>JADMNL010000030.1:126822500-136822500 GCA_016271365.2 Neoceratodus forsteri | reverse complement strand
TCAACCATGCACAATGATTCCATTTCATCTGATCTGATGCTTTACTTCACTTTCTGGGAGCATTGGCTCCAGGGATGAAGCTGGGGCTTAGACAGTCCAGAAGGCCCAGCTTCATCTCCAGTATTGACTAGGGATTGCCCGAAACAATTGACTCAGTTCGTAAGAAGGATAATATTCAAAGTCACTCTCACTTTCTTCCGATATGGACTGACAGTCATGCTCAACTGGGACTTGTGGAGGGAACACTTTAACTTTGCTTCTGTAGGTGCAGACTTTCTTGATCTTTTCTTAGCAGCAGCTCTAGTCACTGGTCCAGAGGGCATCTTCAGGGCTCAGACTCAATTAAGATTTGTCCAATGGGCAGTAAATGATTTCTATGCATTGTTTTACATCTTTTGAATTATTCTCAGGCCTTACTTTGTACACTGGCAGATCATCTAGTTTGCCCACTACAATGTGAGGAGATGGTGCCATCTGTCAGCAATCTTGTGCTTGCCATGCAGTCCCAGATTTCTTAGCAATACCCGATCTCCCTCCTGGAGTTCCTGTGCTTTCACCTTTTTATCATACCTTTCTTTGTTGGCCAGATTTCTTTTTGGCAGCCATGGTTTGAGCCAGTTAGTGCGCATGAGTTAGCTGGGCCTTTAACTTTTGCACATACTGTAAATAGTTGTCAGCTTGAACCCCATCAGGAGAGACCCCAAAACACACATCTACTGGTAGTCGAGCTTCTCTTCCAAACATCAGGCGGTAGGGAGAATCCAGTGGCATCACTTTGGTGCAGTTATAAGCATGTACCAGGGTGCTAATTTGTTGGCTCCATCTAGGCTTGTCCTTTGGGTGCAGGGTGCCTAGCATATCTAGCAAAGCGGTTGAACGTTCAGGCTGTGGTCCCCTGGGGTGGTAAGGAGTGGTTCTGGACTTTCGCACTCCCCACAGAGAAAGCATCTCTTTGATCAGGCGACTCTCAAGTCTCTCCCTTGATCAGAATGGATTCTTTGTGGAGCCCCATAGTGAACAAAAAGTTTTCTACAAGTACTTTGGCCACAGTGGATGCTTTCTGGTCTTTGGTGGGGAAAGCTTGGGCATATCTCGTGAAATGGTCAGTGACCACCAGCACATTACTGATATTTCTTTGATCTGACTCCAAACTCAGAAAATCAATACAGACCAGCTCCATGGGTGCACTGGTGGTGATGTTAACAAGGGGGGCAGCCCTCTGGGGCAAAGCTTTCCTCTGTAAGCAGCGACTACAAGTTCGAATGTGTTGCTCCACATCAGCCCCCATCTTAGGCCAATAGAATCTGGATCTCACCAAGTCAAGTGTTCTGTCTATACCAAGGTGCCCCATGTGGTTGTGCAAGGACCTCAGTACTGAGTCTCGAAGGCAGTGGGCAGCACTAGTTGTTGTTTGTCTACTTGTCCCCTCTGTCTACTGTTTCTCTGTATAACAGTTTATTGATCAGTTTCAACTTAGGACCTTCTTTGTATAACAGTGCAGTTCTCAAATCAGTGGAGCGTAATTTGGAACATCTTTTCCTGCATAGAGGCTTCTAAAGCTGCTTTGATCATGGGATCGCGGATTGAGCCCGCGAATACTGTCATTGTCCAGCTGAGGCAGTGCACCAATGTCTATTGCAGAAAAGTGGCAATAAGCAGCAGGTATGCAATTCTCAGAGGCTCCCAAGCAATCCACCATGCAGTCCACTGCGTCCGTGGACATTTGTTCCTCCCTGTCAAACTTCCGGCAGAGTGCCCGAATGTCAGGTTCTGCCAATCGGACCCAATCATTCTGGGGAACAGGCCTCCGGAGAGAGCATCAGCATCTATGTGGTTCAGACCTGCTCGGTATTCAGAGCATAGTCATATGTAGATAATGCAGAAAGCCACCTATGGCCAGTGGCATCCAACTTAGCTGAGGTCTGCACATAGGTCAAAGGATTATTGTCAGTTTTACTAGTATTTTAGCCCCATACAAGTACTCATGGAATTGGTCAACAATAGCCCACTTCAAAGCTAGGAACTCTAACTTATGTACAGGATAGTTCTTTTCGGATGGGGTCAGGCTTCTACTGGCAAAGGCCACTGGTCTCAGGCCATTCTTGTGCTCTTGGTACAACAAGCCCCAACCCTTGCAAGCTAGCATCAGTGTGCAGGGCAAGGTTTTCTTGGATCGGCATAAGCCAGCACTGGAGCATGGGTAAGCTGATATATGATCTCATGAAAAGCAGTCTCACAATCAGGAGTCCAGCGGGCCCCAAAACTTCACTCGGATGAAAATACACTCTTTCAGTCTTGAGGGCGCTGACTTTTGTATTTTTGTGGGTTGGGGATACCCTTGAGTAAGGTTAAGTAAAGGCGGATCACTCTTGAATAATCCTTGATGAAGCGCCGATAATAACCACAGAATCCCAGGAATCTTTTGCAGTTCTTTTTAGATTTTGGGCTGTGGCCAGGTGGTCAAGGCCTCAACTTTACTTGGGTGGTCTCTATTCCTCGGTGGATACTATGTGTCCACATACTTTACTGATGTTTGAAAGAATTGACACTTATCAATGGACAGTTTAAGGCCAAAGTCCTCCAGTCGGTCCAATACCTTAAATAATCTGCTCTCATGTTCCTCCAGTGAGCTGCCAAACACAAACATCATCTAGGTATACCAGGCACTCTAGTAAGTTCATGTCCCCCACTGCACGCTCCATCAATCGCTGAAAAGTGGCTGGGGCACCTAGAATCCAGCAAGCATCCTCATGGATCCATAGAAGCCAAGCGGACAGAACCGTCTTCTCACGGTCCTCTGGGGCCATCGGGATCTGGTAGTACCCACTGCGGAGATCCAGCACAGAGAACCACTTTCCCGCTTAGGCAGTCCAAAGCATCCTGAATGCGGGCATTGTGTACTGATCAGGGATAGTCCGCCCGGTTTAAGGTGCGATAATCCACACACATCCTTACTGTTCCATTCTTTTTCCTCACTACCACAATGGGGAAGCATAAGGGCTTCTGGATTCTTGTATTACACCAGCAGCTAACATCTCTTGCAGATGCCGCCTCACATCATCTATGTCAGCAGGTGCCAGGCGTCGAGACCTCTCAAGAAATGGTCTTCGTCATGCAGCGGATATTGTGCTCAACTCCTTACGCATCCTACATCCCATTCCTTTAAAGAAAACACCTGGTCTCTCTGGGCAAGCTTCTCACTGATCCTCACTTTCCATTCAGCTGGCAGCGGGAGTCGCGAAATCAAACAAGTCAAGCGTTACTCTGTCATTCTTCCTTGAACTCTTGCTGCTGGGTAGCACTGCAGTGTCTGCACAATGCACATTAGCCAGGATGCAACCTCTGTTTACTCGAATGTCTCTTTCAGACACATTATGAACTTGGACCATTACCCTTCTGGCATAAGCATGGGCTCTAGCGGGCAAAATACTAAGCGACCAGCAGTCCCTCTGGCAATTTTCCATCGCCTGGTGCATCCAACATTAATATTTTATTCTTAACATCCTTTCTGATACGGACCTCTCCTGTAAGGTACACTGGGCATTTGGCGCCAGGATCAGAGACTCAGGATCCTTCTTCTATACAATTCGACCGGTTCCTCTGGTTCTGTTTTTCAGCATCTCTCTGTGCCTCATAGGCCTTCTTAATTAAAGCCGAACTCTTAAAGCTCTACTAGTCTTTGACCCCTGTTTTCATAACACAACTGTGCCAGCCTTCCGAACATATGAGCATTTGTTCCAATCAACAAAGGGACACCATCATACAGTCCAGTGGGGGACACACTAAGGCTAGGGTCTCTACTTGTTCGCCACTCCAGCCACGGAGGTGGGGAAAGACAGCCAAATTCTGATATACCCGAATAGGGTAGGCCTTCTCACTTAACCCCATACATGCAGTCCTTCTAATGGTTGTAAGGGTGCCTGACAAATGCTTCTGATACCAATCCTGGAACATAATTGTCACTTGGGAGCCACTGTCTAATACAGCTCTTGTAGACACTCCATTCACCTTTACAGTGGTCTCCATGGAGGGACCCACTATTCTGGACCAGTCTGGAGGCGGTAGTGGGGCCTGGGCAACTGACCTTGCCACAAAAGGACGTGAATTAGCATTTTGGTGCCCCTCACTGGGATCATGTCGTGCACCTCTTAACCACTGATTTCTTCTCGAAGCTCTCCTTGTAGCCTATATGCAACTTTGTCAGTGTCTTTTGGGGACCGGCATTCCCTTTTCATGCCCATCTTTCCCACAATTATAGCAAAACATACTTTCTGGAGTTTGAGCTGGCGAGGCGCCACACTGGGAGCCAGGGCGGGGTATTACTAACTGGAAACCTGGGTGCCATCTCTGTCTCTGCGTGATAAGCATTTGGAGACATCTCATCAGTTTCTCCACTTCCATGGTCAAGGAATTGAGTTTGGAGCTGTTATCAGCAGGAGATACATCGGTGGGTACCCCCACCCCTCATAACAGATGCAGTCGGATATAGGTCAGGGCCCGTACTTGCAGGCGTGGCCTTCAGCAAGGACTGTTTTTGAATTCCGGATCTCTCTCAACAGTTACGCCCCATTGTGGCATATCTTTTCCTTGTCAGAGCACTCATTGACTGTCAACCTCTACCCCTGAACTTCACTTGATGGGTCACCCTCAGTCACTCGGTGCGTAGCCACAGCTGTTGGTGCAGGTACCTCCCAGTCGCCTTTTCTCAACTCCTCGAATTTCTCTCATTAACTCATCATAGGAGGGTGGGGATTCCAGTCGATTTGCCAGGCGTAACTGAAGCAACAGCAGTTCTGAGAAGGGGCAGACTTAAGGATTCTGTCCAGTCTGGTTCGGTCCAGTTCAATCGCTGGCAAACTACCCTTTCTGAGGCATTCTTGCAACAATTTTTCAGCAGAGACATACACAGACAACAACTCCCCTTGGTACTGTTGTGCATTTCTTACTCTCCACCATAGGTCCTCATCAGAATCTGGGCTCCCATACACATTCTCCAAGGCCTCAAGATAGGCCTGTGCAGTCGCTTCAGGGTTACTGGCCCGTTTGCACGGATGGTAGCCAGGGCGGGACCTCGGAGGCTCTCACTAACCCTCTTTAAGCTTCCAGCCTTCAGGCATTGCCATTCTAGCACTTGGGGGCAACATAGTCTATCCAGGTCTCCAGTCATCCTCCCTTGGGGGTGGGAGGTGCCAGAGAAGATCCTCAACCTTGGGGAAGAGTCGTGACTAATGGCAGTGCAGAAATAGGAGTCTGCATTGGTTCAGCCACCATTACGGGCACTGGAGCAGGAGAGGGTGTTGGGGAGGAACACCCCAGGTGGCAGAATAGTTTCTTAAGTCCTCCACAGTTTTCCCTCTCCCAGCAACCATTCAGCAAATTTCTCCTCAAAAGTTTCAGATAGTGGTGGGGCTGATTCCCCCGGTCTTTACTGTCCTTAGTTATCACTCTCCAAGCAGTGAGGCTCCCTCTGGGGTAATGGTCTGTGGCACTTTGGAGCTATCTATGGGATCCTTAAACTCTACTAGGGCCAGGAAAGTGTGGGTGAGCAGATTAGCATGCCGACCCACCACCACAGGGTTTGTAAACCTTCCACCTTGGAAAGTACTCCCTGCACAGTGTCCGTATTGATACCCAGGGGGATGTCCAGGATAAGCATAGCATTTTGGGGGTCGATCTCCTCCCCAGTACACCACTCCACCAGCCACTTCTGTCGGGGTACCCATTTTTTTCTTAACAGTGGTTCGTAAATATGGCCACTAGAGGACACACAATCCCAGCGGTGAGCCTCCAAGATGTAACCCCTAGATGGCGCTATCCCAGGGCTACTACCCTGCCTGATTTGCCACTAACAGGTTGAGGGGCCTGGATCCAATGGCGGGTGCCTCCACCCAGAGGTCAGGGTTTGCAATAGTTAAACTAACTTGGTCACAGCCCTCTGGGACACTGCAACCCCTTTCTTCCCACTAGTGGCCCACACAATATATCAGAATTACCTTCACAGTATACACTTACCCCCAGGTCTGGTTCCGGCACTGGGACCTCCTGTGAAATGAGATACAGTGCAACAATCACAGTACAGTATTTTAACATAGACAAATACCTCAGGCAGTATAACTTTGCTGAAACAAGCAGCTCTGATTTATTTAGGGGGATATAACAAGGACAGGGAAATCAGGTTAATTAGCTTATCACTCTAATAATCTACCTATGGCTCTGTGCACAGGCCTATCCCTATCAGTTACTGTCCCTGGGTACCCAAGCCCTAGTGGCTAGTCAAACCGTGGCAGCTGGTGAGGGCCCTTTCACACAGAGAAAGGAGAATTAAACAGTCAGCAGTACAGTAATTCCATTTGGATTTAATGTGGCAATTCAACGAGGGCGACCTGAATTAGTACTCGACCTCCAAATAAGATAGGGTCCTTCAATGTCAGCAGGGCTCACTTGAGGTACACAAACCTCTTCACACATCCATATAAAAGAAAGCACTATACCAGGCAGGCTGCATCTGTATCCGATCGCTAATTACTGCACAATACCGGGAGAACACACAGCAGATTCAGTTCCTGACAGACCGAGTGCAATTTTCAGCAATTCCTCCAGTCTTCTACAGGGTGAGCCTGGTTTCTACTCTTCAGAGATCCTTTGATTCTTTTCACAGGACGGATTCAGTCCTAACAAGCTGTTACACAAGCTGCAGACCGGAACTCTGGGCCTTACACACGTTTTTTGACTAAAACTGCACAATGAAAAAGCACAGGGCTCCTTCCTTCTTCACTGCCAAAGCTCAACTGAAACTCCAACCGACAAAACCGGGCACTTCCTTTGAGTTCCTCCCAGTTCTTGACTGGATTGGCTGTCACTCACAATAGACTGCTGCTGTTGGTCCAAAAAGGCACTGAAGTCTAAACTACATCTCCCAGAGTCACTGCCCATACAATCCTCTTGTGGCTGGCTCAGATTATGAGTCCAAGTTCTGATTAGTCCAAGGCACCATTTTAGAGCTAGCTTACCCCCACACTGATTGGTCCAGTTCAGCAGTTCAAAACTAGAATGGGGAACTAGCAGACACAGTTCTGACTGCAAAGAAAGCAGGTTAGACAAACTGTAATTTCATTATTACTCTAAATAATTTCTGGCAAACAGTTACATCTTTCAGATAGGTTCCTTTGCACTCCTAGTGACTGCAAAAATGAAGTGAATTGGCAGCAGCTAGTGGTACTCAGAGAAGCACACAGTCCCCCCTTACAAACTAATTATGTCTGCAAGCAGACAGCTCTTAAAGAGACAGTACCAGAGGCTCTAAAAACACTCACTGATAAATGGCTTAAATGCCAAACACCATTCAGGCTTGGAGCATTCAAGCAAGCTCCTGGAAGTCTTTTGGGAACCCCCATTTGCAGGGGGGTTACATAAAAATACCATGAAACTACTTCAGACCCCCCCCCACTACTGAGACAAGAGTTGGCAAGCAGGCTGAGAAAAAAATACAAATTGTCTCAAACAGATACTGAGTTCCTGTTTGTACATCCTAGCCATGAGAGTATAGTACAGCAGGCAGCTTGTGAGAAAGCTGGGGTTTCCTTGTCCCCCTTACCCCCTCACAAGGACTCCAGAAAAATAGACTTCATAGCAAAGAAAATGTATACCACAGCTTCCCTGCTGGTCAGACATTCGTACTATATAGCTTTCACTCCAAATATCCGAAAGCACTGTGGAATTCTGTCCTTGCCATTACCTGCAATGGGTTGGATAAAATGGTACAGGAGCTAGTGGATATGGCAAAAACTGCCCTGGAAGCAATGAAATACCAATTCCACATGGCAGATGACAACAGTGATGCTGCCTCCAGGGCCATGGCCCATGCCATCTCTCTGAGGCACTTTGTCCAACTTAGAACTACTAGTCTGACTCCAGACACAAAGTCTAAGGCCATGGATATTCCCTGTGGTCAAAACATGTTTGATTCCAGAACAATTGACTACTGGAAAAAGGTTGACGAGTACAAGGCCTCTTGGCAGAGTCACTCCTCTAAATCTAAGCCTCCTGCCCCACAGAGATCCCACCCAAAGGGAAATAGGGTCAGAGGTTATTTTCCCAGGCCTTACATTCCCTATTGCCAGTCTGATTTCTCTCAGTACAGTGGTGCTTTCAGGGGGAGGGGCAGAAGGGGCCAAAGAAGGGCCACCTCTACCCAGCCAGCAGCCTCACAGTCTAAGCCCTGATGTGAGTGTCCAGGTCACTTCCCCTCTGCCAGTAGAAGGCAGATTCTCACACTATCTTCAGAACTGGCCTTTCATTACCTCAGACAAGTGGGTTCTGGAGATAGTGGAAAAGGGTCTACCACTACAGTTCAGGCAGATGCCAGACCTCAAGCATACCCAGGTGTCAAAACCTCTAACGCCAACACAGGTGCTACTGTTGGAAGTAGAGGTAAAAAATCTTCTAGCTCTATGAGCAGTGGAGAGGGTCCTGGTCCATGAAAAGGGCAAGAGCCTCTACTCCAGGTACTTTCTGACACAAAAGAAAACTGGGGGGTGGCGACCTATCTTTGATCTCAGATATTTAAACAAATATCTACTAAAACCCAAATTCAGGATGGTCACTCTATCACTAATCTTACAGCAGGGTAGACTGGCTAGCCTCCCTGGACCTAAAGGATGCTTACTTCCATATACCCATAAGGAGTTCTCACAAGAAGTTTGTCAGATTCAAACTCCCTTCGGGCCACTATCAGTTTGCTGCAATGCCCTTCAGCCTGTCCTCAGCCCCAAGAATCTTTAGCAAGTGCTTGGCAGTGTTAGCAGCACACCTCAGGAAGCTGGGTGCCGCTATCTACCCCTATTCAGATGATTGGCTCATAGTAGCAAAGTCTCCTTGTCAGGTCATGGAGTCCCCTTCCCTTACAGAGCACACTTTAGAGTCTCTGGGATTCCTGATAAATCTAAAGAAGTCTCACCTGAAACCTACCCAGCTAGTCACCTTCATAGGATCTCAGTTGAACACCCAGAAAGGATATGCCTTCCTCCCACAGTAGAGAATTCAAGGTTTCTTCTCAGTGGCAGATTCTTTTTGACAGCTGAGACTAGTCAGACATTTCCTCAGGCTCTTGGGACACATGGCTTCAATAACTGCAGTGGTCCCAGGAGACAGGTACAGGATGCGACACCTGCAAGCCTATCTCAGAGCTCGCTGGTCTCAAAGAAGCAACAATTTTTCAAAGCTGATACCTGTGACAGAGCAGTTCCTTCAGACTCTGCTTTGGTGGAAGAACCACCCTGCAAATACAAATATTCAAAGCTGGCTGACTTCCCACAAGCTAGTGCTCAACGTAAAGAAAACAAAAGCCATGCTGCTAGGCTCAGCTCTGAAGCTTAGGGCTTGTCCAATGGCACTGTCGGTTCAGGACTCAGGTGGTACTCAGCTTAAATGCGTGACTTCATTCAGCTACTTGGGCGTCCTGCTTGATTAATTCCTGGATTTCCACCTTCACGTACAATCCACCTGCAAAGCTGTCAATGCCAAAATGGATGTAGCCTATAAAATCAGCTACGTGCTCACACCATTGGCTAAACTGGCCATTGCCAGAGGTATTCTGCTCCCTACCCTCACCTATGAGGCTCCTATACTTGTGGCTACTCATAAAACCTCCTTCCTCAAATAGGATGTTACGTATAATAACATATGTCGGTATGCCTCCTCAGCTCCTCGACTCAAACACCACTGTTAACTCTACAGTGACCTTGGTTGGCTCTCTCCCTCTGCTAGTAGGCAGTACTACCTTGGCTCACTCATTGATTCAATCTTCCAGTATCAGACCGCACTATCACTAGCGGCACTGCTGGTTCCCCAAACCTTGTCCCATGGACTGCGATCTGCTGATAAATCTTTATTAAATGTACCTAGGTGTCACGCAAGCAAAGGAACTGGTGCCTTTGAGTATGCTGCACCACAGTCGTAGAATGCCCTGCCCCTTGATCTTAAGCTATCCAAGTCCCGTTGATGCTTTAAAAGTGAACTGCGCTGTTATCTACCACATGCAGATGCCTGCATCTGTTTTGATCCTACTTAACGTCTGCGGCCCTGCCTCTAATAAGACTCTGACTTTGCCTCACCACCACTCCCTATAACCTCCCCTTGTTTCCATCTACGGCCAGCTCCTTTCCTTAGTTGCCTACTAGTTAAAGCCCTTTTTTCTTCCTTCTCCCCATAGCTACACCAATGAACTTATGCTTGCCCTTCTTTTTTTCGCTTCTTCATACTCTGACCCCCTTGCACTGCTATGTCATTCCTACACAATCCTGTTAGTAAAACTGTTTGTGTCACTGTTCTCTGATTTTTTTACACTTGGTAGTTTTCGAATGCTTGCCATATCGATTGTCTTTTATCCTGCTTTCTGTTTCAACTGTTTTGTGATTGATGCACTTAAGAATTGTTACTCTACATGAATTGTTACTCTGTATATTTTCTTCATGGTTGTTCTCACTCAGGTTGAACCTGAAATTCTTGTTCTGTATTTCATTCTACTGGATGTGATTGATGGACTTATGAATTGTTACTCTGTATGTCTTTCTACGTGGTTGTACTCTACCCAACGTGCCTGAAAATAGTTATTTTATGGCTAGTTCACTTACCCGGTTAACAAAAACTAAATAAATAAATAAAGCAGGGCTACCCTTCCAGGCTCCACTTCCCACAAAGGTGATCACCAGAGAAGCCTTCTTCCTGGGGCGGGGAGCTCATCTGGACAGTGCCTCGATAAGTGACACCTGGACTCTCCAAGAGTCACAGTTACACATACACATTTTGGAATTGAGTAATCTTTCTAGCTCTCAAAGCATTTGCTTCTATCATAAAAGGACAGACTGTACAAATTCAGACAACACCACTGCAATGTTTTATGTAAACATGCAGGGTGGTACCAGATCAGGAATACTTTGTTTGGAGGCTCTGAACATCTGTCTCTTGCCTTCTCCCTGGGAGTCAGTTTCTCAGCTATTCACCTCCCTGGCAAACATAATACCCTGGCAGATGCTCTAAGTCACATCAGTCAAGGACAGAGTGAATGGACTCTGAACAAGCAAATACTAGCCACAGTGTTCAGGTGGTAGGGCACATCAGAAGTGGATCTGTTTGCCTCTCCCCTCAAGTTCCAGCTTCCTCAATACTGTTGCAGGCCCCCAGTCCTGGGAACTCTTCCCCTGGATGCCTTGATCCTGTACTGGTCAGAAAGGTTCACTTTACCCTGATACTCAGGGTATTGCTGAAACTCAGACAACAGCCTGTATCATTGATTCCAATGGCTCCAGACTGGTCCAGGCAAGCCTCCTTCTCTCACTATCCTACAGCAGGCCCGGCCTGTTCGCCTGCCACCAACTCACTCTCTGCTGACCCTTCCTCAGACAGGAGTGCATTATCCAGACATACACTCTCTTCACCTCAAAGTCTGGTTCTTGAGGAGTTAGAGTTTCCATCCTTTCAGTACTTGGAGAAGGTCCTTAAGATCCTGAGAATGGCTAAAGAACCTAATGCAAAAAAGACTTACGCAGCCAAATGGAAACGGTTCTCCCTCTGGTGCAAGAGCAAAAAGGCCAGTCCTCTTACAGCTTCAGACCCTCAGCTGCTGGATTACCTGGTACATCTTCAGGTGTCAGGCTCGAAATCCTCTTCCCTCAAGCTACACCTGGCTGCAATTTTGGCCTATCTTTCGGTGTGAGAAGGCAGTAGAGAGGGCTGGGGGGATACTGGGATGTATAGGGAGAGGCATCACCAGCAGAAAACAGAAAGTTGTTATCCCTCTGTACAGACAGTTGGTGAGACCCCATCTGGAGTACTGCATCCAGTTCTGGAGACTCCATCTCTGCAAGGACATAGACAGGATGGAGGCAGTCCAGAGAAGGGCAACTAAAATGGTGCAGGGTCTGCAAGAGAAGCCATACGAGGAGAGACTAAAGGAGCTTAATATGTATACCCGTGAGGAAAGGAGGGAGAGGGGGACATGATAGAACGCTTTAAGTACCTCAGTGGAATCAACAAAGTCCAAGAGGGTAGCATATTTCAGAAAAGAGATGTGCAAGAACAAGGGACACAATTTGAAGATGGGAAGTACGGCTTGGGGCAATGTGAGGAAGTATTTTTGCACAGAGAGGGTAGTGGACGCACGGAACAGCCTTCCTGAGAAGGTTGTGGGGTCTAAAACTGGGAGAATTCAAGAATGCGTGGGACAGACATAAGGCAATTCTTGTGGGGGTAGGAAGAAATAGGCTGTTGATTAACTAGGATCTTCAGCGTATCCTGTAGGTAGGGAAATAGGCAGACTAGGTGGGCCAAGTGGTCCTTATCTACCGTCAAAGTCTATGTTTCTATGTGGGGAAGAAAAAGTCAATTTTTTTCTGCACCATATTCAGTTTTTCAAAGGCCTCTTGCACCTCCAGCCTCCAGTCAGGGAGCCGGCTCCTCTTGGAGCCTGAGTCTCTGCATAGCCAGGCTCATGCAACCACCCTTTGAGCCTGTGGCTACGGCACATATCAAGTTTGTGACCTGGAAGTCAGTCTTCCTGGTGGCCATTACCTCTGCCAGGTCGATTTCAGAGTTACAGGCCCTGTGCACTAAGTCTAATTACATCATTCCTCACAAAGATAAACTTGAGCTCAGGACAAATAGGAAGTTTCTACCTAAGGTGGTTTCAGTGTTCCAACTAAACCAGTCCATTACTCTACCTGTCTTCTTTACTGAGAAATCCACTCCTGGTGAGCAAAAGCTTCACAGTTTGGCTGGTCAAAAGAGCTCTCTTTTACTACCTAGAGCATACTAGGCAGTCCAGAGGCTCTTCCACTCAGCTGTTCCTCACCTACAGGGATGTAGGCAGAGGTAGACCAGCTACCAAAATAACTATTTCCTGCTGGTTGGTCTCTTGTATTAGATTCTGCTATAAAAAAGTTGGTCATCAACCTCTTGCGGGGCTCAGAGCCCACTCCACCAGGGGCACTGCAGTCTCTGTGGCAGCAGCAAGGGACATACCCCCATCTGGATGTCTGCAAAGCAGCTACCTGGAAATCTGTGCACACTTTCATTAAGCACTACAGTTTAGATGTGTAGTCCAGTTCTGATGCCAAATTTGGCAGGGCGGTTCTGCAGAGCCTCTTTCCTAAGTAGGTTCTCTGCCCATCTCCCACTTGGTACTGCTCGTTAGTCTGCTATAGTTACTGATGCTAAAGGACTCCTGGGGTAAGAAGAAAAAAATTACTCACTGTAGTAATCTTCTTTCTTCCAAGGGGTCCTTTAGCATCAGTAAGCTCCCACCCTTCCTCCTCGGTTCACCTGTTAGGAGAAGGGCTCCGTTTTCAGTTTTATTACCAAATTTGGATTTTTATTAATGAGTTTTAGTGCTCAAGTTGTTGTTATATGTTTTCAGGTTTTGACATTTGCATGTTTTTTGAATCCCTTTGGTTCACTTTTCAGGGCGTGTGCCCATTATCTTTTACATTTTTTTTTATTATTTACTATGCTTTTTGTGGCACCTGGTTTGTCAGAATATGCCCTGGTCATGGACTCTTCTGTACCTTCACCTCCGATCGTAGCCTGCGCTCCCCAGTTACCCCTGGCTTGCCCCCCAGAAGGTGGGGTTGTGGCGCCGGTCCTAATGCTGCAAATCCAGTATCTGCTTGGGGAGCCGGCATCAGAGGCTAATAGAGGCCGTGGGGGAGAGCATCATGGAGACACACCAGGCCCAGATTTTCTTCCCCTGTAGGCAGAGGTGGGGAGGTGCAATGACGGTTAGCGTCCACCCCACCCCTGGGAGACATAGGCATCAATGTTCTTGCGGCATAGCCAGCCTCTGCTGGGTGTCGCTAGACACTGAATACATGCACCTCCCTCCCCCCGGAGAAGGAGAGCAGTCCAAGGATGCTCTATCCTTCTCCCCCCAGCTGGCCCTCCGATGATCCAGGTCAATTTCTGAACCCAGATCACCAGTGTCGCAAGTGGAAATCCAACCGCTGCGCCGGTAGACCATTTTTGAAAAAATTCTGAAACCCTTCAGGCTGCTCCCTCTCAGCACACTCCCCCTCCTTGTTTTTTATTGGCTGATGCCCTAGCGCATTATAATTCCCTTAAAAGCATACCGCTGGGGCAGTTGCACCTAGCCAGCTAACTGCTATAATTACTGATGCTAAAAGACCCCTTGGAAGAAAGAAGATTACTACGGTGAGTAATTTTTTCTTATTTGACTAGTCACTTTTACTTTCTGTTTATTAGAACTTCTCTCTTGATGTCTTTATTAATTCTTAGTAACAGTTGACTATAAGTTAATTGCATACTCAGAATTATCAGTTAGAGCATGGTATGGAATCTTTGTAAAGCATATTTTTATATTTGTAATTTATTTACTTGATTATTATTACCTTGTTTGGCCTACCATGGAAATCTGTTTTTTATCTTCCTGTTATCCTGAAACCTTCATTTTTATTTATTTATTTCATTTATTTATGACTTTGGTAACTGGGTAGGTGCACTGATCCCAGGAACCCTTTTCAGGCACGACCCGGGCCACATGCAGTAACACAGAGTTAAGCACTAACAACAATGCATAGAACAGTAGACAGTCTGACAAATAATAAAAGGTTACAATAGTACACAAGATACAAGGTAACAAAATACATGAATCCACATGATACGAGGTGATATAGTACATAAATCTGATGTGCATATACATAAAGAGAAATATATATATATACATGAAATTGATATACAGCAAGTTGCATAGGAGATAATAAATGTTTCTTAGGAGTAGCATGAAAAGGATAATAAAAATTATAATAAAAAAAAATAATGGGTACATGTAACAAGATGAACACATTTTTTCCTGAGGGAATAGCAGCTGTGAGAATGGTGGAAGAGGGACGTGATGTATGGAAGAAGTTTGTTCAGCGTGCTTTGAGGGCCCAGGTGCTGATAGAGAACATTCTTCTCATGGCAAGTGATGTCCAGCCTACTGCAGCATTAAAGGCACAGTGATGTGTTCTGTATGGTGCTTTAGTAATGTGAAAGGTATAGCACGGTGAAAGGCTATCTACTGTAGATGATGTCCGCGTAATCGATAAGAAGAAGGAAGGTGGCTTGTACTAGCCTTTTCCTGATTTCTGCGGGAAATAGGGATTTATTCCTGTAAAAAAAAAAAACAGTCTGGTTCTTAATTTTTTTAGAGAGGGCTTCAATGTGGACAGCAAAAGACAGGCTGCTATCTAGCCAGATTTCAATTATTTAAATGTATCCACTACCTTGAGTGAATCCCCTAATAGGGTTGTGATAGGTGTGGGTAGAGGCTTGCATAGGGATATTGGGGGGTGGAGGGGGGGAGAACATTGCTCTGTTTTTTTGGCATTTAACAACAGTTTGGAGTTTTTTGCATTGTTGTTGGTTAAAATCGGCCTGCAATTTGGTGCTAATGTCAGGCAGCGAGGGTTTCGATGTACATAATACAGTTTCGTCCACAAAAAAAGTGGAGTTTAGAGTTGTATATGTTGTTGTTAGGGAGTTTTATGTAGATTGAAAACAGCAGAGGTCCTAAGATGGAGCCTTGGGGTACACCTCTAGTGAGCGGTAAGGGAGAGGAAAGGAGCCCATTGGCTTTAATGCGCTGGAGTCTACCAGATAGATAACTAAAGAACCAGTTTCATGAGCAATTGTTCAAGCCATGCTCTTTAAAGAGCAGCTGATGCCATTAGAACAACTTTAACAAAACTTAATATTTAGACACAGTTCAGCATACATTCCACATTAGTTCTGTATTTCTCCTCCGCAATCTTTATTACTGAGGCCATTTGCATGAAAATGGGATCTTTTCTCCTGAAGAGTTCAACTATTCCTGTTGCTTTCTCCCTACCTGGGGTCATAATGCTCTACTTGTGACATCACAATAACTCCCATGGCAACAGATTATGATGTCATAACAGAGGACTATGACATGAAGTAAGCTAAAGAGGCAGATGAACTCTAAGGGATATAGAGCATGTTTTCATGCACATTTCTCAGTAATGAGTGATGTGGAAGAGAAATCTATTGAATACATATGGAATGCAAGCTAAATTGTACCTAAATATTATGTTTTTCAAAGTTTTCTTTGAGGCATTAGCAGCTCTTTATGTTTAACTTTAGCAGGAGGTTGTGGTCGATGGTATCGAAGGCTTTGTTAAGGTCTAAGAAGACAGCTCCTGTGGGGTGTTTGTTATTGAGGGCGGTGAGCCAGTCGTTTGTTACTTTGGCCAGTGCTGACACCATACTATGGTTCTGCCTGATGCCTGACTGCAGTGGATTAAATAAGTTTGAGTTTTCAAGGTGTTCCTTTAGCTGGTTATTAACTACCTTCTCCAGGAGCTTAGATAGAACCGGCAGGATGGAGACAGATCTGTAATTGTTTAGGTCGCTCGGATCACCCGATTTAAACAAAGGCAGTAGGAAGGCTATTTTCCAGCACAAAGGTACCATCCCAGATGTAACTAACAGATTGAAGATGTGTGTTATGGGGCAGTTAAGAAATGGAACCCTAGTTTTAAAAATATGGGCCCAGATATTCAAACTGCGCCATTTTGTGGCGCAAGCCCGTGCGCCGCTCAAAATAGTTGCGCAGGGGTGTGGCCAGGGCAATATCAATGGAGTTGCGCTATGGCACAACTGCTTTGAATATCGCCCCCTGGCCATCCCCACTGTGCATGGTGCAGTGGAACTGCGCCAGCGCAAGTGGTCAGAGTGGAGCATTGAGATGCGATGGCGCAAGTTCCATTGTGCCATGCACAGCACCTTCGATATTCAAAGGGTGACATGCAAATGGGGCCATAATTTATGCAAGGCACATGGGGGGCCATTTGCATCTGATTATGGCCTCATTTACATGCCATTAGCATGCAGGTGCGCCCGATCTGACGACTTCGCGCTGGCGCCCTGCCGACGGCGGCCGTGGGGACCGACGCCCCTGCAACCTGATCATGGGCACTGCTGTCCCCCGGTGGCCCAATCGCGGGCAGAAGTGTGGGTGGGGTCCACTAGATCACCAGGGATTTCGGACTGGGGGAGGAATGCCGCCCGCATTGGCTACTCGCGGTCCACTGGACCACCAGGGATATTGGACTTTGGGGGAGGTCTGATGCCCAGATCGGGCTACTCGGGGTGGGGGTTGACTTCTGCCTGCGATCGGGCTACTCGGGGTGGGGGTTACACTCTGCCCGCGATCAGGCTACCTTCGGGTGAAGGTTATGCCTGCCGTGATCGGGCATAGGGGGCGCCGGCCAGGCAAGGAATGAATTTAGGGCTACCCACAGGTGGCAGCTGCTGTGTTGCACCCTGCAATGTGGCAGCTCATCTGTGGGTGGCCCTCGACTTGTTCCTTTTTTTTTCGGCTCAGCTTTGTGCAGGCGCAGGTAGGGGTTGTGCCTGCATAACTCTGCACGGCCCAGGCTGAATATTGGGCTGTGCAGTTTATGCATGGGCACACCCCACCTGTGCTTGCATACATTACTGATGCGCCCCGGCGCATCGGGATTTGTGCAGGTGCACTTTTCCCTTTTAAATATCGCACCGGAGCGCATCAGTGGGTTGTGCATGGTGCAACACTGTTGCACCATGTGCAACCCTTTTGAATATCTGGGCCATGGGCTCTATTCCATCTGCGTCAGCACTCTTTTTTGTGTACAGTTTTTTTAGTAGGTCCTCAACTTGCTTAAAGGATACTGGGGAGTGACAGATGGAGTCCTAGTTCTGCAGATCCTCAGGAACATCTTTCGATGTGGGACAGTCTGCAAGCTTAGAAGTAGGGGAAGAGTCAAATGCTAGTCCCGCAGCTGCAAAATGTGCGTTTACTTTTTCAAGGATGGTACCCTAATCAGTGATCGTGGTATCTTGAGTGGTGATTTTGACAAGGATTGATGGGGGGATTCTGTGACCTTCGGTTTTGCTCATTTGCCAGATTTTAGCTGAGTTGCCCTTGGCACTTTCTAGGGCTGTCACATAATAACTGGTTTTGGGGTTTCTAATAAGCTTAGTACAAGCATTTCTTAATGCCTTCCAGTCTATGGTGGCTTTGGTACGCCTTGCTGTTGCCCAGAGTTTGTCCCATTGGGTTAGTGCTGTTTTCAATCCAGCAGTGGATCATGGGTAAGAGGCTATTTTTCACTCTGCACTTTATAGACGGAGCATGTTTAGTAGCTAGATTTATAAGGGTTGTATTAAGGATGTCAACAGCCTCGTCCACTGAATGAGCCAAGTCAGAGTTTTGCCAGTTTGTACTCCTGAGGTTGGCCAAGTAGTTTTCAAGTTTGACTTTACAGAAGCTTCGTTCGATGATAAATTTGAAAAAAGATAAGTTTTCCAGGCCTCTTGTGCAGACAACTATATTGTGGTCACTTAGGTCATTATGGAAAATGACGGTGCAATTTTTTGGGGTCTATTTGTGAGGATCTAGTCTAATATAGAACTTTTAGCATGATTGTTCACATTAATTCTAGTGGGTTCGGAGATAAGCTGTGAGATTCCAAACTCGTCGCACATTTCTTTTAGGGTGTTTGCTTTGGGGGTGAGCCAGTCCAGGTTCAGGTCACCAAGAATAATGGACTCGGGGTTGAGGTTAGTATCGAAAATATTTCTGAGGGTTGATAAAAGTTCTAAGTCCCCTGATGATCTCTAGCTGCCAATAATATTGAGTGCTTGAGATGAAGGCAGTGTGAGACTTATGGCTAGACATTTGAATTCCTTAGGTTTGGTAACTGCAAGGAGTTTGTTAGTGCAGTATTTCGAATTAACATAAATTACTACCCCTCTCCCCTTGTTGGTCTGTCCAGTCTAAAGGTATTGAAGGAAGGTAACGCTATCTGTTGATCTGTAATGGTGCCCTTTAGCCATGTTTCAGTGATTACTATTATGTCCTAATTTGTATGTGAAACCCATGTTTTTACCGTATCAAGTTTGGCCATGAGGCTGCAGATTTGCAGACATTAATCAGCATCATTTTTAGGCCGGATGCTGAAATGAATTCAGATGGGGAAGTGAGGGGGAGGGAGGGCCAGGGTTTACTTTGATATTCCTTGAGCAGAGAAGTAATAATGTGATAAGTTTTTTTTAACCAATGCCTTAGGAGTGTACACTCTTTCTTATGAGGAAAAGTGTTGCGTGTCAGTAATGGGGTGGGGTGCTTAAAAACAGGATATAGGCAAAATGGGGCTGTTGCAAAGACGAGTGAAATGGCCCAAGTAGCTAATTTTTGTGGTAGTATATGGGTTAACGCAATGGAGATGGAAGACGCATCCCAGGACGGATGTGGGTTGTAACTAAAAATGGAGTTTGGAAGGACATATGGGGTTGATATGAATGTCGTGGGCTCTGTGTACAGAGCCAGATAGGGATATGATGCTAGCACAATTAGCAGTAAGGTTAGCGTGGTAGAAGTAGATCCTGACGCTTGCAATTGACCAAATTGTGTTGTGACTTTAAATTGACTTATCAATTTATTTGTAATGTACTGCGGATCAGAGTAGGTTAGAAAGCACCACCTGGTGGGAGAGCGGGGGTTGGATTATTAGATGGAACCACACCAGGTGTAGGGGAAGGAGCAGAAATAGCAGGAAGTACCAAGAGCAGTTGGGGGGGGGACTGAAGTACTGATGGATGGCAGCAGAAAAAAATTAGTACTGGTGGAATGGACTAGTTGTTAGAGCTGCTGGCTATGGATAGGCCAGGTATCAGCAGCCAGGGGTTCAAATACCAAGGTGTGGAGAAAGGGGATGTGGATGAGAAAAGTATGGAGAAAGGTTGGTTTCAGGAGAAGTGGGTAGAGGAAGCAGGTGATTGGGGACATTACAGTGTAACCACAATAGTTTATATTAAGAGAAAAGGGGCAATCCAAAACAGAATTAAGAAACAGGATCACATTTTCACCACTATCATTCACTGCTGCTTTAAGGGGACTGCAACAGAGGGAATCACCATTAATGCCTACAAGTTACAAAAGTATACAGAAAATAGGGTGACATGACTTTCCCTTCACGTGCTGGGCAAGTGCATTAAGATTGTATTAACACATGGTCATGTGACTGGATTCCTGCAATCACAGTAAAGGATTCTTCCTACTCATTTTTAAATCTAGTGAACATTTTCATAGCCACAGAATCAAAATCTATTACTCAAAGCTGGCTAAACAGCAGAGCCATAGGAAGGCATTTCGGTACACTGGGCAAGAGACTAATTTAGTGGCCCCAGTCCAGAAAACAGCAGGGGGTCTGGGGGCCACAAGTCCCTCAGAAGTCCTGTGGGGTTTACATGCTCTGTGGTGAGTTTTGGGGCTTTTCATGAGGTATAAACATAGTTTTGGTATATGTTCCCAACCCCTGATTTCAGGGAAAATGTTGCTCCCATGGAATCTGAGGTGTGTGAGACTCTGGCTGGCTGGCATCAGAGTGTGAACTGTAAAATGAAGTTCTCTTTTGCTGATCAACCAACAAATAAAATGTACTAATCTACACTTGCCTGATGCCAGCTAAGGTGGCAGAGGGTGGCTAACTGAATAAGAAGAAACAAATCTTGATTGATTTAATTGTATTGTATGTATTGGGTATTGTATATCTATGCTCGTCTTAAATACAACTGACTGCAGTACCTATAAGTGCTACTTCCCAGTGCTGGCTGCCTGGCCTGCTGCAGATGATTCTTCATTCAGTAGCAGCCTAGCAGGTACTGAGTATTAGGGTAGTAGTAGGGGTCCCTGGTTCAGGGAGAGTCAGGGCAGTGGAGTCAGAATGAAGAACTGTCTCAGGTCTGGAGGCTCTGTCTGCCCTAGGACTGGGATGAGAAGACCCACTGCCAAAAGCCACCCACGTGGAGTATTAGGAAAGCAGTGCGGGAGCCTGCCTGCCCTGTAACTGGAGCAGCCAGAGCCAGGCCTGCCAGCAGGCCAACTAACAACTTCTGTCCAAGGCAAGGCAATGCTTCATTTTCTACAGCAAGACTGGTGTGGGCGGGGTAGGGATAATGGAAGACATGAAAAAAAAAAACAATGGCAATGGAATGGGAGTGCAAGGGATGGGTCAAGAGGAGAAGAAAAATTAAAACGAATAACATGTGGGCGGGAGGATGGTGCCCCGCGGCCCGCGCCATGGAAGTCAGCCCAATTTAAGAAGGCAATGACTTCTGTTCTTCACTCCCAGTCACTCCCAAAAGAAACTCACAAGTAAGCACTGTATGGGAGTGTGATTATAAAACTTAGCTTAACAACATGCTGAGCAAAAAAATTCACTGTGGACAGTACAATTAAAACTTCTTTCACACGGACGATCACAAAAGTGAACTAAACGCACTCCTCGATCATGAAATAATACACAGCAGCCGCCAGCCAGGCAGCTGAGCCAGACCAGTAATCAAATTCAAAGCAGATTTCCTGAGTTTGCATTTTTTCTAATCTAGTACCCCCCACCTGGCACCACTGCTGCCACATACACCATAATTCATCTCACTGACACACAATATGACACAAGTTCTCATTTTAAAAAAAATAATTTTGGGTCACACACAGGATGGACGTGGATGGAAATGAAAAATGCTTGCTGTTGCTTTTACTTAATGCAGTCCAGTCAGACTACTATATTATAGACATCACAGAAGACAGTAGTGCATTGCTTACACAAATTCAATATCTCTCTCTTTCTCTTGGTCTCGTCTCTCCTCTCCTCTCTGCACTCTATAGTTTATTGCTGTTTTTTGCTGCTAGTCTCTTTCTGTCTCGTCTCAACAAACTACTGTATCTCCAGCCTCTATTTAACCGCCTCTCAGTGCCATGTGCTTGCATTGCTCCACCCAGTACCTTTTCTACTAATGGGTTGGGCGGTGGTGGCCCACCCACAGTTTCTCTTTCTCAGTAACACCACCACATGATTATATTGTCTGCAGCAGACAGCGCAACCATGTGACACCCCCCCCCCACCGATTTGCTGATCTTTGGTCCACAGGTGCGCCCCTGCTGACAGCCAGCTGTAATTACAAAACCAAAATATATATACAAAAAAAAAAAACCTTAAAGAGACAGCGCAAATGAATTAAAAAGTGAGCTTTAGACTTGAAAACTGCGCCCCTCAGAGGCTTGCGCCCGGGGTGGGAGCACCACCTGCCCCACCCTTCCTATGGCACTGCTAACCAGTGCCTGTCCTACTTAAGATGGCAAGGAGAAAATGCAGTCAATAGCCCATAATGTGGTGTGTGTGTATGTGTGTGTGTGGTAAGACAGATCCCACTCTATACCCGTGGTGCATTATAAGACATAGGGCGCAGGCAAGTGTCATTAACCCTCTGAGAAGTGCAGTATAGGATTCATCTTGTAGCCCATCCAGAAGTGGGTTGTTGTGTGTGTAACGCGGCTTGTTTAGGCAGAAAATTGTCTGAAGTAGATATTTTTTTATGTTTTAAAAAAAGTAATGCCTAAGTTAATTGACAACTAGCTGTGGGGTAAGACAAATCTTACTAAACAGTCACATGATGCGTGTCAGCCAATCACATCCTCTTCTCTTTACCATTTTTTGGTTGTAAACCCGTAAGTGAAAAAAGAGACAGATAACACCTATGGCTGCCCTAAATGACATTTATAGAGCAAGAGGGCATTTGAATTTTAGACTCTCTGTTGAGGTACATCCCTAGAAGCCACCTCAAATCCCATGCAGCTGAAATGAAATGAAACCACATACCACTGACAGGTTTGTTTAACACTACCCTGTTTTATTATGGTCAGCAGTAATTACTCAGATGCTTTGTGCAATATTCTCATACAGTATTCATGAATCATTACCATTTCATTTGGAAAATAATCAAATATGGAAAAGTTTTAAAAAAGAAACAAGGATCCATTGGCAGTCCAACACTAATCTGACCCTTGTCCTTCTCTCTAACACTTATCCTACCTGCCACAACCCTTCTAAACACCCTCACCTCATTATACCACTGTCCCATTAAACGTACACAAAACCTTATCTTACTTGCACCCTGGAACCCACCCAAAGTACTATGGGGTGTTCTGGCACTAATTATCCTGTCCAATCTTTTTAAATGGATCAGGTATGGCTGTCCCCCCCTTTCCCAAAAGACAACAGCAGATAGACTGGTCCTGTAACACTGAGGGTTGAGGTGCTGGATGCCACACCTAGTGCCATGCTGGCGACCCGAGTTCCGGAACGGACTCGGGTTGCTCAGGGGTTGGCGGGGTGATGAAGGATTGAGCATCCATAGACAGCTCTCCTTCCTCAGGGGAGGGGGGATCATGCAGCACTCAGTAGACTGACACCCAGCGGTGGGTGGGTGGGTGTCAGCACAGGCACGCTGCCAAGAATGGGGAGGGCCCACGTCCAGGGCATTAGGCTGCCTCCATGGAGGCAGAGCCAGAAGCTCTGTCCATTGCATGGTCATGGGCCTGGGGGCAAAACAGCAAAATCGGGAGCCGACAGGGTCTATGTTGACCCGACTATTGGGTCAGAGGACGAGTTCCTCTGAGGGAGAGACCGGAGCTCCCTGTTGGCATCAAAAAAAAAAAAAAAGACAGCAGCAGTTGTAAACAAGTGATTACATTATTGATAACTATTTCTCCCAATGATTCATTAAGAAGAAAAGATCAGTAGGGTATAGGGTCAGAAGCAGGCCGCAGTCACTCTACACTAAATATAAATGCCTATCGGGCCTGGGAAAGGGGGGTACAGTAAGTCTTTGTCAGCTGTGATACCCCCCAATTGCACTTCTCTGTCACAGAATCAGACTATTGACTAACTCCAAAAGAAACATAATGTTAAAGTATTTTGTTTTTTCATGAAAATGGCTATCATCATCGATATTACTACTGAGAAAAACCTTTTTTTCTTTTTTTTTCAAGTTGCCATTTGAGCACAATATGAATTCAGCCTGCTAGGGCAATCATGTATGCTCTACTGCACAGTGTTGGACTCACCCACCTGGATACCTGGAAATCTCAAGGTGGGCCCCCTCAGTTGGACCCCTGTCCATCTTCCAATCTCTGAAAATCCTTCAATTTATGAACTAGTTTCTAGTTAAATGGTGTTTTCTGACCACTGTTAGAAAACATAAATTGCAAAAATATAGCCTGTGTGACTTATTAAAGTGTAAAGCTAATGCGAGTCTGTCACCCTGCACCCTCATTTATTTTCCAGATGGGCCCCCAGTTAAAAAATTCCAGGTGGGCCCCCTCCACCCCACTCCGACCCTGCTACTGCTGGAAGGGAAAGGTCACAAATACAGGGTGGGCAGATTTCAGACAACTTGGGTGTGAAGACAGCATCAGGCCAGAGTGAAGATCTAATGATTTACTGGTGAAAAAAACATAGAAGAACTCATTGCTATTAATCCAGTTTACAAAGTTGGAGCAGCTGAAAGCTGATAATCAGCAGGATACAGTTAGCAGTAACGTAGCGTTCAAATGAGGTACAGCCTGTCATCCAGCTCATATCTATCAGTAAATATCATGTGGCATAAGGGGCACTACTGCCCACACACGTTAGAGGCTCTTCACATGTGAGTAGTTTCTCCAAGAGGCATTAGTTGGACTTGTGGTCTGGAAAGGCCTTGAATGACTCCAGGTAGTGTCTGTTGAACTCTGGCTTCAAGTGCTCTGGGACACAGTGAGAACATTTGTACTTCTGAGCAATCTGCTTCCCGCCTTTGCTGTCCTCGATGCAAATTGCTGCAACACCTTTGGAGGACAAATAAGAGAGAAGGGAAGACACTTGAGTCATACTGACCTGGTGGTAAAAAACAGATGCTCACCATCAGCCTCCTCTCCCAGTCAGACTCCTTACTGGAACTAGATTCACTACTACTGATTGTCAGTGTCCTGCTGTCTGCACATGTCAGTCCCAAATAAAATCTGTTAAAAATGAGCCTCCAGTTGGTCCAACAGCAGTGCATTGTGCTGCATGCTGATGACCCAGATTCAGGAGCAGACTTAGACATTCGAGCGGGAGGCCAGGTCTGGAAGAGGGGATAGCACCACTTTTAGAACCATAGTGCCACCGTGGAGGGCCAGAGAGCTTGCTGCCCTCGTGGTTCTGCTGTGGTGTCCGAGACCATCAGTGGCTGTGTCAGTGCCATTAAGTGGAAGGAAACCCCTGAGGCTGTTAGAATGACATCCAGAGTACACTCGGGCCTGCCTTGTGGACCCCACTGCCAAATGTATTTGTCTGACCCAGTGTGACATGGCACCTCTGTTGAACGCCTATTGTTTTGCAAACCTACGCTATGTAACCAAAAACACAATGTATGTCTTTATGTGATGAAGTACCTTTGGAAACGAGCCTCTGGCTCAAAGGTTGTAAACTGATTTTACAAATAAATAAATAAATAAATATAGATGGCGGTGTGCTAGTGTGAGTAAGAGCTGGGTGCTTGACATGTCCTGAAGAGGGCAAGATATGCCTTGGGTGGGGTATAAAATGTATGTGAAATACAACTGCTAAAAATGCTTGGCCTGGTGGTTCTCAGGGAAGGGGAAGCATGTTGCACAACCATGCGAGGGATCCGGGTTCACATGTCAAGCCAGACACCCTCACTGAGCCTGTGGCATTTAGGATACCCTGCAATGGCAGCACACTTAGACTCCGGAAGGAGGGAACCACTCACCCCACTGCTTAAGTGAGTGTCTTCCTTCACTGGCAGGATGAGTCATGGCAGCACTGACACTGTGGGTAACCACATGTCATCCCACCTCTTCTTTCCCAAAAGCCAGGCATAGGAAAGGTATTGATACTGCTATGCCATCAGCTTGCGATGCTGGCTATCTGAGTTCAGGAACAAACTCAAGTCACCGAGAGCCAGGCAGGGGAGGGTGAGAGGGAGGATTGTGCATCCCAGAGTACAGTCTCTAGGGAGGGCAGCCGACCCTGTACCATTGCAATTCTGCCACCTGGATAACCACAGGTGGCAGTGCAGTCTGGAGTGGCTTAGAAGGAGGGAGGGAGAAGGTTAACCAGGGTCACGCTATGCACAGTCGTGTATGTGCGCATATACACCCTCACTGCTGGCATCCTGTAGGTCCAGCGAAGGAACAAGAGAAATAACCCGAGCAGGCAGGATGAGTAATCTGGCCTTCTGCAGGCCCAGTACCAGTGACCCAAGCACCACTTCTGACTTAATCTTGTTTTTGGTGGGAGTTGGGGAACCCCACCAACCCTGCCAGGATGGCAAGGCCTAAGGGGAACAGAGGTGAAGGTAAGTCCAGGGAGAAACCAGATGACGGGACTGGGGAGACCAGCACAGTGGGGGTCTGGTTGGAGAGAGGGAGCTAAACAGATAAACTAAAAAAAGAAGTGTAGTGCTGCTGTGTGGAGATGTGCTAGTGAAGTTACAAGGGGACAAAAATGAATTGGTAGGGTGATGCTTGCACCTCTCCCACTCTCCCAGTGGCCTGTTGAGTGGTCCTGGAATGCCTCACCCCCCACACTGAATCCTAAGGAGGTTAAGGCCTGCTGCTGGGGGGTGAAGTTACTAGGGTGTGGGATGGGGCTTGTATCATAAATAAAGTTGGGTATGAGCTGTCTGCATTGGAGCAGGAGTTGGAGAACTAGGGCTGAAGGTAACCTAGGGCCAAACCAGGAGGATAAAAATGGTAATTAAAAAAAAAAAAGAATAAAAACATTCTAAAACATTAATAGCACAACCTGGCGATATGCCAAGTAAAACTGTGTGTACTTTGGTTTGGGAGCGTTCCATAGTAACATAGTACTGTGATGAGGGGAAGAACTTGGGTGCATCTTGTCTGACTACACCCTATTTAAATACAGACACCCAGGAAACCTCATCAGCTGGAATGCTACTCCTACTCTTGCTGTTTAACCCACAGTACCATTCTCCCTCATGGATCTGTCTAGTCCTGTTTTGAAAGCATGAACGGTGCCATCTTCCACTGCCTCACTGGGTAGGCTAGTCCACATGCTCATCACCCTGTGTGTAAAGCAATGCCTTCCAATGTTTCCTCTAATTAGTGTTAGTTTTGAGAATGACTTGCTAGAGTAGTAGAAGGTGTCCTGGACTTTACATGCTGTATGTTAGCAAAACAAATGGGGTTACTGAGATGGGCATTTGGCAGATGGGTCATCAGTGGGTACCAAGGTGAGGCCTATCAGAGGGTATCGAGGTGAGATTCATAAGAGGTGACTGAGGCAAGACTCATCAGAGGGAACCGAGGTGAGACTCATCAAAGGGGACCGAAGTGGGACTCATCAGAGGGGACCAAGGTGAGACCCATCAGAGGGGACAGATGTAAAACCCATCAGAGGGGACAGAGGTAAGGCCATCAGAGGGGATAGATGTAAAACCCTTCAGAGGGGACAGAGGTAAAACCCATCAGAGAGGACAGAGGAAAGGCCCATCAGAGGGGACTGAGGTGAGACTCTTTAGATAGTAGTTAGTTAATTGGTTAGACCCATTTAGACAGAGCTGTCCCCTTTTCAGGGGTGACCTGGAATTAATTACAAATTTGCAAACAGGTAGAACAATAAATAATCAGCTACATTATCAGGACAAGTCAGATTTGACAAGGTTACAGTACTTTAGGTGTGAGACTATGCAATTGGCAGAACATGGTTAACAATGACAAAGACTTAATAACATTCTTCGACTACAAAATGCGGAGAGGGGAAACATGTAACCATAGTGCAACAACAAGGTCCAAAAAGATCATTGAATGATGGAGCATCATCAATTTTAGCGCAGGGGGACGTCACCTATTGCAGGTACAGAGGCTCGGTTCTGATAGTACAGCTTTAAGCCCCTTATTAAAATCCTCAAGGGTTGGGCAGTTTGGGAGGGCGGAAGGTAGGGAGTTCCAGATGGTTGGAGCTGAGGAAGCAAAGGACCTCTTTACCACACGGGTTTTAAGTTCAGGTATTTCCAGTAGAAGATTGCTGATGGACCTCAGGATCCTCCTTGGGATCTTGAGTTTTAGTATGTCATGCAGACTAGGGGGGGGGAGAGGTGGGAGTCTTAACAAGTTTAAGGAACAGACAGAGGAGGGTGTACTCAAGGTGATCCTCAAGTGATGGCCAGTTCAGTGAATGCAGTACATTGCAATGCTGCTCACTGGGTGGAGCACCTGCGGCATAACACCCAATTTTGTTGTATAATAACTTTGAGCTTATTGAGCTCAGAGAACCCACGAGACTGCAAAACAGGGGTTCCATATTGCAGGAGGGGGAGTAGAGTACCAATAGCAATTATAAGCTGTGATTCTTTTGCAATGAGATTGCCAAGTTGGTAGAGCAGACCAATTTTTTGTGGAGGGTCAGTATTATATGGCCAGTGTGAGTTCCATAGGAAACATCCTGGTCCAAGGGACTGAGGAAAAACCCAATAGAAGGGACCGAGGTGAGACCCATCAGAGGGGACCGAGGTAAGACCAATCAGAGAGCACTGAGGTGAGACCCATCTCAAGGGATCAAGCAATTACCCATCAGAGGGGACCAAGGTGAGACCTGTGGTGAGATAAGGCCATACCTTATTGTTTTGGCCATGTTTTATATATTTTTTTAATGTGAGAAATGTATCAAATGCTAGGGTGGCCCAATGCAAGTGCAAGGAAGTATGTGTACAGGTACTTGAGCCCTAGAATAATGTTGGAACTCTTTTTACTGGGCAGGAAAACTGGTTTGCTGCTGGCAGAGGCTAGGGTTAAGTTATCTAAAAGGAGACAAAAGAATAATTAAGCCTAGCTGGGAGGCCAGTTAGGCCCATTTGCTTGTGAAAGGACAGGCCCTCCTGAGGAGTCGGGATGTCTGGGCATCCTTTGTGCTGAGAGGTCTGCAGTGACTTAATCTTGTTACCAGTTGAATGAGCGACCATTTAGTTAATTGACTGTATTTATGTGCAGTTTAACTAGAGCTATCTCCCAGCAGGGAGGCTGGACTATAACCCAGAAATCTGGTTTCAGCTGGCTAACCATGTTTTTTCCTATATTCAGAAAACTGCATATCTGTGTTATTATAATAAAATACTTAACTTTGATTGGTTGGGTAACCATAGAAACTGAAATGCTAGCCTAATCACAGGGCAGCCACTATTTATGTATTCAATCTTGGATTACAATACCTCTGAGCACATAGTGGCTGTTTTACGGAGGCACCACGTCAGAGGAGAAGGGTGACAAACATACAAAGGAGGCAAAATATTAAGTATCTAACACAAAGCAATCTAGCAATACAAAGTTTCAAACAAAATGCAGTCTAGCAATAAAGTCTTTACATTGCAGTTAAAAAAGCAAAACCTATAAATTGGAAGAACAAGATGTAGAAGAGTGAGGAAGATAATCGGAGAACTCCAAAATAGAGGAGGGAGCCAAAGGCCTTGTCAACCCTGTAATGAATAGATATAGGGAGAGCAGGATACTGGTAGAAGGAAGGATGAGGAGTGTTGGGAGGGAGAGAGGGGTTACAGGTAAAGATGAGGGAGGGAATGGGGAAATAGGTGAGGGATAGAGGGTAGAGAAAGGGAGGGGAAGGGTTGTACTTGAATTTAAGTGTGAAAGTGGGAGCACGAAGTTAAGGCCAGCCCGTAGGTGGTGATAGCTTAGGTGAAGGAGTCACAGAAATTATTAGCCGTGAGATGCTGACAAAGCAACTGTTTGTATGGATCTAATTTTGGTAAGGTCAACATATCTCTGGGAACAGCGTTAAACCAAAGAGGTGCCCTATAGGCAAATAATCATTGTCCTTGTGTTGTCCAACATCTTGGAAGTGTGCTAAGAACTGCAATGGGGGCTTAGAAGGTTTTCAACACTTTGGGGCAAGAGCCCAAGAAGTGCTTTTTTAGTTAGCAAGCAGGTATGGTATTGAATCCACTAGCCACTGGACCTGCCCTTTTGAACCCCTTTAAAGCCAGGATGCAGAGGGGTATCTGAGCCTTTTGTGGCCTTTTTGCTTGAAGCCTGTGGGACTCTGCCTTTCTGTCGTGAGGACAGAGACAATTTCTCCTGGATCACTGAAAGCCAAGACTTCAACTACCACAGTTCTAAGGACACTTTTGCACGTCAACATTCCAACTAAGGACTCAAGGTAGACTTTTAACCTCAGTTTAAAGTGTAGGTTTTTATATATATTTTCCTTTTATTTTCAATATCCTGTAACCAATCTCCAAATTATTTAGTATTTATGTTATTTACTGTTTTCTAATTAATTAGTAAAGCCTTTGGCTTATTTTAAAATAATTCTGCCTATGTCATTTGTGGGTGCTGCCTGGATAAGAGTTGTTCAGACTCTACTACACCTGTGTGATCACCTAAGGGCCAAAACACTACCAAAAGAGAAGTATCATTATGGACTTTGTGATAAAAGGAGGGAGGAAATACGAAGGGTTTCAAGAGGAGCCTGTGGGGGGTTGAACTGAGTGCTGCATTTCTGGGGAAAGACACAGTAATAGAGTGCATAGGGCCCTCCGAAGCCTATACACACCTGTGGCTTTCTGCTTCGTGCAGTTTAACTAGAGCTATCTCCCAGCAGGGAGGCTGGACTATTCCCCAGAAATCTGGCTTGAGCTGGCTAACCTCATGTTTTTATTTCTATATTCAGAAAACTGCATACCTGTGTTATTGTAATAAAATACTGAACTTTGACTGGTTGGGTAACCATAGAAACTGAAATGCTAGCCAATTGCAGGGCAGTCACTATCCACTGGACCTGCCCTTTTGAACCCCTTTAAAACCAGGATGCAGATTTAACCCACGTCTCCACACCAGGCACTTGGGTTAAATCCCAATACTGGCACTGTAGTATAGCATGAAGGAGGTGCTGCACTCCTGAGGGGCCATCTTTTGGATGAGACGTTAAACGGAGGTCCCATCTGTCTGTTCTGGTGGTAGTTCAGGTGGATGTTAAAGATCCCATGGCACTTCTCGAAAAGAGTAGGGAGTTTTTTTTTCATAATAAAATATTTAATTGATTTGTAAGCAAACACTTACAGCACAGTGTAACATAGGAGGATAGCATTCAGAACACAGTGCATCAATTGTTCTCTTATAAAGTACTAGTGAAAGACACCCCCTCTAGTGGTATGTCACAGGAGGAATTACCCAAATAATCTTCCTTAGAACCAAATATATACAGTAGCTGAAGCCTGCAGCTAGGAAGGCCAATGGGGAATCCTAAAGAGGATGGGTGTAAACCGGGTTACCTTATTACCATAGAGGCTAATAAGCCTGATTGATTCCCCCAATGCAGTAATTAATATTCCAAATTATGTAATGATTCCCAACATCCCAGGAGAGTATCAGCAAAAACATTGTTCCCTTACTATCAGAAGAACTGTACAAAGATCACCGATCGACTGAAACAGGTGCCAGACTTGGGGTATTAAGGAATAAACAATATAGGACCCTAAACCCATGACCAATCATTCCTTCTGTCATAAATTAAGTAAACGAAGAGTCCTTAGATGAGCTGAGACATTCACCTTAAGATAACAGAAAAAAGACTGAGTTATTTAGGAGTTCAATAAACATAGAAACATAGAATTTGACAGCAGATAAGGACTGCTTGGCCCACCTAGACTGCCCATTTTCCTACCTAACAGATAAGCTGCAGATCCTAGCTAACCAACAGCTTACGTCCTCCTACCCCCCCACTAGGGCTGCCTTATGTCTGTCCCATGCATTCTTGAATTCCGCCACTGTTCTTGACTCCACAACCTCCTCAGGGAGGCTGTTCCATTCATCCACAACCCTCTCTGTGAAAAAATACTTCCTCACATTGCCTTTGAGCTGTCTCCCCTCTATCTTCATATTGTGCCCCCTTGTTCTTGCACATCTCTTTTTCTAAAAGATGCTACCCTGTTGGACTTTGTTGATTCCCTTGAGGTACTTGAAAATTTCTATCATGTTCCTTCTCTCTCCCTCCTTTCCTCAAGGGTATACATATTAAGCTCCTTTAGTTTTTCTTCGTATGTCTTCTGGTGCAGACCCTGCACCATTTTGATTGCCCTCCTCTGGACAGCCTCCATGCTGTCTATGTCTTTGCGGAGATGGGGTCTCCAGAACTGCACACAGTACTCCAGATGGGGTCTCACCAACTGTCTGTACAGAGGGATAACAACTTCCTGTTTTCTATTATTGATGCCTCTCCCTATGCATCCCAGTATCCCCCCAGCCTTCCTTACTGCCTTCTCACATTACTTGCCCACCTTTAGGTCATCTGATATAATTAACCCCAGGTCCCTTTCCATTTTTACTGTTGTCAGTATCTCACCCCCATTGTGTACTCTTCCCCTGGGTTTTTGTTTCCCAGGTGCATTACCTTGCACTTCTTTGCATTGAATCTGAGCTGCCATACATTTGGCCATTCCTCCAACCTTGCCAAGTCCCTTCTCATCCTTTCCACTCCATCTGGTGTATCAACCCTGTTGCAGATAAACTGACCAAATTGTCCTGAGCACTCAGTCCAAATAACAGCAAGTTGGGCCATGACAGTGTCTATAGGTAGAGATAAACCCTCAGTTCCAACAGAGAAGCATATTTGTTTAGCCCTCATGGATCAAAGCCCACTTTACCGGTGTCAGTCTACCTTTCAACCTTCATCTGAGGAGGATTCACCATCTCCCCCAGCCATCCCTGATTCCATGCAGTTAGTCAGCTTCTCTGCCTCTCATGTGTCGTTGTACAGATATTGATGGCCTTTCCACACAATGCAAAGCTTAGCCGGCAACAGGAGCTGGTGGGGTACCTTCATTAGGTGCAGTCATCCTCTGAGCCCATTGAAAGCTTTGCGGCATTGGTGTGTGCTGTAGGAGAGATCGGAAAACAGCAGCAAGGTGTCCTCACCATATTTTAGGGATCTGCAATGTCTGGCAACCATCAGGGCCTGGTCTTGATCCCTGACACCAGTGAAGACAATCAAAAAGGTTCGTGCAGACAATGGGCCAACTGCAGCACATCGTGGGGTTATGCAGTAGGCCTTTGCCACAGACAAGGGGGGGGTCAGATTCATCAAGGCCCAGTATAGCAGGCAGCATAGATCTGGCAAAGGCTAGGCTGTCCTCCCCCTTGGCACCCTCCGACAGTCCAATCACTCTCAAATTGCACTCCCTTGTCTGGTTTTCCACCGTCTCTAGCCGCTGATGAAGAAGCATGTTTTCTTTAACTAACTTTGTAGTCACATCTGCAGACATAAGTATGGAAGCCTCCGATCTTTGCACCGTAGACTTACCATGATCCATCTGTGACTCCAGTGCCGACACCCTTGGCATAAGGGTGTCGAACTTCTTGTCCAGATCTTGTACTGTTTTAGCCAACTGGTGCAGGGTGGATAAGATGTTGGTTAACAAGACTTCCTCTGTCTGTGCACCAGCAGGGTCCGGCGTTCCACCACGTTGTGCAGGCTGCTCCTCTCGAGTGTTTTTCTTCTGAGCAAAGATGTCTCCTGCTGCAGTCGCCGCTCCTTTAATTTTGCCCATTTTAGCAAATGAACCAGCAGGGCCGCTTTCCACCTCTCTCAGACTTACTCAGCAGTGGGTTTGTAGACTAGAAAAGTAAGTTTTAATTAATTTAGAAATGTTCTCCCGGGAGCTCAAGCAGTATGCTGCTTCTTCGTAGGCTGCTCAGCAGCGCCTCCCAAGAGTAGGGAGCTTTTACTCAAAAACCACAAACAAATCTTTGAATACAATCAATCATTACAATCATAGAAACATAAAAAACAACACATTTTTGTCCTTTCTCCAAAACCCACCACCATTTCTTACTCTTACCCTTACTCTCGCACATACTGCCCTTCATTACCCGTCTCCTGTAGCTCTATATATCTTATTTTTTCCTTTTTTTTTTTTGCTTGTTTAAGCTATTTCTTGAAAAATGTTAACCTCTTCCACCACAATGTTACCTTGTGTTTAGGATGATTCTTACAATCCTTTTTACACACCTCTTGCATTGTCTTTCACATATTTTACTAAACCCTTCATTCGTCATTTCTTGTTGAATAAGCAGCTGGCAATGACTCTGCCACAAGTAGTAGTTTAAGCATGCAAACAAAACATGTAGGGTGCTACTGTGATATTGATTTAGCAAAGTAGGGAAAATTCCTAAGGCTAGATTTCTATAACTTAAGTTTTTTAACCAAGGTAATTTCCATCTATTAGCCATAAAGCCCCGTACCTCTCTAACGTGTGTACATCGCATTTGGATTATTGCAACTCCTTTTACTTTGGGCTTCCAGGGGTTGACATCCGCCGCTTGCAGCTGGTGCAGAACTCCGCCAGCCGGTTGTTATGGGATTCCTCGTTCTTCCCACATTACACACCGGTAGCTGCGGGGAACTACACTGGCTGCGGTTCGATGTTGCGATCACCTTTAAAGTCAGTTTATTGACATAAAGCCCCACACGGATTGGGCCCGACTACCTGAAAGAGCTTGGGTTCCTTACCTCCCGAGTGACTGCTCCGCTTGGCCAATGAGGGGTTGCTGGAGATTCCGAGGGTAGTTTTAAAATCTTCTGGCGCCTGGGCTTTTATGTTCGTGGCACCGACCCTCTGGAATTCTCTACCCTGTTGGATTAGAGAGTGCATGACTGTGGGGGGGGGGGGTTAAACAAGCACTGAAGTCCTTTCTATGGAATAAGGCATATGGGGATGGTGCCGACATGAATTGATGGTATTTGTTTTAGTGAATTTATCATGATGTTTTATTGAGAATTGATTTTAAATATGTACTGCGCCTTGATTTTTGAAAGGCGCACTATAAATAAAGATTATTATTATTATTATTGCAATAAAAAATGCTCCTGTATTTCTACCACCTCACCACACCCTGGATACAAACAATTCCTCTCTTCTACAGCCTTGCGTTTATGATTACTGCTAATTCCTGTTCTCCCGTGGGCCATTAACCATTGCACATTTTTTATTTTTCCAGGGACTCTTGGGTTGTTCAGCATTCTATATACACATTTATTTTCACTTGGTGTACATCCTTTCAATTCCGGATCCCTCACTCCAGTGTCTCCCACTATCTTACATTTCCTTTCTACTGTTTGGTAATACTTGGGGTCTTGTGATGTTCCATTTTTGTAACTTCATTGAAGTTCCCTTGTAATACATAGGGACCCCCCATTCTTCTAAACACTTTTGATATCTTATTCGCCCATCGGTCTCAAAATTCACCAAATAAACTCCTCCCCCATTTCCCCATTAAAGTTAGCTGAGGTTCCAGCATCACTCTTATATTTTTAAAGCAAAACAACTTATGGGAAAACACTACTGGGTTAATCATACCTATCCCTCCCTTCTTGCTGGCCAAGTACGTAACTTCCCTTTTTATAGGGTTCAGCCTGCTCCCTCAGACCATTTGAAAAAACATTCCCAAAATCCTAGTTTCCATCTCAGGAGGTAAAGAAAAATGGCCACTATATATAAAAAACATGGTAGAAGAAACTGTTTCACAACAAACACTCTTTTCAGTTTAGACATTTTCCAACCCTTCCATCATACTACTTTCTTCTCTTCCTTAGCCAGTGCTCTTTCCCAATTTATTTTAGCCATTTCCCCTTTTCCAAACAAAATCCCCAAGATTTTCATTGGTTCTTCTGTCATTTTAATTATTTGGCCCCCTTCGTTCCCCTCTCCTGGTTGTCCTAGCCAAAGACCTCTACATTTTTCAATATTTAAAATAACTCCAGTAACCTTTGTGAACCTTCTCATACAATTCCCAAGACTTGGCATCTCACTTGCTGAAGACAGAAACACACATACATCATCAGCATAAGCAATTATTTTGATCTTGTCTCCCTCCTGACCCCCACTAATCCCTTTGATGTCCCTGGTCGAATTAATTAATCTTATCAAGGGGTCTATGAAAAATACACATAAAAGAGGGCTTAAGGTACACTCCTGTCTCACCCCAGCTTTGATAATGATGGGGTTCCCTCCTCTGTGACCTACTTCTGGAAATATTTCCACTCGTTCATAGAACAAAATAATCCACTTTATGAATTTATCTGGAATCCCATATTTATTTAATACTTTAAAAAGGTATTTGTGGCTTACGCAATCAAACGCTTTATTTTGATCTAATGAGATCAAACACCCTTTTTTTCCTTCTCTTGAGGTATATTCTATTGCATCCCTTATTATGGCTAGATTCTCTTGAATATTCCTCCCTGGTATGGAACAAGTTTGAACTGGGTGGACTAGTTCTGATGCTACCTTTAACCTTTCCTGCAGTATTGGGGTTAAAATGTTAAAAGCTGCGTTTAAGATGCTTATTGGCCTCCAGTTCCCAATGTTTAACTTATCCCCAGATTTAAAAAGAAAAATGACCAACCCTGTTGTAGACTCAAAAGGAATATGACTGATCTCAAACAAAAGTCTAAAAACCCTTGTCAAGAAAGCTGCAAGAATCCCTTGAAAGGTTTTATAAAATTCATTAGGGATCCCATCTACCTCTGGGACTACCCCTAGTTTTAACTCTTTAATTACTTCTGCTATTTCATCCTCTGTCACCTCTCTCTGTAAATCAATACCCGTCCTGGCCTGCAACCTAGGGGTCTCCAATTCTCTCAAAAAATTGTCTATGTCCTCTTCCAGCACTTTTGGGCCTTCCATTACTTTTTTAAAGTGCTCCTCCACTATTTTTCCTACCACTTCCGTGGTATCAATAATTTCTCCCTTTTCATTTTTTAGACTTGCGAACCTGGAGTTGTACTTTTTCTCTTTATAAGCCTCACAAGGATCGCTAAATGAGCTTTTTTGCATCCTCAAAGTAAACTCGGATACCAAGGTGGATCCCCTGCCATATTGTATTTTATGCATTTGTGCCTTTATATTTTCAATTTGATCTGCTAGGTCCTCCTTCCCCCAATATGAAGCCTCCGGTAATCTAAATATCTGTCTCCTCAGACCTAGATACTGCATAAAGTTAATATTAGCTTTAGCCTTCCCAAAATCTTGCATCCATTTGGCCACTTCCTTTTTCGTCTCTACCCACCCCTGGAAAAAATCCTCATACATTCCCATAATCGAGGCTCTTGCCACAAATAAGTTTGCAGGCCCCAGTTTTTCTTCCTGACACCCTAGACAGGCTGTATTCATCTTCCATCGTGTTCTGGGTTGTTCGATACCAGTCTCTGTACTAACCACTACTTTAATCAGTAAATGGTCAGAAAAGGTCATTGGTATCACACAAGCCTTCACTACTTCAATTCTTTTTGAAATAAAAACAATAGATTTTAGAAAATAACCTTCCTTTTCTGAAGGTAAAGTTCACCGGTGGTACTGCTTTAGATCAGCAGTCTACTAGTTCAGCAGTTTCAACACATTTTTTTTAAAGCAAACGAATCGCAGTAAACTTTTTTTCCCATATTCTTCCTTTCCTGAATTTCTAATGTGCAATTAAAATCCGCCCAAAATAAATATTTCTAGCAGTGCACAAAAAGGTTGTGTGCTTTCGAATAACTGGACCCTTTCTGCTTTAAGCTGTGACCCACACACACTCAAAAAACGACTCGGCTGATTATGCCATATCCCATCCACCAATAATGCTCTTCCCGGTTGAATGTCCACCAGCTTCTGAAACTTAAATCCATACCGGAAAATATAATTCCCACCCCATCAGCCCTTTCAGGCCCGAAAGACCAGTAAGATGGCCCCTCAACCCATTCCCTCTGTGCCTATGATACCAAATTAAGAGAATTTAACCAGGATTCCTGAATAAAGATCACCTCACAAGCCAGATCTCCAAGATCTCCCCACACTGCATCCCTCTTTTTCTTATTTAAGATACTGCAAAGATTTGCAGATGCAAGTGAAAACAAAACCATTATTCACATTTTACTACATCTCATTCAACTAATTAAATTGTAAAGACACTTTTCTTCTCTTTTTCTTCTTCTTTTTCCTTCCCCCAGCCCCTAACTTCTCCTCCTTGTTCTCCGCACTCTGCTGACTAGAGTGGACTGATAACATGTCTGACTCTTACTCCCCAGCACTTTCCTCCCCATCATTCTGGGGCATTAATACCTCAAAAGGGTTAGTAAGCAGAAGGACAGGTATGGTTCCTTTCAGTTCGAAGACTCATCCTTCTTTCCATACTAGGGTTTGTCTCCTGTATTGCAGGTGGGGTTGGGGGGAGGCATTTCTGCCTCTCTGTCCTGTTCTCTTTCGTCAGCTATTTCCATCTCATTTGCCTCCTCCTGGTGAGAAACATTTCTTTTTTCTGCCTCAGCCCTTATCCCAGCTGAGGGCTCAACCCTTAGTTCCACAGCCTCTTGATCCAGTACTGGAGAATCTTCCTCTCCTGCACTGTGGACTTCCTGAGATGGGGGTTCAACTGAGGCCGAACCCTGCCCCTCCTTGTGTGGAAACATACATAGAATTTGATGGCAGATAAGGACCACTTGGCCCACCTAGTCTGCCCATTTCCCTACCAAATGAATAAGCTGAAGATCTTAGTTAACCAACAAACTACTTCTTCCTACCCCCCACTAGAATTGCCTTATGTCTGTCCCATGCATTCTTGAATTCCCCCACCATTTTTGACTCCACAACCTCTTCAGGAAGGCTTTTCCATGCATCCACAACCCTTTCTGTAAAAAATACTTAATCACATTACCTCTGAGCCATCCCTGCTCTATGTTCAAATTGTGCCCCCCTTGTTCTTGCACATCTCTTTTTCTGAAAGATGATACCCTCTTGGACTTTGTTGATTCCCTTGAGGTACTTTAAAGTTTCTATCATGTCCCCCCTCTCCCTCCTTTCCTCGAGGGTATACATATTAAGCTCCTTTAGTCTGTCTTCGTATGTCTTCTGGTGCAGACCCTGCACCATTTTAGTTGCCCTCCTCTGGACAGCCTCCACCCTGTCTATGTCTTTGCGGAGATGGGGTCTCCAGAACTGCACGTAGTACTCCAGATGGAGTCTCACCAACTGTCTGTACAAAGGGATAACAACTTCCTGTTTTCTACTGATGATGTCTCTCCCTATGCATCCCAGTATCCCCCCAGCCCTCCTTACTGCCTTTTCATATTGCTTGCCCACCTTTAGGTCATCTGATATAACTACCCCAGGTCCCCCTCCATTTTTGTTGTTGTCAGTATCTCACCCCCTCATTGTGTACTCTTCCTCCTGGGTTTTTGTTTCCCAGGTGCATTACTTTGCACTTCTTTGCATTGAATATAAGCTGCCATACATTTGACCATTTCTGCAACCTTGCCAAGTACCTTCTCATCCTTTCCACCCCACCCTGTGTATCAACCCTGTTGCAGATCTTTGTGTCATCTGCAGAAATACATACTTTTCCTTCCAGTCCCTCTGCAATGTCACTTATAAAGACATTAAAAAGGACTGGACCCAGTGCTGAACCCTGCGATACCCCACTAGTAACTCCCCTTTCTTCACTCTGGACTCCATTTACTATTACCCTCTGTGTCCTGTTGTCCAGCCAGTGTTTTACCCAGGCTACCACCCTGGGACCCACTTCCATTCTGGCTAATTTGTTTAATTATCTTTTGTGCAGGACTGTGTCAGATACCTTGCTAAAGTCTAAGTAGGCCATGTCCACAGCCCCTCCCTGCTCTACTACTTTGGTCACCCAGTTGAAGAAATCAATTAGATTCATCTGACATGACCTTCCCTGGAACTGAGGGATCCCTGGTGGACCCTGCTTGCTGAGCCTTTTTAATCAGATCATCTGGATTCATGCTTCTGGTATTGTTCCTGGCTGACCAGGGGCAGCTTTGGTACAAGTGACCATATTCCTGGCATAAATTACACTGTACATGGTTTCTGCACTGGGATTTGCTGTGCCAACATTCCCTGTATAGGCCACATCTCACTGTGTCACATACATTTGAAAGATGAGATGTAGAGCCACACCTGTAACAGGCCTTCGGCTGACCAGGGCAAAAACACACCCCTCTATCTCTGCCCAGGTAGAAGCTACTAGATATGTGAGCTACCTCTTCCTCAGATTGGTGCAGCTTTACCTTGAAGCGCCAGCCCCCTGTCCATAAGTACTCAGAGTCTGTTATGGTCACGGGTACGCTTAATACCACACACTTCTGGTTAAGCCAGTGCATGATATCTCCTATGTGCATACATTCATTCCTGAACATGACAGTTATTGTCTTGATGGTGGGGTTCGTTAAAGGAATTACCAAAAAAGGGGATCATACAGGTGAAACTTTCTTCAGGTTATATTTAAGCCAGAACCTTTCTAGCCCTCTCATTGACTGAAAGCTGATATCAAAAACATCCTCCCCAGCTATGTGTATGAGCACATACATTTCTGATGCCATAAACTTCACAGACTCTTTAAGCAAATTTCTTCCCACATACACTCTGTTGGGGAATACTTCTAACCCCTCTTTATATCTTAACCACACAGCAAATCTTCTAGGTGTGGGGTCAATGTACTTAGCTGAATAAGAGGGTCTTGCACTCCCTCTAGGTGGGGGGGGATTAGAAGGACCAGCAGATTACTGACCCCTGGCTCCAGAATTTGCCTCCTTTAAAGCACTAGAATAAAGTCTATGCTCATTCCTTTTATTAATACCTTGCTCCTGGGGTTGAGTGCTACATTCTCCCCTCTCATTTCTCTGTCCTGCAGCCTTGCCATTTTGCTTTTCCCCCACTTCAACGTTTATTTGTTTACTCAGTAAGACACTCTGCCCTACTATCCCCACCCTTGCTACTGCCTCTTGTCTCACTTGTTGTCTTCCTTAATGTTCACTCTCTTCTTCATTAGTGTGGGTACCTTCCAAACCCTTCCCTTTGTTAGTGCCTCTTTCATTTTTTCCTAGAATACATTCCTTTTCTTTAGATGTTACCTGCCCTGGGGTTTTCTCTGACTCTGTGCTGCATCAGGTTCCACTTGTGCTGTTTTAGGAAAAGTCCAGCCATCCGCTTTCTCGTTCCCAACCCCCATCGGGGTTTTGTCTCCAACTACTTCCTTCAGTGCAAAACCAGGGCGACCATTCTTGCGATACATTTTCCTCAGCTGGTACACCGAATGCCTGCACTATCATTTGCTGCACCGACTCTCCCTGCTCAGCCACTTCCTGGGCCAACATGCTTCCTTGTCCATCTTTAGCAGCACTTGTTCCAGCAACGCTACTGCTACACATGGGTTCCAGGCTTTTCCTTCTTGTCGCTTCTTTCTGCCTCTTGTCCAGGTGGCGGTCATGTGGAGGGGTTGTGGGATAATAGATGGACCAGAAACCGAACTTCAGGTTCAACACACAATCTCTGTGTGATATGTAATCAAAATACAGGAAATAAGCTTCTGCAATGCCGTATTTCTTCTTCAGTACATCAGTTTGCAGCAACAGACTATGTATGTCCTTTCTCTGCACTTAGCCAGCACCTACTGACACTGATCTCTAATCTAACCACTTTTCACTGAAACCCCTTAATTCCTATGTTGGCCCCATTTGCTTGGGTAGTGGGGGCTCAAAAAGAAAAACAAAAAAGCTAAAAACAAAGCACCTCAATGCAGAATCACTGAAAAAAGGGTTACCCCAAAGGGCACTGGCAACAAATCAAGTTTCAAAGAAATACAACACCATACATACTTCCATAATGCAAAGCATCATGGGATATAGGCAAATCACCATGACATTTCAGACTTGTTCAGTTTACATGCATTTTAAATAGCACAACTAACTTAATTTCTATAATAATTGCCTAGTATGTTTTACCATTATCAAAAACACCTAGTGCCATGGTATTTTCAACATTAACAGGTTTCAAAAACATAAGGTATATACATCAAGGTATTTTATGACATAGTGCTATCACATACTAATTCCAACAATGACAAACACAACCTGTTTTACATGCATTTGGAGGTCACCACAATAACCTCCCTGTATGAGGACCTGTGAGGGAAAAGGAAAATTAATGAGGACACTATAGCATAGTCAAGAAAGGGAAGAGGGTGCCCATAGGTGGCCAACCTTAGGACTAGAAATTGTAAAGGATAGATTAGGCTAAGAAATAGAAGTACTGTTGCAACAGATTTAAGAAAATGTCAGTCCTCAAGAGTGGCAGGAGCTCCCTGTCACAGGTCGTCATCCTCCTCAAGCAATTTTTTGACTCTCAGCCTCTTCTCTTCCATGATCTTTTCAAGTTGTGCAGCTGCCATCCCTATGTCCTGGTCTGATGTCTTCTGAACTTCTTCTCCAACCTCCATTCCAATTTCCACTTCACTCTCCTCTCCTTCTAAGAGGTCACTCCTGGACACATCAGACACTGGGGCAGACTTGTACTGCTCCTTCTCGTCTGAACCTTGTATTTCAGGTACTCTTGTGCTCTTCTCCATAGGCTATACAGCTATGACCTCCGATGTTGCATCCTTCCTCTCGACTGACATTTTCGCTCCAGAACAGCAGCTCCCCCCAATAGACCAGTTGGGGAATTTCGCTGGTACCCTGGCCAAATTTCTCCCCAGTCACTAAAAATATCACCAACAGCTTAATCTGGTTCAAGATCAGTTGGCATTCATCTGTATCCCCCTCCTCCGGGCCGTGCCTGAAACTAGGCAGAATTTTCTAGTGCACTTATCCGGTCAACAAAAACTAAATAAATAAATAGAGAGGGGTATCTGAGTCTTTTGTTGTCTTTTTGCTTGAAGCCTGTGGGATCCTCTCTGCCTGTCTGTTAGGGGGACAGAGACAATTTCTCCTGGATCACTGAGAGCTAAGACTTTAACTATCACACTTCTAAGGACACCTTTGCACTTCAAAGTTCCAAATAAGGACTCAAGGTAGCCTTTTAACCTCAGAGTTTAAAGTGTAGGATTTTATGTATACTTTCCTTTTATTTTCAATATCCTGTAACCAATCTCCAAATTATTTTGTCTTTACGTTATTTACTGTTTTCCAGTTAATTTAATTAGTAAAGCTTTTGGCTTATTTTAAAGAGATCCACCAAGTAAAAGTAAATTAGTTTTGCACTGACTGAATTGGTGCCTTACCCCCTTGAGCTGCTAATGATACAGTCCATATGTAAAATAATGCAGTCCTTAAAAAATGCCAGCCATCATAAAATTTGCCCCACCGGGTCCCTTGGACTTCCCGGTTTCTGGGGCCGCCCACGCTCCACCCCCGCACTCACTAAAATTGTAACAAGACCCTTGTTAGTCGACTGGTGCCCACGTTTCATCACCAACTGCCCATAACAATATAAAAAAAATATGAAAGGTACCCCCCATAGACTCTAATGGTGTTTGTCCCCACACTCTCCCTGGCATCACATCACAATTTTAGCGAGAGTGGAGGCAGAGCGTGGGTAGCCCCAGGAACTGGGAAGTCCAAGGGACCCGGTAGGGTGAATCTTACGAGGGGCTGACATTTTTTAAGGACTGTATTATTTTACATATGGACTGTATCATTAGTAGCTCAAAGGGGTAAGGCACCGATCCAGCTGGTGCAACAGCTGAGACTGGTAAGTCTCTTTAAAATAATTCTGCCTATGTCATTTGTGTGTGTGCTGCCTGGGTAAGAGTTGTTCAGACTTTACTATGCCTATTTGATCACTTAAGGGCCAAAACACTGCCAAAAGTGAAGTAGCATTAGGGGCTTCATGACGAAAGGAGGGGAGGAAATATGAAAGGTCTCAAGAGGAGCCAGTTGGGGGTTGAACCGAGCACTGCATTTCTGGGGAAAGACACAGCAATAGGCTGCATACGGATCCCCTAAGCCTATACACACCTGTGGCTTTCTGATTCTTGGTGCAGTGGATGAGAGAGTTCTACCCCAGGAACACAGACTCAAGACTGTATTTGTATCCCTTCGCACAGAGAAAGGGTACCTCTGACCCCATTTCCCCCTCCCCCCATCACAAGAGGGATTCACTGTGATGCAGAGAATCCCACCTCACAGGAGTGGACTTGTGACAAGACCCACCAGAGGGGGATGAGGTTAGGCCTATTAGAGAGGACCAAGGTAAGTCCCATCAGTGGAGACCAGGGTATACTCATCAGAGGGAACTGAGGTAAGGCGTATCAGAGAGTATCAAGTTGAGACCTATCAGAGAGTACCGAGGTGAGACCCATTAGAAGGGACTGAGATGAGATGCATCAGAGGGGAGTAAGGTAAGGCCCATCAAAGAGTACCGAGGTGAGACCCATCAGAGAGTACCGAGGTGAGACCCATCAAAAGGGACTGAGGTGAAACCCATCAGAAGGGACCAAGGTAAGGCCCATCAGAGAGTAACAAGGAAGGCCCATCAGAGGGGACCAGGGAAAGGCCTATCAGATGGGACTGAAGTAAGGCCCATCAGAAGGGACCAAGGGAAGGACCATCAGAAGAGACCCACTTACGGTAAGGCTCATTAGAGGGGACTGAGGTAAGACCCATCAGAGGGAACCAACTTGAGGTAAAGCCCATCAGAGGGGATTGACTCAGGGTAAGATCCATAAAATGGAACTGAGGAAAGGCCCATCAAGGTGGACTGTGACCATCAGACTGGACCAAGGTAAGACTAATTACAAGGGATCAAAGTAAGGATCATCAGTGGGGACCAAGGAATGACCCGTCAGAGGGGACCCAGGTAAGTCCCATCAGAGGTGACCAAGGTAAGGCCCTTCAAGATGGATCAAGGTAAGGCTAATTAGAGGTGACCAAAGTAAGGCTTATCAGAGTGGACCGAGGTAAGGCCCATCAGAGGGGACCAAGGTAAGGCCCCAAAGGGGAAGCAATGACTGGAGACTGGGAGAGGGTGAACAGGGATGGAAAGAACTGGGATAAAACAAATTGGCAGAAACAGGGTCACACCACCGAAGAAAGAGATGTAGTATATTAGCTAGACTATCCTATGTCAGTTTATTGCAAACTAAAAATAGCTCCATTCCCTGAGAGTTTTTCCTTACCTGCTACAATTCCACCTTGTTTCTCCACCAGCTTAATTGCAGCCTCCATCGTCCCTCCAGTCTCAATCCACTGATCTACTAAGAGAACACGAAGACCTGGGAAAAGAACATCTTTGGATGTGAATAGAAACAGTAATTAGCAACCCCAAATCATAGAAACATGGAAGTTGACGGCAGATAAGGACTGCAAGGCCCATCCAGTCTGCCCATTTTTTCTGCCTTATGAATGTGCCATAGGCCTTTACTCTGTCAATGGCCTATCTATTCATACTCATCTGTATTGCTCAACGTAGGCGACATAAACTGTACCCCCTTGGTCCACCACTCTGGTTATCCAGTCAAAGAAATCTATGAGATTAGTTTGACAGGACCTTCCTGTTGTAAAACCATGCTGTCTTGGATCCTGTGCTCCTATGGATTCCAGATGTTGCACTGTCCTTTCCTTAAGGAGCGCCTCCATAATCTTGCTCACTACTGAGGTAAGACTGACTGATCTGTAGTTCCATGCCTCCTCCCTGCTGCCACTTTTGTGGAGCGGGATCACATGAACCCTTCTCCAGTCTTCAAGGATGTCGCCTGTGCTCAGAGACTCACTGAACAGTTCTGCTAATGGCTCTGCTAGTTCCACCCTTAGCTCCTTTAGTACCCTGGGATGTATGCCATTAGGTCCTATTGCCTTGTCCACCCTGAGCTTAGCGAGCTCTTGTAGGACCCTTTCTTTCAGCACATGAAAGATCCTTTCATTTGCCAAGGAAATGATTCCAATTACTGGGGTTTATCGTCCTCCTCCTAGTGTGCATTGGCATATGAAAGGTATTACAGTAAGTAACTGGTTAATTGTAATATTTTTCCAAGTACACAATTATAGTAAGGAAAAATTACATAAAGTGATCTCACTGAGTAATTGTGCCTTTAAATAGTATTCTGATTAATCAAATTTTTTTATTTACTAATACACCTGCTCTTGACTCAACAGAAAATATTTGTGAATCAGCAGCACCCTGTCCTCACTAAACACAACTCAACAGTGTCCTGTCCTCGCTAAACACAGCTCAATAGTGTCCTGTCTTTGCTAAACACTACTCAGTGGTGTCCTGTTCTCACTAAACAGCTCAGCAGTGTCCTGCTCTCACTAAACACAGCTCAGCAGTGTCCTGACCTCGCTAAACACAGCTCACAAGTGTCCTGTTCTTGCTAAACGCAGCTCGTGTCCTGTCCTCACTAAGCTCTTATTTAGTTATTTATTTATTGGATTTTGGTAACCGGGTAAGTTCACTGAGACAATTACAGTCCCTTTTTCAGGGGCGACCCGGAGGTGTAACAATGTGATGTACAAGGCAAATTCCACGTTAGTAAAAAGACAAAGAGGTACAATGCAGTAGAAAAACATATGTCACATATAAAACAGAATACAATAAAATATTCAAGCACGGTTGCAACATAAAGCACATAAAACCAAGCAAGACATTCACAGGCTTGATTAAGTGTATACTATGAACAGGATCAAAAGTTAAAGCATAGGTAGGTTGAGTATAGAGGATGCAGAAGAGGAGCTGGGGATTGTAAGGCTGGAGTCAGCAGAAACAGGAACAGGTTGCTGAGGAGAGAGTGGAATGAAGTTTAGATTGGAACTCAGGAAGAGAGGAGCAGGACAGTATAGAGGGAAGAAGGGAGGGAGTGCAGTTAGAAATCACGGCATATAAGAAGACCTTGCAGACAGAAGCAAGATGGTGGATGGGATTGAGATGGAGGGGGAGAGTGGCCGATCTAAGGGCTTGAGGAGGTTGTCTTAAGTGAACAATGGCACTGAGGCAGGGAAGGGTAAACTTGTGGACCAACATGTGCAGGAAACAGCGTGTAATACTGCAGCTCTGATTCATGTGGTAGCCAGCTTAGGAAAGAAAGGATGTCACAGTGGCGGTGACAGGTGTTGACCCCCAAAGTGAATCTCCCCACCCTATGATAGGCTTGAGTTAGGAGGGACATAGAGGATGTACTGCTTGAAAGAAGAAGAGGAGCTCCGTAGGTTAGGATTGGGAGAAGGGATGAGGAGGCAATTTTAAGGCACGAGGCAGAGGTGAGGGAGGGGCGGATACAGTTAAGAAGTCCTAACTTTTGATTCAGCGTTCTGATCAGGATGGAGATGTGATCATTCAAGGAGAGTGAGACATCCAGAGTGATACCCATATGTTTAAAGGTGTGAACAGATTCAAGGGCATCACCATTGGAGGAGGTAATACTGAGGAGGGAAGGGGGTGTACTAGGGCAGGAGGGAAGTCGAGAAAAAAGCATGCTTTTGTTTTTTTCATAGTAAGGACAAGTTGGTTAAGCCTGGACCAACCTTCCAGGGTGAGGAAGTCAGCAACAAGATCACTGTTTAACTGGTTAATGTCGAGAGAGGAGCGATAAATAATAGCATTGTCTGCATAGAGTGCACCAATGCACCCCCACAGTTGCTGGGTAAGTTATTAATGAATAGGGAGAACGAGATTGGGCCCAGGATTGAGCCCTGTGGCACCCATGGGATATTGGCCTAAGGTTAGAGAAAGAAACAGCCCACTTGACCTTCTGGGAGCGGCATGTCAGATAGCTGTGGACCCAATCAAGTGCTATGGGATCAAAACCAAGAATATGCAACTGCTGGAGCAGGAGACCATGATTCACCAGGTCAAACACTTTAGTAAGGTCGACAAAGATGGCACCCATGTAAGAACCATGATCCAGGGCTTGGAATATGTCGGTGGTTACTTTTATCAAGGCGGTGAGGGTACTATGATTCTTTCTGAATCCATGTTGTTAGGGGATAGTAGATTGTGATGTTCCAAATAATTTTGAAGTTGGTTAGACGATAATTTTTGGTTACAGTATTGGGCCCCCTCTTATGCACCAGTATGACTATTGCTACTTTCCACTTGTCAGGGACCATGCAGTATAGGAAGGACCTATTAAAGAGGTCATGCACAGGACAAGTGAGGGCAGGATCACCTAGCTTGAGGAACTTGGGCTCTAGGGTGTCATAGCCAGGTGAACTCTCAGCTTTTAGGTTGGCAACAAGACTCTGAACCTCCTTGAGGGAGGCCAACTTTAAGTGAAAAGAGGGTCTGGCCCCATTATAGCCAGGGGTGATTGGGAATGAGGGGGACATGATAGAACTGTGAAAGAGCGAAGTGTATCTATCAAGGTCAGTGAAAAACTCATTGAAGCCCGTTGTGATTGAAAGGGGGGGGGCCATTAAGGATGTATCTTGTGCAGAGAGGGAGCTTGGAAGTGCAGCAGCCTTTCCCTTGATCAAGGAGTTGACCTGTCTCCAAAATGATTTGGGGTTACTTGGGTGTTTAGTTTGTATTGTTTTATAATAATGTCGCTTGGCTTTATTTAGGGAATGTTTGCACTTATTTCTAAGTTGCCTTTAAAGCTGCCAGTCCAAGGATAGACCACTTGCTCTTGCTTACAAACCTGATGCAGATGTTTGTTGCCTTCACTATCCCCTCTTTTAGTTCTGCCCACATTTCTTCCACTCCACCCAAGTCCTCCCCCCAACATGGCTTCCCCGAGACATTCTCCCATCTTTTTAAAATTGGCCATCCTGAAGTCCAGAACCCTCGCCATTGTGTGGCTTGATTCTGACACCATCCATATATCGAACCACACTGTACAGTGATCACTGGCCCCCAGGTGGCCACCCACTGTGATGTCTATAACACTATATCAGCAGCAGATCAGAGAGTCTCCTGTCCCTGAAGGTCCATTTACGGTAGATATTGACCATTGGAGTGAGTCATTTCAGACTATATCACTCCAGCTGGTCATTCTCTGCTGTAAAGGACAAACACCATGGTACATATTGCAAATTGAAAATGACCAATATTTTTGAAATTAAAGTAACATTGAAACAGCTCTTTTTCTAATAAAAAAAATGTAGGAGCTGACCCAATGTTGCTGTCTGGTAGTTCTTTGCACTACTATGTGGAGATCTTGATACTGACTCCCTCGCTCCAGGCAGACAGAGCTCTGGGGACCTGTCTCTTGTATGTTAGGACAGAAATCACTAGCTCTGCAGCACCTCCTGTGGTCTGTGGGGAGCCTATGTGTTGCAGGAGGCCAACTGATGCCAGCTCCCTGCCACAGGACTGGTGCAAGTGTTGGGTTAACACTTGTTGTCAAGGGGAGTTGGGTGGGGACTAAATAGTGGGAAAAATCCCCCATCTGACCTTAATGATGCCCCCTTCAACTGGTTCCCACTCTCTCTAGGGTCTCCTTACCACTGGGTTCACAGATACATGTCTCTGGCTCATCCTACCCAACCCACAGGCACGCTCTAGAGTACTATTGCCACCTGATGTGGTCTGGTATATAAGGTGGCTTTAAGAAGTGATGACTTAGCAGTAAACACGAGGGCGGGAATAATCCAACCAAGATAGCAGGTTCAGGCAGGTGGGGAGGAAGAAAAATTGTAGATAGTTAATTAAGAGAGCTACATGCTAAGTGGTCATTTTCTAGTCAACTGTGGGCTAGCTTGCCCTTTGGTGCAATTGTAGGGATACCGCTCACAATGCTGGCAACCATCAGGAGTGAGCACAGGTCATCAGTGGCCAGCCGGAGGAGGAGGGAGTGCCCCATGGACAGCTCTCCTGCCTTGGTGTGGGGGCATCCTGCATCTCACTGTGGGACTGCCACCTGGTGATAACAGGAGCAAGAGCATCAAAAGGGGCAGGGCTTTTGGCAAATGCTGGCATGCAGGTGTGCTGACGTGTGCATATAAGTCATTCTACGCTAGTGCCCAGGGGAGGAAACACCAGAGGAAAATGTCCAGGCATGATCTGGCACCCTCCACAGGCACCACACAACTGACCTGGCTGGCCACCCACTATCATGTGTAGTCCAGGGCAAGTGATATATAACTAGTATGTCCATGAGAAGGTTGGTGATGGGGATCAGGATGTGCCACAGGAACCAGGAGGCAAAGGAGCAAGAAACAAAGGATGGCAAACACTGGGTTTTTAACTGGCTTCATCGATAACAATGTTCCATGAGGTTTAGAACATTAAATAATGCACACAGTCCAGAGCAGCAAGTTATCAGTCCCAAGCCCCCACCGCAACAGGCATTCAAGGTTTCGAGCACAGCAATTTTGTTTTGTTTCTGCTCTTGTTCTCAGGCTGCCTAACCTGGTGTAATTACATCCATTCTGACTTCCATCACCTTCTGCCGCCCAGTGTAGTCTGTGTAGTTCTGGCTGTAAGTTTCCACACACAAATGTCCTCCTTTTCGGATAGCCAGAAAGCCCTTTCCTAGCCGGCTGGCTACAGCAGCACCTGCGGTACATGAAACAATTGCATTAAACTGAGATTGTTGTGCAGTGGAAGCTGTTTAGCAACTTATACAACACAAGTAAGCAATAAGTCATGATGGGGTGTGCATTAAAGAATTAACGATGCATGCCCAAGGGGCTTAGTAAGGCAAGGGTCCGAAGGCTAAGTGTTCTTATGTCCATGAGAAGTGCATCCTCAGTCCTTTAATGCACACTCCAGAGTGGCTTATTGTGCTTATAAAAGGGTTTGTTGAAAGTAGTGAGGTTTTCCAGTCTTCATGATGAGATCCGGTTTCTGACTGTGCATTGTTAGTATTTTAATGCACAGTCATGTGACAGCTGTCATCCAGTGAGGTCTCTGGATTTATCCTTCCCATTTTATAATCCCTTTTACTAGGATTCTCCTAACCAGAAAATGACAAAGAAATACACCAGAACTGTGCTCTCTCACTTCCAGAGCTGCCCCCTGGTCTCTTGGCACTGTTTTTTTTTTTTTTAATACCCGACTTTATTTCCTCCATCCAGTGGGTGGATATACTGCCTTCAGACCATATTGGCCATTATGAAGCTTGGACAGAGGGAACTTACATCTTAGATTCCCCTTGTGTTTTCCCCTCCCTGTGGAGACATCAGCACAAGGATCGTTGTCCTGGCTGAGACGGCACAAGTGCATGCCCTGCTATGCACTATGCAACATCCACCTTCCCTTCTCATTGTGTCTACTGCACTATCCCTTCTACTCCTACAGATGGCAGTGACATAGCAAGGCACTGCAGCCTTTCCTTCCTGGAGGAGGAGATAATCCACTGGGATGCTCAATCTTCCTCCCACCTCTGGGCCCTGATGTCCGAGACTCACTCCTGAACTGAGGCCACCAGCATCAGGAGTGGCAGCACTACTGATGCACTGACAGGCCAGCCCCTTCTAGGCGGTATTTGCCTGACTGCCTTTTAGTTGCCAGACCAAAAACTGTACCTGCATATTTAGCAAGCTGTGAAGGCATTCTCTTGCCTGCTGCCCTCCTGGCTGGAGAAAGAGCACCTCCATGGTGACCCCAATCATTAGAGTGGTGGGTAGGTCTAAAGGGGGAATAACGGGGGAAAGTAAAATAAGTAAGTAATAAGGCATGACAGGGTGTGCATTAGACAGTTCTAATGCACAGCTAGGGGATGTAGTGAGGCATGAGGCCACAGGCTGAGTGCATCCAGTCCCCGAGCCATGTGTTAGAACTGTCTAATGCACATCCCCAGAGTGGCTTATTGCGCTTATAAAATGATTCTGTGTATTCTAAATGGGGTTTCTAGTGCTGGCTGTGCATTAGACACTTCTAACGCAAGGCTAACAGCCAATCAGATTGCTTGAAATCCTTTGCCCATTTTATAAAAATGTTTAAAATAAAGATGACCACAACTCTGGGTAATTAAAGCAAAAGAGACTGATACAGAAATATTTTCCCACCTAAGACTAAAAAGAAGGTAAAAGGGACACCACAATCATTCTTTCTTCTGCAACTTTTAGCTGCAACATCTGCAGCGTTTTTAAAAATGCTGGATATTATATTCCCCAGGTCCCTCTCCTGCTCTGAAATCAAGAAAACAGAGCAGGAGAGGGACCTTGGGATTATAATATCCAGCAACCTCAAGGTAGGTAACCAATACAGCAAAGCCTTGGGGAAGGCAAATGGAATGTTGGCATGCATGGGGAAGGGCATCACCAGCAGAAAGAGGGAGGTACTGATGCCCCTTTACAAAGCCATGGTGCAGCGACACTTAGAGTACGGGGTACAGTTCTGGAGACCACAGCTACGCAAGGACATAGATGGTATGGAGAGAGTACAGAGAAGGGCAACCAAAATGGTGCATGGTATGCAGGGGAAGACATATGAGCAGAGGTATAAGGAGTTTGATCTGTACACACTGGAGACCAGGAGTGAGGGGGGGCATGATTGAAACTTTTAAATATGTAAAAGGGATCAATAAAGTAAAGGAGGGGAGCATACTTAAAAGAAAGGGGGGGTGCTATCACAAGAGGGCATAGCCTAAGACTGAAGGGTGGAAGATACAGGGGGAATGTGAGGGGACGTTTCTTCATGGAGAGGGTGGTGGAGACCTGGAATAGGCTGCCAGAGGAGGTGGTGGGGGATGATATGGTGGAGGGATTCAGGAAGGCATGGGACATACATATAGATTGGGAAGTGGGGGGAAGGAGAGGGTCAGAGGCAAGGGACATGAATAATAGGGGAGCAAGGGCAGACTCAATGGGCCACTGGGTCCTTTTCTGCCAACATGATTCTATGATTTTCAATGATTCTATGATTTTAGCCTGATGTGGACCCTTGGAATACTTTGGGGTCTTTCATGTTCACGCAACGTGATGTGAAACCAGTTGGCAAAAAATGCCAAACTGGCACCACGTTACCCAATTAAACAATCATACTGGTGTCTTTTGCCAACCCGTGGGCATGGCTGGAGACTTTGCAGAACAGATGATGTGCCTGCGAAAGCACTGACTAAACCAATCAGTGTGGAGGATTTGCCTGACTGTGATGACCTCTTATGTAAGTTTACGGGTCCATTTAGAGAGCCTCTTATGGATATGAGTGTCACCTTGTGCGTTCTTAGTACCAGAGGACTATGAACCAAGGGAGAGTAGTTCTGTGGTCCTAAGGATGCAAGAGGTGTCACTCTTGGATCCATAAGAGGCCCTCCAAACTGACCCATAAAATTATTACAGATTGCTAACTGTATGACGTGAAAAAAATAATTTTTTAAAATGTATTTAAAATGCTGATGGCATGAGCAGTCAGTGAGAAGCCCGTTATAGTGGTTCAGCACATGATGTACTCTTACGGTAATAAGAGTACCTGACATGCAACTGAAGGGAGGGCTGAGATTGGTTGGGGATGCTCCCATGATCAAGAAGGGAGGACTGTGATTAGTCGGGGATGATCCTACTGTCTCTAATAACCACAAGCATGCCTTATGTATAGCGCCTGAAGTGTTATATGTCATCACACTTAGTTTAATGATTTATGTTCCCATGTAGATCAGAGCATCTCTTACGAGTTCTGTACGTTAGTCGCCGCTTGTGTCCTTAGGGTGCCAGGATCATTCACCTTTGGTTCAGTTACCTGAATTGTGCGGGATGTGGAATTCTGCCAAAGAAATTTGTACAGAATGGCAATTCTGCTTTCTAAGTGCTTTGCAGCATTTCTTTATCAATTCTGCAAAAATTCCAAAAAGCATTTATTTGTATGCCAGTCCAACAATGCAGTGGTAGGACTACTGCGCGCAACACCGATGACCCAGGTTTGGGAACGAGCCAGGGCCATTGGAGGGCTGGCTGGGGGAGAAGCATTGAGCATCCCAGTGGGCACTGTCCTCCTGTGGAGAGGGGGGACTCTCTGATCTGCTGCTCCACTGCCACCTGGGTGAACACAGCTGGTGGTGCAGGGGATAGTGCTTATAAAGGGGATGTTGGTGCAAGCGTTGGGTCAGGTGGATGTGTTGGCATGTCGGCATCCAAGAATGTGGCATGTTTCTGGGGGAGGATGGGACTAACGGGAAAAAATAGCGGCTGATTGGGCAGATGCAGCCTCTGCTTGCCCAGCACGGGTAACACGGGACTTCACCCACTACCACTCATTAAATGTCACTAAATGAGTGAGGAGCTAAGAAAGCTGAAGCCCATAAGCAGCTCCATTATGTTATGTCATAATCAGTCATACTTCCATCCTCTGTTATGTATTTGTCCAAGTTTTGTTTACATTTTTCTTTAGAATCACTTATAATCACATATTCAGGGAGTTTGTTCTATAATTGAGCAATTCTTTGAGTATAAAAATACTTTCTTTTATTTGTTCTAAATCTGCTAACTGTGACTTGTAAAGGATGGCCCCTTATAACCGAGTTAATATTTTTATATTCTATATTTAATTCATTTATCATGATGGGATCATTCATTATGTTATAAATGAAAAGAAGATCTCTTTTTCTTCTAGTTCCCAGATTATATAAACCTAGATAGTCCAGCCTATTGCTATATATTTGACCTTGAAGGTTTTTTATTGATTTAGTGTATCTATGTTGGACTCTGTCTATTCTACTTCCCTTCTTAAATATGGACTCCATATTTGACTGTAGTAATCCACCTGTGGTCTACCATAGGACAAATATAGGGGAAGCATAACATCTCTAGTCCTAGTCTTTATATTTCTTTTTATTGCTCCAGCCGTTTTATTTGCTCTTGATACTATAGTAGCACAATGATCCTTAAAGTTAATTTCTGTGTCTATTAAGATACCTAGATCTTTTTCTGACATCATATGCTTTAGTATATAATTATTTACTTTGTATTTATGTTTTGTGTTTTTCTTTCCGAAGTGTAAGACACAACATTTGTCGGTGTTTAGCGACATTGCCCATTTTTCAGACCATGTCGCTATAGTATCAGGGTCTCTCTGTATGGATGCCCCATGATCTGAAGTGTTACGTATGCCTCCAATTTTTACATCATCAGCATACTTGATGACGCCATTATAAATATTGTCATCAATGTCTGCTGAGAAAATACGACATATCACTGGTCCCAGCACGGACCCCTGAGAGACCCCAGTAGTGACTCTAACCTCACTTTACAAGTGTCCTCTAATTGTAATTTTCTGCATTTTATTATGTAACCAATTTTCTATCCATGTTGTTATCAATGTCATAGTTTCATAATTTCTCTCCCACTGCCCAGTGTGGGACCATGTCGAATGCCTTACTGTAATCTATTAATATCACATCATAATTATCTCCCTTGTCTAGGTGTCTGCTGACTTGTTCGTAAAAGCAAACCAGATTCGTTGTGCGCATGAATGTCCCTTTATAAGTCCACGCTGGTTTGTGTGAAACATGGTGTTGTTTGCCATATAGTTTGGGATTTTATCTTTAATGATGGATTCCAGTATTTTACATGCAACTGAGGTTATAGGTCTATTGTTCCGTTTTTGTTTACTTCCTTTTTTTGTGTATAGGTGTCACCTTAGCTTTCCTCCAGTCGCTTGGTACCACTCCTGTATTCAGTGATTTTTCAAAAAGCATTTTAAGTGGTTCAGATATACTTGTTTTCATTAATTGCAACATGGTGGAGGTGATATTGTCCAAGCCTATAGCACTATGAGATTTTTAAAGTTGTAATTTTTTGATTAATCCCTTTTGGTGGTGATAATATGCTGTCCTATTTGCATACTTGGATTTGAGTGTCCTTTGATATCTTTATTAGTTGTAAAATTAGAGCAAAAATAAGTATTGAAAACATTTGCCATATGTACTGGGTCTGAAATCAAGACATAATTTTCCTGTAAAACGTTGAGTTCGGTATTAGAATTTGTAAGTGAATTTATATATCCATAGAACTGTTTACTGTTTGATTTATTCACAGTAGCTGTTAATTTTTTTCATTGTTATGTTTGCTTTATTAATTTTGTTTTTACACTGTTTTTGTAATTGTTTGAAACTCTGTCAACACTCTTCAGTGTTAAGCTTTGATGCTTTACCATATGCTTTGTTTTTTTATTTTCTTGATTATTTTTATTATTTCCTTAATAAGCCACTTAGGTTTTATGCCCTTATGATATTTTTTACTCATTTTACATGTTTATTTATGGTAGATAATATAATATTTTTTTATGATTAACCAGCTTTCATCAACAGTTTTGTTATTTAAGATTGAAGTCCACTCTATGTTTGTTATTTCTTCATTTATTTTTTCTGCATTTGCAGTTTGATATAAATATATTTCCGTACATCCCTTTAGATGGACATAATTGTTTTGCACTATAAAGGTGACACAAGCATGATCACTGTTACCTAGTAGTGCCCTTACATGACACTCAGTGATACGGATGCCTTCTGTACTAATTACCAAGTCTAATAAATTATTACCTCTGGTAGGGGCATTAACATGTTGTATTAAGTTATTATCAATACACGTTTCCAAAAAGGTTGCACTTTCATTGGCAGTGGCCTTCCTAGTTTCCCAATTTATATAAGGGTAATTAAAATCTCCTGCCAGAATAATGTCCCCATACTGCATTGTTTCCATAATTTATTCCATGAATTTCACTATTTCCTGCTTGTGAAATGTCTGGTGGTCTATAACAAAGGCCTCTAATATGATTCCTTTTGCCCTTATTATGTAGCTGTATCTGTCACAAACCCACTCAGCTGGTCAGCCCTCTACTCCCAAAGTGCCAACCTCTGAGCGTACAGTTGTGAACAGTGAACAGTACAAGGTAACCCTCTTGTCTGTTTTGTGGGTTCCAGTCCCCTTAGTCTCAAGTTCTGGAGGGATTCAAACTGATAACCTCTTATTAGCGTACCCAATTGTCAGGCTCCGATAATTCTGTCTTCGAGGGGCCAGATATCTTTGCCTACGGGCACCTAATCAGGTATTACAAAATGAACCCTTAGAACTCTATGCAAGATCTAGAGAACTCTATCTGTTTCCCAGTTTAGTATCACAATAAGCTCATACACAGTGTCAACTATAACCTTCAAAGCTTCACTTATATAAAAAGAAATTTCAAGGCACACCAGGCAGTTTCCATTTTTAAAATATATACAGTATCTTTACTTTAAAATAGGTAAAATAGGAAAACAGTAAAATTACAGAACAAGATGTCCCAACACATACAGCCTTAAAACAAACAGGTTTAAAAGTGCAGATTCCTACAAATAATAACACTCAGACTGGTTTTATCTACGGTCTCCTTACTTCTTAATCTTTCAGTGCTTTGATGTTCCTTCTCTCTCAGTCAGGAATATGAATGTCTCTTCTAAGGTTTGCTCAGTAGGTTTAAAAATAGTCTTGAGTCAGCCTTCTCTCTGAGGTCACCTAACTCCGCCTTGGCGTATTAAAATTTATATTTTATAACACAGGCTGTCCTACTAAGATATTTAAAAAAATAATAGATGACATAATAAATCGCCTCTCTTCCTATAACTTGTCCAAACCGGTCTGTGATCTGCTTTATCCTAGACGTCAAAAGTCTCTTTGATGTAAGTCACTGTATATTCAAAGCAAATGTATATTGGACTCCTTAATTTAGTCTGCGACCTGGTATCCCCAGACATCAAAGGTCTCTGATGAAATGAGCTGACTTCCTGGGAGGATACCCATGACAACATGCATAGCAGATCAAAGGATTTCCCTGAGGGCATTATAAAATGGATATCTTGGTTCCTGCCTTCAAAGCAAACTAACAAGATAATTGCACCTCAGATCTCTGCAGTTTAAGCTACCTCCTGTCCTTTGAACTTATCCCTGGGGGGTTTGATGTGTCAGTTCCAGCAAGACAGCATTTTCTTTTGACACAGTCCGTCACACATTTTTTCATATTTACAAAAAAAGATACAGGGATCAGAACCAGCTGTCCAAGTGTGACAATTCCTCCCCACCTCGACTGAATTTGGGGGGTCTATCCCCTGCATGGGATGAGCTTCCCAAATCAGTTCACTCCTCATACACATGGGACAACCCATCTGAGTTCTGATTGGTTGCTCCAGCCTCATGTAGAATGGTCATATCATATCCTTGCAAAGCAAGACTCCATCGTAGCAATTGACCATTGTTTTTCCCCATCTGCATCAGCCAAACCAGGGGGTTGTGGTCAATCTGCACCATAAAATGCTGCCCATACAAGTATGGCTCCAATTTCTTTAGGGACCACACTATGGCAAGACACTCCTTTTACACCGTGGAGTATGACTGCTCCCTGGGAAGTAACTTTTTACTCAGGTAGGCTATTGGGTGGTCCCTCCCTTTGCTGGATGTCTGGCTCAGTACTGCCCCAATACCCACGTCTGAGACGTCAGTCTGAACTATAAAGGTTTTACTATAGTCAGAACTTGTCAAAACTGGAGCACTGCACAATGCCTCCTTTAGTTTGGAAAAGGCTTCCTTACAGGCTGGGCCCCAGGTAATTTTCTTAGGCATCCGTTTCTTTGTCAGGTCAGATAGGGGAGCAGCCAGGGCACTGTAATTGGGTACAAATTTTCTATAGTACCCTGCTGTCCCGAGAAAACTCCTGACCTGCTTCTGAGTTTCTGGTCTGGGCCATGCCTGGATTACCTCTATCTTTATTTGGTTAGGACAGAGCTGTCCCTGGCCTACCACATGCCCGAGGTATGCCACCTCTCCCATGGCCACCTGGCACTTCTCGGCTTTGACAGTGAGCCCGGCCCTCTGTATCCTGTCCAGCAGTTCCCTAAGGTGGGATAGGTGTTCCTCCCAGCTGGTACTAAAGATGGCAAAGTCATTCAGGTATGCCATGGTTTACTCCTCAGCACCATTTAACACCTGGTTCACCAAACTTTGGAAAGTGGCTGGAGCGTTCTTCATTCTGAAAGGCATTACTTTGAACTCAAATAAGCCTATCAGAGAGATGAAGGCCGACCTCTCCCTAGCATTGTCCATCAGCTGTACCTGCCAATACCCCTTCATCAGGTCAATGGTCATAAGGTAGGTTGCCCCTCCCAACTTTTCCAGGAGTTCGTCCATCTGGGGCATCGGGTGGGTGTCTGACTTTGTGACTGCATTCAGTCCATGATAATCTACACAGAAATGAGTTGAACCATCTGGCTTGGGTACAAGGACTACGGGTGAGGCCCAGGGACTGTGGGATCTCTGGATTACCTCTAAATCCAGCATCTCCTCCACTTCCCTCCTAATGTCCTTTTGGACAGCCTCTGACACCCAATATGCTGTCCACCATATGGGCATCTGTGTCTCTGTCTCCACATTGTGTGTCACTAAGGGTGTTAGTCCAGGTTTGGTGCTAAACAAGGGGGTAAAGTCTGCTAAAACTTCCCTTACTTTCTGGATCTGGCACGGGGTCAGCTGGGGAGACAATATTACTGCCACCACAGAGGACTCCCACTTACTCTCTTCCAGCAAGTCCAGAAGGGGTTCCCCTTCATCCGTCCCCTCCCCATGACTACACACTGCAAACACCATGTCAGCCCTATTTGCATATGGCTTCATCATGTTTATATGGTACATCCTTTCTGTCTGTCTACGGTCAGGTAACTCCGCAATGTAGTTCACGTCATTTACCTTCCTAACCACTTTGTATGGTCCTGCCCACTCAGCTTGCAGCTTGTCTTTCCGGACCGGAATAAGGACCATGACTTCTTGACCCACCATGTATGAGCGAGCTCTAGCTCTGCGGTCGTACCACACTTTTTGTTTCTGTTGGGCAGCTGCCAGGTTGCTCTGGGCTGTCCCCATAAGCTCCTTCAGCCTTTCCCTAAACCTAAAGATGTAATCCACAATGGGAGTTCCCTGGGTGGCATGCTTGCCTTCCCAGTCCTCCCGGATCAAGTCTAGCGGGCCACGTACCCGGTGTCCATACAAGAGTTCGAAGGGGGAAAATCCTGTCGACTCTTGGGCATCTCCCTGTATGCAAACAACAGGTGGGGAAGGCATTTCTCCCAGTCCCTCCCATGCTGTTCAGCAAACGCCCAGAGCATTGACTTTAAGGTACCATTGAATCATTCCACAAGTCCATTGGCTTGTGGGTGATACAGTGTCGTGCATTTCTGCACCACCTCACACTTCTCCCATAAATATTTCATCAGGTCCGACATGAAGGAACCCTCTCAATCGGTGATTACCTCCTGTGGAAACCCAACACGGGAGAAAATCCCAAGTAAAGCATCTGCCACTTTGTCTGTCCTCAGAGAGGATAGGGCGACTGCCTCTGTGTACTGGGTAGCATAATCTACCACAGTCAGGATGAGTCTCTTCCCTGAGGAGCTGGGGGTATTTAAAGGCCCCACGATATCCATTCCCACCCTCTGGAATGGCTCCTCCACTATGGGCAATGGAATCAGGGCGACTTGGGTTTTCTTGCCCACCTTCCCTATTTCTTGGCACCGGTGACAAGACCTGCAATACTTCTTCACCTGCTGGGTGAAGTTAGGCCAGTAGAAATTCAGGGCCAACCGTTGCATAGTGTGTGTGATTCCCAGATGACCAGACAAGGGAATATCATGTGCAATTTTGAGCAACTGCTCACGATACCCCTGGGGAATGACAAGCTGCCTGCCTAGCTTCCCTCCCTCTGCCTATACTGCCTAAGTATACATAAGGCCATTTTCCCAATAAACCTTATGTCTGCCGTCACCGCCCTGTGTTCCGTCAGAGTCTGCCCAGGCCCTCAGCTTCTCTAAACTAGGATCACTCCTCTGAGCAGCTGCAAACCCCTCACACAGTCCCAAGGCATGGGACAGGTCCCCTTCAGTCGCAAAACTAGGGTCCCTAGAACTAGCGTCAGGGCCCTCAGGATCACTGTCAATCCCAACCCTCTGACAAGGGGTCACCCCTCCCTCTTTGGAGTAACCCTCTGTAGCTGCGTGGTTACTTGCTACTTGGAAAATTTCTACCCCCTTTTTATCAGTCTCCCCATCTGGAGACACAGGCTGGGGAACCAGCCTCTCAGTGGTTTCCACACTGGTTTCTGTGGGGTTCAGGGAACTACAATTTTCCCTCGCTGCTTGGCTACGGGTAACTGCACATACTATCCCCTGCTGGAGATTGTTACCCAGGATCAAATCCACTGCTAATGTTTTGGCTACAGCCACCTGTTGTACAGTTCCCCCTGTTTCACCCCAGTCTAGGAGAACACTAGCCAGTAGCAATGTTTTCTCTTCACCAGTAAACCCTTGTACAGTGACATATTTATTGGGTATAAGCTGACCAGGCTGTACCAGATCCCCCTTTACTAACGTCCAGGGATGCCCCTGTGTCCCTAAACCCCTGCGTTTGTACACCATTCACCATGACTGGGTGCATGTGTTCCCTCATGTTCACTGGCATGCTCCCAGGGACACACAAACAACCCACTTCTTTTTTAGCACCTTGTTGTGTATTATGGCTCACCTTTTTGGGACACTGTCTGGCAATATGCCCAGTTTCTTTACACAACCAACAGGCATTTCTTACTTCAGAGAAATCTTTTCATTGAAACCTGCGGCTAACTGGTTTCGGTGGAGGCAGTGAGGGTTTTAGTTGCCCTGAAGGCACACTTTTCCCTTTCTGCGCTGCCACGCCTGCCCCATTCACTCTCAGAACAGATCTGCTCTTGGCATAGCAGTCCAAGAGTTCAGCAGCCTCTTGCACTGTTTTTGGATCTCGGTCCTCTAGCCAGGTTTTTAGCTCTGCTGGGCAAGCCCAATAAAACTGTTCTAATAAAATCACATTTTATTTATTTATTTATTTGCCTTTGTTAACTGGGTAAGCACACTAGACAGCCAAGTGCCTATTTTCAGGTGCGACCCGGGAGATTACAAGGTACATACATGAACATCAGGCAAATACAAGTGGAGGATTACATTACGTAGAATTAGCACAACAGGGACTTTACAAGCATCAGATTTCATCAGGCAAATAGTAGTGAAGAGTTAATATAAAGTGACCAGAACACAGGGACATTGTAAGACAACAATACCAAAAATAGGTATTACAATACAGTATTAAACATTGCAGTCAGTAGGAAGAAGTGCAGTGTGAATTCATCGCTCCAGGCAGCAAGTTGTAAGGCTAGCAGTTAGAATAAGGAGGAGTCACAGTTGGGATAGAGTGGGCCCAGTGTGAGAGAAAGGAATGCACAGTTATAGTGCTCACCCTGTTTTGCCGGTGGGCCTAAATGGTCCATTTTTATATATGCTGTGAGAACAGGAGGAGTATGAGCACAGTTGTGCTCTGCCCAAGTCATAATGTTTAGGTAGCATCTCAGTTAGTTGGGGCATCTCAGGCTGAGAGGGTTTGTCTAGTGCAGAGACAGGTGGCAGCCGTTTTGAGAAAACCCCAGAGGGAGGCTTTAAAGCTCTGGTGCGAGGGAGAGGAGCGAGTGCTAGTTAGAAGAGAGTTCCAAACCCTGGGTGCATATGCAGCGAAGGCTCGGTCACCCATTTGTGTGCGGGTTTTAGGTACCAGGAGGGCATGGGAGCCGCTGTATCGCAGGTTGTAGGAGGGTGTAGCAAGAACAAGGGTCTCAGCAAGGTTTTGACGGGTGGCAGTTCTGACAATATTGTCAATGAAGTTGCCCACGACATAAGAGCGATGAGTTTCCGGTGGGAGCCACTCAAGCCGGGTGTAAGGCTCATAGCAGTGAGTAAGGCAGGGGGGCTGAGAGCGCAAAATGGCATATGTTGTTGTACGCTGAGTCCCACTTTACTAGGCTAGTTTTTGCAATGTGGGAAAAGGTGATTAGTTCGTAGCAAAGCGTGGGAAGGAGGACTCCCCTGGCTAGAGCAAGACAGGCAGCTCGAGTTAGACAGCTTTTTGCTCTGTAAGCCTGATCCAGCTTGCAGTTTGAGGCCTTGCATGTATTTCATATGTGCAGGTTCATATCCAGCTGCGGGTCAAGGGTCACCCCCAGGTACTTGACTGAGGCTGCGACAGTCAGCGGTGACCCATCAGCACCAGAGATCTGTAGTGAATCCGGGGTGGCTTTTAACTTGGCTGCTGAGCCAAATAGCATGGCCTGCATCTTCTGTAGGTTAATAACAAGTTTATGGTCCTGCAACCAAGTTTGGATGTGGTCGAAGTCTGAGTTTAGTTTGGTGTTAATGTGGCGATGTCCTGAGATTTGGCTATGATGACTAGGTCGTCTGCGTACAGCACTGAGGACCCTAGAGCCGGAGCCAAGGGTAGCTCATTTATGAAGAGAGAGAACAGGAGAGGCCCCAGGACAGAGCCCTGGGGGACTCCGCAGCTAACCTGGGCAGGCTCAGACAGGACCTTGTTGAATTTGGTGTACTGATGCCTGTCCGTGAGGTAATTACTGATCCATGCAAGAGCTGGGGAGGAGAAGCCAAGTGACAGGAGAGAGGAGCACAGTAATGTGTGGTCAACCCGATCAAAGGCTTTTGAGAGATCAACGAAGATGGCCCCGGTCAGTTCACCTGGGTCTGCAGCAGACTTGATCTCCGAGGTAACAACTGCTAGGGCCGTGGAGGTGCTATGCCCCTTTCTAAACCCATGTTGTGCAGAGGAGAGAAGGTTGTGGGTCTGTAGGTAGTGGGTGACTTGAGAGGCGACTACCTTTTCCAGGAGCTTGCTGATTGCTGATAGGATTGCAATGGGATGGTAGTTCTTGAGGCCTTTTGTGTCCCCTTGCTTGGGTACAGGTATCACCTTGGCCATCTTCCAGATGTCCGGGACTATGCCTGAGGTGAGCGATGCGTTGAAGACATGGGCTATGGGCTGGGCTAGTACTGATGCCCCTAGCCTCAGCAGCTTGGGCTCCAGGCAGTCATGCCCAGTTCCAGTGTATGGGGATAGACCAGCAAGGAGCTTCTGGGCCTCCATGTCTGTTACTGCCTTTAGGTAAAAGGGCAGTAGGGGGGTTGTCCCTCTGGATGAGGAGGCTCGGCCAGCAGGGTAGTGCGGCAGTTTGGGTAAAGCATGCAAGTCTGTGAACTGAATGTTGAAGGCATTGGTAATAGTGAGGGGGTTGTTGCATTTATCAACAGAGTTTGCCTCAATTCCTTACCACCAACGTTTTAAAAACTGACATTGTTTCATAGCTAGCTCCTCATAGCTCATATCAGGGCTTCTCCTGAGCTTACGGAATTTAGCTCTGTATGATTCAGCAGTTAATTCAAACTTTTTTAACAGTGCAGCTTTTAACTTGCTGTAATCATCACCGTCCTCATTGTCCATTTGACCCAATGCATCCTGAGCTTTTCCGGTAAGTAGCGGGGATAGCTGGAAGCTCCAGGACTCTCTAGGAATTTTAGCCTGAATACAAACTTTTTCAAAAGAATTTAAAAAGGCATCCATGTCCTCCCCCTCTTTAAACTCGGCTATTAATTTGGAGTTGAATTTGTAACCCAGTCCTGCAGTCCCAGTTAAACCCAAGCCACTTACCTGCTCTGGTGCCGCTGGTTTGAGTCATAGCTTCTCCAGTTCATGTTGCCACTGGCACTCCTCTCTCTTCTCCTCTGCAGCTCACTGGTGCTCACGCTCCTCATGGTCCTCCTCCCTCTGTTGTCGCTCTTCCTCTCGCTGTTCCCTCTCTGCCTCTTGTCATTCCCTCTCTGCCTCTCATCATTCCCGCTCTGCATCTCAGCTCTCTCGCTCCCTCTTCTCCTCTGCAGCTCGCTGGCGCTCACACTCCTCATGGTCTGCCTCCCTCTGTTCTTGCTCTGCCTCCAGTTCCATCCTGTACAACTCAATTTGCAGTCTGAGTACCTCTGGATTCAGGATACTGGTGACCATCCCCTGCTGCTGTGACCCTTCACTGACAGTGGCCCTGCTGTCCTCCTCAGCGGATCTAGACTCTGCACTGGCTGCTAGCCCTGCCACACTCGAGGTTTGGTCCATTTCAGTCACAGTCAGTGACTCACTGTTCTGGGTATCTGCTACCATCGGGGCCTCTATGAGGATCTACTTTTTGGCTGTCACCTCAAATGGGACTCCTCTGTCCCTGCACAACTGCTTTAAGTATTCTACAGTGTGCCTGCTGTAGTTGGAAGCCATCTTTCCTGACTACTGCTAATCTGACTGGCACTTTAAAAACAAAATAAAACAGGTAGGAACTTGACTGTAAGCCAAGGGATATAGTTCTGTTTCCTTTTGAAATAAAACACTGCCTTTCTTTTTTTTTTCAAGTGAGCTGAATGGTCTCAAGCTGACACACTGAACAATGAAGCTTATACCACCAAACTTTTTATGCCACTGCTGCCAACCAATCTGTCACAGATTCCCTCAGCCGGTCAGCCCTCTACTCCCAAAGTGCCAACCTCTGAGTGTAGAATTGTGAACAGTGAACAGTACAAGGTAACCCTCTTGTCTGTTTTGTGGGTTCCAGTCACCTTAGTCTCAAGTTCTAGAGGGATTCAAACTGATAACCTCTTATTAGCATACCCAATTGTCAGGCTCAGATAATTCTGTCTTCGGGGGGGCCAGATATCTTTGCCTACGGGCACCTAATCAGGTATTACAAAATGAACCCTTAGAACTCTATGCAAGATCTAGAGAACTCTGTTTCCCAGTTTGGTATCACTATAAGCTCTTACACAGTGTCAACTATAACCTTCAAAGCTTCACTTATATAAAAAGAAATTTCAAGGCACACCAGGCAGTTTTCATTTTTAAAATATGTATCTTTACTTTAAACTAGGTAAAATAGGAAAGCAGTAAAATTACAGAACAAGATATCCCAACACATACAGCCTTAAAACAAACAGGTTTAAAAGTGAAGATTCCTACAAATAATAACACTCAGACTGGTTTTATCTAAGGTCTCCTTACTTCTTAATCTTTCAGTGCTTTGATGTTCCTCCTGTCTCAGTCAGGAATATGAATGTCTCTTCTAAGGTTTGCTCAGTAGGTTTAAAAATAGTCCTGAGCCGGCCTTCTCTCTGAGGTCACCTAACTCTGCCTTGGCGTATTAAAATTTATATTTTATAACACAGGCTGTCCTACTAAGATATTTAAAAAAATAATAGATGACATAATAAATCGCCTCTCTTCCTGTAACTTGTCCAAACCGGTCTGTGATCTGCTTTATCCTAGACATCAAAAGTCTCTTTGTTGTAAGTCACTGTATATTCTAAGCAAATGTATATTGGACTCCTTAATTTAGTCTGGGACCTGGTATCCCCAGACATCAAGGCCTGGATATTCAAACTGCGCCATTCTGAGGCGCAAGCCCTTGCGCTGCTCAAAATAGTTGCGCAGGGGTGTGGCCGGGGTGATATTCAAAGGAGTTGCTCTATTGCGCAACTCCTTTGAATATCATTCCCCAGCCACAGCACTTGGCAAGATGGTGCAGTGGAACTTGTACCACGCAGTTGCCAGGAGATGAGCATTAAACTTGCGTTGGCGCCAAGTACCATTCGCCATGTGCAAATTTCCGATATTCAAAGGTGACATGCAAATGGGGCCATAATTTATGTAAGGTCTTGAGGGCCATTTGCATCTATTGTACTCCATTTGCATGTAGGTGCGCCGATCCTCGAGGATCTCGCTGGCCACCAGACTTGTGAATGATCATTCACAAATCTGGACTGTCATGTACGGTATGGGCTGCAAGCCCATTGGCTGTAGCTCTGCACCAACGGGCGGCAGCCCTACCGACAGTCAGTCGGCGGGCGCGGGCGGCAGGCAGGTGGATGTCTGTCGCCACGCCGCGGGGGAGCGGGTGAGGGGCTTCGGTGGGGGGGACACTAGACACCAGGGAGATGTTTGGGGGTTTAGATGATTCTGCAGTCATGATCGGGTTTACGGTCCACTGACCACCAGGGAGATATTTGGGTGGGGTTACATTCTGCCCGCGATCGGGCACTGGGGGGTTCACACGCTATGCCCGCGATCGGGCTTCGGATATGGGGTGTTACATGTACCTGTACTGCCCGCGATCGGGCTGTGGGAGAGTGTGGGCGGGGAGAGTCAGAGCACTATGCCCGACCGGGCTGGTGGGGGGCACAGGGAAAGAGTTGGGGCCAGCCAGGGTGGCAGCTGCTGTGTTGCACCCTGCAATGCAGCAGCTCACCTCAGGGTGGCCCTCAACTAAGCCTTTTTGGCTCAAGGTTGTGCAGGCGCAGGTTGGGGTTACGCATGCACAACTCTGCACAACCCGACTGAATATCGGGTTGCGAGGTTATGCATGGATCCTCCCCTCCTGTTGAGCATGCATTCATTTGCATCGCCTTCTTGCACAACCTGATGCCAGTGGCGTAACTGCCTCCTGCTGAATATCGTAGAATGCATGATTTTGACTTCAAGACAAAAGAACCCTGTTACATGGCGCAACCCTTTTGAATATCCAGGCCCAAATGTCTTTTAGATGAAATGAGCTGGCTTCCTGAGAAGATACCCATGACAACATGCATAGCAGATCAAAGGATTTCCCTGAGGGCATTATAAAATGGATATCTTGGTTCCTGCCTTCAAAGCAAACTAACAAGATAATTGCACCTCAGATCTCTGCAGTTTAAGCTACCTCCTGTCTTTTGAACTTATCTCTGGGGGGTTTGATATGTCAGTTCCAGCAAGACAGCATTTTCTCTTGACACAGTCCATCACACATTTTTTTTATATTTACAAAAAATGATACTAGGATCAGAACCAGCTGTCTAACTGTGACAGTATCCATAACGTTTCTGTGGAAGCACAATCATGTTTAACTTTTGATGTGATATCCATATAGTGGAATTGTTTTGAAATGTATATAGCAATACCACCACCCTTCTTTTGCTTCCTATCAAGTCTTATGGTGTTATACCCCGGATGTTCTTGTTCCTCTTGTAATTTTCTGTCCACCATGTTTCTGTTAGCATTGCTATATCTATTCCATCTAAGTTCAGCAAAGTATGTAACTCTGCCATTTTATTGTTTACGCTCCTGGCATTACTAAGTAAAAATGAGATGTTCCATTTGGTACCTGCGTTAATGTTTTTTACATGAAATTTGGCTTTTTTTGTAGATGTGCCCCTTTCCCCCTTTGTAATTAGTTTAAATTAAAGCATTCCATGAGATTCTTTATCAAGTGCCCCAAAGTCTTAGCCCCTTTTTTTATTCAGGTGCAGGCCATCTTTACTGTATACGCTGGAGTTCTGTAGAATAAGTCCCATGAGTCAATAAATTGTATTCTTTGCCTGTGACATTTATTATTTAGTTGTGTGTTGATTCTTTGTATATTGTTGTTTTTTTTCTTCTATACACTATACTGACAGTAGGCCTGAAATGGAAACATGCCCTCCCTTTTCTTTTATGTCCTTTGCTAGTTCAATGAGTTTGTCACAAATATCTTTTTCATGATTATAACCATCATTTGTTCCAGCACGAATAGTAATAAGTGGATTCCATCCTGCATTTTTTAAAATATTAGGTACTACCTGTTTTATATCTGTCACTTTGGCACCAGAGAAGCAAGAGAGCATTCTGTTTTGCTTGTCAGGGTTGCACATGTAAGCATCACAGTGTCTAATAATTGAGTCCCCTAAAACAATTGTAACCCACCTACAAACGGGGGTTAACGAAAGTTTTCCTTGGGTGTGCCTAAATGCCCACTGCCAGGCTGGTATCCTGTGTCTCAGCGTTTTAAAAGTGTTTATGTGAGAGTGCCTTAATGCCTCTGTGGTCTGTCTCTTTAAGAGCTGCCAATAATGTGGTGCTTATTTAATCTGGGAGGGGGCTGAGTGTTTCTATGCTCAAGTCCCGCTCGGGCTGCCAGATAATCACTCGGTTCTGCCATCGCTATCTGCGCAGAGGGAGCTCAGTCAGAAGCTGTACTTATTTGCTGATTATCTATTAGAACCGTAATTATATTGTAGTTTGTCTAACCTGCCTTATTTGCAGCCTGGACAGTTCTGTTTATCACCACCATCTTGGTCCTGGACTACCAGAAGGGACCAATCAGTACCTTTGGGGATTCTAAAACGGAACCTGTCCCCAGGGGTCTTGTGGGAGCAAAACTTTGTAGGAATTGTAATTTTGAGACTTTGGCACTCAATTGGATCTGGAGAGGGAGCCTGTGTGTTGACAGACAGATGGATCAGCGAACTGGTCCTGGGGGAAAGTCCCAGGCTGCTTGCAGCAGATGGTCAGTCTGAGTGAGGGAGTGGAACAATGAACAGCTCCAGAGATTCGAGCAGCAGCTCTGGAGTAATTCACGTGGAAGAACTGTGAGAGGGCCGAGTTTCTGGCCTGCCTGTCTTTTAACCTTTGTTTGGGAGCCCATGCAAAGAATCGGATTTGCCTCCAAAGAGAGAGAGAGAGAATTAAGCCACTGGACTTGTGATCAGGCTTGAAACCTGAAGAAGACCGAAAATTTGCTTAATGCAATCGGCCTGTCAGGACCCTCAGCTACTACTGAATTCCCGGTTTTGAGCAGAGACCTTGTGTTTGTGACCGGACTGCCATCCGCCTGGTATAGTGGTGATTTCTTTACTATAAATGTGCTGTGTGTTCACTAGTGTGTCATGATTTGGTTTCCCACTGTGTGTGTGGAACTTTGCCCTGCTTGCTGGAAGCTGCATCCAATGATATCAGACTCACATCCGAACTGTACCTCGGCCTGGGCCTTGTCACATTGGCCCAGCCAGATTATTCATGCCACAGAGAAAGCCATCGACGAGAGACCTGCCTGGAGATCAGCCCCCTGCTCAATGCTTTGAACAGGAACGACACCTCGGTGATTCGTGTGGGCCCCTGCTTCTCCTGGCATTCCAAATCATCAACCTGTAGTCTCAATTTCATCCTGCCTGTGTCCTGTATTGGGTATCGTGAGTAAACATAAGGGTAGCTCACTGCAACAGCAGCTAAATCTAAAGTGTCATCTGATTGCCTTGTTGTCTTTTCCTTCACGAACTGAGCCCTCCGGCCCCGGATTACAAATAATGTGTGTTGTGAATGTTTCTTTCTTTCATCACAGGGCCCCAACCAGCTGCAACGCTGGCCTACCCCGGGCAACGATTCAGGCTAACCCATCTTATTTCCACCTGGGTACCCAGAGTGCGTGACTGTGTAGGGACTCTGAAGTGCATGCATGACTATCTGATTGATCTAGCCATTAAGCCAATCAACCTGATTATGCCCTTCCCTTGTTCAAGCCCCCCTGAATGAATCAGAGCTAACTCTTTTTGCATTTAACCTGACTGTGGTTCCAGTTTGTACCAAAAGCACTGTACTGTTGTTGCTTGCTGTGCCTAACCTTATTTTACAGGGGGTCTCCAGGGTCGAACTGGTGGAACCAGCCCTGGTGGTAAGTCCAAACAGTGTGGGGAATTGTATGGTGAACAGGGGTTACTGTGAAAGTGATTACTGTACATTGTTCAGGCCACTAGAAGGGAAACAGGGGGTAACAGTGTCCCGGAGGGCTGTACCCAGGTTAGCTTTGACACTAACAACCCTGACCTCTGGGTGGAGGCCCCCGTTTCAGTACCCAGGTCCCTTAACCTGCTACTAGCCAAGCAGGCAGAGGTAGTAGCCCTTAGGATAGCGCCACCTAGGGGGTACACAATCATTTCACGTTTCTGTGACATATTCATACTCGTGTCGGTATCATTTGGGGTAGTCTCCATCAGAGCCTCATACCTGTCACTTGTCTGCAAATCTGATGCCGACAATGCTCTTCTTCCCTTTTTATTATGTTATCCTCTTCGTACTGTATATCACCCAGTGCCATTTGCCTCTTTGCTTTTCTTTGGCCTGTTAGTACTAGCATCTCTTTGGTCATCCTCATTTGGATCAACTGTCCTAGTTCTTTTTTATATTGATTGCGTGCATGTGCAAGAAACATATTGCAGCAGCTTTCTCCAGAAGCAGGTTGTTGTGGAGGCACGGCATTGTTGTGGCCAATGCCCCCACAGCCTTTAAAGGCTTGGCCCACTTCCCCCAGTGCTGTGGCATGCTGCTGCTGACACTAATTCAGCCAGTGTGCCACCAACTTGTAAAAATGTAGCCGCTGCAATTAGGGGCCGCCTCTTCATTGCAGCGTCAGCCATTCGCTGCAATGAGGGACCGACCTGTCATTGCTGGGCGGAACTTTCCAAGTGCAATATTGTTTGTGAACATAGCAGCGGTTTGCCACCGTGTTCACAAACAATATTAAGGAACCCCCACTGCCAAGGAGGTGCCCAATCCCCCTCGGCAACATGCGCCCCCCAACAGGTTGTGTTTGAGGACTGGGGCCCCAATCCCCGTCGGCTTCAGTGGCCCTCCCTTTGATGTTGCTGAAGCGGGAGCCCACTCCCCGTCTGCATTATGTCCCTCTCCCTGTTTCATGTGCAGACGGGGGAGCCCATTCCCCGTCGGCATAATACCCCCCACAAACACCCAGAACATTTGTGCCAAGGGGGTGCCCAATCCCCCTCAGCTCTTGCGCCCCACCTTTAGTGCCAGTGGGGTGCCCAATCCCCATCAGCATGATGTGGCCACCTCCCTTTTTGTTGTGTGCCGACAGGGTGCCCAATCCTGTCGGCTGCAGCTCCAAGAATGAGTCTGTTACATCGCTGGGAGCCCACCCCAGCGTGCCACATGCCCTGAAAACAAAAATGGTCCCTCGATGTCTTTTTTTTTTTTTTTTTGACCTGTCAAAAGGAAACAGTCCCCGGCAGTCTCCCTGCCCCTCCCACAACCCGCACCCACCCACTCGCGCACCCTGCCTCCCACACACCCTCACCTCATACTTACCTCCAGAGCTCAGCGATGATCTTCAGTGGACCGGGAACACGTCTGCACTCTTCAAAGCCAACTGCGAACTGAGGAAATGCCGGTAAGCTGTATAATGGAATAAATAGGGTTTTTCCAACTTTGATTCATATCTCAGTCATTTTATGGAATTTTGGCACCAAATTTTCAACATGAGGTTTTTGGAACCCCTCCTCATGAATTCTGACACGGTCATGGCGTTAGTCGGCCTCGAAAGGTGATTTTGTGGTGACTGTGTGGAATCACCTTTTGGGGCTGATGAACGAAATGACAGTGCCAGTGTTCATGAGGTAGGCTCTCAAAAAGCCTATGTTGCAAATTTGGTGGAAAAAATCAAAAAATGACTTTTATGAGCGTTGTGCAGTTGCTACGCATGCTCGTAACTTCACGAATTTCCAATATTTTCTCGCCAGATTTTCAACATTGCCATTTTTTCACACCTCCTTGTGAACAGTACAGCTGTCATTGTTCACATCCTGGCCGGAATGTGTTTTTGCACTTCTGGTGCAGAATAGCGCGGTCGCTGTGGGAAATCAGTGTTTGGGACAGATTAAGAAAATGACAGTGACACTCTTCATGAGTAGAGGTCCTAAAATGCCTATTTTGAAACTTTGGTGACAATACTCCATAAAATGCCCGTGTTAAGAGCGTGCATTGCGCAGTTTGCACGCATGCTCATAACTTCGCAAATTTATATTTTCACTCCAGATTTTCAACATTGCTATTTTCCCACACCTACTTATGAACAGTACAGCTGTCATTTTTCCCATCCTGGCTGAAATGTGCTTTCGCACTTCTGGCGCAGAATAGTGCGGTCGCTGTGGGAAATCACTGTTCTGGGACAGATTAAGAAAATGACAGTGATACGGTTCATGAGCAGAGGTCCTAAATTGCCTATGTTGAAAATTTGGCAATGATAGCCCATCAAATGACTGTGTTACAAGTGTGCGTTGCGCACTTTCCACGCACCCTTGTAACTTCGCAGATTTGTAATATTGTCACGCCAGATTTTCAACAGTGGCATTTTTTCACACCTCCTTATGAGCAGTACAGCTGTCATTTTTCACATCCTGACTGAAATGTGTTTTCACAGTACCGACGCAGAATAACGTTGTCGCTGTGGGAAATCAGTGTTCAGGACAGATTAAGAAAATGACAGTGGCACTGTTCATGAGCAGAGGTCCTAAAACCCTATGTTGAAAATTTGGTGACGAAACTCCATAACATGACCGTGTTACAAGCATGTGTTGAGCGGTTTCCACGCACCCTTGTAACTTCACAAATTTGTAATATTTTCACGCCACATTTTCAACAGTGGCATTTTTTCACACCTTCTTATGAACAGTACAGCTGTCATTTTTCACATCCTGGCTAAAATATGTTTTTGCACTCCTGCCAGAGAATAGCACAGTCGCTGTGGGAAATCAGTGTTTGGTACAGATTAAGATCGAGCGAGTGAGGGGGGGGAGTGACCTAGCTCAACTGAGCTTTGTCGGGACTGCTGCGGATTTCTTTGTGGGCAGAAAAAGGCTCCAATGCAAGAGCCCAGTACAAAAGGGCAGCCTGCAGCACTTGGAGAAACAGAACAAGAGAGCGTGTGAGGGAGGGGGAGTGAGCGAACTCACCGGAGCGCTCTCAGGACTGCTGCAGATTTCTTTGTGGGCAGAAAAAGGCATCAATGCAGGCAGGGGCCCAGTACAAAAGGCCAGCCTGCAGCCGTGGGAGAAACAGTATGAGTGAGTGAGACAGGGGGACTGAGTGAACTCAATGGAGCTGTATCAGGACTGCTGCGGATTTCTTTGTGGGCAGAAAAAGGTGCCAATGCAGGCAGGAGTCCCGTACAAAAGAGCAGCCTGCAGCACCAGGACAAACACAAAGAGCGCGTGAGAGAGGGAGACTGAGCGACCTCAACGGAGCTTTGTCAGGACAGCTGTGGATTTCTTTGTGGCCAGACAAAGGTGCCAATGCAGCCAGGAGCCCGTACTAAAGCGCAGTCTGCAGCACCAAGAGAAACAGAATGAGCAAATGACAGAGCGGGAGTGAGCGAGCTCAATGGAGCTCTGTCGGGACTGCTACAGATTTCTTTGTGGGCAGAAAAAGGCGCCAATGCAGCCAGGAGCCCAGTACAAAAGGGCAGCCTGCAGAGGCGGGAGACACAGAACGAACGAGTGAGGGAGGAGGAGTGAATGAGCTCAACGGAGCTCTGTTGGGACTGCTGCAGATTTGTTTGTGGGCAGAAAAAGGCAGCAATGCATGCAGGGGCCTAGTACAAAAGGGCAGCCTGCAGTGGCAGGAAAACCAGAATGAGCGAGTTGGGGGGGGGAGTGAGCGAGCTCAACGGAGCTCTATTGTAACTGCTGCAAAGTTCTTTGTGGGCAGAAGAAGGCGGCAACGCAGGCAGGAGCCCAGTACAAAAGGGCAACCTGCAGCACCGGGAGAAACACAACAAGTGAGTGAGAGGGGGAAATGAGCGAGCTCAACGGAGCTCTGTCGTGACTCCTGCAGATTTCTTTGTTGGCAGAAAAAGGCGGCAATGCAGGCAGGAGCCCAGTACAAAAGGCCAGCCTGCAGCACTGGCAGAAACGGAACAAGCGAGTGAGAGAGGGGGAGTGAGCAGGCTCAACAGACCTGTGTTGGGACTGCTGCAGATTTCTTTGTGGGCAGAAAAAGCCACCGACAGAGGCAGAAGCCCAGTACAAAAGGGCAGCCTGCAGTACCAGGAGACACAGAATGAGCGAGTGAGAGAGGGGGAGTGAGCCACTTCAATGGAGCTCTGTCAGGACAGCTGCGGATTTCTTAGTGGGCAGAAAAAGGTGCCAACGGAGGCAGGAGCCCAGTACAAAAGAGCAGCCTGCAGCACCAGGAGAAACAGACTGAGCGTGTGACAGAGGGGCAGTGAGCGAGCTCAACGGATTAACGCAATCAATATTTGGCATTGACAAATGCTTGTTTTATTTTGCTACAGTTTGTGTTCCTCATTCAGTGTTTATATTTAGTTTATTTAAAGTTGTTGACAGGAGAGGCACGTTGAGCTGGCGCTCGTTTCCAGGTGCAACCCGGGGCAAGGGTGTCAGGCACATTGCAGTTCCATTTAGTTATGCTTGAGTTGCATTTGTTTGTCATATGTTCAAGACCTCCCATGAGTTATTTAATTCATTCATGACATTATTTAGTTTATAGCAATCTGTATCATGTTGCAGGCACCAGTTAAATTCTAATACACCCCAAATCAGTGCCTCTTTCTCTGTATACATCTTGTATTTACTGCATTGCATAGTTTTCCTTCCTTACACAATTGTAGTAATATTATAGCACAATTATCCATTTTACCCTTTCTCTTTAGTTACTTTTGTTATGGTGTACTATAAGGTTACTTACAAAGAATCTGCAGCTTATCCAATAGGAAGGGAAATGGGCAGACTGGGTGGGCCAAGTGGTTCTTATCTGCCGTCAAAGTCTATGTTTCTATGTTTCTAAGTATGGCCCCTCCGTATCCGCTGGACACGCCTGACACGCAGCAATGGGCGTGCCCCACTCGGCTCGCCCCATTAGCAGAGGGGCAAGTATTTAAAGGTATCATGACCCAGAAGTCTTCCCAGGGGTCACAATGTTAACTGTGCAGAGTTGTGCCTTAACAATATTAAAATGTACTTTCTTACCCCTGCGTGGGATTTACTAAGTTAAAAGAATGGACTGCAGTGTCCCAGGTACAAAAGTGCAGTGTTTGCTATTCATTGTAGTTCGTGGGGCTCTCCCACGAACTACAGAAGCCACCCCTTCTGATCCCTTGCTTCCTAGGTACAGAAAGGACGTCTCCCCTGATCTCTTACATTCAGCAATAGTACATACTGTATATGTAAACAGCACTCACTTTTTAACACTAATTCCAGCCACAAACTACTGGTGCCTGTCTCATAGTGTGGGAGCTGTATCACAGGTCAGCAGATTCTCTAAAACCACTCAGTGGGATCCTCCTGGAATTCACCTCCATTGCAGGTGGCTAGATGGACAGTGAGATAGAAATGTTGAAGTGGCTAAAGGCAAATCTGGCCCTGGGGGGCAAGCCAGGGAGGCAGCACAGCAGTGTGTCATGGATGGGTCTCGGAGGCCTGGACAAGTAAGCGGAAAAGTTTTGGTGAGCAGGCATCAGGGCTTAGCAGGGGTGGAAGGAGGTCCAAATCAGTATTCCGAGGGGAAAAATATGTTAAATAAAGCATTTATATGTAAACCATGGAATAATTTCCCAGGGATTACATGAACCATGGGATAATTTTCTGTGGATTACGTGAACCACAGTATAATTTTCTGTGGATTACGTGAGCCATGGAATCATTTTCTCTTTTTTTTGTAATTAAATGTTTTATTAAGGGACCAACCCGATGGTGCTGAGGGCTGAGGCGCTGGACGCCTTACCTTGCACCATGCCGGCGAGCCGTATTCGGGAATGAGCACAGACCGTCGGGGGTCGGCTGGGGAAGAGAAGGATAGAGCACCTGATGGCCGCTCTCCTTCTCTGGGGGCAACCTGCAAGCTCTAGCCGTGATACCGCCACCTGGGGGAGCTCGGGTGGTAGGTGCGGTAGAGGGAAGGAAGCAGCATGGGGACAGAGAGACACTGGCAGAGGGGCAGAGCATGAGGTACGTCTCACTGCATCTCCTCACTCATTGGCCCTCATTGCACGCTGACACCAGGGGAAGAACACAGGAAAAATACCCCATCTCGCCTAGGTGATGACTCCTAACTGCATGCCTTCAGATCAATGGGGCAGACTCCGCTGTACCGGTCCACAATCGACAGTTGGGAGACAGGGTTCCTCCCCTCCTCTCCCCATACTGGGGGGTAATCCAGCCATCAAGGGCTTAGTGGCACCAGATACTCTAGGGGCAGACCCCGGCAAGAAAAGGGTCCATGCAACAGAGGAAGTCTGAAAGAGTGGTGAGTAGAGGGATGGTACGATGTATAAAAAACACAGAGTAAAAAAAAAAATGTTTTATTAAGTTTAACATAGAATAAGTACAGATTTCATAAGGTAGTAAGCAACATCTCGTTATACTGATACAAGGCACAATATACAAACTTTTGACATTTGCTCAGTCGGTTCATACAGAGTGATATAGTCCACTGATAGTACATGTAAACAGTGCACCATATGGTACACACCAGTAGCAATGCACATGCTTTCATGATTAGCTCAAAGTAAAGTCCAGTGTGTAGGCTGAAGATGGTCCTCTGAGAAGAGTTGCAGCAAATAGTCCATATTAATGACCATAGAATCAAAACCAAGTACTGAGGCTATTACCTTGCAGAGGTATTCAACTGATAATTGAAGTAATAGAATCAGTGTTAAAGAGGAAAGGGGAAGGAGGAAGAAAGTAGTTTGGTTAGCAGAAATTAAGAAGGCTCATAAGGGTCTGTAGGTCTGTATGAAGAGAAAATAAAAAAAAAAACAGCAGGAAATGAAAGCAGATGAGGGGAGAGACCCGGCCTTATGGAACAAAATCTGAATAACTGCCTGACTGGTATAAAACCCATTTACGCCATTTGATTTCGAAGGAGGGGATGCAATTCATGATCCTGCACACATCCTCTCCGGTGTGTGTAAGTCAATCATAAGTTCCCTCCAGACAGTACGGGGGGGGTGGATTTTCTTGGTGTGCCTCAATCTGGTGATGGCTTTTTTGACCACAAAAATTGATAAATTGTTAAGTTTTGTGGAGGGTTTATTCAATGTGCAATGGTCTGGGGGAATGGCTGCCAGGATAAAGGAGGGGGTAATCATACCAGGACAAGCAAGGATGCTCCCAATCTCATGGATCACAGCCTGCCAGTAAGATTGAAGGGATGGACATGCCCAAAGGACATGTGATTGGTCTGCTGTATAGTGTCACAGTTACACCAGCAACAGCCGGCGAGGGGGCCTATGAATTTAGCAATCACCCCTGGAGTGCAGAAGTATCGCAAGCAACACTTCCAAGCATATTTCCTCCAATAGGTGACAGCTATAACTCGGTGAGCAAGAGGGGTATATTTAAGCCATTGCTCTATGGAGTAGGCAGTGCCCAGTTCCATGTTTCATTTGCACAGGATGGAGTTGGTAGATGCCTTAGAGGTGGCTTGTAGAGCTTCATATAAGAGATTAATGAGGTGAGCCCATGTGTTTACCTAGTAGGTAGAATTTGAGAAGGTGAATGAGCAGGGCTGTTTTTCTGCTACACAGATCAGGTTCTCTTCCCAAACCCGAAGGTAAGAACAAAGTTGTAAGTACTTGTGGAAATCTGTTGACGGAGCATGAAACGAGGCCTGCAGGGTTACAGATGGTAAAATCCCCATTGGAGTGACCAGTTAGAATACATATTGGATGCCATATTTGTGCCACGTCAGGAATGCTTTATCTAATTTGTTGGAGAGAAAGGCCATAGCATGCGCCATAGCCTGGAGGTAGAACTGATCAGTAGTGGTGAAAATATGTTTGCGTAGGAATAGCCATTGATGGTAGGTTTCCATGGTGTACCCGTGAAGTAGGTTTTATCTGGCATGATGGGGAGAATTTGAAGAAAATACAAAATTCGGGGAAGGATATTTTGTCGTATGACCTATATATGATTAAAGAACCCAAGAGTAAGAGTTGTCCAGCGGGAGTGATCAGCAGTGATTTGCTGGGTTAGAGGTTCATAGTTGAGGAGGTCAAGGTGGTCCAGATTCTTGGTGATTTTAATGCCGAGGTATCTGATGGCCAGTTTGTGCCACTTAAAGGGAAAGACGCGTTTTAAAAAATAAAAAAAAAACTTTATTTGTAAGATTTTCCACTGAACCAGCCAGTATGGTTTACAATTAATGACATTGAGCATAGTAGCACCTTTGTAATACATGTATTTTAGCATCAGGATACTGAAAGTCAACAATTTGTGATACTTCATATGGGATGACACCTAAATATATTCTGACATTACATCAAAAACAGAAACCAGATATGCTTAGGACGCCAGCCATGCTATGGCTGTGAAATTCCTGAAAAAAATGAATAAGATTATAGCCTGTAGAAACATGACGTTAAACTAGTCTTTGTTTCCACAATTACCGCCATTTTAACTGGGGAGAAGAAAACAGTGTTATAAACATTCCTCCACACTCAGCTCTATCAACTACTCAACATTAACATCCACCAGAAATCCCCCTTTTTTTTATAAAATCTCTTGAGGCACATATACTTTAACGAACCCAGATTAAGGCATTGTATACTGAGGATTTAAATGTTCACCTCTGTAACTCCCCTGAGTTTAAAAGAGATTTGATAGCAAATACTGTTGCTACAATTGTTCATAAATCAAGAGTCCTGGTATAGGTTAAAGTCCTGTGTTGCCGCGTAGTTCACCGCCACATGGTCTGGGGCCATTTTGGGACATTTCTGTGCTTCCCATCAAGAAAAAGGCAAAGAAGCCATTGTTTATAAATGTTACCCTCAAAACGGGGTTCTAGTGTCAGTAGAAAGAGAACAAAGTTTTTAACCCTATAAACTTCCTTGTCCGATTCGTTTTGCTGCATTGCCTCTGCCACTTCTACACTCCGGAACTCCTGCATGATCCTGTCCACACACTTTTTAGCCTCGGCTGGATCATTAAATTGGAAGGTTTTATTTCCATGTACAATCCCACGTCTTGTTGGAGTTAGGAGGGTGTATTGTACCCCAGGTCCCCATAACTGTTGACGTAAGGGGTCAAATAGTTTGTGTCTAGACCTGGTAGTGTACAACCAGTTGGGAAATAACTTGATGTCAATTCCTTCCACCTGAATCAGAAATCAAGCCCAGGCTCAGTCCAGAATCGAGTCACGGACCTCCGTTACTGTAGTTACAATCAATAGTGTACGAGGATTGTCTGTGGAGCCCTGGGCCCATCAGAAGTTGATCCTGTACACCTTACGCATGGAGAAGGGGTCAAAGGCACTTTCCTCTGGTAGAGAGGTGGACAACCAGGACCGCACAAATGCAATAGCATCTTCAGCCTCTGAGCCCTCTGGTGAGCAGGCCACTCTAATATTCATCACCCTTTGGGCATTTTCCATTGTTTCCAATCAGGATCTAAGGTGTGTAGTTTCCACTGCCATTTTACTGAAAGCCACCTGTGTTCTGAGTGATTGATCCTCTGCTTCCTTTGCTGCTGATACTGCCTCTCCAATTTTTATTTCTTGAACCCCCATGCGATGTAGGATTTTCTCGATTTTTTGGTTCATAGATTGCATTGCTTGCAGTACCATTTCCCAAGGTGGGACCTCTCTCACCATACTCATACTGGTGGAATCTGAAGGGCCTGGTACATTTTTCATGACCTGGGTGGCGGGCTGTACCTGCTTTTGCCCTTGTCTGCCCGTTGCTCCCTTGGGATATCCCATTGTCGATTTTTGTATCACCTTGCTCAGGAAGACAAAATCTTCTTTAATGGTGCCAGCAAAAATGTCAGATTTGTTGATTAAAAGGGCCAAATTATTGTTTTTATCTAGAGCTGATCTGGAGCCCTGTAACAGCACGTCCTATCTTGAGCTTGGCTCTCTATTGCCCCTGGAAAGGCTCTTTTTAACTGTGGTGAGGGAGAATAATTGTATAGAAGCACTTCTGTTTTAACTCATTGAGGACACCTGTAGGTGGCAACAGAAAATATACTCCTGAGGTCTTTAACGCCTCCAGACGTCCTATACTTTGTGCCACTGAGGACTTTTGACACCTGAGGACGTCAATGCTTAAAACTTAAATATTTCACAAACTGAAGTGAGTAGAATTGACTGGATAGCACCATTGGAAAGGTAATGTTCTGCTGAACAACTTTGCCGGTGATACTTTGTGTCTGTTATGTATACTTTAGAAGATATTTGCATTTTTGTATGGTATGATGTGTGTGGCTGACATTTGTCTCTCAAGCTTCACCTAGCCACCTTAATAAAACAGAAAAGAAATACATGTATCCTATGAGAAAAATTGTTTTTTAGTACAAAATTAGTTTTGTACCTCCATCTAATGTATGGATGCTTAATTTGGTGTTGATATGTTAAATATTTTCCCACAAAAAATGGTTTCTGTTGCCTTTTTTATTGAACACATTTTTTTTTGCTATTTCAACCAATATGGAAAATATAAGAACTACTTATATTTAATTGCATAGTACCATTGGAAAGGTAATTTTGTGCTGAACAGTTTTGCCACTAGTACTTTGTGTGTAGCACTTACGATTTATGAGGTATTTGAATTTGTTTGTGGCATGCTGTTATGACTTGATTTTGCTCAGAAAGCTCCAGGTTGCACTGTTAACAGGCCACAAGTGATGGAACTCTCAAAGAGCTCCTGAGGCTTCAGTGAGTTAAGAGTGTTTAATTTATAACCCACCAGATTGCCAAATTCTCAGAGAAGTTCCCAGACTGCTAGAATGGAGTCCTCTGGGGAAGCTACAGTTAACAGCACATCATCAGCGAACAATGATATTTTCCATTGTCTACCTCCCAGGAGAATCCCCTCCACAGCAAGATCATGCCAAATTGCTGCCACCAGGGGCTCTAGGTAGAGAGTGAACAACAGTAGGGACAATGGGCAACCTTGACAGGTGCCTCAGGTTAAGGAACATGGACGGGAGAGGGAACTGTCTAATTTAAGGTAAGCTTGGGTGGGGCCATATATCGCCTGGAGAGTCTGTATGAATTCCTCTGGTATTCCACAGCAGGGTGGGACAAATCACTTTTTGACCTGGTGGCCAGTTTGGCCACCATACACCAAAATCTGGTGGCCAAAATTTTTTTAGGTGGCCAATTTTTTTACGGCTGCTGGACTATAAGATATGGTAGCCATTTTTTTTAACTTGCCTTTCAGATGAGGAATTGTCCATTAACCTACATTTGGGAATGTCTTTACCAGAGATTCTGATGTGAATTAGCCTGCCAGAACAGCATCAAGTATACACAGGAGGGAGAATTTATAAAGTACAAATTGAAAGTCCGCCTGTCTAATGCAAAAAGGGAAGCAAGGGTGGCACTCACAATGATGAGAAAATGAGAATGAAATCACCAGTCACTACAGAGGACCTACTGAAGATGGGACCATTGGAGAAACACTTCCATAACCGAATCCGAAAAGGGAAGGGTGGCACAATTATGAGAAAATGAGATGAAAATCATCAAGAGGATAACAAGTTAACAACTGAAGATGGGACTGACAGAGAAACACCGTGACTGGACTGGGGTCTGACTGACCAGAACCTGCTGATTTACAAATGGAAACAAGTCCTAGTGCTATAAGTGTACACTGTTTTTTTTTTTTAAATAAAACAATAAAACTTTCAGATGTTGTGGTTCTCTTATTGTATTGTGTGTTCTTTTTTTTTTTGGGGGGGGTACTTTTTTTGTGACTTTTTTTTTTTCATGACATGTCCAGGCCTGCGCTGCTGCTGTACTGTTACCATCTGATCCACCATCCACCACTGTAGGGTCATCACTAAAATTAAATTTTGAGGGCAAGGGCAAAAAATAAATTTTAAATGCTTCCTAAAACTATGGCTGACAGATTGCTAACAGTATTTCTATTGCTGTTACTGTCTTCTTCAAAATCGGTCCACCTCCCACTCTAACACAACCACTGTCTGTCTCCACTTTCAACTCAACTCCTCCGACTCCTCATCTGTTTCCACTTCCAAGTCCATTACATCTGATTCTGGATGTGTGACTTTATGCCCAGAAAGATGCCGATATCCCAGTGTTGATGAGTACCAATGATCAATTGATGGGTCTGGATTAAAGTCCGCTATTGTTGGTCCATTTAAACTGATCATCAGCAAATCATCCATAGTGCTATCAATAAGATTGCTATGAGATATTGTTTTGATCCTATTATGAGCACTAAATCTTCTTTCACAAGCAGCTGTACTCACTGGCATTACCTGAAAAATTGTGATCAACAACCGTAACAGACCAAATCTCTCTAAATTTTCTTAATGCATGCTCTGCATTTTGATTTTTTACAGCATTTTTGAAATCTTGCCACACTTCCAAAAGTTTTTGTGTAATTTCTATTTCAAGTTCGGCATCCAGCTCTGGATCAGATAAAAATTGCCCTGAACTGTATTGCTTTTTTAGGAATGGCATGTACCTCTGGCAAAGCCCCGTGATGGATTCCTGACCAAAATTTAGAAAGAGAGGGTCACCAGAAGAAGGCCAAACAGTTGTGTCAAATACTGAAAATCGTTTGTAGTCTTCCGACTGCCACGTGGGCTCAAATCTGTCACGTAAGAATCCAACTACTCTGTCGCATACTTTCTTCTTGATCAGTTTGCGAGCATTTTCACTGGAAACAATCTCCTTGGCTGCTTGGTCTGAAGCAGTGTCTTGCCTGTTTTTATTTTTTGCCTTTCATTCCTATTTTTATCTACATTGCTAGCATTTTCTGTCATGCCTGGTGGAGGAACTAGAGGAGTGCTGCCACCATCCATGCCACCAGTAAGGAGACTGCCCTCAGAACTTGCATACTCTAAAAACTGTGCCTCAGCAGGGCCCGCATTGGTCTTCAGCTTGATGAGCTCCGAAATGCAGCTCTCCACTCGTGGCTATACTTGAGTAAGAAGAAGACCCTCTTTTTGGAAATTTTGAGAAACCCTTCCAAGAATAGGTAGATAATCTTGTTGAAAGGACAAGAACCACATTTTTTTTTGTTTTTTACAAAGTTCAAATGTCCTTTAGCGCTGTCTGCATCATGACTCCCACTGTGCTGTGATCTAAGTGTGCAATTATTGCTGGCAGGTTGTGAAGAAGAGCTGACACAGCACTGTGGTGTGAACTGACCCAGCGCACTGTGAAAATGCTGACCAGTTTTTTCAATTCATTGGAAAGAGTGTTAGCAGCCTCCTCCAAGGCTCTCATTCTTCGGTGAGAAGAATGATAAAATGAATACAGGGCCCGCAAGCCATTTTCGTTTTCATGAACTTCTGGCATATGTTTTTGGGCATCTAGAATGGGCAGTTGTAAAAGATGCATGATGCAGTGTGTAGCAATTAACCAAGGCAGGCCACTGTTTTGTAACTTTGCCGTGACTCTGCCACGTTGACCTCGCATGACTGATGCACCATCATTGGCCATCCCACAAATCCATGGAAGAGTTTTCCACAAGGGGATGTTAAGTTTGTTAAAGAGTGAATTTAATGCTGCAATGAATCCATTGGCATCTGCTTTCCCTAGTAGCTCAGTATCAATAAAGGAGGTATTTGGAGTACCATCTTCACCAACATAACTGATGAACACATTCACAAATTCCCTCACACTTCTGTCAGTGCTTCCGTCTATTAACAGCCCAACAGCAGGAGATTTTTTTTATCTCTTCAGTTGTGTTTGTGCGTATCACTGTTGCAATGTGATGCACAAACTCGCTGTACCTCTTGTGATTTGTGTATTGTTCAATCACTTTTATATTACATTTGCGTAACAGTGAGGTATGAAATGGAAATGGCCTATCCCATGATGCCAGAAAGTAGGCAACATTAAAAAGATACCGCATGGATTCCCTCATTGCAACATTCATCTTTTGAAAACAAAAGGCCATAGGTGTGGATTCAGGTGCCCTTTGAGCCCTTTCAGCTGGAATGCATTTTACATGGGAACTGCTTGCATCAAGAATTTTTATAGACTCCATTTTAAAAGTACCGCTACCAACAAAAAACACAGATGTATTATCTGCCAGATGGGGTTGCTTCCTACACACCTTGCAACTCATAGTGTTGCTTTGCTTCTCATACTGAAGCCAGTCAAATTCCCGTGACCATTCAACACTGAATTTGCGTTTCACTGAATCTTTTTTCCTGTTGGTAGGATTTATTCTGGGCAGAGAGCTGGAGAAAGATGAACTGTCTGCAACGGAAACAGTACTGGAAGTAGCGGAAACATTATGAACCTGTACGTCAGTAACCATTACTGATGGTCTGTCAATATGGTCGTGACTGTCACCCTGGCTGCCCCTTCCCTCTGATACAGAAATAGAAGAAGGAACAGCAGCAGCAGCGTTAGCAACAGGAGGATTTACATTCAGATGTTCCTCCTCATCAGCAACATCGACAATGTTACTGTCAGTGTCACTGATGACTTGAATCTTGGTTTTGTTATGTAATTCTTCCACAGCAGATGGTTTAATAAAGCAAAAGGAAAACAAATTTGGTTGTTGTTTTTGTTTCTTTTTTCCAGACATTTTTTATTACTCCAATTCCAAAACAGTATATATGAATACGAAAAAGAATGAGTGGTTGGGATCACGGTGATGGCAGCTCAGCAGCAGACAGTTTTTGGATGTCCTTCCCTCCACAGAAAACCTGACACAACCACAGGAGGACTGAATGTGAGACTGATGGACTGATGTTTGTAGTACACCTGACCAGAGAGTAGCTGCTGTCACTAATATGCACACAGGTAGTATTAGTATGGGCTTTTCATTAATTGTGGCAAGCTCGAATTTTTTTTTTGTTTTGGTCCCCCAAAAAAAGCCTGACACAGGAACCTCAAGAGGACTGGAAGAAACAGGTGGACAGCCAAATAACAAGATGCAGTCAATAATATGCACACAGGTAGTACTAGTATGGGCTTTTCATTAATTGTGACAAGCTCTAATTTTTTTTTTGTTTTGGTCCCCCCAAAAAAGCCTGACAGACAGTTGACACACACAACCTCAAGAAGAGGACTGGACGAGACAGATGGACTGCCAAACAACAAAAGACACAGTCAATAATATGCACACAGGTAGTACTAGTATGGGCTTTCCATTAATTGTGGCAAGCTTTAATTGTTTTTTTTGGTTTGGTCCCCCCAAAAAAGCCTGACACAACCTCAAGAGGACTGGACGAGACAGGTGGACTGCCAAACAACAAAAGACACAGTCAATAATATGCACACAGGTAGTACTAGTATGAACTTTACATTAATTGTGGCAAGCTTTAATTTTTTTTTGTTTTGGTCCCCCCAAAAAAGCCTGACATACACAACCTCAAGAGGACTTGGCAAAACAGGTGGACAGCCAAACAACAAGAGACGCAGTCAATAATATGCACACAGGTAGTACTGTACTGGGGTCTGTAAGACTGTAAGACAACAGCTACTAAATAGCTCTAATTCACTATTTTTGTTTTCTCTGTGCATCAGGTCTAGCTAGCAGGAGTGTTTCAACATCAAAAACACAGATTGTCTTACAGAAACCCCAGTTAGCTTGCTCTCAGGTGTCTGCTAAACTAACTGTTGCCATTTGTGCTCCCTGGATAAGAAGTCACAAGGCTCTGCTGTTGCTAAACTAATTTGAAAGCAATACACATGCTAAATCTAAGGGCATGGCTACATCACTGCCACATTGGACAGGGGGCATCCTGGGAGAAAGAAAGCCAGTAAAATTATTTATTATGGAGATCCCCAGGGGTTGTAAAACTACCATACAGCTAGCAGGCAATTTAAGAAAAACTCCAAATAGCAGACAGAGGGAAGGACACACTAGGATTTAACATACATATCAAAAGGCGCTTTTACACACAGGCGAGTACAACGGAATGGCCGTTACCGGTGTGCCACCGTTGTACTCTATTCCGTTTGTGGTTCACTTTACACGCAGAGGGTATTCCGGCAACCCCCTCATCTCCATTTTCTGTATTTGTGTTTCGGCTCCCCCATGGAGTGTGGTGTTCTATGGCTGTTTTTTTTACTTCTGCCGGAATGGCTGTTTTACACAGCCAGACGAAACGGATCACAAAGGGACGAAACGGGGAAGGAAGAGATTGCGGTTCGGGTGAACGTTCACCGGTGTAACCGAACAGATGCATTTTACACACAGGGGATGTAACGGTATACTGTTTCCGCAACAGTCATTCCGTTACAGAAACCTGTGTGTAAAAGTGCCTAAAAACTCTAAATAACATGTGTTTTTTGCACATTCTGGGTGGACTACTCCTTTAACTTTGCCCTATGCCTATTGCCTGGAGTAACTCTGAGACCAGAAAATAACTCTGACAGTATGTACTCTTTTTTTGTTATGCACGCAGCACTTCAGCAACACAGTAAAACCTGCACAGAACACTAAAACCCCCTCAGATTTTGATCATTGCAGACAGCAAGCCCCTCCCCCTTACTTCAGCACGTCGTCGTAGTCATACATTTTAAATGCCAATTTAATGTTTTTTTCCCCTTTCGACCACCGATACTGTACTATTACCCCCTCCAAGTCCCCAGTGAACAATTGTAGAAGCTTTCAAGCCATTAAAAGGGCGTTTGAATGGATTTAAATTCTCAGACGCAATACAATAGTATATGATCACGAATGCTCTCCTCTCCCTCACAAACACTCAGTGAAATGGTGGGCTGCAGCGTTCACGTAGGCATTTATACTGAAGTACCCATGTGAAATCCTGGCATCTGCAAAAATCATACCTTGTGATCTGGGCACTCCGTCCTCTCTTGAGTTGCGCAGACTCCACTGGTATTCCTCTCGCATGCTGGCTCAGGCTGTTGGGGAACCGCGCACAGTCGCACTATAGTTCGGGATCGCATAGCCATGGACGATTCTGCACATGCGTGGTGGGGAAAACAAAAAGAAGGGAATACCGCGCATGTGCGAGGATGGCTCCACTAGGGGAAAAATGACTTTAATTCCAGGCGCATGCATGCTGCTTCCACAAGCGTTACTCGCCAGAATGGCGACTTTCAAGTAAAATTAAGTGGCCATAATGGGGAAGCAGGTCACATTTGGTGACTTGGCGACCCTATTTGTCCCACCCTGTTCCACAGTGAGAAAGGGTGGCCAAAAGGTACGGCCAAGCCAGCCTATCAAATGCCTTTTCAGCATCAAGGCTCAACCTATTAGAAGGAGGTTACGTCTGACACTGTCATGGGCCTGCCTTTGTTGTATGACGCTGACTTGATCGGAATCTGTTAGAGTAGGGAGGAGGTTCTCAAGCTGCTGGGCCATAATGGACATGTATAGTTTGCAGTCACAGTTAAGAATGCGCATATAGGCCTGTAGGAAGTAGGATGTCAAGGATCCTTGTGGGGTTTTAATATCACCGTGAAAACTGCATTCTTCCAGGAAGGAGGAGGAGGCTCCCCCTGCTGTATCTCCCTGAAGACCAAGAGCAAAAGGGGAATGATGGGTTCTTGGAATGTTTTATAGAATTCAGTGGGATAATCTTTGGGGCCTTTTGGGGTTTTTGAGTCTTGGAGGACAGCTTAAGTTTCAGTTGTGGCTATAGGATTTAGTAGACTCTGAGTTTGCATCTTGGTTAACTGAGGTAGCGAGAGTTTACAGAGATATGACTCTGTTTGAGTGGAGGAAGCTCAAGTGTCTGTGGTGTAGAGCTGCTGATAGTATTTGGCCATAGCTTGACCTAATTTCCATGGGTAGAGTTAAAAGAGAGCCAGAGTCCAGGTCAATTAGTTGTGTTACACAGGCCTGGGTCTTAAAGGTTCACAGTCTACAAGCTAAATTGTGTGCCCCTCTGGGACTCCCCTTATAATGGAGATGTTTTAAGTATAAAAATTGTTGTTCAGTCTTTTGGTCTAGCAATTTTTGAAGGTCCTATTTGACCTTCCAGATTTGAGGAGTTAGAGAGCAGTCCCCCTGATGCTGCAAGCAGTGGAAGGTACGTAAAGTAGTTTGAAGACCCTGCAGTCGCATCTCCCTCTCCTTTTTTTTCCAGAGATGAATAGAAAATAATCTCCCCTTTAAGGACAACTTTAAGGGAGTCCCAGGTTATGGCTGGATCATAATTATTGTTCCGGATGTGTGTGATAGCTGTCTCAACAAGCTGCTTAAACTCTGGATCTTGGAGTTGTATAATATTCAGCCTCCTGTGACTAGACCTAGTCAGTTTACCCAAGTCAAGAACAGCATAGGGGAATGGTCTTAGAGGAGCGATGGCACAGGTCCCAAACTGAGTCTAGGTGCGCTACCATCCAGAATATATTTATTTATTTAGTTTTTGCTGACCAGGAAAGGAGGACTAGACAATTCTGCCTATTTTCAGCCTCATCCTGGGAGAGGGGATATATATGGATGCCAGCTGACACTGAACCAGATTAAGCTGTTGGTGGTATTTCTTTTTCAGTGAATGTAATCCAGATGGGATGAGGTTCCCATACAACAGGCATAGTAAGTCAACTCCCTGCCCATCAGAAAGAAGTGCCCCCATAAGTCTACAAATCCCAAATAGGCAAGGGTACATCTAAGGTATTTTTGAAGGGGTGTAGTATGATGGGCAGGAGGGCCAGAGGTGTCTAAGTCAGGGGACAATGTGACATTTAGGTCACCTTCCATGATTAGTTGGCCCCTCAAGGCTGGTAGTAATTTATTACGAAAGTGCTGGGTGGTTGCTTTTGTGGAACCCAGGGGTAGGTATAGGGAGACTAAGGTAACTGGAGAGCTATAAAATTGGCCTGTGTCAATAACAAAGTGACCTTTGGGGTCAACGATCTGCTCCTCCAGGGTTCAAGGTACTTCCATAGGGATGAGGATTGCCACGCCACATTTCCGTCCAGAGGCATGGGAGAAGCCCACTACCGTTTGGTAGCCCAGAAATATGAATTTCACATGCTCCGATGTAGAAACATGGGTCTCCTGGAGAAGTACTACATCCGGTCTATCCCTCTTGAGTTGGTGCAGCAAACGATATCTTTTAACCAGGCTATGTATCCCATTAATATTAAATGAGGTAACTGTGAAGGGCTTAACCATTAGGATATGGAACACTTGTGTTAGTATTGAATATGGCCTAGTCTCCCCACCTCAAGTAGAGGGCACTATCAGTACAAGAGAAGCTATATAGGAGAGGAAAGCAGGAGTAAGAAGGAAAAGTAAGGAAGCGAATACATATGGCAGCTGAGGATCACAATACTGTAAGCATAGGTACAATGATAGACATTCCAAAATGCACACATTTAGGATGACATATATCAGTAAATTCCAAACAGATGCCAACAGGGCAAATATCAAAAGAACTGGAAATAACATGATAACCATTAACTCCTGCTATCTCCAAGATACTGGGGAAACGGAGAAAAAATGCTTCCTAGGTAGGGAGAAATTTTCTCCTGTAACGCTATAGTTGGATTATCCTGGGGGGGGGGTGCAAGTCGCCCCTGTAGCAGCTAGCTGCTACGTTGTAGGAAAGGAAGGTGGGAGCAACCACACCTCCATTAATCTCCTACAAATGAAGTTGGATGAGGGTGAGAGAAATAGAGAAGGCAGGGCTCTGTGAACCCCAACTCCTCCATTATGAAAAACAAAAACAAAGAAAATCAGTGTATGGGGCAGAAGTATGACACTACTCATTTAATAGAAGGGAAAGAAAAGGTAAGATTAAGTACAACAACCCATAATTTGTATATTTGGGGGGGGGGGCGGCAGTGTGGAAGACAAATGGGGGAAATTTAATAATTATGGAAGCAGCATCAACCTTGGGATGAATGAAGAATAAGCTGCTGTTTCAGTGCCGGATACTCCCTCGCCCAATTCCAATATCCAGCTCCCGAAGGTAGACAAGTAGGAATATAAGAGATGGTCCCCCCATGGAGGTGAACTGCCCTGTCGCATCTCGTATATCTTAACTTTAGCATGTGCTGGGCTCTGTACATTCATTCTCCAGTGCATTCAGCCTTATGTGGGGAGAGCAGCTCTGCTTCCAAACACCCTCCCCAATACAGCCAGGGAGACAGCTTGTCTGCTGCAGAGATCCTGAGCTCTGTTACACCCCACAGAGGACATAAGGGGACAGCTTAGTGTGGAGTTAATCTAAAGTGGACCAATCACATATAAAACAGGCATTGAAAGAAGTGTATTTCCCCTGTTCTGTTTTTTAAACATACTGAACAATAGACCCCCCCAACAATGTCCCACTGAACACGGTGGGTCCAGCTACAGTTACTCAGACATAAAGATTAGAGGTACTTTCTGCTTCCTATAATGGGGGAATACTATCTTTAGGTCCAAGTAGTGGAAACTGTTCGAGGAAAAGCATGTCCCTGGCAAACCCCTATCCCATGCTTGAACAGTGGCATTATAACATGTTATGTGTAAGCTTTCTGCTGACAATAAAGAGACCATGATGCACCCTCATCTATAAGACAGGGAAAGACGTGGGGACATTACCTGGCATAGCCGACAATAGTCATGAGGTCAGAAATATGTTTAGAAAAAGAATCCATCCCTGTAGGTTGCTTCATCGTGTGTCCTCTGGTTAGTCGTAATGGACACAAAGGGCAGCAAAGCCTCTGTCTTCAGAAAGGGTCACAGATTATCTGAAATGGTATCGCGCTCAGGACGCATTAATTATTACAGTGAAAACGACGCATGCCCACAACATCAATGTTTTCACTGTAATAGACTGCCCAAACCCCGCACTCTCTGCTGGTGCTGCACCCTCCTGATCCAACTCCAACTCCAACTCAGAGTTGGAATCCTAGAGCTTCGGGGGCCCATGGGGTTCAGAGGCGAAGCCCCCAATGAAAAAAATGTCCGGTTCAAGTCAGATTTATGTCAACCACAAGTTGCGTTGACATAAATCCATCGTTAGGTGGCGGTTGACAACTTAGTTGTCGAACCGGCATCGTAGAGCTGTATGTAGCCTAAAGATGGACCATTCATGTACAGAACTATGATTAAAACCAAAATGCATTTTACCCTTTATAAGGGGTTTATAGAACATATTGAACATTAGACTGCCCCCACTCTTAAACGATATCCCGCTTAATATGGTGGGACCAGCTACAAAAACCCTGTTATAATGATTAGAGGCAGTTTCTACTTTTCTCGGTGATGGTATATTGTCTTAAGGTATTCCGGGAGCATGTATGTCTTTTCCAAACCCCTATCACATGTTTGTACAGAGCCCTTATAACATTATATACAGATATCTCCTGTTGATGATAAAGAGATCGTGGTGAGCCCTCTTTCTTGTATAAGACAGAGGAAGATGTGGTGACAGAATTGGTGTAGCCAACAGTAGTCATACTGGGAGGAGCTATGCAGACTGGCTACCCAATAATGCAGTTAGAGATACTGTCAAAAAAGTGACTTTTCCTGGAAGTTGCTTCGTGTGCCCTGTGGTGTTATTCTTAATGGACACAAGAGGGCAGCAAAGCCTCACAGATAGCTGATAGAGTCACGACTCATTGCTTATTTATTTATTTATTTATTTATTTATTCATTTACGAGTTTTACCAAGAAGGCATGCTGAGCAGACTACTGTTCGATTCCAGATGCGTCCTGGGGGTGAGGGGTAGTGGAGAAGTACAGCACAGTATTACAAATCAGGAAACAGTACAATCGATATTCAGGACATAGTACAATCAGGTAACACATTCCAAGATGCAGCCCAATACTGTGTGTGTGGTGCAATACACAAGACAGTCAAGTACAATGAGCAATACTAAAATGACAATAAATACTAGAAATAACAAGATAGGCCCTGTGAAGTCAGAGATTAGTTGCATGTGCAGGTGGAGGAGAAGTGTGCTTGAAACAGGGAATTGAGGTGTTGGGAGGGAGGGGCCAGCTGAATACTTGCAGGAAGTGAGTTCCATAGTTTAGGCATGCTGTATCTGAAGGCTACCTGGCCTGCACCAGTAGACATATGAGGAATGAACAAGACACGGGAGTTGTTTTTCCTGAGTGAGTAGGCTGGGAGGTTAGCTGCTGTTAGGGCAGAGGTGAGGTAGGGGGGCAGGGTCCGAGTCCAAAATTTGGCTGCGATCCTGGCGGAGTGGAACTGCCTGCGGACTTTTAGTGAGGGGAGGTTCAAGATCTGGTAGAGGATGCAATGGTGGGTGGAGTAGGGACAGTCAAGGGCAAAGCGACAGAAGGAGTGGAAGAGGGAGTCCAGTCTGGCTAAGGTGAACTTAGCAGCAGCACTCTAGGCTACATTCCCATAGTCAAAGATGGGAAGAATCATTTTAAGCATGACTGCCCTGCGAGCAGGCAGCGGGATGCATCCATGGTTGCTGTATAAGGTGCCAAGCCTGGGGTGCAGTTTCTTGTGGATGGAATCAATATGTACAGAAAAGTCGGGGTGCTAGTCAAGTCAGACCCCGAGATATCTAAAGGAGGAGCAGGCCTCCAGAGTTGTCCTGTCCAGGGTGTGGAAGGTAGGGGTGGAGGGGAACCGAGAAAGTGTCTGCCTAGTGCCGATGGTCACGGAGACAGTTTTCTTGGCATTGAGAAATAGCTGATTGGATCTAAACCAGTGCTGAACATTGTCAAAGTCCTGCTGAAGTCTGGTCACCACATCAGAGGATGTGGAGCCTGATGTATACAGAATAGCATTGTCTGCATACATATGGATGGATGTGTGTGGACAAGCAGAGGGCAGATCATTAAGGAAAAGGAGAACAAGAGCGGGCCAGGACCAGTCCTTGGGGTACATCAGTTGTAACATAGGGAGGATGAGGTGAATGAGCTAATTTTGACAGATTGGGACCTGCCTTCAAGGTAAGAGTGGAACCAACTGGTGGCCAAGCTGGAGTGCTTATCGGAAACGTTATTCCAGAAAAATAACTTACTTTGTTTAAAGGAAAACTACACCCTGATATCTTGTAAATTGTATTTGTTTCATTGTCAACAGACAACTCTTTTCCAGTAGCTGATGGGGATATATGTGTTTGCTTTAGTTTGCTCTCACTGTTCATGCAGGTTCCCTGTAACTATCTTGGGGGTTTCCATTTTATGATTGGTGAAATTTAATTATCCATGAGAGCTGCAGTAACATATGGGAACGGAAACACAGACATAGTGATAGAGGAGGACAGAGTGAGGGAAGGTCTGCTGGCACTGAAAGTGGACAAATCACCAGGCCCGGACAGAGTACGTCCAAGGGACCTAAAGGAACTGGCTGAGGAGTTGGCAGGGCCACTAGCAGACCTATTTAATAGTTCACTAGAGTCAGGCGTGGTACCACAGGACTGGAGAACAGCATATGTAGTGCCCCTTCACAAAAGTGGTCCCAAGGATGATCCAGGGAATTACAGACCAGTCAGTCTGACCTCCGTTGTGGGTAAGCTCATGGAGGCCATTCTAAGGGAAAGGTTGGTGGCATATCTAGAGGAGCATGGTCTCCAGGATGAGAGGCAGCATAGGTTCATGGGGGGGAGATCGTATCAAACAAATCTGATTGACTTCTTTGACTGTATCACTAAGACAGTAGACAGGGGCCAAGCAGTAGACATCCTCTATCTTGATTTCAGTAAGGCCTTTGACTCTGTGCCCCACAAAAGGTTGACCAGGAAGTTGGTGGATCTTGGAGTTGGGGAGAAGATGGCCAGATGGGTGGAAAACTGGCTGAGGGACAGAACCCAGAGGGTGGTGGTGGGGGGAGAGTTATCTGGCACCAGAGATGTAACCAGTGGGGTCTCACAGGGCTTGGTACTGGGGCCGGTGTTGTTCAATGTCTTCATCAATGACATTGGGGATGACATTAAAGGCAAAATGTGCCTATTTGCAGATGACACCAAGCTCTGTGGGAGAGTGGACACAGCTGAAGGGTTACAGGACCTACAGGAAGATCTGGAAAGCTGGGTAGGTGGTCCAGGATCTGGCAGTTTGGCTTTAATGGCAAAAAATGCAAAGTTATGCATATTGGAGCCAAGAATCCCAGGACAGAGTATTACCTGGGTGGAGTCCGAGTAGCTGCATCAGAGGAGGAGAAGGACCTGGGAGTGATGATCACTAGTGACCTGAAGCACTCCACGCAGTACAAGAAAGCAGCAGCAAAGGCAAACAAGATGCTGGGATGCATAGCTAGGGGGATCAGTAGTAGGAGAGAGGAGGTTATACTGCCCTTGTACAGGTCACTGGTAAGGCCGCATCTAGAGTATGGAGTTCAGTACTGGTGCCCACACCTCAAAAAGGACATTAACCTGCTGGAGAAGGTCCAGAGGAGGGCTACAAAGATGACAGCTGGTCAGCAGGGCAAGGCAAACGAGGAGAGGTTGAGGGCACTGAACATGTACTCCCTGGAAGACAGGAGGGGGGGACATGATTGGGACATTCAAGTACTTGAAAGGGATAAATGATGTTGATAAGGAAAGTCTCTTTAAACTGAGTGGCAACCATATCATGAGGGGGCACAGTCTTAAGCTGGAGGGTGGGAGGTTTAGGAGGGATGTCAGAAAGCACTTCTTCACAGGAAGGGTAGTGGACACTTGGAATGCGCTGCCAGTAGAGGTAATCTCGATAAAGACAGTGAGCAGCTTTAAGAGAGGCTGGGATAGGCATAGGAGGAAGATAAGAATCATGGTTAGGGAGGATGGGAGGAGTGGGGAAGGAGGGCAGGGACATTAGCACAAGCTGTGGACCCTGCAATATGAGCATACTTGATAGACCAAATGGCCTTCTTCAGCTGGCTTCTTCGTATGTTCGTATGAGAACATGATGTCACATCATCCATTCATACCACGTATCTCTATGCTGAAAGTACAAATATCCTGAAAAAAACCCTCTGGAAACACACAAATTGAAAGCAGTTTAATGGTATTACAACGCAAATAGTTTGCAAAGCTAACTGAAGGTAAATGCAGTATTTCACACCTCGCTGTGACTAATTTTGTTGAAATCTAATTAAGCAGACAGGCATACTGTAAGTCTAAAGGGTGCTGACATATCATGTTCTCATTTGCTAATGAAGCTCTCAGGGACAGTGCAATTTCAACAACCATAAAATGGAACCCCCGAGAATAGTTACAGGGACTAGTCTGAACATGTCTGAACAGTGAAAATAAATTAAAGCAATCACATAGATCCCTAATACCTACAGGAAAAGAGCTATCTGTTGACATGGAAACAAATAAAACTGACAAGATATGAGGGTGTAGTTTTCCTTTAACATCACAGAGTGAGGGGGCAGCAGAGTGCTGTTTAAAGCCCAAAGTTGAACCATTTATAAATATAAATATAATTAAAGGTGATGCATTTACCCTTTTATTGGGGTTTATAGAGCATAGTGGACAACAGATTTTCCCACTCCCTTAAGTGATGTCCTGCCCAATGTGATGGGACTAGCAATAAAAACTCTGTTGGCCTGGTGGCACTGACGGTTGTGGCACTTGATGCCACACCTCGTGCCATGCCGGCAACCCATGTTCGGAGTGAATGCGGGCCACTGGGGGTTGACAGGGGAGGAGAAAGATTGAGCATTCCCAGGGACAGCTCTCCTTCTCTGGGGAGGAGGGTGACCAGGTGTCAGTGCATAGCTGGCCCCTAGTGGCATCTGGGGGCTGGCACACCAATGCTACAACAATCGGGCAAGAGGCGGGCAGGCACCTGATGGGGTGTGTGCATGGGAGTGTGTGCGGTGCCATTGCTGGTGTCCCTGCATGCTCCGCCTCTGGGGACCAAAGCACATAGAACACAGGAAAAAGGGCTCCTGGTCAGGCAGTATGAGCTTCCGTCCTCTCTGGCACTTCCCCTGAAGTCGTGATCCATCTCATGTGAGTCGAGTTGGGGGCTCCTCACCACCCTGTCACAGAGTGGAACCCTTGAGGGATAAAGGGGGAAGTTGGCCTGATGCCGGAGTATGGACTGGGAGGATGGACAGGATATACAGCCAACCAGGGGGCCAGGGAGAGAAAAATAGTAGCAAAAAACATAAAATGAAAACTTTGTTGTAATGATTGGGTGTAGTTTCTGCTTTCTCTGTAGGGGCACGTTGTCTTTAGGTACACATAACGTAAGCTAACCAGAGACACACCTCTCCTTGGCATACCCCTATGATATGCTTGAACTGTGTCCTTGTAACATATTTTCTGGTAGTCTCCTGCTGATAGTATAGAGACCATAGTGCTCCGCCATGTAGAGGACCGAGGAATCTATAGGTACACAACCTGATGTAGGCGAAAACAGTCACTCCGGGAAGGGCTATCCAGAAAGGTCACCCAGCAAAGAAGCCAGATATATTCTCAGAAAAGAGCCAAACTCAATAAAATGCTACGTTGAGTAACCTGTGATATTAATCTTTGTTTTAAAAACTCTTTTTTTATTTCCATTTTTGAAATAGACCGGCGTAGCATTAATACAGGTTGACATGATACATTTCAGAAGTTGATGCAATACTAGGCACGTGATATACATTCAAAGAGGACCATTTAAGAGCATTAATAGATAAGGAACAATAAAGGAGACTGTGTTACTGGTTAGTTTCTATTAAAAACAACAGTTTAAGTGCATTTTCCCTTAAAATTGTAAATCTCTGCCCATGTAAGCTTAAGTAAATACTGAGTTCCATGGGGGTACCCTGGTAGGTTTCATTATATAATAGGGGGGCCATTGTAAGAAAATAGCATCCATTAATATGTGGAGACAGTTCTGTGGCTCCTTTTAAGGGGTAGAGCCCTAATTTATAAATTAGGCTAATGAATTAAGTTCCCCCCATAGAGCCACTGACCCCCTGGGGGGTCACAGGGTTGGCCAGCTCCCATCAAACAGAATCCAGAATCAGTTCCAAATTATATCATTTTCTCAGGGGACCAGGTCGGGTCTTGATTGAAAAATGCTTATGAACCAAGGGGTCCAGCTATTTGTCAGTCTAGGGATTTTATTTTGCAGTTTGGCTGTCATGTGTTCTAACTTGTAAAGTTCATATATTGTGTCCTCCCATGAGGGTATACTGGGAGGATCTGGTTGGAGCCAGAGTCTAGTGATACACTTTTTTACTACTCCCAATAGAATGTTGAGCAGGTACGTTTGGTGGGATCATTTAAATTGTTTCGGATAGTGTAATAATAACCCCATCGCTGGGGAAAGAGTTCCCAGATCTGGAAATAAATCTGAGACTCTTTTATTTACCCCATCCCAAAATAAGGATAATATTGGACAGAACCAGAATACATGTGCGTGTGTAGCTATCTCACAACTGCAGAGTCTCCAACAGGTGGAGTCTCCCAATTTGGAATATTTGGCTGTAATCTGTGGAGTACGAAAGTATCGAGATGCCACTTTCCACGCAAATGCTCTCCATGTATACGAATTTTATGTTTTGTGCCATCTTCTCCAGATGTGAAGCCAGTCCTTCAGAGACAGCTTCACCTGTAACTCTGCTTCCCAAAGAGACTGCACAGGTTCTATGACCTGGGCCGGGGTACCTTGCAAGGCCTTATAGATTTTGGAGATTATGTGGCTACAATCTCCACCCTATGCAAATTGGATTAGGAGGGAGTGTATAGGGGGGAATCACCTGTGAGGAGGCATCCACACCAATTTTAGTGTTAAGAAAGTGCCGAATTTTTAAGTATCTAAAGAAATCCTTCTGGGGTAGAGAAAACTCCTGTCTGATTTGCTCAAATGTTTTAAGGATTCCCTTATCAAAAAATTGATGCAGTATGTGTGCTTGAGACCTAATCGGCACCACTTTATAAAAGTGTGACCTGATTGAGCAGGGCCAAATGCCAAATCCATGGCTGGGATTCCCATCCTGACAGCTAAAAATCTATTTTCTGGAAGGGAGAGAAATGCCATCCAGCTCTCTAGTAATAGCTTGGTAAACCAAGAACCTTGGTCAGATTGAGTTAATTTGTGTTGTTGAAAAATTAGATAGGAGTCTAGAGGGCGTGCCACCATAGCCCTTTCCACTGAGAGCCAAGGTGGTGATCGAGCTTGTGGTAATAACCATGAGGTTAAGTGTGAAAGCAGGGCTGCCAGCCAGTATCTATATATATTAGGCAATGCCAGTCCACCTTTCTCCTTTGGGAGCTGAAACTTATTTAGTGCTATCCGCGGTTTATCTCCTGCCCATAGGAAACTTCTCATGGAGCCTTCCCAGGACCACATGTCCTTCAACAAGGGAGGTATCGGGATAGTTTGCATTAGATAAAGAATTTTGGGGAGGGTATTCATTTGGATAGATTGGACTCTAGAGATTAGCGAGAGCTAAAGGGGTGTCCATCTCAGAAGATCTGACCTTATTTGTGTGAGGACAGACGTTGTTACGCCTGGGTTATACCCCTATCGTCCCACATACACCTCACATATACCTCACACTGTATTCCTGGTCTATTGTACTGTAATACTGCTATTTTGCACTAACATATAGATATGGGCACATATCATATAAGCATGAGTGCTAGGAAGGTGCTTTGCTGCTAGGATACGCTTATACTGATCATGTATGATTCATTATACCTCACTATAATACACTTATCTAGATTATGTTTGTATTTTACATATATTCCATATATAATCTACCTAATCACTGATATGACTCTGAGGGATCATCAGTGATTATTGTATACTTATATTCTCTTATAATTATATGTAGTGTGTGATTTACACTCAGGCAGATATGTAATAGGGATCCGTCAGCAGTTCTTTTTGTCTAAGCAAGTTGACACAGAAAGAAAGCCTTTATTATCTCTATGTTTTATACTGTATGTAAGCAAGAAATACCACATGTTTTTGCTCAGTATTTACAAAGGAAGAGGGGGAGGTACCTAAAACAAACAGTAGAAACACTCTGGATACAGAAGTTGATACCAGCCCATTTACAGAAGAAAGGGTTCTGAAAGAGTTCTTAAAACTGAAGGTGGACAAAGCAATGGGGCCTGATGGGATTCATCCCAGAATTCTAAAAGAACTAAGGGTAGAACTAGTGACACCACTGACTACCCTCTTTAACAAATCATGGGAGGATGGGGTGGTACCTGAGGACTGGAGGAGGGCAGATGTGATTCCCCTTCACAAAAGTGGGAGCAAGGCAAGCAGGAAACTACAGACCTGTTAGTTTAACCTCAGTGGTAGGGAAAATGATGGAATCACTCTGAAGGAAAGAATTGTTGAGTATCTAGAGGCCAGAGGGCACAGGACCCAAAGCAGCATGGATTCACAGCGGGAAGGTCATGCCAGACAAATCTGATAGATTTCTTTGACTGGGTGACCAAAGTAGTTGATCAGGGAGGGCTGTGGACATGGCCTACCTAGACTTTAGCAAGGTATTTGACACAGTCCCACACAAAGATTAATATACAAGTTAGCCAGCCTGGGAGTGGGTCCCAAGATGACAGCCTGGGTAAAGAATTGGCTGGAGAATAGGACACAGAGTAATAGTAAATGGAGTCAACTCTGAAAAGGGGGGGGGTTAGTAGTGGGGTACACAGGGTTCAGTATTAGGACCGGTCCTCTTCAATGTCTTTATGTTTACATTGCAGAGGACTGGAAGAAAAGAATGTCTCTTTGCAGATGACATAAAGATCTGCAACAGAGTTGATGCACACGTGGGGTGGAAAGGATGAGAAGGGACTTGGCAAGGTTAGAGGAATGGTCAAATGTATGGCAGCTTAGACTCAATGCTAAGAAGTGCAAGGTAATGCACCTGGGAAACAAAACCCAGGGAAGAGTACACAATGGGGGTGAGATACTAACAACAACAAAATGGAAAGGGACATGGGGTAGTCATATCAGATGACCTAAAGGTGGGCAAGCAATGTGAGAGGGCAGCAAGGAGGGCTGGGGAATACTGGGATGCATAGGAGAGGCATCACCAGTAGAAAACAAGAAGTTATTATCCCTCTGTACAGACAGCTGGTGAGACCATATCTGGAGTACTGCGTAGTTCTGGAGACCCAATCTCTGCAAAGACATAGACAGGATGGAAGCTGTCCAAAGGAGGGCACCTAAATGGTGCAGGATCTGCAACGAAGACATATGAAGAGAGACTTAAGGAGCTTAATATGTATAGCCTCGAGGAAAGGAGGGAGAGGGGGACATGATAGAAACTTTCAAATACAGAATCAACAAAGTCCAAGAGGGTAGCATCTTTCAAAAAAAAAGAGTGCAAGAACAAGGGGCACAATTTGAAGATAGAAGGGGGCTGCTCAGAGGTAATTTAAGGAAGTATTTTTTCACAGAGAGGGTTGTGGATGTATGGAACGGCCTTCCAGAGGAGGTTGTGGTGTCAAAAACAGTAGTGGAATTCAAGCATGCATGGGACAGTCATAAGTCAATTCTAGGGGGTGGGGGTAGGAAGAAGTAGGCTGCTGGTTGACTAGGATCTGCAGCTTATCCATCAGGTAGGGAAATGGGCAGACTGGGTGGGCCAAGCGGTCCTTATCTGCCATCAAATTCTATGTTTCTATGTAGTTTGAACCAGTCAGCATTTCTTTTGTCTAAGCTATAATGCTAATGGAAGCATATTCTGTTTCATATGATACTCATTAGTAATTCTGTCTCCTACGTCATCATCCAATGGAGAATTACTTAGGACCAATACATACTGTTCATCATATCTGTAACTAGGTGGTAATTTCTGTTGCTATGCTGTTATCTGTAGTATATAGTTGTCTCCAACCAACTGTATGGAGGCTCTAGACACTACTAGTTTGGCTCTAGAAGAATTAGTACTGTCTGGCAGAGAGCTGGAGGATGGGGAGAGAACACAAGACCTTAGAGAACCTAAGATCTACAATCCTGGAGACAATGTACATTCTTCAGGAGAATGGTGAGAAACCCATCTCCCTTGTGATTTTCTTTGTCACATGCTTGGCGTAAGTAGTATAATAAACTTTATCAGTACTCCTTGCTTGTTTACGAATGTTTCTTGGCAGCCTCTGAGACACAAGAATCTGTATTATTATTATTTACCCTACACACCAAGAGTGTTTAGATTACAATATATAATTCAAGGTGTATAGTTCAGTAACTTTCTGTGGAATTTTAATATCCAGGTATGTAAAATATGGCTTATTCCATTTATAGTTATAGCTTTCCACCAGACCCTGGGGGCAGGGTTGTTGAATTAATAATGCTTCTGATTTGCCCTGATTAATGGTATATCCAGTCAATGTTTCCATCTCTTGCAAAAGTGAGGTTAGGGTATGTAGGGATTCCTCAAGGTGTGTGATGTACAGTTAAAGGTCGACGGCATAGTAAGCTAGATTATGATGGGAGTCTCAAACTTGATAACCATGTAAGAGTGGAGTTTGTTGGAGTAGTTGGGCTATAGGCTCTACAAAAATGGCAAATAAATAAGGGGAGGGGGGCAACCCTGTAATGTACCTCGGTGTAAATTAAAGTGGTCTGAGTGTGATCCATTTAACTTCACTACCGCCTCTGTGTCCGTATATATGCCCCTGATAATATCTACAAAAGATCTGGGAAAATTACATTTTAATAAAACGGCCTGGAGAAAGGCCCAGGACACCATATTGAATGTTTTTTGGGCATTTAAGCTGAGTAATACTAAGGGGGATTTTGTATATTGGGCATGATTTGTAAGATATAGGGTACGCTTGATGTTATCTGTAGTCTATTTTTAATGAAGCCTGATTGGTCTGGGTGTATTAAAGTCAGAAGTATATTATCTAATCTATGGACTACTATGCATGTAGATATTTTATAATCCTGATTAAGTACTGAAATTGGGCAGTAAGAGTTGCAAAGTTGAGTTTTTTTTTTGAGGTTTTAAGATCATCGAGATTGTAGCCTGTCTCCAGGAGATGGGAAAAGAAGTGGTATTATGGCTTTTCTGTAAGGCCTCCAGGAGGGGAGTTCTAATTAAGACCCAAGATCCCTTATAAAACTCAGGTCCGAAACCATCAGGACCTGGACTTTTTCCATTTTTTTGCTTTCTAATAGCTACCATTAATTCCGCCTTGGATTTTGGGACCGTTATCTTAGATTGTTGGGAGTCTGACAGAGTGGGCAGCTTAATTTGTGAGAGAAAAGTGGAAATTCTTTGAGGGTCTGATTCCCCCAGAGTGGAGTATAATGATTGGTAGTATTTCTTAAACAAGTCCAAGATATGTTGGGTGGAGTAACGAGTCTGTCCCGAGACAGGATCTTTTATTTTAGTGATCGTATGTTGTTGAGTTTGTCATCTGAGGTGACAAGCTAGAAGTTTAGAGGCTCGGGCCCCACCTTCATGGTAGCATTGCCTAAGCCATGCTAAGGCTTGCTCAGTCCTAGCTGTCAGGAGTTTTTTGAATTTCCACTTGAGTTTGGGTCATCTGGAGGCCCACTTCTGTATCACCTTGCATGTGTGCCTCCTGGAGGAACCTGAATTTCTCCTGAAGTTCTCTAAGACGAGACTCATTTTGTCTCTTCTTGTGGGCGGCGTACGAAATAATATAACCATAGAGTACAACCTTGATTGTATCCCATAGTAGTTGTGGTGACACCTGTGGGGACTGATTATCACTTACTATTTCTGGAATTCATTTTTTATAAGAGCTTGCGGAACTCCCGGTCCCTCAGTAAAGAAGGGTTGAATCTCCACTATGTTTTTTTTCCTTTCTCTCTCTCTATATTTATCTCCAGGATGGTGAGTGCATGATCCAAAAGGCAAATATTTAGAATCTCTGCCCTGTGGATCAAATCAATGTGTTCTTTCCCAATACATATGTAGTCCAGTCTAGAGTAATGTTTGTAAGTGTTAGAGTAATATATAAACCTTCGATGAGTTGGGTGAAGCTTCCTCCGGGTATCAATTAATCCGATATCCCTAAATAGGCATCTTAAACGTTTCTGCCCTGGGGATTGGGGAGATGGTTGTGCCACGGAAGAATCTAGTTAAGGGTTAAATTGACAGTTGAGGTCTCCCCCCACTATCAAGATGCCCCGCTGTCGTGTTATGATAGCATCTATCAAGTGCTGCACTGATGAGACATCTGAGCCCGGTGGAATGTAGGTGCTGCATATTGTCAGTACCTGGTTTTGTAGCTTGCCTACTTCCAAGGCCAGTCTGCCCTCTCTATCTGCATATTGGTCAATAATCTGAAACTAGGAATTCTTTGGGATCAGGACAACTGCGCCCCATCTCCTACCATGTTGATAGGCCGATTCCACCAGCTGAGAAAAGCCAAATTTAAGTAGCTTCTGGTGTTCTGTTGAGGAGAGATGTGTCTCCTGCAGTAGGAGAATGTCTGGTTTTAATTTTTTAAGTGCCTGAATTGTATGATGTCTCTTTATGGGGCCGGCCAGCCCATCCACATTATGAGAAAGAATTCTAAATTGGTTCAAAATTGCATAGCCAGTCTATTTTCTCTACCCCTCCCTCCCAAGGCCTCCCTCCCACAACAACCTATGTCTAAATAAAACATCTGTCACCTGTAGTAAAACAAATTTTGCATCTAAAGAATAGTTCTTACTCTTTTGCTCCATGTCTATTATAACTGGGGAAAAGGATGAGGGGGTTATTTTGAGATGATAGGAGGTTAGCCAACCAGGCTCAACTCTGGGTGTTTTAATTATATACAATTCTCTACAAGGAAGGTACTGAGCGACTTCCAACTCCATGGGCACACTAGATGGTTGTGATGTAGGCAGATCCCTTGACTGCCTGGGTGGAGACTCCATCCCATCGAAATGGAAGGGCTCCATGGGGAAACTCTTGCTCCAGAAATTTGGAAGAGGAGGGCACAGGGAAAGAAAAATCAAAATAAGGGAAAAAATATTTGCTATGGGGGGGGATATAGCCAGTAAAAAGTATACCGGGGGGGGGAAGAGTGCTGTTCCTTCATGACAAACAAGATCCGCCCTTCTCCTTCATCTCAGAACTCTATAGGGAGAGAGATGGAGCCTAAAAACTAACAGGAGCACAGGTACTAAAAATGGGGGGGGGGGAGAAGGGCAAAGGGGGAGGATCTTAATGGGAAGTGAAGAAAAAAAACTATTATAAATCCAAATTGTCCCATATCTCCCCCCCCGTAAAAGATAATTACAACTGTGCATCCCTGAATTCAATTAAGAAAAAGAAAAAACAGAAATGTTAAACATTAGGAAAATCCATATAGGGCTAAGTGTCCGAATAATCTCCATTCAGTCATAGAGACCCTCTGAGCTGATTTTTTGAATAAAGAAGGATTATATATACAAATAATAGTTGGATGAGAGTCAAAGTTTATGTGACACTAAGGAAGCAACGGCAGCATTTCCTGATGGAGGGTCTTCCTCCTCACGACATACCCACTCCTCGTCAGGATTAAAGTTTGAATTGAATGTAAGGCCCCTCCAAGACTGCAATAAATGACTATTCAGTCTCTCAGGGTAATCCTAAATGGTGTACTCAGTTAGAGCCAGTCAAAGAAGGCTTGATGTAATGGAAATATTAGCTGAAGCCCCGTGGAGATTGCTTTGCCTAAGGAGGGGTCAATCCCATTTATGGACATGGGGTGATTGGTAAAGACTCGTAGTGCCCTTTTTGGGGGATGGACAGTCTTCTTCTGAAAATGCATGTGGCAGAGGTTCAGGAGAGAGACCAGGGTGCCTGAGGCTCTGCCACAACCCTCCGGGCAGAGGGGGCGCGAAGGGGGAGGAGAGAGGTAGGGCAGCCCAGATGGGCAACACCAGTCTGCTCAAAGGTTCACTTGTATGCAAGGCCTCTCAAACCAAGGTATCTCTTTGGTTCTCCTGTCCAAGCGCACTATTCGATGAGGTTCACCTGGGCCAACCTCAGCAACGCGCCCCCCTCACTCAGGATACCAATAAAGCAGACTTAGTTTCTGAGAGATCAATTTCAGACTGTAATCCAATTGGAGCATGTAACAGAGCATCTCATCGCTCTGTGATCATGCCCATATGGAAGCATACTCCGTCAGAGCCGCCCCCCCAACTGAGAAGACCTAGAAGATGCTGTATTTAGCGGGCTTGTACTGTAAAGCCAGTCAAGGGTTGACTAAGCAAATTATTTATCTCCTAACACTCGAGGGTGCTCTCGGGCCAGAACAGGTGAATAACGTCTGCTCGTGCCCCTCCGACCACCCACGAATACAGAAAAGGGTGGAGGGCACTTCCTGTTTCCCTATTTAGCGGGAAGTAACCCAGTAAAAGTACACCTCCAATCCACTGGACCAGTTTCATACTTTGTGGTCTATTTCCTCCTGCTCTGGGGGACAGCACCCAACCAAGGCTCAGTCATCAGGTATAATGAATTTACCATTATATATCCAGACTCACTTTTGATATCTGCCCTGTAATATTTAGCCTGCGTAGAGGTAGGTGCACCATGGAGCTAGACAACAGTCATCCCCCACAGGTGTACACTTGTCCGGGCACCGAATCTGGGTTCAACTGGTGGTGCTTCCCTCAGGCCTCCCCACCCCCGGGGAGAGGGGAGCAAGAGGAGCACATCAGGCCCCCCCAGACTCAAGTAGACCCCGTACTCACTGTGACCCAACTGATAGTTGTAAACTGAGTTTATGTAGGTTGTCTGGAGAACTGCACCAACATCCGCTTGATGGAGACGATTGTAGCCTGTTGGGCCAGCTCTGGGGCAGTGAAATTCTGGATGGACCCCGTGAGTCTGTCACTCTCTGGGTCATTGATGCTGGTAAAGAATATCCCCTTTTCTTTAGATCTGAGCAGGCCTCCTCCATATTTTCGTAAGTTTGTTGCCCCGTTGGGAATTGAACTTGTAGTTTGCTAGGGTAAGGGGTCCTAAATTTAAGATTTTGTTGCATGAGCCAGGAAAATGGGAATATAGGACCTCCTCCTCTGCATCATAGCTGGGGCATAATCATTGTCCATGAAGATGTTTTAACTCCCGCAGTAAAGCTTACTCTGTGCCCAGGCTTGTTTTAAGAGATACTCCTTCATCTGAAATCTCAGGAATCTAATGATAATTGATCTAGGGCGTGCATTTGGTTGGGAGAGTTTGGGACCCAATGCCCTATGAATTCGTTCTATTTCCATGTTGAAGACAGGGCCCAGTTTTAGGGCATCACAAAGGAGGGATTCTGTAAAGGCCTGCAAGTTTGCACCCTCACTGTCCTCCGGCACTCCATACAGCTGAAGGTTGTGGTGTTGATTTCTATTTTCGGCATCTTCTTGCCATTCAACTGTAAAATGGCACAGTTGGATGACTTGATCAAGCGTATTTTGTAACTGAGTGGTGATGGAGGCCTATTCCTGAATTTGCTGATCGAGAGAGGAAATTTTCATGTGTAGTTCCACGAGGTCAGCTCGGAAGGTTTCCTGAGTCTGTTGAAAATTATGAAAATTGGATTTAAATTCTTGCAGTTCAGCCAGGATTCTATCAAGTTTGTGGTTCATTTTGGTACTTTTCTTAGCTTTTGATTTGGTCGCTTTAATCGGTGTGGAGCGCACTGTTTGGGCTGAATGCTCGGAGGCTCCAGAGTCTGATAAGCCGGCTTCAGAAATCTCCATCTCTGATTTTGATATTTCAAATCTGTTGCTCCCTCCCTTGCTTTTGATAGTAGCCATATAATCTGCGATAGTTTACAAGTTCTCAATATGAAGGAATACGGCTAATTTTTCAATGTAATCGGAGGGTGAGCAATGAGCTACGGATCTATGCCACCATTCAAGAGGAAGCAGCACTGGAAGTCCTGTGATATTAATTTTAATGGACACGGGGGCAGCAAAGCCTCACAGAAAGCTGAAGGGGATGCAGATTGTGAAAAAACATTAATCCAGAAAGAAAACTGAATGTCTCCCTTTTACAGTGCTTAAGGTGAGCTGATTAACCATGCACTTCTACCCCCCGGACTAAGTCAATTAACTTTAGATATAATTATCCAAGGGGAAAGTATGCCCAAATTAGAACACCACTAGACAAATTCAATTGGGTCTCCTTATTTTCTGACCTGAATGTTAATGATTGATGGAATTTATTAAAAAAACGTCATTCTTAATTTAGAATTATTATATGTCCCACTAAAAAAATCTAATAACAATATGGGAAAGATCCCAGTATGGTTTACTCCATCAATTACAAAACAAATAAAAAGAAAAGAAGCAGCCTATAATAAAATGAAAAGAATAAAAAATGATACTGTTTCAACCTTCAAACAAGAAGTTAAAATGATCAAGGCACTTATTAAAATGGAAAGAAAAAAATGGAATTCAAACTCTCAGTTTCAAAAGGGAATACTAAAGCATTTTACACATATGTAAACTCTCACAAAAAACTGTCAATCCAATTTCAATTATACAAAGGAATGGCAAGGACATAAATGATATCTTGGAAATAACAGAACTCTTTAATGAGTATTTCAGGTCAATGTTCACCTACAAAATCATTCCCTACATAACCATGAAGAAATAATGTATAATGAAATAAAATCTGCAGTACTTTCCTTAAAAAATAATTCTTCATCCAGGTCAGATCATTTGAGCATGAAAGAAATTATTGAACAATTAGTCCGTCCCTTATCCATTGTATTTAACAAATCTCTTTTGACTGGAGAAGTCCCGGATGATTGGCGTATGGCTCATGTGGTCCCAATTTTTAAAACGGGAAATAAAAAACAAACTCAAAACTACAGACCTATAAGCCTAGCATCTATTGGCTGTAAAGTATTGGAAAAATCTTAAAAAATAATATCAACATTGAAATCGAGGTCTTGGGCCTAACAGATTCAACACAACATGGTTTTCAAAGAGGAAGATTGTGTTCGACCTATTTGATTTCCTTTTATGAAACAGTTAGTAGCAGTTTGGATAAAGGCATTCCAGTGGATATTATATACCTGGACTTCAAAAAGGCTTTCGATTTGGTCCCAAATCACTCTTTAATAAATACAATGATTAAAATGGGGTTCAGCAGATACTTAACTACTTGGATTAATAACTGGCTGTCAAATCGATCCCAAAGGGTCAAGATAGGCAACACGCTTTCATCAGATATCGAGGTGACTAGCAGTGTTCCTCAGTGGTCTGTGCTCATTCCAATTCTGTTTGGAATCTATATTAGTGACCTTCACAGAGGGGTTTCTAGTAATATCTGTAAATTTGCGGATGACTCTAAACTCTCCACAGAGGTTGATACTTCACAAAAAAATTATTTTATTAAAACAGTATCTCTGTATTATTGAAACTTAGGCATACCTTAATAAAATGTTATTTAACAATGAAAATGTGCCGGAATACATCTAGGAGCAAAAAATGTTATCTCAGATTATAACTCAAGTGGATTAAAAATATTACATGATAAAATAGAAAAGGACTTAGGTATTATCATAAACAGCTCATTTACATCTACTGATCTTTGCAGAAAACTTGCAAAGACAGGGAATAATATACTATCTGCCATTAAACAAACATTTGTCAGCAGAAATTAATACTGTATACTACCTCTCTATAAATCCTTCATACGCCCTCATACTGACTATGAAGCTTCCTTTTGGGCCCCTCAATACAAACGAGATCAAAAATTAGTGGAAAGCATGCAAAGAAGGATCACCAAATTGATACCTGGAGTGAAACATCTGTCATATGAACAAAGATTAGAGGCACTTGATCTATATGACCTAAAACTAAGAAATGAGCAAGGAGATATGCTGCTTCTGTATAACATACTAAAAGACAACCAGCTTATAAGTAATACTAATATTGAAATGGCATCCAAACCCAACAATTTGAGATGTCATAATAAACAGATCAAGATTCCCAATGCACGCACTAACAGAAGGCAGAACTATTTTGCTATAAGAGCTGCTTCCTTATGGAATTCATTATCCTATCATATTGTACATATAAATACATTAGAATCATTTAAAAATAAATTAGATAGATTCCTGTTGGGCTAAGTACATAATTTACCCTGCATGTGCAGGGAAGGTGGTGACGATGGGCTCAGAGCCTCCTTCCACCTTTCCTTTATCGAGTAATACTCCTTCTAACAGTGCCCCTAGAGTATCATTAAGTGCTATATTGTCTGGAAATGTTTAGGTGAAAATTCTCTTCACCCTTGGAGCATCTGAAATGTCTAGGCATAGACCGTTGGGAAACCATGGGCGTGGGAGCACCCCAAGAGGCCCCTTCCACATACCTGAGTCCCGGTAGCAAGCTTGGGACTCTGGTCTAAGTGGCTGAGAGAAAACATAGCATTGCTGGATACATCCAGGAAAATGGAGGAATGAAAACACAATGGGGGTGATCCCCTATGATCTCTCAGGGAACAACCATAAATATAGCCAATAGAGGAATAGTCAGTAAGATTCAAGAAGGATTTGTATGCTGAAAGACTGTAGGAGCTGGTGAATCTCTGCCATGGTGGCTAGGCCCCATCAAAGGCAGTGATCAGTTCCAGTCGTGGCTGTGAACCAAATGGTATTGCAGAGAGCAGTGACTTCCTGGTGTTGTGGCTGACACTGCAGGAGGGAGACCTTCCATTCCTCTAGCATTCATTTCTTTGGATGCTTCTTCTGGGGTGGAAAACCCCTTTGGTCACTCAGGAAACATAATTACAAGGCGAGCTGGGTATAGGGTTTGGAATTTGAGTTGCTGTGCTCGAAGAGCTCTTAGTATGGGCAAATAAGCTCTGCGCCTTGCCATGACTGCTGGTGAGTAGTCACTGTTGAAGTAAAGCCACATGTTCTTGTAGCTCACTTGGTGCATTCTCCATGCCCTCAAGAATATCAATCAATCAAGCAATCAAATCCTTTTTTTATCCAGGCGGACACCATTGAGCAAGCTCATTTACAAGGTGGACCTGCATCACACAAGGTCAGGTACAATACACATAAGTACAGGCAGTAAGGCAAAACATGGGAATGTATAGTAAAGCAAGCTAAATAACAGTAAGACAAACGGTCCAATTAGGCACGCATTATAATTTATCTAACTATATACATCACATGTTTACAGAAATGAAAAAAGGGGTTAAAGGTAAGGGGGCAATGAAAAGGAGAGGGGGATGCAGGGTCAGAATTAATTGGAACCTCACACAGGTGTAGATAGCAAGGGGTAAGGGGGTGCGGGGGCAAGGGTCGTAGTGATGCAGGGAATACTCACTTATGGCTTAGGGCTTATAGATTCAAGTTGTAGGCTTCGGGGAGTGCTGACCGCCCAGTGGGCATGGTTTCCTGCTGCGTCTGAGCTGGGAGCTCTGAGGGGTTCTCGGCTCTCAGGAAGCGCATCCAAGCAAGTGGACACGGGCGGCGGCTTCGGGAGTGCCTACCGCCCGGTGGCCGCGGTTGCCTGCGGCGTCTAAGCTGGGGGCCCTGGAGGGTTCTCGGCACTCAGGGAGTATAGTCTGATCAAGTGGTCTCAGGCGGCGGCTTCAGGAGTGCCGACCGCCTGGCAGCCACGGTTTCCTGCGGCGTCTGAGCTGAGAGCCCTGGAGGGTCATCGGTTCTCAGGGAGCGTAGTCTGAGCAAGTGGTAAGGAGGCTTGGGAGATGGAAGGAATAGCAGGGCAAGGATGAAGAGGGAATAGGGTTTCTGAGAGGTAATGTTTTATAGTGTGCAAGAGGAGGGCAAAGAATGATAGTACACAGAGAGGGAGCAGTTTATAGGCGGTGGAAACAGTGGCATACTTATGTGATTGTTTTTACATATAAAGTCTTGAACACTGCAAGACTAACTGGGGATCTTAATTTCAAGGATTTCTGTAGTTTATTCCAGAGAGTTGGCAGTAAGAAGCCTATGACCACTCTCCCAAAATGCGTACGGACCCTGGGAATCCTCAAGGAAATTAGGGAGCAGCTCCTTAGGGCATAGTTGAGGAGCCTGCTTAGAGGCAGTAAATCAAAGATATACTGTGGTAATTTACCAGTAACCGCTCTAAATGTCTATACGGCTGCATTTCTATTGCGTCTGTATTGTAGGGAGGTCCACCCCACTGCAGCGTATAAGGAGCAGTGGTGGGTAGAGAAGGAGAGGCCGGTAATGAAATGCAACGCTCTGTGGTATAGGACGTTAAGTTTACCCAGATATGAGGCATTGCAATCACTATAGATGAAATCAGCATAGCCAGTTAAGGAGATGAATGTGGACTGGACAAGCTGCCTTTTTGCCTCTGTAGTCAGAAGGCGGTTTATCCGATAGAAAAGCCCCAGCCTCTGCCTCAGTTTTTTCACCATATCCTCCAAATGTTCCATGAAGGAGAGTTTATGGTCTAGCCAAACCCCCAGGTATTTAAACTTGGTGACAAACTCCAAGTTTTCTCCCAATAAGGTGGTGATGGTGGGGTAGAGTGCCAGTAGTAGCAGGGTGAGCCAGATGGTTGCCAGGTGAGAGTATCATTGCCTTAGTTTTCTTGACATTGAGGAGCAGCTTTTTGCTGAGAAGCTAGTACTGTAAGATATTGAAATCAAGTTGCAGATCTTTACAGGCAGCTTCAGATGTTGTCCGGCTTAGACAGAGTACTGTGTCGTCCGCAAACAGGAGAATGTTGGCCTCCTAGATGCCGAGATCAATGCTGTTAATATATATAGTGAATAGTAGTGGTCCCAGGATGGAGCCTTGTGGGACACCTCTTAATAGCGGTTTAAGGGAGGAGAGCTCCCCTTCTGCCTTGATCTGCTGATGCCTATCTCTTAAGTAGTCCTGGAACCAGCCCATTGAAATGGCGTCTAGACCTAAGGTTTTTAATGAAGAAAGAAGAAGGCAATGGTCGACAGTGTCGAATGCCTTGCTGAGGTCTAGGAAGTCAGCACAGACAAGCTTTTTGTTCTGCTTTGTTGTGTAGCGTAAAAATGTTATAATAGCTGATCTTGGCCTATTGGCAGCATTTTGTGGCTTTGGCTGGAAGGCACAAAGATCACTCTTGATGCCGAGTGGGTATTCAGGGCCCAGCTGCAAAAGTTCTCTAAGCAGCCCCTCCATGTAAGCCCTCATATACCAGCCATTGGCTTCTGGCAAGCCGTAAATGATTACAGCGTTACCTATTCTCAAGGTTCTCACACTTTTGATGCAGAGCCGGCATTCTTGGAGGGTATGCACCACAATTCTTTCTAGTTGGTCTGTTCTCGTGTCTGTGGCCCCAACCTGCACCGCCTAGTCTTGGACTTTGTTTTCTATTTTTGCAATGTCCGCTTTTAGTTCCACTTTAAAAGCTCTCACTTCTGATCGAAAGTCTTTCAATTCAGTGAGTGGTTCAGAGGCCACGTCCTTGGTAGGCTGTGGGAAGGTTTGGCGGGGTTGGAGCACTCCATTGAGTTCAGGTGTTACCATCACTGTTGCCATCTTTTTCTTTCTGCCCATCTAACTCTTTAAGCTCCTTGTAAAGTATAAATACTGTTAGAAAATTAATTTAAGCAGTTTAGGAACTTTGTTTGGGGGTTTGGGGTCCAGAGCTTAAAACTGCATGCTATATCTCTACCACCGCTTGAACCAGAAGTCTGGAATAATTTTCTGTGAATTACGTGAACCACGGAATACTTTTCTCTGGATTACGTGAACCGGAAAACATTTTCCACAGATTATGTGAACCACTGAATAATTTTCCACGTGTTGAGGAAAAGAAATTCTGTAATTCATGTTATTCATGGAAAACATCCTATTTTGGAAATTTTGGAATCCTGCTCCCCAACACAATTCCATGGAATCAGGCACAACTTTCAGAAATTCCACAGAATTCTATTCCATCCGAATCTGAAAAATCCACACAGCACTAATCAGTTACTTCTTTCAGCATTGCACTATTATCTGAACCACCCAGGTTTGGGACTGAGCCGGGGTCTCCACAGTAATGTGTCCTTAATTGAGGGAACGGGGAGCTGACAATAGCAGAGGGAGATATTTTGGTTCTGATTCTGTGACCCCACTCCCTTGGAGGGCCAAGGAGATAGGTCTGTATACTTCCTTCAGAGACCCGAATACCATGTGGTGCCACCACGAGGGTGGATGCTGAAGAAAGAAAACCGTGGCATAGACAACTCCTCAATGTCGAGTGGTGAGGGAGGACTGCTCTAGCATGGTGATGACACAGGTTCATGCCCCAAGCCCGGAATGGCAGCAGTGCAGACAAGCATGGAGGGGAAAGAGGGCCCACTTGGACACACTCCTCCAGACATGGGGAGGCTTTGTGGCACTGCTTTTCCAGTGACACCTGTGGGGGGGGACCTGGCAATGGTGCTGCTGGTCATGCGAGGCATCTCCCTCCCCAGGGTTTATGAGCATGTGCATGCATAATCAGGGAGGTGGGGTAGGTACTAAGGAGAGAGGGCATCCACTACATTGGCTCACTATGGCAGATTTGAGCCAGTGACTGCCCTTACCCAGTGGACTCACAAATACACTGACCACTCCCATGTCACCACGCTACCTCAGATCTGGTTTCCCTCTCCTAGTATGTGGCAACCATGCGGAACAGGGATCCACTGCCTCGGAGGGTACATTTCCATGTACAGGTACAGGTAAGCTTGGCTGGTGGTGTTTGACATAAGAGGGACTTGGGTGCAAGTACTGGATATTCAGGGCAGTAAGCTGCTGGAGACTTGTGGCCCCAGAAAGAACAACCAAGCCCTGTCGGTGAGGTGCAAAAAGAATATGGATTTAAAAAATGGCATGGTCCAGTTGCATGGAGGGCTGAGGTGCCTAGTGCCTTACCTCCTGCCACACCGGTGACCCAGGTTCAGGAATGGACCAGTGTTGCTAGGGGCTGGCCAGAGGAGAGAGGATTGAGCATCCTAAGAGATGGCTCTCCTCCCTCAGGGGGAGGGGTGCAGTGTGACCTGCTACCTGTCTGCCACCTGGAGGTGTCCAGGTAGTAACACAGCCTGGGCTCACAAAGTAATGACCAATCACTGGCATTTGAGGATGTCTCCACAGGGGCAGAGCTCATCTGTTATGCCATTGCACACTACGCGGTTGCCAGGGAGAAAACTGGGAAAAAAAACTCTGTTCCCCTGTCACCATGTGTGACAGCCCTTGGGGGACTCCAGGGTTTTGCTATGTGCGAATCCCTGCTGTCGTGACAACGGAGAGAGCGGCAGACGAGACTGGGGGGACATTTGATACAGGGCCTGGTGGCAGGAGTAGGTGGAATAGGGAGGGCAAAAATCTGTATGAAAAAAAAAAAAATTGGAGCCGGCCCAGTGGCGCAGAGGGCTGAGGTGCTGGTGCCTTACCTCACACCATGCCGGCAACCCAGGTTTGGGAACAACCTTGGGCCACCGGGGTGCCGGCTTGGGGGTGGGAAGGGTTAGAACGGGATTGAGCTATTGACTCTCCCTTCCATAAGGGTAGATGCCCGCTCCACTGTAGTCCCACTTCCACTGGGTGGAGGTCTGATGGGTAGCGCAGGTAGTCAGAAGCGGTGATGTAGGTCTGAGGAGGGGTGGAGAGGGCCACCAGATCCTGGTGTGTGTGTGCACCTCCACACATGTACATGCAACTGTATGCTGTGACCCCGGGGGGGGGCTCAAAAACAGAAAATACAAAAGGTATATATGGAAAAAAGAAAAAAAAATTGGGGCATAATTCCCCCCCGGATGCTCCAAAGGATGGCTGCCATACTCATAGGCCCTGCTCTACAGTTGTCACTGTGAAGTGACATTGTGGCTGGGCTTTCACAGATAGCGGGGCATGAAGGATGCATGATGTTCATGAAGGGCAGATAACTGAAAGGAAAAACAAATTACATAACACATTTCCCTAGACTACCAGGATTACGCAAAACATTTACCTCTTTCCTTCTGACGGACTGCCTGGGCAGACTGCCATCATCAGCAGACTACTGGGTGTGGGAACCGCTGACCTTGATTGAAGTAGCCACCTTTTGGGGGGGGGTCTAAATCCGGATACTAGATGTACTGTATGTACCGCAGATGGTTACTGCAATCCTCCACTAGGTGACTGCTGGTTATATATATACAGTAATACTTCTAGCATAATGTCCATTTCTATTTCAGTCTGAACATTCCATTCCAGGTGCCGACTGCAATTGCTGAAGTGACTTTTCTCATTCAAATTAGATGGAGTTTCTTAGTTCGTATGCCTAAAATGAGGGAGAGTGCTTGATTTTGGCTGTAAGAATCAAAGTTTTCACACAGGGCCCTAATTTATGTGCCTGAGAATAGGATGAAATAAATGCTGTGCTAGACCCATTAAAAGACAAGAGATGAACAATTTAGAGTAACATATCACTTTTCATACACATTGTATCCCAAAGCTCTTTACAAGCAATGGCATACAGGTAATGAATGAGTGAAAACAGTCAAAAACAGTGGGGGAATTCAAGAATATATGGGACAGATATAAAGCAATTCTGGTGGGGGTAGGAAGAAGTAGGCTTTTGGTTAACTAGGATCTGCAGCTCATCCAATAGGGAGGGGAAATGGGCAGACTAGGTGGGTCAAGCAGCCTTATCTGCTATAAAAGTCAATGTTTCCATGTGAACATCTGTAGTGGTATCCATTCCTCTGATCAAGATCCATACACAGAGCCAGCCCAGTGGCGCTGAGGGTTGAGGCACTGGACGCCACACCTCACATCGCGCTGGTGACCCGGGTTCAGGAGCGAGCCTGGGCCACCATGAGTTGGCAGGGGAGATAGAGGATCGAGCATCCATAGGACTGCTCTCCTCTCTCGGAGAGGGATCCAAGGGAAGCCCAGAGCAGCAGCGGCTCCCGGTGGAGACCGGCGGCGCTGCTATGCTTAGGGGCTCACATGCGTGGGGTTAATGTTGGCAGCTGCCTTCCGGACGTGGGTGGGAGCACTCACGTCGCAGGCTGGATGGCATTGCATGTCCAAAGTTGAGGGCGTAAATCCAGAAAATACCCTCCGTCTCAGATAGGCAACAGCTCTGTCAGTGCCTCCGACACACTCCCAATACTGGTTCCCCATCACTGCCACTGCAGTTCCCCAGTTGCTGCCTCCCATCCAGGGGAACCACGATGAAACTGAAGATGTAGGGGAACACAGCGGGTGGTAGAGCGAGTTGGTGAATGAAGTGGTCCAAGAGAGTTCCGAGATGGAGGGCCAGAAAAACAGTTAAAAAAAAATCCATACACAGCCATGGACAATTGCCTGAACTGGTTTTATGGAAAGGGCAGTATTGGCCAGGACACTGGGGAAAATCCCCTACTCACCAGTAGGGGAAACTCTGGCCATCATCCCAAGATGTCCACTTTGGGTGTTTCTTTGGAGAGGAAGGACATGCCTGAGGTAGGGGAGCAAGCCTCCTCCCCTGCCTTAATCTCACAAGAGGCTGTTGAGAACATTGTCATTATGGAGGAAATAGTGGAGAATGTAATAGGGTTAGAGATAACTGCTTCTGATAAGGTCCAGGCTATAAATATGGATTGTGCTACTTATAAGACGAATACTGGTAAGGAACCCTGTATTCCTGCATTGCCAACACGTCAGCAGGCTGAACTTTTAGTTTCTCAATTGGAAGAAGAAGAAATGTTATTGCAACAAGAACAAAAAGATCTCCAAACGAGAATTGCTTCTCTGAAATCTAGCGCAGTACCTGTCAGGAGCCCACAGCCTGTCTGCAAGGAGCAGCTGGTCAATGACGCTACTGCATCAAAGGTTTTGGTGGCCCCACCCACGGATGCAAGTACCTCAGCTGCTCTCAACACTTCCATGGATGTGTCTCCTCCCATAATTGCGACTGGCATCTACAGCGAGTCTAATCTCGTGTGCCGAGAGCCACAGGACAAAAGACCTGATGTCAAAAAAAATTATCAGAAAGTCCGGAAAAGATTAGGCTCACAGACACGTTCAGGCAGTGGCCAGGAGGAACAACACTTGAAACACCCTGAGGCTGAACCTCCTGACAGTATGCAACTGAATTCTTCATCCTCTAATGACATTGCTATGTGTACTATGCAACTCCCGGTATATGAACTCCCACGCACTTCTAATACGAGCAACTCAGTACTTCCCCAAAAATGCAGATGTTGGGTCTGAGAACTGGTCCCCGGGTATCGTACTCGAGGACACTGGCTGAGTTCTCTCTCCTGAGGGTCAGTGGATCCCCAACCCGTATACCCACAAGTAAAGAAATATGCACTGGACAGTCAGAACAGTGAATCTATAGTGGACACCATGAGCAATAGTGCTCAAACCAGCACACACGCAAACCCTTCAGAAAACTCATTACCCCGGGGTACTACACTTAGGAAAGACTTTTGTGCTAGCACAACCTTGAATTCTGAACACATCGGGTCACAGTCAGGAGGTGAAAATGTCCCCCCCCCCCCAATGCTCAACCCACTGTGTGTTCAGATTCTTCACAAAACATCGGAAAAGATTTGCGAATGGGTCCTCCACCCAAAACTCTTACTGACCCACAACAAAGGGCTTGGTTAGAGCCCATGTTTCGACTAGCAGACCTATTTCAGAATAAAGGTGAACCTGCTCCCAGAAGGAACACTGTTAGGATCATCTAAAAAGGGGTCTTAAAAGACCCACCGGACAGACTGTTCTTAGCCAAAAAAACTTTTGAAGGGATCTGTGAAATTTTTTTCGTCAGAAATCTTTGCCCTTATTCACATGGGAATGGAAATTATAATGTCAGTTTTAAATCTGTTACTAGTCTTGATAGGTTTTGGGCCCAGTACCACACCGTAAAAAACATCCCTCTGTGGGTCCCGTTTGTTGCTGTCCCACTCATGAAACCTCTAGTCAAGCACAGGGATTTATTTAACTCTAAAAATTGATTAGCGTTTTGCTCATAAAATTGCTAAAGCTTTGTGAAAATGCATAGCTCTTGCCTTACTGTGTTTAACAAACACAGCACTTATAGAAAATCTACACAAATACTTTCTGTACAGTTAGTATAGTCCCAAGAAAAAAACTGCTAATCAATTATTTAAAACCCTGAAGCACATTACTGTTATGTTTCGTAATGAAGGTGTCAATGTGGAAGACATTCTGTTCTCATTAAGGCAGAGGTATGAGGTGTTTGACAAACCTTTCCCCATTTTAGACAGTGAGCAAATATGGAACGGGGAGGGGGTGGAAAATCAAGGTGAAACTTTTTTCTTCAGATTCTGGACCTGTCCACTTACCAAACAGCTTTTTTTGGGTAAGGATAGGGGTTATCTATTTTGCCCAGGACAACCAAAGGCCAGCTTTAAGTGTGGGACCAGAACACACCCGAGCTCAGCTTGGGACACTGCATGGCGCAGTCACTGTTTAGAGTATGGGCATGTACCAACTGACTGCCTCAACCTATTCAAATGCAACCTTTGTGAAAAGACAGGCCATGTCTATGGTAAATGTCCGTGGGAGTCTCACAACAGAGATGACTGCCCATCTCATGTAGGTCTTCTAGGTAAAGCACAACATATGCAAGCCAAACGAGTAGCAGCTCAAGAAGAGGCTACCGTCAGGAACAGAGAGGACATGGGGAATCAGGATATCTTAACTGTACCAGTAAATGATCCCCGGACCAGTCAGCAGGCAGGATTGAGGAAGAAGCTCTCATAACAGTAGACCCTATCACACCTAATATCTCCGTTGAGGAGGCTGAGAATACAGGTCCTGGTAGCTCTAGAACTCAAGAATCTGCTTCCCCCGAGGTAATGCCTCCCCCACTCAGATCAAGGTTCATTTAAAACTGTGGTTTCAAAAATAAAGGTCAAGACTTGGAAAGGTATTCCCTCAGGCAAAGAAAGAGAAACCCCCTCCCTGTTCTTCTTGGAAAGTGTGAAACAAATGTGCTTCCTTAGCTGTAGATCAGGAAAAGGGGATTCTGCTGATGAGTGCTCTGATTCATCTTCCATAGCCTCCGCCACCACAGACAATACATCAGATGTGGGGGAGGAAGATACCATCATGTTATGCGCTCATTCATTGAAGTGCTCAGTTGGGCTGCTGGCCGTGAAGGTGAGTGGAGGGCTGTGCGGTGGCCCGCCTCGGGTACTGGGGAGCGGGATGTGTGTGCACTAAAACTTATCTGATGGCAGGGTGGGAGGGTGGGGGGTCCACTGGACACCAGGGAGACATGACATTTTTTTTACATTTAGACAACGGAACTGAGAAATTTATGGCAATCATGGCGGGGGGAGGATTCTTAAGTTTAGGCCGGTGATCAGCCGGGGAGGTGGGACCACTAGGTACCAGGGATTATATTTGTTGGCAGGGTGTGAGGGTCGGGGGGTCCACTGGACACCAGGGAGACTGGAAATGTTTTTTATTTTTAGACAATGGGGACCGGGGAATTGATGGCGGGGGTGTGTGTGATTCTTCAGTTTGGGCCGGTGATCAGTGGGCAGGGGGGTGGAACCACTAGACACCAGGGATTATAGTTGTTGTTCTACTGTTGGGCAGGAGGGGGGAACCAAAAAAGGCTTTATTTTTTTTCATTTTAGGCAATCACCTGGCCGAATACTGAATACCGCTCGAATAGTGGGCTATTCGGTATTCAGGTTCGAATATTCGGATAGCCCATTATTCATGGTATTCGGAAAATGATATTCAGGGGATGCACAGCCCTAGCAGAAATTTTTCCAAGTACAAGCCAGGGAGAAGGAAAATGGAGACTATTTAAACTACTTACACCTAAGGGAGCAGCTACAAAAATTAATTTATTTAACAGAAATAAACAAACTTGACTATGGAGCACAAATTAACAGAATAAAAAAGCAGATGAGGGAATATCAATATGACAGGGCAAAATCTGTAGAACAGGAGTGAAGATTCAGTACACGAATGAAAAAAAGATCATTAGATTATTTTAAAGAATGTAAAGAGAGAGTGGGCCACAGAGTAATGACAATTAAAAACAGAGATATGTCTTAACACATCCTCCCCTTTAGAAATGTGGGTTTGGTGAAAAGATATGTTGAGTCCTTATTTGGTACTACCCCTCAAACTTCCCTGAGCCCAGAATTCTTTAAGACCCTAAATTTTCCGCAGGCTTCTAAGCAGGATGTGTTGCTACTGATGAAAGAAATTTCATTAGAGGAAGTACTTCTGGCTTAAAGTCTGATACTGCCCCAGGTTCAGATGGATCAGGGACTGGATTTTACAAAACTTTCCAAGGAGAGCTTGGCCCTGCCTTAACTATTTTATTCAATCATATGCTAGCTTCAAAAAAATTAGCTGAATCCATGAGAGTAGCAATCCTTATTTTGTTAAATAAAAAAGGGGCTAGGGAAGAACTCGGCAACCGGAGGCCACTAAGTCTTCTGAATTCAGATGTCAATATTTTGAGCAAAATTTTGGTGAACATACTTGTTTTATGGCTTCTATGGAGGTAATGATACCTGTAATGTTACCTGCAACAACACCTGGACAGGCTGTTGCTGTAGGTAACATTACAGGTATAAACCCCCTACAAATGAGGGTTCCCAAAAAGTCTTCCTCGAGCTTGCCTAAATGCTCACTGTCAGGCTGGTGTCCTGCGTTTTAGCAGTTTAAATGTGATTGCCAGAGAGTGCCTATATAGCCTCTGTGTACTGTCACTTTAAGAGCTGCCTGGATTGCAGTCATAAGTAATCTGAGAGGGAGCTCTGTTGAAAGATGTAACTATTTGCTGAAAATCATTTAGAGTGATAATGATAATGTAGTTTGTCTAACCTGCCTTCTTTGCAGCAAGGACTGTTTTGTTTATCTCCACTATCTTGGTCCTGGACTGCGAATTGGACCAATCAGTTCTGGTGGGACCTAAAATGGAGCCGGACTACAGGAGCTGTCTGGAGTCAAAATCTGTAGGAATCATAGTTTTGGGCTTTTGGCGCCTTTCTGTACCTGAAGGGGGAGCCTTTGTTGTGACTGACAGACAGATCAGCCACCCAAACCTTTTGGATACTGGGGAAATTCCCAGGTGTGCTGTAGTTTGAGTCAGATCTAAGTTGGGAGCTGAATGAGCAAGAGCTTGAGACAGTCAAGCAGCCGTCTGAGTAGTTTCGTGTGGGAAAACTGTGGGAAGGCCTGAGTAGTGGCCTGCATGTCTGCTTGCTGCCCCTGAGAGGGAGAGAAGAGAATTATTTCGGACTAAATCCAAGTTTGTGAGAACGACATAAGCCACTGATTTTTTACCAGGCTCATACCTGAAGAAGACCACAGATTTGCTGAATGCGATCAGCCTGTTAAGATTTTCAGCTGCTTTTGAATCCCCAGTTTGTGTAGAGACTTTGCGATCGTGACTGGAGAGCGGTTTGCCTGGTACAGTAGAATTTCCTTACATGTAAATATTCTGTGTATTGAAAGTGGGTCGTGATTTGGTTCCCCACTGTGTGAACTGTGTTCTGCTTGCTGGTACCGTAGAATCCTTTACATGTAAATGTGCTGTGTACTGAAAGGGGGACATGATTTGGTTCCCCACTGTGTGAACTGTGTTCTGCTTGCTGGTACCGTAGAATCCTTTACATGTAAATGTGCTGTGTATTGAAAGTGGGTCATGATTTAGTTGCCCACTGTGTGAACTGTGTTCTGCTTACTGGAAGCTTTATCCAGCCTAATCGGACTGAATCTGCGTTCATCTCCATTCGGCCTGGGCCATGCCACACTGGCCCTGCCAGACTACCCCACTGCACAGAGAAAGCCACCGATGAGAGATCTGCCTGGGGATCAGCCCCCTGCTCCACGCTTGAACAGGAATGACGCCTCGGCGAATCGTGTGGGCCCTGCTTCTCCTGGCACTGCAGATTAACCACCTGCTTTCTTGATTTTCGTCCAGCCTGTGTCCAGTCTTGGGTATCATGACTAATCATCAGGGTAGCTCCCTGCAATGACAGCCTAATCCAAAAGTGTGTCATCTGATTGTCTTGTTTTCTTTTCACGAACTGAGCCCTCCGGCTCCAGATTACAAATAGAGTGTGTTGTGCATGTTGTTTTCTTCCATCACAGTGCTCCAACCAGCTGCAACGTTCCTGGCTAGCCCACCATTCTCCATCTGGGTACCCAGAGTGTGTGACTGTTTATGGACCCTGAAGTGCATGCATAACTGTTTGACTGATAGAGCCTTTAAGCAAATTAACCTGATTACGCCCCTCCCTTGTTCAAGTCCCTTAAATAAATCAGATCTAACTCTTTTTTGCATTTACCCTGACTGTGGTTCCAGTTTGTGTAACAGTACTGTACTGCTGTTATTTGCTGTGTATAACCTTGTTTTACAGTGGGTCCCCAGGGCCGGGCCAGAGAAAAGCCCTGGTGGCAAGTGCAAACAGTGTGGGTACTTGTGTGGTGTATCAGGGGTATTGTGAAAGTGATTATTGTGTATTGTTCTGGCCACTAGTAAGGAAAGAGGGGGGTTACAGTGTCCCGGAGGGCTGTGCCCAGGTTAGCTTGACCACTACCAACCCTGACCTCCAGGTGGAGGCACCCGTTTCAGAACTCAGGCCCCTTAGCCTGCTACTAGCCAAGCAGGCAGGGTAAGTAGCCCTTGGGATAGCACCACCTAGGGGTTACACAGGTATCAATACCTCAGTGGAGGCCATAAAACAAGTATAGTAAAGTACCGCCACTGCTACTATTACAAGAGCAGTGGTATGAGCGACGTCAGTAAATGGGTGGAATACCCATGAGCAATTGCACCTGCTCAATCGGGACCCACATGGCGCTTCTGCATTCGGTCGAAAGTTTTGGCAGTTTATAAAAACTTCACCTCTGGATTAAAAACGATGATTTATTCAGCCCCCAACTCCCAAAGCAGCATGATAAGGTATGTGGGGACGGGAGTGGGCTGCATAGCTACTTTATAGGTCACCTTTAAGGAAGCCTTAAAACAACTATATAACCCTAGATTGCCTGCATTTATTTGGGATATGGTGTGGCTAGGAAACTATGGAAGGCTGGGTGTTAGGAATAATAACAAGCACAAACAGGTAATAGACAGAGCTTCCCTTGTCAATCTTCACCATTCATTACTGCTGGGTGTAAGCTGGAGGCGAGCACCGCAATAAGGAGTTTTTTATTGGGGTGAGGGCGGGCTGATGGCGCCACCCACAGGCCGGCGCATTAATAACATACAAGGGTTGGCTGTTAGGTGCCGCAGACTCCTCCTCCCCCCAGTTCTGTTTCTCCCACCAACGAGGTCGCACCTGTTGTGCTAGATTCAGTGCTTGCTGCGTTACCAGGCCTGTTCCATTTTGCGATGCCGTTGCTGCTTCTCCATCCCAGTTCTGTCTCCACCCGATGCCGTTGGATCCGGTAAGACTGTTCCTTTTGTTATTATTGCCAACGGCGCTGGGTCTTTTTCTGTAAATTGTTGGTTTCTTTCGCATCATGTCTGTTTCGGGGGCTAAGAGAAAATCCAAAGTGAGCCGTGCCTCAGTGCCCCTGTGACTGGCATTTTTCCATGATGGACTGACATGATGTTTGTCTGTGATGCCTGGGTCCCAGTCACGATATGGATAACTGCGATGACCGTTTCTCCATGGACTGCCGTGTTCTGGAAATCCACACATTTAAAGTTGGCAGGGTCCTGCCAACTTCCAGAGGACGGCATAGTTCTAGGGATGCCACGGCAAGATCTCTTGACCCTGCCTCCAGGTTCCCTCCTGGGTCTATACGGCCTGGTGAGGAGGAAACCTCCTTGGATTCTAGCCTTGCCATCAAGGAGGTTTCTTCTGTGGTGCCAGAGGAGCGGCTTGGTTCCCTGCGGAGCTGGGTTGAGAGCATAGCCATGGCAGTCACCTCCACAGAGGTGCAGGCTCCCCACATGTTGCGGCCCATGGTTGCTGTGTCCAGCACTGTTGGACCCTTGGTGCTGCCTGTCAGTGCCGCTTCAGATCCTGGTACCGTTTGTGGTGCCGGTGATCGAGGCAGCGCTATGGGTGGTGCTGTGTCCTGCAATGGCACTGTTCATGGCGCCGTTGGTAAGAGAGCTCCTGGGGTTGCTAGTCTGGTGGTATGCATAGTCTCCTCCTCTTCAGAGGTGGATGACTCACTGACCAACCCGGACTGGCGCCCGGACTCCTCGGAGTCAGGCAGTCTTCTTGGACGTGACACCAGGCAGCCCAGTGTTTGTCTCCTGCACTCCCCAGAACCTGTGGTCCCTGCAGCCCCCAACGCTGACACTGGTGTTACATAGATACATAGATACATAGACAGTGTCGGCAGATAAGGGCCTATGGCCCACCTAGTCTGCCCATTTGAGCTTGTAAGTTCAGTTTGTTTTCCTAGAAGTCTGTTTCCCCTTACCCTTGCCCTCTAGAATTCCTTTATGTCTATCCCATGCATTCTTAAATCCCGTGATTGTTTCAGCCCCCACCACTTCCTCTGGCAGGGTGTTCCACTTGTCCACCAACTCGCTCTGTGAAGAAATTCTTTCTCATGTTTCCTCTGAATCGTCCTCCTCCAACTTCATCCCATGCCCTCTAGTCCTGAAACATCTTTTTCGCTTAAAAATAGTGTTTTCCTGCACCCTGTTCCTCCCTGTAAGATACTTGTATGTCTCTATCATATCTCCTCTCTCCCTCCTCTCCTCCAGGGAGTACATGTTCAGTTCCTTCAACCTGTCTTCATAGGACTTGTGATGCAACCCATGCACCATCTTTGTTGCCCTCCTCTGAACCTTCTCTACCCTGTCTATGTCCTTACGTGGGTATGGTCTCCAGAACTGTACACTGTACTCCAGGTGGGGCCTCACTAGTGTCTTGTATAGCGGAATTATGACCTCCTTTTCCTGCTGGTGATGCCTCTGCCTCATACATCCCAGCATCCTATTTGCTTTACCTGATGCCTTGTCACACTGTTTCTCCTTGAGGTCATCAGAGATGACAACCCCAAGATCCCTTTCCTGCTTGGTGCATGCTATATCCTCACCCCCCAACTGATATATTGTGCCAGGGTTTTGTGCCCCATATGCATTATCTTGCACTCTTTGCATTGAATTTCAACTGCCAAACCCTTTGACCATTCTTCAAGTTTCTGCAGGTCCTTCTCATTCTGTCTACACCCTCTGGTGTGTCTACTCTGTTACAGAGCTTTGTGTCATCAGCTAACAGTGAAATTTTGCCTTCTAGATCCTGTGCAATGTCACTGATGAAGATGTTGAATAGGACCGGTCCCAGCACTGATCCCTGTGGTACCCCACTTGTTACTCTTCCCTCTGTGGAGTGACAGCCATTTACCACCACCCTCTGTGTCCTGCCACTCAGCCAGTTACCTAACCACCACACTACTGTCCTGCCCACACCCATATTCCCCAGTTTGTGTAATAGTCTTCTATGTGGCACAGTGTCAAAGGCCTTGCTGAAGTCCAGATAGGCCATGTCCACTGCCCTCCCCTGATCCACCTCCCTAGTCACCCAGTCAAAAAATTCAATGAGGTTGGTCTGACATGACCTCCCCCTGGTGAAACCATGCTGCCTTGGGTCCTGTAGTCCATTGACAACCAGATGTTCCACCAATCTCTCCTTCAGTAGTGCTTCCATGATCTTTCCCACTACCGAGGTGAGGCTGACTGGTCTGTAGTTCCCTGCTTCCTCTTTGTTCCCACTTTTGTATAAGGGGACTACATCTGCTGTCCTCCAGTCTTTGGGTACCTCCTGTTTCAGTGATTGGCTGAACAGGATAGCCAGAGGTTCAGCCACCACCTCTCTAGTTCTTTAAGGACCCTGGGTGCCCCATCTGGCCCCATTGCTTTATCAGCTCTTATTACTTCCAGTTCCTTCAGGACCCTTCTTCGTGTAAAGGGACTTGTGTCCATTTCTGCACCATTCCCACCCCTTGTACTCCCTTCAGACCCATTACCCCTCTTCCTTAGTAAAGACTGAGCAGAAATACCTATTCAATATGTCAGCTTTATTGTTGTCATCCTCCACGCGGCTCCCATCCTCCCCCTTCAGTATCACTATCCTCCCTTTGTCTTTTCTTTTTTCACTTATGTACCTGTAAAAGGTTTTGTCCCCTTTACCCACTGATTTTGCAATGTGTTCGTCTGTCTGAGCTTTGGCTTCCTTCTGACTTCCTGCCTCCTTTGTTTCTCCTGGTACTTCTCCCTATCCCTTCTGCCTGTGTCTTTTTGTATTGCCTGAATGCAATCTTTTGGCTTTCACTTTCTTTGCTACCTCTTTGGAAAACCATAATGGTCCCTCTTCCTTTTCCTCTTGCTAACCTGCTTAATGCATAATTCTGTTGTTCTTATAATCCCCATTTTAAATACTGCCCACTGTTCCTCAACCCCGATTCCTGTCCCATTCCCTTAATGCCTCTTTCAAGTATCTCCCCATTTTCCCAAAGTCTACCCCCTAAAATCCAGGATACGTGTTTTGTGTGGTTTGGTTTCTGCTCTTTCTGGATTTCAAACCACAATGACTGGTGGTCACTGTTACCCAGGTGCTCCTCCACTGTTACCCCCATCACACTGTCCCTGTTTGTGAGCACAAGGTCCAGTATTGCCTTCTGCTGAGTTGGTTCCATGACCAGTTGCTTGAGGAAGGCACCTGAAGGAGTCCAGGATAAATCTGCTCCTAGTTGATGCTGCTGCTGGGATGCTCCAGTCCACGCCTGGTATATTGAAGTCTCCAACCAGTACTACCTCACCTTGTCTGCCATCCTTTGGATGGCTAGCATCAGCTCCCTATCTGTTTCTTCCTCCTGGGCTGGTGGTCTAGACCACACCTCAGCGGATGGCTGGCCCCATTTTCCTTTCCAGCTTAACCCACAGTATTCTCTCCCCATTTTGTTCATCCTGGATCTGTGTGGCCCTTATGCCATTTTTCACATACAGTGCCACCTCCTCCCTTCCTGCCTGCTCTGTCTCTTCTGAATATGTTGTAGCCAGGTATGGCCATCTCCCAGTCATGGTTATCATTACACCAGGTTTCAGTGATGGCACAATGTCCAGGTCTGACTGTACCATGACAGCCTCCAGATCTTCCATCTTGTTGCTAAGGCTCCTGGCATTTGCAACATGGCTTTCCATGATTTGACCTCCTAGACTGCTTCACTGTTCTACTCCAGCCCCTTCCTTGGTTGTCATTTATCCCTGATTCTCCTTGCTGTTTGCCCTTCTGCTGAATTTTGCCCCTTTTCTGCTTATCCACCTTTTGGACACTAATCTCCATCTTTTGCACACTGCTTTGCAGAGATAGCCACTCCTCTGGTTCACTGGTTCCACTACTAGCTGTGGGGGTGAGCAAGGAGATACCATCCTTGCTGGCCTGCCACCCCCCTTTGCTAGTTTAAATGCTTGTCAATGTAGCATTTAAACTTATCATTGAGTGCTTGATTCCCCCAGGATGGATGCAGGCCAGGCTTGAACAAACCTCCATCCCTCCAGGTGGGTCCCCAGTCACCAATGAATTCAAACCCTTCCTCACAGCACCAGTTCTTCAACCATGAGTTAAAGTTCCTGGTGCATGCACTCCTATACTCTCCCTGCCTCTCACAGGTAGTACTTCAGAAAGTGACAGAAGTAGCTACTTGCTTGAGACCCCTCCCAGTTTCCTAAACTCTTCCTGAACTTCCTTTGGCTTCTCATTTGCCAAGTCATTAGTACCTAGGTGGATAATGACATCCAGCTCACCTCCCGCCTTGCCTTCCCAGTGATCCCAGTATCTTCCTTCCATCCCTCCATGCCGTGGCACCTGGTAGGCACCTCACCTCCTGTCCTCCCCTCCTGTGTTCCTAGCTGGATCCCTCTTACGATGGAGTCCCCACCAGGATTCACTTCCTCCTCCTCTGAGGTCCACTGCTTTCCCCACTGAGGTCACCTCCTTGCCTAACCTCCACATCCTTTCCTTCCACTTCCTGGGTACTCTATTTGGTTGTCCTCGTTTGCCAGTGTGGCATATGAGTTCTTGAGAGGAATAGGATCTGGGATGTGCCTCTGCCTGACTGCTCTAACCTCCCTGAGCCCACTGTCATCCAAGTGCTCCTCGTTCTCAGCATCCTTTGAGGCAGCTGCATTGGACTGGGTGGTCCCTGGATAGGGGTGATGGTACTCCTGACCCAGTTTACTTCCGCTCTGATTCTGGCTACCTCATCCCGCAGTCCAGAGAGATGCATGCAGATAGGGCAGCACCTCAGTGTCCAGAAGGTCTGCCTGAATATGGCTGCCCCACAGCCACTGCATTGCAGTGGGGGCGCTGTGGTGGATAGCAGTCTCGAGTGGCCTGGCATGGTGATCTCAACTGCAGGGGCCATGGCAGCAGCCATTTCTGGTGCTGTTGTGGCCTCCTTGGTGGGGATGGGGGCCCCCTCTTCTGTGGCCTCCCTCGGGGGGCCTGCGGGATTGGAGGACCCTTTGGCACTGGGTTCAAGGAAGAGGGTGGCCTCAGAGTCCAAGGGGTGCAGAGGCCTTCTTCTGCTACCTTGCGGGGAGTGGGGAAGAGCCAAAGTGTTGAGCCCTACTTCTCCTTCTCTGAGATTTCAGGGGCATCCTTGGTGGGCAGTGCTGAGGTTTGCCCTTCCGAAACCATGCAACCCAAGTTGCACCACAGGGGAGATTTTCCCTCAGGGCTCAGCCAGGATTTATTTACACATTTGCAGCGTTCACTGACTGGATCGACCCCCAGGTCCCCCTGCATGAGAGGATCTGCTGTGGGGTCTCAGAGCCCTAGCAGAGGCTGGGCATTTTCTATGAGATGCCCTTCCCCGATCTCTCTGCAGACACTTCCCCCCATCCCAGGCCATGTGGGCCCTATGGGATCTTTAACCTGGGAGGTGTTCAGGGCCACTGCGGCGGCCTTCCCTAGGTATGTTAGAGCTATGGATGAGCAGGTCTTTCACCTGTCTCCCCCACAACAGGAGGACTCTGAAAACCCGAGCTTCTCTACTTCCTCGACTTCCTCATCTGAGGAAGAGGAACATTCTGTCCACCTTTCCTGTGATGCTGACTTCACTGAATATTAGCAGTTCCTCTCCAGGTTAGTTCAGGAGCTCCACATCTCCCATGTGGTAAGACGCAATACCGAGCGAGAGATACGCTTGTTTCTGAGCAAATTCAATGCCAACCACCTAGTGGTGCCTTCCTGGCCTATTCCCTTCCAGGAGGCATCTATCCGCACCTGGTAGTCACCAACCACCTCATCCCCAGCCCCAGCAGACTGCAGGAGGAGGTATTGTGCTCCCCAGGAGTCTCTTGGTTCTCTGCCTTACCCACCCTCGGGGCTGAGGCTTTAGACACTCCTTCTGGGCTTCAACACTTGCCACATGACCGACCACTGGATCCAGAGTCCACTGAGTTCGACCGGTGGGGAAGAAGAGTTTTCTCATCAGCTCGTGTGTTACTCTGCATCAGCTCACATCAGGCTCACCATGCTGCCTACAACAGACACCTGTGGTCAATGCTGGTGCAGGTTTTAGCATCCTTGCCTGATTTGAAGGAATCTAGGCAAGCCACTGCCCTCTCTGCACAGGGTCTGGAGCTTGCAAGGTACCAAGCAAGGGCATCATACGACGCCAATGAGGTGACCTCCAGACTGGCAGGGACAGCGATCTGCATCAGGCAGAGGGTGTGGCTTTGCCTGTCTAGATTGCCTCCCATTGCCCAGCATAGGGTGATTTCCTCTGCTTTCTGGGGGAACCGTCTTTTCTCCCGCAGGGTGAGGATGAATCTTCAGGGGGGGTGTCTTCTGTCCTCCGGCCACAGGGGACACCTTCTTGGTCTGACCAGCCTTAGGCCATTTTGACCTAATATGACAGAAAGGTCTCTCCCTCCTGCGTCTCCCCTGCAGGAAACTGATGGCATCTGTTCCCTCAGGGCAGTGCCAGGTCCCCTCCAGAGGGGCTTGGTACTCACCCAGTAGTAATGAATGGTGAAGATTGATAAGGTAAGATATGAAAATTACATACCTATTATAATTCTTGATCTTCTCTTGTATCTTCACAATTTATTACTGATTCCCGTCCACCTTCCCCTCTTGGGCGCCACCTCCACCCTGCTCGCCCTTCCCCTCTTCGAGGGCCAGTTGGGGGCAGAGTCCCCCTGGTACCTCAGGGCCCTCTGTTTCCTTCTCTAAAAAAGTCACAGAATGCTGATTTTAGGAGGATGACGAGTAGAGTCTTCGCCCTGGCCTCAGAGGGAACTCCCTGGGATTCTCAGTGGGATGGTGGTATCCTCCTTGATTTGGCATGGATGTCCGCCTCGCCTGTTTTTCACCTTTTTGAAGTGAGGACTGTGTCAGTGCATCTCATGGGAGAACCTGTACAGATTTTCCTTACCCCTTTTTCTCTTTCCCACTACCTTAGAGGTCATTCAGGAAAGAATCCTCTCCTGTTTAAGGTTTTTTTTCCCTCTGACTGAGCCGTCAGGTGTTAAATTGTAGAGGGCCATGTTCCAGGACTTCATCATAATTGTAGGTTTAGGGGTGAGAAAGGGGGGGCTGACTCCGCCATGTTTTATATTCTCCAAGACCATTTCAAATTCTCTTGTTCTGGACATCCATCCAGTGGTCCCTGAAGTTGATGGGATCCTTGCACCTGTGTCTTCATACCTTCAGGTCTTTGAGGCTAGAATAAGCCAATGATCTTCCAACTCAGCATGGCTGAGGGCCCCCTTCTTCCCCTATGTATGCTATATCTTTCTCTTTTCTCTTTCTCTCCTTCTTTCTCTTTTTTCCTGTGCTACCGCCCAAGGGTCGGGGCCCTATGGTCTTAGGGTAAAAAGTCCAATCCCTCTGTCCTCTGGTTGGTGTCTTCCTTTTTCAGTTTATATCCTTTCCTTTTCCTATCCCTCAGCTCTCTTGCCTCACCTTGGTTTTCTCTATCCCCCTTGTTTCATCCTCTCTGGCAGAACAGAACTTGGGTGGAGGAGGAGTCTGCAGTGCCTAACAGCCAACCCTTGTGCACCACGCAATGCGCCGGCCTCATGGGCGGCACCATCGGCGCCGATTCCTACCCCCCCCAAAAAAAAGCAACTCCTGTACAGGTGCACACCTCTGGATTACACCCAGCAGTAATGAATGGTGAAAATACAAGAGAAGATTAAGAATTATGGTAGGTACGTAATTTTCATATACTACCCGAGGGCATCCTGTGTATAGATTTTAGTAGCTTTACTGAATGTGCCTATGTAAAAGGTTTTTGACTTTTTATAGCCAGAGAGTGGGGAGAAACTAAGTTTTCCAATCTAACCTACCCTGAGTTGATGTTTGCCATACCATAAGGAGGATGGGGAAAGTACAATAATGACATTCTATATGTTGTTTTTGCAGTCTTAAGATACTATATCTGGCAGGCAAGATGCTTTTGGGTTACGCAACAGATAATGATAACTTATGTTGAATTATTAAAAAATGTTAAGATATCCCTGAATATTGTTTTTCAACAAGATATGAAAACCTACCCTCTGGAAAAAGTTAATTTGCTATGGGCACAATGTCGCCATTCGCTGGATTAGTAATCTAACAGGTACTTGCCCTTCCCTATCTATATTGAAAAGTATGATTCCACAATTCTTTATTATGTATAGATGATTCTGTAATATCGACAAGTTTAATTGTGCAGTTTGTTTATTGTACATACTTCAGATTATTTTGTTGTAAGAGTTTATTTTCTCTTTGTAGTCCTTTTTTCAATAAAAATTCCCCTACTGACCTGTAGGGGGAACCTCTCTGGCCTGTTGAAGGCCACTTCCATGGAACCACCGACGGAGATGGACGTGCAGGAGGTAGTGAAGATGGTCTCCTCCACTGTCTTGCAGACTTCTGAGACCAACAAGTTTTTCAATGCTCCAAATACGTTGGAGGAAGCATCGGAATCCCAGATGGATACTGTAAAAGAAATTTTGAACAGTTGAGGATTGGAGGGAACGAGTTGCAGAAAATAAACAAAATCCTGAGATGACCTTGATAGTCCCAGCAGAAAACTCACAAGATGCTTCAGAAGATTTGGAAGCCCAGCTGTTACGAGAAGAACAAGCCTTTTTTCAGAAGCAAAAAGATTTGCTTAAAGCTATTGTGGCAAGAAACCAGGCAGGCTTACCTCGAACTACAAACACTGAGGTGTCACTCCCTAGCAACCAACAGCAGGCCCAACTGCAAACCTCAGGCACAACTGGATGTTTACAGCAACTGGCAGCAGCACTTGATCACAGGAATGAATCACTAGACACACAACAGGCGGCAAGTCTGCAGTATAACTTCACGGCAAGTACAAGCTCTACTCCCTTATTTGTGTTCAATGGAAATAAGACTGGTACTGCCACGAATTTAAAAATTGGGGCTACACTGTGGATGGCTTTTACAAGAGCTCTGGCTCCTGGCCTAAGCCGTAGCCTTAGAACACCGGAACATTCAACCACAGATTGTTCAGTTGAATCTGCTCTACAGGGAGCAGGTTTGGAACTTAACCCACAAGGACAATGGGTGTCGGGCCCTTCCCCAATTCAAATAGCTAGAACAGTGATTGAAAAACTGAAGGTTGTGGTTGATGTCACCCCATCTGACCCTACAACAACAGCAACAGAAAACTCTGTAAATGTTGAAATGTCCCCATTGCATATCCCTGAAATCTTAAAACTAACATAAAATCCACAACTGGAATTAAATGCCCCAACTATAGGACCTGAGGAAGAAATGGCCTCCACCCAGTCTGCGGAACAACCAAATGGGGATAGTAGAACCAACCACAGTACATCTTGGCCGAATACTTCAGACACTAATAACCAAGACGGGCATCAGAATGCAAGGGGTAACAGGTCCTATTCCTCTTTCTTTAAAGAGGCAGTGTAGCCTGCTAAGAGACATAATGCAGTAAGTAAGCAATAAGATACAACAGGGTGTGCATGGAACAGATTTTACCGTACGGCTAGGTGGTTTGGATGTATTCTCCAACCGCTTATTTGTTGCCGGAACTCTCCTAAAAACCTCCATGAAATACACTGCAGTGGAAATCTATGCACGCATACGTGTTTCTGACGAGCAAACCTTTGATGTTAGTTTTAAATTCAACAGCGGTTTGCAAAAATGTTGGGAACTTTACCAACATTTGAAAACAACCCCATTATGGTCACCTTTCGAAGCAATCCCCCTGACCAAACCTGCAAACAGAGCAATAACTGTACTTTTTCAAAATGAGAGGGTCAGTGTGACTGATTTATTATACTGGCTCAAGCAGAGATGCACGGTTTTGGGAAATCCTGAGGCTATCTTTGATGACGAAAAAATATTGATGGGGGGGGTGGAGGATATGGATTGTTTTGCACACCACTGAAACAGGGTTACAGCACTTACCCAACAGGTTTTTTTTATGGGGCGTGATAGGGGTGTCTTATTTTATCGAGGCCTGCCTAAAGCTTGCTATAGGTGTGGAGAAACAGGTCACATTAGTTCTCTCTGTGACAAGTTAAAATGCACATTAGGTTGAGAACTTGGGCATACAAGTGGGAGCTGTTGTAATGAACAACTTTGTAAGTTGTGTGACACAAAAGGGCATTCTGACCACACTTGTCCTTGGGTGTGCACAATCAACCAAATCAATCAGATGGCGAAGAGTAGAGATTGCTAATAGCTATAGCTCAAAGATCAAGAGGTAGAACCTTTCCTAATCCCCCCTCCTCACCTTCCATGGAGGGCACTGTAGACAGCGAGCAGACAGTAGGGTTTAATGAAAGGGAGCAGATGGTCTGGGACCACAGAGAAATAAATCATTCTAGCGGGGTCTTGGAAACTCCTCCCCAAGAAACTCATGAACATGAAAGAGAAGTAGCAGTGCTGCAAAGAGTCATGGACGCAGCAGTAGACATGCCTCCCCACCCCCCATGCACTCAGAAGCAGGGGAATCCAAATAAGCTACCAGGCGAAGGCAGAATTGGTCCCAACCAAAATCAACGGTTTTAAAAATGACAGGGATTCCAGTCACCAATAGGACTGAGGCACTAGCAGATATTCCTGAGACCTCAGGCAATGAATCCGATGATTCCTCAGTTTTGTTCTTCTTGCAAGATGGCAGCTTGGATAGGGAAGACCCCCTTCAGCAAGAGCATACTAACCCCTCCATGGCTCATCCTCCAGCTAAAGCACAAGCCAAACTGAAACATGTCAGGCAAACTAGGAGTACCATGAAGCAACCCCCATGAACTTACCCCTCTAACAATGGAATCCGATTTAACACTGTATTCATTCACTGTTAATAGTGTTAAAAATCATGGTAAAAAAACAAGCTGTATTTTCATACTTAAAAACCCTAGGATCTGGGATCTTTCTACTACAGGACACTAGACTACACACTCTGCAAGACATCAAAGAAGCCACACAACAGTGGCACGTTGATTCCTCATACTGGTCTATAGCGGCAGATGCATGCTCGGGGGTGGCAATTTTATTTTCGGGGGCTCAGTTCCAATTAATTGAAATGCTTGACTTATCCTCATTGAGGGCACTCGCTGAATAGGTCACAATTCAAGGTACTCTTTATAGAATACTTAACATTTATGCTGATCAGACAAAAGCGGAAAGAGTAGCACTATTTCAAATTATACAACCCTACCTATACTCCTCACAGAATGTGACTCTGGGTGGAGACTAACTGTAGTAGATCCCTAGCGGATAGAGGCAGAAATATGAAAACCAAGAAGATTTTTGTGACATGGCATTTTTGAACAAAATGATTCATGCCACAGATTTAATAGATGCACACCACCCTACATCAGGGAACATTGAACCCACATTTTATAAAGGACCACTAGCCACACAAATAGATAATTTCTTTATCTCACAATCTCTTCACATTTAGAAGGCAGAAGTATTGGTTTCTGAATTCACAGACCATAAGATCTTAAGGGTTAAATTAGGTACCACAGATCAGTCTCCTTATGGTCCAGAAACCTGGAAATTTAATTATTTTCTTCTACAGTCCCCCGAAATCACTCAAGAAATTAATAAAATGTGGGTTCAATTATTTTCTTGAAGCCAGAAAATCTGTATATGAGCTCTACAAATGCCCCCTTGTGGTGGGAAGATACCATTACAGATCTGACTTTATTATTAAAAACAACATAGCAAAAGCAAAAGGAATAATGAATATTACCAATATCTAAAAAACAAAGTACAACTCCAGAAATTGTTATCCCTGTCACATATTACAGGTCAGAACTTCACCACACAGATACACAATAGAAAGCAACAAATGGTAGAGCTTCACCTATCACAAGCCCAGAAACTACAAAATCAACAAAAATTCTCTACGAAGGGGAAGAAAGAATACACTTGTCCCTTTGAAATGTGTAATAAAAATGCTAAACAAAAGCAAATAGATGGTTTGTGGAACAGAAACCATGTTCTATGCTCAGACCTGCCTAGCATCAGGAGAATAGTGTAGTGGATAATTATGCCCAGCAATTGTTTACAACTAAGCACACAAAAGAACAGGATTACGGAGCCCTGTTCCATGATCTGGGGAATGCCAGGTGTTCAAAGGAGCATGCTGTACTTTTAGTGCAAGGTATTCGGTAGATTGAATTAACTCAAGCCTTGAATACCATGGCAAACAATAAGTCACCAGGTAATAACAGTTTAACTAACGAATTATGCAAATACATTGGTGATAAATTACAGTTAGAATTAATGCAAGTCTTTTTATGCATACTAAGGGAGCATTTTCCTTCCCTTAGAATGACCAGTGGGCAGATATTTTATATATTCAAGAAAAGTGACAAATGTAATATCCAGAACTGGAGGCTCATTTCTATTCTAAATAATGACTTTAAAATACTTGCCAAAATTTTAAACACCAGATTGTTAAAAAGTGTAGAATACTTAATTTCTCTGGCACAAACCTCCTCAGTTCCTGGTAGGAAAATAACGGACCATATGATCCTCTTAAGAGAACTGCTTGAACAAGGCCAGAGGAGAAACACAGCCAGTGTAGTATTGTCATTGGATCAAAGAAAGGCATTTTATTTGGTTAATCATGACTTTTTATGGGCAGTACTAAAACAGTACAGAATTTGCATAGAATAGATCCAGTGTCTATGCAGAACAGCAACAATAACCCTATGGTACAAGGCTGGTAAGGTGCCATGTGCAATGTAGGTAAGGGGGTAAGACAGGGATGCCCCATGAGTCCCCTCCTCTTTGTTTTTTTAGCATAAATTCCCGCTTGAGACTCTTAAACAGATCTGCTCAACTCAAACATATTACATGAATAAATAAGACTCTTCAGTTTTCTGCAATAGCATATGTGGATGACTTATGTATCCTAGTTCTAGACCCAAGATCGGCTTCTGAGGCCATGCCACTATGTAATCAGTATGGAGATATGCTGGAATACACCTGAACATTAGGAAATGTGTGGCAAAGCAACTACAGGGGTTAACCCAGAGTTGCAGCACATAGAAGGGTTAAGGTAACAACAGATTCAATAAATATATTAGGAGTAACTTATGGCTCTGAGAATGATAAACTTAATTGGAAACCTAAAATAAAACAAGGGCAGCAATTGGTAGCAGGCTGGAATAAATGGAGGCATAATAAGCAGAAGAGCATCTACCTGATTAAAACATTTCTTGTGCCAGTTTTTTATTTATTAGCCTTATCTTCCCACCTCCAAAACTGTTAGAAACATCTAGCCTAGTGCCAGCCCAGTGGTGCTGAGGGCTGAGGCGCTGGACGCCTTACCTTGCCCTGCACCGGTGACCTGGGTTCGGGAACGACCTCGGGTTGCCGGGTGCTGGCATGGGGGAGGTGGGAGCAAGACTGAGTGAAGGCTCTCCTCTCCTGGGAAGGGGGAGGTCATCCACCTGCAGTTCCGCCATCACCGGATGGAGGTCTGGTGATAGGTGCAGGCAGTAACAATGCGACTGGTAGGGTGGGGGGTGTCCTGCAAGGTGTGCGTATGCGTGCCACCACAAGTGTGCGTCATGTCAGGGACGCTTAGGAGTGGGACTAAAAGGGAAAAAGCCAAAAGTACATAAGGAAAAAAAGAAACATCTATTCTGAGCATTTTCTTTCAGGCAATCTGGGGAAGTCGGTTGAACTCGATTAAGAGAAGTATTACGTACTTAACCATAAAACAAGGGGGATTGGGGATGGTCTATCCCATGTCCTTCTTTTTTAGTATTTTTTTGTATATGAACATCAGGCCACTTTTAGTTTTTGGTGGACAAGAATGGGCCCCCTTCCTCCTGTCAACCTGTTTACAGTGGTTGTCTCAGTGGGAGCAAGGACACTTAAGGGCTCTTAAGAAATCCACAGCTAACCCAGGATACATTAGAGAAGTGTTTCAGAAGCTTACACAGTGGAAGAGTACTAGTACTATGGTGATTACTAAAGCAAGGAAGGAAACATGCATGGTGGGTACAAGGATGCTTCTTCCAGGAATTAATAACATTCCAAGCTGCCCAGTAGCTTACATCCCCTCCTTAACTCTTATGGTTAAAGAAAGCAGAATTCCGAACATAATGTGGGATCTTCAATGGCTGAGTTGCCACGAGAAGATTAATGTCAAAACAAATCATAAGCAGAAGCTAGAAGCCAAGTTCTGTAGCAGACAGCAGTGTTTTCAGGAAGTACTGGAGAAACAATTCAGCATCGATTTTTTAACTGTTCATATATTCAGGGGTTTGGGGCACTGTTAGCTACAAAATGGAATGCACACTGGTTTCAGACTGTAACATATGAGGCATTAATATATGGACACTATGCAGGCTATGCTCTAGGATGGAACAAACGTACTTCAAATGTTGTACCAATGGCAATTAAGTGGTTTATTTGGAATGTCAGATCACTGTTTACAACACAAACAAATTAACCATGTTGAATTAATTGCTAAGATTCAGCATGAACTTCACGATATATATATATTGAAGAGGCTAGTATATGTACACGGAATAATTTAAGGGCACACTGGAGAAATATGCCTTGGATTACGGATTCAGACGCCCCAGTAACCTGAATTATCCAGTATCATTAGGTATACAAGGATGTTGTAATTTCTGTTAAGGAAATAACCTTTTGATTGTTCAGAAAGTTTCCCTTTAATTTTTTTCCCTTTTCAGGCTTTTGTATAAATGCTAGAAACCATTGGAGTAAGGCACCAACATATTATCTTATTCTTTCTTCTGTTTAATTTTTTTGTTAACCCTTTCCTTATTGGACAGTATGGTTTCCCTAACTTGATTTACTTGACTCTGTAATGATATTTCTATTGTGTATTGTTTGTTTGATGTTTCCTTTAATAAACTCCCCTACGCTTGCCATTGCTGTTCGTGGTTTTTGGATGTTTCTTTTTGATTTTAAATTTTGTTTTTCTGCTTTTTGTTTGATTTGAATGGTTTGAAACAGTGTGCTTTACTTTATCATTGAATTTTCCTTATATTCCGTATTGATGTACTGTGTTCTCGGATACTGTATACTGTATTCTTTTCAATAAAAAAAATGCTCTACTATTGTCAGTATTGCCAGTAGGGGGAACCTTTGACCTTTTGTCCCCTTGGGCAAGATGGTTGACCAGGCTGGTGAGGTGACGATGAGCATGTGTAAGGGGGAGCTGACCTCCTCTCCCGTTATCATTTCTCCAGAGGTCGGTGACATTGTGACTGATTATATTGAATCTGCTAAGCCAGTGTGGTGTTTGGAGACTACAGAGCAGGACACAGCCAGGAATGTGTCTGTCCTACCTCATCCGGAGCCCTCTGCTGCTGCCAAGCAGCTTCTTGTTCGTGAGGAAGAAAGATTGCAGCGGGACCTGGAAGACAGAAAACGGCATATCTTTCAACTGGTTGCTGAGAAAGAATTGCGATTTTTGCAGCGGAAGAAAAGCACTGCAGGTGGCGTTTTCATTATCTGCTGCGCAGGATGGCCAGCATGCAAGTAGTCCCCTGTCAATGCCTTGTCAAGACTCTGTACACTCTGCTGACGTAGGATATCAAAGGGAGCAGTGAACTGTTGTCAGAATGGACAGGTGTGCAACACCGATACTGTTGGTGTTTTCAACAAGTTTGTCAAGAGCAAGGAAATTGCTGGGAATATTTCCACAACTGGTTCCACCATTTCTGAAGACACTGGAATTACTGCGGCAGTTTCTTAGCCCCTCAGCCGAGAAGAACGTTCTGTAGTAGTTGCAGCTACAACTGTGCATAGCTGTGTGCAATCTGCTGCACTTGCCCTGCAGTCGGCGAACCCTTAACAGAGACTGGGGACAGCAGGTGGCCTTGGGAAACCACCGACGCATTTGGGACCAAAGACTGGACTTGCGCTAGTACCAGTACAGGCTCCTTTACATCTACTGCTTTGTAGAGTCAGCTTTGCAAGATGCTGGTTGGGTAAAATCTGCTGATGGTCTCTCGTGGCTCCCAGGTGAGGTGGCAACGTCTGCTGTACCTGCTCATCCTGTTCCCAGCACCGGTTTCCCTGTTAGTGCCTGCTGCCTACTTACTGTTTCTACAGTTAAAATTGGTCGAAATCCACAACAGGGAGAACCAGCTGTGAGTCCTATTTCAGAACACAACAAACTTCCCATTTGTCCTGATACTGTTTCGCAACTCTACACTTCTGTTAAGCTTGGGGAATCAATACTTTAAACTGAGGATGCACACAGTTCTCCTGTCAGCCCCTTGCCTGAGGCCGAGAGAATGTGTTCCCGAGATCCAATGGATGACTCCTATCTTTTCAACATGGAACACCCTTCAGGCCGGCAACCAGGGGTCCTGCCTCAACCTTTCCATATGGCAGATTTGTTTGCCTCATTGGGAGAGACAACACAGTGCAGAAACGCTGTCCGCTTGTGACATAGAGGACATGAGGAGCCATCCCCAATAGGGTGTATGTCATCAGAACTCTTTTGGCAGACTCAATGTTTTTTTTTTTTGCTAATGAGTTGTTTGCTGTAATTCGTGTGTCTAGTGAGACAACGTGTTCTGTTAGCTTTAAGCATTTAAAATCTCTTGACAGATTCTGGTTTAAGTATGCACGATTAAAGAATTCTGACCTTTGGTCCCCATTTCAAGCTATCCCCCTTTCAAAGTCTACCACTCTAACGATTACCATCCTGTTCAGTAATGAAGGGGTTCATGTTGGTGATATTCTTTACTGGTTAAAACAACATTGCACTGTTTTAGAAACCCCCATGTCTATAATTGGCTGAGATGGGGCATGTGCTTTTATCCGTGGCAGCCTTGCACTTGTCACAAATGTGGCTCGAGAGGCCATTTGAGTGTGGTATGTGATGCTATGCATTGTAATCTGTGTCTAGAATATGGTCACACTAGTTTTCAATGCCCCAACCCTTTTAAGTGCAACCTGTGTGAAGAACAGGGGCACTCTTATTGGCAGTGCACCTGGGCTTATGACACTACATCTGGTGGTATAAATCAGGATATCACTGCCTGGGATCTGGCGCAGGGAGCTGCTCAGGCCTCTGCTAAAATGTATGCCAATGAATCTGCATCTGCAGCACCTATGGAGGCTCCTACCATGGATACTGGCACCACTACCTCTTCAGCAGGCTTGAGGGATAGGTCACCTGCTGAAGTCCCCGAGGTCCAGACTGCAAACTCAGGCCTTCAGGCGCCAAACATTGACAGCCTCTCTCCTGACTCTGTCCAAGATTCTAGTGCTGTTCCTGCGAATTGTGAGATGCCTGCTCCAGCCCCTAGCCACTGCAGACATGGAAATGGTATCTTCAAGAAAATGTGTTCAAAAATCCAAAGCTATGTTTGTAAAACCTGTTGCCCTTCCAAGGGACAATAAATCTGGAGGCAGTATAGCGCAGTGGTTTAAGGCTCTGAGCTGGAGACCTGGGTTTGAATCCCACAACCCCCACTTGCATACTGTGTGACCCTGAGCAAGTCACTTAACTTCCTTGTGCTCCCAGGTCGCACCTGTAAACAAGCTTTCAGCTTAGTGTGTAGCTTAGCGTGTCTCTCCTGGTAAAACAAAGGTAAAAAAAAAATTTCAGGTTTTGGCCTTAAGAAAGCTATTGGGGGGGGGCATAGAGGAGGAGGAGAAGTGGGATTCAGAAGCTTCCTCTTTTGCTTTCATGGCTAGAGACCAATCCCCAATGAGACGGCTTTCCCATTCTGAACCTTCAGCTGCTAAGAAAAGCAGAAGGCTCACATGATTTCAGGCTTGTGCAAACTGTATTGATGCCTCCATAACTTAAGTCATGTGTTTGAGGTCCACCTTATCACCAGTCACCCTTAATGTGAACAATATTGTCTTATAGCACACGGATGACCACCCGTGAATTGAGAAATGTTAACAAAATGGTGAGGTGGAGATTTTCTCATTCTGTATTGCTTTACCAATGGAGAGGACTGTCATGGATACTGGCTCCCTAATGTACCCTGCTGGTTTGTTTAGCTTTCATTTTAGTTTGTTACTGCTGTGGCATAGGTTTCTTGCTGATGATGCTGTTATTGTTTTCTTTTTCCTTTTTGATTTCCTGTAGAGGTTATGTTGGGCTGGTAGGGGACAATGGATGTGATTTTGTTTCTTTTTTAATTAGTTTTTTCTTTTCTAATGAAAATTCCCCTACACTTGCAAAAAGTGCCTTGGTTTTTTTACTTCCACCTGGACACCCTCCAAGACAGCACCAGAGATGGGCAGAAGAGACCGCGTTTTTTATTTATTTATTTATTCAAGTCTCGGATTACAACCTTTGAGCTATTAGCTCATTTGCAAAGGTTCTATGTCATGTAGGATGAAATACATGGAGGATACATAGTCAATAAGGAGATACACAGGTAAATCAAAGTTAGATACATTAGCATCAAACAATCAGGTAGACAAAAATTCAGGGCTTACAAATCAAGGATACAGACATGGGTAAATATTGATTCGAGAAAGTGCTGGGGAGGTCACACTCAGAGGCTGTTGGGTATAAAGTGAATTCTGAAAATAAAGTGCAAGTTAAAGAGAGGAGTGGGGAAAGAGTGGTAGGATTAGGGGGCGATAGTGGAGAGTGTCGGACCACCAGATCTTGCGTAGTGCAAATGTGACCTGAATTGCACGACGTGCGCAACATGTAAGTGTTACGCTATGCAATTCACGAGGTGAAGAGAGCTCATCAAGTGAGCTAACGGTGGCAAGAGGCACGCACCAACATTTTCTGTAATCGGGGGGCTGTGTCCTCGCACCCCCCTTTTCTTTATAGAAGACATGTTTTCTTGCAACATGCTTAAAATAAATAGTAAAAAAAATTACCAACACTAACGGACAAACAATATAACACCATCGCCAATCACTGCGTATTAGTAATTTTGATGATGTAACATGTTACGCAATTCTTGCGCAGCATCGTTTACGCATTAAACTTATTTCTAAGAGTGGTCGACACTCTCCACTATCTCTGATTAGGGCAGGGAATTGGAGGGCTAAGCTTTCCTTTGTCGGTTGAAAAGCAGAAGTTCAGGCAGGGAACCGAAGGGACTGAGGTTTCCGTTGTTATAATGAGGTGAAGTGGGGGAGATAGCCGGGCAGGGTCAAAGTGGTAGGGGTGTGGAATCGGGGAGCAGGGGTGATGGAAAGTATGGTGGATTGGGAGATAGCAGATGCAGTTGTTTAGGGTGGGATCTAAGTGGGGAAAGGAGTAGTGAGAAAAAGATAGGGGAGCAGAGGGTAGAAAAATTCGGGGGTGAAGACAGGTGATGAATAATGTGGTACAGACACCATGGGAGGAGGAGGGAGGTAAGGGGTAGGAAGTACGAAGCAGGATGGGCAAAAGTGGGACTAGGAGAGGGAGGTCAGTTAACAGTCAAGGGTCATAAAGATGGAGAGGTAGATTCAGAGCCCTTGTTTAGCATCTTATTAATTTTGGGAGCATAAGCAAACCATTTGTCCAGAGAGGTGGGAACGGAGTTTTTGCCTGAAAGGTTTTAATTTGGGTTCAGCTAGGAGGTCATCCGGGAGTGAGTTTAGCCACTTTGGTGCATGGTAGCTAAAGGACCATTGCCTTTGGGTCGAACGGTGGAAAGGGACTTTGTACTGAGTATTGAGAGATCCTCTGGTCAGCCTAGGAGGGACTGACTGGCATATCATAGCGTGGACTCCTGGTGGGGTAAGTCCAAGTGTGGCTTTTTTGGCCAGGAGACAGATGGTATTGGATGCGGTTCTCCAGGTTTAGCCAGCCTGTGAATGTGTAAAGGTCACACATGTGGGTTAACAGTGGGACCCCCAGAACTAGCCGGCAAGACTTGTTTAGGACAAAGGTTATTCTTTTCAGGTAGATTCTGGTGCTGAGCTGTAGACTATGAGGCCATAATCTATAATTGAAGGGCGCATGCCCGTGGTTATGTGGGGGAAGAGCTCCTCCCCCACATCCTTCATAAACATTGCAGCAGACTCCGCTCTGCTTGAGGCAAGTCGCACTACTTCTGATGGTGCTGACGGTGTGTGGCTGCTCTCCCATGCTCCTGTTGCCTGCCCCCTGCTGTCCATTCTCCTTGCTTGTTGTTCCCTTTGTGTTGTTTGTTTGCCCGCCCCCCTCTGTTCTCCTTGCTCATTGCTCTGTTGGTGTTGTTTGTTTGCCTGCCCCCCGCCATTCGTTGTTTTTCTTCATCCTGCTCTTTGGGGATTGTGCTTGCCCATTTACTTCTTCCTTCCTGCTTTTACCCGTCTGTCTCTCAGCTCTCATTTCATTCCTTCCTTCATTTCCTGGAGCAGCCCCTACCACTCCAATGCCAAGTTCTGTCCTCTCGTTCTGCATCGCTACCCTTACCTCAGGGATTCGATCTTCCCACTCCTTACTCCGCTCTCCTCTACTATGGCGCCAGTAGCAGCTACTTCTCCTACATTGCTTCACCTTTTGCTCAGGATGCCTGCATTTGCACCTCTTCAGTTGCACTGTGGACCTCTGCTCCTCTTGCACTCCCCTTTGTCTTTCCTTTGTACCAAGTTTAGGAAGGCATTTTGGACCTGTTCCCACCCGCCTGATCATCTGAGCACACCAGTGCACGTAATGGGCTTGCCTCCTTCGATCGCCCGGTACACTGGATTTACCATGCTCATCTTTCCCAATTCAGCTCCTTCAGTTTCATATGTCTGTCAGTCTGAACGGGACAGCTCAGTTTACCTGCTTCTTGTTGTTACTGTTGTTGGCAGACACTGAATATGTACGACCTGTTGGATTTCGAAAACTAGTCCAGCCTGCATGTACTCAATACAGAGCCCATTCTTAATACAGCAGCACAGCTCGACCGCGGCTTCCATTACGCCATATTACAACCAGGTATGCATAGTATCTCTTTCCATAGCGCAACCCCAATGCGGCCATCATTGACTTGCTTGTCCTGCTTTCTTCATGTGCATACCTATTGTTACTGTGCCTTGTCTTCCAGCATGCTAAAATCCTCATGCTGCCTTGCTATGAAAATTTTGCTCGCATGCTATACCAGCATGTCATTTTCATTACACTTGAGCTATTTCTGGGCGCTGACCTATTATGTCCGACTTGACAGATTGACCTTCCTTCTGTCCAATGTTATGAGGCCTACTATGCATCATTTCATCATTCTTAGAGCTGCTTTCGGACTATGTCTTTGGATTATTCATCAGTGTCCCTGGATGCTTCTGTGCTGCTTGCTTCCTTTGGATTCCTCACCCCTCCTTGCTTTCCGGCTGTCCTAAGTATGGTCCACTGTGCATGCTAGCCTTCATGGAGCTTAGCTGCCGATATCTACTTACCAGCTGACCTATGTGTGGTCTAGCCGTGCTGACTATCCTTTCTGGGGTTTATCTGCTGCTTCTTACTTACCTTACCACCTGACCTACGTGATCCAGCTGCGCATGTTAGCTTCGTGAGGCTAGCTGCTACTCTACTTACCTTACCAATTGACCTACGAAGGGTTCAACTGTGCCTACTGGCTTGCATAGGTCTAGCTGCCACCTTGCTCTCATTACCAGCTGACTCTCGTGGGGTCCAGCTACACCACATTTGCCTACTTCTACAACTTGCTTCGCTCTTCGGGCCAAGCGTACGCTACTTCTACTCCACCCGCCTCGTCTGTTCTGAGCCTAAGAATTTGCTTATTCTACTATATGCCTACCTGCTGCCACAGCAGACAGCCCAGGAGCTCCTTACTATGGATTCACATTTGATGTTTCGACATTCATCATCTATTCTTTGGACGCTTTGCCCTGCTTCCCTGCTTCTACGTCTTCATCATGCAGCTTGCTTACTACATTTACATACAGGTTCACTTCTTACCTTACTTGCTCATATTACCTGCTTCGCCCTTACAGAGCTTAGAGGTCATCACGACTAATCTGCCATTACAATGTAATTTGTAGCTTGCATTGACTGGTCCCCTCTTTTTTGCTCATCAGATGTCCAGACAGCGCTAAACATCTTCCTGAAAAAATTCTTACAACTGCAAGAAATCCACTGTCAATTCATTACATGGAGGATTAGAAACAGTCAGACGCGATGGCTAAAATCTGACCTATTAGCTAAATTAAGACAGAGGGACAAAATCTGTCTTTGCTACAAGAAATCAGGTCTTCCTGCAGACCTTAATACATACAGAGCATTAAGAAATGCATGTAAGAAAGACATCAAACAAGCAAAAAGTGCATACCGTAATAACCTTCTAATAGACTCCCAGGGGACCCCAAAAAATTCTGGTCCCATATTAAGTTCTTCCTGGGATCAAACCAGTCATCCACTCCAAATGATATGACTCTAAATGGCACCCATTGCAACAATCCCCTCACTATTGCAAACTTCTTTAACAGGCAATTTGCTGACCTCACCGAATATACCTCCACTTTCCCTACTTCGTCTTACCTCATCTTACCTGCAAACTCCTCCAAGCCTACTTTCCATTTCAAGTCTGTCCCAACTAGTGTGGTTCTCCGACACTTAAGAAACATCTCAGAGCATACGGCTGTTGGGTCTGATAACTTGGAGCCGAAGCCCCTAAAAATGGCTGCGCCCCACATAGCAGCTCCCCTTACTAAAATCTTTACCCTCTCTCTGTGTCAAAGTTCTGTCCCGGATATTTGGAAGTTGGCCAGAATTACCCACGTCTTCAAAAAAGGTAACCCACTTGACCCAATGAATTACCGCCCCATTGCGATCCTATCTGTTCTCAGTAAAATTCTTGAGAAAATAGTTGCTACCCAGACCACTGACTTCCTATTGAAACACGACCTCCTAACTGGAGCACAACATGGTTTCACAAAGGGTCATAGTACCACCACCTTTTCTCAAACTCATCTGCACATTAGTGGCTATGGACTCTAGCAGGCTCACTGGGGCCATTTTTATTGATATGACTAAGGCTTTTGACCTCGTCGATCACTCCATCCTCATTGCTACTCTAAACTCCCTAGGTTTCTCACCAAATGTTGTAAGCTGGTTTGATAGCTATCTATCTGATAGGTCTCAATACGTGAAATTCAACTCCACCCTCTCCGACAAGGCTACCATCAGCACTGGCATACCTCAAGGGTCAATCTTAGATCCTCTGCTTTTCACTATTTTCATAAATAGTATTACCACAAATCTCCTCAGCACCTCCTCCCTACTATATGCTGATGACATTGTCCTGTACTGCAGTTCAAATAACATCAAGGACATAAACACAAAACTCTCCAGTGATTATCAGCTCTTACAACAGTGGCTTGTAAATCACAAACTAGTACTGAGCACAGCAAAGACCCAAGCTATGTTATTTGGCTCCAGCCTCAAACTCAAACACTCCCAAATACACTTTAATGTCTCCTCCCTTGACGGCTCCTCTGTCGGGGTGGTAAATTCATTCAAGTATCTCGGGGTCACTCTTGACCCATCCCTGAGTTTCGACCTCCACATTCATACTATTTGTAAGCAGGTTCACTCCAAACTAGGGATCGCTTACTGAACAAGCTATGCGCTCACACCTTCAGATAGACTTGCTATAGCCCGTGGAATACTACTTCCCTCTCTCACTTACGGGGTTACTACGTATGCCTCTGCCAGCAATTCGAGTCTCCGTAAGTGGGACATTACCTACAATAACATCTGTCTCTTTGCATCCAGCTCCCCTGGCTCAAACATCACTGTTTCCTATACTCGGATCTAGGATGGCTTCCACCACGGGAACAAAGGTCCTATGTGCTTGGGACCATTACTGACAACATTATCCGATCCCGTATCCCAAACTCACTGGCCTGTCTCCTTCCCTACCAGAAAACAAACTATGTGTTGCGCTCCGCGGTAAATATCCCTGTCCTCGTCCCGAGACATCTCACCAATAAAGGTGGTCGTGCCTTTGCCTGTTATGCTCCCAATTTCTGGAACTCACTTCCTGTAACCCTACGCCAATCTGTATCTCACAACTCCTTTAAGAAAGAACTTCAACATTATCTCCTCTTCTCCTATACATGCTCCTGCTTCAAACCACCCTAGCCCACACCCTTTAATCCTGCCCTCCACTTGTCGTAACCAAGGAGCCTAGGGCCCACCCCTGTCAGTGAAACTCTCCCTCTCAACTTTTACTTCCTCATTTCTTTCATTTTCTTTCCCTTCATTTCCTCCTCTTCTTTCCAGGTTATCCAATCATCCATTCCCACCTTCTCTCCAAAGCTCCTCCCTCTATCTATTTCTGCCTGGTAGCTATCGCTCCCACTGCTCCCTATTTCCTTACTTACTTGCACAGTTACCTGGTTGGATAATTTGACCTTAATGTATTGTCTTGTGTAAATATTAATGCTGTACTTTTGTCTTCCTACCTCAATCTCCTATTTTGACCCAATTGTATTTTGTCTCACATTAACTTAAATGCTTAAATGCTTATTTCTGGCCTAACTACCTCAATACTTTGTCACATTGCTGCTGATATGTAATTGTACCATGTATCATATTGTTCCTGTACTTTGCACTATGTATCATTGCTCTCGTAAGTTTTTCTCTGTACTTTCCCGGGTCATGCCTGAAAATAGTCTTTCTGGCTAGTGCACCTACCCAGTAAACAAAAACTAAATAAAATAAATAAATAAACAATCTACTGTGTTCCTCGTGAGCTGGCATCCATCTTACCTATGTTTACATATTTACTGCGATCCCTATCTACCAGGACATGACCCTCTGCATTGCATGCAGTTCGACATTTCCATTGCATTATCTACAACTACTCTGCATCCTGCCTCGCCCTGCAGGGCCGGAGGTTCAGCCATCACATTTAGTCAGGCCTGTGCCCCTACGGGCCTGGAGGTCCTCTGTTCCTATATGTTACTGCACCATAATCGACTGCTTCTATGACCTGCCTTCGCCCATTGGGCTGGGAGATTTACCTACTAATCACATGCTTCTACGAACTGCCTTCGCCCATCGGGCTGGGAGGTTTACCTACTTCTGCTCTACTTTGCCTCACCTAGCTTGGGGCATGGAGATTCACATATTCTATTATACTCCTACCTGCTGCCGTGTGAGAAAGCCGGAAGCTCCTTTACTATGGATTCGCATCTGAACGTGTCTTCGTTCATCATCTGTTCTTGGATGCTTTGCCCTGCCACTTCAGCCATGTGGAATTACTGCTGTTTCACTCTTTTCTGGACACTTAGTTGAGCTTCTCCTGAGGACCTTCACTATCTGGATTTATGCTCTACTGCTTCTTGGACTCTGTGACAACGCTACTCATCTGACTCAGCCTCTTCTCTTATCGCCATCCAGGACTCCTAAGTTTGTCTATTCAGGATTCATCAGGATATTCTCACAAGTCAATTCTAGCTAAGGTATCATTCTGGCTTGCAACGTAGATGTTAACATTGTTACGCAATTATTTGGATCCATGGAGCTCTCTGATTCCCTGGCTTGTGCCATTCTTTATGCCCATCGCTTTCTTAGGTACCTTATCTTGCAATGCTACTTCCCTGCTACTAAATCTGCTCCTGCAGCTTTATTTACTTCATCAACTGAACTGCATACAGGTCCACTTAGTTATACTACTTGCTCGTACTACCTGCTTCGCCCTTCCTGGGCCTAGAGGTCATCCCGTCTAACTTGAATTACAAACTGCTGCGCTCCTCGTGGGCTGGAATCACATCTGACTTACTTCTACATATTCACTACATTCTCTACCGACTTAATGCTCATTTCAACTCTGGACTGGAGGTTTCTACTGCTCCGCCCTCCCTATTAACTGGCATGTGCCAGTTCTTGTGCTTCTTCGCCATAACCTTCATTTGCTAACCTTGCCATGCTGAACTTGACTCAACTATTTTCTTTCTGATGTGGATGCTGGGCCTTGATTCCTGGATCTCCTCTGCGAAGTCATCCTCACCTGCTGGAGTGCTTCACCACCTGCGACTCTTTGCGTCACGTTCATTTCAACCACGGATGCCACTCTGTTTCATTCGGCCTGCTCATGGAGTCTCGAACTTGGGGTTTACTGGATGGATGCTTGCTCTATTCACCTGACATGTCACAATTCCATACTTCTTCAGTTCTCCATTTCTCTGGACAGGATCCTACTTTTTTTGGGTTTGGATTAGCCCATTAGATTATTTAGGATTACTCTCCTTTAGTATGCCCAGAAGGATGGGCAGATCAGTAGCCATGGGTCCTCAGAGGTTCCCCCCCAAGGGTGTTTTTCCTCTCCTGTGTGCTACTGGTCACTCTCTCCGGAGTTGGAGGAGGTGATCATCTACTCATATTATTAGGGGTGTATTCCTGCTCGACTCCTTCATCAGTCAGATACAGAACAATCGTTGATATCATTTTCTTTTGGGGGTCTCATAATACTAGACAAAGCTTCCTCCCTACAGGTGGGATACAGAGAAAAGCCAAAACCATCAAATAATAACAAACGATTCTCAGTTCAAGCATCCAAGCTCATTGCTCATATTATCCGATTCATACGTACTATAACCATTGACTTGATTGTGTTCATGCTGAAGTACCTAAGCACAAATCATTCCATGCTACTAGTACCTAGCAACCATTGTCTACTTAACAGCTGGCCTCTGTATCCAACAACCATATACATCATTCAGCTACAGTATGTAACATAAGTACTGAGCTGTGAACCATACATAACAGAGAGTACTGAACTGGTTATTGCTAGTTTGAGGGTGGCGGAAGTAAGGCAATGTCTGTATCGATAACAGTTGTTTGATTTTCCTGCATACAGTTTTAGAGACATAGTCAACATGCAGTGTGTAAGACAATGTGCTGTCCAGTATTACCCTGAGGTATTTGAAATTATGTACCCTCTCAAGAATTTCATTTTGCTTGTTATGGATTGTTGGTTGGGCTGATTTATTTTTGCTGTGGGGGAGGTGAAAAGCATGGTTTTAGTTTTCTTATAATTGAGTAGTAACCGTGCACTGGTAAACCAGTCTTCTACAAGTTTGAAGTTGCATGGGAGACTTTACTCAAGGGAGATGAGATCTTACACAAATTAATCTTCACCATTCATTACTAATAGGTTCTACTGGAGGTCAGCACCCTGCACGGAAATAAAAAAGAGCACTGTCTCTTTAAAAATTTTTGTGTGGCTGGAGATGACGTCAGATTGGCACCGCCCTCGAGGCCAGTGATCTACATGGCGCTTGCGGGTTGGCCAGAAACCAACACCAACTCCTCCCAGCTCTCAGTTCTGTTTTTTTCCACCGCTGAGGAAGGATCCTGCATGGGAATATCTGCAAGCAACTGCGTCACTGTCTAGACCTCAGTTTCTACAGTGCCACGAGTACCGGTGCCAGAGGGGGGTTTCTTGTTTATTTTGGTGCTTGGTGTTCCTTTTTCCTTAGTTTATTTGTTTTCAAGCTGCAGCAACAGTATGTTGGGGTCGGGGCGTCATTCTAAATTGAAGTGGTCCAGAGTTGCCCCTATGCATCGGTGCCCATGTGACAAATCCATTATGATCATGGACCCCCACAATCATTGCTTTTCTTGCCTGGGTCCCCACCATCCAAAGGATGAGTGTGACACCTGTTTTTCTATGGGCTTCCGTATCTTAGTGGTTTGAGCGGCAGGCTGGGGTAGGGAACCCCTGACTTTTGGCGGGTGTCAGCGGACTCGGGATGCCAAGGCAAGAACTTTGGGCTCCACCCCTGAGCCCAACCGGCCCATCCGACCCAGCAGGGTAGGGACCTCCTCTGCTCCTCTTGCTGGGGCATGAGGTTCCTGCAAGGGGTTGGTGTGGAGGTCGTCTTCCTTTGGGGAGGCGACTGGTCGCCCCTTGCAGTCTGACTCCTCCTCAGAGGATTAGATGACCTCCGAAGTGGAGTCAGAGCTATACGCGAGCTCTTCTTGGCAGGTCCCCTCGAGACCATGCTCCTCGCTGACTTCGGCTCTCAGCGCCATCTCCGGAGCTGATGAGTGGAGTGGTGTAGCTAGTGTGTCCGAGCCTTACCCTGATGCCCCTTGGTGTTCCGCGGGGGGTGTCCAGGGTCTCAGATATGGCCAGGTTGGAAGTGATCCTTGTCTCCTCCCCTATCTCGGGGGATGGTGATGAGAGTGGCCCCAACTGGGCCTCTGGCTCTTTGGACTCTGCTTGGACATCTCCGAGGCTGCTGGAGTTCCTGGCTTCCCATCCAGAAGGTGGTGCCATTGGCGGTGTTACTGCCCCGGACCTTTCTAGAACCTCCCCTGGTTCTCTGGTTCCGGAGTGTGATGGTGCCATGGGAGGCACCATGTCTGGGCACGATGCCGGGGTCAGAGCTGGGTCAGTGGTTGGCACCATGGTCGATGCCACCTCTCTTGGCAGTGCCGAGGTTGACATCACCTCTTCTGGCAATGCCGAGGCTGGTGTCGACTCTTTCTCGGCTGCTACCGGGCTCTCCTCCTCTCTTGGCTCTACCTCGCTGAATGATTCTGTTCTTTCAGTGACCAGGGGTCTGGCTGATGAGAAGGAACCTTGGGAGGATCCTCTAACCTCTTCAGGGGTGAGGGTTCTTTTCCTTTGAGGTAGGCAAGCCCGGATTCCTCCACTGGGCCTTCTAAGAGGGATAGATCTTCTTCCCAGGAGAAGGGGGCTTGTGGACCAGTCTGTAAACGATGATCTGTGTGTCCTAGGACTGCTGGGGGTCACTGTCGAGGACTGTCCAGTTTGTCCTCTCTCCTGGGAAGGAGCTCTGCAGTGGGTGATGCAGGAGTCTCCCAAATGGCACTGCACAGCTCTAGCCACACCTTCCGGGGGATCATCCCCAAGGGCATCCCCCAGCCCGCTTCTTGGGGGTTGGATGAGCTGGGGTTTCAGGTTTTTCCAGTTCTTCTCCTAATCAGGACACATCTTGATGAACCCAATGCTCTGGCAGAGGTACTCCCTGGTCTAGCCCGGCTATCCCTCCTCCTCCTCTATCTCTGCTTGCCCTACCCTTTACCGGGGTTTCTTAGCCCTGAAGGCCCCCCTGTCTTGGGAACAATTCAGAGCGGTGGCGGCACTTTTCCCCCCGTTACTTCACGGCCATTTCTGAGGTAATTTTCAGACCCTACCCGGTCATAATGTCACATGCTTAATAGCGTACGACATTATGGCTAAACCTGTAGAGCACTGTAGGTTATGGCGAGTGGTGCAATACCGCGAATACTGTTGTATGCGGTATTGCACCACTCAAAACATCCCAGGCAGAGGATGAGACCTCTGCTGGGATGGGGTTCTGCCAAGCAGCTGCCGTGGCTCACTGGACTGGGCCACTGCAGCAAGGAACCCAGGTGTTGCATCTGGGACCAGGTTTGATTCCTGGTCCCAGAAACTTTTTAATTTTTTTAACAGTTTGTGCGCTTCTTGAGTTCACCCTCCCGTAGTTGAGAATGTTTATTGGGAGAGGTTCGGGGCACAGTCCCCTGTAATGGGGTGCTGGGGACAGAGCCCCCACAAAAGAAGAGTTATACCGTATGGCAGAAGTGTGCTGTGTTAAGCAATAGATTTTGCTATGGCATAATGTCTTGTGACATTATGGCCCCGTGCCTTTTCAGACCTCCTACTTCAGTGCCGCCTACCTCTGAATTGGACTCCCCCACTTCCTCAGCTTCCTCAATACAGGAAGAGGACACTTCACGCCATTTTTCCTCAGTGGGGGACTTTTCATCCTACCAGCATTTCCTGTCGGAGATGAAAAGGGAGCTCCGTATCTCCCATCCTGTTGGACGGAACCTGGATCGGGTGATGCTGTCATTCCTCAGGGGGTACAGTGCTGACACTTTGGTCATCCCCCCGGCCATGGCCATTACAGGAGGCTTCACACGCTATCTGGCTATGGCCCTCTGCCCCTAGAGACTGTTTGTGCAGATACTGCACAGCAGTGGCATCTCTGGGTGCCATGCCTCAGCATTCTTCAGGCCTGGGTTCCTGGACACCCCCTCTGAGCATCACCACCTTAGTCGAGAACTCCCCCTCACCCTGACTCAGCCAAGTTCAACTGATGGGGGAGGAGGAGGGTGTTTTTTTCGGCATGTCTCCTTTTGCGAATGTTGTCTCATCGGGCTCACCAGGTGGCCTATTCTAGGCATATCTGTTCTCTGCTAGGGCAAGTCCTAGCAACGCTGCATGATGGTGAGGAAACCAGGCAAGTCATTCGACTAACTGCTCAAGGCCTGGATCTAGCAAGACATCTCTCTAGGGCTGTCTACAATGCCAGTGAGGTGGCTTCCAGGCTAGTAGGATATTCAGTCTGCATTAGGTGGGCTGCGTGGCTTCACCTATCCAAGTTTGCACCCCTGGCCCGGCATAGGGTGATGTCCTCACCTTTCTGGGGGGGCCACACTTCTTTTTCTGCAGGGCACAGTGAGTTCTTCAGGGGCACCCTCCACCTCCCAGACCCCGGGAGCATTCACCAGCCCTGTCAATCCCTTGGGCCTAGCCAGGCCTAGTTCGGCCCCCTTCTCCCGTGTCTTTTTTCTCCACCACGGGAGGCTGGGGGAATATCTTTCCCCCAGGTTCACCTTCTTGGTACTCAGACCCTTTAGTAATGAATGGTGAAGATTCATTTTTGTAAGATATACAAATTACATACTTATCATAATTATGATCTTCCCAAATATCTTCACCATTCATTCGCCCTCCCTCCACCCTATGATCAGACACTGGGTGGCTCAACCCCCCTTTTCCCTCCCTTCCTCGTCCTTCTGGCCGGAGGGGATTGGAACATAGGGGCTCAGGCCTGGGCAAACCCTGTGTCCAGTCTGGATGTTTTCACCTCTGGTGGTCAGTGAAGTTGCTCCACTTTTATGTGACACCTCTAGGTTGACTCCCTTAAGGGTTTTTCCCAATTGAGCAGTCCTCCAGTCCTTGGGATCTGCTTCCTGGAGTGATCTCCATCAGATACTTAATCATGCTTCTTCTGGAAAAATTTTAGAAGTAGAATGGACACTCAGACTAGAAGAGAAGGAATGGATGAAAACAGAAGGTAAGGAACAAGTTTGTCAATATGAGAGATGGGTTTTTCTCTCTGTTTAAAAAAAAAAAGGAAAAAAAAGGAAAAAGGATTATCGAGGTGGTCGACTAGTTGGTCATAGCCTACCTGATCCAGGGCTTTAGAGATTGGGGGCAGAATTGAAATTGGTCGGTAGTTAGTATATGTGGTCTTATCACCACTTTTGAAGACTGGCATTATGACTGTGGCTTTCCATTGTTTAGAGAACTGTCCAGTGAGTAGTGAGAGGTTGCTAATTCGTGTTAAGGGGGCCAGGACCTCATCTATGGTGAGAGTTAATAGTTTCAGGTCTAAGCCTTCACTACTGTGCCTGGATTTGTGAAGTACCTGCAGTAGATATTTTTTGGCTTCAGAGGTTTTGATGACCCTGAGGTGGAATGGTGGTGCTGGGTACCCTGGGTGGGGGTAGAGGCTGTTGACGTTGTACTCTGGGCTGTACTGTCAGGATTGAGGTAGCTTGGTGGGAGTACTTCACTGAGGTCAGTGAAGGCACTGTTAAAGGTGTTTGCAGTGGTTTTGGGGTCTTGGGTTATAGTCCCATTCAAGTTTAGCAGGTCAGGAGGAGACCTGCTAGGCCACCCTGTTAGTGTTTTTATGTTTGCACAGAATTTGCGACTGTCCCCCCAGGAGTTGTCCAGTTTGGCCCTAAAGAAGTGTGATTTGGCCTGTCGAATTGCCTGTGTACATTTATTGTGGGCTGAACAGTAGTTTTGGAAGTCAGATTGTCTGCTCGTGCTTTTGGCTATATGCCAGAGGTTGTCTCTGGTATGCTTGAGGTCAATGAGTGAGGGAGTTATCCATGTCTTGTGGGTGCCTCCGATCTTTTTAGTGGTGAGGAGTGCAAAGATATGACATGCAGAGTTAAAAGTCTTGCTAAAGTATTGTAATGCCTTGTCAATGTCAGTTATTGAGTAGATGGGGGACCAGTTAATCTTGCAGAGGTGCTCTTTTAAGGGACCCAGTTGCCCTCTTCTCAGGATTCGGGTAGTCACTTCTTTAGCTGTGAGTTTTGGGGACTTATTCGATCAGATGCAGAGGATGGGGGAGTGGTTGCTGATGGTGTCAGGGAGGACAACTGTTTAAGTGACTCATTCTGGGCAGTTGGTCGAAAGCCAGTCCAGCAGACTACTGGAACCAGTGCGGTAATTGGTGTGCACTGGAGTTTCAACAAATTAGGAGATGTTTATGGTGTTGATGGCATCCCTGTATGAGGCAACATCAGGGGACAGCCAGTTTATATTGAGGTCACCTACTACGATTACCTCTGAGTGGAGGTCAGTGAGGTATTCAATGAGTATATTAAAGCCTGCTGCCTGCTCTTTGGGTGGGATATAAGTAGAGATTATGGTAATGCCCTTTCCAGTTGTCCCAAGGATTTTTTTGACAGGTAGAATTCAGACATTGCTGCCTGATTTTATAGGAGGGAGGGCCAAACCCTGGAGGTGTTCTTTAATATAAACTACACAGCCCCCTTCGCATTTGCCAATTCTGTCCTGCCTAAAGGAGTTATATCCATCTAGCCTGATGTCTGTATCAGGTGTTCTTGGGGTAAGCCATGTTTCTACCATGGATAGGATGTCCGGGTTGTGTTGGGTTACCCACACTTGCAGATAATCAAGTTTTGCTGACAAACTACAGATACTGATAGAAGCAATCGTGAGATAGTTTTGCTTCTCATACATATTCGTTTTTGCATCCCTGGGGCCTGGGTTGGGGGTGTATGTTCCTGTATAGTAGTAAGAGTAGCCAGAGCAACCGAGTTGCTTGCAGCCTGAGTTGCTTTATGGCTTGCGAGTGGTTTTTGCACGCTTGGGTTCTCTTCGGGTATCTGCTTGTTGTTAGGAGTAGATTAGTGAGTGGGGCAGGGAGGGGGCTGGTGCTGTTCTGCTGCAGTGGCTCAAAGCACGATTTACAGCAGCTGTTTTCAGATGGGGTGGCTAATGGGGCTGATGTTGATCTTAGGCAGTTTGTTGTAAACCTTGGTGATAGGTTGTCATGGGCACAGCAGGTAGGCTGCACTGAGGAGGGAAGCATTTAGGTGGAAAGCAATGTTAATAGAATTGCAAGGCGCATTAGCAGGTGCATAATTAGATGTTGTTGTGGTGTTGGAGGGTGTCTCTGGGAGGTTAGGATAGGCAGTGCTTGCCACAGTTTTAATGGTCAAGAGATGGACGTGGGTGCCTGTGAAGGAGTTTGTCCCGTGTGAGGCAGCTCGGTGAGAAGCTGCTCAAGGAGGTTAGAGTTCTCCTTTAAGGGGAGGGTGTGGTTATTTAAGCAATAAGCCACGAGGGGATGTGGGTTATTGGGTATTTACCACGGCTGGAGTGGTTTGCCCATGAGGCACAGCCGAGTGGGTAAATCTGCGCCAGCCGTGGTAAATCCCCCGATAACCCAGATCCCCCAAGTGGCTTATTGCGATTATACCATGTTCTTTTTATTGTTTTTTTAATAAAAAAAATAGTGTAATATAGGTTTTCCCCAGTTTTAATTATTTTTATTAACTTCATTATTCCACCAGAAAAAAAATAAGAGTTCCTTGTTGCTAGGTAGAATGATGTGACCCCTCCCCGCAAAGCTTGTTTTTATTGTCCTCCCTTCCCCTGCCACATACACACACACATAATCTCCAGAGTTTAATAGTAAGTTTGTCTTTGTGTCTGTTGTGCTAATGGGCTGCTGTCACACAGCATGTGCTTTCGGGTTGCATTGCTAGTGCGTACTGTGAACCACTTCCGTGTTCCAGGAAGCAGTGCAAAGTGACCAGGCTTGTGAGTTTTTTTTAAATAAGTTTGTATTCATATTTAAAATGACGAAGGAACAAGAGCAGGAGGGCACCGAAGAGAGAAACTGAGTCATGGATCGGAGACAGCGAAGGGAGAACCAAGAGTTATACTGGGAATGTACGTTCCACATAATGGAGTGCAGACAGCGTGGGGAGTGGAGACTAAACCTGAGGTGAGGTGAGTGCAGTCTAGGCGGTTACAGTTTTTGAAGTCTGTTGTCCGATGATTGTTTTTTTTTTTTATTAACACTACGGCTCCACTTTGTTGGGCTGCTTTGTAGTTGTTAAACTGTGTGCTTTGTTGAATGAGCCGTGATGGGATTCAGAGACCGCCGGTTCACGAAGATTTCAATATGGCGGTTCCTCCATTTGAATTTTGCAGGTCGGATGAGTTCTAGAGATGGGGTTGACTGGCACCTTTGCCGTGGGTATATCGTAGGATTTACCATGGCAGAAAGGTGCCAGCCAGCCAATGACAGTACAGCATTTTGTGTTTTTCTTTGTGTCCATGGTATAATCCCAATTAATTCAGTGGCTGTACCTGTATTGGGGGGAGGAGAAGGTAGGCAGAGTTAGATGGGGAAAAAGAGTACTTAATAGAGGCCGGGGTCAGGGAGGGCGAGCGGCGGGTGGGACAAAATATAGCCTAAGAGATTAACTGGCTTTACAGTTACAGGCGCAGTGCTTAGAGCAAGAGAAAGGCACCTCTGAGACTTCGGCTACTGAAAAAATACAGAGGACTAACAGTTCAATCAGGAACAGCCTGAGAAAATATCAGCCAGTGGCAGTGAGGTTCGACTTCAGTGAAGGCCAATCAAAGGTGCGGCTTTCATGGCTGTCTGTCCATGGCCCTGTTGGCTAGGGCTACTGTACCTGACATGCTTGCTGGGCAGGCAGGTTGCAGGAGAGAAGACGCCGGCAGAGGTCCACACCAGTCGCTCGGCCCGTTTAGGGCTAAATCCTGGACGAAAGGGAAGGAGAGCATCAGAGAGGTAGAAGATAAAGGCTGAGAGCTGGCTAAGCTTAATCAGTGGGAGGCCCAAGGGGCAGAGGACAAAGGGTTAGGGCAGGAGCGAGAAAAAGGCATTACTGTGAAAGCAGAGGACAGTGGGGGCAGGGGCAGGCACCAATAGTGCCAGTGGGAACAACAGTGGTTTCATAGATAGACGAGGAGCTAAATGGATTAAGGGGGAGCAATTAAGTGATGAAATTCAAACTTCAGATGGTGTCAAGAGGTGCCGTGAGCGAAGTGGGGGGGGGAGCAGACACTAAGAAGCCGACCAAAGCAAGGGGGGGGGGTTGGGGAGAGAGAATGAGGGCTTAGAGTGAAAGTGTAAGAGTTGCTTTTGTAGGGGTTAGCAAGGTCAAAATGGCACCAAGAGGTGCCATAGGAGAAACAGTTGGGCAGGGAATGAGAGCTGTGGAAAAGTAGCTGGAATCAGTGGGAATTAGGAACAGCCAGAAAGTGAGGTAGAGGTAGCATTGGGGTGTAAGGAAGACAATCAGATAGGAAGCAGGTTAGGAGCAGAGCCAAAACAGTGCATACAGAATATATTTTTATAGTTTAAACAATAAGTAGTACATCCTAATAGTATACTACGCAGCATGAGCAAAATCATCAGTTAAGGCAGCAACAGCAATCCTAGTTCTCGGAGTTAAGTTAAGCAGTATTCATCTAGCTCTACTGGAATACAATCTGGTCCTAACAAAATATAGCCTAAGAGATTAACTGGCTTTACAGTTACAGGAGCAGTGCTTAGAGCGAGAAAAAGGAGCTTCTGAGACTTCGGCTATTGAAAAATCTGCCGAGGATTAACAGTCCAATCAGGAGTAACCTGAGGAAATATCAGCCAATGGCAAGGAGGCTCAGCTTTCAGTGAAGGCAATCAAAGGTGCGGCTTTCACGGCTGTCTGTCTATAGCCCCATTGGCTAGGGCTACCTTACCTGGGATGCATGCTGGATGGGCGGTTTGCAGGAGAGGAACCGTCGGCAGAGATCCTCATCGGTCGCTCGGCCCATTCAGGGCTGGATCCCAGGATGCTTGCTGGGTGGACGGGTTGCAGGAGAGGAGCTGCCAGCAGAGATCCGCGCCAGTCACTCAGCCCATTCAGGGCTGGATCCTGGGATACTTGCTGGGTGGGCGGGTTGCTTGCTGGGCAGGAAAGGAGCCGCTGGCAGAGATCCACTCCAGTCACTCGGCCCATTCAGGGCTGGATCCTGGGATGCTTGCAGGGTGGGCAGGTTGCAGGAGAGGAGTCGCCAGCAGAGATCCGTGCTGGTCACTCGGCCTGTTCAGGGCTGGATCCTGGGATGCTTGTTGGGCTCGTGGGTTGCAGGAGAGGAGCCACTGGCAGAGATCCGCATCAGTCACTTGACCTGTTCAGAGTTGGATCCTGGGATGCTTGCTGGGCGGGTGGGTTGCAGGAGAGGAGCAGCCGGCAGAGATTCGCGCAGGTTGCTCAGCCCATTTAGTGCTGGATTCTGGGATGCTTGCTGGGCCAGCTGGTTGCAGGAGAGGAGCTGCCAGCAGAGATCCACACCGGTCACTCAGCCCGTTCTGGGCTGGATCCTGGAAGAATGCTTGGTATGCTATTTTTGTATATTCTGACTCTGTATAATCTATATTATATGTAGTCTGCATAATTAATTTTGGGTTGCCTCTGAAAAAGGGATTCTTTGTTCCACTGGACCTTCCTGGTTAACAAAATTCATTAAATAAAGAATGTCTTAACCAAAGGGTGGTATACCATGGCAGTACAGCAACCCCAGTACTGCACTAGAGGGCCAGTATTTTGGGATGAGAACCAAGTCCTGGTGAAGTACTAGAACCCACGGCCTTCTGGCCTGGTGGTAAATGTGCTACCAACTGAGCCACACCAGAGTATTTCTTTGTGCTTAGATTCTTGGAGGGGAACTGGAATGGTGCCGTGAGAAGCAGGTGGGAATAGGGGGAAAAATGGGCAAACTGCCAAGTTGTGCTATTATGTAAACGGAAGTGTTATTTATTTTTATATGTAAAGTTGTTGTCCAGATATGGCCCATCAGTGCAGCTCACGATGCCAGCAACATGGTTTCGGGGACTAGCCTGGGACATCAAGGGCAGTAGTGCCTCCGTGCTGGCTATCCAGGTCCAGAAGCAGACTTGGGAAGCCAGGATTGTGATGGTCCAGAGCTGGGGAGCGCTGCTGAATGCAGAGAGAGCCAGCCCGGAGGGAGGAAGACAGCCAGGTTTGCAGTCACAGTGGACCCTCATGGTGGTCTGGATAGTCTGCACCCTTTGAGGGGTGGCACTTATACACAAGTAAACTGCATGTGAGGCCAAATAGTGGCAGTATATAATCTGGGTAGATGGGAGGGAGAAAAAATGTGGTGTAGAAATAATAGCGCCATCATGATAATAGACGGTGACACTCTTGGTCCCCATGCCTAGAATCCCCCATCATGAGCTGGGTAGGTGGGTGCAAGTGGATGATGGCACTGGGACAGTCGTCAGAGGGGTATGTCCATAAGCCAAAGGACTGGACAGATGATTGTAAAGAGAAAATTATTATATTGTATTTATGGAATAAATAATGGGTAGGTGTGGTATACAAGGAAATAACCCATTAAGGGGGCTTATCACACCATGCATTGCAGGACCATTAAATCAGTGTGAAGGAGCTTAATGCCCAGACCCTAAATTGGGTGTGGAGTGGGGGGCACTCCTATTGTCAGTAGTGGACGTGGTGAGAGAGGGACCTACTATTTGTTCTGTAAGGGGGAGGGGGGGAGCTGGGGTCCAACCTTGTTTGAGAAATAAGACCCATGGAGACACAGAGAAGGGAGATCCTGGGGGATTGGCCTGGGGCACTTTATAAGTTAATAAGGCCTCAAAAGACTGTCTCTCTTTTTACCTATTTATTGAAATGTCAGAAATTACAACCTTTGAGCTGGGGCTCTTTTACAAAGGCTCTACATCATAGGTAAAGGAAACAAGTACAATTTGCGTGGTACAAGAGACTGAATGAAGACTAGGGGATACAATAACCTCAGAACCAGAGGTTCTTTTACAACATAGTGAGGTGGAAATTGTCACAGAGCCAGAGGTTCTTTCTCTTATCGTATGAGAGACACTGGGCATGAGGTCTGGGTGAGACAACACTCAGAGGCCCCATTAACTTATTATAAATCACCTGAGTTGAGTTGGGGGGATTTATAATAGGGTTAGAGACTTTTTTTTTAATTTACTTATGCTGTTGTCCCCCTGTCAATGAATCCCTCTCCCCTAAGGCTCCTGTCCAAGAACACAGTGTACACAGGACAAGATGTTCAGTAACTCTGCACACTGATTGGCAGGAGTCACGTTGCTGATTTATGATGTAAATAAGGAAGGAGTTTATTCTAGGGCTGTTGAGTCATAAGACCCGGGCTTGTATAGCATCAGTGTATGAGAATGATAAACCATGATGTCTGTATGTATCCCCACTTTTTGTGGTGTTGGCAGCTGGGCAGCAGATGTTTTAAGCCTGTAAGTTAAATAATAAATGAAAAAACCAATAATGGATGTGGTTTATTCAAGGATTCACCAGGTTGTGTGTGTGTGGGGGGGGCTGCCCTGGTAGGCAAGCTGTATTGATAATATGGTGAGCAGTTCTCCTCTGGATTAAAAGCACCAGATTATGGAAGGCATAGGAGAACACCATAAAGAGGAGTTGGCAGTTGGGGTGGGGGTGGGATTGAAGGGGGACAAAAATTAAGAAAAAAGTAGATAAAGTAGAACTGAAGTTTCTCAGCTGAGTCACAGGATTCCTGTAACACATCACTTTTATTTTTGAAACAGATTGATATAGCATGCCTTAAATAGGCTTTGGATACACACACAAACACACACACACACACACACTGTCAAAGCGGACAGTGCGAGAGCCTCTTGGCCTGCCTGCTACTATTTCTTGCTGTACATACCCAAAATAAATCCCATGGCATCAATCCCAGCCACGAGATCGATATCTTCTTCCTGGAATGGCTGAAGCAGATCATCCACGCAGTCCTGCAGACCCTGATGGAAAGGGGAAACATATCAGTTAGCAATGACATTAATACACCATGCCTTCAGGCAGCAAAACCTCACATCAGTACTTTCCAAATGGAACCCCTCCATATAAAATTAGATTCAATTATCATAACTAAATTATACAATATGGTTTAGATACTGGAAATGCTGTGAATCTTTATAAGGGTGTTATATGTAGTGCAGCTTTAAGAAATCTACTTCCTGTAACTCTTACTGTGTGTGTTGAGTAAGTTTTCCTCTTGTGTCTGTGCTGAATGGAAGGAAACAGAGAAGGCCTAAATTTCTGTGGTGCATGTTTTTCTTTCTACCAAGACCCTGATGTGTTTAAGGTACTTATTTTCAGCCACTAAATACAACAAACTGGTGACAAGGATGGTGAAAATGTTAATAGTTCCAGCTAACTGAATTGCACCATTTTCTGATGTTCTGCATTGGAGGCAAGTAAGCAGTTTGGAACTGTGCAATATCATGGAAACTTCAGCCAGCTTTGAGATTTTTAAAGGAATGGACTGGGATTCATGGCCCAGATGGTTTGATCAGTGGTTATTACTTAATCCTGCCATACAATCTGCTAATAATGAGCAACAGGATATGTTTATTCAAGCTGCTTTTTGTACTTTCTCGGGAGTGAAACCTTCAAACTTTTATGCAGTCCGTGTGCACTGGACCGGCCAGAGGATTTGTCATATCAAGAGCTAAAGGCTAAATTGAATGCACAATATAGTTTAACAACTTTCCCAAGGGCTGAACATTATAAATTCTACAGTTACCAGCAGAAACCAGGTCAGTCATTACAATCTTATTTGGCTGAGATCAAACGCTTAGCTCTCATGTATGAGTGGAGCAGGGAGCATCTTGAATGCAATTTAGTTGATGAGTTTGTTATGGGGTTAAATAATGAACATCGAATTCTGCAGTTACGTTCTGTAAGTGTCAATAAATCTGCTGATGAACTTTTACAGGTGGCAGAAATGTATGAGGCTGCAGAAAATGAAGCGCATGTTTAAATGAACACTGAAAATGGCACGGGGTCATTATGTCGCAAGACATGTTTGTTGCCGCATGGCGCATTAAGCGTGTGATTTATGCCATGGAGCATTTGTCTTTGTTCTGTGGGGGCAGAGCCGTTACAGGGGGGCTGCACCCCCTGACCCCCCCACTAAAGATGCTCAACTCTGGGGGGGGTCCAACTCGGGCAGCACACAGGTCCGGGTTCGCCATAATGCCGTACGCTATTAAGTGTGTGACATTATGACCGGGTGCAACTAAAAATGAGGTTCAACTAACTGCAGTAAACCCCAAATTGAAACAGCTCGAACCTAAGTCTAAACCACTGTTTACAAAGAAAAATTCAACCTCTCCACCCAAACTGCATGGCCAGTACAAATGTGCATTATGTGGGTCATCTCAGCATAGCAGGGACCAGTGCAAATTCAGAGAAGTTCAGTATCATGCATGTAAATGTCAGGGTCATCTTGCTAAGGTTTTCAGAAGCAGGAGAACTGCAGTGGTCAGTTCAGAGAATACAGACAGTGCAGTGGTTCTCACTGCACCACAAATACAGACTAAAGATGTTTACTCCTTTCTGTGTGTTACTTCAAGTGCCACAACTGAGGCATCAGTTGCATTTAATGGTAGACTCTGCTTCCCCAGTTACTTTTATTAACCATCAAACATGGTCTGATCTGGATAGGCCACCACTGTCTCCTTGTAATAAGTTGCTGTGTGCATTTGAAGGGCAACCAATTCAGCCACTGGGCTTGTTACCACTTTAGTATGCAGGACTGATTCTCCTGGTACACCTTTAACTTTTCTGGTTTCAGGAAAGGATGTCAACATTTTGGGCAGAGACGCTCAGGTTCTTCTAAGCATTCATACTAATCCAGCAGATTTTGGCCTACGTGCTGCTGTCCAGGTACCACAAAGCAGTAACCCGCCCAAGCTTGGGGAGATTTTAGACATGTATCCAGAGTTGTGAAAAGGCCTGGGATGTTGCACAACAGCTAAAGCCAAGTTAGTTACAAAGGCTAATGCAGTCCCTAAGTTTTATAAACCACAGAAACTCCCTTTTGCCTTAAAACCGGTGGTTGGGGCAGAACTGAGACAGAACAAAAAAGGGATACGCAAAGTCGGGGTAGTTATCCAGCATTATTTCTTCCAGAAGAAGAACAGGAAGAGATAGTGGAACCACAGCAACTGAGACAAGATGTGGCTGATGCTAATCAGATTCCAGAGCAACAGCCTTCAGTCCTACTATGTCATTCGGGACGTATAAACGTCCACCAAAGAGAATGGATTTGTAGAGATATAGCCTAATGACATGACTAAAAGGGACATTGCAGTAATAACTTTAATAGCTTCATACTGTTTTCTGAATTATTGACTTCACATACTTTCTAGCTAAGTCAGGAAGGATCGATATATGTAGTGCAGCTTTAAGAAATGTTAAACAGTACAGCTTTAAGAAATCTACTTACTGTAACTCTTCCTGTGTGTGTTGAGATAAATTTTCCTCTTGTGTCTGTGCTGAATGGAAGTAAACAGAGAAGGCCTAAATTTCTGTGGTGCATGTTTTTTTTTCTACCAAGACCCTGATGTGTTTAAGGTACTTATTTTCAGCCACTAAATACAACAGAGGGTATTAGGAAAATTACAAAACATTACTACAATTGTTAATTAAGTACTAATAACTGGGTCTTCCTTTTTCCCATAGGAAAACCATGGTGTAATTTGGTGTAATAAAGGAGTGTTTATTACGGCAAACACGTGTATGGTTTCCCTCAGTCCGCGCATGTGCCAGCTGCATCTCTTCCATTTCAACCGCTGGCCACTTTGTTGTCCCCTGGAGACTGAACCCCCACTCAGACTCGGCAGTAAGGGTTCCATGTCTTGTCAGCGACTGCAAAACAGCACCGAACTTGACAGCAAGTGCAAATCGCTGAAAAACTGCAACAACTTGCATGTCAGCGAGAGTAACAACAGCTAGGATCGGGTGCATGTCATAAAACAAACAATTACAGCATTTTTTTTTATGCGGGGGCTGTACTTCCCATTATTAATATAATCAACTTTGAGAGGGTGCCTGACACAGGGGAAAAGTTCAAAAATAAAAATCAGCAAAATATTATATTTATTTATTTATTTATTTAATTTTGTTGACCGGGAAAACCCACTGGGCCTAAATGGTCCCTTTTTCAGGGGTGACCCTGATTTAGTTACACAGAAAAAAAAGGGGATGCAGGACACATTAGTGATACAGATAACACAAATGTATACTGACATAAATAGTTTGGAATAATAACTGTAGGACAATTACTGTAAAAAACATCATAGAAATTCCCCATGACTTTCCCTCTAGTGGAGTATACATGGGTAGCTGTATTCATATAAGTTAAACAGGGAGATTTGTTACAGCAGTGGTATAACTGGTTACTATGGATACAAACACAGGACAAAAGGCTGCAACAGTCCTTTTCCATATTCTACAGTTCCAGTAAGAGTGGGGTCACCTCTGGCACGAACATAAGTTGTTTTCAATTAGATGTACTTGGAGTGTTTTTTTAAAGGAGACCAGTGTGCTGGCATCATGCAGCTGATCAGGGAGGCTGTTCCATAGGGTTGGGGCAGTGTGGGAGAAGGACTTATTTCCAGCTGTAGTCCTCACCCTGGGAATCTCCAGGAGCTTTCCGGAAGAGGTTCGGAGCAGCCTGCCTCAATGCTTGGTGGCTACCAGCTCAGCTAAGCCTGCAGGGCTGGGGCCGTCTATTAGTTTGTAGGTAGTGCACAGGAGGGGGTATTGGAGTCTTTGGGAAAGAGATGGCCAGTTTAGAGAGTCAAGCACCTCGCAGTGGTGACGCCTCGGGTGGGATTTGGCTGCAAATCAAGCTACTTTGTTATAAAGTATTTGCACCCTTCCCAGTTCCCTGCCACAGAGGGACTGTATCACTGGGGCAGCATAGGTCAGTTTGGGGAGGAGGATGCAATTTGAGATGGCTTCCCTGGTTTTTGGGAGGAGATGGGAATTCATTCTGTACAGAATACCTAGTTTTTGATGTATCCCCCTGGTGACATAGTCCACGTGGCACTTGAGAGTGTGGCCTTGGACCAGAATAAGGCCTAAGTATTTGAAAGAGCTCACGACTTCTATGGGCATGCCTGCTACGGATACCAGTGGGAGCATGTGGGATGTGTCTGAGCCCAAGGTTCTGGGACCATACAACATAGCTTTCATTTTCTTATCATTTAGCAGTAATCTATTATCCAGCAGCCACTTTTCTAGGGTTGCGAAGTCCTCTTGTAGTAGAGGCCCAAGGGTCGGTGCACTATCTGAGGATCTGTACAATACAGCATTGTCAGCATACTGAGTTACTGAACTCCCACCACAGTTATTGCTGAGATCATTGACAAACATGGTAAACAGGAGGGGCCCTAGGATGGAACCTTGGGGTACTCCCTCCATGATGCTAAGTCGATCTGAGAAGGTTCCCTGCCACTTAACCTGCTGGGTTCTGTGGGATAGGTAGCTTTTGAACCAGATCAGAGAATGGTGGTCAAGTCTGGTACTTTTTAGTTTGTCTATTAGGAGGTTGTGGTCGACCAGATCAAAGGCCTTGGTTAGGTCTATAAATATGGCGCCGGTGGTGGCACCATCGTCAAGGGCCTTGAGGGTGTCAGTAGTGAATTTGATACGTGCCGTGTCGGTTCTGTGGTTCCATCGGAAACCATGCTGATTTGGTGTTAGCAGTTAGTGCATTTCCAGGTAGTCACGGAGTTGGTTGTATACGAGGCGCTCCTGTATATTGGACAGAATACATAGGAGTGAGATTGGTCTATAGTTTTCGATTGGTTCCTTAGGACCTCTTTGATGTAAAGGAACTGCATTGGCCTCCTTCCATTTGAATGGAACAACTCCTTCTTGAAAGGATCTACTGATTAGCCAAGTGAGCGGGGTGGCTACAGTGGGGGAGCATCTTTTAGTAATCTGGGGGGCAGCCCATCAGGTCCCACAGATCCTCTTGCCTTTATTTTCTTAAGTAGAGAGAACACGTCTGCTCTCCTTACCCTTTTTAAATGGAATTCCGAATATCTTGATTCTGTTCTAGGAGTTCTAGAGGGGCCAGATGCTTTGGGAGGGAAGTGCACCTTGTATGCATCTAGGTCAGTGTAAAAACTGTTGAATGCATTAGGTGATTCTTGGCTATCGCTAATGGTTTGGCCCTTGTAGACAACAGGCCCCTGGGGAGGTTTGCTGCTACTTTTCATCAGACCATTGATCTGCTGCCAAAAATGTCTGGGGTCAGTTAGGTTGGACTGCTGTAGGTTTTTGACATATTCACATTTGGCTGAGCTGGTGCATTTTTTGCTTTTGTTTCTCAGCTCCATGTAGGCAGCCCAATCTGTGGGTGTACCAGACTTCTTATAAGCCACCCAGGCCTTATCCCGCTTCTTCATGAGAGTCTTGAGCTCGGGAGAAATCCATTTGTGGCATTGCCCCTTGACCCTAATCTTTCTTAATGGAGTATGTTTGTTGGTGGCTGACGTGAGGCAGTGCTGGAAGTATTCCAGAGCTTTGTCAATTGTTGGGAGATGCAGGATAGGGCTCCAGTCAAGTCTGGAGAGATGGGACTGGAAAGCTGAAGCTGAAAAGCTTGAGAAGTCCCTGGTGGTGAAAGACCCGAGGAGGTATTTTGGCAGCTCTATTCTTCCATATGCAAAACATGGGGAGCGATCACTCGGTGCATCTGATAGAGTGCCTGCTGCCTGTATATTAAGGGGGTTGGTGACTAGCACCCAGTTAATAGCTGAGTGGTTTCCTGTTTTGGCATTGTGCCTAGTGGAATCAGTGATGATCTGGCTCAGATGAGCATCTAGCAACCAAGTATTATAGCCCTGTTCAGAGTCAGGTGCCCAGTGGAGACTGAAGTCTCCTAGAAGGAGAACCTCAGAGGGGGCATGGTCAGCCAGCATCTTGGTTAAGTCCTCAAGTACCTGATTGGCTACTTTGGACGGGTTGTACACACCTCCTATCAGGAGTGTCTTGGCATTGCCTAGTGTTATTCTGACACACATTTATTCGCTGCCTGTGCAGACTATGGAGAATAGGGAAGCATGGGATACACATAGTGCATCCCTGGTGTAGATAAGTAACCCTCCCCATTTTTTGCCTACCCTGTCTTTCCCGTGCACAGTGAATCCTGAGAGGTCCACTTCATGCACTGATATACTGGGTTTGAGCCAGGTTTCAGACACCATGAGAATGTCTGATTTATACAGTAAGTGTCAGTGGCTCAGTAGGTAGCACACTCACCTCTGAGGCCGGGAGATCAGAGGGCTGTGGGTTCAGTTCCCACATCTGGCACTTGGGTTAATATCCCAGTACTGACACTGTAGTGCAGCATGAGAGAGGTGCTGCACTTCTGAGGTGCCGTCTTTCGGATGAAACGTTAAAGGGAGGTCCCATCTGTCTGGATTGGTGGTAGTTCAGGTGGATGTTAAAGATCCCATGGCACTTATCGAAAAGAGTAGGGAATTTTTTATTATAATCAAAACAATTCTTACAATGTATAAAGACAGCCATCAAACATTCATATACATATCTTAATATGAAACATTCTTACAAACAAAACTGATGTTACACATACTTTTCTTTTCCTTAATATGCTTTACCATTTTTTTTTCAACAAGATAACTTCCCCCCAACCTAATCATATAAAAAATCAAAATCATCCCAATAAGATTTCCATTTTCTTGTAGAAAATATATTACCTTCTGCAAACCTTAATTTCTTAATTTCAGATTCTATTATCATAATCAATGTTAATGGAGACAAAAGCTGCTGTTGTAGCAATAATCTACGGCGGCTGATCCATAGCCAATATAAAAAAAACACATATAGCACTTGTAAAAGTGCCATACCGATCTCCTCGTTGTTCATTAGCAAAGAAGCCATAATATAAGCTTACCTTAACTGGAGGAAGTTCTAAGCTATCTTTCCACCTTTCTTTAAGGATGTCCCAAAATTCTCTTGCATAAAAGCAATCATAGTATAAATGATCCATTGTCTCCAATTGAGTAATGCACTTATCTCTTGGGCAATATCTCTCATGTAAGGATTTATGTTTTTGGTTACTGCGTACATTTATTTTACCATGTGTTCCCAACCATAAAATATCCGACATCTGCTCGGTATGCGACAATTTGTCAGATAGTAAGCTAAATCAAAGCTTACTACATCTGGGAGGTGACTGAACGGGGAATCGGAAAAAAAAGACCCCATAATGAAATTATACATTCCTTTCCTATTAAGCTTCTTAGCTAATGTCCAACGACATCCCATTTTTTACATTATCAAATACCGACCTCAACTGTCCTGCACCGGGGGCCTCCTTTTATTAAAATGTACAAAGCATCCTTCTTCCCATTCTCTCAATATGCCCTGCAATTGGTGACTCATTAAAGAAACCCATACTTGTACATTATTTCGTACCACAGGAATTAAATTCTTATACAAAAAAATGGTAAAAAAGAAGACAATGGGGTTTACCATCCCCAAACCTCCCTCTCTTATCTCCAAATACAGTGTATTTCTTTTAATGGGATTTAAGCGACTACCCCATATACCACTGAAAAAACATCGCAACAAAGGAGTTTCAAGAGTTTTAGGGACATAAAAAATGTTACTTATGAACAAAAAAATCGGAATAAGATATGTTTTAACCAAATAAATGCGTTTTTTCTTAGACAATCTATGTTTATTCCATTGAGACACCTTAAGATTACCTTCCTTTAATGCCTCCTGCCAATTATCCCAATCACTATTTTTACTTCCAAAATATATTCCCAAAATCTTACACGGTTCTTGTTCTATTTTAAATCTCCCTACCGAGCAGAATTTTTAGGGAATCCTGATATCATAACACATTTAGTTTTTCCTCATTAATTTTAGCTCCCATAATCTTCCCCACCTGACCTTAAGTCACTATGCGAGTTCTATAGCCTCGCTATTCGGCAGCACTAAACAAATATCGTCTGCATAAGCAATTAATTTTGGAAGTTAATATTATACATAACAATGGGTTTGATTAATGGCGACATACATATAATTCGCAGCACTGGATCTAAAGCCAACACATACAATATTGGGCTGAGTGGGCATCCCTGTCTAACTCCTTTCACCACACTATGAGGCCTACCTCTCCACCCATTCTCTAATGGAACAACTGTGGCCAATGCATAACATAATTGTACCCAATTCACAATTGGTAGGTAGCCCATAAGCTTTCAAACATTCCCATAAATATTTATGTGACACTTATTCAAATGCTTTGATTGGTCTACACTAACCAAATAACCTTCTAATCCATTAGCTGGATCTTTACCTGCTAATATAATTTCCTAATAAAATTAAGGCATCTGTTAAATATCTCCCAGGTACTGCACAAAACTGCTGTACATGTATCAAATTCTCGTCACTAAAGATAATCTATTTCCCAAAAGTTTAGAAAATATTTGAAATCTACATTTAAAGAGTTAAAGGTCTCCAGTTTTAATTTCCATTCTATCTCCTTTCTTAAAAAGGAAAATAAGTAATCCTCATACATCTGAGTGGGTATCAGCATATCTTTCAAAAGGAATTATACACGCTAGTAATTCCTTTGGCATTAAGTCTACATTACTTTATATACTTCCGGTAGTCCATCAGAACCAGGCTAAGTATTCTTCTTTAATGTAGAGATCACAGCGCTCATCTCCCTTTCTGTAAATGCTGCTACCATTCTAAACTTAGAATTGATCTACTTTTTGCAAATTTGCAGCTTCTAGTAAGCAAGAAATGAAATTAGAAGAAGGTCCCACCGTCCCAAAAGTGCTCTCCACGGCTCATCTACAAAATCCATTATTCCCCATTATCATAAACCACAGTCCCATCTTTTTCGCAATCCTGAAAATAAACGTTTATTAGACCTTGTGACATGCTAAAAAGGGTTCACTTGGGCAAATTTCCTTGAGTCCCACATGTTTGTTCTTGAATTAAAGATTTCATACGATCATACTGAAAAGACGTCATCAGCATCTTTACACGATTAATCTCTTTAGATAAATCCTCACCACTTTCATACTGGGTGGACAAGAGAGACTGCAATGACCAACTAAGTTTTAAATAATTACTGTTTTTTAAACTAGCTATTGCTTTTCCTTTATGTTGGAAGTATCCAATCAGGCACATTTTTAAAGCTCCCCACCAATTTCCTAAATCTTCATATAAATCCATCGTAGTCATTTGGTCTTTTATTATCATTTTTATATCAGAAATAACTGATATTTCTTTCAAACAAGAAACATTAAGCTTCCAGAATCCTGGCCCTTGTTTCCTGCTCTGGCAAGTATCTACCTTAATTCCAATTAATATGTGGTCCAAAGTTTCCACAGGTACATAAATTAATCCATCTATCTGTAACATTTGGGGAACAAAAATAAAGTCTATGCGGGATGCTAATTTTCCTTTAAAAAAGGTAGGTTTACTTGATTTCCTCCCATTTTTCTCTGCATCTTTTAAACCTGCTTGAGTCAGAATTGAAGATAAACAAGATTTATCACAATATTGTTTCCCTGTTACTTTTTTCTGTTCAAAATTTATATTAAAGTCTCCTCCCAAAATTAACAAACCTTTTTTGTACAGATACAGTCGTATTTTATATAATAAATCAATTCTTGCAGACTTCAACTGTGGTCCATACACAGAAATTATACGGCAAGATATATCTTTTATTCTCACATCTATCAACAATGCTCTACCAGGCTCAATTTCAACTATTCGAAGTGGCTTACTTCAAAAGTGTTAAAACATACTCCCTCCCACTACACAAGTCTTCACCTAAAGACCAAAACGATGTACCCCACCTCCACTGTTTTCTAACTTCAACTATCTCTGACACAGTATACAAACGTGTACCTTGTAAAAGATACACATCATATTTTAATGCAGAAAGTATACCAAAAGTTGACTGACGCTTTATATAGGATCTAATGCTATTCACATTTAAAGAAGTTATAGTTAACGGAAAAGGGGTTTAGGGAGGGGCTTTAAACTGTTTATTGCTAGACCTGGTCACACGTTTAGCCACCTCTAGTGCTTTCTGCTTAACAGGTCGCCCTGTGTTGGCTTTAGAAGATTCTGCACTAGGCTCATTCTGGTTTGTAGCAGGAAGGCTTTCTTCTACTTGTTCTCCCCAGCTGGCAAAAATAGAATATCTATTGGATAAGGGCAAAGGTGAATTCGAGGGGTCTCTAATGGTATCGCTTTCCAATAATGTCTCTTCCTCCTGATAGCCCTCTTTCTCCTTTAAATTTGAGGAACCATCCTGATTGTTACCCAACTGCATAGTAGACCGAACAGGGGATCCATGAGGGGTAACAAAAGGAGTGGTCATATCATCACTGCCTAAACCCACACTCGGGGTTAATGGAAAATCCTGTGGCAGAGAATTTATTGGTGCCTCTAGTCTTGATCTTAAACTAGGCCTCCTTCCATTTCTGGGGCTTCCACCTCTTCCCCTTCCCCTACGTTTCCCTCCTAACCTTAATCCTAGTTCAGTGTTCTCTGGTTCTACTTGAGAACTACGGGCTTGTACTAATAAATGCTCTTGATCAGAAGTCTCGTTTGTCTCAACATGTTTCCATGCACAATCAGCAAATACATGATCAATTTCATTGCATAAGCTACATAATGGGGGGCTTGTACACTCTGTAATTTGATGCCCCAACATCCCACAGTGAAAACACCGAACCTGCTTACATGCTGTATTTAAGTGAGATAACGATCCACATTTAAAACAGCTTTTAGGTTGGCCTGCATAAAATATAATACCCCTATCCCTTCCCAGATAAAATGAGCTAGGTAAATGTTGTATGCCCTCCGCATCATGAATTAATCAGACTCGAAAAGTCCATCCTCCAGTCCAGAAACCATTTACATCTAAAATTGGACGAGGTTTATCTTGTACATAACATCTTTCTCTAACAAAATATGATGTCAGATATGTTCACGCCTTCATTTGAAAAAGAATTGTTACTGATTTAACGGTAGGTTTAGTGATTGGAATGGCTTGAAAGTCTTCCCATTCCTCATTATTCTGTAAGTTATAAAATAGTCTCCAAAACTTATCCAAGGACACTCCAGTGCAAAAACTAATGTCATAATATCGATCTCCTGGTGGATGTATTAAAGCATATACTTCATTTGGTGAAAATGCCATAGAGTCTATCAGTAAAGTTTTGCCCACCCAAACGCGGTCAGGGGCTACTGGCGACTGCCCAATGTACCTCAGTCTCACTAGGAATCTGCGTTTAGCAGATTCCACCGGTTTCCTAAAAAGACCAGCAAAAGTTTTCACAGGTTCCCCTCCCAAATTTAAAGCACTTACTGTCTCATTATCTTCTTTATTCTTTGTTGCTTGAATTAATCCAGTGGTGGGCAAAGGCTCTGTTGCAAGCTGAAGCAAAGAAGGTCCCTCTATATCTGGTTGCAAAAGATTATCTATCATCGGTGACTCCTGTCCATCCTTGGCGTCTTGCGTTTCTGTAAAAACAATAGCCTCAGCTTGAGATCGCGCATCCTCACTATTGTCAGATTGGGACTCTAAAATTGGTTGGGTGTTTGCCATATGTTCTTTCTTTTGTTGTTCTAGGATATTGAATTAGAAGTTCCTGGTATAGTATTAAAGGGTCCGGGACCCATCGGTTTCCTTCCATACCCAGCCGCTCTTGTTAGTGCTTCTCCAGGGACCAGGGTTCTAATAAACATGCAGTTTTGAGTTCTTGTACCGGGGCCAAAATCTTCCTTACAGCGGGATTCGAACTCCCTCCGTCTCCCGTTTGTTGTCCAAAACGCTTCCCTCCTTCTTGATTAGGGCTTACAGGGGAGCGTTTTCTCTTGTTCCTTTCCACTTCTAATTTCCGCTGACAAGTTTGATAATCTTTTTCAGCAAAAGAAATTAAATCCAAAAGATGTTGTTTTTTCCTTTTTAGCTCCTCGGCTAAAACCATTTCATCCTCTTCTTCTGCATCTGTATTATTTCCAGTGAATATTAATGCTTCCTCACTAATGTGGTTTATTGCAGTCTCCTGGTCTTGAACCTCTCCATTAGCTGTAGGTGTATCTCCCAAACAGGTTGGAGTCGCATACTCACAACCTTCCTCCTCCACCTCCTCTGGCTGACTGGGATCCTCCATCTCCTCGAATGGACGGACAGTGCCACCCGCGAAAAGAGTAGGGGAGTTTCCCCGGTGTCCTGGCCAAATTTCCCTCATTCACTAAAAATACCACCAACAGTTTTATCTGGTTCAAGGTCAGTTGGCATTCATCTGTATCCCTCTCCCCCGGGCGGTCATATTGAGTTGCTCAATTTGACCTTGCCCATATCACTGGTTACCGCAGTAAGTGAATGAGCAAAAAAATCAAGTACATTGAATAAAAAAACTTACATTTCAATCAATCAAATCTTTATTTATCCAGGCGAACATCACTGAGCATAGCTCATTTACATGATGGACCTGTTAGCACAGGAACACAAGATATACAATATATGAACAGTCACAACGTAACTCCTCAGTAATATTATACAATACAGAGATACAATAGTTAAACGTAGTCATAAGTGGAGAGCAGTTTGGAAACAGTGGCTCAATTCCTTCGTGGTGTATAATGAGTCTAGTAACAGTAACTGGAAGTACTAACGAGGACAATTGTTAGGTAGTGGTATATTACATACAATGCCATAAGAAACAAGACAGACAGTGAGTTAAAAAAAGAAAACAAACAAACGGTGTAACAGGGTGGGGGGGTGTGGTAGGCGAAGCGAGATAGGGTACAGGCAGGGTGGTAGGGGATAGACGAGGGACAGATGAAGCCTCGGAGAGGACACAGGACAGGAGGGCGGGGAGCACAATTAGGTATTAGAGAAATGTGAAGGAGAGGCCACAAGGTCAGGTGTAGCGGAGAAGACAACGCCATCATGGTATGCTATAAGTGCACATTTAGGCTGCCGACTGAAATAAATCAGTACAAAAACTTTTAAATAAATAAATGAGACTGTGGGCCGCATGCTCAAACCTAAGCAGACCGCGTCAACATAGAAACGTCCTTTTTATTTTATATAATTGCTGTGGCAAAAAAGGAAAATCCAGCAATTATATCAAATTAAATATGATGTGGTGTTTAAACTCGAAGTTTACACACACCCTTGATGTTAGATGCTTTCACAAACCCCTTGAGCTTCGCTCTCAGGGTTTATGTAACATCTAACACCTCGGGTGTATGTTAACTTCACCAGCTTCTGAGCTCCACTGCTCATGCTCATTCACCTGTGCGGCTGTCTCCAGAAGTGCCGTCAATTGTCCATCCAAAAACACACAGCCACACAGCAAATACCATCGGAGTTTCAATACTTGAAAAACAGTTCTTTTTTTGTGTTATTTATTTTCACCCCTCGTGCCCCGTAACCCATCACTCCTTCAGGCTGCCTAGGTCCTTCACCTGCTTCGCCTGTCCCGTCCTGAGCCCTCTATCTTCACATTGCAGCCACCCCTGAGGTAAACCAGACATAACACTTCGCCGGGTGGGTCCCCCTCCTTCGAGGGGGAAGGCACCAGGGGGGGCAACCAGCACATACTTGGCCCCAGGGTGCTGCTGAAGTGGAGGAGCTCTTTTAGGGCATCGGCGGCAGCAGAGGACCGGTAGCCATCATCCGGTCAGTCGCGAGGCGGATTTTCTGCTTTTCTACATTGTTCCCCCTTGCGTCACCATCTGCAGTGCTCCTGGTCTCCACCAGAGGTCGCCACAGAGCTGACCAAGCCACCACCGCCTCTAGGAGAGGAGATGGTCCCTCACGGATGCTCAATCCTCCTTCTCCTGCTAGCCCCAGCCCGAGTCCGTCTCGAACCTGGGTCGCTGGCATAGCGTGAAGTGTGGTGTCCAGCGCCTCAACCCTCAGCGCCACCGGGCCGGTGAAAAAAAAAGCAGTTTAATAGATAATTTCCCACTACTCTGTGAGATCTGCTTTAAAAACAGACTTCTTTGTTCTTCAGAGATTTCAAATTTTATAGAGCTCTCTCTCCACATGAACCACTGTGAACTTTCAACTCTAGTCTGCACCTAATTAACATACCTCCGAGACAACCACGGACCAGAGCTCCATAAAACTTGAACTCGCTCAACTAAATGCAGCTTTTAGCAGACTTTAATCATTAGGTTTTGTACTGTTTGTATATTTTAGCAGCACTGCAATGGTAAAGTTTAAATAATCTCTCCAGTTTCCATGGTTGCTGCTTTTAGCACAGGTTGCCGTTCTCACCCTGAGGTCAGTTAAACTTAGCACCCTGTTCATTCTCAAAAAGCAGATTTAATCATTTAAACTGAGAGGAAGTAACAAATATAGTGGTTTACATGTGTGCCATTTTTTTTTCACTTGCCTGCAAGCAGTTCTGAATAAATAAAACAAAGAGACAGGATTTCACACTGATTTATTTCTTGTACTTACTCAGGTTGTTAAAAAAAAAAAAGTCTCCCAGCAATTACATAAAATAATGGGGGGGGGGGGAGTACAAAACTCGAATTTAATGCACACCCTCAGTGCAGGATGCTTTGCTAAATCCCTCGGGCTTTGCATTTGGGGTTTATGTGGCATCCCACACCTCGGGTGTGCATTAAATTTTCATTATGTACTCCTCCCCCCTGTATTATTCTATATGTAATACATGACAGGGTGTGCATTATGGAGATACAGAAACATAGACATTGCCAGCAGATAAAGACCAAAGGTTCATCCAGTCTGCCCATTAAAACTATTATACCTATCCCCCTGATTTACCGTCTCAAAGGGGTTTTGGCCGTGGTGTCTACTCTGAACCCTCCCTCCACCCCCTAACTCCTCCATTTGGAGGCGGTATAGCATAGTGATTAAGGGCACTGAGCTGCAAACCTAGAGACCTGGGTTTGAATCCCAATGCCCCCACTTGCATATTGTGTGACCCTGAGCAAGTCACTTAACTTCCTTGTGCTCCCAGGTTGCACCTGGAAACAAGCTCTGACTCAGTGTGCCTTTCCTGGTTAAGCAATTTCCCTTTTCCCCCCTTTTCCTTTTTGAATTATCAACCCTCAATATCAGTCCCAGTCATTCTTGAAACAATTTACAGTCCTCGCCTCCACCACTTCCGCAGGCAATCTGTTCCACAGCTGTGCCACCCTCTTGGTGAAATAGAACTTCCTCACATCTCTCCTGAAATGTTTACTGACCGACTACTGTTCATGTCCTCTCGTGACTGCATTTCTGTTCCTAGTGAATAGTTCTGCACAGTTCACTCTAGTGATTCCCCCATATAATCGTACAACTCAGGAGCGTCGCTAGGCACAACTGAATGTCGTTAATGTGCCTGAGAAGTGCGGTTTTATCACCATAAAGGCACACTCTGGAGAGTCTTATTGTCAGACCTGCAGGGACAATGTAGAGGGTTTCCAGGGGAAGGCAGAGATCTTGGTTGGGAGACCCTTTAACGCTGGGTCCAGATTACCATTTGTGGTCACCCAGCTGGCAGTACTGCAGCAGAGAATAGAAATCTCCTGCCACAGAAGAGGAGAGTGTCCCATGCTCGATCCTCCTCCCCCTGGCTGGCCCTCGAAGACTCAAGGTCACTCCTGAACATGGGTCGCCAGTGTCACAAGCAGTGGCGCTATGGCTGCACTAATGGTCCGGCCCCTCTAGGGTGGGAGAACTGAGAAACTCCAGCCCCATCTCTGGGATGTATCATGCCTCCAGCAGAGCATCTATGGACCTGGCCAATGAAGGTGCTTTCAGGGTGGGCCAGATCTCTTGGGTGTCCAAATCCAGTCCGTGGAGGTGAACAGTGTAAGGTCTACGGTGGTCAGACTTCATCCTACTCACAGCTGTGCTTCCCCTGTAACAGCACCACCCAGGATGACTGCACATTGTACCGCCACCGTGCGCCGACAACAGGAATGTGCAGAGGCTGTCTGATGGTAAATTCCCTTCCTCACTACACTGCTAGCATTGGTCCCCTAATTATTTTATTTTTAATTTTTGACCAGGAAAGACACACTAAGCAGTAACAGCTTGTTTCCAAGTGCCTCCTGAGGGGTGGGTTATGGGACCTGTTTTATTGACGGGGGAATGTTCATATGACATGGGTGAAACTCTCCTACTCTTCTTTGATAAGTGCCATAGGATCTTTTACCTGCACTGGACAGTGACCAGAGATGGGCAGAAGGGACCTTGGTTTAACATCTCATCAAAAGCATAGCACCTCACCAGTGCAGCAGTACCCCCCCCAACCCCATACTGCACTACAGTGTCAGCTATGGGTATTACCAGTGACCCGTGTTTTCCGTGATTCTGGGGTTGCAGCAGCTGTCACAGAAACATTGTCCTGCTGCAGAAACAAGCCTCTGCGACAGAAACAGCATTTTTTGCTGCAGTAAAGATGGCCGTCACCACTGGAAACCCCAACTAAATGGTTCAAATGGTTGTGAGTAAGCATGACATGGCACTAGTGTAAGTTATTGGCAGCTCCATTATACATCCATCCCCCCCGGGCTGCAGTAGTCAGTGGGCCGCCCCTTTCCAATCCACTGGCACTCAGCCCTGAAGCTTATGACCATTATGGCCTTCTCAAACACTGAAGGAACTTCAAGAAGTCTATGTCATAAGAAAGAATGGTGTTTCTATTTGACAATTGCAGAACTGTGGAATGGTGGATAAAGCAATACATATACAGTGTATGTTGGCGGATTAACGCACACGCTGGGTGCACAGAGGCATGAGGCTGCAGGTTGAATGTCCTCACAGCACCTGTGTGTGCATTAATCCCCAATAACGGCACACCCTGGAGTGTGTTATTGCACTTATAACATGGGGTATGCAGAAAAAGACTGCTAAATGCCATAAATATTTGTTTTATTCTCTTAAAACAAGACAAAAAGGATGTATCCTGCTGCAATGTAAAATAGTCCCTAGTGCAAAAACCATATATCCTGCTATTTATGCACTCATAAGTGTAACAGTTGCACTACTGAGATGATCTGTCACAACACATTTATGTTCCACAACATGGACTGGAATGCTGTGTAACAGATGCCACAGCGCCCCCCCAACACACACAAAAGAAACTACATATGTTGTATGTGAGTGCGTGTGTGTGTCTCTCTCACGATAATGAGAAGGTTCTGAACACACACACACCAAGAGAGAGAGATGGAGACAGACACAGATAGATAGTGCAGTACTGCTGATTTACATGTACCAGTGTCTGCCACTGTCTCACTGGACGCAACACGTTACATCACCGACACAAGCCTGCTCACACAACACACATTGCAGTCCTCTCTGGTCTGCACAAAATGCATCAGTTAGAAATACTTGTCCTGTAACCTTTGCACTGCACTACCCAAATCAGTTTGCAGTCTCTTTTGGGCCATCCATGGATCAACACCATCAGGAACCATGCAGCACCGTAGAGAGAGAGAGAGAGAGGATTGCCCTCCAACAGAGAACATACCACATCCTGCAGTGTCTCTCTCTCTCTTTCATTCTCCCGCTACAGAGAAGACACCACATCGCACTCAGCGATCGCAAACACAAGGCATTACAGCCACATACCCTGTCAGCGTTCAGTCTGTGTGTCAGGGATGGGGCACTGCGAGCAACACATACAGACTTAGAAGCTGATCTGTGTATAGGGACAAATACATAGAGAGGTGTCTTTTACTGAACATCACACTGACCTGTCGGTCCCTCTGACACTGTCCGATGTGTGGCACCTCTGTCTCTCTCTGTCACGTTCATTGGTCTCTCTCACTGTTTGTGTCACTCACTTGGCTCTGGGACAGAATGTGTTGACAGTGTCTCTGCTCCCTATGAGAGCTGCAAGGGAAACAGCACATTTTCAGAGTCAGAGCCGGTTGCTTTTTTCCACGGGGCAGGTGGGTGGGGAGCACAACAGAAATATTGCACAGGTGTCACAGCACAGCAAGACAGATGCCCCTAACTGGGATTCCACCACACCTGCACTTCTTCTGTAGACAACAACTTTGCAAGGGCAGCTGTCTATTGTGAACTGATAGTGCGAGTAGCTTAGCGAGGATTGCAAATGGCTGCCTTGGAAAAGTTACTTTCCCCTGCAGAACAAGAGTAGGTCTGCCCAGGGATATCCCTGACACCCTTTCACCCTAACTGTGCCAATAAGGGTGATTTAATGCACTGTCACCTGACCCTTGTTGACGAATCACCTATCTCCCTGTGTCTTCCCCTGTTATAACAGTAATTATTGCAGACAAAAAATGGGAGGCTTTCTGAACCTTTGTCTAATGTAAAATGGTCCAGCTACTCTCTCACCTCACAGTAAATCCTTACAGAGTGGGAGAGAAGATATGGAAGCCAAGTGGCATTAGCACAAATGACACCACTGGCGTGGAACTGCATAAGCAGGAGGAAGAAAAAAGAACAGCGTTACAGTGCAAACCATCACCACCAGGTTTCAAGAAAGAGGGTGGTAGGGAGTGATTGGAGCAGCACTGTTTTTCATCCAGGCAGTACTGATCTTCAAGCAACTGGGCAGGCAGGGGGAGAAATTCTCAGGAGCATACTTGTAGTAAAGCAGCACTGGGCAGGTAGGAGGGAGCCATGGAACAATAAAACAGACTGCAGTAAAACAAAATAAATGGGGGGGGGCGCTGTTGAGCACGCCCACTGACTAGAAGTTTTCAGTGGGAGCTCTCTAATCAACAGCACTTCTACACTTCAAAACAGCAATTTCTAGTGGGAGAATTCGATTTTAATGACTGGATTAGAATTCCTGAGCTTTAGAGGAACATTTTAATACCTTTTTTTCCTAAAATGGGTCGCACAAACAAAGGACCGACACCTAACCCCAAATCTCAGCCGGTGGAGACAATGCCTATGACCGCTGCAGCTAAATCTACCTTGGAGCCTGATCCACCTTGGAGAGCATTACAGAAATCTATGCAGGCTATTGACACCAAAATGGAAACTATCCTGACCAAATTTGAAGAGCAGGAGGCCAAAATTAATAGCATTGCAAAAACGGCAACTACAGCGGAATCTATGGCTACAAAGGTGCTGGCATCCTCGAGTCAACTAACACAAGAAAATGCCCAGCTCAAATATTGTTTGGAGGCCTTAGAGAATTCGCAGAGGGCCTCCAACACACGAGTCGTTGGTCTAACTGAAAATATAGATGGAGATAATGTGCTGTATTTTATCCGGGAATGGTTACCGACAGCCTTAAATTTGCAAGCAAGCCTAACCGAAGAAAACATAATTCGGGCCTATCGGATCTCACCTCGATCGGAAATGGCCAACAATACCTTACCCTGGACCATTCTGGTGGTCACATTGAGTCCAGCCATGCAGGATGCAGTTCTTCAGGCAGCCTGGGAGGTTCGTCGGCTGAATTTCCAAGGAACTACAGTTCATATCTTCCCAGACCTTTCATTTGCCACCAGAGTGAGGAGGAAGAAATTTGACGCTGTGCAAGTCAAACTGCGTAGCCTGGAGGTTACACACTCACTTCTGATGCCGGCTCATCTGCGGATACATTACGGAGGTCGGACCTACCAGTACACCGATCCGGGAGAGGCTGGAAAGAAAATTGAGGCCTTAGCTGCTGAATTTGAACGTTCCCAATGACAGGAGCCTTCTGATTCGGAGGAAGAGACTTGATCCTTGGGAGGTTAAGGTTTTCTTTTTTCAAAAGTCCAATATTGCCTTTCAGAGGTGGTCAAGCCTTCTTTATGACCACTTTTGGGAATACAAATAACGTTGGTGCACTAGAGCTGTTCTGAGTAAAATGCTGAAATTGTTGTATCGGTTAACTCTACTGCCGAATTTCTTAATAAAAATAGGGGACTTTAAAACTATGTTTTTCACATGGTTAGGCTCCCATAGCAAATTAAAAGGACAGTTTTTTGTACTGCAATATAGTTTAGAAGTTGTCTGACTGATGCAGATTTATTTCAAAGTAATCATTTTTCAGCAGTTTGATTGATATGTAATATCCCACTGAAAATTACCCCTTTCAGGAAAATATATGATCGGAGGAGGGTCATAACAACACTGATTGTTGTTTCCATTATGCTTGGGACACATGTTTGTTATTCTGGTTTGACCACTCAAATGTCTTGTGGGGTGCAACCTATTTCTTTGGACTTTATCCTGGACATTAAAACTAATGGAATACCCCCATCCACTGTAATCAAGAATGCTTAGATCTAGTAATTCTGTTACACTGAATGCATGATGATGCTATCTACTGTGTTTTCTGGCATGGGTGGCTTGTATGTAATTGTTTTAATGGAAAAACAATAAAACATAAGTATAAAAAATAAATAAATAAATAACCCTTCAGTCCCCCCATGCCCTACATCCAATCCAAATCATGATGCCAGAATTGCTTCGCATTGCTTTGCCTGTGCATCTGTCAAACTGCACTAGGCTGCCTTTTCCTGAGCATTCTTTCTGGTTAACTAAATTTCATTTTGGGGCTCATTTGAGTTGCCAGAGAATGTAAAGTCCATCACAGAATTGCTCACAGCCTGACTGCAGCAAGCATGAGGTCCTGCCGCAGAATGTAGGTCCAGTTTGCAGCAGTAAACATGGGGCCCTGAAAATACCTTTGTCATCACCCCCCCCCAACAAAGATTCAAGAAGAATCGATGGAATGGGAAGAAAGGGATACTTGGCAGCCTTTCTGTAGTAAGGTAAGCTAATTACATGGCTTATGCAGCCCACTGTCAGATGGCACCATGGAATACAGTATTGGCAATGACAGACAAAATGTCTGGGGAGATGGCAGTAGACCTGGCAGAGACTGTCAGTACGGCACTTGATGCCACCAAATACCAGTTTCATATGGTTGTGGATGCGAATGACACTGCAGCCAGGCTCATGGCACTCACAGTGTCAGTGAGGCGGTTTGCTTGGCTCAGGGCCACAAACCTGTCTCAGGACACTTGGACTAAGGCAGTGGATTTCCCCTGTGAAGGTGAGTTTCTCTTTGGGGATAAGACCGAAGCATACATGAAGAAGGGGAGGAGTACAAATCCACTTACAGAAGCAACTCTGCAAGAGATAAACCTTCCACCTCATACAGGTCCCAGTACAGGGGAGGCAGAGGTAGGAGAATTCTACTCCAGGCCCTTTTTCCAGGCTCAAGCCATGCCAGACTACCAACAGGCCAGGGGGTACTTTAGAGGCAGAGGCAGAAGGACTGTGAGAAGGTCCTTCCAGGTACCTCAGGCCCAGATCCAGCCCAAACAGAACCCCTGACGGGCTAGTACAGGTTACCTCCCCCCTTAAAGTAGGAGGCAGACTGGCTCACTTCCTCCAAGCTTGGTATATCATCACCACAGACAAGTGGGTCTTGGAGGTAATGAGCCAGGACTGTCTCTAAGCTTCAAATTACTTACCAAACTAAAAGGCAGAAATTTTGCCCTGGCTACTGCTGCAGACAGAATTCTCCGGGAGGCAGAGGTGGTAAACCTATTCTCCATTAGAGCAGTGGAACCTGTCCCCCTACTGCAGAGGGACAAAGGTTTCTGCTCCAGATACTTCTTCACCCAGAAGAAAAATGGGGACCGGTGACCTATTCTGGATCTGAGACTCCTAAACAAACATGTAGCAAAGACAAAGTTTAAGATGGTCACTTTGTCCATGTTTATACCTACTCTGCAAAAAAGGGACTGGCTGGCATCCTTGAACCTAAAAGATGCATGTTTCCACATCCCAATCCAACCCAGCCACAGAAAGTACCTGAGGTTCAGACTGCCCTCAGGCCACTACCAGTTTGCAACTATGCCATTCGACTTGACCTCAGCCCCCAGTGCATTTACAAATTGTCTGGCTATGATGGTAGCACACTCGAGAAGATGGAGTGATTGTGTTCCCATACCTAGATGACTGGCTAGTCATAGGACACTCCCTATAACACACCAGGGAGTCCCTGGCTCTAACCTGGAGCAGATTGGAGTCTCTGGGTTTTCTGATAAAAGTCCAGAAGTCCCAGCTGGAGCCAGTCCAGGCACTGGACTTCATAGGAGCAGAACTAGAGACTATCCAAGGAAGAGCTTTTCTTCCACAGGACAGAGTATGCAGTATTCTGCAGCTGCCAGGATCATTTCAACTAAACAGACCCAGGCCAGCAAGGCAGTTCCTGTGGGTGCTGGACCACATGGCAGCTGCCACAGCAGTGGTGCTAGGTTCCAGGTTTCAGATGAGAGAGACTTTCAGTTCCACTTGCGAGCTCACTGGTCTCAAAGAAGGGATTGCCTGGATGAAACTGGTGCCAGTCACAAGCACACTGTTACAAGCCCTGCAGTGGTGGTTAGACAGCGAGAACCTCAGAGAGGGGCTCCCTTCCAAAAGGAGCATCCATCAGTGGTGCTTACCACAGATGCTTCCCTCCTAGGCTGGGGGGCACACATTCCCGACTTAACAGCCAACGGCACGTGGTCCCCTCAGGAGTCACTCCTGCACATAAATTTGTTAGAGCTCAGGGCAGTGTACCTAGCTCTTCGGATATTTGCTCCGCACCTAAAAAACAAGGTGATACAGGTCTGAACAGACAACACTACCACCATGTACTACATCAACAAATAAGGGGGAAACAAGAGGCCATGAAAATGTGAAGCCTGGCCTACTCTTTACGGGTGTCTTTGTCTGCTATCCACCTACCAGGGAAGGACAATATTCTGGCAGACTCCCTCAGCAGGATCAATCAGAATCATCATGAGTGGTCACTGAAGGTATACCAACGCTTCCTTGACAACTTTGCCACAACCGACACTACAGCGACAACAGTGCCAGGTCATTGTACTGTCGGCGCGGGACCCCTGTACTGTTTCTGGGGTTATTGCATCCCCTCCCAGAAGCAACTCTGACTCAGAGTTGATTATTTAAGTAGCGGGAAGTTCTTGGGTCAAAGCCCCCCAAAGAAAACAAAGTTTGATGTGACTCCCTTTATGCCAGCTGCAAATACAGTCAACATAAAGGAGTCGCTGTAATGTCGGCCGACAACTAAATTGTTGACTGACTGTCATAGATTCATCACTGAATATACAGGTACTCTAGTCTGTATTCAGACAGTGGGGCACTCCAGAGATAGATCTCTCTGCCTACACAGATAACCACCAGCTACCGCTACCACAGTTCTGTTACAGGCCTCCAAGCAGGGGCACTGTTCCAGTGGATGCCTTAACACTGGAATGGTCAGACAGATTCCTCTATGCCTTCCCTCCTTCCCCTCTGCTGCTCAGAACTTTGATAAAGCTCATGTCACAACCAGCAACAATGATCCTGGTGGCACCAGACTGTGCCCAGACAGCCATGGTACTCCCTCCTGCTGACCCTATCTGCCTCACAGCCAATCCACCTGCCCCGGAGGCACAACCTGCTGATGTCCTTTCAGAGCAGGATCCTATACCCCAACCTCAGGTCTCTGTGACTGAAGGCCTGGCTCTTGAAAACCTAGAATTTGCAAGCCTAAACCTTTCTCAAGAGGTTTTGACTGTGCTCAGAGGCTCTAGGAAGCTATCAACCAAGAAAATGTATACTTCAAAGTGGCAGTGCAGTGCAAAGTGCAGTGGCTCAGCAGGTTGCACTCTCGCCTCTGAGGCCGGAAGATAAGAAAGCTCTGGGGTTCTATCCCAACACCAGGCACTTGGGTTAAAATCCCAGTACTGACACTGTAGTGCAGCATGAGGGGGTGCTGCACTCCTGAGGTGCCGTTTTTCGGTTGAAACGTTAAACTGAGGTCACATCTGCCTTTTCTGGTGGCTGTTCAGGTGGGCGTTAAAGATCCCATGACACTTCTCGAAACGAGTAGGGGAATTTCTCTGGTGTCCTGGCCAAATTTCCCCTATTCACTAAAAAAAATACCACCAACTGCTTAATCTGGTACAATTTCAGTTGGTTACCATCTGTATCCCCTCCCCCGGTCGCCCCTGAAAAAGGGACTTCTAATCTCAGTGGGACTACCCGGTCAACAAAATTCAATCAATCAATCAATAAATAAAAGGTTTTCTATTTGGTGCTCAGGAGGGGATATTGATCCTTCAAGGGCTGGTCTCTCTGTCCTGCTGGACTATCTGGCCCACCTCCATGCCCTAGGACTCGGAGCTTCTACTCTGAAAGTCCATTTGGCTGCAATCTCAGCTCATATCTCAGCTAGTGAAGACAGATCTATGGCCTCTCACCCTGTCTTTAGGATGTTTTTCAAAGGTCTCAATCACCTTCACCCTCCTCTTAGGGATCCGGTTCCAACCTGGAATCTTAACATTTGTATTGCCAGACTCGTGGAGCCCCCTTTTGAGCCAATGGCAACTGCAGACTTCAAGTATGTCACAAGGAAAACAGTTTTCCTGGTGGCCATCACTTCAGTCAGACGAATAAGTGAATTGCAGGCCCTGTGCACAGATCCGAACTACATCTACTTCCACAGGGACAAAGTGGTTCTCAGGACCAACAGGAAATTCCTTCCTAAAGTGGTCTCAGACTTTCATCTGAATCAATCAATTACATTACCGGTCTTCTTCACTGATAATTCCAGCTCACCTGAACAGAAAATACATAGCCTGGATGTCAAGAGGGTACTAAGCTACTACCTTGACAGGACCAAGGCTTATAGACCAGAACATACCCAGCTGTTCCTCACTTATGGGGAAGTGGGTAAGGGTAAACCTGCATCCAGATGAACCATTGCACGCTGGATAGTAGCTGGCATTTAGTTCTGTTACAGTAAAATTGGTAAGCAGGCTCCCCTGGGCCTCAGGGTGCATTCTACCAGGGGCGCCGCTGCCTCAGTGGCAGTTCAAGGGATATTCCTCTATCGGAAATCTGCAAAGCAGCTACATGCAAAACTGTTCACACTTTTACCGAGCAATATTGCTTGGACATACAATCCAGAAGTGATGCCAGATTTGGCACAGCAGTCCTGTAGAACCTTTTCCCAAAGTAGGTTCTGTGCCCAACCTCCAAAGGTACTGCTTGGTAGTCTGCATTAGTTTAATCATACTGTTTGAGTCCTGGGGTTAGAAGAAAAAAAATTACTCCCTATAGTAGTCTTGTTTCTTCCAGGGGATCACTCAGTATGATTAAAGTTCCGACCCTGCCTCCCCTACCTGAACCAAGGGAAAAGGGGGGACAGACAGATCCTAATTCTGCATCCTGCTGTCAGAAGCTACATATGTCGTTACTGGTTAATGGTGAAGTTCTTTACCCAGTTGGTAAACACTGTTGTCCTCTTTTTAAGGACTTTTTGCTTTGGGGATGTGATTAAGGGGGGCTCTATCTACACAGTATAATTAGCTAGAGGGTCTTTCCCTGTTAGGCAGCATGATGAATCTGAGCACTTCAGAGTGCAGCAGTTACTAGGGGCAGCAGTTTGAAATTGGAAGGAGCCAATAAGAGTTCCATCATTTGCATAAATTCTGTCTCTCTGGGGCAGTTCAACACTGAAGGCTGACTGCATTATTTTAATCATACTGAGTGAGCCCCTGGAAGAAACAAGATTACTTTGATATTTTTTTCTTTCCACTGCATCATTTCTTTTGTGGGTTTCTTTTATGCTTATTTTTAAATCCACCACTGAGCTATGTAATGCAGAAAGATCCTCTTTGATAGAAGAAAACATTTCATGAACATCAGGAGTTGGGGGCTTTACCAAAGCATCTGATTCTGAGGCCATAGTTAAAGAAGATGATGATCTGCTGTAATACTGTTTAGTTTGAAGCTGAAAAATACTGCTATGAACAAAATAAAAAAAACATACCATTGGAATTGGCTTTGGTGTAATTTATGTCCCGATAAAGCAATTTTATAATTAGAGTAATTGAGGATCAGAGGTAGTCAGTAATGGAGCCACAATTCAAGCGTACATTTAGATTGGGCCTGCGAGGGTTTCCCAGCTGAAGCCTAGCTGAAGATCCAAATTTACCTTGCAGGCCCTACATTCCTAATAAAGTATCTGTCTAACTGCCCCTAGTCAAAAATGTACTAGCAGAAAAGTTCTAGCTGCCTTAGTCAGCTGTCTCCTTACTCTGATAGCAAGACTGCTCTCTCTTTCTGTACTTCTGATATTTCTTTCCCTAATTCTCTGAGAAAGTCCACTAGTCAGAGGCATGGCCACATGATATGTGTATGAATTTTTTCTCTTCCCCAAATCCTCTCCAACATGCTGTACCGCCCCCTGCCCCACACCTAGCCATGATCGCTGGTGTCTGACAGTATTGTACTATCTGTTTCCAAGTAAAATCATGCCAGATATGGGACAAGGTGACCCACCCAGCTTCATAGCAGCCTCGCTCCCTGTCCTCAGATGTTAGCTCCGGACATATTACCTCTCCCCATCTGGCTGCTATATAGAGTGTATTATATGGTAGTGTGCTCTGAATGGCCCTGTATAGTATTGAAATAAGATGTCTTGTGTCCTATGAGTTAATGTATACAGCTAGAACAGACACCAGTACGGGTGCCTTGGTACAGTCTCTTACTTCCGTAGGTTGGGATTCTCCGAAATGTTGGACTTGCAGATAACTAAAAAAATTTCTACAGTCAAGGTCGTTTTGAGCTTGCAGGTCCTTAAAATTCCGAACTACAGGACCCGAGCAGAATTGTATCAAGTAAGTTAAATTAAGCCTCCGCCATCTCCAGAAAGTAGGATCTATGACAGCTGGCAGAAGTCCCTTCAGCTGTGCTATGGTACATGCCCAAATCAGTGCTGGGGAAAGGTTTACAGATGACACTAGCTCGTGGCAGACTCCCCCTACTCATACTACCCATGGATTCTGGTTGTGGGCGTTGTTTTCTAATTTAATTTCTTGCAACAATGTAATGCTTTGTTATTCTCATTGTAACTTTGTTTATTTACCTCATTGTTATCATATTATATTCATTGCAAAAAACTACATTAATGCATCAGTTAGGGTGAGTACTATAGTGGCAAAAGGAGGGAAATGAGGTGTTAGGGTTTCCATATCTAATGCCCCACCCCCACCCTGCAGGGACTGGCAGGCATTGGGGGGGGGTGTCTTGCGGTTGTCGGCTGTAACACTTACGCCATTCCATCCCCACCCTGCAGACACTGACAGGTGTTGGGGGGGTGCCTTGACGTCGTCATCCCTAATGCTCACCCCATTCACCTATACTGTACCCATCTCACCTTATTTACTTATGGAATGGGGTGAGCATTAGGGCCGATGATGCCAAGGCACCCCCCCCCGATGCCTGTCAGTGTCTGCAAGGTGGGGGTGGAATGGCATGAGCATTACAGCCGACAACCGCAAAACACCCCCGATGCCTGTCAGTCCCTGCATGGTGGGGGTGGAGCATTAGGGTTAGAAACCCTAACGCCTCATTTCCCTCCTTTTGCCGCTATAGTACTCACCCTAACTGATACATTAATGAAGTTTTTTGCAATGAATTTCCTTACTTTTTGAGATAGTATAATAGTACTGGACCCTGCGCTCCAAACTCTGTGTAGATGCGCTTATGTATGTAGGTGTGGAAGAGCATAGAGACATAGAAACATAGAAATTGTAGGTAGATAAGAAATGCTAGGCCCATCAAGTCTGCCCATAAGCCCTGTACATGATTATGGCTTCTGACCCTCCCTCTACTTTACCTTTATGGTTCCCCTTTGCCTGTCCCATGCATGCTTAAATCCAACCACAGTGCTCTCTCCCCGCTACCTCCTGTGGCAGACCATTTCATGTATCTATTACCCTCTCCATGAAGAAAAACGTCCTCACATTCCTTCTTTTTTTTTTTTTTTTTTGTTGATTCTTTTTTCCCTCTGGTCATGGCCCGAGGAGGCATCTCTCAGGCATCTTGCCTGTTCCTGCCCGCCTGAGGTCCCCTGTGCCTCCTCTCTCCCCCATCCCTCCCACAACCAGCAACCCTAGCTTAACCACTCCAGGGTGGGGCCGCCCCTCCTTGTTGAGCGCTCTCACATACATAGACTCAGGCTGAGGGAGTGGGCCCTGGGCAGAGGACCTGGAAGGCAGGCAAGGTGGATCTGGCAGTGGACTTGGAGGTCAGGTGCCGTTGCCTCCCCCTCAGAGTCGAGTTTTTCCTTGTTCTTGGTGCCCCACCCCCTGCGTGGTGCTCCCATGATGCTCTGGTGCAAGGCAACCCTGCCAGCATCATCCACGCTGCATGGCGTGCAGCCGATGCCCTGCAGCACCCCCGATATCCACCGGGAGCCACTAGCACACTGAGCTGTCCCCTGCTTACCCCGTGGAGGAGGAGAGCAGCCCCGCAGGTGCTCAATCCTCACCCCATCCCTGCCGACCCCTGGTGCCAGAGCTCCTTCCTGATCTCAGGTCGCCGGTGTGGCGCAAGATGTGGCGTCCAGCGCTTCAACCCTCAGTGCCACTGGGCTGGGACTTCACATTCCTTCTTAACGTGCCTCCTTCCAATTTCATGTCATGCTCCCTTGTTCTTGTACTCCTCGTACATTGGAAGATGTCTCCCCCCTGCACCTTGTTTATCCCTTGAAGTACTTGAATGTTTCTATCATGTCTCCTCTCTCCCTCCTCTCCTCCAGCAAGTACATATTGAGGTCCTTTAATCTGTCCTTGTAAGTTTTGTGGTGCAAGTCCTGTACCATGTTAATCACCCTTCTCTGGACCGTGTCCAGCCTGTTTATGTCCGTTCAACGGTGCAGCCTCTAGAACTGCACACAGTACTCTATATGAGGCCTGACCAGGATATTCTATAATGGCATCACCACCTCCCTCCTTGTGCTGGTGATACCCCTGCCTATGCACCCCAGCATGCCACTGGCCCTCTCCACTGCCTTAGCACTATGCTTTGACATTTTCAGGTGAGCTGAAAAAATAGCCCCCAGGTCCCTTTGTTCCTTGATGACTGCCAGCAACTCCCCTCCCACCCTGTAGCTCTCCCCAGGGGTTCTATGCCCCAGGTGCAGAATTTTGCAGTGCTTTGAATTAAACCTCAGTGCCACTCCTTGGACCATTTCTCAAGCCTCTCTAGGTCCTTTCTCATTTTCTCCACCTCTTCTGGAGTATCCACCCTGTTACATATCTTGGTGTCATCTGCAAACAGGCAGACCTTTCATTCCATTCCTTTGCAATATCACTAATGAAGACATTGAACAAGACTGGTCCAAAGACTGATCCCTGCGGTACCACACTGGTCACCCCCTGTCCCCAGATTGTACCCCATTTAGCACCACTCTCTGTCTTCTTTCTGTTAGCCAGTTCCATCCTAACCCAGTTCACCACCTTGTGTCCCATGCCCAGAAAAGTCCCGATTTCATTGTCCCCTCTTTTTGTGGGGGTCTGTGCCCCCTCCACGCCCCCCACACCCTTTCTAATTATTCTAACTCTGGGAGGGGGCAGAATTCAGGGAGAGGACGGCGAATTTCCCCTTGTGGCGCCCTAATGACGGGCGTGTTCTGATGGGTGCACTGATGTCCAGAAGGGTGTGTGGAAAAATGGTTATGTTGAAATTTGGAGTGAAAATATAACACATTGGCAAAGTTATGCACATGTGTAGGAAAATTTCAACGAGCGCATGTAACTCAGGCATTTGTTGGTATTTTTGCTCCAAAGTTTCAACATGGGCTTTTCAGGACCCCACCTCATGAACAGTGGCACTATAATTTCATTACTCAATGCCGAAAGGTGATTTTGCATGACTGCGCCATTCCATGCCACAAATATGAAAAGACATTTTGGGCAGGATGTGAAAAATGACAGCTTTACTGTTCATGAAGTGGTGTGAAACAATGGGTATGTTGAAAATTTGGAGTCAAAATGTTAAAAATAACCAGAGTTACACATGTGCATAGGAAAAGTTCAACAACCACACGTAACTCTGCCATTTTCTGGTACTTTTGCACCAAATTTTCAACATGGGCATTTTGGGACCCCACCTCATGAACAGTGGCACTGTCATTTCATTAACTGGTCCCGAAAGGCGATTCCATGCAGCAACTCCAAAATCACCTTACGGGTTCAATTAATGAAATGACAGTGACAGTGTTCATGAGGTGGGGTCCCAAGAACCCCATGTTGAAAATTTGGTGCCAAAATAGCTAAAAATGCCCAAAATGGCAACATAAGTTGAAACTGCCATTGACAGCCATTATATGGTGCTTACCTTTGTTCTTCGGTTCACGGTTCGGCTGTGAAGAGTGCAGACATGTCCCGTCCACAGAAGATAACAGCCGCTGACCTCCAGAGGTAAATATGGGGTGGGGGTGCAGGGAGGTGAGTGCGCAGAGGGAGGGTCGGGATGGGGGAGGGATGGGGATACAATGAGGGACCGCTTTCTTTATTTCAGGAGCAAAAAAAAGACGGGGGACTGTTTTATGTTTTGCAGGAAACTAAAGAATAATTTGGGATCACTGGGAGTGGGCTCCTCAGTATCCCACACTTTTGGGGGAGATGTTGCAGTGCCGACACTGGGATTGGGCACCCTGATGTCAGCAATTGAAAAGGAAAATTTGGAGACACTGGGAGTGGGCTCCCCAGTGTCCCACAGTTTTTTTGGGGTGATCGAGCAGTGCCAGCATGGGGACTGGGCACCCCAATGTTGGCAATTAAAAAGAATGATTTTGGGACACTGGGCGTGGGGTTCTCAGTGTCCCACACTTTTCGCGTGGGGGGGTCTTGCATCGCTGACATGGGGATTGGGCACCCTGATGTCAGCAATTGAAAAGGAATGATTTTGGGACATTGGAAGTGGGTTCCCCAGTGTCCCACACTAAGGGGAGGATATAGATCTGGGGACACTGGGAGTGGGCTCCCCAGTGTCCCACAGTGGAAGTTGGAGGGGCTGACATCACTGGGGACAGTGGGAGTCATCAGGGAATGGTTTTCTTCATTATTGGGTGCAAAATAATTTTTTTCAAACATACTGCGAGTCAGCCTTGAACCAGGGACCTTTATATTTATAGTACTGTGCCCTACCACCTACTCCACTAGAAGAGCTTCACAACACAGGTTTTGTTCATTTACTGAACAAGAGTACTGTGTCTAGATACAGTAGGTCACTTTTGAAAATGCAATTTGCGAAAAGCTTGTTTTCATGCAGGAAACTTAACTTTTCCCATAGACACTTAACTTTTCCCATAGGAAATAATGGGAAAAAACAAACTTTAATAACTTTTGAACAGAGTAACAGCTTTTTCACCAAACCTTTAAAAGGCACATCTTTGGCCCAAATACTGTCTACCATGCAAATTTCACACTACTACATAAACCCATTTTTGAGATATACGTAACGAAAAAAAACACAAAAAAAAATGGTAAATTTAGGATTTCTTTGCCATTGCATATCTCAAAAACAACAACACAGATTCACACTAAATTTGGCACATTAAGAGACTTGCCCCTAGACATTATGCATGCCAGATTTCATGCAAATCCATTGAACAGATCAAAATTTATTTATTTATTTTTTGTCAACTTTATTTCTGCACCCTACCTCATTGGACTCTCTCCAGCGTGGTCGTTCGCAACCAGCTTATCCCATCCTCCTGAAGCTTCCAGCTACCCTGGACAGTTTCCTCTCCCTCGCCTCATCTCCTGAACCACCCCGGATCTTAATTCCCCAGGGAGCAAGGACCGCCACTCCTCCAGCACTCTACCTATAGTGTCTGGTGGGGATGGATGAGAGGAGAGCCAGGGGAGCCTCTGAGCCCAGACTTGGACATGGTGCTGCAGCCCACGACCCGCCTTCGCCTACCAATGGGAAAGGTTTTTTTCTTTTAGTCCCCGAGGAGCCCAGATGTGCAATGGCGGCTGAGCACTACGTGCTGCCGCCTGCTAAGCTCCTCCCCTGCTGTCTTAGCACCATCTGCTTGTGCTGCACCCAACTGCTGCCAAGTGCCACTACAGAGCAGCGCAACCCCGGAACCCTCCCCAGGGAAGGGAGAGCCATCCTCTGGATGGTGGATCCTTTCCCTCCCCTTCCAACTCCTGGCGGCCCTGGCTTGCTCCCGAACCCAGGTCACCAGCATGGCGGGGTGTGGCATCCAGCACTTCAACCCTCAACGCCACTGGGCCAGCTAAACAGATCAAAATTAAAGTCAAAAAATTCAGCTTTAACATTAAACTGTGCACTCACCTTAACTGTATAACGTACTGCCTTGTTTATCATTTTATTTGTAATCTCCCAGGTCACGCCTGAAAGTAGGCATCGGATTGCCTAGTGTACTTACCTGGTTGACAACTAACTAAATAAATATGACTTTTATCACCATGGAAGAGTGGTGTACTTTTGTGCTAGAGTCACAAGTATACACTTTTCAGACATGAGCTATATAGCAGTCCGTGGTCACTGCTGCATTAAGTCTGATTTTGGAACTCTGTTGCTGTTAGTTTGAAATCAGTTTTCATTACTTAGACCTCCCTTTTGCTGTAAAACTGGGAGAAACACGGTAAAATGTTATACATTCAATGCTGTAATTGGATTATGTTACTTGGAACCAAGACATGGATAAATGTACTTCTGTATGTTTGAAAACCAACAAAAAATGAAACAAAACAAACAACAAAAATCAGCATGAATGATGAAGAGAAGAGAGATGAGTCAGACCTACCAGAGGGCTGCAGTACAACCTAGAGGGGTCCAGCCAAGCATACCCTGGTCCTTTAACATTTGAGGCCAAAAGAAACAGATACCAGCCCTTCTCTCTTCTCTCTGGAACCCACCACACATCCATGTCAAACGATGGCACTGCATGAGAGCAAATTCAGGAAAAGGTTAGACTCTTGCACGCCTGCACACAGGTGCTTGCATGCGCACACACACACATATATATATATATATATATCTTGTCACCTGTTGGTCTTAACTCTGCCATTAGACTTTTGTTCTACAATAGCATGCAGAGTTACACTGTTCCTTTGCTTACCTAGGATTATGGCTGGTCAATTTTTAACCCCCTCACAATGGGATTATGGAGGCTAGATAGTAACTTTTGCAGGAGTAAACCACAAATGACTGCTGACAGTAATTGCACAGTTGCAGAAATACCTCTCCACTCCAGAGCATGCTGAGGGGGTCTTTCATTGGGCAGCTGGGTGCCTGCCAGGAATGCTGTGGGTGGAGTCACAACAGCATACTGTCTTGTCTGACCTCCTTGGAGCTGCCAGCTTGCTCAGGTTCTACTTCATAGCCCCTCAGCATTTCATCTGCCAAATATGAGGAATGCAAGAAGTTAACTCTCACACCCCCAACATAGTCCTACAGCCTCATTGAAAATTACCAAACTCCTGGCTGCACTTCTCACGCAGCCAGACGCTTAATGTGGCAGTTCATGCCAGGGTACGTCATTAAAAGCACTCCCACCTCATGGCCAGAAGGTCCTGGCTTCAGGTCCGACAACGAGGACAGACAGACCTTCAGTGGTTTGGGTTCAGACCAGAAGGCTTAGACATGAAAAAGGGGCATGAGTATTCATGCATTTCTTTTAAACAACAAATAAGCATATGATATGGATTACTATAATATATAAATTTGTACAATGCAGGTGAAAGTCAGACCTTAAACTTATATGATTTATTTTAGCCACTGAAGAATTCTAAATGAAGATAAAGCATTTATGTTCATTTTATTCCATTTATCTGCACTTTAGACAGGTCACAGACTCCCTAGAGATGACTGACCCCAACCTTCAAAGCCTGTTACAAGATAAACTGATACAGGCCTGGTGGTGCTGAGGTGCTGGGCGCCTTACCTTGCGTCATGCTGGCAACCCGGGTTCGAGAATGAGCCCAGGTAATCGGGGAGGCGGCATGAGGGAGGGAGGGAGAGAGCACAACTGAGTAGCTGAAAGGCAGCCTCCTCTCCCAGGGAGGACCCTGTCGCCCGCTGTAGTTCCACTGCCCCCGGATGGAGGTCCGCGGACAGTGCAGGCGGCAAGCAGTGGGAAGGCATCCCAGTACCACGGCATGTGCTTGCCTCTGGGACAGGGTTGGGTGAAAACAGGGAAAAAAATCACGATAATAACAAAAAAAAAGCTACATTGCTACAGAGTGCATCCATGTGTAACAACTTTACAGCACAGAAAAAGTATCTAAAAGTAACGGCATCAGTCATTCATTACATCTAGCAGACTATGAGAAGGCTTACAGGAGCCAGGCTATAAAAAGGAGAATGATCCCCAGTTATAGAATGGGCGGACCTATCCTGTCTGGACCCATTATGATTCCCACAATTGACATGCCAAAGTACATGCAGCAGGAGTATACTTAAAGACAATAACACAGAACATCTTTTACACCAAAAAGCTTCTTATTATGTCACATAAGTGAAAAAAGAAAGACAAAGGGAGGGATAGTGAGACTGAAGGGGGAGGATGGGAGCCGCGTGGAGGATGACAACAGTAAAGCTGACATATTGAACAGGTATTTCTTCTCAGTCTTTACTGAGGAAGAGGAGGGTAATGGGTCTGAAGGGAGTACAAGGGGTGAGAATGGTGCAGAAATGGACACAAGTCCCTTTACACGAGAAAGGGTCCTGAAGGAACTGGAAGTAATAAGAGTTGATAAAGCAATGGGGCCAGACGGGTGCACCCAGGGTCCTTAAAGAACTAAGAGAGGTGGTGGCTGAACCTCTGGCTATCCTGTTTAGCCGATCACTGGAAACAGGAGGTACCCAAAGACTGGAGGACAGCAGATGTAGTCCCCTTATACAAAAGTGGGAACAAAGAGGAAGCAGGGAACTACAGACCAGTCAGCCTCACCTCGTAGTGGGGAAGATCATGGAAGCACTACTGAAGGAGAGATTGGTGGAACATCTGGTTATCAATGGACTACAGGACCCAAGACAGCATGGTTTCACCAGGGGAGGTCATGTCAGACCAACCTCATTGAATTTTTTGACTGGTGACTAGGGAGGTGGATCAGGGAGGGAGTGGACATGGCTTCATCTGGACTTCAGCAAGGCCTTTGACACTGTGCCACATAGAAGACTATTACACAAACTGGGGAATATGGGTGTGGCAGGACAGTAGTGTGGTGGGTAGGTAACTGGCTGGGTGGCAGGACACAGAGGGTGATGGTAAATGGCTGTCACTCCACAGAGGGAAGAGTGACCAGTGGGGTACCACAGGGATCAGTGCTGGGACCGGTCCTATTCAATATCTTCATCAGTGACATTGCGAGGATCTAGAAGGCAGAATTTCTCTGTTTGCTGATGACACAAAGCTCTGTAACAGAGTAGACACACCAGAGGGTAGACAGAATGAGAAGCGACCTGCAGAAACTTGAAGAATGGTCAGGGGTTTGCAGTTGAAATTCAATGCAAAGAAGTGCAAGATAATGCATATAGGTACAAAACCCTGGCACAATATATCAGTTGGGGGTGAGGATATAGCATGCACCAAGCAGGAAAGGGATCTTGGGGTTGTCATCTCTGATGACCCCAAGGTAGGGAAACAGTGTGACAAGGCAGCAGGTAAGGCAAATAGGATGCTGGGATGTATAGGCAGGGCATCACCAGCAGGAAAAGGGAGGTCATAATTCGCGCATACAAGACACTAGTGAGCCCCGCCTGGAGTACAGTGTACAGTTCTGGAGACCATACCTACGTAAGGACATAGACAGGGTAGAGAAGGTTCAGAGGAGGGCAACAAAGATGGTGCATGGATTGCATCACAAGTCCTATGAAGACAGGCTGAAGGAACTGAACATGTACTCCTGGAGGAGAGAGGAGGGAGAGGGATATGATAGAGACATACAAGTATCTTACAGGGAGGAACAGGGTGCAGGAAAACACTATTTTTAAGTGAAAAGATGTTCCAGGACTAGAGGGCATGGGATGAAGTTGGAGGGAGGACGATTCAGAGGAAACATGAGAAAGAATTTCTTCACAGAACGGGTGGTGGACAAGTGGAACACCCTGCCAGAGGAAGTGGTGGGGGCTGAAACAATCACGGGATTTAAGAATGCATGGGATAGACATAAAGGAATTCTAGAGGTCAGGGGTAAGGGGCAACAGACTTCTAGGAAAACAAACTGAACTTACAAGCTCAAATGGGCAGACTGGGTGGGCCATAGGCCCTTATCTGCCAACACTGTCTATGTATCTATGTAAAGAAATAATAAGCATACAATGACTCTTATTATATAAAGAAATAAGCATATGATGACCCTTATTATAAACAACAACAAATGGGGGGGGGGGTCACAAAATAATGACTTAAGGTCAAAACCATGACCCTGAGCATATGATTAACTGAATTTGTTTTTTTTGGTTAGTTATACCAGTGACCTGAGTTCGAGAGCAAGCTGATGTCGCTGAGGACCAGCTGGGGAAGGAGGATGGGGCATTCCATGGATGGCTGTCCTCCAGGGAGAGTGGGAGCTGTGCACTGCACCAAGACTACCACTGATCGGAGGCCAAGTGACATAGTGGTCAAGCAACTGGATGGGGAGGGATGTTGCAGGCATGTCACAGGCCTCAGCATGTGCATCATTACATGGTCGGCTCTCTAGGTGAAGAAAAATGGTGGGAAACAGATGGCAAGTCAGGTGTGATGATGACACCCCCATAACCCATGCACTACTGAGCTGGCACCCCACCCATCACTGCAGTGTTCCTGGGCAAGGGGCCATTGAGTAGGTCCTGGAGAAGGTATGTAACAGGGCTGGGGTGTTGCCATCAAGGTGAGCAAGGGACCAGAGGATGAGTGATAAAGACCTTGATTAAAAAAAAAAAATAAATATTTTAAATATTTTTAAGAGTGGGCCGAGCCTGCAGTTGTTGAGGGCAGTCACATTTTCAGGCACTCCGGAGACATGTCCAAATAAATGATTATTTAAGGCAGAGAACCCTGGCTTTTCCACTAATCTGCACCATAGATCTGTAGTGCCCTGCTTCCGCTGTCTGACAAATGGATTTAGGACTCGCAGACCCTTTACTTTTACAGTATGGGTTGACTGAAAGTTGCAGCATCAGGGGTGTCTGCAACGGGGGCGTCTGTAGAGTCTTGCAACACCAGGAGCATTGGCCCTGAGATGTATATCACCATGCCAGGGATTTGGGGCCACATAGGCCCCCAATTGGGGTCCGGGGTGAAACCCCTGGTGGGGGGTTGGGGGAGCAAAACTCCCCTCCTTGAAGCCATTGAGGTTTTATTTACTGCAAAGGTGAAAATCTGGGCTCTCCTGAGCCCTCAAGCATTACAAATAATGATTTAAAGAATGGGTAGTGTACTCCTTTTATGAAAGTGGAAAGTTTGAAACACCTCACATAAAAAGGGCCATTGTGCTGAGCTGCATATGTGAACATTTCCTTGCTCCTCCTGTGTTTGGAACTAGATATCTGTGCACACTGATAGTGAGCCAGAAAGCGAATAATTGATAATAGCAGTATAGTATGATTATTATGGGCTGTGCACAGGTCAAGGCCCATGAATTCATAATGAATGAGACTGTAATTCTTTGTGACTTTACTGGCACATATCATTGCATAGGACTAGGGACGTGAGCGACAATGCAGGTTGCTCATGCATTCCTTACGACTGGTGAGGCATGCACCTTCCATGACATGTGTTGTACAGTCGGTCAAGATAATGATGAAATAAAAACTTAGGAATTAAACTTCTGAGTCGGCACAGATTTCATAGAATAATGATTTAGAGGGGCACCACTGGCCTGGAGTGAGATTGCAGGCCAGAAGTACAGTAGAACATGTCATGCCAAGGTAATCTGTGTGAATGAGATTGTGCTTACATGTTATGTAATATTATTATGCACATAACACTGCATAGGTCTGGGGGGACACAATAGAGGTTGGTCCTGCTTTGTTTTATGACTGGCTGAGGATGTAACTCCCTTGAAATGCTGTGTGGAACAGGTCATGGCAATACTGAAATATAAAGGTATGAGGTAAATCTGGTTGATCCTGCCTTTCCGAACCAAACTTGGGTCACAGATTTTCGAAGGGGACACCACTGGTCTGAAGTGAGTTTACAGACCAGGAGGAGAAATAAACAAACCAGCTCATGTCCAGGGTTTCATCACGATTCATGAATGAGACTGAGATAAACTGCATCTTCTTATTAGTACATATTATCCTGATGTATTTATAACTGGTACAGGTACAGATACACATTGACATGCTGGAGAGAGAGTACTAATTTTGTTCAGTAGTGGATCATTGGATGGCAGTACTGTTAATGGGTCAGTTGGTGTCATCTCTTTGACATTGTCACAAAACTGTCTATAATGGTATCAGCAGAGATTGACATTAATGTCTCTTGCTCAAGTGTCATAATTGCTAAGGCATCAAGCCTCTCCTGGTTCATTGCAGAACAAAGCCAAGTGTGGAGACGTCTCAGAACACTAAATACACGTTCACATGAACAACTTGTGACAGGGATAGCCATTGCAACTTTGACTAATTTTTTCAGGGAAGGAAACATTAGAATATCTAAGAGACAAAGAACCTCTCTGCGCAAGCACTGAAGCAATGGTTACCCCAAAGGGCATTTGGCTGGGAAGCCAAGTTTCAAAGAAATACAAAATCACACATGACCCCACAGTGCAAAGCATCATGGGCTGCATATGCAAATCATCTTTGTTATAAAACGCTGTCATATCTTTCACCTCATTTTGAAAATGCTTCACAAAGTTCTTAGCAATCACAACTTCTTCATGTGAAATGTCAATAATGTAACAATCAGCTACATGTTTCAGAAACACAAAGTTTAGAAAATTTGATGATGAAGCTGAGCAAGCTTGAATGCCAGTTAATATTTCTTTGTTTACAGCAGCAAATCTTCTATCAAGCTCTGCAATCATTCTGTCCAAGCAAGGACACCACAGTTTGGATCTGAAACTTTCTCCATTATGGGTCACTTCATGTAATCCAGAGGCTGTTTCAACAAAGAAATTATCAAACCTGGGATTTGTTTTGCACTTGCGATGTTCTGAAACCTGCAAAATTGGTATATCAAGTCTCTCACAGAACTGACGGGCTTTATTATATATATAATTTGGCTGCAGCCTCATTTCGCATGTCTGACAGAGTTGTGGTGACAGCCTCAACAGCTGTTACAGCAGTTGACAAGTCAAGGGATTCTTTCTGCAGGAGATTAAACAACTCATTGGTTGTGTTCAATAGTGTCTGAAACACAAATAGACAGGAAACTGTTGCCCAGCTTGCAAGCTTCTTTCATAACCCATAAGTGGCTGCATCAGACTCCATAGACACACAATTTAGAAGTGCATCAAATGTTTTCAGCACAGCACTGATTGACCGCAGTCTGCAAGACCATCTAGTATCAGAGAGCTGCACAAGTTCAGATGGTGTTAAGCCAAGGTCCCCCTGTTCATTCATAAACTGCTGGTGTTGTTACACCAAAACACTAAAAAAAGCATACAGAGACTCAAAAGTCTGGAAGAAGTCACATGCCTCTGGCAATTCTTTGCATGTGTCACAAAGCACAGGATTTAGTTCATGGGCAGAACAGTGTACATAAATTGCCTTATCATGAAACATTCGAAATCTTTCTTGAACTCCACACATATGGCTGCTCGTCACAGAGGCCCTATTGTAAGCCTGAGCAACACACAGCAGTTTGTCAAGTGCATGTTTTTTCCGTCTTCTAATGCAGCAGTGATACTGACAGCATCAAACTTCTCCATTTTAGTAAACCCAAGAAACCTTTCCATTATCTGTCCCTCACTGTTTACATAGTGCACACAGACTGCTAGCTGCTCACATTTTTACTACCTCTGGCTTCATCAGCTATGATTGAAAACATTTCTGCTGAGATTGTCTCCTGAATAATGCATGCAAGTGTTTCTTTAGAGCAGCTGCTAATTAGTTCATTCAGTGAATCTGGTCAAGTATAACTTGCATTATGAACTGGGGATCGTAAATAAAGAAAGCTGATTGGCCGAGAGCTTTTTGACGCCGTGATGATATCGAGCTACATCATCAAGGCTTCAAAAAAGCTCCGGCCACCAGCCTCCTCACTTCCAGCACAATGTTTCTCCGTATCTCACAGTCCGAAGTGAGTCAGACCCCTAGTTGGCTTAAAACTAAACCTCCATACAACTCGCCCACAGCACCCGCTCTCCAAACAGAAACAAATTTCTCACCCAGCTTCCTCTCAGAGCACCAGCTACTGCAGTACAGAAACAGCCCCTCATTGCCACCGACAATCAATATTTTTCTTTATTTTCCTCACGCCAGTACATTTTCCCCATAAGATGCTGCCTCACGCCAAATGGCAGTTTACGTAAATCTACAAACTGCTCTTTGATAATCTCCCCATCGAGACAACAGCTTTAAATGTAAGCCACAATACCTTGCTGTTTGTTCCCTCAAAAGCACGACATGAGCACTGCAGCCAAACAATAACGAAACAGTTTTTTTCAGGCTGGGTTTGGGGGAAGGGACAGCAGAACACACAGGGAGACGTGCCTACACTACACTACCTCCTACCAGCTCCTACAATAGCGCCACCTCCTGACGGCAACCCTAATAGAGCTATTTTCTGAAACAGTAGTCCTAAACTACCCCTTAGAAAGCTTTTTTTTAAATATTTGGAGTTTATTTTTCCAATTTTTTATTTATGCCAATTTTGTAATCCGGTTCATAATAGCAATAAGTCACTTCAGGGTGTGGTATATCATGGGATATCGTCACTTCTCTGACAGCTGGATGCACTCGGCATGCGGCCTTGTGCCCAACCACCTGAGGCATGACGATATCCCATGATATACCACACCCTGTCATTCCTTATTGCTTAATTATCTGGTGGTCAGTATTGTGCAAGAAAGGGGTCAAATTTTTTAATGAGATCTAGGAGTTCAAGAATGTTTCCCTTGTTCATGCTGTCTGGGCTCTCATGTCCTCGAAATGCCAGTCCCTGTTTACCTAAGTATCTAGTTATTTCCATTAGTTGTTTCATGTACTCTCTCCGATTATGGATGTCTTTGTCACTTGCCCTGTTAATGGCTTGTGTGACAGAAATGGTAAGGAAAGAGTTAATGGTTTGGATTCTCTAGCTGGGTATTTTTTAACAGTTTGGAAAAAAAAACACACAGGCTAAAATCCACTGTCCAGCAGCATCCAGCTTGTGGAATTTGCAGTCCTCCCTACCTGCTAGATAAGAGCTGGGTCATAAATCTCGAGTGGACATCTCCACACACACATAGATCTTCAGACAAATACACAGGCCAGTTTTAATGGATTGGGTCATTCAAATATAAACTGAAGGTTAAAATGGAATATAATTGGTCATTTACAGGTGTTCAGTCTGATTGGGACAATTAAATACATACATGTTAGATGGTTGGTGCATTCAAAGGGGGAATAGGTATTACCTATTCCCAGGAGAATGTATAAGAGGCTGAAAAACAATGAAGGGTCTCTCTTTTGCTTTGGAAGCTGGGAGGGGAAACATAAGTTTGGAGCCTACCCTTGTAGCTATGTCCGTGTGAGCTGGCAGTTTGAATAGGGTCCAGTGTCTCTTAGAAGGACAGGAAAGGGTAAGTTTAGTGCTAGCATATTTCAGTAATAGCCATCTTCTTTTGCCATCTGTTATTGAAAAACATTTGTTTACTTTTCCTTTATGAATGTTATTCTCTTGTGTTGTAAATATATATCCTGTAAATGCTCAGTGCACTTTCTGTTAAGTAAAAAGCTATTTATTTGCTCAACAGTTGTGACTGTGATGTCATTTTTCTAAGGTAATATTTGGGTTCCACTGGCTGAGGTAAACTCTGTGTAGCATCCACCACCCAAGAGAGAGACACTACCAGACTTTAACTTGTGCAGTTGCATGCTTGATTATTCAAGTTTGTAAGCTTGAAGGTTGGTGCTGGAGACAGTCCAGCTGGTGGCAGCGAATACCCGAGGACAGACACCTCTCTAAAAGCTGTTTCAGCACAGAGGGAGAGGTGGGTTGTCACATATTGGTTGGCAGTAGTGGGGTGATGATAGCGGATCATGAAAGTACCACTGAGATACAGAGTTTGCCACGAACAGTTACCTCAGCGTTGCAAAACAGGCTATATAAGGGAATACATTTGTACAACAGTTTTATTTGTTTCTAGTTAGCACAGTATAGCGTAGCAGTAGGGAATAAGCTCCACGGAGTATGACTCACTTACTGTGCAACAGCTTTTTGAAAGGTGCTTGGAAAAGAGGATTCAGCCTGAAGGTCTAAAACACAAGAAAAAGGCAGACCTTAAGCTGCCCTCTTGGCACATGATCTGAAGCAGACAGTCGCTAGGGGTGAGTCAGGAACTGAGGCAGCAGACCCCCCAAACCAGCTTGAGGCACTGCGACTGCAGCTGTTGCTGCCAGAAAGGGCACTGGAGGCAAAAAGACTGGATGCTGAAGCAGAAACAAGAAGGTTGGATGCAGAAACAAAAAGATTGGAAGCCGAAACAAAAAGATGGGAAGCAGAGACAAGAAGACAGGAAGCAGAGAAAGAACTGGAAGAAAAAAAGACTGGCAGACAGAGAGAAAGAATGTGAAGAAAGAGAGAAGGAACGACAGCACGAGAAGGAGATGATGACCCTGCGCAGCCAGCAAACCGTGAGTAATGGTGGAGTGAGTTTGCCTCATGAAGCCAAAATTAATTCTAAATTATTCCCTCAGCTTAAAGAGGGAGATGACCTTGATTTATTGTTAAGGTCATTTGAGACAGTATGCGACCAATTCAAATTGACTAAGGCTTCCTGGTCAACTTATCTCACACCCTTACTTACGGGGTGAGCTTTGCATGCATTTGCCAAAATGAGTAATGCAGACTATGCTGATTATGATAAAGTTAAAACAGTGTTGCTGAAACATTTTGAATTAACTCCTGAGGCTTATAGAAGGAAATTTAGGGAGTTAAAGAAAGCCCAGAAGACAGTTATGCAGAACTGCAGGTTCTACTGCATACTTTCCTTGATAGGTGGATGGAGGGGGCTAAAGCAACCACTGTGGAACTGATTAAAGATGTATTGGTGAGAGAACAATTCCTTAAAATTGTACCTGAGGACATGTGTGTATGGTTTCTAGACAGGCATGCGCCTCTTCAACAGAGGTGACAGGAAGCACTGACGTGTATCTGTCTAGCTGGCCATACACACAGCGTAAGTCTTATGGTGGGGGGGGCAGCACATGGTTATAAGGAATCCCATGGGGGCAGCCCAAAGAAAACCAGCCTGCACCTGAGCCCAATGTAGAGCCCTCTGGTTCTAAGGGGACTCAAGAAATAGGACCCAAGAAATGTCATATTTGCAATCAAGTGGGACACTTGAGATATAACTGCCCTCAGAAACTGGTTAAGGGGCAGAGGTATGGGGGAGTGGGTGATCAAAAGAGCACTGGTGTGTTTGTCGGGTGTGTCCAGTCGGAAGGACCACTCTCCTCTGATGAGAATCTGCATCCCATTACAGTTAATGGAATAGTAACACAGGGACTGTGGAACACAAGTGCTGACATCTCCCTGGTAAGGCAGGATCTCATTCAGGCAGAGCAGATGGTGCCTGGGAAATACTCCAGGGTCCGGGCATTCACAGGGCCACCAGTCCAATTACCAATGGCTAGAGTCTTCCTGAGCTGGGAAGGGGGCCATGGAGAAAAGGAGGTGGGGGTTGTAGAGGACCTACCTGTAAATATGATTGTGGGGAAGGATTTGGACCCCAGGAAAACACTGGTGTGTGTTGTAACTCATAGTAAGGCACAAGGGCAATCTTCTGAGGGTGAAGAGGGGGTGACTCTGGGTGGTCCAGCCACACCCTCAGCAGCTGAGGAGGTATCTAGCACAGGGGAAGGGCAGGCTAGAAGCAGCAGTCCAGAACCCCAGTCACAAATAAAGGAGCCCACAGGACTTCCTTCTGAAGGGGCACTGGGAAGGGTCAGACAAGGGCAGCTGAGTGCTGCACAGCGAACTGACCCTACCCTGCAGAAACTGAGGGAAATAGCTCATAGGGCTGAGCGTCCTCAGGAGGGTAAAGAGTCCATTTACTGGGACAATGGGCTGTTGTACAGAGAATGTACAACAGAGGAAGGCCTAGACGGTGAGGTACTCCAGCAGCTGGTAGTCCCTAAGGTTCACTGTCAGCAGCTTTTGGCCCTCGCCCATGATATCCCTTTTTCAGGGCACTTGGGGGTTAGGCACATAAAAAAGCATCTAACCAACAATTTCTTCTGGCCTGGTATTGGCAAGGATGTGGCAAATTATTTCAGGACTTATCCACAGTGCCAGTGGGTGGGGAAAATGGGGGACAAGGCCAAGGCAGCTTTGGTGCCCCTGCCCATTATTGATGAACCCTTCAAGAGGGTAGCTGTGGACATAGTGGGGCCATTGAGCACCCCAAGTCACACTGGCAAGTGGTATATCCTGGTAGTTGTTGACTACACCACAAGATACCCAGAGGTAGTGGCCCTAACATCCTCTGAGGCAGAACCAGTGGCAGATGCACTGTTGGGAATATTTAGCCAGGTGGGCTTTCCCCAGGAGATACTGTCAGATCGGGGTGCCAATTTTATGTCAGGGTTAATGAGTAGTTTGTGGGAGAAGTGTGGGGAAAGCAGCTCAAAACCTCCCCATACCATCCCCAAGCTAATGGTCTGGTGGAGCGATTTAATTCAACTCTTAAGACCATGTTAAGGACTTTTGCTGACCAGCATAAGAGGGACTGGGACAAATATTGGCCTCATCTTCTATTTGAATACAGGAAAGTCCCACAGGAGTCCACAGGGTTCTCACCTTTCGAGTTCCTATTTGGTCATAGGGTGCGGGGGCCCCTAGATTTGATTCAGGATGAATGGGAGGGTGACCGTGCCTCCCAAGGGGAGTCTGTTGTGGAGTATGTCCTGAACTTCAGGACCCACCTTAGGGAGCTCATGGGGTTTGCTCAGGAGCACTTGGCCACTGCACAACAGCGTCAGAAAGTCTGGTATGACCGCGGGGCCCGAGCCAGAGAATATGAGGTAGGACAGCGAGTGATGGCACTCATTCCTGTCCGACAGAATAAATTACAGGCAGCATGGGAGGGGCCATTCTCCATTGTCCAAAAGGTTAGTGATGTCAATTAGATGATAGAGCTACCGGACAGGAGATGCAAATGAAAGGTGTATCATGTTTACATGCTGAAGCCCTACCATGACAGGGAGGAAATGGTCCTCGCTGTATGCAGTGCCCCAGAGGAGGAAACTGAGATTGATCCACAGGTGGACCTACTTGGGGAGGCCAGGGTTGCATCCTCTGTGGACAACCTTACCCTCTCGGAACAGCTGACAGCAGCCCAGGTGCAAGAAATTAGGGGTGTGCTGAGAGAATTTGAGAACATGTTCACAGGGAAACCGGGGTACACCATGATGGCAGAGCACCATGTGGATACAGGGACCCAGGTTTCACTGAAACAGTCCCCCTACAGGGTACCTGAGCATGTTAAGCAGACTGTGAAAGAGGAGCTCAAGGAGATGCTGGAACTTGAAGTAATCCAGGAATCTAGTAGCCCCTGGACATCACCAGTGGTATTGATCCCCAAAAGGGATAGCACCACATGATTCTGCGTTGGCTACCGGAGGCTGAATAGCTGCATGGAGTCTGATGCCTATCCCATGCCCAGAACAGATGAGACCCTGGAGCGACTGGGGGGAGCCAAGTATTTGACCACAATAGACCTAACAAAGGGCTATAGGCAGGTACCTCTGACCCCTGCAGCCAGGGGAGAGATCAGCTTTTGTTACTCCATTTGGTTTATACAAATTCAAGGTAATGCCATTTGGAATGAAGAATGCACCTGCAACCTTTCAACGGCTTGTAGATCGCATTCTGTCTGGGGTAGGTGGGTTTGCATTGGCTTATATGGATGATATAGCCATATACAGCCAGACCTGGGATGAGCACATCAAGAATGTACGGGATGTGTTCCACAGGTTAAAGAATGCAGGTCTGACTGTTAAGGTGGAAAAGTGCCAGATAGGTATGGCAGAAGTGTCCTACCTTGGGCAGCAGGTGGGTAGTGGACACATCTGCCCGGAGCCTGCCAAAGTGGATGCCATCCTGGCCTGGCCTACTCCTACCACAAAGAATCAGGTTAGGGCATTTCTAGGGGGACAGCAGGGTACTACCGAAGATTTGTTCCCTGCTATAGCGATCTGGCTAAGCCCCTGACAGACTTAACCAAGAAGGGAAAACCAGATACAGTGAAGTGGTCAGAAGGCTGTGAGGTCGCTTTTCAGGAGCTAAAGAAGGCCTAGCTGTATTGGCTACAGCGGCCCAGCTGTATTGGCTAGCCCCAATTATAGTTTAAAGTTTATGGTACATGTGGATGCCTCAGATCATGGGCTGGGGGCTGTGCTGAGCCAAGTTACCCAGCAGGGGGAGGAGCACCCGGTTGTGTACCTCAGCTGGAGGCTTTTTGCCCAGAGAGGAGGCATACGCCACAATTGAGAAGGAATGCTTGGGAATAGTGTGGGCCCTTCAGAAGTTGCAGCCTTACCTATATGGGAGAGAATTTACTGTGGTCACAGATCATAATCCCTTGATTTGGCTCCATAGATCAAGTGGGCAAAATGGAAAACTACTACATTGGAGTTTGGTACTGCAGGCATACAACATGACCATCTAGCATCGCAGTGGCAAACAAAATGCAATTGCGGATGGGCTATCTAGACAGGGCTAACGGCATGGCTGGATACTTTTGGGTACTTCCTAGTAATTACATGAACGGCTGTGTCACTTGGGGTGGCCCAAGGGACACGCCTTCATTATCTGGGGGGGGGGAGATGTGACAGAAATGGTAAGGAAAGAGTTAATGGTTTGGATTCTCTAGCTGGGTTTTTTTTTAGCAGTTTGGAAAAAAAACACACACAAGTTAAAATCCACTGTCCAGCAGCATTCTGCTTGTGGAATTCACAGTCTCCCGAGCTGCTAGATAAGAGCTGGGTCATAAATCTCGAGTGGACATCTCCACACACACACAGATCTGCAGACACATGCACAGGCCAGTTTGAACGGATTGGGCCATTCAAATATAAACTGAAGGTTAAAATGGAATATAATTGGTCACTGATAGGTGTTCAGTCTGATAGGGACAATTAAATACATACATGTTAGATGGTTGGTGCATTCAAAGGGGGAATAGGCGTTACCTATTCCCAGCAGAATACATAAGAGGCTGAAAGACAATGAAGGGTCTCTCTTTTGCTTTGGAAGCTGGGAAGGGAAACATAAGTTTGGAGCCTACCCTTGTAGCTACATCCGTGGGAGCTTGCACTTAGAATAGGGACCAGAGTCTCTTAGAAGGACAGGAAAGGGTAAGTTTAGTGCTAGCATGTTTCAGTAATAGCCTTCTTCTTTTGCCATCTGTTATTTAAAAACATTTGTTTACTTTTCCTTTATGAGTGTTATTTTCTTGTGTTGTAAATATATATCCTGTAAATGCTCAGTGCACTTTCTGTTACAGGTAAGTAAAAAGCTATTTATTTGCTCAACAGTTGTGACTGTGATGTTATTTTTCTAAGGTAATATCTGGGTTCCACTGGCTGAGGTAAACTCAGTGTAGCATCCACCACCCAAGAGAGACACACTACCAGACTTTAACTTGTGCAATTGCATGCTTGATTGTTCAAGTTTGCATGCTTGAAGGTTGGTGCTGGAGACAGTCCAGCTGGTGGCAGCGAATACCCGAGGACAGACACCTCTCTAAAAGCTATTTCAGCACAGAGGGAGAGGTGGGTTGTCACAGCTTGTACTATAGTGCCAGTTTTTTTGGTATGTTCAAATTCTGACCAGCAGGTCATGCTGTTCAAGTGAACCGCTGAAGAGTCATGTTCCATAAATGATTCAGTAGCTCTTTTCCAATTTGTGAATCCTTTGCCAAGTAAAGCACCTCCAAATGACCTAGCATTTCCAGTGCTAAATATTTTACAAGTGAAAAAATATACAACGCATTGGCTTGAACTGAGTATTCCAACTAACTATATGTTTTAAACCAATCAGACTGAAATGACCGTTTGCATGCATTCGTGTTTTTACCAAAACAAGTTGATGGGAAGTTATAATTATGTGGCTGTCCTGGTCCAGAATCACTACTGCCAAGGTCACTCGGAAATTTGCTGTTTGTAGCTTCCGGGTATTCTGCTGCTGGTAATGGAGCAATAGTTTCTACCATTTGCCCCAGCAACCCCACCTGTCCCCCCTCTGTATGATGCTGGTTATCGCCTTGGCTATGACTGCTTCCTAAATCATGAAAGGATGCCGCAGTGGAATGCGACTGCTGTGCTGCTACATCAGTTACCGCGATTTCTTCTCCTCCTTGACATTCTCATTGAGATACTGGCTGCGGGTCACTAGTCTTTCTGAAATAGTTTTATATCCATAATAAAGTCTAGTGTTAAATAACACACTACAGTACCATAATCAGATTAAACTGCCTACAAGCCAGAAAAACTAAAGTATGCTGAGGACTGGTAATGAATAAAAATGTCAGTTCAGCAGTTGATTGATTTTGTTGATTTGACCAGACAATAAAGACAAGACAAAAAGGCCTATTATGGTCCTTAAACACACTTGCTGTCAGTGATTGTCTAGCTGATGAACAGTCAGTTACCACAGCCTGAGCACTACTGCCTGTCCACCTGTAGATTTTTTTTATTATATTTCAGAAACCAAGTAATTTACTGCGTTTTACAGTTAAACAATACAAAAGTGCCCAATCCAGAAAAGGAAACAAGCATTTGTCAATGCCGAATGTTTCTTGCTGGCATTAGCAGTAGAAGTGCAGGAGTTAGACAGATGCAGTATAGGAATGGCAGTGAAGTACTGAACTGATGCCAGCTCCGCCCCCACCCTGCAGAGATGGACAGGCATTGGGGTGTGCCTTTGGGTCGTCGCCCATAATGGTCACGACATTTCACCTCACCCTACTCTGCAGACACTTACAAGTGTCAAGGTGTGCTTTGGGGTGTTCGGGCTTTACACTCACCTCATTCCATAAGGAAATACACTAAAATGGGTGCAGTATAGGAGAATGGGGTGAACTCTGGGGCCAAAGGGTCCAAGGCACACCTCGATGCCTGTCACTGGCTGCAGGGTAGGGGTGGGAGTGGAATGACATGAGCATTACTATCGACAGTCCCAAGTCACACCCCTGACACCTGTCAGTCCCTACAGGGTAGGGCATTATGGTCGAAAACCCTAACGCCCTGGGCATTTCTTGGTATTTTTACTCCAAGTTTTCAACATGGGCTTTTTCTGACCCCACCACCTGAACAGTGACACTATCATTTAGTTCGCCGAAAGGTGATTTTGCACAGCGACTGTGCTATTTGGCACCACAGGTGCGAAAACACATTTCGAACAGGATGTGAAACAGGACAGCTATACTGTTCATGAGGATGTATAAAAAATGGCAATGTTGAAAATCTGGAGTGAAAATATAAAAAAACTGGTGAAGTCATGAGCGTGTGTAGAAACCGCGCAACGCACACACGTAATGTAATGAGTTTGGGGATTTTTTACTGCAGATTTTCAATATAAGCATTTTGGGACCTCCGCTCATGAACAGTGTCACTGTGATTTTCTTAATCTGTCCCGAACACTGATTTCCCACAGCGACCACACTATTTTGCGCCGAAAGTGCGAAAACACATTTCGGCCAGGGTGTGAAAAATGACAGCTGTACTGTTCATAAGGAGGTGTCGAAAAATGTAAATGTTGAAAATCTGGACTGAAAATGTTACGAATTTGTGAACTTACGAGGGTGTGTGGAAATTATGCAATGCGCGCTCGTAACGGTCATTTTATGGACTTTTGTCACCAAATTTTCAACATAGTCAGTTTAAGACCTATGCTCATGAACAGTGTCACTGTGATTTTCTTAATCTGCCCTGAATTTTGATTTCGCACACCAACTGCGCCTTTGTGCACTACATGTGTGAAAACACATTTCGGGTGAGATGTGAAAAATGACAGCTGTACTGTTCATAAGGAAGTGTGGAAAAATGCCAATGTTGAAAATCTTGAGTGAATATATTACAGATTCACGAAGCTACGAGCGTGCGTGGAAACTGCGCAACACATGCTCGTAAAACAGTTATTTTTTGGATTTTGTTCACCAACTTTGCAACATAGGCTTTTTGGGAGCCCACCTCATGAACAGTGGCACTGTCATTTCATTAATTGGGCCCGAAAAGTGATTCCACGCAGCGACTGCAAAATCACTTTTCGGGACTGAATAACACCATGACAGTGGCTGAATTCATGAGGAGGGGTCCCAATAACCTCATGTTGAAAATTTGGTTGCAAAATTCCCCAAAATGCCTGAGATATGCACCAAAGTTGAAAAAAACCCTATCTGGTGCTGAGGGCCATAAAATGAGGATTGTTAAATGATTTTATTGTGAAAGGATTTTATTAAAATATTTTGATGACTGCCTTACACAGCAGCAAAACTGTAAGGTAGGGAAGTCAAGTTACTACATATACAGGATCACCGTGTACTCTTAATATAAGTTTCAAGTTCAAGTTTCCAGTTTATTTGCAGGAAAACACAATTGAACACACTCATTTACAAGGAGGTCCCTCCTAATATAATAATACAAAGGTGATATGAGCCCTTATGTGATTTATTTTGACATCTGAAATCTCAAGATGTAGCCAATATGTGATTGTGTCAGATATAGTATTACTAGGGGTTAACTCTTCTGCCTATGTTTCTAAGGCCCTGTCCACACTACACCTCTGTAATGTTACAGGGGGAACAAACCGTTACCGCAACGGTTTGCATTTACACCTGTAACGTTATAGAAGGCGTTTTCGTAACCTTTGTTGAAACCACATTTGAGGTGGTTTCAACAACGGTTATGCAACTGGTTATGCCTCGGTAACATTACCAGCCATAGTGCAGACACGTGGTACCGGTCCCCTAGCGCAGCGCAAGCTGCATTGTGGGATCAGGTGCCGCCATAACAGTTGCCCGGCTCCCGCAGTGTGGACCGTTGGTACCGGTCCCGTAACAGACACCACCACAGTGTGGACACACTGCACTGCTCCCCGGCCGTAACTGTTTGCATCCGTTACCGGGCCCGAGCGGTGTAGTGTGGACGGGGCCTTAGAAGCAATTACTTAAAAGCATTGCATACTGCAACAAATTTACATTTTTCACAATTCTGGTAGGGCAGTACCTAATGCCTCATAGGACTTTTCCCAGTTTGCAGAGAATCATTTTCAGCTTCCCACAGCAGAGGTAATAGTAAAAGAAATCGAGACTCCTGTTAACTTTTCCACCAGTTGACTGCATATAGAGCTATCTTTTGAGTATAACTTCTCTGTCAAGTCACTGGGTGGGAATTAAAAAAAAAAAACATTCCTGAAGCCATAATGATCTGTACTGATTGGTCCAGCTGATCAACTCTCCACACTTCCTACATGTGAGAAACTCGTAAGTGGAGTGCTGGACCACTTAGTAATTAAATGAGAATTGTAAATCTCTCGCTCTGTCAGTTCAGAGCTGACCCCACTGTAAAGAATACAGCTGTCCCCTCTATGCATGTGTGTGTGTGTGTGTGACAGAGAGAGAGAAAATGTGGGGGGAGGCCATGGGAGATAACAGCTGCAGACTAATGTGTTTACGGAACACAGCCGATCGTGATGTGAGTTTCTTTGAGCATAAAGGCATCTCATTGACTGGCCCCACTGAAGCAATGTGTTTCTTACACACGAGTGCAAGCAACACAAAAAGGAGCAATGAAGTTGGTGCCACACAGCATTACTCTGTTTTACTTGGATCTTTCACTTCCTCTTTCTCAATGGTTTTTCAGATTACCTTAACAGTAACGTACTATAGTAACTGTGTATTTTTTAATGACTTTTCTCACTCTGTGTAGTCTGCTGCAGCAGAGATTCTGCAGTCTGTGGGCAAGCAGAAGAAAATGTCAGGTCAGGCCCTCTGGACGTCACAGCACAGGCAGGCACTGGCAGACTGTGGTTGGTTGCCTGTATTTCTGTTTAATCTGTTTTTGTACTTTTTTGCAAAAAATGCCTGCTAGTTCCACACTAGCCCTTAAAAGGACTTTTTTTTTTGTAACAGTATAGACCAATCTGGGACCCTAGACTGTGTGGCAGCTTCTATATATTTTTTCTTTTTTTGCCAAAATTCCTACTACATAGAAACATAGAATTTGACGACAGATAAGGACCGCTTGGCCCACCTAGTCTGCCCATTTTCCTACCTGATGGATAAGCTGCAGATTCTAGTTAACCAACAGCCTACTTCCTCCTACCCCCCCACTAGAATTGCCTTATGTCTGTCCCATGCATTCTTGAATTCCTCCACTGTTCTTGACTCCACAACCTCCTCAGGAAGGCTGTTCCATGCATCCACAAACTTCTCCATGAAAAAATACTTCCTCACATTACCTCTGAGCCATCACCCCTCTAGCTTCAAATTGTGCCTCCTTGTTCTTGCACATCTCTTTTTCTGAAAGATACTACCCTCTTGGACTTTGTTGATTCCCTTGAGGTACTTCAAAGTTTCTATCATGTCCCCCCTCTCCCTTCTTTCCTCGAGGGTATACATATTAAGCTCCTTTAGTCTCTCTTTGTATGTCTTCTGGTGCAGACCCTGTACCATTTTTGGTTGTCGTCCTCTGGACAGCCTCCACTCTGTCTATGTCTTTGCAGAGATGAGGTCTCCAGAACTGCACACAGTGCTCCAGATGGGGTCTCACCAACTGTCTGTACAGAGGGATAACAACTTCCTGTTTTCTTCTGTTGATGCCTCTCCCTATGCATCCCAGTATCCACCCCAGCCCTCCTTACTGCCTTCTCACATTGCTTGCCCACCTTTAGGTCATCTGATATAATTACCCCAAGGTCCCTTTCCATTTTTGTTATTGTCAGTATCTCACCCCCCATTGTGTACTCTTCCCCTGGGTTTTTGTTTCCCAGGTGCATTACTTTGCACTTCTTTGCGTTAAATCTAAGCTGCCATACATTTGACCATTCCTCCAACATTGCCAAGTCCCTTCTCATCCTTTCCACTCCATCTTGTGTATCAACCCTGTTGCAGATGTTTGTGTTGTCTGCAAAAAGACATACTTTTCCTTCCAGTTCCTCTACAATGTCACTTATAATGACATTAAAAAGAACCGGTCCCAGTACTGAACCCTGCGGTACTTCGCTAGTTACCCTCCTTTCTTCACTGTGGACTCTGTTTACTATTACCCTTTGCGTCCTGTTGTCCAGCCAATTTTTTTATCCAGGCTGCCACCTTGGGACCCACTCCAAGGCTGGCTAACTTGTATATTAATCTTTTGTGTGGGACTGTATCAAATGCCTTGCTAAAATCTAGGTAGGTCATGTCCACAGGCCCTCCCTAGTCTACTACTTTGGTCACCCAATCAAAGATATCTATCAGATTTGTCTGACACAACCTCCCCACTGTGAATCCATGCTGCCTTGGGTCCTGTGCCCCACTGGCCTCTAGGTACTCGACAATTCTTTCCTTCAGAAGTTAATGTATCACACTAACCCTTAAAAGCACTTTTTGTCATACAGTATGAGGTAGGGTTATCTAGGCCACTGTGGTGACTTGTATTTTTTTATTTGTTAATTTGTGGCCCAAAATCGCCCACAGACACCTCTCACTGGCACTTAAATGTCCCTTATGTCCACTAGTACCTATTAAAAGGACTTTTTCCAGAACAGCTGAATGGTCTGTGAATTCTCAGGACTATGTAGTCAGTACCTCAGTCTCTCACTAGCACTGAATTGCCCACCACAGACAGTACCTAAAAGGACTTTTTCTAGTAAAGTATGTTGAACTGGGACTCTGGACTGTGTCTTGTGGCTAGGAGCCTGGCTGCCTGCTAACAAACTATATTCATTTTTTTTTTTTTGCCAAAATGCTCGATATCTAACTCTTGTACTAAGTAACCCTGAAATGTCCACTAGTAACCCCAGCCAGAAGCCTTTAAAAGGACTTTCTCTAGTAAAATATGTCAAACTGGAACTCTGGACTGTGTGGCTTGGAGCCTGGCTGCCTCCTGCCTGTTAACAAACTATATTATATATTTTTTCCTTTTTTGCCAAAATGCTCAATATACGAATCTAACACTGTACCCAACATCAGAAGTTCTGGGGTATGACCAGAACTTAGTCCTTAAAATGACTTTTTCTAGTAAAGGACAGTATCTCAATTTTAGATGCTGCTGGACTGTGTAGCCTCCCTGGAATTAATTTTAATTTTCTGGCAAAAAAAACCCCACTATGCCAGTGTGTGTGTCCACTGCACTTGCACCCTAGGCTACCACCAACAACACAAGTAGCCCTCCCTGTGGCACTGCTGCCCAGTACCACACTAGCACTGCCCCAGTAGCCCTTAAAATGGCTTTTTTTCTATATATTATGTGGATCAGAGATTGGATCTAAGGGCATGATGATGAATGAATCTAAATATCAAATCTCTGCACTGTATGTGTGTGGGTGGGTGGCCAGGCCTGGACTTACTGACTGCTGCCAGTGCCTAGCCGCCTCAGATATATATTATTGTTTTTTGGGGCTAAATAAATTGTCCACAAGTTCAGCTCCTTAAAAGGTTTTTTTTTTACAGTAGTTCTCACGACTTTTAATGTTCTTTAAACTTTCTTCAGAGTTAGAGTGAGACTCTGCTCGCAGCGCACCACTGAAACAACTTTTCCCATCTCCCGCTCTCTCTCTCTCTCATGACTGTCTGACTGCATTGTGCATATACCATGCAGTCAGACAGTCACATGATGACTCAGGCAGTGCTCACGTGGTGGTTTAGTAGCCAGAATTCCTGGGAGTTGTAGTGACTGCTAACCAATGATGCAGAGGAGGAGGACTATTGCCGTGGCACTGCAGGGGTCAGGGCAGGAGCAGCTGCTGAGCTGTGGAGGAGAGGAGCTCAGGCGTGGCTCAGCCCACAGGAAAAGAACAGGGGGTTGGAGTTGGACTCGAAAGACTGGAGCCCAGGACCGGGAGGACAGAGAGGAGGAGAGATCGGTACTTTAAGACAGGGGGCAGCGGAGGTTCCGACTCGCTGCTGACTGCCAAGGTGGGTGTGTCAGTTAGGGTCAGGGTGGAACTCCACGGTCGGTGGGAGGGTTGGTCTTGATGTGTGCTCCTTTCTTCTTTGGCTGGTGGCCTAGTGCTGGAACAGGTAGGCGGGCTGCGGGCAATGAAACCCCCCCGAACCATCCAGGAGCGCTGAGGCAGAAGGGGGCATGGTGGCCAAGCAAGTATCTCCACTGCCCCACTGCGCTGCTCCTGTTAGTCAGGCTCAGTCAGCCTGTCAAAAAGAAAAAAAGTTCAGCCTGGCTGTGTAACCCAGGGCCATTTACAAGATACCTGGGGCTCTGGCCCCAGGTTAACAATGCCCTTGGTCTGCAAAAAGAAAGACCCCAGGCCCAGCTGCATAAGTGGCTGTTCAGCAAACCAGTGTACCTATGTCAGGGTCAGGGAGGCCAACTCTACAGAGCATTCTAAATGTGGTCAAAGATTTGGACCTCTGCATGCAGTCTCTTAAAACAAAGGCAGACTTCTTTCATATGAGGGTCACAATTTTGGAGGTCCATATGGACTTCCATAATCATGCAAAGAAGGAAGCCTCTGTGTTGGGATAAGCTTCTAGTGCCATGTTGGGCATGGCTCGAGAAAACAAGCTCCTCCACTGTAGCTATACAGTGTCTGGTCTTTTAGTGCTCTATGCAGTTCCAGCCCCATTACCACATACAGCTGTTCTGTAGTGCCCCCCTTGAGTGCAGCCAAAACTGTGACCATTCTTTGGTTGCTTTGGGGAGGCAGTATAGTGCAGTGGCTTAAGGCTCTGAGCTGCAAATCTGGAGACCTGGGTTTGATTCCCACAGCCCCCACTTGCATACTGCGTGACCCTGAGCAAGTCACTTAACTTCCCTGTGCTCCCAGGTCACACCTGTAAACAGGCTTTCAGCTTAGTGTGCCACTCCTGGTTAAACAATTGGAAAACAAAAGAAAGCCTAGTCAAAATATCTGTATCCTGAGCTGCTGGGGAAGTTCCCAAGTAGGTTCAGCCCTTACCACGTGACATCCATATCCACGCTTGCACAACAGAGGTTTCCCTCAGGCCCGCCTACACTGAAGGCACTACCCTCTTCCTGCTGGTGCCAGTGGTTTCCCTTTTAAACACTTTTCAGGGAATTCCCACACGTTACTGGGTGCTCAGTAGTTGAATTGGCGTAGGCACATTGGTGTTGCAGCTGGTTGGCCAGTTGTGGTGTACTTTAAATTAACACAACCAATTGTCAGTAAACTGCAAACCCAAAGCCCATACAGTTCCTTAAATGGCTTAAAATCTCAAATTGAGGTACTTGCAAATTCCTGGTATAATGGTGAAATGCAAGAAATGAGTCACAACCAGCTTACCCAGAGTCCCGGTTGCAGAGCGGGGCTGCGAATGTACCCATGATTCTGCTGCTGTCATGCCTCCTTCATGACACAGGGTCCCTCTTTCACCACATGTGCCAGTCCCTCTCAGGTGGCCTGTCGGTCTCTCCTGTCCCTTACTTTCATCTCTCTCTCTGTCTCTCTGTTGTACTCTCACCAAGCAGCTGGACTGGAGATGCAGCTTGGAGCTTTAACTGTCCCCCAGTTGATCAAGCCACAGCATCACCACACCAACCTACATGGCTATCCCTCAAAACCCTTGGGTAGGCATAGCCTGGTACCAAGCAATGAAACCCACTAGCAAACCCTGCAGCAGCCTCAGGTGGCTCTTACGTCCCATTCTGGCTCTTTGTTGGTGATTTTTAGCATTGAAGGCTTGTTTGGCTAGCACGAGAATGCCTCCTCCTCCATGGCATGGAATCTGCTCACAGTCACACGGTTAGTTAATGACAGATGCACAGTCTGTTGCAGCACAGCTGTCAGCAGCAGTCCGAGGTATATTTCTCCCTGCAGTCACCCACAGATGGAAGGGGGTCCTAACTGGCCTAGTGGCATGGAGGAATGAGGCGCTGTGCACCTTACTTCCTGCCATGCCATTGACCTGAGTTTGGGAGCAAGCTCAAGTCATTGGGCATCGGCCAGGGGGAAGCGGACTGAGGGTTCGAAGGACTGCTCTTCTCTCCCAGGATGAGGATGCAAGCCAGCTTGACCCTTGGCTGCCCCCAGGTGGAGGCCTGAGGGTAGTGTCATTGTCTAAGTGACATGTGGGGGTGGGGTCTGCAGTTCCATGGCATGCACACGCTTCTATGCACGCAGACTCTCGTGCCACCATGGCTGAGGACCTAGGAAGAAAGGCAGAAAATGCAGACTCTGGTTCCATGAAGTTCAGCTAGCTGGCCTGCACCACTGCCTGGACCACTGGACCCACACTGGATGTGCATCTCCAGGTGGGGGTGAGGATAGACCCCCTCTTCCTGGCTCTGCCACAGGGGGCAAGATGTTGGGGTTACTGGACTGAGTGAGTGCTGGGGCAGGCAGTGGCTGGACAATAGGACAGAACTGGAGTGGCCCTGCTCAAGTACGTGGAGGAGGAAAAAAGCAATGTGGAGAAAAAAGGAAAAAAAAGACTGAACGGGTCCTGACAGATCCCCTGCAGGTCACTTGACAGTGTTAACTCATGACTGGTCCATGCAGCTTTAAGAAATGTACTTCCTGTGAGTCTGTGTGTGTGTTGAGAACAGTTTTCCCCTTGTATCTGAGCTGTACAGAAGTAAACAGAGAAGGCCTAAATTTCTGTGGTGCATGTTTTTCTTTCTACCAAGACCCTGATGTGTTTAAGGTATTTATTTTCAGCCACCAAATACAACCGGTCCCAATTTGCACTTTGTGTGTGAAAGGATTTTTTTTACTTCTTCTTTACTAAAGTATATTAGACTGTATTTGGCTACTCCTGCCGACTGTCACCGCAACATGTGCTAATCCCTCTGCAGCTGACATCAGAGCCAGGCTGCAGATGTGGGGGATTCAGTAACCTACAGTACACATTAAAAGCTCTGATCAGCTGCTCGCTGATCACGCGGTCCTACTAGGGCTAAATACAGTGCTAGATACTGATAGTGCCAGGGACTATATATGGGTGATCACCTGTCATTAAGCACCGTTGAGTTTGATGCTGGTATTGCAGGGACTGTATACAGACAAACACGGTGGTCATTATACATTGACTGGTTCCAACACTGGTAGTGCAGGGCCTGTATACAGACATACACAACGGTCATTGTACACTGATGAGTTTGATGCTGGTATTTCAGGGACCCTGTATAGACATACAGGACAGTCATTATACACTGATGAGTTATGACACTGGTATTGCAGGGATACATGACAGTCATTCTACACAGTGAATTAAGACACTGGTAGTGCAGAGACTGTATACAGACCTACAAGACAGTCATTATACGCTGATGAGTTATGACACTGGTATTGCAGGGATATATGACAGTCATTTTACACAGTGAATTAAGACACTGGTAGTGCAGAGACTGTACACAGACCTACAAGACAGTCATTATATGCTGATGAGTTATGACACTGGTATTGCAGACAGCCCTTCAGATAACTCTATTTTGGACGTATTTTACGTCCATAAATTAGCACAAAACATCCAAAAATGTAGTCTGTGGAGTCATTGACGTCCACTAACATTCCCCTTGTTTAAGGCTGACATCCGTTTTTCATGGTGTGGACGTCTTATTTTTTTGTATGCCACGCTGGGAGCCCACCCCAGTGTGGCAAAAGTGTGACTGTCGTAGGGGTGCCCAATCCCCATCTGCTTCACTGGACCCCCAAAAATCCATATGCCACTGGGAGCCCACCCCAGCGTGGCAAAAAGTCTCATTGCCAACAGGTGCCGATCCTCGTCGGCTTCACTGGCCCCCAACAGCCTGGTGCCACGCTGGGAGCCTACCCCAGCATGGCAAAAGTCCCCGTTTTCTTTAAAAGACCTGAAAGAAAAAAGTCCTCGTTGATTCTCTTGCCCTCCCCAGTCTGTGCCACCCTCTGTGTACCCACCTCCCACACCCCACCTCACCCCATACTTACCTCCGGGCCCAGCATGACAATCTTCAGTGGACCGGGAACATGTCTGCACTCTTCAAAGCCGACCACGAACTGAATAAATGCCAGTAAGCTGTACAATTGCATAAATGGATTTTTTTCAACTTTGGTACATATCTCAGCCATTTTTGGGAATTTTTTCACCAAATTTTCAACATGGGGTTTTTGGGGCCCCATCTCATGAACTGAGACACTGTCATTTTGTTATTCAGTCCTGAAAGGTGATTTCGCGGTCACTGCATGGAACCACCTTTCTGGACCAATTAACGAAACAACAGTGTCACAGTTCATAAGGTAGGCCCCCAAAAACCCTATGTTGAAAATTTGGTAAAAATTCCCAAAATGACTGTTTTATGAGTGTGCTGCTATAGTTCCTACGCACGCTCAACTTTGACTATTTTTAATATTTTCACTCCAGATTTTAGTCATTGCCATTTTACTACCTCCTTATGAACAGTACAGCTTGTCATTTTCACATCTCACCAAATGTGTTTTCACACATGATAGCGCAAATGCCGGTCGTATGAAATCAATGTTCGAGACAGATTAAGAAAATCACAGTGACACTGTTCATGAGCAGAGGCATTAAACTGGCTATGTTGAAAATTTGGTGAGATTAGCTTCGAGCATTTTTAATATTTTCACTCCAGATTTTCAGCATTGCCATTTTACCACACCTCCTTATGAACAGTACAACTGTCATTTTTCACATCTCACCCGAAATGTGTTTTTGCACTTGTAGCACACAGTGGCGTAGTCGGTGTGCAAAATTAATGTTCGGGACAGATTAAAAAAATCACAGTGACACTGTTCATGAGCAGAGGTCTTAAATTGGCTATGTTGAAAATTTGGTGACAAAAGTCCAGAAAATGACTGTGTTACGAGCGTGCATTGTGTCAGATATGGCAGAAATAGGGTAAAATTAAGGGTAACTGCTCCTCAGGGATGTTCACAGAGTACTGCATCCCTCACAAAGTGCAGTTACATCTTTAGTGATACCCTCCAAACTAATTCTAAAGGGTGCCATTAAAGAGTTCCTGACAGTGCTGGGGTGGGGATGGGGGGGCAGTGATTAGAAGACGCACATGTGGCCACATCGAGGAATAGGGCTAGGGATGGGGATCCTCTGGACAGGCAAGGCAAGGCTAATTTTATTTAAGAGACGCCCATCCCAGAGGCTCTGGGTGCCGAACATTCAGAAAGAGAATAAATACTATACATTCAAGATAAAACAAAACATAACAATATATCAAATATAACAGAATAAATACTGTGTATATACAGTAACTTAGGCAATGGAAACCAATGCCTAAAAGCCAATACTAGCCTAAAAAATTTCTGAGAACAGCAAGGACTATAATACAGAATCCGGGAAGGCCTGATTATACAAGAAGGCCTTGAGGTGGGCTTTAAATACCTCCACAGAAGGGGCCTCCCTAACAGCTGGAGTGAGCGAATTCCACAGGACGGGAGCGGTGACACTGAATGCTCTGTCGCCAGCTGTTTTTAACCTCATCCTGGGAATCGTAAGAAGGCCCCTAAAGGAGGAGTGGAGGGGGCAGGTTGAGACAGCAGGAATGGGAAGGTCCTTCAGATAACCAGGGCCCAGGCCATGTAGGGCCTTAAAGGTGAGTAAACCCACCTTAAAGAGGGCCCTCCACCTAACTGGCAGCCAGTGCAGTTGACGCAGGACCGGAGTGATATGACAGTACTTAGACTGTCCAGTCAACAACCTCGCCGCTGCATTCTGCACCAGCTGCAGTCGGTGCAGGGTACCCCAAGAGACCCCGAGATAGAGCGCATTACAATAGTCCAACCTGGACGTCACAAAGGCATGTACCAAGGTGGGGAGGTCCTGCTGCAGAACTAGGGGCTTTATCCTGGTGATATTCCTCAGATGATAAAAACTGGTATAGACAGTGGAAGACACCTGAAACTCAAGAGTCAATCCAATATCCAGAATAACGCCGAGATCCCACATCCTAAAGGAGGCCTTCAATGGTACAGAGCCAAGAAAAAGCCCTGTCTCCGCACCAGAGGCCAACCTATCACGCCCTCTGTTCGACTCCACCACCAGTACCTCTGTCTTACCGGGGTTCAGTCGCAACCAGCTGGAGGTCATCCAGTCATTGATTTCAGCAAGGCAGCTATTAAGCACCTCCACTGCGTAAGATGTTCCAGGGGCAAAGGGAAAATACAGCTGGGTATCATCGGCATAGCAATGAAAATCCAGACTGTACTTCCTAATGAGCTCTCCCAGGGGCAGCATGTATACGGCAAACAACATCGGCGACAAGGCCAAACCCTGGGGAACCCCGCACAGAAGGTGGCCAGGGGAGGAGGAAAAATTCCCCATCACCACCCTCTGTCTTCTGTTAGATAAAAAAGACTTGAACCAGCAGATGACCTTGCCAGCAAGTCCACAGAATTCCCTTAGGTGGTCAAGCAATACCCGATGGTCGACCGTATCAAATGCTGAAGAGAGATCGAGGAGAACAAGAATTGTCCCCTCTCCTCGATCTCTAGCCCTAAGGAGGTCACTATGCACCCGAACCAACGCAGTTTCTGTGCTATGCCTTGTGCGAAATCCAGACTGGAGTGGCTCGTATAAATCACGGGCCACGAGATGCTCCTCAAGCTGAAGCACCACCACTTTCTCCACAATCTTACCCAAAAATGGAAGATTGGTGATAGGACAGTAATTTGCCTTGATCTCGGGGTCCAATGATGTTTTTTTCAGAAGGGATCTTACCAATGCCTTCTTCAAGACATCAGGAAAGACCCCCTCCGACAAGGAGCACCGGACAATCAAGGCAAATACCGGGCCAACGGAGTCAACACATCTCATTAAGAAGGTATGCTAGAGCTTGGAAGCAATCTCAATGACCTCAGCCACCTCCACCTGTCTAAACTCGCCCCAGCTGAGCGGAGAGCTCTCCGGACACTCATGGTGACCACTGTCAGCCAAACTTTGACCCACTGGCAGAACCCCCTGCCTGATGGCAGACACCCTGTCCGAGAAGAACTGAGCAAACTCTTCGCACACTGCATTAGAAAAAGTCACCTTCGGCTGTAGACAGGAAGAATGGAGAAGCCTGTCCACTGTCCGAAAGAGCATTGTTGGTCAGTTCCTCCCAGCAGCAATCTCTCGAGATAGGAACTCTGCCTTCTTACGTTTAATTGCTCCCTGGTATGCACCATAGTGCACATGCAGGGCCAGTTTGTCCACCTCCAGACCGGACTTCCACTAGCAGCGCTCTAATCTCTGACCCAAGGTCTTCAACCCCTTGAGCTCACCATCAAACCAAGGGGATCTCAAGTGAGAAGACCTGGGTCGTACACGGACTGGTGCAAGGGAGTCAAGTGCATCAGCAAGCGCCTTATTATAGGCATCCACTGCCACGCACATGCCCCAAACGCATGCACCATCCACACTAGATAGGTCAGTTACTGCAAAAAAACCCTCAGGGGTCAACCCCCACAAAGGGCGATAGCTGACCATCTCAGCAGGGGGAAGGGCCTGAACGAGAACTTCACCATACAATGATCGGACCAAATGAACCCGATCAGTCCTGAGGCAATTGATCTCAAGCCCCAGTGAGAACACCAAATCCAACATGTGGCCACCCAGATGAGTTATGGAGGAAACAGCCTGCACAAAGCCCAAGGAAGACATCATCCAGAGGAAGTTAGAACCAAGCCGAGACGTCTCGTCATCGGCCCAAACGTTGAAGTTCCACAGCATTAAACATCTGGGGGCCTCCAACGTCTCACCGACCACAAAATCGGCCACCTCCTGGAGGAAGTCTTCCACTGTCCCAGAAGGGCGATAAATCAAAAGAATCAGGCAACCTGGCCCGGACCCCATGAATGGCCACACATTCAAATGAATGAGGCATTCTCACTGGGTGTAGGGTGAAGCCTAGTTCAGATCTAAAACAAATGGCTACCCCCCCCCCCACGTTCCACTCTGGGGCAGTGCACCACAGTGTATCCGGACGGGACGACAGCCTCTAGAACCAGGCCAGCATCATCACCAATCCAGGTCTCCGTAATGCAAGCCAGGTCGGCCGAAGAAACCAAGTCAAGTCTGCTATAATTGCAGTCTTGTTTCTGACTGATCTGGCATTGCAAAGCACCGCCCTCAGGGGATTGGTAAATGGTGCAGCCCCTCTGGCTACCTGCCCACTCAGTCTGGTAGGAACCCTAGTAACGGGAACTAAACACGTCTGGCCTCTCTCCAGAACCTGTCTAGCCCCAGGGCGCCTTCTACATCCCACTACCTCAATCCTACCACCAACCGCAGTGCATGGGAAACCCCCACCCAGATGAGTCAGATGGTTCCTCCTTATTCCAACCTCCCTGCAACGCCTAGCCATGCAAGCAGATACCAGGAGGCTGATAAAAGGCCATAGATTGTACAGCCGGGGGCCCCATACACAATCCTAGCCCACCCCAGGCCCTCACACCTTCCCAGACACATCCCTGCTAATTACATAAACCCTTAACCCAAAATACAATCCACAAACACACTCTACACCACACATTCCTCTCATACACCCACACATACAGTAATAACTTAGAAACCCCACCTACCCCCTGCCCCAAAACTCCCACCCAACAGCTATATTTTAAGATAACTAAATACTATCAACCCTCCCTTGCAGAAAGAAAGTCTTGACCCAGTACAAATATACTGAAAACAAAAAACTATGTAACTATTAACAAACAAGAAACTATGTAGCTAAGATTAATTAACAGACAATCAAAAGTCCAAATCTGAAAAATGAGCCCTACATCTCAAATGAGTAGAAAAAGAGCTCAGAGCTGCCTAATTACAAACAAGGAATAAAAGAGCTAATGTCTGAGAGTCACAAGTTCATTAGAGTCACAAATTCATCGGAGCACAGGGTCGGCCAGTAGGTAATTCACCCCTCTCACGGGTGGAAAACCGGTTCAAAAAGTAATGGTTTGCAGCCCCCTCTTACCAGATTCAAAATGTGTCCAGGAGCTCACACCTCCAAGGAATGGTAGCACTATTCAGTTTCTCAAGTGGGCTCTCACCTCCATTTGAAAACAACAGAGCCCCAATCAGTGTTCTTAATCCTGGAAAGTGTGCATGCAGTCTGCAGTCAAAGCCAAAACTCACTGCGAAATCCAAAAAACAGAGAGCAGGGAAAGCCAAGCCAGAACACCCAGGAAACCAAAGTTCTACTTCTCCACTCCACCGAATTGCTGATAGCAGGGCTAAAACAGTGCTTCAAGTGCTAGAGAACTCCAGGTCACCACCGATACTCCACCACTCCAGGAAGGTCCCACCCAGACCTCAATACCTCTTCCCAGACCCGCTCCCCACTACGACTTCCCACCAGCTACCGAGCGGCAAACACGAAAGTGCTGCAGATACAGCCAACCAATGGCAGCAGCACCACAGCACACCACTAGGTCGAGGTCAGGGTGGAGAAGAAACTCCTCCCCACAGTCCACCGGAGTCTATCACCAAATCAAGCGTTGTCCAGAATCACTCCCCGCTCCTCGCTGCTCAATCAGGGCCACTCAAGGTTACTCCTCGCTACTCCTCGATCCACCACCAGGACTCCACGCTTCGCTCTCCACACTCACGCAATGTCCAAGACTCCACAGGTAATAGCTCCTTCAGTTCCTCATCACAAACACTCAATCCTTGTACAGTTGTTTGAAAGGAAAAACGGCACAATTCACAGACATGAACTGGGTGAAAACAGCACAATTCAGAGATGTGGACCGGGATAATAACAAACGAAAATGGACTAAACTAACAACGAAAACAAAATAACCAAACAAAAACAAAAATAAACTAAAACAAAGAACTAAAAAACTAAAATAAAAGCGCAACTCGAGTCCTGCTTCTGATGACTAGCCCAGCGTGGCCGCCATCTTGTTTTATTGAAAAAAATCAGAGCCTTACTTGTTTGTCGCTGTTTTATTCATGGCAGTGGTATACTGGCATGCGATAAGTATTCTTAATGAGGTGGCCCCGCGCGTTCCCGCGGTCGACTTCCAATGACGTCATGGGAGCGTCCCTAGGTTATGTGCAGTGCACAGTAGCTGTTGTTCAGTCCGGTTACTGTTTAAATAACAATGATGGCTGATTCTTTGCTATTACAACAGCTGGATGTTGGGGACGATTTCTTTTATTATGCAGAACCTTACATGTTTGAGCCAGAGTGTACTCTGCCCTCTTCATCAGCAGATGTGGCAGATGATGGCAACGATTCAGACGAAGGCTCCACAGTATCTTCCAACACTGTTACCCTGTGACAAGATTTACCAGTGTCACAATGGTAATGATATTATTTATTGAGTGTATGATGTGTGACAAGCTTTGGTGGTTTTTTCTGTTGAATGAGAGGGCAAGCCCCCCCTTCCCCAAAAGCGATGGTACAAATGTGCAAAGTTTTATACAGTAACATGCGTCGCTGTGTGCCAATGAGGTTACCAACACCACATGGATTGTGTACATGAGAAAGGTATCCTGCATATTATTGTATGTGGACGAGGGTCCACCCCAGTGGTGGTCCAGATGGGTATGGTTTACAAGCGGAGCAGTTGGAATGAGGCCTTGGCGCCAGTGATGACCACAGTGGAAAAGGTATGCCACATAGAGCTGTGTGTGAATGAGGGCCCCCCAACCCAGAGATGGTCTACATGGTAAATTTATGACACACATTGATGTGTGTGAATGAGGGAACCCAAGCTACACTTCACATGGGCAAGGTATCCCCACCCAGTGTTGTGTGTGAACAAGGCCCCCCCAGATGTGGTCCATATGGGCCAGGTTTGACACTGATCACTGTGTGTGAATGAGGCACCCTCCCTGCTATGATCCCAATGGGCAAGGTGTGACATGCAGCACAGTGTGTGACTCAGCCCCCCCCTTCCAGTGATAGTCCATAAGGACAAGTTTTCATAAGCTGCATTGTGTGTTGATGATGGCCCTCTTCCCAGCGATGCAGTTGAAATGGGGTTGGTGTGTTCTCTGTTTGTCACTGTATGACTGAGGACTGCTTCACTTAAGGCAGTGTTACCTTCAGTTATGCAGTGTCCCATACTGTGCCATGGAAGTCATGTAATGCTGACTATGAAATTTACCAATTCAAGGTGAAACCATCACAGGTGCAAATGGCCATAATGTGTCGCACTGTCCCTGTTGCAATGAAATGTGCCACACATTCAGAAGTCATGCAATACTGGCAGTTTCACAGCTACATATGGTTTACATTGTATGTTGCTGTCCATTGTAGCGGTGAATTTCTAAGTATGCTTTTTCTACGAGCTCAGGCATTGGTGGATCTGTGAGGGTGGTTGCCTTATTGTGCATCTGATACTGTGATGTGTAGTTGTTGGCTGCAGAAATGGAAGCAACAGGTATTGCAGTATGCTCCTACCATAGGCCAGTGTTCCACAGTGTCTTGCTCACATGCTTGTGTGTGAGGTGAGGTGTGCATACATGCACTGACATGACACTCCATGCCTTCTATTTTGAGATGCTCATGAATTTACTCTGATATGCTGCTGCATGTATGGCGTTACACTGTCCGTGTCCCAAGGTTACAGATACTGTCTGATGTTGCAGTAATGGCAACTCAATGATCGATTTGGTGTGATAGTGTTGGACCCCATAGTGCCTCTGAGTGGATACGATACCTCCATGAGTAGCTATTCATATGGGATACTTATAGACAAATCTTAACAGAGACCCCCCCCTCACCAACAACAACAGTGTAATTGGTTACTGCATCCCTGACCTTTCCTGTGTTTCCCCTGTTTTGACTGTACCCTGTCTGTACTGTTTGTGACTGTCGCAGACCACGATTGTGCTGCACGCCACAGTGGCATCACACAGCAACAGTTTTGTCAATTATTGCCTTCTGTGTTCCCCTCATTCCCCTACCCCCACCCTGAAGTATATAATCTCAATAACATCTCTTTTTTGTTTTGACACATGCTTTCATGCTGTACCACCTCCATGCCATTCACCACATTCGTTCATTGTGATGATTTCCTGCCCTGTTGTCCTGCATTTAAAGTGATTTTCTGATGTGGCTGAGGGCAGCTACCACTCACATTCTGTGGTAGCTGCCCTCAGCGCTCGTTATTCCAACCTGGTTGAAATAATAAATTATGCAAGGTACCTCTGTATTTTCACTTGTAATTTAGAATTTCTCACTGCAGCCTGGCAGTTCTGAAGGTCCTAGTACCATAACACCCCGGCTCTCAAGCACATAATGGCGTGTGACCAGGGGAGAGGCGCAGTGCAGCACCCATTAAATGAATGGGGCTGGATTTTCATTCAGTTTTAAGATGAATGACTACCTAAAGGTTAATGAAAGACGCGCTCGGCTAACAAGGGTCGTGTTGGTCGGTGGTATCTTCGATATCTTTAATTGGTCATTTATCTTAAGAGCAGAATGAAAAATCAATGCCATCTCAATGAAGCACCGTGCTCTCCGGGTCTGCGTCGTGTCGCGAAACGACACGAGAGAAGAATAAATACCAGGACAGAACAAACCAAGATGCGATGACTAATTCTAAAACGACAGTGAAATATAAAGTACCGATATAATTATTATTTCAACCAACTTTGAATTAACTAGCACTGATAGCAACTACCACAGCGTGTGGTAGCTGCCCTACATCAGAAACTGCCTTCCCAATGGCACAAAGTTTGTAGTGTGTTGTCAATGGAGTTACTTTAGAGATGTAATGCCAAAGTGAGGGAGAATAAGAAGTAGATGGGTATACTACCTGCTTATAACATGTGTCATACAGCACAGTATAATGGAGCGATCACAAGATATGAGAAAGCAGCTACACTGTGATCAACAATTGCTAACATACAAAAATGCCAGCACAGTAGGCCTAACGGTCATTCTTTGCTGCTCGTTTGCTCAGCTCCCAACCTGGGAGCTGACCTTGCTGTCCCTTCAACCACCTCTGGGTTCTACATTCCCAGTCCAAGATATTCCCCTTGTATTGGACTTTGCTAGCACACTCCTTCCCCTATACCTATCCCAACCCCTCTTGAACCCCTCCATAGTCCCTGCCTCCAGTAGTCCCCTGGTGAACGCATTCCATGGTTCCATCACCCTCTGAGTGAAGTAGCACCTCCTCCTTTCCCTCATGAGTCTCCCCCATGCCCCTTCTTCCATCTCTCCCCCCAAGTGTAAACCACACCTTTCACTGATGAATCACTCTATTTTCATCTTAAGGATTTCCCTCTCTTCCAAACTGAGGTGGAGTCTATTGTCAGCATACAGCCTCTTATCCTCCCAGGTTACCCCCAGTCCCCCATCCACCCATCCCCCCTGGCATCACAGCACCCCGAGCCACTTATTTACCACTGTTATTTTTATGCTTGTTCTCCCCACTAGCCCTCGGTACCGGCAGGATTTCTGAGAAGGAAATCGAGCATCCTCTGGAATAGCATACCCTGTTTAGCTGCTTTTCTTCCTTTTTTCCATCCCCTCCCCCCAGTCGGCTCCTTGCTCATCCTACTATCTGAGTGTCAAATGCTGCCCTCTTCGTATTGACAGTCGTCACCCCTCTCCTCCAATCCTGGTCCTCTCCCCCCTCACGAGTATCCTTTTTTGTATCTGTACTCCCCCATCCCTGGTCATGACTGGTCCTTCTACTATACCTGTTGACCTAGCCTGGCTCTTCCTCCCATCCGTCACGTCTGCGTTTAACACCTCCTTGACTGCCATGCCCCCCGACCCAAACCGCTATGCTCATGAACTGGATCCTCCCTGTTCTACAACTGATCCTCCTTGCCCTTCCCCCCACCGTATCCCTCTCTCTCTCAGCCTGCTCTGAGCCATCCCAGCCCCCATTTTCTCGCACTCCATGCTCCCCCTATTTTTGCTGATTTCAACACCACCTCTTGTCCCCCCTCCATAACTGCCCCCATCATAGCTGCATCCCCACCTAACATTCTCCTTCTCCAGTAGCAGACGTAGTGGGTTGAAACGTTTACTGACTGTAATGCACGACCTCAAGATGCCCTCTCCCAAACCACCCCACCACCCTGGTTTCCTCTGTCCAAGCCATATGCCTGTCTGCTTCTTTGGGACTTTCCTCCTTTTTGACCCCCCTCTGTCAGGGTCCCCATGTGCCCCCCCCAAGTACCCCCAGTGCTCCTCTCCCTATGCCCATGTCTTTGGTACTTGGGTACAGCCACGTGGCTGAACCCTTGACACTTTCCCCACCCCACCATAACCCCCAAATTTCCTAGCTGCCTCCTAATCCCCTCAGCCTCCTCTCTGAGCTGTGCCAGCTGGTAGCACACTGGGTAACCACCAAACTTCCAAGCCAAGTCAAGCATCATGGCCTCCCCACACCCTGTGCACCCAAGCACTCTCCCAAAGTTGCCAGCTCTAACAACGTGTGGTCCCATCCCACTCATAATAGATTTCTCCGACTGAACCCCTGGTTCCATAGTGATCAGCGCTACAGTACCTACTGTACACAGTAGTCAGGGCTACAGTAGCTAAATGATTCACTGCTAGATCAGGCCACTCCCATCTCTTGACACCCCCTCGAGCTATGTAATACAGGTCGGGGTCCGGGGGAGTGGGAAACAGAAAAAATCACAGCTCCTTAACTGTGAGTCAGTAGGATATCTGGTTCCATTACTTATCCATGCATTCCACACATATGTTTGCATGCTGTACTGCTTATTGCCATATTGCACTTTGTCCCACTGATGACTACCTGACAATGCGAGAGCCATCATCCCAATCATTATTAGCAGATATATCTTGTGTACTACAGTGTTTCTGAACATTACTGGGTTTGTTACTGTGCTGATGCCATGTCAACAGTGTCATTATTGTGCATTCATAGTTATTGATAACTTACTGGCATCACATATTGGTTATTGTATTATGTTATCTGATGAGTAACACATTCCTAATTCAAACTTTATTTCTGTCTAACAGCTGTCGCTGTCAGAAATGTTCTGTGATGGAGACTGACCGAGAAAACCTGTGCTGTAAGGAAGTTGCCAAGATCATTGAGAACTTGCCAGAGGACTGTGTGTGATTGCATTACAGAAATGGACTTCTTCCAACTAAATTGCCTCACACATCAAGCGGTGTTTGTATCCTACTATGAATATCTCTAAACAGATGGACCATTAGATGACGATATTCCAATGCATGAGTAAATACTTTCACTTTTTTGATGATATAGGCAGTGATCATACCTTTGTGTTGTTACTCAGGAATGTTGTTGGATAAGTAAATGATCAGCTGACTCATTTCAGTCCTACTTCTTTTTTCTCTCCTCCATCAGCTGCCACCATTAGTCCAACCGGCCCTCCCAGCCCCGTCACCCAGAATTACTGAGGCTTACCTTAAGCCCTGCCCGGGATCGTAGCCTGCAGGTGGTGGGGCATCTTCACTACTACCAGTGCCTTTTTCCATTTTCCCTTACTACCTCAGTGCCCCAGGAATACAGACGTGAGTGAAGGTGCACATAGTGTACCACGACCCTGGTGACGGCCCCATGTGCCCACCCATTGGCTGAGCACCTGGTGCTCCCTCTGACCTGTGCTGCCCAGCCTCCACCCGGGGCAGTCAGGATCTGAGGATCCACCAATCCTCCCTTTGGAGGAGGCTGCCTTCCTGGCAACTTGTCAGCTCTGCATCCCCCCCACCAGCCTCCTGATGATCCGTGCTGGATTTCGAACATGGGTCATTTGCATAACATAAGCGTGGGTGTCCAGCGCCTCAGCCCTCGGCGACACTGGGCTGACTATCCTGCTGACTATTGTTAAAGCTGTTAGCTGTTGAGCTGTGTATTGTTCACATGCCAAAAAGAGTAAACACAGATAAGAAAATTGTCAGCATCAGCAGTTGTAGTCACTGTTGTCGTGTCAATGTGCGGGCAAACATGCATCATGCACAGACAGGTGTGTAACATGCATCAAGGAGCAGTAGGAGTATGGTGTCCCTCCGCCTGTCTGTGATCAGTCCCCCAAAGCGATGCCATCCATTTCAAGGCTTCACTGAAGAAACACGATAGGTGAAACGTGGTAAATTGAAATAACATACTAATACTGTACCCCATTGTGTGACTGCTGACATAATGTTTGAATACATGCAAATGCTTGCGTTCATGCATTCACCTATGTCACTGGTTTGAAAAATGAGATTTCTTGGTGCAGTTTCAGCATGCGTGTGCGTGTGTTATCTATGTTACACTGCAAAGGAGTAATGGGGACATAGAAACATAGACTTTGATGGCAGATAATGACTGCTTGTCCCACCTAGTCTGCCCATTTCCCTACCTACAGGATAAGATGCAGATCCTAGTTAACCAGCAGTCTGTTTCTTCCTCCCACCCCACAAGAATTGCCTTATGTCTGTCCCATGCATCCTTGAATTCTCCCACAGTTTTAGACCCTCAAAACCTCCTCAGGAAGGTTGTTCCATGCATCCACCACCCTCTCTGTCAAAAAATACTTCCTCACACTGCCCCTGAGCTGTTCCCCCACTGTCTTCAAATTGTGTCCCCTTGTTCTTGCACATCTGTTTTTCTGAAAGATGCTACCCTATTGGACTTTGTTGATTCAACTGAGGTAGTTAAATGTTTCTATCATGTCCCCCCTCTCCTTCCTTTCCTCAAGGGTATACATATTAAGCTCCTTTAGTCTCTCTTCATATAACTTGTCTTGCAGACCTTGCACCATTTTAGTTGTCGTCCTCTGGACTGCCTCCATCCTGTCTATGTCCTTGCAGAGATGGGGTCTCCAGAACAGGATGCAGCAGTCACGATGGGGTCTCAGCAACTGTCTGTACAGAGGGATAACAACTTCCTGTTTTCTGCTGGTGATGCCTCTCCCTATACATCCCAGTCTCCCCCCAGTCCTCCTTACTGTCTTCTCACATTACTGTGCACGCCTGCATTTTCCATTGTCTTCTTTGACAGACATGCTGGTTGAGGCCAACAGATCATTGTGTAACCTGTTTACCCACTCTTACTGTGACAGCAACAAAATTGTTATGTCCACAGCATCAACGTAAGATCATGTATACACACTTGCATGCTGACCACGCCATTACCATCCATTCTGTGATGATATGCATGATACAAAAATGGACATTGCAACCTGCATGTTATCACCATCCTCGACCCCTATACATGGATATTACATATATGTATGTCACTAATATTAGTGACACAAGGGCTCCACAGTCAAAGCAGCACATTTGCCTTTGGTCATGGTTTCTTCTGTCTCTGTTCGGTGTCTGCACTGCTAAGTGCCTGTTGTTGTTTGAGTGACTGCTGTGTGTTACTTTATCCATTTAGTCACATATATGAATGTAACACATACCGATGAATTTTGATATCAGCTGTCTCGTGCTTGCTGTTGTTGCACCATACCTCAGTACCATAATGTAGTATCCCCTCACTGAAATTGTCTTCACTCGCACCCCTCCATCACAGAACCCGAGTACCATGAAAAAAAGCGTAACTGAAAAATTCTTTGTTTATTTCTTAGCTATCTTTACATGCTTTTTTCACGGTGCTCACCCATGCTTAATGGTGGACCATTACACAGGCATTGTTCCTGTTCATAGGTGGATGCACACCACGTGTCCTCATCTTATCGTCTTCACCCCCTGCCCGTTGCTTTCTACCGAACTCCCTCCCATTGTACTCACTATGTGCCTGCCATGTTGTGTTGGACACTGACCACTGATCTTGCAATGTATGCCACAAGGTGAGACCTGACTCTCGCCATATACATCTTGCTCCTGTTTGTCCTATCAAGGGGTGGCACATATCAAACCATGGGTTGCTGAAGAACCCATTTCACCCACAGATACTATTTCTGAAAACTGCACTGTTGTTTACTTACAATGGGTCAAAACAATGTCTGCTTCCATGTCTATCTAGGTAATGTCTGAACAGTGTAATGTTACACTGTAGTGTCTTGCACTAAATATATTCTTTTGTTTGTCCCTTTAGGTTGTTCAGACACGTAGCCTATGGATGCTTTGTCCTTTGGATCTGGAGGAAACTGGCTAGAAACAATGGCAAAATTCTACCTGAGTGTGTAGTGACAGCGATAAGGGAAGCTTTTCCTTCCGAGGAGTATACAGGCTTCAGATATGCCTATGAATCAGCAGTCCATAACAATGTACAGGGATAAAAACATACCAAATACAACATTTCATGTTCTGTTTCATGGACCTATACATATTCATGTCTTTCTATGTGTTATGGTAACTGTTGTTGTTGACAAAGTTCTGGTTATGTACTTGGTTGAAGACTTTATACTTGTGAAAGATGTGTTTTGATCACACAGTACATGTCTGTGAAGCCGATGTTGAACTGTAAGAAAAGCAACGTGTTAACACTATTGCTTGCGATGGAGTGGAGTGATATGTGCAGTTTGTTGGCCATCCACTGAGCTGGCAATAAAAGGTATGCCTGGGAGTGGTGGGACCACGGCTGTGTGTGTGGCAAACATTCACCAGTCAGTTGCCTAGTGAGGTATTCGGTTCAACATGTATGATTTACCGGATGGTGACAGCGGTCTCAGGGGTTTACTATGCTCTATGGATGTGGCAGTGACTTACGTACTGCGTCCTGTATCTGTATATCACATGTATGGAGTTGAAACCTAATTTTGTGGCTTTACCACCTTGCTGTTTTTCAACTGTAGTCGGCAATGCATGTGCCATTTTATAAAAAATGTTACACATTTTATGAAAGATGATGCGCCTTTCTGTAATTTTCATAGTTACCTATGTAAAGCACATAGGTTAACTGTATTCAGTTTATATCGCTGTCTCACAGTACTGCCGAAAACAGCTGAGTTATGTCCTTGTGACCTCACTGGCATGTTTTGGACAGCATAAGCCACTGAGAAATGGGTTATAATACTTCAATATTCATTCTGTGGCTTGTTGCTTGAATGCAATAAAAAAGGTCATTGTCATGTCCCTACACTGCATAATGAAGCAGAACTATAAATGAACAAAGACTTATTTTTATTTCCTGAGTTCACTGTTCTGCACCACAGTGTGCATCTGCATGCAAAATACTGTTTTGTTTTGATAAGAGGGGACGGAATGTGAGAGACGTGTTATTGTTGTCAGACTGTTACTATCATTGCTGTGGACAGCATGAATGCTACCACTGTCCTTACCCAGGTTTGTCACCCAAAATCCACACACACACAGCACTGCAAGTGCCTCACTACCACTTTGTGTAATGGCATACCCAACTTTTAGCTTGTTGGTGTGACACTGGTACCCATGCTGACATTTGCAGTCAATGTTGAATCTCTAGTGTTGTTAGACACCCTTTGGTTGTCACAAAAGATAACACACACATCCCTTTCTTACTTTGTAATAGTCAACTGCTGGTCAATTCCTGTATTGCTCGTCATGTTACCATCTTCCCAGTTCATTTTTGTTGAAGTTATTTGGAATGAATGTTATTATGACCAGTTCATAAAATATTTCCACACTTAGGGTTCCATCATGATACTGTGTCCTCCATATGGAGTATCGCCCATCTGTCACATGTTGTTGTTGCGGTACAATAGCCAGACAGTCTCCGTTCCAAAGGCAGTGTCAGCATGGTACTGGCAGCACTTTTTATACATGAGGTGAGGTACAGTGCTGTTCACCATACTGTCCCATTATTCGCTGATAATTACCACCCCCTGCTTCCTTTTTGTATGCCACTTTTGAAACCATATTTCAACCATCTATCACATGACCACACAACTCATTTTCTGATTCACCTTTATCTGTGGCACCTAATTAGGAAGTGGCTATTTTTGTGAACCATGGATGCTGTCCAGTGCAGCTTATTTGTTACATGTCACTTCTTGGCATTTAGATATCACAAGGCTTGTGTTACTCTGCTTCCCTGCCCCTGTTCTTGGCTGGTGCTAATTGCTGTGGCGTTGGTCAATTGCCATACAAACATATAAACCTAGAATTTGACGGCAGATAAGGACTGCTTGGCCCACCCACTCTGCCCATTTCCCTACCTAACAGACAAGCTGCAGATCCTAGTTAACCAGCAGCCTACTACCTGCTACCCCCATTACAATTGCCTTATGTCTGTCCCGTGCATTTGTGAATTCCACCACTGTTTTTTACTCCAAATGGATAAGTTTACATCAGCTTGTGTCTCATACATGAGTGAATGTGTTATCATTGTGTTGGAGAGACAGTCATTGTGCAATATATTTCAGCCCTGGCACATGCATCAAATAAAGATGTCCACACAAGTCTGTGAACTATACCATTTTCACTATTATTTTGCTTGTTAAACTCACAGAAGGAACAGTTCAACAAAGATAGCAGTGCTGCAAACAGATCTTCAATGTAGGCAGTTACAATTGATTGGTACAGTGACATTCAGATTGCGTCAAGTACAAGAGAGGAATTATCAGGATCGTCACAGAGGTTCTGTTTACAAGTAGGGTGGGGAGAGACACTAGGGGTCATGACATAAGCCTGGAGGGGGAAGATTCATCAGGGAAGTCAGGAGGCATTTCTTTATATAAATGGTGTTAGCAGAGTGGAAAACACTAGCAGTTGAGGTGGTGGCATGAGAAACTGTGTGTGGCTTCAAGAGTGGGTGCGACGAGGCAAGAGGGAAGGTCATCCTTACACTTTACTCTGTGTTGCATGGTTGCAGTCACAGCCAGGCCTGGTGTTTGAATGCTTTCCTGGTCCAAAACTGGATCAGCTATCTGTTGAAGTGCATGTGCTGCTGTGTGACCGCACAGCTCAGTCATCAGGACAATATTGCACATGCAAAGGGACACAACCCATGATGTTGTTTACATCCACACATGCCACAGTATGCAAAAGGTGTACAAGAAACCAGGTACCAGGAAGTAGCCAACACCATGACATCAGTTGCCCAAGCTAGTACCTCTGTCAGGTGTAACCTATCCTCATGTGAGTGGTCACACCCCCCCAACCGTACGTGTTAGCCTATGCAGTGTCCATGGATGGAAAGCGTCAAAGCACTCAGCACACCACCACAGCCAACAACCATCTCACATGAGGTGGTGCTAAGCCACATATGCCTCACAGCTGTGGTAAGTCACTGGGTGGGCATGCATGTGTCACTGGACATCCTCCGATTTATAAACCTGTATTCAGTTACAGAAGATGGTGAGCACACTAGCCGCTGCACCACTACTGCTGTATCTGTCCTTGGGTGGGGGATCATGTGCTACATTTGTGACAGTGAAGGCTAGCCTGTGGTAGGGTGGAGGGACTGTCTGTTGTCGGGAATAGGGTTGGCATGTGATGGTGAGTACGTGACTTGCTGTCTGTGGTACTTGCATCGCCAGTTGTGTGTTTGGCCTAGTGGCAGGACAAAGCACAGCTACCTGCGCTGTGGGTGTGCAGCACACTTGATTTGTGATGGGTGGATGGCGAGTGGGCATTGTTTTGTGTAGGGACCGCACAATGCATGTGACTGCATGTTCAGGGGTGTAACATCAGAGACTGAGACTATTTGACAGGTTTGTGATATGTAATGGATGTGGGGCGGTAGTGTTGATGGGAACTTCATGTAGGTTATGAGGGTGCCCCACATGTCAAAAATTGGTGAACTAAGGTGACTGGTCCAGAGAATAGAAGTGGAGATGCAAGGGTTGAGGAGCAAGGTCGGGGTGGGGGTGATTCAGTACTCAAGCTGAGCTACAGAGGATGACAGGCAGTGAAATAATGCAGGTCCAGGGGCAAAATTGTGAGGAAGGGGTCTATTTCAGGAACAGGTAAGAGACTATGGGTATGGTGAGTGGAGGGGGTGACATGGTACAGAGCAGGGTGGGGGGTACCACATGGTTTGGAGACAAGGTCAGGATGGACGGCAACAGCATAAGGAGAAGAGAAGAATGAAGCAGAGGGGACACCAGCACCAAGGGAGGAAGGGCAGGGCAGGCGATATAGCCATGTGGATACTGGGTCTTGGGTGATGGTGAAAATGTCATGGAGCATCAAAGTGGGGGGGTTGTTGGGGGACTTTATCCTGAAAGGGATCAGATTGGGGGGGGGGAGAGACAAAGTCGGATCTGGGTGGAAACGGTACCGTGCTTGACGTCACATAGGGCAGTGTGCACTCAGGGAAAGTGTTGAAGTGGAGGAAGACCAAGGCCTCATGAGTTGCATGTGGTCACAAACGAGGTCAGGGGCTGCATGGTGGAGCTGGTTCAGTAAAGGTTAGAGGTGCTGGTGAAGTTGTGTTTGGATATTGGGAGGACCGTGATGTTCCCAGAGGTGCTACCAGTCCCAAGGTACAACATGAAACGAAAGGACAGGATAGGGGACTTAAAGTCATTGCTTAAAGGGTGCTGCAGGGTATGGGGGTACTGGGGACATACATGGATGAACAGGGAGCTGTACACGAGTACCGGCTTACACTTCAGTGAGCATGTGATGGGCGTGGTAAAAAGCATGATAGGTGAGTACACTGACACATGGGTGTATTTACAGTGGAAGGGTCTACCATGGGCCAAGCTACCAGGCGAGGTCACCATGAATGGATGCTGAACATGCTATCCACCCCAGTAGTGGAAGTTAGCAAGGAGAAGGGAACTCAGAGGGCAAGTTCAGCACAAGGAAGTTGGAGAGGGGAAAGGGATGGATGGGTGTGTTGGTTTCTCTGAATGCGAAGAGCCTAGGTAAGAACATGGCCAAGAAACCATGCTGGATGAACAGTGATGAGATGGTGGGGGTTACAGTAAAGACAGCTGCATATCAGGGGTTCATAGGGACATGGAGGGAGGCAGATGGGGAGGAGTATGTAAGGCGGGGCAGGGAATTGACCAAGAGGGTGAAGACTGTGAAATGTGCTATGAATGCAGTGAGTGCTGTTGCACCACACTAAACCAGCAGTTATCTTGCTCTTTATGTCTGTGAATGTCTTTTTCTTGCCATGCAGCAATAATGAAATCATCACCAACCCAGTGGCACTGAGGGTTTAGGCACTGGACACCACAACTCGCACCACGCCGGTGACCCATGTTGGTTAATGAGCCAGGCTCGTCAGGGGTGAGAGAATATTGAGCGTCCAGAGGACAGCTCTTCTATCCCGGGGTGGATGCATCGCACTTGACTGGCCTCTAGCTGAAGCTGGTGCCATGGCAAGTGTGTAGCTGATGTGGGGGGGAGAGGAGATGCCAGTGATGCCTTGGTGTAGGGGTGCATGCCACTCCTCCACTACTGAGCGTATGTTGGAGCAGTTTATACTGTGATTAGAGGCGAGTTAGTCAATCACTGAAGGTTTCAAATAACATTATCGCAAGAGTAACATGACAGCTAAAAATGGAAATTTTGACAGTTTACTAAAATGTTATTGCAATGAGAAGTTCCATGCAAGACTGAAATGGTATTAGGTTATGAAATGACTATTGGGAAACCGGTGCTAAACATCATGTCTGACTAAAGCCGACAACCATGTGCCCTCCTGTTTTGCTGTCCACCATTGCAACCTGGCATGGATGCACAGACACCTATGTGTCATACCACTATGATGTTGCTGCTGAGACCTCCATTTATTATATATGTAATTGAACTGAGCAATTGGAGAGGAGCAGAATGATGAAGACCATCAGTAGGGGCTGGGACACTACGGAATGCAACATGTGTCCGTCCTCTGATCCTGCCTTCGTGTACCACCAAGGAGTGTGCTTCTGTACTGCAGTTGACACAGGACCCAGGACATGCATTGATGCACTGCAGGCAATGGTCATGCTTCTGCATCAGTGTGTAATGCATCCTCGGCTGCTCCACACCGGTCAGCATGCCTCAAGTTGCATTGCCAACAAAGCCAATACCAGTATTTGATTAAACTGTGGCAAGCTGAACCACCATACCCCAGGAAAGGAGAGCAGACCTACATACACACAATCTTTCTAGACCCTGCCAGGCCCCGAGTGGTGCTGTCTCCAAAACATGGGTTAACAGCATTGTGTGAGGTGTGGCATGCAGTGCATCGACCCTCACTGACAACAGGCCGGTGATTGCCAGCACAATTTCTGTTAAGCGCATGACAGAGTCACCAGCCAGACAGCGCAGAGGGTGCATTTACAGTTGCGATGCCGACAATCATGGTTCATGAACCAGCATGGAGCATCATAGGGCCGGCTGGGGGGTAGAAGGCTTGAGCATTCCAAGAACTACTCGCCTTCTCTGGGAGGGAGGGGGAACATGGGTCGGAGCTTAGGTGGGCCCAGGTGGAGGCCTTAGGCACAACAAGCTTACACTATAAAAGTAGGGTGATGTCAAAGACATTGGCACTTGCACCTTGACGTCAGTGCCCACTTCACACCACTAAGAAAAAGAGAAAATGCCTTCTTGCTCCAGGGAGACCGACCACCGCAGAAAGCCTTGATGTGTTCCCACCTGCTTGGTTACCCAAGCACGAGGAAGAGATAGAAAATAGGGTGTGTACGGTCACCACCTCATCCACGCCTGGGGAGAAAACAATGGTTACATAGGGGAATGGAACAGGTAAGGTGGGTGGTGAGGGGGTGTCCACTGGTGGTCCTGAAGAGACGGAGCTGGAGGGATGAAGAGGGGATACAACAGAAAGTGCAAAAGGAAAAAAAAATAAGAGCATGACAGACTACTCAGTGTGTAGCTGGTGTCTTGGTTGGCTTGACAACAGCCTCTTCACCCTTTTTTGCCTTCGGGAAGTACAGACGGAATCTTGCCTCACCTGCCTTTGTCGCTGCCTGTGCCCTCGCACTGTTTTCATTAAAATGTAGAGCCACCAACAGGTGTCTAAGGAGGTGTTGAAAACATGTTGCTTTTTATAATGCAGTGCCAAGTGGCACTGTTATGTTGTCACAATCACGGCATGCAATGTCAAAATCATGGATTGATATGCATAGGTGGATGGAAGCAGTACATGTCAGCTTAGTAAACTGCCATACATAACACTGCCTCATCCCCTTCTCTCTCTGGTCCCCACAGTCCCCTTGCATGGTTACTCGCATCATGAAGGGGTGTCAAGTGACACACGTCTTCCCCCCTCCCCCCACTTCACCACTTCCCTCTCCTTCCACTATTTAATGCCACGTAAGCACTTGTTCATTCATTAACCCGGCACTTATTAGTGTCCACTCTTTCTACCTATTATGCGCAACACTGTTGTAACAGTGTTTGTAACACCTGCCTTACAAATGTATGTTAATTGTGATTCTGCAACTTAACTATTTAATGTCTCATATGTATTGTACACTGCCCTCCATGTGAAAACATGACACGAGCGAAGTTTTGGTCACTGTGACTTGATGGTGAAACAGTTAAATTAATTAATAAATAAATAAATAAAATGATTGTTGCCCTGGCACAGTTACACATTACTGTGAAGTGACCATGACTGTCTTGAATGTCCAGGCTTTTGCCTCAAAATTTGTATCTGTCCAGCCTACAAAAATGAGTATCTGTGAACCAACATTGTGACTTATAAGTACAAAATAATGTGAGACATTACAGTTATAGAGCAGTTGTTCCTTAGAAAATGTATTTTACGGTAAGCACTTTATTGTAACAGCTTTATGAGTGGATATCACCAATTTTAAAGATGTGTCCCTGATTTTGTTCCCTTGTCCCTGATTATAGTTGTCAATGTCTCTGATTTATGACACATTAGGTTGAGAGCTATGCTGGTACACAGTGCCCAAACTCAGATTGAATGAGTTTCAGATGTATAGACATTCTAAATTAATATAAGGGGAACAGGAACTGTTGTGGAAAAATAACAACAATCTGCATTGCACAGAAGAATATATTAAAGAGATAAGGATGATGGACACACACCTTGCAATCATGCTGGGGTAGAAAATGTGGCTGAACTTCGGGGCGAAGTGGCAAACGAGACTGTGAAAAACCTCTAAGGCATATGTTTGGTAGACCGGTGACAGTTGATTCAGGTCTCTCAGAAGGTATGGACCTGAAATTGTCTCAGATAGCAATTTATGTGCCGTGCCACCTACATGGGTTTCAGAACAGGAAGTTAAACATTAAACATCATATATATTTTAATTTACATAGCAACCTGAAGGTCGACATTGTACACCCACACAAATACCTCTCTTAATCCATTCCTTCATGTTACCATCAAGTGGTCCATGCAGACACTGTGGGAACAAGTCACTGTGTCCTTGGTGTATGTTGGCAACATGGTTGCTGACACTCAGCCACTTATCAACTGTGAGGTCTTTGTTCTCTGGGCTGGTACGTGCCAGCCAAAACATATGATCAGTGATGGACTTGATCCATTTCCGTATCAGTTCACAATCCTTTTTCCTTGCCACCAGTTCCAGTTTCTTACCAACTCCTGAAATTTGTACAAACATTTACAAGTGCAAGTGGTGGAAGAAACACAAGAACAAAAATAGCATTTTGCATCTCTCCTTCAAGACTGTCTTGCCATGTCAACAGCTGCTTCAGTCTCAATAAGTCTATAGACAAAATTAGAAATGTACCACCAACGTGCAACACTACCTTCTTGATGTGAATACCTGTTGACTTTGTTCTTGTGCCTCGCAGGCATGTACACACTGAAATGTTTTTGCCATAAGTTATTACCAGATTTAACATAATAGTAACTTCAATGCAAGATTTGAACAGCAGCTTGCAACAAGGGTGCAGTGTCTCAGCGGGCATGTACACCCAACACCCATGGATGATCACAGCATACAGACATAGACTTTGATGGCAGATAAGGACCACTTGGCCCACCTACTCTGCCCATTTCCCTACCTATTAGATAAGCTGCAGATCCTAGTTAACCGACAACCAAGTTGTTCCTATTCAACACAAGAAGTGCCTTAGGTGTGTCCGATGCATTCTTGAAATCACACACTGTTTTTGAACCCATGACCTCCTCAAGAAGGCCGTTTCATGCCTCCACCACCCTGTGTGTGAAAAAATAGTTTCTCACATTGCCCCTGAGACTCCCCCCCCCCCATCTTCATATTGGGTCCCCTTGTTCTTGCACATCTGTTTTTCTGAAAGATGCTATCCTGTTGGACTTTATTGATTTCCTTGAGGTACTTTACAGTTTCTATCATGTCTCAGTCGATGGGATGCTCGATCCTCCACCCACTGTACAACACAACTTCACAAGACTTCAAAAAAGTAAATAGTATTAAGCTGATTGTGTTAATACGGAACAACATTTGTGTTTACGTAGGTTATAAATCCTAAGTGCTTACCTTTAGACAAATGCCACACATTGAAGAAGTGTTGAATGTTTGGCTTGGATTTTTTGAGGAAAGCCTTCACCTGCACATGTCGGTTGGTAACTAACTGTCCAACTTTGCATCCTTGCTGCTCCAAGAATTCAATGCTCCTTTTCAGACCCTCCAGCTCCATAGCAGTTGAGTTTTTTTTTTACCTCTGAGCTCTGCAAGTCAAAACACAATTGCATATCAGCACTGTAAGAACATGAACAGTACACAAATGGTTGAATATTCAATAGCTTTTTGACATACCTGCACTAGATTCAGACACACTATCTTCTTACTTTCAAGGTCCATCAAAGTGTATAGACTGTATTTGGCCAAGTGTCCCAGTGAATCACACCTGGCGTCACCCCCAGAACTAGTTTCTTGCCTCTACATGAATGAAGTAGTTGCTCCTGCTGTCTGTCCCACGCATTATGCACTGCTGACAAGGCATACAACTGCTGGATTTTATGGTATGTCACCATGGAGACATGGTATCCTCAAGATATCAAGACGTCTCATGCATTTAGCAGGGCTTACTCCAAAGCAAAACACAGCAGTGCATAGAAGTAGATTTCCAAGGGGGCATATTTGATTTCTGCCTCTGGCTATTCCAGTTGAAAATGTGACCCTTTTCACATTTGCTTGCAACAGTTATCATGGTTCCAGTTGTGCTTTGTATGTAGGGCACACATGCTTCGCTACACTGGCACACACTAAATAGCTCCGCCAGACAATTTTGTGAAATCATGAAATACTACTCATCAGTGGATGTTGACATTAAACGCTGACAATGAGACACATCAACCGGCTTTTTATTTTTGGGGTTATGACTCTGTGGATATGGTACATACTCTGGGTCAGAAAGGAGTTTGTCGCTGTCACAAGACTGTTCCTCATCGGTGCAGTTAACATCACTGTCCGAGTTTTGACCACAGAGCTTGATATCATGAACCGAAGACATGGCCTGTTCCTGTAACAGATTACACTGTGTACCGAAACCATCTGTGGGAGCCGATCAACATTGATATTTGTCTGAATTCTCAGTGTTCTTTGTTTTGGTCTTATGTTGGCCTGACACTTGACACTGTTGTATTTGGTTACTGGAGCAGGACTGCAATTATATGAGTTTTGCATTGCTGCATCTGCATCTGGGGATGTGATGGTGGGTGTCAGTGTGGTTGAAACATTACATGAATCAGAATTGTTGAGCACAGTTAAGGGATTGTGATTGGGAGGAATGTCCAGTTCAAAGGGGATTATAAAATCAGTCCTCTGCGACATCGCTACTAATCCCTGATGTGTCCATCTCATCCTGTGGTTGTTCATCAGTCGTGCAAGAGGAATTGATTTCAGGCATGACAAGAGTTCAATAGCTGGCAAAAGAACAGATGAATACACATAGTTACTCAGAAGAACAAAGTATTGAACAACACACAGTTGAATTTGACTTGCCAAGTTTGCTTCCAGTCATCCAGTACTGTCATGTCCCTACATACTCATGTCCTCCTCCACCCCCCCCCCGAGGAATGAACTGTGTTACAGACTTTCATGTAATCTGCAAAGAGGGACACCATCCTTTTCAGTCCATCTGCAATGTCTTGTATACAGATATTGAAGAGGAGGGGTCCCAGCACTGAACCCTGGAGTACTACACTCCTAAACAGCCCAATGCCTGAGTAAACCCCATTCACAACCACCCTGTGACTCCTGTATGCCAAAAAGTTTTCTACAAATCTGGTTATCTTGTACTCCACTTCTATGCTATGCAATTTATTGACAAGCCTCCTATGGAGTATGGTGCTGAAGGCATTACTGAAATGCAGATCAGCCACATCCACTGCACCCCTCCTGTGCCACTACCTACGTCACCCGTCAAAAACTCGATCACATTTCTGTGGCATGACTACACACTAATGAACCAGCGCTGTTTGTCATCCAACAGTCCGTTCACCTCCAGGTAGTTTGTTACCCTTTCACTGATGAGTGCCTCCATGACCTTACACACCACAGTGGTTATGTTGATGGGTCAGTACTGTTCCGTCAACTCTCGGCTTCCTCACTTGTGGATCATCACTACTGTCACCCTTTTACAGTCCTCTGGCACTCTACTGTTGTCCAGGGACAGGTTGAACAGCCTCGACAGGGAGGCAGCCAGTTCCCAAATCACCCTTGCATGCAGTCCATCCGGACACATGGCCATGGCCAGCTTCACCCTTGCTAAGTCATCCCTACCTATCTCCAATGTGACGGGCTCTGATCTGATCCCTATGCCCTACCCTCATTTCAAACTCAGACCCTCTACCCCTCACTTCCTCCATAAATACTGAGCATAAATACCTGTTCAGGTAGTATGCCTTCTCGCTGTCCTCCTCAAAGTGCTCCCCGTACTTCCCACCTCATCCTCTCAACCCCTTCCCAGCCCTCCTCCTCTTCCCCTGTATCTGACATCAAGCCCCCATGATCACTTTGAAATGAGATGACACTCTTCTTTAAAAAAATGACATCCTCCTGCAGTTCAGTGTGGATGCACCCTGTCTGTTCAGGTGTAACCTGTCTGCAGAGAACATGCTTTCATCCTCCCAAGTTGCCCCACAGTCCACTATCATCACATACACCATATGCACACGCCATTACACCAGTTAATTTCTCCAGCTGTTATCCTCCAGTGTCCTATGCATCCTGTCCCTACTAGTAACTGGAACTTGAAATACCAGCATGAAGGTTACAGATTTTAAATTAAACCTTCAGCAGAATCTAGGTAGGGCACTAAATCTACTTCGCACCTACATGCGGCTATTACATGCAATGTCGTTAGTCCCCAAGCAGCACATTACATATGAATTCCTGTCTTGGTCCCCACCCCAACAGGGAATATGGTGTATAACCTCTGAAGCAGTCAGCCCAGGCAACCATTCAAACAATATCATTATTTTTCTGCAACCCCACCTGAGTCACCAACCAGTAGCACCTTGACCTCCTCCTTTTTCTGGTTTGCCTGTGGCACTGCTCTGTTCACTCTTGTCTCCCTTGTAGTGTGCTGCCACCAACCCCCAGCCTCATTGCTTCCTACACCCATCTTCCAACTCACTTTCAGACCTTGCAGTGTTGCTATCCTTCTCCATTCCCTGAATGCTGATATTGTATAACCAGTGGCTTCACAGTGCTCCCCCCATACCTGAGTGGATACCCCCTTCTTCCCTGACCTTTTCCATTAATTTACTCTTCTCTGTCCCCCTTGCTATCAAACAGTTTTTCATACTTACCTCAAAAGTACTCCCTCTGTAGCCCACCTCACACACTCTCCTGTCAAGGTCCTCTATGGCCATGTGCCATCCACTATGGTACCACTCCCTGTTCCCTACAACTTTCTTCTCCTGCTCCATCATCTCAGTGGCAGTCCAATATGTATTTGAACCTGATGTTGATCTATTGCCCCTTTTAGTTTCACTCCTTTGTGCTATAACTCTGCCTCCTGTCCATGTTTCCTCTCCCCCAGCCAGCACTGTAGCCTGCCCTCTCTGCCACATCATTCTTCTGTCCACATACCTGCGATCCTCACCCTGAGCATGTCCAGTGGTGTTATTTTCCATATCAGTAAATGCACAATATATTTCACCTCTTGGACTTGCAAGCTCAGCCTCCAGCACCGTCGGCCTCCTACAAACCGTGCACTCCCACAACATCCACAGGAATACGGCTGCTCCCCAGCTGTTACACCCCACGATCCTCCCACCACCATTTTCACTTCTGCCCTGTTCACCTCCACCCTTATTTTTCCACTTCCCCTTCCCCTGTTATGGTCCCCACCACTAATCTTCCCAACACCTGCCACTATATCACCTCTTGACCCAACCTCCCACCTCACATCGGTCTCATATGCCATGTAACCCATTCTGTTGCCTCTCAGATCTCTAACTAAAAAAATTAAAAAAGGATCAAGGTCTGCTTAGCACAAAAGATTCACATTGGAACTGAAATCAGTGCCCTGGCAAAGGACTGCACTTAGTAGAACACTGGTGACAGAAACATACCTACACCACAGTGGACAAAAAAACACCACAACTGTCATTATGCATAGGCATCTGAAGTGTGACAAACCTACAGCATGGGTACGAAATGCGCGATACAGAATTTCAGCTACACCTGGATAAAAACAGTATCACAAGGCACATTAAATCATTCATCCACAAACCATGCATCCAACTAAACAGCCAGTCTGAGAACATGGGATATTGGCAACATAAACAAATGCAGTACCACCACAGGAGGTGTCAGGCACATCCCACTGTTCTTCATCCATCACTAAAAGCAACACATAAATATCAGCACACCAACAGTGAGACACAATAATCAGTTGCGTCAACATGACACACATTCCATTCCATGCAAACTTTAACGTAGTCAAATCACCTATACTGCGCAATTATGTGCAATCACTGCATAAACAACCATATTCACCTTAGTGACATACACACACCACAATCATATGGTAACAGCATGGGTACATGCTGATGCAAAATTCAATGCACCTACCTCCAGACGTGGTCTTTTCAGAAATGCTCCACACTTCTTGGGTGATGAGTTTTGCACTTCATTTCCATAAACATTCCAAATGGTGGGCACTGCGTCAGGCTTCAGTCTAGGTAAGGCATCATGCCAACCGTATGCTGCCAGTTTAACAGGGTCACGCTGATACGCAATAATGGGCAGAACAGATCCGACTATACTGTGAGGAAATAAAATTCTTCCGCCTACAGAAATAGATCCATGCCTTTTTTATGGTCTTATCACATGGTAAATGGAAAAAATGTATTCCACAGCCATGCTTGCTTTTATTGTTGCAACCAAATACAACACAGTACGGCATCTCTGCGGTAGATGCACTGTCAATCCCTCCTGTGGCAATTCACAAATCAGGGCTGTGTAAAAAGTATGTTAAATCCGAATAAAAACTCCTCATGAACATAAAACAATATAAAAAGCCAATATTATCTCAATATACTAACATACTATTTGCCAGCAGATTAGGCCTTACGGTCTATCGAGTCTGCTCGAACCTTAGATCCCTAGTTGGGTGCCAAGGCCCTCCCCCCCTTGTGCTCCAGAAACCCCTATCATCCATTCCCACCCCCTTGGGACAGGCCATCATCTGATACATCCACTTTCTGTGTCTGTCCCACCCTGTCTTGAAGCCCTCCACTGTGGATCTCTGAACCAGCTCGCCAGGCAGTGCATTCCAAGGGTCCACCACCCTCTCAGTGAAAAACCTCCTCCTCTTTTCCCCCCTCACCCTTCCACCTTCCAACTTCAAACCATGCCCTCTGGTGATACCTCCCTGCTTTAGTCTAAAGATCCCCTCCATGTTTACCCTATTTATTCCCTTGAGGTACTTGAAGACCTCAATCATGTCCCCCCTGTCTCTCCTCTCCTCCAATGAAAACAGGCAGAGCTCCTCAAGTCTGTCCTCATACGTCAAATCCCCTAGTCCTCTTATCATCTTAGTTGCCCTCCTCTGTACCCTCTCCAGAAGCTGTATGTCCCTCTTCAAGTGTGGTCTCCAGTACTGTACACAGTACTCAAGGTGTGGTCTAACCAATCCATTGTACAGCGGCAGAATCACTTCCTTGCTCCTAGAGGTGATCCCCTTACGATGCATCCCAACATTCTGTTTGCCTTGCTAGCCGCTCTCCTGCACTGCTCAGAGTTATTCATACATGCATCCACCATGACCCCTAGGTCTTTTTCCCCTATTGAGGCCTCCAGCGCCTCCCCTCCCAGGGTGTACCTGTGTTTAGGGTTTCCCCACCCAAGATGTAACACCTTGCACTTGGTGATATTGAAATTTAATTTCCGTGTGTGAGCCTAGCTTTCCAGGGTGTCCAGGTCCCCTTGTAGGTCCAACCTCCCCTCTTCTCCCTCAACTACTGCTCCTATCTTGGAGTCATCAGCGAAGAGACTCATTTCATACCCTATACCCTCCCTGATGTCCGATATGTATGCATTAAACAGGATTGGACCCAGGACCGAGCCCTGCGGTACCCCACTACCAACCCATCTAGGATTTGAGAGCTCCCCACCATCCACTACTCTCTGGGTGCATCCAGCTAGCCAGTTTTCAATCCATCTGACCATCAAAGTGCCTACTCCCAACCCCATCAGTTTCTCCACCAGACCATTGTGGGGGACAGAGTCAAACGCCTTGCTGAAGTCCAAGAATAATACATCCACAGGCTTTCCCCTGTCCAGTTCTGATGTTACCCATTCGTAGAACTCCACAAGATTGGTTTGACATGATCTACCTGGCACGAACCCATGTTGCCGACTATCCAGACCTCCCACCTCCTCCAAGTACACCCCCAATCGTTCCTTTAGTATACTCTCCATTAATTTTCCCACCACCGAGGTCAAACTGATGGGTCTATAGTTAGCTGGTACTTCCCTCAACCCCCCTTTATGGATTGGCACCACATGTGCCTCTCGCCAATCCCTAGGTACCCTCTCTGTCTCAAGTGACCTGTTGAAGAGCTCCGCCAGGGGTGCAGCCAGTATGTCCACCAATTCCCATAGTACTCTCGGATGAATGCCATCTGGCCCAGGAGATTTGTCTTTGTTTAGGGCCTTGAGGGCTAACCACACCCTTTTGGCAGAGATAGCATCATCCGTCCCCTCCACCTTACTGGCCTTTTTATCCTTATCCTGATGTGACACCCCTTGGGTACCTCTCCCTCCCTCTTGCTCCATTTCTGTTGCTCCTCTGATCCCACTCACTGCCACTTCTATCCCCATCGTGCCTTGCGTTGTAGATATCCCATCCCCCTCCCTAGCGAACACAGAGGCAAAGTACTCGTTAAATATGCAGAGCAATTTGCAGTGTGCCACCACCAGGAACTGTGATCACAGCCAAAAGGTTTTAAACTTCCCTCCAAAAAGTGCAAGTGCATGTCAAGTGACCTTGGATACAGTTCTTTCAACCAATGAGAAGAGGGAGTAGCAAGTAATTGTACATGGTGAAAAACAAAATTACATAGGCAGCATATTGTTTTATTAATGTTTTATTGTGAGACATGTGAATGCAAACATTTTTTATACAGTACTATACTACACATTAGAGAAAGATAAAAAGTACTGAGGTCACTCAAGCAAGCAAGCAATATCACAGAATAAAAACACATGCACACAGTGGATATTGCTGTTTACACACATTTTATTATTTGTTATTATTAGTATTCCCTTGGATATGTTCATACACCTCAAATTAGGATCCAGGACTTCGTGCTTCATTTACTATCACAGTCAAAATCAGTCTGGGGGGGTACCAGCAAACGATGGAAACATAAACTAACCATGGGTCACAAAAACATCCCATGAATGAAACCCACCACTGACAAGCATAAACTACTGATGCCCAGACTATAAATCATGTAAAAACAACTTTGGGGATACTCCTGAAACAAGAACATGAGGTAAAGAAGCGTAATTCCGACAGTGACAATACCCGCGGTGCAGAGCCATAGGGCTGAGTAGCTCCCATTAAGTCATCTCGCTATGCGTCTGCATTTGTGAATGCCCGCTACCGGGAGCAACAGTACAATATGAATAGACAGAGGAAGCACACATAAAACTTAAATATCTCAGGAACGGCTCCATAGATTCAAATGGGATTTTCAAGGTGGGTAAAACTGGAGGTGGGCGACCAAAAAATTAAGTCAATAGGTTTACAGCATGGCAGAAAACAAATCTGGTTTACTTGTTCTTTAAGCAAGCTCAAGGAAGACTTTTCAGGAACCCCCATTTGTAGGGGGTTGCACACTTTCCTGCCTGGAGAAAAGTTGACATGCACGTCAAGTCTGTACCATCACAGTATCAAAAATGCAATATAAACGAGACATATATATCATTAGCTTGTTACATCACTATACCTTTCAATATACTTCATATTACTACATCCATATTGACAGTACTTATGCATGTTTCATACAGGTAATGCTGATTCCACTATGATTAACACATTAGTAACATCACAATACTGCTTCAGGTAATAACTTCCTGTACATTAAACAATGTAGGAGAGGGCCCTTCCCCATCAGTTAACTTGTGGTTGGATGGGGAAGGAACACCATACTGAGAAGGAAGAACAATCAACCTGGAATTAGCCATTAAGCTCAGTTTGGGTAGTGAGCTCTGAGAAATATAAACACCTTTGGGAGCCACATTGAGAGGCAAATCCACTGGCCTCCCAGGAGAATCATAACTGAAGCACAATACTGGCTTGACAGCTCAGCCAGTCTTTCTGGGGGAAACAGCCACAGTCTCTGTGCTTTCAGCACTAACTTTGGAGCTTTCATCATTCGTGAGGGGTGCCTCTGCATGGATGGGAAGGTCCAAACTGGGAGCACTGTCAGCTCCTTGCTCTGTAGGCTCTGTTTCCACAACAATATGCTCATTTGGAGAAGGTTCTGGCACAATTAGGCTTTGTGGCACTGAAGGAGGGCTGTCAGCACTCTCATATTGTTGTTCAAGTTCTGGTGTGTCACTAGAGAGACTCAGACCATCAGCTCCTTCTTCGAGCAAGTCACACAGTTCCACTAAACACAGGGAGTCCACAGCCTCAGACGTGATACTTTGCACTTCACTTTCAGTGAGCATTGACTCCAAGGACGAAGCTGGGGGATTAGGCAGTCCAGAAGGCCCAACTTCATCCCCATGATTATGCATAGGACTTCCATGAAACAACTGACTCAGTTCATAGGAGGGATAATAGGCATTACCATAGTCACTTTCATCAGAGGTGGACTGACAGTCACTATCATTCTGGGCCTGCTGCGGGGGGAAACCTTAAGTCTGTAACTACTGGGGTAGGTTGACTCTGTCTCTTTTTTGCAGCAGCATGAGTCACCGGCCCAGTGGAGGCAATGTCTGCTGGCTCAGCTTCAATAATAACTCGGCCGATAGGCAACAAGTGGTTACGGTGCATGGTCTTGACAGCTTTGGAGTTATTCTCTGGGCATACCTTGTATACTGGTAGACCATCCAACTTTCCAACTACTACTTGAGGAAGATGGTGCTACCTATCAGCAATTTTGTGCTTGCCATGTAGTCCCAAATTGCATAACAACACACGGTCTCTGGGCCGTAGCTCTTGAGCCTTTACTTTCTTGTCGTGCCTCTCTTTGTTGGCGAGATTTCTTTTAGCAGCCATTGTCTGGTCCAGTTGATATGCATGGTTCAACTGAGCTTTCAGTTTCTGTACATACCGCAGGTAGTTGTCAGCTCAGACCCCATCTGGAGAGACCCCAAAACAGACATCAACTGACAGGCGGGCCTCCCTCCCAAACATGAGGCGGTAGGGGGAGAACCCAGTAGCGTCATTTTTGGTGCAAGGTGCTAATCTGTTGGCTCCACTTATGTTTGTCTTTTGGGTGGAAGGTTCCCAGCATGCTTAGAAGGGTGCAGTTAAAATGTTCTGGTTGAGGGTCCCCCTGCGGGTGATAAGGAGTGGTTCTTGACTTCCATACCCCCCACAGAGAGCGCATTTCTTTGATTAGCCTACTTTCAAAGTCTCTGCCTTGGTTAGAGTGGATTCGCTGGGGAGCAACATAGTGGATGAAGAATTTTTCCACTAGCACCTTGGCCACGATAGAGGCTTTTTGATCTTTAGTTGGAAAAGCTTGTGCATACAGTGTGAAATGATCCGTAACCACCAACACATTGCCAATATTCCGTTGATCAGGTTCTAAACACAAAAAATCTATGCAGACCAGTTCCATGGGGACGATGGTAGTGATATTGACAAGGGGGGGAGCCCTCTGAGGCAGGGCTTTTCTTTGGAGGCAATGACTACAGGTCTTTACATGGTGCTCAACATCGGCCCCCATCTTGGGCCAGTAGAATTGAGATCATACCAGGTCGAGAGTCCTGTCAATACCGAGGTGCCCTATGTGATTGTGGAGGGACCTCAGTACGAAGTGTTTAAAGGCCATGGGCAGGACCAATTGTTGCTTGTCTACTTGATCACTATGATCCACTGTCTCTCTGTATAACAACTGATTGAGTAACTTCAACCTGGGGCCTTCTTTAAACAGTGGGGCAGTTTGCAAGTCAGGAGAAAGCAACTTAGACACATCTTTCTCTGCACGCAGGACATGAAGTGCGGGTTGAATCATAGGATCTTGGGATTGAGCCCACTGAATGCTGTCATTGTCAAGTTGAGGTAGTGCACTAATATCTAGAGCAGAGAAATGGCAATAGACAGACAGTATGCAGGTATCAGGAGGGCCCAAGATATCTACTAGACAGTCCACTGTGTCTGCAGACATCTGTTCATCTCTGTCAAACTTTTGGCACAATGCTCAGATGTCAGGTTCAGACAACCTGACTCAATCACTCTTAGAAACTGGCCTTCGTGACAGGGCATCAGCATCAATATGGTTCAGTCCTGGCCTGTATTCAAAGCATAATCATAGGTTGATAAAGCAAAGAGCCACCAGTGCCCAGTGGCGTCCAACTTAGCTGAAGTCTGTACATAGGTTAACGGGTTATTGTCGGTCTTCACCAATATCTTTGCCCCATAGAGGTACTCATGAAATTGCTCAACAATGGCCCATTTTAGGGCAAGGAACTCCAGCTTGTGCACAGCATAGTTTTGTTCTGACGGGGTCAGGCTCTTGCTGGCAAAAGCCATTGGTCTCAAACCATCCTCATGGTCTTGATACAGCACAGCTTCTAGGCCCTGGAGACTAGCGTCCGTATGCAGCACACAGGGCTTGGTAGGGTCAGCATAGGTGAGGATGGGGGCATGGGTGAGCTGGTACATGACTTTGTGGAAGGCTGCTTCACATTCGGGTGTCCAGCAGGGCCCAAAAGGTTCACCTGTGCGGAAGTACACTTTCTCTGGTTCTTTGACAACCCCTTTCTTGTATTTACAGTTGGTAGGGGGTAACAATGGGTGAGATTCAGGAATGGGCGAATCACCTTGGAACAGTCTTTTATGAACCTGTGGTAGTAGCCACAGAACCCCAGGAAACGTGTAATTCTTTCAAGTTATGGGACTGGGGCCAAGTAGTCAGTGACTCAACCTTACTGGAATCAGTCTCTATCCCTTCTGCAGATACTGTGTTCCCCACATACTTCACAGAGGTTTGAAAAAACTGGCACTTGTCAATGGACAGCTTGCGGCCGAAGTCTTCCACTCGGTCTAGGACTTTAATCAGTTGGGTCTCATGTTCCTCTAATGTGCATCTGAACACAATGACATCATCTAGGTACACTAGGCATTCCAGTAAGTTCATATCTCCCACTGCACGTTCCATCAGTAGCTGAAAGGTGGCCAGGGCACCTGAAATCCCCTGTGGCATTCTCAGGAATTTGTAGAACCCCAAAGGACAGATGAAGGTGCTTTTCTCATGGTCCTCCGTAGCCATCGGAATCTGGTAATATCCGCTGTGAAGATCCAATACTGAGAACCATTTGCTCCCATTCAAGTAATCCAGGGCATCTTATACAGTATACGGGGCATGGTGTATTGATCTGGAATGGTCCACCGGTTCAGGGTTCAATAATCAACACACATCCTCACCAACCCATTCTTCTTATGCACAACCACAATGGGAGTGGCATATGGGCTCCTTGATTCCTGTTATCACGCCAGCGGTGAGCATTTACTGCAGGTGTCTCCTCATATCATCTATGTCTGCTGGGGCGAGGTTTTGGGATCTCTCTCGAAATGGCCCGTCATCATGCAGGCGTATGTGATGCTCTGCACCCTGGACACACCCCACAACCCATTCTTTTAACGAAAACACTTGGTCTCTCTGGGCGAATTTCTTGCTAATCCTAGTCTTCCATTCAGCTGGCAATGGGGAATCACCAAAGTCAAATAAGTCCGGGGTCACGCTCTCCTTTTGGCCAGAGTACTTGTTATTGGGTAATACTGCAGTGTCTGTGCAGTGTACTGTAGCTAGAGTGCACCCTCTGTTCACCCGGACCTCCCAATCTAACACATTTTGCATCTGAACCATCACTCGTCATGCATAGGCATGGGCAAGGGCAGGCAAGATGCTGGGTTTAACCAATAATCCTTCTGGCAACTTTCCATCACCTGGTGCATCCAACATTAATATATTGTTCTTTACGTTTCTGTTTAGGCGGACTTCTCCATGGACTGGGCGTTAGGGGCCAATACCGAGGAGTCAGATTCCTTTTTCCACACTATCCCCACTAGTTCATCTGGGCCCTCTTCATTGAGTTTCTGTTGTAAGTCATATGCCTTTCTTACTAAGGCTGGAATTCTTAGGGCCCATCCAGTCAGTTGCCCTTGTTTCTCATGGCAGAGTTGTGCTAGTTTCCCAAACATGTGGGCGTTTGTTCCAGTTAACAGGAGAACCCCATCATACAGTCCGGTGGGGGGACACACTAAGGCCAGTGTCTCTACTTGCTCCTCTACACCAGTTACAGTTGCAGGAAAAGACAACCAGAGGCGGACATATCCTAGGTAGGGATAAGAGTTGTCGCTCAGCCCCCACACATGTAGGCCTTCCAGGGATTATAATGGCACATCAGATAAGTGTTTGTCATACCAGTCCTGAAATACAATAGTCACTTGTGACCCACTGTCAAGCACAGCCTGAGTAGGAATACCATTCACAACCACAGTAGTTTTCACTGAAGGGCCCACTATTTTGGACCAGTCTGGACAGACAATTTAGCCACAGAGGGGTTTGAGTTAGGATTGCCGATGCCTTCACTGTGGTCATTTCGTACACCCCTTGACCACTGACTCATTTTCCGAAGCTCTCCTTGAAGCCGGTTCATCACTTTCTCTAAGTCCTTCTGAGACCGGCATTCCCTCTTCATATGGCCATCCTTGCTGCAATTGTGACAAATGACAGGCTCTTGGGGCATCCTTGGGGAGAACATAGCAGGGGATGCTGGAGCATCAACGGGAGGTTGTGATCTGACTTCTACTGATAGTGTACTATGTCTCAAAAGTTCCTTTAGGGTGGCAGTCCATTCCTTGAGCTCAGCCGAGAAGCCACCCTTAGTAGAGGATGCATGAGGGTGCACTCCCCAACCCCATAACAGTCACGTCCTGACAGGGGACAGGGTCTCTGTCAGCAGGGGATACCTCAGTGAATGCACCCGGTTGTACTTTCCTGACTTCCTTCAGCAACTCCTCCCCCCACCGTTTAGCCCACCGTGGGACACTCATAGTGGTCTCCATTTCAGAAGAGCCTTCCAGTGCCATGATCACTTGGGCTGCAATCACTGATAATTACAATCTCTTTCTTCACCTTCTGTCTCCCGGAGTTCTTTTATCAAGTCACAGTAGTCAAGTGGGTTACCTCTCCTATCCTGGAGCCTTAACTGGATGATCTGCAGTTTAGAATGCTTGGCATGTTGCAGTATGTGCCCCAATCTCACACGGTTCAAATCATTGGCGGCTACCCCACCTTTCCAGTAAACTTTCTGCAGAGCTCTTTCTTGGTGAGTAACATACACAGACAAACTTTTTCCCTTCCATTGTTTGGTACCTTGGAATTTCCACATCAAAGTCTCCCCTGACTCAATGCTCCCAAAATTGCCTTCAAGTACAGATAGGTATTTCCGAGCAGATGCATCAGGGTTTGTGGACCTCAAAAATTTAATGGCTTCAAGGATGGGGCCCCTCAAACTTTCTATGATTATTTTCTGCTTCTCAGCCTCCACAACACTGCCACTCGGGTACCAAGGGGGCAACATAGTTGATCCAGGTCTCCTAGTCATTCTTCCCCTGGGGGGTGGGGAGGGCACCCGAGAAGATTCTCTGCCTTCAGTAGGAGTCGTGACTAATGGCGGGTACAGATATAGGGGCCAGCATTGGCATGGGCACAGAAAGTGGGGCAGTAATAGGTGCTGGAGTGGGAGGGGGTGTTGGGGAAGGAACACCCCCAGGTGGCAGGAATAGTTTATTAAAGTCCTCTATGGTTTTCCCTTCCTGCAGTAACAACTTAGCAAATTTCTCCTCAAAAGTCTCAGATAATGGTGGGAGCCCATCCTCCCCAGGGTGTTTACTGTCTTTTGTTATCACTCTCCAGGCAGCTAGGACCCCTTCTGAGGCAATAGTCTGTGGCACTTTAGAGCTGTCCATGAGGTCACTACACTCTACCAAGGCTATGAAAGTTTGGGTGATCAAATCAGCCTGTTGACCCACCACCACAGGGTTTTTTAAACATTCAACTTTGGAGAGTGATCACTCTACAGTGTTCTTACTGGTACCCAGGGGAATATCCAGTTTAAGCAGAGCATTTTGGAGGTCGATCTCCTGCCCAGTACACCACCCCACCAACTGGTGTACAGCCATTTCTACTGGGGCAGCCATTAATCTTCAACAATAATTTGTAATTTATGGCCACTAGAAGGCACAAAATCCCAGCGGTGAGCCTCCAAGATGTAACCCCTAGGTGGTGCTATCCCAAGGGCTACTACCCCTGCCTGCTTGGCTAGTTACAGGTTAAGAGGCCTAGGTTCTGATACGGATGCCTCCACCCGGAGGTTAGGGTTGGTAGTGGTCAAACTGACCTGGGCACAGCCCTCCGTGACACTGTAACCCCCCCTTTTCTCCTTCTAGTGGCCTGAACAGTACACAATAATCACTTTCACAATGACCCTTATTCACCATGCAATTTCTCACAATGTTTGCACTTACCACCAGGGCTGGTTCCCCTGGGGACACCCTGTAAAACAAGGCTAAACACAGCAAACAGCAACCATACAATACTCTTGGCACAAACTGGAACCACAGTCAGGTTAAATGCAAACAAAGTTAAATCTGATTTATTCAGGGGACCTGAACAAGGGAGGGGCGTAATCAGTTGATTTGCTTAAAAGCTATATTAATCAGACAGTTATGCATGCAGTTCAGAGTCCCTACACAGTCACACACTCTGGGTACCCAGGTAGAAAAATGGTGGGTTAGCCAGGAACGTTGCAGCTGGTTGGGGCCCTGTGATGGAAGAAAGCAACATGCTTCCTGTTGCTAGCCTTGCTTGTAGAGCAGAAAGCAGCTAACTAAAAGAAGCTACATTTTCTTATTAATTTAAAACTTATATCTCAGCAGGAGTCATTGTCTGTTAAGATTAAGTAGACAGATAACTTTATTAGAAGTAGAAGGGGTCTTATTTAGGGTTAAAAAAAAGAAAGAAAGAAAGTCAGTGTGTGTTCTGTGCTGGGAAGGGTACTGTGTCAGCTAACTTTGCTAAACCAGTAGCAGGAAAGAGAGCTTAATTGGGGGTGTGGTTTAGACACTATAAAAGCAGATGAGTCAAATTACAACTTCCTGTTGCTAGCCTTTTTTCTTACTAATTGCCCTCCATACCACCCAAAGCCAGTTCTACTTTTATAGCCACTGGATTTGACTGTCAACAGGAACTTCCTGTTTGGCAGTAGGAAGGAAAGGATCATAGAGAAACAATGGTTTTGTCAACCCTAAAGGAAAAAAGTAGCTCACTCTCCCCCCCCCCAGCTGTAAGGAGAGGAGAGAGTAAGCATCCAGAGAAACAGTAGAGGGGACACAAAATAAGACATGTTAGGAGTGGTGCAGTGCAATGGCTGTGGGGCGGCAGTGTTCTGGGAAACATTCTGGAGGCTGCGATGCTGCCCTATTTGCAGGCACCTCTCTGGTCTGAGAGAGGAGGTTACCCGTCTCTAGGCTGACCTGGCTAGGATTCGTGAAACCTCCTCCCCCACCCAGGGCCAATGCCACTACCTCAGAGGTTGCCAAGAAAGAGGAGAGGTGGGACCAGGGTGGGGTCAGGGAGGGAGAGGGTGGTGGAACAGAGTTGCATCCCTCCAGCTGTACCTCTCCACAATTCATTCGCTCTTCTGGTGGATAATGGTTCCTCTATGGAGGCACCTGCAGTGGAGACCAAGGAGGATGCTGGGAACCTTCACAAAGGAGACCCACAGGAGGGTGGCATGGGACACCACAGGGGAAGGAAACAACTCCTGGTGGGGGACTCAATCATTGGGGGTAGAAATGGGGGAGGAAGGGGAGAGGGAGGTAAGGTGCCTTCCTGGTGCCACGGCTTGGAGGGACAGGAAGCGAATCCTCAGGATCATGGGAGGAGCTGCACGAGGGAGGGAGCTGGATGTCATTGTCCACCTAGGGACAAATGACCTGGCTAGGAATGGGATCAGAGCAGTGCAAGAGGAGTTTGTAGAGTTGGGAAGGGGCCTTAGACAAGTAGCGCATACGGTAACCTTCTCGGAGGTGCTGCCTGTCTATGGCAAGGGAGATGCTAGGGCACTCCTCACCAGAGAATTCAATGGGTGGTTGAAAAACTGGTGTGGAGCTCAGGGTTTTGGCTTCATTGGGGACTGGGGAGCCACCTGGAGGGATGCAGACCTATACTGGTGCAATGGTCTGCATCTGTCCAGTGGGGAACCAGGATCCTAGGTGAGAGGTTTAAATGCTTCATTGGCAAGCATTTAAACTAGCCAAGGGGGGAGGCACTGAAAAGGAGCAGGGAAATACCAGCCTCCCCCCACAAAACATGGTGATTAGTGAGGTAAACACCAAGGTGCAGAAGTTATTAGGGAGCAGAACAGAAGTAAATGTAAAAAAAGGCAAAGGCAGTAAGGACAGAAATGGGGCTAAAAGGGGTAAGGCTATCAAAAAGTGGAGGGTGATGAGTACCAATGCCCGTAGTCTGTGTAACAAGCTCCTTGAACTAGTGGCCTTGATGGAAGAGAGTTGCCTGGATATTGTGGCAGTCACAGAAACATGGTACACAGAGAACCATGACTGGGATGTCAACATACCAGGATACACAATCTACAGGAGGGACAGGGAGGATAAAAGAGGAGGAGGAGTAGCTCTCTATGTAAAGGAAGGGATCAAAGCAACAGAACTAAAAAGTAAACAGGGAGCAGATGAGGCACTTTGGGTCACCCTGGAGACAGGAAATGGCACCACAATCCGCATGGGGATTGTATACAGACCCCCATCTCAGGGGGAGGGAATGGACAAGGAAATGATAGAAGGCTTTCTTAGAATGGCAGAAAAAGGGGAGATATTGTTGGTGGGGGACCTGAATATGCCAGATGTTAACTGGAGCACCTTTGCTGCAGGCAGATTCAAGAGCAGAGTCATTCTTGATGCATTACAGGGGGCATGCCTCAGACAGCTAGTGTTGGAACCCACTCGGGAGGGAGCAATCTTAGACCTGGTACTCTCAAATGGGGACGGAGAAAGAATCTCAGATTTAGAAGTGGGTAGCCATCTGGGAACAAGCGACCACCAAACAGTGTGGTTCACGATAAACACAGACAATCAAGCCATACAAAAGTAAGGGTACTGGACTTTAGGAAGGCTGACTTTGGGGAAAATGAGAGAGTGCCTCAGAAAAGCACTAGCAAACAGGCAAGAAGGAGGGGTGGAGGAACAATGGGGAGTGATCAAAACAGCCATCACAGAGGCAACAAGCCTTTGTGTAAAGCAAATCAATAAAACACAACGAAGGAAAAAAACGCTATGGTTCTCAAAAGAGGTGGCAGGGAAGGTTAAGGAGAAAAGGACAGCATTCAGGAAATATAAGGAAACACAGAAGAAGCAGGACAGAGAACTAAGTTAAAGCAGAAAGAGGCTGGGAAGGCAGTCAGAATAGCAAAGGCCCAAACCGAGGAAAGGATAGCCAATTCTGTTAAGAAGGGGGATAAGACCTTTTATAGGTACATTAGAGAGTGAAGAAAGACCAAAGGAGGGATACTGAAGCTTAATAAAGGGGTGGGAATGTGGGTAGAGGGTGACAGTGAAAAGCAGGGATACTGAACGAATATTTCTGCTCAGTATTCACAAAGGAAGAGGAGGGAGTTACCAACCAAACAAGAAAAACACTCTGAAGATGGGGGTCGATACCAGTCCATTTACAGAAGAAAGGGTTCTAAAAGAACTAATAAAATTGAAGGTGGACAAAGCAATGGGGCCTGATGGGATTCACCCAAGAATTCTAAAAGAACTAAGGGTAGAACTAGTGACACGCTGACTATTCTCTTTAACAAATCATGGGAGGATGGGGTGGTACCCGAGGGCTGGAGGAGGGCAGATGTTATTCCTCTTCACAAAAGTGGGAGCAGGACAGAGGCAGAAACTACAGACCAGTTAGTTTGACCTCAGTGGTAGGAAAATGATGGAATCACTTCTGAAGGAAAGAATTGTTGAGTACCTAGAGGCCAGTGGGGCACGGGACCCAAGGCAGCATGGATTCACGATGGGAAGGTCCTGTCAGCGAATCTAATAGATTTCTTTGAATGGGTGACCAAAGTAGTAGACCAGGGAGGGGCTGTGGACATGGCCTACCCAGATTTTAGCAAGGCATTTGATACAGTCCCACACAAAAGATTAATACACAAGACAGCCAGCCTTGGAGTGGGTCCCAAGGTGGTAGCCTGGATAAAAAATTGGCTAGACAACAGGACGCAAAGGGTAGTAGTAAATGGAGTACACAGTGAAGAAAGGAGGGTTACTAGCGGGGTACCACAGGGTTCAGTACTGGGACCGGTCCTTTTTAATGTCTTTATAAGTGACATTGCAGAGGAACTGGAAGGAAAAGTATGTCTCTTTGCAGATGACACAAAGATCTGCAACAGGGTTGACACACAAGATGGAGTGGAAAGGATGAGAAGGGACTTGGCAAGGTTGGAGGAATGGTCAAATGTATGGCAGCTCAGATTCAATGCAAAGAAGTGCAAGGTTATGCACATGGGAAACAAAAACCCAGGGGAAGCGTACACAATGAGGGGTGAGATACTGACAACAGTAAAAATAGAAAGGGACCTGGGGTAATTATATCAGATGACCTAAAGGTGGGCAAGCAATGTGAGAAGACAGTAAGGAAGGCTGGGGGATACTGGGATGCATAGGAAGAGGCATCAATAGTAGAAAACAGGAAGTTGTTATCCCTCTGTACAGACAGTTGGTGAGACCCCATCTGGAGTACTGTGTGCAGTTCTGGAGACCCCATCTCCGCAAAGACATAGACAGAGTGGAGGCTGTCCAGAGGAGGGCAACCAAAATGGTGCAGGGTCTGCACCAGAAGATATATGAAGAAAGACTAAAGGAGCTTAATATGTATACCCTTGAGGAAAGAGGGAGAGAGGGGACATGATAGAAACTTTCAAGTACCTCAAGGGAATCAACTAAGTCCAAGAGGGTAGCATCTTTCAGAAAAAGAGATGTGCAAGAACAAGGGGCACAATTTGAAGATAGAGGGAGACGGCTCAGAGGTAATGTGAGGAAGTATTTTTTCACAGAGAGAGTTGTGGATGCATGGAACAGCCTCCCTGAGGAGGTTGTGGAGTCAAGAACAATGGGGGAATTCAAGAATGCATGGGACAGGCATAAGGCAGTCCTAGTGGGGGGGTAGGAGGAAGTAAACTGTTGGTTAACTAGGATCTGCAGCTTATCTGTTAGGTAGGAAAATGGGCAGACTAGGTGGGCCAAGCAGTCCTTATCTGCCGTCAAATTCTATGTCTCTATGCACAACACACACTATTTGTAATCTGGAGTCAGAGGGCTCAGTTCTTGAAAGAAAAGGCAATAAGACAATCAGATGACAACACCTTCTGATTTAGCTGTTATTGCAGCAAGCTACCCTGAAGTTTACTCACGATACCCAATGCTGGACACAGGCAAGATGAAATCGAGACTACAGGCTGTTGAGCTGGAGTGCCCGGAGAAGCAGGGCCCACACTAATCACCGAGGCATCATTCCTATCCAAGGCGCTAAGCAGGGGGCTGATCCCCAGGCCGATCTCTTGTCGATGACTTTCTCTGCGTAGGAGGTATTCTGGCTGGGCCAGTGTAGCAGGGTCCAGGCAAACAGAAATGGATACGGATTCAGTCCGTGGAGCTGGATACAGCCTCCAGCAAGCAAAACACAGTTCAGACACACAGTGGGGAACCAAATCACGACCCACTATAACCACACAGCACATTCATATGTAAGGAAATTCCACTGTACCAGGCAAATGGCTCTCTGGTCGCAATTACAGAGTCTCTGCACAATCCTAGAGTTCAGAGGTAGCTGGAAGTCCTGACAGGCCGATTGCATTCAGCAAATCTTTGGTCTTCTTCAGGTTAAAGCCTGGTCACAATTCAGTGGCTTAATTCGCTCTCCAAATTCGGACTGAGTCCGAAAAAAGCACAAGTTCCTTCTCAGGAATAGCAGGCAGGCATGCAAGCCAAACTCAAGCCTTTCCACAGTTCTCCCATGCAAATCCACTATGGATTGCTGCCCAAACTATCTCAAGCTGTTACTTCTTCACTTCCCAACTCAGATCTAACTGAAACTGCAAGCAGTGATGGGACTTTCCCCAAGAACCAAAAGGTTCGGTTGGTTGATCTGTCTGTCAGTCACAACAAGGGCTCCCCCTCCAGGTTATTTTAGGCGCCAAAAGCCCCAAACTACAATTCCTACAAGTTTTGGCCCTACCAAGCCCCTGTAGGCAGGCTCCATTTTAGAGTCCCAAATGTACTGATTGGCTCATTCTGCAGTCCAGGACCAAGATGATGGAAACAAACAGAACTGTCCATGCTGCAAAGAAGGCAGGTTAGAACAAACTGCAATATTATTACTACTCCAACAAATGATGAGCAAACAAGTACGTCTTCTAACAGACCTCTCTCTCAGATTAATTATGACTGCAATCCAGGCAGCTCTTTAAGAGACAGTACACAGAGGTTATAGAGGCACTCTCTGGCAATACATTTAAACTACTAAAATGCAGGATAGCAGCCTGGCAGTGAGCATTTAAGCAAGCTCAAGGAAGACTTTTTGGGAACCCCCATTTGTAAGGGGGTTACACCAATATTAAAGGTTCATGAGGCAGGCTTAAAAAGAACAACAAACTATATATTAAGGGGGTAGTTATAGGGGAAAGGGATATAGGGAATAAACACAGTGCAGTGGTTTGAAAGAGTAAACAGTAATAATCTCCCCTGGGTCAAAAGTAATTGCACAACCAGGCTCAGCCCGTAAAACAAACAGCATGAAGTGCAACCATTAATAACATTAACAATACTAGTGCCCACCTCCCACCAGTATCTGCAAACACAGGCCACCTGAACTGGGGGTACTACCCACTCCCACTAGTACCAGTTTCCCACCTTAGCTAAATGGGAGTTCCCCACATCTTTGCTGGGTACCCAGCCATTGGAAATGTGTGGCCCAAGGACGCTGCAGCTGGTTGGCTGGTGTTGGTGCACTTTAAACAAATATGTTAATCTTAACCCCACAGGCCATGCAATTGCAAAAAATTGCATTTTAGCTGAAACAATTATAAATCCTGACCCAATGGCCAAAGCAGTAGCTTTGCTAGAAAACTATTTATGGAATCCCCAGTTGCAGGGCAAACCCTGATGGCACTGTCTGACCGATTCCCCAGACCATTTGCAGGGTTGGAAATTCTTCTTGGATTTCCGGAACACAGTCTTTATCCATGCTGCAGGCTAGCAGCTGTGGCACAAAGTCCAACTGTAGGCAGACTCTATTTCTGCTGGCTCGTCTCTAGTCTGGCTGGATCCATGACCAAATTCAACAAACAGCATTTCACACTTTAACCTGCATGGACGCAGATTGTTGAAACCATTTAGAACACCTCCTGATACCTGGCTGTGGAAACCTCAGGCAGGCCTTCAGCCTTCGGAACGGACACAGTCCAAGCCCTCCTCACTCTCTGAGAGCTCCAGGCAGACTGACCCAAGCTGGATCTGCCCTCTGGTTCTGAAGAGGTCAGAGCAGCATTGCATTGGTTAAACAGGCTGTCAATCCACAAAATTTGTATTTTATTTATTTAAATTTTTGGTAACCGGGTAGGCCCACTGAGACTCTGGCAGTCCCTTTTTCAGGGGCGACCCGGGATTAGTTACATGTACCTAGAGAGGAAACGAAAACCAATGCTTTTGATTGTACTACAGTACATGGTACATTGATCATGTATACATGTCGCAGAGATAGACATTACTACAGTTGACATAGGTGAGTTTACGTACGAACAACCTTGTTAGTTACACACATTCATGAGTAGATAGTAAACGTAAGTGCAGTTCAGTGCACTGTGTCCTTCCCTACTGTTCCTCCCTCCCTTTTGCCTGTATTTACATGAGGCAGCCCCCTTTAGCAGAGGTGCCTTTATGGGATGCAGCACCTGCAATGAGACCCACTGCTTAGGTGCAGTTTTAACCCCTTTCTTGTACCCCTCAAGAGAGGTGCAGTCCTAGAGCTCTCTCTGGAGACTGTTCCAGAGTTTGGGGAGGCTTATTCTAGGTGACCGTTGTCCCATAGTTAATCTGGCTCTTGGGAGTTCTAGCAACTTGCTTTCAGTTGACCTGAGCTCCCTCCTGTTTGCTTTTGGGGCTAGTAGATTTCTCAGGCTCGGTGGGGCATCAGGTTGCTGCAATTTGAAAGCTAAGCACAGGGAGGGATAGGTGAGTCTCGCTTCAAGGGGTGGCCAGTTTAACACTTATAGTACATCGCAGTGGTGCTCTATTCTTTGCGCCCCGGTGGCAAAACAGCTGATTCTGTGATACAGCATACTCAGACGTGCATGTTCCATTGCCCTCAGTCCTTGAAGTTTTGTTGCACCATAGAACAGGATGGGAATGATAGTCCCGTTGCTGACCGCAATCCTGATTTCTTTAGTCAGGTAGGAGCTTAGTCTGTACAGTATTCACAATGTCCACTGAATGCCTGATTGCCTGAAAGAAAAGCCGTCAAGACACAATCCACCTCTTGTACCCAGGAGTCATTGCTCAAGTCCTCCAGGCTCCTCAACCCCCTATTGGCTATCAGGAAGGTCAAGGGTGACAAAGATGGTTGCTTACAGTCCAGGCAGATAAGAGTGCCAAATTTAACTTTATTCTATTAAAGTTCCTGCTCTGCTTTAATATTAAGGACCCCATGGTTCAATAGCTGCCCCTCTGCCCTGGTGTCTGGTGGCAGAGAGGGGCTTGACAGGGACTCTCCCTGCCTGTTGTGAGTGACTTAGTGCTCTCCCCACAGGCGGCAGGCAGGGCTGTGCATTATAGCAGCCAGGCCGCTTCTTAAAGTTATTGCACTTTTTAGCACTTTTGCTAAGTTCTGAATTTCTCTCCCCCTCTCGTGTGCCTCTGAACCCCTTACTGTTTCTGATGTCCATGGGGACAGAGCACACAAAGGGTAACTGCCCAAGAGCCACCAGAGCGGATTTAATTATGAGCGCTGTTGTGCTCCCATGGTGTGTGTGAGCCGACCGCACCGCTCACACATTTGAGCAGGCACCAGCTCGAACGTGTGCAGACTGAGCTGTGCAGCACTCACTTCCAGCTTTGCCACTGAGCTGGTGGTTTTATTTTAAATCTCGCTCCTCTGTTCCCCCACAAGACTGCAGACACCGGGGGCCAGCAGGGACACCACAAAGGCAGCACAGACCAGGGATGAGGAGAGGAAGACTCCGGGGAACAAGCAAGGTAGAAACATAGAAACATAGACTTTGATGGCAGATAAGGACCACTTGGCCCACCTAGTCTGCCCATTTCCCTACCTACTGAATAAGATGCAGATCCTAGTTAACCAACAGCCTATTTCTTCCTACCCCCCACAAGAATTGCCATATGTCAGTCCCGTGCATTCTTGAACTCTCCCACAGTTTTAGACCCCATAACCTCCTCCGAAAGGTGGTTCCATGCGTCCACCACCCTCTCTGTGAAAAAATACTTCCTCACATTGCCCCTGAGCCGTCCCCCCCTCAATCTTCAAATTGTGCCCCCTTGTTCTTGCACATCTCTTTTTCTGAAAGATGTTAACCTCTTGGACTTTGTTGTTTCCACTGAGGTACTTAAAAGTTTATATAGTGTTCCCCCCCCCCGCCTTTCCTATAGGGTATATGTAACCCCTAGATGGCGCTATCCCAGGGGCTACTACCCCTGCCTGATTTGCCATTAACAGGTTGAGGGGCCTGGATCCAATGGCGGGTGCCTCCACCCAGAGGTCAGGGTTTGCAATAGTTAAACTAACTTGGTCACAGCCCTCTGGGACACTGCAACCCTTCTTCCCACTAGTGGCCCACACAATATATCAGAATTACCTTCACAGTATACACTTACCCCAGGTCTGGTTCCGCACTGGGACCTCCTGTGAAATGAGATACAGTGCAACAATCACAGTACAGTACTTTAACATAGACAAATACCTCAGGCAGTATAACTTTGCTGAAACAAGCAGCTCTGATTTATTTAGGGGATATAACAAGGACAGGGAAATCAGGTTAATTAGCTTATCACTCTAATAATCTACTTATGGCTCTGTGCACGGCCTATCCCTATCAGTTACTGTCCTGGGTACCCAAGCCCTAGTGGCTAGTCCAAACAGTGGCAGCTGGTAGGGGCCCTTTCACACAGAGAAAAGGAGAATTAAACAGTAGGCAGTACAGTAATTCCATTTGGATTTAATGTGGCAATTCAACAGGGAGCGACCCTGAATTAGTACTCACGACCTCCAAATAAGATAGGGTCCTTCAATGTCAGCAGGGCTCACTTGAGGTACACAAACCTCTTCACACATCCATATAAAAGAAAGCACTATACCAGGCAGGCTGCATCTGTATCCCGATCGCAATTACTGCACAATACCGGAGAACACACAGCAGATTCAGTTCCTGACAGACCGAGGTAATTTTCAGCAATTCCTCCAGTCTTCTACAGGGTGAGCCTGGTTTCTACTCTTCAGAGATCCTTTGATTCTTTTCACAGGGCCAGTTCAGTCCTAACAAGCTGTTACACAAGCTGCAGGACCGGAACTCTGGGCCTTACACGTTTTTGACTAAAACTGCACACTGAAAAAGCACAGGGCTCCTTCCTTCTTCACTGCCAAAGCTCAACTGAAACTCCAACCGACAAAACCGGGCACTTCCTTTGAGTTCCTCCCAGTTCTTGACTGGATTGGCTGTCACTCACAATAGACTGCTGCTGTTGGTCCAAAAAGGCACTGAAGTCTAAACTACATCTCCCAGAGTCACTGCCCATACAATCCTCTTGTGGCTGGCTCAGACCATGAGTCCAAGTTCTGATTCGTCCAAGGCACCATCCTAGAGCCAGCCTACCCCACACCGATTGGTCCAGTTCAGCAGTTCAAAACTAGAATGGGGAACTAGCAGACACAGTTCTGACTGCAAAGAAAGCAGGTTAGACAAACTGTAATTTCATTATTACTCTAAATAATTTCTGGCAAACAGTTACATCTTTCAGATAGGTTCCCTTTGCACTCCTAGTGACTGCAAAAATGAAGTGAATTGGCAGCAGCTCGAGTGGTACTCAGAGAAGCACACAGTCCCCCCATACAAACTAATTATGTCTGCAAGCAGACAGCTCTTAAAGAGACAGTACCAGAGGCTCTAAAACACTCACTGATAAATGGCTTAAATGCCAAACACCATTCAGGCTTGGAGCATTCAAGCAAGCTCCTGGAAGTCTTTTGGGAACCCCCATTTGCGGGGTTACACCTTCCTGGCCTGGGAAAGCTTGGCGTCCGCGTCAAGCAAGTACCCATAAGTTTCAACTGCAACCATATACATTTGCATTAGGCTCGCACATGTAATCATCAGTCAATATATCATTTTACCAAGAACACATTTCTGAAACATTGCAGTACGTCACTCTTTACACAGTATTACATACATTGTACCATAACTCAAGTTATTACCTCTTGTACATGAAACCTGAAGAGGGGGCCCTTCCTATCAGTTACCTTGGGGCTGGATGGGGCAAGGGCACCATATAGAGGGCAACACAAGTAACTTGGAGTTAGCACTGATGCTCAGTTTGGGCAATGAGCTCTGGGACACATACACTCTTTATGGACAACATTGAGAGGCAAGTCCACAGGCCTCCCAAGTGAATCATAACTGAGGTGCACCACAGGCTTTACAGCTCGACCAGTCTTTCTAGGGGAACTGTTATAGTTCTGCACTCTGAGCCTCATTTTCAGCATTGTCCTCACTTGTCAGGGAGTCTCCATGGGGTAGAGAGGCTAGAACTTGGGGCACTTTAGCTCCAGGAGTTACAGTTTCTGAGTCCACAACATTTGGCTCCATGGAGAGCTTGGACACTGGCAGTGGACTGTCAGGGCACTCAAAATACTCTTCTTGTTCGGTGTATCACCAGTCTGCCCCAATCTATCATTTTCCTCCCTGAAAGCTCAAACAGTTCAACCATGCACAATGATTCCATTTCATCTGATCTGATGCTTTGCACTTCACTTTCTGGGAGCATTGGCTCCAGGGATGAAGCTGGGGGCTTAGACAGTCAGAAGGCCCAGCTTTGTCTCCAGTATTGACTAGGGATTGCCCGAAACAATTGACTCAGTTCGTAAGAAGGATAGTATTCAAAGTCACTCTCACTTTCTTCCGATATGGACTGACAGTCATGCTCAACTGGGACTTGTGGAGGGAACACTTTAACTTTGCTTCTGTAGGTGCAGACTTTCTTGATCTTTTCTTAGCAGCAGCTCTAGTCACTAGTCCAGAGGGGCATCTTCTAGGGCTCAGACTCAATTAAGATTTGTCCAATGTGCAGTAAATGATTTCTATGCATTGTTTTACATCTTTGAATTATTCTCAGGCCTTACTTTGTACACTGGCAGATCATCTAGTTTGCCACTACAATGTGAGGGAGATGGTGCATCTGTCAGCAATCTTGTGCTTGCCATGCAGTCCCAGATTTCTTAGCAATACCCGATCTCCCTCCTGGAGTTCCTGTGCTTTCACCTTTTTATCATACCTTTCTTTGTTGGCCAGATTTCTTTTGGCAGCCATGGTTTGAGCCAGTTGGTACGCATGAGTTAGCTGGGCCTTTAACTTTTTCACATACTGTAAATAGTTGTCAGCTAGAACCCCATCAGGAGAGACCCCAAAACACACATCTACTGGTAGTCGAGCTTCTCTTCCAAACATCAGGTGTAGGGGAGAATCCAGTGGCATCACTTTTGTGCAGTTATAAGCATGTACCAGGGTGCTAATTTGTTGGCTCCATCTAGGCTTGTCCTTTGGGTGCAGGGTGCCTAGCATATCTAGCAAAGTCGGTTGAAACGTTCAGGCTGTGGGTCCTGGGGTGGTAAGGAGTGGTTCTGACTTTCGCACTCCCCACAGAGAAAGCATCTCTTTGATCAGACGACTCTCAAAGTCTCTCCTTGATCAGAATGGATTCTTTGTGGAGCCCCATAGTGAACAAAAGTTTTCTACAAGTACTTTGGCCACAGTGGATGCTTTCTGGTCTTTGGTGGGAAAGCTTGGGCATATCTCGTGAAATGGTCAGTGACCACCAGCACATTACTGATATTTCTTTGATCTGACTCCAAACTCAGAAAATCAATACAGACCAGCTCCATGGGTGCACTGGTGGTGATGTTAACAAGGGGCAGCCCTCTGGGGTAAAACTTTCCTCTGTAAGCAACGACTACAAGTTCGAATGTGTTGCTCCACATCAGCTCCCATCTTAGGCCAATAGAATCTGGATCTCACCAAGTCAAGTGTTCTGTCTATACCAAGGTGCCCCATGTGGTTGTGCAAGGACCTCAGTACTGAGTCTCAAGGCAGGGTAGGCAGCACTAGTTGTTGTTTGTCTACTTGTCCCCTCTGTCTACTGTTTCTCTGTATAACAGTTTATTGATCAGTTTCAACTTAGGACCTTCTTTGTATAACAGTGCAGTTCTCAAATCAGTGGAGCGTAATTTGGACACATCTTTTCCTGCAGAGAGGGCTTCTAAAGCTGCTTTGATCATGGGATCGCGGGATTGAGCCCGCCGAATACTGTCATTGTCCAGCTGAGGCAGTGCACCAATGTCTATTGCAGAAACGTGGCAATAAGCAGCAGGTATGCAATTCCAGAGGGTCCCAAGCAATCCACCATGCAGTCCACTGCGCCGTGGACATTGTTCCTCCCTGTCAAACTTCCGGCAGAGTGCCCAAATGTCAGGTTCTGCCAATCGGACCCAATCATTCTGGGGAACAGGCCTCCGGAGAGAGCATCAGCATCTATGTGGTTCAGACCTGCTCGGTATTCGGAGCATAGTCATATGTAGATAATGCAGAAAGCCACCTATGCCAGTGGCATCCAACTAGCTGAGGTCTGCACATAGGTCAAAGGATTATTGTCAGTTTTACTAGTATTTTAGCCCCATACAAGTACTCATGGAATTGGTCAACAATAGCCCACTTCAAAGCTAGGAACTCTAACTTATGTACAGGATAGTTCTTTTCGGATGTGGTCAGGCTTCTACTGGCAAAGGCCACTGGTCTCAGGCCATTCTCATGCTCTTGGTACAACACAGCCCCAACCCTTGCAAGCTAGCATCAGTGTGCAGGACGTAAGGTTTTCTTGGATCGGCATAGGCCAGCACTGGAGCATGGGTAAGTTGATATATGATCTCATGAAAAGCAGTCTCACAATCAGGAGTCCAGCGGCCCCAAATACTTCACTCGGATGAAAATACACTCTTTCAGTCTTGAGGACGCTGACTTTGGTATTTTTGTGGATTGGGGATACCCTTGAGTAAGGTTAAGTAAAGGCGGATCACTCTTGAATAGTCCTTGATGAAGCTCGATAATAACCACAGAATCCCAGGAATCTTTGCAGTTCTTTTAGATTTTTGGGCTGGCCAGGTGGTCAAGGCCTCAACTTTACTTGGTCGGTCTCTATTCCTCGGTGGATACTATGTGTCCCACATACTTTACTGATTGAAAGAATTGACACTTATCAATGGACAGTTTAAGGCCAAAGTCCTCCAGTCGGTCCAATACCTTAAATAATCTGCTCTCATGTTCCTCCAGTGAGCTGCCAAACACAATAACATCATCTAGGTATACCAGGCACTCTAGTAAGTTCATGTCCCCACTGCACGCTCCATCAATCGTTGAAAAGTGGCTGGGGCACCTGAAATCCCTTGAGGCATCCTCATGAATTCATAGAAGCGGACAGATAAATGCCGTCTTCTCACGGTCCTCTGGGGCCATCGGATCTAGTAGTACCCACTGCGGAGATCCAGCACAGAGAACCACTTGCTCCCGTTTAGCAGTCCAAAGCATCCTGAATGTGGGGCATTGTGTACTGATCAGGATAGTCCGCCGTTTAAGGTGCGATAATCCACACATCCTTACTGTTCCATTCTTTTCCTCACTACCACAATGGGGAAGCATAAGGGCTTCTGGATTCTTGTATTACACCAGCAGCTAACATCTCTTGCAGATGCCGTCTCACATCATCTATGTCAGCAGGTGCCAGGCGTCGAGACCTCTCACGAAATGGTCTTTCGTCATGCAGCGGATATTGTGCTCAGCTCCTTGCATGCATCCTACATCCCATTCCTTTAAAGAAAACACCTGGTCTCTCTGGGCAAGCTTCTCACTGATCCTCACTTTCCATTCAGCTGGCAGCGGGAGTCACCGAAATCAAACAAGTCAGGCGTAACTCTGTCATTCTTCCTTGAACTCTTGCTGCTGGGTAGCATTGCAGTGTCTGCACAATGCACATTAGCCAGGATGCAACCTCTGTTTACTCGAATGTCTCTTTCAGACACATTATGAACTTGGACCATTACCCTTCTGGCATAAGCATGGGCTCTAGCGGGCAAAATACTAGGCTTGGCCAGCAGTCCCTCTGGCAATTTTCCATTGCCTGGTGCATCCAACATTAATATTTTATTCTTAACATCCTTTCTGATACGGACCTCTCCCTGTCAAGGTACACTGGGCATTTGGCGCCAGGATCAGAGACTCAGGATCCTTCTTCCATACAATTCTGACGGTTCCTCTGGTTCTGTTTTTCAGCATCTCTGTGCCTCATAGGCCTTCTTAATTAAAGCCGGAACTCTTAAAGCTCTCTAGTCTTTGACCCCTGTTTTTCATAACACAACTGTGCCAGCCTTCCAAACATATGAGCATTTGTTCCAATCAACAAAGGGACACCATCATACAGTCCAGTGGGGGGACACACTAAGGCTAGGGTCTCTACTTGTTCGGCCACTCCAGCCACGGAGGTGGGGAAAGACAGCCAAATTCGGATATACCCGGAATAGGGGTAGGCCTTCTCACTAACCCCCATACATGCAGTCCTTCTAATGGTTGTAAGGTACGTCTGACAAATGCTTCTGATACCAATCCTGGAACATAATTGTCACTTGGGAGCCACTGTCTAATACAGCTCTTGTAGACACTCCATTCACCTTTACAGTGGTCTCCATGGAGGGACCCACTATTCTGGACCAGTCTGGAGAGGCGGTAGTGGGGCCTGGGCAACTGACCTTGCACAAAAGGACGTGAATTAGCATTTTGGTGCCCTCACTGGGATCATGTCGTCGCACCTCTTAACCACTGATTTCTTCTCCAAGCTCTCCTTGTAGCCTATATGCAACTTTGTCAGTGTCTTTGGGGACTGGCATTCCCTTTTCATGTGCCCATCTTTCCCACAATTATAGCAAAACATACTTTCTGGAGTTTGAGCTGGCCGAGGCGCCACACTGGGAGCCAGGGCGGGGGTATTACTAACTGGAAACCTTGGTGCCATCTCTGTCTGCGGCGTGATAAGCATTTGGAGACATCTCGTCAGTTTCTCCACTTCCATGGTCAAGAAATCGAGTTCGGAGCTTTTATCAGCAGGAGATACATGGGTGGGTACCCCCACCCCCATAGCAGATGCAGTCGGATATAGGTCAGGGCCCGCACTTGCAGGCGTGGCCTCTATAAAGGACTGTTTTGAATTCTGGATTCTCTCAACAGTTCTCCCATTGTGACATATCTTTTTCCTTGTCAGAGCACTCATTGACTGCCAACCTCTGCCCCTGAACTTCACTTGATGGGTCACCCTCAGTCACCGGGTCGTAGCCGCAGCTATTGGTGCAGGTCCCTCCCGAGGTCGTCTTTTCTCAACTCTCGAATTTCTCTCATTAACTCATCATAGGGGTGGGGATTCAGTCGATTTGCCAGGCGTAACTGAAGCAACAGCAGTTCTGAGAAGGGGCAGACTTAAGGATTCTGTCCAGTCTGGTTCGGTCCAGTTCAATCACTGGCAAACTACCCTTTCTGAGGCATTCTTGCAACAATTTTTCCAGCTGAGAGACATACACAGACAACAACTCCCCTTGGTACCGTTGTGCATTTCTTACTCTCCACCATAGGTCCTCATCAGAATCTGGGCTCCCATACACATTCTCCAAGGCCTCAAGATAGGCCTGTGCAGTTGCTTCAGGGTTACTGGCCCGTTTAGCACGGATGATAGCCAGGGCAGGACCTCGGAGGCTCTCACTAACCCTCTTTCGCATTTCGCCTTCCGAGCATTGCCATTCTAGCACTTGGGGGGCAACATAGTCTATCCAGGTCTCCCAGTCATCCTCCCCTTGGGGGGTGGGGAGGGTGCCAGAGAAGATCCTCAACCTTCGGTTAGAGTCGTGACTAATGGCAGGTGCAGAAATAGGAGTCTGCATTGGTTCAGCCACCATTACGGGCACTGGAGCAGGAGAGGGTGTTGGGAGGAACACCCCAGGTGGCAGAATAGTTTCTTCAAGTCCTCCACAGTTTTCCCTCTCCCAGCAACCATTCAGCAAATTTCTCCTCAAAAGTTTCAGATAGTGGTGGGGGCTGATTCTCCCGGTCTTTACTGTCCTTAGTTATCACTCTCCAAGCAGTGAGGGCTCCTCTGGGGTAATGGTCTGTGGCACTTTGGAGCTATCTATGGGATCCTTAAACTCTACTAGGGCCAGGAAAGTGTGGGTGAGCAGATTAGCATGCCGACCCACCACCACAGGGTTTTGTAAACCTTCCACCTTGGAAAGTACTCCCTGCACAGTGTCCGTGATTGATACCCAGGGGATGTCCAGGATAAGCATAGCATTTTGGGGTCGATCTCCTCCCCAGTACACCACTCCACCAGCGGTGCACAGCCACTTCTGTCGGGTACCCATTTTTTCTTAACAGTGGTTCAGAAATATGGCCACTAGAGGACACAACAATCCCAGCGTGAGCCTCCAAGATGTAACCCCCAGATGGCGCTATCTCAGGGGCTACTACCCCTGCCTGATTTGCCACTAACAGGTTGAGGGGCCTGGATCCACGATGGGTGCCTCCACCCAGAGGTCAGGGTTTGCAATAGTTAAACTAACTTGGTCACAGCCCTCTGGGACACTGCAACCCCTTTCTTCCCACTAGTGGCCCACACAATATATCAGAATTACCTTCACAGTATACACTTACTCCCAGGTCTGGTTCCGCACTGGGACCCTCCTGTGAAATGAGATACAGTGCAACAATCACAGTACAGTACTTTAACATAGACAAATACCTCAGGCAGTATAACTTTGCTGAAACAAGCAGCTCTGATTTATTTAGGGGATATAACAAGGACAGGGGAAATCAGGTTAATTAGCTTATCACTCTAATAATCTACCTATGGCTCTGTGCACAGGCCTATCCCTATCAGTTACTGTCCCTGGGTACCCAAGCCCTAGTGGCTAGTCCAAACAGTGGCAGCTGGTAGGGCCCTTTCACAGAGAAAAGGAGAATTAAACAGTAGGCAGTACAGTAATTCCATTTGGATTTAATGTGGCAATTCAACAGGGAGCGACCCTGAATTAGTACTCACGACCTCCAAATAAGATAGGGTCCTTCAATGTCAGCAGGGCTCACTTGAGGTACACAAACCTCTTCACACATCCATATAAAAGAAAGCACTATACCAGGCAGGCTGCATCTGTATCCCGATCGCAACTACTGCACAATACCCGGGAGAACACACAGCAGATTCAGTTCCTGACAGACCGAGTGCAATTTTCAGCAATTCCTCCAGTCTTCTACAGGGTGAGCCTGGTTTCTACTCTTCAGAGATCCTTTGATTCTTTTCACAGGACGGATTCAGTCCTAACAAGCTGTTACACAAGCTGCAGACCGGAACTCTGGGCCTCACACACTGCTTTGACTAAAACTGCACACTGAAAAGCACAGGGCTCCTTCCTCTTCACTGCCAAAGCTCAACTGAAACTCCAACCGACAAAACCGGGCACTTCCTTTGAGTTCCTCCCAGTTCTTGACTGGATTGGCTGTCACTCACAATAGACTGCTGCTGTTGGTCCAAAAAGGCACTGAAGTCTAAACTACATCTCCCAGAGTCACTGCCCATACAATCCTCTTGTGGCTGGCTCAGACCATGAGTCCAAGTTCTGATTCGTCCAAGGCACCATCCTAGAGCCAGCCTACCCCACACCGATTGGTCCAGTTCAGCAGTTCAAAACTAGAATGGGGAACTAGCAGACATAGTTCTGACTGCAAAGAAAGCAGGTTAGACAAACTGTAATTTCATTATTACTCTAAATAATTTCTGGCAAACAGTTACATCTTTCAGATAGGTTCCCTTTGCACTCCTAGTGACTGCAAAAATGAAGTGAATTGGCAGCAGCTCGAGTGGTACTCAGAGAAGCACACAGTCTCCCCATACAAACTAATTATGTCTGCAAGCAGACAGCTCTTAAAGAGACAGTACCAGAGGCTCTAAAAACACTCACTGATAAATGGCTTAAATGCCAAACACCATTCAGGCTTGGAGCATTCAAGCAAGCTCCTGGAAGTCTTTTGGGAACCCCCATTTGCAGGGGGGTTACATATACATATTAAGCTCCTTTAGTCTTTCCTCATATGGCTTCTCTTGCAGACTCTGCACCATTTTAGTTGCCCTCCTCTGGACTGCCTCTGTCCTGTCTGTGTTCTTGCGGAGATGGGGTCTCCAGAACTGAAGCAGTACTCCAGATGGGGTCTCACCAACTGTATGTACAGAGGGATAACAACTTCCTGTTTTCTGCTGGTGTTGCCTCTCCCTATACATCCCAATATCCCCCCCAACCCTCCTTACTGCCTTCTCACATTGCTTGCCAACCTTAGGGTCATCTGATATGATTACCCCCAGGTTGTTGTTGATACTACCCCCACCCCACTGTGTACTCTTCCCCTGGGTTTTTGTTTCCCAGGTGCATTATTTTGTACTTCTTTGCACCGAATCAAAGCTGCCATACTTCTGACCATTTCTCCAATTTTGCCAAGTCCCTTCTCATCTTTTCCACACCCCCTTGTGTATCAACCCTTTTGCAGATCTTTGTGTCATCTGCAAAGGGGCATGCTTTTCCTTCCAGTCCCTCTGCAATGTCACTTGTAAAGACATTAAAAAGGACTGGACCCAGTACTGAACCCTGCGGTACCCCACTAGTAACCACCCTTTCTTCAGAGTGGACTCTGTTTACTATTACCTTTTGTGTCCTGTTGTCCAGCCAATGTTTTACCCAGGCTACCACCCTTGGACCTACTCCCAGGCTGGCTAATTTGTTTATTAATCTTTTCTGGGGGACTGTGTCAAATGCCTTGCTAAAGTCTAGGTAGGCCATGTCGACAGCCCCTCCCTAGTCTACAACTTCGGTCACCCAGTCAAAGAAATCAATTAGATTCATCTGACATGATCTTCTCTCCGTGAATCCATGCTGTCTTGGGCCATGTGCCCCGCTGTCCTCTAGGTACTCACCAATTCTTTCCTTCAGAAGTGATTCCATAATTTTCCCTATGATAGAGGTCAAACTGTCAGGTCTGTAGTTTCCTGCCTCTGTCTTGCTCCCACTTTTGTGAAGGGGAATCACATCCAATCTCCTCCAGTCTTCAGGTACCACACCATCTTCCCATGATTTGTTAGCAGAATTACAGTAGAGTGACAACCCACCCCCACCACCCTCAGGAGTGCTCGATCCCACTCCTCCCTTCCCACCCCCACTCTGGCACCCTGACGACCCAAGGTTGTTCCCGAACCCAGGTTGCCGGCATAGTGCATGGTAAGGCATCCAGTGCCTGAACCCTCAGCACCACCGGGCCTGCTAGAACTGATACTTTTCTGTTCTTTTTCTAGTTAGCACGGTTCCTCACAGGAGCCGAACGCAGTTCCTACAGCTGCTTTATGACCACCAAAAAAAAGTTTATTTGCGATTCACTTTTGGTTTTTGCCATTTGAACATAATGTCAGATTAAAACTGTGTTCAGTGTGGAGAGGTTGTTGCCAAGGCACACAAACATGATGAATGTGTTGTCTATCTTGATGAATCCCACTTCATAGCTGACTGTGAAATCTGTAAAACCTTTCCGGCTAAAACCATAGAAAAAAGGCAGGAAAAGCTAAAGAAGAAGATGGCTTCATATAAAGAAACAGGAGATAACGGCTCTGACCAGCCTACTCCTTCAAAAAATACAGGTGAAACAACTGAACCGAAGCCATCTACCATGGATAAGGGTGAGCCTTCTAAAATTAAGCGAACTGGTTGAGAAACAGGAACCGGCCAAAAAATTAAAGAAAACAAAACATTTAGAACCCCCTGCTGGAAAGTCTAAGGGGACTTCCAAAGAAAATACTGAGATGCCTTCACCGGAGTCTATTGCTCAGGCACTCAAAGTGATTCAGGCATTGCAAGGACTGGTATCAGTTCTGGTTCCAGTCAATCCTCTGGTTCAGCCACCGGTTCAGCAACCTGTAACTCCGGTTGCATCCTCGGTTCCTGAGACTCAGGAATACAAGGAATATGAGGGATATCAGGATGATGATGATGATGATGGGAAACCCATAGAGCCTGAGGTTTCCCCAAACCGAGATTTTGAGTCTCCACCCAGATTGCCTGAGAATTTTTCCTCACACTTCACTTTTGTGAAGAAGATGGTGGAGGCTTTGGACATCACTACCAGCACGGTGGTAGAAGATGAAGAAGAAGTGGAATACCTTGACCTCATGGGGCTGACCCCAACTGAGAAACTTTTGTCATCCATAAATAAGTTTTTTAAGAAACATGTTTTGAAGATACTTCAGACCAGACCCAAATTCTGTGCCTCCCTTGGATGAAAGGGCTGACAGAAAATAGCAGTTAGACAGGGCAGGGGCAGAATTCTTATTCTCCCCCCTTGATCTTGAGGATGTAGTGCAGACCATAGTCTGTGATTGGGCAAAGATGCCTTTGGCATCTCACTCTCCAGAAAAAGATCCGAGAAAGATTGATAGCATGGCCAAAAAGGGTTACCTGTCAGCTTCCCTTTCAGTTCGGCATGCTAATTACATGGCCTATGCTGCCCAATACCAAAAGTCTCTTTAGCAGTTGGTTTTGCCAATGGCAGATAAGGCTCCCTCTGATCTGGCAGCTGACCTGGCAGAGACTGCAAGATTTGGTTTGGAAGCCTCCAAGTACCAGCTTCTGATGGCAGCAGATTCCAACGACCCTGCTGTTAGGTGGATGGCCAATACAGTGGCTCTCAGAGCCACTGATTTGTCACAGGATAATCAGACAAAGGCCATGGATTTTCCATGTGAAAATAATTCTCTGGAGACAAAACAGATGCTTACATGAAAAAGGTGGATGAATACAAAACCACCTACAAGAGCAATTCGGCTAAAGAAAATCCCTCAGCTTCCTACGGGCCTGATGGAAGGGGGGCAGGGGTAGGTCTTACTATGCTAGATCTTTCTTTCAAGCCCAAACTGTACAGCAGTACCAACAGTATCCCCAGCAAACAGGATACTTCAGAGGTAGGGGAAGAAGGTGATCTAGGCGTGGGGCCTAGGCTGGTCAGGTCCAACCCCAGCCTAAGCAGAATCCCTGACTTGGTTGCCAAGGCCGCGTCCCCTATATCAGTAGGGGCAGGCTGGCTCATTACTTCCTGGCTTGGGAGACCATTACCACAGACAAGTGGGTCCTGGAGGTAGTGAGTCAAGGTTTATCCCTCAGTTTCAAATCCTTCCCTCCTTTAAGAACAAGAATATTCAGTCCAGCTTCAAACTCAGAGAAGAGGGTGTTAGAGGAGGAAGTGGCAAATCTGTTACTGTCAAGAGCAGTAGAACCAGTCCCTCCACAGCAAAAGGGAAAAGGATTTTACTCAGAGTACTTTCTGACCACAAAACAAAATGGGGAGTGGCAACCTATCCTTGACCTGTCCTAAGGCTATTGAACAGACATTTGGTGAAGCCAAAATTCAAAATGGTAACTTTAGCCATGATTTTGCCAGCCCTGTAGAAAGGAGACTTATTGTAAGTAAGTAAGTAAAAATTTATTTGAATGAGGTGTCCTTCCAAGGCTCAGGGCACCTTTACAATATACATTACAATAATATCACAGCATTATATATAAAAACAAATAAAACATTAACAACCACTCAGTTAGTCCCTGCAAATGCCTGGTTGAACAGGTATGTTTTCAAGGATTTTTTAAATCCTTCCACGGTCAGGCTTTCTCATATCTGGCGAGGTAGAGAGTTCCACAGGGTAGGTGCCATAAAGGCAAAAGATCTTCCTCCAGATGTTTTCAGGGATACCCTGGGAATCTCTAGCAATCCCTTGCCAGAGGATCAGAGTGAGCGGGGGGACAATAAGAGTACAGAAGTTCTTTCAGGTTGTGAGGTCCCAGCTCATGTAGGGCCTTATAGGTCAGCAATGTGACATGCGACCTTGAAAGTGATTCGCCACTTTATTGGCAGCCAGTGCAGTTCACACAGCACAAGTGTTATATGATTGGATCTAGGGGTTCCAGTCAACAAACTGGCCATCGCGTTCTGCACTAGCTGCAAGTGGCGGATATCCACCCCCGGTAGCCCTAGGTAGAGGGTGTTGCAGTAATCAAAACTACTGGTGACAAAGGCGTGGACCAAGGTAGGAAGATCTTTGGGCAGGACCAGGTGTTTCACCCGGGCTATATTCCTTAGATGGTAAAAGGAGGATTTGACTACAGGCGAAACCTGTGCCCTCAGGGTCAGGCCTTCATCAAATACCACACCCAGGTTACGCGCCTGGCCCAAGACAATAAGTGGGGTCCCCCCAAGATATAAACCTGAGGGTTTCCCCACCCATGCCCCTGTCGTCCTATAACCAGGGTCCACCACCAATACCTTTGTTTGACTCGAGTTCAACAGAAGCCAGCTAGCACTCCTCCAGTTCTGTATCTCCAGCAGGCAGTTATTAAACACCGTGACAGAGTCTAACTCCTGTTCAGGCACAAAAGACATGTAGAGCTGAGAATCATCAGCATAACAATGAAAACTCAACCCATACCATCTTATAATGTTCCCTAATGGGAGCATATACACTACAAATAACATGGGGGACAACACCGAACCCTGTGGAACCCCACAGGGCAGCCAGTGAGGGGCCGAGGAATAAATCCCCGACACCACTCTCTGGGATCTGCCCTCTAGGAAAGATTGAAACCAGCTGAGGACCACCCCCCTCAGCCCACCGGAGAACCACAGATGTTCGAGTAGCACCCCCATAATCAACGGTGTCAAATGCCACTGAGAGATCAAGGAGAACCAAGATGGAGCAGGTTCTCTGATCTCCCGCCATCAGGAGGTCATTTAGTACCTGCACCAGGGCTGTCTCAGTGCTGTGCCTTTTCCTGAAACCAGACTGGAGAGGGTCATAGATATTGTGGTTGGTTAAATGATCCTCCAGCTGCAAGGTGACCACCTTCTCAATAACTTTCCCTATGAAGGGCAAGTTCGAGACTGGGCTGTAATTTGCTAGGCAGTCTGGGTCAAGGGAGGGTTTTTTCAAGAGGGGGCGTACTACCACCTCCTTTAAGGGATCTGAAAAGATCCCTCTCTCCAATGAAACCGCCACAATCCCAGCAAGGACTGGGCCGATAACCTCTATATACCCCACTAGTAGGCATATAGGGCCCGGATCCAGACTACAGTAGGTTGGCCGCAAAGTCTGGATAATCCTCGCTATGTCTAAGACTGCCGTTTGGCTAAAGGTGAACCAAGTCAACTGAACATTAGTACCACCCCATTGATTAGTGCAAGGCCCAATGGGAAGACACTGGCTGAACTCAGCCCTGATGGTGGACACCTTATCAGTGAAACATTGCACAAACTCCTCACACTGTACTTGTGACAGTGCTCGATCGGGATGAAGACTGGCTGGATTGCACAATCTGTCCATAGTTCAGAAGAGCTGGGCTGGCCTATTCTTCGCTGTTGCAATTTCCCTGGTCAGGAACTTTGCCTTCTTATGGGAAATTGCTGATTGGTAGATCTTATAATGATCCAGCAATCTAAGTTTATCCACCGCCAGGCGAGTTTTCCGCCAGTGTCTCTCCAACTTTCGCCCTTGCCTCTTCAGCTCTCGGATTTCCCCTTTAAACCAGAGGGCACCCAGGTGAAGAGTAAGAGGGCAATCGCGAGTTGGAGCAATGATATCCAGGGCCCCCATAACAGCCTTATTATAGGCCAACACCAGGGGTCCTGGATCAGTGCTATCGTTTGGAAATCCCGAGAGGTCCAGCACCATCATTAGGCCTTCTGAGGTAACTCCTGTCAAAGAACAGAACTGTACCAACTCCTTTGGGGCAGACCTATTTTGGGGGGCTGCAAAACTGAACCTCGGGGCGTGATGGTCAGACCGACCAATTGGCTCCACCTCCACATCGGAGATCTCCATCCCCAGGTGGAACACCAAGTCCAATGAGTGCCCCTTCTCGTGAGTTGCAGTGGTAATAACCCATGTCAGGCCCAATGAATCCATCAATTGGAGGAGGTTTTGTCCAAACGACGAGAGTTCATTGTCAATCCAGGCATTGAAATTCCCCAGAATCAACCATCTGGGGGACTCCAATACCATCTCAGCGATGAAGTCCTCAACCTCCTTCAGGAACTCCCTCTCATCACCTGGTGGACGGTAAATGAGAAGGGTCCTGTAGCCTGCACCTGCACCCACTATGCACTCAAAGGAGTTGGTGACTCCAACTGGCACCTCCCTGAGATCCAGTTCCTGTCCAAAACAGACAGCAAACCCCCACCCCTATGGTCCACTCTCGGGTGGTGAATCACCGAGAACCCGGCCAGAACCACAGACTCCAAAATATGGCCTGCATTTCCATCCAGCCAGGTCTCGGTGATGCAAGCCAGGTCAACAGAAGCCACAAGAGCCGCAACCACTGTGGTCTTGTTCTTAATTGACCTGGTATTGCTTAACACCACCCGAAAGGGAGGGGAGTCCAAGGATGGCCCCACTTCCTGCCATCTTTGGACCTCAGAGATGCCTACTTCCACATCCCCATAAGACAGTCTCAAAAAATACCTCAGATTCAGACTTCCATCAAGTCATTATCAATTGTCAGTACTTCCATTCGGCCTTACTTCAGCTCCAAGAGTGTTCACAAAGTGCTTGGCAGTGGTAGTGGCACATCTAAGAAGGCAGGGAATCACAGTGTTCCCTTACCTGGATGACTAGTTGGTGGTGGGAAAGTCACAGCAGGTAAAGGATTACCTAAGGACAACCCAGGACCTTCTGGAGTCCCTCAGGTTCCTATTATACCTCAAGAAATCCGTCCTGCAACTAGTGCAGGTACTGCACTTCATAGGGGAAGAGCTGGACACACTGAGGGGAAGGGCTTACCTACCTCAGGACAGGGTAAGCAACATCCTCCAGCTTGCTGGGTCTTTCAGGCTGAACAGACCAAAGCCAGCAATGCAGTTTCTACAGCTCCTAGGACATATGGCTGCGGCAACAGGCACAGTCATAGGGTCCAGGTTCCAAATGAGAGATATACAGTTTCACCTAAGGGCACATTGATGCCAAAGGAGAGACTCTTACTCTCAAAATTGGTTCCAGTAATAGGGACATTACTGCAAGCCCTTCAATAGTGGCAAGTAAGGGAAAAGCTAAGGGAAGGAGTTCCATTCCAGCAGGAGTCCCCATCAGTAGTTCTCGCAACAGATGCATCCCTTCTGGGTTGGGGATCTCACTTGGGCACCCATATAATACACAGCACATGGTCAAGTACAGAGTCTCTCCAGCACATAAACCTGCTGGAACTCAGGATGGGCAGTGTTTCTAGCCCTGCAGGTCTTTGCGTCTATGATTCAAAGCAAGGTGGTACAGGTCAGGACAAACAATACCACCGCAATGTACTACATAAACAAGCAGGGAGAAACAAGGTCTAACCCTCTGTGCACAGATGCAATGAAGGTGTGTAGCCTGGTTTATTTACTTTGGGCTTCACTAATAGCCTTCATCTGCCAGGGAAGGACAACACCCTGGCAGATGCCATGAGTTGCATCAAATAGGATCATCACACATTGACTCTCAACAGACAGGTGCTGGAGGTGGTGTTCAGAAGATGGGGCACCCCAGAGATAGACCTCTTTGTATCCCACGAAAACCACCAGCTGCCACAGTTTTGTTGCAGACCACCAGCCAGGGGCACAATACCTCTGGATGCCTTGACACTGGATTGGTCAGAGAAACAGCTGTATGCCTTCCCTTCCTTTCCCTTGCTTCTAAGGGTCCTGATCAAATTCAGATCTCAGCCTGCATCAATGATTTTGAAAGCTCCAGATTGGGCCAGGCAGCCATGGTACTCTCTGCCGCTCTCCATGCCTATGGCCCCAACAATACACTTCCCATGGAGGCACAACCTGTTAACCTCCTCCCAGGGGAGGATCCTGTACCCGAACCTCAGATCTCTCAGGCTCCAGGCCTGGCTGTTGAGGACTTAGAGTATGCAGGCTTGCATCTCTCTGAGAGTGTTCTAAATGTTCTGAGGGGGTACAGAAAACCCTCTACTAAGAAGACTTATGCTTCTAAGTGGAAGAGATTCTCAATATGGCATTCTGCTAATGATGTAGTACCTTTACAGGCAGGAGTACCAGCCCTGCTGGACTACCTTACCCATCTACATTCTTTGGGTTTGCAGCTCACTACCCTGAAGGTGCATCTGGCATCAATTTTAGCATACTGTAAATTTCAGCTGGCAAAGGTGTTTCTATAGCATCCAACTCCAGTTTCAAGAAGTTTTTCAAAGGTTTAGCTCATCTGCACCCTCTCCACAGGGAACCAGTGCTTGCATGGGATATTTTTTTTAAAACTGCCTTTTTTTTAAATTAAATTTTCCATATAATTAAGGAACTGTGGGACGTAGTTCACATGATATAGTGCATTATACAGTACTTGGTGCAAATAGTTAATACACTGTATATTATAATCATTCATAGATTGAGAGAGAAAACATATCTCAGAACACAGAAGAGCCAATAGGCCAAATCTCAAAGTTCTATTACCCAAGTTACGGGTATAGGAAATCTCCCCAAAATACTTCAACCCCCACTCCCCATTTACATTCAATTCCTGTCTCCTCCATTATGGGACAAAAAGAGGGTCTTGGATGGACATGTACATGACCCATTTGCACCACTGTAGTTCAAAGTGATCTACTCTATCCCTGCAACTGGCAGTAAGTCTCTTCATTGTATATAGTTCCCCCATGATTTTATGCCAGTCTTGTATGGAGGGCAGGCACCTCTGCCTCCACAGGTGTGTGATCACCTTCTTAGCTGCCAGAATATAGGTAAAGAGAAGGGATCCCTTTGAAATTTGAAGGTCTTCTGGTGGAACTGGCAGGAGCACCAAATCAGGGGTTAGGACAACCTCTTCACTGACCAATTCTGCCAGTGAGCTAGCCATATCTCGCCAAAACTGCCTCAGTGTTGGGCATGACCAGAAAACATGCACATGGCCTGCTGTAGTTTCACCACATTGTCTCCAGCAGTCTCCTGTAGAGCCCTCTAGAAATCTGACAAGTTTAGCAGGAGTATTAAAGAATCTATTTCTCATTTTCCAGGTGAATTCATGCCAATAGGGTGCCATAGAAACACTCAAGGAGAGCTTGACATATTTGATCCAGTCTTCCACCGAGACTGGGATATTTAGCTCTCTGTTCCATGCTTCAAGGAGTCCCCAATTAGAGTCCCTCATGAGCTCCTGGAGCCCCTTGTATAACAGGCAGATAAAGTGTGGTCATATGAACTCTTTAAGAATGGTCATGAAAATATTTAGTATAAGGGGCAAAGGATTGGGAAGACAATTTCTTTGGGAACCCTTCTGTGCTAAAAAGGTCTGAACTTGTACATATTTAAAATAATCCCTTTGTTGTAAGCCATAGATCTCCTGCATTTTATTAAAGGGTATTATACCCTTTGCATCTATTATTTGGAATATAAAAGAAAAGCCCCTACTATGCCACTCTCTAAATGTTTGATCCATCTAAATGAGAAGCCAGACGTGGTTGGTGCCTATTTCCAGGGGGGCCACCAGGTCAAGTGGCCAGGTGACCTCTAGGGCTGCATCACCCTCGATACCTCTGATGGCAGTGCTATGCAACGGCAGGTCGATCAGAAACAAGACGGCTATTAGTGCCGCTCTGGTCTCATTGGTCGACCTGGCGTGCATTACAGAGACCTGGGTGAGATGATGCTGGCCCTGTTTTTGAGGCTGCAGTCCCCAGATACACTGTGGTGCACTGCCCCAGAGAAAATCGTAGGGGAGGCGGTGTAGCTATTTGTTTTAAATCAAACCTGGACTTCACTGCACCTGTGGGAACCCCAGGTTCATTTGAGTGTGGCGTTCGTGGAGGACTTGATGCTGGCTGCAGGATCCTCCTCATCTATTGCCCTCCTGGTCCGAAGGGGGGGTTCCTGCAGGAATTCACTGAGTTTGCTGCCGGCGAAACATTGGATTCCCCAAGATGTATTTTTCTTGGGGACTTCAATGTTTGGGCCGAGGATAGAAGTCAAAAGTGCGCCGATAAGTTACTGCAGAGTATGTCCCTTTTGGGGCTGGTGCAGTCTGTCGGCGTGCCCACTCACCAGGATGGCCACACATTGGACCTGGTGTTCTCACTGGGACTTGAGATCGTTGATCTTGATATTGATTGAGTAGCTTGGTCTGACCATTGCATGGTGAAGTTCACGTTTAGTGCTCCCGTCATAAATTCTTCCACTTCGGAGACATTTCGCTGCCGCCCGTTAAAAGATCTTACCCCTGAGGGTTATTTGGCGGCAGTTGATTTATCAAGGGTGGGTGATGCATGCGTTGGAGTGGTTGACTCCGGGGTAGACGCCTATAATGAGGTGTTATCTGGCGCCATTGACTCCCTCGCCCCTGTCCGTGTACGACCCAGAACTTCATACCTGAGGTCACCTTGGTATGATGGTGATCTCAGGGAAATGAAGAAGCTGGGTCGGAGCTTAGAGCATCGCTGGAGGAAATCCCATCTGGGGGCTGACAAACTGGTCCTGTGTGCGCATTATTGCGCATATCAGGAGGCAATCAACCAAAAGAAGGCAATATTTTTGTCCCGGGAGATTGCTGCTGGGAGAAGCCGACCAGCCTCACTCTTCTGGACTGTTGATAGACTTCTTCATCCATTCTGTCTTCAGACCAGAAGAGTTTCCTCGAATGAGGATTGTGAGGAATTTGCTCGTTTTTTCTCGGACAGGGTGTCTGTGATCCGGCGGGAGGTTTCCTCAGCCAGTAATATTATTGCTGTCAGTAGTCATCAGTTGTGTTCTAAGAGCACTCTCTCTAGGTGGGGGGAGTTTAGGCCAGTGGAGGTTCGTGAGGTCATTGAGATAGCAGCCAACTTGAAGTATACCTTTTGTGAACTGGATCCCGTGCAACGCTCTTGATGAGGTGCATTGACACTGTTGTCGGTGTTTGCCCTGATTGTCCGGTGCTCCCTAAGTCAGGGTGTCTTTCTGGATGCCTTGAAGGAGGCTCTGGTGAGACCCCTTTAAAGAAAGCTTCTCTGGACCCGGAGATTAGGGAAAATTACCATCCTATCTCCAATCTTCCATTTCTGGGAAAGGTTGTTGAGAAGGTGGTATCACTTCAGTTGGGGAACATCTCATGATCCACAAGTTGTATGATCCCTTCCAGTCAGCTTTTCAGGCCAGACATAGCACTGAAACTGCATTAGTTCGGGTGCAAAATGACCTCCTCAGGGCTAGAGATCGGGGGGACAAGATAATTCTTGTTCTCCTCGATCTCTCCTCAGCATTTGATACTGTGGACCGTTGTGTGTTGCTTTTCCACCTGAGGGAGTTATGCGGGCTCACTGGTATTGTCATCAAATGGTTTGAGTCATTTCTTACTAACAGTAGGCAGCAGGTTGTGATGGGTAATTTCTCATCCGTACCCTGCCTCCTTTCATGTGGAGTCCCTCAGGGTTCGGTATTGGCCCCAATGTTGTTCGCAGTATACATGCTGCCCCCGGGGGAGATCATTAGGAGGTATGGTTTGAGTTTTCATTGCTATGCTGATGATACTCAACTATACCTATCCTTTGCCCCAGGAACATCAAATGCGGTGGATGTGATGAATATCTGTCTGGCTGAGATAAATGACTGGATGTCTTCCAACTGGCTGCGACTGAACCCTAACAAGACTAAGGTACTGGTAGTGGAGTCGAACAGAGCTCGTGATGGGATGGCCTCTGATTCTGTGACTGGCATTGTGCTAGGAGCTGTGTCATTGATGGCCTCCCCATGGGTGCGAAACCTTGGTGTGATCTTTGACAGGAACCTGTCCATGGAGGCTCAAATATCCTCTGTGGTTCATTCCTGTTTTTTCCATCTTAGAAATATCGCCAGGATCAAGCCCCTTGTTCTGGCTCTGGACCTCCCTACTTTGGTACATGCCTTAGTCACTTCTAGGCTTGACTACTGTAATGCCCTCTATCTCAGGGTCTCTGGAACTTCTCTTCGCAGACTGCAGCTAGTGCAAAATGCTGCTGCCCGGCTTTTGACTGGACAAAGTAAGTTTTGTCACATTACTCCGGTATTGTGCGAATTGCACTGGCTGCCTGTCAGGTGGAGAGTATTGCTCAAGGTGGGTTTTCTCACCTATAAGACCCTACATGGACAGGGCCCTGGTTACCTTTCTGATCTCCTGGTACCGTCCACCTCTGTCCGGGATCTCCGCTCCTCTAGTGGTGGCCTCCTCAAAGTTCCGAGAGCAAGGTTGAAATCAGCAGGGGATCGATCATTTGGAGTTGCTGCTCCAGCTCTCTGGAACTCGTTGCCGCTCGAAGTGAGAGAGGCCCCCACTATAGAGGCCTTTAAGAGTCATCTGAAGACCTTTTTATTTATGCAGGTTTTTGGAGATTAAGTTTTATGTGTATGATATTTTAATGTAATGTATACGGTATGACATACTGTACAGTTTTTGTGCGGTGCCCAGAGCCTTTGGGATTGGGTGCCTTTTTAAATAAAATTGACTTTGACTTTGACTTAAATAGGGAACAACTTAGCCTTGGCCTGAAGTAACCGTAGGAAATAAATAGCCCCAATTAGGTCCAGGGAAGTCTTAATCTGATTCCAATTTTTTTAAGGTGGATTGTGCCCCTAAATAATACTCTCTTAAAGAAGGGGGAGAATTGACAGGGGCAAATACTATGCCCATAATATCCTGAAACTGATTAAGAGGCATCTCAATCAGCATCCAAGGCAGATTATATGCTGGGTTAATCCAATATAAGATTCAGGATAAGACTGTTGCTTGTGCATATTTTTGGAGATTAGAAAGTGCAAGGCCTAACCTATCTCTGGGAAGCTGCAACACAGACCAACAAATATGTGGCTTCTTGCCACCCCATACAAATTTAGCTAGTAGTCTGTTCCATGAAATAAAGTATGAAACAGCAGGGAGGACAGGTATAGTCTGAAACAAAAAGAGTAGTCTGGGCAAAATGTTCATTCGGCTAAGATCAATTCTTGAATAAAAAGAGAGGTGGAGCTGAGCCCAGGCATGTAAATCACTTTCAATCTGTTGGGTGAGGGGTTCATAATTTATTAGAGTAATATTTTGTATATTTTCAGGTAAGTGGACTCCTAAATATTTTAATTTGGTACTCCTACATCTAAATGATAACTGAGTCTCAAGTTCCAGAGAGAGGGAAAAATTAAAGGTCAGCACCTCCGTCTTTGTGGAGTTTATTTTGTATCCTGAAACTTGGGTAAATTCCTCGATGATACTCCAGAGGGCTAAAAGTGACCTCTCTGGGTCCCTCAAGGAAAGTAAAATATCATCAGCATATGAAGCTAATTTCAAACTACGGTCCCCAACCTCCACCCCAGCTATTTCCTCAGCACTCCGAATGGCAATCACCAGGGGTTCAATATAAACTGCAAAGAGTAATGGAGAGAAGGGGTACCCTTGTCGAGTACCCCTCTCTAATGGGATGGGGTCCGAAATTCTGCCATTTATTCTAATATATGCTTTTGGGGCAGAGTAAATGTTACTTAGCCAGGCTATGAAGTCTCCTGGGAACCCAAAGGATGCTAAGACCTTCCACATGAATCTCCAGCTAACTCTGTCAAAGGCCTTGTATGCATCTAAACTTTCCAAAATGGATGGGATTGATGGACGTTCTATGTGATCCATTAAATGGACCGTTCTCAGGACATTATCTGCTGTTTGCCTCATCCTTAAAAAAAATGCCTGGTCTGGGTGAATCAAGCCTGGCAAAATATTAGTAATTTATAGTCACAGTTTAAGACTGAAATGGGGTCTGTATGATTCAGTAAGTTGAGGGTCCTTCCCTGGTTTTGGAATTGTGGAAATAACTGCATACATTGATGAGGCTGGGAGGTTCCCCTTCCTGAACTGCCTTTCTCATATGGGGTATAAGTAAAGGAGAAAAGGCCTTATACCACTCCGCAGAAAAACCATCCGGCCCCTGGGTACTTCATAGTTTTAGCTTTATTTATGGTGGCCTGTATTTTTTCAGAGGAGATCGGGCTCAGTAGAGAAACTTGTTGTGGTTGTGAAAGCTTTGGGATTACCAGGGGGGTCAAAAAGGCATGTATATTATGGTCTGAGGGGGGTTTTGTTCTGCGTACAGTGCAGTACAGAACTGCTGAAAAGCTCTCATTATTCCAGGGCGCTCAGGGATCATTGCTCCAGAGTTAGGTTCCCTAATTTTTGTAATTGTAGCAGAATGCTGAAAAGCCCTGGTACATTTAGCTAGATTTCTGGCCCCTCTAGGACCCCCCCCCATAATAGAATTTTTTAGTGTATAGAAGAGTTATCTGAATTTTTGAGTCTAAGATATTTTGTATTTCTGATTGTGAATTATTCCCATCTTCTTCCTTAGCCCTTTGCAGGTCTCAAAGTGTGGCCTGCAATTGGCTGTATCTAGCTTCCCTTATTTCATTTTCTTGGGAAGTATAGGCCAATATCTCTACCCTGATGAATGCTTTTAATGTGTCCTATACTAACACTGAAGAGGCATCCGAGGCTGAGTTCTCCTGGATGATTTGGGGAATTCATTCCTCAATCATTGTTTTAAAATCTGGCTCTTTAAGAATAGAGGAATTTAATCTCCATAGTGTAGATTTTCTAACTTTACCCAGATCTACCTTAACAAGAATAGGAGAATGATCAGACGTAATGAGGGCTTCTAATCGTATATCTTGAAGTCTGTCTGTATATTTAGAAGAGATAAAAAAAAATCAATATGGGAGGAGGTATGATGTCTAGGGGAAAGAGATGTAAATCCCCCTTTAGTAGAAAAGAAATGTCTCCATATGTCTGTCAGTCCCTGCGTAGGTAACTGTGCCTTAAGGAGCTTCTGAGCTGGCATGATCCTATGTTTCTAGGGATGGGATGTATCCAGCTGAGCTGATAACGTTATATTGAAGTCTCCCCCTATAATCACAATTCCCTTCTGCATATCTAATAATTTATTAATAAATCTCCTTAGATGAGTCGGGGGCTCCAGGAGGGCGGTATACATTAGCCATAGTGACCTCAGTTTCAGAAATTCATCCTTGAATAATTACAAAATAGCCATTAGGGTCAGCCCACTCAGATTCTTTCCTGAAAGGTGTATTTGGGGGTATCAAAATTGCAACTCCTCTGTGTTTTTCTGTTTTACTAGATGAGGAAATAACAGTATATATGCTGCTTGTGGAGAGCTTGTTATGTTCGATCAGAGACAAGTGTGTTTCCTGCAAGTATATTAAATCTGACCCCTGCCAACACAGATACTGCTGGAGCCTAGATCTCTTGATGGGACTGTTTATACCATTTATGTTTAGGGATAAAAGTTTTATTGGTCCTCCTGCCATATTATCTGGTTAGTTTTTAGCTCCCTCTGGTGGGTATAAATTGCTCTCGCAGCCCTTCCCACTTTCATTCTCCTCATTCAATTTACCAACAACCTCACCCCTTGTTTTGCTCAACTGTATCGGGTCCCCTCACAGTTCTCCCTCTGGATCGATCCCTCCCCCACAGCCAAACTCTGTAACAACATATCATGACTCTGAGTTTCATTCCTAGTACCTCTCTCTGGACATTGATAGATCTGCAAGATGTGTATACCATAGAACTATAGTCTCCCACATTTAACAACAAAAAAAGAACAATAAATTGACAACTGTGTGAACCTTGGATTCCAAAACCATGAATTCAAAGAAACTATATACATTTGCATTTCCTTTTACTTTATGGAATTTGTAAATAAACCAAATATGCCTCACTGAGACAGTGAGGCTACATACAATACAGGTTCCTGGTTGGTAATTCTCAGTAATTCAATAAAGCCACCACACTGTATTCTTTGCTAAATTAGTTGTAATTTATTAGTATAGTATCAACAAGACTAGTCAGAAACATCCTATTGTAACAATAAAGATGCACCCTGACAGGATGAATAGTCCTAATTTATAGAAAGAGGTGCATTCTAGCATAGTTTGTAAACATTAGAAACATTTAAGCTTAGAGCCAAATTAACTGTTATTTACCCAATATATAAAGAGAAACAAGAAAAATTCTATTTTAACAATCAGAATGCATCCTGTCATGATTAATAATCCTAATTTACAAAAAGGAATACATGCTAACATTATTTCTAGGCATCAGATAGCCTGCTACTACCTGGGTGTACCTATTACAATTTAATTCTAAACAGCCAATGGGTCAGTCCCATTGGGGTGTTTCTAACATGCAATCTAAACAGCTAGTAATATTTGTATTACAGGGCAACAGGTTTTCAGAGAAAATGAAAACATACTCCCCTTCTCTCTGAATCCTTCGAGCGTTATGGATAGTCAGATCTCAAACTTCTTTCTTCTCAAAGAGACACTGGACATGATATCCAGGTACTGTACTTATACTCAAATTGTTTACATCCAAAATGCATGGTGGAAATTTCCAAAGACTACTACAGCAAATTTTAGCCTAGACACTATGTCATTCAGTAAAATCATGAGACAAGGGTTTGAAAGCACAAAGGCCATAAAATACCTCGGTCATAAGATACATTTGACACTTTGTCGAGACAGGGGAGTTTTGTTTATCATCATCCTTGAATGGTCAGGGGATTTTACATCATTAAAAATAACATACTTTAGGAGACAGGAAACCAAAAAAAGGCTTTTACTCTATTTAAAATAAATTGCTTAGAACTGCAAAAAAAGCCTTTTAGTAGATAGTGGCCAAAACAAGGATATAATTATTTCTTATCAGCTCTTTGTTATACATATTTTTAAACACACATAATCATGAGATGAGGAACTGTACTAGCTAAGGCTAAATGGCAGTTACTTGAAGCAGCTGCATCTTATCTTGGCCATGACCTTTTAGGTTACAGAAAGACAGGTTTTGTATAAAGTATTTCTGCTGAGCAGATCAAAGCTAATTTTACTTAAAACATCTGTTCCTAATCATTACTTATTCTCCTTCCCCCATTTTTCTACAAGTATCATCTACAGGGCCTCAACTACCTTGCAAACCTGTGCACCCACATACATATTAATTTACATGGTGGTATCATTATCATTTGCATGGTTTCAACAATTACTTTTTAAACACCCTTGCACTTACAATGCATATTAATTTTACATGGTGGTATCATTTAGTTTTCACTAGCCCCTTTGTAGCCCTTCACTAGCCACTTGCAGCCCTTCACTAGCCACTTGCAGCCCTTTACTAGCCACTTGCACCTTTTCTATCTTCTCAACCTTTTGGTCAATTAACTACATATAAATGTTGTTGTTAGTACATTTGTATAAACTTTTTGCTACTGGTCACTTTCAACATATTGACTTCCAAAAAATGAAGAGGTAATTATGTCCCTCCCTATTTCTCTCAGGTGAACCCCTTGATCTTTCTGTGTTCTCCCTGAAATAGGAAGTAATCCCAGTACATACTTCTCTGGGGCCTCCAGAAACCTCATTAGACGTCCCCAGTAAAAGTAGATGGACAAAAAAGTAACCAGATGTGGAAGGGTAGGATCATAGCCCTCAAAGGTGAATGCCTCAACATGTTAGGCGCCACCCTCCTCAGTAAATAACACAAAAATATTTTTTGGTAAAGGCTGTAACGTTACTATCAATTAAATAAAATCTGAAAAAATACTTTAGGCTTATACCAGCATAATTAAGACTTTCTAGATAGAGAGGTCAGCCTCAGGCATTTCTATATAAAATTAATGAAAAGTCCCTCTGAGAGGTAACAAAAGCATCTACGTATGTCTGAATGTCCCTCTGCCTCTACCTCTCCACATGACCATCGCAAATGAATGACTTTTCTGCAAAATAGGATACTCTCCATAGTGTCAATCGGCCTAGATATATTTCAGACTGGCCAGCAATATATATACAGCTGGGGGGAGAGGTCATGCTGGGTTCTCCCGCTCACGACTGACAGATGGCCTAAGCTAGCCCAACTATAGAGGGTCTGCCTTCAGCCTAGAGTCAGACCAATGAGGAGAGAAATCTAATAATCCCTCAAGGAGATACCTACCCCTCCCAACCACCCACCTGATGTAAAAGTCGAAGCTGCCATGTCCTTGGACAATTATTCCCTTTCAGGTCATCGTAAAGGAGCCATCTCTGTGATAAACAGCCAGCACTTGCTTCACTCCTTCTATGTCCAGTTGTTTCCCTCTTGGTTTGTTTGAAACAGTCTGCCATCGTGCAGGGCGCTACAGTGTCTCATTGCCTTCTTGAGCCTTATCCAGGAAGGTTAGACTGAGCTTAATTAACTCTGTGCAGGCTTGTAAGGCTGTGGAAAACTCTCTCCTTCCCTCCAGTAGATGGACCACCAGCCGAGCTGGATAGGGAGACGAGAACTTATAACCAGCCTTCTTGATCACTAGGAGGAGCGGCATATACAGTAGGCTTTTCTCAAGCACATAGTTTTAGGAGTGTAGTCATGATCCACATAAAAGCATGACTGACTATAAAAAACTTTTAGTTTTTTCCATGCAGTGAGAGGGACCTCTTCTTTCATAGCGTGACTATTGAATCTTGCTATGATTGATATGAGAGGAGCATTTGAATCAGTTGGCTTAGGGGCCAGGGCCCTGTGTACTCATTCAAGATGAATGTCTAGGTTTTTTGGTAACTCTAGAGTGGTGTGTAAGAGGGCCTCAATAAATTCTTTAATATCAGTCTCCTCCGATCCCTCAGGGATACTGTATATACGTGTTTTTTCTTTTAGCTCGGTTTTCCGAGTCTTTCTGATGGGCCTCAATCTGTTCTTGTTGGTCTTTCAGCATTTGAACCACCAACTCAAGATCATCCAGTCTATTTTCTGTGGCCATGCCCTGTCTATCCAGATTGTCTGTACGCTGCTCTAATTGCATCGCATCCTTCCGGAGTTCACTATACAAGTCCTTGACTTCAGCATGAAAGGACGCTAGTTCTTGGTAGATCATATCCAACTTAACTTTTTTTACTTCGGCTTTACTGTTTTTAGCTAAGCGTTTAGCAGCAGCTCAATGGCATCCCAGGAGCAGCATTTGCCCTTGTGTACTGCAGTCAGATGCCTCTGAATCAGATCCATTCACTTTCTTATCCATTCTTGATCGGTGTAAGTCTAGTTCAGCCTTATTTCAAATAATTCCCTTCCTGTTTCTTATAAATGAGTGATTTCTTATACCAAGTCAAAGGTTATGCACCAGATGGAGGGTTATTTTCACTCGAGGAGGGCGCAAGCTCTCAAACTATGCTGCCATCACCAAGCGGGCAGAACCAGAAGTGCCTGCATGGGATCTTAATGTATGCATTGCCAAGCTCATGGAACCCTCATTTGAGCCTATGGCTTCATCTCACCTGAAATATGTCACCTAGAAAACAGTGTTTTTGGTGGCCATTACCTCAGCCAGAAGGATTAGCGAGTGTCAGGCCTTGTGCACTGAGCAGAACTATGTCTCTTTTCATAGGGATAAGGTGGTTCTTAGAACTGTAACCCCCTTGTTCCCAGGGGTTACTAGAATCCCAGTTAGAATCAGTGGTAGGCAGGGAAGGCAGCTAGTGAAATGCCAGTTAAATGGGTTTCACTCTGTCTCACTCTGTTCTCAGTCTCAGCTGAGCTCTGGAGGGATGGTGTCATTTAGAACTGTCGCAGCTGCATAAGCCACAATCTGCTAGCAGCTGTAGAGCTAGCTTTAGAATGTTGAGAGAGTTTGTAGTTGGAGTTCAGTGGAGGTGGCTGCAGTGTTAGGCAGCTCCTCCTTCAGCTCTGTCAGAGAGCTACCAGTTTGTGTTTTTAAGCTCTCACCCTAGTGGTTGACAACTGTACCAGATCTGGAAGTGGTGGAGACCTTGTCCTATGGTTTTCCCAGTGCCCCATCCCAGGAGGGATGGGGTGAACTTCAGGATCCAGGGGCAATTCCCTGGTCCTTTTTGGACTCTTGAAGCTGCCTAGTGACATCTGCTCTGTGAATACCTTGCTTGTTTTCTGAGTAAAACCCAGGAGTACCTGCAATGCCTATGAGGTGATTTTCTCTGACAAATGGACCCTGTCACCTAGACTTTGGTTTAAAAGCTTTCTGCCTATGTTGGAGTCCACTATGTGACTGTCCATGTACAGAACTTTTAACTTCTGATACCCCAGAGGTGTTTGCAGTATGTGAAGTGTGATATACATTTAAGACAACATCTACAGTTTCTGCAGTTGTGTGGTGTTATTAACCAGATGAATGGCCAAGTATAAGCTTGGAAACAAAAGGTGGGAGCCCCATCTGGAGTAACCAGTTTACCTCTATATGTTCTGAAGGGCACCTATTACTTTTTCTTCAGTGCAATTGGCCAATGCCTGAGAAGCATGTTTACCCCAGATATGGGTTGTTTTCTTCCAGTTTACCCCAGTATAGTGGGTTCTGAAAGTTCTGAGCCTGTATGTGCTCTCTGCGGTCATGTGCATCAGTTTTATTCCTATGAGAAATGGGAAATGTACCAGTACCTGGCCAGATGTGCCAATTTCCAGTAGGAACCAGTGTGTTCACCAGTGTGTGGTTTCTTCATCTTATGCTAAATGGGAATTCAAAAATGTCTGTACCTCAGAAATCTGCATTACTAGTGTGTGTAGCCCTATGGGGTCCATCTTTGCTCTGTGATTATTCCTACTCTGTTAACATGAATAAAAGCCACACTCTAGAATCCCATCCTGGCTTGGACTGTAATGTTATTGCTTCCTTGTGTCTGAAGTTACTAGGGTGCCCCTGTGCAGAAGTGCAAACCTAGCGTAGTACTGAGCAAACGTTTTCTCCTAGGGACCTGAGTTATTGGCCATGGCAATTGGTCCCTACCGGGTGTGTGCCAGGCAGTTGCCACACTTGGTTGTCTGTTTTATGAAACAGTCTAATCCACCCTGTATATGGTGGCTTTGGTGTTTTTTTAAAACTTCTTTGCAAATGTAAACCCCCACCTCTCTCTTTACCCCTAGACATTGTGGTGAGAGGAGATGCCTTGCTGATTAAACAAGGAGGGCTGGTGGGGGGGTTACAGAACTAATAGGAAGTTCCTTCCTATAGTAGTTTATGACTTCCATTTGAATCCATCCATCGCTTTGCCAGTCTTGTTCACTGAGCGTTCTAGCTCAGGTGAATGTAGGCTTCACAGCTTAAATGTCAAGAGAGCTTTGTGCTACTTTATCACTCACACCAAGAATCACAGGCAGGAGACCATTCAGAACCAGACTAGAGAAGAAAATCTGAGAGTGCTGGGGCTAACTGAGACTGGAACTTTCAGAGGATGATCCCTCTCTGTCATTAGAAAAACCTTATTGTAACAGTCCATGATGGGCACCTGCAGATTCGAATAGCCCCGTGAACGCTCTCTATGATGCCAGTTCAACAACTATGTTGTCGACTGACATCACAGTGATGGAAATATATTGACTGCAAGTTGCAGTCGACATAATTATCGCAGGAGACCCTGGTCATTTTTCTATTGGGGGGCTTTGGCCCCCGAACCATAGGATTCTAACTCCAAGTCGGAGTTGAATTGATTAGGGAGTACAGGACCGGGAGACAGAGTGCCTGGGTGTCGGGTGGAATATTACAACAAACTGTCAATGTGTTCGCTGTAATGGTGTTGCTGTACAGTCGGCATACCAGGATGACTGATAAAGATCACATCCTAGTGATTGCCAGGAGATACAGAACATTACAGAGACAACACTCTTCTCTTATTCCTGGTCCTTTTGTTCAGTACCTGGTAGTGGTATAAGGTCCTTGACAGTCTCTGGGCCCACCTACGCCCTCTCAAAGTGCAGCACCAACTACTACTTCCAGTCAAGCTTCAGTTAACTTGGAAAGGGCACCAGTATTTGTTCAATGATCCTAAGGAAAGGGAAAAAAATGGTCCATCGTATGGAACTTGAAATAATGGCAGATGGAGGAGAGGGAACCTTTTCAGATGGGAACTGATGCATCCTACTGTTGGCCAGACTGTAAGTTCGAGTGCCAGGACTTGAGCTGGTAACTTGAGCTCACTGTTTTTATATTTGTGCTTTCTCTGTACTTGTTTGACTTTCGTTGCTTCCCCCTAAAAATGTTCCCATATTTGGGTTTGGACTTACGAGTTGACTGTCGGCAGAAGCAACATGATTGGAATTGGTCTTCCTCTTCCAGGCTGCCTTAAGATGGCGATCTTGCTTTCATCTTCATTTACTCCTTTGCTTAGAACTGTCTCAGTCTCACATGTCCATGTTGCTGCACCTCTATGCTGCTGGGAATCCGACTTTCATTCGAGGAAGCACATGTTTTGTTTCAGATCTCAGACTCAAGTCCTGGACTGTTATGGTTTGATGTGTACTCAATTTCCCCTCTAATATAATGTTATTTTATTGCTGGGTGAATGGGGGGGGGCTTTTACCACTCGTTCTACCCATTCAATTCAAATATGCACAGTGCCAGATTCTTATTACTTAGTTACTGTTTACCAGTTTGCTGTTTCTTGACATATAGCATCAATCTGATTTTCTGCCTAGCAGTTGGGTGGATAAACCTGATACCTGCATAATACTGATGTATTAGGGGAATCTTCTGGACCACAGCTTTATATTGGTCCCAAGGTTATAATACGTACTGTATTTAATCCTTGTATTGATTCCCCTTTGTCCTTCCCTGGCTGCATGTGTTAGGAATTTAATGTATTAACGAAGCTTACTATTGGTGTTTCCCCTCTGTCAAAGCTCTAGGGGAGGTGTCACACACATATTCTTTTTAAGTAACTGTAACTGATGTACTTATGTTGTCCTCCTATGTATTTTATGTTTTGTAAGTTTTGCTTGCAAAAAATTAATAAAGAAATTTTACCAAAAAAAAAAAAAGAAAGATATATATTTTGTGCCCATTCCAAGTCAGAGATCCTCTGGGCAGGATTTTCAAAGCTCTTAGACTGCCACAAGCCCCGGTGCACTGACAATATGAAACATGGGGCTTGCGGTGATCTAACGTGATTTTCTATCACGTGCCGGTAATTGCTGCAAGTTAGACCAACTTTTTCTGGTCTAACATGCAGCAGTCTAGGGGGCTGTTTTGCAGAGCTTGCACCAGATATTTGTTGAAACTACCGCAACTGCACACAAGATTGTAAAATCCGGTGCAGTTGCAGCAAAAGGTTCGGTGCACTGCCAGAACCTAAGTCTGGTGGTGCATGGCTGAAAGCAAGTCCTGTGCCTCTCTCTGAAAATCTTATTCTCAGCCAGCCCGGTAGTGCTGAGAGCTAAGGAGCTGGATGCCTTACCTTATGCCACACCGATGACCTGGGTTCGGAAACGAGCACAGGCCATCGGTGGTTGGCGAGGGGGGGAGGGCAGAGCTGGATGGAGCTGCTGGAAAGGCTGCTTTCCTCTCTGGGGAAGGAAGGTCACATCCCTCAGCTGTTGTCTGCCTCCTGGTGGAAGCCAGGAGGCACAGGCTAGAGAGTGCATAGGCACTAGGCTGACTGGTGGGTGGAAGGGGTCATTACCGGGGCTGTAGTATGCATGTATGCCTCCATGTGCATGTGACTACTCCTGGGGCCCTGGGTAAAAAGATGGAGGAGAAAACATTCCGGCGGCAGGATGATGCTCGACCCCCCCACAGGCACCGCTCCCTGGCTGGGCATAAGGTAAGCCCCAGCAATTCCGGGTGTCGGAGCTTGGGGGAGAGTCACTCAGACTGAAAGGGGCAAGCCGTTAATGGTGCAAAAAATTGGTTAGTAGTGATAAAAAAAGAAAATCTTACCCTCGGTCTCTAGTTAGAGATAATTGACTGGATTTTCAAAAGGTGGTGCCCTCCGCTGAGACACTTAGGTTTTGGCAGTGTGCCAAACCCCTTCACTGCAACTGCACCCAATTTTACAGTCTTGGGCACAGCTGCAACAGTTTCTACACTGTATGGCAGCTTGCGCTACATATCTGGTGCAAGCTCTGTGAAAAGAGGTCCTCAGGATTTCCACAGGCTAGACCACAAAAAGGTGCTCTGGCTTGTGGCAACTGCCTCACAGGATAGAAAATCCCAAGTACCGGTGGGTGAATAACGCAAGCTCCATGCGCCATATATACAGTGCACCTGGGGCTTGAGGCATCCACAGTGGTTGGAAAATCCTGTCGAATGTCTGGAAAGCAAATGAATTTAGCCAGAATGGATCTAGAGGGACCCCCTTGTTTGGGAGCGGGGAGGCTAGCGATCTTTGTGCCCTCTCAATGTCAAAGGATAGTCACCAATTATGGCTAACTATTTTCGGTAATTTTTGTTGGAGGAAAACAGGTGCGTCTCTTTTTTTCAACACATTCAGGGAAACCAATGAACTGGAGATTATTCCTCCTATTTTGGTTTTCAGCATCCTCCGCATGATTCTAGAGAAGTGACGCCGGAGCCCAATATTTTATTATTTTTTTTTCAATCTCTCTTTATTCACTTTATCCCCAGCCTGCCACCCCTGACCCATCAGGGAGACACAGCAGACATCCCACTGCCTGACACCTTGCCCAGAACAGACCCTCAACCCCAATTTATCCCATGGGCAGGTGGGGGTGCTAACCCCCTGAAACTTATGTATCATCAGTCTGGGTCCATCGGACAGGTGCAGGCACATCGTGGGCATGTCTCCTGGCTCCCTGTCCCCCCGGCAGTGGCAGGCTCTTTTCGTGTTTTCACCTCAGTGCATGGTGTGTGCCCTGACGTCATGGCACATACGCTGTGATGTCCACCACACATTGCGACCAGCCCCTTCCTGCAATGGCAGGACTTGTTGTACCCCGAGCCTCCACTCGGGGTCAGTCAAGCTGGGGGCTTTTGGTCCCCTCCCCCCTGGAGAAGGAGAGTGGTTGTGGGACGCTCACGCCTTCTCCCCCGGCTGGCCCTCCAGCGACCCGAGTCTGCTTCCGAACCTGGGTCGCCTGCATCGTAAGGAGAAATTCAACTGCTGCACCGAGGAGCAGGCCCAGAGCCCAATATTTGTAATTGTGTTCAGCTGAGAAACTGTGTGGTGGCCAGTGTTTACATTTACTGTAGCAGTAAAGAGAATGTGTTTAGTACTAAAAATAAAAAGAAATTTGCTGGTGGGCTTTCTGATTAGATACCACTATTAAGGGGAAGCTGCATTTTCAAAACAGGAATACCTGGAAGGATCTAACAGAAAATATCCACATTTATGTTTACTAGTGGTTGTTACCGTCTTCTTCCTGTGGAACAAAGCAAAATGGATTCGGAGTGGCAGGACAAGTAATATGGTGTTCAGCAATGAAAAAGTTGAAACAGGCAAAAGGATGAGGAGTACCCACATATGCAGAAAGCACCAGGACTGCAAAAATATTATTCAAAGTCCTTTATTTAACTATAGTGCATAGTGCACCCACACTTAGTGAGCATAAAAATGTGACAGCTAAGCCACTCTGAAAGTTATGCTTCTCCTGACCCCCTGCCAGGCATCATCAGAGCAAATTACTGTGATGATGTCTGGCAGGGATCCAGAGAAATGTTAGCTGCAGAAAGGCTCAGCTGCCACTTCTTTATGCTCACTATTTGTGGGTACACTATGCACTTTAGTTAAAGGACTCTGAATAATATTTTTGCAGTCCTGGTGCTTTCTGTATATGTGGGTGCTCCTCATCCTTCTGCTTGTCCCTGTGAAACAGCAGGCTGAGATGGAACATGAGCTCAGTCTTCCCATTCTCAGAGGTAGTGACAGGATTGAACATATGGATATGTTCTCCAGCAGGACACAGGGATGTGCTCTGAAGGTCACAGATGGCAAGTTTAGGGGTAACATTAGGAAGCATATTTTGTCCCAGAAGGTGATGGCCTTCCAAACTGACCTGCCAATAGAGACTGTGGACATGAAAACAGTAGGGCAGTCCCCAGTGTTTGCCATCCCTTAGCTTTTGCCAGCACTGAGCCGACACGGCTGTGGAGAACTTTTAGGAGTGGCAAGAGTGTTGAAAAGAAAATGCAGTGCTCTCACCGCACCAGAGTCAGATGTAACTGATACTGCTGGGATTACAGAACTGCGCATGTGTGATACTCGTGCATGCACAGTGTGCCTCATAGTCAGCCGTAACATGGCAGCACTGATACATATGCACCATACTCACATATGCATAGTTTAAGTCAGCACTGGTAAAAGTAAGACCCCACTGAAAATGAGATACTGCATCTTAGCCAGGCCAACCTGTATCAGTACATTGTAGAAGTGGGTAAAATTAGGACCCCTCTGAAAATGAGATCCTGCATCTCAAAGCTATCCTTTGTCAGTACATGGCCAAAATGGATAAAAGTATGACCCCACTGAATATAACATACTATAGCTCAGCCAGGCTATCAGGCTGTGTCAGTACATTGTGACAATACTATAATACCATCAAGAGATTCTGGAGACACGTGAACATTGAGAGCAAAGCTTGAGAGATTCCAACATTTTTCCAGAGCCTCTGTGATATTTTAAGTTGAGTTTTACCATTTAAAATAAATAAAAACATCCTTAACATTTGTTATGGTGATTTTACTGACAGGCATAATGAAGTCAGTTGCGTATATGTATTGATTTGAGCATACAGGAAAATGTGCCGGAGTTTTGTCAGAGTTTTACATGGAAAATGCAGGGAAAAGGAGAGTGCACTACAGGGAAATGCTTTGTTCAGTCTGGGAACACTGAAGTTGACACTGCTATCATTCTTTGTAATTCCTTAGGAGGCCCCTTGCAACCTCTGAAAACTCCTAAAACATTAGCTGCCTAGCATTTATTTACCCTTCCTACAAGTATAAAACCATGACAGTTCCAATGCCACTAATTAGGTCCAGAAAAGGTTAACATAAATCAACTTTTCAGAGGAAAGACTGTAAATCATTGCTACACACGCACACGTGTGCACACACACACTGGGAGAGATGACGGTAATTTGAAACTACTCTGCAGTTAGATGCTGTTATCTGTTGAAAGTCATGCCAGTAAATTATTAGTCTCCAAAGTTAGCAACTCATATTGCAAAAAAAAAAAAAGAAGCTGGGAAAATAGTGTGGCAATTGGTCTACTCAAGAGACAAGAGAGTATTTTTTTAACTGGCAAGTCGGAGAAGGATACACTGAACACTCCCAAAATGTGTGCCATGGTGCTCCATTTTTCCAGCTACAGACAGCAAGATGACTGTATGTAGCCCTCTTGCATTAATTCTAAAATGCTGTTTACCAAGTTGGATTTGAAAGAAAACATGTGTTTCTTGTACTCACTGAAGCTCTGCAAGGTTGGGGAGGAGAGGTGATTCTCCAGAGCATTTGTTTCTTAATCCCTAGGCTGCCAAAAGAACTAGAATGAATCTATTTGATTGGGCTCTGGATAGATGTGCAGTCTGCAGCACTGCAAGGGTTAGATTGAAGGGCTGCAAAGATGTGGAAGGATCATCTGAAAACTCCAAAGGAAGTGTTCCACGGTCTGAATCCGGTAGCTCCTTTTTAGAGCTGATGCAATAGGGCTGCAGGCTCCGACTACCTGCAGCCCAAAAAATTGATATGAAAGTTCTATTTTGGGTCAGCTGGCAACCAAAGAAGTGACAGGGAGCAGTGACCACTTACTGTATGGAACATCTGACCTCTGAAAATAAGACTAGTGCGTAATTCACTGATAATTTTTATTAAGGTCTATTGGTACCAGCTGGGCTATGGGCCGCAGCACCTGAACCATAGGTCAACTTGGAAAAAGAAAGGAGTAGTATCAAAGGAAGCTTAGCACTAACTACAAGAAGGGCTTTTGGTGCTATGTTGATTACATGGAGATGTAATAAAATATGGTCTGTTCTGCTACTTGTAGAACTGGAAAATGACAGAGCACCAGATACTAGCAAGAGGCAATACTGGTTAAATGTTTATTTTGTCTGGTTGGTAAGGGAACTACCTGTTTTGACATGTTACAAGACAGAGGACAGAGGGATTTAAGTTGGTCACTTTATAATTTTGATGGATTGTTGCAGTACTGTTTCTTTTTAATAACAGTAGAGTAATTAACTGTAGAATACAGGCACAGCTAAGTTTTTGAAATATAGACAACTATCAGACACAATGGAACTGGACAAGCCAAAATCATGCCTAACCTCACATGGAAATGCTTGTCACCAAGATAATTCAGCTTTGAGACTGTAAATGTTCAAGATTGCATGGTGAAGTGACCTTATAGAGGGTCCATTAAAGAAAAAGTAAAGGAGGGTTCGAAAAGGGTTAAAAGTGTGTGAGCCTGCTATACTGACCATTAGTGATACACTTCTTATTGCAAGGTTACTGTGATTTTTAAGTTAGTGTGTTATTTACTGTAGCGTATTGTAGCATAAGAGTAGTTAATAGCTCTTCTAGCTTGTGGAAAATATGCTATACTTTAATATACATTTAATCATATATTGACAGTAGGGTACTGGTACTGTATAAATCTATACGTTTGTGTTACATTATATTGATACTATTTATAGTACTGTTAGAAGGTCAATTAGTTAAGAACATGTCAATTAATACTAACAAAACTTTTAAAATAGTTTCATGGAATAATAAGGGTTGCCATAGCCCCATTAAGAGAACTAAGATTCTCTCTTTTCTGAAATCATTGCGTACGCATATAGCATTTATACAGGTAACGCACCTCACAGGAGATGAGCTTCTGAAATTTGAAAAAAACATGGGTGGGTACAGTGGTGGGAAGCTCATACAATTCCAAAAGTAGAGGAGTTTGCATTTTATTTAATAAGAACCTAAATTTGGTAATTCAGTCACAAATAGAAGACCCAGAGGGCAGATTTATTGTTAACAGTGCAGAAATAGATGGGGTGGCTGTCACACTAGTGAATCTATATGCGCCAAATGCTAATCAGGATAAATTCTTCGCTGATGTAGCAGAAAAATTGGGGGCTTTTGACTGAAAAGCTCTTATACTGGCTGGAGACATGAACTTTACTATGGACAACTATTTGGACAGAAGTTCACAAATGACACCTGACCAAATATCTTCCTCTAAAGCCTTTAATAAATGTTGTGGGGCACTAGGCCTTCTGGATACCTGGAGAGTAATACACCCGAAAGATAAAGATTTCACTTTCAGGTCTTGTAGGCATAATTCATACAGCAGATTGGACTACATATTAATATCAAAACAGTTATTGGCTGGTCTAGCTAGTAGTAACATAGGAAACATGGCTATTTCAGACTTTGCTCCAATATCGTTTGGTTACAGATAACAAATGTACCGAATTCTAAAGGTGTGTGGAGATTCAATAGCTCTTTACTGAAGGATGGAGAATTTGTTAAGATGTTAAAATACAGAAATTGAACAATTTCTGGAAATCAATGACAATGGGGAAGTCAATAGTGGGGTCCTGCATGATACACTGAAAGCTTACTTTAGACGTCGCATTATCTCCTATGCCAGTCACAAGAAAAAGTTACACAATGTAGAATTGTCTAATCTGGGGAAGGAGCTCAAAACAAAGCAATCATTATATGTACAGTCGGGGTGCTCAGATTCTCAATTATTCACTGTAATAGTAGGCCTTAAATATGCAGTAAACACTATATATAACCACAAAGCTGATTTTGCACTCCTTCAACTGAAACAGAAATATTGGGAATCTGGTGAGGCACAAGAGAAGCTATTAGCACACAGGTTTTGAAAAAGTACAGAATCCACAAAAATTGCCTCAGAGTCGGCAAACATACAGTAGCTCATTCAGCAACCTTAATTGGCAAGAGTTTTGAAAGGTTCTATGCTAGACTGTATGAGTCAGCGCTAACATATGACGATGGGCTGCTTCAATCATTCCTAAATTACATTAAGTTGCCTTTCATTTCAGAAAAATAAACTAGCATTAAACAAACCTTTTACTAAAGAGGAAAGAGTCAAAGCAGCTATGGCTTCCCCAGCTGGGAAGGCATCAGGGTTAGATGGTTTCACTAGTGAGTTCTACAGGGCAACAATTCAGGATATTGCTCCCCTGCTAAACAGAGTTTTTATAGAGTCTTTTTGAATCAGGTATTCTACCTGCTTCTATGAGAGAGGCAGCCATACGCATCCTACTAAAACAAGAATGAAGGCCCTACCAGATCTACCAGATGTGTTAATTACAGGCCTATGTCCTTGATTAACGTAGATTGTAAGTTACTGGTAAAAATGATTGCTAATAGATTAAACAGAGTTCTTACCTTATTAATACACCCTTATCAAGTGGGCTTTGTGAAAGGCTGAAATAGTGCGGACTTAATTAAGAAGGTCTTTCACAACATATATAACGCCAAGAACTCTACCTGCAAACCCTTTCTGTTATCAGATGCTAATAAAGTTTTTGACTGACTAGAATGGGGGTATCTACAAAACATTATGAAAAAATATAATTTAGGGGAACAATTTTGTACCTGGGTAAAAACTTTATATAACCAAATCTCAGCCAAAGTCAAGGTAAATGGGGTGTTCACAAGCAACTTTGACATTCATAGAGGAACTAGGCAGGGATGCCCCTTAACTCCCCTATGTTTATCCTAGATATGGAACCTCTCTTAGTTAAAATCAGGGCTTTATCTGAAATTAAAGGTATGGGGTTGGGCAAGCACAATAAACTATTGGCATATGTGGATGACTTACTACTCACTCTCTCAGAACAGGGGAACTCATTATGATCTGTTCTAGAAATAACTAATTCCGTCTCCTCATTTTCAGGTGTCAAAATAAACTTAGAAAAATCAGAAATACTGCCAATTTATAAAATAGTCAACAATACAGATTTCAGCTGTTATAACTTTAAAGTTTCCACATCGACTATTACATTTCTTGGTCTGGAACTACGTGGTGGCATTAATAAGATCAGTAATCTTAATTTTACTAGCTTAATGGAGTATTTGAAACTTGATTTACAGAGGTGGCAACCGATACTCATGTCTTTCTAGGGAAAAGTTCGGGCAATACATATAATTCTGGCTCCTACGGTCTATTATTATCTGTGTCACCTACCAATACAACTGCCTGAGAAATATTATAAACTTGTATATACCATGTTCTTAAAATATCTATGGGAAAATAAGCTGGCTAGGATTTCTAAGCTTAAACTACAACAATCCAGAATGAGAGGTTGTTTCAGTTTTCCAAACTTTAGAACAAGACATGATATCTTTCTAGTTGCACAGAATATTCGATCTTTATGGTTATGGGACTCCATGGTTGCCCCAGGATGGGTAGAGATTTGAAATGCTTATTGAAAGGAGCCAACCCCAGAATCATTCGGTTTAGGGAATTAGCAAAAGAAGTAAAATCTCATCCCATTTTAAAAGCCACATCAAGGGCATGGTCCAAAATGGCAATGACACTGGATTAACTTGGTATGGTAGGACAAAATAAGGCTAGATGCCCATCGAGGTTGTCCCCCACATTGTGTGAGCTATTTATCCCATTTTCAGTTCCGTATGAACCATTTGTCTAGACCCTGTTTAAATGAATTGAAGTTCTTTGTATCAACTAATTCTTGAGGCAATATGTTCCAAATTTTGGGTGCTCTTATTGCAAAATAGCTTTCGCTTTTGTTTATTTTGGCATACATCACCTCGAGTTGTTTATTATGGACTTTAGGGACACCCCGAGTTGTTTATTATCGACAATGCGTCTTGAAGGGTACATGACTCCACACTGGTGCATGAGTTCTGGGGATTGCATTATTTTGTGTAGAAAAAAAATAGGTCACCCTGCATCTTCTGGTGTGCAGTGACAGAAGGCCAGTTTCATGTAATCTACAAGGGTAGTCTTTTGATGCAAGACATGGAACGATTTTGGTTGCACATCTTTGTATCTGTTCGAGACAAAGAAATATTGCCCTTAAGGTATGGGTTCCAGAAAGGAGACCCATAGTCCATATACGGTCTAATGTAGGCTCTGTACAATGGGATTAAACACTGCTCAGTTCTAGTAACAAATGTATGTTGAATTTTTTTAAGTAACGTGTTTGTGGTCTGTGTTACTTTTAAACAGTGATCAGTGGAAGATCGTTTATAGTTAATCATGATTCCTAAGTCATGCTCACTGCTAGATGCTTCGAGTGGGATTTGATTAAGCTGATAGATATTATGGGTTGTTTTTTTCCCCAAAGTGTAGAACAACACACTTACTGGTATTAAAGAACATTTTATTGCACTGTGCTCATTGCTCAATGATTTTTAAGTCTGCTTTTAGTATTGCTGTATTACAAGTACTATCCACCTTTCCTCCCAATTTAGTATCATCAGCAAATTTAGAGAGCACATTATGTGATTTTATTCTCATGTCACTAATGAATATGTCAAACGGCATGGGTCCCAGGACAGAGCCCTGTGGGACCCCATTTGTGACCACCTCTATATTGGATAATGTGCCATTGATTCTTATCCGCTGAGACCTATTTGAGAGCCATTTATCGATCCAGTTAATTAAACAGGTGAAAAAGCCTAATAGTGTTAATTTATTAATCAGTTTGGTGTGGGAGACTTTATCAAAGGCTCTGCTATAGTCCAATAGGATTACATCCATAGGGATGTTGTTGTTGTCAAGACTATAACTAATATGGTTATAGAAGGCAATGAGGTTGAATATGCATGAGTGTCCTGACTTGAATCCGCGTTGAGCTGGATCTACGAGATTTAGTGCTATCATTTCTATTTTCAAATAAGTTTTGATAATTCTTTCCATTAGTTTGCAAATGACTGAAGTTAAACTAATTGGACAGTAGTTTTGGACATTTGTTCTGTTTCCTTTTTTAAATATGGGAGTTACTGTTGCTTGAAACCAGTCGGACAGAATTTTGTTCTCATTTAAAGATTTATTAAAGATTATTGCTAATGGGTGGGCAATTGATTCCAATGTTTCAATTAGAAATCTAGAGTTGATGTCATCTGGACCTGGACTAATGGTCTTTTTAAATGTTTTAAGCCTATAACTACATCAGATGTCTTTATGGAATATGTGTGATTAATGGCCTTATCTGTGGAACCGGAGATAGTGAGGTTATCTTTTTTGAGAAAGCAGAGCAAAAATAATAATTGAAATGGTTTGCTATATCTATATCTGTTGTTATTTTGACACCATTTTCTGTTAGAGGGCCAATTGTCCTACAGTTACCTTTTTTGTTGTTCATATATGAAAATAAAGTTTTTTGGCAGTCTTTGGAGTGGGCTAACTTAAATTCTAGATTACTCTTAGAATGTTTGATTATGTGCTTAAGGGTTTTAACTGCTGTTTTATATTTTGTGAGCATCATATGTTTATTTTTTATATCACAAATTGTAAGTTTTGTGTATAGTTTGTTTTTTTTAAGATTTATTTGGGATTTAGTTTTTTTATTTAACCAAATGGGAATTTTTTGATTTTTGTTATATTTTTGTTAGTTGGAATGTAAGTTTCTTCAAGTTTATAAATGATTGATTTAAGTTTATTCCAAGCTTCTTCTACGGTAAGATGGGACAGTATCTTGCCCAGTGAATTCTGGACAATTGTGTATTAATCTCTTCAAAGTTAGTTTTATCATAGTTTTTGTATACGGAGTAATTTATTGCACTATTTTGTTCATAAGTTATATCAAAGGATATAGAGTTGTGATCACCGTTTCCTAACGGTTCTGTGATTTGAGGATTGTAGATTCTGTTCTCAATATTGATCATGAGGAGATCTAGGATGTTATTACCCCTTGTTGGTTAATAGATAAGTTGATCAAGTCTTGCATTAATGAGGGTTGATACTAGGAATTTATCCTGCTTACTACTACCTGTTAAGGTGTTCCAGTTAATACTGGGCATGTTGAAGTCTCCCAATATTGATATTCCCTTCTTCTGATATATTTGTGATATCAAGTAGGAGATTAGAAGTGTATTCTAGGCCTACTGATGGGGGTCTGTAACAGTTCCCTATGCTAATCTGGGGATTATCTTTAAAGAGGACAGGAAATCATTTCTAACTGGTAGCTATTTATAAGGTTCTTATTCTCAGAAATGACATGCATTCCCTAAATTATCCATATTTAACTATATGTAAATAAAAAGTGATGAGAAAAACTGTATTTTACATTGTTTTGTTTTTATGGGCAGTATTCTGTTACAGTTCTCATCATGGAACCAGTAATTTGAAGTTTTTGCTATGTCACAGTTTGTGTACAGAATGCTTATTATGTGCTGTTGGCCTATTATAACCCAGTTTAGAGTTCTGTGCACAAACTGTGACATAGCTAAAACTCCAAATTATTGGTTCCATGTTGAGAACTGTAACAGAATGCTGTCCATAAAAACAAAACAATGTAAAATACAGTTTTTGTATCACTTTATTCAGGTACACTGAAATATGAATAGTTTAGGGAATGCATATCATTTCTGAGAATGAGAAGTTTATAAATAGTTGCCAGCTAGAAATGATTTCATGTCCTCTTTAAACTGCATGTTTACCCATATACTTTCTGTAAGAGTGGGGTGTTGGTATTCATGGGATGGTATATCCTGTCTGATGTACACACAGACTCCACCCCCTATTGAAACAACAATGCAAATGGGTAATGGTGTCGGAAATCCTTTAAAAAGAGCTCCTTAGAAGGTGTCCAATAATCATCCAAAAAACCAAAGCTGGGAGCTCAGATATTCATTTAAATGCTTTCACGCATTCGTTTGTAGTTGCAATTTTCTTTTATTTTAATTAAAATCCCCTACGTTTCGCTCCTTTGAGCTTGTTCACGGGGCATTCAGAATCTGTGTTAAACACAAAAATATAATCGCTTTTTCATATTGTAATTACATTTTCATCACATCTCTTTTTACTGTATTTTTAATAATTTAAAGGACACATTTCACTTATTTACCATTAGGGTTTCCTATACTTTTTGTTCCAACTGTACAATGGTATCTATTATCATAGTACTCTCTGTAAAATAAAACATACAAAACATTTTTTTAAACACTTTTACACAACATTCTGCACAGTCCATAATATCAGTTCCTACTTGTGACTTCAATCTTAAACTTGAATCCCCCATAGCTCACATACCTTTAGAGCCACTGCTTTATTCTATCAAATTAAATGTCCAAATATCATAGAGACTGGAGCCAATAGCATTTCTCCTTATAAGTTTCCAGCTCTTTTTGTGATCATGCTGTAATACATAATGAAATTCTTAAGTTCAAAATAAGCTTTTACTTTAAATTTATACTGAAAATGTAGTTGGATACTAAAAAATGACATTCGAGTTCCTTAAATTTCACCATACCTCTTAAACTTGTGAAACTTACTTAATTTTAACCTCTGTTCTGTCGAAAGTTGCCGAACTGAATCCAATCACTTTCACCCTATAAACCAAAATAATCATTTAAAATTGCTTTTAGATTTTTAAACATCGCAATGTTATTTATATGGTGATTCACATTAGAGTTCCTTAAATTTCACCATACCTCTTGAACTTGTAAACTTATTTAATTTTAACCTCTGTTCTGTCGAAAGCTGCTGAACTGAATCCAATCACTTTCACCCTATAAACCAAAATAATCATTTAAATTGCTTTTAGGCTTTTAAACATCACAATGTTATTTAAATGACGATTCACAAATGCGGTTACCTTTCTTTCACTGAACTATTGTTTTTTGTTTGCTTCTAAAAATTATTAGCTCCAAACAGTAATGGCATTTCTAAGATGCCACACGGCTCTTGCGATGTGTCTTCCTCTTGAACCCACTTGGATTTGCCACCAGAGTGATGTATCACTCTTTGTACTTCTCGCAATATGCAAGTGTTGCTAAGCAACTGTACACTTCTACACTCTGTAAACAGAGTGACGAAGACAGCTTTTCCAAGTGGGCTCTATTATGGAACTGATTAAATATGGGCTGTGCTTTCACAATACATAAAAATAATTAGTTTTGTCAGCTTTCTGGAACTGCAGTGATTCCTACAAATATACTAAATATTTTATTTAAACATAAACACATCTGTATGTTTATACAGTAATACTTAGAATTATTCACCATAATGGATATTAGAATACAGCTATTTTATAGGATTTTACAGCACTTTATCTATATTTGTAATCTTGATAGTCCAAAATCATATATAATGACTTATTTCCATTCATTTCCATATTCATTTGATATATAGCATATCACTAATGAATTATAATGCTAGCAGGATGAATATTAAAGTTGTGTTTGGTACAAAAACTTAAATATAGGTCTGCAATATTATATGAACAATGATAGTGATATAGCATCATTGTGTGATCACAGTTCCTTTAATTTTATTACTCATTTATGTGTAACACTTATTTCCAGTTTCAAACTAGATTAAATCCTTACCTAAACTATTTTATACTTTTTTCTGCTATATCCTTATCTTTCTCAGCTATTATATTGACTGTTTTAATTCTTTCTTATGATTAATGCATCATTCTTTATTGCTGTTTCTATGATTTAAAATTATATTTTTAAATTTTTAGTTTTGACCCTAAATCATTTTATTGTTACTCTGGATCACTCCAATCTTTTGTTATTATGCTCAGATGCACACTTGCCAATTACTTTCTATGTTCATTCCTATCCTAGAATCTAAAGTTTTTAGTTGGAAGATCCATTTCATTTCTGCTCGTTCCAACATTTTTATACAGTTTCCTCCTCTTAGTGATGGTTTAACTACCTCTAGTCCCCAGAACCTAAGCAATGTTCCTGTGTGGCCTGCTTGATTAAAATGCAATGCTACTGGCGATTGTTGATCTTTATTTCTAATATCCCCTGTATGTTCTAGTATTCTCTTTTTTAATGTTGTCTTAGTTTGGCCGAATAGAACAGTGCGGAGACAAAACTGAGTTTCAAGCCCACCCCAAAAAAACTTGCTTCTTGCAAGATATTGGCACTAAATGCTAGATCTCTAAACATAGTAAAATGGCTTACCTTGAGGCAAAATGCATTAACTTAAATTATGATATAATAGCAGTTATGGAAACCTGGTAGGATCCAACCTCACCCTGGATCAAGGAGATCCCAGGATACAAACTCTATCACAGAGATAGAGCAGACTCAATGTGGGTGGAGTCTGTGTGTACATCAGGCAGGATATACCATCCCATGAATACCAACACCCCACTCTTACAGAAAGTATATGGGTAAACATACAGTTTATAGAGGACATGAAATCATTTCTAGCTGGCAACTATTTATAAACTTCTCATTCTCAGAAATGATATGCATTCCCTAAACTATCCATATTTCAGTGTACCTGAATAAAGTGATACAAAATCTGTATTTTACATTGTTTTGTTTTTATGGGCAGTATTCTGTTACAGTTCTCATCATGAAACCAGTAATTTGAAGTTTTTACTATGTCACAGTTTGTGTACAGAATGCTTATTATGTGCTGTTGGCCTATTAGAACCCAGTTTAGAGTTTTGTGCACAAACTGTGACATAGCTAAAACTCCAAATTATTGGTTCCATGACAAGAACTGTAACAGAATGCTGTCCATAAAAACAAAACAATGTAAAATACAGTTTTTGTATCACTTTATTCAGGTACACTGAAATATGGATAGTTTAGGGAATGCATATCATTTCTGAGAATGAGAAGTTTATAAATAGTTGCCAGCTAGAAATGATTTCATGTCCTCTTTAAACTGTATGTTTACCCATACACTTTCTGTAAGAGTGGGGTGTTGGTATTCATGGGATGGTATATCCTGTCTGATGTACACAGACTCCACCCCCTATTGAGTCTGCTCTATCTTTGTGATAGAGTTTGTATCCTGGGATCTCCCTGATCCAGGGTGAGGTTGGATCCTACCAGGTTTCCATAACTGCTATTATATCATAATTTAAGTTAATGCATTTTGCCTCAAGTTCAGCCACTTTTACTATGTTTAGAGATCTAGCATTTAGTGCCAATATCTTGCAAGAAGCAAGTTTTTTTGGGGAGGGCTTGAAACTCAGTTTTCTCTCCACACTGTTCTATTTGGCATAATAAATTGTTCCAAAGTGAGGGGGAAAACTTGGATTGGCAGAATTGGAGTGATGGGGTATTCTATACTTAAATGACTTAATGGATCAAAACACAGATGCACTGATGTCATTCACTGATTTAGCAAGAAAGTACAAGTTGCCTAGAACAGAATTCTATAAATACCTACAATTTAGACAAATTCTGAAAGAAAAGCTAAATGACACTGTTACGTTACCCTCTATGCATAGCATGGATAAGCCATTCACTACTAATCAGCGGTGCAAAACTCTATATAACTTGGTTATTGACTCTAAGGATAACCCAGTCCAGACTTTAATCCAAAAATGGGAAATGGAACTGGGTACTAGCATCTCATTAGAGGAATGGGACCACTGTTGACTGAACATCCTCAAGGCTTGTAAAGAAACAAAAGGAAGGCTAACTCACTATAAAATAGCACATCAGTGGTATCTCACACCAGAGAAACTGTTTAAATTGGGTTTAACAGATTACAGTAAATGCTGGAGATGCCTTAATGATGTTGGGTCCATCTCACACATACTATGGTCTTGTCCATTAGTACAGAACATCTGGGATGAAGTCTTCAGAGCATGTGAAAAAATTTTGGGCAAAACTATTGTGGCATCCGAAAAAAATAGTACTATTGGGAATTACATCAGATCTGGTAGGATGACCTCAGACTAAGATTTTATGGTTATTAGTCACCCTGATATCAGCCAAAAATCTAATCCTCAGAAGATGGAAACACCCCCACACACACACACACATACACTTTCTGAATGGTTAGAAGATATCACCACTAGATTAAATTATGAGTAGTAGTGATCATATAGAGAAATTCGTACACATATGGAACCCTTTTCTACAGTCTGTTTTTGTAAAACAAAATAATTTAGTTAAATGTTTTGCTTAACGTTAGTCCTTAAGACCACTGTGAAATGCTTTATAATTCTAGCATATTAAAGTTGTAATTCTGTTATATAACTATATAATCTTGCATGGAAAAAATGAATGGGGAAAAAACAGATGGGTAATAATATTTTCTGTAGATTTCAGGAAGAACTAATGGCAGCATGTATCCAGCAATGTATACAGGAGGCAACAAGGGGGGAGAACATACTAGATGTCATTTTTACAAATAGAAGTGATATTATTAAACAGATTAATATACAGCCACAGGTGGGGATGAGTGATCATAATTCCATACTGTTTGAGTTAGATTGGTCAATTCAGTTGGTGAGAGGTAGTACAATCCAATATCTGTACAAAAAAGGAGATTGTGGGGCTATGAGAAAAGTACTAAGGAGTATAAAATGGGAGGATATGTTAAGTAATCGGGATTTAGAGAAATCATGGGAAATCTTCTTACAAAAAATAAATGAGATTAGAGGAAAGTATAACCCACAAAGGGCAGTATACAATAATAAAGGAAAGAAGCCCCCATGGCTAACTAGGAGTACAGTCAGATTATGTAGAAAAAATAAAGCACTTTTCCAAAAGATGAAAAAGGATAAGTCAGCTGAACAGGGGGTAAGGTGTAGAAAGATTTTAAGGAAATTAAAAGAGGAAATTAAACAATCTAAAAAACAGCCCGAAAGGAGATTAGCAATGAGTAAGAATAATAAAAGTTTTTATGCCTATGTAAATAGACAGAGGGGAGGAAGTAATATGGTAGGCTCACTAACAGCAAATGGAGAGGTGTTATCAGACCCACTGGATATGGTGAATTAATTTGCCAAATGTTTTGGCTCTGTATATAAGGATCCTAAAGATAGGACAGAAATTAGATTAGAGATTGTTAGAGAACTCAATCCAAAGGAAATAATAACAAAGGAGAAGGTAATGAAAAAAAATTATGGGGCTGAAGGTGGACAAGGCAGTGGGACCAGATGAGATCCACTCTTATATGTTAAGGGAGTTGAAAGATAAGTTGGTAACAGTTATTACGTTGCTGGGACAGAAGTCACTTGCTGAGGGTGTGGTGCCTGAGGAGTGGAGGAGGGCATATGTTGTGCCAATATACAAAAAGGGGAAAAAGGATCAGGTGATGAATTATCAACCAGTGAGTCTGATGTCAGTGGTGGGGAAAATAATAGAGGGGATCATTGGTGAAGCTATAAAGGGCATCATGATTAGTAAGGAACAAGTGGATAAGTATCAACATGGATTTGTCTCTGGCAGGTCCTGTGAGACTAATATGATTACCTTTTATGAACACATAAATAAGTGGGTAGATGAGGGGAAAAGTGTGGATGTGGTATTGCTGGATTTTAGTTGGGCTTTTGATACTGTCCCTATATAAAGATTGTTGAGAAATTGATAAGTGTGGGTATTGATATGGGTATCATTAAGTGGATCGATCAGTGGCTAAGAAATAGAAAACAACAAGTTAGGATTTGGGGTTGTTTGTCAGAACCTCGGGGAGTGGGAAGTGGTGTGCCCCAGGGGTCGGTGCTGGGATCATTGCTATTTGGCATATTTATAAGTGATTTGGATATAGATAGTGGTAATAATAAAATGATGAAGTTTGCTGATGATGTGAAAATAGGAGGAGTAGTGGATACATTTGATAATAAATTAACTTTTGGAAGAGATTTAATACATATTTTGGAATGGACTGAAGAACATTGGATGAAATTTAATAATGATAAATGCATGTTAATGCATTTGGGAAGGAGGAATATACAACAAAATTATTACTTGAAGGATATCAAATTGAAGGTATCTACATGCGAGAGAGATCTGGGAGTCTATATCAAAAATAACTTAAAATGTGGTATTCATAGCAGAAACTTATCAAACAAGGCCATGCATTTAGTAAATAGTATAAGACGGGGTTTCCATTGTAGAGGTAGGGAAGTGCTGATGCCGTTGTATAGCACTTGGGTTAGACCCTTGTTGGACTATTGTTCAACTGTATGGAATCTCTTCTTAGTGAAGGATGTTAAGATTGTGGAAAGGCCACAAAGGTCCATCACAAAATTGATATCAGGATGTGAAGGCTTGAATTATGAGGGGAGATTGGAGAGGTTGGGTTTGTGGTCCTTGAAAGATAGGAGGGGGGTGATTTATTGTTTTTGTATAAAGTTCTGAAAGATGATAGTATGAGGATGGAGATGGGATTGGAATTTAAAGATCAAGTGTATCAATTGGGGAGACATGCTAGACAGTCGAAGTAAATAGTATTTAGGACAGAAATAAGAAGAAATGGATTCAAATATAGGGTAATTAGGATGTGGAATAAATTACCTCAGGTAGCTGTGGTTGCAGAAAATGTGAGAATGTTTAAGATGAGATTGGACAAGTATTTCAATGAAGTTGGTGACTGGTGTCACCGCCACTGAACTCTGGGGAAAGCTTATATGGGTTTTGCCTTCTTGACTTTCCTATATTCCAGTATGAAATCCAGTATGAATTTTATGTACCACTGAATTGCTGTATTTTTCTTTCTATGTTTGAATCTCTTTTGAACTCTCAATAAAACTTTGAATTACAAAAAATAAATGTTCTTTGGAAACACAAGGTTTGTTGTAATTAATCCGTCTCTGAGTGTCCTTTTTCAAAACTCAGGGTTTATCTTGAAGAGTGAAGTCCTTGTTCCCAAATTCTGACTTAAATCAGAATTTCTGTTTTGGATGTAAAAAAATCAGGTTTCCGCAAAAACACCCAAGCTAAACTGCACTGATGTTCAAAATGTGTGCCTGATAAATACAGTCTGAATGGTCATTTTCAAGCCACACCAACCTCCTTTTGGGATACAGAGTTTGGGGTGCAACAGTTTTCACCTCATCCTGCAGGTGTCACTGTGGTTCCATGTCTAACCCCTGTAACATCTGGTTTCTGCATTTCTGGTTCTGGTTGACCTTAAGCTGGCCTTCTGCTAGCCCTTTCCTGCTAGTGGAGGCTAAATGTCTAGCCTGACCATTTTGATCCAAGAGTTATGACTTTTATGGTCATAAACCTGACTGTTTCTTATCTAGATGAGTACCAGACCCAAACTAGCTTTTAGTAATTCTGTTCTATTTTGTTTTGCTCTTTCTGGCCTTTTAAAGAGATAGTGTCTTAACTCTAAAGTACATTACAGCACATACAATAGGAACATTAATAAAGGATATAGGCCTATCTTGTCACAGGCACTGCCATGTATTCTTGAAAATTGTTCTACAGATGTGGTCAAACTTAGACCAGAAATGAGATGAAAGGGTACAAATTTTCCAGGGTACACTTAAAACTAAGAACTAAAGAAATAGTAATGCAACCCCTACCCCCCCAAAAAAACTGTAAAACCTTTAAATGCCCCACAGACTAAGCCCCACTTGAGCTAGCATTGTATCCCCAAAATGTACCAGTTGTCAGGGGTTTACTAACAGCACTTTTAGAAGTACCAGACTAGGCTCTATTTAGGGCTATCACTGAATCTGCTCTAGTCCACTGAATGTATGGTAGACCAAGTTCCACATTAGCTAGACTGTTTTACCTTAAATGTAATGTGCCCTAAATGTTATTATGTGCCCTAAATGTAGTGTGCCTTAAATGCTATTATGTGCTCTAAATGTTATTATGTACCCTAAATGTCATTATGTGCCCTAAATGTAGTGTGCCTTAAATGTTACTGTAACTGACATGGAATCTTTGGAAAAGAGCACTTGTTGCTTCAAAGGTTTATTTCCAAGGATCTAAAAAAAAAAATAAATAAAAATCTAGACGCCCAGGTGTTGCAGGGTGCACTCATTCACATATCCTGCCTGCTTCCCAGTCTTGATTCAACGATGACGTAGTACTGTAAAATACAGGCAGTGAAAAAATATGTTGGAACTTGTAACTGGACTCCAGCTGAGAAGTATCCACTTATGCAACTGAATGCTCCTAACTTTTGTCGGTCACCTATAACTTACTCTGTATGGTGTAATTAGATACCCCCAAATAGCAGACTACAGTAGCTTCAGATCAAAATGTCTCAGTGCTAACTAGAAAAGCAGCTGGCCTCTGGGAATTTGAAGTTAAAAATAAATGTTCTGCATGCATGGCCCATCCCCTCGTTCCATCACAGTCACAGCTCAGCAGGTAGGAGCCTGCTATTTTGGCCTGTGAAAGGCAACATCGGCAGCAGCCGAGAGGCAGCTTTAGAGAGACTATTTGTCACAGATGTAGAGAAAAATATATAGTGCAATAGTAGATGATGATTTATTGATTCATACGTTTATTTTGAGAGATAACTTTCCTCAGGTCAAATCATTTGACCTGAGGAAAAGAGTTTTATCTCTCAAAAGTTAGTCTTAAAAATAATTTTGTTAGTCCAATAAAAGGTATCATCTGCAACATACTTGTCGTTTTTTTTTTTGTCTACATTGTTGACTGGACTAACACAGCTACCACATTTCTTCTTTTTTTTTTACAAACATTTTTCACAGACAAACAGAAACAGATGCTTGGGGAGAAACAACAAACTACAGCTGTGGCGTAGAAGGAGAACATGGCAGCAAGCAGCTACTGCTGTTTCTACCCCAGCAGCCTAATTATGGTGGTAAGAAGGGCAGAAGTTAACTGACCTGGGGGCAGAAAACAGGAGGACCAAGGCAGGCCTGGGGCAGAAATTTGAGTAAGAAGGGCAGATGCTGGAGGGCTGGGGCAGGACCGGGGTAGAAACATGTGTAAGAGGGGGAGACGGCAAGAGGCCTGGGGCAGATTGTGGGGGGGGGGAGACTGAAGCATGTCTAGGTCAGAAACATGAGTGAGAGGGGCAGATGACAGTGAGCTGAGGCAGGCCTACAGCAGCACCACCAACAAGAGGAGGACAAGGTATGGCAACCAGGGCAACTGCGTGAGCAACTTGCTCATTCCCCACTTGAAGGCATAATTTTTTGCTTCTGACATCAGTCTGTTGCTGTGAGAATTCCTGTGATGTTACAATAAGTTTACTTCAGTACAACTTATTGTTTCCTGCACCTGAGTCCTTTTCATGTAAATTTAGTATTTCAGCACCACACCACCATGGTAAGGTAACGTAACATTTATTTTTATGGTGCCCAATCCTGGACGGTCTGGGCACCTTACATAAAAACAGGTAGGGTAGTGCAAATAAAATTAATTACAGACATAAATACATTAAAATACAACACATAATACAGATTTGAGATGAATAAATACTGTGTTAAAAACATAAAACAGCTCTGATTAGTTCAGGTAGGCCAGCTTGAAGAGATAAGTCTTTAGACCCCTTTTAAAAGTTTCCACCATCGGCGCCTCCCCAACAAAGATGGGACATGTGTTCCAAAGGGTCAGTCCGGCAACCTCAAAAGCTAGATTGCCAGGTGTTTTTAACCTGGTCCTTGGAATCGCAAGGAGGGCCCCCCTGTTGGAGAAGTGGAAGGAATGGACTGAGGTGTCTGGTGTTAGGTGATCAGCCAAGTAGCCAGGGCCCAGTCCGTATAGGGCCTTATAGGTGAGCAAGCCCACCTTGAAGATGATCCTCCACCTGACCAGCAGCCAGTGCAGAGCTCGCAGGACCGGGGTCACATGACATGACCTAGACAGGCCCGTCAGCAACCTGGCCACTGGGTTCTGCACCAGCTGCAGCCAGCGGAGGGTCCCTCCACTGACCCTGAAGAACAGAGCATTACAGTAATCTAGCCTGGATGTGACAAAGGCATGTACCAGTGAACTCAATCAATCAATCAATCAATCAAAATCTTTATTTTGCCAGGAAGAACATCATTGAGACAAGCTAATTTACAAGATGAACCTGGGGCAAAACAATTGCCAACAGGGTTAAGACATCACAGGTTGAGTGAACGTACATAACAATTACATAGTAATTATACGGGGTTTAATCCTGGTGACATTCCTTAAGTGATGAAAACCACTTTGGACCACAGATGACACCTGTGCATCAATCTGTCATCCAGGATGATGCCAAGATTTCTCTACCTAGGGGAAGCCATCAACGGAGTGGATCCCAGGACCAATCCTGTCACCACTCCGGAGGCACTCCCATCACGCCCGCAACCTGGCTCAATCACTAGGATCTCTGTCTTGTTGAGATTCAGTCGCAACAAGTTGGAGGATATCCAGTCATTGATTTCAGCTAGGCAATTGTTTAGCACTTCCACAGCATCATGTGTTCCAGGGGCAAAGGACATACAGTTGGATATCATCTGCATAGCAGCAAAAACCCAAACTGTAATGCCTAATGAGCTCACCCAGAGGTAGTATGTACATCACGAATAACATTGGTGACAAGATCGAAACTTGAGGAACTTCACAAGGCAGGAGCTTCAGGGAGGAGGAGAAATTCCCTATCACCACCTGTTGCTTCCTGCCCAAGAGATAGGACTCAAACCAGTTGATGACAGTACCGGTGAGTCCAAAATATTCTCAAAGGTGATCTAGAAGCACAAAGTGATCCACGGTATCAAATTCTAAAGAGAAATCAAGGAGAACAAGAATTGACCTGCATCCTCTCTCTCTCTTGCCCTGAGGAGGTCATTTTGCACCCTAACCAATGCTTCTTTCAGTGCTGTGCCTAGCCCTGAAACCAGACTGGAATGGCTCATAGATGTCAAAGGCCATGAGGTACACCTTGAGCTGCTACACCACTAATTTTTCAGCAACCTTTCCTAAAGATGGAAGGTCGGAGATTGGTCGATAATTTGCCAGAACATCAGGGTCGAGTGATGACTTCTTCAAGAGGAGTCTCACCAGTGTCTCCTTCAAGGCATTAGGAAGGACTCCAACAGCGAACACCGGATAATCCCAATGAACACCAGACCAACAGTCTCGGCACATCTCAGCAAGAAATGAGTCAGGGCCAAGGTCCAGTTCACAATAAGTATGCCTCAGCTTCGAAATCACCTCACTGACCTCGGTCGGCTACCTCCACTGGTCTAAACTCCTCCCAAACAATAGGAGTGCCTCTGCTCCTACCCAGCTGATCACTGCGAGGTTAAGCCTGCCTCACTGATGAGATCCCCGACAAGATGGAGGACATCCTGTCAGAGAAGAACTGAGCAAACTCATCTCACAATGTGGTTGAAAAAGCTTTTTTCAGCTGTAGACAGACTGGGTGAAGAAGTCTGTCCACAGTCCAAAAAAGCTTCTCTGTAGCAATCTCCCTGGATAGGAACTCTGCCTTCTTATGGTTGATTGCCCCTTGATACTCACGATAGTGATTATGCAAGGCCAGTTTGTCCTCCTCAGAACGGGTCTTCCACCAGAAACTCTCCAGCTTCTGACCCCTGAGATCTTTATCCCCTTGAGAGCCCCATCAACCCAATGGGGTCTTAAGTGAGAGGATCTAGGTCATATACCAACCAGTGCAATGCCATCAAGCGGCTCGGATACCGCCTTATTATAGACTGCTATCGTCTCGCCTGTACCAGTCACACATGCAGCAGTCACACCAGATAAATCAGCTACAGTCCCTCTGGGGACACTCCTCTTAAAGGGTGATAGCTGATCGACTGATGAAATCAAGTCTGCCATAATTGCGGTCTTGTTTCTCATTGATCTGGCACTACGTAGCATGGCCCATAGGGGACCAGTGGATACTGCACACCCATGGTTGCCAGCACACTTGGTATGGTGGGAACCCTGGGAATGGACACCAGACACATCTGGCCTCTCTCTCTTGGTTCCATTTAGCCCCAGAGTGTCTCCTGCTCCTAACCACCCTGATACCACTCACCTCCGCCAAGCCTACTGCACCCTGCCACCAACCTGCACACTCCCTTGTGATACCCACCTCCCTGCAGCACCTCGCTGCTGTAGCTGGAATGGGGAGGTCAGTAAAGGGGTGGAGGTCACGCAGCGTATGCAGTACAAAGGAGTCCATGACTCCTACACATCCCTGGCACTAGCCAAAACCCCTATGGCACTAATACTGTACCCTTAATAAAGCCTTCCTATTGCCCACACAACATTAACAACAGAAACACTCAATAAATTATTTCAGACCTATCCCTAAGCATACAACCAACATCCACCCTAATACAAAAAATTCTTCCTAATCACACACACACACACACACACACACACACACACACACACACACACACGTCACACATTTTAACTAAAAAACACCCCACTCCACCAACCCAAAATAATTCAAACAACAAGGTAATTAACAATTTACAGGAGAATCCTCGGGGGCACTGTGTCCAAAGGGCAATAAACCCAGAACTGCAGTTGAGTAAAATAGGAAACAAGTCCAGAACAAATGTAATAGTTTGCACAGAGTCTCGGCTCAAGGAGTGCAGGACTATGGAAGTGCTCACCAGCTCCCTCACTGTAATATGTTACCAGCACAGAGAGACAGTCCAGAGCACAAGCAACATTTGAAGGCTGGGGAGACTACAGCAAAAGAATAAGGCACTCTCACTGCCTACTTATAAGAGTTATTCCAGCAGCACTTATAATCCGGGGAGAGTAAACCAATCTGTAAAATGCTTTCACCACTTACAGTCAAGAAACAGTTACTCAGAATAGAAAGTATGGTTCCACTATCGAAGATAGTTCATTTCACAGCCCAAAAGCAGACTAAAACCTGTGTAGAGCTTACACCTAAAACAGACGTCCTGCTCACATGTAGCACAGTTCAAAGGCCGCCACCCGTTTTATTCCTCCAACACTGCTCTGGTACAGCACAGCTCACTGTCCAGCTGAAGACCAGGGACTAGCAGACTGGTGAGATGGCAACACAGCCCATGACAAAACCTCCCCAGCTTTGCCCGCCTTCACTCCCCTGGCAGGGTTTTCTGACGATCTTCCGGTAACACCTCCCCCACTAGACTTTCCTCACCCTGGAGTCTCAGTCGACAGTCCTCTCAGCTCAGAGACTGGTCCCGCTTCAAGCCAGGGACCCTTAGCTTAACAGTAAAATGTTTATGAAAATAAAGTCCTCCGGACAAAGGCCAGCACAGGGAACTGAAAAAATAAAAACCACTGAACTCCTATACTTTTTCAATTATCCCCTACCTGCAGCTAAAGCCCTACCCTTAACCTAAGGTTTATTTTCCATTTCTATAGTGTGCTGCATTCCCCATAGTGTTTGGTGTGTATAATCCTATAACATATGTAAATATTGAGTAGAATTCAATGTTTTTTATATAATACATGGATGGGACCTTTCCCCATAGGAGCCCATTATCATGTATTTTCCTGTATACACTGCATAGGACTGCCAAGCATCTAAGGACATATTAGTCCATTTTGCTTGTATACAGACCTATACCTCACCAATGAAACCTGCATTCCAAACAATTAAAGCTGTATACCTCCCAGTTAGACCTGTATATCTCCACACTGAAACCTATAAACCGTGGGGAAAAAAACACCCATAGACCAACATTATGACAACCAAAACAAACAACGTAATGGCCAATTAATTCAATAAACACATCAGTGAACACACCAGATGAACCAATTAAAACAACCTACTGACCAATTAACCAATAAACACATCAATTAACACAACAGATGAACCAATTAAGAAAAACTCTCATGCTAATTACACCTACAAAGCCCACCTAACAAAAAAACAGAAACTTTCCTACAAAATACACAGTACATAAAACCAACTAACAAAACCCAACCCAACAACAAACTGCCCCACTCTCACAAAATAGCAATGTCCCTCGATGTTCCATAGCACACACCAGACGCCATGCCCTCCACGATGCAACAGCCAGTCCCTCCTTGTCTTCTCACACGATGTCCGTGACAGCATCCTCACAGTCCCCCTCTAGAACACTGACTCCAGCACCCGACGCCACACACTGCTCCTGACCGAAGACACCATTCCTCACCGCACACATGAGCTGCATGCCACAGGAACTAAAGGGAGGAGCAGCCAGGACACATCCTCTTATATAGGGGCACCCTGCACTACAGAAACACAACAAGGCCAAACAGCAAACCCCCCGAAGCCAGCCCTACACTATGGAAACCCATAGGGCCAATTCATGGAAAAACCAGGAAATAAACCCAGAACTAACCGACCAACTATGACAATGGGATGCGACTCACAAGTACAAATAATGGCACCATCCACATGTATTACAGTATATAAAACAAATGCTAGGCAACTGTGAAATACAAGGCTACATACCTATCCTGTGGGTAATTAGGGCAATAATGCCACTCACCCGTCAGGCTTGTGGCCAATAGCCCTAATTAGCCCCCTTGATGGGTATATATCCTTGTATACCACAGTTGCCCAGTATTTATTTTATGTATACTTCATGCTCTGTGTGACTGAGTTTTTAAGGTACAGATAACCTGGGGTATTTGCCAAGTCCATGATCCATTTTTGAAGAGACAGGCTACTTGCCCAGAGAAAGCCTGAGAGTGGCACCAGTTTACACCAACCAGATTGCTGCCCTTGCCAAAAAAATATCTGAAGGCAGATCCAAGACTAGTCAGTCAGCTGTGAGCTCTCACAGTGTGAGGAGGGCTTGGCTGCTGGACAAAGCCACTGAGGGAAACCTGCCTGAGGCTTGTACAGCCACTCATGAGGAGGTGACTTCAAGGTTTCTACAACCTGTAAAGTACAGAGAATGAACTGTGTGTTTTGCTGATTGTGTCAGAACGGCACCTTGCTGGAGAAAGAGACTTTCTATTTTCCTGAGAAAGGAGGTAAAAGTCTGCAGATCCAGTAATTGTGCCACAGACAGTGTGACCCGAAACTGTGTGTGAGTACTGACAGGTCCCACTGGGCCTCAACTGGTGTGCCAGAACTACCTCTCACATGGCTCTTGTGCAATATCCATAATTTTATCCAAAGTATGGAGAATCTGATCACCCCTCTGTTCATGCAAGACCCAGAATTATGCAGTTACGTACTCTTTCTTGGCAACCTGTGAATTTGCCTAGCTGTGAAGAACGTCCCTATGTGCCAAAATACAGCTCTTGTTTTAGGGGAAAAGTGCCCTTTCATAAAGAAAACATTTCCTTTTTTTCTTTGATGTTATTAATTTGACCAGTTAAATATGTATTTTCCTCATGCATCCTAGATATTAGTCAATGAACATGTGGTCTTAGGTTTAAATAGTGTAGATACATATCAGTGTTTTTATGTTTTGTCAGTTTTGCAAGTAGGCACCTAAAATTCTGTTTTGATTTCTCCCACCACTGCAAAATGTTGTCAAATGCATGGAGGACAGAACACCAAGCTTTAACCCTTAGATTGCCAACAGAATGAGAATATATAGGAAATCTGGATGGATATATCAGTCCGCGGCACAGCAAGGGTTAAATATGTCCTGGCATGGTAACGTTACATCTTCCTGATGTAGTATGGTAGTATTTAACCTCCACAGGTGTGTATGGGGGGGGAGTGACTATGACCCTGTTCCTGTGTGGCAGTTGCAGACCACAGCCAGGTGGTCCAAGGTTTCTACCACAATAGTTCTTGCTCCATTAACTCTAATGTGTCTATGACTTGCTTTAACTTTGTGATATTGTTCTAACCTTCCCCTTTCCCTCGAGCCACACCTGGAAATAAGCCTTATAAGTGTGCCTTTCCTGGTTACCAATTTTCCAATAAATAAATAATCAAACAAATAAATAAACAATACCTTCAGACATATACAGAAAATGTATTCTTGTAGCCAGCCTACCTTTTGTAGAAGAAGTGATATTACTGGTGTTTATAGTAGACACTCCATCTCGTGGGCTAGCAACCTTTATCATATTATTAAGATAAGAAGAGTCACAATACAGCTTATTAGTAGTACCCCTCTATCTTTTAAGGATATACCACAGTTAAAATTTAGTTAGGGAAGCAGTATAGTACAGTGGTTTAAGGCTCTGAGCTGCAAATCTGGAGACCTGGGTTTGAATCCCACAGCCCCCTCTTGCATACTGTGTGACCCTGAGCAAGTCACTTAACTTCCCTGTGCTCCCAGGTTGCACCTGTAAACAAGCTTTCAGCTTAGTGTGTCTCACCTGGTTAAACAACTTGGGGGAAAAAAATCATTGCCAGCACCTCCAGCCTGCTGGGGTGCAAGAAAAAGTGGATTTCCTGGAATAGGGTAACACTAGCAGATTTTCTTGGGGGGGCATATACATTGATGCGTCTCAGTGGTCCTCCCCCAACCCCCTGCCCAAAATCAATATCCAGCAATAAGGCACAACCTGATTCGATTTCCACCAATTTTTTCACTTGAAATGTAGAGCCCCTGAACAAAATCCACACCCCATTACGTTTGTCCCGTCCTTGTGTTCAAAAGGATGGACCATGTTTCCACAACCATTTACCTGCAGATATCTAAAACAGTGTTTTTATTCAGGTGTCCTGCAAATAAAAGATGTTACCCGGCAAGGTGTCAAGTACTAAGATGGTGCATATGCATTTGTTGTAAGTTTTCATATGTTCACATTCAAGGTAACATAGAGTTAAAGTGGAGCCAATACACATGATGGTAGTTTACAAGGGACAGGAAATATGTGCGAATTGGCAGCCATTAGTAATGTTCCTGTTTACAGAAATAAAATTAATACCTCGAAATGATCCAGGAAGGACTGCAGTGTTTGGGGCAGACAATATGGCGGGTGGATTTCTTTCATAGGGTTTAGCGGGGGCTCTGCCCCCCCCCCCGTGACTACAGATAACACTGGGATGCCGTATTTGTGACCCAAGAACTGGAGTCCCCCCATGACTATGGATAACACCGGGCCACCATATCTATGACCCAAGAACTGCAGTTAGACCATGAGCCATAGTTAACTGTACCTGAATAAACACTGATTTGAAAAACTGTAATTTTGTTTTCATTTTATGGACAACATCTTGCACAGATATCTTCATGGAACCAAAGATTTTAACTTTTTACTGTGTCATGGTTTGTGTACAGAATGCTAAACATGAGCTGCTGTCCAATCAGAACTGTGCACAAACCATGGCATAGTTAAAACTCCCGGACCACTGGTTCCATGAAGAGAACTGTAACAGAAAGCTGCCCATAACACAGACCAAAACAATGCAAAATACTGTTTTGGCTTCGCTTTTTTTTTTTTGTATTATTTATTTATAAATTTCATAAAGAAAATTACAATAAAAAACATTACACAGAAGGACATAAAATTAAATTAACAACAGTACTGTTACAGTACCAGAGTATTATGCCCTCCCAATTGATACAGCATAGGGGGAAGTACCAGTACAAATGCATAGACTAAGAACTGACATTTATCCCATGGCTAAGCACAGCTAAGAGCCATTCCAAGATACCGATAAAGAATAATATTACAGCAATACCAAATGTCCCATCTCAGCGAAAAGCCAATGAGTAACTCAGTTGAAACACAAGCATAACCAAAATCTTTGTCAAAGGATAACCCCCAAAATTAACCCAGTAACAGAGCAGTTCTGATATTATGAAGCCAACAGTATTAGGTATAGTCTGTAAGCTAAACAGTAAGAGGGAAAAACAACAAGCTATATTTCTGCCCCATAAGGTGAGCTGTCCCTGTTCTCACAATTACAATTAAATTCAGCCAGCAAAGTCTTATTAGAGACCAATAACGTTGGCTACTCCCTTTTTAGGGAAGACAGAGTTGGTAAACGTTGGGGCGGCTGCGCCGTCTATGTGCATGACTGCTTAATGGGCCACGCTCTACCAATTCCCAAGCTCGATCACGGTACCCAAGCCATCTCACTTAGAATCACCCCAGACCCCTCCAGGGACCCTCTGACTATCTCAGTAGCCTACATTCCCCCGCAGAAACAAACCCAAGCAATCCAATCCCTAACTGACTACCTGTCCAGCCTCCCGCATAAGGGCGAGCAGATATTAGTGGCTGACCTGAACACCAACTGGCTTGCCAGTTCATCTGCCCTTGCCAAGGATGCTTTTGCAGCCCTGGACCTAACACAGCTAGTAACCCAGCCTACCCGTCTGAACCCATCCAATGGCTCTTACACATTACTGGATATCATCCTTGCCAACTGCCCGCACAAAATTGTGGACATCGTTGTCCATCCAAACTCCCTGAGTGATCACTCACCAGTAACTTTCATGTGGTCCTGCCGTCTACCAAAACCTGTGCCCAGCATGGTCTCCCGCCGACTTATCCACCCAGGTAACCTCGCTAGGCTTAAGCAGTACCTTGCCCAGTGGGACTGGTCACCATCAACCGGCCCCTAGTATTGATGAAGCACTGACTACTTTACCCACCCTTCAATAAGGCTCCGACATCTTTACCCCGCTGGTCAAAACCCAGACTAAGCAACATAGTGCACCATGGATCACAACATCACTGCTCAAACAGCTCCACCACAGAGACAATCTCTGGCATAGAGCCAATTCCTCAGGCAAGCCTGGGGACAGGCAGTCCTACAATGCTGAGCTCAACAGATGTATGTGGGCCACTCGTAAGGCTAAAGCAGAGTACTACAGATCCACACTAGCCTCCTCCTAGGGGTCTACCCAGAACTTCTGGGACAACATAAAGGAGCTAAATGGGAAGTCTCACTCCCCGCCCCCATCTCTACTCAACTTTAATGGAACCGCCATCACTGACCCCGCTAATATTGCAGACTGCCTAAACACTGCCTTCTCAGATCTCAGCACAGTTCTCCCTAGTAACTTCTTCGACCCTACCTCCTCCCAGCCACAGCCCTCCCTCCCTCCCTTGCCCACCTTTCTACCTGAGGACCATCTCACCACAAAACTCTTGGCACTATCTAACAAAATCCCTCAGTGTTACCAGCCTTTCCTCTGACCCCTGGATACTAGGATCCGACGGCAGGTCCTTGACATAGTATTTAACCCCCTGACTGATTTACTCAACCGCTCCCTCTGCCTGGGCCAGTTCCCTTTAGCTTGGAAAAAGGCTGTGATCACCCCATCTTCAAAAGTGGTGACACCTCCTCTCTTGGAAACTATCGGCCAATCTCTATTCTTCCTCCTCTCTCTAAAGCCTTGGAAAAAATGGTGGCAGACCAATTATCTGAATATCTTGCCTCCCACAATCTCCTATGCAGAGAGCAGCATGGCTTCCATCCAGGTCATAGTACTGCTCTTGTGGAATTCTCTAACTTCCTTCACGACATCCTTGACAAAGGCCACCTTGCAGGGGCTGTCTACATCGACCTCTCCAAGGCCTTTGATACAGTCTGTCACCCACTCCTATGGTACACTCTTCTTCAACTAGGCTTTTCCCAAGGCCCACTGGACTGGTTCTCTAGCTATCTCTCTTCAAGGTCCCAGTGTGTCAAAATAAACAGCACCCTCTCCAGCACCCGCCCCGTCCATTCCAGGGTCCCATAGGGCTCCATCCTGGACCCTCTTCTTTTTAGCCTCTATGTAAATGCCCTACCCAACTCCTGCTCCAGCAAGGCCCTGCTATATGCAGATGATGCTGTTCTCCTCTCCTCCCACCCTGACCCCGCCTTTCTTCAGGCCTCCCTCCAGCACTTTTTCAGTCAAATTGGAAACTGGTTCAACAACGGCAGGCTGGTCATTAACATTAAAAAAAAACAAAAGCCATGTTGTTTGCCCATCATCAAAATAAGGCAAAAAACTCACCCCTCCATATACTATCCAGCTCACTCCACCCACTAGAATAAGTTTGCAGCTACACATACCTGGGCATTACCTTCGACTCTGCCCTCCCCTTTCACTCGCATATCGACCTGCTCACCTCAGCAATTAACATGCGCATAGGTCTTCTCTACCACCATAAGGACTGCCTCCCACCGGATGCTCTCAGATTGGCTGTTGCCTCCTCTGTCCTGTCTCTTGTAGACTACAGCCTCCTTGTCTACGCTGTTGCTGATGCCACCGCCCGCAGAAGAATCCAACTATCCCTAAATGAGGCCTGTAGGCTCCTCACTGGTGCAGACAAATGGACTCATGTATGCACTTTATACTCACTGGCCAACATACTCAACCTAGAAGAGCGGTTACAATATCAGACTTGCCTCCTAGTTAAAAAAAAATACTTCTAGGTCTCCCCCCCCCCAAGAGATGTCCGCCTCCCTCCACCCTGCTTCCCCCTCTGCCTCTACCCGTGGCTCCACTAAGGCCGCTCTCAGAGTCCCAAGGGTGGGGACATCACTCCCCCAGAGATCCTTTTGTTACCGGGCACCACACTGGTTCGACGCCCTCCCCTCCTTGATCTCCTCACTCACTAAACAGGTCCTTTTAAGGCAGCTCTCAAGAGCCTCATTTTCTCCACCAGCAACTGTGAATGCACTCCACAAGCGGGATCCGAGCCCATATGTGCCCTGCTCCCTCCCCGGCCCCTTTTCCTAGACTCTTGATGACAATTGCCTTATCTCAGCCTGCAATTCTGAATTTACTATATTGGTCCTTGGAGCCTAGCTTTCGCACTGTGTAGACCTCTGTACTGCTATTGTTATACTGTAACTCTTATCTGGACACTGGATGGCTCAGGATTCTATGTTGTTTGTTCTGACACCTGCAAATATATGAATACTGTTTGCTATTCGCTGTTTGGTATGTAACAAAAAACTTCTGTAACCTCCTGTCTATCATATTGCATTTGTGCTGCTGTCTATGTGTTGAATCCACTGGAACTGACATGGAGCCTTTGGAAACGAGTCCTTGACTCAAAGGGTTGTGATTCCGTTATGTATAATAAATAAATAAATAATTCAGAAGCCCACAGACGAAATCACTGTGTTTGCCATCAGAATTAAACATTTAAATGGGAAAGCCGAACCCCAACAGCGAATCATCATGTGTAGAAAATCATCCCAGGATTCAGCTAAACATGCGATAGTACCAGCATGGTAAGTGTGGGCACAGTCTCCAACACAAGGACAGTACAAAATAAAAAAAGTGGAGACTATTCAAGTCAAGAAAGTCAGGGCAGCTGTACATGTACTCACAAAATCAATGTCTATGAGCTCAACACCATATGCACTCGTCTCCTCCATCTTCCTCCTCCAACGAAACTCCTACAGTATCGTCCAGATCTGTTTCAATCTGCTCCAGAAACCTGGTAGCATCAGTAGGCTCATTGAACATGTAGGTGCGCCCATTCCAAAGAACCTTGAGTTTTGCAAGGAATAACAATTGATGCTGAATCTTCCACCCTTGGAGAGAGGCGCTCACCCAATCGAAGGCCATCTACCTGTGCCTCCGCCTCGTGGAGAAAGAAAGGTCATGAAATGCAGACATGTTGGAGTCTCCATAACGTAGTTGTCACCTCCATTTAGCTATAGACAAAATACGATTCCGGACTCCAACACCATTACACACCAACAGGAAAGTCCTCAGCCCTGTGCTACCCTCTAGGGCCCTGCGGGGATCACTCAATAGGCTCTTTCCAAGACAAGGTCTGGCTCTCCCTCCATCAGCCCCATAAGTTGCAGCAGAAAAGTTTATGCGAAGCTCAAAGGATCGTCACCCTCTGCGTGTTCCGGGAGACCAGCAATGCAAATATTTTGCTCCCTGGTTAATTTTCCACATGCTCAAGCCGCATCCTCAGTAGAGAGTTTTCTTTTATCAGTTTAAGTGCTGCTTCATAGGATCTGCTGGCAGAGCTTTCCATGTGTTGCATAGCCTGCTCTTTAACATCGACCCTCGTCTCAAAGCGTCCTAATCCTGGGAGTTAGAGCATCCAGCTTTTTATCCATGTCTTGAACAGTCCTGACTAGCTGAATAAGGGTCGAATGGACTGTGGCTAATGAGATCTCCTTGTTGTGGAGACCACCACTACCTGAGGCTCCATCTTGCTGAGCAGGCCAACCATCCTGTGGCTGAGATGGTTTGGGTTTAAAAAAGTCTGCAGAGGTAGAGTTATTTTTTGATTTTCTCATTTTCACTCCCACTGCAATATTAGCACATATACTAGGCAGAACCGCAACGAAAATTTAGCTCAACAGCAATTTTTATGTCACTTTAGGGTTCAAATCTTACAGAGCTCTGCAAAAGAGCATCTGCTCTATTCAGCTGCTAAGCCACATCCCCTGGCTTCAATTTTTATTCAGGTACAGTTACATATGGATCATTAAGGGGTATGAATATAATTTTCTGTAAATGGGTACATTATAATTGTTTTGCTTGTTAATGATCAAGAAACCAGCATGAGTTTTTACTCATCTTTATTGTGCAGGCATCTTAAACACACTGCTCCAGCCAAGCACGCTTCCCATAACACCCCACACTCTAGGGGCTGTCTACAAATCATCAGCTTATTACTTTTATCTTAGGGACCGTCTAATAAGTATGTTAAATTCCTATAACATCACATCTTCCTCACTTAAAGAAAAGTTCTATATTATTTTCAAACTGAATTATTGGCTTATAGTAACTTGGATGAATTATTATCATCATTATTTTAACTTCTTACAAACTGAGGTTTATAATTAAACTAAACCTAATCTTGAGAGGAGAGGTCATTAGTACTTCACTCTCTAGTGAGTCTTTACCACTCACTCCACTGTACTTATCTAACAAGTTTCAATCAGTCTCTCTAGACGTCTAATTTCTCTTTTGGATCTCGCTTCCTTCTCTGGTGACTTTTCAGTGGATGCACACTACTCTGAATCGTCCCTGCTATCAGTCTCTTTGGTGTTGTCTTGACTGACTGCTGTCAGAGTTGGCAAGTCAACTTCAGTCAAATTGGCATCTGTGACCTTTGGCAGAAGTCTTAAATCCACACAATTCCGTCTCACCTCTGTTCCTCTTTCTGTTCCAATCTGATATGACCTTGGTGCAATTTGTGCTTGTACAGTGCCCCTTTTTGGCCACATTCCTTTGCCGTATTCTCTAAGGCGCACTTGATCTCCAGGCCTTAAATCAAGTAAGTTTCTTGCTCTCCTGTCATGTAACTGTTTTTGCTTTTTCTTTTGTTTTTCTTTGCTTTGTTTCACCTGTTCTGAGTCATGAGTCTTCAGAAGCTCTTCATGTATTGGCAGATTTGTCCTGATCCTCCTTCCCATAAGCATTTGCGCTGGAGAAAGCCCATTCTGTAATGGTGCACTTCTGTAGATCAGTAGGCTTTTGTAAAAATCTTCTTTTCTATCATGTGTTTTCTTCATGAGACTTTTCACAGTTTTTACTGAGCTCTCTGCCAGTCCATTTGATTTTGGAAAATTGGGACTAGAAGTACTATGTATGAATTCCCATTCATAGACAAACTGTTTGAACTCAGCACTGGAAAACTGTGGACCATTATCAGTGAACACTACGTTTGGAACACCATATCTTGCAAAGATTGACTTCATGCAGGTGATTACAGTTTTACTGTTAGTTGTAGGCAGTGTTGCTACCTCTGGATAATTTGAGTAATAATCTGTTACAACTATATGGGTTTTCCCATTACAATCAAACAAGTTGGTGCCAACTTTCTGATATGGTCTGCCTGGCACTGGATGAGGACATAACGGCTGGCTTGGCTGCTTTGGTCTGTAGGTGAGACTCAATTCACAGGTTGCAGTTACCTGAGCAATATTTTGATTCATTCTCGGCCAATACATTACTTCTCTGGCTCTTCACTTGCATTTTTCTTCTCCTAAGTGCCCTTCGTGTATTTTGCGTAGCATTTCTTTGCACAGTTTTCCTGGCATAACAAATTTGTTGCTTTTGAAAATAATATCATTGACAACAGATAGGTCACTTCTACACGTCCAAAAATCACGAATAGACAACGGACAGGCACTTTTGTCCTTCAGCCAACCTTTTAATATGGTACTTCTTAAGATTCTCATTGTTTCATTTGCCTCTGTTTCTCTTCTGATCTGCTCTTGTCTCTCGTTGGACACAGGAAGAGAGGTCACGATCATGTCAACATGTGCCTTTATTTCTCTGTCTGTTTGACTTTCCGGGCTTTCACTCTTATCTACAGCACGTGAAAGTGTGTCAGTAGCATACATGTACTTTCCAGGACTATAGATCGATTGAACATCGTACTTTTATAATTTAATTAGCATTCTCTGTATTCTCATTGGACAGTCATTTAGAGACTTGGCCATTATAGCTACTAGAGGCTTGTGGTCTGTTTCCACTGTGAAGGCCTGACCATACACATAGAAACATAGAATTTGATGGCAGATAAGGACCGCTTGGCCCACCCAGTCTGATCATTTTCCTACCTAATGGATAAGCTGCAGATCCTAGTTAACCAGCAGCCTACTTCTTCCTATCCCCACCCCATAGAATTGCCTTATGACTGTCCCATGCATGCTTGAATTCCACTGCGGTTTTTGACTCCATAATCTCCTCCAGAAGGCCGTTCCATGCATCCACAACCCTCTCTGTGAAAAAATACTTCCTTAAATTACCTCTGAGCCACCCTCCCATCTTCAAATTGTGCCCTCTTGTTCTTGCACACCTCTTTTTTTGAAAGATGCTACCCTCTTGGACTTTGTTGATTCCCTTGAGGTACTTGAAAGTTTCTATCATGTCCCCCTCTCCTCCTTTCTCGAGGCTAGACATATTAAGCTCCTTAAGTCTCTCTTCTTATGTCTTCCGTGCAGACCCTGCACCATTTTAGTTGCCTCCTCTGGACAGCTTCCATCCTGTCTATGTCTTTGCGGAGATTGGGTCTCCAGAACTGCATGCAGTACTCCAGATGGGGTCTCACCAGCTGTCTGTACAGAGGGATAATAACTTCCTGTTTTCTACTGGTGATGCCTCTCTCTATGCATCCTAGTATCCCCCAGCCCTCCTTGCTGCCCTCTCACATTGCTTGCCCACCTTTAGGTCATCTGATATGACTACCCCCAGGTCCATTTCCATTTTTGTTGTTGTTAGTATCTCACCCCCCATTGTGTACTCTTCCCCTGGGTTTTTGTTTCCCAGGTGCATTACCTTGCACTTCTTAGCATTGAATCTAAGCTGCCATACATTTGACCATTCCTCTAACCTTGCCAAGTCCCTTCTCATCCTTTCCACCCCACCTTGTGCATCAACTCTGTTGCAGATCTTTGTGTCATCTGCAAAGAGACATACTTTTCCTTCCAGTCCCTCTGCAATGTTGCTTATAAAGACATTGAAGAGGACCGGTCCTAATGCTGAACACATACTGATAAAATTGCTCACAAGCGTAAGTTATTGCTAGTAACTCTTTTTCTATTTGGGCATACCTTGTCTCGGTGCTTGTCAAGGCCCTGGAAGCATATGCTTCAAGTTGCCAGATTCCTTCATAATGTTGCAGAAATACTGAGCTCAAGCCAAACTGTGAAGCATCAGCTGATATTCTTGTTTCTTTAGAAGGATCATAGAATCTTAACACTGGTTCTTCTGTAATAGCCTTCTTCAGATTTTTCCAGCTTTGCTCCTGTTCATGTGACCACATCCATTAATTTTTCTGCTCCAGCAGCCATCTGAGTGGGGCTGATCATGCTGAAAGTTGAGGGATAAACTTCCCTAGGTAATTAATCATCTCTAAGAACCTCCTGACATCATCTTTGCAGCTGGGCTTTTGCATATTCACTATCGCAGATGTCTTCTTAGGGTCAGGTTTAATGCCCTGATCTGTAACAACATCACCCAAAAAAGTCAGTGCTTTTACACAAAACTCACATTTTTCTTTGTTGAGTTTAAGATTTGCTTTTCTTGTCAGATCCAGCACTTGTCTCAATCTGAAGTCATGTTCTTCTTTTGTGGAACCCCACACAGTGATGTCATCCATCATGGTTTCAACACCTGGCATGTGCTCAAAAATTATATGAATTCTTTTATGGTAAACTTCTGGAGTGGACAGTATCCAATACAGCAGACGAAGAAATCTGTATCTTCCTTCTGGAGTATTAAACATGCATAACTTTGAACTAGCCTTATCTAGCTTCATTTGCCAAAATCCTAAAGAAGCGTCCAGTTTGCTAAACCATTTAGCACCAGCAAACTGTGACATTATCTCTTCTCTGCTAGGTAACTTGTAATGCTCCCTTTTTATAGCTCTGTTTAAGTCTCTGGGGTCAAGACATATTCTGAGCTGGCCATTTTTCTTCTCAACTATGACTGAAGAACTCACCCAGTCTGTAGGTTCATCAGTTCTCTTGATTACACTTGCGGCTTCCATGCAGTTCAGCTCTTCTTTCAGTTTGTCCCTCAGTGCGAATGGCACTTTCCTGCAGGGGTGTACTACAGGTGGCACTTGGTCATCTACGTCTATTTTGTGCTCCCCAGGCAAACATCCTAGATCTTTGAACACATCGCTGTACTCTGTAAATAATGACTCACATTTAGCTTCAGCTTGTAATGTCATGACAAACACTTTTCTCACTAAATTGAGTTTCTCACAGGCACTTATGCCTAGAATTGGTTGCACATCCTTCTCTACAATTAACAGAGACACCTTGAACTGCTGGCCTTTGTGCTTCAGAGCCACCATGCAGCTCCCTTTTACTGGAATATTCTCTCCTGTATAACCAGTTACTTTTATCTTGGCTGGGTGAATTTTAGATTTTACATGCAGAGTTTCATAGTCTTGCAATGAAATCAGGTTCACCTGTGCTCCTGAGTCAAGCTTGAATGGTATGATAGTCTCAGTCACAGTTAAAGGTACAATCCATTCCTGTTTTTCAGGAACATACAGCTCTACGGAATCTACAAAGAACTCTTACAGCTCATCTTCCCCGACAGTGTGAACTTTATTTTGTTCACTTTTCATTTTGCAGCATTTAGCAAAATGGTTATTTTTGCCACACTTACTGCAGGACTTCCCATAGGCAGGACAAACTTTAGGTTTATGGTTATTTCCACATCTACCACATGTTTTCCGATTAGGCTACTGCTCCTTCTGCTGCTCTGTTTTCAAAAAATATTTCTCATTTATCTCAAGCTTCTTTAGTGCATGCACAGTGCCCTCATTTTCTTTGTTCAGCTCTTTAGCCTGTGATTTGGTAGTTTCAGCAGCTGTACACATGTTTATAGCTTAGTCCAAAGTTAAATATTGCTCTCTAAGCAGTCTTTCTCTGAACCCATTGTCTGTGATTCCGTAAATAATTCTATCCTTAATCAATGATTCTTTCAGATCTCCAAACTGCACGATTTACAGAGTGAACGTAACTGTGTTAAATACTGATCAAAGCTATCACATAGAAACATAGACTTTGATGGCAGATAAGGACCGCTTGGCCCAGCTAGTCTGCCCATTTCCCTACCTACAGGATAGGCCACAGATCCTAGTTAACCAACAGCCTATTTCTTCCTACCCCCTGCCTGCCTCACCCTTTTTCTTGTCACATGTGAAAAACATCTCTCTCGTAGGTTACATTTCGTTTCGGTACAAAGTACTCTTCAAATTTGTTCATGATTACATCAAGATCCTTGTGTCTGCGCTCACTGAACTGGAAACTGTTGTAAATGTCTAACACATCTTCCCCGACTACATGTAGAAAGATTGAGGCCTTTGTATTGCCATCTTCACTTTCAGTGCCACTTGCAGTTAAATAAATATTAAACCTTTGTTTAAATCTCTTCCAATTTTCAGCTACATTTCCAGAAAATTGCATGCCTGACGGAGGATTTAGTTTATCCTTTTTTTTTTTTCTTTCATTTTTTTCACCAGACCGTCTTCTTCTAGAGTTCTTTTTTATGTTCTTGTCCGTCTTTTCAGGTTTTGATATCCGCTTCTAACACCATGTTTTGCTTGTTAATAATCAAGAAACCAGCATGAGTTTTTACTCATCTTTATTGTGCAGCCATCTTAAACACACTGCTCCAGCCAAGCAAGTTTCCCATAACACCCTACATTCTAGGGGCTGTCTACAAATCATCAGCTTCTTACATTTACCTTAGGGCCCATCTAATAAGTATGTTAAATTCCTATAACATCACAATAGCCAGTTGTCAAGTAGAAATCATTTCCTGTCCTCTTTAACAGGGGTGGGTAGCTGCTGCATTCCTTGTTTCTGACTCAGTCCTCCATTTGCTCTTCCTAGCAACTGATGTCTCTGATAAAGACTCATCCCAATCAGAGGATGGGTGCCTCATGGAGGACAAAATAGAGTATGTGTTGGAGTCAGCTTCATCCTCCCCTGTGTCCCCCACCTCCTACTCTTTGCCAAAGCACAGTATCTGTGTCAGTGGCTCAGTAGGTAGCACACTCGCCTCTGAGGCTGGGAGATCAGAGGGCTGTGAGTTCAGTTCCCATACCTGGCACTTGGGTTAATATCCCAGTACTGACACTGTAGTGCAGCATGAGAGGGGTGCTGCACTTCTGAGGTGCTGTCTTTCAGATGAGATGTTAAATTGAGGTCCCATCTGCCTGGATTAGTGGTAGTTCAGGTGGATGTTAAAGATCCCATGGCACTTATCGAAAACAGTAGGGGAATTTTTTATTATAATAACATCGTACACAAAAACACAACAATACAAATGAAACAATGAGTACTGATTATAAATCTGAATCAAGGGGAACCATACAAATCATTATTAACGATATTAATCACAATCCTAACCCGGCACTTAGCCATAGACATAAAGAAACCTACTTTCATACCCCTTGGCACACTGCTGGAAAATAATTCCCAAACCTCCCCCCAACACTCTTGATCTATTTATATTTAATAAACAATGTAAATCCTTTCCACCAATTAGTCACCTTTCGTGCTGTTCCAAATTGTAAATCTTTTAAATACACCTTCTCCATAGCCTCTTTTATCAGTAAACTGATTGTCTCATAAGACATCACCTTTTGATAAAGAACCCATTGGCATCTAGCCTGCCATAAATAAAATTTTAAACAACAACAAAAATCTGTAAGGTTTCTATATCGTAACTGGCCCCAAATTGAGGAAAGTTACCCAAAACCAAAATATCATAGTTCATATGCAACAACCATCTCATATGCCATTTTAAAGCCAGGAATTTCCAAAGGGAAGTAGCATAGTAACAAAAAAAGAAGAAATGCTCTACGGTTTCTTCCTGATTGATACAGTCAGGAAATGGACATACCCCTTCCTCTTTAACCTTGTGTTTAGCATTTCCCCATACCCCAATCTTCCCATATACAGTTAACCATAAAAATTCCCACATTTGTTCCGGCAATCTTGGATTATTTAGCTGAGAGAGCACCCCTGGTATTAGAGTAGTAGGACAGTTTATTAAAGCTGGCACTGAAGGATATAATATCAACATAACTATGTCAAATAATTTGGGCCCTGTATTCATTTTAATAATTTGTTTGGAAAGACCTCATTTGTAGAGTTTCTTTACTACTGGTTTTAAAAATAATGGGACCTGTAAATTTTGTGATAGTTTCGGGGAGGTAGTATGCCAAACCGAAAAATAATGATTAAGAACACATTGTAATAGAGAACTATACCAAGATGCTGATGGTAATAATCCCACTTTGACATTTTGAGAAATAAATAAAGTAATAAAAAATGTGATTGGGTCCATCATTCCTAGTCCCCCCTTTGTTTTCCAGATAGGTATATTGCCTTTTTATGGGATTAAGCCTATTACCCCAAAAACATCTGAAAAAATAGACTGTATAGTCTGGTTTCAAATTCTTGAGGGGGTGGAAATATCAGTGCTGTATATAAAAAATTGGAAATTAAAAACTGCCTAATGACCTGCATCCTTTTTGTTCTGGCCAATCGCCAATGTTTCCAAACTTGCACTTTAGTATTAGCAGAGGAGAAAGCATGTTCCCAATTTAGTGTCGGGAGATTCTGAGACCCAAAGTATAATCCCAAAATCTTAATTGGAGCTGAAGAAATATGAAATCCCTGAATGGAAATCTCAGCAGGATAGTTGACCCCAATAAATACACCCTGACTTTTTGTTTTATTAATTTTTGAATTAGAAACATGAGAATATAAGACTGAAAAATCCCAAAAAATTGAAATTTGAGTATAATCTGAGAAAAAAAAAACACAAACATCATCTGCATAGGCTTGTAAATATAATGCATCCAAACTGGAGGATCCCAATACCCCTTTCCACTGCAGATAATGTGTTAATGATTGTATTAATGTATCTATTGTAAATAAATATAATAGTGGACCTAATGGGCACACCTGGCAAATCCCTGTAGCTATGTGAAAGCCCTCTGTAATGCAATTATGAATAATTGGATGAATAATAGCAGTATCATAACGTGCTTTTATCCAGTGGATGAAGGAAGATGGAACCCCATAATGTTGCAAGGTTAGAAACAAAAAAGGATGTTATACCCGATCAAAAGCTTTCATTTGGTCTAGGGCGAGAATGCATCCTGACTGCTTATGTGATGAAAGATATTCAATGAAATCTCTGATAATCATAAGGGCCTGCTGTATCTTTCTGCCCGGGAGCCCACAATATTGGGATGGTGATATAACCATGTTTGCAAAGACCCTAAGTCATGAATTTAAAAGGCTAGTCAATAATTTATAATCTGAATTAAGAAGTGTAATTGGTCTCCAGTTTTCCAGGTTCTCTTTATCCCCTGTTTTAAATATAAAAATCAACAGGCCTTCTGAAAACCAAAGGGGAAATGTAGGGGTTGAGAGGAAAAAATTAAATACCAAAGCCAAACATTTTGAGAATTCAGAGGGGAATGCTTTGTATAATTCTTATGTTATTCCATCGATTCCTGGGGAAATCCTGTTCTTTTGGGATTTTATTGCAACCTCAATTTCTGCAGCTGTTATTGGGGTAATTAAATTAAACATATCAAAATTAATTTTGGAAAGACGAATCATTTTTTAAAAAAGTTCCATCTCCTCAACACTAGGGAGCTCTACTGGGTTATGTAATTCCAAAAATTGTCTGATTGTGGCATGAACCCTAGTTATATCCTGAACTTGACACCCATCCTGTGTTATTAAAGAGGTCATTGTAATTTTTGATTTATATTGTTTACAGGCCTCATAGGGATCCCCATAAGGCTGTTTCCAAGTGCCTTCTTGAAAAAGCACTTTCATAGTATTGGCCCTGTTGTATTGTACCTCCTGTAGTTGTTGTTTTATGTTTTCAATTTGGGATGAGTAATCAAATTTGGAGGTGTTTGCCATAGTAAATAAATAATACAGCTGCTGACGTAGTTTTAAATAATTCAGGAATTTTACATTTTCTCTAGATCTGCCAAGGTTTGAAAGGAGTCATTTTAAATCCTCCTTTGACTCCCTCCACCAGTCACCTAAATTGTCATAAAGAATAGCGACTGAGAGTCATGCACAGAGCAATGACTTTATGGCCTTTAACACAATTGGATTTTTTAACAGAGGAGAACTTAATTTCCACCTTGGATTTTGGGGCAATATTACTGTACTGGATACAATTTTACATTGAAGTAGTAAATGATCTGAGAAAGTCATAGGGTATGTATAAAATTTACATGGGAGGAGGTTTTTTGACAAGAAAATATAATCAATTGTAGAAGTAAGGGTGTTTTTTTTTTATAGGTAAATTTTGGACCCCTTGTTGAAATTGTCTACTATCTACTAGGCCAGACGTATCCAGTAATTGAAATAAAGCATTGGAGTCACAATAATTTTTTTTTCCCTTATCCATAAGTCCGCCCTTCACTTTCTGTAACCCACAGTTAAAGTCACCACATAAAAAAATGTGAAATGAAGTAATTAAAAAAGGTTGAATCATGGAAAAAAGGGCCACCCTCTCTGCCTTTACCTGGGAACAATATACATTAATAAATCGGCAAAATATGGAGTTCCACTTTCCATCCAAAATCATTAGTCTTCCTGGGAATCAACTCAATAATTTTTAAAAGAGAAAAATTATATGAATTAAAAAGAAAACCTATACCATCAGCAGTCTGTTGACCAAAAGACCAGTAGGAAGGGCCCCAACACCATTCTCTTTGAAAAAACCTGGCTTGATCCAGTGTAAACATCCAAGTTTCTTGAATAAGACATATATCAATAGAGGAATTGTGAATATAATCATAAATAGTCTGACGCCTACTTGGATTCAATAAACTATGGACATTTAAGGAACCGACTGTGAAGCCCATTTAATAGAAAAGGAAAATTAACCATCCTTTTTCCTTCATTTTTTCTTTTTCCCTCTGTACCCATCCTGTGGGTGAAAGGGGGAAGGGGGACTATCCTGAAGCGTCTGTGATTCAGGTTCACCACAATCCATGTCAGTATCCCCCGACTGAGTGGATAAAACAGTGAATGGATTGCTAGATTCAATCTCCACCTGGGGGGGTTGGTTCCTTGAGGACCTCCGAACTATAACTACCGGTGGAGGAGCCGGAGGGTCTGGTACCTAATTCCCCTGCTGTGAACTATAACACACAGGGGAGAGAAGAATAGGGAGAGTAGGGGAAGATAGGGGAGAGTCAGAAGAACTGGGAAGGGCCTGGTCTTTTGACTGCCCCATAGTGTGGGATGAATCCATATGTGGGTCAGCCACATCCACAGAGGTAGCTGTAGTTGTCTGAGGAGAACTATCTGCTAGGTCCTGAGCTTTCTGAATAAGAAGGTCAGGGCTGCCACTACAAGCTTTATTTTTTTGCTGCCCATACACATTCTGAGAAGACATGCCCAGTGTCTTCACATAGGTCACATTTGGTAAAATTGGCACATTGAAAGGCAATGTGACCTATTTCCCCACAATTATCACAACAGGGCCTGTCACAAGAACTGGACAACTGAGTACGAGACCCACATTTATAACAGGTCCTAGACTGTCCAGCATAAAACCAAACCCCCTTATCTCTCCCTAAGAGGAAAGAGTTGGGGATGTGTTCTATACCACTATCTGTTTGTTGAAGTTTCGCCTTAAACCGCCAACCTCCAGTCCAGAACTGCTCAGAATCGAGAATGGCTTAAGGGGAACTTAAAACTTCACTTTGTTGGGACAACCAATAGGCAATATCGTCCACATGAACCCCCTCATTCCTTAACCTAATTGTTACATATTTAACCAAAGGTTTAGATAAGGGAATAACAAAAAAAGGGGTCCATATGGGAGAAAATTTTACCTGGTTATATCTCTCCCAAAATAAATCTAAAGCATAGGCAGAACGAAAACTAACATCAAAGTTATCTTCACCGGAAATGCTAATAAAAGCAAAGACTTCTCTAGGTGAAAATTGCAGAGAGCCTTTTAATAGCTTTTTCCCCACATAATGTCAATCTGGCCTCACCTCCAATCCCCTTTATAACACAGTCTAACTGCATTTCTACTAGGTGCACTTCCTTCTTAATTTAGAAAACAAATCTGACATTAATGGTTTCTGAAATCAAGTGCCTTTTTGAAAGAGTAGAAAGATTTTCGGTTCCAGAATTTATAACTGAATCAGAAAGGTCAGTGGCTACAGGAACAATGGTCTGGGAGGCCGCAGCTGAGGGCCTTACAGAAGGGAAATCATCCGAACAAGCTGCAGCTGACAAAGTTGACAATGTTTCAGGAGATGACTGGGGTTTCCAAGTTGGCTCGTTTAGGGAAAAATTCAATTTCAGATCCCAACCAGGTGTTGGATGCCAAGTACCCTTTTTCAAGGTCCATCCTGCTTCACTGAGAGCTTTCTGGGGGGCCATAACTCTGTATCCTGGGGTTGTGAAAGGGGGTCAAGTGGTAGTGACCCTGAGGAAAGTTCTGAAGGTCCTTGAGGAAAGAAGGTGTTTGCAGTAATGCTGGTACCTATATTACGTTTAGAGAAAAAAAGAGCAGTTCATTTGTCCTTACTTTCATCCCGTCTTATCCTGTAATAATTGTTGCCGTGTTGAAAAAAGAAATTCAGAAACTCCATCTTGATTTAGGGGGTAGTTTGAAATACGCAGGAGGTATCAGAAGTAGGGCTATCAGTTGAAGAAACAGGTAATGAACTGCGGAACACAAACCCCGCAGTTTTTGTAAGCGTGATACAGCAAGGCTCAGGATCGGAGCTTTCGCTAGCTATGGTAATGTTATCCAGGTCTTTAGGGTGCACAGGATCAAAGGGCGGCAAGTTTAAGCCAGGTTGCTGTTCAGATAACTGTTGTGAGGGCTCTAGGCACTGAATCGCTGTGGATTCATTACTGCCAGCCAACACAGGAGCAGAATGCAAGTCATTAACAGTGTTTAAAGTTTGTACAGACTCACACCGAATCAGTAAGCTCTCCGCACAGCTCAAGGTCCACTACTAATGACAGCCTGTTTGGAAGTACTGACAGGTGTTGCTGAGGAATGCATTACATGCAGCTGCTGCTGGAGTCTGTCTTGTTCTTTAGCCAAAACAGCAAGCTGGAGTTTAAGCTGTTCCTGTAAAGCTGCTTGATTAGGAGTCGTAATAAACACGGCATTACTTATCGGTTGAAAAATAGGTAGAACTTCATTCATTGTAGGCACTGGTAATTCTGTATCTTGCAATATTTTATCAGCACATACAGTATTATTTTCAGGTAAGACTGTAGAATCCAAGGCAGAGCACAACAGCTGCTCCTCTTCTCTCGGAGCATCCATCCTCCTTCGCAAAACAGACGAATCCATGGCAGGAGACATAGGCTGAAGAGCAGGAGCTGGAACCTGGGGACAGAGAGCAGCATTTCCACCACCTCCACCAGGATCTGGAACAGCAGCCATCTTGGAGTCACCAGTAAAAGGGTCCCCTCTGCTCACAGGAAGCAGAGTAGGGGAATTTCCCCAGTGTTCTGGCCAAATTTCTCTCATTCACTAAAAAATACCACCAACAGCTTAATCTGGTTCAAGGTCAGTTGGCATTCTTCTGTATCCCCCTCCCCCGGGTCGTTCCTGAAAATAGGCAGGATTTGTCTAGTGCACTTACCCAGACAACAAAAACTAAATAAATATATGTACGAGCAGACTGAACAGTTTACAATCAAGCAATGGCTAAACAATATATCTAGATTAATACACATTTGAGTGACTAACGGGGGATAGTAGAGGCTGGATGAGGGGGAGTGGGAAGTAGAGGTGAAGGAAGCTCTAAGTTGGAGAAAGTGCAGGGTTGCATGAGGGATTTGGGAGGGCATATGTGGCACAGATGGGAGAAGGAGGTATATACCAGCAGGTTGGCAGGGCCACAGGGGCTATGTGCAGTTGCAGTTCATCACTAGGTAGTTTGTTAGGGCTGAAGAGAGGGAGTAGGTTGAAGAGGAGTGGCGGATTTGGGTTGGTAGTTAGTTCCAGAGTTTTGGTAGGTGATAGGAGAAGGCCGATTGGCCAGATGTAGTATTTCTGTAAGGTATATTCAGCAAGCGGGTGTCCTCAGACCGGAGGGTGTATTTGGATGGGTGAGTGGCAGATAAGGAGGCAGTTAGGTATGATGGGAGCGAGCCAAGCCAGAATTTAGAGGCAAACTTTGCCACGTGCAGTGTTCTCCTGTTGGCAATAGATGGAAAATTTAGGGAGCAGTAGAGGGTGCAGTGATGTGTCAGAGCAAGGGCATCTAGGGCAAACCAGCAGAAGGAGTAGTAGAGAGGTTCAAGCCTGGATAAGGAAGATTGAGGAGCAGCTCCGTATACGACATCACAATAGTCGAAGGTTGGCAGTATCATTTTATGTACCAATTCCCACCTAGCCAGATGTGGGATACAATTTCTGCTATGGTAGAGGGCTCCTAGCTTAGGCTGGAGTTTCTTTAGGATAGTATCAATGTGGATGGAGAAGTTTAGGTTTCTATTGAGCCAAGCTCCTAGGTAGTGGAAGGAAGTGGTGTCTTCTAATACAGTTCCATCTATGGTGAAGAAGGTGGGTAAGGAGGGAAGCCTTGTCAGCCTCTGCCTAGTACCGAATGTCATGGAGACTGTTTTCTTTGAGTTTAGGAAGAGGTGGCGCTTGCTGACACTGACAATGTATATACGTGTGTATATATATATATATATATATATTATTAACCTATTTGCTAATGTATGTAACATGTTATATTACTCTTTGTCCCAATTCCCCTTCCCCAGGGGACATACTGTGAGATGAGTGTCTTACTCAGTGTAACCTTCCTGGTGAAACATTTCAATAAATAAATAAAGAACCCATTGGCATCTACTTTGCCACAAATTATTATTTAAGCAACATAAGAACACTGCTAATGTTTCTGAGTGATAATTGGCACCTAAATGGTCATAATGACTTAAAACTAGCAATTCATAAGTCATATTAGTTAACCATTGCATATTCCATGCTGATGGTAAATAGGCCCATAAAGGTTTAGAAAATGAACAGTCTAATAAAAAGTGCTCTTTTGTTTCCTTCTTATCAATACAGCCCATATAAGGACAGTTCAGTTCATCTAATGCCTTATGTTTGGCATTCCCCTGAATATTTATTCTTCCATAAACTGAAAGCCATAGGTGTTCCCACATTAAAGGGGGATTCTAGGATTACTAAGTTGAGCTAAAACCCGATGATTATTCTGAGGAAGACAATTCCTAAAGGTGGGTTCTGTTGGAAAAAACGAAGACATAACTAAGTCATATAATTGCCATCCAGAACTCTGAATAATACATTGCTTAGAAATCCCCCAGTTATATAATTTAGTCACTACTGGGCGAAAAAATTCAGGTATATGAAGATGAATTGATAACCGTGGGGGCAGTTCCCCACATGGACAGATATCGTGATATCTTCTGAGTCCACTGATTGTGGAAGGCTGGAGATATAATCAACCCATTTTTCAAAGTTTGGGAAATGAATAATGTGTGGAAAAATACTCTTGGGTCCACCATACCAAGACCCCCTTTTCTTCTGGGTAAGTAGGTAAAACTCAGTCTTATGGGGTTAAGCCTGTTTCCCCAGAGCATCTGAAAAAACAGACTATATAATTTAACCTCTAAATGATCTGGAGGGGGGAAATCATAGCTACATAGAGCAAAATGGTAATTAAAAATTGTTTATAATTACATTCACCCTCTTAATTTTGGACATTTTCCAGTGTTTCCAATGACCCACTTTAATTTCTACTTTCTGTAGCCCTAAATCCCAATTTAAAGAAGGTAAATTGTGGGGACCAAAAACAATTCTGAGGATCTTTAAGGGTTCAGCAGAAAAAGGAATTCCTTAAAAAATATTGGGAGAGGGAGCACCTGCTCCTAAAAATAAGCCCCTACTTTCCCCAATGTTTAGTTTTGAATTTGAAATGATAGAATACTGCTGAATTTCTTGTAATATAGGGGATAAACATGTTGAATTTAAGAAAAAACAACAAAGATCATCTGCATATGCTTGCACCCGTAATTCTCTCCCTGAACCTGGTTCTTCAATACCTGACCAAAAGGGGGACACTGCTAATTTCCTCAAAAGAGGATCTAGGGCAAAAACATAAAGGAGTGGGCTAAGAGGACACCCTTGTCGAACACCAGTAGGTACTGTACCAAAAAGCCCTTAGTCATTTGTCCCTGAATTACTGGGTGTACCATAGTAGATGAATATAATAATTTAATTTGTAATATCAAAGGATCAGGGATCCTGAAAGCTTTAAGAACTGCAAACAAAAAGGGGGGGGGTTATACTTGATCGAATGCTTTCTCCAGGTCCATAGAAACCAGGAAGGCTGACCTACCATTTAATGATAAAAATTCAATCAAGTCCCTTACAATTATTAGGGCTTGTTGAATTTTCCTTGAGGGTATCCCACAAAACTGGTAAGGAGAAATAACCAATGAAGCATAAGACTTTAAATGATTATTTAAAATGTGTGCTAAAATGTTATAATCAGAGTTTAGAATTGTGATTGGTCTCCAATTTTGGAGAGAGGACTTATTCCCATTTTTGAACAAAAATATCAAAAGACCTGTCAGAAAGGCAGGATGTATTTTATTTACCTTAAAGAAATAATTAAAAACCTCAACTAAGCATTGAAAAAGCTCGGAGCTAAAAGTTTTATAGAATTCAAATGCCAAACCATCCACACCTGGAGAGACGCCAGTTTTTTGGATTTTTATTATTTGTTCAATTTCAACAGAACTAAAACTGCCTTGAATAGCAGGTATTTCAACTAACATAGTACAAATAGCTGTAGACTCCAAATATGTTTGAATAACTCCTTCTGAGGGGGGTTTCGGGGACTATGAGATTTAACAAAGGAGACTATAGTCTCATGAATATCTCCCACGAATGAACTGTTTGCCCTTTAGAATTTACCAAAGAATCCATTTGAATAGTTTGTTTAAGATTTTTACAAGCTAAAAAAGGGTCCTCTAATTGGGATTTGTGGGTACCAAATTGTAACATAGCCTGTACTGAATTTGCCCTATCATACTGGTGGAGTAATGTTACCTTTTTTAATTATATATTTGAGCAGAGTAATCAAGTTTGGAAGTGTTTGCCAAGGTAAATATTTTAAACAGTTGTTGTCTTAAGGACAGATATTTATGGAATTTATTATTTACAGCATTTTTGCAATACCTCTGAAACCAAGATTTAAAATATGCCTTAGTGTCCATCCACCATTCTGATATATCTGAATAGAGAAACCTAACAGAACACCTGGCTGCTATTAACCCATGGATCCCTGACTGAACCTGGGGGTCATTTAATACGGAAGAATTATGTTTCCAATGATTAGTTTGAGTTTGCTTCTTTTGATGACAATTTGCTTCAATTACCAATATTAAGTGATCAGAAAATTCAGTGGGTTGAATATGAAAAGAAAAATGTGGCAGGTTCCTAGATACAAACATGTGATCTACAGTAGAATAGTACTTATGCCTCATGTAAGTGAAACTAGGCCCAGTTTTTTTAAAATGTATTACAGTTTATCAATTCCACAAGGTTTATAACCTGAAACAAAGCATTAGCATCACAATAAACTTGTTTTTAGCAGGTCCCCCTCCCTTCCCATAAGGACAATTGAAATCTCCTCCGAATATAATGATGGATGAAGTAACCAGATATGGCTGTATTGCATGTAAAAGAGCTACCCTTTCTGACTTTAACTTGGGCCCATAGATATTAATAAAAAAGGAATGCACTAGCAAATGGGCAGGAAGGAGGGGTGGAAGAACAATGAAGAATAATCAAAACTGCCATCACAGAGGCAACAAGCCTTTGTGTGAAGCAAATAAACAAAACAAAATGATGTAAGAAACCACTATGGTTCTCAAAGGAGGTGGCAGGGTAAGTTAAGGAGAAAAAGAGAGCATTCAGGAAGTACAAAGAATCACAGAAGGAGCAGGACAGAGAATTGCATCAGTTAAAGCAAAAGGATGCAGGAAAGGCAGTCAGACCAGCAAAGGCCCAAACCGAGGAAAAGATAGACAACTCAGTTAAGAAGGGGGATAAAACCTTTTATAGGTACATCAGGGAGTGAAGGAAGACCAAGGGAGGGATAGTGAGGCTTAATAAAGGGGAGGGGGGTTGGAAGAGGGTGACTGTGAAAAGGCAGATATACTAAACAAATACTTTTGCTCCGGATTCACAAATGAAGAGAGGAAGGTACCTAAACCAAACAATAGAAACGCACTGGATACGGGGGTTGATACCAGCCCTTTCACAGAAAAAAAAGAGTTCTGAAAGAACTCTTAAAACTGAAGGTGGGCAAAGCAATGGGGCCTGATGGGATTCATCCCAGAATTCTAAAAGAACTAAGGGTAGAACTAGTGACACCACTGACTACCCTCTTTAATAAATCATGGGAGGATGGGGGTAGTACCTGAAGACTGGAAGGAGGGCAGATGTGATTCCACTTCACAAAGGTGGAAGCAGGGCAGAAGCAGGAAACTATAGACCTGTTAGTTTAACCTCAGTGATTGGGAAAATGATGGAATCACTTCTGAAGGAAAGAATTGTTGAGTACCTAGAGGCCAGAGGGGTGCAGAACCTGAGGCAGCATTGATTCACAGCGGGAAGGTCATGTCAGACGAATCTAATAGATTTCTTTGACTGGGTGACCAAAGTAGTAGACCAGGGTGGGGCTGTAGACATGGCCTACCAAGATTTTAGCAAGGCATTTGACACAGTCCCACACAAAAGATTAATATACAAGTTGGCTAGCCTGGCAGTGGGTCCCAAGATGGTAGCCTGGGTAAAAAATTGGCTGGAGAACAGGACACAGAGGGTAATAGTAAACGGAGTCCACTCTGAAGAAAGGGGAGTTACTAGTGAGGTACCGCAGGGTTCAGTACTAGAATCGGTTCTCTTTAATGTCTTTATAGGCGACATTACAGAGGGACTGGAAGGAAAAGTATGTCTCTTTGCAGATGACACAAAGATCTGCAACAGAGTTGATAAACTAGGTGGGGTGGAAAGGATGAGAAGGGACTTGGCAAGGTTGGAGGAATGGTCAAATGTATGGCACTTAGATTCAATGCAAAGAAGTGCAAAGTAATGCACCTGGGAAACAAAAACCCAGGGGAAGAGTACACAATGGGGGGGGGGGGCAAGATACTAACAACAACAAAAATGGAAAGGGACCTGGAGGTAGTCCTATCAGTTGACCTAAAGGTGAGCAAGCAATGTGAGAGGGCAGTAAGCAGGGCTGGTGGGATACTGGGATGCATAGGGAGAGGCATCACCAGTAAAAAACAGGAAGTTGTTATCCCTCTGTACAGACAGCTGGTGAGACCCCATCTGGAGTACTGCATGCAGTTCTGGAGATCCAATCTTCGCAAAGTCATAGACAGGATGGAGGCAGTCCAGAGAAGGGCAACTAAAATGGTGCAGGGTCTGCACCAGAAGACATATCAAGAGAGACTTAAGGATCTTAATATGTATAGCCTCGAGGAGAGGAGGGAGAAGGGGACATGATTGAAACTTTCAAATACCTCAAAGGAATCAACAAAGTCCAAGAGGGTAGCATCTTTCAGAAAAAGAGGTGTGCTAGAACAAGGGGGCACAATTTGAAGCTAGAGGGGGGACGGCTCAGAGGTAATGTGAGGAAGTATTTTTTCACGGAGAGGGTTGCAGATGCATGGAACAGCCTTTCTGAGGAGGTTGTTGAGTCAAAAACAGTGGTGGAATTCAAGAATGCATGGACCAGACATAAGGCAATTCTAGTGGGTGGAGGTTGGAAGAAGTAGGCTGTTGGTTAGCTAGGATCTACAGCTTATCCATTAGGTAGGAAAATGGGCAGACTGGGTGGGCCAAGCTGTCCTTATCTGCCATCAAATTCTATGTTTCTATGTTTCAAGCAGCTGGAGGTAGATTCGGTCCAGGGTCTTGGTCTCGGTCGGTGGTTGGACTGGAGCCGGCTGACCGCTGGGAGCTGAAGCAGCCCTGATCAGAGGGCAAGCAACTGGAGGCAGATTCAGTCTGTGGTCCTGGTCTCGGTCGGTGACTAGAGTGGAGCCGGCTGACCACTGGGAGCTAAAGCAGCCCTAATCAGAGGGCAAACCAGCTGGAGGAAGATTCAGTCTGGGGTCCTGGTCTTGGTCGGCGGCTGGAGTGGAGCCATCCAACCGCTGGGAGCTGAAGCAGCCCTGATCAGATCTGCAGTGGTGGCAGAAAAGGGACAACCTCAGAAAGGGTGTTCCATTCCTCCAGGAAAGTCCCACAGTGATACTCACCACAGGTGCATCCCTCTTGGGGTGGAGTGCACATCTGGGGGAGCATACAGCTCATGGCACATGGTCTCTTCAAGAGTCCCTTCTGCACATAAACCTGTTGGAACTCAGAGCAGTGCTGCTGGCTCTTCAGTCCTTTTCTTTCATGATTCAGGGGAAAGTGTTGCAGGTCAGGACAGACAACACCACAACCATGTTTTACATCAACAAGCAGGGTGGCACAAGGTGCACTCTGTTGTGTACAGAAGCCATGAAGATTTGGAATCTGGCCTACTCCCTTGAGGTAACTCTGTCAACAGTTCACCTTCCTGGGAAGGACAATGTTCTGACGGACTCTCTTAGCAGGATCAACCAGAACCACCACGAGTGGTCGCTGAATCACCTAGTCCTTGAAGACATCTTCAGGCAGTGGGGCACTCCAGAGGTAGATCTGTTGATAGCCCCAGACAATCATCAGTTGCCTCAGTACTGCTGCAGGCCTCCAGTTCTGGGCACAGTTTCAGTGGATGCACTTCTACTGCACTTGTCAGGGAAATTCCTGAATGCCTTCCCTTTATTTCCCTTACTGCTCAGGATACTGACCAAACTCAGAGGTCAGTCAGCAGTAATGATCCTGATAGCTCCTGACTGGGTCAGGCAGCCTTGGTACTCGATACTGGTGGCCCTGGCATCGACCAGCCCGATTTGCCTTACCAAGAGGTGCGGCCTGCTGACCTCCTCCCAGAGGAGGATCATGTACCCCAACTTGGGGTCCCTCAGACTGAAGGCCTGGCTCTTGCAGAGTTAGAATATGCTGGGTTGCAGCTCTCTGACTCTGTTCTGGATATTCTAAAGGTTTCCAGAAAACCAGCAACTAGGAAAACCTATTCCTCCAAATGAAAGAGGTTCACCATATGGTGTAATCAGTCATGTGTGGAGCCACAAGGGGTGGGCATTCCACTCATACTAGATTATTTGGCTCATTTACATTCTCTAGGCCTTAGTCCTTTTACTTTGAGCATTTGGCAGCAGTTTCTGAGTATTTGTCAGCAGGGAAATCTTCTTCCTTAGCCTCTGACCCTATATTTAAATGATTATTTAAGGGGCTGCTGCATTTACACCCCCCCATAGGGAGCCTACCCCTTCATGGGATCTAAATATATGCATAGCACAGTTGATGCAACCCCCCCTTCGAACCTACGTTCTCAGTAGAGTTAAAGGATGTGACATGGAAAACTATGTTTTTATAGCCATCACTTCAGCAAGATGCATCAGTGAACTACAGGCCTTATCTGTGGAACCAAACTACATCTCTTTTCATAACGATAAAGTGGTTCTCAGAACAAATAGGATGTCCCTCCCCAAAGTGGTCTCAGAGTTTCACCTTAACCAGTCTATGAATTTGCCCGTCTTTTTCACTGAACACTCTTGTTCAGGGGAACGTAGGCTGCATGGCTTAGATGTAAAGAGGTCTATCAGTTACTATTTGGATCTGACCAGAGTCCATAGGGGTGATAGTAGCCAGTTGTTCCTTATCTACGGTGAAATGGGCAGGGGTATGCCTGCTACTAAAAGGACCATTGCAAGATGGATAGTGTCATGCATCCAGTTTTGTTATCAGAAACTAGGGAAAGAACCCCCTGTGGGCCTCAGGGCTCATTCTACCAGGGGCATGGCTGCCACTACAGCAGCTGCAAGAGATATTCCTTTGTCAGAAATCTGTAAGGCAGCTACCTGGAAAACTGTACACACATTTACCAAGCATTATAGCCTGGATGTGTAGGCAAGAAGTGATGCCAGGTTTGGAACAGCAGTATTGCAGAGCCTCCTTCCTAAGTAGGTTCTGCGCCCTCCTCCAAGGGAACTGCTTGGTAGTCCACATATGTCCAAATACAATAGGACGTCTTGTAGTTTGAAGAAAAAAATTACTTACCACAGAAATGTTGCTTCTTCTAAAGGAGTCCTAATGTATTCTGACCTCCCACCCTGCCTTCCCTGTCAGAACCTGGGGTCTCTGCACTCCAGCTCAGACACTGTTGTTGTTTTACTTGGAAGTTCTTTTTTCTGTAATGGGCATCTGTGACTTGAGCCTTTAGCCCACACTAGGGTAGGTAGGGTTTTAGGAAAAGTTCCTACATAAATGCTATAAGCATTTTCAATTGTTTTTTTCAATCTATTATAAAGCTTTCATGGGTTACTTGTAAGAATCTGACAGTTGAATAGAATGTACCAGGGGACAGTGAATTGAAACCGAGCGCATGCCTACTTAGAATGTAGGCTTTAACTCTTTTCTGTCCAGGGCAATACAGCAAGAAGGACTTACTGCATATGTCAGAATACATTAGGACTCCTTTAGAAGACACAACCCTACTGTGGAAAGTAATTTTTTCTTTTTTGACACTCAACTTTATTCAAGATAAAAGAACACTGACATACAGACAGGTGCCTGACATTACAATGTGCAGTCAGTCTCGGTTATGAAATATGAACAAACAACTGACATGCATGCTCAGGCAGTGTCCACTTCCTGTAACAGAACTTCCAGATCATCTTGTCTTATATTATCTACATTACCTGCTGCCAATAGTCCAGCTGCAAGGGATGATTCAGATCTGCCATCAGCAGGTAGAGACCAGCAATGAACCTGTAAACAGCGAACAAGAACAAGCGCAGTTGGTGCTGGGTGCTGTGGTCGACGGATCTGTAGTTCGTTTGCCATCTTGGGTTGGGGAGGGGAGTGTGGTTTGTCTCTTCCAGTGTCGCTGCCTCCTGGACCATTACTACCCACCACATTTTGTCTGCTCCCTGCCCCATGGCCTAAGACTTGTCCCCGGGCCCCTCTTGAAGTGGTAAATCCCTGTTTTTCCACAAACGTATCCCAGATGGCATTATATTTTTCTAGGGACAGCCTCAGGGTAGCTCTGATCCTTTCCAATGTGCCTGTCTGTTACCCTGTCTATCCATGACTGAATGGTGTGTGTGGGGCAGTCCTTCTTCAACCAGCAGACTGTTGCCCCCTTCAGTACCACAGTGCAGAGTGCCTGGAACAGGCCCTGGTGAGTCTTGTCACCCACCTTTGGCACTAGCAATCCCGGGAACAGGTGCTCAAAAATGTTCAGGATATCTGTATCCCAGAGGGATGTCAGGGTGATATGCACTTAATCCCAATAGGGTCTTAACACTGAGAAGTTCCAAAATATGTGGAAATGGGATCCCGTTTCTCTGCATTTCCTCCAACACAAATTCTAGTTGCCCCCCGGAAGTGAGCCGTGATCGGTGGGGTGAAAGAATCCTACCAGGTATTTCCGCAGGAATTCTCTCCACCCAGGGGAGGCCATCGCTTTCCATCTCCTGTCCCAAGTCAGGTTCCAGGAATCTTTGGGAAACTAAATCTGCGCTTCTTGGTCCCACTGATTTCTGAAGTGGGTGAACTCCGGATTTTTGTTGCTCAGCAGAGTTTGGTAGGCCTGGAGAATGCACCTCTTCCACCCAAGAGCACTGCTGCCCAATACAAGAAGTCCTCAAAGGGAGGCATATCTCTTGCTAACTTGGCAGCTGAGCCTGAGACATCAGGTAACATCAAAGCTGTAAGTACCCGTAGTGATCTTCCACCAGCAGTTTTTCTGCTGCAATTCCCCAAAGGGAATACAGATGCCCCCTCTGACAAGGTGCTAGAACCTTGCTAAACCCAGTCCATTCCATCTACAACATCCTGGGTCCATGTGGCTCCTTTGATGCTGGTGTACCAGAGAGGGTAGAAGACCACAGCTGAGCCTACCTGTCAGACTGGGGAGTGCGTGAAAGTTCATGAGTCTGTTCTGATAATTTTTCCTTTTCCATGTAGTACTTGGCTTCTTCATCTGCCAGAAAGGATGCCAAATGCTACTTTCTACCCTCTAAAGCTTTCTTCAGTTTTTCCATCTCTTCCATCAGTCTGTGCTCATAGAAATATTCTTTTTCTGCAATGAAGGGCTAAGTGATTCAATTTAATTTCATTTGTCTCCATATTTACCACGGCTACAGCAGAATCCATGACCAGATCTGCAGAAATCCCTTGGGGAAAAGGTTGTAAAGGGGGGGGTCAGCTCTCCTACACCTGCAGCTTTCATTCTTCCTTCCTCTGGGTCAGCTATCCTGGCAGACTGCCAGACGTCTGGGGTCCCCCTACAGGAGAGTTGGGGAAGTTTCCCAACGTCACGGCCAACATTCCCATTAGTAAAATAGATTCATATAACCTGCCCCTCAGGATGCATCCAGAAACAAGCCATCACAGCTTAGTGTGCCTTTCTTAATCAAAATATTGTAAATAAATAAATAAAAATAAGTGTAACAGCCCTTTGACTCACCTTGGCCTCTCTGGGGCCCTTGGGTCCTCACTGCACACACCTCCAAGGGACCCAGCCTGGGTTCCATAGTGGGCAAGAAGTTTGGCACGGTGCCTCCACCCAGGGAAGTGGCAGGGGATACCTGTGGACAGATAACAGGTTACCACCCCCCAGGAAATCACATGAACTGCCCCCCTAAGACACTGCCCATACAACAGCAATCTCCCCCTGTTCACAATGAAGCATGATAATAAGATATAACATGCAACCAATAACAGTGTTTATTTTGGGGGAAGGGAAATGGAGAGAATAACGCAAAAAGAAGAAGAACCGTGAAGCAAGGTTACCCCACACAACAGCACACCTCTGGGTGCACCCAGCTTCCCACAGGCAGCTGCTAAGTGTCATTAGTCCCTATCAGTGGGTACCACACCATGGTGCAGATGTTGACCCTGGGGTCTTTCATCGGGACACAAATAACTTTTGAACAATTGCAAAGTTTAACTGTACTGCCTGGGCACAGCTCTATATTGACACAATCCTGCCCAGGACTTACCCCCCCCGTCCCTATCTATCTCGCTGGCTAATAAAGCTCTCCCCAAAGCCGCAGCTCGAGGGTACTTACAGTTCAGCAGTTCACAAGGGGGGGTTTCAGCAGGCTGGGTTTAGAACAGTACTGAGAAGGTATCTTTGGACAGGAACTCTGCCTTCTTACAGTTGATTGCCTCCTGATAATCATTATGAGTTGTGGATGCTATTGTTTAGGGAGTTGATGTAACTAGAAAACAGTAGAGGTCCTAAGATGGAGTGTAGGGGTACACCTCTTGTGAGTGATGAGGGAGAGGATAGGAGCCCATCAGCTTTAATGCACTGGAGTCTACTGGACAGATAACTAGAAAACCAGTTTACTGAGCAGTTGTTCAAGCCATGTTCTTTAAGTTTAATGAGCAGGAGACTGTGCTCAATGGTATCAAAGGATCGAAATAGATCAGGTATAGCTCTCCTCCCATTCCCAAAAGACAGCAGCAGATGTAAACAAGTGAATATTTCACCAATAACTATTTCTCCCAAGGATTCATTGAGAAGGACAGCTCAGTGGGTGTAGGGGAGGAAGCAGGTGGCAGACACGGTACACTAAATATAAATGCCTATCAGGCCTGAGAAAAGGGATACACTGAGTCTTTGTCAGCTATGATACCCTACCAATTGCACTTCCCTGTCACAGAATCAGATCATTAACCAACTCCAAAAGAAACAGAATGTTAAAGTCTTTTGTTTATTCATGAAAATGGCCATCATCAATATCACTACTAAGAAAAAAACATTTTTTCTTTTTCAAAGTTGACATTTGATCACAATATGAATTCAGCCTGCTAGGACAATGCTGTATGCTCTACTGCATAGTGTCAGACTTACCCACCTGGATACCTGGAAATTTTGAGGTGGGCCCCCTAGGCTGGAGCCCTGTCCATCTTCCAATCTCTGAAAATCCTTCAATTTATGAACTAGTTTCTAGTTAAATGGTGTTTTCTGACCACTGTTAGAAAACATAAATTGCAAAAATATAGCCTGTGTACCTTATTAAAGTGTAAAGCTAATATGAGTCTGTCACCCTCCGCCCTCATTTATTTTCCAGAGGGCCCCCCAGTTAAAAAATTCCAGGTGGGCCCCCTCCACCCTGCTACTGCAGGAAGGGAAAGGTCACAAATACAAGGTGGGCAGATTTCAGACAACTTGGGTGTGAATCACTGCTATTAATCCAGTTTGCAAAGTTGGAGCAGCTGAAAGCTGATAATCAGCAGGATACAGTTAGCAGTAACGTAGCATTTGAATGAGGTATAGCCTATCATCCAGCTCGTATGATCAGTAAATATCGTGTGGTGTAAGGGGTACTACCGCCCACACATGTTAGAGGCTCTTCACATGTGAGTAGTTTCTCCACGAGGCATTAGTTGGTCTTGTGGTCTGGAAAGGCCTTGAATGACTCCAAGTAGTGTCTGTTGAACTCTGGCTTCAAGTGCTCTGGGACACAGTGAGAACATTTATACTTCTGAGCAATCTGCTTCCCGCCTTCGCTGTCCTCGATGCAAATTACTGCAACACCTTCCGAGGACAAATAAAAAGAGAAAGGAAGACACTTGAGTCATACTGATATGGTGGTAGAAAACACATGCTCCCCATCAGCCGCCTCTCCCAGTGAGACTCTTTATCAGAACTATAGTCATTGCTACTGATTGTCAGTGTCCTGCTGTCTGCACAGGTCAGTCCCAAATAAAACCTGCTAAAAATGAGTCTTCAGTTGGTCCAACAACAGCGCATTGTGCTGCCTGCTGATGACCCAGGTTCAGGAGCGGGCTCAGACATTCGAGCAGGAGGCCAGGTCTGGGAGACAGTGATTCCCAGTCCAGGGAAGGGATGAAACCACTTCCAAAACCACAGTGTCCCCCTGGAGGGCCAGGGAGCTTGCTGCCCCAATGGCTCTGCTGTGGTGTCTGAGGCCAACAGTGGCTGTCGCACTGGCCTGCTGGCGCAGCAGTTAGACTTCTGCTTGTGACACTGACATCCCAGATTCGGATGTAAGCCAACAGTCAGAGGACTGGCCGGGGAGGAGGATTGAGCATCCAAGGGACTGCCTCCTCCTTGGGGAGGGTGGGCTAGAACTTGGTGCTTGACTGACCCCTGGAGGAGGCCAGGGGTGTCATGCTCAAGGCTTCCAGGTTCAGGGAGGTGTGCCAGACATTGATACATTACACACCTCATGTCATTACATGCCACATCTCCCAAAAATGGGGGAAAAATTCCCAGCTGTGGCATGGAGGATGTCCTCTTCCCACACAACTGTCCAAGGCACTGTGCCACAGGATCTCAGCATGACACTGCTCGGGGAGGAATGGAAGGGCTCCCCGATGGCTCCACCCTGGAGGATAATCCAGGGAGCACTCCAGTGACCGCAGATAAGTCCCAGGAGATGGGGCGAGGTGGTAGAGATGGTGGACAGAGGGACATCCAGCTGAGAGCAAATAAAAAAAAACAGTGGCTGTGGCAGTGCCAGTAAGTGGAAGAGACCCCCTGAGGCTGACAGAATGACAAATGGGATGCACTTGGGCCTGCCTGGTGGACCCCACTGCCATATAAATGGTGGTGTACTAGTATGAGTAAGAGCTGGGTGCTTGACCTGTCCTGAACATTCCTTGGGTGGGGTATAAAATGTATATGAAATACAACTGCTAAAAATGCTTGGCCTTGTGGTGTTGGGAGGAAGGGAAGTGTATTGCACTACCATGCAAGGGAACTGGGTTCACATGTCCAGTCAGACACCCTCGCTGAGCCTGTAGAATTTAGGGTGCCCTGCAAAGGCAGCACATTTAGACTCCAGAGGGAAGGAAGCACTAACCCCACTGCTTGAGTGAGTGCCTTCCTTCATTGGTAGGGTGAGTCGTGGCGGCATTGATGCTGTGGGTAACCACATGTCACTCCACCTCTCCTTTCCCAAAAGTCACGTATGGCAAAGGTAGTGCTACCTCCAGCCTGTCAGTGCAGCAGTAGCATGTTACTGCTTGCGATGCCAGCAATCCAAGTTCCAGAAAGAGCTCAAGTCATTGAGAGCCAGGAGGTGGGGGGACTGAACATCCCAGAGTAAGCTCTCCTCCCCCAGGTCAGGAGGGCAGCCAAACCCACACTGCTGCAATTCTGCAACCTGGGTAACCACAGGAAGAGTGCAGTCTGAAGTGGCTTTGAGGGAGGGAGAGTGTCAGCTAGTGTCATGCTATGCACACTTGTGTGTGCGCGCATGCACACCCTCTCCACTGGCATCCTGTGGGTCCAGGGAAAGAACAAAAGAGATATCCCGACCAGAGCAGGATGAGTAATCTGGCCTATCGCAGGTCCTGCACCTGTGACCCAGGCACTACTTCAGACTTGATGTCGTTTGCAGCGGGGGGTGAAACCCATGAGACCCTGCTAGGGTGGCAAGTTGTAAGGTGAACAGAGGTGAAGGTAAGTCCAGGGAGACGCCGGATGACTGGGCTGAGGAGACTGGCACAATGGGGGTCTGGTAGGAGAGAAGGGGGGCTAAACAGATACACTACAAAAAAATGTAGTGCTACTGTGTGGAGATGTGCGAGTGAAGTTACAAGCAGGAAAAATGGATTGGTAGGGTGAGGCTTGCACCTCTCCCACTGGCCTGTCAAGAGGTCCTACACTGCCTCACACCCCCCTTCACTGATTTCTAGGAGGTTAAGGCCTGCTGTCGGGGGAAGGTGAAGTTTCTAGGGCGTGAGATGGGGCTGGTATCATAAGTAAGATTGGGTATGAGCTGTCTGTGTCAGAGCAGGAGCTGGAAAACTAGGGCTGAAGGTAACCTAGGGCCAAACCAAGAGGATAACAACGATGATAAAAAAAAAAAAAGAATAAAAACATTCTAAAACGTTAGTAGCACAACCTGGTGACGTGCTCAGTGAATCTACTGGATTTGAATCCTTGATCTGTTTCCCTTCTCCATGCATTATAACATTGTTGCAAGAAAAATAGTGGAATCCCTTAAAAATCTAAGTAAGACTGTGCAAACTTCAATTTGTGAGGGTTCCGTAGTAACATAATAATGTGGTGAAGGGAAGAACTTGGGTGCATCTTGTCTGCCCATTCTGCCACATGGCACAGACTAGACCCTATTTAAATATGGACACCCATTAAACCTCATCAGCTGGAATGCTGCTCCTACTCATGCCGTTTAACCCTCAATGCCATTCTCCCTCAAGACCTGAACGGTGCCATCTTCCACTGCCTCACTGGGTAGGCTATTCCACATGCTGATCATCCTGGGTGTAAAGCAATGCTCTCTGATGTTTCCTCTTACTGGTGTTAGTTTTCAGAATGGCTTGCTAGTGTAGTAGGAGGTGTCCTGGACTTTACATGCTCTATGTCGGCAAAATGAATGGGGTTACTGAGAAGGGCATTTGGCTGATGGGCCATCAAAGGGTACCAAGGTGAGGCCTATCAGAGGGTACCGAGGTGACACTCTGTAGTATAAAGTTTAAATACATTTATATTTGTAACATTAATATATTTAGTTTTCACCTTGTATATCATTTCCCGGTATGTAGCAGGAAAATGGAAATATCTGGTAGTAACCTTATAATGACACAACACTTTATATTTCACAACATATAACATCCAAAATGTCCTATAATAAACTTAACAGGATGGTGTGCCCTTATTAGGATGGTATTTACCTGTTAAGGACGGTGGGTGACAAAGAGAATGTTGTGCAACACAGTTTATGAATAACATGTTTTCAAGCTACACAGTCTATAAATAACCTGTTTTTGGAGAAAAAAGTACATCACAGCCTAAAAATAGACTTGTTATTGGTTTTGTGATTGGTTTATACTGGGGCGCTGACTTTTTCAAGATAACAATTTTATATATAAACCACTGCATGTAAACTAAATAAGTAGCACCACTAAGCAGCACCACTATTGATGAAAAGAAATGAACTTGTATGTGAAGATGAATAACCGCGATAAACTTTGAGAAGTTGTCTGAAGGCTCGAGTGGAATTCTTTTGCAAACACAATGCAGACTTTACAATTGGTGCCATGACTCAGATGTCTGAAGACAGTCTATATGGTTGCTGATGACATCAAAAGAACCGAATAGCCCATGTTGCGGGGAACGCCTTACTGCACCTGACCTGATCCATCAAGTACAGAAGGGAGTCGAAAAGGAACTCAGTTGGACTGGGTGAAGTCAGATGTCATTTGCCAGTCAACGTATATTTATTTTAAAGAAAGGTCCGTATCGCTCTCCTGAGAAACAGGAAGATGCATATCAATGCTTTACTAAGCCATATAAAGAAAGGTCTGTATTGCTCTCCTGAGAAGCAGGAAGATGTGCATCTATGTTTTACTAAGCAATGTACGGACAGGAATGAGAAAGATAAATTTGTAGAAACAAAGATAGCCAACATCTGTCAAATGTAAAGAGGCAGATGTTAGAAGAGAAATGTAATGAAGGTGTAGGCCTTCAGGAAAAAGAGTTGCAGAAATGTGCTGCAGAAATTAAAGGTATGGAAGAAAAAGTAGAGAAGAAGCTACAAAAATGTGCCACTGATACCAAAGAGATAGAATATAAATTAAGTGTGGCACAAGGGGAAGTTTGTGGTTTAAAAATTAGGAGTAAACAGAAGAGAATCTCAGATTTGTAAATAAACAAAGTCAGGCTCAAATTAATGAATTGGCTAGGCAATTACAGCTGTTCCTTGCTACTCATTTTAGGAGAAGCACTACATTTGATTGTAGTACACCATATCTTATTATGCAATGTCCAATGTCACGCTGTTCTCTGAATTTTTGTTATTACTTATTTGGAGAATGTTTAGAAAAATAACTGCAAAAACATTACTGTACTCAGTAATGAATGTTATGGTTTCATGATATCAGCTCCATTAACTATAATGATGCCAGAGTGAAGTCTGTCTTTTACTCACTTGGCTTTTTTTTTTTTTAGTTGTTTAAACAGGAATAGCACACTAAGCTGAAAGCTTTTTTACAGGAGCAACCTGGGAGCACAGGGAAGTTAAGTGACTTGCTCAGGGTCACACAGTATGCAAGTGGAAGCTGTGGGATTCAAACCCAGGTCTGGTCTCCTTGATGTCACCAAATTTGCAGCTCACAGCCTTAGACCACTGCACTATACTGCCTCCTGACCTTACAATTGGTGCAGTGACTCAGTGGCTTTGTTCACTTGAAGCCCATTATTGTTTTCTGTAGTTGACAGACTCTTGGTTTCTTTATTACAAGTTAATCCTCGTTAGTGGCATAGTGTTAAATGTGCCATCCTGGATTTTAATGTGTGGATTTTTTGTGTTTCATCCAATGACATGTTCCGGTTTGCAGTGTTGGCACATTGTCTGCAAACTTTCCATCTTTCAGATAGGTGGTTTGTTTAATTGATGTGCATACAAATATGTGAGTGCAGTTGCAGATGTGGTGGACATACAGCACTGGATGGGGCATGTGGATGGGGTGGCTCCCCCTAGACAATCAATTAAAGAGATTAGATCATGCCAATCAGGAGCATGCCCAGAACCTCTCATATAAGAAACAATCCTTGTATACATTAAAAGCAAAGGCACAGCTGCAGTGCCAAATCGCCTTAGAATTAAGGCAGAATAACTACCTCCTTTTATCGAATTGAGTGTTCAACTGAGGAAAACGCTGTCAAAACAGTAATAAAAAATGACGGTAATTTTCACCTTGTTGAAATTGGTGACCTTTTTGCAACACAACTTGACCTTCCATGTTTAATCTAGGGTGATCACATTATTTTGTCAGGATTTAATATATATTTAATATTATTTTCAGGTCCTGCTGTATTTTAAGCTGTACAAGTGAACTTTTTCACTCTGACATGAAAAATGTGATTTACTGTCTAAAAATAGAAAAGAAGTAATCAAGATTTATTTAAATCTCATATGTCAACTAATTAAAAAAAAATTAGTGTTTTTCTATGATTTTTTCTTGTAACATCTTTTATGGCTTTTAAATAAGCACTAATGATGGCTCCTGCCCTCATTAGCCCTTCTGAGTCATTGGATTTTGTTATACAGGTACATGCCACTGATCAAGTGATCAAATACAGTCCTGTTACAAAAGCAATCAGGGATTTTACGTCCAGTGGGATATTTTTCCCGGGTGTTAACTCCAGTAGAGGAAACCTATGAAGAATGTGTACACCTGTAAAATTTCTCTTAGAAAGAGATGTAAGGGGAGTATCCCCTTAGAGACTGGTGAAGTGGGCATTGGCCCTACAAGGGAAAAATATCACAGCAAAAAAAATGTACCTCACCTATGTTAGTTAAGTTAATGGCATGGGAGGGAGAAGCGCATGATTGCGAAACTGTAATGGGAATTGATTTTAAACCCATATTTGCTGCAGAACCAAATACTGAAGCAAGAGACGTTTATATAGATGGCTCTTGCTTTTGGGAGGATGGACATTTTCATACAGGATATGCCATATGGAAACCAAGTACTAATCAAGAAATATTAGTACAATGCCTATCATCATTTTCTGCCCCTAGAGCAGAATTAGAGGCAGTCCGTGGAGCTATTATGGCTTACCCTTGGGAGGCTATTGATATCTTCTCAGACTGTGCTTTTGTAGTTAACTCCTTACTGGACTTTTTTGCCAATATGGACTAAACAAGGAATGCGGACAGCATCTGGAGAACCTGTCGCATTTGCTCCAGTATTACAACATATATGGGATATAGGAGCTCAGATATCTTTAAAAATAGCAATCTGTAAAGTAAGAGCCCACCAAAAGAATCCAAAGGCTATCCATGAGTTAAACAATAACTCAGTGATAATCTGGCTCAAGTGGCAGCCAAACAAACAAACTTATGGGTAGACCCTCTAGGAGGTAACTCTACACAATTATGGGAGATGGACAAATTTGACAAACACCATATTAAATGGATAGCAGCTGTCTCACAAGTCCTAAGTTTGGGGTAAATCCAAGATACTGTTGCTTGGCTTCTTGATTGTCGGAACCAATGGAAAGCTAGCTTGGCAGAAGACACCAGGAGGAAGGACTGCTGTGTGACTGGACTTCTCTGCTGGGACTAATGAAGAAGAACTTTTGTACTTGGACCTTTAATTTAGGGTAAAAAAAACTAGCAAACAAAACAAAAAAAAAAGAGTGTGTGTTTATCTGAGTTAACTGAACTGAATGGGTATCTGAACAGTTATCTAGGTGTAAATCCCAGGTGATTGAAAGGACTTAATAGCTGTGAGGTTTAAATTACTTGTAGAAAGATCTAGTAAGTAGGGGGAGTGGCTTAGCTAGACGGAAGCTACATTTAAAGACTGCCTTAGAAAGATTCTGCTAATAGCTTGGCAGAATACACCAGGAGAAAGGACTGCTGTGTGACTGGACTTCTCTGCTGGGACTATATTGCCCTCCTTTCCTCCCCTCCACCCAAAGCTAGTTCTATTTTTATAGGCACAGGATTTGACTGACAACAGGAACTTCCTGTTTGGGAGCAGGAAGTGAGTGATCACAGAACCACCAAAGACCCACCATCCTAGAAGGGCAAGAGTAGCTCTCCTGCCCCCTCTAGCTGCTGGAGGTCTGCCTCTGAGCAAGTAAGTGGTCTACTGAGAAATATAGGATATTCTTGTCTCAGAACAGGACAATCAGGAGCTTAAAGGGCACACAGGCAGAAAGTAAGGAGAGAGAGAAAAAAACAGAGGAAAGAGTAAGGATTGCAGACAGTTAAGGGGTCAGAAATATAGACATGATTGGAGTGGTGCAGTGCAGTGGCTGTGGAGCAGCAGTCTTCTGGGAGACGTTCTGGAGGATATGGTGTTGTCCCATCTGCAGGCACCTCTCTGGGCTGAGGAAGGAGGTTGCTCATCTCCAGGCTGAGTTGGCCAGGATCTGTGGGACCTCCTCTTTCATCCAGGGACCACCAGTGCCACTGCCGTTGCCTCAGAGGTTGCCAAGAAAGAGGAGAGGTTGGACCACAGTGGGCTCAGGGAGAGCGAGGGTGGTGGAACAGAGGCACATCCCTCCAGTTGTACCTCTCTACAATTCCTATGCCATTCTGGCAAAGTGTGGTTCCTCTATGGAGGCACCCGCAGTGGAGACCAAGGAGGATGTTGGGAACCTCCACAAAGGAGACCCACAGGAGGTGGCAGGGGACCCTGCAGGAAGGAAACAACTCCTGGTGGGGACTCCATTGTTAGGAAGGTAGAACTGGGGGAGGAAGGGAGAGGGAGGGTGCCTGCCTTGCGCCATGGCTTGGAGGGACAGGGAGTGACTCAGGATTGCCGGAGCAGCTGCACAGGAGGGAGCTGGATGTCATTGTCCACCTAGGGACAAATGACCTGGCTAAGAAAGGGATTACAGAAGTGCAGGAAGAGTTTGTGGAATTGGGGAGGGCCTTAGTCAAGTAGCGATAGTAACCTTCTCAGAGGTGCTGCCCATCTATGGCATAGGAGAGGCTAGGGTGTTCCGCACCATGGGATTCAATCAGTGATTGAAAAACTGGTGTGGAGCTCAGGATTTGGCTTCACTGGGACTGGGGTCCACCTGGAGTGATGCAAGCTATACTGGCATGATGGGCTGCATCTGTCTGGGAGGGAACCAGGATCCTAGGTGATAGGTTTAAATGCTTCATTGGCAAGCATTAAACCCAGCCAGGGAGGCACTGGAAAGGAGCAGAAATCCTAGCCCCTCAAATAATCACGGTGATAAGTGCGGCAAACACCAACATAGAGGTGTTGATAGGGAGAAGGGCAGGGGTAAATGGAGAAAGTGACAAAGGCAAGAAGGACAGGGATGGGGCAAAAGGGAGTAAGTCCATCAGGAAATGGAGGGTAACGAGTACCAGTGCCTGTAGTCTGGGCAACAAGCTCCCTGAGCTGGTGGCCTTGATGGAAGAGGGATGCCTGGATATCGTAGCAGTCACAGAAACATGGTACACAGAGAACCATGACTGGGATGTTAACATACCAGGGTACATAACCTACAGGAGAGACAGGCAGGGAGAAGAGGGGAGGAGTAGCTCTCATGTAAAAGAGGGATAAAGGCAACTGAACAAAGAGTAAACAGGAAGGAGAGGAGGCACTGTGGGTCACCTTGAGACTGGAAGGGCACCACAATCTGCACAGAGGTTGTGTACAGACCCCATGTCAGGGGATGGAATGGACAAGGATATGATAGAAGGCATTCTTAGAATGGCAGAGAAAGGGAGATACTGTTGATGGGAGACCTGAATATGCCAGATGTTAACTGGAGCACATTTGCTGCAGCCACATCCAAGAGCAGGGCCATTCTTGATGCCCCACAGGTGGCAGGCCTTAGACAGCTAGTTTCAGAACCCACTAGTGAGGGAGCAATCTTAGACCTCGTACTCTCAAACGGGGGCAGTGAGAGGATCTCAGATCTAGAAGTGGGTTGCCATCTGGGGACAAGTGACCATCAAACAGTGTGGTTCACGTTAAACTCAGCTACAGAGTCAAGCCATACAAAAGTGAGGGTACTGGACTTTAGGAGGGCTGACTTTGGCAAGATGGGAGAGTGCCTCAGAAAGGCACTAGCAAACAGGATAGAAGAAGGTGTGAAGCAACAATGGGGAATAATCAAAACTGCCATCAAAGAGGCAACAAGCCTTTGTGTGAAGCAAATAAACAAATCAAAATTAAAGAAAAAGCCACTATGGTTCTCAAAAGAGGTGGCTGTGAAAGTCAGGAAGAAAAAGATAGCATTCCGGAAGTATAAGAAAACACAGAAGGAGCAGAACAGAGAGCTGTACCAGTTAAAGCAGAAGGAAGCAAGGAGGGAAGTCAGAATAGAAGGCCCAAACTGAGGAAAAGATAGCCAACTCAGTTAAGAAGGGGATAAAACATTTTATAGGTACATCAGCGTAGGAAAAGACAAAGGAGAGATAGTGAGGCTGAATAGAATGAGCGTGGGTGGGCAGAGGGGACAGTGAAAATCAGGGATACTGAATGAATATTTCTGCTCAGTATTCACAAAGAGGAGGGGACGTGCCTAATCCAATTAACAGAAGCACTCTTGATAGGGGGTCAACCCCAGTCCTTTCACAGAAGAAAGGGTTCTGCAAGAACTCCTAAAACTGAAGGTGGACAAAGCAATGAGTCCTGATGGAATTCACCCCAGAATTCTAAAAAGAATTAAGGGAGGAACTAGTGAAACCACTGGCTACTCTTTTAGTAAATCATGGGAGGATGGTGTGGTACCCGAGGACTGGAGGAAGGCGGATGTGATTCCTCTCACAAAGTGGGACCAAGACAGAGGCAGGAAACTACAGACCTGTCAGTCTGACCTCTGTGGTAGGGAAAGTGATGGAGTCACTTCTGGAAGGAAAATAGTTGAGTACCTAGAGGCCAGTGGAGCACAGGACCCAAGGTAGCATGGGTTCACAGCGGGAAGGTCATGTCAGATGAATCTAATAGATTTCTTTGACTGGGTGACCAAAGTAGTAGACCAGGGAGGGGCTGTGGACATGGCCTACCTAGACTTTAGCAAGGCATTTGACACAGTCCCACACAAAAGATTAATAGTCAAATTAACCAGCCTGGGAGTGGGTCCCAGGGTGGTAGCCTGGGTAAAACATTGGCTGCACAACAGGACACAGAAGGTAATTGTAAATGGAGTCCACTCTGAAGAAAGAGGGGTTACTAGTGGGGTACCACAGGGTTCAGTATTGGGTCCAGTCCTTTTTAATGTCTTCATCAGTGACATTGCAGAGGGACTGGAAGGAAAAGTATGCCTTTTTGCAGATGACACAAAGATCTGCAACAGGGTTGATACACAAGGAGGCATGGAAAGGATGAAAAGGGACTTGGCGAGGTTGGAGGAATGGTCAGAAGTATGGCAGCTAGGATTCAATGCAAAGAAGTGCAAAATAATGCACCTGGGAAACAAGAACCCAGAGGAAGAATACACAATGGGTGGGAGGTAGTAACAAAAAAAAGGAAAGGGACCTGGGGTAATCATATCAGATGACCTTAAGGTTAGCAAGCAATGTGAGAAGGCAGTAGGGAGGGCTGGGGTATACTGGGATGTATAGGAGAGGCTTCAGCAGCAGAAAACAGGAAGTTGTTATCCCTCTGTACAGACAGTTGGTGAGACCCCATCTGGAGTACTGTGTCCAGTTCTGGAGACCCCATCTCCGCAAGGACATAGACAGGATAGAGGTAGTCCGGAGGAGGACAACTAAAATGGTGCAGGGTCTGCAAGAGAAGCCATATGAGGAGAGACTAAAGGAGCTTAATATGTATACCCTTGAGGAAAGAAGGGAGAGGGGAGACATGATGGAAACTTTTAAGTACCTCAGTAGAATCAACAAAGTCCAAGAGGGTAGCATCTTTCAGAAAAAGAGACATGCAAGAACAAGGGGACACATTTTAAAGATAGAAAGAGGGCGGTTCAGGGGCAATGTGAGGAAGTATTATTTCACAGAGAGGGTAGTGGATGCATGGAACAGCCTTCCTGAGGAGGTTGTGGGGTCTAAAACTGTGGGAGAATTCAAGAATGCATGGGACAGACATAAGGCAATTCTTGTGGGGGGTAGGAAGAAATAGGCTGTTGGGTAACTAGGATCTGCAGCCTATCCTGTAGGTAGGGAAATGGGCAGACTAGATGGGCCAAGCGGTCCTTATCTGCCGTCAAAGTCTATGTTTCTATGTTTCTACAGGACAGTGTACCACCAAACATGTTACCATATGTGAAGATATGGTAATATGGGAACGACAATCAGGGTTTAGGAAGTGGATCCCACCCACCCAAGTTCTGTCATATTACACCGGTTCTGCGTGAATTGCACTGGCTGCCAGTCAGGTGGAGAGTCCTCTTTAAGGTAGGTCTTCTTACCTATAAGGCCCTACACGGACAGGGCCCTGGTTACCTGTTAGACCTTCTGTCACCTGCTTTCTCTGTGCGCCCTCTTCGCTCTTCCAATGAATGCCTCCTGACCATTCCCAGAACTAGGCTGAAATCACAGCGATGAGCATTTAGTGCCGTGGGCCCCTTTTCTGTGGAATTCCTTACCAACTATGGTCAGAGAGGCTTCATCGGTGGATGTTTTTAAGGCCCAGTTAAAGGCCTTTTTCTTCTCTAAGGCATTTAATCTAATTTAATTTAATGTTTCGATAAAGATTTATATTTCAATGTTTAGCTCTGTAATGATCTGTATTTATGTGTAAATTTTTATATTTATTATGTTAAAATGCTTGTTTTAATGGATTGTACGGCACCCAGAGCCTCAGGGATTGGGCGTCTTTTAAATAAATTTTGCTTTGCCTTGCCACTTCGTTTAGAAAATATATTATCTGGATAATCATTGAATTGGAGGTCATTATGGACTCCACAAAACACGTAAAATGTTGGCATAAAAATATTGGTGGCCAAAAATGGGAAAAGATGTCAAACAATGCCTGGAGGCTTGTCTCATCTGTGCAGGGATGAATCCTCCAGTGCCTGGAAAAAGGGTTCTGTTAGGGTGCATACCCCTGGCAGACGGTCCTTGATCTAGCTTACAGACTGATTATGTGGGGCCCTTGCCTACTGTAAAAGGGGGGGTTCTGATATTTACTAGTCATTGTTGACATATTTTCCAAGTGGGTAGAAGCATTGCCCATACAAAATGGTAGTGCTACAGCTACTGCAAAAGCGCTATGGGAACAGGTGTTCTCACGATGGGGTTTTCACAAAATACTTGAAAGTGACAGAGGAACTCACTTTACAGCGAAAATAATGACAGCTTTGTGTGATATCTTAGGTATCACTCAACGTTTGCATTTACCCTAGCATCCACAATCTTTGGGAATGTTAGAAAGGTTAAATTGCACTTTGAAAAATGCACTGAAAAAGGCAGTGTTGAATACTGGTAAAGGGTGGGTGACGCACTTACCAGAAATCTTAATGGGTATTAGAGGTACGGAAAACAAAAGTACTGTCTATAGCACATATCAATTGAAGACTGGATGGGATATGCGGTTGTATTATCCTTCGGATCCAGACTTGTCTACTCCTGTGTTAGACCGTATCAAAACTGATGTGTTTTTGCAACAGTTGCAAAAGCAATTAGCTCTGTATTTGCCCCATGCTGCCAGAAATATGGCACAGACTCATTGGAAAAATGAACAAGAGACATAATGAAAAAGTGATAGCGCCCATTGGACAGGGTCATCCCGTCATGGTGAAAAAATTTGATCAGAAGGGATCATGGGATGCTAATTGGATGAGGTCCTATACCGTCAGTGATGTTTTTGGGCCATGGGTCATATCAGGTCCGACAAATCCAAAAAGAGTCTACAGAGACCAAATGGGTCCATGTGGACCAATGTAAATTGTATCAGCCTTTAAATGATGACAACTGATACTGCTCTGTTTTTCCCCAATAGGTGAAAGACAAAGATGTTTCCTTTACTCATACTGAGCAGTACCTTACTGATCCTGGTAACTTCCGACAAATATGGATGCCCAGGGCACATATGGAACAGTTTATATATCAGGACATATGCCAATCGTTCTGCATGAGGTATCCCAGTATTGTTGGGAGAATGACATGAACACACTGGATATCTTCTTATGAAATAGTACTTTATTTGTTATGGACAATGTCAAAATGCAACATTGGGATGCTTGCCAGAAGCCTGGCCTGGCATGGCGATGTGCGTGGTGAACACAACAACCCAGAAAGGGATCTATATCTGCTCTACATTGGGGGATACTACAAATCTGACAAAAGAAGAACAGGATTTATGTTAAAAGTGGCCAATGGCCAAAGCTTAGTGACCAGTGGCCAAGGTTTTAGTGATCAGTGACCAAAGTTTTATATAAATGTATTAACAACAACACTTTTGGTTGAGAACATAGAACTGGTGTAAAAAGGCTTGCAAAGGGCTGCAAGTGGCTAGTAAAAGGTGAAAGTGGCTAGCAGATAACTGCATAATACCACCACATGTATATGGGTGCCAAATTCAAAAGGTGTTAAGGCCCTTTAAATACTTGTAGAGAAATAGGTAAAAAGCATAAGAAATCTTTAGAAGCAAATGTTTTAAGGAAAATTAGCTTTGCTTTGCTCAGCAGAAATATTTTGTACAAAACCTTCCTTCAACCCAAGGTCATAGCCAAGATAAGGTCCAGCTGCTTCGACCCAATGCAGCTTAGATACAGTTTCTCATTTTATAATTTGTGTTTAAAAAAATGTGTAACAGAGAGTTGATAAGGAACAATTATATACTTGTTTTGGCCACTGTATAGTACAAGCCTACTTTTGGATATGTAAGCAATAGTCACATCCTCTTATGTTTTTCTGTCTCCTAAGCAAGTTATTTTTGATAAATGTAAAACCCCCTGACCACAGTTTTTCCCTCCAAGAATGAGAACATGTCTCAGCAGAATGTCAAGTACATCTTATGACCAAGGTATCTCATGGCCACTCTATTTTTGAACCCAAACCTCAGGATGTATCAGATGACCTAGTGTCGAGCCTAAAATGTGCTGTAGTAGGCTTTCAAAATTTCCACTATGCATTTTGATGTAAACAATTTGGGTATAAATACAGGACCTAGGTGTCATGTCCAGTGTGTTCCAAAAGACTAGCTACACGGGCTGCTATAGATGCTGGACACCCAGAAAAAAGGGAGGAAATCTGCTTAACTTTTTCTGCACCTGTAGCCCTGGTGGTAAAAGCCATCAGCTGTTTAGAATTGATCATGTTAGAGGTAAAATTGTTAGGGCTTAGTTAGGTATTAATAAATTGCAACTGATTTAAAGCAACATCTGGTGTCAGGTGGCTTTATTGGATTACCAGGGACCACTAACCATGAACCTTGTGCTTTTAGTACCTTACTGTCATCAGTATGGTATAGTTTTCTTTATTTACAATTGGCCCAGCCAGCCAGGAGGTGGTTTTGGTTCTGGTCTTGGTAAATCTGATAAAGGCTAATGTTTACTCTAAACAAGGTCCGCGCAGGTAAGGGTCATAACCTAACTGTGGGGCTGGGAAAAAGAGTCTAATAGACTCTGAGTGTTCGAGTGGACTTAAACCTACAGGAAAAGGTCTATGGAGTAGCTAAAAGCTGGGTATGGGTAATGTATATGTATGTGGGGGTCTGAGGACCCCAAGTTTATGGATATATGGAGAGATGTATTAAGGAAAAGTCTCTCAAACAGGCAAGAGCAATTGCCCTTGTGATTTGTGCCTGCTTTCGCAGTTCAGGCTGCTTTTGGAAGAAAAGCAGTGTCTAATCAAGTAACATTAGATAAGCAACATTTAGAGAAAGAAAAATAAGCCACTGTGGATGCATACACAGTAGGTGTGACTACTGATGGATTTATTTGAAAATCCTCCCCCCCCCATGTTCACTATCTGTGCAGTTTTAAGTTTTTTTTGTATCAATTTCAAGTTCCCTTGCCTTCTATAGAGGCTGAAACATTTAATCCCAAACCCAGGTACTGGGAACCTCCACCAGTTGGATCTCAACCTAGTACCTAGTACTGCTACAGATTTTTAACTGCAAACCAGAGCTCTAGGAAAGACTTGGTTTGGCAGGTTACTGAGATGGCCAAAAAAAAAAAAACCTTTAAAAGAATTAATAGCTGCAACACTTGAAGTTTATCCGGAAGGTTTTGCAGTCATTCTTCTGGATCGGACCGGTGTATCAGAAAAGAAGAAGGAAATACCTTGGCACAGGGTAAGTCTGAATGTTATAAAGTTTTTTTTTTATGTCTGTTTTAGTTCTGTAATATACACACTGAACAAGATAACGCTCTCCCTCTTTTCTCTTAATTTTTTTTCTTCCCCAGCATATATTTGTGATTTATAGTTTATGGTTATGCTCCATTTTCAAGGTTGTTGTACAGATAGCATGGTCTGCTTCCGGAGCAGAGCCTGTTACAGTACAAAAGAAAAAAAAAAGTTCTCTGCCTCATCTAATTCTTTTAGTTATTTTTTTTATGAAAAATTTATGTTGCCTGGATAGGGTTATTGAAAAACTTTCGTATGTAGTTGTTGGCCGGAGCAAGTAGGTTTCGAGAGGGAAGGGATATGATGTCATAGATTACAATGTGTAGAAAGATTTGTAGTTTGCAGACAACATGCCAAGGAACTGCTAGGTGAAAATGTAATGTGTTAACAGCTATGAATGACTTTATCATACTTCTAGTTAAAACCAGCAACTTTTTGCTGAAGAGAAGTAAGTAAAATGTTCATCACAAAGGTTTCAAAATGGCTACGTGACATGTTTTGGCTATGCGCCAAAGGGTGTAACCATTGTCTCTTAGATGCATCTTCATTTACAGATGGTGTTTTGTGTTGTATTTTCAAATAAGATCTTGTTTGGTTTCAAACAAATAGAAATAAAGAAGTTTTATGTCATAAAACGAGTTGGAAGGTGTTTAAAAAGTTTTGTTCTGAAAAGATTTGGCATGGAGATATATATAAATTTGTTGCTTTAAAAAGTTGTAGTGTGTTACAAGATTGGTAGTAGGCAGCATATATATAAAACACTTACAGTTTTCTAATGAAACTATGGGCATTACCTCAGCAAATTGGTGTCAAATAATGTCAGTCTTATTTTGTGTTAAGTATTTATTTTTGTGTATGTGCATGTGTGTATACTGTCTTGGCCAGCAGTTTTATTTTGTGCTCTTTTGTTATTAAAAGATACTTTAATATCAGTAGTGTTCTAGGACACTACAAAAACAGCTGGGTTTGAGTGACCCTTGTGTGCACACTGTATGACCTTTTGCAGAATTATTTGACCTTCTTGTGTTTCAAAATGTTATGTTACTACCAGTTCAAACTTGGTGTGTGTTCCCTACTTAGAGAACAACTTTTCACACAAAATGTATGTTTTCATGGAAGCACACCAAGGGTGAACCCTACAATTTTGCTTTTTATTATAGTATTGGCACTATGAATGAAAAAGGACAAACATTTTCTTTTTCTTTTCCTGGGCTTGCAGCCAACACAGGCAATGCTCAAGGCCGTCCTCCAGAAAGATTTGGTTGTAACACAACTCCTTTGTTCCTGAACAATATCACATGATTCCCCTACTACGCAAGGTGCTTAAGGGTGGGGGGGGTTACTTACTACCCTCGTATATATATATATATATATATATATACACACACACATACATACATATACACACACACACACAGTATACTGTTAAAAATAAATATTACAGCTGTTTTGAGAGAGTTTACCATCTACAGTTAAAAATGATGGCTTTTGTTTATGTGTGACCATAGTGTAGTCATGTTTTCCTTTTGAAAATGCATTCTAAGAGATACGTACGTACAGTATTACCATCAATCTGGATCTTTTATAAACTCAGCTGAAATTTTGTTATGCTTAGGGTAAGGGAACCTAGGGACGCTTGGCTTCTTTTATCCTATCAAAATAATCTTGTTTTATTTTTAAAATTGTATATGTTTTTTTTTTGTTTGTCTGTTTGTTTCTTCTCTTTCTTCTAGAGAAAAGAAAGTTCACCATCTTCTAGTAAGGTATGAAACTTACTAAACTAGTTGCAATATAATTCTATTATAATTTAAAGTGCGTTAGGTGGGGACTGCAATGGGGCCACCCCATTACCATTTATCCAGTGCACACCTTTTTGAGGTGCTGCATGACTGGTTACTAATATTGCCAGACTATTTCTGGTTCAATATCCATGACACTATCCACAGCTAACATTTTAATTGCTACAGTGTTCAAGCTGCCTCTTCCACCAGTAGGAGCTGGAAGGGAGGGCCTTACTACCCTTCTTCCAGTGTAATACCCACAAGGGTTGCAAGGTACATCACTGTCTCTCCAATGGGGTAAATAAAAGAAAAATGTGTATTTGCTAATAACTGTTTCTTATTAACAGGTTTTGAAAAGACCCAATGTATTTTAACAGTATAACCCAGCCCAAGTCCTTCAGCTTTTTCTAGTGCAAACAGTTAAACCTCACACATATCATTGGTACAAGGGCTTCTGCCCTCAGCAAGTAATCAGTCAAGCTGGAGGGGTGTGTGTGTGTGTGCATGTATTTCCACATATTCATTCTTTTGATTGCCTTTTCAGCTTTCTTATCCTGTCAAGACAAATATAAAACAACTTCCCATAGCCTTATAGCAAATAATGCAATTATCTGTCTTCTAAAAGCACAAACAAGTTTTTATAATTTCAAAGTTCTAAAGCATTGCATACCCTGAAAAAGTCTTACAAGTTAACAAAAACAGAGTGGTGGATTGCTCAAATAATTATTTCAACCAAAACTAAGTAATTGTTACCAAGGACTGCAACTTATTAACCTAAACTGTACCACTCCCTCTGCAACTTATTCCATGGCTATGTTCAACAAGTAAAGTCACAATGCTCTAAGATTCCTGGACTCTAAACTAAACTTGCAGTCTATATTTGTTCTGTGTTTAAAATGTATTTTATGCATTATGCTCAATACTGACATTATTCTATTGCAAAAATGCTTATCTTTTACGTTTATATTATAATGTTTTAATATACATCTTGCTACACTGTGTCAGGTGTGTATTCAGAAAAGTGCTCCACATGTATAAATGTTTTTAATGCCCATAACCAAACCTAGATACTGGCGCCAGCATTGCTGACCCACCCTTACACTATGTTCCACACAAAACTCCAGACAATGAATGCTCTGTCATTACTCACAGGTACCCCTGGAAAATAAGTGCACTCTATGCAGGTTTTGTAATTTTAAATCTTGATTATAATATGGCAGAATTTAGATTCTGCTCCAAAACCTATGCTTCAAGATTCCATGGTAGACCCATTCACTGGTCACATTTGCAATAAGCACTATTATTAAGTTGGCATAGGCCAACAATATATATATTTGTCCCACTATTACATAGTGTAACAGGCATATGGCTATAAAATATATGTTTAAAGTGTGTTATTGTAACATTACGAGATGTTATAACACAGGTTTCAGGCCTGCCAGCAACAAACAGACAGGGAAATCATGTTCATCACTGTCATAACCTCCTCTGCGATTTAAAAGCAGGGTGTAACCATAACATTGTCATGGATTCACAGATGGTCAAATGGTATAATTGGACCTCAGCCTGCACCCCCAGGTGTGCAGTTGATGTCCCATTTTTCTTTTTTTCTTTCCACAATTGCCAGAATTTAGGCTCTGTCACACCACTCTTTACAAAACAGAAAAGTAATTGGTTTAAAAGATTGTTATTTATGTGTTCTTAACTCAGTTTCTAACACACTTTGCAAGTTTGCACATTTCCACAGTGTGGCACACATAACATCTCCACGTACAACAGCAGTAGCACTTTCATTTAAGCTGCCAAGACCTTCATCTTTTTCCTTAAAAAAAACAACTGCCACAGCTTGAATGTTATCACCATCTTTGTGCCTGACTAGTTCCATATGAGGAGTATTGCATGAATCAAGTCATTATTATCTCTGCAAGTGTAATGTTTTCAGCAAAGTTACACCTATTTGTAGAACTTTAAATCAACTGAAAAAGGTCCAGCTAATTCAGACTCTACAATCAAGCTTATTGTTTCTGCTTACTATGAGGCTAAGTCTGGGGTAGGGGCACTACCCTAACTTCAGCAAGAAGATTTTTCTTCAATTAATCTTCAAGCAAGACATCCATTTTCATCACTGCTGCTTGTTCCAAACATGGCTGGTACTTTATACAAACCTATTGCTCTATTATGGACTGTGTTCCTAAATAATTTTATTGTGAACTGTTACTTTTTGTATGGACTGATAATCTTTGTGCAATGGTGTGATCAACCTCCACAACACAAATGACATGCCAATGTGTGTGTGGCTACTCCATTAGCAGGACTGGGTGTGTAATCTAATGTGCCCCTGGCAAGACCCTTTTCAAATTCAGATATATCCAGCAACCTGCAGCCTGAACATTGACTTTCTTACTATGATGGTGTTTCATCTTTCAGTTACCATCTGCATTGCCCCATGTGTCTTGTGGGGTTACCACCTTTCTGCAAATGACATTTCACCTGTACTGTAACTACACCAACTTGTGGTTACTTATGTGAACTTTATGGATTGTTAATTTCATGGACTGTTACTTGTATGAACTTTCTAAACTGGTCATATACGTTTTCTAATGACCTATCTGACTAGAGACATTATCAACAGATTCTTCAATCAAGCTCCAAGGGTGTGCCACACCTCAATACCAGGTAGCATCTACCTTATCCATACTCAAGGTGGATTCAATTAACTCTTTTTTGTTTGTTAATACCAGCTATTATGTTATGTTATGTTATGTTTGTTTTTTTGTTGTACATTCACTGTTATGTGATATCAAATGTTCACTATCTTTTCACATATTTCAATTGTGGTGTTGACATCCCTAAGTTCTGCACTATGTTTTGCAAACTCACCATTTGTGCTCCATCTGTAACCACCCCTGTACCAACTCCAGAACAGGATGCTTTTTATAAATGCCTTGACCGTCTGTATGCTGGCAACCAGTTTAAAAAAAGGTTTTCACGTAATCAATTATAAACTGTTTTTCTAGCTTTAAAAATTGTAGCTTGTACTATGATAGCTTAGAAATTATGTAAGGTAAAAGTATTAGAAGGCAATTAATAGATTAAGATCAAAAGTGTTTAGCTATACTAAACTTATCAAAGTATTATCTGTGAGGGTTCAGGACTCACCTTACCAGTCTTCCCTCACCCCCATAATGAGAACTGTTAAAAGTGTCCCCAGTTAACACAAGGGCCCCCTAGCAGATCAACTGCCACCTCTCTACCTGAAACCCTTATAAATAATGTACAATTTATGCACATACCTGTTGTCTTAAATATCTTCCATTGGAATATGGCTGAGTTTGGATATTGCACATAAATTAATGTGTCCTTATTTTATGTCTCCCTGATAATAGATGTAATAGCAGCCCATCATCAGAGATCACAAGATAGAATTGCAGGGCAATAAGCTCTAAGAACATTTATTTAATAATTAGCATCTTTATTTTTATGTTTACTTTTGTGAAGGCTCGGGTCCCTGATACGGGTCCCTAACCTTTGAGGTGGGGACTGTTAAAAGTGGCCAGTGGCCAAAGCTTAGTGACCAGTGGCCAAGGTTTTAGTGACCAGTGACCAAAGTTTTATATAAATGTATTAAAAAGTATTAACAACAACACTTTTGGTTGAGAACATAGAACAGGTGTAAAAAGGCTTGCAAAGAGCTGCAAGTGGCTAGCAAAAGGTGAAAGTGGCTAGCAGATAACCACATAATACCACCACATGTATATGGGTGCCCAAATTCAAAAGGTGTTAAGGCCCTTTAAATAATTGTAGAGAAATAGGTAAAAAGCATAAGAAATGTTTAGAAACAAATGTTTTAAGGAAAATTAGCTTTGCTTTGCTCAGCAGAAATATTTTGTACAAAACCTTCCTTCAACCCAAGGTCATAGCCAAGATAAGGTCCAGCTACTTCAACCCACTGCAGCTTAGATACAGTTCATTTTATAATTTCTTGTATTTAAAAAAATGTGTAACAGAGAGTTGATAAGGAACAATTATATCCTTGTTTTGGCCACTGTATAGTACAAGGCTACTTTTGGATCTGTAAGCAATAGTCACATCCTCTTATGTTTTTCTGTCTCCTAAGCAAGTTATTTTTGATAAATGTAAAACCCCCTGACCACTGTTTTTCCCTCCAAGAATGAGAACATGTCTCAGCAGAATGTCAAGTACATCTTATGACCAAGGTATCTCATGGCCACTCTATTTTTTGAACCCAAACCTCAGGATGTATCAGATGACCTAGTGTCTAGGCTAAAATGTGCTTTGAAAATTTCCACTATGCATTTTTGATGTAAACAATTTGGGTATAAATACAGGACGTAGGTGTCATGTCCAGTGTGTTCCAGAAGACTAGCTACATGGGCTGTTATAGATGCTGGACACCCAGAAAAAAGGGAGCAAATCTGCTTAACTTTTTTTGCACCTGTAGCCCTGGTGGTAAAAGCCATCAGCTGTTTAGAATTGATCATGTTAGAGGTAAAATTGTTAGGGCTTTTTTAGGTATTAATAAATTGCAACTGATTTAAAACAACATCTGGTGTCAGGTGGCTTTATTGGATTACCAGGGACCACTAAGCACGAACCTTGTGCTTTTACTACCTTACTGTCATCAGTATGGTATAGTTTTCTTTATTTACATTTATTTTGAATAAAATTAAAGGACATGTTACATTATCCATCTAACATAACATTGTTAAAATGCATCTTATTGGAGTATCAATGCCACACAACGTAATATGTGGATTTTTTTTATATAATACATCTATTATACCAAACTGTACAATAGGGTTAAAGCAATTTTGCCATTAGCAAATAAATATTCTTTGTTAATTTATACTAGCAGTGCACGATGGCCTGGTATAGCATGTAATGTTAATCAAACAGCATGGCACAATTTTGCTGCATGGAATATAGTGTATCAGAAACAAAGTATATCAGGGCAAAAATTCTTGCCCCCATCAGATGGTGTTATTTTGGTGCAAAATATATATCCTTTGTATTATCCATGTAAATTGGAGTATTATAATGTTTTGCTACATTTCCTTTTCCATGATTACCACGTCAATGTAGGGATCAGGTTTCGGTAATAGTGTGGCAACAGTATTATAATAATAATACTTTAAATCAATACCATAATAGACACAGAATGTGGTCATTTTAAATTCCTGTAGAAGCATCACCAGGCTTCTCTCGTCGTAAAAAGAGACATGTGGGTCTGGTTAGGCTCAGGATTAGGAATTGCTAATGGTATTGATTCTATGGTTTTAACAGGTCATATTCGTTCTTTAGAAAGGACTTTAAGAAATATGGCTACTGGACCATTATCAACTACCATGAGTTTAGCAGCTGATAATGAAGAAATTGATTGGCTTGCATTTAGAGAAATCTTACAGAATTTTCAAATTATTGCTAAAATAGTAAGGCTTTTAAATAACTCACGTTCTAATATGTTTAAAGACAGCTATATAGAACTGGCTTGTTCTCAATTAGCTGCTGAAGTGCATGCTTATTTAGTCAAAGAATTAAATAGAATTGAAACGAATAGGTTACCTTTAGGAATAGGTGAGACCAATGTGACTAGATTATTGAGTCATCCCACAGTACTTTTACCATCCTTAGGTATGATAAAAGTATGGAATTCACCAAATCAATATACACAAGTGCGGCGACATGTGATTCCCATACTAGTGATAATACCTGTATGTTTTGAACCACCAAAAATATAGTGGCAAATCAGTAATTTGGGAGTATTAATACATGACCAGATCATGAGACTCCAAATACCAGGTGATACTATTATCACAGTACACAAAGAATATGTTGTCTTATGTAACCAACAGTGTGTACAAGAACATGAAACCTTAATATGTGGGAAGAGGTATCAACCACCCCATGGTTTACTGAACAATGTAAGTTTATCCTAACATCTGGAAATGAATACCACCAAGCTATGAGATGGAACCAATTATGGTGTGTAATCGCAGGTCAACCTTGGAATGTATGGGGGTGTAGTGACAAGACCTAGAGGGGGAGCAAATTGGACCCTCCAGAAATGTCCTGTCTATAGCTGAACAAATGTTATCCATATTGATGGTTCCAGTATGGCCTTGGATTTACTCACTGATTTGGCAACTCCACCTCATTTCGTATTATCCAAAATTAGTAAACTGACACTTGGTGCCTTTTTGTGTCGTCAACAAAATGAAGGACTTATTTTCTCACAAAAGACCTCTGCTGTAGAGGTAGAGAAGCAGTCATCTTATATACCTATTATATCCTGGTGGGATTGGGGCTCGGCTGTTTTGGGTACTCGTCCAACCCTAATAGTGGTACTATGCGGTATTGCAGTAATCTGTTTCCTTGTTATGGTACAAGTGTTCGTGTATCATAAGACAGATGTTCAAACAAATACAAATGTAACAATGGCAACAGCTTCTTGTGTGATCGCCAAGGATAGAGATTCACAAAGAGTGGATTGTATAAATAAAGTTTAAACGCATTTATATTTGTAACATTAATATATTTAGTTTTCACCTTGTATATCATTTCCCAGTATGTAGCAGAAAAATGGAAATGTCTGGTAGTAACCTTATAATGACACAGCACTTTATATTTCACAACATATAACATCCAAAATGTCCTATAATAAACTTAACAGGATGGTGTGCCCTTATTAAGATGGTATTTACCTGTTAAGGATGGTGTGTAACAAAGAGAATGTTGTGCAACACAGTTTATGAATAACATGTTTTCAAGCTACACAGTCTATAAATAACCTGTTTTTGGAGAAAAAGGTACATCACAGCCTAAAAATAGACTTGTTATTGGTTTTATGATTGGTTTATACTGGGGCGATGGCTTTTTCAAGATAACAATTTTATATATAAACCACTGCATGTAAACTAAATAAGTAGCACCACTATTGATGAAATGAAATGAACTTGTATGTGAAGATGAATAACCACAATAAACTGTGAGAAGTAATCTGAAGGTTCGAGTGGAATTCTTTTGCAAACACAATGCAGACCTTACAGATTCATCAGAGGGGACTGACTTGAAACTCATCAGAGGGAACTAAGGTGAGACCCACCAGAGAGGACCGCGTTAAAGTTAATCAAAGGAGACAGAGGTAAGGCCCATCAGAGGACACTAAGGAAAGGCTCATCAGAGGGGACTGAGGTGAGACCCATCAGAGGGGACTGAGGTGAGACCCATCAGAGGGGACTGAGGTGAGACCCATCAGAGGGGGCTGAGGCAAGGCCCATCAGAGGGAACAGAGGTAAAATTCAGAGAGTACTGAGGTAAGACCCATCTGAGGGAACCAAGCACCTAGGGAAAATAAACCCTAAGATGGAGTACTAATACTGGATGAGTGAGGTGAGATGTGGCACTGCAGAAGAGGAACAGGATCTAGGAGTTATCAGTAACTCCCTTAAACAAATTAGCCAGTGCAACAAGGCCTATAGCAAGGCAAACAGGATGCTGGGATGTATTGAGAGGGGTACTGATAACAGAAGAAAAGAGGCAATACTTCCCCTATACAGATCCCTGGTGAGGCCTCACCTGGAGTACTGCATCCAATTCTGGAGCCCTCACCTCAGAAAGGAGAGGGTAGGTTGGAAACAGTGTGCAGAGTAAGAAAAATTATTCCAGGGCACATCCTATGTGGAGCACCTCAAGACACTTAATATATATTCACTGGAAACCAGAAGAGAGACAGAAGATATGATAGGGACTGTCAAGTTCCTTAAAGGAATTATCAAGGTAAACTGTGCAAAATTTTTTACCCTGAATACCAACTCGTGGTCACAAGTGGAAATTAACAGGAAGGGGGTTCAAGAGGGATGTGAGGAAGTACTACTTTATGGAAAGGGTGGTGGAACCTTGGAACAGTCTGTTGGTCAAGGTGGTGGGTGCAAACACAATCAAGGGATTCAAGCAGGCATGGGATAGAATGAAAGGAATAGTGGTCACCTGGGGTGACAAGTCCAGGGAGGAGAATAGGGATAGGATGGGGAGGGTTAGTACCCTGGAGGAACAGTAGGTTCCAGGGAAGGTTCCAGGGATTATAGGGAATATAGGCAGACTGGATGGACCTCTGGTCTTTTTCTGCCATCATGGTCTATGTTTCTATTTCTTTGAATTGCCCATCAGAAGGGACCAAGATGAGACCCATCAGAGGAAACCGAGGTAGGACCATCACAGGGGGCTGAGGTAAGGCTCATTAGAGGGAACCAGGGTAAGACCCTTTACAAGGGACCAAGGTACAGCCCATCAAAGAGTACTGAAGTGAGAAACATCTGAGGGGACCAAGGAATCATTCATCAGAAGGGACTGAGAGGAGACCCATCAGGAATGAGATAAGGTCCATTGGAGAGGGGCTGAGGTAAGGCCCATCACAGGGTACCGACTCATGGTAAGGCCCATCAGATGGGACCAGGGTAAGGCCTATCAGAGGACACTGAAGTAAGCCCCATCAGAAGGGACCAAGGGAAGGCCCATCAGAAGGGACCAAGGCAAGGCGTATCAGAAGAGACCCACTTAAGGTAAAGCTCATCAGAGGGGACTGAGGTAAGACCCTTCAGAGGGAACCGACTCAAGGTAAGGCCCATCATAGGGGACCAACTTGAGATAAGGCCCATCAGAAGGAACTGAGGAAAGGCTCATCAAGGTGGACCAAGGTAAGGACCTTCAGAGTGGACCAAGGCAAGGCAAATTAGAAGGGACTGAAGTAAGGATCAACAGAAGGAATTGAAGAAGGACCCATCAGAGGGGACCAAGTAAGTCCCATCAGAGGGGACCAAGATAAGGCCCATCAGAGGGGACCAAGATAAGGCCCATCAGAGGGGACCAAGGTAAGGCTAATTAGAAGTGATCGGGTAAGGCCCAGCAGAGTGGACTGAGGTAAGGCCTATCAGAGGAAACTGAGTGACTGAGGTAAGGCCCCAAAGGGGAAGCAGTGGGTGGAGACCGGGAATGGGATAACAGGGATGGAAATAACTGGGATAAAAAAATGGGTAGAAACATTTGCACCACTGAAGAAAAAGATACAGTACATAACTGGACTATCCTAGGTCAATTTATTGCAAACTAAAAATAGCTCCATTCCCTGAGAGTTTTTCCTTACCTGCTACAATTCCACCACATTCCTCCACCAGTTTGATTGCTGCCTCCATCGTCCCTCCAGTCTCAATCCACTGATCCACTAAGAGAACACGAAGACCTGGGAAAAGAACATCTTTGGATGTGAATAGAACAGTAAATAGCACCCCCGAATAAAAAGTACCTGAAAGGTCCTTTCATTTGCCAAGGAAATTATCCAGTTTCCTGCGGTTTCTCCTCCTCTTCCTATTCCTGGTGTGCACTGGCATGTGAAATGTATTACAGTAAGTAACTGGTTAATTGTAATCTTATTACTTTTCTAAGTAACTGATTACAATTAGAGATATTTCGTTAAAGTGATTGCAATGAGTAATTGTGCCTTTAAATAGTATTCTGATTAAAGGAAATTTCCGATATAAGATATTGGGTGGGCTTCACAGTTCAATACCTTAAATTGTCATGTACTAACTGGTGCCACATTTTTTTATTTAAAACACCATCCTTTTAGTATGGGAAGGATTGTAACTAATGCTGAACCCACGGTCAGCCGATCCCTTCCAGATTCCTGTGAGCCTGCTCCCACCCCTGTGCTCTGAGATTTTAGGATGTGAGTAATAGAGAGCACGGGGTGAAGCTATTCACAGAAGTCTATGGGAATGTTTTAAATGCCATTTTTTTTTAGAAACTTTAAGCACTGAGAGGAAAATTAAAGCCATTGCTTAACTAATAGGGCCCTATTTATAAAAATGTCATTTAAAACAGTCCCCATAGACTTGTATGGGGCTTACCTCCGCACTCTGCCTGCTCTCACGTCACAAAATCTCAAGAGTGTGGGGGTGGAGCAAGCTCACCAGAAACTTGGAAGGGATCAGTTGGCCGTGGGTTCTGCACCAGTTATGATCCCTTCCCATACTAAAAGGACGGTGATTTAAATTAAAATTTAGCATTAGTCAGCTCACGCTGCTACAAGGTACTGGGCTATGAAGCCCAATACCATATGGCACTAGGTTGGATCTTCACTTTAATCAAATATTTTTATTTACTAATACGCCTGTTATTTGCTCAACAGAAGACTTTTGAATGGATCAGCAGTGCCCTGTTCTCGCTAAACACAGCTTAACAGTGTCCTGTCCTCACTAAAAACAGCTCAACAGTGTCCTGTCCTCGCTAAAAACAGCTCAACAATGTCCTGTTCTCGCTAAACACAGCTCAACAGTGTCCTGTCCTCGCTAAACACAGCTCAACAATGTCCTGTTCTCACTAAACACAGCCTAACAGTGTCCTGTCCTCGCTAAACACAGCTCAACAGTGTCCTGTCGTCGCTAAACACAGCTCAATAGTGTCCTGTCTTCGCTAAACACAGCTCAAGCAGTGTCCTGTCCTCACTGAACACAGCTCAACAGTGTCCTGTCCTCGCTAAACACAGCTCAAGTGTCCTGTCCTCGCTAAACACAGCTCAACAGTGTCCTGTCCTCACTAAACACAGTTCAAGTGTCCTGTCCTCGCTAAATACAGCTCAACAGCATCCTGTCCTCACTAAAAACAGCTCAACAGTGTCCTGTCCTCGCTAAACACAGCTCAACAGTGTCCTGTCCTCGCTAAACACAGCTCAACAGTGTCCTGTCCTCGCTAAACACAGCTCAACAGTGTCCTGTCCCAACTAAACACTACTCAATAGCTCCCTATCCACACTGAACACTGATCAACAGTGCCCAGTGCTCACTAACCATTACTCAACAGTGCCCTGTCATCAATAAACCTGACTCAGCAGTGACCTGTCCTCACTTAACATGACAGCAGTGCATTGTCCTCACTAAACGTGATTCAATAGCCAGCATGTTCTCCCTAAACACGACTCAACAGCAGCCTGTCCTCACTAAATATTACTCAACAAAACCCTGTCCTCGCTAAACATGACTCGGTAGCACCCTTTCCTTGCTAATCACGACAACAGCACCCTGTCTTTGCTAAACACAACTCAATAGCACCCTGTCCTCACTTAACATGACTCAAAAGCACCATGTTCTCCCTAAACATGACTCAGCACCCTGCATAGGCACCGACTATGGGGGGGGACTGAGGGGCTGAAGCCCCCCCGGGAATATTCGGTAGGGGCTTTGCGCCCCCCCGGAATTTACAAAGTTGCAGCAGAGGATGGGGTTAAATTGCAGCAGAATGGCCCGGAATGCCATTCCATCTCATCAGCCAGCCAACACCAGCACTTTAATTTTAAGTGCCTGCTCTTCCTGCCTGCCAGCCCAGCCAAGCTGTGTGCAGCTGCACAATTGAAAGACGAGTAAGGACCCAACCTATCAGATACTGCCATTTTTGTGGGATTGGCGCCACTATGACGGGTGGAAGTTAGGTTCCTTTCTTGCTCAGCCGACAGCCGCCCTTAGCGGAAAAGTGCGGATGGGTTCTCTTTTGTTGCAAGGTCCCTAGTTTGTGAGTCACTCCCTCTTAGTCTCCATCACTCTCAGCCTGGAGTCAAGATTTGAGATTGCATGCATGGACCCTGTCAGGTTCAAGTTGTAACACCCACTCTAGCACTCCCCCCGCAGCAGCAGCCAAGGAGCGGGAGCGTGACCACATGACGGTGATGGCGTGGATTGTTCGGGGACACCACACGGGCAGCGGGGAAGTAGCTGTAGAGATGAGTGGAGGTGTGGAGCATCAGCAGCTGGCTTCAGAGGCCCAGGACTGGGAGGTGGCCGGAATCAGAAAGTCACCCAAGGAGGAATCGGAGAGGAGAAGCTAAATGAGGAAGTTAGGAAAAAGGTTTCCAGCCCAGGTAGGACATGGGGAGCACTGGAAGTTCCTGTTTATGTTTAAGCCTATATATTTGCTCAGATAGCAGCCCAATGGTCCTCTAAATCTCCTACAGGAGGCAGGGGTGGGGTAACTTAACCAGAACTTTAAAATGGAAATGAAGCAAGGAAGGATTACTGTTACTGTGAAGATGTCTGTCATTGCAGTGAACACCGATCTGCCTGAATAAATGTGCTTGCCCACCAGAACATAATTTATTACAGAATCATAATTATGTTCTTAATAATGGATTACAAGTACACTGTACAACTGGTGAGAGCACTGCTACTGCTGAACTTGTGTTTCTTGATAGTTGGTGCCTGATGTGCACACACTCAGTGTCCCCAAACCAAATGTTTCAGGAACCCTGTCCAGCCATTTGCATGCAATGACACAGGAAAGCCCCACATGTCACGGATGACCATCAGGACTGAAGGGCACTGGCACTTACAATAACGCTTAAGCTCACAGTGACAGAGCCATCCTGGTAGCCTCAGCACTAGTGAGCAGCTCACTAGTGTGGAGGCTAACAGGATGGTTCTGCATTAAGGACTGAAGTTTGATTGCTGGAAATAAAAAGAGACAAAAACAATACAACAAGTGTACTGTTGTCAGAGGCAACGCATTTAGGAGAAGGAATGCTCTGCCTTTTTATTGCCTACATAGGTTGTCATGGCTCCCATCAGTTTTTTTTTTTTGCTTTTTCTTCTATTGTTGATGAGTCAACATTAACAGTTTTACTGGTGGCCAGTTACTTGAAGGATTATGCAATTATGAAGTAAAATAAGATTTTACAGAAACATATTGGTGTTTGCTGTAGTGACTGGTCTCCTTTTTTGCATACATGTAACATCTCCCTCTTTTCGCAGGCTACTCCTGTTTTTTTTACTGAACTCCCTCTCTCCCTCCCTCTCGGGAAACAAAATCTCCCGCTTAAGTAAAATTATATCCAAAATAGCCATTCATGTTTTTTTTTGGCAGATAAAAACACATGAAAAGTAAATTAGTGATGAACAATGTAAGTGAAAACGCTGTACAATTATTCTTGACAAAATGAAATATATTAAATGGTTTTAAATGTTTGTTTCCTTATTTGCTGATGCCATTTAAAGACAAACCCATGACATTATGGCATCTCCCTACTAGTAGGCCAATCTACCTATTAATTTGACCAAATCTCCCTCTTAAGCAAGTTGGACACATCACATGTATGCTTTTGTACTTGTTTGAGCATCTATAGCAGATCACACCTCATACATCTGGAAGGCTGGGTGGGCGGGTGGCTGTTTTTTGCGTTTTTGTAGGACTTCAAAAAGTCTTTACAACAATACAGTACAGTATACAGTATCTGTGTTTTTTGAAGGTGATATGATGCTGGTATGTTATATTAAGTGGTTTGTGTATGAAGTTTGCTAATTGTGGTTATCTGCTTTTTTTTTTAAGAAAGTTAAAACTTCCAAACTGTTGTCTGCTTAGGTATTAAGAACTGCTTCATTTCATAACAGGGCAGGATGCATCTTCATTTTTGCATACCCCTACTGTGTGCCAGAGGGCTTTAGACAGTACACATTATATGTGTTTTATTAAATGTCACCCACTTTCCACAGGCCACCAGGGATAAGACAGGAAAAGATACCCATTGCCTGTGGGAAGTGGGTGGCATTTTAATAAAACAGCAAACAATATTTTAGGCAAATTCGTTTTACTGAAAAAAGATTTGGGTGATAGACTGCAGAAAACGTCACCAGTATCTGCAACACTTGCTGGGAGTGGGTCAAAGTGGTGAGTGACAACACCAGAAGATATGCCAATAGCTGGTGAGGGGGTAAGGATAGGTGAGTGACACCCCTAGTGTCTGCAACACTTACTGAGGAGTGGATTAAGGTGGGTGAGTGATGCCATCAGAGACTCTGCCAGTAGCTGTGGGGAGCGAGAAAGGTGGGTGAGTAATACTACCACTCGCTGGGCAGTAGGTCAAGGTGGTGAGAAACAACAAAAAACAGGCACATTTTGGTAATGTGCTAGCACTGAAATGATGTTTATTATGCTGTGCAATCTCATCAGTAAACACACCAAAATGCACCACAAAGCACCAAAAACCCTAAAGCTTCTGGTGCCACCAAGGACCCCAGACCCCCGGCCATTTCTTAAGCCCCCCCCCCAGTAAAAATAAAACTTGGCTCCTATGGCACCCTGTCCTCCCTAAACATGGCTCAGCGTCCTGTCCTCCCTAAACATGGCTCAGCACTCTGTCCTCCCTAAACATGACAACACCCTGCCCTCCCTAAACATGGCTCAACACCCCGTCCTCCCTAAAGATGGCTCAGCACCCTGTCCTCCCTAAACATGACTCAGCACCCTGTCCTCCCTAAACATGGCTTAGCACCCTGTCCTCCCTAAACATGACTCAACACCCTGTCCTCCCTAAACATGGCTCAGCACCCTGTCCTCCCTAAACATGGCTTAGCACCCTGTCCTCCCTAAACATGACTCAACACCCTGTCCTCCCTAAACATGGCTCAGCACTCTGTCCTCCCTAAACATGACTCAACACCCTGCCCTCCCTAAACATGGCTCAGCACCCTATCCTCACTAAACATGGCTTAGCACCCTGTCCTCCCTAAACATGGCTCAGCACTCTGTCCTCCCTAAACATGGCTCAACATCCTGTCCTCCCTAAACATGGCTCAGCACCCTGTCCTTCCTAAACATGGCTCAGCACTCTGTCCTCCCTAAACATGGCTCAGCACCCTGTCCTCCCTAAACATGGCTCAGCACCCTGTCCTCCCTAAACATGGCTCAGCACTCTGTCATCCCTAAACATAGCTCAGCATCCTGTCCTCCCTAAACATGGCTCAGCACCCTGTCTTCCCTAAACATGGCTCAGCACTCTGTCCTCCCTAAACATGGCTCAGCATCCTGTCCTCACTAAACATGACTCAGAACTCTGTCCTCCCTAAACAAGACTCAACAGCACCCTGTCCTCCCTAAACATGGCTCAGCACCCTGTCTTCCCTAAACATGACTCAGCACCCTGTCCTCCCTAAACAAGACTCAACAGCACCCTGTCCTCCCTAAACATGGCTCAGCACCCTGTATTCCCTAAACATGACTCAGCACCCTGTCCTCCCTAAACATGACTCAGCACCCTGTCCTCCCTAAACATGACTCAACAACACCCTGTCCTCCCTAAACATGGCTCAGCACTCTGTCACTGAGTCTGAGGGGTTGAGGGAACAGTGTCAGGAGCAGCGCCCTTCCCTGGTAGCTCCCAGGGGCTCAGGTAGGAGCAGCAGCAGCACTGGCCCGGTCTTCTCCCCTGAGGTCTCCCTTGGGGATCTCATCTCTTGAGGCTAGGGGTCACCCTTCTGGACCTACGCAGCCATGGTCACCTTGCAGGGAGGAATCCCTTCAGGGCTCAGTCCTGACCATTTCAGAATGGTTGAATGGCTGGTGACTACCTCGACTGACTTGATCCTTCCAGGGTGTTGGTTCGCCTGTTCAGTCCCCGAGCCCTGACATAGGTTGTTCCCTTCCTCAGAGGCATTTGGCCCCTTTACCTCTGCTAATTCCTCCCCCTCTCCTGGGCCACTCTGGTCCTACAGGGCCTCTAACCTGGGATCAGTTTAGAGCCATGGCTGCCCTAGTCCCAGCCTACATTAGATCCATGGACAAGCAGGTGTTCACCACCCCCACGGGTGGCAAGACTCTGACTCCCTAGACTCGTCAGCTTCCTCATCTTCCTCACATGAGGGAGAGGATCCTTCTGTCCACCTTTCCTCAGACGCTGACCAGACCTCCTATCAGTGCTTCCTTTCAGGGTTAGTTGACGAGCTCCATATATCTAGACTGGCAAGACACAATCCTGAGTGGGTAGCACACACTTTTTTAAGCGAGTACAGTGCAGGCAACCTGGTGGTACCCACCTGGCCCTCCCCCTATCGGGAGGCATTGTACCATGCTTGGCAGTGTCCATCAGTTCCTTCCCCAGTCCAGATGGACTGCTGGTGCAGGTATTGCATACCCCAGCGATCTTGGGGAGACCTACCTCACCCCTCTTCCAGCGTGACACTCCTGGACACTACCTCTGGGCTTAGAAGTCCAAGACATGACTGGCTCCTGGATGCGGACTCTGCAGAGTTTGACTCCTGGGGAGGAGAGTGTTTTACACGGCACATCTTTCTCTCTTCATCACAGCACATCTGGCCCATCATGCTGCCTACAACAGACTCTTATGGTCTTTGCTAGGACAAATCCTAGTATCTATGCCTGATACAGCGGCAACCAGACAAGCCATTGCCCTCTCTGTTTGTGGCCTGGAGCTTGCGAGGCACCAAGCAAGGGCATCGTATGACGCCAATGAGGTGGCATCCAGACTAGCGGGGACAACGATCTGCATAAGGTGGATGGCATGACTTTGTCTGTCCTGGTTATCACCCATGGCTCGGCAAAGGGTGATTGCCTCCTCCTTCCAGGGAACCCATCTTACTTCCTGCAGGGTAAGGTGGGAACTTCAGGGGCGACTTCCTTCTCCCAGTCAGAGGGAGACCCCGGCTCATCCTGACCAGTCCCAGGCCTAGTTAGGCCTGTAAGGGTTTCCCCCCCTTCTGTGACTCCCACACAGGAGGCTGAGGGACATTCTTCCCTCATGAAGGTACCAGGTCCCATTAGGGGGGCTTGGTAATGGTGAAGATTGACACAGATAAGATATGAAAATTATGTACCTACTGTAATTCTTGATCTCTCTGTGCATCTTCACTATTCACCACTGCGTCCCACCCTCTTTCCCCTCTTGGGCTTCAGCCTCTGGGCAGTGCCTCCCCCCTGCTTGTCTTTCCCCAATTGAGGCCAATTTTGGCTGGGTCCAGGTGGTACCTTTGAACTCTCTGCTCCTTCGAGTGAAGTAACAGAGGTTTGCTGTTGGGGGAAAACAAGCAGGGGTGCTTGTCCCTTCATATAAGGACTCACATGGGCTTTTTCTTGCATCCCCGATAAGGACCCCCCTCCGGCTGGATCAAACCCCTTTCTTGGCATCGATTCACCAACTCAAATTCTCGACTCTTGGGATCCTTCTCAAGTCTGTAGCAGTTATTAGGGCCCCAGTGACCCCTTCAATCCTTCCTTCAGGAGCTATAGCTCCCTCTTCTCCCCTGCTGGTTACAGTTATCTTTTTCCCTAAGCAGGGTCCCCCTCGGGATGGTGAGACCATGTCTTAAGGGTTTTTTTTCCTCCTAACATCCTTTCTCCTTCTATCTCAGGGGGATGCTCCATCTCTAGATCCTACTGAGAGGATTCCCTCTTCAGGGGGACCCTGTAATGGCGTTGGTCCTGGCCCCACCCTAGAAGTTTGTTAATGACAGGAATGGGTGACACTTGCCCCCCGCTTACACCTCTTTTGGGCTGGCGGAGAGGGCTTTTTCAAGTCTGGTGCCCTGACTTGGTCTGTCTTCTGGGCTGTTGCCCAGCTAGCCCCCCCAACCCCAAGGTTTCTTCTTAAACCTGGGGTGTGGTATTCTGCTCCACTTTGGTGGAGATGTGAAAAAGCTTGAATGTGGCTGAAGACAGTGGTCCCCTTCTCCAGAGCCCCAGAGAGTCCGCCGGACCTCTGCAGGGCTGGCACAGTGTCTCCCTTTCCTCTCTTCCTTATCTTTCCTACTATCTTACTCTCCCTCCCTTTCTCTAACCCCCCCCTTGCCTGCTCAGAGGTTTGGGGCCCCCTGTCTCACATCCCTAGGTTTCCCTTTCTGTCCTTTTAAGTCGGCTTTATTTCTTCTTCTGTTTATATCCTTTCCTTTTTCCTGTCTCTCGGGCTTCCTTACCCCCCCCTCCTTTTTTCTCTTTCCTAACTCCTCAGCTGCTAACATCACAACTTTGTATATTTGCCTGCTTCCTCTGCCTCCTACGAAACCAGGGCTACGTGCAAGCTCTTCCTCCTATGAACATGGGCTACGTCCACCTCCTCCAAGCTCTCTCTGTCATACTGCTGTTGATTCTAAGCAATGGCACTTCACAAAGTGATCTGCCGGTTCCCCTGTCCCGTACCACTATTGAGCATAATATCCATTATGACCCTGGCTTTATCACAGGAAAGCTTAAACTGTTAACCAAGGTCACTGGTTCTGGCACTGGCTCCTGCTGCCTCCACATGGGTGGCTTACCGCTGGGGTCCTTGCCTCATAACCTACCTAATTCCTCCACTTAAGCTCATGGTACTGCACTTGGAACACAGAAGATGCCTCAACCCCAGAAGATCCAACAAGCTTTTTTACAAGCAACTTAAAGGAAGCTTGCTCAGAATCATCCTACTTTTACTGCTTATGTCACCCTAACCCTGGCCCTGCTGGAAATGCACCCACACACAAACACCCTGAAAAAGGAACTATTAAGTCCTGGAAACCTGGGGTTTTATTGTGCCTTGTCTCACTCACACTGATATCCCTCACAGAGCCCCTGAGCTGTGAACTGCCACCAGCTGCCCTAACTCACCTCCAGGTAATTGTACTCAATGCATATGGCATGACCACTTCTCCAGACTCCTGGACAAGCTCATACTCTAAGAAAGGGCACCCCATGCATTGTCCCCAGGACCACAGGCCTAAATATCCCTCTTTAGTCTGGTGCATCCATGGATTCCTTGCACACTACAGCTCCTTTAAAACACAGATATCAGGGAAACGGCAACGCGCAAGAAGCTACAGACTCCTTCTTACCTGCATTACCCACCTACTACTACTACTACTACTACTACTACTACTGCTACTAATGCTATTGGGTAATGTACACCACAAACCTGGCCCTCCTCACTCTCAGAATAGCCCATGACAAAAATCTGCAGAACTCACCTTTGCCGCCTTAAACATCTGCAGTCTGCTGCCCAAACTGGACAACCTAAAGGTATGGGTTATGAAACACAACCCCCAATATCCTCTCGATCGTGGAAAAGTGGCTATTGCCCAAGGCACTGGACTCTGCCATCGTGCTGCCTGGATACACCCTTTTTAGGCAGGACTGTACCTCAAAGAAAGGAGGGGGGTTGCGTAGTCTACATAAAGGACACACTTCAGGGGCATATCCTTCCCCTCCCCAACAGAAGCACCAATCTGAAAATCCTACCCATCAAAATCCTACTGGGCACTCACAACAAGGCGCTTACGATCCTCACAGGCTACATCCCACCTAAAACAACAATTTCCGGTGCTAGCAGCCTCATGGACTTTATTGCCACCCTGCACCTTAACTCTGAGATCATTCTTCTCTGGGATTTCAACATCAGTTGGCCCTCTTCCGCAGCTGCTATGGTGAGACACTCTCTAGCGACTATCCACTTTTCCCAGATGGTGGCAACCCCAACAAGGGTCAACTACAAAACTGGTACTAGCACACTGCTGGACTGGATCTTCTCAAACTGACCAGCCCACATCACCAACACCACTGTCCTGCCTGACTCACTGAGTGATCATTCACCCATTACCTGCACCAGGCAAAACAACTTCAGCAAGCCCCTACCCAGAACCATAACCAGCTGTGTACTCCTCAAAGGGTGCCTACCACAACTCAAAGTGGACCTTCAAGGCCTAGAGTGGTCTTCTGAGTAGGACATCTCGAGTAGCTCCTGGCATCTGCACTCTGCCTTTCTACAGCAGCGATCAGCCTCCAGCCATCTCCCACTCATCCAGTGAAAAAGCCATATCAGTGTCTCTATTTGGCCATCAAATCCATCTCGTCCCATCCATCGGGTGATACAGAAGGTCCACTGGACCACCAGGGTTATATACAACATATGCCCATGAGCGGGTGTATGGGTGCAGGGTCCACCACTGGTCTGCAGGCATCAGTTCCCAATGGCTGCAGCCTGGCAGGGCACCAGATGCAAGTTGCCGGGGATCGGCACACCGTATGCAAATGGGGACATAATGACATGCAAATGGCCCCATTTGTGCCTTGCATGCATAATGGCCTCATTTGCATGCCCAGTGCTGAATATCATGGTTGATGCACCTAGCGCAACTGCACTTGCGCTGGTGCATCCCCCGGCTCCCCTCCTGCCACTTGCGCGGACGCAGTGCCACTGCGCCATGCGCAGTGCGTGTGCCCTCAGTGCCATATTCAACGGTGCTGAGCCAAGGCACAGCACCATTGAATATCGCATGGTCCATGCCCTGGCACAGCCCAGTTGTGCTGTGCCCAGGGGTTTGTCCCTGCCTGACGCAGTCTGAATATCCCACCCTAGATAGAAAAAGTCTAACTGTATGTTGGTAGGAATTTGTCTGTAGTTTTCTTTGCTTTTCTTTTAAGTAATTGTATGCACTTTGATATCGTGTTCTGTGTTTACATTTTACATATTTTTATCCATTTTAGTAAACCTTTTATTTAAAAGACTGCCTGGGTGTCTGCAAGCCCTTTTTTTGCACGTGACGTATAGATGGTTAAGTCTGACAGCTGTTCTGGAAAGCTTGACGGTGTTACTAAACTGGGAAAAGGTAAGAATATACCTAAGGTATTTTGCAGAGTTTTAAGGGTTCATTTTGGATAGCTGGTTAGGTGCCCTTGGGTGAAAGATAATATTGCATCCCCCAAAAAGAATATTATCTGAGCCTGTACATTTGGGTACGCTAGCATAAGGTTCACAGTTTGAACCCCCCCAGAACTTGAGACCAAAGGTGATTCAGACCCACAAGCAGACAGGAGGATTACCCTGTCTGTTACCTGGTCACACTCTTGCGTGCTGAAGTTGGCACTGTGAGACCAGAGGGCCTGACCTGCTGAGTGCATTTGTGACACATTTGGTCAGCAGCGATGTGGATAAATTTGGTAACACAAGCTTTAACTGTTCAGTGTGTCAGCTTAATACTGTATAGCTCACTTGCAAAATAAGGCAGTGATTTATTTTTAAAGAGGAAACAGAACTATATCATTTTGCTCACAGTCAAGATCCTACCGGTTTTATTTTTTTTTTATAAAGTGCAAGTTAGAGCAGCCATAGTTAGGGAAGAAGATGGCTTCCAACTACAGCAGGTACACTGCAGACTACTTGAGGCAGTTGTGCCAGAACAGAGGAGTCCTGCACACGGCGAGGGCCACCAAGCAGAACCTCGTGGATGCCCTGATGGCAGCAGATGCCCAGAGCATCAAGTCACAGACTGTGACTGTAAAGGACCAAATCTTGGGCGTGGAGGGGCTAGTGCAGTGTCCAGATCAGGTGATGAGGGCAGCAGGGCCAATGCAAGTGAAGGGCCACAGTAGCAGGGGAAGGTCACCAGAATTTTGGAGCCAGAAGCAATCAGGCTGCAGATTGAGTTGCACAGAATGGAGCTGAAGTTCCAGAGAGATGCTGAGTGATAGAAATGAGCCACAGAGGAGAAGAGGGAGCGAGAACAATGAGCTGCAGAGGAGAAGAGAGAGCAGGAATGGCGAGAAGCAGAACGTGAACAGTGAGAGGTGGACCGTGAAGAGCATGAGCACCAGAGGCAACATGAACTAGAGAAGCTATGACTCCAACTACCAGCACCAGAGCAAGTAAGTGGCTTGGGTTTAACTGGAACTACAGGACTGGGTTACAAATTTAATTCCAAATTGATAGCTGAATTTAAAGAGGGGGAGGATATGGATGCCTTTTTAAATTCCTTTGAAAAAGTCTGTAGTCAGGCAAAAATTCCTAGAGGGTCCTGGAGCTTCCAGCTATCCCCGCTACTTACTGGGAAAGCTCAGGATGCATTGGGTCAAATGGACAATAACGACAGTAATGATTACAGCAAACTTAAAGCTGCACTTTTAGAAAAGTTTGATTTAACTGCAGAAGCATACAGAGCTAAATTCCATAAGCTCAGGAGAAGCCCTGACATGAGCTACGAGGAGCTAGCCATGAAACAACGTCAATATTTAAAATGTTGGTGGGAGGGAATTGAAGCAAACTCTGTAGATAAAATTGAAAATGCTATTCTGTTAGAACAGTTTTTCTGGGCATGCTCAGCAGAGCTGAAAACCTAGCTGGAGGACCGAGGTCCCAAAACAGTGCAAGAGGTGGCTGCTGAACACTCGGACTGCTATGCCAAGAGCAGACCTGCTCTGAGAGCAAATAGGGTGGGCATGGCAGCGCAGAAAGGGAAAAGCCTGCCATCAGGGCAGCTAAAACCCTCACTACCTCCACCGAAACCAGTTAGCCCCAGGTTTCAAAGAAAAGAGTTCTCTGAGAAAAGAAACGAATGTTGGCTTTGTAAAGAAACTGGACATATTGCCAGACAGTGTTCCAAAAGGACGAGCAATATGCAGAATGGGGCTAGGAAAGAAGTGGGTTATTTATGTGTCCCTGGAAGTATGCCTGTGAACATGATGGAACACATGCACCCAGTCACAGTGAATAGTGTACAGACACAAGGGTTAAGGGACACAGGGGCATCCCTAACATTGGTAAAAGGGGATCTGGCAGAGCCTGGTCAGTACAAGACTTCACTGGTGAGGAGAAAACATTGCCACTCACTAGTGTTCTCCTAGACTGGGGTGAAACGGGGGAACTGTGCAACAGGTGGCTATAGCCAAAACTTTAGCAGTTGACATCATCCTTGGTAATAATCTCAAATGGGATGGTGTGTGCAGTTACCCATAGCCAAGCGGCAAGGGAAAATTTTAGTTCTCTGGGCCCCACAGAAGCCATTGTGGAAATCACTGGGAGGCTGGTTCCCCAGCCTGTCTCCTGATAGGGAGACTAATGAAAAGGAGGCAGAAATTTCCCCAGTAGCAGTTAACCACACAGCTATGGAGGGTTACTCTGATGAAGGAGGGGTGACCCATTGTCAGAGGGTTAAGGATGGCAGTGCTCCTGAGTGCCCTGGCGCTAGTGCTAGGGACCCTAGTTTAGAGACTGATGGGGACCTGTCCCATGCCTTGGGAATGTGTAAGGAGTTTGCAGCTGCTCAGAAAAGTGACCCTAGTCTAGAGAGTCTGAGGGCTTGAGCAGACTCTGATGGAGCACAGGGAGGTAATGGTAAACATAAGGTTTATTGGGAAAATGGACTGATGTATACTCAGGATGTGAAGACAGCGGGAGGGGTGATAGGCAGGCAGCTTGTTATTCCCCAGGGGTATCGTGAGCAGTTGCTCAAGATTGCACATGATATTCCCTTGGCTGGTCATCTGGGAATCATGCGCACTACGCAGTGGTTGGCCAAGAATTTCTATTGGCCCAACTTCACTCAGCAAGTGAAGGAGTATTGCAAGTTTTGTCACTGGTGCCCAAGAAATTGGAAAGGCAGGTAAGAAAACCCAAGCTGCCCTAATTCCATTGCCCATAGTGGAGGAGCCATTCCAGAGGGTGGAAATGGATATTGTGGGGCCTTTAAATACTCCCAGCTCCTCCGGGAAGAGGTTCATCCTAATGGTGGATTATGCCACCCAGTATCCAGAGGCAGTCACCCTATCCTCACTGAGGACAGACAAAGTGGCAGATGCCTTACTTGGGATTTTCTCCCGTGTTGGGTTTCCGCAGGAGGTTATCACCGATCGAGGGAGTTCCTTCATGTCGGACCTGATGAAATGTTTGTGGGGGAAGTGTGGGGTGGTGCAGAGGTGTACATGACACCTTATCACCCACAAGTCAATGGGCTTGTGGAAAGATTTAACGGTACCCTGAAGTCAATGCTCCAAGCGTTTGCTGAACAGCATGGGAGGGACTGGGAGAAATACCTTCCCCACCTGTTGTTTGCATACAGGGAGGTGCCCCAACAATCGACAGGATTTTCCCCCTTTGAGCTCTTATATGGACACCAGGTATGTGGGCCCCTAGACTTGATCCGGGAGGACTGGGAAGGCAAGCATGCCACCCAGGGTGCTCCCATAGTGGATTACGCCCTTAGGTTTAGGGAAAGGCTGAAGATGCTTATGGGGACAGCCCAGAGCAACCTGGCAGCTGCCCAACAGAAACAAAAAGTGTGGTATGACCACAGAGCCATAGCTCACTCATACACGGTGGGTCAGGAAGTCATGGTCCCTATTCCGGTCTGGAAAGACAAGCTGCAGGCTGAGTGGGCAGGACCGTACAGAGTAGTTAGAAAGGTAAATTACATGAACTATTATCATAGAATTACCTGACAGAAGACATACAGAAGGAACGCACTATGTCAACATGATGAAGCCATATACTAATAGGGCTGACATGGTGTTTGCAGTATGTAGTCCTGGGGAGGGGACAGATGAAGGAGACCCCCTTCTGAACTTGCTGGAAGAAAGCAAGTGGGAGTCCTCTATGGAGGCAGTTAAATTGTCTCCCCGGCTAGCCCTGGACAAGATCTAGGAAGTAAGGGAGGTTTTAGCAGACTTTGCCCCCCTGTTTAGCACCAAGCCTGGACTAACCCCCTTAGTGACGCACGATGTAGAGACAGGGACACAGACACCCATACGGCAGACAGCATATTGGGTGTCAGAGGCTGTCCAAAAGGACATTAGGAGGCAGGTGGAAGAAATGCTGGATTTAGGGGTGATCCAGAGATCCCACAGCCCCTGGGCCTCACCCATAGTCCTTGTGCCCAAGCCAGATGGCTCTACTCATTTCTGTGTGGACTATTGTGGACTGAATTCAGTCTTGAAGTCAGATGCCTACCTGATGCCCCGGATGGACGAACTCCTGGACAAGTTGGGAGGGGCGACCTACCTTACGACTATTGACCTGACAAAGGGATATTGGCAGGTAGAGTTAACTGACAGAGCTAGGGAGAGATCGGCCTTCATCATTCTGATAGGCTTATTTGAATTTAAAGTAATGCCTTTCGGAATGAAGAACGCCCCAGATACTTCCAAAGGTTGGTGAACCAGGTGTTAAATGGTGCTGAAGAGTACGCCATGGCGTACCTGGATGACATTTCCATCTTTAGTGCCAGCTGGGAGGAACACCTATCGTACCTTAGGGAAGTGCTGGGCAGGATACAGAGGGCCAGACTCACTGTCAAAACTGAGAAGTGCCAGGTGGCCATGGCTGAAGTGGCATACCTCGGGCATGTTGTAGGCCGGGGACGGCTCCGACCTAACCAAGTAAAAATAGAGGTGATCAAGGCATGGCCAGACCAGAAATGCAGAAGCAGGTCAGGAGTTTTCTAGGTACAGCAGGGTACTATAGGAAATTTGTACCCAATTACAGTGCCCTGGCTGCTCCCCTGTCTGACCTGGTAAAGAAAAAGATGCCTAAGAAAATTACCTGGGAACCAGCCTGTGAAAAAGCCTTTACCAGACTGAAGGAGGCACTGTGCAGTGCTCCTGTATTGATAAGTCCTGACTATAGCAGACCCTTTATAGTCCAGACTGTCGCCTCAGACGTGGGTATTGGGGCAGTACAGAGTCAGACATCCAACCAAGGGAAAGATCACCCAATAGTGTACCTGAGTAAAAATTTACTTCCCAGGGAGCAAGCTTACTCTACTGTAGAAAAAGAGTGTCTTGCCACAGTGTGGGCCCTAAAGAAGTTAGAGCCATACTTATATGGACAGCATTTTGAGGTACAGACTGGCCACAATCCCCTGGTTTGGCTGACACAAATGGGAAAAACTAATGGTAGACCATTAAGATGGAGTCTTGCCTTGCAAGGGTATGACATGACGATCTTACATAGGGCTGTAGCAACCAATGAACAAAGATGGCTTATCGCGTTTGTATGAGGAGTGAACTGACTTGGGAAGCTCTTCCCGTGTAGGGGATAGAGCTCCCAAATTCAGTCTAGGTGGGGAGGATTGTGATGCTTGGCCAGCTGGTTATGATTGTTCTATGATATCTGTAATATAAAAATATAGTATGTGAGTCTGTGCTCCATGGGTGACCCCCCCCCCAGGTTTCAGTGAAGCAGGAACCATTTAATTAACTGACTTACTTCAGAATGGCATTGTATTACTTTTTTATGATATGCCTAGGCTCTTTGATGTGGAAACGAAATGTGACTTTATGAGTCTGCTGGGGATGAGTCTAATAAACTTTTATGACATCTTAAGAGGAAGAACATGTTATACCACCATGGTGCTAAAAATTATAAAACCCTTTGATATGCCTTGGGAATAGGAACTGTTCAAGATCAAAGAGAAAAATGTTTAATTAAGGAGTCATATTTAGGAAGTGGAATTTTTGCTGAGATCATCTTATTTAATATACCTCCTGATAGGACATCCTGGTTGTATTTTTTTATATTTTAAAAGGAGGAGCTAGATGACTCACAGAAGAGGTGTGGAGAGACACAGTTTAAACTAATACTGGTGTCTGATCTGGTTGTCACATATTCATTTTGGGACTCAAAGACAGAGCTCTCTGACGTAATTTAAGCACTGTACAGAGGTAATACATTAGATAAAGTCTAACTGTATGTTAGTAGGAGTTTGTAGTTTTCTTTGCTTTTCTTTTAAGTTATTGTATGCACTTTTATATAGTGTTATGTGTTTACATTTTACATATTTTTATCCATTTTAGTAAACCTTTTATTTAAAAGACTGCCTGGGTGTCTGCAAGCTCTTTTTTTGCATGTGACGTATAGATGGTTAAGTCTGACAGCTGTTCTGGAAAGCTTGATGGTGATACTAAACTGGGAAAAGGTAAGAATATACCTAAGGTCTTTTATAGAGTTTTAAGGGTTCATTTTAGATATCTGGTTAGGTGTCCTTAGGCGAAAGATATATTGCACCCCCCGAAGAGAATATTATCTGAGCCTGTACATTTGGGTACGTTAGCATAAGGTTCACAGTTTGAACCCCCTCAGAACTTGAGACCAAAGGTGATTTGGACCCACAAGCAGACAGGAGGGTTACCCTGTCTGTTACCTGTTCACACTCTTGTGTGCTGAGGTTGGCACTGTGGGAGCAGAGGGCCTGACCTGCTGAGTGCGTATGTGACCCTAACATCTAGAAAAAGCAGACACAAACTTCTGTTATTCTTATATTAAAATTGCCCTCTCATTTTGTAACTGTACTCTTATTTTTGTTTTAGGTTAATATGCACAGAAAGCTTTATAAGCACTTAATTTATAACCGGCCAACCAGCATGTTGGACATTACACAAAACATATAAATTGCTTGGGGAAGGGGTTTCAATTTATCCCAGGGGTGTCCACTATGACAGGGATCACCCTGTCACAAAAAGTTCTATTTTAATTAAAAAATCTGGAGGAGCTGACCCAGTGTCACTGTTTGGTAGTGCGTTGCACTACTATGTGGAGAGCTTGATCTTGACTCCCTCGCTCCAGGCAGGCAGAGCTCTGAGCACCTGTTCCTGATGTTTTAGGGCAAAGATCACTAGCTCTGCAGTGCATCCTGCAGTCTGTGGGGAAGGCTGGTGTTGTGGGAGACCGACTGATGCCAGCTTCACGCCACAGGACAGGTCAGAGTGTAGGGGTGACACCTATCATGGGGAGCTGGGTGGGGACTTAATGGGGAAAAAAATTCCCCATCTGACCTTAATGATGCCTCCTCTAACCAGTTCCCTTTCCCTCTAGGGTCTCCTTACTGCTGGGTTCACAGATGCATGTTTCCGGCTCATTCCACTCAACCCACCGGCAAGCTTTGGAGTACTATTATAACCTGGTGTGGTCTGGCATAAAAGGTGGCTATGAGAAGTGATGGCTTGGCAAGAAGCATGGGGGCAGAAATGATCTAACCAAGATGGCAGGTCCAGTTAGGTGAGGAGGAAGAAAAATCATAGATAATTAAAAACAAGAAAAAGAAATTGGAGAGCTGCATGCTAAACACAAGTGGACCTTTTCTAGTCAACTGTGGGCTAGCTGTCCATTGACGCAATTGTAGAGATACCGCTCACAATGCTGGTGACCATCAGGAGTGAACACAGGTCATCAGGGCTCAGTCGGCAGAGGGAAGAGCAAGTGTCCCATAAACAGCTCTCCTGCCTTGGTGTGGGGGCATCCTGCATCTCACTGTGGGACTGCCACCTGGTGATAACAGGAGCAAGAGCATCAAAAGGGGCAGAGCTTTTGGCAAATGCTGGCATGCAGGTGTGCTGACGTGTGCATATAAGTCATTCCACGCTAGTGCCCAGGGGAGGAAACACCAGAGGAAAATGTCCAGGCATGATCTGGCACCCTCCACAGGCACCACACAACTGACCTGGCTGGCCACCCACTATCATGTGTGAGGTCCAGGACAAGTGATGGATAACCAGTATGTCCATGAGGAGGTTGGTGATGGGGATCGGGATGTGCCGCAGGAACCAGGAGGCAAAGGAGCAAGAAACAAAGGATGGCAAACACTGGGCTTCTAACTGGCTTCTGCGATAACAATGTTCCATGAGGTTTAGAACCTTAAATAATGCACACAGTCCAGAGCAGCAAGTTACCAGTCCCAGACCCCTCCCAGACACACACACACACACACACACACACACACACGGGCTTACAAGGTTTCTAGAACACAACAATTTTGTTTCTGCCCTTATTCTCAGAGAGTCTGGGGTGTCTAACCTGGTTTAATTACGTCCGTTCTGACTTCCAACACCTTCTGCCGCCCAGTGTAGTCTGTGTAGCTCTGGCTGTAAGTTTCCACACACAAATGTCCTTCTTTTCGGATAGCCAGAAAGCCCTTTCCAAGCCGGCTGGCTATAGCAGCACCTGCGGTACATGAAACAATTGCATTAAAATGAGACTGGTGAGCAGTGGAAGCTGTTCAGCAACTTATACAACACAAGTAAGCAATAAGTCATGATGGATATGCATTAAAGGATTAACGATGCACTCCCCAAAGGGGTAGTAAGTCACGAGGCCGAAGGCTAAGTGTCCTTATGTCCATGGGAAGTGCATTGTTAATCCTTTAATTCACACCCCAGAGTGACTTATTGCACTTACAAAATGGCTTGTTGTAAGTAAAAGGTTTTCCAGCCTTTTGTAATGAGATTCAGTTTCTGACTGTGCATCATTAGTATTTTAATGCACAGTCATGTGATGGCTGTTGTCCAGTGAGGTCTCTGGATTTACCCTTCCCATTTTATAATCTCTTTTATTGGGATTCTTCTAACCAGAGCATGACAAGGAAACACATCGGAACTCTCTCATTTGCAGAGCTGCCTCCTGGTCTCTTGGCACTGTTTTTGTGTTTTTTTTGTTACCCAACTTTATCTCCTCATTCCAATGAGTGGATGTACTGCCTTCTGGCCATATTGGCCATCATAAAGGTTGGATGGTGGGGACTTACCCTTTAGTTTCCCCCTCCCAGTAGGGACGTCACAACAAGGATGGCTGCCCTGACTGAGACATGCACACTCTCAGCTATGTACTCTGCAGCATCCACCTCCCTTCTCATCATGTCTACTGCACTACTCCCTGTACTCCTATAGGTGGCAGTGACACAGCAAAGCACTGCAGGCTTTCCTCCCTGGAGGAAGGGAGCATCCACTGGGGGTGCTCAATCCTTCTCCCACCACTGGCCTCCGATGTCCAAGGCTTGCTCCTGAACGCAGGACACCAGCATCATGAGTGGCAGCACTACTGAAACTGATGTGCTGGTCTCTTCTAGGCAGAGTTTGCCTGACTGCCTTTAGTTCCCAAACCAAACGCTGTACCCACATATTTAGCAAGCTCTGAAAGCAGCCATGTGCCTGCTGTCCTCCTGGCTGGAGAACAAGTGCAGCCATGGTGACCACAATCATTGGGGTGGTGGGTAGGTTGAAAGGGGGAATAAAAGGGGAAAAGTAAAATAAAAATGTTTAAAATAAAGAGACTGTGACTATGGTTAATTAAAGAAAAAGAGACCAATACAGAAATTTTTTCCCACACAAGCTTATACAGAAGGTTAAAGGGATGCCAAAATCAGTCTTTCTTCTGCAATTTTAACCTGATGTTGACACTCTGAATACTTTAGGTTCTTTCATGCTCATGCAGTGTGACGTGAAACCAGTTGGCAAAAAAATGCCAAACTGGCGCCAGGTTACTCAATCTAGCAATCAGGATTGTGTCTTGCCAACCTGTGGGTGTGGATGTGTCGTCCATGCACAGGTCAGGAAGCATAGGAAAAAACAGGAGCAGTTGTAGAATTCGCAAAAAGTGTTTATTAGTACTAGCAGTAAAATAAAAAAAAATGTTCAGAATAACTATTTACAAAGGCAGAATAAACAGAGAAGATCCATCTGAGTTTTCCTTCAGTCTCTGTGCGTCTCTCGCAAAACATTGCAGCTCCTTTTTTATAAGTCTGCCCAGGAAATCGATAAGAAAATAGCAGGCTTCTCACAGAATGTTCTTGTAAATTTCCAATATTCTTGTCAATTTCATGCAGGTGTAGAATAACAGTGCATTGTGATCTAGAACTAAGCTCTTGTTTACAGCTTCTGCAGAAGGCTTAAATATTGCATCTCAAGTTAACCCCTTAAGTTCCAAATAGCTTTGCAATCATTTAAAACTATAATTATATACATTTCAACAGTAACTCTATATAATTTCTAAACAAAGGGATCCCAATATCAGTTACGTTTCCACATAATGATTCACATATATTTTTGTATCAGCAGATATGCAAGGGAGGAAAAGACAGAAACAGTAAGGGAAGACTGAGAGATAGCGAGAGGCAAAGAATTGTGAGACTGTTGGGGTGATCAAATCCTAGGTCTCACAGGAAAATTTGTTGTGCAACCAGACAGAGAAGTGACAGGAAAGGAAACAACAGAACAGATCCCTGCATTCAAACTCTCCATAGCAACTGAGACAGGGACCTATTCAACCCTGTCACAGGCTGCATACCTTGCATGATGGATGACTTGCCTGTGAAAGCACTGATTAAACTAAGCAGCATGGAGGATTTGCTTGCCTCCGATGACCTCTTATATAAAAGTTTATGGGTCCAGTTGGAGGGCCTCTTATGGATACAAGAGTGTTGCCTTGCGTATTCTTTTTTTTTTTTATCTTTATTAATATTTCAGAGATACACCTTTGAGCCAGGGCTCATTTACCATGGTTCCACATCATATATTACAGAGCAGTATTTGGATGAGACACAAGCATCTGGACAAGCATTTTGGCAAAAAGACCTTCATTCAGTCTAGAAACAGGTAAACAGCCACTACAAAGTAGTATTGTCAGTGTAGGCAGGAACATAGGACTTCAGACCAAAGCACTGTGAATCAAAGGTGACCATTTCTGTAGCCTTAAGGATGCAAGAGAAACTCTTATATCCATAAGAGGCCCTGAAAATGGTAGCAGCTCCCAAGTGATTTTTACTTTTTCCAGAATCTACCAATCAGAATCTTTGACATGCTTAAATCATTCAGAAAATTCCTCTGGGGTAGCTCGCCACCCAGACTATCACTAGGAGAATTAAGGGCCCATAGAACAGAAGGTGGTTTGGGGCTTCCAAACTGGGAGAAATATTATGTGGCTTTTAGACTTAAGCAAATTATCTATTACTTAGAATGTGAGTAAAGAGAGGTATCCTTTATGGTTTAGGGTAGAAAAGCAAATAATGGCTCCTTTTTAACTCTCACATTACGTGTTTGTTCCATTATCATCTATATGACAATCATAGTATTATCAGCTCTATTCAGAAAATTAAAAAAGCCCAAGACATTTTATAGTTTGAAAACCTCACAACTCGGCTGATGGCAATTTGGAATAATGCAAATCTGATTTACAATCATAAACCCATAGAAGATCTTGGTTGGAATAAGCTGTGCATAACAAGTCTACAGGATTTGTTGGGATCAAATGGAGACTTGCTTTGCTTTGAAATACTCAGATCCAAATTTAAACTACACAGATTTTATTTTGCAGACTATCTGCAAGTAAGGAAAGCACGCCAAGATTCTGTACTAGGCCTGAATCTGCAGTAGAGTGATAATAATGAGTGGAACTCAGTATCTAACAGAACTTAGAGGGGGGGGAGAAGTCTAACTTATAATATTAATGAATACTCAAGACCACTCTGTGCTGACTGCTCCAGCCAAAGACAACCTCTAGTCAGAGCCGAAATGGCTGTGGAAAGCTTTTGGGGTAATTTTACCCATTATTTCTAATGAATTTGCACAATGCAGATCTGCTGGGAGTGAGAGGCAGTTTCAATGTGGTCTTCCTTTTACACATTTTTACAATGTGTTTTCCTGGAATATGCCTGCTGATTGCTATATATTTAGCCTGGATAGCTCACAGAAAAAATGGCATCTCATTTTCAGTGGGGGCTCTATATCCACACAATATTATGCTGCATTGCGTAAAATCAGAACACACTGAAAACAATATTTTATATCTAGACTAGACTACCCTGAACAAATACATTATAAAAATGATAAAATCATGACCCCTCTGAAAACAAGATATTGCATCTAATCTGGGACATCATGAGTAAATACAGTGCAAAAATGTGTAAATGAAGATCCCTATGACACTGAGATGTAACATCTCCCCTGCGCTACCCACGATACAAAATATAGGATAAGAAATATTTAAAGGAAATCTACTGTAAACTGAACTTCACTGTGTTCTCTGACATAAACAGTTTCTTTATTGTTTTATAACATATTAGATTGCAGTATTTATTTAGAATGTTGTGGCCATGAGGATGGTGTGTGTGTGTGTGTGTGTGTGTGTGTTTTTGCTGTAGCTCAATATATTTTTTCCCAAAAAGCATAGTACAAAATGCCTGCTGATTGCTATATATTTCACCTGGATAGTTCACAGAAGACCTGGCATATGTCTGAGACAGTTCTTATCAGATAGCGTCTTAAGAGGGAACTCTGAATTTTGGCATCTACCCCTGGAGGAATCTCACTTGCCCCTGTTTGCCAGTGTTTCTCACACTATGTGCAGCAATCCAGAAGTTTTCTAGGAACTGATGCCAAGAAATTAATGCTAGGACTGACCTCTGCTTGACATGTTCTTGATTTCTCACTTTAAGTGATGTTTAGTCTGATGTAGAGATTTCTTAAGAGCTGATTTAAGTTTTGAGACAGGTTTTAAGGTAGTGTGATTTTGCTATCTGCCCTGAGCCCTGTGCCCCTTTTCTTAGAGCTGTAAGTCTGTGGGCTGCACCCTTGACCTCTGTGACCCATTGAGGCTGCTGCAGTGCCCCCCCCAAACATGCTTCAGAACCTCTCTGCCTGTTCTTTTTTTTCAGCTCTGTGCCCCAGTGTTAATCAGAGCCCCTTCCACAACTGTATTGAGGCTACTGCTCTCTCCTGTTGAGCATACTGAAGTGTCCTCCCCAACCCCCAACTTGCATCAGGACTTCCCTGCTGAAACTACCTCTGTTTAATTCTCAACCCCTCCCAAACTGTTAATTTCTCTTTTGTTTTCTGACTGCCCTGCCTTCCAAGCCTGCTATTTAATTTCGTCTTCTCACCTTATCTCACTAGGGGACGACTGTCCCTTTTGGGCTGTTTCCTCTCAAACTGCATTCTGCAGTTGGGTAAGCAGACTAAGGAGAAGTTGCCCAACGCTCACCCTCCAAGCAAGGTATGGGTTGGATCAGGGTCAGACTGGGGTACAGAGGGCCCACCTGGAAAATTAATAGAGGAGGGCCCAGGTTGACACACTCATATCAATATTCCACTTCAATCTGGTATACTAGCTCTGTGTTTGCATCTTACATTTATCAACAGTGTCCCAGATACCCCATTTAATTAGAAAAAGGAAGATAAATGCAAAAGTTTTCAGAGTTCAGAAGGTAACCATTTACCCAACTGAGGGGGGCCCACCTGGAAATTTCCAGGTATCCAGGTGGGCCAGTCCGACCCTGGGTTGGATCTCTGAATTTTGGCATCTACCCCTAGAGGAATCTCACTTGCCCCTGTTTGTCAATGTTTCTCACACTATGGCAGCAATCCAGAAGTGTTCTAAGAACTGCTGCCAAGAAATTAATGCTGGGACTGACCTCTGCTTGACATGTTCTTGATGTCTCACTTTAAATAATGTTTTGTCTGATGTAGAGATTTTTTAAGAGCTGATTTAAGTTTTGAGAGAGGTTTTAAGGTAGCGTGATTTTGCTATCTGCCCTGAGCCCTGTGCCCCTTCTCTTAGAGCTGTAAGTCTGTGGGCTGCACCCTTGACCTCTGTGTCCCATTGAGGCTGCTGCAGTGCCCCCCCAAAAAAAAACTTGCTTCAGAACCTCCCTGCCTGTTCTGTTTTTTGTTTTTTTTTTAAGTGCTGATTTTTCCGTTAGCAGATATCTTTTAGCCACTAGAGGGCCCAGTTATAAGCACACTTACCCAATCCAACACAATACAGTTCCTGTCTCATTTCACTTATTGTGTGGTCAGTCTATCACTATTCATCAGCCTTTGCCCCCTCCCTCTTCTACTGATCGATACTGATTTTTCCCATTTGCAGCTTATATTCTTTGCCCACTAGAGGGGTTTCCCTCAACTGTGCTAAAGCTGCTCTACAGCTCCTTACTCTCTACTACTCCTGGACACTCTTCCTTTACTGCTCAGCTGCTATGGGTACCTACACGTCATTATTAAGTCTGCTCTTCTTCACCCTCTTGGTACAGACCTCACATCGACATACCCGAGACCCCCCAACACCCCCACCCTGCCAACACCCCCACTCCCTTCGCCCTCCAAGGCCCGACCTGTACCCAGCTCTCCCCTGCCACTCCCACCCTTCACACTTTATCTATCCCATGCACCCTGATTGTAAAGTCCTCAGCTGGGTGTCGACCCAAGGGTCTCCACTGCCACTGACCACTAACCACAATAATTACACTGCTATTATTATTATCTGGTAATGTATACCCAAACCCAGGACCTATGGCTTCCAGTCTTCTAAACCCTGTACTGCAACTGGCCTCCGCTTTGCATCCTTAAACATTTGCAGTCTCCTAAAGAAATCTGCTGCCCTCTAGTGCTGGGTCATTCAACATCAACCTGACATACTTGCACTGGTAGAGACTTGGCTCTCCAAGTCCACCCCTGACTCTGCTATCACCCTCCCTGGATAGACCATCTACAAGGAAGACCGAGTAGGCAAACGTGGTGGTGGTTGCGCACTACTCATACGGGACTCCCTTATAGGTCAGACACTCCCAGCTCCTAAACTTGATTATGGAGCCCAAGCCCTCACCTTAAAAATCACACCTGACCCTGCCCGGGGCCCTCTCTTCCTCACGGTCTCCTACGTACCCCCGAGGAATCAAAACCAAGCGGTCCAGTCCCTCATTGACTACCTTACATCTCTCCCTCACAAAGTGGAACAAGTCATCCTAGGTGATCTCAGTGTTAACTGGCTTGCCTCCACTGCCTCCCATATAAGGGACTCCTTTGCTGCCCTGGATATGTCCCAGTTAGTCACCCAGCCCCCCAGATTCAACCACACTACTGGCACCAGCACTCTCCTAGATGTTGCTATATCTAACCACCCCTACAAAATCTGGGATGTCACTGTCCTCCCTGACTCTCTTAGCAATCACTCCCCAGTCCTCTGTCTCTGGTCATCCTCCACTCTGGAGCCAGTGTCCCAGGCCACTATACACCGCCGTTTATGCCCCGGTGGCCTCATAAAATTAAAACAATACTTAGCCCAGCTAGACTGGTCCCCTATCCAGTGTGTCCCTGACATTGACTCAGCTCTTAACCACTTCACAAATGTCTTCTGTAAGGCTTGTGACCTTATCGCCCCCCTCACCAGGATCCGCTCCAAAAAATGCAATGCCCCATGGATCTCCCCATCCCTCCTCCAGAGACTCAAAAACAGAGATAATCTCTGGCACATTGCTGTAGAATCTGAAAAGGCAACTGATAGACAGGCCTACAATGCAAAACGCAATAAGTGCACTTGGGCCATTAGGCGGGCCAAGGCAGAGAACTACCAGACCACCCTCGCTTCCACTTGGGGTTCAGCCTGGACCTTCTGGGATAATATGAAAGAGCTAAATGGGAAGTCCCACTCACCCCCACCATCTCAGCTCTCCATCAATGGCACCCCCACCACAGATCCACTCCTTATAGCTGATTGCCTTAACACTGCCTTCTCTGACCTAAGCTCGGTCCTCCCCAGCAGCTTCTTTGACCCAATCCCCACCTCTCTCCCTCCGGTCCTGCACCACCCACCATTCTACCTGTGCACCCTATTCCCCCAAGAAGCCAGGCCACACCTGCTAAAAGTCTTAGGCAGCAATAACCCCAGCAGTGACCCCCCTCGACTCCAGGATCCTCCGTATGGTCTTGGATGAAGTCCTAGTCCCCCGACTGACCTTCTAAACTGGTCTCTATGCCTGGGTCAGTTCCCATGTGCTTGGAAAACTGCTGAAATCACACCCATACATAAGAGTGGGGACCGGTCCACCCCCAATAATTACCGGCCGATCTCCATCCTCCCCCCACTCTCTAAAGCCCTTGAAAAAGTGGTGTTGCTCCAGCTCTCTGAATACCCAACCAAGTATGACATTATGTGCCCAGAGCAACACAGTTTCCACCCAGGACACAGTACAACTACGGCTCTCCTGGAATTCTCCCAACACCTGCATGCTGCTCTCGACTCTGGCAGCCTTGTAGGAGCAGTGTTCATTGACCTCTCCAAGGCCTTTGACACTGTCTGTCATCCCCTTCTACTCAACTCTCTCTCCACCAACTTGGCTTCTCTGGCGGTCCCAGTTCCTGGTTCTCTAGCTACCTCTCTGCTAGGTCCCAGCATGGCAAGATCAGCGGCTCCCTCTCCAGCACTCTTCCCGTTCACTCTGGGGTCCATCTTGGGTCCAATACTTTTTAGTCTCTACCTCAACACCCTCCCCTGATCATGTGCCGGTAAAATGCTCCTCTATGCCGATGATGCAGTCCTCATTGCCTTACATCCCAATCCCATTTCCTTCCAATTATCCCTCCAGCAAGCTTACAACCAAGCCAAAAGGTGGTTCGGCGACCGCAGACTGGTCATTAACCTAAAGAAAACCAAATCAATGCTCTTCTCCTACCACCAACATAAAGCTAAAAATACCCCTGTCTTGATTATCCCAAGCACTCTACACCCACTAGAACAAGTGACCACATACAAGTAACTAGGCATCATGTTCGCTACTGCCCTCTCCTTCCACACCCACATTAATGCCCTGTCAGCCACCATTAACTCTCGGATTGGCCTGCTATACCAGCACAGGGACTGCCTGCCTCAAGTTGCCCTCAGGCTGGCCATCACCTCCTCCGTCTTGTCCCTCATGGACTATGGCTTTTCCATCTATGCTGCAGCTGATAACACTGCCCTCTCCAAAATCCAACTCTCCATCAATAAGGCCTGCAGGCTCCTGACCGGTGCCCCCAGCCGAATTCACACCTGCCTTCTCTATGCTATCACCAATCTGCTCAACTTTGAGGAGCGACTGCTCTACCAGGCCTGCCTTCTCACTAAGAAATCACTGCTCTAAGAAATCTCCCCCTCCCTACAGCAGTCATCATCGTCCGTCACCACCTGTAGCTCTGTTAAGGCCACTTTCAAGGTGCCCAGAACCAAGACCTCTCTTGCCCAGAGATCCTTCCTCTACCGAGCCCTCACCTGGTTCAACTCCCTCCCTAGCTGCATCTCCAACTTGCCAAAAATTGGCTCCTTCAAAACAGCCCTTCGGAACCATATCTTTAACACCTGCTGTTGTAGGTGCAACTAACCCCCTGTTGTAACCTGTGGTACCCGCCCGCCTTGCCCCCTGGCTTGACAACGTCCACTGGACAGCCTCTCCCTTCCCCAGACCCACTTCTTCCCTACTAGGTCCAAACAGTGATGTAACCCACGGTCTTCTCTGAGGACCTACTATATCCATGAGAGTAACTCACAATTTTGTAACATTACGTAACCTAAGTAACATACAAACTACTACACTATGTAACCTAAGTGTATCTATGTGAAATGTTCCTTTTACTGCAACTGTAATGTTATCCTCTGTTTTAATCTGCACTGTAATAATTGTCTTGATGTCTGCCCCTCTGTGACGAGGTGCTTTTGTAAATGAGTATCTGACTCAAAGGTTGTAAACCTGATGTGTAATGAATAAATGAATAAAAAAAACTGTAAATCTTTTCAGACTTGCTGGGAAAGAGTGACATTTATGAGGTATGAATCTTTCTTGAAAGACAATACCTGCCCAACTGAAGCCTATAGCAAGAAAATGTTTAAATGCAAAGTATTTAAATGTGCAAGTTATTACATTTCAAAGGGGGTAAACTAATCTCCAGTTTAATAGGCAACCAATATTTAACAAGCTGTTTCAGTTTCCTAATGGTCATCTGATAAGCAGCTTGGAGTTATGTCTTCAACATTCTAAACAGAATGAAATGAGTATTTTATTTCTGTTGGCATAGTGATTTGTAGATGTGGAAGGATACATTAAAAACTCCAAAATATGTGTTCCACGATACTCCATTTTTCCAGCTGCAGACAGCAATATGGCTGTAGGCTCCACCACAGCCATACAAAATGGGAGGGAGAAATCAAAAAGAATATCTGATTCAGAATGGGCCTCAACATGGGTCAGTGGATACAACAGCAGTAAAGAAGTTCAAGGAAGAACAGTTCAGTATAAAATTTTGATTTATTACTGCTATTCACCTATAACACTAGCTTCCATGGGTTTCCAATCAGATAGCAAGTGCTGGAGGTGTCAGTAGGAATATGCAGACTTGCTTCATATACTCTGGTCCTGCTCATCCATTAAAGATCTTTGGATTAAAGTTCATAAAATTTGTGAATCTGTATATAAGACCAAAATCCCTTTACCTCAAGTTCCTCATATAGGGCTCTATTCCTGAAAGGTGCAGAGGGGCTCTGCGCCACACAACCCCGGCACACAGGCCACCCCACAACTGCCCACACCCATTGTGCCCCCTGCATAGCATGCAAGAACACATTGTGCCCCCCCCACATGTCCGAGCCCCCAGTGGAACGTGGAGCTGCATGGAGGGGCGTGGCCACACTCTGTGCCATTCACGAAGGTGCAGTGTGACGGGGGGGTGATGGCTATGCCTTCTGGAGGCAGCCTTAACTGTTAATGCCACCCCAGGATGCCACTGCATGTCATGGTGGGGATGGCAGGGGTCATCAGACCCTCCCGATGAGGCTGCCCCAGCCATCGGTGTACTCTGGGAGGGCTGGGGGCGGACATCTGGGGGACACCCCCGTGCCATCAGCACAATATGCGCTGGCAATCAACAAGGCACCCCATGGGCACAAGTGATCCACCAAGGGACCCAGGTCGGGCAGCTGATTGGTTGCCTGCCTGGATCCACAGCTCTATACCCAACTGCCTCCGTGATCCTGTGCACCAGAGGGGCAGGGCCGTGGACAGGAGCTGTGCACTGGCCGGTGTTCTAGAATACGGCTGATGATTGCCCAAGGGCGTGGAGCCGCGTGGGGGGAGGGGTGTTATATGGTTTTTCACGCGTACACCCACCCGCCTTAGTGAATAGGCACCATTGAAAATAGAGGAAGGGATAGAACAACTGAATAAAACACCAAAAACATAGTGTAGGGTCAGCTGCGCTGAATCTTAATAGGCTTCTCCTTTCCTATTGGAAATCCTCCCCCGGTGCTTAAAGAATGGAGCAATAAAATAAGCAACGGGATCAATAATGAAAGACTAGCTCTTCAGATTATTGGGAAGATGGGCTTATTTGAAAAAAAGTGGTCCCATGTCTAGCTTTTTTAGACAGTACATGAGCCTTTCCCTATTTGCATTAGTGGAAATACTGTGAGAATTCTCAGTCTGATCTTAGAATTTTAGCAGCTAATAGGATGTTCTGTCTCTTTTTGTCTTACTTCTCTTACTGCTTTAGCTCAAGACTTACTGAGGCACTTTAAGAATGGTATGTCTCAAACACAGTGGTCCCTCATTACAGTGTCCCTCGTTATAATGAATATCGGATATAAGAAACAGTGAGCTTGGATCCCACTGTTTTTGCGGTCTTCCCATTTGCACTCGTTCACACCTGTTTAGCGGTTCTTAGCGGTTCACATTTCTCTATCCTGCTTCACATGCCAGAACGGAATGTGGTACAATTATACTTCAAAACAAGCACTGATTTTTCCTGCAGCATACCTACATGTGTTTCTAGCATTGAAAAACTAATGCAGTATTGGTCGCTAGGTAAGAGCTCATAACATTTAATTGAGCGAGCCTGTCCAAGCCTCTTTATCAATAAACACTCACCTCTTTCACCTGTTTCCCATCCAGCCAATTCAGCTGTGTGTTATACCATGGACTATCTCTGTAAATCACTGTAACACTACTGCTTACACTGCTCGATTCTCCATGGTTTTGTTCAAACCCCCCCTCCCCAAACTCGCTATTGTTCTCTCAAACTTCTGTTGAATGTGCACCCAATAGCTGAGTCCAGAAAACGAAAGGTGCTGGACTTGGATAAAAAAATAGAAATTCTCAGTCGCCTGAGAAATGGTGAATCGACTGCTAACATAGCCACTGACTATGGCCTCCCCAAATCCACCATGTCTGGTCTGAAAAAACAAGGGGACAAGCTTGAGTCCTTTGCTTCCAATTGTTTTGAAAAGAATGGAATGCAGCGGAAAACAATACACCTGGCAGCCAATACAGAGGTGGACTCAGCATTACGACTGTGGTTCAAAACCCAGAGAGAAGCTGGGGTTCCTTTATCAGGTATAATTTTACAGACCAAAGTGAAGAATGGCTACGTGTGGATGAAACCTGCCCTGTCACAGAACCATTGACAGAACAAGAAATTGCGGATGAGATAAAGAACAGGCAAAAGCAAACTGATGATGAATGCGGGCAGGAGGCAGAGGATGGTGAGACAGGCCACAAATTCCTCAGGAAGAGGGCATTGCCACACTAGAAGCGGGGTTAAAGTTTTCAGAAAGGCAGCCGTATATATCATCACTTCAGATTCTGCAGCTAAAACAAAATGATTTCTCAAGCTAAGACTGAACAAAAGAAAAACAAGACCATTCAGTCTACACTCGACTCGTTTCCGCACAAAGCCTAATGCATTGTAGGACTGGCTGTAATGATTTTAATTTGCTGTGTGTACCACTCCATATCAGTCTGTATTAGTCTGTGTGTACAGTCCTGTATGTGCCTATGTGTCTGAGGTAATTTATATTAAGTTATATGCTGAATTAACTAAATTCATTAACGTCTACAATTTTATAATCAGACAAACAGGTTTTCAATGTTTTTTTTTATTATTAAGTACTCTAGCTATAATGAATGAAATCTCTGGCTCCAGAGTCGTACGTTATAACAAGGGACCACTGTATTTTAAATTACTTATTTTAACAGTATGGAAATGTGCGCCCTCTTTGATATGGTTTTATGTTTGCCTTAAGGCCTAATGATTTGTTTGTCTCTGTTATGTAATTCTTTGTTAATATGATGTATTTACTGTTGTATCTCATTTGATAACCAATAAAAAATGTTACAGTAAAAAAGAAAGTCCTTTCCTATCCGGCTGGCTACAGCAGCACCTGCAGCACATGAAACAATTGCTTTAAAATGAGATTGTTGTGCTGTAGAAGTTGTTCAGCTTTTTCTAGAACATAAGTAAGCAGTAAGCCCCAATGGGGTGTGCATTAAAGAATTAACAATGCACACCCCATGGGTGTAGTAAGGCATGAGGCTGAAGGATAAGTGTCCTAATGCCCATGGGAAGTGCACTGTTAATCCTTTAATGCACACCCCAGAGTGGCTTATTGTGCTTATAAAATGGTTTGTTGAAACTAATGAGATCTTCCAGTCTTCATAACAAGATCTGGTTTCTGATCGTACATAGTTAGCATTTCAATGCACAGTTATGTGACAGCTGTCATCCAGTGAGGTCTCTGTAGTTATTCTTGCCATTTGATAATCCCTTTTATTGGGATTCTTCTATCCAGAACACGACAAAGAAATATATCAGAACTGTGCTTTCTCACTCCTGGAGCTGCCCCCTGCTCTCTTGGTACTGTTTTTTTTTCTTTCACACTGCTTTATCTCCTCCTCCTTCCAATGGGTGGATGTACTGCCTCCTGGCCATATTGGCCATCATGAAACTCAGATAGAGGGGACTTACCCCTTACATTCTCCATGTGTTTTCCCTTCCTGAGGAGACGTCAGCATAAGGATGGCTGTCCTGGCTGAGATGCGCACATGTGCATTCTCCGCTGTGCACTTCGCAATATCCACCCTCTCTTCTCATCAGGTCTACTGCACTACCCCCTGTATTCCTGCAGGTGGTGGTGGCTGAGTGAGGCACTACAGCCTTTCCTCCCTGGAGGAAGAGAGAATCCACCGGGGTACTCAATGCTTCTCCCACTGCCGACCCCCAATGTCTGAGGCTCGCTCCTAAACGCAGGTCATCAGCATCATGAGTGGCAGCACTACCGTTGCACTGATGGGACAGCCCCTTCTAGGCAATGTTTGCCTGATTGCATTTTAGTTCCCAGACTGAAAGCTGTACCCGCATATTTAGCAAGCTGTGAAGGCAGCCTACCACCTTCCTGGTTGGAGAAAGAGCACAGCCACGGCGATCCCGCTCATTGGGGTGGTGGGCAGCTCAAAAGGAGGAATAACGGGGTAAAGTAAAATAAAAATGTTTAAAATAAAAAGACCACAACTCTGAGTAATTAAAGTGAAAGTGACCGATACAAAAATATTTTCCCACCCAAGCTTGCACAGAAGGTAAAAGGGACACCACAATCGATCTTTCTTCTGCAACTTTTAGCCTGATATGGACACTCAGAATACTTTAGGGTATTTCATGCTCAAGCAGTGTGATGTGAAACCAGTTGGCAAAAAAGCGCCAAACTGGCACGACGTTACCTAATCAAACAATCAGGCTGGTGTCTTTTGCCAACCTGTGGGCATAGCTGGAAACCTCACGGGATGGATGACATGCCTGTAAAAGCATCGATTTAACAAATCCGTGTAGAGGATTTGCCTACCTGTGATGACCTCTCATATATGTTTATGGGTCCATTTGGAGGGCCTCTTATAAATCTAAGAGTGTCGCTTCGGGCGTTCTTAGGACCAGAGGACTGTGAATCGTAGGTGAGAATTTCTGTGGTCCTAAGGATGCAAGAGGTGTTACTCTTAGATCCATGAGGCCCTCCAAACTGACCCATAAAATTATTATAGCTCACCAGCTGTATTAAGTAAAAAAAAAATCCTTTTTTTATTTATTTAAAATGCTGGTGACATGAGCGGTCAGTGAGAAGCCCGTTACAGTGGTTCAGCACATGATGTACTGTTACGGTAGTTAAAGTACCTGACACACAACTGAAGGGAGGGCTGTGATTGGTCGGGGATACTCCCACGCTCTAGAAGGGAGGGCTGTGATTGATCAGAGATGCTCCCGCTATCTATAATAACCATAAGCATGCCTTATGTGTAGCGTATGAAGTGTTATAAGTCATCACACATAGTTTAATGATTTATGCTGCTCTGTAGATCAGAGCTTCTCTTACGAGTTCTGTACGTTAGTCATCGCTTGTGTCCTTAGGGTGTCGAGACTGCTCACCTTCAGTTTAGTTACCAGAATTACGCAGAATGTGGAATTCTGTCAGAGGAATTTGTGTGGAATGGCAACTCTGCTTTCTAAATGCTTTGCAGCATTTCTTTATCAAGTCTGCAAAATTCCAAAAGCATTTGTTTATATGCTGGCCCACCAGCGCAGTGGTAATGCTACCACTCACAACACCAATGACCCAGGTTTGGGAATGTGCCAGGGCCATCAGAGGGCCGGCTGGGTGGAGGAGGATCGAGCGTCCCAGCAGACAATCTCCTCCTCCTCCTCTGGGGGGGGATTCTCTGATCTGCTGCTTTACCACCACCTGGGTGGCCACAGATGGTGGTGCAGGGGATAGTGCTTATAAAGGGGATGCTGGAGCGCGCATCAGGTCAGATGGATGGATTGGCACACTGGCATCCAATGATTTGGCACATTTTGGGGGGGGGGATGGGACTAACTGGGAAAAACAGGGGCTGATTGGGCAGATGCAGCCTCTGCTTGCCCAGCACGGTCAATACCAGACTTGTACCACTACCTCTCAGTGGGATCCTCTATGCCTTCACCTCCACTCCAGGTGGCAAGATGGACAGAGGGGTAGAAATGCTGACATGGCTAAAGGCATACCTGGCCCTGGAGGGCAAGCCAGGGGGGCAGCACAACACTGTGTCTTGGGTGGGCCTCTGCGCCTGGACAGGTAAGTGGAGAAGTCTCAGTGAGTGGCATCAGGGCTTGGCAGGAGTAGAAGGAGGTCCAAGTCAGTACCCCATGGGGGAAATATGCTAAATAAAGCATTTATATGTAAATCATGGAATAATTTTCCATGGATTACGTGAACCGTGGAATAAGTTTCTGTGGATTACATCAACCATGGAATACTTTTCCATGGATTATGTGAATTTAGGAATAATTTTCCACAGACTGTGGAAAAGGAATCAAACAGTTTATATAATTCATGGAAAACACTCAGTTTTGGAAATTTCAGAATTTCACTCCCAACAGTATTCCATGGCATCAGACAGAATTTTCTGAAATTCCACGGAATTCTATTCCATCAGAATTTGAAACATTCACACAGCACTAATGAGTTATTTCTTTCCATCATGCACTACTATCCGAACCACCCAGGTTTGGGAATGAGCCGGGGTCTCTACAGTAATGTGGCCTCAGTTTAGCGATGGGGTGCTGCTAATAGTAGAGGGAGATATTCTGGTTCCGCTTCTGTGACCCCACCCCCATGGAGGGCCAAGGAGATAGGCTTGTATACTTCCTTCAGAGAGGGGCTACTTCAGAACTGAGTACCATACGGCGCCACCATGAGGGTGGATGCTGAAGAAAGAAACCGGGGCATAGATGACTCCTTCATATTGAGTGGTGGGGAAAGACCGCTCGAGTATGCTGATGACACATGTTCATGCCCCAAGCCCAAAATGGCAGCAATGCAGGCCAGCACAGAGGGGAAAGAGGGTCCCTTTGGATACACTCCTCCAGACATGGGGACGCTTTGTGTTAATGGTGCTGTTGGTCATGCGATTCAACCCTCCCCAGGGTTTATGAGTATGTGCATTCATCATCAGGAAGGTGGGGGAGGGGCAGAGCTAGCAGCCCAGCCAGCAGCAGCTATTTTCTGAAGCTCCCACTAGAAGCCTTTCAAACCCTAAAAACCGCCGAACTTTGCAACCAAACTGGTGAGAGACACGTTTTCTCAATCGCAGAATAATCTCCGGCAACTTTAGGCACTTAATTTTCATCAGCATGGGTCGAACTAAGCCAGTTAAACAGGATTCCTTTCACCTGTGTACTCCAGCAGCCAAGTCACCAGACCACACGAACAGTGCCTCCCTGTCTCTGAGTACAGAGCCACCCGCAGCTACGCTCACCTCGCTGCAGTTATTAGTTAATGCCCTTACAAGAACTGTACAGCAAATAGACCAAAAGCTGGCTACCTTTTTGCAGAGTTTCTTGGCAGTGGAAACACATTTAGACACCATTGGAGAGATCACTACAACTGCCAAAGCGACCACGGGCAAGGCCCTGGTGGTAACTACCACCTCAATCAAGGAGCAAGCTTTCCTTTGGAGTCACATGGAGCAACTCCGAAACTCAGTCCGGGCGGCCAACATCCGTATTTTAAGCTTCCTTGAAGGGACCAAAGGGAAGAACCTGCTTCAGTATCTTGGACTGTGGCTCTCCGAACTAACTGGCATCACAGACTTTAAAGTTGCTCGGGCTTACCGCATCAGCCCTAGACAGCCTAACGCCACGATGGAAACCCCGCACAGTACTATGTACACTTGCCTCTCCAGCAGAGCGAGATCTGATTCTTGGAGCAATTCGAAACAAGGGCTCAATATTTTATAAGGAGGAACGTATTCTCTTTTTCCTGGACCTTGTATACGCCACCAGAATGAGACATAAAGCATTTGATGGGATTAAATGCAAACTCAGAGACATAGGTATAACTCACTCAATGGTCTTTCCAGCCCGTTTATGTTTTGTTGATGGGTGTAAACAATATTGCTTCACAGACCTGAAGGAAGCGGGACTTTGTGTGGAGAAGATCACAGTGATGAGAGCCCAGGATGGTGGAGTTCCAGAGGAAGAGGAGTCGGAGGAGGACTGAGCAAGCCACTCTGTGAGCACACAAACCTTACTATCAGACTGGGTTGCTGATTAAATCTTACTAATGAAAAAGATGGTAGATTGTTACATGCGGGACTCTTGATCCATGAGGTGGGGGAATGATCTGTTTGTGGTTAATTTTTTCTCAAAGTTTGGACTTTATAGGTTATTCCTTGGACTTTCTCCACGTGGACATGACTCATGTTTATTAGACCAGTTCCTGCACAATAAGTCAGAACATACACAGCACATGTTTTATTAATATGTTATCAGTTTGGGAAAAAAATGTCTCCTTTTCTTTTTCTCCATGTTCCTGGGGATTAAGGGGTAGACAAATCTATTGGTTTAAAAAGGCAGTTGTTTACTATTCAAATCTAGTTTTTCGAAATATGGATGCTTAATAACCTTCAGAAATGCTCAATGTAATAAGTTTATAGGCTAATATAATCCAAGGAACTCTGTTGTTTACAGTGGCTTCCCTCCATAAGCTGTGATTTCTCAAGAGATGTGGGCCAGAACTGGTCTCTGTGCCTATACGACGTCTGTAATGATTAAACGAACGAGAGGGTTTAATGTCTACATTAGTGGGAACTCTTGGAGGCCTAGTTGGGTAAGGTTAACACCATTATATTCTAATAAGTGCTTAAGGGAAGCTTTGGGATGAGACAATTTCATGTTCCAATATTTAACTGTAAGTTAGAAGACTAATATAAGGTTGGTTACAAAATACTTGTTACTGTTAATTACTGATCTGAAAACTTTGGGCATTGGCTGCTTTATAGCTCTGATATGTTGGTTACTGTAGTACTTCTGTACATTATCAGTTTGCAGATACCTCCTGTAGCTGTACCATTAGAGTGTGTAGTCATCCTCCTTAGTAATGTATAATGCAAGATTCATATTTACTATACATGCTCAGAAAAATTGTGTTTTATGCATATGTATGAAATGCTAAATAAAAAGTAAAAAAAAAAAAGGAAGGTGGGGTGGGTACTAAGGAGTGAGGGCAATTCAGTATTGGAATTAGAAGATTGCTTGCCAGGGCTTGGCCCTGGTAGCTCTGAAGTGAGCCCCGGTAGCTCTAACATCACTGCCATTGACTTATAATGGGAAGGGGGAGCTCAATTTAAAGATAGGACCCTTATGGGCCACCCCTAGCTCCCAAAGTTCAAAAAGTGTCATTCCAGCACTGGAGGGCATCCACTACATTGGCCCATTGTGGCAGATTTAAGTCAATGACTGCCCTTGCCCAGTGGACTCACGAATGCACTGACTACTCCCATTTCACCACGCTGCCTCAGATCTACTTTCCTTCTCCTAGCATGTGGCAACCACATGGAGCAGGGATCACTGCCTTGGTAGGTAAACTGCCATGTACAGGCAAGCTTGACTGGTGGTGTCTGACAGAAGAGGGGCTTGGGTGCAAGTACTGGATACACAGGGCAGTAAGCTGCTGGAGACTCGTGGACCAGAACAAACAAGTCCTGTGACTTAGGTACAAAAAGAACATGGAATAAAAAAATAGGGGCATGGCTCAGTTGCGTGGAAGGCTGAGGCACCTAGTGCATTATCTCCTGCCACACCTGTAGGAGGCAGTATAGCGCAGTGGTCTAAGGCTCTGAGCTGCAAATCTGGTGACATCCAGCAGACCAGACCTGGGTTTGAATCTCACAGCTTCCACTTGCATACTGTGTGACCCTGAGCAAGTCACTCTACCTCCTTGTGCTCCCAGGTCACTCCTGTAAAAAAGCTTCCAGCTTAGTGTGCTATACCTGGTTAAACAACTAAATTAAACACCTGCAACCCGGTTTCAGAAACGGACGCAGGTTGTTCTGGGCCTGGCCGTGGGAGGGAGGATCGAGTATCCCAAAAGATGGCTCTCCCCCTTCAGGGGAAGGGAGGTAGCATGACCCACTGCTTGTCTGCCACCTGGATGTGTCCAGCTAGTAACACAGCCTGAGTGCACTAAGGCAGTGACCAATCACAGGCATTTGAGGATGTCTCCACGGAGGTGGAACTTGTCGCTACACCATTGCATGCTGTGCAATTGCCAGAGAGAAAATGGGGAAAAAAGCCAATAGGCAGCCATCGCCATGTGTGATGGCCCTCGGGGGCCTCCCAGGTCCTGTTCTGTGTGGATCCCTGCTGGCGTGACTGTGGGGGTGCGGCAGATGGGACTGGGACCCTCAATACAGGGCCTGATGGCAGAAGTAGGTGGTGGTGGCGGGAAGGCAAAAAGCTGTATAAAATAAAAAATAGGGATGTAACACCCCCCCCCAGTCCAAATAATGACTGCCATACTCATAGGCCCTACTCTACAGTTGTCGCTGTGAAGTGACATCGTGGCTGGGCCATCACAGATAGAGAGGCATGAAGTTCATGGAAGGGGGATAACTGAAAGAAAGAAAAATTACATAACACATTTCCTTAGACTACTAGGATTGCGCAAAACATTTACCTCTTTCCATCTGATGGACCACATGGGCAGACTGCCATCATCAGCAGACTACTGGTTGTGGGAACCGCTGCCCTAGATTGAAGTAGCCACCTTTGGGGGGGATCTAAATCTGGATATTCGATGTACTAAATGTACTGCAGATGGTTACTGCAATCCTCCACGAGGTGACTGCTGGTTATATATAGGCAGTAATACTTCTAACATAATGTCCATTTCTATTTTAGTCTGAACATTCCATTCCGGGTGCCGACTGCAATTGCGCAAGTGACTTTTCACATTCTAATTAGACAGAGTTTCTTAGTCCGTATGCCTAAAATGAGGCAGAGTGCTTGATTTTGGCCGTAGGAATCAGGAAGATTTTCACAGGGCCCTAATTTATGTGCCTGAATGCAGGATGAAATAAATGCGGTGCTAGACTCATTAAAAGACAAGAAAGGAACAATTTAGATTTATATATCAATTTTCATATACATTGTATCCCAAAGCTCTATACAAGCAATGAGATAACAGGTAATGAAGTGAGTGAACATCTGTAGTGGCATCTATTCCTCTGATCAAGACCCATACACAGCCATGGACAATTGCCTGGTTTTATGGAAAAAGTAGTGTTGGCCAGGACACTGGCAAATATCCCCTACTCTGGCAAAAACTGCCATGTTTTTTTTTTTACTCCCACCTGGACACCCTCCAAGACAGCACCAGAGACGGGCAGAAGAGACCTCAGTTTTAATGCTTGGTATGTTATTTTTGTATATTCTGATTTGTAAAATCTATGTTATATGTATTCTGTGCAATTTTTCTAGGTCGCCTCTGAAAAAGGGATTAATTGTTCTACTGGGCCTACCTGGTTAACAAAATTCATTAAATAAAGAATGTCTCATCCAAAAGGTGGCATACCCCAGCAGTACAGCAACCCCTAGTACTGCACTGGAGGGCCAGTATTTTGGGATGAGAGCCCAAGTCCTGGTGAGGTATTAGAACCCACAACCTTCTGGCCCAGAGGTAGATGTGCTACCAACTGAGCCATGCCAGATGATTTGTTTGTGTTAGTATTATTTGGGGGAGGGGGGACTGGAAAGGTGCCATGAGAAGCAGGTGGGAAATGGGCACAGTGCCAAATAATTAGACCATTATTTAAATGGAAGTGGTCTTAGTATTTATTTATTTAAAGTTGTTGTCTGGATATGGCCCTTCAGCGCAGCTCACAATGCCAGCAACCTGGATTCAGGGACAAGCCTGGGACATCAAGGGCAGTGCCTCCATGCTGGCTATCCAAGTATGGAACGGAAGCAAACTTGGGAAGCCAGGATTCTGATGGTCCAGGGCTGGGGAGTGCTTCTGAATGCAGAGCGAGCCAGTCCAGATGGAGGGAGGGAGGCAGAGAGTCACAGTGGACTCTAATGGCAGTCTGGATAATTTGCACCCTCTGAGGGGTGGCACTTCTACACAAGTAAACTGCATGTGAAACCAAACAGCGGCATGCATATTATCTGGGGAGATGGGAAGGAGAAACAATATGGTGTAGAAACAACAGTACCACCATGATAATGGATGTTGACTCTCTTGTTCCCCTTGCCTAAGAACCCCACCCCCATCATGAGCTGGGTAGATTGGTGCTAGTGGATGATGGGACTGGGGGGGGGGGACATCACAGGAGTATGTCCACAGTCCCAAGGACAGGACAGATCATGTTAAAGGGCAAGTTTCCATTGTACTTTATTCTATTTATGTATGGAATAAATAATGGGTAAGTGTGGTATACAAGAAAATAATCCATTAAGGGGACGTATCACACCGTGCATAGCAAGACCATTAAAATAGTGGGGGAATTTAAGAATGCATGGGACAGACTTAAGACAATTCTGGTGGGTGAGTAGAAGGAAGTAGACTGTTGGTTAACTAGAATCTGTAGCTTATCCAATAGGTAGGGAAATGGGCAGACTGGGTGGGCCAAGCGGTCCTTATCTGCCGTCAAAGTCTATGTTTCTATGTGCAAAAGAAAGCTAATGCCAGACCCTAAACTGGGGGCACTCTGTCAGTGATGGATGTGGTGGAGAGAAAACCAGTTAATTGTTCCCATGGGGCCAACCAACTTATTTGACAAATATGCCCATAGAGACACACGGAGAAGGGAGATCCTGGGGAATGGGCCTGGGACACTTTACAAATTAATAAGGCCTCCAAAGAGCGACTCTTATGGTATAAGAGAATCCAAGCATGAGGCTTGGGCAAGAGAACACTCAGAGGCCCCATTAACTTATTATAATTACTGGTGACCACAAATATCAACCGAATCACTGTTTTGTTAAAAATGCATATCAACTGAATTTCGGATTATTATGCTCCAAAGGCAATACTAACCTGAAATCCAGTTGATATGACATTCCCCAAAGAAAAAAGACTTTAAAACTGTTGCAGTCCACTGTTTCACAAAAAGTATTTCAACTGCAGTATTTTCAGCTGTGTTTTATTCATGTGCAGTTCAATTTCTTCAAAAATAAAACTGCACTCTAGCTAAAAAAACATCTTTTTATTTTAAGCTGCTAGAAGTACAGTCTAAACCTCCACACCAGCAATAATAAAAAAGAAAGGATAGGTAAGTTTGATGTTATGGATTTTTTTCACACACCCTTGATGTGTGATGACCACATAAACCTCTCGTACTTCGCTCTCGAGGTTTATGAGTCATCAAACACCTCAGGTATGTGAAGAAAATTCATAACACACACTTATCTATCCATTATTCTCTATATAAATCACCCAAGTTGAGCTATGGTGATTTATAATACATTTAGAGCCTTTTTTTTTTTTTATTTGCTTGTGGTGTTGTCCCCCCGGTGATGAATTGCACTCCCCTAGGGCTGCTGTATGAGAGCCCACTTACACAGGACAAGATGTACAGCGACTCTGCACACCAATTGGCAGATATCACATTACTGATTTAAAATGTAAATAAGGAAGGAGTCTATTCTGGGGCTGTTGAGTCATAAGACCCTGGCTTGAGCAGCATCTGCGTATGAGAATGATAAATCATGATGTCTGTATGTATCCCTACTTTTTGTGGTGTTGGCAGCTGGGCAGCAGATGTTTTAAGCCTGTAAGTTAAACAATAAAAGAAAAAAAATAATGGATGTGGTTCATTCAAGGCTTCACCAGGTTATGTGTGGGGGTGCTACCAATAGGCAAGCTGTATTGGTAAGACGGTGATCAGTTCTCCACTGAGATATAAGTACCAGATTAAGGGAAAACATAAAGAGGAGTTGGCAGTTGGGGTGGTGGTGGGATTGAACGGGAAAAAATTAAGAATAAAGTAGAATTGAAGTTTCTCAGCTGAGTCACAAGATCCCAACAACACAGCAATTCCATTTTTGAAACAAACTGATATGACATGCTTTAAAGGGACACTGTCAACCCCCGTAGGTCTCAAAGTGTCCCTAGTTTAAAAAACACATTTTATGACTGCCAACATTCTGTAAAGATTGCTGATGTAGTTGGTAGTTTTGTTCTGACTCTTGTTTTCTTAGAAAAAGTGAAAAACAGACTGCCCACCGTACTGGTGTTATCATACAAACACAGGTTTATTTACAGTCCTTGATCAGCTCCAACTGCATCTTTCCTGGACTTACGAACACCTCCAACACAGTGTAGCCACTTGTCATGCAGTGGGAGTTTAGAAGGCTACTGCATCATGAGCGACTGCACTGTTTGGGTGTGTTTCTAGTGCTCAGGAAGTATGCAGTAAGAACAGATCCAGGATTGTAAACAAAAACAAAGTTGTTTATAAATAAACATTGCCATGCATTTCAGTTCTACTAAACAAGGAGACAGACAAACAGCAACATCAATGAATTTTAGAGAAGGTAAGCAATCATAAAATGTGAGTTTTTAACTAGAAATGATATGATGAAAAACAGGTTGACAGTGTCCCTTTAAATAGGCTTTGGACCCCATCTCCAATCAAAGCGAATTCTGAGAAAGTCTCTTGGCCTGCCTGCTGCTATTTCTTGGTCTACAAACTCAAAATAAACAGCGCTGATATGGCACAAGGCCAGCTGGAGGCACCTACCCAAAATAAATCCCATGGCATCAATCCCAGCGACGAGATCAACATTTTCTTCCTGGAATGGCTGAAGCAGATCATCCACACAGTCCTGCAGACCCTGACGGAAAGGGGAAACACATCAGTTAGCAATGACATTAATATACCATGCTTTCAGGCAGCAAAACCTCACATCAGTACTTTCCAGATGGAACCCTTTCATATAAAATTAGATTAAATTATCATAACTAGATTATATAACAGGGTTTAGATACTGAAAATGCTGTGAATCTTATGAGAGTACTTGAAAATCTGCAAAAACATCACAACAGTTGTTAAAGTAAGCATTATAACATGGCCAGGGAAAATGGGGACTGTGCGGTTACAGATGCACAGGCGGCTGAACACAACGCCATTTCCCTAGCCATGTTATACTGAAACTTGCAGCCAGGAAAACTATCTGCACGACGAAGGAAAACAGGGAACCTGGGAACAGGACGCCGAAAGAAATGCAGTCAGGGAGGTTGCACTGACAGCATTTCAGAGCATCAGTAGCAGGACCCAAGAGTCACAGATACGTGGACGGCTCAGGAGGTGGGGAAGAGAGGACTGAGGACGGAGGGCAACAGCAGTGAATTACCAAAGGCCACCTGATTGCTGAAGGAGCAAGGCTTCTCACTAGGCAGCATGACACGTGAAACCACTGTACCACGACTCGGCCAGCCTCTGCCACCTCCACCACCCTCGCCAAACTTTATTTACGAAGACGAGCTGCACTGAAGCACATTAAGGAGTGAGGGGTACCGGGATTTGAGACGAAGAGGTAAGAGTGATGAGGAAGGGCTGCCACTACATGGAGACGTGATATAGGAGTACAGAAGTACAGGAGGAAGAGCACTGACTAATAGGCAGGAGCAATGGTGACTGGGACTCAGGGAACACAGAACGATGATGAGGAATTGGGCACAGACAGCTGGAGGCAGGGAGGTAACAGTGAGGATGGAGGGTACAACAAGTCAGCTAGGAGTCAGGAGGGAGGTCGGCTACAGAGAGGTACAAGGAATTGGGGACACTGTCACATCGTCAGGGAACATGCACTGAGAAGGAGGGAAGGGTACCAGGAGTCAGGGAGACACAACAAATCGGGGAACAGTTAATGATGTCGGCTGTACAGAGGGACAAGTACTCAGGACACTGTCATGATAATATCACCAGGAAAAATGCACCAGGACATGGAAAATGCTCACAGCGATCGCAAGTGCTGGGTCTCAGCTGTGAAGGGTGCAACAGTAGATTAACTGAGAATTAGTCCACGGTCACCTGATGGCTGCTGAAGAATGGGAGCGGTCCATATGGGGACTCAATCCATGCTTGGGTGGTTTTCGGCACTCATCCTGTGGCCTCGTGAAACAACCCCCAGGCATGGATTAATTCCCCAGTAACCCATTCTCTGTCATGGGTTAATCCTTACTTGGCCTACCCATTCTGTCCATGTTCCCTACCTACTGTCACACCGCAGACCCTACTTGATCTCTGGCTTTACCACCCCCCCACCTTCCTTGCTGTTAAGGTTCCCTTATACCTAATCCCATGCCTTCTTAAATGCCATTATACTTTTTGCTCCCACCACCACCTCCTCAAGGAGGCTGTTCCAGGCATCCACCACCCCTCCTGTAAAAAAGTGTTTCCTTACATTTCCCCTGATTCTATCCCCCCTCCAGTTTAATTGCATGACCCCTTGTTTTTTTGTATCCTTTTCTCTGAAAAAAGATTTCCCTCTTGAACGTTATTTATACCCTTGAGTATTTCAAAGTCTCTATCATATCCCCTTCCTCCTTTCCTCCAGTCTATACATATTGAGGTCCTTCAGTCTCTCCTCATAGGGCTTTTGATGCAGATCCCGTACCATTTTAGTTGCCCTTCTCTGGATTGCCTCAACTCTGTCAATGTCCTTTCGGAGAAGAGGACTCCAGAACTGGACACAGTACTCTAGGTGGGGTCTCACCAGAGCTTGATACAGAGGTGTCACCACCTCCCTCTTTCTGCTGGTGATACCCCTCCCTGTGCACCCTAGCATCCCACTGGCTCTCTCCACTGCCTTGTCACACTGTTTGGCCACCTTCAGATCATCAGATATGATAACACCCGGGTCTCTTTCCTGTTTGGTAGTTGCCAGTACCACTCTCCCCCAATTTGTACTCTGACCCTGGGTTTTTATACCCCAGGTGCATGATTTTGCATTTTTATTTTGCATTGAAACGTAGTTGCCACTTTCTAGACCACTCCCTCAAGCTTGCTTAGATCTCTATTCATATTTTTTACACACACACACACACACACACACACACACATACACACACCACCTCTTGTGTCCACTCTATTGCAGACTTTGTGTCATCTGCAAAAAAACGTACCTTCCCTTCTAGTCTGTTTGCAGTGTCGCTTATAAAGATATTAAAGAGGACTGGTCCCAGTACTGATCCTTGCGGCACACCTAGTCACCCTCCTTTCCTCAGAATGAACTCTATTTACCACTACCCTCTGTCACCTATCTTCCAACCAACTTCTTACCCAGTTTACCACTTTTAGTCCCACTCCTAGGCTGCCCAGCTTGTTTATGAGTCACCTATGTGGCAGAGTATCGAAGGCCTTACAGAAATCTAGGCAGGCCACATCCACCGCTCCACCCTTATCTACTTCCCTGGTTACCCAGTCAAAGAAATCTAGAAGAGTAGTTCGACATGACCTCCCACTAGTGCATCCATGCTGCCTTGGATCTTGTAAGCCACTGGATTCAAGACATTCCACAGGGCTTTCTTTCAGTAGGAATTCCATTAATTTTACCACCACTGAAGTCAGACTGACTGGCCTGTCATTGCCAACCTACCCCCTGCTCCCACTTTTGTGAAGTAGTACTACATCTGCCCTCCTCCAGTCCTCTGGGACCACTCCCGTTTCCAGTGAGTGGTTGAACAGGACTGTCAGAGGTGCAGTCAGCACCTTTCTGAGCTCCCTCAAAAACCTTGGATGTATCCCATCTGGCCCCATTGCCTTGTCCACCTTAAGATTTGCAAATTCTTTCAGGACGCTCTCCTCTGTAAATAGACTAGTGTCCACGCTTCTTCCTTTGATGCACCTGAGACAGATCTGTGGTCCCGCACCCTCTCTTTCATTTGTGAAAACTGAACAAAAATAATTCTTCAGGATGTCTAATTTTTCCAAGTCCCCTTCCACACAACCCCCCTTCCCTTCTTAGCCTTACAACCCCTCCCCTGGTCTTTCTCCTTTTGCTAACATACTTGAAAAATGCTCATCTCTTTTCTTACTGCCTTGCCATCTATCCTTTGCTTGTTTGTGTTCCTGACTGCTTTCCTGCCTCCCTCTGCTTTTTCTTCACACCTCTGTTCTCCTCTGTAAGTCTCCTTGTACCTCCTGAATGCTAACTTTTTTGTCCTTACCTTTGAGCCAACTCTTTTAAGAACCATAGTGGTCTCCTTTCGCTCACCTGCCTGATGTAGAGATTTGTTGCCTTCACTATGGCCCCATTAGCTTCACCCACTGTTTCTCCACTCCTCCCAAGTCCTCCCACCTGCCAAGACATACCTGAGGCATTCTTACCTACTGTATAGTGGGTCCTCCTGAAATCCAGGACCCCCGCCTTTTTGTGGTTCACTTCTGACATAGTTCTTATATTGAATCGCACTGTGTGGTAATCACTGCTCCCCAGGCGGCCACTCACTGTGACATCTGCAATACTGTCCCCATTGGTGAGCACAAGGTCCAATATTGCAACCTCACAAGTGTGCTGCTCTACTAATTGCCTAAGGAATGCCCCCTGCAGGAAGTCCAGGATGTCCTTGCTCCTGCCTGAAGCTGCAGCTGGGATGCTCCAGTCTGCTTTAGGCATACTGAAGTACCCCACCAGCAGCACATCCCCTTTATTAGCCATCTTATGACTATCATGGACCCTCCCTCCACCCCTAACTCCTCCTTTTGGAATTATCAACCCTCAATACCTGTCCCACCCATTCTTGAAACAGTTTATAGGCCCTGCCTCCACCACTTCTGCAGTCAATCTGTTCCACAACTGCACCACCCTCTTGGTGAACTAGAACTTCCTCACATCCCCTCTGAAACTTTTACAGACCAAATCCACCATATCAACTTCCTGTGATCTGTATTTCTTGTTCCAAGTGAACAGTTCTGCACTGTTCACTCTGGTGATTCCTCTCATATAATTGCACAACTCGGGTGCATTGTTAGCCACAACTGAATATCCTTAATGCACCTGAGAAGTGCAGATTTTTTTTTTTTTTTTTTTAATACTTATATTTTATGGTTTTAACATAAAAAGAACAACATACAGGTAATACATCCTACCAAGCATATATCACCTACAATCAGGAACCATTCAGTGGAATACAGAAAATAGATAGCCAAAACAGTCAGATTTAAGTAGGTGAGAGTAATTCAAACAAAGCAGTAAGAAAGTAGATCGAATGGCTGCACCCACAAGAGTGTGGCAATCTCTCCAAAAAGGTAATCCGTAAAAGGTTGACCTCCAGTTAACCATCTAGTTGATATAGTGTATGGTGGAATGCTGTTATGCATGGAATTCCATGCTTGGAATATGCTTGTACTGCTGTAGTAGTGATGTCACTACTGCAGCAGAACATTTGGAATGCTGCCACATAGTTGCTTTCCTCTATCCATTTACGCTGGAAGTTGTTTTTTTTTTTTTTTAAACTTGATCTTGCAGAAACATCTGCAGTACACTGTGTCAGTTAAAAAGAAAATGTTAAAATTTCTATTCTCAGCTGTCTTCACTAGCTGGTGTTGAGTGATTTTCTATGCTGTGACTGCCCATACACTATAAAAGATTGTGCATGAGCAGTAATGCACAAACAAGGATATTATTGTATCTCAAGTTTCCCCAGGTAACAGAGCACCTCTCAAGCAGCGCTCTCGAGGTCATCTGTTACCAAGGAAACCTCTCGATACAACAATATCCTTATTGTGTATGACTGCTCATACACAATCCACTATATGATCCCAATCCAATCATTTTTAATAATAAAAAAAGGAAGTGCACACAGCCTCACAAAACCAACACACTACCAGTATCAGCCATACAAAACCACCATATTACCACTATGAGCCACGCAAACCCTCCATACTACCACTATCAGCCCTGCAAAACCACCATGCTACCACCATCATTGTCCTCAAGAAACCACCATACTACAACTCATCAACCCTCAAGAAACCACCATACTACCACTATCAGCCTTGCAAAACTTCCATACAACCACTATCAGCCTTGTAAACCTCCATACAACCACCATCAGCCCTTCAACCTCCATACTACTACTATCAGCCTCGCAAACCCTCCATACTACCACTATCAGCCCTCAGAAACCACCATATCACCACCATCAACCCCTCGCGAAACCACCTCATACTACCACTATCAGCCTTCAAGAAACTTCCATACTACCATTATCAGCCTCACAAAACCACCATACTACCACTATCAGATGCGTAAACCATCCATACTACCAATACCAACCTCGCTAACCCCCTATACTACCACTATCAGCCCCGCAAAACCACCATACTACCACTATCAGCCTCGCAAAATCTCCATACTACCACTATTAGCCTCATAAAACCACCATACTACCATCAACCTCAGAACCCTCCATACTACCACTATCAACCTCCGCTAACCTTCCATACTACCACTATCAGCCCTGCTAAAATCACCTTCCATACTACCACTATCAGCACTGCAAACCTCCATGGCTCACCACTGTCAGCCCCACAAAATCATACTACCACTATCAACCTCAATAACCCTCCATACTACTGCTAGTCAGCCTCAAGTAAACCTCCATACTACTACCATCAGCTTCTCAAGTAAACCCTCCATAGTACCACCATCAGCCGCAAAACCCTCCATACTACCACTATCAACCTCGCAAACCCTCCATACTACCACTATCAACTTCGCAAACCCTCCATACTACCACTATCAGCCTCGCAAACCCTCCATACTACCACTATCAGCCCTGCAAAACCACCATGCTACCACTATCAGCCTCGCAAAACCACCATACTACGACTATCAGCCTCGCAAAATCTCCATACTACCATTATCAGCCTCACAAAACCACCATACTACCACTATCAGATGCGTAAACCATCCATACTACCAATACCAACCTCGCTAACCCCCTGTACTACCACAATCAGCCCCGCAAAACCACCATACTACCACTATCAGCATCGCAAACTCTCCATACTACCAAATGTCACGCCTCTACAAAATCACCATACCTACCATTCATCAACCTCGCCAACCTTCTCATATCACCAATACCATCAGCCCTTGCAAACCCTCCATACTACCACCATCAGCATCGCAAAACCCTCCATACTACCACTATCAACCTCGCAAACACTCCATACTACCACCATCAACTTCGCAAACCCTCCATACTACCACTATCAGCCTCGCAAACACTCCATACTACCACTGTCAGCCCCACAAACACTCCATACTACCACTATCAGCATCGCAAACCCTCCATACTACAACTAACAGCATCGCAAACCCTCCATACTACCACTGTCAGCCTCACAAAATCTCCATACTACCACTATCAGCCTCGCAAACCCTCCATTCTACAATCAGCCTCGCAAATCCTCTATACCACCACTATCAGCCTCGTAAACCCTCCATACTACCACTATCAACCTCGCAAAATCTCCATACTACCACTATCAGCCTTGCAAACCCTCCATACTACCACTATCAACCTCGCAAACCCTCTATACTACCACTATCAGCCTGGCAAACCGTCCATACTTCCACTATCAGCCTCGCAAAATCTCCATACTACCACTATCAGCCTCACAAAACCACCATACTACCACTATCAGCCTCGTAAACCCTCCATACTACCACTATCAACCTCGCTAACCCTCCATACTACCACTATCAGCCTCACAAAACCACCATACTACCACTATCAGCCTCGAAACCCTCCATACTACCACTATCAGCCTCACTAACCCTCCATACTACCACTATCAACCTCGAAAACACTCCATACTACCACTATCAGCCTCAGAAAATCACCATACTACCACTATCAGCCTCTTCAACCCTCCAAACTACCACTATCTGCCTCGCAAAATCTCCATACTACCACTATCAGCCTCGAGAAACCACCATATCACCACTATCAACCTCGAAACCACCATACTACCACTATCAGCCCCATCAAAAATCTCCATATTCTACCATTATCAGCATCACAAAACCTACTATACTACCACTATCATTATGAAGCCCTCCATACTGTCAATATCAACCTCACTAAACCCTCTATACTACCACTATCAGCCTTTGAAAACCACCATACTACCACTATCAGCCTTAAAACCTCCATACTACCACTATCAGCCTCATAAAACCACCATACTACCACTATCAACCTGAGAGCCTCCATACTACCACTGCAACCTCGTTAACCCCTCCATGCTATCCACTATCAGCCTCACAAAGCCACCATACTACCATTATCAGCCTCACAAAACCACCATACTACCACTATCAGCCACAAAAACCCTCCATACTACCAGTATCAACCTCGCTAACCCCTGTACTACCACTATTAGCCCCGCAAAACCACCATACTAACACTATCAGCCTCGCAAAATCTCCATACTACCACTATCAGCCTCATAAAACCACCATACTACCACTATCAACCTCGTAAACCCTCCATACTACCACTATCAGCCTCGCAAACCCTCCATACTACCACTGTCAGCCTCACAAAATCACCATACTAACACTATCAACCTCGCAAACCTTCCATACTACCACAATCAACCTCGCAAACCCTCCATACTACCACTGACAGCCTCGCAAACCCACCATACCACCACTGTCAGCCTCACAAAATCTCCATACTACCACTATCAGCCTAAACCCTCCATACTACCACTATCAGCTTCGCAAACCCTCCATACTACCACTATCAGCCTCATAAACCCTCCATACTACCACTATCAGCCTCATAAACCCTCCATACTACCACTGTCAGCCTCGCAAACCCTCCATACTACCACTATCAGCCTCGCAAACCCTCCATACTACCATCACCCTAGCAACCCCTCACATACCACTATCAGCCTCAGAAACCCCTCCCATACTACCACTATCTGGGCCTCAAGAAATCTCCATACTCAGCAGAAACAAAATGTGTGGTACTAGTCGAGAGTTTCATCTGTACATGGTGGTAAGGAAGTCTGGTCCTTATTCCAGTCTGAAGGTGGCTGCAGGCTGAGTGGGCAGAACTGTACAGTAGTTGGGAAGGTAAATGATATGACTATATTATAGAGTTACCTGACAGAAGACAGACGAAAGGATGTACCATGTCAATATGATGAAGGCATGTAAATAGGGCTGACACGGTGTTTGTGTGTGTGGTCCTGTGGGGGGATGGATGAGGGCGGACAAGGAGACCCCTTCTGGACTTCTGGAAGAAAGTAAGGGAATCTCTGTGGAGGCAGTTAAATTGTCTCCTGGCCTGGACAAGATCAGGAAGTAAGGAGGTCCTAGCAGACTTTGCCCATTGTTTGGTGCCAAGCCTGGACTAACCTCCTTAGCGACATGATGTGGAAACAGGGACACAGACACCCATATGGCGAGAGATGTTGTGTCAGAGGTTGTCAAGGAAATGAGGCGTGGAGGGTGTGGTTAGGTGTAATCCAGAGATCCCACAGCCTCTGGGCCTCATCCGTGGTGCTTCCTCAAGCCAGATGGTCTCATTTCTGTGTGGACATCATGGACTGAATGCGTTCACAAAGTCAGGCGACCACCCGTGCCCTGACGGATGAATTCCTGACAAGCTGGGAGAGCCTACTTATAACCCTGACCTGACCAAGTGTTGCTGGTAGATGATGACAGAGCTAGGAGAGGTTGCCCTTCATCATCGAGAGGTTATTTGGTTAAAGTAATGCTTAGAATGAAGAACACCTGCCTCCAAGGTTGGAGAACCAGTATTTGCTGAATGCCTGGCGACCTGGATTTTACTGCCATCTTTAGCTAGCTGGGAGAACACCTATCCCACCTTGGGAAGTGCTGGACAGGATACAGGAGGGTGGGCCACTGTCACAACAGAGAGGTGCCAGTGCCATGAGATAGATACCTCAGGCATTGGCGGGCCAGGACAGCCCGTCTAACCAAATAAAATAGGTGATTCAGGTATGGCCCAGGCAGAAACACAGAAGCAGGTCGGGAGCCGGGACAGCAGGGTACTATGAAAATTTGTACCAATTACGGTGCCTCTGCTCCCCCTTGACCGGTAAGAAGAGATCCAAAGAAATTACCTGGGACCAACCTGTGAAGAACTTTATCAGATTGAAGGGTACTGTGCAGTGCTCCTGTTTGAAAAGTCCTGACTATAGCGACTTTTATGGTTCAGTTTGATGCCTCAGAAGTGGTGTTGGGGGTATTTGTCAGAGATCCAACCAAGGGAAAGATCACCCAGTAGTGTGCCTGGTAAAGTTACTTCTCAGGGGCAGGCATACTGTATCAGGAAAAGGATTGTCTTGTTATAGTGTGGGTTCTAAAGAGGTGGAGCCATGCTTGTATGGGCAGCATTTTTGGTATAAACTGACCACAACCCTGGTTGGCTGGGACAATGGGTAAGGCTAATGGTAATTGTTAGATGAGTCTTCTTTGGGTGTGACATGACAATTCTACATAGGCTGAGCGAAAATCAGAACTCAGATGGGTTGTCTCGCATTATGAGGTGAATTGATTTGGGAAGTTTATCCATGCAGGGATAGAGCCTCCATTCAGTTCGTGGGAGTATGAGGAAGCTTGGACAGCTGGTTCTGATTAGTCTATGATTTTTGTTATATAAAAATGTGTTATTGAGTGTCTCTCATGGGACAGGCTGAGACAGCCTGTGGGATGACCCCACCCCAGGTTTCACTTGAAAAGACAGGATATGTTAAACAGAAGATCTCTGTAATGGCCATAACTTCCAGGAACTCGCATTTTATAGCCTTATTTAGGATCTGGGTTGTTTGACTCTAAGACCTGAAATATCTATTTTATGACGTCCTCAGGAAGGGTAGTTAATTTCAACTGGTGCTGGAAAAACCGTGTTATAGCTAGGTGAGAAAGCTGCCGAGTTGAAAAAGCTCTTTGATGTCTTTGTGAAAGCAGAAAACTGCTCCTGGATGAAAGAAGATACTGGAAATTCACAGACTTGATTGGGAAGTCATGTGGGGAAATGAGTTTTTGCTAATGTCACGTATTTAATTTACCTTCTAAAGTATATGACATTTTATTGTATAATTTTTAATAAACAGAGGAGGAGCTGGGTGACATCACAGAGAAGGCAGGTTCAAGGCAGTTTTTTTAATTATGCTGTGACTGACCTTTAGAGACATTCTTGTTTGGACTCTCTTGAAAACAACATCTATTTCAGGCACTCTTAGAAGGTATACATTACAGAGACAAGTCAAAGTGTACTGTGGTAGGAATTAGCACTTTTAAACCTTATTCTTTTAAAAGATTGTATGTTTTGTGATGCATTGTTCTGTATTTACATTTTACATATTTTTTATCTATTTTAAGTAAAACCTATCGGCCTCGCAAAACCTCCATACTACCACTATCAGACTCGCAAAATGTCCATACTACCACTATCAGCCTTGCAAACCCTCCATACTATCCATCAGCCTTGCTCAAAATGTCCATACTACCACTGTCAGCCTGCATAGAGCCTCTCATACTAGCCATCAGCCTCACAAAACTCCATACCACCAGTCAGCCATTGAAAACCTTCATACCACCACTATCAGCTTCGTAAAACCACTATACTACTACTACTATCAGCCTCACAAACCCTCCATACTATCAGCCTTGCAAAATCTCCATACTACCACTATCAACCTCGCAAACCCTCCATACTACCACTATCAGCCTCACAAAACCTCCATACTACCACTATCAACCTCGCAAACCCTCCATACTACCACTATCAGCCTCACAAAACCACCATACTACCACTATCAGCCTCGAAAAACCTCCATACTACCACTATCAGCCTCGCAAAACCTCCATACTACCACTAAAGCCTCGCAAATCCTCCATACCACCATCAGCCTCGCAAAACCACCATACTACCACTATCAACCTCGCAAACCCTCCATACTACCACTATCAGCCTCGCAAAATCACCATACTACCACTATCAGCCCTCGCTAAACTCTCCATACCACCATCAAGCCTCCAAAACCACCATACTACCACTATCAGCCTCGCAAAACCTCCATACTACCACTATCAGCCTCGCAAATCCTCCATACTACCACTATCAGCCTCGCAAAACCTCCATACTACCACTATCAACCTCGCAAACACTCCATACTACCACTATCAGCCTCGCAAAATCACCATACTACCACTAAAGCCTTGCAAACCCTTCATACCACCATCAGCCTCACAAAACCACCATCCTACCACTATCAGCCTTGCAAACCCTCCATACTACCACTATCAACCTTGCAAACCCTCCATACTACCACTATCAACCTCGCAAACCCTCCATACTACCACTATCAGCCTTGTAAAACCACCATACTACCACTATCAGCCTTGTAAAACCACCATACTGACACTATCAGCCTTGTAAACCCTCCATACTACCACTATCAGCCTCGCAAAACCTCCATACTACCACTATCAGCCTCGCAAACCCTCCATACTACCACTATCAACCTCGCAAACCCTCCATACTACCACTATCAGCCTCGCAAAACCACCATACTACCACTATCAGCCTTGCAAACCTCCATACTACCACTATCAACCTCGCAAACCCTCCATACTACCACTATCAGCCTCAAAAACCTCCATACTACCACTATCAGCCTCGCAAAGCTCCATACCTACCACTACAGCCTTGACAAACCACCATCTACCACTATCAGCCTTGCAAACCACCCATACTACCACTACCAGCCTCACAAACCACCATACTACCACTATTAGCCTTGCAAACCTCCATACTACCACTATCAGCCTCGCAAACTCTCCATACACACCATCAGCCTCACAAAACCACCGTACTACTACTATCAGCCTTGCAAAACCTCCATACTACCACTATCAGCCTCGCAAAACCTCCATACTACCAGTCAGCCTCGAAAAACCTCCATACTACTACTGTCAGCCTCGTAAAACCTCCATACTACCACTATTAGCCTCGAAAAATCTCCATACTACCACTATCAGCCTCACAAACCCTCCATACTACCACTATCAGCCTCACAAAACCACTATACTACCACTATCAGCCTCGTAAACCTTCCATACTACCACTATCAACCTCGCAAAACCTCCATACTACCACTGTCAGCCTCGCAAAACCTCCATACTACCAGTCAGCCTCGCAAAACCTCCATACTACCACTATCAGCCTCGAAAAACCTCCATACTACCACTATTAGCCTCGCAAACACTCCATACTACCACTATCAGCCTCGCAAAATCACCATACTACCACTAAAGCCTCGCAAACCCTCCATACCACCATCAGCCTCACAAAACCACCATCCTACCACTATCAGCCTCGCAAACCCTCCATACTACCACTACCAACCTTGCAAACCCTCCATACTACCACTATCAACCTCGCAAACCCTCCATACTACCACTATCAGCCTTGTAAAACCACCATACTACCACTATCAGCCTTGTAAAACCACCATACTGACACTACCAGCCTCGCAAAACCACCATACTACCACTATCAGCCTTGTAAACCCTCCATACTACCACTATCAGCCTCGCAAAACCGCCATACTACCACTACCAGCCTCGCAAACCTCCATACTACCACTATCAACCTCGCAAAATCTCCATACTACCACTATCAGCCTCACAAACCCTCCATACCACCATCAGCCTTGCAAAACCACCATACTACCACTACCAGCCTCACAAACCCTCCATACCACCATCAGCCTTGCAAAACCACCATACTACCACTATTAGCTTCACAAAACCTCCATACTACAACTATCAGCCTCGTAAACTCTCCATACCACCATCAGCCTCGCAAAACCACTGTACTACCACTATCAGTCTCGCAAAACCTCCATACTACCACTATCAGCCTCGCAAACTCTCCATACTACCACTATCAGTCTTGCAAAACCTCCATACTACCACTATCAGCCTCGCAAACTCTCCATACTACCACTATCAGCCTCGCAAAACCTCCATACTACCAGTCATCCTCGCAAACCCTCCATACTACCACTATCAGCCTCGCAAAACCACCATACTACCACTACCAGCCTCTCAAACCCTCCATACTACCACTGTCAGCCTCGCAAACCACCATACTACCACTACCAGCCTCGCAAACCCTCCATACTACCACTGTCAGCCTCGCAAAATCTCCATACTACCACTATCAGCCTCACAAAACCACCATACTACCACTATCAGCCTCGTAAACCTTCCATACTACCACTATCAACCTCGCAAAACCTCCATACTACCACTGTCAGCCTCGCAAAACCTCCATACTACCAGTCAGCCTCACAAAACCTCCATACTACCACTATCAGCCTCGTAAAACCTCCATACTACCACTATTAGCCTCGCAAACCCTCCATACTAGCACGATCAATAAACACGTTCTGGAAACTCTTCACCCAACAGCCAAATACATTGCAGAGTTTAACCAAATAGCTTAAAGAACATAAAGCAAAAGTAGTAGTAAAAATCTTTATTTTTATTCAGGAGATAAATGGTGTATTTACATCATTAGGACAATGTCCTGTTTTCAAGATGTTCCTGTTAATTAATAATACAAAAATAGAATACACTGTAATGTATTTGTTAAATATACAAAATCCAATAAATATGCATGCAAACAATACTGTATGACAAACTCATTACACACTAAAAGAGGGTTGACCACATTTACAAATGCCCAAGAACTTAACATTTTTGTCAATCAGCAATGAATTAGCAAATAATGTATGTAGCCAGGGACAAATTCTTATATTTAACTGGCCTCCTGTAAAACATGAGGCTAAAAAAACTTTAAATGCAGTATACATGTTATCGGACTTACTGTGGCAGCATTAAACCCCTGTGAGGGGAAAAGGAAATTTTGGCCACTGCATGAGTCAGGAGGCAACGCATGCATCCGCCATTAAAGTACTACATGTGCATACAACTTAGCCACGAGGATGAAATTCCCCAGAACGTAGAGATTTTACCAGCCCCAGTAACAAACATTACCACAGTAAAACAGGAATAAACTTATTTAATATTCTAGTCTCTGGTGTAAAGCACTTCAGCTTGTAAGAAATAAAGTCAGGTTATTCAGATTCCCTCTTCTCCCTCCGAGTCATCCGATATTGTTGGTTGGGTTGCTGAGAATTCCCTCTCTAAGGTCTCCACTTTTTTTCCCTGCTTCTTGTGGGTTAGTATACTGATATGTACGGCCCCCATAATGGATGCGGAACCAAGCTGGCATGAGGAGGGAGTGACTCATCTGTCATGCGTGCGAACCTCACAGCATCAAATTTCTTCCTGTGGGAGCGGTTGCAAAAGAAAGATCCGGGAATAGATGTAGTGTTGTGTCCATATAGTTAAAGTTGTGTGAGTCCCAGGCTGCCGTCAGCAGCAAGTCTTGAAGTAACACCCCCGGAGTAACCATCAGAACGGTACATGGCAGAACTGGTTGAACGGGTGACACCCAGGGGGAGGTCCGATATGCCCTGATTATTAAGAGGGCTACTCCTGCTTCATGTTCCACCTTAAGAGCACCTGCAAGCCAGTTTTGCAGGAAGAATGTCACATCCGAACCTTCACTGCCCTCTGGTAGACCCATGAGGCGAAGGTTGACAACTCCTTGAGCATTCTCCCCAGCTTCCAAGCGGTAGCATAATTAGCTATTTTCTTGGATTAACTTAGTTGTTGCAGTTAAAGCTTTTGTTGCTTGAGCTTCTGCTGATGTCACTGTTCGGGTAGCCTGCTCAGTTTTCAAATCCTGCTCCCCAAAACGTTTCAAGAGCTTCTCCACCTTGCTATCTATAGCCTTCATCAACAGCGTGAGGGAGTGCCAGGGTGGATCACGCAACCCCATTAATTCTGTTGGACCTGTGCCGGCCTGCTGCTCCATTGATGGCTGACTTTTGGAACCACTGGGTCCCCCTTTATTTAAATGACCCATTATAAATGTTTACATCTCTCTGTTCCTGGTAATGAGAGGGGTCCAAAGCTAACACTTTCTGAGTGAGAAAAAAATAATTTTGTAGATTATTATTAGTGGTAATATCCAAGGTTCGCAGAGCCAAGATGATACACATCTTCTTAGTGAGCATGCACTCTAGCGCCCCCCACAGAAGTGCAGTTTTATCACCACAATGACACACTCTGGAGAGTCTTGTTGTCAAACCTGCAGAGACAGTTTAGAAGGTTGCCAGGGGAAGGCAGAGATCTTGGTTGGGAGTCCCTTTAATGCTGGGTCCTGATTACCACTTGTGGTCATCCAGCTGGCAGTACTGCAGCAGAGAATGGAAACCTCCCACCCCAGAAGAGACTATCCCATGCTCAATCCTCCCCCCCCCCGGCCAGCTCTTGAAGACTCGAGGTCACTCTTGAACTTGGGTTGCCAGCATTACAAGCAGTAGCGTTGTGGCTGCACTAATGGTCCAGCCCTTCTTGGGTGGGAGAACTGCGGAATTCCAGCACCATCTCCCACCATCTCTGGGATGTACCATGCCTCCAACAGAGCTTCTATAGACCCAGTCCATGAAGGTGCTTTCGGGGTGGACCAGACCTCTTGGGTGTCCAAATCCAGTCCGTGGAGGTGAACACAGTCAGCAGTGTAAGGTCTATGGTGTTCAGGCTTCATCCTGCTCACAGCTGTACTTTCCCTGTAACAGCACCCCCCCCCCCAGGATGACTGCACACTGTACCTCCACCATGCACCCACAACAGACATGTGCAGAGGCCGTCTGATGGTAAATTCCCTCCCTTACTACACTACTAGCATTGGGCCCCCTAATTTATTTATTTTTAATTTTTGACCAGGAAAGGCGCACTAAACAGTGACAGCTTGTTTACAGGTGCATCCTGGGGGGTGGGTTATGAGGACCTGTTTTATTGACAGGTGGAATGTTAGCCATATGACACGGGTGAAACTCCCCTACTCTTCATTGATTAGTGCCATGGGATCTTTTACTTCCACCTGGACAGTGACCAGAGATGGGCAGAAGGGACCTTGGTTTAGCATCTCATCCGAAGGATAGCACCTCACCAGTGTCAGCTATGGATATTACCCCAAGTACCTAATGTTAGGGTAGAACCCAGGACTTTGCAATTTTCCAACACCAGAGGTGAGTGTGCTACCTACTGAGCCACTGACACAAGTACCATAAGAATGCTAGGATCGGCTCACACAGTGAAGCTCACAGCTAATTTTAAGGAATGGCACTTGGAGGGAGATTCAGAATGGACATCAGCCGGTGAGAGGGGCTGAGGGTCTTATTGTTCTGATTAACTGCAAATAGTCTAGTCCTTAGGGGCGAGAGCCCTGAGGTAGCTGGAACTTGGATTATTTAAGAACTCATGGCTTTTCTATGTGCTCCCTTTTCTAAGAAACTGCTCTTTGAAAGAATTAGAGATATTAAGAGGCAGTTCTGTGTGAGAGAGTGCCCTGATACTAAAGCCGTTTGGGCTAAGAACTTGTAGTGAACTACTTCACAGATTTATGGACTCCTCTGTAGAATAAAAATAATTGTTTTATAGACTGTTTGCTTTGGGAGGGTTGGCGAGGTGGTGGTGTGAGTGTGGAAGTGACTGAGTGTGTGTAATGTATGTGAGTGGAAGTGAATGAATGTATGTAATAAATGTAAGTATATGGTTTGGGCTTATTATGTATGGAATTCGGTGGCTGCTCTATTGTTGTGCACATTCTAAAAGTTGTTGTGCACGATGCATAACAACATCTCTTCGCAGCGTACCTCATGTATCAGCCACCTCACTCGCACGCTCCTCCCCTTGCATTTTTCTACCATCTCGCAGACATCCAAATCTCACAGCAATAAACTGAAGAACGTTTTTTTCCAGCACTGTATCTGACTCGCTCTTTCCTCCCCTCACGCTTTCCTGCTCCCCCCTCATATATTCTCTCTCTCACCATAAAGACTTGTGCCACAACAAAAACAAAAACGACCGCTGTTTTCAGATCTCTTTAATAAAAACCCGCAGACGAAGGCACTGAAACACTGCCCTACAAAAACCAGTCAAATTTTCATCACGTTGCAAAACGGCTGCTGAAGTAGAGGACAGGAAAAGCCTTCCTTCACACAGGAAATAAACCGCAGCAGAAATAAAAACAACAACTTGGCTCTTAAAGGCGCCTGCCACTAAACAAAGCTGCCTGTCAAGAACAGAACCCACAAACTTTTTTTTTTTCAGAACTCCTCAACAGGAATAGCTCCCTTCAAATTCTATACAGCAACACCCAAGAACAAAGGAAACACAACACACATCAGCAGTAGTATTCTCTAAAGAAGTCCCAGTCATTTTTCTCCATTTTTGAAGGGGGACCATATACTAGAACAAATAAAGTATGGGCGCCCATACACAACTCGCCTTGTGTTTCCATCTCGGGGTTGAGATACCGGCATGGACCTCTCGAGCTTCGCTCTCGAGGTCCACATGCTGGTATCTCAACCCCTTGATGGAAACACAGGCTCGTTGTGTATGGGTGCCCCTAATTTATTCCTTATATGGCTAATTGTTGTTATTGATATGAATGTGTTGTCATCTGAGCTAGAGTTAGTTGATGAGCTGTTAAGATAAGTGTATTGCTAGTATGCTTTGTTAAGCTGTATTAGTGAAGTTAAATAGTGTAGAATATGTTAGTCAATAGCTCCCAGGATAAGATGCTATTCCCCCTCCATGCTCTGTGATCTCTGACCTTTTGAATCTCCCTCATTAACAGCTGAAGTGTGTGGGCACTGTAGAACACTGGGGATTATGCGTAGGGGGAGGCGACGGGGATTTGCAGAGCCTGGTGGGGATGAATAAACTGGAGGGGGGTTGGGGTGGCTTGGGGTGGTGGGAACAAAGAGGCACCCTGGGGTGAAATGGGTCCAGGAAAGGGGTTCTTCCTACCCAGTTCCCATACCTAAGGGCTCCACAATTAGTGGGCAGGATGCTTGACCAGCCTCATCTGCCTATCCCTCTTGGGTAGTGTTGTACAATGCCAGATCCATCAAGAACAAGACTGCAATTATTGCTGATCTTGTGACAACATTGGATCTGGCTTGCATCACCGAGACCTGGCTGGATGAAAGTGCCGGCTCCATGCTGGAATCAGCAGTTCCTGCTGGGTACTCAGTGGTACACTGCCCGATAGTGGAATGTAGGGGAGAGGGAGTGGCAATATGTTTTAAGTCAGACCTGAACCTCACTGTCCTCCCAATTGGAACTACAAGATCTTTTGAATGTGTAGCCATTCAAGGGCTTGCAGGTGTGGGCTGCGGGATCCTTCTCATCTACTGACCTCCTGGGGATAGGAAGGAATTCCTGTAGGAAGTCATGGACTTCATCACTGAGCTGGTGTTGGAGTCTCCCAAATGGATTATTCTGGGGGACTTCAATGCCTGGGTCGATGACAAACTCTCGCAGTTTTGTCAAGACTACCTCCAACCTATGTGTTCATTGGGCCTGACACAGATTGTTTCCTCTGCAACCCATATTCACGGTCATTCGTTTGACCTCGTCTTCCAGCTGGGAATGGAGGTCTTTGACCTCATGGTGGAACCTGTCATGTGGTCAGAACACCATACTGTGAGGTTCATATTCGAGGCCTCCCAATAGACCTTCCCCTATGCAGATGGTCCAGTACCGCCCTTTAAGGGGTGTGACCCCACAAGGTCTGATGACGGTGCTGGACCTATCAGGTTTGATGAGTGCATGTGAGGAGCTGGGGGAGTTGGTGTTGACCTTTAATAGGGCTGTCACTGAGGCCCTCGACTCCATCACACCTGTCCATATTCGACCCCTCACCTCACACCAAAAGTCTCCTTGGTTTGATGGGACTATCAGGGAGATGAGGAGGAGGGGACAAAGGTTGTAGCAGAGCTGGAGGAGGACCAGTGAGGATGGGGACAAGCTTAGATTGATGGTCCATTATAGAGCCTATCAATCAGAAATCTCCTGTAAGAAGGCAGAGTTCCTGTCCAAAGAGACTGCTCAGGTCTTCCGCACTGTTGATGGGTTGTGCAATCCAGCCTGTCTTCAGTCTGGAGGAGCCTTTTCACAGTCTAGATGTGATGAGTTCACTGTGTTCTTTGCTGATAAGACTGCCACCATCAGGTCGGAAATCCAGTCAGCGCCCTCTAATGGGCTTTGCAGTGATGGGCTTGAGGTCACAGGCAGTCAGCCTGTCTGGTCCAACTTTGACCAGTTGGCTGTCATGGATGTTGTGAAGGTCATCCAGGGGTTACGACCAACCTATTGTAGCTTGGATCTGGGACCAATTCACCTTTTATTGGGGTGCTTTGATGTCATCGGCCTAGTCCTAGCCAGGATAGCCCAGGGTTCTCTAGCAACAAGGGTCTTTCCAGAGCTCCTGAAGGAGGCAGTTGTAAGACCACGCCTGAAAAAATCTTCACTAGACCCGGACTGCCTGGCTAACTACAGACCTGTCTCTAACCTACCCTTTGTGGGGAAGGTTATTGAGAAGACGCTTGCCACTCAACTGGAGATCAATTTAACAGCTCACAACATCTATTATTCTCTCCAGTCAGGTTTCAGAGAAAGGCATAGCACCGAGACTGCCCTAGTTTGGGTGATAAATGATCTCCTGGTGGCGAGAAATCGGGGGAGTCGTACCATCTTGGTCTTCCTCGATCTCTCAGCAGCATTTAACACTGTTGACCATGGGGTTCTAATCGAGTGCCGCAGGCTGCGGGTTTGCTGTGGACTGGCTGGTACAGTCCTCAGCTGGTTTAAATCTTTCTTCATGGGCAGGTCACAGAGGGTGGTGTCTGAGACTTTTTCCTCTGCATCCATGTCCCTGCCATGTGGGATTCTGAAGGGCTTGAACTAATCCCCCGTGTTGTTCGTGGTGTATGTGCTACCGCTAGAGGACATTATAAGATGGTATGGGTTGAGTTTTCACTGCTATGCACATGACACTCAACTATACCTGTCTTTTTTGCCTGAACAACAGGATCCAGTTTTGGTGTTTAACAGCTGCCTTACTGAGATTCAAAGCTGGATGAGGGCAAACTGGTTGAAGTTGAATCCAGACAAGACTGAGGTACTGGTGCTGGAACCTGGTCACCAGGGGGTGAGGGGCAGTCTGGTCAGTCCTCCGAGCTATCTCTTGGAGTCTCCTAGTTGCTTACCTTGGATCGAGTAAAGAATCTTGGCGTTGTTTCGGACAGTGGTTTGACACTTAAAAGGTAGGTGTCAGCCATGGTCCAAACCTTGTTTTACCACCTGAGGAACATCACCGGGATCAAAAACATGTGATCCCCCTGGTGACATGCCAGCACTAGTCCATGTGTTTGTGACCTCTTGTCTTGATTACTGCAATGCCCTATACCTAGGGCTCTCAGGGGGTAGATCTTCTCAGCCTACAGCTAGTGAAGAATGCAGCGGCCAGGTTGTTGACTGGCCTATCTAGGTCTCGTCATAATACACCTGTGCTCCATTGTCTGCACTGGCTGCCAGTTAGGTGACGGATCACCTCCAAGGTCGTTTTGCTGACCTATAAGGCCCTGCATGGGCAGGGGCCCAGCTGCCTACAAGATCTGTGTCCCTACCACCCCTCTCACCTTTTCTGCTCCTCTGACGAGGGACTGCTGGATATTCCGAGGGTTTGGTTACAAACATGTGGCACTTGGACATTTGCATATGCTGCCCCAACCCTCTGGAATTCTCTACCCTGTCATATTAGAGAAAGTGAGACTGTGGAGCAATTTAAGAGTTAACTAAAAACTGTTTTGTTTGGACAAGCGTTAGCAGAGTATACCTAATTTTATCGTTGCTAATAAGGATTTTAATGTTATATGTATGATGTACTGTTTTTAACTGTTTTTAATAATGTAAAGTGCACTGAGTCATAATGAGAAGTGCACTATACAAATAAAGTTGAATTGAATTGAATTAAATCCCGGATTCCCGCCCTGGAAGAGATGCGCATCCGCCACAATGCTCAACCCCCCCCCCCCGGTGGCCCCTTGTCAGCCTTAGGCTTGTTCCCAAACCTGAGCCTCCAGCTTTGCAAGTGGCAGGACTCCTTCATACCGGCCAAACAGGAATTCTGCTTTTCCAAAATGAAATTTAGTTGGAGTGGGAGTTCCTGATCTTCAGACTTATTACCAAGCAGCACAGCTGTCACAAGTTACAAGTATGAAGCGGATCACTAAGGATAAATGTTCAGACTGTTATTTGATAAAAGCAGCATACTGCATGTACTAGCCATTACATGTACCATCATTCACAAGGATAATGACAGCAGATCTCACAACCTTTGAAAATGGTCTAAGATGGGCCCCTCGATGGCTCAAGTGGAAGCGCGTTGCACTTCCATACTGGTGACCTGGCTTAGACAGCAAGCCCATCTACATCAAGATCGGCAGCCAGGCTGGGGAGTGCTCCCAAGGGGACCACGGGCCAGCTGGGGAGGGGGACGACTAGGACCTGGCGCAGCAGTGGCCCCCTGCAGTGGGCCGGGGAGCTTACTCCCTTGTGGGGGAGCGGCTTCAGCCCAGTGTGCACTAATGATGTCCGAGGCTGCCAGAGGCTATGCCCAACATCACAGAGGGCAGGGAAAGAAGATGCATAAGAAAAAAGGAAAAAACAAATATGTACCGCTATCGCCAAGAATGATGATCCCTGTGGTCCTCGGGTTCTGCACCATGCAGATCCCTGCCAGCCATGACAGATGGGGGAGCAGCAGTTGGGACTGGGGAGCACTAGTGGGCCTGAAGGCAGGAGCAAACTGTGGTCAGGGTCAAAAAAAGCTAGATGGAAAAAAAGAACAAAATGGTGTAAGTTTATGTGCTGGCCGGTACAAGTATGGAGTAAACATATGCCCAATATTTCACGTTGGGCACCAGCATGTCATTGCTTGGGAGTTGCTCCCAGCCTCCCAGTAAGGTAGATAATACCCTTCAGTGCTAGAAAAGCAAGTCTGGAGAGACTGGGGCACTTTTGGGATGGCTGAAGATTACAGATCTCCAACTAGATATAATGTACACTGCTCAGATTACTTTACTTACAGATGAGGAGTTTCCGTCACTTAAACCTTCAAGTGAAGCACACGAAAAGGTTGAGAGTACCCCTCTTTTATTGTATTTAGGTACAATAATACAGGGTCTCCAAACTAAAGGTCTCATCTCAACATTTTATTATCTTCATGGGGAAACTGAGCAAAATCAAGTTAAAAAGGATGTGGCAAGATTAAACTGGAATCCACAACTGACTGAGCGTTTTATGGACTCAGATTGGGGAACGGCTTCAGTAGTGGTGAGAGTGACAGCTTCTACTCCCTTGTGGAAAAAAATAATCACTGGAAAATTGTCAGCTGATATTTTCATACATCCATGATTATGTAACAGCATACATCATCATCTGTGGATCAGTGCTGGTGGAACAACAGAATGACAGATACCCATGGTCATATTTTTTGGACATGCCACTCCTTACAGATTTATGGGGAAATTAAGCACAAAAACAGTTGAAGCCATTTTTCAAAAGCTAAGTTGCTTTGACCTATCATACAGTGATTTTATTTAGTATAGCACCTCCTACTGTCAATACTAGTAATTACTAGTGAGAAATATATATTTTTTATTCTGTTTTTAATCAGAAAAGGTTCTCAGTTTGCAAAGAAAAAGTATAAAAACTGTTAACAATGACACAGACCAGCAGAGGGAGCAAGCATAATTATTACAGATGTCATTACAAGGAGAAAAACACAAACACGTTTACTGTATATCGGAAACACTTTGCAGAGACAGCCATCCCCTAGTGAATATTCTTCCCTGACAGGTTGAGATCAAAACACTAACTACTAGAAATGAATGAGCTATGGGGAACCGTCGGAGACCCCCTGTATAAGAGGTCTCCACTGCATTCCCAAAAGGCATATTATAGAACAAATTCCAGGTCGACCTCCAACTGACAGACCACCCATCATTTCCAAAATTCTTCATTTCTACTTTGTTTATCCCATATGGAAGCTGTTAAAGCCTCTATTCTATAAATGGTGTTTACTACCGATAGCCATTTGGATTTCTATTTTGGGGGGTCCGGCCTCCAATTCCCCCAATGGAGCTCAGCCCCTGCCCCGCACGCTGACCCGCCATGCCCAGGCTTACAACCCTGGGCAGGAACGCCAGGCGGGCACCCCCTGTTGATGAACACTGGTGGGCACCCCCCCTTGATGGACACTGGCAGCTTGTCCTGCCTTACCCCCCCCAGCGGACACTGGTGGCAGTGGAAGCAGTGGCAGTGCAGGGCGTCATACCCAGGGGACCAGAGTTTTTTTCCTAATGCTGTGATCCACTGCGAGAGGGGGGGCATGCAATGGCCCCAGCGTCTGTCCCTCCTCCCACGCAGCCAGGCGCCAGCCTTTGTCCGCAATTCCCCCGGCCTCCCCCAGAGGTCGCCAACAGGCCAAACACTCACCCTCCTCCCACCCCACCCCGGAGAGAGAGCTGCCCTCGGCGCTCTGTCCTTCTCCACCCAGCCAGCTCTCTGACTCCAGGATCTGAACCCGGGACATCTGCATCAGCAGTCGCCTTGCCTTGGCGGGCCAGCCTATCTGTTTGGATTTCTGTGGCAGAGTTTTTTGAAGCTGCAATCTGGTATTTACCTTTTTGGCAGCTATCACCAATATTAATAGTAGTTTCAGACAGAAATATCTTTTTAATATTTTTATTACAGCCACACTCAAAGCAATAACCTGGCAATGCCAACCAAAATGTTGGGATGTGTTGGGAGGGGTTTCAACAGCAGGAGGAAAGAGGTGATACTGCCTCTGTATAGGGCACTACTGAGGCCACATCTGGAATTCTGTGCTCACTGCTCAGTCCTGGAGTCCTCGTAAGAAAAGACAAAGTCAGGCTGATGATGGTGCAGTGTAGGGTAATCAAAATGATTCAGGGCCAACAGATTAGATCCTACAAGGATCGGCTTAAGGCCCTGAACACGTACTCGCTACAGACCAGAAGGGAGAGAGGGGGACATGATAGAGACCTTCAAATTCCTGAAAGGAATTAACATGGTGGATTGCTTGGAAATATGGTGAAGCAAGAAGATGTGAGTGGAAGCTGGCAGACATGGAGGAGATTCAGGAAGGATATGAAAAAGTATAATTTTACATGGAACAGCCTACCAGCAGAGGTGATGAGTGCAAGAACCATTAATGGTTTCAAACATGGCTGGGACTGAGTAAAAGACTTAACAGTTACTTAGTGGGATAGCAGTAGGGGCAGAGGGCAAGGGGGCAGGCAAGGGAAAAAACTCTGACTAGACAATAGGTCCCGGGATAGGACAGGGTTTAACAGGGCAGACCAATAATCTTTTTCTGCCAACATTTTCTGTTTATATCACATGCAGTTGGGTGAACAACACTGCCCCCCCCCCCCCGAAAACGGAGTAACTGAAGATCTATAACAAAATTATGTAAGTAGAGCATAAGGCGCCACATAGAAAATACACGGAGAGGGATGGCTCCCATTCCTGCATTTCTAGCAAATGAATAAGGCATTTAAATTCTGGAGTTCCTAAAGACCCTTTTAAATATACATATTAAACAAAACAATGATAGAATGCCATCAAGAACCTTTTACTTACCCTTTCTGTTCTTTTTTTCCCCAATCACCTATTTGGAAAAAAATGCAGAGGCCCTGAGCATCTTAGCTGTGGGCTATTAAATCAGATCTTCAGGCACTGGTGGCGGAAGGAAGGGTGGACATAGTGGTCATCACAGAGATATGGGCAACCTGATACCATGACGGAGACCTCATGATCCCTGGGTACAGACTGTACCAGAAGAACAGGGAGAAGGGTGTGTGTGTGGCCTTATTCATAAGGGAAGGAATAATATCCACCAGAGAGGAGAAGGAGGGTGGGACAGAAGCCTTATGGGTACTATTCCAGAAAAACAAAAGGGAGAAGGATTCAACTGGGGGTGGTGTACAGACCACCCTCACAGGATATGGAGATGGTCAGGGAACTGGGGAACCAGATAGAAAGCTAGGAGGTAGAGAAAACATCTTTATAACAGGTGACTTCAACCTGCCTGGAATAGACTAGAGTACCCCAGCTACCTCCTGTGCCAGGGAACATGTTCTCCTGGAAGCTTTCCAGGACTGTTTCCTGGTGCAGGGGGTCACAAAGCCAACCCGGGATGGTACCATACTGGACCTGGTGCTGTCAGATGGAGAACATGTCCAACAAATAGCAGCTGAGGACGCCCTTGCAGGCAGCAAGCACCACATGGTGTGGTTTTACCTCAGTATGGGTAAAGAAATGGCCAAGACCAAGACGAGGGTGGTGGACTTCAAGAGGGTGGACTTTAGAGGAGTGGAGGACATTCTTGTAGGACACCTTGTGAAAATCAGGCTGGAGATGATGCAGAGCAGAAATGGATCCGTCATTAAGTTGGGTCTGAATGAGGCTACAAACGTCTGCACGAAGATCAAGAGTAAAAAGTCCAGGACCAAGAGACCAAGCTGGTTCAACAAGGATGTTGCAGTGAAAGTGAAGGAGAAGGGGGCAGTCTTTCAGAAGTACAAGCATACTATGAGATAGGAGGCCAGAGAGATTTACTAAGGGAAATCCCGAGAGGCAGGGAGAGTGGTCCAAACAGCTAAAGCTGCAAAGGAACCAAGCCTAGCACGGGGGTCTGTGGGGAGCTCTCGAACCCTACAGAGGTTGGTAGTGGGGTACCACAGGGCTCGGTCCTGGGTCCAATCCTGTTTAATGCATACATATCAGACATCAGGGATGGTATAGGGTGTGAAATGAGTCTCTTCGCGGATGACTCCAAGATGGGAGCAGTAGTTGAGGGAGAAGAGGGGAGGTTGGCCCTGCAAGGGGACCTGGACACCCTGGAAAGCTGGGCTCACACATGGAAATTAAATTTCAATATCACCAAGTGCAAGGTGTTGCATCTTGGTGGGAAACCCTAAACACAGGTACACCCTGGGAGGGAGGTGCTGGAAGCCTCAACAGGGAAAAAGACCTAGGGTCATGGTGGATACATGTATGACTAACACTGAGCAGTGCAGGAGAGCAGCTAGCAAGGCAAACAGGATGTTGGGATGCATCATGAGGGGATCACCTCTAGAGGCAGGAAAGTGATTCTGCCACTGTACAATGGACTGGTTAGACCACACCTTGAGTACTGTGTACAGTACTGGAGACCACACTTGAAGAGGGACATACAGCTCCTGGAGAGGGTACAGAGGAGGGCAACAAAGATGATACAGAGGCTGGGGATTTGACTTACGAGGACAGACTTGAGGAGCTCTGCCTGTTTTCATTGGAGGAGAGGAGAGACAGGGGACATGATTGAGGGTCTTCAAGTACCTCAAGGGAATAAATAGGGTAAACATGGAGGGATCTTTAGACTAAAGCAGGGAGGCATCACCAGAGGGCATGGTTTGAAGTTGGAAGGTGGAAGGGTGAGGGGAAAAGAGGAGGAGGTTTTCACTGAGAGGTGGTGGACCCTTGGAATGCTCTGCCTGGTGAGCTGGTTCAGAGATCCACAGTGGAGAGCTTTAAGAGAGGTGGGACAGACACAGAAAGTGGATGTATCAGATGATGGCCTGTCCGGGGGGTGGGGATGGTTGATAGGGGTTTCTGGAGCACAAGGATGGGAGGTCTCGGCACCCAACTAAGGATCTAGTTCGAGCAGACTTGATAGACCATAAGGCCTAATCTGCTGGCAAATAGTATGTTAGTATGTTAGTATGTTAGATATATAAGGAGAAGAAGCCATAAGGAGAGGATTGTTAGGATCAAGGGGGGATGAAGGAAAAAAGGAGGATTAGGCAGAGGCACTGAATGAGTACTTCAGCTCTGTATTCACTAGGGAAAAGAATGGACCTATGCCACAGGGGAAGATGGGGGGGAGGAAAGGGAGGGGGATGAAACAGATGGGGTGATCAAGAATGACAGGGTCTTAGAGGGTCTCAGGGCCCTCCGGGTGGACAAGGCACCTGGCCCAGATGGCATACACCCAAGGGTCCTGAGCAAACTGATGGAGGTACTGGCAGCCCCCTTGGTGGATCAGTTTAACACCTCACTAGATAAGGGGTGTGTGCCTCAGGACTGGAGAATGGCTCATGTGGTGCCACTCCATAAGAGTGGTCCCAGAGATGAACTTAGTAACTACAGACTGGTCAGCCTAACCTCCATTGTATGCAAATTAATGGAGAACATTCTAAAAGAAAGGCTGGTAAACTTTCTGGAGGTTAACGGTCTCTAGGACTATAGGCAGCATAGGTTTGTCATGGGGAGATCCTGCCAGACGAACATGGTAGAATTTTTCAATTGGGTCATAAGGTTGTTGGACAAGGGCCAGGCAGTGGATGTACTATACTTGGACTTCAGTAAGGCCTTTGACTCCATGTCACCTGAAAGGTTGCTCTGCAAACTAAGTAACCTGGGAGTCGAGGAGAAGCTGCTGGGGTGGGCCATGAGCTGGCTGCATGAAAGCAACCAGATAGTGACAGTGGGGGGTATCCAAGCCTAGACCTGTATCCAGTGGGGTCCCACAGGGATCAGTACTCAGTTCAGTGCTTTTCAACATCTTTATTGGTGACATAGCGGATGAGGTTAGAAGTAAAATCTGCCTTTTCACAGACAATGCTAAACTCTGTGGGAGGGTGGACATAGAAGAGGGGAGACAAGAGCTCAGGGAGGATCTAGCAGGCTACAGAAATGGTCAGGCATCCAGCAGTTGGGGTTCAACTCCAAGAAACACAAAATCTTACTTCAAGAGGGTTCCTTCAGTAGGTCATAACATGTAGAACTAGCACCACCTGGCGTCTGGACCTCACAGCAGACATTTCCAGCAGTACCTGACAGGGGCCACCCACCCAACGTCACGTAACTGACGTCAGCATGACCCTATATAGTGGGAGGTCCCCACACCTGCCCACCAGTTCTTTCCTGCCGTCACGTTGTGTCAGTTAACCTCACGGTAGACATCCACAACGATCACCTTTGAACTGTTTTCATCTGTAGTTTAATCCTTCTTTCTTCAGTAAATCGCGTATTTCTATGTCTTCTCCTCAGAAGAAAAAGTGTCAGTCTTGTGGCACCCAGATTCCCCACAAGGACGGCCACCTCAAGTGCGTCATCTGCCTAGGCCCAGACCATCCGACCGCAACTTGCCCGGACTACCAGCCCTTCAACCAGGCCACCTGCAAGAGAAGGCAGCAGGCTCTGGAGGCCCATCTTCTAAAGTCCCGGTTGGCGTCCCTTGAGAAACAGATGGAAAGCATTAGGGAATCTTCCTCTTCTCCTCCTCCGTCCCCATCAAAGCATCACAAGGAGAAACACAAGGAGAGGGAGCACTCTTCAGATGGTTCTCTGGTCGAGTCCAGCAGGCCCTCCACCAGTAAGGCCTCTACCCCGCCGCCTCTTTTCAAGGCCCAGCCAGCGGCCGAGGACTCTGGTAGAACTGCGAACGCCCAACTCTCCGCAATGGGTAATTCGACCGCTGGCTCCTCCGATGGCTGCACCATTACTGCCACTAAGTCAGCCCCTGGCTCCTCTGGGGACCACCCGGTTGCTGTTAAGTCAGCTCCCCGTGCAGTGGGGACCTGCCCAGCCACAGCCAATAAGTCGGCAGGGGGTTCTTCCCTCTTCTGCCCGGCTCCATCGTCTGATCAGTCAGTCACCTCCAGCGACTGCACAGACGCAGCTGTCCTGTTGGGGCCCACTGTCAGCGCCCCCGATGTCCAGACGAGCCCGGGGGAGACTGCCCCTCTCCCCCCTTCTCCCCCGCCGGTAGCCCTCCCTTCTACGGTGGCTACCCCGGGTGAAAATAGTGCGGGCCTCCTGGAGGTGGAGAACACCTCAGAGTCGAATCCCCCACTCACCCTCTGGGGTCTCTGGGATGAAGGTCCCTCCTCTGCAATCCGGCCCAACACCAGAGGCACCTCCTGTCCTATCAGGGAGGATTGTTCCTGTCCTAGTGGTGGTTCCCACGCTGGACACCCTTCCTCCGTTGGAGCCGGCGAGACCTCTCCTCACACTGGACCCTCCTATGACTGTCTCCCTGCCCGGGCCCTCGCGTCTGCCTCCACCATCTGCTCCTCTAGCAGACCAGGTCCCTCCATCGGATCCCCTTCGTCGGGTTCCAACATCAGCCTATCCGACACTGGATCCTTTTCTGGTGCCGGCTCCGATGACTGCAGCCCCCGACGCCTGCAGCTCTTACACTGGACCTGCCTAAAATATACACCACGGCAGGCCCTACGTGGGTTCCCCCACCATCAAGTCCTCTGACGTTGGGTCTTTATTCGAGACCCCGTTCAGTCCCGCATTACCCTTTAGGGTATCCTTTGGACCATCCCCCAGCAAGTCCCCCTCCTGACTGGAGTGGTGCAGGACACTACTTCCCAGGCTACTCCCCATACCCAGGTTTCTCATATTTGGGATACCAGGGGTATCTCTACCCTCCTCCCCTTGCTATCCCACCTCCTCCTCCTCCCCTCCCCACCCCTACCTCCTCATCCCCCTCCTCCACTTCCTCTGGTGTCCCAACCGGACTTCAAGACCCTTATTCAATCTTGGTGGAAGGAGGTATGTTCAGAGTTGGTGATGCACCTGGACAGCAGACTCTCAGTTCCCCGCTGTCCCAGATCCCCTTCTCTGGTGAGCTCATCCCCTTCCACCGTTCACATCATGGGGACTACCCCTTGGGACATTGTCCTTCTGGACTTAGGAGACAATCCATGTTCAGGGAATGATTCATCGGAGAAGCTGTCTGACCATGAGTCCCAGGTCCCTGAAGGCAAGGGCTCTCCCAAGTCCCCCCCCCCAGAGGATCCTTCCTTTTCAAACCTATTGAGGTCCATACAACAACACTACAATTGGGAGTCTGAGGAGCAGGATCCCATGCACCAAAGACTCACTGAACACCTTGACCTGGAGTCTCTGTTCCCAACCCCTGCTCCGACGTGGATTGGGCCTCACGAAGACCTCACTACTTCGGTCTGGCAACTGCCTCATTCAATCCTGGCTGTCCCCAAGCAGGCAGACAGAACCTACCAGGTGCCTAAGGATGCCCCCTTCCTTAGTGCACAACTGAAGGCCGACTCTGTGGCAATCTTGGCTGCTCATGACCGCTCCACAGCAACCAAGCACATGAGCACCTCTCCTCTGGATAAGGAGTCGAGGCAGATGAACCAGTACGGCAAGAAAGTCTATTATTCGGCCGCATGTGCATTACGGTCTCTCAATTATGTGGCCCACATGGTGTCTCACCAAAAAGCTACCCTGGCCAGACTCAAGGCCAGAGTCCAATCCATGGACCCTTTGGACCTCAAGGAGGAGCTTGCTAGGAGAACCGCCTGTCCAAAATCTCTTGCAGGCATGCGCTGCGGGCCACCTATGACTCCGTTGACTCCATGTCCCGTGCCTCGGCGACTGCCATCTCCCTTCAGCGGCAGACATGGCTTCACATCTCTGGCCTCACTAACCAGGTCCAGACAGCGATCCACAACACCCCCTTTAGGGGCTCAGTGGTTTTTGGTGATGACACCAAAGACATCATCATGGACCTCCACGACCGAGTCCAAGCCCTGAGATCCATGCAGTCCATGTACCGATCGGGCAACCAGCAGCAGCAGCCCTCTCAGAAAAGGACCTGGAGGCAGAGAAAGCAGGCCCAGACTCGACGTCAGGGCAAGCCTAAGACCACAGGAACCTTCACCCCTCCTGCCTCCAAGAACCAGAGATGTTCAGGGGGACCTCCCCCTGCCCATCCTGCCACCTCCTGACTCCCTCACCCCAACCCCTCCTCAGCACCAGTGCAAGGGGCTGGTGGGGGGGGAGGTTTGCTCGCCACACGCAGGAGTGGTGGGCATCACCTCCGATGTGTGGGTCCTGCAGTTAGTGTCCCAAGGACACACTCTAGAGTTTCTGGAGCTTCCTCCAGAATCTCCACCCAAAAGGTCCACCTACTCCCGAGACCAGACTCGTCTCGTAAGAGAAGAAATTCAGGCCCTATTGCTCAAAGAAGCCATAGAGCCTGTTCCCCTCCGCCAAAGAGGTAGGGGGTTCTAATCCCACTTTTTCCTGGTTCCAAAAAAGTCAGGTGACCTACGACCCATTCTCGACCTCAGCAAACTCAATCTGCTTGTTAAGTACAAAAAATTCCGCATGCTGACTCTCCAAAGGCTCCTTCCCCTCCTTCTGGAGGATCACTGGCTTTGTGCTCTGAATATACAGAACGCTTACCTGCACATCCCGATTTTCCCCAGCCACTGTTGGTTCCTGTGATTCTGTTTCCATGGGGAGCATTTCCAATTCTTGGCTCTCCCCCTTGGCCTTTCCTTGGCACCCCGGGTTTTTAACAAGTGCCTAGCTGTGGTGGCTGCAGCCCTTCATCGCCAGGGCATAGCGGTCTTCCCCTACCTGGACAATTGGCTGATTTCAGCTCAGTACAGGGAGCCTCTCTCAGAGACCCTGTCCACTACTCTGAATTTATTTTCCAGACTGGGGATTACAGTCAATGTCCCCAAGTCGTCCCTTTCTCCCTCCCAGAGCTTGCAGTTTATTGGGGCGGTTTTGGACACTGTCCAGAACACGGCTTTCCTTCCTTCAGACAGGATGGAGACCCTGATCAAGCAGGCCACTTTGGTAGCCTCCTCCAGGACCATCCCAGCCCGGGAGGTCCTCCGGTTGCTAGGACTGATGGTGGCCTCCATCTCTTCAGTTCCCTGGCAAGGCTGCACATGAGAATCACTCAGTGGTCCTTGCGGGTCCAGTGGAAACAACTCCAGGATGATCTGGACCTTCTGGTCCTTGTGTCATCCGGTCTTCAGAAGGACTTGAAATGGTGGAGCGAGCCCTCGAATCTGTCAATAGGTCTCCCCTTCAGAGATCCAGACCCTCAGGCATCTCTGCCCATGGATGCCTCCAACTTCGGTTGGGGGGCCCACTTGGGGGAACATCAAGTCCAGGGACTTTGGTTCAGCTTGGAGATACCCTTACATATCAATATCTTGAAGATGAGAGCGGTCTTGTATGCCCTGCAAGCATTCCAGACTCTTCTTCCCCAGGGATCACTGCTCATCCAGACAGACAATATGTCAGTTGTCTGGTACATCAACAAACAAGGAGGAACTCACTCGTACCCCCTTTGCAGAGAGGTGATGAGAGTGAGGAACTGGGCAGTCCAGCACGGTCTGTCTCTGACAGTGGTGCACGTTCCAGGCGTGCAAAACGTCCTGGCAGACAGTCTCAGCAGGTCTCAGACCATCAGCCACGAATGGGAACTAAAATCAGGAAGTGGCAAATTCTCTGTTTCAAAGATGGGGCATCCGGAACTCGACCTTTTCGCCTCCCCATCCAATGCAAAACTTCACAGTTTCTGCTCACTTGTTCCAGGGCATGGTGCTTTCTGGCATGACACGTTGTCTCTCTCTTGGACAGGGAGATTCTTGTACGCCTTCCCTCCATTTCCCATTCTGCAGAGGGTTCTCCTCAAACTTCTAGTAGGGAGGCATTGATGATTCTCATTGTTTCTTTCTGGCCAAGATAGATTTGGTTCCCACTTCTGCAGCAGCTTATGAAGGAACCCCCAGTTCCACTTCCATTGACGCACAACCTCTTGTCACAGAATCAAGGCCGGCTCATGCATCCGGGGCTCAGAACCATGCACTTGCATGCGTGGTTCCTGCAGACATAGCGATTTCTCACTTTGGGGTTTCAAACAGAGTTGCCCAAGTTTTGGTGGAGGCTAGAAAGCCTTCTACCCGATCCACTTATGCCTTGAAGTGGAAACGTTTCTACATTTGGGCAGCGTCTAAAGGTTGGGACCCCTTTTATTGTTCTGCCCCACAGATCATGGAATACCTCCTTCATCTTTCAGATTCTGGTCTTTCCTATTCTTCATTGAAGGTCCACTCATCAGCCATTTCAGCGTACCACAAGCTAGTGGATGGCAAACCCATGGCTCAGTTGGAGGTCTCAAAAACCTTTCTGAAAGGGATTCTCCATCTGAAACTCCCCTTCCGCAGCCCTACATCACCTTGGGATTTAAATTTTGTGTTGGAGAAGCGCACTCTCCCTCCTTTTGAGCCAGTGATGAGCTGTGACTTGTGCTACCTTTCTTGGAAAGTGCTATTTTTAGTTGCAGTTACTTCCGCTTGAAGAATTTCTGAGCTTCGAGCTCTTGTGTGCAAGGAGCCTTATTTGATTTTTCACAGGGACCGGGTGGTCCTCAGAACAAACCCTAAGTTTTTGCCTAAGGTGATGTCAGAGTTCACACTGAACCAGATGGTGGAACTTCCGGTCTATTACCTGACTCCCACGAATAGAGGTGAGGCGTTCCTGCACACCTTGGATGTGCACCGTATTCTCAGGTGCTATACCCATCGATCCAAAGATTTCCACAAGGAAGATCAGCTTTTTGTTTGTCCCCAAATCCTTGGGGAAAGCTGTCTCCAAGCAGCGCCTGTCCAAGTGGTTAGCCAACTGCATTCGCTTCTGTTATCAGAAGTATGACACACCTCTGCCAGGGTCTGTTAAAAAGTCATTCCACTAGGAGCATGGCTGCATCCGCAGCTTTTCTGTGCAACATTGCTGCAGCAGACATTTGCACAGCAGCAACCTGGAGATCCATCCATACCTTTACCAAGCATTACAGTCTGGACATTGCTTCTAGGCGGAGGGCCAGTTTTGGCCTCACTGTGCTGCAGGGCCTGATGTCCCATGCCGGTCCCATTCTTTTTTTTTTTCCCTTTGATATTTCTCCTCCTCCTCCCGTGTTTCTTTCAGTCTCTCTTCAGAGGGACTGCTTGAGACTCAGTCCTACATGTTATGACCTACTAAAGGAACCCTCTCGAAGTAAGATAGTACAGTTACGTAAGAACTTACCATAACAGTAGATCTTCGAGAGAGGTTCCTTCAGTAGGTCATGTTTTTCCCCTCCCTCCTTCCCCCAATTTTCTTTTGGGATTCCAGACTCTGTTTCCTTCTCCTGTCATACCTTTTAGGTCTCTGGTGGGAGAACTGGAGGGAGGGTGTGGGGACCGCCCACTATATAGGGTCACGCTGACATCAGTCACGTGATGTCGGGTGGGTGGGCCCCATCAGGTATTGCTGGAAAAGTCTGCTGTGCGGTCCAGATGCCAGGTGGTGCTAGTCCTACATGTTATGATCTACTGATGGAACCTCTCTCCTCTCTCAAAGATCTACTGTTATGGTCAGTTCTTACATAACTGTACTGTCATGCACCTAGGAGCTAGGAACCCAGGGGCCAGCTACTGACTGGGGGTGTACAAGTGTCCAGCTTGCTGGAGGAAAAGGATCTAGAGGTGATAGTCAAGGGTGACATGAAACACTCCGCGCAGTGCTGAAAAGTGGCAGCCAAAGCAAATAAAATGATGGGATGCATCACCAGAGGAATCGCCTCCAAGAGGGAGGAAGTCATTCTGCCCTTGTACATGTCACCAGTGAGACCACACTTGGAGCACTGTGTGCAGTTCTGCTGCTCTTATTTGAGGAAGGACATCAAACTACTGGAGGGGGTCCAGCAAAGGGCAACCAAGATGATCCAGGGCATGGGGGACAAACCATATGATGAGAGGTTAAGGGAGCTCAGTATGCATTCCTTAAAAGAGAGAGAAGAGGAAGTGGGGGATATGATAGAAACCTTCAAGTACCTAAAGGGTATAAACAAGGTTACCTGTAAACTGAAGGTTGCACCTGTAAAGAGAATTAATTTTCCAGTGTGCTTACCCATTAAGCAAATAAACAAACAAACAAGGTTGAAGCGGAGGGCGTTTTCAATTTAAAAAGAGAGAGGACCAAGGGGGACAGTCTGAAACTTGTGGGGGATAGATTTAGAAAGGAAATGAGGAGGCACTTTTTCACGGAAAGGGTGGTGTCAAAGTGGAATGAACTCCCGGAGGAGGTGGTATCATTGAAAACAGTGTGAAGTTTTAAGGGGGGGGGTGGAACAAGGTAAGAAGGAGAGTGGCAATGGGAGGGAGGAAGGGGAATGGGGAAGAGAGGGTGTGGAAGGATAACTCTAGGGGGCGGGGAAGGCAGCTGCAGTAAAATAGACTGAGCTACACACTCGAGCAGACTTAATAGACCACTATGGCTTTTTTCTGCAGGCAATTTCATATGTCCATATATATTATATTATAATGTATTGTGGAACGTTGTTCTCACTCAGAATCCCACCTTACTAAAATGCTGTTCGGCCACACACATGCTAAAATGAATGGAATGCTGTACTGACCATACATGCAGAACAGCGTTCCATTCGTTTAGAGTTAAAAGCTTGAGCACTGCTTTGAAACTATCAACAGAAAACCGCTGAGCGGCAATGTTATTTAAAACTGCACTGAAAATGGCAGCGGTGGTTTTCAGACACGGGAGCAGTTCATTATCAATAATGGAAAATGCAGGATCAACCAGATATGATCTGTTTACTTACAAGTTTGTACATCTTGTCTGTTTCTGTATTCACTAAGCGAGACGTCCGTCCGCCATGTTTTGTGATTTTTGTAAATCCCGCCCACTGTAGAACAGCAACCAATGGGAGTGTGCACTGCTAATGAAGGGATGCCCAGTCCTTAGCTACCACACAGCTTACCATATTAACAAGCAGGAAACAACAGTTTCTTTTTCTATTGCAAAAATACATTTTAAAAGATGAAAAAATTCTATTCAAATGATTTGAGGGGCACCATACACTATAAAAAATACAGGATGGGTGACCCCATGCAGGACTGTGTGTTCTGCCACATTGGGGTCTGATTCCCAAGAACCTATCGAGCTTCGTTCTCGAGGTCACAGGGAATCAGACCCCTCTGTGGTATAACACACTGGTTCTGCATGATTACCAATCCAGTATTTTCTCTATATTATATATATATATATATATATACACACACACACATATACATACATATATATATATATACATACATATATATATATATATATATATATATATATATATATATATATACATATATATATATATATACATATATATATATATAATATATATATATATATATATATATCCTCCCTTCTGTATGTTACTGAATCCATCTTTACAAGGATGGACCAGGGCCACATCACCTCTGCTGTTTTCATTGTACTGGCCAAAACGTTCAACTCGGTGTCTCACTTCCTCTTCCTTAAAAACTGTCCTCCGACGGCCTCTCCACCGAAGCTGTTAATTGGTTTTGTTCGTATCTCTCAGGCCTTCAGCAGTCAGTTTAGGTGGGGCATTCTGTACCCCCCCCATACTTGCTGGAGTCCCACAGGGCTCTATACTAGGGCCAGTTCTCTTCTCCATATTCCTCAATGACCTCCCCTCTGCGTGTGTCTCCTCTAACATTCATATGTATGTGGACAACACAGTTATCTACATGTCTGACCCTACAGCCTCAGCTGTGTCTGGTCCACTTCAACAGGACTTCCACAATGTCCTACAGTGGTTCCATGATAACCAGCTTAAATTTATTTATTTAAATGTTTCACCAGGAAGGTATGCTGAGCAGAACTGCTCATTTCCACGTGCGTCCTGGGGGAAGGGGAAGTGGAGATGCAAGTACTACAGTGCAAGATACAAATTTCGACGTAGAGGTATAAAAGGATGACATACAAGATACAGAATGATACATTAAGAGTGGCCCAACAAGTTAAGGTACAATGGTCAAAATCAAATGAACAAAAGAACAGAAGAACAGAAGCAATTACAATTGGGAAAGTGATCAATGATTACAATAACTGAGAACAACCTGGATACCATGATACAATGTATACAGGAGAGTACTGGAGTAGACATGGTGAGCATTTTAGAGAATCACAAGTGCTAAGTTGGGCAGAACAACTGCAACAAGGCAAGGGGGGAATCAGCGATAGGGCAAGGCGTTAGGTGATACAAAAACTTTGTGAAGGGTCACAAAGTTTGGCATGAACATGAGTGTGTTGTGTACACATGCAGGAGGGAGGACAGAACTTTGGGTGAAGACACATTACAGATGTTGGAGGGGAGGGTGTTCTATTGTTTAGGACAGAGGAAGGAAAAGGTGGATTAACCAGAGGAGGCGGAAAGGTGGGAGATGGCGAATATACGAGAGTCAGTGTTCCAAGGGAAATATGAGCTCGGTGGTGAGACAGAGATGATGGAGGAAAGGTAGGAGGGGAGATTTGTAGACTAGAATTAAGCCATGAAAGTAACAGAATGTGACAGATGTCTGGACTCCAGAGACGGGAGGGATGTGGCTTTGTACAGATCGCAAAGGTGAGTGCGGGGGGACAGGATAATATGAAGCAGCAGAAGGAATTGAAAAGGGTGTCCAGTCTAGCCAGGGTAGTTTTGGGGGTGGCACTGTAGAGTATGTCTACATAGACAAAGGTGGGAAGGATAATTTCCTGCACAATAGTGTGTCTGGCTGATGGAGGAATGAAATCCTTAATGACCATGAACTTTGGCTGCATCCAGAAACTGGCCAGGATGTCGTCACCCCCCCCCACCCCCATCTTCATCACACTAGATAGAACCCCTTTAGAAGTGGTCCCCCATTCAGATACCTAGGAGTCTGGCTGGACAGCAAGCTTGACTTTTCCATCCATATTGACACCATTCACTCCAAACTCCATCCCAAACTGAGTGCCTTATTCAGAAATAAACAATGCCCCCTCTTCAAGTCCACAAGGAGTTGGTAAGCAAAATGGAGCTCCCAGTTTTCGATTATGCTGATATAATCTACAGAATCACCCCATCCTTAGATGTCCTATGCAATGTTTTCTGCCACTTCAACACTGACTCCCCCCCTTGTAAACATCACTGCTCCCTCTTCTCTTCCCTCTCCATCCACCCCCTTGCACACCGTTACGTCGTCAGGCCTATGCACTGCATTCATCAATAAATATTGGTTTGGGTCTCTGCCCGCCTATCTTTCAACTCTGCTTTCCCCTACTCCCAGCTCCTCCTACTCCCTTCAATTCAGGGTTTCCTGAACCTTCTTCACCCCCCACCCTCACTCTTCTGCTGGTCAAGCAGCCTTCTCTTATCACCTCCCCTCACTTTGGAATCAGCTCTCTTCTCTCCTCCTCTAATTTACCTTGCTTCTTGCCTTTAGACTTCACCTGAGGCAACTACCAATGTCTTCCTGCTCCTGCTTTCCTCCCAAACTCTAGACCTCTGTTCCCGCCGCTTCAGTCTTCCAAGAGCCGTTAAATATTCCTGCCCCTACTGCTGTTATCCTGCTCCTTTTTCACTCCTTCCAGTGCCTCCCTGGACACCCATTTCTGCAATAGCCTATCACTCCCTAATTATGCTTTCTTCCGGGCAGATAGGCCCTGCAAGAGAGGCGGGGGCTGTGCAATGTATGTTAAATCCTCTCTCAATGCCGCAGAAGTCCATACACCTGCACCACAATACGGTGCCCAGGTACTCACATTAAAACTCAGCCTGGGTTCCAAAACACTCCACATCATCTCGGCCTACATCCCCCCCGAGAAATCAAAAACTCGCATTTGACTCTATCCTCCAAATCATCTCCCAACTGCCAAACACTAGTGAAGTCATCGTTATGGGGGATTCCAATGTAAACTGGTTATCCACAGCCTCTTCCAGCTTCAAAGACGCCGCCCTGGCCTTTGATCTCACCCAACTAGTCACCTCCCCCACCAGAAGGGACAACAAATCCGGGACCTCCACCCTCCTGGACCTCATCTTCACCAACAGGCCGGGAAACCTCTCCTATGCTACAGTACTCCCAGATGCTATCAGCTACCACTCGCCAGTAACTTGCTGGTGGTCAGGCAAGTTGCCCCCAGCACCCCCAAAAATCTCCTGGCAGCGTAGACTCAAAGGGGTGGTTTAAAGAACATTAAAGCCCACCTAACTAACAGCAACTGGCTCCCCATTTACACTGCCCAGTCAGTTGACTTACGCTCTAGCTCACTTTATAACCACCTTCAACAAAGCCTGTGACTTATTCCCCTTTTCTAAGCTAGTTGTGAAATCCAGAACCACCCCATGGATCACACCCCACTACTAAGCCTGCTTCAGCAAAGGATAACCTCTGGCACAAGGCCATAGACTCCCAAAGCACCCTGGATAGACAACTCTACAGGGAGGCTCGCAATAAATGTACATGGGCTTTGCGGCAGGCGAAAGCCCTCTACTACCAACACACCCTAACCTCCTTCTGGGGTGATGGGAAAAAATTTGGGGACAACATAAAGGAACTCAGTGGCAAATCTCACTCCCCCACCCCCACGCAACTCACTCTTAATGGTGAGGTCACTCAGGATCATCCCACTATCGCAGAAGCCCTTAACTCGGCCTTCTCGGATCTCTCCCACATCCTCCCTCCTAATTCCCCACCTCGGTCCTACCAATACCCCCTTCCGGCTTGGGTCATCACCTGCCATGAGGCAAAATGCTATATTACCAGGGCTATCTCTAATACCCGCTACAGCAATGACTCCTTGATCTTAAACTCCTGCCTCTCCTTGATGCCACTTTACCACACCTCACTAAAATTCTTAACCTCTCACTCTGCCTCGGCCGGTTCCCCTCTACCTGGAAGAGAGCCATAATCACTCCCATCCTGAAGAGCGGCGACCCCACTAACACCAGCAACTACAGACTTATCTCAATACTACCACCTCTCTCCAAAGCCCTAGAAAGAATAGTCTCTGACCAGTTAACCGAACACCTAACTAAGCATATGCTTCTCAGCCAGGAGCAGCATGGTTTCCGCTCAGGCCATAGTACCATCACTGCTCTCACAGAGCTCACCACGTTCTTACACAAAGCCCTCGACCATGGCTCAATTGCCGGGGCCATATACGTGGACCTAACCAAGGCTTCGACACGGTTAGTCACGAGCTTCTGCTTCAAGTCCTCCCTAAACTAAATGTGGTCCCGGAGACATTGACCTGGTTCAAGGATTACCTCACAGGCCGTTCTCAGCAAGTCAGGATAAGCAGCTCCCTCTCCACCCCTAAAACAGTTTCCTCTGGGGTCCCACAGGGGTCTATTCTAGGCCCACTGCTGTTCACCCTCTTTCTAAACTCCCTCCCTAAGGCATGCAGCGGTCATTTGCTCCTCTACGCCGATGATGCGGTTCTGTTCTGGAAACACCCCCACCCTACCGCCCTCCAGCAGGCCCTTCAAAGGCATTTCTGGGAACTAGAGACCTGGTTCACTGAACACTGCCTAATTATCAACTATAACAAGACTAAGTCCATGATTTTTGCCCACCGCCAAAGCCAACATAGTCAGTCTGCTCTCCTCATCAAGAACGCTCTCGGTGCCCCTCTGGAACACGTTTCCAATTTCAAATACCTAGGTGTCACTCTAGACACCTCCCTCTCATACCAGAGGCATACCCAAATTCTCTCCTCCACTATCAGCACCAGAGTAGGCATCCTGTACAGGCTCAAGCACTGCTTACCCCCACAGGCTATGCAGCTCGGAGTCACCTCCTCCATCCTCTCCCTTGTGGACTACGGGATTACTATATACGGCTCTGCTGAACCCACCTCCCTTAACAGGATAAACATTGTCTTGAACAAAGCCTGCCGCCTAGTCACAGGTTGTGATAGGCTAACCCACACCTGTGATCTTTATGCGTTATCTGGTTGGTTAAACTTCCAACATCGATTACAGTTCACACCTGCATCCTCGTAAAAGGTACACCTTCACCAAGCCCCGTCGGACTTTCCCTTAATCAGTTCTCGCCTCACAGGTGCAATACAAAACTCTCTGCAAGCTCTCGTTCCTGGTACCACAATGTAGAACTTCCCTAGGGCAAAGACCCTTCCGATACCGAGACCCTCTCTGGCTCAATGCATTACCTCACTCACTCTCACAGACCCACAGCATCTCTCAATTTAAAACAGGCCTCAAAGCTCACCTCCTTGAGAGAGCCCTATGCGACTGCGGCTAACTCTGCTCTCCCAGATGACCGCCCTCCCTCCCCCTACTCTCGACTCAGGGTCCCACAAGGCCCCACGTATTTCTCCAAAATCCCCGGCCGGGTATTCCAAGATTGCTGCCTAACTGCCTCACCATATATTAAGTTTTGCTTGGACGGCTCCTCTGTTCAGTTACTGTAAATTCTGCCTGTTTTATGTATGTTCTCTACTGTATTTGTCTACCCTCCACCCTATGTAACCAACGTGGAGCCTTTGCAAAAGAGTCTGTGACTCAAAGGTTTGTAATTCCGATTGTATTCCAATAAATAAAATAAATAAATAAAATGCCACCCTTTTTCGTCTATGACTAATTCACCTGACCACAGCTGCTACAATGATATTCCTGCTCGAGTCCTCGATACTTTTTGCTACTTCCTCAGAGTTGCACCAACCCCCTCTGTAAAATTTTTTTTATTAATTTTTTTTTTTACCTACTTTTCTTTGTATTCAGTACTGCACTTGTAATATGTTTCTCCTTCTACCCCTTCCCCCCAGGTTGCACCTGGAAACGAGCCATGGCTCAGTGTGCCTTTCCCGGTTAACAACTTGTAAATAAATAAATAAATAACATTGTAATAGATTACACCTGCTGACCTGTGTTTATGAACTGGTTTTAGCTTTTGTATTATGTGTACTGTATTATATGTTCTGTCATTTCGCCTTCTATAATGCTACCCATCCGAACCAGGACCTCCTTGTAAATGAGCAGCGCTGAATGAATTATTTTCCCTGGAAAAACAGATAACTACAAATATGACAAATGAAGTGGTGCTGTAATAATAAGGGAACAGGCTCTAATACATATAGGACATGTCACCGCTGCACTGAAAATATCAGATTTGCTTTCACGAGTGTATTCAGAACCTGATGGCATCACGAGTGGCACAGCCATGGATGAGGTTGCTGGGACCTGAAAAATCAGATGAAAATAATTGTGATATTTTCAATGCAGCCATTACATATCTGACATATGTTCTAAGACACAAAGAGGCAGTTTGTATTTTGCAACTTAGATCTGCTGATGTAAGATAACATTTCTCTTTTAATAACATTTGAAGTTATAAAAAAAAATGGAACTTGAATATAAAGTAAAAATGCTTTAATTTGTAGAAAATAAGATAAACCCCTGTGTGGGAAACGGATTATGCCAGCTCAGCTTAAGAACTTCTGAATTTTAGAACTGTTTGTGTGAGAGACTCTCTTAAGAGTCTTATGGCTATAAGAGCATATGGAATGTTTAGAAATAAACAGTCCTGATTGGCTAAAATGGATGTCATGGTTATAATCTACTCAACACATCTTATGCAGTCAGGCAGAAAAATCCTCTCATCAGCAAAATGAAAAGAAAGACGTGCTTTCCATAACAAATTCTTTTACATACATTATGGCTTCCATTGTACCTGCTGTGTGCAGTTAGCGACCCTTTTCTTATGCACCCCATGGCAACTGCTGAGACCTCCTTCCACTGCAGGCATTGCTACCTACCCAGCCTTACAGCCACTTCCCTTGGGTACCGCAGGACTCCCCAGGGCACCCACGACACACCATGATGGTATTCTTTGGATTGTTCCACCCCCCACAAAAGGTGGGGTCCCACCCACAACTCTGTGGCAGTGAAAGCCCTTTCTAAATGGTCACTGTGGTGAGGCCCATTCCTGGAGCCACTCTGAAGCTCCCCTGGGAGACAATAGCCTGAACCAGTCATGGGAAGGGGGGATTCATCTGCCTTGCAGCCCCCTATGTTGTTCCCCTTTTTAGGCTCCCTTCCTCTGAAAGTGAGGTGATGTCACAATGCCAGCAAGCCAGATGCACCAACGCACACGCTGTCCCATCCCAATGCAACTTGCAGGCTCCCTACCTTGCATTGCCACCTACAGTCATTCAGGTGGCTGTATTGCAGTGGGAAGTGCAACTCTCTCCACCAAAGGAGGAGAGCATCCCATGTGATGCTCAATCCTTCCCCCAGCCAGCCCCACCAATCCAAGTTAGCTTCCCTTTTATCAAGATAACTATATATGGGACTGGCAGTATAGCTTAGAGGTTAGAGTAACGAGCAGTGAATGAGTTTGGTACATCTACCAGACCTGGGTTTGATTCCCACAACCTCCACTTACATACAGTGTGTCCCTGAGCAAGTCACTTAACTTCCCCAGTGCTCCCAGCTTGCCCCTGAAAACAGGTATTGTGTCTAGTGGCCCTTACCCAGTTGCCAAAGAATTAAAAAATATATATTTATTTATTGAAATGTTTTACCCGGAAGGCAAACTGAGCAACAAGTTGCTCGTCTCCTGGTGTGACTGGGGAGGAAGGGGTACAACTGGAATGAGACATTATACATTCAAGTTACAAGATCAACATTAACATACAGTTGTAAGGCAGGTGTTACAAGCAGTGTTACACATAACATGTAGAAAGAGTGGACAATAATAAGTGCCAGGTTAATAAGAAAACAAGTGCTTACATGAAAGAAAAGGGGGATGGGGAGGGAGAGGGAAGGTGGGGGAGGGGGAAGAGAGTCATGCCCCTGGAGACCCCTTCAGGATGCGAGGAACCCTGCAAGGGGACTGGGGGGACCAGAGAGAAGGGGATAAGGTAGTGTCCCAGAGAGACCCCTTTAAGACGGTGGGGGAAGGGAGTGGATGAGAGATACAAGTCCCTTGGGGGCAGGAGAGGAACCCATGGAGAACATTCAGGGTCCTTCACATTCTGTGAGAGATCAAGGGAGGCCAGTAAGGGGAAGCAAATACATATATATATATATATATATTTACATAGATTAACATAAAAATAGACTCACTGTGCCTTAGGACTAATCTGCTCTGGCTATTGGCCTACATCTGGCATCACTATCCTCTGCCTGTTACATCACAGTCTGTAACTGTGAAATGATTATGATGTCACAAGCAGAGGGTTATGATGTCATAGGTAGACAGGCAGCCAAAGGAAATGAAATCTGGGGGACAGTAATCCTGTTTTTGTGTTAAGCTTCATAGTTATAAAATAAAATTAAAAAACATAGAAACATAGACAATGACAGAAAAGACCACTGGTCCATCCAGTCTGCTCATAAGCCTTAACAAACCCGGGACCTATTGTCCATATGGGGTTCTAATCCACACTCTCCACACCTATGATCCCTGCCCTATGGCCACCATCCTGAGCGGCCACTAAGCCCTTCACTCTGACCCAGACATATTTAAACCATTGATAGTTTTGGTGCCCGCTGCATCAGCTGGCAGATTGTTCCGTGGCTCCACCACCCTTTCTGTAAAATAACACTTTCTCACTTCCCTCTTGAACCTTTCCCATCAGTTTCCACTGGTATCCCGGTATTCTTGATCCGGTGCTTATACTAAATAGTTCCTCGCAGTTTACCTTGTTCATTCCTTTCAGGAACTTGAAGGTCTCTATCATGTCTCCTCTCTCGTCTGGCCTCCAAGGGGCAAAAAACCCCAAAAAAACAAGAGGCTGGCCCAGTTGTGAAGCAGCAGTGTTACCGCTCACTGTGCTGGTGACCCAGATTCAGCACTGGACTCGGAGACTGGCACGGTGGGAGGGAGGGAGAGTTGAGCATCCCAGGGACAGCTCTCCCCCTCGGGGTGGGGGTCGGTGCACAGCATTCTACTATATGTCTACCACCTGGCGGAGACCGGGAGGAAGTGCATTGGCACCACAGAGGCCAGCATGTATGTTGGCCTTCGCACTTGTATGTCACTGGATAGTGGCACCCTTGGGGGGAAAAAAAACAAACAGGAGCTGGTAGGAAAAGCCTTGTCCACTGTTGAGTCAGCACCCCCCCCCATGAGCCTGCACATGACTGACATGGCAGGTTCGCCACCACTGTCATTGTCTGGGTAAGTAGAAGATAACTGGTAAATCCATGAGAGGGTCAGTGAGGGGCTGGGTCGGGTGCAACAAAAGGTTTATTTAAAAAAAATGAAGTAAAAGGAGAAGCGGATTATAGACATATGTGAACTGTAAGCTGAACTTTGTCTGAAAATGATGGGAGGTTTTTCTTTTTTCCCCACTTTTCCCAGGACATGAGGTGCACTTTAGCATCTCGCGCATGGAGAGGGTACTGTTCTGCAGTGTCAGTCAACATTGGGTTGGAGCCCAAGTCCCCCATCTGGAACCTGAGTGCATGACCTACTGTTCCCAGAGGCAAGACCACTGCCAACGGAAGGAGCCACCTGGAGATTGGGTTATACAGTGTCGGTACTCTTTATTTCCTCATTTCCCTCCTTAACTTGGCGTTTGCACAAGCCGTTTTTTTTTTCTTTTAAGCTGCACTGCAGCACCTTAACTTGACCACCAAGTGCTGGGACTGCACTCCTGGAGAGTGCTGTTCAGCCTCATAATGTACGCTTATAGTTTGTGCATGCTATATATGGTCTATTCAACATTATAACTAAAATGGGGTACAAAAAAACTGGCCAAACAACTTCACTGAGTTAAAACACAACCCCTGACCATTGATTATTATTGCTAATAGGGCAACAGGGGGCGGGAGGGTGGGTTCACCAGGAACAGGCTCAGATTCCTTAGCTGGGGCAGAGGAAGTGGAGAAGGTCATGGTCTTTGGGGACTGCAATATCAAGGAGATACAATGGATCAAGAGGGGGGCTACCTACAAGAGGAGGTCAGTCTTGTGAACCAGGGATGGAGGCTGGGCAGGCTATGCAAAAAATCATGGAGCATGCAAGGGTGGTGGTGGGGGAACTACACCTAGTCATTCATTTGGGGAAAAATGATCTGTTGAGCAATGAAGTGGAGGAAGTCCAGAGAAGGTTTAGGGTACTGGCAAGAGGATACAAGGAAGAGACGAGATCCTCTGCATTCTCGGAAGTCTTGCCAGTCCCCTGTGCCAGTACTGCTAGACAACAAAGAATTAGGGAGTTCAATGACTGGCTCAGGGAATGGTGCAGGAATGAAGGGTTCACCTGTGTAGGTGAGTGGGGGGACACATGGGAGGATGAGGACTTATATTAGAAGGACAGGCTACATCTCGTGGGGGGGGCAAGAGCTCGGAGGGGGAGTCTACGAGGTTATATAGATAAGGTCATAAGGGGGGATTTAAACTGGTAAAGAGGGAGTACAATGCTAGGAAGAGGGAGAGGTTTACAGGTAGAGGCAATAGCTTAGGTAGCACCCCCCCCCCGCATAAGGGAGCACGTAGGGGTAGTGAGAGATGACAGGGAGGAGGGGGATATATGGTGGAAAGGATTATCTGCAAATGCCAGGAGTTTGGGGAACACAATGGTGGACTTAGAGGCCATAATGGTGGATGAGGGCCTGGACATTGTGGCTATAACTGAGACCTGGTGGTTGGAGCATCAGACATGGGAAGTAGGTATCCCAGGGTATAGACTTTTTAGGAAGAGCAGGGCTGGTAGGAAGGGGGGTAGCATTGTATATAAATGATGACATTAAGATGACGGAAGGGCAGGAGGAACAAGGGGAGGCGGAGGTCCTGTGGGTCACGCTGGAAAAATGGTCTGGTGCATCATTAAGACTGGGTGTGATTTATAAACCTCCTATGCAGGTGCAGAAAGTGGCTAGGCAGTTGTTGCAGGCAGTTCAACAGATGACACTCAAGGGGGAACTTCTACTGGTGGGGGAACGTAACCTCCCCAATGCTGACTGGGAAATCCCATCAGTCAGGAGCAGAGAGATCCATGAGTCCCTCCAGGGAGCTTTCCTGCAACAGCTAATTAAGGAACCCACTAGGGATGGTAACATATTGAATGTGGTCCTCACCAACGGGGAAAGTGTGGAAGAAGTTGTAGTGGGGGACAGCCTAGGTGCAAGTGACTGTAATACAGTGAGTTTTAGAGTAAGGACTGGGAAGGAAACAAGCTGGACCATCACGAAGGTTCTGGACTTCACGCAGTCAGACTTTGCCAAAATGAGGGAGATATTCAGGGAAGAAATGGACAGGCAGGAGAAAATAGAAAACATGGAGAAATTATGGAAATCAGTTAAGGGGGGGTTGCTGGAAGCCACTGAACTCTGTATAAGAAAGGTAAGGAAGAGCAGAAAAAGAAAGAGGCTGCTCTGGTTCACCAGGGAAGTGAGGGGGGCAATAGGGGAAAGGAAAAGGGCATTCAGATCATATAAGAGGACCCAGAGGAAAGAGGACAGGGAGAAGCTGAGAGTGGCAGGGCAGATGATTAGGCCGGCAAGAGCAGATACAGAGCAGAGAATTGCTAGGCAGGCCAAACGGGGATATACATTTTTTTCCTTTAAGTATGTAGGAGAGAAGAGGAAGGCAACGCAGGGGATAGTAAGAGTGGGGGGGGGGTACAGGTAGAGGGGGACTTCGAGAAGGCAGAGGTGCTTAATAGGTACTTCTGCTTAGTCTTCACATGAAGAAAGGAGGAGGAAGGAAGGGGACCAGAGTTAAGGAAGAGGGGAAGGGATGACAGAAGGGTAGAGCCTAGTCTGTTCAGTGAGGACAGTGTAAGAGAGGAACTAGGAAGGTTGAGGGTGGATAATGCAATGGGTCCAGACACCTTACATCCTAGGGTACTCTGGTAATTAAGGGACAAGCTGGCAGCACCTCTGGTGAGGTGGTATAACTTGTCCCTGGATAAAGGGTGGGCACCTAGAGACTGGAAGAGGGCAGACGTGGTGCCACTTCACAAGGGTGGCAGCAGGGAAGAGGCAGAAAATTATCATCTGGTCAGCCTCACCTCAGTGGTGGGTGAGGTGATGGAGGTGCTATTAAAGGACAGGGTGGTCAGTTACCTTGTAGACAGCGGGCTACAGGACAACAGACAGCATGACTTCACACAAAGGAGGTCATGCCAGATTAACCTAATCTAGTTTTTCGACTGGGTGGCGAGGGTGGTCGAACAGGGAGGGGCATTGGACATGGCCTGTCTGAACTTCAGAAAGGCCTTCAACACTGTTCCTCACAAAAGGCTGGTAAATAAGCTGGAAAGCTTAGGGGTGGAACCAAAAATAACAAGGTGGGTGGAGAACTGGCTGAAGGACAAAAGCCAGAGGGTGGTGGTGAATGGGGTGCATTCCTGGGAGGAAGTGGTGATGAGCGGGGTGTCCTAGGGATTGGTACTGGGACCCATCCTTTTTAATATCTGTATCAGCGATATAGCAGAAGGACTGGAGGGGAAGGTGTGCCTATTTGCAGATGATACGATGATCTGTAATAGGGCGGACACTCCGGGGCGGGGGAGTGGAGGCAATAAGGGAGGGCCTAAAGATTCTGGAGGGGTGGTCGGAAACCTGGCAGCTGAAATTCAGTGCCAAAAAGTGTACAGTAATGCACATGGGGTGTGATAACCTTCAAGCCATTTACACACTGGGGAGGAGGAAATTAAGGCAACTGAGCAGGAGAGGGATCTGGGGATTATAATTTCAGATAACATTAAAGTGGGGAACCAAGGCAGCAAAGCGGTGGGCAAAGCAAATAGAATGCTGGCGTCCACATGGAGGGGTATAACAAGCAGAAAGAGGGAGGTGCTGATGCCCCTTTATAAATCCATGGTGAGGCCTCATCTGGAGTAGGGTGTCCAGTTCTGGAGACCTCATCTACGCAAGGACATAGACGGGATTAAAAGGGTTCAGAGAAAGGCAACCAAGATGTTGCACAGTATGCATAGGAAGTCCTATGAGGTGAGGTGGAGAGAACTGGATCTGTACCCACTGGAGACTAGAAGGGGGGGGGACATGATAGAAACATTTAAGTACATGAAGAGAATTAATAAGGTGAAGGTGGGGAGCTTATTTACAAGGAAAGTAGGTGCTAGAACTAGGGGTCATAGTTTAAGATTAGAGGGAGGAAGGTTTGGGGGCAACATGTGGGCGCGTTACTTCTCTGAGAGGATGGTGGAGTCCTGGAACAGACTGTCAGAAGAGTTGGTGGGGGCCAAAATGGTGGAAGGATTCAGTAAGGCATGGGACAGAAGAGGTTGAGCAGTGGGTGGAGTGGGATGTCTCTGGATAAAGGAGACGAGTAGGGAGAGGGGGGTTAAGGGGCAGACTCGATGGGCCAAAAGGGTCCTTTTCTGCTGCCAGATTTCTAGGATTCTATGAGTGGTGGAAAAGAAAGAGGAACAAGCGGAAGCACTAAATGAATACCTTTGCTCAGTGTTCACGCAGGAGAAGGGGGATGACTACTACCTTGAACTGGGAGGGTGGGGAAGGGAGAAGGTGACGGACAGAATGATTGAGGGAAGTAGAATATTAGAGGACTGAGGGTGCTAACAGCAGACAAGGCACCAGGGCCAGATGGTATCCACCCCAGGGTGCTGAGGAAGATGGCGGAGGTGCTGGCGGAACTGCTGGCGGATCTGTTCAGCACCTTTCTGGATACGGGATGTGTGCCTCAGGACTAGAGGATGGCCCATGTGGTGCCGATATGCAAGAGTGGCCCAAGGGACAAACTAGACAACTATTGGCCAGACAGTCTCACTTCCATAGTGGACAAGCTTATGGAGACGATATTGAAGGAGAGGCTGGTGTCATTTCTAGAAGACAATTACCTCCAGGATGTAGAATATTAGAGGGACTGAGGGTGCTAACAGCAGACAAGGCACCAGAGCCAGATGGTATCCACCCCAGGGTGCTGAGAAAGATGGCGGAGGTGCTGGCGGAACTGCTGGCGGATCTGTTCAGCACCTTTCTGGATACAGGATGTGTGCCTCAGGACTAGAGGATGGCCTATGTGGTGCCGATATGCAAGAGTGGCCCAAGGGACAAACTAGACAACTATCGGCTGGTCAGTCTCACTTCCATAGTGGGCAAGCTTATGGAGCTGGATAGGGGCCATGCAGTAGATGCCCTCTACTTGGATTTCAGCAAGGCCTTCGATTCAATGCCTCATGGGCAGCTTGGGGGAAGCTAACTGGCGTGGGAGTTGGGGTGAGGATGGCAAACTGGATTACAAACTGGCTGCATGGGAGGCTACAATGGGTGGTGGTGGGGGGAATTCTCAACACCTAGACCAGTGACAAGTGGGGTGCCGCAAGGCTCTGTGCTGGGCCTGGTGCTATTTGGGCTCTTCATCTCGGACATCACACATGGAGTGGTGAGCAGGATAAGTCTGTTTGCAGACAATATCAAAATGGGTGCAGTAGCGGACGAGGAGGAGGGATGGAAGCAACTGCAGAGGGATCTAACCAAACTGGAGGAGTGGTTAGAGAGGTGGCAGCTGGGGTTCAATGCAAAGACGTGTAAACTTGTGCACTTCGGGACAAAGAACCCAAGGAGAGAATACTGGTTGGAGGGGCTGAAACTGGGGATCACTGAGAAGAAGAAAGACCTAGGGGTAATGATAACAGGAAGCATGAACAATTCTGCCCAATACAGGAAAGTGGCAGCGAAGGCGAAGAAGATAATGGGGTGTATAGCGAGGGGGCTCTCATGCAGGTGGAGGGAGGTGATCTTGCCTCTCTACAGGTCACTGGTGAGGCCACACTTGGGGTACTGTGTGCAGTTCTGGAGGTCATACCTGAGACGGGATATCAAGCTACTGGAGGGAGTGCAGCAGAGGGGCAACAAGGATGATACAGGGAATGAAGGGGAGAGACTACGAGAACAGGCTGGGGGAACTGAATATGTACACCCTGGAGGGGAGGAGAGGAGAGGAGAGGAGGGATGGGGGGACACGACTGAAACGTTCAAGTATCTGAGGGGAATCAACAAGGATGGAGCTGACAGGGTTTTTAAACTGAGGAAGGGAAAGGACACTAGAGGGCATGGGCTAAGAATGGGGGGGATATTTAGGAGGGAGATGAGGAGGCATTACTTCACACAGAGAGTGGTGTCAAAGTGGAACACCCTACCAGAGAGGGTGATATCATGCAAAACTTTGGGTATCTTTAAAAGGGCATGGGACAGAGAACAGGGGAGAGTATGGGTGGGTGAGGCTAAGAAAAGCCTAGGGCAGACAAAAGGGGGGGGTGGGGCAGCTACAACCTAGGGGCGCTAGCTGCACACTAGAGCAGACATTAATCGACCAGGAGGTCTGCTTCTGCTGGCACATTCGTATGATTTACATAGAAACTGCACAGTGCATAATTAATCTGCTCTAATGTAACTAGCAGCAACCTAACTAAACGAAAATAACACTTTTTCAATTAAAATATATTTTTTTCACTTTTTATACACAAAAGCCACAACAGGGCATAGATGTCTTCAAAATAGATGCAGTTTCCAGGCTCATTCAAAAGCACATGTCCTTTGTTACCAAACTTACCTGTTCTACCTAGCAACAACCTAACTAAAGTAAAATAAAACCAAGCCCCCCCCACTACCACCATTTTTCTGCTGCTTACCTCTCCTTCTGTTTCCAATCCTATGGACTTGCACTCCTCCACCTTTTTTGGGGCTTGGCCATTCCAGATCCAACCTCCTGCCTCTTCCTACAAACAGAGGCAAGAATTCCCAGAGAGAAGAGAGAGAAAGAAGAGAGAGAGAGAGCGCGCGAGGGAACAGTAGCTGGGCTCAAGGTGTGCCTGGGGTTACCCTGTGCAAGTCAGGTGCTTTCCTTTGTTCGGAAGTCCATGCATCTAAGACACCGACGCACTAGGGCATCCCAGCTTTTGCACATGCAGAGCACGTCTGAGCGGAGCCTGGCCAACTCCCCCCTCCCCCCGTGCCACTGCTGCACATCCTCTGGGACGTTCGATCCCCCCCCCCATCAGAACTCAGGTCACCAGGATCATGAGCAGTAGCCCAACCCCTGAACTAACAGGCCAGTTAATTGCACTACATTTTAAAACAAACCCATCGAGACAATCCATTCTTTATTACTGGTGGTACAATATTTACATGAAAATGGGATCTCTGTCCCTTACAGTTCATCCACAGAGGTGGGGTATTCTGGAGCTGAACTATAATGCCCCATTTGTGACATCAGTGTAATCTCCACAGCAGTCGACTGTGTCACAAGATGGGCATTATGACCTCAGACCCTGAATAATTCTCAACTGTAAGTGAACTGTTTAGGACAGTGATCTATGTAACCAGCCAGGGACTTCGGGTTGATGTCATTTTTTGTTTTATTAGCACGGTGCATTGCCCCCATATTGTAACCCACTACCTGGATGCAAGGGTTTGGGGAGAAAACTGTTGCTCAGCATTTTGGCTAGGTTTGAAACCTCTGCACAGGGGCACCCAAGTAATCCGGACACACGAAGCAATAACTGAAATCTCCAAACCAGAAGTGGGATTCTAGAGTGTGGCTTTTAGTCACAACAACAGCAGAATAATAAAGCATAGATGGACCCCCACGGGGCTACACTCCCTGGTAATGCAGATATACGGAGACCAGAACACATCTTCTTACACACTTTAACCCTCAGGTTCTGAAACACACTGGGCTCTCAGCCCGAACTTGTACTCTTCTCTGGATTCCTTAGCGTGGCACATCCGGCCAGCACTTGGACTACTTTCCATAAGGCATGGACATTTATTGGTGCCTCCCTCTACCACCCGTGAGCACATCCTGGCTCCATAAAGGGAAAATCTTCATCCTACTCCCACGTCTGGGTACTTTCCACAAACACTGGCCAAGTGCCCGAAAGAAAGCTATAGGTGCCCAAAGTGAACCCGTGGAGGTAAATCTGGTTACTCCAGATGGGGGGGGGGGGTCTCCCACCTCTTGCTCCCAAATCTATACCCAGCCATTCATTTGGAATCAACACCTTTCTTGAAACACACTGTTGTAGAATGCTGTCTCGAAATGTATGTCACATTTAACACTCTACTCTTCAGACTCTGATCTCCTGGCTTATAATGATCTCTGAGTGGTTATGTCCGTCCCTGTAGATCCCCACTGTTTAGATGCATTTTAAGTCACACACACCTGTAGTACTGTACTTGGCTGTCCTTCCTTGACCCCACAGTAACCGACTTTACACTCTGTCTGGTGAAAACATGGGCTCTATTCAAAGCAGACTCACCCACTGGTTTGCAGGTGCCCCAAGGTTTCTGGCAAAGCAAACTACTTCTTGTGCCTCAGCACTTGAACAACAAAATGACAGGCAGCTTTCCCTCTCCAGCAGGGCCAGTAGATTGCCCCTGAAATTGCTGGCTCTCTTCCCCCCATCCCTCCTGGGATAGGGCACTGGAACAAACTGTGAGCGGTCTCTACCACTATGTCAGGTTACTTCTGTGTCTCTATCTAGGGCGAGAACACACACCCTCTATTCCTGGGTAGCTCTAAACAGAGCTGAGGTCTCTGAGAACTGCCAACGCAGTGCACCACCAACTGCAGTGCACCTCCTCCCTCCACTACAGACTGCACAACTCTGCCTTCAAAATCCCCAACGTTCTAACCTAACCCTTTGCTGCAACATTCCAATGTGGCTTATGCTGCTGCGAGAATTCTACATGATGTCATCCCTCCAGCTCAGCTGAGACTGAAGACAGAGTGAGACAGTATGAAATCCATTTAACTGGTGTTTCACAAGCTGCCTTTCCCTGCCTGCCACTAGATCTAAGACGGATTCTTGTAACCCCGGGTGACAGGGGGGTTACATCTAGTTTTCATGTAAATGTCTGTAATGGTAAAGAAAACAAATTAGGGATGCCACAATTTCAAATTTTGAGTATCATGATAGTGGTGTAAAAAAAGGTCACGATACAGTCAAACCTGGTTAATCTGTGACTGATTGGTCCGTAAACCTGACTATCCGAATTGATTTTTTACAAAAACCAATCTACTGCCACTTTAAATGCCCCGATAATCCGAATGTCTCTGCATCTCATTCTGTGTTTCGGTTGTCTATTACAAACAGTTAATTGTAATGGTTTTTAGCCTCTTTAATCCGATGAATTGGTGTTAATGAGTCTCCCGATCTCCCAATGTGTGAAGCAGTGACACTGTACCTAGTAAGTGTCAATTACTTAAGCACATTCCACTGCAGAGTCGGCAGCTTGCACAAAGGGCAGTAAATGAGCTGCCAGAAGTCAATTAAGTGGAGATTCATGATAAACCTCAGGTGTTACCTAGTTTCATAGTGTTGCTAAGCCTTCCTGGGTCGACATAATGGCGAGCAAGTGGGGCTGTTCCAAGATCTGTATTTCTCAAAAGAGAGAACTCTGTATGTGGAAAGCAGCCCATCCAGAATCCACATATCGGGACATGGCAGCTTATGGATTAAGCTGTTTTGGTCTAAAGCTTGGCTCGTCGACATGCTAGAATTGATTGAACTGCAAGTCCTCATACAGCAGTTTACTGACAATATGATACAAATGCTAACAGCACAACAATTTGTGGCAGCTGAGGATACCCTTGAAACATGCCCCCCGTTAACAGATGATTATATTTTGGACATTGTGCGTAAGAAAGACTGCACTGACCCAGATGAGGACAGTCAGAACGCCCTGTTTGACCCCCCTCCACAAATCTCTGCTTTGGATGCCTGCGCTAGCCTGACTAAGGTTCTACTGTACCTCAAGCAGCACAGCACTTCAGATACCAGCAAGCAAATAGATAATTTACTTGATGTAAAGAAGTTCATCTCAGCACAATCAGCTGCAAACACACAACAAGCCCATATCCAGGAGTATTTTGGTGTGAGTGTGTGAGTGTACGACTGCCTGTGAGTGACCGAGTGAGTGCGTGTGAGCGTGTGTGTGTGTGTGTGTGTGTGTGAGAAAAATACTGAATAACGCAATATATATAGTATATGTTTGTTGGGCAATTTAAACTAATTTCATGATTTAAATTACTTTTAAGTGTTGATTCCGTGTAATAATAAATGCGATAGCTCTTAAAAACTGTGTTTAGAAATGTTTTCACATAGAAGCCCATTATTACTCGTTAGTCCGTTGTTTTACTATCTGGAAAGAAATGGCCAGATACAAACAGTGCCGGATTAACCAGGTCTGACTGTATATTGATTCTCATGATAATCTGCAGCATTTCTAATTATAATAAAAGTAGTGGAAACTGGACTCAGGGTAGATGAGCAAATTGGGAATATCAGTTGCACCTGGAGAGGAATATGCTGTTGGAGCAGCAGAGGTAAAAAAAAATCAAGACATCTTATCACAGTATATCATGATGCATGACAATCATGATATTGTTTTTTTTCCACTGATAAATTACCGTCAGTGGAAATTACTGTGATAATATCATAGCATATTGTCATGACATTCCTGGTCCAGATTCTTTTTTTTATTCTTTTTCTCCCGATGCACTGACCAGTCCCCATCCTCCAGTTTCTCCAGTCCTGTCACCCAGCATTCCCTAGGGCTTACCTCTGTCCAGCTTGCTCCTGCAGGGCCCTACCCCCCACCTGGTGGAGTTGGGGTGGCCCACAAACCCCACCAGAGACAGGATCCAGTTAGCTCAGACATTGCCTGGCTAGCTGAGTGCAGAGCCTGCAGGAGACCGGATTCATCCTACCACTCAGTGCTGTGTTTCCCCTTTTCTGTGCCCCTCGGAAGATGTGGACGTGCAGTGCCAGAATGCTCCCACAAAATGTGCCTTGATGGCCACCACAATTCCCATGTGTCTTGATGGCCTGGTGTGCCCCCCCCCCCTCGGGTCTCCAGCAGGTGTCAGGCAAGCAACAGGATCCATGTCTCCCCTTCCCCAGAGGAGGAAAGCAGTCCATCAGACACTCGATCCTCCTCCCCCTGGTCAGCCCTCTGACTCCCGAGCTCACTACTGAACTTGGGTTGTTGGCATCACAGGCAGTAGTGCTACCTTGTACTACTGCTGCATCGGCAGGCCAGCACCCTAATCCAGATTCAACTGTTTTTGGAATGTTTTGCAATCAAGTTCTGCTGATGCCAGATGCAGTTTTTTCCTAATGAATGAATTTTTTGGGGGGCAGAAATCAATTTTGCATTTGTCAAGGATGCAGATGGGAGTTCATAGGGTGCACTGGCCTGCCGTTTATCAAAACACCAAATGACGATCATTGTGCCAAGAAAACAAGCCAATTTGCATGGAGTCACTCCAAAAAACAGCACATTTGCAGTTCTACAGTACATGCTGTCCTGTGGTTCAGCAGTCAGCTGTTGCTAGACCAAGATAGAAACTTTCAAGTACCTCAAGGGAATCAACAAAGTCCAAGAGGGTAGCATCTTTCAGAAAAAGAGATGTGCCAGAACAAGATGGCACAATTTGAAGACAGAGAGGGGGACAGCTCAGGGGCAATGTGAGGAAGTATTTTTTCACAGAGAGGGTGGTGGACACATGGAACAGCCTTCCTAATGAGGTCCTGGGGTCAAAAACAGTGGGAGAATTCAAGGATGCATGGGGCAGACATAAGACAATTCTGGTGGGGGGGGTAGGAAGAAGTAGGCTGTTGATTAACTAGGATCTGCAGCTTATCCAATAGGTAGGGAAATGGGCAGACTAGGTGGGCCAAGCGGTCCTTATCTGCCATCAAAATCTATGTTTCTATGTTTCAAGAGCATTAGTAAGCTCCTGTATGGTTTTTAGAGCTCCTTCCCACTGCCATATCCTGCATATGCGCAGGCACAGTTCATCGCCTTCAGGAATTCTAACACATTCTGTGACTATGGACCTCAGCTGTTGATCATTTCTTTTGGCTTTTGACTTAACCACCAAGTATCAACATTCTCAATTGAAATCAACTCACAATGTACTTGTCTCTGAGGGCTATCCATTCAATAACCATTTTGAAGAACAAATGAAACTTTTGGCCTGTTCTCAAAACCACTGCAACTGTGCCCTTACAGCTGCTTGCTGTTACTAACTGGTCACTACCTCATGCATCATCCTTGTGGAAAGGAACCTGTTAAAAAAAAAGGGCCCTGCTGCCCCACAGAAGCAACTTTAAACCCCTTTTAAAACATCTAATGCTGCTGCTGTTGCTCCTCTCAGGCAACATTCACCCTAACCCTGGCCCACCACAACTTGGCCACAAGGTTACCAGCAGTGCAGGGTCACTCTCCTTGGCAAGTATTAACATCTGCAGCCTCCTCTCCAAACCTGATACCCTCTCTGCCTGGGTTTCCCAGCACAATCCAGACATCCAATCAGTGCTGGAAACATGGCTGTCTCCGAAGATACCAGACTCCTCAAAAGTAATTCCCGGATATGCAGTTTACAGACTGGACAGACTTACCAAGAAAGGAGGAGGCTGTGCCCTCTACCTTAACGAGTCCCTCATGGGTCATGTCATGCCCTTGCCCATCTCCAGAAATGACATCCAAATCCTTGCTGCCAAAGTACTTCTCGTCGGAACTCATAACAAGATCCTGACTATTGTCTCTGTCTATATACCACCCACGTTGAGCAATCTGGGCTTTCACTCCCTCCTTGACTGTATCAACTCCCTGGATCAAAATGCAGAAGTTATCCTGCTTGGCAATTTCAACGTTAACTGGCTGGCCTCCAGCTCGAATAGTTATAAGGATGCCCTAGCTGCTGCTAACTTCTCACAAATGGCCAAATCACCTACTACAGTAAACTACAGAACAGGGACCTGTACACTTCTGGACTGGGTGCTAACTAATCGTCCAGAGCATATCTCTGAAGCTACAGTCCTCCCAGACTCCTTAAGTGATCATTCCCCTGTCTTGTTTATCTGGACCAACAAATACACCTAACTCCCCCCCAAAACTATTAACAGGAGAATGCTGACCCCCAGTCATCTTGAGTCACTTAAAACACTCCTTCGTGAACATGACTGGTCACCAACTGATATAGCCCCCGACGGAGACACAGCACTTGAATACTTTATCACCTGTTTCAACTCAGCCTGCGATGTTCATGCTCCGTTCAAGAAGCATAAGATCAAGGGTGTCAATAACCCATGGATGACACTAGTTCTCCTTACACAAATGAAATCTCGAGACCAGCTCTGGTATCGTGCTAAGGCTACTGACACCCAGACTAACATCCAGGCCTACAAAACAGCAAGGAATGCATGCACCAGAGCAATCCACCATGAGAAGGCCAAGTATTACAGGAATGCCTTAGCCAGTACCTGAAATGACGGGAGTAAATTCTGGCGTAACTTTGCTGAAGTGACTGGACAGGATCCCAAAACAACACCCACAATGTTGAACATAGATGGTACCATCACTTTTGACCATGTAATCACTGCCAACGCATTTAACACCACTTTTGCTGATCTTAGTCATGTGCTACCCCCCAACTTTTTTGATCCCACCACAGTCAGTTCAGCTTCTGTTAGTTCAGGTTTGCCACCAGGGCACTATCCTTTCCATTTCAAAGCAATCCCGGAAAGCCTAGCTAAAAAACACATTCTTAAAGTGCTTGGAAAGTCTAGGGTCAGTGGCGATTCACTGGATATAAAACTTTTCGCCCTCACCGTTGACAAAGTCCTGCTCCCACTAACCAAAATCCTCAACCATTCTGTCATGTTCTCTCACTTCCCCCAAAAGTGGAAACTGGCAGTGGTGATACCAATCTATAAAAGCGGTGACAAGACTCTCACAAACAACTACAGGCCTATATCCATCCTCCCCTTTCTATCCAAAGCATTGGAATGGATAGTGGCTGATCAGCTCACTGAGTACCTTGTAAAATACAGCCTGCAATGTTCCCAGCAGCATGGCTTCCACAAAGGGCACAGCATGACCATGGCACTCCTCGAATTCACCACACATATCCATCATGCACTTGATCAGGGCCAGTTGGTCAGCGCCTCTTTTATTGACCTGACTAAGGCATTTGACACTGTCAATCACTCCATTCTCCTCGAACAATTATCCCTCCTTGGTCTTTCAAGTGAAACTACCCTCTGGTTTCAAAGCTACCTCAGTAACTGGACCCAACAAGTCAGGATTGGTGAATTCCTCTTGTCATCCCTACCAATACACTCTGGAGTACCCCAAGGTTCTATCCTGGGTACCTTGTTCAGCATATTCCTGAACAATCTCCCTGCCTCCTGCCATGACAGAATGCTACTGTATGCAGATGATGCAGTAATCTTCACTTGCCACACTGACCCCACCTCCCATCAGTCTCAACTACAGAAAGGTTTCACAGAAGTGGAAGACTGGTTTTGCTCACGTAAACTCATCCTTAGCCACAAAAAAACTAAAACAATGTTGTTCCATGGAACCCACAAGTACAAGGACCATGAGCTCATAATTAACAATCACGAAGGCGTCACCCTTGAGCAGGTGGATATGTTTAAATATCTAGGCCTGACCCTTGATTGCTCCCTCTCGTATACCAAACTCATTGACAATATCGCTAAAACTGTGAACTCCTACATTGGGCTGCTATACAAGCATAAGGCTGAAGCCTTGAACCTCGCTATCCAGAGATCTGTTATCTCAACTATTGACTACAGGCTCGTTATCTATGGATCCGCTACTGATACTGTACTCCGGTGCATGGCTGTAGCCCTTAATAAGGTATGTAGACTCCTTATTTCAGCTGCCTACCTTTCTCACACATGTGACATTTATGAGCAGGCTAACTGGCTCCAGCTATCCAGCAGGCTAAAGTACCAGACCTGCATCCTAGCTAAGAAGACATCACTGGGCCTTATGCGCCCTGGAGTCCAATCAATATTGACCCCGCAGCGTGTCAGCCACCTAACTAGAAGATCGGACAGTCTAACCTTCACAATACCTCACTGCCAGACCTCTCAAGCTCAGTGTTCTTACCTTGTCAGAGCTTCCACCTGGTTCAACTTGCTACCTACCAACATTGCCACAATTGTTGCTTTTAAGTGTAAACTACGTCAACACCTCGTGGATAGTGCCTTCTGTGATTGCTTCTTATAATCCCCTCCAGGCATACTACCCTCAAGCATTCCTCCTCACTGCCTCAGCTCCTCCTCCTCTCCTACCCCCATCACTGGGTATATGATGAATCTCTCTCCTCTTTCTTTTCATCCCCCCCATTCCTTCTCCCTTGCTATTTCCCATCTACCACATACCCAACGCAATGCCCTCCCAATTTCTTCCCTCCTCCCTCTCTCCCATACCACCCCTCACCACCACTCTTCTTTCTCTTTTCCCACTAACCCACTCCTAACAAAGCTTCACTGAGCCACCTATGACTTGTACTGTATAATTAACTCGCAACACAATTCCTTGACAATGCCTTTGGCTGCTACTATTGCAACCTTACTTGTCTTTGTGTTTGTAAGTTCCATTGTAATGATCATGTTATGTTTTGTACCTTATTGTCCTTATTACCTTGACGTGGAACCTTTGTAAAAGAGCCCTCGGCTCAAAGGTGTCATCCGAAATACAAATAAATAAATGAATAAATAGGCACTGAGCATATCTGCTTAGCTTAGGATGCTGCTCTTGTTTCTGACTCGAACAGTCTCTGACTTGTATCAGATTGAAAAAGCATGCTGGCCTTGGTAGGTGTAACATCCTTTACCTGAAGCTGGCACATGTGTCACTCTGTCTCTTCTCGAATTCCCAGGCTGTCACTGGCAGGTCCTCTTTCAGGGACTGGAGTTGCAGTTGCAGTTGCCGTGCCCGCACATGGATCCCATGATTCCTCTTCATCCTCAGTCTCTCGTACGTGCTTCATCAACAAGCTATGGGAGGGAGGATTATCCCTTCTGTCTTGTACAGACAACTGACCAGTTTAAACGGGAGCTAAAAACTTATTTATTTAGACAGGCCTTTCCAGATCTAGATTAGTATTTTGCTGTTATTTGATTCTAGTGATGTTTTATTGTATGTATAGCATATTTTAAATGTTGTTTTATGTAAAGCGCTTTGGATCATTTTGAGAAATGCACTATATAAATAAAATTTGACTGATTGATTGATTGTAACTGCAATGCGAGCAACAACAAACTGGAATACTGGGCAGGTCTGAGTATCTGATCCAGCCCAACTCGGTTCAGTTCCCTTGAGGCTGTACCACCTTTTTTGAAGACTTTCTGAAGCATTTTCTCTAGTTAAGTTAGATAAGCAGACAAGGGTTCTCCCTTCCACTTTTCAGTTGCTTTCAACCTCCACATAAGGTCTTCACTAGATTCAGTGCTCTCAAACACATTTTCCAAAGTGGTCAGATACTCTTGCACAGATACATCTGGGTCAGTAGCTCTTAGAGAACAATTAGCTTCTGCAGCTCGGATGCCATGTCCCAACAGGCTACTTACCCCCGCCTTGCTGGGCAAACTAAGGTTGAGGGGCCTGGGTTCCTATTCTGATATCAAACTGGTTCTTTCCCATAGGTAACAATATTGTGCAGTGCCTCCACCCAAAGTATACTTTTAGTGGGTCTGATAAAACCTGGTACAACCCCCTGGGATGCTGTACCCACCCACAATACCATATAGTCACCCCACACATGGATTGATAACCTACCACCCCACATTTCAACATTTTAGAATTAAAGGCTTTCTCTAATAATATGATCACACACACGAATTTATAAAAAAAAAAGGTTATCCAGCATTTATTTACAATGGGTGAGGGTTAGGGATGGGTAAATGGAATCAAAAGTTAAGCAAACAATTTTGATTGGCATTACTGACATTGCAACTGGCATCAGAGTAATCATTTTGCATTTTTTTAGATCTAGACATTAATCACAGTGGCCACCCACCAACCTTCTGATAGTTTCAAAGTTAACTGGGTTATCTAACTAGCTGCTCTAGATGGTAGAACACATATGCCCAATGCCCACACTGGCACCAGTTCCCAGTCTGTATTAGAACCCCGCAATTCTAAACCTTATCTGGGTACTCAGTACTAAATTTTTAGGTGCAGGCCTGATGCAGTTGCCGATGAGATGGCCAGCGTTGAGGCCCTTAAATGAAAATCAAGTTAGCATTCTTTCTTTCAATTATCTTTAAAGAATTCTGGCTGATCTTGGAAAGCAGAACTGTAATCTGTAACACTCTAGGCCTGACATCTGTATTTTGCAGAACCTGGATTAACTATTTACAGTTCCTTTTAGGGTGGCAGAGATGGCTCTGCCTACACATGGTTTGGATGTCATCATAAGCGTAGAGAAGCTTTGGCTGACCCCTCTAAACCAGGCTCTTGCAGCTTGCAGGCTGGAACTTCTCAGCATCTTTCATGATTTGCCCCTTCTCTCAGGGCTTGTAGTCACAATCTGGAAAATACCAGGACAGGACCGGGGCCATCACACCTCAGACCCCCACATCTAGGCTATACCCCTCAGGGGGAGATGCATATGGCAGTGCATGGCTGGTGCACTACTAGGCTGACTCCCAGGACGATCTGGAAAACAGTCTCTTTCTTGCATTCAGCACATTCTGGTTGCTTCAAGTGGTCACAGTCTCTTCAACCATGGCAGCCAGCATGGCAGGCATAGTCCTTTTAGCTTTTAAGACACAGTCTCTCAACATGGGTGCATTCTCCTGGGCCTGGGGAGGACCCAAACTTGCACAGTCCATGGATAGACAAATTCTCTGTCGTTCTCCAAAGCAGAAATGCAGGAGCTTAAGGCATGTTTCCTCACCAAGTTGCAGACAGAGCTTAAGGCATGGCTCCCAACCACTTTAACACTTTACTTGTTAGCAAATCTGGCTCACTATGGCTTCCCACAAACTCTTTCCTGGCATCTCTCCAGCCAGATCATACTATGAAAGTCCCTCTTGGCCATGCCGGCATTTGCAGCTCCAACTGGACATTCACAGTCCTAGCAGGCAGTGTCAGGAAAAACTCCAACCTTAGGATACTCCCATTCCGTTCCCGTAGGTACTTTTAAACAGTCACATCAAACATTCCTAAACACTGGACCCCTCTTCGGTCACTTGCAACAGATGGCCACCCTTTACCAGGCGCCAATCAAATGTAGGGTGCAGACAGAACTTGAGCACCTCTTCACTCTTCTGGGCTTTTCGTCCCCAAGCAGGTCTCCAAATAACTTGCACATTAAGTAGAAGTTTACTCTCTCAGAACTATTCAGCAAGCTTGTCATTCTCTGAAGTTACAGACTTTATCAGCACTCTCATGGCTGAGGCAGAATGTTCATGCAGCACTCTCACAGCTGAAGATTCCCCACATTTTTCCTAAATGTGGAAAGGCAAATGTTAGCCCTGGGGGAAAATGACTGGCAACCCCCAGGCCAGCGACTCCAATTCCTTGCAGTCACATCTCTCATTGCAGAGGCCAGAGCCCCCACTCCCCTGCTGAGGGGCTCCCGCTGAACACACTAGGCCCATTCTCTCCGGCTGAGGGCCAGAGCCCCTCCCCTCTGGAAGGGCTTGCGCCAAACTGAACTCCAGCAGAAAAGTCTCTGGGGTTGGGGAGCTCTCCGAAGCTCCTGATTGGCTGAATTCACTTGTCTCTCCCAAAAATGAATATTCATTAGGCCTCCTCGATGCCTGATAGGCTCCCTGTTTGGGTGCCTAAATTTAGTCCCTGCTTCTCCCCAACAAGTCCTTGGCATGGTCCCATAAGTCTCTTGCAAAGTCCCAAAAGTTTCTGCAGTAAATTCTGGCTTTTCGATTGGCTGCTGGCTACAAAACATGGCTGTTCAAACCCAGAGTCCCCATGCAACCCTTTACAGTCCCAAATTCAATGTTCTGGTGCAGCAAGAGAAACTACTTTTTATTTGTGATAGCCCCACAGTTCAGGAGCCCCTTTAGTGCCTTGACAAGCACTTCCATTTTCAAACATTTATTTTTAGTTTTGCGCCTGTTGCCATCGCTGATACTCAGTGTCCCTAAGCGCTAGCCAGGCAGCTCATCAATGAACATGGGCTCCTCATTAATATTCATGAGCCCCGCAGTTAGCGCTTCTTGGTGCTCCTGATTTACAATTTTATTTGGGTCAACGGTCCCCACTCAATCCCCACTCAGCCTGTTAGTGGGACCGGGACCACCGGGAAGCCATTCTTTGACCACAATCATGGTCGGAAAATAAGGTGCCCTTCTGTGCATGCGTGACCTTCGGACGGCCGTGAAGTGTATGAGAGGAATGCTGGCAGCCCTGCAGTTGCTCTGCAAGCCCATTATGGGCAGACATGAATACTGGGGCTATTCAGGGGCACAACTGGATTCAGGCCGGGCAGTGCACATCGGGGGAAACATCAGGGGAACTAGGAGGCAGCAGGAAGCAACGGGAGACACATGGGAGAAACAGGGACAATTAAGGTAAGCCCCATAGTGGGTTACACTTCTACAGTGGGTCCTCAGAGGCTTTCTCCCAGGCATTTTCTTTTCTCAGCCTCAGAGCATTGCCAATCTTGCACTAAAGAAGCAGCATAGTCCATTTATGTCTCTAAATCATCTTCACGTGCCAGGGTGGGCTTTACTCCTGAAAACATTCAAAACATTCTTACCTATGAAAAGAATCTTGACCAACTGATAGCACATAGATAGATCCTCCTGAGGTCTGGGACGGGGCATCATCTTGGACATTAAGTACTTTTTGAACTTCCTCAATTGACTTCCTTTGGTCCCACAACCATTTGCTGAGTTTCTCCCTGAATCCCTCAGACTTGGGCGAGGCTTCCCTTTTCAGAGCCACACTAGCCTGCATCACTATAGTCCAGGCAGCACTGGATCCTTCTGGGGTCAGTACATCAGGCACAAGTCACACTAGCCTGCGTCACCATGGTCCAGGCAGCACTGGATCCTTCTGGGGTCAGTACATCAGGCACAAGTCACACTAGCTTGCGTCACTATGGTCCAGGCAGTACTGGATCCTTCTGGGGTCAGTACATCAGGCACAAATCACACTAGCCTGCGTCACTATGGTCCAGCCAGCACTGGATCCTTCTGGGGTCAGTACATCAGGCACTCTAGTAGCATCTACAACATTATGACATTCAGATTACACAGTTACAGTCTGAGTAGTAGCTGGCCCAGTGGTGCAGAGGGTTGAAGCGCTGGATGCCACACCTTACGCCACGCTGGTGACCTGGGTATGGGAGTGAACTTGGGCCACCAGGGGTCAGCCGGGGGGGAGCTAGGATTGAGCTACCACCAAGCAGCTCTCCTCTCCTCTCCAGGGAGGGACGGGAGATTTCCCCAACCCTTGGTTGCCACCCGGTGAAGGCTAGGTGGCAGTACCAGGCTGGGGGGAACCTAGGCGCTAGGCTGCGGGAGGGAGGATGAGGCCATTACTGGAGCCATTGGGAGGCATGCGAGTCTCCACGCATATGCGCGACCACGTACTGGGGTCCTGGGAATAAGTTTCAAGTTTTCAAGTTTATTGCAGGAAAGACTCCATTGAGCAAGCTCATTCACAAGGAGGTCCTGAGGGACATACACATACAGTTCGCAATTACATACAGTAGACAGGAGATATAAAATGTAGAACAACAAAGAAAAGAAAATATATAATACAAGAGGTATACACAATAGAAGTCCTTGTGCTATATATGCAGTACATTCCAGGAAGAGGGGAAAAGGGGAAAAATATAAATACCAATTCTCCCCCGTTGCCAGTAAAATGGTGGGGGCAACAGGGGAGCACCAGACTAAGGAAAAAAAGTCTGAGTAGTAGAGTTCATCATCTGACCTCTTACAGCAACTGGGACAAGGCTTTTAAGAAGGCAGTATGGCGCTGTGGTTTAGCACACTGAGTCACAAACCTGGGAGACCTGGGTTTGAATCCTACAGCCCTCACTTGCATACTGTGTGATCCTGAGCAAGTCAGTTAACTTCCTTGTACTTCCAGGCCGCACCTGGAAACAAGCTTCAACTTAGTGTGCCTTTCCTGGTTAAACAATTTCCCCTTTCCCTTTCCCCCATTATTTATTACTGAAGAAATTCCCACAAAAACAAGGTCTTTATCCCTTAGAGTTCATCTGTGGCTACAGCTTATTCCCTACTTGAAAGCATAATGCTCTGTTGTGATATCACAGTATGTCACCATGGGGAATAGCTGTGATGTCACAAGCACAGTATTATGACATCAGGTTGGGATGAAACAATAGGAGCTGATTAACCCTCAAGGAGCAACTATCCTGTTTTCTTGCATATGACATCAGTTATAAATAATGGGGATAAAAATTACAGAGCTAATGAGAAATATAAGCTGCTTCGTGTCCAAAAATACTGTTTTTCAAGGTTCTTCTTGAGGCGCTGTTGGCTTTTTAACCACAAATAGTCCCTCCTCTATCTTTCCCCTATCTGTCCAGAGTGGGACTCCCAGGAGCAAGTTGGCTTTCTGAGGATCCAGCTTCTCACCTTCACAACAATCAATCACAACGATCAATCAATCCACTGCAGTCCATAGTGTCAGCAAAAATTCAAAGACTGGGGGCTAGAACACTGTTCTCATGAGCAATTGGCTCTATGTGGGGCCTAACTGGTAACCAGGAGATCCCAGCGGTGCCTCCAAAGATGTAACCGGGTCGTCGTGGATGCTGAGGGGCCTGGGCGCTGTTTTTGCTGAGTTGGGGGGGGTTCATTCCCAACAGAATGACAAATAGTACGGTGCCTCCACCCAGAGTTAAATTTAAATGGGCCTTGTGACAAAGTGGTACCATCCCCTAAGATGAAGTACCTCCCTACCTCCCCATACAGTCACCCCACACATGGAACACCAAATATTGTTGCAAGATTTCATTGCATATATAGTTATTAGCTATCTCTAATAATATGCTTACAAATGATATGCTCACGAGACAGTTTAAAAAGAACAACAAGCTATTTATTAACAAGGTAGCTATAGGGGAAAAGGGATGCAGAGAATAACTGGTTTAAAAGAATTAGACACTTTAGCAGTAACCCCCTGACCAAACAATAACAGTGCCCACCCTACCAGCAATGCAATCAGTACTGGTCCATATTTATTGCCCAGTTGTACTGGGGACACTGCCCACTCCCAGCTGGTACCAGTTCTCCCAGTTAACTGAATGGGAGCTCCCTCTATCTTTGCTGGGTACCCAGCTGTTAGAATGGTGCAGGCCCAATGATGGTGCAGCTGGTTGGCTGGTTTTGGTTCATTTTAAACAAATGCTAAACTCAAAACCCATAGCCATTGCAATTGCGAAAATGGCTATTTTAGATTAATATAATTTGTAAATCCTGGCCCAATGGCCAAAGCAGTACCCTTGGAGAAAACTATTTATAGTCCCCAGTTGCAGGGCATGCCCTGAGGTTACTCATGATTCTGGAGCTACCAATCCTCAGATCTCTGCTGGATGTAGTTTTGTCAACTGCAGCTCTGGGGGGCTCTGAATCTGGATGCAGGTCTCACTGGCTGAATTGATTTCAGATTCTTGGTGCAGGCTGGAACGCTGTCTTCTGCTTCTTTCACAGGCAGCTGGGAGGACCAGTCTCAGGGACCAGGGCAACACACCTCACCCACCCATCCTGTTATCAGGTCCTCAGACTGAAGTGATAGCTAACACCTAGGAGTGACACTGACCGGCCGATTCCACAGACTGTCCGCTGGCTTGGAAACTCCTCTTGGATTTCTGGAACACAGTCTCTGACCGTACTGCTAGTTAGCAGCCGTGGCACAAAAGTCCCACTGTAGGCAAGTACAGCTTCTGCTGGTTGAACTCTAGTCCTGCTAGATCCAAAAGCAAATTCAGCAACCAACACTTTAGTTCTGGTTAACAGCTCCTTCCAGCTATTGGAAATAATGCAGGCACCTCCTAGGCTAGTGACTGTGGAAGCCCCAGGCAGGCCTTCATTCAACCTTTTTCAAGAACAACAGTCTGAGCCCTTCTCACTCTCGGGGAGCTCCAGGCAGGCTGCCCCAAACTCAATCTGCCCTCTGGGTCTGGTGAGGTCAGGACAGCATCAAGTTGGTCTAGCAGGCTGTCAATCCACAGAATTAGTATGCAGAACATTCATTCGATGCCTGATTGGTCTTTTAACAAAAAGGCAACAAGGACAGAGTTCTCCCCTTTCTCCTAGATGCCATTGCTATAGTCCTCTGAGCTCTTCGATCTCCTGGGGATCTCCTACTGGCCGAGTAGAAGGTCAGAGGTGACAAAATGGCTGCTTACAAAGCAGTCAGTTTAATGTCCCAGCTTTCAGTTTATTCTGCAGGGTTCTGCATTGTTTCAGCATTAATTACCCCCAGGGTTTGATAGCTGCCCCTCTGCCCTGGTGTCCGGTGGCAGAGCGGGTGCTGGCAGGGACTCCCCCTGCCTGTTTTGAGCACTGTAGCACTCCCCACCCCAGGTGGCAGACAGGGCATTCATGAAGATAGCAGCCAGGCTGCTTCTTAAAATGATGGCGTTTTTAGCACTTTTTGCCAGGTCCTGGTTTTCTTTTTTCTGTGTGCCTCCAAGCACCCACCTATGTTTCAGAAGTTCTGGGGGTCAGAGCACATGAAGAGTTCTAATGCCCAAGCCACCAGGTGGCTTGCACACTGAGTGCTGCAGCGCTCCATAGAATCTGTGAGCTGACCTGCCAGCTCACACATTCAAGCAGGAGCTAGCTCGAACATTCGCACACTGAACTGCACGGCGCTCACTGAGCTGTACCACCGAGCTGGCGGTTTTGTTTTAAACACTGCTCCTCCGGTCCATCACAGCAATGCTGACACATGGGAGCTGGCAGGAGCACAATAAGGGACCCACATGTAACCCCCAAGGGGCGCTACCCTTAGGGCTACTACCCCTGCCTGCCTCCACTGAGACAGGGTGAGGGGCCCAGATCCGTTGACGGGTGCCTCCACCCAGAGGTCGGGGTTAGTACAGTCGAGACTGCCTCGGTTACAGCCCTCTGGGTTACTGCCACCCCCCTTTTGTCCCACTAGTGGCTCACACTGGGTACCAACAATTCTTTTCACCAGTACACTTACCCCCCGGGTAGTATCTCTCAGCTCACTCCGGGACCCCTGTAAAGTAAGGTACAGTTATATCACAGTCACTAAGTAGCAGTTCACCAGGGATGCACAAACCAGCCAGAATGTAGTTGCAACACAATAATCTGATTTATTAAAGGGGCAGATAACAAGGGGGGACTGCTAATTGGTTTTACCATAATTATCTACCTAGGGCTCTGTGCACAGGCCTAACCTAAGATTTGCTGTCCCTGGTACCAAGCCCCAACAGCTAGTCCAAACATGGCAGCTGGTTGGGGCCCTTAACACAGATAACTGTTACAATCCTGAGCAAGTCAGAATAGGAAAAAAGTTTAATTAGGCAGTCTGCAGTATAATAATACAACTGGAAACCACTGTTTGCACACTGGGCAGGGGCTACCCTGATTCAGTACTCACAACTCCAGCAAATAACGATTCCTTCAACACTGGCAGGGCTGAGCCTGAATTTCACCAGTCTCCTTACACATTTATATGGCAAACAACAGAGGGGTACCATACCAGGCAGCTGCTTTCAGGCTTTCACGAACTTGCAGAAGAACTCGGGCAGCAAACGGCAGCTTCAACATCACGGGTGGACCGAGTGCGATTTAACAATTCTCTCCAGTCCTCTCAGGTTGAGCCTGGTAGGTAGCTGGGCTGGCACCAGCCTCCTCCGACCGCATGCCAGTGGATTTAGTCCAACTTACTTTGAAAGCGAAAACGGCCGCCTTAGGCCTTTCACGCACTTCCCGCATGAAACACTCCACAAGCGCAGAAGCACACAGCTCCTTTCCTCTCTTCAGCCACAACGAATCTAACTTTGGCGGCCTTGAGCACTCCACCCCGGGGCGCTACCCGTTTCCATTGGCTGGCTGAACATGCCAGTCACTTCCTCCGGCCCTCAGTGGTGCGAAAAAGCGCCATAGCCCATAATACCTTTCTCAAAGAACAAGCAGTTTCCCCATTGGTCAGCAGACTCTGTAGGGTCCTGAGGTACTGATTGGTCCAAGTCAACAGTTCTGGACCAAAATGGCGGAGACAACCGAACAGTCCTCACTGCAAAAGGAAGGCAGGTTAGAACAACCACATTATCGTTATTATTTTACATCATTCCCAACAAACAATCACATCCTCCAACAGAACTCCCTCTGCACCACTAGCGATGGCAGAAGGGAGTTATTTTTTCTGTGTCCCGGGCCGGACTCGGGCATACAACCACATAGGCCCCCCCTCCCACTTCAATTAATTATGACTGCAATAGGCAGTCCGTAAAGAGACAGCATACGGAGGCTTCAAAAAACACTCACCAGCTACCCATTTAAACGGCTTTATGCTGATCACCAGCCAGGCATGGAGCATGGAGACAAACTCCAGGAAAGCTTTCCGGAACCCCCATTTGCAAGGGGGTTACACACAAAAGACCAAGGACAGATCAGCACCCAGGGAGCCAAACAAGGTAAGCCCATCCATTGGGGGAGGGGTTACATTAAGATGCATATCATACATGAGCAACACATCTGGTACAAATACATTTCTTGAGGCCCCTCCCCTCCCCTGAGTCAAGACTTCTCTAAACTGTAGCTGTGCTAGTGTGACCGTGGGGTTGGTGACCATGGGGGGCAACTCCATCTGCTCTGTCCTCTCAATCCTATTCTTACTCAATTCCTGCTCCTTCCTTGGGTGTGCTAGGGTGCCTATGGGGCAAATGTTGGGCTGCGCTGCATGACATATAGTATCCACATGTTCAACCATGAGGAGCAAGCCTCAAGTTTTCCATTCAGCCCAAACATAATCCTCTCCATGGTGTACAGGTTGCTCACTATTTCCCTCCAGTGGGAGATCTCTGGCACCTGATCCATGGGCCACCATCAGGTAGTACCTTTATGTGCTGCCGCTAACATTAAGCCTAACTAATATTTTATGTGTCTACCCTTTATATATCTGAAGCAGAAATACAGGAGATCAAGTTCTGGGCTCAGCTGTAAATCTGCATGTAGTTCTTCTGATATTTCTTTCCCTAATTTTCGAAGAAAGTCCACTAGTTGGGGCATGACAACATGACACGTGCATGAATTGCTTTCTCTTCCCCGCATCCTCTCCAACATGTCGTACTGCACCCCGCCCCATACCTGGCTGTGATCACCGGCATCCAGAAGTATCACACTATCTATTTCCATGTAAATTCATGCCAGATATGGGACAAGGTGACCCACCCAGCTTCATAGCAACCTAGCTCCCTGTCCTCAGTTGTCAGCTCCAGACCCATTTCCTTGCCCTATCTGGCTGCTATATAGAGTGTATTATATGGTTGACTGCTCTGAGTAGCCCTGTATATTACTGAAATAAGATGTCTTGTCTTCTGTGATTTAATGACCCCCATGGAGGGGGAAGCTTCTCCTAGTGAGGGACTCTATTGTCCGGGGTGTGACGTAAGGGACACCTAACAGGGGGGGAGAGGGAGGTCAAGTGCATCCCAGGAAGCACTGCATGGAGGGATGGGAAGCAAATCCATAGCATTGCTAGAGTGATGGCCAGGAGGGAGGGAGGAGCTGGATGTCATTGTTCACCTGGGGATCAATGTCCTGGCAGGGAGAAGGGTGGAGTTAGCCCAAGTCCAGGAGAATTTCAGGAAGCTGGGGGGGACCCTGAAACAGGTAGCACATTCCGTCTCATTCTTGGAGGTGCTACCTGTCCAAGACACAAGGGAGGATAGGGCACTCTTCATCCAAGCCTTCAACACCTGGTTGAAGGATTGGTGTGTAAGAGAAGGATCTGGCTTCATAGGGGACTGGGGCCCCACCTAGGCAGATGTGAGCTTATATCAGGAGGATGGCCTGCATCTGTCTGGGAAGGGGACCTCACTCCTTGGTGAGAAGCTGGTATGCTTCAGTAGAGAACATTTAAACTGGCAAAGGATGGAAAGCCAAGAGGGACAGGTGGCTTAGGATCACTCCCCCATGGTAGCATGCAAACACAAGTTAACATCAGGGACAATGGAAGCGGGCAGTGAGGAGCAAGCAGGCGAAATGTGTAAAAGGGATAAGGGGGAGCAGGAGCACATGAACAAGAAAACTGGGGTGGGTGAAACAGGCAAGGGAGAGAGAACAAGAACAGAGGCAGGGCAGGGTATAAGACACATAAGGTCATGCTCACAAATGCCCACAGTCTGGGAGATAAGGTTCCAGACCTGGAAACCTTGATAACAGATGCAGACCTTGACATAGCAGCAATAATAGAGACATGGAACTCTGCTAATCATGGCTGGGACATCAATGTACCAGGCAATACACTGTTCAGAAGGGATAGGGAAGGTAAAAGGGGGGTGCAGCCCTGTACATCAGAGAAGGCATAAAGGCTACAGAAGTACAGGGAAGACAAGAGGAGGCTGAGGCAATGTGGCTCATCCTTGAACCAGGGAATGGCACAGCAATACATACTGGGGTGATCTACAGACCTCAGGCACAAAGGGAGGAAGTGGACAGGGTACTAATGGAGGAAATTCACAGCATGGCAGCTAAAGGTGAAATCCTGCTGATGGAGGATTTCAATATGCCGAATGTAGATTGGACCACCCAGGCAGCTGCTTCAGCAGAAGCACGGCCATTCTGGAATCCCTGCAGGGGGTTGGACTCAGACAGCTGGTGCATGAGCCAACCAGAGACAAATAGATTCTGGACCTGATATGGACCAATGGAAACAGAGTCGAAGGAGTCCAGGTGGAAGGGCAGCCGGGATCCAATGACCACCACATGGTATGGTTTGGCATGGAGACAGGGACTCAATTAAGCCACACAAGGGCAAAAGTATTAGATTTCAGGAGGGCAGATTTCAGTGAAATGGGTAGATGTTTAAGAGCAGCCCTGGAGAAGGGAGAGGTAATGGAGGGAGTGGAGGAACAGTGGGGGAAACTAAAAGGAGCCATAGTGGAGGTAACTAACCAATGTCTTAGGATAGTGGCCAAAGGGAAAAGAAGCAGGAAACCACTATGGTTCTCTAAAGAGGTAGCAGACAAAGCAAGGGCTAAAAGAGCCAGTTTCAGGAAGTATAAGGGAACCCAAAGGGAGGAGGACAGGGAGGTGTACATTGAATGTCTAAGGGAAGCAGGGAAAGCTGTTAGGAGAGCCAAGGCACAGACAGAGGAGGGTTTAGCACAGACTCTGAAAAAAGGGGGCACTACATTCTATAGGTGCATCAGTGATAAAAGAAAAAACAGGGGGGATTGTGAGGCTCAAAGTGGAGGAGGGAGAGTGCAAAGAGGGCGATCTAGACTAAGCAGAAATACTGAACAAATGCTTCTGTTCAGTATTCACTAAGGAGGGAGAGGGTCAAGGACCACAGTTGGGGAGAAGAGGCATTGGGGGGGAAGAAGTGGACACCAGTTCATTCACAGGGGAGAGAATTCAGGAGGAACTCACAAAACTGAAGGTGGATAAAGTCAAGGGGCCAGACCACATACACCCCAGGATTGTAAGGGAGCTGAGAAGGGAACTAGCAGCACCTCTGGCCGCCCTGTTCACACAGTCACTCAACACAGGCATGGTTCCAGAGGACTGGAGGAGGGTGCATGTAGACGCACTGCACAAAAGTGGCAGTAGGGAGAAAGTGGGAAACTACAGGCCATTCAGCCTCACCTCACCTCACCTCAGTGGTGGGGAAGATCATGGAGATACTGCTGAAAGAAAGGATAGTGGCACACCTGGAATCCAGTGGTGCCCAGGATCTGAGGCAACATGGATTCACAGCAGGAAGGTCTTGTCAAACAAGTCAGATAGATAGATTTTTGATTGGATGGCTAGGGAAGTGAATCAAAGAGGGGCGGTAGACATCGTCTACCTAGATTTCAGCAAAGCCTTTGATATTGTCCCACACAGAAGGCTGGTTAACAAGATGAGTAGTCTGGGCATGGGGCATAATGTGATACAGTGGGTTAGAAACTGTCTGACGGACAGAAGACAGAGGGTGGTGGTAAATGGGATCCAATCTAGGGAGAGAGAGGTGACCAGCAGAGTACCACAGGGATCAGTACTGGGACCAGTCATATTCAGTGTCTTCATTAGTGACACTGCAGAGGGGCTGGAAGGAAAAGTCTGCCTATTTACAAATGACACCAAGATCTGCAATGGAGTGGATACTCCAGAAGGGGTGCAAAAAATGAAGCGGGACCCGGAGAAGCTTGAAAGATGGTCGGAGGTGTGGCAACTGAGGTTCAATTCAAAAAAGTGCAAGATAATGCACCTGGATAGGGGGAACCCTGGGGAGAGAAACATAGAAACATAGAAGTTGACAAAAGAGAAGGACTGCAAGGCCCATCTAGTCTGCCCATTTCTTTTTCTACCTTATGAATGTGCCATAGGCCTTTGCTCTGTCAATGGCCTATCTGTTCATACTCATCTGTATTGCTCCCTTATGTCTATCCCATGCCTGTTTGAAGCCCTGCACTGTATTCACATCCACCACTTCCTGAGGTAGGCCATTCCATGCATCCACCACCCTTTCTGTGAGAAAGAACTTCCTCACATTACCCCTTAATCGGCCTCCCTCTAATCTCATGCTGTGTCCTCTTGTCCTGCTATTTTTCTTTTATTGAAACATGTTAGACTCTTTCACCTTGTTAATGCCTTTAAGGTGTCTGACTGTTTCAGTCATATCACCTCTCTCCCTCCTTTGTTCTAGTGTATACATATTGAGTTCAGTTAATCTGTCCTCATATGTTTTCTGATGCAGTCCCTGCACCATTTTGGTTGCCCTTCTCTGGACTGCCTCAATTTGGTTAATGTCCTTGTGAAGGTGTGGCCTCCAGTACTGCACGCAGTACTCCAGATGGGGCCTAACCAGTGTCTTGTAAAGAGGGATTATTACCTCCCTCTTCTGACTTGTGATACCCCTACTAATACACCCCAACATCCCTCTAGCCTTACCTACTACTTTAGAGGTCTGCTTGGATGATTTCAGGTCATCGGTGATGATGATGCCCAAGTCTCTTTCTTCCTTTGTGACTGCCAGCAACTCCCCTCCCAGCCTATAGGTGGCTTCAGGGTTTCTCTTCCCTGTGTGCATGATCTTGCACTTCTTTGCATTAAATCCCAGTTGCCGCTCTTCTGACCATTTTGCTAGTTTATCCAGATCTCTTCTCATTCTGCCCACCCCATCTGGATCATCTACTCTGTTGCAGATCTTGGTGTCGTCTGCAGACAAACATTACCCTCCAGTCCATCTGCAATGTCACTGATGAAGATATTGAAGAGGACTGGCCCCAGGACTGATCCCTGAGGTACCCCACTTGTGACTTGCATCTCTTCTGACTGTATACCGTTTACCACCACTCTCTGTTTTCTGCCCGTCAACCAGTTTGCCACCCAGTTGACCAACGTCTGACCCACCCCAAGCCTACCCAGCTTATTAATCAATCTTCTATGTGGAACAGTACCAAAAGCTTTGCTGAAGTCAAGGTAGGCAACATCAACTGCTCCCCCTTGGTCCACCACTCTGGTTACCCAGTCAAAGAAATCTATGAGATTAGTTTGACAGGACCTTCCTTTTGTAAACCCATGCTGTCTTGGATCCTGTGCTCCTATGGATTCCAGGTGTTGCACTATCCTTTCCTTAAGGAGTGTCTCCATAATCTTGCCCACTACTGAGGTAAGACTGACTGGTCTGTAGTTCCCTGCCTCCTCCCTACTACCACTCTTGTGGAGCGGGATCACATGAGCCCTTCTCCAGTCTTCTGGGACCTCTCCTGTGCTCAGAGACTCACTAAACAGTTCTGATAATGGCTCTGCTAGTTCCACCCTTAGCTCCTTTAGTAGCCTGGGATGTATGCCATCAGGTCCCATTGCCTTGTCCACCCTGAGCTTATCGAACTGTTGTAGGACCCTTTCTTTTGTAAAGGGACTAGTGCACACCTCCCTTCCCCCTGTGTCCATGGTGCAGAGTTGTGGACCCTGCCCTACCTTCTTTTCAGTAAATAGTATTTAGGATAGATGCTTTTACATGGTCCTCCTCCTCACATGCCCCCTTATCCCCTTTGATCTTAGCAATACCCCCTCTGGACTTTCTCCTTTCACTAATGTATCTATGGAAAGTCTTGTCACCTTCTTTTGCTGTTCATGCTAGTGTTTCCTTTGTTTGGGCCTTTGCCTGCCTTACTGCCTTTCCTGCTTTCCTTAGGGAAGTTTTATATGCCTCCCTATCTTCATCCTGCTGCGTTCCCTTATGTTTCCTGGAGGCCAGCCTTTTGGCTCTGACCTTTTCTGCTACTGTGTTTGAGAACCAAAGTGGTTTCCTTCTTCTTTTGCACTTCCTTTTCCCACTAACACAATGGGATGTTGCTTCAAGTATTGCATCTTTAATGCTTGCCCACTTTGCTTGTACCCCTCACCTGTATTTCTTTTTACCAGGGCTAGCTTAACTCTGTTGGCCATCTTATCAAAGTCAGCTACTCCGAAGTCCCATATTTTTGCCTTGGAATGGGATGATTTTGTTCTAGTGGCCAAATTGAACCATACCATGTGATGGTCACTGGCCCCCAGGTGACCTTCTACCTGGAGATCTGTGATCCTTTCCCTGTTAGTCAGTACTAGATCTAGGATAGCCCTGTCTCTTGTGGGTTGTTGTACCAGTTGTTTGAGGCCCTCCCACTGCAGGGAATCCACCATGTGTCTAGTTCTGGCAGATGTCCCTGCTGGTATTGACCAATCTGTATCTGGCATGTTGAAGTCTCCCATTATCAGAACCTCTCCTTTAGCTGTCATGTTTTGTATATCTTCTAACAGTAATGTGTCTATGTCCTCCCCCTGGTCTGGAGGCCTGTACACAACCCCAGTTCATATGGCTGTCCCATTTCCTGTTTCCAGGGTGACCCACAGTTCTTCTGGCTCCTTATGTGTATTCTGAATTTCTGTAGCTTTGATTTTTCATTAACATAAAGGGATACTCCACCCCCCCTCCCCCTTTTTGCACCTCGGTCTCTTCTGAACAGTACACAGCCAGGTACTGAAGTCTCCCAAGTGTGGTTACTGGTAAACCATGTCTCACTAATGGCTACTATGTCCAGTTTAGCCTCTGTCATTATTGCCTGCAGGTCTGGGATCTTGTTTCTCAGACTGCAAGCATTTGAGTACATGATTTTCCATTGGTCGGATTTCGGTGTGTTAGTTGTTGGACATGGTCCGCTGCTTCCCCTGTGCATCGTATGGGGAGCCGGACCTTTTCTTTACCTGGTGATGCAAATGAACTATAAACATGCTGAACTCCTGTTTGACCACTAGCTGAGGGGGAAGGGGTGTTCTTCCCATTTGATGTTTCAGGTGCTGTACCCCTCTCCCCATTTGCTAGTTTAAATATTCTGCAAAGACATCAAACTTCTGCCCTAATGCACTGACTCCCTCCTTAGTCAGAAGCAGTCCATCAAATTTAAAGAACTTTCGCTCTCAAAACTGTTGCCAGTTTCCTACAAATTTTTGTCCTTTTTCCTGGCACCAGCCCTTGAGCCACATGTTTAGCTCCCCTATCTCCCCTTCTCTGACCTTCCGTCCATCTGTCCCCCTCTCCCAGACTGGCAGGATGTCAGAGAAGGAGATGCTGGACGAAATCGATGATAGTTTCTCACCCAGCCTGGTTAGGTATTCCTTGGTCTCCAAAACTGACTGGCTGGTGAGATCGTTAGTCCCTATGTGTACCAGGACATCAATGTTTACTCCTGCTTCCTGTCTGATGTACCTGGGAGACATCTGACCATTGCCCCTGGCTGGAGATACGTATCAACTCCCTGAATCATGGAGTCTCCTATGATCAGAAGCATTTTGGATTTCCTTTTTGCTTTTTTTGTTTTGGTTCCTGTTTTGGGCGTGTTTTGTTGTGCTAGCTCCTGTGCTGCAGTGTCCTGCTCTGCAGTGTCCTCTGCCCCTTTGTTTGATTTCGGAGATAGAGGCAGATACCTGTTTGTAGTTTTTATATGGTTTTTGGAAGGGATATGTTGGAGAGCACAGAGTGATGGGGCACCTGATTATCCCCTCCTAATCACCTGCCAACCTCCCAGACCAACTATCCTCTGCGGTCGAGGTGCTTCTGTTGGATGTTGGGGAAATGGTGGGTGTTTCTTATAATATATTTCCTCTTGAATATGCAATTTTAGGCTTGCAATCTCTGTCGATGCTGCCTGGAACTGAGCCCTTAGATCTCCAATGGCCCAGCATGTATGACAGTGTCCAAAATCCTGTAAAATTGCCCTTCTGAAAAGTGTTCCACAGTGCCTGCAGTTAATGATATCCATCCCAGGTAAGTTGCTGGGTTTATAACCTGTCAGAGTAATTAGAAGGAAGAAAATGAAAGCAAAAGTTTAAGAGTTACAGAATGGGGGGTGCAGACTGTCACCAAAGAGGAAAGGGTCCTAGGGGTCATCATATGTGATGACCTTAAAGCAGGAGTACTACGAAAAAAAATTTGTGCTTTTTTGACAGTTTATTCTATGTGCTCTGCTAATCATATACCTGGTACTCTTTTCCGCCAGAATTGTACTATCACCGGGTAATTTTCTCCGTTATCCTCTGCTTTTTTTTACATTTCTGCCACCAAGCGTGTTGCACTGGAACCCCCTCTGCTGCCAACTGGACATCTGTATGACTTGCAGGGACATTGGGAATGGTTAGCAGAGGGTCCCACTGCCGTAGTCAAAAGACGTGATGTGACCTGAAGGAAAGCGCAGCTGAAAATTAGTCAGCCACCATATTTATTGTAGCACCACAACAATTCAAATAAATTGAAAATATCTAAAAAAAACTAAAGATGACTGAAAAAAAAATATTTACAGGTATGGAAACTGGAACTTTGGTCGCTTGCTTACAGCCAAAAAGCAGAATTTTGATAGATCGCTTCCTGATTTGGTAGTACTGCTGCTTTAAGGTATCAAAGTAGTGCACAAAGGGTGCAGGGAGGGCCAGCGGCATTACTAGCAGGAGACAGGAGGTGTTGATGCCATTGTATAAAACATTGTTAAGACCTCACCTGGAGTGCTGCGTGCACTACTGGAGACCACACATACATAAGGACATAGACAGAGTGGAGGCTATCCAGAGAAGGGCAACAAAGATGGTGCATGGCTTGCATCACAAAACATATGAGGAGTGACTAAGAGTCCTCAATATGTACTCAGTGGAGGAGAGGAGAGAAAGGGGGACATGATAGAAACTTTTAAGTACCTCAAAGGCATAAACAGTATGCAGGTGGAGGATATTTTCCAATGTAGAAAAGATATCAGAATGAGGGGACACAATATGAAATTGGAGGGGGTAGATTAAGAGGTAATGTGAGGAAGTTGTTCTACACAGAGAGGGTGGTGGATGCTTGGAACAGTCTGCCACAAGAGGTGGTGGGAGCAAGCACAGTGGAGGGGTAAACATGCCTGGGACAGGCACAAGGGAACACTGGGTGGGGAGGGAGTGATGAAAAGCCATTGATCACTTAGGGTCAGTGACTGCATACAAGTTTAGGGCTTACAGGCAGACTAGATGGGCCTAGCGGTCCTTATCTGCCGACATCAATTTCTATGTATCTATGTAATGCATGCAGCTAGGCCAGAGACCAGCATGGCTGTCTTGGTGCAGTCTTTTACTTCCATAGGTTGGGATTCTACGAAATGTTGGACATGCAGATACCTAAAAACAATCTCTATGGTCAAGGCCATATAGAGCTTGCAGGTCCTCAAAATTCTGAACTGCAGCTCCTGAGCAGAACTGTATCAAGTAAGTTAAATTAAGCCTCCGCCATCTCCAGAAAGTAGGGTCCGTGACAACTGACAGGAATCCCGTCAACTGCCATGGGGCATACCAAAATCCATGCCAGGGAAATGTTTAAAGAAGACACTTAACTCATGCCCAACTCCCCCTACTTGTGCTACCCAAGGTTTCTGGTTGTGGAGGTTTTAGCTAAATAAATATATTTTAAATTTGCAGTCTTTACACAGACTTTTAGCACCACGGAACAGTGGTGTACTTTTGTGCTAGAGTCACAAGTATAAACTTTTCAGACATGAGCTATATAGCAGTCCATGGTCATTGCTGCATCGAGTCTGATTTTGGAACTCTGTTGCGGTTAGTTTAAAATCAATTTCTTTACTTGGACCTCCCAATGACGGAAAACTGGTAAAAAAGTGGTAAAATCTTATGTATTCGATGTTGCAATTCAGTTCTGTTCGATGGAACCAAGAGATGGACGAAAGCACTTCTGTATGTTTAAAAACCAATAAAAAATAAAACAAAAACACAGCATGAATGATGGAGACCAAAGAGATGAGTCAGACTTACCTGAGGGCTACAGTACAACCTAGATGGGTCCAGCCAAGCGTACCCTGGTCCTTTAACATTTGGTGCCATCAGAACCAAGTACCAGCCCTTTTCTCTTGTCTCTGGAACCCTCGACACATCCATGTTAAACGAAGGTACTGCATGGGAGCAAGTTCAGGAAAAGATTAGAGTATTGCATGCCTGCACATAGATATACACACACACACACACACACACACACACATATATATACATACACACACACACACACACACACACACTTCTTGTCACATGTTGGTCTCAACTCTACAATTGGACTGCATGGCTGCACTGTCCCCCTTTGCTTACCTCTGATTATGGCTGGTCGACTTTTAACCCTCTAACGATGGGATTATAGAGGCTAGATGTAACTTTTGCAACAGTAAACCGAAAGTGACTTGTTACAGTAGTTGTACAGCTGCAGAAATACCTCACTCTGCTCCAGAACTTACTGAGGGGGCTTTCATTGGGTAGCTGGGTGCCTGCCAGGAACGTTGCGAGTGGAATCATAACAGCATACTGTCTTGTCTGACCTCCCTGGAGCTGCCAGCCTGCTCAAGTTCTTTTGTAAGGCTCCTTAGAATTTTATGCTCCAAATATGAGGAATCCTCCCCCACAAACTGGGTTACTTCGCTAAGCCCCTCCCCTGACACATTCTACTCCTGCCCTCCCCTTAAAGACATCCTCACTATAAGACTTCCTTTCCTTAAAGCCTTACTGTCTTTTCTCCCTCACTGTGTACTTATAGCTCTAGCTATAACTGTAAAACTAGCTATTGTATAATACCATACTTGGGCCTTTCTACCTGTTATCCCCTATATAGTCCTACTATTTATCAAGGTGCCTGGTACCTCAACTCTACTGTACTTCCTCCTCTTCTCCTCTCTCCTTAAGTATCTCACACAGGTGCTCTGCTACTCCTTGGCCACGTAATGCTCCTTCTACTCATGACTGACAGCTGCTGACCCTGATAGCAGTATTTAGCTTGCCTGAAGCTGCCTGCATTCCTCCTCACCAGAGCATTCTTTAAACCCTCGCCTCAAAAATCCCAGGTGACCCCAGCGCTGCTGCCAATTACATAAGGTGCCGCCCCCTTCGGCCACACAGTACCCCAGAGATGGCTTCCTCAGCCCACCTTTTCCTCCTTGGCTGCATCCTCCTTCTAACAGTGGAGCCAAATATGGACTTCAGGAAAGACTCATCCTGCCTGAACACTCCTATAGGCCAGGAAATAAGCCCAACAGTGCCTGCCACCCAGTTAACTCCCTCCAAAGGCAATAATCCTTACACAACGTTTCACATCCCCTACTGCCCAACATTCACTACGCAGACCCCCTTTACCCTCTCTGTTAGGGTAGTATTATCTGCTTTGATTAACTTTCGCTGCCCACCAAACTCCCGTACTGCTGCCTTTGGCAGTGTCCATGGCAAGCAACCTAACAAAGCCTTCATGAGATTCCTGGTAAGATGTCTCAGGAAACTATTAGTACTGCTGCTACTCGCGCAGGTAGTGTGGAACTAACCCCCCCCATCTGCTAACTGCCCCTGGGGAACTCCCACAGCTAAAGAGACTGAGCTTCCTGCATATGAACATATGCAGCCTTGCCAACAAACTTGACCAGGTCCAAGCCTGGGTGCTACACACCGTGCCTGATGTAGCAATGCTCTCGGAAACCTGGCTGAAGAATACCATACCTGACAAAATGCTTAACATCCCGGGATACAACTTGTTCAGGTGCAACAGGTTGACCAGAGGTGGTGGTGTTACCATATGTATTAAAGATAAATTCCTAACCGCCGATATTGTCCGCACATCAATGACCAAAGAATTTGAAAGTCTTGCCCTCAAAATTACCCTTTTACCTGGAATAGCCTTCCTGGTAGCTGCATGCTATAGACTGCTTGTAGCTGGCCTGTGTATACTGCCTTATATTCACTCTCTCCAGGAAAAAACGAACACGGAATGCATCATTATGGGTGACCTTAACCATAACTGGAACAATGCCAGTGCCAACAGGCTTAAGGACTTCTGCGACGAGCACTGTCTAACTCAGATTACCCCTGAGGTTACCCGACCTAACAAGAAAAACCCCGACCGATGCTCACTACTGAACCTTATACTTGTCAATAAGCCACATAACATCTCACATGCAGGGGTCTTCCACAATGATCTGAGCGATCACTGCACAGTCGCCTGTGTCATGTGCTCTCCACACCTCCCCTCCACTTCTATCTTCAAGTTTAAACGCAGCTTAAAATACTTCTGTCTTCCTGCCTTCCTGACAGATCTTGGGAATATAAAGTGGCAGGATTTCTACCTCGCACCCTCTGTGTCTGAAGCATTCTGTATCTTCCAGGATCTGTTATTAAAGGTTATCAACAAACACGCACCCTTAAGAAAAATCAAATCCAGGAAATGTGCACCTGATTGGTTCAGTCTACAACTGAAGAGGGCCTTGCGGTATAGAAACACTCTTTGGAAAAGGGCTAGGAAGTCGCAGTCTGACTCAGACTGGCTCTCCTTCCGGGTAGCCAGGAATGCCTGCACCAAACTGGTCAGGTTGGAAAAACAATGGTTCTTCCAATCAGCCCTGGAGGTAAACAAAACTGTTCTACCAAATTCTGGCAGATCCTGAGAGAGGTCGAAGGACATTTCCCTGCCACCCCACTCCCAGCCAAAATTGTGGCAAATAACACCTCCTACACAGACAGGTCTGAGATCCTCGATCACCTCAATAACCACTTCGCTACTGCAGGCCTCACATTCGATGCAACGCCTGTTAATAAACTAAGCACCACAAGTACCATCAGCATAGTTACTAGCCCTACCACAGCCCCCTGTACTAGCCGTCCCCTCTTCAAGTTCCAGCCAGTCTCTTTTAAACAGGTGGAGGACCTTCTCCTTTCATTGGATACCAAAAAGAGCGCTGGTGCAGATTCGATAGAACCCTTCTTCCTAAAAGCAGGCTTTTATTATCTGACAGCTCCAATTGCCCATCTGTTTAGTAGTTCATTAATCCAAGGGGAATTACCGCTTAGTTGGAAAACCGCACACATTATCTCCCTGTTCAAATCAGGAGACCCCACTGACCTGAATAACTGTAGGTCTATCTCATTGCTTCCTGTTTTATCCAAGCTACTTGAAAAAATTATCAACTCTCAACTAAGGGAGTACTTGGATCGTGAAAACATCCTCAATCCAGTCCAGTTGGGTTTCAGACCTAAGCACAGTACCATGTCGGCTCTTGCCAAAGTGTCGAATGACTGACTAAAAGCCCTGAACAGTAAACAGCACATCTATGCACTCTTCCTTGACCTCGGCAAAACATTTGATATGGTTGATCATTTCCTACTTCTTGATACCCTGAGTAGGATAACCTCTGCTGCAGTAAAGTGGTTCCGCTGCTACCTCACAAATCGTAAACAGCAAATTAAAGCTCAAGGTGAATTCTCCCCACTAATATTACTGCCCCAAGGCATTCCGCAAGGTTCCATTTTGGGACATATCCTCTTTGCCCTTTACATCAACCGCATCGACTGTGGTCTGATTGCAGGAAACGATCATTTCTTCGCAGATGACACAGTCCTTTACACAACCAACCCCTCTTTGGACCTTGCTTACAAGGAGCTACAGCAGAATTTTATCATCCTCCAACACAACCTGGTGAATCTGAAGCTCTTGTCAAATGCCAAAAAACCAAAGTCATGATTATCTCTCCATCTTCCTCCCGCAATACGGGGACACCTGGTACCCCACAGATTATCACCCTCCTTAGTGAACCATTAGAGCTAGTGTATTTATTTATTTATTAAATTTTGGTGACCGGGTAGGCCCACTGAGCCCCAAAGGTCCCTTTTTCAGGGGCGACCCGGGATAACAATACAAGTTATAAGAATGAACAAGGACATAAGGAACATTTGAGGCATTGTGAGTATAAATTTAAATATCTGGGAGTCTGGTTGGATAACAAACTCACCTTTGGTGCGCATCTAAATGAGTTAACAAAAAAGATAAGGCAGCGCCTCGGTATATTCTACCGCATAAGACGCCTACTCATCCTGGAAGCTAGAAAGCGGCTGGTTCAAGCAACCTTTCTTCCCCTGATTGACTACACTGAGTTCCTATACAGCCATTGCCCCCAGTATGCACTCCAAAAGCTTGATACACTCTATCATCACGCATTGAAATTTGTTCTTGACTTGCCCTTGCAGACTCATCACTGCTCATTGTACCAAGCATTAGACTGGCCATCACTCTCCATGAGGAGGCAAATAAATGCCCTCATGTGGCTTTTCTAGGCTATGTCTAACAAACTACCACCCTATATCTGTGACCTGTTTGAACGTTCAAAAGGTGCTTACGGACTAAGAAACTCCTCCTTTGTCCTCCTTAAGCTACCCGGTCAAGGACATGTCTTGGCTCAACTGTCATTAGCTCCTTTTTACCAGCCCTCTGGAATAACATGCAAAAATCACTAAAAATCTCCCTGCTGCCCAGCCACTGTACATTCAGATGGATGCTCTACAGATGCTTGAAAATGGTGTGTAACTGCTTCAGGTAAAGCATTACCCTGCTGGACTGAGTCCCCTAACTTCTAGAGATCCCTGGCCTTCTTATTCCCCCTGTCGGCCAGCATCCCTTTAGGGCAACCCCCCCCATATACCTCCCCCTCTCCCCAATTAACTTCACTGGGGGCCTTCTTCCAGTAGGCTGCCCTCTTCCCTCTCCACTATGTGTCTGACACCTTCTCTTCCCACTGTCCTCCCTTCCTCTCCTCCTTTTGTACTCTACAGACTACAACCTGTATACGCTGCACTTTCAATGCCTGTACCTGCACTATCCTTGCATGTTCTGCTACAGCTAATACTGACTTTGTATCCTGCAACAGCCTGTATTAATGTCTACTGTACTATGAATTGTTGTCTACTGTAAACAAATTTGTCCTCTGTGTCCAGGACCATCTTGAAAATGAGCTTGCTCAATGATGTAACTGCCTGGTTAAAATTTGATTGATTGATTGATTACTCTTACACCCTCAGCATAGTCCTACAACCTCACTGAAAATGACCAAACTCCTGGCTGTACCCCCCCTGCAGCCAGATGCTTAATGTGGCAGTTCATGCCGGGAGGACTCTATTAACAGCACTCCCACCTCATGGCCAGAAGGTCCTGGCTTCAAGTCCTACAACGAGGACAGGCAGACCTTCAGTGGTTCGGGCTCAGACTAGTAGGCTCAGACATGAAAAAGGGGCTTGAGTATTCATAAATTTCTTTTGAACAACAAATAAGCATATTGATATGGATTAAAATATATAAATTTGTACAATGTAGGCGAGAGTCAAACCTTAAAGTTTAATTATTTATTTTACCCACTGAAGAGTTCTAAATGAAGATAAATAATTTATGTTCATTTTATCCATTTACCTCCACTTTAGACAGGTCACGGACTCCCTAGAGGCTCCCTAGAACTCCCAATCGTCAAAGCCTGTTACAAGATAAATTGATACAGATTAAATCCATGGGTGACAACTTTACAGCACACAAAAGTATCTAAAAGTAACAACATCAGTCATGCATTACATCTAGCAGATTATGAGAAGGCTTACAGGAGCCAGGCTATAAAAAGGGGAATGATCCCCAGTTATGGAATGGGTGAATCGATCCTTTCCGGACCCATTATGATTCCCACAATTAACATGCAAAAGTACATGCAGCAGGAGAATATTTAAACCCGATAACACAAATTATCATTTATACCAAAAAGGTTCTTAGTATATACAGAAATAATAAGCATATGATGATCTTAAAAAACAAAACAAATGGGTGTCACAAAAATGACCGAAGGTCAAAACCGTGACCATTTGCATATCATTAACTGAAAAAAATGTGTTCTTAGTTATACCAGTGACCCGAATTCAGGAGCAAGCGCACGTCACTGGGTCCAGTCAGGGAAGGAGGACTGACCATCCCGTGGATGGAGCTCTTCCTTCAGGGAGGGTGGGAGCTGTGCTCTGCACCAAGACATAGAGGATAATGGATGGCACCAGTTAAAGGGTTAAAGTTAAGAGTTAAAGGGGCTGATATCCTTGGATATCACAAGCCTTGCTGGACCAGATGCGCGAACGTGACAATCTTTGGCACATTGCGCTGGATACTGGTAAGCCCACTGACAGGCAGCGCTACCAAGAAGCGCGCAATAAATGTACCTGGAGTATTCAAAAGGCAAAGGCTGACTACTACAAAACCTGCTCACCACCACATGAGGCTCAGGTTGCAAGTTCTGGGACTCCCTCAAAATGCTAAGTGGCAAAGCCTCCACTGCACCTCCCACCCAAATCAGGGCCAATGGGTCTATCACCACAGACCCTGCCCTGATTGCAGATACATTTAATGACACCTTCTCCGACCTAACTGGTGTTCGCCCTCCCAACTTCTTCTCCCCACCCCCTAAACACCGCATTGCTCCCTCTCCACCCCCCCATTCCACTTTAAAGCAGTTTCTCAGTGTGAAGCTGCCCCTCTTTTATTCAAGGCCCTCAGCAAATCTCGTTTCAGCAGTGATACTCTAGACCTTAAACTGCTTAGACTCACCTTCAACGAAGTTCTGCCCCTCTCACCATGCTTCTGAACTGCTCCCTATAGTTGGGCCAGTTTCCCTCCAAATGGAAATCTGCCCTCTTCACACCTATCCTTAAAAGCGGTGACTACACCCTGCCTGGGAACTACCGCCCTATATCAATCCTGCCTCCCCTCTCTATAACCTTGGAGAAAATTGTGGCCATCCAGCTTACAGACTACCTTTCTAAATATAGCCTCCTGTGTCCTGAACAACATGGTTTAATCCATAACCATAGTACCACCACAGCCCTCTTGGAATTTACAAATGCCCTTCACACATCTCTGGACACAGGCCACACTGATGGTGCTTTCTTCATAGACCTTTCTAAGGCATTTGACATGGTGCACCACTCGCTTCTCCTGGATTCCCTCACACAGATAGGCCTTTCCCCTGCAACCACTGGTTGGTTTGCCAGCTACCTGTCTGAGAGAACCCAGACAGTCAGGATTGCCCACTTCCTGTCCCCCCCCCTCCAAGTCAGGTCAGGGGTCCCTCAGGGCTCTATTCTTGACCCACTAATCATCTCCCTCTTCCTCAACTCCCTGCCAAAGGCCTGCTCCAGGAAACTTCTATTGTATGCTTACGATGCCATCCTCTACAGCTCTCACACTGACCCCGCAGCCCTCCGCTTGGCACTCCAGAAATTTTTCTCAGAAGCTGAATCCTGGTTCGTTCAGCATAGGCTGGTATTAAATTACAAAAAAACGAAATCCATGATGTTTGCACTCCCCCAAAACAAGAACACAGGACAACCCCTGGTCATACTGAACTCCCTAAATGACCCCCTTGAACAGGTTACCACCTTCATATATACCTTGGTATCACCCTAGACTCTAGTCTTAGCCACCATGACCACATCCGGATACTGAGCACCGCTGTCAACGTACGTATTGGTCTTCTTCATCGCTACAAACACTGCCTCCCACCAGAATCTCTCCACCTAGCTGTTTCTGCATCTATTCTATCTCTAATAGACTACAGGATTATCATCTATGGGGCAGCCGACAACACACACCTACACAAAATTAGACTGGCCCTTAATAAGGCCTGCAGACTTGCTACAGGCTGTGCTAGACTTACACATACCTGCGCCCTTTACGCCTCAACAAACTGGCTAAACTTTGATGGGAGGCTAAAATACCAGGCCTGCCTCTTTGCTAAGAAAATTACAGCAGGGCTACTCCCACCTGCCTTCTCCCCCCCTACTCCAGGCACCACTGTCCACCCGCCTCACACGGCAATCGGTGACAACCCACTTCAGGGTACCTCGCTGCAAGACCACCTCAGGTCAAAGAACTTTTAGATATCGGGCCCCAAACTGGCTCAACTCACTCTCTAACTTCCTCCTCACTGAACCCAAACTTGGTCGGTTCAAGTCCCAAGAGCCCTAATCACCCATGAATCAGTCTGTGACTGCCCTTAAATCTGACCTTCCCACTCCCCCCTCCCCACCCTCCATGACTATGGGCCTAACACTGGTCCAGCTGCCTCTGGGCATGCCTATATTTTGACAATGGACATCTCAGTCCGGCCTTGGCCAGCAAATAACCACCAGGGCATGGCTTGCGCCACTGCCCTGCAGTGTATGTTTGTACCTGCTACCCTTTGCATTGTGTACCTATGTTTGGCAGCACTCTGAAACTCTGTATTCTCAGCTGCTATAATGTGTCATCTGTAAAAATGTTTCATATCCATTTATAACCATTTTGTAATCACTTCTGTAATTATTGTGTTAGTTGTTACTATTGTCCCTGTTGTCACTGTTTTTAATGACGTGGAACCTTTGTAAAGGAGTCTTTGACTCAAATGTGTTATCTGATATCCTTCAATAAATAAATAAATAATAACAATGCTGTGTTCCCTTTGAGAGGTTGTCATGACAACCTAGTAAATCTCGAGAGTTTTACCATTGGCATGACAGCCTCGAGAAGGGAACTCTGCGTTGTTGTTAACTGGTGCTCATTCATTGCCTTTTATAGTGTGCGGGCACCAGTTAATCGAAATCTGTCTTACTTTTCCATGTTTTTTGCTTTGCGCCGCTCTCCTTCAGGGCCATCTCTCACCGCCATGGCCATTCATTGAAATGCGGGAAGTTTGAGAGACATGCATGTGCATAGACTTTCATGTTGCTATGTTATCGTGATGCATTCAAGAGTGTAGAACAACCTCTTGACGTCATGACGATAGCATAACAAGGATAAGAATTAATTGAATTTCATCATTAATAACCCTCTCCCATACATTATTACCACTTATCAGAGGCCAGATGGCAGTGCAGTGGAGTGGAGTGGAGTGACTGGATGGGGAGGGATGTCGCAGGCCTCAGCATGTAGATCATTACACGATCGGCTCTCTAGGCAAAGAAAAATGGTGGGAAACAAATGGCAAGTCAGGTGTGATGACGACACCCACATAACCCATGCAGTACTGAGCTGGCACCCCACTCACCACTGCAGTGACGCTGGGCAAGGGGTCCCTGAGTAGGTCCTGGAGAAGGTAGGTGATGGGGTTGGGGGGGTGCCGTTAAGGTGAGCAAGGGACCAGAGGATGGGAGATAAAGATCTTTTTTTTTGGTCAACTTTCTTTATGCTCCTAGGCTGCCTTACCCAGACTCTCTCTCTCCAGGGGGTCACTCAGTTGTGGCCATGATCCCACCAGACTGAAGTCCTCCGTCTCACCTCCGTCGGCCACCTCTCCTCCACTGCTCAATCACTCACCCACCCCCCCCGGCTTAGAGTCCCCTGAGGTGGGAACACCTACTCCTCCTGGCATTCTGTCTATAATCTAGAGGAGTGACCAGGCAGGGAAGAGAGCTGGAGGCATGAATGGAGAGACCTGGCACTGGGTTTGGTTGGCCGGCCTCTGCTCTCCCCTTCACCTACCAGGAGACAGGGCAGTTTCCTTGTTCCACCCACTGGTGTAGCCATGCAATGGTGTTGGCGCACAGAGGGAGCAAGCAAGCCCGCTCACACCGACACCAGATCCCCACTAGCTGCCCCCGCCCCAGGTGTTTATTCCCCAGCCTCCTCCAGGAGCCACCACAGAGCAGGGAAATCCCTAGAACTGACCCCAGGTGAATAGAGCAGTCCCCTGGATACTCTATCTTCTCCTTCCCCTGCCAACCCCCTGATGATCCAGGCTCATTACCGAACCCGGGTCACTGGCATGGCATGAGGTGTGGCATCCAGCGCCTCAACCCTCAGTGCCACCAAGATAGCTCAGGAGATAAAGATCTTGATAAAAAAAATATCAAACACATATTTAAAATATTTTTTAAGAAGGTGGCCAAACCAGCAGCTATTCAAGCCAGTTACATTTTCAGGCACTCTAGAGGCATGTCCAAATAAACGATTATTTAATGCAGAACAATAAAACTGATTTTCCAGTCATCAGCACTATAGATCTGTGACGCACTGCTTCAGCTGTCTGACAAATGGATTTGGGACTCGCAGACCCTTTACTTTTACAGTATGGCTTGACTTAAAGTTGCAGAATCAGAAGTGCCAGCAAAAAGAAAGCTCTCAGGCCCAGCTCTGGAGGTTGCTGCTCAGCGAACCAGTGTGCCTGCATTAGGGTCAGGAGAACCAACTCTACAGACCATTCTGAATGCAGTCAAAGGTTTGGATGTCTGCATGCAGTCTCTTAAAACAAAGGCAGACTCCTTTAATATGAGGGTCACAATTTTGGAGGTCCATGTGGACTTACATAATCATGCAAGGAAGGAAGACTCCACGTCAGCGGGAAAAGCTGCTATTGCAACGTTGGGCATAGCTCAAGAAAACAAGCTCCTTCACTGTAATACAGTGCCTGGTCGTAATCCCAGCTTCATTACCACATGCAGCGATTCTGTAGTGCCCCACTTGATTGAAGCCAACACTGCAATCACTCTTTGGTTGCCCTAAGACGGCCCAGTCAAAATATCTGCATCTTCAGCTGTTGGATAAGTGCCTAAGTAGGCTCAGCCCTTACTAGGCCCCATCCATAGCCACACTTCCACAGTACAACTTTCCCTCAGGCCCTCCTGTACTGAAGGCACTATCCCCTTGTTTCCCTTTTATACCTTTTTTGGGGAAATTCCCGCACAGGTTACTGGGTACTCAGTGACTGACTCGGTGTAGACACGTTGGCATTGCAGCTGATTGGCGATTTGTGGTGCACTTTAACTTACACAACTGCTGGCCTGTTGGCACTGAGGGTTGAGGCACTGAATGCCTTACTTCACGCTACCCCGGCAACCCGGGTTCGGAAATGACTGCTGGTCATTGGAGAACTGGCATGAGGAGGGAGGGAAGGAGCAGGATTGAGCAGCCGTAAGGCAGTTCTCCTCTCCTGGGGTGGTTTCTGCCCCCCCCCCCATAGTTCTGCTCCCACTGGGTGGAGGTCCGGTGAGTAGCGTAGGCAGGAGGGGGTGGCAATGTAGTGAGTGGACGCCTTGAGGCATGGAGTGCGCATGCCTCCACGTGCATGCCCAGGGACTGGGTCAGGGAGAAAGTGGGGGAAAAATACCATAAAAATCTGAATTAAAAAAAAAAACTTAACACAACCAATCCTCAGCAAAGCCAAACCCAAAGGCCATGCAGTTCCTTAAATGACTTAAAACCACAAATGGTGCAGTGGCAGCACTACTCCTCGTGACACCACTGACCCAGGTTTGGGAACAGGCTCTGGTCATCGGGGCTGGCAGGGGGAGGAAGACTGAGCATCCCAGGGGATGCTCCCGTCCTCTGGGAGGAAGGGAGGGTCATCATCCCTGCTGCTATACCACCACCTGGGCGACCACGGGTGGAGGTGTAGCTTAGGGCACTGTAAATTAAGGGAGGTGTTGGCCAGGATCGAGAGCAGTTTGGACGTGCCTCTTTGTGCCCACACTCCTTTGAGCTCCTTGCGGGCTGATGTCTGGAGGGGCTTATGGAAAAATATGGCCCCACAGCCAGGCCACATGATGAGCCCCATGGTGCCGTTGCAAGGATCTAACCCAGGACCCACGGATGGCAGCCAGACATGGCTAGCATTGGGAGGAAGATGGGGGCTCCCTTGTTCTCCACCTGGGAGGGTAAACCAAGGCACTATGGGGATGTAGGCTGATGCTACCTGGGATTGTGCAGAGCCATGGGATGCCTTAAGGAGACTCGGAAGGGAAGGCTGACTGTGGTGACGAAAAGGGGGTGTAAACAGAAAGTTAAAATAAAAACTCAAATGGAGGTACCTGCAAATTCCTGGCCCAATGACAAAATGCAGGGAATGAGTCCACACCAGCTGACCCAGAGCCTTGGTCGTAGGGCATGCCATGAATGCACTCATCATTCTGCTGCTATCATGCCTCCTTCACGACACAGGGACCCTCTTTCACCACATGTGCCAGTCCCTCTCAGATGGCCAGTCAGTCTCTACTGCCCTCACTTTCACCTCTCTCTCTCTGTTGTACTCTCACCATGCATCTGGTCTGATGATGCAGTTTGGAGCTTTAACTGTCCTCCAGTTGATAAAATACACAGCATGTCAGCAACAACCCACACGGTTATCCCTCAAACCCTTGCGCAGGCGCAGCCTGGTACTAAGCTGTGAAACCCACTAATGAACCCTGTAGCAACCTCAGGTTGCTCTTACATCCCACTCTAACTCATTGTTGGTGATTTATTGAAGACTTGCTTGGCTAGCACGAGAATGCCTCCTTCTCCATTGCAAGGAATCTGCTCACAGTCACACAATCAGTTAATGACAGATGCGCAGTCTGTTGCAACACAGCTCTCAGCAGCAGTCCGAGATATACGTCTTCCTGTAGACTGAAGGAGGTTCCAGCTGGCCAAGGAGGTTCCAGCTGGCCCAGTGGCATGGAGGGATGAGGCGCTGTGTACCTTACTTCTTGCCATGCCACTGACCTGAGTTCAGGAACAAACTCAGGTCACTGGGGGGCAGCCGATGGTGGAGAGAATTGAGTATTTGGAGGACTGCTCTCTTCTTCCAGGGTGGGGAAGACTGCCATCTCAGCCCTTGTCTGCCACCAGGTGAAGAACTGTGGGTAGCATCAGCATCCAAGTGACATGTAGTGAGGGGCCACGGTTCCGTGGCATGCACGCACACGCACACGCTGCCATGGCAAAAAAGCAGACTCTGGCTCCATGAAATTCAGCCCATGGCCCGCATCACCACCCAGACTGCTAGACCCACATTGGATGTGCATCTCCAGGTAGGGGTGAGAACAGCCCTCCTCTTCCTGGCCCCACTATGGGGGCAAGATGTGGGGGGTCACTGGATTGGGTGAGTGCCAGAGGACGTGGCAGTCATACACCAGTGAGTTTGATACAGGTAGCACAGGGTCTGTATATAAACGTAGCAGTCATACACCAGTGAGTTTGATACTGGTAGCGCAGGGAATATATACAAACACGGCAGTCATACACCAGTGAGTTTGATACAGGTAGCACAGGGTCTGTATATAAACATGGCAGTCATACACCAGTGTGTTTGATACTGGTAACGCAGGGGTTGTATATAAACACGGCAGTTATACAGTAGTGTGTTTGATACTGGTAGTGCAGGGTCTGTATATGAACACGGCAGTCATGCACCAGTGAGTTTGATACTGGTAGCGCAAGAACTGTATACAAATACGGCAGTCAACCAGTGAGTTTGATACTGGTAGCACAGGAACGGTATGCAAATACAGCAGTCAACCAATGAGTTTGATACTGGTAGCGCAGGGAATATATACAAACACGGCAGTCATACACCAGTGAGTTTGATACTGGTAGCGCAGGAACTGTATACAAACACGGCAGTTAACCAGTGAGCATGATACTGGTAGCGCAGGGAATATATACAAACACGGCAGTCATACACCAGTGAGTTTGATACAGGTAGCGCAGGGTCTGTATTCAAACATAGCAGTCATACACCAGTGAGTTTGATACAGGTAGCGCAGGGTCTGTATACAAACACGGCAGTTAACCAGTGAGCATGATACTGGTAGCGCAGGGAATATATACAAACACGGCAGTCATACACCAGTGAGTTTGATACTGGTAGCGCAGGAACTGTATACGAACACGGCAGTAAACCAGTGAATTTGATACTGGTAGCGCAGGGAATATATACAAACACGGCAGTCATACACCAGTGAGTTTGATACTAGTAGCGCAGGAACTGTATACGAACACGGCTGTCGTATACCAGTGAGTTTGATACTGGTAGCGCAGGGAATATATACAAACACGGCAGTCATACACCAGTGAGTTTGATACTAGTAGCGCAGGAACTGTATACGAACACGGCTGTCGTATACCAGTGAGTTTGATACTGGTAGCGCAGGGAATATATACAAACATGGCAGTCATACACCAGTGAGTTTGATACTGGTAGCGCAAGAACTGTATACAAATACGGCAGTCAACCAGTGAGTTTGATACTGGTAGCACAGGAACAGTATGCAAATACAGCAGTCAACCAATGAGTTTGATACTGGTAGCGCAGGGAATATATACAAACACAGCAGTCATACACCAGTGAGTTTGATACTGGTAGTGCAGGAACTGTATGCTAACACAGCAGTCAACCAGTGAGTTTGATACTGGTATGAGGGAATATATACAAACACAGCAGTCATACACCAGTGAGTTTGATACTGGTAGTGCAGGAACTGTATGCAAATACAGCAGTCAACCAGTGAGTTTGATACTGGTAGCGCAGGGAATATATACAAACACAGCAGTCATACACCAGTGAGTTTGATACTGGTAGTGCAGGAACTGTATGCAAATACAGCAGTCAACCAGTGAGTTTGATATTGGCAACGCAGGAACAGTATACAAACACGGTAGTCAATCAGGGAGTTTGATGCTGGTACGTAGGGAATATATACAAACACGGCAGTCATACACCAGCGAGTTTGATACTGGTAGCTCAGGGAACAATATACAAACATGGAAGTCATACACCAGTGAGTTTGATACTGCATTTCAAATGCCTAATGCTACTCTGGATTATGCCCCGTGGAGCACTCCCCTCACCCACTCATCCCCCGTCTTCCCCATTAATTGTAATCCCACCATTTCGCTGATACACCCCTTCCTCCTTTGGTTTCCACACATCTCTATTACCTTACTTGGTAACCTATCAGTGGCTCCCCCTTGCCACCTACCCACATCCCAGCTCCACTCACATCCCTTACAAACGAAACCCCCTGTGTGGATTCCAACCCTCATACCCACATAACCCAAAGGCCTGAAACTCCCTCTTATCAGCTTTCTTCCCCACTCAGCTCTTATCTACCTCTCCCCCTTCACCAAGGCTCACCCTCTACCTGACCCTCTTCAACTAAAACAGTAAATTCGTAAGCACTGTACCTCTGTTAGTTGCACCCTGTGTTACATTGCACACAATTGTACTAGCCTTGTTATTGTCTGCAAACTGTGATCATTTGTTTCTGCCTGTAATAATGTGTATTTGCTTGTTATGATCTCTCCTGTCTGTCATGTATAAAATCTATGTAGTCTGTTAGTACCACTGTTGACGTGGAACCTTTGTAAATGAGCTCTAGCTCAAAGGTGGTAATCCGAGATTCTAATAAATAAATTAAATAAATAAATACTGGTAGTGCAGGGTCTGTATACAAACACGGCAGTCATACACCAGTGAGCTTGATACTGGTAGCGCAGGGTCTGTATATAAACACGGCAGTCATACACCAGTGAGTTTGATACTGGTAGTGCAAGGAATATATACAAACACGGCAGTCATACACCAGTGAGTTTGATACTAGTAGCGCAGGAACTGTATACGAACACGGCTGTCGTATACCAGTGAGTTTGATACTGGTAGCGCAGGGAATATATACAAACATGGCAGTCATACACCAGTGAGTTTGATACTGGTAGCGCAAGAACTGTATACAAATACGGCAGTCAACCAGTGAGTTTGATACTGGTAGCACAGGAACAGTATGCAAATACAGCAGGCAACCAATGAGTTTGATACTGGTAGCGCAGGGAATATATACAAACACAGCAGTCATACACCAGTGAGTTTGATACTGGTAGTGCAGGAACTGTATGCAAATACAGCAGTCAACCAGTGAGTTTGATACTGGTAGCGCAGGGAATATATACAAACACAGCAGTCATACACCAGTGAGTTTGATACTGGTAGTGCAGGAACTGTATGCAAATACAGCAGTCAACCAGTGAGTTTGATACTGGTAGCGCAGGGAATATATACAAACACAGCAGTCATACACCAGTGAGTTTGATACTGGTAGTGCAGGAACTGTATGCAAATACAGCAGTCAACCAGTGAGTTTGATATTGGCAACGCAGGAACAGTATACAAACACGGTAGTCAATCAGGGAGTTTGATGCTGGTAGCGCAGGGAATATATACAAACACGGCAGTCATACACCAGCGAGTTTGATACTGGTAGCTCAGGGAACAATATACAAACATGGAAGTCATACACCAGTGAGTTTGATACTGCATTTCAAATGCCTAATGCTACTCTGGATTATGCCCCGTGGAGCACTCCCCCCTCACCCACTCATCCCCCGTCTTCCCCATTAATTGTAATCCCACCATTTCGCTGATACACCCCTTCCTCCTTTGGTTTCACATCTCTATTACCTTATTTGGTAACCTATCAGTGGCTCCCCTGCCACCTACCCACATCCCAGCTCCACTCACATCCCTTACAAACGAAACCCCTGGTGATTCCAACCTCATACCCACATAACCCAAAGGCCTGAAACTCCTCTTATCAGCTTTCTTCCCCACTCAGCTCTTATCTACCTCTCCCCCTTCACCAAGGCTCACCCTCTACCTGACCCTCTTCAACTAAAACAGTAAATTCGTAAGCACTGTACCTCTGTTAGTTGCACCCTGTGTTACATTGCACACAATTGTACTAGCCTTGTTATTGTCTGCAAACTGTGATCATTTGTTTCTGCCTGTAATAATGTGTATTTGCTTGTTATGATCTCTCCTGTCTGTCATGTATAAAATCTATGTAGTCTGTTAGTACCACTGTTGACGTGGAACCTTTGTAAATGAGCTCTCTAGCTCAAAGGTGGTAATCCGAGATTCTAATAAATAAATTAAATAAATAAATACTGGTAGTGCAGGGTCTGTATACAAACACGGCAGTCATACACCAGTGAGCTTGATACTGGTAGCGCAGGGTCTGTATATAAACACGGCAGTCATACACCAGTGAGTTTGATACTGGTAGTGCAGGATCTGTATATAAACACGGCAGTCATACACCAGTGAGTTTGATACTGGTAGTGCAGGATCTGTATATAAACACGGCAGTCATACACCAGTGAGCTTGATACTGGTAGTGCACGGTCTGTGTATAAACATGGCAGTCATACACCAGTGAGTTTGATACTGGTAGCACTGGGACTGTATAACAACATGGCAGTCATGCACCAGTGAGTTTGATACTGGTAGCGCAGGGATTGTATACAAACATGGCAGTCATTATACAGCAAGGAGTTCGATACTTCCCTTCCCTCCTGCTCCTGTTTTACCACCCCGGAAATTTCACCTGCAGTTGCTGTTGTACCCCGGTATAGGTGTGGCTGAGGTGCTTAATTGTTGTTTTTTGCATAGTTTGTTTCTGCTGCACTCATACCTGTACTCATCATGTTACTCTCACTGCACTTATACCTGTACTCATCATGTTACTCTCACCGCACTTATACCTGTACTCATCATCTTACTCTCTCTGCATTTACACCTGTACTCATCACGTTACTCTCACTGCACTTGTACCTGTATTCATCATCTTACTCTCTCTGCACTTACATCTGTACTCATCATGTTACTCTCACTGCACTTGTACCCGTATTCATCATCTTACTCTCACTGCGCTTACACCTGTACTCATCATGTTACTCTCACTGCACTTATACTAACATACATACTAACATACTAAAATGCCAGCAGAATAGGCCTAACGGTCTTTCGTGTCTGCTCGTTTGGTCAGTCCCCAACCTGGGTGCTGACCTTGCTGTCCCCATCGCCTTCTCTGGCTTCTCCCTTCCCAGTTCCGGATATTCTTGCTGCATTGGATTTTGCTTCCAGAACCCTTCCCCCGTATCTTCCCACCCCTCTTGAACCCTCCACTGTCTCTGCTCCACCAGCCCCCTAGGCAGTGCATTCCATGGCTCCACACCCTCTCAGTGAAGTAGCACCTCCTCCTTCTCCCTGAATCTTCCCCTCCAGCTTCCAGCCATGCCCTCTAGTGGCCCCTTCCTCCTTCCTTCGAAGCACCCCAACTGTTCCTCCCCTATTTACCCTCTTCATGTACCTAAAGACCTCTATCATGTCCCCCCGGTCCCTTCTCTCTTCCAATGTGTACATATTTAGCTCTTCGAGCCTCTCCTCATAGGTCCTGTCCCCAAGCCCCAAATCATTTTGGTTGCCCTCCTCTGGACCTCTCCAGGAGGCTAATGTCCCGCTTTAAGTGTGGCCTCCAAACTGCACGCAGTACTCAAGGTGCGGCCTCACCAAGCAGTTATACAGAGGGAGTATCACCTCCTCCTTCTGGAGGTGATCCCTAGCGATGCATCCCAGCATCCTGTTGGCCTTGGCTGCTGCCCTCCCAAGTCTCAGAGTTGTTCATCTTGACATCCACCACCACCCCAGGTCCCTCTCAGCCATCGAGACTTGTAGCATTTCCCCCAGGGTGTACACTTGACCTGGGTTTCTGCCCCCAGGTGGAGTCACCTTGCATTTCCTGCATTGAACCTCAGCTTCCACTTTCTAGACCATCTTTCCAGAGCCTCCAGGTCCCCCTGTAGGGCCACCCTCCCCTCCTCCCCATCCACCACCGCCCCCAGTTTCGAGTCATCTGCAAAGAGACTCATCTCACTCCTGATTCCTGTCCTTATGTCAGATACGTAGGCGTTGAACAGAAGGGGCCCAAGGACTGATCCCTGTGGGACCCCACTAATGACCCTCCTTGGGGATGAGACTATCCCACCAACTATGACCCTCTGGGTCCGGTCCTGGAGCCAATTGCCTATCCATCTGATCATCTGGTTCCCCACCTCCATTTCTCCCAGCTTATCCAACAGGCCCACGTGAGGAACAGAGTCAAATGCCTCGCTGAAGTCCAGAAAGAGGACATCTACTGGTCTACCCAGGTCCAAGGCACTTGTCACCCAGTCATAGAACTCCACCAGGTTTGTCTGACACAATTTCCCCGGGATGAATCCATGCTGTCTATCGTCCAGGCACCCTGACTTATCCAGGTCCCCCCCTAGCCTCTCCTTGACAATGCCCTCCATCACCTTGCCCACCACCGAGGTCAGGCTGACAGGCTTGTAGTTCCCTGCCACCTCCCTTGATCCCCCCTTGTGGATAAGCACTATATGCGCCACCTTCCAGTCTTGGGGCACCCACCCTGTCCTCAGAGAGATGGTGAAAAGCTCTGCCAGGGGTTTCGCCAGGACATCTGCAAGTTCCTTCAGCACTCTGGGATGTAATTTATCCGGCCCCGGTGCTTTCTCCCCGTCTTAAGGGAGCTGAGGCTTCTCACTCTCTCAGCTGTGATTTCCACTCCGTACCCTTCTCCTGCTTAGCCCTCCCCACCTGCCAGTGATGCCTCCCCTCCCCAGACCTGCCGATCGGTAGGGTCCCCTCCTCAGTATCTCTGTCTCCTCCCATGTATGATGCAGCACCCCATTTTCCCTGGTGAAACTGGAGGTGAAGTACTCATTTAGTACCTCAGCCTGCTCCCCGGGTCTTGTGCCCATCTCTCCCCTGATTTAATCCTGCTAATCTGCCCCTTCACCCTTCGTTTTTCCCCAATGTATCTAAAGAACCCTTGTTCCTCTCCCACTTCCCTGGCCAGGTTCTGCCTTCCTTGCCTTAGCCGCCTCTCCATTCTAGTGGCCCTTCTAGCCATCAGCTCATACTCCCTTGATCCCTTTCACCTTGAGCACTTGAATTTCTTATAGGCTGCTTTTCCCCAGACCACCTCCTGGACCTCCTGGTCCACCAACAGGGTTTTGGGCTCCACCGCATTGCCTTACTCTTGCACAGGTGCTGGTAGCATCCTGCACCCTCGCCTGATGATTTCCACCCACTATCAGCATCCATGTCTGACCCAATCCCATCCAAATGCTCCTTAAGGATCCTTCCCATTTCCTTAAATCCCCTCTGAAGTCGGTTACTCTGCTTTTGTGCAGCCTTCTACCCTCCTAGGTCGAGGCAGAACCAGATCGTGGGATGGCACTCCCCGCCAATGGGTCCCTTACCTCCAGGCTCCCCAATCTGGTCACTGTCTGCCAGGACCACATCCAGTACCCGTGCCTCCCTGGTCGGTTCCCTCACCTGCTGAGTTAGGAACGCGTCTTGAAAGACATCCAACAACCTCTGTTCTCTGGTCACAGAGGATGTCATAGTCTCCCAGTCTGTTCCTGGCATGTTTAAGTCCCCCAACACCACCACCGTTCCTCTGCCCAGTCTTCAGTGTCTCCTAACATCTGCCACCAGACTGTCCTTATACCTGTACTCATCATGTTACTCTCACTGCACTTGTACCTGTACTCATCATCTTACTTTCTGCACTTACACCTGTACTCATCATGTTACTCTCACTGCACCTGTACCTGTACTCATCATCTTACTCTCTCTGCACTTACACCTATACTCATCATGTTACTCTCACTGTACATATACCTGTACTCATCATGTTACTCTCACTGCACTTATACCTGTACTCATCATGTTTATTTATTTATTTGCTTTTGTTAACCGGGTAAGCACACTAGACAGCCAAGTGCCTATTTTCAGGTGTGACCCGGGAGATTACAAGGTACATTCATGAACATCAGACAAAACAAGTAAAAGTTACATTTAAGTGCATCAAGCAACAAGGTTAGTACAAGAAACATCAGGGGTTTACATAGCCGGCAGCAGAAAGAAATAACAGTATGGTACTCTCATGGTAAACAAGTATGGTACTTTCATGATGAACATTGATCGTCATGTCGGGCAGTAACGCTGAGCTTGCAGGTAGACAGAGGAGAAACACATTAGGATAGAGGAGGCCCAGAGCAAATACAGAGATAGAAGCAGTAATCAGTGCACACACTGCTTGAGCAGTTTGGTCTAAGTGGACTACTCCTACTAGTAAAATTGCAAGCTCGGTAGTGGATAAAGGTGCTGAGGTCCACTGCCTTGACAGATAAGGTTAGGTAGCGACTCAGCCAGTCTGGAGTGCCCAGGTCGAGGAGATCTGCCTAGAGCACAGGCAGGTGGAGGCTGATTTGAGAAAGCCCCAGAGGGAGGTTTTAAAGCTGTGGTGGGAGGGGGAGGAGTGAGTGCTTGATGGAAGGGAGTTCCACAACCTGGGTGCGTACGCAGCAAAGGCCCGGTCACCCATTTGGGTGAGGGTCTTGGGAACCAGGAGGGCAAGAGAGTTGCTGGATCTCAAATGGTAGGAGGGGGTAACTGGAATGAGGGATTCAGTGAGGATTAAAGTGGCAGCAGATCTGACAACATTGTCTATGAAGTTGCCCATGACATAGGAGCGGTGCATTTCGTGGGAGCCACTCAAGTCGGGAGTAGAGCCTCACAGCGTGGGTGAGGCAGGAGCTGAGAGCACAAAACGATATACACTGTTGTATGCCGTGTCCCATTTAGCGAGACTAGTTTTCACAACATGGGCAAAGGTGACAAGTCCATAGCAGAGCATGGGTACAAGGACTCCCCTAGCTAGGGCCAGCCGAGCAGCTGGGGTGAGGCAGCTCTTCGCTCTGTATGCAAGGCTGAACTTGTAGTTTGAGGCCTTACATGTATTGCATATGTGCAGATTTAGATCCAGTTGTGGGTCAAATGTCACCCCCAAATATTTGACAGCATCTGCAATTTGTAGTGGGAATCAATCAGCACCTGAGATCTTGAGCGAGTCCGGGACAGCTTTTGTCTTGGCTGTTGGGCTAAAGAGCATTGCCTGCTTCTTCTGCAGGTTAATTGGAAGCTTGTGGTCCTTTAGCCAGGTTTGGATTTGGTTGAAGTCGGAGTTTAGCTTGGCATTGATGGTGGAGATGTCCCGGGAGCTGGTCATGATGACTAGGTCGTCTGCATACAGAGTTGAGCACCCATGTGCCAGGGCCGAGGGTAACTCATTTACAAAGAGGGAGAAAGGAGAGGCCCCAGGACAGAGCTCCTGTGGAACTCCACAGTTTACCTGAGCAGGCTCAGACAGGGCCTTGTGGAACTTGGTGTACTGCTGTCAGCCGGAGAGGTAATTATTGACCCAGGCAAGGGCGGGGAGAGGGCGAAGGGACAGGAGAGAGGAAACACAGTGCGTGGTCAACCAGGTGGAAGGCTTTGAGAGATCCACGAAGATGGCCTTGGTCAGTTTGCCTTGGTCAGCAGCAGACCTGATTGCAGAGGTAACAACTGCTAGGGCAGTGGAGGTACTGTGCCCTTTTCTGAACCTGTGCTGAGCTGGAAAGAGTAGGTTGTGGGTCTGCAGGTAGTGGTTGAGCTGGAGGCGACTACCTTTTCAAGAAGTTTGCTGATCTCTGACAGGATCGCTATTGGACGGTAGTTCCTTGGTCTCTAGGGTCACCTTGTTTGGGGACAGGATGACTTTGGCCATCTTCCAGATGTCCGGATTATGCCAGAGGTTGGTGATGCATTGAACACGTGGCAATGGGTCAGGCTAGAAAGGATGCCCTAGATTGAGTAGTTTGGGCTCAAGGCAGTCGTGCCCAGCACCAGTAATGGGGAGAGGCCAGCAAGGAGCTTCTGGGTCTCCTTGACAGACACGACCCTGAGGTAAAAGGACTGGTGGGGTTTTCCACTGGGTGAGTGGGCCCATCCTTGGGATCAAGTGGCTGGTTGGGGAGAGCTGGCAGGTTAGTGAACAGGGAGTTAAAGGCACTGGCAATTGTGAGGGAGTTGTTGCAGTTTACCCAGCCAATGTGCATATCAGTAACCTGAGCCCTGGCAAACCCACCAACCGTGTTTTTATGTTCTGCCAGAAACGCTCGGGTTTCTGACTGTGAGAGTAAGGCAGATTGGCAGAACTCACTTTTATGGAGCGGACGGCTCTTTGCATGAGTTTCTCAGCTTCCTGCACTCAAGGAGGTTTGTACTGAGAGGGAGTTCTTGTATCTCACCCAGTATTTATCTCTTTGTTTCATAAGAGAAAAAGGCTCCATGGAGCTATTTTTGTAACAGTGCCCCTCACCCTCCTTTTTGTGAGAGGAGCATGTTTGTTTTGAAGCAGGGTGAAGATAGTCAGGAAGTTGTCAAAGGCCCTGAGGGGTCATTTGTGCAGTGACCTGAGACCAGTCAGTGTGACACAGGTCCTCAAGGTAGTCGCCAGAGTTGAGTTTGGAGTAGTCCTCATTTAGATCACCTTGCAGGGGATTTTGGGAGGAGATGCCCCATATACAGTAGGTGGGAGAATGATCAGATATAGCATTAGGAGAATACCACTGGAGAAAATGTTCTCTGGTCTGTTGCTCAGCACCCAGTCAATGAGGGAACCCTTGTCTCCACGTGAGGAGAGCCTTGTGGGTTCAGAGATGAGTTGTCTGAGGCAAGGCCTGCCAACAGGGGCTCGTATAGCTGGACATTGTGGCTCACCCAGTTGAGGCTGAAGTCATCTAGGGCTAGTAGCTCATTCGAGCCAACCATGGGGCTGAGGCAGTCGAGGAGGAGGAGAGCCGGCACTCCCCCATTTGGGGGGTTGTAGGCACAGATCAGATGTACCTTTTTGGTGTTACCTAGCAGGAGGAGGGTGTGCAGGAACTCACAAGAATGGGATGGGGGTGGCGTGTGTCCCATGACCGATACATTTAAGTGCGTCTTATAGTACAGGAGTACCCCGCCCCCTCGCTTGTTCCCTGTCCTGTCTTGCCTCACTGTTACTCTCACTGCACTTATACCTGTACCCATCATCTTACTCTCACTGCACTTATACCTGCACTCATCATCTTACTCTCACTGCACTTATACCTGTACTCATCATCTTACTCTCACTGCACTTATACCTGTACTCATCATCTTACTCTCACTGCACTTATACCTGCACTCATCATGTTACTCTCACTGCACTTATACCTGCACTCATCATGTGATTCTCACTGCACTTGTACCCGTATTCATCATCTTACTCTCACTGCACTTACACCTGTACTCATCATGTTACTCTCACTGCACTTGCACCTGTACTCATCATCTTACTCTCTCTGCACTTACACCTGTACTCGTCATGTTACTCTCATTGCACTTGTACCTGTACTCATCATCTTACTCTCTCTGCACTTACACCTGTACTCAAGTTACTCTCACTGCACTTGTACCTGTACTCATCATCTTACTGTCTCTGCACTTACACCTATACTCATCATGTTACTCTCACTGCACTTATACCTGTACTCATCATGTTACTCTCACTGCACTTATACCTGTACTCATCACGTTACTCTCACTGCACTTATACCTGTACTCATCATGTTACTCTCACTGCACTTATACCTGTACTCATCATGTTACTCTCACTGCACTTATACCTGTACTCATCATGTTTATTTATTTATTTATTTGTTTTGTTAACCGGTAAGCACGCTAGACAGCCAAGTGCCTATTTTCAGGTGCGAATTCGGGAGATTACAAGGTACATTCATGAACATCAGACAAAACAAGTAAAAGTTACATTTAAGTGCATCAAGCAACAAGGTTAGTACAAGAAACATCAGGGGCTTATATAGCCGCAGCAGGTAGAAATAACAGTATGGTACTCTCATGGTAAACAAGTATGGTACTTTCATGATGAACATTGATCGTCATGCCGGGCAGTAACGCTGTTAAGCTTGCAGGTAGACAGAGGAGAAACACATTAGGATAGAGGAGGCCCAGAGCAAAATACAGAGATAGAAGCAGTAACTGTGCACACACTGCTTGAGCAGTTTGGTCTAAGTGGACTACTCCTACTAGTAAAATTGCAAGCTCGGTAGTGGATAAAGGTGCCGAGGTCCACTGCCTTTGACAGATAAGTTAGGTAGCGACTCAGCCAGTTGGAGTGCCCTAGGTTGAGGAGGTTCGTCTAGAGCACAGGCAGGTGGAGGCCGATTTGGAGAAAGCCCCAGAGGGAGGTTTTAAAGCTGTGGTGGAGGGGAAGAGTGAGTGCTTGATGGAAGGGAGTTCCACAACCTGGGTGCGACAAGAGCGAAGGTCCGTCACCCATTTGGAGTGGGTCTTGGGAACCAGGAGGGCAAGAGAGTTGCTGGATCTCAGATGGTAGGAGGGGTAACTGGAATGAGGGATTCAGTGAGGATTAAAGTGGCAACAGATCTGACAACATTGTCTATGAAGTTGCCCATGACATAGGAGCGGTGCATTCGTGGGAGCCACTCAAGTCGGGAGTAGAGCTCACAGCGTGGGTGAGGCAGGGAGCTGAGAGCACAAAACGATATACACTGTTGTATGCCGTGTCCCATTTAGCGAGACTAGTTTTCACAACATGGGCAAGGTGACAAGTCCATAGCAGAGCATGGGTACAAGGACTCCTGGCTAGGGCCAGCCGAGCAGCTGGGGTGAGGCAGTTCAGCTCTGTATGCAAGGCTGAACTTGCAGTTTGAGGCCTTACATGTATTGATATGTGCAGATTTAGATCCAGTTGTGGGTCAAGTGTCACCCCCAAATATTTGACAGCATCTGCAATTTGTAGTGGAATCCATCAGCACCTGAGATCTTGAGCGAGTCCGGACAGCTTTTGTCTTGGCTGTTGGGCCAAGAGCATTGCCTGCATCTTCTGCAGGTTAATTGGAAGCTTGTGGTCCTTTAGCCAGGTTTGGATTTGGTCAAAGTCGGAGTTTAGCTTGGCATTGATGGTGGAGATGTCCGGAGCTGGTCATGATGACTAGGTCGCCTGATACAGAGTTGAGCACCCATGTGCCAGGGCCGAGGGTAACTCATTTACAAAGAGGGAGAACAGAGAGGCCCCAGGACAGAGCCCTGTGGAACTCTCACAGTTTACCTGAGCAGGCTCAGACAGGGCCTTGTGGAACTTGGTGTACTGCTGTCAGCTGGAGAGGTAATTATTGACCCAGGCAAGGGCGGGGGGAGAAGCTGAAGGGACAGGAGAGAGGAACACAGCAGGCGTGGTCAACCAGGTGGAAGGCTTTGAGAGATCCACGAAGATGGCCTTGGTCAGTTTGCCTTGGTCAGCAGCAGACCTGATTGCAGAGGTAACAACTGCTAGGGCAGTGGAGGTACTGTGCCCTTTCTGAACCTGTGCTGAGCTGGAAAGAGTAGGTTGTGGGTCTGCAGGTAGTGGTTGAGCTGTGAGCTAACTACCTTTTCAAGAAGTTTGCTGATCTCTGACAGGATCGCTATTGGACGGTAGTTCCTTGGGTCTCTAGGGTCACCTTGTTTGGGGACAGGATGACTTTGGCCATCTTCCAGATGTCCGGATTATGCCAGAGGTTGGTGATGCATTGAACACGTGGGCAATGGGTCAGGCTAGAAAGGATGCCCTAGATTGAGTAGTTTGGGCTCAAGGCAGTCGTGCCCAGCACCAGTAATGGGGAGAGGCCAGCAAGGAGCTTCTGGGTCCCTTGACAGACACGACCCTGAGGTAAAAGGACTGGTGGGGTTTTCCCACTGGGTGAGTGGGCCCATCCTTGGGATCAAGTGGCTGGTTGGGGAGAGCTGGCAGGTTAGTGAACAGGAGTTAAAGGCACTGGCAATTGTGAGGAGTTGTTGCAGTTTACCCAGCCAATGTGCATATCAGTAACCTGAGCCCTGGCAAACCCACCAACCGTGTTCTTAATGTTCTGCCAGAAACGCCTCGGGTTTCTGACTGTGGAGAGTAAGGCAGATTGGCAGAACTCACTTTTTGCGGAGCGGACGGCTCTTTTGCATGAGTTTCTCAGCTTCCTGCACTCAAGGAGGTTTGTACTGGAGAGGGAGTTCTTGTATCTCACCCAGTATTTATCTCTTTGTTTCATAAGAGAAAAAAGGCCTCCATGGAGCCATTTTGTAACAGTGCCCCTCACCCTCCTTTTTGTGAGAGGAGCATGTTTGTTTTGAAGCAGGGTGAAGATAGTCAGGAAGTTGTCAAAGGCCCTTGAGGGGTCATTTGTGGCAGTGACCTGAGACCAGTCAGTGTGACACAGGTCCTCAAGGTAGTCGTCAGAGTTGAGTTTGGAGTAGTCCCTCATTTAGATCACCTTGCAGGGGATTTTGGGAGGGGAGATGCCCCATATACAGTAGGTGGGAGAATGATCAGATATAGCATTAGGGAGAATACCACTGGAGAAAATGTTCTCTGGTCTGTTGCTCAGCACCCAGTCAATGAGGGAACCCTTGTCTCCACGTGAGGAGAGCCTTGTGGGTTCAGAGATGAGTTGTCTGAGGGCAAGGCCTGCCAACAGGGGCTCGATAGCTGGACATTGTGGCCTACCCAGTTGAGGCTGAAGTCATCTAGGGCTAGTAGCTCATCTCGAGCCAACCATGGGGCTGAGGCAGTCGAGGAGGAGGAGAGCTCTGGCACTCCATTTGGGGGTTGTAGGCACAGATCAGATGTACCTTTGGTGTTACCTAGCAGGAGGAGGGTGCAGGAACTCACAAGAATGGGATGGGGGTGGCGGTGTCCCATGACCGATACATTTAAGTGCGCCTTATAGTACAGGAGTACCCCCTCGCTTGTTCCCCTGTCCTGTCTTGCCTCACTGTTACTCTCACTGCACTTATACCTGTACCCATCATCTTACTCTCACTGCACTTATACCTGCACTCATCATCTTACCTCACTGCACTTATACCTGTACTCATCTATCTTACCTCACTGCACTTATACCTGTACTCATCATCTTACCTCACTGCACTTATACCTGCACTCATCATGTTACTCTCACTGCACTTATACCTGCACTCATCATGTGATTCTCACTGCACTTGTACCCGTATTCATCATCTTACTCTCACTGCACTTACACCTGTACTCATCATGTTACTCTCACTGCACTTGCACCTGTACTCATCATCTTACTCTCTGCACTTACACCTGTACTCGCCATGTTACCTCATTGCACTTGTACCTGTACTCATCATCTTACTCTCTGCACTTACACCTGTACTCAAGTTACTCTCACTGCACTTGTACCTGTACTCATCATCTTACTGTCTCTGCACTTACACCTATACTCATCATGTTACTCTCACTGCACTTATACCTGTACTCATCATGTTACTCTCACTGCACTTATACCTGTACTCATCACGTTACTCTCACTGCACTTATACCTGTACTCATCATGTTACTCTCACTGCACTTATACCTGTACTCATCATGTTACTCTCACTGCACTTATACCTGTACTCATCATGTTTATTTATTTATTTATTTGCTTTTGTTAACCGGTAAGCACGCTTAGACAGCCAAGTGCCTATTTTCAGGTGCAATCGGGAGATTACAAGGTACATTCATGAACATCAGACAAAACAAGTAAAAGTTACATTTAAGTGCATCAAGCAACAAGGTTAGTACAAGAAACATCAGGGGTTTATATAGCCGCAGCAGGTAGAAATAACAGTATGGTACTCTCATGGTAAACAAGTATGGTACTTTCATGATGAACATTGATCGTCATGCCGGGCAGTAACGCTGTTGCTTGCAGGTAGACAGAGGAGAAACACATTAGGATAGAGGAGGCCCAGAGCAAAATACAGAGATAGAAGCAGTAATCTGCACACACTGCTTGAGCAGTTTGGTCAAGTGGACTACTCCTACTAGTAAAATTGCAAGCTCGGTAGTGGATAAAGGTGCCGAGGTCCACTGCCTTGACAGATAAGTTAGGTAGCGACTCAGCCAGTTGGAGTGGCCTAGGTTGAGGAGGTTCATCTAGAGCAGAGGCAGGTGGAGGCCAATTTGAGAAAGCCCCAGAGGGAGGTTTTAAAGCTGTTTTGGGAGGGGGAGGAGTGAGTGCTTGATGGAAGGGAGTTCCACAACCTGGCGTGCGCAGGAAGGCCCGTCACCCATTTGGGTGCGGGTCTTGGGAACCAGGAGGGCAAGAGAGTTGCTGGATCTCAGATGGTAGGAGGGGTAACTGGAATGAGGGATTCAGTGAGGATTAAAGTGGCAACAGATCTGACAACATTGTCTATGAAGTTGCCCATGACATAGGAGCGGTGCATTCGTGGGAGCCACTAAGTCGGGAGTAGAGCTCACAGCGTGGGGAGGCAGGGAGCTGAGAGCACAAAACATATACACTGTTGTGTGCCGTGGTCCCATTTAGCGAGACTAGTTTTCACAACATGGGCGAAGGTGACAAGTCCATAGCAGAGCATGGGTACAAGGACTCCCTGGCTAGGCCAGCCGAGCAGCTGGGGTGAGGCAGTTCTCGCTCTGTATGCAAGGCTGAACTTGCAGTTTGAGGCCTTACATGTATTGCATATGTGCAGATTTAGATCCAGTTGTGGGTCAAGTGTCACCCCAAATATTTGACAGCATCTGCAATTTGTAGGGAATCCATCAGCACCTGAGATCTTGAGCGAGCCGACAGCTTTTGTCTTGGCTGTTGAATAAAGAGCATTGCCTGCATCTTCTGCAGGTTAATTGGAAGCTTGTGGTCCTTTAGCCAGGTTTGGATTTGGTCAAAGTCGGAGTTTAGCTTGGCATTGATGGTGGAGATGTCCCGGGAGCTGGTCATGATGACTAGGTCGTCTGCATACAGAGTTGAGCACCCATGTGCCAGGGCCGAGGGTAACTCATTTACAAAGAGGGAGAACAGGAGAGGCCCCAGGACAGAGCCCTGTGGAACTCCACAGTTTACCTGAGCAGGCTCAGACAGGGCCTTGTGGAACTTGGTGTACTGCTGTCAGCCGGAGAGGTAATTATTGACCCAGGCAAGGGCGGGGGAGAAGTAAGGGACAGGAGAGAGGAACACAGCAGTGCGTGGTCAACCAGGTGGAAGGCTTTTGAGAGATCCACCGAGATGGCCTTGGTCAGTTTGCCTTGGTCAGCAGCAGACCTGATTGCAGAGGTAACAACTGCTAGGGCAGTGGAGGTACTGTGCCCTTTTCTGAACCTGTGCTGAGCTGGAAAGAGTAGGTTGTGGGTCTGCAGGTAGTGGTTGAGCTGTGAGGCGACTACCTTTTCAAGAAGTTTGCTGATCTCTGACAGGATCGCTATTGGACGGTAGTTCCTTGGGTCTCTAGGGTCACCTTGTTTGGGGACAGGATGACTTTGGCCATCTTCCAGATGTCCGGATTATGCCAGAGGTTGGTGATGCATTGAACACGTGGGCAATGGGTCAGGCTAGAAAGGATGCCCTAGATTGAGTAGTTTGGGCTCAAGGCAGTCGTGCCCAGCACCAGTAATGGGGGAGAGGCCAGCAAGGAGCTTCTGGGTCTCCTTGACAGACACGACCCTGAGGTAAAAGGACTGGTGGGGGGTTTTCCCACTGGGTGAGTGGGCCCGATCCTTGGGATCAAGTGGCTGGTTGGGGAGAGCTGGCAGGTTAGTGAACAGGGAGTTAAAGGCACTGGCAATTGTGAGGGAGTTGTTGCAGTTTACCCAGCCAATGTGCATATCAGTAACCTGAGCCCTGGCAAACCCACCAACCGTGTTCTTAATGTTCTGCCAGAAACGCCTCGGGTTTCTGACTGTGGAGAGTAAGGCAGATTGGCAGAACTCACTTTTATGGAGCGGACGGCTCTTTGCATGAGTTTCTCAGCTTCCTGCACTCAAGGAGGTTTGTACTGAGAGGGAGTTCTGTATCTCACCCAGTATTTATCTCTTTGTTTCATAAGAGAAAAAGGCCCCATGGAGCCATTTTGTAACAGTGCCCCTCACCCTCCTTTTGTGAGAGGAGCATGTTTGTTTTGAAGCAGGGTGAAGATAGTCAAGAAGTTGTCAAAGGCCCTTGAGGGGTCATTTGTGGCAGTGACCTGAGACCAGTCAGTGTGACACAGGTCCTCAAGGTAGTCGTCAGTGCTGAGTTTGGAGTAGTCCCTCATTTAGATCACCTTGCAGGGGATTTTGAGAGGGGAGATGCCCCATATACAGTAGGTGGGAGAATGATCAGATATAGCATTAGGGAGAATACCACTGGAGAAAATGTTCTCTGGTCTGTTGCTCAGCACCCAGTCAATGAGGGAACCCTTGTCTCCACGTGAGGAGAGCCTTGTGGGTTCAGAGATGAGTTGTCTGAGGGCAAGGCCTGCCAACAGGGGCTCGTATAGCTGGACATTGTGGCCTACCCAGTTGAGGCTGAAGTCATCTAGGGCTAGTAGCTCATTCGAGCCAACCATGGGGCTGAGGCAGTCGAGGAGGGAGGAGAGCCCTGGCACTCCCCCATTTGGGGGGTTGTAGGCACAGATCAGATGTACCTTTTTGGTGTTACCTAGCAGGAGGAGGGTGTGCAGGAACTCACAAGAATGGGATGGGGGTGGCGTCTGTCCCATGACCGATACATTTAAGTGCGTCTTATAGTACAGGAGTACCCCGCCCCCTCGCTTGTTCCCTGTCCTGTCTTGCCTCACTGTTACTCTCACTGCACTTATACCTGTACCCATCATCTTACTCTCACTGCACTTATACCTGCACTCATCATCTTACTCTCACTGCACTTATACCTGTACTCATCATCTTACTCTCACTGCACTTATACCTGTACTCATCATCTTACTCTCACTGCACTTATACCTGCACTCATCATGTTACTCTCACTGCACTTATACCTGCACTCATCATGTGATTCTCACTGCACTTGTACCCGTATTCATCATCTTACTCTCACTGCACTTACACCTGTACTCATCATGTTACTCTCACTGCACTTGCACCTGTACTCATCATCTTACTCTCTCTGCACTTACACCTGTACTCGTCATGTTACTCTCATTGCACTTGTACCTGTACTCATCATCTTACTCTCTCTGCACTTACACCTGTACTCAAGTTACTCTCACTGCACTTGTACCTGTACTCATCATCTTACTGTCTCTGCACTTACACCTATACTCATCATGTTACTCTCACTGCACTTATACCTGTACTCATCATGTTACTCTCACTGCACTTATACCTGTACTCATCACGTTACTCTCACTGCACTTATACCTGTACTCATCATGTTACTCTCACTGCACTTATACCTGTACTCATCATGTTACTCTCACTGCACTTATACCTGTACTCATCATGTTTATTTATTTATTTATTTGCTTTTGTTAACCGGGTAAGCACGCTAGACAGCCAAGTGCCTATTTTCAGGTGCGACCTGGAGATTACAAGGTACATTCATGAACATCAGACAAAACAAGTAAAAGTTACATTTAAGTGCATCAAGCAACAAGGTTAGTACAAGAAACATCAGGGGTTTACATAGCCGGCAGCAGGTAGAAATAACAGTATGGTACTCTCATGGTAAACAAGTATGGTACTTTCATGATGAACATTGATCGTCATGCCGGGCAGTAACGCTGTTAAGCTTGCAGGTAGACAGAGGAGAAACACATTAGGATAGAGGAGGCCCAGAGCAAAATACAGAGATAGAAGCAGTAACTGTGCACACACTGCTTGAGCAGTTTGGTCTAAGTGGACTACTCCTACTAGTAAAATTGCAAGCTCGGTAGTGGATAAAGGTGCCGAGGTCCACTGCCTTTGACAGATAAGTTAGGTAGCGACTCAGCCAGTTGGAGTGCCCTAGGTTGAGGAGGTTCGTCTAGAGCACAGGCAGGTGGAGGCCGATTTGAGAAAGCCCCAGAGGGAGGTTTTAAAGCTGTGGTGGGAGGGGGAAGAGTGAGTGCTTGATGGAAGGGAGTTCCACAACCTGGGTGCGTACGCAGCGAAGGCCCGGTCACCCATTTGGGTGCGGGTCTTGGGAACCAGGAGGGCAAGAGAGTTGCTGGATCTCAGATGGTAGGAGGGGGTAACTGGAATGAGGGATTCAGTGAGGATTAAAGTGGCAACAGATCTGACAACATTGTCTATGAAGTTGCCCATGACATAGGAGCGGTGCATTTCCGGTGGGAGCCACTCAAGTCGGGAGTAGAGCTCACAGCGGTGGGTGAGGCAGGGAGCTGAGAGCACAAAACGATATACACTGTTGTATGCCGTGTCCCATTTAGCGAGACTAGTTTTCACAACATGGGCGAAGGTGACAAGTCCATAGCAGAGCATGGGTACAAGGACTCCCCTGGCTAGGGCCAGCCGAGCAGCTGGGGTGAGGCAGCTCTTCGCTCTGTATGCAAGGCTGAACTTGCAGTTTGAGGCCTTACATGTATTGCATATGTGCAGATTTAGATCCAGTTGTGGGTCAAGTGTCACCCCCAAATATTTGACAGCATCTGCAATTTGTAGTGGGAATCCATCAGCACCTGAGATCTTGAGCGAGTCCGGGACAGCTTTTGTCTTGGCTGTTGGGCCAAAGAGCATTGCCTGCATCTTCTGCAGGTTAATTGGAAGCTTTGGTCCTTTAGCCAGGTTTGGATTTGGTCAAAGTCGGAGTTTAGCTTGGCATTGATGGTGGAGATGTCCCGGGAGCTGGTCATGATGACTAGGTCGTCTGCATACAGAGTTGAGCACCCATGTGCCAGGGCCGAGGGTAACTCATTTACAAAGAGGGAGAACAGGAGAGGCCCCAGGACAGAGCCCTGTGGAACTCCACAGTTTACCTGAGCAGGCTCAGACAGGGCCTTGTGGAACTTGGTGTACTGCTGTCAGCCGGAGAGGTAATTATTGACCCAGGCAAGGGCGGGGGAGAAGCGAAGGGACAGGAGAGAGGAACACAGCAGTGCGTGGTCAACCAGGTGGAAGGCTTTGAGAGATCCACTAAGATGGCCTTGGTCAGTTTGCCTTGGTCAGCAGCAGACCTGATTGCAGAGGTAACAACTGCTAGGGCAGTGGAGGTACTGTGCCCTTTCTGAACCTGTGCTGAGCTGGAAAGAGTAGGTTGTGGGTCTGCAGGTAGGTGGTTGAGCTGTGAGGCGACTACCTTTTCAAGAAGTTTGCTGATCTCTGACAGGATCGCTATTGGACGGTAGTTCCTTGGGTCTCTAGGGTCACCTTGTTTGGGGACAGGGATGACTTTGGCCATCTTCCAGATGTCCGGGATTATGCCAGAGGTTGGTGATGCATTGAACACGTGGGCAATGGGTCAGGCTAGAAAGGATGCCCTAGATTGAGTAGTTTGGGCTCAAGGCAGTCGTGCCCAGCACCAGTAATGGGGGAGAGGCCAGCAAGGAGCTTCTGGGTCTCCTTGACAGACACGACCCTGAGGTAAAAGGACTGGTGGGGGGTTTTCCCACTGGGTGAGTGGGCCCGATCCTTGGGATCAAGTGGCTGGTTGGGGAGAGCTGGCAGGTTAGTGAACAGGGGTTAAAGGCACTGGCAATTGTGAGGGAGTTGTTGCAGTTTACCCAGCCAATGTGCATATCAGTAACCTGAGCCCTGGCAAACCCACCAACCGTGTTCTTATTGTTCTGCCAGAAACGCCTCGGGTTTCTGACTGTGGAGAGTAAGGCAGATTGGCAGAACTCACTTTTATGGAGCGGACGGCTCTTTGCATGAGTTTCTCAGCTTCCTGCACTCAAGGAGGTTTGTACTGAGAGGGAGTTCTTGTATCTCACCCAGTATTTATCTCTTTGTTTCATAAGAGAAAAGGCCTCCATGGAGCCATATTTTGTAACAGTGCCCCTCACCTCCTTTTGTGAGAGGAGCATGTTTTTTTTGAAGCAGGGTGAAGATAGTCAAGAAGTTGTCAAAGGCCCTTGAGGGGTCATTTGTGGCAGTGACCTGAGACCAGTCAGTGTGACGCAGGTCCTCAAGGTAGTCGTCAGTGCTGAGTTTGGAGTAGTCCCTCATTTAGATCACCTTGCAGGGGATTTTGAGAGGGGAGATGCCCCATATACAGTAGGTGGGAGAATGATCAGATATAGCATTAGGGAGAATACCACTGGAGAAAATGTTCTCTGGTCTGTTGCTCAGCACCCAGTCAATGAGGGAACCCTTGTCTCCACGTGAGGAGAGCCTTGTGGGTTCAGAGATGAGTTGTCTGAGGCAAGGCCTGCCAACAGGGGCTCGGGATAGCTGGACATTGTGGCCTACCCAGTTGAGGCTGAAGTCATCTAGGGCTAGTAGCTCATTCGAGCCAACCATGGGGCTGAGGCAGTCGAGGAGGAGGAGAGCCCTGGCACCCCCATTTGGGGGTTGTAGGCACAGATCAGATGTACCTTTTGGTGTTACCTAGCAGGAGGAGGGTGTGCAGGAACTCACAAGAATGGGATGGGGGTGGCGTGTCCCATGACCGATACATTTAAGTTGCCTATAGTACAGGAGTACCCCGTCCCCTCGCTTGTTCCCTGTCCTGTCTTGCCTCACTGTTACTCTCACTGCACTTATACCTGTACCCATCATCTTACTCTCACTGCACTTATACCTGCACTCATCATCTTACTCTCACTGCACTTATACCTGTACTCATCATCTTACTCTCACTGCACTTATACCTGTACTCATCATCTTACTCTCACTGCACTTATACCTGCACTCATCATGTTACTCTCACTGCACTTATACCTGCACTCATCATGTGATTCTCACTGCACTTGTACCCGTATTCATCATCTTACTCTCACTGCACTTACACCTGTACTCATCATGTTACTCTCACTGCACTTGCACCTGTACTCATCATCTTACTCTCTCTGCACTTACACCTGTACTCGTCATGTTACTCTCATTGCACTTGTACCTGTACTCATCATCTTACTCTCTCTGCACTTACACCTGTACTCAAGTTACTCTCACTGCACTTGTACCTGTACTCATCATCTTACTGTCTCTGCACTTACACCTATACTCATCATGTTACTCTCACTGCACTTATACCTGTACTCATCATGTTACTCTCACTGCACTTATACCTGTACTCATCACGTTACTCTCACTGCACTTATACCTGTACTCATCATGTTACTCTCACTGCACTTATACCTGTACTCATCATGTTACTCTCACTGCACTTATACCTGTACTCATCATGTTTATTTATTTATTTATTTGCTTTTGTTAACCGGGTAAGCACGCTAGACAGCCAAGTGCCTATTTTCAGGTGCGACCCGGGAGATTACAAGGTACATTCATGAACATCAGACAAAACAAGTAAAAGTTACATTTAAGTGCATCAAGCAACAAGGTTAGTACAAGAAACATCAGGGGTTTACATAGCCGGCAGCAGGTAGAAATAACAGTATGGTACTCTCATGGTAAACAAGTATGGTACTTTCATGATGAACATTGATCGTATGCCGGGCAGTAACGCTGTTGTTGCAGGTAGACAGAGGAGAAACACATTAGGATAGAGGAGGCCCAGAGCAAAATACAGAGATAGAAGCAGTAACTGTGCACACACTGCTTGAGCAGTTTGGTCAAGTGGACTACTCCTACTAGTAAAATTGCAAGCTCGGTAGTGGATAAAGGTGCCGAGGTCCACTGCCTTTGACAGATAAGTTAGGTAGCGACTCAGCCAGTTGGAGTGCCCTAGGTTGAGGAGGTTCGTCTAGAGCACAGGCAGGTGGAGGCCGATTTGAGAAAGCCCCAGAGGGAGGTTTTAAAGCTGTGGTGGGAGGGGGAAGAGTGAGTGCTTGATGGAAGGGAGTTCCACAACCTGGGTGCGTACGCAGCGAAGGCCCGGTCACCCATTTGGGTGCGGGTCTTGGGAACCAGGAGGGCAAGAGAGTTGCTGGATCTCAGATGGTAGGAGGGGGTAACTGGAATGAGGGATTCAGTGAGGATTAAAGTGGCAACAGATCTGACAACATTGTCTATGAAGTTGCCCATGACATAGGAGCGGTGCATTTCCGGTGGGAGCCACTCAAGTCGGGAGTAGAGCTCACAGCGGTGGGTGAGGCAGGGAGCTGAGAGCACAAAACGATATACACTGTTGTATGCCGTGTCCCATTTAGCGAGACTAGTTTTCACAACATGGGCGAAGGTGACAAGTCCATAGCAGAGCATGGGTACAAGGACTCCCCTGGCTAGGGCCAGCCGAGCAGCTGGGGTGAGGCAGCTCTTCGCTCTGTATGCAAGGCTGAACTTGCAGTTTGAGGCCTTACATGTATTGCATATGTGCAGATTTAGATCCAGTTGTGGGTCAAGTGTCACCCCCAAATATTTGACAGCATCTGCAATTTGTAGTGGGAATCCATCAGCACCTGAGATCTTGAGCGAGTCCGGGACAGCTTTTGTCTTGGCTGTTGGGCCAAAGAGCATTGCCTGCATCTTCTGCAGGTTAATTGGAAGCTTGTGGTCCTTTAGCCAGGTTTGGATTTGGTCAAAGTCGGAGTTTAGCTTGGCATTGATGGTGGAGATGTCCCGGGAGCTGGTCATGATGACTAGGTCGTCTGCATACAGAGTTGAGCACCCATGTGCCAGGGCCGAGGGTAACTCATTTACAAAGAGGGAGAACAGGAGAGGCCCCAGGACAGAGCCCTGTGGAACTCCACAGTTTACCTGAGCAGGCTCAGACAGGGCCTTGTGGAACTTGGTGTACTGCTGTCAGCCGGAGAGGTAATTATTGACCCAGGCAAGGGCAGGGGGGGAGAAGCGAAGGGACAGGAGAGAGGAACACAGTAGTGCGTGGTCAACCAGGTGGAAGGCTTTTGAGAGATCCACGAAGATGGCCTTGGTCAGTTTGCCTTGGTCAGCAGCAGACCTGATTGCAGAGGTAACAACTGCTAGGGCAGTGGAGGTACTGTGCCCTTTTCTGAACCTGTGCTGAGCTGGAAAGAGTAGGTTGTGGGTCTGCAGGTAGTGGTTGAGCTGTGAGGCGACTACCTTTTCAAGAAGTTTGCTGATCTCTGACAGGATCGCTATTGGACGGTAGTTCCTTGGGTCTCTAGGGTCACCTTGTTTGGGGACAGGGATGACTTTGGCCATCTTCCAGATGTCCGGGATTATGCCAGAGGTTGGTGATGCATTGAACACGTGGGCAATGGGTCAGGCTAGAAAGGATGCCCTAGATTGAGTAGTTTGGGCTCAAGGCAGTCGTGCCCAGCACCAGTAATGGGGGAGAGGCCAGCAAGGAGCTTCTGGGTCTCCTTGACAGACACGACCCTGAGGTAAAAGGACTGGTGGGGGTTTTCCCACTGGGTGAGGGGCCCGATCCTTGGGATCAAGTGGCTGGTTGGGGAGAGCTGGCAGGTTAGTGAACAGGGAGTTAAAGGCACTGGCAATTGTGAGGGAGTTGTTGCAGTTTACCCAGCCAATGTGCATATCAGTAACCTGAGCCCTGGCAAACCCACCAACCGTGTTCTTATGTTCTGCCAGAAACGCTCGGGTTTCTGACTGTGGAGAGTAAGGCAGATTGGCAGAACTCACTTTTATGGAGCGGACGGCTCTTTGCATGAGTTTCTCAGCTTCCTGCACTCAAGGAGGTTTGTACTGAGAGGGAGTTCTGTATCTCACCCAGTATTTATCTCTTTGTTTCATAAGAGAAAAAAAGGCCTCCATGGAGCCATTTTGTAACAGTGCCCCTCACCCTCCTTTTTGTGAGAGGAGCATGTTTTTTTTGAAGCAGGGTGAAGATAGTCAAGAAGTTGTCAAAGGCCCTTGAGGGGTCATTTGTGGCAGTGACCTGAGACCAGTCAGTGTGACGCAGGTCCTCAAGGTAGTCGTCAGTGCTGAGTTTGGAGTAGTCCCTCATTTAGATCACCTTGCAGGGGATTTTGAGAGGGGAGATGCCCCATATACAGTAGGTGGGAGAATGATCAGATATAGCATTAGGGAGAATACCACTGGAGAAAATGTTCTCTGGTCTGTTGCTCAGCACCCAGTCAATGAGGGAACCCTTGTCTCCACGTGAGGAGAGCCTTGTGGGTTCAGAGATGAGTTGTCTGAGGGCAAGGCCTGCCAACAGGGGCTCGAGAGCTGGACATTGTGGCTACCCAGTTGAGGCTGAAGTCATCTAGGGCTAGTAGCTCATTCGAGCCAACCATGGGGCTGAGGCAGTCGAGGAGGGAGGAGAGCCCTGGCACTCCCCCATTTGGGGGGTTGTAGGCACAGATCAGATGTACCTTTTTGGTGTTACCTAGCAGGAGGAGGGTGTGCAGGAACTCACAAGAATGGGATGGGGGTGGCGTGTGTCCCATGACCGATACATTTAAGTGCGTCTTATAGTACAGGAGTACCCCGCCCCCTCGCTTGTTCCCTGTCCTGTCTTGCCTCACTGTTACTCTCACTGCACTTATACCTGTACCCATCATCTTACTCTCACTGCACTTATACCTGCACTCATCATCTTACTCTCACTGCACTTATACCTGTACTCATCATCTTACTCTCACTGCACTTATACCTGTACTCATCATCTTACTCACTGCACTTATACCTGCACTCATCATGTTACCTCACTGCACACTTATACCTGCACTCATCATGTGATTCTCACTGCACTTGTACCCGTATTCATCATCTTACTCTCACTGCACTTACACCTGTACTCATCATGTTACTCTCACTGCACTTGCACCTGTACTCATCATCTTACTCTCTGCACTTACACCTGTACTGCCATGTTACCTCATTGCACTTGTACCTGTACTCATCATCTTACCTCTCTGCACTTACACCTGTACTCAAGTTACCTCACTGCACTTGTACCTGTACTCATCATCTTACTGTCTCTGCACTTACACCTATACTCATCATGTTACCTCACTGCACTTATACCTGTACTCATCATGTTACTCTCACTGCACTTATACCTGTACTCATCACGTTACTCTCACTGCACTTATACCTGTACTCATCATGTTACTCTCACTGCACTTATACCTGTACTCATCATGTTACTCTCACTGCACTTATACCTGTACTCATCATGTTTATTTATTTATTTATTTGCTTTTGTTAACCGGGTAAGCACGCTAGACAGCCAAGTGCCTATTTTCAGGTGCGACCCGGGAGATTACAAGGTACATTCATGAACATCAGACAAAACAAGTAAAAGTTACATTTAAGTGCATCAAGCAACAAGGTTAGTACAAGAAACATCAGGGGTTTACATAGCCGGCAGCAGGTAGAAATAACAGTATGGTACTCTCATGGTAAACAAGTATGGTACTTTCATGATGAACATTGATCGTCATGCCGGGCAGTAACGCTGTTAAGCTTGCAGGTAGACAGAGGAGAAACACATTAGGATAGAGGAGGCCCAGAGCAAAATACAGAGATAGAAGCAGTAACTGTGCACACACTGCTTGAGCAGTTTGGTCTAAGTGGACTACTCCTACTAGTAAAATTGCAAGCTCGGTAGTGGATAAAGGTGCCGAGGTCCACTGCCTTTGACAGATAAGTTAGGTAGCGACTCAGCCAGTTGGAGTGCCCTAGGTTGAGGAGGTTCGTCTAGAGCACAGGCAGGTGGAGGCCGATTTGAGAAAGCCCCAGAGGGAGGTTTTAAAGCTGTGGTGGGAGGGGGAAGAGTGAGTGCTTGATGGAAGGGAGTTCCACAACCTGGGTGCGACATGAAGCGAAGGCCCGGTCACCCATTTGGGTGCGGGTCTTGGGAACCAGGAGGGCAAGAGAGTTGCTGGATCTCAGATGGTAGGAGGGGGTAACTGGAATGAGGGATTCAGTGAGGATTAAAGTGGCAACAGATCTGACAACATTGTCTATGAAGTTGCCCATGACATAGGAGCGGTGCATTTCCGGTGGGAGCCACTCAAGTCGGGAGTAGAGCTCACAGCGGTGGGTGAGGCAGGGAGCTGAGAGCACAAAACGATATACACTGTTGTATGCCGTGTCCCATTTAGCGAGACTAGTTTTCACAACATGGGCGAAGGTGACAAGTCCATAGCAGAGCATGGGTACAAGGACCCCTGGCTAGGGCCAGCCGAAAGCAGCTGGGGTGAGGCAGTCATTTTGTATGCAAGGCTGAACTTGCAGTTTGAGGCCTTACATGTATTGCATATGTGCAGATTTAGATCCAGTTGTGGGTCAAGTGTCACCCCCAAATATTTGACAGCATCTGCAATTTGTAGTGGGAATCCATCAGCACCTGAGATCTTGAGCGAGTCCAGGACAGCTTTTGTCTTGGCTGTTGGGCCAAAGAGCATTGCCTGCATCTTCTGCAGGTTAATTGGAAGCTTGTGGTCCTTTAGCCAGGTTTGGATTTGGTCAAAGTCGGAGTTTAGCTTGGCATTGATGGTGGAGATGTCCCGGGAGCTGGTCATGATGACTAGGTCGTCTGCATACAGAGTTGAGCACCCATGTGCCAGGGCCGAGGGTAACTCATTTACAAAGAGGGAGAACAGAGAGGCCCCAGGACAGAGCCCTGTGGAACTCCACAGTTTACCTGAGCAGGCTCAGACAGGGCCTTGTGGAACTTGGTGTACTGCTGTCAGCCGGAGAGGTAATTATTGACCCAGGCAAGGGCGGGGGAGAAGCTAAGGGACAGGAGAGAGGAACACAGTAGTGCGTGGTCAACCAGGTGGAAGGCTTTTGAGAGATCCACAAGATGGCCTTGGTCAGTTTGCTTGGTCAGCAGCAGACCTGATTGCAGAGGTAACAACTGCTAGGGCAGTGGAGGTACTGTGCCCTTTCTGAACCTGTGCTGAGCTGGAAAGAGTAGGTTGTGGGTCTGCAGGTAGTGGTTGAGCTGTGAGGCACTACCTTTTCAAGAAGTTTGCTGATCTCTGACAGGATCGCTATTGGACGGTAGTTCCTTGGGTCTCTAGGGTCACCTTGTTTGGGGACAGGATGACTTTGGCCATCTTCCAGATGTCCGGGATTATGCCAGAGGTTGGTGATGCATTGAACACGTGGGCAATGGGTCAGGCTAGAAAGGATGCCCTAGATTGAGTAGTTTGGGCTCAAGGCAGTCGTGCCCAGCACCAGTAATGGGGGAGAGGCCAGCAAGGAGCTTCTGGGTCTCCTTGACAGACACGACCCTGAGGTAAAAGGACTGGTGGGGGGTTTTCCCACTGGGTGAGTGGGCCCGATCCTTGGGATCAAGTGGCTGGTTGGGGAGAGCTGGCAGGTTAGTGAACAGGGAGTTAAAGGCACTGGCAATTGTGAGGGAGTTGTTGCAGTTTACCCAGCCAATGTGCATATCAGTAACCTGAGCCCTGGCAAACCCACCAACCGTGTTCTTAATGTTCTGCCAGAAACGCCTCGGGTTTCTGACTGTGGAGAGTAAGGCAGATTGGCAGAACTCACTTTTTGCGGAGCGGACGGCTCTTTTGCATGAGTTTCTCAGCTTCCTGCACTCAAGGAGGTTTGTACTGGAGAGCTGGCAGGGAGTTCTTGTATCTCACCCAGTATTTATCTCTTTGTTTCATAAGAGAAAAAAGGCCTCCATGGAGCCATTTTGTAACAGTGCCCCTCACCTCCTTTTGTGAGAGGAGCATGTTTTTTGAAGCAGGGTGAAGATAGTCAAGAAGTTGTCAAAGGCCCTTGAGGGGTCATTTGTGGCAGTGACCTGAGACCAGTCAGTGTGACGCAGGTCCTCAAGGTAGTCGTCAGTGCTGAGTTTGGAGTAGTCCCTCATTTAGATCACCTTGCAGGGGATTTTGAGAGGGGAGATGCCCCATATACAGTAGGTGGGAGAGTGATCAGATATAGCATTAGGGAGAATACCACTGGAGAAAATGTTCTCTGGTCTGTTGCTCAGCACCCAGTCAATGAGGGAACCCTTGTCTCCACGTGAGGACAGCCTTGTGGGTTCAGAGATGAGTTGTCTGAGGGCAAGGCCTGCCAACAGGGGCTCGAGAGCTGGACATTGTGGCTCACCCAGTTGAGGTTGAAGTCACCTAGGACTAATAGCTCATTCGAGCCAACCATGGGGCTGAGGTAGTCGAGGAGGGAGGAGAGCCCTGGCACTCCCCCATTTGGGGGGTTGTAGGCACAGATCAGATGTACCTTTTTGGTGTACCTAGCAGGAGGAGGGTGTGCAGGAACTCACAAGAATGGGATGGGGGGGCGTGTGTCCCATGACCGATACATTTAAGTGCGTCTTATAGTACAGGAGTACCCCTCCGCTTGTTCCTGTCCTGTCTTGCCTCACTGTTACTCTCACTGCACTTATACCTGCACTCATCATCTTACTCTCACTGCACTTATACCTGCACTCATCATCTTACTCTCACTGCACTTATACCTGTACTCATCATGTTACTCTCACTGCACTTATACCTGTACTCATCATCTTACTCTCACTGCACTTGTACCTGTACTCATCTTACTCTCACTGCACTTATACCTGCCCTCATCATGTGACTCTCACTGCACTTATACCTGTACTCATCATCTTACTCTCACTGCACTTTATTGTAACTGTGAATTGTGTCTGTGCTATGTATTTTGTATCCCCTTGTCCCCTTCCCCCAGGTTGCACCTGGAAACGAGCCTCAGCTCGGTGTGCCTTTCCCTGTCAGCAATTTTTCAAATGAACAAATAAATAACACTAGCCATACAGGGACTATATATAAACAATGCAGTCATTATACACCACTGAGTTAAATACTGGTAGTGCAGGGACTGTACATAAACAATGCTGTCATTATACACCATTGAGTTAGATACTGGTAGTGTAGGGACTGTACATAAACAATGCTGTCATTATACAGCAGTGAGATAAACAGTAGTGGCACAGGGACTGTATACAAACACAGCAGACATTAACACCAGTGAGTTAGAGAGGAAGAAGACCGTGCTAGGAGCCCCACACCCAAGCGTAGGCTGGTCCCAATTTGCCCCCACACCCAAGCATAGGCTGGTCCCGATTTGCACTTTGTGTGTAAAAATATTTTTTTACTTCCGGTTTGGTAAAGTACATTAGATTGCATCTGGCTACTCCTGCCAACTGCCACCGCAACATTTGCTTATCCCTCTGTAGCTGACATCAGAACAAGGCTGCAGATGTGGGGAGATTCAGTAGCCTGCAGTACATGTTAAAAGCTTTTAAAAGCTCTGATCAGTTGCTCACTGATCCCGTGGCCCTATTGTGGCTAAATACAGTACTAGATACTGGTACTGCCAGCGGCTATATATGGATAAACACACCGGGTTTGATGCTGGTATTGCAGGGACTGTATACAGATAAACGCAGTGGTCATTATACATTGATCAGTTGCTAGGTTGGTAAGACATGAGAAGGCTGAGGCCCATTGTGGATGTCTCCCCACAGCCATGTGGGTGCACTGGTATTGTCCTCTACCCCAGTTAAGATGTTTATCAAGTCTATCTTTGAAAATGTTGAATTTATTTGCTTCCAATACTGATAGTGTGGGGCCTGTATACAGACATACACAACGGTTATTACACACTGAAGAGTTTGATACTGGTATTTCAGGTACTATAGGTAGACACACAGGACAGTCATTATACATGATGAACTAAGACACTTGTAGTGCAGGGACTGTATACTAGTTAGTAAGTGTATCCTAGTTTTAGTCAGTTAAGTTTATCTAATGTAGCTATTTACAGATTATTCCTTTTTAATATTCAGTGTTACAGCTTGTAACTAAATTACTCCTTAGTACACAGCAAAGGGTTTCAAGGGGTTTGCAGCCAATCCCTATCTAGGGGCAGCTCACATTGTTCTAGTTTTAACTAGCTAACTGGTACACAGTAAAGGGTTTTAAAAGGATTGCAGCCAATCCCTATCTAGGGTCAGCTCACGCTGTCCTAGTTTCAACTAGTTAACTAGTACGCAGCAAAGGATTTTAAGGGGATTGCAGCCAACCACTATCTAGGGGCAGCTCACATTGTTCTAGTTTTAACTAGTTAACTGGTACACAGTAAAGGGTTTTAAAGAGATTGCAGCCAACCCCTATCTAGGGTCAGCTCACATTGTCCTACTTACAACTAGTTAACTAGTACGCAGTAAAGGATTTTAAGGGGATTGCAGCCAATCCCAATCTAGGGTCAGCTCACATTGTCCTAGTTTCAACTAGCTAACTAGTACACAGTAAAGGGTTGGAAGGGGATTGCAGCTGATGCCTATCTAGGGTCATACGAACTTGCCAGCAGATAAAGGCCTTATGGTCTATCGAGTCTGCTTGAGTGTGTAGCTAGCAACCCTTATACTGCAGCTGCCCCTCCCTCCCTCCCTGACCCTCCCTCTTACCCTATCCCATCCCATCCCCTTTTGAAGCAGTCCACTGTTCCTTGGGATACCACTTCTGCAGGCAGTGTGTTCCATCCAGACACCACTCCCTCCATAAAAAGTGTCTTCTCATTTCCCCTCCTGAACCTTCCCCCCTCCAATCTGAGATTGTGACCTTGAGTGTGCTTATCCTCCCTTAACTTGAACAGTCCCTCCGTGCCTGTCTTGTTTATTCCCTTCATGTGCTTGAAGGTTTCAATCATATCCCCCCTGCCTCTCCTCTCCTCCAGTGAGTACATGTTCAGCTCCCTCAGCCTGCTCACGTAGGGTTTGTCCCCTAGTCCCTGGATAATCTTTGTTGCCCTGTGCTGCACCCCCTCCAGTAACTTAATGTCCCTCTTCAGGTATGAGCACCAGTACTGCACGCAGTACTCCAGGTGTGGAATAACCAATGACCTATACAATGGCAGGATCACCTCCCCTCTCCTTGAATATATACCCTGGCAATACAACCCAGCATTTTGTTGGACTTTGCAGCTGCCTTCTAGCATTGTGCCGAGTTGTTCATTGAGCCCGTTATAATCACCCCCAGATCCTTCTCCTCTGTCATGGCTAGCTGAACCCTCCCCCAGCTGGTAGCTCCTTCTTGGGATTTTTGAGCCGAAATGTAGCATTTGAACTTCTTGGCATTGAATCCCAGCTGCCAGGTGTCTGACCAGGTATCCAATTTTGACAGATCATCCTGCAACCCATGCCACCCTCCTAGGTCATCCACTGCTGCTCCCATCTTGTTGTCATCTGCAAACAAACTGATCTTGCTCTTGATGCCCATTGAGATGTCTGATATGAACAACCCAAACAACACCGGTCCCAGCACTGAGCCCTGCGGTACTATGCTTGTCATTGCCCTCAGAGATGAGAGCTCCCTTCCCATCACTACCCTCTGTTGCCTTCCCTGTAACCAGTTTACTACCCATCCCACCATTTTTGCCCCTGCTCCTGTACCTGCCAGCTTATTACCCAGCCTCCCACGTGGCACTGAGTCGAATGCCTTACTGAAGTCCAGAAACAGGACATTCACTGCATGGCCCTTGTCCATCTGTCTAGTTACCCAGTCATAGTAATCTACCAACTTGGTCTGACAGGTTCTGCCCGTGACAAACCCATGCTGCCTAACGTCCTGCAGCCCACTGGTCTCCAGAAGGGACACCAGCTTCTCCTTCAGGATTGTTTCCATCAGTTTTCCCTTGATGGACGTGAGGTTTACCAGCCTGTAGTTTCCAGGTGCATCTTTGGGACCACTCTTATGTAGGGCTACCACGTGAGCCATCCTCCAGTCCTGAGGTAAACTTCCTGAGACCAGGGAGGCATTGAACAGGTCTGCCAAGGGCCCCACCAGGATTTCTCAGTACCCTGGGGTGAATGCCATCTGGCACTGGTGCCTTGTCCACCCTCAGTGCCCTCAGGCCCTCCAGTACCCTGCCCTCTGTGATTCCCCCATCTGTCACCCCCCCCCGAGCCTGACCTCCCACCCCCCCTTGGTAGCGCCCCTCCTTTCTCCTTAGTAAACACCAAGCAGAAGTATTCATTAAGCACTTCTGCCTGCTCTGCCCTGTTTTCACCCACTTCCCATCCCTCTTAATCCTTACTATTTTGTCCCTACAACTCCTTTTCTCCCTGATGTACCTGAAGAATTCCTTCTCCCCCTGCTTGATGCCTTGCTCCAGCCTGAGCTCCTTAGATGCCTTGGCTGCCCTTACTGCCTTCATCACCGCCTTCGATTCCTTCAGGTAATCCTCTCTGTCCTCCCCTCTCCCTGTTTTTTTTTTTTTTTTTTTTTAACTTCATCAAGTTTATTGATATACTTAAGATATGGTACAACAACTCGTCATCACAAGGATGACATGCATTAATCAGGTACATATACAATAATCTCTAATACATGAGTATACAAAATAATGTAACCAATGTTAAACAACAACCTTGTCTTACATGACAGTAAATGATCTGAGATGTGTGAAGCACACTAAGTCAGGGTATACACTGCTTGAAGCCCACAGCTTCTAAGTGATGGATACAGTTCTGTGTAGTGTAAGCTCAGCCTCTGACCCTGTTTTTAAGAGGAGTGTACGACCTTTCGAATAGTAACTATCCATTCCAACTACTATCTTATAAAAGTGAAGTGTCATGAAGATTAAAAGGCAAAATAATATACAAAACTAACCAACACAAAATGTACATGCACAGTTGTGACTGATCAGCTATTAAGGTTCATAGTTCTGTAACCATAAATGATCTGCCTTATGCTCACCCCCGTCCCTCCACTCCAACAGACCAAACTATAAAGCAGGGTGTCCTGTAAACAGTTTTATGATTTAGTTTCTCCCACCTCCTCCAACTCCAGATGCTCCCTGTAAGCCTCTCTTAAATGGTGCCAGGGACGCCAAATCTCCAGGAACTTTCTTTCCTTAAAGATATTGTGTACGTGAAACTTTCCAAGCGTTTCTATTTCATCCACCCTAGAGACCCATTGTATCAAAGAATGTGGGTCAGGTGTTAACCAGTTGGTTGTAATACATTTCAAGGCTGCCACCCTCAGGATTTGGGATAGCTCTGCTGCTTTCCTTGTTTTGGAGGATAAGGTTGGAAGACCAAGCACCAGATCCTGGAAGGTAAGGGGAAGAGAAAAGCCTCCCACCTTTTCCAAAACCTTGTGAATATGATACCAAAACTCCTGGAGTTTATTGCACCCTCAAAAGATATGGTAATGTGTTCCTCGGGATTCTCCACACTAGCGCCAACAGGCTGGGGAAGCTTGTGGATTATAGTGTCTTGTGACAACTGGTATCCTAAAGCAGCATACAAGTATTTTCCAATTATATTCCTGCCAGACAGCTGCTGATGTTACCTACCAGCCTCTTTGAATTCTGCCGGACCAGCCCTCTCTAGTGATAACTGCCTTGGTTTCAGCTTCCCACCTTTCTTTTATCTCTTTTAATATAGGGAGCACTGTCTGAGAGGTAAGGACTGTGTATAGTATAGATAGATATCTTAACTTGTCCCTGATTTTGATAGAGTCCCACCAGTACGCATCTAGGTGCGTCAGCTCTCTGCTAATCTTCTGAAGGCTGTCTCCAGTATTAATAAAGTGTTGTGTTTGGAGGAACCTAAAAAATTCCTCCTTACGGAGAGAGAAGCGGTCTTTAAGGGTGGCATATGCACGACAGCTTGCTCCATCTATTAGTTGCTTAAATGTGGTAAGACCCTTAAAATCCCAGTAGGCAAATCCCTGATCAGCTCTGGGTGGAAGAAAACCATCCGTGCAACGGATTAAAGAAAGGGGGCCCAAGGTATTTGGAGTATGCGTGATTTTCCTTAATTTTATTAGAATGCAAAGGGAGTGTTTAGCCCAGGGGCTGAATGTAAGGGGGCCAGATCTGGGGACCAATATGGCTCATAGACAGCATCCATATTTTATAATCTTTAATTTCCTCTAACAATTAAGTACCAGCCCGAATCTGTGTGCTGCTTGGCCCAGGTGACTAGTTGGGCACCTTGGGCTGCTAGTGTAACCCCCCTACAAATGGTGGTTCCTGAAAAGTCTTCCTAGAGCTTGCCTAAATGCTCACTGCCAGGCTGGTATCCTGCATTTTAGTAGTTTAAATGTATTGCCTGAGAGTGCCTGTAGCCTCTGTGTAATGTCTCTTAAGAGATGCCTGTATTGCAGTCATAATTAATCTGAGAGGGATCTCTGTTAGAAGATGTACTAGTTTGCTGATCATTTGTTAGAGTAGTAATAATATTGCAGTTTGTTCTAACTTGCCTTCTTTGCAGCTTGGACAGTTCTGTTTGTTTCCATCATCTTGGTCGGACTGTCAGAATGGGCCAATCAGTACATTTGGGACTCTAAAATGGAGCGTGCTCACAGTGGCTTGGTGGGGCCAAAACTTGTAGGAATTGTAGTTTTGGACTTTGGAGCCTAAAATAAGCTGGAGGGGAGCCCATGTTGTGACTGACAGACAGATCAGTCAACTGAACCTTGGATCTTGGGGAAAGTCCCACACTGCTTGCAGTTTCAGTTATATCTGAATTGGGAAGTGAAGAAGTAACAGCTCGAGATAATTAGAGCAGCAATCCATAGTGGATTCATGGGAGAACTGTGGAAAGGCCTGAGTTTGGCCTGCATACCTGCCTGCTGTTCCTGAGAGGGAATTTGTACTTTTTTCAGACTGAATCCGAATTTGGAGAATGAATTAAGCCACTGAATTGTGACCAGGCTTTAAACTGAAGAAGACAGAAGATTTGCTGAATGCAATCGGCCTGTCAGGACTTCCAGATACCTCTGAACTCCTGAATTGTGCAGAGACTTTAATTGCGACCGGAGAGCCATTTCCCTGGTACAGTGGAATTTCCTTACATGTGAATGTGCTGTGTGCTTCTAGTGGGTCATGATTTGGTTCCTCACTGCATGTGTCTGAACTGTGTTTTGCTTGCTGGAGGCTGTATCCAGCTCCATGGACTGAATCCGTATGTATTTCCATTTGTCTGGGCCCCACTACACTGGCCCTTATGAGAATACCTGCTACGCAGAGAAAGTCATAGACGAGAAAGAGAAAGGGGGAGATACTGCTGATGGGGACCTGAATATGCCAGATGTTAACTGGAGCACCTTTGCTGCAGCCACAGCCAAGAGCAGGGCCATTCTCGAAGCCCTACAGAGGGCATGCCTCAGACAGCTAGTTTTGGAACCCACTGAGGAGCAATCTTAGACCTGGTACTCAAATGGGATGGAGAAAGGATCTCCAATCTTGAAGTGGGTAGCAATCTGGGAACAAGCAACCACCAAACAGTGTGGTTCACGATAAATTTAGCTGTAGAGTCAAGCTACACAAAAGTGAAGGTACTACACTAGCAAACAGGCAAAAGTTTGGGTGAAGCAACAGTGGAGAAACATCAGAACTGCCATCACAGAGGCAACAAGTCTTTGTGTGAAGCAAATAAACAAATCAAAATGAAAGAAAAAAAACACTATGGTTCTCAAAAGAAGTGGCGGGGAAGGTAAGGGAGAAAAAGATAGCATTCAGGGAGTAAAAGGAAACACAGAAGAAGGACAGAGAACTGTACCAGTTAAAGCAGAAGGAAGCAGGTAAGGCAGTCAGAATAGCAAAGGCCCAAACCGAGGAAAAGATAGCCAACTCAGTTAAGAAGGGGGATCAAACCTTTTATAGGTACTGTACATTAGGGAGCAAAGAAAGACTAAGGCAGGGATACTGAGGCTGAATAAAGAGGAAGGTGGTTGGGCAGAGAGTGACAGTGAAAAGGCAGGGATACTGAACCAATACTCTGCTCAGTATTCACAATGGAAAAAGCAGGGGAGATACCTAATCCAGTCAATAGAAGCACTCTGGATAGGGGGGTTGATATTAGTTCTTTCACAGAAGAAAGGGTTCTGAAAGAACTCTTAAAACTGAAGGTGGATAAAGCAATGGGGCCTGATGGGATGCACCCCAGAATTCTAAAAGAACTAAGGAAGAACTAGTAACACCACTGACTACCCTTTTAATAAATCATGGGAGGATGGTGTGGTACCTGAGGACTGGAGGAGGGCAGATGCGTCCCCTCACATGTTAGCCCTCTGTACAGACAGTTGGTAAGACCAATATCTAGAGTACTGTGTACAGTTCTGGAGACCCCATCTCCACAAAGACATAGACATGGTGAGGCTGTCAGAGGAGGGCAACCAAAATGATGCAGGGTCTGCACCAGAAGACATATGAAGAAAGACTAAAGGAGCTTAAGATTTATAGCCTCGAGGAAAGGAGGGAGAGGGGGGACATGATAGAAACTTTCAAATACCTCAAGGGAATCAACAAAGTCCAAGAGGGTAGCATCTTTCAGAAAAAGAGATGTGCAAGAACAAGGGGCACAACTTGAAGATAGAGGGGATGGCTCAGAGGTAATGTGAGGAAGTATTTCTTCACAGAGAGGGTTGTAGATGCATGGAACAGCCTTCCTGAGGAGGTCAGAGTCAAAAACAGTGGGGGAATTCAAGAATGCATGGGACAAACATAAGACAATTCGGAGGGGGGTAGGCTGTTTGTTAACTAGGATCTGTAGCTTATCCGTTAGGTAGGGAAATGTGTAGACTAGGTGGGCCAAGCAGTCCTTATCTGCCATCAAATTCTATGTTTCTATGAGACCAGCCTGGGGATCAGCCCCCTGCTCAATGCCTTGAACAGGAACAATGCCTCAGTGATTCGTGTGGGCCCTGCTTCTCCAGGCACTCCAGCTCAACAGCCTGCGGTCTCGTTTTCATCCTGCCTGTGTCCAGTATTGGGTATCGTGAGTAAACATCAGGGTAGCTCCCTGCAACAACAGCTTAATCTAAAAGTGTTGTCATCTAATTGTTTTGTTGCCTTTTCTTTCACAAACTGAACCCTCCGGCTCCGGATTACAAATAGTGTGTGTTGTGCATGTTGCTTTCTTCCATCACAGGGCCACAACCAGCTGCAACGTTCCTGGCTAGCCCACCATTTCCCTACCTGGGTACCCAGTGTGTGTGTGACTGTGTAGGAACTCTGATCTGCATACATAATTGTCTGATTAATATAGCTTTTAAGCAAATCAACCTGATTATGCCCCTCCCTTGTTCAAATCCCCTGAAAAAATCAGATTTAACTTTGTTTGCATTTAATCTCACTGTGGTTTCAGTTTGTGCCAAGAGTATTGTATTGTTGTTATTTTCTGTGCTTAACCTTATTTTACAGGGGGTTCCTGGGGTCAAGCTAGAGGAACCAGCACTGGTGGTAAGTGCAAACAGTGTGGGTAATTGCCTGGTGAATAAGGGTCATTGTATATTATTCAGGCCACTAGAAGGGAAAGAGGGGGGTTAGTGTCCCAGAGGACTGTGCCCAGGTTAGCTTGACCACTAACAACCCTGACCTCTGGGTGGAGGCACCCATTTCATTAGCCAAGCTCCTTAACCTGCTACTAGCCAAGCAGGCAGGGTAGTAGCCCTTGGATAGCACCACCTAGGGGTTACATCTTGAAGGTTCTCGCTGGGATTTTGTGCCTCTAGTGGCCAAAATGACAAATTATTGTTAAAGATTAATGGCTACCCTAGTTGAAATGGCTGTACACCAGTTGGTGAGGTGGTGTACTGGGCAGGAGATCAACCCCAAAATGCTCTGCTTATACTGGATATTCCCTGGGTACCAGTAAGGACACTGTAGAGGGAGCACTCCAAAGTTGAATGTTTAAAAAACCCTGTGGTGGTGGGTCGACAGCTGATTTGATCGCCCAAACTTTCATAGCCTTGGTAGAGTGTAGTGACCTCATGGACAGCTCGAAAGTGCCACAGACTATTGCTTCAGAAGGGTACCTAGCCACCTGGAGAGTAATAACAAGAGACAGTAAAGGCCCTGGGGAGGATGAGCTCCCACCATTATCTGAGACTTTTGAGGAGAAATTTGCTAAGTTATTGCTGGAGGAAGGGAAAACCGTAGAGGACTTTAAGAAACTATTCCTGCCACCTGGGGGTGTTCCTTCCCTAACTCCCCTTCCCACTCCAGCACTTGTTATTGCCCTGCCTTCTGTGCCCATGCCAATGCTGGCCCCTATATCTGTACCTGCCATTAGTCATGACTCGTATCACCAGCTGAGGATGTTTTCAGGCACCCTCCCCACACCCCAGGGGGAGGACAATTGGGAGACTTGGATAGACTATGTTGCCCCTCAAATCCGAGAATGGCAATGCCCTGAACGAGAGAAGAAGAGAAGGGTGGTTGAAAGCCTCAGAGGCCCTGCCCAACTTACTATCCACGCTACACAGACTAGTAATCCAGAAGCAACTGCTCAAGATTTTTTGAATGCATTGGAAAATATATATGGGAGTCCCGATTCGGATGAGGACCTGTGGGGTAGGGTCAAAAACACTCAGCAATACCCAGGGGAGCCCTTATCCGTGTATGTGCCTCAACTCAAAGTGGTGCTACAGGAATGCTTAAAGAAAGGTGGCATGGCCCCAGCTGAGTTAGATCGGAATAGGTTGGACCAACTTTTCAAGTCAGCCCCATTCTCTGAATTTTTGCTGCTCCAACTATGCCTTGCTGCTCAGTTGGATGCGCCTCCTACCTATGATGGACTGATAAAGGAAACTCAGAGGATTGAGAGGAGGCAGCCACGTGGGGGGGGCCATCCCATATCTGCTGTTGCTGCTGCCCTGATGGCCGAGGATGCACATGTGAGTGATGCTCAGGGGCGAAATACAGTGCCAGTTGAACATTGGGAGGCTAGAAAGGACGCTCCACCCTGGGGCGAGATACTGCAAGAGGTCCGAGAAATGAGGGCTACTGTTTCCCTACAAGCCCATTCCAGAGACACAATGGGCCCAAACCACTCTCAGAGTGTGTCCGTTATGAGGGTGAGGGTGCACTCCCAGGCATCCCTTGTTGACAGCAGCTCAAAAATTGATGAATTGACTATGGAAGTGAGGGAATTACTGAGGTGTCTCCCCATGTTCACCACACACCAGACAGAGGTTGAATCATGATTTTCTGTTGGTGGTACCCCCGCCTCAGCCCCCAGTGTGATGCCTCGGTCACGCCAGACTCTAGAAAGCATACTCTATCATAATTGTGGGAAGGAGTGGCATGTGAAGAAAGAATGCTAGTCCCCAAAAGACTTAGATAAGGTTGTATACAGACTTCAAGGGAAGCCCCAGAAAGTGAAACCATGGCCGAGGGGTGCTAGAAACGACCACAGAAAAGGCTCAGAAAATCCCAATTCCAACTTCTTTGTGGCTAAGTCGTCTGTACCAGCCCCTGCTACTGTTCCATCAGACTGGTCCAAGATAGTGGGCCCTTCAATGGAGACTAATGTGGCTGTGAATGGTATTCCTGCTTGGGCTGTGCTGGACAGTGGGTCACAAGTGACCATTGTATTTAAGGACTGGTATGACAAACACTTATCTACTGTGCCCTTACAATCCCTGGAAGGCCTACATGTGTGGGGGCTGGGCGACAAGTCTTATCCATATCTAGGATATGCCTGCCTCTGGTTGTCTTTTCCTGCGACTGTCACTGGCGAGGAGCAAGTAGAGACACTGGACCTAGTGTGTCCCCCCATTGGACTGTATGATGGTTCCCCTGTTAATTGGAACAAGCGCCCATATGTTTGGGAGACTAGCACAACTCTGCCATGGGGAACAAGGGCAGGCGACTGGATGGACCCTAAGAATTCCAGCCTTAGTAAAAAGGGCTTATGACTAGCAACAGAGACACGATGAAGTGGACCCAGATGAGACAGTGGGGATAGAGTGGAAAAAGGAATTTGACTCCTTGTATTGGCCCCCAATGCCCAGTGCACAATCCATGGAGAAGTCCACCTAAAGAGAAACATAAAGAACAAAATATAGGTCAGCTCACATTGTCCTGGTTTCAGCTAGCTAACTAGTACAAAGTAAAGGGTTTTAAGGGATTGCAGCCAATCCCTATCTAGGGTCAGCTCACATTGTCCTGGTTTCAACTAACTAGTACACAGTAAAGGGTTGGAAGGGGATTGCAGCTGATGCCTATCTAGGGTCAGTTCACTTTGTCCTAGTTTTAACTAGCTAACTAGTACACAGTAAAGGGTTGGAAGGGGATTGCAAGCAATACCTGACTAGGGTTAGCTCACGTTGCCTAGTTTTAACTAGCTAACTAGTACACAGTTAAGGGCTGGAAGAGGATTGCAGCTGATCCCCATCTAGGGTCCGCTCACATTTGTACTGAGCATCTTGGAAGCAGGCGGGGAGGTGAAACAACGGAAATTTGGGAATTCCTGTAGCCATCCGTCATTGGGATGCATAAGAATACATTTATCTAGGGGTTAGGAGGAAATCTGGGGGTAGCTGTAGACATCCCTAGCTGGATTGTACATGGAGATTCAAATCTAGGGTTTGGAGAAGCCGGGGCTGGGAGGATGTGGATGAACGGGGCATGTACAGATATCAGGATAGTGGGAGGTAGTAGTGCTGTAATGGTTGTGGAGCAGCAGTCCTTCTAGGGATGATGAGGGAGCAGGAGGATTACTCAGTATCCAGGAGTTACCTCTTCAGAGGGCCAGGAGGGGCATGTCAGTGTGGGGAAGGGATGGAACTGCAAGGGTTGCAACAGGGTGGAAACTATTGCAGTGGTGTCTTTAAAAATAGATTTCACTCACTATCTGGAAAGGGGGAGGGGCAACAGGAGGTGGGGTAGGATGTCAGACTAAGACAATGAGGTCAGAAGTAGAAGGGCAGGAGGGGGTGAGACTCTGCAGGATAGTCAAGGTAGGCAAGAAGGAAGAAACAGGCAAGGTGGAGCAGAGGGTGGGGGGGGAGTCTAGGGTAGGGGAAGGGAGGGTAAAGCGGAGGCGAGGATGGCTAACCAGAAAGGGAAGGGCACAGAGGGGAACAGTGACATCATGGTGGCACCCAATGGCAGGAATGGGAACAAATATATATAAAAAAGACAAGAGAATCTTAGTGGCAGGAGACTCTATGGTCAGGGTGTGTAATCAGCAGTGGTAAAGAAATGCAAGACAAGAGGTTGGTTAGTACCTTCCTGATGCTTCAGTTCACCGGACATAGAATGAAAAGGAAGGATGGTGGAGAAGGTGAGCAGAGAGTTAGAGGTGCTGGATCACTTGGGAACCAGCTATCTGGTGAACCAGTCAGTGGAAACAGTGAGGTGTAGCTTTCGGAGACTGGAGGGACTGATAGGCAGCACACTGCCTTCCCTAGCTATCTCTGAGGTCCTCCTTCTGTGGAGCAGAAAGGGAAGGAGGACAAAATCAGGAGAAGGAAACAGATGAGTTTAATGAGTGGCTCAAGGGGTGGTGTCTGATAAAGTAGTATTAGTAGTAGTAAGCAGTAATAAACTTTATTCAAAAAACATTTATGAACAAGGATAGATGTTACAGCTCCATTGAGCACAGCTCATTTCCAAGGAGGTCCTTAACGCTTAGTTAAACTTACATAAGTAGCAATGGATAACATTAAAAATCATAGTCATAGTGGCCAGCCCAGTAGCGAGGAGGGCTGAGGCATCACTGTCTTACGTCCTGCCATGCCGGTGACCCATGTTCACGGTGCGAGCGGGTCACCAGGGTTGGCAGGGGAAGGAATGGATCAAGCGTCCAAAGGACAGCTCTCTCTCGGGGAAGGGTGGGACCAGAGATCGGCATGCCTGGCCCCTAGCAGCAGTTGGAGGCTGTTACACCGCTCTGAAAGACAGGGGCAGAGACGAGAGACACCTGGCATGCTGCATGTGGCGGCTCGGCCACTGGCATCATTGCACGATATGGCTCCGCCCTCGGGGATGGAAACAAATGGAGGCTGAAAAATCTCTGACCGGCGAGATGATATTGGCCTCTTGCAGGCATCTTACCCGCCAGCTGGCACCTTGAAACACCATCCCAAGAGGGAAGTACCAGTGGATGCTGGGGTGATGGGGCTGGTCAGAGGCGGCGAGAAAGAAAGAAGGGGGAAAAAAGTCATAGTCATAAAGGGTTTCACTTTGTGGGTTATTGGGGAGACTTCTGGGAAAGGAGGCTATTCAGGGACAGTGGACTCCACATGACAAAAAAAAGAGTCAGCACCCAAGGGCAGAAGTTTGACATCTACGTTACAAGGCTAGGGGCACCATCACGGATGATGGGAGAAAGGGGAATCTAGCTAGTACTCCCCCATATCTAGGGGCAGGAAATAAAACGCCAAGGCAGGAACAAGCAGTTCAGACCCAAACTGAGGTAGGGCAAGAAATAACAGACAGCGGGCACAAAAAGGGTGCTGTATGTATCACAGGGCAAAAGGGGACAAAGAGGTACAAACAAGAACTCCCAATACATTAAAAATAGCTCAGAGGGTATCTGGAAAGGGGTGTCGAGGGTTCTTGTCCCACACCTGGATTTTACTTGCACCTAAAATGCTGCCATCCGAGTGCAGTATTGGGGGGTGCTGTACTGCTGGGGTGTGCCGTCCTTCAGATGAGACGTTAAACCAAGATCTCTTCTACCCATCCTGGTGATGTCCTAGTGGGTGTCCAGGTGGAAATAAAAGAATCCAGGGCACTCTTCGCAAAGAGCAGAGTACATTCCTAGTGTCCTGGCCAACATCCCCCTTCCCATAAATTGGTTCATGCAATTGTCCAGGATGTGTGCGGGTGTTGATGTGCAATGTGGCCGCCACTACACATTCAGTCACGTCACTACCAGTCTAGCATTGCTTGTAAAGCACTTTGGGATACACTGTGTATGAAAAGTGCTAAATAAATGCTGATTATTCTTCTTCTATGCGATGGTAAGGGAAGCAGTTAGAGCTAAAAGAAAGGCCTTCTGTAGGTTTAAGAAGGAACAGGGGAACGCCAGCCCAGTGGCGCTGAGGGTTGAGGCACTGGACACCACACCTCACACCATGCTGGCGACCCGAGTTCGGGAGTGAGCTTGGGCATCGGGAGTTGGCAGGGATGGGGCATAGATTGAGCACCCACAGGGCTGCTCTCCTTCCCCGGTGGGGAAGGCTGGGGCTTGTCCGGCGTACCAGCGGCTCCCGGTGGAGATCGGGGGTGCTACAGTATGTCGGCAACACGTCAATCAGCGTGTCTGATGCAGGCAGGGTTGCCATGTGCCATTGCATCAGGGGGGCACCACGCCAAGGGGAAGGCACCAGAACACAGAAAAGCCTGGCTCTGCGGGGTAGGTGACGGAACTAGACCACCATGCCCACTGCTGGATCTACCTTGCCCAGCCTTCCAGTTCCTCCGCCCAGGCCCTCACCTACAGTCAGAGTCTATGTTGTGAGAGCGCCCAAAGAGGAAGGGTGGCCCCACCCCAGAGGGGTTAGGCTAGGGGTGCTGGCTGTGGGGAGGGGGGGAGGATGCTTGGGGCAAAGGGGACCCCAGGAAGACAGGAACAGGCAGGATGCCTGACAGAGGCTCCCCGGACTGTGACCAGAGGGAAAAAGAGTTTAAAAAAAAAAAAGAAGGAACAGGAGGAGGAAGAACAGAAGGAATGCACTCAGAAAAATAGGGAGACAATGAGGGCAGTTAGGGAGGCAGAAGCAGACACGGAGCTTTGGATTGTCGAGGGGATCAGATCTGTAGAAAAAACATTTTCCGCTACATCGGGGAAAAAGGGGAAAAGGGAGGGGGATTATTAGGTCGTCAGATGGGGGTTGGGTAATTGAGAATGATGGGCAAAAGGCTGCCATCCTAAATGACTCATTTGACAAGAAGCCACTAGTGGGATTCAAGACCCCTGCACCATCGGCCACCCCCCACAATCCATTTAATCCTACGGTTGCTTACCTGCTCCAACCAGGCTATGCCAACCACCCCCCACTGTGCATACCTCTTCAGCCATACTACTCCAGTTACTATTTGCCATGGCATTGCTTCTTTGCTCTCTTAGGGATCCGCACCCATAATTTCCTGTGGCATACCTTAACTATGACATAGATCACCTACCAACCACTCCCTTATCTCGGTGGGCTACGGAGTCCCTCTATATAGTACCTTTCCTAAGCCACCCCACCTGCTTTCTCACTGGTGCTCCAGTACACCCTGCCTGCTCCCCTGACCACTAGAGCACGCCTCTTATAGATATGACCTGTCCCTCGCCTCACCCTCCCTCAAACTCATCGCCCATTTAATGCATTCTGGTCAGTCACAAACGAAGAAAGAAGTTATTAGAGCAAAATGTACCTTGAAAAGCTTATTCTGCTACTTCCTATCTGTTCTGGAACTGTGGAGGTGAACCCCAGTCCCCCCACTCCCTTGCCTCCCCCTGAGACTTTGCAGGTGCCCCAGGCATAAAGATGATGCTGATTAACGTGCGTAGCCTGCTGAATAAAATTGACTAGCTCAAAATCTGGGCTGCCCACACCAAGCCAGACTTTACTGTATCACTGAATCCTGGCTTAAGAACATCATTTCAGACCAGCAGCTCTCCCTCCCCAACTACAATCTGTACAAAGCGGACAGGCCCACAAAGGGAGGGAGGGAGTAGTTGTTTATACAAAAGACAAATTCAATGTCACTAATGTCTGCACCATGTCAAAACCACAAGAATTCGAATATGTGTCCCTCAAAATTCACCTTCCCTCATCAGAAGTCCTTAACGTTATTGGCTACTACAGACACCCTGCTGGGGGCAACGAAATAATCACTACCCTTAAATCCCTCATCGCCCCAATCAGCAAGGAAACCATGATCTTAGGTGATCTAAACCTTGACTGGCTCTCATTCAAAGCAGATGGGCTAAAAGGTCTCTGCAACAAGCTTGGCTTCTCCCAACTCATGACAGAGCCAACTAGATTAACTAGCAAAATTGTATATAGATTTTATGGTATTTGTAGGTTTTCTCCCACTTCCCGCCTGAAGCCCCAGCATACAGGTAGGTGTGTGTGTGTGTGTGTGTGTGTAGGCACACATGCATGTCCACCATGGCGCCAGCTCAGCCCCTTCATAACAATGCCACCATCTCCAGCCTACGCTACCCACCGGACTCTCCACCTGGTGGGAGTGGAACTACAGGGGACAACAACCCACCCCACCACCCCAGGAGAGGAGAGCAGTCTGCCATCTTGTTCAATCCTGCTCCCCCATGCATCAGCATCCCAATGACCCAAGATTGTTCCTGAACCCGAGTCACCGGGCGAGCATGAGGTAAGGCATCCAGCGCCTCAACCCTCAGTGCCACCAGGCCACAATACCAAAAATTGTGCAAAGAGCTCGATCATGGATGTCATCTCAAACCGTCCTCACAAAATTCTGCACACTGTCAGATTTCACAATGATTTGAGCAACCACAGAATTTATAATGTGCACCAGATTCCATGAAAAGGGTCCATCCTCATCCAAATTTGTTACTAAGCGTAGCTACTGGAAATTCAATGCCGATAATTATCTTTCCGATTTCAGCCATGTAAACTGGCAAAACCTCTACATAGCCAAAACAGTGGACAAGGCCATAACTATCCTTAACGATACCTTATTATTGTCAGCAAATAAGCACACTACTCTCATCAGAACCAGAGTCTGCAAGTTTTCCCACCCATGGTTCACACCACGCCTCAAAACTGATCTTGCTAACCAGGATAAACTCTGGGCCCATGCTAGGTGAACTAAGTGCCAGACTGACTGGCAGACTTTTAGAGCTGCTAGGAATTCATGTGTCAATTTTATATGTTCTGCCAAAACTACTTATTACATCGAAACCCTCGAACAAGCCAAAGGGAACTCAGCTAAGGTCTGGCAGACTATAAAATCGGTCAAAGGATATAAAACTGCCCCCTCTGTCCCAGCCAAAATCCGTGCCAACGGAGTAGAATTTGAAGACTGTGGCCTTATTCTAGAGAAACTAAACTCCAGTTTTGCCACTGCCAGGCTGGCGTTTTACCCCTCCCTCTATACAGGGTTATCTTGCCCCCTCCTACCACATCACACCCCCCGTACCTTCGCCCTGTACCCCCTCCAGTTTCGCCCCATTTCATACAAGGAAGTGGAAGACCATTTACCGAAAAGGAGGTGGCAGACAGGATTGAACCTTTCTTCCTCAAACTAGTCTACTACTATCTCAATGCCCCCACCCTTCACATCTTCAACCTATTTCTGCCGCCACAGTCCCTTCCTGCTGGAAATCTGCTCACGTCCTGCCCTCTTAAATCCAGTGACCCCTGTGATCTGAATAATTACAGGCCCATCTCCATCCTTCCTGTATTGTCCAAAATCAGCCCTGATCAGGCTTCCAGTGAGGGGCCAGGCTAATCCTGCCAGCGCCTGCACCTCCATGCTCCGGCCGACCAGGACACCTTCAAAACTGGTAGAGTCCTGGCTGCTCCGGAAAAGCACTGCGCAACTCTGATAGGCTGCCACCTGCTGCCAACCTCCTCTAATTGGACCGCTGCGCTCCACTCGGTCACTGATTGGCCCTGCCTTTTTCCTATTGGATTTTCAGTCCCTGGGCTTCGGCACCCACTGCTTTGCATTGACTTTTGCTGAAAATTTGCACACACCCCCAACACCCACCTCCTACCTTTATTAAATAGGCTTTGGCTCTACCCACTTGACCTTGGAATCCACCCTGCTTGAACCTTATTGGGCTCACTTACTTGGGACCTCACCCCCTCGCCGCCCCCTCTCCTTGCTTCACCTCCACAGGTGGCTTTTGCCCTATAGATCCTCTCAGTTATCTCTACACATCCTCTGAGCACTATGGCTTTGACCCTTCTGCCTCTTTGTCTCATTCTCTTTTGCTCCCTGCTACCACTGTTTTTCCTGCCTGGAGTTAGATACCCCTCTCTTCCTCTAGGCTACAGGATTGACCTTATCTACACCCAGTCTGGTACCCTTCCAACTGAGCTTGTCTATACTCTCCCATTATCCTCTGGGGATGGCTGGCAACACCTGAAGAACCATGCTAGGGTGGATGTATGTTCGCCTGTTGCCATTCTCAACACTGGCTCATATTATTTCACTTTGGGACCCAAGTCAGAATCACCGCAATAAACTGTGCATGAAACGGGTAAACAAATCTGCCTTAAAACAATTAAGATGGTGCATTCTGAAGCTTTTGCTACTCCTGCTGCTGCTATCTGGGAATGTTCACCCAAATCCTGGGCTTAAAATTGCTTGCTCTGGCCATCAATCGAGGCACAGTGGGATTCTCACCCTTGCATCTCTCAACATCTGCAGCCTCCTGCCTAAACGTGATGCCCTGCAAATATTCACTAACCAACACAACCCTGATATCCTTGCAATCGTTGAAACTTGGCTATCACCCAAAATTCCAGACACGTCTACTGCCCTGCCAGGGTACAATGTCTTTAGACTTGACAAGAGTACAAAAAGAAGGGGTGGCTGTGCTATATATCTCAAAGACACCCTCCTGGGTCACAGCTCACTTTTCCCCCCTCTCGGTTTCTTCTACACAGATCCTACCTATTAAAATTCTGTTGGGAGCTCACAACAAAGCACTGACTGCTGCCATTTACATTCCTCCAAAAGAACAGGTAAAGGCCTCAACTCAGTCTTGGACCTCATCCATGCCCAACCCCCTGACTCGGAGTCGATCCTAAGGGGTGATTTTAACATCAGTTGGCTAGCCACTGACATGGGGGGGCCTCAAGGATGCCATCTCAGCAGCCAACCTGGCACAGCTGATAGTCTCCCCCCACCAGACATAATTATAAAACTGGCACAAGCACTCTCCTAGACTGGATACTGACCAGTCATCCCTCCCACATCTCGGAGGTTTCTGTCCTTCCAGATACACAAAGTGACCATTCCCCAGTCATCTGTGAATGGTCGAATAAATTCATCAAGCCTCCCCAAAATTAATCAATAGTAGAATCTTCCCACACGGTCATTTGAAACACCTCAAATCCCACCCCCGACAGCTCTACTGGTCTCCTATATTCAATGCTTCTGATGTCAACTCAGCCTTGGATTTCTTCATCAACTCCTTGATGCTGCCTGTGACACCTATGGCCCCTTTCAAAGCGTAAAATCAAAGTCCTTTGCAATCCTTGGCTCTCCGTGAACTACTAACGGATCTGAAAGCAAGGGACCTCCTCTGGCTTTGGGCATGGGCCACTGGCGATCAAGCCAATAGTCAGAACTACAAATGAGCGTGAAACGACTGTGCTAAATCAATCCACCTGAAGAAAAATGCATACTACAGAGATACCCTCACAAGCACCCAGGGAAAAGGGAAATCCTTCTGGGACAATCTTAAAGAACTGGGAAGCAGCCAAAAACCTCAACTACTGTGTTGGTCATTGATGGTAGCATAACTCTCGACCCTACCACAATTGCAAATACTTTCAATACTGCATTCTCTGACCTCAGTAGTGTTCTCCCATTAGACTTCTTCAATGATGATCACCTTCCTTCTCCTACCCCCAGCTCACAACCCCCCCAACCACCCACCGTTCTACTTTAAGGAAGTCAGGGTGCATGAGGTCCGTAAATACATCTCTACAGCAATCACCAAATCCAGAACTACTGGGGACTTACTCAACCTCAAGCTGGTATCCCTCACCCTTGATGAAGTGCTACTTCCACTAGCAAAAATTTTCAACCTCTCCCTCACCCTCAGCCAGTTCCTCGACAGATGGAAATCAACCATAGTAACCCCGGTCCACAAAAGTGAGGACAAGGACCTGCATGTGAACTACTGGTCTACCTCCATACTTCTCCACCTCTCTAAGGCCACCGCACATATGGTATCTGACCAGCTAACAGAATACTTGGATAAACACAACATCCTCTGCCCCCAACAACATGGCTTCCATACAGATACATCAGCCCTTCTTGAATTCACCGGTGCTATGCACAGCTCGTTGGACAACAGCCTCCTAACCAGGTCGGTCTTCATAGACCTGATCAAAGGATTTTGGCGCTGTACATCATAAACTATTAATCACCCAGCTATGTTCTGTTGGGCTCTCACCCGAGTCCACTATATGGTTCAACAGCTTCTTGGAGAATTGCTCCCAAAGAGTGAAAATAGCTGATGTTCTCTCAGATTCATGTCCAGTTCACTCAGGAGTTCCTCAAGGCTCCATTCTTGGGCCACTTCTTTTTAGCCTCTTTCTGAATGATCTTCCACAATCATGTCCTGCACAAATCCTCCTTTATGCTGACAACGTCATCATCCTCTTCACCCACAAGTATGCTGGCCACCTTCAAAAGAATCTCTAGTTTGCCTTCACTTCGATTGAAACTTGATTTAGTACACATAAATTGGTTCTCAACTATAAAAAGAGCCAAGTTCATGCTCTTCTGCAACCCACACAACAAACAGACTCAATCCCATCACGATCAAAAACGGCCTTGGTGCAAACTTCAAACAGGTTCAATCCTTGAAAAATATCTAGGAGTTACTATCGATTGTAACTTATCACATGCTACACACATTGACAACAATTGCCAAGGCTGCCAACACTCACATTGGCCTACTCTTCAGGCACAGGCAATGCCTTACCTCAGATGCCTTGAGGATTGCAGTACAGAGCTCAGTAATCTCAATAATCTACTACGGCCTGATCATCTACGGCTGCTTCTGCCACCACCCTCAGGTGCATATCCATTGCACTAAACAAAGCTTGCCGTCTCATAACTGGCGTCCATCGCCTCACCCTCATGTGTGATCGCTATGCACAGACTGGGTGGCTTGACTTTCAAACCAGATCAAGTACCAAACCTGCCTTATGGCGAAGAAAATAACCCTAGGCCTTGCTCCCTAGGTGTCCAAGCATTCTCCTCTGTCAACGCAGGCTACTTGCATCACCAGGGACTCTGAATCCCAACTACTGTATATCCCATGTTTCCGCACCACACAAGGGCAAAGATCCTTTGCACACAGAGCTCCTAGATGGTTCAATGGTCTCAACATTGGCATTGCCTCAGTGCCAAAGCTTAGTCCATTCAAATCCAGTCTCCATTACATCCTGTCTGCATCTAGTTCCTGTAACTGTCCTTCCTAATTGTTCTCCCTCTCCTCTTTGCTCTTTCCACATAGCACTTAACCCTGTCCCCCCAACCTCCTCTCCCATACACTCACTCATCCTTCCCTCCTACCACTCACCTTCCTACCCCTTTGCACTTTCATTGATATTTGACTAGTGCCTATGGCCGCACCCCACTAGTGTGTCTCTTTTCCATACCATGTTAACCCTGTTACCAGACCTCCTTCTGGCATTTTTGCCAATCTACTGAATGTATAAAACTGTATGTAACTGCATGTAACCCCCACTGTTATTCAATGTCTTATTTGCACTGTACCTCATCCGATGTGGAACCCTTGTAAATGAGCCTTGGCTCAAAGGTACTTGTAAGCCTAGATTCAAATAAATAAATAAATCCTTGAAAAACTGATCTACAGTCAACTAAAAAAAAACACTGTGAATAACACTCTCTACTCAAGGGTGTAGCTACTGATACTCCAAGTAAGCCATGGCATACCAAGTTAAGTAGCAGGGGGTAGCAAACAAACTGGACAGCACTGCTCTGCCCTCTCTAGTCCATTGTGTTTAAATTCCTTTGGCTTCATAGGCTTTTTCTTTTCTCTTTCAGCTTTGTTTTGGGAAGTGGCAGAGTGGACTGCGGACTTTGAAGCTGAAGGTCTCAATTAGGTCTGCATGGTCTGCTTACATAGTGATTGGCTCCCTCCCATCTCTCCTTGCCTATGTAAGTAGCAAAAACACGCCAGCCCTCTACCCTCTATCAAAAAACCATACCTCCCCAGCACCCAAAAGTTTGTTTTGTTTTATATTAAATGGTCTGATAAAATATTAATAAGAACTGTGGGTGACCAGCTCTACCCACCTGCTTCAACAGTTAATCTGTAAAGTTCTGAAGCTTTGTCTGCATCATGAACCACCCCTCACAGCACCAATCCTGGCACCCACCAGTCAAGAATCCAGGCAGTAATCCAAATTGAAGCTCAGAAGGTGCCCGCTGGACAACCCTCCTCCCCTCCATGGTCGGCTACCTTGCTCATGAATGGGTCACTCACGCACTTGAGTTGCTATAGTAACATCAGCTGATCACGTGATCAGCCGGTTTTACTATAACAACTCAAGCGTGAGCACTTCATTCATTACAAGGTAGCCGTGGAGGAGGGAGGGAGGGTTGTGCTGGCGGACACCTTCTGATCTTCAATCTGGATTACTGCCTGGATGCTTGACTGGATGGGTGCCAGGGTCAGGTGCCCTGGGTGGGTGGGGGTTCATATCAGCTGGTGTTACTTAATATAGCAACTCAAGCGCACAAGTGCTTCATTCATTACAAGGTAGCTGGGCGTGGAGGAGGAAAGTTGTGCTGGTGGGCACCTTCTGGGCTTCAGTTTGAATTACTGCCTGGATGCTTGACTGGTGGATGCCAGGGTTGGGTGCTGTGGGTGGGGGGTAGTTCATGATGTAGACAAAGCTTCAGAACTTTACAGATTGACCATGGAAGCAGGTGGGCAGAGCTGATCACCTGCAATTTTTATTACTATTTTATGGGAGCATTTAATATAAACAAAAAACTTTTGGGTGCTGGGGAGGTATGCTTTTTGACAGAAGGTGGAGGGCTGTTTTTTTTCACTGTTTACATGGCTGGGAGAGGAGAAATGGGGCTAGTTCTTATTCATCATGTTAATGATCGAATACTGAATATTCAACCAAATATTCAGAAAAAGGTATTTGCACAGCCCTAAAGGGGGCAGGCATGAACAACAGTGTGGGGGGGGGCAGCAATGTGGCAGGTTGGTGTACAAATCTGAAATGCCTGGCTACACCCCTGTCTCTACTCAACCCAGCCCAGTCTGGTTTTAGACAAAACCATAGCACCATCTCTGCTGTAGCAAAAGTCACACTGACTGGTTCACTGCTTATGATTCTAAGCAAGTAACAGGTGCAGTTTTCTTAGGTCTGAGTAAGGCGTTCAACACCATTGATCACAATCTCACTCTTCATAGCCTTACAAGTCTAGGTGATACTGCTACTACAGTTCAGTAGTTCTCCAGCTACCTGTCAGGTAGATTCCAGAAAGCTAATGTAAGCCCCCCAATTCTGGCTTACTTGGTAGGGCTACGGCCCTCTAGCCCGGTGTCCTCTGAACGACTGTGGTGTTAACAGGTAAAATTAAATAATCTGGGGCCCGACTTCAGGGAGCCTGCCAGGAAGACAAAAGGGCAGCTCCCAAAGAACTACAAACTGGTTGCTGCAGAAAATACCCAGAGGCTGCCTGAGATCACCTGGGAGTTGCAGCCAATAATAGAGAGGCTGCTCAGGGGAAATATAAGGCTCGTTTTGCGCCAGAAAGGGGTTGGAGGTCAAGAGGCACTGCAGGGTGGATGTGAGAGGAGAGACAGCTCTCACGAATACAGTCTAACTGGCTGTGCAAGCCCTGCCTACCTCCATCTGCCAAGCTGAGTACAGGAGGAAAAGTAGCTGCTTGTGAGACTGAACATGGTAGAGAAAAGCAGAGTTTATAGCTGCCCAGCTAGTTTGGATTTCAGTTTAATTGAGAAAATAAGAGATGGGCTATGGACTTTGAAAATAATCCATGCTCCCCACAGCACAGAAATCATTAAGTGAAGTGGACATTTCAGCCAGGGGAGAGTCTGCAAGTGTAGATCCAAGCTGCTGCAACAGGACCCAACACGCTGTGAAAGTATCCTCAAGGTGAGGGGCTGTAGATTTTGAGACTGTGGAAGCACTACTGCCCTGCGTTGGATCTGAGGGTGGTCCCTGCATGCTTTGAAAGGTTTAGGGAACATATACAAACTTGGTTCCCTGGACTGAAAACATCGACGCACTGGGTTGAAGGACAAAACAGGCCTGCCTGCCTGTGTGAAGTCTGTATACAAAGGCCCGTGGCGGACTGGCAAGGCCAGGCAGGTGAAGCTCATCATCCCTGGAACCATCAAGTTTATTTTCATCATCCCTGGAACCATCAAGTTTATTTTCATCATCCCTGGAACCATCAGTTTATTTTCCCCACCAGTGGTGCACCACCTATGTCAAAGCCTCCATGGTACCGTGCAACACAACTGGCTGTGAACCTCCAGAGTGGACTGCAAACCATGAGTACCCCCGAGCTGTAGCTTTGGGGAGTCTTTTAGTTAGCCAGTCAGATAGGATTCCGGGGGTAAATCATTCCAACTCTATTAAGAAACACTCAAGTCTGCCAGTATAAGATAATCAATTCAACATGTGTTGTGTTTAACTGAGTCCCGAGGAAAGACCCCAGGTCTGCACCACCACCACTCAGGGACAATCTGGGTGCACCCAGGGGGTGGTGAGAAGGGTTGATACCAGGGAAGGTATTGTGCCTAGAGTGAACTGTGTTTGATATGCTCCTCCTTGTTCCCCCTCCCCAATAAATAAGGTTACTGTTTGCATTTCATTCACTGCCCCTCTGTTATTGAAAGAGTGCTGCTGGGGGTGTGAAGCCATAGTGTGGAAACTGTCATTTGTTTGGGGAACATATTGTTGGGGCAGGGTACTATTTCCTGGGGTAGCAACCTGTTCTTTATCCACTGGATTCTCTTGCCATTACCCAAGGTGGAGGCACCATGCCACACGAGCTGTCACTGCAGAACCCAGGCCAGCCCCCTCAGAGGTGTTCAGAACTACCCTGAGGGCCCCAGGTACAGCCAAGGTGAGTCAAAGGGCTGTTATACTAAAGTTGATGTCCTTCTACAGGACACCCTCCCCATCACAAGAGGTGTCCCACAAGGTCCTTTCTAGGCCCTATACTTTTTTCCAATCTATATTAATTCACTAGACTCCAGCATTGTCAAGTCTAAGCTGCATTTTTTTGCAGACGACACCATGCTTTATACATTCAAACCAACCCTAGCCAAAGTCTGCTATGTGATGCAATCTGATTTCCTGCAGCTTGAACATAATCTTGCTAACTCCAAACTTTTAGTAAATACAAAAAAACAAAACAAAAGTGATGTTCTTCCCTCATATCAACTACACCACCATCCATACTAATGCTGCAAACGCATCTATTGTGACATCCCCAAGGAAAACACTGGAAGTGGTAGACAAGTTTAAATACCTAGACATATGGCTCGATAGTAAGCTGTCGTTTAATGCCCATATTGATAGCCTCGCCAAAAACTTCAATCTAGACTCAGATTCTTTTAGAAACAAGGTGCTATTTCCACCCAAGGCCAGACTTAGACTAGTTCAGGCCACGTTCCTTCTGCTTCTAGACTATGGCAACATAATATATAATTGCATCTCGGCTACCAATCTACACAAACTTGACGGTTTGTTCCACCATGCCCTGTGCTTTGTCACTAAAGCATCTTGAGTTGGTTGGACATCCCTCGCCTCAAGGCAACTGTCATCTTGGCATGCGGATGCTTAAAATCCTTCTAAACAAACTTCCGGGCTGCAGTACCTCTCTCATTCACAGTTCTCACAGTACCTACTCCCTTAGGAAATCAGCCTTCGTCCTCCTGGATGTGCCAAGGATTTGCACCTCCCTTGGTGAAGGCACTATTTCCTATGCCATCCCCGTGGCATGGAATAGCATTTAGGAAGTATTCAAGACCACTAGCATTGTCTCAGTTAACTTCTTCAAAACCCTGGCCACTGAATATTTCAAGGTAGTATGTAATTGTCAGAGGGTTTAGTTCTCTCTGTCACTACTTCCACCCTCCTCCTCTTCCTTGGCACCCACCCTGTTTCCCCATCTCTTCCCGCTCCTCACCGCCACTTTTACTCCTCCTTCCTTTTCTCCTCCCTTCCAAACTCTCTCTGCCTTTCCTGCTTACCTTCCACCACTCCTGTTTCCCCCCTCTCTGTATTTCCCTCTGCTCCTCTCCCACCTCACCCCCAGGCATTTACGCACTTAACTCTTTCTCTTTCTTTTCCATTCTTTTCCTTTCTCTTCTAACTCTGTTCTACCCCTTACCTATCTCCTCCCTATTCTCACCTCTCCGTTCTCTCACCTCTCTGTACCAGCCTCTCCTGTAACCCTATTTCTGCATGCTGCACAGTCGGGTTCTAGTAACCACCCCGCTGACTGTTGCCAAGTTTTTTTTGTTTTTTTTTTATCGTTTTTGCTCTATTCTCCTGTTCTGTGCACAGCAATTTTAGTTGTATTTTTATCTTCTATTGCTGTCATGTAATTGTTCCATAGACTGATTCACTTGTATTCCACTGTAATTGCTTCTATGTGTTGCACCTACCATTTTTGATAAAAATCAGGGCTCTTTGTAAGATTTTTTGTTGAACAGTCCAGGACTTTCTTGAAAAAAAATAAATAAATAAATAAATAGGAGTATGGACCGAATATCTGGGAGTCCTCGTGAAATTTTTTTGGGTTCCCATTGAAATGAATTGAACGAGTCTGGAAAGTGCATTTCAGTGTTTTTTTATTTATATACCCATTTTTTTTTAATATTCCTGAATCATTATGTTGCTAATATAATGCCAAAGTCTTTTTTTTTTCAGCAGACAGCATTGTTTTGCATTCCTACAAGGTACCAGTGATGGCTAAGTAACCACAGCAGTAAATGATCAAATAAAAATAATCACCTGTGTTACTGTTGATTGACTGTTGTTCATTCATTTGTTCAATGACTGTCACAAATTACAGTGAGAAAAAGTACTTACACTGTTGCAGTTCTGGTACACTGAGTTGGAATTTCCACTGCTTCAGTGCAGTTGCCCAATTATTTATTGCCAAACTGCTACAAAGTTTGCCATTAGATTAGGTACTGACAGTAAGACGATGTAAACATTAATAGACACTAACAGTCATTGCTGACAGTCACCTATGTCTCTCAGTCAGTCACCTCCTGACCAAAATACTTCTCCTTCATTCTTTCCTGCACATTGACATTTTAGATGAAAATTATAATCAGACTCCCTGGCAGTGCCCACCCACCAAACATTGCATGAAGCTCCCTCCCATCTCCCTCCCACCAATGATGCTCAAGCTTGGTTAGATGACGCAATCTAACATGATTGTGTGGTTGCTGCCCCGTGGCTTAGTGCAATTTTTTTAACTGGTTAAACCAGACTGGCTACACTATCATGACCTGGCATAGAAGTGATTATTTCTTTGCCTACACCCTCCTGCCCACAACTTCTCCTAAAACACCCACCTGCCCACAACTTCTCTTCTGCTACTCTCCTGCCCAAAATCTTCTCAAATTGTAAGAATACCTCAACCTGGCTGTACCAGAGACATTGCATTTGACTGGGGTGACAAAGCCCCACATTCCACCCACCCACCCTCTTAGCCTTGACAGCTGATCTGCTGTTAAGAGACAGTGGCACAATCTGTGGATATGACAACTGAGTCTGCAATGTGTCTGCTTTCTGTGTGTATGAGTCATGGATACTTCTGCTGGCAATCATTCTCCTAACACCCTACCTGCCCAATTAATGTCTCCACACAACTCTCCTGCCCATAACTTCTCCGACTCTCCTCCTGCACATTTCTTACCCACCCCACCACACCCACAACCTACCATGGCTCAGCAGGTTTCCCAGATCAGTCCGGTTTAACAGTAGCCCAATCTAATCTGGTTGGTGGCATGAAATCTGCAGTCTGCTTTTCTAGTGAACTTCTTTTTCATGGCATTAGATTGCCATTTTTTCCTGTGGCAATTTGCTAACACCTCCAGCCCATAACTTCTAACACCCTCCTGCCCATAACGTCTCCTAAACACCCTCCTGCCCATAACTTCTCCTAACACTTCCTGCCCATAACTTCTCCAAAACCCTCCTGCACATTTCTTAATTGTGTGTGTGGCAGCTAAAAGAGAACTAGTGCCAGTGTTCATGACTGGAAAGCACATAGGGTGACTAAAAAGCTCCCCCATTCTCACCCACCCCACCCACAATTACCTTGGCTCAGCAGGTCTCCCAATCTGTCTGGTGTGTGGCACAATCAGGTGGTGCCTTGGTGGAATTATCTGCTCGTTGCCACCACACTGCAAGTGAATGAGTCTGCTTTTTTTCTGTTTCAACTTCTTTTTTCGTGGCATGCCATGTTTTCTGTGGTAATATCTTCTCCTAAACACCCTCCTGCCTATAACTTCTCCCATAACCCAACACCTCTTCCTCCTGCACATTTCCCAACTGTAGTGTACTGTTGATGACAGTAGAAGAAGCCACTGTTGCAGACAGACTATGGAAAGAGCAGAATGGGTTAGGTAACTACATTAGACAATAATATCAGACTGTCCTCCACTTAAAAAAAAAAAAACACAGGGACTGCATTGGGGCCATAATAGTTTACCCCCCCCCCCACACACACATATATACAATCATCTGAACTTGTTAGACTGTGATCCTCTACCACCAAAATCAAAATGATATTAAATTTAGCAGAATGGGGTATGACCATCCACCTACCAACCAGGCCAATCCCCAGGAACTTTAAATCTTGATCCGCTCCCCTGAACAGGACCCCCACCAAAAGTAGCATTGACCTTAAGGGGCTAAATTTAAAAATTGTATTCCCATCCCCCACCCTTGTTGGAACAAAACATTTTGATACTTATCTTCTACTCCTGTGCCCAAGTTCTTACATTGTCCTGTCTCTGGGTCAGTGTCAGTCACTCAAATTGTCTCTGAAACTAAAAAAAAAAAAAAACTATTAAAGACAATTATTAAAGCATTTTAAAATTTTAAATTATTTTCTGCACAGTCTTACGGCCTTAAATTTCTAAGTGCTGGATGAGGGTCATAGTCTTCAAATTCAGCTCCTTCTTGGGCAATCTGCATGAGCTTGCTCACAGTGTCTGCTGTAAGGGAACATCTACCTTTGGTTTTATTTTGTTTTGTACAGAAAACCTCTTTCACATGCCACTGATGTAGCAGGTGACACAAGTAAAATCTTGACCATTGTGACAAAATCTGGGAAACATCAGGTAGTTCTCAAATAAGTCTTGGCAGACACTACTGAGCAAAGTCAGTCCTTTTAGATTTCAGAACAAGTTTGAATTGTCCATAATCTTTCTCGCCCTGTGTTGGTCAGTAAGTGCTGGCAGTGTTTCTTCTTTGAAGGTTGTTTCTTGGAAATAAGTGCAAACATCCTTGAGTTCCTGCAGTTCATGATCCATTATGTTGGCGTCATCTGGGAGACACTTTGGATTAAAAGAACATTTAAGTTATGCAGCAGCTGCACTGAAGTGGTCTCAAATCTTGTGTGAAAGTTTTCAATGAGTTGCATCAGATATCCCTGAGATGCCGTCTGAACTGCATTTGCAGTGATGGCTTGTCATTCACTTTTGATCCTGCCACATGCCAGGACGTTGGTCAATACCTGAAATGTGTTCTGCAGCTCTACCCCATTCTGCTGTTTAAACTGCTGCAGTCTAGTAACTGTGGCTTCTATCATGCTGCTGGCCACGAAATGTCAACACTGTCCCGTTGCATGACTAAAGACAGTTTATTCACCACATCTAAGACATCCATGAAAAAGAAGTAGATAAGATAAAGCAGATGGATTTCAGTTTTGTGTGAAGGCCCTTCGCTTCTGCTGCACCTTTTGCTGCATCATGCTCTAGGGCTTGTAAAAGTGCAGGGTATGATCTATGAATTGCTTAAACTGCAGTATGCAGTGACAGCCACCAAAAACTTACAGGTTCTTTTAGGGACGGATATCTGATTGTTTTTTTTGGTTGTTTAACCAGGAGTAGCAAACTAAGCTGAAAGCTTTTTTACAGGAGTGACCTGGGAGCACAGGGAAGTTAAGTGACTTGCTCAGGGTCACACAGTATGCAAGTGGAAGCTGTGGGATTCAAACTCAGGTCTGGTCTGTTGGATGTCACCATATTTGCAGCTCAGAGCCTTAAACCACTGTGCTATACTGCCTCCCTTTGCCATATATTGCCATCATTGAGTGTTTCCTGGATGAAACGCAAGGCGCTGTACCATACTGCAGAGCTGCTGTAGTATCTGTACACATTTTTGATGGTTATTTGATATTCATTGAATACAGGGTTGTCCCAACATGCTTGACCTGCTACCAGTGCCAGTCTGTGGGCAACACAATGAATCTGAATCAGCCTTGGGTTAACTGGCTGTCTTAACTTTGCACCCACCCCATTGTGCATTCCAGTCATGACGCTGGCACTGTCACTTGCTAATGTGATGATCTTGATAGAGCCAACTGCATTAGCAGAACACATGCAACAGTTCTACCACAATTGTGTCTGTCCTCCCATCAAGTATTGCAATACAGTCAATAAAATGAATTTTGGCCTGTGCATTATGTACACACTTAACATAAATGTTCAGTTTTTTGTGAATGGTTATATCAGTGGTTTCATCCACTGTTACCCCAAGGAACTGAGAACCTGCTAAGTGAGCTATGATTTCTTCCTGTGGGACTTCGTTATGGAGTCCAGCATGTCGTATCTTGCATCCCAACCAGAGTAAATTGTGCCACTGTCTTGCAAACACACCAACATTGGTGTCAATCCTCAAGCAACAGCTGCTGCCACCCTGTGCCCCAGCCCAAAAGATTCCATTCCTCACCTGCAGAGCTATCAGTGTTTCAAACTGGTTGAGTGATTGCCCTTGTTTGGTAAGGTAGTACATTGTCATTAACAGAGCAACTTTACTGTCATCCTTTGCCTCAGGATCCGAGATCTGCTCTCAAATGCCACTGGCAGAGATTGTTTTTCTGCTGTTTTCTTTCCAGTTTGCACCAGCAAATGTTCTCAGTTTCTTTCATGTCTCCAGAAAGCGACACTTGCAAAATTCATTGTGTCAGTTGTGGCAAATGGATTGCCTTTGTCACCTTTTTTGCACCAACTGCATTTCCCAACAACATTCCCCCTCTGCTTCCTTCTGTAACCCCCCTACAAATGGGAGGTCCTAAAAGCCTTCCCGGAGCTGCTTAAGTGCTCCTTGCCTAACTGGTGTTCGGTGCAATGCCGCTAAAATGCGGGCATTGTGAGTGCTTTTAAAGCCTCCAGTACTGTCTCTTTAAGAGCTGCCTGCTCGCAGGTTTCAATGGTTAGTATGGGGGGATTGGTGTTTCCCTGTTTGAATCCCACCTGAGCTGCAGTGTAATCACTCCATTTTGTAGTTGCTAAAAGCACAAAGGGAGCTCATCTGACAGATGTAACTGTTTGGCTGTAATCATTTAAAGTATTAGTTGAAATTGCAGTTTGTTTATTTTTTATTTAGTTTTTGTTTACCGGGTAAGTACACTAGACAAGTTTTATGCCTATTTTCAGGAACGACCCGGGAGAGTACAAAAGGGTACAACAGGTACATTGATACAGTAATTGGTTCAGACGAATACATTCAGGTACAAAAACAGGAGAAAAGACAATTTTTACAGTTTTTACATTTACGTGGAAGGTACACCCAGATACAGTGCTGGGGCAAGGTATAAGTTAGAGATAAATTCAATGACCAACAGGGCTGGTGAGGATTATGAGCATAAGTAACATCATAGCGTCAGTCAAGCAAGGGAGGGGGGATTTGGACGAGGACATAGCGCAAGAGTGGTGACGCCAGAGCAGGAGAGAAGAAGCCGGCACCAGTGGACACCGGGAGGCTAAGGAGGCTTAGGACATTCACAGCGAGAAGCCACCTTAAGATGATCCCACAGGGAGGTCCGGAAACTCTTGTGAGAGGAGGCAGTACGGACTCTTTCAGGAACTTTCATTGCAGCTGGGACTCTGTGCATTTGGCCCCTCCATTTTGGACCTGGACTTTTGAGATGGGCCAATTGGAAAAGGGGGCACGCTAAAATGGAGACCACTTGAGCCAACCAGAATCAGGATTCTCTCTCTGGAGCCGGCTGGCCATAGGGGATACAGCCAGTAACTCTGGGAAATGAAGTCCTGGACAGTGGTGCCTTTTCACACCAATGAGAGCCAAATTAGGTGACTGGCATCTGCAGCTCACCAATGGGATCGGGTGGTGCCCGAACTGAGATTCCCTGCCCAAACTGCCAAGGGGCAGAGTCGTTGTGGCTGTGAGTGAGGAAGGAGCTCTGGGCTCCTGTGCCACTGAGTTTTCATGCAGGAAGCGCGTGTGGAAGGTCACATTCAGGCGGCTTGAACGCCCGCAATTTTCGGACCAATTCCGCTAGGCAGCAGTCAGAGGAGGCTGTGCAAAAGCACAGCTACCCATCAGGCTCACCCTGTAGAGGATTGGAGAATCTGCTGAATCACGCTCGGTCTGTCAGGAAAAGTGAAGCTGTGTCATGACTCCCCAATTAGCTGTGAGTTCAGTCGGGCCCAAGGAGCAGCTGCCTGGTATGGTACCCCTCTGTTTCTACATATAAATGTGTCGAGTGTTGCCACATACTGTGTCCTGAGAGAGAGAGGGAGAGAGTAAGAGAGCGAGAGAACTGTGCTGTCTCCGGAGTCGTGAGTAAAATACCAGGGTAGCTCCCTGTGTCTTGAGTTATTGATTGCAAGTTGGGCTGTTCCCCCCGCTGGCTGCATGAACTGAGCCTGCTGGCTCTTAACTGCTACAGTGGTAGTTTACAAGTATATGTTCTTCAGGGCCCCATCCAGCTGCACCGGACTTGGCTAGCCCCTTTATTGCCTGGGCACCCAGTCACAGTGACTGTTAGGGACTGTGGCCTGTGCACAGAGCTCTGATATAGTAGCGTGAATAAGCTAATTAACCCGATTTCCCCCAGTCCATGTTATTTCCCCCTAAATAAATCAGATTGGTTGTTTTGCAAATGTATACAGGCTGAACGGTGTGTTTATGCTAAAATACTGTAGAGGGGTAACTGTGTTCTTGCATCTTATTCCACAGGGGGTCTCTAGAGTTCGGAGGATCACACCTATTCTGGGAGTAAGTGTATATTACAGGGGTACTGTTAATAATGTGTGTGGGCCACTAGTGGGAGGAAAGGGAGGTTGCAGTGACCCAGAGGGCTGTGACCAGGTCGCCTTTGACTGTTCCAACCCCAACCTCTGGGTGGAGGCACCCGCCAATGGATCCAGGCCCCTCAACCTGTTATTGGCTGAAAAGGCAGGGGTAGTAGCCCTTGGGATAGCCCCCGTAGGGGTTACACTCCTTTACAAGCCATGGAAATAACTTTGTCCAGCTGTACCTCCACAACCTTAATTTCTTGCTGCTTTTAGCAGGTGCCTTCTGTTCAGACTGATCATCAGTTTCAACATTCACAATGTCAACTGTCTACTGAGATGTCCTTAAAGGGACACTGTCAGCTTTGACTCGCTTTTCTCAAGAAATTTTAACCATTGTGCCTCTAGGCACATACATTTCAAGCAAGTAGCACAGAATGCCTCTGTAGAGCCCAAAATGACAGCTTTTACCTAGTTTATTATTTTTTGCATTAGTACCTTTTCAGTCGAGTCCATGAAGATTTGCCGTCCACTAGAGGCATATCCCACTTCAGGAAGCACTACGTCTGTTAGGAGTCAGTCGAAGTTCACCGTTGCCATGACCATGTTAGAAAGGCATCTATGCGATAAAATCAACCTCTAATTAAGCTTTTCTTGCCTTTGAATCACAAAATGAGGGGTACTAATGCACACAAAATATAGTTTGAAATGTGGGCGAAACCTCCGCATGCAGAACAGCTGCGGTGCAAAATCCCGCACATGCACGGGATTTTGGCACCAGCTGATCGCATGCATGAGATTCTGACTCCACATTTGAAACTATATTTTGTAGCATTAGTACCCTTTGTTTTTGTAATTCAAAGGCAAGAAAAGCTTAATTAGAGGTTGATTTATCACATAGATGCCTTTCTAACACGGTCATGGCAAAAAGTGAACTTCGGGACCGCGCTCCCGAACAGACGTGCGTTCTCCCAAGTGATATGCTCCCAGTGGATGGTGGACCCGACTGAAAGGTAATTAATGCAAAACAATAATAAACTAGCTGTCATTTTGGGCTCTACAGATGCATTCTGTGCTACTTGCTTGAAATATATGTGCCTAGAGGCACAGTGGTTCATTTTTTTTTTTTTTTTTGAGAAAAGCGATGCAAAGCTGACAGTGCGCCTTTAAGTCACACTCACAGCATGATGACCTCATTCACTAAAAATACTACCAACAGCTTAATCTGGTTCAAGGTCAGTTGGCATTCATCTGTATCCCCTCCCCGAGTCGTGCCTGAAAATAGGCAGGATTTGTCTATTGCACTTACCCGGTCAACAAAAACTAAATAAATAAAAATAAAATAAATGTTGTTTGTTCCTTATACTTTGGTGCGGAGGATTCTCCTCCACCAAAATAATCAGCAAAGCTTCCTTGAGACATGTTGCTCATGAGGGCTTCCCCACCCAGCTTCTTCCACTCCTCCTCCTCCTCCTCCTCCTCCTCTCCTGGGAGCAATGTAACTTGGCCCTACACAAAGCACCAAAAAAAACACACAGTAAACCCTAAGCTCACTAAACCATCACCAGAAATCGTCCCGATGCCCTAAATGCCTAAAATAACTGTACATAAAAACATTTACCCTTTTCTGTTAAGTCTAACACTGGTGTCTCCAGGGAATGCGTGCAGCATGCATCCGCACAAATCCTTTGTCTACTCGAGTGACTGGGCATTCTGTCCGACCGCACATTTGTTTTTAAACAAATAAGAAAGCTTTTTCTTTTCTCTGCCTTCTCTCTCTCTCTCTCCCCTGCCACATTTTCTCCCCATCGATAGCAAAATGGCTTGCGAGCCTGTCGCTGAGCGCTCCTCTATCTCTCTTGCTATCTTCCCTGTCAGAATCAAGATGCAGGTGGCTTGAAGGGGGGGAAATGATCGCACGCCCCACCTGAATACTGCTGCTTGCACTGTCTTCCTGCTCATTTCCCACCTCCCCACCTCATCTGGTGGTGTGCGCCACTCTCCAGGGCACCAAAATCACCAGGTGGCAAGGGAGGAAAAAAATAAACCAGTTGCGCATTTCGTGCATGCACAATACACGGCCCACTCAGGACTCCTGGGGCCTGCGCTGCGGAGAGTCTCGAGGTCTCTATGGGCTGGCGAGCATCCCAAAGCCCAAAATGTATGTAAAGAATGCAGGTGCCCACATCTCCGAGAGTCCTGTAAATGTCCCTGTTTTTATGTAATCAGGACCTCCTTGTGAATTAACCTGCTCAATGGAGCTTTCCTGTAATAAAATTGAATCGAATGGAATTGAATGGAAACACTAGAGGGATTCCAGAGATGGAAACACCGTATTCACTACGATAGGGTTTGGAAAGGGCTGGCAGCCATCAAGATAGACAAAGCCCCAGGTCTGGATGGGTTGCATCCAAGACTGCTAAGGAAATTTGCAGAAGAACTGGCTGACCTTCTGGCAAAACTGTTCAACAGCTCACTGCAGATGGGGCTGGTTCCTAGAGACTGGAGACTGACTGATGTAGTTCCTCTACATAAAGGGGGAGAGAATAAGAAACAGGCAAGGAACTACATACAGGCTGGTTAGTCTCACATCTATTGTAGGAAAGCTGATGGAAACTGATCAAGTAGGATTTCATTGACTACTTGGAGAAAAACGGCCTTCAGAATAGTAAACAGCATGGATTCATGCCAGGGAGGTCCTGTCAGACCTATCTAATTCTATTTGTCTGGGTAACGAGGGAGCTAGACAGGGGCCATGCAGTCAATCTACTATACTTCAACTTCAGCAAAGTTTTCGACTCGGTCCCTCATAGATGTTTACTGAGGAAAGGAGTGTATCTGGGGCAGCAGGGGAGATGGTCAGATGTGTGGGAAACTGGCTCAAGGATAGGTAGCAGTGGGTTGTTATCAATGGGGTTAAATCAGAGGAGGGAGATCACAAGTGGGTACCACAGGGATCAGTCCTAGGCTATGTCCTTTTTAATATGTTCATTAAATGTGACTGTGCTTGCTAACTCTTAATCTCTCTCCTTTTGTCCCTCCTCCCCCTCCTGGTTTCCCCTCTTGCACATCTAGCTCTACAGCCCTCCACCACACCCTCTTCCTATCCTTCCCACTCTCACTCTCTCCTCTTCCTCCCTCTTGTACCTTACCACCTCTCCCCACTTCTTCCTATTGACAAAGCCGTCTCCTCGCTGCTATTTGAATGACTTTTCATGATTTTTGTTTTAGGGTGTGGAATTTTTGATTGTTCATACTCTTGTACCTTTTGTGTTTAATCGTGTATACTCTTGTCAAATATTGTTATCCTGAAGATTGTATATTTTTGATCCCTGTTGTCATCCTTGACGTGGAACCTTTGCAAATGAGCCTGTGGCTCAAAGGTAATTGTAATCCAAGAAATAAATAAATAAATTAGTGCCACTGGTGAAGGAATCCAGGGTAAGACTGGCCTCTTCACAGGTGACACTAAACTGCAGAAGGTTCGACAGTGTTGAGGGAGTTAGGGAATTACAAAATGGCCTCCAAAGGCTGGGAAGATGGTCAGATGTGTGGCATCTGAAATTCAATGGCAAGAAGTGCAGCGCCCAAGGGAAAATAATCCTAGGGCAGAGTACTGGCTAAATGGGGTCACACTTAGCACAACAATAGAGGTGCGAGACCTGGGAGTCATTATCGGTGACGCCCTGAAGTAGTCAAACCAGTGCAGCATAAACTACAGCAAGGCGAACAGAATGCCAAGGTGTATAAGAAGACATATAGATAGTAGAAGGAAAGATGTAATACTCCCCCTTTATAGGTCCTAGGTGAGGCCACACCTGGAGTACTGTGTCCAGTTCTGGAGCCCTCAGCTGATAAGGGAAAGGGGAAACTGTTTAGTCAGGAAAGGCACACTAAGCTGGAGCTTGCTTCCAGAAGGACAGGCTGGAGGTGTTACAGTGCAGGGAGACAAAGATGATTCCAAGCCTACAGGGGGAATCCTACGAGAAACATCTGAGGGCATTAAACATGTACTCGCTAGAGGCCAGGCGGGAGAGGGGAAATACGATAGACACCTGCAAGTTTCTGAAAGAGATTAAAAAAGTGAACTGTGCAGAATGATTTAATAGGATCACCAGCTCATTGACATGAGGGTATGAATGGAAACTGTAAGGGGGCACTTCAGGGGGAGTTGAGGAAGTATTATTTTGCCGAAAGGGTTATGGAGCCATGGAACAGCCTGTCTGCCAAAGGGGTGGGTGCCAGAACTGTGGAAGGCTTCAAGCATGGGTGGGGCAGAATAAAGGAAATAATAGAAAGCTCTGCAGTGTCTACAGGGAGGGGAAGGATGAGCTGTGGGGGGGGGAGAGAGGTTCCTGAATAAATGCTAGGTCTTGGGCAACCATGGACAGACTGGATGGACCATTTTTTTTTCTGCCCTCATTGTCTGTGTTTCTATGTATAGAGACCTACAAGACAGTCAATATACACCAGTGAGTTACAACACTGGTATTGCAGGGATACATGACAGTCATGATACACAGTGAATTAAGACACTGCTAGTGCAGACACTGTACACAGACCTACAAGACAGTCATTATACACTGATGAGTTATGACACTGGTATTGCAGGGATACAGGACAGTCATTATACACAGTGAACTAAGACACTGGTAGTGCAGAGACTGTATACAGACCTACCAGACAGTCATTATACACTGATGAGTTATGACACTGGTATTACCATCCCTGCCGGGCCCCCGTACCTTTAAGCTGTCTATCACATGCATCCTGAAGGTCATATGTACCTGCCACAGGTGATTCTCCTACTGGCCTCCCTGCCCTGCTCTCCATTTACTTAGCACTTACTTTCAACTCCAGCACTTTTCTGCACATCTCCCTCTGTATACTCTTCTTACCCCCTGGCCTTACTATGTTTGTGTCATCTCTCCCTCTAGTGTTGACATCCTTCTCCTGAAGCCCCCCTTCCCCCATCCTTCCCTGCAAAGGGTCGACCCTCCCGCTCGGTCTGTTCATACCTTCTTGATCTATTGTTAATATAATCTTCTTACCACACCCCGTTACTTCTATTGCCTTGTTTAGTATCCACTCCAGATTTTGGTGTACCCTTAATTTAATTTGTTAACAATCTGCAAACTCTGTATTATCCGATGTTGTTGTTGCTATTTGTTTACTATATGTACCAGCCTGCACTAAGTGTCCAATTGTATTATTCCTTGCTCTTTTCCCTTCTGCCAGGAGCATCTTGAAAATGAGCTTGCTCAGTGATGACTCTGCCTGGTTAAATAAAAGTTTTGATTGATTGATTGCGGGGATACTTGACAGTCATTTAATACCAAGTTTAATTCCGATATTGCAGGTACTGTATACAGACCTACAAGACAGTCATTATACACCAATGAGTCAAGACACTGGTATTTCAGGGACTGTATATGGACATCCAAGACAGTCATTATACATCGATCAATTAAGGCACTAGTAGTGCAAGAGCACAACAGTCATTATATACCAGTGAGTTTGGCACTGATAGCACAGGGGCTGAATACAGACATACACAACAGTCATTATATACCAGTGCGTTTGGCACTGATAGCACAGGGGCTGAATACAGACATACACAACAGTCATCAATGAGATAAGACACTAGCAGTGCAAAGATTTATGCCAACACAGAACAACCATTAGCTGTGCCAATATCACACTCACAGCCATACTTTATTAGAATCGCAGTACAATATCCCATGCAAAGGATGATTTGCTGACAAGACTTTCTATGTCTCTTCACCTACCTGTCAATGTTCTTATTCATTTCTGCTACAGTTATAACACACATAGGTTTTTAATCAGATCCTTCTCCAAGTTTTATTCATCTCACATTGAGGAAACTAAATATATAATTGCAAAACATCCCAAAGGAGCCTGTTTGCTCTAGTAGACCCACGGGGTGCAAACAAGGGGTGGCTAACCTATGAAAGCAAGACAGAGTCCCAGGTTGTTGCACTCCAAGGAATAAAATACACAAACCTCACCCAAGTCGAAATAAAGTTTCTGTTATGCCTTACATCGTCTGTCCCCCCCCCACACCAAATATGTTTTTATTTCCCCCGTATGTCTTTTTATTTCCATGGGTTGCACTTGGAAATGAGCCTCAGCTCAGTGTGCCTTTCCCAGTTACCAAACTTTTAAATAAATAAAGGAAATTTATTTCGACTTGGCTGAGGTTTGTGTATTTTATTCCTTGGATGTGTATTGACTACCTACCTACCTGCTTGGTCCTGCATTATGTATTTGCTGTTTTGATATGCACTTGCTGTTCTAGTATGCCTGTGGCAGGACCGCCTTGTAAATGAGCTTGCTCAATGAAGCTTTCCTGAAGAAATACACTTGAGTGCAACAGCTTGGGACTCTGTCCAAAAATATAACTGGCTGTGACTCCGTCTAAAAATATAACTGGCTGTGACTCTGTCTAAAAATATAACTGGCTGTTTTTTAAACAAATTGTAATTGTATATGATTATGATTTTTGTGTGATCTGTAATTGCATTTGAGTGTACTTGATTGTATTTGAGCTCTGATTATTTCCTTGATCTCCTTTACCCCTTCCCCACAAGGACGATCTGGAAACAAGTTGCTACTCAGCTCAGTAAGTCTTTCCTGGTGAAACTTTAGAAATAAATGGGGATACATGATGGGTGAGTGTGGAATATTGAAAATATTTGCATGAGTGCAGCGTGAACTGTGATAATATCCACAGTGCTGAAGGCACAAGTGAGTGTGTACAGTTCACTCTAAGAAGTGCAAATGTTTGCCATATTCCACAAGTAGCACATCATGTGTACATTTATACAATAGGGCTACTATCCATTGGGACATTTTTGTCTGTGTTTTCTCCCTGTTTACTCTGTTTTTTTTTTTTATTTTGGTAACTACGTTTTTTTTGGGGGGGGGGCCTGGGAACATCGGGCAGTTAAGTGATTTGTTCAGAATTACACAGTATTGAAATGGAAGTTGTGAGAATCAAACACTGGACTGGGCTGCAGGATGTAGGAAGTTTGTTCATTGCTTGTTATTCTAAACACTAGGCTATACTGATAGCACTGTTTGTGTGTAGTCTGAGTGTGTGTAAGTGTTTCTGAATGGGCTGAGACTGTTAGACACTATGAGAAACAGGTGCATGTGATTTGCAATGATAATTGTGTTACCTGCAGCTAGGAGTGAGAAACAGACTGTTTTTTCAGTAAGTTGCAGGCTTCACTGAGACAGAGAAACTGTTGCAGTCAGCACTCAGAAAGAGAAACTGGTTTATGAAGGAGGCTGGTTTCAAGATTAGAGCAGCACAGTAATGGGCTAGGATTGTCAGAATAACTATGAGACATAGGTGATTGTCTTTTACAATGCTAATTGAGTTAGTTGCAGGATTCAGTGAGAAAGAGAAACTGTGAAGCTATTAAATGCAGGCTGCAATTTAGATGGTCTCACTCTGGTGACATCACCATTGTTGTATATTTGCTGGTGATGTAGACACTGTGGGTTTATCAGAAAATAAATCCACAGTGGTGATGTCATCACAGTGGTTATACAATGGCTGTAAAAATAACACCATTTACTTTATTTATTTATTTATTTAAGAGATTTACCAGGAAGGCATACTGAGCAGAGTACTGCTCGATTCCAGATGCGCCCTGGCATATCACTTCACCCCTATTGTATAAATATAAATAAATATTTCTATAAAACAAATGGCAGATAATTAAAGATATTCAGCAACATAAAAGACATAACCTGCATCTTACATTACCTGAAGATGGAGGTGGTGTTCTGTTTTGTTGTGGTGACTCCTCCTATTTGGTTTTGAACAAAAGCCAGTAGTTTCTCCTCCTCTTCAGTTAAGCTTTTTTCAAAATTCTGAGCTGTCCTCTCTTCCTGTTAGGAAGCTCCAAAGAAACAGTTGAATGTTGTTAGAAATTACCTCCTCTGGCTTTATATTTGAATGCTAAACAAAGAGGGTCAGTTGAGAAACCAAAGACCACTCCCCACATCCCCAGTATGTATGCAATGATTAAGTGTTGTACCAAGAAAGGCATGCTGAGCTGGCAAAAACTAGGTCCCACATGGGTCCTGCAAGAGGGGGAGGGAGAGGGAGGAGGAGAAGGGCTGGTGGGGGAGGGGAGGGGAGGGGAGGGACAGGGATAGGTACAGGGAACTGGACACACTAGAGAGGAAATATGCAGCTCAATCTATATAAGTGAGCAGCAGAAAGTTGGCGGTATAGCCTAGAGCAAGGGTTCTCAAATGGTGAGGCCACAGCCTGTTCCAGGAGGCTCAAGCAAGTCTGAAAAAGTACTGTATTTAAATTTTGAGTTTTATGCATTTTGTATGAAGAGATAATGCAAATTGAAAGAGGATAACAGTAGGTGCATTTAATGTATTTATTTACTAATAGGTGACAAGAGAAGGTGAATGAGCCAATGCTCATTTCAGGTATAATCGGGGAAGGGTAGGGAGTGAATACATTTCAACAGGTAACTGCAAAACAATCAAGAAATACACAATGAACAATAGTGCAAACAAATATGAACAATAAACTAATAATGAGGGGTGGTAATTGATCAATTTGTAGCCTGATGGCAGAACAGCCCAAATACAAGGGTTGAGCATAGAAGTGCTAAGAGTAATAGCAGGAAGGAGCAAAGTAATCCCTGAAAAGTTGCTTAGGAGCAGGGAAGGAGGGGGAGAGCAAAGTATGTAGGAAGGTTATTTCATATAGAGGGGAACGGAGAAAGTAGTCTGACCCACGAGGGTACTGCAACAAGGGGTAACAATGGTTCAAGAATGAAAATAGAGTACGTAGCTTGGCCTAGTGGGGGGGGGGTTACAATAAGCTGAATAATATTTGCTTATTTTATTTGTTATTCAGATAACCCCTTTAAGCACAGGAGCTCTTTTTAAAATGTTGCACGTCAGTATAAGACAAAGAACTGAATGTGAGCCAAGTACTCAAAGGGATTTCAATTTATTCAGCGCGAAGTACAGTATGTTATTTTTCTTTGGGGAGGCCCACGATTATTTCAATTTTGGGGGGAGGCTCAAAATCTTTTCCATGGATTTGGGGAGGCTCACTGTGACAAAGTCTCAGAACTATTGGCCTAGAGGATAGAGTTACAGGCTATGCATGAGCTTGGTACATCCTGCAGCTGCAACTGGGTTTGATTCCCACAACTCCACCAGGGGTGTAGCCAGGCATTTCAGATTTGTACACCAACCTGTCACATTGCTGCCCCCCCCCACACTGTTGTTCATGCCTGCCCCCTTTAGGGCTGTGCGAATACCTTTTTCCGAATATTTGGTTGAATATTCAGTATTCGATCATTAACATAATGAATAAGAACTAGCCCCATTTCTCCTCTCCCAGCCATATAAACAGTGAAAAAAAACAGCCCTCCACCTTCTGTCAAAAAGCATACCTCCCCAGCACCCAAAAGTTTTTTTTCTTTATATTAAATGCCCCCATAAAATATTAATAAAAATTGTAGGTGACCAACTCTACCCGCCTGCTTCCATGGTCAGTCTGTAAAGTTCTGAAGCTTTGTCTGCATCATGAACTACCCCCCCTACCCACAGCACCCAACCCTGGCACCCACCCAGTAAAGCATCCAGGCAGTAATTCAAACTGAAGCCCAGAAGGTGTCCGCCAGCACAACCTTCCCTCCTCCACGTCCGGCTACCTTGTAATGAATGAAGTGCTTGTGCGCTTGAGTTGCTATATTAAGTAACACCAGCTGATATGAACCCCCCCCACCCAGAGCACCTGACCCTGGCACCCATCCAGTCAAGCATCCAGGCAGTAATCCAAACTGAAGATCAGAAGGTTTCACCAGCATACCTCCTCCTCTCCATGGCTACCTTGTAATGATGAGTGTTGACGCGCTGAGTTGCTATAGAAACCAGCTGATCACGGATCAGCTGATGTTACTATAGCAACCTGGCGCGTGAGTGCCCCATTCATGACAAGGTAGCCGGGTCATGGAGGAGGGAGGGTTAGCCGAAGGACACCTTCTGAGCTTCAATTTGGATTACTGCCTGGATTCTTGACTGGGTGGTGCCAGGATTGGGTGCTGTGAGTGGGGTGGTTCATGATGCAGACAAAGCTTCAGAACTTTACAGATTGACTGTTGAAGCAGATGGGTTGAGCTGGTCACCCACAGTTCTTATGAATATTTTATCAGGCCATTTAATATAAAACAAAACAAACTTTTGGGTGCTGGGGAGGTATGCTTTTTTGATAGAGGGTAGAGGGCTGGCGTGTTTTTGCTACTTACATAGGCAAGGAGAGGTGGGAGGGAGCCAATCACTATGCAAGCAGACCATGCAGACCTAATTGAGACCTTCAGCTTCAAAGTCCGCAGTCCACTCTGCCACTCCCCAAAACAAAGCTGAAAGAGAAAAGAAAAAGCCTGTGAAGCCAAAGGAATTTAAACACAATGGACTAGAGAGGGCAGAGCAGTGCTGTCCAGTTTGTTTGCTACCCCCTGCTACTTAACTTGGTATGCCATGGCTTACTTGGAGTATCAGTAGCTATACCCTTGGCCTCCACTTGCATTCTGTGTGCCCAGTGCTCTTGGGATGCCCCTGAAAACAAACATTGTGCCTAGTGGGCCTTACCTGGTTACCAAAGGATAAAACTAAAGAAACTGTAGTCAGTGGCCCGAATATTCAAAGGGGTTGGGCCTGGCACAACAGAGTTGTGCCAGGCACAACCCCCATCTTGGCCCAGGATATTGAAAAGGCTGCCCAGCTAGCGCAACTCCCAATGTACGGGGCACAATGTAATGGTATGCAGTGCAGATGCAGGGGCGTGCCCATGCATATGCGGCACATCCCGATATTCAGCCTGGTATGTGTGGCGCATATGCTGGCACAACCCTGCATTGCACCACATAGGGGGGCTCAAAGTTGAGCCCTTGCAGAGTAGGAACAACACCCAGCCACCCAAAGGTGGGCTGCAGTATTGCAGGGTGCATCACAGCAGCCCAGCCCTGGGTGGCCACCTGCCCACCCAGAACACCGTCCACAAGCACACACTGAACCCGGACTCTCCCGCCTGTAGCCATGATCGCGTGGTATTGTTTACAAAGAAATCCCTGGTAGACTAGTGCCCCCTCAAATCCTGATACCCCAATAAATATAATACATGACCATCCCTGGTGGTCTAGTGGAACCACCCGCTCGTTGATGCGTGATCGCGGTAAATGTAAATACAATGCTCCCTAGGTAGTCTAGTGGACCCCCCCTCCTCCTGAGTCCCTGACCATGTTGGAGTATTATATTCCATTCCCTGGTAGTCTGAGTGGTACCTCCGCCCTCCTGATGCCCCGATGGATGTATAAATATACAGTCCCTGGTGGTCTAGTGGATGTCCCTCCCTTCCGGGTCCCTGATCACGGTACATCACCCACATAATTCTCTGGTGAACCAGTGCTTCCTCCACCCCTCCCACATACAGGACCCCTTGCCCTCTGCTCCCCCATCATCGGTGGGTGGCTGCATCCTCCCGCATACCCTGGCCACCCACTAAATGCGGGTACAGTATAGTCTGTAAGCCCATTGGTCCCCTGTGTGGATCACTGGGCTTGTAGGGCGTACTGTACTAGACAGTCCTAAATATGTAAATGAATCATTCACATATTTGGGACTGTCTAGTACAGCATGACCAGCAAGCCCATTGGTCCACACAGGGTACCAGTGGGCTTACAGCCCATACTGTACCTGTCATTTGGCGGGCGGCCAGGTGGTATGCGGGTGGGATGCAGCCACCCGCCGATGGTGGGGGGAGGCGAGGTGGGCAAGAGGTCCTGTGTGGGTGAAAGGGGTGGGGAGTGCCACTGGATCACCAGGGAATTAAGTGTGGGTGATGTACCACGATCGGGGACCCAGGAGGGAAGGGGTCTACTAGATCACCAGGGACTGTATATTTATACATCCATCAGGGCATCTGGAGGGCAGGGGGTACTACTACTAATCTAGCAGGGAATGGAATACAATACCTCCACTGCGATCGGGGACTAGGGAGGGAAGGGGGCCACCAGGCTACCAGGGGACATTCTATTTACATTTACCACGATCCCAGCAACAGGTGGGGGGTTCCACTAGACCACTAGGGACAGTCATATTTACATATATCCGGGAACTGGGGACTCGGTTGGAAGGAGGACCAATAGACCACCAGGGATGGTCCTGTATTATATTTATTGGGGAATCGGGGACTGGGGGGGCCACTAGACTACCAGGGATTTCTTTTTAAACATATACCATGTGATCGCGACTACGGGGCTGAGGATGCCCCTTGATCCCCACAGCAAAGGTCATGCTGTGCAGGACACCAGGCGTAAGTCGCTGGGCTGCCCTATGCAAGGCATGCAAATGGGGCCATAAGGACATGCAAATGGCCCCATTTTCGCCTTGCAAATATTATGGCCTCATTTGTATGCCCCCACGGAATATCACGGGTGAAGCGCCTAGCACAACGCACTTGTGCTGGCGCATCCCTGTGCTCCCTATCTGTGGCTTGCGCTGAGGCAGTTCCATTGCACCATTCGCAGTATGTGCGCTGACCCTGCCATATTCAATGGTGCTGCACCATGAATATCACCTGGACCTGACCCCAGCGCATCACAGTTGCGCTACACCCAGGCTTGCGCCACTGCCTGGTGCAGTCTATCCGGGCCAGTGGGTACCATTAAATAGTACTGTCAGTATAACCCATAAATAGGCATTCAGTTGTCTAGTGTACTTGCCAGACCAATAAATTAATGAATTAAAAATAAATATAGTCAGCGTGTATTAGTTTTCATACTCAGTGGAAGGGTTAAATTGAGCAGAAGCCCACAGGAACTCAGTTCCACAACCTCTGTCATCTTTCTCCATTGACTACTGTAGGAGAGTTCCACCACCTAGAAATCTAGATATGAGTTCTGCCACTTAACATTTCTCAGTGTATACAGTAAAATTGTACTAGCACGTGGATCAAGTGGGGAACAGGTAGGAATGGGTGCAGGTCAGGAAGGTACAACTAAGATTACCTGACCAAGTGCCAGCTAACAAACCATGAAACTAAATAAACCAAGATGTGTAAACTACCCAGCTCCACTCTCAAACCCAGGTCACCTGCGTGGCCGGCAGCATATTGCTGCTGGGTCATCGGAGCGGCCGACATCACCAATTTGAGGGCTGTGGACCACAGGGGGATGTATCACTGGACACTGTACCCAGTGTAGGAGATGTGCCATATTCCTAAGCCCTCACTATGCTGCAGCCTGCACACTACAATCAGCAGGCATTTACCTCACTGGAAGCCTGGGGTTCTACTCCATTCACCATCCTGACACCTCCCCAGTTCTGTCTGAGCTTTCACCACTCCCTCCTAAAGGGACACCATTCCAGCAGCCTTTGTGACTTCCCCCATGGGTATCCTAGGTATGGTCTAACACTGGAACACATGTCCCAGGGTGACAGAGCACCAAATGGTGCTCACTCTCTTTGCACTCCCTCCTCCCTTCTGTTCCCCTTGCACTCTGACTTGTTGTGTCTCCCTCATTTGTACTCTGGGAGCAGGAGGACCAATGTAAAGCTATAAAGGAAACAAACTGGGGCCATACCATGACTCCCCACTAGGGTGGGAGTTACACCAGTATCTTTTTTCAATTGTTTAACCAGGAGTAGCACACTAAGCTGAAAGCCTGTTTACAGGTGCGACCTGGGAGCACAGGGAAGTTAAGTGACTTGCTCAGGATCACGCAGATGCAAGTGGGGGCTCTGGGATTCAAACCCAGGTCTCCAGATCTGCAGCTCAGAGCCTTAAACCACTGCACTATACTGCCTCCCTAGTATCTAAATCATTCCATTGTAAAGCCCTTTGACAGAGATACCTGTGTCTGAAAGGTGCTATTTAACTCATTCTTTTCTGGAACATATAATGAGTCAAAATGTTCTATGCTCAGCCTTATTCAAAATGGCCACTGCGAACTGAATGAGCAGCCGTATTTGTCAGTTTGAAAAAAATGTAATTATTTATATACACATGTGTATGTATGTATGTATGTATGTGTGTGTGTGTGTGTGTGTATATATATATGTTTTACTTTCTATTTATGCCCCCTTTCCTGCCTCCAACCTCCATCACCACCTTCTTCAGGAGCTCCCATGGCAATCCTGATTTCCTGCACCACCTACCCACAGTCACCATCCTCCATGGAGCCTTGCCTCCCTCGGTGGTGTGAAGAGAATTTGCTTCCAGTCTCAATGTCTCATCAATAGGTGATGAGGTGGTAATGTGCGCCAGCTATATGAGGGTCCATTGTCATGGATGCAGCCTGGATATACAAGGGTCCATTGTCATGGGTGCATAGCCTGGATATACAAGGGTCCATTGTCACAGGTGCTGGGTCCATTTTCCTGTTACCTCCCAGCCCACAAGGATGTCAGCAACCTAGAGGACACCATTGTTGGGGAGCACTCACTCAGCTGACATCTTCCATCCCACTCTGCCTTCTGCTGTGCTGTCAACTGTGGATGAGGTGGTAGCACTGTATCAAAGGCATCAACCCTTCCTCCCTGGAGAACTGTGTTCTCTGGAACACTCAAATCTCCTGCCCTGGCTGGTCCTACACTAACCTAAGCTCATCCTCGAATCTGAGTCACCTGAGTCACGAGTGGTAGCCTACCACTGTGCCAACAGGCCAGCTAATCATATGGTTTGGTTTTAAACACTAATACCTGTGGACATCCTTGACTTTATTTATTTATGTATTTAGTTTTGTTGACCAGATAAGGGCTCTAGACAAGACACTGCCTATTTTCAGGCACGACCCAGGAGATTACAGAACAATGGTACAACACCAGAACAAGTAACAGACAGTAGTAATTAATACCATTTTACAGAACATTACTTATGAACAATACATACATTTTCAGGAGGAAATAGGTATTCAACATCACATTGCTAGCATGGTAAGAAAAGAGCACTTAGATAAGTGCAGTTAGAAGACTAAGGGCAGATTTGATCGAATGCTGGCGTTCAGGACGTTCGCATCCAGCTGAGCTCCACGGCCCTCTCACCCGACCGTTACAAGAGAAAATGTGATTTTAGTTAAATAGTATTAAAATTGCATGTTTATTTCCGTTTTTGTAGGCAAATGTTTATTTTATTCGTGCTTCTCACAATATCCTTTAATTTTATGCTTATTGCATTGTGCCATCTGTTGGTTGCAGTCTGAATCCTGACACAGCACATTTTCATCTGAAGTATCATTTGAAACTGAAGCCTCTGAAAAGGTTCATAGAACATCTGTTTCTATCAACAAAAGGTCAGAATTATGATTTATTTATTTATTTAGATTGTGTTTACGGGTAAGCCCACTGAGACCAAAGGTCCCTTTTTCAGAGGCGACCGGAGTTAGTACAGAAAGGACACTGGAAACAATAATTACATTAATTAAGTTAGTTACATTTGTTACATCACAGTATAATGATATCATTTATACAAGGGTAGCAGGAGTAGTTATTTTAAAAAAGGAACATTACAATGCTATCTGGCGAGTTCAGTCACTGACAGACACCTCGTAGCATAAAGTCAAACACATTCAGAGAAACAGAGAAACTCACATCAAAGCAGACATCAACTATACTTCAGTACTGACCAGCACCAATAAACACTAATAGAAACATGGAAGCTAATAGTAAAGAAATGGACTTTCAAAATAATTTAAACACACAATCCAATTATTCTACATTCAACCCAAGTCTTACTGAAAAACATCTAAAAGACTGTTATCTGAAGTAGATAGCAATGATAGCCTGGAAAACTCGAATCCGTCTGCACAAATGATATATACTGTATGCAACTGTAGTGTAGTATTATGAGGTGCCGCTAGAGGGTGGCATGGACTTACAAACTCTAAGAGATATAGATCTTGAGCAATAGTAGTGTTGTTGTCATTAAGATCCAGAATCTCTCTCTATTCATAAGAAGGCTGCCTTGTTAAAGCATCGTAATAAAGCTCCACAGTTCCTAAAGAAGTTCCTGTGTAGATCACTTGGTTTTTCAAGATACAACATATTATCTGGTGAGAAGGATAAAAGAAAGAGGACGTTTCCGCCCAGAGGGAGCAAAAGAAAATTATACAGAGAGTGAAAGTAAAGAAAGTAGTGGGAGCTACGCATACAGTAAGTGGCTGGCACAGTAGGAACCATGACGTCTTTTAATCTATTTTATTTTTATTTATTTTATTTTATTTTTTATTTTATTTTATTTAAACAGCAGTTTGGAAAACCTTTGAGCCATAGGCTCATTTACAAAGGTACCTTGTCACAGTAAGACAAACCAAAATACACAGTATAGCAGTACAACACATAAGTATAACAGTAAATTAAGACATAGATCAAACAAGCTGGTACAGGTAGGATGGATGCAAACAATACCAGAGTTATATGCGTCTAGCAGCTTAGTAATAAGCTTTGTCATAAATATTGAGTACGGCTTTGACTAGCGGCAGTTACAGCATCGGGTGTTAATAAGGTGGTTACGTAAGGAAGTTTTGAAGCACGCGATATAGTTGGAGCTCGGAGATGGAGGGGGGCAGTGTGTTGAACCAGGAGGGGGCCCTAAAGCTGAAGGTTCTTTGGCCGTGAGAGGTCCTAGCTCTAGGGATAACAAGAGAGGTTTTCCCAGAGGTCCGAGTATGAACTAGTGGGACAGAGCGGCGTATGGTGGTGGTCAATCCTGGTGGGGAAAGCCCAAGGAGGGTCTTTTTTGTAAGGGTACAGGTAAGATATTTGAGGCGCTCATCGAGATCAAGTACCAGTGCTTTAGCATACAGTAGACAGGTGTGTGTCATCCTAGGTGCTCCAGTAATTAACCTGCAGGCCTTATTCAGAGAGTAATGAATTTTATGGAGTGCGGTCTGATCAGCAGCACCATACACCGGCAGTTCATAGTCCACTAGGGACAGGATAGAGGAGGTGATCATGAAGTCGAAGAGCCTCGGGGAGGCAGTGTTTATACCGATGTAAGATGCCCAATCGGATATTAGTGGCAGTGGCTAGGCAGCGATGTGTCCATGAAAGGAGAGGGAAGGGTCAAAATGGATCCCTAGGTATTTATAGGAGCAAACTTGTTCGACTGGGAATGAGGACCCAGAGTGAATGAGGAGTTTGAAGTTGCAGGACTTGTTTTGGGGATGAGTGAAGAACATGGTTTTTGTTTTTTTAAGATTTATCACCAATCTATGTTCCTTGAACCAGCCCTCAGCTTCAGTGAAGGACTTCTGCAGCGAGTCCTGGAGGGCAGTAGGGTTATGATTTGAGGCAAAGATGACTGCATCATCAGTGTACAATAGAATGTTCCCCGAGCAAGAGCGTGGAAGGGTGTTAAGGTAAAGGGAGAATAGTAAGGGCCCAGAATGGAGCCCTGGGGAACCCCAGAAAAGATGGGACAGATGTCTGAGTAGGTCCCATTAATTTTTACACGCTGAGAGCGGTCAGACAGATAACTGGTGCACCAGGAGATAGGCCCAGCAGCAAAACCAGAGAGACTAAGGGCATCAAGAAGGAGGGGGTGGGAGACAGTGTCGAAAGCTTTCGAGAGGTCAATGAAGACAGCACCAGCCAGAGAACCAGTGTCTAAGGAGGAGTGGAGAAAGTTGGAGAACTCTAGGAGGGCTGTGTTGGTACTGTGGCCCGCTCAGAAGCCATGCTGCTCAGGACAAAGGACATTGTAGGTGGAGAGGTAGTCAGAGATTTGAGAGGCCACCACTTTTTCCAAGGCCTTGGAGAGAGGAGAGAGAATGGAGATTGGTCGATAGTTTCCAGCCACAGTCCTATCACCACCTTTAAAGATAGGGGTGACAGTGGTGACTTTCCAGGCAGTTGGAACCTTCCCCAGGCAAAGAGAGTGGTTGATGAGGCATGTGATCGGGGTAAGGACTGTGTCTAAGACCAGCCGTAGGATACACGGATTCAGGGTGTCACTGCCTGTACTATTACTCTTGAGGGCAGTGACAAGGTGCGGCCTAAGTTCTTGGGCAGAAACACAGCGGAGGAGAAAATAAGGCGAAAGATTTACTGCAGGTGCTGGGGAGGAGGGTCAAAAAATTTGTAGGGAGGATAGGGCTAAGGTCAGTGAATGAGGTGTTGAGGTGGTTGGCTATGAGGGCTGGGTCTGAGGAGATCACACCATAATGTTGATCTGGGTGGGTGGGGGTGTGCACTCCCATTTAACTGTTAATGTTATCCCAGAAGGTTCTGGGATTCCCCATGAGGCCGTGGAGGAGGACCGATAGTGCTCAGACTTGGCCTTTCTGATGGCCCGAAAGTGCACTTGTTTCATGGCAGCATATAACTGCCTGTCATTGGGCCGGCCAGTCTCAATGGCACGGTGCCATAGGTTGTCCCTATGTTTGAGCTGGTGGATCAAAGCTGGGGTAACCCAAGGGGCATTCTTCCTTTTAGAACGGCGGGTCAACACTGGGGCAAAGATATCACAGGCATTATTAAAAGTTTGGGTAAAGAAGGAGAGAGCTGTGTCGATGTCAGGAGTTGCCTGTATAGGAGATCAGTCAATTTGGGACAGAAGTTCCTTAAGTTTTATCAGTCCACCAGGTATTAGACGCCGCCGGCATGTGAACTGTGCTATGGGTTTGGGGACTGAGGTTGACCAGTGGAATAGAATGGGGGAGTGATCGCTGAGAGAGTCTGGGAGGACTTGTACATTGGGGATCTGATTAGAGGCGGTTGGTGAGTACCACATCAAGCAGGGGTACTGGAGCCTCTCTCAGGTTAGTCCTGGTAGGGTGGGTAACTAGTGCGCTAGGGTCTACTGCAGAAAAGGAGTCTCGGGTAGAGGAGGAGATGGGGCTGAGCCAGTTGACATTTAAGTCACCCACCAGAATTTGATCAGCGGAAGGAGGTAGAGAGGTAAGGTATTCTGTAAGAGGGCAATGGCCTGCGTTTGATCCCTGGGGCACATATGCAGTAGTCTGATAAAGGGGTCCTTTAAAGGGTCAGGGGTTAGTTTCAGCGTAAGCGCCTGGGCCCTGGAGTCAAGGATGGGAGGGGCAGGGCTAGTACGGGAGAGATTCCTTGACATAACAGCTGAGCCGCCGCCTGCCTCCCAACACGCCGGACCGGAAAGGGGTGAAACCAGGAAGGAGACTAGGGGAGTCAGGGAGGATTTCGACAGCCAAATCTCAACCAGGGTGATGACATCAGGGTTAATTGATGTGACCAGGCATTGTAGTGAGTCAAACTTTTAGGAGGTTACAGATATTCATGGAGACCATGCATAGGCCTGTGGTGTGTGAGTTGGGAGCTCCTGGGAACCGGGCCAGGGTTTGGATAGAATGTTCCCTGACAGGAGTAGTAGCATGGCTAACACCCTGGCTGGGAGATGGTGAGAGGTTTTCCTACGATTGACATGAGGGGAGGGAGGCTAAGGGAGCAGGGGTGGCAGGTACAGGAGGAAAGCAAGAATAAGAAGACACCCAGATGTGCCTGAGGTGAAGAGAAAGCTAGGGGAGGGCAGGGGGACGGGACACACAGAGGTCCCAAGGGCAGAGAGAAGGTTCAGGAGCAAGGGAGGGAGGGTGCCAGGGCACAGTGTGGACTAGCAGATGGGTAAGTGGGTAAGTGCACTGCTAGTGGGGATAGGCACAGGCAGAGCGTGAGGCAGGGCCAATACATTGTGGTGAGCAAGATCCCAGGAAGAAGTGCTGTACAGGTAGGAGTAGGAAGTAGTGAGGGAGCATAGGTCCCTCTAGTGGCCAGCAGGTATAACCTGCAAATGGGAAAGTGGGGAGATAGGTTCTGGACAACAGGATGTGATATCACCGGATGTGATGTCACGGGGTGGATCCTTAAATTGACAGCCACCCCTGGGTGGGAGGGTGGTTGGGGCGCATCTGGAATTGAGCGGTACTCTGCTCAGTATGCCTTCCTGGTAAATCTCTTAAATAAATAAATAAATAAATAAATTCAAACCTGGGAGGACTACTGTGAAATATTGTCACAATTCTTTATTTCAAATGATATCACAGAGGCTAGTAAAAAAAAGAGCCATTTTACTAAGTGGAGTAGGCACACAAACCTACAGCTTAATGAGAAATTTGTTGAGCCCTGAAAAGCCTGGTGCCAAATCATATGAAGACTTGGTGAAATTGTTGAAAAATCACTTTAACCCAAAATCGAGTACTCAAATTTAATTCTAGAAATAGTCAAGCTGGAGAGACTGTGGGATCATATGTGGCAGAGTTGAGAAAAATGGCCCAGGACTGTAATTATGGGGAAACGTTAGAGCAAATGCTGAGAGATAGACTGGTTTGTGGGATACATAATGATAGAATTCAAAGAAGATTATTGTCAGAAACAGATTTAATGTTTGAAACAGCATTGAAGTTGGCTAAGCTGCGAATCTGCTAGTCAAAATGTAAAAGATTTACAGCTGCAATCAAGAGAAATGTCTGGGCCCAGTTGTAGTTCACAAAAGCCACAGGACTCTGTAAACAATATGTTTAGGAACAAAGAGCAGCCAAATAAGAACATAATTAAAATTGCTGTGGCTGCTCATAGGTATAGCCAGCTTAAGTTCCTTGTGATGCCGGCAACCGGGTTCGGAACGGACTCGGGTCATCGGAGAGCCGGCTGGGGAGGAGGTTGGAGCATCTGTAGATAGCTTGCCTTCTCCAGGGAGGAGGTGGGATGTGAGCTGGGCACCTGCTGGCTAGGCGGAGGCAGGAGGATGGCAGAGTGTCAGGGGCTCAAATTTCCGGGAGTGACGGAGGCCGGGCGTCACATGACATCAGGTACGCTACCTCCGTGGGAGAAACCAGAAAATGGCCTCCGCTGAGCTGTATTGATGGCTCTCCAGTCCCCTCACTGCCATCATGGCCCCACGACCTCCACCCCAGCAGCACCTGGAGCCGATGTTGCAGTGTGTTGGGCTGACCCCCACCAGGGTGCCTTCCCTCTCAGAGGAGGGAGGACCCACCCGGCCGAAGGGTTACGCTGGGCTACTCCAGGGCTGCAATTTGGGGCTGAGGCAGGTCATGGAGATGGCGGACAGACGGTTCACATTGAGGGCCCAAAGGAGGTGCTAGCCAGATGATGAAGAGGAGCAAAAAAAAAAAAAATTGCTACTGTTGTGGTGGCCAGCATTTGCTGGAGTGTCGCTTACAGATGAAAGATGCCACCCACATATGTGGAATGAAAGCCACATCAGTAAAGCCAGTAGAAATAAGAATAAAGAGAAAGGAAAGCAACACACCAAGAAAGACAGGAAACAGAGTAAGAGCAGTCCTAAAGCTTCCAGCATACCCTTCACTTGCAGGGGAAGGAATTAAGCGAGGACACGGAGGAAGAGCAGGGTTATGCTATGCATAGTACGAAGGGGGCAGATATTACCAAAGTAGCACCAATCATTCAGTTGTTGGACATTAATGGCAAAACTGTACAATTTGAGGTAGACACCAGATGTAGTATCACCATCATGAATCAAGCAGAATACTCTGAGTTGTGGAATAGGAAGGACGTCCCAAAGCTGGAAAAGTGTGCACTTAAATTAAAAACTTATAAAGGGGAACCTGTAGAGTTACTGGGGTCAGTGACAGTAATAGTGACATACAAAGAGACAGTTAAAGAATTGCCATTGGTAGTGGTGACAGGGACAGGCCCAAACTTGTTAGGCTGCGGCTGGATTGCTGAACTGGCCATAAACTAGAGAACAGTCAGTCAGGTGACACTGCTACAGCAGTGAACACTGCAGGAGGTGCTTGCAAAACATGAAGTGGTATTCAAGGAAGATCTGGGAACTTTACAGGGTACCACAGCAAAAATATATGTGGACAGTGATGCAATTCCATTTCTTTAAACCAAGATCTGTACCTTCGCAATGAAACCCAAGGTTGAGGCTGAACTTGATCGTCTTCTAAAGAGAAATCATAGAACCGGTCCAGTCTTCAAGCTGGGCAGCACCCACTGTTCCTGTACTGAAGCTCAATGGCTCTGTGAGAATATGTGGAGATTATAAACTGACTCTTAATAGGGCGTCATGCTTGGAACAGTACCCAATTCCAAAAATTGATGATTTGTTTGCAGTCCTGGCTGGAGGAAAAGAGTTCACAAAGCTAGACATGAGTCATGTGTATCAACAGATTGCGCTGGATGAAGACTCCAAGCAGTATTTTACTGTGAATACCCACAAGGGTCTGTTCAGGTATAACCATTTACCCTTCAGTGTTTCATCTGCTTCTGCTATTTTCCAACTAACCATGAATGGGTTGCGGCAAGGAGTCCTGCATGTGGCAGTGTACCTAGATGATATTTTAGTAACAGGCCGGACAGAAGGGGAGCATCTGCAAAACTTGGAAGAAGTGTTATACAGATTGGAAAAAGCAGGACTTTGGTTAAAACGGAGCAAGTGCACTTTTCAGGTAAGGAAGTGGTGTTCTTGGGACATAAAATAGATGCAACAGGACTGCGGCCTATAAAGAAAAAGTACAGGCAATTCAAAAGGCACCTGCACCCAAAATGTGTCTGAGTTGAAAGCGTATCTACGACTGTTGAATTATTATAACAAGTTCTTACCAAACCTATCAACCTTTTGGCCCTTGTATCAGCTCTTGAGGAAAGGAGTGAAATGGCATTGGGGAGCCAAGAAAGAGAAACTTTGAGACTTCCAAGAAGTTACTCCAATCATCAGATGTGTTAGTTCACTATGGCGCAGACAAAGACCTCGTTCTCTCCTGTGATGCTTCACCATATGGTGCTGGTGCAGTTTTGCCACACCACATGCTTGGTGGAACTGACAAACCCATTGGATTTGTGTCAAGGACTTCCACAGCTGCTGAAAAAAATTACTCATGGCTAGACAAGGAGGGATTGGCTGTGATGTTTGGGGTGCAGAGATTTCACAAGAATATTTATGGGTGGTGTTTTGTCCTCTGCATAGACCACAAGCCCTTGATTTCTGCCTTGAATGAGATGAAGGCCGTATCACAGATGGCCTCACCAGGGATCCATAGGTGGGCTGTCACACTTCGAGCTTATCAGTATACCATAGTGAACAAGGCTTGGTAAGGACTGTGGTAATGCTATGCCTTAATTCATCTTCCCTTACCAGAGGGCCCAAGCAAAGCTCCTTGTGAAGAGCGAGTGTTGTTTATGGACCACATGGATGCCTCACCAGTGACAGCTGCTCAGATCAGATTCTGGGCTGGAAGAGACCCTGTGCGGGCAAAGGTCCGGAGTACATCTTGTGAGGATGGCCCAAAGTAGTCCTGAAACCAGTTCACACCATAATTCTCCAGAAAATTGAGCTCAGTGTGCAGGATGGATGTGTCTTATGGAGGGCTTGTGTTGTAGTGCAGCCCAAGATCCTAAACTTGTCCTTGAGCAGTTGCACCAGTGCCATCCTGGAATGACACGAATGAAGGACTGGCTAGAAGTTATATGTGATGGCCCAAGATGGATGAAGAAATTGAAAGTAAGGTTCAAAGTTGTGACACGTGCCAGGAACATAGGAAAGCTCCAGCCACTAATCCACTCCACCCATGGGAGTGGCATGAGAAGTCCTGGAGGCAATTACATCTTGATTATGCTGGTCTATTCCTTAGAAAAATGTTCCTAGTTATTGTGGATGCATATTCCAAGTGGATAGATGTTTATCCAATGACTTCAGTGACATAAGCAGCTGCTGTAGAGAAACTCTGAATGAGTTTCAGTAACCATAACCCGAGATGGTAGTATCTGACAATGGAACTCCTTTTGTTAGCATGGAATTTAAAGAGTTTATAGAAAGGAATGGAATTACCACATACAGTAACTTCTGCTCCATATCACCCTTCATCAAATGGGTTAGCAGAAAGCACAGTACAAACATTCAAGGAGTGTTTAAAGAAAATTGTCTGGAGGTACATTAGAAACAAAGTAGCTTGTGCATTTGTTTAGCTACAGAATAACAACAAAGTCAACAACAGGAGTGTCCCCAAGCCGAGATGTTAATGGGTGGAAATTGAGGTCAGCCTTGGATTTGTTACACCCTGATTTTAAAGGAAAGGTGAGACAGAAACAGTTAAAAACCAAAGAAATGCATGATAAGCACGCAAAAGCATGACATTTTGTGACAGGAGAGTCAGTGTATACAGCCACAACTTCAGTCAAGGAAAGAGATGGATACCTGCAATTATTCAGGAAGTGACAGGACCTCTGTCTTACAAAGTGTTTCTGGGAGATGGCAGAGTAGTGCGCCATCATGTGGATCAAATCCACAGGAGGTACAGCGAACCGGACAGAGCTATGGACACAGAGGTTGAGAACTCTGTGAAAGGGGCCAGTTTCCATAACCAACCCAATTCCTTAGAGATTTATGAGAAATCAGGAGAGTTACCACTTACCATGGAAGTCCCAAGTAATCCAGAGACATCTGTCACTGACATGACACCTGTACTGTTTGCACGAAAATTAAAGTGACTTCATCAACTGTGTTTGAAATTCCTCACCTGTAGATAGTTCAGTACCAGATTTAGAGCTTAGGCGGCTCTTCAAGGAACAGAAGTCCTCCTGCCCAGGGCAAGCACAGCAAGAAAGCTGAGAACAGAGGAATTTAATGGATGGCTAAGAACCTGGTGTCATGCTAAAGGATATGGGCTGATGGGGTGGGGAGGGACCTGGGAGGACAGTAGTCTCTATGCCAAGGATAGACTACACTTGAGCGAGGAAGGAAAGAAAATGTTGAAACAGAAGATGGAGGAGTACAGGAAGTTGGAATTTAAATTAGGAGGCGTGGGCGGCAAGTGGGCAAGGACATGCAAAGACCACAGGTTGGGAAGCCATATGAGCTTACCCCCATAACAGGGACAAAGGGCAAGTACTAGTGGCAATGCTAGTAAAGGAGGGCAGAATGGGAGGGGAAGGGGTGGAAGGTGAACACCCTAAATGCTAGGAGCCTTGGGAAGAAAACTGCAGAGTTACAGACACTCATGACAGAGTGGGAGGTGGACATTGCAGCCATCACAGAAACATGGTTCACCTAATAAAATGAGCGGACCTATTGATATCAGGATACAAGTTATTTCATAGGGATAGAGTGATTGGGAAAGGAGGGGGTGGCAGTATATGTGAGGGAAGGACTGAAGTGTGTACAGGAGGAAGGGGAGGAGGATAGTACAGAGTCACTATGGATGCAAATCCAGGATTCCAAGAATAGGATTCTCAGAATGGGAGTGGTGTACAGGCCACCCTGCCAGACAGAGGAGTTAGACAGGGAACTAGCAGGACATATTAGGAGGACCTGTGAGAAGGGTAGTGTGGTGACTGTGGGAGACTTATACCTGCCGGAAGTGGATTGGAGTACTCCAACTACCAGGAATATAAAGGAGCAGGTACTGCTGGATGCCTTCCAGTACAGCTTCCTGATGCAAATGGTTAGTGAACCAATCAGGTTAGGGAATACCCTTGACCTGGTAATGGCAAATGGGAAGTTTGTGAGGGAACTTACGGTGGAAGAACCGCTGTCAGGGAGTGACCACCACTCAATAGGGTTCACATTTGATATGGGTAAGGAAGGAGTGGAATCTGGCACAAGGGTGCTGGACTTCAGGAGGGCCGATTTTGGGAGGATGGGAGAAGTGGTACCTTCTAAAGACAATGGTATGTATTTAAATGTTGCCTTGCAATGCACAGCGCAGACAACATATTGGGGTTGCTTGAAGTGGAAGAGCAATTTTTGGAGGCACGGTCATGTTGTGGCCAGTGGCACCACTGCTTTCTAGGGCTGGGCTCCGTGGCATGAATTAGATTGCACGCTGTCTATGACAGCAGTTGCAAAACGTGCCACCAACTTGAAATGTTTTAGCCGCTGCAATGAGGGAGCAACCCCTCATTGCAGGGGGTGCCTTGCCTGGTGTAACATTTCAATAAACATGGTGGGCGGCAGCTCACCACCCACCGCTCACAATCCCTAGGAAGCTGACATGGGGGCGTGCCCAATCCCCCTGTCGGCATATGTGACCCCTTTACTGATGTGGTCTGCCGAGGGGGTGCTCAATTCCTCGGCATCATGCCTCTGAACACAGATATTTACAACGGGGTGCCTAATCCCCTGTCAGTATGTTAACCCCCCATTTTCCTGCCACTGTCCCACCCCGATTGTGTGCCACACTGGGAGACCACTCCAGTGTGGCCAAACCTGTAAAAAAAAAAAAAAGAAAGAAAATGGTCCACGGTGAATTTTTTTATGTTTGTTACCTGAAACAAAGGAAACAGTCCCTCGCCATCCTGTTCCCTCCCCCAGGCCGCACCCACCCTCTGCGCATCCCACCTCCCCACACACACCCCTCACCCCATACTTCCCTCCGTAGCCTGGTGTGATGATCTTCGGTGGACCGGGAACACGTCTGCTGTCTTTAAAGCTGACCGCAAACTGAAGAAATGGCAGTGAGCAGTATAATGGCATAAATGTTTTTTGTTTTTTTTTTAACTTTGGTGCATATCTCGGCCATTTTTGTGAATTTGGGCACCAAATTTTCAACATGGGGTTCTTGGGACTCCACCTCATGAATTCAGTCACTGTCATCTCGTTAGTCAGTCCCAACAGGTGATTTCACGATCACTGCACGGAATTGCCTTTTGGGACCAATTAATGAAACAACAGTGTGATTGTTCATGAGATGGGCTCCCAAAAAACCTATGCTGCAAATATGGTGAAAAAATTCAAAAAAATGACCCTGTTACAAGCGTGCATTGCGCAGTTTCCAAGCATGCTTGTAACTTTGAGAATTTTTAATATTTTTATTCCAGATTTTCAACATTGCCATTTTTCCCACCTCCTTATGAACAGTATAGCTGTCATTTTCCACATCCTGCCTGAAATGGGTTTTCGCACATCTGGCGCACAGTGGCACAGTCGCTGTAGGAAAACAATGTTCAGGACAGAGTAAGAAAATCACAGTAACACTGTTCATGAGCAGAGGTCCCAAAATACCTATGTTGAAAACTTGGTGAAAAAATTCCAAAAAATGACTGTGTTATGAATGTGCATTGCACAGTTTCCACACACACTTGTAACTTCAAGAATATTTAATATTTTTACTCCATATTTTCAACACTGCCATTTTTTCACACCTCCTTATGAACAGTACAGCTGACATTTTCCACATCCTGCGCACAGTGGCGCTGTTGCTGCAGGAAAACAATGTTCAGGACACAGTAAGAAAATCACAGTAACACTGTTCATGAGCAGAGGTCTCAAAATGACTGTGTTGAAAATTTGGTGAAAAAATTCCAAAAATTACCATGTTACAAGCATGTGTTGTGCAGTTTCCACACATGCTTGTAACCGAGAATTTTTAATATTTTTACTCAGATTTTCAACACTGCCATTTTTCCACACCTCCTTATGAACAGTACAGCATTGTTTTTCTCAAGTGCTGCCCAAAATGTGTTTTAGCACATTTGGCGCACAGTGACCAGTCGCTGTAGGAAAACAATGTTCCGGACAGAGTAAGAAAATCACAGTAACACTGTTCATAAGCAGATGTACTAAAATGCCTATGTTAAACAGTTGGTGAAAAAATTCCACAAAATGACTAATATGTTACAAGCGTGTGTTGCGCAGTGTCCATGTACAGTCGTAAGTTCGAGAATTTTTAATATTTTCTCTCCAGATGTTCAACATTGACATTTTTGCATACCTTCTTATGAACAGTACAGTTGTCGTTTTTCACATCCTACCTGAAATGCACAATGGCACACTCGCTGTGGGAAATCAATGTCTGGGACAGATTAAGAAAATCACACTGCCGCTGTTCATGAGCAGAGGTCGCAAAATGCCTATGTTAAAAATTTGGTGAAAGAATTCCAAGAAAAGACTATTACAAGCGTGTGTTGCAGAGTTTTCATGCACGCTCGTAACTTTGAGAATTTTTAATATTTTCACTCCATATTTTCAACATTGCCATCTCTTCACAGCTCCTTATGAATGGTGCAGCTGACGTTTTTATGTGGTGCAGAATGGCGCAGTCACTGTGGGAAATCAACATTTGGGACACATTAACAAAATCACAGCGATACTGTTCATGAGCAAAGGTCCCACATGCTTTTATCAGTTGGGGTCACAAAAAGGCCATGTTGAAAATTTGGAGTGCAAATACCAATAAACACCCAAAATCCCAGGGCGTTACAGTTTCTAACCAAAATGTCCCACCCTGTACAGACTAACAGGCGTCAAGGTGTGCCTTTGAATTGTCGGCTTTAATGCTCATGCCATTGCACCCACACCTCCATCCTGCAGCCACTGACAGCCATCCAGGTGTGCCCTGGACTCTTCAGCCCCAAAGTTCACCTCATTCTCCTATGCTGCACCCATCTCAACATACTTCCTTATGAAATGGGGTGAGTGTAAGGCCCAATGACCCCAAGGCACAATGCGACACTTGTCAGAGTCTGCAGGGTAGGGTTAGAGTGAAATGGCATGAGCATTATATCCAACGACCCAAAGGCACACCCCTAATGCCCGTCATTCTCTGTAGGTGGGGTGGGGTTGACGGTTCTGTGCTTCACTGCCATTCCTATTATGTGTCTCTCTAATGCCTGCACTACCAATGCTAATGTCAGCAATACAACATTTGCATTGACAAATGCTTGTTTATTTTCTTTCCTGTCTTGATTTTTACGAATGTTAATTGATAGACCACAGCCAGAGTAAAATTAAGCTGCTCTTTGATCTTACTAGTTGATCTCTTCAACATACGTACTCCATTGATAATGAGAGTCTTCCTGTTTGTAAGGAGTGTGAATTGTCTGTAAGGCTTTGATGTGTAAACTGCTAGTCTATGTTTTGAATTCACATCCAACCTCTATATCTGTCATGCTGCTCAGCTGTTTCCACTTTGATGTGAGGAAGAGGGTTTTATCTCTCGAAAGCTAATCTTAGAAATCATTTTGTTAGTCAATAAAAGGTATCACCTGCAACATATGTTTTTTTATCTACATTGTAAAAAAAACCCAAAAAAACTCACTTTTGCTACTGATACTGCTGCCAGGCTGAGATTAAGTTTAGTTTTCCTCAACTTCCAAGCAAGTATGGTATGCACTCTTCCTAATATTCCTCTACATTCTTGTGGGCCGGGTAAAGGCAGGGATGTCTTTAATTCGTTTCCATTAAACACAAAGCAGGAAAGGAAATCCTGTCACAGGAAGGAAGTGTTGTCTGTATGTTGACCTGGAGTCCCAATGCTAAGAGTGGAGACTCTCTAGTGTCAGGTTAAAGGTGTAGTAGCATAAATATAGCTTCATTATTTTTCCTCCTGTGTGTTTTTATGGAGAAATGCCGAAAACCTCATTTTTCCTGGCCCCTTAATGGTTTAGAAGGTAAGTGCTTACTATGTACTGTGAGGGATAGGTTGAAACTTCTATAAATCTGTCTTGGTGGTGATTAGATAGCGCTTAATTTTTAGGATGTGTGGTACAAATCCGTTAACCTTTAGAAATGCTTGCAATTGGTCATTCTGTTCCTGGTTGATGGGGATTGTTTTCTGAGGGACTGCAGCTGTGTGCCCTAAATACAGTATGTAACGCCCCTACAAATGGGGTTTCCTAAAAGCCTCCTAGGAGCTTGCTTAAGTGTTCCTCTTGCCTGCTGGCGTTCGGCGTTTAAGCCGTTAGAATGGCACTGTGAGTGCTAGTAGAGCCTCCACCTACTATCTCTTTAAGAGCTATCTGCTTGCAGACATCATTAATGTTTTTCCAGGGGAGCTGGTGTTTCCCTGTTCAAATCCCACCTGAACTGCGGGGTAATAGCTCCAATTTGTGGTCACTGAAGGGGCAAAGGGAGCCCATCTGAAAGATATACCTGTTTGCCTGCAAACATTTAAAGCATTAGTAATATTGTAGTTTGTCTAACCTGCCTTTATTACAGATGGGACTTTGTGTGTGTTGCCCCTCCATTTTGGACCTAAACTGCTGTGCTGGGCCAATGGGATTAGGGGAGCTATAAAATGGAGACTGCTTGGACCAACCAAATTTGGACTCTCCTGGGAGCCAGCTTACGAGGGAATGTATAGCTAGTAATTCTGGGAAGTGTAGTTTTGGACCTTGCGCCTTTTGCACCAACTGAGGGAGCTTTGGAGTGATTGACAGCTGAGTCCACCAACTGGACCAGGTGGCACCCGAAGAGTGCTCTGCCCAGCAACTGGGAAGTCAGATCAGTTGTGACCGTGAGGAGAAGAAGGAGCTCTGTGCTTCTGCGGTGTATAGTTTCACGTGGGAAGCACGTGAGAGGCCCTGAAGTTGGTCTGTTGCCATCGCAAGCTCAAATTGGACTGAATCTGAGGTGACTGAAAGTGAGGAAGACTGAAAAGTGGAAACCAGGCGCACCCTGTAGAAGACTGGAGAAACTGCTGAATCACGCTCGGTCTGTCAAGAACTGAAGCTGCTGTGTGAACTCCAGGGTGTTTGCAGTAATTGCGATAGGGGGGCCTAGAAGCAGCTACCTGGTATAGTAATTTCCTTTACATATAAATGTGTGGAATGCTTGTGAGGGATAGTTATTTCAATTCACTTTTTACCGTATGTTGTAAGCTGCAAGTTGAATTAAATTTAATCGGACTAAATCCGTCTGCTAGTCAAAGTGGTTGGGCCTGGGCAGTAGAATCTCATCTCCCTGCCTTGCTGGTCTGGCAATCCAGAACAGCCATCTTCTTCAGGTTCTCTGCTTGGGGTAGTGTGAGTACAAATCAGGGCATGCCCCTGTGACCTGTTAACAATCACCAGTGTGTCATCTAATTTTATTTATTTCATTTCTTCAAGGACTGAGCCATCCGGCTCCAGATTACAATTGGGTGTTGTGCATATCTTTTTCTACAGGGCCCTATCCATCTGCACCTGCCGGCCAACCCCGGGCAATGGACCTGGCTAGCCCCCTCCCAACCTGGGTACCCAGAGTGTGACTTTTAAGACCCTGTATAGTGCACAGTACTGTGATTTAATTCTGCCAACCAACTTGATCTCCCTCCGTGTTTCATTCCCCCAAATAAACCAGATTTGATGTTGTTGACTTTAAACTGTCTGAAGTGTTAGTACCTATATATCAAGCATTGCATTGGTCTGTGTATGTTGATTAACCTTATTTTACAGGGGTCCTCAGAGGCACCTCAGAATCAGTCTCGGGGTAAGTGGTACTTTATGGTTGAACCATGTGTACATGTGGGGCATTGATACTGTAACTCCTGTGCATTGTGTGCGTCATTAGAGGGAACTAAAGGGGGTCACAGTATTCCAGAGGGCTGTGACCAAGCTAGTCTAACGAATACAAACCCTGACCTCTGGGTGGAGGCACCCGTCATAGAACCTAGGCCCCTCAACCTGTCCATAGTTAAGCAGGCAAAGGTAGTAGCCCTTGGGATAGCGCTACCTGGGGGTTACATGGTATATATAATATACTGCTAAAAAAATTATGTAAAAGTTAGCACAAGTATACGGCCTAACAGGGGCATCTTATGTGAGGTTTGGCTAACTATATCATATGGTCAGGATTTTCTAGGTGCTAATGATGCCTGTTTTTTTGAGATTCCACCATTTTGACTTTAAAAGTACTTTCAAGGAGGTTGGTGTTTGAAATACAGTTAAGTCTCTCTCGAGATTCCAGCACGCATATGTTCCACGAGACAGCCCTTTAGGCTGCGCATGTCCTAGATCGCAAAGTTTTTTGGGAGTACAGTTTTAGACTCTAACATTCTAATGTTCTCTCCTCTCTCCTCTCCTGTCCTCTGACTCCACTGCCTGGTTTAAAAGTTATCTGGACAACCGCACTCAACGAGTCAAAATTGTCGACGTCCTCTCTGACTCAAGACCTGTTTGCTCTGGGGTTCTTCAATGGTCCATCCTGGGCCCACTCCTGTTTAGTCTCTTTCTAAACAGTCTCCCAAGCTCCTGCCCTGAACAAATCCTACTCTACACAGATGATGCCGTAATTTACACAAGTCACCCGGAGTCTATGCCCCTTGAAAACCAACTACAACTCGTATTTGCCTCAGTAGAGAAATGGTTTAGTCATCACAAGTTGATACTAAACTATAAAAAAAACTAAGCTTATGCTCAGGTACAATTCTTTAAGTATCTTGGAGTCACCATAGATAGCAGTCTGCCATATGGGGTGCATATAGATAATGTTGCTAAAGCTGTAAATATTCGTATTGGTCTACTGTACAGCCACAGGCAATCTCTGACCCCTGAAGCCTTAAGGATAGCTGTACAGAGCTCTATTATTCCTATAATTGACTATGGACTGATCATCTATGGCTCTGCAACTGATATTGCCCTCCAGCATATCTCCACTGCTCTTAACAAGGCATGTTGTTTCATCTCAGGAGCCCACCATCTCACCCACAAGTGTGACCTCTTTGCCCTAACCGGTTGGCTACAGCTTAAAAATTGCATCAAATACCAAACGTGCTTGATGGCCAAGAAAGTAACCTAGGCCTCTTGTCACCTGGAGTACAAGATCTTCTAAGCCCCTCTCATAATCTGTACCACACCTGAGGTTCTGAATCTCAGCTCCTACAGGTCCCTCATCGTTGAACCACCCAGGGGCAAAGATCGCTCGCTTACAGGGCCCCACTCTGGATGAATGCTTTCAACAGTGACATCGCCTCAGAAAATAAGTGAGGCCCATTCAAATCCAAGCTTCAGTCACTACTCTCTACAGCTAGCACCTGTGACTGTCTCCCTTAACCATGTTTTCCCAAACGTCGACCTTAGCACTTGACCTCTTTCATAGTAACTTAGCACTCTTGCCTCCTACCCCTCCCCTGCATCCCCCTACTCCTCTCCACCCTTCCTCCCTTGCCCCACCTCACCTCCTCCACTCCCACCCCCTTACTCTTCCCAGCCCACTCCCACATCCCTTCTACACCCTGTGCCCTGTTTGTCTTTGCAAAGCCTACTGGCCGATATCAATGTACTGTATGCATTTTCCTGTGCCTGAAACTGATTAGCATAATGTGTCTCTGTTGTTTTACATTGACTGTCCATTATGATTTTGTGTCCATTATGATTTTTGTACCTCCTATTTACACTTTATTGTACCATACTTTACTGTCCTGTTTAATCTGTTGTCCTTTCTACTGATGTGGAACCTTTGTAAAAGAGCTCTTAGCTCAAAGGTATATGTAATCCGAGACCTAAATAAAAAAATAAAACATCTATTGCCTGCAGCTGTGTTTCCATTTATGGGGGCAAATATCTTTTTCACAAGAGATTTTAATCTTCAAAACAACTTGTGAATTTTTAACTGTGCTAATTCAAATACCTTCATGCTTTGCAGCTTTGCACCTCGTGGAGGACCAGCTCTATTACACTGCATATGGGACATTAAGAAGAAAACACAAAATTAAAAGGGCAAAATGAATGGTGACACCTAATCTTGTAACAATGTTTTGAATGTTTGTTATAGCAGAAATGCCTTAAACAGTATCTGAAATGTTCAAAGGATAAATTAATTTAATTTCAGTAGATTCTCCAGGTTTATTATAGTAATATCTAGTTAATCAGAATGCTGGATAGGCTTTCTTTACACAAATACTCTTGCTTTCACATCTGTTATAGTGTATAATCATTAAGGCTGGGTTGTAGGATATTGAATGAAGATTAATGCATTCACTTTATAGTATTACACTTATGGTAATGTTTGAAACATACATGGTTATGAAAAAATGTTTTTGGCTATAATTGTTTAAAAACCTATTTTGATCTTCCTAGCCTTTGCCACCTTAATTGTTTTGTTATTTGCATTTTAGAAGTTTGCCCTATATTAACTATATAATATTTAAATGAAATATGTGTCGGTTGGGGATGTGGTGAGAGCCCTGCATTTGGCTGATGTTTCGTGAAACCTCATTTGAAAATAGACAAGGGTATGGGTGGGAGGAGTTATCTTAGGTACAGAAAGTTCTAAGAACACTTATACTAGTAACTTATTTCTTTGCTCTGTGTTCTTTTTTCCTCTCTTTTTCACATCTTTGACATACAGTTGTGCTTGACCAAATTTGTCAGCCTAGATTATTTCTGTACTTTGTGCATATATTGTGTGACTACGCCCCTTCTGTTTGTACAGAGACTGCATAACTATTTCACGAAGCTTGGTAATGGCTGTAAACAAAATTTTAACCTTATAACCTGGAACATTAAAGGTCTCAACCATAAGCTCAAAAGGTATAGGGTACTTGGACATCTTAAGAAATTAAACCCCTCTACAATATTTATACAAGAATCACATCTGTATGGTGTCTCCAGAAAACTGATGCAAAGCGAATGGGTAGGACAGGTACATGGTGTTGGAATTAACCCTAAAAAGGCAGGAGTTCTGTTTCTTATTAAAAGAGGGCTTAACTTCCATATGAATACAGTATTCTCTGACCCATCGGTTATTTTGTAATTGTTAATGGGAAAGTAGCACTGATGTTGAAATATTAGCAAAAGTATTAGCTGATAGGGTTAGCGAGGTAATGCCATCACTGGTGGACAATAGACAGACTGGTTTTATAAAGGAAGATTGGCATCTGATAATACTAGGAAAATATTTCACTTAAGGCAGATAGCTAACAAATCTAAAGTGGCAGCCGGCCTTCTGGCATTAGACGAGACCGTGAATCTTTGCGGGATTTTAAGACTTTTTGTGGAGCAAGGATTTCGTGGATTGATGCTGCTGTGAATGCTGATTTTATACATATATTTTGATTTTATGATTCATTTGTACAGCCTTGGTGCTTGAAAGGCGCTAAATAAATAAAGCTTTATTTATTATTATTATTATTAGATATCACTCTAGCTAATGTTTATGGGCCTAAGAATACATCACATGAGGTGTTTTCTAATCTCAACTCCAAATTAGTTATATACCTAGACAGTACAATATTTTGGCTAGTGATACCAATAGTACTCTAGACCCTTTGCTGGATAGATTAAATATAGAAATAGCAGAACAGATAGAGACTTACAAAATTTGGTGACTAACTTAGGACTAGTAGATGCATGGAGACTATTTCACCCTAGGGACAAAAATTACACTTTTTGGTCAGAACACTATGGTTGGACTCCAGAACTGATCACGTTTACATACCTGAGGCCTTGGTGGATCAGATGACTAACACTGAGATATTAGAACAGGTGATATCTGATCATTCACCAGTCATTGTCTCCTTTCTGAGCATGCCCCGTTGTTTTCTCAAAGAGATGGAGACTGAATAACTATCTACTTGAAGATAAAAATTTCCTTGACAAAGTTAGAAAAGAAATTGCCCACTTCTGGAACTGTAATGATGCAGCAAACACCTCCTGTACTAACACTAGGGAATGCTTTAAATGCTGTTTTGGGGGGGCATCCTTATTAGTAGAATATTTTGAATTAATGGGGGGGAAACAAAATTTGCTATCAGGCAGTCAAAACCTACTTACATTGACTCAGGTCCTAGAGCTACCAAAATACTAGCTATTAGATTAAAACAAAATAAAGGAGGTACAAGAATTAGTCGAGTCAAAGAGGCTGGGAATAATGCTTTGATAACAGACTCAATTAAGATTAATAAAGAATTTGAAAAGTTTTATCAAGCATTGTATTTTAGTGATCATGACCCCCTCCACCCAAAGCATTGTTAACCTTCTGTCTGGGAAGTCCCTTACCTAAGATTCCTGACGGACACAAACTACAGCTGGCTAAACCAGTTAGAGAAGCTGAAACTGTCAAAGAAATCAAGGCACTAAAAAAGAATAAAGCCCCAGGTCCAGATGGTTACTCTCTAATTTTTATCCTAAACTAACTGATGAGATGTCTCCACTTTTATCTAAAGTATTTAGAGACTTGTGAAAAGAAGGGCGCCCTCAAGATATGATGAGAAGTTTGATTACACTCATTCCCAAACCTGGGAAGGACCAGAGGAATGCAGAAACAATAGGCCTGTATCATTAATTAACACTGATGTTGAAATATTAGCAAAGTATTAGCTGATAGGTTAGCGAGGTAATGCCATCACTGGTGAACAATATACAGACTGGTTTTATAAAAGGAAGATTGGCATCTGATAATACTAGGAAAATATTTCACTTACAGCAGATAGCTAACAAATCTAAAGTGGCGGCCGGCCTTCTGGCATTAGACGCAGAAAAGGCTTTTGATAAAATCCTGTGGTCTCATATTTTTAATACCCTAAGTTTATACGGATTCCCTGAAGAGTTTAACAAACAAAATGTTAAATGCCATATTAGTCCTAGTAAGAACAAATCAAGAACAAATGGTTTGATACCTTTTATTCGACCAACAAGGAGGTAACAAAAAGAACAAAGAGTTTTAGCTTTCAGACCAACAAGTCCTTCTTCAGAAGCGTAATGAGAGTTATTTAGAAAATCCCATATTATCAACACTTAGAACATGCAAAAAAAACAGAAATCATTTTCATTGGTTTAAAACAGGCCTTCAAAAATAATTAAAGTGACATTGGAGAACTTGAATAGCTAAAGAGTGATTTCAGCTGAACCAAACTTAAAGGCCAAAGGTTGTTTAAAGATAACAGAAGGCAGAGAGGTACCATGTATCATTCTAATGGATAAAGAAAAAAAAAAGAACCTTAAGATTCTCTGCTCAGTAAATTACATGTCAAGTGAAGGAATCCTCCCTAAGACACACATTTCACAAGTGAGGCCACAGTATATCACTCTGCTCAGAAGAGAACCATTCGTAATGAGATGACCCTCGAGAAACAACTGTAAGCTAAAATGTAACATGTAACCAAGTAAAAAAATAATAAAAAATGAGCCCCAAAATTACAGCATCAGAAATTATCTTTACATGGCATATACAATGATGAAAATGATGTATACCCAAGGTGAGTAAATGTATCACACTGATCAGAGTACAACCAGCTGGAGATATATTCCCAACATACTCTCAACAAGCTATTATGTTAAGCCCTTGTTGTAACAAGATTTTATACATGATAATAGCAATTGTCAGTGTAAGTGCCAGATAAAAAGAGTGCTAGTCAGGGACCCCCAAGAAACTGAGACTATGCAGCCTGATATGTACAGATTTCAATAAAATGTGAGTGTATAATCAAAATAATACATGTATAGAAACAGTCTAAGGAATCCAAACCAAAATTCTTAGTCTAAATTCTATTAAATTATTATTATTATATTAAATTCTGAAGCTCTTTGTTCTTTTTGTAGCATCCTAGTTGGTCCAATAAAAGGTATCAAACCATTTGTTCTGGATCTGAAGAGTTTAAAAAATTGATTAGATTACTGTAACAGAATCTATCTGCTTCAGTAATAAGTAATGGAATGTTGTCTACTACTTTTTCACTCTTAAGAGGAACCAGGCAAGGATGCCCTTTGTCTCCATTACTTTTGGACCCACTAGTAAGGAAGTTAGCATGTGAAGACGCCATTAAAGGTATCCGCATACAAGACAAGAGGGTTTTAATTTCCTTATATGCCGATGACATACTTACCTCGGTGCAAGACCCTGGAAACTCTGTTCCTAGGATTCTAGATATCATAAGTGAATTCGGGAAGATATCTGGTTATACACTAAATAAAGAAAAATCTAACCTCTTACCATTAAATTGTCACTGTAACAAAACAGACATAACTAGTTTGGGGATAAGGTGAGAAAAAGAAGGAATAAATGACCCTGGAATTAAGTTATGTAAAACGTCAGAGAAAACTGTTAATGTCAACCTAAAGATTCTTAAGCTTAGCATTCTTAATTCCTTAGCAAAATGGAATTGCTTACCCCTGGGCTTCTGGGGTAGGATGGAGGTGGTTACGATGAATATTTTACCAAAGGCCTTGTTCTTATTTCAGATATTCACATTCTTTACACCCAAAAAATTGTTTTCTGATCTACAAAGTAATGTGAATAAGTTTGTATGGAGTTATAAGAGAATTAGAATGGCTCATAACAAAATATCTAGACTTAAAAGCAATGGGAGCCTAAAATTTCCAGATTTTATTTGTATTATTTATCCTGTAGAATTTCTCAGTCAATCAAATGGTTCACCCTATCTAATAATAGGGAAGAAATATCCTAGTGGCTGGCTATAGAAAGAGATATAACTGAGGCTCAGAAAATAAACATAGTTGCTGTACTCTTTGCCATGCCTGTCAAAAACAAACAGAATAAAGCAATAACGGATAATATTAGACTTTAAAGGATTAGTCAGAAACTCTTAAAAATGGACATTAAATTGTCAAGCTCCCAACCTTTATGGAAAAATACAAACCTTATACATAATGGAGAAACAATAGATTTCCAGGAATGGTGTTCAAAAGGAATTTGTCATACTAAAGATGTGGTTGCAAACAACTGTCTTAAATCGTATTCAGAGGTAACTCAGACCCATAATCTGACTATTCATGACAGAGATAAATACTTGTTAGTGTCTGATATAGTACTTAACTTCTATGGTAATGACCTTTATTTATTTATTTAGCTTTTGTTTACCGGGTAAGTACACTAGACAAGTATTATACCTATTTTCAGGAATCGAATCTTGAGAAGTACAACTGAGGAACAGCAGTCAAGGAGACATGGCAAAGAGAGTACAATTTTTGTCACAGTAAACAAACATGTGGAAATACATCATTTGACGCTAGGGAAACATACAGTAGTAAGTATATTTCAGATTATACACTCTAGAATTAGCTAGTTCAACTGACAGATATATACAGGTCATCACATAGGAGTGAAGCATAGCTCAAGGACTGATTGGTCATAATATAACTTATAACATTGTCGTATACACCCCTAGGCTAGTTGGATCGTGGATAGGTATATACAGCTCATCACATTTTTCTAAATATGCACGGTTAGACAGAATAGAAACACTTGGTAGTACAAGTTTCTACCAAGTGACCAAGGTGCAATATGTCATGGTTAGCCTATGATCGTGGAGCAATAATGGGTGTAAAAATGCCCAAGGTTTTTTAGGCAGGAGTAGTCAGAAGTCATTGATACAGTGGGGAAAATATCTCCAGGAATTCAATGGAGACACCCTGGGGAGGTTCAGACAAAACAATTTGGCACCTTCAAACATCTAGCACTAATGGTAGCACAAAGTCTTTTCTTGCTCATTCCCATTTACATCCATCCATCTCCACTTTTTACACCCTTTTTATAGAATTAGAGGAACACATAATGAGAACATCAGGTGGTGGTCACTCACCCTGGGAAAAGAGACAGGACATTGGAACTGGGCTAAGATTTGGTCTTCCACACTTAAAGCGTTCAAAACTGTTAACATGAAATTAGTCCATGATAAATCCCTGCATAATCTATATTATTCTCCTATGCACATGTTTAAGATGGGTATTCGGACCATATTGGCATGTAATAAATGAGAAAGGGAAAATGTAAATATTTTGCATGTGTTTTGGGAATGTAAACACATACAGACCCTCTTGAAGGGAGTGATACTTTTGTTCAGTGACATAGACTGGCTTAAAGATAAACTTACTCTGGAAGCTTGTCTTATAGGCTAGTTTGATGAACAACTAATATGGTCTAGAGAACAAAAGTCTACTATACATCTTATTTCCACTTCTGTCAAAAATGTTATACTCCATAAGTGGATTGAGGAAGAAACCCCTTCCTTGCCAGAGTGGAGAAATGACTGTTTGGCGATTCTTTGTCTGGAAAGGTTAGCTCATTAAATGTTAGGTCAGGGTGACAGTTTTTCTTCCAAATGGGGTACAATTTATGAAATATTTGCTCAACTATATCCCCATTAAGATGGTAATTTTTTTTTATTCTGTTATTACACATCACTTAAAGACAAGTGCATCCAGCATTTGCACATCCCAGATAAGAGGCTGACTCTTTCTGTTTTATACTAGGTTACTTCTTCTACTTTCTTTACTTTCTATTTTCACTCCTTTCTTCTTTCCTTAAAATATTTTTGTTGCAATGTTTTACAACACCAGGGGAAATGTGATTGAGAATGTTAATAGTCTGAAAGATATCACAGAGAAGTATTTAAGACATATAGGAAGGTAAGAAGCTAAAAACGTATCTTTGTATGTTTTGACCTTATTAGGATGATTCAAGTTGTTGTCACAAAGTGATTTATTTGGAAGCAACAAATGTAACTTAGATTATTACTTAGACATGTCCTTATTTCTCTATTCTACTATATAGTATACAAGGAGTAATCCGACTATGTTATGCCAGTATCAGAGGTCTGCACTTCCTCTACCTTCATAATATTATGCATAATGTATGTTTTGTTTTAAAACTAAATAAAATTTTATCGAGAAAAAGGAAGACTAAGGGCAAATATATAGTCAGTAGAAATACTGAGGGGAACACTGATATGCAATGGGGTTTAATGCATGAGTTGAAGAAAAGACAGTGGAGCAAAATGCAATATAAACATCAGTGTATTTTTTTTTTTAATTATTCTTTTCATCCTGCTGCCCAGTCCAGCCACCATCTCTCTGGCTATCGTTCAGTCCAGTCAACTCTCCTGAACCCCAGGGATTCCCTTACCTGCCCTGCAGGTAAGCCCTCCCCCATGTGGTGGGGCCTTTGGTGGGTGACATTTCTCCTTTAGTCACTCCAGGTTAGATAGCAGGGACTTTGAATGCTAGGTGGACAGGTGGCACAGGGCCTGAATCAACTGTAGTTTCATCCTGCTTGACAGGAGAATTTTCCACTGTTCTCCCACCCTGTGGTAACCGCTGAGAGCATGTGATGCACCATGCAATGGTCGTGCATGTCACAAAGCATTGCATCCCCTCTCCAACCACTAGCCCTACTTGTGGGCTTCCGGGTGGAGTACCTGCAGCGCAGCTCACTCTGCCTGCAGCCTCAAAGAAAATGGCATTCTGTGTGCCCCCAGGTGGCTTTCCTGTAGTGCCAATCAGTCTGCCTCCCACCCCAAGGATGTAAGCATTCTGTGTGCACCCAGGTGGCACCATCAGCCTACCTCCTGCTCTGAGGATGCAAGCATCCTGTGGGACCCCAGGTGATGCTTCTGTAGGGGGGGCTCAGTCTGTCTTGCACATTAAACATACAAGAATCTATTAGAAGTCATTACACAGCTTACTAGTAAGGGGTCAGTTCTCCTATTAGGAGACTTCAACTTGCCTAAAATCAACTGGGATACACTAGTAGGTTCTAATACAAATGAAAAAATTTTTAACTACTATTATTGATCTGGGTTTATTTCAACTTGTTAAAGAACCCACGAGGGGCAACAATATTTTGGACTTAGTCCTAACTAGTCATGACATTCCGGTTAGTAATTTACATTTATCAGATCCCTTGGGCAATAGTGACCATAAATCTATATTCCTTTCTTATCTGTTTCTTGTCAGACGCATACCCATAAGCAAAACAATCAAACACTATGATAGGGGCTGATTTCATAAAATAAATACTCATTTAGATAGTATTGATTGGGGAAATGTCTTAGCAGCCCTCAACACTTCTGAGGCATGGGACTTTTTTAAGTCACAGATATTCATAGCTGAGCAGAAATATGTCCCTAATAAATGTACCTACAACTGTAAAGGAAAAATACCATTATGGTTTAATTCCTCTATAAAAAAACAAATAAGACGTAAGCATACACTGTTTGCGCGTCTGAAAAATAGTAACTTACTTTCGAGCAACAATAATGAGTTACTCCTACAATACAGAGAATCTGTAAGATTACTCAAAAAATCAATAGTAACAGCAAAAAGAAACTTAGAATTTCAGATAGCACATACCAAGGATACGACAAATCCTTACATGCCTACTTAATAGTAAGAAAGGGAGCCATAAAAATTGGCCCCCATCTTTGAGAACAACATAATTAATTCTGATTCTGCCATAGCCTCTACACTAAACACTTACTTTACCTCAGTCTTTACCAACGATCCCTTAGAAACCTCTATATTTACTTCACCTAAAATTGGTAATGTGAAAATTGTTCAACAAAATGACATCTACAATCTATTGTTATCCCTTAAGAAAACTACCAGTCCGGACCTGATGGTATTCACCCAAAATTCCTTTTAGGTACCATAGATAAAATTACTTTCTATTATCAATTATTTACAATAAATCCCTATGTGTATCTGAAGTTCCTGCTGATTGGCAGGGCTATAGTGACTCTATTCACAAACAAGGTTCTTATTCCTAGTAAATAATTATCGTCCCATAAGCCTAACTTCTATTTCCTGTAAACTGCTTGAAAGAGTAATCAAATCACAACTGAGAATGAAATAGTATCCCTTAACCTCACAGATGTTACACAACACGGATTTAGAACAGGACTTTCATGTACTACTAATCTACTATCCTTCTACAATTTTATTAGTCTTAACCTTGACTCAAACATCCCTCTGATGTTATTCTGTTAGATTTTAGCAAGGCCTTTGACAAAGTGCCTCATAACACACTTATTTCTAAACTACTTAAACTAGGTTTTCAACAAATATTGTGTTATGGATAAAAACTGGCTTACTGACAGATCGTAGAGGGTGTTGGTAAATGGCTATTTGTCTGATTGTGGCTATGTGACAAGTAGGTGCGAGGATCAGTTTTGGGTCCGATTTTGTTTAATGTTTTATTAGCGTATATGGTAATTCATTCTACAAACCTACTGATTAAATTTGCTGATGATACCAAACTCGTGGAGCAGTAAATAATGTCTTAAACAGACAAACACTAGTCAATGACCTTTCAAATATTGAGCAGTGGGCACGCCAAATAAAATGGAGTTCAATACAGCCAAATGTGCCGCTTTTACACTTTGGTAAAATAATCCCCAACAAGAATATTCATTGAATAACTGTATTATTAGAACCTCTTGTCTTGAAAAAGACTTGGGGATTTTAGTAAATAACAAGTTGACTCAAGTTTCTCACTGTAATAAAATTGCAAATCAGGCTAATTCACTTTTTCGTAGAATAAAAAATACCTTCATTTCAAGAACTGAGCAATGTATCATCCCACTTTATAGATCACATATTAGACCATATATGGATTATGGTTCTCCATTTTGGAGCCCTCATCTTCGTGGTGATGTTGATAGGCTGGAGAAGATTCAAAGAAAAGTCACAAAAACTGTTCCACACTTAGTTCTCGAAGACTATGAAACAAGGCTTCATAAAACAGGTCTGCACTCGCTTAAATTAAGAAGAACACGGGGTGATCTACTACAACTCTTCAAGATTATTCAAAACCCTACCTTATTGAAACAATGCGGTATTTCATTTGTGAATAGGAAAATTGGTCCTCGACTTAATAATAAACAATTCAATATTGCCAAATGTAAAACCAGTATTAGACAAAATTTTTTTTCAATAAGGACCCCGAGATTATGGAACACTCTTCCCCAGGACATAGTAATTTCTCCCTCTTTTTCAATTTTCAAAACCAAACTTGATAAATGGCTGATCGAACAGGGCCTTTTACAATAATCCACTTATGTGGAGGACAATATTATAGGCAACTGCCTTCTTTTGTCCCACTAACCAAGTAAACCAAGTAATCCTATGTGCCTCCAGGTGACACTCCTGTAATGAGGCTCAGTCTGCCTCCCAGCTGAACGATACAAGTATCCTGTGTGCCCCCAGGTGGCACTCCTCTAGTGTAGATCAGTCTGCCTCCCACCCTGAGGATGCAAGCATCCTGTTTGCCCCCAGCAGATGCTCCTACAGTGCCAATCAGTCTGCCTCCCACTGCATGGAAGTGAGCATCTTGTGTGCCCCCCAGACAATACTTTTGCAGTGTGTATAATTTTGTCTCCCACCCCGAGAAGGTGACTGCCCTGTGAGCTCCCAGGTGGTGCTCCTGTAGAGTGGATCAGTTTGCCTTCCACCCTGAGGAAGCATGCAGCCTTAAGCATCCAGGGCTCACCTGCATGACAAGCGACAGTGACCTCTACTTTGATGGAACAGCTATCATTATTCTGTCCACAATTCATGCTCTCTTCTGGTGGATAGTGGTTCCTCTATGGAGGCACCTGCAGTGGAGACCAAGGAAGATGCTGGGAACCTTCACAAAGAAGACCCACAGGAAGGTGGCATGGTACCCCACAGGGGAAGGAAACAACTCCTGGTGGGGGACTCAATCATTAGGGAGGTAGAAATGGGGGAGGAATGGGAGAGGGAGGTAAGATGCCTGCCTGGCACCACAGCTTGGAAGGACAGGAAGCAAATCCTCAGGATCGTGGGAACAGCTGCACAGAGGAGGGAGCTGGATGTCATTGTCCACCTAGGAATAAATGACCTGGCTAGGAATGGTATCAGAGCAGTGCAAGAGGAGTTTGTACAGTTGGGGAGGGGCCTTAGACAAGTAGCGCATACGGTAACCTCCTCGGAGGTGCTGCCTGTCTATGGCAAGGGTGATGCTAGGGTACTCCCCACCAGGGAATTCAATGAATGGTTGAAAACTGATGTGGAGCTCAGGGTTTTGGCTTCATTGGGGACTGGAAGCCATTTGAGGGATGCAGACCTATACTGGTGCAATGGTCTGCATCTGTCCAGGGGAACCAGGATCCTAGGCGAGAGGTTTAAATGCTTCATTGGCAAGCATTCAAACTAGCCAAGGGGAGGCACTGAAAGGAGCAGGGAAATCCCAGCCTCCCCCATAAAACATGGTAATTAGTGAGGTAAACACCAAGGTAGAGAAGTCATTAGGGAGCAGGACAGAGGAAAATGTGGAAAAAGGCAAAGACAGTAAGGACAGGAATGGGGCTAAAAGGGGTAAGGCCATCAAAAAATGGAGGGTGATGAGTACCAATGCCCGTAGTCTGTCTAACAAGCCCCCTGAACTAGTGGCCTTGATGGAAGAGGGTTGCCTGGATATTGTGGCAGTCACAGAAACATGGTACACAGAGGACCATGACTGGGATGTCAACATACCAGGATACAAAATCTACAGGAGGGACAGGGAGGGTAAAAAAGGAGGAAGAGTAGCTCTCATGTAAAGGAAGGGATCAAAGCAACAGAACTAAAGACTAAACAGGAGCAAATGAGGCACTCTGGGTCACCCTAGACAGGAAATGGTCTCCACAGTCTGCATGGGGTTGTATACAGACCCCATCTGAGGGGAGGGAATGGACAAGGAATTATAGAAGGCATCCTTAGGATGGCAGAAAAGTCTCAGCAAAGTGCATTAATTTCTCCTATTTCTGAAATGGAAATAGAAAGGGTGATTAATTCCTCCGTCAGATAAAACCCCTGGCCCAGATGGGTTTAGCTCTAATTTACAAAGTGTTTTCTAAACAACTAGTACCCATTTTGCTTCCTCTTTTCCGCTTTCTTCTTTCGGGTCAAGTGACTGATGCCTCCCTTTTTGAGGCTTTGATTATTTTATTGCCCAAGACTGATAAGCCACATGATCAGGTCTCTAGTTATAGGCCGATTTCCCTTCTCAATCAAGATATTAAAATACTAGCCAAATTACTCACGGACCGATTAAATTTAATACTTCCTTCGATAACAGGTGAAGAACAAGTTGGATTTATGAAAGGTAGATCTTCAACTGACCATCTTAGGACTCTGGCTCATGTCTTCTCTACCTCCAGGGACGCTCCCTTCCCAATGGCCTTGGTCTCCCTGGAAGCGGAGAAGGCTTTTGACAGAGTTTACTGGGGGTACTTATTTGCAGCAATGGAAGCCTTTGGTTTCCCCGGAGAATTTCAGAGCTGGGTCCACTCATTATATTTATTACCCTCTGCCCGAATATCCTGCAATGGGGTGATTTCCACTCCGATAAAACTTTCTGTGGGAACCAGGCAGGTTGCCCATTATCCCCATTGCTTTTAATATTTATGTAGAGCCTCTTATTCAAGGCTGGTAAATGCCAAAGACATCTCGGTATTCTAATAAATGGTCATGAAGCTAAGGTTGGCTTATGCAGATGACCTCCTTCTCCAGTTGTCTAACCTAACAATATCTATTCTCCGATTCTCAAGATAATAGAGGAATTCGGTGTGGTCTCTAATTACAAGCTTAACATTGGTAAAACCCTGGTTTTCCCTCTTAATCACAGAGTCTATAAACATGAAATCACTACATTTGGTTTGGCGTGGAAGGCAGACTCTATTAAATATCTAGGCATTACTTTGTCGTGAAGTGTGTCCCGACTTGAGCAGTTAAACCTAGACTCTCTGGTGCAGAAGATTGACCAAGATCTCCGTAGGTGGTCCCTTCTCCCTCTCTCTCTTTGGGGCAGGATAAACCTGATTAAAATGAATGTTTTTCCCCGCCTTTACTATCCTATTAACATGTTAAATATTATACTCCCAATGTCTTGGTTCACTAGAGTGCATAGTATGCTTTCCAACTTTGTATGGGGATACAAGAAAGCGAGGATGGCATATCACAAAGTCGCTGCCCCAAAGGAAGGAGGAGGTTTAAGGCTTCCGCATCTTAGGCTGTACTATTGGGCCAGCCAGGCCAGTAAGTATCTTAAGTGGTTGACATTTGACCAACTCACAGCCTGTCCTGGGTATACCCCGCTATGGCTAAGGGTAGAAACAACCCTTATTAAAAAATGTGGATACCTCCCCAGAGCGATGTTACACACCAAACTACGTCCGCTTCCTAAAGCATTTAGCAACTCTCCCATTGCAGTCTCGATTAAGGCTCACATACAGCTATATGCTTTTCTCAAATATGATAATATTAGGGATATTTCTCAGCCCATTAATGGTAATCCGAACATACAAATAAATAATAAGCCTTTGCCACCCTTCTGGCTTCCTCAGTTAGGAAATTGTCAGTTGGAACACCTTATTTCAGCTGATATGCGGTGGTTCTCCTCAGAGGATATTATGCATAAGTTCAGGATACCTGGTAAGACTATATTCAAAGTCTATCAGCTACGGCATCTCCTGTTGCAAGTTTTTGGGGTTACTCCACCTCCCAGTACTCAGGTTCATTTTCAACCCTCGTTAATCCAAATGGCCGGTCTGCTCCATGCTGTCTCTAAATTATATAACCTCTTTTTTGCCTGGGCATATCCCGATAACTATGCCACTGTAGCCTACTGGCAGTCGCTTTTACCAGGTAGGGAACTTGATTGGTCCCGTATCTGGTATTGATGCCATAAATTTATGTTACAAGATAGACTCAGGTTGATGCAATTTAAAATCCTGCATAATATCTACTACTCCACACAAAAACTTGCCAGGCTGGGTCTTCTGTCCTCTCCGATCTGTACTAGTTGCAGGTCACAGACTGGAGACCTCCTTCACATTTTTTGGGAATGCCTGAGAGTAGTATTACTGTGGTCCACTATCAGACAAAGAGTAGATCCACTATTAGGAATTTCTGAGTTGTTTACGCCTGAAATTTGTGTTCTGGGGGATCTGTCATCTATTACTGTAGTATGCAGAAAGTACTATATGGCGTTGATCTCTTTGTCTGTTAAGAAAATCGTTCTTAGACATTGGAAAGATTCAGAGAACTTAAATTATGTGGAATGGCTCCAGGAACTTCTGGCCAGTCTCAGAACGGTGAAGTCTATTGCAAGTCTCACAAACAGAATGGATAAATTTAACAAGATTTGGGGCCCTTTCAAACTTTATAGCTACTAGAACTGAAGATTATATTTTCTGTCAGGTTACTGCACTTTGTAGGTATATTGCTGTGCTGGGTTTGTGGGGGTGAAGGTGGCGGGGGGTAGGGGGAAGGGGGCATGGGGAGAATGAGCCATTGTACACTCTGTCTTAAGTCTACGATTATGTGGTATTGACTGTTGTGGCTTGTTCTCTGTACTATAAACTTTCAATAAAAATTGAATGAAAAAAAAAAAAAGGATGGCAGAAAAAGGGGAGATATTGTTGATGGGGGAACCTGAATATGCCAGATGTTAACTAGAGCACCTTTGCTGCAGGTACATCCAAGAGCAGGGTCATTCTTGATGCCCTACAAGGGGCATGCCTCAGACAGCTAGTATTGGAACCCACTCGGGAGGGAGCAGTCTTAGACCTGGTACTCAAATGGGAATGGAGAAAGAATCTCAGATTTAGAAGTGGTAGCCATCTGGGAACAAGCAACCACCAAACAGTGTGGTTCATGATAAACACAGCCATACAATCAAGCCACAAAAGCAAAGAGTATTGGACTTTAGGAGGACTGACTTTGGGAAATGAGAGAGTGCCTCAAAAAGCACTAGCAAACAGGCAAGAAGGAGGGTGGAGGAACAATGGGGAGTAATCAAAACAGCCATCACAGAGGCAACAAGCCTTGTGTAAAGCAAATCAACAAAACACAACGAAGGAAAAACGCTATGGTTCTCAAAAGAGGTGGCAGGGAAGGTTAAGGAGAAAAGGATAGTATTCAGAAATATAAGGAAACACAGAAGGAGTAGGACAGAGAACTTTATCAGTTAAAGTAGAAAGAGGCTGGGAAGGCAGTCAGAATAGCAAAGGCTCAAACCGAGAAAAGGATAGCCAACTCTGTTAAGAAGGGGGATAAGACCTTTTATAGGCACATTAGGGAGCAAAGAAAGACCAAAGGAGGGATACTGAGGCTTAATAAAGGGGAGGTAATGTGGGTTGAGGGTGACAGTGAAAAAGCTGGGATACTGAATGAATATTTCTGCTCAGTATTCACAAAGGAAGAGGAGGGGGAGGTACCTAAACCAAACAAGAGAAACACTCTGAAGATGGGGATCGATACCAGTCCATTTACAGAAGAAAGGGTTCTGAAAGAAGTAATAAAATTGAAGATGGACAAAGCAATGGGGCCTGATGGGATTCACCCAAGAATTCTAAAAAAACTAAGGGTAGAACTAGTGACACCGCTGACTACTCTCTTTAACAAATCATGGGAAGATGGGGTGGTACCCGAGGACTGGAGAAGGGTGGATGTGATTCCTCTTCACAAAAGTGGGAGCAGGACAGAGGCAGGAAACTACAGACCAGTTAGTTTGACTTCAGTGGTAGGGAAAATGATGGAATCACTTCTGAAGGAAAGAACTGTTGAGTACCTAGAGGCCAGTGGGACACTTGACCCAAGGCAGCACGGATTCACAATGGGAAGGTTGTGTCAGACGAATCTAATAGATTTCTTTGATTGGGTGACCAAAGTAGTAGACCAGGGAGGGGCTGTGGACATGGCCTTCCTAGATTTTAGCAAGGCATTTGATACAGTCCCACACAAAAGATTAATACACAAGTTAGCCAACCTTGGAGTGGGTCCCAAGATGGTAGCCTAGATAAAAAATTGGCTGGACAACAGGACAAGGGTAGTAGTAAATGGAGTCCACAGTGAAGAAAGGAAGGTTACTAGCGGGTACTGCAGGGTTCAGTACTGGGACCGGTCCTTTTAATGTCTTTATAGTGATATTGCAGAGGAACTGGAAGGAAGTATATCTCTTGCAGACGTACACAAAGATCTGCAAAACAGGTTGATACACAAGATGGAGGAAAGGATGAGAAGGGACTTGGCAAGGTTGGAGGAATGGTCAAATGTATGGCAGCTCAGATTCAGTGCAAAGAAGTGTAGGTAATGCACCTGGGAAACAAAAACCCAGGGAAGAGTACGAATGGGGGTAAGATACTGACAAAAGTAAAATGGAAATGGACCTGGGGTAACTATATCAGATGACCCAAAGGTGCGCAAGCAATGTGAGAAGTGCAGGAAGGTTGGGATACTGGGATGCATAAGGAAAGGCATCAATAGTAGAAAACAGGAAGTTGTTATCCCTCTGTACAGGCAGTTGGTGAGACCCCACCTGAGTACTGTGTGCAGTTCTGGAGACCCCATCTCCACAAAGACATAGACAGAGTGGAGGCTGTCCAGAGGAGGGCACTAAATGGTGCAGAATCTGCACCAGAAGACATACAAAGAAAGACTAAAGGAGCTTAATATGTATACCCTGAGGAAAGAAGGTAGAGAGGGGACATGATAGAAACTTCAAGTACCTCAAGGAATCAAAAAGCCCAAGAGGGTAGCATCTTCCAGAAAAGAGATGTGCAAGAACAAGCGAGCCAATTTGAAGATAGAGGGGACGGCTCAGAGGTAATGTGGAGGAAGTATGTTTTCACGGAGAGGGTTGTGGATGCATGGAACAGCCTCCCTGAGGAGGTCGTGGAGTCAAGAACAGTGGGGGAATTCAAGAATGCATGGGACAGACATAAGGCAGTCCTAGTGGGGGCTAGGAGGAAGTAAGCTGTTGGTTAACTAGGATCTGCAGCTTATCTGTTAGGTAGGAAAATGGGCAGACTAGGTGGGAAAAGCGGTCCTTATCTGCCGACAAATTCTATGTTTCTGTTTTTAAGTCTGCCACATATTTTTAAATGCTTTTTAAGCCAGCTTGTTGGCACAGGGGTGGGGCTGCAATTCACGGCGCCTGCAACCTGGGTTCAAGAATGAGCCGGGGACATTGGGGCCCATCCAGGGAGAGGAAGACTGAGCATCCCACAGGGCACTTTTCTCCAAGAAGGCAGGGTAGTAGGCTCTGCTTTGATTCAACCTCCTCACCAAGGATCACGCCCCAGACCCGAAGCGCCAGGGTTATATGCTACTGCTCTCTAATGTGAACTAAGGAATTTTCAGCCTTTTGCAGCAGAATATTGTGCTACTTGCCTTTTTATGCTGACCAGTGCCGACATCCAGCAATTTTTCCACTGTGATGCTGCCACTTGGTGGCCACAGGTGGCAGTGAAGTTCACAGTGAGGGATGGCCACTGGCTGACATCATGTGCAGCCACACAACACCACACGCACAGGTACAGGCCTTCAGTGCTGACATCCAACCAGGGATGGGAGGAACAGAAGGAAAGACCCCAGAGCAAGCAGGATGACGTTACCGCTGTTCGAGCCCCTGAAAACCTTCTAGCAGTTCTCACCCCACGTTTATGGACTGGAAGGAGGTTTACCCCACACCTGATGGATCACCATGGCCCACTTGAGCTGTGTAGTGCGGACTAGTGGGTGCAGGAGTGTAGGAGCTAGTGATGGCAAGGACAGAGCCGGGGGGAAGGCAAACAGAAGAGGCAATGCCAAAGAAAAAGAAACAATAACAAAAAATTTTTTTTTTTTAATAAATAATTTTGTAATAAATAACTCAAGTCAATAAATATGTCCTCCACTAGCAATTTGTTTACAAGTCTTTCCCCTTCAGGGTATTTTTTACCTATACATACTAGCCACACTGTGCATTTATTGGGATGGTGTCGGAACAGGCTTCTTATTGGTAACAACACAGCCCCACAACAATGTTTAGCTTTCTCATGGAAGGCCTGGCAGAGCGTAGAAACTTTAAACTTCAAAACCACATCCATCTGTTCTGGGATGAAATAAAATGGAACAAAGAATAAACCCATTGATGTTTTGTGTGTGCTAACATTTCCACCATACTGTTTCTTTAGTGGACAGTCTATTCTATTCCTATGAAAAATGTTGCTGTGAAAGTGAGTTTTTGTCTAGAAGGAGTCTCTCTGACTCTGAGTAAGGTTAATTCTCAAGGGGCCGGTCTGATAATACTGTGGCTGCAGCTGCCCTTTGTTATATCAGTGATTGCCAGCAGATGTCGCTACGTTGCAAAACAGCACCCATTACCCCCTTAGGTCAGCAAACAGTAGCTGTTTTAGCCAAACTTGAACATTGAAATGAAACATGTTACATCTTTTAGGGAAAATTCTACTCCCTTGACAATACTGCTAGCCCCTTGAAAAAATTCTATATTCACCCCTGCCGGTGACCCAGACCCCTTTCAAACCCAGGGCATTGATGTGGGCTGTTTGGGAGAGAAAAAAATGTTTCAGAGGTTCTCTCCTGCTCTGAGATGGGTGATTTGTGTGTCCCGCTGTGACGCTGCAGTCTGAATGACCACAGATGGTGGCAAAGCAGGGGACTGTCAATGCCGCAGGAAAGGACACATACCTAGTAATGCATGTCTGGCTTCCACACTGTGCCCTGCACCCTCGGGGTGGAGATTTAGAGACAGGATTGGTACCTAGTAATCCATGCCTGGCTTCCAGACACTGTGCCCGGCACCACAGGGTGGAGATTTAGAGACAGGATTGGTACTTCAGTATGCGGCCTGGCTTCCAGACACTGTGCCTGGCACCCTCAGGGGTGGAGATTTAGAGACAGGATTGGCAATTTAGTAATGCATGCCTGGCTTCCAGACACTGTGCCTGCACCCTCAGGGGGTGGAGATTTAGAGACAGGATTGGCTGGAAATTGGGGTCCCCTGCTTGGAGGATGGTAGCTCACCATGTGCAAATGGAAATGCCATTTCAAGTTCCTTCCTGTGTCCTGATATATCCTTAGGATGCTTCCTCGTCCCTCACTGGGGGTTCCTAATTATAAGTGCCTGCCAAGCAGCTGATAGGCATGGTCGTGTGTGTGTGTGTGTGTGTGTGTGTGTGTGTGTGTGTGTGTGTAGGAGAGAGAGAAAGGGTCTTTAGCTGCTGAGTGTGTTTGTAAGTTGATTTAAAGTAGTTTTTTTAGCTGCCATTTCTGTATGTTGGACATTGTATTTAAGGTCTGTTCCTAACTGCCTTTTATGGTGCTTTAAAATTTGGTTTGGGCAGGATTAAGGGATTCTAGTAGATAAATTAGTGATTGTGTGTTTAAATGTTGCTCTCTGGCCTGTAAGTGCAGGCATCATGTTACAGGGATTAGTGGTGTTAGAAGGTGATGGTTAACTGTTATCTCATTCAGTCTTCAGCTAGAGGAGAGAGAGAGAGAGAGAGAGAAAGGGCCTTTAGCTGCTAAGTGTGTTTGTAAATTCTGTGTGTTGGACATTGTATTTGAGGTCTGTTAACTGCAGAAGCAGTTGGTCTGCTAGAGGTTGTCTGGTTTTTTGCTTGAGCAGTTGGGGAAAGGATTTACTTGTTGGATAAGCATTACATTCTTTTTCAGTCTGTGAACTTTGCTCAGTAGTGCGACTTGTTTAATACAGTGTTTAGGTGGGACCTTCCTCCAGAGGAGGCTGCAGTGCTTGAGGTGCAGTGAGGGGCAGACACAGGGCTGATACACTCTTGTGAGAGTGAGGTGTAGGCCCTAATCCCACCCTCCTCGGATCACAACTCATTTATAGGGGAACACCTGCCCTGCAATTAGAGGAGGGGGCTACAGGTGCAGCTCATTTACTTCCATCCAAAAATGCAGCCACAGGGCAGGGAAAAAGCATAGGTAGGTCTCAAGTAGGAGTACAGCATCCAAAGTGAGTTGCTGATAGTGTGATAGGTGGATATTGGAAGGGGCCTTCCACTGGAATGTATCAGGTATTTCTGTTAGAGGCTGTGCTAAGATTACTTAATTCTACTTGCTGTAGGGATAGTTAGTGTGCAGAGGCTGTACAGGTAGTGTGGACCATGGGTAGGATTGTTGGGTGCAATGGTTGTGGGGCAGCAGTGGGATGAACATACTGTGGAGGCTGGGAGGGTGCCCAATATGCCAGGCTAAGGAGGCTCAAGGAAGAGGTTCAGTGGCTGGGCAGGGAGCTGGGAGGTTGAAGGATGAGGGAGGATTTCATCGATAGGAGGGCTGACATCTGAGAGTATTGTGGGGGCACCACAGAGAAGGACCAGTGGGTCAAGGGAGGGGGCGAACTAGATAGGAAGCCAGCTGATGGAAGGTGGACTCTAATAGAACCTAGAAAAAGAGGAGCAGCAGTAGGCAGGAGGGAGGGAAGGAGGAGAAAGTGCATAGTAAGGCAAAGGGGATAGGGAACATGTTAACTTTGCTAGAAAAACATGGAAAAGAGGATTCAGGAGGTGACTGCACCAGGGATAGCACTCACAAAGAAGAGGGTGTGAGGGGCATTATTAGTGGAGAGATTGAGCATGGTGTGACAGGGGAAGGGATAATACTCGGAGAGGTGAGAAGGGAGAGGAGGTTGGCAGTCAAACAGGTGGAAAGGTAGGGGTCTTGATTGTGAGGGACGGGGAAGACACTGGAGCACATGGTAAAACTCGGTCTTGAGTGGCTCCAAAAATGAGAACCTGGGTGGGGGGGGTGGCGACAACCGGTACAAGGAAAGAGGAGGGGGGTATACTGGTGTTGGGGGACTCAATACTCAAGGGGATCAGATGGGATGGCAGGGAGAGGCACAGTCGGATATGGGTGGAGTCCATACCAGGATTAAAGGCAGACATGGCAGGACAGGCAATCCTAAGGTGCATAAAGAGGGGGTAGAAGGAAACCACACATTGTGGTGCATGGGGACAAATGACCTAGCAGAGGGAACGGTGAAGGTAACAAGGGAGGATTGAAGAAGTGGAAGGTTGTGTGAGGAGACTGGGGAGTCTGTGGCCTGCTCCGAAGTGCTCCCAGTACCCTGCGCAAGCACAGTGAGAAAGGAGAGGATTAGAGAGTTGAACACATGGTTTTATTTATTTATTTAGTTTTTGTTGACCGGGTAAGTGCACTAGACAAATCCTGCCTATTTTCAGGCACGACCCGGGGGAGGGGGATACAGATGAATGCCAACTGACCTTGAACCAGATTAAGCTGTTGGTGGTATTTTTTTAGTGAATGAGGGAAATTTGGCCAGGACACCGAGGAAATTCCCCTACTCTTTTCGATAAGTGCCATGGGATCTTTAACATCCACCTGAACTAGGTTGGTAGAATGGTGTCAAACTAAGGGGTATGGGGTTGTGGGTGGCTGGGGCAGTACCTGGGATAATAACAATCTGTTTGCAAGCGATAGGCTGCACCTGAGTGGGGAGGGGAAGGAGGTATTAAAGCGAGGACTGGGGAGGTATATTGCAACAAAGGTGGATTTAAACTAGATTGGGGGGTGGCAAGTGGACAGCAGGTAGGCAAGGATCCGATAGAGTGGAGTCACAGCCTACCCCTCAGGCTAGCAGGGAAGGACTCAGGGAGGCCAAAAAAGGAGGGAGTAGAAGGGACGAGATGGATGCTAGTGAAGGGAAGGGGGCATTATGGAGGGTGGTCTCATTGAATGCAAGAAGTCTAGGAAACAAATCCCCTGAGCTACAGGCACTCTTAGCAGTGTGGAGGGTGGACATTGCAGCTGTCACAGAAATGTGGGCAACTGAGCACCAGGACTGGGATCTGGCAATCCCAGGATACAAATTATACAGGAAGGACTGTAAGGAGGTGGTGGCAGTCTATGTGAGGGAGAGGATCAAATGCACAAGGGATGAGGGAGAAGAAAGGAGAACGGAGGCAATCTGGCTGCAGCTCCTGGACTCAAGGGATAGGAAACTAAGGTTTGGGGTGGTATACAGGCCGCCGTCCCAGTCTGAGGAGCTTGACAGGGAGCTAGCGCGACAAATCAGAAAGGTATGTAGAAAAGGAAAGGTGGTCATCATGGGGAATTTCAACTTGCTGGGGTTGACTGGAGCACTCCAGTCACTTCCAGTGCTAGGGAACAAGTGCTCCAGGATGCGATCCAGGATGGTCTCCTAACACAGTTGGTTACTGTACCCACTAGGCTAAAGAACACTTTAGATCTGGTATTGTCGAATAGGGAGGCAGTGAGGGAAATAAAGGTAGAGGACCCACTATCCGACAGTGATCACCAAACAGTGTGGTTTAACGTCACGATGTGTGGGGAGCCAGAGAAATTGGTTACTCAGGTGGTAAACTTCAGCGGGATGGACTTTGGGAGGATGCAGGATGTACTGAAAGGGAAACTGGAGGGCATAAGGCATGAGATGGACGTGGAGCTGAAATGGGATATTATTGAACGGGGGGTTACAGAGGCAACAGAAGCCTGCAGCAAGGCACAGAGTAAAAGAAGCAGAGCAAGAAAACCATGCTGGTTGAACAGCGTGGTTGTGGAGGTGGTGAGGGCAAAACAAGTGGCTCACCAGAGGTTTAGGAGGACAGGGAAGGGAGTGGACAGGGAGGAATATGCAAGATGGTCCAGGGAGGTGACCAGAAAAGTGAGAGAAGCCAAGGCTCAGAGGGAGCTGAGATTGGCACAGGGAATTAATGGGGGAGAAAGACTTCTTCAGATACATCAGCGAAAAGAAAGGAAAGGAGACAATAGTGAGGATAAAAAGGGGTAGGAAGTGGACAGAAAAGGGGAGGAGCTGGCAGAAACACTGAATAAATACTTTGTTCCGTGTTCACAGAAGAAAAGGGGACCGCTACCAGCATGGGCTGGGAGGTGGGGACAGGAGGGGAGGAGGTGACAGATGGAAGAATTGAGGCAGGCAGAGTCCAGAGGGACCTGAGGCACTGAAGGTAGACAAGACACCAGGGTCGACTGGTATCCACCCCAGGTGCTGAGGGAGATGGTGGAGGTGTTGGCGGAACTGCTGGTGGATCTGTACAGCACCTCCCTAGAGTCAGGATGTGTGCCAATGGACTGGAGGATGGCACATTTAGTGCCATTACACAAGAGCAGGCCAAGGGATGAACTGGGTAATTATCATCCAGTAAGTCTCACATCCATAGTGTGCAAACTCATGGAAACGATACTAAAGGAAAGACTGGTGTCATGCCTGGAGGACAATGGCCTCCAGGATGTGAGGCAGCATGGGTTTATTTCTGGGAAGTCTTGTCAAACCAACCTGATACAATATTATGACTAGGTGACAGGTAAACTGGATAAGGGTTATGCAGTGGATGTTCTTTACTTGGACTTCAGCAAGGCCTTCGATTCAGTGCCTCATGGGTGGCTTGGGGGGAAGCTAACTGGTGTAGGAGGAAGGGCAAAAATAATAAACTGGATTACAAGCTGGCTGAGTTGGAGGCTGCAACAGGTGGTGGTGAGAGGGGAGCCTCAACCCAAGGCTGGCGACAAGTGGGGTGCCACAGGGCTCTGTGTTGGGGCCAGTATTGTTTGGCTCTTCATATCAGACATTGGACATGGGGTGGTGAGCAAGGTAAGTCTGTTTGCTGATGACACCAAAATCGGAGCAGTGGTGGATGGAGAGGAGGGGTGGAAGCAGCTGCAGGGGGACCTAAGCAAGCTAGAGGAGTGGTCAGAGAGGTGGCAGCAGGGATTCAATGCAAAGAAGTGTAAGGTTATGCACTTTGGGGTGAAGAACCCAAGGAGAGAATACTGGCTGGGGGGGTTAAGCTGGGGATCACTGAGGGGGAAGAGAAGGACCTAGGGGTAATGATAACAGGAAGCATGAACAACACTGCCCAGTGCAGGAGAGTGGCTGCAAAAATGAACAAAATGCTGGGGTGCATAGCGAGGGGGTTTTCATCCAGGCAAAGTGAGGTGATCTTGCCCCTCTACAGATCGCTAGTAAGGCCGCACTTAGACTATTGTGTGCAGTTTTGGAGGCCATACCTAAAGCATGACATCAGGCTGCTGGAGGTGCAGAGGAGGGCAACAAAGATGATATGTGGAATGGAGGGGAGAGACTATGACAGCAGGCTGGGAGACCTGAATATGTACACCCTGGAGGATAGAAGGACAGGGAGATATAGGATAGAGACATTCAAGTATCTGAGGGGAATCAATAAGGATGGGGCAGATGGAGTCTTTAAGTTAAGGAGGGAGAGGTTACCAGGGGCATGTGGGCTAAGAAATGGAGGGGAAGATTTAGAAAGGAAAATGAGGAGACATTATTTCACAGAGGGTGGTAGCAAAATGGAACGCCCACCAGAATGGTGTGGTATCATGTAAATCCAGGACCAGCTTCAAAAAGGGCATGGGACAGGGAACAGGGAGAGTGAGGGTGGGGGATGGCAGGGATGACAAAAGGCAGGGGTTGGGGCAGCTGCAAACTAGGGGTGTTGACTGCACACTCGAGCAGACTTAGACCAGGTGGTCTGTTTCTGCTGGCACATTCATATGTTCATATAGTGTGTGTGTGTGTGTGTGTGTGTGTGTGTGTGTGTGTATGTATGTGTACTGGCACCTCAATTAACAGAAAGCTACAACTCCTCCCTCCAGACAGGTTGTGTCCCACTTTATTGGAGAGAGGCACACATGGTGCCCATACACAAGAGTGGACCCCGGGATGATCCAATGAACTACAGACCGGTCAGTCTGACTTCCATCATAGGTACAATTCTAGAGGCCATCTTAAATGAAAGGATAATGGAGTTCCTGGAGGTAAATGGTTTTCAGGATGAAAATCAGCATAAGTTTGTCTGGGGTAAATCATGTCAAACCAACCTGATGGAATTTTTCGACTGGGTGACAAGGTTCCTAGATGTGAGTAAGCCGGTTGGTATCATATACCTTGATTTCAGCAAGGCTTTTGACTTCGTCCCACATGGGAGGTTGATCTGGAAGTTCAGAGAACTGGGGTTGGGGGAGAAATTGGTAATGCAGGTGGTAAATTGGCTCTGGGATAGGAAACAGAAGGTAGTGGTGGGGGGAGAGGTATCAGCACCCAGAGGTGTCATCAGTGGAGTCCCACAGGGCTTGATCCTGGGCCCAGTCCTCTTTAACATGTTAATCGCGGACATCAGGGTAGGGGTGGCTAGCAACATGAGTTTGTTCGCTGATGACACCAGACTGGGGTGGTGGTTGAAAAATGAGGAAGGTGTAGGGCACTCCAGGATGACTTAAAGAAACTGGACAGTTGAGCCAAAAGTGGCAGCTGGGTTCAGTGCACACGAATGCTGCGTGCGCACCTGGGAGGGAGGAACCTAAGTTCACATACCACTTGGGGAGGAGGGTTATGCTGTCTGTCACACAGGTGGCAAAGGACCTGGGGGTGCTGGTAGATGGAAAGGGAAACAACTCGGAGCAGTGTAGAAGAGTGGCGGTGAAAGCAAATAAGATACTGGGTTGCATAGCTAGGGGTATTGCGTCCAGAAGAGAGGAGGTTATTCTGCCACTGTACAATGCACTAGTGAGGCCACACCTGGAGTATTGTGTGCAGTTCTGGAGGCCCCAGTTTAAAAAGGACATAGCACTGCTGAAGAGAGTCCAGAGAAGGGCAACCAAAATGGTTCAGGGAATGGAGGGAGTGTTGTATGAGGACAGACTCAGAAAACTGAACATGTACATGTTGGAGGACAGAAGAGACAGAAGAACATGATAGAGACTTTCAAATACCTGAAGGGGTTCAATAAAGGGAGCATTGAGGAGCTTTTCCAACTAAAGGAAGGGGGGAATAATGAGAGGACATAGTTTAAAGCTCTTGGAGGAGAACTTCAAAGGGGAGGCAAGAAGGCATTTTTTCACTGAGAGGGTTGTGGTGCCCTGGAATGCATTGCCTACAGAGTTGGTGACACTGGAAACAGTAGAGGGTTTCAAGAAGGCATGGGGCATGGTAAAGGTAGGGAGTAGGGCAAACACCACAAGGGAACAAGGGGTGGTGAAACTATGGGAGGAGGGGTAGCGCAGTTGCTGTGCCCACAGTGAACTGTATCGGGTAGGCACGAGAGACCAATGGGTCTAATATGCCAGCAACAATGTATGTATTTATGTATGTACGTGTGTGGGATGCAACACAGACCCAGGCTGGGTAAGTGGAGATCCAAAGTGAGGATCTGGGGGGAACATAGAAACACATCTCCAAAGGGGAAAATGCACAGGGCATAGTTTCCAGTACAATACTTGGGAGGGGACAGATGGGCACATTTTTTTGTTTTGCACGTTATTTACCCAGGTTAGCATGGTTGAGGTGCAATATTTCATTTTCACTGGGGTCTTGCTTTAACTCATTTCCCCTGCTGGAAGGAGTGGATCACTGAAAGGTTAAATGACTTGCCAAAGACCATGCAGCGAGTATTTGGCTCCACTGGAGTTTGAATCTGTGATCTCTTGCTTCCCAAATTGATGCCCTAACCACTGTATCACTGGAGTACAGATTACTTTTTTACTTTCTTTTTCATTCCGCATGCACAAATATACTGGAGGCAGTATAGTGCAGTGGCTTAAGGCTCTGAGCTGCAAACCTGGAGACCTAGGTTTGAATCCCACAGCCCCCACTTGCATACTGTGTGTCCCTGAGCAAGTCACTTAACTTCCATGTGCTCCCAGGTCACACCTGTAAACAAATTTTCAGCTTAGTGTGTCTCTCCTGGTAAAGAAAAATTAAAAATAAAAAAGACATCGGCTAGACAATGAAGTACCAGCTTATCAAGAATGACACAGGAAAGCTTCATGTGCCCTAAGAAACAAAAAAATAATAGCTAGTGTAAAGAACAGGCCAAATGTTTTTCACAAAAGGCTGGAGCCCCTGAAGACTCTTCTGTTGGTTGTCTGTTACTTGGTCTGAACCAAATAACCGAGGAGGAGGAAAATGAATGAAGTGGCGTATCCTAGGGGAAGGAATAAACACCAAATAGGCTAGCCAGTCGGTACAGCGGTTGCTCTATTGCTCGTGACACTGATGACCTGAGTTCGATAGTGAGCCCGAGTCGAGGGTCAGCCAGGGGGGAAGGAGGATCGAGAATCCCAGAGGACGCTCTCCTCCTTCTCTGAGGTGGGTGGGCAGCAAGCTCTCGTCACAACACCGCCACCTAAGTGTCCATAAGTTGTGGTGTGTGCGGAGCAGCTAAGGGGTAGGGGACGCTCTCCGCAGAAGATGTCAGTACATTCTGCAGGCAGCATCATGCTGCCTGCTCCATAGAGTGGCCTGGGGGGGAGGATATCCCACCGACTAGCAGGATGAAGCGGACAGACTTCTGCAGACCCCATGCTGCCTACTGGGATCAGGGTGGGCTTGACCTAGTGAGGCTTCCGGGAAGGGGACTGGGGTACCCATCCCCAACACTGGAGGAAAACTGTGGGGATGTGAGCCAAGGCCAGAGGTAAGTCCCAGAGACAGGGGGTGATGGGGTTGTAGGGGAGACTTCCGCAGAGAGAAGGCCAGCCAGTTTGCGGAATGAAAAAGAAAGTAAAAAGATAAATACTGTACATGATTTTAAGTTCTGTTAATGTACTCTGTGTTGATATTTTTAAATGCACTCTGTGGGGTGGGGTGGGACTGAGGGAGTTATGTGTATCTATATTAGTGTAACATCTTATGTAATGTCACATTTCTCAAGAGTAATATAAAATAAATTAAAAATTCAGTAATGTATACTTAATGTAAAAAAAAGAAACCGTAGTGTCTGCTGAGCCTGAGACAGGGAGAGTTAGAAAGCAGCCACAGCTTCCTTGAATCAAGGAGGTTATTTTCTAGACTACACTGAACTGAATTATTACTTTTTGGACCTGTGTAAGTAACTAGTATTGATTCTGTTTTTGGGGTGGACTGTTCTTAGTTTTAAGTTTTAACTTTAATTTGCCAGGAAGGAACTGTAGCTGGGAGATATTTGCAGTCAGTTGTGAGTAGACCTGTTACTTAGCCTGTGTGAAATAGGTGTATGAAAGGAAGGAAGGCACTCCCCGGGGTGGAGGGTAAGAGTTGTAGGTGATTGCTTCTAGACAGCATAGGTTTACTCCCACTCACCCTTCCCTCACCCCACCCACCCCAAGTGCATAACTTCCTTTATAGCAGGGGTTCTGACATCACTTCCCAAAACTGCTAACAACATACACCTGTTCATATCCTTAAAGGCACAGCACACTGAATAGGGGTAGAGACACTCACAAGCTTGTACACACTGAAACAAGAACAAAAAGCATCTGTAACTGGAAGGGACACAGACATGTGGAGTGGTGCAATGCACTGACTGTGGAGCAGCAGTCTTCGGGAGACATTCTGGAGACTGCGTTGCTGCCTATTTGCAGGCAACCTCTGGTCTGAAGGAGGAGGTTGTCTGTCTCCCATGCTGACCTGGCAAGGATTCGGGAAACCTGCTCCCCACTCCAGGGACCACCCAGGCCACCACCACTACCCCAGATATTGCCAAGAAAGAGGAGTGGTTGGACCACGGTGGCTCAGGGAGGGTGAGGGTGAGGATGGTGGAACAGAGGCATATCCTCCAGTTGTGCCTCTCCACAATTCATTCGCCACTCTGGTGAAGCATAGCTTTCTATGGAGGCACCTGCAGGGAGACCAAGGAGGTTGCTGGGAACCTCCATAAGGAGACCCACAGGAGGGTGTCCCAGGACCCCAGAGGGAAGGAAACAACTCCTGGTGGGGGACCCAGTGGTTAGGGGTAGAACGGGGAGGGAGGGAAAGGAGGTAAGATGCCTGCCCGCACCAAGGCTTGAGGGACAGGAAACGAATCCTCAGGATCATGAGCAGCGGCAGGGGAGAGAGAGCTGGATGTCATTATCCACCTAGGGATGAATGACCTGGCTGAGAATGGGACTAGAGCAGTGCAAGAGGAGTTTGTGGAGTTGGGAGGGGCTTAGACAAGTAGCACACACAGTAACTTTCTCGAAGTGCTACCTGTCTATGGCATGGATGAGGTTAGGCACTCTGCACCATGGGATTCAATGACTGGTTGAAAAGTGCGCAGAGCTCAGGGATTTGACTTCATTGGGGACTGGGGCTCCACCTGGAGGGATGCAGGCCTATACAGGTGCGATGGTCTGCATCTGTCCTGAGGGGAACCAGAATTAGGTGATAGGTTTAATGCTTGCAGTTGCAAGCATTTAAACCAGCCAAGGGGGAGGTACCTGAAGAGAGAAGGGAACTTAGCCCCCAAGAAATCAGGGTAATTAGTGAGGTAAACACCAAGATAGAGCAGTCGATAGGGAGAAGGGCATGGGTAAATGGAGAAAAGACAAAGGCAGTAGGGACAGGGATGGGGCAAAAATAAATAAAGCCATAAAAAATGGAAGGTAATGAGTACCAATGCCCATAGTCTAGGTAAAAAGCTCCCTGAAATGTGGCTTTGATGGAAGAGGGATGCCTGGATATTGTGGCAGTCACAGACACATGGTACACAGAGAACTATGACTGGGATGTCAACATACCAGGGTACACAATCTACAGGAGGGACAGGGAGGGAAGAAGAGGAGAAGGAGGAGGAGGAGTAGCTCTCTATGTAAGGGAAGGGATCAAAGCAACAGAGCTAAAGTACTGTAACTTTTTTGTTTGTAAGTACTGTGTCCCTTGTACTACTGTTCTAATGTCCTCTTTGTGACGAGGTACCTTTGTAAATGAGCCTCTGGCTCAAAGGTTTCTAAACTGATTTTTAACTAAATAAATAAATAAAGGGTAAACAGGGAGGAGAGGAGGCACTATGGGTCACCCTGGGGACTGGAAATGGCTCCACAATCCGCACAGGGGTTGTATACAGACCCCCATCTCAGGAGGGAGGAAATGGACAAGGAAATGATAGAAGGCATCCTTGGGATGGCAGAGAAAGGGGAAATATTACTGATGGGGGACCTAAATATGCCAGATGTTGACTGGAGCACCTTTGCTGCAGCCACATCCAAGAACAGGGCCATTCTCGATGTCCTACAGGGGCCACCAAGCAGTGTGGTTCACGATAAACTTAGCTGTAGAGTCAAGCCACACAAAAGTGAAGGTACTGGACTTCAGGAGGGCTGATTTTGTCAAATGGAGAGTGCCTCAGAAAAGCACTAGCAAACAGGCAAGAAGGTGGGTGGAGCAACAATGGGAAACATCAAACTGCCATCACAGAGGCAACAAGCCTTTGTGTGAAGCAAATAAATCAAAAAGAAAGAAAAACACTATGGTTCTCAAAAGAAGTGGCGGGAAGGTAAGGGAGAAAAGATAGCATTCTAGGAAGTATAAGGAAACACCAAGGAGCAGGACAGAGAACTGTACCAGTTAAAACAGAAGGAAGCAGGTAAAGCAGTCAGAATAGCAAAGGCCCAAACTGAGGAAAACAATAGCCAACTTAGTTAAGAAGGGGATAAACCTTCTATAGGTACATTTGGGAGCAAAGAAAGACTAAGGCAGGGATACTGAGGCTGAACAAAGAGGAAGGTGGTTGGGCAGAGAGCGACAGTGAAAAAGCAGGGATACTGAATGAATACTTCTGCTCAGTATTCACAATGGAAAAGCAGGAGAAGATACCTAATCCGGTCAATAGAAGCACTCTGGATAGGTGGGTTGATATTAGTCCCTTCACAGAAGAAAGGGTTCTGAAAGAACTCTTAAAACTGAAGGTGGATAAAGCAATGGGGCCTGATGGGATTCACCCCAGAATTCTAAAATAACTAAGGGAAGAACTAGTAAGACCACTGACTACCCTTTTTAATAAATCATGGGAGGATGGTGTGGTACCTGAGGACTGGAGGAGGGCAGATGTGATCTCTTTCACAAAAGTGGGAGCAAGACAGAGGCAGAAAACTACAGACCTGTCAGTTTGACCTCAGTGGTAGGGAAATGATGGGATCACTTCTGAAGGAAAGAATTGTTGAGTACCTAGAGGCCAGTGGGGCACAGGACCCAAAGGCAGCATGGCTTTAGCGGAAGGTCATGTCAGACAAATCTAATTTATTTCTTTGACTGGGTGACCAAAGCAGTAGAACGGGAGGGGCTGTGGACATGGCTTCACTTAGACTTTAGAAGGCATTTGACACAGTCCAGCACAAAAGATTAATAAACAATTAGCCAGCCTGGGAGTGGGTCCCAGGGTGGTAGTCTGGTAAACACTGGTTGGACAACAGGACACAGCGGGTAATAGTAAATGGAGTCCACAGAAGAAAGGAGGGTTACTAGTGGGTACCGCAGGGTTCAGTACTGGGGCGGGTCCTTTAATGTCTTTATAAGTGACATTGCAGAGGGCTGAAGGAAAGTATGTCTCTTTGCAGATGACACAAAGATCTGCAACAGGGTTGATACACAAGGTGGGTGGAAAGGATGAAAAGGGACTTGGCAAGGTTGGAGGAATGGTCAAATGTATGGCAGCTTAGATTCAATGCAAAGAAGTGCAAAGTAATGCACCTGGGAAACAAAAACCGAGGGGAAGAGTACACAATGGAGGGTGAGATACTGACAACAACAAAATTGGAAAGGGACCTGGGGGTAGTCATATCAGATGACCTAAAGGTGGGCCAGCAATGTGAGAAGGCAGTAAGGAGGGCTGGGGGGATACTGGGATGCAAAGGGAGAGGCATCATTAGAAAACAGGAAGTTGTTAGCCTCTGTACAGGCAGTTGGTAAGACCACATCTGGAGTACTGTGTACATTTCTGGAGACCCCATCTCCGCAAAGACATAGACAGGATGGAGGCTGTCCAGAAGAGGGCAACCAAAATGATGCAGGGTCTGCATCAGAAGACATATGAAGAAAGACTAAAGGAACTAAAGATGTATAGCCTCGCGGAAAGGAGGGAGAGGGGGACATGATAGAAACTTTCAAATACCTCAAAGGAATCAACAAATTCCAAGAGGGTAGCATCTTTCAGAAAAAGAGATGTGCAAAAACAAGGGGGCACAATTTGAAGATAGAGGGAGATGGCTCAGAGGTAATGTGAGGAAGTATTTCTTCACAGAGAGGGTTGTGGATACATGGAACAGCCTTCCTGAGGAGGTCGTAGAGTCAAAAACAGTGGGGAATTCAAGAATGCATGGGACAGACATAAGGCAATTTTAGTGGGGGGGTAGGAGGAAGTAGGCTGTTGGTTAACTAGGATCTGCAGCTTATCCATTAGGTAGGGAAATGGGCAGACTAGGTGGGCCAAGTGGTCCTTTCTGCTGTCAAATTCTATGTTTCTATGTTACTGGAGAACTAGCAGAGGTACACAGTGACACGTCAGGGTAGTTTTGCCATATTTACCATTTCTTAAGGACTAGACCGGGGGAGGGGGGGGTGAGCTGTTAGATTAGGAGAAATTGTTCATTCTTAACTCTAGTAACAGGGCCCAGGAACACCGCCAATTGCCTGTTTAACTAAAAACTATGAAAGGAGAATAAGTAAGATCTGGAAAAAAGCTTTTATAAAACGGATTAAAGTATTGGGCATGGGGCTCTGTGTGGAATTTGACAAGTTAGCTTTTTTATTCCCTCCCTTCCTCCTCCCATTTATCTTCCAATCTCTGGGGCACAAGCTAACCCAACCCTTTTAACTAAGACCTTTATTTCTGAGACACTGGCTGTCTCTGGCAGGGCGCTTTAGATTTTCCCTGTTTTTAATCGCAACCAGTTTATTCCTTCATTAATAATGTTGCATGGCAGAGAATCAAGTCACCAGAAGCACACAGAAGACAAAGGACCTACTGTTTGCAGTAAGGCTATTAGTCCTTATGTTTTATGCCTCTGTATTCTCTTGCCGTGGTGCCTTGCAAATCTCCTTTGCACCACATGGTGCCACCCTTGATCTCCCCAGAGGGTTTTAGGCTCAGACCCTGTCACATACATGTCCATTAGCTTCCCCCCTGTAACTCGAGCAGATTACTAAGGTGAGTCCCCTTCAGAGCATGTGCGGGCACATTCTTTGTAGTGGATGAACTGTTGATACCAGGGGCCAGATATTCAAAAGTTAGCATGGGCACTAAGGGGTGTTTTCACTCACTTACCAGGTTTTGTGGCCTGTTAGTGGGTAAAGTCTATATTCAGAGACCCTTGTAGTGTGGACAAAGCCCATTAGCACCTGAACACTAACATAACCCTACACCCATGCAAATGAAGGCCCCCCCCCCGCATACAGGTGCAGAGGCAACTTCAGAGGTTTACGTTGGCAGTAAATTGCACCCACAGGGGCTCTATTTACTGTCTTTTCAAACCTAGTCTTAAGGAGGTACAAAGCCATGGCAGATGGCAGTACTGCAGTTGCCTGCTCCACCCCTCAAAACCCCCATTCTGATGAACCGAAGGATGCCCTGGTGTCTAGTGGCACCCCTACCCTTCAGTCCCTGATCCTGCTCTGTGTCAATGTTGCCCTGGTGTCTAGTGGCACCCCCACCCTCTGATCCCCTGCCCCGATACTGTGCATGTCCTCTCTTGTGTCTAGTGCCACCCCCATCCCCAATACCCATCCCACTGATCTCACAATAATCCCTGGTGTCCAAATTCCCTCGTGAACACCGATCCCAATGATGTCAAGATGTCCCTGGTATCTAGTGGCACCCCTCCTTCTGAGCACCCATCGCAGTACCTGCATGATAGTCCTCAGTGTGTAGTGGCACCCCACCCTCCGATTCCCCATGCCATGCAAAATCCTGTGTCCCGGTGCCCAGTCATACCCCGCCCTCCAATAACTCATCCCAGTGCCTGCACTGTAGTCCTAGTATCTGGCAGCACCCCACGACCTGTCCCTTAAATGCATATATATGTCCTGGTGTCCAGTAGGTACCCCCATCTGCTGAGCACTCATCTCAGTGCTACTCTTATTCCCTGGTGGCTAACAGACCCTCCATACTCTGGCCTTCCCACCCATATAGTTTCCTGCCCCCCAAGGTGTCCAGTGGCATTCCCCCATCTCCCAGCCCATGTACCAGAGCATGTCCCTGGCGTCCAGTGGTACCCCCCAAACTGCCGGTTGCCACACAGTCCGACGAACAGTAGCAGTTCCATGGCCCCTCACCCACTCCACCCACACCCAGAACAGTACCCACCCCAACCCCCCTCACATGGCAGGACAGGACTGTGCAGCGCATCCCTATACAGCGACTGGCACATCCTTCCTCTTGCCTCCTTGGCCAGCCACCACATGAGCTGCAGTGAACGTGTACTGCAGCTCATACAGTGGTCATCCAAGGAAGTGAGAGGAGGGCTGTGCCAGTAGCTATAGAGTGATGCGCCACATGGTCTTGTCCTGGTCAGTAAGGGGGAGTGGGGTGGGTGCTGTTCTTAGTGTGAATGGAGCGGGTGGGGGGTTGTGGAACTGCTACTGTTTGGTGGCCCTTGTAATGACTGACAGTAAAGAGGGGTACCACTGGATGCCAAGGATAGGCTCCGGTACATGGGCCGTGAGATGGGGGGAATGCCTTTGGACACCTGGAGGCAGGGAACTATGTGGACTGGGAGGCCAGAGCAGGGGGGTATATAATATATTATAAGCCACATGTTAACCTTCAAGCCTCATGCCTAATAGAAAGAGGAACATTCCTTTACCCTTCAAGCCTACTTTTCTTGCACTTTTCAAAAACGTGAATTTGGTAAGGGCCACCAGCCCTTAGCTATAGCAGGGTTTGAACCTACAATCTCTCAGTTCCCAAGCAAAAGATAAAATGAAGATGAGCTTATTTGATACAAATAGAACAGATACACAGGGCAAGAACTGAAAAATAGTATATTTGCAGTTTGCATAACCAAACTGTAATAGCCAAGCATTTACATGTACCTCTGGCCATCCAGATAAGCTATGGCTTACACCAGCCTTCACTCTTCCCTGCCACCCTGCTGTTGAAGTCCCCCACCCCTTCCCAGCCTGGAACTTCATACCCACTCGGAGTCCAGCTTTTATCAGGTTGGAATTGTTGGGATCACCTCAGACTGATTTCAGACTTAGGATTCACAGGTGACTTCATGCCTCTTGTTTCCGGAAGATCTCGTCATCCCCTTTTTTTTTTATATTCGAGTTTATTAAACATTTTCAATGACAATACATAGATAATAGATAATTTTTTGCATATGCATAAGACAGCCATTACTTACTGATAGCAATATCATTTTACAGATAAAGAATCTGCAGTTATATCTTATACATCTAATATCATGAATGTACAACAGCAGAGGGAAAAGAAAGACAAGGAAAACAAAGAGAAAAGAAGGAGTACATTAACCGAAACAGAAGAAAGAAAAATCACTAGAAAAGAAGAGAGGAAAGAAAAGCTAGGCTGTCAAGAGCTAGGTAACTGTAGGGAGTTGGTCCAGGAGCTGGTAGGGACTGGAACCGAATAAATATGATCTGGTAAATAATTTAAGGAACGAAGTCTGTCTGTATGCCCATAATGTAATATATTGAATTAAGCCATTTGTTATCAAAAGTAGATTTATGTGTCCCATGCACAATACTGAGACTGCCTTGGTGAGACTCCCTAATGATGTGCACTGTGCCTTAGACTCCGGAAAATGTGTTGCCGCAGTTTTTGTGGACCTCACCAAGGCCTTCGACCTTGTGGAACATGATTTGCTGCTCCGCGCCATTTCCTCACTGAATTTCTCCCCCAACACCACCTTTCAGTTCAATAACTACCTGTTGGGCAGGGTGCACAGGACCGCAGTTGATAAGATCCAATCAGACATTCATCTCATCAGTTGCTAGGTCCCTCAGGGCTCCATCCTTGGTCCCCTGCTGTTCTTGCTTTTCCTCAACTCACTCCGCAATGCTTGCCCTTCCACCAAAACCCCTGTGTACGCCACTGATGCTGTCATCTTCAACTTGGGCAGGAACATGGCTTCCACAAACAAAATCATACAACAGGACTTCAAGCACCTCCAGTTTTGGTTCTTAGACAACAAGATGGTCCTCAACACTAAAAAAAACAATTCCATGTTTTTTTAGGGGACCCAAAAGAAAGTGTCCCTAACCCCTTTTCTCATCTCCAACTGGGAAGGTACTGTGGTGAAGGTTGTCTCACAGTTTAAATACCTAGGGGTCTTCTTTGACAGCACACTATCCTTTGACGCCCACGTCACTCACCTGACAAAAACAGTGTTCCAGAGAAATGGACCTCTGCACAGAGTCAAAAGGTTCTTGACCCAGGAGACCAACAAATTGCTTGCTCTCAGCCTATTGTTCCCAATCATTGACTATGGCTCCCTAATCTACATGGCTGCTACTTCAGGGACCCTCACCAAGGTGTGCACAGTCTAAAGTAGTATCAGCCACTTCCTGACTGGCCTGCCTTATAGGAAACACCACTGGCAACTATAATTCCACACCCTGTCTCTCTCTGGAGGACCGCCTCACCCACAGATCAGTGGTGTTCATTCACAAGGTTGCCCTAGGTAAAGTACCCCCCTTCCCGTATTTCCACACTTTTTCCCCACTCCACCAACAAGCTGGGGACCCTCTCTCCATCCAAATTCACTTTCCAACTACCCCTTAGATACACTACTGCAGGACAAAGAGCTCTGTCCTTCAGGGTAGTTGGTCCCTATAACCCCCTTACTATATTGGCCCCTATAAACTCCTGCTTTCCCATCACTCCTCAGGTGTGAGTATCCCTTCCTTCAGCACTAGCCTCTGTCAGCTTATGTTGGACAAAACGCAATGTAACTGTACATAATTGATATTTATTTTAATTATACCAAGCACTCCTTGCTTGTGCTTGTTGTACATTGCCTGTTCCTGTGTTGTATCATTAATGTTCTCAACTTCTCTCTTGCGAAGACAAGCTTATCTGCTATCCAGTATAATAAATAAATGCCAAAATGAAACGTTGCGTTAAACAAAACATTATATTTTCCATCCTATATTTTTCTGTTTGTATGGTTGACTAATGTTCGATAGTTGGAAGCAGTGGAGAAAGTCAAAGCTTAGTAATAGCCTTATGGTAGGCCACTTTCTGATGGCACAGTGCAGTGTTTTGTGAAGATCCCTGGACAGACTTTGGTGTCCTTGAAACTAAAGGATCTCCATTGCTACTCCACTCCAACATCTTTGTTTGGGGGGGGGGTAGACTGTACTGTAGACAGGCTTCTTACTGCCATGGGTCAGACTTTTGGTCAGCCATGGCTAGCTTTTCTTGGGTCTCTAGCATACCTTCACCTCATGGAACAGTGACCATGCACAGTCTTATATTAAGTTGAGTTAACTGTGGGTAAGAGAGGTGCCAGGTCATTGTCGCAGCAGCAGGGATACCGTTCATGAGGCTGGCAACCCCTGGTTCGGGAGCGAGTCTGAGTCATCGGAGGGATGGCAGGAGAGAGAAGGTTCAAGCTTCCCAGAGAATGTGCTCCTTTCTGGGAAGGGTTCATGCCTCTCTGTGCTGTGCTACTACCACCTGGGGGACCACAGGTGGCAGTGCAGGCTGGAGCAGTTAGGGCGAGCAGGACATCCTCTGCCTCCATGGACTTGCATGCAGGCTGATGCAGTAGAGCCGTAGCTACTGATGTCCTCAATGGAGAAGAGATGGAGGGAGGGAAAAAGACTCCAGTGACCACATAGTGCCTGGTACATTTGACCCTTCACAGCGTCCTGCACAGCTTCCTGCACTCTGCCACGTGTAAGCATGTCAGATTCGGGATCTGCCACACTTTTGCCCCACCTAGGGGGAGCAAACTGGGGTTGTACAGATTAGCTGCAGGCTGGGGTGACAGAGTTGGGTGGTTGTCCAGGACAGATAGGAGCCAAGTCAGGAAAGAGATAAAGTATAGGTAAAAAAACAAACTGCGAGGTGGCCAATGGGCACAGCAGTAGGGCTACTGCCTCCAACACCTGTGACCCAGGTTTGGGAGTGAGATTGGGTCACTGGGGCCAGCTGGGAAGGGAAGCTCAAGCCTCTCAGGGATAGCTCCCCTCCCTCAGATGGAGGGAATACAACATCTCACTGCCTGATTGTCACATGGCAGAGGCCAAGTGGTAGCACAAGTGAGTGCTCACTGAAGGGGGGAAAGGCCTGCTATTGGATGCCATGCATGCATGTGTGCCACCATATGCATGTGTATGTGCCACTGTATACGTGCATGTGTGCCACCATATGCATGCATGTGTGCCACTGTATGCATGTGTGTGCCACTATATGCATGCATGCATGGCACTCTATGAAACCTCTGAGTTGCCCCTAGAGTTACTAAAACCCTCGTAGTTAGTGTTTTTTTAGTTAGGCATGCTGGAAAGTAAAGAGTTAAACTTCTAGGGCTCCCTTAGCAGCTTCTGCCAGTCACTCTGGGCAGAGGTTCCAAGTGAGACTGGCTTTTGCAGCAGCATAAGCCACAATAAAATGCTGCTGTGTCAGTCAGTTTTCTGTCTCAGAGTGGAACAGTTGGCTTGGGCTGCTGACTGAGAAAAGCCTTAGGAGAGGTGACACCTATCTCCTGACCCTTTTTGGCCCCTAGTCGGATCACAGAGAGACCTTCGTCAGATTGTGGCAGCAGCTTTCTCCTGTGTAGTGCGCCTGAGGGGGCAAAGAATCCTGAAAGTTGAGTAACTTTTGGCGTCATCCCCCATTTCTGACAGACTTCCTAGAAAAGTTCTGCCCAGCTTCTGGAATGGCCATGTTTTTCCCTGTCTCTCAGGGAATTCCTGCCTGTTGGGACAAGTTTACTTTAGAAGTGTCAGAGGACTGTTTTAATACTCATATGGTGCCTTCATCATTATAGTTTGTTTAGAAAAAGAGTCGCCACCCCTCTATTCTAGAAGTCAGAACTGTACTCGCTTCTGTCTGGGATATGAGAGAAGACCATTTCTTATTTGGGAATGTTACTGAAATTATTCTTCCAGATCTGAGGACATGCTCTGTTCCATAAAATACTTTATGGAGATGGGACTTTGGTAAAAGGGGGGAGCCCGGCGTTGCCACCCCGGGATATGTGAACCCAGCATTGTTCATTTTCTGGAAACGTATGGAATGTGGTAAACTGTGAGCCCGGTGTTGTTCACACTTTTTTAGACAAACTCTGTCCTGTGTCCATAGCCCAGAAGAGGAGTAGAAGGGAATGATGTTTCTTTGACCCTGTAAGGCAGAGGGGAACCTGAACAAATGGACTGGTAGTAAATCATTACTGTTGATTTGTGGATTTTGTTATCATACCTACTCTGCACCTGCAGCCCCAGTGGGCAACTGTCTTGTCAGCCAATTGTGTCAGAATAAAACCTAGTACTTGGCTCCAGTTCAGCTTGTAGACATTCTTCTGTGAGTAGACTGTGTGATTTATTGGTACCCCCAGTGTTATATCCCACCCCAGTGCCCGGAAAAAATTAAAATGTTTTTGTGTGCTCTTTCTCCCAGGATACGAGCCAGGTAAATGTCCTAACCTGGGTTGTGTGTGGACTGTCTGGTGCCAAGTGCCAACTGTGTTGCATAGGAAGGGGTTACACATATGCATGTGTGTGTCACCATATGCATACGTGTATGCCACCATATGCATGTGGGTTTGCCACCATATGCATGCATGTGTGCCACCATATACATGTGTATACCACAATATGCATGCATGTGTGCTACCATATGCATGTGTGTGCCACCATATGCATGCGGGTGCACCACCATATGCAAGTGTGTGTCACCGTATGCATGCATGTATGCCACATGCATTCATGTGTGTCACAGTATGCATGCACGTGTGTCACCATATGCATGTGTGTGCCACCATATGCATATGTGTACCACGTATGTATGTATGTGTACCACAGTATGCATGCATGTGTGTCATCATATGCATGCATATGTGCCACCATATGCATGCATAAGCATCCTTGCTCAATGACACTCAAAGAGAAAGCCAAAGGGAAATAGCCATGGTTGATTGCCCCCCCCCAAAGGCTCATGCGTGACTGATATAGCAGGTCACACATCACCACATGTGGTCCTGGCTAAGTGGTGGATAACCGGTAAGCCCATGAGAAGTTGGATGGTGGAGCTGGGGAGATGCCGCAGGACCAAGAGTCAGAAGGCACAGAAACACAAGGTGGAAAAAATCCCTGTGGTTAAGTGAATATGGCTGGACTGATAGGGTTAGTTTGCAGCCCAGGGTCAACCACACAGTCAATGTTCTGTGGCAAAAAGCAATCACAATGACCACTTCATGCCAGAGTTCATCTGTATACCACATTGTGCTATGCACAGTGGGGTCCTGGTGCAAGCCTTTCCCTGAGCTGTCATGACACAAAGCAGGGAAAGGAGCATAAGCAGGTGAGCTAATGCAGAGATGACATGTGAATGGTATGGTGTGTTGTGTTGCTTATTGACCCCCTGCACATCTCAGTAACACCGGGAGTGTCACCCAGCCTATAGCTCTATATAAAACTAGAACAACATGTCCAGCAAGGGACTCTGAAGTAACCTTTGACCTTATTTATTATTTATTTATTTGGTTTTGTTTACGGGTAGTACACTAGACAACAATGTTTGCTATATTCAGGCCACGACCGGGAGAGTACAGACAGGGGAGACCAGAGTCAACATTAAAGAGTATTTCCTGACGCAGCATGAGGTGAGAACAAACATTCGAACAGTATACAGCCAGGTACAGTCATTATCAGTGATGACAAAGAGAAACAGATAACATTATATTAATTATTTTCATCTGATGCAACATCAATGACTACATTGAAACGACAAACAGCAAACAAATCTTAAATGAAGTAGCATTATAACAATAGGATTTCTGCTGAATGTGGGAAACTTTCAGATAGGGTCAGTGCTAGTGTGTGAGTCAAGGAACTGGTGGGAAGGCAGTGGCCACAACTGGGTAGATTTCTCTCTGGTGATGAAAGACCAGCCAAGCCTCATCAACCAGGACCTGAAACTTCAGAAAAGCAGACTTTGCCAAGATGAAGAACTTGGTGGCCAAGGGTCCAGAGAGCAACTTTATGATGCTGGTAATGACAGAGCACATGTGGGGCTTGTTGAAGAAGGTGACTGAAGCAGTCATGTGTGTCTGCATCCCTGTAAAAATAAGTGCAAAAGGGTCAAGAGGTGGCCCTCCTTGCTCAACAGGATTCTAAGGCAACTGAGCCTGCACAGAAAGGGAGTCTACCATCCAGGCCAACAACCCAGGTTCAGGAATGAGCCTGGATTATCAGAGGGCCAGGTGGAGGTAGGAGGACTGAGCATCCCACAGGACACTGTCCTCCAGGGACAGAGGGTATCACAGCCTGCTGCATTACTGCCATCTGGGTGAACACAGGTGGTGGTGTAGAGGATACACGGATGAAAAGCAGAACCATTAGAATATGCCCATTGGTTAGCTGCATCAGGCCTCACCAGCAGCCAATCCCGATGTGGTCTCCTGATTGGGGTGGGGGGAGAAAATGAGAAACTGAAGCACACAGTCCTAGACAAAGCTGCTCCAGCGGCCCACTCATGACAGAGTTGAATAAGGCCCTGTCCCATTTGTTAGACAGAAAGAGTTTAAACTCAAGGGTCTGTTCTATCCTCTTCCTTTCTGTCTCTTGTCTGTCTGGTTGCATAACCAAATTTTCTTGTGAGACCTAGGAACAGATCACTCCGACAGTTTCGCAATTCTCCGCCTCTCGCTATCCTTCTGCCTTCCCTTGCTGTTCTATCTTTTCCTCCTGTCATCAAGGCACAGGTCAGGAAGCATAGGGAAAACCCAGGAGCAGTTGAGAAAATCACCAACACTTTATTTATTGTAGCAGTAACATAAAATAAAATAAATCTGTTCAGAATAATTATTCACAGAAGCAAATAAAATTCTTTCTTGTAAAAAGAATCTTCCTTGCAGTTCAGCTTAGCTGTTTTTATGTCTTTTTCAATTCCCATCCTGTACAAGCATCCTGTTCTTTGTACATTTTATAGGAGCTGCTAGAACATTGAGAACCTCCTGAGGTCCACACAGCAACTGCAAAAGGCTCAGGCATTTGCACCCAAGTAACTTCTAGCTTTTTACAGTCATCTCAAATTATAAATATATATACATTTCAACAGTAACACCATATTTTCTAAACAAAAGTGATCCCACTATCAGTTTCATTTCCATATATTGAGTTGCACATATTCTTATATTACCAGATGTAGATATGCAAAGGGGGTAAACAGGCAGCAAGAGAAAACAGAGAGACAGTGAGAGGCTAAGGATTGTGAGACTGTTCGGATTGATCAAGTCCGAAGTCTCACAGGAAAGTTTGGCTGCGCAACCAGACAGAGAAGAGAGAAAAGGAAAGAATACAGATCCTTGTATTTACACACTTTCTCTCAAAACAAATGGGACAGGGTCCTATTCTATCCTGTCACACTTCCCCTTTGCATATCTGCAGGGTTTAAACATATATGTGAATCTTTATGTGGAAATGTCACTGATACTGGGATTACTTTGTTTAAAACTGTATAGTTATACTGTTGAAATGATTGCAAAAAATTATTTGGAACTAAAGGGGGTTAAACTGAATGCTGGTGTGCAAACTTTACAGAGCTGTCAACAAGAGGTCATTTCTGGGTCATTATGTTCTTTTTGCTGCACCTGCACGAACACTGGAAATTGACAAGAACATTCTGTGAAAAAACACTGTCTCCTTAACAAGCTCCCTGCAAAAACTTGTTATAAAAAGAGCAACAATGTTTTGTAAGAGAGAGAGACTGAGATTTGAAACTGAGAAGAAACACTCAGAAGGACTTTGTTTTCTGTGTTTGTACTGCCTTTGTAAATAGTTATACTGAACAAATTTTTATTTTTGATTTTTCTGTTATTGAGAAAAATAAAATGGTATTTGTAAATTTTGAAACTGCTCCTGGTTTTCCTGTGCTTCCTGACCTGTGCCTCGATGACACCACTCCTGCACCGGGCCCTAGCTGTGGCACTCCTAGACTGGATCCACACCTTCATGTCCACCCTGGCTGGTCAGATGACTGTGGGGAAGAAATGTAGAAGTGGCTGAAGGCATACCCTCCCAGGGGGTAAACTGAGGGGGCAGGGCAGCAAAGGGGTGTGCCACAAGTGGATGCAGGGATCAGGAGTAGTCACAGCAGCATCTCAGGTTGGAAGGGAAGCACACTTGGAAATAGCCAAAGGAGATCTTAGCCTGTGGTCTATGAAGGAGCATAAACAATATCTGAAAGAAAGAAAAAAATGAACAGAGTCTACTACCACTGGAAAGAGTCAGGGCGGTCCAGAGGAGAGTGATGAAAATGGTTACTGGTCAGCAGGGCAGGTCATATGATTAGATACTGAAGTGCCTTACCATGTACTTCCTGGGGAAGAAATGGGAAAGGGGAGACATGACTGAGACCTTTAAGTACGTGGAGGGCATCAACAGGGTAAACAAAGAGTGACTCTTCAGTCTCAGAGGAAACAAAACTATGAGTTAGCTTTATCTTAAACTGGAGGGGGGAAGGCTCAGGAAAGAGTTCAGGAGGCATTTCTTCACAGAGAGGGTGGTTGCAGGGTGGAATAAGGTCCCTGAGGAGGTGGTCTCACTGAAAATGGTGGACAGTTTCAAAAGAGGGTGAGATAAGGTAAGTGGTAAGGTCAGGGTCAAGGGGAGGTGGGAAAAAAGGGGAAGTAGCAGTTGGAGGCAGAGTCCTTAGTTGCCACTAAAGACTCCGCAACACCAGCAGACTAGATAGACCTCTGGGCCTTCTTCTGCTGGCAACTTTCGTATGTTCACAGGTTGCCTCCAGTCCAGAAGGGAGTGAGTACAGAGCAGCACTGAGGACTGGAAGGCTAGAGTTAAGGAAGCCAAGGAGGGACTAGAAGATAGAAACAGAATTTGTCAGCTGATAAGGGCTGCTTGGCTCACCAAATCTGCCATTTTTTCCCTACCAGAACTATCATCACAGACCCATAAGCAGTACATTATAAAAAAACTGTGAGGAACCCTCAGATTGCAAATATATATATATATATACTGCGCTAGTGTAACATCTAAGCAGACATTCAGTTGAAATGAAAAAAAAAAACACTGAACATGAGTGCATTAGAGAGTAACTTCCTGTATTTATATTGAGTTTTCCCTCACCTTTACAGGAGTGCTGAACAGAAGCATGGCAAGCCAGTAGAGAACTTCTGAGGGGCAGCAAGATCAAGTGACGTATTCTCCAACTACTCTAACTCCTTGAAGCCCCAGAGAACAGCTTCACCCGCTATATAGATCTTTTTTTTGTATACTTTCTTTACTCCTCTTTACTGGTCCCATAGGTCTCTCTCCAGCTCTGTCCAGGACCTAACCCATGTCCTGCTCGGTCTGAGGCCCTCCAACGTCCTACCTCCAGCTACAGGCATCCTCCAGTTCCTTCCCAGTGACTGACTACTTGGCTCTGAGCCCCCCAGGTAAGGGCCACCATCTCCTCCGGTGCTATGTCTTAAGTGCCAAGTTGCCACCAGGGGAATGGAGGATTCGGAGATGGATGGGGCAGGCCCAACGATGAGCATGGATGGGTCAGGTAAGCAGGCCTTCACCTACCCGGGTACCAGGGTTTTTCCACATTTCCTTGGTTCCCGGGGAGTTCAGATGTGCAATGACATCCAGCGCGCAATGGGCACGCTCCCACACCCACCTGCAGGACATCCGTTGTAGCTCCCATACCCCATTATTGCGGTCTCCGCAGTGCGTGACCCTCATCCACTTGCAGAGGTCACCCAAGCTGCGGATGACTGTACCTCCCACCCCAAGGAGAGTAGTCCAACAGATGCTCAGTCCTCTCCTGCCAACCCCCAGTGGCCCAAGATCGTTCCCTAACCCGGGTCCCCAGCATGGCGTGAGGTGTGGCGTCCAGTGCCTCAACCCTCAGCACCACCAGGCTGGCTTCACCTGCTACATTAACTCTACAAAAACTCATGGCGCATGTAGCTTTACCCACCACAGCTGCCATTTCCTCAGTGTGCTTCCCTCCCTACCTGTTATTTAACAGCAATTTTTTAATTAAAATGTTCGCTATTTGATTGGCCTAGGAACTTTAAGAGAGGAGGCCCAGGATGGCGTTAGCATATGTAGGCTCATTCTATTTATTTATTTCAGTTTGGGATGAACACCTTTGAGCCAATGGCTAGTTTACAAAGGTTCCAAGTCGAACAATACAAAACAGAATAAACAGCAACAATAGTATATACACAGAAATACATTGGCGTACAAAAGATAACTTGATTTCAAGGTTACATAAAAAAACAATTGTGCTTAACTGTCTAGTTACACTTTGGTTACATACTGTCTAGAAATTTACAATGAAATTTAACTGTGAGTCCTAAATAGATAGACAGGTAGTTCCAGTCTGTTCCTAGAAGTAAGCTGCCCTGTGCTGAGTGCACAGGTCAGCGGAAGGATTTCGGGAACACGTGCTTGGGTAGGGTTATCCCGCCACAAAGAAAGACTTTGCTGAAGATGTGCTTGAGTGGCAGCCTGACAGGGCTTTGTCATGGGAGGTGGAGGGTCAGTGGTGAGGGACAGGGATGGGGAGAAATAGGAAGGGATTGGCAGTGAAGTGGGGAGGGGTAGTACAGGTGGGGTGGATAAGGTGAGGGCAGGGTAGTACTATGTGGGGGGTAGGGAGGGAGGAGGAGGGAAGCAGTGGATGGGACCAGGGGGAGGCAGGGGGATAAATCTATAGTAATGTTGCAATGGGAGGTTAGAGGGTATGTTTAGAGACTTTCCAAGTGCTTGAATTAGAGCATTCAGGAAACAATCAGTTGTTAGTATAGGGGTTAGGTTATGTTGGGGCACTCACATACACAAGCGAGAGCTCAGTGTGTTTGGAGACCAGCTTTGAATTTGCTGACCCTGATTGACCTCGTTAATTATTTATTGTGATTTGTTTAAAGGGGTATCATCAGCGTTCAGAGTGAATTTTTTTGTCAACTTTAGGCATTTGCCTCTGTTACCAGAACAAACAATGAAACTGCTGTGACTGTCCTAAAATGTGACAAAATGCTGTTTGGTACCTTTTGGGCTTATTTGTTATCAGCACACAAGAGATGAGCAATGCACCAAACTTGAGAGCCGTTGGAAGCATTTTGCTCTGGTGAACATGCTTCTGTACTGGCACCGTCCTGATTACAAAACTTGTGCATGAACGAGTTTAAATTATTTTGGTGGGGGGCGATATGAGTTATGGCTACTGTTCAAAAGACTGTGCAATTCGAGACAAATCGATGCCCCTCTGGAACGAAAATGAGCAATGGAAATGCTCAAAAAATAACTTTGAAAAAAAACCAGAGCCAAGATTCTGAGCATGTGCAATATTGCGCATGCTGAGAATCTCGACTCTATTTTTTCAAAGTTCACAACAGTCAAAGCAATTTCCCGGCTTGTTCTGGTAACAGAGGCAAATGGCTAAAATTGGCAAAAACTTCACTCTAAACGCTGTCAGTGCCCATTTAACCAATGTTTGGATTTGATTTATGCACTGGTTGCATGATGGCTTCAGATGAGACTTTTCTAATGGTTTTCTGGACATTTACATATGACGTAATACCCCTTCCCCCATGTTACATCAGGGTTTGCAGGCACTAATACCTGGATACATTTAATTTGCAGTTATTTTATAAGTTGGTTTGCCATGCTCTCAAATTTATGCATTTAGATGTATGTATTTTTTAAAATGCAATAAACGCAAAACTTAAAAAAGAAAAACCACTGCAGACCCTATTTTACATTCTGCTCTTTCTCCCTCCCTCGTTCCTTTCCACTAAGATTCTCTTATGCCTGCCTTAGGCTTTCTTGAACTCCGCCATTGTTTTAGCCCCCACCACCTCGGCAGGTAGGCTGTTCCAGGAATTTACCACTCTTTCTGTGAAAAAGTACTTCCTCACATCTCCCCTGAATTTAACCTCCATCCAGTTTCATAGCACGTCCTCTTGTTCGTGAGCACTTTTTCTTTTTAAATAGGATAACAGTAGGAGCTGCAGATAGCAATAAAGCATTCCTTCAGTACATAAATAGCAAAGGGAAGGGGAAGGAGGGGATTGGGCATATAAAAAGGAAGGGGAGTGGAGTCTATGAGAGAGCTTGGGGGGGGAGCTTCGGTGACTGAATGAATACTTTGCATTGGTGTTCTCCAAAGGGTCACTATGAGAGGTGATGCTCATTGGGAGGGCCCATGGCACCAAGGGTACCCATGTTGCAACCTGCAGACGTCACCCCCAGCACCCACACGTACAGGATAAGACCCGACAGGCTGTGAGGTGTTGGGGGGGGGATACCCGCATGCTCAGGACGTAGTGGAGCCTGACACTGCAGGCCCTGGAAGTGCCAGTATCCCTCAACACCACACACTCTGAAGGGTCTTATGGTGCTTAGAAAGTGGTTTGTGTTGGCCAGACCCAACTCATTTTCTAACCACAACAGGATGGGATTTTGGGATCTGCAAACCACGGTGAGCAGGACGGAGAGAATTCAGTGCCAGCATAAGCTGCACTGTAGAAATGTGAGACGCATACCAGCTCTTTTTTTCCCCAGGTAGTGTTGACTGAAACCCAAACCCTTCATGACTGCTGTAAGCCAATCAAGTTACAGGATTTCTGTAACCCATTTCTAATGCTAGCCAACTACCTGGTGAATACCAAAGGACAGACGGGATGCACCCCAGGATCATACTGGAGCTAAAGGAGTCTGTCATAAGCCTCTCTGTACTGGTGTGGGGTCAAAGCACTGGAAAGTAGCCCCTGTGGTCCCCATCTTCAAAGGGGGGCAAGATCAGACTTGGGCAAATACAGGCCAGTCAGCCTGGCAGAGTATTTTAACTGTATTTACAAAATGGCAATAACAAAAAATCTAGAAATTTAATTGACTGAGAGACATTACCTAACTGTGTATTAAATCTCTGTAAATGCACCACCAGGTGAAGGCCCCTCCAGGGTGTGTATCATAGGATTTTAATGCACTTTCCAGGAGCATAAGGACACTTGACCTTGTGCCTTACTACATCCCTGGGATGTGCATTAAAATCCTTTATAAAATGGGCTAGGGATTTCAAGCAATCTGACTGGTTGTTAGCCATGTGTTAGAAGTCGCTAACGCATGGCTAAAACTAGAAGCCCCACCTGGAATACACAGACCTATTGTATAAGCACAATAAGACACTCTGGGGATGTGTGTTAGACAGTTCTAATGCACGTCAGGAGATTGAAAGCACTCCACCCACGGCCTTGTTTCTCACTACGCCCCTAGCCGTGCGTTAGAACTGCCTAACGCACATCCCCGTCATGTCTTTTTGCTTACATAATGCACATTTTGTCGTAGCTTATTACTTATATATTGCCATGGCAAAACAAACATCCACATCACACAAATTAACACAGTGCCCAAAAAAACTACTCCACCAAATATAACCCACTACTGCACCATCTTGAGTGGTAAAAGAAACCCCTCTTCAAAGATTGTTCTTATTTTACAAGGTCTTTTTATAAATCCCCAATTTGGGATCTGGTAGATAGACCTGGGGATTCGGGTCTGGTTACCTAACATCACCTATGACCTTCATTCCATTCTCTGGAGAAACATTTAGTGTGGGTCCCCTCATTCCCAATCCCCAATGAATAGACAACTACAGAAAAGTGCACCACTGGTGCCATCTTCTGCAAGCAATACCAAAAACAACAGCAAACTGTAATCATTAAACCGAGCACTCATTTCTACAGAATTACAAGACTGAATCTCCGTGTTTGATGATGTGTCCCACATTTTGAGAGCTAGTATCTAACATTTTGATGGCCAGTGTCTCACATCTGGGTGATAGAAGGTTGAGTGGCAGGGGCATGGCAAATAAAGTTGGCCAAGGCAACAGAAATGTCAATTGCGTTTGTAAAACCTAACTTTTCCCAAGCCTGTAGTTACTCATAATTTCAAAAATAAATACAAACTTACCAGTTCCTTTCTGGTCACGTCTGGTGCTTACAATGTCCCTGAGCCAGCAGTGGTCAAGGTTCAATTTACACACCACATGTACATAAGCTGCTGGGCATTTTGCCAACTGGGTGGAGCCTGCAGGCCAAAATGGGTGTGAATTGATTTAAAATGCCAATTTGTGTGAAACGTGCAAATAAACAGAGAATTTATTGGCAAATAAGGACCGCTTGGTCCACCCATTTTTTCCCTGCCTATAATGTCACCACAGACTCTACCTGATCTCCAGCTCCCCTTCATACCAATTTTCTTTTGTGCTTATCCCATGCATGCTTGAAGCTAGCCACTGTTTTCGCCCCACCACCTCTGCTGGAAGACTGTTTCAGGTCTCCACCACTCTTTTTGTGATGAAGTACTTCCTTATATCTCTCCTAAATGTACCCCCTTCCAGGTTCGTTGCATACCCTGATGCTCTTGTGTACCATCTCTTATAGAACCTTTTTTTTTTTTTTTTTAAGTTGTTTAACCAGGAGTAGCACATTAAGCTGAAAGCTTTTTTACAGGTGCGACCTGGGAGCACAGGGAACTTAAGTGACTTGCTCAGGGTCACACAGTATGCAAGTGGAAGCTGTGGGATTCAAACCCAGGTCTGGTCTGCTGGCTGTCACCAGATCTGCAGCTCAGAGCCTTAAACCACTGCGCTATACTGCCTCCCAAAATTCACTTGTGGGGAATGAGGGGTTGGAGAGCAGCTTGTATGAAATAGCATTAGCCAGTATGCAAGAGCCTGGCCAGTCACACCGAATGCAGCTCTTCAGACTGCACAGAAGATGAGGAACACTCAGTGCTACTGAAAGGAGGGAAGGAGGTGAAAAAATTACTCACCCTAGTAATGTTTCTTCTTAGGGATCCATCAAGTACATTGGTCCAAAGGAATGTGCTGCCCTGAAGATAGAATGTAAAGCAAATTTTAGAATTTAGGTCAGACTCTGTGCTGTGGTCATGCTCCCCCTACTGGCTTAATGCCAGATTTGTTTCTACAGCCGGGGGGGGGGCAGTGACCACTAAAATCAGCTAAGTGGCTAATAAAATATTTAAAACATTTTTCTAAAATTTTTTTTCAAAATTCACTTAAATTGTTAGCAGACAACATTTGACATGAACTAATCACAGTTTTAAAACTGTGGAGAAACTGGCAACAAGTAATTCTCAAACCACCATAAGACAAGAATTGATTTTTGTGTGAACCTATTTTAAGATTCTAGAAGGGGAGGCAGGGTAAGGGTTTAAAAGGCTCACTGATGGATCCATAAGGAGAAACAATATTACTATGGAGAGTAAAACTGTCTTCAAACAACAGAAATCCATCAATGATGCCTTATAAGTAGCAGACTTGCTAACAGTACATTGGGAGTATGGGTTCTGAACCTATTTAGGCCGGCCAGGTGGCGCTGAGGGCTGAGGCACTGGATGCCTTATGTCGCGCTACGCCAGCGGCCCATGTTCGGGAATGAGCACGGTGCCGCCGAGGGTCAGCAGGAGAGGAGAAAGATTGAGCGCCCAATGGCTGCTGTCTTTCTCCGGGGTGGGGAGTCAGCAGACCACGCTGCAATACCACCACCCGGGGGAACTTGGGTGGAAGGTGCAGTAGGAGGTAGCCAGACATGTTGGGAGGAGTGGACATCAGCCAAAGGCCAGAGTAAAGGCACGTCTCACCATGCCTTTGTCTCATTGGCACTCCCAGTGCGCTGATGCTCACAGGGGGCAGGAGAAAACCAGGGAAAAACACCCCGGAGTGGCACCAGTAGACAGGTCCCAGCGCTGGCAATCAGAGGAACCCAGAGAAAAAGACAGCACAAGGTACACACTCAGCTACAGGTCTGGAGGAGTTAGGGGAACTCCTCCACCCCAGCCAGGGGGGGTTATCCGGTGTGCTCAGGTTGAGGAGCAGGGCACCCATATGGGCAGTCAATCCTCAGAGGAGCTACGACGCAGGGACACATAGGGTCCCCAAAGAGTGAGGCAACTGCAGGAAGGTAGGAGCATAAAGATAGGGTAATGAAAAAAATATATTTAGGAAAAATGTTCTGCAAGACAGCAGTTCCAAAACTGACATCCCTCCTGGACTGCATGTCCAGACACTAGCGCTTTGTAAAGGTGTGCACTGTTTTTCAAGTAGCTGCTTCACAGATTTCTTGGAGGGGAGATGCCCCTTGTAGCTGCCTCAAAGGCAGATGTACCCCTTGTGGAGTTTGCTCATAGGCCCTGGGAGGTGACATATCAGTTTTTTTTAAAACAGAACTGTATACAAGAAACTATCCAATGAGAGATAGTCCTCCTAGCAGTTAGCTTACCTTTGTAAACATCTCCATAGGTAATAAAAAGCTGTAGGTTGAGACCTGACATCCCTTGTCTGGTTCATGTAGTAGCCCAGTGCTCTTTTTACATACGAACATACGAAATTGCCAGCAGATAAAGGCCTTATGGTCTACCAGGTCTGCTCGATTGTGCAGCTAACAGCCCTTATACTGCAGCTGCCCCTCTCTCCCCTCCAGTGACCTTCCCCCTTACCCTGTCCCATCCCCTTTTGAAGCAGCTCACTGTTCTACAGGATACCACTTCCTCTGGCAATGCATTCCACCCAGACACCACCCTCTCCGTAAAAAAGTGTCTCCTCATTTCTCTTCTGAACCTTCCCCCTTCCAATCTCAGATTGTGCCCTCGAGTGTCCCTCCCCCTTCTTAATTTGAAAAGTCCCTCTGTTCCCATCTTATTTATTCTCTTATGTACCTGAAGGTTTCAGTCATGTCCCCCCCATCCTTCCTCTCCTTCAGGGAGTACATGTTCAGCTCCCTCAGCCTATTCTCGTAGGGTAAGCCTCCTAGCCCCTGGATTATTTTGTTGCCCTGCGCTGCACCTCTCCAGTAACCTAATGTCCTTCTTCAGGTACAGTTGCCAGAACTGCATGCAGTACTCCAGGTGTGGTCTAACCAGTGACCTGTACAGCGGCAGGATCACCTCTCCCCTCATGCAGGATATGCCTCTGACAATACAACCCAGCGTCCTGTTGGCCTTTGCAGCTTCCTTTCTATACTATGCTGAGTTGTTTATTGCTCCCATTATGATCACCCCAGATCCTTCTCTTCCATCTTGGCTAGTTGAAACCACCCCAGCTGGTAGCTCCTCCTTGTTTTTTTTGCACCAAAATGTAGCACCTTGCATTTCTTGGCATTGAACCCCAGCTGCCAAGTGTCCAACCAGGCCTCCAATTTTGCCAGATCATCTTGCAACCCCTGCCACCCTTCTAAGTCATCCACTACGGCTCCCATCTTGGTATCATCTGCAAACAGGCTGATCTTGCTCTTGATACCTATTGAGATGTCTGCTATGAAGATCCCAAACAATGCCAGCCCTAGTACAGAGCCCTGTGGCACCCCGCTTGTCACCACCCTGGGAGATGAGACCTCCCCTGCCACCACCACCACCCTTGGCTGTTTTCCTTGCAACCAGTTCACTACCCATCCCACCATCTTCACCCCCGCTCCTGTGCCTTCCAGCTTACTTCCTAGCCTCCCATGCAGCACTGAATTGAATGCCTTACTGAATGCCTTACTGAAGTCCGGGTACAGGACATCCACTGCATGGCCCCTGTCTAATTGCCTGGTTACCCAGTCATAGTACTCCACCAGGTTGATCTGACAGGGTCTGCCTGAAACAAACCCATGCTGTCTGCTGTCCTGCAGCCCATTAGCCACTAGGGGGGAAATCAGCTTCTCCTTCAGGACTGTCTCCACCAGGTTTCCCAAGATGGATGTGAAGCTTATCTGTCTGTAGTTCCCTGGCTTATCTTTGTGTGTGCTCTTGTGGAGGGGTATCACGTGCACCATCCTCCAGTCCTGAGGTACACTCCCCGAATCCAAGGAGGCATTGAGCAGGTCTGCCAAGGGTTCTGCCAGGACTTCTTCCAGTTCCTTCAGCACCCTGGGGTGTATGCCATCTGGTCCTGGTGCCTTGTCCACCCTCAGTGCCCTCAAGCCTTCCAGTACTCTGTTCACTGGGATTTTCCCCATCTGTCACCTCCACCCTCATGCCCCCCCAGGTACAGCTCCCCCTTTCTCTTTAGTAAATACTGAGCAGAAGCACTTGTTTAATGCTTCTGCTTGTCCTGCCCCTGTTTCCACCCACCCCCATCCCTCTTTATCCTTACTATTTGGTCCTTACAACTCCTTTTCTCCCTGATGTAGAAGTCCTTCTCCCCTCTTTGATGCCCTGTGCTAGCCCGAATTTCTTGAATGTCTTGGCTGACCTGACTGCCCTTGTCACCTCCTTCGACTCCTTCAGGTATTCCTCTCTGTACTCCTCTCTCCCTGTTTTTTGTACCTTCTAAAGGCAGCTCTTTTCTTTCTTACTTTTTCCATGACCCCCCCCCCCTCCGCTCACCCAGCTAGGCTTCTTGGCCCTAGCCCTCTTACCCTGGACCCTTATACATGTTATGGTTGCCTCTTCAATTCCCAGTTTAATGACCTCCCACTTCTGGTTAGTGTCCATGTTTGGATGGATCCTGGCCAGACACCCCTGTACTATTTCCCTCATTCTCTTAAAGTCAGCCCTCCTGAAGTCTAACACCCTTGTGCCCGTTACTACTCCCCCTTTCCCCATGTTTATCGTGAACCACACTGAGTGGCGGTCACTCCCTGCCAGCAGTTCCTCCACCCCCAGCTCCCTCACAAACTCACCATTCGCCAGCACGAGATCTAGGATGTTCCGAACCTGGTTGGCTCATTAACCATCTGCAATAAGAAGCTGTCCTGGAAGGTGTCCAGATGTACCTGCTCCCTCCTATTCATTGTCGCTGGGCTGCCTCCTCCCCCTGATGCATCCCTACCCCTTTCTTCTCATACCTCCTCTCCCCACTTCCCCACAACCCCGCTTACTTGACCTATCCCCCATACCATGTCCTCTCAACCCATTGGCCCCCTCTCCCATTCCCTTCTCGCCTGGTCTGTCATCAGCTCCTCCACCCAGCACTCCCTCTAACACATCCCTCAATCCTGCCAGTACTGCAAATCTATTTTTCAATGTCCCTTCACTACCACCTATTTCCTCCTTCCTTCTGCTCACCACCCCACTGCTGCTGACTCTGCGACTGTTAGATTCCTCCTTCCCTCCCGTCCTCCATTACTTCCCTTTCCTGCCCTCATTTGCCCTCTGAACTGGGACCCCTGTCTCCTTCCGCATCTGCCACCTTCTTCCCACTCCTTCCCTTCTCTCTCTCTGATCTGTCCTCCCCCTCAGTTACCCTCCTTCCCTCCCCAGCCGCTGAGTTGTCCTCCATTGCAGCCCGCATTCCCCTCCCAAGCTCCATTTGTAAACAGCTGAACTAATTCCTAAGCTGCCTTGCCTGCACACCAAACACCCTCCCTCTCTCTCTCCATGCAATTTTCAGAAAGATTGCTACTCCACAGTTGTTGCAGCCTACCACCCTTCCCACCTACCAGTTTCCCTTCTCATTTTAAGTAGAAGGATGCCCATACCATCCCCATGACACCTCCCATCCATCTTTTCCAGTTCTGCTCATGGTTCCCCCAGCTCTCCAATACCTTACCCTCATGTAAACGTTAGCCAACCAACAAAGCTTACCCCACCAATAAGTGCAATCTGTCCCCTAAGCACTATCAAAAACAATCTGCCATTTAAATCTTGGTTACACTTCAGTAGTGCATTAAATCCTAACCTATAATCACTGTGCCAAACATATCAATACTGGGGTTTCCAGAAATGCCCTGCTAACACAAACAGTATAGGACATATTTGTAAGCAACAATCACTGTGCCAAACATTTAAACATTTTGCACTGACCTCAGCTAGTAAGATTTGACATCCTTTTTACATCATGGCGGTGCAGTTTTTGCTCGCTGCTCACCTGTTCTAGAGTGTTCAGAATTGAGAACATGTTCAGGAATGAGAATGGGACTGGTAACTGGTTTAAGTGAAATTCTGACACGACCTTAGGTATGAATGAACATCCTGTTGGTTCTAAGGACTACCTTAGCCATGTGGAATATTACGTAGTTTGGATCTGTACAGAGGGCTTGCAGTTCACTTACCCTCCTGGCAGATGCCGTGGCTATCAGGAAAACAGTTTTCTATGTGACATATTTTAAGTCTGCGGAAGCCATAGGCTCAAAAAGAGATTCCTTCAGCTGCTGGGCAAGACAAATGCTCAAGTCCCAGGGTGGATCTGGTTTCAGTACAGGAGGGCGTAGACGATTGAACGTCCTTTGAAAAACCTTTTTAAAACAGGTTATGAGACCAATGACCTGTCCTTGTCTGCTGATGTGTAGGCTGACACAACTGTCAGGTGTACTTTTGAGACTGATGTCTCAGACCTAAGGACTGTCAGCGTACCAGGTAGTCTAGAACTGTAGACAGCCCTGTCTACATTGGGATTATCTTCCACTTGGTGGAATATGCTTTTCTTGTTGCTGGTTTCCTGGTAACCTTCAAAACTCTCAGTACTTCCTCTGACAGATTAAAATTAGAACATTCGAGCTTTTCCTTAAACATGCCCTCAGTCGCAGGATTCTGAAGTCTGGGAATGTTATCCTGCCCTGGGATAGGGTCAGTAAGTTGTACCTCTGTGGCAGGCTGATTGGATTCTTGCTGGACAGAGTCAGAAGAACTGAGTACCAAGCCTTCCTGGGCCAGTCTGACCCTACCAGGTTCATTGTTGCTGGCTCTCTCCTGAGCTTCATAAGTACTCTCTGCATAACTAGAAACAGTGAGAAGGCAAACAGGAACTTTCCTGTCCAGTCCAGGCCTAGGGCATCCTCTGGGATGGTGCCCCTGACTGGTGACCTGCAACCAAAATTTGGAAGCCGATTGTTTTCCCAGGAGGAAAATGTATCTAACATAGAAGTTGACAGCAGATGAAGACCTATTTCTTGGCTACCCATCTTCTGAAAACTGAAGCCAGCGCTTGCTGGTTCATGCACCGCTTACGATTTCATGGTTGATTCTGCTTAGGGAGTCTGCCAGCACACTGCCCTTTCCTGGCAGATGTACTGCAGCAATTTTTGTGTCCAGAGAATAGGCAAGATCCCGTAACCTCATAGCTTCTACGCACAGTTTTTAGTTATTCTTTTTCTTTTTTTTTATACTTAGTTTATTTTAGATGAGATTCAAATAGCAACATTACATTTACCAACAATAGTAAAATTTCAAAATTAGTATACATTGAGGCTCATTTCAAGTCCAGAGTTATTCTTTTTCTACCCGTGTCTGATGGCCCCCTTCTGCTGGTCACCCTTGCCGTGTAACCCCAGCATACTCCAAGACTTACCTCTGCGTCTTCCTCCAGGGCTTGTCCCCCAGTGGGGTCAATGGGTTCCCCAAGCCCTGCCATCAAACAGGATCTGGTGCACTGGACAGGGCCTGGATAGCCGTGAGCGAGGCCTGCTGGTGACCAGTGTCCTCCTTCCTACCAGCCGAGAGACCAGCCAAGAGGTTTCTCTTTCCTCCCCAGGAGGTGCAGATGTACAATGCCATCATGATGTATGTCGTCTGCTTCCACACAATGTGCGTTGATGGCTGCCGCACCACCATGAACTTTTGGCGGCCCCAGACTGCCTTCCCTGTAGCCTCTGCTAGGGATTGGGAGTATGCCAGCTTCTGCAACCCCCACCCCACCCCTGGAGGTCCTATGGATGCTCGATCCTCCTCCCCCAGCTGACCCTACGATACCCTGAGTTTACATCCAAACCTAAGTCCTTGGCATCACAAAGGGTAGCGCTACCACTGTGCTGGCGGGCTGGCTATTTCTGTGCATAGATTTGAGGATCTTGTTCCTTCTTGTTTGTTAATGTAGTACCTTGGTGTGGTGTTATCTGTCCACATGTAGACTGACTGATCCCGTAACTGTGAGTAAAATGACTGCATTGCGAGCAGTACTGCCTTGAGCTCAAGGAGGTTTATGTGCTCCTGAGTCTCCTGAGAGCTCTAGCTGCCACTTGTTGTGAGGTTCTCTAGGTGAGCACCCCATCCTAGGAGCAAGGCATCTGTTGTGAGGACCTTGGCGGGAGATGGCTGGTGGAAGGAAATGTCCACTATGAGGCTGTTTTCCTCCTTCCATCACTCCAGTGTTTGTACAAAGCTTTTTGTGACTGGCACTAGTTGAAACATGGAGTCCGACCTTTGGGGCCAGTAACTTCTTAGGTGGTACTGTATGCCCCTTATCTAGATTCTAGCCCATGGTACCATGGCTGTGGATAGAGTCATGTGGCATAGCAGCTGCAGAAAGTCCCTCCCAGGTCTTGGCCAACCTGGGGTGGATGACTGTGCACTGGCAGTCAGATTTGATACCCTGTTTTGTAGAAGAAAATCCTTTCCCTGCAGGGTATCTAACTCTGCTGCTTTGAATTGCAGGACTTGTACTAGTTCTGTCTGAGACTTCTGCAGTTTTATTAGGAATCCTAGGTTCTCTAATGTGCTTTTTATCCGGTATATGGAGCACATTGCTTCCTGCTTTGTTTTTCCTGAGACTAGCTAGTCGTCCAGGTAGGGAAAAACTACCATACCTTGTCTTCTTAGGTGAGGTGCCACCACAGCTAGGCACTTCGTGAATACCCTTGGTGCTGAGGTGAGACCGAAGGGTAGGACTGCAAACTGGTAAAGTCAGTTTCTCAGCCTGAACTTTACATATTTTCTGTGGCTGGGTCTGACCGGAATGTGGAAGTAGACAACCTTCAGATCCAGTGACTCCAACCAATCTCCTGACTGCAGAGATGGTATTACTGCACCCAGTGTGACCATCTTGAATTTCTCTTTCTTGATACGCTTGTTCAGGTATCTTAAATCTAGAATGGGTTGCCATTCCTTATTTTTCTTGTGGCTCAGGAAGTATCTTGAAAAGAGGCCCTTGCCCACTGTGATGCAGGGACCTTTAATACTGTTTTTGCTTGCAGTAGTTAGCTTCTTTACTTCCAGTTCTAGCAGAATTCTTTCCATTGATGAGTGAGCTGGGGAGATTTTTGGTCTATACAGTTTGGGAAATCTTTGGAATTGCAGAGATATTAGCTCGTTGGCACAGTGGTAGTGCTACTGCTCATGATGCCAGCGACCTGAGTTCGGAAACGAGGCTGGGTTACCTGGTGCCAACCAGGAGGAGGAGGAGGACTGAGTGTCCCACAGGGAGGGAGGGAGGGTTCTGCTATACTGCCACCTGGGTGACCACAGATGGCAATGCAGCTGGAGATGGAAGTGCGGGAGGGAACGTTGAGGACGTCAGTGTGGAGGTGTATTCATAGTGTGCACCCGCATGCGTTGACATCAGTGCATGTGACATCCCCGGGGACAGCAATGGAAAAATGCCATGACCCCAGCACCTCTGCGACAAAGACAGCCCCTGTATACTCATTACTCATGTCCCCCACCTTGCCAGCACATGCTCTGTCTGACACAATGAGATGTCTGGGGTACTCTCCCACCCCCAACCCCACCTGGTGGTGAAGTCAAGGCTCCATGGAAGCAGATGGCTGTGGTTGGGAGGTAGGAGGGATCGTGAGATGCCTGGTGGTCCCGAGAAACAGAGGGCTGGTGAGTAGGGGGCATGAACAATAAGTTAAAAAAAAAAAGGAATTGTAAAGACAATCCCTAACCCATCTGTTCCAGGACCCATTAGTCTGTTGTAATTTTTTTCCATGCCTGAAAGTAGTGTGTTAGCCTTCATCCCACTTACAATAGCTGACTGGCAACCTGGACAAAACTGTCAGGGGTTTTGTTTTGGTTGTGGCTTAGTGGCTGATGCTGCAGCAGGCCTTGAGCCCCTCCTGCCTCTACCTCTGTAGTACCATCTCTGTGGCAGATACTTATAGCCAGAATAGGGTCTGGGACAGTAACCTCCATCTCTGCCTCCCCTTCCATATGGCCTGTAAGAAGTGTAGGCCTTTTCTTTCTCAGTAAAGTTCTTAAAACTGGTTCTGTACTCGTCCACTTTTTTTTTTTATGTATGCCTCTGTTTTGTCACCAAATAGAAACTTTCCCTTAACTGGGAAATCAATGAATTTAGTTTGAGTGTTCCGGGTGGGGTAAGGACAGTAGCCCTTAACCAGGCATATCTCCTCAGTGCCACTGCATGAGCCAAGACTCTTGATGCAGGGTATAGAGGATAGTGTATGAGCGCTCATAAACAACAAGACTATTTTTCACTCGAGAGGTTTCCGTGGCAACATGAGACTTCGAGAGCACAGCCAGAGAGGTCTCGTTACCACAGAAACCTTGAGAGTGAAAAACATCTATGTTGTGTATGAGTGCTCATACACTGTCTTTATGATATATGGGCACTCGTAATTTAAAGTCGGTGTCCTTACTTTTGAGTTTTCATAGCACTGCTCGCTTCTGGGGCCAGCTGTCACCGCTGCAGCCTTTTCCTGATGAGCTGAGGTTACTGGAACGCACATATGCAAACACATTCCAGGTTGTTGTGCTGCAGACTAGTAGCTACATATCTAGTGCAGCACAACAAAGTAGCTGACGTAGCTACTGCAGCACAACAATGCTGTTCTAGGGATGGATTTCCATGCAGAACAGCATTCTGCCATACACCTTAATTAGTATCCACAGCTATGTGAAAGTGGTATTGCGTGGTGTCCAGGGCTGACTTTGCTGTTGCAGCCAGGTCTTGCCACATCACCCTCTATTTAATACTCAGAGCCAGTACTGAATTCCACAGTGCTTTCTGGTACTGAAGCATATAAGCCAAGTAAGCTGTGCCTGTCTATAGGGCAGAGAAGCTGTTGTATACACTTTCTTGGCCATAGCATCCAGTTTTCTGGAATCCTTTTCAGGAGGCTGTACAAAGAGAGGCACATTGGCGCTCTCAGAAGCAGCTGCCTGTACCTCTCCTTCAAGATCGGGGTGGGCATACAGGTATTCTATACCCCCTACCTCTCCACCTCGTACTTTTTTCAGATTTCTTATCAATGTCAGCAGCTATATTAGGTACTGACATGATTTTAGATGTGGCGTCTTTGAGGGACTTGTGGATGGAACCCAATAGTCTCCTTGCAGGGACTAGTTCCAGCATGTCCATGAACTCCTCATCATCATCCTCATCCTTGTCTGTTTCATGAGAGGGTTTGTTGAGGGTGTTTACCATTTGTGTTATGAATGAGGAGTAAGAGGTGTATTCCTCAGTTGCCCTGGGGGGGGGGAGACACCAAACTCCCCATCAGGGGAATCATCAGGTTCTATGGGTTCATCTTCCTCTTCTTTTTCGTAATACATGTCCCCTTCCTTTACAAGCAGGTGATCTGGAGCTGGGGCTGGGGGCAGGAACATTGACTACATTTCCCATAGCCTGAAAAGCCCGGAAAACCTGCCATACCTTTGTCAAGTCCTATGTTGAGGGCCTTTGATTCTGTTCTACTGCCTTCTCCTTTTCCTTCACAGGAGGAGTGGCAGGGATATGCCTTTCATTTTGCTTTTTCTTAGCAGGTACTGCACACTGGTTCTAGAAGCTGCTCTGAGGTGCTTTTATTTGCATTTTTTCCGTCACTGTATTTAGGGCTGCCCCTCTCAGACACCCTGACATCTTTGCTATCCTTTTCATGCCTTTCCAGTGGCGGAGCAGCTTTATCTTTCTTGCCTGTCCCTTTTGACAGGGACTGCTGCTTATGCAGAGAAGAACAATCTGACACATGCTTTCTGTTATCATTGGGAGCTCCCTCTGAACCTTTATTGTGCTTTGATGACATAGAGGCAGACCGAGAAGCTATAAACTCTTCTCTTTTTAAAGCCCTTTCCTTTTGGGTTTTAGGGCAAAGCTTTTTACAAAAGTTGCAATTAATAAATCATGATCTGGACCCAGGCACTTTAAAAAAAGCTCATGGCAGTCTGCCTTTGCCAGGAGCTGAAAACAGCAGGTACACTTTTTAAAGCCTGTGGGTTCTGTTTTCTTTTTAGTGCTGTCAGTCATGCAAAACACTGATAGTGCCTGAAAAAAATAAGTATTCGGTTCCCAAACACAAAAGGGGTAGAAAATTGTATGTTTTTTTTACTTAAAAACTATTTAAACTGCTTTACAATGACAAAAAACTGAAATCAGTAAAAGATTTACATAGAATGTGGTCGAGTCCCCTAGGTGGGAACCGCATTATCAAGTGGCCTTCTCGGATTCCTGGGAAGCGACTGGGAACCGGAGAAACCACAAAAAAGGTTAAAATGAAACTAAAACACCCAAAATTACACAGAGTATTGGAAAAACTAACTTAGAATTTAAAATAATAAACACGTGTAATAATAAAGTAAAATACAGGTAAGCAGAAGCCTAGAGACAGCTTTGAGGCTACTGCTTTCTTCAAGTGGAGAAACAAATCTAGCAAGCATTAAGCCAGTAGGGGCAGTATGACCACAGCACAGAGTTTGATCTTGATTTCAAATTCTATAATTTGTGTAAGTTCTATCTCAGGAGCAGCACACTCCTGCAGACTGATGCACTTTTTTTTTATTTAGTATGCTTCTCCCCCTCTTGCCAGCTAGCCCCCTATTTGTCCTTCCTACCCCACTCAGCAGCCCCCTCACTGCCTTCCTCTGGACTTTCTCCTTCTGACACCCTGGCGTATCCCCCCCCAGGGTGGGGAAGTTGGGAAGGGATCTTCTCCTGATGGAGACTCAGTCACTGCTTCAGAGGAGAGTGCCTCAGTTGGTGGTGGGGGGCCTGCGGTGAGGGGCAGACATCCTCATGCATCGTCTGGCATTTTCCCCTTTTTCTGTCCTAGCCCCTCTAGGATGCTGAGAAGAGCCCTCACAGAAACATAGAAACATAGAATCTGATGGCGAATAAGAACCATACAGCCCATCCAGTCTGCCCATTTCCCTACTCAGTGTGACAGCCCAGATCCTATTTGATCTGAGGCTTGCATGCTGTGCCCAACTGCAGGATGCCCCGTGCTTATCCCATGCACTCTAGAACCCTGTATTGTTTTTGTTCCCACCACCTCTGCTGGGAGGCTGTTCCATGGATCCACCACCCTTTCTGTGAAAAAATACTTCCAAACATTTCCCCTGAGCCTTCCTTCCTCCAGCCACCTCATGTTGTGTCCCCTTGTCCTTGGGCAATGCTTCCTCTGAATTATGCTTCCCTCCTGTACCTTGTTTATACCCCTAAGGTACTTGAATGTCTCTATCATATCACCCCTTCCCCTTCTCTCCTCCAATGAATAGATATTAAGGTCCCTGAGTCTTTCTTCATAAGGATTCTGATGCAGCCCATGTACCATTTTCGTTGCCCTTCTCTGGACTGCCTCCATTCTATGTCTTTCCTGAGACACGGTCTCCAGAACTAGACACTGTACTCCAAACGAGGCCTCACCAGTGATCTGTACAGTGGCATCACCACCTTTTTCTTTCTGCTGGTTATGCCCCTTCCTATGCACTCCAGCATTTTTTTTGCCTTCCCCACCACCTTTTCACACTGTTTGGCCACCTTCAGGTCATCGGATATGATAATCCCCAGGTCCTTCTGCCTAGTGGTGGCCAGAACCTCCCCCCCATCTTGGATTCCTCTCTTGGATTTCTGTGACCCTCAACATGCGTGCACAAATATGTGTGCATTGCACATCAGAACATGTTGGTGTCCTCCCTAACTTGGCGGCTCCCCTTGCACTGGTACCTGTCATCACCCAGATGGCAGTAGCACAGTGGAGTCCATCCTTCCTCCCTCCTCGAGATGGCGCACCTCTGGTACTCTCAGCTCATCTTCCCCCACCGACCCTCTAATGACTCAGCCTTGTTCCCAAACCTGGGCCATTGGCATTGTGAGCGGTAGTGCTACTGCTGCGTCAATGGGCTGGCCCTGGACTAATGCCCTTTTGTAAGGCATCTTAAATGGATTCTTGTTGTTTGACTCAAGGGAAACATCAGTAAACACTATCTCACAGAACAAGCGGTGAACACTTGCAACAATCTTCCAGAGCAGGTGATATAAGCTGGTGCTGCAATAACCTTTGAACTCAGACTTAACACATTTTTGTTTTGTGAACTTTTTAAATTCTCTCTCCTTACTCACCCAGTGCTCCTGTCTTTCAGGTCACTAATGGACTAGTCCTACAGCCTGTGTGATTTGTCTGTCACTGCTGACACTGTGGACACTTCTGCCACACCCCCTCAGGCCCTCCCATGCTCTCCCTAAGCCCAGTGTGACCCCTCCTGAGGACTCCTTGTTTAGGGGCCCTTCAGTGTACAGTAGGCTTGTGCTAGGTAGTGATATCAAAGGGGGTGGGACAGAGACCATGCACATGAGGGGTAGTGGAGTGGGAGGACCCCGAAGGCTGTCATCTAACATGCTGATTGGGATGTCTGTTTTCTTCTTTTTGTTTCTACACTTACCTCCCCAGCGCATGCACCAGCAATGTTGGGGGGGAGAGATACCTGGCACGGCATAGTAACACATGCTACTCGGGGCCCTGATGCCAAGACTGACACAAGAATCACTGTAAAGCAAATGCAACACAGCCCTCTCTCTCTCTCTCTCTCTCTCTCTCTTTCTCCCTCCCCAGGAGTAGCATGCCCAAAAGGTGCTCTGCAGCCTCCTCACCAGCCTCTGTTCCTGACATCCCGGCCTCAGAACGTAAACCTGTGTTGTCAGCATGCCAAGGCAGCCCCCTACTAATGTTCACTGCCATGGGAACAGCAAAAGTACTTGAAAGTGAAAGGATCGCTAGAGTATTATGGTTGAATAGGTGTGTAAATAAGGGATATGCAATGGGGATGAATGAAAAAAAGGATTTATCTGTACAAGAGCAGTTTGACCTTGGGTAACCTCATGAGTGGTGTAAGCCATGAGTGCGGTGTCTAAGGTCAAACTACTCAAATGCCAATAAATCATTTACTTCACAAGGTCCCCATTTCATATTATTTATTTATTTATTTATTTAGCTTTTGTTTACCGGGTAAGTACACTAGACAAGTAGTATGCCTATTTTCAGGAACGACCCGGGAGAGCACAAAACATACAGTATACATACATGGCAACATTGGAGAAACAGCATGATACAGTAAAAAAACAGCTATAACAACGCTTGTATAAGGGCAGAGATACTGCCACACATAGTACAAATTGTTACAGGACATAGATAAACATTAGAATCACTGAATACATATTTCATAGACCATCATGGACTCAGAGTGGACAATAGTGGACTGCAGAGTATTACATTACAGAGACTAGGAGCAGTCACATCTTGTCATTTGTTTTAGGTGGGACCAAAGGGAGGCGAAGGTCCCATGGGAAGGGGCAGAGCGAACAGAGTCGAATGGAGTTCAGAGCCTAGGCACAAAGCGGCAAAGTCACGATCCCCATAAGGGTCCAGTAGAGGGAACTTTAAGCAACTCGGCGGTCTGTGACCTGAGCTGGTAGGGGATGGCGTCCAGTTTTGGGAGGAGATGGCGCTAGTCCCGATGGTATGCCCGTGGAAACACTTTCCTGGTGAAGTTTCCTACACCAAGGATCAGGGAATTCGCAGGGGGAGCCAGTTGAGTTTGTCATAGAGCTCACATCGGTGGGTGAGTTTGGGAGCAGCAAGTGCAAACCGACAGATATCATTATATGCCGTGTTCCACCGATTAAGATGGATTTGAGGTGACCTGGCAAATAGGTGTCTATTTGTGCAGTAGGGAATGTCAGTTTTGTGGAGGTAGATTTATTTTAAAACTTTCTTTTCTTTTTTTTTTTTAAAGAAATTGTAGAAGATATTTTGGACCTGTGCTGCATGTTGCTCCATCATTTGTAGTAGTCAGGGGCTGCAAGGAACAAACTGCATGTGTTTGACATCATGATACTTAGACATCTCCTTTGATTGGCCAAGCATGAGTGAGCTTTAGAAACGTTAGCTGTACATGGCAGCTGTGCTTAGTGAGAGCAAGTGAGCCATATGAGTTGACATCAGCTTCCTAGGAAATATAGCTGGCATCGGGGACTTGCCAGTGTGTTTCTTGTTTAAAAAAAAGATTCTGTACTTTAAAACGAATGCGATGTGTAGGCAGATGGCCAGATATGCAAGCTGGCAGGCGTGCAAGCGGGTGGGCAGGCATCCGGGCAGAAAGTGCTGTTTTAAAAATGAAAGTGTTTTTTTTAATATATACTGCGGTCTGGATTACAACTGGAGTTTGGGAGTTGAAGCCTGAAGAAAAGGAGTTGGAGGTGACAGAGAGACATTTTGTAGGGACTGGAGTGGAGCTGGGTGAGTGCTTGCTGAAAGTGAATCTTTTAGTAAGTAAAAAGTGTGGGTGGGGGGCTAACTGATACAGGGGGCTCAATTTTCAAAGGGTGACACAGCCCTGTGTCACACCTTTTCTGTGGTGCAGCTGTGCCAATCACCTTTGCTGCAACTTTGCCCAATTTTGGTAGATTTGGCGCAGTTGTGACAGTTTATTTGATTTACAGCAGATTGCGCCAACTCCTTGGCACAAGCCCTGTAAAAAAGGATCCCGGGATTGCCACAAGCTAGATCAGAAAAAGCTACTCTAACTTGCAGCAGCAACTGGTACACAGGATCAAAAATCCTAATCACCAGCCAGGTGATTCCCGCAAGCCCTGTGTGCCGTATCTTCAGCACAGACGGGGCTCGTGGTAAACAGCGGCTTTTGAAAATTGAGCCCCGAGGTGCAATAAATCTAAGGTTCTTAGATTTATTACACACCAATGACAATAATTTATTTAATGTTGTGTTCATGCCTGTTTGCATAAATGGGGGATATACAATGGTCTGAGTTAAAATATGGCATTTATTTGCGTGAGTAAGGGGGCAGGACCATATCTCCTACATACATTGTATATATGTATATAATTACTGGCCAGAATTTTTTCCCACAGAGAAAGCCAGTTATAATTTGCCGTTATAACCAGCTGAGCTGGTTATAATGGCAAACACGCATCAGCTTTCTCTAGAGAAGCGCGAGACACGAACACCTGCAGAGCAAACGAAAGAATACAGCCACTCACGCTCTGTCAGCTGCGGGTGTCCTGTCAGTTCCGTCATTGTTCTCCGTTACATCAAACAAATACTCACTTGCAAGAGATCTTTGTGCTGTGGTAATCGTAGTTATCTGCTTCCCGTGGAGATCTGGGTGTCACGTTGTCAGAAGAGAGAAGTGCATTAAGTTAACGTGGGTTAGGGAGCTTGTTAAATGTGTGGCAAAAAATTGCAACCAGCAATTATAAAAAATAAAGTAATGGGGAGATGGTTATTTACTTGAATTTTACAAACACCCTTGGAGTGGGATGCCTAAATACGCCCTCGGGGTTTATGTGGCATCCCACACCTAGGGTGTGTGTAAAATTCTCGTTATAACCACATCTCCATACATTATTCTCGATGTATACCACGGGAGTGATGAATAACACTGGTAAATAAAAAGCTTTATTTTGCCTTGCTATCCAGCTGCAGTGGAAATAGGTATCACATCATGTCAGCGCAAGAAATTCAGCGCATACAAAACCGCGAAATGCAAATAATGCTAAATGCACATTACAGTGCAAGCTCAACCCAGTGCAAGCTCAACAAAGCACACTATTTCTTGCAACTAAGCAGTATTTTAAAACTCTGAGGCAAGTACTGTTGCATAGCAATAATAAATAAAATGAAAGAAATGACTTTTTAATTACCCTGTAGTCAACTTGATGCTGTCTGTGCTCCTGTTAACTGTTAGCTTAGTCAGAGAGGCACAGAAGATCCGTACAGCTGGGATATGAGACCACACAGCAGCTCCGACTGAGCAAGTGACTTAATTTGCCACTCTCTACTTATTTTTCCTAACATTCCTCTCAATTTCAAATATTTAAGATACTTACTATTTTGCAGTTGGGACTTTGCTTTTAAATACCAGGAATTATGAATAACGCTGTGTTGACCTAGAGCACCGGCACTGGGGGAACATACGGGGGGAGAGAAACAAACCAGATGTTGCTTTACTTTGTGACACACTGCCATGCAAGTAAATTTAATAGCACTGATTTTACATACAGCGATTTGCCCGCACTCACATTGACCACGATGAAATTCTTTGCACTGACACGACATGGAAACGTGGAAATAACATGTTATAGCCATTGCAGCTTTTATTTTCACCGCAGCTCTTTTGCAATTGCTTACCTCAGCTAATAGGGACCAGTAAAATACACATTTCCATAACCTAGCTATTTCAGGGCAAAGCACGTTGCTTCCACAACCCCCCAATAGGGATAAGGTTCCCATGCTAATTCACGTTACTATGGTGAACATTCAGCATCTACGATGCTTGAGAGGCGACAAAATAACAACTTGCATTTTTATTGTACCGAGAAGTGAAAAACCTACCAACATAACCCCGCTGCCCATAGTATACATAGGAAATCCCATGAGGTGATCACAGATAAGCTTGTTATTCACTCTGGAATGTTGCTAGCAATGCAGTCTGGCACTCATGGCTTCATCACTCATTACCAGGCAGCATTGTTGGCAATGTTCCAGAGTGAATAACAAGCTTATTTATGATTAACCTGTGGAGTATCCTCTATATATATATATATATATATATATATATATATACCACACCAGTGGTGAATAAATTGGATAAATAAATCATGTTATTTTTGAATATCCATTTTCACTTAGAACATTACTTAACTTAGAACACAACTTATTTCATTTAGAAGAAAAAATTACTCACCATAGTAATGTTTCTTCCAAGGGATCCCTCGCTATGTTTAACAACAGCAATAATTTTCCCAGGAATGAGCAGCCCCAGCGACTGGAATGTTATGCTAATGGAAGAACTTTAGAATGAAGTTCAAATTGCTGTGTGATCATGCTCGCCCCTGCCTTCTAATGTCAGATTTATTTCTAGAGCTAGGGTGAGCTGGGACCACAAAACTAGCTAAATGGCTACCAAAACATTTAAGCAATAATCCATGACAGGGTGTGAGTTATGCTGGGATTTACCCACACTTGGTGCAGTTTGGTCATGGGGCTGCAGACTGAGTGACCAAATCAACACCAGAAGTGGGTAAATCCCTGCATAATCGACATTCTGGAGTGGATTAATGCGATTATACAATTAGTAGAAAGGGAAAAAAATGTAAAGTTTTGTTTTATTAAAAAACTGTTTTTAATTGGTTTTTATAGTATTGTCCTCCTTCCTTGTCAAGTATTGCCCTGTTGCTAGGTAGAACATAGCAGCAGCCCCCCACGGCACATGTAGAGATAGACGCACATTCTGTGTTTTTTGTTTTCATTGTATTTTGTCCTTCTTTAATAAAGAGAGTGTGGTGTGAGCTGTAGAGACAGAGTGGTGCAAGCTGTAGGCACTTACTCAGGAGAGCCATGTTGCTAGTGAGGTTCAGGAGGAGCACTGCTACTTTGAGTGAGCAAGGAGAGTGAGCAGCGGTACCAACTTGGTTTGTTTTCTGTTGGGAGAGGTGCAGCTGGGATGGAGCTGGGAGGTGGGAGCAAGTGCACATTTTAATGTTTTTTATTATGGGAGTTATTTTGGGAGGTTGGCTGCAAGCAAGCGGGAATGAGTTAGAGAAAATCAAGATGATAGTCAAAATGTTCACATTCTAGGGATGTGGATATGTTGTTCTTATTCACACTGTTTGGCATGTCCTTTCCCTTTAATTATCTTGCTGGAAGTCTTTAAGCTGGCTCCTCCCACCCACCTGGGTGGTATATGCCTCTGCTCCCCCCCTTGACACCAGATCTTCCTTTCTGCTGGAAGATTCAGGTTCCCACCCTGGCACTTAAATCTTCAGATTACTTACCAAAACAGACTCGTTAAGAGTTTCACCGCATCATTTTTCAATTGCGACCGTGATGGAGGACAAGACCTTGCCCGGGTTCCACCGGTACCCCTGCAGGCAGAAGATGTCTTGCACTGACCCGCACACGATGTGCATCTATTGCCTGGGCCACGATCACAATACCCAGGTTTGCGATTTTTGTCGCTCATTCCAGCCAAACATGTTGCATGATCATCTCACACGATTACAGCTCAGCAGACCGGAGAAACAGAACCTGCCAGTCAAACCTAAAGCGTTCCGTTGGGTGGTCATGGCTGTAGGGTCCTCTGAACAACTCAAGCAAATGAAGGCATTCGAGGAGGAGGCAGCTTGGGCCACTGATCAGTTCTCTTCAGCATCAGTCTTCATACCGCTCAAACTGGGCTCTACCTTTACAGGCTCCTTCAAAGAGTTGAGCCAGTCTCTCTCAACCAAGGGGGAGGGTCTGTTGGCTTCACACAGCTCCGGTTCCCATAAAAAGGATTCCAAGGAGTCGAGAGAGAAGGAGAAGTCTCATTGCCATTGTTCTTGGGATTGAGAGTGGTCTCGTTCCCAGGAATCTCCAGTTTTGACTTCGGTCAAAATTGCGGCCTTGGCCGCTGGCTAAGACGTGGGACAACGACCCAGTTGAAATTATTAATGACCCCGTCGACCTGTTGTTGCTGGATGAGGCCAACAATTCTTTGTTCAGGACTCTGATCCCTGACTGGATCTACCGAGGAGGAAACAGCCTGCTGGGAACCTCTTCACAGTCCCTGTCCCTGACATGGAGGAGCTGCAGGTCTCCCAAGCTCCTTCTGAGCACCCCCCGTTGGTCCCCCTGATAGTCAAGGTCTAGGTCTCTGTCAACTTTGACCAACAGGTCAAGGAAAACTCACAAATGCCATTCTGGGCGTTCCAAGAAGCGGTGCCGCCACTATTCATCCTCATTCTTCTCGGAAGAGGAGAAGCTTTGGCGCAAGTTGCATCAATGCTACAAGGATCTTATGTGGCAACAATTGGTGTTGGCCGGTCCGAAGTCAACCACAGCTTCCACGCTGGCTATCACATGGCTGTTGCCCTCTAGGCCGATGCCGACTCCTCCGGAGCCAGAAAACACCATCCCTCCACCCGCAGAGCCAGTGAAGACCCTCCAGACTTGGCCAAAACTGGCCTCTCCATCGACTGTGGTGGAGCCGCCACCTAAACAGCCTCCCTACAGTGCTTCTGTCAAGGAGTCTTGGCCCGCTAAGGGCCTCCCACACAGGCTGTCAGTCACCCTCACTCCTGACCATCGGCGGTGGGTCAAAGGTGACTCAGGTGGTTGGCCAATTTATCCGGACTCCTCTTTGCAGTCTTGTCCATTCGACGAGGTTTCGCTTAGGGGTCTCACGACAGAGGAAGGTCCCACGTCTTTCATGGGCATTCTCCATCTCATCTCCGAATCCACGGGGATGCCTTTGGAGCCTGGTCAGAAATGGGCTCAATATCCCCTGACAGACATTCTGGAAAAAGGGGATTCTCTGAACATAGGCCTTCCCAGTGGCTGAAGCCATTGCTGGCCCAGCTCTGGAGATTTGGTAGCACCCTCCCTCCTGCCCCGTGCCATCTGCCTGGATGGCCCGCAAGTATATGGTTCCCATCAGCTCCATTTCTGGGTTCTAAGAGCACCCCTCAGCTGAAGGGTTGGTGACCGAATCTGTGTTTCAGTGCTCAGGCAATTCAGGAGACACTGATAGACCTCTGGACAGAGTCCAAAAAACTGGACCACTCTGCCAAAAAAGTCTATGCTGTCTCTTTGCTTGGTCTCCATCAGGTGAGCTCAGCTGTCATCATGGCACACTTCTCCCATGCCCTCCTGAGCTCTCTAGATGAGGTGCTTCCTCATCTCCCCATGGACCTTCAGACTATGGTCAAGCAGGTCCAGGATCAGGGTTGGGCTGTGGCAAAGCAGCAACTCCAGACGGCTCTGGACGTTAGAGATTTCCGTGCCTGTTCGGTGGTGGTTGCAGTCAACATGTGATGCAGGGCCTGGCTGAGGGTCTCAACTTTTACGGCAGACACCCAGCACAAACTGACAGATGTTCCCTTCTTGGGCACTGACTTGTTCGGTCAAGGAGTTGATGGTCACCTTCAACACACTGAGAAGTCCAATGCCACCTTGGACTCCGTTTCTTCCACCCAGAAGGAATCTCAGGGTTCCAAAAAGCAGAAGCATAATCCCCTTCGGCCTTCTGCCCCTGCAGCCAAGCAGCCACAGTACCAATTGGTGCAGCAGTAGGCTCAGTCTTGGTGCCCTCAGCCCATATCAGGGGCTTCGGTAGCCCATAAGCCCAGAGGGAAAGGTCCCGGCAGTCCCTTAGCTGGATCCTCCTCCTCCAAGCCTGCACAGTGATGGGATGGGGGTTGCCACCCCCATGCCCATCACGCCCACTCTAGGTCCTTCTGTGGGGGGGGGGCCAGCTCTGCCACTTCCTTTCTGCCTGGTCCGCTGTCACAAAGAACAGGTGGGTCTTGGAAGTGGTCAGCCAGGGGATGCCTCTGGAATTTGAACAGTACCCACCAAGCCGAGCCCGCACCTCATGGGAGGAGAAGGTATCCATGTATCCTCAGTCAGTTCTTTGAGACAACATTGCTGAACTCCTCTGCAAGGAGGTAGTGGTCAGAGTCGCAGATCCCCCTGTCAACCCAGGGTTCATTTCTAGGTACTTCCTGGTCCCAAAACAGATGGGAGCCTGGTGCCCCATTCTAGATCTGCATGACCTGAACCAATTTCTCAGGTCTTGCACCTTCAGGATGGTAACTCTGTCTCAGATCATACCATCTCTCAAACAGAGCATGTAGTTTTACTCCCTGGATCTGCAGGATGCGTTCTTCCACATCCCGATCCATCCATCACATCGAAGGTTTCTCTGCTTCAGGGCAGAGGGAACCCTATACGAGTTTCAAGGCATGCCTTTCCGCCTGTCATCGGCCCCCAGGGTCTTCACCAAATGCCTTGCAGTGGTGGTGGTGCATCTTTGGCATCGAGGGGTCAGAGTGTACCTCTATCTGGATGATTGGCTTATAGCGGGTCCCTCCAGACTGGAGGTAGAGAGGTTCAGGGATCTGGCCCTCCAGACCTGCATCAACCTTGGCCTCCTGGTCAATGAGGCCAAGTCGGAACTCATACCTTCACAGGTGATCTGCTTCATCGGGGCAGAGCTTGACTCTTACCAAGCCAGAGCCAGGCTCCCAGCAGACATGGCAGAGGTTCTTTCCTCCTTTGCCCAATCATTTCTGGTTGGGCACTTGTGCCCTGCCTGGGACTTCCTGCAACTTATGGGTTACGTGGCGGCCTGCATCTCCATGGTCTGATGGGCCCGGTGGCATATGCGTCCCCCTTCAGTGGGAGCTGGTCAGCCAGTGGACTCAGCGACTAGGTCATTTTGACCAGTTGATCACTGTGACCCAGAAGATGTGGGATGCTCTCCAATGGTGGACCATCCTAGAGCATCTGCAGGAGGAGATCCCGTTTGTCTGTCCCGAGCCAACAGTCATCTTAACAACCGATGCCTCTCTCACGGGCTGGGGTGCCCACATGGGAAACCATAGAGTCCATGGGCTCTGGACCCCTGAGGAATCCCAATACCACATCAACCTGCTGGAGCTATGAGCAGTTCGGCTGGTGCTGACTGCATTTGTTCTGTTCCTTTGGGGTCAAGTCGTTCAGGTCCAGATGGACAACACCACAACCATGTACAATCTCAACAAACAGGGTGGCATGCACTCCTGGCCTCTGTGCAGGGAAGCTCTCCACATCTGGACCCTCATGAGCTGACTGGAGGCAGATCTCCTAGCCATTCATGTGGCAGGAGCTTCAAATCAGCTGGCAGATGCCCTCAGCCCTGTGGGAGAGGTGTCCCACTAGTGATCTCTCCATCCAGAGGTAGTACACAGCCTGTTCTCCCAGTGGGGCATCCCTCAGGTGGACCTGTTCACCTCCAGGGAGAACATAAAGCTGAGGCTGTTTTGTGCCCACCCACCCAGCAGGGCTCACTGCAGGGGGATGCCTTCTCGAGGCCATGGACCCCGGGCCTCTTTTATGCCTTCCCTCCACTTCCCTTGATCCACAAGGTGCTCCTTGAGGTCAGGAGGGACAAGGCTCAGGTGATCCTGGTGGCTCCAGACTGGTCCTGCAAGTTTTGGTACCCCAATCTCTTCAGCCTCAGCATCAGGCTCCCGAGGCATCTTCCATCATGTCCAGACCTGCTCTCGGTCAATCAGGGGAAGGTCTTCCACCTGGACCTTCAATCCCTGCACCTGACAGCCTGGTTCCTGAGCAGCTAGCGTTCCAGGCTTTGGGTCTCTCCAAAGATGTCCTCGCTGTAGTTTAGGCATCTAGGAATTTGGTGTCAGGGCAAGGGCCTGGACCATTCATCCTGGGCCTGAACCCTTTGTCCTGCCCGGTGGCTAGCATTCTCGACTACCATTGGTCTCTCTCCAAAGGGGGTCTTCAGTCTATGACCCTTAAGGTGCACCTGGCAGCCATCTCTACTTACAGGGCATGGGTCAGTCAGCAGACAGTGGCACAGGAGAAGGTGGTCTAGTGTTTCTTCAAAGGCCTCAACCATATTTCCCCTCCGGTGTATGAACCACCACCACCACCATGGGATCTACTGCTGGTACTGGCAAAGCTCGTGGGCAAGCCATTCGAACCGATGCACAGGAGTGAGATGTCACACATGTTGTGGAAGACCGCCTTCCTGATGGCTATCACAACAGCCAGAAAGATTGGGACACTCCAGGAGCTCTCTGTTGAGTCTCCTTATCTGGTCTTCCACAGGGACATGGTTGTCCTTTGCCCTCACCTGAAATTCTTTCCGAAGGTGGTGTCGGAGTTTCACGTTAACTGGGCGTTGACTCTGCCAGTGTATTACCCCAATTACACCTCGGAGGCCGAGTACAGGCTCCATACTTTGAACCTGAGAAGAGTGCTCTCTTATTATAAAGAGCGCACCGCTGGAGTTCGGGAAGAGGTTCGCCAGCTGTTTGTTATCTACGCTGAAGCCGCACCTGGCTGACCTGCAGCCAAGTGGATGATTGGCAGATGGATTACATCATGCATTGACCTCTGCTATAGGTTGGCAGATAGGGAGCCTCCCGGAGGGCTAAGGGCTTATTCCACCCACCATACCGCTGCGTCGGTGGCTGCTTCTATGGACGTCGCTATCCAGAAAATCTGCAGGGCTGCTACCTGGAAGTCAGCTAACACCTTCATTTGCGATTACCACATTGACCTAGAACTTCGCTGGGATGCTGGTTTTGGGGCCTCAGTTCTCCAATCTCTGTTCCCTAAGTAGAGGGTGTGAGCCTTGCCTCCCTCCTCCCGGAGAACTGCTAGGAGTCTGTCAAACAGTATGGATAAGAACAACATATCCACATCCATAGAAACACAGGTTACTCACCTGTAACAGTAGTTCTAGGAGTGGTATAAGTTATTCATCCACATGGACCCACCTGACCTCCTCGGCTTAGACGCACAACCTCTGCTTCCAGTGAGCAAGGTCTGGCGCCAAGGGTGGAGCCAAGTCATATACCATCCGGTGGGTGGAGGGCCAGCTTAAAGACTTCCGGCAAGATAATTAAAGGGAAAAGACATGCCAGACAGTGTGGATGAACAACATATACCACTCCTAGAACTACTGTTACAGGTGAGTAACCTTTGTTTTGGGGCCATCAGACTGATTTCAGTTTTCAGTTTTGACTTAGACTTGTGAAGAGGCTAACTGGATCTTTTTGAGTAAGTTATGCAAGGATTTACTCACACTGGAAAGACCTAGTTAGCCAATCACAAATTTTATTTTTTGGTTGCCATTGTATAATATAAACTTTTTCACAAAAAACATTTTTGAAAAAATGTATGAAACAAGGCAGAACAACCTTATCTAGTTTGAAAATAGAAATTTAACTCAAACCACTGAGCAACAATCGTAAAAGCATTGAAACAAGTAATGCTCAAACAAATATAAAAAGAACTGCATCTTGTTTGAACCTTTTTCCAGTTTCTGGAAGCGGAGACGGGGGTTAAGGATTGTTAAACATAGTGAGGGAATCCCTTGGAAGAAACAACATTACTATGGTGAATAATTGTTTCTTCTAACCCAGAAATCCTGGGCCGGCCCAGTGGCGCAGAGGGTTGAGGCGCTGGATGCCACACCTCGTGCCACACTGGCAACCCGGGTTCGGGAATTGACCCGGGTGGCCGGGGGTCGGCGGGGATGGAAAGAGATTGAGTGTCCAGAGGACTGCGCTCTCTTCCCGGGGTGGGCTGGGGTGACAAACGCTCAACGAGCAGCCTCTGGCGGAGGCTGGAGGGGCCGAAAGAGCATTGTGGCGTATGCCAGGGGGTGGAGCCACGGCATGCGTTGCTTTGGCAGCCAGGCTCCACAGGGGCAGAAACTAATAAAAATACCTCCCTTCTCCCTCCGATAGGCGAAGGCGCCTCCCACCCAAGGACCACACTCCCAATAGTCGGGCACGGCTGTCTCCTCACCCCGCCTCCTCCCCAGCCCGGTTTCAACCCTATGGGAAAGAGCGCCCTGGGCGGCTGGAGGCCCTTCCCTAGACTCAGGGGATTCCCGGTGCTGGGGGGGAGAGGAGATGAGTCGGAGGCATGCAGGGAGGTAGAGTCCTGGTCTGGGCGGTCGCCAGAGAGAGTTCGGTGGGGCTCCAGTAGGGAAGGGAAAAAAAATAGAGTTTGAAAAAAAAAAAATAACCCAGGAATCCCTCATGCTTAACAACAGCAGGTTCCATGGCAGCACCTTGGAAGGCTAAGTACAGAACCTATTTCCACTTGAAGCTCAGGTGTCATCCGTCATCAAGAGTGTTTTTTGCCTCTTGAGGAATGTTGCCCAGATTAAAGCCTTGATTCCGCCTGGCAACCTGCCCTCACTGGTACATGCCTTTGTGACACACAGCTCAACTACTGCAACGCTCTATACCTTGGGGTCAATAGAGGGGTTCTCTGGGACCGTGCAGCTGGTGCAGAATGCAGCAGCCAGGTTACTGATGGGCCTTCCGAGGTCTTGTCATGTGACCCGGTTCTGTGTGAACTGCAGTGGCTGCCAGTTAGGTGGAGAATCATCTTCTAGGTGGGCTTGCTCACCTATAACCCCCTGATGAAGAGGGACTGATCCCTTGAAGTGCCGGGGCATTTGTTGCTTGGAAGTAGCTCAATAAATATCTTTATTTTTTGGAGCCTTTGTGCAGCGCTGCATCATTTGTGTTTTGCCTTCATGGATAGGGCCCTGGTCACCTACATGACCTCCTGACTCCTGCCCACCCGTGCGCTTGCTCCGCTCCTGTACCAAGAGCCTCCTAGTGGTTCCTAGGGACCACATTAAATTCTCTGAAGATTGTTCATTTGAGGTGGTGGGCCCGGTATTGTGGAACTCACTACCAAGACCCTTGAGGGAGGCCCCATTAGTGGAGGTTTTTAAGTGTGGCCTAAAGGTTCATCTTTCAAAGTATTTTTAGACGTTCTGTAGTTAATTAGTAAGCCGCTGAAATATTTTAGCCAAATTTGGATTTTATATGGTTTAATTTATTATTTATTCTTATGTTTTTATGCTTATTTATTGATGTATGTATAACCCAGGCGCCGTGTGCCAGTGGGCTACTGCCCCTGCCTGGTGACCCTGGTACAGGTTAAGGGGCCTGGGTCCTGCTACAGTGGCAATTGGGGGTTATTTCCCAAAGTTATGAATAATAGTGCAGTGCCTCCACCCAGAGTAAGTTGTAAGTGGGTCAGGTGACTGATTGGTACAGCCCCCTGGGATACTGCATCTACCCACCTCCCCGACCAACCACCCTGCACATGAGATCCCCAACAACTTTCTCCCATCAAATACCATAAAGCTGTCAGAAAATGAAAATACAATGAACCTCTCAGGACACAGTGACTTCAACAATCAAACTCACAGCTTTATTGGGGGCAAGGGCTAGGAGAGGGGTACCTGGAAGAGGAGTAGCTGTGGAATAAAATGAAGAGTCAGTGGCAGATGGCAAAACATTACTCGTAAGGGCCATAGGCCAGTCCACCCCTGGCTGCCCACCCCCATTGGTACCAGTGTTACACCCTGAGGAGTCCCTGGGGTACCTACCAGTTGCAGGCTTGGATGTTGCCACGGGTTGGCCAGCTGTTGGGGCCCTGAAAGGTTGGAAAAATGTTTAAATTTAGAATCACACTCCCCTGTTTCAGGATCCAGGAACCAGGTCCTGGGTACTCACGGTTTGCAGGTCTCAACAGCGTTTGGAGTAGCAATTGCCAGTTGTCCTGGAGTGTGGAGCTCCGCTCAACTCATGCAGCAATGGGCAGAAGGGAGGCTGGACTCTGTTCCCTTTGCAGTTGGATCTTGTTTGCAGGTCTTGCAGCTTGTCCCCTTGACTGGAGTTCTGGCTGCTTGTCACCTTCAGCCACTTCTGGCCCATTGCAGAGCTCGGTGGCAGATCCACACCAGCCTCAGAAGGCTGAGACCTGGGAGTGGCTCCACAGCTCGGCTCCCCACAAGGGATTGTAGGTGCCCGAGCACCACAGCAAGCACCAATGACCTCCTGAGACAGTGGGTCCCACTTGGAAGGGGCTAACTAGTTCCCTCCCTGGCTCTGGGTGAGGACTCCCAAACAATAGGGGACCTCTGCAGTCCCAGCACTGAATCCACAAGATGGCGGTAACTAGGCAGTGCTTCCAATTAAACAGCAGTACCGGTGTGCCAATGAGTGCTAGCCTTCCTATTTGCATTCAGACTAGAAATCCACAGGGGAGGTCCAAGACTAGTCAAACCCCTGTTCACTTCAGTGCTTGCAGCCCTAGATGTCCATAAAATATTCCTTTCAGCTTCAGCTGGGACACAGCACTCAGCCACTCAGTTCAGTCCACACAGCAAAGTCACAGAACCTGGCTAGCACCCTGACCGGAGACGATTTGCCTCTTCAGAATTACTCGGAGTCCCAATCTGCAAATCAAGTCCTCTGCAACAATTGATTAACTTCCAAACGAGGCAACGCAGATCTAGCAGCACAGTTCAGTTTACTAGTGCAGGGTCTCTGCAACAGATATTTCCTCCAGTTAAAGCAGCACAAGTCACAGTACCTGGAGAGTTCCAAAGTCCAGTCCAGTCTCTCACTTTCTTTCCTCTTTACCTCACTTTCTGCAGCACAATCCATAGCTGAGACCTGAGCAAGGCCTCTGACAGTCCAATCCCTCTCATACAAATTCCTACTGACTTGAGAAGAGCCCAGAGAACAGACTGACCTGACCCAGAAAGTCCTTGAGTTTTTAACTCAAAAATCCAGGCTCCTGATTGGTTGTTTAAGCCTATCAATCACCATAGAGATCAATATTTTCCAGTTGTTCATTGGGGCATGCTTTAGGCACATGAATTAAGAAGACTCCCTCTCCCAGAATCCCTCGGGTCCAGTTTCAGGCACCTAAGTAGGGGATTGGCTGCTGCACTGAGATCAAAGGATAAACAAAATGTCATCCCCAATTCAGTCCATAGGGGTTCACAAATCAGCCCATGTATAGCTAGTGAAACAAGACTCCCCCAGTTTATGATAGGGGCTGCTGTCCCCTGTCAAGCAACTGTATGATTATTTACAAACACCCCTTCGTGAGCCCGTCGCCAGCTCCGTTGCTGACTGCCACCAGGAGCTGCATCTGGAGCTCATCAATATTCATGAACCCCCAGTAACCCTTGGTCCCCAAACACTGAGGCCGCTCCTGGATCGCATCCCCAGGCATCCGACCCCCATTTAGCTAGACCAGGGGGTCGAAAGCACTGTGGAAATGGAAGAAAACAGCCGCTGCAGCTGCCGCCCCAACAGAGAAGGCCGCACACTAGTGCACATGCACAGATCTTTTGGCCATCGACTTCGCAAATTTAGTCCCTTGCAGCCCAATGGGGCTGGAAACTAAACAGAAGCCTCCAGAAAATAAGGTAAACCCCATAGTGGGGTTACATATGTTTTGCCTATTGTACCTGTACAGCACCCGGAGCCTCCGTGATGGGGTGCTCAAAAATAAACTTTTACATACTTACTTACTATTTAGTGAAAAGGTTCTGCAAGACAGTAATGCCAAAGCTGGCATTTCTCCTGGACTGAATGTCCAGACATAGTGCTTTGTGAAAGTATGTACTTTTTTTTATTTTTTTAGTCTTTGGTAACTGGGTAAGGCCCACTAGGCACAAATGCTTGTTTTCAGGGGCGACCTGGGAGCACTGGGGCAGTTAAGTGACTTGCTCAGAGTGTCACAGAATGCAAGTGGAGGTTCTGAGAATCAAGCCAAGGTCTGGTCTGCTGGATGTACCAAGCTTGTTCACAGCTCATTACTCTAACCTCTAGGCTATGTTTTCCACGTAGCTGCTTTACAAATTTCTTGCAGAGGGATACCCCCTAGCTGCTGCCACAGAGGCAGAGGTGCCTGTTTTGGAGTATGTCCTTAGGCCTCTGGGTGGCAGTTTATCAGCTTTGACATTACAAAAAAATGTATGCAGAAAACTATCCAATGAGAAATAGTTCGCCTAGATGCTTTTTTGCCTTTTCCATTTCACCATAAGTGATAAACAACTGAGTGCTACTGGACCTGACATCTTTTGTGCGGTCCAGATGGTAACTCAGTGCCCCCTTGATATGCAGGCAATGGCATTTTTGCTTCACTGAGCTGGATTTTTCTGTAAAGAAAACAAGAAGGGCAACTGACTGGTTCAGGAAGAATTCAGATTCCATTTTAGGGAGGAATTTCCTGTTTGTCATAGGGACTAACTTGTCTCTATGGAAAATTATGTAGTCTGGATCTATGCAGAGGGCTTGCAGCTCGTCCACTTTCATAGCAGATGTCATTGCCACTAGGAAAATTGTTTTCCATGTGACATGCTTTAGTGAAGCAGTGGCACTGACTCGAAAGGGGCCTTCATCAGCTGGACAATGCACGTATTTAAATCCCAAGGTGGGACAAGGTCCCTCTCTTGGGGGGTGGGGAGACATGTGAACAAGGGCTCTGAAAAACGTTTTAAAAATGGGTTACGAAGCCACTGACCTGTCTTTGCCAGCTGATGTGTAAGCTGACACTGCTGCCAAATGCACCTTCAAGGTTGACGGCCTCAGGGCCTGTGATTGGAGATAGACTAGGTAGTTCAAGACTGTAGACAGACCTACCTGAATGGGATTAATCTGTCTAGGAGAAGACAAGAAAGAAAATATTTTCCATTTTGAAGCATGTTTTCCTTGTTGCTAGTTTCCTAGAAACCTTCAACGCTTTCCATTACTTCTTCTGAAAGGTTTAGCCCAGAAAACTCTAATTTTTCAAAAAACATGCTCTGAGGCATGAAGTTCGCAAGTCTGGGAATGTTATCCTGCCGAGACAGTGTCAGCAGACTGCATCTCAGTGGCAGATTGACAGGAGGCCTGTTGAAAAGTGACAGGAGCACGGAGTACCAGGTCTGCCTGGTCCAGTCTGGTTCTATGAAGAATATTTGTTGCAGAATCCCTTCTCAGTTTTATGAGCACTCTCACTAAGAGTGTAAATGGCAGGAAGACATACAGAAATGCCCCTGATCAGTATGGTTAAGACCTGTCCCATTTTTCGTAGGACAGTCCTGATTTGGGCAGCTGTGTCCTGCAAAAAAACATAAAAAATACTAAATGTCCTGACATTATAGTAGAAAAAATATTTCCTGACTTTTCTCTAAATACTGCAAAAAACTATAATTCTTTAAAATACATTAAAGTGATAATAAACACTAGAAACAGCTAAAAAACTACAACACTTAGTCTTAATTCTGATTATTTCGAGAAAACAAGTCTGTTGCATTGGTCGAGGTTGTCATATTGTCCTGCGAAAAATGATGTTTCAGTAAGAAATATCCCACTTTAGGTTTCTTAAAAGGTGGTAACCCTACTGATCAGTTGAGGGGTAGAACATCCTTTGGAACTATGCCCAGCACTTGGGGTCTGCAACAAAAGAGCAGGAGCTGTTTGTTCTCCCAGGAAGCAAGTAGATGTATTGCTGGTGTACCCCATCAAATGTACACTGATACTCATGATTTCCCTGGCTGATCCTCCTCAGGGATTCTGCCAGTACATTGTCCTTCTCTGGCAAGTGTACTAACCTGTCAAATACATGATAGGTTGTTGAAGAACTTGTGGCTCTGCCATTCATGAGTTATGATCCTGTCCTCTCACACTTGAAGATAAATTGCATATTTTAAGTCAGAACATTGCATATCCCCTATGTATGTAAGTCAGCTCCTACTTAGTAGCCAGTCAGAATAGCTTGTAGCCCAATGAGCAGAGCTGAAAAACTAGTTACCACCATTTTCCCTGTGTTTTAGTGCTTACTGAAAGACATGGGAGAAGTGACACGGAAAACTGAAGCCTTCAGCTTACTCTCAACCTCTGCCCCACCGTATCTACACTTGTTTACATATTAAGATTAAAAAAAAAAAAAGAACCCTCCCTCCTCAGCCTGGCCTGGTGGCTTTTACAGCAGCGCTACCACTTGCCATGCTGGAGACCCGAGTACAGAGCAAACCTGGAGGCTGGAGAAGCCTCCTAGTAAACACCCACCACCTCCAATAGGCAGTTATGCCTCAGAAAGAAATGGTACCACCAGAGTTTCCTGTCAGAGATATGTCCTTACAGGAACATTTTGCCACTCTGGTTAAATTAAAAAAAAAAAAAATGTTGAAAAAAAAAAAAAAACTGTAGTGGTGCTGAGGGTTGAGGTGCTTGACACCACACCTCGCACCATGCTGGCGACCTCGGTTCGAGCACTAGCTCGGGTCGTCGGGGTGCCAGCAGATGGGGGGGGAAGGATGGAGCAGCGTAACAGCAGCTCTCCTCTCCTGGGGAGGTTGTCACTGCCCACCATAGTTCTGCTCCCACTGGGTGGAGATCCAGTGGCAGCGCAGGTGGGAGGGGGTGGCAAGTCGGGAGGTCGCCTCGGAACATGGCACATGCGTGCCTCCACATGCATGTGTGCATGCCCGGGGAAGGGGGCAGACAAAAATGGCAAAACACCAGAAAAAAAAACAGAGTAGAAAAAAAAAAGAAAGAAAAAAATGCTAATTCCTGGCAGGATTTGAACCTTGGTCTCTTGCTGAAAAGACAACTGATGTCTGGGTCATCTATAGATGGGATCCCCTGCCTCCAAACAGGCATCTGTGTGATAAGGCAGTTCTTCAAGGACTGCCATGTAGCTCCTGGAGCCATACAGTTTTTTGTTTTTTTTGTAATTTTTGTTTCTGCACCCATCTTCCTCTGCCCCCGAACTCCCTCTGGTCCTCCAAAGCTGACCACTGATCCTCATCCTATCTGAGATTACTTCCATCCTCCACAGAGCCGTGGCTTCCCTGTGGGTGGAGACAGGTGTTTTTTTTTTACAATGAGTGTTCTGTCTACTTTCTATTTGGGACATGCAACTGAAGCCCTAGGTTGGAATCAAATTTGGGACCCTGGATCCAGAACATCTTCTTGTCTCGTCAGAAAGCAACCTCTTCCTGACCAGGTAGGTGGATACAGTGGCACCAGAATCCCTTCTTTGTCAGGTAATCAACCAATAAGCGTGTACTACATACTGTACACACTCACTGACAGTTCAGACGGCGGCTGGCCATGGTGGTGTGAGGTGGGCTGTGCCAGTCGCCGGCTCGGGTCAGGTTGAGGGGGGAGCGGGGTTGTGGGTCACTGCCTACCAGGGTGGGGGGGTGCCACTAGCCCACCAGGGATGTGGGGAATTTATTTATGCTGAATGGGATCGGGGCTCTGGGAGGGGGAATCATTAGACTACCATGGGGATAGGGGATTTAGATTTTTATACAGATCGGGGTGCAGAAGGAGGGACCACTAGAACACCAGGGAAACCTGGGGACATTTTTATTAATACACAGATCAGGGCTCAGGGAGGAGGGGCCACTAGACTACCAGGGAAATGGGGGAATTTTTAATTAATAGACAGATCCAGGCTCAGGGAGAGGGGACCACTAGACTGCCAGGGAAATAAGGAATTTTTTTACTGATACATGGATCAGGGCTCGGGGAGGAGGGACCGCTAAACTACCAGGGAAAAGATTGGCATTTATTTTAAAACTGACATGGATCAGGGCTGGGGGGGGGGCCTGGCCAGGTGCACTCCACAGCAGCACTGGCATGTAGATGAGCCAATAATGGGCATGCAAATGGCCCGCTAGCGCCATGCATGCCCAATGGATTCATCTGCATGTTTGGGCTGAATATTGCCTATAGGGGTAGTGGCGCTATCCAGTTTGTGCCACACTTTACCCCTGTGTGTGTTCTTCAGTCCCATCCTCTGGTAGTGCTGTGCCAAACATGGTGACCACTTGCTGTGGGCTATGCTGCCAGAGTCCGATATTCAAACAGATAGCAGGGTCAGTTCACATCGCTCTCTGTATGAATATGGCGCCACAGCCAGCAGGCTCTATTTTTGCATGTGGCGCACCTGTTTGCACATGCAGCTGGCCGGATCTGAAAATGGGGCCCTGAAAACCTAACTATCTGTCCACTTTCTGTTTGGGCAAATGTAACTGAAGCCCTGGGAATGAATCAAACCTGGGACCCTGCCTCCCAAAGGCAGCAGCTCTAACCATTCAGCCAAGGGCAAATTCCCCCACTAACGTTGTGATAGGCACAGGGCTGCCCTTCATTTTTATGTTTGCTTACACTCGCAGTGCACAAAGCATTGCAGAGGTGTGGCAGTGTGTGGCCAATGTAGTCCACGCTTTTGGGGGCCCATCCCTCAGCTATCAATCAACCAAAAAACTGCCGATGATGGCAGTTTCAGAGAGAGAGTACTGGACTTAGAAGAAATGTGCTGCTCCAATCAGGGACAGTTTTATCATCCCTGATTGCAGCAGCAGCTCCCCACTCCCTCGCAACCAGGAACACAGAGGCAGCCGGCAAGGCTCTGTGCTTATGCGCATTACAGTTCACAGTAATACACATGGGCACAGTTTCCTTTTTGTCAGCTGCTGCCCTATGACCCCTGCCCTAGTGTGCCTTTCCTGGTGAAAGATTTAATTATTTAAATTGGCGGCTCCTGCCGCCCGGCCATACACTCCCCGGGAAAGCCGACATCAGGGTGCCCAGTCCACTGTCGGCATATCCCCATCTCATTAAGTGGCACACTGGGAGCCCTTCCCAGTGTGCCAAAATATGGTGGCTCCTGCCACCCGCCACACAGTCCCCATAAGCCGACATGGGGTGTCTAATCCCCATGTCGGCATCCCCTCTCTTAGTATGTCTTTCCTGGTTAAAGAATTTCCCCTTTCTTTTCCGACACCGGGATGCTCACTCCCAGTGTCGGATGCACACCCCCCAGCCCGTCAACACCCCTTGCTGACATCGGGGTATCCAATCTGCGAGTCGGCAACCCCCTCCGCCCACCACTGTTGTGGCACACTGGAGCCCACCCCAGTGTGCCAAACTTTTATCCTATAAATGGAGAAAACGTCCGTTTTGTTTTTTTTTAAATCTGAAAAAAGCGGTCCCTTGTTGTCTTCCTGGGCCCCCTCCCTCCCCCACCCCCTCCTGCTGTGCCCCCTCACCCAATACTACCTCGGAGTCTGGCACTCTGATCATCCGTGGACTGGGAACTCGTCTGAACTCTTCAAAAGACGACTGCAAAATGAAGAAAATCATGGTAAGCTTTATGCAGCATCAATGGGGGGTTTCAACTTAGGTTAATATCTCAATCATTTTTTGGAGTTTTAGCCCCAAATTTTCAACATGGGGTTCTTGGCACCCTTGTGAATGCTTGAATTGTCATTTTGTTTCTCGGTCCTGAAAGGTGATTTCACGGTCGCTGTGCAGAATCACCTTTCGAGACTGATTAATGAAACAACAGTGTCAGTGTTCATGAGATGGAGTCCCAAAAAGACCATGTTGCAAATTTGGTGAAAAAACTCCAAAACATGGCTGCATTATGAGCGTGCATTGCGCCGTTTCTATGTACACTTGTAACTTTGCCAATTTTCAATATTTTCACTCCAAACTTCCAACACTGCCATTTTGTCATACCTCCTAATGAACAGTACAGCTGTCATGTTTTGCATCCTGCCCAAAATGTGTTTTCGCACCTGTGGCGCAGAATGGCACAGTCACTGTGTGAAATCAACTTTTGGGCAGATTACCGAAATCACAGTGTCAGTGTTCCTGAGGGGATGTCCCAAAAAGGCCATGTTGAAAAATTGGTAAACAAATTCCAAAAAATGACTGTGTTACGAGCGTGCGTTACGCAGTTTCTACACATGCTCGTAGCTTCACCAATTTTTCATATTTTCACGCCAGGTTTTCAACATTGCCATTTTTTCACACCTTCTCATGAACAGTCCTGCTGTCTTTTTTCACATCCTACCCAAAATGTGTTTTCATACCTGTTGTGCCGAATGGCGCAGTCGCTGTGCAAAATCACCTTTGGGGATTGAGTAACAAAATGATAGTGCCAATATTCATGAGGTGCGGTCCCAAAAAGCCCATGTTGAAAATTTGTAGTTAAAATACCAATAAACGCCCAGGGCGTTAGGGTTTTCAACCATAACGCCCCACCCTGTAGAGACTGACAGGCATCGGGGGTGTGACTTGGGGTTGTCGGCTGTAATGCTCATGCCATTGCACCCCATCCCTCATCCTGCAGCCAGTGACAGGCATCGAGGTGTGCCTTGGGGTCTTCAGCCCCAACGTTCACTCCATCCTCCTATACTGCACCCATCTCAGATGATTTCCTTATGGAATGGGGTGAGCGTAGGGGCCGAAGACCCCAAAGCACACCATTACACCTGTCTGTGTCTGCAGGGTAGGGTGGGGTGGGATGAGCTGGAATGGCATGAGCTTTATGCCCGATGACCCAAAGCCACACCCCCAACGCCTGTCAGTCTCTGCAAGGTGAAATGGTGTGGGATAAAAAAAAATGCTCGGACAAAAATTAGCAGAATCAACTTAAAAATTTATTATCTAGAGCGGACTGGAAACGACAAAATAATAAACCAAGCCATAAAGTCCATGGTTTACATACTAGAGGTAGTACTGACTATCTCAGGACTGGGTGTTGACAGCTTCACACCCTCCCTTACACTGCTAACTTCCTAGGTAGTTCTTCTTATATAGCAGTTCCTACAGACATGTGACCTCATTACTCCACCTCTAAATTTTTAGCCATTCAATCTTTCCCAAAATAAAATATTTTATTTTATTTAAACATAAATTAACATTCCATAAACATTTTAATATTCAAAATGAATTTTATGAGCTGTCTTAATATTTTAATTTTCACAGAAGGGAAGTTCCTGTTTGAAAGGGATAAAATAGGAAACAGTCCGGCAGGTTCATAGGAATAATGAAGCAGGAAGCATCTGAAACAGCAGCGTTTTGGCTACACAGAAACTAAAAAAAAAAGGCTACCTTTATATACTTTAAGTTGCCTTATAAAGGTAAGCCAAGTTTTCCTTAATTCCTTTTTCAGCACAGCAAAATATTTCCTCTTGTTGGTGTTGGTAATGCGAGTGTTTTAAGCAAGTAGCAGGGTACACAAACCACACAAGACAAGATTCACTAGCATGTAACACTCTCTTTTTAATAGCGCTTTTGAATGAGAACCTCGACTGTGCCCCGAGTGGAGAATTTATTTTTAACTGAATGGAATCACTAGCAATGTGACTGTTGTGCCCAAACCAGTACTTTTCAGGCGGCATAATTAATTTTCTAAAGACCGCCACTTAAATGGAAGAAAAAAACCTCAACGGGAGTTTAAACAGCCGTGGTTTGCATTTCTCCGTATCTCCCATAAAGAGAAAAGCTTCACTTCACTGCACTTTATTTTTCTTTCGTCCGTTCTGTCTAAATTGCAGACGGACACATTTAATAAATTAAATCTTGTTTCCAGAGCCTTTTTCTACTCTGCGATAGTGCGAGCGTTTGAAAAGGCTTCTTAGAAACAGCTCCGCACCTGTCATAGCGCCTGGTTTTCGAGGAGACTAAAAGGGATTAAATTGGTACTTAAGTAAGTTATAAGCCAGCATTTTTTTATTTCTAAATATATTTCTGCCTCACACCTGGCTTCCATAAATTAATGCTGCTAGGATAAGGAAGGTGATCCATGATGCACACAAAAGGGGGGGGGGTCACACACAACAAAAGACAAAAAAAAATACAGGTGTGGGTGGCCAGCCCAATGAACACAACATACAACATACAACAGGACACAGTGTACATCTTGGAGTCCCTCTGCACGTCTGCAGCATTTAAATTAAGGAAACCCAAAGGGGGGGGCAGATGGTTCTTTGACTTGCTCTCTCTTACATTCCTCCCCACCCAAAACCAAACAAATTACGTTTGGTTTACAAGAGCTACTACTATACCTATCTTCAGATCTCTACTCAAGAGATGGAGCCATAGCCCACCCTCACCAAGGCTCCACCTCGGGGTCCCAAAAAAAAATAACTAAAAAAAATACACTATCTATTACAGATACTTTCAATATACTTATTTTAATAATCACTATCTTTTCTTTTACCGAGGCCTGAAGATAGGTAGCTACAGTTTCTGCTCCATGTCTAGATAGAAGTCAGCATTCTTGTGCTCTGATCCTTTTCTATATTTTATCAGTAAACCTGTAGGGTTGCATTGCTAAGTACCATCGCATTATCGAGGGTTTTATCTTTCATCACATGCAGCCAACATAAAGGGTTGTGGTCTACCCATAGCTCAAATTCCTACCCCATAAATAAAAGCGTAAAGCTTCTATTGACCATTTGATTGCCAGACACTCCTTTTCAATAACTGAATAATGTTTTTCTCTCTCATGTAACTTCCGGCTTATAAATATGACTGGATGCTCTTCTCCCTGTATTAATTGAGTAAGTACCACCCCATACCACAATTGGATGCGTCTGTTTGTACTATAAATGGCTGGTTAAAGTCAGGAGAGTGTAGGACTGGTGAGGAACATACCCGAGCCTTTAGTTTGCTGAATGCTTCTTCACATTCAGGTGTCCAGTTTACCTTGTCTGGCTTACATTTCTTTAAGAGGTCAGTTAGAGGTCCTGCTATTGTGGAACAATCAGGAATGAATCATCTGTAGTAGACAACTAGTCCTAAAAAGGATCTTACATCTGTTTTTGTTCTTGGCTGGGGGGTATTGGCTACTGCTTCTATCTTTGTGATTTCTGGCTTTACCAGCCCATTACCAATTTGGAAACCTAAAGACTTGGTTTGCTGGCCAAGGCACCTAGCTTCACCTGAGCTCTTTCCTTCTAAGACTGCTTGAAAGGCAGAGTAGAGAAACTTACCAGAGCAAGGGAGAAGGATTAAGACTTAGTTTGGCTAAGCAGATTTACTGTGTGGTGGTGTTTTTATTTTTTGCTCACAGGGATTGCTACTGTTTGTTGCTAACATTTCATTGCTTTATTTTTTCTCTGATTCAAATTGTTGTTGCTGGTATACCTTCTTCTGCATTATTACAAAGTGTGCCTACAAGGTGTGCTAACAGATTACTGCTGTAATCTTCTGATTCAAATTGTCTTTTGCAAGGTATATCTTCTGTTACTGCTTTATTTTTCTCTGGAGCAAAGTGTTTCTTACAGGGTATATCTTCTCTGAAATTATTACAGGTGGTGCTTTACAGGTTTTACAGTTTTATCTAACATTAGGATAAGCTTTCAGGGTTACTGCATTTGTTGTTGACTGATTGTTTCTGCTCGTACCTCCTTGTTCTTTCGTCCGTGGTTCTTCTTTTTAGGCAGGGGAAGGGCCCAGCCACCCACCCCCATCCCCAACCACCCCACGCTACACTCCTTTTATAGGGTACCACAGTTGTGACATTTCCTGTGGCAGAGCAGGAAGGGCGGATCAGTGGGGCCTCCACAAGGTGATCTCATTTACAGGGCACTAGTAATTTAACTTGTTATAACAAGTTAAACAAAGCACAATTAAACCATTACTTGCATTTTTTTTTCCTTCTAATTACTCTGACTTGGTTACAAACCCAGCAACTTATTTGGAATGGATTTCATTAACTGCAGGTACTGTGGAACAATTTTCAGAAGGACAGTCTTACAGGATTTAGGACACTGTCCTACATGCTGGGCCTTTGGAGATCTTAGGTCTCAGTTCCAGTCAGCATGGGCAGAGATAGCACGCCTCAAATTTCATATTGAAGAGGAAATACATTATAAGAACCACCCGCCATTTCCCCAGCATCCAACAGAAAAACCTCGACCGCAGAGGGTAGTTGGTCCAGGAGGTTGGCAGGTGGTTAGGAGAACAAATCAGGTGCCCCATCACTCTCTGCTCTCAACACATTACCTCCAAAAACCATATAAACACTACAAACAGGTATCTGCCTCTATCTCTGAAATCAAATAAAGAGGCAGAAGACACTGCAAAGCAGGACACTGTGGCACAGGAGCTAGCACAACAATACTCACCCAAATCAGGAACCAAAACTAAACAAGCACAAAGGAAATCCAAAAAACTTCTGATCATAGGAGACTCCATGATTCAGGGAGTTGATACCCATCTCCAGCCAGGGGTGATGGTCAGATGTCTCCCAGGTACATCAGCATGGAGAGACACTGACCGCATTGCTAAAATTGTTCACAAAGCAGGAGAAAACATTGATGTCCTAGTACACATAGGACTAATGATCTCACCAGCCGGTCAGTTGTGGAGACCAAGGAACACCTGACTAGGCTGGGTGACAAACTATCATCTATTTCGTCCGGCATCTCCTTCTCTGAGATCCTGCCAGTCTGGGAGAAGGGAGCAGATGGACGGAAGGTCAGAGAAGGAGATAGGGGAGCTAAACACGTGGCTCAAGGACTGGTGCCAGGAAAAGGACACAGATTTGTAGGGAACTGGCAACAGTTCTGGGAGCGAAAGTTCTTTAAATTTGATGGACTGCATCTGACTAAAGAGGAGTCAGTGCATTGGGGCAGAAGTTTGATGTCTTTGCAGAATATTTAAACTAGCAAATGGGAGAGGGTGCAGCACCCATACATCGAATGGGAAGAACACCCTCCCCTCAGCTAGTGGTCAAACAGGAATTCAGCGTGTTTGCCGTTCATTTGCATCACCAGGTAAGAAAAAGGTTTGTCTCCCCATACGATGCACAGGGTGATGCCAAACTTCACCCAACAACTAACACACCAAAATCTGGCCAATGGAAAATCATGTACACAATGCTCACAGCCTGGGAAATAAGATCCCAGACCTGCAGGCAATAATGTCAGAGGCTAAACTGGACATAGTAGCAATTAGTGAGGCGTGGTTTACCAGTAACCACACTTGGGAGACTTCAGTACCTGGCTATGTATTGTTCAGAAGAGACCGAGGTGCAAAAGGGGAGGAGTGGCCCTGTATGTTAATGAAAATATCAAAGCTACAGAAATTCAGAATACACATAAGGAGCCAGAAGAACTGTGGGTCACCCTGAAACAGGAAATGGGACAGCCATAAGAACTGGGGTTGTCTACAGGCCCCCAGACCAGAGGGAGGACATAGACACATTACTGTTAGAAGATATACAAAACATGACAGCTAAAGGGGAGGTTCTGATAATGGGAGACTTCAACATGCCAGATACAGATTGGTCAATACCAGCAGGAACATCTGCCAGAACGAGACTCATAGTGGATTCCCTGCAGGGGGAGGGCCTCAAACAACTGGTACAGCAACCCACAAGAGACAGGGCTATCCTAGATCTAGTACTGACTAACAAAGAAGGGATCACAGATCTCCAGGTAGAAGGTCACCTGGGGGCCAGTGACCATCACATGGTATGGTTCAATTTGGCTACTACATCTAAATCATCCCATTCCAAGGCAAAAATATGGGACTTCAGAGGAGCTAACTTTGATAAGATGGCCAACAGAGTTAAGCTAGCCCTGGCAAAAAGAAACACAGGTGAGGAGGTACAGGCAAAGTGGGCAAGCATTAAGGATACAATACTTGAAGCAACATCCCATTGTGTTAGACAGAAAAGGAAGTGCAAAAGAAGAAGGAAACCACTTTGGTTCTCAAATATAGTAGCAGAAAAGGTCAGAGCCAAAAGGCTGGCCTTCAGAAAATATAAGGGAACACAGCGGGATGAAGATAGGGAGGCATACCAAACTGCCCTAAGGGAAGCAGGTAAGGCAGTAAGGCAGGCAAAGTCCCAAACTGAGGAAACACTAGCACGAACAGTAAGAGAAGGTGACAAGACTTTCTATAGATACATTAGTGAAAGGAGAAAGTCCAGAGAGGGTATTGCTAAGCTTAATGGAGAAAAGGGAGCATGTGAGGAGGAGGACCCTGTAAGGCATCTATCCTAAATAGATACTTTTGCTCAGTATTTACTGAAGAGAAGGTAGGGCAGGGCCCACAGCTCAGCATCATGGACACAGGGGAGGGAGGTGAGCACTACTCCTTCACAAAAGAAAGGGTCCTACAAGAGCTTACTAAGCTCAGGGTGGATAAGGCAATGGGACCTGATGGCATACATCCCAGGGTACTTAAGGAGCTAAAGGAGGAACTAGCAGAGCCATTAGCAGAATTGTTTAGTGAGTCTCTGAGAACAGGAGAGGTCCCAGAAGACTGGAGAAGGGCTCATGTGATCCCACTCCACAAGAGTGGTAGCAGGGAGGAGGCGGGGAACTACAGACCGGTCAGTCTTACCTCAGTAGTGGGCAAGATTATGGAGGCACTCCTTAAGGAAAGGATAGTGCAACACCTGGAATCCATAGGGCACAGGATCCAAGACAGCATGGGTTTACAAAGGAAGGTCCTGTCAAACTAATCTCATAGATTTCTTTGACTGGGTAACCAGAGTGGTGGACCAAGGGGAGCAGTTGATGTCGCCTACCTTGACTTCAGCAAAGCTTTGACACTGTTCCACATAGAAGATTGATAAATAAGCTAGGTAGGCTCGGGTGGGTCAGAAGTTGGTCAACTGGGTGGCAAACTGGTTGACTGGCAGAAAACAGAGAGTGGTGGTAAATGGTATACAGTCAGAAGAGATGCAAGTCACAAGTGGGGTACCTCAGGGATCAGTCCTGGGGCCAGTCCTATTCAACATCTTCATTAGTGACCTCGCAGATGGACTAGAGGTAAGGCTTGTCTGTTTGCAGATGACACCAAGATCTGCAACAGAGTAGATGATCCAGATGGGGTGGGCAGAATGAGAAGAGATCTGGATAAACTAGCAGAATGGTCAGAAGAGTGGCAACTGGGATTTAATGCAAAGAAGTGCAAAATCATGCACATAGGAAGAGAAACCCTGAAGCCACTTATAGGCTGGGAGGGAGTTAGCAGTCACAAAGGAAGAAAGAGACTTGGGCATCATCATCACTGATGACCTAAAATCATCCAAGCAGACCTCTAAACAGTAGGTAAGGCTAGGGGGTGTTAGGGTGTATTAGTAGGGGTATCAAAGTCGTAAGAGGAGGTAATAATCCCTCTGTACAAGACATTGGTTAGGCCCATCTGGAGTACTACGTTGCAGTATTGGAGCCACACCTTCACAGGGCGTTAACCAAATTGAGGCAGTCCAGAAAAGGGCAACAAAATGGTGCAGGGACTGCATCAGAAGACATATGAGGACAGATTAACAGAGCTCAATATGTATACCCTTGAGCAAAGGAGGAGAGAGGTGATATGATCGAGACATTTAAACACCTTAAGGGCATAAACAAGGTGAAAGAGTCTAACATGTTTAAATATAAGAAAATAGCAGGACAAGAGGACACAGCATGAGATTAGAGGGAGGCCGATTAAGGGGAATGTGAGGAAATTCTTTTTCACAGAAAGGGTGGTAGATGCATGGAATGGCTTACCACAAGAAGTGGTGGCTATGAATACAGTGCAGGGCTTCAAACAGGCATGGGATAGGCATAAGGGAGCAATACACATGACTATGAATAGATAGGTCACTGACAGAGCAAAGGCCGATGGCACATTTATAAGGTAGAAAAAGAAATGGGCAGACTGGATGGGCCTTATCTGCCGTCAACTTCTATGTTTCTATGTTTCTATGTAAATACCTGGTTTCCTGCATTGCCAATGAACATTTAGGGGGATTTAGTGTCAACCCAGCTTCTGACAGGGTACATAATATAGCCTGGAGATGCTGTAGATGTTCTTCCCATGAGGGACTAAAAACCACAACATCATCCAGGTAGGCCGCACTATACTTTGTATGAGGTTGCAGAATATTATCCATTACCCGTTGGAATGTAGCGGGAGCCCCATGCAGGCCAAATGGCATTACTGTGAAGTGGTATAGGCCAATCGGTGTACTGAAGGCTGTTTTTTCTTTATCCTTTGGATCTAGTGGAATCTGCCAGTATCCCTTTGTTAAGTCTAAGGTGCTGATATAACGGGCTGCCCCCAGGCGATCTATGATGTCATCAATCCGGGGCATTGGGTAACAATCAAATTTGGATATGGCATTTAGACGTCGAAAATCTAAAAGCCTGATTCCACCTTCTTTTTTTTCCACTATCACCATAGGAAAAGTCCATTCACTATGTGATGGTTCTATAATCCCCAGGTCCTGCATCTTTTTGATCTCTTGTACTACTTTTTCCCTTAGTCTCTCTGGGATTCTGTATGCTTTTTGCTTAATAGGGGTGTCTTCAGATACCACAATATGATGTACTGTATGGTAACTTTTCCGGGTAAACTTGTAAATAGTGTTCTATAAGGCTCTAACATATTTTGTAATGTGTATGTTTGTTGGGTAGTTAAATGTGGGTTCATTTGTACCTCTGAGAAGTTACTCGAACCTTCTAACCTTTTATAAGCTATGTCTAATTCAGATTCAAATTCAGATGCTTCAGGGCTGACATAGTTACAGGAGGAGAGATGTCGGTCCACCAGGGTTTTAGCAAGTTGATGTGATACACTTTATATTTATTTTTCCTTTCAGGACAGGCCACCAAATAAGTTACTGGGCCCTTACGTTCTACTATCTGATATGGCCCTTGCCATTTCATAAGTAACTTATTCTCAGAGGAGGGTAATAAAAGTAGAACCTTATCACCTGCAATGAATTCTTTGGACTTTGTTCCTTTGTCATAGTATTCTTTTTGTTTAGTTTGATATTGTAAATTATTTTGATGTGCTTTCTTTACATAGGTTATTAACCTTCGTCTTAGTTGTTGCCAATATTCTAAAGGTTCTATCTTATATTTCCCCTTCCTGTCTTCCCACTCTTCTTTAATAATGTCCAATGGACCTCTTGGGTCATGTCCATACAGTAACTCAAATGAAGAGAACCCCGTCGAGGCCTGTGGCACCTCCCTATATGCAAACATCAAATAGGGAAGGTAAATATCCCATTTATTACCTTCCTCTGTCACGTATTTCCTGAGCATTCTTTTCAGAGTTTGGTTAAATCTCTCAACTAACCCATCTGTTTGTGGATGGTAGGGAGTGGTGAAAACTGCTTTAGTGCCTAAAGCTTGATACAATTTTTGTAACAACTCTGAACAAAAATTAGTGCCTCTATCAGTTAGGATGTTTTTGGGATCCCCATGCTTAAAGAATTTTACTAATTCCTCTGCTATCCGGGTGGTGGTGGCAGTCTGAAGGGTAATCGCTTCAGGATATTTTGTAGCATAATCTACCACCACTAATAGGAAGCGATTCCCTTTTGTACTTCTCGGCAATGGGCCTATAATATCCATTGCAACCCTTTCAAATACATTGCTAACCAAGGGCATTGGTAACAGGGGCACTTTGTCCTTTCGGCCTACTGCTACAACCTGTTGACACTCAGGACAGCTTTTACAGTATTGAGCCACCTGTTCATGTATTCCCGGCCAATAAAACCAGTATAGCAAACGTTGTAATGTTCGGTCCTTACCCAGATGACCTGCCATAGGAGGGTCATGAGCAAGGGATAGTAATCTTTCTCGGAAAGGGACAGGGACCATCAGTTGTTCTACCACCTCCCCTGTATGGGAATTTGTAACTACCCTGTACAACAATTCATCCTTAATAATAAAATGTGGTTGCTGAGACTCAACAGGTATTGTTGACACTACCTGTGGAAAAAAAGGGGTTAGTGTTTTATCAACTTCCTGTACACTTATAAACTCTCTATTAGGCAACATGAAGTTTTCTGTTAATGTTTCTAGTCCAGTGTCTTTTTGGTTCCAAGCCTTTTTATCCTTCTGTTTTTGTGATTTGCTTTTTCTACTTTTACCAATGGTTCCAAATACCTCCTCCTCAAAACGAAATATATGTCCCAGTTCCATCTCTTGCATTTTTTTCTCCTGTATAGCAGCTGCCCCAATATTCATAGCTAACAAAGAGTCAAAGAAAGGGTAGTCATGTCCAATTATAACTGGCACAGGCAAAGAAGGTACTATGCCCACTTTCATTTTATGCATAATCCCATTTACTTGTATGTCCATTTCTGTCAAAGGGTACCAGTGAATATCTCCATGGACGCATTTAACTCCGGTGGTTGTTTCACCTAGTTTTGGCTTATCCACCAACGAAGCATGAATCAGTGTCTGTTTGCTGCCAGAGTCTACTAGGCCAGAAACTGTCCTTCCTCCAATCTTTACAGTGGTAACATAATGGCCCTAATTGGCAAGGACTAGATGAATTGATTCAACCTTTTTTCTTGGACAGAACCGAGCAATATGGCCCTTGGTTTTACATTCATGGCATATTATATCATGATTGAAACCTTTACTTGGTCTCTTGTAGTTCTTATTCCCAATGTTACCACTAGGTTGTGACATAGGAGGACTAAATAATCTCACATCACCACTAGGTTTTATTGTAGTAGTCTGGTTTCTAGGGTTCATAAAAGTTTTAGGGCGTTGTGGTCTGGCAGTCAGGTAATCTTCCGCTAGCTTAAGGCGGTCTCTGAGGTTTCAGGCGATGTTCCTTAACCCATAACTGCACATCTTGGGTAAGACACAAATGAATTGCTCCAAAATAATGCTCTCTACAATCTGTACCACTGTTCTTGTGTTAGGTTGTAACCATTTATGACATAAATCTTTCAGATGTGTATACAGATCTTGTGGTGTATCTGTCGTTTGGAATTTATATGCTGTAAACGCTGTCTATAAGTTTGGGACTTATGTCATATCTTTTAAAATGGCATGTTTAACATAATCATAGTCATTTATGTGGGTAAGGTCTGTATGACTATAGGCTAACTGTGCCTTCCCAGTTAAATATGGAGCCAGCCTAACCACCCACTGGTCTCTAGGCCAGGCACAAGCAACGGCTACTCTCTCAAATGTTAAAAGATAGGCTTCTATATCATCTGACTCTGTCATTTTGACTAACCTTATGTCTTTTTGGCCCACCAGGGGTGTTGAAGGAGATCTTGTGGAACCAAGTACCTGAATAGCATGTAGGGTGTCAGTCCATCTAGCAGCATTCTCTGCCCGATCTCTCTCTCTTTCAACTCGGTCTCTCTCCCTTTCTCGCTCCAGTTCTGTCTGTCTCAAGCACAACCATCGTAACAACTCATGGGGACTCTCTGGTGGCTCTTCTTCCTTTGGTTCAGCTGCTTGTGCACCCTTCTCAATAGCCTTTGTATCCTTGTCCATTTCCATTTTCAAAGCGTCTCCCTCCGTTGTCACCTTAACCACTTTTCTCCGCACCGTCGGCTCCAGCCCAGACAATAAAGGCAACCGTGTGGCTAATATAAATGACCTTGTAGCTGGGATAGTCCACTCTCCTGTCTTGTCCGACTGCATACACTCAGAATCTGCCCTCAGATCCACCAACAGGTCCTCCTCGAACCCGCCTCCCACTTCTGACACCAAATGTGAAATGGTGTGGGATAAAAAAAAATGCTCGGACAAAAATTAGCAGAATCAACTTAAAAATTTATTATCTAGAGCGGACTGGAAACAACAAAATAATAAACCAAGCCATAAAGTCCATGGTTTACATACTAGAGGTAGTACTATCTCAGGACTGGGTGTTGACAGCTTCACACCCTCCCTTACACTGCTAACTTCCTAGGTAGTTCTTCTTATATAGCAGTTCCTACAGACATGTGACCTCATTACTCCACCTCTAAATTTTAGCCATTCAATCTTTCCCAAAATAAAATATTTTATTTTATTTAAACATAAATTAACATTCCATAAACATTTTAATATTCAAAATGAATTTTATGAGCTGTCTTAATATTTTAATTTTCACAGAAGGGAAGTTCCTGTTTGAAAGGGATAAAAATAGGGAAACTGGGGCCGGCCGGTTCATAGGGAATAATGAAGCAGGAAGCATCTGAAACAGCGTTTTGGCTACACAGAAACTTTAAAAAACAAAACAAAACAAAAAAAAAGGCTACCTTTATATACTTTAAGTTGCCTTATAAAGGTAAGCCAAGTTTTCCTTAATTCCTTTTTCAGCACAGCAAAATATTTCCTCTTGTTGGTGTTGGTAATGCGAGTGTTTTAAGCAAGTAGCAGGGGTACACAAACCACACAAAGTTCACTCGCATCACCAACACTCTCTTTTAATAGCGCTTTTTGAATGAGAACCCCGACTGTGCCCTGAGTGGAGAATTTATTTTTAACTGAATGGAATCACTAACAATGCGACTGTTGTGCCCAAACCAGTACTTTTCAGGCGGCATAATTAATTTTCTAAAGACCGCCACTTAAATGGAAGAAAAAAACCTCAGCGGGAGTTTAAACAGCCGTGGTTTGCATTTCTCTGTATCTCCCATAAAGAGAAAAGCTTCACTTCACTGCACTTTATTTTTCTTTCGTCCGTTCTGTCTAAATTGCAGACGGACACATTTAATAAATTAAATCTTGTTTCCAGAGCCTTTTCTACTCTGCGATAGTGCGGCGTTGAGAAGGCTTCTTAAACGCTCCACTGTCGCCAATGCCTGGTTTTGCGAGGAGACTAAAAGGGATTAAATTGGTACTTAAATAAGTTATAAGCCAGCATTTTTTTATTTCTAAATATATTTCTGCCTCACATGGCTTCCATAAATTAATGCTGCTAGGATAAGAAAGGTGATCCACGATGCACACAAAAGGGGGGGGTCACACACAACAAAAGACAAAAAAAAAAAAAATACAGGTGTGGGTGGCCAGCCCATCGAACACAACATACAACATACAACAGGACACAGTGTACATCTTGGAGTCCCTCTGCACGTCTGCAGCATTTAAATTAAGGAAACCCAAAGGGGGGGCAGATGGTTCTTTGACTTGCTCTCTCTTATAGGGTTGGTATTAGTTCAGTACTTCACTACCATTCCTATTATGCAGCTCTCTAACTCTGCAGTACCAATGCCAATACCAGCAAGCAAACATTCGGCATTGACAAATGCTTCTATGTACTTGCCCTGTCATGGCTGTTCCTATTTGCATATGAGTAGCACTTTTTTTTTTAAATATTTTTTATATTCTTGGTCACTTGTGCTACCCTTTTCTGACAGTCACCTCTCATCCCCACCTGGCCTTCACTCTCATTTACTTCTCCCACCCTGGGTTTACCCCACCTACACTTACAACCCCCCCCATGTTGAAGACTTAAGTGAGGGCAGGGATCTCCCTCCTATGATGTGCGTTGGTAGGGGGCAACGGGCAGTTGATCTGTTGGGGCCTGAGAGTACTAAGTGTCATGCTACACACACCAGAGCTTTTCTACTGTAGTTTCCCCCTCCCCATGACATTCACATCCAAGGACTCCATGGCACAAATGCACATGGTGATAGGTATCAACAATCCAATCCAGTTGGTGTCACCCCTCCTGTTGGCTCACTTTAACTACAGCGCCACATGTGGTCACCTAGGTGATGATATAGCAGCCCGCCCACAATTTCTCAAGCTCATTCCGAAACTCAGGCTGCTGGTGTTGTGTCTGGCAACACTGCTGCTGTGCCAGTTTATAGAAGTATTGTACCAATTTCATAGCATTGTTTAATTGTGTATCCCTCTGTGCCCTTTCTCTCCAGGACACATCTGGAAAAGAGCTTTTCCTAGCCCAGAAGGCCTCTCCTGGTAAAACTTCTAATTAATAAATAAAGTGGCTTGCTCAAGGTCACAGAGTGAGTAAATGGCAGTTGTGGGGTTCAAACCCATGTCCTTCAGCTTCATAGCTCTGTGCTTCAACTACTAGGCTAGACCAAAATACATGGTTGAGCACCAAACAACTCAACTTTCAACAAATATATAGATTAAGTAACCTATAAATGACCACACCTGAGATAACACTCCAAAAAACAAAAAGGACACACATGTTTATTATTGTGCTTGCCAGATACATTTCATAGCGAAACAAAGTATGGATTAAATGAACATTCTTTAGTCACTGGAGTTGAATGCATTACAAAAATAAGTGGCAGATCCTCTATTCTGTCTCTGTATCAGTAGATGTCTCTGATGAGAGCTGTTCCAGCCTGTGGTTTGCACCAACGCTGTTCACACTAGGAGCTGTCGAATGCGCATCTTCTTCGGGAAGCTCTGGGATTGGGTCATGAGGTGGAGGCTAAATATAAGGAAAACAAAATGAAAACAGAGTTTCCTCTCATTAGCCTCCACAGATGAATAACAATTTTCAGAATTGGAACCTAGACTTCCATTGCAAAGATTTATGGGTAGTCCCATATTCTTCATTATTGTCCAGTTACCATAATACACCTCATGCTGGGTACCGCACTTTACTGCAATACTTGCACTCTATTCCCCCCCCCAATAATGCCTCTGAGAGCTCTGATGTCCTGGACCCACCATTTGCCCTACTCTCTAACAGCTCCAGTGGCTTATTCTCCACAGTGGATACAGCCCCCTGTTATAGACCTACACTGCCTAGCAATATCTGAAGCTGGCAACAGACAGGAAGGGACAAGTCATCATCTGTCCACTGTACCCCAGTCTCTGCTTCCCAGAGGCTCCAACTCCATTCACCCCCCCCCCAGTCCCACCTGATGGCACAAACATACTTTGATTGTCTTTTTGAACCAGCAGGGGGCAGTCACGTACTGAGTCCCAAGGCCGCCACCCACCTTGGAGGAGAGCAGCTTACCAAATCCATCTCCTGCTAGCCTATTGCAGTAGATCCAGTCTCTTGCACAGCAAGCTGAAACACTGCAGCTTGGGCTGTGGGACCAACCTGCCCTTCCTTTGTACAGTCTTGGATCCCGCTTCCAAATAAAAGAGAGAGTGTGGCAACCTGCTGCCTTATAGCAGTGTGGGACTCATACCTATCAGGTGACCTCACCAAGTGGAGGTGCTGACAAATCACTTTTACAACCCTCTGAATTCCCATGGGGGCTCCTACAATAGTTTTCTTCAAATGCACAGCCCTGGATTCAAACCCAGAGACCTCAAGTTGCTTGCTTCCTAGGTGTGTGACGTAATCTCTGTGGATCCATGCTGTAGTGCTTTTCACTCCGATGTAGCCCCATAGCTCAATAGATGTATATGAGATACGGCACGCAGAGGGCCTGGTTTTAAAACCTGACAAAACATTTTCACTTTTGTTTTTTTTCCAGCCAGAGACCAGGGTTTTAAATCTTAACAGGGACTTCAGAGCATAGAGATTGTAAATCTACACAGAATGCATTTTTTTAATTTTTTTTTTTTTTTTGCCACAAAGGTTTTTCTTCTGTGAGCTGGGAGGGCAGCTATCAGCCATGTCCCTGCTCCCTCTGACCATCACCCACCTCCCCTGACTGCCAGTGAAAACCCCATGGATTGCCCCCCACGGCAGGGCCAGGAGGGGGAGGTCTGTCCTCCTTCCCCCTACCAATACAGATATATCCAGACCTGGTGATTGGGTGGTGGTGTGGGCCAGAGGGGAGTGGGCACAGCTTTATGAAGCACACTCCAGCCCTTTTTCCATTTTTCAAACAACATGAAGTCTTGCTGTATTCTGACTATATGCTGTTAGCCGCAGCACTTGAACTGCTCCAGAGAGGAAAGGGTTAACTCTATGCAGCAGCATAGAATGTTGAGCTCGATTTTCAAACCTCTGTCTCTGGTACATCTCAGTGTAACCATCGGATTCTTTACTCTGCCTAACTGTGAAGTCGCTCTGGAGATTTCTCCTTCGCTTCGGTTATAGTAAAAATCGCTCCGTTTATTCAACCGGTTTCATTATTTTTTCAGTATTGAATCTCTGTCTATGGTACAGGTAGTGTAGGAAGGTAGATAGTGGAATATTTGGTGTAGAAATTGTTTTTCTTCGGTTTCCTTTCAGTCGGTCCAATTGGGAACCGAATCAAATTTGTATTTCTTAGTTCTTGAGTCCTATCGGTTTAAAAAAAACAAACATTTTTTCTCGTTTTTTTCCACAACCTGTGACATAGTTGGTAACCGATAGGTGTTACCTGGCTTGAAGGCTGTTAAGGGTAACTTCTAGAAAGGCTATGTCTGAGAAATCCAAGAAAAAAACTGGTCCCACTGGGTTTCAACACTATGTTGAGTGTGGGGAGGCTGTTGCCAAAGCTGATCCCCACCTCATTTGTGTGTATTGTCTGGGGTTTGACCACCTCAAAACAGACTGCCAGATTTGTAAACATTTTCCCAAAGCCACTTTAGATAAAAGATTAAGTAGGCTGAAGGAAAAGGAGTCCGAGAAGTCCGCTGATCCAGATGGCCAGCCCAGTTTGGTTCTAACTGAACCTGAGGAGGTGCCTGCTGAACCAGGCGATACCTCCTCGGGCAAAAGGAGAGCCGATTCTGAGGGATCGGGTCCATCTAAAATGAAAAGGAAGTCAGCCGATTTGGGTCTCATCCCACAGATCCCAACCGCTGAAGAAATTGCTAAAGTGATAAGCATAGTTCAATCACTTTGCCTGGCTCCTTCCAAACCGACACCTTCAGGTAAGCGGTTGGTTCGGATGGTTCCAACTCCATCGGTTTATGATCCGGAAGTTTTCTATGATGTGGAGTGGGAGGGAGATGAAGAGTTACCCGATGATGATGATAATGATTTTGGTGGCCTAGATGATCCTATAGAGCCTGACATCTCCCCAGACAGGCCTACCAATGTCTCCCCTCCCAGGCTTTCTGAGTCCCCCTTCCACTTTTTGTTTTACAAAAAGGTGGCTGATACTCTCCAGCTCCCAGTTGTGGAAGCTGCTGTTGAGGAAGAAGAATCTGATTATGTGGAGATGATGGACGTCCCAGACTCCAAGAGGCTGTCTATCCCTCCACATAAATATTTAGGGAAACAAACTCAAAAAAATCTTATAAGTGCCAACTTCTACACCCCCTGTGGATAAGAAAATGGACAGGAGGTATATGTTATCAGGTTCTGATACAGAGTTTCTATAACCATTGCAGCCATGTTGGGGTAGTGCAGGCTGCAGTCTGTGACAGGGCTAATATTCCTTTGGCATCACACCCCCAAGATAAGGATTCTAGATGCCATGGCCAAAAAACAATACTTGGCATCCTCCTTGGGACTCAGACAGGCTGCTTATGTGGCCTATACAGCCAGATACCAGAAGTCCATGTGGGATACGGTTCTGGAACTGGGTAAAAAGGCCTCCCCCCAGCTAGACAAAGAGCTGGAGGAGGTGGCTGCTGATGGAATTGAGGCATCCAATGTGCTGTTTCATGCTGCTGTGGACTCTAATGATGTGGCATCAAGAGTCATGGTTACATCTGTGTCTCTCAGGAGACAAGCTTGGTTCAGGTGCACTAGCCATTCACAGGATACCCAGGCTAAGGCCATGGATTTCCCTGTTGCTGGTAATTCTCTGTTTGGGGAGCAGACAGAGTCTTACATAAAAAAGATGGACGAGTATAGGACCACCTATAGGAGTGCAGTGGCCAAAGAAAGGCAAGCCACTCCTCAGAAGCAGCAGTCTAGGGCAGGCAGGGGCAGGCCTTTTCAAAGGCCTTTTTACCAAGCCCAGGCTTCCTCTTCATTTCAACAGAGGGGGTTCTTTAGAGGGAGCGGTAGAAGAGGAATGAGCAGGGCTGCATCCTCTTCTCAGTCCAAAGCTCCTGCCAAACACACACCATGATGTGTCAGCTTGGGTCGCCTCCCCTATTCCAGTAGGGGGCAGGCTGGCTTACCACTTCCAGGCCTGAAAGTCTATTACTTCAGACAAATGGGTCCTGGAAGTAGTAAGCCAGGGACTGGCTCTCAGTTTCAAAAGATTCCCCAGATTGAGGATCAGGTCTTTTCTACCTGCAACACATTCAGAAACAATTGCCCTAGAGGCAGAAGTTTCTTCCCTATGTAACCCCGGGTTACTAGAATCCCAGTAAGACCTAGTGATAGGCCGGGAAGGCAGCTTGTGAAACTCCAGTTAAATGGGTTTCACACTGTCTCACTCTGTTCTCAGCCTCAGCTGAGACTGAGGGATGACATCACCAATAGAACTTTCGCAGCTGCATAAGCCACATTGGAATCTGCAGCAGAGGGAGTTAGATAGAACGTTGGGAGTTTTCAAAGGGAAGAGTTCAGTTCCACTTTGCCTTCAAGTAAGAAGGAAGTTAGTTCCAGTTTGCCTTCAGTAAGAGAAGGTCACAGTTTCCAGTTTGCCTTCAAGTAAGAAGGAGTCAGTGTCCAGTTTCTCAAGTGGTGGAGACCGCTCTTCGGGTCTCAGTGCCCCCTCCCTCTGGGGGGGGGGGGATGTAAAGATCCCCATGCAGATTCCTGGGGCAATCCCCTTAATTCTGCCAGGAGGAAGAAAAGCTGCCATTTCAGTTTAGCCTTTGTTTGGAAAGTTGGAAGATTTGTGATTCGCCTGTGGGGCACCTGCAACTAAAGGGTGAGTGTTTGCTCTAACATGAGAGGGCAAAAAATGTGTTTCTTCAGCCTGGGACATGTGAGGAAATCTAGGAATTGAGCTACAATTTGGGAAGCCTATAGGACTAGGTCAAACAAATGGAGTAGTGTCAAATGCTAGAGTGCTGTGTGATTTCAAGTAAATTGTAGAGGTGATGCGACAGTTCATCTACCAACTTGTTTTTCCCTCCAGACAAAGTGCTGCTTCACACATCACCCCAGTATTGCCAGGTGGAAAATCTTCTAATTAGCAAACAGAAAAGAAAAAATACTTGAGATATAAGAAATGATGGCTGACTACATCCAAAAGTTACAATTAATTGCAGGCAGTTTCCAAGCAGTACACTAGCTCTTTAAGATCATTTTGGTCTCAGAAAAAAAGACTCTCTTGCCAAACTGATTCCAGTGACTCAGACTCTTGTCCAAGCTCTCCAGTGGTGGTTGGATCAGGACAGTTTCAGACAGGGTGTCCCATTCCTCAGTCTAGCACCCTCAGTGGTCCTGACCACAGATGCCTCTCTCCTGGGGTGGGGAGCCCATCTAGGGTCTCTCACTGCACAGGGTACTTGGTCACAGCAAGAATTTCTCCTTCATATCAGTCTTCTGGAGCTCAGAGCTGTGTTTCTAGCCCTTCATGCATTCTCAGAATCAGTCAAAGGCAAAGTGGTGCAGGTCAGGACGGACAACACCACTACAATGTGGTATAGAAACCAGCAAGGGGGCACTCGGTCCACAGCCTTGTGCAAGAGGCCATGAAACTATGGTTTCTAGCTTACTCACTTCAGACTTCTCTGACAGCAGTTCATCTTCCAGAGAAAGACAATGTGCTGGCAGATGCCTTAAGCGGGATATCTCAGGGTCACCATGAATGGCCCCTGAACTCTCATGTCCTTCAGATAATCTTCAGGAGATGGGGCACTCCAGAGATAGACCTCTCTGCAGCCCCAGGCAATCATCAACTTCCTCTGTTCTGCTGCAGACCTCCAGTCCTGGGGACTGTTCCTCTAGATGCTCTCCTGCTAGACTGGACAGGCAGGTTTCTTTATGCCTTTCCTCCCTTTCCACTGATATTCAGAGTACTGATCAAGATCAGGTCTCAACCCTGCACAGAGATCCTGGTGGCTCCAGATTAGGCCAGGCAACCATGGTGTCCTCTGCTGCTGTCTCTAGCAGCATCAATTCCCCTGTTTCTACCGAGGAGACAAGACCTCCTGACCTCCTCTCAGGGGAAGATTTGGTATCCCAATCCCCAGTCTCTCAGACTCAAGGCCTGGTTCTTGAGGAGTTAGAATATGCAGGCCTGCATCTCTCCCAAGGGGTAATGGATATCCTTAAGGTTTCTAGGAAACCTTCCACCAGAAAAACTTACAATTCAAATTGGAAGATTCAGCATTTGGTGTTCTCAGAGAGACATACAGCCAGATTCTGTGGGCATTGCCACAGCCCTGGATTATCCGATTCATCTTAATGGGTTAGGCCTTAGGCCTGCTACCCTTAAAGTTCACCTAGCAGCTGTTTCTGCATTTCTTTATGCAGGGAAGGGATCTTCCCTGGCATCTCATCCTGTTTTCAGTAAGTTTTTCAAAGGTCTGGTTCACATTAACCCTCCTTTCAGGGAGCATACTCCGGCTTAGGACTTGAATATCTACATTGCACAGCTAATGCAACCCCCTTTGAACCACTGTCCTCTGCTGAGCTTAAGTACTTGACCTGGAAGACTGTGTTCCTGGTAGCTATTGCCAGGAGAATCAGTGAATTACAGGCACTGTCAGTAGAACCTGACTTCATTTCCTTCCATAGTGATAAGGTAGTCCTTAGGACGAATAGAAAATTTCTTCCTCTAGTGGTTTCGGATTTTCATCTGAACCAATCCATGTCTCTGCCTGTGTTTTTCACTGATCATTCTTCTTCTGGGGAGAGAAGATTGCACAGTCTGGATATAAAGAGGGCACTTAGCTATTATATAGAGCAGACTAAGGCCCATAGGAATGATTGTCTTCAGTTATTTCTCACTTATGGGGAAGTGGGAAAAGGTAGACCTGCTACTAAGAGAACTATTGCCAGATGGATTGTCTCCTGTATTCAGTTCTGCTATTCAAAGTTAGGCAGAGAGCCTCACTCAACCAGGGGCACAGCTGCCTCTTTGGCAGCTGCTAGAGATATACCCTTGGTAGAAACTTGTAAAGCAGCCACCTGGAAACCAGTCCATACATTCACCAAGCATTACTCTCTGGGCACCCAGACTAGGAGTGATGCTAGGTTTGGTACAGCAGTATTGCAGAGCTTGTTCTCAAAGTAAAGTTCTGTTATCCCCTCCTCCAAGGGGGGAACTGCTTGGTAGTCTGCATATAGTCAGAATACTGCAAGACTTCATGTTGTTTGAAGAAATAATTACTCAACGTAGAAATGCTGTTTCTTCTAATGTAGTCTTGTTGTATTCTGACCTCTCTCCCTGCCTCCCCTCTCAGAACCTAGTCTTTTGGGATGTGGGTTGGCAGTTTATAGTGTTGCACACCAGAGGTGTACCTTTGTACCCCTCCTTTTCTAGGTGTTTTTTTTTTTATTGTTGTTTATATATTTTTCACTATCTACACAAGTTTTCTTGGGTTCTCGACTTGAGTCTTTTGGACCCAAGCATTGTAGCCTATGGCTTAAAGTTTTTCAACAATTTCTATAGCTATTAGTTAGTATATACTCGTAAGAATCTGACGATTACACTGAGATGTACCAGAGACAGAGGTTAGCTCAACGTTCTATGCTGCTACACAGAGTTAACCCTTTGCTCTCCGAAGCAGTTCAAGTGCTGGGGCTAACTGCATGTAGTCAGAATACAGCAAGACTCCATTAGCAGAAACAACATTACTATGGTGAGTAATTTTTTCTTTTGTTCCCCCCCCCGAAAAGCTGGGGTGCGCATGTCGGCACATGCACATGGAGGTATGCACGCATGCAGAAGTCCAGCAGCTCCCTCCCTACCATGCTGCTCTTGACCTGTCCTATCACTAGGCCTCCACCAGGTGACAGTCACATGGCAGAGTCAGCAACCCTCCCTTCCCCACACAGGACAGCAGTCCAACAGATACTCAATCCTTTCTCCCTGTTGTGCCCCAAGCAATGTAAGATAGTTCCCAGTCCTGATCACCAGCTGCTGGTGTCATGAGTGATGGCATTGGCACTACCACCGTGCCACATGGGCAGACATTTTTTCCCCATGCCTCGGACAGTCCCCATCAGCCTGTACCCCAGTGACCCATGACCCTGACATCTGCCAGGACTTAATGACCGGCCAGTAGCCCCAGTCTACCACTGTGAACCAGTTCCAGTAGTCAAACCAGTGAGCCCAGCTAGTCAGTTGCGAGGCCTGTGAGGGTTCAAGCACCATCCTGCTGCCGAGGAGTTTCTGTTTTTCTTCCCCAAGGGGTGCGACATGCAAGGATGCCATGATGTGTGACCCATGCACCTGCGTGCCATGTGTCAGTGCCTGCGCACCCCCCATTCTGTGGCAGGCCCAGGTTCCTGCCCCCTAGCTTACCGCTAGGGGCTAGACATACACAAAGCCATGCAAAACCTTCCTCAGAGAAGGAGAGCGGTCCTCTGGATGCTCGATCCTCCTCCTCCTCCTCCCAGTTAGCCCTCCAACAGCCCGAACTCATTATAGAACTTGAGTTGTCAGCATTGCGAGTGGTAGCGCTACCGCTGTGCCAGCGGGCTGACATTGTTAACTTCTGATTTCACCAGAGCAATGATTCATGGCATGGAATTAGAATAGTAAATTTTCCAATCCAACCGCACAGTAATAGGGCTATCACTCGAGATGTCAGTGACTTGGGTTCGACAACAGGCCCAGAGCATCTGGGGCCGGCCAGAGGGAGGAGGATCGAGTGTCCCAAGGGATGGTCTTCCCCTTCAGCAAGAGCTGCAGTTTTCACTGCTATCCCACCACCTGGCTGACCACAGGTAATGGTACAGCTGGAGATGCATACAGGAAACGGGGCACAGGCTGACTCCAGAACACATGGTCATGTGCTGCATGTCCTCCTCAGGAGTCCTCGCCACCCACGTCCTGAGGGAGGGGAAAACGAAAAGTTTAAAACCCCTGGAACATGGCAGAATATAAGGCATACAATAAATAGATTCGCACTGCAGTTTCCAACCCTTAAAATGCTATTTGCTAATCAAATACAGCGTTGATTAGCAGGAGTTGGTAATCAAGGGTTGGCCTGCTGGCACATCGGTTGAACTACCACTCATGACACCAACAGCCCAGGTTCACGACCGGGCCTGAATCATCACAAGGCTGTCCTGGGGAGGTACAACAAACATCCCAGAGGACGATCTCCACCTCGAGGCTGGAGGGAGTACGATTTCCGCTGCATTACTACCACCTGGGTTTCAGTGTAGTTGGAGCCGAGGATCAGGGCAGTAGTACACTGACGTGCTCCAACATGCAATGCATGCAGCAGCTTGCACATGCATCCGGGGCTCATCTTAGTGTCCTAGGTGCTGGAACAACAGAAAAGAAGAAAAAAAAAAAACATCGCTGCAGGACGTCTGCCCCTCACTGCCGACTGTGGCACTCTCTCTGGTATACATTGACTAAATCTCCATTGGGGGCTAGGGTCCACCCCAGGTGGTCCCACCCTAGGGACGAGTCAAGGTGGAAATGGAGATGGGTAAGTCCTGGGGAAGGCAGGTGATGGGATGGGTGAGAGGGCTAGTACTCATGGAGAGCCAGTCAGAAGACTGGGGGAAATAAAGCATACTAAATTAAGATGGAGTTGCTAATCAACTTATTGGCCATATTGCAGTACAGATTTCTGAATTGCAGTAATTTATTACTGCAACTGTAGTACAAAGTACATAACTGCAGTAATTTCTCTTGTAAATTAATATTTTTTCCTCCGATTGTACTCTTTTGGACTGTATTTTACAGACAAAGCTAACCATTTACAGAAATTGCTCCTTAAACCTGACAGGCTGCTAAGCAGAAATGTTATTGATTAGCAAAGATGACTTATCAAGTTTCCAAAGCTAATATATGTCTTGGAATGCCGTTGGCACACTCTTTTTTTTTTCTTCAAAGTTTACTGATTTTAATAAGTAATAAATAAGAAAGAAATAATACAAGAAATACATTTCATGGAAAACATCTACTTAAGTTAAATAAATAAATGTACGTATGACAGATTCAAATGGCTTGTTTTAAACATGATATATATCCTTATATGTATGACTATACTTTCACTTCTGCCTGTCTATCAGTACGTATTACTCCAGCTCTAACCAATTAAAAACATGATACCAAACTGAATCATATTTCTCTATGGTGTTAGTAACAGCATTGCTCATGCTCTCATTTAAGGTAGCTGTAGACATATCATTTATCTGTGACAGGTGGGTCTTTCCCTTTCCAGTGACTAAGTATGAGGCGTTTTTATCTTAATGCTGCTGTCAATGGCCATCTTTTTTTCTCCATGGTCCAGCCTGAACAAAGCACCAGTGTTTCCTAATATAAAGATTCTGGGATCAAGCTGTTGGCACTCTTGAGCCCCATTAAACTCAACTGCCCACCAGCCTCCCAAGCTGAGGTACCTGTGGAAAAGACCTGCCTCAATCCCCCCCAATGGAATCTACCATAGCTCCCTGTGGTACCCTGGAGGCTGGCTAAGTGGCAGAGATGGGAACGCATTGGGCTGGGGGAGCAGCCAAGTGGAAAGGACAGTGTAGTGTAAACAGGATCAGTGACCAGATGCAGAATGCCATCTAGTGGAGAAAGTGAAGATTGCACAATTCAAGAACCAGTCTAACACCTTGGCTACTACACGGTGGCCTTTAAGCTGAATGGTTAGAGCTGCTGCCTCTGAGGCTAGAGATGCAATGACTGATCTCTGGGTCTGGGACTGAAACATGTAAGCCTGTAATCCAACACAGATGATGTCCCCCCCTCCCAACAAAGCTGGAAAGAAGGCATTACAGGTAGCACTGTATCAGATCTGTGCAAAAGGCAAACAAGATGTTGGGATACATAGGGAGTGGGGGATCAAGAGCAGAAGTTGGAAAGTAATCCTCCCTCTGTACAGGCCATTGGTGAGACAGCATCTGAAGTACTCTGCAAGGCACTTTATTATTTATTTAGTTTTTGTTGACCGGGTACTTAAGTCTAGACCTGAGGAAAGACTGCAACAAAGAGGAAGAGAGTACAGCACAGGGCAACTAAGATAGTCCACCCACTAGAGGGCATGTTCAAGGTGAGGTGGAATAGGCAACTGGGCTTAGTCAAAAGAGAAGTGTTGTCGAGGCACAGGTCAGGAGCATAAGAAAACCAGAAGCAGTTGTAGAATTCACCAAAAATTATTTATTTACACTAGCAGTATCATAAAATAAACTGTTCAGTATAACTATTTACAAAGGCAAAATAAAATAAAGTTTTCTTTCAGTATCTGTGTCCCTTGTTCTCCTAATGATAATCTCTCTCGCAGTTTCAGCTTCGCTCTTTTATAAGTCTTTTCAATCCCCATTCTTAGCAAACATCCTGTCCTTGTACATATTCTGTTCTTGTAAGTTTCAGAAGCTGCTAGAATACAGTGTGCTTTCTGAGGCCCCTACAGCTTTTGCAAAAGGCTGGAAGATTTGCACTCAAGTAACCTCTAGAGTTTACAATAGCTTTCTGCAATCATCTCAAAATCTAATTATATACATTTCAACAGTAACACTATACTTTTTCTAAACAAAAGGATCCCAATATCAGTTACATTTTCATACAGTGATTTGCATATATTTTATATTAGTAGATATGCAAGGGAGGGAAAAACAGACAGCAAGAGAAAACTGAGAGACAGTGAGAGGCAAAGAATTGCAAGATTGTTGGGGTGATCAAATTCGAAGTCTCACAGGAAAATTGGGTTGTGCAACCAGACAAAGAAGAGATAGAAAAGGAAAGATCCTTGCATTTTAAACACTTTCTCTAACAAATGGTACAGGGTCCTATTCTACCCAGTCACAAGGAGGGAGCAAAGAGCAAGGGTCGGAACAGCCACTATGGCCAGAGCAGAGTAGTCAGGTAGGGTGGGCAGACTGGATGGACTGGCAGATCTTTCTCTGCCAAAACTGTCTGTGGATCTGTGTGACATGGAATGCACAGGCCAACAAAAAAGAATTGTAAATTTGCACTAAAAAGAGTTAAAAGCATAAGCAAACTGACTTGATGTATTTTTCTGTGTTACGGAAGTGGTGTGGATGAGTGCTTAGAACACCTGCTTGGAAACCAAGTGACTGCAGGTGCAAACCCTGCTAGAGCCAAACACCTGGCCATGGGCAAGTCACTCAACCTCCAGTTTCTCCAGCTGTGGAAATGGGTAGAAGCAGGACCCCACACAAAACGAGATGTTGCATCTCAACTGGGCTGTCTTGAGTAGGCAGTATAGCACAGTGGTTTAATGCTCTGAGCTGCAAATCTGGAGACCTGGGTTTGAATCCCACAGCCTCCACTTGCATACCGTGCAACCCTGAGCAAGCCACTGAAATTCCCTGTGCTCCCAGGTCGCACCTGTAAACAAGCTTTCAGCTTAGTGTGCCACTCCTGGTTAAACAATTGAAGAAAAAAAAGAGAGTAAATTAAAGGTAAATAAAAATCACAGTATTATTAACTGACATCAATATATACTCACTGGAAGGCAGCAGTGGCGGGACATAAGTACCTGAATTGTATGAACAGGGTGCATAGTCAACATCTGTTTAGTGGTGGGCCAGTCACAAGAGAGCATGAATAAAAGCTGGCCGGGGGGGGTGAGTGGTAAGGATGGACATGAGTAAATATTTCTTTATTGAGAAGACAGTAGAGAAGAGAAATCGCTACCTGATGATCTGGTAAATGTTGAATTGTGACAAGTTTCAAACTCAAAGGGATAGAAATATGGGAACGGTATAGATGAACGGGGACAGGACTGGAGTTATGGGGAAGGTGGTTTGGTACAAGTGATAATAGGCGACGATTGAACCGCTAGAGGCCTAACCAGTGCTAGACTGGTAAGGGACTGGGTAGGAAATGGACAGATTTGAGAGGCTGCAGTTTTTTCTGCCTGTAAACATCTGTGCACTCTGCTTATGTATGTAGCTCTGACAAACTGCTACCTCCATAAGTGATCATGAATTCCCTATGCATTTTGGGGAAAAATATCCATATCCAGCTCAAACTTGCCCAGCAGGCCACACAGTGGTCCAGCACCAGCACATCGCACTGGCACCATTACTGTGGAGATGCTGTGACATCGAGCCTGACACAGGCACTGCTGACACCACAGCAGTGGAAGGAGGGACCTGTGGGAAAAATGGTCAACAAAACTCCCTGCCATCTAGGTGATGGCTCATAGAGCCTGAACAGGGTATATCCTTGTTTACAGGGACTATCCTTGATTACAGGGTGTATCCCTGGTTATGAGGTATATCCCTGATTATAGAGTTTGTCACTGATTACAGGGTATATCCTTGTTTACAGGGTGTATCCCTAATTACAGGGAGTATCCCTGGTTATGAGGTATATCCCTATTTATAGAGTATGTCCCTGATTACAGGGTATATCCCTGTTTACAGGGTGTATCCCTAATTACAGGGTGTATCCCTGGTTATGGGGTATATCCCTGGTTATAGAGTATGTCCCTGATTACAGGGTATATCCTTGTTTACAGGGTGTGTCCCTAATTACAGGGTGTATCCCTGGTTATGGGGTATATCCCTGATTATAGAGTATGTCCTTGATTACAGGGTATATCCTTGTTTACAGGGTGTATCCCTAATTACAGGGTGTATCCCTGATTATGTGGTATATCCTTGATGATGGGGTATATCCCTGATAACAGGGTGTATCCCTGATAACAGGGTACTATCCCTATTATGGGTTATATTCTTAATTACAGAGTATATCCCTGATTACAGGGTATATCTCCAGTTACACAGTATATCCCTGATTACAGGGTACATCCCCAATTACATGGTCTATCCCCAGTTATGGGATATGTCCCCTATTCCGCGTTATTGTTATTTGTACCTATTGTTATTTGAATCTAGGCCCAGCATGTGTACCTAAATGCTTAATTTATCATTATTCAGGAACAGTTGATTTAACTGTACATCTCCCTCTTGTCTTCCTTCTTTCGACTGTATAAGCTCATCACACATATCCTGTACCTTTCTGTGTACTAATTCTTGTTTTGTTACAGTGATGTTGGAAAATAGGCATTTGTTTGCCTAGTGCACCCACCCAGTCAGCAAAAACTAAATAAATAATATTCCTGATTCCTGGTATCCCTAATTATGGGGTACATCCCTGATTACGGTGTCTATCCCTGATTATGGGGTATACCCTGATTTATTTATTTAGTTATTTAGTTTTTGTTGACCAGGAAAGGAGGACTAGATAATTCTGCCTATTTTCAGCCTCGTCCCAGGGGAAGGGGATACAGATGGATGCCAACTGACATTGAACCAGGTCAAGCTATTGGTAGCATTTTTAGTGAATTACATGGTGTATCCCTAATAATAGGGTGTATCCCTGATTATGGGGCATATTCCTGATTAAGGGGTATATCCCTGATTACAGGGTGTATCCCAGATTACAGGGTGTATCCCTGATTACAGGGTACATCCCTGATGATGGGGTGTATCTCTGATTACAGGGTATATCCCTGATTACGAGATGTATCCCTGATTACAGGGTGTATTCCTAATAATGAGGTGTATCCCTGAAAATGGGGCATATCCCTGATTATGGGGTATATTTCTGATTGCAGAGCATATCCCTGATTACAGGGTGTATCGCTGATAACTGGGTACATCCCTGATTATGGGTTATGTCCCTGATTACAGGGTACATCCCTAATTATGGGGTACATCTTTCATTACAGGGTATATCCTCTATTGCGGGTACTTTCCCCATTATGAGGTATATCCCTGATTATGTGACATCTTCCTGATTTTGAGGTATATCCCTGATTATGTGGTATGTCCCTGATTTTGAGGTATATCCCTGATTATGTGGTATATCCCTGATTACAGGGTATATCCCTGGCAAGACTGCAGGGAGGGGGGTACAATAGATTGAAGGAAAAAGGTTCCCTTAGTAGGGCTATCCCATCACATAGATTTTAATGCAGCTATGTCTGCTGCCTTCCCCCCTTGTCCTACTCATAGGTGGCAGTAGAGCTTTCCACACTGCTTCAGACAGGGAAGCCTGACCCACTGCTTCTCAGCTTATCTATTAATAGCTGCTTCTCCTGTTACAAAGATATGCAAGTCCAGAGTCCCCCCTCAGACAATCTGCACTCCACACTACAGCCACATTTTAACAGTTTACAATATTATCTGGAACTGGACAGTAACTGCCATTTAGTTCATGAACTGAACCAGACAAGGAGGCACATTTCTGCTGGACTGTGCTGTAGCTGCCTGCCCCTTGTGGCTGGATCTGGAAGTGCATCAGTGCTGCAGCCACAAATAGCAGGAGCGTATTTCTGACAGATCAGACAGGATAATAAGGTTGTTAGGACAGCAAGTGTCATAAAATACACACACAGCAATCCAGCTGATGTTAGACGCGAGAGGAGAAATCAGCAAATATACATCTCAAACTTTACATGCATTAATACACCTCTCTAAATTCTTCCTGCGCTAGACGCTGAAAATATTTCAATGTATTTACTGATCTAGTAGTCAGTGGCAAACAGTTCCAAACGTGGGAAGCACTATATGTGAATGTTGTTGACCCAAATATTTTTTTACTTGGGCAAACCTCTAAAACCAAATTCTCTAAGGTTATGTACATAATTGGGATTTGTGGATAACTTATTTTTTATTAACACATGTGATGCATGGATGCCATGCCTCTCTCAACTGTCTGGCATAAAAATAAGTCACAAAATTTAAAAAAAATCAGGGATGCCTGCTTTAAAATAGTAAAGTCAGTTCAGAAAGCTGTTAGAACAAGTCACATTGTGTAAAAAAAAAAAAATAGAAGGAGAAATGGAATGCAGTGTTAATGTTTTTGTTTTCCGATCCCTACATCTCAGGGACTGCAACACCAACTTCTGGATGGACACAGAAAATGAGGTTGAAATCCGGGGCACTGGAAATGGATGATGGATGAACACAGCAACTGGGAGAATGGAGGAGGCACGCATCGGGATGTAGTTCCTTGTGACTGATTCTTTGTTATTTTTTTTTAATTTTATTTAGTTATTTAACCAGGTGAGACACTGTTTGTTCCCAACAGAGTGGGAAAAAAAATGGTAAAATAAGAGGTAACTCCCCAGAGTCTAACCGCCAAGGCTCCCTTTAGGGAACTTATGGGCTCTACCTGTCTAATCAGCCATGTAAATGGCATGGATAAATGATGTCTTATGATTGACTGAAAGAAGTTACATGACCAATAATTATTGACCATAATTACATGGGTGAAATAAACTTTTTACTTTAAAGGCCGCTTTAGATGCTGGCCCGGTGACGTGGAGGGCTGAGGCACAGTGCACCTTACTTTATGCCCTGCCGGAGACCTAAGTTCAAGAATGAGCTCAGGTCGCTGGGGGTCAGCCAGGGGAGAGGATTGAGTGTCAGGAGGACTGCTCTCCTCCCCTGGGGTGGGGAAGCATGCAATCTCGGCCCTTGACTGCCCCAGGTGTCAGCCTGAGAGTAGCACTGGTGACCGAGTGACAGGGTGTTGGTGGAGAACATCGGACCACCGCAATATCCGTAGCGTGTTACTACAGCAAATGTGTAACTGTGTAGCTGAGTCAACTCATGCTATCTCCACAAATGCACTGTGACCAAGTCATCAAAACGATGATACAGTTAACAGTTCATTTGAATTGGGGGTCTCTGCCCTCCACACCGCCCACTCCCCATTTACAAAAAAATACCCGGTGGTGTGGGGGGCAGAGCCCCCCAATTCAAGTGAACTATTAACTATATCATCTGCTGGAATGAGTTGTATGCAAATTTTGTAACTGTATTAGATGGGTTGAATATACAGAAATCTGCCAACACCACCACATAAGCCATGGTTACAACTGACATGGGGGGTGTGGGAGCAGCGTCCCCCAATCCAAATACCAAATATTACTAAAACACGATCTCAGCCTTTTATTTCTATCCAGTTTACAGTTCAGGTGGCGTGGCGTAGTATGTGGACCTGATAGCGTAACATGTTACAGCCACACCAATGAATTTGACAGCATCACGTAACTTTCCCCAAAAATGCTATTCATGGCCCATTTACGAATTTGGTCCAGTGTTCTCCATGTACATCATCACTGATGTAGGGAGAAGCCACAGTTCCGTGGCATGCACGCACCTCCACGCATGCACCTCCACGCATGCACACTCATGCTTTACCATGGTGGGGGACTCAAGGAGAAGTGGAAAAGAGCCAGATTTTTGCTCCATGAAGTTCTGCCCATCTGCCCTGATCCATGCCACCCAGAACACCGGATCCACAGTGGATATATATGTCCAGGTGGGAGGAGAGCGGCCCTTCCCTTCCCGGTCCTGCCATGAGGAGCAAGCTGTGTGGGGCAGTGGATTGGGTGAGTACCAGGAGATACGGTGGCAGGTTGAGGGGGGAAGGGAGGACAAAACTGAGTAGCCCTGCCCAAGTCAGCCAAAAGGGAAAAAAACTATATAGAAAAAAAACATTTTATAAGAATAATAAGCCACTTCAGGGATGTGTAAATATGGGTAACAGTCACATTTCTTGATGCATTTAAAGGTTAGACATATTCGACTTCCACCATAAGGTGCTTGCAATGAAATACCAGAAGTGATTTCCAGAGAGGTCCCCATTCAGTATGGAGGATTGTAAAGATTTCTTACTTACCAGTAACAGCAGATTTTCAAGAGGATCTCCACAGAGCCATAATACATTGGGCTGTGAGTCGTTGGCATCAGGACCGTACAGGAAGATTTTGCATGACGAGACCACCTACGTCAGTGTGCTCACATGTATATCATGGGCGCACAGCATTACCTATATAATGTGGGAGGGCCCCAACAACTTCAGTTTCCTGCCATCAGTGAGTGGAGTTCCAAACATCCTCCAGCAGCAGGAATAGAACCATCCCCTGTCCACCATGCACAGAAGCAAGGTGTGCAATGCAGCTACTGCCCACCACACATCTAGCCAAGGCACTGATATAAATGTAAGACTGAATGTGCGGTGCCATGCCAGGCAAGTAGCTGAAAGCGAAGATCTGCCACACCAGGAGGATGGCGGGTAGGAGGGTATCCAGTTAACTTCCCATGACTGCTCTGCCCAACGCTCACTATCCCAACACTGGGTGCCCAAAACATGGGTGCCCGACATTGGGATTTGCCCACCGTGAAGTTGGAATCCTAAAGTGGGGGGGTGCGGGGGCATGGCCCCCCAAAACATAAAATAAATGCCACAGGGAAAATCCCGATGTCGGGCACCCGTGTTTTGGGCACCTGGCAACAGGATAGGGAGAGTAAGCCAGAGCGATTATTTGAATTACTAGTAGACCCCTATGGAGAGCCTCTCAAAGATCTACCGTTACTGGTAAGTAATGAAGAAATCTTCAAGGGTATCTGCACAGAACCATAATACATTGGATTATTATACCCAGCAGTACCAGCCCTAACTAGGTGGCCAGTAAAAACAGCAAACTGACCCCCTCAGGAGAGCAGGTCTTGCAAGACAGCAAGGCTAAACCCAGCCCTCCTTTGGAAGAGCAGATCCAGACTGTAATACTTAGTAAAAGTATGATTCCTGTGCCAGGTAGCAGCCCTGCAAATGTCAATGGCTGAAGCTGACCTAAAACCAACTGCAGAGCTGCCATGTCCCGTAACAGTACCAGGCAAGTCCTGCCCTGTCTGCCTGTATGAAAACAGAGTACAGGAGGAGATCAAATTGGAGAGGCAGTGTTTGAAACTGGCTTACCCCTGATGCCAGGGCTGAAGAAAGCAAACATCCATGGGGACTGGACACAGTCCTTGGAACAGTTTCACCCCAACAAACATCTTCACTGTGTCTAGGGCTAATCTATAGGGGCTATCAAACTGACATTATCAATGTTCAAAACACTCAGTTTTCCTTGCTTGTTGGCAAAAAGTAATACTGCTGATCTATGGGAGCTAGTGGTTCTTCCTGTCAACCAGCCATTGGCACATGTCATCAAAATGCCTCATTGTTTACAATTCATTATCAGGTCTGTGTGCCAGGAGTAAATTCCTATTCTAACCCCAGATCCAGATGCAAATGATTTAATACCTTTTATTCTAACCCCAGGAATTCTTCAATATGATTAACTATTGCAGTCAGCCTCCTGAGTTGAACTGCTCCAGAGAGAAATGAAACATATGTAAATGTTGGAACATCCACTGGCTCGTGCCATCATTCAAACTGCTACCCACACCAACTGCTGCATTCTGTAATGCTCAGATTCAATTCTCCGCCTGCCTAAGTAAGACACCTCGGAGATCACTCCTCAGCTTGACTGACTTTTGATTATTTTCCGTAGGAAAGTAAACCATTTTATTTCTAACTTTATTGCTGCCCTTATTTTATAGTTGTATTTAGTAGCACTAGTTTTAGTTGTTTTTTTACTCGGATTGCGTCTCCTTAGCGGTTCCTAGTAACTGTTGAGGAACCGGTAGATTCTTCTCTATTTCTTTCAAAATTTGGTGTATTTCACTTAATTTTGGTACCCATCCCGTTCTAAAGGTTGGTTTTCAAAATTTTGTCAGACCGCGGTGTATTCCTCATTGGAAACCAACTGTTTTTGCTGTGGTGGGTCTGACTGGAACCAACTTTATTTTACTTTATTATTAATATTTTGGTTTGGGAACCGACTTAAGTTCAGCGTTTTTGAACAAATCAGTGTGGGTGGTTATGTCGGATAGGCCGAAAAAGAGAATGGGGCCTACAGGTTTCAAAAACTGTCTAAAGTGTGGAGAAGTGTTTCCAAAGACTGACAAACATGATTTGTGCTTATTTTTCCAGGGCGCTTCACACTTTCAGGCAGACTGTGACATCCGTAAAACTTTCAGTACTAAAACCGTCGAAAAGAGAGCCGAACAGTTTAAAAAGAGGATGTCTGCTCCCACAGCTCTGTCTAAGCCATCCACTTAGGAACCCAGTCCTTCCTCCTCGAAAAGGACAAAGACAAGGAATTGGAACCGACTTCTTCAGAGAAGGATGAGTCCTCCAAAACAAAACGTTCTGGGGAACTGACAGCGGAGTTGGTTTCAGCAAAGAAAAAACATAAAGAAAAATATGTCACTGTACCTCCTGCTGAAAAAGCAAAGGAACTCTCAGTAGACAAACCAGTCATGCCATCAGCTGAAGCAGTTGCACAGGCTCTTAAAGTATTGCAAGCCTTGCAAACTGCTGCTGCACAAGGCTTAGTCTCAGTTCCAGCACAGCCAGTACCGGTGGAACCCTCGGTCCCGGTATTGGTTCTATTATCGGTTCTACTTTTGGAAACATACTCCCAGGAGCCCTCCTATGTGGAATATGAGGAAGAGGAGGAGGACATATGGGAAACAATACAACCAGAGGTTTCTCTGGATCAAGAGTTTGATCCCTCCCCCTCCCCCCCAAGATTACCAGAAGATTATTCCTCTCACTATACTTTTGTAAAGCAGATGGTGGAAGCTCTTGACCTCTCTACCCACAAAACCATGGAGGACGAGGAGGAGGCAGAATTTTTGGACATGATGGGGTTAACACTCACCAAATGGTTACTGTTCCCGTAAATAAATCTCTGAGGAAGCAGGTTTTAAAAATCTTGGAAACTCCAAATTATGTCCTGCCCATAGATAAAAAGGCTGATAAGAGCTGGCCCGGTGGCGCTGAGGGCTGAGGATCTGGTCGCTTTACCTCACACTACGCCAATGACCCATGTTCGGGAACAAGCACGGGCCACCGGGGGTCAGTGGGATGGAGAGGGATTGAGTGTCCAAGGGACTGCTCTCCCTCTCCGGGGAGGGGAGGATTTCAGTTGTTGGTGCACTTCTGACCCCTGGCGGCGGCTGGAGGACAGAGCACCGATGCTGCAAGAAAAGGAACTGAGTGGGGCAGGTGCCGGGAGGAATGAGTGCGGACGCATGCGTGCTCCCTCCACTGACATCATTGCATGCCCCACTCTCAAGGAAGGAAAAATTAGAAAATGGTCCCAGTCGGCTAGATGAGGCAGCCACTCACCGCAGGCCCCAACCCTGAATGGTGCTCCCTGAACTGGATCCTGGTAGAGGTGAGTAGAGCTTGGGGGGCTCCTCACTGCCCCACCACAGCGGGTAAGCCATGGGGGAAGAGGGGGTTGCAGCCTGATGTTGGGGTATGGGACTGGACGGGTGGCTAGAATGGGTGCCGACCTGGGACCCAGGGGAAAAACAGAGTATAAAAAAAAAAAAGCTGATAAGAAATACCAGCTGGACAGATCAGGGGCAGTGTTTCTCTTCTCTCATCCTGGGCATGAAGAGGTGGTCCAAGCTGCAGCTTGTGACATGGTTAGGGTTCCACTGTCATCTCATCCACCAGAGAAAGACTCCAGGAAAATGGACAGTATGGCAAAGGAGGGGTATTTGGTTGCCTCCCTAGCCATTAGGCAGGCCAATTACATGGCCTATTCTGCCCCAAACCAGAAGACACTGTGGAGTTAAGTGCTTGTAATGGCTGATAAAGCCCCTCAAGGCCTGGCTGCTGACATTGCAGAAACAGCCAGATGCGGACTGGAGGCCACAAAGTACCAGTTTCATATGGCGATAGATGCCAATAATACTGCTGCCAGGTGGATGGCACTGACAGTGGCACTGAGAAGGTTTGCCTGGCTTAGGGCCACAAACCTTTTTCAGAATACTCAAACCAAAGCCATGGATTTTCCATGTGACAACAATTCTCTGTCTGGTGACAAAACAAAGGCTTACATGAAAAAGATGGACAAGTACAAAACAACCTACAACAGTAATGCAGCGAAGGAGAAACCCCTCAGTCTCATATAGGCCACAAGGAAGGGGAGGTAGGGGTAGGTCAGCCTACAGCAGACCATTTTTCCAGGCTCAGGCTACCCCTATCAACAACAGAGAGGATACTTCAGGGGCAGAAGAGGTTTTAGGCATAGAGATCGGGACTCCCAGGCTAAAGCCCAACCCAAACAGAACTCCTGATGTGCTTGCCAGGGTCACCTCCCTTCTGCCAGTAGAGGGCAGGCTGGCTCACTACTTCCAGGCTTGGGAAAACATTACCACAGACTAGTGGGTCATGGAAGTAATGAGTCAGGGACTGGCCCTCAGCTTTAAATCATTCTCCAAACCAAGGTCAAGACTTTTCAGACTAGCTTCCCCAACAGAGGGGCCACTACTGGAAACAGAAGTGTCCATCCTTTTGCAGTCAAAGGTAGTGGAACCTGTGCCTTCTGTTTCAAAAGGGCAAAGGGTTCTACTTACGGTACTTCCTAACCTAAAAAAAAAAATTGGGAATGGTGGCCCATTTTAGATCTCAGAGCTCTGAACAAGCACTTAGCAAAGCCAAGGTTCAAGATGGTAACCTTGGTAATGATCCTTCCTACTCTTCAGCAAGGAGACTGGCTGGCATCATTGGATCCGAAAGATGCCTACTTCCATATTCACATCAGGGAATCCCACAAAAAGTACCTTGGGTTCAGGTTACGTTCAGGCCGCTACCAGTTCACAGCCCTGCCATTCGGCCTGACCTCCACCCCAAGGGCATTCATTAAGTGCCTGGCAGTGTGGTGGCACACCTGAAAAGGCAGGGCATCACGGTATTTTTCTGCCTAGGTGACTGGCTAGTCATGAGTCAATAATCTCAACAGGTAAAGGACACTCTCTTGTTCATGCAGAACACCCTAAAGTCCCTGGGATTCCTGATCAACATCCAAACGTCAGTACTTCAGCCAACTTCATAGGAGCAGAGCTGGATACTCTGAGAGGGAAGGCTTTCCTTCCCCAGGACAGGGTAGACAACATTCTTCAGATTGCAGGATCTTTCTGTCTCAAGACACCAAGGCCAGCAAGGCACTTCCTGCAGTTACTGGGCCACATGGGTGCAGCCACAGGAACGGTGCTAGGCTCCAGATTCCAGATGAGGGACATTTAGTTTCACCTCAGGATACATTGGTGCCAAAGAAGGGATTCACTCTTAAAGCTAGTGCCAGTGACAAGGACTCTGCTGCAGGCTCTGCAGTGGTGGCAGAACAGGGACAACCCCAGAGAAGGAGTCATATTCCAGAAGGAGTCCCCCATGTTGGTCCTCACAACCAATGCTACCCTCCTAGGGTGGGGGGCACATCTGGAGGAGCACACAGTGCATGGCACTTGGTCCCCTGCAGAGTCACTCCTGCACATAAACTTGCTGGAACTCAGGGTAGTGTTTCTGGCCCTGAAGTCCTTTCCATCTCTGGTAAGAGGCAAGGTGGTACAAGTCAGGACAGACAACACCACCACAGTGTGCTATATCAGCAAGCAAGGAGGGATAAGGTCCAACTTGCTGTGTACAGAGGCAATGAAAGTGAGGAGTCTAGCTTACTTCCTGCAGATGTCCTTGTTAGCTATTCATCTGCCAGGCAAGGACAACTCCCTGGCAGATGCACTGAGAAGAATCAGCCAAAACCACCACGAGTGATCTCTAAACAGACTGGTGCTAGAGGTGGTACTTCAGAAGTGGGGCACCCCAGAGATGGATCTCTTTCCATTATATGAAAACCACCAGTTACCCCAATTCTGCTGCAGGCCACCAGTAAAGGTTATAGTGCCCATGGATGCCTTGGTGCTGGATTGGTCAGGGAGGACCCTGTATGCGTTTCCTCCATTTCCCTTGCTGCTCAGGGTCCTGATCAAGCTCGGGTCCCAGCCAGCCACAATGATTCTGATAGCCCCAGATTGGGCCAGGCAACCATGGTACTCCCTACTACTCTCAGTCAGTGGACAAACCTATATACCTTCCTCAGAGGCACAATCTCCTAACCTGCTCACAAGGGAGGATCCTGTGCCCAAAGCTCAGGTCCCTCAAACTCAGAGCATGGCTCTTGAGGACCTAGAGTATGCTCATGCTGATTTACACCTCTCTGAGGGTGTCCTCAGAGTCCTTAGGGGATCAAGGAAATCTTCCACTAGGAAAACTTGTGCTTCCTAATGGAAGAGGTTTTCCATATGGTGTAACAGCAACAATACCTTCTCAGGCAGGGTTGCTGATCTTGTTGAACTATCCCACCCACCTGCATTCTTTTTTTTTTTTCCATATGTACTTTCTCTGCCACTGCAGACCTGACAGGGGCTATGACCCCTCCCTCAGAGGGGTACATCCTCCACCCCATATCGGCCATCATGGGTCCTGCTGGGTCCTGGAATTTTCCATTTTCTCTTGCACTCACGTCCGTGCAATGGGTGGGCAGGCTGTCTTCACCTCCGTGGAGGCAGCCAATTGTCTTGGACGTAGGCCAACCCCTTGCGTGGCTGCATGCCTGCTCTGACCCCCCAGCCACCAACAGGTGTCAGCCGACAGCATGCAGCTCAAATTCCCCCAACCCGAGGAAGGAGAGCACTCCTCCAGATGCTCAATTTTTCCTCCCCTGGCTGACCATCGAGCGACCCGAGTCCATTCCCGAACCTGGGTCGTCAGCACGGCATGAGGGGAGGCATCCAGCAGCTTCACTGGGCAGGCTCCACCTGCATTCTTTGGGCCTACAGCCCACTACCCTTAAGGTCCACCTGGCATCAGTCTCAGCCTATCTGGACACACCTGGAATCGAGTGGTAGCCTGCTCAGTATGCCATTCCTGGTAAAACTTTTAAATAAATAAATAAATATTTTGGCTGGAAAAGGTGTCTCTATGGCCTCTTACCCCATTTTTAAGAAGTTTTTCAAGGGGCTGGCCCATTCGCACCCTCCTCACAGGGAACCAGTGCCATCATGGGACCTTAATATCTGTATTGCCAAGCTCATGATACCCCCATTCAAGCCCATGACTTCAGCACATCTCAAATTTGTGACCTGGAGACCATCTTCCTAGTGGCTATTACCTCAGCCAGGAGGATTAGTGAGCTACAAGTCCTGTGCATGAAGCTAAACTACATCTCCTTCCACAGGAATAAAGTGGTCCTCAGGACTAATAGGAAATTCCTTCCAAAAGTGGTCTTCCACTTGCACTTGAACCAGTCAAAAACCCTGCCAGTCTCCTTCACTGACCACTCTAGTTCGGGTGAATGCAGGCTTCACAGTTTGGCAAGAGAGCTCTCAGCTACTATCTTGACCACACCAAGCCCCACAGACAGGACAGGCAGCAGCTGTTCTTACCTCCGAGGAAGTGGGAAGAGGAAAACCAGCTTCTAAAAGGCCTACCTCACACTAGATAGTGGCATGTATCCAGTTATGCTACGGTACAGCTGGTGAGGAGTCCCCAGTGGGCCTGAGGGCCCACTCCACAAGGGGCACAGCTGCTACAATAGCAGCAGCCAGAGATATCCCTTTGTTGGAAATCTGTAAAGCAGCTACCTGGAGAACAGTACACACTTTTACAAAGCACTGCTGTTTGGGCACTCAGTCCAAAAGTGATGCCAGGTTTGGCACAGCAGTTATGTGGAGTCTGTTTCCAAGGAGGATACCCTCCTCCAAAGGTACTGCTTCATAATCTGCAATAGTTAATCACATTGAAGAATTCCTGGGGCATGAAAAAAAATTACTCACCGTAGTAATCTTGTTTTTTCCAAGGTATTTTTCAATATGATTAAATCTTCTACCTCACCTCCCCTTCCAGAACCAGTTGGCCTCTGCATAACAGCTGGATTATTACGTTGCTGTGTGTTTATAGCCTAGTTGTGTTAACAAGCCCTCTTTCTGGAAACCAGATAGTGTTGTTGTTCCCTCTCTTTGGTCCTATATGACTTTGACACATGGGACAAGTTATAGGGGGTTTGAATTTGTTTATTAATTGTTATTAGAATAGCTTAGTTAGGGGGTCTTACCCCGCAGGCTGTCATGAATATGAGTGTTATAGAATACAGCAGTTGGGAAGGGCAGTAGTTTGAATGGTGGTACCAGTCAATGGATGTTCCATCATTTGCATACTGTATGTTCCATTTTTCCCCTGGGCAGTTCAACACAGGAGGCTGACTGCAATAGTTAATTCATATTGAAGAATACCTTGCAAGAAACAAGATTACTATGGTGAGTAATTTTTTCTTAATAATAATAATAATTTTTATTTATAGTGTGCCTTTCACGTGTCAAGGTGCCGTACGTAATAACAATTAAAACAAGCATCATAAAAAATACAAGCAAACCAAACAATTAAAATGATCAATAGTCAGGGAATGCTGTTTCCCATAAAAAGGTCTTTAGACCCCTCTTAAAACCCTCCACAGAAGTGTACTGCCGTAACTGACGTGGTAGAGAGTTCAAAAGGGTGGGGGCAACATACAAGAATGCCCGAGCACCAGAAGATTTTAAATTCACCCTTGGGACCTCTAGCAACCCCTCGTCGGCCAAGCAGAGAGATCAATCAGGGTGATAGGGAACCAGAAGTTCTTTCAGATAGGCTGGGCCCAGATCATGTAGGGCTTTAAAAGTCAGCAAGCCAACTTTAAAGGTGATCCGCCACCGAATTGGCAGCCAGTACAGTTCGTGCAGCACCGGGATAATATGATAGGATCTTCTAGAACCCGTCAAAAGCAGGGCTGCAGCATTCTGCACTAGCTGCAGACGACAGATTTCAACCCCAGAAAGCCCTAGATAGAGGGAGTTGCAATAATCCAGGCATGAGGACACGAAGGCATGGACTAAAGTAGGCAGGTTGGCAGACGGAACAAGATGCTGAATCCTGGTGATACTCCTAAGATGATAAAAGGAAGTCTTGATGACTGCTGACACCTGTGAATGCAGTGTCAACCTATCATCAAGAACTACCCCCAGGTTCCACACCCATTCAGAGATCGGGAGAGGAACGCCACCAAGAAAAATTCCGGAGGACACAACACTACCCAACTCCACTATCTGTCGGCCCGGGTCCACAACCAGTACCTCAGTCTTATCCAAGTTCAACCTCAGCCAGCTGGAATTCATCCACTCCGGGATTTCTCTTAGACAGCTATTAAAGACCGAGAGAGCTTCCTCCTGGTCGGGGGCAAAAGAAAGATAGAGCTGGGTATCATTGGCATAATAGTGAAACCTCAGCCCATACTTCCTTACAATGTCTCCGATGGGTAGCATATACACCGCAAATAACATGGGTGACAATACTGAACCCTGAGGCACCCCACACGACAAAGCTGTTGAATTCAAGGAAAAAAACCCGGACACAACCCTTTGTGATCTCCCAGTGAGGGATGAAGTGAACCACCTTAAGACGGTTCCAGATATTCCACAAAGCAGCCTCAGGCATCCTATCAACACCATGTGATCTACGGTGTCAAACGCTGAAGAAAGGTCGAGGAGAACCAAGATGGAATGGCTCTTCCGATCTCTAGCCATCAAGAGATCATTGAGCAGCCAAACCAGAGCTGTCTTGGTACTATGTCTTTTACGAAATCCGGACTGGAGGGGTTCATAGATGTTGTGGATGGTCAAATGGTCCTCCAGTTGTGCAGCCACTACTTTATCAATCACCTTCCCAACAAAGGGAAGGTTAGGGATAGGTCTGTAGTTTTTGAGACAGTTAGGGTCCAAGGTAGCTATCTTCAAGAGGGGTGTCACCACCGCCCCTTTCAGGGAGCTAGGAAACTCACCAGATTCCAAGGAGCACCTGACTATCTGCACAAGGACAGGACCGATGGTATCAATACAACCCAGAATTAGGGAGATCAGTCCAGGATCCAAACTACAGCACGTAGGGCGCATATGCTGGATGATCCTCATGACATCCATGAACTCCAGTTGGCAGAAGGAGCTCCAGGAAAACTGAGGCACCGTAATCTCACACCAGTCCACGGCTGCTTCCTTGGAGTGTGATGACAACAGTTCCGCCCTAATGTCAGCCACCTTATTTGCAAAGAACTGAGCAAGCTTGTCGCATCCAATTGCGAAAAAGCTTTCCAAACTTGCAGACAGGCTGGGTTGCACAGTCTGTCCACAGTTCGAAACAGCTGATCTGGTCAATTCTGAGCAACTGCAATCTCCCTGGACAGGAATTCTGCCTTCTTACAGGTAATAGCGGATTGATAGATCGAATAATGATCCATCAATCCAAGGTGGTCGACATCAAGAGCGGACCTTCAGCAGCAACGCTCTAACCTTCACCCCTGTCTCCACATCTCCCTCAATGTCCCATCAAACCAGGGGGACTTGGGGTGAAGGGAGAGGGGGTGAACACAAACTGGAGCAATAGAATCCAGAGCCCTCTCCACGGCTATATTATAAGCTGACACGAGGGTCTCTGGATCACTGCTTGCCAATGTGGGAAACGAGTGGTCAAGCACCACCACAAGGCCTTGGGAATCTATATCCCACAAAGGGTGGTACCTGACCAACTCCAAAGGGGCAGGCCTTCTAGAGGGGGTGCAAAAACTAAACCCTACAGTGTAACGGTCTGACCATCCAACGGGTTCCTCCCCCACATCAGATGCCTCGACCCCCAGGAGGAAGACTAGGTCCAAAGAGTGTCCAAATTTATGTGTAGCAGAGGAAACCACCTGTGTAGGGCCCAGCGTTGTCATTAGCTGGAGGAAGTGTTGACCAAATTGCCAGAGTTCGTAGTCGACCCAGGCATTAAAGTCACCCAGAACCATCAATCTGGGTGACTCAAATGCCATATCTATGACAAAGTCTGCCACTTCCTGAAGGAATCACTTCTCATCACTGAATGGACGGTAAATGAGAGCAAGTTCTTAGGCCCCATAGCTTACAAATAAACAATACAACTGCATTATAACTTTTTATAAGTAGAACCAGTAATAGTGGATTTTGTTGCAGCTTTCAAGAGGCTAAAAGAACACAAAATTATATTAAATATACAAAAGAAAAAGAGACAAAAAAATAAATAAAAATAAAGCACACCTACAACAGCTTAATATGTATACCCTTGAGGAAAGGAGGGAGAGGGGGGACATGATAGAAACTTTCAAGTATCTCAAGGGAATTAACAAGGTACAAGAGGGTAGTATTTTCCAGAAGAAGAGATGTGCAAGAACAAGAGGGCACAATTTGAAGATAGAGGAGGGACAGCTCAGAGGTAATGTTAGAAAGTATTTTTTCACAGAGAGAGTTGTGGATGCATGGAACAGCCTTCCTGAGGAGGTTATGGAGTCAGGAACAGTGGGAGAATTCAAGAATGCATGGGAGAGGCATAAGGCAATTCTAGTGGGGGCAGAAGAAAGTAAGTTGTTGATTAACTAGAATCTGCAGCTTATCCATCAGGTAGGGAAATGGGCAGACTGGGTGGGCCAAGCGGTCCTAATCTGCCATCAAATTCTATGTTTCTATACATTCATGACTTAAATACTTGACATTATACAAAATACTCCCTATCCAACCAACCCAAATTAGAATAACTTATTCAGTAATTCATAAGGTAAATACAAATATGATGAAGAGGATGGATGAAAACAATTACAGTACAAGGGGACCTAACCAAACTGGAGGTATGGTCGGAGAACTGGCAGCTGGGATTCAATGTGAAAAAGTGCAAGGTTATGCACTTTGGGGCAAAGAACCCAAGGAGGGACTATTGGTCAGGAGGGATGAGGCTGGGGATCACTGAGGAAGAGAAGGACCTAAGGGTGTTGGTCACAGGGAGCATGAACAACTCTGCCCATCGAAGGAAAGCAGCAGCTAAGGCCAACAGGATGCTGGGCTGTATAGCAAGGGGGTTTCTCGTTCAGGCATAGGGAGGCGATCCTGCCTCTTTACAGAGCTTTGGTCCAGCCACACTTGGAGTACTGTGTGCAGTACTGGCAGCCGTATCTGAAGATGAATATTAATTACTGGAAGGTGTGCAACGAAGGGCAACAAAAGTGTTACAGGGGATGGAGGGCAAGGCCTACAAGGACAGGCTGAATGAGCTGAATATGTACACGCTGGAGGAGAGGAGAGGAGGGGATGGGGGGAATATGATTGAAACATTCAAGTATTTGATGGGGAAGCTAGCATTGAAAGGGTGCTTAAACTGAGGAAGGGTAGGGACACGAGGGGGCACGGACTAAGATTGGAGGGCAGAAGATTTAGGAGGGAGATGAGGAGGCACTACTTCACAGAGAGAGTGGTGTCTAAATGGATTGCTGCACCAGAGGGGTTGGTATCATGTAAGACAGTAGGAAGTGTTAAGAGGGCGTGGGACAGAGCACGAGGGAGGGTCTGGGTGGAGGGGCTGAGGCCGTCATGGGAATGACAGATGGGAAGGGGGTTGGGGCAGCTGCATGACAGATGGGAAGGGGGTTGGGGCAGCTGCAATCTAGGGGGCTAGCTGCACACTCGGGTAGACACTGATAGACCGGGTGGTCTGTTTCTGCTGGCAGATTCATATGTTTGTATGTACTATACTTGGATAAATGCACACCTTTTGCAAAGAGGAGAGTGAGAGGGAATTCAAAAGGTGGCTAAATTCCGATATCATAAAACTGATTGAAAAAAGGGACAAGCTTTGGGAAAGTTACAGTCTCAGGTGACGTGAGGATTTGGCAGCGTTATAGAAAATCTAAGAAACAGATGTAGAAAAGAGATAAAAAAAGCTAAGGAGATGTATTATAAACAGCAACAAATGTAAAATTGTTCTGATGGTAAGTTGTTTTAGAAGACAGTAAACAATCTAATTAACCTGAGCACCAAAACCCAGATAAATAGAATAGTTATGATGGCCCAGACTATACTGATTAAAAGGAGAGTGCTGATAAATTTAACCAGGAATTCACAAACTTCGAGTGCTACACCAATCAACTAAAAGAGGCTCAGCAAACTGACGCCATGAAACCAGTCTTTAGATAGGGGAAGGGAAAGGGAAAGTTTTATCTGCGAGCTGTATCTTACAAGGCCATTTTTAATTATCTAAAGGCTCTAGATGTTACAAAGTGTTCTTGGGTGGATACAGCCGAAACAAAATTCATAAAGTTAGGTGCTAGGGAATTGGTGTATCCGCAAAAGAAATTAATAAATCTGTCCTTTACACCTGGAAAAGTTCCAGATTTCTGGAAATTAGCCTGTGTTATCCCATTATAATGTATGGTAGAATGCTGTTATTCATAAAAAATCCATACCAGGTAAAAAGTTGTTATGCTGCAGTAGCTTGTTGTTATGCTGCACCAGGTACATAGCTACTACAGCATAATAGCTTGGAACCTTTTCACGAAATGCTGTAGGCGCAAGCTGCATACTCTTTAAACAGCTGTCGTAACTGTACACAGTTGTGAGTGGCGATTTTTAAAATGCAGGCACCAGATCAAAGCATGTCAGCCGCTATTTTCTCCCTCCCGGGGGTTTTCCGATCTTTTTTTTTTTTTCAATCTACTACAATTGCTCTTGCCATCCGATGTAAGCCATATGAAATGTAAATAAAATTCAATAGAAATGTTGCAGTCTTTGCGTTTCTGTCTCATTCTGGGGGGATGGAGTAACAATTTCCTAATTTGTCAACACAGGTAATCATACACTATAAAAGATATTATATATTCCTCTATCTGTGACAAGTTTGAAAACCTCTTCTCGAGGTCGTCATGGCAACTGAACCTCTCGAGCTTCGCTCTTGAGGTTCCAAACGTCGCCATGATGACCTCTCGCAGAGTTTACAAACTTGTTACAGATAGAGGAATATATACATTATCCTCTATATTATACAAAAAAAACATATTTTACCAGTGTTCCTAAGTTATTTTTCACATTTTAGAATGATAAGAGCAACATTCCATGTCTGAATCAATAGGAATCAGTTGTTTTTAACACTTTCGAATATGAAGAACAACAGTACTCAGGTGCTGTCATGAGATGCACAAGTCAGTCACTGAATTTAAAATATAAAAAAAAAAAACACTTACCTCCAGTTGTTGTAATGACAAATCCGTAATCACCAAGAACTCACAGGGAGGAGGGTCTGAAGTTTTAGGCAACTAAAGATCAATTTCCCTGTTACCTTGTATTGGTAAAATTCAGGAGAAACTGGTGCACAGCCAACTTCTGGAATACTTGTCCAGACACCAGCTCCTCACAGATTCTCAGTTCAGGTTCAGGAGGGAGCGTAAGATCATTACTGCCTTGGTGAGGTTCACAAATGACCTGCAGCAGAATATGGAAAAGGGTATTCTGACCGGTGCACTCTTTGTGGACCTGACCAAGTCATTTGACTTGGTGAAACACTCCCTCCAGTAGACCAGGCTATGGAATATTGGTATTGGACTTCCAGCTTTGTTCTGGTTTTGTGACTATTTAAAAATCGTAAGCAACAGGTTAGGGTGGATGGTGTTTTGTCTTCTGCCTGTTCAGTGCAGTTGGGTGTACCTCATGGTTCAATCTTGGGTCCATTATTATGTACAGTTTTTGTGAATGATATGCCTGATTTGTGTTGTAACTTAATACAGAAACATAGACTTTGACAGCAGATAAGGACCACTTGGCCCACCCAGTCTGCCCATTTCCCTACCTAATGGATAAGCTGCAGATCCTAGCTTACCAACAGCCTACTTCCTCCTACTCCCCACTAGAATTGCCTTATGTCTGTCCCATGCATTCTTAAATGCCCCCACTGTTTTTGACTCCACGACCTCCTCAGGGAGGCTGTTCCATGCATCCATCACCCTCTCTGTGAAAAAATACTTCCTCAGGTTGCCCCTGAGCCGTCCCCCCTCTATCTTCAAATTGTGCCCCCTTCTTCTTGCACATCTCTTTTTCTGAAAGATGCTACCCTCTTTGACTTTGTTGATTCCCTTAAGATACTTAAAAGTTTCTATCATGTCACCCTCTCCCTCCTTTCGTCGAGGGTATACATATTAAGCTCCTTTAGTCTCTCTTCCTATGTCTTCTGGTGCAGACCCTGCACCATTTTGGTTGCCCTCCTCTGGACAGCCTCCACCCTGTCTATGTCTTTGCGGAGATGGGGTCTCCAGAACTGCACGCAGTACTCCAGATGGGGTCTCACAACTGTCTGTACAGACTATCTGTGCATTTATGTCCCTATGGTCATGTCACTAACAAGTTTATTTAATAAAGGGTTTATATAAATATATTATAGGGGCACGGCAGTGCCCCTATAGTTAGGGTTGAGCTGGGGTTTCTATGTTAAACCTCAAACTTAGCACTTTAATAACTTCGCAACTGTTCAATGAACTTGCACAAAATTTTGTATGCACGGTTTTGTGGGGTAGATCTCTTGACACACCGAGCTTTGTTCTGGTCGGATGTGTGGTTTCCGAGATCCGGATAGCACAAAAATGTTAAAAATTGCAATTTTTTGTAGTTTGTTTTTCATCAACTTGGGCCCAGACTGTTCAGAATTTTGGTCTGAAATTTTCAGGGTACAAAGGTCTTGGGTCACAGAAGTGCTTGTCACTTGTTTGGTGAAAAAAATATTCATCCGTTCCAGAGTTATTAACTTTTAAAGTTCTCATTATTTTCAATGGGAATGTCACTCTCCAAGATAGATTCCTGGAACGAAAAAAGAATTTGGTAAAATGAAAAAGGATTATTTTTCATGAGGGGACAATCCTTTTTCCAGAGGAAAAATTCCTTATTCGTGAGCAGCCACCTTGTTTTCCATATTTTTCACAAAAAAAGAAACTGAAAAGCTGCAAAAATGATATTCTGCCCACACACCAATACATGTATCTTTGTCATCATGACTCCATTAGGTGGATTCTATGGTTATGTGGTGAAAAAATGACCTCTGAATGTGGTTTTTTGTTTTACACTTTTAAAAAAAAAAATTGTGATTTGCTAATGCTATTTTTGTGAGCCTTTTTTTGTTCTCACTAAAAAAAAGGATCCCTTCTCACAAAAAAATATTTTTGACAGTTGTTTTCTGTTTTTTTTTTATGAGTTCTTTTTCATTCTCATGAACAAGGATCCCTTCTCATGACAAAGGGTTTCGGAACCCCCCAATTCTTTTTTCGTGAGAAGGGATCCTTTTTCATGAGCTTTTTTGATTCTCACAAGAAAGGATCCCTACTCACAAAAAAGGATTTCAGACTTAGTTTTTTACAATTCTTTTTTCACGAGAATGGATCCTTTTTTGTGAGCTTTTTTTGTTCTCACAAAAAAGGATCCATTTTCAGGAAACAGGATTTCAGACTTTGTTTTTTTTCCAATTTTTTCTTCAGAAGGATTATTTTTGTGTGCTTTTTTTACTCTCATGAAAAAGGATCCCTGCTCATGAAAAAGGATTTCAAACTTAGTGTTTTACAATTCCTTTTTCATGAGAAGGGATCCTTTTTTGTGAGCTTTCTTTGTTCTCATGAAAAATGATCCATTGTCATGAAAAATGATTTTAGACTAATGTATTTCAATGGGCTTTTCAACTTTGATGCTTAACTTTGCCATTTTTACATATTTTTATACCACATTTTCAACATGGCATATTTGAGACCCTACCTCATGAACAATGTTGGTGGAATTATACAAATCCAGCCCAGAAGGCGATTTCACTTTTGGGTGGCAAGATCACCTTTCAGTTGAGTTATGACAATTTTCACCACCCCTGTTTATGAGGTGGGGTCATAAGAAGGGTATGTTGCAAATTTTGGGTAAAATATGTAAAAATGTGAACGTTATCTAACTATGGAGGGATGGGAGCATAGGGCCCAAAGGGCCCTGCGCTCCCACAGACAAATAGGAATACCATTATACTATCTCAAAAAGTTAGGAAATTCATTGTAAAAACCTTCATTAATGCACTAGTTAGGGTTAAAGTGACAACAATAGGGAAATGTGTTGTTAGGGTTTCCAACTCTAACACTCCAGCCCCACCCCTGCAGGCAGTAACAGATGTGGGGTGTACCTTGGTGTTGTCAACCCTAATGCTCACCCCATTCTCATATACTGTATCCATCTCAGTGTACTTAAACATGGAATGGGGTGAACCTTAGGGCTGACAATCCCAAGGCACACCCCACGTCTGTTGCTGCCTGCAGGGTGGGGTGTATGTATATATGGGATACACAATGACCAGACTCAGGATATGCCATTTATCATCATGAGTGAGGGGGCATGATGATAACTCACCAGTGCAGGGATTTATTTAACTCTAAAAATTGGGAGACTTCAGTACCTGGCTATGTACTGTTCAGAAGAGACCGAGGTGCAAAAAGGGGGGGGGGGAGTGGCCCTGTATGTCAATGAAAATATCAAAGCTACAGAAATTCAGAATACACATAAGGAGCCAGAAGAACAGTAGGTCACCCTAGAAACAGGAAATGGGACAGCCATAAGAACTGGGTTTGTCTACAGGCCCCCAGACCAGGGGGAGGACATAGGCACATTACTGTTAGAAGATATACAAAACATGACAGCTAAAGGGGAGGTTCTGATAATGGGGGACTTCAACATGCCGGATACAGTTTGGTCAATACCAGCAGGAACATCTGCCAGAACTAGACACATAGTGGATTACCTGCAGGGGGAGGGCCTCAAACAACTGGTACAACAACCCACAAGAGACAGGGCTATCTTAGATCTAGTACTGACTAACAGGGAAGGGATCTCAGATCTCCAGGTAGAAGGTCACCTGGGGGCCAGTGACCATGACATGGTATGGTTTAATTTGGCCACTACAACTAAATCATCTCATTCCAAGGCAAAAACATAAGACTTCAGAGGAGCTGACTTTGATAAGATGGCCAACAAAGTTAAGCTAGCTCTGGCAAAAAGGAACACAGGTGAGGGGGTACAGGCAAAGTGGGCAAGCATTAAGGATGCAATACTTGAAGTAACATCCCATTGTGTTAGACAGAAAAGGAAGTGCAAAAGAAGAAGGAAACCACTTTGGTTCTCAAATACAGTAGCAGAAAAGGTCAGAGCCAAAAGGCGGGCCTTCAGGAAATATAAGGGAACACAGCAGGATGAAGATAGGGAGGCATACCAAACTGCCCTAAGGGAAGCAGGGAAGGCAGTAAGGCAGGCAAAGTCCCAAACTGAGGAAACACTAACATGAACAGTAAAAAGGTGACAAGACTTTCTATAGATACATTAGTGAAAGGAGAAAGTCCAGAGAGGATTGCTAAGCTCAAAGGAGAAAAGGGGCATGTGAGGAGGGAGGACCTTGTAAAAGCATCTATCCTAAATAGATACTTTTGCTCAGTATTTACTGAAGAGAAGGTAGGGCAGGGCCCACAGCTCAGCACCATGGACACGGGGGGGGGAGGGAGGTGAGTACTACTCCCTTCACAAAAGAAAGGGTCCTACAAGAGCTCGCTAAGCTCAGGGTGGACAAGGCAGGACCTGATGGCATACATCCCAGGGTACTTAAGGAGCTAAGGGTGGAACTAGCAGAGCCATTAGCAGAACTGTTTAGTGAGTCTCTGAGCACAGGAGAGGACTCAGAAGACTGGAGAAGGGCTCATGTGATCCTGCTCCACAAGAGTGGTAGCAGGGAGGAGGTAGGAATCTACAGACCAGTCAGTCTTACCTCAGTAGTGGGCAAGATTATGTAGGCACTCCTTAAGGAAAAGATAGTGCAACACCTGGAATTCATAGGGGCACAGGATCCAAGACAGCATGGGTTTACAAAAGGAAGGTCCTGTCAAACTAATCTCATAGATTTCTTTGACTGGGTAACCAGAGTGGTAGACCAAAGGGGAGCAGTTGATGTCGCCTACCTTGACTTCAGCAAAGCTTTCGACACTGTTCCACATAGAAGAGTGATAAATTAACTGGGTAGACTCGGGATGGGTCAGAAGCTGGTCAACTGGGTGGCAAACTGGTTGATGGGCAGAAAACAGAGAGTGGTGGTAAATGGTATACAGTTAGAAGAGATGCAGGTCACAAGTGGGGTACCTCAGGGATCAGTCCTGGGGCCAGTCCTCTTCAATATCTTCATGGAAGATTAGTGACATTGCAGATGGACTGGAGGGTAAGGTTTGTCTGTTTGCAGATGAGACCAAGATCTGCAACAGAGTAGATGATCCAGATGGGGTGGGCAGAATGAGAAGAGATCTGAATAAACTAGCAAAATGGTCAGAAGAGTGGCAACTGGGATTTAATGCAAAGAAGTGCAAGATTATGCACATAGGGAAGAGAAACCCTGAAGCCACCTATAGGCTGGGAGGGGAGTTGCTGGCAGTCATAAAGGAAGAAAGAGACTTGGGCATCATCATCACCGATGACCTGAAATCATCCAAGCAGACATCTAAAGCAGTAGGTAAGGCTATGGGGATGTTAGGGTGTATTAGTAGGGGTATTACAAGTCATAAGAGGGAGGTAATAATCCCTCTTTACAAGACACTGGTTAGGCCCCCTCTGGAGTACTGCGTTCAGTACTGGAGGCCACACCTTCACAAGGACATTAACTAAATTGAGGCAGTCCAGAGAAGGGCTACCAAAATGGTGCAGGTACTGCATCAGAAGACATATGAGGACAGATTAACTGAGCTCAATATGTATACCCTAGAGCAAAGGAGGGAGAGAGGTGATATGATCGAAACATTCAGACACCTTAAGGGCATTAACAAGGTGAGTCTAACATGTTTCAACATAAGAAAAATAGCAGGACAAGAGGACACAGCATGAAATTAGAGGGAGGCCGATTAAGGGGTAATGTGAGGAAGTTCTTTTTCACAGAAAGGGTAGTGGATGCATGGAACAGCTTACCTCAGGAAGTGGTGGCTATGAATACAGTGCAGGGTATGGCACCAAAGGACCTTTCTCACAATCTGCAAAGAGTAAGAACAGAACTTCTGTTCTCACCCTTTGCAGACTGTATGAGAGGCCATTTGGTGCCATACATTCCTGCTTAAAGCAGAACCAGCCTGTTTGTGGTGGCAGAGGCAGAGGGAAACGTGGAGGCCTTATGGGTCACTTTATGATCCTCAGCAGGAAATAAGGTCAAGCTGGGTGTAGCATATAAGCCCCCGGGGATGAGTGAAGTTCTAGAGGATGGTTTGCTGGACAACATCATTGCCCAGTGTGGACCAAAAGGGGAAGGAGTGGTGTTGATGGGGGACCTTAATATGCCAGGTACAAACTGGGGAACCATGTCCTCTAAGGTGGCCAAGGAGCAGAGGCTGCTGGATGGCTTCCAGGATGTTTCTTAACACAGCATGTGATGGAGCCCACAAGGGAGGGGCATGTCCTGGATGTGGTTCTGGCAGATGGGGATCTGGTAAGGGACATGGTTGTACAAGACCCTGACTGGAAGCGACCACAATACTGTCTGGTTTCAAATAAGCATGGGGAAGGGGGTGAGATCTAGGACACTGGCAGTGGACTTCAGGGGAGCAGACTTCATGGGCATGGGAAATATTCTCAGGATCACTTGATGGGGATTACCTCAATGACAAGTGTGGAAAGGAGATGGGAGGTCATAAAGCAGGGGACTACATGAGGCAGTCAGGATCTGCACTAGTGTGAAGCGTGAAGGAGCAAGGTCACATAAACCATGCTGGTGGTCCAGTGAGGTACAGGTAGCAGTCAGAGAAAAGAAGGCGGCCTACAAAATATAAAACAACAAGAGGGATAGGGATAGGAAATGTACCAGCTTGCATCTAGAAAAGTCACCCAGTATGGTGAGGGGAGCAAAGTCCAGTAAAGAGCAGCGGCTGGCACAGGGGATACATGGAGGGGAAAAGGGGTTCTTCTGGTACATTGGGGAGCGGAGAAAAACTAAGGGCCATCTCAGCAGATTGAGATCAGAAGGAGGGTGGGTGGGTGGAAAAGGCGAGGGACCAGGCAGAGGTATTTAATGAGTACTTTGCCTCTGTGTTCACTAGGGAGAGGGATGGGATATCTACAAAGCAAGGCATGAAGGGGATAGAAACATCAGTAAGTGGGACCAGGGGAGCAACAAAAATGGAGCAAGAGGGAGAGAGAGGTACCCCAGGGGTGTCACATCTGGGTAAAGATAAAAAGGCCAGTAAGGTGAAGGGGACGGATGATGCTATCTCCGCCAAAAGGTGTGGTTAGCCCTCAAGGCCCTAAAGAAAGACAAATCTCCTGGGCGGATGGCATTCATCCGAGAGTACTATGGGAATTGGCGGACATACTGGCTGCACCCTGGTGGGCTTTTCAGCAGGTCACCAGAGACAGGGAGGTACCTAAGGATGGCGAGAGGCACATTGGTACCAATCCATAAAGGGGGTCGGGGAAGTACCAGGTAACTATAGACCCATCAGTTTGACCTCGGTGGTGGGAAAATTAATGGAGGTATACTAAAGGAACGATTGGGGTGTACTTGGAGGAGGTGGGAGGTCTGGATAGTCGGCAATATGGGTTTGTGCCAGGTAGGTCATGTCAAACCAACCTTGTGGAGTTCTATGAATGGGTAACATCAGAACTGGACAGGGGAAAGCCTGTGGATGTATTATTCTTGGACTTCAGCAAGGCGTTTGACTCTGTCCCCACAATGGTCTGGTGGAGAAACTGATGGGGTTAGGAGTAGGCCCTTTGATGGTCAGATGGATTGAAAACTGGCTAGCTGGACGCACCCAGAGAGTAGTGGTCTGTGGGGAGCTCTTGAACCCTAGAGAGGTTGGTAGTGGGGTACGCAGACTCGGTCCTGGGTCCAATCCTGTTTAATGCATACATATCGGACATCAGGAGGGTATAGTGGAAATGAGTCTCTTCACGGATGACTCCAAGATGGGAGCAGTAGTTGAGGGAGAAGAGGGGAGGCTGTTCCCAAGGGACCTGGACACCCTGGAAAGCTGGGCTCACACATGAAAATTAAATTTCAATATCACCAAGTGCAAGGTGTTGCATCTTGGTCGAGGAAACCCTAAACACAGGTACACCCTGGGAGGGGAGGCGCTGGAGGCCTCAATAGGGGAAAAAGACCTAGGGGTCATGGTGGATGCATGTATGAATAACTCTGAGCAGTGCAGGAGAGCGGCTAGCAAGGCAAACAGGATGTTGGGATGCATCGTAAGGTGCATCACCTCTAGGAGCAAGGAAGTGATTCTGCCGCTGTACAATGGACTGGTTAGACCACACCTTGAGTACTGTGTACAGTACTGGAGACCACACTTAAAGAGGGACATACAGCTCCTAGAGAGGGTACAGAGGAGGGCAACAAAGATGATACGAGGGCTAGGGGATTTGACGTATGAGGACAGACTTAAGGAGCTCTGCCTGTTTTCACTGGAGGAGAGGAGAGACAGGGGGGACATGATTGAGGTCTTCTAGTACCTCAAGGGAATAAATAGGGTAAACATGGAGGGGATCTTTAGACTAAAGCTGGGAGGTATTACCAGAGGGCATGGTTTGAAGTTGGAAGGTGGAAGGGTAAGGGGGGAAAAGAGGAGGAGGTTTTTCACTGAGAGGGTGGTGGACCCTTGGAATGCACTGCCTGGTGAGTTAGTTCAGAGATCCACAGTGGAGGGCTTCAAGAGAGGATGGGACAGACACAGAAAGTGGATGTATCAGATGATGTCCTGTCCCAGGGGGGTGGGGATGGATGATACGGGTTTCTGGAGCACAAGGGATGGGAGGGTCTCGGCACCCAACTAAGGATCTAAAGTTTGAGCAGACTCGATAGACCGCCTAATCTGCTGGCAAATAGTATGTTAGTATGTTAGTATATATCTCCCATGATGCTTTGCATTATGGGAGCATGTGTTATTTTGTATTTATTGAAAATCCGGCTTTGTTGCCAATGCCCTTTTTGGTAACCCTTGCCTCAGTGCTGAGGTTCTTTGTCTTTTAGCTATTATATATATATATATATATATATATATATATATATATATATATATGTGTGTGCAAGTGTGCAATGGTATTTTATTTTTATGGTATTATGATATATTATCTGTATTTCACTATGCACATGTGTTGTTATTTCCAGATGAGAAAGGGAGGGACATGAGAGGGCACGACTGAGATTGGAGGGCTAAGATTCAGGAGGGAGATGAGGAGACATTTTTTCACTGAAAGAGTGGTGGTTAAATGGAATACCTTACTAGATGAAATAGTGTCCTGTAAGATGGTGGGCAGTTTCAAGAGGGGTTGGGACAGGGAAGGGATACTGGGAAGGGGGTGGGAGGGGCAGCTGTGAGATGAGGTGCTAGCTGTACTCTGAGCAGACTCGATGGACCGTGAAGCCTGTTTATGCTGGCAATTTTGTATGCTGATATTTTGTGCTGGAAAGTACCCAGGTCATGCCTGTAAACAGACCTATTGGTCCGGTGTACCTAAGTCATTAACAAATACAATTGAAAAAGTAACTTAACTTCTTCTAAAATGAATTTTTTGCCTTACAAAAGAGATAGGGGCATTAGTTATTTGTACATTGTATACAGCTTTAAAAGTGCTCCAGCAAACCGGCCCAGTAGTACGGAGAGCTGAGGTGCTTGATTCATTACCTCCTGCCAGACAGGTGTCCCTAGTTCAGGAACAGAGCAAGGTCACTTGGGGCTGGCCAGGAGGGGGAGGATTGAGTGCCCCTAGGACAGCTCTCCTCCCTTAGGGAGGGGGGTGAATATGACCCACTGTTTGCCTGCTGCCTGGAAGAATCTGTGAGGCAACACAGTGGAACCACATAATGGTGTGATTCCACACGCAGGACGATGGGGTCGCCTCCACAGAGGCAAAGGGTGCACATCACGTCCATTGCACACGTGGTAGGCCTGAGGGAGAAAACTGAGGAAAAACCCTCATTGACCGCAGGGTGAGGCCCAGTCCCCCACAAGCTCCTCACCAGTGACCAGGCACCTCCAGGAAAGATCATGTGGCAAGGACGAATAGAGCAAGGTAAGCCTCGGAGAAGTCGGGTGATGGGTCTTGGGGGGACCAGTTGGACAGAAGGAGTTGGGTAAACAGGTGGCAAAAACTACAAATAAAAAAAGTGCTCAAGTAAAAAACATTTACAGCTCTGATCCATCCCCCAAACATCACTACCAACCATGGCACGAAGATAACCGAGTTCATCAAAACATGACTTGGCCGTGCACCGCATACCACATCACTAACATCACTAATGTGTTTAGGAGCAAAGAAGGCAACTTGCCCATGTATATACAGCTCCTGTGTCCAGCTGTAAGATTTCAGATCCCCCCCATTTACTATGTATTTGTCCAAGTTCTTTTTAAATTGATTTTTTTCTCACTTATGGTAATTTCTTGTGGTAAATTATTCCATAAATTAAGTACCCTTACTGTGTAACAGAATTTAGTAAACATGACTTAGTTTAAAACATTCAACAAAACTTACGCACTAAAGATAATTTTCTCCTCATTCTGGTTGAGGAGTCCCTGATCTTCTTCAGCTCCTCTTCCCTGTTCACAATATGAAACATCTCTAATATCCGAGAATTCCAGGACCCTGCTTTCCAGCTCTGTGTGGATGGGGTACATCCCATAAAGTGACAGGAACAGGAAGGGATGCTGGGATGGAATAAGATCTGCATAGGACGCTGGTGGAACTCCACATGCTCTCTACACCATCCTTCAGTGGGGACAGCCTCCTCTGACTGTGGGAACAGTGGGGATTCTGTTTAGTGACATCACAGTTATCTAGCATTCTGTCACGATGTAGCAGAACAACAGGACTCCACCAAGGAGAGCCACACTGTGCAAGCCATGACATCACAGCAGTGCATCTGGCCATGTCAGCAAAAGCTGCTTTTCTGACAAATGATCATTCAAGTTGAAGATTAAAAATATTCAATGTGATTTAAGCAATAGCTACATGAATTGGCAACATTTCTAGAAGTTCATCTTTTATGCCTGAGGGGATGACCTGGTGGGGACGACCTAGTTGGAGTGGAGGAACAGTGGGAAAAAGCTAAAAGGGAAGGTGTAGTGAAGGCAACAAACCTCTGCATCAAACAAGCGAGTTCAAGTAAGGGGAAAAAGAGACCACTATGGTTCTTGAAAGGGGTGGCTGGAAAGGTAAAGGCTAAAAGGGTGGCATTTGGAAGATATAAGGAGATACAGAGGGCGGAGGATAGGGGAGGTGTATCCGCAGAATCACAGAGAAGCAAGGAAAGCAATAAGAAGCACAAAGGCACAAGCTAAAGAGAGAATAGCCCAAGAGATAACAAAAGGTGACAAGATATTGTTAGGTATATATGTGAAAAGAGAAGACCAGGGGAAGGATTGTAAGGTTAGAAAGGGATGGGGTGGGAAGTTGTGGTGGCCCTGTGAAGTGCTCTACTCTAAAGGTGGTGAAAAGAGATGAGCGAGGCACCAAGGTCCGAATTATGTGGATAGGATAACCGTTACCCAGACAAGGAGAGGCAGGAGTCAACCTAGTGCTTCAATGCCCGCAGGGCGTTTATTTTGTACCAAGGGTAGAGAGAGAGACACAGTTACAAGAGGGAGGAAGGGTTGCCCAAAAACAATAGGGCAATAAGCAGAGAAATACTTTATCTACAATTACTAAGATTATTACCACAAGAATAGACTATAGGCCTACTGCCACTCTTATTCTGAGATTATTCTACACTTCGATACTCTTAGATGAGGATCAGGTGACATAAGCCACTCAGAACTGTACTAGGGTAATTATCATCACACATTTCCAACAGAGTCTAGATGTTTAAGAGTCCAGGGATCCGGCATCTTCGTGTACACCGCCGTTCTTCGTTGGTAGTTACAAGGGAAATAAAACAGAACTGTAGAACCCTAATCACAATTCCCAGCAAAGACCTAGTTAAGGCCACTGGGGTGATGAGAGGTTTGGTAAACAGACCATATGTTTCTTCGGCAAAAGCCCACTCTCTCCAAGGCTGCCAGAATGCAGAACCAGAGCAACTGGTTCCTGAGATAACACACTGAAAACAAAGGGTTCCTCAGCCAAAACCCACTTCCAGGGTTGCCAAGGATGAAGATAGATCAAGATCTACGTGACGATGAATCCGAAGGAGGACTACCACAACCTGACTGATGCTGCGGCACTCCAAGGGCCAGCTAAACTCAGAAGAAACTCTGACAGGACCAGGAACCATAAGAATCTGAAGAGATGATGCTTAACTCTGCAATCCTAGGATCAGGAACTAACACAAAACACAGAAACGGCAGATGCGTCCCGTACTGGGCTTCGACGGACTCGACTTTCGGCGTACGACCAGGAGGGGTGCAGACTAGGTTCTCCAGGATGAGCTCACTCTTCTGTAGAGGGTGACCAACTTCAGGACATCTGGAACAGGAACCATATGGAGCGACACTGGCACGGCTGTCGTGATGCGTTTCGGCGGACGTACCTTCAAGCTGTGAAAAACAAGAAACGGCGGGTACAACTTGTACGACTGGCGACGGACTCGACTTCGGCGGACGACACAGACGGACGTGATGAGCTGATGGATGATCCCACAGGAGTGAAGAATGCTGAGAAGACGTCTTCTTCTGAGTAGAGACTGATTCTGAGTACGTGGTGTTACAGACCACTATGAGACTGCAGTGTGGTAGAAGATTGAGACTGTCTTCATACAGTAGTAACCATATAACTGAAAAATGCCCAGAGAACTGTGGAATGATACAATAATTTGCCGGAGGAGGGCAAATTATAACTTTAGGAGTAATTATTACTGATGAGGGCCAATATCCAGGTGCTTAGTGCAATAGTTCAGGTACTTAGGACAATAGTTCAGATACTTAGGGCAATAGTTCAGGTACTTAGAACAATAGTTCAGGTACTTAGGGCAATAGTTCAGGTACTTAGGGCAATAGTTCAGGTACTTAGGGCAATAGTTCAGGTACTTAGGGCAATAGCCATGGCATAAGCGGTACAGTACTTACAGTAGCTTCACAGTATAGGCAAATCGAGCACTCTTAGATGAACCCCTGTTCCTACATGTAGGGTCTTCCTGAATAGGATCTCTTCCTGGATGTCATGGCTAAGGCCTCCCTTTAGTACCACTAGGCTGGCTTGCCCTATTACGCTAGGCCAGGGCCTCCCTTTAGTACCACTAGGCTGGCTTGCCCTATTTCACTAGGCCGGGGCCTCCCTTTAGTACCACTAGGCTGGCTTGCCCTATTTCGCTAGGCCGGGGCCTCCCTATAGTACCACTAGGCTGGCTTGCCCTATTACACTAGGCTGGGGCCTCCCTTTAGTACCAAACTTTACCTCGGGCCTAATGCCCTACGTTTACCTCGGGCCTGACGCACTACCGAGACTTGGGCCTGGTGCCCCACTTTATATCGGGCCTGGTGCCCCACTTAGTATTGGGTCTGGTGCCCCACTTTCTATTGGACCTGGCGCCCCACCTTGAATTGGGCCTGGTGCCCCACCCTATATTGGGCCTGGTGCCTCACTTTGAATTGGGCCTGGTGCCCCACTTTACATTGGGCCTGTATTGCCCCTTTAATTCCTCAGAGTGGCAGGGCCCCCTTAAATCTGCAGCTCTCTAAGAGCTGCTGCCACTCAGGACTGAGACCTCGCCTGAGTCCCGGCCCCTAATAAATATGCAAAGGCCGCTATAAAGGCCTCGATGGTAAGCCCTCCTTTGGGCGTCACTAAGTCCCGCCTCCCTCTGCATAAATAATTTTTGGGTCCCTATTGACCGCTTCCCCTTCTGGCTCGGCCGCTCTTCTACGCCTTATGTGCACTTCAACAAAAGAACACAGTCTCTTTTAAACAGGCGGTCACATGGCTTCTAGTGCTGCCATGCAACTCACCGCCTCCGGCGTCCTCCGGAGGGTTGCTGTACTGTAGGGAGGCGGGAGGGATGCTGGCAGTGGGAGGGAAATGTGCAGGCAGATGGGGACAACCAGGGGGCCTCAGACGGCCAACGGATGAGCGGCGATGCGGCTGGTAAGGCTGCCGATGGGGGACCGAAATTTAAACTTAAAAAACAAAACACAAAGGGGGGGGGTCAAAACAACAAAACGATGGGGCTACACAGCCCAAACTGTGGCAAACGGATGATCGCTTTCTTCTGGTGCCCCGATGGCACCGCGAACCACAGAACAAGGCAGCACGAGGAGTCTTCAAGCAGGGGAGGCAGCACAGGACCACAGCAAGCCCAGAGGGACGGCTTCAACACAAGGTAAGCCCTAAACTGTCCCTTGACTTCTGTGTCCTGTCTCCTCAACCACTGCCCAGGATCAACTGCTCAACTGAAGAAATATTTTTCAAACTTGAACCTCCCTGGGTTCTAGAGTGGCTGGAGTGGAATGCTGTGCATGAGCAGCTCAACACAGCATTCCATCCAAGCCATTGTGACATATATTGCTATTAAATCTGCTTTTTGACCATACTGCAAAGTGCACAGGGCACTTTTCTGCATTATTCTACAGTTTCCCATTATAAGGAGGTGAATCTTTATTTTTAGGGGCCCCTTATCATAGTACCCTGCTGCCTACACCTACAGCAGGTACCCTGAGCACCTGTAAACCCCTAATTTATTTATTGATTCTATTTTTTTCTGGGATGCCCCAACTTTGGGGCATTACAGATTCGGGCCCGCCTAAAAATACATGTCCCCATGTATTCCCTTAACACTTTGCAAAAGTTATCGTCTTAACAACCTCTAAAATCTTACTTAACACTCTATGAAGTCTTACGTTAATAAAACACTCTTAAATGCTCTAAAATATTCTTAAAACATCTACTATACTGTAAATTTTTGAAGTTTTACCCTAACGTGACTGTGTCTGAGAAATTACTTGGATTAGATCTACCTGTTGTATCAAGGTACGAGTTGAGAAGCTTCTGTGATATACCTTCTAGGAGGGATACCTGCGTTCGATCTTTGGGATCTGCGGGGTTGGAAATCAACAGGTTCTTGAACAATACGTTCTCTTTCCAGGAAATCCAGTATTTCCAGAGCTATCACTGGTACACAATTTGAATGGTCATGGGAATGCATATATGAAGTACGGTTCCAAGGTTCTGTACACCAATTGGTTGGCGATTCTAGTTCCCACATTTTGTCTTTTGTGGACTCCTGCCTCTCTTTTGGCGTAGGACTGTCCTGACCTTTAACGAGCACAGAGTCTCTGAAAGTGCAAGCTTTTAGGAGATTCCGATAAACAATCTTGGTACCATGTCCTAATTCCTGTTGGATCTTGTATACTGGTAGTTCGGAATAAGGTATCTCAATAATATAATAAGGTTCTGGTTCCCACTTTGAAGACACTTTGCTGCATTTTTGGGTCTTCTTCAACATTACTCTTTCTCCAACAAGTAAAGGTGTAGCTTTGGCCTTGATATCATAGTTTGCTTTCTGCTTTTACCATACTTGCTCCATGTGTCTACCAACAATTTTTCTAGCTTCCTGAAAACGTTGATTATGTTCTTGGACCCAATTTGTCACTGGTTTCTTTCCTTTAGTTTCTTCTTGTGGTACTTCCAGCACTAAGTCCATCGGAAGTCTTCCGTGTCGTCCAAACATTAAATAATGAGGTGTATAACCCATAGAGCAATGAACAGTATTATTATAAAGATATGTGAGTTCGGAAAGTAGAGCTGGCCAGAAGGGATGTTTATACTCTGGTAGAGCTCGTAAAATCTCCAGTAGAATCTGATTTGTTCTTTCGCAAAGTCCATTACCTTGGGGATGGTAAGCAGTGGTTTTTAACATGGCTTCCGTACAGGCGCAAAGTTCATGAAAGAGTTGAGATTCGAAGGTTCCTTGATCTGTGAGGATTTTTGTAGGATATCCGTAAGGTCGTACAAAACATCTCATAAAGGTTTCAGCAGTAGTTCGAGCAGATAGGTCTTTTACTGCACTTGCAACCACGAACTTGGAAAAGTGATCCACCATAGTGAGGATATAAATGTGTCCATTTGTGCTAGGGTCTAACTTCAAATGATCAAGAGCAACTAGTTCCAATGGTGCGTTACTAACTATTGGATGGAGAGGAGCTCTCTGATTCACCTTCTCCTTGTGCTTTAAGTTGCATGCTGGACATTCCTCACACCATTTTATTATATCGTTTCACATTCCTATCCAGTAAAATCTCCTTCGGATAATAGCTTCAGTTTTCTTGTGACCAAAATGTCCTGAATTATCATGGTACACCTCTAACACTACGGAAGCACTGGTCTTTGGAACTATGATCTGAGTCAATTCTATGTGTGTGGTAGGATCTCTACTTTTCTTAACCAAACGACAATCTTCTATGGTCAGACGGGTTCTGTGTCTCCAAAGTTTCATCACTTCTGTGTTCAGCTTCTTTCTTTCTTTTTGGGTCATGCGTTTCTGTTGAGCAACTAGAGCTTTTACTTGGTGAACTATAGGATCTTGGCTTTGTAATTTCACCCATAGATTCTTTTGGTTCGCAATCATGTCATCCACTTCTGGTTGACTTTCCACTTTAGACTCGGGAGCAATTTGACAACATGCCTGTACAATCTCAGCTGGTACCTGCAGAAAAGGTGGCATTTCTATGTTTTCCAGCAGGGTTCATCCATTTCTGATTCTCCTTGTCCAGGTATCTGGGACAAGCCGTCAGCGTTCGCATTAGCTTCACCAGAGCGATATTTTAAGGAGAATTGGTAATTCGCTGAGTCGAGAGGCCCACCTTTGCTCGAGGGCTTCTAGCTTTGCAGTATTCAAGTGTGCTAAAGGATTATTATCCGTGAAAACCGTGAGAAGGGTGGCAGCTAAATATTGCGGAATTTCTCAGTGATAACCCAGACTACGCTAAAATTCAAGTTTGAAAGAGCTATAGCGGCGTTGTTCTGCTTGGAGCCTCTTAATCCTCTGCTCGTGAGAGGGCTATTACTCTTTCCACACCATTCTGTTCTTGTGCGACTAGTACCGTAACCCTTTGTTACTGGCATCGGTATACAACAGAAAAGGTTTGCATAATCTGGATACGCCAATATAGGAGCCTCAGTTAGTATCTTTTTTAATTGATCAAATGCCTCTTGTTGTTCAGTACCCCATGTAACCAGACGATTCTTTGGGACTCGACCTTCTGCTGATCCTCTTAAAAGTTCGTGTAAAGGCACAGCAATTTTGGAGAAGTTCTTGATAAATCTTCGATAATATCCAACAAATCCCAAGAATTTTTGGACCTCTCTAATGGTAGTAGGAACAGGCCATTTCTTTACTGCTTCGATCTTCTCTGGGTCTGGCGTCACTCCATCCGCGGAGACTATATGTCCCAGATAACTCACTTTAGTCTGCAACAGATGACATTTAGAGGGTTTTATTTTAAGACTGTATTGGATCAATTTTCAGAACACTTCATCCAGGTGATGCAAATGATCTTCGTGAGTCTTTGAATACACAGTGATATCATCTAAGTATAACAACGGGGTATCGAAGTTCCAGCTTCCAAGACAATGTTCAACCAGTCTTTGAAAAGTTCCCGGTACATTACACAATCCAAAAGGCATCCTGGTGAATTCAAAGAGACCCATGGGGGTAATAAAGGCTGTTTTCTCTTGATCCTTTGGCGCCATAGGGACTTGCCAGTATCCACTGGTTAAATCCAGAGTGGAGAATATGGCTGCTGATTGAAGAGCCGTGAGAGAATCCTCTATCGTAGGCAAAGGATACGCATCCTTATGGGTGATGGCATTTAATTTTGGTAATCCACACAGAATCGGATCTTACCATCCTTCTTCTTTACCAGAACAAGTGGCGTGACCATGGGCTGTGACTTTCCTTTATCACATCAGCCTCTTTCATTTCTTTAATCATTTCTTTTACTTGCTGGTACATGGCTGGTGGAATAGGCCTAAATCGTTCTTGATGAAGGCGGATGTCCATGGTACTGATGTGATGTTGTTCCCCACGGGCTAACCCAAAATCTAAGGGGTGTTGGCCAAAAGCTTCCTTCCGGTGTAAAACTACTTTCAACACATCAGCTCTTTGCTTCATGCTGGTCTTTGGATTGCCTACTTTAATCTCTTTAGTCCATTCTGGTATCTGGTCGCTTTCTATCCCATCTTCAGGCACTTTCTCTATCTCTTTCCCAGCTTCAATAATGTCCTGTAAACACACCGTGTGGATTTGAGCAACCGGATGGTTTCGGTACAGTTGTAAATCATGAGTCCCGTAATTCAGCACTCGGACTGGTATTCGACTTCTGATTACCGTAGCTACGCTCCAAGCTACTATTATCGGCTCTTCCTTGTTCATTGGGTAAGGTTCCACTAGGGCATCATAATCTTGACCCCTCAGGCCCACCTTTGCTTTGCACCAGAGGGTGGTTTCCGTGCCTGGCTTCAATGTCACTGGTCTAGCATCTGTCACTCTTACTTTACTGATTTCACCCTCAGCATTAGCGACTCGTTGATGGCATTGCAGGTTGTAGATAGTTTGTTGCAGGGCATGTTTCTCCACTCGGGGTACGTGTTTGGCTTGCAGCTGGAGGATGCTCACTAATTCGTCAAAGCAATTTTGTAGAACATTCATCCCTAGAATTAGTGGTGGCAGTTGATCACTCTCAATGTTGCTCACAATGATGCCTGTGTTGCATTGAATGTTCTTTCCTAGCTGTACATCAGCTTCTAGATAGCCTAAATATGGTACTTCATCACCGTTGCTCGCTATTAACTTTACCCACGATCTAGGAGGTGGCTTCAGATCATTAGGTGTCCAATATCTCCGGAACTCTCGCCCTTGCAATGTGGTAACCTCTGCGATCGGTGTCTAACAATGCCATAGCTCAATGCCATCGACCTTGACTGGTATCATTGGGCTTCTACCAATGAAACACGACTGCTCTAGTGGGACTGCTGGATCTGATCGGCTGCTCTTCGAGGGTCGGTCCTCATCCCCGAAGAATTTCTGTTTAAATTTAGGGTGTTATTTACTGGCTGACCACATCTCCTTTCTATATGGCCACTAACACCACACCGGCGACATATGGGCCTTCCTTGGCTATCAAATTGATCTGTGGAGCGTCTCCCTTCACTCTTTCTCGAGTGGTTCATTTGGTCATGCTTCCTTTCTTTCCCTGATGGAATGAAGCTTCTCTCATTCTTCCAACCAGCTTTCCAGCTTTGCATTTCCTTACACATCTCCGCCACCTGGTTGGTCAGGGTAGCAATCTGCTCAGTCAGCTCCGAGTGTTGTCTAGTGTTAGTCTGCACAGAACATGTCGGTGTCTGTATCCTTGGTTCATGCATCTGTTCATGTTCTGAACGTCGGCTTGGGTAGGCAACAGCTTCTCTTCCCGGTTCCCGTCTTTGTAAGGACATTTCCTCTGGCTGGAGTCTTGATTGCCAAGAATTGTCTTCTTTCCATCCTTTGGTAGTGTAGGTCAGCCATTGAGTTCCCATAGAGGTTGCCATTTGCGGATATGCCGAAGCCTCCTCTCTGGAATGTCCCAAACCAAATATTCGAATGGCTTTCTCCTTAAAATCCAGAAAGTCGACTTCAGGGTTTTGTAAGTGCAGCATGCGTAGCTCTCTCCTTAGGGCCTCACTTTGCACTCCTTCAACAAATTTTTCTACTTGTACTCGATCTACATCTTGGACCTCTGCCACGTCTACTCTCTCTATCGCTCATAACAGCTCTTGCAGACTCAGTGCTAACTCCCTCAGGGTCTCTTGGGGCTTCTAGGTGCGAGAAAAGAACTTCATTTTGAGATCAGACATGGTCCTAGCATCAAAGATCTGCTGTAGCCTCTGGAGTATCTGGTCCGCTGTGGCTTTTGCTCCACTCGGCCATGATTGGACTTCTCGGTGGGCAGCTCCCTTTAGTTGCCCGATTAAAATTTCAACCTTCTGTTGCTCGGGGATCTGATACAGCCGAAACATGGCCTGCATCTTTGAACGGAATTCCCCCAGGTTGCTGGTTCCGATCCCATCTTTTTCTCCAGAAAACTGTGGAAGCCATGGCACTCCAAAGTAATACAGCATGGTTAGTGGAGATGGTGGGATATTCCCTCTAGGTCCATCTCGGTCTCCTCCAGCCGACTCCCTATCTTCCCCAGACAATCCACTACTACACCCTGGCTCCATCTGTGCTTCTTACTAAGCCACTCCAGCTTTGGACTCCTCTGATAAATAATTATCTCTATCCTGCCGACTACGCCAAGAAATTTTTACTATGTGGTGGCCCTGTGAAGTGCTCTACTCTAAAGGTGGTGAAAAGAGATGAGCGAGGCACCAAGATCTGAATTATGTGGATAGGACAACCGTTACCCAGACAAGGACAGGCAGGAGTCATAGATACATACATACATAGACAGTGTCGGCAGATAAGGGCCTATGGCCCAACCAGTCTGCCCATTTAAGTTTGTAAGTTCAGTTTATGTTTTCCAGGAAGTCTGTTGCCCCTTACCCCTGACCTCCAGAATTCCTTTATGTCTATCCCATGCATTCTTAAACCTGTGGATTGTTTCAGCCCCCACCACTTCCTCTGGCAGGGTGTTCCACTTGTCCACCACCCATTCTGTGAAGAAATTCTTCCTCACGTTTCCTCTGAATCGTCCTCCCTCCAACTTCATCCCATGCCCTCTAGTCCTGCAACATCTTTTTCGCTTAAAAATAGTGCATTCCTGCACCCTGTTCCTCCCTGTAAGATACTTGTATGTCTCTATCATATCCCCTCTCTCCCTCCTCTCCTCCAGGGAGTACATGTTCAGTGCCTTCAACCTGTCCTCATAGGACTTGTGATGCAATCCATGCACCATCTTTGTTGCCCTCCTCTGAACCTTCTCTACCCTGTCTATGTCCCACGAGGTAAGGTCCAGAACTGCACAGTGTACTCCAGGTGCGGTCTCACTAGTGTCTTGTATGGTGGAATTATGACCTCCCTTTTCCCGTTGGTGATGCCTCTGCCTATGCATCCCAGCATCCTATTGCTTTACCTGCTGCCTTGTCACACTGTTTCCCTGCCTTGAGGTCATCAGAGATGACAACTCCAAGATCCCTTTCCTGCTTGGTGCATGCTATATCCTCACCCCCAACTGATATATTGTGCCAGGGTTTTGTGCCCATATGCATTATCTTGCACTTCCTTGCATTGAATTTCAACTGCCAAACCCCTGACCATTCTTCAAGTTTCTGCAGGTCATTTCTCATTCTGTCTACACCCTCTGGTGTGTCTACTCTGTTACAGAGCTTTGCGTCATCAGCTTAACAGTGAAATTCCTGCCCTTCTAGGTCCTGCACAATGTCACTGATGAAGATATTGAATAGTACCGTCCCAGCACTGATCCCTGTGGTACCCCACTGGTCACTCTTCCTCTGTGGAGTGACAGCCATTTACCACCACCCTCTGTGTCCTGCTGCCCAGCCAGTTACCTACCCACTGCACTACTGTCCTGCCCACACCCATATTCCCCAGTTTTGCAATAGTCTTCTATGTGGCACGGTGTCAAAGGCCTTGCTGAAGTCCAGATAGGCCATATCCACTGCCCTCCCTGATCCACCTCCCAGTCACCCAGTCAAAAATTCAATGAGGTTGGTCTGACATGACCTTCCCCTGGTGAGAAACCATGCTGCCTTGGGTCCTGTAGTCCATTGACAACCAGATGTTCCACCAATCTCCTTCAGTAGTGCTCTCCATGATCTTCCCACTACCGAGGTGAGGCTGACTGGTCTGTAGTTCCCCACTTCCTCTTTGTTCCCACTTTTGTATAAGGGGACTACATCTGCTATCCTCCAGTCTTTGGGTACCTCCCTGTTTCTAGTGATCAGTCAACAGGATAGCAAGAGGTTCAGCCACCACCTCTTAGTTCTTTAAGGACCCTGGGGTGCACCCCATCTGGCCCCATTGCTTTATCAACTTTATTACTTCCAGTTCCTTCAGGACCCTTTCTCATGTAAAGGGACTTGTGTCCATTTCTGCACCATTCTCAACCTTGTACTCCATTCAGACCCATTACCTCCTCTTCCTCAGTAAAGACTGATCAGAAATACCTGTTCAATATGTCAGCTTTACTGTTGTCATCCTCCACACAGCCCCTTCCTCCCCTTCAGTCTCACTAACCCTCCTTTGCCTTTCTTTTTAACTTATGTACCTGTAAAAGGTTTTGTCCCTCTACCCACTGATTTTGCAATGTTTCTTCTGTCTGAGCTTTGGCTTCCTTTACTGACCTCCCTGCCTCCCTTTGCTTCTCCTGGTACTTCTCCCTATCCCCTTCTGCCTGTGTCTTTTGTATTGCCTGAATGCAATCTTTTGGCTTTCACTTTCTTTGCTACCTCTTTGGAAAACCATAATGGTCTCCTCTTCCTTTTCCTCTTGCTAACCTGCTTAATACATAATTCTGTTGCTCTTGTAATCCCCATTTTAAATACTTCCCACTGTTCCTCAACCCCTGATTCCTGCCCCATTCCCTTAATGCCTCTTTCAAGTATCTCCCCATTTTCAAAGTTTGCCCCCTAAAATCCAGGATACGTGTTTTGTGTGGTTTGGTTCTGCTCTTTCTGTGATTTCAAACCACAGTGACTGGTGGTCACTGTTCCCCAGGTGCTCCCCACTCTTACCCCATCACACTGTCCCTGTTTGTGAGCACAAGGTCCAGTATTGCCTTCTGCCGAGTTGGTTCCATGACCAGTTGCTTGAGGAAGGCACCCTGAAGGAGTCCAGGATAAATCTGCTCCTAGTTGATGCTGCTGCTGGGATGCTCCAGTCCATGTCTGGAATATTGAAGTCTCCAACCAGTACTACCTCACTCTTGTCTGCCATCCTCTGGATGGCTAGCATCAACTCCTATCTGTTTCTTCCTCCTGGGCTGGTGGTCTATAGACCACACCTGTGCGGATGGCTGCCCCATTTTCCTTTCCAGCTTAACCCACTATCTCTCCCATTTTGTTCCTCCTGGATCTCTGTGGCCTTATGTCATTTTTCACATACAGTGCCACTCCTCCTCCCTTCCTGCCTGCCCTGTCTCTTCTGATATGTTGTAGCCAGGTATGGCCAACTCCCAGTCATGGTTATCATTACACCAGGTTTCAGTGATGGCCACAATGTCAGGTCTGACTGCACCATGACAGCCTCCAGATCTTCCATCTTGTTGCTAAGGCTCCTGGCATTTGCACATGACTTTCCATGATTTGACCTCCTAGACTGTTTCGCTGTTCTACTCAGCCCCTTCCTTGGTTGTCCTTTATCCTAGTTCACCTTGCTGTCTGCCCTTCTGCTGAATTTTGCCCCTATTCTGCCTATCCACCTCCTGGGCGCTAATCTCCATCTTTTGCACTTGGCTAACCTCCACATCCTTTCCTTCCATTTCTCTGGGTACCTCTATTTGGTTGTCCCTGTTTGGCAACGTGGCATATGAGTTCTTGGTGGAATAGGATCTGGGATGACCTCTGCCTGACTGGTCTAACCCTCCCTGAGCCCACTGTCATCCAAGTACTCCTCGTTCTCTGCATCCTTTGAGGCAGCTGCATTGGACTGAGTGGTCTCTGGATAGGGGTGATGGTACTCCTGACCCAGTTTACTTCTGCTCTGAGTCTGGCTACCTCATCCCGCAGTCCAGAAAGATGCATGCAGATAGGGCAGCACCTCAGTGTCCAGAAGATCTGCCTGAATATGGTATCATATAGGAATATCATCCTAGTGCTTCAATGCCCGCAGGGCATTTATTTTGTACCAAGGGTAGAGAGACACAGTCACAAGAGGGAGGAAGGGTTGCCCGTGAACAATAGGGCAATAAGCAGAGGAATACTTTATCTACAACTACTAAGATTATTACCACAAGAATAGACTATAGGCCTACTGCCACTCTTATTCTGAGATTATTCTACACTTCAATACTCTTAGATGAGTATCAGGTGACATAAGCCACTCAGAACTGTACTAGGGCAATTATCATCATCACACATTTCCATCAGAGTCTAGATGTTACAAGAGTCCAGGGATCCAGCGTCTTCGTGTACACCGTCGTTCTTCGTTGGTAGCTACAAGGGAAATAAAACAGAACTGTAGAGCCCTAATCATAATTCCCAGCAAAGACCTAGTTAAGGCCACTGGGGTGGTGAGAGGTTTGGTAAACAGACCATATGTTTCTTTGGCAAAAGCCCACTCTCTCCAAGGCTGCCGGAATGGAGAACCAGAGCAACTGGTTCCTGAGATAACACACTGAAAACAAAGGGTTCCTCGGCCAAAACCCATTTCCAGGGTTGCCAAGGATGAAGATAGATCAAGATCTGCATGGCGATGAATCCGAAGGAGGACTACCATGACCTGACTGATGCTGCGGCACTCCAAGGGCCAGCTAAACTCAGAAGAAACTCTGACAGGACCAGGAACCATAAGAATCTGAAGAGATGATGGTTGACTCTGCAATCCTAGGATCAGGAACTAACACAAAACAAAGAAACGGTGGATGCGTCCCGTACTGGGCTTCGAAGGACTCGACTTTCGGTGAACGACCAGGAGAGGTGCAGACTAGGTTCTCCAGGATGAGCTCACTCTTCTGTAGAGGGTGACCAACTTTGGGACATCTGGAACAGGAACCATACAGAACGACACTGGCACAGCTGTCATGATGCGTTTCGGCGGACGTACCTTCAAGCTGTGTAAAACAAGAAACGGTGGGTACGACTTGTACAACTGGCGATGGACTCGACTTCGGTGGACGACACAGACGGATGTGATGAGCTGATGGATGATCCCGCAGGAGTGAAGAATGCTGAGAAGATGTCTTCTTCTGAGTAGAGACCGATTCTGAGTACGTGGTGTTACAGACCGCACTATGAGACTGCAGTGTGGTAGAATATTGAGACTGTCTTCATGCAGTAGTAACCATATAACTGAAAAATGCCCAGAGAACTGTGGAATGATACGATAATTTGCCAGAGGAGGGCAAATTATAACTTTAGGAGTAATTATTACTGATGAGGGCCAATATCCAGGTGCTTAGAGCAATAGTTCAGGTACTTAGGACAATAGTTCAGATACTTAGAACAATAGTTCAGATACTTAGGGCAATAGTTCAGGTACTTAGAGCAATAGTTCAGGTACTTAGAGCAATAGTTCAGGTACTTAGAGCAATAGTTCAGATACTTAGGGCAATAGCCATGGCATAAGCGGTACAGTAGTTACAGTAGCTTCACAGTATAGGCAAATCGAGCACTCTTAGATGAACCCCTGTTCCTACATGTAGGGTCTTCCTGAATAGAATCTCTTCCTGGACGTCATGGCTAAGGCCTCCCTTTAGTACCACTAGGCTGGCTTGCCCTATTACACTAGGCCATGGCCTCTCTATAGTACCACTAGGCTGGCTTGCCCTATTACACTAGGCCGGGGCCTCCCTTTAGTACCACTAGGCTGGCTTGCCCTATTTCGCTAGGCCGGGGCCTCCCTTTAGTACCACTAGGCTGGCTTTCCCTATTACGCTAGGCCGGGGCCTCCCTATAGTACCAAGCTTTACCTCAGGCCTAATGCCCTACGTTTACCTCGGGCCTGATGCCCTACAAAGACTTGGTCCTGGTGCCCCACTTTATATCGGGCCTGGTGCCCCACTTTCTATTGGACCTGGTGCCCCACTTTCTATTGGGCCTGGTGCCCCACCCTATATTGGGCCTGGTGCCCCACTTTGAATTGGGCCTGGTGCCCCACTTTACATTGGGCCTGTATTGCCCCTTTAATTCCTCAGAGTGGCAGGGCCCCCTTAAATATGCAGCTCTCTAAGAGCTGCTGCCACTCAGGACTGAGACCTCACCCGAGTCCCGCCCCCTAATAAATATGCAAAGGCCGCTATAAAGGCCTCGATGGTAAGCCCCTCCTTTGGGCGTCACTAAGTCCCGCCTCCCCTCTGCATAAATAATTTTTGGGTCCTAATGACCCGCTTCCCCTTGCGGCGCTTGGCCGTTCTTCTAAGCGCCTTATGTGCACTTCAACAAAAAGAACACAGTCTCTTTTAAACAGGCGGTCAGCACGCTTCTAGTGCTGCCGCCGACTCACCGCTCCGACGTCCTCCGGAGGGTTGCTGTACTGTAGGGAGGCGGGAGGGATGCTGGCAGTGGGAGGGAAATGTGCAGGCAGATGGGGGGGACAACCAGGGGGCCTCAGACGGCCAACGGATGAGCGGCGATGCGGCTGGTAAGGCTGCCGATGGGGGACCGAAATTTAAACTTAAAAAACAAAACACAAAGGGGGGGGTCAAAACAACAAAACGATGGGGCTACACAGCCCAAACTGTGGCAAACGGATGATCGCTTTCTTCTGGTGCCCTGATGGCACCGCGGACCACAGAACAAGGCAGCGCGAGGAGTCTTCAAGCAGGGGAGGCAGCACAGGACCACAGCAAGCCCAGAGGGATGGCTTCAACACAAGGTAAGCCCTAAACTGTCCCTTGACTTCTGTGTCCTGTCTCCTCAACCACTGCCCAGGATCAACTACTCAACTGAAGAAATATTTTTCAAACTTGTACCTCCCTGGGTTCTAGAGTGGCTGGAGTGAAATGCTGTACATGAGCAGCTCAGCACAACATTCCATCCAAGCCATTGTGACATATATTGCTATTAAATCTGCTTTTTGACCATACTGCAAAGTGCACAGGGCACTTTTCTGCATTATTCTACAGTTTTCCATTATAAGGAGGTGAATCTTTATTTTTAGGGGCCCCTTATCATAGTACCCTGCTGCCTACACCTACAGCAGGTACCCTGAGCACCTGTAAACCCCTAATGTATTTATTGATTCTATTTTTATCTGGGATGCCCCAACTTTGGGGCATTACAAAGTGTAAAGGGGCATACCTCCCAAGTGTCCCTGATTTTCAGTGATGTCTCTGATTTCACCTCAAAATTTTACTCTGTCCCTTCTAAAATCTGTGTTCTCCTGACTAAACAGTGATGATTGTAAGAATAAAATTGTGTCAAACAATAAAGCTGCAGACTTCTTATTCTTCAGAAAATTTATTATACACCGACTCCCTTATTCTGCCAGCTTCCTGAGTGGATATCACCAATTTTAAAAATGTGTCCCTGATTTGAGACCTTTGTTACTGATTTTTTTAAGCCTTGTCCCTGATTTATGAGGCAGTAGGTTGACAGGTATGTAGAGGGGAACCAGGAAAAGGCAGACATCCAGAACAAATATTTTTTGTTCAGTGTTAACAGTGGAAGGAAAAGGGGATGGGGCACAAAAAAGTAACAGGAGCTCTGAAGACAGGCAGAGAAACACTAGTCTTTTATCAGAGGAGAGCGTCCTAAGGGGACTCACTAATCTGAAACTGGACAAAGCAGTGGCACCAGACAGAGTACATCCTAAGCTACTGAAGGAGCTAAGGAAGGTACTTCTTGCACCTTGCTCTGACAGGTTAGCAATAACCCACTCTAGGGTATGGGGTTATAGGCATTTAATGTACGTCTGAGATGTGTTGTGAGGCATAAGGCCGCAGGCCGAGTGTCCTCACAACACCCCAGGTGTGCCTTAAATGCTTATAACCCCATACTCTGGAGTGGGTTATTGCCCTTATGAGATGGGTTGTGTAAAAAGGACAAATAATGCAGAGCAAAAGCTTTCTCCGCTGTTGAAAGAGCAAAACAGGGACTGTATCCTGCCGTCTGCCAAAATAGTCCCTGTGATGCACAGAGACATGTGACACATACACTGCTGAAGTGATGTGCCACATTTCCTGGGTATCAGACTGCTGTGTACTGTGAGCACCACATCTGCATGACGTTCCTCTCCCCACATACAATTACACTGATATGCACTTTGAAGTGCAGAGCTATGTGATTGGCTGGCTATCACTGCTGCTGTATATGTTTTCCACTGTGTCTCACTCTCAAATCCACATGCACAGTACTCAGGAATGAGTGGAAATATAAATTGAATCCCTTGAAAGATCATTCAGCCCTTGGGAATGCTTTTTGCAGCACAGTTACAATGCACAATGTAAACTATACTGTGTCTTACTCACAATAGTAACAGAAGATCTGCAACTGCCACTGCCGCAGCACCGTTTGAAGTTTGAAATTTATTGTTCTAGGAATTAATACCTTTGAGCCAAGGCTCTTTTACAAAGGTTCCATGTCATTAAGTACAAAAACATAGTAGACAGTGTTACAAACAATCAGTAAGCCGTTTAACAAGGCCACAACTTAAACAGTAACATTTATGTAAAGAAAAGAAAAAGGAAGTCAGAGGCAGTGTCAAGGGCAAGGAATAAGGATTGGAGAGCTTGAGAGGGAAGAGAGGGAGAAATAAGAAGTTTAGGAGTAGACAGAACCAGGTTAGTGGTACTTGGGTTGTCTTTGTCAAAGAGGAGACCATGGTGGTTGAGTGAAACAAATGTAAGTGCACTCAGTGGGCTGAGACTTTAGTCAAAACAGTCACAGGAGCTGGAGGCTGTGAAGTGAGCGTAAAGTATGGATTTGAAAGCACCGAAAACAACATCGCTCTTTCTGACACGAATTAAGCTACAAAAGTACAGCAACTCCATAGAAGATGAGCTCTGCTCTCCCAGTCACCGTCTCTGCCTCTTCTTCTTCCCGTATTTCATGCTCTGCCGGCTCTATCACGCTCTCTGTCTCAGGTACATGGGGGGGTTGGGTGGCTGCCCAAAAAAAGAGAGCAGTGCAGAAATTTTCAGCTGATAGTTCCATTGACTGCCAGCCTGTGCTACACTCCAGCACACCTCTCACAGGCAAGGACTGTTTCCCTACCTCTGACTCTCTCACTTTCTCTCTCTACTCACGGGTATACTCTGAGGACGGGGGCACAGGTGGCAGGATGGCATGTAGCTGCATAGCTGGTTGCCCAACGTGTCTCTCTCTCTCTCTGTGCTTACAGGGAAATGAGAGTCCCTTATTTTGTACTGCACAGAGCGATCACCCAAACACGGTGCTCACAAACTGAGAGAGGTAGTGGCACTCGAGATTGGGGTGAAATTACTATTTTAAATGAATGATGTACAGGAAGAGGGTCTGAAATTGGGACATGTCTGCAACAGTGCTGGGTAGGGAGTCTGCATGTGTCCTGTCACCCACCCTGCACCCCAATCACCGCCACCACTCTTCACACCATAGGGATGCAGCACGTAGTGTTTCACTGACAGAAATTGTCAGCAGCTCTTTCAACTCTCCTGCCTCTTGTTGTCTCTCTAGCCACCTACTGACTCTGTTTGTGGTGGGGCTCAGATTTGGTACACTACCTTGAATGGCCACACGGTATGGCTGCTTGCACTGTTGGGGGGAAGGGGAAGAGCAGCACATATCAATTTTCTTTTCCCCTGCCAGGAGGAAGAACATGGGAATTGTTTACAGTGAAAGATTTACAGCCATGCCAGCAGTGCCATGTCCTGTCGCTCGCTTCCTCGGAAAAACAATAGTTGTTGCTGCATTCTGCATTTTGCAAGCCAGGAGGGATCTACTCAGGCAGGAATGAGCACAATATTCCTCTGTGGCTAAGAAGATCAGGCAGTCTAACCATGCATTAAATATTGAATTAATGCATGGTCAGCTGCTGCTCCTTAGCCAATCACACCATTCACTGCTGTCAACCCATGTTATAATCCTAGTTAACAACTCACTGGAAACTAGAGTGGTTCCAGAGGACTGGAGGAGGGCAGATGTAGTCCCACTTAACAAAAGTGGTAGCAGGGAGGAGGCTGGCAATTACAGAACAGTCATCTTATCATTAGTGGAATTACTGCTGAAGGTGAGGATAGTGGAATATCTTGAATCTAATGGGTTACAAGACCCAAACCACCATGGATTCATGGGTGGCAGGTCATGTCAAATGAATCTGATAGAGTTGTTTAATTGGGTGACCAATAAATTAGATCAGGATGGAGTGGTGGACATGGCCTACCTAGATTTCATTAAGGCATTCAACAGCTTTCCACATAGGCGACTATTAAGAAAACTGGGTAGCTTAGGAGTGGGTCCACAGGTGGCAAACTGGGTAAGAAATTGGTTCGGGGATAGGTGACAGAAGGTGGTGCTGGGACCAGTCCTAATGTCTTTATAGATGACATTGCAGATGAGTAGAAGGGAAGGTCTGCCTCCTTGCAGATGACACCAAAATCTGCAATAGGGTGGACACTCCAGGAGGGGTGGAAAGAATGAGCAGAGACCTGAGAAACCTCAAGGAGTCATCAAGGTTGGTTTCAATGTGAAAAAGTGCAAAATGGGCCCGGTGGCATGGAGGGCTGAGGCAGCGATGTCTTACCTCCTGCCACACCAGCGACCCATGTTCACGGTGCGAGCGGGTCATCAGGGGCCGGCCGGGGTGGGAGAGGATCGAGCGTCTGGAGGACTGCTCTCCTCTCCTGGGGAGGGTGGGGAACAGCAGCTGGCGTTTGCCTGACACCTAGTGGAGGCTAGGTGTTGGCATGCCTGGCCAGTACAATGGGGCATGGAGGTGGAGCAGCCAGCGAGCATGCTACGGGTGGATGCACACGTGGCACGCCCACTGTTGGCATTGCATGCCTGCTGCTGCAAAGGAAAAAGGAAATGGCACCCAGGTCAAGCAGCTTGATGGCTGTCCATCTCATGCACAGTCTCCAAGGGTGCCACCTGTACTGGATCCAGTCCTGGTGGGGAGATGGGGTCTCCCTGCCACCCCACCACACGGGGTAAGCCATGGGGGTAGCTAGGTGGTGGCCAGAATGGGAGACGGGTGCAGCTGGATGGCGACCAGAGAAATAGGGGATGCCTGGAAGAAAGGAGCCGACCGGGAGCCACAAGGAGAAAAAAAAAAAAATAAGAAAAGTGCAAAATAATGGACTTGGGGCACAGAAACCCAGGGTTAGAGTACAAAATAGGGGAGTGTTACTGATGACTACCAAGCAGGAGGGAGATCTGGGGTTAATAATGACTGATGACCGAAGGTAGCTAGGCAGTGCAGCAAAGCATATGGGTGGGCTAGTGGGATACTGGGGTGCATAGGGGAAGGAATCACCAGCAGAGGAAGGGAGCTGGTGTTGTCTCTGTATAGATCGGTGGTAAGACCTCACCTAGAATACTGTTTCCAATTCTGGAGGCCACATCTCTGGAAGGACATAGACAGAGTAAAGGTGAACCAGAGAAGGACAACTAAAATGGTGCAGGGTCTGCATCAAAAGTCCTATGAGGAGAGACTAAAGGAACTCAATAGAAACACAGAAACGTGATGGCAGAAAAGGCCCACCTGGCCCACCTTGTCTGCCCAAGACTCCTAGTAGAGGGCTAAAACTTCAGACAGCACCCTTTATTTAATCCTCCAGCACCCTATCCCCCCCGCCCACTCCCAATACCAGACCCATGTGGCTGTCCCATGCTCTCTTAAAGCCCTTTACAGTGGTCTCCCCATCACCTCCTCTGGGAGCCCATTCCACTTCTGCACCACCCTTTCTGTAAAAAAGTTCTTCCTTTGTTTCCCTCGGAACCTGCCTCCCTCTACCTGTAGTGTATACCTCATTGTCCTCTTCTGCCCCTTTAGTTTAAAAAGTCCCTCTTCTGGCTCTCTGTTGATCCTTTTTACATATTTAAAGGTCTCAATCATATCTCCCCTATCCCTTCTCTGCTCAAGGGAGTATATTCCCAGTTTCCTCAATCTATCATCATATACCAAGTGACTGAGCCCTGCCATCATCTTAGTAGCTCTTCTCTGTACCCGCTCCAGCCTGCTCACGTCCCTTCTCAGGAATGGCCTCCAGAATTGCACCCCATATTCCAAATGCGGTCTAACCAACTGCTGATATAAGAGGATCATGACCTCTCTCTTCCTACTAGTGAATCCCCTCCCGATGCAGCCCAACATCCTGTTAGCCTTGGCTACCGCCCTCACACTGTTTAGCTACCTTTAGGTCCCTGGAAACAATAATTCTCAGGTTCCTCTCCTCCTCCATCACTTCCAGGGCCAGACCCCCCAGATAGTAAGTCTCACTCTGGTTTCTCCTCCCTAAGTGCATGATTTTGCACTTTTTTATGTTAAAAGCCAATTTCCATCTTTTGGACCAAGCCTCTAATAATCCCAGGTCCCTGTGCATATTTTCCATCCCCTCCTGGTTATCCACTCTATTACAGGCCTTCATGTCATCTGAGAAGAGACACACCCTTCCCCTTAGTCCCTCCATTATATCCGCCATAAATATGTTAAAAAGCAGTGATCCCAGCACTGACCCCTGGGGAACCCCACTTGTGACCATTCCCTCCCCTGAAGTGACCCCATTTACTATTACCCTCTGACTCCTACCCTTTAGCCAGTTTCGCACCCATCCAACTACCCCCATCCCCAGTCCCAATCCATCCAATTTATAAATTAGTCCCCCATGTGGTATGGAATCAAACGCCTTCCTAAAATCAAGATACACAATATCCACAGAACCTCCTTGATCCACCTCCCTAGTGACCCAGTTGAAGAACTCTATTAAGTTCGTTTGACAGGACCTCCCTTTGGTGAATCCGTGCTGATGCTTATCCATAAGGTAATTTTCCTCCAAATAATGCAGACTCCTGCCCTTCAGTAACTTCTCCATAATTTTACCTACTAAAGGATGTTAAACTCACAGGCCTATAGTTACCTGCCTCCTCTCTATCCCCCTTCCCTTTGTGGAGAGGGACCACGTCTGCCCTCCTCCAATCCTCTGGGACCTCCCCTGTCTCCAGGGATCTACTAAATAGAGCTGCCAAGGGAGCTGCCAGAATATCCCTAAGTTCCCTCAGCACCCAAGGATGCACCCCATCTGGCCCCATGGCCTTATCCACTTTTAACTGCTCCAGCTCCCTCAAGACTTCACCCTCCTCGAACGGGCTCGTATCAACCCCCGTCTCTGCTCTATCCCCAGTACTGATGTCCCCAAACTCACCCCCACCCTGAATACTGAGCAGAAAAAATAATTTAATAACTGCGCCTATTACCCATATTCCTCCCTTGAGACCCCCTCATTGTTTCTAAGTCTGTTTATCCCTCCTACCAGTTTTCCTCCTCTCACTAACATATCAGAAAAAAAGCTTTGTTCCCGTTCTTGACTGTTTTGGCAATATCCTCTTCTGCTCTGGCCTTCGACCTCCGCACCTTTCTGCCCGCCTCCTTTTGCCTCCTCTGGTATATTTCCCAGTCCTCCCTCCTTTGCGTGGTCTTGAACCTCTTGTAAGGAATATGTATGGAAGAGAGGAGAGGGGATATGAAAGAGACCATTAAATACCTCAAGGGGGTAAATAAGGTACAGGAGGGAAGTATTTTTCAGAAAAAAAGATGCACAAAAACAAGGAGACATGCTATGAAGCTGGTGGAGGTTAGAATCAGGAGAGATGTGAGGAAGTGCTTCTTCAAAGAAAGAGTGGTGGATTCCTGGAACAGCCTACCCGTTGATGTGATGGAGGCCAAAAACAGTGGTGGGGTTCAAGAATGCATAGGATAGACATAAGGGAATCTTTAGTGGAAAGGAATGGGGAGAGAGAAAAAAACAGAGATCAGGTAGAGTCTACAAAGATACTGGAGGCAGGAAAAAATGAGCAGACTAAGAAGATCAAGTGGTCCTTATCTGCTGAGAAATTCTATGTTTCCATGTGTAAGGTCACCCTCCCAGCTGGCTAGGGATATACTGGGTGGAAAACGGTCACCTGGGAGGGATCCCACACAAGAAACTGCAAAAAACATTTACTTGACCTCCCAAGCTTGAGGTGACCTCCAGAGCTCTCACGACATACAGCAGGGCTAGCAGTGCTGCAGATTAAAAGGGGGTAGCAGAACTTGGGTGCATAAACACAATGTCCAAACAGGAGTGGTTTCTAAAGCAAAGCAGGATCTTTTATTTTTCCACTTGAGCTCAATTAAAGATGGCACTTTCTCCAGCTTGCACAATCTAGTCCACATCTCTACAGATGGACCATTAACTGCTCCTTCTCCTCTGGGTTGTCCTCAACCCTGGTGGAGTACTTTATTTTCATACTGCACAGGGGGCCATAGCACTCACGGAGTCCTCCACCCCTGCAGCTTGGGTGGGAACTGCACGGGCTTTTTCTACCCCATTTCTGACATTTACTAGCCGCGTGACTACTTCACAGTTTCACTGGCTGGCACAGACTGGCACCACTCCATCCAGTGAGAAATTTCAGGAAGACACTGAACTCCCACAGAGTCCATACTCTACAACTCATTCAGACTTTTTCCTCTGGCATCTGAACAAAAGGCGCTGTGCCCACTTGGATATCTCTTTTGATGCTAATGGGCATTACACTGTTTTGCTAACGGGGCACTCCTGCCCTCAGGACACACTCTGAGGTAAAATTCCTGTTCTCTGACAGGAATCTGAAGCTTTATCAGAAACTGTCCCTCTCTTGGGGAGGAAGGGCACTGGTAAGTGCCAACACAGTCACTACACACTTAAAAAGCAGTCGATGCCTTCATAAGAACTTTAACAAAGCATAATATTTAGAGAACAACAAAAGAACCCCAGAGCAAATGTACTGGGGCAAGGGTTATCCCGGAGGATATTGGCCATACAGCCAAATTTTAAAGAAAACATAAATTGCACATACCCCAATAATGCAAAGCATCATGGAAAGCATATGCAGATGCCCATGAATTAATTTGGACTGGTTCACCTTTAAGCAGAATTGCATGATGCCAGAAGGCCTCACAATACAAGCAGCAAACGCTGACAACAGCAGACACAGACACATGTGTCATCCTCATTTGGACTCATCAGTGTGCCATATCTGTACCTCAGCCCAGGGAGAGATTGCAAGCCACCCTATAGGGGATCTTATAAGATCCCCTATAGAGTGGCTGGCTATCTCTTCTCTTTCTACTTAGGGCTGCGTACGACCCAAACCAATAAGATCCCCTATAGGGTGGTTGGCTATCTCTCCCCCTGGGCTGAGGTACAGATATGGCACACTGATGAGTCCAAATGAGGACAAAACACATGTCTGTGTTTGCTGTTCTCAGCCTTTGCTGATTGTATTGTGAGGCCTTCTGACACCATGCAATTGTGCTTAAAGTTGAGCCAGTCCAAATTAATTCATGGACATCTGCATATGCTTCCCATGGTGCTTTGCATTATTGGGGTATGTGCAATTTGTGTTTTCTTTAAAATGTGGCTGTATGGCCAGTATCCTCTGGGATAACCCTTGCCCCAGTGCATTTGCTCTGCGGTTCTTTTATTGTTCTCTTCTCTCTCTACTTTGGGTTGCCCATGGCTCAAACCAATAAGATCCCCTATAGGGTGGCTGGCCATCTCTACCTGTGCTGAGGTATAGATATTGCACACTGATGAGTCCAAATGAGGACGAAACATGTGTCTGTGTCTGCTGTTGTCACAAGTAATCTCTAGTTTGGATAAAACTCAGCATGGATTTGTTAAAGGCAGGTCATGTGTGACCAATTTGCTTTGTTTCTATGATAATGTTAGTCAGAATTTGGATAATGGTGTTTCATGTGATGTCATTTTTTTGGATTTTAAAAAGGCTTTTGATTCCGTTCCATATTAGGCCTTGATAAAAAAGCTACAGATGTTTAATATTAATCCAATTTATGTTAGATGGATTTCAGATTGGTTGTCGGACAGAAAACAGAGAGTTATGATAGATGGTCATTTTAGTGACTGGAAAGATGTAAAAAGTGATGTTCCTCAGGGATCTGTTTTGGCTCCTTTAATTTTTCAAGTCTTTATATCGGATTTATCTATCAATATTAATAGTGCCATTATCAAATATGCAGATGATTGTAAAATCTGCAATGTTTGTGAAAATGAAGATGATAGGGCAGTTATTCAGAAAGATTTAAAAACACTTGAAATTTGGTCAAAACAGTGGAACCTTATCTTTAATACAGCAAAGTGTAGTGTTTTACACTTTGGTAAAAAGAATCTGAGATATCAGTATTATTTATATGACGAGTTATTGACTTGTAAAGATAGTGAAAGGGAACTTGGAATAACTATTGATGTTGAGCTGACCTTTGATTCTCATATTACCAACATGATTAAAAAAGCAAATAAGATTTGGTGGGCCATTCGTCATAATACGTTCTTAAAAAATCCAGAGGTACTTTTGCCTTTATATCGTGCTTATGTCAGACCTCATCTAGATTTTGGTTCCCAGTTGTGGAGTCCATATAAAAAGAAGGATGTAGCCAGACTGGAGAGAGTTCAGAGAAGGATCACTAAACATTTAGTATCATGCAAAACAATTTCATACGAGGATAGATTGACAAAATTTAATTTAATGTCTCTTGAGGAAAGAAGAATGAGAGGTGACTTATTGCTCGTATGGGATTTACATAATGATGAATATCTATTTATGCATAGCGGTCTTGATCATAAACAAATCAAGATTGAAACTAGAGATCATCAATTATCTAGCAATAAATGTCATACTAATAAAAGAGCTAACTTTTTTTCCCCAAAGGGTGGTATCATCATGGAATACATTACCAACCAAAGTTGTAATTAGTGATAATAAACTAACCTTCAAAAATAGACTTGATGCTTTGAGGAATGAGAACAATTTCTCAAAAAGTTAACTGTAGTTGTGAGGCCTATATTGGCAATTCTTGCTTTTGTGCCTCTGACAGTATCTTAGTATGAATCTTAGTATTGTATTGTGAGGCCTTTTGGCACCATGCAATTCTGCTTAAAGTTGAGCCAGTCCAAATTAATTCATGGGCATCTGCATATGCTTTCCATGATGCTTTGCATTATTGGGGTATGTGCAGTTTCAGTTTTCCATAATATTTAGGCACAGTTCAGCTTGTATAACACGTTAACTGGTGACACTAACTGGTTTAAGGCCTACCTTACTGATAGAACCCAATCAGTTAAGCTCGCAGATGCCAGCTCACCACCTCTCCCAGTCTGCACTGGCGTCCCTCAGGGCTCCGTGCTGGGTCCCCTTCTATTCTCCATCTTCCTTAATGGCCTGCCATCTGTCTGCTCCCCCTCCTCCGCCATACACATGTACGCTGATGATACTGTCCTGTATGCATCTGGCTCATGCCCAGCTGAGGTTGCATCCAGATTGCAGCACAACTTCAACAAGGTCAGCTCTGGTTTGCAAATCATAAATTATTCCTCAACGCCAAGAAGACAGTCTCCATGACCTTTGGCAGAAGGCAGAGACTATCTAGGCTTCCCTCCCTGCCCACTTTCCGCACTCTTGACGGGACTTTACTTGAAGACACCTCGTCCTTCAGATACCTTGGGGTTTGGTTAGACCAACACCTCACTTCTCTGAACACATTGACGCCATCCAGAAAAAATTGCGCCACAAGCTCGGTGCCTTGTTCAGGAACCATAGTTGCATCCCTCCTACAGCGTAGTGTGAACTTGTCCAGAAGATGATCCTCCCCATTTTTGACTACTGTGATGTAGTCTACAGTGTTGCTTCCAAGTCCTCCCTGACCTGATTGGACACTCTCTTCAGCTCCTTTTGCCGCTTTGCCCTTGATGCTCCTTCTCGCACTCACCACTGTGACCTCTATCGAGCCTTTTGCTTCCCCTCCCTTACAAATAGATGCCTCTCACACTGCGTTAAATTCACCTCTAAACACTGGCTGGGTGAACTCCCTTCCTATCTCTCCCCCTTTAACACCCCTTCCTCCTTCCCAGTGCCTCAAATCTACCGATACTCGCACACTAACTGTTCCCCACCACTCCACCCTCTCAGGCCAGTCTGGGTACTGTCATCGCTTCCCTAAAATATGGAACTCTCTACCTCCCCAAATCTGACACTCCTCCTTCCTCTATTCCATCAATACTGCCCTCTCCAACTGTCTTGCACCTAGCTGTTCCTGTTATTACCTGCCTTAATTTCCTTCACCTAGCTCCTTATAGTTCATCCCCCTTCGGAATTTACCCATTGCCTCTATCGACTCTACTGACTTTACTGACTCTAGCCCCTCCTAGGTGCTAGTTCTCATACCTTTCTCCCTTCCCCTATTCTCCACCCCTTTTTCCCTAGCCTTCACACTCCCCTTGCAGGGTTCTCAGCATCCTGAAGGGGTCCTATAGTGCCTAGGCTTGCCACCTTTTCTTCCCCATCTACATATCCTTGGCCTTCCAGGCCCCCTTGCAGGGTCCCCAGCATCCTGGAGGGTTCCTTGGATCACACCTCATCCCCACCCAGGTATTATTTCTCATTTCCTCCCTCTCACTATCTCTCTATAATTACAACACCTAGCTGCAGGAGGGTTTACAATCACCTGATCTTCCCTGCCTCCTTGCAGGGTTCATCGCATCTTGAAGGGTTCTCTTTTTGGGGTCAGGCCTTATTTCCCCTCCTAGGTGTCAATCACTCTTACTCCCTCTCTCTCTCTCTCTCTCTCTCCCTCTCTAATCCCTACCCTAGTCCCCTGTACCCTTGCAGGGTTCCTTGCATCCTGAAGGAGTCTCTCCGGGACATGACTCTTCCTTATCTGTCATCTCATCCTCTCTCTCCTTCACCCCTTCTTTCACAACAGCACTTATTCACTTATTACCATTACACTTATTAATTGTCTCACAAATTACATGTGTATGCAACACTGTTTGTAACAACAGCCTTAATTAATTGTATGCTACATTGATCTATGTAACTTGAATGTAAAATGTCTTGTCCCTATTGTACCCGCCCCCCCCCAAGGTTGCACCGAGAGGCGAGCAATATGTTGCTCAGTGAGCCTTCCTGGTGAAACATTTCAATAAATAAATAAAAATGAGTTCTGTATTTCTCCATCCCATTATTTATTACTGATGTAATGTGCATGGAACAGGATCTTTGCTCCTGAATTGTTCATCTATTCCTGTTACTTCCTCCCTACCTGGAGTCATAATGCACTGCTTGTGACATCACAGTTACTCCCATCACAATAGATTGCGATGTCACAGCAAAGGATTATTACTTGAAGTAGCGAGTAAGCTTTATAGGCGGATTAACTCTGAGGTATAAATATCATATATTCATGCACATCTGCTCAGTAATAAATAATGTGGAGAAGAAATCAATAGAATATATATGGAATGCAAGCTGAATTGTAATTAAATATTATAGTTTTCAAAGTTGAGGGGCAACCACCTTTTCAGAGGGTGTAGAAGACTGCCACCACCACAACCCGGTACTTTTTCTCGGAGGCCAAGCTCTATAGAGAAACTTTCAGTGTAGTGTGAGCTGGCACTGTGTCAGTTGTTCTCTTTTACCAACTCTGACTCACCAGTCCCTGACCTTCAGCAAAGAACACTGACTCCTCCCCTTTGGAATACCCAAGTCAGACCAGCTGACCCCATCCTCCAATGCACAGAAACCTGCATCACCTTTGAGGTCGATAGACACTCTTAAAGGGATATTACATAGGTCCTAAGGGGGGGTTACATATGGAACAAACAGTTCGCTTAGGGAGTTTTTGTAGTCTTGCTGAAATCTTTGGTTTGGAATGTTGTACCTCTGTAATGACATCCCTACTGTGGTACACCAGCACTGTGACATCAAGACTGTAGTATACCAGCATTGTGACATCACTACTGTGGTACACCAGAATTGTGACATCACTACTGTGGTACACCAACATTCTAACATCGCTACTGTGGTACACCAGCATTGTGACATCACTACTGTGGTACACCAACATTCTAACATCGCTACTGTGGTACACCAGCATTGTGACATCACTACTGCGGTACACCAGCATTCTGCCATTGCTGCTGTGATACACCAGCATTCTGACATTGCTACTATGGTGCACCAGTGTTGTGACATCACTACTGTGGCACACAAGCATTCTGACATCCCTACTGTGGCACACCAGCATTGTGACATCCCTACTGTGGTACACCAGCATTCTGACATCATTACTGTGGTACACCAGCATTGTGACATTGCTACTGTGGTACACCAGCATTGTGACATCACTACTGTGGTATACTATCATTCTGACATCACTACTGTGGTATACTAGCATTATGACATCACTACTGTGGTACACCAGCATTGTGACATCACTACTGTGGTACACCAGTGTTCTGACATCACTACTGTGGTACACCAGCATTGTGACATCACTACTGTGGTACACCAACATTGTGACAGCACTACTGTGTTACACCAGCATTCTGACTTCATTACTGTTTTACAAGAGCATCTGAAAGGTAAGCAAGAAGGCATAATGGGGCATTGCTTGTGCTGATTTTACAACATGCACAGTGGTGTAGTAAGGCACAAAGCCGAGTGTCTTCAGCCCCTAGAAGTGTGGTAAATAGAGGATACTGTGTGGGTAGCCATGTACAACAAGCCTATAATATATGATCAACCTGTTTCTGTGATGACTTCCAAACCTTGTAATCCATCAATGAGAACATTCAGAGAAATGATTCTCAGTTTTGAATGTAAACTATTTCTTCAAACAGCTGCCCTAATTGGAATCATGCTCCAGCCAACCAGACACATGGCCGGGATTGCAAGTTGATTAAGATAGCTTATTGGCAAACTCCTTTCATGAGCACTCTATTCAAATCAGCACTCAGTACTCAAACTCACAGCATTGCACTGTGTAGTAAAATGGGAAAAACTAACTTTCAGAAACAGTCTGCTCCTATATAATTTGTTTAAAAAAAAACACACCCTCCTCAAAGAACTTTCTGGTAATCTCACAACTCATGAGGGTGGTGATATCATAAGGGCGCTCAAGCTTTGCTCTTGTGCCCATGATGTCACCACCTTCACTTGGTGTGAGGTTACCAGCTTGATTTTTTACAGAGGGGGGTTAACTATTCTTTAAGTGTTGGCATCAAGAGGTTACCATGGCAACCACTCTACCTCAAGAGCAAAGATTAAGAAGTTTCAGTTGCTATGACAACCTCAATATGCCAACTCAGGGTTGTCTGTGCATGGCTGCCACACACTGAGTTTTATAGTGTATGGGCGCTGCCATTTTAAATGAATTTTTTTAATCATTTGCTCAGCACGACCATTCACCGCTGACCTGCCGAGACACACTGGGTGACCACGGGTCCTGCTTGCTTCACCTTCGAGCACCTCCCATGTTCTAATTCTAGTAGCGGGCTCATTTTTACCTCTGGCCACTCCCTCTTGCTCTTTTTTAAAATTTCAGATTAAACAACAAAAATGTGAGAGCTGGCCCAGTGACGAAGACGGATGAGGTGCTGATGCCTCACTTCTTCCCATGCCGGCGACCCGTGTTCGGGAACGCACATGGGCACCGGGGGAAGGCGAGGGATTGGACTGAGTTGCCACTAGGGAGCTCTCCTCTCCCAGGAGGGATGTGGGGTTTCCCCGGCTCTTGGCTGCCACCAGGTGAAGGCTTGATGGCTGCAGCAAGCCTAGGGAGGGCTGCAGCATTAGGCTGGGTGGGAGGAAGAGGCTGTCACCGGAGCCTCGGAGCGCATGCATGTCTCCACATGCATGCGTGTCCATGTACCGGGGTCTCAGGATGAAGGGAGAAAATGGGAGCACTGGGTCAGATAGGATGATGCCCTGGTGTTAGGGGGCAGAACAAGTCCTCTCGAGGAGAGGACCCGAGCAGAACTTGCCTAGTGCCCTGAAGGGAGGAAAAAACCTATAAGGGAAAAAAAAATGTGACTTTTGCAGTCACCAACGCTGTTTGTGTCAGTGTCAATGAACAAGCAGAGCCACGGCTTCGTACCACAGCAGTGATGCACTTTGTGCAACACAACAACATTTTTATGTCACTACTGTGGTACAACAACCATATTCTAGGCATGGATTTTCATCCACAACACTGAACCATATGGTGCCTTTTTAAATAACTTTGCTCCCTCCTGGAATGTGTATTAGGTGGTACCATAGATTAGTTGGTAAAAGCACTCTGTCTGGTAAACACGAGATCCTGGGTTCAAATCCCAGTGGTGCTTTTATAAAAATGTGTTTGCTTAAGGAACCACTGCACAGTGACAGAGCTACAGGCTAGCAGGGCAATAGTTAGTAGGGGGCCTAGAATCGATTCCCACTTCTAAACATATTTTTTTAACCCACTGCGGCACCAGGTGGGGACTAAGGTAGTACTGACTATGGGCAGACTTGATGAGCTATCGGTCCAGCTCTGCCATCAGAGTTCTATGTTTCTATGAAACTGTTTGCCTGCTCCCAGCCCCAGTTTACCATATTTGGTTTGACCAAATCAGACCCAAGAAAGGATTTGCCTTTTCTTGTCTCCTCCCATTTGTCAGTTCTTTTATTCTCCATCAGCGTACAAGGAAAGAAGACTCCAGTTTCAAAATCCACTCTCTGCAAAATAAAACAACAGAAAGTAAGAGAGATGTTTCAACCTTCATTGAATTTCCATTGTGTCCCTGTTCACATTAGGGCTTTTGTGAGAACCATGTTTTACAAAAAGTCAGTCCACTCCCCCCCCCCCACCGTGAGATTCACACCACATTGCACACAATGTCCTATTCTTAACAAAAGTTCTCCCTATGAATAGGCAGTTGCGTGTGTGTGTGTGTGTGTGTGTGTGTGTGTGTGTGTGTGGGGAATCCTCTTCAACTGTTAAATGGGGCAATGAACTCAAGTAACTCTTGGCAGCCACTGCCTAAAATCAGATCAGAGCGCAGTCTGGAGTTCTGTGAACGAAGTTAACCCCAAGGGCGGCTCACTTTAAAGGGAAATGCACATCTTTCTCTGCCCACATCAGATCAGTCGAATCCAAGTAGGGTTATTGGTAACATCCTTAGGGTGGTTAAAGTCAAAACAGTTAAACCCCAATAAGGTCATGTCTATGCAGTGATAGACTTCCATCAGCTGAGGCGGATGTTGGTACAGGTGTGCACAGTGAGGACAAGCTATGCTGTGATAAACATTTGATGCCTAATCTATTAAACATGGAGTTTAACAGACTTCGCAATACAAGAAACTTCCTTGGTCTAAACACACCACCTGACCCTTTGTTAATTCCTAGTAAATGCAGAGTTTGTGTCCAAACATTTTATATAAATAATATTGTAGCAATTACAATGTGCCATGCACCCTATATATGCCTTCAACACATACGCATGCATGTGCACGAAGGATTTATACCCCCCCCGATGGTTTAATGGGTAGCGCTGTGTTCTGAATCCATAATGGGAGGAGGGGTCCAGGTTGGTCCTCTTTTTTTAATAAACAGAAAAAAAAATACTTGTTCAGATTTGGGTCATCCAAAGAACATCGGACAGTGCCAAAGAATGAATGGATAAACTCAACGTAAAGTCCATTTCTCTTCTGTTTATTCATTCAAAACACACAATCAATCTGTGGGCGATGTTTCCTGGCACCACCATTTCATTGGGCCCAACTGTGTTATTCTTTTTCATTCAGAAAATCAACTCTCTGAGGGTATCTAGTAGTGAGTTTTTTTCCTTTGTTTTTTGCTCACTTTGGCTAAAACAGCACTGTCCCTTGTAAGAATCCTTTCTCAGTGTCAAATTGTAACTTGGAGTCTCCGCTCCTAAAGTGGTTCATTGGTGTCAGGGAGATCATATTGCCATCCAGTCGTTTCCTTCAGTGTAGAGGAACAAAGCAAAAAATACTACTGCTGCTACTAGCTGGGCCTGATGAAATGGTGGTGCCATGAAACATTACCCACAGACTAATTGTCCGTTTTGGATAAATAAACAGAAGAGAATTGGACTTTATTGTGTGGCGTTCATCCATTCATTCCTTAGCGCTGTGTTCTCCCATGCTAGTGAGCCGAGTAAGCGACTTGGGTGGCCCAAGGTGTGGGGAGGCACTGCCATGCAGGCAGAAGCAGCTGGATGAGGCTGGGAATGCTCCCTGACAGAGGATGTAAGCACGCCTTGCATGCACACGTCATGCCATCAGCTCTGCAGGGTTTCTGAGGGATGGGAGAAACATGAAAGGAAATGCTGATGGCTGCTGAAGGATGATGCCTGTGATGCACCACAGACCCCCCCCCCCACCATCTACTGAGTACAGGGCCCACCAAAATGAGCAGCATCCAGAGGGAACTTGGGGTGTCCCTGATGGCTCTGCTAGAGGGGGCAAGCAGTGGAGGAACAGGTGGGTCCTGTGGGTTGAGTAAGCCTTAGAGAAGATGGGTAATAGGGTTGTGGGGACCACAGGAAGAAGGGGGCAAGCCCAGCAAGGAGGGTGCAAAAAAACACACAAGGCAAATGATTAAAAACAACAGAGAAGGGACTGGCCCAATGGTGTAGAGGGTTGAGGCGCTGAACGCCGTACCTCATACCATGCTGGCAAGCTTGGTTTGCCGGGGGTCAGCTGGGGGGGACAGACTGGGAGAGGACTGAGTGGCCACTTGGCAGCTCTCCTCTCCCAGATTGGGGAAGTGAGCCTTCCCAGCTCTTGGCTGCCACCGAATGGAGGCTTGTTGATAGCATCAAGCAAATGGGGGGGCTGGCATTAGGCCAGGTGGATGGAGTGGGGTTGCTGACTCTAGAGTGCATCTGCATCACTGAGGCCCCAGTGCAGTAAGGGGAGAAAACTAGAAAAATATGTCCCCTGTCATTATATAGGACGGCCTTTGGGGACTCTCAGGTCCTGCACCTGCATGGATCCTGCTTGGCTGGATGGCTGGGGGGAGTGGATGTTGGGACTGGGGGTTCCTGGGACATGGCCCGACGACAGGCACGAGGTGGTGATGGACAGGTTAAAAAAAAAAAACCCAGGAAATACTGATGAAAACCTGATCTGAGGCATTATTAAAAGGAGCACTCTTTTTTTTTTATAGTATTGTTTCTCCCCTGACTCCCACTGTCCATCTCTGATGTCCCCCTCGTCGCACCCCCCGAGCATCAGACCCCCTCCCCTGTTGCCCCCATAATTGACCTTTTGTGGTAGGGGGCGAGGAGCGACTCAATTCACCGGCACGGATCAAGCTGAGGGAGGTATCTCCTCGGGGCAGCGCAGTGGAGGGGGACCATTGTCATCCTGCTGTGGTGGGAACCAATTTTCCTGTTTTTCTTGTGCGGGTTGTAGGCTTGCAATGCCGTAATGATACTAACATCATCCTTGCGCTGTACATCAGACAGCTTGCTCCAACTCATCACATTATGGGGATTCCTGGCATGCACTCCAGCTGTCACTTAGGGTCAGGCAAGTGCCCGTCCATGTCCCCACCCTCTCCCGCGAGAGGAGTGCTGTCCTTCGGATGCTCAATCCTCTCCCTCCCCAGCCGACCCCTGGCGACCCGCTAGAACGGGTTGCCAGCATGGTGGGAGGTAAGGCAGTGAGGCCTCGGCCCTCTACGCCACTGGGCCGGCATTAAAAAGGAGCACTCTTTTATTTTTTATTAATTTCATTTTTGTTGACCAGTTAGGCACACTAGACAGCAAGGCTGCCTATTTTCAGGTACAGCCCAGAAGGTTACAACAGAGGGCAATTAGACAACAGAACATACAGGGAAAAACAAGTGAGCAAAAATTGGTACAGAAACAGGCTAGAGAACAGTCACAATTCAGCTAAGCGGCCTATACAGCAATGAACAGTACAGTTGCAAGAACAATATGTATAAACAAAATACAGGAATACAAGTGCAAATAACTAACAATTGTAGGACTAACAACTAGTAGGCAAGTGCTGGGGGTTAGCAAGGTTTCCCATGCAGTTTTGGGAGTTGAGGAGGTAGGTGTCTGTTAGGCAACTAGGAGGAGCTGACAGGGGAGAGGGTAACCCCACAACGGAAGCAGGGTATAGTGCTTAGAAGAGCCTTACGAAGGTTCTGTTTGAAGTTTCGCAGGGAAGGGGAGTTTCTGAGGCTAAGAGAAAGGGAGTTCCATAATTTTGGTGCCCAAACCGAGAAAGCATGTTCACCCATTTCAGTTTTACATCTTGGTTGGACAAGTAGGGATTTATGCACTGATCTCAGGGTGTAGGCAGGAGCTGCAGGCTTGACCAGAAAAGTCAATTTGCCAGGTGACTGAGAGGAGATTATAATCTTTATAAAACAGGAGGTATGCTGAAGGAAAGCCGTAATTATTTCAAATGCAAGAAAAGAGTGCTACAGTAAACACTAAATTGGAGGGGGATATCATACTAGACAGGAGATATGGGGCCATCTAAAATAGAATAAAAAAACATATATTTGAGCCGGCCCGGTGGCGCTGAGGTTGAGGCACTGGAGCGCCACACACCTGGCGTTACGCCCGGCGGCAAGTCGAGGCGAGCCTGGACCGCGAGGGTCGGCAGGGGTGAGAGAGGATTGAGCATCTGCTGGACTGCTCTCCTCTCTTGGGGAGGGATCCAGGAGTAGCCCAGTGCAGCAGCGGCCCCCGGTGGAGACTGGCGCCACTGCTACGCACTCGGGCTCATACAGTAAGGGGATGACGTCAGACAGCTACCCCCGGATGTAGGTGGGAGCACCTATGCTATGGGCTGTGCAGCACTGCATGTCTCACGTCGAGGGGGTAACCAGGAACACGGAAAAACCTGGCACTGAGGATCAGGTGACAGCACCTATCCACCATGCCCAACGCCGGGCTCTCCACGGGTGGCCTTCGATTTCCAGGATCCACTCCTCATCCGATGACAGAGTCTGACTCATAAGTGTGCCCAGGTAGGAGGGGGCGACCCACCCCAGATAGGTTTAGTCGAGGGTGCTGCAATTGGAGAGGAGGGAGAAAGGAGGGAGAGAAGAGGCTTAGCTCAGGGATCCTCAGGGGGGCAGGAAAAGACTAGGATGCCTGAGAGAGGACCTCGGGGCCACAATCGGAGGGAAAAAGAATTGAAAAAAAAAAAAAGCGTAGATTAAAATTTTCACCACTACTGTAGGAGAAACACTCTGCATGGGAGAAAGAATTTAAAAGAACTAACTCTGTAATTACAAAAAAAAAGTACAGCATATCTGTAAGGACAGGTTTTAATTGTACTCCCTGGAAGAGAGTGAAAGGGGACATGACTTAAACCTACAGGTACCTCACTGGAGTGAACAAGGTGCAAGTGGAGGGTCTGTTTCAGAGAAAGGAAGGCACTAGAACAATGAGGCATGCAATGAAGCTGAGAGGGGAATGTTTAGGGGAGATGTGCGGAAATACTTCTTCCCGGAAAAGATGGTGGATGACTGGAACAGCTTATCAGAGGAGGTAGTGGGGGAGAAGACTGTGGGGGGCTTCAAGCATACGTGGGATAGGCACAGGGGCATTTTAGGTAAAGTAAAGGGAGGCAGGAGTGACCATAAGATCAGCTAGGATCAGTGATGATGGAATGCGCCATGCATCTCTAAACACGCACGGGCCTTCGGGGGTGTGGCCATATTCAAAGGCCACTGATGTGCCACGCACCCCCGACTACGCCACCGCACACAATATTGTGATGCCCTTATGCAAATGAGGGGTCCCTCATGCATATGCCACACATCACAATATTCACCCCCCCAAGCATAAAACTGGCCAGCTTGCACCACATATAGTTACGCTCACGAAACCCCACTTTAACTATGCTCGGGGTAGGTTGGTGCCCCACTCACAGTCTAGGGCTGGGTACACAGCCCCCCTCCCAAGCCCCGTAGATGTACATAGAAAGACAGCCTTAGTGGTCTAGTGAACCCATCCCACTCCTGACTCCTGATCTCCCATTGTATACATAAATATTCACAGTCATCTCCCTGGTAGTCTAGTGTCCCCGCACCAGCCCCGATCACAGTTCTCGTAAACATAACCCTGATCCCCTTTCCCTGGAAGTCTAGTGCCCCCTTCCCCAGCCCCGATCACAGTTCTTGTAGAAACAACGCTGATCCCCTTTTCTGGTAGTCTAGTGCCCCCCCCTTCCTCAGCCCAGATCACTGTTCTCATAAAACAACCCCGATCCCCTTTCCTGGTAGTCTAGTGTCCCCCCTCCCAGCCTCAATCACAGTTCTTGTAAACATAACCCCAATCCCCTCCCTGGTAGTCAGGCAGGCCCCCCACCCTGTTAGCCAGTGACCCACCCCCAGCCGACCAGAGCCAGTGACTGGCACAGCCCACCTCACCGTACCAGCCCAGCCACCAACTGAACTGTACAGGGCGCTGTACAGTATATAGTACATGCCCATTGGTTGACCGGTCAGCCACTGGGCATGTGCTATATACTGTACAGTTCAGTCAGTGACTGGGCGGTGTAGTTTGAGGTGGGCTGTGCCAGTCACCGGCTGCGTTCGGGTTGGGGGAGAGCAGGGTGATGGGTCACTGGCTAACAAAGTGGGGGGCCACCTGACTACCAGGGAAGGGGATCGGGGTTGCTTGTATGAGAACTGTGATCTGGGCTGGGGAGAGGAGGACACTAGACTACCAGGGAAAGGGGATCGAGGTGATATTTACGAGAACTGTGATCAGAATTGGGGGGGTCACACTAGACTGCCAGGGCGATCGGGAAAGATTCTTCATTTTAATTATGATCAGGGTGGCGGGGCTGACGCAGATGCAGCAACGCAAATGAACCCATAATGGGCATGCAAATGGCACCTGTGCACCGTGAATGCCTAATGAGCTCATTTGCATGGGGGCTGAGGTGCATACAGGTATGTGCTACACATTCTCCTATAGGCAGTCCTCAGCCCCGCACCCTGGATGCGCTGCACGGAACTTAGTGACCCCCTGTTGTGCTCCGCGCTTCCAGGGTCCAATACTCAAACAGGCTGCGCAGTCTGTTTGGATCATACTATCTGTTTTACTATGGCGCCAGAGCCAGGCAGCCCATTTGTTGTGTGCGACACATCAGTTTGCACACGCATCCGGATGGCTCTGAATATGGGGCACATGGGGCAGACTAGATGGGCCTAAGGGTTCTTTTCTGTCAATAAAATCTGTGTTTCTATTTTGAATGTTTATTGTATTGTATTGTACTGCATGTTTTGAAACTGAAAAATTCAATAAAATTTAAATTACAAAAAAAATTCACCACTAACATACACAGCTGCTTTAGTGGTGGTGCATGTCACTACTTCATGAGCTATTAATTCCCCTGCATATTATTTTCAATAAATCTTATCTGGAGAGCACCATCCCTGAGGACTGGTGAACAGCTATTGTTATCCCAGTATGTAACCTGCATTTGTCAATGCCGAATGTTTGCTTGCTGGCATTGGCATTGGTAGAGTAGGAGTTACAGAGCTGCATAATAGGAATGGCAGTGAAGTACTGAGCTGAAGCCAACCCCACCACCACCCTGCAGAGACTGACAGGCATTGGGTTGTGCCTTTGGGTCATCAGGCATAACGGCCATGCCATTTCACCACACCCTACCCTGCAAACAGCTATTTATTGCATTATACAGCTTACCGGCATTTCTTCAGTTCGCGGTCGGCTTTGAAGAGTGCAAACGTGTTCCTGGTCACGAATCATTGCGCGAGCTCAGGGTAAGTATGGGGTGAGGGGGTGAGGGAGGCAGGGTGCACAATGGGTGAGCACGGGTGGGTGCGGGTGGGCAGGGAGACCGCCGAGGGAACTTTTTGTTTACAGGTTTTTTGTTTGTTTTTAGGAAGGCAGCGTGGGATGTTTGCCCTGCTGGTGGGCTCCAGCATGGCAGCTGGAAAGAGCTGTTGGGCGCCTGGAGCTGATGGGGATTGGGACCTCGTCAGCCACTTGGACTGTGCCACGCTGGGGTGGGCTCCCAGGCGTGGCAACTGAGAAAACTGTTTGGGGGCCTGGAGCCAATGGGAATTGGGCACCTCTGTCGGCCATAAGTTTTGCCACTCTGGGGTGGGCTCCCAGCGTGGCACGTAAACTTTCTGGGGGCATGGAGCCGACGAGGGATTGGGCACCCCCCATCGACGTACAGTATAATGGGGAGTGAGAAGCAGATGAGCACGCAATATCGTCGTCTGAGGAGGGAGAGCTGCTCACTGGAAGTGGAGCGGTCCCTTTCAACTGTACAGCACTGCATTTTCAACTGCTGTCATAGACAGCTGCAGCATTCATTGGAGAACTGCGGCCGCGCCTGCAAACACACTGACTGAATTGGAAGATGGCTGCCACACCTCTGAAAACTCGGATGATGGCACTATGTTTCTTACACATGCGTGCAAGCAAACATAAAAAAGGAAATAAAAAACTGGCTGAAAATTACAGACCAATTAGTCTGACATCAACTGTGTGTAAAATAATGGAAAAAATTCTGAAACAAAATATAGTGCAGGAACTAGGAGAAAAAGGGATTAAGGACAACACACAACATGGCTTCTGCAAGGGTAGATCTTGTGCTACAAACCTGATATCATTCTACGAGGACATTAGTAATAGTGTTGACAATAACTGCCCAGTTGACATCATCTACCTACATTTCAAGAAAGCATTTGACAAGGTCTCCCATAAAATTTTACTTGACAAACTGATACATATGAACCTAAACAGTTACGCAATTAAATGGGTAGAAGGTTGGCTAAATGGCAGAGAACAGAAGGTTAAAATAGACAATGCAGTATCAGAATCAATACATGTTGCTAGTGGAGTACCCCAGGGGTCTGTGTTGGGCCCGGTTCTTTTCGGGCTATTTATTCAAAACTTACATCATGGGGTCAACTGCAGGATTAATAAATTTGTAGAGGACACAATGATCTCATCTGTGGTGGATACAGCAGAAAAAACTGAGAAATTTAAATTAGACCTTAAGAAAATTGAACAATGGGCCTTTGAAAATTATATGTTCTTTAATATAGATAAGTGCTCAGTTTTGCACTTGGGCAATAAAAATCCCACCAGATTATATACTTAAAATGACAACATTATCAAACCAGTAAACTCCGTAACAGATTTTGGAATTATTATTAACAAAAACTTCAGCTGGAATAATCAAAGCAGGACAGTTGTACAAGTGGGTAGTCGGATTTTGACAGCAATTAAAAGATCCTGTGTTACCAGGAATGCCCACTGTATTCTTCGCCTTTATACATCTTACATCAGGCCCCATATAGATTATACTGCCTCTTTCTGCGCCCAAGGATAAAAATTTGATTGAGGGAATGCAGAGAAGAGTTGCTAAAATTATCCCCAGAGTTAAATATATGCCCTATGAGGAGAGATTAACTTCTCTGGGTTTGTACGATCTTCAGTTAAGAAGAAATTGTGGGGACCTGCTATTATTATTTAATATCTTAAAAGATAAAAGCTTAGTGGATCAATTCAATATAAATGTTGCTGTTAAACCTCCAAATCTAAAATGTAACAACAAGCAAATGTATATCCTTAGAGCACTTACAAATTAAAGGAAACATTATTTTATCATCAAGGCAATTCAATTATGGAACGCATCACCGCAACAGATAGTTAATATAACCACATTTGATAAATTTAAGGCCAAACTTGACAAACTGCTTCAGGGACATCATTTTTTTTTAATTTCCCCACTAGTGTGGGGAGAGTGGTCCCAATGGGCCTAGTGCCTTCTTCCACTCTTGTGACACAGAGTAAACCGAGTAAGATGTTATGGTTACAGATTCATTAGAGGCTGTGCAAACTTCTAAAACTGAGTTGGAAAATACCCAAAATACTAGAACTTACAAGTGTCTACATACTGTAAGTAGGTATGTGGAGTACACCAGTGTAGCAAAACAAATTGCAGTACGACCGTGGGCCCCGAAGAGCTCAATTTGCTTTTATCCTAACTGTAAAAAACTAAAATTAACATGTATTCTAAAAGAATAGAAACCACAGAAGTCTGCTGATGCTTTCTTAGTTATTTAACTTTTTAACCCAGGCCCGCAAAAACTAGATCAAGTCAAAGGCATCTTTTTCTTCCTAGAATGCACGTTAAACAGGACAGGACAGGAAATTGATGGAAATTTGCACTTGCTAGCAGTTTTAAAAAATTCTATTGAGACGAATTTTTGTTATTTGTAATTTGACCAAGAAAGGCACACTGAGCTGTGACAACTCATTTCCCATTGCATCGAAGTGTTACATGAACCTGTATTGTTGACAGGGAAATGTTGGCCATGACACTAGGAAACTCCTCTACTCTTTTCATGCGTGCCATGAGTTCTAGAACTTCTACCTGGACAGTGACCGGAGATTGGCAGAAGGGGCCTTGGTTTAACATCTCATCCACAGCAGGAGGGCACATCACCAGTGCAACAACCCTCCCCCCTGTACTGCACTACTGTGTCAGTTATTGTCAAGTCTGCTATATGAATCATGACGATCAGAATAAAAGGGGCAATCCCTTCCATCAGGGTGCAATAGGCATTATGAATCCACTAATACCAGATCTGTTTTTAGGTTCATGAAGGTCCTTCCTGGATTGTTAAATTTACAGTAACAAACTATTATTTCCATCTAGAAAAGGGTCTAATAACTTGTTGAAATCCACACCACATAGGCCGGCCTAGTGGCGCTGAGGGTTGAAGCGATGGACGACACACCTTGCGCCATGCCGGTGACCCGGGTTCAGGAGTGGACCTGGATCGTCGGGGGTCGGCAGGGGTGGAGAGGGATTGAGCAGCCGTCGGAGCATTGGCAGCCCCTTGCGGAGTCTGGGGGTGATGCAGTGTTCCTGGCAGTACAGGGCGATGTGCTGGGGCAGACACCAGGAAGGAGTGCATGCGGAAGGGCGCATGCTCCTGTCCTTTGGTGTCATTGCACGCCTCACACGTCTGAGGCAATTTGAATAGGGAAAATTGGGCATTAGTCATGGCGCGGCATGATGGCCTCTCTATGGGGGAAGCTTCGGCTCTGAGGGGAGCGCAGCAACATTGGATCTGGTCCTGGTGGATGAGCAGAGGGGGGCTTGCCACCTCCCCGCTGTGGGGGGTAAGCCACAGGGATGAAGCTACAAGACCCGAATAGGAGCCGAGGAAGGTCCTCGGGATGGCCGCTGGAAACCACGGAGGATGCCAAGACGTGGAAGGTAAGGCTGACTGGTTGCCCAGGGGCAGAAAAATGACTAAGAAAAAAAAAAAAGAAAGAAAGAAATCCACACCACAAATCATTTCAAAGTCCTTGTAAGAGCTCAGTTGAATAAATTGTCAACAAACTCAGTCTGGTTCCTGTTTGGGGCATAAACATTACATAAAACCACATTCCTACCATTAAGGGATCACTCCAAAATTTGAAAACACCCCTTCTATGATTATTTTTGAAAAAAGGTACTCCCTTCCTAATCAGAATTGAGATACCTCTCTTTTTAATGTCGAAGCAACTAAATTCTGTTTGCCCCACCCATTCCCTATTAAGCTTCATCGCCTTTGCTGGCAGAAGGTGGGGTTCCTGAAGTAAAGCAATGTCCATTTTCTCTTTTTGAAGATGAATAAGAACTTTGTTTTGCTTAGTAGGAGACCCCAGCCCTCTAACATTCCATGATGCAATACAGTAATTACCTAACGACATATTGGGCCCAACTCCAAGACGTATGGTGCAATTCGCTGGCGGATGCGAGTTGCAAGATACACCACTATGCTGGGGACCCTGCACCAGATTCCAGAACAAGCAGGGTCCCTGGCACCTATGCCCTGTGACTTGCAGCAGCTCAGCGTTGCACACAGGAAGGCGCCCTGACCTGGGTTACAAGCGCAATGCCCACCCACAGGGCACAAGACACATGGCACTGGCCCCCCAAAGCCCCACACTGGGACACCACAGCAATGTCCCACAGGATGGGGGCGGGGTGCTCAGTGGACAACCTTAGGGGTGCATGGCAGGTGGGACGTGATACTGCCCTATGGGGCACCGCCGGGATGGGGTCCAGAGATGCCAGCTGCCCACAGAGGGCAGCCCTGCCAGCGGGGGTGGGGTGGGGACTCATGTGGGGCCGTGGGGGGGTTGGCTGTAGGGGTGCCAGGCACGGAGGTGCAACCCTGATGGACGTAGAGTACGGTTAGACCAGCTAATAGCTGGTCTAACCATACCTATGCCATTGTCTGCCAGGGTCCCTCCTGGAATAACAACTTGCCATTCCGTCGGCTGGCCACTTGGAATATGGCTGTAACCAATGTCAGAAACCCCCTTGTGCCATGTCGCAGGGGGTTTCTGCCATAGTCAGTGGCATAGCCCACCTTTGGGGCAGGCAGCCTGCGCCATGTCGCAGGCCACCTTTCAGAATCACAGGTAGCGTAACACATGTTGCAAGGTGCGACTTGTGCCATTGGGTTTGGTGCAAGTCAGCTTGCAACATGCATAACCCATCTTGGAATCGGGCCCATTGTTTCAAATGGTCTATGTTCGTACTTGTCATCTGCAAATATTAAAAACTGTGTAATTTCTGACCACAGGTTGGTCAGAATCCATCTAACTGTTGATAAAGAGACTAAAAGAAATAGATGATGATGGAAGTTTAATACTTCATTAATACAAGATAAGAACTTTGGAGAATTTATTATAAAATCTGTTGCTAAATATTTTGAAACTGATGACAACGGACAAACTTCATATGCCATTCTTTGGGATGCATTCAAAGCTTTCCTTGGGGGAAAATAACTGCCTTTGGAACATATAAAAAGAAAAGCTCTCTGAGAGACGTATCTATCAAAGAAGAGAGACTTAAGAAAATCAAACTAGAGTACAAGCAAGCAAGAAACAAAACCCCTGCTAAACTACGAGAGATACTTACCCTTAAAGCTGGCATCAACAAATGTTACTCAACAAGCTGAATTCGCTTTAAAAATGGCAAAACAAAGATTTTGAGATGCAGAAGAAAAATCCAGTAAATTGACAGTTCTCAGATTAAAGAAAAGACTAAACCAGAATCTCATTATGGGGATAAAAGTCATATATAATAAAGTTATTTATTTATTAGCTTTTGGTAACCGGGTAAGTGCACCAGGAAACAGTCCTGCCTATTTTCAGGCACGACCCGGGAGAGTACAACAGTGAGAATACAGAAATGACAATTGGACAATTCAATAACAATAAAAATAGATACACCCACTTACAATCAGGGTGGACATAAACAAATATAAGCAAAACAATATGTATACTCACAATAGCTAAGATACAATAAGGCAGATTATTCCTAGACCTCAACAATTATATGGAGAAATTGGGAGAGGACACCTTGTTACTTGCAGTTGCAGTTACCTAGCGTATAAAGGTGAGAGAACAGCGAACGCTTGAAGGAGAGGTGGGAGGGGGAGAGTTTAACCGGGGGGGGGTAAGTTCCAGAATCTCGGAGCAAAATAGGAAAAGGCCTGTTCCCCCATTTTAGTTGCGCAGGGCCGAACTGACAGCATGGGGACGGAGGAGGACCTGAGTGGGTGGACGCATGAGACCGGAGTAAGCATGTCTCCCAGGGAGGCAGGGCTAGGAGGTCTTGTGAGGGAGTCAATAAAGCACCCTAGAGAGTAAGAACGGAGATCATTGGGTGACAGCCAGTTAAGTCTCAAATAAGGATATTAATGCAACATTTTAAGAGTTCTGTAAAGACCTTTACTCTAGTACAGCGCTTAATTACAACTCCCTTACACAGGATTTTCTAAAGCCATTACGACTGCCTTCACTGAATGACATGGAAAGTATGAATCTAAATAGACACATTTCTATTGAGGAAATTACTCAGGTAATCAAAGGCCTCCCAAACAACAAAACACCTGGCCCAAATGGCATACCTGGGGAATTATATGCAATATTAGGCCCTCATATCTCTAAATACTTACATATGATGTCTGAAGAAGCTTTTCATGTGAAAATGTTACCGAATCCCTTAAATGGGTCTTTTGTAACTTTGATCCTTAAAAAACACAAGAACACCCAGTCATGAGAAAGTTACTGACCCATTTCGCTACTAAATAAAGACTACATAATTCTAGCTAAAGTTCTGTGGGTAAGAATTAGAGGTCTTGTCTACAAGTTAGTAGGAAGAGAGCAGGTAGGTTTTGTTCCAGGTAGATCAGGGATGGGTACCATCAGATGGCTTATTAATGTCATTCCTATCACCCAGACATCTAAAAAAACTAACTGCCTTGTCTATCAATTTCTTTAAAGCCTTTGATATCCTTAAATGGCAATATTTACTTAGGGTGCTTTGAGAATATACTGTAATCTAGGGAGTTATTTTGAAAAGCTGTTGACCAGGTAGGGTTATAGGCCATATACAAGTGTAGGGCTTACAGGCAGACTGGATGGACTTAGTGGTCCTTATCTGATGACGATTTCTATGTTTCTATTTTACAGAATGGATTAAAATGTTAGGCAACAACCCTTCCGCTGAAGTGATTATGAATGGTGTAATTTCACTTCTAGTTAAACTTTACCAGAGGAACCAAACAAGGGTGCCCTTTATCTCCACATTTATTTATTCTGCCCTTAGAACCACTCACTAGGAAAATTCAGTCAGTTCCGAAAATCCAAGGCCTTAAGACAGGGAATATCACTAATAAATCATGTGCTTACGCAGATGATCTATTGCTTACATTAACACACCCCAGAGAATCCATTACGGCGCTTAAAATGACTCTTCAAAGGTTTTCCAAACTCACAGGTTTAGTGGTAAATTGGCTGAAGACTCAAGGTATACAAGCTTATGATGATGATGGGAATGCACAGATTGGGTGTGACCTTATAGAGAGCAGTTGTTGGAAAAAAGAAGGAATCACATATCTGGATTTTAAGATCCCCTTGTGATGTTTCTTCATTAGTGGACTGTAACTTAGATCCTTTACTGAAGGAAATCAACTGATCTGGAAAGGTGGAAACATTTAAATATGTCTCTTTGGGGGAAAATTAACTTGATTAAGATGATGGTGGCCCAGAAGCTTTTTTACCTTTTTCAAAGTATTCCTACATTAAATTTGCATTAATCACAGCCATGACTGAGACATTTTTATGGGGCACGAAGTCACCCAGGATGGTGCTTTTTTTTTTTTTTTCCGTATGTAATTTATGGATTTTTCCCTTTCTCTCCCCAACCCGAAACTCCGACAGACACGTACATGCATGGGCGTGGAGGTGCACGCCGGGTACCTGCTCGACCCCTTCCACCCCACCCCTGGCTACCACCGCCACTCCCTCACGCTTATGCTTCCCAGTGGACCTCCCCCCAGTGGGAGCGGAACTACGGAGGGTGCGGGCATCCACCCCAGGAGGGGAGAGCTGCCCTACGGCTGCTCAATCCTGCTCCCTCCCTCCCCCACACCGGCTTCCGGACAACCTGAGGTCATCCCCGAACCCAGGTCACTGGCGTAGTGCGAGGCAAGGCGTCCAGCACCTCAGCCCTCAGTGCCACCAGGCTGGCAGGATGACACTTTCTAAACTCAGAGCTCCTTGGTCCTTAAGTGGTTTTGGACTCCCATGATGGGAGGTATACCAGATACCCTTTCTTTTCAAACATGCTGTCTTCTATCTTTGCCCTCCTCCTGATGGTGAAATCCCTTTATGGTTTGACATAGAACAACTACTAAGCCCAGACAAGCCACCTGATTTTTTATTTAAAAAGCTTCCAAAATCTAAAGGAACTAATCCAGTTTAACTCCCCTCAAAATCATTAAAATACTGCCCAGTGGTGCTGAGGGTTGAGGCACTGGATGCCACACCTCATGCTACGCTGGCAACCAGGGTTCAGGAATGGACTCGGGTTGCCGAGGGTCAGCGGGGCGAGGGAGGATTGAGCATCCCAATGGATGCTCTCCTCCCTTTGGGGAGGGATACCAGGGGTGCTCAAGCACCCGACATCCTGAGAGAGCCAGTGGAAGCACGGGTTCCTGAGGGCTTGGCGGCTCCATTCGGTGGAGTCGGGGGGGGGCGCACTGTCAGGCGCTTGGCAGGAGGCATGCGTCAGCACGTCACCTGTCTGGACGTACATCCTCACACCAGCATTTCAGGGGGATGGGGACAAAATAAGGGGGAGAAACTACAAATACCCTGGCCCTACAAGCAGAATGAAACATGGGGCAGGGTTGCCTTGGGGATTGCCCTGATGGACGAAGTAGGAGGAGGTATGAGGCCTCCTCTGAAAGCCGTGGGAGCAGGGCAAGTTAAAAAAAAAACATCATTAAAATACTGCAGACCAAATTTAGAATTGCAAATCCCCCCAGCTCATCTAGAAGTTCTTTGGAATAACCCCAACATTGTGGAAAATGGAAATACTGTCAACAACGCTGAATGGAACAAACTAGGTATCACAAATGTGGGTGACATTATTGATCCGATTACTGGCATTCTCATGTCATTCCAAGATCTCAAAGGTAAATTCAGAATGAATAGGCTTCACTTTGTTACTTATCTACAGATTAGGAAGGCCTTGTCAGACTCAGTTCTAGGTTGCAACTTGAAGTTGCCACCCAGTGATCCAGAATGGTCCACGGTGTTCAGAATAGCAAATTCAAGGAGAGGGGTCTCCTGGGTATACAAATAATTAATGACACTGAGAGTGCTGCAAAAACAGAATCTCTCAAATTAAAACGGGAAAAAGTAAATTGTTTTTTCTATATCTGCAGATGATTGATTGACCACATGGAAAAATGCCTATCGTTCCTGCAAGGAAATCCAGGGCAGAACAGTTCAGTTCAAAATATTGCTCCATTACTATTATTCCCGTGCTAGGCTGGAAGAAATGGGCTTCTGTGTGTGGGGTCTGCTGGAAATGTGATGTATCCCATGCAGACCTGCATCACATGTTTTGGGATTGCCCCGATATTTTCTTTATATGGAAAAAAGTTCATGGGATCTGCAAGAAGGTTACCAAAACAGAACTAACATTTTCACCATTATCATATATATATATTAGGACTCTCCTCTCATTTGGAAAATCTAGTCCCAGGCTAACTGGGTGCTAACTGCCACTTTAGCCTTGAAAAGATTAATACTCTCGGGGAGATCACATGATGCAGAATGCTGAGTAGAAGCTCCTTCAAGAAGCTCCTGCCTCCTGATCACTAAATCATCTTTTTTGGATGTTCAAACTTCTTAATTTCTCCTGTTTTCGTGATTCAGTGCTGTCTAAACACTTTGGAAGTCTGGTTTGAGTGTAATTTCAGCAGATGGAGGCTTACATGAAGAAAGCCCCGCAGAAGCATACCCCCCCAGCTACTCCCGAAAAGGTCTCTAAAAAATCCAGGGCTTCGGGTGGGCCTGGGCCTGATCCTCCGAGTCAATTTGGTGAGCAGGAGCCCTTAACGCTTTCCAGGTTCCTTGAAGAATTTAAGCCCTTTCATGAGGAAATGAAAGAAATGGCAATGGATCTGAAGTCTCTTTCTAGAAAATTGGATGAAGTCTCGCTATCTGTTTCCGATAATACAGCTCAAATAGTCTCTATAGAGAAAAAGCTAGGAAGTCTCTATCCTGATCTGGTCTCTATGCATCAGAAATGATCTCTTTTCAAATCCAAGCTCGAAGATTTAGAGGGCCGCAGCCATAGAAACAACATTGTGATTCTCGGGCTACCAGAGGGAGAGGAAGGCCAACATGTTGTGGCATTTGTCCAGAAGTTGGTAGAGCGGGTAGTTGGCCCTTCCCCTTTGGCCCTGGCTATATCATAGAGCGAGCTCATGGGTCTCTCTGGCCTAAACCTTCCTGGAGGATCCCCACCCCATCATTTGCGGTTTGAACTATTTGGAGGCAGCACTTTCTGCAGAAAGTAAGAGCTTTGCAAGAGGTTCGCTGGGAAAACATGAAACTGAGAATTTCACAAGATTTGCCTGGCTCGGTTCGCATGAAACGTAGAGCGTTCCACCCTATTGTTTCCAAGATAATTGCGGCAGGCTTGAAGTTCAGGATGGGATACCCGGCCAGGCTACAGGTTCTAATAAATGGATCCTGGTTAAGTTACAATGATCCTGCAGCTGCCCTGACGAGCCTCAAGTCTACGTTACCAGATCTATTTAAGGATCCCTGAGATGTTGTGCTCATAGAATGGAGAGATACATGAAGTGGAGAGCTGGAACTTTTGTTTTTTCCTTTTGTGGGAAACCATTTAGTGTGAAGATGAGGGAAAACTTCCCCTGTTGGTTTGGACTGGGGGGATCATCGCAGGCCGTGCTGGCTTCCAGTTTTCTTGGCTCCATTCACGGAGGGCCCACGATGGTTTAAAGCAAAGGACACTTAGGGTCTCGGGCCTGATTACGGGGGGAACAATATATCAAGCTTTAGGAGTTTCTGTGTGATAAACATAACAGAGAGGGGAGTTAGCTTTGCTGCGATTCAGATTTGTTGTTTTTTCATCTGGATTGGTATTAGGACGGTCTTGGGCTTTTTCTGTTATTAATGTTCACCCGGTTATGACCTGGAACTGGTCACCAGAGGGCGTACCAAGCATAGGTGATTCGCGAGGATGCAGTCCTCAATTCGAGGGAGATTTAACCTATTCTTTTCACTTGATCTGAGTGTAGAATTTGTTAACTCTCATATGGAGAGCCTGTGCATTTGGAGGCGGGTTGTTTCTGGGTAGAGGCGTTCTGTGCGCCTTCACCTCCTGTGGTGTGATTACAACCTTTCTTTTTCTCGATTCCTGTTCTCAATCTGTGCTGGTCACTTCCCCTCACTGGGTTCCTGGTCTGGTTTTGGTTTCTCTAGGGTTGCCTCGCGAGGCAAGGCCGGTATCTGTTTTCTCTCTCGGTTCTGTTTGGGTTTCCATGATCACCTGAGTTGTGCATGGATCGCGCTGTGGCCCTTTTCAAATAGGCTCCCTACAAGTTCATACTTTGGTGGGATTGTGGTGAAAGCCCAGGACCGTTCTCTCTTTTTTGGAAATAATCAGCACTGTTTTGTTTTCAATACAGAGATATTTGAATATAAAAGTTTCTAGTAATAGGAGACATTATCGGGGGGCAGGAGAGGAAGGAAAAGCACCAGTACTGTGCTGAACGTTGCTTGTGACAGTTTAGAGAGGGTGGGCGGGTTATGGGGTATTGCTGGAGAGTGGGGGTGGGGATGAGAGGACTTAAACCTGGGGGGGGTTTAGGGAGGAGGGTGGGTTTTACTGCAGTAACCCTGGGGGTATGTTTACAGGGGTTACGTATCCCGTGTGCTGAGCTGAATTTATTAATTTTAATTACCATTACTGGATGGCTAATGAGATAACCTTTGCAACTTGGAACGTTAAGGGGGTCAGAAAGAAGCATAAACAATACCAGGCTCTCAAACATTTAAGCTTACTTAGCTCTCAGATAACTTTTTTACAGGAAACCCATTTATTAGAAGTGGAAGGTTTACAGTTAAGGAGGCAGTAGGTGGGATCGATCTACAGTGCTCAGTGATCTACAAATAGTTGTGGGGTTCTGTTCATGATTAACAGGGGTATTCCTTTTGTTTCTATACAGGTTATTAAAGATCCCGAGGAAAGGTTTACCCTTGTTAAAGGTACTCTCTGGTCTGTTCCAATATTATTGGGCAGTATTTATGGTCCCAACTTGGACGACCCAGGATTCTTCATGAGACTTTTATCCATTATTCTTCCAATGCTTCCCATCAGGATTATTTTAGGGGGAGATTTCAACCAAGTACTCCAGCCTAATTTAGATAGATTAGGTAGAGGTCTGGGAGGGGCCACTCCGGGGCAGAAGGCTTTTAATGATTTACTGGACCAATGCAGGCTCTGCGATGTCTGGCGTGTTTTACATCCTGATTCTAGGGAGTTTACCTTCAGGTCTATGATGCACGGTTCGCAGTCCCGCATTGATTACATACTCATTTCTCAGTGCCTATTACCCGGGGTTAAGACCTCCTCGATTCAACCTGGCCCAATCTCTGATCATTCACTATTATTATGCAATTTGGTACTGCTGAATTTACCTAACAGGGAAACCAGATGGAAACTTAATGGACAACTTCTTAAAGATGTTAAATACTGTAAACTTATAAGGGAACAAATTGAATCTTTTTTTTCATCTAACCTGTTAGATAGTGCAAAGCTGGATATTTTGTGGGGGGCCTTTAAGGCCTTCATGACAGGGATCCTTATCAGTATGGCGGTTGGTAGGAAAAGGGCACAGGAGAAGGAAATAAAATCTTTATTATCCCAGATTAGATCACTTGAAGTTAATTTCTCGATTAATCCTCTAGATGAGGATATGAGGAAACTTCTAGTGCTGAAAGATAGATACTTGGAGTTACTTCGAGATAAAGAAGAATTAGCTATTATTTGTACAAGAGCTAGTTACACCGACCAGGGGGAAAAGGCGGGACGCCTGCTGGCACTGCGTATTAAGAAACAGGAATCAATGAGATTTATCCCTCCTATCAGGGCAATGGCTGATGGATCTTTAAAAGTATCTCCCACTGAAATAGTTCAAGAATTTGCCAGTTACTATACAGACTTGTACAGTGACATGGATGCCCTCTCTCTCTGATCAACACAGGGATTTTCTGGTTGTTCCTATTTCTCAGGAAGAAATTGCCAATGTTATTAGTGAACTACCAGCAGACAAGGTCCCAGGTCCCGATGGATTCTCCTCCTAATTCTATAAAGTCTTCCGAGACCTTCTATTACCAATACTTTGCCATTTATTTCAGCATATTTTAGCTGGGGCGGAGACCGATTCACACCTCTTTGAGGCTTTGATTGTTCTTCTCCCCAGACCTGATAAAGACCTTGAGCTGGTTCAAAGTTATAGACCTATCTCACTTTTAAATCAGGACATTAAAATTCTCTCCAAAATATTAGCCAATAGACTAACGGTAGTTCTTCTTGAGTTAATAGGTATAAATCAGGTAGGATTTATGAAAGGGTGTTCACCCTTTGATCACTTTACGTACCTTGTCACATGTCTTCTCGGCTACCAGGGACGCTGAGTTCCCTGCAGGCTTGGTCTCCCTGGATGCCGAGAAGGCATTTGATCAAGTGAACTGGAACTTTTTGTTCCGAGCTCTGGAGGCTTTTATTTTCCTCTCTTTTATTTCCTGGATTTATACCTTTATAAAAATCCCACTGCAAGAATCTCTGCGAATGGGGTATTTTCCAAGCCCTTTTTGCTTCATTCAGGAACTAGGCAGGGGTGCCCTCTATCTCCTCTGTTATTTAATTTATATCTGGAACCTCTTATTCAAAATATTCTCAACAATGTTTCTATACAAGGTGTGAGAGTTGGGCGACATGAAATTAAAGTCACTGCATATGCGGATGACCTGTTAATACACTTGTCTCATCCTGTATCTTCAGTTCCGGCTTTGCTGAGGGAAATAGCAAGATTTAGTGACCTGTCCAATTACAAACTGAATGCTAGTAAATCCCTATTTTTCCCATTAAACCACAAAGTTTTCAAAAATGACATTAGCCCTTTTGGTTTATGCTGGACTTCTAGGTCATTTAAGTACCCGGGTATTAAACTTTCTCGTAACCCTCTAACATGGTTCAAAGAAAATCTGGATTCCCTATTGCAGATGATTACCCATGACCTTGAGAGGTGGTCTAAACTTCCTATTTCATTATGGGGCCAGATCAACATAATTAAGATGAACATATTTCCTAGAATCTTCTATCCATTATCTCTCCTTAACACCTTCATTCCTTTACTCTGGTTTAAAAAGACGCATGGTGTATTCACTAGATTTATCTGGGCCGACAGATATCCTCATTTGGCTTATCATAAATTGGCAGCCCCAAACTGGAGGGGGGGTTTACGAATCACTGGGCTAGTCACCTTGCGAAATGTTTGAGATGGGTAGCTCCTGGCCCAGAAGAACAGCAACCGGTTTGGCTTAAAATAGAACTGGATGCAATTAAGGCCAAGAATTTGAACCCTCTTGCATTATTTTTCCTTAAATTTTCCCAAGTTCGCATGACCGAAGAGTGTCCCATAATAATGACTTCTTTAAAGATTTATTTTCAAATGTGTTCTTTTTTACAATATTCCCCTCATCAGGACCTGGCCCAGTCTATTTGGAACTCTCCCTCATTCACTATTAATAAGAACCAAATTTCCCACCTTTGGTTGCTCCAATTGGGAGAGAGGAAGCTTTTTCTTTTACGGATGGAGAGGGGCATTGGTTATCAGTGGAAGATATTAAGAAATTTCTCATCCCGGTTCCTTTCCATTTTAAAGCTTTACTATTAAAGCATTTACTTGTAATTACCTTTAGTAATACTCCTTCCTCCCAGACCATCTCTTCTCTGATACCCGAGGTTTCCCCACTCTCTGGTTCTTCAGGTGTAATCTCTAAATTATATTAGGTTTTGTTTCACAAAAAGTATGGGGGTCCGTTTGGGCCTTCAAGACTCTGGAATAATTTGTTCCCTCAACTTTATTTGGATTGGCACTCTCTGTAGAGTTCATGTCATAAATTTATTTCTCAAGACAGACTGTGTCTCATGCAATATCATATTTTGCATAACTTGTATTACACCCCGGTCAAATTACATAAGCGGGGCTACCTGAGTTCTAATATGTGCAATAAATGTTTCCAGGAAGAGGGTACACTATTTCACATGTTTTGGTCCTGCCCTAAAATCTCCCCCTTTTGGGATTCAATCAGAACTTTCCTTGACCCCTTGCTGGGCCTTCATGAATACTTCACTCCTGAGATTTGCCTGTTGGGGGACCTGTCATCTATCAGAGTTAAGGTACGAAAGTTCCATATCTCTATGATTGCCTTATCGGCTAAGAAGCTTATTCTTCGTCACTGGAAAGACAGGTCCTCCCTTTCTCTCCAGGAATGGGTAAAAGAAATTTTGTCCAATCTGCACACAGAAAAAGCGATTGCTACTCTCTATAATAGATTGGCAGCATATACTAAAATCTGGGATCCCCTTCACTCATTAATCTCTCTAGTTCAAGTCTAAATCTAGTTTAGGCTCCATGGTCTTGTAAGACTTTAAGTAGGAAGCTTGGCATTGATGAGTACTAGGTTGGGTTACTGCAGTAAGGGGAGGTAGAAGTGGGTTAGGCAGTTATTCCTTCACATTGTATAGGAGTGTCTTTGTCACTGTCACTTTAACTGCCTTTTATTGTGGAAAATGTATCAATAAACTTTAAATTAAAAAAAAAAGATTAATACTCTCTAAGTGGAAAGAGCCTAATTCACCTACCCTCGAAGAATGGTTCAACAGTATGTCTGTATTAGCAAGTAAAGAGAGAACATGTTATTTGATATCTGGCCAGATAGAAATGTGTGACAGAACATGGAATTCCTTTTTTAACTAAAATTTTGAACAGAAGGAACCCAATCTACCCTATTTTGTACATGATATTACCTCAGAGTGTTTCTCCTCCTCATCTCCTCTGCTTTCAACTCCCCAGTGCCGGTCTGTGTACGCCCCCTAACCTCATGCCACAGTTTGACCTAGTTTATTTCTGAGCTGAGGAAATTGAAAACTGAGGGGCGGAGGTTGGAGCATTGCTTGCGGAGGTCCCATCTGGAGACGGATAAATTGGTGCTGAGAACTCATTATTTTGAGCATCTGTGGGCAATCACCCTGAAAAAGACAGCATTCCTGTCATGGGGGATTGCTGCTGGGAGGAACTGGCCGGCTCAGCTTTTCAACACTGTTGACAGATTATTACATCCAGTCTGTCTGCAGTCTTATGAAACTTTCTCTCGTGGAAAACGCGAGGAGTTTGTCTGTTTCTTCCTAGCCAAGGTGGCCTCCAATAGGGCTGGGATCTCCCCGAGCAGTCTGTCAATGGCTGATGGTGTCCAGTCTGAGTGAGCGAAGAGCACTCCACCTTTGTGGACTGAGTTTGGGCCGGTTGCTCTGAGTGATATCTCATGGGTGTTTTGTGCTTTGTGACCCACCTACTGTATGCTGGACCCCGGGCTGACCAGACTTGTTTTGGAGTGCTGGGATTTGCTCAGTCCAATTATGGTGGTGGTTGTCAGTGGTTCACTTCTTGAGGGGGTCTTTCCAGCTGCCCTAAAAAAGGCGGTGGTGAGGCCTCTTCCTAAGAAGCCTTCTTTAGATCCTGATAATCTTACCAATTACAGACCTGTTTCAAACTTTCCATTTTTAGGGAAGGTAATCAAGAAGGTGGTAGCATTGCAGCTGGAACAATACCTGGTGAGGTTTGACATCTATGAGCCCTGCTGCGGTTTTCGGCCTTGCCATAGTATGGAGACTGCCCTAATCAGGATATTTCGTGATCTCCTTTTAACAAGGGATAGCGGACAATGATCTGTTCTTGTCCTTCTAGACCTTTCATCAGCAGTTGATACAGTCGATCATGGTGCGCTCTTGGCTCGCCATAGGCACTATGTGGGTATCTTGGGCTCTGTTTTACAGTGGTTCAAGTCCTACGTAACTGGCAGGATGCAGCAAGTGGTACTTGGCTCCTATATAACGAGCATTGCTGCACTCTGCTCTGGGGTGCCTCAAGGGGTGATCCTGCCTCCCATGTTATTCGCTGTGTACATGCTGCCTCTGGGGGAGATCATTAGATGCTACAGCTTGGCATTTCATTGTTATGCCGATGACACTCAGCTGTATGTGTCTTGTGTCCCAGATGATATGGTTGCTCTCTTGATATTGGACAAGTGTCTTAAAGAGATCCAGGACTGGTTGGCAGCCAGCTGGCTCAGGCTGAACCCATCTAAGATAGAGGTGCTACAGGTACAACCAGGTTGATATGGCCCTTCCACGATGTTTGGGAGCACTGCTTTCCCTTCATTGGGAGGAGTGACCCTCTGTCCAGCAGATAGGGTTATGAGTCTGGGGGTCATTGTGGACTCTAAACTGACTCTGGAATTCTAGGTGTCAGTTGTTGTCTGCAGTGGCTATTACCATCATCATAATATCGCCCAGATAAGGCCCTATCTTGAACCATTCAACCTGGTGGCACTAGTGCATGCCTTTATCTCATCAAGATTGGACTATTCAATGCTCTTTACCTGGGGCTTTCCACAAAGCTGATGTGCAGCCTGCAGCTGGTTCAGAATGCAGCAACCCAGTTGGTGGCAGGGACATCTCGTTCTGAGCACATCACTCCGGTTCTCCACTGGCTTCCAGTCAGGTGGCACATCAGTTTCAAGGTTTGTTTGTTAATCTACAAGGCCCTACATGGTCTAGGTTCATACTATCTGAAAAACCTCCTGATTCTGTACGCTTCTGCTCATGCCATCAGGTCAGCTGAAGCAGACCTCCTCTCTGTCCCTCACTCATGACTGAAATCTTCTGGGGATAAGGCATTTGGTGTGGCAGCACCGATTTTGTGGAATGCCTTTCCCCGTGAAGTGAGGGTGGCTCCCTCACTGACCATTTTTAAATCACGTTTGAAACACATTTGTTTAGCGTATGTTTCAGACTGACCTCATAATTCTTTTATTCTAATTCTAATCTGTTGTTTTGTTTTATCTGTCTGTTGTAAGGTGCTCAGAGACATTTGGAGTGAGCGCCATATAAGTGATATTGACTTGACTTGAGTGTTATTGCCCTGTATAATAACTTTGTTAGCGATCTCCACTTTGTTCGATTTGTTTCTTTATTGCTTACATGTGTCATAACCCTTGGTTGTATAGCTTTACATCTGTTGAAAATCAATAAAATATTAAATTAGAAAAAAAATGTCAGGTATGGGTGGTATTACCCCAAGTGCCTGGTGTGAGGCTAAAATCCGTAACCTTCTCATCTTCCAGCCCCAGAGACAAGTATGCTACCTGCTAAGCTGCTTATGCTGTTAATTAACTGTGCCTGAATAAATAATTTGGGTTTTGTATTGTTTAATGATTATGGGCAACATTCTTTTTTTTTCCCCTTCATTTATCCCCATAGTGTCTGCATCCTCAGCCCCATCACCGGGATTCTCTTGGGCTTACTGTTGCTCCAATTGCCCTCCCATGGCGGGGACGGCGGGGATCCCAAACTCCTGCTGCAGATGGATTAAGTCTGGAGGTGGGCTAGGTCACCACTGTGGGGGCCTGATGGAAGCCAGAAATTATCCTACTTCTGACCAGGTTTTCTTCTTTCATTTCCCATGAATTCAGGATGCTGGTGGCTTGGGCCCTCAGGGTGCCGGCAGCTTGGGTACACAGGCGCATGCATGTGAGCACATGGAAAGCAGCACTAGCTGGCATCCTCCCTTCCTGAAGCTGCTTTGACTGTGCTAACACCGATGGTCATCCAAGTTGCAGTATCACAATGGAGCCAGCTGCCTCTGTACCTTGAGGAAGAGAGCGTTTTCTGACATGCTCAATCCTCCCCCAGCTTCTGGGACACTCAATCCTCCTCCCCCATCTTCTGGGACACTTGATCCTCCTCCTCCTCCCCCAATCTTCTGGGACACTCGATCCTCCTCCCCACCTATCTTCTGGGACACTTGATCTTCCTCCTCCCATCTTCTGGGACACTCGATTCTCCTCCCCTCATCTTCTGGGACAATTGATCCTCCTCCCCCCATTTTCTGGGATGATCGATCCTCCTTTCCCCATTTTCTAGGATGTTTGATCCTTCTCCCCCATCTTCCAGGATGCTCACTCCTTCTCCTCCTCCTCCTCCCATCTTCTAGGGCACTCAATCCTCCTTCCCCCATCTTCTAGGATGCTTGATCCTCCTCCCTCCATCCTCTGGGACACTTGATACTCCTCTTCCCATCTTCTAGGACACTCCATCCTCCTCCCCCCATCTTCTGGGACACTTGATTCTCCTCCCCCCATCTTCTAGGCACTCAGTCCTCCTCTCCCCATTTCAGGGATGCTCAAACCTCCTCCCCCCATCTTCTGGGACACTCTATCTTCCTCCCTACATCTTCTGGAATGCTCAATCTTTCTCTCACCATCTTCCAGGATGCAGTTATCCTCCCCCAATCTTTTGGGACACTTAATCCTCCTCCCTCCATGTTCTGGGATGCTTGCTCCTCCTCCCCCATCTTCCAGGGCATGTGGTCTTCCTCCTTCCAGTTTCTGGTACCCAGGGCCAGACCGCTGCTGCATCAGTAGTATCTCCACTTGTGGCGCTGCTGATCCATGTTCGGTAATGAGCATAGTTCAGCAGAGGGTTGGCTGGGGGGAGGTAGGATTAGCGTCCCATGGACTGCTCACCTCCTCCGGTAGGGGGGATGTGACTTGCTGGCATAAGCATGATACCCAGCAGAGGCTGAGTCTACACCAACCAGGACCACACATAAGTTAGGCGGCGGTGATGGCAGACATCTACAGGATGTGTGTGGAAGGGAATACATCCTGTGCTGATGTCATTGCATGTCTGTACCTCTTGGGGGAAACCTAAGCTAAAACCCTGGGGCTGACAGCACTGCGATGCCCCTGGACTTCCACACGAATGACACCCCAGGTGTAAGCCTCAGCTGGGGCCTCATGTGGATCTTGGTCTCTCCCTTCGGGGAGCCCCGCTGCAGGGTTTTTCTACACAGAAAGGGTAGTTGACACACCGAATAGTCTGCCACGTGAGGTAGTGGGGACAAGCACAGTGGAAGGGTTTAAGTATGCTTGGGACAGGCACAAGGGAAGCCTGAGAGGGGAGGGAGTGACGGCAAGCCATTGATCACATAGGATCAGTGGCCACATACAATGTATAGGGCCTATGGGCAGACTGGATGGGCCTAGTGGTCCTTATATGCAAACAATTTCTGTGTTTCTATGTTCCCAGTCTGGGCAGCTGGGGGGGGGTGCTGGGTGGAAGGTCCAGGCACAGAAAGGGGGTATATCCCCTGCATGACCCCTAGTGGCACAAAAAAAAAAAAAAAAAAAAAAAAACTTCTGGGACCCTAGCTTCTCCTCCCCCCATCTTCTGGGATGCTTGATCCTCCCCCCCACCCAGGACACTCAATCCTCCTTCCCCCCCTTTTCTGGGACACTCGATCCTCCTCCTACCCCCATCTTCTGGGACGCTCAGTCCTTCTTCCCCTATCCAGCTCCCAATGACTTAAGTTTGTTCCCAGATTCGAGTTGCTGCATAGCAAGCGGTAATGTTACCACTGCCATGGACAACATTCTGTACAATTCTGTTTATGGAATCAGTGGTGGGGAGTTTTGACTATGTCAAATTTTGACTATGTCACCTGTTGGATCCAGAACACTGACTACAAGCCGTTGACTCATCAGAGCAGTACTGAGAGTTCTCACACCATGCAGTGACATAGGTAGAACTCCAAATTCCTTGAAAAGAACTGTACAGAATGTTGTCCACAACAAGAAAACAACAGAAAACACAATTTTTCATATAAATGTTTACCCATGTAAGTTAAATATGGATTATTCGATTTTATGAATATCATTTCCGTAAGTAGAAACATTACTAACTGCTGTCAATCAGCACAAATTTTCTGTCCCCTTTAAAAACCAGAATTGATTGTATGATTATCTTTCACCTGAGCTTGCTGTAAATGCTACGACAAGACTCAGTACAGTATTACCAAAACTTCAGCTTGTTAATGCAACTTTGATTAATACATTTTTTTATCCTTTTCAAATAAAGGGAGCTTTCTTCTCCCACCCAGACTATAGAAAAAGGTCATTCCCTGCCCCCAACGGAATGTTCCTGCACAAAGAACTTTTACCAAGAAAAAAGGGAAAAGAATAACTAAAGGAAACATAAGAAAACTTATGACAATGCCAGGCTGGTGTTGATTGGTATCCAAGACAGAAAACCCAATCTCATGGGTCCTCCGACATCACCCCATCCCAGGTTGCTACAGCAACCAAGCTGGCTCCCTCCTCCCCCTTTGGAATCACTTCATTAATTTGGAGGGGGGGGCATTGGAAGGTAACTTGCGGTCAGAATGTCCCAGAACTGAAAGACTTGCATTTGCATATCTGACAGTTAACCCTTGAAGAGGCAAATGTATTTCAGTTTTTTTTTCTGCTCATGCTGCTTGTGTGTTAAAACTGGGGGCTGTGAATGGAGAGAACCCATATACAGGAAATCAGTTCTGGGAGTGAAGTTAAAAGTTTTACTCACTTCAGCTGGCCGGTGGCGCTGAGGGTTGAGGCACTGGACACCACACCTCGCAGCACACCAGTAACCTGGGTTCGGGAACGAGCCAGGGCCACAGGGGGTCGGCAGGGGGGAGGGAGGATTGAGCATCCAGAGGACTGCTCTCCTCTCTCCAGGGAAGGGGACTAGTCATCCCACCCGCTGAGTGCCCTGTAACGGTGGCTGGAGGGCAGTATGGGTCAGGAGGCTTGGAAGCCGACGTGCTTATGTTGGAGGGAGGGAAGGGAGAAAACAGAAAAATGGCCAGAGCTCCACGGACCCATGATGGCCCGACCGCAATGTCATCGGCCCAGGTTCGGGAACAGGAGGTGGATTAGGGGCTGGTCGGGAAAGGATAAATTAGCATCCAATGGACTGCTCTCCTCCTTTGTGGAGGGGGGGCAGCATATCTTGCTGTACCACTATCCCCTAGAAGAGGCTAGGTGGTATGACATATGAGCATAAGTAAAGGGGCTTTGACTTGGGTTTCTGTAATGTGTGCATGCATCTGCATGTGGCTCGGTCCTCAGGGAACACACATAGGACAAACATTCAGGAGGAAAACCACCCTGGCCAGCAGGATGGCAGTGAGACCTTGCAGGCCCTGCACTAGTGACCAAGGCCTCCACTCACCACAAAGTGTCTCTGGGAAGTAGTGGGGTAAATCCAGGAGAAGGTAGGCTGGGGGGTCAGGACCCAATGGGTGCTAGAAGGAGTTAAGGAGAACAAATGATAAAAAACAATGTACCATGAGATGCCAAAATGGCAGTTTCTGGTGTGCTTGGGCCCAACTCTATGCAGATCCCCTCTGATCACTACAGCAAGGGGGATGCCAGAAGAGGTTGGAGGGCTTCCAGCTTAGAGAGACCTGACAGTGTGGTGAGGACAACTTGGGGGGGGGGGGAGAACGACAAAAAGCTCTATAAAGAAACCCTCCCCTGAATCAGCCCATTTCCAGTGCAACTGCATGTGAGACATTGTTTACAGAATAAGAGTGCTCCAGCTGGTCAGGAGCACGTCCCCATGTCTTTATTTTTTTATTCTTCTGGCAACCAGGTTAGGCCCACTAGGCGTAAGTGCCTGTTTTCAGGGGCGATCCAGGCGCACTGGGGGGGGGTTAAGTTACTTGTTCAGAGTCACACAGTATGCAAGTGGAGGTTACAGAACGTAAACCCAGGTCTGCTGGAAGTTCTAAGCTCATTCACAGCTCGTTACTCTAACCTCTAGGCTATGCTGCTAGCCCATCTTATACCTAATCATCATGTTTCAATCTAGAATCAAAATCTCATGCCGACATAAGGTAACAAACATTTACTCTGTGGCCATGAGGTATGATGTGGCTTGCTGTAATTCAAAGGGCCAAGGTCATGGTTTCCTCAAAAAGCTACTGAGCCCAGACAACAGTATTCTCTGACAACAAGAATGAACCTTGATTGTTTTTTTTTTTTTTTTTTTATTCAATAGAATGGCAAAATCTCTAAAGTAACAATCTATACAGTTTAGTCTCTGGGATCGTGGTGCCTTCGGAGACCTTGAAAACTGCATATTATATGAAATACACCAACGGCTGGCCTGTGAGCACAGTCACAATGGTGGCACTGCAGCAGATGTGCCGTAGGCAAAGAGGGCACGGCGGGGCTCTGTGTGCACGTGCATAGAGGCCCTGTGTGGATGGATGAAATGACAGAAAACCCCTGACACAAGCAGGATAGAGCAGAGCATTCTCAGGTCCTGACCCAGCAAGTGACCTCCGACCCAGGAGTCTGCCAACTACCCAAGAAGTGCACAAATCAGAGTGCAACCACGAACCCTGACATGTGCTCTCACACCCATGAAATGGGCACAAAATGAACATGCAGGAAAAAAAAACATGAAAAAGGTGTAGATGTGTGGCTGTTGGGAAATGATGCATGGTCATGTGATGTGCTCGCACCAGTGGTAGAGTAGGGATTTTCCTAGCCATTTTATAAGGAACATTATGAAATAGTTAGAAAAAATGTTGGCTCCTGATTGGTCAAGTGGTAATTTCACCTGGGCAGTTATCCCAGCTGAAAGTAGATTAACAAAAATATGTTTAAATAATACATCCAATAGCAAAAGTCACTGTGTTCAACTCAATTTGACTACTAAAGGTCAGCCATGTTTTTTTCCTCACTTGGTGAGTGACCCCCCCCAATCAACTACAATTACCAACCGAGTGCCAGCTGCCAAGAGAAAACAGCAACCTTATTAATAAGCTGCCACATATACGAACATACGAAGAAGCCAGCAGAAGAAGGGCATTTGGTCTATCAGGTCTGCTCATATTGCAGGGTCCACAGCTTGAGCTACTGTCCCTGCCCTCCCACCCTACTCCTCCCATTCTCTCTACCCATGATCCTTACTTTCCCCCGTGCCTATTCCAGCCTCTCTTAAAGCTACCCACTGTCTTCAACGAGATGACCTCTTCTGGCAGTGCATTCCAAGTGTCCACCACTCTCTCTGTGAAGAAGTGCTTCCTGACCTCCCTCCTAAACCTCCCACCCTCCAGCTTAAGACATACTTGTTCACCATAGTCTCCTAAGTTTTTAAACTTGAAACTACTAAGGCTAGCACGTTGAGTGCTGAGTGCTACTATATAACAGCCAGACTTGCCTTTCATACACCCAAACTCCACTTTACTACTTCCAATACTTCATTTTTTTTTTAAATAAATACCTTGTTTGACTTTATTGTTCATGCTGCCAGCTCAATAAGTAGCATACCTGACCTCCAGCAGTCTGCCTCCTTTCCCTTCTGCACAAGCTCGCAGCAGCACACCTCTATCTGTGGATGCAGAAACCAAGAAAGCACTGCTGGTCACATTCCTGAGTCAGCGATACACAATGGAGCACAGAGGTAACTAAGCAGGAGGGGGTGAGAACTTAAAACAGAGCAGGCCTGTAAGATAAGGGGGAGGCGAGGACTCAAAACAGACCTAAATCACAAACAAAACAGCCCTAAATTGGAAAACAAAGCTATCAAACACTGCAGTGCCCTCTACTGGCAGCTATAATGTGCCTTAATACCTGACCCTATGTTTCACTCAACTCTTCGCCCTCCTCTCCTCCCCTACTACACCTGTCCTTTCCTACCTCCTCACTCCTTCCCCTCCCCTTCTCTCCCCTTCCTCATCCTCACTTTTCTCTGTCTCCCTCCCACCTCTCCCTCCCCTCTTCATCTCTCCCCCATATTTCCCCTCTGTATCTGCTTCCCCAGTACCCCCTTTGCCCTGACTTTAGCCTTATCCCCCTAACTAACACCCAACATTTAGTCTCTGCTTCAATTCCCATGTGTAATACCTGCACTTCTACCTGTATAGAATTGGGCTTCAGTCACTTCTGCTCCAACTACCCATATGTATTATACATTACCTGTATGTGACTGTGCTCCCACTCCAAAAACCCATAAGCAAGCAATAACACAGGACGAGGTATGGTTTTATTGCCTGATAAAACATGCTAAAGACGAACTAAGGCACGCAGGTGCTTGCGCCGAGTGCCTGTTCACTGGGCATGCTCTTATCAGGTGATAAACCACACCTTGGAGTGTGTTAGGCATAGTCATAATGTCACAAGACATTATACCGATGCAAAATTGCACTGCCAATACAGCTGTTTCTGCATGCGCAAATTCTTTTTTGTGGGGGCTCTGCCCTCAGACAATCCTGAACCCCCAATAAGGATTCTCCAGCCCGGGAGGTTCAACATGACAAAATAAAAGTTTGCAGGACCAGGAATCAAACCCAGTCCCAGACACAGCACCTGGGTTTCTTGCTGCAGTGGCTCAGTCCATTGAGCCACAGCATCTGTAGTGAAACCCCCTCCAGCAGAGGTCTTATCCTCTGCCTGGGATAGTCTGAATGTTGCAATACTGTGTACAGCAGTATTCGCAGTATTGTACCACTCGCAGTCTTGTACGACGCTATTCCAGGTTAGCACTAATGTTGTACGCTCAATAACATACAACATTATGACCCAGTGTGAGTGTGTTATTGCGCTCATAAAATGGATTCCCCAAGTAAGTATTTAAGAAAAAAATTATAAACAAATAAAAAGAGGGGAAGCATTTTAATAATTTGAGTTTTCATTACCTGAAGTAGTAAAATAATCCCTCTATTGAGGTACTTTTTGTACTGTGTGATGTCCACTGCATGCCCCCTTCCCAACAGAGACATGCACACACACAGAGATAGTAGCCCCACACAAGCACATTTCAAACTTTTTTTTTCAAATTTTGATTTTTTTTTTCAATGTGAGCCACTTTAATGGGAGTGAGTGTATCAGTTACTCGCCCTAGTCACCGCTTCTCTACAAGTGTTTTCTGTGTCACTAGAAAACTACTAGATGATGGTTGTGTCTCTCTATGCCCTCTCAACACAACTTTGAGAACATTTTGCCTTTTTTTGGGTGAAATTTTGTCAGGTCACAGCAAGGGACCAGTTTCAGTATTTTAGTGTGATTGGGGAGTAAGCGTGTCCCTTACGAGCCCCCGTAGCTACGTGTTTATTTCACAGCAGCAGTACATGGTTTTCTGCAAGAGGCAGCGGTCAGACTCATCCCGAAGTGGGTTTACCGCTTGTGATGATTGCGATACTTTTAAATAACTTTAGTTTACGGAGGCAAGGCTGATGGAGGTGTGGGTCTCGGCTTTGATTTCAAAGCTGTTTCTTGGTAGCATGTGGGAACACTGGCTAGATCATGGACAGCTGATTGTAAAGAACAGATCGTGAATGGAGAGCCATAGATCAGCGACCTGCTACAAACTTGTCAACAAAAATGTAAATGAAGGTCAGATTGTTACTGTATTTCTCGGGGAGGGAGGATTCACTAAATTAGTGAACAGACTGCACCGGGGGGGAGGGGGTGGGCTGGTAGTGACTATCGCTGGGACAGCGGTCACAAAATTTTGTTAAAAGCTTTCTGGCATGCACAGATTTCCAGAGGTGCTGCATCCTAACTGGCTGAAGAGGTGCCAGTTGGCACAATATGTACTGATAAGGACATGGCCTCGGGTGCCTCTCAGCCAATCAGGACACAGAATACTATTGACCCATTTTATAATGCATTATGATGATAGTGTATCTTCCTCATCTGCTTTTCAGCTGCACTATTAGTCTATTACCTTGTACTCTTCCTGCATTTGTTTGTAAATACTGTATATATCATCATTATAACTGGTATACTCTGTCTCACTATGTTGTACATATATATTTTGTTATCCTTGCATCAACCCCGGACACATCTGGAAACAAGCTATTTAAGCTCAGTATGCCTTTCCTGGTGAAATGCATTAATAAATAAATATAACAGTAGAGGGACTACTTTACCCAAAAAAGGAGTAAAAATATATTTTTACTAATTTTTTGTGCCATTATTTTAATTTTTAAATCCTATTAAAAAAATTAGACATGTAACCCATTCTTCAAGCACAATAATACCCTCCAGAATGGGAAATATCCCTATGTGTAGCTGACAGGTGAATGGGGGGGACCACTAGGTACCAGGGAGGTTATGTTGCTTTACTATGGGGGGGGCACTAGCATTAGGGAGGTTTTTATATTGTACTATGGGTTGGCAACCAGTGGGAGGGGGTACCACTAGGCATGGGGGTATCCATACATGTTTGGGATTGGACAATTGGGGGGGGGCAACGCCACACTAGCCTGCCATGCTACCCATGCAAATGAGTCCATAATGGGCATGCAGATGGCCCCTTAGCACATTGCATGCCCAGTGAGTTTGTTTGTATGGGTCCCTTTGAATATTGCAGATACCGTTTCACGCTATCCACTCTGGTGGCGCACTTTGGGATCCATGTTGGGGCAGTGCTACTTGACTTAGTGCTTCACTGACATGGCCCTGTATTCAGTTATAATATGGGTATCTTAAAACATGCAAGGGGATTGGTGGGCTGACTCTGTGTGGCCACACATTCATCTCTGTTATACCAACAGTTAGAGTTAGTAGGTATTAGCCGAAATCCCTACTCACGTCTAGCTGTAAGGTATATAGATTGGGTAGTTGGAACTTGTTGACAGGCGGGGAGTCCTGAGAATGGGAGTGGCAGCAATAGCAGGTGCGGAGCCAGTGCCCGACACTCCGTCACAGGGCAGCAATCCGGAGAGTGACCTAAGTGATAGGAAGAGCTGTAGGAGTAACAGCAAGGAGGGTAGTTGTTGACAGTGATGCGGCAAGGTGCAGGAGACGAGCCGCCAGGTTGTTGTGGTGGGAGGAGGTCATCTATCACCAGGGCAGACAGAACTGGTCCACTTCCCCACCCACCCAGATGGATCATGTAGGAGGTAGCAATCACTGGTCTCCAAATAGGGACCACCAGAATGGAAGAAAATCAGGGAGTGGACAATACAGAGCAGGGAGCAGACAGTACAGTGAGCTCCCCTCCCCGTAGTCAAAGGGACAGAGAATCTCCAGCACTCGCAGTAAGGTACAATTTTAAGTTAGTGAAAGTGTGGAATGAGTAAATAAATGTTCAAACTGATAAAACTGCAAAAAGAAACAAAGTTAAGCAAATAAATTAACGGAATCACTGCAGTGACTACTTTATTAAGTGGCAATTTCAGTGGAAGGATACCATACTCAGATGGGACACGTTCCAATATTTTTTAAAAAGTAAAGAACATTTTTAAACCTTGTTGAACCTATGTTATAAGTGCAATAACCCACTCCAGGGTGTCGGGTTACTAGGGATTAATCAACACCCTGGGTTCTGTGAGGACACTCGGGCTTCACCCTTGTGCCTCACAATGCACCCGGGGTGTTGATTAATCCCCAGTAACCCCACACCCTGTCATGGGTTATTGCTTACTTGAATAGCACTGGTATGCTATACAACTGAAAATAGCATCCTTGGGCTCCCAGGTGATTGCAAGGTGCAGCACAACTTTTTGCGTTCCACTTTGCGCTTTTTTGAATCTCGGGCTCCAGAGACAGGTTACTGGGATGCATAGGGAGAGGCATCACCAGTAGAAAACAGGAAGTTATTATCCCTCTGTACAGACAGCTGGTGAGACCCCATCTGGAGTACTGTGTGCAGTTCTGGAAACCCAGTCTCCGCAAAGACATAGACAGGATGGAAGCTGTCCAGAGGAGGGCAACTAAAATGGTGCAGGGTCTGCACCAGAAGACATATGAAGAGAGATTTAAGAGCTTAATATGTATAGCCTCGAGGAAAGGAGGGAGAGGGGGGAGATGATAGAAACTTTCAAGTACCTCAAGGGAATCAGCAAAGTCCAAGAGGGTAGCATCTTTCAAAAAGAGTGTGCAAGAACAAGAGGCACAATTTGAAGATGGAGGGCGGCTCAGAGGTAATTTAAGGAAGTATTTTTCACAGAGAGGGTTGTGGATGCATGGAACGGCCTTCCGGAGGAGGTTGTGGAGTCAAAATCAGTGGTGGAATTCAAGCATGCATGGGACAGTCATAAGGCAATTCTGGGGGGTGGGGGTAAGAAGAAGTAGGCTGCTGGTTAACTAGGATCTGCAGCTTATCCAGTAGGTAGGTAGGGTAATGGGCAGACTGGGTGGGCCAAGCGGTCCTTATCTGACGTCAAATTCTATGTTTCTATAGTTAAAGAGCCACCAATGCCTCAAGAAGAACTTTGAAAAACATAATATTTGGGCACAAAGCAACTTTTATTTCTCATCAGCTCTGTGTTTCTTATCCCCATTATTCATTGCTGAGATCATAAGTACAAAAGTAGGACAGCTGTTCCTTGAGGGTTCATCAGCTCCTATTGCTTCTTCTCAATTTAATGCCATAATAAATACTCTGCTTGTGACATTACAGTTATTCCTATGGCAACAGACTGTGATGTCACCCCAGAGCATTATCATTTCAAGTAGGGAATTAGCAGTATAGGCAGATGAACTCTGAGAGATAAAGATCTTGTTTTTGTGGGAATTTCTTAAGTAATAAATAATGTAGAGGGGAAATCTGTAGAATATATAGGAAATACAAGCTGAATTGTATCTAAATATGTTTTCCAAAGGTGTCAGCAGCTCTTTAATAGCCTAGTCAGTGTAGAAACTACAGAAATCTATAGCCCTATATTTCTTAGAATGAGTTAAACAATGGCCAAACATTACACAATAAAAAAAACTATACATTTGTGTATATGGAAATATGAACTTAGCAATAATGTTTATGTATATTGTTATATGCATATTAATATATTGTAAAACTGTTTTTATACAAGCTGTCAAGTTGTATTGATATAGTAACATCTATGGAGGAACAAATAAAATGAACTGAATTTACTTACATCCTACAGTTGTATAATGGTCCTTATCAACTGTGTGTAACTCAGAAACCACCACTGAGGCTACTGAAGATTTAACCATGATGGAATGTGACTCCATTTCAGAGAAACAGCTTCCACCAAAAATATTCTGACTTGCACATGAAATGCAGTTCTCCTTCAAGTGGAAGACAAGCATTGGAACACTGGGATGCCTGGTAGTTTTTCTTTCTGTACTATAGGTCTCTCTTTTTATAGCTGGTTCGTAGGATGCAATCACTTGGGGAAATAGTCCCTAGCAGGAATCAACTACTCCAGGAGGGCTATTTTTTTATAGCTGCTTCAAATACAAATAAAATCCCAGTGCACCCCCAACCCATAAAAAAATTAGTTAAAAATAAAATCTATTACCTCACACCACATGAACGACCCGGGCTCAGGAGCGGACTCAGGTCACCGGGGGCTGGCAGAGGAAGGAGAGGATTGAGCATCCGGAGGACTGCTCTCCTGTCCTCTCTCTCCTGGGTGGGTTGGTGGAAGCCCCACTCTGTGAGTGTCCCCGTGAGACCAGGGGTTACTACAAGTTGCGGCGCACAAGAGGGGACCAGAAAAGCGTGAAAATGCATGCATGCCATCTGGATGATGGCAGCCCGCCTCCCTGCATCTCTCAGCTGAGAAACCTCCAGGCTGCATTTCTGTGTCCCGGTGATGATGCAAGGGAGCACTCCATGCGCTCTGGTCTCTCCTCCCGATGGCTCAGACGGGATATGGGAGAGCCCCCCGATGAAGGGATACGTCTGGTACAACTGGGCATCGGAGCAGATGGCTTGTGGATCAGTCTAAGGAGGCAGTGGTAGGACTAGGCTGCCCAAAGGAGAAGATGACAGTGGGCATGGAGGAGGTATAAAGAAATAACAGGAAAAAAAATAAAACAAAATCTAGTGCCCCCCAAAAAACAAAATTGCCCCAAATGATCCTGAATATCATATTGTTGCCTTTCTGTTGTAGGTTTAAATTCATTCAGTTAGCTAATGTAGGTGTGGGTGATTTGGGATCAGAGAAGTTTGTATATTAGTAAAAGTATGACATGTTTGTGAGTATGGAGAACAGAGTTTGTCTTAGACACTAGCCTTCCCAGAGGCTGCTGATGGTTGCCTAACATGGCAGCAGGTGTACCACTATGTCAGTAGTGTGCATAGGCAAGAAATGACATACATTTCAAACCTTTGGTTTTGTAAAGGTGGATTAAAATGTTTTTTATTACATTGTATGTGTCCACAAAATAGAACCCAGTCCACTCCACCCAAACAGTAAATCATTTTAGGGTGCCCCACTTTCTTTTTCACATTTTTCTACATTTCATGATTTTAAAATTGGTTCTTGGTTTCTTAAATCAGCTGAGATCAGAATAATGCAATCTTGGCCACCAGTGGCAAAGTGACCATCTCATAGGAATTTGGGGTACTGTATGTAATAACAGATAACATGCCACAGCTATTGACTTTCAAGTTAGGAAATGTCAGTTGCTTGTTTAGTTATAAATTGGTGACCAAGAAAGGCACACTGAGACAAATCTAGTTTCCAGGTGTGACCCAACGGGGAGGGGTACACAGGAGAGCACAATGCACAAAGATACGCCATTCGAGCACTTGGCTACTTTACTCAGGAAACTCCAAGAAGAGGGAGCAGAAGGGACACAAATCAGGAAAACAACAGGGAAAGGAAATCCCATGGATGTGAGAGGAGAAGAGGAGGGGGACAGTGAGGCAGAGAGTTCAGTAAGGCAGGGATAGCGGCAGGGAGGGGAACAACTGGAAGTTAGGTACAGGCACAGGAGGAAGCAAAGTAGTCCTGTAGGAACTGTTAAAAGGAGACAAGTAGGAGGTTGAGTGGTGGAGGTGAGTAGGAAGCTTAGACCACAGTGTAGGGGGACAAACAGAAAAAACAGTTTGACCAGTGCAGCAGGGGATGTGAAGGGTGTAGGAGTCACTGTGGACATGAAGGAGTAGGAAGATGTGACAGATAAGGAGAGGAGGGTAGAGAAGTAGGGGGAAGGGAAGAGTACCAGTACTTGGAAAGGAAAGAGAGCCAAATGGGAGAACCATTGTTACCAATAGTCTGCAGGACAAGAGGCAGCATAGTTTCACAGGGAGGAGGTATTTTCAGATAAACATAATAGAGCTCTTTGGGTGACCAGAGAAGTGGAGCAGGGAGGTGCAGTGGACATGGCCTGCCTGGATTTCAGCAAGGCCTTTAACACAGTTCCACATAGAAGACTGTTAAACAAGCTGGGGAGCCCAGGAGTAGGTCCAAAAATAGTCAAATGGGTGGAAAGTTGGCTGGGCAATAGGAGTCATAGGGTAGTGGTAAGTGGCATCCACTCTGGAGTAGGTAAAGTGACCAGTTGGGTGCCACAAGGAACAGTACTGGAGCCAGCCCTCTTCAATGTCTTTATTAGTGTCATTGCAGAAGGGCTGGAAGGGAAAGTATGCCTGTTCGCAGATGACACAAAGCTCTGCAACGTAGTGGACACATGGGGGGGTGGAAAGAATGAGGGGGTTTGGCAGCTGGGTTTTAATGCAAAGAAATGCAAAATCATGCACGTGGGGCACAGGAATCTGGGGCAACTTGCCAACTGGGAAGAGAGGTATTGGCAGTCACAAAGATGGAAAGGGACCTGAGGGGTGATCATTTCTGATGACCTGAAGGTAGCAAAACAATGTGACAAGGCAGTGGGGAGGGCTGGTGGAATGCTAGGATGCACAGGCAGAGGAATCGCCAGCAGAAAGAGAGAGATTGTAATACTACTGTATAGATCACTGGTCTCACCAGTGATCTATACCACTATATAGATCACTGGTGAGAGCACATCTCGAGTACTGTGTACAGCTGAGGAGGCCCTATCTCTGCAAGGACATAGATAGTGTGGAGGCAGTACAAAGGAGAGCAACCAAAATGGTGCACGGCCTGCTTCATAAGCCCTATGGGGAAAGGCTTAAGGAATGAAATATGTACTCACTGGAGGAAAGGAGGGACGGGGGGATATGATAGACATTTTCAAGTACCTCACACATAAAAACAAGGTACAAGAAGGAAGCACATTCCAGAGAAAAAGAAACTCAAGGGCAAGGGATCACACTATGAAGACAGAAGGGGGCAGGCTCAGAGGACCTGTGAGGAAGTACTTCTTCACAGATAGGCTGGTGGATGCCTGGAACAGCCTCCCAACGGAGGTGTGGGGGAAGGGGCTGAAACAGTTGCAGGATTCAAGAATGCATGGGATAGGTACAGAGGGATCTTGGAGGGAAGGAGGGGTGAGTAAACTGGAGACTAAGTAGAGTCTGCTGGACACTATAGGTAGGGAAATAAGGGCAAACTAGGTAGATCAAGAGGTCCTTATCTGCCAACAACTTCTATGTTTCTATTAGGACTCAAGGGATGGTAGCAAAAGGTTTAGGAACAGGAGGCAATGGTAGGTAGCAGAAGGGTATACATATATATAATATGTGTGTAGATAGATAAAACTTTATAAAATGTTTAACTGAGTTGGTTGCATTATGTAGCTATGTGGGCTTCCTTTCATCTCTGGAAACTCTAAAAGTCGTACATCTTCACTAGGTTCTACTGTGATACTGCTTAATAAATTTCTTATGGATTATAATTGAATATGTGAGGATTATACCGGATTAGTAAAACACTGCATAGATAGACTGAAGTGCATTCAGAAATGCAATAGTTTCCCCAGTGACCAGGGCTGAAGTGTTGCGCTGCATTACCTAGTGGTCTGGACAGTTCTGACCCACAGGTTGTGGTACATCAGTGGATTCTGCCCCCCTTTAAAAATGGAAAACACCCTTCAGAACAACTGAGGTAACATTTGTGGTACGAGTTGGTACCTTTCACCTACTGTACCTTTTTTGATATCTCCCCCTATCACAAAGTCCCATGCCTGCTTTAAAAAAAAAAGGCCATATCTCCAGCTTTAGAGGAAGGAAACACATAATCAGCTTACAAGATTCTTTGCGTGTTCCTTCCAGCCATGCATTCAGATCCCTGTCGGTTAACCTGAAAGAAAAGGGAACACAAGAGAAGGGAAAGTGACTTCTAAGAACTTGGGATTGCATGGCTTGTTGTGGATTTGGTTGCAGTCCCCCTGGCCCCTCCCTCCCTCCCCTGAGTCATGTCAGGCCACCTTGCTGTATAAAGGCTGGGCTGGAGCCCGGACGGCGCTGTCTGCGGGCTGGTGGTGCTGAAATCGCAGCGCGCCCACTAGCCATGTGGTCACTGGTGCTGGTTCTCCTGTCCTACCTGGATCCAACCCTGGGGGCTACCGAGGAGCTGCTTGAGGCGCCGGGAGAGGAGGGGGCTGATGGGATCTTCTACCACCTACTGAACGGCACTGCCTGCGCCAAGGAATCCAGCACAGAATCCCCCAGTGGGCCCGGGTACTGGTACCAGGTCTCGGATGGGCTGCAGCTGGTCGGGACCACTCAGGATGGCGAGGGCCGGATGGTGGGCTGCAGTATACAGGACGAGTCCATGGTGGTGAAGGCATTCACACACGTCTGTCGACTGGGGCTAAGGGCTCCGGGACAGCCTGGACGGTTTGGAGCAAGGAGTGGTAGGGGTGAAAGGCTCCCAGGGGTGGCAGAGACCAGAAACGCTTGTCAAGCTTTTCTGCAGCGTGGGCGATATGCCGCGGGAGGGGCCCAGAAGAAGCTCCGCAGGTCCAAGAGAGGTTTCACCTACCCTGGAACCGTCTGGTGTGGAGTCGGCAACAACGCCGACAGTTACGACCACCTAGGTAAGAGAGAGAGTGTGAGAGTGTGTGTGAGTGTGAGTGTGTGTGTGTGTTGGGGGAGACGTCAAAGGGGTTGTTTTTCGTAACATTACTCCCTGATAAGTTTGAAATTCAATTTAGCGAAGATCACTGACCATGCAGCAAATAGCAGGTCTGAGTAGTGCCATATTTTGGCGGGTGTAGAGAGAGGGATGCATTGGGTATGGCATTTGCAGAATGTTTGTTACAAAAACCTACACTGAGAACTTACACTCTGTTGTGTATTTGTATTTTGCAACCGACTTGTGGCACTCTTGTATGGTTGTCTTACTAGCACTGAATTATTCTCTTTAAATGATCTTCCTTACTATGGTTGTAATTTACACATGCTTTACCCTTTCCCCGGAGGCACCTGGAAAGGAGCCTTGGCTCAGTGTCCCTTTTCCCGGTCACCAAATTTTAAATAAATAAATAAAACCTGGAAGGCTGCCAATCAAACTGACAAAAATCTATTGGTTTTGTGTAATAGGCAGTGATAAGCAAAATAAAAGTCTTTATTTAATTGGATATTTTGTCGCTCAACAAGCATGATGGATGGATGAATAGATAGATACTGTCTGTAGATGGATATAGAGACAGATAGACAGATACTGTCTGTGGGTAGGTAGGTAGGTAGCCAGACTGTGATGTCACAAACAGCAAATGTTAGGTCAGTTGGGGACAGTCACAATATTTTGGAAAGACTTAGTGAAATAAGCAGTTTTATCTGAAATACTTAGTACACTAACAACATCAAAAAGTAAAACAAACCTAGAAAAACACTAAAGCTAAACATAGTTGTTGTAAACATCATTTCTAGCCTTTTAGTTCTGTAGCTAGGTGTTCTTTGATTCCCTTTTCTTGCAGCAGTCTTCTGTAATCCTCTCGTCCCACATTGTTCCCTTATTTCAGAGTGACTATACCAAGTTTGGACAGTTGTTCATGTTCTGTTGTTACTAAACCTCTTGGTGCCCCTCTCGCCCCAGCTAGTCCTGCGGCCTCTGGTCTTTCCCACTGTTGAGTATTGCTCATTCCCCCGAGCTGACTGCATTCTAGCACCCTGCCTTGATCAGGACAGCAGACAGACTACCAGAGTCAACAAATGTCTTGATAGTTTTTGGAAGCGATTTCTTAACTTCCACCTTCATCTTTCTCCAGGTGAATTTGCAGAAACTGACAAATGCTGCCGAACTCATGACTCCTGTCCACATGTCATTCATCCCTTCAGCTACACCTACGGCTATAGAAACTACCGCTGGCACACCATCAGTCACTGTGAATGCGACAGGGCGTGAGTTCTCTTCTTCTCACTCATCTTCTGTTTTTTTGTTTTGTTTTTTCTGTTAAAGGTGTCAGAAAACAATTTGCAACCATTTATACTTAAAGAACCTCTGACGTCATCAGAAAACTTCGAGAAACATAATATTTAGATATAATTCAATGTTTACCTTTCCCTGGGTTTTCTGTTGCTAAGAATATTTACATGAAAACAGCATTTCTGAAAAAAATTCCAAACACACCCATTCCGTGGCTACCAGTCAAAGGCTGAAACGGGAAGCAGTCTTAAAGAGTTTGATGTCATATGGGAAACCTTACACGTTCGACACAAGTTTATACTCTATTTATGTCTGTAGTTTGCTTCCCCTTTTATGCAATTATCATGTGCATTAACATGTCAAGAGGATCGCTGTCCTCTCTATCTGTTCTTTTTCTATGGAAATAGGCATACTGGATGAATCTACGGGTCTTTTTCTGCACGTTCCTATGTGCTTCTGTTCTGGTTGTCTGTCTGCACCTGATATGATAAATCTTGACATTTTAATATCATATTGGTTTCCATAGAAACAGACTGTGATATCACAGAAGATTGTGATGCCAGATGCAGATAAGCAGTCAGAGCAGATAAAGTACAAGGGACAGTGATCTTGCCCTCATGGTAATATACACAGTTTTTTCCTGTCCTTTGTTTATGCTTCCTGAGTACCTGACCAACCCCTCCCCCGCCTGCTCACTCACCTTCTCCAGGTACTTATCCCTGCCTCCTTTGTTCCTCCATGCCTAATCTCACATGGTGGGGTCTCCAGCAGCGCAATTTCCCCAACTGGGTCAGGATTTGGTCTGGGAGGTAGGTGTCTTATGACAGTGACAAGTAGTTAATAAAACTGAAGTTTTCCTAAACACTAGATGTCCATATAGAATGGCAAGAAAAAATCTAGATGTTTCATTGGCTGAGAGATGTCACTTGACTATGTATTAAATATCTATAAAAACACGATCAGCTGCTGAATCTCATTTTCCTCCTCCCAAAACCTACTTAGCTCCATTTTATAAGTGTAATAAGCCCCTCCAGGGTGTGCGTCATAGGATTTTAATGCACTTCCCAGGGGTGTAAGGATACTTGCCTCCGGCTTTGTACCTTACTACACCCCAGGGGTGTGCATTAAAATCCTATAATGCGCACCTTGTCATGGCTTATTATTTACTTATTGTACTAAAGTTTTTTTTTTTCAGTTACTAAGTCATGTAATGTCCCCCAATGTTCCCGACACAGGAACGTGCACAACAACTTACAGTGTGCCCAACATAAAGACTAGTGTAAGGGTGACCATACGTAACAAATTGTGTTTCCATTGAGGGTATGTTATGACATCACAGAGCCCTTGAGAGCAAAGTTCAAGAGGTCTCCATGATGTCATCACATGCCCAAGATGGAAACACACACAGCCTTAGTTGTGTATGGTCCTCCATGCACTCTTTTATATAGTGTATTTTTTTCTCCAGAACGTTTACTGTTATACAGCTTGTCCATACCTGCTCCTACTTGCTCCGGCACCTCACTCTGTGACTGTGTTGCTCCTGAGGCTCTATTGCTCCCACTCCAGACTGTCCTTTGGTCTAGAAGATATAATCCATGGTCACAGGGTTTATTTGAAAAGACCTGCTGAAGTAGTACTGTTTGACACCACAGAGCCGTTTATGGCTGTCCGTTTCCAAACTGCCTTGATTACCTGTTCAGTGCTTGCTAAACAGCGCCACCATTTTTCCCTGACTTTTTTCTTCAAACCCACATCTTGAACCAATCAGGTGGCATGTCAGGGCTCAAAAGTTGTGGCATCATGACATCAGAACAATACCACAACAACTTTTCATGACCTTTGAACTGTAGCACAAGATTATTGAGTGTATGGAAATACATACACAATAGGGGCTAGTCCTACACTATAAACTGACCAATTTCTATACACAATAAGCCCTAACCATATACTACAATGACAATTAATAACATTTATGTATCATAGAATTGGCCATTTCTACTGCATTGTCCTATATTTCTCACACATCTCTGCATTATTCACTGCTTATCTCCTCACACCATCAACAGCAGCAGGTGCTGACACAGCAGTACTTTTTACACATAAAGTTTACTGATATTATGCTAAAAAACACATTACACATTGCCTATAGCACAGCGGAATTAGATGATTACAAGAGAACATAAAACATGATCGCTAGCATCATGCAATCCAGTTTTCACAGGTAACCTACATGTTTTCAAGGGTAACCTGTACACCCAAATGTCCATTAGGTTTTCATGGGTAACCATGTAACCCACAGGGGCCAGGCTATACTGCATGCCAGCCATGTTGCTGGCTGCTTCTATAGTGTATGTTAACCCTGCCATGCTCCCAGCAGTTCCCATTTTCACTGTGGCTTGTGACACTTCCTGTACTTTTTCCTTGCATGGCAGTGTGCCTATGAATAGCCTCGTTGTGTTTCTCAGGCAAGTATCGAAGCAGGGATTCCCTATCCCCCTCTATGCTGACTCCAAACAGAGTTTACATTCTGGTACTTTACCATGAAGCAGAACACTGACTTATAGTAGTAGATGCATTCCTTTTTGCTATTCTGTGCTATGCTGACATGGCATTCTATATTTTAGGGTGAGCTCCTTTACGGGAGGACACCTTCAGGGACTGGTACTTCCCTTACCAAACCATTCAAGCTTTCTGCAGTATGTGATGACCAAAATGGTCTTGCCAGGCATTGCCTACACCTTCCTGAGTGTGCACCAGGGGAACCCTATGACCCGCTCTCCCGGGTTTCTCTCATTGGTAAGTCAGGCCATGGCCACTGCCTTATTATGGGATTCCTTCATTCTGTAATACTAGAACTGAGTCTCCTACCTCACTCTCCAGCCATTGCAATTTTTTATCTGCTTTCATCTGGCAGCTTCGGGTGCTTGCTGTCTCAGCATGTGCCAGTCTCCAGGGTCATCCCTCACCAGGAGGACCTTTGGGCAAACTTGCTACAGATCCAAAAGCCATCAGGAAATATCCTTTCAGGAGACATTCCCAAAGGGTTCACACTACACTCCCACTCTACAGGCAAATGTCTGCAATCCATACCCACAGATCCCAGCTGCTAGGGATCTGCCTTGGATGCCTGAGCTCCCACCCTGGTATCTAGCAGGGTCTCACTTGGCATCACCACACCCTCACAGCTGCAAGGTGCCTAGCACCCATGCCACTATCAACCCAGAAGCTAACTTGCACTTGTATAGCAGCAGGAGGCAGTATAGCACAGTGGTTTAGGGCTCTGACCTGGAGACTGGGGTTTGAATCCCACAGCCCCCACCAGCATACTGTGTGACCCTGAGCAAGTCATTTAACTTCCTTGTGTTCCCAGGTCACACCTGGAAACAAGCTTTGGCTTAATGTGCCTTTCCTGGTTAAACAATTTCCCTTTTCCTCTTACTCCTACCTTGCTTCCAAGTGGGAGCTGCCTTGGGTCTCTTGTGCATGTGACACAAGTCTGGTTGCCCAACACTCAGTGGGCACTGGTGAGAGCCCACTCCTCCCTGGCATGCTAGAGGATGTCCTGGCACTACCAGTATCCCACCGGTTGTGCCCATGCTCCCTGAGCTGGCACCCATGCACATGGTGGCAATCAATCCCTTAGCTGTGCCACAGAGAGTGCCTGCCAGGTGAGGGCACCTGGAGTGTCAAAGTTCCCTCCCAAACTGCACCTGCCTTCTAAGACTAATGAACTAACTGGCACCACACAGGTACCCTGTCTTTTACTGTCTGTAGTTTCTTCCAGCGAGCTGCTTCCTTAAAGGATAATGCCAAGGCACCACTCCCCCTCTGGACATATCTGGGGAAAAACAACTCCCCCTAGTACAAGGAAGGGTTTGTCACACATGTGGATATCTTTAATAATAAATAAATAAATAAATTTCCTGAAATTCAGTTTTTGTGGGGAATGTTGCAATGTTTGAGTGTTGTTTATTCCAAACTAGCAGTCTTTTGCGTGTAACAGGATACTCGCTTTAAATAGCTGCTGACACTTCAGAGAACAAGCATTTGTCAATGCCAAATGTTTGCTTGCTGGTATTAGCATTGAAAATGCAGAAGTTAGACAGATGCAGAGAAGGAATGGCTCTGAAGTACTGAACTTCACGCCAACCCCACCTCCACCCTGCCGAGACGGGCAGGAATTGGGGTATGCGTTTGGGTTGTCGCCCATAACGTTCATGCCATTTCACCTCACCTTATCCTGCAGACACAGACAAGTGTTGAGGTGTGCCTTGGGGTGTTCAGCTTTACAGTCACGCCACTCCATAAGGACATATGCTGAAATGGGTGCAATATAGAATGGGGTGAACTGTGGGGCCGAAGAGTCCAAGGCACAGCTCAATGCCTGTCACTGGCTGCAGGGTGGAGGGGGTGGAATGGCATGAGCATTACAGTCAGCAATCCAAAGGCACACCCCAGTGCCTGTCAGCCTGTACAGGGTGGGACGTTATGGTTAGAAACCCTAACACCCCAGGCGTTTGTTGGTATTTGCACTACAAATTTTCAACATGGCCTTTTCGTAACCCCCACCTCATGAAAGCATTTGGGACCTCTTCTTATGACAGTGGCACTGTGATTTTGTGAATGTGTCCCGAACTTTGAGTTCCCACAGCGACCGTGCCATTGTGTGCCAGATGTACGAAAACACAGATGGGGCAGGATGTGAAGAATGACAGCAGTACCATTCATAGGGAGATGTGAAGGGATGGCAATATTTAAAATCTGTAGAGAAAATACTAAAAATGCTTGACCTTCCAAGCATACGTGGAAACTGTGCAACGCATGTGCGTAACACAGTCATTTAGTGGAATTATTTCACCAAATGTTCAACGTAGGCATTTTGTGACCTCTGCTCATGAACACTGTTAGTATGATTTTCTTAATCTGTTCGGAATATTGATTTCCTACAGCAACCGTGCTATTCTGTGCCAGAATTGAAAACACATATTTTGGGCAGGATGTGAAAAATGACAGCTGTACTGTTCATAAGGAGGTCTGAAAAAATGCCAATATTGAAAATCTGGAGTGAAAATACTACAAATTTGCGAAGTTACGAGGGTGCGTGGAAACTGCACAATGCATGCTTGTAACACAGTCATTTTATGGACATTCGTCACCAAATGTTCAACACAAGCATTTTAGGACCTCTGCTCATGAACAGACTCACTGTGATTTTATATACGAACATACGAATCTGCCAGCAAAACAGACCAATCGGTCTATCTAAATCTGCCCGAGTGTGCAGCTAGCACCCTAGATTGCAGCTGCCCCAGTCTTCTCCCCCTCAGTTCCTCCCCCGCTTGTCCCAGCCCCTGCCCCCTAACTCTTCCTCTTGCTTTATCCCACTCCTCCTTAAAGCTATTGACTGTCCTACATGTTACCACCCCCTCTGGCAGCACATTCCAACTAGACACCACCCTGTCAGTGAAGTAGTGCCTTCTCATTTCCCTCTTGAAACGTCCCCCTTCCAACCTTAGTCCATGCCCCTTCATCTCTCTTCCACTCCTCAGTTTAAACACCCCCTCAGTGCTAGGTTTATTTACCCCCCCCAAGGTATTTAAACAATTCAGTCATATCCCCTCTATCCCTCCTGTCCTCCAGTGTGTACATGTTCAGCTCCTTCAGCCTAACTTCATATGCCTTTCCTTCCATCCCCTTTAACATATTTGTTGCTCTCCTTCGCACCGCCTCCAGTAACTTTCTCTCTTTCCTCAGGTATGGCCTCCAGTACTGCAGACAGTGTTCCAGGTGTGATCTGACCAATTATCTGTAGAGCTGTAGGATCACTTCCCTGTGTCTGGATGAGAACCCCCTTGCAATGCACCCCAGCATCCTGTTTGCCTTCGCTGCTGCTCTCCTGCACTGGGCCGAGTTGTTCATGCTCCCAGTTACCAACACCCCTAGATCCTTCTCCTCTGTGATCCCCAACCTCACCCCCCAACCAATAGTCCCTCTTCTGGTTCTTAGCTCCGAGATGCGTCACCTTACACTTCTTTGCACTGAATCGTAGTGGCTACTCCATCGACCATGTCTCTAGTTTGGTTAGGTCCCCTTGCAGTTTTTCCCATCCATCCACCATCGCACCTAATTTGGTATAATCTGTGGACAGACTAACCCTGCTCCCCACTCCATGTGCTATATCAGAGATAAAGAGCCCAAATAGCACCAGACTCAGCACTGACCCCTGTGGCACCCCGCTTGTCACTGCTCTGGATGCCAAGAGCTCCCCCCACCACCACCCTCTGCACCTTCCCTTGTAACCAGTTCTCTATCCATTTAGTCAGCTTTCTTCCCCCACCGCCACTGCCGTCAGCTTCCCCCCAGTCTCCCATGAGACACTGTATCAAAGGCCTTACTGAAGTCCAAGTACAGGACATGTATCGCATGGCCCCAGTACAACTCCCTTGTCGCCCTGTCATAATACTCTATTAGGTTGGTTTGACAAAACCTCCCTGAGATGAATCCATGTTGCCGCCCATCTTGGAGGCCATTACTCTCTAGGAATGCCACCAGCCTCTCCTTCAGTATCGCCTCCATAAGCTTACCCACTATGGATGTGAGACTGACCGGCCAATAATTTCCTGGCTCCTCCCTAGGCTGGGGAACACATCCCGTTTCTAGGGAGGTGTTGAACAGATCTGCCAGCAGCTCAGCCAACAGCTCTGCCATCTCCCTCAGCACCCTGGGGTAGATGCCATTGGGACCTGGTGCCTTGTCTACTCTTACTGCACTCAGCCTCTCTAGCTCCCTACTCCCTGTGATCACTTTGTACGTCACCTCCTCCACTCCTCCACCCCCAGCCCATGCTGGTAGTGGACCATCCCTCTCCTTAGTGAACACGGAGCAGAAGTACTCATTTAGAATTTCTGCTTGCTCCTCCCCCTTTTCCACCCAATCCCCTCCCTACTTTATCCTCACAATATGTTCCTTGCATTTCCTCTTTTCCCTGATATACCTAAAACAGTGTTTTCCCCCTTCCTTTATGCCCTGTGCTGACCTTAATTCCCTGGAGGCCTTAGCTTTTTTCACCCTCCTGGCCACCTCCCTTGACCAACTCTCGTAAGTCTCCTTATCCTCTCCCTTTCCTGTTCTCCTGCACTTCCAATTTGCAGCCCTCTTTGCTCTTACCCCTTGCAGCACTTCCTTGTTCAGCCAGCATGGTTTCTTGGCTCTGCTCTTCTTACTCCTGGCCCTGGTGCAGGCTACTGTGGCCTCTGTTAGCCCAGTCTTTATGACTCCCCACTTTTGTTCTGCATCCATCCCAGGCCTTATATCCTGGAGTCTCCCTCACAGTATTGCTCCCATCCTCCCAAAGTCCACCCTACTAAAGTCCACCACCTTAGTGCCTGTGCCTCCGGTCTCCCTGCCCAGTGCGAGAACGAGCCACATTATTTGGTGGTCACTACTTGCTAGTGGGTCCTCCACCCTTTCCTCCCTCACTGCCTCCCCATTTGTCAGTACTAGGTCCAGAGTGCAACCAAGCCTTGTAGGCCCACTTACCAATTGCGTCAGAAGGCCGTCCTGGAATGCATCAAGGAGCACCTGCTCCGTGGTACTGCTAGTGGCCGAGGTGCTCCAGTCAATGCATGGTAGGTTCAAATCCCCCACTATCACCACACTCCCCTTCTACACACCCTCTTTATCTGCTCTGCCAACTCCCCATCTAGTTCCCTGGATTGGGCCGATGGTCTGTACACCACTCCCAGCTTCCGTTTTCTGCCCTTGGAGTCCAGGAGCTGCACCCAATGTGCCTCTGTCCTCTTCTCTTCTCCTTCATCCTTTATGCATTGGATCCCTTCCCTCACATAGAGTGTAACCCCCCCCCTTCCAACCCCCCAGTCCCTCCTGTATATCCTGTATCCCGGGACTGCAGTGTCACAATTATAGTACTCTGTGGCCCAAGCCTCTGTCACTGCAGCAATGTCCACCTTCCTCTGAAAGGAGCGCCTGAAGTTCTGCAATTTTGTTCCCCAGGCTCCTTGTGTTGCAAAAGACCACTTTCCACCTGTACCCCTCCTTCTCACTCTTCTCCTTGGCCTGTGTCCCTCCTCCAGGTAGTCCACATCCTTTCTCCTCCTTATTCTTACTGGGTGGTGGTGCCTTCTGTATTACACTCGGACCACTCTGCCTGCCCCCTCCCGGGGTTGCTACGCCTCCACCTTTACCTAGGGGGGTGAGCTCACTAGCCTCTCCTATCTGGACCTTTCTACAAACCTCAGTTTTTAGGCCACCCCTCCCCCCCCCACTAGTTTAAATCCACCTTAGTAGAGATATACCCCTCTAATCCCGCCTTTAATAGTCCTCCTCCCGTTCTGCTCAAGTGTAACCTGTCCCCCGCGCACAAGTCACTATTCCCCTAGACCCTACCCAAGTTAGTCACTAATCCATAATTTTTAGTGTGGCACCAATCCCTCAGCCACTTGTTGAACTCCTTGATATTACCCTTGCTCCCTGTGCTTGCACATGGTACCGGAAGTACCTCCGAGAATGCCACCAACTCCCACCCCTTCACATTGCCTGCCCAACTCCTCAAAACTCCCCCTCACTACTTCCACAGTCTCCCCTGCCAAGTCATTTCTACCCACATGCAACACTAAATGAGGTTTCTTCCTCCCCCTTGCTGCACACTTGATCAGTGCCTGCCCTGCCCCTCCTGCAGTCAAACCGGGGATAGCTTCAACCCAAATACAGCTGTGCCTTTCTCCCCTTCCACTCCCTCTTGCTCCTTTCAATATAGAATCCCCCAGGATGAGTACCATCCCTGTCCCTTACTCCCTTTCCCTTCCAGTGCCCCTCCACCACCCCAGTATTCATTCTTCCCTGCCGCTCACCCCCACAAGCTGCACCCTCTGTGACTTCTGTATCTGCACCCCCTACTTCCACCTCACCCCTTTTCTCTGTCTTATTCCTCTCATCCCCCTTGAACCCCTTCCTTAGCCTGACTACTTCCTACTGGGCTTCACATGTCAACCTCCCCTCCTCCCCTGCTGATTTCCAACCCCCTCCTATCCCCGTTGTTGTCGATTTAGAGGCCCCATTCCCTTCGACCCAGATAGTGATGCTCCTTCCATCCTTCTCCCTTCCTGTAGCCTTCTCTCCTCTTGTCCCCCCCCTTTCTTACTAGCTCCCCTTCTACCCTTTTGCCCTCACTATCTCTTCCCTACCTGTTGCCATCCCTCTCATGCCCCGCTTGTCCTTCCCCCTCAGTATATTCCTGCTCCCCTTCTCTCCCATAGCAGAGGCTCAAATCTATTCCTAGTTGATACCCTCCTCCATCTCTTCCCCTATTGGTTTCCTCCTCACTTGTTCCTCTCCGTGCCCCCTGGTCCCTCCCTCCTACCCACAGCCATCTGCTCTCTCCTGGTACACCTCGTGGTCTCTTCCTCCCCGTCAGGAGGCCCCCTCGCCTCGGGCACCCCTCCCTTCTCCTCTCTTTTCTGCTACTGCCTCTGATATGGGGTCAGTTTCAGTCCCTGTTGCTCTTCCTCCGTCCCCACTTGCCATTCCCTATTCCCCCGCCAGGATGCCACCATACCATCTGTCCTGCCACTTAGACTCCTCCCTAACCTCCACAGTTCCTCCTCAAACTAGCAAGTTATATACAGAGCATACACCTCCCATCCTCCAAACCCAGTCCAGGATCATGGTGGAACCCACACCTTGTACACCCCCACCCTTCCAAAGATGCCCGTCTATTGACATGCAGCACCTGTCCCATTTGCCCCCATCTTATGTTATGGGCTCTTACTCCCAGTTTGTGTACCCTAATACAACTGTTAGACCCCTATTTACTCAAAATCCTGTTCCCCCCACACTAGTCCCACTACTGTCCCCTTACCAACTGGGTTAACTCAGTCTCAAATCTCATCCATTAGATACTGTATTACTGTAGCAATCCTAAAGCATCCTTGTCCGTTTTTTACCCCTCCGCTACCATACTTTTTGTTCTCAGTCCTCAAAGTTTCACTTAGCCCAGTTAGAAATCCTATTTCACTCCAAGTATTACTCAGCTCAGTTAGAGAAAGAAACAGAACAAATAAATATGTATTATTACAGCAATCCTAACAGTATAGCTCAGTACTTAGCTCAGTTAGAGAAATAAACAGAACAACTAAATCTATATTATTACAGCAATCCTAAAAGTATCCAGTCATTGCTTTGTCTCCACCCCAGAGACCCTGCTGTAATATAGGACTACACAGGACCCTGGGCGGTAGGATGGGCAACTCTAAAGTCCTGACAGAGCTCCGTTGAGCTCACTCACTCACCCTCTCTCACTCGCTTGTTCCGTTTCTCCCGGTGCTGCAGGCTACCCTTCTGTACTGGGTTTCTGCCTGCGTTGGCACCGCCTTCTGCCCACAAAGAAATCTACTGCAGTCCCAACAGAGCTCCGTTGAGCTCGCTCACTCCTCCTCCTCTCTCACTCCCTTGTTTTTAATCTGTCCCAAACACTGATTTCCCACAGCAACCGCACTATTCTGCGCCGGAACTGCGCAAACACATTTCAGCTAGGATGTGAAAAATGACAGCTGTACTGTTCATAAGGAGGTGTGGAAAAATGCCAATGTTGAAAATATGGCATGAAAATATTAAAAATTTGCGAAGTTACAAGAATGCATGGAAACTGTGCCATACATGCTTGTAACACAGTCATTTTATGGACTTCCCCCCATCAACTCTTTTTTTCTGCTCCACATTAACCCCCGGGGAACTCTCTCGGGCATCCACTTGCCCCCAGCCCTACCTCCGGGTCTGAAACTCCTCGTTCTCCTGGCACCATCCCAGCTATCCCCCCAGCTCTGAGCCCCCCGAGGTAGGGCCGCCCTTTCCACCCAGGGTGCTCTATCTAGAATCCAGGCCGGAATGCACTCGGCCCAGGAGTCGAGTGAGTCCGGCCATTGGAGTGTGGCTGAGAGGGTGGTGCCGTCATCTATCCCCAGGAGCAGGGAATTTTTCCTTGGTTTGTGCCCTCTGTCCTCCCACCCTTCCCTCGAGAGCTTGGACATGCAATGGCATCACGTCGCTTGCTGCAACTCTCGTTCCGCTATGTCATGCGCCCTAGCATGTGCAGTACCACTGGTCTCCACCGGGGGCCACTGCAAAGCCGGGCATGCCTGAATACCACCCCAGAGAGAGGAGAGCTGTCCTCCAGATGGTCGATCCTCTCTCTCCCCTGCCGACCTCCGGCAGTCCAGGCTCGTTCCCGAACCCGGATCGCTGGCGTGGCGCGAGGTGTGGCGTCCTGCGCCTCAACCCTCAGCGCCACCTGGCCGGGTCTCATTTTATGGACTTTCATCACCAAATTTTCAACATAAGCATTTTAGGACCTCTGCTCACGAACAGTGTCACTGTCATTTTCCTAATCTGCCCTGAACACTGATTTCCCACAGAGACTGCGCTATTCTGCGCTGGAAGTGCGAAAACACATTTCGGTGAGGATGTGTAAAGTGACAGCTGTTACTGTTCATAAGGAGGTGTGGGAAAATGCCAATGTTGAAAATCTGAAGTGAAAATATTACAAATTCGGGAAGTTACGAGCATGCGTGAAAACTACGCAACACATGCTCGTAAAACAGTCACTGTTTGGAATTTTTTCACCAAATTTGCAACATAGGCTTTTTGAGAGGCCATCTCATGTATAGTGGCACTGTCGTTTCATTAGTCAGTCCCAAAAGGTGATTCCACACAGTGACCGCAAAATTACCTTTCGTGACTGAATAACTCCATGACAATGACTGAATTCATGAAGAGGGGTCCCAATAACCCCATGTTGAAAATTTGGTGCCATAATTCCCAAAAATGCCAGAGACAGGCACCAAAGTTGAAAAAACCCTATTACTGCCATTATACAGCTTACCGGCATTTCTTCAGTTCGCGGTCAGCTCTGAAGAGTGCAAACGTGTTCCCGGTCCACCGAAGATCATTGCGCTGGGCTCTGGAGGTAAGTATGGGGTGAGGGGAGGTTTGGGGAGGTAGAGTATGCAGAGGGTGGGCGGGTTGGGGGCACCGAACACTTTGAGAACCATTTCTCGTTTTTTCAGGTAAAAACAAAAGCAGACAGTGTGGGTTTTTTTTTTTTTTTCGGGTAGGTGTTTGGTACACTGGGTGGGCCTTGTGTACTACCTGCATTTGTGGGGAGGGGGGACCGGCCACACAGGGGTTTGCCCGGCCAGCACAGAAATGGGTGTGGGGGTACATGATGCCAAGGGGGATTGGGCATCCCCTCGCACACAGCAAAATTGGGTGGGGACATTATGCTGGACAGGGAGGGCTCCCCATCAGCAAACTGAACTGGGGGGGGGGACCAAGTCGATGGAATTGAGCTCCTGTCGCAAAAGACTGTTCGGGGAGTACATGATGCCGAGAGGGGATAGGCACTTCTAAGGCAATAACAGAAATTTGGGGGTGGGGACATTATGCCAATGGGGAGTGGGCTCTCTGTCAGCAAATTAAGTTAGTCGGGGGCATGCCAACAGGGGGACTGGGCACCCCCATTGGCTCTGAGGCGGCTGCATAGAGCAGCCATATTCCTGGTAAAGATATCACCCTGCAATGACGGGTCGCTTCCTCATTGCAGCGGAACTGCTGATGCTGCACTGATGAGGAGGCCCCTCATTGCAGCAGCCAAATCGTTTCAAGTTGGTGGCACTTCTGCAGAACCAGTGTCATCAGGACACTGGGACTGCATTGGGTGCACACTGCCAAGTCCACAAATGCAGTGCTGGCATTGGCTGCCACACTGCCGCACCTCCACAACCCGCTTCTCTCCTAAGCTGGCACATAATGTTTCTTGTGCATGCGCGCAAGCAAACATAAAAATGTGAAGGCCACACTAGTTAGACACAGTTCTGCTTGTGTTTCATTTATTTGCTGTATGTTTCTTCTCCTTTGATATTTATTACTGAGGAAATTTGCATAAAAACACAATCTTTATCCATTAGAGTTCATCTGTGCCTACAGCTTGTTCTACACCAGAAGTCATAACCCTTGGCTTTGACATCAAAATCAGTTACCATGGAAACAGCTGTGGTGTTACAAAGAACTAGGACCTTAGATGGGGAACAAGCAACAGCAGCAGGTAAACTTTTACGGAACAAAGATAGAGTTTCCATGAAAATGACCTCAGCAATAAACAGTGGGGCACAAAAATACCAAGCCAATGCAAAATAAAAACTAATATGTGTCTGAATATTATGTTTTTCAAAGTTCTTTTAGAAGCATTGGCTACTTTTTAAAGCAACAGTATTTGTTAGCCAGGAAAAAAAGGTCATCATATAGCATTTTCTCAGCAATATAGTCCACATGGCCCCCCTTTCAGTCTCCACCACTTGTTTCATTCAGGAGCACCCAAAGCCCATTCAATCTCTGGCACTCGTACCATGCTAGCACCATCCTCCATTGATCCTTGGTTCTACCCCCCAGAAGGAGACAGGGTTGGGGTATTTACCTCCAAGTGTTATGTCAATTGGAATTTCCAGCCGACAGTAGTGTGGTGGCTCGGTTGTACCGGGTTTGGTGATCATGGTGTTTGGGCCCTTTTCAAAGGTTCTCCTAGCCCCTAGGATGTCAGCACACATGAAGGCTCAGTGCAGGGGTGTGTGCAAACAATAATGCATCTGCGCAAGCCTTTGCTGGCGTCCATTCTGCCTTGAGCTGCACTACCACCCATGCTCATTCAGGGATGCCAAATCCTCCCTCCCCCCCCAGCTGGCCTTGTGATGGTTCCAGAACCCGGGTCACTGGCATCGTGAGCAGTAGCTCTACCACTGTGCTGAAGGCTGGCTGGAGCAAACATTCCCCATCATAAATAGCACTGCACCACACTAAATGCAGAAAAACAGCAGCAGATAAAGACCCAAGCTCCGTCCAGTGTGCCCCAAAACACAACCTACAACATACTGGCTTATTGCCCAGCTGAGTGATTATCTTGCGTACCTGTCCCCCCATCACTCTCAACCCCTCATATCTGCATCCTACCCACCTCATGGACTACAGTCCCCTGAATTGATCCCACTCTTCCTTGAAGCTGACAACAGATCCGACCTCCACCAACTCCCCTAGTAATTCATTCAATTTTTCCACCACCCTAAAAAGTACTTCCTGTTAGCTTTCTTTAATCTCCCCCCAGTCAGTCTCCACCCATGACCTCTCACCACTCTGTTAACATTCCCGGTGAACAGCACCCCATGATCTACCTTGTTTATTCTTCTTAGGAACTTGTAGGCTTTGATCATATCCACCACTACCCCCACCTCCTGTCTGCCAGCGTGTGCATGTAAAGATCCACCAGCCTCTCCTCATGGGATCTACCTTGCTGCCCCAGGATCATTTTCGTGACCCTGTGCTGCACCACCTCCAGCCCATCCTAAAAGGCTTGGTTTTGCCACACTGAGTATAGCCTGGGAACAGAATCTTTAAAAATCCTCAGAAAGACATGTTTAAGGTCAGGATTAAATGAGTCTTTTTTTTTTAACTTATTTTCTTTATTTCCTTGGCGGGGGGGGGGGGTTTGTGCCTTTGGTTTTCCCCTTCCAGCCAGCCTTCACAGCCACTGCCCTGGTCACGGCCAGAGCTCACCTCCCCACCGCAGCCCTTCTCAGGCCTCATCACAGTGGGTACTTACCCCACCACCGCGGAGACCTGGAGGGTGGGCCCAGGAGGGAGCTGACTTGGGTGCATCCGTGGCAGTGCTGTCGGGGGAAGCTGTCATGCTGCCGAGGGATATTTTTTTTTCTGTATAGGTAGCCCCCCCTGAGCTGGCATGCAATGGTGTCAATGATGCTGCAATGCATGCTTCTGTACATTGCATGTCAGACGCCACCAACGCCATCCCTCTGTATTGTCCCTGAAGTTGCACAGATCCCAGCCGTTGCCAGGAGCCGGCACTTCAGCAGATGTGCCCACCCACCCTCCCCGGAGGAGAGCTGTCCCTGAATGCTCAATCCTCCTCCTCCTCCTCAGGACCCCAGGCAGTCTGTGCCCACACCCGAACACGGGTCGCCGGTGTAGCGTGAGGTGTGGCATCCAGCACCCCAACCCTCAGCACCACTGGGTCAGCCCAGGACTAAATGAGTCTTTAGTTTTCATGCTTCAGACAGACATATAGTTATGCTTGGCTTCCAATGTCAAGATAAAGAGCAGTTACACAAGAACTTACCATAACAGTAGGTCTTCGAGAGAATCTCCTCCATTAGGCCACACCTTTGGAACTATAAACCGTCAGCATCTGGACCACTTTGAAACTTTTTGCTAGCGGGTGCGGCACCAACAATGACATGCAGCATCAACGCATGTGTAAGGTGGGCGGCCCCATCTCTCCTCAGTTCCCCACCATAGATTAGCCTCCAACTATGAGGAACCACAAGATGAGACCAGCACCAAGCATAGAAGTAGAGGCATGGGGCTGGAGACAGGATGCATGGAGTAAGGTTTTAGGCACATCATCTGATATAACCCTCACTGGAAATAAAAGAGGGGCTAGAGAGAGCACAGCATGGCCTAATGGAGGAGATTCTCTCAAAGATCTACTGTTACGGTAATTTCTTACATAACTGTTTTATCTTCATCAAGGATATCTTCTCTGTTAGGCCACAATTTTGGAATGACTCCCAGGCAGTACAAAGCAGCAAGGAAGATGGCACAGTCTGATGTGCGATCACAACAGAGTGCCTTGCGGTACAGCAAGCCCCAAACCAGGACATCTATGAGAGACGATGTCCAGACTGTGAAGTTTAGTGAAAGTGTGAACAGAGTTCCATGTGGCTGCAGCACATATGTCAGCAGCAGGGGCATTTTTGAAATAAGCAACAGAAGTGGCCATACCCCTTGTGAAGTGAACACGAACACCACCAAAAAAACTCCTTACTGTGCTTCCTGTAACAGAACGTAATACAATGTGCCAACCATTTGGGGAGGCATTGTTTAGACACAGGAGTGTCCTCTTTCCCAGGGCAAATGAAACAAAAAGCAATATAATATCTCATTATTCTATATACATCTGAAGTATGGAGCAGTGCCTCACCCTGAACAACTTATTTAATGTTCGATGGCTGTCGACTGCTGGTGACCATGGAGCCAAACTATGCGGGTCGATGGCAGGAAAAGAATTGAGGTGGAGCAAGGGGACCCCCCATACCATGTCTGACGTCGGGTGGAGCCGACGTCAGGGGTGGTCCCCTGCCTCAGACTGCTAGCTACAAGTTTTCCGTGGGGTCCTGACGCCTGACGGCTTCAGTCCTAATGGTATTACCTGTTGCAAGAGCCCCACCTTCGAAGACAGATCTTAGTATTCATATGCAAAGTGACTCTGTCTTTGTGAAAAATCAAATAAGGAGGCTCACACATCAAAGCCTGAAGCTCGGAAATCCTCCGAGCAGAGGTCATCGCAATTAAAACTAACATTTTCCATGACAGGGAATGTAAGCCACAACTCATGGCAGGCTCAAAAGAAGCCAGTGTAAATCTCTCAAGAACAAAATTCAAGTCTTAAGGCAGGACTGGTTTGCAGAGCCCCGTACCATACTCTCATCACTTCCCTACACAGGGGATAGCAGTGAGTGCCCCCTTGTTTACTGATGCAATGCATCACATTGACATTGTCCATCTAGATTAGCAGTAGACCGAGGCAGAGAAGATTCTGAAAGGCCTGAAGGCTGTGCAGGACAGCCTGGATTTCCAGGACAATTATGTGTAGCTCCGTCTCCAACTGGTCCATGACCCCTGTGTGTCTGATAAGGGCTGAGATGAGCACCTCAGCCAGAGCCTGAGGTATCCGTGGTGAGGATTTGTACAGGAGCTGGTTCAAGGAATGGAATGTCCTTCAGTAGGTTGTTGTGATCCATCTACCATAACAACGCTCTGTGAAGAGGCAATGTGACAAGAACCATTTGGTCCAACGTATTGGTCAACTGATCCCACTGGACCCAGAGCATGCAGTAAGGTATCCTCATATGAAGACGAGCCAGTGGCACAGTTACTATGGCTGCAGCCATGAGTCCCTGGAGATGTAACATTGTTCGTGTAGAGACAAAATGGCTCCCACATACCAAGTGTGCCTGAGCAACCAAAGTGTCTGCCCTGTCCTGTGACAGGAAAGCGCACCCCTTCTCTATATCCACGTCCACCCCCATGTACTGCAGTCTTTGACACAGAGTCCACACAAGACTTTGGCACATTTACCGTAACCCCCAGGTCATTGAAAAACTGATGTGTCCAAGTCAGGGCATGTGGCAGAGCTTAATAAGAAACAATGGGTGAACACCACTGTAATGTTCCTTTGTAATATTCTTTATTTCATCCACACATATTCAAGGGCGACAGTTTCGAGGCTGGTGCCACCTCAAGGCCCACTGTAGTTGGTCTTTTATTAAGCTTTTCAATGTTCCAAATTCCATGTAATACTGCAAGTCCTTACACTCTTTACATTGAGAGTCAGCTTGAACCACGCCACTCTGCACCTCTGGGTTAAGTGTAGAAGTGGTAGAACAAGAATGTACATTTATACAAGGAGAAATGAATTGCCTCTATTGAGAGAACGAGAACAGTTGACTTGCAGTCTTACATGGAATTTAGAAAATTGAAAAGCTTAATAACACAATATCACCAAGTGCAAGGTGTTACATAACCTAGAATTAGATTGCAAGTGGTGTTAACATTCAGTTCCAGTGGTATGGACATTCAGTACCTAGTAACAGAAAACATGCCACCTCTTCTGTCTTTTTAGGATGCAAGACTGTTTAAGAAGTGTGAATGATACGGCCTCCAAGGTGGTTGGTCAGGCCTTCTTCAATGTCATCCAAGTGCCATGCTTTGAGTTCCAAACTGAGGAACGGTGCATAGAGCGCTACTGGTATGGCTGGTAAGTAGCGCCAACAGGAGCCTTTACATTTGAAAATGCAGGACCCACGTTGGGGCACCTCTATAGGAAAACTGTGAACTTTTTGTGTTTTTCTTTAATGTTTTTATTTATCTCCTTCCGACCGCCCCTACATCCTGGAACTACCGGGCTTACCTTATGCCCAGTCCGGGAGCAGAGCCTGCGGAGGGTCGGGAATCATCCTGTAGCCGGATCCCTTTTTTCTCTCTTTTCTTGTCCTCCCAATTTTACCCCTGGGCTCCAGGAGTAGAGACGCATGCGCATGGAGGCATGCATGCGTATTACAGCCCTGATGACAGCCCCTTCCGCCCACCCATCAGCCTATCACCTGGCACTCCCTCTGGCCTGCGCTGTCCCCTGGCCTCCACCACGAGGCAGTCAAGAGCCGAAGGATACCACCATCCCTTCCCATAGAGGAGAGCTGCCTCTCAGCAGCTCCATCCAGCTCTGCACCCTCTCCCCCGCCGACCTCCAATAGTCCATGCTCCTCCCCGAACACAGGTCATCGACGTGGCGCAAGGTAAGGCGTCCAGCGCCTTAGCCCTTGGCGCCACCAGCCTGGCCTCTTTTTTTTTTTTTTTTAATTTTTGTTTTTCCTGTTTTGGCCTTTCTTTTTTATTTTTTGTGTGTGTTCCTCCTTCCTGGAAGACCAGCACGTGGAACAGCCATGCCGCACACCAGTCATACCCCAACCATGTCCTGGTCCTGTGGCACACCATGGCTTAACCACCCCATAGAGGGGCCACCTACATTTCCCTCAGAAAGCAGGTGGAGTTCAAATGGAGTCCAAATGGGCCAGGCAGAGTCCAAGGCAATGGCAGGCAGCATTGGGGCAGGCTGTGTTGCCCATGAGCCTCATTTCATTTTTTTTTTTTAATTATACTTATATTGAGACACATACTGATTACATCACATTTGCATAACGTGATACACTGCACACATCAGTACAAAGTACAGTAGGAAAAAAACACAAACAGAAAGCACACAGCTCCATTTTCTTTTTTTTTTTTACTTTCTGTTTCTATGCCCCCTGTCATCACCACAGCCAGCCTTTCCTTCCAAGTGCCTAAGGTGTCCTAAGACTGTGCCCGACATCCAGGTACCAGCAGCTCCACACCCACATAGTGCCTTGGTCCCCCCACCCCGGGCAGGGAAGGAGAGGGTCTGCTTATTCCCCATTACACTAGCCATGTTGGGTCCTGGGCATGGGTTCGGGCTATGGCACCAGTGGCTCTTTATCTGGCTTGGCTCTGAGGCCATTTTCTATTTTCAGTGTCCCTCCCCAGATGTCGGCTCGCAAAGAGCTCAAGGGAGCATGGACATGCAAAAGCACATCCAAACGTGCTCCGGAGCTCGGCAGATATCTTCCCTATTACAGCACCCCCAAGCTGCACCATCACCCTGGTGGCAGTATAGCTGCAGGGATGATGGCCCTCCCTCCCCCCCGGAGGAGGAGAGCATCCCTTGGGATGCTCAAGCCTCCTCCCCACCTGCCGGCCCCAACAACCCGTATTTGTCCTGAACTCGGGTCGCCGGTGTCAGGAACAGTATCGCTACCACTACACCAACTGTTTTTAACTTTCCTTTTATGTCCCTTTCTAGCTCAGCACCAGTTTCCCTCAGGTGCTGCCAAGGAACACCCAACCCCCTTCACCCCCTACCTGTAGTCCTCATCCTCCACAGAGCCTTGGTTTTCCTCTCGGGGGGGGGGGTATTTATCCTTGATTCTCTTTGCCTTGTTAGGTAATGGATATACTGGGGTCTGTCATTGCAGTTGCTGGTGGCTGGGGACATTGTCTGTGTTTCCTTCTAGGCCATCAGCACGCTAGGGGCATAGTGCAGCAGCATGCACGACAGTACAAGCTGCATACCCAGGCAACATCCCCTTTCCCACTCTTGCCTAATGCTGTGCTACCACCTGTTGTCTCCTGGAGGCAGCACCACAATGAAGGCAGTGACCGTCTCTTCCCATGAGAGTGCCCTTTGGAATTCTCAATCTGCCTCACCTGGCCAACCTTCCAATGAACTGAGCTCATTCCTGAATCAGGGTCAACAGTGCCATAAGTGGTATCCCTACTGCTGCACTGTTGGGCCGGCCAAATTCCATTGTCTGGTTCCTTTTCCTCCAGGTCCTATCTCAGTGTCTCCCTTTCTGTACCACAGGGGAGCTCTGCCATGTGGGGGGGGGGGGCAAGCCAAAAGCCACAATCCACTTCACTGAGCAGGTAGGCCTGGGGGAATGCCAGAAGCAGATGGGGAAAGGCACTCTATATGGGCTGATAAGGGATGTATACCCACCAACCTGAAGGTGAATAAACAGAGTTTAAAAAAATGTAGTTTTATGGGGCTTGGATGAAAACCACGGTCTCGCAGGTGGCAGCGCGGTGTGTTGTTGGATCAGCCATTTGTGAATATGATTAACACGCATTAAGGTCCAGATTCCTTATTACCCGAATGTGGAACACTGGATTGTATGCAGGATGAAACATGTGGTGCTTTGAAAAGTCTGGTTGAATTACTGTGCTACCAGAACTAAGGGTTGCAGTATAACACCCCCACTGGTTCCCACGCTACGGTGTGCAGAATGGTGGGTTGGGAGCAGTGACAGTGCCACATCATTTGCATGCCCCTGGGCCCTGCTGATACTGTCAGGGGCAGCAGTGCCAAACCCAGCAGGGCAGTGGTGCATCCCATGTGGGGGTCAAGAAAGGCATGGCATGGCATGGATGGTGGTGGTGGTGGGGGAGTAATGAAACACAGTCATCAGGTGCTGTAAGTCCCCCCACTGACATCTTCACAAAGCACCTGCTACCAGTTTGTGGCTACAGATCTTGCCCTAGGGCTGGAAATTTATACTGTTGAATGGCTGTCGAACAGCACTACCATCTCTGAATGGGAGTAGTAACTGAGCCTGGCCAGCCAGTAGTATCCTTTCCTGGAACAGTGGACCTGAAGGGGGGGGTGGCCTGCAAGGAATTACAGGCTGTGTTACTAAGTAGTGGCACTGCCTGTCTTGTAGTATCTGCACCTAATGGGTAAGTGCTGTCAACAAGTCAGCACCCTTAATCAGGCATAATAGACCACCTTCCATTATTTATTTATTTAAAAGTTTGGTAAGTGGGAAAGGCACACTAAGCCAGAGCTCGTTTCCAGTTGCGACCTAGGGGAAGGGTAAAATGGAACAAAACAGCGACAGTCACAATGAAATGAAACAACATCAGCAGTGATAAAGTGCAAAGTACAATGTAGGCATAAAAATAAATAGAAAAATAAATACCCCGATGTGTGCTGAGAAGTCTGAGTCGACAACTTCCAGCTGGGTGCCATGGAGGGTGGGGAAGACAGGGAGAGGAGATAGCTTTGATAGCTTTTGACTGGTGCTAAAGGTCATTGATAATAGGAATACTGGTTGCCACATATGAGTGCGTTAGGCTCAGGGGGAAGAATACAAGGGCCAAAGCGCCCAGCTGGTTCAGTTCTGGGGTTGTCCACGCAGTGAGGGAAAAGAGGTTGGCCTATAGAAAATTCAGGAAGACTAAGAGAGAGGTGGATAGGTAAAATTACCTAAGATTGGCTAGTGAGGCAAGTAAGGAAGTCTGGCGCGAAAAGGCACAAAAGGATCTTCAAATAGCTGAAGGAATTAAGAAGGGGAGAAGGCTTTCTTTCACTATATAAGTGAGAAAAGGAACAAGAAGAAAGGGATTGTTAGGCTTAAGAAAGGTGAGGAGTGGGAGGAGGATAATGGGCGAAAGCAGAGATACTAAATGAATACTTCTGTTCTGTCTTCACCAGGGAGAAGGATGGACCAGTGCCTTCAGGAGGGAAAAGACGAGCGGGGGGAAGGGAACACAGATGTAGTGACAGAGGAGGATAGAGTGAGGGAGGGGCTGCTGGCATTGAAGGTGGACAAATCACCAGGACTGGACAGATTACATCCAAGGGTACTAAAGGAACTGGCTGAGGAGCTGGCAGGGCCACTGGCAGACCTATTTAATAGTTCACTAGTGTCAGGCATGGTACTGCAGGACTGGAGAACAGCACATGTAGTGCCCCTCCACAAAAGCGGTCCCAAGGATGACCCAGGGAATTACATACCAGTCAGTCTGACCTCCATTGTGGGCAAGCTCATGGAGACCATATTAAAGGAAAGGTTGGTGGAATATCTAGAGGAGCATGGTCTCCAGGATGCGAGGCAGCAGGGGTTCATGGGGGGGGGGGAGAATCGTGTCAAATGAATCTGATTGACTTCTTTGACTATGTCACTAAGATAGTAGATGGGCCAAGCAGTAGACATCCTCTATCTTGATTTCAGCAAGGCCTTTGACTCTGTTCCCCATAAAAGGTTGATCAAGAAGTTGGTGGATCTCTGGGGAAAAGATGGCCAGATGGGTGGAAAACTGGCTGAGGGACAGAACCCAGAGGGTGGCTATGGGGGGGAGAGTTATCTGGCACCAGAGAGGTAAACCAGTGGGGTCCCGCAGGGCTCGGTGCTGGGTCTGGTATTGTTCAGTGTCTTCATCAGTGACATTGGGGATGGCATTAAGGGCAAAATGTGCCTATTCGTGGATGACACCAAGCTCTGCAAGAGAGTGGACACAGCTGAAGGGATACAGGACCTACAGGATGATCTGGAAAAGCTGGGGAGGTGGTCCAGGATCTGGCAACTTGGCTTCAATGCCAAGAAATGCAGAGTTATGCATATTGGAGCCAATAATCCCAGGACAGAGTACTACCTGGGTGGAGTCCGAATATCTGCATCAGAGGAGGAGAAGGACCTGGGAGTGATGATCACTAGTGACCTGAAGCACTCCAAGCAGTGCAGGAAAGCAGCAGCAAAGGCAAACAAGATGCTGGGATGCATATCTAGGGGGATCAGTAGTAGGAGAGAGGAGGTTATACTGCCCTTGTACAGGTCCCTGGTAAGGCCTCATCTAGAGTATAGGGTTCAGTACTGGTGCCCACACCTCAAAAATGACATTAACCTGCTGGAGAAGGTCCAGAGGAGGGCTACAAAGATGATAGCAGATCAGCAGGGTAAGGCATATGAGGAGAGGTTGAGGGCACTGAACATGTACTCCCTGGAAGACAGGAGAGAGAGAGGGGACATGATTGGGACCTTCAAGTACTTGAAAAGGATAAATAAGGTGGATAATGAGAGTCTCTTTAAACTGAGTGGCAACCATAACATGAGGGGGAACAGTCTTAAGCTGGAGGGTGGGAGGTTTAGGAGGGAGGTCAGGAAGCACTTCTTCAAAGAGAGGGTGGTGGACACTTGGAATGCACTGCTGGAAGAGGTGATCTCATTGAAGAGTTAGTTGGAGAGGGAGGAAGAGACTCTAGCTGATGACTTGGTGACTGTGTTTGTAAGTGTATTTGAGGTATTTTCTTAGCTGCCATTTCTGTGTGTGTTTGAAATTGTATTTGAGGTCTGTTCTAAACTGCCATTTGGGGTGCTTTTCCATTTAGTTTGGGCAGGATTGAGGGATTCTAGCAGTCAAGTTTGTGATTGTATGTTTAAAAGTTGCTGTCTGGCCTTTAAGTGCAGGCATCATGTTACAGGGATTAGTGTAGTTTGAATGTGAGGTATTAACTGCCATCTCAGTTTAGTCTTCAGTTAGTTGAAGAGGGAGGAAGAGACTCTAGCTGGTGACTTGGTGACTGTGTTTGTAAGTGTATTTGAGGTATTTTCTTAGCTGCCATTTCTGTGTGTTTGAAATTGTATTTGAGGTCTGTTCTAAACTGCCATTTGGGGTGCTTTTCCATTTAGTTTGGGCAGGATTGAGGGATTCTAGAAGACAAGTTTATGAGTGGAGTGAGGTGTCACTGCCAGAGGACTCCTTGGCTGACTGTTTTTTGGACACAGCCTATGGTGTAGTCCCACTGTCCACCCACCCCAGGGCTCACCCTACATTTATTGGGTGGTCCCATAAGGCCTTGCAACATCCTGCATCCATACAGGAAGTAGCAAAGAGAGGAAGCATAACAGAACACAACAGAAAGAAAACATATATTTGGGGGATATCAAATAGCCATCTTAAGTAGGCAGTTGATTGAGGAAGGAAGCAGACATGATGGGAGTGGTGCAGTGCAGCGTTTGTGGAGCGGCGGTCTTCAGGGAGACATTCTGGAGGCTGCGATGCTGCCCTATCTGCAGGCACCTCTCTGGGCTGAGGGAGAAGGCTGCCTGTCTCCAAGAAGAGTTGGCCAAGCTGAAGGCAGCATCCACCCCCACCCAGAGACCACCGGGTCCACAACCTTTACCTCAAAGGATGCCAGGAAAGAGGAGTAATTGGACTACAATGGGCTCAGGGAGGGTGAGGGAGGGGGGTTGAGAGCACGTCCCCCAACCAGTCCCGCTTGCTAACTCCTGAACTGTTTTGAGGAACAGGAAAGCCCCACTCAGGAACCCGAGGCTGCATCTAGGGAGGATGGGAGGGTCCTCCAGGATAGAGCCCTAGGGAAGGGAAGTAGGGAACCCCGGAGGAGGGGGAAGCTTCTCCTAGTAGACGACTCTATTGTCCGGGGAGTGGAATTAGGGTCACCTAGCAGGGGAGAGAGGGAGGTCAAGTGCCTCCCAGGAAGCACTGCATGGAGGGATGGGAAGCAGATCCATAGAATCACTACAGCAATAGGTAGGAGGGAGCAGCTGGATGTCATTGTCTACCTGGGGACCAATGACCTGGCCAGGAGAAGTGTGGAGTTAGCCAGAGTCCAGGATGATTTCAGGAAGCTGGGGGGAAACCTGAAACAGACAGCATGCTCCGTCTCATTCTTAGAGGTGCTACCTGTCCAGGGCACAGGGGAAGCTAGGGCACTCCACATCCGTACCTTCAACTCCTGGTTGAAGGATTGGTGTGGAAGGGAGGGTTTGGGCTTCATAGGGGACTGGGGTCTGACTTGGGCAGATGCAGACTTACATAAGGAGGATGGCCTGCATCTGTCCGAGAAAGGGACCTTGGTCCTTTGTGAACAGTTTAAATGCTTCAGCTGTGAGCATTGAAACTGGCCAAGGGAGGAGAGCCAGTAGGCTTAGGAACACCCCCCACCCAAAATGGGAACATGCAGGAACATAAGTTGACTACGGGAACAGTGAAAGCAGGCAGGGAGGGGCAGGCAGGTGAAGAATATATATTGAGTGATACGGGGGGCAGGAGCACATAGGAAAGGAAACCGGGGTGGGAGGAAGATGCTGGAGAGGGAGAACAAGAGCAGAGGGAGGGCAGACCGTAAAACATGGAAGATCATGCTAACGAATGACCGTAGCCTAGGAAATACATTTCCAGACCTGGAGGCCTTGTTGGCAGATGCAGACCTTGTCATAGCAGCAATAACAGAGACATGGTACTCTGCTAATCATGGCTGGGAAGTCAATGTAGCAGGCTATACATTGTTCAGGAGAGACAGGGAGGGTAAAAAGGGTGGGGGAGTGGCCTTGTACATCAGAGATGGTATAAAGGCTACAGAAGTTCAGGGAAGACAGGGGGAGGCCGAGGTAATGTGGGTCACCCTGGAGCCAGAGAATGGAACAGCAATACGCACTGGGGTGATCTACAGACCTCCAGCACAGAGGGAGGAAGTAGACAGGGAACTAGTGGAGAACATACATGACATGGCAGCTAAGGGCAAAATCCTGCTACCAGGGGATTTCAATATGCTGGACGTGGATTGGGCCACCCAGATGGCTGTTTCAGCCAGAAGCACAGCCATCCTAGAATCCCTGCAGGGGTCTGGATTCAGGCAGCTGATGCACGAGTCAACCAGGGACAAGTCAATTCTGGACCTGGTATGGACCAATGGGTACAGAGTCAAAGAAATACAGGTGGAAGGGCAGCTGGGGTCCAGTGACCACCACATGGTGTGGTTCAGCATGGAGACATGGCCTCAATCAAGCCATACAAGGGCAAGAGTATTATATTTCAGGAGGGCAGATTTCACTGAAATGGGTAGATGTATACAAGCTGTCCTGGGGAAGGGAGAGATAGTAGAGGGGGTGGAAAAACAATGGGAGAAACTGAAAGGAGCCATAGTGGATATAACAAACCAATGCGTTAGGATAGTGGCCAAAGGGAAAAGAAGAAGGAAACCACTATGGTTCTCCAAAGAGGTGAGGGACAAAGTCAGGGCTAAAAGGCTGAGTTTCAGGAAATATAAGGGGAGCCAAAGGGAGGACAGGTAGGTGTACCTTGAATGTCTAAGAGAAGCAGGGAAGGCTGTTAGGAGGGCAAAGGCACAGACAGAAGAGAGCTTGGCACAGTCTGTAAACAAAGGGGATAAGGCATTTTATAGGTACATCAGTCAAAGAAGAAAAAATGGGAGAGATTGTGAGACTCAAAGGGGAGAAGGGAGAGTGTAAGGAGGGGGATCTGGACAAGGCAGAAATACTGAACAAATACTTCTGCTCAGTATTCACTAGGGAGGGGACGGATGAAGGACCACAGTTGGGTTGCAGAGGCAATGGGGGGAGAGGCGAACACCAGTCCATTCACAGTGGAGAGAGTTTTGGAAGAACTCACAAAGCTAAAGGTGGGTAAGGCCATGGGGCCAGATGGCATCCACCCAAGGATATTAAAGGAGCTGCGAAGGGAACTAGCTGCGCCTCTGGCAGCCCTGTTCACAGAGTCACTCAACACAGGTGTCGTTCCAGAGGACTGGAGGAGGGCACAGGTAGTCCCACTGCACAAAAGCAGCAGTAGGGAGGAGGCGGAGAACTACAGACCAGTCAGCCTCACCTCAGTGGTGGCAAAGATCATGGAGACACTGCTGAAAGAAAGGATAGTGGCACATTTGGAATCCAGTGGTGCTCAGGATCTGAGGCAACATGGATTCACAGCAGGAAGGTCATGTCAAATGAATCTAATAGTTTTTTTTGATTGGGTGACAAGGGAACTTAATCAGGGAAGGGCAGTAGACGTCACCTACCTGGATTTCAGCAAAGCCTTCAACACCGTCCCACACAGAAGGCTGAGTAACAAGATGGGTGGTCTGGGCATGGGAGACAAGGTGGTGAACTGGGTTAGGAACTGGTTAACAGACAGGAGGCAAAGGGCGGTGGTAAATGGGGTACAATATGGGGAGAGGGGGGTGACTAGTGGGGTACCACAGGGATCAGTACCAGGACCAGTCCTGTTCAATGTATTTGTTAGTGACATTGCAGAGGGGCTGGAAGGAAAGGTCTGCCTGTTTGCAGATGATACCAAGATCTGCAACAGGGTGGATACTCCAGAAGGGGTGCAGAAAATGAAGAGGGACCTGGAGAAGCTTGAAAGATGGTCAGTGATGTGGCAACTGAGGTTCAATGTAAAAAAGTGCAAAATAATGCACCTGCGTAGAGGGAACCCTGGGGAGAACTACAGGTTTGGGGGGGGGACTGACTGTCACCAAGGAGGAAAGGGACCTAGGGGTAGCATCTCTGATGACCTTAAGGTATCAAAGCAGTGTACAAAGGCGGCAGGGAGGGCCAGTGGTGTGCTGAGGTGCATAGGCAGGGGTATCACTAGCAGGAGGCAGGAGGTGGTGATGCCATTGTATAAAACATTGGTAAGGCCTCACCTGGAGTACTGCATGCAGTTCTGGAGACCGCACCTGCGCAAGGACATAGATAAGGTGGAGACTATCCAGAAAAGGGCAACAAAGATGGTGTAGGGCTTACACTACAAAACATATGAGGAGAGACTAAGGGACCTCAATATATACTCACTGGAGGAGAGGAGACAGCGGGGGAACATGATTGAAACTTTAAAGTACCTCAAGGGCATAAACAAGGTGCAGGAGGGGGAGCTTTTCCAATGTAGAACAAGTACTAGAACAAGGGGAAACACGTGTTTAAGAGGAGGGGGGGTAGGAAACCAAGTCAAAAGCTTTCACAAGGTTGATAAAAATAGCTGCTGTGATGAGACTTTTGTCCATCCTTGTGAGGATGGAGTTAGTCATGCAGAGAAAGGAGGTGATTGTGGAGTGTTGTTTTCTGAAACAGGATTGGAAAGGGAATAGGTAAGAGGAGTCAAGGAATTGACAAGTCTGGAATGGACTACTGTGACTCCTGCAGTTTGGCTAGGGAGGGTAGGAAAGAGATTGGCCTGCAGTTGCTGGGGATGATGGGTCACCCCTTTGTGGAGGAGGAGGAGTACCTTAGCAGTTTTATAGGCGAGGGGGATGGCACAAAGGGTAAAAGAGAGGTTCAGGTAGGCGAGCAGCAGGAGACTGGCAAGGGCAGAAATGTGGAGGAGTTGGGGTCTAAGCCATCAGGGCTATATGCGGAGATGTTGAGAGATCTGAGGGTGAGGAAGACTTCCTGAGGAGAAACGGGAGGAAAGTGAAAACCAGAGAAGGAGGAAGACTGGGGCGGAGGAAGGGCATGGTTGAGGATTGAGAGGGAGCTGCACAAGTTGTGAAGTATTTGTTGAAGAAAGATGGCCAGAGACCAGTGAACCATCAGCTTGGGGGGGTGGGTCGAAAGGAGTGAACCATTTTCCAAGTTGGAGGGGGAGCTTAGGTTGGATTGAAGGTTGGAGTTGAAGTAATGGGCCTTGGCTGCACATTTAGCCTTGGTGCAGGAATTTCTGAGGTGCTTGTAGCACTGGTGGTTGGAGTCAGAGTGGGAGGCCTTAAAGTGGGACCAAGTCTGGCCCCTGGTTTTGCAGAGCAGTAAGAGGTCAGGTGCAATCCAGGGGTGGTGAGAGGGTTAAACTCTGTTTGTTTTTTTGAGGGGGGGCGTGAGTGTTCCAGTAGTGAGTGAGGATGGTGATGAAATGTGATAGGGGCGTCAACATCCTGGGCAGAGTAGACAGAGGACCAATCTGCAGAGGCTAGATCACACAAGAGAGCATCAGAGTTGAGAAACTGTAGGGGTCAGTGCCAAATGTACTTTGGGGAGGATTTTAGAGGACAAGTTTTTCTGACACAATAGACAAGACACTGATCACTGAAGACATTAAGAAGAACATCAGAAGATGAGACACAATGGGGATGAGTGTATGGTACCCAGTCTAAGAGGGAGTGGTTAGAGGAGTGGGAATTTAACCTAGTGGGTTCAGAGATTAGTTGCGAAAGATTTGATGGAGTGCTGGATAGGCTTTGAGTCTGGAGAGAGTCAATTCAGGTTAAAGTTACAGAGAAGGAAGAATTCACCTGAGGCAGAATGGGAGACAACAGCGGAGTCTACTGCCTTTATAATAAGTGCAATGGATGCCATATACCGAGTCCACTATTCCTTCAGATGTGGAGGAAAGTGGACATGATATGGGACACACTATCAAATGATGGAGATAACATTTTCTTTCTATATAGCTTTTTCTCCTGTGGGGGGGGGGGCTATCAGGCAAGGCTTTGGTTTTCTCTCTCTCTCTCTCTGAAGGCTCCGATCTGCCCTGATCTGGGCATCATGTAGCCTGCCAGCATCCCCCTGTTTTTCTCCTGTTTCCCCATTGCTGGGGCACACATGTCAGCATAAGCACACGGAGGCACGCCCATGCTGCAAAAGTCCGACAGCATTCTCCCTTTATTGGCACCTGCAGTCCTGAACTACCCTTGGGCCTCCAACCAGAGGCAGTCATTAAGTGGGAATGCAAAGCCAGCCTCCCTCCCTCCCTGGGAGGGAAGAGTAGTCCTCCGGATGCTTGATCCTCTTCAGCCAACCCCCCATGTTCACCACTGAACACAGGTTGCTGGTGTGGCAGGAGGTAAGGCATGGATGCCTCAGCCCTCCTTACCACTGAACTGGCTGAGAGATAACATTTTCAAACAAATAGAAATTAATTAATTAATTAATTTAATTAATTTGTGCTTTAAAGTCTCACTGTGTAATGTGGAATTAGTCCATCTGGGCTTCTGAGTGGTAAACTCAGGAATGGGCTTCCTACACATAACACTAAAGTACAGTACTTCACAGTAAATCAAAATAAGCACCATTAGTAGTTATTTTTTTGAGGTACGTCATCTCATTTTCATTTGGGGTCCTGTGTCATCCCAGTTATTCAGATGGGTGGGACTGAAGCAAATACTATTGAGTGACAAAATGACCCTGCTCCACTCTGTTCTCCCAACCAAAACCTCTCTGAAGACCCTCTCAAAACTGTACTTCTATACTGTGGAGCTCTAGCTGGGGGGTCATTTTTTCTAAACTCTGGCAATAAGTACTCCAATAGTCAGAAATGTTAAGAGGACAGGAAAGTTGCGCCATGTTCCAACAGTTTGCAATGTTCCTATTTTCAAAATAAAATGGTGCCATGCTAGCTGCACCTGAATAAAAGTTGAGGTGAAAACAGCATTTTATACACCAGTGTGACCATAAGCTCTTGATCTACCAGAACAGGGTTCAGAGCTCGGTACACAGCAGTGACATAGTCAAAACTCCATAGACCTGGTTCCAAGAAGAAAACCATACAGACTTTTGCCAATAAAAAGAAGTAAAAATACAAAACAGTTCTTTCCAACAGTTTCGATTCTAGCAGTTAAATATGGATCATTTGAAGTTCCGAATGACATTCCTGAAGACAGGAACATTGAAGACAGCTGCAAACCCATACAAATGCTCCTAATACTCCTGTCTCCTTTAACGGTACAATTGTTCTTTTTTTCTTACTTCCAGTTTTCAGCTCCAATGGGGTAGCCAGGTTCACTTATAGTTGATCTGTGCCTCTTACCCCAGATCACTAGAGGGATTGTCTACTTGCTGCCTGCGAGCCATTGCTGCACCCCCCCCCCCAAATCCCAAGGAATGTCCCCTTTTTGCTATGGCAAAAGGCTATACATTAAGCTGTTTGGGTCCAGATCCCATCGGGAGAAGGTTGATGCAGTTAGGGTGTTGGGGTGGGGGCGCTGACACAGCTAGACTGTCCAAATGGGTCAGGGGAAGATGGTATTCTTTATCTGAGCTGCTCCCCTCCATTTTTCTGTTTTTGTTCCTTGGAGATGCAGAGATATGAGAGACTACTTTGCCATGTCATGTACAGATATGCAGGCCTCCTCGGCACCTCACCCTCCCTTCCAGGAACAAAGCCATCCCATCACTCAGTCAGTCAGTCACTAGAGGGCAGTCAAGTAGAACGGCACTACAACCTACCATCCCTGAAGAGAGTCTAACTGACATTTCAGTCTTGGGGAATGAAAATGAGGTCGCCAGCATGCTCGAACAACAGTCCAGTTCGCTTTTGATTGTGCTCTTATTTCAATGAAATGTCTAATGTTCTTTTGTTTATTTTAATTATGAAGGTGTAAAAAATATGAGCGAGTGGCTGTCGCTGTACCTCGTGATCCCATACTATACGAGTTTGGAGGGGACTTGATTGATGCTGCACTTACATATCCTCCAGCTTGGGAGGAAGAGGCCACGCCAACTTCGTCCCCTCGAACCCACACACCATCCTCTAGAGCTGCCACAGTGACACCACCACCACTGCCAACTGAACAGCCAACCTTGGAAGATGTCATCAGCATAGCCGAAGATCTTCTTAAGGTGATGGCAACCATCGGCCAGGGTTCCACCACAAGCACCACTGAAGCTTCCAAGACTGAAACCTTCATTAACAAGAAGAAAAAGAAGAAGCAGCAGAAGAACAAGAAAAACAAAAAGAAGGGCAAAGGTCTGAAAAAGGAAAAGAAACTTCTTTGCAAAACCAAGGAACAAAACATTACCCCCCAGAGCTCTGAGAACACTAAAGAGCAAGCCAAGGTTATCCTGAATGAAATGGATAAAACCAGAGTAGATGTTACTTTTAATTTACTGGAAAATGAGCTGGACTTGGGAGGGAAGGAAAAAACCTTTAATGATGTCATGAACGATGAGCCAGTCAGAGAAGAACCTGTTGCTCATATAGCGATCACTACGAAAACAATGGAGGATGTCTTTAAGGAACGGCCTACAGCATTTCCAGTGAGATCTACCTCACAGCCATGGAGGAGCAAGAAGCAAAGAAGAAAAAACAGCAAAGAGAAGAAGCGAGGAAGGAAGAAACCCAGAACTGATAAAGTGCAAGACCCAGCAGAATTATTTTATTGAAGTTGTGTTTTTTTTTTTACTAATAATGTTTTTTAAATAACTTATTTTTATAAAAACAAAGTCCTAAGAACAATTTGTATGCATATGATAATGAACGAAAAAAGTTACTGAAAGAATAAGGAAAAAGTAATGGAATAAAAAAAAAACTAACAGCAAAACATATCCTCTTAAGGATGTTTATCTGAAGTTAAAGAATGGCTTAAGTTGAACTTTAGCTTTTGTCCAAGCTGGCATATATTTCCATAACAACCTACTCACATGCCCATTCTACTACAGATCATTCCACAATACTAATAATGGTGTCCATATTTATAACTGCAACTATGCAAATTTAGAAAACTGAAATGTTGATGACATGAATACTTGTTATTCGTGGGTGATTCAGCAAATTACTCAGCTGCATGTACCTGGGGAGGAGATAAAAAAAGAGTAGCATGCTGGTGTAAAGGTTTACTCGCCCCCAAAATATCCATGCTTGTTAGCTGTTTCACTGATTGTACACATCTGTCAGAATGCACACGTCAGCATCTATTTTTCTCCCACGGGAAAATAAATGTATGAACTTACAAAATGCATCTGGTCTCGTTTTTGTCTCCAGTTGAGGAAAACACTTCATGTTAAGCTTGTGGTAGAGTAGCTAATAAGGTGCTCATACTTCTTTAGTGTCAGCTCAGCTGGTAGCTCCTCAGATCCATAGACTGGATGGTCATGGGTTCAGGCCCAACTCTGGAGACTTAGTTTAGTGCTGGCTTTGAGGGGGTGCCATCTCTCAGACAGCATGTTAGATTTTGGTACTCTCTGCCATTCTCTGGAGGGTCTACAGCTGAAAATGAAAGATTCTGTGCACAGCTGTTTTTGTAAGATTAGAGACTTTCACCCCCTCCCCGTACAATGTCTTCAGCTAACGTTATCCCTAGCTAAACAAAACATTGTCTGTAATGGCATTATCCCATGTCTGTGTGTGGCTGCCTTACACTGACAGTCCCTGCTCTGTTAGTACATTTCTCATGGCCTTGTAAAGCGCATTTGGATAGTGTGCAGGAAAAGCACTGTGTAAAACCACAATTCATTCAGTCGTGTAATACAGTGGCATGCTCTTTTGTAGCTACATCGTTGACTTCTAAGTTTGTTTTTGTTCCATGTTGGCATGCTCATTTTGTTTAGACAGACAGATCAATTAATGTATAGCTAGAGAATACATACAGACAGACATGTAGACAGCCGGTCAGATAGTGTGCAACAGACATTGCTTCATGTCTTTATAAGACAATGGGTGTTCAAAAACAGCTGAGAATACTATACTGACAAAATCCTAGAAATAGCCGTATTTAATGGAACACTCCTTTACTTCAACCCCTCACAAAAAAAACTGGTTCAAAATGAGGAAAATGTGCAGTATACAATGTAATAAAAAAGGTACAGTTACAAAACTGTCACCACAGCATACACAGCTGCTTTAGCTACTGAAAGCGCAAATGTGAAGCCAGACTGCAGTCAGGTGGGGCCACTTCAGGATGTTTGCATGTGCAGTCACAGCATATGTGTGTGTGTGTGTTGAGCAGTTCCTTGTTGGTGTCATCCTTGAGGGTAAGAAGAGGAAAAACAGCCCTGCCACGCAGGATGAAGCCGCACTTCTGCCACAGGCTCCACAATGCTGGTCGTGGCATTAGACTGTGCTGTGCAAGAAGCCTGGGTAACTAGGGAGCTCCAATAGCCCCACCATGGGAGGCAAGCCAAGAGATTCAGAAGGCAAGGGTAAGTGCCCCGGGAAGGCTGGTGATGGAGCTCGGATGCAGCCCCAGGTAAGGGCAGGCCAGAGTCAGAAGGGGACAGAAACAGATAAAAAAATGTTATTTTAGTGTTATAAAAACTTGGTTTAGAAGAACAACAGTCGGACATTACAGGGTGCACAGCTGTTGTAAGATAACCCCATGCCTGGGGAAGGGTGGAGGACAGAGGTGCTTAGCTTTATTCCAGCCATATCTTACAATGTCCCTCTCTAGGTGTCATTGCCACAAAGCAACTACACATCTCATCTGTCCCTCAGAGGGTAATATATATGTCAACGACAAATGGATCACTTGGGAGAGACTGGACATTTGGTCCAGCACAGTGGGAGTGCATTGTGCAGCCATCAGGAAGACTGGAATTCGGGTCCAAGCTCTGGAATGTCATACTGGAGCAAGGTGCACTACAGTGGTGAGGTGCAGGACTCCCAGGAAGGGAGGGAGGGAGTGTATATACTGCCTGGCTTATGCACCCCCCCCCCATCATTGGCAGGTCATGACATAGGGTTAGGGATGGGCAAGGAAGGCAGTTGCTTACCCACTCGGAAGAAAGATGCAGCGGCAGCCCCTCCCCCAACCCTGCCAACATCAGGGTGGGAAACAGGAACAAGTGTGGGGGGGAGAAATGGGGCAACAGAATAATAAAATCGAGATACTTTATCCAATTTGGTGATAAGATGGGGTGATACTCTTCTGATGACATGCTGCCTCTGTAAAGAAAGATTAACTCTTAGAAGAATGTAGCAGCATTCCAGGAAGCAGGATTATCCCTGTACACTTCTCCTAATAAACACCTATTGCCACCCACCTCTAAATCCCAACACATAAGCAGCTACTTCAGCCCATCACCTGACCCTCACAAGTTGCCTTTTTCTCCATGTATGGTACTAGAGCTATTCCTAAAAGATGATGTCTACTTTTCAGTTGAGATGGTTACATGCTGAAGAAAAAAAAAACGTACGCAGTCAGTAAAATGTGAAAAAAAAAGATTTAATGGATGTGTGGTGAGGCTGGACACCAACACAGTGTCTGCTTTGGAATTTCTTTAGAATTTTTTTTAAATCTACTTATTGCTCCTAATCTTCAACCAGCATAAGTCTTCAGTCCTGTACACTACTTTTTCACCCTTGGGGTGGCCACCAATGGGGTGAGGCTTAGCATCAAGCTGGAGCTCACCCTGGTCATCTCCACTTCCTGCCAGTGACCAGACTCAATCTTTTGTCCAGGTAGAGCCTCAGCCAGCTGGAGGACATCCAGTCCTGGATCTCAGCGAGGCATGCATTTAGTACCTCCATGTTGCCACCAGTCCCAGGCACAAAATATATATATAGCTGGATGTTGTCTACGTAGCAGTGGAAACCCACACTGTAGCATCGAATGATCTCACCCAAGGGCAGCATGTACACTGCAAACAACATGGGTGAGAGGATCGAGCCCTGGGGAATTCCAAATGGCAGTGGCCTTGGACGAGAGGAGAAACTCCCCATTACTACCTTTTGCATCCTACCAGTAAGAAAGGACTCAAACCAGTCGATGACAGTACTGGTGAGTCCACAAAGCCCCTTAAGGTGGTGCAACAACACACCATGGTCTACAGTGTCAAAAGCTGAGGAAAGAGCGAGGAGAATGAGAATTGACCATTCACCTCTGTCTCTAGCCCTGAAGAGGTCGTTAAGCACCTGTATTGCCACTGTTTAAGTACTGTGCCTCAACCAAAATCCAGACTGAAGGGGCTCAAAGATGTCGAAAGCATCAAGGTAGGCTTCGAGCTGCAGCGCTATAATTTTCTCAATAAACTTGTCCAAAAAGGGCAGGTTGGAGATGGGTAAGATGTCAGGGTCAAGAGATGCTTCCTCAGCACCTCTTTCAAAGCACTGGGAGACAGCCCCTCAGAAAGTGAGTACCAGACAATCTTAGCAAACAGTAGGCCAACAGACTCCACACATCTCACAAGGAGATGTGTCAGGCCTGAGTCCAATTCACAAAATGTGGACCGCAGCAGCAAGATTACCTCACATACTTCCTACACCTCCACTGGCTTGAACTCACTCCAGACTATCAAGGTGCAATTTGCGACATCTGACTGACCACTGCAAGGCAACGTATGCTGTTTGACAGATACCGGACCTGATGGAGGACAATCTGCCTGAGAAGAATACAGCAATCTCTTCGCACTTACCCACAGATGCTGCAGTAGGTAGACTGGATGAAGTAGTCTGTCAGCAGTCCAAAAGAGCTGAGCTGGTCTATTCTTCCCTGCAGCCATCACCCTGGACAGAAATACTGCCTTCTTATGGGAGATAGCCCTTTGATACTCACTATAGTGAGCTTTCAAAGCCAGTCTGTCCACTGCTGATCCAGACTTCTGCCAACGATGCTCCAACTTCTGACTCTTAGTCTTTATCTCATTGAGAGCCCCGTCAAACCATGGTGGTCTCAAACAAGAGGACCTGGGTCATATACAAACAAGTGCGAGAGAGTCAAGCGCTGAGGTCACAACCCTATTACAAGCTGTGACCACCTCGCTCACATCCACCGCACATGCAGTTCTCACCTCTGAGGTGTATATTATTGCCAGTAATCCCTCTGGGGACAGCCCCCTTAAAGGGCAGTAACAGACCATCTCCACAGGAGAGGGATCACTGAGGGGGGACCCCGAACAAGAACCTTACCATGCAGTGACCTGATCAAATGACCAGATCATTTCTGAGATCAGTAATCTCAAGTCCAAGAGAGAATACTGGGTGCAAGGCATGGCTGCGGTAGTGTGTCGTGGAAGCAAATGTTTGTGCGAGGCCCACCAAGTTCATCTGGAGGAAGTCTTATCCAAACTGCGATAGTTCATCATCAGTCCAGGCAGGAGGTCTTGAGGCTGCCACATGGCATAGGCTCAGAGGTTGGGCTAAGAATAGGTTATCAGCAGTTAGGGGATGAATCTGGGAAATATCCCCACAGGGAACGGGAATAAAAAGGAAAAAGGAGGGGGACAGGGGTCAGGTCCCACTTCCAAATCTTTTTTTTAAATTCTCCAAGGAAGAAAAGCCAACCTTAAGGAGAGGAGCAGCTCAGGGGGAGTGGCAACAAGTGCTATAGAACTATCAGAAAGCAGGGTGACCTGCCCAGAGTCCCTGACTCTTACCTGAGCAGGGGATGGTGGGTGGGCACGTGACTGAATGGTGAAGATATTCTAGAAGATAAAAAATGACAGTGAGTACGTAATTTTCCTATCTTCCAAGAATCAATCTTCACCATTCATTCATTCACACTAGTGGGTCAGAGTACAAAGCGGTTCCCAAAAAGGGGAGTAATTGACTCAGTATGAGAGAAAAACAACCCTCGGCCCTCTAGTGGGGGATAACCATTAGAGGGCATGGACTCCTTGCAGGTCCAGTGGGACCAGAGTCTCGTCAGGGCAGGTGGAGGCTCCCCTGGCCTGGGAGCAGGAGGGTGCCCTTACAACTCATGCCTGACCCTAGAGGAGAAAATGTCAGTGCCCTGGAAATGTGAGCTGAGCACCCTATACCAGGCCAGGAGTGGCAACCAGGAGAGGCAAAGCCATGCTGTCCACTGAATGCAGACTGCTGCTCCCACCAGCCTGGAAGCTACCTCACTGGCATCATAAGATGCCCTCATTTGGTGCCTTGTCAGCTCCAGGCCCTGGGCAGAAAGATGAATGGCCTGCCTGGTTGCCTCGCAGTCCAATATGGATGCTAAGAACTGATTCAGCATCACCCACAGACACTTGTTATAAGTTGCCTGATGTGCAGAAATGCACATCACAGTGTGTGCCACCACAAAAACTCTCCTGCCCAAGCATTAACCTCTGCAGAGTCAGTGTTGGAGGGGTGGTCGTGCGCTGGGCATTTCATTTCATTTTTTTTTTTTATACTTGTTGGCTAGATGAGCTAAGAGCCCATTTGCACAAGCGACACATTCCATTTAACAGTCAATGAACAGGGCCATACAGTACATCATCAGTTAGTGCAATAAATAACAACATTCACTGACCAATAACAATATAAAAAATACAAAAACAGACAGTTCAACATAATACAAATATTCAAGTATCCATTTACATTTGTTTAAAACACAAGACACTTACTGGTCGAGTTTACCCACTTTAGAGTATTCACCTTAAAGGAATTCACTATTCTACAATTTACGATCTCTCTTGGTGTCTTATTAAAAAAAGCTGAAGCCCTATAAGACCCACATCTCTGGCCTATCGTTTTTCTACAAAAAGAGACCTTTAAAAGTCCCAAGGTTAAAGCCATTGTAATTTGTTCACCACTCAATTTAACAAAGATTGAATGGATAACAGGAGTAAACATTTCAAACTTTTAAATACAAAAATAGATGGTTTAAAATTAATTCTATCCTGAAATGACGGACATTTTGCTTTTGTTAACAATTCACAATGATGTGTTCTTTGAGAAAGACCAATCATAAACTTCATGATTGAATATGTTGATTGTAGTTTTTTAACACCCTATCGTTTGGCCCAGAGCAGGTATGCAGCACCAGAATCCCCAAGGTGGGGTGAGGCATAACACCTGGAGTCCCTGCAGGGGCACATATCTGTGCTGGACATCCCTAGGGGCTAGAGGGGGGATAATGGGATGGAGCCAGACATTCCTGGAAGCCTCCACAAAGGGCTGTGTCCACACCGGTTTCAGCATCATCGTTGAAATCCCCAAGGAATGACAGCACCAGGGTAGCAGTACTATGACCTACAAATAGATGGATATTCAACCCCTACATAATCTCAGACAGGAACTGCTGGAACTGGGAGCACTCAGCATCAGAGGACAGGTGGACTGAAAAATGATCTTCCTCAAAGAAGGAAGGAGGACAGGAGGAGCTGGATCCAGGCAACGGTGGTGCAGGGCCCTCATGCCTGAAAAAGCTTGCTCTGCCTTGAGGTGGTACTGATGGAACATACCAGCTGTCAACCTGAATTGACCTCAGGTCATAGGCCCCAAAGGACCCAAAATACCGGAGAGTGCGGGGATCATGGATGACCAGAACAGGTCATCTGCCAAGGCTGTGAGAGTGTTCAGGGGCCCTCACCCAGAGGGAGGACCTGGCAAACTCACCCATCTGTGACTAACCTGCATAAGTGGACTGGTTCAGATGGTGCCGTTGGGGGCAGGGACCCCAGGTAGTGAGAGTAGAACAGTATTGGTCCCACAGTGTAGCCCTGGTCCCCACCAGTGACAAGGTCAGCTGGTTCTGGGAAGAAGCCAGGCACCAGGCTAGTGCTAGAGCCCCCACTAGAGCTGCCACCAGCACTGGACAAGGGGCCAGTTGCAGGCCAAGTGCCATACCCCAACCCCTCACCAGGGCTAACACTGCCCCCCAGGTTAAGCCCAATATTCCAGCCAGGAGTACCCCCAGAGTTCGACCCGGACCTCGCACTGACAATGGTACCAGGCCCAGGTGCAGCACTAGAATAGCACCAGAAGGGGAACCTGGTGCTGTCCCAGGAGCCAGTCCTGGGGCTACCACAGGAGACACTCTAGGCTCAGGGATGGGCTCAAAACCAGGCCCAGAAAGGCCTCCATCCTCACCGGCTGTGTCCCCAGGCCCAAGGTCAGAGTTCTTATCCGCCACTAGGGCACTCATTGAAAGAGATTACGGTGACATTAGGGTACGAGACATGGCCAGGTCCGGAACTTGTCACTGTGAGGAGTGCCAGAAGGGGGCCTGGTCTTACGGCTGGTGTTGCCCTGCTCACCGTTACCACACTTAGTACCAGGAACTGTGGCTGCACCAGGTCGCAACACCAAGGTGCCCACCAGTGTAGACCGAGCACATAGCTTCAGCTTCACCAGGAGGGGTGTCCACTGCCCCAAAGGGCCAACAGACTGGGGGGTGCTCAGACGGTTCCCTAGATGGGAGCTGGCTGTCCACCTGACCTCCCCCAGGACCTCCAATATCTTAGTGTAGGGAGTGCCCTGGACTTCCACAGTACCAGAGATACCAGGAGGGGGCTCAGGGGAAGAGCCCAGGGATTTTATCTTGGCATCCCTGGTGCAAGTCTGCCTCCAAAGGTCGGTTGATCACAGCCCCACTTAAACGTGTGCTTCTCTAGGGTGTGGAAGTCTATGGAAAAGTAGGCATTGCACCTGTCCATGTCATGATCAATGCCAAGGCAGGTCCAGCAGTCATCATGTCAGTCCTGGATGGCAATATGACCCCCACAGGAGCACAGACACATGGGGGACCCCCATTGCTGTTCTTCTTCTTCTTGGCCTTCTTACACTCCTCTGGACCTGACATGATGACTCTGAAAAAATAAATCAGAAAACAGGTTTGTTGCCAAACTAGAGTGGTAAAACAAAAATGGCACTGGAAAACACAGTGCTAAGGAAAAAAAATGGTGTCAGACTAAGGTGGTGATGAACTGAGGAAGCTGTGATGTAGTTTCAATGACCGAGGCTCCCAAAGTGTGTACTCAGCAGCTGGAAAAACAGAACTGAGGAAGATAAGGGGTTGTCATTGGTTACTATCCAACCTACAAGCACAACATCATTATGTCTGCCTGGTGGGCGGTTCCAGCACTGATGTTGATCACCTGCTGGGTTGCAAAAGACTTTGCTCCCGCTGGGTCCTCTGGCTTAGACCCATAAGTGGGACAATGGTAAAGACTGATTCTTGGAAGATCCCCTATTTTGACTGAGTGATCTGGGCTTTCACTTGCATCCCATAAATGAATGGTTTTCTCCCAGTGTGAGCAAAGGGAGTTGCTTATGCTAGGTAAAAGGGAGCATGGCTGTGGGTCTTGCTTTTGTAAGCCATGTAGGAAGCAGAAACAGGACAGGCAGCTGTGGTGAGGTGTCTGTATGCATGACATGCGAACCACCCAATCAGCCACAAGACCAACAGGGAAAGACTGGAAAAAACAGCAAACAGGGATGGAAGTATGAAAACATAGGCACAGGGGAGGCAGGGGAAGCACTGGTGTCTGGCAGTGTCAGCCAACTTCATTCCAATGTGGAATGTCCAAACTCTGATGGGGGGGCAGTGGTCCTCAGTGCTCCTGCCAAATGGATAGTTTAGCATGAACATAGCTGGATTAGCCAACCTCCCCATGTCTTTGTGCAAGGACAGCTACATATTTTATTCAAACATCTGTAACTGGGAAAGACACACTGAGCCGAGGCTCATTTCCAGATGTGACCCAGGGAGAGGGTTACAGGAGTGAACAGTGTAACAGTACAGTACAGTACATGATGCAGATATAGTGTAGACACTTAGCAGCAAGAATATGTAACTGGTACAAATGTGGAACAGGATAAAGTGCAAAATATGTTGTACAAACACACAGGGGTGTAGACAGACAATATAAATATGTACACCAGGACTGTGTTTGTTGCCCCATTTGGCACAATAAATACAATGTCTGTATCCCATGACAGTGGTTGTTGCCCTCCCCTATGCAATAGTATATGCAGATGCCATGCATTGTTCCTTAAGACACCAATACACCAGCCAAGACCCTGTAAGACTATATAGCCCTTGGGCTGCAAAGACAGTATCAGTGACCAATCTTGCTGGTTTTGCCATATATGAATAAACTTACAGAACGGTTCTGCTGGTCTGTTTTGTTTCTATGCAATAAGGAAGCAGTTCAGGGCCTAATTGCTGCCTCCCTTCAATAAAAGTGTACACCATGGATTACAGGGAGTATGCCTGTCTACACCCATGCAAAGACAAGTGCAAGTTGAAAACTGAGGGTGGCATCAAGTAAAACAAAGTCAATCAAAGTAGGTGCAGGTGGTAGGATTAAGGAGTTTCAACTGATACCTGAGGGACCCAAAGGAGCTGGAATGACAAATGGAATGATGGAGCTGGTTCCAGAGTAATGGCAAATGATAGGGGAAGGCAGCTTGCATAGAAGAGAAATAGGGGTGAGGAGTGAGGAAGGTTCGATGGTTCCCTTGAACAAAGGCAGCACGGTACATATGGTACAGGTGGCCCACCATGGTACATCAGAGACACAAAGAAAGCACCATTGCTTGTGCACTGGGCTACCTACTGAAAACTCTGTGTCAGGGCTTTACCCAGCACCTTCCTGGAAAGACAGATCCCCCCAATTGCAGGTGTAGTATCTTACAAACTACGCACCCAAGAGAGCAGAAAATCCAATGAATTTTAACGAGGTTGTTCCTGAACTTCAGGTGGGAACTCTCCCAAATAAAATGGCTTGTGTTCTTTTATTGCAGCCAACACTTTTTCTTGCAAGGCTGCAGCTCTGTAAATGCTTCAAGTCAAGCAGGCTTCTTGTAGAGTATCGGTTTGACTGCAGCCCTTCGTCAAGTACTGTTCAGACAAGCTGAGGAGAACAGTTCCAGGATGAAGTGAATGGGGAAGGACAGAGGCCGTTGTAGTGCAATGCCTTTTCCCATGCCCTCAGACAAAGAACAAAGTCCCTCCATTGTGAGGAAGCAGGGAAGTTAATGGAAAGCTGCGGGAAGCAAAGCGTCTTCCTTATGAATGAAAGATCAGTGCATTCCACCCCCATTCATAAAACACTATGTGAAATCGGCTGGCACGAAGACGGTTGGAGCAGACACTGTTGAACCAGAATCCACCCGCCTCCTCCTCCTCCTCCTCGACAGCACAGGGGAAATTACAAAGATTAATAGCTCCTGAAGTTCACCAAGTTGAGACTTCCTTGCTGTTCAGAAAGAATGTGAGCTCTACTCGAGGTGATCAGGTCCATGCTGATGTAACGAAGCATTGTTCTCTTTAGGCTGCCTCTCAAAGTCTTGGTCGCATTTACCTACTAGCTCAGAGATTTACAGTTGAACTCCACGAACCTAACTGTAGTTTATGTCATAAAGGTTCTCTTGTGTATCTAAGTTTCACTTTGTCTTACTCTTACCAAATCCATGATTTAGACTCAGGCCGCCATCAGCATGCATCTGGTAGAGGCAGCCTCAGGCAAATGGGGGAGACAGTACCCCTCTGCCCACAAAACCTCATCACCAAAGGGCTTGTGCAGGAGCGCAAGGCAGGCTTACCTAGACTAGAAGTCCCTCTTTGCAGCAGTAGTCACCCAGCACAGGTTTGCACAGATAGTTCTGTGAAGTGAATTCCTTCCAACTCCACATGTTTGGCACATAAAATTGTGCTGGTGGCTTCATGTAGCCATAGTGGCTTCATTTGACAAACACTTGCACAGGGGTTACAGCACATGACTGCAAACCATGAGATGTGGGTTTGAATTCTGATTCCCCACACGAGTAAATGAATTATAATTTTGCTTAACCCTCAAATTTCACCTGAGTGGTGATCCATGGTGACACAGAGTTGGAAAGAACAGTTACCTAAGAACTTACCATAACAGTAGATCTTGGAGAGAATGTCCTGGATTAGGTCACACCTTTGGACCTATAAACTGTCAGCGTCAGGACTACTTGGACACTTTTTGCTAGCTGGGGGCCATCCACAATGATGTGCAGCATCTACACGAATATAATGTGGATGGCCCCATCACTCCTCAGTTTCCCACCAGAGATTAGACTCTGAGGACCTCCAGCCATGAGGAACCAGTAGATGAGACCAGCACCAGGCATACAAGGAGAGGCATAGGGCTGGAGACAGGATACACAGAGTAAGGTTTTAGGCACAGTATCTGATATTACTCTCACTGAAAGCAAAAAGGGGGAAGGAGGGGAGGATACAGCATGGACTAATGGAGGAGATTCTCTCAAAGATCTACTGTTCAGGTAAGTTCTTAACGTAACTGTTCTGTCTTCTTCGAGGATATCTTCTCTATTAGGCCACACTTTTGGAATGATTCCCAAGCAGTACAAAGTAAACTGGGAGGATGGCACAGTCTGCTTATGTAATCAGGACAGAAGGCCTTGCAGTACAGCAAGCCCAAAGCCTGCAGGTCTATGAGAGACGATGTCCAGACTGTGATGTTTAGTGAAAGTATGAACAGAGTTCCATGTGGCAGTAGCACATATGTCAGCAGCAGGGACATGTAGAAGTGGCTATATCCCTTGTGGAGTGACCATACACAACACCAGGACATTCCTTACCATGCTTTCTATAACAGGACGTAATACAATGTGCCAGCCATTTAGATATGCATTGTTTAGACACAGGAGTATCTTCTTTCCCAGGGGTGAATGGAATAAAAAGCTGAGAGGACTTTCTGCAGTCCTAGGTACAAGCAATATAGTATTTTATGTACATCCAAAATATGGAGCAGAGCCTCACCCTGGTTGGCATGTTCAGGATAATATACAGGAAGTGTATTGTTTGATTTCACATAAATTCAGATACCACCTTCAGTAGAAACTTCAAATTTATATGCAAAGAGACTCTCTGAAAAATCAAATAAGGAGGCTCACACATTAGAGCCTGCAGCCAGAAATCCTGCAAGTAGAGGCCATCGAAACTAAAAACATTTTCCATGACAGGAAATGTAAACCACAACTCGTGGCAGGCTCAAAAGGAGCCAATATCAATTTCTCAAGAATGAAATTCAAGTCCCAAGGCAGGACAGGATTGCGGATAGGAGGTTTCATATACAAAATTCCTCCCAGAAACATATGGGACACCTCTAATTGCGCAACTGTATGACCATCAATAGAGGCATGGAAAACTGATATACTGACCAAATACACCCTTAAGAGAGGAATACTGCAAGCCAGAGCCAGACAGGGAATGCAAGTATTCCAACACAGCATTCACAGGACATGTAAACGGGTTCATATTCCGGGAAGCAGCCCACAGAGTAAAGCACTTCCATTTAAGGGAATTAGTATGTCTGGTAGAAGGCTTTCTAGTCACAGTCAAGACATCAGCAGCCTTAGGGATACCCCCAAAACATTGCAATGGCTGTGTCCTCAGGAGCCATGCATGCAGGTGTAGGGACTTCAGGTCTGGATGGACCAGGGATCCCTTGCCCTGTGACAACAGACTCTGAGACAAAGGTAAGGGGAAAGGAGGCTCCACCACCAGATGCTGAAGGAGTGGAAACCATATCTACCCAGGCCAGAATGGAGCAATGAAGATGAGAGTGGCACTCTCCACCTGCAGCCTGAGCAGCACCCTCTGTGTTACAGGAATGGAGGGACATGCATAATGGAATTTCCCTTTCCAGGAGGGGGACAATGAGTCTTGCCACACAACTGCAAGCCCTGAGCAGAAACATGGCTGTTTTGCATTATGTGGGGCCGGCAGTAGAGCCTAGAGGTTAGAGTAACAAACTGTGAATGAGCTTGGTACATCCTGCAGACCTGGGTTTGACTCCCACAGCCTCCACTTGTATACTGTGTGATTCTGAGCAAGTCACTCAACCACCTCAGTGCTCCCAAGTTACCCCTGAAAACAGGCATTTGTGCCTAGTGGGCCTTATCCGGTTACCAAAGACTAAATTAAAATAAAAAAAGGTCTAGCTCTGGATGACCTCATCTTGCAAAGAGGTCATTCACCAAGGATGACAGCAGCTCCCATTCATGAATCATCGACTTGAACCTGCTTAACCTATCTGCCAAAACATTCTGGAGACCTGGGAGAAACATGGCTGAAAGCTGAATAATAATAATAATAATAATAATAATACATTTTATTTGAATGGCGCCTTTCAGAAAACCAAGGTGCCTTAATAATTAAAATCACGATACATATACAAACATCTCAGCATAAAACAAAATGATAATACTAATCACTTTAATCAATCACCAAAAGCTTGGTTCCACAAGTAGGTTTTTAATGCCTGTTTTAAAGCCCACTACAGTCGAGCACTCACATAACCGATGGTGTAGAGAATTCGAGAGGGTAAGGGCAGCATACATAAATGTTCTCGCTCCAGAAGATGTCAAACATACCCTCAGAATCTCTAGCAACCCCTCGTCGGCTGAGCGAAGGTAGTGAGACAGAGCCCAGTACTATACCCTCATTACTTCCCTGCATATGGGATAGGAGTGAGAGTCCCCTTGTTTGTTGATGTAATGCATCACACTGATGTCCATCTGGATTAGCAGAGGATTGGAGCAAAGATGATTCTGAAAAGCCTAAAGGCTGTACAGTTCAGCCTGAATTTCCAGGACATATATGGGCAGCTTGGCCTCCACCTTGGTCCATGACCTTTGTGTCTGGTAAGGGCTGAGGTGAGCACCCCAGCCAGAGCCTGAGGCATCCAAGGTGAGGATCTGTACAGGAACTGCTACAAGGAATGCAACACCCTTCAATAGGTTGTCGTGATCCATCCACCACAACAAAACTGTGCGAAGAGGAGACGTGCTGAGAACCATTTGGTCCAGCTTGTCTGTCAACTGATCCCACTGGACCATGAGTGACCACTGAGGTATCTTCATATTAACAAATGCCAGTAGCAGTCACTATGGCCAGTGCCATGAGGACCAGGAGATGTAACATGGCTCTTGCAGAGACGTAGTGGCTCCTGTATACCAAGTCTGCCTGAGCAATCAAAGTGTCTGTCCTATGACAGGAGAGCACATCCCTTCTTTGTGTCCAAGACTGCCCCTGTGTACTGCAGTCTTTGGCATGGAGTCAACACACACTTTGGCACTTTCACTGTGACCCCCAAGTCATCAAACAACTGACATGTCTCAGACAAGGTATGTAGCAGGGCTTCTCTGGAGCTGACCTTCAGAAGCCAGTCATTCAGATAGGGGAAACATACAGGTCTCCCATGCGAAGGGCTACTGCAACTACTGCCAAGTATTTGGTAAAGATTCATGGTGCAGAAGACAAGCAATACCCTTTTTTTTTGTTTTATTTTTTAAGGAAATTTTCTAGAGCCTTCTTACAGTGTCACCTCATAGCCTGGCTGAAGCTCTGGCAAGTCCTCACGTTGTCAGACAGGCCCAAACAGCACACATAAATTGCATGTGCGTCCATAAATTTTGTCATTGCACTTATAATATTGAAATAAAGGCTCTTTTGACTTTGGAGACATTCAGAAATGGATCAATCAAAATGTTAATTATATGGCACCCCTTCCCGGGGGCTCTGAGCGCTTTACAAAACAATACAACATATTATGCACAGACATAAAACTGTTCATAAAAACCATTTCCACAAACACATTTCTCTTTTTTTTTTTTTATTTCTGTTTATTCTCCTCCCTCACACTGGAACCCCACTTCGTCGGGAGACGCTCATGTGTCTGCCCCGCTTCTCTGCCTTACCGGACCCCCATGGAGCAGTGGCTGTACCTCCCAGGCAGGTACGAGATGGGGCCCGTACACCCAGAGGCACTTCTAGTTTTGTCAGGACCCCAGTGGTTCAGGCAGGCAGGAGTCATTAGGGTCTGCACTGGTGCTCCTTCCTCTCAGCATTCTGGAATTATTTTTCCCTGTTCTGGGAGCGTGGCATGCACCCTGATGTCAAGGTGTCTTCGCCGACGTCCACCATGCCCCAACTCTCTCTGTCTGATACATGCTTGCTGTGCCTCTGACTTGTGCCAGAGGCCAGTCAAATGCCGAGCCTGGTTCCCTCACCCTCCCAAAGAAGGCAAGCGGTCCTGCGGATGCTCAAGCCTTTTCTTCCTGGCCAGCCCTCCACCTCCCCAGGCTCATTTCTGAACCCGGGTCGATGGCATCACAAGTGGTAGTGCTACTGCTGCACCAGCGGGCTGGCCACAAACTCATTTTTCAGAGCATATCACCAATACCCCACCCCAACAACTCATCCATTAAAATCAATAATCATACTATTAGCAGTAGCATCTAAAATTATATATAATGATAACAAAACACTATGAAAAAGTTAAACAACAAATGGCAATGGCTAAATTGACAGTGTTTCCTTCAGTAGATCCGAAGATGACTGACAACAGGAGAAAGAACGGAGGAGTAATGGGGCCGCCCAGGTTATATACACGTGGACGTTGCATGTCATTGTGGGTGGCCCCCCCCGGCTAGTAAAAAGTTACTGAGTCATCCTGATGCTGACAGCTTATAGTTCCAAAGGTGAGGCCTGATGGAATAAATTTCCTTGGAGAAGATGAGCATATTAACACACAAGGGAGTTAAGGGGACAAATTTATATCCTGAAACCAACATAGTATGAATGCCTATTGGCCCTTTCACGCAAGTTATTGGGCACATCTGCAGCTGTCAGCACTCCAGAGATACAGACAACTGAGTCTGTTCAATATTAATACTACACTGCAGTCAATTTTAGAACATTGTGATGTCATCGAGGAACAAGCTGTGCTTAACTCAGTGTAGTTAGGCACTGCTTGTTCCTCGACGACATCACAATATTCTCAAAATGACTGCAATGTGGTCTTAATATTGAACAGACTTAGTCATCTATCTTTCCAGAGTGCTTCCAGCCACAGATAAGCCTAATACTTCTGAAAAAGCTTTTCATGGGCTTTCCTACTTTAATAGCCACTAAACAGGCGCGTGTTCCTTTAAGCACAGGAAAGAACAGGTCAAGAAGGAAAGCATTCTCTCAGTATACTGACCCAGAAACAGTGCTGGATGACATCACAATAGCATTAATTTACTCACAAAGAGAGCCTAACCAACCAGAGACACAGGGACAGAAACTAAACTATTATGTCTCGGATATGCCCCTCCCCCCAACTAGAACACAGACACCCTGTTGGAGGCCACAAAATATAGGTTACTCAGCTGTAACCACTGTTCTAGGAGTGGTGTGCAGTTCACATCCACACTCTGGCAGTTCCAGTGGAACGGTGTGATTCATCAGACGTCTTCAAGCTAAGCTCCTAACACCACCTGGAGGGGTATATCCCCCAAATCTGCCCCGTGGTATCAGACCTTTGCATGCTGAAAGTGGGGATCCATGTGTCACTTGCCAGGGGAGGCCAGATGGGTTGTGTGGCTGTGAACTCTATACCACTCCTAGAAAGTACAGTTGCGTACTTACCGTAATGGTAGATCTTCGAGGGGTATCTCTTGCAGCAGGTAATACACTTAAGTTATCACCAGAGAGCACTCTTGTGCACGGCAGCTTTCTTTCAGCAGTCTTTTCCTAGGGTCTGCCCACACATGACATCATCATCTTGCACCTATATAAGAGTAGGCGACCCCAGGCATCCTCAGTTCCCCACCAGATTCAGTTCGCTCAGCGAGGACTGAGGGAGAGCCGAGGTACCTTAGGGATCCCCTCATGTATATATATTTGGGTTAGCAGTTGTTCTCTTAGAGAAGGAAGGTGATGGAGGAAGGGATCGTACCTGCTGCGAGAGACACCCCTCGAAGATCTACCGTTACGGTAAGTACGCAACTGTACTATCTTCCACGGGGATAATCTCTTGCAGCAGGTAATACTCTTGGGATGACTCCCAAGCAGTAGACCCAGGAAGGGCGGAAGAGTTATGACAGAAGGCCTTGTAGGACAGCATGGCTAGAGGCCGTTCTACGGCGAGAAGCAATGTCTAAGTTGTAGTGCTTCAGGATGGTATGTATTGTGGACCATGTGGCTGCACTGCAGATATCCGTGATAGATGCCCCTTTGAAGCAAGCTGCTGTAGTGGCCATGGCTCCGGTAGAATGGGCTTGAACAGGTCCTGGTAAGGGCTTGTTATACTTCTTATAACAAAGGGTTATGCAATGTGCCAACCAGTTGGAGAGGGTCTGCTAAGCGACTGGGAAGCCTTCCCTGGTTTGGGCAAAAATAGCAAAAAGCTGAGGAGTCTTCCTGAAAGATTTGGTACAATTTATATAATATCTCAAAATGCGATGAACATCTAAAGTGTGTAGGAGATATTCTCCTGAATTAGAATGCTCAGGGAAGTAGACTGGCAGTTCTATAGACTGATTTAAGGTCTGCTCCGATACCACTTTTGGTAAAAAAAGAGGGATTGGTACGAAGGGACACTATCTTTATGGAAGATTAAGTAAGGTTCCCTACACATTAGGGCAAGCAGCTCAGATATACGTCGAGCTGAAGTGACAGCAACTAAGAATAATGTCTTCCAGGCTAGGAAGCGGAGGTCGTAAGTAGCCGCAGATTCGAAAAGGTCGAGGGTCAGCTTTCCAATAGGAAAGTCAAGTCCAAGGGAGGGGTGGCCATCTAATAGGAGGTTTGAGGTGTAACATACCCCTTAGAAACATCTTGGCATGGTGGTGTTGATAAAGTAGTCTTCCTTCTAAAGGTTTATGAAAGGTCGAGATAGAGGCCAAATGGACTTTGATAGAGGAGTAGCTCAAGCCCGTCACACTGAGTGAAGCCAAGCAGTCCAATACTTTAGTCAATGGATATGAATAAGGGTCCAAAGACCGGGAAGTGGCCCATATGGAGAAGCATTTCCATTTGGCATTATATGTTTCCCTGGTAGATGGTTTGCATGAGGCCAAAAGAATACTGGCCACTAGTGAGGAAGCTTGAAGGCGAGCTATGAAAGTGTCCTCAAGGGTCAAGCGTGAAGGTGTAGTGACTTCAGGTTGGGGTGAAGGAGAGTTCCCTGATCCTGTGTCAACAGGTCTGGCTTGAGGGGCAATGGGAGTGGATCTGCCACTGAGAATTGTTGAAGTAAGGGAAACCACACCTGCCAAGGCCACAGAGGGGCTATGAGAATCATGGTGGCAGGTTCGAGTTGTAATTTCAGTAAAGTCCGTTGCAGGAGTGGGATGGGGGAAGCATATAAGAAGAGTCCTCAGGGCCTCGATAAGACAGTCCCTTTTTGTTTGGGATAATGGAATAGGATCTGGGTAGGTGGTGATTGACGGGGGAGGCAAAGAGGTCGAGGTGCAGGGTCCCCCACAACCAAAAGACTATCTGAAGAACTTCATGATGAAGTGTCCACTTGTGAGTGGAGGTCTGGCGACTGAGAATGTCAGCCAAGGTATTGTGGTGTCCCAGTAAATGGACGGCAGTCAACAATAGATGCTGAAGTATGGCTTCCTGCCAAACCGCTATTGCTTCCATGCAGAGAGCATGGGATTTGGTACCTCCTTGTTTGTTCAGGTAATACACCACCAAGGTGTTGTCTGATTGGATCAGTAGGGGTCCTGGGACGAGGTGGGGATGAAAGGCCTGAAGGGCGAGGCGGACCACTCTCATTTCCAGTATATTTATAGGAGGGGGGTTGGAGTACCAGGGCCACCTGTCCTGGGTCATGTAAGGACCCAGATGAGCCCCCCAGCCATCAAAGGAAGCATCCGTGGTTAACATCTGCTGTGAAGGAGGGGATTGGAGGGGCATGCCTTGAGATAGGTTGGCACGATTGGTCCACCAGTCTAGGGCCGATTGGAGAATGGGAGTGACTCTGATTTTGTCTTTGAAGTCCCCCAATTTTTGCCTCCACTGACTTTGGAGAGTCCATTGGATTGGTCTCATGTGTAGATGGGCAAAGGCCACCATGGAGATGGCTGCAGCCATATGTCCCAAAAGGCATAACAGGCAACTGGCCGTGATAAATTGCTGAGTTTGTATCTGGGATGCCAGAGATAAAAGCCTGTCCTGTCTGTCGGCAGGGAGATAAGCCCTGGCCGTGGTGGTATCCAGGATGGCTCCTATATACTGGAGCAGCTGGGTTGGAGTTGGATTGGATTTGGGCCAGTTGACCATAATTCCTAGGGACTGGAACAGATTGAGGGTTGCCTGGAGGGACAAAAGCAGAGAGGTTTTGGAATCCACTTTTATGAGCCAGTCGTCCAAATACGGGAAGACAAAATGTCCATCCTGTGTCAGAGCCACCACCACCACCGCTAGGCACTTGGTAAAGACTCTCAGGGTGGATGAGAGACCGAATGGGAGTGCCTGAAATTGGTAATGTTCTAGCAGGCAGAAGCGAAGGAACTGGTGGTGTGGGGGGTGCATGGGGATATGTAGGTAGGCATCTTTCACGTCTAATGCACATAGCCAATCCCCTTGTTTTAACATTGGCATGATGGATGTTAAAGTGACCATTCAGAACCTCTTGTACTGGATGTGTAGATTCAGTTGTCTGAGGTCTAGTATAGGTCTGAGATCCCCGGTGCATTTGGGTACCAGAAAGAAATGGGAGTAGAATCCTTGATGGCACTCTGAAGGGGGGACCGGATAAACTGCATTCTTGTGAAGAAGTACCTGGAGTTCTTCGTGAAGAGTGGAGATATGGTTGGATGGGTAAGAGACAGAGTGAGGAGGATGGGGGGAGGCAATGATGTAAGTTCCAGTGTATGCCCCATCCGGATGATCTGAAGCACCCACGCATCCAAGGTTATCGCTTGCCAAGCCTCTAAATGGAGGGCAAAGCGACCACCCATGGCTTCTGAGGCCTGATCGAGGAAGCCCAGGCAATGCCCCAGGTGGTCACTGGGAGGTGGGCTGACCAGCTCCACCCAGAAGGTGGGAGCAGGAGCCCTTGGAAGTAAGAGTGGCAGTCCTGAAGGATGGCTGGGAATGACCACAGAATCCATCTCTGTAGGTTCCTCTGTGTTTGCCGCTTCTCTTTGATTGAAAAGAGAACTGGGAGCGGTACTGGTAAGATGGCTGTGAGGAATGATACATGGCATGTACCGTATGTAAGGTCCAACCTGAAGCCTGGAGATCATCCAGAAGCATCTGGGTACCAGGACCAAAAGGTTTGGATCCACTGAAAGGGGCATTTACCATTTTATTTTTAACTTTGTTTTTCTGACCCCTTCTCTCTCCCCAGGTGGAACCCTCTCTTCAGTCCCCCAATGCACCAGTCAGGCTATGCCACCGAGGGAACCAGGGGTGACTCCTATAGGGTCCCACTCCAATGTTTCTAAAGATCTGGTTAACCCCCCGGGTGGGGCAGAAGCAGCCCTTACCTCCAAGTCCTCAGGGAAGCGTGCAACTGAAGTCCTCCCCCCAGTCCCTCCACGGTCGTTGTTGGTGCAGGGGACCTTCACCTAGATCTGCCATGGGGGTGTTTTTCCTTGTTCTAGTCCTCCCCTGCCAATGTCAGTGCTCGAGGAGGACCAAGATAATGGAGGCATGCAGAGACTCACCTCCGCTCCGGTCCTCAGCTGACATCTGCCCCTTCCCTCTAGCATGCCTCCTCAACCACACCAACATCACCTGTGGTCACCAAGGTTGTGGCAGTATTGTGGCGAGAAGTACAACCCACCTCTCCTGAAGAAGGAGAGCGGCCCATCGGGCACTCAGTCTTTCTCCCCTCCAGCCAGCCCTCTGATGACCTAGGCTCACTGCCGAACCTGGGTTGCCAGTGTCACAAGCAGTAGCACTACCACTGCGCCGATGGGCCGGCGGCATTTACCACTTTATGCTGTACATCTGGTGTAAATCCTAATACACATAACCAGGTGTGTTGTCTGAGGGTAACACCTGTGGCCGATATACGAGCAGAAGTGTCCACTGCATCATACCCTAAACAGAGCAAATGTCAAGAGATGGAGTTGCCAGTGGAAATTGTTACCAATAACTGGTCCTTCTCCTGAGAGGGAGGGAGTTTATTGACGAGTTCTATAGCAGAGGACCAGGGGGTGCGTTGGTATTTAACCATGTGTTCCATATAGTTTAAAATTCTGAGATTCATGGTACCCGCCTGGAATATCTTTTTCCGAGGTAATCGAGACGGCAGGATTCCTTATCGGGGGTAATGAGTTCCTGTGCTTTGGTCATTTGGTACGATCATGAGCTGCTCTGATCAGTACCGAATCTGCTTCGGGGTAGTGGAAAGAAAAGGATGGTCAAGAGGAGCCTGATAAAGGTGATCCGCCTTTCTAGGAATAGAGGAACAGCTGAGGGTTGGTTCCAAGTTGCCAGTACAGCATTTTGATAAGTTTGTGTAAGTGGGGGTACCACTACAACAGGCTCATCAGGCAATTCAAGATAGTCTGCCATATCCTTTCTTTGTTTATCATGTTCCATAGTTGAAAATTCGATGACTTTTTAAATTTGGAACATCATCTCATGAAAGGATGGGTCATCAGGAGGAGAGGCAGTAGTGTGATGGGAGGCATCCTCATGCAAGGAGGAGATAGTCAAAAGAGAGAATGGAGGACAGGAGTCCAGGTCCTGGAGCGCAAGATCTTCAAGATCTCCTGGAAAGCCTTTGGGAAAGTCTGCCTCTTCTGAGTAATACTCTTCCTCATAGGAAGAAGGGGACCAGGCCAGAGAGGGTTCCCTATCGCCTTGGAAGCGTTTAGGTGGAGGGGTGGGAGAACAGAAAGGGGGACCTGCATCTCCTGGAGTGGGAGGCTGAGAATTCCTCATCACTTCCAAAACCTGTTGTACCACTGCAGCCATGTCCAATGAGGTAGTAGTAGAGGGTGGGGTAGGTGGCTTCTGGGAAACCAGAGGAATTGTGGAGGAAATTGTATGTGAGGTAGAAACAGGTCTGGCCCTTGGGTGGTAAATACCAGGGTTTTGATCCCCATCTGGTTGGCCCCTGTGAGAGAATGGTTGTGAAGGAGGAGGGGCAGTAGAAATGGCAAAATCAGTACTTCTCCCCATGAAAATCTGGCCCGTCATCAATGGGGCAGTAAACTGGGAGGCAGTAGAGTGCTTAAAAGCAGACGTCGTCGATGGGAAATGAACCACCATCAACGGAGACTCATTGAAACTTACAAAAGGTTCCATAGAAACTGATGAAAGGGTGCCAGAAAGCGCCGTCGATGAGACAGTGTAAACTCCCATCGACGAGGTAGCAGTCCTGGAGGGCATCGTCAATGGTGGAGCACCAGTAACGGTGGCCATCAATGAATGTTTGCCCAATGAGGATGAGGATGATTCATCCTTATCAGGTTTATGCTTCTTGTGTGAAGCTGCAGTGGGGGGCGCCTTGGGACGGGCCCCCTTCTCTAAGAGAGACGATTTCTGCTCCATTAAGTGTGATTCAATCTCCTGCAGCTGTCGACGATGGGTTGCCTGGTTGAATTCTTGGCAGTGTTTGCAGGAGATGGTGTCGTGTGTGGGACCCAGACACCTAACACAAACAGTGTGGTTGTCGTAATGGTAGATCTTCCTACCGTAACAACATGACCGAAATAGTGATGACTTGCTTGTAGATTCTTTGGACATTCATTGATGAAGATCAGAAACGGAGGGAAAGTCCATTCCCAGCTCTAGTTCTCATCAATGACTGCTTTACAAGTGCTAGCTGCTGCATGTGAGCTGAAGACAGCGGGAAAATGAAATGAGGATGCCTGGGGCTGCCCACTCATATAGGTGCAGGATGATGATGTCATGTGTGGGCAGTCCCTAGGAAAAGACTGTTAGAAGAAAGCTCCCATGCACAAGAGCGCCTTCTGGTGATGACCCAAGTGTATTACCTGCTGCAAGAGATTATCCCAGTGGAAGATCTATGGTTACAGGTGAGTAACCTGTATTTTTAAGGGAATGGATACAGTTCACTATCCACACTCTGGCAGACTCCTAGCAGTTCTCTGGGAGGAGGGGGCAAGGCGCACACCCCTATTTGGTAAACAGAAACTGGAGAACAGAGGCCCCAAAGGCAGCATCTTGATGTGACATAATGTCAATGCTGTAATGGGAGATGAAGGTGTTTGCCTTCCTCCAGGTAGCAGCCCTACAGATCTCATTTATGGGGATGTCCCTGGAGGCAGCTATATGTCTGGTGAAAGGAGCCCTGTGCCCCATGGGAGGCTCCCTACCAGCCAGCCTATGGCAGAGGTTGATGCAGAATGTTATTCACCTGTCAATTATCTGCTTTGCTGCCGGTCTGCCAGGTGTAATGAACAGCTGGTGAGCCTCACCCCGAATTCCAACTGTGTACTCCTTATAATAAGAGAGCCCCCCCTCCACAGGTCCAAAGTATGGAGCCTGCAGTCGGCCTCTGAAGACAGTTCATTAGAATATAATGGAAGGTTGATCACCTGGTTAAGGTGAAACCCCGATATTAACTTTGGCAGGAATTTCAGGTGGTGGGGAAGGATGACCTTGTCTTTGTGGAAGACCAGGTAAGGAGATTCCAACAAGAACATCTGGAGCTCACTAATCCTTCTGGCTAATGCAATAGCCACCAAGAAGGCCGTCTTCCCTGACAGGTGTGACATCTCACAGTTGTGCATAGGTTCAAATGGCTTGTCCATAAGCACAGCCAGCACCAGCAGTAGATGTCAAGATGTCAGTGGCTTGTGCACCGAAGGGGACAAGAAGTCAATATCCTTAAAAAAGCACCCAATAACCTTCTCCTGGACCACTGTTGGCATACCTGCCTGTGCCAGGTATGCAGAGATGGCTACCAGGTGCACCTTAAAGGTCTTCACTCACAGTCCCAACTAAGAGAGAGATGAGAGGTACTCCAAGATGCTCACCACTGGTCAGGCAAGGGGACCAAGCTCCTTGTCCTGGCACCAAATGAAAAACCCCTTCCATTTAAAGGCATAGCACTGTTGAGGCATCTCTTTTCTGGAGGTCTGTACAACGTGGAATACATCTTCTAAAAGACCCAAGGCCTGGAACTCTGACCACCCAGAAACCAGGCTGAGAGGTACAGGGATTTAAAGTTTGGGTGCAGGGCCTTTCCCTGTTTTCTAGTCTGCAGGTCTGGATGAAGAGACAACTGCATTCAAAAAGTATAAGGAATCACAGACGGAGCACAACAGGGAACTGTATCAATTAAAGCAGAAAGAAGTGGGGAAGGCAGTCAGAAAAGCAAAGGCCCAAACCGAGGAAAAGATAGCCAACTCAGTTAAGAAGGGGGATAAAACCTTTTATAGGTACATTAGGGAACATAGAAAGGTTAAGGGAGGGATAGGGAAGATTAATAAAGGAGAGGGGAGGTGGGCAGAGGGAGACAGTGAAAAGGCAGAGATAATGAATGAATACTTTTGCTCAGTATTCACAAAAGAAGAAGAGGAGGTGTTACCTAAACCAAACAGTAGAAGCACTCTGGACAGTGGGGTTGATACCAGTCCATTTAAAGAAGAAAGAGTACTGAAAGAACTTCTAAAACTCAAGGTGGACAAAGCAATGGGGCCTGACGGGATTCACCATAGAATCCTAAAAGAGCTAAGGAGGACAAGTGACACCACTAACCACACTTTTAACAAATCATGGGAAGATGGGGTGGTACCTGAGGACTGGAGGAGGGCAGATGTGATTCCCTTCACAAAAGTGGGAGCAAGGCAGAAGCAGGAAACTACAGACCTGTTAGTTTGACCTCAGTGGTGGGAAAATGATGGAATCACTTCTGAAAGAAAGAATTGTTGAGTACCTAGAGGCCAGCAGGGCACTGGACCCAAAGCAGCATGGATTCACAGCAGGAAAGTCATGTCAGACAAATCTAATCGATTTCTTTGACTGGGTGACCAAAGTAACAGACCAGGAAGGGGCTGTGGATATGGCCTACCTAGACTTTAGCAAGGCATTTGACACAGTCTCGCACAAAAGATTAATAATCAAGTTAACCAGCCTGGGAGTGGGTCCCAGGGTGGTAGCCTGGGTAGAAAACTGGCTACACAACAGGACACAGAAGGAATAGTGAATGGAACACATTCTGAAGAAAGGGGGGTTACTAGTGGAGTACCTCAGGGCTCAGTACTGGGTCCAGTCCTCTTTAATGTCTTTATAGGTGACATTGCAGAGGGTCTGGAAGGAAAGGTATGCCTCTTTGAGGATGACACAAAGATCTGTAACAGAGTTGATACACAAGGGGGAGTAGAAAGGATGAGAAGGGACTTGGCAAGGTTGGAGGAATGGTCAGACATATGGCAACTTAGATTCAATGCAAAGAAGTGCAAAGTAATGCACCTGGGAAATAAAAATCCAGGAGAAGAGTACACAATAGCAGGGGAGGTACTAACAACAACAATAATGGAAAGGGATCTGGGTGTAGTCATATCAGATGACCTAAAGGTGGGTATGCAATGTGAGAAGTCAGTAGGGAAAGCCAGGGGGATACTGGGATGCATAGGGAGGGGCATCACAAGTAGAAAAAGGGAAGTGGTTATCCTCTATACAGACAGTTGGTGAGACCCCATCTGAGTACTGCGTGCAGTTTTAAGACCTCATCTACGCAAGGACGAGACAGGATGGAAGCAGTCCAGAGGAGGGCAACTAAAATGGTGCAGGGTCTACATCAGAAACCATATGAAGAGAGACTGAGAGAGCTTAATATGTATACCCTTGATGAAAGGAGGGAGGGGGGACATGATAGAAACTTTTAAGTACCTCAAGGGAATCAACAAAGTCCAGGAGGGTAGCATCTTTCAGAAAAGATGTGTAAGAACAAGGAGCACAATTTAAAGTTAGAGGGGCTGACTCCAGGGTAATGTGAAGTTACTTTTTCACGGAGAGAGTGGTGGACATGGAACCGCCTTCCTGGAGAGGTTGTGGGGTCTAAAACAGTGGAGGAATTCAAACATGCATGGGACAGACATAAGGCAATTATAGTGGGGGGTTGCAGGAAATAGGCTGTTGGTTAACTAGAATCTGCAGCTTATCCAGTAGGTAGGGAAATGGGCAGACTGGGTGGGCCAAGTGGTCCTTATCTGCCGTCAAAGTCTATGTTTCTATGTAACCACCACAGAGGTCTGCTTCAGAGGCTGAGGCAATTCGGGTAGCAGAACTGTCTGGACTAGTCTTGAGCTATCAGGAACATCCACGTCTTGTCCTTCCAGGCCTTGACCACCACTGGTTTCAGGCCCAAGGGGCTAGAATGTGTTTAGAAACAACTTCTTTTTTTGCAGAAAAGTTATGTGCTATGTGGGGGGATGCACTCTATCTATATTCACCTAGTAAATCTTATGTAAATAATTTAAAGCAATTGTGGCTGTAATGATATCCTATAGTTACTAATATGTGTGTTTTATGTACAGTTAATTTGAATAAGTTTCATTCTGAATGTATGATTGTGAAAATTTTGGAAGAATAATAAAAAACATTTACTGGGAAAAAGAAAGGGAAGGGAGGGAAGGTGTACACAAGGCCTGGGGTCCAGGTCTCATGAAGGCATCTCCCAACAGTGTCCCAGACTGTATGAGGTGGGCACAGAACAGCCTCAGCTTTCTGTTCTTCCAGGAGGTGAACAGGACCACCAAAGGGGTGCCCCATTGGGAGAACAGTGGTGTACCACCTCCTGATGCAGGGATCACTCATGTGACAACTCTTCTACCCCCCTGAGAACATCTGCCAGCTGACTGTGAACTCCCACGACACAAATCACCAGGAGATCTGCACCCAGGCTGCCCATGACAGAACAGATGTGGTGGGCCTTCTGACACAGAGGAAGGGAGTTAGCTCCGCCTGCCTGTTCAGGTAAAACATGGTCGCTGTATTGTCCATCTGGACCTACACAACCTGACCCCTAATCAGAGAAGCAAATTCCATGAGAGCCAGTGGCACTGCATGGAGCTCCAGTAGGTTGATGTGGTCATGGGACTCCTGGGGTGACCAGAACCCATGGGCTCTGTAGTCTCACAGGTATGCTCCCCACCCCACCAGAGATGTGACTGTCATGAGTGTGATGGCCAGCTTTGGGTACACAAATGGGATTCCTTACTACAGATGTTGAGGGACCAGCCACCATTGAATGGAGTCCCACATTGGCTGATTCACCAAGACTGGCTGGTCCAGATGACCTAGCCGCTGGGACCACTGGTGGCCTAGCTCCTACTGCAGGTGGCATATCTGCCAGCGTGCCCAATAGACCAAGCTGGTGGTGGATGCCATGTACCCTGCTGCCACAGGATACCCTGACCCCCTGGCACTGCAGGAAAGCTGCCACCACTGCCATACACTTGGTGAAGACCCTGGTCACTCAAGAAATGCCAAATGGCATGACCTGGAATTGACAGAGAACCCCTTCTGCATGGAACTGAAGGTACTGCCAGTGGGACAGACAGAAATGTAGAAGCACATGTGCTGGAGGCCCAGGGAACAGAACCATGTGCCCTGCTCATGAGATGGTACTATCTGGTTTGGCATGACCATCCTGAACTTGCGCTTTCCAAGAAACTGATTCAGATTGTGGAGATCCAGTATGGGGCACCAACCCCCCCATCCATTTCAGGACTAAGAAGTACCTGGACATGACGCCCTGACCTCCCAAGTAGTCTGGGACATGGACTATGGCTCCTTTTTCTAGGAGCTGAGCAACATCCTCCCTGAGAGTGGACAGCATATCCTGTGACACCACGGACTCCCTTGGCACGTGAGGTCAGTAAGGTGGGAGAGCCTCGAAGTCAAGAAGCAACCCCTCCACCTACCACCTCAGGAAATCATTTGTCTGTAGTAATGACAGACCAGTGAGGCCAGAGGTGGTGAAGCTGATCCCTCACCAGGAGTAGAGTTCATAGGTTCATAGATTGTACAAGTTCCAGGGCAATGCCTATATTGAACTCGCCGCCATCATTTCCTAACGGTGGATATGGAATTTTCTGTCTCCCATATATTGATCAAGTCTATATTTAAATTGTTCAATATTATTGCTTGCTACAACTGTAACTGGTAGTGTGTTACATAATGGAGGTACTCTCTGTGTAATGAATTTATTCCTATAAACAGTCTTACTAGTTTCAACCTGTAGCCTTAATTTATGAAATCTGGTGCTATCTAGGGAGATTTGGCTTACCATACAGTTAGTCTCAAATAATACTGGATCCTTAAAAGCCTTATAGGCCCAGCATAGTTATAGTTCTATAATTTAGAGTTTATAATCCTAGATTTCTCAGTCTTTCCTCATACCCAGATGAATACTGATTTGTCACATTTTTCGTTAGTTTTCTTTGGACTGACTCGAAGGTTGCTTTATCACCAATGGAAGTGGGAGAGCAAATAGGAGCACAGTATTCAATGTTTGTTTGAACTAGACTAGTATTTAGTGGCACAATAACCCTTGGGTCATGACTCTTGATATGCTTAAAGATACATCTTAGTATCCCGTGACATTGTTTGGCTGTTTTATTTATGTGTGTACTAAATTTCAAATTGTCAGTAATAGTAACACTGAGGTCTTGTTCAGATGTTGTAACTTGTAATGTGATATTGTTAATGGTATAATCTGCATGTTTATTATTTTTCCCGATATGCAAAACTTTGCATTGGTTGTACTAAATATCATCTTGTTCTCAGATGCCCAATTGGATAAATCATCTAAATTCTTCTGTAAACAGTTAATGGATGTATCATTGTTCACAATACAGCCCAACTTGCTGTCATCAGCATATTTCTGGATCCAGACTCTGTTGTATGTCTGCATACTTGAGATCATGATATTAAACAATGTTGGTCCCAGCACCGAGCCTTGCGGTACCCCACTGGTTACGTTACCCCAATTAGACTTATATCCTTTTAGGATAACCCTCTGTTGTCTGTTCTCCAACCATGAATTAATCCACATGATAATACTTGGGTGAAGTTTGAGATTTAGCAGTTGCTCAATTTAAATTTTATGAGAAACAGAATCAACAGCTTTCTCATAGTCAAGAAATATCGCATCTACAGGAAGTCCATTATCCAGGGCTTTACTTACAGGCTCAAAGAAACTAATCAGATTACTCATACATTACTTACCCTGTGTGAACCCATGTTGTGATATATCACAATTACCCATATTGTGTAAGTGAGTAATCATTTTTTGTTGCAATAGTCCCTCTATTATCTTGCCAAGGCAGGAAGTTAGGCTTACAGGTCTATAAACTGATGACATTCTGTTTAGAGCCATTTTTATTATATATTGGAGTGATATTAGCTAACTTCCATTCTTAAATTGCAACACCTTCTGTAATGGAAGTATTGAATAATAGTATAAGGATTCCAACAAGTTCATATGAAAGATGTTTAACAAAGATTGACGGGATTCCATCTGCCCCTGATGTTGTACTGGGTTTGGTGTTATGAATAGCTGCCAATACTTCCTTTTCAGTAAATAATATATGAGCTTGAGAGTTTTCTAAGTTAATAAGGCATATATCCTCTTGTTTTAAACACACTGAGGAAGTAATTATTAAACTCTTTAGCCATTATCTTCTCATCACTAATGAGAATCTGATCCTTAACAAGTGGGCCTGCTCCAGAACGGTTTCCTTTAATGGACCCAATATAATTAGAAAACTTTTTTTATTGTCCTTGGTTATTGTTGCAAGATTGACTTCTAGATTCTGTTTAGCAAGCCGTATTAGTTTCTTAGTTTTATTTGATACATTTTTTTAATTTTTGCCAGTTTTCATGAGAGGGGCTCTTTTTATGTTTGTTTAAAACTTTCTTCTTACTTTTTATTGTCCTCTTAATTTTGGTGTTCCATCATAAGGGAACTCGTTGTTTATTGTTATTGTACTTTGTTCATTCCAGCACCCAGGAATTGATACAAAAATCAATTTTAGCGTAAATAACCTTCCACATAGTGTTTACATCCAGATGATTTTACTCTTCTTCCCATTCCCAGTTATTCAGGAAGTGTTTAATTTTAGTATAGTCAGCTTTATTAAAATTTCTAATTTTAGTGGTTCTATATGAATTTGTTTCAAAGCACTTAAAAGTTCCATAATATAACATTATGGTCACTATCACCAAGGGGTTCCAAAATCTGTGGATTAGAGTCAATATCTTTGATATTAGTAAATATCAGGTCTAATACATTGTCTTTCCTAGTTGGTCTGGTTACTATTTGTTCAAGGTCATTTTGTACAGAAAATTGAATCAGTTTATTTTCCAGATTTCCTTTCCCAGTTAGGGATGACCAACATATATTTGGAAGATTAAAGTCTCCCAATATTATATAGTCCTCACTGACTATCGTATCATCTAAAGACATAAAGAAGGCATTATTTGCTTCAGTATCCAAATTTGGGGCGCGGTATCCCAGTCCTACTATTACAGATCTGACCGGGCAGTTAATTTTAATCCATATTAACTCACTGTTTGAGTTAATATTCCCTAACTCACAGTATTTTAGTCTATTGCTGATATACAGTGCAACTCCTCCCCCTTTTTTATTCTGGCGGTTCTTACTGACTTTACAGTAACCGGGTATATCAGGTCCCCAGTCACTATCTGAAAACCACGTTTCAGTGATATCACATATATCTACAGCATCTCTATTTAATCTGTATTGGAGTTCTCCTAGTTTGTTAGTGAGACACCTGGCATTAGCCAGCAAAATTCTGATCTCAGAGGTATGAGTGTTAGTATTGCAATTAGTTCCTCCCATAACACACTCATTCATATTTATTTTAACAGCAGGTGAGAAGCCAGACACTGCCTGCCCAGTTATGCCATCCAGTTTTTGATTACCTTTGGAGCAAAAGTATTTAGTATCACAGATTCCTACCCCCCCTGGAACTTAGTTTAAACATTTATTTATGTAAGTGTTCATATGTTGCTCTAAGAGAGAGGTCCCCTGATTTGTTGGGTGTAATCCATCCCAACAAATCAGGTCTTTTTAATCAAGAAATTCCTCCCAGTGGGTGATGCACCCTATGTTCTGTTTGAGACTCCATTTCTGTAACCAATTATTTACCTTTCTTATCTTATTAAAGTAGTAATCATTGATACCAGTGACAGGAAGTATTTCAGAGCAGGCAAAATCGCAATCGAGATCCATTAGGGTGTTAGCCAGTCCCACAAACTTCTTTTATATACTGTACATCTTGATGCATGATATTATTTGTACCTGCGTGAATTATGACCAATGGTCTCTGCCCTCCATGTTTTAATATTTGTCTGGACATTTTAGTAATAGCTCTAATTTTTGCACCCCTGAAACATGTCATAGTTCTATTGGCCTAATCCTGATCACAGATTTTTCGATCCAAATGTTTGATAATGGAATCTCCTAGTACACAAATTTGTTTTGGTTCCGGTGTAACACTAGTTTCAAGTTCCATAAGATTAATATCTCCCTCCTCTGGAGTCAGTTGGATGTTCACACTATCGGAACCCTCCATAACCAATGTACTAGTTACATAGCCAATAGGCATTGTTACCATCGGGGGGATGAGGTACATATTCTTCTATCAGGTCGTTTAATAAATCAAAATGGTTCTGAGTGTGGATTTGAAAATATTCAGCCTTTCTGCCCTTTTTAGAAACCTTAGTTCTCTGCATTTGGTACCACTCTTCCGCTGAGTGATCTGTCTCAACTCCATCCCTAGCTCTTTTCCTACTTGTTGTGTTTTCAATATTGTTTATAGTCACATGGGTAATTGATGGTATTACTACAGGTACTGATTGTTGCTGATTACTGCATACAGGTAGTATTAGTGCTGGTGTGTCTGACACAGGTAGTGGTGTCAAGGTATTATTCGCAGTCATCTGCGTAATCTTATCACTACCAGTCTGTTTTAGCTGGTCACCTTGACAGGTGTTTTTAAATCTAGTGGCCATCTCTCTTTGACTTTCCTCTAAATAGGATAGTCTTGTGTTAAACAGACTTATTTCCAACATCATGCCTTTGTTAGGGACTGGAAAGGTGGGAAGTGAACCCCCCCCCAACCAGTCACTGGACAGCTTTGGAGGGGGCACTGGCCACTGAGGCCAGATGGGCACCACTTCCCTTACCCTTCCTTTCCTGAGCCCCTGGCCGGAGAAATTAAAATTATGTACTCACCGTAATTGTTGATCTTGCAGAATATTTTCTTCATTTATTACCACATCTGGGTCTGTGCCGGAGGCAGTAAAAACCCACAGGAGCCAAAAACTTCATTAGCTTACTGCTGTGGGGCCGATGCGGTGACACTGCCATCCACAAGGTTCACATGTAATGTGGCACTCGTGGACTGTCCAGTAACTTATGCCAGCCCCCTGCACACCTCAGTTCTGCTGCCAGGAGAGAAACAAAGTGCGAGAAAAGAGAGGAGGGGGCAAGGTTGCCCAAGGGATAGAGAAAAGGATAAGGGATATAAAAAGAACAAAACAATAAAACCTGACTACCAGAGAAGAAGAAGGGTAGGGGGTCTAGGTAGTGTTTTTTTCTTTAAAAAAAAAAAAAAACAGAGGCCAAGGAGACTTCTGGTTGGGACACCCGTCTAATGGCAGCCTAAACAACGCGCTCCGCTAATCGACTTTAAAATCCATGGGCATCCAAATGTAAACCCATCATCCTGTCAACCAAAAGAAGAATATCTGATTACCTGATGCCTCTGAACCACCGATGGGGGGATAATTCCTCAAACCAATTGAATTAAAGCTTAAAAATGCCAGTTTCACTTAACAGCGAGGAGGTCTTGGAATCCACGAGTCTTGCACCCGGGCAAACAGCAGAGGCTCCTCCGAAGGAATCTGAATATACGATCACATCTAGAAAACTCTGCCAAACCCTCAAACAAATTAATCAAACTCTTCAAAGGATAGAAGCAAAGGTTTCAGATCAATGCTCAGAAATTACTACATTAACCAAACGGGCTGGGGAGATCAAGGAGGTTCTAACGGATTATACTACTACCACTGATGTGCACAACAAAGCCCTTCTAGACCTACATTATCGTTCTCAACAACTTGAAGCCCGCCTTGAAGAATTAGAGAACAGAAATCGGAGGAACAACTCCGGATACATGGGCTCCGTGAGGGCACTGAGACTGGCGCAATGGTTAGCTTTATTGACTCATTCCTCCATGAGATCCTAACTCTCCCCCAAGACAAAGCTCTTAACATAATTAGGGCTCACAGATCACTGATCCCAAAACCTCAGGACTCTAAGGCAAAGCCACAATCTGTAGTTCTTGCTTTCCTGGATTATAGAGTAAAGGAGGAAATACTACAACTAGCATGGTCAGAAAAAGCAATTTTGGGGACACTCATTTGTATTTTGACCACGATTTTACACCACAACTGCTCTCCCAAAGAAGAAAGGTACTCACAGTAGTTCAACAACTGCAACAGCAGAACATCAGGGCCTTTGTCAAGTACCCAGCCTGCCTGAAGGTTTAGCTGGCTGAAGGCCTGAAATGTTTTTCTGATCTACAAGTGGCAGAGGACTTCTTGAACCCATTGGGCATACAACTCCTGTGCGAGGAGGTCAGTTTACCACAGTGCAGTCAACTGGAATCCAGGGACTGGGCTTATGGTGAAACTACAAGACAAGGTGCAAAGGGCAGTATGGCCTCTTCTGCTATGTGGGACTCCCTATGCAACAAGAAATGCTCGAGAGGCCTGAACAAGGATCCAACACAGCCAGAATCCGAAATGGCGTAAGGTGACACCACGGAAGAAGCATCAAACTCTCAAACTACCTGAACAATACCAGGCGTAGTATCGCTCTTAATAATTTAACTTTTGTGACTTCCCCCTTTCTGACACTGTGATGAGGCATGTCGTGGCCTTATTGGTGTGTTTAATGGGTCTCAGAGTGCTACCCCACCTGAAGCAGAAGACAGTTTTATTTGGAACATTTGAAAACGGACAGTTAACTTGTTTATTTTCTCAAATAAGGGGGAATTCTTTTTGACAGGATGTATATGTTATTAATATACCACGGGTATCTTTAAGGCCTGTGGGTGGAAGGTTGGGGGGGGAGGCATGGTTTCCCCACTGTGGGAGGGTCCTGGGGGCCTCCTGGAGTCACTGTGTTTGGGTGGGGAAGCCATATATAGGTCAGTTCAGTCCTCCTTGTGAATTGGAAATGACAGTAGGGTGGCCTGGGCTAAGGAGTGGTTGAATATGGCACACATAGAAACATAGAAACATAGAATTTGACAGCAGACAAGGACCGCTTGGCCCACCCAGTCTGCCTATTTCCCTACCTACTGGATAAGCTGCAGATCTTAGTTAACCAGCAGCTTACTTCTTTCTACCCCCAACCCCTAGACTTGCCTTATGACTGTCCCATGCATACTTGAATTCCACCACTGTTTTTGACTCCACAACCTCCTCCCGAAGACCGCTCCATGCATCCACAACCCCTCTGTGAAAAATACTTCCTTAAATTACCTCTGAGCCGCCCTCTATCTTCAAATTGTGCCCCTTGTTCTTGCACACCTCTTTTTGAAAGATGCTACCTCTTGGACTTTGTTGATTCCCTTGAGGTACTTGAACGTTTCTATCATGTCCCTCTCCCTCCTTTCCTCGAAGGCTATACATATTAAGCTCCTTAGGTCTTTCACATAGTCTTCGGTGCAGACTCTGCACCATTTTAGTTGCCCTCCTCTGGACAGCTTCCATCCTATGTCTTTGCGGAGATTGGTCTCCAGAACTGCACTAGTACTCCAGATGGGGTCTCACCAGCTGTCTGTACAGAGGATAATAACTTCCTGTTTTCTACTGGTGATGCCGCCTCCCTATGCATCCCAGTATCCCCCAGCCCTCCTTGCTGCCCTCTCACATTGCTTGCCCACCTTTAGATCATCTGATATGACTACCCCCAGGTCCCTTTCCATTTTGTTGTTGTTAGTATCTCACCCCATTGTGTATTCTTCCCTGGGTTTTTGTTTCCCAGGTGCATTACCTTGCACTTCTTAGCATTGAATCTAAGCTGCCATACATTTGACCATTCCTCTAACCTTGCCAAGTTCCTTCTTATCCTTTCCACCCCACCTTGTGCATCAACTTTGTTGCAGATCTTTGTGTTATCTGCAAAGAGACATACTTTTCCTTCCAGTCCTTCTGCAATGTCGCTTATCAAGACATTGAAGAGGACCGGTCCTAATACTTAACCCTGCGGTACCCCACTAGTGACACCTCTTTCTTCAGAGTGGACTCCATTTACTATTACTCTCTGTGTCCTATTCTCCAGCCAATTCTTTACCCAGGCTGTCATCTTGGGACCCACTTCCAGGCTGGCTAACTTGTATATTAATCTTTTGTGTGGGACTGTGTCAAATGCCTTGCTAAAGTCTAGGTAGGCCATGTCCACAGCCCCTCCCTGATCTACTACTTTGGTCACCCGGTCAAAGAAATCTATCAGATTCGTCTGGCATGATCTTCCCGCTGTGAATCCATGCTGCCTTGGGTCCTGTGCCCCTCTGGCCTCCAGATACTCGATAATTCTTTCCTTCAGAAGTGATTCCATCATTTTCCCTATCACTGAGATTAAACTAACAAGTCTGTAGTTTCCTGCTTCTGCCTTGCTCCCACTTTTGTGAAGGGGAATCACATCTGCCCTCCTCCAGTCCTCGGGCACCACCCCATCCTCCCATGATTTGTTAAAGAGGGTAGTCAGTGGTGTCACTAGTTCTACCCTTAGTTCTTTTAGAATTCTGGGATGAATCCCATCAGGCCCCATTGTCTGTCCACCTTCAGATTTAAGAGTTCTTTCATAACCCTTTCTTCTGTAAATGGGCTGGTATCAACTTCTGTATCCAGAGTGTTTCTACTGTTTGCTTTAGGCACCTCCCTCTTCATTTGTAAATACTGAGCAAAAATATTTGTTTAGTATCTCTGCCTTTTCACAGTCACCTCTGCCCACCCTCTCCTCCCTTATTAAGCCTCACTATCCCTCCCTTGGTCTTCCTTCTCCTCCTGATGTACCTATAAAAGGTTTTATCCCCTTCTTAACTGAGTTGGCTATCTTTTCCTGTTTTGGGCCTTTGCTGTTCTGACTGCCTTCCCAGCTTCCTTTGCTTTAACTGATACAGTTCTCTGTCCTGCTCCTTCTGTGACTCCTTGTACTTCCTGAATGCTTTTTTCTCTTGAACCTTCACTGCTACTTCCATTGAGAACCATAGTGGTTTCTTACATTGTTTTGTTTTGTTTATTTGCTTCACACAAAGGCTTGTTACCTCTGTGATGGCAGTTTTTATTATTCCCCATTGTTCTTCCACCCCTCCTTCCTGCCCATTTGCTAGTGCATTCCTTAGGCACTCACCCATTTTGGCAAAGTCAGCCCTCCTAAAGTCCAGTACTTTTGCCTTTGTATGGCTTGACTCTATTGCTGTGTTTATTGTGAACCATACTGTTCAATGGTCGCTAGTTCCCAGATAGCTACCAACTTCTACATCTGTGATCCTCTCTCCATCTCCATTTGAGAGAACCAGGTCTAAGATTGCTCCCTCTTGAGTGGGCTGCAATACTAGTTGTCTAAGGCATGCCCCCTGTAGGTCATCTAGAATAACCCCACTCTTCGAAGTGGCTGCTGCAACTGCACTCCAGTTAACATCTGGCATATTCAGATCACCCATCAGCAATATCTCCCCTTTTTCTGCCATTCTAAGTGTACTTTCTATCATTTCCTTGTCCATTTCCTCCCCCTGAGAAGGGGGTCTGTATACAACCCCTGTGCGGATTGTGGTGCCATTGCCTGTCTCCAAATTTACCCACAGTGCTTCTTCTCCTCCCTGTTTACCCTTTTGTTCTGTTGCTTTGATTCCTTCCCTTATGTAAAGAGCTACTCCTTCTCCTCTTTTACCCTCCCTGTCCCTCCTGTAGACAGTGTATCCTGGTATGTTTACGTCCCAGTCATGGTTTTGTGTGTACCATGTTTCTGTGACTGCCACGATATCCAGATGTTCCTCCTCCATCAAGGCCACTAATTCAGGAAGCTTGTTACTCAGACTACGGGCATTTGTACTCATTGCTCTCCATTTTTTGATGGCTTTACCTTCTGTTGCAGCATCCCCCACTGACCTTTCTACCGCGGTCTTTTCCTCATTTAGTACCCTGTTTTGTAGGGAGAGCCTTGGATTTTCTTGCTGCTTATCAGTGCCTCCCCCCTTGACTAGTTTAAAAGCTTGCCAGTGAAGCATTTAAACAGATTGCTCAAAAGACTTGTTCCCTTCCTGGACAGATGCAGACCATCCTGCCAGTATAGGCTGGTGTCCCTCCAGGTGGAACCCCAGTCCCCAGTGAAGTCAAACCCCTGTGCTCCACAACATTTTTTCAACCATTCATTAAACTGCATGGTGCAAAGTACCCTCGCCTCACCCATGCCATTGACAGGCAACACTCTGAGAAGGATACTGTGTGTGTACTTGTCTTAGGCCCCTCCAACTCTACAAAGTCCTTCTGCACTGCTCTAATCTCATGATGATCCAAGTCATTTGTCCCTAGGTGGACAATGACGTCCAGCTCAGACTTCCGTGCAGCTGTTCTCGTGATCCTGAGGATGCGCTTCCTGTCCCTCCAAGCCATGGCACCAGGCAGGCACCTTACTTCAGTTTTCCCTGCTTCCCCAGTTCTATCCCCCTAATAATTGAGTCCCCCAACAGGAGCTGCTTCCTTTCCCTGTGGTGTCCTCTGCCTCCTTCCTGTGGGCCTCCCTTGTGACAGTTGTCCTCAGCCTCCTTAGTCTCCTCTCGGATGCATCCATAGAGAGCTATGCTCCCCAGAATGTGTATGGATTGTGGAGTGAACAACTGACTGGGTGTGCCTCTGTTCCACACATCCTCACCCTCCCTGAGCCCACTGTGGTCCAACTGCTGTGCTTTCTTCGCAACCTCTGAGGTAGTGGTGGTGGCTCTGGTGCTCCCAGGATGGGGGAGGTTCCCTTCCTACTGTCCAGTGTGGCCTGGGGGAAGGTTCCCTTACTACTGTCCAGTGTGGCCTGAAGACGGGCAACTTCCTCCCTCAGGGCAGAGATTTGTCTGCAAATAGGGCAGCATCTCAGCTTCCAGAAAGACTCCCAGAAGACTGCTGCCCCACAGCCATTACATTGCACTACACCCCACATGTTTATCTACTTTTTTTGTGTGTGTGTGTGTGTGTGATTGGTTTGTTATATAGAAATATATATATTATACAATGCGTATGCTTATATTGTCAGTGCAGTGTGCTAGAGAGGATACGACAGTGATATGCACCTTGCACTCTTGAGGAAATGATGTCAGAACCCCAGGTATAAAGGAACTATTTCCAGGGTGAGTGGGGTGAGGTGGGCAGGGGTGGGCCTAAACTGTGCCCTCATGAAACAATCAGCTAAAAGCTCTGACCCACCGCATGTGAGTGCCTTCCTGTCAGCAAGATGCCCTACACAACAATTTGACAGAGAAAATACCCCTGCTAATCAGAGAAAAATCCAGACATCCAAGTCAGACACAGGTAAACCTCCCCAGCCCCAAAACAGCCTGGTGGTTTGTGCTCTGAAAGCAGTCAGCTCCAAAATAAGTCAGCTGTGCTTTAAACTCTTCCTGCACTGAAAATCTTAAGAATTGTAACAAAAGTAAAGCTAGATCCACCTCCCTCTGTTGTTTGAAAGACTGTCTTTCCTGATAATTCTAAGTTCCTTATTTTACCTTTCAGTTAGAAGTAGCCTCCACCTGCAGAATATCTGCTACAAACCAAAGACAATTGTAAGGTTCACCTCCCTCTGTTGTGAGCACAACTCGCTTTCTTGCAAATCCTATGTTCAGTATTGCAGCTTCCAGCCAGAGGTAGCTTCACCTGAAGAATATTAGCTGTACATGCTTAAACAGCTGATTGTAAGGGACTCATAGGGCCTTTATTGGTGGTCCCCCGAGGGGTGTCTTCGGGACTGTGTCCTTTTCTGGGTGGACATCTTTTTTCCACTTGGAGGGGTGCTGCTGAAGTTCGGTCCCTCAAAATTGCCAAAGGTGCCTGTGGCCATACTTGCCAGGTCTCCCACTGCTAACCTAAGAACTTCCTAACATAATAAAAGTGGGGGCTTAATGTTGGTTGCAATATAATATTAAATTTTTTTATTTGGCTTCCCTGTTTGGGCCTGGATGGCGAATTGGGGCCTCTCATGGTACCTGCTTACCAGCCTCCGTGGGGGGGTGACGCGTTCCCTGCTGCTCCCTCTCCATGGACCTGGATTTAGCTAATTTTTTCAACATTTTTTTTGCATAGGGTCAATTGGTTAACTGCCTGTTATGTCAGTGATAGAAATAACTTTACTAAATAATATTCTTGTTTTTTCTTAATGGTGTCCTACCAACAGGAGTGTCAAGGGCGGTTCAGGCTCAAGGTTGTTAGAGTTAGCTTACCGCTGGCACTTACTGCAAGGAGCTAAAGAATATTTAACATAACTGAAGCTCTAGGGGGAGCCCTCCAGTCAGATAGTGAGCATAGTCCCACCCTCTTAATTCTCTTTCCACAGTGGGGAGGAGAGTTTAGACAGAGATCTTTTAAAATTGGATCTTCTACCTAGGAGGTCATCTATGCTTAATCAGATATGTTGTTGCCCAGTTGGCATTGCTGGTTATTGTATAGTTCATTTGCTGTTCAAAGATGGAGAACTACTGCACTGCTTTGGGAGGGGAGGGGGGATGAATCCTGAATGGGGGAGCGGAGGAGGAATGTGCCATAGTTGGATTCTATTTTTCTGTAATACATAATGGCTAATTCAGGTACACTAGTATGCACATATATTGTAAATGGTCTTACAAGTCCAGTTAAATGCAGTAAGATTCTGGCTTTGATTAGAAGTCAGCAGCAGAATACGTGCTCCTACAAGAAACTCACCTTTCTGAGAGAGAGCATAGTAAGTTTCTGAAATTGGGTTTTAGGGAGGTAGCTGCCTCCTCGTATAAAAAGGGTTGACGTAGAAGCATTATGGTGCTTTAGCCCACGTAAGTCTTATTTAGAAAAACTGGCTTTAAAGGTGGGTAAAGAGGGTAGATATGCCCTCATGAAGGGCAAACTTTTTTTTTTTTTTTAGTCTTTGGTAACCGGAAGGCCCACTAGGCACAAGTGCCTGTTTTCAGGGGTGACCTGGGAGCACTGGGCGGTTAAGTGACCTGCTCAGAGTCACACAGTATGCAAGTGGAGGTTGTGAGAATCAAACTCAGGTCTGTTCTGCTGGATGTACCAAGCTCGTTCACACCTCATTCCTCTAACCTCTAGGCTATACTGCCAGCCCAAACCTGAGGGGCAATTAATAACACTTGTATCAGTGTACTTCCCAACCAGATACCTCTTACCGGGATTATAGATCCTTCCTTCTCCTACCTCAGGAATGGGCGGAGGGAGTTTTGATCTGTGGAGGAGACCTAAACCTCACTTTTAACCCCACCCTGGATACAACTTCCCAGATTCCAAGAAAGTTGCATCAGGTGGCAAGGAGGGTCCATAAGTTGTTGGGAGAGTTGGGTATCCTTGATGTTTGGCATCACCAACATTCTAGGCAGAAAAATTATACATATTTTTCTGCCACATATAATATCTACTCCAGATTAGACTATTTCTTGGTACCGAGGGCCGAGGTCTCTAGAGTACAGGAGACTTGGGTCGGGGACTTCGTCCTCTCAGACCATGCCCCACTCTTTATGAGTCTGGATTTAGGGGGATTCCGTAGAAACACCTTTTGGAAGCTAAATGTCTCCTTGCTCAAAGACAAGGCAGTTAAAGCTCAGATTCTAGATACTTATCAATGTTTCTTGGCAGAGAATGAGGGACACGGCACATCATGTGCCACCCTTTGGGATACAGCCAAGGCCGTTCTCCGAGGCAGGTTTATACAGTTAGTGGCACAGAAAAAAAGAGAGAGAGAGAGAGGGGACAAAAAAAAACCTTACTGACTAAATCCAGTCATTGGAGGAAATGCAAAATCAGAAGTTTTCTAGGGCACTAGCACAGCAACTTAAGACTCTTAAAGGGGAACTGGGACCGTTATTAGACTATCAGGTGGAACAGAAATTGTTATTTTTGAAGCAGAAGTATTAAGGAGGTGGCCCAGGATCACTTAGATTATTAGCCAGTAGATTGAGAGCACAAAGAGCTAGGGCCACAATCATGAATCTGTGGCACCCTGGGCACCAGAAAGTGGTGTATAAAATAACTGAGATAGCCAAGACTTTTCGGGAGTTCTATGAACAATTATATGAGAAAGGAACCTTTCCACTTGAAAGGAGACGAGACTTTCTTACAAAAACTGAAACTGCCAACCCTATCCACAGACCAGGCCAAAGAGCTGATGCACCCACTAACTGTACAGGAATTTAAGGTAGAAGTGGGAGCCCTGAAAACAGGGAAATGTCCCGGGACAGACGGGCTCCCTGGGGAATTTTTTTAAGTGTTTTAGGGATCACCTCCAACCTCTTATTTTGAGAGTATTCTCTGAGGTCATGGGGGAGGGATTTGGCTCCACCCTCCTGGGCCACAGCACTGATATCGGTGACACCCAAGCCGGGAAAAGACCCCTCTAGATGTGCCTCTTATTGTCCAATTTCCCTGCTAAACACTGACTATTAGATCCTTTCCTCCATTATGGCAAAAAGAATTCAACAATATCTCCTCCAGCTCATACAATTAGACCAGAATGGGTTTGTCCCGAGCAGACAGGCCCAAGACAATTTAGGAAGGACCACCCACCTCATTGACCATATCAATAACACTTGTACCCCAGCCTTATTAATGAGTCTCGACGCTGAAAAAGCATTTGACAGGGTTGATTGGAATTTCCTGGAAGCGGTCCTTTCCTGGTTTGCATTCCTGAGAGAATTTATACAACTTTTAAGTAAATTGTATGGCTCCCCGTCTGCCTATGTTAGAGCAAATGGCCATATTTCTAGGCCTCTGAAACTGGGTAGAGCTACAAGACAGGGGTGCCCTTTATCACCGCTGCTTTTCGCTTTATATATAGAACCCCTTGCTCAATCTATTAGAGAGAATGGGAACATAAGGGGAATACAACTAGATGGGTTTGAGCACAAGTTGGCCTATTACGCCGATGATGTACGCATGTATCTTACAGAGCTGGACTCCTCCCTCCCTGCCTTGTTTGGGCAGCTGGAGGAATATTCCACCCTTTATGGATATAAGATGAACTGCAGTAAAACGGAGGTACTGAGTTGCAAATATACCCCCCCCCCGGGTCTAAGGAGCAGGTACCCTATGAGATGGGACCTAGCTCAGATGAGTTATTTAGGGATCAGGATTGGTAGCAGTAATCAGCAGCTGTTGGATCTTAACTACCCCCCTTTCATTAAACAGTTAGGGAAGGACGTTCAGAGATGGACCCTCTTGCCATTGTCTATATATTCTAAGACACAAGCATTAAAGATGAATGCCTTTCCAAGGTTACTTTATTTATTCCAATGTGTACCCTGCCTGGTCTCACAGAAAGATTTAAATATATGGAAGAACATGTTTTTTAAATTCCTCTTGGCTAAAGACCGGCCTAGGATCCATAGAGCTCTTCTTTATGCCCCTAAGGCCCAGGGAGGTTTAGCTTTTCCTAACTAACAGGGTTATTGGGCAGCAGCCCAAATGCGGGTGGCACTCATATGGGGCAGTCCAGGCTTCGATTCTCATTCAAAGAGAATGGACTTGGCAGTTAGGACTGAACCTCCCCTCCAGGCCATCTTGTTTCAAAATGGAGCTGGATTCCCAGAGATGTGCTATATGGATACGTGGGCCGTCCTGGAGGGATGGAGGTGAGGTGCAATTCGCGGTCCCATTAGACACCAACTGTGGAGGTTTCGATGGTGGGCTTATGACCCTCTTTTCCTGGCAGCCACTTTAGACCCCTGGTTTAAGAAATGGGCCAAGAAAGGATTCCACTCTCCTTATCAGGTCTTAATAACAGACAGTCTTATTTCTTTTGAGGCAGCCAGGTAGACATTTGGTCTGTTCCCACGGGATAATCTGAGATTTTACCAAATCAGAGATTATGTCCATACCCTTCAGAGAATTTATGCCCGAATGCGAGAGGACACCATGGACCCCCCTGTTTTTTGAGGCATCTGGTCATCGGGGGGAGGCAGAGGGACTATATCCCTATTATATCAAAGATATCTATTGGATTTGTCCCTACCCACAGAACAACTTAAACTCAAATTGGAATCAAACCTGGGGATTACCCTCCTAGAGAAACAATGGGCTAGCATATGGCGCATTAATGGCAGACAACAGGGGGCCCCGCGTTGGCGGGAATATGGCTGGAAGGTGAGGTCTCAGTACTTCCGTGTTCCTGCACAGGTGCTGCACTATGCTCCAGTGGCTGGTTCGGCCTGTTGGAGGGGGTGTGGTCATGATCCAGCCTCTCAGGCCCATATTTTCTGGGCATGCCAGATGCTTAGGGGGTACTGGATGGATATAGAACATCACCTTAGGGAGATTTTTCAATTTCAGTCTTCTCTGGGTTCAGAGCATCTTGTTTTGGGTCTATGACCAAGAGAGGTGAGGGGAAGAGAAGCAACATATCTTGGTCAGTTCTGATGATAGCTGCTCTTAAGGGCATTACCAGGAAATGGGCGCAGAGGGTGCCCCCCGTTGGAAGATTGGAGGGCTATTATAGAGAGTATTAATTTAATGGCGAGAATTACATTTGGCCTTTGCCAATGAACGCATTTATATCAGAATAGGTGGGCCAGGTGGCTCTTGTATGAGTCTAATTTACATGCAGATGCTTAGACACGCACCTTTGGGCCCCCTCTCCCCCTTCCCATAACCTCAGAAGTATTTCCTCAATCAGTGCAGTGCATATTTTTAAAGTTTCTCCATCAAGTTCAAGTAGATAGAAAAACTTACAAAGTTAGCTGATAGATCTACAGGATTTGTCAGGTTTCTTTATTTAGATCATCATATGCTTCATTCAGTAGAAAGCTACCTCGTAGTTACACACTGTGTCATCATCGAGATTTATCTTATGTACCTATGTAAATGATGTATGATCTATATGTCTGGACATGATTTAATAAGCCCTTCGGGGCCTACCACAATAAAGGAAGTATAAAAAAAAAAAAACAGAGGCCAAGGCCATCTGGGCAACAGACCTCAAAGAAAACAGAGGAGAGCCTGACCATAGGGAAGAGGACCCCAAGAAATGAAAACTCAGAAGGGGGAGAGACAAGAGAGAAGAAGGCAAGTGAGGAACCATAGGACTCTGTACAAGGGAGCCTGAAGTAGGGTAAAGAAGGGAAAAACCACAGCCCTGCTGGTGGGACACAGAGTAAACTAACTGGGGCCTAGAAGAGAGTTATAGCCCTAGGAGGGCAGAAGGGCTACATACATTGATGCCCTTCCCAAGCACAGCCTGTTATTGACAGGCTGCAAACAAAGAAAAAGTAAAGTAATAGCACAGAAACAATGGAGCAGTTTCCTGAAAGTATAAAGGCTGCAATGCTCAGCCGGAGCACAAAACACAGGTTACTCACCTGTAACAGTAGTTCTCAGAGTGGTATACGGTGTTTATCCACACTTCAAGGCAGTGTTCCTTTCCATTTTGAGGCTTGCCAGAACACCTTCAAGCTGGCTTCTCCCACCAGCCCACGTGGTAACTACCTCGGCAACACCACGTGTTGTCAGTTCTTACCCGCTGGAAGGAAGACTGGTGTGCCACTTGCCAGGGGAGGTCAGATGGGTCAGTGTGGATAAACACCATATACCACTTCTAGATCTACTGTTACAGGTGAGTAACCTGTGTTTCTAGGAATGTGGATATGTGTTCTATCCACATTTCAGACAGACTCCTAGCAGTTCTCTGGGAGGAGGGAAGGAGGCAAGGTGCACACTCCTTGCTTAGCGGAATAGAAATTGGAGACTGATGCCCCAAAATCAGCAACCCGGCATAACTCAAGGTCAATGTGGTGGTCGGAAATGAAGGTGTGTGCTGACTTCCAGGTAGCAGCCCTGCAGATTTCCTGGATAGGGACATCCCTGGGAGCAGCCAGAGACAGCGGTATAGCGGGTGGAATGAGCCCTAAGCCCTACGGGAGACTCCCTACCCACTAACCTATAGCAGAGGTCAATGCAGGATACAATCCACCTGCCAATCATCCGCTTAGCTGCTGGTCTGCCTGGTGCAGCTTCAGCGTAGGTGACAGCTGTTGAACCTCTCCCCAAACTCCAGTCATGCACTCCTTATAGTAGGCCAGCGCTCGCTGCAGGTCCAAGGTAAGGAGCCTGTTCTCGGCCTCCGAGATATGATTGTTGAAGTACACCGAGAGATTAATCACCTGGTTTAGGTGCAAATCTGACACAACCTTCAGGAGGAACTTCAGATTAGGGCAAAGGACAATTTTGTCCCTGTGGAAGACCAGGTAAGGAGACTCCACCAAGAGCACCTGGAGCCCACTGATCCTTCTGGCTGACATGATAGCCACCAAAAAGACAGTCTTCCATGACAGGTGAGACATGTCATATGTGCATTGGTTCAAATGGCTTGCCCATGAGCTTTGCCAATACCAGCAACAAGTCCCAAGGTGGTGATGGTTCACGCACCAGAGAGGAAATGTGGTTAAGGCATTTGAAAAAGCACCAGACCACCTTTTCTTGTGCCACCGACTGCATACTGGCCCATGCCAGGTGCACCTTTAGGGTTGTTGACCAAAGGCCCGACTTGGAGAGGGACCAAAGGTAGTCGAGAATGCTAGCCACCAGACAAGATAAGGGATCCAGCCCTTTGCCCTAGTACCAAACAGAGAACCTCTTCCATTTGAAGGCATAGCATTTTCAGGTCGACTCCTTCTGAGATGCTTCGACCACAGCAAGGACATATTTCAAGAGACCCAAAGCCTGGAGCTCTAGCCACTCAGTAACCAGGCTATCAGGTGCAGGGATTGAAGGTCTGGATGGAGCACCTTCCCCTGATTGATGGAGAGCAGGTGTGGGGGTGGAGAGGAAGATGCCTCGGGGGGTCTGCTGCTGAGGAGAAGGAGATTGGACCAGTCTGGAGCCACCAGGATCACCTGTGCCTTATCACTCCTCACCTTGAGCAATACCTCATGGATCAAAGGAAACATAAGGAAGCCACATACGGGGGTTCGCACAATACAGCCTCAGCTTTGCATTCACCCTGGAGGCAAACAGGTCTACCAGAGGGGTGCCCCACTGGGAGAACAGACTGTGCACTACCTCTGGGTGGAGAGACCACTCATGAGACACCTCTTCCACATGGCTGAGAGAGTCCGCCATCTGGTTGAAGACACCGGCTATTTGGATGGCCAGATCATCAGCCTCTAAGCTGTGCACAAGGGTCCAAACATGGAGAGCTTCCTTGCTGATAGGAAGTGAGTGTGTCCCACCCTGTTTGTTGAGGTAGTACATCATCATGGTGTTGTCCATCTGGACCTGAATGACCTGACCCCAAACATGTGAGGCAAAGGCTGCCCATGCCAGATGAACTTGGCAAGGTGGGTATGCCTTGAATTCCAGAGGCAGACCCTCAAGAACTCACCTGTCTGTGGTGACAACAGACCAGGTGGAAAGGAAGTGGTGGAGCCAGCCCCCCATGGGAGGACCCAGGGGAGACCTGATGGACATGAGGAAGGCACCCCCATCCCATCACTGGGCAGGCTTGGAGGTGGTGGAGGATCTGGCAGAGAAGCCACTGGGGCCTCTACCTCCAGGCTTATGGATAACCATGGCCACAGACTTCGGTCGAGGTTGAGAGGCCTGAGCCTGTTGTCCAGCCTGAGGCTGGGCTGGTTTGGCCGCAGGAGCAGAGGGGCTGAAAGGGCTTCCTTTTCTGCTGCTTAGAGTCCTTGGGGTCTCTCTGAGTGGATGTCACTTAGTCCAAGGTGGCACTGGACTTCTCTATGCAGGTGAGGTGCTCCTCAACCCCTGGCCCGAACAAGTCGGTACCCAGGAAGGGGACATCTGCCAGCTTGTGCTGGGTATCTGCCGTGAAGGTTGAAATCCTCAGCAGAGTTCTGCAGTGCATACTCACTGTGGCCACCATGGACCAGGCACAGGAGACACCAATGTCCTTGGCAGTCTCAAGCTGTTGCTTGGCTACTGCTCGGCCTTGATCCCAGACCTGTTTGACCATAGTCTGCAGATCTGCTGGGACATGAAGAAACACCTCATCAAGCATGCCCAGGTGGGTATGCGAGAAGTGGGCCATCAAAAGAGCTGAACTGACTTGCTGAAGGCTGAGAGAGGAGGCAGCATACACCTTTTTAGCCATATAATCCAATTTCTTGGGACTCCTTATCAGGTGGCTTGTCAATGTCCCTCACATTGCCCAGTGCACCTGAACACAGAGTCAGCTATGAGCCCCTTAGCTGAGGGATGCTCCGTGAAACCCAAAAGGGAACTGGTAGAGATTGCATACTTGCAGGCCATCTGGGCCAACGGCACAGAGCAAGAGGTGGGGTGCTGTCACAGCTCCAGGGCAGGACCAAGAATGGTGTCTACCACCGGGAAGGCTTCCCCAGTGGAGTTGCCGCAATCAAGGATCTCGGTAAGTGGGTACTGAGCCCACCTTTCAATGGGTTCTGAAAAGAGACCTGTAGATTCTGAGATGAGACTGAGAAGGCCCATAAAGGAAGTAGAGCCCTGCTCTGTTGACAAATTCCTCAGCCAACTCCAAGTCTAACAGACGGGAGTGCAAGGAGAAACCCTCTGATTCCCAGGAGTCTTGGAAGAGGGGACAACCACCAAAGTCCCAGCTGATCCTCCGGGAACAATCTGGGGTAATGGTGACTGACGGCTGATGGGGAAGACCTGAGGTAGGGCGGGCCTCCTTAGTTGGAGTGCCAGACTTCGACTGTTTTGGTGATAGCTCCACCAGAATCGACGGAGAGGCAAGGACTTGATGGGTCAGCTCCTGCTGAGGTGGAGAAACATAGACTTTGACGGCAGATAAGGACCGCTTGGCCCACCTAGTCTGCCCACTTCCCTACCTACAGGATAAGCCGCAGATCCTAGTTAACCAACAGCCTACTTCTTCCTACCCCCCACAAGAATTGCCTTATGTCTGTCCCATGCGTTCTTGAATTCCCCCACTGTTTTAGACCCCACAACCTCCTCAGGAAGGCTGTTCCATGCATTCACTACCCTCTCTGTGAAAAAATACTTCCTCACATTGCCCCTGAACTGCCCCCATCTTTAAATTGTGTCCCCTTGTTCTTGCATGTCTCTTTTTCTGAAAGATGCTACCCTCTTGGACTTTGTTGATTCCACTGAGGTACTTAAAAGTTTCTATCATGTCCCCCCTCTCCCTCCTTTCCTCAAGTGTATACATATTAAGCTCTTTTAGTCTCTCCTCGTATGGCCTGCACCATTCTAGTTGCCCTCCTCTGGACTGCCTCTATCCTGTCTATGTCCTTGTGGAGATGGGGTCTTCAGAACTGGACGCAGTACTCCAGATGGGGTGTCACCAACTGTCTGTCCAGAGGGATAACAACTTCATGTTTTCTGCTGGTGATGCCTCTCCCTATGCATCCCAGTATACCCCCAGCTCTCCCTACTGCCTTCTCACATTGCTTGCTAACCTTAAGGTCATCTGATATGATTACCCCCAGGTCCCTTTCCTTTTTTGGTTTTGTTACTACCTCCCTCCATTGTGTAATCTTCCCCTGGGTTTTTGTTTCTCAGGTACATTATTTTGCACTTCTTTGCATTGAATCCTAGCTGCCATACTTTTGACCATTCCTCCAACCTTGCCAAGTCCCTTCTCCTTTCCACGCCTCCTTGTGTATCAACCCTGTTGCAGATCTTTGTATCATCTGCAAAGAGGCATACTTTTCCTTTCAGTTCCTCTGCAATGTCACTTATAAAGACATTAAAAAGGACTGGACACAGTACTGAACCCTGCGGTACCCCACTAGTAGCCCCTCTTTCTTCAGAGTGGACTCCATTTACAATTACCTTCTGTGTCCTCTTGTCCAGCCAATGTTTTACCCAGGCTACCACCCTGGGACCCACTCCCAGGCTGGTTAATTTGTCTATTAATCTTTTTGTGTGGGACTGTGTCAAATGCCTTGCTAAAGTCTAGGTAGGCCATGCCCACAGCCCCTCCCTGGTCTACTACTTTGGTCACCCAGTCAAAGAAATCAATTAAATTCGTCTGACATGACCTTCCCGCTGTGAACCCATGCTGCCTTTGGTCCTGTGCCCCACTGACCTCTAGGTACTCAACAATTCTTTCCTTCAGAAGTGATTCCATCACTTTCACTACCACAGAGATCAAATTGACAGGTCTGTAGTTTCCTGCCTCTGTCTTGGTCCCACTTTTGTGAAGGGGGAATCACATCCTCCTTCCTCCAGTCCTCGGGTACCACACCATCCTTCCATGATTTGTTGAAAAGGGTAGTCAGTGGTTTCACTAGTTCTCCGCTTAATTCTTTTAGAATTCTTGGGTGAATTACATCAGGCCTCATTGCTTTGTCCACCTTGTTTTAGGAGTTCTTTCAGAACCCTTTCTTCTGTGAAAGGACCAAGATCGAACCCCCTATCCAGAGTGCTTCTGTTAATTGGATTAGACACCTCCCCCTTCTCTTTTGTGAATGCTGAGCAGAAATATTTGTTCAGTATCCCTGCTTTTTCACTATCCCCCTCTGCCCACCCACTGTTCATTCTGTTCAGCCCCACTATCCCTCCCTTTGTCTTTCTACGCTCCCTGATGTACCTATAAAAGGTTTTATCCCCCTTCTTAACCGAGTTGGCTATCCTTTCCTCAGTTTGGGCCTTTGCTATTCTGACTTCCCTCCCTGCTTCCTTCTGCCTTAACTGGTACAGCTCTCTGTCCTGCTCCTTCTGTGTTTCCTTATACTTCCTGAATGCTATCTTTTTCTCTCTGACTTTCTCCACCACCTCTTTTGAGAACCATAGTGGCTTTTTCTTTCGTTTTGATTTATTTGCTTCACACAAAGGCTTGTTGCCTCTGTGATGGCAGTTTTGATGATTCCCCATTGTTGCTCCACCCCTCCTTCTAGCCGGTTTGCTAGTGCTTTTCTGAGGCACTCTCCCATCTTGCCAAAGTCAGCCCTCCTGAAGTCCAGTACCCTCACTTTTGTATGGCTTGACTCTGTAGCTGAGCTTAACGTGAGCCACACTGTTGATGGTCACTTGTTCCCAGATGGCAACCCACTTCTAGATCCGAGATCCTCTCTCTGTCCCCATTTGAGAGTATGAGGTCTAAGACTGCTCCCTCACGAGTGGGTCACGAAATTAGCTGTCTGAGGCATGCCACCTTTAGGGCATTGAGAATGGCCCTGCTCTTGGATGTGGCTGCAGCAAGTGTGCTCATGTTAACACCTGGCATATTCAGGTCTCCCATCAATAGTATCTCCCCTTTCTCTGCCATCCTAAGAATGCCTTCTATCATATCCTTGTCTATTCCCTCCCCCTGACCTGGGGGTCTGTATACAACACCTGTGCAGTTTGTGTTGCCACTTCCAGTCTCCAGGTTATAGCCTCTGTGGTGAAAGACAAGTAATGGCTGGGGTCAAAGCTGGGACAGGCTTCACCCCGGTAAAAATGAGCTGTTGCCGCATCAGGTCCTCATGGCGCTGACACAACTTACGTTGGAGCCTCTCCTCGCCCAAGGAGGATAAGGAATAGTGGCACTTGCTCGAGTGTCGAGATCACGAGCGTCATGTTGATGTGGGCTGCTTAACTCAGGACTCCAACAGCGGGACCTTGACACTGACCGCTGGGGCCACCAATGGTGGGTCTCACAGCCAGCAAGAGTCAAGGCTCCTCCAGGTCCAGAAGCTCTTGAGTAAGAGACAGCGGATCAGCAGACTGGTCTGTCCCTCCTTGAGTGAGCATCAGGACTGGGATCCTAGATAGGGAGGTTTTAGCCTCTTCTGGTGACAACGGGTAGACTGGTTCGAGAAATATCTCTCGAGCAACTGGCCTGATGGGGAGACTGTGGGGCCAGCAACCTAGGCTGAAGAACCGACTGAGGTCTGAACCTCTGGAGAAGTGCGGGAATCAGAGGCCAGAGAGCACTTCTGATCACACGACTGATGGCGAGACCATTTCTTGGTCTCTTTTTTAGACTTAGACTTAGTGTCCAAGGGACCCTGCCCATGAGTCGAAAGGGCTTGGCACAATTCTTTGAATGCCCCAGTGAAGGAGGCACCCAAGGAGAATGGCAAAAAGGCCGAAGCCGATGAAGCTTGAGCTGTGGCCTGGGCTATGACTTCCTCAAATGCTGCAAGCTGCAGAGACCACCTGATGGGCATCCTTAGATTTGAGGGTGGATCCTGATTGTCCAGTTGATCCAAAAGCAGGTGGGCATGGCGATCCTGTAATACAGATGGTTGAAAAGTGTGGCACAGGCTGCATGCCTGGGGATCAAACTCGTGGCCCAGGCAGCAGACGCACATGGTGTATGGATCTGTCCAAGACATTTTCTGCCCACAGGCACAACTTTGGAATTCCAGTGCTGACTTCGTCACATCCATATCACAGACCAGAAGGAGCAGTCTGAAGACAAAGTTTATATGGAAATTTAAAGTTTTAATACACAAAGGGCCTTCTCAGTGCGAGTGCGGTAAGGTGGGAACCCTTCTTCTTCCAGCAAAACGGAAGATCTGGTGTCATGGGGTGGTGTTGAGGGAGTTAATACCTTGGTAGGTGGGAGGAGCCAGCTTGAAGACATTCCTGCAAGCCTTAGAGGGGAAAGAAATACTGCCTGGAGTGTGAATAGAACACCATATCCACGTCTCTGGAAATAAAGCTACTGGGGAAGGATGTGTTCTCCTTCACCCTTGCCCTTTTCTCTTCTTTATTTTTTTTTTTTTTTAAATATGTGGAAAAGCAGATGGTGAAAATGAGGGTTACTCACCTGTAACGGTAGTTCTAGGAGTGGTATATGGTGCACATCTACGCTTCTGGCAGAATTCCTTTCCCTTTTAAATCTGGCTAGAATGTCATCAAGCTGGCACCTCCCACCCACCCGGGTGGTATCCTCCTCAGCACCACCCCATGATGTCAGATTTTACATGCTGAAAGATTCAGTGTGCCACTTGCCAGGTGATGTTGGGTGGGTTGTGTGGATGTGCACCATATACCACTCCTAGAAAGTACAGTTGCATACTTACCATAACGGTAGGTCTTCAAGAGGATCTCTTGCAGCAGTTAATACTCTTTGGTCCTCACCAGACAGCGCTCCTGTGCATGGCAGCTTCTCATCAGCAATGTTTGCCTAGGGGCCGCCCACAAAAATGACCTTATCAATTGAGCAATTATAAAGGTGTGGGTGGCCCCAATCATCCTCAGTTTCCTGTCGGCTTCAGCTTGTGAAGTGGAAACCGAGGGAAACCAAGGTGCAACTAGTTATCACTTTTTTTTTTCTAGAAATAAGGTTGCTCTTCTAGAGAAGGAGGAGGACATAGGGAGGAAGCATATCTGCTGCAAGAGATCCTCTCAAAGATCTACCATTATGGTAAGTACACAACTGTACTATCTTCCATGAGGGTATCTCTTGCGAAGGTAATACTCTTGGGATGATTCCCAATCAGTAAGGAAATGATGGATGGAAACCTTAGGACAAGATTGCATGGCCAAAAGCGGTCCTGCATCTAGAGACAATGTCCAGGTTATAATTGCTTCATGAAGGTATGTATTGTGGACCATGTAGCGGCATTACACGTCGGTGATAGACACCCCTTTAAAGCAAGCCACCGTAGCGGCCATAGTTCTGGTGGAGTGTGCGTGGACAGCTCCAGGTAGTGGTTTATTGAATTTGTTATAACAGAATGTTATAAAGTGAGCTAGCCAGTTAGAGAGAGTTTGTTTAGTAACAGGGAGGCCATCGCTGGATTGAGCAAAGGACACCAAAAAGTTGGGATGTCTGCCTGGATGACTTGGTGCATGATGTGTAGTATCGGAGAATGCAGTGGACATCCAGGGTGTGCAGCAGGGACTCGCCAGGATTGTTGTACTCAGTAAAGACAGCAGGTAATTCGACTGACTGGTTTTGGAGTACACTCTGAGACAACCTTGGGGAAGAAGGATGGGTTAGTGCACAGGGAGACCCTGTCCTTGTGGAAAACCAGGTATGGTTCTCTACACATTAATGCTTGCAGCTCTGAAATACGCAGAGCTGAAGTAACAGCTACTAAAAGGAGTGTCTTCCAAGCTAGGAAGCAGAGGTCACAGGAAGCCGCTGGCTCAAAGGGAGTGAGGGTCAGTTTTTCTAATATAAAGTTCAGGTCCCATGGAAGAATGGATCTCTTAATAGGAGGTTTGAGGTGTAACATACCCCTTAAAAACATTTTTGCTAAATAATGTTGAGAGAGTAATTTACCTTTCAAAGGTTCATGGAAGGCAGATATGGAAGCAAGGTAGACTTTAATAGAGGAATGGCTCAAACCTATAGAGGCGAGAGAGGACAGGTAGTCGAGGACATCTGTTAAAGGGCATGAGAAAGGGTCCAAGGAGTTGGAGTTTGCCCAAAATGCAAATTGTGTCCATTTGGAGTTGTAGTTCTGTCTGGTGGAAGGTTTGTGGGATGCCAGCAGTATATCCGCCACTGAAGAGGAGACATTGAGGCAAGCTATGAAAGCGTCCTCTGGAGCCAAGCGTGAACATGCAGAGACCTCAGATTGGGGTGGAGCAGAGTCCCTTGGTGCTGGGTCAACAGATTCAGGCGGAGGGGCAGTGGAACTGGGTCAGTCACTGCCAGTTGCTGTAGTAGTGGAAACCAAAATGGACAAGGCCAGAGTGGGGTAATGAGGACCATTGTGGCTGGTTCTAGCTGTAATTTCAGCAAGGTCCTTTGAGTGAGAGGTATGGAGGAGAAGCATATAAGAATAGTCGAACATATGAAACTTGCCAGCAGAAATAGGCCTTGCAGTCTATCAAGTCTGCTCGTATGTGCAGCTAGAACCCCTATATTGCAGCTGCCTCATCCCCCCTCACTTCCTAGAACTGCTCAGTGACCCTTACCCAGCACTCCTTCCGTGCCCTGTCCCATGCCCTTTTGAAACTCCCCACCGTCCTGACCCCCCACTCACTTCCTGGAACTGGTCAGTGACCTTTACCCAGACCCCTTCCATGCCCTGTCCCATGCCCTTTTGAAACTCCCCACTGTCCAGCATGCCATCACCCCCTCTGGCAGAGCATTCCATTTTGACACAATCCTCTCTGTGAAATAATGCCTTCTCATCTCCCTCCTGAACCTGCCTCCCTCCAATCTCAGCCCATGCCACCCCATGTCCCTTCCCTTACTCTGCTTTAGCAGCCCCTCTACACCAGATTTGTTGGTCCCCCTCAAGTATTTGAAGGACTCAATCATGTCCCCCATCCCTTCTCTCCTCCAGGGTGAACAAACCCAAGTGACCCAGCCTTTCCTTGTAGGTTCTGCCCTCCATCCCCTTTATCATTTTTGTCACCCTGCGTTGCACCCCCTTAAGAAGCTTGACGTCTCTCCTCAGGTACAGAAGTCAATATTGCGTGCAATACACCAACTGCGGCCTGACCAAGGACGTGTAAAGGGGCAGGATCACCTCCTTGTGCCTGGATGAGAATCCCTGCATGATGCACCCCATCATCCTATTGGCCCTAGCTGCCGCCCTCCTACATCGAGCAGAGTTATTCATGCTCCTCGTTACTATGACCCCCAGGTCATAGTAGTCCTGTCCAGTTTTGGGATAGGGCATCAGTAGACCATCCCTTTTTGTTCGGGATAATGGAATAGTATAGAGGGAGGTGGTGGCTCTCTGGGGAGGCAAAGAGATCTATCCTCAAGGTACCCCAGACCTGAAAGATGGTCTGCAGAACATCATGATGCAGAATCCACTCGTGATTCCAAGAGTGATGACTGAGGGAGTCTACCAAAGTATTGTGACATCTTGGCAGATGGATGGCTGTCAGTGTGAGATTCAGTTGTAGGGCCGTGTCCCACACTCGAGCGGTTTCTTCGCAGAGACTTAGGGATCTGGTCCCCACTTGTTTGTTGAGGTAGTACACCACAGAGGTGTTGTCTGTCTGGATCAGGATGGGGTCTGGCGTGAGGTAAGGGTGAAAAGCCTGGAGGGCAAGCCAAACAGTCCTCATCTCCAGAAGACATAGAAACATAGAATCTGAAGGCAGATAAGAACCGCTTGGCCCACCTAGTCTGCCCATTCCCCTACCTAACGGATAAGCTGCAGATCCTAGTTAGCCAACAGCCTACTTCCTCCTACCCCCCACTAGAATTTCCTTATGTCTGTCCCATGCATTCTTGATATGGAGAGAGGCCGTGACAGGGTCCCACTGACCTTGGGTCCGGTAGGGACTGAGATGGGTTCCCCACTCATGATTGGAAGCATCTGTAGTTAGGATTTGTGCTGGGGAAGAAGCTTGGAAGGGGATCCCTGGATTGAGGTGGCGATGGAGAGTCCACTACTGTAGGGCATCGCAAAGGGCAGGAGTAACTTCTATAAGGGTGTTGAAAGTCCCCGTTTTCTGTTGCCACTGTTTGCGCAGGGCCCATTGCATGGGTCTCATGTGAAGTCTTGTCTGAGAAACTGTGGGAATGGCTGCCACCATGGCCATGTGTCCCAAGAGGCAAAGTAGTTGTCTGGCTGATAGCTGTCATGCCTCCTGAAACTGGGAGGTGAGGGACAGAAGTCTTGTCTGTCATCCAGGAAGAAGGCTTTGCCTAGGCCCATGTCCAATACGGCTCCTAAGTATTGGAGTTTCTGGGTAGGAATCAGCTTGGATTTTTGCCAATTTAAAGTTATTCCTATAGACTGGAATAGCTGAAGGATGGCTCACAAGGATGATAGGAGGGCATCTCTGGAGGGTGCCGTGATAAGCCAGTCATCCAGATGTGGGAAGACAAAGTGCCCTTGCCATCGTAGTGTGGCCTCTACCACAGTTAGACATTTGGTAAAGGCTCTTGAGGTGAAGAACAGCCCAAAGGGGAGCGCCTGAAACTGGTAATGTTGTCCTAATAGGTGAAATCGGAGGAGCCAGTGGTGAGCGGGATGGATGGGGATATGCAAGTAAGCATCCTTCATATCCAGGGTGCAGAGTCAGTCCCCCTGTTTCAGGATGGGAAGGATAGAGGCCAGTGTGACCACCCAGAATTTCTTGTACTGAATGAATAGATTCAGATGTCTCAAGTCCAGAATGGGATGTAGGTTCTCTATACGCCTGGGCACTTGAAAAAAAATGAGAGTAAAACTCTTTGTGTTTTTCTGATAGGGGAACAGGTGTAACAGCTTGTTCTTGAATCAGGGCATTTAGTTCCTCCCTGAGAATGGGTAGATGTTCTGGATACGAGACCAAATGGGAGGGGGTGAGGGGACGGCATGGATGCAAATTCCAGAGTGTGCCCCTTCTGAATTATGTGAAGAACCCATTCGTCAGCAGTGATGTTTCACCAGGCCTCTAGGTGAAGGGCAAAGCGACCGCCCACAGCTTCCAAGGCTGGTAAGAGGAAGCTGGGGTAAATTTATTTATTTATGTTTTTGGTGACCGGGTAGGTGCACTGATCCAGAGGACCATTTTCAGTCATGACCTGAGCCACAAGGTGGCAAAAATACATACAGATAATACAGTAAATACAAGATATAATATGTGCATGCTGAACAACTGGCAGTGAGGGTGGAGAGAGGAACAGTGGTAATACTATGACAATGTGCAGACAAGGTAACCAGTTAATACTAAAACAATATATACATAAGCATAGGCACAGGTGAATAATACAGGCGGTGCAAGATATAATGGTGTACAGGTACATGGTTCAATTTGAGTACAGATGAGAATAACGGTTGTGCAAAAATTCTAATGGGAAACAATCACAAATTCATATCATCAAAGGGGCAAGAGAGGAGGAAAAGAGGGGGGTCAGGGGTAGGCTTAGGGGTAAGGGCAAGGAAGAGCAGAGGTGGGAAAGTGGGCAGGCGAGTGGGGGGGCTGTAAGTGCTGTTAGGCATCAGGTGTAGTCTGAGCGTTATTAGAGCATAGTTGAGTTGTAGACCCTAGTGTTGCTGTACAGAACAATGAGTTTACAGCAGTGAGGAGCCAGATCTTCATGATATATTTAAAAGCTAGGTGGGTGGGGGGGGGCGCGCAAACAGATGGGGGGAGCTTGTTCTATAGGGAGGGTGCTGTGACTGCGAAAGCTCAGTTCCCCATGGTGGTGGAGACATGGGGTACTTCCAGTGGGGGGACTGCAGATGCCCTGAGGTTCCTAGGGACCACTGTACCTGTCAGAAGGGATGAGTAAGGGGACATTTGTTGGTTTCTGAGGGAGTTGTCCACCAGACAGCCCATCACATAATCAAAGTGACCTTGGAGGGTGAGCAACCCTAGCGACTGGTAGAGTATGCAATGGTGGGAGTGGTAGGGGGCTTGAAGGATGAAACAACAGATAAGAGTTACATGTTGAGTTTAGCCGTGTGTGCAGGGTGGTGGATAGGTGTGAGTAGACTGGGGAGCAGTAGTCAAGGAGGGGAAGTAGGTTGCCATGCGTAATGGCCAGGTGCGCTTCAGCGGACAGGTAATGTTTGTGTAGGTACACGGTGCCTAGCTTCTGGTGGATCCAGTGCACCGTTTGGTTGACATGTTCAGAGAAAGGGAGGGGTCCAGGGTAACACCTAGGTATTTAAAGGATGTGACATTTTCAAGAGGAGGACCAGCAGGGGTGAGAACTAGGAGGGAGGAGTTGGCTTTGGCTAAGAAGGGTTTAGAACTGAACAGCATGGATTTAGTCTTTTCTTCATTGACTAGGAGCTTGTTCAAAAGGAATCATTGATGGGCGGCTGCGTAGTTTTGTGTGAGGGCAGAGGAGATAAAGTTAATAGATAAGTCACTATGATAGATGACCAGATTGTTGGCATAGAGAAGAGCTTTACAGTTGAGGCTGTCCTTGGGGAATGTATTAATAAACATGGAAAACACCAGTGGTCCGAGTATGGAGCCCTGGGGAACTCCAGTGAGTACAGGAAGGGGAGCAGAGGAAGCCTTGCCAAGGATAACTGACTGAGGTCTGTTTGATAGATAGCTGCAGAACCAGGCAGTAGATCCAGTGGAGCAGCCAAAGTGAAGCAGAGTTGAGTTGAGTTGAGTAGGTCAAACGCTTTTGACAGATCAATGAAGACTGCGCCTGTGGGTTTGCCCTGGTCCATACATTTTAGTACGTGATTGGAAAAAGAAGACCAGGGCAGAGGAGGTACTAGTCTACACTGCCGGCCCAAAGACCACATTAGCTAGGCTGGACCCTCTTTTCCACTCTTTTTGCCGCTTCGCCCTAAATAGCCCCTACTCCACAGACCAGTGTGCCCTACATCAAGCAATGAACCTCACCTCACTTGACTATCGCAGGCTAACTCACTGCACAAAAATTACAGCCAAGCATTGGTTTCAGCGGCTCCCTTCCTACCTCGCCAACATCTTAACAAACCCTAGTGCACAATCATACTCACTCAGACTCCAGGTCCCTAGCTGTCTCATACCGATCTACCTCCACTGGGGAATCAGGGTTCAGCTACCGCATTCCCTCGCTATGGAAATCCCTCCCAGCTAACATTCGTCGCTTCACCTCCCTGTCGCACCTAAACTCCATGCTCCAAGATCATTTCGTCCCTACCTGTGCTTGTGTCCAGGAGCCTACCAACTACTAGGCAACTCTCTGGGAATGTTGACACTTAGCAAATTTGTAATTCATTAGTATCTAACTATTGTCCACTCGCCTTATACTGTATCTCACATGGCTCAAAATTAATTTTGTGGTACACTTGCTGTATGTAACTGTGCTACCAACTGCCACACTCAATCCTGTAAGTAGTGGTTTCTGAACCAAAAATTAGTGATCTTCCACAATGTATTCACTTGTCAATCCTGACTTCAAGTGCTTTCTCATACCGTACATACTGTGGTTACCAATTTGTCTCTCTCAAGCTACTACTGACATGTAACCAAATCCTAATGTTAATATTTCTCCCACTATGTATTTTCTTGTCTGTACTGTGTAAACTGTTCTCATATGTTCTCCCCTCCCCCCGGATGCATCTGTAATCGAGCAGTACTCTGCTCAGTATGCCTTCCTGGTAAAACGCTTAAATAAATAAATAAATGTTGCTTGCGGAAGCTATGTTGGAGGAGGCATAGGAGGTTGTACTTTTCCAGGTGCTCTGTTAGCTGAGAGTGTATCATTTTTTTTCAAGCAGTTTGCTCAGGTGGGGGAGGAGGGAGATGGGTGCGATGGTTGTCGAGGAGGGATCTGGCTTTGAAGATCGGTATAGCGATTGTGTGTTCAGGAGTCAGGTACAGCAGCAGTAGTAACGGTGAGGTTAAAAATGAAAGTGAGTGGCAAAGCATTGTCAAGTCAGAAAGTAGGAGGCTGACCTGACCCTCCGGGAGGGCTGGACTGGGAGACTTTTGAGGTGTGGGTAGTGGTTCTGGACGTGGGTTGAAACTGTTGATGTCCATGAGCTAATTGTTTACAGCCAACCCTCTGTCTACCAGGGCATCGAAATTGAAAGGACGGCTGGGAATGTTGTTGACCTGACTGTTGTGAGGAATGGTACATGCCATGGACAGTTCGTAGTGTCTTACCTGAGTCTTGGATGTCATTCAGAAGAGTCTGGGTTTCCGAGCCAAAGAGTTGTGTGCCATTGAAAGGGGCATTTAGAATTTTATGTTGTACATCTGGAGTGAAACACGAAACCTCAAGCCAGGCATGTCATCTGAGACTGATCCCCATGGCTGAAGTCCAGGCTGAGGTGTCTACAGCATCATAGCCGGAATGTAACAGATGTCAGGAAATGGAATTGCTGGTAGAGACGGTGTCTAAAAGCTGTTCTTTTTCCTGAGGAGGTAGTTTGTTGACCAAATCAATAGCAGGAGACCATAGTGTTCGCTGGCACTTGACCATGTGTCCCATATAGTTAAGGATTATTAAGTTCATGGTACCAGCTTGGTGGACCTTTTTTCCTATAAAGTCCAAGCATCAGGATTAATTATCAGGAGGCAAGGAGCTCATATGTCTGGTTCATCTGATCCGATCATGAGCTGCGATGATGACCACTGAATCTGCTTCAGGTGCCACCGAAAAGAAAGGGTGGTCAACTGGGGACTGGTACAGTCAGTCAGCTTTCCTAGGTATTGCTGGTATGGCAGAGGGTTGATGCCATGCTGCCAGAACAGCATTTTGGTACATCTAAATTAAGGCGGGACAATGACCACTGGCTTCTCCAGGATCTTTAAGTAGTCTGCCATGTCCCTTCTTTGTTTGTCCCGTTCGGTAGTTGCAAATCCCATGGCCTCTTGTATCTGGGCCGTCATGGAAGGAAGGGTCATCCGGAGGAGAGGTTGTGGTCTATCGGGCAGCATCCTCATCCAAAGAGGAAATGGTTGAGGCCGTAGAAGGAGAGTGAAACTCCTCTTCTGAGTCAAAGTAATCTTGCAAGTCCTCCTCATAGTCAGGATAGTAATCCTCTTCCAAGGACTGGGGGGGAAGTTCCTGGAGAAGGGTCTGTGTCCCCGTGAAAATGCTTGGGAGGAGGGGTGGGAGAACAAGATGCCGGAGTCCTTTCCCTGGGTGGAGGTGGCTGGATGAGCTGCATTACTTGTAACACCATTTGAATGACGATGGCCACATTGATGGATGACGTTGTCAAAGCAGGGGAGATTGGCTGCCTCTGTAAGGTCAAGGGAATTACTGGAGTAGGGTGGGGTAGAGCAAGCGGTCTAGAACCTGGGGTGTAAATATCAAGTCCTCTAGAGAGATCTGCTTGACCCCTATGGGTAGCCACCTGGGAAGGAGGAGGAGGAGGAAGAATAACTGTTAAGGAGAATCCCTTATCTTTTATTACATAGCCAGAAGTTGGTGTCAACAGTGACTGGAATGGTGATGAAGGAGTATCTCTAAACATAGGTCTCATCAATGTACTGGAGAGACCCATGGGGGGATGGGTCACCACTGACGAAGAGTCCAAAGATGCCACATATGGCACCGTCAACACCACAGATAGAGCATCAGAAAGCATCATCAATGACAGTTGGTAAAGTCATCGAAGATGTTAGTCTACAGTGGGTCATCGATGGTTGGTTACTTGTAAGAGTGGCCATCGACAAGTGCCTGCTCGATGAAGATGAAGATGATTTCTCTTTGTCTTTTATGTTTTGAAGAATGCTTTGTGAGGGTTCGTCAACTAAGGGTCTTTAGGACGAGCGCCTTTCTCCAGAAGAGCAAGCTTCTGCTCCATAAGGTAGCTCTCACTTTCTTGTAGTCATCGATGTCTGGTTGCCTGGTTCAATGCCTGTCAATGACTGCAGGTGAGGGTGTTGTGTGAGGCCCCCAGACACCTAACACAAGCTGAATGGTTGTCATAACGGTAGATCTTCCTACTGCAGTGACACTTCCAAAACAGGGCTGGAGATTCTGGTTTGTCTTTTGGCAGTCATATCATCAATGATGAAGGGAGCAGTGAAAAGCTGACCCAGTTTGATTCCTCATAGATGAAGCACTGATTACACGTAGAGACAAATCCACTGCATGCAGTGAGCTGAAGGCGGCGGGAGAAAGAACTGAGGATGCCTGGGGCCGCCCACACCTTTATAGTTGCTCAACTGATGGGGTCATTTGTGTGGGTGGCCCCTAGGCAAACACTGCTGATGAGAAGCTGCAGTGCACAGGAGTGCCCTCTGGCGAGGACCCAAGAGTATTACCTGCTGCAAGACATATCCTCGAGGAAGATCTATGATTACAAGTGAGTAACACTTATTTTTAGGGATGTGGATAGGGTGCATTATCCACACTTCCGGCAGACTCCTAGCAGTTCTTGGGGAAGAGGGGGCAACATGCACACCTCCTATTTAGGGAAAAGAGACTGGAGAACAGAGGCCCCAAAACCAGCATCCCAGTGTGACTCAAGGTTGATGTGGTAATTGCAGATAAAGGTATGTGCAGATTTCCAGGTAGCAGCCCTGCAGATTTCCTGGATAGGGATGTCCCTGGAAGCAGCATCTGAGGCAGCGGTATGTCTGGTGGAATGAGCCCTAAGCCCAACGTGAGGCTCCCTACCAGCCGACCTATAGCAGAGGTCAATGCAAGAGACTAACCACCTGCCAATTGTCTGCTTAACTGCCGGTCTGCCAGGTGCAGCTTCATTGTAGGTGACAGAGCTGGCGAACTTCTTCCCAAACTCTAGCCGTACGCTCCTTGTAATAAGAGAGCATTCACCTCAGGTCCAACAAACAGGGCCTGTGCTCAGCCTCCGCGGTTGAACTGGTGAAGTATACCAGGAGTCTGATCACCTGGTTAAGGTTAAACTCTAAGACAACCTTCAGGAGGAACTTCAGATTGGGGCTGAGGACAACCTTGTCCTTGCAGGAGACCAAATAAGGAGACTCCACTGAGAGTGCCTGGAGCTCACTGATCCTTCTGGCAGAGGTGATAGCCACCAAGAAGGCGGTCTTCCATGACAGGTGGAAGATGTGATACCTGTGCATAGGTTCGAATGGCTTGCCCATGAGCACTGCCAAAACCAGCAACAAGTCCCAAGGTGGTGGCTCATGCACTGGCAGGGATAAGAGGTGGTCAAGGCCTTTGAAGAAGCACCTGACCACCTTCTCCTGCGTTGTCAGCATACCAGTCTGTACTTGGTATGCAGAAATGGCTGCCAGGTGCACCTTGAGGGTTGTCGACCATAGGCTCGACTGGAAGAAGGACCACGGGTAATCCAGGATGCTCGCCATTGGTCTGGACAAGGGGTCTAGGACTGTGCCCTGACACCAATGGAAAATCTTTTCCATTTGAAGGCGTACCACTGGCAAGTCAACTCCTTCCAAGAGGTTTCAATGACATGGAGAACCTTGTCGAAAAGACTGAAAGCCTGGAACTCTAGCTGCTCAGAAACCAGGCTGTCAGGTGCAGAGACTAGAGGTCCAGGTCCAAGACCTTTCCCTGATGACAAGAGAGCAGGTTCAGTTGCAGAGGCAAGTGCCACAGAGGTCTGCTGCTGAGGCTGAGGAGATTGGGATACCAGAACTGGCGTGATCAGTCCAGAGCAACCAGGATCATCTGTGCCTTGTCCCTCCAAACCTTGAGAAGCACCTTGTGGATCAGAGGAAAGGAAGAGAAGGTGTATGAGTTTTGGGGTCCAGGGCTTCCCAAAGGCATCCCCCAGCAATGTTCTGCACTGAGGGGCGTAGGAACAAAACAGCCTCAGCTCTGTGTTCTCCCAGAGGGAAAACAGGTCGACCTGGGGAGTGCCCCACTGGGAGAACAGGTGATTGGCTACCTCCTAGTGAAGGGACCGCTCATGAGATTCCTCACTCACTCAGCTGGGGGCATCCACCAACTGGCTGGACATGTCAGCCACATGAATTCTCAGAAGGTCAGCGTACAGACTGCAAATGAGGGTCCAGGTGCAGACAGCTTCACGGTACAATGGGAGGTAATGCATCCCACCCTACTTGTTGAGGTAGTACATGGTCGTCGTGTTGTCCGTCTGGATCTGAATGACCTGACTGAACCACAGGAGTGAAGACTGTCAGAGCTAGATGCATTGCATGGAGCTCCAACAGGCTAATGTGACATCAGGACTCCTTGGGGGTCCAGAGCCCATTAGCCCTGTGGTTCCCCAGGTGGGCTCCCCATTCCTTCAGAGAGGCATCAGTCATGAGAGTGACTGTCTGCTCTGGGTGGACAAATGGCACTCCTTCCTGCAGATGCTGTGGGATGAGCCACCACTGGATGGTGTCCCACATCAACTGTGTCACTGTGACTGGCTAGCTCAGGTGACTGAGGTGTTGAGATCACTGACGGGCCAGCTTCCAGTGCAAGGGACACATCCACCAGTAAGCCCACCATGTATCCCAACAGGCACAAGAAGTCCCAGGCAGGGCGCAATTGCCCAACCCGAAATGACTGGGCAAAGGAGGTAAGATTCTTTGCCCAGTACACCAGAAATCGGGCCTTGGCTTGAAGAGAGTCGAGCTCTGCCCCTGTGAGGAACTGAGTTCCGACTTGGCCTCATTAACCAGAAGGACCAAGGCCGAGTAGATCTGGTGGGTCAGATCCCTGGACCGCTCTACCTCCACTCTGAAGGATCCCATGATCTGCCAGTCATCCAGGTATGGGTACACCCTAACATCTCGGCGCTGCAGGAAGGCTGCCACAACTGCTATGCACTTGGTGAATACCCTGGGGGCTGAGGAAAGGCCGAATGGCAGGGTCTGGATCTTGTAAAGGATCCCTTCTGAATGGAACTGCAGGAACTGCTGGTGGGACAGATGGATCGGAATGTGGAAGAAGGTGTCCTGAAGGTCCAGAGAGCAGAACCACATGTCCTGCTCCAGGGACGGAATGATCTGATTCAGAGTGACCATCTGGAACCTGTGAAGCCTTAGGAATTTGTTGAGGTTGTGCAGATCCAGTATGGGATGCCAATCCCCCCCTTCATTCTAGAACCAGGAAGTATCTGGAGACAAACGCCAGCCCGGCCGTGGCATCCTAGACATGGACCACAGCTTCTTTTTAGAGAAGCTGGGCAATGTCCTCCCAAAGGGTAGACAACACCTCCAGGGACACTGCGTCCTCCCATGGGGCATGAGCTCCACAATGTCGAGCACCCATTTGTCTGAAGTGATGACAGACCAGGCGGAAGCGAGGTGGTGGAGCTGGCCCCTCATGAGAGGATCCGGGCTGGACAGGACAGGTGGAAGAATGACACCCCCGACCAATCACTGGGTAGGCTTGGAGGTGGCACCAGAGCTAGCAGAGGGAGCAGTGGTCCCTCGACTCCTGGGCTTCTTCAAGCCAGAGGAAACTGGCTTCAGCTTGGGCTGCCAGGCTTGTTGTTACCCCAACTGGGGCTACAGTGGTCTGGCTTGAGGTGCAGAGTAGGGACAAAACTGAAAGGGCTTCTTTCACTATTTTTGACCCTTGATGTCCCTCTGGGAGGATGTAACAGAGTCCAGTGCAGTGTTGGGCTTCTCGATGTGAGCGAGATGCCTGTCAACACTGGGTCTGAACAGGTCGGTGTCTAAGAAGGGAATGTCTGCCAACTTGTGCTAAGCATCAGCCGTGAAAGTCAAGAATCTCAGCCATGCCCTGTGATGTATAGCCATTGCTGCATCCATGGACCTGGCATAGGAATAGCCTATGTCCAGGGCCATTTGGATCTGCTACTTGGCTATGGCATCCCTGGTCATGGACCAGCTTCACCGGCAGCTGCAGGTCAGCCCGAAGAGGGTCAGAAATAGCGAAAGAAGCTACAGGTTAGCCAGAAGACGAGGAATAACCTGGTCCAACATATCCAAGAGAGCATGGGCAAGGTTGGCCATCATGACGGCTGAACTGGCCTGCTGAAGGCCCAAGGACGAGGCAGCATAAACCTTTTTGGACTCCAGGGACTTATCAATGTCCCCAACATCACCTGTGTGCCAGAAAACCGAGTCGGAGACCAGCTCTTCAGCAGAAGGATGGTCGGCGAACCCAGGCAGAGACCTGGTGGGCACCGCATACTTGCAGACCATCTGGGCCGACGGCATTGGACAGAAGGCAGGTCACTGCTACAGCTCTAGAGCAGGGCCAAGGATGGCCTCCGCTACAGGGAAGGCGACCCCTGGGAAGTTATCGCTGTCCAAGATCTCCATCAAGGGGTACTTAGACCGCTTTTGAACTGGTTCAGCAGGATTCTCATTGATTCTGAGATGAAACGGAGCAGAGCCCTGAAGGACATTGACCCTTGCTCTGTGGAGGTCTCCTCACAGGACTCCTGGTTGAAGCAGGGTGTCTGAAGGGAATGCATAGAGGAGTCCTCCGAATCAGAGGACACTGCCTGGGAGTATGGCTCCCCACTGACAATGTGGGGCTCTGAGTGAGTAACTTGCACTGAAAGCCTACCAGGAAGCCCAATGGTGGAACATGCAGTCTTGGACAGGACCCTGGTCGAAGACTGCAGAGGCAGTGGCTCCACCGTAATAGTGGAGGGGCAGGCATCAGCTCAGTCAGGAGAACTGGCACAGGCCACAGCACTAGCGTCCAAGGAAGTGCCAGAGTTGGTTGTGGAGCACAGCCATTGCTGGGATCCACTGCTGCCAAACAAGCTCCTCATACCGATGCCTCAACTTGAGGCACTGTGTTTCCTTGCCCAAAGACAAGGAAGAGGATGAGGAGCATCAACAGTGTCTTTTGGCCGACAGGCGAGAGCAAGACTGATGAAAATGTCAAGAGTCTCTCGATCTTGATAGAAAGCTATGGGACCTCGAATGAGACCTCAACTGACGATGTGCCAGTCAGTGGGGAAAAGAAACAGGGGAGGTGTGGGACGCCGAGGACCCCCCGAAGGCTCAGGCTCCCAAGCGGAAGTCAGCCAGCTTGGCAAGTTGATCCAGCCCCTCCTGCGAGAGGACCATAAAGACCAGAGTCCTAAAGAGAGAATCCTCCCCACCATCGCCCGACAACAGGTCGAATGGGTCAAGAAATATCTGAACCGGCTGGTCAACCCTAGTCTTCTGAGTGCTAGCTGCACAATCAAGCAGACTTGATAGACCACAGAGACTTTATCTGCTGGCACTTTTGTATGTCTCAGCTGGCAAGCCCAATGAGGACACTGTGGGGTCAGTGGCCTGGACAGGAGCAATGAAAGTGTTGGCCAAAGCCGATGGCTCAACAACCGTCAAGCCAGAAGCACAGGAACAGGAGGAGCAAGCCCATTCTCGATCTGACCTGCGACAGTACTTTTTCGACTTGGCGTCCTATGAAAATTTGCACCCTTGGGAAAAGCCCTCCCCAAGGGTAGGTAGGGACCAGCACAAGTCCCAGAATGCCCCAGTAAACAAGGTACCCAAGCCCACTGGTACCAAGGCAGACAAAGTGCCCGAAGTAGCCTGGGCCATGGCCTCCTCGAAGGCAGCAGGCTGAGCTGCTGAACTGGACAGAGAAGAAAGAGCCTTGCAGGCATCTTGTGACTTAACCAGGGGGTCCTGTTGGTCTGGGCAACCCAAGAGGAGACAGGCGTAACAGTCCTTCAGAGTGGAGGGCTGGAGAGTCCAGCATAGGCTGCAGGCCTGCGGGTTGTGCTGGACACCTAAGCAGTGGATGCACACAGAGTGTGGATCGTTATTTATTTTGAATTTTGATGACCAGATAGGCCCACTGAGACAATAAAGTTCCATTTTCAAGGGCAACCCAGAATTAGTTACATACAATAATAGGTGGACAATTATACATACAGATTCAGAAACAACATATACAAATGCAACAAGACACAAACATAACAAATTAGTTACAGATAGTGGTTGAATCTATTACATTCATTTGGCACAGATAAATGTACATTATAAATAACCACTAGTGTATGTGGCATCTTCTGTGCGCATGTTGCGCACCGCTTGCAGCCAGGACCCGATTTAGGGCCTTCTTGTTCCATTTTCCAAAGAATGGAAAGAAAATTGTTTCGAATTGCTTGAAAAAGCCTGAAGACCACCAAAAATGATGAAATTAGGGCCTACACCTAGTGTGGAGCTGCAATGGAGGGAACCTGATGCTTCCAGCAGAAAGGAAGATCTGATGTCATGGGATGGTGCCAAGGAGGATATCACCTGGGTGGATGGGAGGAGTCACCTTGAAGACCTTCCAGACAGATTTAAAGGGGAAAAGAATTCTGCCAGAAGTGTGGACAGTGCACTATATCCACGTCCCTAGAAGTATCAGTTTCCCTTCCTTTTACATCCCCCCCCCTTTTTTTCTGTTTTGTGCTTTACAAAAAAAAAAAAGAATGAGGGGGTTACCCCTGGGGGCTCACAGGGAAAAAATGGAAAGGGAAAACAAAAACACAGTCTGACCTCAGACAAAACAGATATAACTCTAGGGATGAGACAGGGTTGGGGACAATGGAAAAGAAAAACAGGTTACTCACCTGTAACAGTAGTAGGAGTGGTATATGTTGTTCATCCACACTTGTTGGCATGTCCTTTCCCTTTAAGAATCTTGCTGGAAGGTCTAAAAGCTGGCTCCTCCCACCCACCTGGGTGGTATATCCCTCGGCTTCGCCCCTTGATGCCAGATCTTGCCCACTGGAAGCAGAGGTTGTGCATCGAAGCCAGGGAGGTTGGGTGGGACCATGTGGATGAACAACATATACCACTCCTAGAACTACTGTTACAAGTGAGTAACCTGTTTTTCTAGGATCGTGGATATGTTGTTCTATCCACACTTGTTGGCAGACTCCTAGCAGTTCTCTGAGAGGAGGGAGGCAAGGCGCACACACCCTACTTTTGGAACAGGGATTGGAGAACTGAGGCCCCAAAACCAGCATCCCGGTTCTGACTCTAGGTTGATGTGGTAGTGGGTAATGAAGGTGTTTGCGGACTTCCAGGTAGCAGCCCTGCAGATTTCCTGGATAGGGATGTCCCTAGAAGCAGCCACCGATGCAGCGGTATGACAGGTGGAATGAACCCTTAGCCCTACGGGAGGCTCCTTGCCCGCCAACCTATAGCAGAGATTGATGCATGATGTAATCTCTCTGCAAATCGTCTGCTTCGCTGCCAGTCTGCCAGGTGTGGCTTCAGCATAGGTGACAAATGGCTGGCGAACCTCTCCCCGAACTTCAGCCATCTGCTCATTATAATAAGAGAGCACCTGTCTTAGGTCCAAAGTATGGAGCCTGTACTCAGCCTCTGAGGTGTAATTAGGGTAGTACACTGGCAGAGTCAATACCTGGTTGAGGAGAAACTCCGACCACCTTCGGAAGGAATTTCAGGTGAGGGCGCAGGACAACCTTGTCCCTGTGGAAGACCAGGTAAGGAGACTTGACAGAGAGCACCTGTAGCTCCCCAGTCCTTCTGGCTGATGTGATAGCCACCAAGAAAGCGGTCTTCCACGACCGATGCAACATCTCACACCTGTGCATTGGTTCGAATGGCTTGCCCACGAGCTTTGCCAGTACCAGCAGTTGGTCTCACGGTGGTGGTGATTCATGCACTGGAGGGGAAATATGGTCAAGACCTTTAAAGAAGTGCCAGACCACCTTCTCCTGTACCATCATCTGCTGACTGGCCTGCGCCCGGTAAGCAGAGATGGTTGCCAGGTGCACCTTAAGGATCGTAGACCGAAGACCCCCTTTGGAAAGAGACCAAAGGTAGTCAAGGATGCTAGCCACTGGACAGGACAAAGGGTCCAGGCCCTTACCCTGACACCAAATAGAAAATCTTTTCCATCTGAAGGCATAGCACCTCCTGGTCGACTCCTTCCTAGATGCCTCATGACAGTGAGTACATCTTTGGAGAGACCCAAAGCCTGGAACTCTAGCCACTCAGGAACCAGGCTGTCAGGTGCAGGGATTGAAGATCCAGATGGAGTACCTTCCTCTGATTGATTGAGAGCAGATCTGGGTATGCTGGAAGACACCTTGATGGCCTGGTGCTGAGGCTGTGGAGATCTGGATATCAGAACTGGCGAGGCCAATCCGGGGCTACCAGGATCACCTGCGCCTTGTCCCTCCTGACCTTGAGGATCACCTTGTGAACCAAGGGAAGTGGAGGGAAGGCAAAGAAGAGGCCAGGGGTCCATGGCCTTGAGAAGGCATCCCCCTGCAGCGAGCCCTGCTGAGGGGGCGGGCAGGCATGAAACAGCCTCGGCTTTGCATTCTCCGTGGAGGTGAATCGGTCCACCTGAGGTTTGCCCCAGTGGGAGAACAGACTGTGTACTACCTCCGGGTGGAGAGACCACTCGTGGGACGCCTCGCCCACACGGCTGAGGGCATCTGCCAGATGAATTGAGGCTCCTGCCACATGGATGGCTAGGAGATCTGCCTCCAGTCGGCTCACGAGGGTCTAGATGTGGAACGCTTCCCTGCACAAGGGCCAGGAGTGTGTGCCACCCTGCTTGTTGAGATGGTACATGGTTGTGGTATTGTCCATGTCATAGTGGACCCCCCCAATTTTTTGACCCCTGTGTTTTTCCTCATCAAAGCCTACTGCAGTAGCATCTATCCCAGTCTTGCACTTTTGCAATCTTTTTCTATCCCCTTTTTCTGTGTTTTTCACCTTTCTACAGGAAGGCCACCTATAGAGAGCCCTCTTCTATCGCTTTTTGTCTCCATTCTGGGTCTGTAGGAGGTTCTGTGTCCACTACACTCCCCCACTGTCTTGCTGGTAATGAAAGTAAGGTGCCCCTGTATATAGCAAGGCGGTATGCTTTACAACCCCCATGTAAAGGCGAGGTTGTGCTAGATTTTGCCACAACTCGCAAGTCCAGAAGTGTAAAATGAAAAGAAAGTGAAGAGCCTGCTTCATAATTCCCTAAATGTTTAAAAGTATTGTAACCTTTTTTTTTTTTTTTAGTTTGTACACAAGCAAAATTAAAGGGAAAATTAAAGCATGGTGCACACTGCGAGGCGACAAAGACAGCTTGCGAGTTGCAACCTGCAGTTTGTGTTTTAAACCACAACTCCTCGCCGCTCTGTCCCTCACTCCCCTGTTTTAGCCACATGCTGAAACATTTGCTCCTTTAAATACAATTGCTCCTGTATGAAAGAGAAGCAGGCTGAATAATAAACTAAAAGCAGTTTGTTTGAAATAAAGCAGCCTGCTGAAAACAAAAGCTGCTTAGTATTGACTTTCCCCCTTTTAGTAATACTGTTGGTTAGGCATGCTGTGCAACATAAAGGCTTGTAATTTACATGCAGTGAAATAATACAATGCACTGCAGGTTCTTAAAGCAACAGCTGGCAAAATGCAAACAGTGCTAAAATGGCTAGGCCTTAAACACAGCTAGACTAAATGCAGGAATGTCTGCAAATGTATTTTTTTCCCTTTTGTCACAGAACACAACAAGAATGAATGAATACATATATGTTATGCTGTTTTACTGCGGTTTCTTCTATAGTTATGCAATTCACTTACCAAAACTTAGAGTGGTGTCCCAGAGGCCTACCCCATTGCTCTGCAATTTGTTGCTAAAGAGCCCAATGGCCATTTTTCATTATTTTTATGCACTGACAACCTGAGAGGGGAGCCTGTGTGAGCTAGTTTCTGCAAATGTTTGTACATAAATGTTATTTTTCTGTTATGAACCTCTGTATAAACACTGTTATCACAGCATATGCCACAGTAATGTTCCAATAACAATAATGTTGTGTTTAAAGAATGTTTTAAGTTAAATTAGGAAGTGGGTGGAGATTAGGGTGGTCATCTGACAAACACCAGGTATATAAGGGGTGTTTTCAGATGTCCTAGTCAGATGAGAGTAGTGCAGGATCAGAGCACTACTGAACCAGTGAGGGCTCCAGCTTTTTCAGAGTTTACTATAGACAGGTGGGATAATTACCTATCTTGCAGCAGTATAGCTTATTTCAGAAGCTGAACAGTGTTTTAACTGTGATTTTGCTTTGTGAGCTATGTACTGTTTTTGTTTTATTATTTTGTTGAATGAAGTCCACATGTATATTATTTTCTGGGTGGGATATTCAGAAATGTGCCAGGCATGGGAGCAAGCCTGGCGCAGTGCAACTAGGCTGTGCCAGGGCATGGACCAGGTGATATTTAACGGTGCTGTGCCATGGCTCAGCACCATTGAATATGGTACTGGGAGCACCCGTACGGTGCAGTGGCACTGCGCCTGCGCAAGTGGCAGGAGAGGAGCAGGGGACTGCGTCAGAGCAAGTGCAGCTGCACTAGGCACCTCAAGAGCGATATTCAGACATGAGCATGCAAATGAGGCCATTATGAATACATGGCGCAAATGGGGCCATTTGCATACAGGTGCGCCTATCCCCGGTGACTTGTGCCTGGTGCCCTGCCAGGCTGCAGCTGATGGGGACAGATGCCCCCCTGCCCCTCATGGGCAACGCGCCCCAACGCCCGATCGTGGGCTTCAGTTATAACTAAATTCCCTGGTGGTCCAGAGAACCTGCTCCCCAGCCCGATCGAGGGCTTCAGTAAAATGTAAATACTCCCTGGTGGTCCAGTGGACCCGCTCCCCAGTCCAATCGTGGGCTTAAATAAAATAAACTAATCCCTGGTGGTCCAATGGTCCCACTCCCCAGCCCGATCGAGGGCTTAAGTGTAATATAAATATTCTCTGGTGGTCCAGTGGACCCGCTCCCCAGCCCGATCATGGGCTTAAATAACAAACTAATCCCAGGTGGTCCAGTGGACCCGCTCCCCAGCCCAATCACGGGCTTCAGATGTGAATATACGCCCTGGTGGGCCAGAGGTACCCTCTCCACACCCGCCCACTCAGACCCGCCACCCGCTCCCCCCAGGTCAGCGGCGGGCGGCAGTTCCCCACCCGCAAGCCGCCCAGCCGCCTGCCGACTGACAGCGTACAGTACATGTTCATTCACATTTTGGGACTGTGTAGTACAGTATGGTCTGCACGCCCATTGGCCCACGCAGGGGACCAATGGGCGTACAGTCGTACTGTATGCGGGCAGCTAGGCGGCTTCGCGGGTGGGGAGGTTGCCACCCGCTGCATGACTGGGGAGGGAGCGGGATGGCGGGTCTGAGGGGGGTGGGTAGAGGGATACTGCAGGCCCACCCAGGGCGAGTAGTATATTCACATCTAAAGCCCACGATCGGGCTGGGGATCAGGTCCACTGGACCACCAGGGATTAGTTTATGTTATTTAAGCCTGCGATCATGCTTGGGAGTGGGTCCACTGGACTACCGGGGAATATATTCTTTTACTGAAGCCCCCGATCGGGTAGGGGGGCAGGTCCACTGGATCACCAAGGAGTACATGTCTTTATTTGCCTGTGATTGGGCAAGGGAGCAGGTCCACTGGACCACCAGGGAATTAACTTCTTTCTTTGCCCGCAATCGGACTAGGGGGTAGGGTCCACTGGACCACCAGCGATATTGATTCATTACACCTGCATCCAGGTGGGGGGGGGCACAACTCCCGAACTGTGTCTGGGGTGGTCGGGTGGCCACCCACAGCTGTCGACTGCCATGTTGTGCCCTGCAAAACCGCAGCTCACCTGTGGGTGGCCAGGACTTGCTTCTGCTTTTCAGGGGGTGGATCTTTGCACCCCCTTGTGCGGCGCAAGGTGGGTTTGTGCCTGCATATGCATCGCACATCCCGGGCTGAATATCAGAATGTACCCGCATATGCATGAGAGCCCCCCCGCACTTTGCGCCTGACATACATTACTGGTGCAATCCTGTGCATCTGGAATTGCGAACGCAACATCCCCTTTTGAATATCACGCCAGGGCACATCAGTGGATTGTGCATGGCGCAACACTGTTGTGCCATGCGTAACCACTTTGAATATCCCATCCTCTGTATATAAATAAAAATTACTCGGCCTGGCAAAATTTAGCCTTGCTGCACCAAGTACTGTGTCTGTGTTTTCCCAATTCCACAATCTCCTACACTGGTGTTAGAAGTGGGATTGGATTGGTTGAGACACTGGTGCTAGCAGTGGTTTGGCTCAGGATATCCACTGATATCCAGGAAGACATCGAATGCAGCCAGCCCAAGTGGACAAGGTTCACGCTATACCCAGTGGTGTTCTCACTCGCACTATGGCTGAGAAGCATGGAGTGATGCCTTTAGCCAGCCTTGGAGATGTCAGACGAAAGACGACCAAGGAGGAGGAGGAGGAATTTAAGGAACGAGAAGAGGAAGAGAACCCAGAGGAAGCCATTGCAGATGTTCCCCCTGAGGATATGCAAGGGTTGTTGCACTGGTTGTGCTTGAAACAACTAGCCATGGACAGAGAAAGAGAAGTTGATTGACAGAGAAATGAGGCTAGATGGACAGATACCTCAAGGGCTATACAGGCTATTGGAGCACGGAACCCACTTCCTACTGACAACCCAAAGGACATTAAGCTAACCAAGTTAGGTGAGGCTGATGATATAGAAGCATACCTAACTACTTATGAAAGAATAGCTCAAGCTTGTGGATGGCCTAGGACACAGTGGGTCATTAGACTGGTACCATATCATACTGGAAAGGCACAGCTGGCATACAGCCATGTGGACAGTCCGCAGGCTGAGAATGATGACATTGTGTGCCAAGAGATTTTGCGCCATTATGACATAAACCCTGAATCCTACTGTACAAGATTCTGGACTTACAAATTGCATGCAAATGACACTCCCCGTGAAGCCTATGGAAGACTTAAAGATCTGTGTCCTAAATGGTTGCAACCAAGATCCAAAACCCCCGACCAGATGCTAGAGATGGTCATTATGGAACAATTTGTGTGAGTTTTACCATCCAATGTTCAAATGTGGGTAAGGGAGCACCGACCAGAAACAGTGGAGAAAGACATTTGTCTTGCTGAGGACAATCTTGCTGCTCAACCAAACCACCAAAAAGGACACACCGGGACTGGTGCCACCCCTCCCATGGTAAGACCCTTTCCATCTTCTTCTTCTTCTTCTTCTGTGGGTACTGTGGGTAATAAGAAATTTACAACTGGAAGGCCATCTAACCCAGACATGATATGTCGTGAGTGCCAAAGCAAGGGCCATATAGCTAAATATTGCCCCAAAAAGAAAACTGTACATAATAACTTGGCCTTGGCAAACTAGGGACAGTTCATGGTGCCCGTCACAATAGGGAGGAAGACAGTATCTGAACTAACTGATTACAGAAGTAGACAAACTTTAGTAAGGGCTGATCTAGTACACCAAAATCCAAACAAAGGTGCCAAGACTGATGTGATATGTATTCATGGAGATGTCCATCACTACCCCCTTACTACTGTGGACATGCAAATAAATAAAACAGTACACCATGGGCTGGATATTCAAAGGGGTTGTACCTGGCAAAACAGGGTGCATCATGCGCAACCCCTGATGCGCCAGAGTGCATTGGCAATGTATGCGGCACAGATGCAGAGGGCGTGCCCATGCATATGCGGCACATCCCAATATTCAGCCCGGGATGTGTGGCGCATATGCTGGTGTAACCCCTGCAGGCACCGCACATGGGCTCAAAGTTGAGCCCAAAATCACAGCCTGAAACGCTGGCCACCCACAGGCAGGCAGCTGCAGTGTAAGGCGCAACACAACAGCCACCAGCCTTGGGTGGCCACCCGCCCAGCAAGTACACCAGCCACAGGCACCCAGATCCCCTGGTAGTCTAGCGCCCCCTGCATGCCCGATCGTGGGCATCCGTACACTTAACAGCACACCCTGGTGGTCTAGTGGTGCCCCCCATGCTCAATCATGGGCATCTGTAATAGACACACCACTCACTGGTGGTCTAGTGGTAACCCCCATGCCTGAATGTGGGCATCTATAATAGACCCACCACTCGCTGGTGGTCTAGCAGTAACCCCCATATCCGAACATGGGCATCTGTAATAGACCCACCACTTGCTGGTGGTCTAGCGGTACCCCCATGCCCGATTGTGGGCCAATGTAAAGGGAACTGACATCCCTGGTCTAGCGGTACCCCCCCATACGCCCGTTCACGGGCTGGCGATGACAAACCAAATTACCTGGTAGTCCAGTGGTACCCCTCCCCACCCACCCACAGAGGTCCCCATACCCAGCACCCCCGTCATTCAGCGGGTGGCATGCGGGCGAGGTACTGCCACCCGCCGATGATGGGGGGGGTGTTGGGTGGCGGGGGACCTCTGTGGATGGGTGGGGAGGGGGTACCACTGGACCACCAGGTAATTCAGTTTGTCATCACCAGCCCGCGAATGGGCATACAGGGGGGTACCGCTAGACCACCAGGGATGTCAGTTCACTTTACGTCGGCCTGTGATCAGGCATTGGGGTTACTGCTAGACTACCAGTGAGTGGTGAGTCTCTTACAGATGCCTGCGATTGGGAATGGGGGGGGAACAGCTAGGCCACCAGGGAGTGCTGCTACGTGCACAGATGCCCACGATCAGGCATATGGGAGTGGGGGGGTGCAATGGCACAACAGGGTGTCGATTCCTGATGGCTGCAGCTCGGCAGAGCGCCTGGTGCAATTCACCAGGGATCGGTGCATCGCATGCAAATGGACCCATTATGCATTATGGCCTAATTTGCATGCCTCAGGCTGAATATCTCAGGCGATGTGCCTAGCGCAACTGCACTTGCGCTGGTGCATTCCCCAGCTCCATTTCTGTGTCTTGCACTGGCGCAGTGCCACTGCGCCATGCGCAGTGTGTACACCCTCTGTGCCATATTCAATTGCGCTGGGTCATGGCGCAGCAACGTTGAATATCACCTGGTCCTTGCCCTGGTGCAGCCCTGTTGCACTGTGCCCCGGCTTGCGCAACTGCCCTGCACAGTCTGAATAACCAGGCCCATGTTACAGTTGTTTGGTCCCACATCTTCCCGTTCCTGTGATTATAGGACAGCCACCCAGAATTCCATTCTTTGATGTCCTCAGAGAGTAACTTGTGTGCCATTACCACCTGGGCACAGGCCAAACAAGAGGAACAGTGGGCACAATTGTTTCCTTTTTTTTTTTTTCCAACTTTGTTTATCTCCGCCAACTCTGGAACTCTCTCGGGCCTTTTCTGTGGCTGGTGCCACTGTGAACCCCCGCCAACCTCAAGGATGTTACTTTCTCCCGGGCACCCCGAGGGGGATGAAGGGTCCCGAGGAGATCGAAGGGGGCAGTGGAGGGGCTCCAGTGATGGGCATGTGGCGGCAAGGCTCTGGAAGAGCCGTCGCTATCCGGGCCAGAGGGGTATTTTGTATTTTGTTACGGCCCCGACATGGATGTGCAATGTCGCCCAGCCCCAATGTGTGAGAGCTTCCACTACGTCTCATGCCATCCGCCATCTGCCCCAAGCTTGTAAGCCCTTGTGCATCGAAAAGGCTGGTCTCCACCAGGGGCGCTGCTGCACCGGGCTGCCCTGGATCCCTCCCCAAGAGAGGAGAGCAGTCCCTCGGATGCTTGATCCGCTCTCTGCCCTGCCGACCCATGGTGGTTCTGGCTCATTCCCAAACCCAGATCACCAGCATGGCATGAGGTGTGGCATCCAGCGCCTCAACCCTCAGCGCCACTGGGCCGGCGCTAATTGTTTCCTTTTGATGAGGACATTTATGGAGTCCCAGGAAAAACCTGGAGGACAAAAAGGAAAAGAAAAATGGACAAATTGTTAAGGACTCAAAAGTGCAAGTCATTTAACGATAAGATGTTACAGGTGGTAACTGATAATGAATTTGGTAATGAACAAGTACAGGTGTAACCTTGAAACCTGTTTTTCAGCTTGTGGGGTAAAAAGACAAAGGGGCCCAAATGCATTTTTAAGGGATGGTTTACTGTACCATGAACGTATAAACCCCACAACAGGGGAAGTCACATAACAACTCCTGGTACCTGTCAAATACAGGACTGAACTGCTACATCTTGCTCATGATATCCCCTTAGCAGGACATTTGGGGAGGGATCGCAACCTAAGTAGATTGCTCCGTAGACTTTACTGGGCGGGCATACATGACCAAGTAGCAGATTACTGCAGGAGTTGTGCAGAGTGTCAAAGGGTGGCAACTATTACCAAAAAGGACAAAGTCCCATTGCAACCTTTGCCTCTGATTGACAATCCCTTCCATAGAATAGCTATGGATATCATTGGTCCATTACAAAATAGTTCAAAAGGCAACAGATTTATTTTAGTCATATGTGACTATTGCACCAAATATCCAGAAGCCATACCCTTGAGAACTATTACAGCAGAGAAAATAGCTGCTGAATTTGTAAAGTTGTTTAGCAGGGTAGGAATACAAAAAGAGATCTTAATAGAGCAGGGAAGTAACTTCTGTTCTCAACTGTTGAAACAACTGTACAAAACCTTGGGAGTTGAAGTCATATACACCTCCCCTTATCACACACAAACTGACGGCCTAGTCCAACATTTTAATCCAACTTTAAAAAAGATGTTATGGAAGTTTGTGGAGGATGAAGGTAGGAGTTGGGACACCTATTTACCACTCCTTATGTTTGCATATAGAGAGGTACCACAGACTTCAACAGTTTTTTCTCCTTTTGAATTGCTTTATGGGAAAAATCCTCAAGGACCTCTGGGTGTTATTAAGGAAAGCTGGGAGGATGGAACAAAGACAGGCCCAACTAATACCCTGGAATATATGTCAATATTGAGACAAAGGCTGATGAAGTTGTAAAATGGCGCATCAACAGAATGTTGGCAAACATTTCGGAAAGACCAATATGACATGGGGGTGGGTAGTAAAAGCTTTCAGCCAGGTGATCAGGTTCTATTGTTGTTGCCTTCATCAGAAAACAAGTTGATGATGAAATGGCAGGGTCCTTACACCGTTCTCCGTCAAACAGGTCCTGTCAATTATGAGATCGATTTGCCAGATAGACGCCATAAGAAAGGGATCTATCATGCTAATCTATTAAAAAAAATGGTATGACAGGCCAAAAACTAGCATATACTGTATGTCTACCCTGAAAAAGAGTGAGCTAGATGTTGTTTATGAAGGACTAGAAAAACAAGGAGAATTAAAAGATCTTAACATCAACCCTACACTAGAACCTACACAAAGGCAAGCTTTAGATAAATTGTTGTTACAATTTCAGAACACCTTCACTACCATTCCAGGAAAGGTAGATGGTATCTCACACCACATTGAGGTAACACAAGATCAACCCATATGCCAGAAACCCTATCGACTACCAGAAAAAGTTTGAGGTGAGGTTATAGAGGAAGTAAGGAAAAAGGAAAAATTAGCCGTCACTGAACCATCCAGTAGTGAGTGTGCATTCCCAATTATAGTTATTCCTAAAAAGGAAGGAGGTATCAGGATCTGCCTTGTCTTTGAAGATTTAATGCCATTTCAAAGTTTGATGCCTATCCAATGCCAAGGATAGATGACATCATAGACAGACTTGGTAATGCCCAATATATCACTACGTTTGATCTCATGAAGGGATATTGACAAATCCCTCTGGATGGTCCCTCTAAGGAAAAGACCACATCCAGCATACCAGTTGGTCTCTATCAGTTTGTAACCATGCCTTTTGGCTCACATGGAGCCCCTGCAACTTTCCAGCATTTCATGGATCGCACACTACATCAGCATACGGCATATTGTGCCGCATATCTAGGTGATATAGTTGTTTTTAGTCCTACCTGGGAGGCACATTTAAAACATCTTGTTGCTGTATTGCAAGCATTAGTTAAGGCTGGTCTTACAATAAATCCAGGAAAGTGTGCTGTTGCTATGCGTGAGACATAGTACCTGGGGTTTGTTATTGGTAATGGACAGGTAAAACCTGATATAGGTAAAGTGGATATGGTGGCTAATTGCCCATGACCTACCACTAAGAAGCATGTCAGGTCGTTCTTAGGATTAGCTGCATATTACCGAAGGTTTGTCCCCAACTTTTCTACCATAGCCTCACCACTTACAGATCTTACGAAGAAAAACAACCCCACAAAAGTAAAGTGGATGCCAGCATGTGAGGAAGCCTTCTGCACTATAAAGGCATGTTTATGTTCATCACCTGTCTTTCGTAGTCCAGATTTTACGTCATCCTTTTTAGTGCAGATGGATGCTTCAGGTACGGGCATTGGGGCAGTGTTGTCACAGAACACTGATGGGGAAGAACATCCTATTATTTATATAAGTAGGAAGCTACATGTGAGTGAAACCCAGTATTCTGCCATAGAAAAAGTATTTAGCCATAAAACGGGCTATTGAGGCACTCAAATTTTATCTATGGGGTGTATAATTTGAGGTGATCACGGACCACAACCCCTTACGCTGGTTAAATGTTATGAAAGACAAAAACCCTCAAATCATGCGGTGGTACTTGGCTTTGCAGCCGTATAAATTTATTGTTCTGCATAGGCCTGGTACTGCCAACAAAAATGTAGATTTTATGTCTCTGTTTGGGGCAGACCCAAACACAGGCACAGTCAGACCTCGGGGGTGAAGTTATTGAATCAGGTATAGAAGGACTTGTATGTTCATCTGCACCTATATTGTTAAAGAATTGTTTAGGGACCCAGAGGTGGAGCTTTAGGAGTGGGAGGGCTGAAGCACTCTCTCTCTCTCTCTCTCTGTCAAGGGTAGAGAGATCTGACAATGTGCCTTGCATTAATTATGTTGCAGAACATAAGTGTTTAGGAAACAGTTGTTCAGTCTGAACACTGGTTTCCTCTTAGGCAGGGAGAAGTCTGTCATAGTGGTCCCCCCTCTTTTTTTCTGACCCTTCTGTTTTTGCTCTTCAAAGCCTACTGCATTATCATCTATCCCTGTCTTGCACTTTTGCAATCTTTTTCTATCCTCTTTTTCCGTGTTTTTCACCTTTCTACGGGAAGGCCACCGGTAAAGAGCCATCTTCTATCCCTTTTTGTCTCCATTCTGGGTCTGTAGGAGGTTCTGTGTCCACTACACTCCCCCACTGTCTTGCTGGTAATGAAAGTAAGGTGCCCCTGTATACAGCAAGGCAGTATGCTTTACAAGCCCCATGTAAAGGCGAAGTTGAGCTAGGTTTTGCCACAACTCGCAAGTCCCGAAGTCTAAAATGAAAAGAAAGTGAGGAGCCTACTTCATAATTCCCTAAACATTTAAAAGTATTGTAACCTTTTTTTTTTTTTTAGTTTGTACACAAGCAAAATTAAAGGGAGACTGGTCCAAGTAAAGTATGGCACACACTGTGAGGAGACAGAGACAGCTTGCGAGTTGCAACTTGCAGTTTGTGTTTTAAGCTACAACTCCTCACCGCTCTTTCCATCACTCCCCTGTTTTAGCCACATGCTGAAACATGCGCTCCTTTAAATACAATTGCTCTTGTATGAAAGAGAAGCAGGCTGAATAATAAACTAAAAGCAGTTTGTTTGAAATAAAGCAGCCTGCTGAAAACAAAAGCTGCTTAGCATTGCCTGCACAGTGGCACTAAAAGTTGAGGAACTGGACTCCACACCTTGAGCTACGTTGACGACCTGTGTTCGGGAACGAGCATGGGTCGCCAGGGGTTGGCAGGGTTGGGGGAAAGATCAAGCATCTGGAGGACTGCTCTCCTTCTTGAGGGAGTGACATCAGCAGTCGGCGTGTGACTTCCCCCTAGTGGACGCTGGGGGACAACACCACCAATGCTGCAGAAGTAAGGGGTGGGAGGAGGCAGACGCCAGGAAGAGCGCATATGGAAGCGTGCGCACTCATCCACTGCATCATTGCATGCCTTCTCCAGCGGGGAACCACTGCAAAGAAAAAATCCCCAGCAGCATGAAGGCTGCTCGCTGGCACCACCACAGTCCCGTGTAAGTTAGCTCCCTCCTAGGTCCACCCTTCTGGTCTCCGTGGGGATACATACCCGCCGTGAAGCAACCATGGAAGGATAGTGACGGGTGGTCAGAGCTCTGCCCAGGACTATGGCGCCAGCCAGCCTTGCTGGCTAGAAGGTGGGGGGAGCAACCAAAGGCACAACCTCCCCGCAGCCATGGAATTACCAAAAAAAATCAAAAAGCTGCTTAGCAGTGACTTTCCCCCTCTTAGTAATACTGTTGGTTGGGCTTGCTGTGCAATATAAAGGCTTGTAATTTACATGCAGTGAAATAATACAATGCACTGCAGGTTCTTAAAGCAACAGCTGGTAAAATGCAAACACAGTGCTAAAATGGATAGGGCTCAAACACAGCTAGACTAAATGCAGGAATGTCTGCAAATGTATTTTTCCCCTTTTGTCACAGAACACAGCAAAAATGAATGAATACATATATGTTATGCTGTTTTACTGCTGTTTCTTCTATAGTTACGCAATTCACTTACCAAAGGCTTAGAGTGGTATCCCAGAGGCCTAACTCAGTTTGTTGCTAAAGGGCCGGCCATTTTTTCCCTATTTTTATGCACTGACAACCTGAGGGAGGAGCCTGTGTGAGCTACTTTCTGCAAATATTTGTACATAAATGTTATTATGTTATAAACCTCTGTATAAACACTGTTATCACAGCATATGCCACAGTAATGTTCCACTAACAATGATGTGTTTAAAGGATGTTTTTTAAGTTAAATTAGGAAGAGGGCAGAGTTTAGGGTGGTCATCTGACAAACACTAGGGACTGGATATTCAAACTGCGCCCAAAAAGTGCACAATAGCAGGAGCAAGCACAAGTCCATTGCGCACATGCGCAATAGACATGATATTCAAAAGAGAACTTAAGCCAAATTAGCCAACAGCTAACGCCTGAATATTGTACAAACCCGCGCCATAGCGCAACTAGGAAGGGGAAGCTGAACAGATAATGAGCGCCATGGCGTAACAAGGCTGCCCAGCTGAGCAGCCTAGAGGCGCCATAGTGCAAGCAGGGAGCCCCCCAGCAGCAGAGCAATGTAACTGCACAACCAGGGAGGTAGGGGCCCACCACCCATGCCACAGATGGGCACAGGAACACACAGCAGAACTGACAATGCGCCCCCACGCCCTAAGCACAGCACAACTGGGGGAGGGCTGGAATATCCACCGCCCATGGTGACAAGCAACAAAGCACAGCTGGGCCATGGTGCCCCAGCACACCCACCGCAAGCTGAGACTGCCACACAAGGAGGGCGGACCACCCCGTACACACCAGCCCCCCAGCACAGCACACCCTGCACTGTGACCCCAGACACCCCCATGAGCAGTGACCACCACTGCAGGAAACCCCATGCATACCACCACCCCCACTGTCACACTGCAACCTCGTGTACCACAGAACCATACAAGCCAGCCCCACCATGAGCACCCAGCAGTGGGTGGCAGCACACGGCAATGCAACAACGGTAGACACAGTGCCAACACGCACAATCCCCCTGAGGCACAGCTGAAAGACTGACCATGTGTCGGCACAAGAGGTACCCCACACAGGAAAGGGCGTGCCCCTGACACCACCACCATTGAGACAGCACCCTGCACAGTAGACAAGTGACACATCCCGACCCACCACTAGCCACAGCAGCCAGCACAGACACCCACAGTGGTGTGTGGAAGCATGCAGCACACCGGATGCAACACAGTGCAGGGGCAAACACACACCCATATCCACGGGGACAATAACACAGGGACGCAGTAGTGTGGCAACCAAGCCCCCAGTGTGGGCCCATGAAAACTGAGCACACACAGCCTGCAGTCCTCCATGGCACAGGGTGACACTCCACCCTGTGCATGCACTGTGGTCCCAGACGCCACCATCATATGCCTGGAGCACAAGTCACAGACAGTGGTGCACAGCCCCTGCAACACACACAAGCCACAGCATGGAGGTGGGACATCAACTGCGGAGGCCAGTGTCACCCGAGGCAAACATGCACCACACCAGTGACAGAAGGCAACCCAGCATTGTGACGGTCAGAGTGGATGACCTGCAGGGACAGCCACCACTGACAAGGCAGCAGACCTTGCAGGCCACAGACATGCAAGGGTGTCAGCTGCACAGGCCAAGGACGGGTTGACAGGGGCACAATGGACACAGAGCATGCACCATGGACCACTACACACAGTAATGCAATGCACAGGGAACAACACACACACCACAGACACCGACTGATAGCCACTCCCACACCATAGACACTTCCCCACGCACACACACACACACATACCCATGACTGAACCACCCCAGATGCCATGCACAACCCCTGCAACTGAGCACCTATAGCCAGCTGCAAATCAGAGATCACCACAGTATTCATATCAAAATATATCTATTGTAAAATATAAAACACAACTACATACAGTAAACTATGTACAAAATGGGGGTAGGGACAGAAACAAGGTGGGGGTGGGTAAGGGCAGGGTGAACATATGGGAGAGGAAGAGCGGTGAGGGTTGGTCAAAGGGGAAGTTGTAGGCAGGTTCTTAGCAGACATTAGCAGCCAGCCTGGTCCTCCTCCGCTTGGGGCTGTCCCTGACCGCTCCTCCTCCTGACCCCATGCTGGTGTATGTCCCTCAGTATGGTCAGGGACTCCCGTGCCACCTGCAGCAGCTCCTGCACAGCCTGCTGGATCCACAGGAGTATCCGTTCACCTAGGATGAGGGATCAGAGTCAATAGGTGTGACTGTCCATCCCCCTGCAGCCCACCCATTATGCATGGCAAACAGCCATGTGCCACGCTCCTGTGATGGTGTGCATCCACCCACAGTGACCGTGTCCACAAGACATGCCCAACCAGGCAGCAACAGCCATGTGGACCACTGCACACACCCACCGACCATGTCCAGCACAGCACAACCAAGGCCATACAGTAACGTGGCTATGCGGTGTGCAGGCAGTGCCACAGCCATGTGCCCAGTGCATGCATGGACCACCATTGATGCACTCCCAGACATGCAGTGCCACTGAACAGTGCTGACTGTCACGAGTCAAGCGGCATGGCAGTGGTGTCCATGGATGGTGGCCATGCCCTGCTTCCCACCCTGTTACACAGCATGCAATAGTAATCATGGTGTCAGCGGCATCACCCTCATCGGGCCGTTGTTGCTGGTGGTGTTGGTCCCCACACGCCTGTGTGCTGTCTTCCTCCCTCTGCTGCCGCTCACCATCCGGGCGCTGCTTGTCCACACCTGTGGAGAAAAAAGGACGAAAAACATCAGTACAAACCCAAAGCAAAGTTCCTGCCCCAATGTGTGTGCCCACCCACCCAGCCAGACCTACCCACCCCATACCCTGTAAACACCGCCACAGCCAACCCTAGACTATCCCTCCCCATGTGCTGGACACATAGACAGTGTTACCCATATGGTCGATACAGGATGTTGTAGGCGTATCACCCACCTGGACAAGGCACCATGCCCTCTGGCACACGCATCGCAGAGTGGGCAGCATGCTCTGGCTCCCTCCTCCTAAGGTCCCCGTAACAGTGCCTGCACTGCTCCGCTGTCCTCCTGTATCCAGTGGCCGCCTCCAGGTCAGTGGCCACCTCCTGCCAGACCTGGGTCCTGGCCCTGTTCAGTGCCTCTTCTCCAAAGAGTGGGCCATAGTGTGGCTCCACAATGGCCACAAGGTTGGCCAGCTCAAGAGCACTCCATTGTTGGGCTCTCCTGCGTGCCATCTCAACCACTATAGTAGGCAATATGGCGCTCTGCAGTGCGGCACCCCACGTGGAACTGCTGTGCGGTACAGCGCCACCATTTCCTATCGCGCTGTTACCGAACAGCGCGATAAAGGTGCAGCCATGCCGGACGTATGGCGCCAAGTGGGCAAAGGTCGGGCACAGGGTCATGGATCTCTGGCAGGGCCGCACACAGTGCCATCGGACGTCTATGCGCCTAGCGCGATTGGTTGCCTGTGTGCCAGCACCACAGCGAACTATCACGCAGTTGTGCCACAGCGCCATGTAGTGACCCTCGCCATAGCACCACTGGCACAATGGTGGCTGTGCCCTGCATTGCCTACCGTGCACAGCACGTCATCAGCGCGGCAGACGCCTGCGTAAGCTACCTGGACATGCACAGTGAGGTGTGCTACGCATGCCACAGAACTGCGCCATTGGCTCAGCACGTTCAACACAATTGCGCAAAGCACAAAAGCGCGATATTTAGCCGTCATATGCTAATCATCCGATCAGCCATGCAATGGCACAGCAGTGCGATTTGCATCTCATTAAAGTTGCTCCTCACCTAATTTGCATGGATTGTGCTATAAAAATGCGACACTGTTCTGCAGTGGCCATATTTGGTTACTGCAGTTTATTGGTGAGTTGCATGCTGTGTGGGGTTCTGGACTGTGGTATCAGGGACTTGCTTTGTACTGCACAGTCACAGGTAACCACTGTCATCCTTACAGGCTGAATAATGACCGAGTGAGTTCTGGGTGAGGAGGACAACGATGGTGGGTGGAAGAGGAGGCCCAATTTCACCAAGGCTGAGACGGAGGCACTCTTTGAGGCCTACCTCGATCAGGAGCCACTGCTCAGTGGACGGCAGGGCACCACTCAGGCCCGTGCTGCTGCATGGGAGGGGGTGGCACGTGCCATCAACCTGCACGGCAGCCACCAGCGCTCCATGCAGGAGTGTAAGCAGAAGATGGGTACCGACAGGAGGAGGACGAAGGAGAAGGTGGCTGCCATCAGGGCGGCACGTGCTGCAACAGGCGGGGGGGCCAGCCGGAGGTGGTGCAGCTGACACCGGCAGAGGACAGGCTTGCTGCAAGCATGCAGTGCAGTGCCATAGAGGGAGTTCCAGGAGGTGGCTTCCAGACAGGTGGTAGCCCATCACTGCATGGTAAGTCATGGTCTGTCGGGGGGGGGCAGGGTAGATCACATGCACTAACATGACCTTACTTTCTGTTACAGATCCTGTGCATCTGCAGGGGTCAGCGGTGGAGGGCCTGTCCAATGTGGACAGTCATCTGGAGTTGGAGGAGGGACCATCCACCTCCACAGGTATCCGTTGAGCATTGCAACAGTGGGTCCCGGCCTACCGCCCACTAGTGATGAAGCTGGAGACAGGTGGGGAGGCCCTTCCTGTGTTCTTCAGCATTCTGGCATCCAAGGATGCCAGCACGCTGTGGCTGTGGCAGAGACCTGCACCAATGATGAAGACATGACCGTCATGGGCAGTGACATGTGTGTGCCACGGAATGGACACACAGCAGGCCAGCTCATGCCCATGGACCTGGCTGGTTCCGACGTGTGTGCCAGCATGTCCACACAGTCCCAGGCTGTGCCTGTCAGCACCAGTGGTGCAGCACGGTGGCTGGTCAGGACAGTGGGACTGTTGCGCGACAGTGGCGAACAACTGATCCCTTGGGACAGCAGGTGGAGGCAGCTAGCAGCAGTCACCCACCGGGACTGGGGTTCAAGGTTCGGCGTGGCGCCTATGCACAACCCTGTGGACTTGCCCATACCTGGTCCTGGTGAGCAGTGCCCACCCTCAAGGGGTGCTGAACATCAAGCCCTTCCATACCCTGGATGGACAGGATGCCGAGGTGGCAGACGACTCCTTTGACAAGCACACCCGCCTACTGCAGGCATCAGTACAGCAGCAGATGCAGCTTGCAATGTCCATGGAGGCACTGTGTGTGGCTCTGGAGCGGGTCGAGGAGCGACACAGCAGGGACACCAATAGGATCCTGTCACAGATTGACCATTTGAGGGAGGATGTGACCACTGCCATTGACAGGCAAACACAGGCGTTCATCGCTGTCATGGCCACAATGGGCACACAGTCAGGTGCCCATGCATTGCTCACACTGCGCAGTTTGCTATCCACTCCCTGTTCCCGGTGTTGTGTGACACCTACCCTATCAATGCCATATTCAGCTGTGGGCATCCCGCGCACTCCTGGTGCAGGTATGTTCGGTGTGCTGCAGACCCCTATGCGGGCACGGTCACGTTCACGCAGTGGAACCCCTGGTGGACCATCGGTGCCACCCCATGAGGCCCGTGGTCAGCCTGCCAGTGCTGCTGGGTCTCGGCCGGGCCACCCATGCATCCGAGGTGGACGTGCACCGTCGCCGCAAGACTGACCTGTCTCCCAGCGCTGGCACTGTCTGGTGCTGCCCTATGTGCATTGTGTGTTTCGGTGGGCAGTGAACGGGTGGGTGCCCGCCCCTGCACGCAGAGACACACGGTCCACCTGCACACCCTCCTGACTGCTGTCCACAGGTACATGTGCATGATGATGCCTACATTGCACTGTACACCAAAGTGCGATGGTGCCCAGCATCTGACACACGCACATAGACAGTCAGTGGACGTGGTGGCCTGTGGACATGTGTGTTGCTAGTGTTTGCATTCCAGCTCTGTTTTGCACCTGACCCCTGTGCACTTTGTGCCTATTGTGTGTGCATGTGTCCGTCCAGGTGGCGTGTTACTGTTCACCCCTTCCTGGTTGTATGTGTGCTTCCTGTGCCCTGCCACATCCCTTGCCAGCATGCACCCCTGGTGTGTTTCCATGTGTGTATGTGGTTGTGCCCTCAGCCACTGGTGGTTGCACATGGCACCATGACTTACCTGTGTTGGCTGAAGTGCTCCTCTGTGATGGTGTCCCGGTGCAGCTGTGCCAGCCGGATCAGTCGGGGGTCCCATCAGCCAAGGGGGGGCTGCCCATCCCCATCGTCCCGATCGCTGTCCCCCTCTTCGACCTGTACGGCTATCCCACAGTCTTTGGCCATGTTGTGCAGGATGCAACAAGCCAGGAATATCCCACAGGCCTTTGAGGGGCTATACTGTAGGGCACCGCCAGAGGTGTCCAGGCAACGGAAACGCGCCTTCAGCATCCCAAACACCCGCTCAATGACATTGCATGTGGTGGCATGTGCCCCATTGAAGCGTTGCAGCGATGGGGTCGTGGGCCGCTAGTAGGGTGTGAGCAGCCAGGGATGGAGTGGGTATCCACTGTCACCTGTGTGGAGATGGTGGAGGTTAGTGTCTTGTTCAGGCTCAGACTGTTCCAAGTCCTGTGGGCCACACCCATGGCACCACTGGCCATACCCCCCCCTTGCCCACGATATGTCAGTTCTACATACATACTCACCCACTAGATGACCTGTGGGGATGTCCCCACTCTTGAATCAGTGGCACAATGCCAACTGGTGCCAGATGAAGGAATCATGTGCTCCCCCAGGGTGCGTGGCACAGACATTGATGATCCACCCACTGGCATCACACACCACCTGGCAGTTGACACTGGCATATCCCTTACGATTCATGTAGGCAGCCCCATCGGGGCCAGGTGGTGTGTGTCTGGCCACATGGGTGCAGTCTATTGCCCCTAGCATGCCAGGCATACGTGCTACCCTGTGGAACTCCTGTATGTTTCCTGTGCACTCCGCCGCAGTGCTGGGGAAATGGATGTACTCTGCAGCACGTGGCAGCAGTGCACTGAGGAATTGGGCGAGGATGCTTGACATGGCCGACTGTGTTATGCATGTGGTGTCCCCTGTTGGTCTCTGGAAGGTACCCGTGGCGAGCAAGCACATGCAGGCTGTTACCTTTGTCTCCACTGACAGAGCATGACTCCATCATGTGAGTGCCTGCATCACATCACTGCACAGCTCACAGAGCCGACTCAGTATTGCCCTGTTCAGGTGGTACCGGCCCACTATCTCAACATCTGTGTACAGCTCAAAGCTGGTGCGGGCTCGGTACTGCCTATTGGGGGCATACCACCGACAGACCCTTCCACGGCCACGTCCCCCTGCAGCATGCCTTCTCACCCCTCTCATTATGGCATCCATATGGAAGGTGGCACTGTCCATGTCCCTGGCTTGTGTTTCCCCCCCAGCTGATGTTGCTTTGTTCCCCCCGCTGTCCTGACTGCTACCTCCCCTGCACCGGGTACACCTACTGGCCTCTGCTCTCTGTGGCCCCACACACCTTCCCTTGCACATCTTGTGTGGTGTGGTTTCCCTGGCCTGCCCTCTTTCTCCCTGTTTCCCTGTGCCTGTCTCTTCCTCTGTCTCATGTGACTTCCCTGTAGCGTTCTTGCACCTCTTCCTTGCTCCTTTTTATTTTGGCTCATTTCCGCTATGGTGCAACTTCCACCTGCTCCACTGTTGCACATTGCGCAAGTCTTTGAACATCGCACTGCGCCCTTTATGCATGGTTCCACCCCCTTTGGTTGCACATGCCTTCATTATCATTGCGCTGTTGCTCAGCATGTTTTCAGTGGTGCAACTGCCTCCTGCTGAATATCGCAGAATGGCGCATTTTCTAACTTGTGCTGGCGCAACCCTATTGTGCATTGTGCAACCATTTTGAATATCCAGCCCCAGGTATATAAGGGGTGTTTTCAGATGTCCTAGTCAGAAGAGAGTAGTGCAGGATCAGAGCACTACTGAACCAGTGAGGTCTGCAGCTTTTTCGGATTTTACTATAGACAGGTGGGAAAATTTCCTATCCTGCAGCAGTATAGCTTATTTCAGAAGCTGAACAGTGTTTCAACTGTGATTTCGCTTTGTGAGCTATGTATTATTTTTATTATTTTGTCGAATGAAGTCTGCTTGTATATTTTCTGTATATAAATAAATAATTTCTCAGCCTGGCAAAATTTAGCTTTGCTGCACCAAGTACTGTGTCTGTGTCTTTCCAATTCCACAATCTCCTACAGTCCATCCGGACTTGCACCACTTGACCTCGAATAAATGGAGCAAATGCAGTCAGTGCCAACTGAACTGCTCGGAGCTTCAGCAGGTTGTTATGACATTGGGATTCCTCAGGGGTCCAGAGCCCATGGGCTCCAATTCCCCATGTGGGCACCCCAGCCTGAGAAAGAGGCATTGGTCGTCAAAACAACCGTCAGCTTGGGACAGACAAACGGGATCCCTTCCTGCAAGTGTTCCAGGACGGTCCACCATTGGAGAGCGTTCTGCATCCTCTGAGTCACAGGGACCAGCTGGTCAAAGTGACCGTGTCACTGAGTCCACTGGCTGTCCAGCTCCCATTGAAGGGGGTGCACATGCCACCAGGCCCATCGGACCACAGCAGTGCAGGCTGCCATGTACCCCAGAAGATGCAGGAAGTCCTGGGCAGGGCACAAGTGCCCAACCAGAAATGATCGGGCAAAGGAGGAGAGAACCTCTGCCCTGTATGTCAGGAGCCTGGCAAGAGTCAAGCTCTGCCCCGATGAAGTAGATCACTTGCGAAGGTATGAGTTCCGGCTTGGTCTCTTAGACCAGGAGACCAAGCTTGATGCAGGTCTGGAGGATCAGGTCCCTGGACTTCTCCACCTTCTGTCTGGAGGAACCCGCTATGAGCCAGTCATCGAGATAGGGGTACACTCTGACACCCCCCAATGCCAAAGGTGGCCCGCCACCACTGCAATGCATTTGGTGAAGACCTGGGGGGCCGATGACAGGCCAAACAGCATGGCTTGGAACTTGAAGAGGGCTCCGTCAGCTTGGAAGTGGAGGAACCTTTGGTGAGATAGACAGATCGGGATGTGAAAGAACGCATCCTGGAAATCCAGTGAGCTGAATCACATGTTCTGCTTGAGAGATGGTATGATCTGAGATGGTTACCATCCTGAATGTGCAAGACCTGAGAAATTGGTTCAGTTCGTGCAGATCTAGAATGGGGCGCCAGCCCCCCCGTCCGTTTTGGAACCAGGAAGTACCTGGAAACAAACCCCGGGTTGACAGAGGGATCTGTGACTCTGGCCACTGCCTCCTTGTGGAGGAGTTGGGCGATGTTGTCTCGGAGAGCTGACTGAGTGTGCACAGACACCATATCCTCCCATGGGGCACGTGCTCAGCTTGGTGGGTACTGCTCGAATTCCAGAGGCAACCCCTGGCTGACCACTTCCAAAACCCAACTGTCTGTAACAGTGGACAAGGTGGAAAGGAAATGGAAGAGCCGGCCCCCCATGGGAGGAAACAGAGCTGGTGAGATGGGTATGGGGTTGACAATCCCCTAGTGCAGGCTTGGAGGAGGAGGATCTGGTTTGGGGACCATCGGGACCTTTTCCTCCGGGCAAACAGGCCACCGGGAGCCCAGACTTGGGCCGAGGACACCAAGGTTGAGTTTGCTGATGTTGTTGCCCCGATTGAAAATAGGGCTGCTTGGCCACAGGGACAGAAGGCTGAAAATACTTTCTTTTCTGCTTTTTGGAACCCTGCGATTCCTTCTGAGCAGAAGTTACAGAGTCCAAGGTGGCATTAGACTTCTCTATGTGCTGGAGATGACCATCCACTCCTGGACTGAAGAGGTCGGTACCCAGGAAGGAGACGTCCATCAATTTGTGCTGAGTGTCCACCGTGAAGTTGGAGACCCTCAGCCAAGCCCTGTGGGGCATGGCAACTGCGTCTGGTGCCAAGTTGGTGCAGAAGTCCCTGATGTCCAGAGCCATCTGGAGTTGCTACTTCTCAAGCACTCGGCCCTGGTCATGGACCCATTTGACCATGGTCTAGAGGCCTGCAGGGAGGTGAGGGGGGACCTAATCCAGAGAGCCCAGAAGGGCGTGGGAAAAATGCACCATGATGACGGACAAGCTCGCCTGATGAAGGCCTAGTGAAGAGGCAACATAGACTTTCCGGGCCAAATGGTCCAGTTTTTTTACTGTTTCTCTGGGGGTCTATCAGTGTCTCCTGATTTTCCCCGAGTGCCTGAACACAGATTTGGTCACCGACCCCTCGGCCAAGGGGGTGCTCCATGAATCCCAAAAGGGAACCGATGGGGACCGCATACTTGTGGGCCATCTGGGCTGAGGGCATGGGGCAGGAGGCAGAATGCTGCCACAGCTCCAAGGCTGGACCAACAATGGCCTCAGCCACTGGGAAGGCTTCCATTGGACAATCCCCTCATTTGAGGATATCCGTGAGGGGGTATTCGGCCCGTTTCTGAACGGGTTCCAAGGGCATCCCGTGGATTCAGAGATGAGACGGAGGATACTCATGAAGAAAGAGGGGCCCTCCTCTGTCGAAAGGCTCCCTACAGATTCATGGTCCAAGGGACGAGAATGAAGATCAGAGTCCTCAGACTCCAAGGTGTCTGGATAGATCGGCCGGCCATCACAGTCACCTTCCACCCACCGAGGATGGTCAGGAGTGAGGGTGACAGACAGCCTGTGCAGAAGGCCCATAACAGGCCTAGTCTCCTTGGCAGGAACCCCGGAGGTGGACTGTTTTGGTGACAGTTCCACCTGAATTGATGGAGAGGTTGGTTTTGGCTGAGCCAGGAGGGTCTTGACCGGCTCCTCAGGCAGAGGGACGGTGTGGACCTGTTCCTGAGAAGTCAGCGCTGGCCTGGAGGGTGACAGCCAAGCAGAGAAGAAGCCAGGATCGACTTCTGTCCAGACATAATCAGCTGCTGCCGCATCAAATCCTCATAGCATCGATGCAGCATGCGTCGAAGCCTCTCCTCTTCTGAGAAGGACGAGGAAGAATGGAGGCAGTGTCACTTTTTGGAGGGCTTATGTGCCTTCTTTGGCCTGTCGGTTGAAGGGGTCCGATACCTTGACTTAGACCGTTGGGGGGGTGCCAACGGGGTCATTTGGAAGGAGCCATAGGAAACTGTGGCTCTTCCAGGTCAGGGACTGGGACTGCGAGGACGTTCCTAGTGTGCTGGGTCTCCTCCTCAGTGGATCCAGGCAGGACCAGAGTCCTGAATAAGGAGTTGTCGGCCTCATCCAGTGACGACGGGTCAACAGGGTCAATAATTATTTCGACCGGATCATCATTCCATGTCTTGTCTGGCTGGTCTGATGGGGGTACTGTGAAGCCAGTGGCCAAGGCCACAACCTCGACCAAAGTCGAGACAGCAGAATCCTGGGACCAAGATCTCTCATGATCCCAAGAACGTTGCCAGCGAGATGAACCTTCTTTTTGCTCCTTTTCCTTTTTATGGGACTGAGATGTGCACACTCGAGGGACCCTCTCCTCTGGTAGGGAGAGACTGACACATCTCCTTAAAGCAGCCTGAGAAGGTGGAGCCCAGATTGAGCAGAATGAAGACCGAGAGGGAAGAGGACCAGTCAATGGCCTGTGCTGCCTCCTCTTCGAAGGCCTTCATCTGCTCCAGCTGCTCAGTGGACCCCGCAGCTGCAGACACCGCCCAATGGGCTTCTTTGGATTTGACCGGTGGGTTCCATTTTTTCCAGTCTGCCCAGCTGCAGTCATGTGAGACAATTGTCCAGAACATTGGGATGGAAAGCATGACACATTTCGCACGCCAGGGTGTCATGATCATGACCCATGCAATACATGCATGAGGCATGAGGGTTGGTCCAAGACATCTTTTGCCCACACAGACAGCGGAAGAAACTGGGCGAGGACTTGTCCTCCATCATGGTTGAGATGACAAAGTGATTAGGAGAAACTCGTATGAGTTTTAATTTTGGTAAATCCAGAGATTTGTTCGTCAGGGCCTGCAGTAGTGCATGAACAATAAGAAGGGAACCTGAATCTTCCAGCAGAAAGGAAGATCTGGCATCAAGGGGCGGAGCTGAGGGATATACCACCCGGGTGGGTGGAAGGAGCCAGCTTTTAGACCTTCTGGCAAGATTCTTAAAGGGAAAGGACATGCCAACAAGTGTGGATAGAACAACATATCTGTAATCCTAGAAAATAAATACTGTATATCTAATTTTTTTTTTTTAAGAATAAGTTAGAAAGTATTTTTTTTTTGTTTGTTTAGGATGGATGAGATATGGAAAAATCTAGGATCCCTATCTCTCTCCCTTTTTTTCAAAAACACATGCCCAAGGGGCAAAGAAAGGAGAAATAAAGAAGAGAGGGTGAGCTGCACTGAAAATACTCTGCAGGATCAACAAGTGCAACAAGTACATCATTTTCCTACCTTCCAAAAATCAGTCTTCACCATTTATTACCACATATGAGTCAGAGTACCAAACTTACCACCCAAGGGTAGCACGTCAATATAGCGACTGAATTTCAGTGAGTCAATATTAGCAAATTGAATAACAGCGACCGCAGCAATATAGCGAATAGACAATTTCAGCAAGAACGACATTTCAGTGATCCTCCAGAGTCAATGAGTGACTTGGAGGATGCTATATTAGAAATAGGAGCTTTCAGGAGGCGCAATCCCAAGTGGGGGTGCATGTGGCAGGGCTGTTTAGGTGGCCCTGTCCATGGTGGGAGCATGCACAAAGTACTTCAGAGAACACGGCACAGGTTGTTCTAGCTACTATAGCAGGTGCCTCTGATGCAGTTGCGGATGCATTGCCTGATGTTCGTGCACTCCAGAGGACTGTTCAGAGGATTCAGCAGTCAGAGGTTGTAGCTTCCATCACTGAATAGTCACTTGCTGACATTACCAATCACTGAAATTAGCTTCACTGTTACAGATTTGCTGAAATTGCATTTGCTATAATTTATTCGCTGTATTGACATGGAACCCACCCAAGAATGGTGGTGCTGGCTCACCCTGAAGGAAATGGTTGCTCTCTCAGCCTCCTGTGAGGGATGACCAAAGAGGCAGGAACCCCTCACAGGACTGGTGAGGCCAGAGACTGGACAGGAGCAGGTGGAGGCTCCCATGGCCTGGGAGTAGGAATTCACCTCAACTCATGCCTGACTCCATAACAGAAAACACTGGTCCCCTGGAAACATGAGGCCAACACTCTACACTGGGTCATGGGTGACAACTTGAAGAGACAAAACCATGCCATCTACCAAATGCAGACCACTATTCCCACCATCCTGAAAGCTACCTCATTACTGTCATAAGATGCTCTTGATTGTTGCCTCGCAACCTCCAGGCCCTGGGTGGAAAGGCGAATGGCCTGTCTGGTTGCCTTGCAATCTGGCAATGATGCTAGGAGATAACCCAGTGTCATCCACAGGTGCCTGCCATAGCTCACCTGATGTGCCAGATGTGCTGCAATACATAAAATGGTGCATGCTGCTGAGAACTCTATGATCCCAGACATCAAAAACTGCTATTCTGAGCTGGGGGAGCAGTCATGTATTGGGCACCTGTGCCCAGAGGGGGTGTCCAGGATCTGAATCCCAGAGGAGGAATGTGGCATAGCTCCTGGAGACCCCATGGGTGAGCAATACCTGTGCTGGATATCCCTTGGGGCTGGAGAAGGGGCAGAGGGATACAGCCAGGCATCCCTGGATGCTTCCATGAAGGCTGAGGCCATGGAAGGATGACCGCCAGGTCACAACTGTATTCCCCAAGGAATGACAGCACCAGTTGAGCAGGGTTGTGGCTTCTGAAAAGGGAAATTCTCAGCTCCCTTATCATTTCCACCAGGAACGGCTGGTATGAGGTGTACCCAGTGGTGGAGGAAAGATGCAGGGAAGTATCACCTTCCTCAGAGGAGGAAGTGGGAGATGAGGAGGAGCTAGAGTCATGGGGAGGCAGTGCTGGGGTTTCAGGCTGAAAAATGGCCTGATCTAGTGACCTGAAGTACTTGAGGGAACACACTTGTTGAAGTCCTTAACTGTTCTCAGGTCAGGGGCCCCATAGAGACCAAAAATGCGTGGGGGGAGAGGAAGAGAAGGCAAAGGAGGAGGATCATGGATGGCCAGGCCAGGTCCTCCGCCAGGGTTATGAGAATGCTCAGGTGACCTTGCCTGGGGGGAAGGCCTGGTAAACTCATCCATCAAAGAGCACTCAACAGGTGAGGAGCAGTCAAGATGTTGCCTCTAGGTGGAAGCCTGGAAGCCCCCTGGTGGGGAGAGCAGCACCATGAAGGTCCCACAGGACAGGTAAGGCCAGGGTCTCAGAGTCAGTGCTGCAACTCCTGTCCAAGCTGCCACATACCCTGGACAAGGAGTGGGCTGCCGATCCAGACTACCCAGCATCCACCTCACCAGACAGTGGCTTGCACCTTGGGCTAGGCCTCTGAACAGGTCCCACATTAGTCTCCAAGGGAGTGGGAGAATTGGCACAGCAAATGGCACTGGAACCCCCTCAGCACTGCGGACAGTGTTGACCCTATGCCTGGCACAGCCAGTACCCTTGACAGGGTTGTCCCTGGGAGATGACTGGGCAGCGGTGCCCTGATACCAGGCAGACGGGAAATCCTCAAGGATGATGCCGGCCCCAACAAAGGCCCAGAACCAGGTCCAGGACGACCTCCCCCTTCATCGCTGGAGTCCTACAAAGAGATGAGGCCCTCCCAGTCCCCAACCCCTGGGTCATCCTACTGCTCAGGGGAAGAGATCCAGAACACTTGTACAGAATGCCTAGTAGGTCTAGCTCCAGTAGTCTCTCCTCTCCTAGTGCCACAAGTGGTGTCAGGACAGGACCTGACCTCGCAGCCAGCACCTCCTCCCTCCCCATAAAACCAGTGAAAAAGTGTCTCAGTGCCATGAGACAGACAGGGGGAAAAGGTGGCACTGAAAAAAAAACCTGAAAAAAGGGACAGCACTAAGAAAAAAATGTCAGTGAGAGGTGTGATGTGGTTACAATACTCAAAGCTGCAGCTCCCATGGTGTTGCCTCAATGGCAGGAAAAACATAACTGAGGTGTACAGGGGGCTGGCGATGGTTACTGGTCAACCCACAAGCACCATGGCAGTGCCATCAGACACTGGTTGCCTAGTGGTAAGCTAGTGAAGTTTTTAGCTCTTGTGGGGTCCTATTGCCTCTGGCATAGACCCATACATGGTAATAAATGAAGATTGATTCCTGGAAGATTAGGACTCAGTACTCCAGGCGAGGTCTCGGCAGCAATCTATACAGTGGCAACACCACACCTCTCATTCCACTGGCTCTACCTACTGCCTTGTTGCACTGCCTCACCACCTTGAGTAAGTCAGACCAGAGCTCCAAAGGACACTGGCTCGTGGGTTGTAGCCAACTCTTCGACCGATTCCGGATCAAAAGTACATGTCCTGGTTACAGCCATCAATGAATCATCTTTGGAGTCGGAAGATTCCTCAAGACAGCCTCTACCATTTTCCACCATGGACTACCCTGGTATCCTCCTCCTGGGTGATTTCCACTGAAAACTAGCCTGGCAAGCTGGCAGTGGAGTGAAACTCCTTGGTTGGGGCCCTGAACAGAGGCTGCAATGGAGGAGGCACTATTCGAAGTGGAGAAGCAGACACAGGGGACTGTTGAGTAACACGGACCAGCATCGGATCGACCAAGAAGGTTCAGGAGGTAGAGCCCTCCCCTTCCCCACAGTGGTCCAATGTTGCCAGAAGAACTCCTTGTAGGACTGACTCATCTTTTGTCGATGTCTCTCCTTGCCCAAAGACAAGGAGCATTGAGGGTGATGCCTCCTGGTCGAGCAGGATCGAAAGCCCAAGTGGAGCCTCAACATAGACTGTGGCCATCGACCTGAGGGCAGGTGTCGATGGGTGTCCTTGTTTGGGTTAGTATAAATTGCTTGCTTGGGCCAGGTAACCAAAATAGGTTTTGGAGGCATGACTGCCTGTGGAGGCTGCTCATGGGGCAACTCAGCTGATAGTGCAGACTGGGCCTCATCGTCCTGAAAAAGGACTGAGAGCACTGAGGTCTGAGAAATCGGCTCCTCAATCTTCTCTGACAACCAGTCAACAGGTTAGAGAAAAATATGAAAATTACGTACCTACTGTAATTCTTGATCTTCCTGTGTATCTTCACCATTCATCACTGGTGGGTGATTGGCCATAGACGAGCACCCAGTGGGAGCTTTTTTTTGCTAGGGAGAGGAGTTGGAAACCACCCAAGAGGCTGACGCACTGCGTGGCACTTGTGGAATGGCCAGAAATGGCCGTTGGCTCTTCCTCCTCAGTTCTGCACGCCAGAGAGACAGAGGAAAAAAAGAGGATGGAGAAAAATGAGGGCCGGGTAAGAGAGCCTGAGGGACAGTAAAAGGAAAGGATATAAGCTGAAAAAGGAATAGGGAGGACAGAGGAGGAGGAGGAGAATCAGGGAGGGTATGGGCCAAAAGACCCCCAGTCCCTGGATGGCCAATATGGATAGGAAAGAGAAAGTGAAGAGAGAGAGAGAGAGAGAGAGAGGAAAAAAGGGAGAGGGAAGGAGAGGAGGGATCAGCGTCCACACATTAGGTGACTCAGATCTTGAGACCAGAAGTGCCTCCAAGAAGGCAGACAGCCCCCACAGGTAGCTGTTACTGAGGCTGAATCTTGGTTTCAGGGCAGTTCTAGAGCTGGATCAAACTGCTAATGTCTATAATATAGCAAGACTTCATGTTGTTTGAAGGGTTTGTTGCGCTTCTGGAAACAGAACATAATGCACTGAATAAGTCACCTGGACAGTGACTGTTTTGAAACAGGAGCCCCTATCATCCTGTGGGCAAAGGAGACGAAAAGTTGGTCCGATTTTCAGTGTTTGGTTCTGGTCAGGTAGTATCTGACACCCCTATGCACATTCAGAGTGTGCAAAAGGGCTTCTCCTCTATTAAGAGTATTTTGGAAAATACACTGGTAGATCGATGTCCTGATTAAGGGTGACAGCCGAGACCACCTTAGGCAGAAATTTAATAAGTAGTCCTTAGGGATACCCTGTCTTGGTGGAAAACAAATAAGGTTCTTTGCATCAGTGCGTGCAATTCAAATTCTTCTGGCTGAGTAGCGGCAACTAAAAATAACGTTTTCCAAGACCAGAAAATACAGGTTACTCACCTGTAACAGGAGTTCTAGGAATGGTATATATTGTTCATTCACACTGTCTGGCAGGTATCCTTGCGCTTTAATTCTGCGGAAGGTCTTCAAGCTGTCCTCCACCCACCCAGGTGGTAAACTCTTAGCTCCGCCCCATGGCGTAGATCTGGCCCGCTGGAAGCTCAGGTTGTGCATCGAGCCGGGGAGGTCGGGTGGGTCGTGTGGATGAACAACATATGCATTCCTAGAACTCCTGGCCCATTGAGCCGCCTGTATTTCTGGGACATGGATATGTTGTTCATCCACACTATCAAACAGAACCAGCAGTTCTCTCTGGGAGGAGGGAGGCAAGGCGACCCCCAATACTTACTTGGAAAGAGAGACTGAGAACCGAGGCCCAAAACCAGCATCCCGGCATGACTCGAGTCGATGTGGTAGTGGGTAATAAAGTGTGTGCCGACTTCAGGTAGCAGCCTGCAGATATCCTGGATAGGGCATCCCTGGAAAGCAGCTGCAATGCAGCGGTGGCGGGTGGGAATGAGCTCTATCCTCTGGGAGGCTCCGCCTGCCAACAACCAGAGCTCTCGCGGGAGTGATCCACCTGCTATCATCCTTTGCTGCAGGTCTGCCAAGATGCGGCTTCAGCGTGGGTGACAAACAGCTGGCGAACCTCTGCGAACTTCAGCCGTCCGCTCCCTTATATGGCGGTGCTCATCTGGGTCCAAAGTATGGAGCCTCTCGACCTCCGGTGTGACTGGGGTAGAACACCAGCAGAGTCAACACCTGGTTAGGTGAAACTCCAACACCACGGAAGGAATTTAGGGTGAGGCACAGGACAACCTTGTCCCTGGCGGAGACCAGGTAGGAGACTCGATGGAAGCCTGGAGCTCTCCATCCTTCTGGCAGGCGTGATAGCCACCAAGAAAGCGGTCTTCCACGATACAGGTGAGATCACACCTGTGCATTGGATCGAATAGGCTTGCCCATGAGCTTGGCCAATCACCAGCAGGAGATCACGGAGGTGGAGGTTACAATACCGGGGGAATATGAGTCAAGGCCTTTGAAAAAGCGCCCGACCACCTTCTCCTGTGACACCGACTGCTTGCGACCGCGCCCCGTAAGCAGAGATAATACAAGAGTGCACCCTAAAGTCGTCACAAAAGCCCCTTGCTGAGAAGGGACCATAGGTGTCCAGAATGCTTGCCAAGGGGCAGTCGGAAGGGTCAAGCCTGCCTGACCCAAATGGAAAACCTCTTCCATTTGAAGACATAGCATTTCTGAAGTGGGCGCTCACTACGAGCCTGCCTCAACAACGTTGAGACCTCATCAGAAAGACCCAAAGCCTGGAACTCTAGCTGCTCAGGAACCAGGCCGTCAGGTGCAAAGTTGAAGGTCCGGATGGAATACCTTCCCCTAATTGACTGAGATCAGGTCCGGGTAGGCTGGAAGCCGCCCCCGGAACCTGGAGCCTGGAGGCTGAGGAGATCTGGATATGCCAGAACTGGCGGGGCCAGTCTAGGGCCTAGAATCACCTGCACCTTGTCCCTCCTCGGCCTTGAGAAGCACCTCATGGATCAAAGAAATGGGGGAAGGCGTAGAAGAGGCCTGGGGTCCATGGCGAAGGCATCCCCTGCTGCGAGCCCTGCTGAGAGGCGGGCATGGAACGAACTCAACACGCATTCTCCCGGAGGCAAACAGGTCCACCTGAGGCTTGCCCCAGTGGGAGAAGAGATCATACTATCTCCGGGCAGGACAGACCACTCGTGAGGCGCAGCCCCTATCCTGCTTAGGGCGCCGGCCAAGGGTGTTGGAGGCTCCTGCACGTGAATAGGTAGGAATCCACCTCCAGGCTGCGCACTAAGGACCAAATCAGGAGGCTTCCTTGCATAACAGCATGGGCGTGTCCCGCCTAGCCAGTTCAGAGAGTACATGAGTAGGTGGTGTTGTCCATCTGGACCTGAACCACCACTTGACCCCGTAGAAAGCAGGCGAAGGCGGTGAGAGCTAGACGGACCACTGGGCTCCAGCAGGTTGATGTGGCAGCCAGGACTCCTGGGGAGACCAGAGGTCGTGCACTCGGTGTTCCCAATGAGCACCCAACCCACTCAGAGATCGTCAGTCGAGAGAGGCCAGTCGGCTCCGGGCGGACGACGGGATACCCTCCTGCAGATGTGCTGGAATGATCCACCATTGGAGGCGTTCCACATCTCCTGGAGTCACTGTCACTGGCGGTCCAATGGATCACGGCGTTTGACCATTGGCTGGCTCAATCCGCGTGAAGGGAGACGCATGTACCAGCAGACCAGCGGACCACGCTGGTGCAGGCATGACATGAGCCTAGGGCGCGGGAAGTCCTGGGCAGGGCACAGTGCCCAACCAGAAATGATTGGGCAAGGAGGAAACACTCGGCCCTGTCAGTGGGGCCTGCTCTGGCTGCTTGAAGAGTACGTACCTGATGAACAGAATCACCTGCTTTGGCACGATTTCGACTCGGCCTCGTTGATGAGGAGAATGACCTGAAAACAAACCTGGAGGGCCAGATCTCTGGACCGCTCCGCCTCCAGTCTGGAGGGGCTGCTATCAACCCGATCATCCAGGTAAGTGCACCGGACCCTCGGCGCCATGAAATACTGTCACCACTGCCATGCATTTGGTGAAGACCCTGGGGGCTAGGGAGGCCGAGGGCATGGCCCAGAACTCATATAGGGATCCTCCACTCTGAGCGGAGGAACCTCTGATGGGGCCAGACCCAGTTGGGACGTGAAAAAGGCGTCCTGGAGGTCAGGGAGTAGAACCATGCCTCGTTCAAGGATGGGATTATCTGAGCCAGAGTGACCATCCTGAAGGTCAGGACCTAGAGACTTGTTCACGCCGTGCAGGTTGAAAATGGGGACATCAGTCCACGTCCGTTTTGGACCAGAAAGTACCTGGACACAAACCCGGGTCTGGAGGAGGATCGCCACCTTCTGATACCTCTTTTTTGAGGCAGGGCAATATCGGCCCGGGCCGACAGCGAACTGAGGACCCGTGGCCCCAGTGACGGCTCTGGCGGAGTCCTGCTCGCACTCAGAGGCAGGCCCTTTTCCTACCTCAGCACCTAGCGGTCCGTGGGTGATAGCAGACTGAGGCGGAAAGAGTGGTGGAGTCGTCCCCATGGGGGCCGCCCCAGGGGGAGTGATGGGGTGAGGCGGCACCCCTCAACCCGTCACTACTCAGGCTTGGAGGGAAAAAGGGCGACCGAGGAGACACTCGGGCCGTTACCCTCCTTAGCACCTGTTGGAGGAAGCCATCGGCTTGGGGCGTAGTAGCAGAACCTGCTGGCCTGTTGCTGGTGCTGCTGGGCGGTGGGGAAACGAGGACGAAGGACTTCTGCTGCTGCTGGCGGCCTTTGTCCCTCTGGGTGGAGGCAGGCAGAGTCAAGTGGCATTGGACTTCTCGATCCGCTGGGGCCCTCCTCCAGGGTCGAAGGTCAGTCCCCAAGAGGGCGTCTGCCAACAGTGCTGGGTATCCAGCCGTGGTGGATATCCTCTGCCGATCCTACTCGTCGCGCCCAGCACGTGGCGCTGCTGACCTGGCACGGGAATCACCTATGTCACGCGGTCTGGGCTGCTGCTTGCCTGCGCCCTGCCTGGTCCGCGCCTGGCGGACCATGGTCTGCAGGTCAGGGCGGAGATGAGGAACAGCCTCATCCAGGGCCCGGCGCGTGGGAGAAGTGTGCCATCAACCACGGCCCAGGCTAGCCTGTGGGTGGGGAGGACACAGCTGCAAGCCCAGCAAGTCACCATCTTTGGGCTCTTTGGCAGGGGTGTCCACATCCCGAGTGTTACCAGAGCGCCGAGGCGCTGTCGGTGACCAGCCTGACAGGGTGTTCAGCACCCGGGCAAGAGCCGGTAGGGACCGCATACTTCCTGGCCATCCCTGGCCGAGGGCGCAGGACAGGAAGCAGGCCGCTGCCAAAGCTCAGAGGCTGGGCCGACAATGGCCTCAGCCACTGGAAAGGCCTCCTTGGGAGAATCCCCTCGGTCCAGAATCTCTGTCAGGGGATACTTGGCCCGTTTGGACATGGGCTCAAGCTGCATCCCGGTGGACTCCAAGATGAGTTGAAGCAGACCTAAGAAGGACGATGGGCTATCATCCACTGACTGGCCCCTGGAGGACTCCAGATCGCACTGCCTGGAGAATGAGGGAGAATGGTCGCCAGTTCGAAGAGTCTGCAAAGAGCTGCCTCGGCCTGATCACCCTCCACCTGCGAGGGACGGTGGGGTGAGGGTGACTGACAACCTGTGGGCAGGCCATGACCCGACCGAGAATTCCTGGTGGTGCCCCTGACTTTGGTTGTGGGCGGAGGTTCCACCACAATCGGTGGACCAGCTGGTTTCGACAGCAACCGGCCCTGGGCGGGCAACTCGACTGGAGCAGTGGTTGCCCGGCCGTTCAGGCGACAACCCACTTGATGGTGGGGTCTTGGCGGGATCGGCTTAGGCCTGGATAACGGCAACTGCTGCCACATAAGATCCTCGTGGCCGGGCGCAACTTGGCAGTAACCTCTCACCGAGGAGAAGGGCCGAGGAAGAGCGGCGTGCCGCTCACTTCAATGCGAGACTGAGACACCCGATGTCGGCGGAACAGCTGGACGAGAAGAGGTCTGGGACCGAGGGTGGGTCTGGGAGGGTGGGGATACCTGCTCTTCCCTCGAGCAGGAGAACTGACAGGGACTGCGGTCGAAGAAACAGAGCAGATCCTCGGTATCCACGGGGAACCGGTGAAGTAGGGTTATAAGCTTCTCAGTCGAACAGCCTCTAACAGATCGAGAAAAATCTCAACTTCCCTGACGGGGAGTCTCGGCAGGCTGGCCTGACGGGGGCACCCGTAAAGCCAGCGACCTCAGCTGCAACCTCGACCAAAGTAGGCGGGTCGGCTGCCGGGAGGCGGACCTCTCCCGCTTCCTGACGCCCGGCGATGGTACTTACCACCCGATTCCCTTTTCTTGGGCGAAAGAATGTCCCGAAGGCCCTCTCCTTTCATGGAAAGGGACTGGCAAAGCTCCTTGAGCAGAAGCTGTATCTGAGGAACTTCGGAGAGCGGAGGATAAATACCCAGCGAGGAGGAAGAAGATGCGGCCTGGGCTGCCTCCTCCTGGAGGCGATCATCTCGAGCTGCCCAGCTGGAGCCAGCCGACACCGCCCAATGAGCCTCTTTAGATTTATCATGGAAAATGGTTTCTCGGGGCACCAGCTTCAAGCAGACAGCGATCATCAGAACACTGGCCGAGAAGAACGGCACAACTCGCAAGCCTGCGGGTGTGATCTAGGCCTGGGCAGTAGGCGCACATGAGTGCGGATCTGTCCTGGACATTTTCTGCCATGAGGGCACCTCAGCAGGGAACAGATTTGTCCATCGCAGCTACGAGGAAGATGAAGGCTGAAGTTTGAAAACTTCAAACCAATTTCGACGAACCGAAGAATTGGGATCAGTCTAAAATGCAGGCGCTAAGGAGGAACCTGAGCTTCCAAGCGTAGGAAGATCTGGCGTCATGGTGAGCCGGAGAGTTTACCTGCGGGTGGGTGGGAGGGAGCCAGCTTGAAGGCCTTCCGGCAAAATTAGCGGCAAGGATACCTGCCAGACAGTGTGGATGAACAACATATCCATGTCCCTAGAAGCGTGGCTCGCAATCCGCGGCTGGTTCAAAAGGTGGCAGCTGAGCTGCTCCAAGACAAAGGTAGATCCCATGGTGGGATCGGATCATGTCAGGGGCCCTAAGGTGGAGACACCCGTCAAGAAGCACGATGTCATGTCCAGTTGTGCTATAGTGCGTTGGCCTATAGGGACGTGATAGGCTGAAATGGCACAAAGGTGTACCTTAAATCGAGGAGTAAGCCAAACCACAGTGGAAAAGGGACAGCAGGTAATCCAATACCAGCTTCTCTGGACAGTCCAAAGGCGATAAGCCACGTGCTTGAACCCATAAGCAAAACCTGCGCCACTTCATGGCATAGGTCGCGTGGGTACGCGGTTTCCTGGCAGCAGTGAGAACATCTGCCATCACTTGCGAGACCCCGTGTTGCATCATGGCTATGTCTCTAGGAGCCAAGCATGCAGGTTCAGGGAACGTAGGTCCGGATGGACTAAAGAACCCGCCTCCTGAGACAGCAAATGGGAGCTGATTGGTAAAGGCACTGGAGATTCCCAGGATAGCTGATGCAAGAGAGGGAACCAGATCTGTCTGGGGCAAAAGGGCGCGATCAGTGTAAGCGTCGCTTGCTCCCTGAGAAGTTTTAGAAGAACTCTCTGGATCAACGGAAAAGGAGGAAAGGCATAGAGGAATCTGCCCGCCCAGAAGAGGGACAACGCGTCTTGCCAGAAAACACCAGGCCCTGGATCTAGTGAGCAAAAATTGGGCAGTTCTGTGTTGGATGGGGAAGCGAAAATGTCTAGCTCTGGAGTACCCCATCTGCGAAACAGATCCTGTGCCACCTCCTGCAGTAGTTCCCATTCATGGACTCTGGCCTGAGCGCGGCTCCGGCTGTCTGCAATGACGTTGTCCACTACCAGAACATGAATGGCAGTAAGGTTTGCGCCGTGTTGTAAGACCCAATCCCACACTCTCATGGCCTCCCTGCAAAGCGGGTAGGAATGGGTGCCTCCTTGTTTGTTAAGGTAATACATCACCGAGGAATTGTCTGTAACAGAAGTGTACCTGGTGGGATCTCCGACTGGAAGACCTGCAGGGCATAAAGAACTGCCCTCATTTCCAGGATGTTTATGTGGAAATAAGACTCTTGGTCTGTCCACAGGCCCTGAGACCGGACACCGTCGAGGTGTTCTCCCCAACCGAGCCCTGAGGCGTCTGTGGAGTGTGTCACAGTTGGGGACGGCGCTATGAAGGGGACTCCCACCGAGAGATTCCTTGAATCTAACCACCATTGCCAATCTCGAATTATGGCCTTCGTGATCCAGATTGGATGCTGCAGATGGTCTTGCCTTTGGTCCCATTGTACCCATACCATCCACTGGGTTACCTGCATGTGGAGACGGGCTAGCGGGACTGTTGTAATGGCCGCAGCCATGTGCCCGAGCAGGAAAAGGACCAGTCTGGCAGGAACAGTCTTCTTCGCCGAAATGTCCCTGATGAGGGATCTGATGTGTTCCGCTCTGTCCGGGAGGAGGAACGCTTTCCCTTGGACAGTGTCCAGAACTGCGCCTATGAATTGCAGAGTCTGGGACGGAACCAAGCGTGACTTCTCATAATTGATGATAATGCCCAACGTCTCGAACAGAGACTGAGTGCAGTGAATGGCAGACATCAGGGCCTCCAGGGAGGGCGCCATGAGAAGCCAATCATCTAGGTAAGGGAACACATAGTGGCCCCGTCTCCTCAGAGATGCAGCTATGACCGCCACTCAATTTGTGAACACCTGAGGTGCCGATGACAGCCCAAAGGTAAGAGCTCGGTACTGATAATGGCGACCCTGAAACTTGAAGCGCAGGAACCTCCTGTGTGCCTGAGCAATACGAATATGCAGGTAAGCATCCTGCATGTCTAGGGACACTAGGAAAGCGCCCTGCTTCAGCATGGGAATCGGACCAGGAAGGGTCACCATGCGGAAGCGCTTGTACAAGACCAAGACGTTGAGGTCGCTGAGGTCCAGTATTGGACGGAGGTCCCTGTCTTCTTTGGAACCAGAAAGAAGTGAGAAAATATCCTAGTCCCTCTGAGTTCCTTGAGTACGTGCTCTATGGCCTCTTCTCCCAGAAGCGCGAGCACCTCCTGCTGTATGAGCAGGGCATGCTGACCCGAGTAACGGGAGAGCAGGGGAGGTACTGTAGGTGGGTCGTCTAGAAACTCTATGCAATGGCCTTTCTGGACCAACTGAAGAACCCACCTGTCGGTGGTGATAGATTGCCACCCTAAAAAGTGGCGAGTGATGCGACCCCCAACTTTCCTTGCCCGTCACTCCAGAGGAGGGGTGGGGGCCGGGAAGGAGTCATGCTGTGGCAGCATTAGTCCCTGCGGGCTGGGCCGACTTCATGTAACGTTGGCCTCTGCCTGGGGACAACTTGGCCTGGGCCTTGCGCACAAAAGTGCCCCATTGCTGCTGCCTTTGTTGCCAGCCGCGAAAACGGCTCTGGTTCCTATGAAAGGTACTAGGCCTGGATCTGTACATGGCCTGTACAGATCGGACTGCCTTCTCTGCATCCTGGAGCTTGGTGATGACCTTCTCCGAGGATTCACCAAAGAGTACCTCGCCAATGTATGGGTCGTCTAGAATATTCTTCTGTACGTCCGGGGTGAAGCCGGAGACACAGAGCCAGGAGTGTCGCCGGAGACAAACGCTTGGAGCTGCAGCTCTGGCCGAAGAGTCCGCAGAATCGTATGCAGTTCTAAGCACTTGGGTCCCCAATCTGACCCGGTGTGGAGTAGGTTGAGGAGCTCCGCTTTCTGGTCACCATCGGGAAGCTTTTCGACCAGGTCCTGGCCCTGTTCCCACAGGGCATTCTGGAACTGTACCATATGGTTAAGGTAGTTCAGAGACCTGATGGCACATGTAGCAGCCGCGTTACGTGCGCCTCCCCAGGGTATCCAATTGCTTTGATTCCTGGTCCGGTGGCTGAGTGCTCATATGCTGGGGCATTTGAGACCCGGTCATGTGAGGCCGTGATGACCAGGGAATCTGCCAGAGGTTGCCGCGAAGTACTGGTCTTCTCGGAGCCTTGTACAGGCGCTCAGCCTTCTTCGGCACCGCAGGAGTGGAGTGCGGACGCTTCCACGCAGCCTTGGTGACATCCACAAAGGTGTCCACCAAGGGTGGCACTACCACAAGCTTTGGGTCTTTCTGCTGAAGGTAGCGGGCAAGGCGTTGTCATTCAGGGTCAAGGTCTTCAGCATCCCACCCCATGTTGTCCTGGATGTGCCTCATGATCTTAGCGAAAGAGGGATCATCTGGTGGAGACCTGGGGAGGTCATGTGGGTCAGGAGAGGAGATGCTGAGTGGAGAAGGAGATCTGGAGTATTCCATAGTGTCTGATCTTGAATCCTCCCCGACTGAGTATACTGGCGTCATCTGGGTCTTTTGGGGCTGGGAGGCCTTCTCCTGTCTGTAGATCTGCTCCAAGGAGATGGAGTCTGTTCCTTGGGGGTTGGTGGTCATCCTACTGGCCCCTTAGGTGGAGAAGGGGGCATAGGTGGTGAAGGGGTAGGAGGAGGAGGACGGGCAGGGACCACATCCTTCTTGATGGTGTCCCACCAAAAAGTAAAGTTCCTTTAATTCTACGATATTCATTCCCGATGACAGGCCTGGCGCCGGTGGTCTGTCGCCGGGGTCGGGTCCCCGTGTGTCTCCCGGTCCGGGGAGGGTTCCTGTGGGAGCCCGGCATCCTCAGTGTCGCCCGCCTGGTCTTCGGGCTGTAGGGTGTCCTCCTCCATCGATTCCCTATGACCAGCGTCCGCTGGTGACGGGGGTGTGGTCTTCCGCTCCGGAGATGCCGTCGGTCCCATGGCTGACGCCTTTGGACCTGGCGAACGCCTGGCCGGAGACTGGTATCTAGCAGGTGTCATCGGCTCCTGTGAGCACCGAGCCGATTTGGAATGTTTGGCCGACGTCAGGTGATGAGCCGACATCGGGTCCGATGCCCTTTTCAGGGATGTCAGGTCCTTGGTCTTTCTGGGTGGGCAGTTGGGAGACCGACCTGGTGTCGATGTCCCGACGTCGGGTGGAAGATGACGACTTATGGCGCTCTGAAGACTTCGAAGAGGCCTTGGATAGGGTTGAGGAATCCGAGGGCCTCGATGTCTTAGTCGGCTGGAGCGAGGAAGAGCCGCCTGAAGTCCGGACCTTAACCGGGGGGGGGTGCTGCGACCAAGCCCTGGAGGGAGAGCGGTCCGATCTGGAGCCGGAGCTGCGGGAGTCCGAGGCCCGAGTTGGAGACCTAGACCTCACCTTCTCCCGGTGCTTGTGGGATTTTGAAGAAGATTCTCCCCTGGAGGAAGGTTCTTGGTCCATCCTTTTTAGTTTCTCTTCGAGGAGATATGCCTGAAGTGCCTTCTGACGGCGGATCCTGGTGCGGCTATTGAAACCCTGGCAAAAGGTGCAGGCCTTGGTGTCGTGGTCCGGGCCTACGCAACGCACACAGGATGAGTGAGGATCCTTGAAAGGGATCTGTTTTCCACAGGCACACTTTGAAAGGTGACCCTCAAGTGATGGAGTTGGAGAGAACATCAGTTGTGCGAAGAAAAAATTTGCCGAAAGTTCTGTAGTCGCACGCTAGAAAGAGACAGAGAGGCCGATGCTGGCGAGTCAACGGTGGGAAAAGAACTGAGGATTAAGAGGGACCGCCTCCATATGTACTACGCCTGACGTTGGGGGCGGGACCGACGTCGGAGGCGGTCCCCGCTGAATACTGCTAGCTAGAAAATTTTCTGTGGGGTCCTGGCGCTTGCCGGCTTCAGTCCTAATGGTGTAACCTGCTGCAAGAGCTGTTTCTCGAAGTAAGATCATGAAGGTACTGTTGTCTTAAAAGCTTCCCAGGATCGATGTCCATAGTCTGGAGAGAGAAAGTGGAATTCAAATTTTCAGCAGACACAAATGACAGGTCCTCGACCACAGGCTCTGGTCCTGCTCCTTCCACATCATCACCCAGTCTAAGATCTGGGTCAGGCTCAATATCATCTCCTGACAGTCCAGGAGGGACTGCATGGACAGGAAAGGAATGAAAATTAGCAGGAAAAGAGGAAGGAAAAGAATTTGGAGAGGAGAAGCCCTGAAGATTGGCAGATGAAAAGCCAGGCCTCGGCGTCTAAGAAAAACACGGCGCCGACAAAGCAGATGGTGCTGAAGAACATGGCACCGAAAAGCCACACGGTGGCAAAAGGCCACACAGTGCTGATAAACTCAACAGCGCTAAAAAGCCACACTGCACAGAGGATGGCACTGAGGACGGCGCCGGCAGGCGTATTGGCACAGAGCGACCCACTGATGCAGATGGCACTGAAACCAACCCAGGGGCCTGAAAATTAGGATGTGAGGGAAAAGAATGAAGAATACCAGGGAATAGAGGCAACGGTGTGGCCCCCTGCGCCGCAGCCATGTGAGGGGGAAAACACCTGAGCACAGAGTCGACGGCATCGAAGAGGGCGCCGTGCGACTAGGGAGGCCCAATTGCCCTGCTCAATCCCCCAAAGAGCCCTAGGGCCTCAGAGTGACCGGGCCAGGCAGGTGGACCAACCTCCAAGCCCATTGCTCCATCAGAGCGGCCCACTGATAAAACTGCTCACCGGAAGCCCTACCAGGAGGGGAAGAGCTCAGATGTTGAAGAGGTCAGTGACCAGAACCAGAAACCAGCGACTCCGAATGAGACCGGCAACTGACCCCAATGACAGACCATCGATGCGCAGACATATCAGAGGGTGACCTCGAGTGACGCCTTCTCTTTTTTGACCTATGGGCCAAAGAAAAGCTCGAGGCTGAACGGTGCCGAGAATGCGACCATTTTCTTTTATGCTTCTGGGAGGACTGCCGATCCCCTCGGGCATTGGACTGTCCATTGTCAGACCCCCCTTCCGGAGAAGGCAGCAGACCGGACCCAGCCTGGCTGACTGAACGGCTTTCATACTAAGTCCCCCTACTGTCAGCTGACCCACTCATGGTCGACTCCATCAATGTAGGCTGAGACTTCTTTCTTTGATAAGAATAAATTATCGTAAGTGGTACTTTATTCGAAAAATACTACAAAATAATAAACCAAAAACTATGCTGCTAGTTTGAAGTTTGACTCCCGGGGGGCGAGTGACGTCATCACTGAAGCGCACTCGATGATGGGGAAAAAAGGAACTGAGGCGGTTGGAGGGTCAACACTGAGATAGTCATTGACGCACGAGCAGAGGCTCACGGCGCTGCTCCTTGCGGCTCCATCTCTGGCGTCGGCCCTCCTGCAAAAAAGTTTGCTCCCGCTGTGTCCTAGTGCCTCTGGCGTAGATCCCATTGGTGTGAATGAGAGGTGGAGACTATGTCCAGGAAGATCCACCCCATCTTTGTGAAAAATCAGATAAGGTTCTCTACACATCAAAGCATGAAGCTCACAAATGTGTCTAACAGAAGTGACTACTACCAAAAGGAACATCTTCCAGGAGAGGTAACGAAGCTCACAACTCATGGCCGGTTCAAATGGGGGAAGCGTAAGCCTTTCCAGAACAAACAATAAGTCCCAAGGAGAAACAGGATCTCGAACAGGGGGACGGAGATGCAGGATCCCCTTAAGGAAGGTTTTTAACTACCTCCAATTGAGCCACTGTCCTGTCATGGACGCAGTGATGATAGGGAGAAACAGCGGCCAGATGTACCTTTATGGAGGAGTAACCGAGATCGGACTCCAAAAGGCACAACAGGTATTGCAAGACAGAGTTGATCGGACAGACCAGAGGGTCCAATCTCCTGGCTGTGGCCCACAGACAAAAGCGTTTCCAATTCATGACGCAAGTAGCCCTGGCAGTGGGCTTCCGCGCCTCAACCAAGATTTGAGCTACTTCGTCAGATACTTCAAATCTGAGCTTCACTAGGTCCTGAGGAGCCAAGCATGCAGGTGGAGTGAGCGTAAGTTGGGATGGAGCAAAGTTCCCTGTTGCTGACCCAAGAGTGGAAGGGGCCATGGAGGCTCCACTGTCAGACGCCTGAGCAGTGGGAACCAAATCTGTCTGGGCCACAGAGGGGCCATCAGGATCATGACCACCCTCTCTGGGCTTTGAGCAGAACCCACTGCAAGAGGGGGAAAGGAGGAAATGCATAAAGGAACCTCCCTTTCCAGGATGGGGACAATGCGTCTTGCCAAAAAGCTCCAGGCGCGGGACCGAGCGAGCAGAAATTGGGCAGTTTTGCATTGCACAGAGACGCAAAAAGGTCCAACTCTGGCATCCCCATCTGGTGAACACGGTGTCTGCTACCGACTGTAGCAGGGACCACTCATGAGTTAATGGTTTGGCTCAGCTGAGAGTGTCTGCAACCACGTTCAGAGAACCTGGAACATGGACTGCAGATAGACTGAGCTGATGCTCCATTGCCCAGTCCCACACTCTCATGGCTTCCTGACATAGGGAGTAAGAGTGTGTGCCTCCTTGCTTGTTGACGTAGAACACCACGGAGGTGTTGTCTGTCTGAACTCGAAGGTGGCCGGGAGGTAGGAATGTACTCAGTGCCTGTAGAGAGTACAGGATAGCTCTTAGCTCAAGCACATTGATGTGCAGGTTCTCCTCTAACGGGGACCACAGTCCTCGAGTCCTGTGGATCCCCAGATGAGCCCCCCATCCTGTCCCAGATGCATCAGTAGTGAGAGTCTGGGTAGGTGTGTCTGGTTGGGAAGGGAGGCCTCTGCAGAGATTCTGAGGGGACCCCACCAGCAGAGTTCTTGACGAATTGGTTCTGTGATCCGGATAGGCAAATACAAGTCATCTCTGGTTTGGACTCACTGGACGCGAGGCATCCACTGAATGGTGCGCATGTGCAGCCTGGTGAAGGGGATCGAAACTATGGCGGCTGCCATGTGTCCCAGAAGCCAAAGATTGGATCTGGCCAGGACGACAGATGCTGAACAAGTTTGTATTGCTAGTGCCCTGAGGCACTCCACTCTGTTGAAAGGTAGGAAGGCCTTCCCCAAGGAGGTATCCAGTAGGACTCCTATAAATGTTAGGTGCTGGGAGTGAAGGAGCTGTGACTTTTCTGTGTTCACTGTGATCCCCAGGTGCCAACAGAGAGAGTGTGTGTCCAGGATGGTCTCCCAAAGACAAGACCTGGACGGGGCTAACAGAAGCCAATCGTCTAGATAGGGAAACAGGAAATGTCCGTTTCTGCACAGTGCCGCTGTGACAACGGCAAGGCATTTTGTGAAGACCCTGGGGGCAGAGGAAAGGCCAAAAGGGAGGACCTTGAATTTGTAGGACCGACCTCTGAATCTAAATCTCAGGAATCTCCGGTAATTTCTGCAGATGAGTATGTGCAGATATGCATCCTGCATGTCCAGGGAAGCCATCCAATCCCCGACTGAAAGGAAGGGAAGGAGGTTTGGAAGAGACACCATTTGGAATCTCCGATAGGAGACCCACCAATTAAGATCGCTGAGATCCAGGATGGGCCTCAAGTCCCCCGACTTCTTGGGAACCAGGAAGACGCGGGAGTAAAAACCAGAGTCTACCTCTGCCTCCAGGATGCAATCCAGAGAGTCCTTGGCTAGGAGAGACTGGATCTCCTGTCTGATAGGAGCTCTGTGGTCTCTTGGGTAGTGTGGGGGGGGTGGTCTGTCCGGGGGTAAAGACTCGAACTCTATGGAGTGCCCGAACTCCACGAGATAGAGGACCCACTGGTCGGAGGTCACTTCTCTCCAGGCCTGGGCATAAAGAAAAAAATGACTTCCCACCGGCTCTCCTGATGACAGGTCTGGAAGAGGGGGGTCGCTTAGTCAGATTGACGGAGGGGGAGGGAGGGCAATGGCAGAAGGTCTAGCCTGTCTAGAGGAGGTCGAGGCAGCACCTTTGGACCCAACTCTTCGACCAAAGCCTCCCCACTGAGTGTGAGACTGAACACGTGACTGCTGAGGCTAATGTCCCCCTCTGCCACAAAAACAGGACTGGTGAAAATGCTCCCATTTCGGGCGGTACATAGATTGCATGGAATGGATGGCCTTTCTGGAGTCCTGCAGTTTAACTATGACCTTCTCTGTGTCTTCACCGAAGAGCACAGAGCCTCTGAAAGGGGCATCCAGAAGGGTAGTTTGAACCTCTGGGTCAAACAGAGACCTGGAGCCAGTAATGGCATTGAAGACAAATTCCGGTAGCTGCTGCCCTCGCTGAGGTGTCCGAAGAGTCATATGCAGCTCGGAGGATGTGAGTACCCACATCCAAGCCCATCTGCAAAAGCTTAGTAAGTTCTGCCTTATGAGGTCAGTCAGGCATGACTTGTAGGATGTCGAGTCCTTGGTCCCAAAGGGCGTTCTGGAACTGGACCATGTGCATCAAAAAAAGGAAAATTACGTACCTACCGTAATTCTTGATCTTCTTGGACGAGTCTCCACCACTCATTCACACTAGTGGGATTAGCGCCGGAGGCACTAAGACCCATCGGGAGCAAACTTTTTGCTGGAGGGTCGGCGCGAGAGACGGCCCCGCGAGACTCGGCGCCGCGAAAGCAGCGTTTCTGGAGCGGTAATGACCATCTCGGCTACCACCTCCAACCGCCATAGTACCTTTTTACCAAGGAGATGCACCAGAATCGACGTAAAGAGTAAACCCAACATTAAAAAAAACGGACATAAGATAGTCCATTATGACCCATGTAAGAAGGGTCAGCAAAGAAGTCCTCACGGCCTAAAGATTTGAGGAGTGAAGACCAATACAGCGGTGAGCTCAGGGGATGGAGGGTAGGCGTGTGAATGAGTGGTGGAGACTTGTCCAAGAAGATCAAGAATTATAGGTAGATACGTAATTTTCCTATCTTCCTGGACATACAGTGGCGTGAAAAGTATTTGCCCCTTCCTGTTTTTCTATTATTGCATATTTGTCACACTGATGTTTTCAGGTCTTTACAGAAAATGTAATATTAGATAAAGGAACCTGATGAACAAATAACACTTGTTTTTTTTATTTCACTTATTTAATGAAAAAGTTAACCAACACCAACTGGCACTGTGTGAAAAAGTAATTGCCCCTTACACTTAATAACTGGTTACGCCACATTTAGCTGCAATGACTACAACCAAACACTTCCTATAATTCAATATCAGTCTTTCACATCGCTGTGGAGGAATTTTAACCACTCTTCCTCGTAGAACTGCTTTAATTCAGTAACATTTGGTAGGTTTTCGAGCATGAACTGCTCGTTTCAGGTCCTACCACAGCATCTCTATTGGGTTTAAGTCTGGACTTTGACTAGGCCACTCCAAAACTTTAATTTTACTTCTTTTAGCCATTCTGATGTGGACTTGCTTTTGTGTTTTGGATCATTGTCTTGCTGCATGACCCAACTACGCTTCAGCTTCAGCTGATGGAAGGATGAACGGACATTCTCCTTAAGAATTTTCTGGTACAGAGCAGAATTCATGGTTCCTTTAATTATGACAAGTCATCCAGGTCCTTAGGCAGCAAACATCCCCACACCATCACATTACCACCACCATGTTTGACTGTTGGTATGGTGTTCTTACTGTGGAATGCTGTGTTTGCTTTACGAGACATTATAGGATCCATGTCATCCAAAAGTTCCACTTTGGACTCATCTGTCCATAGAGCATTTTCCCAAAAGGCTTGTGGATCATCAGGTGCTTCTTGGCAAATGAGAGACAGCGTTTATGTTCTTCTTGGTTAGCAGTGGTTTCCGCCTTGCTACTCTCACATGAAGCCCATTTTGCCCAGTCTCTTTCTGATTGTGGAGTCATGAACACTGACCTTAGCTGAGGCAAGAGAAGCCTGCAGTTCTTTAGATGTTGTTTTAGGATCCTTTGAGACTTCCTGGATGATTTTACGCTGCACCCTTGGAGTAATTTTGGCAGGCCGCCCACTCCTGGGAAGATTCACTACTGTTCCAAGTGTTCTCCATTTGGAATTATGGCTCTCACTGTGGTTCGATGGAGTCCCAGAGCCTTAGAAATAGCTTTGTAACCCTTTCCAGACTGATAGAGGGCAACAAATTTTTCTGATCTTTTCAGGAACTTCCTTTGATCATGGCATACTGTGCTTGTTGAATCTTTGTGCAGGCAACGTGACTCTGATGGTAAGGTCAAAATAAGTGAGGTTTATATTGAGCAGGGCTGGCTGTAATCAAGCCTGGCTGTGTTCAGCCTGCTGACTCTAATTATCCCTTTAACTGGGTTGATTTAACTAGGGGGCAATTACTTTTCACACAGTGCTAGTTGTGTTTTAACTTTTTTGTTAAATAAATGAAATAACTAAAAAAAAGTGTTATTTGTTCACCAGGTTCCCTTTATGTAATATTATATTTTCTAAAGACCTGAAAACATCCAGTGTGACAAATATGCAATAATAGAGAAAATCAGGAAGGGCAAATACTTTTTCACGCCACTGTAAGTCTCCACCACTCATTCACACTAGTGGGAGAGTACCAGCTGATAATCCCCAAAAGGGCGTAGGAGAGCCAGAGCTCACGCGTCTAAGATAGAAGCCCATTAAGGACAGTTCTGCCGAATGCGGAATGTCGCCTAGCATGAACATCCAGTGCATGAGTGTGAAGGAAGGTATACACTGAGCTCCAGGTGGCGGCGTTGCATATATCTGCAATTGGAACATTGCAATTTCCGCTAGGGATGCGCGACCGCCCTAGTAGAGTGACGTACACTCTACCTTCTAATTTAACTTGAGCCATGGAATAGCAATGACGAAGGCATGCCACTAACCATGAAGAGATGCATCTAATAGCGACAGGTTGACCCAGCCGGGTGTCGCTGAAAAAACGAACAGTTGCTGAGTCTGCGAACATCCTTGGTTCTATCTAAGTAGAACCCAAGGCTCTCTTAACATCCAAGGAATGAATAGCCTGCTCTTCATTTTGGAAATTAGCCGTAAGCTGGAAGTACCAGAGGTTGGTTTAGATGGAATTCTGACACAACTTGGGAAGAAATTTAGGATGAGTATGGAGAACTACCTTGTCTTTATGGAATACAGTATACGGAGGGTCCGAATCAGGGCATGTATCTCAGAGACCCTGCGGGCTGAGGTAATGGCCACCAGGAAGGCAGTCTTCCAGGTAAGAAATTTTAGCTCACAGGTAGCTAAGGGTTCGAAGGCTTCCGAGAGAGCATGTCCAGCACCAGGTTAATGTCCCAGGCTGCAACTGGACGCTAACAGGGGGTCTGGTATGGAGAATCCTTAAGAAATCTCTTCACCATAGGTAACTGAGCCAGAGTTAAGGAAGAAACCGCTCATGGAACGCTGAGATGGCACTAAGGTGAACTTTAACTGTGGAGTACTGAAGACCTAAGTTTGACAGGTCCAAAAGATACTCCAGAACTTTGCCAGGAGGACAGGAAGGATTCAAGAGGATTTTGCACACCAGAGAGAAAACTGTTTCCATTTGGAAGCGCGATGTTGGGTGGCTGGCTTCCGAGCAGCCAGAAGGATGTCTGAGACTCTACAAGAGACGTTGAACCGATTCACTTCTATCTTTCAGGAGCCAAGCATGAAGGTGAAGTGATTTCAGGTTGGATGGACCAACGAACCTGAGTCAAAAGACTGATTTGCAAAGGAAGTGGTCTCGGAGGCTGCCAACATACTGTTGAGTAGAGGAAACCATAGTTGCCGAGGCCAGGAAGGAGCAATGAGAATCATCTTGGTCCCCTGAGACTCGAACTTGAGGAGTACTCTCTGGATTAGAGGAGCGGTGGAAAGGAAAGCAAAGTGTTGTCCACGCAGCCTGAACATCCTGACAAAAATACCAGGCCCTAGTTTCTGGAGCAGAGAGAGCAGGTTTTGGTGCTGAGTGGGGATGCAAAAGGTCCAGGTCTGGAGTCCCCACTTTGAACAGGGACCGAGCTACGGCTGGATCGAGAGACCACTCGTGAGGGTCTGCCTCCGCTCTGCTGAGGTGATCTGCTAGGTCGCTTTGTATACCTGGCAGATAAATCGCTTGAATCAGAGACTTGTGCTCCAAGCACCACTCCCACACCCTCATTGCTTCCTGCAAAGGGATAAGAATGAGCACCGCCTTGCTTGTTGATGTAATACATCACTGCTTTGTTGTCCGCTTGAAGGAGAATGTTCTTGTGACAAAGGACATCCTTCAGAGCTCGGATTGCATAGAGGACCGCTTCTCATCTCCAGGACATTTATGTGGAGATGAGTTTCAACTGAGTCCATACACCTTGAGTGTGAAGGGAGAGACAGTGAGCTCCCCATCCCATTGCGAAGGAGGCCTGTGGTGATGGAGATCTGATGATCCAGGGGAGCAAAGGAATCCTTCCAGGAGATTGCTCTCTGAGACCACCAGGTGAGAGACCTTCAAGGGCTCCGCTACCTTGACGGGATAAGACTGGGGTGAGAGATCGGGACCACTGAGTGGAGAGTATCCATTGGGTGGTTCTCTATGTGCAGTCGGGCCAGAGGGACAGTGAAGACCGAGGACGCCATGAGACCCAACATGCGTTGCATCGAGAGAGCTGTAAACGATTGGTTCTCCTGATGTAACGGGCCATTCAAGGATGTCGAGTCTTCTGTCCTCTGAAGGAAAGCCTTCGCTGAAGAGGTGTCTAGAAGCCCTTATGAAAGGAGCCCCGGGAGGGTTGTAGCTGGAGATTTTTTCAAATTCAGCAGAACTCCCATGGACGTGAGAAGACGGAGTCGCTTGCACGGCTTCCAAAGTCCCTTGGCCGGAAGGGCTTGCTAGAAGCCAATCGTCCAGGTAGGGAAACACTCGGAGTCCGACTTTCCTGAGATGCGCCGTGAGAACTGCACAACACTTTGTAAAAACTGGTGTTGGGATAGCCCAAAGGGCAGGACTCTGAATCGATAATGCTGACCCAAAGCTACAAACCTGAGGAACTTGCGGTGGGTCGGGTGGACGGGATATGCTGTGTAAGCATCCTGCATATCCAGAGAGGCCAGCCAGTCGTGTTGATGCAGCATGGGTAACAGGGTACCTAGGGAAATCATCTTGAATTTCTCCTGGGAGGAATTTGTTTAACTTTCTGAGGTTCTAGAATGGAGCATCCCCAGATCTCTTTGGAACCAGAGGTGAATGGAGTAGAACTCCTGTGTTTCAGAGATGCGGGGGCACCAGTTCTATTGCCCTGTTGTTCAGAAGGCCCTGGATCTCCAGCGCGGTGAGGAGGTTCGACTGAGAGGCCGACAATCTGGGTTGTCGCCTGGGAGGACAATTCGGAGGGTTTCCAAGAAATTGAGAGGAATAACCTCGCTAATTATCCGGCGACCCATTTGTCCTGTTATGGACTTCCACTGGATGTAGAAGTACATCAGACGACCTCCCACTGAGGAGAAAGTTCCACCGCGGCAGAGTGGATGGAACTTGGGCCAACGACCATAAGGTAGCACTGGGAGCTTTAGGCCCCGCGCTTGTTGCATCTTCTTTGAGGTTGGGCAGGTTGGCTTTATGGAAGCTTCCCTGCCTCTGCCTCGAAAGGACTGACGACTATGAAACTGACGCCTGTTCACATGCCCCTTGAGGGGCAGGCGGAGGTCTGGCCAACTTAATGGCCGATCTAGTCTTCTGAGTGGCCTCTAAGGCTTGCTCCACCTGAGGGCCAAAAAGAAAGGAGCCATCAAAGGCAGCGCCATCACCTGCTGCTGAGCATCATTCATGCGGAAGCCAGAAGCACGCAGCCAGGAAATGGCGCCTTTAGTACAAACTCCGGCTGCTGAGCGGTTGCGTGTCGAAATGCCCATGGCGGCTTTGACCTGTTGGTTATTGACCCAATACCTAATAACGGCCGAAGTAGCTCTGACTTGAATCCGAATCTGGAAGAGCTTCAACCATTCTTTTCATAGAGTGCCACAGGATATACCATACTGGAGAAAAATAGCCTTGATAACTGGCAATACGCATACTAGAGTGGAGGCAGCAAAGACTCTTTACCTAATGTACCAATCTTGCGAGACTTTGTTAATAGGTCGAGCTGTAGTAGCTTGAGGAAGAACGACCTTTGCATTCCCTCTGCCAGGACTACAATAGGATCCGCAAAGGCTTGGGATGCCAAAATGGGACGATCCTTGGGAGCTGAATACTTTATCAATGGATTTAGCCACTGAGGGAATAAGAGCAGGATTATTCCATACCATTTGAGACAGCTGCCTCAAGGAAGGCTGGATCGAGGAGTCAAATCCGTAGGGATCTCCGAAGCATGAAGATACTGGAGTCTTAATATCTTCCCAGGATCGATGTCTGTAGTCTGGAGAGAAAGAGGGATCCCAGGTTCTTCAACAGAGACTTAAAGGACAGGTCCTCAACCACAGGCTCTGTAGCAAAGAAAGATCCTGTTTCCTCCACTTCATCACCAACCAAGGTCTGGGTCAGGCTCAACATCATCTCCTGATGGTCCAGAAAGGACTGTTTGGACAGGAAAGGAGGAAAATTAGAGAGGAGGAAATAGCAGAAAACAAGGAGAGTCCCTGGCTGCCGCGCAAGACGGCAAACGGGGCTGAAGACGGCATCGGAGGCGACGCGCAAGAGGCACGGCCCCGCAGCGCCTGGCGCGCCGCATGACAACGCCGCGACACGGCGCCGCTGGGACGACGCCGCATTGGTGCCGCGGATTGACGCAGAGCTTAACGGCGCCGCCCTATCCAACGGGAATACCGGGCGGCGCCACAGACCAAGGGCGCCGCAAGACCCAGCGGCACTGAAAACGGCGCCGATAAGCCAGCAGACCCTGCAGAAGGCGCCGAAGAGCCCCAGGAACCTGGAAAGCTAGAGAAGGAAAAAACAGGAGATAAGGGCATCGGTGAGGCCCCGCGCCGCAGCCATGTGAGGGGAAACACCTAGCACGGAGTCGCTGGCACCAAGAAGCGCGCGCGACAGGAAGGTCCAACCGCCTACCTGATCGCCGGAGGGGCCCGAGGGCCCGAGGCAACCAGCCAGGCAGAAGAACCAACCTCCGAGCCCATTGCTCCCTAAGGCGCCCACTGATGAAACTGCTCATCTGGAGTCCTACCTATAGGCGGGAGGGGCTCCGATGTCGAGGGCGCAGCGATTACTGGAAGTTGGCGACTCGAAGGGAGGAGACCGCAACTGCTGCGATAACCCGAGCCTGACACGCAGACATACCAGAGGGCGACCTCGAGTGATGCCTTCTCTTTTGACCTGTGGGCAAGAAGAGGCTCGAGGCCGAACGGTGCCGAGATGCGACTCGCTATTTTATGCTAGCGGGGGACCGCCATCCCCCGGCATCGGACTGACCGTTGTCGGAACCCGCTGAGGAGAAGGGAGGCTGACCGGACCAGCCCAGCTGACTGAACAAGTTTATACTAAGTCTCCTACCGGCCACCTGACCTGCTCATGGTCGACTCGGTCCAGTAGGCCGAGACTTCAAGTAAAATTGAAATATTAGAAAAATTTAACGAAAATAGAATAAAATTAAGCGATACTACTTATCGTGATAAAGTTACAAAACAAACTGAAAACTATCGCTAGTTTGAAGTTTGACTCTCCCGACAGGCGGCGGCGTCGTCACTGAAGCGCACTTCGGCCGTGAGGAAAAAAGGAACTGAAGGCGGTTGGAGGGTCGTCGCCGAGATGGTCATTACCGCTGGAGCCGCTGCTTGCGGCGCCTGCCCTCGCTACCGACCCTCCAGCAAAAGTTTGTTCCCGATGGGTCTTAGTGCCTCCGCGCTAATCCCACTAGTGTGAATGAGTGGTGGAGACTTATGTCCAGGAAGATCTAAGGCTACATATGCTGCAGGTGGCAGATGAGTACAACCCTCGCCTAATTAATTCTGCTAGACTCCCTGTCTGCGGCTGGGTACTAAGGTGCTTTGGCGCTGCGAGCGATCGTGTGCAGCCGATATAACCACGGAATCAGCTGTGGGATGTTCAGCTAAATAAGAGTGGTCCTTGAGGGCCGGTACAGACAACTTGCCTTTCTGGGTACTGCAGAGGAAGCATGTGGATGCTTCCAAGTGGCAATGGTGACGTCCTGGAAGACATCCACTAATGGGGGGATAACCACCAGCTTGGGTTCCTTCTGGCACAAATACTTTGCCAGACGCAAGCATTTGGGGTACAGGGTCTCTGTATCCCATCCCATGTTCTCCTGTATGTGCCTCATGACCTCCATAAAGCTGGGGTCATCGGTCAGAGATTTTAGCTGGTCCTCCGTTTTGCCAGGAAGCGAGCCAGATTCAGAATCTGGGTAGGAAGGTTCTGATTCCCCATAGTCTTCAGAAGAAGAGGAGGAGGAACGTCATCTCCTCTTCTGATGACTGGGTCTTCTGGGTGAAGGAGAGCGGGAGGAGGAAGGGGATCAGGTCCTCCTGCGCTTATCTTTGTGCTTCCTGGGGCTAGTGGGGTTTTTATCCCTCTCATGTCCAGATGGAACAGGGGTGACCTGAACATCTGGCTCCGAGGTGACGGGAGGAGGCTTAGGTGTGGGAGCAGGAGGAGAAACTAAATCCTGCTTAGCAGTCTCCCAACAATAGATGAAAAGTTCTTTCACCTGAGATATGCCCAGCATAGGTGACCTAGGTTTTGGAGGCGAAGTCGGTCTGCCTTCTCCTGAACCGGCGTCAGTTGGATCCGGAGTCTAATAGGCGACATCGATGGTACTTCCGTTGTACCGTCATTGGGTTCTGACGTCGGGTGGACCGGTGTATGGTCCCGAGGAGATATGTCAGGGCTACCGACAGGACATCAGGGGGGACAGACGATGGTAGAGGTACAGTGGGCAGCTTATCCGGCACCAGAGGTGGAACTGAAGGACGTTTCTCTGGCATCGGGTCAGAAGCCTTGTCCAACGGACGTCCCTTATCAGGACATGGGTGGGGATGGTCGGAGCGTGAAGAGGCCTTGACCAGCCTATCAGTAGATCTGTGGGGCTTGTCCGAAGGACGTCGGTCGGAATCTGCGGATGGATGCCGGTCAGACTTGTGCTTAGGAGGCAGGGACGAGGCCCTGGAAGAAGAGTGCCCCGCAGACTGTTTGGACTCTCGGCGATCAACTGAGGCCAATCGGGAGGAGGACTTACCTTTTGCCACTGCAGAGCTGGCATTGGAGGGCCTCTTAGGCATCGAGAAACTGGAGTCTGAGGGCCTTTTTGCCACCGCAGAACCAGAGACCAAGGGCCTTTTCGCCACTGCGGAACTGGAGTCCGGGGTTCTAATTCTGATAGGCTGAAGAGAAGACCCTTTGGCAAGAGAAGCTGAGGCAGGAGGCTTAAGGGAGGTAAGCTGGGCCTCATGACTGGAGGAGCCAGAGCGACCAGCGGACTGGGAGCAGGAAGACCTGGGCCTAGAGGGTGAACAATCCTGGTCCCAATGGTGGCGCTTCTCCTGTGTTTTTTCTTGGGAGAGGGGGAACGAGATTCCCTCCTGGAGGATGCCTCCTGCTGCATTTGGGCCAAAAGATTTTGGGATAGGTAAGCCTGGAGAGACTTCTGTCTCCAAATTCTGGTCCAGCTGTTGAAGGCCTAGCAATGGGAACAGGCAAAAGAGGCAGGCCGAATGTCTGTCCTTGGAAGGGATCTGCTTCCCACAAGAGCACTTATTACAATGCCTGATCGATGGAGAGGACATATATCGTAGAGGAATCGCAGAAGTGAGACTGAGAAAGAAGTTCTAAAGCTGAGGAACTGTTAGAGAGCCGAGAGCTGACAAATGCGTCGCCACGGCGGGAAAGAACTGGAGCATGTGGGGCCCACCTCCTGCCTTTATACTGCGTGACAGTGGGTGAAGCTGATGCCAAGTGGGCGGTCCCATGTCGGGACTGCTGGAGAAAAGAATTGCCAAGATCTGCCGCCAGGTGGCATCAGTCCTACATGTGTTACCTGCTGCAACAGCTTCTTCTTGAAGTAAGATCTGCCAGACTGTGGACAGTGCCCATGTTGGCATCTGCCATGTTGTCAAAAAGAATTTCTGCTAATAATGTTTTGTGAAAAAATGTAATTGTTGTGTAAGTGGAGTATTTTCTCCATTCTTTGTAAGCAGATATTACAGAATTCAGAGCGAGACAGAATCTTTGAAAAGTATATTTTATTTCTGAGGGAAAATGAAATACCATTGTAATAAATCACAAATAAACCTTAAACTGGCTTTCCCTCCAAATATCTTGCACGCACCACAGGCGAAGTGGCCGTTATGTAATCAAGCACACGTCACACGTGATTGTTCTGTTTTTTAAATGTGAATGTTCAGTACACCCAAAGCATGTACATTTATTTTATTATATATGCATCTGTAGCTACTGTACAAAATTGCTGGGGAACTGGGAACCCACACTCATATCCTACAGTGAAAGCAAAGTTACAAAAAAGTTTGGGCATCATAGTCATTGCTTTCACTCCTTGCATAATTTAAACTTGAGTAAGTTATGTTCCAGCTCCTGTACAGTGCAGAAAAAACAACTGTATGGCCTACGCCACACAAAGGCAGCCATATGAGGGGAAATGATGCAGGAGTACTGTACCTCTAAAACCATTCAAACTACCTAAACTCCTCGACCAAAAAAAAACAGACTGCCAGGTCAACAAGACTCGTCCGATGCTCAGTAAATAGATGCATCTTTTAGTTAGCTATTAAACTAGAGAACCTACCTGCCCCGTCAGGTGGTGTTTCTAATGGGCATTATAGAACTCATGGGACTTCTCAAAAACCAGCAAAAGAAGGTCTCCTGTGTCCTGGCTATCTTCCTGTTCATCAACCCTGCTAACAAACTACCCAGTTTTAATATCCATCTGTCCACATCTGGGCACAGGTAATGGAGAGCTGAGTGTTGGCACAGAATGGCTGCACTACCATGTTCCATCTCAGAAGTGGCTGCCTTTCAGTTACTGTTTGGTGCTGTGTAGATTGCAAAGTGCTTTGAGATGTCCACATGAAAGACGTTATATAAATGTCATAGGCTGGTACCCTTCAATGGACCAACTTCTGTAATGTACAAATTACAGTACACACTATGTGTAATGTGACCTCTCTGTGCAATACATATGTTGGTTCAATAAAAGGTAGCAAACTATTCGACTAGTTTTCCATACCTACAAACTTTCAGTTCAAAGTGAGATGTTCACTTCATTTGCCTCGTTACAATTTACTGAAGATAATCTTCATTACCAGCTCTCAGTTATGTGCTGCTCAGCTGCAGAGCTTGCCTGCTTATATTACTCTCCCACACTGACATTATCTACCAGTTTCCTCTGTGATTACATCATCACGCTCAGGCAAACTACTGCATTGTTCCTCACACTGATGTACTTTCAAATTAAAGGGTAATTTAGTTGCTTTCTGGTAATTCCAGTTGTGTGCAGGCTTCATCCATTGGCAGGGAACGTAATGGGTATTGCCCCTTTAGCTAAGACAGAGCAAGTAGACTCAGGAATCTTCAGTGGTAGCTCCTACTTCCACAATTCCCAAGTCAACACACTTTCAGTCTGTGGAAACACAACCAATGCTAGGAGGCACATTAAGACAGAGACACATTTAGGCTACCTCTGTGTTCCCTACAGTAAACCACATTGGCCACAGTCAACTACATGCAAGGGACCTTGAGTCAATGACAGCATGAAGGAAGAAACAGCACAGACTCTCGGAAGGACCTCACCAGTGGTCCAGTTAAGGGTGTACCGCATATTTTACACCTGTTTTTCAATCAATACGCCCAGTGCAGACTCCTGAGTCGTCTCCGCCCATCTGAGCCCACCACCATCTCCAACCATGTCCCACAGAGACACTCACCCACATAAGGAAATACCACAGCCTGGAATAAATTCTGGCAAGAATCATTCCACTGGCAAACAGCTGTAAAAGTAATATCTACTTAGCGGCGCCCATCCTCACAGAGTCTCACCACTGCGGACCCAAATGCTGGCAGTCGCTCCCAGTAGTGCTTTGCGTTTGTGACTGCAAAGCACTACTGGGAGCGACTGACGGCATTCGGGGCTGTGGCGGTGAAAGTCAACTCTGAGGGTGGGCAGCAGTACCAATAAGTGGATATTACTTTACAGTTGTTAACTACAGGAGCGATTCTTGCTGGAATTTATTCTGGGCTGTGGTGGTAAAACTCAGGGTGACATTTCCTCATGTGGGTGAGTGTCTCTGTGGGGACATGGCATGGGTGAGGTGTGTTGGGGCCCAGGGCTCACGTGAACTGCAAGTGGAGGTTGTGGGAATCAAACCTCGGTCTGCTGGACAGGACTGATGGGGTGAGGAGATTAAGTGACTTGCTCAGACTTGCACAGTCTTGCAAGGGGAGGTTCTGGGAATCAAACCTAGGTCTGCCGGAATGAGTGGGGTGAGGGGGTTAAGTGACTTGCTCACAGTCACACAGTACTGCAAGTGGAGGTTGTGGGAATCAAACCTAGGTCTGGGTGAGGTGGTTAAGTGACTTGCTCAGATTCACACAGTATTACAAGTGGAGGTTGTAGGAATCAAACCTAGGTCTGCTGGAGTGAGTGGGCCGAGGAGGTTAAGTGACTTGCTCACAGTCGCACAGTACTGCAAGTGGAGGTTGTGAGAATCAAACCAGATCTGCTGGAGTGAGTGGGTTAATTCTTTGGTACCCAGGTACGGCCCATGTGTGTAGCATGAGTATGTGTTTGTGTGTGTGTGTAGGGCTGCTCTGTGTGGTTGGTAAACAGCTTCCCCCCTTCCCCATGTAAGCTGCCTGGCTGTTAAGCTAAAAATAAAAGCAAATCATAATCACCTTAACCTGTAGTGTGTCATGTCTGTTTGTATTATTTCATCATTAAATGAGAAATGTATTATAATGACTAGCGACCCCCTTTAACACACGGACTAGAGCCGGCACTGTCCTCGACTGCCACTTTCACTTTCTTGGCAGCGTAGCGTGACCGAGTGGTGCTGTTTTGGGAAAAAAAAAAATCACGAAAATGAAGACAAACTGCAATGCTGTGTTTAAAAATCCTGTCCCTGCTGGCCCAGTGGCACGGAGGGTTGAGGTACTGGATGCCATACCTCACGCCACGCCGGCAACCAGAGTTCTGTAGCGGACTCGAGTTGCTGGGGGTCGGCAGGGAAATGAGAGTATACAGCATCTCCAGAGGACAGCTCTCCTCTCCCAGGGGGAGGGTCAAGGGTTGTCCGATGTCCCAGTGACCCCCGATGGAGATCAGGGGTACTACAGGACGATCGGCACAAAAACAGTGGGGCGAGCGCGACAATGTCGGCAGAGTTGTCATGCGCCATGATGTCATTGCACATCGGCGCTCGTGGGGGGCGAGGGAAGTACGCAGAAACCCCCTGGAAGTTGTGGAGATGATGGGGACTCCGGGGACATGGCCACATCCCAGCGCCGGCCCACACTACAGGGTCCTCCACAAGGCACTAACCCGAGCAGTCAGGCAGGACCCCTTGAGTCTGTAAGGTCGCCAACAGCGGGCGAACCCTCCCTGGGGGTACCCGGTTGCTGGGGGACCGAGTCTGTGCCAGGCTGTTCAGGTTGGGAGTTCCTGGAAAGAGGGTTCAGGCAGGGAGAGGCCCTCATCGGGTGGGTATCCCGGAAGGATGTCCTGCCTCCTGGTAGCACAAATAGAAACGTTAAAAAAAACAAAATTGAAAATAAAAATCCTTTCCCTTGTAGCAGTTAACCTACTTTTACTTTTTTTTTTTGCATTAAAGCAGAGTATAGACACAGCAAGTGACTTGGCGGCTTCAGAAAACGAGATTCAAGCATAGCTTACGCTGGAATCTCGTCTTCTGAAGTACCGAGTCACTCGCTCTCCTCAGTCTATACCAGCGGCTTTTAATGCAAAAGAAATACCTAAAAGTAGGTTGACTGCTACAAGGGACAGGATTATTTTTTAAACACAGCATTCCAATTTATCTACATTTTTGTTTTTTTCCCCGAATGAACACCGCTCAGTCACGCTATGCTAAGGAACCCAAGTCTGCAGAAATTAAACCAATCATGTTGAACAGGAAGTCTTTGCACCAACAATTATAAAAATAATGGTTAGTAGGTGTATGTTCAATATTTTTTTTTTTTTTTTTTAAACACACCTCGGTGAGTGATCAGCTCATAAACCTCATGGCTCATCACTCACCTGGTATGTAAAAACATCCTAACACCTACCTAACCATTATTCTCTATGTTCATCACAGGCTATGATGAATAATACATTTCTTATTTAATGATGAAACAATACAAACAGACATGACACACCACAGATCAAGAGGATCATGATTTGCTTTTATTTTTAGCTTAAGGGCCATGTAGCTAGCTATTTTTTAAATACACAAACTCGAATGTCCAGAGTGGTCCACCAGAACAGTGTGACTCGAGTGCAAAATACTATCTGGCATACCGAAATACTACCAGCTTGGAAAGCTAGAAGTTTTTACTTCCTGGCCTAAAACGTTATCTGGAGCACTGGCCTCACTGCTCATGGACAGTGTCTCCACACAACCACACTACCAGTAAGGAGCTAAATTCCGCTATGTGTGTGTCTGCTTATATGGGCAGGGGGAAATGATGGGCTCCAAGACGCAGTATTCCAGTGGGAAGCAGTCTATGCGGAATAGAGCTCAGTATCCACCTACTAAAGCACCATCTGGGGTACTGAATACATCTGAACAGTAATGTTCATTAAAGGCGAGAGAAGATCCAGGAGCCACTCTGCAAAGAGCTCCAGAGAAGCTGAAGCTCGCTCTGCGAACAAAGTGGCCAGTGTCCTACAGGAATGGGCTTTGATTAAAGGTGACTAGCAAACCCCACAACACGTGCCACCTGCATGGCTAGAGCTAATTGGCTAGTGTAGGCTTGGCAACAGCCACCAAATTGAGGATGAAGAAATAGGCTCGAGGAATTTCGACTTCCTCCAGAGTTAGATTCAGAAAGGTGACTGCACATCTATGAGACAGATGTTGCAGAGTCTGCTGCATGTACAGAGATAGCAGGAATGTCCTTTCCCTATGGGGAAAATACACCATCACCTTGAAAATAAAGTAGGAACTGTCTGATGTAAGACCTTGTCTTTTGAGGTCACTAAGTTATACTCAGGGCCCCTTGTGCTCTGCGGCAGAATTTTCTGATTTCTGCAGCAGGGCTCCTAGGCTTCTGCTGCATTTTCTGATTTCTGCAGCACAATTTATTCATTTCTGTGGCAGAATGTAGTCCTACTATTAGTAAATATGATGTGATGACATCACCTGCCAAGCATAGAGGAGGGGCTTCAGGATAAACAAGATGGATACAGGAGCCTGGCACTATGGAAAACTGTATATTTGAATGAAAATTCACCCAAAACAATGAATTCTGCGGCACTATAGGAATTCTGCAGTATGATGCAAATTCTGGGAAAATTTCAACCTGGGCCTTGCTCCTAATTGGATAAGGTAAGAATATCCCTGTGCAAATAGCTTCAGAACAGCCCCCTTGTAGAAAGCTACCCTACGAAAAAGCTTGACAAACGCTCAAAGATGGATCCATCAGGGCTTCTAGTATCACAGTAAGGCACCAGGGATGGACTAGGAATGACACTGGGGCAGACTGTGCCCCAGGCTCAGACAATATCCAGGAGTCGGCCAGAGGAATCTCCAGACTGCAGTCATACTCTGAACACTAATGGAGCTAACCAAGAGGCTCTTTGCTAACCCCTGGAGAAGTCCAGAATGTGAGACAGCATGGCCATGAGTGGAATCCTGCCCCTATGGATGGTAGGGGCACTGTTGCAGAAGCATCCATACCCTGAGAATGTCAAGTGCATGAAGCCTAACCTGCGACATTGGGCTCTTGAGATGTACAGTATGATGACTGCTTCCCTCGCTGAAGCTTATGCTACTTAATACGCCTTCATACTTGCTACACCAATACCCCAAGAAGAGAGGAAGCGGGACCATTTGATACCAACACTGATTAGTCTTCGATCACAGGAACCAAGTCCTAGGACTTGGATCTGAAGATTCATTGTCAACTAGGTGCCACCCTAAGTCTCAACTGGCAGAAGACCATAATCTTGGAGCACTCTCCTTGACTGTAATCAACAGGGCTGAACCACACGCACACTGGAAAGCCTCTTAGGTGAGTCTTGAATTAAGTCCATGATCTTAGCCTCGTCGTGTTCCTCATCCATCCACAATGTGAAACAAGTTTGCTACGCTAGGGAGTTCATGACATCCAATGCTTGGGCGAGGAGGCTGGAGACCTGTGGCAGGCCAAGGCTGTCCTAAATTATACTGATCACCCCTCCAAGTGACTACGCCTCAAGTCGTATGGGAAGTGGGCTAGCTAAAACCAATCACCCTGGGTGCCACTGTGACCACACTGTGCGGCCAAGTAGTCCTTGGGAACTTCCTGTTCTACCCAGCAATAGGTAATGAAGTCACTGGAAGGTGTCTGAAGTGGAAGGGGTCTGCCGACTTAGGGCTATTGCATTCCCATAAAAATCCCTCTCACTACTTGAATGCGCCAGTCTTGGAGGAGGAGAGTCCCCCGCTGGCACTTACTTCTTTGGAAATCCTGTGGTCAAAGGACCATAAAGAGGATTGCACCCATGACCTGCGCACGCTGCATCTTGCTTTGCAGCAGAGATGCTGCTCCTCGCCCAGTAGACTTAGCACTGCGCTGGAGCCACAGTCACAAAACTTTTCCCGGGGTCAAACTGGGTTTTGCCTGGAGTTGGTATTCACGAAGTCCAGTTTGTCGGTTTGTGTCCGGGCAAAGTTGGGAGGGGGGCCGCAGTGCAAATGAAGGAGGAGACCTGCATATCCCCTCAGTACCATTCACAAAGTTTTGCTCCACACAAGGACCATTTAAGAAGGCCCTTGTGTGGAGGGGCTACTGTGGACAAAAACTGGTGGTAACCTCGCAACCCTGGCGGTTGGCGGAGGTACTGCAGCCACCCCCATTCTCTGATCACGACCTATGGTGTAGAAATTAGTTGCTATTGTATAATGGTTCCTCCAGTCCCCGATCGCCACCCATGTTAAATTGCTTTTCCGTGGTAGTGGTCCCTCCCTCCCAGATCGCCAACTCAGATGTAAAATAAAGTTTTCCATAGTGTAGTGGTCCCTCCCTCCTCCCAACCCAGATGTAAATACATTTTTCCACAGTGTAGTGGCCCCTCCCCGATCCAGATGTAAAATATATTTTTCCATAGTGCAGTGGTCCTCCCCAATTCCGGTCACTGATGGCTGTCCCTAATGTGGAAAACACCAGCCCTGGTAGTCTAGGTCCCCCGTTCAGTGTGACCCACCACCCCAACCTGTGATCGCGAGCACAGCCCTCCTCACACCACCGCAACTGGCAGCTGACTGAGCCCTCAGAGTGCATATTGTATACAGTACGCACTCAACAGGGTTCAGCAGGCGGCCAGCCAAGGTGGTGTGAGGAGGGCTGTGCTGGCTGCAAATCACGGGTTGGGATTGGGGGGAGCGGAGTGTGTCACACTGGATGGGAGGGTGGGGAGGGACTCTATACTACCAGGGTTGGGTTTTTACGCATCTGGGATGGCAATCAGTGACCGGAGTGGGGTGAGGGACCACTACACTATGGAGAAGTAATTTAACATGTCGAGTGGGCAGTCGGGGACCAGGAGGGACCACTACACTATGGAACATTATATTACAATAACAGGCGGGCGATTGGGGATGGGGAGGGACCACTACACTATGGCAAATTATGTGAACATTTCTGGTCGGCGATCAGGGTGGGGGAAGGCACCACTAGGCTACCAGGGAATGCAGCTGCGTGGGGGTTGGGCTGGTGGAATGAGGCATGCAACGCCACACTAATGCCATGCAAATGAGCCCACAATGGGCATGCTAATGGCCACTAGCACCTTGCATGCCCAATGGGCTCATTTGTATGGCTACTTGTGTGAACAGCACTTTAGCGCGTGAGTGCCATTGGCTGCTGGACCATTTTCCTGGCTGGCTGTGGGGGCAGCGCTACTGGGTATCCCACTGCTTTTCCTGGGTTAGCTGCCCCTGCCGGCTCCTAGTCACAGTGGGATAGCGCACTGCGCTATCAGACTGTGAATAGCATGATTGTCCTTCAGCGCAACCATGAGGTGCCGCACAAATTTTTGTGTTTTTTAGCGAATCCTGGCTCTGGTCTCACATATGCTGCATTTGCCTTGGAGCAGTAAAGGCTGTCCCTTTTCGAGTAGACTCTGCCATGATCTGGAGAAACCCATTGGGCCTGAATGCAGCCTATAAATCTGAATCCCCCAAAAGCTAGCAGCAGACAATTCTGAAGCAGACTGCTGAATAAACACCCCAATTCTACTTGATGGGTGTTAGAGTTGAGTAAAGCTGCATCTTTTAAACGCAGCTTTTACTTTCACTTTCTTTGCGCATCTTTCTCGAAGTTGTGGCTATTGCATGGAGGGCTCCACTGCTCTGGTCAGTGCAACAGCTGTGCAGGTTCAAAGTTCCGATGCTACAAGGTGATAATGACATCCTGGACTGCTGTACGCATAGCATTATACTGCGTGGGAGAGCGGGATCACTGTGCAGGCCCACAGTCCACGATGCCACCAGGTGGTAGTGGCATCAGGGAAGGGGGAACATGGCTTACCCTGTTTCCTTTAGTCGTGAGATCTACTCAAGTGGTAATGGCATCCAGGGAGTGCAAATGCAGCTTGACCAGTTACCTCTGTGCGTTTGCTTGGAACATCAGCCTCTACATGCAACATTTTCACGGCGAGTTCAGTGCTTCTGCCATGCAACCTTAGTACCCGATTCAACCTACATGGTAGTATCAAGGAGGCTGGAGGTCCATCAAAAGACAGACACGAGCAGGGTTTCTTTAGGAATAAGAAACAATATGCCAAAACAAAGTACTTGATGGGTAGGGAGTGTCTCAGCTAAAGACAGAGTTAGGCACGGAGTAGGAGGTGCCACTGAAGATTCCAGAGCTCGACTTACTGTCTCTGGTTGAAGGGGAAATACCATCACCTTCTCCTTGCCCATAGAAGCCATCACAAAATTTACTACAAAAAAAAAGTAGTAAACTGTGTATTATGATGTCATCACATACGAAACATGAAGCTAATGGCAGCACTATGGTACAGTATCCAGAATAATACGAACTACAATAGCAATGACAAATCTGACAGTCTGCTTACTGGATGACACTAGGGTGGCAAGTTTTGTCTATGGGGGAAAAACGAACCATGTAGTATCACGAGTCAGCATGCGTCAGTACTGCTGTTCTAGTCCTTACAGTACTGTGTTATAGTATAGAAACCAGTGGCATCTACTAAAGAGCAGCTCAGCATGTGGAACAACTGGAAAAGATCATCTTTGAAAAGCTGCTGAAAAAGCAATTTGTGTACGTCAGCCTTCCCCTATAGCTTCAAGCTCCACCGTCACCAACTCAATCTGGATTTCGGAATAATAAATGTTTATTTTACTAAATTAAAAAATAAATAAAAATTAACCTAAAAACTGACAACAATGTTTTGGGTACTGTCGAATATGCAGGACCTTTTCTTTTGCCTTCTAGGCTACAGTTCAGAGAAGGCTTACAGAATGAAAAAAATCAGACCACCAAAAGTAAAGCTATATCTAATCCTCTGGGACCTCAACTTGAGTACCTGTTTTGATGGATTCTCAAAGTTGACGAGCACCTTGATTCATTCTTTCTGTCAGTCCTTGTTCAACAGTGGATGCCCCCGCCCCGACAACTACAGTTAGGCTGGACTTGAGTAACAGGTAGGGCCTGTGTCATCGCACCATCCCCTCCTGTTCTGCAGAGCACCACCCCCGCTGTCACCCACCCAGTTAGGCAGGACTTGTCTCATGGGCAAAACCAGTGCTCCCATACCCCAGACCTAGTTTCCAGAGTGGCACTCACCTCTGCCTGACAACCAGTTAGGCAGGACTTGAGCCAAAGGCAGGGCCTGTACTTCTGAACCCACAGTAGCTAGTTGGCACTCTTCTTTGGGGGGAGCTGTGTGTTTGCCAGCCTCTACCGTATGCACACTGCCTTCAGCTTCAACTGTCCTGCAACTCCAAGGACATGATGAACACCAATTTCTGGGTTGGCACCAAGTCTGTTCCTCTTAATAGCAAGCAACAGGATGCTCACACACTGAAGCCCATCCCTTCATTACTATAGAGTGGGAAGAATGCAGGTCTGGAGTTCCAAGCAGACACTGGGACACGGATTTCCCACATGGCATTGTGACATGCTGCTGCCACCCCAACGGGTCTGCCAGAATCGCACTTACTTTATATTTCCAGTTAACTCTCAAGACTGTCGTATCGAAAGGTAGAAATCAAGCAGTCACACAGAGAAAGTGAGCTGCCCCCACTAGGTTCAAACAGACTAAACTGTGGATGGATGTAACAGACTGACATTACGTTTAGCATCTGGAAGTATTTACTGAAGCTGGCTGGAATTTTTACTACTATCAACCCACATGATTTCACAAAAGACCTAGCATATCCTAATTTGAAGATAGGCGCTGTAGCCATCACTTTTTGACAGGTGCTTCAAACACAAAAAGGTATGGGAGCCAGCCTGCCTGTTGATACAGGTGATCCCATGTGCATGTCGAACTGTCCTCCATCTGCTATTATGGCTGCGTTCCTTCAGCAGCCTTGATCCCATTCCTTACGGTCAATCCTCATCTGTTCAATACCAAACCTCAGGGGTTAAAATAATGTAAAAGAGCAGTTCACACAGTATACATGGTTCCTAGCAGAAGCACTGGACCTCCCCCCCCCCACACACTTTTGGCAAGCAGCACCAGCATTCTTCTGCACAGTCACAAGGATGGGAGACCATGACTGCATATTATGTAGACAGCAAGCAAACAGTCTGCAGCAGAACACCGAGCTGCCCTATATCACAGCTTGGAATTCTTCAGTAGTTCCTATTCAGATGTAATTCTGACAGCAATATTTCTTTAATGTAACAAAAAAAGAATTAAAAAAAAAAAAAAAAAGGCAGGAAACTGTCGTGTATTTTTACACTAAAGGTTCCACAGAATGAGGCCGGGCTTCCAAACAGGGATAACAAAGTGCTTCCAAAGCCCCCAAGGCAGAGTAGTGACCTCTGTACTGCACGCTTAAAGTGTCTAATACATTGTCATGTGGGCAAGATGAAGTGTAGTTCAAGCCACTGTACAAAATAAAATGGGAGGTATGTAGCGTAAAAAAGAATTCTGATTAAAAATGTAGTTTTTTTTTTCCTTTGTACAAGACAAATCAATACTGAGTTCAAGTCTTGGTAGGCCAGGGTGGGAGCCCAACACCCCCTTTTTACTTCCAGTCTATCGATCCATTTCATCCAGCAGTGGAGTGGCATCTCCTGCAATGGAAATCGGGGTGCTTTCCATCATGGGGCTTGGAGATGCCCGTGGGGTCAGTCTCTGTTTTAGCTTTCGCCGTTCGGCCTCCTTTTCCTGTAGCCACTGTTCTGCCATTTTGCCCCAGTCGACTGCCGTGTGAGCGCTGGACCTACACCAAGACAAAAAGAAACCAGCATTCAGGCTCTGACCAGAAAAGCACATTTTGGGGACTTAAGACTAAAAGCTTCAGGCTTCCCCAAACAACCGTTTAATGAAAACCCCAAATAGTTGGAACAATTTGTGGGAAAGAAACTGTCCCTGACAAACCCACCTCTCAGTTCTGTTTTATAAGCTCTGATCTTTTGTTTGCTGGTCTTGCTGTCCTCCCTGGACTGCACTTAGCCTTAGGAGAACAGGGAAACCGGCAGACATCTGATCTGAGCTTACAAACCTCTAACGTGCACTGCAGGCTACTGAATCTCTAACTGCTGCAGTCCTGCTCAGATATCTGCTGCAGGGATTCGATTCCTGGTTAAAGGAATGTCAGCTTAGGAGTCAGCAGAATCAGCCTGACATGATCTACTATACTACAGTAAACAGTAAGTAAAAAAAGTATTTATTTTTGCTTGCAAATTGGGACCATACCCACAGCTGGGTGTAGGGCTCTTCCTACTGTTCCTGACTGCTCCCCTTTGAGTTTGGAAGGGATCCTAGGTCAGTCACGTCTGTTGCCATCTGCTCACGCTTCATAAATAGAGATGGATAAGTATGCTGCGTAAAGATGTTTTAATTTAAAGGGGTTACCCACCCCATTTTGTTGCAATACTTCCCATTCCCTTTAAAATACATACTTTATTGTATAGGGACTTCAGCTTTTACAGATAGTATACATATTTTTTTTTTTTCTATCTGTACAGAATTCTCACACCCCCACACCAGTTAGCCATGCTACTATAATTTTGCAAAATATGTACATTTTGTTTGTTTGGAAAAGATCGCTGCAACTCATTCTGCAGCTGGCTGGGCATGCTGCTCAGCAAATCACTGCCAAGAAGAGGTGATGCATGACTGTATGACATCACTAAAAACACACTGCTCACCTGTAACTGTAGTTCTAGGAGCGGACATGGTTCATATCCACACAATGGCAGTTCTTCCTTAAGAGATGATTCACTGGAATATCTTTAAGCAAAGCTCCTTCCATCACCTGGGCGGTATATCCCTTGGATCTGCCCAGTGACGTCAGAGCTTGCATGCTGGAAGCAGGTATCTGGCTGGCACTTGCCAGGAGAGGTCAGGTGGGTGGTGTGGATGTGAACTATATACTACACCTAGAAAGAACAGTTATGTAAGAACTTACCATAACTGTAGATCTTAGAGAATCTCATGCATCAGGCCACACCCATGGAAAGTACAGTTGCGTAAGAACTTAAAGTAACAGTAGATCTTTGAGAGAAGCTCTTGCAGCAAGTAACACATATAAGACTGTAGTCAGCAGGATCCCATGGAAAACTTCTAGCTAGCAGTCTATGGTGGGACAGCCCAGCCCGGCGATGGCCCGCCCCTGACTTCATATATGGTATAAAGGTTGGGCAGTTCTGGGCGTGCCCAGGTTCTCCGCCCGGATACTCAGACATCAGGATGGAAGGTTATCAGAATCCGAGAACCAAGGCCAATGCCTTGCAGAGCAATCAGAATGTTGCCAATATAAGCCCACTGCAGGAGAGAAACCTCTAGGGGGAAGGAGGGCGGGAAGCATACCTGCTGCAAGGGCTTCTCTTGAAGATCTACTGTTACGATAAGTTCTTACGTAACTGTACTATCTTACTTCGAGTCAGCTCTTGCAGCAGGTAGCACATACTGGACTGAGTTTCAAGCAGTACAGGAGACCAGACTTGTCTCGGGTGGAGGTAAGGAGAAAATGAAGAGGGAAGTAGCCTCATGACAGGAGTCCCTGCAAAACTGCAAGGCCAAACCCCGCTCTGCGATGAGAGGCAATGTTCCGATTGTAGTGTCTGATGAATGTGTGGACTGTGTGCCACGTGGCTGCTGCACAGACGTCAGCAGCAGACAAATTTCTGAGGGCAGCAAAGGGAGCCGCTATTCCCCTCGTGGAGTGACCCTTCACCGTATCTGGCAAGGATTTATTGTATTTCTGGTAACAGAAGGAGATGCAACTGACAAGCCATTTCGAAAGTGTCTGTTTGGCTACAGGAGCCCCTTGGATTCTGAGGGCAAAGCAAACAAACAGCTGATCAGAACATCTGAAGTTTTTTGTTTTGGATAAATAAAACCACAAAATGTGATGAACATCAAGAGTATGGAGAAGAACTTTCGATACCTGCAAGTGTGGGCTTATTTACTGGAGAAGGCCCCTTCGTGGAATAAGTTGCCAAATCCTTCCCCTTCCACAGGAGCTCTCTGAAGTTGCATCACTTGTCTCCTGTATACTGTTAACAGTAAATCCTGGGCCTTTCTAAGCAAAATCAAGCTATAGTCAGCATGCCACAAACAAATCCTAATAGCTCAACAACTGCAAGTGCTAGACACGAATATGAGTAGTAAAGTTATTCAGCACAAAATTACCTTTCCAATGGTGGTATGCAAATATGTAATTTTTTTTTCAATGCTGGTTGAAACACCAAAAAAAAAATATTTTTTTCACTAAAACAGGCAACATAAGCCATGCACACCATACCATAAACAAATGCGAATAACTCCTAAACTATACATGATATACACAAAATATCAGTGGCAAAGTTGTTCAGCACAAAATTACCATTCAATGGTGCTATGCAGTCATATATATTTTATATTCTGTTACATTATATATTAAAATATATAGCATTCTCCAGACGTTGCAGGGGCACACAAGAAGTCAGTAGCTGACTTCTACAGGTGTCCTCAGAACACACCAGTGTATTTTACTGAGGACTACAGGTGTCTGCTAGGAGACAATGAGTTAATGCAGCTAATTCTAGGTGCAACGAGGGGATTTCAAGCGCCACACTTAGTGGGTCCAACCTATGAGTCCCTCCGAGAACACAGGAGAGATTCAACTAGAACAATTCTTAATAGCATGGAACAAAGATTTAGATTTGAATATTACATATGAAGTTTGGCTTGCTCCAATCCAGAGAGCAATGAAATGTTCACAGGCCCCATACTGGAGGGAATTTATACGGAAATGACGAGTTTGTTTTTTCAATACACCAGATAAACTAATAAAATATCTGCCTAATAGCTATGGCTAGTGTTGGAGGCTCTGCAGAGAACTAGAAGCAAATACAGTCCATATATTCTGGAATTGCCCAGTTCTTACTAAATTTTGGCAGGACATAGGTACTAATCTGACATTTAATAGATGAAGGAAATACAGTTACGCAAGAACTTACCGTAACAGTAGATCTTCGAGAGGAGCTCTTGCAGCAAGCTATAACCATTAGGACTAACGCCGCTGGCCTTAGGACCCACCGGAAAAGTCTTAGCTAGCAGTACCCAGCAGAGACTACCCCCTGACATCGGCTCCACCCTGACATCGGTCACGCTGCATAAGGTGGCGGACCCCGGCTCCACCCCAGTTCCCTCACCAAGACCTGCGAACGGACCCCAGCGAGTGAAAGAAGCGAAGTGTGACGATGATGTGCTGAACACCTCACCCGGGGAATGGAGGGCGGGAAAGCAGCACCTGCTGCAAGAGCTCCTCTCGAAGATCTACTGTTATGGTAAGTTCTTACGTAACTGTACTATCTTACTTCGAGTGGGAGCTCTTGCAGCAGGCTATAACCAATAGGACTGAATCCCAAGCAGTCCCGCGTCAAGGAGGTGCCCAACCCTGGGAGGACGAAGGATGGAATAATGCTGGCAACACAGCAAATCAGGACAGGAGTCCCTGAAGGACTGCCAAGCCGAAACCAGCACGGCATCTGGATACAATGTCCAGGCTGTAGTGCTTCACAAAAGTGTGCACAGAATTCCAGGTGGCTGCCGCACAGATGTCTCTTATGCAGACATTCTTTAAGGCAGCAAAGGAAACTCCCTGGTGGACCCCTAACCAGGCCAGGAAGAGGTTTGTTGTGCTTCTAACAAAACACAATACAGTGGACAAGCCACTTAAAAACAGTGTTTAGACACGGTTTGCCCAAGTGTTGTGGCGCCAAAGGCCACAAACAGTTGCTCGATTTTTGTGTGTAGCCGTGCGCTTGAGGTAGTACCTCAGCGCCCTGTGAACATCCAGTGTGTGTAGGAGAGCTTCTCCCCTATTAGGAGGAGAAGAAAAATAAACTGGAAGGTCAACCGATTGGTTGAGGGTCAACTCCGAGACCACTTTAGGAAGGAACTTAGGATTTGTTCTAAGGGAAACCCTTTCCCAGTGAAAAACCAAATAAGGCTCTTCACACATCACAGCCTGGAGCGTAGAAACTCTTCGAGCTGAGTTAACAGCAACTAAGAAACAAACCTTCCTGGAAAGGTAACGCAGCTCACAATCAGCCGCTGGTTCAAAGGCAGGGGCGAGGAGTGAGCTTCTCCAACACAAACAGGAGGTCCCAGGGAGGGATAGGATCCCTAATGGGAGGTTTCATGTCAGAATACCCGCAGAAGGTGCGGCAACGTCAATTGGGCCAAGGTTCTATCCCCCAAAGAGGACATGATATGCAGAAATGGCCCACATGTGCACCTTTATGGAAGAGTAGCTCAAGCCTTGTTGGTATAAGGAGAGGAGATACTGTAATGCTGAGTTCACCGGGCAGGTAAGGGGGTCCAGATGGTGAGACGACACCCATAAGCAAAAACGCTTCCACTTCATAGCATAAGTGGAGTGAGCAGAGAGCTTCCTCGCTGAGACGAGGATGTCTGACACCTTCTTGGGAGACCCCATACCTGGGGCCAAGATAAAGATGCAAAGACCTGAGATCTGGATGGACCAGCGTGCCCAATCCTGAGACAGCAAAGTACAGTTACGCAAGAACTTACCGTAACAGCAGATCTTGAGAGGAGCTCTTGCAGCAAGCTATAACAATTAGGACTATGCCACAGGCACTAGGACCCTCCGGAAACCTTTTCAGCCAGCAGTACACAGCAGGGACCGCCCCCGACATCGGCCCTGGTACAAAAGGAGGCGGACCCAGCTCCACCTCAGTTCTCCTGCCAAGGCCCGCGAACAAGCCCTGACAAGAGAGAGACGAAGCACTCAATGGAGATGGAGATGAAGATTGATCTGCACACCTTGAGGGGGAAGGCGGGTAGGAAAGTAACGCCTGCTACAAGAGCTCCTCTCGAAGATCTACGGTTACGATAAGTTCTTACGTAACTGTACTATCTTACTTCAAGTGGAAGCTCTTGTAGCAGGCTATAACAATTAGGACTGAATACCAAGCAGTCCCTCGCCAAAGAGGTAGACGACCCCGGGAGGTGGAATATGCTGACTCCAGAGGCCTAGGACAAAAGTCTCTGTAAAACAGCCAGACTGAAACCGGCACGGCGTCCGGAGACGATATCTAAGCTGTAATGCTTGACAAAGGTATGCACTGAATTTCAGGTAGCGGCCGAGCATATGTCCCTGATAGAGACATTTCTCAGAGGCGGCAAAAACGAGACACTCCCTGGTGGAGACACCCCTGACCGGACCCGGTAGAGGCTTATTGTGTTTTCACAGCAGAAGACACGAGGGATAATCCACTTCGAAATAGTCTGCTTGGTCACCGGTTTGCCCAATATGCTGTGGACATCCAATGTGTGAAGGAGAGCCTCCCCTCTATTAGATGGGGAAGGAAAATAGACTGGAAGGTCAAGCGACTGGTTGAGGGTCAACTCAGAGACCCTTTCGGAAGAAACTTAGGATTTTTTCTAAGGGAAACCCTTTCCCTGTGGAAAATCAAATACGGCTCTTTACACATCAGAGCCTGAAGCTCAGAAACTCTTCGAGCTGAGGTAATAGCAACCAAAAAAAACACACCTTCCAAGAAAGATAACGCAGCTCACAATCCGCTGCCAGCTCAAAGGGAGGGAGGGTGAGCTTCTCCAACACAAAAAGGAGATCCCAGGGTGGGATAAGGTCCCGAAAGGGAGGTCTCATATGAAAAATTCCTCTCAAAAAGGTGCGGGCTACATCCAATTGTGCTAACGCCTTATCTCCAATTATAGCATGATAAGCAGAGACAGCCCACATGTGCACCTTAATAGAGGAGTAACTCAGGCCATGTTGGTACAAGGAGAGGAGGTACTGTAACGCTGAGTTCACTGGACAGGTGACTGGGTTTAAATGCTGTAACGAGGCCCATAAACAAAACCACTTCCATTTCATAGCATAGGCGGAGCGGGTTGAGGGCTTCCTCGCCGACGCTAGTACTGCCGCCACTTCCGGGGAAACCCCATATCTCTGTTGAGCTACGTCTGAAGGAGCCAAGCATGCAGATGTAAGGAATGAAGGTCCGGATGGACCAGCGACCCCTGTTCCTGGGATAGCAACTGCGAGCATATGGGCAGCGGAGCTGGAGGTTCCGTGGATAACCGTTGCAGGAGTGGGAACCAAATCTGCCAAGGCCATCTGGGGGCTACTAGAATCATTCGGGCCCCTTCTGCCTGTAACTTTAGCAGAACTCTCTGAATGAGAGGGAAGGGCGGGAAGGCATAGAGAAACCTCCCTGCCAGCAAAGGGATAATGCGTCTGGCCAGAAAACTCCAGGCGCGTGCTCTCGCAAGCAGAAAATTGGCAGTTTGGCGCTGCATGGTGACACAAAGAGGTCCAGCTCTGGATGACCCCACTTGTCGAAGAGCTGATCTGCTACGGACTGTGGCAGCTCCCACTCGTGTGCTCTGGATCGAGACCTGCTTAAGCTGTCGGCCAGATCGTTCAGGATGCCTGGAACGCACTGCGGACAGCAGAATGCGCTGCTCCAGTGCCCAGTGCCAGAATCTCATCACCTGCCTGCAAAGGGACAAGAATGAGTACCCCCTTGCTTGTTGATGTAGAAGATGACTGCCATATTGTCTGTTTGAACTAGAAGAGAGCCCGGCACCAGGTCCTCTTGAAAGGCCTGTAAGGCATAGAGAACCGCTCGCATTTCCAGTACACTGTTGTGAAGGAATCGCTCCTCAGGTGTCCAAACCCCTTGCGTTTGATGAGCACCCAGGTGCGCTCCCCATCCCAGATCTGATGCATCTGTCGTAAGAGTCTGACCTGGTGGCTCCTGACGAAACCTGACCCCTTTCTCCAAATTCCAGGGGTCCATCCACCAAAGCAAAGTTCTCCTGACTAGCTCAGTGACCTTGACCAGAAAGTCTAGATCATCGTAGCCCTGGTCCCACTCTACCATGAGCATCCACTGTGGGGCCCGCATGTGGAGGCGGGCCAGAGGAGTGACTGGAATGGCCGCCGCCATGTGCCCCAGTAGCCTGAGGAAGTTCCGTGCTGGAACTTGAGGAGTTACTGAGATCCATTCACGCTCCAATGAAGACGAGTTTTTGACTGGGCTCGGGGAACGATTTCCGAAGGTTCAGGGTGATCCCCAGCTCTCAGAATTGAGTATAGGTGTCTCCGAGGGCGTGAAGTAGGCATGACTATGACAGGGCTGTGAGCAGCCAATCATCTAGGTATGGGAAAATGTAGTGCCCCATGCGCCTTAGAGCCGCAGCCACCACTGCCAAGCATTTGGTGAAGACTTGCGGAGCGGAGGAGAGGCCGAACAGAAGAACTCGGAATTAGTAATGCTCCCCTTGGAAGTGGAACCACAGCAACTTCCTGTGGGGAGGGAAGACCCTGACATGCATATATGCATCTTGCATGTCTAGGAAGCAGAGCCAGTCTCCTCGGTACAGCAGAGGAAGTAGACCTGGAAGGGTCATCATCCTGAACCTTTTGTATTCTATAAAGAGATTTAGAGCTGAGGTCCAGAATGGGGCCGGAGATCCTGTGCCTTTTGGGACCAGGAAGAAGTGGGAATAAAACCCCTTTCCCCGCTGATGCAAGGGGACTACCTCTATTGCCTTTTTCTTCAAGAGGGTCTGAATTTCTCCTTCTATTAGTGGGATGCGAGACGGGAGTACTTTGGTAGAGTATTAGGAGGAAACTCCGTGAACTCCAGCGTGTGCCCTCTCCTGATGATGCCCAGGACCCATTGGTCCACGGTAATCTACTTCCACCCTTTGAGATGAAGGAAGAAGCGGCCCCCAACAGTCTCCCCTGAGTCTTCCTCTGGAAGGGGGGGGGGGCGGAAGGGAGTCATTGGGTTGAGCCGGGTGTAGGCAGAGAGGCCTGGGAGGACTTGGGCACATGGGTAGGAGCGCCTCAAGGCTGCTGGTTACTGGCTCTCCTACGGCCGCCTCTCTGACCCTGCTGATTACCACGGGAGTGTCCACCTTGACCACCTGAGGGCTTACGAAATGGCCGTTTTCGTTGCCGTCGCTGGTTGCCATGGTACATTTGGCAGACCGACCAGATGGACTTGCCCGACTCCTGTAGATGAGAAATCAAAGCTTCTGTCTCCTGCCCAAATAACACGGTACCTTGGAATGGTAAATCCCGGTGGAAACCCGGAACTCTCAACCAGGCGTGGCACCAGAGGCACACCCCGGAAGCAGCTGCCCTGGCTGCCGTATCTGCAGTATCATACGAGGCTCTCAGGACATGGGAACCTACGTTAGAGCCCGATTTCATAATATCCAGAAGTTCAGTATTCTGATCGGAATCTGGCATAGCCTTCAGTAGCTCTTGTCCCCTCTCCCACAAAGCATTCTGGTACTGGATCACATGAGTCAGGAAGTTAAGGGACTGGATGGAACAGGTGGAGGCAGAATAAACTTTCTTGCCCACCTGGTCCAAATACCGAGACTCTGGATCGGGAGGCTGCGAGCTAAGGTGCTTCGGCTGCCTGGATTTGTCATGGGCAGCCGTAATGACCTAAGAGTCCGCCTGAGGGTTCTCTGCTAGAAAAGCTTCTGCTCTCGGGGTCTTATACAGCTTATCCGATTTCTTGGGAACAGCCGGGAAGGAAGCTGGACGCCTCCAGGTAGTCTGAGTCAGGTCCAGGAAAGTGTCCACTAAAGGATGAACCACCAGTGGTATCAGCTCCTTTTGCCTCAGGTATTTTGCCAACCTCTGGCGTTCTGGATCCAGGTCCTCTGTTTCCCACTCATTGGCGGCCTGGATATGCCTCATGACGTCCATGAAGGTTGGATCGTTGGGAGGCGAGCGAGGGTGGTCCTTCTCTCTCGGGGACCGCTCTAAGCTGAGAGAGGAAGAGGATGAGGATGAAGAAGAGGGAGATCGACTATATGATCCAGAATAGTCTGATCTCTCCTTATTACCAGAGCCCCTCTGTCGTCGGTAACTGGGGGACCGATGTCGGTCCGAAGACCGGCTCCGGTCCAGAGACCGGCGACGGAGAGAAGACTAACGTCCGTCAGAGGACCAACGTCAGGGCGCTCTCGTCTAGGGAGAATGAGAAGGGCTGCGCGACGGAGACCTGGACCGCGACGGTCTCCAGAGCCCTGAGCATCGGGCGGTGGTCTTGGACGAGCACAGGAACGAGCCCTGGAAGGAGGTGTGAGGTGGTCGCTGGGAAGGCTCACCTCCTGGCTATGGTTTGCCCGCTGGATCTGTACAGATGCCTGGGCTGGCGACGGGGTCGCTTCTGGACCCTGCCCCACCAAAGGAGAACAACTCCTGCAGCTCGTCCTTCGAGAAAAGCTCGGCCCGGAAAGGGAGTATCCGGGACGTCAGCCCGCGAAGGAGAGCCCTCTTGGGGGCCCAGGGGGGAGGAGGACTTGGGAGACGGGGACGTCGGCTCTTCCATGGCCTCTCCCTCACCCTTCGCGCCTTCAACCGGCGTCGGTGGTGGTACCGACGACTGGGGGCCACCGGAGGGTGCCAGAGAGTCCTTGGCCTCCGGAGGCACGCCTTTAGCAAGCGGCGCAGTGCTTAGTAGGTGGGGCCGCAGCTTTCACCTCAAGGGCTTGGTGGTAACCCTTAGCTGGGTTACCTTGACTTAGCTGCTTCTCCCGATGGGCGGCCTTGGGCGACAAGGGTTCTCTCCTGAGCCCAGGGAAGATGGGCCTTCTTGGGAGAGGGCATGACGACCAAGCGGGACCACGACGGGACCAGTGCCGGGACAGACTACGGTCTTTCCGTGGCGCTGTTTTTTCTTACACTTTCCCTCGGAGAAGTGCAGATCCATCTTCTTCTCAGTAGAAATGCCTTGGGGCTTTAGAAGTCAGATCCGGGACTGGCTGGTGAATGCCTGGCAGGCATCTGCCTCCACAATCGCACTTGTTCAGGCTGGGGCTCTGGAGAGGCAGGCGACAGTGAAGATATCCATCGATCAACTGAAAAAAAAGTTGGAAAGCGGCCTGATGGCGATAACTAGAAAAAGCGTTGAAGCGGTTTGCAAAACCTGGTTTGAAAAATAAGTTTGGCTGTTCCTGCAAGCTGGAACAAAGTCTTTCTCTTCACGTGTAGGACACGGCGGGAAAAGAGCGGAGGAGCTGGGTCGCCCCTTTTCCACCAGAGCAGCTGTCAGGGGCGGGGCCGACGTCGCGAGGCTGTCCCTGCTGTATACTGCTGGCTGAAAAGGTTTCCGGAGGGTCCTAGTGCCTGCGGCATAGTCCTAATTGTTATAGTCTGCTGCAGAGCTCCCACCAGTAAGATCTACAAGCATATTGGCAGTGGAATTGGAGGTTCCGAGGACAACCGCTGAAGTAGTGGGAACCAAATCTGCCGAGGCCACAATGGGATGACTGGAATCATCAGAGCCCCCTCGGCCTGTATCTTCCAACAGTACTCTCTGAGTGAGTGGGAAGGCGTAACAAAACCTCATTACCCAACAAAGGGACAACATGTCTGGCAAGAAAGCACCAGGCACGAGCTCTCACGAGCAGAAAGTCGGCAGTTTGGCACTGCATGGGGACGCAAAGAGGTCCAGCTCTGGGTGACCCCATGTGTCGAAGAGCTGGTCCGCTACTAATTGTAGCAACCCCCACTCATGTGCCTTGGACTGAGACCTGCTTAGGCTGTCTGCCAAGTCATTTTGGACACCTGGAGCGGCACTGCGGAGAGAGATGTGATGCTCCAGTGTCCAGTACCAGACCCTCATCGCCTCCCTGCATAGGGGGTAGGAGTGCATTCCCCCTTGCTTGTTGATGTAAAAGACGGCTGCCATGTTGTCCGTCTGAACTAGGAGAGCACCTGGGACAAGGTCCTCTTGGAAGGCATTCAGTGCATTGAGGACTGCTCGCATCTCCAGGTCACTGATGTGGAGGTCACGCTCCTCTGCGGTCCAGACCCCTAGCATTTGGCAGGCCCCTATGTGTGCCCCCCAACCCAAAAAGGACACATTCGGCATTAGGGTCTGATTTGGGGGCTCCTGACGGAAAGGGATCCCTTTCTCTAGATTGAGAGGGTCCAACCAATAAATTAGGCCCTTTGACCGGCTTCATGACTCTGACCGTGCGGTCTAGGTTGTCGGAGCACTGATCCCACTGCACCCTGAGCATCCATTGTGGGATTCTCATGTGGAGGTGGGCCAAAGGAGTGACATGGATGGCCACCGCCATGTGCCCCAGAAGTCTGAGGAAGGTCCTGGCCTGGACCCGAGGGGTTACTAGGATCGATCCGGCTATCTCCAGCAGGCGATCGCGCCTTTCTTGAGGTAGAAAAGCCATGCCCTGGCCTGAATTCAGGACCGCCCATATAAAGACGAGTCTTTGGATGGGCTCTGGGGAAGACTTCAGAAAGTTCAGGTTGATCCCCACCTCTTGGAACAGAGTATAGGTGTCTCTGAGAGCCTGAAGGAGGAACATCCTTGACTGGGCCGCAAGCAGCCAATCATCGAGGTAAGGGAAGACGTAATGTCCCTGGCACCTTAGAGCCACAGCTACCACTGCCAGACACTTGGTGAAGACTCGAGGAGCGGAGGAGAGGCCGAACGGAAGAACCCGAAACTGATACTGCTCCCCCTGCAAGTGGAACCTCAGGTACTTTCTGTGAGGGGGAAATGGAAATTACGTGCCTACCGTAATTCTTGATCTTCTTGGACAAGTCTCCACCACTCATTCACACTAATTGGATCTGCGCCAGAGGCACTAGGCCCCAGCGGGGTGCAAACTTTGCTAGAGGTCGGCACTCACGAGCCTCCCCTTTCGTCTGTTAATGACTATCCTGGTGTCTATCCTCCAACCGCCTCAGTACCTTTTTTCCGAGGAGGCAGCGTAACTAACCTAGAAGGATAGCCTAACAATAATGGACATAAGATAGTCCGGAAGACCCGTATAAGAAGGGTCAACAAAAGAAGTCTTCACATCCAAAGATTGAGAGAGTGAAGACCAATAACAGAGGTGAGCTCGGGGGATGGTGGGTGGGCATGTGAATAAGTGGTGGAGACTCGTCCAAGAAGATCAAGAATTACAGTAGGTACGTAATTTCCATATCTTCCTGGACATAAAGTCTCCACCACTCATTCACACTAATGGGAGAGTACCCAGCTAATAATCCCCTGAGAGGGTGGCAGGAGAGACCAAGAGCTCAAAATTTTAGGACAGAAGTCCATTAAGAATGGTCCTGCTAAATGAAAGATGTCGTCTGGCATGGACATCCAGGGGATAGTGTTTAACGAAAGTATGCACTGAGCTCCAGGTGGCCGCATTGCAAATATCTGCAATGGGCATGTTGCGGATTTTCGCCAGGGATGCCACGACCGCTCTAGTAGAGAGAGCATACACTCTGCCCTCCAGCTTAACCTGCGCCATGGAATAACAGTGTCGGAGGCATGCCACCAGCCATGCTGAAATACATCTGATAGCGACAGGCTGACCCAGCCGGGTCTCGCTGAAGGAAACAAACAGCTGTTGAGCTTTGCGAAAATCTTTTGTTCTATCTAGACAGAAACGCAAAGCTCTTTTGACATCCAAGGAATGAAGAGAACGCTCGCCTTCATTTTGGAAGTTCACAAAGTAAGCAGGAAGGATCAAAGGTTGGTTTAGATGGAATTCTGAAACAACCTTGGGAGAAACTTAGGATGGGTCCTAGAGAATTCTCTGTCATTATGAAACACAGTATATGGAGGATCTGTGACCAAGGCATGCATCTCGAGACCCTACGGGCCAAGGTAATGGCCACCAGGAAGGCCGTTTTCAAGCCAGAAATTTTAACTCACAGGTAGCTAGAGGCTCGAAAGGTTTTCGAGTGAGCATGTCTAGCACAAGATTAATGTCCCAGGCTGTGACTGGACGCTGATGGGTCGTCTGGTATGCAGAATTCCTTAAGAAACTCTTAACTAGGTGGTAACTGAGCCAGTGACAAGGAAAGTACTGGCTCATGATAAGCTGAAATGGCACAAAGGTGAACTTTGACAGTAGAGTATTGCAGACCTGAATTTGAGAGGTCCAAAAGGTACTTTAGAACTGTATCTGGTGGGCAGGAAAAAGGATTTAAAGAGGATTTTGCACCAGAGAGAAAAACGCTTCCATTTGGCTGTGTAAGTTTTCCTAGTGACTGGCTTGCATGCAGCCAGAACAATATCTGAAACTCTGCGAGAGACATTGAACCTGTTCACTTCTATCTCTTCAGGAGCCAAGCGTGAAAGTGAAGCGATCTCAGATTAGGGTGGACCACAGGCCCCTGAGTCAGAAGGTTCGTCTGAAGGGGAGGCGGTTTCGGAGGGGTTTCCGACATACTGTTGAGTAATGGAAACCATATCTGTCGAGGCCAGAAGGGAGCAATAAGGATCATTTTGTCCCCCTGGGATTCGAACTTGAGAAGTATTCTCTGAATTACAGGAAGAGGCGGAAAGGCGTATAGAAAGCGTTTTGTCCACTGCAGCCTGAACGCATCCTGACAGAAAATGCCAGGCCCTGGATTTCTGGAGCAGAAGAGAGGCAGTTTTGTGTTGAGTGGGGATGCAAAAAGGTCCAAGTGTGGAGTTCCCCACTCTGCGAATAGCGACTGAACTACGGCTGAGTCGAGAGACCATTCGTGAGGATCTGTCTCTGTTCTGCTGAGACGGTGTGCCAGTTCGTTCTGCACTCCCAGCAGGCAGACCACATGAATTAGAGCCTTGTGTTCCAAGCACCATTCCCACACTCTCATAGCTTCTCTGCATAAGGGGTAACAGTGAGCACCGGCCTGCTTGTTGATGTAATACATCACTGCTTTGTTGTCCGCTTGAAGGAGAATGTGCTTGTGACAGAGAATGTCCTTCAAAGCCTGGACTGCATAAAGGACGGCTTCATTTCTAAGACATTTATGTGAGCTGGGACTGTGCTGAGTCAACATACCTTGAGTGTGGAGAGTCTGACAGTGAGCTCCCACCCCGTTGGGGATCGTCCATGGTAATGGAAACTGATGGTCGAGAGGAGCAAAGGATACCGTTCTAGAAGATTGTCCTTGCGACTACACTCAGGTGAGTGATCTCTCTCAGAGGTTCTTGTCACCTTGATGAGAAAGGACTGAGGGTGAGTGGTGGGGACCACTGAGTACTGACATCCATTGAGAGGCTCATGTGAAAGCGTGCTAGGGGTACAGTGAACACCAAAGATGCCACAAGACCTAGCATCTGTTGCATCGAGATAGGTGGAACCGAGCTGTTCTCTCCGATGTATCGGGCCATCTGAAGGATATTGTTCCTCCTGTCCTCTGGAAGAAAAAAATTACTCACCTTAGTAATTGCTTTTCTCATGGAGTCTTGCTAGTAGACTATAGCAGCCAGCCTCAGCCTCTGAACTGCCCCCGAGAGGAAAGGGTTAACTCCAGAGAAGTCTGAGTTCCGCAGCGCGAGGCGCTGTTCAAAGTTTCATCTGTGCAGTTTGAAGTCAAACTGCCAGATTCTTTTTGAAGCTAAACTAATATAGCAAGTCTGTGTGGAAAAACCCTACACTAGCCATTGGCTACCTACCAGTAGTAGAACTACAAAAACACACAACAATCACAGAATAGCAACAAAATTATTAAATATTGTTAGCATTACTGAAAAGAAGACAACAGACCCCTCTTCCCAAAAAGACTCAAGTCCAGGAGGGGCACCTACCACTCAACGAACAACAGAATTACCTAGTTCCTAAACCCAATAAGCAAGAAAAGGCATGACACAGTGCTTGCACTAATTTGCCAACCCCATACCTAAGGAGGAGTTCTGAGCGGGTAGGAGGGAGGGTTGTCCTAATACAGCAAGACTCCATGAGAAGAAAAGCAATTACTAAGGTGAGTAATTTTTCTTCAAACACCATGAAGTCTTGCTGTAATTAGGGACTATAGCAGATACACAGCAAAGCTCCATGGAGGAGGGTCAGAACCTACTTGGGAAATAGGCTCTGAAGCACAGCTGTGCTAAACGGGCATCCCTCCTGGATTGAACATCCAAGGAGTAATGTTTGCAAGTAGTGAACTGTTTTCCAGGTAGCAGCTTGACAGATCTCCAAATGGGAATATCTCTAGCAGCCGCTAGAGATGCAGCTGTACCTCTGGTAGAATGAGCCCTCAATCCTGAGGGGGCTCTTTACCCAGTTTTTGTAACAGAATTGGATACAAGAGACAATCCACCTTGCAACTGTCCTCTTAGTGGCAGGTCTCCTTGCCGACTTCCCTAGGTAAGGAAGAGCTGGAGGGATTCAAACTTATGACCCTTGGTGCTCCAAATAGTAGCTTAGAGCTCTTGACGTCCAGACTGTGCAATCTCCTCTCCCTGAAAGAGGAATGCTCAGTGAAAATACTGGGAGAGAGATGGATTGGTTGAGATGAAAATCCGAGACCACCTTTGGTAAAACCTTCTATTAGTCCTAAGGACTACCTTGTCCCTATGAAAAGAAATGAAATCTTCTTCCACTGACAAGGCTTGCATCTCACTTATACGCCTAGCAGAAGTGATGGCCACTAGAAAACAGTCTTCAAGTCAAAAACTTGAGGTCTGCCGAAGACAGGGGTTCAAAGGGGGTTGCATTAGCTGAGCATGCAAACATTCAGGTCCCAAGCAGGAGCTGGTCTCCGAAAAGGAGGTTAGTGTGAAGTAACCCCTTAAAAAACTTGGAAATTACAGGGTGAGAAGAGATGGAAGCAGGTTTACCTGCTGACACATAGCGGAGACTGCTGCCAGATAAACCCTTAAGGTAGCTGGCTTAAGGCCTAGAGAATTTAAGTGGACCAGATAGTCCAATAAAACAGTCAAATCAGCAGATTCTGGGAGATTTGCTTCCCAGAGCACCAAATGGAAACCTCTTCCACTTAGAATTATAGGGTGGCCTAGTAGAAGGCCTCCTGGCCGCCTAAAATATCCAAGACACCTTGAGAGAGGTGTAGATCAGCGATACTAGCTCCTCAAGAACCAAGCCTTGAGGTGGAGGGAACTGAGGTTCGATACCACCTCCCCTGTGCACAGGTCAACAGGTCGGGGTCCTGGGCAAAGCTCAGGGAGGGGTGGACAATCAGGGACAGAAGGAGAGGGTACCAGGGCTGTCTGGCCCAATCTGGAGCAATCAGAATCACCTTGCAGGACTGAGTTCTGATCCTCACTAGTACCCTGAAAAGGAGAGGAAGGAGGAAGGCATATAGATATTTCCTTCCCAATCCAACTGGAAGGCGTCCAGTGGGACTGATCCCAACACTGGAGGTCTGCAACAAAACAGAGGAAGTTGGTGGTTGTCTGGGGCTGCGAAAAGATCTATCTGAGGGGTGCCCCATCTGGCAAAGACTGACCCCAGCATCTAGAGGTTCAGGGCCCATCGTGGTGGCCCTGAGAAATCCTGCTGAGGGCATCCGCTGGGACATTGTCCTTCCCTGGAAGGTGAACTGCTATCAGGGAGGTATTCAAGGAGTAAGCCAGAGACCACAGCTTCATTGCTTCGTGCACAAGGCAGAAGACCGGAAAGCTTGTTTTGTTGATGTACCACATTGTTGTGGTATTGTCTGTCCTGACTTGAACTACCTTGTTCTGGACAGAAGCTGAAAAGGCCTGAGAGCTAAGAGGACAGCCCTGAGCTCCAGAAGGTTGATGTGGGAGCAGAGATTCCTGAGGAGACCACACTCCCTGAGTGGAAAGGTGCTGAAGTGAGCCCCCATCCTGGGAGGGAGGCATCTGTGGTAAGTGTGAGGAGTGAGGAATGGGTAAGAAGGGATTCTCTTGCTTTTTGTTTTTTTTAATTTAACAAGTATATATATTTTGATATGGTATAAAATTGTCATAAGGATGAGATGTATTAATTAGGTATATATACAATAATCTCTAATACATGAGTATACAAAATAATGTAACCAATGTTAAACAACAACCTTGTCTTACATGACAGTAAATGATCTGAGATGTGTGAAGCACACTAAGTCAGGGTATACACTGCTTGAAGCCCACAGCTTCTAAGTGATGGATACAGTTCTGTGTAGTGTAAGCTCAGCCTCTGACCCTGTTTTTAAGAGGAGGTACTACCTTTCAATAGTAACTATCCATTCCAACTACTATCTTATAAAAGTGAAGTGTCATGAAGATTAAAAGGCAAAATAATATACAAAACTAACCAACACAAAATGTACATGCACAGTTGTGACTGATCAGCTATTAAGGTTCATAGTTCTGTAACCATAAATGATCTGCCTTATGCTCACCCCCGTCCCTCCACTCCAACAGACCAAACTATAAAGCAGGGTGTCCTGTAAACAGTTTTATGATTTAGTTTCTCCCACCTCCTCCAACTCCAGATGCTCCCTGTAAGCCTCTCTTAAATGGTGCCAGGGACGCCAAATCTCCAGGAACTTTTCTTTCCTTAAAGATATTGTGTACGTGAAACTTTCCAAGCGTTCTATTTCATCCACCCTAGAGACCCATTGTATCAAAGAATGTGGGTCAGGTGTTAACCAGTTGGTTGTAATACATTTCAAGGCTGCCACCCTCAGGATTTGGGATAGCTCTGCTGCTTTCCTTGTTTTGGAGGATAAGGTTGGAAGACCAAGCACCAGATCCTGGAAGGTAAGGGGAAGAGAAAAGCCTCCCACCTTTTCCAAAACCTTGTGAATATGATACCAAAACTCCTGGAGTTTATTGCACCCCCAAAAGATATGGTAATGTGTTCCTCGGGATTCTCCACACTAGCGCCAACAGGCTGGGGAAGCTTGTGGATTATAGTGTCTTGTGACAACTGGTATCCTAAAGCAGCATACAAGTATTTTCCAATTATATTCCTGCCAGACAGCTGCTGATGTTACCTACCAGCCTCTTTGAATTCTGCGGGACCAGCCCTCTCTAGTGATAACTGCCTTGGTTTCAGCTTCCCACCTTTCTTTTATCTCTTTTAATATAGGGAGCACTGTCTGAGAGGTAAGGACTGTGTATAGTATAGATAGATATCTTAACTTGTCCCTGATTTTGATAGAGTCCCACCAGTACGCATCTAGGTGCGTCAGCTCTCTGCTAATCTTCTGAAGGCTGTCTCCAGTATTAATAAAGTGTTGTGTTTGGAGGAACCTAAAAAATTCCTCCTTACGGAGAGAGAAGCGGTCTTTAAGGGTGGCATATGCACGACAGCTTGCTCCATCTATTAGTTGCTTAAATGTGGTAAGACCCTTAAAATCCCAGTAGGCAAATCCCTGATCAGCTCTGGGTGGAAGAAAACCATCCGTGCAACGGATTAAAGAAAGGGGGCCCAAGGTATTTGGAGTATGCGTGATTTTCCTTAATTTTATTAGAATGCAAGGGAGTGTTGAAGCCCAGGGGCTGAAATGTAGTGGCTAGATCTGGGGACCATATGGCCTCATAGACAGCATCCATATTTTATAATCTTAATTTCCTCTAACAATTAAGTACCAGCCCGAATCTGTGTGTGCTGCTTGGCCCAGGTGACTAGTTGGGCACCTTGGCTGCTAGTGTAACTCCCCACAAATGGTGGTTCCTGAAAAGTCTTCCTAGAGCTTGCCTAAATGCTCACTGCCAGGCTGGTATCCTGCATTTTAGTAGTTTAAATGTATTGCCTGAGAGTGCCTGTGTAGCCTCTGTGTAATGTCTCTTTAAGAGATGCCTGTATTGCAGTCATAATTAATCTGAGAGGGGATCTCTGTTAGAAGATGTACTAGTTTGCTGATCATTTGTTAGAGTAGTAATAATATTGCAGTTTGTTCTAACTTGCCTTCTTTGCAGCTTGGACAGTTCTGTTTGTTTCCATCATCTTGGTCGTGGACTGTCAGAATGGGCCAATCAGTACATTTGGGACTCTAAAATGGAGCGTGCCTACAGTGGCTTGGTGGGGCCAAAACTTGTAGGAATTGTAGTTTTGGACTTTGGAGCCTAAAATAAGCTGGAGGGGGAGCCCATGTTGTGACTGACAGACAGATCAGTCAACTGAACCTTTTTGGATCTTGGGGAAAGTCCCACACTGCTTGCAGTTTCAGTTATATCTGAATTGGGAAGTGAAGAAGTAACAGCTCGAGATAATTAGAGCAGCAATCCATAGTGGATTCATGTGGGAGAACTGTGGAAAGGCCTGAGTTTGGCCTGCATACCTGCCTGCTGTTCCTGAGAGGGAATTTGTACTTTTTTCAGACTGAATCCGAATTTGGAGAATGAATTAAGCCACTGAATTGTGACCAGGCTTTAAACTGAAGAAGACAGAAGATTTGCTGAATGCATCGGCCTGTCAGGACTTCCAGATACCTCTGAACTCCTGAATTGTGCAGAGACTTTAATTAGCACCGGAGAGCCATTTCCTGGTACAGTGGAATTTCCTTACATGTGAATGTGCTGTGTGCTTCTAGTGGGTCATGATTTGGTTCCTCACTGCATGTGTCTGAACTGTGTTTTGCTTGCTGGAGGCTGTATCCAGCTCCATGGACTGAATCCATGTATTTCCATTTGTCTGGGCCCCACTACACTGGCCCTTAGGAGAATACTAAGCACGCAGAGAAAGTCATAGACGCAGAAAGAGAAAGGGGAGATACTGCTGATGGGGACCTGAATATGCCAGATGTTAACTGGAGCACCTTGCTGCAGCCACAGCCAAGAGCAGGGCCATTCTCGAAGCCCTACAGAGGGCATGCCTCAGACAGCTAGTTTTGGAACCCACTCGGGAGGGAGCAATCTTAGACCTGGTACTCTCAAATGGGGATGGAGAAAGGATCTCCAATCTTGAAGTGGGTAGCAATCTGGGAACAAGCAACCACCAAACAGTGTGGTTCACGATAAATTTAGCTGTAGAGTCAAGCCACACAAAAGTGAAGGTACTACACTAGCAAACAGGCAAAAAGTTTGGGTGAAGCAACAGTGGAGAAACATCAGAACTGCCATCACAGAGGCAACAAGTCTTTGTGTGAAGCAAATAAACAAATCAAAATGAAAGAAAAAAAACACTATGGTTCTCAAAAGAAGTGGCGGGGAAGGTAAGGGAGAAAAAGATAGCATTCAGGGAGTAAAAGGAAACACAGAAGAAGGACAGAGAACTGTACCAGTTAAAGCAGAAGGAAGCAGGTAAGGCAGTCAGAATAGCAAAGGCCCAAACCGAGGAAAAGATAGCCAACTCAGTTAAGAAGGGGGATCAAACCTTTTATAGGTACTGTACATTAGGGAGCAAAGAAAGACTAAGGCAGGGATACTGAGGCTGAATAAAGAGGAAGGTGGTTGGGCAGAGAGTGACAGTGAAAAGGCAGGGATACTGAACGAATACTTCTGCTCAGTATTCACAATGGAAAAGCAGGGGGAGATACCTAATCCAGTCAATAGAAGCACTCTGGATAGGGGGGTTGATATTAGTCCTTTCACAGAAGAAAGGGTTCTGAAAGAACTCTTAAAACTGAAGGTGGATAAAGCAATGGGGCCTGATGGGATGCACCCCAGAATTCTAAAAGAACTAAGGGAAGAACTAGTAACACCACTGACTACCCTTTTTAATAAATCATGGGAGGATGGTGTGGTACCTGAGGACTGGAGGAGGGCAGATGCGATTCCCCTTCACATGTTAGCCCTCTGTACAGACAGTTGGTAAGACCACATCTAGAGTACTGTGTACAGTTCTGGAGACCCCATCTCCACAAAGACATAGACATGGTGAGGCTGTCAGAGGAGGGCAACCAAAATGATGCAGGGTCTGCACCAGAAGACATATGAAGAAAGACCAAAGGAGCTTAAGATTTATAGCCTCGAGGAAAGGAGGGAGAGGGGAGACATGATAGAAACTTTTAAATACCTCAAGGGAATCAACAAAGTCCAAGAGGGTAGCATCTTTCAGAAAAAGAAATGTGCAAGAACAAGGGGGCACAACTTGAAGATAGAGGGGGGATGGCTCAGAGGCAATGTGAGGAAGTATTTCTTCACAGAGAGGGTTGTAGATGCATGGAACAGCCTTCCTGAGGAGGTCAGAGTCAAAAACAGTGGGGGAATTCAAGAATGCATGGGACAAACATAAGACAATTCGGAGGGGGGTAGGCTGTTTGTTAACTAGGATCTGTAGCTTATCCGTTAGGTAGGGAAATGTGTAGACTAGGTGGGCCAAGCAGTCCTTATCTGCCATCAAATTCTATGTTTCTATGAGACCAGCCTGGGGATCAGCCCCTGCTCAATGCCTTGAACAGGAACAATGCCTCAGTGATCGTGGTGGGCCCTGCTTCTCCAGGCACTCCAGCTCAACAGCCCGCGTCTCGCTTTCATCCTGCCTGTGTCCAGTATTGGGTATCGTGAGTAAACATCAGGGTAGCTCCCTGCAACAACAGCTTAATCTAAAAGTGTTGTCATCTAATTGTTTTGTTGCCTTTTCTTTCACAAACTGAACCCTCCGGCCCGGATTACAAATAGTGTGTGTTGTGCATGTTGCTTTCTTCCATCACAGGGCCACAACCAGCTGCAACGCTCCTGGCTAGCCCACCATTTCCTACCTGGGTACCCATGTGTGTGTGGACTGTGTAGGAACTCTGATCTGCATACATAATTGTCTGATTAATATAGCTTTTAAGCAAATCAACCTGATTATGCCCCTCCCTTGTTCAAATCCCCTGAAAAAATCAGATTTAACTTTGTTTGCATTTAATCTCACTGTGGTTTCAGTTTGTGCCAAGAGTATTGTATTGTTGTTATTTTCTGTGCTTAACCTTATTTTACAGGGGGTTCCTGGGGTCAAGCTAGAGGAACCAGCACTGGTGGTAAGTGCAAACAGTGTGGGTAATTGCCTGGTGAATAAGGGTCATTGTATATTATTCAGGCCACTAGAAGGGAAAGAGGGGGGTTAGTGTCCCAGAGGACTGTGCCCAGGTTAGCTTGACCACTAACAACCCTGACCTCTGGGTGGAGGCACCCATTTCATTAGCCAAGCTCCTTAACCTGCTACTAGCCAAGCAGGCAGGGGTAGTAGCCCTTGGGATAGCACCACCTAGGGGTTACATCTTGAAGGCTCCCCGCTGGGATTTTGTGCCTTCTAGTGGCCAAAAATGACAAATTATTGTTAAAGATTAATGGCTACCCTAGTTGAAATGGCTGTACACCAGTTGGTGAGGTGGTGTACTGGGCAGGAGATCAACCCCCAAAATGCTCTGCTTATACTGGATATTCCCCTGGGTACCAGTAAGGACACTGTAGAGGGAGCACTCTCCAAAGTTGAATGTTTAAAAAACCCTGTGGTGGTGGGTCGACAGCTGATTTGATCGCCCAAACTTTCATAGCCTTGGTAGAGTGTAGTGACCTCATGGACAGCTCGAAAGTGCCACAGACTATTGCTTCAGAAGGGTACCTAGCCACCTGGAGAGTAATAACAAGAGACAGTAAAGGCCCTGGGGAGGATGAGCTCCCACCATTATCTGAGACTTTTGAGGAGAAATTTGCTAAGTTATTGCTGGAGGAAGGGAAAACCGTAGAGGACTTTAAGAAACTATTCCTGCCACCTGGGGGTGTTCCTTCCCTAACTCCCCTTCCCACTCCAGCACTTGTTATTGCCCTGCCTTCTGTGCCCATGCCAATGCTGGCCCCTATATCTGTACCTGCCATTAGTCATGACTCGTATCACCAGCTGAGGATGTTTTCAGGCACCCTCCCCACACCCCAGGGGGAGGACAATTGGGAGACTTGGATAGACTATGTTGCCCCTCAAATCCGAGAATGGCAATGCCCTGAACGAGAGAAGAAGAGAAGGGTGGTTGAAAGCCTCAGAGGCCCTGCCCAACTTACTATCCACGCTACACAGACTAGTAATCCAGAAGCAACTGCTCAAGATTTTTTGAATGCATTGGAAAATATATATGGGAGTCCCGATCTGATGAGGACCTGTGGGGTAGGGTCAAAACACTCAGCAATACCCAGGGAGCCCTTATCCGTATGTGCCTCAACTCAAAGTGGTGCTACAGGAATGCTTAAAGAAAGGTGGCATGGCCCCAGCTGAGTTAGATCGAATAGGTTGGACCAACTTTTCAAGTCAGCCCCATTCTCTGAATTTTTGCTGCTCCAACTATGCCTTGCTGCTCAGTTGGATGCGCCCCACCTATGATGGACTGATAAAGGAAACTCAGAGGATTGAGAGGAGGCGCCAACGTGGGGGCCATCCCATATCTGCTGTTGCTGCTGCCCTGATGGCCGAGGATGCACATGTGAGTGATGCTCAGGGGCGAAATACAGTGCCAGTTGAACATTGGGAGGCTAGAAAGGACGCCTCCACCCTGGGGGTAGATACTGCAAGAGGTCCGAGAAATGAGGGCTACTGTTTCCACAAGCCCATTCCAGAGACACACAGGCCCAAACCACCTCAGAGTGTGTCGCTAGGAGGGTGAGGGTGCACCCAGGCATCCCTTGTTGACAGCAGCTCAAAAATTGATGAATTGACTATGGAAGTGAGGGAATTACTGAGGTGTCTCCCCATGTTCACCACACACCAGACAGAGGTTGAATCATGATTTTCTGTTGGTGGTACCCCCGCCTCAGCCCCCAGTGTGATGCCTCGGTCACGCCAGACTCTAGAAAGCATACTCTATCATAATTGTGGGAAGGAGTGGCATGTGAAGAAAGAATGCTAGTCCCCAAAAGACTTAGATAAGGTTGTATACAGACTTCAAGGGAAGCCCCAGAAAGTGAAACCATGGCCGAGGGTGCTAGAAACGCACTACAGAAAAGGCTCAGAAAATCCCAATTCCAACTTCTTTGTGGCTTAAGTCGCCTGTACCAGCCCCTGCTACTGTTCCATCAGACTGGTCCAAGATAGTGGCCCTTCAATGGAGACAATGTGGCTGTGAATGGTATTCTGCTTGGGCTGTGTTGGACAGTGGGTCACAAGTGACCATTGTATTTAAGGACTGGTATGACAAACACTTATCTACTGTGCCCTTACAATCCCTGGAAGGCCTACATGTGTGGGGGCTGGGCGACAAGTCTTATCCATATCTAGGATATGCCTGCCTCTGGTTGTCTTTTCCTGCGACTGTCACTGGCGTAGAGGAGCAAGTAGAGACACTGGACCTAGTGTGTCCCCCCATTGACTGTATGATGGTTCCCCTGTTAATTGGAACAAGCCTATATGTTTGGGAGACTAGCACAACTCTGCCATGGGGAACAAGGGCACTGACTGGATGGACCCTAAGAATTCCAGCCTTAGTAAAAAGGGCTTATGACTAGCAACAGAGACACGATGAAGTGGACCCAGATGAGACAGTGGGGATAGAGTGGAAAAAGGAATTTGACTCCTTGTATTGGCCCCCAATGCCCAGTGCACAATCCATGGAGAAGTCCACCTAAAGAGAAACATAAAGAACAAAATATAGGGTCAGCTCACATTGTCCTGGTTTCAGCTAGCTAACTAGTACAAAGTAAAGGGTTTTAAGGGGATTGCAGCCAATCCCTATCTAGGGTCAGCTCACATTGTCCTGGTTTCAACTAACTAGTACACAGTAAAGGGTTGGAAGGGGATTGCAGCTGATGCCTATCTAGGGTCAGTTCACTTTGTCCTAGTTTTAACTAGCTAACTAGTACACAGTAAAGGGTTGGAAGGGGATTGCAAGCAATACCTGACTAGGGTTAGCTCACGTTGCCTAGTTTTAACTAGCTAACTAGTACACAGTTAAGGGCTGGAAGAGGATTGCAGCTGATCCCCATCTAGGGTCCGCTCACATTTGTACTGAGCATCTTGGAAGCAGGCGAGGGGAGGTGAAACAACGGAAATTTGGGAATTCCTGTAGCCATCCGTCATTGGGATGCATAAGAATACATTTATCTAGGGGTTAGGAGGAAATCTGGGGGTAGCTGTAGACATCCCTAGCTGGATTGTACATGGAGATTCAAATCTAGGGTTTGGAGAAGCCGGGGCTGGGAGGATGTGGATGAACGGGGCATGTACAGATATCAGGATAGTGGGAGGTAGTAGTGCTGTAATGGTTGTGGAGCAGCAGTCCTTCTAGGGATGATGAGGGAGCAGGGAGGATTACTCAGTATCCAGGAGTTACTCTTCTTCAGAGGGCCAGGGAAGGGGCATGTCAAGTGTAGGGGGAAGGGATGGAACTGCAAGGGTTGCAACAGGAGTGGAAACTATTGCAGTGGTGTCTTTAAAAATAGATTTCACTCACTATCTGGAAAGGGGGAGGGGCAACAGGAGGTGGGGTAGGATGTCAGACTAAGACAATGAGGTCAGAAGTAGAAGGGGCAGGAGGGGGTGAGACTCTGCAGGATAGTCAAGGTAGGCAAGAAGGAAGAAACAGGCAAGGTGGAGCAGAGGGTGGGGGGAGTCTAGGGTAGGGAAGGAGGGTGCGGAGGCGAGGATGGCTAACCAGAAAGGAAGGGCACAGAGGGGAACAGTGACATCATGGTGGCACCCAATGGCAGGAATGGGAACAAATATATATAAAAAAGACAAGAGAATCCTAGTGGCAGGAGACTCTATGGTCAGGGGTGTGTAATCAGCAGTGGGTAAAGAAATGCAAGACAAGAGGTTGGTTAGGTACCTTCCTGATGCTTCAGTTCACCGGGACATAGAATGAAAAGGAAGGATGGTGGAGAAGGTGAGCAGAGAGTTAGAGGTGCTGGATCACTTGGGAACCAGCTATCTGGTGAACCAGTCAGTGGAAACAGTGAGGTGTAGCTTTCGGAGACTGAGGGACTGATAGGCAGCACACTCGGCCTTCCCTAGCCATCTCTGAGGTCCTCCTTCTGTGGAGCAGAAAGGGGAAGGAGGACAAAATCAGGGAGAAGGAAACAGATGAGTTTAATGAGTGGCTCAAGGGGTGGTGTCTGGATAAAGTAGTATTAGTAGTAGTAAGCAGTAATAAACTTTATTCAAAAAACATTTATGAACAAGGATAGATGTTACAGCTCCATTGAGCACAGCTCATTTCCAAGGAGGTCCTTAACGCTTAGTTAAACTTACATAAGTAGCAATGGATAACATTAAAAATCATAGTCATAGTGGCCAGCCCAGTAGCGAGGAGGGCTGAGGCATCACTGTCCTACGTCCTGCCATGCCGGTGACCCATGTTCACCGGTGCGGCGGTCTCCAGGGTTGGCAGGGAAGGAATGGATCAAGCGTCCAAAGGACAGCTCTCTCTCGGGGAGGGGTGGGACCAGAGATCGGTGCATGCCTGGCCCCTAGCAGCAGTTGGAGGCTGTTACACCGGCTCTGAAAGACAGGGGGCAGAGACGGAGCAGACACCTGGCATGCTGCATGTGCGGCTCGGCCACTGGCATCATTGCACGCATATGGCTCCGCTCTCGGGGGATGGAAACAAATGGAGGCTGAAAAAATCTCTGACCGGCGAGATGATATTGGCCTCTTGCAGGCATCTTACCCGGCCAGCTGGCACCTTGAAACACCATCCCAAGAGGGAAGTACCAGTGGATGCTGGGGTGATGGGGCTGGTCAGAGGCGGCGAGAAAGAAAGAAGGGGGAAAAAAGTCATAGTCATAAAGGGTTTCACTTTGTGGGTTATTGGGGAGACTTCTGGGAAAGGAGGCTATTCAGGGACAGTGGACTCCACATGACAAAAAAAAGAGTCAGCACCCAAGGGCAGAAGTTTGACATCTACGTTACAAGGCTAGGGGCACCATCACGGATGATGGGAGAAAGGGAATCTAGCTAGTACTCCCCATATCTAGGGGCAGGAAATAAACGCCAAGGCAGGAACAAGCAGTTCAGACCCAAACTGAGGTAGGGCAAGAAATAACAGACAGCGGGCACAAAAGGGTGCTGTATGTATCACAGGGCAAAAGGGACAAAGAGGTACAAACAAGAACTCCCAATACATTAAAAATAGCTCAGAGGGTATCTGGAAAGGGTGTCGGGGTTCTTGTCCCACACCTGGATTTTACTTGCACCTAAAATGCTGCCATCGAGTGCAGTATTAGGGGTGCTGTACTGCTGGGGTGTGCCGTCCTTCAGATGAGACGTTAAACCAAGATCTCTTCTACCCATCCTGGTGATGTCCTAGTGGGTGTCCAGGTGGAAATAAAAGAATCCAGGGCACTCTTCGCAAAGAGCAGAGTACATTCCTAGTGTCCTGGCCAACATCCCCCTTCCCATAAATTGGTTCATGCAATTGTCCAGGATGTGTGCGGGTGTTGATGTGCAATGTGGCCGCCACTACACATTCAGTCACGTCACTACCAGTCTAGCATTGCTTGTAAAGCACTTTGGGATACACTGTGTATGAAAAGTGCTAAATAAATGCTGATTATTCTTCTTCTATGCGATGGTAAGGGAAGCAGTTAGAGCTAAAAGAAAGGCCTTCTGTAGGTTTAAGAAGGAACAGGGCAACCAGCCCAGTGGCGCTGAGGGTTGAGGCACTGGACACCACCTCACACCATGCTGGCGGCCGAGTTCGGGAGTGAGCTTGGGCATCGGGAGTTGGCAGGGATGGGGCATAGATTGAGCACCCACAGGGCTGCTCTCCTTCCCAGTGGGGAAGGCTGGGGCTTAATCCCGGCGTACCAGCGGCTCGATTGGAGATCGGGGTGCACTACAGTATATAGGCAACCGCGTCAATCAGTAGTGTCTGATGCAGGCAGGTTGCCATGTGCCATTGCATCAGGGGGCACCACGCCAAGGGGAGGGCACCAGAACACAGAAAAGCCTGGCTCTGCGGGGTAGGTGACGGAACTAGACCACCATGCCCACTGCTGGATCTACCTTGCCCAGCCTTCCAGTTCCTCCGCCCAGGCCCTCACCTACAGTCAGAGTCTATGTTGTGAGAGCGCCCAAAGAGGAAGGGTGGCCCCACCCCAGAGGGGTTAAGCTAGGGGTGCTGGCTGTGGGGAGGGGGGGAGGATGCTTGGGGCAAAGGGGACCCCAGGAAGACAGGAACAGGCAGGATGCCTGACAGAGGCTCTCCGGACTGTGACCAGAGGGAAAAAGAGTTTAAAAAAAAAAAAGAAGGAACAGGAGGAGGAAGAACAGAAGGAATGCACTCAGAAAAATAGGGAGACAATGAGGGCAGTTAGGGAGGCAGAAGCAGACCGGAGCTTTGGATTGTCGAGGATCAGATCTGTAGAAAAAACATTTTCCGCTACATCGGGGAAAAAGGGGAAAAGGGAGGGGGATTATTAGGTCGTCAGATGGGGGTTGGGTAATTGAGAATGATGGGCAAAAGGCTGCCATCCTAAATGACTCATTTGACAAGAAGCCACTAGTGGGATTCAAGACCCCTGCACCATCGGCCACCCCCCACAATCCATTTAATCCTACGGTTGCTTACCTGCTCCAACCAGGCTATGCCAACCACCCCCCACTGTGCATACCTCTTCAGCCATACTACTCCAGTTACTATTTGCCATGGCATTGCTTCTTTGCTCTCTTAGGGATCCGGCACCCATAATTTCCCTGTGGCATACCTTAACTATGACATAGATCACCTACCAACCACTCCCCTTATCTCGGTGGGCTACGGAGTCCTCTATATAGTACCTTTCCCTAAGCCACCCCACCCGTTTCTCACTGGTGCTCCAGTACACCCTGCCTGCTCCCCTGACCACTAGAGCACGCTCTCTTATAGATATGACCTGTCCCCTTCGCCTCACTCCCCCTCCCTCAAACTCATCGCCCCATTTAATGCATTCTGGTCAGTCACAAACGAAGAAAGAAGTTATTAGAGCAAAATGTACCTTGAAAAAGCTTATTCTGCTACTTCCTATCTGTTCTGGAACTGTGGAGGTGAACCCCAGTCCCCCCACTCCCTTGCCTCCCCCTGAGACTTTGCAGGTGCCCCAGGCATAAAGATGATGCTGATTAACGTCGTAGCCTGCTGAATAAAATTGACTAGCTCAAAATCTGGGCTGCCCACACCAAGCCAGACTTTACTGTATCACTGAATCCTGGCTTAAGAACATCATTTCAGACCAGCAGCTCTCCTCCCCAACTACAATCTGTACAAAGCGGACAGGCCCACAAAGGGAGGGAGTAGTTGTTTATACAAAAGACAAATTCAATGTCACTAATGTCTGCACCATGTCAAAACCACAAGAATTCGAATATGTGTCCCTCAAAATTCACCTTCCTCATCAGAAGTCCTTAACGTTATTGGCTACTACAGACACCCTGCTAGAACAGCAAAAATCACTACCCTTAAATCCCTCATCGCCCCAATCAGCAAGGAAACCATGATCTTAGGTGATCTAAACCTTGACTGGCTCTCATTCAAAGCAGATGGGCTAAAAGGTCTCTGCAACAAGCTTGGCTTCTCCCAACTCATGACAGAGCCAACTAGATTAACTAGCAAAAATTGTATATAGATTTTTTATGGTATTTGTAGGTTTTCTCCCACTTCCCGGCCTGAAGCCCCAGCATACAGGTAGGTGTGTGTGTGTGTGTGTGTGTGTGTAGGCACACATGCATGTACACCATGGCGCCAGCTCAGCCCCTTCATAACAATGCCACCATCTCCAGCCTACGCTACCCACCGGACCTCCACCTGGTGGGAGTGGAACTACAGGGGACAACAACCCACCCCACCACCCCAGGAGAGGAGAGCAGTCTGCCATCTTGTTCAATCCTGCTCCCCCCCCATGCATCAGCATCCCAATGACCCAAGATTGTTCCTGAACCCGAGTCACCGGCGTAGCATGAGGTAAGGCATCCAGCGCCTCAACCCTCAGTGCCACCAGGCCAGCAATACCAAAAATTGTGCAAAGAGCTCGATCATGGATGTCATCTCAAACCGTCCTCACAAAATTCTGCACACTGCCGTATTTCACAATGATTTGAGCAACCACAGAATTTATAATGTGGCACCAGATTCCATGAAAAGGGTCCATCCTCATCCAAATTTGTTACTAAGCGTAGCTACTGGAAATTCAATGCCGATAATTATCTTTCCGATTTCAGCCATGTAAACTGGCAAAACCTCTACATAGCCAAAACAGTGGACAAGGCCATAACTATCCTTAACGATACCTTATTATTGTCAGCAAATAAGCACACTACTCTCATCAGAACCAGAGTCTGCAAGTTTCCCACCCATGGTTCTACGCCTCAAACTGATCTTGCTAACCAGGATAAACTCTGGGCCCATGCTAGGTGAACTAAGTGCCAGACTGACTGGCAGACTTTTAGACTGCTAGGAATTCATGTGTCAATTTATATGTTCTGCCAAAACTACTTATTACATCGAAACCCTCGAACAAGCCAAAGGGAACTCAGCTAAGGTCTGGCAGACTATAAAATCGGTCAAAGGATATAAAACTGCCCCCTCTGTCCCAGCCAAAATCCGTGCCAACGGAGTAGAATTTGAAGACTGTGGCCTTATTCTAGAGAAACTAAACTCCAGTTTTGCCACTGCCAGGCTGGCGTTTTACCCCTCCCTCTATACAGGGTTATCTTGCCCCCTCCTACCACATCACACCCCCCCCGTACCTTTGCCCTGTACCCCCTCCAGTTTCGCCCCATTTCATACAAGGAAGTGGAAGACCATTTACCGAAAAGGGAGGTGGCGCAGACAGGATTGAACCTTTCTTCCTCAAACTAGTCTACTACTATCTCAATGCCCCCACCCTTCACATCTTCAACCTATTTCTGCCGCCACAGTCCCTTCCTGCTGGAAATCTGCTCACGTCCTGCCCCTCTTTAAATCCAGTGACCCCTGTGATCTGAATAATTACAGGCCCATCTCCATCCTTCCTGTATTGTCCAAAAATCAGCCCTGATCAGGCTTCCAGTGAGGGGCCGTAGCTAATCCTGCCAGCCGCCTGCACCTCCATGCTCCGGCCGACCAGGACACCTTCAAAACTGGGTTAGAGTCCTGGCTGCTCCGGAAAAGCACTGCGCAACTCTGATAGGCTGCCACCTGCTGCCAACCTCCTCTAATTGGACCGCTGCGCTCCACTCGGTCACTGATTGGCCCTGCCTTTTTCCTATTGGATTTTCAGTCCCTGGGCTTCGGCACCCACTGCTTTGCATTGACTTTTGCTGAAAATTTGCACACACCCCCAACACCCACCTCCTACCTTTATTAAATAGGCTTTGGCTCTACCCACTTGACCTTGGAATCCACCCTGCTTGAACCTTATTGGGCTCACTTACTTGGGACCTCACCCCTCGCCGCCCTCTCCTTGCTTCACCTCCACAGGTGGCTTTTGCCCTATAGATCCTCTCAGTTATCTCTACACATCCTCCTGAGCACTATGGCTTTGACCCTTCTGCCTCTTTGTCTCATTCTCTTTTGCTCCCTGCTACCACTGTTTTTCCTGCCTGGAGTTAGATACCCCTCTCTTCCTCTAGGCTACAGGATTGACCTTATCTACACCCAGTCTGGTACCCTTCCAACTGAGCTTGTCTATACTCTCCCATTATCCTCTGGGGATGGCTGGCAACACCTGAAGAACCATGCTAGGGTGGATGTATGTTCGCCTGTTGCCATTCTCAACACTGGCTCATATTATTTCACTTTGGGACCCAAGTCAGAATCACCGCAATAAACTGTGCATGAAACGGGTAAACAAATCTGCCTTAAAACAATTAAGATGGTGCATTCTGAAGCTTTTGCTACTCCTGCTGCTGCTATCTGGGAATGTTCACCCAAAATCCTGGGCTTAAAATTGCTTGCTCTGGCCATCAATCGAGCACAGTGGGATTCTCCTGCCCATCTCTCAACATCTGCAAGCCTCCTGCCTAAGCTGATGCCCTGCAGAATCTTCACTAACCAACAACCTAATATCCTTCCAATAGCAGAACTGGTATCTTAAAATTCCAGACCGTCTACTGCCAGAAGGTACAAATGTCTTTAGACGCAGGCAAAGAAGATGGGCTGTGCTATATCTCAAACACCCTCAGGTCACAATACTTTTCCCCCCTACGGTTTCTTCTCACAGATCCACCATTAAAATTCTGTTGGGAGCTCACAACAAAGCACTGACTGCTGCCATTTACATTCCTCAAAAGAACAGGTAAAGGCCTCAACTCAGTCTTGGACCTCATCCATGCCCAACCCCCTGACTCGGAGTCGATCCTAAGGGGTGATTTTAACATCAGTTGGCTAGCCACTGACATGGGGGGGCCTCAAGGATGCCATCTCAGCAGCCAACCTGGCACAGCTGATAGTCTCCCCCCACCAGACATAATTATAAAACTGGCACAAGCACTCTCTAGACTGGATACTGACCAGTCATCCTCCCACATCTGGAGGTTTCTGTCCTTCCAGATACACAAGTGACCATTCCCAGTCATCTGTGAATGGTAGAATAAATTCATCAAGCCTCCCCAAATTAATCAATAGTAGAATCTTCCCACAGGTCATTTGAAACACCTCAAATCCCACCCCCGACAGCTCTACTGGTCTCCTATATTCAATGCTTCTGATGTCAACTCAGCCTTGGATTTCTTCATCAACTCCTTCGATGCTGCCTGTGACACCTATGGCCCTTTCAAAAGGCGTAAAATCAAAGTCCTTTGCAATCCTTGGCTCTCCGCTGAACTACTAACGGATCTGAAAGCAAGGGACCTCCTCTGGCTTTGGGCATGGGCCACTGGCGATCAAGCCAATAGTCAGAACTACAAATGAGCGTGAAACGACTGTGCTAAATCAATCCACCTGAAGAAAATGCATACTACAGAGATACCCTCACAAGCACCCAGGAAAAGGAAATCCTTCTGGGACAATCTTAAAGAACTGGGAAGCAGCCAAAACCTCAACTACTGTGTGGTCATTGATGGTAGCATAACTCTCGACCCTACCACAATTGCAAATACTTCAATACTGCATTCTCTGACCTCAGTAGTGTTCTCCCATTAGACTTCTTCAATGATGATCACCTTCCTTCTCCTACCCCAGCTCACAACCCCCAACCACCCACGTTCTACTTTAAGGAAGTCAGGGTGCATGAGGTCCAGTAAATACATCTCTACAGCAATCACAAATCCAGAACTACTGGGGACTTACTCAACCTCAAGCTGGTATCCCTCACCCTTGATGAGTGCTACTTCCACTAGCAAAATTTTCAACCTCTCCCTCACCCTCAGCCAGTTCCTCGACAGATGGAAATCAACCATAGTAACCCGGTCCACAAAAGTGAGGACAAGGACCTGCATGTGAACTACTGGTCTACCTCATACTTCTCACCTCTCTAAGGCCACCGCACATATGGTATCTGACCAGCTAACAGAATACTTGGATAAACACAACATCCTCTGCCCCCAACAACATGGCTTCCATACAGATACATCAGCCCTTCTTGAATTCACCGGTGCTATGCACAGCTCGTTGGACAACAGCCTCCTAACCAGGTCGGTCTTCATAGACCTGATCAAAGGCTTTTGACGCTGTACATCATAAACTATTAATCACCCAGCTATGTTCTGTTGGGCTCTCACCCGAGTCCACTATATGGTTCAACAGCTTCTTGGAGAATTGCTCCCAAAGAGTGAAAATAGCTGATGTTCTCTCAGATTCATGTCCAGTTCACTCAGGAGTTCCTCAAGGCTCCATTCTTGGGCCACTTCTTTTTAGCCTCTTTCTGAATGATCTTCCACAATCATGTCCTGCACAAATCCTCCTTTATGCTGACAACGTCATCATCCTCTTCACCCACAAGTATGCTGGCCACCTTCAAAAGAATCTCTAGTTTGCCTTCACTTCGATTGAAACTTGATTTAGTACACATAAATTGGTTCTCAACTATAAAAAGAGCCAAGTTCATGCTCTTCTGCAACCCACACAACAAACAGACTCAATCCCATCACGATCAAAAACGGCCTTGGTGCAAACTTCAAACAGGTTCAATCCTTGAAAAATATCTAGGAGTTACTATCGATTGTAACTTATCACATGCTACACACATTGACAACATTGCCAAGGCTGCCAACACTCACATTGGCCTACTCTTCAGGCACAGGCAATGCCTTACCTCAGATGCCTTGAGGATTGCAGTACAGAGCTCAGTAATCTCAATAATCTACTACGGCCTGATCATCTACGGCTCTGCTTCTGCCACCACCCTCAGGTGCATATCCATTGCACTAAACAAAGCTTGCCGTCTCATAACTGGCGTCCATCGCCTCACCCTCATGTGTGATCGCTATGCACAGACTGGGTGGCTTCGACTTTCAAACCAGATCAAGTACCAAACCTGCCTTATGGCGAAGAAAATAACCCTAGGCCTTGCTCCCCTAGGTGTCCAAGCATTCCTCTGTCCAACGCAGGCTACTTGCATCACCAGGGACTCTGAATCCCAACTACTGTATATCCCATGTTTCCGCACCACACAAGGGCAAAGATCCTTTGCACACAGAGCTCCTAGATGGTTCAATGGTCTCAACATTGGCATTGCCTCAGTGCCAAAGCTTAGTCCATTCAAATCCAGTCTCCATTACATCCTGTCTGCATCTAGTTCCTGTAACTGTCCTTCCTAATTGTTCTCCCCTCTCCTCTTTGCTCTTTCCACATAGCACTTAACCCTGTCCCCCCCCAACCTCCTCTCCCATACACTCACTCATCCTTCCCTCCTACCACTCACCTTTCCTACCCCCTTGTAGCACTTTCATTGATATTTGACTAGTGCCTATGGCCGCACCCCACTAGTGTGTCTCTTTTCCATACCATGTTAACCCTGTTACCAGACCTCCTTCTGGCATTTTTGCCAATCTACTGAATGTATAAAACTGTATGTAACTGCATGTAACCCCCACTGTTATTCAATGTCTTATTTGCACTGTACCTCATCCGATGTGGAACCCTTGTAAATGAGCCTTGGCTCAAAGGTACTTGTAAGCCTAGATTCAAATAAATAAATAAATCCTTGAAAACTGATCTACAGTCAACTAAAAAAAACACTGTGAATAACACTCTCTACTCAGGGTGTAGCTACTGATACTCCAAGTAAGCCATGGCATACCAAGTTAAGTAGCAGGGGTAGCAAACAAACTGGACAGCACTGCTCTGCCCTCTCTAGTCCATTGTGTTTAAATTCCTTTGGCTTCATAGGCTTTTTCTTTTCTCTTTCAGCTTTGTTTTGGGAAGTGGCAGAGTGGACTGCGGACTTTGAAGCTGAAGGTCTCAGCTAGAGTCTGCATGGTCTGCTTACATAGTGATTGGCTCCTCCATCTCTCCTTGCCTATGTAAGTAGCAAAAACACGCCAGCCCTCTACCCTCTATCAAAAAACCATACCTCCCCAGCACCCAAAAGTTTGTTTTGTTTTATATTAAATGGTCTGATAAAATATTAATAAGAACTGTGGGTGACCAGCTCTACCCACCTGCTTCAACAGTTAATCTGTAAAGTTCTGAAGCTTTGTCTGCATCATGAACCACCCCCTCACAGCACCCAATCCTGGCACCCACCCAGTCAAGAATCCAGGCAGTAATCCAAATTGAAGCTCAGAAGGTGCCCGCTGGCACAACCCTCCCTCCTCCATGGCCGGCTACCTTGTCATGAATGGGTCACTCACGCACTTGAGTTGCTATAGTAACATCAGCTGATCACGTGATCAGCCGGTTTTACTATAACAACTCAAGCGTGAGCACTTCATTCATTACAAGGTAGCCGTGGAGGAGGGAGGGAGGGTTGTGCTGGCGGACACCTTCTGATCTTCAATCTGGATTACTGCCTGGATGCTTGACTGGATGGGTGCCAGGGTCAGGTGCCCTGGGTGGGTGGGGGTTCATATCAGCTGGTGTTACTTAATATAGCAACTCAAGCGCACAAGTGCTTCATTCATTACAAGGTAGCTGGACGTGGAGGAGGGAAAGTTGTGCTGGTGGGCACCTTCTGGGCTTCAGTTTGAATTACTGCCTGGATGCTTGACTGGGTGGATGCCAGGGTTGGGTGCTGTGGGTGGGGGGTAGTTCATGATGTAGACAAAGCTTCAGAACTTTACAGATTGACCATGGAAGCAGGTGGGCAGAGCTGATCACCTGCAATTTTATTACTATTTTATGGGAGCATTTAATATAAACAAAAAAAACTTTTGGGTGCTGGGGAGGCATGCCCCCTGACAGAAGGCGGAGGGCTGTTTTTTTTCACTGTTTACATGGCTGGGAGAGGAGAAATGGGGCTAGTTCTTATTCATCATGTTAATGATCGAATACTGAATATTCAACCAAATATTCAGAAAAAGGTATTTGCACAGCCCTAAAGGGGGCAGGCATGAACAACAGTGTGGGGGGGGGCAGCAATGTGGCAGGTTGGTGTACAAATCTGAAATGCCGGCTACACCGTCTCTCTACTCAACCCAGCCCAGTCTGGTTTTAGACAAAACCATAGCACCATCTCTGCTGTAGCAAAAGTCACACTGACTGGTTCACTGCTTATGATTCTAAGCAAGTAACAGGTGCAGTTTTCTTAGGTCTGAGTAAGGCGTTCAACACCATTGATCACAATCTCACTCTTCATAGCCTTACAAGTCTAGGTGATACTGCTACTACAGTTCAGTAGTTCTCCAGCTACCTGTCAGGTAGATTCCAGAAAGCTAATGTAAGCCCCCCAATTCTGGCTTACTTGGTAGGGCTACGGCCCTCTAGCCCGGTGTCCTCTGAACGACTGTGGTGTTAACAGGTAAAATTAAATAATCTGGGGCCCGACTTCAGGGAGCCTGCCAGGAAGACAAAAGGGCAGCTCCCTAAAGAACTACAAACTGGTTGCTGCTGAGAAAATACCCAGAGGCTGCCTGGAGATCACCTGGGGAGTTGCAGCCAATAATAGAGAGGCTGCTCAGGGGAAATATAAGGCTCGTTTTTGGCGCCAGAAAGGGGTTGGAGGTCAAGAGGCACTGCAGGGTGGATGTGAGAGGAGAGACAGCTCTCACGAATACAGTCTAACTGGCTGTGCAAGCCCTGCCTACCTCCATCTGCCAAGCTGAGTACAGGAGGAAAAGTAGCTGCTTGTGAGACTGAACATGGTAAGAAAAGCAGAGTTTATAGCTGCCCAGCTAGTTTGGATTTCAGTTTAATTGAGAAAATAAGAGATGGGCTATGGACTTTGAAAATAATCCATGCTCCCACAGCACAGAAATCATTAAGTGAAGTGGACATTTCAGCCAGGGGAGAGTCTGCAAGTGTAGATCCAAGCTGCTGCAACAGGACCCAACACGCTGTGAAAGTATCCTCAAGGTGAGGGGCTGTAGATTTTGAGACTGTGGAAGCACTACTGCCCTGCGTTGGATCTGAGGGTGGTCCTGCATGCTTTGGAAAGGGTTTAGGGAACATATACAAACTTGGTTCCCTGGACTGAAAACATCGACGCACTGGGTTGAAGGACAAAACAGGCCTGCCTGCCTGTGTGAAGTCTGTATACAAAGGCCCGTAGGCGAAGCTGGCAAGGCCAGGCAGGTGAAGCTCATCATCCCTGGAACCATCAAGTTTATTTTCATCATCCCTGGAACCATCAAGTTTATTTTCATCATCCCTGGAACCATCAAGTTTATTTTCCCCACCAGTGGTGCACCACCTATGTCAAAGCCTCCATGGTACCGTGCAACACAACTGGCTGTGAACCTCCAGAGTGGACTGCAAACCATGAGTACCCCCGAGCTGTAGCTTTGGGGAGTCTTTTAGTTAGCCAGTCAGATAGGATTCCGGGGGTAAATCATTCCAACTCTATTAAGAAACACTCAAGTCTGCCAGTATAAGATAATCAATTCAACATGTGTTGTGTTTAACTGAGTCCGAGGAAAGACCCCAGGTCTGCACCACCACCACTCAGGGACAATCTGGGTGCACCCAGGGGTGGTGAGAAGGGTTGATACAGGAAGGTATTGTGCCTAGAGTGAACTGTGTTTGATATGCTCCTCCTTGTTCCCCCTTCCCAATAAATAAGGTTACTGTTTGCATTTCATTCACTGCCCCTCTGTTATTGAAAGAGTGCTGCTGGGGGTGTGAAGCCATAGTGTGGAAACTGTCATTTGTTTGGGGAACATATTGTTGGGGCAGGGTACTATTTCCTGGGGGTAGCAACCTGTTCTTTATCCACTGGATTCTCTTGCCATTACCCAAGGTGGAGGCACCATGCCACACGAGCTGTCACTGCAGAACCCAGGCCAGCCCCCTCAGAGGTGTGTTCAGAACTACCCTGAGGGCCCCGGAACAGCCAAGGTGAGTCAAAAGGGCTGTTATACTAAAGTTGATGTCCTTCTACAGGACACCCTCCCCATCACAAGAGGTGTCCCACAAGGGTCCTTTCTAGGCCCTATACTTTTTTCCAATCTATATTAATTCACTAGACTCCAGCATTGTCAAGTCTAAGCTGCATTTTTTTGCAGACGACACCATGCTTTATACATTCAAACCAACCCTAGCCAAAGTCTGCTATGTGATGCAATCTGATTTCCTGCAGCTTGAACATAATCTTGCTAACTCCAAACTTTTAGTAAATACAAAAAAACAAAACAAAAGTGATGTTCTTCCCTCATATCAACTACACCACCATCCATACTAATGCTGCAAACGCATCTATTGTGACATCCCCAGGGAAAACACTGGAAGTGGTAGACAAGTTTAAATACCTAGACATATGGCTCGATAGTAAGCTGTCGTTTAATGCCCATATTGATAGCCTCGCCAGTAAACTTCAATCTAGACTCAGATTCTTTTAGAAACAAGGTGCTATTTCCACCCAAGGCCAGACTTAGACTAGTTCAGGCCACGTTCCTTCTGCTTCTAGACTATGGCAACATAATATATAATTGCATCTCGGCTACCAATCTACACAAACTTGACGTGTTGTTCCACCATGCCCTGTGCTTTGTCACTAAAGCATCTTGAGTTGGTTGGACATCCCTCGCCTCAAGGCAACTGTCATCTTGGCATGCGGATGCTTAAATCCTTCTAAACAAACTTCCGGGCTGCGTACCTCTCTCATTCACAGTTCTCACAGTACCTACTCCCTTAGGAAATCAGCCTTCGTCCTCCTGGATGTGCCAAGGATTTGCACCTCCCTTGGTGAAGGCACTATTTCCTATGCCATCCCCGTGGCATGGAATAGCATTTAGGAAGTATTCAAGACCACTAGCATTGTCTCAGTTAACTTCTTCAAAACCCTGGCCACTGAATATTTCAAGGTAGTATGTAATTGTCAGAGGGTTTAGTTCTCTCTGTCACTACTTCCAACCCTCCTCCTCTTCCTTGGCACCCACCCTGTTTCCCCCATCTCTTCCCGCTCCTCACCGCCACTTTTACTCCTCCTTCCTTTTCTCCTCCCTTCCAAACTCTCTCTGCCTTTCCTGCTTACCTTCCACCACTCCTGTTTCCCCCCTCTCTGTATTTCCCTCTGCTCCTCTCCCACCTCACCCCCAGGCATTTACGCACTTAACTCTTTCTCTTCTTTTCCATTCTTTTCCTTTCTTCTAACTCTGTTCTACCCTTACCTATCTCCTCCCTATTCTCACCTCCGCTCTCTCACCTCTCTGTACCAGCCTCCTCCTAACCCTATTTCTGCATGCTGCACAGTCGGGTTCTAGTAACCACCCCGCTGACTGTTGCCAAGTTTTTTGTTTTTTTTTATCGCTTTTGCTCTATTCTCCTGTTCTGTGCACAGCAATTTTAGTTGTATTTTTATCTTCTATTGCTGTCATGTAATTGTTCCATAGACTGATTCACTTGTATTCCACTGTAATTGCTTCTATGTGTTGCACCTACCATTTTTGATAAAAATCAGGGCTCTTTGTAAGATTTTTGTTGAACAGTCCAGACTTTCTTGAAAAAAAATAAATAAATAAATAATAGGAGTATGGACCTAATATCTGGGAGTCCTCGTGAAATTTTTTGGGTTCCCATTGAAATGAATTGAACGAGTCTGGAAAGTATTTCAGTGTTTTTTATTTTATACCCATTTTTTTTAATATTCCTGAATCATTATGTTGCTAATATAATGCCAAAGTCTTTTTTTTTTCAGCAGACAGCATTGTTTTGCATTCCTACAAGGTACCAGTGATGGCTAAGTAACCACAGCAGTAAATGATCAAATAAAAATAATCACCTGTGTTACTGTTGATTGACTGTTGTTCATTCATTTGTTCAATGACTGTCACAAATTACAGTGAGAAAAAGTACTTACACTGTTGCAGTTCTGGTACACTGAGTTGGAATTTCCACTGCTTCAGTGCAGTTGCCCAATTATTTATTTGCCAAACTGCTACAAAGTTTGCCATTAGATTAGGTACTGACAGTAAGACGATGTAAACATTAATAGACACTAACAGTCATTGCTGACAGTCACCTATGTCTCTCAGTCAGTCACCTCCTGACCAAAATACTTCTCCTTCATTCTTTCCTGCACATTGACATTTTAGATGAAAATTATAATCAGACTCCTGGCGGTGCCTCCACCAAACATTGCATGAGCTCCTCCCATCTCCCTCCCACCAATGATGCTCAAGCTTGGTTAGATGGCCTTAATCTAACATGATTGTGTGGTTGCTGCCCCGTGGCTTAGTGCAATTTTTTTAACTGGTTAAACCAGACTGGCTACACTATCATGACCTGGCATAGAAGTGATTATTTCTTTGCCTACACCCTCCTGCCCACAACTTCTCCTAAAACACCCACCTGCCCACAACTTCTCTTCTGCTACTCTCCTGCCCAAAATCTTCTCAAATTGTAAGAATACCTCAACCTGGCTGTACCAGAGACATTGCATTTGACTGGGGTGACTGAAAGCCCCACATTCCACCCACCCCACCCTCTTAGCCTTGACAGCTGATCTGCTGTTAGAGACAGTGGCACAATCTGGTGGATATGACAACTGAGTCTGCAATGTGTCTGCTTTCTGTGTGTATGAGTCATGGATACTTCTATGCTGGCAATCATTCTCCTAACACCCTACCTGCCCAATTAATGTCTCCACACAACTCTCCTGCCCATAACTTCTCCGACTCTCCTCCTGCACATTTCTTACCCACCCCACCACACCCACAACCTACCATGGCTCAGCAGGTTTCCCAGATCAGTCCGGTTTAACAGTAGCCCAATCTAATCTGGTTGGTGGCATGAAATCTGCAGTCTGCTTTTCTAGTGAACTTCTTTTTCATGGCATTAGATTGCCATTTTTTCCTGTGGCAATTTGCTAACACCTCCAGCCCATAACTTCTAACACCCTCCTGCCCATAACGTCTCCCAAACACCCTCCTGCCCATAACTTCTCCTAACACTTCCTGCCCATAACTTCTCCAAAACCTCCTGCACATTTCTTAATTTGTGTGTGGCAGCTAAAAGAGAACTAGTGCCAGTGTTCATGACTGAAAGCACATAGGTGACTAAAAAGCTCCCCATTCTCACCCACCCCACCCACAATTACCTTGGCTCAGCAGGTCTCCCAATCTGTCTGTGTGTGGCACAATCAGGTGGTGCCTTGGTGGAATTATCTGCTCGCTGCCACCACACTGCAAGTGAATGAGTCTGCTTTTTTCTGTTTCAACTTTTTCGTGGCATGCCATGTTTTCTGTGGTAATATCTTCCCAAACACCCTCCTGCCTATAACTTCTCCCATAACCCAACACCTCTTCCTCCTGCACATTTCCCAACTGTAGTGTACTGTTGATGACAGTAGAAGAAGCCACTGTTGCAGACAGACTATGGAAAGAGCAGAATGGGTTAGGTAACTACATTAGACAATAATATCAGACTGTCCTCCACTTAAAAAAAAAAAAACACAGGGACTGCATTGGGGCCATAATAGTTTACCCCCCCCCACACACACACATATATACAATCATCTGAACTTGTTAGACTGTGATCCTCTACCACCAAAATCAAAATGATATTAAATTTAGCAGAATGGGGTATGACCATCCACCTCACCAACCAGGCCAATCCCCAGGAACTTTAAATCTTGATCCGCTCCCTGAACAGGACCCCCACCAAAAGTAGCATTGACCTTAAGGGCTAAATTTAAAATTGTATTCCCATCCCCACCCTTGTTGGAACAAAACATTTTGATACTTATCTTCTACTCCTGTGCCCAAGTTCTTACATTGTCCTGTCTCTGGGTCAGTGTCAGTCACTCAAATTGTCTCTGAAACTAAAAAAAAAAAAAAAACTATTAAAGACAATTATTAAAGCATTTTAAAATTTTAAATTATTTTCTGCACAGTCTTACGGCCTTAAATTTCTAAGTGCTGGATGAGGGTCATAGTCTTCAAATTCAGCTCCTTCTTGGGCAATCTGCATGAGCTTGCTCACAGTGTCTGCCTTAAGGGAACATCTACCTTTGGTTTTTATTTTGTTTTGTACAGAAAACCCTCTTTCACATGCCACTGATGTAGCAGGTGACACAAGTAAAATCTTGACCATTGTGACAAAATCTGGGGAAACATCCGAGTAGTTCTCAAATAAGTCTTGGCAGACACTACTGAGCAAAGTCAGTCCTTTTTAGATTTCAGAACAAGTTTGAATTGTCCATAATCTTTCTCAGCCCTGTGTTGGTCAGTAAGTGCTGGCAGTGTTTCTTCTTTGAAGGTTGTTTCTTGGAAATAAGTGCAAACATCCTTGAGTTCCTGCAGTTCATGATCCATTATGTTGGCGTCATCTGGGAGACACTTTGGATTTAAAAGAACATTTAAGTTATGCAGCAGCTGCACTGAAGTGGTCTCAAATCTTGTGTGAAAGTTTTCAATGAGTTGCATCAGATATCCCTGAGATGCCGTCTGGAACTGCATTTGCAGTGATGGCTTGTCATTCACTTTTTGATCCTGCCACATGCCAGGACGTTGGTCAAGTACCTGAAATGTGTTCTGCAGCTCTACCCCATTCTGCTGTTTAAACTGCTGCAGTCTAGTAACTGTGGCTTCTATCATGCTGCTGGCCACCGAAATGTCAACACTGTCCCGTTGCATGACTAAAGACAGTTTATTCACCACATCTAAGACATCCATGAAAAAGAAGTAGATAAGATAAAGCAGATGGATTTCAGTTTTGTGTGAAGGCCCTTCGCTTCTGCTGCACCTTTTGCTGCATCATGCTCTAGGGCTTGTAAAAGTGCAGGGTATGATCTATGAATTGCTTAAACTGCAGTATGCAGTGACAGCCACCAAAAACTTACAGGTTCTTTTAGGGACGGATATCTGATTGTTTTTTTTGGTTGTTTAACCAGGAGTAGCAAACTAAGTTGAAAGCTTTTTACAGGAGTGACCTGGGAGCACAGGGAAGTTAAGTGACTTGCCTCAGGGTCACACAGTATGCAAGTGGAAGCTGTGGATTCAAACTCAGGTCTGGTCTGTTGGATGTCACCATATTTGCAGCTCAGAGCCTTAAACCACTGTGCTATACTGCTCCCTTTGCCATATATTGCCATCATTGAGTGTTTCCTGGATGAAACGCATACGCTGTACCATACTGCAGAGCTGCTGTAGTATCTGTACATATTTTGATGGTTATTTGATATTCATTGAATACAGGGTTGTCCCAACATGCTTGACCTGCTACCAGTGCCAGTCTGTGGGCAACACAATGAATCTGAATCAGCCTTGGGTTAACTGGCTGTCTTAACTTTGCACCCACCCCATTGTGCATTCCAGTCATGACGCTGGCACTGTCACTTGCTAATGTGATGATCTTGATAGAGCCAACTGCATTAGCAGAACACATGCAACAGTTCTACCACAATTGTGTCTGTCCTCCCATCAAGTATTGCAATACAGTCAATAAAATGAATTTTGGCCTGTGCATTATGTACACACTTAACATAAATGTTCAGTTTTTTGTGAATGGTTATATCAGTGGTTTCATCCACTGTTACCCCAAGGAACTGAGAACCTGCTAAGTGAGCTATGATTTCTTCCTGTGGGACTTCGCTATGGAGTCCAGCATGTCGATCTTGCATCCCAACCAGAGTAAATTGTGCCACTGTCTTGCAAACACACCAACATTGGTGTCAATCCTCAAGCAACAGCTGCTGCCCCTGTGCCCCAGCCCAAAAGATTCCATTCCTCACCTGCAGAGCTATCAGTGTTTCAAACTGGTTGAGTGATTGCCCTTGTTTGGTAAGGTAGTACATTGTCATTAACAGAGCAACTTTACTGTCATCCTTTGCCTCAGGATCCGAGATCTGCTCTCAAATGCCACTGGCAGAGATTGTTTTTCTGCTGTTTTCTTTCCAGTTTGCACCAGCAAATGTTCTCAGTTTCTTTCATGTCTGCAGAAAGCAGACACTTGCAAATTCATTGTGTCAGTTGTGGCAAATGGATTGCCTTTGTCACCTTTTTTGCACCAACTGCATTTCCCAACAACATTCCCCCTCTGCTTCCTTCTGTAACCCCCCTACAAATGGGAGGTCCTAAAAGCCTTCCCGGAGCTGCTTAAGTGCTCCTTGCCTAACTGGTGTTCGGTGCAATGCCGCCAAAATGCGGGCATTGTGAGTGCTTTTAAAGCCTCCAGTACTGTCTCTTTAAGAGCTGCCTGCTCGCAGGTTTCAATGGTTAGTATGGGGGGATTGGTGTTTCCCTGTTTGAATCCCACCTGAGCTGCAGTGTAATCACTCCATTTTGTAGTTGCTAAAAGCACAAAGGGAGCTCATCTGACAGATGTAACTGTTTGGCTGTAATCATTTAAAGTATTAGTTGAAATTGCAGTTTGTTTATTTTTTATTTAGTTTTTGTTTACCGGGTAAGTACACTAGACAAGTTTTATGCCTATTTTCAGGAACGACCCGGGAGAGTACAAAAGGGTACAACAGGTACATTGATACAGTAATTGGTTCAGACGAATACATTCAGGTACAAAACAGGAGAAAGACAATTTTTACAGTTTTTACATTTACGTGGAAGGTACACCCAGATACAGTGCTGGGGCAAGGTATAAGTTAGAGATAAATTCAATGACCAACAGGGCTGGTGAGGATTATGAGCATAGTAACATCATAGCCAGTCAAGCAAGGAGGGGGATTTGGACGAGGACATAGCGCAAGAGTGGTGACGCCAGAGCAGGAGAGAAGAAGCCGGCACCAGTGGACACCGGGAGGCTAAGGAGGCTTAGGACATTCACAGCCAGAAGCCACCTTAAGATGATCCCACAGGGAGGTCCGGAAACTCTTGTGAGAGGAGGCAGTACGGACTCTTTCAGGAACTTTCATTGCAGCTGGGACTCTGTGCATTTGGCCCCTCCATTTTGGACCTGGACTTTTGAGATGGGCCAATTGGAAAAGGGGGCACGCTAAAATGGAGACCACTTGAGCCAACCAGAATCAGGATTCTCTCTCTGGAGCCGGCTGGCCATAGGGGATACAGCCAGTAACTCTGGGAAATGAAGTCCTGGACAGTGGTGCCTTTTCACACCAATGAGAGCCAAATTAGGTGACTGGCATCTGCAGCTCACCAATGGGATCGGGTGGTGCCCGAACTGAGATTCCCTGCCCAAACTGCCAAGGGGCAGAGTCGTTGTGGCTGTGAGTGAGGAAGGAGCTCTGGGCTCCTGTGCCACTGAGTTTTCATGCAGGAAGCGCGTGTGGAAGGTCACATTCAGGCGGCTTGAACGCCGCAATTTTCGACCACCCGCCTAGGGCAGCAGTCAGAGGAGGCTGTGCAAAAGCACAGCTACCCATCAGGCTCACCCTGTAGAGGATTGGAGAATCTGCTGAATCACGCTCGGTCTGTCAGGAAAAGTGAAGCTGTGTCATGACTCCCCAATTAGCTGTGAGTTCAGTCGGGCCCATGAGCAGCTGCCTGGTATGGTACCCTCTGTTTCTACATATAAATGTGTCAGTGTTGCCACATACTGTGTCCTGAGAGAGAGGGAGAGTAAGAGAGCGAGAGAACTGTGCTGTCTCCGGAGTCGTGAGTAAAATACCAGGGTAGCTCCCTGTGTCTTGAGTTATTGATTGCAAGTTGGGCTGTTCCCCCGCTGGTTGCATGAACTGAGCCTGCTGGCTCTTAACTGCTACAGTGGTAGTTTACAAGTATATGTTCTTCAGGGCCCCATCCAGCTGCACCGGACTTGGCTAGCCCTTTATTGCCTGGGCACCCAGTCACAGTGACTGTTAGGACTGTGGCCTGTGCACAGAGCTCTGATATAGTAGCGTGAATAAGCTTAATTAACCCGATTTCCCAGTCCATGTTATTTCCTAATAAATCAGATTGGTTGTTTTGCAAATGTATACAGGCTGAACGGTGTGTTTATGCTAAAATACTGTAGAGGGGTAACTGTGTTCTTGCATCTTATTCCACAGGGGGTCTCTAGAGTTCGGAGGATCACACCTATTCTGGGAGTAAGTGTATATTACAGGGGTACTGTTAATAATGTGTGTGGGCCACTAGTGGGAGGAAAGGGAGGTTGCAGTGACCCAGAGGGCTGTGACCAGGTCGCCTTTGACTGTTCCAACCCCAACCTCTGGGTGGAGGCACCCGCCAATGGATCCAGGCCCTCAACCTGTTATTGGCTGAAAAGGCAGGGGTAGTAGCCCTTGGGATAGCCCCGAGGGGTTACACCTTTACAAGCCATGGAAATAACTTTGTCCAGCTGTACCTCCACAACCTTAATTTCTTGCTGCTTTTAGCAGGTGCCTTCTGTTCAGACTGATCATCAGTTTCAACATTCACAATGTCAACTGTCACTGAGATGTCCTTAAAGGGACACTGTCAGCTTGACTCTTTTCTCAGAAATTTTAACTCATTGTGCCTCTAGGCACATACATTTCAAACAGTAGCACAGAATGCCTCTGTAGAGCCAAAATGACAGCTTTTACCTAGTTTATTATTTTTTCATTAATTACCTTCAGTCAGAGTCCGCGAGAGTTGACCGTCCACTGGAGCATATCACTTGGGAAGCATACGTCTGTTGGGGGTAGCAGTCGAAGTTCACGTTGCCATGACCATGTTAGAAAGGCATCTATGATAAATCAACCTCTTCAAGCTTTTCTTGCCTTTGAATCACAAAATGAGATTACTAATGCCGCAAAATATAGTTTGAAATGTGGAGCGAAACCTCACGCATGCAGAACAGCTGCCGGTGCCAAAATCCCGCACATGCACGGGATTTTGGCACCAGCTGATCCGCATGCATGAGATTCTGACTCCACATTTGAAACTATATTTTGTGGCATTAGTACCCTTTGTTTTTGTAATTCAAAGGCAAGAAAAGCTTAATTAGAGGTTGATTTATCACATAGATGCCTTTCTAACACGGTCATGGCAAAAAGTGAACTTCGGGACCGCGCTCCCGAACAGACGTGCGTTCTCCCAAGTGATATGCTCCCAGTGGATGGTGGACCCGACTGAAAGGTAATTAATGCAAAACAATAATAAACTAGCTGTCATTTTGGGCTCTACAGATGCATTCTGTGCTACTTGCTGGAAATATATGTGCCTAGAGGCACAGTGGTTCATTTTTTTTTTTTTTTTTGAGAAAAGCGATGCAAAGCTGACAGTGCGCCTTTAAGTCACACTCACAGCATGATGACCTCATTCACTAAAAATACTACCAACAGCTTAATCTGGTTCAAGGTCAGTTGGCATTCATCTGTATCCCCCTCCCCCGAGTCGTGCCTGAAAATAGGCAGGATTTGTCTATTGCACTTACCCGGTCAACAAAAACTAAATAAATAAAAATAAAATAAATGTTGTTTGTTCCTTATACTTTGGTGCGGAGGATTCTCCTCCACCAAAATAATCAGCAAAGCTTCCTTGAGACATGTTGCTCATGAGGCTTCCCCACCCAGCTTCTTCACTCTCCTCCTCCTCCTCCTCCTCCTCCTCTCCTGGGAGCAATGTAACTTGGCCCTACACAAAGCACCAAAAAAAACACACAGTAAACCCTAAGCTCACTAAACCATCACCAGAAATCGTCCCGATGCCCTAAATGCCTAAAATAACTGTACATAAAAACATTTACCCTTTTCTGTTAAGTCTAACACTGGTGTCTCCAGGGAATGCGTGCAGCATGCACCCGCACAAATCCTTTGTCTACTCGAGAGACTGGGCATTCTGTCCGACCGCACATTTGTTTTTAAACAAATAAGAAAGCTTTTTCTTTTCTCTGCCTTCTCTCTCTCTCTCTCCCCTGCCACATTTTCTCCCCATCGATAGCAAAATGGTTTATGAGCCTGTCGCTGAGCGCCCTCTATCTCTCTGCTATCTTCCCTGTCAGAATCAAGATGCAGGTGGCTTGAAGGGGGGGAAATGATCGCACGCCCCACCTGAATACTGCTGCTTGCACTGTCTTCCTGCTCATTTCCCACCTCCCCACCTCATCTGGTGGTGTGCGCCACTCTCCAGGGCACCAAAATCACCAGGTGGCAAGGGAGGAAAAAAATAAACCAGTTGCGCATTTCGTGCATGCACAATACACGGCCCACTCAGGACTCCTGGGGCCTGCGCTGCGGAGAGTCTCGAGGTCTCTATGGGCTGGCTAGCATCCCAAAGCCCAAAATGTATGTAAAGAATGCAGGTGCCCACATCTCCGAGAGTCCTGTAAATGTCCCTGTTTTTATGTAATCAGGACCTCCTTGTGAATTAACCTGCTCAATGGAGCTTTCCTGTAATAAAATTGAATCGAATGGAATTGAATGGAAACACTAGAGGGATTCCAGAGATGGAAACACCGGTATTCACTAACGATAGGGTTTGGAAAGGGCTGGCAGCCATCAAGATAGACAAAGCCCCAGGTCTGGATGGGTTGCATCCAAGACTGCTAAGGAAATTTGCAGAAGAACTGGCTGACCTTCTGGCAAAACTGTTCAACAGCTCACTGCAGATGGGGCTGGTTCCTAGAGACTGGAGACTGACTGATGTAGTTCCTCTACATAAAGGGGGAGAGAATAAGAAACAGGCAAGGAACTACATACAGGCTGGTTAGTCTCACATCTATTGTAGGAAAGCTGATGGAAACTGATCAAGTAGGATTTCATTGACTACTTGGAGAAAAACGGCCTTCAGAATAGTAAACAGCATGGATTCATGCCAGGGAGGTCCTGTCAGACCTATCTAATTCTATTTGTCTGGGTAACGAGGGAGCTAGACAGGGGCCATGCAGTCAATCTACTATACTTCAACTTCAGCAAAGTTTTAGGCCTGGGTCCCTCATAGATGTTTACTGAGGAAAGGAGTGTATCTGGGGCAGCAGGGAGATGGTCATGATGTGGAAACTGGCTCAAGGATAGGTAGCAGTGGGTTGTTATCAATGGGTTAAATCAGAGGAGGGAGATCACAAGTGGGTACCACAGGATCAGTCCTAGGCTATGTCCTTTTAATATGTTCATTAAATGTGACTGTGCTTGCTAACTCTTAATCTCTCCTTTTGTCCCTCCTCCCTCCTGGTTTCCCTCTGCACATCTAGCTCTACAGCCCTCCACCACACCCTCTTCCCTATCCTTCCCACTCTCACTCTCTCCTCTTCCTCCCTCTTGTACCTACCACCTCTCCCACTTCTTCCTATTGACAAAGCCGTCTCCTGCTGCTATTTGAATGACTTTTCATGATTTTTGTTTTAGGGTGTGGAATTTTTGATTGTTCATACTCTTGTACCTTTTGTGTTTAATCGTGTATACTTTGTCAAATATTGTTATCCTGAAGATTGTATATTTTTGATCCCTGTTGTCATCCTTGACGTGAACCTTGGCAAATGAGCCTGTGGCTCAAAGGTAATTGTAATCCAAGAAATAAATAATAAATTAGTGCCACTGGTGAAGGAATCCAGGGTAAGACTGGCCTCTTCACAGGTGACACTAAACTGCAGAAGGTTCGACAGTGTTGAGGGAGTTAGGGAATTACAAAATGGCCTCCAAAGGCTGGGAAGATGGTCAGATGTGTGGCATCTGAAATTCAATGGCAAGAAGTGCAGCGCCCAAGGGAAAATAATCCTAGGGCAGAGTACTGGCTAAATGGGGTCACACTTAGCACAACAATAGAGGTGCGAGACCTGGGAGTCATTATCGGTGACGCCCTGAAGTAGTCAAACCAGTGCAGCATAAACTACAGCAAGGCGAACAGAATGCCAAGGTGTATAAGAAGACATATAGATAGTAGAAGGAAAGATGTAATACTCCCCCTTTATAGGTCCTAGGTGAGGCCACACCTGGAGTACTGTGTCCAGTTCTGGAGCCCTCAGCTGATAAGGAAAGGGGAAACTGTTTAGTCAGGAAAGGCACACAAGCTGGAGCTTGCTTCCAGAAGGACAGGCTGGAGGTGTTACAGTGCAGGGAGACAAAGATGATTCCAAGCCTACAGGGGAATCCTACGAGAAACATCTGAGGGCATTAAACATGTACTGCTTAGAGGCCAGGCGGAGAGGGAAATACGATAGACACCTGCAAGTTTCTGAAAGAGATTAAAAAGTGAACTGTGCAGAATGATTTAATAGATCACCAGCTCATTGACATGAGGGTATGAATGGAAACTGTAAGGGGCACTTCAGGGGAGTTGAGGAAGTATTATTTTGCCGAAAGGGTTATGGAGCCATGGAACAGCCTGTCTGCCAAAGGGTGGGTGCCAGAACTGTGAAGGCTTCAAGCATGGTGGGGCAGAATAAAGGAAATAATAGAAAGCTCTGCAGTGTCTACAGGGAGGGGAAGGATGAGCTGTGGGGGGGAGAGAGGTTCCTGAATAAATGCTAGGTCTTGGGCAACCATGGACAGACTGATGGACCATTTTTTTTTCTGCCCTCATTGTCTGTGTTTCTATGTATAGAGACCTACAAGACAGTCAATATACACCAGTGAGTTACAACACTGGTATTGCAGGGATACATGACAGTCATGATACACAGTGAATTAAGACACTGCTAGTGCAGACACTGTACACAGACCTACAAGACAGTCATTATACACTGATGAGTTATGACACTGGTATTGCAGGGATACAGGACAGTCATTATACACAGTGAACTAAGACACTGGTAGTGCAGAGACTGTATACAGACCTACCAGACAGTCATTATACACTGATGAGTTATGACACTGGTATTACCATCCTGCCGGGCCCCTGCATCTTTAAGCTGTCTATCACATGCATCCTGAAGGTCATATGTACCTGCCACAGGTGATTCTCCACTGGCCTCCCTGCCCTGCTCTCCATTTACTTAGCACTTACTTTCAACTCCAGCACTTTTCTGCACATCTCCTCTGTATACTCTTCTTACCCCTGGCCTTACTATGTTTGTGTCATCTCTCCCTCTAGTGTTGACATCCTTCTCCTGAAGCCCCTCCCCATCCTTCCCTGCAAAGGGTCGACCTCCCGCCGGTCTGTTCATACCTTCTTGATCTATTGTTAATATAATCTTCTTACCACACCTGCACTTCTATTGCCTTGTTTAGTATCCACTCCAGATTTTGGTGTACCCTTAATTTAATTTGTTAACAATCTGCAAACTCTGTATTATCCGATGTTGTTGTTGCTATTTGTTTTATTATATGTACCAGCCTGCACTTAGTGTCCAATTGTATTATTCCTTGCTCTTTCCTTCTGCCAGGAGCATCTTGAAAATGAGCTTGCTAGTGATGACTCTGCCTGGTTAAATAAAAGTTTTGATTGATTGATTGCGGGATACTTGACAGTCATTTAATACCAAGTTTAATTCGATATTGCAGGTACTGTATACAGACCTACAAGACAGTCATTATACACCAATGAGTCAAGACACTGGTATTTCAGGGACTGTATATGGACATCCAAGACAGTCATTATACATCGATCAATTAAGGCACTAGTAGTGCAAGAGCACAACAGTCATTATATACCAGTGAGTTTGGCACTGATAGCACAGGGCTGAATACAGACATACACACAGTCATTATATACCAGTGCTTGGCACTGATAGCACAGGGCTGAATACAGACATACACAACAGTCATCAATGAGATAAGACACTAGCAGTGCAAAGATTTATGCCAACACAGAACAACCATTAGCTGTGCCAATATCACACTCACAGCCATACTTTATTAGAATCGCAGTACAATATCCCATGCAAAGGATGATTTGCTTGACAAGACTTTCTATGTCTCTTCACCTACCTGTCAATGTTCTTATTCATTTCTGCTACAGTTATAACACACATAGGTTTTTAATCAGATCCTTCTCCAAGTTTTATTCATCTCACATTGAGGAAACTAAATATATAATTGCAAAACATCCCAAAGGAGCCTGTTTGCTCTAGTAGACCCACGGGGTGCAAACAAGGGGTGGCTAACCTATGAAAGCAAGACAGAGTCCCAGGTTGTTGCACTCCAAGGAATAAAATACACAAACCTCACCCAAGTCGAAATAAAGTTTCTGTTATGCCTTACATCGTCTGTCCCCCCCCCACACCAAATATGTTTTTATTTCCCCCGGATGTCTTTTTATTTCCATGGGTTGCACTTGGAAATGAGCCTCAGCTCAGTGTGCCTTTCCAGTTACCAAACTTTTAAATAAATAAAGGAAATTTATTTCACTTGGCTGAGGTTTGTGTATTTTATTCCTTGATGTGTATTGACTACCTACCTACCTGCTTGGTCCTGCATTATGTATTTGCTGTTTTGATATGCACTTGCTGTTCTAGTATGCCTGTGGCAGGACCGCTTTGTAAATGAGCTTGCTCAATGAAGCTTCCTGAAGAAATACACTTGAGTGCAACAGCTTGGGACTCTGTCCAAAAATATAACTGGCTGTGACTCCGTCTAAAAATATAACTGGCTGTGACTCTGTCTAAAAATATAACTGGCTGTTTTTTAAACAAATTGTAATTGTATATGATTATGATTTTTGTGTGATCTGTAATTGCATTTGAGTGTACTTGATTGTATTTGAGCTCTGATTATTTCCTTGATCTCCTTTACCCCTTCCCCACAAGGACGCATCTGGAAACAAGTTGCTACTCAGCTCAGTAAGTCTTTCCTGGTGAAACTTTAGAAATAAATAGGGGATACATGATGGGTGAGTGTGGAATATTGAAAATATTTGCATGAGTGCAGCGTGAACTGTGATAATATCACGAGTGCTGAAGGCACAAGTGATATTATTGCAGTTCACTCTGCAAGAGTGCAAATGTTTGCCATATTCCACAAGTAGCACATCATGTGTGCGATTTATACAATAGGGCTACTATCCATTGGGGACATTTTTGTCTGTGTTTTCTCCCTGTTTACTCTGTTTTTTTTTTTTTATTTTGGTAACTACGTTTTTTTGGGGGGCCTGGGAACATCGGGCAGTTAAGGATTTGTTCAGAATTACACAGTATTGAAATGGAAGTTGTGAGAATCAAACACTGGACTGGGCTGCAGGATGTAGGAAGTTTGTTCATTGCTTGTTATTCTAAACACTAGGCTATACTGATAGCACTGTTTGTGTGTGTCTGAGTGTGTGTAAGTGTTTTGAATGGGCTGAGACTGTTAGACACTATGAGAAACAGGTGCATGTGATTTGCAATGATAATTGTGTTACCTGCAGCTAGGAGTGAGAAACAGACTGTTTTTTCAGTAAGTTGCAGGCTTCACTGAGACAGAGAAACTGTTGCAGTCAGCACTCAGAAAGAGAAACTGGTTTATGAAGGAGGCTGGTTTCAAGATTAGAGCAGCACAGTAATGGGCTAGGATTGTCAGAATAACTATGAGACATAGGTGATTGTCTTTTACAATGCTAATTGAGTTAGTTGCAGGATTCAGTGAGAAAGAGAAACTGTGAAGCTATTAAATGCAGGCTGCAATTTAGATGGTCTCACTCTGGTGACATCACCATTGTTGTATATTTGCTGGTGATGTAGACACTGTGGGTTTATCAGAAAATAAATCCACAGTGGTGATGTCATCACAGTGGTTATACAATGGCTGTAAAAATAACACCATTTACTTTATTTATTTATTTATTTAAGAGATTTACCAGGAAGGCATACTGAGCAGAGTACTGCTCGATTCCAGATGCGCCTGGCATATCACTTCACCCCATTGTATAAATATAAATAAATATTTCTATAAAACAAATGGCAGATAATTAAAGATATTCAGCAACATAAAGATATAACCTGCATCTTACATTACCTGAAGATGGAGGTGGTGTTCTGTTTTGTTGTGGTGACTCCTCCTATTTGGTTTTGAACAAAAGCCAGTAGTTTCTCCTCCTCTTCAGTTAAGCTTTTTTCAAAATTCTGAGCTGTCCTCTTCCTGTTAGAAGCTCCAAAGAAACAGTTGAATGTTGTTAGAAATTACCTCCTGGCTTTATATTTGAATGCTAAACAAAGAGGGTCAGTTGAGAAACTAAAGACCACTCCCCACATCCCCAGTATGTATGCAATGATTAAGTGTTGTACCAAGAAAGGCATGCTGAGCTGGCAAAAACTAGGTCCCACATGGGTCCTGCAAGAGGGGGAGGGGAGAGGGGAGGAGGAGAAGGGCTGGTGGGGGAGGGGAGGGGAGGGGAGGGACAGGATAGGTACAGGGAACTGGACACACTAGAGAGGAAATATGCAGCTCAATCTATATAAGTGAGCAGCAGAAAGTTGGCGGTATAGCCTAGAGCAAGGGTTCTCAAATGGTGAGGCCACAGCCTGTTCCAGGGGAGGCTCAAGCAAGTCTGAAAAAGTACTGTATTTAAATTTTGAGTTTTATGCATTTTGTATGAAGAGATAATGCAAATTGAAAGAGGATAACAGTAGGTGCATTTAATGTATTTATTTACTAATAGGTGACAAGAGAAGGTGAATGAGCCAATGCTCATTTCAGGTATAATCGGGGAAGGGTAGGGAGTGAATACATTTCAACAGGTAACTGCAAAACAATCAAGAAATACACAATGAACAATAGTGCAAACAAATATGAACAATAAACTAATAATGAGGGGTGGTAATTGATCAATTTGTAGCCTGATGGCAGAACAGCCCAAATACAAGGGTTGAGCATAGAAGTGCTAAGAGTAATAGCAGGAAGGAGCAAAGTAATCCCTGAAAAGTTGCTTAGGAGCAGGGAAGGAGGGGAGAGGCAAAGTATGTAGGAAGGTTATTTCATATAGAGGGGAAACGGAGAAAGTAGTCTGACCCACGAGGGTACTGCAACAAGGGGTAACAATGGTTCAAGAATGAAAATAGAGTACGTAGCTTGGCCTAGTGGGGGTTACAATAAGCTGAATAATATTTGCTTATTTTATTTGTTATTCAGATAACCCTTTAAGCACAGGAGCTCTTTTAAAATGTTGCACGTCAGTATAAGACAAAGAACTGAATGTGAGCCAAGTACTCAAAGGGATTTCAATTTATTCAGCGCCAAGTACAGTATGTTATTTTTCTTTGGGGAGGCCCACGATTATTTCAATTTTGGGGGGAGGCTCAAAATCTTTTCCATGGATTTGGGGAGGCTCACTGTGACAAAGTCTCAGAACTATTGGCCTAGAGGATAGAGTTACAGGCTATGCATGAGCTTGGTACATCCTGCAGCTGCAACTGGGTTTGATTCCCACAACTCCACCAGGGGTGTAGCCAGGCATTTCAGATTTGTACACCAACCTGTCACATTGCTGCCCCCCCCCACACTGTTGTTCATGCCTGCCCCCTTTAGGGCTGTGCGAATACCTTTTTCCGAATATTTGGTTGAATATTCAGTATTCGATCATTAACATAATGAATAAGAACTAGCCCCATTTCTCCTCTCCCAGCCATATAAACAGTGAAAAAAAACAGCCCTCCACCTTCTGTCAAAAAGCATACCTCCCCAGCACCCAAAAGTTTTTTTTCTTTATATTAAATGCCCCATAAAATATTAATAAAAATGTAGGTGACCAACTCTACCCGCCTGCTTCCATGGTCAGTCTGTAAAGTTCTGAAGCTTTGTCTGCATCATGAACTACCCCCTACCCACAGCACCCAACCCTGGCACCCACCCAGTAAAGCATCCAGGCAGTAATTCAAACTGAAGCCCAGAAGGTGTCCGCCAGCACAACCTTCCCTCCTCCACGTCCGCTACCTTGTAATGAATGAAGTGCTTGTGCGCTTGAGTTGCTATATTAAGTAACACCAGCTGATATGAACCCCCCACCCAGGCACCTGACTGGCACCCATCCAGTCAAGCATTCAGGCGTAATCCAAACTGAAGATCAGAAGGTTTACTAGCATAACTCCTCCTCTCCATGGCTACCTTGTAATGAATGGCAGCCACGCTTGAGTTGCTATAGAAACCAGCTGATCACGGATCAGCTGATGTTACTATAGCAACTCTGGCGCGTGAGTGCCCCATTCATGACAAGGTAGCCGGTCATGGAGGAGGGAGGGTTGTGCCGACGGACACCTTCTGAGCTTCAATTTGGATTACTGCCTGGATTCTTGACTGGGTGGGTGCCAGGATTGGGTGCTGTGAGTGGGGGTGGTTCATGATGCAGACAAAGCTTCAGAACTTTACAGATTGACTGTTGAAGCAGATGGGTAGAGCTGGTCACCCACAGTTCTTATGAATATTTTATCAGGCCATTTAATATAAAACAAAACAAACTTTTGGGTGCTGGGAGGTATGCTTTTTGATAGAGGGTAGAGGGCTGGCGTGTTGCTGCTACTTACATAGGCAAGGAGAGGTGGGAGGAGCCAATCACTATGCAAGCAGACCATGCAGACCTAATTGAGACCTTCAGCTTCAAAGTCCGGAGTCCACTCTGCCACCCCAAAACAAAGCTGAAAGAGAAAAGAAAAAGCCTGTGAAGCCAAAGGAATTTAAACACAATGGACTAGAGAGGGCAGAGCAGTGCTGTCCAGTTTGTTTGCTACCCCCTGCTACTTAACTTGGTATGCCATGGCTTACTTGGAGTATCAGTAGCTATACCCTTGGCCTCCACTTGCATTCTGTGTGCCCAGTGCTCTTGGGATGCCCCTGAAAACAAACATTGTGCCTAGTGGGCCTTACCTGGTTACCAAAGGATAAAACTAAAGAAACTGTAGTCAGTGGCCCGAATATTCATAGGGGTTGGGCCTGGCACAACAGAGTTGTGCCAGGCACAACCCCACATTGTGCCCCGCGGATATTGAAAAGGCTGCCCAGCTAGCGCAACCCCGATGTACCGGGCACAATGTAATGGTATGCAGTGCAGATGCAGGGCGTGCCCATGCATATGCGCACATCCCGATATTCAGCCTGGTATGTGTGTGGCGATATGCTGGCACAACCCTGCATTGCACTGATACAGGGGGGCTCAAAGTTGAGCCCTTGCAGAGTAGGAACAACACCCAGCCACCCAAAGGTGGGCTGCAGTATTGCAGGGTGCATCACAGCAGCCAGCCCTGGGTGGCCACCTGCCCACCCAGAACACCGTCCACAAGCACACACTGAACCCGGACTCTCCCGCCTGTAGCCATGATCGCGTGGTATATGTTTACAAAGAAATCCCTGGTAGACTAGTGCCCCCCTCAAATCCCTGATACCCCAATAAATATAATACATGACCATCCCTGGTGGTCTAGTGGAACCCCAACCCGCTCGTTGTCGTGATCGCGGTAAATGTAAATACAATGCTCCCTGGTAGTCTAGTGGACCCCCCTCCCTCCTGAGTCCCTGACCATGTTGGAGGTATTATATTCCATTCCCTGGTAGTCTAGTGGTACCTCCGCCCTCCTGATGCCCCGATGGATGTATAAATATACAGTCCCTGGTGGTCTAGTGGATGTCCCTCCCTTCCGGGTCCCTGATCACGGTACATCACCCACACATAATTCTCTGGTGAACCAGTGGCACCCTCCCACCCCTCCCACACTTTTGGACCCCTTGCCCTCTGCTCCCCCATCATCGGTGGGTGGCTGCATCCCCCCAAGATACCACCTGGCCACCCACTAAGTAGCCGGTACAGGTATAGTCTGTAAGCCTATTGGTCCCCTGTGTGGATCACTGGGCTTGGGCGAGCTGTACTAGACAGTCCTAAATATGTAAATGAATCATTCAATATTTGGGACTGTCTAGTACAGCATGACCAGCAAGCCCATTGGTCCATATTAGGGTACCAGTGGGCTTACAGCCCATACTGTACCTGTCATTTGGCGGGCGGCCAGGTGGTATGCGGGTGGATGCAGCCACCCCACCGATGGTGGGGGAGGCGAGGGTGGCAAGAGGTCCTGTGTGGGTGAAGGGGTGGGAGTGCCACTGGATCACCAGGGAATTAAGTGTGGGTGATGTACCACGATCGGGACCCAGGAGGGAAGGGGTCTACTAGATCACCAGGGACTGTATATTTATACATCCATCAGGGCATCTGGAGGGCAGGGGTACTACTACTAATCTAGCAGGAATGGAATACAATACTCCACCGCGATCGGGGACTAGGGAGGAGGGGGCCACCAGGCTACCAGGGACATTCTATTTACATTTACCACGATCCCAGCAACAGGTGGGGGTTCCACTAGACCACTAGGGACAGTCATATTTACATATATCGGGAACTGGGGACTCGGTTGAAGGAGGACCATAGACCACCAGGGATGGTCCTGTATTATATTTATTGGGGAATCGGGACTGGGGGCCTACTAGACTACCAGGGATTTCTTTTAAACATATACCATGTGATCGCAATACGGGCTGAGGGATGCCCTGATCCCCACAGCAAAGGTCATGCTGTGCAGGACACCAGGCGAAGTCGCTACGCTGCCTATGCAAGGCATGCAAATGGCCATATGACATGCAAATGGCCCCATTTTCGCCTTGCAAATATTATGGCCTCATTTGTATGTCCTCATCGGAATATCACGGGTGAAGCGCTTAGTTAGCCAACGCGACCAGTTGGCGCATCCCTGTGCTCCCTATCTGTGGCTTGCGCTGAGGCAGTTCCATTGCACCATTCGTATGTGCGCTGGATTCTGCCATATTCAATGGTGCTGCACCATGAATATCACCTGGACCTGACCCCAGCGCATCACAGTTGCGCTACACCCAGGCTTGCGCCACTGCCTGGTGCAGTCTATCCGGGCCAGTGGGTACCATTAAATAGTACTGTCAGTATAACCCATAAATAGGCATTCAGTTGTCTAGTGTACTTGCCAGACCAATAAATTAATGAATTAAAAAATAAATATAGTCAGCGTGTATTAGTTTTCATACTCAGTGGAAGGGTTAAATTGAGCAGAAGCCCACAGGAACTCAGTTCCACAACCTCTGTCATCTTTCTCCATTGACTACTGTAGGAGAGTTCCACCACCTAGAAATCTAGATATGAGTTCTGCCACTTAACATTTCTCAGTGTATACAGTAAAATTGTACTAGCACGTGGATCAAGTGGGGAACAGGTAGGAATGGGTGCAGGTCAGGAAGGTACAACTAAGATTACCTGACCAAGTGCCAGCTAACAAACCATGAAACTAAATAAACCAAGATGTGTAAACTACCCAGCTCCACTCTCAAACCCAGGTCACCTGCGTGTCGGCAGCATATTGCTGCTGGGTCATCGGAGCGGCCGACATCACCAATTTGAGGGCTGTGGACCACAGGGGATGTATCACTGGACACTGTACCCAGTGTAGGAGATGCCATATTCCTAAGCCCTCACTATGCTGCAGCCTGCACACTACAATCAGCAGGCATTTACCTCACTGGAAGCCTGGGGTTCTACTCCATTCACCATCCTGACACCTCCCAGTTCTGTCTGAGCTTTCACCACTCCCTCCTAAAGGGACACCATTCCAGCAGCCTTTGTGACTTCCCCATGGGTATCCTAGGTATGGTCTAACACTGGAACACATGTCCCAGGGTGACAGAGCACCAAATGGTGCTCACTCTCTTTGCACTCCCTCCTCCCTTCTGTTCCCCTTGCACTCTGACTTGTTGTGTCTCCCTCATTTGTACTCTGGGAGCAGGAGGACCAATGTGAAAGCTATAAAGGAAACAAACTGGGGCCATACCATGACTCCCCACTAGGGTGGGAGTTACACCAGTATCTTTTTTTTTTCAATTGTTTAACCAGGAGTAGCACACTAAGCTGAAAGCCTGTTTACAGGTGCGACCTGGGAGCACAGGGAAGTTAAGTGACTTGCTCAGGATCACGCAGTATGCAAGTGGGGGCTCTGGGATTCAAACCCAGGTCTCCAGATCTGCAGCTCAGAGCCTTAAACCACTGCACTATACTGCCTCCCTAGTATCTAAATCATTCCATTGTAAAGCCCTTTGACAGAGATACCTGTGTCTGAAAGGTGCTATTTAACTCATTCTTTTCTGGAACATATAATGAGTCAAAATGTTCTATGCTCAGCCTTATTCAAAATGGCCACTGCGAACTGAATGAGCAGCCGTATTTGTCAGTTTGAAAAAAATGTAATTATTTATATACACATGTGTATGTATGTATGTATGTATGTGTGTGTGTGTGTGTGTATATATATATGTTTTTTACTTTCTATTTATGCCCCCTTTCCTGCCTCCAACCTCCATCACCACCTTCTTCAGGAGCTCCCATGGCAATCCTGATTTCCTGCACCACCTACCCACAGTCACCATCCTCCATGGAGCCTTGCCTCCCTCGGGGGGTGGTGTAGAAGGGAATTTGCTTCCGAGTCTCAATGTCTCATCAATAGGTGATGAGGTGGTAATGTGCGGCCAGCATATATGAGGGTCCATTGTCATGGATGCGCAGCCTGGATATACAAGGGTCCATTGTCATGGGTGCATAGCCTGGATATACAAGGGTCCATTGTCACAGGTGCTGGGTCCATTTTCCTGTTACCTCCCAGCCCACAAGGATGTCAGCAACCTAGAGGACACCATTGTTGGGGGGAGCACTCACTCAGCTGACATCTTCCATCCCACTCTGCCTTCTGCTGTGCTGTCAACTGTGGATGAGGTGGTAGCACTGTATCAAAGGCATCAACCCTCCCTCCCTGGAGAACTGTGTTCTCTGGAACACTCAAATCTCCTGCCCTGGCTGGTCCTACACTAACCTAAGCTCATCCTCGAATCTGAGTCACCTGAGTCACGAGTGGTAGCCTACCACTGTGCCAACAGGCCAGCTAATCATATGGTTTGGTTTTTAAACACTAATACCTGTCGGACATCCTTCGACTTTATTTATTTATGTATTTAGTTTTTGTTGACCAGATAAGGGCTCTAGACAAGACACTGCCTATTTTCAGGCACGACCCAGGAGATTACAGAACAATGGTACAACACCAGAACAAGTAACAGACAGTAGTAATTAATACCATTTTACAGAACATTACTTATGAACAATACATACATTTTCAGGAGGAAATAGGTATTCAACATCACATTGCTAGCATGGTAAGAAAAGAGCACTTAGATAAGTGCAGTTAGAAGACTAAGGGCAGATTTGATCAATGCTGGCTCAGGACGCTCGCATCCAGCTGAGCTCCACGGCCCTCTCACCCGACCGCTATAAGAGAAAATGTGATTTTAGTTAAATAGTATTAAAATTGCATGTTTATTTCCGTCTTTGTAGGCAAATGTTTATTTTATTCGTGCTTCTCACAATATCCTTTAATTTTATGCTTATTGCATTGTGCCATCTGTTGGTTGCAGTCTGAATCCTGACACAGCACATTTTCATCTGAAGTATCATTTGAAACTGAAGCCTCTGAAAAGGTTCGCAGAACATCTGTTTCTATCAACAAAAGGTCAGAATTATGATTTATTTATTTATTTAGATTGTGTTTACCCGGGTAAGCCCACTGAGACCAAAGGTCCCTTTTTCAGGGGCGACCCGGAGTTAGTTACAGAAAGGACACTGGAAACAATAATTACATTAATTAAGTTAGTTACATTTGTTACATCACAGTATAATGATATCATTTATACAAGGGTAGCAGGAGTAGTTATTTTAAAAAAAAAGGAACATTACAATGCTATCTGAGCGAGTTCAGTCACTGACAGACACCTCGTAGCATAAAGTCAAACACATTCAGAGAAAACAGAGAAACTCACATCAAACGCCACATCAACTATACTTCAGTACTGACCAGCACCAATAAACACTAATAGAAACATGGAAGCTAATAGTAAAGAAATGGACTTTCAAAATAATTTAAACACACAATCCAATTATTCTACATTCAACCCAAGTCTTACTGAAAAAACATCTAAAAGACTGTTATCTGAAGTAGATAGCAATGATAGCCTGGAAAACTCAGATCCGTCTGCACAAATGATATATACTGTATGCAACTGTAGTGTAGTATTATGAGGTGCCGCTAGAGGGTGGCATGGACTTTACAAACTCTAAGAGATATAGATCTTGAGCAATAGTAGTGTTGTTGTCATTAAGATCCAGAATCTCTCTCTCGGTATTCATAAGAAGGCTGCCTTGTTAAAGCACGTAATAAAGCTCCACAGTTCCTAAAGAAGTTCCCTGTGTAGATCACTTGGTTTTTCAAGATACAACATATTATCTGGTGAGAAGGATAAAAGAAAGAGGACGTTTCCGCCCAGAGGGAGCAAAAGAAAATTATACAGAGAGTGAAAGTAAAGAAAGTAGTGGGAGCTACGCATACAGTAAGTGGCTGGCACAGTAGGAACCATGGAGTCTTTTAATCTATTTTATTTTTATTTATTTTATTTTATTTTTTATTTTATTTTATTTAAACAGCAGTTTGAAAACCTTGAGCCATAGGCTCATTTACAAAGGTACCTTGTCACAGTAAGACAAACCAAAATACACAGTATAGCAGTACAACACATAAGTATAACAGTAAATTAAGACATAGATACAAACAAGCTGGTACAGGTAGGATGGATGCAAACAATACCAGAGTTATGTCGTCTAGCAGCTTAGTAATAAGCTTTGTCATAAGTATTGAGTACGGCTTTGACTAGCGGCAGTTACAGCATCGGTGTTAATAAGGTGGTTACGTAAGGAAGTTTTGAAGCACGCGATATAGTTGGAGCTCGGAGATGGAGGGGGGCATGTGTTGAACCAGGAGGGGCCCTAAGCTGAAGGTTCTTTGGCCGTGAGAGGTCCTAGGCTCTAGGGATAACAAGAGAGGTTTTCCCAGAGGTCTGAGTATGAACTAGTGGGACAGAGCGGTATGGTGGTGGTCAATCCTGGTGGGGAAAGCCCAAGGAGGGTCTTTTTGTAAGGGTACAGGTAAGATATTTGAGGCGCCCATCGAGATCAAGTACCAGTGCTTTAGCATACAGTAGACAGGTGTGTGTCATCCTAGGTGCTCCAGTAATTAACCTGCAGGCCTTATTCAGAGTAGTGAATTTTATGGAGTGCGGTCTGATCAGCAGCACCATACACCGGCAGTTCATAGTCCACTAGGGACAGGATAGAGGAGGTGATCATGAAGTCGAAGAGCTTCGGGGAGGCAGTGTTTATACCGATGTAAGATGCCCAATCGGATATTAGTGGCAGTGGCTAGGCAGCGATGTGTCCATGAAAGGAGAGGAGGGTCAAAATGGATCCCTAGGTATTTATAGGAGCAAACTTGTTCGACTGGGAATGAGGACCCAGAGTGAATGAGGAGTTTGAAGTTGCAGGACTTGTTTTGGGGATGAGTGAAGAACATGGTTTTTGTTTTTTTAAGATTTATCACCAATCTATGTTCCTTGAACCAGCCCTCAGCTTCAGTGAAGGACTTCTGCAGCGAGTCCTGGAGGGCAGTAGGGTTATGATTTGAGGCAAAGATGACTGCATCATCAGTGTACAATAGAATGTTCCCCGAGCAAGAGCGTGGAAGGGTGTTAAGGTAAAGGGAGAATAGTAAGGGCCCAGAATGGAGCCTGGGAACCCCAGAAAAGATGGGACAGATGTCTGAGTAGGTCCCATTAATTTTACACGCTGGAGCGGTCAGACAGATAACTGGTGCACCAGGAGATAGCCCAGCAGCAAAACCAGAGAGACTAAGGGCATCAAGAAGGAGGGGTGGGAGACAGTGTCAAAGCCTTGAGAGGTCAATGAAGACAGCACCAGCCAGAGAACCAGTGTCTAAGGAGGAGTGGAGAAAGTTGGAGAACTCTAGGAGGGCTGTGTTGGTACTGTGGCCGCCCAGAAGCCATGCTGCTCAGGACAAAGGACATTGTAGGTGGAGAGGTAGTCAGAGATTTGAGAGGCCACCACTTTTCCAAGGCCTTGGAGAGGAGAGAGAATGGAGATTGGTCGATAGTTTCCAGCCACAGTCCTATCACCACCTTTAAAGATAGGGGTGACAGTGGTGACTTTCCAGGCAGTTGGAACCTTCCCAGGCAAAGAGAGTGGTTGATGAGGCATGTGATCGGGTAAGGACTGTGTCTAAGACCAGCCGTGAGGATACACGGATCCAGGTGTCACTGCCTGTACTATTACTCTTGAGGGCAGTGACAAGGTGCGGCCTAGTCTCTGGGCAGAAACACAGCGGAGGAGAAAATAAGGCGAAAGATTTACTGCAGGTGCTGGGGAGGAGGTCAAAAAATTTGTAGGGAGGATAGGGCTAAGGTCAGTGAATGAGGTGTTGAGGTGGTTGGCTATGAGGGCTGGGTCTGAGGAGATCACACCATTAATGTTGATCTGGGTGGGTGGGGAGTGTGCACTCCCATTTAACTGTTTAATGTTATCCCAGAAGGTTCTGGGATTCCCCATGAGGCCGTGGGTGAGGACCGATAGTGCTCAGACTTGGCCTTTCTGATGGCCCGAGTGCACTTGTTTCGGGCGGCAGCATATAACTGCCTGTCATTGGGCCAGCCAGTCTCAATGGCACGGTGCCATAGGTTGTCCCTATGTTTGAGCTGGTGGATCAAAGCTGGGTAACCTAGGGGCATTCTTCCTTTTAGAACGCAGGGTCAACACTGGGGCAAAGATATCACAGGCATTATTAAAAGTTTGGGTAAAGAAGGAGAGAGCTGTGTCGATGTCAGGAGTTGCCTGTATAGGAGATCAGTCAATTTGGGACAGAAGTTCCTAAGTTTTATCAGTCCACCAGGGTATTGACGTGGCAGGCATGTGAACTGTGCTATGGGTTTGGGGACTGAGGCTGACCAGTGGAATAGAATGGGGAGTGATCGCTGAGAGAGTCTGGGAGGACTTGTACATTGGGGATCTGATTAGGGCGGTTGTGAGTACCACATCAAGCAGGGTACTGGAGCTCTCAGGTTAGTCCTGGTGGTGGGTAATTAGTCGCTAGGGTCTACTGCAGAAAAGGAGTCTCGGTAGAGGAGGAGATGGGGCTGAGCCAGTTGACATTTAAGTCACCCACCAGAATTTGATCAGCGGAAGGAGGTAGAGAGGTAAGGTATTCTGTAAGAGAGGCAATGGCCTGCGTTTGATCCCTGGGGGCACGTATGCAGTAGTCAGATAAAGGGGTCCCTTTAAAGGGTCAGGGGTTAGTTTCAGCGTAAGCGCCTGGGCCCTGGAGTCAAGGATGGGAGTGGGCAGGGCTAGTACGGGGAGAGATTCCTTGACATAACAGCGAGCCGCCGCCTGTCTCCCAACACGGCCGGACCGAAAAGGGGTGAAACCAGGAAGGGAGACTAGGGAGTCAGGGAGGATTTCACAGCCAAATCTCAACCAGGGTGATGACATCAGGGTTAATTGATGTGACCAGGCATTGTAGTGAGTCAAACTTTTAGGAGGTTACAGATATTCATGGAGACCATGCATAGGCCTGTGGTGTGGAGTTGGGAGCTCCTGGGAACCGGGCCAGGGTTTGGATGAATGTTCCTGACAGGAGTAGTAGCATGGCTAACACCCTGGCTGGGAGATGGTGAGAGGTTTTCCTACGATTGACATGAGGGGGAGGGAGGCTAAGGGAGCAGGGGTGGCAGGTACAGGAGGAAAGCAAGAATAAGAAGACACCCAGATGTGCCTGAGGTGAAGAGAAAGCTAGGGGAGGGCAGGGGGACGGGACACACAGAGGTCCCAAGGGGCAAGAGAGAGGTTCAGGAGCAAGGGAGGAGGGTGCCAGGGCACAGTGTGGACTAGCAGATGGGTAAGTGGGTAAGTGCACTGCTAGTGGGGATAGGCACAGGCAGAGCGTGAGGCAGGGCCAATACATTGTGGTGAGCAAGATCCCAGGGAAGAAGTGCTGTACAGGTAGGAGTAGGAAGTGGAGGGAGCATAGGTCCCTCTAGTGGCCAGCAGGTATAACCTGCAAATGGGAAAGTGGGGAGATAGGTTCTGGACAACAGGATGTGATATCACCGGATGTGATGTCACTGGGTGGATCCTTAAATTGACAGCCACCCCTGGGTGGGAGGGTGGTTGGGGCGCATCTGGAATTGAGCGGTACTCTGGCTCAGTATGCCTTCCTGGTAAATCTCCTTAAAAAAATAAATAAATAAATTCAAACCTGGGAGGACTACTCTGAAATATTGTCACAATTCTTTATTTCAAATGATATCACAGAGGCTAGTAAAAAAAAGAGCCATTTTACTAAGTGGAGTAGGCACACAAACCTACAGCTTAATGAGAAATTTGTTGAGCCCTGAAAAGCCTGGTGCCAAATCATATGAAGACTTGGTGAAATTGTTGAAAAATCACTTTAACCCAAAATCGAGTACTCAAATTTAATTCTAGAAATAGTCAAGCTGGAGAGACTGTGGGATCATATGTGGCAGAGTTGAGAAAAATGGCCCAGGACTGTAATTATGGGGAAACGTTAGAGCAAATGCTGAGAGATAGACTGGTTTGTGGGATACATAATGATAGAATTCAAAGAAGATTATTGTCAGAAACAGATTTAATGTTTGAAACAGCATTGAAGTTGACGCAAGCTGCGGAATCTGCTAGTCAAAATGTAAAAGATTTACAGCTGCAATCAAGAGAAATGTCTGGGCCCAGTTGTAGTTCACAAAAGCCACAGGACTCTGTAAACAATATGTTTAGGAACAAAGAGCAGCCAAATAAGAACATAATTAAAAATTGCTGTGGCTGGCTCATCGACGCAGCGGCAGGATTTCCGCTTGTGATGCCGGCAACCCGGGTTCGGGAACGGACTCGGGTCATCGGAGAGCCGGCCGGGGGAGGAGGTTGGAGCATCTGTAGATAGCTTGCCTTCTCCAGGGAGGAGGGTTGGGATGTGAGCTGGGCACCTGCTGGCCCCTGGCGGAGGCCGGGAGGATGGCAGAGTGTCAGGGGCTCAAATTCTGGGAGTGACGGAGGTCGGGCGTTCACATGACATCAGGTACGTCACTCTCCGTGGGGAGAAAACCAGAAAAATGGCTCTCCGTTGAGCCAGATGATGGCTCTCCAGTCCCCTCACTGCCATCATGGCCCCACGACCTCCACCCCAGCAGCACCTGGAGCCGATGTTGCAGTGTGTTGGACGACCCCCACCGGTACCTTCCCTCTCAGAGGAGGAGGACCCACCCGGCGAAGGGTTACGCTGGGCTACCTCCAGGGGGCTGCAATTTGGGGCTGAGGCAGGTCATGGAGATGGCGGACAGACGGTTCACATTGAGGGCCCAAAGGAGGTGCTAGCCAGATGGAGCAAGAGGAGCAAAAAAAAAAAAAAAATTGCTACTGTTGTGGTGGCCAGCATTTCAGCTGGAGTGTCGCTTTACAGATGAAAGATGCCACCCACATATGTGGAATGAAAGGCCACATCAGTAAAGCCAGTAGAAATAAGAATAAAGAGAAAAGGAAAGCACACACACCAAGAAAGACAGGGAAACAGAGTAAGAGCAGTCCCAAAAGCTTCCAGCATACCCTTCACTTGCAGGGGAAGGAATTAGGCGAGGACACGGAGGAAGAGCAGGGTTATGCTATGCATAGTACGAAGGGGGCAGATATTACCAAAGTAGCACCAATCATTCAGTTGTTGGACATTAATGGCAAAACTGTACAATTTGAGGTAGACACCAGATGTAGTATCACCATCATGAATCAAGCAGAATACTCTGAGTTGTGGAATAGGAAGGACGTCCCAAAGCTGGAAAAGTGTGCACTTAAATTAAAAACTTATAAAGGGGAACCTGTAGAGTTACTGGGGTCAGTGACAGTAATAGTGACATACAAAGAGACAGTTAAAGAATTGCCATTGGTAGTGGTGACAGGGACAGGCCCAAACTTGTTAGGCTGCGGCTGGATTGCTGAACTGGCCATAAACTAGAGAACAGTCAGTCAGGTGACACTGCTACAGCAGTGAACACTGCAGGAGGTGCTTGCAAAACATGAAGTGGTATTCAAGGAAGATCTGGGAACTTTACAGGGTACCACAGCAAAAATATATGTGGACAGTGATGCAATTCCACATTTCTTTAAACCAAGATCTGTACCTTACGCAATGAAACCCAAGGTTGAGGCTGAACTTGATCGTCTTCTAAGAGAGAAATCATAGAACCGGTCCAGTCTTCAAGCTGGGCAGCACCCACTGTTCCTGTACTGAAGCTCAATGGCTCTGTGAGAATATGTGGAGATTATAAACTGACTCTTAATAGGGCGTCATGCTTGGAACAGTACCCAATTCCAAAAATTGATGATTTGTTTGCAGTCCTGGCTGGAGGAAAAGAGTTCACAAAGCTAGACATGAGTCATGTGTATCAACAGATTGCGCTGGATGAAGACTCCAAGCAGTATTTTACTGTGAATACCCACAAGGGTCTGTTCAGGTATAACCATTTACCCTTCAGTGTTTCATCTGCTTCTGCTATTTTCCAACTAACCATGAATGGGTTGCGGCAAGGAGTCCTGCATGTGGCAGTGTACCTAGATGATATTTTAGTAACAGGCCGGACAGAAGGGGAGCATCTGCAAAACTTGGAAGAAGTGTTATACAGATTGGAAAAAGCAGGACTTTGGTTAAAACGGAGCAAGTGCACTTTTCTAGGTAAGGAAGTGGTGTTCTTGGGACATAAAATAGATGCAACAGGACTGCGGCCTATAAAAGAAAAAGTACAGGCAATTCAAAAGGCACCTGCACCCAAAAATGTGTCTGAGTTGAAAGCGTATCTGCGACTGTTGAATTATTATAACAAGTTCTTACCAAACCTATCAACCTTTTTGACGCCCTTGTATCAGCTCTTGAGGAAAGGAGTGAAATGGCATTGGGGAGCCAAGAAAGAGAAAACTTTTGAGACTTCCAAGAAGTTACTCCAATCATCAGATGTGTTAGTTCACTATGACGCAGACAAAGACCTCGTTCTCTCCTGTGATGCTTCACCATATGGTGCTGGTGCAGTTTTGCCACACCACATGCTTGGTGGAACTGACAAACCCATTGGATTTGTGTCAAGGACTTCCACAGCTGCTGAAAAAAATTACTCATGGCTAGACAAGGAGGGATTGGCTGTGATGTTTGGGGTGCAGAGATTTCACAAGAATATTTATGGGTGGTGTTTTGTCCTCTGCATAGACCACAAGCCCTTGATTTCTGCCTTGAATGAGATGAAGGCCATTCACAGATGGCCTCACCAGGGATCCATAGGTGGGCTGTCACACTTCGAGCTTATCAGTATACCATAGTGAACAAGGCTTGGTAAGGACTGTGGTAATGCTATGCCTTAATTCATCTTCCCTTACCAGAGGGCCCAAGCAAAGCTCCTTGTGAAGAGCGAGTGTTGTTTATGGACCACATGGATGCCTCACCAGTGACAGCTGCTCAGATCAGATTCTGGGCTGGAAGAGACCCTGTGCGGGCAAAGGTCCGGGAGTACATCTTGTGAGGATGGCCCAAAGTAGTCCTGGAAACTCAGTTCACACCATAATTCTCCAGAAAATTGAGCTCAGTGTGCAGGATGGATGTGTCTTATGGAGGGCTTGTGTTGTAGTGCAGCCCCAAGATCCTAAACTTGTCCTTGAGCAGTTGCACCAGTGCCATCCTGGAATGACACGAATGAAAGGACTGGCTAGAAGTTATATGTGATGGCCCAAGATGGATGAAGAAATTGAAAGTAAGGTTCAAAGTTGTGACACGTGCCAGGAACATAGGAAAGCTCCAGCCACTAATCCACTCCACCCATGGGAGTGGCATGAGAAGTCCTGGAGGCAATTACATCTTGATTATGCTGGTCTATTCCTTAGAAAAATGTTCCTAGTTATTGTGGATGCATATTCCAAGTGGATAGATGTTTATCCAATGACTTCAGTGACATAAGCAGCTGCTGTAGAGAAACTCTGAATGAGTTTCAGTAACCATGGCATACCCGAGATGGTAGTATCTGACAATGGAACTCCTTTTGTTAGCATGGAATTTAAAGAGTTTATAGAAAGGAATGGAATTACCCACATACAGTAACTTCTGCTCCATATCACCCTTCATCAAATGGGTTAGCAGAAAGCACAGTACAAACATTCAAGGAGTGTTTAAAGAAAATTGTCTGGAGGTACATTAGAAACAAAGTAGCTTGTGCATTGTTTAGCTACAGAATAACAACAAAGTCAACAACAGGAGTGTCCCCAGCCGAGATGTTAATGGGTCGGAAATTGAGGTCAGCCTTGGATTTGTTACGCCCTGATTTTAAAGGAAAGGTGAGACAGAAACAGTTAAAAACCAAAGAAATGCATGATAAGCACGCAAAAGCATGACATTTTGTGACAGGAGAGTCAGTGTATACAGCCACAACTTCAGTCAAGGAAAGAGATGGATACCTGCAATTATTCAGGAAGTGACAGGACTCTGTCTTACAAAGTGTTTCTGGGAGATGGCAGAGTAGTGCGCCATCATGTGGATCAAATCCACAGGAGGTACAGCGAACCGGACAGAGCTATGGACACAGAGGTTGAGAACTCTGTGAAAGGGGCCAGTTTCCATAACCAACCCAATTCCTTAGAGATTTATGAGAAATCAGGAGAGTTACCACTTACCATGGAAGTCCCAAGTAATCCAGAGACATCTGTCACTGACATGACACCTGTACTGTTTGCACCGAAAATTAAAGAAGTGACTTCATCAACTGTGTTTGGAAATTCCTCACCTGTAGATAGTTCAGTACCAGATTTAGAGCTTAGACGCTCTTCAAGGAACAGAAGTCCTCCCTGCCCAGGGCAAGCACAGCAAGAAAGCTGAGAACAGAGGAATTTAATGGATGGCTAAGAACCTGGTGTCATGCTAAAGGATATGGGCTGATGGGGGTGGGGAGGGACCTGGGAGGACAGTAGTCTCTATGCCAAGGATAGACTACACTTGAGCGAGGAAGGAAAGAAAATGTTGAAACAGAAGATGGAGGAGTACATACAGGAAGTTGGAAATTTAAATTAGGAGCGTGGGCGGCAAGTGGGCAAGGGACATGCAAAGACCACAGGTTGGGAAGCCATATGAGCTTACCCCCCATAACAGGGACAAAGGGCAAGTACTAGTGGCAATGCTAGTAAAGGAGGGCAGAATGGGAGGGGGGGAAGGGGTGGAAGGTGAACACCCTAAATGCTAGGAGCCTTGGGAAGAAAACTGCAGAGTTACAGACACTCATGACAGAGTGGGAGGTGGACATTGCAGCCATCACAGAAACATGGTTCACCTAATAAAATGACGGACCTATTGATATCAGGATACAAGTTATTTCATAGGGATAGAGTGATTGGGAAAGGAGGGGGTGGCAGTATATGTGAGGGAAGGACTGAAGTGTGTACAGGAGGAAGGGGAGGAGGATAGTACAGAGTCACTATGGATGCAAATCCAGGATTCCAAGAATAGGATTCTCAGAATGGGAGTGGTGTACAGGCCACCCTGCCAGACAGAGGAGTTAGACAGGAACTAGCAGGACATATTAGGAGGACCTGTGAGAAGGGTAGTGTGGTGACTGTGGGAGACTTATACCTGCCGGAAGTGGATTGGAGTACTCCAACTACCAGGAATATAAAGGAGCAGGTACTGCTGGATGCCTTCCAGTACAGCTTCCTGATGCAAATGGTTAGTGAACCAATCAGGTTAGGGAATACCTTGACCTGGTAATGGCAAATGGGAAGTTTGTGAGGGAACTTACGGTGGAAGAACCGCTGTCAGGGAGTGACCACCACTCAATAGGGTTCACATTTGATATGGGTAAGGAAGGAGTGGAATCTGGCACAAGGGTGCTGGACTTCAGGAGGGCCGATTTTGGGAGGATGGGAGAAGTGGTACCTTCTAAAGACAATGGTATGTATTTAAATGTTGCCTTGCAATGCACAGCGCAGACAACATATTGGGGTTGCTTGAAGTGGAAGAGCAATTTTTGGAGGCACGGTCATGTTGTGGCCAGTGGCACCACTGCTTTCTAGGGCTGGGCTCCGTGGCATGAATTAGATTGCACGCTGTCTATGACAGCAGTTGCAAAACGTGCACCAACTTGAAATGTTTGAGCCGCTGCAATGAGGGAGCAACCCTCATTGCAGGGGTGCCTGCCTGGTGTAACATTTCAATAAACATGGTGGGCGGCAGCTCACCACCCACCGCCACAATCCCTAGGGAAGCTGACATGGGGGGCGTGCTCAATCCCCTGTCGGCATATGTGACCCTTTACTGATGTGGTCTGGCCGAGGGGGTGCTCAATTCCTCGGCATCATGCCTCTGAACACAGATATGCAACGGGGTGCCTAATCCCCTGTCAGTATGTTAACCCCCCATTTTCCTGCCACTGTCCCACCTCGATTGTGTGCCACACTGGGAGACCACTCCAGTGTGGCCAAACCTGTAAAAAAAAAAAAGAAAGAAAATGGTCCACGGTGAATTTTTTATGTTTGTTACCTGAAACAAAGGAAACAGTCCCTCGCCATCCTGTTCCTCCCCAGGTCAGCACTCCACCCTCTGCGCATCCCACCTCCCCACACACACCCCTCACCCCATACTTCCCTCCGTAGCCTGGTGTGATGATCTTCGGTGGACCGGGAACACGTCTGCTGTCTTTAAAGCTGACCGCAAACTGAAGAAATGGCAGTGAGCAGTATAATGGCATAAATGTTTTTTGTTTTTTTTTTAACTTTGGTGCATATCTCGGCCATTTTTGTGAATTTGGGCACCAAATTTTCAACATGGGGTTCTTGGGACTCCACCTCATGAATTCAGTCACTGTCATCTCGTTAGTCAGTCCCAACAGGTGATTTCACGATCACTGCACGGAATTGCCTTTTGGGACCAATTAATGAAACAACAGTGTGATTGTTCATGAGATGGGCTCAAAACCTATGCTGCAAATATGGTGAAAAATTCAAAAAATGACCCTGTTACAAGCGCAGTATTGCGCAGTTTCCAAGCATGCTTGTAACTTTGAGAATTTTTAATATTTTTATTCCAGATTTTCAACATTGCCATTTTTCCCACCTCCTTATGAACAGTATAGCTGTCATTTTCCACATCCTGCCTGAAATGGGTTTTCGCACATCTGGCTACAGTGGCACAGTCGCTGTAGGAAAACAATGTTCAGGACAGAGTAAGAAATCACAGTAACACTGTTCATGAGCAGAGGTCCCAAAATACCTATGTTGAAAACTTGGTGAAAAAATTCAAAAATGACTGTGTTATGAATGTGCATTGCACAGTTTCCACACACACTTGTAACTTCAAGAATATTTAATATTTTTACTCCATATTTTCAACACTGCCATTTTTTCACACCTCCTTATGAACAGTACAGCTGACATTTTCCACATCCTGCGCACAGTGGCGCTGTTGCTGCAGGAAAACAATGTTCAGGACACAGTAAGAAAATCACAGTAACACTGTTCATGAGCAGAGGTCTCAAAATGACTGTGTTGAAAATTTGGTGAAAAAATTCCAAAAAATTACCATGTTACAAGCATGTGTTGTGCAGTTTCCACACATGCTTGTAACTTCGAGAATTTTTAATATTTTTACTCCAGATTTTCAACACTGCCATTTTTCCACACCTCCTTATGAACAGTACAGCTGTTATTTTCTACGTGCTGCCCAAAATGTGTTTTAGCACATTTGGCGCACAGTGACGCAGTCGCTGTAGGAAAACAATGTTCCGGACAGAGTAAGAAAATCACAGTAACACTGTTCATAAGCAGATGTACTAAAATGCCTATGTTAAACAGTTGGTGAAAAAATTCCACAAAATGACTAATATGTTACAAGCGTGTGTTGCGAAGTGTCCATGTACAGTCGTAAGTTCTAGAATTTTAATATTTTCTCTCCAGATGTTCAACATTGACATTTTGCATACCTCTTATGAACAGTACAGTTGTCGTTTCACATCCTACCTGAAATGCACAATGGCACACTCGCTGTGGAAATCAATGTCTGGGACAGATTAAGAAAATCACACTGCCGCTGTTCATGAGCAGAGGTCGTAAAATGCCTATGTTAAAAATTTGGTGAAAGAATTCCAAGAAAGACTATTACAAGCGTGTGTTGCAGAGTTTTCATGCACGCTCGTAACTTTGAGAATTTTTAATATTTTCACTCCATATTTTCAACATTGCCATCTCTTCACAGCTCCTTATGAATGGTGCAGCTGACGTTTTTATGTGGTGCAGAATGGCGCAGTCACTGTGGGAAATCAACATTTGGGACACATTAACAAAATCACAGCGATACTGTTCATGAGCAAAGGTCCCACATGCTTTTATCAGTTGGGGTCACAAAAGGCCATGTTGAAAATTTGGAGTGCAATACCAATAAACACCCAAAATCCCAGGGCGTTACAGTTTCTAAATCAGAATGTCCCACCCTGTACAGACTACAATACTAAGGTGTCTTTGAATTGTCGGTTAATGCTCATGCCATTGCACCCACACCTCCATCCTGCAGCCACTGACAGCCATCCAGGTGTGCCCTGGACTCTTCAGCCCCAAAGTTCACCTCATTCTCCTATGCTGCACCCATCTCAACATACTTCCTTATGAAATGGGGTGAGTGTAAGGCCCAATGACCCCAAGGCACAATGCGACACTTGTCAGAGTCTGCAGGGTAGGGTTAGGTGAAATGGCATGAGCATTATGGCCAACGACCCAAAGGCACACCCCAATGCCCGTCATTCTCTGTAGGGTGGGGTGGGGTTGACGGTTCTGTGCTTCACTGCCATTCCTATTATGTGTCTCTCTAATGCCTGCACTACCAATGCTAATGTCAGCAATACAACATTTGGCATTGACAAATGCTTGTTTTATTTTCTTTCCTGTCTTGATTTTTTACGAATGTTAATTGATAGACCACAGCCAGAGTAAAATTAAGCTGCTCTTTGATCTTACTAGTTGATCTCTTCAACATACGTACTCCATTGATAATGAGAGTCTTCCTGTTTGTAAGGAGTGTGAATTGTCTGTAAGGCTTTGATGTGTAAACTGCTAGTCTATGTTTTGAATTCACATCCAACCTCTATATCTGTCATGCTGCTCAGCTGTTTCCACTTTGATGTGAGGAAGAGGGTTTTATCTCTCGAAAAGCTAATCTTAGAAATCATTTTGTTAGTCCAATAAAAGGTATCACCTGCAACATATGTTTTTTTTTTATCTACATTGTAAAAAAAACCCAAAAAAACTCACTTTTGCTACTGATACTGCTGCCAGGCTGAGATTAAGTTTAGTTTTCCTCAACTTCCAAGCAAGTATGGTATGCACTCTTCCTAATATTCCTCTACATTCTTGTGGGCCGGGTAAAGGCAGGGATGTCTTTAATTCGTTTCCATTAAACACAAAGCAGGAAAGGAAATCCTGTCACAGGAAGGAAGTGTTGTCTGTATGTTGACCTGGAGTCCCAATGCTAAGAGTGGAGACTCTCTAGTGTCAGGTTAAAGGTGTAGTAGCATAAATATAGCTTCATTATTTTCCTCCTGTGTGTTTTTATGGAGAAATGCCGAAAACCTCATTTTTCCTGGCCCCTTAATGGTTTTAGAAGGTAAGTGCTTACTATGTACTGTGAGGGGATAGGTTGAAACTTCTATAAATCTGTCTTGGTGGTGATTAGATAGCGCTTAATTTTTAGGATGTGTGGTACAAATCCGTTAACCTTTAGAAATGCTTGCAATTGGTCATTCTGTTCCTGGTTGATGGGGATTGTTTTCTGAGGGACTGCAGCTGTGTGCCCTAAATACAGTATGTAACGCCCCTACAAATGGGGTTTCCTAAAAGCCTCCTAGGAGCTTGCTTAAGTGTTCCTCTTGCCTGCTGGCGTTCGGCGTTTAAGCCGTTAGAATGGCACTGTGAGTGCTAGTAGAGCCTCCACCTACTATCTCTTTAAGAGCTATCTGCTTGCAGACATCATTAATGTTTTTCCAGGGAGCTGGTGTTTCCTGTTCAAATCCCACCTGAACTGCGGGGTAATAGCTCCAATTTGTGGTCACTGAAGGGGCAAAGGAGCCCATCTGAAAGATATACCTGTTTGCCTGCAAACATTTAAAGCATTAGTAATATTGTGTTTGTCTAACCTGCCTTTATTACAGATGGGACTTTGTGTGTGTTGCCCCTCCATTTTGGACCTAAACTGCTGTGCTGGGCCAATGGGATTAGGGGAGCTATAAAATGGAGACTGCTTGGACCAACCAGAATTTGGACTCTCCTGGGAGCCAGCTTACGAGGGGAATGTATAGCTAGTAATTCTGGGAAGTGTAGTTTTGGACCTTGGCGCCTTTTTGCACCAACTGAGGGAGCTTTGGAGTGATTGACAGCTGAGTCCACCAACTGGACCAGGTGGCACCCGAAGAGAGTGCTCTGCCCAGCAACTGGGAAGTCAGATCAGTTGTGACCGTGAGGAGAGAAGGAGCTCTGTGCTTCTGCGGTGTATAGTTTCACGTGGGAAGCACGTGAGAGGCCCTGAAGTTGGTCTGTTGCCATCGCAAGCTCAAATTGGACTGAATCTGAGGTGACTGAAAGTGAGGAAGACTGAAAAGTGGAAACCAGGCGCACCCTGTAGAAGACTGGAGAAACTGCTGAATCACGCTCGGTCTGTCAAGAACTGAAGCTGCTGTGTGAACTCCAGGGTGTTTGCAGTAATTGCGATAGGGGGGCCTAGAAGCAGCTACCTGGTATAGTAATTTCCTTTACATATAAATGTGTGGAATGCTTGTGAGGGATAGTTATTTCAATTCACTTTTTACCGTATGTTGTAAGCTGCAAGTTGAATTAAATTTAATCGGACTAAATCCGTCTGCTAGTCAAAGTGGTTGGGCCTGGGCAGTAGAATCTCATCTCCCTGCCTTGCTGGTCTGGCAATCCAGAACAGCCATCTTCTTCAGGTTCTCTGCTTGGGGTAGTGTGAGTACAAATCAGGGCATGCCCCTGTGACCTGTTAACAATCACCAGTGTGTCATCTAATTTTATTTATTTCATTTCTTCAAGGACTGAGCCATCCGCTCCAGATTACAATTGGTGTTGTGCATATCTTTTCTACAGGGCCCTATCCATCTGCACCTGCCGGCCAACCCGGCAATGGACCTGGCTAGCCCCCTCCCAACCTGGGTACCCAGAGTGTGACTTTTAAGACCCTGTATGAGTGCACAGTACTGTGATTTAATTCTGCCAACCAACTTGATCTCCCCCTCCCGTGTTTCATTCCCCCCAAATAAACCAGATTTGATGTTGTTGACTTTAAACTGTCTGAAGTGTTAGTACCTATATATCAAGCATTGCATTGGTCTGTGTATGTTGATTAACCTTATTTTACAGGGGGTCCTCAGAGACGCACCTCAGAATCAGTCTCGAGGGTAAGTGGTACTTTATGGTTGAACCATGTGTACATGTGGGGCATTGATACTGTAACTCCTGTGCATTGTGTGCGTCATTAGAGGGAACTAAAGGGGGTCACAGTATTCCAGAGGGCTGTGACCAAGCTAGTCTAACGAATACAAACCCTGACCTCTGGGTGGAGGCACCCGTCATAGAACCTAGGCCCCTCAACCTGTCCATAGTTAAGCAGGCAAAGGTAGTAGCCCTTGGGATAGCGCTACCTGGGGGTTACATGGTATATATAATATACTGCTAAAAATTATGTAAGAAGTTAGCACAAGTATACGGCCTAACAGGGGCATCTTATGTGAGGTTTGGCTAACTATATCATATGGTCAGGATTTTCTAGGTGCTAATGATGCCTGTTTTTGAGATTCCACCATTTTGACTTTAAAGTACTTTCAAGGAGGTTGGTGTTTGAAATACAGTTAAGTCTCTCGAGATTCCAGCACGCATATGTTCCAAGGACAGCCCTTTAGGCTGCGCTTGTATCCCCTAGATCAGCAAAGTTTTTTGGGAGTACAGTTTTAGACTCTAACATTCTAATGTTCTCTCCTCTCTCTCTCCTGTCCTCTGACTCCACTGCCTGGTTTAAAAGTTATCTGGACAACCGCACTCAACAGTCAAAATTGTCGACGTCCTCTCTGACTCAAGACCTGTTTGCTCTGGGGTTCTTCAATGGTCCATCCTGGGCCCACTCCTGTTTAGTCTCTTTCTAAACAGTCTCCCAAGCTCCTGCCCTGAACAAATCCTACTCTACACAGATGATGCCGTAATTTACACAAGTCACCCGGAGTCTATGCCCCTTGAAAACCAACTACAACTCGTATTTGCCTCAGTAGAGAAATGGTTTAGTCATCACAAGTTGATACTAAACTATAAAAAAAACTAAGCTTATGCTCAGGTACAATTCTTTAAGTATCTTGGAGTCACCATAGATAGCAGTCCCATATATGGGGTATATAGATAATGTTGCTAAAGCTGTAAATTCGTATTGGTCTACTGTACAGCCATACAGGGCAATCTCTGACCCCTGAAGCCTTAGGATAGCTGTACAGAGCTCTATTATTCCTATAATTGACTATGGACTGATCATCTATGGCTCTGCAACTGATATTGCCCTCCAGCATATCTCCACTGCTCTTAACAAGGCATGTTGTTTCATCTCAGGAGCCCACCATCTCACCCACAAGTGTGACCTCTTTGCCCTAACCGGTTGGCTACAGCTTAAAAATTGCATCAAATACCAAACGTGCTTGATGGCCAAGAAAGTAACCTTAGGCCTCTTGTCACCTGGAGTACAAGATCTTCTAAGCCCCTCTCATAATCTGTACCACACCTGAGGTTCTGAATCTCAGCTCCTACAGGTCCCTCATCGTTGAACCACCCAGGGGCAAAGATCGCTCGCTTACAGGGCCCCACTCTGGATGAATGCTTTCAACAGTGACATCGCCTCAGAAAATAAGTGAGGCCCATTCAAATCCAAGCTTCAGTCACTACTCTCTACAGCTAGCACCTGTGACTGTCTCCCTTAACCATGTTTTCCCAAACGTCGACCTTAGCACTTGACCTCTTTCATAGTAACTTAGCACTCTTGCCTCCTACCCCTCCCCCTGCATCCCCCTACTCCCTCTCCACCCTTCCTCCCCTTGCCCCACCTCACCTCCTCCACTCCCACCCCCCTTACTCTTCCCAGCCCACCCTCCCACATCCCTTCCTACACCCTGTGCCCTGTTTGTCTTTGCAAAGCCTACTGGCCGATATCAATGTACTGTATGCATTTTCCTGTGCCTGAAACTGATTAGCATAATGTGTCTCTGTTGTTTTACATTGACTGTCCATTATGATTTTGTGTCCATTATGATTTTTGTACCTCCTATTTACACTTTATTGTACCATACTTTACTGTCCTGTTTAATCTGTTGTCCTTTCTACTGATGTGGAACCTTTGTAAAAGAGCTCTTAGCTCAAAGGTATATGTAATCCGAGACCTAAATAAAAAAATAAAACATCTATTGCCTGCAGCTGTGTTTCCATTTATGGGGGCAAATATCTTTTTCACAAGAGATTTTAATCTTCAAAACAACTTGTGAATTTTTAACTGTGCTAATTCAAATACCTTCATGCTTTGCAGCTTTGCACCTCGTGGAGGACCAGCTCTATTACACTGCATATGGGACATTAAGAAGAAAACACAAAATTAAAAGGGCAAAATGAATGGTGACACCTAATCTTGTAACAATGCTCTTGAATGTTTGTTATAGCAGAAATGCCTTAAACAGTATCTGAAATGTTCAAAGGATAAATTAATTTAATTTCAGTAGATTCTCCAGGTTTATTATAGTAATATCTAGTTAATCAGAATGCTGGATAGGCTTTCTTTACACAAATACTCTTGCTTTCACATCTGTTATAGTGTATAATCATTAAGGCTGGGTTGTAGGATATTGAATGAAGATTAATGCATTCACTTTATAGTATTACACTTATGGTAATGTTTGAAACATACATGGTTATGAAAAATGTTTTGGCTATAATTGTTTAAAAACCTATTTTGATCTTCCTAGCCTTTGCCACCTTAATTGTTTTGTTATTTGCATTTTAGAAGTTTGCCCTATATTAACTATATAATATTTAAATGAAATATGTGTCGGTTGGGGATGTGGTGAGAGCCCTGCATTTGGCTGATGTTTCGTGAAACCTCATTTGAAAATAGACAAGGGTATGGGTGGGAGGGAGTTATCTTAGGTACAGAAAGTTCTAAGAACACTTATACTAGTAACTTATTTCTTTGCTCTGTGTTCTTTTTTCCTCTCTTTTTCACATCTTTGACATACAGTTGTGCTTGACCAAATTTGTCAGCCTAGATTATTTCTGTACTTTGTGCATATATTGTGTGACTACGCCCCTTCTGTTTGTACAGAGACTGCATATTTCACTGAAGCTTGGTAATGGCTGTAAACAAAATTTTAACCTTATAACCTGGAACATTAAAGGTCTCAACCATAAGCTCAAAGGTATAGGGTACTTGGACATCTTAAGAAATTAAACCCTCTACAATATTTATACAAGAATCACATCTGTATGGTGTCTCCAGAAAACTGATGCAAAGCGAATGGGTAGGACAGGTACATGGTGTTGGAATTAACCCTAAAAAGGCAGGAGTTCTGTTTCTTATTAAAAGAGGGCTTAACTTCCATATGAATACAGTATTCTCTGACCCATCGGTTATTTTGTAATTGTTAATGGGAAAGTAGCACTGATGTTGAAATATTAGCAAAAGTATTAGCTGATAGGGTTAGCGCAGGTAATGCCATCACTGGTGGACAATAGACAGACTGGTTTTATAAAAGGAAGATTGGCATCTGATAATACTAGGAAAATATTTCACTTACAGCAGATAGCTAACAAATCTAAAGTGGCAGCCGGCCTTCTGGCATTAGACGCAGACCGTGGAATCCTTTAAGCGGGATTTTAAGACTTTTTTTGTGGAGCAAGGATTTCGTGGATTGATGCTGCTGTGAATGCTGATTTTATACATATATTTTGATTTTATGATTCATTTGTACAGCGCCTTGGTGCTTGAAAGGCGCTAAATAAATAAAGCTTTATTTATTATTATTATTATTAAGATATCACTCTAGCTAATGTTTATGGGCCTAAGAATACATCACATGAGGTGTTTTCTAATCTCAACTCCAAATTAGTTATATACCTAGACAGTACAATATTTTTGGCTAGTGATACCAATAGTACTCTAGACCCTTTGCTGGATAGATTAAATATAGAAATAGCAGAACAGATAGAGACTTACAAAATTTGGTGACTAACTTAGGACTAGTAGATGCATGGAGACTATTTCACCCTAGGGACAAAAATTACACTTTTTGGTCAGAACACTATGGTTGGACTCCAGAACTGATCACGCTTACATACCTGAGGCCTTGGTGGATCAGATGACTAACACTGAGATATTAGAACAGGTGATATTCTGATCATTCACCAGTCATTGTCTCCTTTCTGAGCATGCCCGTTGTTTTCTCAAAGAGATGGAGACTGAATAACTATCTACTTGAAGATAAAAATTTCCTTGACAAAGTTAGAAAAGAAATTGCCCACTTCTGAACTGTAATGATGCAGCAAACACCTCCTGTACTAACACTAGGAATGCTTTAAATGCTGTTTTGGGGGCATCCTTATTAGTAGAATATTTTGAATTAATGGGGAAACAAAATTTGCTATCAGGCAGTCAAAACCTACTTACATTGACTCAGGTCCTAGAGCTACCAAATACTAGCTATTAGATTAAAACAAAATAAAGGAGGTACAAGAATTAGTCGAAGTCAAAGAGGCTGGGAATAATGCTTTGATAACAGACTCAATTAAGATTAATAAAGAATTTGAAAAAGTTTTATCAAGCATTGTATTTTAGTGATCATGACCCCCTCCACCCAAAGCATTGTTAACCTTCTGTCTGGGAAGTCCCTTACCTAAGATTCCTGACGGACACAAACTACAGCTGGCTAAACCAGTTAGAGAAGCTGAAACTGTCAAAGAAATCAAGGCACTAAAAAAGAATAAAGCCCCAGGTCCAGATGGTTACTCCTCTAATTTTTATCCTAAACTAACTGATGAGATGTCTCCACTTTTATCTAAAGTATTTCAGGAGACTTGTGAAAAGAAGGGCGTCCCTCAAGATATGATGAGAAGTTTGATTACACTCATTCCCAAACCTGGGAAGGACCCAGAGGAATGCAGAAACAATAGGCCTGTATCATTAATTAACACTGATGTTGAAATATTAGCAAAAGTATTAGCTGATAGGTTAGCGCAGGTAATGCCATCACTGGTGAACAATATACAGACTGGTTTTATAAAAGGAAGATTGGCATCTGATAATACTAGGAAAATATTTCACTTACAGCAGATAGCTAACAAATCTAAAGTGGCGGCCGGCCTTCTGGCATTAGACGCAGAAAAGGCTTTTGATAAAATCCTGTGGTCTCATATTTTTAATACCCTAAGTTTATACGGATTCCCTGAAGAGTTTAACAAACAAAATGTTAAATGCCATATTAGTCCTAGTAAGAACAAATCAAGAACAAATGGTTTGATACCTTTTATTCGACCAACAAGGAGGTAACAAAAAGAACAAAGAGTTTTAGCTTTCAGACCAACAAGTCCTTCTTCAGAAGCGTAATGAGAGTTATTTAGAAAATCCCATATTATCAACACTTAGAACATGCAAAAAAAACAGAAATCATTTTCATTGGTTTAAAACAGGCCTTCAAAAATAATTAAAGTGACATTGGAGAACTTGAATAGCTAAAGAGTGATTTCAGCTGAACCAAACTTAAAGGCCAAAGGTTGTTTAAAGATAACAGAAGGCAGAGAGGTACCATGTATCATTCTAATGGATAAAGAAAAAAAAAAGAACCTTAAGATTCTCTGCTCAGTAAATTACATGTCAAGTGAAGGAATCCTCCTAAGACACACACATTTCACAAGTGAGGCCACAGTATATCACTCTGCTCAGAAGAGAACCATTCTGAATGAGATGACCCTCGAGAAACAACTGTAAGCTAAAATGTAACATGTAACCAAGTAAAAAATAATAAAAATGAGCCCCAAAATTACAGCATCAGAAATTATCTTACATGGCATATACAATGATGAAAATGATGTATACCCAAGGTGAGTAAATGTATCACACTGATCAGAGTACAACCAGCTGGAGATATATTCCCAACATACTCTCAACAAGCTATTATGTTAAGCCCTTGTTGTAACAAGATTTTATACATGATAATAGCAATTGTCAGTGTAAGTGCCAGATAAAAGAGTGCTAGTCAGGGACCCCCAAGAAACTGAGACTATGCAGCCTGATATGTACAGATTTCAATAAATGTGAGTGTATAATCAAAATAATACATGTATAGAAACAGTCTAGGAATCCAAACCAAAATTCTTAGTCTAAATTTATTAAATTATTATTATTATATTAAATTCTGAAGCTCTTTGTTCTTTTTGTAGCATCCTAGTTGGTCCAATAAAAGGTATCAAACCATTTGTTCTGGATCTGAAGAGTTTAAAAATTGATTAGATTACTGTAACAGAATCTATCTGCTTCAGTAATAAGTAATGGAATGTTGTCTACTACTTTTTCACTCTTAAGAGGAACCAGGCAAGGATGCCCTTTGTCTCCATTACTTTTGGACCCACTAGTAAGGAAGTTAGCATGTGAAGACGCCATTAAGTTATCCGCGATACAAGACAAGAGGGTTTTAATTTCCTTATATGCCGATGACATACTTACCTCGGTGCAAGACCCTGGAAACTCTGTTCCTAGGATTCTAGATATCATAAGTGAATTCGGAAGATATCTGGTTATACACTAAATAAAGAAAATCTAACCTCTTACCATTAAATTGTCACTGTAACAAAACAGACATAACTAGTTTGGGATAAGGTGAGAAAAGAAGGAATAATGACCCTGGAATTAAGTTATGTAAAACGTCAGAGAAACTGTTAATGTCAACCTAAAGATTCTTAAGCTTAGCATTCTTAATTCCTTAGCAAATGGAATTGCTTACCCCTGGGCTTCTGGGGTAGGATGGAGGTGGTTACGATGAATATTTTACCAAAGGCCTTGTTCTTATTTCAGATATTCACATTCTTTACACCCAAAAAATTGTTTTCTGATCTACAAAGTAATGTGAATAAGTTTGTATGGAGTTATAAGAGAATTAGAATGGCTCATAACAAAATATCTAGACTTAAAAGCAATGGGAGCCTAAAATTTCCAGATTTTATTTGTATTATTTATCCTGTAGAATTTCTCAGTCAATCAAATGGTTCACCCTATCTAATAATAGGGAAGAAATATCCTAGTGGCTGGCTATAGAAAGAGATATAACTGAGGCTCAGAAAATAAACATAGCTGCTGTACTCTTTGCCATGCCTGTCAAAAACAAACAGAATAAAGCAATAACGGATAATATTAGACTTTAAAGGATTAGTCAGAAACTCTTAAAAATGGACATTAAATTGTCAAGCTCCCAACCTTTATGGAAAAATACAAACCTTATACATAATGGAGAAACAATTTCCAGGAATGGTGTTCAAAAGGAATTTGTCATACTAAAGATGTGGTTGCAAACAACTGTCTTAAATCGTATTCAGAGGTAACTCAGACCCATAATCTGACTATTCATGACAGAGATAAATACTTGTTAGTGTCTGATATAGTACTTAACTTCTATGGTAATGACCTTTATTTATTTATTTAGCTTTTGTTTACCGGGTAAGTACACTAGACAAGTATTATACCTATTTTCAGGAACGACCCGAGAGAGTACAACATGAGGAACAGCAGTCAAGGAGACATGGCAAAGAGAGTACAATTTTTTGTCACAGTAAACAAACATGTGGGAAATACATCATTTGACGCTAGGGGAAACATACAGTAGTAAGTATATTTCAGATTATACACTCTAGAATTAGCTAGTTCAACTGACAGATATATACAGGTCATCATACATAGGAGTGAAGAATAGCTCAAGGACTGATTGGTCATAATATAACTTATAACATTTGTCGTATACACCCCTAGGCTAGTTGGATCGTGGATAGGTATATACAGCTCATCACATTTTTCTAAATATGCACGTGTTAGACAGAAACAGAAACACTTGGTAGTACAAGTTTCTACCAAGTGACCAAGGTGCAATATGTCATGGTTAGCCTATGATCGTGGAGCAATAATGGGTGTAAAAATGCCCAAGGTTTTTTAGGCAGGAGTAGTCAGAAGTCATTGATACAGTGGGGAAAATATCTCCAGGAATTCAATGGAGACACCCTGGGGAGGTTCAGACAAAACAATTTGGCACCTTCAAACATCTAGCACTAATGGTAGCACAAAGTCTTTTCTTGCTCATTCCCATTTACATCCATCCATCTCCACTTTTTACACCCTTTTTATAGAATTAGAGGAACACATAATGAGAACATCAGGTGGTGGTCACTCACCCTGGGAAAAGAGACAGGACATTGGAACTGGGCTAAGATTTGGTCTTCCACACTTAAAGCGTTCAAAACTGTTAACATGAAATTAGTCCATGATAAATCCCTGCATAATCTATATTATTCTCCTATGCACATGTTTAAGATGGGTATTCGGACCATATTGGCATGTAATAAATGAGAAAGGAAAATGTAAATATTTTGCATGTGTTTTGGGAATGTAAACACTACAGACCCTCTTGAAGGAGTGATACTTTTGTTCAGTGACATAGACTGGCTTAAAGATAAACTTACTCTGAAGCTTGTCTTATAGGCTAGTTTGATGAACAACTAATATGGTCTAGAGAACAAAAGTCTACTATACATCTTATTTCCACTTCTGTCAAAAATGTTATACCCATAAGTGGATTGAGGAAGAAACCCTTCCTTGCCAGAGTGGAGAAATGACTGTTTGGCTTATTCTTTGTCTGGAAAGGTTAGCTCATTAAATGTTAGGTCAGGGTGACAGTTTTTCTTCCAAATGGGTACAATTTATGAAATATTTGCTCAACTATATCCCCATTAAGATGGTAATTTTTTTATTCTGTTATTACACATCACTTAAAGACAAGTGCATCCAGCATTTGCACATCCCAGATAAGAGGCTGACTCTTTCTGTTTTATACTAGGTTACTTCTTCTACTTTCTTTACTTTCTATTTTCACCTTTCTTCTTTCCTTAAAATATTTTTGTTGCAATGTTTTACAACACCAGGGGAAATGTGATTGAGAATGTTAATAGTCTGAAAGATATCACAGAGAAGTATTTAAGACATATAGGAAGGTAAGAAGCTAAAAACGTATCTTTGTATGTTTTGACCTTATTAGGATGATTCAAGTTGTTGTCACAAAGTGATTTATTTGGAAGCAACAAATGTAACTTAGATTATTACTTAGACATGTCCTTATTTCTCTATTCTACTATATAGTATACAAGGAGTAATCCGACTATGTTATGCCAGTATCAGAGGTCTGCACTTCTCTACCTTCATAATATTATGCATAATGTATGTTTTGTTTTAAAACTAAATAAAATTTTATCGAGAAAAAGGAAGACTAAGGCAAATATATAGTCAGTAGAAATACTGAGGGAACACTGATATGCAATGGGGTTTAATGCATGAGTTGAAGAAAGACAGTGGAGCAAAATGCAATATAAAACATCAGTGTATTTTTTTTTTAATTATTCTTTTCATCCTGCTGCCCAGTCCAGCCACCATCTCTCTGGCTATCGTTCAGTCCAGTCAACTCTCCTGAACCCCAGGGATTCCCTTACCTGCCCTGCAGGTAAGCCCTCCCCCATGTGGTGGGGCCTTTGGTGGGTGACATTTCTCCTTTAGTCACTCCAGGTTAGATAGCAGGGACTTTGAATGCTAGGTGGACAGGTGGCACAGGGCCTGAATCAACTGTAGTTTCATCCTGCTTGACAGGAGAATTTTCCACTGTTCTCCCACCCTGTGGTAACCGCTGTGAGCATGTGATGCACCATGCAATGGTCGTGCATGTCACAAAGCATTGCATCCCCTCTCCAACCACTAGCCCTACTTGTGGGCTTCCGGTGGAGTACCTGCAGCGAGCTCACTCTGCCTGCAGCCTCAAAGAAAATGGCATTCTGTGTGCCCCCAGGTGGCTTTCCTGTAGTGCCAATCAGTCTGCCTCCCACCCCAAGGATGTAAGCATTCTGTGTGCACCCAGGTGGCACCATCAGCCTACCTCCTGCTCTGAGGATGCAAGCATCCTGTGGGACCCCAGGTGATGCTTCTGTAGGGGGGGCTCAGTCTGTCTTGCACATTAAACATACAAGAATCTATTAGAAGTCATTACACAGCTTACTAGTAAGGGGTCAGTTCTCCTATTAGGAGACTTCAACTTGCCTAAAATCAACTGGGATACACTAGTAGGTTCTAATACAAATGAAAAAAATTTTTAACTACTATTATTGATCTGGGTTTATTTCAACTTGTTAAAGAACCCACGAGGGGCAACAATATTTTGGACTTAGTCCTAACTAGTCATGACATTCCGGTTAGTAATTTACATTTATCAGATCCCTTGGGCAATAGTGACCATAAATCTATATTCTTTCCTTATCTGTTCTCTTTGTCAGACGCATACCCATAAGCAAAACAATCAAACACTATGATAGGGGCTGATTTCATAAAATAAATACTCATTTAGATAGTATTGATTGGGAAATGTCTTAGCAGCCCTCAACACTTCTGAGGCATGGGACTTTTTAAGTCACAGATATTCATAGCTGAGCAGAAATATGTCCCTAAAAAATGTACCTACAACTGTAAAGGAAAAATACCATTATGGTTTAATTCCTCTATAAAAACAAAATAAGACGTAAGCATACACTGTTTGCGCGTCTGAAAATAGTAACTTACTTTCGAGCAACAATAATGAGTTACTCTACAATACAGAGAATCTGTAAGATTACTCAAAAATCAATAGTAACAGCAAAAGAAACTTAGAATTTCGATAGCACATACCAAGGATACGATAAATCCTTACATGCCTACTTAAATAGTAAGAAAGGGAGCCATAAAAAATTGGCCCCCTCATCTTTGAGAACAACATAATTAATTCTGATTCTGCCATAGCCTCTACACTAAACACTTACTTTACCTCAGTCTTTACCAACGATCCCTTAGAAACCTCTATATTTACTTCACCTAAAATTGGTAATGTGAAAATTGTTCAACAAAATGACATCTACAATCTATTGTTATCCCTTAAGAAAACTACCAGTCCGGGACCTGATGGTATTCACCCAAAATTCCTTTTAGGTACCATAGATAAAATTACTTTCCATTATCAATTATTTACAATAAATCCCTTATGTGTATCTGAAGTTCCTGCTGATTGCGAGGGCTATAGTGGACTCTATTCACAAACAAGGTTCTTATTCCTAGTAAATAATTATCGTCCTATAAGCCTAACTTCTATTTCCTGTAAACTGCTTGAAAGAGTAATCAAATCACAACTGGAGAATGAAATAGTATCCCTAACCTCACAGATGTTACACAACACGGATTTAGAACAGGACTTTCATGTACTACTAATCTACTATCCTTCTACAATTTTATTAGTCTTAACCTTGACTCAAACATCCCTCTGATGTTATTCTGTTAGATTTTAGCAAGGCCTTTGACAAAGTGCCTCATAACACACTTATTTCTAAACTACTTAAACTAGGTTTTCAACAAATATTGTGTTATGGATAAAAACTGGCTTACTGACAGATCGTAGAGGGTGCGGTAAATGGCTATTTGTCTGATTGTGGCTATGTGACAAGTGGGTGCGAGGGATCAGTTTTGGGTCCGATTTTGTTTAATGTTTTTATTAGCGATATGGTAATTCATTCTACAAACCTACTGATTAAATTTGCTGATGATACCAAACTCGGTGGAGCAGTAAATAATGTCTTAAACAGACAAACACTAGTCAATGACCTTTCAAATATTGAGCAGTGGGCACGCTCAAATAAAATGGAGTTCAATACAGCCAAATGTGCCGTTTTACACTTTGGTAAAAATAATCCCCAACAAGTATATTCATTGAATAACTGTATTATTAGAACCTCTTGTCTTGAAAAAGACTTGGGGATTTTAGTAAATAACAAGTTGACTCAAGTTTCTCACTGTAATAAAATTGCAAATCAGGCTAATTCACTTTTTCGTAGAATAAAAAATACCTTCATTTCAAGAACTGAGCAATGTATCATCCCACTTTATAGATCACATATTAGACCATATATGGATTATGGTTCTCCATTTTGGAGCCCTCATCTTCGTGGTGATGTTGATAGGCTGGAGAAGATTCAAAGAAAAGTCACAAAAACTGTTCCACACTTAGTTCTCAAGACTATGAAACAAGGCTTCATAAAACAGGTCTGCACTCGCTTAAATTAAGAAGAACACGGGTGATCTACTACAACTCTTCAAGATTATTCAAAACCCTACCTTATTGAAACAATGCGGTATTTCATTTGTGAATAGGAAAATTGGTCCTCACTTAATAATAAACAATTCAATATTGCCAAATGTAAAACCAGTATTAGACAAAATTTTTTTCAATAAGGACCCCAGATTATGGAACACTCCTTCCCCAGGACATAGTAATTTCTCCCTCTTTTTCAATTTTCAAAACCAAACTTGATAAATGGCTGATCGAACAGGGCCTTTTACAATAATCCACTTATGTGGAGGACAATATTATAGGCAACTGCCTTCTTTTGTCCCACTAACCAAGTAAACCAAGTAATCCTATGTGCCTCCAGGTGACACTCCTGTAATGAGGCTCAGTCTGCCTCCCAGCTGAACGATACAAGTATCCTGTGTGCCCCCAGGTGGCACTCCTCTAGTGTAGATCAGTCTGCCTCCCACCCTGAGGATGCAAGCATCCTGTTTGCCCCAGCAGATGCTCCTACAGTGCCAATCAGTCTGCCTCCCACTGCATGGAAGTGAGCATCTTGTGCCCCCAGACAATACTTTTGCAGTGTGTATATTTGTCTCCACCCAGAAGGTGACTGCCCTGTGAGCTCCAGGTGGTGCTCCTGTAGAGTGGATCAGTTTGCCTTCCACCCTGAGGAAGCATGCAGCCTACATCCAGGGCTCACCTGCATGACAAGCGACAGTGACCTCTACTTTGATGGAACAGCTATCATTATTCTGTCCACAATTCATGCTCTCTTCTGGTGGATAGTGGTTCCTCTATGGAGGCACCTGCAGTGGAGACCAAGGAAGATGCTGGGAACCTTCACAAAGAAGACCCACAGGAAGGTGGCATGGTACCCCACAGGGGAAGGAAACAACTCCTGGTGGGGGACTCAATCATTAGGGAGGTAGAAATGGGGGAGGAATGGGAGAGGGAGGTAAGATGCCTGCCTGGCACCACAGCTTGGAAGGACAGGAAGCAAATCCTCAGGATCGTGGGAACAGCTGCACAGAGGAGGGAGCTGGATGTCATTGTCCACCTAGGAATAAATGACCTGGCTAGGAATGGTATCAGAGCAGTGCAAGAGGAGTTTGTACAGTTGGGGAGGGCCTTAGACAAGAAGGATAACGGTAACCTCCTCGGAGGTGCTGCCTGTCTATGGCAAGGGTGATGCTAGGGTACTCCCCACCAGGGAATTCAATGAATGGTTGAAAACTGATGTGGAGCTCAGGGTTTTGGCTTCATTGGGGACTGGAAGCCATTTGGAGGATGCAGACCTATACTGGTGCAATGGTCTGCATCTGTCCAGGGGGGAACCAGGATCCTAGGCGAGAGGTTTAAATGCTTCATTGGCAAGCATTTAAACTAGCCAAGGGGGGAGGCACTGAAAAGGAGCAGGGAAATCCCAGCCTCCCCCCATAAAACATGGTAATTAGTGAGGTAAACACCAAGGTAGAGAAGTCATTAGGGAGCAGGACAGAGGTAAATGTGAAAAGGCAAAGACAGTAAGGACAGGAATGGGGCTAAAAGGGGTAAGGCCATCAAAAATGGAGGGTGATGAGTACCAATGCCCGAGTCTGTCTAACAAGCCCCTGAACTAGTGGCCTGATGGAAGAGGGTTGCCTGATATTGTGGCAGTCACAGAAACATGGTACACAGAGGACCATGACTGGGATGTCAACATACCAGGATACAAAATCTACAGGAGGGACAGGGAGGGTAAAAAAGGAGGAAGAGTAGCTCTCTATGTAAAGGAAGGGATCAAAGCAACAGAACTAAAGACTAAACAGGGAGCAAATGAGGCACTCTGGGTCACCCTGGAGACAGGAAATGGCTCCACAGTCTGCATGGGGGTTGTATACAGACCCCATCTGAGGGGGAGGGAATGGACAAGGAATTATAGAAGGCATCCTTAGGATGGCAGAAAAAGTCTCAGCAAAGTGCATTAATTTCTCCTATTTCTGAAATGGAAATAGAAAGGGTGATTAATTCCCTTCCGTCAGATAAAACCCCTGGCCCAGATGGGTTTAGCTCTAATTTTTACAAAGTGTTTTCTAAACAACTAGTACCCATTTTGCTTCCTCTTTTCCGCTTTCTTCTTTCGGGTCAAGTGACTGATGCCTCCCTTTTTGAGGCTTTGATTATTTTATTGCCCAAGACTGATAAGCCACATGATCAGGTCTCTAGTTATAGGCCGATTTCCCTTCTCAATCAAGATATTAAAATACTAGCCAAATTACTCACGGACCGATTAAATTTAATACTTCTTCGATAACAGGTGAAGAAACAAGTTGGATTTATGAAAGGTAGATCTTCAACTGACCATCTTAGGACTCTGGCTCATGTCTTCTACCTCCAGGGACGCCCTTCCCAATGGCCTTGGTCTCCTGGAAGCGGAGAAGGCTTTTGACAGAGTTTACTGGGGGTACTTATTTGCAGCAATGGAAGCCTTTGGTTTCCCCGGAGAATTTCAGAGCTGGGTCCACTCATTATATTTATTACCCTCTGCCCGAATATCCTGCAATGGGGTGATTTCCACTCCGATAAAACTTTCTGTGGGAACCAGGCAAGGGTGCCCATTATCCCCATTGCTCTTTAATATTTATGTAGAGCCTCTTATTCGAAGGCTGGTAAATGCCAAAGACATCTCGGGTATTCTAATAAATGGTCATGAAGCTAAGGTTGCGGCTTATGCAGATGACCTCCTTCTCCAGTTGTCTAACCCAACAATATCTATTCCCCCGATTCTCAAGATAATAGAGGAATTCGGTGTGGTCTCTAATTACAAGCTTAACATTGGTAAAACCCTGGTTTTCCCTCTTAATCACAGAGTCTATAAACATGAAATCACTACATTTGGTTTGGCGTGGAAGGCAGACTCTATTAAATATCTAGGCATTACTTTGTCGTGAAGTGTGTCCCGACTTGAGCAGTTAAACCTAGACTCTCTGGTGCAGAAGATTGACCAAGATCTCCGGGTGGTCCTTCTCCTCTCTCTCTTTGGGGCAGGATAAACCTGATTAAAATGAATGTTTTTCCCCGCCTTTACTATCCTATTAACATGTTAAATATTATACTCCCAATGTCTTGGTTCACTAGAGTGCATAGTATGCTTTCCAACTTTGTATGGGGATACAAGAAAGCGAGGATGGCATATCACAAAGTCGCTGCCCCAAAGGAAGGAGGAGGTTTAAGGCTTCCGCATCTTAGGCTGTACTATTGGGCCAGCCAGGCCAGTAAGTATCTTAAGTGGTTGACATTTGACCAACTCACAGCCTGTCCTGGGTATACCCGCTATAGCTAAGGGTAGAAACAACCCTTATTAAAAATGTGGATACCTCCCAGAGCGATGTTACACACCAAACTCACGACCGCTTCCTAAAGCATTTAGCAACTCTCCCATTGCAGTCTCGATTAAGGCTCACATACAGCTATATGCTTTTCTCAAATATGATAATATTAGGGATATTTCTCAGCCCATTAATGGTAATCCGAACATACAAATAAATAATAAGCCTTTGCCACCCTTCTGGCTTCCTCAGTTAGGAAATTGTCAGTTGGAACACCTTATTTCAGCTGATATGCGGTGGTTCTCCTCAGAGGATATTATGCATAAGTTCAGGATACCTGGTAAGACTATATTCAAAGTCTATCAGCTACGGCATCTCCTGTTGCAAAGTTTTTGGGTTACTCCACCTCCCAGTACTCAGGTTCATTTTCAACCCTCGTTAATCCAAATGGCGGTCTGCTCCATGCTGTCTCTAAATTATATAACCTCTTTTGCCTGGGCATATCCTTATAACTATGCCACTGTAGCCTACTGGCAGTCGCTTTTACCAGGTAGGGAACTTGATTGGTCCGATCTGGTATCATGCCAGTAAATTTATGTTACAAGATAGACTCAGGTTGATGCAATTTAAAATCCATATATATCTACTACTCCACACAAAAACTTGCCAGGCTGGGTCTTCGTCCTCTCCGATCTGTACTAGTTGCAGGTCACAGACTGAGACCTCTTCACATTTTTTGGGAATGCCTGAGAGTAGTATTACTGTGGTCCACTATCAGACAAAGAGTAGATCCACTATTAGAATTTCTGAGTTGTTTACGCCTGAAATTTGTGTTCTGGGGGATCTGTCATCTATTACTGTAGTATGCAGAAAGTACTATATGGCGTTGATCTCTTTGTCTGTTAAGAAAATCGTTCTTAGACATTGGAAAGATTCAGAGAACTTAAATTATGTGGAATGGCTCCAGGAACTTCTGGCCAGTCTCAGAACGGTGAAGTCTATTGCAAGTCTCACAAACAGAATGGATAAATTTAACAAGATTTGGGGCCCCTTTCAAACTTTATACGCTTACAGAACTGAAGATTATATTTTCTGTCAGGTTACTGCACTCTTGTAGGTATATTGCTGTGCTGGGTTTGTGGGGTAGAAGGTGGCGGGGGTAGGGGAGGGGGCATGGGAGAATGAGCCATTGTACACTTGTCTTAAGTCTACGATTATGTGGTATTGACTGTTGTGGCTTGTTCTCTGTACTATAAACTTTCAATAAAAAATTGAATGAAAAAAAAGGATGGCAGAAAAGGGGAGATATTGTTGATGGGGAACCTGAATATGCCAGATGTTAACTAGAGCACCTTTGCTGCAGGTACATCCAAGAGTAGGGTCATTCTTGATGCCCTACAAGGGGCATGCCTCAGACAGCTAGTATTGGAACCCACTCGGAGGAGCAGTCTTAGACCTGGTACTCAAATGGGAATGGAGAAAGAATCTCAGATTTAGAAGTGGTAGCTATCTGGGAACAAGCAACCACCAAACAGTGTGGTTCTGATAACACAGCCATACAATCAAGCCATACAAAAGCAAGAGTATTGGACTTTAGGAGGACTGACTTTGGAAAATGAGAGAGTGCCTCAAAAAGCACTAGCAAACAGGCAAGAAGGAGGGTGGAGGAACAATGGGAGTAATCAAAACAGCCATCACAGAGGCAACAAGCCTTTGTGTAAAGCAAATCAACAAAACACAACGAAGGAAAAAAACGCTATGGTTCTCAAAAGAGGTGGCAGGGAAGGTTAAGGAGAAAAGGATAGCATTCAGGAAATATAAGGAAACACAGAAGGAGTAGGACAGAGAACTTTATCAGTTAAAGTAGAAAGAGGCTGGGAAGGCAGTCAGAATAGCAAAGGCTCAAACCGAGAAAAGGATAGCCAACTCTGTTAAGAAGGGGGATAAGACCTTTTATAGGCACATTAGGGAGCAAAGAAAGACCAAAGGAGGGATACTGAGGCTTAATAAAGGGGAGGTAATGTGGGTTGAGGGTGACAGTGAAAAAGCTGGGATACTGAATGAATATTTCTGCTCAGTATTCACAAAGGAAGAGGAGGGGAGGACCTAAACCAAAAAGAGAAACACTCTGAAGATGGGGATCGATACCAGTCCATTTACAGAAGAAAGTGGTCTGAAAGAAGTAACAAAATTGAAGATGGACAAAGCAATGGGGCTCTGATGGGATTCACCCAAGAATTCTAAAAAACTAGGGTAGAACTAGTGACACCGCTGACTACTCTCTTTAACAAATCATGGGAAGATGGGGTGGTACCCGAGGACTGGAGAGGGTGGATGTGATCCTCTTCACAAAAGTGGGAGCAGGACAGAGGCAGGAAACTACAGACCAGTTAGTTTGACTTCAGTGGTAGGGAAATGATGGAATCACTTCTGAAGGAAAGAACTGTTGAGTACCTAGAGGCCAGTGACACTTGACCCAAGGCAGCACGGATTCACAATGGGAAGGTTGTGTCAGACGAATCTAATAGATTTCTTTGATTGGGTGACCAAAGTAGTAGACCAGGGAGGGGCTGTGGACATGGCCTTCCTAGATTTTAGCAAGGCATTTGATACAGTCCCACACAAAAGATTAATACACAAGTTAGCCAACCTTGGAGTGGGTCCCAAGATGGTAGCCTAGATAAAAAATTGGCTGGACAACAGGACGCAAAGGGTAGTAGTAAATGGAGTCCACAGTGAAGAAAGGAAGGTTACTAGCGGGTACTGAGGGTTCAGTACTGGGACCGGTCCTTTTAATGTCTTTATAAGTGATATTGCAGAGGAACTGAAGGAGTATATCTCTTGCAGACGACACAAAGATCTGCAAACAGGGTTGATACACAAGGATGAGAGGAAAGGATGAGAGGACTTGGCAAGGTTGGAGGAATGGTCAAATGTATGGCAGCTCAGATTCAGTGCAAAGAAGTGTAGGTAATGCACCTGGGAAACAAAACCCAGGGGAAGAGTACGCAATGGGGGTAAGATACTGACAAAAGTAAAATGGAAATGGACCTGGGGTAACTATATCAGATGACCCAAAGGTGCGCAAGCAATGTGAGAAGTGCAGGAAGGTTGGGATACTGGGATGCATAAGGAAAGGCATCAATAGTAGAAAACAGGAAGTTGTTATCCCTCTGTACAGGCAGTTGGTGAGACCCACCTGAGTACTGTGTGCAGTTCTGGAGACCCCATCTCCACAAAGACATAGACAGAGTGGAGGCTGTCCAGAGGAGGGCACTAAATGGTGCAGAATCTGCACCAGAAGACATACAAAGAAAGACTAAAGGAGCTTAATATGTATACCCTTGAGGAAAGAAGGTAGAGAGGGGACATGATAGAAACTTCAAGTACCTCAAGGAATCAAAAAGCCCAAGAGGGTAGCATCTTCCAGAAAAGAGATGTGCAAGAACAGCAAGCCAATTTGAAGATAGAGGGGACGGCTCAGAGGTAATGTGGAGGATATGTTTTCACGGAGAGGGTTGTGGATGCAGGAACAGCCTCCTGAGGAGGTCGTGGAGTCAAGAACAGTGGGGAATTCAAGAATGCATGGGACAGACATAAGGCAGTCCTAGTGGGGCTAGGAGGAAGTAAGCTGTTGGTTAACTAGGATCTGCAGCTTATCTGTTGGTAGGAAAATGGGCAGACTAGGTGGGAAAAGCGGTCCTTATTCGTCCAAATTCTATGTTTCTGTTTTAAGTCTGCCACATATTTTTAAATGCTTTTAAGCCAGCTTGTTGCACAGGGGTGGGCTGCACTCAGCGCCTGCAACCTGGGTTCAAGAATGAGCCGGGACATTGGGGCCCATCCAGGGAGAGGAAGACTGAGCATCCCACAGGGCACTTTTCTCCAAGAAGGCAGGGTAGTAGGCTCTGCTTTGATTCAACCTCCTCACCAAGGATCACGCCCCAGACCCGAAGCGCCAGGGTTATATGCTACTGCTCTCTAATGTGAACTAAGGAATTTTCAGCCTTTTGCAGCAGAATATTGTGCTACTTGCCTTTTTTATGTTGACCAGTGCCGACATCCAGCAATTTTTCCACTGTGATGCTGCCACTTGGTGGCCACAGGTGGCAGTGAAGTTCACAGTGAGGGATGGCCACTGGCTGACATCATGTGCAGCCACACAATCTACACACGCACAGGTACAGGCCTTCAGTGCTGACATCCAACCAGGGATGGGAGGAACAGAAGGAAAGACCCCAGAGCAAGCAGGATGACGTTACCGCTGTTCGAGCCCCTGAAAACCTTCTAGCAGTTCTCACCCCACGTTTATGGACTGGAAGGAGGTTTACCCCACACCTGATGGATCACCATGGCCCACTTGAGCTGTGTGATGCGACTAGTGGGTAGGAGTGTAGGAGCTAGTGATGGCAAGGACAGAGCCGGGGAAGGCAAACAGAAGAGGCAATGCCAAAGAAAAAGAAACAATAACAAAAAATTTTTTTTTTTTAATAAATAATTTTGTAATAAATAACTCAAGTCAATAAATATGTCCTCCACTAGCAATTTGTTTACAAGTCTTTCCCCTTCAGGGTATTTTTTACCTATACATACTAGCGTCACACTGTGCATTTATTGGGATGGTGTCGGCACAGGCTTCTGATGGTAAACAACACAGCCCCACAACAATGTTTAGCTTTCTCATGGAAGGCCTGGCGAGAGCGTAGAAACTTTAAACTTCAAAACCACATCCATCTGTTCTGGGATGAAATAAAATGGAACAAAGAATAAACCCATTGATGTTTTTGTGTGTGCTAACATTTTCCACCATACTGTTTCTTTAAGTGGACAGTCTATTCTATTCCTATGAAAAATGTTGCTGTGAAAGTGAGTTTTTGTCTAGAAGGAGTCTCTCTGACTCTGAGTAAGGTTAATTCTCAAGGGGCCGGTCTGATAATACTGTGGCTGCAGCTGCCCTTTGTTATATCAGTGATTGCCAGCAGATGTCGCTACGTTGCAAAACAGCACCCATTACCCCCTTAGGTCAGCAAACAGTAGCTGTTTTAGCCAAACTTGAACATTGAAATGAAACATGTTACATCTTTTAGGAAAATTCTACCCCTTGACAATACACCTTAGCCTTGAAAAATTCTATATTCCCCTCCGTTGCGCAGACCCTCTTCAAACCTAGGGCATTGATGTGGGCTGTTTGGGAGAGAAAAAAATGTTTCAGAGGTTCTCTCCTGCTCTGAGATGGGTGATTTGTGTGTCCCGCTGTGACGCTGCAGTCTGAATGACCACAGATGGTGGCAAAGCAGGGGACTGTCAATGCCGCAGGAAAGGACACATACCTAGTAATGCATGTCTGGCTTCCACACTGTGCCCTGCACCCTCGGGGTGGAGATTTAGAGACAGGATTGGTACCTAGTAATCCATGCCTGGCTTCCAGACACTGTGCCCGGCACCCTCACAGGGTGGAGATTTAGAGACAGGATTGGTACCTAGTAATGCGTGCCTGGCTTCCAGACACTGTGCCTGGCACCCTCAGGGGGTGGAGATTTAGAGACAGGATTGGTACCTAGTAATGCATGCCTGGCTTCCAGACACTGTGCCCTGCACCCTCAGGGGGTGGAGATTTAGAGACAGGATTGGCTGGAAATTGGGTGGTCCCCCTGCTTGGAGGATGGTAGCCCACCATGTGCAAATGGAAATGCCATTTCAAGTTCCTTCCCTGTGTCCTGATATATCCTTAGGATGCTTCCTCGTCCCCTCACTGGGGGTTCCTAATTATAAGTGCCTGCCAAGCAGCTGATAGGCATGGTCGTGTGTGTGTGTGTGTGTGTGTGTGTGTGTGTGTGTGTGTGTGTGTGGGAGAGAGAGAAGGTCTTTAGCTGCTGAGTGTGTTTGTAAGTTGATTTAAAGTAGTTTTTTTAGCTGCCATTTCTGTATGTTGGACATTGTATTTAAGGTCTGTTCCTAACTGCCTTTTATGGTGCTTTAAAATTTGGTTTGGGCAGGATTAAGGGATTCTAGTAGATAAATTAGTGATTGTGTGTTTAAATGTTGCTCTCTGGCCTGTAAGTGCAGGCATCATGTTACAGGGATTAGTGGTGTTAGAAGGTGATGGTTAACTGTTATCTCATTCAGTCTTCAGCTAGAGGAGAGAGAGAGAGAGAGAGAGAAAGGGCCTTTAGCTGCTAAGTGTGTTTGTAAATTCTGTGTGTTGGACATTGTATTTGAGGTCTGTTAACTGCAGAAGCAGTTGGGGTCTGCTAGAGGTTGTCTGAGCCTTTTTTTGCTGAGCAGTTGGGGAAAGGATTTACTTGTTGGATAAGCATTACATTCTTTTTCAGTCTGTGAACTTTAGCTCAGTAGTGCGACTTGTTTAATACAGTGTTTGTGTGGGACCTTCCTCCAGAGGAGGCTGCAGTGCTTGGAGGTGCAGTGAGGGGCAGACACAGGGCTGATACACTCTTGTGAGAGTGAGGTGTAGGCCCTAATCCCACCCTCCTCGGATCACAACTCATTTATAGGGGAACACCTGCCCTGCAATTAGAGGAGGGGGCTACAGGTGCAGCTCATTTACTTCCATCCAAAAATGCAGCCTAGGGCAGGCAAAAGCATAGGTAGGTCTTCAAGGAGTACAGCATCCAAAGTGAGTTGCTGATAGTGTGATAGGTGGATATTGGAAGGGGCCTTCCACTGGAATGTATCAGGTATTTCTGTTAGAGGCTGTGCTAAGATTACTTAATTCTACTTGCTGTAGGGATAGTTAGTGTGCAGAGGCTGTACAGGTAGTGTGGACCATGGGTAGGATTGTTGGGTGCAATGGTTGTGGGGCAGCAGTGTGGATGAACATACTGTGGAGGCTGGGAGGGTGCCCAATATGCCACAGGCTAAGGAGGCTCAAGGAAGAGGTTCAGTGGCTGGGCAGGGAGCTGGGGAGGTTGAAGGATGAGGGGAGGATTTCATCGATAGGAGGGCTGACATCTGAGAGTATTGTGGGGGCACCACAGAGAAGGACCAGTGGGTCAAGGGAGGGGGCGAACTAGATAGGAAGCCAGCTGATGGAAGGTGGACTCTAATAGAACCTAGAAAAAGAGGAGCAGCAGTAGGCAGGAGGGAGGGAAGGAGGAGAAAGTGCATAGTAAGGCAAAGGGGATAGGGAACATGTTAACTTTGCTAGAAAAACATGGAAAAGAGGATTCAGGAGGTGACTGCACCAGGGATAGCACTCACAAAGAAGAGGGTGTGAGGGGCATTATTAGTGGAGAGATTGAGCATGGTGTGACAGGGGAAGGGATAATACTCGGAGAGGTGAGAAGGGAGAGGGAGGTTGGCAGTCAAACAGGTGGAAAGGTAGGGGTCTTGATTGTGAGGGACGGGGGGAAGACACTGGAGCACATGGTAAAAACTCGGTCTTGAGTGGCTCCAAAAATGAGAACCTGGGTGGGGTGGTCGACAACGGTACAAGGAAAGAGGAGGGGGTACTGGTGTTGGGGACCCAATACTCAAGGGGATCAGATGGGATGGCAGGGAGAGGCACAGTCGGATATGGGTGGAGTCCATACCAGGATTAAAGGCAGACATGGCAGGACAGGCAATCCTAAGGTGCATAAAGAGGGTAGAAGGAAACCACACATTGTGGTGCATGGGGACAAATGACCTAGCAGAGGGAACGGTGAAGGTAACAAGGAGGATTGAAGAAGTGGAAGGTTGTGTGAGGAGACTGGGGAGTCTGTGGCCTGCTCCGAAGTGCTCCCAGTACCCTGCGCAAGCACAGTGAGAAAGGAGAGGATTAGAGAGTTGAACACATGGTTTTATTTATTTATTTAGTTTTTGTTGACCGGGTAAGTGCACTAGACAAATCCTGCCTATTTTCAGGCACGACCCGGGGGAGGGGGATACAGATGAATGCCAACTGACCTTGAACCAGATTAAGCTGTTGGTGGTATTTTTTTAGTGAATGAGGGAAATTTGGCCAGGACACCGAGGAAATTCCCCTACTCTTTTCGATAAGTGCCATGGGATCTTTAACATCCACCTGAACTAGGTTGGTAGAATGGTGTCAAACTAAGGGGTATGGGGTTGTGGGTGGCTGGGGCAGTACCTGGGATAATAACAATCTGTTTGCAAGCGATAGGCTGCACCTGAGTGGGGAGGGGAAGGAGGTATTAAAGCGAGGACTGGGGAGGTATATTGCAACAAAGGTGGATTTAAACTAGATTGGGGGGTGGCAAGTGGACAGCAGGTAGGCAAGGATCCGATAGAGTGGAGTCACAGCCTACCCCTCAGGCTAGCAGGGAAGGACTCAGGGAGGCCAAAAAAGGAGGGAGTAGAAGGGACGAGATGGATGCTAGTGAAGGGAAGGGGGCATTATGGAGGGTGGTCTCATTGAATGCAAGAAGTCTAGGAAACAAATCCCCTGAGCTACAGGCACTCTTAGCAGTGTGGAGGGTGGACATTGCAGCTGTCACAGAAATGTGGGCAACTGAGCACCAGGACTGGGATCTGGCAATCCCAGGATACAAATTATACAGGAAGGACTGTAAGGAGGTGGTGGCAGTCTATGTGAGGGAGAGGATCAAATGCACAAGGGATGAGGGAGAAGAAAGGAGAACGGAGGCAATCTGGCTGCAGCTCCTGGACTCAAGGGATAGGAAACTAAGGTTTGGGGTGGTATACAGGCCGCCGTCCCAGTCTGAGGAGCTTGACAGGGAGCTAGCGCGACAAATCAGAAAGGTATGTAGAAAAGGAAAGGTGGTCATCATGGGGAATTTCAACTTGCTGGGGTTGACTGGAGCACTCCAGTCACTTCCAGTGCTAGGGAACAAGTGCTCCAGGATGCGATCCAGGATGGTCTCCTAACACAGTTGGTTACTGTACCCACTAGGCTAAAGAACACTTTAGATCTGGTATTGTCGAATAGGGAGGCAGTGAGGGAAATAAAGGTAGAGGACCCACTATCCGACAGTGATCACCAAACAGTGTGGTTTAACGTCACGATGTGTGGGGAGCCAGAGAAATTGGTTACTCAGGTGGTAAACTTCAGCGGGATGGACTTTGGGAGGATGCAGGATGTACTGAAAGGGAAACTGGAGGGCATAAGGCATGAGATGGACGTGGAGCTGAAATGGGATATTATTGAACGGGGGGTTACAGAGGCAACAGAAGCCTGCAGCAAGGCACAGAGTAAAAGAAGCAGAGCAAGAAAACCATGCTGGTTGAACAGCGTAGTTGTGGAGGTGGTGAGGGCAAAACAAGTGGCTCACCAGAGGTTTAGGAGGACAGGGAAGGGAGTGGACAGGGAGGAATATGCAAGATGGTCCAGGGAGGTGACCAGAAAAGTGAGAGAAGCCAAGGCTCAGAGGGAGCTGAGATTGGCACAGGGAATTAATGGGGGAGAAAGACTTCTTCAGATACATCAGCGAAAAGAAAGGAAAGGAGACAATAGTGAGGATAAAAAGGGGTAGGAAGTGGACAGAAAAGGGGAGGAGCTGGCAGAAACACTGAATAAATACTTTGTTCCGTGTTCACAGAAGAAAAGGGGGGACCGCTACCAGCATGGGCTGGGAGGTGGGGACAGGAGGGGAGGAGGTGACAGATGGAAGAATTGAGGCAGGCAGAGTCCAGAGGGACTGAGGGCACTGAAGGTAGACAAGACACCAGGGTCGACTGGTATCCACCCCAGGTGCTGAGGGAGATGGTGGAGGTGTTGGCGGAACTGCTGGTGGATCTGTACAGCACCTCCCTAGAGTCAGGATGTGTGCCAATGGACTGGAGGATGGCACATTTAGTGCCATTACACAAGAGCAGGCCAAGGGATGAACTGGGTAATTATCATCCAGTAAGTCTCACATCCATAGTGTGCAAACTCATGGAAACGATACTAAAGGAAAGACTGGTGTCATGCCTGGAGGACAATGGCCTCCAGGATGTGAGGCAGCATGGGTTTATTTCTGGGAAGTCTTGTCAAACCAACCTGATACAATATTATGACTAGGTGACAGGTAAACTGGATAAGGGTTATGCAGTGGATGTTCTTTACTTGGACTTCAGCAAGGCCTTCGATTCAGTGCCTCATGGGTGGCTTGGGGGGAAGCTAACTGGTGTAGGAGGAAGGGCAAAAATAATAAACTGGATTACAAGCTGGCTGAGTTGGAGGCTGCAACAGGTGGTGGTGAGAGGGGAGCTCTCAACTCCAAGGCTGGCGACAAGTGGGGTGCCACAGGGCTCTGTGTTGGGGCCAGTATTGTTTGGGCTCTTCATATCAGACATTGGACATGGGGTGGTGAGCAAGGTAAGTCTGTTTGCTGATGACACCAAAATCGGAGCAGTGGTGGATGGAGAGGAGGGGTGGAAGCAGCTGCAGGGGGACCTAAGCAAGCTAGAGGAGTGGTCAGAGAGGTGGCAGCAGGGATTCAATGCAAAGAAGTGTAAGGTTATGCACTTTGGGGTGAAGAACCCAAGGAGAGAATACTGGCTGGGGGGGTTAAGCTGGGGATCACTGAGGGGGAAGAGAAGGACCTAGGGGTAATGATAACAGGAAGCATGAACAACACTGCCCAGTGCAGGAGAGTGGCTGCAAAAATGAACAAAATGCTGGGGTGCATAGCGAGGGGGTTTTCATCCAGGCAAAGTGAGGTGATCTTGCCCCTCTACAGATCGCTAGTAAGGCCGCACTTAGACTATTGTGTGCAGTTTTGGAGGCCATACCTAAAGCATGATATCAGGCTGCTGGAGGGGGTGCAGAGGAGGGCAACAAAGATGATATGTGGAATGGAGGGGAGAGACTATGACAGCAGGCTGGGAGACCTGAATATGTACACCCTGGAGGATAGAAGGGACAGGGGAGATATGATAGAGACATTCAAGTATCTGAGGGGAATCAATAAGGATGGGGCAGATGGAGTCTTTAAGTTAAGGAGGGAGAGGTTACCAGGGGGCATGGGCTAAGAATGGAGGGGGGAAGATTTAGAAAGGAAATGAGGAGACATTATTTCACAGAGAGGGTGGTAGCAAAATGGAACGCCCTACCAGAATGGTGTGGTATCATGTAAATCCAGGACCAGCTTCAAAAAGGGCATGGGACAGGGAACAGGGAGAGTGAGGGTGGGGGATGGCAGGGATGACAAAAGGCAGGGGTTGGGGCAGCTGCAAACTAGGGGTGTTGACTGCACACTGAAAGCAGACTTAGACCAGGTGGTCTGTTTCTGCTGGCACATTCATATGTTCATATAGTGTGTGTGTGTGTGTGTGTGTGTGTGTGTGTGTGTGTATGTATGTGTACTGGCACCTCAATTAACAGAAAGCTACAACTCCTCCCTCCAGACAGGTTGTGTCCCACTTTATTGGAGAGAGGCACACATGGTGCCCATACACAAGAGTGGACCCCGGGATGATCCAATGAACTACAGACCGGTCAGTCTGACTTCCATCATAGGTACAATTCTAGAGGCCATCTTAAATGAAAGGATAATGGAGTTCCTGGAGGTAAATGGTTTTCAGGATGAAAATCAGCATAAGTTTGTCTGGGGTAAATCATGTCAAACCAACCTGATGGAATTTTTCGACTGGGTGACAAGGTTCCTAGATGTGAGTAAGCCGGTTGGTATCATATACCTTGATTTCAGCAAGGCTTTTGACTTCGTCCCACATGGGAGGTTGATCTGGAAGTTCAGAGAACTGGGGTTGGGGGAGAAATTGGTAATGCAGGTGGTAAATTGGCTCTGGGATAGGAAACAGAAGGTAGTGGTGGGGGGAGAGGTATCAGCACCCAGAGGTGTCATCAGTGGAGTCCCACAGGGCTTGATCCTGGGCCCAGTCCTCTTTAACATGTTAATCGCGGACATCAGGGTAGGGGTGGCTAGCAACATGAGTTTGTTCGCTGATGACACCAGACTGGGGGTGGTGGTTGAAAAATGAGGAAGGTGTAGGGCACTCCAGGATGACTTAAAGAAACTGGACAGTTGAGCCCAAAAGTGGCAGCTGGGTTCAGTGCACACGAATGCTGCGTGCCGCACCTGGGAGGGAGGAACCTAATGTTCACATACCACTTGGGGAGGAGGGTTATGCTGTCTGTCACACAGGTGGCAAAGGACCTGGGGGTGCTGGTAGATGGAAAGGGAAACAACTCGGAGCAGTGTAGAAGAGTGGCGGTGAAAGCAAATAAGATACTGGGTTGCATAGCTAGGGGTATTGCGTCCAGAAGAGAGGAGGTTATTCTGCCACTGTACAATGCACTAGTGAGGCCACACCTGGAGTATTGTGTGCAGTTCTGGAGGCCCCAGTTTAAAAAGGACATAGCACTGCTGAAGAGAGTCCAGAGAAGGGCAACCAAAATGGTTCAGGGAATGGAGGGAGTGTTGTATGAGGACAGACTCAGAAAACTGAACATGTACATGTTGGAGGACAGAAGAGACAGAAGAACATGATAGAGACTTTCAAATACCTGAAGGGGTTCAATAAAGGGAGCATTGAGGAGCTTTTCCAACTAAAGGAAGGGGGGAATAATGAGAGGACATAGTTTAAAGCTCTTGGAGGAGAACTTCAAAGGGGAGGCAAGAAGGCATTTTTTCACTGAGAGGGTTGTGGTGCCCTGGAATGCATTGCCTACAGAGTTGGTGACACTGGAAACAGTAGAGGGTTTCAAGAAGGCATGGGGCATGGTAAAGGTAGGGAGTAGGGCAAACACCACAAGGGAACAAGGGGTGGTGAAACTATGGGAGGAGGGGTAGCGCAGTTGCTGTGCCCACAGTGAACTGTATCGGGTAGGCACGAGAGACCAATGGGTCTAATATGCCAGCAACAATGTATGTATTTATGTATGTACGTGTGTGGGATGCAACACAGACCCAGGCTGGGTAAGTGGAGATCCAAAGTGAGGATCTGGGGGGAACATAGAAACACATCTCCAAAGGGGAAAATGCACAGGGCATAGTTTCCAGTACAATACTTGGGAGGGGACAGATGGGCACATTTTTTTGTTTTGCACGTTATTTACCCAGGTTAGCATGGTTGAGGTGCAATATTTCATTTTCACTGGGGTCTTGCTTTAACTCATTTCCCCTGCTGGAAGGAGTGGATCACTGAAAGGTTAAATGACTTGCCAAAGACCATGCAGCGAGTATTTGGCTCCACTGGAGTTTGAATCTGTGATCTCTTGCTTCCCAAATTGATGCCCTAACCACTGTATCACTGGAGTACAGATTACTTTTTTACTTTCTTTTTCATTCCGCATGCACAAATATACTGGAGGCAGTATAGTGCAGTGGCTTAAGGCTCTGAGCTGCAAACCTGGAGACCTAGGTTTGAATCCCACAGCCCCCACTTGCATACTGTGTGTCCCTGAGCAAGTCACTTAACTTCCATGTGCTCCCAGGTCACACCTGTAAACAAATTTTCAGCTTAGTGTGTCTCTCCTGGTAAAGAAAAATTAAAAATAAAAAAGACATCGGCTAGACAATGAAGTACCAGCTTATCAAGAATGACACAGGAAAGCTTCATGTGCCCTAAGAAACAAAAAAATAATAGCTAGTGTAAAGAACAGGCCAAATGTTTTTCACAAAAGGCTGGAGCCCCTGAAGACTCTTCTGTTGGTTGTCTGTTACTTGGTCTGAACCAAATAACCGAGGAGGAGGAAAATGAATGAAGTGGCGTATCCTAGGGGAAGGAATAAACACCAAATAGGCTAGCCAGTCGGTACAGCGGTTGCTCTATTGCTCGTGACACTGATGACCTGAGTTCGATAGTGAGCCCGAGTCGAGGGTCAGCCAGGGGGGAAGGAGGATCGAGAATCCCAGAGGACGCTCTCCTCCTTCTCTGAGGTGGGTGGGCAGCAAGCTCTGTCACAACACCGCCACCTAAGTGTCCATAAGTTGTGGTGTGTGCGGAGCAGCTAAGGGGTAGGGGACGCTCTCCGCAGAAGATGTCAGTACATTCTGCAGGCAGCATCATGCTGCCTGCTCCATAGAGTGGCCTGGGGGGGAGGATATCCCACCGACTAGCAGGATGAAGCGGACAGACTTCTGCAGACCCCATGCTGCCTACTGGGATCAGGGTGGGCTTGACCTAGTGAGGCTTCCGGGAAGGGGACTGGGGTACCCATCCCCAACACTGGAGGAAAACTGTGGGGATGTGAGCCAAGGCCAGAGGTAAGTCCCAGAGACAGGGGGTGATGGGGTTGTAGGGGAGACTTCCGCAGAGAGAAGGCCAGCCAGTTTGCGGAATGAAAAAGAAAGTAAAAAGATAAATACTGTACATGATTTTAAGTTCTGTTAATGTACTCTGTGTTGATATTTTTAAATGCACTCTGTGGGGGTGGGGTGGGACTGAGGGAGTTATGTGTATCTATATTAGTGTAACATCTTATGTAATGTCACATTTCTCAAGAGTAATATAAAATAAATTAAAATTCAGTAATGTATACTTAATGTAAAAAAAAGAAACCGTAGTGTCTGCTGAGCCTGAGACAGGGAGAGTTAGAAAGCAGCCACAGCTTCCTTGAATCAAGGAGGTTATTTTCTAGACTACACTGAACTGAATTATTACTTTTTGGACCTGTGTAAGTAACTAGTATTGATTCTGTTTTTGGGGTGGACTGTTCTTAGTTTTAAGTTTTAACTTTAATTTGCCAGGAAGGAACTGTAGCTGGGAGATATTTGCAGTCAGTTGTGAGTAGACCTGTTACTTAGCCTGTGTGAAATAGGTGTATGAAAGGAAGGAAGGCACTCCCCGGGGTGGAGGGTAAGAGTTGTAGGTGATTGCTTCTAGACAGCATAGGTTTACCCCACTCACCCTTCCCTCACCCCACCCACCCCAAGTGCATAACTTCCTTTATAGCAGGGGTTCTGACATCACTTCCCAAAACTGCTAACAACATACACCTGTTCATATCCTTAAAGGCACAGCACACTGAATAGGGGTAGAGACACTCACAAGCTTGTACACACTGAAACAAGAACAAAAAGCATCTGTAACTGGAAGGGACACAGACATGTGGAGTGGTGCAATGCACTGACTGTGGAGCAGCAGTCTTCGGGAGACATTCTGGAGACTGCGTTGCTGCCTATTTGCAGGCAACCTCTGGTCTGAAGGAGGAGGTTGTCTGTCTCCCATGCTGACCTGGCAAGGATCTCGAAACCTGCTCCCCACTCCAGGGACCACCCAGGCCACCACCACTACCCCAGATATTGCCAAGAAAGAGGAGTGGTTGGACCACGGTGGCTCAGGGAGGGTGAGGGTGAGGATGGTGGAACAGAGGCATATCCTCCAGTTGTGCCTCTCCACAATTCATTCGCCACTCTGGTGAAGCATAGCTTTCTATGGAGGCACCTGCAGGGAGACCAAGGAGGTTGCTGGGAACCTCCATAAGGAGACCCACAGGAGGGTGTCCCAGGACCCCAGAGGGAAGGAAACAACTCCTGGTGGGGGACCCAGTGGTTAGGGGTAGAACGGGGAGGGAGGGAAAGGAGGTAAGATGCCTGCCCGCACCAAGGCTTGAGGGACAGGAAACGAATCCTCAGGATCATGAGCAGCGGCAGGGGAGAGAGAGCTGGATGTCATTATCCACCTAGGGATGAATGACCTGGCTGAGAATGGGACTAGAGCAGTGCAAGAGGAGTTTGTGGAGTTGGGAGGGGCTTAGACAAGTAGCACACACAGTAACTTTCTCGAAGTGCTACCTGTCTATGGCATGGATGAGGTTAGGCACTCTGCACCATGGGATTCAATGACTGGTTGAAAAGTGCGCAGAGCTCAGGGATTTGACTTCATTGGGGACTGGGGCTCCACCTGGAGGGATGCAGGCCTATACAGGTGCGATGGTCTGCATCTGTCCTGAGGGGAACCAGAATTAGGTGATAGGTTTAATGCTTGCAGTTGCAAGCATTTAAACCAGCCAAGGGGGAGGTACCTGAAGAGAGAAGGGAACTTAGCCCCCAAGAAATCAGGGTAATTAGTGAGGTAAACACCAAGATAGAGCAGTCGATAGGGAGAAGGGCATGGGTAAATGGAGAAAAAGACAAAGGCAGTAGGGACAGGGATGGGGCAAAAATAAATAAAGCCATAAAAAATGGAAGGTAATGAGTACCAATGCCCATAGTCTAGGTAAAAAGCTCCCTGAAATGTGGCTTTGATGGAAGAGGGATGCCTGGATATTGTGGCAGTCACAGACACATGGTACACAGAGAACTATGACTGGGATGTCAACATACCAGGGTACACAATCTACAGGAGGGACAGGGAGGGAAGAAGAGGAGAAGGAGGAGGAGGAGTAGCTCTCTATGTAAGGGAAGGGATCAAAGCAACAGAGCTAAAGTACTGTAACTTTTTTGTTTGTAAGTACTGTGTCCCTTGTACTACTGTTCTAATGTCCTCTTTGTGACGAGGTACCTTTGTAAATGAGCCTCTGGCTCAAAGGTTTCTAAACTGATTTTTAACTAAATAAATAAATAAAGGGTAAACAGGGAGGAGAGGAGGCACTATGGGTCACCCTGGGGACTGGAAATGGCTCCACAATCCGCACAGGGGTTGTATACAGACCCCCATCTCAGGAGGGAGGAAATGGACAAGGAAATGATAGAAGGCATCCTTGGGATGGCAGAGAAAGGGGAAATATTACTGATGGGGGACCTAAATATGCCAGATGTTGACTGGAGCACCTTTGCTGCAGCCACATCCAAGAACAGGGCCATTCTCGATGTCCTACAGGGGCCACCAAGCAGTGTGGTTCACGATAAACTTAGCTGTAGAGTCAAGCCACACAAAAGTGAAGGTACTGGACTTCAGGAGGGCTGATTTTGTCAAAATTGGAGAGTGCCTCAGAAAAGCACTAGCAAACAGGCAAGAAGGTGGGTGGAGCAACAATGGGGAAACATCAAAACTGCCATCACAGAGGCAACAAGCCTTTGTGTGAAGCAAATAAATCAAAAAGAAAGAAAAACACTATGGTTCTCAAAAGAAGTGGCGGGAAGGTAAGGGAGAAAAGATAGCATTCTAGGAAGTATAAGGAAACACCAAGGAGCAGGACAGAGAACTGTACCAGTTAAAACAGAAGGAAGCAGGTAAAGCAGTCAGAATAGCAAAGGCCCAAACTGAGGAAAACAATAGCCAACTTAGTTAAGAAGGGGATAAACCTTCTATAGGTACATTTGGGAGCAAAGAAAGACTAAGGCAGGGATACTGAGGCTGAACAAAGAGGAAGGTGGTTGGGCAGAGAGCGACAGTGAAAAAGCAGGGATACTGAATGAATACTTCTGCTCAGTATTCACAATGGAAAAGCAGGAGAAGATACCTAATCCGGTCAATAGAAGCACTCTGGATAGGTGGGTTGATATTAGTCCCTTCACAGAAGAAAGGGTTCTGAAAGAACTCTTAAAACTGAAGGTGGATAAAGCAATGGGGCCTGATGGGATTCACCCCAGAATTCTAAAATAACTAAGGGAAGAACTAGTAAGACCACTGACTACCCTTTTTAATAAATCATGGGAGGATGGTGTGGTACCTGAGGACTGGAGGAGGGCAGATGTGATCTCTTTCACAAAAGTGGGAGCAAGACAGAGGCAGAAAACTACAGACCTGTCAGTTTGACCTCAGTGGTAGGGAAATGATGGGATCACTTCTGAAGGAAAGAATTGTTGAGTACCTAGAGGCCAGTGGGGCACAGGACCCAAAGGCAGCATGGCTTTAGCGGAAGGTCATGTCAGACAAATCTAATTTATTTCTTTGACTGGGTGACCAAAGCAGTAGAACGGGAGGGGCTGTGGACATGGCTTCACTTAGACTTTAGAAGGCATTTGACACAGTCCAGCACAAAAGATTAATAAACAATTAGCCAGCCTGGGAGTGGGTCCCAGGGTGGTAGTCTGGTAAACACTGGTTGGACAACAGGACACAGCGGGTAATAGTAAATGGAGTCCACAGAAGAAAGGAGGGTTACTAGTGGGTACCGCAGGGTTCAGTACTGGGGCGGGTCCTTTAATGTCTTTATAAGTGACATTGCAGAGGGCTGAAGGAAAGTATGTCTCTTTGCAGATGACACAAAGATCTGCAACAGGGTTGATACACAAGGTGGGTGGAAAGGATGAAAAGGGACTTGGCAAGGTTGGAGGAATGGTCAAATGTATGGCAGCTTAGATTCAATGCAAAGAAGTGCAAAGTAATGCACCTGGGAAACAAAAACCGAGGGGAAGAGTACACAATGGAGGGTGAGATACTGACAACAACAAAATTGGAAAGGGACCTGGGGGTAGTCATATCAGATGACCTAAAGGTAGGCCAGCAATGTGAGAAGGCAGTAAGGAGGGCTGGGGGATACTGGGATGCATAGGGAGAGGCATCATTAGAAAACAGGAAGTTGTTAGCCTCTGTACAGGCAGTTGGTAAGACCACATCTGGAGTACTGTGTACATTTCTGGAGACCCCATCTCCGCAAAGACATAGACAGGATGGAGGCTGTCCAGAAGAGGGCAACCAAAATGATGCAGGGTCTGCATCAGAAGACATATGAAGAAAGACTAAAGGAACTAAAGATGTATAGCCTCGCGGAAAGGAGGGAGAGGGGGGACATGATAGAAACTTTCAAATACCTCAAAGGAATCAACAAATTCCAAGAGGGTAGCATCTTTCAGAAAAAGAGATGTGCAAAAACAAGGGGGCACAATTTGAAGATAGAGGGGAGATGGCTCAGAGGTAATGTGAGGAAGTATTTCTTCACAGAGAGGGTTGTGGATACATGGAACAGCCTTCCTGAGGAGGTCGTAGAGTCAAAAACAGTGGGGGAATTCAAGAATGCATGGGACAGACATAAGGCAATTTTAGTGGGGGGGTAGGAGGAAGTAGGCTGTTGGTTAACTAGGATCTGCAGCTTATCCATTAGGTAGGGAAATGGGCAGACTAGGTGGGCCAAGTGGTCCTTTCTGCTGTCAAATTCTATGTTTCTATGTTACTGGAGAACTAGCAGAGGTACACAGTGACACGTCAGGGTAGTTTTGCCATATTTACCATTTCTTAAGGACTAGACCGGGGGAGGGGGGGGTGAGCTGTTAGATTAGGAGAAATTGTTCATTCTTAACTCTAGTAACAGGGCCCAGGAACACCGCCAATTGCCTGTTTAACTAAAAACTATGAAAGGAGAATAAGTAAGATCTGGAAAAAAGCTTTTATAAAACGGATTAAAGTATTGGGCATGGGGCTCTGTGTGGAATTTGACAAGTTAGCTTTTTTATTCCCTCCCTTCCTCCTCCCATTTATCTTCCAATCTCTGGGGCACAAGCTAACCCAACCCTTTTAACTAAGACCTTTATTTCTGAGACACTGGCTGTCTCTGGCAGGGCGCTTTAGATTTTCCCTGTTTTTAATCGCAACCAGTTTATTCCTTCATTAATAATGTTGCATGGCAGAGAATCAAGTCACCAGAAGCACACAGAAGACAAAGGACCTACTGTTTGCAGTAAGGCTATTAGTCCTTATGTTTTATGCCTCTGTATTCTCTTGCCGTGGTGCCTTGCAAATCTCCTTTGCACCACATGGTGCCACCCTTGATCTCCCCAGAGGGTTTTAGGCTCAGACCCTGTCACATACATGTCCATTAGCTTCCCCCCTGTAACTCGAGCAGATTACTAAGGTGAGTCCCCTTCAGAGCATGTGCGGGCACATTCTTTGTAGTGGATGAACTGTTGATACCAGGGGCCAGATATTCAAAAGTTAGCATGGGCACTAAGGGGTGTTTTCACTCACTTACCAGGTTTTGTGGCCTGTTAGTGGGTAAAGTCTATATTCAGAGACCCTTGTAGTGTGGACAAAGCCCATTAGCACCTGAACACTAACATAACCCTACACCCATGCAAATGAAGGCCCCCCACAGACATACAGGTGCAAGGCAATCAGAGGTTTACGTTGGCAGTAAATTGCACCCACAGGGGCTCTATTTACTGTCTTTTCAAACCTAGTCTTAAGGAGGTACAAAGCCATGGCAGATGGCAGTACTGCAGTTGCCTGCTCCACCCCTCAAAACCCCCATTCTGATGAACCGAAGGATGCCCTGGTGTCTAGTGGCACCCCTACCCTTCAGTCCCTGATCCTGCTCTGTGTCAATGTTGCCCTGGTGTCTAGTGGCACCCCCACCCTCTGATCCCCTGCCCCGATACTGTGCATGTCCTCTCTTGTGTCTAGTGCCACCCCCATCCCCAATACCCATCCCACTGATCTCACAATAATCCCTGGTGTCCAAATTCCCTCGTGAACACCGATCCCAATGATGTCAAGATGTCCCTGGTATCTAGTGGCACCCCCCTCCTTCTGAGCACCCATCGCAGTACCTGCATGATAGTCCTCAGTGTGTAGTGGCACCCCCCACCCTCCGATTCCCCATGCCATGCAAAATCCTGTGTCCCGGTGCCCAGTCATACCCCGCCCTCCAATAACTCATCCCAGTGCCTGCACTGTAGTCCTAGTATCTGGCAGCACCCCACGACCTGTCCCTTAAATGCATATATATGTCCTGGTGTCCAGTAGGTACCCCCATCTGCTGAGCACTCATCTCAGTGCTACTCCTTATTCCCTGGTGGCTAACAGACCCCTCCATACTCTGGCCTTCCCACCCATATAGTTTCCTGCCCCCCAAGGTGTCCAGTGGCATTCCCCCATCTCCCAGCCCATGTACCAGAGCATGTCCCTGGCGTCCAGTGGTACCCCCCAAACTGCCGGTTGCCACACAGTCCGACGAACAGTAGCAGTTCCATGGCCCCTCACCCACTCCACCCACACCCAGAACAGTACCCACCCCAACCCCCCTCACATGGCAGGACAGGACTGTGCAGCGCATCCCTATACAGCGACTGGCACATCCTTCCTCTTGCCTCCTTGGCCAGCCACCACATGAGCTGCAGTGAACGTGTACTGCAGCTCATACAGTGGTCATCCAAGGAAGTGAGAGGAGGGCTGTGCCAGTAGCTATAGAGTGATGCGCCACATGGTCTTGTCCTGGTCAGTAAGGGGGAGTGGGGTGGGTGCTGTTCTTAGTGTGAATGGAGCGGGTGGGGGGTTGTGGAACTGCTACTGTTTGGTGGCCCTTGTAATGACTGACAGTAAAGAGGGGTACCACTGGATGCCAAGGATAGGCTCCGGTACATGGGCCGTGAGATGGGGGGAATGCCTTTGGACACCTGGAGGCAGGGAACTATGTGGACTGGGAGGCCAGAGCAGGGGGTATATAATATATTATAAGCCACATGTTAACCTTCAAGCCTCATGCCTAATAGAAAGAGGAACATTCCTTTACCCTTCAAGCCTACTTTTCTTGCACTTTTCAAAAACGTGAATTTGGTAAGGGCCACCAGCCCTTAGCTATAGCAGGGTTTGAACCTACAATCTCTCAGTTCCCAAGCAAAAGATAAAATGAAGATGAGCTTATTTGATACAAATAGAACAGATACACAGGGCAAGAACTGAAAAAATAGCATATTTGCAGTTTGCATAACCAAACTGTAATAGCCAAGCATTTACATGTACCTCTGGCCATCCAGATAAGCTATGGCTTACACCAGCCTTCACTCTTCCCTGCCACCCTGCTGTTGAAGTCCCCCCCACCCCTTCCCAGCCTGGAACTTCATACCCACTCGGAGTCCAGCTTTTATCAGGTTGGAATTGTTGGGATCACCTCAGACTGATTTCAGACTTAGGATTCACAGGTGACTTCATGCCTCTTGTTTCCGGGAAGATCTCGTCATCCCCTTTTTTTTTTATATTCGAGTTTATTAAACATTTTCAATGACAATACATAGATAATAGATAATTTTTTGCATATGCATAAGACAGCCATTACTTACTGATAGCAATATCATTTTACAGATAAAGAATCTGCAGTTATATCTTATACATCTAATATCATGAATGTACAACAGCAGAGGGAAAAGAAAGACAAGGAAAACAAAGAGAAAAGAAGGAGTACATTAACCGAAACAGAAGAAAGAAAAATCACTAGAAAAGAAGAGAGGAAAGAAAAGCTAGGCTGTCAAGAGCTAGGTAACTGTAGGGAGTTGGTCCAGGAGCTGGTAGGGACTGGAACCGAATAAATATGATCTGGTAAATAATTTAAGGAACGAAGTCTGTCTGTATGCCCATAATGTAATATATTGAATTAAGCCATTTGTTATCAAAAGTAGATTTATGTGTCCCATGCACAATACTGAGACTGCCTTGGTGAGACTCCCTAATGATGTGCACTGTGCCTTAGACTCCGGAAAATGTGTTGCCGCAGTTTTTGTGGACCTCACCAAGGCCTTCGACCTTGTGGAACATGATTTGCTGCTCCGCGCCATTTCCTCACTGAATTTCTCCCCCAACACCACCTTTCAGTTCAATAACTACCTGTTGGGCAGGGTGCACAGGACCGCAGTTGATAAGATCCAATCAGACATTCATCTCATCAGTTGCTAGGTCCCTCAGGGCTCCATCCTTGGTCCCCTGCTGTTCTTGCTTTTCCTCAACTCACTCCGCAATGCTTGCCCTTCCACCAAAACCCCTGTGTACGCCACTGATGCTGTCATCTTCAACTTGGGCAGGAACATGGCTTCCACAAACAAAATCATACAACAGGACTTCAAGCACCTCCAGTTTTGGTTCTTAGACAACAAGATGGTCCTCAACACTAAAAAAAACAATTCCATGTTTTTTTAGGGGACCCAAAAGAAAGTGTCCCTAACCCCTTTTCTCATCTCCAACTGGGAAGGTACTGTGGTGAAGGTTGTCTCACAGTTTAAATACCTAGGGGTCTTCTTTGACAGCACACTATCCTTTGACGCCCACGTCACTCACCTGACAAAAACAGTGTTCCAGAGAAATGGACCTCTGCACAGAGTCAAAAGGTTCTTGACCCAGGAGACCAACAAATTGCTTGCTCTCAGCCTATTGTTCCCAATCATTGACTATGGCTCCCTAATCTACATGGCTGCTACTTCAGGGACCCTCACCAAGGTGTGCACAGTCTAAAGTAGTATCAGCCACTTCCTGACTGGCCTGCCTTATAGGAAACACCACTGGCAACTATAATTCCACACCCTGTCTCTCTCTGGAGGACCGCCTCACCCACAGATCAGTGGTGTTCATTCACAAGGTTGCCCTAGGTAAAGTACCCCCCTTCCCGTATTTCCACACTTTTTCCCCACTCCACCAACAAGCTGGGGACCCTCTCTCCATCCAAATTCACTTTCCAACTACCCCTTAGATACACTACTGCAGGACAAAGAGCTCTGTCCTTCAGGGTAGTTGGTCCCTATAACCCCCTTACTATATTGGCCCCTATAAACTCCTGCTTTCCCATCACTCCTCAGGTGTGAGTATCCCTTCCTTCAGCACTAGCCTCTGTCAGCTTATGTTGGACAAAACGCAATGTAACTGTACATAATTGATATTTATTTTAATTATACCAAGCACTCCTTGCTTGTGCTTGTTGTACATTGCCTGTTCCTGTGTTGTATCATTAATGTTCTCAACTTCTCTCTTGCGAAGACAAGCTTATCTGCTATCCAGTATAATAAATAAATGCCAAAATGAAACGTTGCGTTAAACAAAACATTATATTTTCCATCCTATATTTTTCTGTTTGTATGGTTGACTAATGTTCGATAGTTGGAAGCAGTGGAGAAAGTCAAAGCTTAGTAATAGCCTTATGGTAGGCCACTTTCTGATGGCACAGTGCAGTGTTTTGTGAAGATCCCTGGACAGACTTTGGTGTCCTTGAAACTAAAGGATCTCCATTGCTACTCCACTCCAACATCTTTGTTTGGGGGGGGGGTAGACTGTACTGTAGACAGGCTTCTTACTGCCATGGGTCAGACTTTTGGTCAGCCATGGCTAGCTTTTCTTGGGTCTCTAGCATACCTTCACCTCATGGAACAGTGACCATGCACAGTCTTATATTAAGTTGAGTTAACTGTGGGTAAGAGAGGTGCCAGGTCATTGTCGCAGCAGCAGGGATACCGTTCATGAGGCTGGCAACCCCTGGTTCGGGAGCGAGTCTGAGTCATCGGAGGGATGGCAGGAGAGAGAAGGTTCAAGCTTCCCAGAGAATGTGCTCCTTTCTGGGAAGGGTTCATGCCTCTCTGTGCTGTGCTACTACCACCTGGGGGACCACAGGTGGCAGTGCAGGCTGGAGCAGTTAGGGCGAGCAGGACATCCTCTGCCTCCATGGACTTGCATGCAGGCTGATGCAGTAGAGCCGTAGCTACTGATGTCCTCAATGGAGAAGAGATGGAGGGAGGGAAAAAGACTCCAGTGACCACATAGTGCCTGGTACATTTGACCCTTCACAGCGTCCTGCACAGCTTCCTGCACTCTGCCACGTGTAAGCATGTCAGATTCGGGATCTGCCACACTTTTGCCCCACCTAGGGGGAGCAAACTGGGGTTGTACAGATTAGCTGCAGGCTGGGGTGACAGAGTTGGGTGGTTGTCCAGGACAGATAGGAGCCAAGTCAGGAAAGAGATAAAGTATAGGTAAAAAAACAAACTGCGAGGTGGCCAATGGGCACAGCAGTAGGGCTACTGCCTCCAACACCTGTGACCCAGGTTTGGGAGTGAGATTGGGTCACTGGGGCCAGCTGGGAAGGGAAGCTCAAGCCTCTCAGGGATAGCTCCCCTCCCTCAGATGGAGGGAATACAACATCTCACTGCCTGATTGTCACATGGCAGAGGCCAAGTGGTAGCACAAGTGAGTGCTCACTGAAGGGGGGAAAGGCCTGCTATTGGATGCCATGCATGCATGTGTGCCACCATATGCATGTGTATGTGCCACTGTATACGTGCATGTGTGCCACCATATGCATGCATGTGTGCCACTGTATGCATGTGTGTGCCACTATATGCATGCATGCATGGCACTCTATGAAACCTCTGAGTTGCCCCTAGAGTTACTAAAACCCTCGTAGTTAGTGTTTTTTTAGTTAGGCATGCTGGAAAGTAAAGAGTTAAACTTCTAGGGCTCCCTTAGCAGCTTCTGCCAGTCACTCTGGGCAGAGGTTCCAAGTGAGACTGGCTTTTGCAGCAGCATAAGCCACAATAAAATGCTGCTGTGTCAGTCAGTTTTCTGTCTCAGAGTGGAACAGTTGGCTTGGGCTGCTGACTGAGAAAAGCCTTAGGAGAGGTGACACCTATCTCCTGACCCTTTTTGGCCCCTAGTCGGATCACAGAGAGACCTTCGTCAGATTGTGGCAGCAGCTTTCTCCTGTGTAGTGCGCCTGAGGGGGCAAAGAATCCTGAAAGTTGAGTAACTTTTGGCGTCATCCCCCATTTCTGACAGACTTCCTAGAAAAGTTCTGCCCAGCTTCTGGAATGGCCATGTTTTTCCCTGTCTCTCAGGGAATTCCTGCCTGTTGGGACAAGTTTACTTTAGAAGTGTCAGAGGACTGTTTTAATACTCATATGGTGCCTTCATCATTATAGTTTGTTTAGAAAAAGAGTCGCCACCCCTCTATTCTAGAAGTCAGAACTGTACTCGCTTCTGTCTGGGATATGAGAGAAGACCATTTCTTATTTGGGAATGTTACTGAAATTATTCTTCCAGATCTGAGGACATGCTCTGTTCCATAAAATACTTTATGGAGATGGGACTTTGGTAAAAGGGGGGAGCCCGGCGTTGCCACCCCGGGATATGTGAACCCAGCATTGTTCATTTTCTGGAAACGTATGGAATGTGGTAAACTGTGAGCCCGGTGTTGTTCACACTTTTTTAGACAAACTCTGTCCTGTGTCCATAGCCCAGAAGAGGAGTAGAAGGGAATGATGTTTCTTTGACCCTGTAAGGCAGAGGGGAACCTGAACAAATGGACTGGTAGTAAATCATTACTGTTGATTTGTGGATTTTGTTATCATACCTACTCTGCACCTGCAGCCCCAGTGGGCAACTGTCTTGTCAGCCAATTGTGTCAGAATAAAACCTAGTACTTGGCTCCAGTTCAGCTTGTAGACATTCTTCTGTGAGTAGACTGTGTGATTTATTGGTACCCCCAGTGTTATATCCCACCCCAGTGCCCGGAAAAAATTAAAATGTTTTTGTGTGCTCTTTCTCCCAGGATACGAGCCAGGTAAATGTCCTAACCTGGGTTGTGTGTGGACTGTCTGGTGCCAAGTGCCAACTGTGTTGCATAGGAAGGGGTTACACATATGCATGTGTGTGTCACCATATGCATACGTGTATGCCACCATATGCATGTGGGTTTGCCACCATATGCATGCATGTGTGCCACCATATACATGTGTATACCACAATATGCATGCATGTGTGCTACCATATGCATGTGTGTGCCACCATATGCATGCGGGTGCACCACCATATGCAAGTGTGTGTCACCGTATGCATGCATGTATGCCACATGCATTCATGTGTGTCACAGTATGCATGCACGTGTGTCACCATATGCATGTGTGTGCCACCATATGCATATGTGTACCACGTATGTATGTATGTGTACCACAGTATGCATGCATGTGTGTCATCATATGCATGCATATGTGCCACCATATGCATGCATAAGCATCCTTGCTCAATGACACTCAAAGAGAAAGCCAAAGGGAAATAGCCATGGTTGATTGCCCCCCCCCAAAGGCTCATGCGTGACTGATATAGCAGGTCACACATCACCACATGTGGTCCTGGCTAAGTGGTGGATAACCGGTAAGCCCATGAGAAGTTGGATGGTGGAGCTGGGGAGATGCCGCAGGACCAAGAGTCAGAAGGCACAGAAACACAAGGTGGAAAAAATCCCTGTGGTTAAGTGAATATGGCTGGACTGATAGGGTTAGTTTGCAGCCCAGGGTCAACCACACAGTCAATGTTCTGTGGCAAAAAGCAATCACAATGACCACTTCATGCCAGAGTTCATCTGTATACCACATTGTGCTATGCACAGTGGGGTCCTGGTGCAAGCCTTTCCCTGAGCTGTCATGACACAAAGCAGGGAAAGGAGCATAAGCAGGTGAGCTAATGCAGAGATGACATGTGAATGGTATGGTGTGTTGTGTTGCTTATTGACCCCCTGCACATCTCAGTAACACCGGGAGTGTCACCCAGCCTATAGCTCTATATAAAACTAGAACAACATGTCCAGCAAGGGACTCTGAAGTAACCTTTGACCTTATTTATTATTTATTTATTTGGTTTTTGTTTACCGGGTAAGTACACTAGACAACAATGTTGCCTATATTCAGGCACGACCCGGGAGAGTACAGACAGGGGAGACCAGAGTCAACATTAAAGAGTATTTCCTGACGCAGCATGAGGTGAGAACAAACATTCGAACAGTATACAGCCAGGTACAGTCATTATCAGTGATGACAAAGAGAAACAGATAACATTATATTAATTATTTTCATCTGATGCAACATCAATGACTACATTGAAACGACAAACAGCAAACAAATCTTAAATGAAGTAGCATTATAACAATAGGATTTCTGCTGAATGTGGGAAACTTTCAGATAGGGTCAGTGCTAGTGTGTGAGTCAAGGAACTGGTGGGAAGGCAGTGGCCACAACTGGGTAGATTTCTCTCTGGTGATGAAAGACCAGCCAAGCCTCATCAACCAGGACCTGAAACTTCAGAAAAGCAGACTTTGCCAAGATGAAGAACTTGGTGGCCAAGGGTCCAGAGAGCAACTTTATGATGCTGGTAATGACAGAGCACATGTGGGGCTTGTTGAAGAAGGTGACTGAAGCAGTCATGTGTGTCTGCATCCCTGTAAAAATAAGTGCAAAAGGGTCAAGAGGTGGCCCTCCTTGCTCAACAGGATTCTAAGGCAACTGAGCCTGCACAGAAAGGGAGTCTACCATCCAGGCCAACAACCCAGGTTCAGGAATGAGCCTGGATTATCAGAGGGCCAGGTGGAGGTAGGAGGACTGAGCATCCCACAGGACACTGTCCTCCAGGGACAGAGGGTATCACAGCCTGCTGCATTACTGCCATCTGGGTGAACACAGGTGGTGGTGTAGAGGATACACGGATGAAAAGCAGAACCATTAGAATATGCCCATTGGTTAGCTGCATCAGGCCTCACCAGCAGCCAATCCCGATGTGGTCTCCTGATTGGGGTGGGGGGAGAAAATGAGAAACTGAAGCACACAGTCCTAGACAAAGCTGCTCCAGCGGCCCACTCATGACAGAGTTGAATAAGGCCCTGTCCCATTTGTTAGACAGAAAGAGTTTAAACTCAAGGGTCTGTTCTATCCTCTTCCTTTCTGTCTCTTGTCTGTCTGGTTGCATAACCAAATTTTCTTGTGAGACCTAGGAACAGATCACTCCGACAGTTTCGCAATTCTCCGCCTCTCGCTATCCTTCTGCCTTCCCTTGCTGTTCTATCTTTTCCTCCTGTCATCAAGGCACAGGTCAGGAAGCATAGGGAAAACCCAGGAGCAGTTGAGAAAATCACCAACACTTTATTTATTGTAGCAGTAACATAAAATAAAATAAATCTGTTCAGAATAATTATTCACAGAAGCAAATAAAATTCTTTCTTGTAAAAAGAATCTTCCTTGCAGTTCAGCTTAGCTGTTTTTATGTCTTTTTCAATTCCCATCCTGTACAAGCATCCTGTTCTTTGTACATTTTATAGGAGCTGCTAGAACATTGAGAACCTCCTGAGGTCCACACAGCAACTGCAAAAGGCTCAGGCATTTGCACCCAAGTAACTTCTAGCTTTTTACAGTCATCTCAAATTATAAATATATATACATTTCAACAGTAACACCATATTTTCTAAACAAAAGTGATCCCACTATCAGTTTCATTTCCATATATTGAGTTGCACATATTCTTATATTACCAGATGTAGATATGCAAAGGGGGTAAACAGGCAGCAAGAGAAAACAGAGAGACAGTGAGAGGCTAAGGATTGTGAGACTGTTCGGATTGATCAAGTCCGAAGTCTCACAGGAAAGTTTGGCTGCGCAACCAGACAGAGAAGAGAGAAAAGGAAAGAATACAGATCCTTGTATTTACACACTTTCTCTCAAAACAAATGGGACAGGGTCCTATTCTATCCTGTCACACTTCCCCTTTGCATATCTGCAGGGTTTAAACATATATGTGAATCTTTATGTGGAAATGTCACTGATACTGGGATTACTTTGTTTAAAACTGTATAGTTATACTGTTGAAATGATTGCAAAAAATTATTTGGAACTAAAGGGGGTTAAACTGAATGCTGGTGTGCAAACTTTACAGAGCTGTCAACAAGAGGTCATTTCTGGGTCATTATGTTCTTTTTGCTGCACCTGCACGAACACTGGAAATTGACAAGAACATTCTGTGAAAAAACACTGTCTCCTTAACAAGCTCCCTGCAAAAACTTGTTATAAAAAGAGCAACAATGTTTTGTAAGAGAGAGAGACTGAGATTTGAAACTGAGAAGAAACACTCAGAAGGACTTTGTTTTCTGTGTTTGTACTGCCTTTGTAAATAGTTATACTGAACAAATTTTTATTTTTGATTTTTGCTCCTAGTTCCTGAGCTCCACCCTCCTCCTTTCCTCCCGCTGGCTGCTTCATGGTGGTACATGCCTCACTCAACGCAGAAGCCCTGGGTATGGATCCAGGAGGAGCTGTCCCTGAGTTGGAGTGGCATGGCACGAGGGACCAGATGTCATGCTGCGCCTTAGAGGATTTTCTTGTAGATCCCCACCCCTCGGCACGGAGATGCAGGACATCAAGGGCACTGCCGTGCGTCGTCCGTGCACCACATGCATGATGCCATCCGTGTCCCTTCAGTGAACCGCCTCTCTGCACTGACCCCCAGTGTCCACCAGGAGCCAGCACAGGGAGCGGTATTCCATTCCTCCTCCCATCCCCAAGGAGACTAGACACTGGGACGCTCAGTCCCCCCCGGCCGACCCTCCAACACCCAAGGTTGCTTCCGACCCGGGTCGTCTGTGTGGCGCAAGGTGGCGTCAGCACCTCAACCCTTAGTGCCACCAGGCGACGCGATGCCTGTTCTTGATGGATTTTCACACAGTAGTTAACCATGCAGCGAGGTTGGGAGGACCACCCAGTTTTCAGTGGTCGGTGTGGTACAAGGTCCGCAAAGGTAGGTCTCTGGGCCTCCCCATTGCTATACGCATGGGGGGTGTGCAGGCTCCACTGTCTCAGGTCTTGCACCAGGACCCGGACGCCCTGAGTGAGGGGCGGGTGGACAGTTGCTCCCCTTCGGGGGAGCAGTTGAGCACCCCTCGAGGGCTGAGTTCCCTTCTGGGAACTAGGCTGCCCAGTGTCAGGGCCTCAGCTCTGAGGCAGGGCCTACATCGCAACTTCCTCAGTAGCCTTGGCTGGTGCAGCTTCAGCTTCCGGTGCCAGTGAGCAGGTGGTGCTGGGATGGTTAGTGTCCGGTTGCCTCTCGTAGGATCTCTGTGGTCTCCTTTGGAATCAAAGGATAATCGGAATGATCTGGACTGGCAGCCCAGTTCTCCGGAGCTTCAAATGCTCTCCGGACCTAGTAGGAGGTCTTCTCCTTGTCCTCTTCTTTGGCCAGCACCGTCCTAGATGCTGCCTCTCCCTCCACCGGTGCACGAGGGCCTCCGGTGTCGTTTCTGGTGCTGTGCCTGAAGGCACCGCTTCTGGTGATGGTGGCATGATTGGTGCTGCCTGTGAGGTCGGTGCCACGCTTGTGTATAACCTCCAGAGAAAACCCCATCGGTGCCACATCAGATGGTGGTGCTGGTCTGGCAATTCTGGTGATTGCCGCCTTCGTGCCATTTCTGTTGTCGATGCCACCTTCGGTGCTTCTTTGGTTTTTGGCACCGTTACGGGTCCAAGGAGGAACTGGATGCGATCCAGTGGCCTTTTCCACCCTGGTACGGAGTCTGAGTGCTGATAGAGCTCTCCCTCCACTGCTGGGGGCTGGAGCTCTGCTGTTGGTGGGCAGGGGCTGCCCTTCTGGGCCTGTCGGATCCGATCTCCTCACCAGGGGTCTCTTCCCCCCACCGGGCACCACCCTTTTCACTCAGGCGGGGTTGGGCAGCAGTCGGTGGCTGTGCAGTGCAGTCCCCTCCCTCAGGAGGCATACCATACTTGCTCCCACAGCCCTGGCAAAGGGGGTTCAGTCTCTCAGGGCCATTCTCCTCCTCTTACCTCTCTGCCTCCTCCTCTTCTCCCAGGACTCTGTGGTCCTCTGGGCCCCCTCACATGGGAACAGTATAGAGGCGATAGCAAATTGCATTCCCTGTCTACTCTAGGGCTGTAGATAGAATGTTTTTTCCACCTCCTACCCTTGCATCGTCACCACGCTGTACAGACTCCATCCACATGGTTGACTTCCTCCACAGAGGAAGAGGACACTTCCACTCACATCTCTGATGATGCTGATTTCACCGATTCTAACCCCATGTATTCTTCTATATTCATAACTGTATGCAGTCTGCCCCTAAGTAGAACTGCCTGGAGAGAAATGGAACTATATGCAAATGATAGAACCTATCATTGCTGAGACACATATTCAAACTGCTGCTGTCATCTACTGTAACGTTCCATCAGCGTCTCAGATTTCTCACTCTGCCTGACAAGTCAGGCGCCTGGAGAACTTCCTCTCATCAGTTTGTGCTGATTACAGTTTAATAAGTATAATGTGGTCTATATTTGAACTGCTACCTTCATTTATTGTTTAATTTAGTTCTAATTACTTTTTAAAGTTGTTTATTTAGTTTAGCGATAAATTGTATTTTTTCTTCTTCATGGTTAGGGATAACTGCTGAGGGAACTGGGGCTTTCTTAGTAATTTTGGCACATTTCATCATAGTTTGTGTTATTTTATATATATTTGTATATTTTCTGTGTTTAAAACTTCTATTTGAAACCAAGCGGTTGGTTCTTCTGAACCATTACTCCAGTTTCTGTGAACCGCTGACCTGGTTCGAGTCTAAAATTATTGGTTCTTTTCTTGGATCCTTAACCGACTCCTGAACCCAAAAAAAAAAAAAAAAAAAAAGGTTTTGAATACTAATAAGTGGTTACTGGTTTTTCTCCTGGAAATGGAATTACAAGAAAACTAAAGAAAAGACTAGTTCCAGGTTTAAAAATTGTACTAAGTGTGGGGAAATGTTTGCAAAAGCTGACAAACACGATCTATGTTTAGTCTGCTTGGGACCTGATCATTTTTCAGCAGACTGCCATTTGTAAATCCTTCCTCCTAAAACTATTGAGAAAAGGATGGAAAGGCTGAGGAAGAAAGTGGACAGTGGTCCTTCAGGCTCTAACCAGTCACCAAAAACTGTGGGTGAAACAGCTTTATCCATTGTTACCACCCATGATAAGGGTGTTTCTGGCACTTAAAAAGGGAGTGGTCTGGCTGACTCTCGGCACCCACCAAGAAAACCAAGCACTTAGAACCCCAGGTTTCTGTTCCTCAAGGGGTCTCTTGTGTGTCACAGCCTGCCATCTGTAGAGGAGATAGCTCAGGCTGTGAAAGTTCTAGCAGCTTTACAGGGGATCCTGCCGCTCAACCTGCTCCTCCAAAGCTCCTCCCCAGGAGGCCTTTGAACCAGGGCCAAGCTGCTTTCAGCAACAGCTCTACCCACAGCAGACTGGGTGTTTAGAGCCACAGGCAGGAGGGGTTCCAGAAGGGCTCCCAATCTGTCCAGGCTCAAGCACCCCCAAAACAAAACCCTGACCAGTTGTTCCAGGTCACCTCCCCAGTGCTAGTAGGGGGCAGGCTAACTTTCTTTCTCCAGATGGGTTTCATTACCACAGACAAGTGGATTCTGGAGGTGGTAAGTCAGGTTTGTCCCTATGCCTTAGATCCCTTCCCCTCTAAAATAGTCTTCAAGTCAGCTTTCCTCATGGAGGCAAACTCTTGCAAAGGGTGCAGAAATTGATCCACATGAATGTAGTGAGTCTGTACCAGTATATCTCAGAGGAAGGGTTTCTACTCCTGTTACTTCCTGACAAAAGAAAATGGGGACTGGCTGACCCATTTTGGATATCAAATCTCTCAACAAATTTCTAGTAAAACCAACATTCAAGATGGTCACTTTGTTGTCCATACTACCAGTTATCCAGCAGGGAGATTGGTTAGCATCTCTGGATTTAAAGGATACCTATTTTCACATCCCAGTAAGGCAATCTCACAGAAAGTATCTCAGGTTCAGACTCCTTTCAGGTCATTATCAGTTCACTTCCCTTCCTTCAGCCTAACCTTAGCCCAAGGGTATTTACAAAGTGCCTAGCTGTGGTAGTGGCACACCTAAGGAAGTCTGATATCCTAGTCTTCCTTATCTGGACAACTGGCTGGTTGTGAGAAAAATCCACAGCAGGTCTTAGAGCACCTGCAATCAGCAGTGCAACTCCAGCAATTCTTGGGATTCCTGATAAATCAGAAAAGTCTGTTCTTACCCTGTTCAGATGCTTCAATTCATAGGAGCAGAGCTGGATACTATCCAGGGAAGGGCTTTCCTCCCTCAGGACAGGGTGCAAAGTGTTTTCAACCTGGCTGCCTCTTTCAAACTAAACCAGCCATGCCCAGCAAGACACTATCTACAGATTCTGGGCCATATAGCTGGAGCAACAGGTACAGTTTCAGGGGCAAGATACAGAATGAGAGACTTGCAGACTCATCTCAGGTCCCACTGGTCACAGAGAAGGGACATGATGTCAAAACTCATCCCAGTAACAGAGGCTGTTATTCAAGCCTTAAAGTGGTGGAAAAATTCAGACAACTTAAGGCAAGGTGTCCCTTTCAAAAGAGAACCCTTCCTTTATTCTCACAACACTTACTTCTCTACTGGGATGGGCGGCCACATGTGGGAACACACCATTCATGGGACTTGGTCCGAGGCAGAATCCCTTCTGCACATAAATCTCTTAGAGCTCCGAGCTGTGCACACTAGCTCTAAGCCTTTGATCACTTAGTACCAGGCAGGGTGGTACAGGTCAGGTCAGGGCAGACACTACAACAATGTACTGTATAAACAAGCAAGGGTGTACAAGATCGGACCCTCTGTGCTCAGAGACCATGAAACTGGGGATCTTGCATACTCTCTAAAAGTAACTCTGCAAGTGGTCCATGTCCCAGGGAAGGACAACATTTTGGCAGATGCCCTCAGCTGAATCAGTCAGGGCCATCACAGTGGTCATTGGACACACAAGTGGCAAATTCAGTATTCAGAAGGTGGGGTACCCCAGAAGTGGACCTCTTTGCCTCTCCAGAGAACCACAAACTACCACTGTTTTGTTGCAGGCCTCCAGTCAGGGCACAGTCCCAGTGGATGCCATGGTACTGGATTGGTCAGGAAGAAGCCTGTATTCTTTTCCTCCCTTCCTCTCATTCTCAGAGTCCTGTTCAAGCTCAGGTCCCAGTCTACTTCATGATCCTCATACTTCCAGACTGGTTCAGACAGCATTAGTACCCTCTCTTGCTATCATATGTTGGTATCCAGACCAGTACATCTTCCTCGGAGGCACAACCTATTAACATCCCACCAAGGGAAAATAGGGTATCCCAGCCTCAACCCTCTGTCTCAAGGCTTGGCTCTTGAAGACATAGAATTTACAAACCTGAATCTCTCCCAAGCAGTTTACACATACCTAAGGGATATAGAAAACCCTCACAGAAGAAAACCTATTCAGCCAAATGGAAAGGTTTCTCTCTGGGTGCACCCTGCACAGCATCGAACAGCAGGAATTCCAGTTATACTTGAGTACTTTACTTTCTTACATGATCAAGGCCTTAAGCATACTTTACTAAAGGTCCGCTCAGCAGCTGTCTCTGCTCACATTTCAGTGGAAAACCACCTCCATTGCATCTGATCCTATTTTAAAAAGTTTTTCAGAGTCTGTGTCTCACATACCCACCCATTAGGGAACCTGTCCTGGGTGGGACTTTAACATTTGTATTGCTCAACTTATACTAACATACTAAAATGCCAGCAGAATAGGCCTAATGGTCTTTTGTGTCTGCTCGTTTGGTCAACCCCACCTTGGGGCTGACCTTGCTGCCCCCTCTCCTCTCTGGCTTCTCCCTTCCCAGTCCCGGATATTCTCGCTGCACTGGTTTTGCTTCCAGAACCCTTCCCTGTACCTGTCCCACCCCTCTTGAACCCCTCACCGCTTGCTTCCACCAGCCCCTGGGCAGCGCATTCCATGGCTCCACCACCCTCTCAGTGAAGTAGCACCTCCTCCTTTCTCCCTGAATCTCTCCCCCCAGCTTCCACCCATGCCGTCTAGTTGCCCCCACTTCCCCGGAGCACCTGACTGCTCCTCCCTATTACCCCCCTTCATGTACCTGAAGACCTCTATCATGTCCCCCGGTCCTTCTCTCTTCCAATGTGTACATATTTAGCTCTTTGAGCCTCTCCCCATAGGTCCTATCCCCCAAGCCCCAAATCTTTTGGTTGCCCTCCTCTGGACACTCTCCAGGAGTTCAGTGTCCCTCTTTAAATGTGGCATCCAAACTGACACCGTACTCGAGTGCGGCCTCACCAAGCAGTTATACAGAGGAGTATCACTTCCCTCCTTCTGAGGTGAGCCCCTAGCGATGCATCCAAGCATCCTGTTGGCCTTTCGCTGCCTCCTACAAGTCTCAGAGTTGTTCATCTTGACATCCGCCACCACCCCAGGTCCCTCTCAGCCATCGAGACATAGCATCCCCAGGGTGTACACTTGGCACGGGTTTCTGACTCTCAGGTGCAGTACCTTGCATTTTCCTGCATTGAACCTCAGCTTCCACTTTCTAGACCACCTTTCCAGAGCCTCCAGGTCCCCTGTAGAGGCCACCCTCCCTCCTCCCCATCCACCACTGCCCTCAGTTTGAGTCATCCTCAAAGAGACTCATCTCCTCCTGATACCCTTCCTTAGTCAGAGATGAGGCGTTGAACAGGAGGGGCACAAGGACTGATCCTGAGGGAGTCACTATTGACCCTCCATGGGATGAGACTGTCCCATACCATGACCCTCTGGGTCCGGTTCTGGAGCCAATTCCTATCCATCTGATCATCTGGTTCCCACCCCATTTCTCCCAGATTACCCAACAGGCCCCATGAGGAACAGGAGTCAGATGCCTTGCTGAAGTCAAGAAAGAGGGCGTCCACTGGTCTACCCAGGTCCAAGGCACTCGTCACCCAGTCATAGAACTCCACAATGTTTGTTGACACTATTTCCCTGGATGAATCCATGCTGTCTATCGTCCAGACACCCCAACTTTTCAGGTCCCCCCCCTTAGTCTCTCGTGACAGTGCCCTTCATCACCTTTTGAACCCATGTCCTCAGCTCACCTACAATATGTCACATGGAAAACTATTTCTAGTAGCTATGACTTCTGCTAGAAGGATAAGTGAGCTTCAGGCTGTCTCTGTGGAAAATGACTATTTGTCTTTCCATAATGACAAAGTGGTACTCAGAACCAATAGAAATTCCTCCCTAAGGTGGTGTCAGATTTTCATTTGAACCAATCCATTACACTACCAGTGTTTTCACTGAACACTGTACTTCAGGTGAGAGTAGACTTCCAGTCTGGATGTGAAGAAGCTCTTAGTTATTACACATGCATACTAAGGATCACAGGCAGGATAAGCAACAGTTGTTCCTTACCTGTGGGGATGTGAAAAAGGTATACCAGCTACAAGAGATCAGTCTCTCACTGGATAGTTAGCCGTATACAGTTCTGCTATCAAAAGCAGGCAGACAGGCCCCACCAGGATTTGGCGCCCATTCAACCAGGGAATAGCTGCTTCCATGGCAGCTTCAAGGATGTCCCCTACTGGACATATGCAAGCTGCCACATGGAGGACAGTACATACTTTCACTAAGCATTACAGCCTGGACATACTGTCCAGAGGTGATGCCATATTTGGAACAACAGTCCTGCAGAGCCTCTTTTCCTAAGTAGGTTCTCTGCCCACCTCCAGAGGTACTCGCTTTGAAGTCTGCATACAGTTATGAATATAGAAGAATACATGGGGTTAAAAGAAAAATTCTAGGGAGTGGATATATTGTTCATCCACACTGTCTGGCATTGTCCCTTTCCCCTTTAAATCTTGCGGAAGTCTTCAAGCTGTCCTCCCACCCACCGGGTGGTAATACCTCGGCTCCGCCCCATGACTCCAGATCTTCCTTTCCGCTGGAAGATTCAGGTTCCTTGTGCTTTCTGCAGTGTTGAGGCCCTGGATTACGTTTCGACCGTTTTCACATCTTCTGCTCTGAAACTGGTTAGAGTTTCGACTCTGATTCGGACATGGATGACAAATCGTCCCGGAGTTTCGCGGTGTCCTTGCGGATTAGAAAATGCTCGCGCACCGATCCCACCTCTCGTCGTTTACTGCCTCGGTTCTATTCACGATACCTCGCATTGCTCCATTGCGCTTCCTTCCACCCCAGCGTCCTGGAAGATGCGTCAAGCAGCGCCTGAGCTGGGTAGACGGGCTCCGCAACCACAGTGAAAATCCAAAGGAGGCCAGGTGGGCGGTTTCCGTGGCTGTGGGATCCGAGGCAGCTCGGCGCATGGCGGCTTCGAGGAAAAGCCACCCAAGCCTCGGCTGGCGAGGTTTCTTCGTCTTCGCTCAGCCTGGGCTCTTGCTTCTCAGGATCCTTCGGGATTGTGCAGTCTCTCCCTACCAAGGGTGGCAGCCTGGACTCGCACTCTTCCGTTCGAAGAAAAAGGATCCTAAATCATCTCCAGTCGAAGAGAGAGCGCTCCTAGGATCAGGGGCCGGTCCGAGGAATCTCACCGACCAGTCGTAAATTGCCTCGGCCGCTGGGTTTTCAGACCTTCTGTTCTGTGCCGGGCAAAGCCGGAGGAGTCTGCTGATCCGGCCAAGATTATTCGACCCGATCGAGCCGTTATCACCGACTCCTGTTGAAGATTCTTGGAAAGCCTGATTCTCTCCTTCCCGAACGAGGAGACCCGCACGGGCCTCCCGATCGAGGAAAAGGGCGAGCCTCGGTTTCACGAGCCCAGTCTCTCGATCGACAAAGCCGACACCGTCGGTCGATCAGGGGCAAGTCCTCTTCAGTCGATCGACCTAAAAGGACACGGCACTCCCGCAGGCGCGCCACCATTCCCCTTCCTCCTCGGACGAGGAGGCTTCGACGAAAATTGGCGGCCTGCGAGGATCTCATGTGGCAGCAATTCCTGCTAGCAGGTCAGAAGCCGGCTCCCTCGGTGGTCCCGGCTATCTCTTGGCCTCAGCCTCTTGGCTGCCTCAGACACCGATTGCTCGGTGCGGTCTCTTGAGGGGCTCGGTCGTCTTCCGCGCAGCATGTTTCAGGTTCCCCACCAATTTTGGTGGAACCTCCTAAGCTGCCCCTCGGGAGTCCCTCAGGAGAGGCACGACAGTCTTGGTCTCCCCACAGACTGTCAATTACGGTCACCCTGATCGCCCCTAGGCGTATCGAGGGACAAGTGGGCAACCTTTATCGGGACTCCTCCGATTCTGATAACACTGGCCTTCACTCTCGATGAGCTTTCGGCGTCAGGCTTGGAAGAAGGGCCTTCCTCCTTCCAGGGCATCCTCCGGCTCATTTCCGAATTGCGAGGATGGCTCTCGCCTATCCAGAAAAGGCGGAATATCCCTTACGGATATTCTTAAGAGGATACCCTCACGAGGCATTCCAGATGCCAAGCCATTATTAGTCCGGCCTTGGAACTCTGGCAGCGTCCAGCCTCCTGCCCAGCTCCTTCTGCCCGCATAGCACGCATAAGGCACGGCGGTGCCCACAGGGTCTTCGGCGGGTTTACTGAGCACCCTCTACGGAAAGCCTTGTGACTGCCTCAGTATTCAGGCTGGACGGGCAGCTCAGCCGAGCACTGGACCGCCTCCAGACAGAGTCCACCAAACCTATGGACCACTCGCCCAGAAGGTCTATACTGCATCATCTTTGGGCATTCGCCAGGCAAGCTCAGCGGTGATTATGGCACACTTCTCTCACGCCCTCTTGGGGTCACTGGACCTAAGTTCTCCCCACCTCCCAGCTGACATGCAGACCATGGTCAAGCAGGTCAGGGACCAGAGCAGAGCTGTTGCTAAACATCAACTCCAGACTGCTCTGGGCGTGGGTGATTCCTGTGCCTGTTCACTAGCTGCAGCGGTATCCACTCGCCAGGGGCTTGGCTGAGGTTATCCTCCTTTCCCGTGGATACTCGGCACAAGCTAGCTGATGTGCCCTTCCTTGGCACCGACCTCTTGGACCCAGGGTGGCAGGTCACCTGCAGCGTGTCGAGCAATCTAATGCCACCTTAGATGCTACATCCGCTAAGGGTTCTTTAAGTAAGAACCAGCAGAGCGCAGAAGAAACCTTTTTCGTCATTCTTCCTGCGGTCAGACAACACCACCCTTCCAGGGGGGTCAACAACAACAGCAGGCTCAGGCTTGGCGCCCTAGGCCCAAGCAAGGTCCCAACAGCCCAGCAAAGGAGGCCGGGCGCTGGTCCGGTGCCCCCTCCTCCTCTAAGCCTGCCCAGTAGACGGGCGGGGTTGTCCTCCCGTACCGTCACTTCAGCTCAGGGTCCTCCTGTGGGGGCGGCTCAGCCACTTCATTTCCGCCTGGTCGGTATCACCACACGGACAGATGGGTCCTAGAGTGGTCGGGCAGGGTCTGCCCTTAAATTCGAGCAGTACCCTCCAGCCCGAGCCCGTGCCCCACAAGGAGAGCAGATCTCAGTCGCCCAGTCTGTCCTGGGCCGACATTGCGCTACTCCTCCTCAAAGAGGTGGTGGCCAGTGGCGGATCCTCCTTCAGACCCAGGCTTCGTCTCCAGGTATTTCCTGGTGCCCAAACAGGCCAGGGGTTGGCACCCCATTCTAGATCTGCCGACCTGAATCGGTATCTCAGGTCCGCACCTTTCGGATGGTAACTCTAAATCAGATCATACCATCCTGGAGGCGAAACTGTAGTTTCTTCGCACTGGATCTTCAGGACGCTTTTTCCACGTCCCTATCCGTCCGTCTCATCAGCGGTTCCTCCGCTTCAGGGTCGAAGGACCCTGTACGAGTTCAGAGCCATGCCGTTTGGCCTGTCGCCGACCCCCAAGGGGTTTCACCAAATGCATTGCAGTGGTGGCAGCCCATCTTTAGCGTCAGGGGTTCGTATTTACCCCTACCTGGACGATTGGCTCCTGGTGGGATCCTCCCTTCAGGAGGTGGAGAGGTCCAGGGACCTGACCCTCGAACCTGCTCACACTTGGGCCTTCTGATCAACGAGGCCAACGGAACTCGTACCTTCTCAGGTGATGGGCTTCATCGGGGCAGGCTCGACTCTCGTCAAGCCAGAGCTCGGCTCCGCGGACAGGCGGAGGTTCTCTCCTCCTTTGCCCAATCATTTTGGTTGGGCACTCACATCCTGCCGGGACTTCCTGTGCCTCCTGGGCTACATGGCGGCGTGCCGTCGGTGGTCCGCTGGGCCAGACTGCATCGCCCCCTCAGTGGAGCTCGCTGCCCAGTGGTCTCAGCGTCCAGAGTCTTTTACGACCAGCTGGTCACGGTCACCCAGAGGATGTGGGGCGCTCTCCAATGGTGGACCGTCCCGAGTCATCTGCAGGAAGGATCCCGTTTGTCCGCTGAGCCGGCCAGTCGTCCTTCGACCGATGCACTCTCTCTATGGGCTGGGGAGCCCACATGGGGACCACAGGGCTCATGGGCTCTGGACCCCAGAGGTCCGATGCCACATCAACCTGTTGGAGCTCAGGGCAGTCAGACTGGCTATGTCAGCTTTCCTCCTCAGCTCCGGGGTCAAGTAGTTCAAGTCCAGACGGACAATACCACGACCATGTACTACCTCAACAAACAGGGGGCACGCACTCCGTCTGCTATGCAGGGGCGCTCCGGATCTGGACCTTCGTCCAACCGGCTGGGCGGATCTCCTAGCCATCCATGTGGCAGGAGTCGCGAACCAACTGGCGGATGCTCTCACCGCTTAGGCCAGACATCCACAGTGGTCTCTCCATCCAGAGGTAGCCTACTACCTGTTCTCGTTAGAACAAACCGTTGGTGGACCTGTTTGCCTCCAGGAGAACACAAGCTGAGGCTGTTCCATGCCCGCCCCCTCAGCAGGGCTCGCTGCAGGATGCCTTCCGAGGCCGTGGACCCCAGACCTCTTTACGCCTTTCCTCCATTTCCCTTGATCCACAAGGTGTTACTCAAGGTGAGGCAGGACAAGGCGAAGGTGATCCTAGTAGCCCCAGATTGGCCACGCAGTTCTGGTATCCAGATCTCCTCAGCCTCAGCTGCAGGACCCCGGGCGTCTCAGTACGCCCGGACCTGATTTTTCTAGACCAGGAAGGTCCTTCACCGGACCTTCAATTCCTGCACCTCACAGCCTGGTTCCTGGCGTAGAGTTCCAGGCTTTGGGTCTTTCTGAGGATGTCTACACCGTGGTGGAGGCATCTCGAAAAAATCGACCAGGAAATGTTATACCTTCAAATGGAGAGAGATTTTCCATTTGGTGTCAGAAGTAAAGGTCTGGACCCCTTATCCTGCTCGGTGGCTAACATTCTAGACTACTTTTGGTCCCTCTCCAAAGGGGGTCTTGGTCATCCACCCTTAGGGTGCACCTAGCAGCCATATCAGCTTACTGGGCGTGGGTCGGTCAGCCGGCGTTAGCTCAGGAAAAGGTGGTGGGCGCTTTCTCAAGGCCTGGACCACATATCCCCTCGGTGCGTGAACCTCCACCTCCGTGGGATCTTTTGCTGGTTGTGGCAAAGCTCATGGGCAAAGCCATTCGAACCCATGCACAAGTCTGCACTTTCGCACTTGTCATGGAAGGCGGCCTTCTTGGTGGCTATCCGTCAGCCAGAAGGACAGGGAGCTCAGGCACTTTCAGTGGACACCCCTATCTGGTCTTTCACAGGGACAAAGTTGTCCTCGCCCCACCGAAATTCCTTCCGAAGGTGGTGTCAGAGTTTCACCTTAACCAGGTGTTGACCCTGCCAGTATATTACCCTAATTACACCTCGGACGCAGTATAGGCTCCATACTCTGGACCTCAGACATGCTCTCTCCTATTATAAGGAGAGGCGAGGCGGAAGTCGGGGAGAGGTTCGCCAGCTGTTCGTCACCTACGCTGAAGCCGCTTCTGGCAGACCTGCAGCCAAGCGGACTATTGAAGATGGATCACATCATGCATAGGTCTGTGCTATGAATTGGCGGGTAAGGAGCCTCCCAAAGGGTTAAGGGCTCATTCTACCGTCATACTGCTCTTCGGTGGCTGCTTCCAGGGACATCCCTATCCAGGAAATCTGTCGGTCGCTACCTGGAAGTCAGCAAGCACCTTTATTACCCATTACCACATTGACCTAGAGTCACGTCGGGATGCTGGTTTTGGGGCCTCGGTTCTCCAATCTCTATTCCCTAAGTAGGGGTGTGCGCTTGCCTCCTCCTCCCGGAGAACTGCTTGGAGTCTGCCAGACAGTGTGGATGAACAACATATCCACGCTCCTAGAAGAGCAGGTTACTCACCTGTAACAGTAGTTCTAGGAGTGGTATATGTTGTTCATCCACCGCACCTACCCGACCTCCGGCTTTAGGCGCAAAACCTGGCTTCCAGCGGGCTAGATCTCAGGCTCATGGGGCGGAGCTATGGTATTTACCACCCGGTGGGTGGAGGAGCCATTGAAGACTTCCGGCAAGATTTAAAGGGAAAGGGACAATGCCAGACAGTGTGGATGAACAACATATACCACTCCTAGAACTACTGTTACAGGTGAGTAACCTGTTCTTACTCACTTAATCTTATTTCTTCCAGTGCATTCTTCTATTCATAACTTTCCTTCCTGCCTCCCTACCAGAACCAGGGCCTCAGCATGCCTACTGTTGTTATCTTGGATTTTCTGCAAACATGTATACACTATTAAAGTACATTTTATTTGGTAGGACTACTTCTTTTTCTTCTTTGGTTACCCGAGTTTCCAGGATAAAACTTATTTGTTTGAGTTGTAGTGAAATAACCACTAGGGGGCATATTTTGTTTATGGGAGTTAGTTCCTTTATGCATTTATAGGTAGTTTTAGATAGGTACATAGTATTTCTGCCTTGTAGGCTGTTATCGAAATCTGAGATGTTGATGGAACGTTACAGTAGATGAGGGCAGCAGTTTGAATGTGTCTCGAGCAATGATAGGTTCTGTCATTTGCATATAGTTCCATTTCTCTCTGGACAGTTCTACTTAGGAGGCAGACTGCATACTGTTATGAATATGAAGAATATACTGGAAGAGGTAAGATTACTAAGGTGAGTAATTTTTCTTATCAGCAGTTCCTCACGAGTATGTTGGAGGAACTCCATATTCTCAACAGTAGAACGCAGTGCTGTACGTACGATGCTGGCCTTCTTTGTGGAGTAGATTATGGGTTGAGATTATGGAGGCACTCCTTAAGGAAGGATAGTGCAACACCTGGAATCCATAGGGGCACAGGATCCAAGACAGCATGGGTTTACAAAGGAAGGTCCTGTCAGACTAATCTCATAGATTTCTTTGACTGGGTAACCAAGTGGTGGACCAAGGGGAGCAGTTGATGTCGCCTACCTTGACTTCAGCAAAGCTTTTGACACTGTTCCACATAGAAGATTGATAAATAAGCTAGGTAGGCTCGGGTGGGTCAGAAGTTGGTCAACTGGGTGGCAAACTGGTTGACTGGCAGAAAGCGGAGAGTGGTGGTAAATGGTATACAGTCAGAAGAGATGCAAGTCACAAGTGGGGTACCTCAGGGATCAGTCCTGGGGCCAGTCCTATTCAACATCTTCATTAGTGACCTGCAGGATGGACTAGAGGGTAAGGCTTGTCTGTTTGCAGATGACACCAAGATCTGCAACAGAGTAGATGATCCAGATGGGGTGGGCAGAATGAGAAGAGATCTGGATAAACTAGCAGAATGGTCAGAAGAGTGGCAACTGGGATTTAATGCAAAGAAGTGCAAAATCATGCACATAGGAAGAAACCCTGAAGCCACTTATAGGCTGGGAGGAGTTGCTAGCAGTCACAAAGGAAGAAAGAGACTTGGGCATCATCATCACTGATGACCTAAAATCATCAAGCAGACCTCTAAAGCAGTAGGTAAGGCTAGGGGGTGTTAGGGTGTATTAGTAGGGTATCACAAGTCGTAAGGAGGTAATAATCCTCTGTACTAGACATTGGTTAGGCCCCATCTGGAGTACTCGTGCAGTATTGGAGGCCACACCTTCACAAGGACATTAACCAAATTGAGGCAGTCCAGAGAAGGCAACCAAAATGGTGCAGGGACTGCATCAGAAGACATATGAGGACAGATTAGCAGAGCTCAATATGTATACCCTTGAGCAAAGGAGGGAGAGAGGTGATATGATAGACATTTAAACACCTTAAGGGCATAAACAAGGTGAAAGAGTCTAACATGTTTAAATATAAGAAAAATAGCAGGACAAGAGGACACAGCATGAGATTGAGGAGGCCGATTAAGGGGAATGTGAGGAAATTCTTTTTCACAGAAAGGGTGGTAGATGCATGGAATGGCTTACCACAAGAAGTGAGTAGCTATGAATACAGTGCAGGGCTTCAAACAGGCATGGGATAGGCATAAGGAGCAATACAAATGACTATGAATAGATAGGTCACTGACAGAGCAAAGGCCGATGGCACATTTATAAGGTAGAAAAAGAAATGGGCAGACTGGATGGGCCTTGCGGTCCTTATCTGCCGTCAACTTCTATGTTTCTATGAGTACAGTCCTGAATCCATCGTGATCCCTCCATGGCCCCGTCCTTTCATGGAGGAGTTACTGGCAATCTGACAGTTTCCTGCCTCCTCTGTTCAAGCCCCTTCAGACTGTCAAGCGCAGGTATCGCACTCCCCAGTTCTCCAGGAACTGTGTCCGTCCCTCGTTGGGACTGGGTGGCTGGATATCCCCTTGGGCGTCTTCACCATTCAAGAGACCCGCCCCCTAGAAACTGACTCACAGAGTTTGATCGCTAGGGTAGGAGGGTTTTCTCTTCAGCGTGTCTCCTACTGTCTGTCTCAGCATACCAGGCACACGAGGTAGCCTCCGCTAGATGCCTCTGGGCTTTGCTGGGTTAGATTCTGGCGGCCATACCTGATGAGAGGCAACCAGACAGGCTATTGCCATTTCTGTGCATGGCTTGGAGCTGGCGAGACACCAAGTGAGGGCATCTTATGCCTTCAGGCTATAGGAACAGCAGTCTGCATCTGGTGGGCAGCATGGCTACATTTATCCCAGTTGTCACCCTTGGCCCGGCATAGGTGATCGCCTCAGCCTTCTGGAGGGTCTGTTTTTCCTCCTGTAGGCTAGGTGAGGCTGTCAGGGCATCCTCCTCCTCCTGCGCGTCAGAGCCTTCCCCTGACCCTAACCAGTAATGGGCCTGGATAGGCCAGTGAGAGACCCCCCGACTCCCCACAGGCATCTGAGGAAGGTTCAGCACTCGGGAGGTGCCAGCACACAGTTGTGGTGCTTGGTACTCGCCACCAGTGATGAATGGTGAAGATTGATACAGGCAAGATATGAAAATTATGTACCTACCATAATTCTTGATCTTCCTATATCTTCACCATTCATCACTACTCCTACCACCATCCCTCTTGGACTCCAGTCTCCTGGGGCAGTGCCTCCTCCATGCTTGCCTTCTCCCCAATTGAGGCCAATTGCAAGTCTAATCCTGCTGGCACCTCTAGGTCCCTGACACTTCCTGTGAAGCACCACGCGGTCACCTCTAGGTAGAGGGCAGGCAGAGCTGCTCTCTTTTCCAGGGGCTCCTCGGGGCATACATGCAACCTGGGATGGGACCTCTTGGGATGGCAACCTGACCAGGGATTTTCCTTGGCTTCTCTTGGGACCCCCCTTTATACACATTAGCTGGGGTCCCAACAGTTGCCTTCTCCATGTGTCCCCAGTCTGGTCAGTGGGGCTCAGGACTCCTTTTTCTTCTTTCCTGTTCCTTGGAGTCCTACATGGCTCCTATTTATACTTGTGAGCAACCTACTTCTGGGTTGCCTGTGGGGCGGAGGTCCTCCCGAGTGTCTGCCTCCCCTATTTAGAGAGTAAGTCCCTAACCTCATCCACGGTTGGTGGAATTAGGTTCAAGCAGTCCACCCATCTACTGGAAGTTAAGGGGTCTCGCCTGGCTGGCTGGTGGGACCCTGCCCCAGAGGTGGGGCCCTTTCTCCCCACCCTGTGTAGTGGGGGAGAGGGAGAGGGACAGGGAGAGTGAGAGGAAACTTGTGGACTCTTCTTTTTCTGTGGAGGGAGTTCTGACCTCTGTCCAGCAGTGCGAAAATCTCTTGGGTCTACCTCATCTAGTGACTTTCTTTAGGTTCTGAAGCCAATGAACCCTCTCTAGGTCATTGGCCATTCTAGAAAAAAAAAAAAAAGAGGAGATCTCCTCCTTGGTCCACAACGGCAAAAGAATCTTTTCTTTTGGTTCGCTCTACCTGAGTCCACTGCTTTCCCTCTCTCCATGCTTCTCCCTTTCATTTTTTTTTTTCTCTCCCACCTCATTCTTTTCTGTTTTCTTTTCTTTTCCTTACTCTCTCCTCCCTACCCTTTCTCTCAAACCCTTCTTGGCCTGCCCAGTGGTTAGTGTCTCCTCCTGAAACCTCAGGGCCTATCCCCTCTCCTGTGGCCAGCTTATTCCTTTTTAAGTTTATTCCTTCCTTTTGTATCCCTTGGCTCCCTTGCCCCACCCTCCCTCCTTTTTACTCTCTCTCTCTCTGTTTTCTTCTCTGTCGAGCAGAACTGGGGTGGTGGAGGGCGGTGTCCGTTACTGGCCAGCCTGTGAGCGCCATGTAGTACGTAGGCCTCTGGGGCAGTGCTATTCCCAATGTCGGGACCCTCCTCCAGATAGAAAGCTTTTAGCTATAAGCTTCCGAGGGATCCTACCACCACCTCTGGCTTGTATCCACCAGTGATGAATGGTAAAGACATACAGGAAGATCAAGAAATATAGTAGGCCACGTTTTCATATTTGTCCAGGAATCCATCTTCACCATTGATTCCCACTAATGGGTCTTAGCTGGGCGCTCAGACCCTGGGAGAACAGAATCTTTCAGTAGGGCTGGTGCCAAGGTAAGCTGCGTGCATGCACAGCACCACGAGAATGAGCTACGCAGCACAGACTTACCTTGGCACCAGCCCTCAGCTCACCTTAGTTACTTTTTCCTGCCACTGAGTGCGCATCAATAGCGACTCACGCTCGCCCACCGGAATCAGAACTTCATATCTGTGTGACAACAGCAGTCATCTTTTCTCAGTTTGTGTAAAAACTAGTTTGTTAGTTTTGTGTAAGCTTAGTATTTTTTGTAAGTTTTTTTAATGAAAAGGATAAGTTAGAACAGTTGATAGTGATACACTAGTATACTGTACCTGCATTGACTGTTAATACACATGGGATAATTAAGCTTTAATGTTGAGAGGCAACAGTGCATTGTATTCAAGATGCAAGTGACAATACCAAGTATTGAACTAATGCTGTAATGAAACTTCTAGGGATGTGATGATGGTGCAGTTACCCACACTTCTGGCAGTCTTCTTCTCAAGGGTTAACTTGCAGGACATCTTTAAGCTAGCTTCTCCACCCACAGTGGTATACTCCTCAGCTGTGGCCATGCATCATATTGTTCTTTCCGCTGGAAATGTCAGGTCTCCTCCTTCATAGCTCTGTGCATGGTGTAGGCCTTTTCCAAGTGCATCATTGGCAGACTTAAAACTTTTCAACTTTTGTCAGTGTTTGAGAAGTATATTTCTTCGGTTCTACTCAAGTCCTAAACTTCTGATGGATACTGAGGATTGTAGAGTCCAGTGCAGGCTTTAAGCATTGTGTTCAGTGCAACCAAATGTCTTGAATGGATCCATATGTCCCATGCATTTACTGCGGGGAGAGAGGTGAGGCGAACAGGACATTGCCACCTGTAGCCTCTACAAACAATACTCCCTCATCCTCGAAGATCGCTACCCTGTCTGCTACTCGGCCGGACTGAATAGGACACTCCAGTATAGTCTAGGGACGTCTGTAAGATGATCTCAGTGGCAGCAGGATCTGTGACCCAGCTAAGGCAATATAAAATGTCGGCAAAAGCTGCAGTGGGTGTCTTGTCAGTCTCAGTACTGCTCGGCTGGGAGCCATTGGGGCATTTTCACAGGAACCTTATGTGACATATGCAAGTCCCTCACACCTTGAAGCTCTGCCCATCATAACAGGAAAAAAACTAGTCCCGCCGTCAGTTGTGGGACAGGAAAGACCCGCTCCTGCAACTCCTCGATCACTCGACAACTGCCGAATGCTCAACTTCAGTTGAGCGCCCTTGATTGAGGGTCAGGCCGCAAGCTCACGGTAACCCCATCAAGCATGTTGACTTCAACACAGGCCTACAAGGCAGACAAGACTTTTCTTGACCGGTAGACCTGTTGGAAAGGTTTGAAGGAGATTAGCTCTGTCAGACCCCAGTCCTTTTGTCCTCGTGAGGTCAGGGCAGTCAGCAGACCTGACTGTCTCCTCCCAGGAACTACCTCCCTCTGGGATCGAGTAGCAGAGGCCAGTCCATGTCGTGTCACAGCCCTCTGCTTGCCCTCCTCACCATTGGCGACCAGGTCATTGGTCAAGATAGAGGTTAAGGTTCCTCGTACTCGATCTCACCTGTCTGGGATGCGCTGCCACAGATGCTCCTTCTCTCATCATCCAATGTAGAGATGCTCTGCCACAGGATGCAGTGCACTACGAGATCATGCTGTGGCAGCAGTGGACCTTGGTTGGGCAGGGCTCTAGCCACAACCCACCGATCCCTGGTTGACTGCAATCCAGTCCATTTCGGTCCTGCGGAACAAGTGTCTGACACCCATTTCTCCACCGATCCGGGTGGAACTGCCACCACAACAGCTGTTGCAGGAGCTCCTATCAAGGACTCCCGCCTGCCAGTTGCTGGGTCAGTTATATACGGAGATTGCACACACTGGTGAATCCTGAGTAGAGCACAGTAAGAAACTGCTGAGGGCTGTGTTCAAAGAATCTTTGTACGACTCTGATGGTCCTCAATGCAGTCTTGGAAGACCCATGGGTTCGACTGTGAATTGGTTGAAGAACTGACTACCGACCACTGGCCAGTGTCTTTTGGGGCTCTTCTCAGATTGATCACGAGTCCACTGAAGTCCATTTGGAACCAGTTCAAGGAAGAGCTAAATACCCCTTTACTGAAATTCTGGACGAGGGGCAAATCCCTGGAGATTGCCTTCCTGATGGCCAAGGCTTTCTTAGGGCCAGTTCTGGAGCTTAGCAGCACCCAGCATCCTGTACGGCACCTCGGCCTGCATGATCCGTGATGTCACGGTCCCTACTGGTACCGTGTCTGGTTTCTTGGATCACCACTTGGCTGAGGATTGGTGGCCGATTTGGTCTTCAGAAAAACTGGCAATGTTGGGGATGTGGACAAAACCCTGACAGAGGAGTCAAAAAGCTTGACCACGTGGCGAAAAAGATGCATGCTGCATCCTCCCTGGGTCTCCCATCAGGCAAGCTACACCCTGATGATGGCCAGCTTCACTTCAGTCAGTCCCTGATGGGAGTACTAGACCATATCTTCCCTTGCATGCCTGTTGCCATGCAGGCATCGGTAAAATGGTCAGAGGCTAGGGTCAAGCGCTGACTAGCACCACCTCCAGTCGGCCTTTAATATCGATTACTCTTCGCATGTTCCATTTGCAGCGGCCATTGTGATGCATCGCGGGGCCTGGCTGCGGATGTTCACCTTCACAGCGGATACCCAGCACAGACTGTCCGATGTTCCTTTTGAGCACCAGCCTTTTGGCCCAGGGTGGAGGGGCATCTTATGAGGATGGAGAAGTCCAATGCTACCCTGGATTCTGTGACTTTTTGCAGAAGGACCAGAAGGCATAAACAGAAGAAGCCCTTTCAAGTTTGGCCTTTCAGTCACAGCAGACAAAACAGCAGCAGCCCAATAGGGGCAGTCTCAAGCTTGGTGCTTCAAGGCCATGTTTGCCAGTCAGGGCCTTAAGAAGGGTGGGGCTAGGGGTATTGGTGCCCCTCTTGCAGCAGGTGCTGGTGCTCCTCCACAGCTTCCCAGTGAGGGTCAGGAGGTGTCTGCTTCCCACCTGTCCACTCCTGCCTCAGCTCCCTTGGGAGTCTGCTTCACCATTTCTGGCACAACTGGTCCATTATTATGTCGGCCAGATGGGAGCCAGAAGTGGTGGGCAGAGGTTACATCTTGACTTTGAGGCTCTCCCATCTTACCAACCCCATGCACCAAGGGAGTCTGTGGTGTTGCAAGACATGCTGTCCACCTCAGGGAAGGACGTTGCTCAGCTCCTCAGGAAAGGAGCCATAGCCCATGTCCTATACTCCTTGGCAGGTCAGGTTTGTGTCAGGTACTTCCTGGTTCCAGTATGGATGGGGCTGGCGCCACATACTTGATCTTCATGCTCTGAATCAGATTCTCAGGAAACACAAGTTCAGGATGGTCACTCTGAACCATACCATCTCAGGAGCAGGGCATGTGGATCTTTGAGAAACAGCTGATCATCCTGGACATAAAGTCTCCACCACTCATTTACACTGATGGGATCTCGCTGGGCGCTAGGACCCAGCCGGAGCAAACTTTTTGCAGGAGTGCGGCGCCAGAGATGGAGCCGCAAGGGCCACGCTGCGAGCCTTGGCTCGTGCAGCAGGACCATCTTGGCGTCGACCTTCCAGCCGCCTCAGTTCCTTTTTCCCGCCGTCAAGTGCACTACAGTGACGATTGCCGCTGCCTCCGAGTCAAACTTCAAACTAGCAGCATAGTTTTCAGTTTATTATTTTGTAGTATATCTCGAATGAGTACTGCTTTCTATAAATTGTTCATATTTAAGAAAGTAGTCTCCGCCTACATTGATGGAGTCGACCATGAGGCGGGTCAGGTGGCCGGTGGGGAGACTTCATTATGAAAGCTGCTTAGTCAGCCGGGCTGGATCGGTCTGCCACCCTCTCCGGAGGGTGGGTCTGACAACCAGGCGGTCTCCCGGAAGCATAAAAGAAACAGTCTCATTCTCTGCACTGTTCGGCCTCGAGCTCTTCTTGACCACAGGTCAAAAGAAGAGCATCACTCAAGTCGCCCTCCTGGTATGTCTCTTGCGTCGGCGGTCTGTCATTGGGGTCAGTTGCGGTTTCCTCCAGAGTCGCTGGTTTCTGTTTCTGGTCACCGACCTCTTTGACATTGAGCCCTTCCCGCCTTCTGGTGGGGCTTCAGATGAGCAGTTTCATCAGTGTGCCGCTCTGATGGAGCAGTGGGCTCGGAGGTTGGTCCAGCTGCCTGGCCGGTCACTCCAGCCTCTGGGGATCGGTGGGGCCTCCCTAGTTGTGTGGAGCCTTCTTTGGTGCCATCAACTCCACACTCTGGTGTTTTCCCTTCACATGTCTGCAGCACAGGGGCCACACGATGCCTCTATCTCCTGGTATTCTTCCTTCTTTCTCCTCAAATTCTAGTTTTCAGGACCCTGTGTTGGTTTTGGCTCCTTCGGCGTCGATGGTGCTCGGCTGTCCTTGGCGCTGTCACGGCATGTCAAGCCTGTCCTCTCGCCACCTCCGTGTTGGTGCCATGCAGTTGTTGGAGCCGTACTCTTTCTCTGTGCCGAGGCTTGGGGTGCGGCTTCCAGTCTTCAGGGCTCCTTAACTCCGACCTCTTTTCCTTCCTCTTTTCCTGCTGATTTTCATTCCTTTCCTGTCCATGCAGTCCCTCCTGGGCTGTCAGGAGATGACATTGAGCCTGACCCAGACCTTAGGCTGGGTGATGGCGTGGAAGGAACAGGGCCTAATCCTGTTGCAGAGCCTGTGGTGAGGACCTTTCATTTAAGTCTCTGCTGAAAAATTTGAATTCCACTCTTTCTCTCCAGACTACAGATATCAATCCTGGGAAGCTTTTAAGGCTCCAGTACCTTCATGTCCTGGAGATTCCTATGGATTTAACTCCCCGGTACAGCCTTCCTTTGGGCAGCTTTCTCAAATGGTATGGAATAATCCTGCTCTCAGTCCTTCTGTGGCTAAGTCCATAGATAGAAAGTACGCTGCTCTCAAGGATTGACCCATTTTGGCCTCCCAAGCCTTTGTGGACCCTATTGTGGTCTTGGCAGAGAATAAGGTCATCCTTCCTCAGGCTACTACAGCCTGACCTATAAACAAAGAATCTCGTAAGATACTTTAGGTAAGAGAGTCTTTGCTGCAGTCACCCTTAGTATGCGTATTGCCAGCTGCCAGGGTTATTTCTCTCAATATGAGTATGTTCTTTGGCATTCACTCAAACAAATGATAGAAGCTCTACTGGAGTCGGACATTAATTCGGAGCTTCCTCAAACCATAACTGGGGTATCAAGTCCAACAACCAGCAGGTTAAAGCAGCTATGGACACTTTCGATACTGCCTCCCGGCGGCAGCAGCGAGGCATTGTACCTGCCGTCCTCTTGGCTGTGCACTTCGGGTTTCATGACTGATGCCCAGCAACAAGTCATAGCATTACCCTTCGATGGTATGCATCTCTTCGGGCCTCAAGTACAGCAAGCTCTAGACCCACACAAAAGACTAGGTCTGCCATTAAATTGGTTCAACCTGTTCCGCCACTTCTTTTGGGGGTGTTAATAGCGTCAATTTCACAACCGTCAGTCCTTCGAGGCAGGGAGGTTTAATAAAAATCAAGCCCCCAACCTAAAAAGCGCAACAGAAAGCACAAGGGCCAAAGCACCCAGTGCCGCCTTCTGAGTTTCTGGCCCAAGTCCCACCTCAGCTGCCCGAGGGGACTCTTTCTCAGCGGTGGGAGGTCATCCGACTCACTTTTACAACGGTGGAAGTCCAGAACAATGGACAAATGGGTCCTCTGAATAATTTGTGAGGGTATTCCCTCAGTCTTTTAGAGGCACCTCGGATCGTCCCCAAAGCGACAGCCCAGGCTGTCAGTTTTCAATCAGAACTTCGCTTCCAAGATACAAGCCCTTCTGAACAACAGGGCAGTAGAAATGGTTCCGCTGGATCAACGGAACAAAGGGTTCTACTCTCTTTACTTTCTGGTTCCAAAGAAACCGGAGGCATCGTCCCATTTGGACCTCAAACAATTGAACAAATTTCTCCCAAGAAAAGTTCAGAATGATTTGGCTAGGAACCCTGTTGCCTTTGCTTCATCTGCACGACTGGCTGGCCTCCCTGGACATGCAGGATGCGTACCAGCATATTCCCATCCATCCAAAGCATCTGCAAATACCTATGGTTTGTGGCTTTGGGCCAGCATTTTCAATTCAGAGTCCTGCCCTTTGGGCTATCCTCGGCCCATAAGTCTTTACAAAGTGTTGTGCAATTCTCATGGCGCACCTCTGAAAGATCGAATTCAAGTGTTCCCATATCTGGACAACTGGCTTCTAGCAAGCCTTTCCAAGCAAGGAACTCTCGGCCATAGCCCACGGCCCCGGACTTTCTCACCTCCATGGGAGTCCTGCTAAATTTCAAGAAGTCGCAGTTGCAGCCCCTCCCAGAAGCTCTCTTTCATAGGAACTCTTCTGGACACCTCCTGTGAAGCTTTTCTACCAGAGGACAGAAGGAGAGATATCCTACAGATGGCCCGATACATCAGAAGAACAGCTCGGTTCGAGCTATTGATGCAAGGATGCTGGGTCTCAAGGCATCCTCGGTGTCACTGTACCCCTAACGCCTCCACATGAGAACCTCTCAGTGGATGCTCAGTATCAGTGGTCCCCAACCACTCACCCTCAGTCCTTTCTCATCAAGGTGGCAGAACCTCTGAAGAAGTCACTCACCTGGTGGTCACTGAGGGACAATCTTCTGGAAGGGTATCCCTTTGCTTCCTGGATCATCAGATTTCAATTCAGCGTCCCTGATGGGGTGGGAGCTCACTGTCAGAATCTCCACACCCAAGGTACATGGACTCAGGGCGAGTCCCAGCTTCACATAAATGTCTTAGAAATGAGAGCCATCCTTTATGCAGTCCAGGCTTTGAAGGACATTCTCTGTCACAAGAACATTCTCCTTCAAACAGACAACAAAGCAGTGATCTATTACATCAACAAGCAGGAGCGGGCACACTCTTATCCTTTATGCAGGGAAGCAATGAGGTGTGGGAATGGTGTCTAGGCATGAGGCTCTAATTCAGCGGTCTTATCTGCGGGACTGCAGAGCGAACTGGCAGACCGTCTCAGCAGAGCGAGACAGATCATCACGAGTGATCTCTAGACTCAACCGTAGTTCAGTCACTATTCACAGAGTGGGAACTCCAGACCTGGACCTTTGCACCCCACTCAACACAAAACTGCCTCTCTTCTGCTCCAGAAATCCAGGGCCTGGCATTTTCTATCAGGATCGTTCAGGCTGCAGTGGACAAAATGCTTTCTATATGCCTTTTCTCCTCTTCCTCTGATTCAGAGGTACTTCTCAGATTCGAGTCCCAGGGGACAAAATGATTCTCTTTGCTCCTTCTGGCCTCGACAGATATAGTTTCCGTTACTCAACAGTATGTTGGAAACCCCACAAAGCGCTTCCCCTTCAGATGAATCTTCTGACTTGGGTGGGGGCGGGGGCTGTGGTCCATCCCAGTCTGAGTCGCTTCACCTTCACGCTTGGCTCCTGAAGAGATGGAAGTAAACAGGTTCAATGTCTCTCACGGTCTCGGATATTCTTTTGGCTCTGCGTAAACCAGCCACTAGAAAAACTACACAGCCAAATGGGCGTTTTTCTCTCTGGTGTGCAAAATCCTCTTTGATTCCTTTCCTGCCCACCAAATGAAGTTCTACAGTACCTCTTAGACCGCTCAAACTCAAGTCTACAATACTCTACAGTCAAAGTTCACCTTTGTGCCATATCAACCTGTCATGAGCCAGTACTTTCCTTATCACTGGCTCAGTTACCTATAGTTAAGAGGTTTCTTAAGGGTATTCTGCATACCAGACCTCCTATCAGATGTCCAGTCGCAACCTGGGACATTAATCTTGTACTAGAGCATGCTCACTCAAAGCCTTTCAAGCCTCTAGCTACCTGTGAGCTGAAATTTCTCACTTGAAAGCGGCCTTCCTGGTGGCCATTACCATGGCCCGAGGGTCTCTGAAATACATGCCTTGGTCACAGACCCTCCGTTTACTGTGTTTCATAAGGACAAAGTAGTTCTTAGGACCCATCCTAAGTTTCTCCCTATGGTTGTTTCAGAATTCCATCTAAACCGACCTTTAGTCCTACCTACTTACTTTGTGAACTTCCAAAATGAGGAGGCGTACCCTTCATTCTTTGGATGTCAAAAGAGCTCTCGTTTCTATGTAGATAGAACAAAGGACATTCACAAAGCTCAACAACTGTTTGTTTCCTTCAGCGAGACCGGCTGGGTCAGCCTGTCTGCTATCAGATGCATTTCAGCATGGCTGGTGGCATGCCTTCGCCACTCTTATTCCATGGCGCAGGTTAAGCTGGAGGGCAGAGTGTCGCTCACTCTACTAGAGCAGTCGCTCGGCATCCCTGGCGGAAATCCAAGCGATACCCATTGCAGATATTTGCAATGCGGCTACCTGGAGCTCAGTGCATACTTTCATCAAGCACTATACCCTGGATGTCCATGCCAGGCGACATCTCTCATTTGGCAGAACCATCCTTAATGGACTTATGTCCTAAAATTGTGGGCTCTTGGTCTCTCTGCCACCCTCTCTGGGTATTATTAGCTTGGTACTCTCCCATCAGTGTGAATGAGTGGTGGAGACTTTATGTCCAGGAAGATAAAATTATGTACCTACGTAATTCTTAATCTTCTTGGGCAGAGTCTCCACCACTGTCCTACCTCTCCCACCATCTCCGAGCTCACCTCTGTTGTTGGTCTTCACTCCCTGAATCTTTAGGCTGTGAAGACTTCTTTGTAAACCCTTCTTATACGGGTGCGTCCGGAATATCTTATGTCCGGTTTTGTTGAGCTGTCTTTCTAGGTTGCTTCGCTGCACCTCCTCGGGAAAAAAGGTACTGAGGCGGTTGGAGGGTAGATGCCGGAAATAGTCATTGCGCCTGAGCCGAGGCTCATGGCGCTCTCAGCGGCTCCATCTCTGGTGCGGCCCTCCTGCAAAAAGTTTGCTCCGCTGGGTCCTAGCGCCTCTGGCGTAGATCCCATCAATGTGAATGAGTGGTGGAGACTTTGTCCAAGGAGATAAAGAATTACAGTGAGTACGTAATTTCCATGTCTAGGATCGTGGATATGTTGTTCATCCACACTTGTTGGCATGTCCCCTTCCACTTTAAATCTTGCTGGAAGTCTTCAGGCTGGCTCCTCCCACCATGCAGGTGGTATATACCTCGGCTCCTTACCATGGCGTGAGATCTTACTTTCCGCTGGAGATCATGGTTGCCTCCCTCATGCTCATGCATTTCGTAGGCCCGGCTTTCAAAACTCGGTTTACGAAATTAAAATAGTTCGAGTTAGCGATCGCCTTTTAGCATCTTGATTATGGAAGAAGAAATCTTCCCAGTTGCCACTATGCCAAAAATGTTGTGCACCGATCCCACCTCACAGGTGTCTACTGCCTCGGTGTTGGCCATGACACCTTGTCCTGCAGCTTATGCTTGGCCTTCCATCCCAACATCCTGGACAGCCGTCTTGCGACGTTTGAAACTGGGGAGACCGGAGAGGAACCCTCGGTGAAGTCCAAGGAGGCTGGGTGGGCGGTTTCCTCGGCTGTGGGATCCACCGAACAATTGGAACGCATGCAAGCATTCAAGGAAGAAGCTGCTCGTGCCGTGGACTCCGAAGCTTGTTGGTTCTGCTCAACCTGGGCTCCACCTTCTCTGGCTCCTTTAAGGAGTTGTGCCAGTCTCTTCCCACCTGGGGAGAGGTGCCTGTGAGCTCACTCCTCCCGATCCGTGGCGGGAGAAGGAACCCGACAAGTCTTCGTCTCGGCGAAGGTGCTCTTGGAGCAGAGAGGTCTCAGTCCCGGGCATGCAGTCTCGACTTTGGTCGAGATCGCTTCTCGACCGCTGGCTTCATGGACCTTCCGTCGGGCCAGCCCGACGAGATCGTGACGATGAGGTCGAGATTGTTTTTGACCTTCTCGACCGCTGTCGCCAGACTCCGGTAGCTGACTCTTTAGAGGGACTCGGTCCTCGTCTTCCTGATAGGGGAGACCCAGCCCACTGGTGTCCCCATCGAGGACCGGTTCCGGACCCTGGTATCACCAGTCCGCTGGTGTCTCGGCGACCGGGTCTGCCTGCCCAATCTCGGTCGGTCTAGACGTCCTCGTCTGGAAGGCAGAGGAAGAGCCATAGGCATGCTAAAGAGACAGCGCCATCGGTTGTCCTTGGTTGAGGAGAGGCTCCGATGAAACTCCGGCACTATGAGGACCTCATGTGGCAGCAGCTTATCTTGTCGGGCACAAGGCTCCGACCTCGGCCATTCACTTGGCTTTCACCTCCTGGGCGGAAGTCGATCCCTTCAGAGCTGAGCAACCCAGGTTCCCCGCCCGCCAGGCCGGCATAACCACCTGTTCGCCTAAGCTGGTCTCTCCACTGATTGTGGTGGAATCGCCGTCTAAGCAGCCTGTGGGAGGGCTCCTTCCAAAGAAGACCGACCAGACACAGCAGGCTTCTGGCGTTTTCAGTCACGTCACCCGACCGCCCTCGGCGTGTCAAGGGTGATTTGGGAGGCAGGCCGCTGTATCCCACTCATTGGACTCGGATGTCACGGGCTTCATTCTCATCCTGGGGATGATGATCGTCCTGTTGGCCTAGGGATGGAGGATGGTCCTTCCTCCTTCCAAGGATCTTTCACCTCATCTCGGAGTCCACAGGGATGCACCTGGAACCCATCCAGAAAAAGGCGGCGTACCCTCCACGGATATCATAAAAAGGGATACCCAGGCGGAGGCCTTTCCTGTGGCTGAGGCCATTGTTTGTCCGGCACTCTAACTCTGGCAGCGTCCTGCCTCTTGTCCAGCACCATCTGCCTGCATGGCCCTGCAAGTCGTGGTTCCTGTGAGGGGCCCTTGCGAGTTCACAAACACCCTTTGGCTGAGAGCCTGGTGACCGCCTCTGTGTTATCTTGCAGTGCTGGCAGTTGTCCGTGAGGCGTCTGTGGCACCAGCGTCCGGTCGTGCAGACCCACTCGACCTGGAAGGCCGACGGTGCCCAGTTTCCCAGGAGTGGCTGCCTCCTTTATCCTGGAGGCTCCCGATGGGCCAGAGCACGATCCCAACAGGAGGGCGCCGCCTTAGAAACCTCCAAGGCGGCAGTCTCGGGCGGTCCCTGGGGGCGTTACTTCAGCACGCGACTCCAGCCAGAGTCGCGGTGGCCATGGAAGTGGAGTCCCGGTCCCGTGCTTCTCCTTCTTCTTGTGGTGACCCTCAGGAAGTTGAGGCCTGCCAAGCTTCTTCAGCTCCTTCTCCATGGAGGACACCTTCTTCTTCTTCAAGATATGGACCTCCAGGGACTGCTGCCTCCGGCTTGCGTGTGGCGGCGTTAAATTGTTGGCGGTGCTGGCACTTCTCCCGGGGTGTTCGGGCCTGAACAGAAGGGCACAGGGGTGTCCGTCCTTATGCAGGAGCTGGCCGCCTTGCAGTGCACTTGTTTTTATGTGAATTGCATGGTGTAGGGATGACATACACGGCAGATATTACGTTTTGTGAGAATCGAGAAAAAAGGCAGTAATAAAACAGTTGACAGACTGACAAAGCAGTGAACTTAACTGAGGCGCTTTCACAAGCTAACGGGGAAAAAGAACTGGAAAAGCGGGCATGAGGACCGCCTTTATACTGGCGTCGGTCACCTGATGTGGGGCAGTCCCCACCAGAGACTGCTAGCTAGAAATTTTCCGTGGGGTACTGGCGCCTGTCGGCTTCAGTCCTGTATGTAATTGCCTACTGCAAGAGTCTCTCTCGAAGATCTACTGTTATAGTAAGTTCTTACATAACTGTACTTTCTGCCGACACTGACCCCCCCAACAGAGTCCAAACTCTTGGACCATTTGGCGAGAAGGTCTGTCACGGCTTCCTCTTTGGGCCTTAAATCAGGCAAGTTCGGCCGTCGTCATGGCACTGCGTCTCTGCCCTTCTGTGGTCATTAGACAAAATCCTCGCGGACATGCAGACCACGGTCAAGCAGGTCTGAGTCCAGGGCTGAGCTGTTGCCGAACAGCAGCTTCAGATGGCCCTGGACATTGGGGACTCTGTGCCTGCAGTTGCCTCTCACTGCAGGGCTTGTCTGAGCTCTCCTCCTTACAGCGGATACTCAGCACAAATTAGCTGCGATGCCCTTCCTCGGGACTGACTTTTTGTCCTAGGGTGGCCAGTCACCTTCAGCGCATAGAACAGTCCAGTGCCACCTTAGATGCCGCTTCTGCCAAGGGTTCTTCGGCAGAACCAGCAGAAGAAACCCTTTGGCACATTTCCCTGTGGCCCAGCAGTCGTCCTTCCAAGGGGACAGCAGCACAACATCACAGCAGGCTCAGGCTTGGCATCCTTGGCCCAAGCCTGGACCCCAACAGGCCCATAAAGGAGGCAGAGGCTCAGGTCCTGGAGTCTCCTCCTCCTCCAAGCCTGCTCAGTGACCGGCTGGGGCTGCCACCCCTACTCCTGTCATGACAGCTCTGGGTCCTCCTGTGGGGATCTGGCTTTGCCACTTTCCGCTTGGTCCGCTGTCACTTTGGACAGGTGAGTTCTGGAAGTGGTTGGTCAGGGACTGCCTCTAGAGTTTGAGCAGTACCCTCCCAGCTGAGCCGTCCCCTTGGGAGGAACGGATATCCGCTCATCAGTCGGCTCTTGAGATGGCGTGGCTCAGCTCCTCCTCAAGGAGGCATTAGCTCCCATGGCAGATCCTCCAGCAGACCCAGGCTTTGTCTCCTGGTACTTCCTGGTGCCCAAGCGGATGGAGGCTGGCGCCCATTCTAGATCTCCACGACCTGAAGCAATATCTCAGGTCTGCACCTTCGGATGGTCACTCTGTCCCAGATCATTCCATCCTTGGAGCGAAACGTGGTTTTGTTCACTGGATCTGCAGGATGTGTTCTTTCACGTCCCAATCCATCCGTCCCATCAGCGGTTCCTCCACTTCAGGGTCGAGGGACCCTGTACGAGTTCAGGGCCATGCCGTTCGCCTGTCATCGGCCCGCGGTTCTTCACCAAATGCATTGTAGTGATGGCGGCCCATCTTGAGGCTCGGGGCGGGGGTGTGGGTACCCCTCACCCCGACGACTGGCTTCTAGCAGGTCACTCCCCACAGGAGGTGAGAGATCCAGCGATGTGGCCCTCCAGATCTGCTCCCAACTCGGCCTTCTAATCAGCAAGGCCAAGTCTGAACTCATGCCTTCTCAGGTGATGGGCTTCATCGGGCAGAGCTCAACTCTTGTCAAGCAAAAACTCGGCTCCTGGCAGACAGGACAGAGTTCTTTAGTCCTTTGCCCAATCATTTCTGGTTGGGCACTTGCGCCTCACCTGGGACTTTCTGCACTTTCTGGGTTACATGGTGGCATGCACCTCGGTGGTCCATTGGGCGGTGGCACATGCCCCCTTCAGTGGGAGCTGGCCACCCAGTGGACTCAAGCGCCATGGTCAGTTCGCCCAGCTGGTCACTGTAACCCAGAAGATGTGGGATGCTCTCCAGTGGTGGACCACCCCAAACCTGTTGCAGGAAGAGATCCCATTTGTCCGCCCGACCCGATGGTCATTCTCACGACTGATGCCTCTCTCATGGGCTAGGGAGCCTACATGGGGACAAAAGAGCCCACGGGCTCTGGACCTCTGAGAAGTCCCGATGCCACATCAACTTGTTGGAGCTCAGAGCAGTCAGACTCGCACTGTCAGCTTTCACTCCTCAGCTCTGGGGTCAAGTGGTTCAAGTCCAGATGGACAATACCATGACCGTGTACTACCTCAACAAACAGGGTGGCACGCGCCTGTCTGCTGTGCAAGGGCGCTCTGTATCTGGACCCTCATGGGCGATTGGAGCAGATCTCCTAGCCATCCGTGTGGCAGGAGCCTCGAATCAGCTGGCGGATGCTCTGGCGTCTAGGCCAAACATCCCACGCAGGTCTCTTCATCCAGAGGTAGCTTACAGCCTGTTCTCACATTGGGCCAGACCGATGGTGGACCTGTTTGCCTTCAGGAAAACACGGTTGAGGCTGTTTCATGCCCACCCCCACCCCAGCAGGGATCGCTGCAGGGGATGCCTTCTCGAGGCCGTGGACCCCAGGCCTCCTCTATGCCTTCCTCCATTTTCCTTGATCCACAAAGTGCTCCTCAAGGTGAGGAGGGACAAGGGAAGGTGATCCTGGTAGCCCCAGACTGGCCACGCCAGTTCTGGTATCAGATCTCCTCAGCCTCAGCTGCAGGCCCCGGAGTTGCTTTGTACATGCCGGACCTGATATCACTAAGTCAGAGGGCGGTATAAAATCGGATCTTCAATCCCTGCACCTCACAGCCTGGTACCTGAGCAGCTAGGGTTCCAGGCTTTGGGTCTTTCCAAGATGTCTACACTGTGGTGGAGGCATCTTGAAAGAATCACCAGGAAATCTTACGCCTTCAAATGGAAAATGTTTTCCATTTGGTGTCAGGGTATGGGTCTGGACCCCTTATCCTGTTCTGTAGCTAACATTCTACTACCTTTGGTCTCTCCAAAGGGTCTCTGATCATCGACCGTTGGAGTGAACCTGGCAGCCATTTCTGCTTACGGATGTAGGCCGGTCAGCCAACACTGGCAGGAGACAGTGGTGGCGCTTTCAAAGTCCTGGATCACATATTCCTCGGTGTGAACCTCCCTTCCATGGGATCTACTGCTGGTACTGGCAAAGCATGGGCAAGCCATTTGAAGCAATGCACATGTGTGAGCTGTCACAGTTGTCGTGGAAGGCGGCCTTCCTGGTGGCTGTCGCGTCTGCCAGAAGGACAGGGAGCTCCAGGCACTTTCGGTGGACTCCCTTATGTGGTCTTCCACAGGGATAAGTTCTCTCGCCCACCTGAAATTCTTTCTTAAGGTGGTAGTCAGAGTTTCACCTTAACCAGGTGTTGACTGTGCCGGTATGCTACCCTAATTACACCTCGGAGGCAGAGTACAGGCTCCATACCTTGGACCTGAAATGTCTCTCTCCTACTATAAGGAGGACGGCAGAAATTTGGGAGAGGTTCCCCAGCTGTTTGTCACCTCGCTGAAGCCGCTTCTGGCAGACCTGCAGCCAGATGGACCATAGCAAGATGGATTATATCGTGCACAGGTCTGTGTTATGAGTTAGCGGGCATGGAGCCTCCCAGAGGTAAGTGCTCATTCTGCCGCCATACTGCTGCATCGGTGGCTGCTTCCAGGGACATCCCTATCCAGGAAATCTGTTGGACTGCTACCTGAAGTCGGCAAACACCTTCATTACCTACTACCACATCGATCTTGAGTCATGCTGGGATGCTGGTTTGGGGCCTTGGTTCTCCAGTCTCTGTTCCCTAAGTAGGGGTGTGCGCCTTGCCTCCCTCCTCTGGAGAACTGATAGAGTCTGCAAACAGTGTGGATGAACAACATATCCACGCTCCTAGAAAACAGGTTACTCACCTGTAACAGTAGCTCTAGGAGTAGTATATGTTCATCCCATGGACCCCCTGACTTCCCGGCTGCAGATGCCTAAACCTGGCTTCCAGCGGGCTAAGATCTGGCGTCATGGGTGGAGCGAGTATATACCACCTGGGTGGGTGGGAGGAGCCAGCTTGAAGACCTCCGGCAAGATTTAAGGTGGAAAGGGACATGCCAAACAGTGAGGATGAACAACATATAGCACTCCTAGATCTACTGTTACAGGTGAGTAGCCTGTTTATCTTCGAGAACAGCTCTTGCAGCAGGTACTTTCCCACCCACCTTCCCTCAGGAGGTCAGCTATTCTAGCAATGACAATATAATAATTCCTGTTGGCCTTCCTCTGAAGTGGCTCTCAGTCTCCCATCAGAATCACATTGCTATGCCGGACTCTCCGGTAGGAGAACTGAGGGATGCTGGGGACTGCCCTTTTATGATGTATGTGACGCTGGGGCAGGGCCGATGTCGGGGCGGTCCCCTGCTATATGTAGCTAGCTAGAAGGTTTCTGTGGGTCCTGCTGCCTGTCGGCTTCAGTCCTAATGGTGTAACCTGCTGCAAGAACTGTTCTAGGGACATGGATATGTTGTTCATCCACACTTATTGGCAGGTCCCTTGCTGCTTTAAATCTTGCGGAAGGTCTTCAAGCTGGCTCCTCCACCCACCGGGTGGTAAAACTCTTAGCTCCGCCCCATGATGCCAGATCTTCCTTGCCGCTTGGAGCTCAGGTTCCCTCCTTAGCGCTCTCCTTGTGCTACTAGTTCCTGAAAATTTTGGTCTTGAAATCATTGGAAGTGTCTTTCTGAAACTTGATCTTTTCTTCTTCACTACTGACGATGGCTCAGTCCTTTTCCGGCCCACAGAGGCGCACGGTTAGTTCCTCCAGGAGGGACTCGCATTCCACGTGCATTTATTGCCTGGACTTGATCACGATCCTCAGGCTTGCATTCTCTGTTCTGCCCTTCGGTCAGCTCTCTGGAGGACTCGCGAGCCCGTTCGGCTTGGACATCCGTAGTTTTTCCGGCCCGAGATTCTCTCGACCGGCGGGTGTCTGCTTCGACTGTTTCTCAGCAGTTTGATCCTGCGGGATGGGCGGTCCCCAAACTCCCTCGGTTGTGGCGCTTATCCCGCTCTCCCTTTGGTTCAACTCATGCAGCTTCGTTCAAGGGCTTGGTCATTCCCTCTCCTCCAAGGAGAGGACTCTGGAAACTGCCTCGGCCTAAGTCTAAGGGCCGCAGGCCGGGTCTCTTCGTCGGCCGGGGCGGGAACACTTCCCTCCCTCATTGGCGACGCCGACTTGGTCGAGGATGCGGCTTGCCACTGGCCTCACGGTGTCCCGCCAGGTCAGCCGGCCAGGTCCCCGTTGACGTTGTCGAGCTCTCGACCCGCCTTTTGGGTGGTCTTCTGGTGCGCCATCCCTCCGCCTCCAGGAGGCTGAGGTTCTGTCCATCCCTTCTGGTCGACAGCCCGGTCCTTTCTTCCGAGCCGAGGAGGAGCGGTGCGCCCTCCTTCCCAGAGCCCTGCCTCAGTCCCCTGAGGATTTGGGTCTCGGTCAACCTCTCGGTCTAGCCGCCCACACCGATCTTGGCGTTCTCGGTCGGGCACCGAGTTAAGTGGTTTTGCTGTTCTTCCTGTCCCCTCCTCGGATGAGGAGTGGTTTCGATGCCGTTGGCGCCGGTGTTACGAGGAACTTATGGCGACAGCAGTTGTTGTCCGTATCAATCGACTCACGATTCATTCTCTGTGATAGCAAGCAGCCGCCGCTCGGTCGGCAGCCATTCGAATCAGTCGAGGAGCCCTCTCCAGGGCCGGTTGCTCGTCTCGACCTCGGCTGCCCCTCCGCCTTAGCGGGGTTCAGGCCAGGCTATGACCTGTTCTTCAGGTCACTCGGTCCCCTCACTCCTGCCCGCCCCGGCGGACGGAATGCCTGCGGCCTGTGGCAGCTTTTGCAGACCCTTCAGAGCCTGAAGCTGGCTCTGCTATGTTTCCCTAGCAGGAGGACCCGGGTCTTCCCAGGAACATTCCGTGAGACGACAGCCCATCATCTTTGAGGGTCTGCTTCAGCTCATTTTCAGAATTCAGGATGCAGCTCGAGCCAGTCTCCAAGCGGGCACCTTACCCCTTACTGAGATTCTGGACCGACGGGTTCTCCCTTGAGGCCTTCCCGTGGCTGAGGCTATCGTGGGCCCAGCCTTGGAGCCATGGCGGCTACTTCCTGCCCTGCGCCCGGCCAGGGTGGCTCGAGTACCCTGTCCCTGTCAGTTCTCTGCCCGGCTCGGAGCACCGCCTGAAGGGGTAGTCACCCACTTTTCCAATGTCTTGGAAACGCTGGGGACGTGGATAGACCCCCTGACAAAGAGTCCAAAGGATGGACTACGCCGGGCAAAGGTTTACGCTGCCCCCCTAGGCCTCCGTCCAGGCCAGCTCGCGGCTCTTATGGCACACTGTTCCCACGCCCTTCTGGGCACCCTGGACCAGGTTCTGCCTCATCTCCTGGCGAACTGCGGACTACGGTCCGGCGGAGTGCGGGACCAGGGTAGGGCGGTGGCAATACAACAGCTCCAGATGGCTCTGGATCTGGGTGACTCCTGTGCAGATCGGTGGCGGCTGCAGTGGCCATGCGCCGCAGGGCGTGGCTGAGGTTATCCTCTTTTCCTTGGAAACCCAGACAAGTTGGCGGACATCCCTTCTTGGGACTGACCTTTCGGCCCTGGAGTGGAGGACATATCCAAGGGCCCAAGAAGTCCGATGCCACTCCGGACTCTGTCACTCGCCCGGAGGGTCAAGGGCAGCCGTCAGCCTTTGCGTAAGCCCTTTTGCCCCCTGAGCCCTGCGGTTCAACCGGCCCAGCATAAGGGCCAGCAGGCATCGCTGGGCGGCCTGTTGCCAGTCCAGCATCTTCCTCCAAAAGGAAGCAGGGAGGCAGGAAACCAAGAGCCCCCAGCTCCTTCCCCTCCAAGCCTGGCTCAGTGACGGCTGGCAAGGGCACTGCCCTGCCCTGTCGCCCCAGCCCGGTTTCCCATGGGAGGACGCTCCGCACCTCGTTCTGGAGGTATTTAGGGTAGATCCTGTCGCAGGTTGCGAGCGGTTTTCCTTTGAGCCGTTGCCCATGGGGATCTTGGGTCCACTGCCTCTGTGTCGGTCGTGCCGACATGCCTGGCCCTCTAGTTAGAGGTGATCAGGAAGGCTGCGGACCCCCCAACCCTGGGTTCGTGTCCAGGTATTCCCTGCCTAAACGGACGGGGGCTGCGCCATTCTCCCACACGCCTGGATGGTCTCTCTACTTCAGATATTCCATCCTCAGAGCGTGGCATGTGGCTGTTCCTGGGTCTCCAGGATGTACCTACTCTCGTTCTGTCCGTTTTGGGAGCTCCACCCCTTCTTGGCGGGGATCTCCTTACAGAGTTCCTAGCTCGGGCCCTTCTTTGCTCAGCAGTCTCTGCGGCACTGAAGGGTCCAGATGTAACCCCACCCGAAGGCAGACTGGTCTCGTTTCAGGGCCAAGTGGGAACTCGGTGCCTTAGCGGTGAAGCTTCTTGGGACTAAGTTAGACTCTTGAGTCCGAGCTCGGCCCGGCGGACAGGGCTGAGGTTCTTCCTCCTTACCCAGTCGGGTTGGCTGGTAATTATGTCCTGCCAGGACCTCCTGCACCTCCTGGGCCTCAGGGGCTGCCTCTCCTAGTGGAGAGGCCAGCCAGAGGTCACAGCGCCAGGCCCTTTGACCGGTTCGTGACTACAGCCCAAGAGTTAAGAGAACGCCCTTTGGTCCATTCCAACTCTCGGCAGGAGAACATCCTGTTCGCTCGCTCTGAGTCGGGCGGTCTTCTCCGACCGATGCTTCTCGGATGGGTGGGGTGCCCATCTAGGGGAATACAGAGTGCTTCGCCTCTGGTCCTCTCTCGGAGTCCTGATGTCCTTCCTGCTCGCTGGAGCACAGGTGGTCTGCTTAGCTTGCACCGCTCCCGCTTGTCTCGGGTCTAGTGGTCTAAGTCCAAGTAGGACAACACTACCCGACCATGTGCTACCTAACCCGCCAAGTTCTGCCTGATCCCCTTGTCTCGGTGCAAGGAGGTTCTTCGTTGGTTTTTCGCAGTCAGGGTTCCAGCCATTTGATAACAGGAGCCCCAATTTCCTGGCTGCTGCCCTAAGCCGGGCATAGGCTGCGCCCCATGAGTGGTCTCTGCCGAGATAGCACAGGATCTTCCCTCCTCCCTCCGGGAGAATACGAGGCCAGACTGTTTGCCCACCCCTCAGCAAGGCCTGCTGCAGGATGCCATCAGAGCCACGACCCTGGGCCCTCCATGCCTCTCCCCATTTCCCTTGACCTACGGGCAAGCGAGGAGGGACTTGGCGCAGGTGATGCTGGTAGCCCCAGACTGGATTGCCAGTTCTGGTATCCAGCTCTCCTCAGTCTCAGCCCCAGGCTCCCGAGGCGGCCTCTAGTCCGCCCGGTCCTTTCTTTCCTTTTCAGGGAAGGTTATCCATCTGGACCTTCAATCCCTGCACCTGTAGGCCAACCCCTGTGCGGCTAGGGGCCAGGCCTAGGGTCTTTCGGCAAGGTCCTCGACTTCGAGATGTCCTGCTAGAAGTCGCCAAGATGCTCGTCCTCTGGGAGTTCTCCTTTGATGATGGGATAGGCCGTGTCCTCCCCGTCCCTGGGCGAGCATTCCGGACCATCTGCGGTCCATCCTTAAACCAGGCTTCATTTACGTCACCTCAGGTGCTTTCAAGGGTCACCCCTGTCTTCCAGGCGCAGGCCGGGAGGCAGTTGGTGCGGGAGAAGGTGTCTGGCACTTCTAGGCCTCAATCACGCCTCCCTTTGGGAGAGTATCCCTGCTTCTGTGGGATCCTTGCTGGTATGGGCTTAGCTCATGAGCAAGCCATCCGAACCTTTGCACAGGTGCGAGTTTCCCACCTGTTGTGGAAGAACACCTTCTTGGGGCTACTCGCCATCCAGAAGGTGGGAGAGTTCCAGGCGCCCTTTAATCTCCCTATTCGGCTCCTCCACAGGGACTAGGTTGTCCTGCGCCCACCTGAAGTCCTTACGAAGGCGGTGGCAGAGTCTTCCTTCGGGGGTATTGCCTCTGCCGGGTTTATCCCCATTCACACCCTGGAGGTCATACAGGTTCCATAGAACTGGTTTAACTCCACCTACCTAGGGAGCGTAAGCTAAAGTTCGGGAGAGGTTCGCCAGCTGTTCATCATCTTTGCTGAACGTCATCTGGCAGATTTGCAGCCCAGTGGACGACGAGCGGGCGGATCACCCCTGCATAGGTCTCCACTATAGGCGGGCGGGCCTGGAGCCTCCCAGAGGATAAGCGCTCATTTTACCCGTCCTTCCGCTGCATCGGTGGCTGCTTTTGAGGATACTGTGGTCCAGGATATCCGCAGGGCTTCTGCCCGAGCAGGCTTTCACTGCTACTCCTTCCACATCGACCTTGGGTCGCGCTAGTGCTGGTCGGGGCCTCGCTCCTCCAGTCTTTCTACCTAAGTAGGGTGTGCGCCTCACCTCCTCCTCCCGGAGAACTGCTAGGAGTCTGCCAATAAGTGTGGATGAACAACATATCCATGCCCCTAGAAATACAGGTTACTCACCTGTAACAGGAGTTCTAGGAATGGTATATGTTCATCCATGACCCACCCGCCTCCCCGGCTCGACGCACAACCTGGCTTCCAGCGGCTAGATCTGGCGCCATGGGTGGAGCGAGTTTTACCACCCGGTGGATGGAGGAGCCAGCTTGAAGACCTTCCAGCAAGATTTAAAGCGGCAAGGACCTGCCAATAAGTGTGGATGAACAACATATACCATTCCTAGAACTCCTGTTACAGGTGAGTAACCTGTATTTCGAGGATCTACTGTTACAGTAAGTTCTTACGCAACTATACTTTCAAACAACATGAAGTCTTGCTGTATTCTGACAGTATGCAGTTAGCCTCAGCACTTGAACTGCTCCGAGATGAGAGTTAACTCTATGCTAAGAGCATAGAATGTTGAGCTTGTGCTTGGTTCAAACCTCTGTCTGCTGCTTTTCGAGTGTAACCATCAGATTCTTTACTCCGCCTAACTGAACAGTCGCCCGGAGTTTCTCCTGTTGCTTTTAGTTCGCTAGTGAAAATCGCCGGTTTAAATTTAAAATTTTATACTTTTTCCTCGGTTCCGATCCCTGTCTGTGGTACAGTAAGTATATAGGTAGTGGACTGCAGTAAATTCTGTGGAAATTGTAAAACTTTAAAATTGTTATGGTCTGTTTGGCTGAACCGATCACTCTTTTGATTCTGTGGTGATTCTGGTGTTTATCAGTTCCAAAAAATGTTTAACGTTTTTCCGATACTGTAACACGTTAGGAACCGATAAGTTTGTCTTACCTGGCCTGAAGCCATGTAAAGGGTAAGTTCTGTTTTACTGTGGCCATGTCTGAGAAACCAAAGAAAAACCGGGACCACTGGGTTTCAGCACTGTAGTGTGTGTGGAGAGGCCTTTGCTAAGACTGATCCCACACCACCTGTTTTTATTGTCTGGGGTTTGACCTCCTCGATTCAGACTGCCAAATATGAAAAGAATTTCCCTAAGGCCGCCCTAGAAAAGGTTGGGCAGGCTTAGGGAGAAAGAGACTGAGAAGTTCGCTGACTCGGATTGTCAGCCCAGTTCGGTTTCAACCAAGCGTGAAGGAGTGCCCCTGACCAGGGCCAGACTTCCTCGGGCAAGAGGAGAGCCGGCGCTGAGAGGTCGGTCCTGCAAAGAAGGAAAAGTCGGTTGGTTCGATTCAGATTCCCACCATCCAACTGCCGAGGAAATTGCCAGGGTGATTAGTATTGTGGAATGGCTCCGTTCGGTTCCGACCCATCTGGCACCTCTCGGTAGGTGCTCGGTTCAGTCAGTTCTCCTGGTTTCTGATTATTCTTTGGAAGAATATTATGAGCGGAATGGGAGGGGAAGAAGAGTTTAATGATGATTAGGATGAAGACGGTGGGAAGGTCTGGATGAGCCCATTGAACCGGACATTTCCCAGACAGACTTTCAGAATTTCCCTCCCAGGCTTTCGAGTCCCCTTCCCACTTTATGTTTTACAGAAAAGTGGCTGATGCCTCCAACTCCTGTGGATGAAGCTGTTGAGGAGCAGGAGGAGCCTGATTTGTGGAAATGATGGACATCCCAGAGTCCAAGAGGCTGTCTATTCCTTACACAAATATTTTGGGAAACAGACTCTCAAAGCTTTTAAAACTCCAAATTCCTTGCCTCCAGTGGACAAACGAATGGACAAGAGGTACATGCTGTCAGGTTCAGCCTACGGAGTTCCTGTACCAGCGTTGTAGCCATGTTGGGGTAGTGCAGGCTGCAACCTGTGACAAGGCTAGCATACCTTGGCTTCACACCCTCGGATAAGGACTCCAGGAAGATAGATGCCATGGCTGAGAAGCAGTACCTGGCATCTTCTCTGGGACTCAGACAGGCTAATTACATGGCCTATGCAGCTAGATACCAGAAGTCCAAGTGGGAGGTGTGTTTTGGGTCTGGCTAAGCAGGCGTCCCCAGCTAGCCAAGGGCTGGAGGAGGTGGTTGCTGATGGGATAGAGGCATCTAAGGTTCAGTTTCATGCTGCTGTAGACTCCAGTGATGTTTCATCATGAGTCGTGGCTACATCTGTGGTCTTTGGAGGATGGCTCGGCTCAGATGTACTAGCTCTCACAGGATACCCAGGCTAAGGCCATGGATTTCCCTGTTGAAGATAATTCTCTGTTTGGGAGCAGACAGAGAACTACATGAAAAAGATGGATGATTACAGGACCACCTATTGGGTGCACAAGCCAAGGAAAGGGTCAACTCCTCAGAAGCAGCAGGCTAGAGGTAGGGGCAGGCCTTTTCACATGCCTTTCTACCAGGCACAGGTCTCCACTTTTCCCAGAGGTTCTTTAGAGTGAGAGGCAGGAGGGGATGAGCAGGGCTGCATCACCTCTAAGCCTAAGGCTCCTGCCAAGCAGACACCCTGAGGTGTCAGCCCGGTCGACTCCCCAATCCCTGTGAGGTAGGCTGGCTTACTACTTCCAGGCCTAGAAGTCTGTTACCTCAGACAAGTAGGTCCTGAGGTAGTAAGCCAGGGACTAGCCCTCAGTTTCAAAAAACATTTCCAAAGCTGAGGGTCAGGTCTTTTCCACCTGCAAACATCTCGAAACGATTGCCCTGAGGCAGAGGTTTCCTCTCTGTTGACTCTGAGCCATGAGAGAGATCCTACATCCCTCAGGGGCAAGGGTCTGTACTCCAGATACTTTCTTACCCCAAAAGACAGGAGTGGCGGCCCATCCTAGACTTAAGATGCTTAAACAAGCATCTACTAAAGCCAAAGTTCAGAATGGTGACTCTGGGAATAATTCTTCCTCTCTAAGGCCAGGGGATTGGTTAGCTTCCCTGGACCTCAAGGATGCCTACTTTCACATTCCCATCAGGTGCTCCCACAGAAAGTATCTCAGATTTGAACTGCCCTCAGGCCATTATCAATTCAGGGCAATGCCTTTCAGGCTAACATCAGCACCAAGGGTCTTTGCCTAGCAGTAGTAGTAGGCTTTTAAGGAAGCAGAACATCTCTATTTTCCCATATCTCGACGACTGGCTCATTGTGGGGCAGTCTCCAGACCAAGTCAAGTCAAATCTACAAGTGATCCAGCAAGTGCTCACTTCCTGGGATTCCTCCTCAATCTTCCAAAGTCAGTTCTCGAACCAGAGCAGCTCCTCACCGTCATGGGGTGGAGTTGGACACCTTCCAGGCAAAGGCCTTTCTTTCCTTGTCAAGGGTAAGGGCCCTTACAGACCTAGCTTCCTCATTTCATCTCCTGGTTTCTCGCCAGCAAGGTATTTTCTCCAACTACTAGGCTACTTGACAGCTGCCACTGCAGTGGTTCCAGGGGCCAGGTTTCAGATGAAGGACATCCAGTTTCACTTGAGGGCTTTTGGTCCCCAAAAGACCCTCTCACCAAACTGCTTCTAGTGACTCAGACTTTGATCCATGCCCTCCAGTGGTGGTTGGATCAGGACAACCTCAGACAAGGAGTCCTAGTCATATCTCAGACTCATTCTGTGGTTCTGACCACAGATGCTTCTCTCCTGGGATGGGGAGCTCACTTGGGAACACTAACAGCAGAAGGAGTGTGGTCCCTCAGGAGTCTCTTCTCCATATCAACCTTCTAGAACTCCGGCAGTATACTTAGCCTTACAGGCTTCGCGAAGTCAGTACAAAACAAGGTGGTTCAGGTGAGGACAGACACTACCACCATGATGTGGTACGTAAACAAGCAGGAGGCACTCTGTCGACAGCCTTGTGCACGGAAGCCATGAAAGTCTGGTCTCTGGCCTATTCTCTACAGACATCACTGGTAGCAGTCCACCTTCCAGGGAAGGACAATGTTTTGGCAGATTCCTTGAGCAGGATTTCTCAGGGCCATCACGAATGGTCCTTGGATCCTCTAGTGCTAATAGTGATATTTCTAAGATGGGACACTCCTCAGATAGACCTCTTTGCAGCCCCAGACAATCACCAGCTTCCTCTTTCTGTTGCAGACCCCTAGTGTTGGGCTCACTCCCCTGGATGCTCTACTGCTGGATTGGTCGGGAAATTTCTGTATGCCTCCTCCCCCTTCCCTATTGTTCAGAGTTCTAGTCAAGATAAGGTCACAATCTTGCAAAGTGATCCTGATTGGCCAGACTGGGCCAGGCAGCCTTGGTATCCTCTCTTGCTGTCTCTGGCGGTCCATCTTCCATTGGCTCTCCCAGAAATCATAATCTGTTAACTTCCTCTCGGGAGAAATTGGTACCCCAATCTTCAGTCTCAATCTCAAAGGTTGTCTCTTGAAGAGCTAGAATATGCAAATTTGAATCTGTCTCAGGGGTTCTAGACATCCTCAAGGCTTCTTAAACATGCCACTAGAAAACCCACAACTCCAAATGGAAAAGGTTTGGTATTTGGTGCTCTAGTAAACAGATATCACGAGACTCTCATGACTTGTCTGCAGTTCTGGACTATATGGTTCATCTCAATAGCCTAGACCTCAGACCAGTTACCCTCAAGGTGCATCAATTTGCTGTCTCTGCATTTTTATCAGTGGGAAGCCTTCTTCTCTAGCTTCTAGCCCTGTGTTCTTTAAATTTTTAAGGGCTACTTCATACTAATCTCTCCTTTAAGGAACCTGTTCCTGCTTGGGATCTCAATGTTTGCATTGCTCAACTTATGCAACCACCCTTTGAGCCTTTGGTCTCTGCAGACCTTAAGTACTTGACTTTGAAAGCTCTTTTTGGTAGCTATTACCTCTGCCAGGCGGATCAGTGAACTGCAGGCTCTGTCAGTGGAGCCGACTTCATTTCATTCCTTAGAGATAAAGTGGTCCTTCAACCAATAGAGGTTCTTACTAAAGTGGTGTCAGATTTTCATCTGAACCAGTCCATGTCCTTCCTACCTTTTCACTGAATATTCCTCTTCGGGAAAAGGATATTGCATAACCTGGATGTCAAAGAGCCCTTAGCTACTACTTAGAACGTACTAAGGTTTTAGATCCGGCTCTTCCAAACTGTTCCTCACTTATGGTGAAGCGGGAAAGGTAGACCTGCTACCAAACGAGCGACTGCAGAGGTGGATTGTTTCTGTATACAATTCTGCTATGGCAGACTAGGCAAAATACCCCTTCAGGCCTGAGGGCTCATTCTACCAGAGGTACAGCTGCTCCTCTGGCTACGGCCAGAGATATACCCTCTTAGAGATCTGTAAAGCAGCCACCTGGAAAACAGTTAATTCTTTTACCAAGCATTACTCTCTGGACATCCAGGCTAGGTGTGATGCTGGGTTTGGTACAGCATTGCTGCAGAGCCTATTCCTAAGTAGGTTCTGTACCCCCTCCTGGGGAGGTACTGCTTGGTAGTCTGCATACTGTCGGAATACAGCAAGACTTCATGTTGTTTGAAGAAAAATTACTCAGCTTAGTAATTGTGTTTCTTCTAATGGAGTCTTGCTATATTCTGACCTCCCCTCCCCCTCTCAGAACCTGTTTTTGGGAAGTGGGCTGGTGGTACAGTGCTGCACCCAGAGGTGCATTGGCTCCCTCTCCTTTGGGAAGAGCTGCATAGTGGCTCTATTGTTTGTTTATTTATAAAGTTATGCTAAGTTCACTACCTGAGTTTTTGTTTTGGGATTCTTGACTTGAGTTCTTGGGATTCCAGAACTTTTAGTTGCCCTTATGGTTAGTGTTTTTTTTTTTTTACAATTTCACATTATAGGTGTACTTAGTCTTGTCTCGTAAGAATCTGACGGTTACACTTGAAAGTGCAGCAGGCAGAGGTTTCAACCGAGCACGAGCTCAACGTTTATGCTTTCAGCACAGAGTTAACTCTTTCATCTCCAGAGCAGTTTAAGTGCTGGGGCTAACTACATACTGTCAGAATACAGCAAGACTCCATTAGAAGAAACACAATTACTAAGGTGAGTAATTTTTCTTCTGTTCCCTAGACCTCCAGGACGTATTCTTCCACATTCCATTCCAGTCTGTCCGTCCCACTGGCGGTACCTCTGGTTCCATACAGAAGGGGGTTCTGTACCAGTTCTACGTCATGCCTTACGGCCTCTCATCAGCTCCCAGGGTCTTCACCAAGTGCATTACAGTGGTGGCCACATTCCTGAGGTGCTGAGGGGTCAGAGTTTACCCTGCCTGGATGACTGGCTGATCGCCAGGCCATCCAAGGAGGTCTGTGGAGAGGTCCAGGGATCTGGCCCTCCATACCTGTAGAGACTTGGGCCTTCTGGTCAACCCAGCCAAGTCTGAACGCAACCCCGAGGTGATTAACTTCATCGGGGCAAGCTAGACTCCTCCGGGCCAAGTACCTACTCCTGTGGACTGGGCATCGGTTCTTACCTCCTTTGCCTGATCTTTCAGGTTGCACATTGGCACCCTGTGTGGAACATAGTGCAGTTGCTGGGGTACATGGCATACTGCACCAATGTGGTCAGATGGACCTGAGATGCCAGTGGTCCCTGCACCTAGGTCACCTGGACCAGCTGATCATAGTAACCCAGCCGATGTGGGATACCATCTAGTGTTGGCTCATCCCGAACATCTGGAGGAAGGAGTCCTGGTTGACCACCTAGAGCTGACAGTCACGCTGACTATCGATGCATCTATGGTGAGATGAGGAGGGTATCTGGGGAACAACAGGGCCCATGGGTTTTGGACCAGCGGGAGTACTGCTACTACATCAGCTGCTGGGGCTCCATGCAGTGCGCCTTGCTCTGATGGAATTCTCTCCCTTTGTCTGGGGTCAGGTCATGCAGGTCCAGATGGAAAATACCACGACCATGTATTACCTGAAGAGGCAGGTGGTACGACTTCCATCTGTGTTGGGAGGCTCTTTGCACCTGGACCATTGTGTAGCTTGGATGTGGATGTCCTGGTGATCCATGTAGCAGGAGCTTCCATCCAGCTTGCAGAAACCTCAGCTGGGTGGATGAGATGTTACATGAACGGTCTTTGCATCAGGAGGTGGTGAACCACCTCTTCTTCCTGTGGAGCACTCCTCTGGTCAACCTCTGTGCTTGCTGGGAGAATGCAAAGCTTTTGTTGTTTAGCTAGCTCCCCAACAGTGTAGAACACTGATTGGGGTGCTTTTGTGAGATCCTTGAGCCCAGGCCTCCTGTATGTCTCCCTTCCCTTTTCCCTGATCCAAAAGTGTTGGTCAAGGTGCAGAGGGGACAAGACGCGGATGATCCTGGTAGCCCTGCACTGGCCTCGCCTGTATTGATACTCCGGATGTCCTCCGGCCTCAGAAGCAGGACTCCATGGCAATTGCCTTTGCTTCTGGATCTGCTTTTTGCCAAGGGGAAGATCCTTCACCCAGTTCTTCAATCCCTGCACCCACAGCCTGATTCCTGAGCGGCTAGAGTTCCACAGCACTTTCAGGATCACAGATACCATGTCCTTTACACACATTTTAGCGTTGGGATGCTCCGAAATTTCTGCAGCAAGTCCCAGAGATGCTCCTACTAAAGACCCCAGGATTCCCATGCCTGCTGCTTTAGTAATGCCAAACTATGAAATGCGTCCATTGCAGCAGCTCTCTGTGTGCAGTTTGGGAGAAGGGGGTGTGTGAGAATACAGCAGTGATCAACAGAATTGAAATGGGAGCGAGCAGAGAAGGCATGAAGTAGGCACTTGTGCTACCACTTCCTCTGTTCTGCTCTCATACCCACCTCAGCTTTGTGAATCACTGCTATGGACCTCCTATACGCCTCTCCTCCCAAGACTACATTCAGAGAGCTGCTGTCAGCCAGTTTCATAGCATGGTATTTCTTAACCAGCAGGTCGGGACATCACAGTGAGAATGGAGGTAAATGGTGGTGGGAGGAGGTACATAAACTGGCAGTTTGGGAAGGACTTTATGGAAGGAGGAGGAAGGGAAGGTTGGAAAAAAAATGCCAATTCAAGAAACACAGGAAAGGCGGGGCTGGAGCTAGTTTTGTATTCAGACTTGTATTCATTTTAATGAGGACCCAAAAATTTCAGTGGGATCCCAAACTTTACTTAAGGACCCACATATTGTTTTGCAGAAAGTCCAGGACACCCAAACTAAAAATCTTATTGAGAGCTCTATTTCAGGCTTTAGGTATTTTGGAAGATGTCACGTTGTGGGGCTTCCTGAAGAGTCAACCCACCATTGCTATGCCTTTAAATGGAAAAGGTTTTCCATTTGGTGCTAGGGCACGAGCTTGGCCTCCTGGCCTGCCCTTTGTCTAGCATTTTGGACTATTTGTAGTCCCTTTCCCAGTCAGACTGCAGTCGATGACCTCAAGGTGCACCTGGCAGCCATATCTGCATACCGGTGTGGGCTGGTATGCCGACAGTGGTGCAGGAGAAGGTGGTTGCTGCTTTTGCAATGGTCTTGACCACCCATCCCTGCCGACTTGTGAACCAGCACCATCACCTTGGGAGTTGTTGCTGGTGTTGGCAACGCAGCATGGGCAAGCTGTTTGAACCAATGCACGGTGTGAGGTGTCACACCTTCATGATGGGCTGCCATCTTGTTGGATATCACCTCTGCCAGAAGGACCAGTGAGCTCCTGGGGCTTTCATTAACGCCTCCGTACCTGGTGTTCCGCAACGATGGGGTAGTCCTCTGCCCCAATCCGAGTTCTTTCTGAAGGTTGTTTCAGAGTTCCACCTTAGTCAGGTGGTATCTCCCAGTGTACTTCACCAGCCCAACCTTGGAGGCTGAGCACAGACTCCACTATTGGACCTGAGGCAAGCGCCGCTTACTTATAAGGAGAGCACGGCTGGAGTTTGGGAGAGGTTCACCAGCTCTTTGTGACATATGCTGAAGCTGCATCTTGCAGACCGAAGCTAGCAGACAGTAGGCATGTGGATAGTTTCCTGCATCAACTTTTGCCATAGGTTGGCTGGTAGGGAGTTTCCGTAGGGCTAAAGGCTCATTCCACCACACGTACTGCTGTCTTGCTGACTGCTTCCTGGGATATCCCCATCCAGGAGTGTAGGGCTGCTGCCTGGAAGTCAGCATACACCTTCATTTCCCATTACAGCATCGACCTTGAGTCACACTGGGATGCTACCTTTCTTTTTAACTTTGTATTTATGCCTCCTTCTGATGTAATGGTCACCCCTTCTATCAGGGTCCCCATTGTGCCACCCAGGCTGCGCTGGGAGGACCCGAGGTGCCTGTTCCCATCAAGTGCTCTGCTCCTAGACATACTAGCCCGGATGGCCCCAGGTGCGGCGGAGGGAACTCTCCAGTTCCTCTGGACCTCAAGAGGAGCGGACACCGGAGCTGCTCCCTGTCGCTGGCGCAGAGGGGCCCGCCTTCTGGCGCGACTGTGGGTATTTTCCTGCTTTTTCTGGTCCCCACCCTGCAGACGCCAACGCTCAAGGAGGGTCAATGAGGCGAAGTCACACTGAGAAATGCCTTCACCAGGCCCTCGGCCGACGCCTACCCTCACACTGCGACTGCGTCTTAGCTGCACCTCCACTTGTGGTCACCCATGTGGCGGTATAGCAGCGAGAACAGCAGCTCACCCTCCTTGGAGAAGGAGAGTGGCCCTGCAGGTGCTCGGTCTTCTCTCTCTCTCCCCCCGCCCCTCCAGCAACCTGGGTAGCTGGTCCAGTAAGCAGTAGCTCTACCGCTGGGCTGGCGGGATGCTACTTTGATATCTTGGTTCTTCAGTTTCTGTTTGTCAAGTAGGTGTGTGCCTTGCTCCCTCCTGCCGGAGAACTGCTGTGAGTCTGCCAGAAGCATGGATAGCACACTATATCCACATCCCTAGAAATGAGGGTTACTCCCTATAACTGAAGTTCTAGGAGTGGTATATGGTGTACATCCACACAACCCACTAGAGCTCCCTGGCAAGTGGCACAGGGATCCCTGCTTCCAGCGGTCAAGATCTGATGTCACAGGGCAGAGTCGAGGAGTGTACCACCCGGTCAGTGGGAGGAGCTTAGCTTAGACATCTGGAAAGTTAACCCTTGAAAGAAAGACTGCAAGAAGTGTGGATGTGCACCATATACCACTCCTAGAACTACAGTTACAGGTGAGTAACCCTCATTTTCTTGGATTGAAAACTAGTGAGTGTACTCTTGGTCACATGACTGTAATGCCTCTCTCTCTCCCCGTAGGAGCATGTTGTGAAGGAGGAACTGTTGAAGCCTTCAGTGTGAATTTATTAACCGAGTGAATGAAGTGGGGTGGATGTGGCGAGGGCCATCGCTCACCCCATACTCAGGCCCTTGTGCAGTACGTCTGTGGGTTGGGCCTCGTAAAGGTGCACACTTGCTCAAGGTGAGGCTGCTGACTAATGTCAGATTTCTGTACATGATATCCTTAGTTGTACAAGACAGAATAATATAATACAGTTTCTAGATAACTTGAAGTTACTGGTTCCACTGATCAGTCTGGGCTGTCATGTTAAAGAGCCTTAAAAACTTAAGCTCTATTGTTGTGATCTTCAATAATAGTAAGCTCTCGGATAATATTTTGGGCTTACCTGACAATCAGCAGTACAGAGATGTCAGCCCTATAGTAAATCATGGGCTCCTGACCTGCGTTCCAGCACTTGCACTAATCATTTTGTTGGTCTTTCTAAGAACCTGGTGTGTCTGCTGTTTTCTTCGTCTGTTCTATATGAAATCAAGATAGCAGTCATTTCATGTAATTGGAAGACAGATGGTGATGTCACTGTTGGGGAAGCTTTGTGTTAGGGGCAGCTTCCTCAACCATGACATCATGACTTAATGACCAGCACAATATTATAATCATCATTTGAACTCTGCTCTGAGTTCAGGGGCATCAGTGTCTCATGGGAGTGATGCAGTTTGTATTGCTCACCTCCAACCCGTAGAAGTAACATGGTTAATTGGTTAATGTGCTTGTACCGGTGTTCACTAGGGAGGGATGGCATATTTACAAAACAAGGCACGAGGGGATAGATGCCGTTGTGCTTGGATGAGGGGCAACAGAAATGGAGCATAAGGGAGGGAGGGCACCCTGGGGTAACACACCAGGCCAAGGATGGAAAGGCCAGCAAGGTGGGAGGGACAGATGATGCTATCTCCTCCGAAAGGGTGTGGCAAGCCCTTAAGGCCCTGAAGAAAGATAAATCTCCTGGTCTGGATGGCATTCATCCGAGTGCGCTCTGGGAGTTGGCGGACATACTGGCCGCACCTGACAGAGCTCTTCAACAGGTCACTTGAGACAGGGAGTGTACCTAGGATTATGTGAAGCATATGTGGCGCCAGTCCATAAAGGGGGTCGAGGGACGACTGGCAACTATAGACCCATCAGTTTGACCTCAGTGGTGGGAAAATTAATGGAGAGTATACTGAAGGAATGATTGGGGTGTTCTTGGAGGAGGAGGGAGGGCTGGATAGTCAACAACATGGGTTTGTGCCAGGTAGATCATGTCAAACCAGCCTTGTGGAGTTCTGCGAATGAGTAACATCGAACTGGACAGGGGAAGCCAGTGGATGTACTATTCTTGGACTTCAGCAAGGCGTTTGACTCTGTCCCCACAATGGACTGGTGGAGAAACTGACGGGGTTGGGAGTGGGCCCATTGATGGTCAGATGGATAGGAAACTGGCTAGCTGTACGCATATAGAGAGTAGTGGTTGGTGGGTGAGCTCTCGAACCCTAGAGAGTCGTGTATGGGGTACCACAGGACTCGGTCCTGGGTCCGATCCTGTTTAATGCATACATATCTGACATCAGGGTGGGCATAGGGTGTGAGATGAGTCTCTTCGCTGACAACTCCAAGGTGGGAGCAGTAGTTGAGGGGAAGAGGGAGGCTAGCCCTGCAAGGGACTTGGACTCCCTGGAAAGGTGGGCTCACACATGGAAATTAAATTTCAACACCACCAAGTGCAAGGTGTTACATCTTGGGTGGGAAACCCTAAACACAGGTACACCCTGGGAGGGAGGTGCTGGAGGCCTCATCTGGGAAAAAGACCTAGGGGTCCAGGTGGATGCATGTATGAATAACTCTGAGCAGTGCAGGAGAGCGGCTAGCAAAGCAAACAGGAAGTTGGGATGCATTTTAAAGGGATCAACTTTAGGAGCATGGAAGTGATTCTGCCGCTGTACAATGGACTGGTTAGACCACACCTCGAGTACTGTGTATAGTACTGGAACCGCACTTGAAGAGAGACATACAGCTCCTGGAGAGGGTACAGAGGAGGGCTACTAGGATGATTTGAGGCCTGGGGAGTTGGCGTCGAGGACAGACTTGAGGAGCTCGGCCTGTTTTCGTTGGTGGAGAATAGAGATGGGGGACATGATCGAGGTCTTCAGGTACCTCAAGGGAATATATAGGGTAAACACTGAGGGATCTTTAGACTAAAGGAGGGGTATCACCAGAGGCATGGTTTGAAGTTGGAAGGTGAAGGATGAGGGGTGATAGGAGGGGTTTTTCACTGAGAGGGTGGTGGATCCTTGGAATGTGCTGCCTGGTGAGCTGGTCCAGATTTTCATGGTGGAGGACTTCAAGAGAGGTGGGACAGATACAGAAAGGGGATGTATTGGAACACAAGGTGGGGGAGGCCTCTGTTCCCAACGTGGTATCTGAGATTCGAGCAGACTCAAGAGACCAGGAGGCCTAATCTGCTGGCAGTTAGTATGTTAATGACCTTTTCATCTGTCAGAGTTCCAAAGACTGCCTCTTAAGCACTACATAGCTGACTTTCACCTGAATATCTGGATTGCTGACACTGCAGGCTGTTAGACTTTGTACTTCACAAATTAAGGATCAGCAGATGTGCTGCATTATACAAATGGAGTACAGTTACTGATACACAAAAGCTATACCTTAGGCGGTACCAGATGAAAAGCATATGAGCCCTGTTTATGCATGTGAAAAAGACAGTTATGTCTTTGTAGAACTCCTGTAACTACATTCACTTCCCCATGCAGTTCTAGAGCCCCTGGGGCTTACAGTAGCTCCTGATGCATTATAAAATACAACTTGTTTCTTGGAACCAGCAATTCTGGTGACCTAAACCTGATTTGGTGTGGTGATGCTGGCTGCTTAACTGTGTACTGTGCTACTCCTCTTCCAGATCTTGAAACAGAATAATGCGCGACTTGAGAGCAGAACTCAGCTAGTTACCATGTGCCACATGGGTCCAAAGTCTTCATTAACTGTTCTGGCTTTATTAAAATCGACACAAATTAAGCTGGGAGACAGGTTAGTGCTGCTGTTATCATGTACATTTTGGCCTGGACCGACCAAGAGGCCACTGTCTGTTACTACTGCCTTGACGATATAGTAGTTGGATTCCTGTTTGACTCAGTGACTGGTGTCAACGGCTGGGAATCTTATTTCAGTGCAGCAACCAAATAATGGGGAGATGCAGGCTTTTTGTCTCTTGGTTGGTCTCTGAGCTTTTGTTACCCAATTTAGATTGTGCTCTAGGTTCATGTTGGGCAAAGGGTGTAAGCTGTATATATAACTACTCTGTGCACCATGAAATGCAGCCTGGGCAGTTCACAGTTGTATTCTAGTTTTCCTTCAATAAAGTAATAAAGCGGTAAATGTATCTTTCTTTGTGATTAGACTAGTTTGTTTTATTAGAAGATTGTCCTTCTCAATGTAGCCATTAGAGGTGTTCCCAGTGGTCAGCTAGTAATTTGTTTGGGAGGTGGGGAAGACTCTTCTTACAACACAGTAAATGCAGCATCCTCCAAGGTTTAAAAAAAAAAAAAAAAAAAGTTCCAGCTTGATAATTTTCAGAGATTTACATTAAATTTGCAGCACTGATTCGTACATTGAAGTGCTGGATGGGTCAGGGTTCACCCGGAGACCTATGAGTGGGCCCGGAAAATGGCAGTTGGCGGCTCTGGAGTACGACGAGTCTGCTGAGGATGCTAATCCTGCCGGAGCTTTGGAAGAGATTCTGGAGAACCCAGAAAGACTGAAAGACTTGGACCTCGGCGCTTTTGCAGAGGAGCTGGAGAGACAGGTTTGGCCTTCTAGAATGCTTTGAACTCTTCTTGTGGGTGCCAGAGAAGGGATGTTGTGTATTTCAAAAATATGGTTTCGTTCTTTCTACTTTATACTCACTTGTGGGGTGTGGCACTTCTCAGGCTATTTGCATGCCGCAGGCCTATCCATCTGGAAAGTCAGCCTCTGTCCCAGTTACTGCTGGCCACTCATTTCTACCCCTCCTTTCAGGTGTATTGATAAGTTGGTATCCAATATCCAAAGGGGCAGTGAAAGGAAGAGACAGGTAGGACTAAAGACACTGACTCAGCTGTGAGGATGTGGAATGCCAGGATGCATCCTATTGCCGCCCGTCCTTTATCCTTTTTGATCTTCCAGGAATCAGTCTCACCATTGATTTGCACTATTGGGTGTAAGCTGCAGATGCTGGGACCCCTGGGGAAGTAAGAACTTTGCAGAGAGCTGGCGCCAAGCTAAGCAGCAGCATGTGCCGCGTGCCGTGATTGAGCGACACGCTACCTGCTGACTGCACCAGCCCTCAGTGGCCTCATTTCCTTTCTGCCTTTAAGTGTGCATCAGAGTTTCATTGCTTGTCTGCTGGGAGTCAGAACTCCATGTTTATATGACAGCAGTGTTCAGTTCTTCTCAGTTATAGTTTTAAAGCTAGAGTTTATTTTTGTTAGTTTAGTGTATTTTAACAAAATGTTTGTCTTTCTCTCAGCCCTACTGAGTGTTAGCGGTGAAAGGCCATGGAGGATGGTTGAGTGCCTGAAAAGGCAGGCTACTGTGGCAGTGGGGACATGTCGGTCCACTTTTCCCATTGGGGAATGATTCTTACTACGGGTGGTCCTGTCGTATTTTTTTTTGGGGGAGGCGCAACAGTCCTCCTGTAAGCATAGCTGCTTCGTGATTGTGACACTGCTTGGCCTTGACATCTTCTCTTCAGCCAGAAGAGGAAGAAACAGCAGTGGTTGAGGTCAAATTTCATAGTTCTTGCCACGAGATCGCCAATCTTGCATATTGGGCTTACGGCAGACTGGATGGGCCTAACAGTCCTTATCTGCCGACAATTTGTTTCTATGTCTGTAGGAGCCAAGGGCCCTCAACACCATCACCTTTGTGTCACTGAGGGCCTTTGGGTCTAGGAAGTCAGAGTCTCGGGACCGGAGGGCACCCCCAAATCTGTAAGTGGGGACTCCAGAAGGCAGTTTCACCTTTGGAATGCTCTTTTATTTATTTAGTTAGTTAGTTTTTGTTGACTGGGTAAGTGCACTAGACAAATCCTGCCTATTTTCAGGCACGACCGGGGAGGGGATACAGATGAATGCCAACTCACCTTGAGACCTTGTCTCCAGCTCTTAGTGAAGTGGTGGGCAGTGTCGGCCCTGTATGCCTCTGTCAGTGGAATTGGGCCCCGGACCTTTGGGGTTACTGGAACTGGAGCTGGGTGGGGCTGTTGGGCCAGGTAGAGCAGCCCTAGGGTCCTTGCTGGTGACTGTGTCACCAACTTCCTGTCCCATTGACCGCATCCCCATCCAGTGTCATATGGTGGGACTGGCTAGGTGTCATCGTTGGTCACTTCAGTGTCAGCTGAGTCATCTATACTGGTTCTTTGCCAGGCTTGCCACTTCAGGGTCCGGCGTGGAGTTGGGTGCTCTATGGGCTTGCTGGTACCAGAGCTTCCCAGTGCCATATCTGTTGCTGGTTCTGGCTCCGCCTCTGCCAGTCCCTCCTCATTGGGTCCAGTGTCACTGGTATTGCCACAGCTATGCTCTGGTTTGTCAGGCCTGCGACTCTGCCTCTTATACCCTCCTTCCAAGGGGAGAACAAGTCACATTTCCACCTCATTTCTGTGGAGGTGATGGTGACTCCAGCTACAACATAGAGACCTCAGACCCAGTTCCTGTATCTGTGCCTCAGGGAATCTCTCTTTCCATGATCTGCTCAGAAATGTGCACTCCACATAGAATATCGAGCCAACAGCTATTGATCTGGCTAAGCACCTTTGGCTGAAGTTTCTAGTATGTCTGGTATTCCTGTCAGTTTGTTTTCTCCGCTCTATAGACCTTGTCTGCTGCAGTTTAGCAGAGCTCTGCTTTAGTGAGAGCTGTCCTCAAGCAGGCAGACAGAAATTTACTGCTTTCAAATATAAGCCAGTGTATGTCTCCTCATCCCATAGCTGATGTGATTGCTCTTCTCGTTGAGAATAAGTATGGTCCTCAGGGGTTCATTGTGCCCCTCATTAATAGGAGTTGCACAAGACTGATACTGTGGACAGTAGAGCCTGTGCTTCAGCCCTCTTGGGCATGGAATAGCTAGCTACCAAGAGCATTTTTCTTGTGTATGCCCTTCGAGCAAGCACAGTGTCTGATGGAGTCTTTGCTAGATTCAAGGCTAGACAGATACTCTTCTGACTTTCAGGCAAGGTGTTCATCTCTAAAATCACCAGATTTTAATTCTCCTGGATGCTTTTGATGCATCTCGCTTTGCTCTACAGGCATTTGCATTGGGTGGCATTTGTGGCTACAGACTGATGGCTTCTCCCAGGACATCAGGCAGCAGGTGGTGTGTGTTGCCTGGTTGGAACGCAGCTGTTCAGGCAGCAAGTGAAACAGTTTCTTAGGTGTCGGATGAATGTAGAAAGCCCTAGAAACATCCAGACTAGATGCCATGAGTCTTATATAATGCATGTAATGCTTGCTGCGCTCCTGAGGAAGTTAGGACTCCCAGGTCTTTATGTGGAGCGTTGGCCAACTTCAAGCCTGTCCAGACAAGAGACAACAGGCAGTAGCCACTGATCTTACATCGAAACTGCTCCTGCAGCAGGTTACACCATTAGAACTGAAGGCGTCAGGCAGCAAGACCCCACGGAAAACTTCTAGCTGGCTACATACAGTGGGGACCGCCGGTGTCACATACATCATAAAGGTGCGGGCCCCATCATACCTCAGTTCTTTATTACTACTTTATGTTCCTTTTTTGAAGTTGTCTTCCCCGACGTCATCTGTCGAAGGCACTCCTCAAAAGTGTGCTTATGGCAAACTAATTCCTTTTAAGGATAAGCACACAAGCCTGTGACAGGTGCCTAGGCCCAAAACATGACACTAAGGCCTGTCCCATTTGCCTAAACTTTAACAGCCCTGAGGATCTATTGACAAAAGATCTGGAGACCATCCTTTTAGAAAAAGACAAGCAGCCATGCAAAAGTTCCTCCTTCTGCAAGAAACATAGACTTTGACAGCAGATAAGGACCACTTGGCCCACCCAGTCTGCCCATTTCCTACCTACTGGATAAGCTGCAGATTCTAGTTAACCAACAGCCTACTTCCTGCCACCCCCACTACAATTGCCTTGTGTCTGTCCCATGCATGTTTGAATTCCCCACTGTTTTAGCCCCAACAGCCTTCCCAGGAAGGCAGTTCCACGCATCCACCACTCTCTCCGTGAAAAAGTTTTCCTCACATTACCCTGAGCCGACCCCTCTTTCTTTAAATTGGGTCCCTTGTTCTTACACATCTCTTTTCTGAAAGATGCTACCCTCCTGGACTTTGTTGATTCCTTGAGGTACTTGAGCGTTTCTATCATGTCCCCCTGTCCCTCCTTTCATGGGGGTATACATATTAAGCTCTCTGTCTCTCTTCATGATTTCTGATGCAGACCCTGCACCATTTTAGTTGCCCTCCTCTGGACTGCTTCCATCCTGTCTATGTCCTTGCGTAGATGAGGTCTCCAAAACTGCACACAGTACTCCAGATGGGGTCTCGCCAACTGTCTGTACAGAGGATAACCACTTCCTTTTTCTACTTGTGATGCCTTCCTATGTATCCAGTATCCCCATGGCTCTCCTTACTGACTTCTCACATTGGTTACCCACCTTTAGATCATCTGATATGACTACCCCAAGTCCAATTCCATTTTTGTTGTTGTTAGTACCTCCCCTGCTATTGTGTACTCTTCTCCTGGGTTTTTGTTTCCCAGGTGCATTACTTGCACTTCTTTGCATTGAATCTAAGTTGCCATATGTCTGACCATTCCTCCAACCTTGCCAAGTCCCTTCTCATTCTTTCTACACCCCTTTATGTATCAACTCTGTTACAGATCTTTGTATCATCTGCAAAGAGGCATACCTTTCCCTCCAGACCCTTTGCAATGTCACCTATAAAGATGTTAAAGAGGACTGGACCCAGTACTGAGCCCTGAGGTACTCCACTAGTGACTCCTTTCTTCGAATGTGTTCCACTCACTATTACCTTCTGTGTCCTGTTGTGCAGCCAGTTTGCAACCCAGGCTACCACCGTGGGACCCACTCCCAGGCTGGCTAACTTGATTATTAATCTTTGTGTGGGACTGTGTCAAATGCCTTGCTAAAGTCTAGGTAGGCCATATCCACAGCCCTCCCTGGTCTATTTCTTTGGTCACCCAGTCAAAGAAATCTATTAGATTCATCTGACATGACCTTCCTGCTGTAAATCCATGCTGCTTTGGGTCCCAGCCCGCTGGCCTCTAGGTATTCAACAGTTTTTTCTTTAAGAAGTGATTCCATCATTTTCCCTACCACTGAGGTCAAACTTACAGGTCTGTAGTTTCCTGCTTCTGCCTTGCTCCCATTTTTGTGAAGGGGAATCAAGTCTGCCCTCCTCCAGTCCTCAGGTACCACCCCATCCTCCCATGATTTGTTAAAAGTGTGGTCAGTGGTGTCACTAGGTCCTCCCTTAGTTCTTTTAGGATTCTGGGTTGAATCCCATCAGGCCCCATTGCTTTGTCCACCTTGAGTTTAGGATTTTTTCAGGACTCTTTCTTCTGTAAATGGACTGGTGTTAACCCCCTACCCAGAGTGCTTCTATTGTCTGGTTTAGGTAACTCCTCCTCATCTTCTTTTGTGAATACTGAGCAAAAGTATTCATTCAGTATCTCTGCATTTTCACTGTCTCCCTCTGCCTATCTCCTCTCTCCTTATTAATCTTCACTATTCCTCCCTTAACCTTTCTATGCTCCCTAATGTACCTATAAAGGTTTTATCCCCTTCTTAACTGACTTGGCAATTTTTCCTCAGTTTGGGCTTTTGCTGTTGTGACTGCCTTCCCCACTTCTTCTGCTTTAATTGATACAGTTCCCTGTCGTGGCTCCTTCTGTGATGCCTTATACTTTTGAATGCAGCCTTTTTCTCCTTAACCTTCCTGCCACCTCTTTTGAGAACCATAGTGATTTTTACTCTGCTTTGTTTCTTTATCTGTTTCACACAAAGGCTTGTTGCCTCTATGATTGCAGTTTTGATTTTCTCCATTGTTTTTCCACCCCTCCTTTTTGGCTATTTGCTAGTGTATTCCTCAGGTATTCACCCATTTTGCCAAAGTCAGCCCTTCTAAAGTCCAGTATGCTTGTTTTTGTATGGCTTGTCTCCATGGTTGTGCTTATTGTGAAGCACACTGTGCAGTGGTCGCTTGTTCCCAGATGTCTACTGACTTCTAAATTTGTGATCCTCTCTCCATTTGAGAGTACCAGGTCTAGTATTGCTTCCTCCCGAGTGGGTTCCAACACTAGCTGTCTAAGGTCTCTGCCACCTGCAGGGCATCGAGAATGACCCTGCTCTTGGATGTGGCTGTAGCACGTCATCCAGTTAACATCTGCATATTCAGGTCCCCCATCAACAGTATCCCCTTTTCAGCCATTTTGAGAATGTCCTCTATCATTTTCTTGTCCATTTCTCCCCTTGAGATGGGGGTCTGTATACAACCCTGTGCGGATTGTGATGCCATTCCCTGTCTCCAAGATGACCCATAATGCCTCTTGTCCTCCCCTTTACTTTTAGTTCTGTAGCTTTGATCCCTTCCCTTATGTATAGAGCTACTCCACCTCCTCTTTTCCCTCCCTGTCCCTTCTGTAGAATGTGTACCCCGGTATGTTGACATCCAGTCATGGTTCCCGTGTACCATGTTTTTGTGACTGCACAATATCCAAGTGTTCATCTTCCATCAAGGCTACTAGCTCAGGAAGCCTGTTTCCCAGACTACGGGCATTGGTACTCATTGCCCTCCATTTAATGTTGGCTTTATCCTTGTTTCCCCATGCCTGCTCTTTTTACCCTTGTCTATTTTTCCATTTACCCCTGTCCTACCCTCTGTTGAGCACTGTACCTCAGTGTTTACCTTACTACCCGTCATGTTTTGTGGGGAGGCTTGAAATTTCCTGCCTCTTGTTAGCACCTCCCCCATGGCTAGTTTAAAAGCTTGCCAAGGAAGCATTTAAACCCGTCACTTAGGATCTTGGTTCCTTCATGGAGTCCTCCCATAGATCAGGGAAACATAAAGAAAAACAGGAGAAGGAGAAAGAGCGCCACCATCCACCTGGTTGTCAGACTCCAGGGAAAGCTCAGACTCTGCCAGCTCCAACAGATCTCTGTCTCGGGCAGAAGACTCTGCCTCCACCAGCCAAAGTCCAGGCGTATGGTGCAGGTGTTGCATACACCACCCAGCCCTTAAGGTCCAGCTGAAAGAATCTTCACACAGCTGGCCTCGGGCTCTTCAGGCTGATTTGCATCCACAGACCATCTGACCAAGCTGCACTCCAAGTCGGCTGACACTACAAGCCCCGACTCCCTGGACCAGCACGGGACACCGACTACTGTAGGTTGGCCTCCCAACCCTCAGGGGAACCTCAGCGATGTCCATTAAATGGACCTCAGATCTGATATCCCTTAAGCGGACCTCAGACCTGAAGCGCTCTAAGGACCAACAACCGACAGAGGTCCTTAGAGAGGATGTCACCTCATCCATACCCTACGTCTGTCCCTCCAGGCGATCGGATGCGAGGGCACTGATGCTGGAGTCTATCGACTTAGTGACGACCAGGTGTCAGGAGACAAAAACAAATCTCCCAGGTGACCCGCGCCACCCAGGGATCAGACAACTGGTGCGTCCGGTCTAGTCTGTCAGACCAGGGAAGCGGTAAGAAGACACTCGAGAGAGACAGACGCCAGGTCAGACGTCTGGTCTCAGTATCTCAGAGGTGAAGGAATTGTTTTCCTATTGGTGGAAACCATTAGGAAGGACGTAGTTCCCACCAAGCGGTGGAGAACTACCTCCCACAAAGGAGCAAAATCCGGACAGACCGCCCTCTAGAGAGGAGATCCCAAACCTAGGGCCAGTCAAAGGACAAGAAACAAAAAGAGAAGAAGGCCAAGGTCTCCAGCACAGACACAAAAGCACTATAGGAGGTCAGATTCTTCCTCCTCAGATGAATTTCACTCCTCCGCCTCTATATTCTCTAGACCAAGCTCTCCATTCACCATCTCTTCACCAGACCCAAGGGATTTGCCAAGGTCCCCCTGGATGACCCGACATTTATGGATATCATGCAGCATATCCAAGTCAACATGAGGTGGGACATGGAGGACTTGGATCCTGAGAGATGCCACTATACAAAGTATACAAGGCAAAAAGATCCCAAGCAGGTGGTAGTCCCACCCTTAGTTGACATGTTCCAGGATGTGACTTAAGGCTGCTTGGAAACACCCCTTCATGGCCCAGTAGTCCCCAAGAAGGCAGACCGACTATATTGGGCACCTCTAGAGGACCCGTATCTGGGAGAAAACAACCAGCAGCTGATTCCATGGTAATCACTGCCACCCATGATAGGTCACAGTGGCCTATAAGCACTCAGTCTCCAGACCAAGAGTCAGAACAGCTTGATTCCATGGGAGGAAAATGTATGCTCAGCAACTGTTCCATCCGTTCCTTAAATTTCCTAACCCACATGGTTCAATTTCAAAATGCCCTGTGGGAACAAGGCCAGAACCTGGTTAAGAACCTCCCGGAAGACCAAAAGAGGAACTAGCAAAGCTCCTTCAAACAGGCTCTGATGTAGGCACACAAGTACTCTGCAGAATATGAGACTGCAGATTCAGCCTCAAGAAGCACAGCTTCTAGGATCGTGATATGTTGTTCATCCATACTATTTGGCATGTCCCTTCCCTTTAAATCTTGCCGGAAGTCTTCAAGCTGACTCCCCACCCACCCAGGTGGTGTATACCTCGGCTCTGCTCCATGGCTACAGATCTTCCTTTCTGCTGGAAGATTCAGGATTCCTCCTTGTGCTCACGCATTTCGTAGGCCCTGGTTTTCCAAACTTAGGTTTTACAGATTAAAACTCGTTCGAGTTAGCGATCGGCGCTTTTGCGTCCTCGATCATGGAAGAGAATCTTCTCCAGGATTTCACCAGTGTCCTTTGGCCAGAAGATGTCGCGCACCAATGCCCATCTCCGTGCGTCTACTGCCTGGTGTCAGCCCGTGACACCTCGTCCTGCAGATTTTTGCTTGGCCTTCCATCCCTTCCTGAATGACTGCGTACGTTTGAAGTTGGGGAGACCTGAGAAAGGAATCCTTGGTGAAGTCTAAGGAGGCTGGGTAGGCAGTTTCCACGGCCGTGGGTTCCGCTTGAGCAGCTGGAATGCATGAAGGCATTCAAGAAGCCACCCACGCTTGGGCGATCAAAGCTTTTTCGCTCCGCTCAACCTGGGCTCCACCTTCACAGGTTCTTCCAAGGAGTTGTGCCAGTCTCTCCCACCCAGGATGAGGCACATGCGGGTTTGCACTTTTCCCACTCTCGAAAGAGGACAAAGAACCCAGCTTGTCTTCGTCTCGTGAGGCGCTTTTGGGACGAGAGAGGTCTCAGTCCCAGGAGCATGCAGTCGACCTCGGTTGAGACCGCTTCCTCGACCGCTGGCTTCACAAACCTTCCGTCTGGCCAGGCGGCCGAAGAAGTGGTCGATGAGGTCAGGTGTTCTCTGCCCATCGACCCTCTATGCTTGCGTCGTGGCACGGACTCCTTGAGAGGACTTGGGCCTCATGTTCCCCGATGAGAAGACCCAGCCCACTCGTGTCCTCATCGAGGGCCCGGTTCCAGACCCCGGGTTTCACCGATTCCCTCCGATGTCTCCCGATTGACCGAGTCAGTCTGCCCGATCTCGGTTGAGGTCTAGAATCCCTCGGCTGAACTGCAAGGAAGAGCCGTAAGCGCTCAAAAGAGAGCGCACAGGTCATCCTCGCCCTCCTCGGATGAGGAGAGCTCCACCAAACTTCGCGCCACGAGGACCTTATGAGGTAACAGCTGTTCTAGGGACATGGATATGTTGTTCATCCACACTCATTGGCAGTATCCTTGCCGCTTTAAATCTTGCGGAAGGTCTTCAAGCTTGCTCCTCCACCCACCCGGTGGTATAACTCGGCTCCGCCCATGACGCCAGATCTTCCTTACCGCTTGGAAGCTCAGGTTCCCTCATAACGCTCTGCGTTTGTGACTGGTTCCTATTTCTCCGTTTGCAGATTTAAAATAATATTTTGAAAAGACTAGTCTTGATCCCCGCGTCACTGCGATGGATACAATCGATCTCCGGATTGGAGATGCCCATGCGTGGAAGATGTCTGACGGATCCACACTCCAATGCGGTGTCTGCTGTAGGCCTTGAGCACGACCCGCAGGCTTGCGACCTGTGCTCATCTTTCTCGGCCTTCGTCCTCGAAGACCGTGCTGCCCGATTGCAACTGGGCCGTCCAGAAGCGTTTCCCTCGGTGAAGTCAAAGGAGGCCCGGTTGGCCGTGTATCGGCGGCGAGCTCGGCGGATCAGCTCGGCGGATGGTACGCCCTCGAAGAGGAGGCGGCGCGGCGTGATCTTCTCGGCATGGCATTTATCCCCTTCTCTGGGTTCTTCCTACGGCTTCCTTTAAGGAGCTTTGTCTGTCCCTCCACTAAAGGAGAAGGGCTCGTCTGCTGGACCTTTTTCTCGGTCCAAAAAGAGGGACAAGGGTAAATCCCTCCGTCGACGCTCTTGGGAGCGGAAAGGTCCCTCTCCCGGGCCGTCGGACCGTCGGCTTCGAGGGTCGACAGCTCGGCTCGCCACTGGCCTCGGTGTCCCCTCTGCCAGGTCAGTTGGACCGAGACTCCTACCGATGAAGTCGGAGAGATTTTCTCGACCCATTGGACGGGCTGTCGCCTTTAGCAGCCGAGATTCCCTCCCGGTTCCCCGGGAGGTTGAGGATCCCGTGGGCTCGCCTGAGCCTCGGTTCCGGCCCTCGGATGGACCTTCCGAGCGAAGGGTGTCGGTTCCGGCCGACACCTCCCTGCACCACGACGGAAATTCCGGGACTCTCGGTCAGTCTCGGACCTCTTGGCGGTCAGCGATTCCCCACCGTCATGGCGGTCTCGGTCTCGGCACCGGTAGCGGCGTGCCGCGCTCGTCCTCGTCCTCCTCCCGGATGAGGAAGCTTGGCGTAAATTACGTCGGCAGTGCGAGAGACCTTATGTTGCAACAACTCCTCCTGGCAGAATAAGCCCGACTCGAGCGCCTTCCCGCCATTAAGTGGCTGTCACGGAGCGGCCGACACAACCCCTCGACTTGCCGAGGAGCCTATACCCAGGCGGTTGTTCGGCCCAAAACCAGCTGCTCCACCGATTGCGGGTGGAACTCGCCCTCCACAGCCACCAATTGGGGCTCCGACCAAGATTCTCGATCGGCTAAGGGTTTACCCCATCGGCTATGTCAGTTACCCTCACCCCGACCGACCTCGGCAGGTGAAGGGTGGCTCAGGCCAGAGGCAGTCTTGAGGACTCTTCCGAGTCGAAGATGATTCCTCCTTCTTCTCAAGCGACTGGACTGGAGTCTTCAGGAGTCAGCCAATGGACGATAGCCCGTCGTCCTTCCTAGGACTGCTTGGCTCATCTCGGAGTCTACCGGGATGGAGCTGAATCCCGTTTCAAGCAGGCCAGGTATCCCTCACGGAGATTCTGGACCGAGGATTCTCCGACGGAGGCCTTTCCGTGGCGCGAGGCCATAGTGGGTCCAGCACTGGAACTTTGGCAGCGCCCTGCTTCCTGCCCTGCGCCGGCCAGGATGGCCAGGAGTATACGGTCCCTACGGTTCTTGTCCGGTTTTGAACACCCTCTGCTGAGGGTTGGTTACCGACAGCGTTTTCGGTAGCGCCCGGCTAACGCCAGGGATGGGACAAACCTCCTGACCAAGGAGTCCAAGAATTGGACTATGTCGGGCGAAAAGTCCACGCTGCGTCCTCTCGGCCTTCGTCAGGCCAGTTCGGCCGTCCTCATGGCATATTTTTCTCATGCCCTGTTGGGCTCCTGGATGAGGTCATCCCTCATCTTCCCGCCCGATCTGCAGACTACGGTTAAGCAGGTGCGGGACCAGGGCAGGCAGTGGCCAAACAGCAACTCCAGACTGCTTTGGATGTGGGGACTCATGTGCCAGATCGGTGGCGGCGCGGTGGCTGTCACGTCGGCGGGCTTGGCTGAGGATATCCACCTTTACTGGATACCCAGCACAAGTTGGCGGATGTTCCCTTTACGGGGACTGACCTCTTGACCCTGGGGTGGAAGGTCACCTGCAGAGGATCGAGAGTCCAATGCCACCTTGGACTCGGTCTCTTCGGCCTCAGAAGGACAAAGGCCGCAAACCACAGCCCTAAGCCCTTTAGTCCTTCTGTGCCCCCGGCGCCCCTCCAACAACGTCAGGGCCAGCAGGCTCGGTACAGCATCCCAAACCCAAGCCGCCGGCTTCCTCTAACAGGAGGCAGGAGGAAAGGGCCCAGGAGGTCCCTCGGCGGTCCCTCCTCCAAGCCTGCCCAGTGACGGGCTGAGGGGTGTCCCCCCATCCCGTCACCTTATCCCTGGGTCCCCCGGTAGAGGCAGCTGCCCGCACTCTGCTCCGCCTGGTCCGCTGTTACCACGGACAGGTGGGTCTTGGAGGTGGTGGGAAGAGGCCTGCCTCTGGAACTGAGCAGGCACCACCCTCAGAGCGTCGCCCCTCGGGGGCGAGATCCCCAGCCTCACTGGCGGCTCGTCGAGCGACATCACTCTCCTCCTCCAGAAGGAGGTGGTAAGAGAGGTGGTGGACCCTCCTTCAGACCCAGGGTTTGTGTCCAGGTACTTCCTGGTTCGAAGCGGACGGGGGCTGGCGCCCCATTCACCCTACCGACCTAACAAGTTCCTAAGGTCTCGAACCTTCAGGATGGTCACTCTGGCTCAGATAATACCATCCTTGGAACGCGTGTGGTTCTGCTCTCTGGACTTGCAGGACGTTTTTTCCACGTCCCTATCCGTCCGTCTCACCAGAGATTCCTTCGCTCCAGCGAAGGATCTCTCTTCGAGTTCAAGCCATGCCCTTCGGCTTGTCTCAGCTCCAGGGTCTCTTCACCAAATGCATGCAGTGGTGACAGCATTCCTCATGGCGCCGAGGTCGGTGTACCCTTTACCTGGACGACTGGCTGATAGCAGCCCTCCAGGAAGGAGGCGGAGTGGTCAGAGATCTGGCCCTCCAGGTCTGCTCTCAACTGGGCCTCCTTGTCAACGGGCCAAGTCGGAACTCGAGCTCAAGCAGGTGATTTTATTCATGGGCGCAGCTCGATCTCTTCGAGCCAGAGCGCGCCCCAAGGACAGGGCGGGTTCTTTCCTCCTTTGCCCGATCATTTCTGGTTGAGCAATTGCGCCTGCCCGGGACTTCCTGCGCCTCCTGGGTCTCATGGCGGCTCAGGTACCAGCGTGGTCCGACAACCGCTTGGAACATCGCCCTTCAGTGGGGACTGGCCAGCCAGTGGTCACAACGTCTTGATCCTTGACCAGCCGAGTCGGTGACACAGGGGATGTGGGAATGCCTCCAGTGGTGGACCGCTCCAGATCAATTGCAGGAGGGCATCCTGCTCGTCCGCCCCGAGCCGACGGTCTCTCTGTCGACCGATGCCTCTCTGATGGGTTGGGGTGCCCATCTGGGGAACACGGCTCATGGCCTCTGGTCCGCAGAGTCGATGCCACATCAACCTGCTGGAGCCCGAGCGTCCGCCTAGCTCACCGCCTTTTGCTCCGCTCCTCCGGGTCAAGTGGTCCGAGTCCAGACGGACAATACCAGCACCATGTACTATCTAAACCGCCAGAGCGGGACCGCTCCATGCTTCTATGCAAGGAAGCCTCCGCATTGGTCACTCGTGGCGCAGCCTGAGGCGGATCTCTAGCCATTCACGTGGCAGGACCCCAACACCCTGGCCGATGCCCTGAGCGGATAAGGGCTGCATCCCACGAGTGGTCTCTCCTGCCGGAGGGTAGTACAGCATCTGTTCTCCCTTTGGGGCACACCTCAGGTGGACCTGTTTGCCTCCACGGAGAACGCAGGCTGAGTCTGTTCCATGCCCGCCCCAGCAGGGCTCGCTGCAGGGGATGCCTTCTGAGGCAATGGACCCCGGCCTCTTTTACGCCTTTCCCCCATTTCCCTTGATCCACAAGGTGCTTCTCAAAGCGAGGAGGACAAGGCACGGGTGATTCTGATAGCCCCAGACTGGCCGCCAGTTCTGGTACCCAGATCTCCTCAGTCTCAGCTCCAGGACTCCTGGCAGCTTCCAGCTACGCCGGACCTGCTCTCAGTCAATCAGGGAAGGTGTTCCATCCGGACCTTCAATCCCTGCACCTGACGGCCTGGTTCCTGGAGCTGCTAGAGTTCCAGGCTTTGGAGTCTTCCGACGAGGTCCTCAATGTAGTTGAGGCGCCCGTAAGGAGTCCACCAGAAAATGCTATGCCTTCAAATGGAAAAGGTTTTCCATTTGGTGTCAGAGCAAGGGCTTGGACCTTCCTCCTGTTCCTTGGCAAGCATCTTGGACTATTTATGGTCCCTTTCTAGTCAAGGGCTTAGGTCGCGACCCTAGGGTGCACCTGGCTGCCATCTCTGCTTACAGGCGCGGGCCGAAGCAGTCGATGGCAGGAGAAGGTGGTCTGGCGCTTTTCAAAGGCCTTGATCACATTTCCCTCCAGTGCGGGAACCCCCACCTCCGTGGGATCTACTGCTGGTACTGGCAAAGCCTCATGGGCAAGCCATTCGAACCTATGCACAGGTGTGCTCTCTCTCACCTGTCGTGGAAGACCGCCTTCTTGGTGGCTATACGTCAGCCAGAAGGATGGGAGAGCTCCAGGCGCTTCCATCGAGGTCTCCTTACCTGGTCTTCCACAGGGACAAGGTTGTCCTGCGCCCCCACCGAAATTCCTTCCGAAGGTGGTGTCGAGTTTCACCTTAACCAGGTGTTGACTCTGCGGTGTTCTACCCCAATCACACCTCGAGGCGAATATAGGCTCCATACTCTGGATCCTAGAAGGCGCTCGCTTATTATAAGGAGCGCACGGCTGAAATGAGGAGAGGTTCGCCCAGCTGTTTGTCACCTCACGCTGAAGCCGCATCTGGCAGACCTGCAGCCAAGCGGACGATAAGCAGGTGGGTAACCTCCTGCATAGATCTCTGCTATAAGTTAGCGGGCATGGAGCCTCCCAGAGGATAAGAGCTCATTCTACCCGCCATACTGCTGCAACGGTGGCTGCTTCCAGGGCGTCCTATCCAGGAAATCTGCAGGGCTGCTACCTGGAAGTCAGCAAACACCTTCATTACCCACTACCACATCGACCTTGAGTCACGCCGGGATGCTGGTTTTGGGGCCTCAGTTCTCCAGTCTCTCTTTCCCAAGTAAGTATATGAAGGTGTGCGTCTTGCCTCCCTCCTCCCGGAGAACTGCTAGAGTCTGCCAATGAGTGTGGATGAACAACATATCCATGTCCCTGAAATACAGGTTACTCACCTGTAACAGGAGTTCTAGGAATGGTATATGTTGTTCATCCACACGACCCAGACCTCCCGGCTTGACGCATAACCTGAGCTTCCAGCGGGCCAGATCTGGCGTCATGGGCGAGCGAGAGTTATACCACCCGGTGGGTGGGAGGAGCAAGCTTGAAGACCTTCCGGCAAGATTTAAAGCGGCAAGGATATACTGCCAATGAGTGTGGATGAACAACATATACCATTCCTAGAACTCCTGTTACAGGTGAGTAACCTGTATATTTTGACGAGACAGCAGCTGGCTCTACCGCCTACCCTGGCCATTACTTGGCTCTCTCTTTCCAGGCTGAAGCCGACCCCTCAGAACAAAGCCTTTGGTTCCCCACCCTGAGGCCAGCCTGTCCTCCGATTCAGCCTTTGCCAGTCTTTCCATCGATAGTGGTGGAGCCGCCCGTCTAAGCAGCTTGTTGGAAGGGCTCCTTCCAAGAGGACTGACCAGATACTGGGCTTCCTTGGCGTCGGTCGGTCACGGTCACCCGGACCGTCCTCGACTGGTCTAGGGTGATCTGGGCGGCAGGCCGCTGTACACCGACTCCTCGGACTCTGATGTCACGGGCTCCACTCTCATTCCGGGGATGATGAGTCGTCCATTGGCACAGGGATAAAGGAAGGTCCTTCCTCCTTCCACGGGATCCTCCGTCTCATCTCTGATTCTACAGGGATGCCCTGGAACCCATCCAGAAAAGGCAGAGTACCCTCTCACGGACATCCTCAAGAGGAGGAATACCCTGCTGGAGGCCTTTCCCATGGCCTAAGCCATTGTTGGTCCCATTCAAACTATGGCAGTGCCCTGCCTCATGCCCAGCACCGTCTGCCCGCATGGCTCACAAGTCACTTAGTGCCCATGGGGTCCCTTGCGGGGTTCACAGAGCACTCTTCGCCGAGAGCCTGGTGACCACCTCTGTGTTCAGGCGTACTGGCAGTTCTGCTAACACTGACCGCTCTCCCGATAAGGAGTCAAGTTTTGGACCATTCGGGCGTGGAAAGTCTATCTGCGGCTTCCTCCTTGGCCCTCTTCATCAGGCCAGTTCGGCTGTCATGGCACACTTCTCTCTTGCCCATCTCGGGTCATTAGATGAAGTCCTCCCACATCTCCCTGCGGACATGCAAACCACAGTTAAGCAGGTCTGGGACCAGGGCCGTGCTGTTGCCAAACAGCAGCTCAGACAGCCCTGGACATTGGGGATTCTTGTGCCGGCTCGATGGGCGCTGCAGTGGCCTGTCGCTGCAGGGCTAGGCTGATCTCTCCTCCTTCCTGGTGGATGCTCAGCATAAGTTAGCTGATGTGCCTTTCCTTGGGACCAACTTGTTCGGTCCAGGAGTGCCCGGTCACCTGCAGTGCACTGGGCAGTCCTGTGCCACCTTGGATGCCACTTCTGCGGGCGTTCTTGGGCAGGAACCAGCAGAAGAAAAAGCCTTTCGGCACTCTTCCCTGCAGTTCAGCAGTCCTCCTACTAAGGAGGACAGCAGCATCAGCAGCAGGCTCAAGCTTGGCACATCAGCCCAAGACTGGACCCCAACAGACCGCAAAGAAGGCCGAGGCTCAGGTCCTGGAGCCTCCTCTTCTAAGCCTGCCCAGTGATGGGGTGGGGTTGCCACCCCTATCTCCGTCGCGCCAGCTCTAGGTCCTCCGTGGGGACCAGCTCCGCCACTTCCTTTCCGCCTGGTCCACTATCACTATGGACAGGTGGGTTTTAAGTGGTCGGTCAGGGACTGCCTCTAGAATTCGAGCAGTACCTCCCAGCGAGCCGCGCCCCTCGGGAAGAAAGGGTTTCCATATGCACCTAGTCGGCTCTTTGAAGCGACATTGCTCAGCTCTTCCTCAAGGAGGCAGTAGCTATCGTGGCGGATCCATCTGCAGACCCAGACTTTGTCTCCAGGTACTTTCTGGTGCCCAAGTGGACAGCGCCTGTGCCCCATTCTAGATTTCCATGACCTGAAGCAGTTTCTGGGTCACACACTTTCAGATGGCCACTCTGACTCAAATCATACCATCCTTGGAGTGAAGCGTGGTTCTGTTCACTGGATCTGCAGTGCAGCGTTCTTTCACGTCTCAATCCATCCGTCCCATCAGCGGTTCCTCCGCTAGGGTTGAAGGGACCCTGTACAAGTTCGAGCCATACCGTTCGGTCTGTCATTGGCCCCATGGGTCTTTACTAAATGCATTGCAGTGGGCGGCTGAACTCTGGTGTCAGGGGTCAGAATTTACACATACCTCGATGATTGATTGGCTCCTTGCAGGTTCCACCCAACAGGAGGTGGAGATCCAGGGATCTGGCCCTCCAGATCTGCTCTCAACTCGGCCTCCTGGTCAGCGAGGCTAAGTCGGACTCGTGCCTTCCCAGGTGATGGGCTTCATTGGAGCAGAGCTAGACTCTTGTCAAGCCAGAGCCCGGCTCCCGGACAGGCGGAGAGTTTTCTCCTCCTTTGCTCAATCATTTCTGGTTGGGCAAGTGCCCTGCCGGGACTTTCTGCACCTTCTGGGTTACATGGCGGCATGCACCACAGTGGTCCATTGGGCCGGTTGCACCTGCACCCCTCCAATGGAGCTGGCCACCCAGTGGACTCAGCATCACGGTCATATCGACCAGCTGATCACTGTAACCCAGAAGATGGGGGACGCTCTCCAGTGGTGGACCGCCCCAGACCGGTTACAGGAAGGTCCGGTTTGTTCGCCCTGAGCCGGCGGTCGTCCTTACGACCGATCGCCTCTCATGGGCTGGGGAGGCCACATGGGGACAACAGGGCCCATGGGTTCCTGGACCCCGAGGAGTCCTAATGCCACATCAACCTGTTGGCTCTCAGAGCAGTCAGACTGGCACTGTCAGCTTTAGCTCCTCCGCTCCGGGGTCAAGTGGTTCAAGTCAGACTGACAATATCACGACCATGTACGACCTCGACAAACAGGGCGGCATGCACTCCTGTCTACTGTGCAAGAGGCGCTCCGCATCTGGACCCTCGTAAGCGGTTGGGCAGATCTCTTAGCCATCCATGTGGCAGGAGCCTTGAACCAGCTGGAGGATGCTCTCAACCTATAGGCCAGACAAAACAAGAGTGGTATCTCCATCCAGAGGTAGCTTACAACCTCTTTTCCTGTTGGGGCAAACCGATGGTGGACCTGTTCCTCAGGAAAACACCAAGCTGAGGCTGTATCATGCCCCCAAGCAGGGCTCGCTAGGGGATGCCTTCTTGAGGCCATGGGCCCCAGGCCTGCTCTCCCTTCCCTCCATTTCCCTTGATCCACAAGGTGTTACTCAAGGTGAGGAGGTACAAAGCGAAAGGTGATTCTAGTAGCCCAGACTGGCCGTGCCAGTTCTGGTACCCAGATCTCCTCAGCCTCAGCTGTAGCCCCTGGAGTGGCTTTGTACATGCTTGGACCTGATTTCTTTCAACCAGGGAAGGTCTTCCATCCGGACCCTCAATCTCTGCATCTCACAGCCTGTTACCTGAGCGGCTAGAGTGCCAGGCTTTGTCTTTCGAAGATGTCTGCACCATGGTAGAGGCATCTAGAAAGGAATCGACCAGGAAATGTTACGCCTTCAAATGGAAAAGGTTTCCATTTGGTGTCATATAAGGGTCTGGACCCTTATCCTGTTCTGTGACTAACATTCTCAACTACCTTTGATCTCTCTCCAAAGGGGTCTATGGTCATCGACCTTAGGGATCTCCTGGCAGCCATTTCTGCTTACGGGCACAGGCGGTCAGCCAACATAGTGCAGGAGACAGGGTCAGGCAGCTTTTTCAAAAGCCTAGATCCCATTTCCCCTCCGGTGCATGAACCTGCCTCCGTGGGATATGTTGCTGGTTTTGGCTAAGCTCAGGGGCAAGCCATTTGAACCCATGTGCAAGTGTGAGCTGTCACACTTGTCTTGGAAGACGGCCTTCCTAGTGGCTATTCGTCAGCCAGAAGGACAGGGGAACTCCAGGCGCTTTCAGTGGACTCTCCTTATCTGGTCTTTCACAGGGACAAAGTTGTCCTCGCCCCACCGAAATTCCTTCCGAAGATGGTGTCAGAGTTTCACCTTAACCAGGTGTTGACTCTGCTGGTTTACTATCCTATATACACCTCTGATGCAGAGTACAGGCTCCATACTCTGGACCCGAGTTGTGCGCTCTCCTACTACAAGGAGAGGATGGTGGATATTCGTGGAGAGGTTTGCCAGCTGTTTTTCATCTACGCTTGAAGCCGCTTCTGGCAGACCTGCAGCCAAGCGGACAGTGGCAAGATGGATTACATCATGCATAGGTCTGTGCTATGAGTTGGCGGCAAAGAGCCTCCCAGAGGATAGAGCTCATTCTACCCACCATACTGCTGCTGGTGGCTACTTCCAGGAACATCCCTATCCAGGAAATCTGTCGGGCTGCTACCTGGAGTCAGCAAACACCTTTATCACCCACTACCACTTGAGCCTTGAGTCACATAGGATGCTGGATTTGGGGCCTCGGTGCTCCAATCTCTGTTTCCTAAGTAGGGTGTGTGCACCTTGCCTCCCTCCTCCCGGGGAACTGCTTGGAGTCTGCCAAACAGTGTGGATGAACAACATATCCACACTCCTAGAAGAACAGGTTACTCACCTGTAACAGTAGATCTTATTTCAAGTGGGAGCTCTTGCAGCAGGCTGTTACAATAAGGACTAACGCCGCAGGCATTAGGACCCACTGGAAAACTTCTCAGCCAGCGGTACTCAGCAGGACCGCCCCGGCGTTCGCTGCACCCAGACGTCAGCCCTGGTATATAAAAGGAGCGGACCCAGCTCCACTCAAGTTCTTTTCCACTGAGACCCGTGCCGTGAAGAGTTCTTGGCTTGCCAGTCTCCATAAAAGTTTTTTCACCATTTCTTCAACTTTTCGCGGTTTTTGTCAAAGTACTGCGTATGTTGTCCCGGCCTCGGTCTCCTCATTGGGACCCCATCGTGGCAAGTGTAGCTGCTGCCGTCCAAATTCCAGCTAGAGACAGCCGCACCAAGTGTGTCTTCTGCCTGGGGCCTAAGCACGACACACGCAGCCTGTTCTACCTGCCAAGGTTTTATGAGTAGGACCAAGATCGCCACTTAAAGGCTCTTACGGCATACCTGCTCGAACAGAAGATGGACCTACACACCTCCAGGAGAAGGCCAAATGTTCCGGTAAGAGAAATCGAGCGGTCCCACGACAAGGACTGTAGTGGTCCTGGTCCAGCTCACAGCCCTCTCCCAAGAAAGCTCGCTCTCTCTCTGGGCTAAGGTGAGCACTCCAAATTTAAACAGGCTAAAGCTGGGCCATTGGGGAAGAAACCGCCAACCCTAAGGTGACTGCACTAAGGGTCACCACCAAGTTCTTGGAGGCACAAGATTTGGCCCTGCCTTCCAATGCCAGCGCGTCGCCCAATAAAACGCGCCCCTGGACTAAGGACACTTCAGTGCCCCTCCCCTGCGTTAAGCTGATGCCAGTCCTGGTATTGATGCTGGTAGAAGGGTGAAGGATCCTGATGCCAGCGAAGGTACAGTGTCTCTATCCCCAAGTCCTCCTTCCCCGGGGCTCTCGGGTGGTTCCCCTTCCAGGCCGTTCTTAGGAGGTCCCTTTTCCAAGGACAGCGGCCTCGGTGTTCACAAAGGACGAGCTACAGGATCTTTTTCCTTTGGTGGGGTCAGGTCCAGAAGTCGCCCGAAGCCGGCCCCGGTACCAGACTCCTCGGGTAAACCACAGCTGGAGGTGTCCCTTCACCAAGAAGACCCCCTGAGAGGCCACCACCTCGACCACCCTCCAAGGCCCGTTCCCGATCTCGGTCCGCAGACTGATGCGGCACTCACCATGATCTGGTAATTGGCGCTATGTCAGGTCTCGCACCAGGAGCGATTCTGTTCTGATATGCGGCCCGCTCCCAAGCGTCGATCCCTGACCGACGTCAGTCACTGCTCCGTCGTTGGTCCCCGGACAGTTGACAGTCGGTGAGCCACCGACGCTTCGAGCGGGCTAGTCACAGGGATAGGGTCCGGCTATTCGCACCCAGTAGCCGGTCCACCTCTTCCTCCATCTCAGGAATCGGGGATCCCCAGGAGAGAAGGAGCCCGGCCGCTGCTCCTGATTATCCAACCTTCATGGGTATCATGAGGCACATCCAGGCCTCTAATGAATGGGATACGGAGGACCTGGATCCAGAGCGCTATTGACTGGCCAAATACCTGAGGCAGAAGGAGCCCAAACCTTTGTGGTGCCTCCTTTGGTGGACACTTTCAGGATCTGACCTGGATCACCTGGAAGCATCCAGCCTGGTCCCTGTGGTTCGAAAAAATCATATAGGCTGTACAGGGCTTGAGGATGAACCTTTTCTGGCTGAACACCCTCAGGCAGACTCTTCCATGATTCGACTGCCCATGATAAATCCAAGCAGCCCAGCACCTTAGCTCATAGCCCTCCTGACCCTGAGTCTCGCTATTTGGACCAGGTGGGCAAGAAGGTATATTCTGCCTCCACCTGCTCCATTAGTTCCCTAAACTTCCTGACACACATGGTTCAGTACCAGAATGCGCTATGGGAGCGGGTACAAGAGCTAGTGAATGCCTTGCCAGACTCTACACAGAAGACTGAGATTCTGGATGTCTTGAAGTCGGGCTCGGACGTGAAACACGCATGTTTTGCATGCCTCATCGACTCTGCAGATCGCGACCAGAATGTCAGCGGTTTGTCTCCGGTGCCACGCTTGGTTGAGGGTCTCAGGTTTTCACCAAGACCTGCAGTCTGGGATCCAGGACTTACCATTCCAGGGTACCGCTTTGTTTGGGCAGGAGACAGAAGCTCATCTCTCGTCTCGAGGTCAGGAAATCCATCTGGTCCGTCCATCAGATGTACAGAGGAGACCAAGGAAGCAGCCATTTTGCAAGCCCTCCGGTTGCCCAAGCCCGTGGCAGCCAACAGGGACAGAGAGGTGGCTTCGAAGGAGATCTGACAACCAACAGCCTGGGGTTGCTCCTTCCCATGGCCCCAAGTCCTCCCGGCCTCTCTGCCCACTCCCAACTCCGCCCAGTGTCTCCCTCCTGACCCACCCTCCTCCGGTGGAGGTTTCAGGAGAGGCAGTAGGGGTCGCTTCTGCCTTTATCTAAAGGGATGGAGCTGTATTACTGCAGACCAGTGGGTCCTAGGTATCATAAGGGAGGAGAGGATATACTCTAGGTTCAGAGATTCCTCCAGTCACCCACCAAGGTCCTCAGATACCCTCCTCACGTTCCACTCTTAGGAGATGTAGGCCGTCTTGCGAAAAGGGCAATAGAAACAGTCCCCTGAAGCAGTGGGAAAGGTTATTATTCCACTTCTTACTGGTCCCAAAAAGACACAGGACCTTGAGTCCCATTCTGGACCTCAGCTCTTTAAACTTTTATATAGTACAGAAGCTTCAGGGTGACTCTTCCAGGACTGCTTCCTCTGCTACACTAGGGGGACTGGCTCTCTTCCCTATACATGCAAGATGCATACATGCATATCAGGGTCTTTCCCCTCACAGGAAGTACCTGAGGTTCCACTACCAGGAGCACTATCAGGTTCAGGTTCTCCCGTTCGGCCTCTCCTTACCTCGAGTGTTCACAGAATGCTTGGCAGTAGTGGCTGCGGCTCTAAGGCATCAGGAACTTTGTCTTCCTTACCTGGATGATTGGCTGCTTGCGGCCCGTCAAAGATCACGCTGTCTTCAAGCTCTCGGAGACACCTATACTCTGTTCGAGATCTGTGGATCACCCTGAAACTTCAAAGTCTTCCCAGAACCAGCCAAAGACTCGTCTTTATAGGAGGCGGTCCTGGATTCGGTCCAGGGCATGGCTTTTCAACCCCCAGAGGCGATCGCTTGCGGAAGATTGCGGAGCGGTCCTAGTAACCCTCGCGTCCATGCAAGGACCTTCCTCAGACTTCTGGGGCATATGGCATCGGCCATTCCCATCACCCCTCTGGCCTGCCTCAATCCGAATCCCACAAGGATGCTTAGGGTGCAGTGGGATCAATGCTCAGAGCCTAGATCATATGGTAAGGTCACAGAGCCAGTAAAGAGGACACTACTTTGGTGGCTCGACCGAAAAAAAAGGGGTCCCTTCACGTCTGGAGCCCCTAATCAGACTCTTACAATGGATGCCTCGGTTTGGGTGGGGCACGCCAAATGCAGGAGTACCTGAGCCCCACAGAGCATGAACTCCCACATCAGCATCTTGGAGATGCAAGCGGTCTTCAATCGCTACATGCCTTTCAGGAGGACCTCGTGCCAGGCTCTCTCCTTTTTCAGCCGGACAACATGGTGGTGCGTCTCCTACATAAACAAACAAGGGGCTCACTCTTACTCCCTGTGCAGGGAGGCGATGAGGATTTGGTACTGGGCACTGGGCGGCACATCATTCTGTCCACAGTGCATGTTCCAGGCATCCTAAACGACCTGGCCGACAGCTTAAGCAGGTCTCCGTTCAAGGCGCCGCAGTGGGAGCTACTACAATCAGTAGCGGACCAGCTCTTCGACATATGGGGCCGTCAGAGCTGGACCTCTTTGCGTCACCATGCAATGCCAAACTGCCAGTTTTGTGCTCACGAGGCGGCGCCTGGTGTTTTCTGGCCAGGCAGCGTTGTCCCTTTGCTGGATAGGGAGGTTTCTTCGCCTTCCTCCCTTTCCTCTCGTCCAGAGTTTTTTGAAGTTACAGGCCGAGGGGCTTGGTTGATTCTAAGTGCCCCGCTGTGGCCTCGGCAGATTTGGTTCCACTACTTCAGCAGTTGTCCACGGAACCTCCAGTCCCGCTGCCAATTTGCTCGCAGTTGCTGTCCCAGGATCAGGGGCTCGCTGGTCCATCCCGATCTCCGGTCTTTGCACCTTCATGCTCGGCTCCCGGACGTAGCAAAATCCAGGTTTGGGAGTATCTCAAGAGGTTGGCGGATGTACTCGTTTCAGCTTAATGTTGAACCATCATAACTTTCTGTGGTGATTTGCATATGCATCCATGATGCTTTGCATTGTTTGGGCATGTGTGATTTTGTATTTTCTTGAAACTTGGCTTCCAGCCAAATGCCCTTTGGGGTAACCCTTGCCTCAGTGTTTGCACACAGAGGTTCTTTGTCTTTAAATAGTTTTTATTTTAATGAGTTCACCACAACATACCCAGACAGACCATCTTAGGGTAGCTGGTTCATTCCTCTGGGGTGTCAAACAGGCAGACATACTGATGAGTCCTGGTAGGGCCAAGACGTGTGTCTGTCATCTGCTAACACCCTTTGCAAACTGTGTGAGAGCCTTTTCGGCACCATGCAATTCTGCTTAAAGTTGAACCAGCATAACATTCTGTGGTGATTTGCATATACAGCCCATGATGCTTTGCATTGTGTGGGCATGTGTGATTTTGTATTTTCTTTTTAACATAAACCACTCCTAGAACTATTGTTAAGGTGAGTAACCTGATTGTCTCTGCACACATCCCAAGTTTGTTACAAAGTGATGTCTGAGTTCCATTTAAAAGCAGGCTTAGTCCTGTCTTTCTATATTGTCAGCTTCCAGAATGAGGCAGGGTGGTCTCTCCACTATGTGGATGTTAAGAGAGTCCTTGGGTTTCCTTAATAGATGTGAGGACTTAATTTTACAACTCTTATCTCCACTGATCCTAGTCAGACAGGACAGTCCATAACAATCAAGTGCATTCTGCCCAGATTGTGAACTGCCTTTAGCACTGCTCCATGGCTAAGGTTAAACTGGAGAGCAAGGTTCATGCCCTCTCCACCACAACCTATTGCCACATCCCTAGCTGTCTTTGCTGTGCCTTGGGAGGATTGCAGACCTGCAACATGCAGCACAGTGCAACTTACATAGAAACATATGAAAGAGCCAGCAGAAGAAGGCCAAAATGGTCTATCGGAGTCTGTGAAGGCCATAATGGTCTATAGAGTCTGCTCGTTAGTAATGCATCCACATATTTTCTAGCTCTAGCACTATGCCTTGGATGTCCATGCTGGGCATTCCACCTTGGAAGACAGTTCTGGATGGTTTATTCTCCTGAGTGAGCCCTCAGCTCCAGCCTTCCTAGTCTGGAGGACTTTTTTGAGCTTGGTACTCTGACCCACTAGTGAGAATCCGTGGTAAAGATGGATTCAGGAAGATATAAAATTGCATTCTTGCCGTAATTCTTGATCCTCTAGTCATATCCTATCCATTGATTCCAGCCCCCACCATCCCTAAACTCCTTCCAGTATGCTTGTGTTGGTCTTTACCCCTTTATGTTTGGGCTGTGATGAGACTTACTAGATTGGTGGCCCTTCTTCTTGGGCCACTAGGGATATCTTATGCCCTTGTAAGGTTATGCTGCACCACTTTGGTAAAAAAGTACTGGAAGCAGATGGGAACTGGCGCTAGCGTGGCTAGGTGACTGCGTGCGCTCACTCACGACATATGCATGCTGCTTGCCTCTGCATCAGCTATCTAAGATGTTCTTGCTCCCACTGGGCCCTAGGGCCTCCTACTTAGACCCACTAGTGGGAATCAGTGGTGAAGATATTCTTAGAAGATCAAAATTACGGTAAGAACATAAATTTCCTTAACACACTAAAGCTCTACTCTTTAACATGAGGAGTGTATGCAGAGATGCACTCACCCATGAAGCCTCTTCATCTCCTGTGCACATCCTGCTTCACTGCCACCTGTGGTCAGTGGGACAACAGTAGTGTAGCTGGAGCCATGATCCACCATCCTCAGAAGGCGTGCGTCCTGTGGGATGCTTCACCCTCAACTCCTGTCTGCATGCATCAGTGGATCCTCGGCATGGCAACAGTACCCTCCATTGTTGCATTTTTAGGCTGTCCCTAGAAAATGTTCATTACTGGAATGTAGAGATAATCCTCTTGTAGATCCATAACAAGTCCTTGGTTTGAAACTGCTCTACAGTGCTCATCGAGGCAGGTGCATCCGCTCCTGTTTTGTCCACCATCACCACCCTTTGTAAATATTATTTAAATGCAAGTTTTTGTGCTCTTATCTACATCGTATGATGTATCCACAACTAGTGTTTGTGAAGCAGGCATTTTGCTCACATACTTTTATTTTTATTTATTTTTTTGTATTACCTAGTTTTAGGATCATGGATGTCGTTCATCCACTTATTGGCATGTCCCTTTCCCCATTAAATCTTGCGGAGGTCTTCAAGCTGGCTCGCTCCTCCCACCCACCAGGCGGTATATACCTCGGCTCCGCCTCATGACACCAAATCTTCCTTTCCGCTGGAAGATGCGAGTTGCCTCCGATGCTCGCACATTTGTAGGCCCTGGCTTTCAGTACTTCAGTTTTGCACCGAAATGAAAACTCATCCAAGTTAGCGATCGCTTTTGCGTCCTCGATCGTGGAAGAGAAATCTTCTCCAGGATTTTGCGATGTCCTTGCGGCTGAAGATGTCAGCGCGCTGATCCCCATCTTGTGGGCGTCTACTGCCCTGAGTGTACAGCCTTTACACCTTGTCCTGCAGTTTGCTTGGCTTTCCATCCCAATGTTCTGGGCCGACTGCCTGGCACGTTTAAAGTTAGGGAGACTGGAAAAGGAGTCCTCTGGTGAAGTCCCAAGGAAGTAATGCGGTTTCTGCGGCGGATTCCGCCCGAGCAGCTGAAACACATGAAGGCATTGAAGAAGAAGAAACCGCCCGTTTGGACAATCGAGCTTTTGTTCCACTCAACCTAGAATCCATGTTCTCAGGTTCCTTCAAGGAGTTGTCAGTCTCTCCCACACGGGAGAGGCACCTCTTGAGCTCGCACTCCTCCGATCTTGTAAAGAGATAAGGACCGAGCACGTCTTCTTCTGTAAAAGGCGCTTTTGGGACCTAGAGAGGTCTCAGTTCCAGGAGCATGCAGTCTCGACCTCGGCGAGATCGCTTCCTCGACCGCAGGCTTCACGGACCTTCCGTCCAGGCCAGCCGACTGGATGCGACCGATGAGGTCGGGGTGTCCTCGACCCTATCGATCCACTATCACTGGCCCCTGTTGACAACTCCTGTGAAAGACTCCAGTCCTTGTCCTCCCGATGAGAAGAGACCCAGCCTGCTGGTGTCCCCATCGAGGACCGGTTCTGGATCGGAGTATCACCGGTTCGCCAATGTCTCGGCGACCGAGTCGGCCTGTCCCATCTCGGTTGAGATCTAGAACCCTCTCATCTGGATGGCGAGGAAGAGCCACAAGCGCTGTAAAAGGGGACTCCACCGGTCATCCTCGTCCTCCTCGGATGAGGAGGGCTCCAACGGACTCAGGCGCTACGAGGGACCTCATGTGGCAACAGCTGATTTTGTCGGGCACAAGCAGGCTCGACTCCTGCTCCGGCTATTACTTGACTTTGGCCTCCTAGGCCAAAACCGACACCCTCGGAACCGAGCCTTTGGTTCCTCCACCCGCTGAGGCCCATCTTCCAGTTCGACCAATGCTGGTCTCTCCACGATAGTGGTGGAGCCATACCTAAGCAGCCTTTGGAGGGCTCTTTCAAAGAGGACCAACCAGATACTGGGCTTCCCGACATCTGTTGGTCCACGGTCACCCGGACCGCCCTCTGTGGGTTGAGGTGATTTGGGTGGCAGGCCGCTGTACCCTGACTCTTCGGACTCGGATGTCACTGGGCTCCACTCTCATCCTGGGGATCATGAGTGGTCCATTGGCACAGGGATGGAGGAAGGTCCTTCCTCCTTCAAAGGATCCTTCGTCTCATCTCCAGATTCCACCAGGATGCCTCTGGAACCCATCCAGAAAAAGCGGAGTACCCTCTCACTGACATACTCAGAGAGGATACCCGACAGAGGCCTTTCCTTTGGCCGAGGCCATTGTTGGTCCAACACTCGAACTGTGGCATTGTCCTGCCTCATGTCCAGCACCATCTACCGCATGGCCCGCAGAGTATCACAGTGACCCTCTCGGACATCTTCAAGAAAGGCGATACCCGATGGAGGTCTTTACTGTGGCCAAGGCCATAGTTGGCCCGGCCTTAGAACTTTGGCAGCGCCCTGCCTCTTGTCCAGCTCCGTTTGCCTGCATGGCCCATGTATCACGGTGCTCATGGGTCCTTGCGGGTTCACAGAGCACCCCCAGTCCGAGAGCCTGCTGATCGCCTCTGTGTTCAGGCATACTGGCAGTTCTGCCAACACTGACCGACCTCCCAACAAGAAGTCCAAGTATTTGTACCACTCTGGGTGGAAGGTCCATCCGGCGTCCTCTTTGGGCCTTTGTCAGTGAAGTTCGGCCATCGTCATGGCACACTTCTCCCATGCCCTTCTCGGATCACTGAATGAAGTCCTCCCACATCTCCCTGCGGACATGCAGACCACAGTCAAGCAGGTCCGAGATCAGAGCCGTTCTGTCTGCAAACAGCAGCTCCAGGTGGCCCTGGACATGAGGACTCTTGTGCCTGCTCAGTGCGCCGCGGTTGCCTCTCGCCGCGGGGCTTTGCTGAGCTCTCCTCCTTCCGGCGGATACTCAGCACAAGTTAGCTGATGTGCCTTTCCTTGGGACCGATTTGTTCGGCCCAGGAGTGTCGGGTCACCTACAGCGCATAGAGCAGTCCAGTGCCACCTTGGACTCCACTTCTGCCAAGTTCTTTGGGCAGAACCAGCAGAAGGAAAAATAAGCCCTTTCAGCACTCTTCCCTGCGGTTCAGCAGTCCTCCTTCCAGGGAGGACAGCAGCATCAGCAGCAGGGTCAAGCTTGGCACCCTTGGCCCAAGCTTGGACTAACAGGCCTGCAGAGGAGGTCGAGGCTCAGGTCCTGGAGCTTCCTCCTCCTCCAAGCCTGCTCAGTGACTGGGTGGGGGTTGCCACCCCTATTCCCGTCACACCAGCTGTGAGTCTTCCCGAGGGGTGGCTCGCTGCTTCCTTTCCACCTGGTTAGCTGTCAGTACGGATAGGTGGGTTCTCGAAGTGGTTGGTCAGGGACTGCCTCCAGAATTCGAGCAGTACCCTCCCAGCCGTGCCCCCTGGAAGAACGGTTTCGCATGGACCCAGTTGGCTATTCGAGACGCCATCACTCAGCTTCTCCTCTAGGAGGCAGTAACTCTTGTGGCAGATCCGTCTGCAGACCCAGGCTTTATCTCCAGGTACTTCCTGGTGCCCAAGCGGGCGGGGCTGGCGCCCCATTCTTGGAGGCGAAACATGTGGTTCTGTTAACTGGATCTGCAGGATCGTTCTTTCATGTCCCAATCCGTCCGTCCCACCAGCGGTTCCTCCGCTTCAGGTTCAGTGGTCCCTGCGGTTCGAGCCATGCCGTTCGGTCTGTCGCTTCGGCCCCACGGGTCTTCACCAAATGTATTGCAGTGGTGTGTGGCCCATCTCAGGGAGGTCTGAATTTACCCTACATCGACGATTGGCTCCTTGCAGGTTCCACCCAACAAGAGTGGCAAGGCCCGGGATCTGGTCCTCAAACCTGCTCCCATCTCGGCCTCCTGATCGAGGCCAAGCCAGAACTAGTGCCTTCCTAGGTGATGGGGTTCATCGGGGCAGAGCTCTACTCTTGTCAAGCAGGAGCTTGGCTCCGGCAGACAGGGTGGAGGTTCTCTTCTCCTTTGCCCAATCATTTCTGGTTGGGCATAGCCTACCCTGCCCAGGACTTTCTGTGCCTTCTGGGCTACGTGGCAGCGTGCACCTCAGTGGTTCGTTGGCTCCGGTTGCACATCGCCCCTCCATTGGCAGCTGGCTGCCCAGTGGACTCAGCACCACTGTCATTTCAACCAGCTGATCACTGTAACCCAGAAGATGTGAGATGCTCTCCAGTGGTGGACCACCCCAGACCGGTTGGAGGAAGGGATCCCATTTGTCCGCCTCGAGCCGATAATCATCCTCACGACCGATGCCTCTCTCATGGACTGGGGGCCACATGGGGACAACAGGGCCCGGTCTCTGGACCCCGAGGAGTCCTAATGCCACATCAACCTGTTGGAGCTCAGAGCAGTCAGCTTTTGCTCCTCAGCTCTGGGGTCAAGTGGTTCAAGTCCAGAAGAACAATGCCACGACCATGTACTACCTCAACAAACAGGCGCACACCTCCGTCTGTTGTGCAAGGAGTGCGCCACATCTGGACCCTGGTAAGCCAGGTGGAAGGATTCCTAGCCACCCATGTGGCAGAGCCTCGAACCAGCTGGCAGATTGTCTAAGCTGCATAGGCCAGACATCCCACATGTGATCTCTTCATCCAGAGGTAGCTTACAGCCTGTTCTCCCCATTGGGGCAAACCGATGGTGGACCTGTTTGCCTCCTGGAAAACACCAAACTGAGGCTGTTTCATGCCGCCCCCTCAGCAGGGCTCGCTGCAGGGGATGCCTTCTCAAGGCCGTGGACCCCAGGCCTCCTTTATGCCTTCCCTCTATTTCCCTTGATCCACAAGGTGTTACTCAAGGTGAGGAGGGACAAGCAAAGGTGATTCTGGTAGTCCCAGACTGGTTACCAGATCTTCCCTTGTCAATCTTCACCATTCATTACTGCTTGGAATGTAAGCCGGGCGCACACCGTCACGCAAGGCTTTTTTTTTTAAAAAGCTAGTACTAACGCCGCCGCCCTCGAGTGGCGTCATCGCGGCGGCCGTTAGTAGCGACCGACTCCTCCTCCAACTCAGTTCTGTTTCTCCCGCCGTCGAGGCAGCACCTATCCGCGAAGCGCTCTTCTGCTAACTGCGTCCGCGACTCCTGATTTTCCCGCACACTTGCGCCCAACCGGTAAGACTGTTCCTTTTCTTCCCTAAAAGCGGCGGGTGTGTTTCCTACTGTTTTCTCTCAATAGTTTCGCGTTATGTCCGGTTCCGGAGCTAAGCGTTTTTCAAAGCGGGCGGCGCTATCGTCAGTGCTCCTGTGGCGGCATTTCTCCGTCTCGGACTGGCATGGCGTCTGTCTTCGTTGCCTGGGACCCAACCATGATATGGATTAGATGCGGCGCCTGTTTCTCCATGGACCGCCATGTCCTCGAAGTCCAGCGTTCAAGCTCGGCAAGGCCCGCCGACCTGGGGGCGAGCGTCACTCGGGGACTCTCAGGTAAGGTCTCTAGGCCCTTCCCGGGTCCCCTCCGGGCCTCTCTACGATCGAGGAGGAGGGGTCTCCTCGTCTTTTCTTGCCGAGGAGGAGGCCTCTCTGCAGTGTCGGGGGCGTCGTAGTCCCTCCCGGGGCATGACACCGACACCGTCGGCGCACCTCCTCGAGGTGCAGGCTCCCCCGTGTCGAGGCCCTCGACTTCTGGGCCTGGCACGGTGGACCCTCGGCGCTGCCTTCCAGCGTCGTTTTGGATCGGCGCGTTCGCGGCACGGTGATCATCGGCGGCGCCGTTGGCGCCGCCTTGGGATCTCAGCGCCCGATGATCATGGCGGCGCTGCCTACTTCCAGGCCGTTGGTGGCACCGTTGGCCTGCTCTTGTCTCCTTCCGGCGCGGCTTCGGTTTCCGGCACGGGGCTGATCACCGTTGTCCTGCGGGCGCTGTGGGTGGTTGGGTCGGGCCTGGCTGTTGCCAGCGTTGAGGCGGCGCGCCGCCATTGGTACTGGTGCCTTCGGCGGCGCCGTTGCCCTCCTGGGACCCTGGGGTGGCCAGCATCGAGGTCCAGCTGGTCTCGTCCTCCTCGGGATGATGATTCAGACATGGACCCATCCTGGCACCCCCACTCTTGAGTCTGGGTCCCCTGTGGCTAGAGGTACCAGGCGGCGCGGCGAGCCCCTCTCTGTCCCCCCTTCCATCCTCTCCTGGGGCTCCCGGCTGGGGTCCTGGGAGGGAGGCGGCGGGGGTGACAGAGGAGCTCCCCTCTCCGGAGGCGGTGACAGCTACCCCCGGGGTGCTGTTGCCCCCTCTGGGGATAGGGGCAGCTGCTGTCGGGAGGGGCCCTCTCGAGTCCGAGGGTTGAGGGCAGAGGATCGGCCCTCGGTCTTCTTTAGCCACCTCGGGGGTGGGGTGGCCAGGAGCCGTGGCACGAACCCGCTCCTCCTCCGGGGCTCTAGGGTGCCCCTCAGGTGGCGTTGTTCGCGAGCTGCCCTTCTGGATCCATGCAGTCCAGCGTCGTCACAGGGGAGGTTCTCCCCTGGGCTCTTCAGGCTCCGCTTCCCCAGAGTTCCGTTTTGCGGCCTGGTCTGCTGTCGGGACCCCTCAGCTAGGTCTCCGTTCCCGGATTCAGAGCCCTGGCAGAGATCTGTTGCCTCCTTGTAGGTGCCCCTCTCCCATCTCTCTGCCTCCACCACCCCGCTCCCAGGCCGCATGGGTCCCTACTGGTCCGTTATCTTGGGAGCAGTTCAGAGAGTTCTGTGGCCTTCCCCTCATATGTTAGATACATGCATGGCGGGTCTTCGACTCTCCCACCGCAAGAGTCTTCTGGGCATTCCAGCTCCCACCATCTCGTCTCCCTCCTCTGAGGAAGACCCTACTCATCTCTCCTCCGATGCTGATTTCACGGAATATCAGCGTTTCCTTTCGAGGATGGTGAGGGATCTTAGGATTTCCTATGTTCAGAGAACAATACGAGCGAGCCAGCGTGAGTTCCTCGGTGTATTCAGTGCCCAGCATTTGGTGGTACCTTCCTGGCCTATCCCCTTCCAGGAGGCGTCTATCCGGTCCTGGCAGTCCCCAGCCGCTTCTTCTCAGCCCGGCTGACTGTCAGAGAAGGTATTGTGCACCCTCGGTCTCTAGGTACCCTTCCCAACCCCCTCTGGTTTGGTCTACCTGGACACTCCTTCCAGGCGCTGCTGCGGCGCCACGACCGCCCACGGATCGGACTCTCTGCAGTTCGACCGTTGAGGCGAAGTGTTCTCTTCTTCTCGTCGCGGTTGCCTGTATTGCATCACATCAGGCTCCACCGCTGCCTACAACCGGCATTTGTGGTCGATGATGTCCCAGCTTTTGGCATCAGTGCCTGATCGGAACAAACCAGACAAGCGTTGCCCTCTCTGCGGTAGGCCTGGGCTGGCAAGACACAAGCAAGGGCATCTTCTGGCGCCAATGGGGTGGCTTCCAGGCTTCCGGGGACAGCGATCTGCATTAAGCGGGACGGCATAACCCGTGTCTCAGGTTGTCACCCCAGGCCGGCGTGGGGTGATTCGCTCCGCCTTCCGGGACCGTCTCTTCTCCTCTAGAGCTAGGAGGCTTTTGCAGGGGCTCTCTCCGTCTCCTCATCCTCGGGAGGCACCTCCTAGCTCTTCTCCCACTTAGGCTTCTGTGAATAAGCCAGGGTCTTCCCCTTCTGTTTCTCACCAACAGGAGGCTGGGGGTCTTGTTCCCTCAGGGTCTTTTACCCCTTCCCGTTCGAGGGAGGCTTAGTACTCACCCAAGCAGTAATGAATAGTGAAGATTGACAAGGAAGATATGAAAACTGTACCTACCGTAATTCTTGATCTTCTCTTGTATCTTCACCATTCATCTGACCCATACCATCCCTCAGTGGCCTCCTCCTATGACTTCTCCCCTCCGTCTCCTTCCTCTCTCTGCAAATATAATAAAAATATATAAAAAAAAAAAAGGAAAATTACTTTCAATTTTAACAAAAAAAAAAAAAAAAAAATTTTTAAAGGGGGGTATAATTCTAATTCAGAAAATTATTTAACGAAGATTCTTGGGCCGTTTGCTAGAATTGCGGTGTGGTGATCAGGCTGCACACCTATCTCTTTGCCATACCTTCTGGCGAGATACTCCTGGGGGCTCCTGCCTGACTTTGTCTATACAGTTTTAGTCCGCAATTCCTGCTACCAGCTCTTAAGCCCAGAGTCACAACCCACTATTCTTGCCTTGCAGAGCAGAGAGCAGGCCGATTATTTTCCCTTTCTAAAAAAAAAAAAACTGAGGAACTCTCTCCGACTGCTGAAAAGGCAATCCCTGGCTTATAGGGTCATGCTCCTAAAGCCTGCAAGTTATGCTCTGTCAAAAAAAACAAAAAAAGGGAAGAAATGAAAGAAAATTCTTTCTTATAATAATGTAGTTAATTATTTTCCCTTCAAGTGTCCTTCTTGGACAGTTTGCAGAAAAAGCAGTGCTAACCATGACCAATTCAGCCAGTCTAAGCCTCTGGCCCTGCCTTGCAAGTCCGATTGAGTTCCATTTCAATACCTATAAACCGCCTGAAAGGCTAGATTTTCTATTTCTAAACCCTTGGTGCTCTTACATGCTACAGGATTTATCCTTTCCTACTCGGGTGTCCTCCAGTTAAAGGCCTTTTTCTTGGCCAGGAGCCCAAAGTTAGGATCTAGGACCATGGCATGTTGAGGTTAAGGACTATGCCCTTCTGTCTGTCTAGCGGGTTCGGTGAACCTTCTGTTCAGCCCTATCACCGGGATTCTTGCTCCCCTGCTAATCGAGCCTTAAGCTTTCAGCTAACTATGCTCGGTTGGGCATTCTGGCCTCTTCAACATCCCATCTTTCTCTTCCTCTTCTTCTTCTTCTTCTTCTTTCTTCCTCATTCCTTCTCCTTCCTTCTCTCTCCTCCTTGAGTCGCCCAGGTAATGAGGCCCTCACGATCCCTAGGTTAGGAATGTTCTTATCTCCTCTGTCCTTTCTCCATCGGCTTATTCCTTTTTCAGTTCATTCTTCCTTACTTTGCTATCCCTTGGCTACCTTGCCTGCTGTCTCTCTTTTCTATGCTTTAGCTTTTTGCCTCTCCGGCTCACAGAACTGAGTTGGAGGAGGGAGTCAGTTGCTACTACGGCCGCCCCTCGCGCCATGGCGTCACTCTCGAGGCGGCGCCGTTAGTACAACTAAAAAAAAAAAAAAAAAAAGCTCCTGTGGCGGGTGCGCCTCGGCTTACACCCAAGCAGTAATGAATAATTGAAGATACAAGAAGATACAAGAAGATCAAGAATTACGGTAGTACGTAATTTTCATTCTGGTATTCAGATCTCCTCGGCCTCAGCTGTAGGGCCTCGGAGGCGGCTTTGTACCGCCCGGACCTGATATCTCTGAACCAGGGAAGGTCTTCCATCTGGACCTTCAGTCCCTGCACCTCACAGCCGTGTACCTGGCGGCTTGGGTTCCAGGCTTTGTGTCATCCAAAAGATGTCTACACCATGGTGGAGCGTCTAGAAAAGAATCAAACAGGAAATGTCACACCTTCAAATAGAAAATATTTTCCATTTGGTGTTAGGATGAGGTCTGGACCCCCTTATCCTGTTCTGTAGCTAACATTCGACTACCTTTGGTCTCTCTCAAAGGGGTCTCTGATCATCGACCCTTGAGGTTGCCCCTGGCAGCCATTTCTGTACCAAAGCTGGGGCTGGTCAGCCGACATTAGCACAGGAGACAGTGGTCGAGCTCTTTTTATAAAGGCCTGGATCCATATCCTCCAGTCGTGAACCTCCACCATTCGTGTGATCTACTGCTGGTATTGGCAAAGCTCATGGGCAAGCCATTCGAACCAATGCAGAAGTGTGAGCTGTCACACTTGTAATGGAAGCGCCCTTCCTGGTGTCTATCATGTCTACCAGAAGGACAGAGGAGCTCCAGGTGCTTCGGTGGACTTCCCTTATCTGGTCTTCCACAGGAACAAGTTGTCCTGCGCCCCCACGAAATTCCTTCCGAAGGTGGTGTTAGTTTCACCTTAACCAGGTGTTGACTCTGTCAGTATGCTACCCTAATTACACCTCGGAGGCTTAATGAGGCTCCATACTTTGGACCCGAGGCATGCTCTCTCCTAGCCTAAGGAGGACAGCAGAAATTTGTGGAAAGGTTAAGCCAGCTGTTGTCACCCTCACGCTGAAGCCGCTTCTGGCAGACCTGCAGCCAAAGGATCATAGCAAGATGGATTACATCATACATAGGTCTATACTAGAGTGGGCGGGCATGGAGCCTCCCAGAGGGATAAGAGCTCATTCTACCCACCATACTGCTGCATCGATGGCTGCTTCCAGGGACAGCCCTATCAGGAAATCTGTCAGGCTGCTGCTGTGGAGGTCGGCCAAACACCTTCATTACCCTACCACATTGACCTTGAGTCACGCTGGGATGCTAATTTTGGGACCTCAGTTCTGCAGTCTCTGTTCCCTAAGTAGGGGATGTGCGACTTGCCTTCCTCCTCCCGGAGACTGCAGGTCTGCCAAACAGTGTGGATGAACAACATATCACGATCCTAGAAAAACAGGTTACTCACCTGTAACAGTAGTTCTAGGAGTGGTATATTTGTTCATCCTATAATACTCGACCTCCTGGCTGCGGATGCACACAACCTGGCTTCCAGCGGGCTAAAGATCTCTGTCGTCATGGGGCAGAGCTGAGGTATATACCACCCAGGTGGGTGGGAGGAGCCAACTTGAAGACTTCCAGCACATTTAAAGTGGAAAGGGACAATGCCAAACAGTGTGGATGAACAACATATACCACTCCTAGAACTACTGATCTTACTTGAGATACAGCTCTTGCAGCAGGTTACACCATTAATACTGAAGCCTGCAGGCGCCGGGACCCGCGAAAATTTTCTAGCTAGCAGTCTTCAGTGAGGACCGCCTCCGTCGATCCGCCCGGCGTCAGGCATAGTACATAAGGGCGGTCCCCCATAATCCCAGTTCTTTTCCCTTGTCGACATTGCCAGTGTCGGCCTCTTGGTCTCTTTTCTAGCGTCACGGCGACCTTTGAAACTCTGACGATTTCGTCTTTCTTAGCGACTTTGGATTCAACTGATGTCCTCTCAACTACTTCTCTTGAGGGTCACCACTGAAGTGTGCCTCTGACAAACAGATCCCATTCAGGATCCACATTCGGCCTGTGTGTGCTGCCTAGGCCGAAATATGACACCAAGGCCTGCTCCTTCTGCCAGGGCTTCAACAGTGCACCAGGATCCACACGCCAGAAGGCCCTTCAAGCGTTCTCTTGGAGAAACTGAAAACAATGGATAAAGAACCTTCGCTTTGATGGAAGTGGTCAGGGTAAAACCCACAAGCACCAGGACAAACACTGGGAAAGGAAGGCCCAGGTCCCGGCGAGGGCCTCGGACTCCTGAAGCTCGGCTCGTGATCAGACCGCTCTCCCTCCAGGGCTCCAATCGCACCTCCCTGGTTCAGGTCAGATCCTCCAGCGGTTCCTCTTCTTTGCAGCCTGTGAAGACTTCCGGGCTGTCCGGCTTCTTCACTCCATCTAAGGCCTCGTCGAAGTTCGAGAGTGCCATAAATCTTCTTCCGCCCGCAGGACTCCGATGCCAGGTCAGTTTCCCAGCCTCCGCATGGGTCGGATCGGTTCCTCGCAAGATCAGGACCTGGCGTCCCTCAAGCGGACGCCGGACCCCGTCGGCACACCCGATGTCGGCCAAGCATCACCAGCGCTCCAGGGCGGTGACACCTAACACCAATCGCCCGGGCGGTGTTCGCCTCCGAGGGCGTCGGCCCCGAGACTGACGTCGGCTACCCCAGAGAAAGGACCGCACCACCGTCGGCGGCGGACACGGTCAGAGGACTCGTCTGAGAGGATACCACAGCCCGAGGACCAGGCGCGATACCAGAGATGCTGGGCTCCCACGGAACCTTCCGGAGTGGGAGGCCCTGGGGTACCCGACCCGGCGACAGGCCACAGCGCCAGGCCCGTCGTCGGCATGTATTTGCAGAGGTAAGGAACTCTTTACCTTCTGGTGGGACACAATCAGAAAAGATGTGGTAGCCACCGTTTCTCCTCCTACTCAGACTCCGCCTACTCCTTCCACCTCCTCCACCCAAGGGCCTGTAGGATGGTCGCCAACCCCAAGGAGCAGACACCACCTCCTCGGGGCAGATCCTCAGAAAGGAGGCGACCTCCCTCCGGATCCACCTCAGGGTCACCCAGTCCCAAGAGACCCAGGCGATGCCAGTACACCCTGTCTGGGGAGGATTCCAGATCTGACACCTCAGGCGCTCCAGATCTCCTTCTCCCATCAACATTCCCTCTCTGGACCCACCGACCTACCTAGGTCTCCTCCAGATGATCCCTCTTTCACGGAGATCTTGAGGCACATCCAGGAGAATATGAGGTGGGATGCTGAAGAACTTGACCCCAGAGACAGCGCCTTGCTGCACTGTGAGCAGAAGACCCAAAGCCTGTGGTAGTGCAGCCCTTGGTGGATACCTTTGTGGATGTTACCAAGGCAGCCTGAAGCGTCCGCATTCTACTCCAGCAGTGCCGAAGAGCTGCCCGCCTATACAAGGCCCCTAGGGAGGACCAGTATCTGCGAATCATCCTCTGGCTGACTCCTGGTCATCACTGCTTAGCATGACTGGTCTCAAAGACCTCAGCATTTGAGCACATAGCCACCAGACCAGGAATCCAAGCAATTGGATGTCCTGGGTAGGCCTTGTCTGTGGCTGCGACTTGCCATCAGGTCACTAATTACCTCACCCACATGGTTCAATTCCAGAGCGCGGTGCGGGAACAGGGACAGGACGTGGTTGAGAAGATGCCCGATGGCGACCAAAGGAGGAGCTCTTGAACCTCCTCTGCACGGGTTCAGATGTGGGGACCAGGTGCTCAGAGCGCATATGATTCTGCGGACTCTTCAGCCAGAGCTGCAGCCTCAGGCGTGTGTCTCTGGAACCACTCTCTGCTCCATGTCTCGGTTTTGCAGGACGTCTAGAAGAACATCTTAGCGTCCCTTATAACGGTGAGGTCCTGATTTGGTGAAGCCTCCGAGGAGTAATCACTAAACTTCAGGGCGCAGGGAAGGCAGTCCGATCTGTACAGAGCCATGTACAGGTCTCGGCCCAGTTCCTTCGTGGAACCAGAGCTGCTTCTGTGGCGGCTACAAAAAGGCAACAGTCACGTTCCGGCCAGCAGCAGAGGGGCACTTTCGCGCAAGGCCGGCCAAGTCATCCCCAGGCAGAGGCCAGCGATTTGCAAAGTCAGCACAGCCTGCGGATCAAGCGCTGCCACAGCATGACTCCTTCCGGCCCCGCCCTCCTCAGGATCAATGGGAAGAGAAGTCAGGAGTCACGCCGCATGCCACTTGCCAGGGTGGCAGTCGATCACCACCGACAGGTGGGTTTGCAACTGGTCAAAAAGGCCACTATATAGAAATTTGTAGGCAGTCCACCCACAAGACCTCCCCTGCTCTCCGATATTCGGTGTCAGCATGCCCTGCTCATATAGCAGGAAGTGCTCGCGCTTCTGGAAAAGGAAGCCTTAGAGCGCGTTCCAGAGAACCAGAGAGGACAAGGGTACTATTCTCACTTCTTCCTGGTTCCAAAGAAAATGAGGACCTCCTTCCAATACTGGACCTCAGTGACCTCAACCTTTCGGTCATTTACAAACGCTTCCACATGGTGACCCTTCGGGCCTAATTCCCATACTGAAGCAAGGCGCCTTTCTGGCGTCTTTGGACATCAGGGGCGCCTACCTGCATATTCCGATTGCTCAAGTGTGCCGGAGGTTCCTGCGCCAGTTTCAGAGCCGCCATTATCAGTTCGACTCTTCCTTTCGGACTGTCATGATTTTCGCATATTCACCGAAGTGCACAAGCGGTCATAAGCCGGCGCCTCAGAGGAGACAAAGCACTACGTGTTCCCATACCTGGATGACTGGCTTCTCATGGCACCTCCAGGAGGCTCTGATGATGGACATTCACTGCACCGGTCCTTTTTCAATCACTGGGTATTCTCATCAACTCGAGAGTCACTCCTGGTGCCGTCCCAGAAACTGCAGTTTATAGGAGCAGTTCTGGACACCATCAGAGGAAAGCCTTTCTTCCCTCGGACAGAAGCAGAACACATCAGATCCCTCATCAGGGACTTGTCGGTGAAGACCATCCCAGCCAGATCTGTCCTTCACCTGCTCGGACACATGGCTGCAGCCATTGCAACAGTCCCACTGGCACGTCTCCACATGCGGGTAACCCAGTGGATGCTAAGGGTGCAATGGGACCAAAAGCAAGACCATCTGCAGCATCCAGTCCGAATCACGAATGCCTAATTCGGGATTGGCAATGGTGGCTAAATCCTGGAACCTTCCTCTCTGCGGGGTTCCTTCACGGGCGCCGTCTCGACTGTGACCCTCTCCACAGATGCCTCAGGGCTCAGGTGGGAGCACACCTCGAAGGGGTTCGGTCTCAGGGCCTGTGGACAGCCCAGGAGTCTCATCTCCACATCAACATTTTGGAAGTGAGGGCAGTCCTTCGCTCTGCAAGCCTTCCAGTCGGAGATTCCACGGGTACACTCCTGTTACAAACAGACAATACCGGTGATTTATTACCTCAGCAAGCGAGCACTCACTCCTACCTGCTTTGCAGGAGGCCATGAGAGTGTGGGAGTGGATATTCAACATGGCGCAAAACCTAATTGCAGTACACATGTCCGGGAGTGGAAAACACCGTTGCAGACAGTCTGAGCCGCTCTCAGGCCAGAGTCTGATGGGAACTTCTACAGGAGGTGGCAGAGGATCTGTTTCTCAGATGGGGCACTCCAGAGTTAGACCTTTCACGTCCCCATCCACAAAACTGCCCAATTTTGCCGCTAGATCCAGGGCCTGGTGTTTTCTGGCGAGATCGTTGTCCCTCTCCTGGGCGGGCAGATTCCTCTATGCCTTCCCTCCTTTCCCGTTGATCCAGAGAGTTCTCTTAAAACGCGCAGAATAGCGACACTCATTTTGATCGCGCCTTCTGGCTCCAGACACTGGTTCCCTTTTCTGCACCAGCTATCCCGGGAACCTCCAGTTCCTCTTGCCAATCAGCTCCCATCTTTTGTCTCAGGAGGCGGGTTCATTGGTCCACCCAGACTTGCGTTCATTGAACCTGCTGCTTGGCTCCTAGAAACATAGCCATGATGCGATATGGGGTCTCTCAAGAAGAGCATACATCTCTCTGCCGCCAGAAAACTCGCAACCGCAGCGTGCACGCCATGAAATGGCGTGGATTCTGTTTGAGGCTCAAGTGCGCAGCTTTTCGTTCTAGACTGTCCTGAAAAGCTGGTTCTGGACTACCTGCTTTCCCTCTTCCACTCCAGACTGGCTTACCCCTCGATTTAAAGTGCACCTTTGTGCAATTTCTGCTTACCATGACCCCTTAGGCTATCGGACGGTGGTCCAGCTGGACACTACTCGTGCCTTCTTAAGGGAGTCTTCCACCTTAGGTCACCCATCAAGATCCAATCCCTCCTAGCCTTACTTTTCATCCTGGAGCAGCTTACGCTGCCACCTTTTGAAACCAGCCGTGGATTGCGAGGCTACATTTCTCTCTTGAAAAGCGTTATTTTTAGTTGCTGTTACTTGCTAGAAGGATCTCGAATTACATGCTCTTATGTGCAAAGAGCCTCATTTGGTTTTCCATCAGGACAGGGTATCCCTAAGGACAAACCCAAAGTTTTTGCCTAAGGTGGTTTCAGCTCTCACCTTAACCAGGATATTGATCTACCAGTGTATTTCCCAAGGTACACTAATCGAGGAGAAGCCCTTCTGCACACCCTCGATGTGCATGTTGCCTCAGATACTATCAGAACAGAACCAAATGGCTCCGAAAGTCAGACCAACTTTTACGTCTCCTTTGCTCACAGGATGAAAGGAGCTCCCGTTTCCAAACAGTCACTCTTGAGGTGGCTCATCCAGTGCATCACTTTCTGCTATGACAGGCGCAATAAACCCTTACGCAGCGCGGTCAAGGGTCATTCCACAAGAGGGGTGGCTACTTCTTTTGCGGCATTAAAGAAGCGTCTCAGCTCAGCTAATTGCGCTGCAGCTACTTGGAGCTCTGTGCATACCTTTATCAGGCATTACAGTCTGGACATTGCATCGAGGCGAAGAGCGGGGTTGGGTCTAGCCGTCCTTCGAGGACTTCTCTCCTAGGCTCGAGGTTATATGAGGTCTCTACTTTTCCTCCTCCGGTGGTGCATGAGTGTCACTACTGCTTGGAAATCAGTCCTAATGGTGTAACCTGCTGCAGAGCTGTATCTCGAGTAAGATAGTACAGTTAATTACTTACCGTAACAGTAGATCTTGAGAACAGCTCTTGCAACAGTACTTCACCCCACCATCCCCTTTTTTCGGAGGTAGGTCTAGTCAGGCACCCATCTTATGGGATGGGACATTCCTATTCTATAATCTTTGCCATCTGGTGGCGGATCCTTGGTCTCCTCTTCTGATGTTATCCAGCGGCTGGGAGGCTCCTGCAGGATAACTGAGGATTATGGGGACCGCCTCTTATGTACTACGCCTGACGTCGGGGCGGACCGACGCTGGAAGAGGTCCCCGCTGAAGACTGCTAGCTAGAAAATTTCCGTGGGTCCTGGCGCCCGCCGGCTTCAGTCCTAATGGTTTAACCTGCTGCAAGAGCTGTTCTCGAAGATCTACTGTTACAGTAAGTTCTTACGTAACTGTACTTTACAGGTGAGTAACCTGTTCTTATCACTCCCGAGCTTTGGTGACCCCCACTCCTTTGGGCTCCTCAAGGCCTCTCAACTTACACTCTGCTGTCCTGCTCAGGCCCCTCCTCTCAAACCTCATATCACAGCCAGTCCTCTGGGATATCCCTGGCGTAACCCTTCAGCGATGGTCCCTCTCCGAGGGGAAGGCACGGGGTGCAGGGATCCCCAGTGCACTCTTACTGGGCCCAGGGACACTGCTGAGGTGGTGGAGGCTCCTGGAGGTCCCAGAGGTGTCGGGGTGGGGAGCAGTCATCCGCTGGACACCAAGTGGAGTTTCTGGTTTCTGGTTCCACAGTGCGTCACTTCAACCCATGCCCCAGTCTCCACTAGGGGCTGCTGCTGAGCGATGCCACCCACTCCTCCCACCCCAGGAGAGGAGAGCCATTCTCCGGACGCTTAATTCTCTCCTGCCCCTGCCAAGCCCCAGCAACCCGAGTCCGTCTTGAACCCGGATCGCCAGCGTGGTCGAGGTAACACACCAGCGCCCAGCCTCTACGCCACCGGCCGACACTCATACTTTCCAGAATATAAATAAAATTGATTGATTGACACAGCACAATACCATGTATTTTCTATAGCAGCAACTTCAAAGTCTGGGAACCTTCATATGATATAGGGGAAAATGTGAAACTAAAGAGAATTGATCAGAGGAAAGCAGTTGGTTAGGTGCTAGAGCTAGCTGATGATGTAGGGATGGGATAAGAACAGGCAGCAAAACCTACAGCAGCATTACAGGTAATCCACAGCCCTGGAACAGCAAGAAGCTACAGGTGGACTTAATGTACCAACTATTCATTTGAGTTACTTCCTATTAAAATTTTGTATATACTGTAGTTCTTTTCTGTATTTAGTCTCTAGGCACCATTATGAACTGTTCCTTGATTGGTGTCAAAAATCTGTATATATTAAGTCCGCCCACTGGGAAGCGGTTTGTGCTTCTGTCCCCAATGCTGGTGACCCAGGTTCGATAATGGGCGAGAGTTGCTCAGTGGGCCAGCAGGCGAAGGGAGGATCAAGCTGCTGACAGCGGCTCGCCTTCTAGTGGAGGACACAATTCCCACTTCAGGGACTGCCACCTGGAGACCAGGAAGCAGGAGTGCATGTAGTAAGAGCAGAGCTGGAGTGGCGTGCTGGCGCAGCACGTCCCGTACATTACCGCTCATGGGAGAAAATGGAGAAAAATGCCAGCTGCCCTCCATGGTTCTCCTATGGTTGACACGGCTTGCCACCCCCAAAAAGTCCTGTATAATAGGTGGATAACCTGTAAGTCCGTGAAAAGGTTGGTGATGTGGGAGGGGGTACCTTCAGGCAGACCTTTGGAATCGGAGAAATTAATGATTTAAAAAAAAAAAAACAGTAAAAAGGATATATATTAAACATTGGAGGCTCATAGATGCTATGTAATTAGTGCCTTTATTTCTGTGTGGGTTTCAGAATGAAAGTTAGTAAGAAACTTAACCAAAAGCAGAGGAGATTAGGTTTTGAGGAGAATTTATAGAAACTAGAATTGTTGTGTAATGTAATGGAAAATGGTTTGTCTAATGGAGGAGGAGCGAAAAGGTCTACTACACTGTATGGCCCATATTTTTCTTTATTGTGATGGACTTAAATAGCCTTTGATGCCACTTAGTGGGGTGGGGGCACTTGCAACAAAATAAACTCCATTTTTGTTGACACAGTTCAGCTTAGGTTTCCTATCATTTTTAGTTTTGTGTCCCTATAGTTATATATAGGACTATATATATTGGACTATGCCGAGGCACTAGGACCCTCCGAAAACTTCTCAGCCAGCAGTACCCAGCAGGGACTGCCCATCGCTCCACCAGCGTCGGCTCTGGTACAAAATGGGTGGACCAGCTCCACCCCAGTTCCCCGCCAAGGACGGCAAAACGAGCCCTGACAGGAGAATGAAACGAAGTCAAGATAAAACTCGCACACCTCAAAGGGGAAGGAGGGTGGAGGAACGCCTCTGCAAGAGCTCCTCTTGAAGATCTACTGTTATGGTAAGTTCTGCGTAACTGTACTATCTTACTTGATGGGAACTCTTGCAGCAGGCTATCACAATTAGGACTGAATCTCAAGCAGTCCCTCACCAGGGATGTAACGACCCGGGAGGTGGAGATGGAGCTGAACATAGAGGTTCAAGACAGTAGTCCCTGAAGGACTGCCAGGCCGAAGCTCTGCGCCGTCTGGAGCAATGTCCAAGCTGTAGTGCTTCACAAAAGTATGCACTGAGTTCCAGGTAGCGGCCAAGAAATATCCTTAATGGATACGCTCCATAGTGGCAAAGAAAGCAGACACTCCTCTGGTGGAGTGACCCCTAATCGGACCGGAAGGGCTTGTTGTGCTTTTCATAGCAGAGACACAGTGGGCAGTCCGTTTAGAAATGGTCTGCTTGGACACGGTCTACCCAAGTGGTGTGGGCGAAATGTCACAAACAGTTGCTCCAATTTACGGTGATTAGCATTCTTTTACTAGGTAATACCTAAGCATCCTGTGAACATGCAAAGTGTGAAGGAGAGCCCTCTGTTAGGTGGTGAAGGAAAATAAGCTGTAAGGTCATCCAGCTGGTTGAGGGTCAGCTCAGAGACCACTTCGGAAGAAACTTAGGGTTCTGCTTCGGGGAAACCCTTTCCTGTGGAAAATTAAGTATGGCTCTTGCACATCGAGAGCCTGAAGCTATTGGCATATTGGCAGTGGAATTGAAGGGTCCATGGAAAGCCACTGAAGTAGTGGGAACCAATCTGCTGAGGCCACAGCGGGCGATCAGAATCATTCGCTCCCCTTGGCCTGTAACTTCAACAGAATCCTCTGGACGAGAGGAAAGGGAGGGAAGGTGTAAAGAAACCTCCCTGCCCAATATAGGGACAACGTGCCTGGCCAGAAAACACCAGGCGTGGCTCTCACGAGCAGAAAAGTGGCAGTTTGGCGCTATGTGTTGACGCAACAGGTCCAGATCTGGACGACCCCATCTGTCGAACAGCCGGTCTGCTACTGACTGCAGTAGCTCCCACTCATGCACCCTGGACCGAGATCTGCTGAGACTGTCCGGCCAAGTCATTGAGGACACCGGAACGCACCGTGGAGAGAGTGATGAGCCGTTCCAGCGCCCAATACCAGACTCTCATCGCCTCCCTGCACAGGGAGTAAGAAATGAGCTCCCCTTGCTTGTTGATGTAGAAGATGACTGCCATGTTGTCCGTCTGAATCAGAAGAGAGCCTGGTATGAGGTCCTTCTGAAAGGCGTGTAGGATCGCTCCATCTCCAGGACATTGATGTGGAGTTCATGCTCCTCAGGGTCCAGAAGCCTTGTGTTTGAGTGGGCCCCAGGTACTCCCCAACCCCAAATCGAGGGCATCTGTCGTAGGGTCTGGTTTGGGGGCTCCGGACGGAAGGTACCCTCTTCCCAAATTGAGAGGATCCATCCAACAAAGAAGCGTTCTCTTTACTGGCTCCGTGACTCTGACCGTGTGGTCGAGGTCATCTGAGCACTGATCCCACTGCACCCTGAGCATCCATTGTGGCATCCTCATGTGGAGGCGGGCCAGAGGAGTAACTGGAATGGCCGCTGCCATGTGCACCAGAAGTCTGAGGAAGGTCCTTGCTGAGACCTGAGGAGTTACTAGAACCGATCCGCTATCTCCTGCATGCGATTGCCTCTCTGGGGAGAAAAGCCATGCCCTGGACCGAATGTAGGACTGCTCCAAAAAGACACGTCTTTGGCTGGGTTCTGGGAAGACTTTAGAAGGCTCAGGGTGATCCCCAAGTCTCGGAAGAGGGTGTAAGCATCTCCAAGAGCTTGAAGCAGGCGTGACCTTGGCCGGGCTGCTAGCAGCCAATTGTCCAGGTAGGAGAAGACATGCCCCTGACGCCTTAGAGCCGCAGCCACCACTGCCAAACACTTCGTGAAGACTTGAGGAGCGGAAGAGAGGCTTAACGGAAGAACTTGAAACTGATAATGCTCCCCTGGAACTGGAACCTCAGGAACTTCCTGTGAGGGGAAAGACCCGATATGCATATACGCATCTTGCATGTCCAGGGAGCAGAGCCAGTCCCTTGGTGCAGCAGAGGAAGGAAGACCTGGTAGGGTCACATCCGAACCTTTTGTACTCTATATAAAGATTTAGTGAGCTTAGGTCCAGAATGTGGATGAAGGTCCTGTGTTTTTTTTTTTTTTTTGAACCAGGAAGAAGTGGAGTAATCCCTTTCCCTGCTGTCTCAGAGGGACTGGTTCTATCACCCTTTTGCAAGAGGGCCTGTATCGCTCCTATGAGAGGAATATGAGAAGGAGGCTATCTGGAGGACTCTCCGTGAACTCTAAAGTGTGTCCTCTCCTTACGGCGTCTAGAGCCATTTGTCCATAATTATTGAGTTCCATCCCTAAAAGTACCAGGAGAAACGACCCCTACCACCACCTCTGGTACCTCTGCTGGAGATGAGGGGTAGAAAGGGAGTCATTGGCGGAGCCAGGGGTGGCAGAGAGGCCTGGGAGGACTTGGGCCCACGGTACATTTGGCGGACACACCAGATGGACTTGCCTGACTCTTGGAGGCGAGAGATCAAAGACTCTGTCTCCTGCCCAAACAAAACGGTACCCTGGAATGGTATGTCCCGGATGCCGGACTGCAGATCCTGATGAAAGCCTGAAACCCTTAACCAGGAATGGCGCCTGGAGGCAGACACCTGGCGCTGCTACTCTGGCTGCCGTATCTGCAGTATCGTACGAGGGCCTGGCATAGACCATGCGTGGCCTCGTCTGAGCCAGTTGAGAATGTCCAGAATCTCCGCTTTCTTCTGAGTCTGGCAAGACATTAACCAGCTCTTGTCCCCACTCCCATAATGCATTCTGGTACTGGACCATGTGCGTAAGGAAATTCAGGGACCTAATTGAACAGGTGGAGGCAGAATACACTTTCTAGGAGCGTGGATATGTTGTTCATCTACGCTCTTTGGCATGTCCTTTCCTTTAAATCTTGCCAGAAGTCTTATGCTGGCTCTCCCACCCACCGGTGGTATAACTCTCGGCTCCGCCTTGTGATGCCAGATCTTCCTTTCGCTGGAAGATTCAGGTTCCCTCGTGCTAACTCTAGCAATCGTAGGCCCTGGCTTTGCAACGTCAGTTTTACCGCATTTATCCCTTAAACTTGTTTGAGTTTTCTATTCCGATAATAGCGCGATGGGTATGGAGGACAAGTCACCCCTGATTTCACGGTGTTCATGCGGTCAGAAATGTCGCGTACCGATCCCCACCTTATCTGTCGCGACACCACCACCTGCACTTTTGTTTAACCTTCCATCCTAAGTTTTGGATGACAGCATGGCGTACCTTAAGCTGGGGAGACTGGAGAAAAGGAACCCGCTGGTGAAATCGAAGGAGGCGAGGTGGGCGGTTTCACTGTGGCAGGATCCGCCCGAACAGCTAAAACAGATGAAGGCTTTGAGAAGAGGCTGCTCGGCTTGACCAGCTGAAGTTTTACCGTACCTCTCAACCTTGGTTTCACCTTCTCAGGTTCCTTTATGGAGTTGTGCCAGTCTCTCCCCACCAGGGTGAGGTGCCCTCGGGCTTGCACTCCTCCGCCCTGCAAGGGGACAAGGATCCAGTCTTCCTCCAGAAGATGCTTCTGGGACCTAGAGAGGTCCGAGTCCCAGGAAGCGGCAGTCTCGACTTGCGTCGAGATCGCTACCGCCGCCGGCTTCACAGATCTTCCATTTGGCCAGGTGGACACCGAGGCATCGGCTGAACCGCCGATATTTTCTCAAGCCGATCGAGCCAGTTTCGCCGACTCCGGTCGACAATTCTTTAGAGAGGACACCTATCCTCTCTTTCCCGATCACGAGAGGGCCTCCTGTGGGTGTCTTGATCGAGGTATCGAACCGGAACCTCTCTTTCCCAGCCCCCTCGAGGTCCAGTCCCCCGATCGACCTAACCGACCTCGGCCGGTCTCGATCGAGGACTCTGTCTTCTTCGACCGAAAAATCGAAGAAAGGCCACGGCATTCAAAAGAAGCGCCACCGCAGATCCTCATCCTCCTCGGACTAAGAGAGGCTTCAACAGAAACTCCCGACACTATGAGGAGCTCATGTGGCAACAGCTGATTTTGGCTGGGCAGAAACCAGCAACGCCGTCCCGCCTGGTCATTACTTTGCCTGCACCTCAAGGGCCTACTCCGACCCTCCGGAACCGGGCGTTGGTTCCTCCACCTGGGGGCGGTCCGTATCCGGCTAGGGCCCATACTGGTCTCACCACCTATTGGGGTGGAGCCACGCCTAATCAGCCCCTGAGTGGGGCTCCCTCTAAAGAGGACCGTCCAGACACTGGGCTTCCCGATGTCTGTCCATCACGGTCACTCCAGAGCTCTCGGCGGATCGAAGGGACATGGGCAGAAGACTGCTGTACCCAGACTCCTTGGATTTGGATACCACCGGTTTGCACTCCCATCCTGCTGAGAGGAGTCGCCGCCTCAGCGGCCTTGGAGGAAGGTCATCCTCCTTTCAGGGTATTCTCCACCTTATCTCCGATTCTACCGGGATGCCCTTGGAGTCCATCCAAAAAGGCAGAGTACACTTCACGGTTATCCTTAAGAGGGATACCCGATGGAGGCCTTTCCAATAGCAGAAGCCATTACTGGTCTGGCCCTTGAGCTTTGGCAGTGTCCAGCTTCCTGCCCAACACTGTCTGCCCATATGCCCGCAAGTACGCGGTGCCTATGGGATCCCTGCCAGGATTCACGGAGCATCCCCGGCTGAGAGCCTGGTGACTGCTTCCGCCTTCAGACGTACTGGTATCTCGGCTGACACCGACCGACCTCTGGACAAGGGAGTCCAAGAACATGGACCACTCTGCCCGCAGTCTATGCGCTCTTCCTTGGGCCCTCATCAGGCCAGTTCGGCTGTAATCATGGCACTTCTCCCATGCCCTCCTAGGGTCATTGGATGAAGTACTTCCTCATCTCCCGCGGGCATGCAGACCACGATCAAGCAAGTCCGTGATCAGGGCCGTGCTGTTGCCAAACAGCAGCTCCAGGCGACCATGGACATCTGGGATTCTTGTGCCCACTCTTTGCAGCCACAGTGGCCACCCGCCAGGGCCTGGCTGAGGTTATTCTCTCTGCGCGGATACCCAGTGCATGTTAGCTGATGTGCCTTCTTGGTACCACTTGTTCGCCCAGGCGGCAGGCCACCTCAGAGTATCGAACAGTCTATTGCCACCTTGACGCCACTTCTGCAAAGAGTTCCTCGGGCAAGAACCAGCAGAAGAGGAAAAGGAAGCCTTTCGCAGTCCTCCCTGCGTCAGGCAGCCCTCCCTATCAAGGAGGTCAGCAGCACCAACAGCAGCAGCAGGCTCAAGCTTGCGCCTAAGCCCAAGCAGGGCCCCAACAGCCCGTAAAGGAGGCTGAGGCTCTGGTCAGGAGCTTCCTCCTCCTCCTCCTCCTCTAGCCTGCTCAGTGGCCGGGTTGGGGTTGCCACCACTACACCCATCACGCCTGCCCTGGGTCCTCCGTGGGGGGTTGGCCCTGCCACTTTCTTTCCGCCTGGTCCGATATCACCGGACAGGTGGGTTCTAGAGTGGTAGGGCAGGGACGCCTCTGGAATTCCAGCAGTACCCGCCCAGCCGAGCCCGCGTCCCTCAGGAGGAAAGGATCTCAGCTCGACGCAGTCAGCTCTTCGAGACGACATAGCTCAGCTCCTCCGAGGAGGTGGTTCCAGTGCCGATCCACCTGTAGACCCGGCTTTGTATCCAGATACTTCCTGGTGCCCAAGCGGAGCCCCATCCTAGATCTCCACGACGTGAATCAGTATCTCAGGTCTCGACCTTCCGGATGGTAACTGTGGAACCAGATCATACCATACCTGGAGTGAAACATGTGGTTTTGTTCACTGGATCTACAGCACGCATTTTTTCACGTCCCAATCCGTCTGTCCCCACCAGCGGTTCCTCCGCTCAGGGTCGAAGGACCCTGTATGAGTTCTGAGCCGCTATTCGCCTGTTATCGGCCCTCTGGTCTTCACCAAATGCATTGCAGTGGTGGCAGCCCATCTTCGCATCGAGGAGTTCGATTTATCCTGATCTTGACAACTGGTTCTTGGCGGGTTCCTCCCTTCAGGAGGTGGGAGAGATCCAGGGACCTGGCTCTCAGGACGGCCTCCTGATCAACGAGACCAGTGAGAACTCGTGCCATCTCAGGTGATGGGCTTCATCTGGGCAGAGCTAGACTCTCGCAGCCAGAGCTCTACTCCAGGCGGACAGAGCAGAGATTCTTTCTCTCTGCCCGATCATTTCTGGTTTGGCTCTTGCGCCTGCCCGGACTTTCTGCACCTTCTGGGTTACATGGCTGCATGCACCTCAGTGGTCCATTGGGCCAGGTGGCACATGCGCCTCTTCAATGGGAGCTGGCTGCCCAGTGGACTCAGTGCCACGGTCATTTCGGCCAGCTGATCACTGTAACCAGAAGATGTGGGACGCCTCCAATGGTGGACTACCCCAGAACGGGTTGCAGGAGGGATCCCGCTTGTCCGCCCTGAGCCGACGGTTGTTCTCATGACCGATGCCTCTCTCATGGACTGGGAGCCCATGGGGGACAACAGGGTCCACAGGTTCTGGACCCCCGAGGAGTCCCGATGCCACATCAACCTGTTGGAGCTCAGAGCAGTCAGACTGGCACTGTCAGCATTCGCCCTCAGCTCCGGGGTCAAGTGGTTCAAGTCCAGATGAACAATACCACAACCATGTACTACCTCAACAAACAGGGTGGCACACACTCCCATCTGCTGTGCAAGGAGGCGGCCATACTGGACCTCGTCAGCCGGTTGGAGGCGGATCTCCCTAGCCATCCATGTGGCAGGAGTCTCGAACCAGCTGGTGGATGCTCTCAGCGATAGGCCAGACATCCCATGAGTGGTCTCTCCATCCAGAGGTAGCTTACAGTCTGTTCTCCCTTGGGGCAAACCGCTGGGAACCTGTTTGCCTCCAGGAGAACGCCAAGCTGAGTCTGTATCATGCCCGCCTCAGCAGGGCTTGCTGCAGGGGATGCCTTTTCGGGCCGTGGACGCCAGGCTCCTCTATGCCTTCCCTCCATTTCCTTGATCCACAATGTGTTACTCAAGGTGAGGAGGGACAAGGCGAAGGTGATTCTGGTAGCCCCGGACTGGCCGCGATCAGTTCTGGTATCCAGATCTCCTCAGCCTCAGCTGTAGGGCCCCGGAGCGGCTTTGTACACGCCCAGACCTGATATCACTGAACCAGGGTAAGGTCTTCCATCCAGACCTTCAATCCTGCACTCAGCCTGGTACCTGGGCGGCTAGAGTTTCAGGCTTTGGGTCTTTCGAAGATGTCTACACCATGATGGAGGCATCTCGTGAGGAATCGACCAGGAATGTTATGCCTTCAGATGGAAAAGGTTTTCCATTTGGTGTCAGGGTAAGGGTCTGGACCCTTATCCTGCTCTGTGGCTAACATTTTAGACTACCTTTGGTCTCTCTCTCCAAAGGGGTCTATCTCATCGACCCTTAGGGTGCACCTGGCAGCCATTTCTGCTTACCGGGCATGGGTCGGTCAGCCGACGTTGCACAGGCGACAGTGGTTGGCGCTTCTTCAAAGGCCTGGATCACATATCCTCTGCGTGAACCTCACCTCCGTGGGATCTCTTGTTGGTTTTGGCAAAGCTCATGGGCGTTTATTCGACCCATGCAAAAGTGTGAGCTCACACTTGTCATGGAAGACTGCCTTCCTGATGGCTGTCTCATCAGCCAGAGGACAGGGGAGCTCCAGGCGCTCGTGGACTTCCTTATTTGGTCTTTCACAGGGACAGAATTGTCCTGCGCCCCCACCAGACATTCCTTCCGAAGGTGGTCTCAGAGTTTCACCTTAATCAGGTGTTGACTCTGCCGTATACTACCCTGCCTCCACCTTGGATGTCGAATACAGGCTCCATACTCAGGATCTGAGACTTGCTCTCTCCTATTATAAGGAAAGAATGGCGGAAATTCATGGAGAGGTTCGCCAGCTGTTTGTCACCCACGCTGAAGTCGCTTCTGGCAGACCTGCAGCCAGACGGACCATTGCAAGATGGGCAACATCATGCATAGGTCTGTGCTATGATTTGCTGGGCAAGGAGCCTCCCAGAGGGTTAAGAGCTTATTCTACACGCCATACTGCTTCTTCGGTGGCTGGCCCAGGGGACATCCCTATCCAGGACGCCTGTTGGGCTGCCACCTGGAAGTCAGCAAACACCTTTATTTCCCACTACCACATCGACCTTGAGTCACGCCGAGCTGGTTGGTTTGGGGCCTCTGCCTCCAATCTCTGTTTCCTAAGTAGGGGGTGTGCGCTTGTCCTCTCCTCCCGGAGAAATGCTAGGAGTCTGTTAAAGAGTGTGAATGAACAACATATCCATGCTCCAAGAACAACAGGTCACTCACCTGTAAAAGTAGTTCTAGGAGTGGTGTATGTTGTTCACGCACTCACCCGACCTCCCGGTTTTGCTAAGACACCGCCTTCCAGCGGGCTAAGATCTGGCGCCGTGGGGCGGAGCTTAGAGTTATACCACCCGGTGGGTGGGAGGAACCAGCTTGAGGACTTCCGGTAAGATTTAAAGGAAATGGACATGCCAAACAGTATGGATGAACAACATATACCACTCCTAGAACTACTGTTACAGGTGAGTAACCTGTTCTTCTTGCCCACCTGGTACAAGTAGCGGATTCTGGATCTGGAGGCTGTGAGCTAAGATGTTTAGGCTGCCTAGATTTGTCGTGAACAGCCGTAATAACTGAAGAGTCCTAATTGTGATAGCCTGTTGCAAGAGTTCCTCTCAAGATCTGCTGTTACGTGTAAGTTCTTACGAACTGTAATTTTATGCTTAATCAACATGAAAACAATCATTGGCAACTAGATTTCATCTGACCTGGCTGTCCACATCTGGATGCACAATTCCTTGTTTATGGCATCATAATCATTTGCTCAGGAGCAGATTATGATGTCCAGTATAGTCAAGTAGCAAGGCAGTGATACTGTTTTAAATTTATCTGCTATAACAAAAATGAAAAGGTATATACAAAAATATATAACAAATAAGTGGATATGCCTAATTTTATTTCCCTAGACTTCAGGGCTCTTTTTTTTTTTTTTTTTGTACATACTGCTTCTTTGTATCGTTCTGCACAGCCTTTGGGTCAGGATTCCCTGGCAACCTCTTAGATCCTCTCTCTCCCCCACCACATCCTCCCAGGGAGGTCAGTGCAGACCAGGCCAGAGTGTTCACATAGCCATCATGGAGAGTGTTTGAATTTTCTGGTTTTGTCCCAATGCCCTCTGACCCTCCCACTTTTACATGGCACTGAGCATGGCCTGACGTCACTTTGCACGTAAACGTTACTCCTTCTGTGGAGTATCAGGTCCCCAACTCAGAACAGGAGTTATGTTGGCGAATTCTGTGTCAGCACTCTGGTTGTGAGCGCTGCGCATGACATTGTTACCTCAGCCGCCTGACCTAGTTTCAGATTACGCCTGAATCCAGGATGCCAGCTGCCTGCCTGTCAGGTTATTTTCAATATATAAATATAAATATATAGATATAGATATAGATACAGATAGATAGATATAGATATATCTTCTGGTTTTTCTTGATTTTGTTCCCATTCTCTCTCTCCCCCGAGCCCCAGCACATGGTTACTTGCCAAGTGGAGCACGCACACACCAGTTTTCAGCTCAGCCCTCACACCCACCCATACTGCCCGCCTCATATTACCCAACCGGTCCGCCATCTGGTGAGGAACAGGACTACGGAGGGTCGACAACCATCCCTGATAGGAGAGCAGCCTAACGGCATGCTCGAGCCTGCTTCTCCCACCCCCATGCTTGCACCCCGATGACCCGAGGTTTCCTCAAACCTGGGTTGCCGGCATACTGCAAGGTGTGGTGTCCAGTGCCTCAGCCCTCAGCACCACCAGGCCGGCTTGCCTGTCAGGCTATCCTGATCAGCGGCTCACAGGAACTCGCTTGACTAGCAGTTGATCCATGTGTTTAAATGTGCCTCTGAAGAGTCTTAATACTGTTTCAAGGACTGTGTGTGTGCGTGTGTGAGATTGAGGTTTGACACATAGACCTGCTGTGAAACACACCACATAGCTAAGTACCAGACTCCAGTAGTCATTTTCTTTGTGCTGACAGGGGTATGGAGACAAGCACATCACCTTGTATGACATCCGTGCAGAACTGAGTTGCAGGTACAAGGATCTGAGAACCCTGCTCGATCTCCGAATGCTGAAGAGATGTTCAACATGATGACCAAGGAGACACCAGAGACCTTCTATATAGGTAGAGTAAAAGCTCCCATATCAGACAGCAGTTTTATACATCCAGGATAGCCAACTGAGATGCAACATCTTGTTTTTTTGGGGGGTGACGTCTTACATTTTAACTGGAAGGACTATAAAAGAGAGATCAAATTGACATGCTCAGGGTCACACAGTAAAGTTGCACTGGTTGGAATTGAAGCTGGCTTTTCAAGTTCCCAAGACTTTGCTCCTCTAACCACACATTGCCCCTGTGTGCCTATATCTAAGGAAGGCAGTGTGGTTTAATGTAATGAGTACTGCTCATGTAGCCAACTATTCCAAGTTAAAATCCCATTGCAGACAACAGTGAAAATGGGCAAAGTAGCTCACTCACCAAATAGGAGGACCAGTCATGAAGGAAGTGTGGGTCTGCCATCAATTAGCAGAGTTTTGTTTATTGGAAAATATTTCCTTACTTGAAAGGTGTGATTTTTGTCCCCTTGGTCACAGACCGCCCCATTTAGCTCTGGTCCGTGTCACCTCATCACTAACCTTCTGTGGGACTTGGTTGTACCCTCTAGGGCAATAACATGAAGAGGGGGTGATGTAACCTGCCTTAAATAAAAGGGAAGGCATTCCTTAGACTGGGTATTTAGTAGCCGTGGTATGTCTGGAATAGTATCAGTCTGCACTTGTCTGAAGGGTCTCTTTTCTCATTCTTCAAGGTAGCTGATCACCTGCAACGTGACGGAATTGCCCACAGGCGGCCGTAGGGTGAGGAGCTCATGATCAGGCCATCAGGAACGATGAGACGGGCTTTGGCAGTGTCCCTTCTGCCAGCAGGATAACTTCCCAGAGCTCAGTGAGGTAACGACCTTACATCCTTCTGTACATTGAATGCCTTAATTTAGCTGTTATGACTTTACCTGTATTTCTGGGAGTGCACAGCAAACCAATGCTGGTTCTAACAGGAAGTGACTTGTTACAAAGATTACTCCTGGGTATAGGTCAGGAAGGCAGTGTAGACACCTACTGTCCCTTCCAACTTTCTGCAAGCTATAAAATTGGTTAGAAGTAGGCACACACACACACTGATAATGAGCCGACTCTGCCAAAGAAATAAATTGTTAAAAGACAAAAAAAATGGTCCTACTCCATGGATGGACTTCACCCAAGACTGAACTGCACATATTTTGGGTCTTGTGGCTCAAGTTTGTAATGGGGCCGGGTGAAGATGTTTCAGGGTCCTCTCTGGTATTTTCATTGATCATCCATGAATCAGTTGTCCACTTATTCCATTTATGGGTCTGTGCTGGAGGTGCTAGGACTCTGTGGAAGCAAAATCTTTTCAGCTTACCCATAGGGGCTGATGTCTGTGACAGCACCGCTCACAAGACACACACATTTATTTTAGTTTTGTTTATCGGTAGGTGCACTAGCCATGGAAATGACTATTTTCAGGCACGCACCGGAGGGTACAGTACAATCGATGCATACAGAAACAGACATGACTGATAATTACATACTTTTAGCAATGGTCAGTATTTCAACTGACAAAGAGGTAGAACTAATGGGAATACATTTGGGTAGGGGAGAGATTGACGGGGGCTGTAGACTGGCGTGCAACAGACACCAGCCCCTTGCCTTCCCTATTTCTTTATTTCCGCTATCAAGGCAACACTGAGAGAGCACTTTGAATTTGAATCACGCCACACTGCCTCAGTTCTTGCCACCTGCTGATGTCATACCCTGGTCTTGTTTTTGGTGCCACTTTTTTCCTCTGTCTCTTAGTGTGGCACTGAGCCCTTTTCTTTCTCTCATTTTTGTCATGTTCGACTCTCAAGAGCCAATAAAGAAGGAATCTTAACGACAAGGCCCCCACCCCCAAATACATCTATGCTCATGTGAGGGACACATCTCTGTCCAGGATTGGCATGACAAGTAATAGACCTGGTTTGATCAAGTCACAACAAGGATTGGTGCAACACCTGCTTCTGCATGGATTTCTGTACCGCTGAAATTCATCGATGAAGTGGAGTCACATTCCCCTCACCTGATGCAGATGTCACCAGGAACACCAAGGTAAGGTTCCTTGGTTGTTCCCTTTGCCTGTCCCCAGTACTGTATGTACTATGGGAGACCAGGCTCTAGTTTCCTCACCCCACCGAGATATTGGAGATCCTGGGAGGGAGGGGTCTGGTGGACAGTCTTTCTGTGGGACCTACTGAGCACTCTTCCCGGTTCGCATCCCTTTGGGATGCGCCCAGTGGTGAGGTTGAAGCTATGTGCTGGGCCTACACCAGCTGGCACCTTGGTGTTGTGGACCTGGTGACGCCTCAGCTTCGGCACTAAGGCAGGTAAGTGGGGTATTGCTAACCGCAACACTAGATCGCTACTGCAGAGGGTACTGCTTAAACTGAAGGCTGAGGGGGCACATAGATTCTGATGGCCCCATATTGTCCTCGCCAGATTTGGTTCCCTCCGATCCAGCCGCTGGTGTTGTTCGTCCACACTTCTGGCATGTCCTTTTCCTTTAAGGATCGCCGAAGGTCTTTAGCTGGCTTCTCCCACCACACCCGGTGGTATATCCCTGCTCCACCCCATGATGCCAGATCTTCCTTCCGCTGGAAGATTCAGGTTGCCTCCTTTGTGCTTCCGCATTTTGTGGCCCTGGCTTCAATACCTTCGGTTATTAAAGGTCGTCTAGTTCACATTAGCAATCGCGATTGTTTATCTTCGATTATGGGGAAAAAGTCTTCCCCAGATTTCGCTGGTGTTCGTAAGGCCATAAGATGTCGTGGCACTGATCCTCGCACCACGCAAGGCAGTATTGCTTGGGTGTCATCCTTGACACCTCAAGTGCTATCTTTGTCTTGTATTTCATCCCAATGTCCTCAACAACTGTCTCGAGATGCCTGATCATTGGGGAGGCCGGAAAACGGAACTCTCCAGTGAAATCAAAGGAGGCTTGGCAGTTTTCTGCGGCCACGGGATCCACCGAGCAATTGGAATGCACGCAAGCCTTGGAGGAGAAAGTGGCTCGTGCTGGGAATCTACTGTCTGAGCTTCTTCGCTCCACTCAACCTGGGCTCCACTTTCTCGGTTCTTTTCAAAGAGTTGTGCCAGTCTTTCCCGACTAAAGGAGAGGGTCCTGCGGGCACGCACTCTCGGTCCGTAAGCGGGAAAAGGACCCCGGGATCGTCTTCATCCGCGCGAAGGCGCTCTTTGGCCCGGGAGAGATCTATGTCCCAGGAACCGCAATCTTGACTTGGTCTAAATTGCCTCTTCGTCTGCTGGCTTGTCGACTTTGCCGTCCGCCAGTCGACTGAAGTGTTGACTAACGAGGTTGAAATAATAATCAGTCTGATCGACCCATTGTCGCGACTCCCGCCAAAGATTCTCTCATTCGACTCTGGTCCTTTCTTTCCCTCAAGAGGAGACCCAGCCCACTGGTAATCCTGTCGAGGAAGTGGTCCCCGACCCTGGAAATCACCGTCCTGCCGGTACTCCCGAGCGATCGAATCGGCCTGTCCGATCTCGATCGAGTTTCAGGAACCCTCGACAGACAGGCTTGAGAAGAGCCACAAGCGCCGAAAAGAGGGAACGCCATCGGTCGCCCCTTTCTATGAGGAGAGAGACTTTGGCAGAAACCACGGCGCTAAGAGAACCTCATGTGGCAACAGCTGATTTTGACCAGTCACAAGCTGACCCCAGCTTCTACTGTGGCCATTACTTGCCTTTCACTTAGGTCGAAACTGACTCTCTCGGAGCCAGTTGAGTCAGTTCTGCTACCTGCGGAGCAGGTTAAACCTCAGGTTTGGCCTAAACCAGTCTCTTCACTGATTGGGGTGGAACCACTGCCCAAGCAGCCTGTGGAAGGCTCCTTCTAAGGAAGCTAGACCAGACACCGGCTTCCAGCTTCTTTCGGTCACCATCACCCGGACTGCCCTGGTGAGTCAAGGTGACCTATGGTTGACAGTTTTATCCAGATTCCTCGGATTTGGACGAGATCGGCTTATATTCTCATCCCGGGATGATGAATCGGCTGGTGGGATAGAGACAGAGGTAGGCCCTTCGTCTTTTCAGGCATTCTTCACTTCATCTCTGAGTCTACAGGGATGCCCTGGAACCTATCCAGAAAAGGTGGAGTACCCTCTCACGGACATCTTCAGAAAGGCGATACCCGATGCAGGTCTTTACTGTGGCCGAGGCCATAGTTGGCCTGGCCTAGAACTTTGGCAGCGCCCTGCCTCTTGTCCAGCTCCATTTGCTTGCATGGCCTCGCATGTATGCGGTGCTCATGGGGTCCCCAAGGGGTTCACAGAGCACCCTTTGTCGGAGATCCCAGACCACCTCTGTGTTCAGGCATACTGGCAGATCTTACTCAAGAAACAGCTCTTGCAGCAGGTTACACCATTAGGACTGCAGCCAGCAGGTGCCAGGACCCCACGGAAAAATTCTAGCAAGCAGTATCCAGCGGTGGACGCCCTGTTAGGCATCACGTAAAGGTGGCGGTCCGCCAGCATCCCCAGATCTTCCTGGACATAAGTCTCCACCACTCATTCACACTATTGGGATCTGCGCCGAGGCACTAGGACCCATTGAGAGCAAACTTTGCTGGAGGGTCGGCGCCAGAGATGGAGCCGCTGAACGGGTAACTGCAGCCTCAGCTCGGGTAATGACTATTTCGGTGTCGACCCTCCAACCGCTTCAGTTCCTTTTTTCCCGCTGTCGAGCGCTTTCAGTGACGACACACTGCCATGCTAGAGTCAAACTTCAAACTAGCAGCATAGTTTTCAGTTTTTCTTTATTTTGTAGTAATATCTCGATAAGTATCGCTAAGTCTCTTCTTATTTTAAAAATAAAGAAGTCTCAGCCTACTTTGACGGAGTTGACCATGAGCAGGTCAGGTGGACTATAGGGAGACTTCGATGAAAGCTGTTCAGTCAGTCGGGCTGGGTCCGGTCCGTCGCCTTCTCCGGAAGGGGGTCTGACAATGGTCAGTCCAGTGCCCGGGATGGCGGTCCTCAGAAGCATAAAAATAAACGGTCAATTCTCGCACCGCTCGCCTCGAGCTCCTTCTTCGCCCACAGGTCAAAAAGAGAAGGCATCACTCGAGGTCGCCTTCTGATACGCCCGCGCCAGAGACGCTCGGTTATCGGGGCTAGTTGTCGGTCTCTCCTTCGAGTTGCCAACCTCTGCTTCTGGTAGCTAACGGCTGACATCAGAGCCCTACCCCCGCCCGCAGGTAGGTCTTCAGATGAGCAGTTTCATCAGTGGCCACTCATGGGAGCAATGGGCTCGGAGGTTGGTTCAGTTACCTGGCTTGGTCACCATGGGCCTCGGGCTTATTGGGAGACCAGGTAGGGCGGTTGGACTTCCCTAATCGCTGCACCTTCTTCTGTGCCATCGACTCCACGCTTAGGTGTCTTCCCCCACATATGGCTACGCACAGGGGCCACACCGATGCCCTTATCTCCTGCTCTTCTTCCTTCAAACCTTTTTCGAGTCTTGGAGTGTTTTTGGTGCCCTCGTGGCCGATGGCATGCTTGGCACCGCCCTCGGCTCCGTGCGGCTCTTTGGTGCCGTTTTCAGCGCCCGCTGCGGCCTCTTGGCGGCCCTCGGCGCCCGTGTGGATTCCCTTGGTGCGTTTTGCACCGTCGCTCCTCTGTGCCGTTTTGGTGCCGTGCAGCTGTTTGGTGCCCTTTTGGCCTTGGCGTGGGTCCTCTGCGTAGCTGCCGTGCCGAGCGCCTCACGGCGCTGGAGCTCTCAAGGCGTCCTCCACTTTTCAGGACTTCTTTTCCTTCTTCGCTTTCTCTGATTTTCATTCCTTTCCTGTCCATGCAGTCCCTCCTGGACTGTCAGGAGATGACATTGAGCCTGACCCAGACCTTCGCTGGGTGATGAAGTGGAGGAAGCAGGATCCATTACTGCTACAGAGCCTGTGGTCGAGGACCTGTCCTTAAGTCTCTGCTGAAAATTTGATCTCCACTTTTCTCCAGACTACAGACATCGATCCTGGGAAATTAAGACTCAATACCTTCATGCTTTGGAGATCCCCACGGATTTGACTCCTCCGGTTCGGCCTTCCTTCGAGACACTGTCTCAAATAGTATGGAATAATCCTGCTCTCACCCCTTCGGTGGCTAAATCCATAGATAGGAAATATTCAGCCCCAAGGATTGTCCCATTTTGCATCTCAAGCCTTTGCGGATCCTGTTGTAGTCCTGGCAGAGAATGATACAGTCGTCTTCCCAAACTACTACACCTCGACCTATTAACAAAGAACTCGTAAGATAGACACCTGAGGTAAGAGAGTCTTGCTGCTTCTACCCCAAGTATCAAAATTGCCAGCTACCAGGGCTATTTCTCCCAGTATGAGTATATCCTGTGGCACTCTATCAAGCAGATGGTTGAAGCTCTACCGAATCGGATACAAAGCCAGAGCTTCTTCAAACCATTATCAGAGTATCGAATCTAATAACCAGCAGGTTAAAGCAGCTATGGATGCTTTTGACACTGCTTCCTGTTCGGGCGGTTGCTGGTATTTGTACCGCGTCATTCCTGGCTGCGCGCCGGGCTTCACGAATGACGGCCGCAGCAAGTAATGGCGTTACCCTTCAATGGTGCATATCTTTTCGGTCCTCAGGTAGAACAAGCTCTAGAAGCTACACAAAAGACTAGGTCAGCCATTAAATTGGCTAGACCCCCTCCTGTCCTCTCTGGGAGTGTCAATAAGCGTCCAGATCTTGCCGAGACACAGCTCTTGCAGCAGGTTTACACCGATAGGACTGAAGCGTGAAGCGTCAGGACCCCAGAAAAATTCTAGCTAGCTATCTTCAGCGAGACCTCCAAGCGCGTTAGTCCGCCTCCGGCGTCAGGCGGTAGTACATAAAGGCGGTCCGCCCGATTCCCAGTTCTTTCCGCCCGTCGACTTGCATGTCTGGAAGCTCTTCGGTTCAGCTCTAGCGGCGTGGCGTGGTTAAGTTCTTTCCTGGGAAATTCGAATCCACTTCTGCCATATGTGCTGCAGCCACTTGGAGCTCTGTGCATACATTTACCAGGCATTATAGCCTGGACATAGCCTCTCGTGAGAAACCGGCTTGACCTGGCGGTGCTACAGGGTCTCCTGTCCTAGATTCAGGACCTGGAATGTATTTCAGTTTCCTCCTCCCAGAATGTTGGCAGCATGTACTGCTGGGGAATCAGTCCTAATGGTGTAACCTGCTGCAAGAGCTGTGTCTCGGTAAGATGAGTACAGTTACGTAAGAACTTACTGTAACAGTAGATCTTCGAGAACAGCTCTTGCAGCAGGTACCTTCCGCCCACCTTCACCCTTGGAGGAGGCATGGCTTTAGCCTTTACTATCAGGGTTTTCCCTTTTACTTCTACGGTGGATTCTCGGTCTCCCATTTCGATGTCAGCCTGCGGCCGGAAGTCTCCGGGAGAACTGGGAATGGGCGGACCGCCTTTATGTACTACGCCTGACGCCGGAGGCGGACCGACGTCGGGCGGTCTCGCTGAAGATAGCTAGCTAGAATTTCGGTCCTGATGCCTGCCGGCTTCAGTCCTAATGGTGTAACCTGCTGCAAGAGCTGTTCTCGAAGATCTACTGTTATGGTAAGTTCTTACGTAACTGTACTTTTCATACATCCAGTCCTTTCGAGGCAGAGGCAGAGGTGGTTTCCATAAAACCAACCTGCCCAACCTCAAAAGAAGACACAACAGAAGGCGCAAGGGCCCAAAGCGCCCAGTGCCACCTTATGAGTTGCTGGCCCAAGTCCCATCTCAGCTGCCCGAGGTGGAATTTTCCTCTCCGTGGGAGGTCATCTGATGCACTTCTACAACCAATGGAAGTCCATAACTTCAGACAAATGGGTCCTTCGGATAATTCGCGAGGGTATTCACTCAATCTTGTGGAGACCCTCCGGATCGCCTCCCAAATGACAGCCCAGGCTGTCAACCCTTCAGTCAGACCTTCCGCCAGATTCAGGGCCTTCTGAACAACAGGGCAGTAGAAGTAGCCGCTGCATCAATGGAACATGGAGTTCTACTCGATTACTTTCTGGTTCCAAAGAAGTCCTGGGGCATGCGCCCCATTCTAGATCTCAGAAAGCTAAACAATTTTCTCCCCAAGGAGAAATTCAAAATGATTTCTCTGGGAACCCTGTTACCTTTGCTTCATCAACATGACTGGCTAGCCTCCCTAGACATGCAGGATGCTTACCAGCACATTTCTATTCACCCGAGGCATCACAAATTCCTGAGGTTTGTGGCTCTGGGACAACATTATCAGTTCAGAGTCCTGCCATTTGGGCTATCCTTGGCGCCTGGTTTTTACAAAGTGTTGTGCAGTTCTCGTAGCATACCTCAGAAAGGTCGGAATACAGGTGTTCCCTTATCTGGACGATTGGCTTCTGGCAAGTCCTTCCAGGCAAGGGACTCTGGACGCTGTAGAGATGGCCCTCGCTTTGTTGCCATGGGAGTCCTGCTTAACCTCAAAAATCGCAGTTGCAGCCCTCCCAGAGGCTCCTTTTATAGGGACTCTTCTGGACACCTCCTGTGCTAAGGCTTTTCTTCCAGAAGACAGAAGGAACGATATCCTTCAAATGGCCTGTCACATGGGGAAAACAGCTCAGTCCCAGCCTCTCGATGCAACGGATGCTAGGCCTCATGGCATCCTCAGTGTTCACTGTACCCTAGCACGTCCGCACATGAGAACCACTCAGTGGATGCTCAGCACTCAGTGGTCCCCAACCACTCACCTGCAGTCCTATCTCATCAAGGTGACAGAACCTCTAAAGAGGTCACTCACCTGGTGATCTCAAGAGGGCAATCTCCTGGAAGGATATCCTTTGCTCCTCTGGACCATCAAATCTCCATTACCACGGACGCTGCCCTAATGGGGTGGGAGCTTACTGTCAGGCTCTCCACACTCAAGGTGCGGGACCCAAGTCGAGTCCCAGCTTCACATAAACGCCCTAGAAATGAGAGCCGCCCTTACGCTCCGAGCGCTGGAAGGACATTCCTCTGTCACAAGAACATTCTCCTTCAAACGAACAACAAAGCAGTGATGTATTACATCAACAAGCAGGGCGGTGCTCATTCTACCCCTTATGCAGAGAGCGATGAGGGTATGGAATGGTGCTTGGAGCACAAGGCTCTAATTCAAGCGGTCTGCCTACCAGGAATACAGAACTAGCTGGCAGACCGTCTCTAGCAGAACAGAGACAGATCCTCACGAGTGGTCTCTCGACTCAACCATAGTTCAGTCACTATTCAAAGAGTGGGGAGCTCCAGACCTGGACCTTTTGCGTCCCCACTCAACGCAAAACTGCCTCTCTTCTGGTCCAGAAATCCAGGGCCTGGCATTTTCTGTCAGGATGTATTCAGGCTGCGGTGGACAAAATGCTTTCTTTACGCCTTTACACCTCTTCCTCTAATTCAGAGGGTACTCCTCAAGTTCAAATCCCAGGGGACAAGATGATTCTCATTGCTCCCTTTTGGCCTCGGCAGCTGTGGTTTCCACTACTCAACAGTATATTGGCAGTTCCTCCGAGACCACTTCCCTACAGATGAACCTTTGACTCAGGGACCGTGGTCCATCCCAACCTGAGATCTCTTCACCTTCACACTTGGCTCCTGAAGGGTAGAAGTAAAGCCGGTTCAATGTCTCTCGTAGGGTTTCGGATATTCTTCTGGCTGCGTAGCCAGCCATTAGGAAAACTTACACAGCTGAGTGGAAGCTTGCTTTCACTCTGTGTGCAAAGTCCTCTTTGAATCTCTTTTCTGCCCACCAGATAAAGTTCTGGAGTACCTCTTGGACCTCTCAAATTCAGGTCTGCAGTACTCAACAGTCAGAGTTCACCTTAGTGCCATTTCAGCATATCATGAGCCATTTTTTCCTAACACTGGCTCAATTACCTGTGGTTAAGAGATTTCTTAAAGGAATTCTGCATACCAGACCTCCTACAAGATGTCCAGTTGCAGCCTGGGACATTAATCTTGTGCTAGACATGCTCACTTGGAAACCTTTAACCTCTGGCTACCTGTGAGCTAAAATTCTCACCTAGAAGACTGCTTTCCTAGTGGCCATTACCTCAGCTCCAGGGTCTCTGAGATACATGCCCTGGTCACAGATCCTCTGTATACTGTGTTCCATAAGGACAAAGTAGTCCTTCGGACTCATCCTAAATTTCTTCCTAAGGTTGTGTCAGAATTTCATCTAAACCAACCTTTGGTCCTTCCCTCTTACTTTTCGGACTTCCAAAATGAAGAACGATCTCTTCATTCTTTGGATGTTAAGAGAGCTTTCGTTTATCTAGATAGAACCAAGGATTTTCGCAAAGCCCAGCAACTGTTTGTCTCCTTCAGTGAAACCCGACTGGGTCAACCTGTCGCTATCAGATGCATCTCAGCATGGTTAGTGGCATGCCTTAGCCACTGCTATTTCATGGCGCAGGTTAAGTTGGAGGGTAGGGTTTCGCTCACTCTACTAGAGGGTTCGCGGTATCCTAGTGGAAATTTCTAGCGTGCCCATTGGAGATATTTGCAACGCGGCCACCTGGAGCTCAGTGCATACTTCGTTAAACATTATGCACTGGATGTCCATGCCAGACGACATTCTTCCTTTGGCAGAGCCATCCTTAATGGACTTCTGTCCTAGAAACGTAGAAGCTCTTGGTCTCTCCTGCCGCCCTCTCGAGAATTATTAGCTCGGTACTCTCCCAATAGTGTGAATGAGTGGTGGAGACTTATGTCCAGGAAGATATGAAAATTCACGTGCCTACTGTAATTCTTGATCTTCTGGCCGAGTCTCCACCACTCATTCACTAATGCCCACCCTCTGTCCCCCGAGCTCACCTTCGTTGTTGGTCTTCACTCCCTCAAATCTTCAGGCTGTGAAGACTTCTGTTGACCCTTCTTATACGGGTCGCCGGACTATCTTATGTTCGGTTTTGGTTAGGCTATCCTTCTAGGTTAGTTACGCTGCACCTCCTCGGTAAAAGGTACTGAGGCGGTTGGAGGTCGGCCGAGATAGTCATTACCATACGACCTGGGGCTAATGATTGCCGTTCCTCGTGGCTCAATCTCTGGCGCTGACCCTCCGGCAAAAAGTTTGCTCCGCTATCCTAGTGCCTCCGGCTGAGATCCCAATAGTGTGAATGAGTGGTGGAGACTCTTCCAAGAAGATCAAGAATTATGGTAGGTACGTAATTTTCATTTCCTGCCAGGGCGATCCTCAGACTACTTGGCCACATAGCAGCTGCCATTGCCACAGTGCCATTGGCCCGATTGCACATGAGGAGAATCCAGTGGATGCTGAAGGTCCAATGGGACCAACACTGGGATGACCTAGACCAACCCAACTCAGTTTCAGACCCGGTCCACCAAGCGCGTCGATGGTGGCTCATACCATCTCACTTCTCAGTGGGGTTGCCCTTCCAGAGGGCACCACTGCACAGATCCTGACAACAGATGCCTCCAGCATAGGCTGGGAGGCCATCTGAACAACCGCAGGACTCAAGGGTCATGGTCTGCGCTAGAGGAGTCCCTATAGTATCAACTTGTTGGAGATGAAGGCTATCCTTCACACCTTACAAGCCTTGCAAACTGATCTGCTCTTGGAACACCTCCTGGTGCAGTCAGACAGCAAGGTGGTGTTCTGCATCAACAAGCAGGGAGGAACCCACTAGTACCAACTCTGTCACAAGGTCATGAGGGTATGGAACTGGGCTGTAGATCATCACCTGATCATTTCGTCCATTCACGCATCTAGAGATGAAAACACCTTGGCCGACATACTGAGTCGGTCAAGGTCCAGAGCATACGAGTGGGAACTCCAGCAGTCTGTCGTAGATGATGTCTTCAACAGATGGGGTCTACCAGAATTGGACTTCTTTGCATCCCACACAACGCAGAACTGTCCAGGTGCTACTAGATCCAGGGCCTGTTTTCTGGCTAGACAAGTTGTCCCTCTGCTGCACAGGAGGTTCCTCTATGCCTTTCCCACTTTCCATTGATGCAGAGGGTACTCTGTTGCAGTCAGAAGGAGCAGAGATTATCCTCATGGCTCCTTTCTGGCCCCGCAGATATGGTTCCGCCACTTGAACAGCTATTGAGCGAACCTCCTCTGCAGCTGCCCCTGAGCTCACGCTTGCTTCGCGAGGACAACTGGACGTTAGTCCACCCTGATCTCAGATCATTACACCTGCGTGCCAGGCTCCTATGGACCTAGCAGTTTCACGCTCGGCGCCCTCGGTCAGAGTGGCAGAGATTTTGGTGGCTGTGAGGAAATCCTCTACCAAGGCCAGCTGCACCATGAAGTGGAGGCGGTTCTGCCTGTGGGCCACTGCCTGGTGAACTCAGTGTTAGAGTACCTCCTTTCACTTTGAGACTCGGCCTGAGTTACCTTTCAGAAGGTGCACCTGTCTGCAGTATCAGCCTACTGTGCACCTATACAGGGCAATACTGGACTTGTCACGCACTTTTTACATGGCATTTTACTTGTGAATCCTCCTGTTAGGGACTCCATACCTCCATGGGGCCTACTTTTCTTTCTGAAGAAGCTTTTTTTGCCTTTCTTCAAGCCAACTGCAGATTAAGTAGCTATGTTTTCTCTTGGAAAACGTTATTTTGGTTGTAGTTACCTCTGCTTGAGAATTTCTGAGCTCCAGCCTCTGATGTATAAAGAGCTTTACTTGGGTTTTCAAGGACTGGGCGTGTTTACAAAGTATTCCTAAGTTTTTGCTAAAGGTGGTGTCCAGATTTACCCTTAATTAGGACATCAACCTGGATATATGCACAACTGCCACCTGGAGTTCTGTATATATATTCATCAAACTTTACAGTTTGGACATTGCCTCCAGGCACAGACAGGATTCTGCCTCGCTGTCCTGCAGGGATTCCTCTCTTGAGGGATTTGGTCTTTATCTCTCCACTGCCTCCACTCTGAACATAGGGTCCTCTGTACTGCTTGAGACGCGTGTCCTACTGGTGTTACCTACTGCAAGAGCTCACTCGGCAAGATCCCTCGAGAGGAGCTCTTTCAGAAGGTGTTGCTTCCCTCGCTTCCCACTGGGGACTCCTCCTGCATTAGCAGCCTGACCATCTGACCAGCTCCTTTAGAGGGATGTCCTTGTTTCTCCTTCTACATTTCCATCACTGCCAGAGTCTCCGAGGAGAACTGAGGTGATGCTGGGGACCGCCTTTATACTGTATGTGATGGGAGCAGTCCTCTGCTCTATACTGCTAGCTAGAAGTTTTCCGTGTCCTGCCAGCTTCAGTCCTTACTGGTGTTACCTGCTGCAAGAGCTCCTCTCAAAGATCTACTGTTACGATAAGTTCTTATGTAACTGTACTTTACAGATGAGTAACCTCATATCTCTGTCACGAACTCTGAGGTGCCCTTTCACAGGTATTACCAAGCATGGGATGTTTTACACACCTGTTAAAAAGAAAGGAAAATGTTGCCTATGTGCAAAAATGCTGAAAATTGTATTGTTGCTGGTGTGAGGATGTTTCCCACACCACCGTGTTGTACATGGGGACTTAGTCCCTGGACAAAAGCCTGGAGCCCCTGGCATCAGTACCAGGCAGCTATGTTGTCAGGAGGGGAATTAATTCAGCCCCCACCCGAGACAGGTGTTTGCTCAAACCAAAGATCAGGTAAACTTTCTAACATGACTGAGATCATGAAGGTTTGGTTTTATTACATGTTCAGATTCAGCAGTCCTTTCATGAACTTTACAACCATGGCCTGGAATGACTGTTGCAACTTGATTTTCTAGAGACGTGATATGTTGTTCAATCCACACTTCTTGGCAAGTATCTTGTCGCTTTAAGATATGTCGGAAAGTCTTCAAGCTGACCTGAAACACACCCGGTGATAAAACCTCAGCTTCAGCCCCATGACGCCAGATCTTCCCTACCGCTTGGAAGCTCAGGTTCCTCCTTAGCGCCTTGCGCCTCTAGGCCTGGATCCTAAACCTCGCTTTTTCCGAAAATCGTGTTGAAGCTTACGTGACTTCAGTCTTCCTTCCTTCGCCGCGGCGGATTCCAGATCTGCCTCCGGCTTCCATCGGTGCCCTTTGTGGCAGAAGATGTCTCGGACCGACCTGCACACCACGCAGGCGCTCACTGCCTTGGCTTGGCCATGATCCGCAGGGCTCGCTATCTTTGCAAGTCTTTTGGCATCGGTTCTCGAAGATCACATGTCTGACCCAACTGCAGAGCCCTGAAAAATGGTTTCGCTGTTGAAGCTCTAAGGAGGCCCATTGCGGTGTCCACGGCTGCAGGCTCCGCAGAGCAGCTGGAGCAGTTGATCACCCTCGAGGAGGAGGCGCCCAGGCTGCAGCTTCATCATCCTCAGGCGCCTGCATTTATCCCACCTCCTTGGCCCTCCCACACTGCTTCCTTCGAGCTTTGTCAGTCCCTCTCCACCAAGGGAGAGGGGCCTCAGGGACTCACTTTGGTTGGTCAAAAGAAGGTTACAATTCCCATCGTCGACGCTCGTGGAGAGCCTCTCGTTCCTGGACTGCTCTCTCATCGACTTCAGTCGATGTTGCAGCCAAGGCCGCTGGCTTTTCAGTGTCCCCGCCAGGTCAGCTGACTGAGACACCTGTCGATGCGGTAGAGATATTTCGACCTGTTAGATGGACTGTCGAATGGAGAGGCCGACAACCCTCTTTCACTGGTTCCCCGGTGCCTACTGGAGGACTTGCCTCGGCCTCTTGAGCTGAAGTCCCGGTCAGGATCCTGAACCAGAGGATGTGTGGGTTTCCCACCTTTCTTTGACCCACAGTCAGTGACCCAGATGGTCTCGGTTCTCTCCATGTCGGGAAGTCCTGCTGACGCCGGTGGTCCCAGTTCCGACATCATTTAAAGCGTGGCGCTGCAACTCTTCCTCATCATCCTCCTCGAGGGTAGGCTCTGCACAAGTTGCATCGGAGTTGTGAGGATATGATGTGGCAGCAGCTCTTGTTGGCACGCAACAAGCTGACTTCATCACCTTCCCGCAATTAAGTGACTGTCGCCAGAGTGGCTGAAGCTATCTCTCCCTCGGTTCCTTGGTCAAGGAGCCGACTCCAGCACCGATTGCTCGGCCGAAACCAGCTGCTTCACCCATTGTGGTGGATCCACTGCCTCTGCAACCAAGACTGGGGCCCCAGCCAAGGATTCTTTTGTCGGGTCAGGGCTTGCCCCACAGGTTGTCGGTCACCTCACCCTGATCGGCCTTGGCGAGTGGAGGGTGGCTCAAGCGCCACAGCTGTTCATGATCTCTGAGTATGACTCTCCCTGTATTCCAGTCCCTCGACCTGGAATCCTCCGTGGGTCTGTCAGTGACGAGCCCATCCTCATTCCTCGGTATTCTTTGGCTCATCTCGAGTTTACTGGGATGCAGCTCAACCTGCAGAAATGGGCCTGATATCCTCATGGAGATTTTGGACCGAGGGATTCCCCACGGAGGCCTTTCCTGTAGCCGAGGCCATTGTTGGTCCGCCTTGAGCTGTGGCAGTGCCTGCCTCCTGTCCTGTGCCTTCAGCCAGGATGGCCCGCAAGCATGCAGTCCCGACCAGTTCCCTCTCCGTTTTCGGAGCACCCTCAGCTGAAGGGCTAATGACTGATGGCATTTTCCAGTGCTCCGGAAACGCCTAGGACGCCGAGAAGCCCCTGGACAAGGAGTCCAAAAGCTTGACTATTATGGGCACAAAGTTTATGCTGCTGCCTCCTTAGGCCTCTCGACGCTAGCTCGCCTCTACTGATGGCACGCTTTCACATGCCCTTTTGGGCTCCCTGGATGAGGTGCTTCCTCATCTCTGGCTGACCTTCAAACCACCATCAAGCAGGTGAGGGATCAGGAAGGACGGTGGCCAAGCAACAGCGCTAGTCTGCTCTGGACATCAAGACTCTTGTGCCTGATCAGTAGCGCCACAGTAGCCATGCGCCACAGAGCTTGGCTGCAGATCTCTCACCTTCACGGCAGATACCCCTTCTTGAGCACAGACTTGTTCAGGCCCAGTGTGGAGGGCCACCTCCAGCGGATCGAGAAGTCCAGTGCCACCTTGGACTTGGTCACACCTGCCCAGAAGGACAAAGGCTGCCAGCAACAGCAAGCCCTTTCACCTTCCACCCCCCCAAGGCCACGACTGGCCCAGCAACACCGGGCAAAGAAATAGCAGGCTCACGCCATAACCCCTAAGGCCAAGCCTGCTGCTCTCCAACAGGAAGCCTGGAGGAATGGTCCAGGTGGCTTCTCAGCCGGCCCTTCCCCAAAGCCTGCCCAGTGACAGGATGAGTTGTGCCGCCCAACCTCGCTACTCTCCTGGGTCCCCTGTGGGGGCCGCTCAGCCACTTTATTTCCGCCTGGTCTGCTATAACCATGGACCGCTGGGTGTTGGAAGTGGTCTGCAGGGGTCTGCCTCTGGAAACGAGCAGACCCTTCCCTTTCGAGCCGACGCCTCCTGGGGGCTACCAGTTCTGCAGCCTCTCTGTCAGCTTGCCGAACCGATAGTGCTCTGCTCCTCCAAAAGGAGGTGATCAGCAATGTGGCGATCCTCCTCTATGCCCAGGGTTTGTGTCCTGGTGCTTCCTGGTCCCAAACGGATGGGAGGCTGGTGCTCTATTCTCGATGTGCACGACCTGAACAAGTTCCTAAGGCTCGCACCTTCAGGATGGTCACTGTGGCTCAGATCATACCATCCTTGGAACTAGACTTGTGGTTTTGTTCTCTGGATCTCCCGGATGCATTCTTTCATGTCCCAACTGTCTGTCCTCATTGGTGGTTCCTCCATTTCAGAGCAGAGGGATCCCTTTACGAGTTCCAGGCCATGCCCTTCGGCCTTTCTCCAGCTCCCAGGGTCTTCAACAAATGCATGGCAGTGGTGACAGCATTCCTGTGTTGCCGAGGGTCCAGGTGTACCTTACCTGGACGACTGGCTGATAGCCCTCCAGGTTGAAGGTGGAGTGGTCCAGAGATCTGGCCCTCAGGTGTGCTCTCAGCTTGGCCTCCTGATCAACGAGGCCAAATCGAACTCGTGCCATCGCGGGGATTCAGTTCATTGGGCAGAGCTCGACTCTCTTGAGCCAGAGCCTGGCTCCCAGCGGACAGAGCCGAGGTCCTTTCCTCCTTTGCCCAGTCATTTCTGGTTGGGCAATTGCACCCTGCCCGGGACTTCCTGTGCCTTCTGGGTCTCTTGACGCCTTGCACCAGCGTGGTCCGTTGGGCCCGCTGGCATATGCGCCCTGCAGTGGGGCTGGCCCACCAGTGGACTCAGCGCCCGTCCTCTAGACCAGCCAGTAACCATGACCCAGAAGATGTGGGACAGCTTGCAGTGGTGGCTCATCCCAGGTCGCCTGCAGGAGGGTATCACGCTTGTCCACCATGAGCCGATGGTCATCCTTATGACATTCGGCTCCTTGATGGGTTGGGGTGTCCATCTGGGAGCTCAGGCACACTGCCTCCTGGTCACTATCTTGTCAGCCAGAAGGATGGGAGAGCTCCAGGCACTTTCCACTCGAGTCTTCTTATCTGGTCTTCCACAGGGACAAGGTTGTACTGCCTCAACCCGAAATTCCTTCCCAAGGTGGTGTCGGAGTTTCACCTGAATCAGGTGTTGACTCTGCCAGTGTTCTACCCCAATCACACTTCGGAGGCCGAATATAGGCTCAATTCCTGAGCCTAGAACAGCCCTATTATAAGGAGCAGACGGCTGAAGTTCGGGAGAGGCTCGCCAGCTGTTCTGCCTCCACGCTGAAGCTGCACATGGCAGACCTGCAGCCAAGTGGGACGATAAGCAAGTGGGTCACCTCCTGCATAGATCTCATATAGATTGGTGGGCATGGAGCCACCCAAAGGGATAAGAGCTCATTCTACCCACCATACTGGTTGCTTCTAGTGACATCCCTATCCAGGAAATCTGCAGGGCTGCTACCTGGAAGTCAGCACACACCTTTATTTCCATTACCACATTGACCTAGAGTCACGCTGGGATGCTGGTTTGGGAACTCTGTTCTCAGTCCTTATTCCCCAAGTAAGTATATGGGTGCGCCTTGCCTCTTCCGCCTGGAGAACTGCTAGAGTCTGCCAAGAAGTGTGGATTGAACAACATATCCATGTCCCTAGAAATACAGGTTACTCACCTATAACAGGAGTTCCAGAAGTGGTATAGGTTGTTCATCCACACACCCACCCGACATCCCCCGGTTCGACGCATAACCCAGGCTTCCAGCGGCTAGATCTGGCCATGGGGTGGAGCCGGGTTTACCACCCGGTGGGTGAGAGGAGCCAGCTTGAAGACTTTCCAGCATATCTTAAAGCGGCAAGGTACTTGCCAAGAAGTGTGGATGAATAACATACACCACTCCTAGAACTCCTGTTACAGGTGAGTAACCTGTATTTACTGAATAGGATGAGTTCTTACTGATACTGATGGTAATGGTTACAGTTATTTCTTCTCCTTAGTTACTTAAATTTTACAGGAGTAGTTTGCACAGTTGTATTGTTGTCGTTGAATTTTAACCTACTGTACCAGATAAAACTGTAAGAGTTCATGCATACATAAGACTAGGCCATAAAGGCTTAATGGTTATGTCCTGCCTTGTACAGTGCTAACAAATAAACTTGAAGTGTAAAAACATTCTTTCCTGGATGCTGAGTTATGTGATCTGTTGTTTAATGTTTGTGTAATTTTAAAACTGTTACAGATTGACATTTTTCCTGAGAAGTTGCCTACTATTCTGTTTCAGGTTTGGAATCATTTTGACAGCGGCTCATGCCCAGGCCAGGCTATAGGAGTGAAAACTCGACTGATAACAGTGTCACGGGCTTTATACCAACTAAATTCTCAGTGACAAAGTAGTCAAACGCCCTGAAGAAAGAGTAAAGGTAAGGCAAAGAACCTTCTACTCTTACAAGAGAGAAACCAGTATAGCATATTCCCAAAGATTGAAATGGTTTAACATTGAGGACCTCACATTTTCAAGCAACATGACGCCTTGCTGTATTCTGACTATATGCAGTTAGCCCCAGCACTTGAACTGCCCCAGAGAGTAGAGTTAACTCTATGCAGAAGCATAGAACATTGAGCTCGAGCTCGGTTTTCAAACCTCTGTCTCTAGCACTCTGAAGTGTAACCATCCGATTTTTTTCTCCACCTAATCTGTGAAGTCGCTCGGAGATCCCTCCTGCACTTCGTATAGTTTGAATCGGTTGGTTTTGTCTAACTGCTTCCTTATTTTTGGTCTTCTACCTCTGTCTCGTAACAGTAAGTGGTAGTAGTAGGTAGTTTTTGTAATTCTGGTGTTTCTTGTGGAAATTGTTTTGCCTTCAGTTCTTCTCAGTTCTGTCCGGTTTAGAACCGAAACCCCATTATATTTGAGTTCTTTTCAGAAATTTTACTGTGGTTTCTGGTACTACTGGTTCCACAAAAATCAAATTTTGTGGATTTTTTTTTTTTAACCGACCTCAGACACGGTTGGAACCTATCAGTTTTAGTTGCCTGTGTAAAAGCTGGTAAGGGTAACTGTTATAAGTTTTTGGCATGTCTGACAAAACCCAAAAGAAAACCGGTCCCACTGGTTTCAGCTCTGTACAGAGTGTAAGGAGGCTTTTGCTAAGGCCGACCTCACCTCGCCTGTGTTTACTGTCTGGGGTTTGACCACCTTAAAGAAGACTGCCAGATTTGTAAAGTTTCTCAAAGCCACTCTGGAAAAACGTTTGAGTAGGCTGAGGAAGAGGGAGGCAGAGAAGTCCGCTGACCCAGATGGCCAGCCCGTTTGGTTGTGATCGAACCTGAGGAGGTGCCCACTGACCTGCCATACCTCTCGCAAAAGAAGAGCCAATTCTGCTGAATCGGTTCTAATAAAAGAAACGTAAATCAGCCGTTTGGATCCTGCTTCCCATGGTCTGTCCACTGAGGAGATTGTAAAGCGTATCACTTATTGTATGGTCGCTTTTGTTTCGGGTGCCGACCGAACAGGCACCGGTTCAGAGGTTCGGTTCGGTCAGACATAGTCGCTTCTGACATTGATCCAGAAGCTTCTATGAGGGCAATTGGGATGGAGAAGAAGAGTATGATGAAGAGGAAGGTGAAGGCCTAGATGAGCCAGTAGAGCCTGACATCTCCCCAGACAGGCCTTCCAGTGTCTCTTCTCCCAGACTTTGAGTCCTCCCATTTCTTGTTTTTACAAGAAAGTGGCTTGATACTCTTCAGCTCCCTGTTGAGGAAGCTGAACAGGATCAGGAGGAGCCTGACTTCGTGAAATGATGGATGTCCCAGAGTCAACGAGAGTGTCTATCCTCTGCATAAATCCCTGGGGAAACGGACAAAACATTTTGCAGTTTCCAACTTTGTACCTCCTGTGGATAAAAAGATGGACAGGAGATGTTGTCTGTTCCTGTAACAGAATTCCTTATGGCTCATTGCAGCCATGTTGGGTAGTGCAGGCTGCAGCCTGTGACAAGCTAATATTCCCCGGCATCTCGCTCCCGGATAAGGATTCTAGGAAAGTGGATGCCATGGCCAAGAAACAGTGCTTGGCATCCTGTCTGGGACTCAGACAAGCTAATTACATGGCATATACAGCCAGGTACCAGAAATTGAGGTAGGATATGGTTCTGGAACTGGCTAAGAGTGCCTCTCCAGCTAGCCAAGGAGCTGAGAAGGTGACTGCAGATGGTATCGAGGCATCCAAAGTCCAATTTCATTCTGCTGTTGACTTAAATTATGTATATTCCAGGATCATGGCTAAATCTGTCTTCATGAGGAGATTGACTTGGCTCAGATGTACCAGCTTGTCACAGAATACCCAGACTAAGGCTATGGATTTTCCTGTTGCTGGTAAGTCTCTGTTTGGGAACAGACAGGCTTACATGAAGAAGATGGACTAGTACAGGATCACCTACAGGAGTGCTGTAGCAAAGAGAAGCAGGCCACCTCAGAAGCCGCAGTTTAGGGCTGGCAGGGGCAGGCCTTTCACCGGCCTTTACCAAGCCCAGGCTTCCTTCATTCCAGCAGCTGGGGTTCTTCAGGGCAGAGGCAGACGAGAGATGACCAGGACCCCAGCAACCACTCAGTCAGCTTCCCTGCCAGACACCCTGAGGTGTCAGTCAGGTCGCCCCAGTTCCTGTAGGGCAGGCTGGCTCACTGCTCCAGGCCTGAAAGTCTATTACTTCAGACAAATGGGTCCAGGAAGTAGTGAGCCAGGGACTTGTTCTCAGTTTCAAAGGTTCCCAAAATGAGAGCAAGATGTTTCAGCTCTCTCTCCCCTTGGAGACAAAGGCCTTAGAGGCAGAAGTCTCCTCTCTCTGCTCCTCCAGCAGTAGAGAAGGTACGCCTTTGTCACAGGGGAAAAGGACTGTATCGAGATACTTCCTTACTCCAAAAGACAGGGAGTGGCGACCATCCTAGATTTAAGGTACCTCAACAAACACCTAACAAAACCAAAGTTCAAAATGGTGACTCTGGGAATAATTCTTCCTCTCTGAGACCAGGAGACTGGCTAGGTTCCCTGGTTCTCAAGGATGCCTATCTCCACATACCCATCAGACATACCCACAGAAAGTACCTCAGGTTCAAGTTGCCCTTAGGCCATTATCAGTTCAGAGCCATGCCTTCGCCCAACAGCTGCTGCAAGGGTGTTCTTCAAGTGCCTGGCAGTAGTGGCGGCATTCCTCAGGAGACAAGGTATCCTTCTGTTCCCATATCTGGACAACTGGCTCCTAGTAGGTCAGTCCTCAGACCAAGTCAGGTCAGCCTTAGAGCTCACCCAAAGGCTCCTGAAGTTCTTGCTTTCATTTTTATTTATTTTTTATTTGCTTTTGTTTACTGGGTAAGTCACACTAGACAGCCAAGTGCCTATTTTCAGGTCAGGTTTCAGGTTCATTCTAAACCTGGAGAAGTCTGTTCTGGAACCAGTTGAGCTGCTCACTTACATAGGGTGGACATAGACACTACCCAGGCAAGAGCATTCCTTCCTCTTCAAGAGTTCAGTCTTACAGTCACTCTGGCTTCCTCTTTTCATTCTTTAGTTTCTCGTCCAGCCAGACATTTTCTGCAGTTACTGGGCCCAGCAAGAGTCAGTGTCTGTTGAGATTACAAGACAGATACTTCATTAGAAGTAGAAGGGTCTTATTTAGAGTTTAAAAAAAAGGAAACAAAAGAAAGTCAGCATGTGTTCTGTGCTGTGAAGGGTACTGCATCAACTTACTTTGCTAAGCCAGTAGAGGAGGAGAGAGTTTAATTGGGGTGTGGCTTAGACACTATAAAAGCAGGTGACTCAAATTACAACTTCCTGTTGCTAGCCTTGCTTGTAGAGCAGAAAGCAGCTAACTAAAAGAAGCTACCATTTTCTTATTAATTTAACACTCATATCTCAGCAGGAGTCAGTGTCTGTTGAGATTAAGCAAGACGGATACTTTATTAGAAGTAGAAGGGGTCTTATTTAGGTTAAAAAAAAAAAAGTCGGTGTGTGTTCTGTGCTGTGAAGGGTACTGTATCAACTTACTTTGCTAAGCCAGTAGGAGGAGAGAGAGCTTAATTGGGGTGTGGCTTAGACACTATAAAAGCAGGTGACTCAAATTACAACTTCCTGTTAGCCTTTTTCTTACTAATTGCCCTCCATCCCACCCTAAGCCAGTTCTTCTTTTATAGCCACTGGATTTGACTGTCGACAGGAACTTCCTGTTTGGCAGTAGGAAGGGAAGGATCATAATAAACTCGCTAGGTTTGCTGCTAAATTCTGGACCCTCTCCCTCCTTGAATTTACTTTATCCCAACAACCTCCCCTGTGTACTCCTTAAGAGGCACAGACCCCAGACTTGTACATGTCCCACGATCGCACTACCAAAGGTCAGTCAGCTTTTAAATTCAGAATCCCACAGATCTGGAACGCCCATCAGACATGCACAAAATCCCAGTCACCGTACTCAGACTACTCCAAGCACACTTCTCTCCAGCTGCTCCTGCTAATGTTATAAGTTATAGCCTTCTAAATTAAATATTGTACAGTAGTACTCCTGTTATGTGTATATCTGTCTGTAAACTCCTGTTTTATTATGCCAGGAGTATACACTATACCTATACCTATGTACTTCAAACTCAAAACTGTATTATATTTGTACAAATCATATGCTATGTTCTTTATTTTCAATCACTGTATTTGTAATTTGTTCTGTATATGCCGTGTATACTGGGCCTAGGCCCCAGGTTGCATCTGGAATCAGAGCATGTTGCTCAGTATGCCTCCTGGTAAATCTAGTAAATAAAGAAATAGAGAAACATTGGTTTGTCAACCCCAAGGAAAAAGTGGCTCACTCTCCTCCAAGCTGGTGGTGGTCTGACACTGAGCAAAGAAGGAGGCTACTGAAGAATATAGGAAGTTGCTGTCCCAGAACAGGAAGGGTGAGAGTTGTAAGGAGAGGAAAGAGTAAGCATACAGAGAAACAGGAGAGGGGACATAAAATAAGACATGATAGGAGTGGTGCAGTGCAATGGCTGTGGGGCAGCAGTGTTCCGGGAGACATTCTGGAGGCTGATGTTGCCCCATTTGCAGACACCCTCTGGTCTGGGGAGGAGGTTGCCGCCTCCAGGCTGACCTGGCTAGGATTCATGAAACCTTCTCCCCACCCAGGGACCACCAGGGCCAATGCCACTACCTCAGAGGTTGTGAAGAAAGAGGAGAGGCTGACCAGGTGGGTGGGCTCAGGGAGGAGAGGTGGTGGAACAGAGTTGTATCCCTCCAGTTGTACCTCCACAAGTCATTCACTCTTCTGGTGGATAGTGGTTCCTCTATGGAGGCACCTGCAGTGGAGACCAAGGTGGATGCTGGGAATCTTCACAAAGGAGACCCACAGGAGGGTGGCATGGGACCCCACAGGGGAAGGAAACCACTCCTGGTGGGGTATTCAATCATTGGGGAGAGGAAGGGAGGGGAGGTGGGTGCCTGCCTGGCGCCACGGCTTGGAGGGACAGGAAGCGAATCCTCAGGATCGAGGGAGCTGGATGTCATTGTCCACCTAGGGACAAATGACCTGGCTAGGAATGGGATCAGAGCAGTACAAGAGGAGTTTGTAGAGTAGAAGGGCCTTAGACAAGTAGCACATACGGTAACCTTCTCCGAGGTGCTGCCTGTCTATGGCAAGGGTGATGTAGGTATTGCTCACCAGGAAATTCAATAAATGGTTGAAAACTGGTGTGAGCTCAGGGTTTTGACTTCATTGGGGACTGGGGAACCATTTGGAGGGATGCAGACCTATACTGGTGCGATGGTCTGCATCTGTCCAGGAGGGAACCAGGATCCTAGAGAGAGGTTTAAATGCTTCATTGGCAAGCATTTAAACGAGCTAAGGGGAGGCACTGAAAAGGAGCAGTGAAATCCCAGCCTCCCTCCACAAAACACAGTAATTAGTGAGGTAAACACCAAGGTAGAGAAGTCATTAGGGAGAAGGACAGAGGTAAATGTAAAAAGGGCAAAGGCAGTAAGGACAGGAATGGGGCTAAAAGGGTAAGGCCATCAAAAGTGGAGGGTGATGAGTACCAATGCCCATAGTCTGTGTAACAAGCCCCTGAACTAGTGGCCTTGATGGAAGAGGGTTGCCTGGATATTGTGGCAGTCACAGAAAACATGGTATACAGAGAACCATGCCTGGGATGTCAACATACCAGGATACACAATCTGCAGGAGGGACAGGGAGGGTAAAAGAGGAGGAGGAGTAGCTCTATGTAAAGGAAGGATCAAAGCAACAGAACTAGAGTAAACAGGGAGCAGGTGAGGCATTCTGGGTCACCCTGGTGACAGGAAATGGCACCACAATCTGCATGGGGTTGCATACAGACCCTCATCTCAGGGGAGGGAATGGACAAGGAAATGATAGAAGGCTTCCTTAGAATGGCAGAAAAAGGGAGATATTGTTGATGGGGAACCTGAATATGCCAGATGTTAACTGGAGCACCTTTGCTGCAGGCACATCCAAGAGCATGGTCATTCTTGATGCCATCACGGGGCATGCCTCAGACAGCTAATATTGGAACCCACTCGGGGGCAGCAGTCTTAGACCTGGTACTCTCAAATGGGGATTGAGAAAGAATTTCAGATTTAGAAGTGGGTAGCCATCTGGGAACAAGCGACCACCAAACAGTGTGGTTCACGATAAACACAGCTATACAATCAAGCCATATAAAAGCAAGAGTATTGGACTTTAGGAGGGCTGACTTTGGGAAAATGAGAGTGCCTCAGAAAAGGACTAGCAAACAGGCAAGAAAGAGGGGCGGAGGAACAGTGGGGTGTAATCAAACAGCCATCACAGAGGCAACTAAGCCTTTGTGTAAAGCAAATCAACAAAAACACAACAAAGGAAAAAACGCCATGGTTCTCAAAAGAGGCGGCAGGGACGGTTAGTGAGATTAAGGAGAAAAGAATAGCATTCAGGAAATATAAGGAAACACAGAAGGAGCAGGACAGAGAACTTTATCAGTTAAAGCAGAAAGAGGCTGGGAAGGCAGTCAGAATAGCAAAGGCACGGCTGGGGAAAGGATAGCCAGCTCTATTAAGAAGGGGATAAGACCTTTATAGGTGCATTAGGGAGCCAAGAAAGACCAAAGGAGGGATACTGAGGCTTAATAAAGGGAGGGAACGGTAGAAGGTGACAGTGAAACAGGATACTGAATCTAATATTTCTGTTCAGTATTCACAAAGGAAGAGGAGGGGAGGTACCTAAACCAAACAAGAGAAACACTCTGAAGACAGGGTCGATACCAGTCCATTTACAGAAGAAAGGGTTCTGAAAGAACTAATAAAATTGAAGGTGGACAAAGCAATGGGGCCTGATGGGATTCACCCAAGAATTCCAAAGGAACTAAGCGGAGAACTAGTGACACCGCTGACTACCTCTTTAACAAATCATGGGAGGATGGGGTGGTACCCGAGGACTGGAGGAGGGCGATGTGATTCCTCTTCACAAAAGTGGGAGCAGGACAGAGGCAGGAAACTACAGACCAGTTAGTTTGACCTCAGTGGTAGGTAAAAGGATGGAATCACTTCTGAAGGAAAGAATTGAGTACTTAGAGGTCAGTGGGGCTGGGACCCGAGGCAGCATGGATTCACGATGGAAAGTCGTGTCAGACGAATCTAATAGATTTCTTTGACTGGGTTACCAAAGTAGTAGACCAGGGAGGGGCTGTGACATGGCCTACCTAGATTTTAGCAAGGCATTTGATACAGTCCCACACAAAAGATTAATAACAAGTTAGCCAGTCTTGGAGTGGGTCCCAAGGTGGTAGCCTGATAAAAAAATTGGCTAGACAACAGGACGCAAAGGGTAGTAGTAAATTGAGTCCACAGTGAAGAAAGGAGGGTTACTAGCGGGTACCACAGGGTTCAGTACTAGGACCGATCCTTTTAATGTCTTTATAAGTGACATTGCAGAGGAACTGAAGGAAAAGTATGTCTCTTTGCAGACGACACAAAGATCTGCAACAGGGTTGATGCACAAGATGGAGTGGAAAGGATTAGAAGGAACTTGGCAAGGTTGGAGGAATGGTCAGATGTATGGCAGCTAGATTCGATGCAAAGAAGTGCAGGTAATGCACCTGGGAAACAAAACCCAGGAAAGAGTACACAATGGGGGTGAGATATTGACAACAGTAAAATGGAAAGGGACCTGGGGTAATTATATCAGATAACCTAAAGGTGGGCAAGCAATGTGAGAAGGCAGTAAGGAAGGCTGGGGGATACTGGGATGCATAGGAGAGGCATCAATAGTAGAAAACAGAAAGTTTTACCCTCTATACAGACAGTTGGTGAGACCCCATCTGAGTACTGTGTGCAGTTCTGAGACCCCATCTCCACAAAGACATAGTCAAAGTGGAGGCTGTCCAGAGGAGGGCATCCAACATGGTGCAGGGTCTGCACCAGAGGACATATGAAGAAAGACTAAAGGAGCTTAATATGTATACCCTTGAGGAAAGAAGGGAGAGAGGAGACGGATTGAAACTTTCAAGTACCTCAAGGGAATCAACAAAGTCCAAGAGGGTAGCATCTTTCGAAAGAGATGTGCAAGAACAATAGGGGATGGCCTAGAGGTAATGTGAGGAAGTATTTTTTCACAGAGAGGGTTGTGGATGATAGAACAGCCTCCTTGTGGAGGTCGTGGAGTCAGAAACAGTGGGGGAATTCAAGAATGCATGGGACAGACATAAGGCAGTCCTAGTGGGGGTAGGAGGAAGTAAGCTGTTGGTTAACTAGGATCTGCAGCTTATCTGTTAGGTAGGAAAATGGGCAGACTAGGTGGGCTAAGTAGTCCTTATCTGCCATCACATTCTATGGCAGCATCCACAGCTGTGGTCCAGGGAGCAAGGTTTCAGATGAGATGGTTTCATCTCGGATCTTACTGGTCTCAGAAAAGGACCTCTCTCCAAATTGGTCCCGTGTCTAAAACTCTAGTTCAGGCACTCCAGTGGTGGCTGCGGAGGACAATCTTCGCAAGGTGTTCCATTCATCAGTCGGGCTCCTTCAGTGGTTCTCACCACAGCTGTCTCTCTCTCAGGCTAGGGGGCTCACATGGATCGGCTTACAGCTCAGAGAACCTGGTCTCACCCAGAGTCTCCTCTTCACATAAATCTTCTAGAATTGACAACTGTCTTTCTAGCACTGCAGACATTCTCAACTGTGGTTCAGAGGAAAATAGTACAAATCAGGACAGACAGTACCACAACCATGTGGTACATCAACGGGCAGGGAGGCACTCGGTCCTCAGCCTTGTGCACAGAGGCCATGAAGATAAGACTCAGGCTTCCTGGTTGCTGTGCACCTCCCAGGAAGGACAACATTTTAGCAGATGCCTTAGCAGAATTTCTCAGGGTCATCATGAATGCACTCTGAATCCTCTGATCCTTCAGGTCATCTTCAAGAGGTGGGGCAGTTCAGAAACAAATCTCTTTGCAGCCCCGGACAATCAACTCCTCTCTTCTGTTGCAGACCTCTCTAGGCTCTGTTCATCAGGATGCTCTGCTGTTGGATTGGACAAGCAGGTTCCTGTATGCATTTCCTCCTTTCCCATTGATATTTAGGGTCCTGATCAAAATCAGATCTCAGCCTTGCAGGGTGATTCTAGTGTCCCCAGACTGGGCCAGACAGTCTTGGTATCCTGTACTACTATCACTGTCAGTGACAATGTCTCTGTCTTCCCAGGCAGTTCAATCTTCTGACATACTCCCAGGGAGGATCCTCGACCAATCTTCAGGCTCAAGGCCTGGCTCTTGAAGAGCTGGAATGTGCAGGTCTAAACCTTTCTCAGTCAGTCTTGGACATTCTAAAGGTTAGCAGGAAACCTGCTGCCAGAAAGACTTACAACTCCAAATGGAAAAGATTTGGGTTTTGATGTTCCCAGAAACCTGTTCAGCCAGAGTTGGCTGACATTGCTACTGTACTGGACTATCTGGTGCATCTAAATAGCTTGGGTCTCTGGCCTACTACTCAAGGTACATTTGGCAGCTGTGTCTGCCTTCCTTTCCGCTGGTAAGGGCTCTTCCTAGCCTCTCATCTAGTCTTCAAGAAGTTTTTCAAAGGTTTACTACATGTTAATCCTCCCTTTGAGACCCTACTCCTCCTTGAGATCTAAATATTTGTATAGCACAGCTTTTGCAGCCCCTTTTGAGCAGAGCTGAAATACTTGACATGGAAAAGTGTATTACTGGTAGCTGTTACCTCTGCCAGGAGAATCAGTGAGTTACAGGCTTTATCAGTGGAACTGATTTCATTTCATTTCACCGAGATAAGGTGGTCCTTCGAACTAACAGAAAGTTTCTTCCCAAGGTAGTGTCAGACTAGCATCTGATTCAGTCTCATTTATTGCCTGTATTTTCACTGACCATTCTTTCTCTAGGGAGTGAAGATTACACAGTCTTGATGTAAACAGGGCTGTTAGTTATGTGGCGCACACTAAGGCCCATAGGAATGGCTGTTTTCAGTTATTTCTCACCTGTGGAGAGGTGGAAAGGGCAAACCAGCCACCAAGAGAACTGTTGCCAGGTGGATTGTCTCATGTATCCAGTTCTGCTATTCAAGCTTGGGAAGGAACCTCCTCAGGTCTGAGGGCTCATTCTACCAGAGATACAGCTGCTTCGCTCGCAGCAGCTAGAGATGTACCTTTAGTGGAAATCTATAAAGCAGCCACCTGGAAAACTGTTCACACATTTACCAAACATTACCTCCGACATTCAGTCTAGAAGTGATGCTAGGTTTGGCACAGCTGTGCTGCAGAGTCTGTTCCCAAAATAGGTTCTCTGACTCTCCTCCTGGGGGTACTGCTTGGTAGTCTGTATATAGTCAAAATACAGCAAGACTTTATGTTGTTTGAAGAAAAATTACTCACCTTAGTAATGTTGTTTCTTCTAATGGAGTCTTGCTGTATTCTGACCTCCCTCCCTGCCTCCTCCTGGAACCTAGTAGTTTTGGGATGTGGGTAATATACAGTGCTGCACCCAGAGGTGTACTTGGCATGCCCTATCTTAAGGGTGTATTAGTATTATCAATGTTTTAATTTCACTACTTATTTTGTCTTTATCTTATCTTTAGCTTTTTTTGGGGTTCTCGACTTGAGTCTTTTGACCCTAAAACAATTTGTGGTGGCCATTTGTCTTACAAAAGTTTGAAACAATTTCCACCTGTTAATTTGATTAGTTAGTGCTCATAAAATCCGACTGGTTACACTTCAGAGTACTAGAGACAGGTTTGAAAACTGAGCTCGAACTCAACGTTCTATGCTTCTGCACAGAGTTAACTCTTTACTCTCTGGGGCAGTTCAAGTTGGGGCTAACTGCATATAGTCAGAATACAGCAAGACTCCATTAGAAGAAACACAATTACTAAGGTGAGTAATTTTATTGCGGCGCATGCATAAGAAACATATTACGTCAGCGTTCTCCACGAGCAGGTTGTGGAGGCGTGGCATTGTTGTGCCAGTGCCTCCACAGCCTGCAAAGGCTTGTTCCCTGTCCCCCAATGCTGTGGCACGCTGCTGCTGACACAAGTTTAGCCACGCGCACAACCTTCTAAAAGTAGTCACTGCTGCAATCAGGGGTCAGCTTTGTCATTGCAGCCTTAGCCATCCACTGCAATGAGGGAGCGACTTGTCATTGCAGGGTGGGATGTGAAACCCTGATATTGTTTAGAACATGGCTGGGGTTGCCGCCATGTTCACAAACAATATAACACCCCCACCATGTTTACTTGCCAACGAGGACCCTAATCCCCGGCTTTGTTGCCCCATGTTTCTGTTGTTGCCAATGGGGAGCCCACTCCCGTTGGCATTCTGTCACCCTCCATTTTGTTCCTGCTGATGGGGTGCCTAATCCCCGTCGGCATATCGATCCCGTTTTGTTCCTGCTGACAGGGTGCCCAATCCCGGCATAATGATACCCCCGGTTTTGTTCCTGTTGACGGGGTGCGAACCCGTCGGCATAATATCAATCTGTCTGCTACTGCTGGCCCCCCAAGCGAAAGCCTCTGCTGTACGCTGAGGCCCACCCCAGCTTGCCAGATGCCCTGTGAGGGAAAAACGGTCCCGCTGACGCCTTTTGTTTGTTTTTCTCCTGAAAAGGAACTGTCCTCGGCCGCCTCTGCCCGGCACTCCACCCACTGCACACCCTGCCTCCCCACACCTCTCCTCACCCCTATACTTACCTCCGGAGCTCGGGCGACGATCTTCGTGGACGAACACATCTGCACTCTTCAAAGCCGATCGCAACTGAGGAAATGCCGTAAGCTGTACAATGTAATCAAATAGGTTTTTTCTATTTTAGTGCATATCTCTGGCATTTTTGGGAATTTTTCACCAAATTTTCAACATGGGTATTTGGGACAGCTCCTCATGAATTCTTGAACTGTCATGGCATTAGTCAGCCCCTAAGGTGGTTTCGCTGTCACTGTGCGGAATCACCTCTCGGGGCCGATTAACGAAACAACAGTGCCAGTGTTCATGAGGTGGGCTCTCAAAAGCCTGTGTTGCAAATTTGGTGGAAAAATCAAAAAATTACTGTTATGAGCGTGCTATGAAAGTCACTACGCGGCGTCAGAATCTCATGAATTTACACATTTTTCACACCAGATTTTCAACATTGGCATTTTGTCACACCTCCTGTGAGTAGTATAGCTGTCATTCGCTCCATCCTGGCCAAAATGTGTTCTCGCACTTCCAGGGCAGAATAGAGCGGTCACTGTGGGAAATAGTGTTCAGGACAGATTAAGAAAATGACAATGATACTGTTCGTGAGCAGAGGTCCTAAAATGCCTATGAAGAAAATTTGGTGGTGATAGCCATCAATTGACTGTGTTACAAGTGTGCATTGCGCACTTTCCATGCACCCTTATAACTTCGCAGATTTGTAATATTGTCACACCAGAGTTTCAACAGTGCCATTTTTTCACACCTCCTTATAAGCAGTACAGCTGTCATTTTTCACATCCTGACCGAAATGTGTTTCACAGTTCCGTGCAGAATAACGTGGTCACTGTGGGAAGTCAGTGTTCGGGACAGATTAAGAAAATGACAGTGGCACTGTTCATGAGCAGAGGTCCCTAAATCCTATGTTGAAAATTTGGTGGCGAAACTCCATAACATGACTGTGTGCCATGTGCGTCGTTGAACTGTTTCCACGCACCCTGTAACTTCGCAAATTTGTAATACTGTCATGCCACATTTTCAACAGTGGCATTTTTCACAACTCCTATGAACACTAGAGCTGTCATTTTCACATCCTGGCTAAAATATGTTTTGCATTCCTGCCGGACAATAGCACGGTCACTCTGGGAAATCAGTGTTTGGCACAGATTAAGATCAAGTGAGAGGGGAGGATCGAGCTCAACTGAGCTCTGTCAAGACTGCTGCAGATTTGTTTATGGGCAGACAAAGGCCCCAACACAAGAGCCCAGTACAAAGGGCAGCCTGCAGCACTGGGAGAAACAGAACAAGAGAGCGAGTGAGGGAGAGGAGGAGCAAACTCACCAAGCGCTGTCAGGACTGCTGCAGATTTCTTTGTGGGCAGAAAAGGCGTCAATACAGGCAGGGGCCCAGTACAAAAGGCCAGCTTGCAGCAGTGGGAGAAACAGTACAAGTGAGTGAGACAAGGGACTTAATGAGCTCAACGGAGCTCTATCAGGACTGCTGGGATTTCTTTGTGGGCAGAAAAAGATGCTAGTGCAGGCAGGAGCCCTGTACAAAGGGCAGCTTGCAGCGCCAGGACAAACAGAATGAGCGATGAGAGAGGAGACTGGCGACCTCAATGGAGCTCTGTTGGGACAGCTGCGGATTTCTTTGTGGACAGACAAAAGTGCCAGCGCAGCCAGGAGCCCATACAAAAGCGCAGTATGCAGCGCCAATAGAAAAAGAACAAGCGAGGTACAGAACGATAGTGAGCGAGCTCAACGGAGCTCTAGTGTGACTGCTGCAGATTTCTTTGTGGGCAGAAAATGGGTGTCGGCAGAGCCTGTATAAAGGCCAGCTTGCAGCGCCAGCAGAAACGGAATGCGAGAGTGACAGAGTGGGAGTGAGTGAGCTGTGTCAGGACTGTTTCAGATTTCTTTCTGGCCAGAAAAGCCGCCAATGCAGGCAGGAGCCCAGTACAAAGGGCAGCCTGCAGCGCCAGGAGACACAGAGCGAGTGAGGGAGGGAGTCAGTGATCTCAATGGGGCTCTGTTGGGACTGCTGCAGATTTGTTTGTGGGCAGAAAAAGGCAGCAATGCATGCAGGGGCCCACTACAAAGAGCAGCCTGCAGTGGCAGGAAAACCAGAATGAGCGAGGAGTGAGCTCAACAGAGCTGTATTGTAACTGCTGCAAATTTCTTTGTGGGCTTAAGAAGGCAGCACCCAGGCAGGTGCCCAGTAGAAAAGGGCAGCCTGTAGCGATGGCAGAACAGAATGAGCGAGCTCAACACAGCTTTGTCAGGACTGCTGCAGATTTCTTTGTGGGCAGAAAAAGGCGCCAACAGAGGCAGAGCCCAGTACAAAGGGCAGCCTGCAGCTCCAGGAGAACCAGACTGAGTGAGCGAGACAGGGAGTAAGCGACCTCAACAGAGCTCTGTCGGGTAGCTATGGATTTCTTCCTTAGCAGTACAAGATGCCAGCGCAGGCAGCAGCCCAATACAAAAGAGCAGTCTGCAGCACCAGGACAAACAGACTGAGCCAGTGACAGAGGGCCACTGAGCGAGCTCAACAGACCAACGCAATCAGCATTCGACATTGACAAATGCTTGATCTTACTTCGAGGGCTCTTGCAGGTAATTACATATAGGACTGACATCGGCAGGACCCCAGAAAAATTTTCGATTTTTTTCTTATCTTTCCTCGGGTATTCGCGGTGTATATCTGCTCCTACACCCTCCGAGCACAAAAACAAGTGCGACTCATGTGGCGCCCAGCTCCTGCACAAGGCGGCCATTCCCTTGTGGTTTTGCCTAGACCCTGACCATCCTGGTAGAGAAGTGCCAGCACTGCCTCAACTTTAATGCGGCCACCTGGAGGAAGCGGCTGCAGTCCCTGGAGGCCCATATTTTGAAAAGATGAGCTCCATGGAGAAAGAACTGAAAAAGCTTAAGGCGTCGACTTCCCTGAGGCCATCTCAAGAAAAGGATCAAGAAAAGCACAGGGGCATGGTCCCGGCCAGCTGTGATGGGGACTACTGCTATCAGCGCCAGTGACCCGGTTCGAACGGACTCAGGCAGCTGGAGGGCCGGCTGGGGAGGATTATTGAGCGCCCAGTGACTGCTCTCCTCCTCGGATGGGGTGGGATGCAAGTCCCGCTGCTATACCACCACCTGGGTGACCACGGGTGGAGGTGCAGCGAGACAGCATGCAGTAGGGTGGGAGGGCGTCTGCCGGGAGTTGGAGGCGCCAGCACGTCGTGACATGCTCCGCCTAGGCTTCCTAGCGTGCAGGCGTCCTGAGGAAGGGACTAGAAAATGGAAAAACTCTGCACCAGGCTTCTGTAGAGCGGGACCCGTCAACTTGAGAACACCCATAACCAGGCTCCATAGAAGGGGCTGCGAGGCCTTCCGACACGCACTTAAGGACTGAGAGGGTTGGGAGCCCTCTCCTCCCGCCTGGGGTAAATCGAGGCAGGATGGGGACAGGCTCGCCGTGCTCGGAGGGAGGTACCTGGGGCGGTGAGGAGCGTGCACGGCCTAGGGCTCCCCAAAGAAAGGATCCAGGTGCAGCGAAGGAGGAGGCATAATTAAAAAAAAAAAAAAAAAAAAAGAGAAGCACAGGGACATGGGATCCTCTCCCACCGCATCTTCCTCGGGAGTCGCCTGTGAAAAAGTAACTCGCCGGGGCTGCTCCATAATGGCCTCCTTAGAGGCTTCTAAGGCGGCGGCTCGCGCCGGGCCCTTTGGTGCCTCCCGGCTTGTGGAGGCCTCCGCTCCCGAGTAAAGCCGTGGTTTCGCGCCTACTGGGTGTGGCTGCCAATAAGCTGGACATGGCTCTCTGACATCTGCGGAGAAAGGTTGGTAAGTCGCCAGACCATTCGGGTGGCGCGCCCCAGTCAGCCCGACCATGCCACCCCTCCATTGCGGCCTGCCTCCAGCGAAGGGTCCATTAAGTCAGGACGTCGGCCCTCCAGCGCCCCGGATCCCACTGCTGAGCCGCTAGTCAGTTCACCCGACGTCCGCACAGCAGATGAGCCGATGCGGGACACCCCCCACGTCCGCTGCTCCTGGCCTCGCAGCCTTCGCTGCCCTCTGGGGACCCTGAGTCTCCTCAGTCCGACCCCGAGGATTCTCCCCATCCCGGGCAATGCTGAGGTTCCTGTTCCACCTACGCCAGACCGCCCACCTTCTGGTCCGATCGATCTGACGTCGGTTCCCCAGACGCCGGCTCTGACGCGGTGTTGCCAACACCGGAGACATCCCACCCCCAATGTCGCCCCAACGCCAGGCCCTCCGCCCCCTGGCCTTCTGCTCCAGAGCGCCCTTGGGGCCTCCGGCCGGGCCGTCTGCTCCGGCAGCTCCTCTGGCTCCCAGGTACCGGACCCCGTCGTATCCGGCCGCCAATACCGGGACCACGGTATCCGGCTCCGACATATCTGGCCAGCCGCAGTATCCGGCTCGTCAATACCAGGAGCGCGGTCGGCGGTCCCGTTCTCATTAGCGGCCCTCTCCAAAAGGCCCATTCCTCGGGATCAGGAGGCGCCTAAAATGGACTCGGGCCAAGGCCAGCCTTCAGGGAAAAGCTGGCTGCTTTAAGGTAACCCCGCTTAAGGGTCACCATGAAGTCTTGGAGGTGCATGCTTCGCCCCACCTTCACAGGCACCGCGCTGCCTGCTAAAGGCACGCCCGGAGCCAAGATTCTCTGGCACCCCAGCGGCACCCGTCGTCTGTACCAACACAGACACTGGTTGAAGGCGAAGGCGAGGATTGGCTGTGGAAGAACGATGTCCCTGCCGCCCAAGTCCTCCTCCCCTGGGCCCCCAGGAGGGCTCTCCTCTGCAGGCCAACATCCCGATACTTCCCTCAGGGCTGGCAGATATTTTCATGAAGGGCGAGTTACAGGAGCTGTTTTCCTTTTGGTAGGGGCAGATCCTAGCGCCCCAATCGCCCAGACACGGTACAGATCCAGCGGGTAAACCACAGCCGGGAGGTGAGCCTTCCCCGCAGAAGTCTCCGGAGCGCCAGCCTACACCTCCTCTAGGCTGTCCTTCACCTGGTCTGGGGACTATCGACAACGCTCCAGGAGTCTTTCTCAGTCCTCTAGGCGAGAGCGCTCCTGGCGTCTGTCTCTGCTCCATCACGGTCCAGGGACCAGAGTCTGTCTTAGGACTGATGTCGGTTCCCCAGCTACTGACGACAGCGGGAGTCTGAGTAATAGGGAGAGGTCAGACTGTTGAAATCCTATAGTCGATCTCCCTCATCCTCATCTTCCTCAACTTCCTCTCTCAGTTTGCAGCGCCCCGGAGAGAAGGACCAGCCTTGCTCGCCTCAGATGATCCTACCTTTATGGGCGTCATGAGGCATATCCAGGCCCCCAGCGAGTGGGAGGCGGAGGACCTGGACCCGAGGCAGCTGGAGACTTGCAAAATACCTGAGGCAGAAGGAGCCTAAACCTTTGGTGGTCCCTTCTTTGGTGGATACTTTCCAGGACCTCACCCAAACTAACTGGAAACATCCAGCTTCAGTCCCAGCTTCCCCACAGAAGTCGGATAGGCTGTACAAGGCCCCTAGGGCAGAAGTTTTACTTGCTGAACACCTCAGGCAGACTCTTCGGTGATCACGGCTGCCCATGATAAGTCCAGATAGGCGAAACACCTCAGCTCACAGCCTCCCGACTCGAGTCTGGCTGTTTGGATCAGGTGGGCAAGAAGGTCTATTCTACTTCCACCTGTTCCATACATTCCCTCAACTTCTAATGCATATGGTCCAATACCAGACTCGCTATGGGAAAGGGACAAGAGCTGTTGAAGGTCCTTCCAGACTCTGATCAGAAGAAAGAGCTCCTGGACATTCTCAAATCGGGCTCAAATGTAGGCTCGCTTGTTTTGAGAGCCTCATATGATACTACGCAGATGGGGTAGCGCTTCGGGGTGTGCCTCGGCGCCATGCTTGGTTGAGAGTCTCTGGCTTTCACCAGGATCTGTAGGCGGTATCAGGGATTTACCTTCAGGGTACCGTGCTCTTTGAGCAGGAGGCGGAAGCCTTGATTTCTGGTCTCCAAGAGTCTGGTAAGTCTATCTGGTCGGTCCGCCAGATGTACCGTGGCGATCAGCAAAGACAATGAAAGCTGCCTTTCGTGAAGCCCTCAGGTGGCCAAGGTCACGCCCATGGAAACCAGCACGGGAGAGAGGCGGCATCGGAGGAGGTCCAGTAACCAGCAGTCTGGTGGAGCTCCTACCCTGGGCCCAAGTCCTCCCAGGCCTCTCTGCCCACACCCGGCTCGGCCCAGTGACTCTTCTGCCCCCTCTTCTTGGGAAGACCCAGGAAGCCGGTCGGGGGCCACTTCTCCCTTCACTTGAAGGGTGGATGTTATTACCTGCGGACCAATGGGACTTAGACATTATCAGGAGGGACACACGCTGGAGTTCACGAGTTTCCCAATACTCCACCAAAGCTCTCCGTGATCCTCCTTCTCACATCCCACTAATAGCAGGAGAGATTCAGACCCTCTTGCAAAAAGTGCAATAGAGTTAGTCCCCTTGCATCAGCAAGGAAAAGGTTATTCACATTTCTTCCTGGTTCCAAAGACACAGGACCTGGTCCCATTCTGGACCTCAGCCCTCTAAATCTCTATCAGTACAAGCGGTTCAGGATGGTGACACTCCAAGGTCTCTCTTCCTCTGCTGCACCAAGGAGACTGGCTCTGTTCCCTAGACATGCAAGATGCATACATGCACATCAGGTCTTCCCTCCCCACTGGAAGTTTTGAGGTTCCGCTTACAAGGGAGCACTACCAGTTCCGAGTGCTTCCGTTGGTCTCTCTTCCACTCCATGGTCTTCACCAAATGCTGGCAGTGGTAGCTGGGGCTCCTAAGGGGCTGGGGACACTACGTGTTCCCCTATCCTCACGATTCGCTGCTTACAGCCCCATCAGGACAGCCCTGCTTGGCCCTCGGAGACACTTCATACTCTATTCTGAAGGCTGGGGATCACCCTGAATATCTGAAAATCATCCCCATAGCCCATTCAAAAGCTCGTCTTCATTGGAGCAGTCTTGGATTTCATCCAAGGCACGGCTTTCCTCCCGCAGGACAGGGAGATCGCCTGCTGAAGATTGCAGAGCGGATTTCAATAACTCCTCAAGTTCCATCTCGGAACTTCCTCAGGTTACTGGGGCATGGCGGCGACCATTCCTGTCACTCCCTTGGCCTGCCTCCCACATGAGGGTCCCGCAGTGGATGCTTAGGGTACAGTGGGACCAAGGCCACGATGATCTGGACTCCACAGTCAAGATCTCGGGGCCAGTCAGGAGAACTTTGCTTTGGTGGATGGACCCCAGGAACTTGGAGAAAGGGTCAGTCAGGTCAGACTCTGACAACAGATGCATCGGACCTGGGATGAGGGGTGAACCTGGGTGCTCATCGAACTCAAGGGTTTGGACACGGAGGAGTGGTCCCTCCACATCAGTGTACTGGAGATGCAAGCGGTTCTCTGTGCCTTACAGGCATTTCAGGAGGACCTGGTACTGGGCTCTCTTCTGGTTCAAGCGGACAACATGGTGGTTGTCTTTTATATCAACAAAGCAAGGGGTATTCACTTGTACCCCTTTGCAGGGGTGATGAGATGAGAGTCTGGTACTGGGCCTGGGTGAGGCATTCTGCTGTCCGCAGTGCACGTTCCAGGCGTCCTCAACGATCTGGCCGACAGCCTAAGCAGGTCGCGGTCCAGAGCGCCGAGTGGGAGCTGCTACAGTCGTAGCAGACCGGCTCTTCCACAAGTGGGGTCTTCAGAGCTGGACCTCTTTGCGTCCAGCAGCAGCCAAACTGCCAGTGTTTTGCTTGCGAGAACCGCGGCGCCTGGAGCTTTCTGGCCAGGCGGCGTTATCCCTCTGCTGCGCGGGGAGGTTTCTCTATGCCTTCCGCCTTCCCTCTCATTAGAGAGTTCTACTAAATTACAGGCAGAAGGGGCCGCATGATTCTCGTAGTCCCCAGATGGCCTCGGCAGATTTGGTTCCCACTTCTGCAGCTGTTATCCACGGAGCCTTCAGTTCCGCTGTCCATATGCTCGCAGTTGCTGTCCCAGAATTGGGCTTGTTGGTCCATCCGACCTTCGGTCCTTGCACCTGCATGCTTGGCTCCATCAGATGTAGCTCAAAACAGATATGTTGTCTCCCGGAAATGGTGTCAGTCCTAGTTTCGGTGAGAAAGTCCTCCACCCTCTCCGCTTACGCTATGAAGTGGAGCGTTGTTGTCTGTGGGCCTCGTCACAACATTTGGACCCCGTCAATTGCCCAGTGAACTCCGCGTTGCAGTATCTCTCTCCTTGTATCAATCGGGCCTGAGTTACTCCTCTATCAAGGTGCATATGTGGGCTATCTCTGCCTATCATGCCATCTTGGGAGATAAGGCATTAGCTCAATTGGATGTTGCCCACACCTTTCTTAGAGAATTCTGCATATGAGACCTCCCATTCGAGACCCTATCCCACCCTGGGACCTCCTTTTTGTGTTGGAGAAACTCACCCTTCCTCCCTTTGAACCGGCAGCGGAGAGTGAGCTCGTCACCTTTCTTGGAAGGTTTGTTTTAGTTTGCGATTACCTCAGTTTGAAGGGTTTCTGAGCTTCAGGCTCTGATGTGTAAAGAGCTGTATTTACTTTTCCACAGGAAAGGGTTTCCTTAGAACAAATCCTAAGTTTCTTCCAAAGTGGTCTCAGATTTGACCCTCAACCAGTCGGTTGACCTTCCTGTTTATTTTCCTTTTCCTTACAACAGAGGGGCTCTCCTTCACACACTGGATGTCCACAGAACTTTGAGGTATTACCTCAAGAGAACGTCCACACAGTCCATTAGAGCAACTTTTTGTGGCTTTTGCACCACAATGCTTGGGTAGACTGGTGACCAAGCAGACTGTCTCAAAGTGGATAGTTTACTGCATCTCCTTCTGCTACAAGAAATGCAATAAGCCCCTACTGGGCCCGTTCAGGGATCACTCCACCAGGGGAGTGTCTGCTTCATTCAGCCACCCTGAAATGTCTCTATAAGGGACATATGTGCGGCTGCCACCTGGAACTTGATGCATACCTTTGTCAAGCATTACATCTTGGATATAGTCTCCAGATGCCGAGCTGGCTTCGGCCTGGCTGTTTGCAAGGGCTTCGTCCTGAGGCCTCTGGAGTCAGCATATTCCACCTCCCGGGTTGTCTACCTCTTTGGCGTGGACTGCTTGGTATTCAGTCCTAAGTGTTATAGCCTGCTGCAAGAGCTCCACTCAGTAAGATGGTACAGTTACGTAAGAACTTGCCGTAACAGTAGATGTTCGGAGGAGCTCTTGCAGCAAGCGATCCACCCGCTTCTTCCTCGGGGTGTGCAGATCCATCTTCATTTTCATTTTCTACAGTCGCTTGTCTCCTTCTCTTGTCAGGGGCTGCGTTGTGTGGGCCTTGGGCGGAGAACTGAGGTGGGCTGGGTCCGCCTCCTTTTTTATACCAGGACCGGCGTGGGGGGCCGGCGTTGAGTCACGGTCCCTGCTTGTACTGCTGGGTGAAGTTTTTACTGGAGGGTCCTAGTGCTCATGCATAGTCCTAAGTGTTATAGCCTGCTGCAAGAGCTCCTCTCAAAGATCTACTGTTGGGGTAAGTTCTTACGTTACTGTACTTTCCTGTCCCTCAGAGTTACCCTGAACTGGCGAAATCCCAACCCTGGCCCTCCCAACGGCTTCAATATATTGAGCGGTGTCTAGACACTCTACAATGCAGAGCTTTCCTACCTACAGACATGGCACTTGGGCTTTGTGCTCTATCCCAGGGAGTCCAAACTGCTGACCAGGTCTCCGCCAGAGTCGTCTTGCAATTGCTGGGTCATATGGCGCAGCCATAGCCATAGTTCCTCTATCTCTTCTAAACATGAGATTCCTCCAGTGGCTACTTGGGTCCAATGGGAGCAGGGTTCGAACGAGTTGGACTATCCAATCTGAATTTGGAAGCGGTCCGTCACTCCCTCCAATGGTGGCTAAAACAGCTCATCTAGAACAGGGTGTCCCTGTTCAGAGAAAAGTCCAACACAAACTGTCACAACGGATGCCTCGAACTCGGCTGGGTGCTCACCTCAACGAGCATCAGACAAGAGGATCGTGGTCTGCCACTGAAAGGTCTCTCCATATCCGTGTATTAGAGATGAACGCAGTTTTGTACGCCCTCCAGGTCTTTCCGGATCAGCTCTCCTGGGGTCTGCTGTTAATTCAGTTGGACAATACACGGTAGTCTTTTACCTGAACAAGCGGGACAATGCGGTTGTACCCCTCTGCAGAGGCCATGAGAATCTGGGACTGGGCAGTAGAGGCGCGATCTGTTCCTAATAGCGGTCCACATGCCAGGCATTCACAGCGTTCCTCACCGACAGTCTGGAGCCGTTGTCGTCCCTGAACCACGAGTGGGAATTGCTTCAGGACGTAGCAGACAACCTGTTCGCAAGATGGGGTCATACAGAGCTGGACCTCATTGTGTCCTGGTGCACGCCAAACTGCCAAATTTAGCTTGCTAGATCCAGGGCCTGGTGTTTTCTGGTGAGACGCATGATCCCTGTCTTGGGCGGAGAGGTTCTTTATGCCTTTCCTCCCTTCCCTCTGGTTCAGAGAGTACTGCTCAAGTTGCAGTCAGAGGGGCCAGGATGATCCTGGTAGTCCCTCTCTGGCCTCATCAGATCTGGTTTCCACTACTACAGCAGCTGGCCATGGAAGCCCCTGTGCCACTGCTTCTCTTCACCCACTTGCTGTCCCAAGATCAGGGGACGCTGGTCCACCTGGGCCCTTCGGTCCCTTCACCTTGGCTCCTGCAGTCCTAGCAGAGGAAAGACTGGGAGTTTCGCAGAGAATGGCAGAGATTCTAGTGGTGGCAAGAAAATCCCCTACTAGGGCCACTTACGGCATGAAGTGGAAACGTTTGTCTGTGGGCGGTAGACTGATCCTTAGACCCTCTTCAGTGCTTGGTCATGTTTGTGCTGGAGTACCTCCTCCACCTCCTTGATTTGGGGCTTAGCTACTCCTCCATCAAGGTGCATCTCTGTTGCATTCGGCATAGCATGCCGCTGTGGGAGAAAGGACTGAGTGCAACTGGACATCTGCAAAACATTTCGCTCGAGGAGTCTTGCATATCAGACCTCCAGGAGGGATCCATTCTGTCCCTGGGATCTTCTTTTGTTTTAGAAAGCTCACCTGCTCCCTTTGAGCCAGCCGAACGGCAGTAGCTATGAGGTGTGTTTTTTTTTTAGTTGCCATCACTTCTGCTCGAAGGATTTCCGAACTTCAGGCCTTGATGTGTAAGAGCCATACCTTGTTTTTCATAGGGACAGGGTGCCGCCACGGACAACTCCAAGTTCATCGAAAAGTGGTGTCCGCTTTTAACGCTGAACCAGGACTTCCAACTTCCCGTCTACTATCCAGAGTTCTTCAACGGGGAGGCTTTGTTACATACTCTGGATGTTCACAGAGTTCTCCGTTATTATTTGGACTGGACCAGTTGTTCATTGCGTTCACAAGACATAAAACAGGGGCTCCTGTCACTAAACAAACACTAATTGAATGGTTAGTCACTTGCATTTTGTTTTGCTACCAGCATCTGGCAAACCCTTAAGGGCTCGGTTAAAGGTCATTCCACCAAGGCTATCATACCTCCTTTGCCTCCCTGAGGAATGTGTCAGCAGAAGATCTATGCACCACAGCCACTTGGAGCACCGTCCATACCTTCATTCGACACTACAGTCTGGACATAGCCTCTAGGAGGAGAGCAGGTTTTGGTTTGGCTGTTCTCCAGGGACTACTCTTAAGAGAGTGGAATTCTCATTCCTTTAGTCACTTCTCCTCCTTCTGATCTGGGCTTATTTGGGTTACTGCTTGAGACTCGATTCTATATGTATTACCTGCTGCAAGAACTCCCTTCAAAGTGAGATAGTAGAGTTACGTAAGAACTTTGCTGTAACAGTAGATCTTAAAGAGGAACTCTTGCAGCAGGTGGCTTTCCTACCTCCATCCCCAGTTCAGTTGTACCCATAATACTTCTCTCCGTTGGGGAGTTCCTTCTCGGTTCTCCGTTATTCACCAACTGGGTCTCCGGCGGGAACTGAAATACGGGGACCCGCCCCTTTATACCACATCTGACGCCGGGTGCTAGACGTTGGGGTCCCCCGCCACAGACTGCTAGCTAGAAGAATTTTCCATGGGGCTCTGATGCTCGCTGGCTTCTCACTATATGTATTATCTGCTGCAAGAGCTCTTTCGAAGATCATCTGTTACAGTAAATTCTTACGTAACTGTACTTTCATCCACACTGTTTGGCATGTACCTTCCCCTGTAAGATGATGCTGGAAGGTCTTCAAACTGGCTCCTCCCACCACCGGGTGATATAATCCTCTGCTCTGACCCATGATGCCAGATCTTCCTTTCTGCTGGAAGATACAGGTTCCCTTCTTCTCACTTCCATGTGTAGTAGGCCCTGGCACTCCAAAACTGTTTTACCGATCAAGATTCGCAGAATCTCAATTATTTTGTTCTGGCGACCGCGATTTAGGACAAGTCTTCTCCAGGTTCTGCCAGTGTCCCTCACGGGCAGAAAATGTCTAGGACTGACGGCGGCATCACTGCGTGTGTACTGCCCAGGGTCTCGATCCATGACACTCAGGTCTGCTACCTATGTCGCTCTTTTCATCCAAATGTTTTGGATGATCGCTTCCACGTCTCCAGCTCGGATGTCCAGAAAAATGGCACCCGCTGGTCAAATGAAGGATGTCTCCATGCGATCTCCGCATCTCGGGTCCAGTGGAACAACTGAAACAGATGAAGGCTTAAGAAGAGGTGGCTCGTCTGCTGAGCTCTCGTGTTTGCCCTTGGTTTTTTTCCACTAAAACTGGGCTCCTCTTCGGGTTCCTTCAAGGAACTGGTCCAATCCCTTCCCACTGTGAGGGAAGGCCCTGGTTCCACATCTCTAGATCCCGTAGAAGGAATCTAAGGAACCAGAGAAACCACATCTCATCGGCGTTGGTCTTGGAACAGAGACGCGATCTCTGTCCTAGGAGTCTTCTCTTCGACTTGATCGAGTTGTGGCCTCGCCTGCCAACCTCACTGTCCCCCCATCAGGTCAGCTGGCCCAAATACTGACTATCATCCGTCGAGATGATCTTCTACCCCGTGACCCATCATTGACTGAGGAGGCTGACAGCTCCTTATTTAGGACTCCGTTCTGTCGGACCTCGCTGATGAGGTGACCCAGCTTGCTGGGAAGCCCCAGGTGTTGGTAGTCCCTGACCCAGAGGACGCGGGTTCTCCTACCTTCTCTCGAGTGTCCCCTGCCGGGTCCCCTGACAGTCGGCGTCCCAGGTCTGGGACATCCCTGGACCAAAGGCAGAGGAAGTCGCATAAGTTGGCACTCTAGGCGGTGCCACTGCCACTCGTCTTTATCCTCCTCGGATGAAGGGAGGCTCTACACGGTTGCGTCGGCTATTTAGAGTGCTGTGGTAGCAGCTTGTTCTGGCTGGGCGAAGGTGGTCCTTCCACCCCAGCCATTACCTGGCTGTCGCCCTCAGGCCGAGTTGACCACCCAGGTCTTGTCATCCCCTTCTACTCGTGGAGCCGGCAGCATCACTCCCGACTTGGCCGAATCGGTGTCTCCACCTATTCCGTGGAGCCGCCACAGAAACAACCTTCCTTGGGGGGCTCCCCCAGGGTCTCTGCCTGCTTCTGGCCTCCCGCACAGGCTGTCTGTTACTGTGACCTCCTGAATGCCCGTGAGCGGATTTGGTAGACTCTGGTGACAGGACCGCTGTATCCAGACTCCTTGTAGTCCGACGATGCTGATTTGGCATTTCGTTCTCGGGATGACGATGCCATGAGTCTGTATGTGTGAGAGGCCCACCTCCTTTATGAGAATCCTCCGCGAGTCCTGGGGATGAAGCTGGAGCCCGTTGAGAAACAGGATAATATCCCTAACTGAGATCCTCAGGAAGGGGGATTCCCTGACTTAGCCTTTCCAGTAACTGAAGCCATTGTTTGCCCAGCTCTGGAGCTCTGGCAGCACCGAGTCTCCTGTCCCTTTTTCGTCCGCCATGAGTGGCCGCCAAGTGTCGCGGTTTCTACTGGCTGCCTTTCTGGATTTTCACAGCATCCCTCAACTGAGGGAGTGGGGACAGAGTCTGTGTTCTGGCAGGTTGGGAACCTGAGGAGACTCTGATGAGCCACGGACAAAGAATCCCAGAAGCTGGATCATCCGCCTGAAAGGGTGTGCTGCCTCCTCACTGGGCCTCAGTCAGGTGAGCTCAGCTGTAATCATGGCACACTTCTCCCATGCCCTGTTGGGCTCTTTATATGAGGTGCTTCCTCACCTTCCATGACCTTCGGTCACTGTCAAGCAGGTTTGGGACCAGGGCCAGTGGTTGCCAGACAGCAGCTCCAAGTGGCCTTGGACATTGGGGATTGTGCCATTCTGTTACAGCCACGGTTGCCATGCACCGCAGGGCTTGGTTGAGGTCTCAACTTTCACGGTGACACCCAGCAATGTTGGCAGATGTCTCATTCTTGGTACTGACCTGTACGGATTCAGGAGTGATGGTCACCTGAATGTAGTCGGTCCAGTACCACATTGGACTCTGCCACGCCTGCCCAAAAAGGCATCCCAGGTTCCAAGAAGCAGAAGAAGCTTTCATCCCTTCTGCCCTGTGTGCAAGCAGCCCCAGTTTCACCTGGGCAGCAGCAGCAGGCCCATTCTTGGCGCCTTGGCTCAAGTCAGGCACCAGTCATGCAAACCGGGAGGGAAGGGTCTGGTGGTCCCACTTCCAGATCCTCCTCTTCCGGCCTGCTCAGTGACGGGCTGGGGTGACCAGCCCCATACCCGTCATGACTACTTTTGGTTCTCCCTCTGAGGTTTGACTTGCCACTTCCTTTCTGCTGGTCGCTGTTACCATGAACAGGTGGGTGTTGGAGTGGTTGGCTGGGACTGCCTCTGGAATTTGAGTAGTACCTACCAAGCCTCATGCCCACGCTGAGAAAGTGTATCAGTCCACACCGAATCGGCCTGAGAGATGACATAGCCTGTCTCCTCCTCAGGGAGGTAGTGGCTCAAGTGACAGACCCCCCAGTCAACCCAAGGTCTGCTTTCACGTACTTCCAGGTCCCGAACGGATGGGGTTGGCACCCCATTCTGGATCTGCATGACCTGAATCAGTATCTCAGGTCACACGCCTCTTTGGATGGTAATGCTGTCTCAGATCATACCATCCCCAGCAAAATGTCTGGTCTTGCTCCTCCATCTTCAGGGACGGTTTTTCCATGTCCCAGCCATCCATCACACCTAAGTTTCCTCCACTTTCGAAAGGAGAGGGAATCCCTGAGTTCCAAGCCATGCCGTTCAGCCTGTCATCGGCCCCCGGTCTTCACCAAATGCATTGCAGTGGTGGCAGCCCATCTTTAGCTGCTGAGGGTCAGAGCACCTTTCTCGACGTATTCTCATAGTGGGTCCTCCAGATTGGAGGTGGAGAGGTCCAAGACCTGTCTCAACTTGTCCTCCTCATCAACGAAGGCAGAGTCGGAACTCGTGCCCTCTCTGGTGATCTGCTTCATCGGATGAGTGTCCGGCTCTTGCCGAGCCAGAGCCCAGCGGACAGGGTGAGGTTCTCTTCCTCCTTGCACAGTCATTTCTGGTTGTGCTGTTTCTGCCCATGACTGTCCCGCGCCTTCTGGGTTACATGGCCTGTACCACTGAGGTCCGTTGGGCCTGGTGGCTAATGCATCCCATTCAGTGGGATTTGGCCAGCCATTGGTCCCAGCATCTTGGTCATCTTTGACAAGCTAGTCATGGTAACCTAGAGACTTTGGGACACCCTCCCATGGTGGACCATCCCCGAACATCTGCAGGAGGATCCTCTTGTCCGCCTTAGTCTGATGGTCGCTCTCATGGTCATGCCTCTCACAGGCTGGGAGCTCACATGGGGAACCACAGAGTCCATGGGCTCTGGAACCCCAAGGAGTCCCTGCCACATCAACCTGCTGAGCTTTGAGCAGTCCTGCTGGTGCTGACTGCGTTAGTCCTGTTTCTACTGGGTCAAGTTGTCCAGGTCCATACAGACAACACCACGACCATGCGTTGTCTCAACAAACAGGCGACACGCACTCCCGGCCTCTGTGCAGGGGCGCTCCCCATCCTGGACCCTTGTGAGCTGACTGGAAGCAGATCTCCTAGACATCCCTGTGGCAGAAGCCTCGATCCATTCAGCTGGATGCCCTGGCCATGTAGGCGAGGTATCCCATGAGTGGTCTCTTCACCCAGAGGTAGTACACAGCCTGTTCTCTCCCTGTGGGGCACCCTCAGGTGGACCTGTTCACCCTAGGGAGAACACAAAGCTGAGCTGTTTCATGCCGTCCCCTCTCAGGGCTCGCTGAGGGTTGCCTTTTAGGAGCCATGGACCCCAGTCCTCTTCTACCTTCCCTCCATTTCCTTGATCCACAAGGTGCTTCTCCAGTCAAGATGAACATGCGTATGTGATCGTAGCCTTAGTTGTACACCAGTTCTGGTATCCAGATCTCCTCCGCCACAGGCTCCAGGTATCTTCCAGCATGCCTGGACCGATACAGTCAATCAGTGTTCATCTGACCTTCAATCCTGCGCCTGACAGCTGGTTTCTGGCTGGGTTCCAGGCTTTGGGTCTTCTAACGATGTCCTCAGCATGATTGAAGCATCTAGGAAGAGTTGAGTTAGGGTGTATGCCTCAAATGAAAGGTTTTTGTTGGTGTCAGGAACGAGGCCTGACCTAGTTCTGTCTATGGTCAGTATCCCTGACTCCTTTGGTTCCCCTCCAAAGGAGGTCTCGAACTTCCCTTAAGGTGCACTTGTGCCATTCCGCTACCAGGTGTGGGGTTGTCAATGGGTTTGCACGGAGACAGTGGTCTGCACTTTGCAGCGCCTAATCACTATCTTCTCAGTGCTGCAACCTCCACCTCTGTTTGATTTACCTGGTTTGGCAAACTCAGCAAGCCATCGAGGCATGCACAGGTGAGATATCACATGTTCGTGGAAGACCGCCTTCCTGTGCATCACATCGGATAGACGGAGCTCCAGGCGCCTCGGTGATCTCCTTACCTGGTCTTATACAGGGACATGGTTGTCCTGTGTCCCAAACTGAAGTTCCTTCCACATGGTGTCGATTCACCTTAACCGGGTGTCTTTCTGCCTGTTTACCTGAACTGCACCCTGAGGCGAATACAGGCTCCCTCTGGACCTGGGGCGGCCTCTTTTATTATAAGGAGCAGGTGGCTAAGTTTGGGAAGTTTGCCACTGTTTGTCACTTACGCTGGCTGCCTGGCAGACCTGGGCAGAGCGGATGATTGCGATGGTTTTGCATCTGCATTGATCTCACTATAGGTTGGCAGGTAGGAGCTCCCAAGGGCTGAGGCTTGTTCCCACCATACTGCTGCATCGGTGGCTGCTTCTAGGATGTCCTATCCAGGATATCTGCAGGGCTGCCACCTGGAGGTGTGAACACCTTCATTACCACGCCGACACTTAGTTACGCTTGGATGCTGGTTTTGGAGCCCTGTCCTGTAGTCTATTCCTGGTAGGGGTGTGCTTGCCTCCCTTCTCCCGGAGAACTGCTAGAGTCTGCCAAATAGTGGATGAGCTACATCCACAATCCTAGAAAATAGTTTCTAGGACAGGATATGTTGTTCATCCACTCATTGGCAGTATCCGCTTTAAATCTTGCGGAAGGTCTTCGTTGCTCCTCCCACCCACCGGGTATAACTCGCTCCCCCATGGCTTAATCTCTCCCGCTTGGAAGCTCAGGTTCCCTCCTAACGCCTGTGTTTGTGACTGGTCTATTTCTCGTTTGTGGTTTAAAATAATATTTTGCAAAAGACTGTCTTGATCCTCGCGGCTGCGATGGATAATCACCCCGGTTTCGAGATGCCTATGCGGCAGAAGATGTCTGGACGGACCACACTCCACGTGTCTACTGTAGGCCTTGAAAACCCGACCATGGCTTAGGCCTGTGCTCATCTTTCTCGGCCTCGTCCTCGGGGCCGTGCTGCCCGGTGCAGCTGGGCACGTCGAGCGTTCCCTCAGTGAAGAAGTCCAAGGAGGCCCGGTTGGCCCGGTGTCGGCGGGCGGGCACAAAGCGGATCAGCTTCAGCGGATGGTAAGCCCCGAGGAGGCGTGGGTCGTATCTTCCTCGGCCGGTATTTCTCCCGCCTTCTGGGTTCTTCCACACGGCTTCCTTTAAGGGTTTTGTCCCTCTCCACTGAAGGAGGGGCTGCGTCTACTTTTCCGGTCCAAAGTGAGGACAGGGTAAGTCCTCCGCTGACGCCTTGGGCGGAGTCCTTTCTCGGCCGTCACCGCCGGGTTTCGGGTCGGCTTCGGCCACTGGCCTCACGGTGTCCCGTCAGGTCAGTGACGAGACTCCTGCCTGATGAAGTGATTTTCTCGATCATTGGACGGGCGCTTAGCAGCCGAGATTCTCTCCGGTTCCCGGGAGGAGTTGAGTCGATGGGCTGCTTGTGCCTCCGGTTCCGGCCTCGGATGGCGTCCTTCGGAGCCGAAGGAGGTCGGTTCCGCCACACCTCCTGCACCGACCCAATTCGGGACTCGTCTCGGTCTCGACCTTCGGTCCAGCGTTCCACGTCAGGCGGTCTTGGTCTGCACTGCGGGTGGCAAGCTGGTCCTCGCCCCTCTCCTCGGATGAGGGAGCTTCGTAAATTACGTCGGCAGTCACGAGGACCTTATGTTGCAACTCACTCCTGGCCGGGAATAAGCCGACTCCGGCGCCTTCCCGGCCATATAAGTGGTTGTCACGCGGCCGGACACAACCCCTCGACTTCCGAGGCCTATGCCCAGGCGGTTGTTGCGGCAAAACCAACTGCTCCACCGTTAGATTGGAACCTCCGCCTCCACAGCCACCATTGGGGCTCCGACCAGAGGATTCTCGGTCGGCTAAGGTTTACCCATCGGCTGTCAGTTACCCTCACTCCCGACCGACCTCGGCAGGTGAAGGTGGCTCAGGCCAGAGGCAGCTCTTGAGGACTCTTCCGAGTCCGAAGATGATTCCTCCTTCTTCTCCAAGCGACTGGACTTGGGTCTTCAGAGGTCAGCCAATGGGCGATAGCCCGTCAGTTCTTCCTAGGACTGCTTCGCTCATCTCGGAGTCTACCGGATGGAGCTCGAACCTCGTTTCCAAACGGGCCAGGTATCCCTCACGGAGATTCTGGACCGAGGATTCTCCCGCGAGGCCTTTCCGGTGGCCGAGGCCATAGTGGGTCCAGCACTGGAACTTTGGCAGCGCCTGCTTCCTGCCCTGCGCCTTCGGCCAGGATGGCCAGGAAGTATCACGGTCCCTCCGGTTCCTTGTCCCGGTTTTGGGTACCCTCTGCTGAGGGGGTTGGTTACCAGACAGCGTTTTCAGGCGCGGCTGGCGCCAGGGATGTGGACAAACCTCCTGACAGGAGTCAAGAAATTGGACTATGTCGGTGAAAAGTCTCGCTGCGTCCTCTCTCGCGCCTTCGTCCAGGCCAGTTCGGCCGTCCTCATGGCACATTTTCTCATGCCCTGTTGGGCTCCCTGGATGAGGTCATCCTCATCTTCCCGCCGATCTGCAGACTACGGTTAAGCAGGTGGGGACCAGGGCAGGAGTGCCAAACAGCAGCTCCAGACTGCTTTGGATGTAGGGGACTCATGTGCCAGATCGGTGGCGGCGCAGTGGCTATAGGTCAGTGGGCTTGGCTGAGGATATCCACCTTTACTGGATACCCAGCACAAGTTGGCGGATGTTCCTTTTGGGGACTGACCTCTTGAGCCCTGGGTGGAAGGTCACCTGCAGAGGATCGAGAAGTCAATGCCACCTTGGACTCGGTCTCTTCCGCTCAGAAGGACAAAGGCCGCAAACCACAGCCTAAGCCCTTTCGCCCTTCTGTGCCCCGCGCGCCCGGCCCAGCACCGCCAGGGCCAGCAGGCTCGGCCCTGGCATCCCAAACCCAAGCCGGGCCTACCTCTAACAGGAGGCAGGAGTGAGGGCCCAGGAGGTCCCTCGGCGATCCCTCCTCCAAGCCTGCCCAGTGGGCTGGGGGTGTCGCCCCATCCCGTCACCCTTGCCCTAGGTCCCCGTGAGGACGGCTCGCCTGCACTTCTGTTCCGCCTGGTCCGCTGTTACCACGGACAGGTGGGTCTTGAGGTGGGGAAGAGGCCTGCCTCTGGAATTCGGCAGGCACCACCCTTCAGAGCCGTCGCCTCGAGGGCCGGGATCTAGCCTCACTGGCGGCTCGTCGAGCCGACGTCCTCTCCTCCTCCAGAAGGAGGTGGTAGAGAGGTGGTAGGCCCTCCTTCAGACCCAGGGTTTTGTCCAGGTACTTCCTGGTTCCAAGCGACGGGGCTGGGCGCCATTCTCGACTCCACACGACTCTAAACAAGTTCCTAAGGTCTCGAACCTCTAGGATGGTCACTTTGCTCAGATAATACCATCTCTTGGAGCCTTGCGTGTGGTTCTGCTTCTCTGGACTATGGGGGACGTTTTTCACGTCCCTATCCGTCTGTCTCACTGAGATTCCTTCGCTTCGGCGGAAGGATCTCTCTTGAGTTCAAGCCATGCCTTGGCTTGTCTCCAGCTCCCAGGGTCTTCACCAAATGCATGGCAGTGGTGACAGCATTCCCTATGGCACCGAGGGGTCTGGTGTGTACCTTACCTGACGACTGGCTGATAGCAGCTCCCTCCAGGAAGGAGGCGGAGTGGTCAGAGATCTGGCCCTCTGTGGTCTGCTTTCAACTGGGCCTCTCCTTGTCAACGAGGCTAAGTCGAACTCGAGCAAGCAGGTGATTTTATTCATCGGGCAGCTCGACTCTCTTCGAGCCAGGCGCGCTCCCGGCGGACAGGGCCGAGGTTCTTTCCTCCTTTGCCCGATCATTTCTGGTTGGGCAGTCAGCCCTGCCGGGACTTCCTCGCCTCCTGGGTCTCATGGCGGCCTGTACCAGCGTGGTCCGTTGGGCCCGCTGGAACATCGTCCTTCAGTGGGGACTGGCCAGCCAGTGGTCCACTGCTGCGATCCTTGGACCAGCTTGTGTCGGGTGACACAGGGGTGTGGAATGCTCTCCAGTGGTGGACCGTCCAGATCAATTGCAGGAGGGCATCCGTTCATCTGCCTTGAGCCGACGGTCTCTCTGTCGACCGATGCTCTCTGATGGGTTGGGGTGCCCATCTGGGGAACACTGGGCTCATGGCCTCTGGTCCGCGGGAGTCCCGATGCACATCAACCTGCTGGAGCTCCGGCGGTCCGCCTAGTCTCACCGCCTTTGCTCCGTTCCTCCGGGGTCAAGTGGTCCCGAGTCCAGACGGACAATACCACGACCATGTACTATCTAAAACCGGGCCAGGCGGGACGCGCTCCATGCTTCTATGCAAGGAAGCTCTCCGCAGATTTGGTCACTCGTGCGCAGCCTGGAGGCGGATCTCCTAGCCATTCACGTGGCAGGAGCCTCCAACACCCTGGCCGTGCCCTGAGCGGATAGGGGCTGCATCCCACGAGTGGTCTCTCCTGCCGGAGGAGTACAGCATCTGTTCTCCTTTGGGGCACCACTCAGGTGGACCTGTTTGCCTCCACGGAGAACGCAGGTTGAGTCTGTTCCATGCCCGCCTCTCAGCAGGGCTCGCTGCAGGGGATGCCTTCTCGAGGCAATGGACCCCGGGCTCCTTTACGCTTTTTTCCCATTTCCCTTGATCCACAAGGTGCTTCTCAAGGCGAGGAGGGACAAGGCAGGTGATTCTGATAGCCCCAGACTGGCCTCGCCAGTTCTGGTACCAGATCTCCTCAGTCTCAGCTCCAGGACTCATGGCTGCTCCAGCTCGCCCGGACCTGCTCTCAGTCAATCAGGGAAGGTGTTCCATCCGGACCTTCACTCCCTGCACCTGACGGCCTGGTTCCTGAGCGGCTAGAGTTCCAGGCTTTGGTCTTTCGTGACGAGGTCCTCAATGTAGTTGAGGCGTCCCGTAGAGTCGACCAGAAAATGCTATGCCTTCAAATGGAAAAGAGTTTTCCATTTGGTGTCAAAAGGGCTTGGACCCTTCCTCCTGTTCCTTGGCAAGCATCTTGGACTATTTATGGTCCCTTTCTAGTCAAGGGCTTAGGTCGACGACCTATTGGCGTACTCTGGTTGCCATCTCTGCTTACCGGCGCGCGGCGGAAGCAGTCGGTGGCGCAGGAGAAGGTGGTCTGGGCGCTTTTTCAAAGGCCTTGATCACATTCCTCCAGTCGTGAACCCCCACCTCCAGTGGGATCTACTGCTGGTACTGGCAAAGCTCATGGGCAGGACTATTCGAACCTATGCACAGGTGTGCTCTCTCTCACCTGTCGTGAAGACCGCCTTCTTGGTGGCTATCCGTTAGCCGGAAGGATGGGAGAGCTCCAGGCGCTTCCATCGAGTCTCCTTACCTGGTCTTCCACAGGGACAGTTGTCCTGCGCCTACCCAAATTCCTTCCGAAGGTGGTAGGCCTGAGTTTCACCTTAACTAGGTGTTGACTCTGCGTGTGTTCTACCCCAATCACACCTCGGAGGGTCGAATATAGGCTCCATACTCTGATCCTAGAAGGGGCCGCTATTATAAGGAGCGACGGCTGAAATTCGGGAGAGGTTCGCCAGCTGTTTGTCACCTACGCTGAAGCCGCATCTGGCAGACCTGCAGCCAGCGGACGATAAGCAGGTGGGTAACCTCCTGCATAGATCTCTGCTATAAGTTAGCGGGCATGGAGCCTCCCAGAGGGATAAGAGCTCATTCTACCCGCATACTGCTTGTAACGTGGCTGCTTCCAGGGACGTCCCTATCCAGGAAATCTGCAGGGCTGCTACCTGGAAGTCAGCAAACACCTTCATTACCCACTACCACATCGACCTTGAGTCACGCGGGATGCTGGTTTTGGGGCCTCGGTTCTCCAGTCTCTCTTTCCCAAGTAAGTATATGGGGTGTGCGTCTTGCCTCCCTCCTCCCGGAGAACTGCTAGGACTGCCAATGAGTGGATGAACAACATATCCATGTCCCTAGAAATACAGGTTACTCACCTGTAACAGGAGTTCTAGGAATGGTATATGTTGTTCATCCACACTACCCATTTCACCTCCCGCTTCGACGCACAACCTGAGCTTCCAGCGGGCCAGATCTGGCGTCATGGGGCGGAGCCGAGTTATACCACCCGGTGGGTGGAGGAGCAAGTTGAAGACCTTCCGGCAAGATTTAAAGCGCAAGGATACTGCCAATGAGTGTGGATGAACAACATATACCATTCCTAGAACTCCTGTTACAGGTGAGTAACCTGTATTTACTACTTGTAATAGTAGTTCTAGCAGTGGTATATGTTGTTCATCCACACTGTATGGCATGCCTTTCCTTTAAGATGATGCCAGAAGGTCTTCAGGCGGCTTCTCTCATCTACCTGGGTGGTATAATCCTTGGCTCGCCCCATGGCCAGATCTTGCCCACTGTAAGCTAGGTTGTGCGTTGAAGCTAGGGAGGTGGTGTGGACGAACAACGATACCATTCCAAGAACTACTTACAGGTGAGTAACCTGTTTATCTTTGAGGAGTGTCTCGCAGCAGGACGCATCCTGCCCTCCATCCCTCTCCTTCTCTAGGAAAACAAATTCTGGTCCAGAGACTTGTGGGTTGGGATACCCATGGTACTTGACTTCCAACTCGGTCCTCGCGTGTAATGAGATCAATCCAGCGGGGAAACTGAGGATACCAGGGACCGCCCACACTTATATAGGAAACAGGATGGTGGTGTGATGTGTGGGCAGCCCCTGGAAAGACTGCTAGGCGAGCTGCCGTGAACTGGCGACCTCTGGTGATGACCCAAGTATATTACCTGCTGCAAGAGATACTCTTCAAAGATCTATTGTTATATGGTAAGTTCTTACGCTGTACTTTCTAGGAGTGGTATCGTTGTTCATCCACACGAACCCACCCGACCTCCCCAGCCGATGCACAACCTCTGCTTTCAGTGGGCAAGAATTGGCATCAAGGGCGGAGCCAAGAGATATACCAACAGGTAGAAGTGGGAAGAGTCAGCTTAAAGACCTTCCAGCAAGATTCTTAAAGGGAAAGGACATGCCAACAGGTGTGGCTGAACAACATATATCACTCCTAGAACTACTGATCTTCCTGGACATAAAGTCTCCACCACTCATTCACACTAATGGGACTACATGGAGGCACTGGACCAGCGAGCCAAATTTTTCAGGAGGCCAGCTAGGATAGGGAGGCAAGAGAGCGGCACCGTGAGCCAGGCTTAGCTGTATAGACTACCTCGATGTCGACCCTCCAACTGCTTCAGTTCCTTTTTCTCTCGCCAAGTGCGCTTTTAGTGACAACACTCGGCCACCGGGAGTCAAAACTTCACATCTGTATGATAGCAGCTTCAGTTTTATTAGTAGTAGTATTAGTTTATTTCTAGAAAACAATAGTACCGATTTAAAAATATTGGTTTTATTATTTTATCAGAAGTCTTCAGCCCTCCATTGTACGGAATTGACCATGAGTGGGGCAGGTGACGGTAGGGAGAATTAACATGAAAGCTGTCAGTCAGCCGGGCTGTGTCTGGTCCGCTGCACTCTGTGGTGGGGGGACTTAGACAGTCTGGTGCCTCGGGATAGTGGTCTCCGGAAGCACAAAAGAAGCAGTCCCATTCTGGCACCAATCGACCTAGAGCTCTTCTTCAGGCTCCTGGTCGAAAAAGAAGTGGCACCATTCGAGTTGCCCTGGTACTGCCTGCGTGATGACTATCAGTTGCTGGGGGCAGGGGCCATTCTCCACCTCTTCTGGAGTCCCTCCAGTCTCTGTCCCTGATGACCGGCATCCTGGACTCCAGAGTCCCTCCCCACCCATTGGGGGTCCTCAGTGAGCATTTTCACCATTGGGCTGCTCTTATGGAGCAGTGGGTGGCAGTTGTCTCGACTACCTGAGCCGGCTAGTCCCATCGCCAGGGCCATCGGGCTTCTCGGTTTTGACCTGCAGTCTGGGCAGTTGAGACTTCAGGCACCTCCTGGTGCCGCCAACTCCATGCCTTGGTGTCTGTCCCCTCACATGGCTGCAGTGCAGGTGTCCACACTGATGCTTTATCTCCTGCTCAATTTTTTCATTTTCTTCCTCAAATTAGGGTTTTCAGACTTCTGTAGCAGTGCCGGCCTCCCCAGTGATGTGTTCACGGTCTGCTTCCCCGGCGCTCGTGCACTGTGTGTTGGTGCCATGCTCAGTGCTACAATCCTTGCTGGCACTGCACTCGTGTGCCACTTTCTATGCCAGCACCGCCTGTGTTCTCGGCGCTGTTTCCTGTGGTGGCGCCTGGGCTCTGGTGGCGCTGCATGGGTATTTCAGGGGATTTTCAATGCAGATTCTTTACACTCCTCTTCCTTCCTCTTCTTTTCATCCTTTTCCTGTCTATGCAGTCCTGTCTGAACTGACGGGATGATATTGAACCTAATCGTGATCTTCGTTTGGGAGATGACTGATGATGACTCCCCTTTAGGGCGGGAACAAACCTGCTGCAGAGTCTTTGGTCGAGGGCCTTTCCTTTAAGTCTCTGCTCAGAAATTTAATTTCTCTCTCTCTCTCCCTCACTCCAGACCTGGGATATTGATCCTGGGAAGTTGCCTGCTTGCAGTATCTGCATGTTCCGGATATTCCTACGGATTTAACCCCCATGCAGCCTTCTTTTGAGACCCTTTCCCAGATGGTGTGGGATAACCCTGCCTTATTCCCTCTGTAAGTCCATAGATAAGAAACATGCCCATCCCAAGGATCGTCCCATTCTGGCCTCTCAAGCTTTTGCTGATGCCATCGGTGTTCTGGCAGAGAATGATAAGGCTGTTCTTCCACAGAAAGCTACAACGACGTCTAATAAACAAAGAATCTCTAAGATCGACACCTTGAGCAAGCGAGTCTTTGCTGCTTCAACCTTGGGCATGAGCATTGCTAGCTATCAGGATTATTTTTCCCAGTATGAATATACACTCTGGCATTCGCTCAGAGCTACGGTAAAGCTCTTCCCAATTTGGAGGTTAACACAGAGCTTCTACAGACCATTACCAGAGGCATTGAATCCAATAATCAACAGATTGACTGCCATGGATGCTTTCGACACTGCCTCCAGAGTGGTGGCATCTGATATTTGCACCGTCATCACTCTTGGTTGCGCACCTCGGGCTTTACTAATAATGCCCAGCAAAAGGTTATGGCCTTACCTTTCGACAGTATGTATCTGTTTGGACCTCAGGTAGAGCAGACTCTTGAGGCCACTCAGAAAACTAGGTCAGCCATCAAAGCAGCTAGACCCCCTCCTGTAGCCCTTCAAAGGCGGGAAACCGCATCGGTTTCATAACCATCAGTCCATTCGTGGTAGGGCAGAGGAAGCTTTAACAGAAACTAAACTCCACAGCTGCAGAAGAAAGCGCAGCAGAAGGCACAGGGCCCAGCGCCCAGTGCCACCCTCTGAGATTCCAGCAAAGCTCCCACCTCAGCTGTCCGGGGGACACTTTCTTGATAGTAGGAAGGCGCTGACTCAGTTTTACGACAGGTGGAAGTCTATAACATCAGACAAATGGGTCCTCAGGATAATCCAAGAGGGTACTCTCTCAATCTGTCGGAAACTTCTCCGGATCTTCCACCCAAGTGGCAGCCCAGGCTGTCTTCCTCTCAGTCAGACCTTCTTGCATCCAAGATTCAAGCGTTCTGAACAACAGGGCAGTAGAGGTAGTTCCACTGGACCAGCGGAACACAGGATCTTACTTCGAGACAGCTCTTGCAGCAGGTTGCACCATTAGGACTGAAGTAGGCAGGCGTCAGGACCCCTGAGGAAAAATTCTGGCTAGCTATCTTCTGCGGGGACCGCCAGCCGTCAGTCCGCCTCGGCGTCAGGCGTAGTACATAAGGGCGGTCCCATAGATTCCCCAGTTCTTTCCTCTCCGCCGACTTGTAAGTCTCGACCTCTTGTTCACAGTTCTAGCGCAGACGCTGGTAAAGTTTTCCTTTGGAAAATTTGTTTTTTTTTCGTCAGTTTGTTGTCTGATGTCCTCCAACCTCCGGTCATTCTTAAGGCGCCTGTGGGAAGCAGATCCCTTCAAGGATCCACATTCGGCCCTGTCCGTGCTTAGGCCCAGACCACGACACCCGGTCCTGCTCCTTTGCCTTGGCTTCAACAGCAGAACCCGGATCCGTCACCAGAAGGCCCTACAGGCGTTCCTGCTCGAGAACAGAACCAGAGAGGATACGGATACTACTCCCACTTTTTCCTGGTTCCAAAGCAGGACCTCCGTCCGATTCTGGACCTCAGCGACCTCATTATGGTCGCCTACAAAGATTCCTTGGTGACCCTTCCGGTCTTATCCCCATGCTAAAGAGGATGCATTTTTAGCATCCCTAGACATGCAGGATGCATACCTACACATCCCTGTAGCTCAGGCACACAGGAGGTTCCTGCGCTCGAATTTCTCGCCACCACTTTCAGTTCCGAGCACTTCCATTCGGACTGTCATCAGCTCCAGGGTCTTTACCAAATGCATGGCAGTCGTGGCGGTCTCTAAGGAGACAGGGCCATTATGTGTTCCGTACTTGGATGATTGGCTTCTCATGGCGCCTCAGAGAGGCGTTGTTATTGGCTATCCAGAGTCCCCGGATCTGTTTGGTCTCTGGGCATCTTGATCAATTACGAGGTCTCTCCTGGTACCATCACAGAAACTGCAGTTCATAGGCGCAGTCCTGACACCGCTCAGGGAAGAGCATTTCTTCCAGGCGACAGAGCGGAATGCATCAGATCCTCATCAGGGATCTTTCGTCGAAACCGTCCCAGCCAGGTTGGTCTTTCGCTTGCTCGGACACATGGCTGCGGCCATTCCGACCGGTCCTTTCGCAAGGCTCCACATGGGTAACTCAGTGGATGCTCAAGGTGCAATAGGACCAAAGGCAAGACCATATGCAGCATCCGGTCAGAATCCTAGAGCCGTGATTCGAGACTGGCAATGGTGGCTAGACCCAGGGACACTCTCTACGGGTGTTCCGTTTATAGCGCCGTACCGGAGGTAATCCTCACCACAGACGCCTCAGGACTAGGGTGGGAGCACACCTGGGACGGGTGAAGTCCCAGGGAACGTGGACCCCTCAGGAGGCTCACCTTCATATCAGCATTCTGGAGATGAGGGCGGTCCTTATGCCCTGCAGGCATTTCAGTCAGAGATCCCGCCAGTACTCTCCTGCTACAGACAGACAACACGCGGTGATGTATTACCTCAACAAACAAGGAGGCGCACTCTTACCCCCTTTGCAGGGAGGCCATGAGGGTGTGGGATTGGGTAATCCGACCCTGCGTCGAACCTGATCACAGTACATGTCCCGGGGTGGACAACACAATTGCAGACGGCCTGAGTCGCTCCCAGGCCAGAGTCCATGAGTGGAACTTTTCAGGAGGTAGCAGAGGATCTGTTTCTTGATGGGGAACTCCAGAATTGGACTTGTTAGCTTCCCCATCCAGTGCAAAACTGCCCAATTTTGCTCGCTAGATCCAGGGCCTGGTGTTTTCTGGCAAGATGCGTTGTCCCTCTCCTGGGTGGACAGATTCCTCTACGCTTTCCCTCCCTTCCGTTGATCCAGAGAGTTCTTCTCAAACTGCACAGGAGCATGCATCAATGATCCTGGTGGCCCTTTCTGGCCCAGACAGATCTGGTTCCCTTTGCTAATACAGCTATCCGGGAACCTCCGCTCCGCTGCCATTCAGCTCCCATCTCTTGTCTCAGGAGGAGGGTTCACTGGTCCACCGGACTTACGCTTACTGAACCTGCATGCATGGCTCTAGAGACATAGCCATCTTGCGACAGGGTCTCGCAAGAGGTTGCGGAAGTTCTTTCTGTAGCCAGAAAGCCGGGCAACGCATGCGACATACACCATGAAATGGCGCCATTTTTGTCTGTGGTCGCAAAACACGCGGCCTTCCCCTTTAGGTTGTCCGTGAAGCTGTGTTAGAGTACCTGCTCTCCCTTTCCGTTTGGGTCTTGCCTACCTCTATTAAGGCACCTCTGTGCCATTTCAGCTTATCACCTCCCGTGGACAGCAAGTGGCACAATTAGATGCCTGTCGAGAATTCTTGAGAGGGGTGTTGCATCTTAGGACGCCCATTAAGGACCCAGTGCCTCCATGGGACTTGCTCTTTGTCCTGGGCAACTCACGCTCCCCCTTTGAACCTGCCGCCGGATTGCGAGCTGCGTTTTCTGTAGTGGAAAGCGTTGTTTTGGTTGCTGTTACATCAGGTGAAGAGTTTCTGAGCTTCATGCCTCAGTTGTAAAGAGCCTTATTTAATTTTCCACCGGGACAGAGTATCCCTGAGGACGAATCCTAAATTCTTGCATAAGGTGGTTTCCACACTCACTCTCAATCAGGACATTGAGCTGCCTGTCTACTTCCTAATTATTCTAATAGAGGAGAGGCGCTGCTCCATACCCTGGATGTTCACCGCAGCTTAAGGTACTACCTGAGCAGAACTAAGCAGCTTCAGAATTGGAGCAACTTTTCGCTTCCTTTACTGAAAGGATGATGGGCCAACCAGTATCCAAACAGTCCCTGTCTCGCTGGCTTGTCCAGTGCATATCATATTGTTATGATATCAAACCAAAGCCCTCCCGGGATCAGTCCGGGGCCATTCCACTAGGAGTGGCCACCTCCTTTGCAGCACTTGAAACGTCTCCACTCTGCCATTTGTGCTGCAGCCACTTGGAGCTCTTGTACATACCTTTATCAGGCATTATAGCCTGACATCGCTTCATGAAGAGCCGGCTTCGCCTGGCTGTGCTACAGAGTCTCCTGTCCTAGAATCAGGACCTGGAATTAACTTTCTAGTTTCCCCTCCCAGAGTGTTTGCAAGCGCTACTGCTTGGGAATCAGTCCTAATGGTGTAACCTGCTGCAAGAGCTGTGTCTCAAGTAAGATAGTACAGTTACGCAAGAACTTACCGTAACAGTAGATCTTAGAAACAGCTCTTGCAGCAGGTACTCCTGCCCACCATCCCCTTGGAGGAGGCATGGCTTAGCCTTTACTAAAAGGGATTTTCCTTGACTTCTGACAGTGGATCCTCGGTCTCCATTCCGATGTCAGCCTGCAGCCGGAAGTCTCGGCGGAGAACTGGGGAATGTTGGGACCTTATATAGTACATCTGACATCGGAGGCGGGACCGACGCCGGGGTGGTCCTCGCTGAAGATAGCTAGCTAGAATTTTTCCTGGGGTCCTGATGCCTGCCGCTTCAGTCCTAATGGTGCAACCTGCTGCAAGAGCTGTTCTCGAAGATCTACTGTTACGGTAAGTTCTTACGCAACTGTACTTTTCACTTCTATTACTTCTAGTTCCAAACAAGACAGGCAGTATGCCCCTACCCTTGACCTCAGAAAGTTAAACAAGTTTCTTTTCAAGGAAAAATTCAAGATATCACTCTATTCCTTCTACCTCTGATTCATCAACATGATTGGCTAGCCTCATTGGACATGGAGGCGCCTACCAACACATTTCTCATACACCCAAAGCACCACAAGTACCTAAGGTTCGTGGCATTGGGTCAGCACTACCAGTTCGAGTCCTGCCCTTTGGGCTGTCCTCTGTGCCTCGAGTGTTTAAAAAGTGCTGTGCAGTTCTAATGGTGCATCTGAGGAAAATCGGAACCAAGTGTTCCCCTATCTGGATGACTGCCTTCTCATGAGCCCCTCCAGACAGGGAGACTAGAGGCTGTGGCTACAGCCGCAAACTTCCTCATGTCCATGGGAGTTCTGCTAAACTTGAAAATGTCGAGTTACAGCCCTCCTGGAGGCTCATCTTCATTGGAGCTCTTCTGGACACCTCCTGCACGAAAGCCTTCCTTCCGAGGACAGAAGGAGCGATATTCTCCAGATGGCCTGCTTCATCAGGGAAAGCAGCTCAGTCCAATCTCTCTCTCTCTCTCTCAATGCAGTGTCTCATGGCATCCTCAGTGTTCACTGTGCCTCTGGCCGCCTTCACATGAGAACTTCTCAGTGAATGTTCAGCACTCTGTGGCCGCCAACCACACATCCCCAGTCTTTCAATACAGGTGACAGAACTGGGCTGAGGCGGTGACTCACCTGGTGAAGTCCCATGAGAGCAACCTTCAAGAGGATACAAAATCACACATGCCCCCACAATGCAAAGCATCATGAGCTGCATATGCAAATCACCACAGAATGTTATGCTGGTCCAACTTTAAACAGAATTGCATGGTGCCGAAGGCCTCACACAGTTTGCAAAGGGTGCTAACAGAAGGATAGACACGTGTTTTCAGTTCCTACCAGGACTCATCAGTATGCCTGGCCTGTTTGACACCCCAGTGGAATGGACCAGGTACCCTTAAGGCAGTGTGCCTTGGATATATTGTGGTGAACCCATTAAAATAAAAACTGTTTAAAGACAAAGAACCTCTGTGCGCAAACACTGAGGCAAGGGTTACCTAAAGGGCATTTGGCTGGGAAGCCAAGTTTCAAGAAATACAAAATCACACATGCCCCCACAATGCAAAGCATCATGAGCTGCATATGCAAATCACCCTAGAATGTTATGCTGGTCCAACTTTAAGCAGAATTGCATGGTGCCGAAAGGCCCTCTCACACAGTTTGCAAAGGGTGCTAACAGAAGACATAGACCCGTGTTTCAGTCCTACCAGGACTCATCAGTATGCCTCGTCTGTTTGACACCCCAGTGGAATGGACCAGCTACCCTTAAGGCAGTGACTCTCAGATCTCCATCACCACGGATGCGTCCCTGCTGGGATGGGGAGCTCACTGCCAGGATCTCCACACCCAGGGCAGATGGAGTCAGGATGAGTCCCAACTTCACATAAATGTTCTGGAAATGAGAGCTGTCCTTTTAGCGGTCCGGACCTTGAAGGACATACTCAGTTACAAGACCATTCTCCTTCAAACGGACAACAAGGCACTGATGTAGTACATCAACAAGCAGGGCTGAGTACACTCTAACCCCTTATGCAGGGAGTGATGAGAGTGTGGGAATGGTGTCTGAAGCACAAAGCTCTAATCTAGGTGGTTTACCTGCCAGGAGTACAGAATGATCTGGCGGACCGTCTCAGCAGAGCGGAGGCAGATCCTCACGAGTGGTCTCTCAATACAGCTGTCGTGCAATCACTCTTGAAGAATGGGGAACTCCAGACCTGGACCTTTATGCCCCACTCAATGCAAAACTGCCTCTCTCCTCCTCCAGAAATCCAGGACCTGGCGCTTTTTGTTCGATGCATTCAGACTGCAGTGGACAAAGCGCTTTCTGTATGCATTTCCTCCTCTTCCCTAGTTCAGAGAGTGCTGCTCAAACTGGAGGCACGGGGGTATGATTCTCATCGCCCTTTCTGGCCTCATCAGATCTGGTTTCGTTGATCAGCAGATTATCAGAAACCTCCCGAAACCACTTCCACTTTAGACAAATCCCACTGACCCAGGGCCGTGTAGTCCATCCCAGCTTGAGGTCCCTTCACCTCCACGCTTGGCTCCTGAAGAGAGAGAGGTGAACAGGTTTAATGTTTCACGTAGAGTTTCAGATATTCTTTTAACTACATGTAAGCAAGCTACCGAAAGACTTACATGGCTAAGTGTGTGCTTTTCTATCTGGTGTGTTTATTCCTCCTGGAACCCATTTTCCTGCCCACCAAGCAAAGTCCTAGAGTATCTTCTGGACCTCTTTAACACAGGTCTACAATACTCCACTGTCAGAGTTCATCTTTGCACAATCTCTGCATACCATGAGCCTGTACTCTCCATGTCTTTGGCTCAGCTACCCGTGGTTAAGAGGTTTCTTGAGGGCATTCTGCATACCAGACCGCCAGTTAGACGTCCAGTAGCAGCCTGGGACATTAACCTGTGCTAGACATGCTCGCCCACAACCTTTGAGCCTCTGGCTACTTGTGACTTGAAATTTCTGACTTGGAAGATGGCCTTCCTGGTGGCCATCACTTCCACTTCAAGAGGGTATCAGAAATGCATGCTTTGGTCACAGACCCAGTATATACTGCATTTCACAAAGACGAGGTAGTTCTTAGAACTCGCCCAAGTTTCTTCTAAGGTTGTCTCAGACTTCCATCTGAACCAGCCCTTGGTCCTTCCTACCTACTTTGTAAACTTCCAGAATGAGGAAGAGCGTACTCTTCATTCCTTGGATGCAAAGAGAGCCTTGTGGTTCTACTTAAAAGGACAAAGGAAATTGCAAGTCTAAGCAACTGTTAGTCTCTTTCAGCCCGCCTGGCTGGGTCAATCTGTTGCTATCAGGTGTATTTCAGCGTGGCTAGTAGCATGCTTCTGCCACTGCTACTCCATGGCACAGGTCAAGCTGTAAGGTAGAGTATATGCTCATTCTACCAGAGCAGTCGAGCATCTCTGGCTAAAACTGCAATGTGCCCATTGTGGACATCTGCAATGTGGCCACTTGGAGCTCTGTGCATACTTTTGTGAAGCACTACGCCTTGGATGTCAATGCCACACAACGTCAGTCCTTTGGCAGGACAATCCTTAATGGACTCTTGTCCTAGGTGAGCTCCTCTCTTCTCCTGCCACCTGTCTTGGGGATTATTTTAGTGTGAATGAATGGTGGCGACTTTATGTCCAGGAAGATATGGAAATTATGTGCCTACCATAATTCTTGATCTTCTTGGATGAAGTCTCCACCACTCATTCACACGCCCACCCGCCATCTCCCGAGCTCACTTGTCTGCTTGTGGTCTTCACTGACTCAGTGGCTGGGCTGTGAAGACTCTGTTTTGTTGACCTTCTTACATGGGTCATTTGGACTGTCTTATGTCCGATATTAGGTTAGTCTTTCACTAGGTTAGTTACACTGCCCTCCTCGGAAAAAAAGGTACTGGGGCAGTTGGAGGGTCGGTTGACATCGAGGTGGTCTATACGGCGGAGCCTGGCTCGCAGTGCTGCTTCCTTGTGGCCCCTACCTGGTGCTGGCTCTCCTGGAAAATGTTGGGTCCCGCTGGATTCTAGCTGCCTTCTCAAGCGAGTCTCATCAGTGTGAATGAGTGGTGGAGACTTTGTCCAAGATCAAGAATTACGGTAGGTATGTAACTTCCATTTACAGGTGAGTAACCTGTTTATATTAGCCTGTTGGTAGTGAAGTACTGTATCACCAAAGTGTCTGACATCCTCTACACCCTCCCTTCACTTGTCAAGATATAGTGATAAATATATTTAGGAAAAAATCTATTATACACGGAGACACAGCTTAGCTAAATTGACCAATATCTGGAGCAAGTGGGTCCTTTATAAAATGAATACTAGAACATATTTTGTTTCCTAAGGATCTCTGGGCGGCAGCCAGATTGAGTAAAGGAGCAGTAGGAGTGTAGATTTAGACAACTCGTACATTTGTATTACTGGGAGGTGGGGAGCCTGTGATGTGGGGATGGGGTGGCGCAAGCCATCTATCAGTTACGTGATGTCTTCCTCTTAGGATTTCACATTTTATGTGGTACTGTACAGATACTGGTATGAGCTGCTATACTGAGCTTTGTAACTAATGCATGTGACCGTGATTATATATACCAGTGTTTTATTTTTAAGGAAAAACTAATAAAATAAAAGCTTAAAAAATTGAGGACCTCAGGGATCTTATCGCATCCATTCTTGTTTCAGTACTTTTATTACAGATTTAAAATCTTTGTGCGCAGCTAAGGTTCAATTAGCAGTACAGTATGAGTAGAGTTCCCATCTCTCGAGCCAATCAAGTTAATTTGTTCTGCTTCTTTCCATGCTCGCCTCCACCCTTACAGATTGGAATGACTGTTCATTGTCTGATCATGAAAATCGATATTGAGAAGTTCAGTGTGGATATGACATGTAGAACGTCTGATCTAATGGACAAGAACAATGAGTGGAAATTGCCTAAAGACACATACTATGACTTTGATGCTGAAGAAAAGGATCATAAACTGGAAGAGGAGGCAAAGAAGAAGATGCAGCGAACAAGTAAGAGCTACAGAGACTGCGACCAGACTTCCCCAGACACCCTTTGATCTTCCTGACCTGTATCTTCACCATTAACTCACAATGATGGGTTCTGAGCTGGAGGCGCCAGGACCCTGCAGAGCAAGAAGTTTTCAGGAGTGCGGTGCGAGGTATGATGCGGCACAGTGAGACTAGGTCGTGCTGCATGGCTTACCTCAGCACTGGCCCTGAACTGCCTCAGTTCCTTTTTCCCTCCGTCGCGCTCCGTGACAATGACGATGCTCAGCTGCTGAGAGTCAGATCTTCATGACTATACGACAACAGCGTTCAGTTCGTTCTGCTTTAGTAATTTAAGCTTAGTGTTTAGTTTTTGTTAAGTTTTAAACAAAACAGAAAAACTTTCCCATCAGTTTCTCTCAGCCCTACTGAACAACAGCTTAAGGCCATAGACAGTGATGGTGGTGGTAGGGAGCCTCTTCAGTCATGCTGCTCCAGTGGTGGGCCTATGTCTGGTCCACTTACCTCGCTGAGGGAGTGTTCTGATGACGGGCAGCCCTGTGTTCCGGGGCAAACCTCTTGTAAACACAAAAAGAATCGCCACACATTCTCAAGCCAGGTCAATGACCCTGTGCTGCTCAGCATCAAGTTCTTCCTCTTCCGGCGGAAGGGGAAGAAGCTGTACCACTCGAGGTCGGCCTCTGGTAGGTCTGCTGTGAGGTTTTTGAGATCCGTGAGCAGGAGGCCTTCCCGTGACTCCTAGCTTGCGGTCATTCTAGGTCTCTGTCCCGGAGCCCCTCACTGTCCTCCTCTTGGGATTCTGGTTAGCAGTTTCACAATTGGGCAGCTCTTACGGAGCAGTGGGTGAAGTGCCTGGCTTGTTTTCTCCTTCCTGGAATCAGTGCCAGGCCCCTCGGGCTGGGCTCTCTTGACAGTCTGGACAGTCTAGCCAGGTAGAGCGTTTGGCTCTGACAAGAGATCCTGATCCCTTGTCTGTGACTGCGCTTGCCGACGCCAGTTCCACTAGCCATACTTCCTCACAGTGTCACTGTGCTGGGACCCACCCAGGTATCTTCGGTCATTTTGGTGCTGGCTAGACCTTGGCGAGGTGGCGCTGGGGTGGGCAACAGATTTTGACCTCTTGGGGCCTGTCCCAGGGCCACACCCAGCAACACCTGCAACACAGAGAGTTTCTTCTGCCCTAGGCTCAGGCTCTGTGGCAGTGCTGCCCCTTGGTCTCGGGCTGGGTCGGTTTCTGCTCCTCTGCTGGTGTCGCCTGTCTTTTCAACCCCAGACCTGTACTAGATATTTCTAGGTCCACCTCTCTCAGCTCCTCTTTCCAGAGCGGAATTGAGGGGACGGTCTGACCCCAATTGAGGATGGTGACAAGAACTCCTTTACAGTCTAGGTAACTCTACTCAGGTGCTCCTCCTGTTCCACAGGAGGATCTTTCTTCCAGACCTTGTTGCAGTAGTATGCATGCAAAGCAAGGCACATTTTATTTAAGAGACGCCCATCCCGAGGCTCTGGGTGCCGAACATTTAAAAATATAAATACTATACATTATAAAATAGAATACATGACAATATATTAGATATAAAATAATACATCAACAAAAAAAATACATATACATATATATATGTATGTGTGTATATATATATATATATATGTGTTATATATATATATATATATATACACACACACACACACACACACAGTAACTTAGGTAATAACAGCCAGGGCTAACTAACGTAAGTTCTAAAACAGTAGGGACTATAGGACATTGTCTGGGAAGGCCTGATTATACAAGAAGGCTTTGAGGCAGGCCTTAAATACTTCCACAGAAGGGGCCTCCTAACAGCTGGAGTGAGCGAATTCCACAGTATGGGAGCGGCGACACTATATGCTCTGTCACCTGCTCTTTAACCTTGTCCTGGGAATCGCAGGAGACCCCTAGAGGAGGAACAGAGGGAGTCGAACATGGGAATGAGAAGGTCCTTCAGGTAACTGGGCCCATGCCTCGAGACTGCAGCCATGCAGCCCTTGCCCTCGAGACTTCTGCCCTCAGCATAAGGAAACAACTACATCTATAGTGGCTCCATGTCCCAGTATTCCAGTCAGCCTTATACCACCTATTCCACTTGCCTTTTTCCTTTTCTTTTGTTATATTGTATTTTATCCCTACTTTCCATGCGGACCCCTTCTAGACCAACCCACCCCAGCCCTGTCACCTGGCTCCTCTGGCTTACTCTGCTCCGTCGTCTCAGCCCAAGGACTGTGGTTGTGCCTGGTCACCAGTGCAGGGCCTGAGAAGGGTTGGTCTGTCATCCTGCCACCCGGGAGGTATTTTCTCCCTTCCTTCCCGCTGCTCAGGCACAACAGATCAACGTGCACACGTTGAGGTGTGCACACACTGCAGAGTCACGCAGCACCCTCCCTCCTTCTTTGGCATCCCTCAGCCCGCTCCCACTCTCAGGCCTCCACCTGGGGCAGCTCATGCGACGGGACTGCCAACCACCTCCCTAGGAGGGAGGCGGACGCCAACCTTCTCCCCTCCTCCCTCCACCTGGCTGATCCCCAGTGACCTGCATCTGGTTGTGAACACTGTCGCTGTGTAGTAGGAGGTAAGGCGCGATGCCTCAGCCTCCGCAACACTGAGCTGGCTATTACGCCTGATTTAAGTCACTTTCGAGGCAGTGTGGCCAGGCCTCCTTCCATACTTTCTGTCTATAAGCAGATAGATCGTTAGTATGTTGCTCCTAAAGACAGACCTATTTTGCTTTTTCAGCCTATTGTTGACAAGATTGTCATTCTGGCTGAGAATGACAAGGCCGTCATCCCTCAAAGTCACGGCACATTCCATCAGTAAGGAATCTCAAGATTGATACAGCAGGAAGAGGGCTTTGCTGAAGCTACCTTGAGTATGCGAATAAGTAGCTACCTGGGACATTTCTCCAGTATGGGTATGCCCTTGACCCCTCTCAAATCTCTTTGCAGAGGCCTTGCCAGAGTCTGACACTAAGCAGAAAATTGTTCAGACTGTTACCATGGTATAGAGTCCCAACAGTAATCAGTTGAAGGGAGCTATGGACACAAACAATATTGCATCCAATTCAGCTGCCACCTGTATCTGCATTGGGAGACGCTCTGACTTTGGACATCAGGTTTTTCCAATGACGCCCAACAGCAAGTAATGAATGTACTCTTGATGGCTTTTATCTGTTCAGAAAATGGGTAGAACCAGTTCCTTGAGGCCTCTCAAAGACTAGGATAGCCATTAAAACTCCCGCCCTACCCTTCTCAGACCCAAAGAGGGAAGGGCCGAGTCTTGTACTGTAATGAGCATAAGAAACAGTCCTTTGTGGCAGAGATAGAGGAGCCAAAGTCAAGTCCCAGCCTCCTCAATCACAGAAACCAGAGCTGAAGGCATAGGCCCCAAAGCGCCTAGTGCCCCCTCTGAAGCTCCAGACCCAGCTCTGCCTCAGCTGCCTGAGGCAGTCCTCTCCTCTCTGGTGGGACTGCTCCTGACTCAGTTTTACCATTAGTGGAAATCAATCGCCACAGACAAGTGGGTTTTGAGGATCATCTGGGAGGGATACTTACTGAGTTTCTCGGAAATGCCTCTGGATTATACACCCAAGAAGCAGCATCTCAGAGATAGCGGGCCTCTTGAGCAACAGGGCAGTGAAAGAGTGCCAGAAGCGGAGTGCAACACTGGCTTCTACTCCCATTATGAAGATGTCAGGGGCATGCTCCCATTCTCAACCTCTGATAGCTGAACAAGTTCCTGCACTGAGAGAAGTTCAGGATGGTCTCCTTCTGGACCCTGCTGCCACTTCTCAAACCCCAGGATTAGTTGACCTCCCTGGACATGCAGGACACCTATTGGCACACTTGAGTCCATCCCAGCCATGAAAAATTCCTTTGTTTCATGGCTTTGCACCAATATTACCAATTCCAAGTCCTGCCTTCCAGGCTATCCTCGGCACCTTGACTCTTTACAAAGTGCTTTGCGGTTCTCACGGCACTCCAAAAACTTGGCCTTCAAGTTTTTCCCTGTCTGACGACTGGCTACTAGCTAGTTCATCCAGATAAGACACTGAACAAGCAGTGACTATGGCAGTTCAGTTCCTAACTCCATGGGGGTTCTGCTCAGTCTGGAGAAGTCGCTGCTTCAACCCGGTCAGGAGCTCCTCTTTATCATGACCCTCTTGGACACTACCAAGGTGAGGACTTCCTTCCGAAGACAGCCATCCTTCAGATGGCGATTTCATCATGGAGAACAAGTTTGTCCAGGGCTTACTCCATGCAGCAGATGTTAGCCTTCTAGCCTCCTCTGTCTTCACAGTGCCTCTGCACGCAGTCAACATGAGGACAACTCAGTGGATCCTCAGCAAACAGTGGTTCCCGACAACACATCCTGAGTTTCACCCTATCAGTGATGAAGCCCTGCTTTGATCACTTGCATGGTAGACGAGGAGAACAGTCTTCCTAAGGTTTTCCTCTTTCCCCCAGAGCCCTCAGATAACCCTACCATGGAGGTGTCTCTGTTGGGGTGGGGAGCCCACTGTTAGGGTCACCACATTTGGGCAGTCTGGAGCCCTATGGTACCATTTTCATCAGTGTTTTGGAGATGAGAGCTGTCCTGTCATATCGAGCCCTCAAGGATTTTCTCTGTTACAAGGTAATCCTCCTTCAGACAGACAGTCATGTACTGCATCAGTAAACAGGGGAAGCACACTCTTAGTCTCTTTGCAGAGAAGCAACAAGTGTGTGGAATGGTGTCTGGAGCAAGACCCTCTGATCCAAGCAGTTTACTTGCAGGGCTCACAACAGTCAGCCAGACAAGCTCAGTCGGACAGAAGCAGATCCTCACGATGGTCTTTGGCATCAGCTGTTGTACAGTCTCTCTTGTGTGGGAACCTCGAGGTGGACCTTTTATGTCCCTACTCAACACCAAACTGCCTCAGATTTGCTCCAGAAATCCTCAGCCTGGCATTTCTGTCGGGATGCATTCAAGCTGTAGTGGACAGATCACTTTCTGTATGGTTTCCTCCTGTCCCTCTAGTTCAGAGGGCATTGCTCAAGCTGGCGGCACACGGGGCAAATTATTCTGATTGTACCATGCTGGCCTCTGCAGATATGGTTTCCATTGCTGAACTTGTCAGTTGCCCTCTGAGACTTCTTTCTCTGGGGATGGACCTTCTGACACAAGGGCCCTGGTTTATCCCAACCTGCGCTCCTTCCTCTCTACACCTGGCTCTTGAAAAGATAGAGATGAACAGGTACAAGGTCTCTCAGAGAGTCTCTGAGATTCTCCTGGCTACTCGGAAGCCTTCTACCAGGAGACTTACACAGCCAAATGGAGACATTTTTCTGAGTGGTGCTCCAAATCCCATATAGATCCATTCCAATGCCCACGGATAGGGTTTTGAAGCATTTGTTCTCCAGACACACCCCAAGTTTCTGCCTAACGTGGTCTTTGAGTTCCATCTGAACCAGCCTTTAATGTTGCCCACGATTTTCCCAGTTCCAGAATGAGGAGGAGTGACCCTCCACTCTCTGGATGTTAAAGTGCCCTCTGGTTCTACCTCAGTAGAACTAAGGACTGCCGACAGCCCAACAGCTTAGTCTCCTTCAGCCACAACTGGCTGGGTCAGCCAGTTATGATCAAATGCATTTCATGTGGATATAGTAACTTGTCTCCGCCAGTGTTATTCAATGGTGAGGTCAAATTGAAGGCGAGGTTGTGCCCATTCCACCAGAGTGGTTGCTACGTCCCTGGTGAGATTTGCTCCGCATCTATCGCAGATATTTGCAGAGCTGCCATGTGAACACAGTGCGCACTTTCATCCAGCACTATGTCCTGGATGTCCATGCCAGAGAGCATGCCTCTTTGGCAGGACAGTCCTCAACAGACTCTTGTCCTGAGTGAGCTCCGACTCCTAACGCACTGCGCTGGGGGCTGGGGGTTGCTATTTCTGACCTATCAGTGGTGAAGATGCAGTCCAGGAAGATATGAAAATGATGTACTTTCCGCAAGTCTTGATCTTCTTGGATCATCTTTACAATTGATTCACACACCCACCCGCCATCCCCTGGGCTCACTTTTGATCGATGGTCTTCACTCTCCTTGTTTTGGTTGGGCTGTGAAGACATTGCTTTTTGTTGTTGACCCTTCTATGAGTTGAAAGGACTATCTTATGTTCTTTTAGGTTAGGTGTTTTACTTAGTAAGGTTACGCCGCACCTCCTCGGTAAAAAAAGGTACTGAGAAGTGCTGAGGGCTGGTGCCAGTAAGCTAAGGCGCGGCACGAGCTAGTCTTACGGTGCCGCATGTGCAGCCTGCCTCGTGCCAGCCTTCCTGAAAGGTTCTGGCTTTCGCGAGGGTCCTAGTGCCTCCAACTCAGAATCCATCAGTGTGAATCCATGGTGAAGATCATAATAATAATAATATTTTTATTTATATAGCGCAATTCCAATGTCAAAGTGCTGCACATAACACAGATATCATAAAACAATTCAATACAATCTTACAAAATGGTCCAAGAAGATCAAGAATTCGGTGAGTACATAATTTTCATATATCGACACTGGGTGTTATCACACATTTATAGAGGTTATCATAGTACATTTCTCTTATGAAGCACCTGTTTGTCTGTTTGGGGGCACTCCAGGGTTGGTGCTGTGTTTCACCACTGGGCTGGGACCCCACATAGGGTGTAAACCTGGGGAACACTGCTCAAGAAATTACTTAGAATCTGGGCACCGGTCCAGAAGGGTCAAGTCTACCGAGAGAAACACTGATGTATACACTTCCTCCTCACTTCTAACTATGGGAAATAATCTAAGGCATTTACAGAAATATATCTGCATTGTTTTTTTTGGTGCTACTCCTGCTAGAAGAGTAAGAGCGGAGGACTACTCTTGTGGGTTTCTTGGATATTGATACTTTTTTGGAAGTGTGCACATAAAATTAGTCTCCTGCAGCTAGGAACACAGCTTTGTAGGGTTGTGTTTACTGTCAGGAAGAGAAATGCATTCTAGGGATGTGGATATGGTGTATTTATCCACACTGAGGCAGTCTTCCTTTCCTTTAATTTCAGACGGAACGTCTTCAAGCTAAGCTCCTCCCACCCACCAGATGTTGTACTCCTTGGCACTGCCCTGTGACTTCAGATCCTCCTTTCTGCTGGAAGAGTAGGTCTCCTCCTCTGCAGCTCTCTGCGTGGAGTAGGCCAGTTTTCTTAATCCGTTTTCAAGCAATTTTTCTAGGAGTTGTTAAAACAGTTGGTCTCAAAAATGGAGTGCAACGAACCTCGAACCGGACCCAGTTTTAAAGATTCACGATGCAGTCAGAAAATGTTGCTAACCAACCCACACACCTCATGCATTTACTGCCTTGGGCAGAGCACGATCCTTGGGCATGCAGGCTTTGCAAGTCCCTGTTACCTTCCTGTCTTGAAGAACAGTACACTTGCTTCCACCTAGGTTGCCCAGATGAACTGGATCCCCTGTCTGCTCTCAGGACACCCTCAAAGGGTTTTGGCAGCAGGTTCAGCCTTCCTGCTTGAAACTGTCGCAAGGCAATGACTCAGGCCATTGTTTCATCCTCTGCATCCATGTTGCTCCCAGTGATCGCCAGCGTTGGGACTTAGTTCACGAGCTCATTCAGGGACATATGCCATCTCTGCAGAGCCTCAGGAGAAGTTCAAAATGGTCTCTTTGGGGACCTTACTACCACTCTCAAGTCTCAGAGCTGGTTGGCCTCCTGATATGCAGGATGCCTACCAGCATATTCCAGTGCATCCAGTCACCGAAGGTTTCTTTGCTTCAGGACCCTGGATCAGCATTACCAATGCTAAGTCATTGCACAGAGAGCCAAATTTTGACCGTATCAAGCAAGATCTGGGAACAACCAAATGGGAGCAGATTCTATCCCCTAAAAACAAATGAAGTATGGGAAACAGTCAAACAAAAGATACTAAAACTTGACGAAAAATATATTCCTGAGAGACTTAAGTACAATAACAAAGGAAAAATCCTCAGTGGTTCAACAAACACATAAAAACTAATATCTCGTAAAAAGAAACTTTTTCCAAACTTAAAAAGACAACAGTATCTCAAACAGACAAAATACTAACATCCTACAGACAGTTAAAAACTTAAAAACATATAAAAATAGCTAAACTAATCTCGAATTCAAGATAGCACACACAAAAGACTCCACAAAGCTTTATATTCCTACTTAAATGAAAAAAGAACTGTAATAACCAAATTGGACCTTGGTCGTAAACTCACAAACCATTACCTCAGATATAGAAACAGCTACTGAATTAAATAACTATTTCTCTACCATCTATACACATAAATCAGACATTATTACTGTACCCCTTATTACCGACATAAACACAGAAAAGATTTCAGAAGATGATATAAAGAATGCAGTTAATACTCTTAAAAATACACAGCCCAGGACCTGATGGAATCAGCTCCAGATTCTTAATGGAAACAAAAGATGAAATTATCCAACCACTAAAAATACTATTCAACAAATCACTGAACGAATCATCAGTGCCAAATGAATGGCGACTGCAATAGTTACACCAATTTTCAAAGGTTCCCAGTCAAAGACTGAAAATTACAGACCCTTAAGTCTGACGTCCATCCCATGTAAACTTATGGAAAAATCATTAAGATCAAAATAGAACATGAATTAGCATTATTAAAAATAACTGACATGTACCAGCATGGTTTCAAACATGGTTTCTCGTGTAACTAATCTAATTTCTTTCTACGAACACATCAGCTACCACTTAGACAACAACACACCTATGGACGCATATTACTTGATTATAGCAAGGCATTCGATAAAGTTTCTCACCCTTTACTGATTAAAAACTTATTAAAATAGGGCATTCGATAAAGTTTCTCACCCTTTACTGATTAAAAACTTATTAAAATAGGGCTGTCACCCATATTAACTTCCTGGATAAATCAGTGGCTGAATAACAGAACTCAGAGAGTCAGGGTCAACAGTGTAATGTCCAGAGAAAGGGAGGAGCAGTGGAGTCCCCAGGGCTCTATGCTGGGGCCTGTTCTCTTTAATCTATTTATAGGGACATGTACATATCAAGTAATAATAAATGGTGAAATTTGCTGATGACACCAAAATTGGGGAAAAGCTATTAGTTAAACCAAAGATTCGGGTTTACAAGCAGAACTGCTGCTAATTGAGCAATGGGCATCTACAAACGAGATGTACTTTAATGTCTCCAAATGTGCAACCCTTCATCTGGGGAAAAACAATCCACTGCAAACATATTATTTAAACAATATGGCTATTAAAATCTCTTCAGTAGAAAAGATTTAGGTGTCCTAGTTAATAACAACTTGTCTTCCACATCGCTGTACTAAGATAGCCAATCAAGCAAAAGTCACTCTTAGAAGGATCAACAAAACATTCATAATTAAAACTGAACAGTGTCTACTTCCACTTTATAGATCCCATGTCAGACCATACTTGGATTACTGTCTCCCTTTTGGAACCCCTACTTAATTTCTGATATTAATAAGATTGAAAGTATTCAACACAAAGCAACAAAACTAATACCTTATCTTTCTAAACTCGACTACACAACTAGATTAGAACAAACAGGTCTACACACTATCTCAAAGAAGGCGAGAGGGACTTGTTATTACTATTCAAAATTACAGAACACACAGAACAGATGCAAAACTGTGGACTAAAATATTCTACTAGAAAAATAGTTGCAAGATTACGCAACAGACAACTGGAGATCATGAAAGCAAAAACAAATAAAAGAATGAACTTTTTCACTATAAGAGCACCCAAAATATGGAACAAATTATCTCAGGAAATAGTTGACTCACCTAACATTTTGACTTTCAAAAACAAACTGGACAAATGGTTAACCAATCAGGGATTTACTCAATGATCCACAAACGTGGAGGACAAATCATGATGGGCAAATCGCCTTCTTTGTCCTATACTACCAAAGTACCAAAGTCTTTAGAAAGTGCTTTGCCATTCTTGTGGCACATCTTGAAAAGCTTGGCTTTCAAGTCTTCCTTATTTGGATGACTGGCTCCTAGGCAGCCTGTACAAACAGGACACGGAACAAGCCATTCCTACAGCATCTTAGTTCCTAACCTCCATAGGAGTTTTGCTGAATATGGAAAAGTCACAGATTCAAGCATCTCAGGAACTACTCTTCATCGGAGCCCTATTGGACTTGACTAGAGCAAGGGCTTTTCTCCCAGAGGACAGGAGAATGGTCATCCTATAGATGGCACACTTTATTATGGAGAACAACTCTAAGTGCTCTCCCCATGCAATGGATGCTAGGCCTCATGGCCTCCTCAGTCGTTAGTGTCTCTAGCACAACTGCACATGAGGGCAACTCAGTGGATGCTCGGCACTCAGTGGTCTCTGACAACTCATCCTCAGTTTTACCATATCAAAGTGACGAAGCTGCTGCTCCAGTTTCTTACATGGTGGGCTCAGGAGGACAGTCTTTGTCTTCCCTTCTCACCATCAGAGCCCCAGATAACGCACACCATGGATGCGTCTCTGTTAGGATGGGGGAGCCCATTGTCTCGGCCACCATATTCTGGGAGTCTGAGCCTGTGGAATCTCATCTCCACATCAGTATATCTTGGAGATGAGAGCAGTCCTGTATGCCTCCGGCTCCAGTAGACTGTCTGCAACCAGGTAATTCTTTTGCAGACAGACAACAAAGCAGTTATGTACTGCATCAACAAGCAGGGTGGAGAACACTCTTATCCCTCTGCAAGGAAGCTATGAGAGTGTGGGAGTGGTGTCGGAGCACAACACTCTGATCCAGGCGATCTGTCTTGCCAGGGATCAAAACATTATAGCAGACTAGCTCAGTTGGACAGAGTCAGTAGCTCTAGACGTCACACAGGCTGTCTTCAACAAATGGGGAACCCCACAAGTAGACCTTTTGCGTCCCACGCAATCAAAAACTGCCTCAGTTCAGCTACAGAAATCCAGAACATGGGATTTGTTAGGATGCATTCAGATTACGGTGGACAAATAGTTTCTTGTCGCATTTCCACCTCTAATTCAGAGACTGCTGCTCAAACTGGGGGACCATTAAGGCGAAATGATTCTCATTGCACCATATTGGCCTCAGCAGATATGGTTTCCTGTGGTCAGCAACTTGTCAGTTGCCCTGCTGAGACCTCTCCCCTGCAGACAGACCTTACACAGCCAAATGGAGTTGGTTTTCAGAATGGTGTACCAAATCCTGTTTAGACCCATTCCAGTGTCCACCTGACAAGGTTTTGGAGTATTTACTGGACCTCTTGGATGCGGGTTTACAATACCCTTCAGTCAAGGTCCATTTGTGTGCTCTTTGGTATAGTACGAGCCTGTCCTGAACCTTACTCTGGCTCAAATGCCTCTTTTCAAGAGGTTTTTGAAAGTTTATTTTGCACACACAGGGCCCCAGTTCAAAAATCTGTCACTGCCTGGGACATTAACCTTGTATTGGACATGCTCACTTGTAAGCCGTTTGAACCTCTGGCTACCTGTGAGCAGCTCAAATTCTTGACTTGGAAAACTGCATTTTGTGGCCATCACCTCTGCATGAAGGGTCTCTGAGATGCATGTTCTGATCACAGACCCCGCCCCCAAAATATGCTGTCTTAAGGATAAGGTGGTTCTTCTCACGCATCACAAGATCTTCCTAGACTAAAGTCTACACCTCTCATTCACACTAATGGGATTACCGGAGGCATTAGGACCTTGCAGGAGCCAAAAATCTTCAGGAGGGCCGGCACCAGGATAGGACCACCCATGCGTGGCACTGTGAGACTAGCTCGCGCCATATAGGCTGTTTTGCGTAGACCTCCAACCGCCTCAGTTCCTCTTCTCCTGCCATCAAGTGCGCTTAGATGACGATGATGCTCGCCTGCCAGGAGTCAAGTCTTCCTCTATATGACAGCAGCTATAGCTGTTCAGTATTCAATTAATTTACTACTTTAGTGTTCTTTTCTTTATTTAAAAAAGAGAAGATGATGAACAAGAAGAAGAAATTCTGTCTGTCATCAATGGAGTCGACCTTAGGCGGGTAGCGATGGCGATAGGGAGACTTCGTTTGAAAGCTGTGATGGCAGTGGGACTGTGTCCAGTCACCTGCCCTTTGCGGGGAGAGACAGTCCACCTGAAGCATGAAAGCAGGGGCCCGATCTTACTTGAGACACAGCTCTTGCAGCAGGTTACACCATTAGGACTGAAGCCGGCAGGCATCAGGACCCCACGGAAAAATTCTAGCTAGCCATCTTCAGCGGGGACCACCCCCAGCGTCGGTCCGCCTCCGGCGTCAGGCGTAGTACATAAGGAAGGCGGTCCCGCGATTCCCCAGTTCTTTCCCCGTCGACTTGCATGTCTCGACCCTTCGGTTCAGTCTCTAGCGCTTGACGCTTGGTAAAGTTTTTTCCATGGGAAATTGATTCTCTACAATCAAGTTCTTCGCTGATGTCGCCTCCGACCTCCCGGTCACTCCTCAAGTGTGCTTGTGGAAGCAGATCCCTTCAAGGACCTGCACTGCCCAAGGGGCCCGGTGCCTAGGCCCAGACCATGACACCGGTTCTGCTCCTTTTGCCAGGGGTTTAATTAGCAGAACCGGATCTGTCACCAGAAGGCCCTTCAGGCATTCCTGCTAGAAGAAAAACTCAAGACCATGTCTTCCAAGGGGACTCTTCGAGAAGGCCCACAAGCATGCTGAGAAGCATAGGGAGAAGGCCCTTCCAGGTCCCGTCTAGGGCCTCTGACTCAGCGCAGCTCTGGTTCCAGGTCCGACCGCCTCCCTTCCTGGGCCAGCTCTCAGCCTCCCTGCTGCGGTTAGAAAGTCTTCATCCTCTTCCCAGGCCAAACCCAAGGCCTTCCTCGCCCTCTAAGGCCCTGGCCAAGTCGGGGATCGCCACCATCACCATAAGTCGGGTTCCTGCCTTTCTGAACCAGACGTCAGGTCTGCTTCCTTGCCTCCTCGCAAGACCACGGAGCTCACCTCTCTGAAGAGGCCACAGGACCCCGGCGCTGAGCGTCCGTCGTCGACCTCTCGCCACAGGTCCCGGAGCCGCCGTCTGCCAGATGACCGTCGCCGCCAGGCTAACGCATCACCGATCGGCGTGGGGGACCGCACCCGCCTCCTATTGGAGAAGAGGACCTCGACGCCCGACCAATGTCGGTCAGGAGACCATCACTGAGGAGGAGTTGACTCAGCCCGAGGACCAGACGGGCGACCCGGTCCTGTCGAGACGCCCAGGAACCCTCGCCACTACCCAAGCCCCTGTGGAGCCGACACCGGGACCCGACGACCGTCCACGGCGCCAGACCGCCATCGGCCTTTCCATGTTAGAAGTGAAGGAGCTGTTTACTTACTGGTGGGACACCATAAAGAAGGACATAGTTCCCACTCCACCTCCTCTTCCTCTTCCTCCTACACCGTTACTCCTCTGGTTCCCGCGCCCCTCTCCATCTGGGTCGGCAGGCGGCTACCTCCTCCCCGGAGCACAGAACACCTCCAGGGGAGACCAGACAACGGAGACCTCCGTCCAAATCCTCTTCCAGGTCACCCAGCCCTAAGAGACCCAGAAGACGCCGACGATCGCCTTGACGGAGGACACGGATCAGAGTTCTCAACATCCAGATCCCCATCTCCCTCTCCATCCCTTCTCCAGATCCACGCGAGATGCCAAAGTCTCCTCCGATGACCCTTCGTTCTCGGATATTATGAGACACATCCAAGAGAACATGGCATGGGATGCGGAAGAGCTAGACCCGAAGGCTACGCCTTGCAAAGTATCTTCGGCAGAAGGACTCCAAGCCTGTGGTGGTGCCACCCTTGGTAGACACTTTCGTGATCGCCACCAAGGCAGGTGTGAAGCGCCCACATTCGCCTCCCGGCGATGCCGAAGAAAGCTGATCGCTTGTACAAGGCTCCCAGGAAGACCAGTACTTGACTCAGCATCCTCGGCCGACTCTCTGGTCATAACAGCCTCGCATGACCGGGTCCCAGAGACCGCAACATCTGAGCACCCCTGCCACCGGACCCAGAGTCCAAACAGCTGGAGCCATGGGTAGGCGCGACATGCTTCCGCTACCTGCACCATCAGATCCCTGAATTATTTGACCCACATGGTGCAGTTCCAAAATGCCTTGTGGGAACAGGGTCTGGAGCGGCTGAGAAACTGCGGAAGGTGAGCAGAAGGAGGAGATGCTTCAGCTCCTTCATCGTGTTTGGATGTGGAACCCAAGTGCTACGAGCAGCGTGCGATCTAGCGGACTCCTCGGCCCGAGCAGCAGCTTCAGGTGTATGCATCCGGAGGCGCTCTTGGTTACGCGTCTCCGTTTCACCCGGATGTCCAGAAGAATATCATGGACGCCCATTCGAGGGAGAAGTTTTGTTTGGTAAACCCTCAGAGAAGATAATTACCAGACTCCAAGAGGCCGGGAGGCGGTGAGGTCGGTCCAGGCCAGTACTGACCCAAGCTTAGTTCCTTTCGAGGAACCAAAGCGATTACGTGACGGATGCAGAGACAACAGTCCGCCCGCTCCACAACAAAGGGCTCTGGCTTTCGCAGAGCCCAGGAAACAACCCGCAGGCCGAAGCCAGCGTACTTCTAAGCCGGTCCAGCCAGCGGGACCCTCAGCCGCCACAGCCTTACTCCTTTCCGCCCCGCCCTGCAGGATCAACGGAAATCATGGTTGGGGTCGCATTGCAACCTCCTGCCGGGATGGCAGGCTATAACCACCGACAGGTGGGTTCTTCAGTTGGTCGGAAGAGGCCGCTTATAGAATTCATGAAAAGCCACCCCGAGGCCTCCTTTGCTCTCTCGGTACTGGGTCAGCACAAGTCACTGATCTGGCAAGAAATACTCGCTCTTGCAAAAGGAGCGATAGAGTATGTCCCAGAGAACCAGAGGGACAAGGATACTATTCCCACTTCTTCCTGGTTCCAAAGAAAACAGGGACCTCCGTCCGATTCTGGACCTCAGCGACCTCAACGTGTCAGTCGCCTACAAGAGATTCCGCATGGTGACTCTTCTGGGTCTCATTCCCATGCTGAAGCAAGACGCCTTCTTAGCATCTCTAGACATGCAGGACGATACCTGCACATCCCTATAGCTCAGGCGCACAAGAGGTTCCTGCGCTCTGAGTTCTCACCACCACCTTCAGTTCCGAGCCCTCCCATTCTACTGTCATCCGCACCCAGGGTCTTTACCAAATGCATGGCAGTCATGGCAGCGTCTCTAAGGAGACAGGGCCATTATGTGTTCCGTACCTGGATGATTGGCTTCTCATGGCCGCCTCCAGAGAGGCGTTGTTCGCGATCCAGAGCACCCAGGACCTTTTTCGATCTCTGGGCATCCTAATCAACTACGAAGTCTCTCCTGGTACCGTCCGCAGAAGCTGCAATTTATAGGTGCAGTACTGGACACCGTTCAGGAAGAGCATTTTCCAGACGACAGAGCGGAGTGCATCAGATCCCTCATCAGGAGCTTTTGTCGAACAAGACTGTCCAGCCAGGTCGGTCCTTCGCTTCTCGGACACATGGCTGTGGCCATTCCTACCGTCCCTTCGCAAGGCTCCACATGCGGGTAACTCAGTGGATGCTCAAGGTGCAATGGGATCAAAGGCAAGACCATGCAGCATCCAGTCAGAATCACGAACATCGTGATTCGAGACTGGCAGTGGTGGCTAGACCCAGGACACTCTCCATGGGCGCCCCATTTATAGTGCCGTCCCTCGGAGGTAATCCTCACCACAAACGCCTCAGGTCTAGGTGGGAGCACACCTGGACGGGTGAAGTCCCAGGCACGTGATTCTCTGGAGGCCCACTCATCAACGTCCCAGAGATGAGGGCGGGTCCTTTATGCCTGCAGGCCTTTTCGGTCAGAAATCCCGCCGAGTACTCTCCTGCTTCAGACAGACAACACGGCGGTGATGTATTACCTCAACAAACAAGGAGGCGACACTCTACCTCCTTTGCAGGAGGCCATGAGGTGTGGGATGGGTAATCCGACACGGTGCAAATCTGATTACAGTACATGTTCCCGGGTGGACAACACAATTGCAGATGGCCTGAGTCACTCCCAGGCCAGAGTCCACAGTAGGGAACTTCTTCAAGAGGTAGCAGAGGATCTGTTTCTTCGATGGGAACTCCAGAGTTGGACTTGTTCGCTTCCCCATCCAACGCAAAACTGCCCAATTTTTGCTCGCTAGATCCAGGGCCTGGTGTTTTCTGGCAGACGCTGTCCCTCTCCTGGGTGGACAGATTCCTTCACGCTTCCTCCCTTCCCGCTGATCCAGAGAGTTCTTCTCAACCGCGCAGGGAGCAAGCAACCATCATCCTTGTGGCCCCTTCTGGCCCAGACAGATCTGTTCCCTTTACTAATTCAACTATCCGGGAACCTCCGCTCCCGTTGCCGTTCAGCTCCCATCTCTTGTCTCAGGAGGAAGGTTCACTGGTCCACCCGGACTTACGCTCATTGAACCTGCATGCATGGCTCCTAGAGACAGCCATCTGCGTCCACGGGTCTCTAAGAGGTTGCAGAAGTTCTTTCTGCAGCCAGAAAGCCGGCAACGGATGCACGACGCCATGAAATGGCGCTGCTTTTGTTTATGGTCGCAAGCACGCAGCCTTTCCCTTTAGGTTGCCCCGTGAGAGCGGTGTTAGACTACCTGCTCTCCCTTTCCGCTCGGGCCTCGCCTTCTCCTCTGTCAAGGTGCACCTCTGTGCCATCTCAGCCTACCACCTTCCGGTGGGAGTGCACAGTGGCACAATTAGATGCCTCGGGAATTTTTGAGAGGGTGTTACATCTTAGGCTCCCATTAAGGACGTAGTGCCTTCATGGGATTTGCTTTTGTCCTGGAACAACTCACGCTTCCCCTCGAACCTGCTGGATTGGCGAGCTGCGCTTCTGTTGTGGAAAACGCTGTATCTTCCTGGACCTAAGTCTCACCACTCATTCCCACTAGTGGGATTAGGGCCGGAGGCACTAGGACCCATCGGGACAAACTTTTTGCTGGAGGGTCGGCGAGAGATGGCGCCACGAGACACGGCGCCCATGCGAGCTGCGGCTTTCGGCGGTAATTGACCTTCTCGGCGCCGACCCTCCAACCGCCTCTTTTTTCCTTTTTCCCGCCGCCGAGTGCGCTTCAGTATACGACGCCGTGCCTGTCGGGAGTCAAACTTCAAACTAGCGCTTAGTTTTCAGTTTGTTTTTTTGTAACATTATCACGATAGTAGTATCGCTTAATTTTATTCTATTTCAAAATTTTTCTAATATCTTAAATTTAACTACTTGAAGAAGTCTCGCCTACTTGACGGAGTCAACCATGAGCAGGTCAGGTGATGGTAGGAGACTTCAGATGAAAGCTGTTCAGTCAGCCGGCTGGGTCCGTCAACCTCCTTCTCAAGAAACTCAGCGGGTTCCGACAACGGTCAGTCCGATGCCTGGGATGGGCGGTCCTCGCCAGGCATAAAATAAACGGTCGCTTCACGGCACCGCTCGCCTCGAGCTCTTCTTCGCCCACAGGTCAAAAGAGAAGGCATCTCTCGAGGTCGCCCTCTGGTATGTCTGGCGCCGACGGTCGGTTATCATTGCTAGTTGCCGGTCTCCTTCTGGAGTCGCCAACTCTGGTAATCGCTGCCCGACATCGGAGCCCCCCCCGCCTATAGGTAGGGCTCCAGATGAGCAGTTTCATCAGTGGCCCTTGTGGAGCGATGGGCCTCGGAGGTTGGTTCTTCTGCCTGTCTCGGTTGCCTCGAGCCCTCGGGCCTCCGCCATCAGGTAGGGCGGTTGACCTTCCTAGTCGCTACAGCCTTCTTCGGTGCTCATGCACTGCGTTTAGTGTTTCCCCCTCATGTGGCTGCGGCGCAGGGGCCACACCGATGCCCTTATCTCCTGGTTTTGTTTCTCCTCTGCTTTCCAGGTTCCTGGGCTTTTCCGCGCCTTCTGCGCGGAGTCTGTTGGCTTGTCGGCCGCTTTTGGTGCCGGTGGGTCTTAGGGAGCCGTCAAGGCGCCATGGATCTGGCGGCCGCCGGGCGCGCCGCTGATCGGGCGGCGCTGCGCGGGCGCTGCTGCTTGGCGGGCGCTGGTGTGCGGCGCTGTGGGCGCGCTGCCGGGTTTGGCGGTACTGTAGCGCGCCGGTTCGCCGGGCGGCGCTGGTGTGCGCCTGCTGCTTTGGTAGGCGCTGTGCGGCGCTGCTGGCTTGGCGGTGGCGCCAGCGGCCGCTGGCTTCAGGAAGCCAGAGGCGGCGCTGTCACAAGCTTGGGGTTTTATGTGCCGCTGGCGGGGTTGCGTTTCTTTTGGCGCTGTAGCCTTGGTGCCGCTTCGCCCGCTGCCTCGGCGCTGGGGTCTCGGGACTTCCTTGCTTTTCTGATATTTCCTTTCCTAATTTCATTCCTTTCCTGTCCAAACAGTCCTTTCTGGACCATCAGGAGATGATGTTGAGTTTGACCCAGACCTTCGTTGTGATGAAGTGAGGAAACAGGATCTTCTTGTTACAGAGCCTGTGGTCGAGACCTGTCCTTAAGTCTCTTGCTGAAGAACCTGAGATCCACTCTTTCTTCCAGACTACAGACATCGATCCTGGAAGATATTAACACTGCAGTACCTTCATGCTTGCTGAGATCCCTACGGATTTGACCTCTCGATCCAGTCTTCCTTCGAGACGCTGTCTCAAATGGTATGGAATAATCCTGTTTTAATCATTCAGTGGCTAACCATTGATAAGAAGTATTCAGTCTCAAGGATCGCCCTATTTTGGCATCCTGGCATTTGCTGGATCCTATTGTAGTCCTTGGCAGAGAATGACAAGGTCGTTTTTCTCAACTACTTCAGTTCGAATTTATTAACAAAGAGTCTCGTAGATTGATACATTAGGTAAGAGAGTCTTTGCTGCCTCATCTAAGTATGCGTGATTGCGTTTATCAAGGCTATTTTCTCAGTATGAGTATATCCTGTGGCACTCTATGAAAGAATGGTTGAAGCTCTTCCAGATTCGGACTCCAAGTCAGAGCTTCTATTGACCTCATTAGAGGTATTGAATCCAATAACCAAATAAAGCCATGACGCTTTCGACACTGCTTCTCGCTCAGCTGCTGCAGGATTTAGATTACCATTCCTGGCTGCGCTCTTCGGGCTCACGAAGGATGCTCAGCAGCAGGTAAATGGCTGCCTTTGATGGCACCCATCTTTTCGGCCCTCAGGTGGAGCAAGCCTTTGAAGCTTCCTACAGACTAGATCGGGCTATTAAATTGGCCAGAACCTCCGCCCCGCTCTCCTCAAGGGCATCAGGTCGGACTGCCTGCCCGGATACCCGAAATGGGTGGCCCCCCAAGTCAAGCCTTATGCGCATTGATGCTGGCTGGGGCAAGGAATCATGTCGTGATAAGATTGTTGTGGTCAATGAATGAAGCGTCATACCACGTCCAGCCACATTCCCAAAAGTTACAGGCACAGCAGGAGATCCAGACAGTGCTGTGTGGATAGTGTCTGTGGGGCTGGGCCCCTTTTGTGTGTGTACAGCGAGTCTGCTCGAGCGGAGTTTCCAGTTTCAAGGATTGAGGAACCCGTTAGGCAAGTAGTATGGGGCTGTGTACTGATTGTTACACACCCCACCGACGCCACTGGTCGGCCACATGAGCGACAGCGGCACCAAAAGCCGGTACCCTTGTAGCGGGCAGTCTCTCTACCAGCTGGTAGTGATCCGATCCTAAGTATTGCAGACCGACCAGTGTCCGAGCTGTTCTTTGTGCACAGACCGCAGTTCTGAGGAGTCTACTGATAGTACCGGACCCGACCGCTCGGGCATGGCCTGTAATGCCGCTTTGATGTGGCTCAAGACTGGAGCTGAGGCTGGAGTGAGATTATTCAAAATGACCTAGAGAGCATCTGTCTGGTAAGAAACAAAGAGAAATTTAAACGCTCAGTTGGGACTCGGAGGGGTCAGGGGAGGCCTGGCGAGCCGATCGAGCATGCGTAGTTCCAAATGAAGTAAATTGTAAACAGTTCAAACATCAGACTATTAGCTGTTTGTGTCCCTATACTTGTATGCAATATCACTACAAAATAAAATGTTTTCAGGCATTATTACTTCTCAGCAAACACCTATTCTTTCCCTTAAATTAGGAATGTATTTTGTTGAAATAGGGCAATAGGAGGAACATATAGTATTCTCTCTCTTGGCATTATCTGCCATGTTGGCATCTGGTAATGGTTTTATTTATTTATTTCAAATGTTTTACTAGGTGAGACATACTGTGAGCTGGTAACATCTTGTCTCCAAATGCATCTCGGGAGGGGAGGAGAGACCAAGTAATCCAACTAAAAATTACAGCTATGATATTTCTTCAGCTGCCACAATGCCAATTGTAATAACTGACTGGGCTTCAGAAGTTTAAATGCATTATAGGAGCACCACACCTGTAATGTATGCAGTTCAATCCCAGGAGTCTGGTCCATAGTCTGTGGTCAAGGTTGAGGCTGAGACCGCTATGCGGGTATTCCAGGAGTAAGGGGTAGGCCATTTTTTTTCAGTAGAATTAACACTGAGACCAGTGCAAGTATCCTTTTCTGATAACCAAATAACAAAGCACTGTATCTGAAACAATTTACAGTGTGTCTCAGCATTTAAGAAGCTACAACACTATACTGATTATGATGATTGGATCTCACCTGCAAAATTAACAAGAAAAGGAGGAAGTATGTATTTGAGGTATTAGCAGTGGTTCAGCTCTGAGCTGCAAACTGGACATCCAGCAGACCACTTTGGCTTACTACTGTTGCTTCCACTTGCATACTGTGTGGCCCTGAATGTCACTTTAATTTTGTGCTCCCAGGTCCTTCCCAAAGCCTTTTAGTTTGTGTATACCTGGTTCAATAACTAAATAAAAATAAATAAATATGCATCTGTGGTCGACAATGCAGAGTTCCATCTGATGGTCGCTATATCACAATATGCTGTATAAGTCTATAACTCTACTGCAGGGTCCCTTGATGAATGTTTAGAGCTGTTGCCTTGAGACTACGGATGCAAGATCAACTCAAAGTTATAGAGGGTTGAAAGTTTTACTTGAGTGAAGCTAATGTGAAGTCAGAACTTTGTACATTAAGACTTAATGAAGTTTCTGACTGTTGCACCAATTAGTCTTGTTTTCAATTTTATTATTAAGAAAAACATTAATTCCACCTCACCTCTGTGTTATGTTAGTCCCTTCCTCCTTGCAACTTGTTTTGAAATTGAATCTCTCCCCCATTCCCCATTGGCCCCACTTCCCCCAAACGCCCAGTGAAACTTATGATAGAAATATGATCATTGGTTCTTTCCACCTGCAAAAGAAGGTTCTGTCCACCTGCACCCTACTCATCCTTTTTTGCATCATGTGAGGTGATAGAAGAGATGATGGTTAAGACTGTTGGTTATTAGTATTACATGTATGAGGACTTATGATTTTTTATTTAAATTGGGGGTAGATTTTGGGAGAGAGAAATGGTGAGAGCTCCATAGTCGTAGAGTCTGTGTTTAGTGCTACCTTGGTCTGAAATGTCTCCTAGGTCTGAATGCTCCACTGGGCTGAATGCCCACCCATGCTTGAATGACCTAGGCTGTAATTCCCACCCGGGCCAGAATAATTATTTTAGGGCCAGAATGCCCGCCGCAGCTGGAATGAACAATCTTGCCTCAGTGCCTACCCTAGGGCTGAATACCACTTGGTGGTGGAATGAAACCTTTTTGACCACCTACCACCTTTATAGAATGCCCGCTTTGGCTGAATGATGCATTTGCTTGTACCCACCCTGTGCTGGCATGCCCACTCTGGGACCAGAATACCTGTTCAGCCTTATGCCCACCTTATCAGAATGCCAACCCTTGGACTCAATGCCACCCCAGGGTAGAATGACCACTATAAAAGGATCATCCTGTTGCCAGACGATCTTAGCTGTAATGAAACCCTGTGCTTAGCATTGACCCTGGGTGTCCTCCAAGGGGCCAGAATCCCACCTGGGGGCTGGGAGGATCACCTTAGGACCAGATCGTTTCAGCTGTGGCCAGCCCTATCCCCCTCCAGTGGTCCAGAATAACTAACCTAGGGTTTGGAATGCCCACCTGGGAATGGAATGACCACTTTAGAGACAGAATGCTACCATTGGGGGTGGGTCAGAATGACTAGCCAGGAGGAATACCAGCCTAGTCAATATCCATCCTGTGCTTCAGCCAACCTTAGAGCTGAAGGTGACTTTATGCCAAAATACCCACCTCCTGTGCTGAATGACCATCCTAGGCTACTGCCTACTCTGGTGTCTGAAGGACTACTCTGGGGCTGGAATGACCACCTGGATAGAATGAATACTTGTGTGCTAGAATGACCACCTTAGGGTCGGAATATCCACCCAGTGACTGGAATGACCATCCTCTGTGCCTCAGTACTACTCTATGGCCAGAAGGACCCTGAGGCTGAATGACTAGTCTCTGTGCTCAGTGCTACCCTGAGGCTGAATGATCACCCTGGTTTCCAAAATGACAATTTGTGCCTCAGTGCCCATACTGGTGCTGCAGTCCACTTGGGGCTGAAGACCATACTGTGCCTCAATGCCACCCGTGGACAGAACCCTGTACTGATTGACCTTCTAAGGCAAAAGTTCCCACCCTGGAGCCAGAATGCCAACTGTGTTCCATTGCCCACACTGAATCAAATGACCACCTAGGGACAGAATGTCCACCCTGGTGTCTGGAATGACCACCTCTGTGTTTTATTGTCAACCCTAGGGTTGAATTACACCCTGGTGCTTAAATACACCCTAGAGTTGGAATATTTCACCTGATGGAGTGAATACTCAGGTTCAGTCAGAATGCCCACTGTAATGAATGACCACCCAGTGGCCCAGAATGCCCAAACTAGGCTGGAATGACTACCCTCTGCCACACTGACACCCCTAGGTGTGAATGACCTTGAGGACAGAAATGTGTACCTGTCTGCCTCAGTATCCATACAGGGCCAGATAACAACCCACTTGCTGGAACACCCACCCTTCCACTGGAATAGGCCCTGCCTCAACAGAATTCAGTTCAGTTTTTGGGTTTTATTAGTTTTATTCCTGGGAAGACATTGGGCATATCATTTATAATGGAGACCTGTGGAGCACTGTTAGAGACACAATTAAACGTTAAAACTATGTTATATAGTCACAATTACAAATTAGAAATGGATAAGGATTATCGATTTGGATTGGTTGTTGCATTCCATTGATATGTCTATGTGCCACACCGCAAAGAAGAAGGTCCATGTGATCTTGAATTTGAACACATCACATGCAAAATTCATGTCACTTCTCTCATTTTTAAATATATTTTATTGAACACAGAGAACAGGGCAGGACAACAAAGTATCACCAAGAGCAGCAGAAAAAAAGTACATTGGTTACAGCAGAATAGAGACTATTCAGATGTTACATCGACAGTCTTCAAGTAAACTAGTAAAAATATTTAGAATAATGAGGCTATGAGGGCTAGTCAGGCCCTAGTAACTCAAGTAAAGTTTACTTAGCATGAAAAGCAAATGTTCATCAGTAGAACTCAGCTATAAATGAAGCATCTATGTCCATGATATACGTGATTTGCCTGCCATTCAATGTAGTTGGGAAGCCCAGGCCCCCTGTGACTTTGTAGCAGGGCCTTGTGACCAGTACCAAGGCCACCTGTGACTTTGTAGTGGGCCCCAGGAGCCAGTACCAAGGCCCCTCAGACCCCCAGGTGGGCCCTTTACTCCCAGTCCGACTTGGTGGGCATACTAACAGGTCAGTTTCTGTCGCTGTCCTTTCGAGGCAGAAGCAGGGAAGCTCCATAAAAGCCAACCTGCCCAACTCAGAAGAAGACGAGAGAGCGAGGGGCCAAAGCCCCCAGCGCCACCTTATGAGTTGTTGGCCTGTTCCATCCACTGCCCGAGATGGAACTTCTCCTCCGGTGGGCGTGCCTAATGTACTTCTACAACGAGTGGGAAGTCCACTTCAGACAATGGTCCTCGATATTTGGCTAGTTCCACCCCCAATTGTCCTCCCAGACGACAACCCAGGTTGTCGCTTTTCAGTCAGACCTCACCACCTAGACGAGGGTCTTCGAACAACAGGGCAATAGAACTGGTGCCCCCATTTAGGAACAGGTTCTACTCCTATTTTTCTTGTTCTAAAGAAAACTGGGATGCGCCCATTCTAGACCTCAGAAAGTTGAACAACTTCTATAATAAAGCCTGGTTAGCAGAGGAATAAATTACAAGGCCGTAATCAATAACAGGTAATATACAAGATGGTACTCTTTAAGTATTTCAGCATCATAAGTAAGATTGGAACGATTACGTTAGAGCAGACCACATTTTTGATTTACGGCCTTTATCAAATTCTCAGTGGGGACACAATTCTCACTATGCACCTGCTTATTGTTTTTGTTCTCCCCTTTCTCTTCTCTCCCACCTCCCTTGCCCCATCCCTCAACCCCTTGTCTCTCTACACCCCATCCCCTCCCTCTGCTACTCCTCTTCCACCTATTAATCCTCAATCTCTCCCATGCGCCCCCCTGGTCCAAATATACCTGACATATAGGGCCATCTGTCCCCCCCACCCCTCCTCGCAATATCCTTATTCCCCAAATCTGCAATCATTAGAAACTCTTCTCACCCCCTCCTCTACTGCCTCTCCTCCCCAGCCTCCCTAAGGAGACCCTCTGCCCCTGCTAAGTTACTCCTTGCTTTCCTGCTAATATTGGTAGGCGATGTTGAACCTAACCCTGGCCCCTCATTCTGCTGTCCTTCCCAACTCCCTCGGGGCATCAAAATTGCCCACCTAAATACCATGAGTCTACAACCTCAATTTCCTCTACTGCAGCCTCGTATTGTTACTCTGACTCCTGATGTTTTAATTATCTCTGGAAATTGGTTAAACTCCAAGGTCTCTGACTGCTACATCTCCTTACCCGGCCACTCTCGCCCGTCAAGACTGAGCTAGTCATGGTGGCAGTGTGGCCATGTACGTCACCTCATCCTTGCAATTTACCCCTATACTCTTATCTACCACCTCTGATGCTTATGAACTTCTACTCATTAAAATTACTCTCCCTTACTTGCTCCCTACCTTTATAACAGAGGTTTATTGTCACTCAGGCTTACTACCCCCCATCTCTGCTCTCATGTCCACCCTCCTGTCCCTCTCCACCTTAGGAGAACTCTACATCTTACGTGACTTTAATCTCAACTGGTTATCCCCCCTACACATCAAAACTTGCAACGGCATATCCTCCCTAAACTTGACCCAACTTATCAAAGAACCCACCTGGCTAAACACTAAATCTCTCAACCACTCACTTATTGACTGGGCCCTCAGTACACACCCCACCGTGTCATTGTACTGGTTTATATCCTGACACCATAAGCAATCATTACCTTATTTAATTTGTACAGAAGATCCACCACCCCAAAGCACCCCCAAGGTTCATTGTGACTTGCTCCTATAAATCCCTAGACTTCAACCCTGAACTTGCTGACCTATCGAGTGCCGAATGGACCCCCATCACATCTGCTTCCTGTACTGACCTGGCATCGGATTTCTTCCAAACCAAATTCCTTGCTATCTGGAATAAATGTGCCCCCTCAGACACGTCAGATTGCGTAGAAATCACCTCCACTGGATCACCCTTTAACTCCTAGCATGTATTCATGCTTGTGACTTAGCCTGGAAATCTCATAGAACCTCCAGCTCCCTAAATGACTTTCAGCGTTACTGCACCCTCCGCAACTCATGCACCCATGCTATAAGACTTGCATGAGCTGAATATTTCCAATCCACCTTCCATACCAGTTTGAATCACATGTCTAAATTCTGGAAAGTGATATAAGCCCCCCCCCCCGCTCAACCTCCCCGTCCCAGTTCTCCATGACGTTGACTCTATAATATCTGACCCCCTAGCAGTTGCCACCAAGTTCAACTCCTACTTTACATCATGTGGTGCTGACTCTCAGATCTCCTCTCACACCCCCTCCTCACTCACCCCTACGAATCTTCCCCCACCCCTCCTTCTCCACTGTACCCTCAACCACCCTTAAGGCCCTTCTTGCCTTGAATCCCTCTTCTGGTACCTCCTGATGGGCTTGACTCAAAATTCCTCTTCCTATCAGCCTCTGCCATTGCCACCAACCCCCCCCCTTACCTCACTCCTGAACCTCTCCTTTTCTTTATCCTCAGTCCTTGTGGCCTGGAAAAGTGCCAGCGTCTTCCCCCTCCCTAAAGGGGGTGTCTCCTCCTCGCCCGGCAACTATTGACCAATTTCCCTCCTCCCTATCCTGTCTAAGCTTCAAGAACACCTTGTCCTGTCTAACTCTCCTCCTACCTAGACTCCATCTCCTTCTTCACCCTTTTCCAGTCCGGTTTCAGGAAAAATCACTCTACCACCACCTCCCTCCTCAGACTCATTGACTTCATTCGCACTGGTATGGACAGTGGCCTCATCACCTCTGCTATTTTCATCGATCTTGCTAAGGCATTCAACATGGTCTCTCACCCTATCCTCCTAACCCATCTCTGCTTCAAAAGGGGAGTCTGTCAATATCTATTGCTTACCAACGAGTGCACTTGCTTCGACCCTACTTGATATCGCTTGCCTTCTCCCATCCGTCTAACCACCTCTCCTCTTCTCTCTCCTATCTCCCTTCATTACCTGCCCTATTACTACCTCCTCTTCTTAATTTACTTCCCTTATTTTCTCACTCAGTTTTCTCTCTCTCTCTCTCTCTCTCTCCCCTCTTCTTCCCTCTCTCTTCTCTACCCACAACCCCCCTTGTAATGACTGTGTCTAATGTTTTGCTATAATATTAGTTATCCTGCTAAACCTCTAGGTGGGTCATGTCCTTAATCTCTCTCTGATATTTTACTTAGGCCTCAAAATCCTCTATTTCTACTTGATGCATCTGTCAAGACTTTCCTTTTTACCTCTAGCTCTTGCATGTTTATCCTGGTTTCTCTCTTTTCCCTAACAATGATGACTTGAACAGCATATGCCTCCAACCCTGCTGTTCCACGTTGTCTTAGTTAGTCATGTTTATGCTATCCCTCTTTGTCATGATTTGCCTATTCCTGCTTATGTACCTGTTGCTTGCTTATTACTGTTTGTGCTTGTTATGCCATGTACTATTGGACTAAGTATGATTATATGTGCTAGGTTAGTCATGTTTATGTAATTCCTTTCGTCATGATTTACTTTTTCTAGTTTATGTAACTTAGATTGTTCATCATTGACTGTACTTATTACACCATGTACTATTGGACTGTTGTACAATGTTTTGTTCTGTACTCTTCCGGGTCATGCCTGAAAATAGTAATCTTATGGCTAATGCACTTACCCGGTAAACAAAAACTAAATAAAGAAAAAAAAAACTCTCTTATGCTGGGCTCTCTCACTCTGCTGTTGACTGGTTCAGGTTCTAACTGGTTGGCAGAACCCAATTGGTTAGGATTACTGACCCTGTCCCCCCCCGCATCCATCCAGACAGGTGGCTCAAAGGGCTCCATTCTTGGATCCCTACTCTTTTTTCTGTTTTCCTTAATACCCTCCCCTCTGTCTGCTCCTCTTCCAACATCCATATGTATGCAGACGACACTGTCCTGTACACATCTGGCCCGTCCCCCTCTAGTGTTACTACCAGTCCACAGCAGGACTTTGACAGCATCCAGTGCTGGCTAGTTTCTCATCAATTATCCCTCAATGCCAAAAAGACTATCTCTATGGCCTTTGGCACTAGGCAGAAACTGTCTCGGCTCCCCTCCCTGCCTTCTTTCCACAGTCTTGATGGGACAAAACTGGAGGATACTTCCTCGGCTAAGTATCTTGGTGTCCAGCTCGACCAGCACCTTGACTTTTCTAGACACATGGATGCGATTGCCAAAAACTGCACCCCAAGCTTGGTGCCCTCTACAGAAACCCCAGCTGGTTCCCACTGCCTGCCCACTGCACTGTAGTCCAGAAAAATTATCCTCCTGGTTTTTGACTATGGTGACATAGTCTTCAGTGCCGCTCCCAAAACTTCCCTAGCCAGACTGGACACCCTTTTCAACTCCTTCTGCCAATTTGTACTTGATGCGTACCCTCCTCTCTCACCACTGTGACCTCTAGAATTCCCTTTCCTTCCTCTTTCTTGAGAATAGGCGATGTGAGCACTGTATCGCCTTCACAGCTAAATACTGATGTGGCTCCCTCCCTTCCTATCTCTCCTCCTCCTTATCTTACTTACCCCCCACCACTCCCTCCCTCCCTGTGCAGTTACGACCCTCACTCCCTGACTGTTCCCCATAGATTCTCATCAGAAGGCCAATCTGCGTTCTCCCACCGCTTACCCAAATTGGGGAACTCCCTTCCAATGTCCCTCCGACATGCCTCTTCCCCCTCTGCTCTCTCCTTTGCAATCTCTCTTCCCTCACCTGTACCTGCCCCAATTCCCACATTCGCCTTCTCCTCATTGGTCACTTCTTTCGTTACTGCTGCTGCTTTCTCTGGATGTACCAGTAGCATCTGCTGTCTCCAAGAGCTGCCAAATCGTTTCGGTTGTATTCCTGCTTGCATTATTCTCCGCTGTTCCTAACGCTCCCATCAGTATTTAAGCTACTGTAACTAAGTTCATCAATCTTTGTACCATTCGTTTTAATGCTTGCTAATTGCTGTACTGTTGTTATTTATCATTTGTTACAGACTGTATATATATTTATAACTGTATTTCCGTCAACCCCTTCCCTAAGGATGCACTTGGAAATGAGCCTTGGCTCAGTGTGCCTTTTTGGTGAAACTTTTAAATAATCACCAGAGCTCAGCTGGACATTGGGGGACCAGCCCCAGCATTTCAGAGCTGGAAAAAAAAAAAACTAAACTTAATTCAGCAAGTCTGTTCCTGTGTTTTTCTGTGCAACAGGGCGGCTGATTGAGCTCACAGCTCTCCACAAGAAAACTGAGCCAGTTGGGTCCTGCCTGGCTAGAATGAGAGGAACTTTGGCGGAGGAGGTGTCGGAGAATTTAAAAAGAAAAAGGTGCTTACTCTAATCACTCCTGGCAGCCCTATTTAATGGCCGCTGAATTGGACTGCTGTAGTTAGAGCTCACCAGAGCTCAGGTGGACATCGGGAGCAGCCCCAGCTCTGAGCTGAAAAAACCGAAACTTAATTCAGCAAGTCTGCTCGTGTGTTTTTCGGTGCAACAGGGCAGCTGATTGAGCTCACCACAGCTCTCCCACAAGAAAACCAAGGCAGTCGGGTCCTGCCTGACTAGAACGGGACTTTCCCTCCCCCGCGACTTGTTAAATGGACTGAAGCTCTGCCCTTGCAGGCTAGAATAGGTGGTTTCAGAATCTGGAAAGTGTTCCTAAGGCTGTTGGGGGAAGGCTTATCCCTGTCTTCAGAAATTAGACCCTTAAACCCTCAAAGGGATAGTTACATACTACACTCCTAAATTGTTGAGCTTCTCTTTTTGCCTAACTGTGGCACAAAAAGTTATGTCTTCTTAGCATTAATAACTGTATCTCCCCCGGGGACTAGTCTGCTCTGGGAGCCAGGAGTTCACAGATAAGTCCTTGTGCCTGTAGCCTGGGGAGTGGTGAGCTAGCCTGCAGAATCAGGTCTCTCAAACTAATTGGGCAGACTAGAGTGGGAGTTGCTAGGAATACAGAGAGGTATTTGGGGCTAGTTAAAACACGACAAGCTTATGTACTTGCTGAGATAAATTTGTGTATGTTCTTCCTTAGAAACGTTGTCAATTTAAACTAAGTAGTACTACTCTGATTTGTTTCTCTTTGCATGCTTCTTAGATAATTTGTTGTTTTAAACAAAGCAGACCTACTCTGACTTCCTTGCATGCTTCTTGCTAAAAAGTCACTTCCGCTGAATAAGTTTCTTTGTCTTTAGGGGTGCTATTTGACCTAAAATCCACAGCCAGCTATTATATAAGGAGACGCAGCTGAAAAACGTCTAAAGACTAGAGTAGAACATAAGACACAAGGGTCAGGTAGTGGCATGGGTGGAGTCCCCTGTCGCCAATCCAGCTTTACAGGGACAGAACTGTGCAGGTATGCCGCCCCAAGGTAACAGGTGGCCCTGGGCCCCATAACCATTGTGAACAGGACACAAACCCGAAACTCATGCCAATCAGGAGTATTCTCCTGGTAATTATGTATATATGTGCCATAAGTTGGGTGGATCAGTTTCTGAGTGTGAGTGAAGGTCGCCACCCCTCCTGGGGACCCCAGGACCACTACCAACCTATATGCAGTACCAGCCTGCAACGAGCACAGTCGACTCTCTGCTGGTGTTGCATGGGCTCACAAGAAAGGGGTCCTGCTACCTACTGTTCCATGGCCCCAGAAGTAAGGGGTGCAGAGGCGCACTGTGCAAAATATCTAAAGTACTAAGCCTAACCTTGGTACTGCTGATATTATTAGCTGGTGACATCGAGCCCAACCCCGGACCCCATGTGGCTACTTTTTGACTGGATCCCCTCATGACCCAAACTGGGTCTCCCCAAGGGGCTTAAGGCTAGCCCACATGAATGTCTGCAGTCTATGCCCCAAAGCACATGAAAATACAAGGCTGTGTGTCCCTATATAAACTGGATGTACTGGCAATATTGGAGACATGGTTAAAACCCCACATCTTAACCCATGAGATTGATCTCATTAACTATAGTACCTTCAGAAGAGATAGGGAGGATAGAAAAGGGGGTGGGGTACTTATCTATGTAAAAGACTCCCTGGAGGCATCACTAGCCTCCCTTCTACCCATTGGCTGCACTGGATGCGAGTCTACATTCGTTAGGATTACACTTGGACAGGACAAGTATCTAACGAGTGGGTGCATATACAACCCTCCCAAGGTAGCCCCCCATGCCCGGGAGATGCTAGCCCGGTTCCAAGAAGAACTCACTTCCTCAGAGACAATAATACTAGGGGACTTTAACCTGAACTGGGCCCCTGACACTGTACAGACTCTGAGGGCCACACTTCTGGATGCCAGTCTGTCCCAGGTTATCACTGAGACCACAAGGCATAACGCCAAGACAGGAAACCTTTCCACCCTAGACTGGGAACTGGCTTCCAACCCTCTAAACATCCAAGCAGCTGGTACTCTAGCAGATGCCTTGAGCGACCACTCTGCAATATTTTGCATATGGAAGAACCGCCTGCCCAAAGTCCCGCAAGAATCCTCACAGCCAGAGATTTCTCCAGATTCTCTGCTGAGGCCTTCCAGGAGCATCTATCCAGTCTTGACTGCAGCCCTACCCGGCTGCTCCCCAACATTGACGAAGCTTTGGAATATTTCCAAAATACCTTCAACTCAGCTGCAAATGGGCATGCTCCTTTTAGGAAACTTAGAGCAAAGGGACGCTGCTACAAATGGATTACACCTGAGCTAAAATCTATGCTGATCAAGCGGGATAAGGCCTGGGTTAGGTACAGGAAGTCTGCCCTTCCGGAAGACCTGAATGCCTATAGGTACCTAAGAAACCAATGCAAGCACACAACAAAGACAGCAAAGCAAGCATACATTAAGAACCTTCAGCTAGCCGGCCCGGTGGTGCTGAGGTTGAAGTGCTGGATGCTACACCTCGCCTCACGCCCGACCCGGGTTGGGGAACAAGTTGGTCGTCAGGGGACGACTAAGTTGGCGTCGGGAGACAGCTCTCCTAGTCCTGGGGAGGGCTGGGGAATCCACACCGCAGCCAGGCGACCCCGCATGTCACCCCAGGGTACGCCAGCTGGTGTGACTGGGGGGTACGCAGACATCGGCACGCATACGCGCAGACGCTATTGCAACGCCTGCACTCCCAATGGGAATAAAAAAGTGGAAATGTCTGAGTGCAACTGTGCAGCCTGATGGCCGTGCCCTGCCTCGCTGGGAGGACTTTGTGGAATCACACTGGGGGTCCAGAGTCAGTCTGGCTGGATAGGGTATGGGAGACCCTCCAGCAAATCGGCGTGGCGTGCGGATCCCCATCATGTGAGTGAGCCTGGTGCTCTCCCGGCGGGCAGGGCTGGCGGCTGGATGCCCCCACTGGTAGTCGCCGCAGCAGGCAGATAAATAAGAATAATAAAAAAGAACCTTCAGCTAGCCAACTTTACTGACCCATGGTCCATCTGGTCTCAGGTTAATGCCTAGTGAAGGGAGCAGCAACACCCCAAGGTACTATAGTCAGCATGCCAAAACACTTAGTGAGGGCCAGGAGACAACCACTGCCTTCAACAGGTTCTTTATGGACCTTGAAAACTATAAGGCAGGCCTCCCCCACAAAGCTGTGAGCTACCGAGCACTGAGGAACTGAACCTTCAACTCCCACAATTTCACCTTATGATTGGTACATCTTAAGGAAGTGCCTCCCCTACATATAAACATTAAGACAAAGGGATCAGCTGGCCCTGGCGGCCTCAATCCAAGATTACTCAGGGCTGCTGCTCCTGCCATTACCTTACTCATCACATGGCTCATTAACAGATCATTGCTGGAAGGAGTCGTACCCAGCACATGGAAGCAGCCTTATGTGGTGCTCATCCACAAGGGAGGCCCTAGGGAACACATTGGTAACTACAGACCTATCTCCCTCTTAAGCATACTAGTTAAGCTGCAACAGTGGCTAGTCTACACTCAACTCCACGCCTACTTGGAGGCACACCAGCTGCTGGCTAGCACACAGCATGGATTCATACGAAACCACGGGACTGATACAGCTCTAATCAGATTCTCTATGGATATTCTTAAGGCCATCGATGATGGCACACCCATGGGGCCATATTCATCAATTTGACCAAGGCCTTTGACCTGGTGAACCACAACCTTTTGGTAGACAAACTGAGTCAACATGGCTTAGATCAGCATTCACTGAACTGGTTCAACAACTACCTGTCAAACAGCTCCCAACAGGTTAAGGGGCGAGGTGCCACTTCGGAATCACTTACCATCAAGAAGGGTGTACCTCAGGGCTCTATCCTGGGACCCCTCCTGTTTTTACTGTTTGTGAATGATCTAAACATGCACTATGGAAGCAGCTCTGTGGTCCAGTATGCTGATGATGCCGTGCTTTACAGAGCTTCAAACAGCCTAGCTGACCTAAGTCAACAGCTGCAGTCTGATTTTGATCAACTAGAAAATGGCTACTAAACAACACATTGATACTTAACGTTAAAAAGACAAAAGCCATTATGTTTGGACCTCGAACACTAGGCCATGACAGGAGCCCCCTCCTACCCTTGGTCACAGCCTCTGGCCCCCCAGTAGAGGTAGTAGGGACCTTCAGATACCTGGGTTTAACACTGGACCAAGGCTTCACGTTGAAATTCCATGTGGATCAGATAACCAAAACGATCCACCAAACGTTAGGTCTGATGTACCGTTTGAACAGGCAATTGATACCTGAAACCAGGATTACCATAGCCCAAAGCTTCCTCCTACCAACCTTAACATATGCTGCCTCGGTAATACATTCGATCACAAAACACGATATGAACAGGATGCACACCGTATGTAATAAGATAACCCGCTTTGCCACTATGTCTCACCCAAGGAGACATCACTGCAAAGTACTTGCTTCCCTAAACTGGCCATCCCTTGGCTGCAGACTACAGTACCCCCTACTGTGCAGTGCGTACAAATTCATAAAAGACCACCCTCCAGACAGTCTTGCGGGTCTACTGGCTCCTAAGCGCTCATGTAGACAGCTCCACACAACTGGGAAAAATCTTCTTTAGGAACCAAGAGTTAGGACTATGGCTGGTGATAAATCTTTTACTCATGTCACACCTGTACTCTGGAATAAGCTCCCTGCCCATCTGCAAGAAGCAACCTCCTTGGGGGCCTTCCGCATAGGGCTCCGGATGCACCAGCTGGACATCAGAAAATGCTCCTGCAGTTGGACAAAACCTAGTCCTCGCCAAATCTATCTACTCAGTTGTAGACTCTTACTTAGACCACTAGATGAGTTAATGTATGTTGTAACATGTTGTGTACTAATACTACCCAGGCCAGGAGTCTAAGCAAATGTGTTTAGCGCTATATATTGTCTAACTGTTTGATACGATAATTGTCTGATGTACAGTGTGTCCCGTCTGTAAGCAAAATGCTGTTAATGGTTTGCACTGTATGGCAAACGTCCGCTTTCTCTACTCTATGTAATTCAATCGGTCAGCTTCTTTGAAAAAGGGACCTTTTGGGGCCTCCAGTGGATCAACCCAGTTAACAAAACTGAAATAAATAAATAATAGTATGACAGATGACCCCATATTCAGAGATGGCAAGATGTGCACACAAATCGATGCGCCGCACAAAAAAACTGGGCCGGCCAGCTCTGGAGTGATATTCAAACAGAATGTGTGATCAGAACAAACCACACAATCTGTTTGAATATCGGACCCTGGATGCGCAGCGCACAGCAAGTAGCCAACATGCATGGCACAGCACATCCAGAGTACGGGGCTGAAGACCACACATAGGGGAATGTGTGGCACATACCAGTATGCACCACAGCCCCTATGGGCAATGTTCAGCCCAAACATGCAAATGAGCCCATTTGGGCATATACAGCGCACAGGGGCTATTTGCATGCCCATTATGGGCTCATTTGTATGGCTGCGCCTGAGGAGTCAGTATTTGTCAGCCCCGATCACTGTACTAAATGCAAAGATAGCCCTAGATCCTCTTTTCCGTAGTGTAGACCCCCGGCCTGATTACTGTAATAATAAAATAAAACTGATCCCCCTTTTCTGTAGTGTAGGACCCCCCTTCCTGGCCCGATCACTGTAAGAATAAAATAAAAACCTGATTCCCTTTTCCATAGTGTAGGGATCCCCCTTTCCAGCTCCGAGCACCTGCAGAAATGTACAATACCGGTGTGGAGGGGGTGGGAGGACACTACACTGTGGAAATGGAAATTGTTTTTTCTTTTATTACAGTGAGTGGGACCAGTCTCTGTGCTATGGAAAAGGGGACTGGGTTTTTGTTTTTTTATTATAGTGGTCAAGGCTGGGAGGGGGTCCGCTACACTATGGAAAAGGGATGAGGGTTCTTTACATTTCTGCAAGTGATCAGGGCTGGGTGGGGGTGGGGGCTCACACTATGGAAAAGGGATGGAGGTTATTGTACATTCATACCAGAGATTGGGCTGGGGAGTTACTGTGTACCAGGCCCTAGACTGTATCTGAGGGCACCACGCTACCCCATGCATAGTTAAAGTAGGGTTTGGAAAGTGTAATTATGCATCAGCACAGCCAGCCATTTTTACGCTTGGGGGTTTTGAATATTGTGATGCGCGGCATATGCATGAGAGACCCTCATTTGCATAGGCACATCATCATATTGTGCGTAGCGGCGTGGTCGGGGGTGCCTGGTGCATCGGTGGCCTTTGATTATGGCCATGCCCCGACAGCCCACGCAACTCTGGAGATGCACAGCACTTTAAATATGTGGGCCAAAGCAACTTAACCTGCAATGCAGAGTCAAACCGAGATATTTGTAAGTTTCTACCCATTCCAAGAGAGTACCACTACAAGACTTAATACATAGACTTAGAGAGACACTGCATGTCTTCCTTAGGGTGCACACCATTGCTTTGATTTTGTGTTCAGACATAATTTGTGGTTGATAAACCAAGACTAAACCAAGTCAAAGTCAGATTGTAGGGTCCAGGTTACTTTCTGAATATCTTTGCCTTTTGCATAAATAACTATTATCCGTGTACAACAGCATATTTGAAGATTTAATTGACAGAGGAGGATTATTTAAGAATAAACTGAATAAAGGGGTCCCAAGCGAGCGGGCCACTGGTATTAAAATAGGAAAGGACCCCTCTATTATTCTTCTAGGCCATAAAATAAATCATCAGAATGATTTGGAATTTCAATATAAACGGATAGCATTAGCATTTTTATTAGCTCAGAAATGTATTTTGATGGCCTGAAATGATAGTAGCCCACCTTCTTTAAGAACCTGGTTTAATTTTATGGTGGACTTATATTGTCTAGAGCGAATTCATTATTTTATGAATGACAAACTGACAAAGTCAAAACTTTTCATGCTATATGGGATCCTTTCATGACTGTTGCATTGACATATAGGGCTGGATATTCAAACTGCCGGGCAGGGGCGCAAGCCCAGGCGCAGCGTAACTGTGCTGCACTAGGGCATGGACCAGGCGATATTCAATGGTGCTGCGCTATGGCACAGCACCATTGAATATGGCACTGATGACGCACGCACTGCTCATGGCGCAGTGGCAGAAGGGAGCAAGGGGGATGCGCCAGCGCAAGTGCGGTTGCACTAGGCATATCAATTGCGATATTCAACACTGGGCATGCAAATGAAGCCATCATGCATGCAAGGTGCAAATGTGGTCATTTGCATGTCATTATGGCCCCATTTGCATGTGGTGTGCCGATCCCTGGCGACTTGCACCTGGCGCCCTGCCAGGCTGCAGCCGTCGGGGACCGATGCCCTGCTGACCCTTGGCGGTCTCCGCTCCTGTTCACCCGATCGCGGGCATGTGTAAAGGAATGTCCCTGGTGGTCCAGTGAACCGCACTCCATCGCCTGATCGCGGGTATATGTACATTAAATCCCTGGTGGTCCATTTGAGCCCCTCCCCAGCGCCTGATCGCGGTAATAAAAGCAGTAATTTCTCTGGTGGTCCAGTGGAAGGTCCCCGGCGCCCGTTCGTGGGCATATGTGAATTAACATCCCCTGGTGGTCAGTCAATCCCCCATCACCCAATTGGGGCGGACATAGCAACTGAAGCCCTGGTGGTCCAGTGGACCCCCCCCCACCCACCTACTGGGGTCCCCATGCCCCAGCATCCCCCAGTCAGCGGCAGGTGGCAGCAACCCACCCGCATGCCTTCCGGCCACCTGCTAAGCGTACAATGCGGTCTGTACACCTGTTGGTCCACCACATGGACCAATGGGCATGCAACCCATACTGTACTACGAAGGCCCAATTTGTGAATGAACATGTTCATTCACAGATCGGGTCTGTGTAGTACAGTATGGGCTGCTGACTGGGGTGCTGGGTGGCGGGGGACCTCAGTGGGTGGGTGGAGAGGGGGGTCCACTGGACCACCAGGGCTTCAGTTGCTATGTCTGCCCACGATTGGGCAATGGGGGAGATTCCACTGGACCACCAGGGATGTTAATTACACATATGCCCATGAACGGGCGCCAGGGGACCTTCTACTGGACCACCAGGGACATTACTTTACTTATGCCCACGATCAGGCACTGGGGGGGGGTTCCACTGGACCATCAGGGACATTACTTTACCTATGCTTGCGATCAGGTGCTGGGGGGGGGTTCCACTGGACCACCAGGGACATTACTTATGCCTGTGATCGGGCACCGGGGGACCTTCCACTGGACCACCAGGGATGTTATTTACACATATGCACGTGATCGGTGACGGGGGCCCTTCCACTGGACCACTAGGGATTATATATACTTATGCCGCACGGGCGAAAGTACAGCGTCCCAGGCAGGAGGCTTGGGGTCAGTGTTCTGGTGGGCGGTGCCACAAACGGCTGGCGGCTGCCGTGATTGCGCCTGCAATAAGGAAGCTTGCCTGTGGGTGGCCTGGACTTGTTTCTGGTTTTACCAGCCACATCGCTGCGCCCCTGAGGGCGAAGCGAGGTTGTGCCAGCTTATGCACCGACATCCTGGGTTGAATATCGGATGTGCCGAGATATGCATGGGCACGCCTCCCGCACATGCATCGCATACATTACTGTTGTGCCCTGGCGCATCTGGAGTTGCACATCGAAACTTGCTCCTTTCAATATCGCGCTGGGGCACATCGGTGGGTTGCGCATGGCGCATTCCTGTTGCGCCATGCGCAACCCTTTTGAATATCCAGGCCATAATGTTTACTGATCCGGCTGTGCAGACCCTGGTAGTGTGTATGACTTCAATTATAGGGCCCAGGCCCTAAAATACTGGCTAAAAAGGCTCTCAATTGCTATATAACAGATTTTAGAGATTAAGTTTCTTTTGATGTTATGAAGTTTGGTTTATCAAAAGCTATTGATTTATCTTGCTGTTATTTAAAAGAAAAGGGGGGCAAGCTAGAACCTTGTGGGACTCCCAGGGTGACCAGAAGAGATGAAGAGAAACCATTACGAAATGTCACTGCTTGTGTGCAGTGAGACATATATTAATGAAACCACTGCAATACAAAAACCTATACGACCCAAACTATTTAGTAATAATGAATGATGAACAAGATTGAATGCATTTGAAAGATTTATATATATGGAATCCACAATTGCACCACAATCCAAGGCCACATGTATGTAGTTAATTTTTTATTATTTATTCTTTACTAAAATTTTCAAGTCAAAACAACCTAAAGATAGCAACATTCTCAGTCAAAGAATGATACCGACATCACTGAACAAAATATTGAGAATCTTCACATGGGTATACACACACAGACTATTCAGCTCTCACTAGATATATATTCTATACAAATATTAGAAAATTGTCGTGCAGTAAACCTTCCTTGAAGGAGTTGGGGAAATGGTTGAGAAACCCTCCCTGTTGTATTTGATGGTCAAAATAAGTACCTTAAACACACAAGGGTCTTGGTAATAAGAAAACCACGCCACACTGAAATCGAGGCCTTCTCTTTACTCCCATTCAGCAGCCCATACAGAGGAGACTGGGCTCAAACACAGGCACACTTACAGGAAGTGCACATTCTCTTAAAGCTGTACTGTCTCTAACATTTCTTAAAGCTGTACTACACATAACACTCCTCCTGACTTAGCTAGAAAATACTTAAATCAGTAATTCAGAAGTAATATGAAACTATTAAAGTTATTACTGCAATATCCCTTTAGTTAATCTATGTCATTGGCTATATCTCTACAGGTCCATTCTCTTTGGTGAGCGATTGATCGTCCTGACCAACGTAGTAGGACTCGAGGCTGTTGCACTGAATCTGATTAGCATCAGCCACATCTTGTCTCAAACACTATGGTTCCACTATCTCTTCATGTTCTTGTTCTGGAACAAATAATGCTGGATAACTACCCCAACTCTGGGTATCCCTTTTTGTTCTGTTTCAGTTCTAGTAAGTAATTGGTCCACATGTTTTTCACTTTCCTCTGGTTAGTCAGTAGAACACTATAGACAACATTTCGAACTTTTTCCACCATGCCTTCTATCCATCTCTTGGGCCTGCATACATCCTGACCCATACAAGATCATTGGGTTTGAAGGATCTGGTCTTAGGAAGCATTTCAGTTAGTGACTTATAGCCTAGAGGGCGAAGAAGATCCAATTGAGTTAGAATCTGATATCCAAACAACAATTCTGCAGGGGATATTCCCGTGACACAAAGTGGTGTTGTTCGATACATCGCAAGAAAGTCCAAAAGGGCTATTTGCATTGCCATCGGTGTAGTAGGATTAGCTTTGTCCATACTGTTTTTAAAAGTCTGAACCAGGCGTTCCACTTCGCCATTTGAACTTGGGTGGTAGGGAGGTGAGCAAATATGGCGGATACCACGTTGCTGGCAAAATGCTTGGAATTCAACAGACGTGAACTGTGGTCCATTATCCGAGACAACCACTTGCGGGAAACCACACGTAGCAAAGATAGATTTCAACACTTTGATGGTACTCTCAGTAGTTGCTGAAGACATTTGATGAATTTCTGGCCATTTACTATAAGCATCAGTTAAGAGTAACCACGTGGAATTTAAATAGGGTCCAGAAATCAATATGCAACCTCTGCCAGGGTTTTCAAGTCGTTTCCCAATGGTGAACTGGAGCTCTTGCCGGATTTCCCATCGATACAGCACAACCTTCACATCTTTGCACAACCTGGTATATGTCTCTGTTAGTGGAAGGCCACCATACTGTAGATGAAGTCTGGCCAGAGATTCCATTTAACCAGCGCCTGGATGGCCCGCATGCAAAAAGTCAACACATTTGAATGATAACAATGGGGTACTATGACCATAATCCCACAGAAGACACCCCTCAGCAATGGACAACTGCTGTCTCTTTGTATAGTAGGGTTGTAGTGCATCCGAACAAGTAGTGCCTTGCGGCCAACCCTCAAGCGTATACTGATAAACTTGTTTCAAAATTACATCTTGACTAGTTGCTTGTGCAATGTCCTTGGCTAGTACTGGAAGATGATCTAACTGTTGTAGCTCCATTGCACACACAACAGCAGAGTCCTCCATATCTTTGAATTGCACTGGAAAACTATATGGCCCCACCTGACATACTAATGGCTCCTCTTTAAGTCCCACATCGAACTCCATTTCTTTGGATATTGGTAACCTCGACAAGGCATCTGCATTTCCATGCTGGTCCGTTGATTGGTATGTAACCTCGAAATTATAGGCAGACAAAATTAATGCCCGTCGTTGAAGTCTGCTACCGACTGTCTTTGTAATTCCTTTTTATGTACTGAAAATTGTCACTAGTGGCTTATGATCCATCTTCATGTGAAACTTGCGACCTAGCAAGTATTGGCAACATTTCTGGACACCGAACACAATCGCTAATGCCTCTCTCTGAATCTGGGTCATAATTCATTTCAGCTGCAGTGAGTTTGCGTGAAGCATGGGCTATTGGCTTCTCCACTCCTTCTAGATCTGTATGGAAAAGGACAGCTCCTATACCCACAGGACTAGCATCACAGGCCAATGTGATAGATAAGTTAGGGTCATAATGAGTTAAATTATTCACATCAGTTAGAGAGAGCTTGATGGCTTGAATTGCCTTACTGTGGCCCTTGGTCCACTTCCACGGAGTACCCTTTGTTACAGTTCATTTAGGATAGCACATTTAGTGGCTAAGTCAGGTATGAAACGGTCGTAGTAGTGCACCATACCAAGAATGAGCGCAACTCTGAAACATTCTGTGGTTCAGGCATGTGCACAATGGCTTTCACCTTTTCATCATTCAGATGAATTCCATCTTTGTCAATAGCTTGACCTAAGTACTTGACACTTGGTTGACAAAATTGGCATTTTTCTTTCCTAAGCCTGAATCCACTCTGTTGCAATCTCTCAAGTCTTTTGTAAGTTAAGTGAATGTTCTGCTTCTGTCTTTCCCGTGACAATGATGTCATCCAAATAGCAAGCAACACCTGGTATATCGCCCACTGTTTGCTCAATCACTTTTTGAAAAACAGCAGGTGCAGAACTAAGGCCAAAATATAACTGTTTGTACTTGTACAGTCCTTAGTATGTATTAATCACTACCAATTTCTGAGAAGTCTGTATCCAACTCCATTTGAAAGTAGGTGTCAGCGAGGTCCAGTTTAGAGAACCACACATCACCATTCAGTCTATGAAGAAGTTCCTCTGGTAATGGTGAAGGAAATACATCTATGCTAAGTACTGGATAAAGTGTCACCTAAAATCTCCACTATTCAAACCTTACCACCTGGTTTAGATACCACCACAATTGAGTGGCCCAATCTGAACCTGAAACCTTTTCCAGCACACCTGCTTTTCCAGTCTGGCCAGTTCTGCCCCAACAACGGTTTAAAGGCAAAGGAGTTTCCGTGGTTTACAAAACTTAGGGACTGCATTAGGCTTTGTAACTAGCAACTTTAGCTGTTGTGCAACATCCAGGCCTTTCCACAGCTCTGGATACATGTAAAAATCTCCCCAAACTTGGTAGGATTACTGTTTTGTGGTACCTGGACAGCAGCAAGTAGGCAAAATCTGCTGGATCAACATGAATGTTTAGAAGAACCAGGGCTTCTCTGCCCAAAATGTTGACACCCTTTTTGAAACCAGAAAAGTTAAAGGTGTACGATGAGAATTAGTCTTGCGTACCAGCGTGGTAAACAAACCCAATGGCTGAATTGTTTGCCCTTCAAGTGCATGCAGCAACTTATTACAAGGAGACAATGGTGACTTATCCAGATCAGACCATGTCTGATGGTTAATAAAAGTAACTGGAGAAGCAAAGTCTACCATTAAACGCAACTGATGCCTCAATTGTGGCAACTGAAGTAACACATAGAAGGAGGAACATCTTTAGTCTGCATTTGTGGTGTAATAGAAACCACCACACTGTCTGGGCTCTCGAACTAGCGAATTTAGGTGGCCAGAGGGTCAGTGAACTGGAGCCAGCTCATTAGCGGGGAGCGAGGGATTTTTATGTTGTTTTCCCGGGGGCGGGGCGTGCAACGGCCAGCATCCGCCTCCCCCCCTTCCAGCAGGCGCCAGGCGCTTGTGGTGCCTCCAGCCTCCGCTGGAGGTCCACGTAGTGCCGAGCACTCGACCCCTTCTCCCCGGGCAGGAAGCAGTCCCTACGGACGTTCAATCCTGCTCCCCTGCCGCCCTCCACACCTGTGATCCGCTCCAACCCGGTCGCCGCACCACAGACGTGCCACCATGCCTCTCGCGCCCAGCAGGCCAGCCCGGTCAATGATTGTAATGCACCTTCCACAGGTTTCTGACATGTGGGCAGACGAAAGATCCAAAGAATCGGTGAGTACAGCTTGAAACTCAGATTTCAAATCCTTTGAGCAATGCTGAGCAGAAAACCAACAACCCTAAGATTTGCAGCTCGGAGTTGGTTCTCCAAGGTTTCAACTTCATATCTAATTGATCAGGGCCAAATCGACTTTTTAACTTTAGTGTACATAAGTACTTTGAACAAGTTTTGACACTTACAACTCTAAACAGAAAGGAAGAATTTAACATCCCCTGAGAACAAGGAGATTCCAGCACTAAGGAATTACAAGAAGGAATATTAGCAGCCAATTTTTCAGCTTCACAGGTAAAAAACGTATTAAAGGCATCTGAAATAAGTAGGAGGTCAGAACAAAGTTTTCCATTTAATTGGACTGAACCAGTAATACTCTAATATTTTTCCTAACAAATCATGTAATCCTTTCCAAAGACCACATGACTCTTTGATAGCAATAAACTGTTTTTTAATATAATAATATTTATTAATACATCTCCCAGAGCCACTCATTGCAGGATAAGAGTAGTTTCACATGCGTTCTGCTCTGGCGAGAACAGCGAAGCAGAAGCTAGTGGCGACAGGGGACATATTAAATATTATAGATCGAAAGTGCCGGTGTTATTTAAAAAAAAAAGTCTGAGAATGTGCCCATTTCAGGGCATCTCTGTGAGACACTCTTCACTGAATAAGTGTGTATCATGCACAGGGAAGGAGTACTCTGATTGGTTGGGAGCACTCCCTCAATCTGTAATGGGACTTACTGTCACAGGTTAACCTACTACATCTGTTTGTAATTCCTGTACTTCACTGGAACTCTGTGGTCCCTATTGCTTCTATATATGAACATACACAACTGCCAGCAGATACAGGCCATATGGTCTATCAAGTCTGCTTGAGTGTGCAGCTAGCAATTCCTTATACTGGAGCTGTCCCTCCCTCCCTCCCTGTCACGGTGACTCTCCCCCTCACTTTGTCCCATACCCTTTTAAAACTGCCCACCGACTTACAGGACACCACCTCTTCGGGCAGCGCGTTCCACATAGACACCACCCTTTCCATTAAAAAATGCTTCCTTATTTCTCTCCTGAATCTTCCTCCCTCCAATCTCCGACCATGCCCCCTTATGTCCCCCCATCTTAAAAATTCCCTCTGTACTAGTTTTGTTTTATACTTTTCTTGTATTTAAAGGTCTCAGTCATATCTCCCCTATCCCTCCTCTCACCCAGGGGGTACATGTTAAGCTCCCTCAGCCTCCCCTCATAGGGTTTGTCTTCCAATCCCATGATCATCCTTGATGCTCTGCACTGGACCCCCTCCAGTAATTTATATCAAGTTTATTGTGAAGGGTTAAATCCGTTGAGCAAACTCATTTTCAAGGAGGACCCTTTTTTTTAACAGTAACAAACCATACATAAGTTGATATGGGGATACAAAATTAATTACCAGACACTATTTAACAAAATGTACAATATGAGCTATACAAGGCAGGGGTGAATAGCCAATGCTGGGAAACATATAATCAGTACATGAGGATGGTACTGTATATACATAATACAAATAGGAATAATTACAGTGGTACTACAAGGTAAACATAGAGTGAGGTCGGACAAAACAGTAAAAAAAAAAGAAAAAAATATATATATATTTATACACAAAGAAACAGGAGAAGAATCATCATTAGGCATATTCTAGTACTAATGAGAGTTTGGTATAATGGGTAAATGGCAGAGAGGAGAAAACAGGCTGGCATCTAAGACAAGTATATAAGAGTTTTGGTCTATAGGTAAGCTAAGGAGGTAGGTGAGCTCTACTGGATTAATTGCATTGGCAAGAATCGTTAATTGGATTGGTTATTCAAGTTTTGAATGCCCTTAGAGGAATGAGAGTGCTGAATTTAAGGGACGATTCTTCAAGTATGGGCGCCAAAACTGCATGCAGTACTCCAGGTGTGGCCTCACCAACAATCTATACAGAGGCAGGATCACCTCCCTCCTTCCTCTTGGAGGCGATTCCTCTAGCAATACACCCCAGCATCTTGTTGTCTTTAGCTGCTGCCTTCCTGCACTGTGCTGAGTGGTTCATTTGCCCTGTTATTACCACTCCAAGATTCTTGTCCTCCTCTGTAGCAGCTATGTGCACCCCTTCTAACTGATAACACTTCCTTGGGTTCCTTGCTCCCAAGTGCATGACTTTGCACTTTGTAGCATTGAACTCCAGCTGCCATGTGTCTGACCATCCTCAAGTTTTGTCAGATCCTCCTGCAGCCCCTGCCAACCTAGTGTGTCATCCACCACCACACCGATCTTGGTGTCATCCGAAAAAAGACTAATCTTGTTCTTAATGCCATGTGAGATGTCGGCTATGAAAATGCCAAACAACACTGGGCCCAGTTACAAGCCCTGTGGCACCCCACTCATTATAGCCCTTGGAGCCGGCTTCCCTCCCACCACTACCCTCTGTTGCCTCCCTTGCAGCCAGTTCTTTTTTTTTTTTTTTTTTTACTTTGGGACATTTCTGCCCCATTTATACCCCCTCCTGTACTCCCCTCAGTGCTCCACTCCTTCAGGCCTTGCTCAAGTCCCCTCCCAGGTCCACTACCACGGTATCTGTCCCTAGAGTGCCCGGTAACTCCTTACCTCCTCCACCTACTCGCAGAGCGCCTGCACAATGGAGATCTGCCCGTGGGTTCTGGATCTGGATGGCTGTTGGGAGCGGCCGTCATCTAGGCTCACTGGGGCATTTTCCATTTTCTGTGGTCCCCCCAGTCTTCCCCTGGGACGCCGGTGCGAGGACGTATGTCCAGAGAGGTGACGTGCTAATGTACGCCTTCTCCCAAGCGTCTGACAGCATCCCCCCTTCCCGACTCCAGTGAAGGAGCCATCAGAGCCCGGGAAAGCCCGTGCTTCCACCGGCTTTCCTTGGGAAGCGGGTGCGCAAGGCACCCCGTGGTAACCCTCCCAAAGGAGGAGAGCATCCATGGGATCGTGATCCTCCCATGACCCGAGTCCATTCCCGAACCGGATCGCCAGTGCAGCGCGAGTGTGGCGTCTGCGCTTCAAGCCTCAGCGCCACTGGGCAGGGATCTTGCAGCCAGTTCTTTTTTTAAATTCTATGTTTATGCATATTAACACGGGCAATATCATGTAGTACTCTCTTGCAAGGCACAGAATAAAAATATAACAGTTATACATCCAATGCAAAAGGTTTTGTTAGCCTATACAGTCTGGTTTCAGGAAGAGGGGGGTATACCCTGCTTTTAAGCATGCATTTAAGCGATATAGACCAGTATAAGCCGCACCCTACATAGACTTTTGGTGGTCAGACCTACAGTAATTAAATCCATACATGCATCACAACACAAAGTGTTGCTATGACCCCATAACCCAAATAGAAAATATAAACACTGTTTTGTAACACTTATAACTGTAGTACACAAGTCCAGAACTTTAGACTATTAATCCGGTCCACAATAGCCTAAAAGAAATGTTCAACGTATAGAATTTTATTCCTTTAATGGGCAAAGCACTAACTGGGTACTAATGTCTTTAGACAACAAAAATATAAGCATAAACATTACTGCTGTCCAACCCCAGTTCAGGTCTCTTCCTCAGATTCTTCTCGGGCATCGAATTCCTTGGCTATTGCTTCAGTCTTCCTACCCGCTTCAAGAGGATCTGTATATTGAAACGTTTTAACCCCATAATAGATGCGAAGACGAGCCGGCATCAGTAAGGATTGTGTCACTCCAAGAGACCGAAGTTTAGCTCGAACAGCATCAAATTTTTTCCTTCGGGCCCTCGTTGCGTAAGAAAGGTCAGGAAACAAATGAATAGTGGCCCCATCATAGTTCAGGCATTCAGTAGATCTGGCTGCTTGCAAAAGTAAATCCCTGGTAACAGGACTGGCAGTTACTAGCAAAACTGTTCGGGGGGCTTCTGTCTGGGGCCCTGCTGCACGTGGGGTAATTCTATATGCTTTATGCAAATAACCATCTATTGCCTCGGGGCTGTGTAATGCAGTAGGAAGCCATGATTGAAAAAAACCCAGCAAATTATCTCCTTCACACCCCTCCGGGAGTCCAACTACCTGAACATGAGAGGCCCTATTCATGTTCTCCAATGCCTCCAGTCGATACCTTAACTGTGCATTCTCCTGCACCAGCTTTGTCGTGGTGTTCAAGGCTTGTGTGGCCACCTTTTCTGCCAAAGCAGCTGTCTGAGACGCTGCTTCTAATTTTACATCTTGATCAGCGAAGCACTGGAGGATCGACTCGACTTTCTGGTCGATTGCTTGGATCGAGATTTGTATTGCTCTCCACGGTGGTTCAGACCCAGTCGTCGCCGACGTAAGGCAGCGTCATGGTTCTACTTGTGGGGATTTTTATTACCGCTCCCACCTGCCTTTCTGCGAATGCCCCATTGTAGTATTCGCACCGATCTCCTCTGAAGAGCTCTCTTTGCAGCTGTATTCTTGGAATCAAAATTAGTTGATGCTAGGACAACAAAATTTCACTTTAAAGTTCAAAAACTCGGAACTCAGTCAAAGTGCGTCTAGTCTGTAGGTGTGCTCCACAGCGCCCCCCCAGCCAGTTCTTGATCCAATTCACCATCTTTGTCCCTGCTCTCTGGTGTCCCAACTTGCTTATCAGCCTCCCATGTGGCACCGAATCACATGTCTTGCTGAAATCCTGATACAGGACATCCACTGCATGGCCCTTGTCCAGTTCCCTAGTCACCCAGTCATAATAGTTAACCAGGTTGGTCTGGCAGGATCTGACAGAAACAAACCCATCTTGCTTCCCATCCTGGAGACCATTACCTTCCAGAAAGGTTACTAACCTCTCTTTAAGGATTCTCTCCATTAACTTTCCCACAATGGATGTGAGGCTTACTGGTCTATAGTTACCTGGTTCATCCTTGGGTCTGCTTTTGTGGAGGGGCACCATGCGAACCATCCTTCAGTCCTAAGTCGCACCCTGTTTCCAAGAGAGTACTGAAAAAGGTTGCCAATGGCTCTCACGAGGACCTCCATAATTCCTTCAGTACCCTGGGGTGTATGCCGTTTGGTCCTGGCACCTTAGCCACCCTCGGTGCCCTTAAACCTTCTAGAACCCTGTCCTGTGATTTCCCCATCCGTCACCCCAGCGTGCCTACCTCGCTATCAACTGAGACATTGACCCATCCACTTCCTTAGTAAATACAGAACAGAAGTATTTATGTAGTGCTTCTGCCTGCACTTCTAGCCAAGTACAGGTCATTTGAGTCAAATGAGTGTTAGATAGGGTTGGACAGACTGGATAGGCTTGCGGGTTTTTTTCTGCAATCATATTCTGTGTGTAACCCCTAGATGGCGCTATCCCAGGGGCTACTACCCCTGCCTGATTTGCCACTAACAGGTTGAGGGGCCTGGATCCAATGGTGGGTGCCTCCACCCAGAGGTCAGGGTTTGCAATAGTTAAACTAACTTGGTCACAGCCCTCTGGGACACTGCAACCCCCCTTTCTTCCCACTAGTGGCCCACACAATATATCAGGATTACCTTCACAGTATACACTTACCCCCAGGACTGATTCCGGCACTGGGACCTCCTGTGAAATAAGATACAGTGCAACAATCACAGTACAGTACTTTAACATAGACAATTACCTCAGGCAGTATAACTTTGCTGAAACAAGCAGCTCTGATTTATTTAGGGGGATATAACAAGAACAGGGGGAAATCAGGTTAATTAGCTTATCACTCTACTCATCTACCTATGGCTCTGTGCACAGGCCTATCCCTATCAGTTACTGTCCCTGGGTACCCAAGCCCTAGTGGCTAGTCCAAACCGTGGCAGCTGGTAGGGGCCCTTTCACACAGAGAAAAGAAAAATTAGTTAAACAGTCAGCAGTACAGTAATTCCATTTGGATTTAATGTGGCAATTCAACAGGGGCGACTCTGAATTAGTACTCACGACCTCCAAACAAGATAGGGTCCTTCAATGTCAGCAGGGCTACTCTTGAGCTCCAAGAGACTCCTCACACATTTATATGGTAAACAGTCACAGGCAAAAGTCACTTAATGGCAGCAGGATTCACTTGAGGTACACAAACCTCTTCACACATTTATATGGTAAAAGAAAGCACTATTCCAGGCAGGCTGCATCTGTATCCGATCGCAATTACTGCACAATACCCGGAGAACACACAGCAGATTCAGTTCCTGACAGACAGAGTGCAAATCAGCAATTTCTCCAGTCTTCTGGGGTGAGCCTGGTTTCTACTCTTCAGATATCCTTTGATTCTCTTCACAGGGATGATTCAGCCCTAACAAGCAGTTACACAAGCTGCAGACCGGAACTCTGGACCTTACACGTTTTTGACTAAAACTGTGCACTGAAGGAGCACAGGGTTCCTTTCCCTTCACTGCCAGAGCTAAACTGAAACTCCAACAGACAAAACCGGCACTTCCTTTGAGTTCCTCCCAGTTCTTGACAGGATTGGCTGTCACTCACAATAGACTGCTGCTGTTGGTCCAAAAGGCCCAAGTCTAAACTACATCTCCCAGAGTCACTGCCCATACAATCCTCTTGTGGCTGGCTCAGATAATGAGTCCAAGTTCTGATTCGTCCAAGGCACCATTTTAGAGCTAGCTTACCCCACACTGATTGGTCCAGTTCAGCAGTTCAAAACCAGAATGGGAACTAGGCAGACACAGTTCTGACTGCAAAGAAAGCAGGTTAGACAAACTGTAATTTCATTATTACTGTAAATGATTTCTGGCAAACAGTTACATCTTTCAGATAGGTTCCCTTTGCACTCCTAGTGACTGCAAAAATGGAGTGAATTGGCAGCAGCTCGAGTGGTACTCAAACAGAGAAGCACACAGTCCCCCCATACAAACTAATTATGTCTGCAAGCAGACAGCTCTTAAAGAGACAGTACCAGAGGCTCTAAAAACACTCACTGATAAATGGCCTAAACGCCAAACACCATTCAGGCTTGGAGCATTCAAGCAAGCTCCTGGAAGTCTTTTGGGAACCCCCATTTGCAGGGGGGTTACATGTGTTTCTATAGAACCTGAAGGCTCTGCTCCTTGGTGTTCTCTCAAGATGGGAGAAAAGTCACGGTGCTGGCATAAGGTATCTGCCATAGGAGACCTCTACTTACAACTACCAGGCTCTGGCAGGCAGTTTACCAGCTGTCCATGTGAGATATAGAGGTTGGCAGCTCATTCTTAATAAGCATTGCCTTTCTCTGACAAAAAGAGCTCGGAACTAATAAGGAAGGAATCAGGCGATTGATTTTTTATTCAGCCTTTTTTATTGCAGCTGTAACCCCCCTGCAAATGGGGGTTCCCAAAAGACTTCCAGGAGCTTGCTTGAATGCTCCAAGCCTGAATGGTGTTTGGCATTTAAGCCATTTATCAGTGAGTGTTTTTAGAGCCTCTGGTACTGTCTCTTTAAGAGCTGTCTGCTTGCAGACATAATTAGTTTGTATGGGGGACTGTGTGCTTCTCTGAGTACCACTGAGCTGCTGCCAATTCACTTCATTTTGCAGTCACTAGGAGTGCAAAGGGAACCTATCTGAAAGATGTAACTGTTTGCCAGAAATTATTTAGAGTAATAATGAAATTACAGTTTGTCTAACCTGCTTTCTTTGCAGTCAGAACTGTGTCTGCTAGTTCCCATTCTAGTTTGAATTGAACTGCTGAACTGACCAATCAGTGTGGGGTAAGCTAGCTCTAAAATGATGCCTTGGACGAATCAGAACTTGACTCATAATCTGAGCCAGCCACAAGAGGATTATGGGCAGTGACTCTGGGAGATGTAGTTTAGACTTCAGTGCCTTTTTGGACCAACAGCAGCAGTCTATTGTGAGTGACAGCCAATCCAGTAAGAACTGGGAGGAACTCAAAGGAAGTGCCCGGTTTCGTCAGTTGGAGTTCAGTTGAGCTTTGGCAGGAAGAAGGAAGGAGCCCTGTGCTTTTTCAGTGTGCAGTTTAGTCAAAAACGTGTGTAAGGCCCAGAGTTCCGGTCTGCAGCTTGTGTAACAGCTTGTTAGGACTGAACTGTCCTGTGAAAAGAATCAAAGGATCTCTGAAGAGTAGAAACCAGGCTCACCCTGTAGAAGACTGGAAGAATTGCTGAAAAATTGCACTCGGTCTGTCAGGAACTGAATCTGCTGTGTGTTCTCCCGGTATTGTGCAGTAATTGCGAATGGACAGATGCAGCCTGCCTGGTATAGTACTTTCTTTATATGGATGTGTGAAGAGGTTTGTGTACCTCAAGTGAGCCCTGCTGACATTGAAGGACCCTATCTTATTTGGAGGTCGTGGAGTACTAATTCAGGGTTGCTCCCTGTTGAATTGCCACATTAAATCCAAATGGAATTACTGTACTGCTGACTGTTTAATTCTCCTTTCTCTGTGTGAAAGGCCCCTACCAGCTGCCACGGTTTGACTAGCCACTAGGGCTTGGGTACCCAGGGACAGTAACTGATAGGGATAGGCCTGTGCACAGAGCCATAGGTAGATTATTAGAGTGATAAGCTAATTAACCTGATTTCCCTGTCCTTGTTATATCCCCTAAATAAATCAGAGCTGCTTGTTTCAGCAAAGTTATACTGCCTGAGGTATTTGTCTATGTTAAAGTACTGTACTGTGATTGTTGCACTGTATCTCATTTCACAGGAGGTCCCAGTGCGGAACCAGACCTAGGGTAAGTGTATACTGTGAAGGTAATTCTGATATATTGTGTGGGCCACTAGTGGGAAGAAAGAGGTTGCAGTGTCCCAGAGGGCTGCATCAAGTTTTAACTATTGCAACCCTGACCTCTGGGTGGAGGCACCGCCATTGGATCCAGGCCCTCAACCTGTTAGTGGAAATCAGGCAGGGGTAGTAGCCCTGGATAGCGCCATCTAGGGTTACATCTTGAGGCTCACCGCTGGGATTGTGTGTCCTCTAGTGGCCATATTTACGAACCACTGTTAAGAAAAAATGGGCACTCCGACAGAAGTGGCTGTGCACCGCCTGGTGGAGTGGTGTACTGGGGAGGAGATCGACCCTCAAAATGCTATGCTTATCCTGGACATCCCCTGGCATCAATACGGACACTGTGCAGGGAGTACTTTCCAAGGTGGAAGGTTTACAAACCCTGTGGTGGTGGGTCGGCATGCTAATCTGCTCACCCACACTTTCCTGGCCCTAGTAGAGTTTAAGGATCCCATAGATAGCTCCAAAGTGCCACAGACCATTACCCCAGAGGAGCCCTCACTGCTTGGAGAGTGATAACTAAGGACAGTAAAGACCCGGGGAATCAGCCCCACCACTATCTGAAACTTTGAGGAGAAATTTGCTGAATGGTTGCTGGGAGAGGGGAAAACTGTGGAGGACTTGAAGAAACTATTCTTGCCACCTGGGGTGTTCCTCCCCAACACCCTCTCCTGCTCCAGTGCCCGTAATGGTGGCTGAACCAATGCAGACTCCCTATTTCTGCACCTGCCATTAGTCACGACTCTTACGAGGTTGAGGATCCTCTGGCACCCTCCCCACCCCAAAGGGAGGATGACTGGGAGACCTGGATGAACTATGTTGCCCCAAGTGCTAGAATGGCAATGCTCGGAAGGTGAAAAGCGAAAGAGGGTTAGTGAGAGCCCGAGGTCCCGCCCTGGCTACCATCCGTGTAAACGGGCCAGTAACCCTGAAGCGACTGCACAGGCCTATCTTGAGGCCTTGGAGAAGTGTATGGGAGCCCAGATTCTGATGAGGACCTATGGTGGAGAGTAAGAGATGCACAACAGTACCAAGGGGAGTTGTTGTCTGTGCATGTATCTCGCTGGAAAAATTGTTGCAAGAATGCCTCAGAAAAGGTAGTTTGCCAGCGATTGAACTGGACCGAACCAGGCTGGACAGGATCCTTAAGTCTGCCCCTTCTCAGAACTGCTGTTGCTTCAGTTACACCTGGCAGATCGACTGGAATCCCCACCTCCTATGATGAGTTAATGAGAGAAATCTGAGGAGTTGAGAAAAGCGACCTCCGGGAGGGACCTGCACCAATAGCTGCGGCTACGACCAGAGTGACTGAGGGTGACCCATCAAGTGAAGTTCAGGGGCAGAGGTTGGCAGTCAATGAGTGCTCTGACAAGGAAAAGATATGTCACAATGGGGCTAACTGTTGAGAGAGATCCGGAATTCAAAAACAGTCCTTTATGAAGCTGCACGCCTGCAAGTACGGGCCCTGACCTATATCCGATCTGCATCTGCTATGGGGTGGGACCACCCATGTATTCCTGCTGATAACAGCTCCGAACTCGATTCCTTGACCATGGAAGTGGAGAAACTGACGAGATGTCTCCAAATGCTTATCACCCGCAGACAGAGATGGCACCAAGGTTTCCAGTTAGTAATACCCCGCCCTGGCTCCCAGTGGGCGCCTCGCCAGCTCAAACTCCAGAAAGTATGTTTTATATAATTGTGGGAAAGATGGGCACATGAAAAGGGAAATGCCAGTCCCAAAAAGACACTGACAAAGTTGCATATAGGCTACAAGGAGAGCTTCGAGAAGAAATCAGTGGTTAAGAGGTGCACGACATGATCCCAGTGAGGGCACCAAAATGCTAATTCACGCCCTTTGTGGCAAGGTCAGTTGCCCAGGCCCCCCACTAATGCCTCCAGACTGGTCCAGAATAGTGGGTCCCTCCATGGAGACCACTGTAAAGGTGAACGAGGTTCACAAGAGCTATATTAGACAGTGGCTCCCAAGTGACAATTATGTTCCAAGATTGGTATCAGGAAGCATTTGTCAGACGCACTTACAACCATTAGAAGGACTGCATGTATGGGGGTTAATGAGAAGGCCTACCTATTCCGGTATATCCGAATTGGCTGTCTTTCCCCACCTCCGTGGCTGGAGTGGCTGAACAAGTAGAGACCCTAGCCTTAGTGTGTCCCCCACTGGACTGTATGATGGTGTCCTTTGTTGATTGGAACAAATGCTCATATGTTCGAAGGCTGGCACAGTTGTGTTATGAAAAACAGGGGTCAAAGACTAGTAGAGCTTAAGAGTTCACGCTTTAATTAGAAGGCCTGAGGCACAGAGGTAGATGAAAAACAGAACCAGAGGAACGCGTCGGAATTGTATGGAAGAAGGATCCTGAGTCTCTGATCCTGGCGCCAAATGCCCAGTGTACCTTACAGGAGAGGTCCGTATCAGAAAGGATGTTAAGAATAAAATATTAATGTTGGATGCACCAGGCGATGGAAAATTGCCAGAGGGACTGCTGGTCAAGCCTAGTATTTTGCCCGCTAGAGCCCATGCTTATGCCAGAAGGGTAATGGTCCAAGTTCATAATGTGTCCAAAAAGAGACATTCGAGTAAACAGAGGTTGCATCCTGGCTAATGTGCATTGTGCAGACACTGCAGTGCTACCCCAGCAAGAGTTCAAGGAAGAATGACAGAGTAACGCCTGACTTGTTTGATTTCGGCGACTCCGCTGCCAGCTGAATGGAAAGTGAAATCAGTGAGAAGCTTGCCCAGAGAGACCAGGTGTTTTCTTTAAAGGAATGGGATGTAGGATGCGTGCAAGGAGCTGAGCACAATATCCGGCTGCATGACGAAAGACCATTTCGTGAGAGGTCTCGACGCCTGGCACCTGCTGACATAGATGATGGAGACGGCATCTGCAAGAGATGTTAGCTGCTGGTGTAATACAAGAATCCAGGAAGCCCTGTGCTTCCCCATTGTGGTAGTGAGGAAAAAGAATGGAAACAGGAAGTGATGTGGATTATCGCACCTTAAACCGCGGACTATCCCTGATCAAGTAACAATGCCCCGCATTCAGGATGCTTTGACTGCCTAAACGGGAGCAAGTGGTTCTCTGTGCTGGATCTCCAGTGGGTACTATCAGATCCCGATGGCCCCAGAGGACCGTGAAAGACAGCCTTTATCTGTCCGCTGGCTTTATGAATTCATGAGGATCCTCAAGGGATTTCAGGTGCCCCAGCCACTTTTCAACGATTGATGGAGCGTGCAGTGGGGACATGAACTTACTAGAGTGCCTGGTATACCTAGATGATGTTATTGTGTTTGGCAGCTCACTGAGGAACATGAGAGCAGATTATTTAAGGTATTGGAACCGACTGGAGGACTTTGGCCTTAAACTGTCCATTGATAAGTGTCAATTTTTCAAACATCAGTAAAGTATGTGGGACACATAGTATCCAATTTAGGAATAGAGACCGACCCAAGTAAAGTTGAGGCCTTGACCACCTGGCCACAGCCCAAAATCTAAAAAGAACCGTAAAGATTCCTCGGGATTCTGTGGTTATTATCGACGCTTCATCAAGGACTATTCAAGAGTGATCCCGCCTTTACTTAACCTTACTCAAGGGTATCCCCAACCCACAAAAATACCAAAAGTCAGCATCCTCAAGACTGAAAGAGTGTATTTTCATCCGAGTGAAGTATTTGGGGCCCCTGGACTCTGATTGTGAGACTGCTTTCATGAGATCATATATCAACTTACCCATGCTCCAGTGCTGGCCTATGCCGATCCAAGAAAACCTTACGTCCTGCACACTGATGCTAGCTTGCAAGGGTTGGGGGCTGTGTTGTACCAAGAGCACGAGAATGGCCTGAGACCAGTGGCCTTTGCCAGTAGAAGCCTGACCCCATCCGAAAAGAACTATCCTGTACATAAGTTAGAGTTCCTAGCTTTGAAGTGGCTATTGCTGACCAATTCCATGAGTACTTGTATGGGGCCAAAATACTAGTAAAACTGACAATAATCCTTTGACCTATGTGCAGACCTCAGCTAAGTTGGATGCCACTGGCCATAGGTGGCTTTCTGCATTATCATATATGACTATGCTCTCGATACCTAGCAGGTCTGAACCACATAGATGCTGATGTCTCTCCCGGAGGCCTGTTCCCAGAATGATTGGGTCCGACTGGCAGAACCTGACATTCGGCACTCTGCCGAAGTTTGACAGGAGGAACAAATGTCCACGGACGAGTGGACTGCATGGTGGATTGCTTGGGAGCCTCTGAGAATTGCATACCTGCTGCTTATTGCCACTTTTCTGCAATAGACATTGGTGCACTGCCTCAGCTGGACAATGACAGTATTCGAGGGCTCAATCGCGATCCCATGATCAAAGCAGCTTTAGAAGCCCTCTATGCAGGAAAAGATGTGTCCAAATTAAGCTCCACTGATTTGAGAACTGCACTGTTATACAAAGAAGGTCCAAGTTGAAACTGATCAATAAACTGTTATACAGAGAAACAGTAGACAGAGGAGGAGCAAGTAGACAAACAACAACTAGTGCTGCCCACTGCCTTCGAGACTCAGTATTGAGGTCCTTGCACAACCACATGGGGCACCTTGGTATAGACAGAACACTTGACTTGGTGAGATCCAGATTCTATTGGCCTAAGATGGGGCTGATGTGGAGCAACACATTCGAACTTGTAGTCGCTGCTTACAGAGAAAGCTATTGCCCAGAGGGCTGCCCCTTGTTAACATAAACCACCAGTGCACCCATGGAGCTGGTCTGTATTGATTTTCTAAGTTTGAGTCAGATCAAAGAAATATCAGTAATGTGCTGTGGTCACTGACCATTTCACGAGATATGCCCAAGCTTCCCACCAAAGACCAGAAAGCATCCACTGTAGCCAAAGTACTTGTAGAAAACTTTTTGTTCACTATGGGCTCCACAAAGAATCCATTCTGATCAAGGGAGAGACTTTGAGAGTCGCCTGATCAAAGAGATGCTTTCTCTGTGGGGAGTGCAAAGTCCAGAACCACTCCTTACCACCTCAGGGGGACCCACAGCCTGAACGTTTCAACCGCACTTTGCTAGATAGCTAGGCACCCTGCAACCAAAGGACAAGCCTAGATGGAGCCAACAAATTAGCACCCTGGTACATGCTTATAACTGCACCAAAGTGATGCCACTGGATTCTCCCTCACCGCCTGATGTTTGGAAGAGAAGCTCGACTACCAGTAGATGTGTTTTTGGGGTCTCTCCTGATGGGGTTCAAGCTGACAACTATTTACAGTATGTGCAAAAGTTAAAGGCCAGCTAACTCATGCGTACTAACTGGCTCAAACCATGACTGCCAAAAGAAATCTGGCCAACAAAGAAAGGTATGATAAAAGGTGAAAGCAAGGAACTCCAGGAGGGAGATCGGGTATTGCTAAGAAATCTGGGACTGCATGGCAAGCACAAGATTGCTGACAGATGGCATCCATCTCCTCACATTGTAGTGGGCAAACTAGATGATCTGCCAGTGTACAAAGTGAGGCCTGAGAATAATTCAAAAGATGTAAAACAATGCATAGAAATCATTTACTGCCCATTGGACAAATCTTAATTGAGTCTGAGCCCTAGAAGATGCCCCTCTGGACCAGTGATCAGAGCTGCTGCTAAGAAAAGATCAAGAAAGTCTGCACCTACAGAAGTAAAGTTAAAGTGTTCCTCCACAAGTCCCAGTTGAGCATGACTGTCAGTCCATATCGGAAGAAAGTGAGAGGACTTGAATACTATCCTTCTTACGAACTGAGTCAATTGTTTCGGGCAATCCCTAGTCAATACTGGAGACAAAGCTGGGCCTTCTGACTGTCTAAGCCCCAGCTTCATCCCTGGAGCCAATGCTCCCAGAAAGTGAAGTGCAAAGCATCAGATCAGATGAAATGGAATCATTGTGCATGGTTGAACTGTTTGAGCTTTAGGGAGGAAAATGATAGATTGGGGCAGACTGGTGATACACCCGAACAAGAAGAGTATTTTGAGTGCCCTGACAGTCCACTGCCAGTGTCCGAAAGCTCTCCATGCGAGCCAAATGTTGTGGACTCAGAAACTGTAACTCCTGGAGCTGAAAGTGCCCCAAGTTCTAGCCTCTCTACCCCATGGAGACTCCTGACAAGTGAGGACAATGCTGAAAATGAGGCTCAGAGTGCAGAGACTATAACAGTTCCCCTAGAAAGACTGGTCGAGCTGTAAAGCCTGTGGTGACACCTCAGTTATGATTCACTTGGGAGGCCTGTGGACTTGCCTCTCAATGTTGTCCATAAAGTGTATGTGTCCCGAGCTCATTGCCCAAACTGAGCATCAGTGCTAACTCCAAGTTACTGTGTTGCCTCTAAGTATGGTGCCTTGCCCATCCAGCCCCAAGGTAACTGATAGGGAAGGGCCCCTTCAGGTTTCATGTACAAGAGGTAATAACTTGAGTTATGGTACAATGTATGTAATACTGTGTAAAGAGTGACGTACTGCAATGTTTCAGAAATGTGTTCTTGGTAAATGATATATTGACTGATGATTACATGTGCGAGCCTAATGCAAATGTACATGGTTTGCAGTTGAACTAGGTACTTTGCTTGATGACGACTAAGCTTCCCAGGCTAGGAAGGGTGTAACCTCTGCAAATGGGGTTCCCAAAAGACTTCCAGGAGCTTGCTTGAATGCTCCAAGCCTGAATGGTGTTTGGCATTTAAGCCATTTATCAGTGAGTGTTTTTAGAGCCTCTGGTACTGTCTCTTTAAGAGCTGTCTGCTTGCAGACATAATTAGTTTGTATGGGGGACTGTGTGCTTCTCTGAGTACCACACGAGCTGCTGCTAATTCACTTCATTTTTGCAGTCACTAGAGTGCAAAGGGAACCTATCTGAAAGATGTAACTGTTTGCCAGAAATTATTTAGAGTAATAATGAAATTACAGTTTGTCTAACCTGCTTTTGCAGTCAGAACTGTGTCTGCTAGTTCCCATTCTAGTTTTGAACTGCTGAACTGACCAATCAGTGTGGGGTAAGCTAGCTCTAAAATGATGCCTTGGACGAATCAGAACTTGACTCATAATCTGAGCCAGCCACAAGAGGATTGTGTGGGCAGTGACTCTGGAGATGTAGTTTAGACTTCAGTGCCTTTTGGACCAACAGCAGCAGTCTATTGTGAGTGACAGCCAATCCAGTCAAGAACTGGGAGGAACTCAAAGGAAGTGCCGGTTCGTCAGTTGGAGTTCAGTTGAGCTTGCAGTGAAGAAGGAAGGAGCCCTGTGCTTTTTCAGTGTGCAGTTTAGTCAAAAACGTGTAAGGCCCAGAGTTCCGGTCTGCAGCTTGTGTAACAGCTTGTTAGGACTGAACCGGCCCGTGAAAAGAATCAAAGGATCTCTGAAGAGTAGAAACCAGGCTCACCCTGTAGAAGACTGGAAGAATTGCTGAAAATTCTACTCGGTCTGTCAGGAACTGAATCTGCTGTGTGTTCTCCCGGTATTGTGCAGTAATTGCGATCGGGATACAGATGCAGCCTGCCTGGTATAGTACTTTCTTTTATATGGATGTGTGAAGAGGTTTGTGTACCTCAAGTGAGCCCTGCTGACATTGAAGGACCCTATCTTATTTGGAGGTCGTGAGTACTAATTCAGGGTTGCTCCTGTTGAATTGCCACATTAAATCCAAATGGAATCTACTGTACTGCTGACTGTTTAATTCTCCTTTCTCTGTGGTGAAAGGGCCCCTACCAGCTGCCACGGTTTGACTAGCCACTAGGGCTTGGGTACCCAGGGACAGTAACTGATAGGGATAGGCCTGTGCACAGAGCCATAGGTAGATTATTAGAGTGATAAGCTAATTAACCTGATTCCTGTCCTTGTTATATCCCCTAAATAAATCAGAGCTGCTTGTTTCAACAAAGTTATACTGCCTGAGGTATTTGTCTATGTTAAAGTACTGTACTGTGATTGTTGCACTGTATCTCATTTCACAGGAGGTCCCAGTGCGGAACCAGACCTGGGGTAAGTGTATACTGTGAAGGTAATTCTGATATATTGTGTGGCCACTAGTGGGAAGAAAGGGGGTTGCAGTGTCCCAGAGGGCTGTGACCAAGTTAGTTTAACTATTGCAAACCCTGACCTCTGGGTGGAGGCACCCGCCATTGGATCCAGGCCCCTCAACCTGTTAGTGGCAAATCAGGCAGGGGTAGTAGCCCCTGGGATAGCGCCATCTAGGGGTTACACAGCTCCAATCTGTTCTGGCAGTGGGAGCTAAATTTGTCTGGCACTGACCCCAATAAACCTCCATGGTCTATGAAAGAATAAGTTATGGCATGCCAGGTCAGTCCATCATGGGCTGGATTAAGAGAGACTGCAGGGAGAGACAGCAAGAATCAAGAGGGGGAAGGGCTGACCGACTGCAGTGCCTGTCTGTACTCGGGTGTCTCTGTATGCCTCATTAGTATTTTTTATTTGGCTTTTGATGTTTCTTTGTGAAGTTTATCTTTTTATTCCTCATCACCAACCAATGCCCCGTCATGCTGGCCTCCCCAGCTCCATCACCTGACTTCTCCCGGACTTGTGCTATGACTCCAGACTTCAATGGCTAACACCCCCCCCCCCCAGTGGGGGTGGCGGGGCTCACCATCTCCTGTTGTGGACTGGATACAGTTATAGGATGTGCCAAGGTTGATGGCGCATGGCATGCGGGAGGTTGAAATTCATCCTGTCTGGTCAAGTGTTTCAATTTTTTCAGTCGCAGGCCCTCAGGATGCTGGAAGTGATGGCACACATGGGTATACAAGCAAGCATGCATAGCGTGGCACCAGCCACCATCCCCACCCTCCATAGAGCTGCTTCTGACTGAACTGCCATCTGTAGTCACCCAGCTGGCAGTATCATAGTGGAGTCAGCTGCCCTTCCTCCCCGGAGGTGGTGAGTATCCTCTGTGATGTTCAGTCCTCCTCCTCCACCAGCTGGCACCCAATGACCCTTACTCATTCCCGAACCTGGGTCACCGGCATCATGAGCGGTGGCCCTACCACTGCACCACCTCCTGACTTTTGATGTTTAGTGACGGATATATCATCTTGTTTGGTCCCTCCCCTTGGTTGAAGGCTGTCTAGGTGCTTCAGCATTGGGGGATTTACCCCTTAGTTTCCCCTTGTCCCCCCTTCCCCCGGAGGACATCGGCACAAGGACATAGGTCCAGGCTGGCGATATGCTGACACCCGCCTCAGCTAAGCACCTAACAATGTCCTTCCCCTCCATACACTGCTGATCCTGCACTGCCACCCATGCATCTATAGATGGCAGTGACAGAGTGGTGTGACGCCCTTCCTCCCTGTAGGAGTGCGTCCCTAGGACACTCAGTCCTTCTCCCCCCAGCCAGCTCCAAATGAGTCCAAGCTCATTCTCAAATCCAGGCTGCTGGCGTCACGCAGGCTGTAGCGCCTTTCGACTGCCTGATGGGTCAGTGACTTTTGCTGTTTCTACCACGCTGAAACCTTTGTTGTATAGAACACTGAACCCTCAGTGGGTTACCACCTATCCCTATTTTCGCAGTACAGTCCTGATTTGGGCAGCTGTGTCCTGCAAAAAAAACATGAAAAATACTACATGTCCTGACATTATATCACAAAAAATATTTTCTGACTTGCCTCTAAATGCTGCAAAACAACATAATACCTTGACTAAAACACCTTAAAATGATATAAAACACTAAAAAACAGATAAAAAACTATAACACTTAGTCTTAATTCTGATTATTTAGAGAAAACAAGTCTGTTGCATTGGTCGAGATACATACTGTCCTGCAAAAAATCATGTTTCAATAAGAAATGTCCCACTTTGGGCTTTATAAAAGGTGGTAACCCAACCCCTCACTTCTGAGACCTGGTTTGAATCCAGCCAAGGGATTAAATGAACTGAGCTTGGTCCACTCTGTCTCTCTCAGCTCAGCTCTGCTCTGTGTAGACATTGGTAGTGTGGTTAGCACAGGAAAACTAACCAATGAAACAGCTACAGCTATTCATGCCTGGATGTGGTAGGATTTTGCTGAGCAGAGAACGACTGCTGCGTTTGCTTGCGTGCAGCCGTTGCCGTCTTGCTTGTAATAGATCCTGGATATGACTGCACCTAGAGTACTGTGCATATTTTTGGAGCCCTCACTTGAGGAAGGACAGGAATAGGCTGGAGGTGGTACAGAGAAGGGCTACCAAAATGATACAGGGGCAGTAAGGGAGCTCTTAGGATCAGTGCTTGGGGGATCTCAATATGCACACACTGCAGGACAGGAGGAAGAGCGGAGATGTGATTAAAATGTTCCAGTACCTCTGCAGGATAGACAAGGTGGACAACAGTGACTTGTTCACAGTGGGCTGTATGCATGATGGCTATGCACCACATATACGTGGCATGTAGGCTTCCTTAAGCTCCTCTACCATGGAGTGGCTGTAATGTAGGACCCCCACTCATTCATGATGGGGATCCACACCTCCTGTGTACCCTTGTCCCATTCCAGGTGCTTGGCAACAGGCACGGCCCACCGGGGGGGTGGCCAGGGTCAGGGGCATGGCTATGTGCCATGCAGGTGTAACCCCTGGGTGGCGCTATCCCAAAGGCTACTATCCCTGCCTGCTTAGCTAGTAGCAGGTTAAGGGGCCTGAGTTCTGAAATGGGTGCCTCCACTCGGAGGTCAGGATTGGTAATGGTCAGGCTAACCTGGGAACAGCCCTCTGGGACACTGTAACCCCCCTCTTTCCCCTCTAGTGCCCTGAACACTGCACAATAATCACTTTCACAATACCCCTGGTACACCACACAAGTGTCCACACTGTTTGCAGTTACCACCAGGGCTGGTTCCTCTGGCTCGACCCTGGGGACCCCCTGTAAAACAAGGTTATGCACAGCAAGTAGCAGCAGTACAGTACTTTAAGCACAAACTGGAACCACAGTCAGATTACATGCAGAAAAAGTTGGATCTGATTTATTCAGGAGACTTGAACAAGGGAGGGGCAAAATCAGGTTAATTAGCTTAAAGGTTATATCAATCAAGCAGTTATGCATGCGTTTTGAGTCCCCCCACAGTCCACCTCTGGGTACCCAGGTGGAGAAGAGATGGACTAGCCAGGACCGTTGTCCAGGGTTGCAGCTGGTTGGGGCCCTGTGATGGAAAACACAACATGCACAGTACACAGTATTTGTAATCCGGAGCCAGAGGGCTCAGTTCCTAAAGGAAACGAAACAAGACAATCAGATGACACATTCAAATTAAGCTGTTGTTGCAGGGAGCTGCCCTGGTATTTACTTACGATACCCAAGACTGGACACAGGCTGGATGAAAATCAAGACTGCAGGTGGTTGATCTGGAATGCCAGGAGAAGCAGGGCCCACACGAATCGCAGGCGTCGTTCCTGTTCAAGCTTGGAGCAGGGGCTGGTCCCAAGGCAGGTCTCTCGTCGGTAAACTGTGCAGCAGGCAGTCTGGTTGGGCCAGTCTGGCAAGGTCCAGATCGCATGGAGACAAATTCAGGTGCAGCCCGCTTTGGGCTGGATACAGTTTCAGCAAGCAGAACACAATTCACACAGTGGGGACTAATCCACAACCCACTAGCAGCACATAGCACATTTACATGTATGGGAATTCTACTGTACCAGGCAAAGCGCTCCCCGGTCACAATCGCAAAGTCTCTGCGCACACCGGGAGCTTAGGGGTAGCTGGAACTCCTGACAGGCTGATCGCATTCAGCAAAATCTTTGGTCTTCTTCAGGTTGAGCCTGGCCCACTTCAGTAGCTTACTTTAGTCACACAAACTTGGATTTAGTTCAAAATAATTCTCTTCTCTCCCTCTCAGGAGCAGCAGGCAGACATACAGGCCAAACACTCAGCCTTTTCCCAGTCTTCCCATGCGAATCCACTCAGGATTGCTGCTCAGAATTACTTCAGCTCCTTCTTCTTGAGCTTCCAGCTTAGAACTAACTGAAAACTGCAAGCAGCCTGGGACTTCCCCAAGATCCAAAAGATTTGGTTGGCTGATTGGCTGTCAGTCAAAGCAAGAGCTCCCCTTCAGTTGCAAAAAGGTGCAAAAGTTCAAACTGCAGTTCCTACAGATTTTGAATTCAGACAGCTCCTGTAGTCTGGCTACATTTTAGGCCCCACCAGTACTGTTTGGTCCAATTTGCAGTCCAGGACCAAGATAGTGGAGACAAACAAAACAGTCCTTGCTACAAAGAAAGCAGGTTAGACAAACTACATTATCATTATCACTCTAAATGATTTTCAGTAAATAGTTATATATTTCAACAGAGCTCCCTGTCAGATTACTTAAGCTGCAATCAGAGCAGCTCTTAAAGAGACATACACAAGAGGCTATACAGGCTCTGGTAATCACATTTAAACTGCTAAACGCAGAGACACCAGCCTGGCAGTGAGCATTTAGGCAAGCTCAAGGAAGACTTTTTGGGAACCCCCATTTGTGGGGGTTACACAGGACCATGAACACATGTTCTGGACAATAGTGGAGGGAGTGGTGGCTACGCTGGCAGGAGACATGCCATAGCAATGTAGGTGCTCCGCTCACCAGCCACATGGGGCGCACACGTTGCGCTGTCCCCCAACACCTGCTACCCATGGCCTCAGGAACATACTGGGAATGCTGGGGGTATGGCCAACACACGGGCAGAACGTGCTGGGACCTTTAAGGTATATGGCGGTCCTGGGAGGACTGGCCGTATCCCACAATCCCTGCACACCATCTGGATTGGGGATCTAGTCTGACAGCAGGTGGACCATCTGAATGGATGGCTGCCAATCGCTGAGCCCCTTCACCATGCCCCCATGCTACTATGCGGGCAGAGGCAGCACCAGTGATGTATGGCTCTGCTTCATGAATACAGCCCTGTGTGCACTGCACAGCTAACGCTGGCACCATGGCTCAGGTACACTCATTTGGAAAGTACCTGTACCATGGTTGTGAATAGAACCCAATGTGTGGAAACACGGACACCAGGGGAAACTGCATGAAATTGTTAGGGAAGTTCAGAAAGGATGTCAGGCATTTTTTATGGAAAGAGTGGTGGCAGACAGTAACAGACTTTCGGATGAGATCATCTCTGCTGAGACAATGGGGGGGTTTCAAAGGCAGGGTAGGACTAGTGCATGGGAAAACTGAGTATGGGGGCAGTTGGTGGATGGAGGAGAAGAAACAAGGACTGAGAGGGGCAACGTCCCATAACTGTGCAGGCTCGGGTAGACTTGATTGGCTAACTGGACTTTATTTGCAGTCATGTTCCATGCTGTAACACACTGGATGTGGAGAATGTTTTCAGATACTTCTGAGCCTCACGAGTGCACTGTAAGTGTAACTCAGTGGTTGCTCAACTAATACACCCACTCCAGCAGGCTTTGCCACAGGATAGCGAGGCTTGTTAATGATCTTTAACAATGTGGAAGAGGGCTTACTTTTTCCTTGAACTGGTTCAATGAAAATAATTTTGAAAAACTCTTAAATTAAAAAAAAAAAGACTGTGTGGCAAAACATGGCCAAATTTCACACTCTGAACTATGGAGTTATTACTCTGCACTTTCCTACAATGCTGGCTTTAAAACTAGTGAGACTGATCAAAGGGCTTGTTCTGCCTTCCCGGGCTGAAATAAGATACAAGCACTTTGTTTTGCTCTTGTCTAAATTGATAGTTGATTTGTAAGCTAATTTATGGCTTCTGCAATTTGTAATTATTTGTATTGCCGATTGTTCTGTGTACCATTATGGACTTCTGTAAATTGTCACTGTAACTGTATTCTGTGACTTGCTGTAATTCTGTAATACCGCTTCTCCGCTTTCTCCTCCCCTGTGTCACACTTGAAAATGAGCCGTGGCACAGTGTGCCTTTCCCAGTTACCAGTTTACAAATAAATAAAACAGAGGAGGCACACTGATGAGTCCTGAGAAGGACAAAACACGTGTCTCAGTCTTCTGTTTACAGCCCTTGCAGATTTTGTGAGAAGCTATTTGGCACCAAATATTCCTGCGTTAAGCAGAACCAGTCCAGATTCTTAAATGGTGATTTTCATATACTTCCCATGATGCTATGCATTATTGAGTATGTGTGATTTTGTATTTCTTTAAAATATGAAAGTGCAAGCCACGAAATGCCACACTAAGGCCGGCTAGTCATCAGGCATATTATGGAGGTGAGGTACTCGTCTCCTTGGAAGAGAGAGCGTGGGTTGCCTGGATTTTGCGCAACCCCTGCCAGTCAACCAAGGAACATAAGCATCTCTGGAAGGTGTGTGTTTCCACTTCCCCAATTAGGGGAGGGTGGTGGCACATTCTTCAGCCACCATGATCCCTGTAGTAGCCATGATGGTTCGCCTCCATCAACAGGGGAAACTGTGTGGCTGTCATGACACCACATGATGCTCCTGAACCCTGCCTTACCATTCTTTGCACACTTGGCCACGCCTTACCTCTCCCTCCCCTGCTTTGACTCCTACTCTCAGGACCAGCTCAGTCACCCTTCATATTGGCACAATTCACTTTTTGAGAGTGTGCACAGCTTGCATAGATGTTTTGTATGCTAATTTATTTGTCCTCCGTTTGCAATGTTTTGTCATAGTGTCTGCGCTGCACTCAGTGTATGCACTTTATGCCATTGTCCTTGTAACCATGTCACCTGACTGGTGATATTTCTTTGTGTAACCCCTAGATGGCGCTATCCCAGGGGCTACTACCCCTGCCTGATTTGCCACTAACAGGTTGAGGGGCCTGGATCCAATGGCGGGTGCCTCCACCCAGAGGTCAGGGTTTGCAATAGTTAAACTAACTTGGTCACAGCCCTCTGGGACACTGCAACCCCCCTTTCTTCCCACTAGTGGCCCACACAATATATCAGAATTACCTTCACAGTATACACTTACCCCCAGGACTGGTTCCGGCACTGGGACCTCCTGTGAAATGAGATACAGTGCAACAACACAGTACAGTACTTTAACATAGACAAATACCTCAGGCAGTATAACTTTGCTGAAACAAGCAGCTCTGATTTATTTAGGGGATATAACAAGGACAGGGAAATCAGGTTAATTAGCTTATCACTCTACTCATCTACCTATGGCTCTGTGCACAGGCCTATCCCTATCAGTTACTGTCCTGGGTACCCAAGCCTAGTGGCTAGTCAAACCGTGGCAGCTGGTAGGGGCCCTTTCACAGAGAAAGGAAAATTAAACAGTCAGCAGTACAGTAATTCCATTTGGATTTAATGTGAATTCAACAGGAGCGACCCTGAATTAGTACTCACGACCTCCAAATAAGATAGGGTCCTTCAATATCAGCAGGGCTACTCTTGAGCTCAAAGAGACTCTTCACACATTTATATGGTAAAAAAAAAAAGTACTATACCAGGCAGGCTGCTTCTCTATCCGATCGCAATTACTGCACAATACCGGGAGAACACACAGCAGATTCAGTTCCTGACAGACCGAGTGTAATTCAACAATTTCTCCAGTCTTCTACAGGTGAGCCTGGTTTCTACTCTTCAGAGATCCTTTGATTCTTTTCACAGGACGGATTCAGTCCTAACAAGCAGTTACACAAGCTGCAGACTGGAACTCTGGGCCTTACACACGTTTTTGACTAAACTGCACACTGAAAAGCACAGGGCTCCTTCCTTCTTCACTGCCAAAGCTCAACTGAAACTCCAACTGACAAAACCGGCACTTCCTTTGAGTTCCTCCCAGTTCTTGACTGGATTGGCTGTCACTCACAATAGACTGCTGCTGTTGGTCCAAAAGGTGCTGAAGTCTAAACTACATCTCCCAGAGTCACTGCCCATACAATCCTCTTGTGGCTGGCTCAGATTATGAGTCCAAGTTCTGATTCGTCCAAGGCACCATTTTAGAGCTAGCTTACCCCACACTGATTGGTCCAGTTCAGCAGTTCAAAACCAGAATGGGGAACTAGGCAGACACTGTTCTGACTGCAAAAGAAAGTAGGTTAGACAAACTGTAATTTCATTATTACTGTAAATGATTTCTGGCAAACAGTTACATCTTTAAGATAGGTTCCCTTTGCACTCCTAGTGACTGCAAAAATGGAGTGAATTGGCAGCAGCTTGAGTGGTACTCAATCAAAGAAACACACAGTCCCCCATACAAACTAATTATGTCTGCAAGCAGACAGCTCTTAAAGAGACAGTACCAGAGGTTCTAAAAACACTCACTGATAAATGGCTTAAATGCCAAACACCATTCAGGCTTGGAGCATTCAAGCAAGCTCCTGGAAGTCTTTTGGGAACCCCCATTTGCAGGGGGGTTACACCCTTCCTGGCCTGGGAAAGCTTGACGTCCGCATCAAGCAAGTACCCCCATAAGATTCAACTGCAACCATATACATTTGCATTAGGCTCGCACATGTAATCATCAGTCAATATATCATTTTACCAAGAACACATTTCTGAAACATTGCACGTCACTCTTTACACAGTATTACATACACATTGTACCATAACTCAAGTTATTACCTCTTGTACATGAAACCTGAAGAGGGGCCCTTCCCTATCAGTTACCTTGGGGCTGGATGGGGCAAGGGCACCATATTAGAGGAGCAACACAAGTAACTTGGAGTTAGCACTGATGCTCAGTTTGGGCAATGAGCTGGGGACACATACACTCCTTTATGGACAACATTGAGAGGCAAGTCCACAGGCCTCCCAAGTGAATCATAACTGAGGTGCACACAGGCTTTACAGCTCAACCAGTCTTTCTAGGGGAACTGTTATAGTCTCTGCACTCTGAGCCTCATTTTCAGCATTGTCCTCACTTGTCAGGGGTCTCCATGGGGTAGAGGCTAGAACTTGGGCGCTTTCAGCTCCAGGAGTTACAGTTTCTGAGTCCACAACATTTGGCTCAGTATGGAGAGCTTTCGGACACTGGCAGTGGACTGTCAGGGCACTCAAAATACTCTTCCTGTTCGGTGTATCACCAGTCTGCCCAATCTATCATTTTCCCCTGAAAGCTCAAACAGTTCAACCATGCACAATGATTCCATTTCATCTGATCTGATGCTTTGCACTTCACTTTCTGGGAGCATTGGCTCCAGGGATGAAGCTGGGGCTTAGACAGTCTAGAAGGCCCAGCTTTGTCTCCAGTATTGACTAGGGATTGCCCAAACAATTGACTCAGTTCGTAAGAAGGATAGTATTCAAAGTCACTCTCACTTTCTTCCGATATGGACTGACAGTCATGCTCAACTGGGACTTGTGGAGGGAACACTTTAACTTTGCTTCTGTAGGTGCAGACTTTCTTGATCTTTTCTTAACAGCAGCTCTAGTCACTGGTCCAGAGGGGCATCTTCTAGGGGCTCAGATTCAATTAAGATTTGTCCAATGGGCAGTAAAATTTTCTATGCATTGTTTTACATCTTTGAATTATTCTCAGGCCTTACTTTGTACACTGGCAGATCATCTAGTTTGCCCACTACAATATGAGGAGATGGTGCCATCTGTCAGCAATCTTGTGCTTGCCATGCAGTCCCAGATTTCTTAGCTAACCGATCTCCTCCTGGAGTTCCTGTGCTTTCACCTTTTATCATACCTTTCTTTGTTGGCTGAATTTCTTTTGGCAGCCATGGTTTGAGCCAGTTGGTACGCATGAGTTAGCTGGGCCTTTAACTTTTGCACATACTGTAAATAGTTGTCAGCTTGAACCCCATCAGGAGAGACCCCAAAACACACATCTACTGGTAGTCGAGCTTCTCTTCCAAACATCAGGCGGTAGGGGAGAATCCAGTGGCATCACTTTGGTGCAGTTATAAGCATGTACCAGGGTGCTAATTTGTTGGCTCCATCTAGGCTTGTCCTTTGGGTGCAGGTGCCTAGCATATCTAGCAAAGTGCGGTTAGCTTCAGGCTGTGGGTCCCCTAGGAGTGGTAAGGAGTGGTTCTGGACTTCGCACTCCCACAGAGAAAGCATCTCTTTGATCAGACGACTCTCAAAGTCTCCTTGATCAGAATGGATTCTTTGTGGAGCCCCATAGTGAACAAAAAGTTTTCTACAAGTACTTTGGCCACAGTGGATGCTTTCTGGTCTTTGGTGGGAAAGCTTGGGCATATCTGTGAAATGGTCAGTGACCACCAGCACATTACTGATATTTCTTTGATCTGACTCCAAACTCAGAAAATCAATACAGACCAGCTCCATGGGCGCACTGGTGGTGATGTTAACAAGGGGGCAGCCCTCTGGGGCAAAGCTTTCCTCTGTGTCAGCGACTACAAGTTCGAATGTGTTGCTCCACATCAGCCCCCATCTTAGGCCAATAGAATCTGGATCTCACCAAGTCAAGTGTTCTGTCTATACCAAGGTGCCCATGTGGTTGTGCAAGGACCTCAGTACTGAGTCTCGAAAGGCAGTGGGCAGCACTAGTTGTTGTTTGTCTACTTGTCCCCTCTGTCTACTGTTTCTCTGTATAACAGTTTATTGATCAGTTTCAACTTAGGACCTTCTTTGTATAACAGTGCAGTTCTCAAATCAGTGGGCGTAATTTGGACACATCTTTTCCTGCATAGAGGGCTTCTAAAGCTGCTTTGATCATGGGATCGCGAGTGAGCCGCCACGAATACTGTCATTGTCCAGCTGAGGCAGTGCACCAATGTCTATTGCAGAAAAGTGGCAATAAGCAGCAGGTATGCAATTCTCAGAGGCTCCCAGAAATCCACCATGCAGTCCACTGCGTCCGTGGACATTTGTTCCTCCCTGTCAAACTTCGGCAGAGTGCCGAATGTCAGGTTCTGCCAATCGGACCCAATCATTCTGGGAACAGGCCTCCGGGAGAGAGCATCGGCATCTATGGTTCAGACCTGCTCGGTATTCGAGACATATCATATGTAGATAATGCAGAAAGCCACCTATGGCCAGTGGCATCCAACTTAGCTGAGGTCTGCACATAGGTCAAAGGATTATTGTCAGTTTTACTAGTATTTTAGCTCATACAAGTACTCATGGAATTGGTCAACAATAGCCCACTTCAAAGCTAGGAACTCTAACTTATGTACAGGATAGTTCTTTTCGGATGGGGTCAGGCTTTCTACTGGCAAAGGCCACTGGTCTCAGGCCATTCTCGTGCTCTTGGTACAACACAGCCCCAACCCTTGCAAGCTAGCATCAGTGTGCAGGACGTAAGGTTTTCTTGGATCGGCATAGGCCAGCACTGGAGCATGGGTAAGTTGATATATGATCTCATGAAAAGCAGTCTCACAATCAGAGTCCAGCGGCCCCAAATACTTCACTTTCGGATGAAAAAACACTCTTTCAGTCTTGAGGACCTGACTTTTGATATTTTTGTGGGTTGGGGATACCCTTGAGTAAGAGTTAAGTAAAGGCGGATCACTCTTGAATAGTCCTTGATGGCGCCGATAATAACCACAGAATCCCAGGAATCTTTGCAGTTCTTTTAGATTTTTGGGCTGTGGCCAGGTGGTCAAGGCCTCAACTTTACTTGGGTCGGTCTCTATTCCCTCGGTGGATACTATGTGTCCCATACTTTACTGATGTTTGAAAGAATTGACACTTATCAATGGACAGTTTAAGGCCAAAGTCCTCCAGTCGGTCCAATACCTTAAATAATCTGCTCTCATGTTCCTCCAGTGAGCTGCCAAACACAATAACATCATCTAGGTATACCAGGCACTCTAGTAAGTTCATGTCCCCACTGCACTCCATCAATCGTTGAAAAGTGGCTGGGGCACCTGAAATCCCTGAGGCATCCTCATGAATTCATAGAAATAGCCCGGACAGATAAAGGCCGTCTTCTCACGGTCCTCTGGGGCCATCGGGATCTGGTAGTACCCACTGCGGAGATCCAGCACAGGGAACCACTTGCTCCCGTTTAGGCAGTCAAAGCATCCTGAATCACGGGGCATTGTGTACTGATCAGGGATAGTCCGCGGTTTAAGGTGCGATAATCCACACATCCTTACTGTTCCATTCTTTTCCTCACTACCACAATGGGGAAGCATAAGGGCTTCTGGTTCTTGTATTACACCAGCAGCTAACATCTCTTGCAGATGCCGTCTCACATCATCTATGTCAGCAGGTGCCAGGCGTCGAGACCTCTCACGAAATGGTCTTTCGTCATGCAGCCGGATATTGTGCTCAGCTCCTTGCACGCATCCTACATCCCATTCCTTTAAAGAAAACACCTGGTCTCTGGGCAAGCTTCTCACTGATCCTCACTTTCCATTCAGCTGGCAGCGGAGTCGCCGAAATCAAACAAGTCAGGCGTTACTCTGTCATTCTTCCTTGAACTCTTGCTGCTGGGTAGCACTGCAGTGTCTGCACAATGCACATTAGCCAGGATGCAACCTCTGTTTACTCGAATGTCTCTTTCAGACACATTATGAACTTGGACCATTACCCTTCTGGCATAAGCATGGGCTCTAGCGGGCAAAATACTAGGCTTGACCAGCAGTCCCTCTGGCAATTTTCCATCGCCTGGTGCATCCAACATTAATATTTTATTCTTAACATCCTTTCTGATACGGACCTCTCCTCTGTAAGGTACACTGGGCATTTGGCGCCAGGATCAGAGACTCAGGATCCTTCTTCCATACAATTCCGACCGGTTCCTCTGGTTCTGTTTTTCAGCATCTCTCTGTGCCTCATAGGCCTTCTTAATTAAAGCCGGAACTCTTAAAGCTCTACTAGTCTTTGACCCTGTTTTCATAACACAACTGTGCCAGCCTTCCGAACATATGAGCATTTGTTCCAATCAACAAAGGGACACCATCATACAGTCCAGTGGGGGACACACTAAGGCTAGGGTCTCTACTTGTTCGCCACTCCAGCCACGGAGGTGGGGAAAGACAGCCAAATTCGGATATACCGAATAGGGTGAGGCCTTCTCACTTAACCCCATACATGCAGTCCTTCTAATGGTTGTAAGGTACGTCATGACAAATGCTTCTGATACCAATCCTGGAACATAATTGTCACTTGGGAGCCACTGTCATAATCAGCTCTTGTAGACACTCCATTCACCTTTACAGTGGTCTCCATGGAGGGACCCACTATTCTGGACCAGTCTGGAGAGGCGGTAGTGGGGGCCTGGGCAACTGACCTTGCCACAAAGGACGTGAATTAGCATTTTGGTGCCCTCACTGGGATCATGTCGTGCACCTCTTAACCACTGATTTCTTCTCAAGCTCTCCTTGTAGCCTATATACCTTTGTCAGTGTCTTTTGGGACTGGCATTCCTTTTCATGTGCCCATCTTTCCCACAATTATAGCAAAACATACTTTCTGGGAGTTTGAGCTGGCGGTAGCACACTGGGAGCCAGGGCGGGGTATTACTAACTGGAAACCTGGTTGCCATCTCTGTCTCTGACGTGATAAGCATTTGGAGACATCTCGTCAGTTTCTCCACTTCCATGGTCAAGGAATGAGTTTGGAGCTGTTATCAGCAGGAGATACATGGGTGGGTACCCCACCCCCATAGCAGATGCAGTCGGATATAGGTCAGGGCCCGTACTTGCAGGCGTGGCCTTCATAAAGGGACTGTTTTTGAATTCCCGGATCTCTCTCAACAGTTCGCCCCATTGTGGCATATCTTTTTCCTTGTCAGAGCACTCATTGACTGTCAACCTCTGCCCTGAACTTCACTTGATGGGTCACCCTCAGTCACTCGGGTAGCCACAGCTGTTGGTGCAGGTCCCTCCCAGGTCGCCTTTTCTCAACTCCTCGAATTTCTCTCATTAACTTATCATAGGAGGGTGGGGATTCCAGTCGATTTGCCAGGCGTAACTGGATCAACAGCAGTTCTGACAAGGGGGCAGACTTAAGGATTCTGTCCAGTCTGGTTCGGTCCAGTTCAATCGCTGGCAAACTACCCTTTCTGAGGCATTCTTGCAACAATTTTTCCAGCCGAGATACATACACAGACAACAACTCCCCTTGGTACTGTTGTGCATCTCTTACTCTCCACCATAGGTCCTCATCAGAATCTGGGCTCCTTACACATTCTCCAAGGCCTCAAGGAGATGGGCCTGTGCAGTCGCTTCAGGGTTACTGGCCCGTTTAGCACGGATGGTAGCCAGGGCGGGACCTCGGGAGGCTCTCACTAACCCTCTTTCGCCGCCTCCCGAGGCATTGCCATTCTAGCACTTGGGGCAACATAGTCTATCCAGGTTTCCCAGTCATCCTCCCTTGGGGGTGGGAGGGTGCCAGAGAAGATCCTCAACCTTGGTGGAGTTGTGACTAATGGCAGGTGCAGAAATAGGAGTCTGCATTGGTTCAGCCACCATTACGGGCACTGGAGCAGGAGAGGGTGTTGGGGAGAACACCCCAGGTGTGCAGAATAGTTTCTTCAAGTCCTCCACAGTTTTCCTTCTCCCAGCAACCATTTAGCAAATTTCTCCTCAAAGTTTCAGATAGTGGTGGGGGCTGATTCCCCAGGTCTTTACTGTCCTTAGTTATCACTCTCCAAGCAGTGAGGGCTCCCTCTGGGGTAATGGTCTGTGGCACTTTGGAGCTATCTATGGATCCTTAAACTCTACTAGGGCCAGGAAAGTGTGGGTGAGCAGATTAGCATGCCGACCCACCACCACAGGGTTTTGTAAACCTTCCACCTTGGAAAGTACTCCTGCACAGTGTCCTGTATTGATACCAGGGGATGTCCAGGATAAGCATAGCATTTTCGGGTCGATCTCCTCCCAGTACACCACTCCACCAGCGGTGCACAGCCACTTCTGTCGGGTACCCATTTTTTCTTAACAGTGGTTCGTAAATATGGCCACTAGAGGACACACAATCCCAGCGGTGAGCCTCCAAGATGACCTAGATGGCGCTATCCCAGGGGCTACTACCCCTGCCTGATTTGCCACTAACAGGTTGAGGGGCCTGGATCCAATGGCGGTGCCTCCACCCAGAGGTCAGTGTTTGCAATAGTTAAACTAACTTGTCACAGCCCTCTGGGACACTGCAACCCCCCTTCTTCCCACTAGTGGCCCACACAATATATCAGAATTACCTTCACAGTATACACTTACCCCAGGATTGGTTCCGCACTGGGACCTCCTGTGAAATGAGATACAGTGCAACAATCACAGTACAGTACTTTAACATAGACAAATACCTCAGGCAGTATAACTTTGCTGAAACAAGCAGCTCTGATTTATTTAGGGGATATAACAAGGACAGGGGGAAATCAGGTTAATTAGCTTATCACTCTAATAATCTACCTATGGCTCTGTGCACAGGCCTATCCCTATCAGTTACTGTCCCTGGGTACCCAAGCCCTAGTGGCTAGTCCAAACCGTGGCAGCTGGTAGGGGCCCTTTCACACAGAGAAAAGGAAAATTAAACAGTCAGCAGTACAGTAATTCCATTTGGATTTAATGTGGCAATTCAACAGGGAGCGACCCTGAATTAGTACTCACGACCTCCAAATAAGATAGGGTCCTTCAATATCAGCAGGGCTACTCTTGAGCTCAAAGAGACTCTTCACACATTTATATGGTAAAAAAAAGAGAGTACTATACCAGGCAGGCTGCTTCTCTATCCCGATCGCAATTACTGCACAATACCCGGGAGAACACACAGCAGATTCAGTTCCTGACAGACCGAGTGTAATTCAACAATTTCTCCAGTCTTCTACAGGGTGAGCCTGGTTTCTACTCTTCAGAGATCCTTTGATTCTTTTCACAGGACGGATTCAGTCCTAACAAGCAGTTACACAAGCTGCAGACTGGAACTCTGGGCCTTACACACGTTTTTTGACTAAAACTGCACACTGAAAAAGCACAGGGCTCCTTCCTTCTTCACTGCCAAAGCTCAACTGAAACTCCAACTGACAAAACCGGGCACTTCCTTTGAGTTCCTCCCAGTTCTTGACTGGATTGGCTGTCACTCACAATAGACTGCTGTTGGTCCAAAAGGTGCTGAAGTCTAAACTACATCTCCCAGAGTCACTGCCCATACAATCCTCTTGTGGCTGGCTCAGATTATGAGTCCAAGTTCTGATTCGTCCAAGGCACCATTTTAGAGCTAGCTTACCCCACACTGATTGGTCCAGTTCAGCAGTTCAAAACCAGAATGGGGAACTAGGCAGACACTGTTCTGACTGCAAAGAAAGTAGGTTAGACAAACTGTAATTTCATTATTACTGTAAATGATTTCTGGCAAACAGTTACATCTTTAAGATAGGTTCCCTTTGCACTCCTAGTGACTGCAAAAATGGAGTGAATTGGCAGCAGCTTGAGTGGTACTCAATCAAAGAAACACACAGTCCCCCATACAAACTAATTATGTCTGCAAGCAGACAGCTCTTAAAGAGACAGTACCAGAGGTTCTAAAAACACTCACTGATAAATGGCTTAAATGCCAAACACCATTCAGGCTTGGAGCATTCAAGCAAGCTCCTGGAAGTCTTTTGGGAACCCCCATTTGCAGGGGGGTTACATTTGTAACTGTGTTCTCCCCCCTCCTCTTTCCCCCAGGTTGCACCCAGAAATCAACCTCTACTCAGTGTGCCTCTCCCAGTTACCAATTTAAAAAAAATAAATAAATCAATAAACATGGCACGAACTGGGAGGAGGGAGTACTGGAAGGAAATAAAATGGGGGAAAGCCATCTTGCCTGTTGGAATGATGGCCACTTGAGCTCCATACCACTATGAGAGGTACTCTGGGACCCGCGGTGTTGGGGTTGGAATGTAGTCTGACTCAGGAGGGAGGGAGGAGGAAAAAAAGAGATCTTCAGAAGCCTGCGTAGGCTCTCAGTGTCTTGGCCAGATTTGTATGGTGCAAACACACAGTGCAGAATTACTGTACAGCCGCCACTGACGCAAAGTAAGCTTGTCATCTGCAGATATCAAGTGTGACAGCTCTGATCATCCAGAGCATCCTCCACTCCTCTGACTGAGGGAAAGTCTAATTAAATAAAGCCTGAGAGATCAGTTCGAGTGAGTGGAACAGCCAGCCAGCCAGGGAGACGGGGTAGCTCTGACAGGGCAGAACCAATTGGGGGCCACTGGGCAGCAAAGACACATGCCTCGCTGCTCGCTTCCTGCCGCGTGTGAGAGTGATTTTAACGCTAACCATGTTTGAAAGCTGCAGGTGGGTTTTGAGATCTTACAACACATTTTATTGAAATCGGAAAACTTTTCTTATTTATTCAGTTAATTTTTTTGATGGTAGAGGCTGTGTCTGTAGTTCATGGCACCCCCTGCTGTAGCTCACTGCTGGTCCCACGTCTGAAGCCATGCATGGTCAGTCAGTATGCAGGACTGATGAAGGGACCTTCTGAACCTGGAAGGAGGTGTTTGGGGCATGAGAGACTGAGTTGGGGGCATTATTACTGTAGTGGCTAAAACATTTGCAGAGAGGCAGGAATCCCCAGTGAGGATCTGCTTTCACTCTAACCGTGCAACTAGCTGGTATTGACAAGGCATCCTGTGCCTTTTTTTTAACTGTGTTTTTCATCTCTTAGGGCTTACATTCCTGCCTCTGGCACTGTGGCTTGCTCCCCACCCCCATGACAGCGCCTTCAGGATGGCCCCAAACTTCCCTGGACATTTTAGGCTCTAGTTCGAGCAAGCTGCCTGAGTCAGTAGGTGTGGAGCCTGGGGTAGCAGCGCAGACCATCATCCTGTGTCGGGTGGAGGTTTTACCACTTTTCTTCCCCCACCCCTGAGAGGACATCAGATAATGTTATCAGACATTCTTGTGCACGCTGCACGTCGGTGTCGGCATTGTCCTTCCCTTGCCAATAGGCACCCTCAGCTGTACCTCCCCCTGTGGTCAGCTAGAGGGTGCTGTAACAGCAAGGATTGGCACCCACCTTCTCCTGTTGGAAGGAGTGTTTTCTGAGACACTCAACTTCCCTTCATTGGCCAGCCCTTCAATGATCCAGGCTTGTTACCAAACTTGGGGTGTCAGTGTCATCAGTGGTAGCCCTACTGCTGTGCTGAGGTGCAGGCCTGTCCCCCACTTTTTTATTTATTATATTTTCTTTTCTTTCTCTATTTATATCCCCGTCCACCAGTCAGCAAAGCAGTGACATCCCAAACCGGACACAAGTCACTCCCAACAGCCAACACTTCTTGCTTGCTTTGTGTCAGGGTGAGGCATCACCTTCCCAAGTACTCCCAACTGGTGTGGGCGAGACCAAGGAGCAAAGCCCAAGAGAGTCAGAGGCCTGGTCTTTTCTCCCGTTAGCCACAGCTCAGTGGATCAGCGTGGTCATTCTAGTGTGCCCTCTGTCCTTCCACGTCCCACTGACATAGAAACATGAAATTTGGCAGCAGATAAGAACCACTCGCCCACCAGTATGCCCATTTGTCCCTGCCTATACTGTCACCGCAGACCCTACATGATCTGTGGCTCACTCCCCACCACCTTGTGTCCCACTAAGATTCCTTGTGCTTGTCCCATGCATTCTTGAATCCCACCACTGTTTTTGCCCACACCATCTGCAATGGAAGACTGTTCCAGACATCCACCACTTTTTTCAGTGAAGAAGTACTTCCTCACATCTCTTTTAAATGTACCCCCCTCCCATTTCATTCATGTTCTCTTGTTTTCGTGTATCTTTTCCTCTGAAATATACTCCCCTCCTGTGCCTTATTTACCCCATGAGGTATTTATTTATAACTGGGCTCCATTTCTAATCACCAGCCTTGCCACAGTTGGCAGACAAACCTCTGGTTCTTTTCCCGCTCACTGGAACAGCCTCTCCCCCGAACTACAATCAGTGGACCTCCTTACTTGCTTCAAAACCTTGCTGAAACCCCCAGCTCTTTAACTGCTAACACGCAAAACTGTGTGCCCCACCGGCTCTTCACCTATGGCAAGCACTCATACCTGACTGCACCATGTAATGTGATTACTGTGCAACAGCTGGTGACACAGTGTATGAGAGATGCTATATACACACTGAGCTGAATTTTGCCTCACATACTTTATATGGAGAAACAAAAAAATGTCCCAACTTCCATGATATCACATTCCATACTTCCTCACCGACTCTTCCTTCCCAGTTAGTACATTTCACTGTAGGATCTGGGATCTCAAAATGTTTTTCAGACCATCTGTTTCACTCGTTTCATTTTCTCTGGCTCCAGAGCCCTGCAGTGTGATTAGAAATGAAACACATTATAAATCATGAGCAGGCATTCCGACCAATCAACGTTTGCCTCCCCTCCACTGCGTGAGAATAGGTCATGTGGGTACGTTGAATACGTTGATCTGTTACATTTAATAACCAACCTGTGTGGCGGGGGAGGAATTTCGAAAGTTTACTCTTTTTAAACTGCAGCTTTTGTTCATTACATTTTTTGAAATCAGTTTATGGCCTTTACGGGTGTGGGGAGACACCTCTGATTCTGAGAGCATTTCCTCTTTGTCCTTTGGCTGCCAGAGCTACAGCTTTATAGTCCCCCCAAACACACACCCAAACAGCTGCCAGAGGAATAATTATTACAGATGTAAACGCAGCCTCCCACTCTCACAAGCTTATAGACAGGCTTCCTACAGAGATGAAAACTAGCCCGTGCCCAAGTTATTCATTGTTTCCTCTGTAAGGGGAGATGCCTCATGTCTCCCAGAAACCCTTTATCTGCTTCACACTCATTAATGCACTGTTAATGTGATATAATTAATACAGTATCGCCACTTATAAACAAATGGTTCTGCTAACTAGAAGCAAAATTAATTTCCCCTTCCCTCTGCTAACTGCCAAAAAAAACCCACAGTCTAAACAGAAGAGGCAGACTGTCAACTCCTCCCCTCAGTCTGCTATAACAGGAATCTGTATCCTTTTTAAAACGTAGAGGTGCAGTCATGTTCCATTTTTTTTAAATCATGATTTAATGCTTCAAATATTTTGTTTAAATAAAAAATGATTCAGCAGGGACTCCTGCTGACCCAGTGTGTAGCATGCTGCATTTTACATTGGTGACCTGGGTTCAAGAGCGGACTCTGTAGCTGGAGTGGGCAGTCAAGGAGGTTAGGGTGAAAGAACCGATGGCAGCACCCTCAGCCAGGGAGGGAGGAGCAGCTGCTGCAGCTCAGCCTGCCTCCCACTGTGGCGACTTTCGAGTTAGCGTCGAACCTGGGTCACCTGTGCGGCAGGTGTGATGGCGTGGCCAGAAATAATGCAGTTTCAATGCCGTTAATCCCTGTTTTTTACACTCATAATTTTTATTCAATATTCCAACATTAGAAAACAGCAATAGAGGTAAGTACGGCGGACACGGGTGAGGGGTTGGGGGACCAGTGGAGGAAGGGCGGATGACCAGGAGATAAAGTAAAAATATTCCAACATATACATTACATTAAAATGAATATCAATGCCTACATTCTACAATCACAAATTGTTACAAACAATATTCTAAAGCTATCTTAAGAGCAAAAGTCCAGATAAGTGTTCACACATAGCAGAGGTTTTGGTTTGTTCTTTCTTTTAAAAGAAAATAAAAATAATTCTTAAGTAACTTTTCACACATAGATACCCACTATATGAATTATTAATTAAGGTAGTTCACATTCGACTTAACTCTCTTCTAACCAATTAAAAAAGATTATTCTCTTTTGTTATGCAGGAATCCATGGCACTGCACTGCGCCCTGGCAGGCTCCGCTGTAAAATGCATTTGCTGCCAGGTCTGTGGCTGCAGGCAGCATGGGGCTGTCTGGCATGCTGACAACCTGGGTTTGAATCCCAAGCCTGGTACAGCAGACATGGAGACTAGCAGAGAGGGCTGTGAGCGTCCACAAGAATGCTGTCCTCCTGAGCGATGGTTGCCCTTGACTCATCTCTCCTAAACTGACACCTAGGAGGCTTAGTGGCAGTGGCAGCATGCGTGACTGCATTGGGAGTGTATGCAGTTGTGTCAGGAGGTGGGCAGGAGTAAAAAAGAGGAGAAAACACAACACTGGCTGCAGGGGGGAGGGGGGTTATCTGTCAGCTAGGCCCATGTTTGAATCAGCTAAACGCACAGTCCCTGCACCCACTCGATGCACAGGTCCCATGCATGTCTCTGAAGTGTGCCCTGGCTGGGCTTGAACAGGGACCCCACTTAAGGGGGCAGGCCAAGATGTGTGGCATGGTAGGTGGTGACTTAGCTAGGAGGGGGCGTCCCAGCACAAGCAGAGCCCCTGGGTGTGCTGCAGGTGTGGGGCAGAAACCAGGAGGTGAGCCCAGCTGGGGTCATAAATAGACTAACAAAATAAAATATTATTGCTCTACCCACATTACCGGAGACCAGTTGGTGTCTGCTGGGATGGAATAGGCAGGGAAAACTGGGCAGCATGGGTGGGCCAAGGGGTCCTTTTTCTGCCCAAACAATTCTATGTTTCTATCTTCGCAAACCAAAGTTTTGCTGTTTATTCAAGCAAGTTCAGTGCAGCTGTGCTGTGTGACCTTGAGCAAGTCCCTTAACCTCTCTATCTGTGTAATTTCCTCTTTCTCTCAAGGGGAGTGAAAGTGTACAGGGCTGCTCCTAGTTGGAAAGCTCCTGAAAAACTCTTTCAAGTGAGGTGTTTAGAGCTGTCGGAATTCCATTGGAGGAGTTCATGGAATGGCAGTTCTGCTTCTGAAATACCTTTGGATTTCTTGTTGAATTCTGAAAAGCACGTCTGTGTAAATGGTAGAATAAAATTCCTTGGTTCCTTGTTAACTAGAAGCAACATTCATCTGAAATTCATCAAGATTAATCTGAAAATGAATCTTTTGGTTTACATAAACTGCGAGTGGATTCGCAGTTAACATTCTGCTGTCAGAATTTTGGAATCCTATTTCAATGGAATTCCATGGAATTTTGCAAATATTTTCAGAAGTCCACAGAACTGAGACGGAAGTGAAACTTGAAAATCCACACGGCTTCAGAGGCACTATCAATAAGCAGAGACATCGCTGTCTAAACCTGTCCTAACTTAAAATAAGGAGGTGGCCATTTCATGGAACCTTGTGAACGGAGAAAGTGATGTCACTGGGGGAGGGGTTGTACATTTTTAAAGGGGACCATTTGTGGACTGTTCCAATCATAGTTTGAAAGCCTATGAAAATCTCATTTAAATGGGTATGGTGCTAACCTGTAGCTAGCAGCAGTCCATAGATACCCCTGACTAAATCTGCCCTATATTGAGACTATGTTGCCAACATTTTAGACCCCTGTGATGTCACTGAGGGTGAAGCTGTGCCTAACTACTATGTGCTTAGACATAGCTCACCCTTGGTTACATCACCAGGTTACAAAAATGGTGGCAATGTAGTATCAATATAGGGCAGATTTAGTCAGGGATATCTCTGGACTGCTGCCAGCTACAGGTAAGCCCAATACTAGGGATGAGAGAGCCAGATTAGATAAGTTCAGAACCCCAACATACCTATTCCATTGTCAGTAAAAGAACCTTATTAAAACCTTTTTTTCCCTGGGTCTAATAAGGTTCTGATAATTTTTAAAACACTGATTTTGCAGCTTAATGTACTCCCTCCCCAGTAGTTCTTTATCTAGTACAAAGGCTGGTGGTAGTGGTGCCACAAAGCCCTAACAGGAGGCTGGAGGTAGTGGAGCACTAGTCCAAGTTGTTTTAAGATGTCCATTCCTTCACTGACAGTAGCTTAAAAGGAGGAGAATGAGGTTTAAACTGTTTATCTATTTTAAATTAAAAGGTTCTGAAAGTTCTAAGACTCGGATATCTATTAGAACTTTTATAAAGCCTGGATATCTATCAGAACCTTTGTGGGTTTCCCATCCCTACCAAATATTGTACTTAATTTTAGGCGATTTTCATGGGTTTTCAAACTGTGATGGGCACTTGACATAACTGTTCCCATTTGAGCACGGCATGCCCACCGATGACATCACTTTCTGTCTCAAAGTTCCAGGAAATTGCAGCTGCCTTGAATTAAGCTAGGACAGGTTTAAACAAGAATATCTCAGGACTGCTGACACCTACAGGCAGGTCCAATACCTCATTTAAAAGGGCTTTTAGTGGGCTTTCAGGTAACCCTGCACACCTGTGTTCCCCTTTACCTCCCCGTACCCATCTAATGGGTGCCATAGCTGTTCATTGCTTGTATAGTAATTTGGGATACAGTATGTAGGACTGAAACTATATTTAGGTTCCCTTCCTTCCTTGTTCCCCCCCTTCCCAAAATGTAATGGCTTACTTCTCTCCTGAGGTACTTTTGAACTGGACATTTACAATTGAAGTTACCGTCTTTTATTAGCCCCACCTCCCCCTTTGAAAGTAATCCAGTTGTTGGCAGGCAGTAGCCCCTGCTGGTGGAGGTAGGGCATTTGGGACCATGGTGCCATGGTGTTCTCCCCCACAAGATGCCATCCAGCTCAGTGCCCAGCTTTATGTACATCATCTCAGAAGTGACTAGGTGGAGTTCTGTGCTCCCTCCCTCACTTTTTGTGCTCTGCCAATATTTAGACTTCTCTGTAGAGCTTCCTCTCCCCCCCCCTCACCTTTGCCTACCATGTGAAGATGTAGAAACCTCCCACAATGCATCACATTCTGTTTCTGACCTGACTGACTGGCAATCCTGCCCGGGATTTGAGCTCACAGTCCAGGTATTCTGACAGTAATCAATAAACCGGATACTAACATCCTCGGAGCCAGGTCAACATACAGCTTCAGATCAAAGGTTCCGCTTTTACTGTCTTCCACTCTCGGAAGCTGCACTTCAATTTAGAATCCTTTTTCTGTCTTCCACTCTCAGAAGCTGCACTTAAATTTAGAATCCTGGCACTACCTCAGACCCCCCCCCCCCCGCACTGCTAATCTTGGCAGCTGAGCCCTTTCCTACAACACTCCCCTTCCCTCTCCTTGGACCTGGCTTCACAGATGCTGGCAGATGCTGCTAGTGCTACGTCGTTTATTTCATTCGTATTTAATTACACATTTTAATTAGTAGTCAAAACTCTGCTTAACATGTTCAGAATCCTCCTGGGGGCCCTTCGTCCAACTGGCTGTCCGTTTAATTGGAAACAGGTTCACATCAAAAATGCATTGGGGGGATTGTAAGTGTACAGCTGGAGGCTGTGGGGCGGGGTCAAATCTAGGGTCAGGATTTATGGAAATAGCTGGTGTCCTGTGATAGACACCTCCCCCACCCATTAAGATCAGATCATGTCCAGAGCTGACCAATTTAATCTCTGATTTAGTAGTTGTGAGTTAAAAGTCATTATTTGTGAACTCTAGAAGTGGAGGGGGCACCTGCTTCAACTCAGCTTTACATCTGGGAGGGACTGAAGCTCAGGGAAGTCAAGTGACTTGCTCAGGGTCTCAGTGAGGCAGTGGCAGTGGAGAGATCTAAACCTGGGACCTCCAGTTTTCACAGTTCTGAGCTCTAACCACTGGTTCACTCTGCCTGTTACTTTGGTAGTCCTGGTCTCATTAGGGATTGCTGGGAAGATTAAAACTGCTGATTCTGGGAAGCCCACTGGCCCAGCAGGTAGTGCATCCTGCTCCCACACCAGTGACCTCAGTTCAGAAGTGGACCTGGGAACTGAATGGGGCAGCTGAGGGGGTTCACTGCGTGTGTGAGAGGCCTTACTGGGCACTGCCCAGCACCAGTGGAGTTCGGTAGGACTTGAGATGGGAGAAAAGACTGAAAAACCCATGTTCCTCAGCTGCTTCTGTGATGGCCACCAGTATTCTTGGACTCTGCTCCAGATGGATCTGCAGAGGTCCCATGGTATAGGGGAAGGGCTCACATGCCAGGCAAGTCACCAGCAGAGGGGTCTGAATGTCAGGCAAAAGTGGTGGCCAGAGGATAAAAAGCTCTGTGGCAAAGCAAAAAACAACTGATAATCACTCAACTGGCTGGGCACAAACTCATGATGCTGTATCAGGAGGCAGGCCAAACCCCAGCAGCTGCTGCTCAGCAGTATGCAGAAGTCAAGTAGGGATGGTGCTGGACTCCTGTGCCACAGCAACTCCTGCAGTGGGCCAAAGGAACTTGCTCCCTAGGATGACGCTGCCTGCTGAGGAAGGCATAGCCAGAGAGAAATGTTGGAAGAAAAACCCGTGACTGTCTCTATAATGGCCTGAACTCTCAAGGCATCCCCTGGGTCTTGGTGCAACACCGGAACCTAAACCATACCGTGGGCTGCCATAGGGGTAGGACAGGCCTGCTCCTGGAGCCCCTGCCATGTAGGGCAGAACTGAGGAAGAGCTGAGGAGCGGGGACCTGGGGAGGACGGGGAATTAGCAGGTCAGAGCAGGGTATATCCCTAAGAACAGGATATATTCTTGATGGATATGGCCAAGGAGAAAAAGCTGTGTAACCCCTAGATGGCGCTATCCCAGGGGCTACTACCCCTGCCTGATTTGCCACTAACAGGTTGAGGGGCCTGGATCCAATGGCGGGTGCCTCCACCCAGAGGTCAGGGTTTGCAATAGTTAAACTAACTTGGTCACAGCCCTCTGGGACACTGCAACCCCCCTTTCTTCCCACTAGTGGCCCACACAATATATCAGAATTACCTTCACAGTATACACTTACCCCAGGTCTGGTTCCGCACTGGGACCTCCTGTGAAATGAGATACAGTGCAACAATCACAGTACAGTACTTTAACATAGACAAATACCTCAGGCAGTATAACTTTGCTGAAACAAGCAGCTCTGATTTATTTAGGGGATATAACAAGGACAGGGAAATCAGGTTAATTAGCTTATCACTCTAATAATCTACCTATGGCTCTGTGCAGGCCTATCCCTATCAGTTACTGTCCCTGGGTACCCAAGCCCTAGTGGCTAGTCCAAACCGTGGCAGCTGGTAGGGCCCTTTCACACAGAAAAAGGAGAATTAAACAGTCAGCAGTACAGTAATTCCATTTGGATTTAATGTGGCAATTCAACAGGGCTGACCCAATTAGTACTCACGACCTCCAAAGAAGATATGGTCCTTCAATGTCAGCAGAGGCTACTTTTGATCTCCAAGAGACTCCACACATTTATATGGTAAAAAAGAAAGCACTATACCAGGCAGGCTGCATCTGTATCCCAATCGCAATTACTGCACAATAACCAGGAGAACACAGCAGATTCAGTTCCTGACAGACCGAGTGTAATTCAACAATTTCTTCAGTCTTCTACAGAGGTGAGCCTGGTTTCTACTCTTCAGAGATCCTTTGATTCTTTTCACAGGACGGATTCAGTCCTAACAAGCAGTTACACAAGTTATGAGCGGAACTCTGGGCCTTTTGCAGTTTTTGACTGAAACTGTGTACTGAAGGAGCACAGGGTTTCTTTCCCTTCACTTTCAGATCTCAAACTGAAACTCCCAACAGACAAAACCGGGCACTTCCTTTGAGTTCCTCCCAGTTCTTGACTGGATTGGCTGTCACTCACAATGAACTGCTGCTGTTGGTCCAAAAAGGCACAAGTCTAAACTACATCTCCCAGAGTCACTGCCCATACAATCCTCTTGTGGCTGGCTCAGATTATGAGTCCCAAGTTCTGATTCGTCCAAGGCATCATTTTAGAGCTAGTTTACCCCACACTGATTGGTCCAGTTCAGCAGTTCAAAACCAGAATGAGAACTAGGCAGACAGTTCTGACTGCAAAGAAAGCAGGTTAGACAAACTGTAATTTTATTATTACTGTAAATGATTTCTGGCAATCAGTTACATCTTTCAGACAGGTTCCTTTGCACTCCTAGTGACTGCAAAATGGGTGAATTGGCAGCAGCAGGTGGTACTCAATCAAAGAAACACACAGTCCCCATACAAACTAATTATGTCTGCAAGCAGACAGCTCTTAAAGAGACAGTACCAGAGGTTCTAAAACACTCACTGATAAATGGCTTAAGCATGAAACACCATTCAGGCTTGGAGCATTCAAGCAAGCTCCTGGAAGTCTTTTGGAACCCCATTTGCAGAGGTTACACCTTCCTGGCCTGGGAAGAAGCTTGGCGTCCGCGTCAAGCAGTAACTCCATAAGTTTCAACTGAACCATATACATTTGCATTAGGCTCACACATGTAATCATCAGTCAATACATCATTTTACCAAGAACCATTTCTGAAACATTGCATACGTCACTCTTTCACAGTATAACACACACATTGTACCATAACTCAAGTTATTACCTCTTGTACATGAAACCTGAAGAGAGGGACCCTTCCTATCAGTTACCTTGGGGCTGGGCAAGGGCACCATGCCAGAGAACAACACAAGTAACTTGGAGTTAGCACTAGCAACTCAGTTGGGCAATGAGCTCGGGACACATACACTCCTTTATGGACAACATTGAGAGGCAAATCCACAGGCCTCCCAAAGGGAATCATAACTGAGGTGCACCACAGGCTTTACAGCTCGACCAGTCTTTCTAGGGGAACTGTTGAGTCTCTGCCTCTGAGCCTCATTTCAGCATTGTCCACACTTGTCAGAAGTCTCCATGGGGTAGAGGCTAGAACTTGGGGCACTTTCAGCTCAGGAGTTACAGTTTCCAGTCCACAACATTTGGCTCGCATGGAAGCTTCGGACACTGGCAGTGGACTGTCAGGGCACTCAAAATACTCTTCTTGTTACGGTGTATCACCAGTCTGCCCAATCTATCATTTCCTCCCTGAAAGCTCAAACAGTTCAACCATGCACAATGATTCCATTTCATCTGATCTGATGCTTTGCACTTCACTCTGGGAGCATGGCTCCAGGGATGAAGCTGGGGGCTTAAACAGTCCAGAAGGCCCAGCTTTGTCTCCAGTATTGACTAGGGGATTGCCCCGAAACAATTGACTCAGTTTGTAAGAAGGATAGTATTCAAAGTCACTCTCACTTTCTTCGATATGGACTGACAGTCATGCTCAACTGGGACTTGTGGAGGGAACACTTAACTTTGCTTCTGTAGGTGCAGACTTTCTTGATCTTTTCTTAGCAGCAGCTCTAGTCACTGGTCCAGAGGGGCATCTTCTAGGGCTCAGACTCAATTAAGATTTGTCCAATGGGCAGTAAATGATTTCTATGCATTGTTTTACATCTTTGAATTATTCTCAGGCCTTACTTTGTACACTGGCAGATCATCTGGTTGCCCACTACAATGTGAGGAGATGGTGCCATCTGTCAGCAAATCTTGTGCTTGCCATACAATCCCAGATTTCTTAGCAATACCGATCTCCTCCTGGAGTTCCTGTCTTTCACCTTTTTATCATGACCTTTCTTTGTTGGCCAGATTTCTTTGGCAGCCATGGTTTGAGCCAGTTGGTACGCATGAGAGTTAGCTGGGCCTTTAACTTTTGCACATACTGTAAATAGTTGTCAGCCTGAACCCCATCAGGAGAGACCCCAAAACACACATCTACTGGTAGTCGAGCTTCTCTTCAAACATCAGGCGGTGGGGAGAATCCAGTGGCATCACTTTTGGTGCAGTTATAAGCATGTACCAGGGTGCTAATTTGGTTGGCTCCATCTAGGCTTGTCCTTTGGGTGCAGGTGCCTAGCATATCTAGCAAGTCACCGTTGAAGCAGTTCAGGCTGTGGGTCCCCTGGGGGAGTAAGGAGTGGTTCTGGACTTGCACTCCCACAGAGAAAGCATCTCTTTGATCAGGCGACTCTCAAAGTCTCTCCCTTGATCAGAATGGATTCTTTGTAGACCCCATAGTGAACAAAAAGTTTTCTACAAGTACTTTGGCCACAGTGGATGCTTTCTGGTCTTTGGTGGGGAAAGCTTGGGCATATCTCGTGAAATGGTCAGTGACCACCACACATTACTGATATTTCTTTGATCTGACTCAAACTTAGAAAATCAATACAGACCAGCTCCATGGGTGCACTGGTGGTGATGTTAACAAGGGGGGCAGCCCTCTGGAACAAAGCTTTCCTCTGTAAGCAGCGACTACAAGTTCGAATGTGTTGCTCCACATCAGCCCCCATCTTAGGCCAATAGAATCTGGATCTCACCAAGTCAAGTGTTCTGTCTATACCAAGGTGCCCCATGTGGTTGTGCAAGGACCTCAGTACTGAGTCTCGAAAGGCAGTGGGCAGCACTAGTTGTTGTTTGTCTACTTGTCCCCCTCTGTCTACTGTTTCTCTGTATAACAGTTTATTGATCAGTTTCAACTAGGACCTTCTTTGTATAACAATTGCAGTTCTCAAATCAGTGGGCGTAATTTGGACACATCTTTCCTGCATAGAGGGCTTCTAAAGCTGCTTTGATCATGGGATCGCGGGATTGAGCCCATGAATACTATCATTGTCCAGCTGAGGCAGTGCACCAATGTCTATTGCAGAAAAGTGGCAATAAGCAGCAGGTATGCAATTCTCCAGAGCTCCCAAAGCAATCCACCATGCAGTCCACTCGTCCGTGGACATTGTTCCTCCCTGTCAAACTTCCGGCAGAGTGCCGAATGTCAGGTTCTGCCAATCGGACCCAATCATTCTGGGAACAGGCCTCCGGGAGAAAACATCAGCATCTATGTGGTTCCAGACCTGCTGAGTACCGAGAGCATAGTCATATGAATATGCAGAAAGCCACCTATGGCCAGTGGCATCCAACAGCTGAGGTCTGCACAAGGTCAAAGGATTATTGTCAGTTTTTACTAGTATTTAGCCCCATACAAGTACTCATGGAATTGGTCAACAATAGCCCACTTCAAAGCTAGGAACTCTAACTTATGTACAGGATAGTTCTTTTCGGATGGGGTCAGGCTTCTACTGGCAAAGGCCACTGGTCTCAGGCCATTCTCGTGCTCTTGGTACAACATGGCCCCAACCCTTGCAAGCTAGCATCAGTGTGCAGGGCGTAAGGTTTTCTTGGATCGGCATAGGCCAGCACTGGAGCATGGGTAAGTTGATATATGATCTCATGAAAAGCAGTCTCACAATCAGGAGTCAGCGGGCCCCAAATACTTCACTCGGATGAAAATACACTCTTTCAGTCTTGAGGATGCTGACTTTATAGTATTTTGTGGGTTGGGGATACCCTTGAGTAAGGTTAAGTAAAGGCGGATCACTCTTGAATAGTCCTTGATGAGCGCCGATAATATCCACAGAATCCCAGGAATCTTTGCAGTTCTTTTAGATTTTTGGGCTGTGGCCAGGTGGTCAAGGCCTCAACTTTACTTGGGTGGTCTCTATTCCCTCGATTGGATACTATGTGTCCCACATACTTTACTGATGTTTGAAAAAATTGACACTTATCAATGGACAGTTTAAAGGCCAAAGTCCTCCAGTCGGTCCAATACCTTAAATAATCTGCTCTCATGTTCCTCCAGTGAGCTGCCAAACACAATAACATCATCTAGGTATACAGGCACTCTAAGTAAGTTCATGTCCCCCACTGCACGCTCCATCAATCGTTGAAAAGTGGCTGGGGCACCTGAAATCCTTGAGGCATCCTCATGAATTCATGAAAAGCCAAGCCGGACAGATAAAGGCTGTCTTTCACGGTCCTCTGGGGCCATCCGGGATCTGATAGTACCCACTGCGGAGATCAGCACAGAAACCACTTGCTCCCGTTTGAGCAGTCAAAAGCATCCTGAATGCGGGCATTGTGTACTGATCAGGGATAGTCCGCCCGGTTTAAGGTGCGATAATCCCACACATCCTTACTGTTCCATTCTTTTCCTCACTACCACAATGGGGAAGCATAAGGGCTTCTGGATTCTTGTATTACACCAGCAGCTAACATCTCTTGCAGATGCGTCTCACATCATCTATGTCAGCAGGTGCCAGGCGTGAGACCTCTCACGAAATGGTCTTTAGTCATGCAGCAGGATATTGTGCTCAGCTCCTTGCGCATCCTACATCCCATTCCTTTAAAGAAACACCTGGTCTCTCGGCAAGCTTCTCACTGATCTTCATTTCCATTCAGCTGGCAGCGGGAGTCGCCGAAATCAAACAAGTCAGGCGTTACTCTGTCATTCTTCCCATGAACTCTTGCTGCTGGGTAGCACTGCAGTGTCTGCACATGCACATTAGCCAGGATGCAACCTCTGTTTCGAATGTCTCTTCCAGACACATTATGAACTTGGACCATTACCCTTCTGGCATAAGCATGGGCTCTAGCGGGCAAAATACTAGGCTTGACCAGCAGTCCCTCTGGCAATTTTCCATCGCCTGGTGCATCAACATTAATATTTTATTCTAACATCCTTTCTGATACGGACCTCTCCCTGTAAGGTACACTGGGCATTTGGCATGGGATCAGAACTCTCAGGATCCTTCTTCCATACAATTCCGACCGGTTCCTCTGGTTCTGTTTTTCCAGCATCTCTCTGTGCCTCATAGGCCTTCTTAATTAAAGCCGAACTCTTAAAGCTCCTACTAGTCTTTGACCCTGTTTTCATAACACAACTGTGCCAGCCTTCCCGAACATATGAGCATGTGTTCCAATCAACAAAGGACACCATCATACAGTCCAGTGGGGGACACACTAAGGCTAGGGTCTCTACTTGTTGAGCCACTCCAGCCACGGAGGTGGGAAAGACAACCAAATTCGGATATACCGAATAGGGGTGAGCCTTCTCACTTAACCCCCATACATGCAGTCCTTCTAATGGTTGTAAGAGTGCGTCTGACAAATGCTTCTGTAGCAATCTTGGAACATAATTGTCACTTGGGGCCACTGTCTAATATAGCTCTTGTGAACCTCCGTTCACCTTTGAGTGGTCTCCATGGAGAGACCCACTATTCTGGACCAGTCTGGAGAGGCGGTGGTGGGGGCCTGGGCAACAGACCTTGCCACAAAGGGCGTGAATTAGCATTTTGGTGCCCTCACTGGGATCATGTCGTGCACCTCTTAACCTGATTTCTTCTCGAAGCTCTCCTTGTAGCCTATATACGCTTTGTCAGTGTCTTTTGGGGACTGGCATTTCCCTTTTCATGTGCCCATCTTTCCACAATTATAGCAAAACATACTTTCTGGAGTTTGAGCTGGCGGCGCCACACTGGGAGCCAAGGAGGGGGTATTACTAACTGGAAACCTTGGTGCCATCTCTGTCTGCGGCGTGATAAGCATTTGGAGACATCTGTCAGTTTCTCCACTTCCATGGTCAAGAATCGAGTTCGGAGCTGTTATCAGCAGGAGATACATGGGTGGGTACCCCCACCCCCTGTGAATGCAGTCGGATATAGGTCAGGGCCCGTACTTGCAGGCGTGGCCTTCATAAAAGGACTGTTTTGAATTCCGGACTCTCTCAACAGTTAAGCCCCATTGCTGACATATCTTTTCCTTGTCAGAGCACTCATTGGACTGCCAACCTCTGCCCCTGAACTTCACTTGATGGGTCACCCTCAGTCACCGGTACGTAGCCGCAGCTATTGGTGCAGGTCCTCCGAGGTCGTCTTTCTCAACTCCTCAATTTCTCATTAACTCATCATAGGAGGTGGGATTCCAGTCGATCTGCCAGGTGTAACTGAAGCAACACAGTTCTGAGAGGGGCAGACTTAAGGATCCTGTCCAGCCTGGTTCGGTCCAGTTCAATCGCTGGCAAACTGCCTTTTCTGAGGCATTCTTGCAACAATTTTCCAGCCGAGATACATACACAGACAACAACTCCCTTGGTACTGTTGGCATCTCTTACTCTCCACCATAGGTCCTCATCAGAATCTGGGCTCCCATACACATTCTCACAGGCCTCAAGATAGGCCTGTGCAGTCGCTTCAGGGTTACTGGCCCGTTTGCACGGATGGTAGCCAGGACGAGGACCTCGGGCTCTCACTAACCCCTTCGCTTTCACCTTCCGAGCATTGCCATTCTAGCACTTGGGGGCAACATAGTCTATCAGGTCTCCCAGTCATCCTCCCCTTGAGGGGTGGGGGAGGTGCCAGAGAAGATCCTCAACCTTCGGTAGAGTCGTGACTAATGGCAGGTGCAGAAATAGGAGTCTGCATTGGTTCAGACACCATTACGGGCACTGGAGCAGGAGGGTGTTGGGAGGAACACCCCAGGTGGCAAGAATAGTTTCTTCAGTCCTCCACAGTTTTCCCTCTCCCAGCAACCATTCACAAATTTCTCCTCAAAAGTTTCAGATAGTGGTGGGAGATATCCCCCAGGTCTTTACTGTCCTTAGTTATCACTCTCAAGCAGTGAGGGCTCCCTCTGGGATAATGGTCTGTGGCACTTTGGAGCTATCTATGGGATCCCTAAACTCTACTAGGGCCAGGAAAGTGTGGGTGAGCAGATTAGCATGCCGACCCACCACCACAGGGTTTTGTAAACCTTCCACCTGGAAAATTCTCCTGCACAGTGTCATTATTGATACCCAGGGGATGTCCAGGATAAGCATAGCATTTTGGGGTCGATCTCCTCCCCAGTACCCTCCACCAGCGGTGCACAGCCACTTCTGTCGGGGTACCCATTTTTTCTTAACAGTGGTTCGTAAATATGGCCACTAGAGGACACACAATCCCAGCGGTGAGCCTCCAAGATGTAACCCCTAGATGGCGCTATCCCAGGGCTACTACCCTGCCTGATTTGCCACTAACAGGTTGAGGGGCCTGGATCCAATGGCGGGTGCCTCCACCCAGAGGTCAGGGTTTGCAATAGTTAAACTAACTTGGTCACAGCCTCTGGGACACTGCAACCCCTTTCTTCCCACTAGTGGCCCACACAATATATCAGAATTACCTTCACAGTATACACTTACCCCCAGGTCTGGTTCGGCACTGGGACCTCCTGTGAAATGAGATACAGTGCAACAATCCACAGTACAGTACTTTAACATAGACAAATACCTCAGAGCAGTATAACTTTGCAAACAAAGCAGCTCTGATTTATTGAGGGATATAACAAGGACAGGAAATCAGGTTAATTAGCTTATCACTCTAATAATCTACCTATGGCTCTGTGCAGAGCCTATCCCTATCAGTTACTGTCCCTGGGTACCCAAGCCCTAGTGGCTAGTCAAACCGTGGCAGCTGGTAGGGGCCCTTTCACACTGAAAGGAGAATTAAACAGTCAGCAGTACAGTAATTCCATTTTGGATTTAATGTGCAATTCAACAGGGGCGACCCCAATTAGTACTCACGACCTCCAAAGAAGATATGGTCCTTCAATGTCCAGCAGGGCTACTTTTGATCTCAGAGACTCCTCACACATTTATATGGTAAAAAAGAAAGCACTATACCAGGCAGGCTGCATCTGTATCCCAATCGCAATTACTGCACAATAACCAGGAGAACACACAGCAGATTCAGTTCCTGACAGACCGAGTGTAATTCAACAATTTCTTCAGTCTTCTACAGGGTGAGCCTGGTTTCTACTTCAGAGATCCTTTGATTCTTTTCACAGGGACAGATTCAGTCCTAACAAGCAGTTACACAAGTTGTGAGCCGGAACTCTGGGCCTTGCACGTTTTTGACTGAAACTGTGCACTGAAGGAGCACAGGGTTTCTTTCCCTTCACTTTCAGATCTCAAACTGAAACTCCCAACAGACAAAAACCGGGCACTTCCTTTGGGTTCCTCCCAGTTCTTGACTGGATTGGCTGTCACTCACAATAGACTGCTGCTGTTGGTCCAAAAGGCACCGAGTCTAAACTACATCTCCCAAGTCACTGCCCATACAATCCTCTTGTGGCTGGCTCAGATTATGAGTCCCAAGTTCTGATTCGTCCAAGGCATCATTTTAGAGCTAGTTTACCCCACACTGATTGGTCCAGTTCAGCAGTTCAAAACCAGAATGGGGAACTAGGCAGACAGTTCTGACTGCAAAAGCAGGTTAGACAAACTGTAATTTTATTATTACTGTAAATGATTTCTGGCAATCAGTTACATCTTTCAGACAGGTTCCCTTGCACTCTAGTGACTGCAAAATGGGGTGAATTGGCAGCAGCTTGGTGGTACTCAATCAAAGAAACACAGTCCCCATACAAACTAATTATGTCTGCAAGCAGACAGCTCTTAAAGAGACAGTACCAGAGGTTCTAAAAACACTCACTGATAAATGGCTTAAACGCCAAACACCATTCAGGCTTGGAGCATTCAAGCAAGCTCCTGGAAGTCTTTTGGGAACCCCCATTTGCAGGGGGGTTACACCTGTATGGAAAGATACAACCCAGCATTGCTCACTACTGTAAACGGCAGTGGAAACCTGCTACAGTGAAGCTGCTGGACTGAAAATAGCTGTGGCAATAATAATTTTTATTTATTTAAAGTTGTTAACTGGGAGAGGCACACTGAGCCAAGGCTCGTTTCCAGGTGCGACCTGGGGGAAAGGGGAGTTGGGAGGTATACAATACATAAGTTAAAACTGGCATACAGAGTATGTTACTAGGTACAAATAGCATGGTATACATGGCATGCAAGTTCATAGAATCACAGAATGCTGTTGGCAGAAAAGGACACCAATGGCCCATTGAGTCTTCCTCCCCTCTCCATTATTTAATTCCCATCCTCCCAGCCCTACCCCCTCTCTTTTGCCCGCAATCCCTACAATCCGTCCTGATGCCTCTTGAATCCCCAGCTGTTTAAGCTCTCACCACCTCCTCCGCCCTTTCTGTGAAGTAATGTGTCATTGCTCCCCTGAATCCCCCCAACCTCAGACTGTGGCTCCTAGTCCTATCCATGTATTTTCTCTTGAAGGGGCTTCCGCTTCTATCCTGTTTATCCCTTTCACATACTTGAATGTTTCAATCCATGTCTCTCCTCTCTTTCTGGTCTCCGGTGAGTACAGGTCCAGCTCCTTAGCCTCTTCTTATAGTACAGCGGTGCATGCCCTGAACCATCTTAGTAGTTACAAATAAAATGCAATAATACAGAGATGCAGAAACAATACAGCATTGTCCAGGCAGAGAGTTGCCTAGGGGAGGAAGAAGGAGAATAAAGAAGGCAGAGAAAAATACAAGCGGAATAAAGAGAGTGAGCCGAGCTGAGATAAATGCTCGAGAGGTACCTGTTTAGCTGAGATGGGGAGCGAGAGGGGGAGCAAGGGAGAGATCAGCCTTGGCATGGACAAGGTCCGGGAACACAGATGAGTGGGATAGGGCACTTTGGGGAGAAAGCGGTGGGAGAGTGTCTGATATGGAAGGAAGGGTGTTCCAGAATGAGGGCAGTCTGTAAGAGAAAGCAGCTGAACCAGAACAAGAGGAGGGCCATGGAAGGAGAAAATGCAGTGTCCCTAGATCTGAGAGGGTAGGAGGCCACAGGGAGGAGACAGAAAAGAGTAGAGGTAGGAGGGCAAGAACCCAAGCCAGAATTTAGAGATGAAAAGAGAAGAGTGGAGTAGACTTTGGTGGTGAAGAGAGGTAAGGGAAAGGGACAAGTAGAGGGAGCAATGATGTGTGCAAAGAGGGGCATTCAAAGCAGAGCGGCAGAAAGCATTCTAGAGGGAGTCAAGCCTGGCTAGGGAGGAGGCTGGGGCAGTGCCATACACAACATCGGCAAAGTCGGGAGGGATTATCATCTTGGTTAGGAGCTGATGCTGAGTGTTAAGGGAGGGCATCCTTATTTCTAAACAAGGCACCCAGTTTAGTGCAAAGTTTTGCATGAATGGCTCCAGTATCCTTAAGCGTAGTCAAGCCGGGGTCAAGTCACACCCCAAAGTATTTGTAGTGGGGACTACATTGAGTATGGAGCTATCCAGAGTGGTGATGTGAGAGGGAGGAGGCAAGTTTTTCAGGGTTCCAAATCATAGACACTGTTTTGTTGACATTTACCATGAGGAGGTTTTATGGAACCAGTGAAGGACTGAGTGGAAGTCAGATTGGAGCTGGGGACTGGACAGTAGGGGTAGGGGGGCCAGAGGTGAAAAGGACAGTGTCATCAGTATACATCTGTATTTTAGTCACAGAGCATACAGACAGGAGCTCATTTAAGAAAATGGAAAATAGTATGGGATCCAAAATGGAACCTTGGGGAATACCAGCATGGCTCAGGAGGGGGAGGAGAGGGTGCCACCAACAAAGACTTGTTGGGTTCGTCCAGAGGGATAGGAGTTAAACCTGTTTACAGCTGCAGAAGAGAGGCCAGCAGAGGAAAGCTTGTTCAGTAGGAGAGGGTGAGAGACCGAATCGAATGCCTTAGCAAGGTCAGTGAAAATGGCGGCAGCCATGTGGTGATCCATACTAGTGAGGATCGAGTTTGTGACACTAAGGCATGAGGTAGTGGTGGAGTGATTTGCCCGAAAGCCTGACTGAAAGGAATTGAGAAGATCCGAGGAGTTGAGAAACGTAGTGAGACGAGAGAGGACAAGGGAGTCTTGAAGTTTGGCCAATGTAGGGAGCAGGGATATGGGGCGATAGTTTCCTGGACTGAGGGTGTCCCTGCCTTTGAGCATGGGTAAAACTTGAGCAGTCTTCCAGGTGTGTGGGACTGTGCAGAGGAGGAAATAGTGAATCAAGATGTGGGTGAGAAGGAGTACTATTACAGGGGCGGAAGTATGACGGAAGCAGGGGTCAAGACTGTCTGGGCTAGACTTATTGGGACTTAGGGAGGCAAGGGCTTGGAGGACTTCATGGGCAGAATAATAGCCCCCCCCCAACAATGTGACCTGTGAAGGCATAACATTTATTTATTTATTCAATTTTGATAACCGGGTAGGCCCGCTGAGCCCCGAAGGTCCCTTTTTCAGGGATGTCAGGATACTGAACACAGTTCTGGATACGGGGGGCTTCTGCTGGTGCAAAGGCCTCCAGTTCTTGGGGAGCGGTCACAGTTCAATGTTAAACCCCAACTTTTGCATGTTTTTTTTTTGCTCCCCACCCGGCCAATCACTCCTTTGGATCCTCACAAGGATATCTGCTTGCACGGACTACTCCCCCACCTACCACCCACATTGCAAGCCCCTTCAGGATACCCGATGTAACCCTTCATTGGAGGGTCCCCTTCCTACGAAGGGAATTTTACCTTACCGGACTTCCAGTGATCGAGTGCTGCTGGAGCGCCATTGGTGGTCGAGACTCGGTGGTGAGGATCCAGGAGGCCATGAACTGATCGGCCAGGGCACCATTATCCTCTGTTTTTCTCCCATGGAGATGTGTCATGCAGGGCGTGAGGCATACACCGACGTCTGGCACGCCCCCTTAGGCAGTGGAGCCTTGACGCCCTGCTGTTCTCCTGGCCTCCGCAAGGAGTCAGCAGGTGCCGGGTTTCAATCCCACCCTCCCCCCAAGAGAAGGTGAGCAGTCAATGGATGCTCAAGCTTTGTCTCCCTGGCCCAGTCCTCTGATGCCCGAGTCCGTTCCTGAACCCAGGTCAACGGCGCCGCAGCAGTGAATCTTTCTGCTGCACCGGCGGGCTGGCTCCAAATTTTGCACGTTAATAACTTTGCAACCATTCAACAGATTTGCGTGAAATTTGCAATGCACGGTCTTGGATGGCAGATCTCTTGATTTGCTAAGTTGTGTTTCGATTGGTGCCTCATTGCACGAAAACTGCAAACACAAATAATGCATTTTTCGCTTTTTTTTTGGCAAATGTCAGGGTTATTTTTTGACATCGTGCTGCACCCACACCGTTTGGAATTTTAGCCTGAAATTTTCAGGGTAGAAAGAACTTATCCTAAGGAACAATCCAGCATTGGTTTGGTGAAAAAAATATTAATCCATTCAAAAGTTATAAAATGTTGAAATTTCGGGTTCTGAGCATGTTCAGTTGAGTCTTTGGGATAGATGCACAGTTTTGATCAAGGATTCCTAATCGTGAATGGCTGGTGAAGAGGGATTGCGATAAGAGATTTGGAAATCTCGCAAAATCCCACTTCACGAAAACAATTTGTTTTCGTCAGCCGTCATTTTGTTTTCTCGCTTAGCGAGGGGAGAAAACAAACTGTCTAGTGGCCCCCACCCTCTGATGCCTCCCCTGTTTAGTTTTTATGTAGCCGAAAAAAAAGCAATTCCCCATCTTTTTTTTTTTTTTGATGCAGAGTCACCATTGAACTGCCCTCTGTCGTCCAGCGACATGGGTGCCAATCCCCATGTCAGAATGTCCCCCCCACTGCTGGCACACTGGCAGCCCACCCCAGTGTGCTGAAATAAATGTTTTATATTTGATTATGTTTCCGACACAGGGATGCCCACTCCCGGTGTCAGATGCCCAGCCCGTCTACATGCTTTGCCGACATTGGATGCCCAATCTCCCGATAGCCGACATGTCCCCAACTTATGTGGCACACTGAGGCCCACACCAGTGTGCCAAATTCTACTTTTTATGAGACCCTGTAAAACAAAGAAACTGTCCCCGCTCTTTTTAACCTGAAAAAAGCGGTCCCTCGTCGTCCTGCTGTCAGCCTCCCCATCCTGACCATCCCTCTAGCACCCTCCCTTTACCACCCCTTACCCTATTCATACCTCCAGAGAGGTCGGGCTGTCATCTTCTGAGGACTAGGACACGTCTGCACTCTTCAAAGCCCAACCGTGAACTGAAGGAATGAAGGTAAGCCGTATAATGGATGTCTGGGGGGTTTTCAACTTATGTTGATATCGCAGCTTTTTGTAGGACTTATGGCCCTAAATTTTCAATGTGGGGTTCTTGGGACCGCACCTCATGAACACTGGCACTGTCATTTCATTGCTCTATCCCGAAAGGTGATTTTGCGCTTGCTGCGCGGAATCCCCTTTCAGGACCAGTTAACGAAACGACAGTGCTGAAAAGCCCGAGTTGCAAATTTGGTCCAAAAAGTGAACAGTACAAGCGCTGCATTGCACAGATTCTACGTATGCTGGTAACCTCACCAATTAATATTTTCACTCCAGATTTTCAACATTGCCATTTTTTCACACCTCGTTATGAATAGTGTAGCTATCATTTTTCACATGCTGCCTGAAACATGTTTTCACACCTGTGGTGCAGAGATAGATGCGGTAAGCTGTGCGAAATCAACTTCAGGGACATATTAACAAAATCACAGTGCCACTGTTCTTGAGGAGATCCCAAAAACCAATGTTAAAATTTTGTGAAAACTTCAAAAAATGACCGTGTTACAAGTGTGTGTTGCGCAGTTTCTCAAGCGCTTGTAACCATCAATTTTCAGATTTTCTTCCAGATTTTCAAAATTAACATTTTCCACACTACCTCATGAATAGTATAGCTGTAATTGTTCAGATCCTGCCAGAAATGTTTTTTTGCACCTGTGTCACAAAACGGCATTACAGTTGTGCAGAATTACATTTCAACAGTGATTTGAAAGTTTTCTGTACTGGGTACATGCAGTGAGGTTATAGGAAGGTTATGTTGAGCATTTCAGGTGAAAATGATGTAAAATGGTACAGTTATGACTATTTGCTGCAATTTCGCTACGCTTGCTCGTAACAATGTGTGAAAGCGCAGGGGCCAAAGACCCCTGTGTTTCCACAGCTAGATACATATGTGCATCTGTGGAGGGATGGGAGCATTGGACCCTGTGCTCCCACAGTAAAATAAAGATACTATTATACTAGCTCAAAAAAAGTGAGGAAATAAATTGCAAAAAACTTCATTAATGCTTCAGTTAGGATTGAAGTGACAGAAGTAGGGAAATGAGACATTAGGGTTGAGTCCCTAACACCTTGCCATACAACCCCACCAGCCCACACTACACCCACCCTCCACGGACCAACAGGTGACCGGGTGTGCCTGGTGGTCCGGACCTAACTCACCCATTCCATGTGTAAGCAAATTTGACATGGTACAGTATAGGAGAATGGGGTAAAAGTTAAGGCCAGCGACCCAAAATACCAAACACCTGCTGATCTGTGAAAGGTGGAGTGTAGGGTGGTTGGTGGGGTTAACATGTTTTATTTATATATATATATATATATATATATTTATTTTACAGTACAATTCAGTGACAGCACAGTGATATTGTGCATGGTTTACAGATGTCAGTCATCAGTTTTGCAGGAGTTGTCTGTTGTGTTGTATGGGCATCTTAACCAATCAGAATCATACAGCAGGAGACTGAAAGAAAACAGCATTCCTCAAATTAAAAACATTTACATTTAAGTATTATGTTTTTGCAGATAGTTTTAATGTGTTATGGTTTGATAACTTGAAACGGAGTTTGATTTTGTTGCCCTCACTGTCTGGGCTACATAACAATTAGTGATGCTCCAATATGCTCTGCGGTATCCCAGCACCCTCAATGGATAGTTAGCTGTCCACCCATCGGATCTGACTGAGACTGTATATTGGACTGACTGTCTGATTTTCCGGTTCTGGGGTTGGATATTCTGATCTGAGGGTCTTTGGATCCAACCCTCGGATAGTTGTGATCCAACCGTTAGATCCCTGATCTGGCCATCGGAGCCAGTCAGATCCTGTGCCTTCGATCAGATCCATTCTTGCCATCTAAGGAGATCGGATCCATGGTTGGATGATGTTCATATCTGATGGCATCCGACATCTGGTACAAATGATGGTATTCACCAGTATTTGACCCCACTGGATACTATCTCAATAAAATGTTACCTGAATAATCTGTGACATTTGTTTTACTTGGGGAAAAAAAAAGTTCCACCATTACACTATCTGTTCTCATGTTTTGGGATGTGTAAGCTTGCTACTGGGATGTCTTTTGCTCCTGGGGCACTCCTTGCTTGCAGTGCCACAGTTTACTGTGAATGATACAGTGGCTACCCCTGTCTTGTGGGCTTAGCAAGATCAAGGGTCTGGGTCCTTTAATCTCCTGGTTAAGGGGTTTGTAGCCAAGGTTAAAGTTGGTAAATAGCACAGTGCATCCATCCAGAGAAAAGTTAAAATGGGCCTGGTCTAAATACGGTACCACCTCCTGGGATGCATAGCTCCTCACAGTGTCACCTCATCCAGTGAAACAGACAGCTGCAGTGCAGCCCCCACAAAGTCTGCACTTATCACTTTAAAGGGAACAGTCACCACCAAGGGCCTCATACCCAGGTGTGGGGCTTGTCCCAGTGTGCACTTTGTGTGCAAAAACATTTTGATTTACTTACTGTTTACTGTAGTACAATAGATTATATCAGACTAAGTTTGTTTACTTCTGGTCTGACATCTTCAGTAACTACAAATCCCAGAATCCCCTGCAGCTCACATCAGAGCTGGGTTGCAGCAGTGGGAGATTCAATAGCCTGCCGTGCATGTCAGAATTTTTATCAGCTCTGATCTATTGTTTGCTGGTCCCACTGCCCTCCCAAGGCTAAGTACAGTCACAGAGGACTGTACTTAGCCCCTAGAGAAAAGTGGAACCAGAAAACATCTGATCAGAGATTATGAAATCTCTTAACATACACTGCGGGCTATTGAATCTCCCACTGCTGCTGCCCAGCTGCTCTGATCTTGGCTGCAGGGCATTCTGGGATTTGGAGCAATAGAAGATGTCAGCCTAGAAAAGGATAAGAAGACTTTGGCAGCTGATTGGAACTCGTCTCTTCCCACCTCCAAGGCAGCTCAGTGTGTGGTTGGTGGTGGTGTGTGGGTAGGCATGTGTGCGGTAGCCAGTGATATGGGTGAGTCAAACTGAGTGACGCAGTGTGAGCGACTCAATTCGACCACCTGTCAGATGAGCTAATGTAACAGGATAGCGAGGTGCAGTATAAGCGAAAGTGAAAGGGAAAAGCGGTGGTGAGGAATAAAGTGAATGGTAGAGGGAGCTATAGGAAGAAGCATATGGGGGGCGGTTGGGTCAGGCAATTCCCAGGTGGTTGGTTGATGCTGTGGCCATTGCCTCCAGTGCAAGAGGTCCGGGTTCGGAGCTCACTAGGTGTGTGTGTATGTTTACTGGTTTGGGTGTTCATTTTTTGTGTCTCCTATTCCTGATCCCGGCACTTTCTGCGCTCCATGGTCCCCCATCCCCGAATAGCCCCCTCCCGAGTTACCTTACCTCAGTGTCAGGCCCCCCCCCTTGTAGTTGATTATATTAAGGAAGAGGTGTGCCCCCACATAAGATGTAAGGAAAGATCAGCCCATAGAATGTGTTGTGCTGCTCACTGTTGTTGGGGATGTTGTAGTGCATAGGTGCCATTTTTGGTTTTGGCGTTGTGCACTCGTTGAACTGTACGGCACTTTTCTTTCTTCGCCGTTATCACACAGAAGCACGTGTGCTGTGTATGGTGCAGCAGCTGATCAGAGTTAGCAGGGAAAGGGTCTGAGAGGGAAGATGAAGAAAGACTATAGGGCCAGCAAATGAGCCTGGAACTGGTGTCCTGCCGCCTGGAGTGATCACAGTTTCTGCTGCAAGATGAACAGGTGGGCACTCAGCATGCTGACTTTGATGTTTATCTTGCAGAGACACCTCATGAGCCTTATAGCCTGGCCTGCCAACTTTAATTTAATATAAAATAACATTAGAAATGTGATAGCATGTTTGATGTTGCTATTAGAGACATCCCGAGACACTGCAGATAGCCTCAGAGACCTCCTGCCTAGATCTTCTGCCAAGCTTTCTTCTTGCTGCTTACTGTGTAGCCAGAGTCCACTCAACAGAGCACCTTTCTGGTCACTGGAATAACCTACATCCGCTGAGATACTGCAAATTATTACCGTTGTGTGGAGAGTACCAGGAGCAGCATGCTTGTGAATTTCTTTTTGTGGGGAGAATTAAGCATTATACAATGGCAAGAAAGAATCCTGGGCTCTGATTGGTCAGTTGGCCATCACAACAGGGATGTTATCCTGGCATCATCCCTGCTGTTCTGAGGTCTTCTGTCATCATTATGGCTGCTATGGATGATGATCCTGATGAGCCCTTTTTCCCCATCTCCTCTTAAGAAACAAAAATATTTTTGCACACTATAAAAACATTCTTTAAAATTATTTTTTATTTTATATATAACAACAAGCCATTGTATAATAGGAATAATGCCCTCCAGGGTGGGTGTTATGCTGGGATAACATCCCTTCTCGGGTGTTGGGCCGCCCTCGGCGGTGGCTCGGGCCCAACCACGAGGTGGGATATCCCAGCATACCTGACAAACGTGTTCACTAATATACACAACAGGGTGTGTGTTGTGCTGGGATAACATCACACCTCAGGTGGTTGGGAACACCAAAGTCGTCTAGTCCCAAAAGTGACATTATCCACCACGATGCACACCTAGAGTGCATTACTGTAATTATACAATGGCTTGTTGTTAAAACAAATAAATAAAATAAAAAGATAAAAATGTAGATGTAAAACTAGATTTTTTCTTTTTTCAATGAGCGAATATACTTAAAAAATGCAGTTTTATTCTTTTGACCACTAGGTGGAGCCACTGTGTTGCTTGCATTGTTCTGCAGACCCCCCATCTGCCTGCATTTTGTTGTTCTGTCTACTAGCTCCTCTGTGTCAACCCCCATCTGCTTTTGTTTTTTTTTGTTTGGTCTCTGTTTCTATTTCTCTCTTATTTTGTCTGCCTCTTTATTTGGGTTTACAGTATGCTGCCGTCCGCCTGGAAGTCAGAGCCCCCACACTCTCACGGGTACAATAACTTTGCGGTTCTGATGGTTCTGCTGTGCGTCTCCTTCTCTCAGTACAGCAGGCGCGTGTTTGTACTGGAGAACACAGAAAAGTGGAAGAAATGGCAACTGGTGCATGATCTGAAGCACGTTGTACTTCTCAAACATACACACGCTTATTCAGTTCTGACCAGGCAAGGGCTGCTTTATCAGTGAAGTTGATAGCAGTGATGGCTTCCTATCAATGTTCATTAAAAAAAAAAAAAATCGAAAGATAGCAAAACTAATGTGTGGGCAAGATTTTACCCATAATGTTTATTTAGGGTGGTTTGGGGATCAGTTTGTGGCAGTGGAGGGGGCGGATTGATATTTTTTAAAATAGACCAAGTACTGGGAAAAGTCAGAGCAGCCATGCCAAGTGTGGGCAACTTGGACATGGCCTGTGGACTGATTTTTTAAAAATATTTAATGAATGCCGGCCTGGTGGCGCTGAGGGTTGAGGCGCTGGATGCCACACCTCGCACCACGCCAGAGATGTGGGTTCGGGAATGAGCCTAGGTTGTCAGGGGAGGAGAAGGATCAAGCATTCGTCGGACTGCTCTCCTTCTCCGGGGAGGGGGGTGGAATGCTCCGGTGGCCTAGTGGCAGCTGGGGGCAACTACAGACCATGGGCAGGGTGGGGGATGTGCTGTGGCAGACGCGGGAAAGCTGGCGATCACCGGCGTGCGCTTACTCATCCCTTAGCGTAATTGCACACCACAGGCGTCCACGGGGAAAAAGCGGAAAAAAGTCACGGCGGCTTGATCGCCGTCTCCGAAAGGACTTGCTTGGCACTGAGGTGCGTGGCTCACTGGATCCGGTCCTGGTGTGAGAGCTGAGGGAGCTCTCCACCTCCCCACCGCAGGAGGCAGTCGCGGGTCGAACATGGGCGGGGGTCCTTGGGACGGTGTCCGAAACCTCAGGAGGATGCCTGGACGTGTGAGGTAGGCAGGCTGGAGACTGGGGAAAAAAGTACCAAGAAAAAAAATATTTAATGCAGTCATGTGTGTGCTGGGACTTGATCCGTGATGTGCTGGGATAACATCATGGGTCAGGGTCTCAACTGGCCAATCAGGTTCAGGATTTATTCTTGCCATTGTTAATATATTGTAACTAGGAGTGTACCAGGGAGAGAACCTGATTTTGAGATTTATTTTCTCCTTGGGGAAGGATTATACTGCTGAACAGCCCAATTGCGATTTTTGGTGGAGGCTAGAGGAGTGCTTGGAGAAAAGCCTGTGTGTGTTTTGGGGAATGACTGGGTTGGTGGAGAGATTGTGTGTTGAGGAAGGGCAACAAACAAAGCTCTGAGCCCTGAAATTGTGTATGTCTTGAGGATGACTATTGCAGAGCCTTTAGCCTGATACTGTGTGGGTGTGTGGGTGTTTCGGGGACAAGCTGTATGAAACACAGCTTAAATTGCTGTTTTTTGGTTTTGTTAAATTCCTGGGGGAGGGCTGGGATGCCTAGCTTTGTAGAGATTTTGGCCCCGCTTGTTCTTTGACTCTGTGCATCTCATTGTGCACAAATTGTTTTTTTTTTTAGCTGTATTGTCTTCTCGTGTAATTGCTACTGAAGTAAATTTCTGTCTTACATAGAAACATAGAATTGTGGCAGATAAGGACCGCTTAGCCCACCAGTCTGCCCATTTCCCTACCTACTGAATAAGCTGCAGATCCTAGTTAACCAGCAGCCTACTTCTTCCTACCCCACCCCTAGAATGGCCTTATGACTGTCCCATGCATGCTTAGATTCCACCACTGATTTTGACTCCACAACCTCCTCGGAAGGCCGTTCCATGCATCCACAACCCTCTCTGTGAAAAAATACTTCCTTAAATTACCTCTGAGCCGCCCCCCTCCTCTATCTTCAAATTGTGCCCTCTTGTTCTTGCAAACCTCTTTTTTTGAAAGAAGCTACCCTCTTGGACTTTGTTGATTCCCTTGAGGTACTTGAACGTTTCTATCATGTCCCCCCTCTCCCTCCTTTCCTCAAGGCTATACAAATTAAGCTCCTTTCGTCTCTCTTCATATGTCTTCTGGTGCAGACCCTGCACCATTTTAGTTGCCCTCCTCTGGACAGCTTCCAAAAGTCTTACGAAATAAGCTGAAAAAAATATTTACGTTCCTGCCAGGATTTAAACTACTGTATGTCTACCTGAATTTACACCACTTATCCTCAGTTTATTAAGCGACGACACATTCATTCAGTGTGCACCTGAGCTGCAGGTTAGAGAGTTGCATTTCCAGTGGTGTAGAGGTGATGTCACAACCCACAAAACAGGCGACTAGGGATCTAATCCATTAGGTGCTTACCTTCACAAATTGTTGTTAGCTAAATTTACTTCTCATATAATTTACTATTCCAAATACACAAGACTGTGAACTGCCACAGAAGTAGGTTTCCATCTTACAAAGGAATGTTGAAATCCCTGCCAGGATTTGAACCACATATTCAGTGTGTCACTGAGCTACAGGTAAGTGAGTTGCCATTTCTGTGGTGGAGATGTTATATCACAATCTGCATAACAGGAGACATGGAATTGTATTCATACCTAGACAAGCATCAGCCGACACTAATTTAATTGACTGCAACATAATGTAGAACTAAGTTTAAGTGTCTGAAAGCCTGCTATTTTGCTGTGCTGAAACCGTTAACTACATCTGCAATGATATCTAATAATGTATCTCGTACAATAAAAATTGTAGTGAGAAAGAAAAAAAATTGTGCAATACAAGGGATCAAACCCAGGTTTGTGTAGGTCTGAAACCCTATGCTAAGACTAAAACCCTATCACTGACATCATCAATGACATCATGCAGCGAATCCCTTACACTGAATGTAACCTTAATCTTGACTGAAATGCGAAAAAGAGTCGCATGAGCACGAGAGGTGCTAACAGCTATGCTGTTGGCACTTAACAAAGGGGGAGGAGAATCACAGAAATATATGAAAAATAAATGGAATTATGTCTAAATCTGATGTTTTCCAAAGTTTTTTCAATGGTGTCAGGGGCACTTTAATGTCTGTCCTACTTGTTATTGGCAGACTCACCAACATTAGGAGAGACCGAGGGAAATTTGGACCTCTGGGTCAGACCTCAAATTAGGAAATGTCGTCAGATATCTTCCTCCCCCCCCCCCCACACACAAAAAAAGATGAAAAACAAAATGGAAATATGAGTTTACTACCTAAGAGAATGTCTTTAAAATCTGTGTCTTTGATCTATATCCAGAACATTAGGGTCCGCTCACTCCACAGGCTTCTGGCTTTGCCGCTCACTACATGTATTTATTGATCGGAGATGTTGCCAAGCATTCATCATGTTATCTAGTGAAGAAGAAATGTTTAGACAAGAAACTTGTTCTAGAACAAAAAACCAAGCAAACTGCATTACATCCACCTCACAGAAAATAAAATGCTCTCTGCCAAGACCTATACGCTAATGTATGCTGCGTGACGGTCCGTCTGACATTTCAGTTTTTATGGGGTTTTTCTGCAGCCGCTGGTTTCCTGGGTCTTTTATCAAAGTCGTTGCGAAAGTCACCTTCAATCACTGTTTAAAGAGGGTTGGATGATGGTGGTGTGTAGCCTTATGGGGGGGCGGGCGCAATAACAGGAGACTTGTGCTATTTGAGCACTGTGATACCTTCACAAATTAGGTTATAAGAGTGCATGTCAAGTTTGTGGAGCTCTACTGTGTGTGTGTGTGTGTGTGTGTGTACTGTTGTCTGGTGACTGCATCTATATTGGTTGTGCGTATGTGTGTGTGTTTTGGCTGTGTGGTGGCAAGAGCATATGTGCATGTGTGTGTGTACTGTTGTCTGGTGACTGCATCTATATTGGTTGAGCATATAGTATGCGTTTTGGCTGTGTGGTGGCAAAGAGAGCATATGTGTGTGTGTGTGTGTGTGTACTGTTGTCTGGTGACTGCATCTGTATTGGTTGTGCGTATGTGTGCGTTTTGGCTGTGTGGTGGCAAAGAGAGCATATGTGTGTGTGTGTGTGTGTGTGTGTGTGTACTGTTGTCTGGTGACTGCATCTGCATCTGTATTGGTTGTGCGTATGTGTGCGTTTTGGCTGTGTGGTGGCAAAGAGAGCATATGTGTGTGTGTGTGTGTGTGTACTGTTGTCTGGTGACTGCATCTGTATTGGTTGTGCGTATGTGTGTGTTTTGGCTGTGTGGTGGCAAAGAGAGCAAGCATGTATGTGTGTGTGTGTACTGTTGTCTGGTGACTGCATCTGTATTGGTTGTGTGTATGTGTGTGTGTTTTGGCTGTGTGGCGGCAAAGAGAGCGCGCGTGTTTGTGTGTGTGTGTGTGTGGTGGGGGGGTGAAGTATTCAGCTTACAAACAGCCCTTTGCAGTGACAGCAGAAGCAGTGTCCATCATCCTTGCTCTCTCTAATGGCTAACCTAGGAGAGGAGCTAGAAACCCACGTACTAATTGCTAAACAACCAAATATTCTCAAAAAAGACTAACAGTATATTTTTCATAAATTCTCAAAGGAAAAGAAGTTCTGTCATGGCCAACTACTCTCTTTTTGTAAGCCAATGAAAAAACATACAGGTGGGAAGGAGTCTGTTCCAAATAACCCTATTGGTACTTCCACAAGAGTTTGAAAACTAATGAGCCACTACACAAATTATTCAACAGGTTATCTCAGAGGTTTTGAAAAACATTTTATTGTTATTAAATATGGATATCGTCCCAATGCCCTCCTATGTTTTGCAGTGGCAGTGCCACTTCTTCAGGGATTATTGGGCTGATCTCTTCATGGATAGCCTGTTGATTTTTTTTTTTTTTTTTTTTTACTTCTAGCTTCGACTAGTCATTTAGTTGTACCCTGCTGTGCTTGAAACAAAATATCTCCAGTGGCACGGGTCTCCCTCCAGCCAGTTTGTTAGCATGAGACTACTTCTTGCAGAAACTGCAAGCTGATCGTTATTCTGATGTTCAATGGCACCAAACGGAAATGGATGGTAATTTTTGAGTTATTTAGATGAGTGGGTCACAAGTTTCAAACTCTTGTGACTTTTTCCTGTATTTAAATATCTTCATACAAGGAATAGTGTTATACACACACACACACATATATGCAAAATATATGTCGCATATAGGTCACCCCAGTGACCCAGCAACACCATATCACGGCACAGTGCACGACCTGATTTTGCGTGATCGCTGGTTTGCCATGTCGGGTGGCAGTCCAGGTTGTGGTAGCTACGCGCGAGCAGCGTGCTTCAGTCGGGGACGTTGGTGGTGGGTTCTGGACCCACAGTGATCCCTGCTATTGGGCCAGGCAGCTTGCACTTGCCACAGGAGCGTTACGTGTATGTGAGACTGACATAGGTATGGCCAACATCACAGGGTGGAGGAAGGGATTTGGGAGAAAAAAACAGAGAATGACACCCCAGCTGTCAGATGATAGCTGACTGCCAAAACAGGGTACAGTCAGACCTGGTTAATCTGTGCCATGCTAATACGTATACCTGATAAACTGAACCGTGAACCTCTGTAACGGATTTTTTGCCACATTAATAAAAATCCTCTGGATACGGTCTGGTTACTGCATATATTTTTAATACATAATAAAATGGGCAAAAACAAATGTTTATGGATTAACCAGGTCTGACTGTATATCTGTAATTGCAGAGTATATCCCAGCGGTGACAGCTGAGGGAGGACAAAAACTTATAAGAAAACAATATTTTTAGGGACATGGATATGTTGTTCATCCACACTTATTGGCAGGTTCCTTGCCGCTTTAAATCTTGCGGAAGGTCTTCAAGCTGGCTCCTCCACCCACCGGTTGTAAAACTCTCGGCTCCGCCCCATGACGCCAGATCTTCCTTACCGCTTGGAAGCTCAGGTTCCCTCCTTAGCGCTCTGCGTTTTCGACTGGTTCCTGGAATTTTCAGTCTTCGAAATCAATTGGAAGTTTTTCTGGAACTTGGATCCTTTCTTCTTCGCTGCGGCGATGGCTCTTTTTCTTTCCAGCCCCGGGAGGCGCTCGGTTATTTCCTGCAGGAGAGACCCGCACTCCACGTGCGTTTACTGCTTTGACCTGGATCACGATCCTCAGCTTTGCGAGTTTTGTTGTGCTCTTTCGGCCAGCTCTCTGGAGGACTCTGCGGCCTGTTGAGGGCTGAGGCCCGGTAATTTTCCCGCTCGGAAGATTCCTCAGATCATCGGGCAGCGCCGGTCGGCTGTTTCTGAGCAGCTCGATCATCTTCCCTCCAGGGAGGGTGGCTTTCCCTCCCTCGGTCGGCGCTTATCCCTCCTTGGACTCTCCTCTTGCAACCCGTTCAAGGGCTTCACCAGTCCTTTCCTCGAAGGAGAGGACCTTTGGAACCTGCCTCTCGCCCAAGTCCAGAAGCCACAGGCTAAGTCCCTTCATCAGCTCCGGAGGGAGCGGGAGAGTTCCCTCCCCTGCCGGCTGACGCCGACTCGGTCGGGGATGCGGCCGGCGCTGGCCTCACGGTGTCCCCGATCCCAGGTCAGCGTGCCAGGACCCCGTCGATGTGGCCGAGCCTCTCGGCCCGTCATCTGGGCAGTCTTCTGCTAGTGCCGCCATCCCTGCATGGTTCTCGGCGGAGGCTGAGGATTCTGCCGGTACCTTGGTCGGCGGTCACCGTACCATTCTTCGAGCGTGAAGGAGGGCGGGCGCCCGCCTCCTTCCCAGGCCGCTCTCGGTTCTCCGAGGGTTCGGGTCTCGGTCTTGTCCAGCTGCTCATACTGCCGACCTCGGCGTTCGGTCGGGGCACCGGGTCAAGTGGCGTGCCGTTCTTCCTCGTCCCCTCCTTCCGGATGAGGTGGCTTGATACCCGTTGGTGTCGGCGTTACGAGGAGTTTATGTGGCAGCAGCTGCTGTTGTCCGGGAATCAATCGACCCTGATTCATTCTCCAGCTAGTAAGCAGCCGCTGCCCGGTCGGCCAACACAGCCGCTCGAGGCAGTCGAAGTGCCCTCTCCGGGGCCGGTTGCTCGTCCGACCTCTGCTGCCCCACTGTCCTCAGTGGAACCCAGGCAGGGCCATGACCTGTCCCACAGGTTATTTGTTCCCCTCACTCCCGCCTGCCCTCGGTGGATGAAGAGTGACTCAGGCCTGCGGCAGCTTTTCGCAGACCCCTCGGAGCGCGAAATCGACTCCGCTATGTTTCCTAGCAGGGAGGACCCATGGTTTTCCCCGGAACATTCTGTGGATGATAGCCCATCGTCCTTTATGGGTCTGCTCCGGCTCATCCCGGAATTCACGGGTTGCAGCTCGAGCCCGTTCCAAACGGGCCCTTACTCCCTTATGGAGATCCTAGACTGAGGGGGCTCACCCTCAGAGGCCTTCCCGGTGGCTGAGGCAATCGTGGGCCCAGTCTTGGAGCTCTGGCGGCAGCCTACTTCCTGCCCTGTGCCTTTGGCCAGGGTGGCCAGGAAGTACCCTGTCCCTGTCAGTTCTCTGCCTGGTTTCTCGGAACACCCCTCGGCTGAAGGGGTAGTCACCAACAATGTTTTCCAAGGTTTTGGAAATGCTAGGGATTTGGATAGGCCCCCTGACAAGGAGTCCAAAAGGATGGACTATGTCGGGCGCAAGGTTTACGCTGCGTCCTCCCTAGGCCTCCGTCAGGTCAGCTCGGCGGCACTGATGGCACACTTCTCCCACGCCCTTTTGGGCTCCCTGGACGAGGTCCTCCCTCATCTCCAGGCCGACCTGCGGACCACGGTCCAGCGGGTGCGGGACCAGGGTAGGGTGGTGGCGAAACAGCAGCTCCAGACGGCTCTGGATCTGGGCAACTCCTGTGCCAGATTGGAGGCGGCCACAGTGGCCATGCGCCGCAGGGCGTGGCTGAGGTTATCCTCCTTCTCTTTGGAAACCCAGCATGAGTTGGTGGACATTCCCTTCTTGGGGACTGATCTTTTCGGCCCTGGGTGGAGGGACACCTCCGAGGCCCAAAGTCGATGCCACTCCGGACTCTGTCACTCCGCCCGGAGGAGGACAAGGGCAGCTGACAACCGTTCATAACCCCTTTGCCCCGGCCCTCGGCAACCGGCCCAGCACGAGGCCAGTAGGCATCGCTGGGCGGCCTGTCACCAGACAAAGCGCCTTCCTCAAAAAGGAAGCAGGAGGTAGGGATCAAGCCCCTCGGCCTCTTCCTCCGCCAAGCCTGCTCAGTGACGGGATAAGGGGCGCTGTCCCTGGCCCCGTCGTCCCTGCCCGGGTTTCCCTGTGGGGACGGCTCCGCACCTCTCCCTCTTGGGTGGTGCTAAGGGTAGGTCCTGTCGCGGGTTGCGAGCAGGTTTCCCCTTTTGAGCCGTTGCCCCACGGGGATCTTGGGTCCACAGCCTCTTGTCGGCCCGCTGAGCTGACCTGCCTGGCCCTCTAATTAGAGGTGATCAGGAAGGCGGTGGACCCCCCCCCTTCTGACCCTGGGTTTGTGTCCAGGTATTCCTGGTCTCAAATGGATGGGGGGCTTGTGCCCCATCCTTCTGCACGCCCGGATGGTCTCTCTGCCGGATATCCTGTCCTTAGAATGAGGCGTGCGGCTTCTTCCTGGGCTTCCAGGATGTACTTACTCCTCGTTCCGTCCGTTTCTTGGGAGACTCCTTCCTCTCCTAAGTGGGAGATCTCCTTACGAGTTCCTGGCCAGGCCCTTCGTTCTCTGCTCAGCAGTTTCTGCGGCATTGAAGGGTCCGGGCGTAACCCCACCCGGATGGCGGCCTGATTACAACCCTTCCAGGCTCAGACTGGTCTCCCTTTACCGGAGCCAGGTGGGAACTCGTGTCTTAGCGGGTGATGCTTCTTCGGGACTAGGCTCGACTCTTGAGTCCGAGCTCGGCTCCTGGCGGACAGGGCTGAGGTTCTTCTCCCTTACCTAGTCAGGTCTGACTGGGCAATTGCGCCCTGCCGGGACCTCCTGCACTTTCTGGGCCTCAGGGCGGCCGGCTCCAGCGTGGTCTATTCGACCCACTGGTTCATGCGTCCCCCTAGTGGGGACGGGCCAGCCAGCGGTCACAGTGCTGCATTCTTCGGACCAGTTTGTGACTACAGCCCAGGAGTTAGGGGAGCGCTCCCCCTCGGACTGTTCCAGCTCCTGCAGAGAGAACATCCTGTTCGTCCGCCCTGAGTCGACCATCTTCTCCGACCGATGCTTCTCGGATGGGTGGGGTGCCCATCTGGGGAATTCAGAGTGCTTCACCTCTGGTCCTCTCGGAGTCCGATGTCCTTCCTACCGCTGGAGCTCCAAGCGGTCCGGCTTAGCACTACTCGCTCCGTTTGCACGGGGTCTAGTGGTTTAAGTCCAAGTGGACAACACCATGACTAGATGCTACCTACCCGCCAGGTTCGGTCGAGCCCTTACCTCTGGCGTAAGGAGGTTCTCCGCATTGGGTTTTCACACAGCGGAGGCGGTTTCCCAACCATTTGATGGCAGGGCCTCCAGCACCCTGGCTGATGCCCTAAGCCGGGCATAGGCTGTGCCTCACAGTGGTCTCCCCTGCGGAGTGTGCAGGATCTTCTCCTCCTTCCCTCCAGGGAGAATACGAGGCCGAGACTGTCTCATGCCCGGCCCCTCAGCAAGGTTTGCTGTAGGGGATGCCCCTGAGGCTGTGGACCCCGGGCCTCTTTTACGCCTCTTCCCCATTTCCCTTGACCCTCAGGCAAGGCGAGGAGGACTTGGCGCAGGTGATTCTGGTAGCCCCAGACCGGTTTGCCAGCTCTGGTATCCAGCTCTCCTCAGTCTCAGCCCCAGGCTCCCGGGCGGCTTCCAGTCCACCGTCCTGATCTCTGTTTTCAGGAAGGTTTTCCATCGAACCTTCAATCTCTGCACCTGAAGGCCTGGTCCTGTGCGGCTAGGGGCCAGGCCTTGGAATCTCGACAAGGTCTCGGCGTTTCAGGGCGTCCTGCTAGAAGTCGGCCAAACATGCTCGCCTTCAATTGGAAGAGTTCTCCACTTGATGATGGGATAGGGCCTGGCCCCTCTCCCGTCCCTGGGCGAGCACTCTGGACCATCTGTGGTCCGTTCTCTGAACTAGGGCTTCGGCCGACGACCCTCTAGGTGCTTCTGTTGGTCACCCCTGTCTTCCGGGCGCGGGCCAGAAGGCAGTCGGCAGCGCAGAAAAGGTGGTCTGGCACTTTTCTAGGCCTCGATCACACCTCCCTTTGGGGAGAGTATCCCCATTTCTGTGGGATTTTCGGTGGTATGGGCTTAGCTCACGGGCAAGCCGTTCGAACCTTTGCACAGGTGCGAGTTCCCCACTTGTTGTGGAAGAACACCTTCTTGGGGCTACTCTGCCATCCAGAAGGAGGGGAGAGTTCCAGGCGCTCCTTTGAATCTCTCTATCTGGTCTTCCACAAGGACAAGGTTGTCCTGCGCCCCACCCTAAGTTCCTTCCGAAGGCGGTGGCAGCGTCTTCCCTAACGGGGTATTGTCTCTGCCGGGTTCATCCCCATTCACACCTCGGAGGCCGTATATAGGTTCCATGGGACCCTATTTATCGCTCACCTACCCAGGGAGCGTAGGGCTGAAGTTCGGGAGAGGTTCGCCAGCTGTTTGTCATCTACGCTGAAGCCGCACCTGGCAGACCTGCAGCCAAGCGGACGACGAGCGGGTGGGTCACCTCCTGCATAGGTCTCTGCTATAGGTGGGCGGGCATGGAGCCTCCCAGAGGGATAAGTGCTCATTGTTACCTGCCCTTCTGCTGCATCAGTGGCTGCTTCCGAGGATACTCCGGTCCAGGATATCCGAAGGGCTTCTACCCAGAAGCTGGCTTTACCGGTTCCCCTTCCACATCGACCTTGGGTCACGCCGGGATGCTGGTCGGGGCCTCAGTTCTCCAGTCTTTCTACCTAAGTTGGGGTGTGCGCCTTGCCTCCCTCCTCCCGGAGAACTGCTAGGAGTCTGCCAATAAGTGTGGATGAACAACATATCCATGTCCCTAGAAATACAGGTTACTCACCTGTAACAGGAGTTCTAGGAATGGTATATGTTGTTCATCCACACGACCCACCCGACTTCGACGCACAACCTGGCTTCCAGCGGGCTAGATCTGGCGTCATGGGGCGGAGCCGAGAGTTTACCACCGGTGGGTGGAGGAGCCAACTTGAAGACCTTCCGGCAAGATTTAAAGTGGCAAGGAACCTGCCAATAAGTGTGGATGAACAACATATACCATTCCTAGAACTCCTGTTACAGGTGAGTAACCTGTATATATATACAATACATGAGGCAATATATTTGTATATAACATGCATGTACCCTTTAATATTTTGACAATATATAATATGTATATTGTTCCTAAATATGAGATATATTTCCTCAATATTTCATATTTTAAAATGTCCCAAAAAACTGACAGTTTGGGGACATTTAAGAAGTTCAAAGAAAAATGTTTTTTCCCAAAAGCTAGTTTCAGCTACATTTCTTCCCTAACTTGTTTCTACCTCCTCGGCTGGAGGTTGTACCTGTAGTTTCCCCATCTTCCGACTGGCATCCAGTGGCCCCTGCACTGGTTGCAGCACAAGTGCTCTACTCCTACCCATTCTTCTAGGCCACATCACGGTGGGTAACACTGTGCATCGCGGAAGACTGAGTTCAGGCCAGAGGAGCAGCTCTGGTGCATCCAGTGTGAGGCCGTGGGACCAGACATCATCACGCCAGAGGACTAGATTTTTTGGGTGCTTTTTTTCCTTCCTGGGTGCGGACATGCAATGCTGGCAAGGATGGTGGCGTGCACACTCTCGTGCGCATCACGTCCAACAGCTGCCCGCGCCATCCCCACACTGTAACAGCCCATGTGTCAATCCCCAGCCACCACTGGAGGTCGGTACTGCATTATCCATCGAATACCTCCCTCCCTGGAGGAATAGAGCAGTCCTTCAGACGTTTGATCCTCCCCCCGGCCGGCCCTCCAACACTCGAGGCCACTCCCGACCCTGGATCATTGGCATCGCAAGCAGTAGTCCTACTGCTGCACCAACGGGCCGACCATAGTTTCGGCTACAATTAATAACAAGCATTTGTCAATGCCGAATGTTTGCTTGCTGGTATTAGCATTGGAAATGCAGGAGTTAGACAGATGATGAGTAGGAATGGCAGTGAAGTACTGAACTGCATGCCAACCCCACCTCCACCCTGCAGAGATGGACAGGCATTGGGGCATGCATTTGGGTTGTTGCCTATAATGTTCATGCCATTTCACCTCACCCTATCCTGCAGACAATGACAAGTGTTGAGATATGCCTTGGGGTGTTCGGCTTTACATTCGCCCCATTCCATAAGGACATACGCTGAAATGGGTACAATAATGAATGGGGTGAACTGTGGGGCCGAAGAGTCCAAGGCACAGCTCGATGCCTGTCAGTGGCTGCAGGGTGTGGTTGGAATGGCATGAGCATTACAGTTGGCAATCCAGAGGCACACCCCTGATGCCTGTCAGTCTGTACAAGGTGGGACGTTATGGTTAGAAACCGTAATGCCCCAGGCCTGTGTTGGTATTTGCTGTACAAATTTTCAGCATGAGCATTTTGTGGCCCCCACCTCATGAAAGCATTTGGGACCTCTTCTCATGAACAGTGGCACTCTGATTTTGTCAGTGTGTCCTGAAATTTGAGTTTCCACAGCAACCGTGCCGTTGTGCGCCAGATGTATGAAAACACAGATCGGGTAGGATGTGAAGAATGACAACTGTACCATTCATAGGGAGGTGTGAAGAGATGGCAATGTTGAAAATCTGTAATAAAAGTATTAAAAATGCTGAAACTTCCAAGCGTACTTGGAAACTGCGCAATGCATGCGTGTAGCACAGTCATTTAGTGGAATTATTTCAGCAAATTTTCAACATGGGCATTTTTTGACCTCTGCTCATGAACACCGTCACTATGATTTTCTTAATCTGTCCCGAACATTGATTTCCCACAGCAATTGCGGTATTCTGCGCCAGATGTATAAACGCATAATTCTGGCAGGATTAGAAAAATGACTGCTGTACTGTTCATAAGGAGGTCTGAAAAATGACAATGTTGAAAATCTGGAGTGAAAATACTACAAATTTGTGAAGTTACGAAGGTGCGTGGAAACTACACAATGCACGCTTGTAACACAGTCATTTTATGGACATTTGTCACCAAATTTTCAACGTTGGCATTTTAGGACCTCTGTTCATGAACAGAGTCACTGTGATTTTACATACAAACATACGAATCTGCCAACAGAACACATCAAGTGGTCTATGTAAGTCTGCCCGAGTGTGCAGCTAGCACCCTAGATGGCAGCTGCCCCAGCCTCCTCTCCCTCAGTTCCTCACCCGCTTGTCCCAGCCCGTGCCCCCTGACTCTTCCTCTTGCTTTCTCCCACTCTTTCTTAAAGCTATTAACTGTCCTACATGATACCACCCCCTCTGGCAGTGCATTCCAACTAGACACCACCCTCTCAGAGACGTAGTGCCTCCTCATTTCCCTCTTGAAGTGTCCCCCTTTCAACCTTAGTCCATGCCCGCTTGTCTCTCTTCCACTCCTCAGTTTAAACACCCCCCTCGGTGTTAGGTTTAGTTACCCCCTCAGGTATTTAAAAGCTTCAATCATATCCCCCTCATCCCTCCTCTCCTCCAGTGTGTACATGTTCAGGTCCTTCAGCCTAACTTCAGATTTCTTTCCTTTCATCCCCTTTAACATTTTTGTTGACCTCCTTTGCACCCCCTCCAGTAACTTTATATCTCTCCTCCGGTATTTTTTATTTATTTTATTTTAGTTGTTAGTAACCAGGTAAGGCCCACTAGGCAAAAGTGCCTGTTTTCAGGGGTGACCTGGGAACACTGGGCAGTTAAGTGACTTGCTCAGAGTCACACAGTATGCAAGTGGAGGCTGTGAGAATCAAACTCAGGCCTGGTCTGCTGGATGTATCAAGCTCATTCACACCTCGTTCCTCTAACCTCTAGGCTATACTGTCAGCCTCCAGTATTGCACATAGTACTCTAGAGTGCGGTCTGACCAATGATCTGTAGAGAGGTAGGATCACATCCCTGTGTCTGGATGAGAACCCCCTTGCGATGCACCCAGCATCCTATTTGCCTTTGCTGCTGCTCTTGTGCAGTGGGCTGAGTTGTTCATGCTCTCAGTTACCAACACCCCTAGGGCCTTCTCCTCCTCTCTGATCCGCAAACAATAGTCCCTCTTCTGGTTCTTAGCCCTGAAGTGCATCACCTTACCCTTCTTTGCATTGAATCCTAGCTGCCACTCCACCGACCATGTCTCTAGTTTGGTTAGGTTTCCCTGCAGTTTTCCCCATCTGTCCTCTTCGTCCACCACCACCCCAAGTTGGTATAATGTGTGAACAGACTAACCCTGCTCCCCACTCCGTGTGCTATATCGGAGATAAAGGCCCAAATAGCACTGGGCACTGAACCCTCGGCACCCTGCTTGTCACTGCTCTGGGTGCAGGGCTCCCCACCACCACCACCCCTCTACACCTCCCTGTAACCAGTTCTCTGTCCATTTAGTCAGCTTTTCCCCATACCCACCGTCAGCTTCCCCAGTCTCCCATGAGGCACTGTATCAAGGCCTTACTGAAGTCCAAGTACAGGACATGTGCCACATGGCCCCTGTCTAACTCCCTTGTCACCCAGTCACAATACTCTCTTAGGTTGGTTTGACAAGACCTCCCTGAGACGAACCCATGTTTCCGCCCATCTTGGAGGCCATTACTGTCTAGGAATGCCACCAGCCTCTCCTTCAGTATCGGCTCCATAAGCTTACCCACTATGGATGTGAGACTTACTGGTTGATAATTTCCTGGCTCCTCCCTAGGCCCACTCTTGTGTATGGGTACCACATGGGCCACCTTCTAGTCCTGGAGCACACACCCCGTTTCCAGGGAGGTGTTGAACAGATCTGCCAGGGGCTCAGCCAACAGCTCCGCCATCTCCCTGAGCACCCTGGGGTGGATGGCATTGGGACTCGGTGCCTTGTCCACCCTTACTGCCCTCAGCCCCTCTAGCACCGTACTTCCTGTGATCACTTTGTCTGTCACCTCCTCCCCCCTTTCCCCACCGCCCCAGCCCATTCTGGTAGTGGGCCATCCCTCTCCTTAGTGAAAACGGAGCAGAAGTACTCATTTAGAATTTCCACTTGCTTCTCCCCTTTCCAGCTGTAGCCCCCAGGTGGTGCTGTCCCATGGGCTACTACCCCTGCCTGCTTGACTACTGACAGGTTGAGGGGCCTAGGTTCTATGGCGGGTGCCTCCACCCAGAGGTCCAGGGTTTGTAGTGGTTATACTAGCTTGGTCACAGCCCTCTGGGACACTGAGAACCCCTTCTATTCCCTCTAGTGGCTCACACAGTACACAGGAGTTACAGCCCCAATACTCCACGTATACACACACTGTTCACTCATAAAGTACCACTTACCCTCGAGACTGATTCTGCAGCATGTATCTGAGGACCCCTGTAAAATAAGGTTAAACAACATATACAGCAAAACATAATACTGTTTCCATAAGTACCAACACCACAGACAGTATATAGTATAACAACAACAAATCTGATTTATTTAGGGGCAGTAACATGGAGAGGAAATCAGGTTAATTGGTGGCATTAAATCACAGTACTGTGCACACATACAGGGCTGAAAAGTACACTCTGGGTACCCAGGTTGGGGGGCTAGCCAGGTCCGTTGCCCAGGGTTGGCGGCAGGTGCAGATGGACAGGGCCCTATAGAAGAAATATATACAACACCCAATTGTAATCCGGAGCAGGATGGCTCAGTCCATGAAGAAGTGAAACAACAATAATTAGATGACACATTTGTAATTGAAACAGGCTGCAGGGAATACCTGATTTGTACTCACAATACCCAAGCTGAGAACCGGATGGTGGATGTTCTTTTGGGTTGCCAGAACAACAGAGCATGGAGACAAGGTTCTTGTGACTGGACCCACTGCAGTAGATGAAAGCGTGTTAGTCGAGACAAGCTGGGGTTTGCTTCCAGCTTCAACACACAGCACACAGCACAGGGGATTGGAAATAGCGATTCCCCACAAGCACTACACACATTCATATGTAAAAGGAAAGTACTATACCAGGCAGGTTGCTCCTAGATCCCGATCGCAATTACTGCAAAATACCCGGAAGCACACACAGTAGCTTCAGTTCCTGACAGACCGAGCAATTTCTCCAGTCTTCTACAGGGTGAGCCTGGTTTCCACTCTTCAAACTTCCTTCTTTCGCCTCACAAATAGGATTCAGTCCGAACTGGCACTTACAATGGCTGCAGGCCGAACCTCAGGGCCTCACATGCACTTCCCACGCTAAACTATACACCGCAGAAACACAGAGCTCCTTCTCTCTTCACTGTCACAACTGATCTAATCTTTCCAGTCACAGAGCAGGGCATTTCCTTTAGCTCCACACCATTCTGTTGGCTGGTTCGGCTGTCACTCACTATGAGACTCCCTCTGTTGGTGAAAAAAGGCGCCAAGGTCAAAACTACATTTCCCAGAGTCACTGCCCATACAATCCCTTTGTGGCTGGCTCAAAATTGAGAGTCCAAGTTCTGATTCGTCCACAGCCTCCATTTTAAGGAACCCCTCCCCATTGATTGGTCCATTTCAGCAGTTCAGGACCAAAATGAAAGAGCTACACTGAAACAGTTCATACTGAAATGAAGACAGGTTAGACAAACTACATTTCTCAGTCACTCCAAATGATTTCTGGCAAATAGTTATATCTTTCAACAAGGCTCCCTCTGCATGTAGCGACAGCAGAAACGGAGCGGATTGACAGCAGCTCGGGCGAGGTTCGAGCATTAAATACACAGTCCCCCCATACAAACTAATTAAGCCTGCAAGCAGACAGCTCTTAAAGAGACAGTACGCAGAGGCTCAAATAGCTCTCACTTGGAACCACAGTTAAACAGCTTAAACGACGAACACCGCCCAGACTTGGAGCATTCAGGCAAGCTCCTGGAAGACTTTTGGGAACCCCCATTTGCAGGGGGGTTACACAACCAATCCCCTTCCCGCTTTATTCTCACAATATGTTCCTTGCACTTCCTCTTTTCCCTGACATACCTTAAAAAAGTCCTTTCTCCTTCCTTTTATGTCCTGTGCGGAACTTAATTGCCTGGAGGCTTTAGCTTTTTTCACCCTCCTGGCAACCTCCCTTGACCAGCTTCCGAAAGCTTCCTCATCTTCTGCCTTCCCTGTTCTTCTGTACTTCCAGTATGCAGCTGTCTTTGCCCTCACCCTTGCAGCACTTCCTTGTTCAGCCAGCATGGTTTCTTGGCTCTGCTCTTCTTACTCCTGGCCCTGGTGCAGGCTTCTGTGGCCTCTGTTAGCCCAGTCTTTATGACTCTCCACTTTTGTTCTGCATCCATCCCCGGTCTTATATCCTTGAGTCTTCCTTGCAGTATTGCGCCCATCCCCCCAAAGTCCACCCTAATAAAATCCACTACCTTAGTGCCCGAGCCTCCTGTCTCCCTGCCCAGCGCGACAACAAGCCACACTGTTTGGTGGTTGCTACCTGCTAGTGGGTCCTCCTCCTCACCACCTCCCATTTGCCATTACTAGGTCCAGAGTGCTACAAGCCTTGTAGGCTCACTTACCAGTTGCACAGAGGCCGTCCTGGAATGCATCAGGAGCACCTGCTCCCTGGTACTGCTAGTGACGAGGTGCTCCAGTCAACCCATGGTAGGTTAAAATCCCACCATCACCACACTCCCCCCTTCACACTCTCTTATCTGCTTTGCCAACTCTCCATCCAGTTCCCGGTTGGGCTGGTGGTCTACACCACTCCCAGCCTCAGCTTTCTGCCCTTAGGTCAGGAGCTGCACCCAAAGTGCCTCTGTCCCCTCCTCTTCTCCTCATCCCTAGTCATTTAATCCCTTCCCTCATAGGTGCAACCCCCAACCCCTGTTCCCTCCTGTATATCCTGTAGTCCAGGATTGCCAAGCCCCAATCATGGTACTCTGTGGCCCAAGTCTCTGTCACTGCAGCAATGTCCACCTTCCTCTCTGAAAGGAGCGCCTGAAGCTCTGCAGTTTTGTTCCCCAGGCTTCTAGTGTTGAGACCACCTTCCACCTGTACTACTCCTTCTCCTCCTTCGCCTGTGTCCCTTCTCCCGGTAGTCCGCACCCTTTCTTCTCCATAGTTTTATCTGGTGGTGGTGCCTTCTGTAGTACACTCAGACCACTCTGCCTGCCCCCTCCCAGGGTTACTATGCCTCCGCCTTTACCTATATCTAGGGGGGTGAGCTCATTAGGCTCCCTGTCTGGACCTTTCTACTAATCTCAGTCTTTTGACCACCCCCCCACTAGCTTAAATCCACCTTAGTACAGAGGTACCCCTCTAATCCTGCCTTTAATACTCCCCTTCCCTTCCTGCTTAAGTGTAGCCTGTCCCCTGCATACAAGTCACTATTTCCCCAGACCCTACCCCAGTTAGTCACTAACCCATAATTTTTGGTGTGGCACCAATCCCTCTGCCCCTCGTTGAACACCTCAATCCTACCCTTCCTCCCCATGCTTGCACATGGTACGGGGAGTAACTCTGAGAATGCCTCTGACTCCCCCAACCCCTCACACTGCTTGCCCAAATACTTGAACCTCCCCCTCACTACTTCCACAGTCTCCCCTGCCAAGTCGTTTGTACCCACGTGCAACAGTAAATGAGGTTCCTTCCGGCCCCTTGCTGCACACTTGAGCAATGCCTGCCCTGCCCCTCCTGCAGTCAACCTGGGGATAGCTTCAACCCAAATACAGCTGTACCTTCCCCCTTCTGCCCCATCTCACCCCTTTCAGTATGCAATCCCCTAGGATGAGTACTCCCCATCCCTTAGCCCCTTTCCCTTCTAATGCCCCTTCCACCACACCAGTATTCGATCTTCCCTGCCCCTTACCCCTGCCAGCTGCACCCTCTGTGACTTCTGTATCTGTACCCCCTACTTCCGCCTCACCCCTTTTCTCTGCCTTATTCCCCCATCCCCCTTGAACCCCTTCCCAGCCTGACTACTTCCTACTGGGCTTCCCAGGTTGACATCTTCTCCTCCTCCCCTGCTGATTTCCAACCCCTCTCCTATCCCCGCTGTTGTCGATATAGAGCCCCCATTCCCTTCGACCCAGATAGTGATGCCCCTCCCATCCTTCTCACTTCCCGTAGCCTTCTCTCCTCCAGTCACCACCCCTCCTTCCTTACTAGCCCACCTTCTACCCTTTCGTCCTCACTATCTCTTCCCAGCTGTTGCCATCCCTCATGCCCCACTTGTCCTCCCCTTCAGTATGTTTCTGCTCCCCTCTCTCTCATAGCAGAGGCTTGAATCTATTCCTAGTCGATACCCTCATACATCTCTTCCCCTATCAGTTCCCCCTCCTACTTGTTCCCTCTGTTCACCCCTGGTCCCACCCTGCCATCTGCTCTCTCCTGGTACCCTCGTGGTCTCTTCCTTCCCAACAGAGGCCCCCTTCTACCCTTTCGTCCTCGCTGTCTCTTCCCTAGCTATTGCCATCCCTCTCATTCCCCGCTTGTCCTCCCCCCTCATATGTTCCTGCTCCCTCTCTCTCTCTCTCTCCCATAGCAGGGCTCAGATCTATTCCTAGTCGATACCCTCTTACATCTCTTCCCTCTCGGTTCCCTCCTACTTGTTCCCTCCGTGCCACCCCTTGTCCCTCCCTACCCACAGCCATCTGTTCTCTCACCTGGTGCTCCTTGTGGTCTCTTTCTCTCCCAACAAGAGGCCCCCCCACCTCGGGCACCCCCTTCCTTGTCCTATCTTTTCTGCTAGTGCCTCTGATACTGGGGTCAGTTTCAGTCCCTAGTTGTTCTTTCTCCACCCTAGCCCCCAGCCAGAATGTCTACCATACTCATCTGCTCTGCCACTTAGACTCCCCCTAACCTCCACAGTTCCCTCCTCAAACTAGCCAGTCATCTACAGACCACCACACCCCCCCATCCTCCAAACCCAGTCCAGGATAGGTGGCAGACCCACACCCTGTCACCCCACCACCCTTCAAAGATGACCACCCTATTGACATGTGGCACCTGCCCACTTTGGCCCCCATCTTATTTTAAAGCTCTTACTCCAGGTTCTGTACCGTACTACAACTGTTAGGCTCCTATTTATTCAAATTCCTGTACCCCCCACTAGTCCCCTACTGACCCTTTGCCGACCAGGGTAATTTAGTTTCAAATCTCATCCATTAGATACTGTATTACTGTGGCAATCCTAAAACCTCCTTGTCCATTTTCACCCCTCAGCTACCATACTTTTGTTCTCAGCTCTCATATAGTTTCATTGTAGATTAGAAATCCTATTGCACTCCAAGTATTACTTAGCTCAGTTAGAGAAATAAACAGAAGCGACTAAATCTGTATTATTACAGCACTCCTCAAAGTATCCAATCATTGCTTTGTTTCACCCCATAGACCCTGCTGTAATATAGAACCACAGGGGCTTGGCAGGCAACTCTGAAGTCCTTGCAGAGCTTCATTGGGCTCGCTCACTCCCCATCTCTCACTCGCTCGTTCTGTTTCTCCCAAGCTGCAGGTTGCACTTTTGTACTGGGCTCCTGCCTGTGTTGGCGCCTTTTTCTGCCCACAAAGAAATCTGCCAGATCCTGACAGAGCTCCCTTTAGCTCGCTCACTCCCCTCTCTCACTCCACTCATTCTGTTTCTCCTGGCGTTGCAGGCTGCCCTTTTGTACTGGGCTCCTGCCTGCGTTGGCACCTTTTTTTGCCCACAAAGAAGTTCACAGCTGTCCTGACATAGCTCTGTTGAGCTCGCTCACTCCCCGTCTCTTACTCGCTTGTTCTGTTTCTCCTGGCGCTGTAGGCTGCCCTTTTGTACTGTGCTCCTGCCTGCATTGGTGCCTTTTTCTGCCCACAAAGAAATCTGCAGCAGTCCCGACAGAGCTCCGCTGAGCTCGCTCACTCCTTCTCTCTCACTTGCTCGTTTCGTTTCACCGGGCGCTGCAGGCTGCCCTTTTGTACTGGGCTCCTGCATTTTTCTGCCCACAAAGAAATCTGCAGCAGTCCTGACAGAGCTCCATTGAGCTCATTCACTCCCCCTCTTTCACTTGCTCGATCTTAATCTGTCCCAAACACTGATTTCCCACAGCGACTGCCTATTCTGCCAGAAGTGCAAAAACACATTTAACCAGGATGTGAAAAATAACAGCTGTACTGTTCATAAGGAGGTGTGAAAAAATGCCAGTGTTGAAAATCTGCCGTGAAAATATTACAAATTTGTGAAGTTAAGAGGAGGTGTGGAAACAGTGCAACATATGCATGTAACACAGTCATTTTATGGACTTTTGTCACCAAATTTTCAACATAGGCATTTTAGGACCTCTGCTCATGAACAGCTTCACTATCATTTTCTTAATCTGTTCCGAACACTGATTTCCCACAGCAACTGTGCTATTCTGCGCCGGGAGTGCGAAAACACATTTTAGCCAGGATGTGAAAAATGACAGCTGTACCAACATAAGGAGGTGTGAAAAAATGCCAGTGTTGAAAATCTGGCATGAAAATATTACAAATTTGCGAAGTTACAAGGGTACGTGGAAACTGCGCAACACACACTTGTAACACAGTCATTTTATGGACTTTTGTCACCAAATTTTCAACATAGGCATTTTAGGACCTCTGCTCATGAACAGTCTCACTGTCATTTTCTCAGTCTATCTCGAAAACTGATTTCCCACAGCGACTGCGCTGTTCTGTGCCGGAAGTGCAAAAACACATTTTGGCCAGGATGTGTAAAATAACAGCTGTACTTTTCATAAGGAGGTGTGGAAAATGGCAATGTTCAAAATCAGGAGTGAAAATATTACAGATTAGCGAAGTTACAAGCATGCATGGAAACTGCGCAACGCACGCTCGTAAAACAGTCATTTTTTGATTTTTTTCACCAAATTTGCAACATAGGCCTTTTGAGAGTCCACCTCATGAACAGTAGCACTGTTGCTTCATTAATAGGTCCCGAAAGGTGATTCCGTGCAGTGACTGCAAAATCACCTTTCGGGACCGAATAACGCATTGACAGTGACTGAATTCATGAGGAGGGGTCCCAAGAACCCTATGTTGAAAATTTGATGCCAAAATTCTCAAAAACGCCGAAGATATACACCAAAGTTGAAAAAAAACTATTTATGCCATTATACAACTTACTGGCATTTCTTCAGTTCGCGGTCGGCTTTGAAGAGTGCAGGCGTGTTCCCAGTCCACCCAAGATCGCGCGGCTTGGGCTCCGGAGGTAAGCATGGGGTGAGGGGGTGGGAAGGCCAAGCGTAGAGGTGGGCGCTGGTTGGGGAGGCTACTGAACTCATGATGGACCGTTTTACAGGTGTTTAGAACATCGCAGGACTGTTGTTTTTCTTTTCAGGGACACCTGAGTGTTTTGGAGGGGCTGTAGCCGACAGAGTTGGGCACCCCGTCAGCACATACCAGTGAGGGGAGAGCCAGAGAGTTGGGTACCCCTCGGCACACACAGCAAACAGGGGCATTATGCTGGCGGAGTTGGCCCCGTCCCGCAAATTGAACTAGGGGACTGAAACCGACAGGGTTGGGGCCCCGTCAGCAAAGAAAGACTGTTGGGGAGGCGCATGCTACCAAGGGGGATTGGGCACCCCCTCAGCACACAACAAATGAGGGAGGGGGGTTTACAGTGTGCTGACAGGGAGTGGGCTCTCTCGTCGGCAAGTGTACTGGGTTGGGTGGGATATGGACGGCAAGGGACCGCCCTGCAATGACAGGTCACTCCCACATTGCAGCGAAATGGCTGACACTGCAATGATGAGGTGGCCCCTGATTGCAGCGGCGAAAACGTTTTAACTTGGTGGCACTTCTGCATAACCAGTGTCATCAAGACACTGGGCCTGCATTGGTCCACCAGTGCCTAGTCCCCAAATGCAGTGCCCCCATTGGCTGCCAGAGTGCCGCAACTCTACAACCCGCTTTTCTCCTAAGCTGCCACATAATGTTTCTTGCGCATGGCACAAGCAAACATAAAAATGTTAGCATGACTGTCAAATCTACTTTTCTAGGTACCTCCTGTGCTATACACCAGGAGCTGTTTTTTATCTCAGTCCTGATCCTTGGCAGGTCTACAGTGCTGTTTGTTGCCAAATGTGGTGGCCGTCTTGAATTTTTTTTTTTTTCAGAAAAAACTACATTCAAATATTTATAAAATGTTCACATTTTGGTGAAGTGGAAAATGTTACCACCAAATAAAACTGGAAGATGCCTGGAATCTTTTATAGGGAAAAAAAGGTGGTCAATTGTTTTGTCCAGCTTCATTTCACTGTTGCTTTAAAATACTTTTTTGTCATATATGGTTAGTATAGAAATGTAGACACATAGACTGCAGATAAGGACCGCTTGGCCCACCCAGTCTGCTCATTCCCCTACCTAACGGATAAGCTGCAGATCCTAGTTAACCAACAGCCTACTTCCTCCTACCCCCCACTAGAATTGTCTTATGATTGTCCCATGCATTCTTGAATTCCCCCAGTTTTTGACCCCACTACCTCCTCAGGAAGGCGATTCCATGTGTCCACCACCCTCTCTGTCGTCAAAGTGTATGTTTCTATGTAACATGAATATGTGGTTCTTCCGTATGGGCTGGGCACTGTTTATAATACAGTATTACCAGTTTGTTAAAAAAAATATGTATTTTCCTTAAAACTTATGTTTGTCAGGCTTCAATTTCTGTGCACAGCAGTAACTCCCTCCCAACCAATTTGCATCCTATCATAAACAACCACTAGTAGCCACTATTCCTCCTACCTTGCTCACTGCTGTTTGGGACAGCAGTTCTCTTCTGACTTCACAACTCTTCATTCCATTCACCCCCGCTTTTCTAGTCTCTCCACTCATCATGCAGTCCCTAGCTCTGTGCTTCCTTGTCACTAAACATCTTCTGCCTTCCCTCCTCTTCTTCTCCTCCTCTCAGGTGATGTAGAACCCAACCCTGGCCACCCACCCCAATCACAACCCCATCCCCCACAAAGGACTCCTTGTTTACCATGTAAACGCCGTGAGTCTTCTCCCTAAACTAGACTTGCTAAAAGTTTGGGCATCTCACCACCCACTGGATGTATTCAGCATCTCTGGTCATGGCTTCCTCCCAGATCCCTAACTCTAGTCTTGCCCTACCTGGCTTTGATATCTACCATCAGGACCATGGTAGGAGGGGTGGAAGCTGGCCATGTACATTCAGAGCTCTGTCCCATCCATCATCTACCACAAAGCTGTGCCAACATCCTATAGTACTCCTTGCCTGCTTAGCCCTCCCATCCACTGCCCCATCTTTATTTGCACCCTTTATACCTCCCTAAACTCACCCTTGAGGTCCCTTGTCTCCTGCATTAACACCATTGCCTCCCTTTCCTCAACAGGAATTACATGCTGGGAGACTTCAACTTAACTAGCTCTCTCCCTTCTCCAGTACCACAAGGCACTCCATCAACGCTCTCAACCTTACTAAACTTATCTCTGACCACACCCGTCCCAACCCCCAGTCCTCCAACCACACTTTTCTTGATTGGATCCTCTCTTCCCACCCCCATCACATCTCATCAGCCGGAGTCCTGCCTGATGCAGTAAGCAACCATTGCATTACCTGCTGCGTTAAGTGAGCTCATCTCCCCTGCTCGCCCCCCAAATACATCACCTACTGTGTGCTCAAACGTATATCCCCCGACCTTCTTCTCTCTGACCTTCACTCGGCGGACTGGACCCCTCTCCTTTCATCCACTGAAGTCGACATGGCCCTCCAACACTTCAGCTCCACCCTAACCTCGATCTGGGACCGTCACGCATGCTTCCATACATCCCGGGTAAGATGCCACCATCTACCTTGGATTACACCTGAAATCCTCTCTCTTTGTAAAGCTAGAGACCATGCTTGGTCCCTTTTCAAAGCCAGTGGCTCTTCCTCAAGCCTCCAAGAATACCACTCCCTCAGGAACAGGTGCACCAAAGAAATTCACTAAGCTAAGTCTAACCACTTCAAATCTCACCTCTTACGTAACCCCAGCCCATCCTTCTTCTGGCCAAAAATCAAGTCCTTGCTCAACCCCACCCCCCACCATGCCACCTCCCCTACCTTTGCTGAAAACGAGGCACTAATCTCAGACCCTTCAACAGTGGCATCCATCTTTAACAAACACTTCACATCCTGCACACTCCTGACTCGCCCCCCCACCCCACCTCTGCAGGCTTCAGCTTCCAACTCCTCCTCAAGGTCTATTACCCCTAATCTCCTTAAATACCACCAAATCGAGCCTGATGGCCTCCACCTTACTCCTGTGCCTCTCTGCCTGCTATCACCAACCCCTCACCTACATTCCTCAATCTGTCCTCAACCACCAACTCTGTCCCCACTCCATGGAAAGTTGCCAGAGTAATCCCCCTCTCCAAGGGTGGGGATCCATCTGTTCCAAGCAACTACTGCCCCATCTCCCTCCTCCCCGCATTAGCCAAGCTCCAAGAGTCACTGAGCCTCTCCAGGTTGTCCGACTTCCTCTCCTCCTCAAATTTCTTCTCTGACTACCAATCCGGCTTCTGCAAAAGACACTCCACTATCTCCTCTGTCCTCTGAGTCTCTTAACTCCATCCTTGCTGCCATGGACTGTGGGCAGTTCACATAGCGATTTTTATAGACCTTACCAAGCCTTGACTCCATCTCCACCACCCTTTTCCTACAAAAACTCCACAGAGCTGGTCTGTCCTCCTCTGCTGTAAAGTGGTTTAGGTCCCACCTCTGCGGTAGGATACAGTCAGTCTGGGTAGGCAGCTCTGTATCGCTTCCCCTCCCCATCCTCTCTGGAGTACCCCAAGGATCTATTCTTGGTCCAATTCTTTTTTCATTATTTATCAATGATCTTCCAACTGTCTGCCAACACTCTAGTATCTACCTCTACGCAGATGACACAATCGTTTACACCTCCGGTCCTACCCCCGACTCTGTCCACCCTAACCTCCAGTCCAACTTCAACTGTGTCCTCCATTGGTTTCAAGACAACTCTCTAAAAGGCAACACCAAGAAAACCATCTCCCTGGTTTTTGGGACCCACCCATAAGCTGGCTAAGCTGCATCTCTGCCCCTCCTTCACCACCTTGGATGGATTCACCCTTCACTCTGCTACCTCGTATAAATACCTGGGCCTCTGGCTCCATCACCACCTTGACTACTCCATCCATGTCAACTCCATGTGCGCAAAACCTTGCCCCAAACTCTGAGTACTCTATCAGAATAAGGATTGCACCACTCTTCACCTCTGAACATCCTGCTCTCCAAGATCATCCTCCCTGTGTTTGATTACGGCGATGTTAACTATGCTTCGCCCCCCCCCACTACCCTCTACTGCCTAGATACCCTCCTCCACTCCTTCTGCTGCTTCGCTACCAACTACCCACTTCAAACTCATCATTGCTTTCTTCTCCTTAAACCTTCCCTCCCTCTTTCACAGAAGACACATCCACTCCTTAACCTTCACTGCCAAGTACTGGTTTGACCTCCTTCCCCCTTACCTCACCTCCACCCTCACTCCTGCCCCATTACCTTCCTACTCCTTGAACTCCTTTCACTCCCTCACCATCCCTCATAGCCGGTCCTCTTCAGGCCTCTCTGCCTTCTTATCCCATCTCCCCCACCTCTGGAACCAACTACCCCCTAGCCTTTGAGACTCCCCCGCATTCCTATTCCTCAAGCAGCAAATGAAACTCATCCCTCCCCTACCCTGCACCTGCCTCCCCCCCTTCCCTGTGAGCATAATTCTGAAGCTGTTTCTGTCCAGTCCAACTGCTTTGCACATAACTGTGTAGCTGTATTGATTCACCCACGCTTAGATCCTCATTGTATACAGGCCAAACTTAGTATATTAGTATTGCATTAGTCCTCGCTACTGCTGTCTGTTATAGTGATGTCTTTACTGTCTTCAGCTGCTTATATGATGTGTATGTTATTTATTCTCCTGTACCCCATTTCCCTGTGTTGCACCTGGAGATGAGCCCCGGCTCAGTGTGCGTTTTCCAGTTATCAACTTTTAAATAAATAAAAAAATAAATAACTTCTGATAGTCCCATTACATTCACATTCTGTGGCCAAAATGCTCATTTGTAACAAAATGTTACTGGTAATCACCATTTAATATAATGACACTACTGACTGTTGGGGGGGCACCTCACAGCTACTCCAGTCTTAAGGCATGTTTACACTGCCAGCTTTGCAGCATCAACCAATGCGGGCAGGTTGATGAAGTGCAAAGCTGGCAATGGATACTTACCAGAGCGTCCTAGGAGCACTTTGCATCCTGTTTTTGCTGCGGCTCAGGAGTGTGTATGTTTATGTGAGCAAGGAGATTACAGTACTGTGTGACTCCACTGCAATGCTGTCTCTGATCAAAGGCCTCCTCTCCCAGTCTCTCTGCTGGAACCTGGAAGTCCAGCAGAGCAACTGGCATGCGATTCCATAGAACTGTTAGGATTTACGAACAGAGATCCAGCCGAAGAATACACTCCTGAGAATTCTGTTTACATTCCTAAAGAGTTACATGTGTGATTCAGTGTGGATTCAAGAGGAAGCGAGGAGAGCAGTGAGCGCATCAGCAGCACGTCACTGCTGACATTGGAGTGAACAACTCGGCCCCAAAAAAGTGCAGCCCCTCTCCAGCACAACCTGTGTCATTATGAGGCAGGCTGTGTAAACACAGAGTTGAACCACAGCAGAGATCACATCATGAATGGAGCAGCGCAAAGGTCAGAGTGCTGCCTCCATGCAAATACGATTTGTCTCTCTCCCACTGTAGGTAATGAGTGTGTTGATTACTGACTTTGGAAGGACTCACAGCTACTCAGTTACAGCCTCACCCAGCAGGAGTTGCTGTGGATAATACTGTGAGAACACTGATTCTGGGGGCTCACAGCTACTCCAGTCCTGGTATCTCCCAACAGGGGTCATTGTAGGTAATGGTGTAGGAACACTGGCTGTAGGGAGGTCGGAGCTACTCAGTCCCAGCCTCTCCCAGAAGGGTCACAGTAGACCTTAGTGTAGAAGCACTGGCTGTGTGGAGCTCACAGCTACTCCCTCCCAACCTCACCCAGCAAGAGTTACTGTAGATAATGGTATAGAAACACAGGCTGTGGGGAGCTCAGTTACTCCAGCCCCAGCCTGTTTCAGCAGGAGTTGCTGTAGGCAATAGTGTAGGAGCAGCGCTGTTGCAGAATCCATAGCGACCCCAGTTCCAACCTCACTCAACAGGGGTCACTGTGGACAGTTTACCTATCGCAAGTCGACATATACTGTGCTGACATCCCCAACAGTGACAGACACAATGCCGAGTGTCAGCATTGTACTGTCAGGGATATCGGCATGTTTACTTCAGGGATCTGTGCCCCAAAACCCCCATGTGGGAGGCTACCACACACACACACACACACACACACCCTCCAGGTCTCTAAAGATACAACTCTGAGTCGGAGTTGTCTTGGGGAGGGCTAAACACCGGGAGATGAACTGCCAGTGTCAGCTTGGACAGTCACAGTGACCTGATGATGCTTCGAGGCGAATTCTGTTGCTGTGATGGTCTTCGCTGTGGCGGTGTTGACGTGCAGGTGGCATACCACTGTGGACTATGGTGTAGGAACACTGACTGTGGGGGCGGTCATAGCTACTCCAGTCCCAGCCTCTCCCAGAAGGAGTCACTGTAGACAATGGTGTAGCAACACTGGCAGTGAGGGGAGACTAAGATACATAGTCCAGATCTAGTTTACCTCACTAAGAAATTCTATACACAGGTAGAGAAACAACTTGGTACATGTGTGTGTATTTTAAAACATCAGAAGGACGAGCTACACATAGAGAGTTCTAAACGATGTGTCTGTGTTGAGAAGTGCTCAGACTAGAAAACAAGCTGCCATCTCCTTTCGTTCATTCTGTCTCCTCTGCTGTCTCCTTTCATTCATTCTCTTCACCATGCATCGGGATTGGGGGGCCCAAATGGTGAGCGTGTCTGAGATTCAAGTTGAGGAAAATGTCTGAAACAAATATATATATATATATTTTTAATAAATACTGCATAAATATTGGAAACCATCATTTGCTGGGAGGATTCAAGGTGGCCAGCTAGCTGCAGTAGTAGCAGCTGGTATCTGTGTACCTGCCGACGTTTTATTTCTCTGCTTCGACACTCTCGAGTATCGGACACTCACAAAGTATGTAGAAGAATGGCAGTTCATTATCAGAAAAGCCAGCTTTCTGAAAGTTGGGCCTATAGATAAGATTCTCTGTGCATTTACCCCAGCCTGGGAGCAAGTGTTACTGATAGGAGGGCTATGGTGCTGTTGCAGGGGCCACCCTAAAGGCTGAGTTAATACCCTTAATCTACTCGATGACACAATAGCTGCCTACACAATGTGCCTGTTAACTAGTGAGGGCGAGATGTGCAGCAGCCCAGCCTTTTGAATCAATCAGTGAGTCAGCTTGCCTCTTTTTAGTCAGTGAGCTAATTTGACATTTTCTGCACTCTGACTGAGTGTCTCTGAATGATGGACAGGGGTTCTCTCGGGATGGTGTTATTGAGAGACTGATGTGTGGGGTGGGAGGAATATTGATCTAAGTGTCTTCAGCTGAGTTACAGATCTGAGGGTTAGTGGAGACAGCAAGAATTAGAATGATGCATGAATATCAGGGGGTGAGGGTGGGGGAGGATCACTTTGCGATGAACACAAGTTCTGGGATCAGAAAAGTAAGCAAAATTCACATTGCTAAACCAGCCATACCAGTTCAAATGGTAAGATTCGAACTGCTGTTTGGTCCCTAATCCACAAACTACCCGTAATACGCGAAGACTGCCCGTACTGACACTAGATTAGACATCTACCAACTAGCCTAATGCACCACATATTTTGGTGCCTTCACGTGAACAAAATGCTGCCTATGAGTAGTTGTCTCAAATATTTCAAATAGTGGAAAAGAAAAATCGCTCATGTATTTTAATCCACTGGGTCAGTTTTACTTCCCGGTGTTTAGATCCTCCCCCGCTCCACCTCCGTGCTCTGCTACTGTATGACATGATCCCAGGAAGAGCGTGGGAACAAGCTCCATCATCGTCTATGGGGGGCAACATTAATAATAACTTTTTTCTATCTCAAAGCGACCATTTGGTGAAGGACACTGGGCAACTAACCTAGTCGCCTGGTGCCCTAGATTAATCACCAAATGGTGAAACTCTGATATAAAATGTTATTAAGATTGCCCCATAGGGACTTTCGATGACGTCATGCATTGAGTAGCAACCCTAGGTAGGAGGCTCCTGGAAATAGATAAACTGCCTCAAATTTACTAGCTAAAAGCAAAACTAAGAGTACCTCATCTTAAGCAGGAGGTAGCAGAATGCCCAGGAAGAGAGGAGATGCCGTTCGTGGATCCCCAAAACGCCTGGATGGGGAGAGTTCCCAGGAAGAAGATTCAGAGAGCGGGGACTCGTGGGCGTCCTCGGCCTCCCGCCATAGCAATACACAGGCCGACCGGGTCCCGCTCTCCATCCTACAGAGGCAAATGACTCAAATGCTGGCAGAGATTCGTGATTTTAGAAAAGAGATGCGAGCGACGGTCACTGTCCTTCGGACTGACGTGGGAAAACTTGAGAAAAGGCAAGATGACTGTGAGGAGCAGTTGACTACCACAGACTAAAGAGTTGAGGAGACCGAGCGCGCCATTGTTCAACTACACACACAGCTGCGAGGCCTACAAGACCGTGCGGAGGACGCAGGGAGCAGGAGCCGTCGGAATAATATCCGACTTTCGGGTCTCCCAGAAGGAACGGAGGGCACTGAAATCATCCCATTTACCCAGAAACTGCTGAGGGAAACACTAAAGTTACCTGACGAGATAACACTGGAGATGGAAAGGGTGCATCGTACTCTTGGTCCTAAGCCAGCAGCAGGCACACGCCCTCGCACACTACTAATAAAATTCCTCAGGCATCAAGAAAAAGCGGTGCTTCACACTGCTTGGAGACAAGGAGCAGGTCTTCTACAGGTCGCACAGGCTATTTCTGGAAAATGATTTTGCCCCCGAAGTAATGGCACGCTGAAGGGCCTATATTCCGGTCATGAGGGTTCTTAAAGCGGCAGGGGTGCGATTTAAGACTCTGTACCCTTCCAGAATAGTGATCCACTTTAAAGAGGGGCCCCTCATGTTCGACAATGCAGCTGCAGCAATCACTGAACTCAAGACCAGGAAAATGGAGATTCCTCAGCAGCGACCGGGAGCTGAAATTGCTATTGCCTCTAAATTAGCCCAGAAAGTATGGAATGCTAGCCAGCGTGATTCCAGGCGTCGCCAAGGCATGGAAGCTATACAGTCAATAGTCAATACCCTGAAGTCCAGAGCCAGTGGTTCTCCGGAGGCGGAGGAGACCATGCCAGACCCCAAGACCTGAACTGTTCGCAAGTATTAATGTGGACTTGGTCTGCTAGTCAGACCCGACTGAAATAATGCTGTAGTAGTTAAGTCCAGCTAGAGTTAAAGTAAAACTAAAGCAACTGTTATGATCTGGGGGTAGGGGATGGCGGGGGGCAGGGTGTAGGGTAGGGGGAAGTGATTACAGCGCATGGAGGCCAGCTTGAGCGGATTAACCCGAGTGTCCACATCAAGGTTCACTGGTTGGGATCTGTGGAGGAGGGACCGGGAGGTGTAGGTCGCCAAGTTGAGAGGCGAATTGTACTGACCAAATGGCTGTCTGGGTTCCCGGGATTCCGGCGTGGTGAGGTTTCAGTCGCTGTGCCAGCTACTGTGCGGCACCTCCGGACGGCCCTCATGTTGTAGTGAAGATTGTTGATGCGGGGCGCGTGATCCCGGCTGGGCCTATACATTGCGAGGCGAGACACCGCGGGGGCTCTGTGGTGGGGGCAGGTGTGGAGGCCCACTTGGCGAGGGGAGGAGGGAGGGTTTCACAGTGGTTCTCCTGGATTTGCCGGACGGGCACGGGGACACTGTGTTAACCCCTAGCTTATTTGAGGATACAAACCAATCCTGAGCTAGTGGCAGTGCAGCACGGGAGGCTCTTAAGAACGCCGATTGCACTATCCACGATAGTAGCACGTGGCAGCTGAGACCCAGGTCGTTTTGAGCAGGCCGACTGGTAAACAACCGCTGCACCTCTAACATCAGCATGGGAACCTGGTTGGAGGCCGGCTACTCCACAATTGTCTAGGAGCGCTTGAAGGAGGTGGGGAACGGGGGGCAGGGAGCTCCCACCCGAGACTTGGGGACTGGCATGGCGGGGGAGTGCTGGACCCGTTTGACAGTAGGATTGATTGAGGGGGGCATGGGAACTTAGAAAGCAGAGCTGGTGGCTCACTCATCCTTCCCCTGCCCCTCATGGACTCCTTGTCTGCTCTGACATCCAGAACCCTGATGAGATGGAAATCACATGTCTCCTCATTACCTGCAGTAGTGGGGGGGCCTCCATACACAGTTAAGGGGACTGGGGAGGACTTGGGGAGGCAGGGGAATATGGTGCCCCTTACATGTAAGCATACATCGCACAGCCTAGAATAGGTAACTAGATTTGCGGGAGGGGTGGGAAGAACTAACACAGTGGGAAAATGGAGGATATAATGGAAATGGCGGAGCTTATGAGGTTGGGGGAACACAAACGTAAGAATGCTGACAAGAAGGTTGCCATAGAAGATTTGTAATGAACAGTCTGGGATAAGAAGATACACAGGACTATTAGGGCAAAAGGGGTGGGAGGAGGGCAGGGATATCCACAGATTAAGGCTGGACCAACCTAAACAATTCACACCAGCCGGGTCTCTGCGGGTATGGACGAGTGGACTCAATTCCATGACCCTGGATGGGCGGGAGGCCCTCTGCCCACCGAGAGTGAGACGGGTGGCTCTCTCCCCCTCCCAAGGGCCTGAAGCCCATGGCTGGAGCCCCTGGAGTCACCGCGGCGAAATAGGCAGATAGTCAATCGGAATGCAGTACCGGGGATATTCCCGGACACCAGGGCCAGCAGCCCCTGCTGAGGAAGCTACAGTAGAGATATTGGGTCATACATCTGCGGAGCCCCCCTTGAGGGCGGTGAGAGCCCGGGAACGTATCCTCATGGGGCGGTGTTCTCGTCGGCCCAAGGGGACCCAGTGGCAGGATGGATGAAGCCGGGTCACAAGTGGGGATACACCCATCTGGGCGGACGAAGGACAAGCATTCCATTTATTCAGCTGAACTCTCTCTATGGCCACTACAGACTCCAGGTGAGCCTATGACCTTGCCATGATTGTCACCTACTCCACTTACCTTTTCCCCATAGGTACTCTGGTACCTAAGGCCCAGAATAAATAAGGGCTGCTTAGGTAGGGTTACACCCCTACCTTCAGATCAGGGCTTAGCCCAGATCAGTGGACATGCCAGTTGAAGTTTAATTGACCATGTTGGTCACTAGGTGGTATATTACACCTTTGTTACTTGTTGGTCTATGTTTGTTGTTTTGCTGGTGTTGTTTTGTATGTCAAAAAGTCATCGAGTTTACACAATATAAAATACGGTCACAAGCCTTGTATGGTTTTGGGGGGATGCCCTGAGGGGGATCAGGGAAGCCAGGCATTAAACACTACAATGATTCTACACAATGCATGCCCCCGGGTTGAAGTTATTGTCCCTTAATATCAAGGGTCTTGCCTCGCCCATTAAAAGATCTAGGGCATTAGCTTATATCAGAAGGTCAAAATCGGACATAGTTTTCCTCCAAGAAACGCATATGAATCCTGCTGAACATAATAATTTGGCTAAATTAAGTAGGGGGCAGGTGTTCCATTCTTCTTGTAAAGATGGCAGGCGAAGAGGGGTAGCTATTATTATATCTTCACACACTCCATTTCAGATGGAGGCCACCTGGTCCGACCCAGAAGGCCGACTGATAGTGCCAAGAAAATTAATGATACAGAGGTAACACTTGTGAATGTTTACCTACCCGGGCATTACAGTCCCAAAACTGAGGCCTTTACTGGACAAGATAGTTCAGAAGACTAGGGGCATTCTCTTGATGGCAGCGACTTCAACCTAACCATGGACCCCGGGTTGACTCCACCAGTAGGAGACCCCAGAGCAAACGGCCACCCAAAAGTTTTTCAGCAAATTTGTATTGGAGATGGGTTGGTGTGATGTATGGCGGAAATTGCACCCAAATACAAGAAACTACTCCTATTATTCCTCGGCACATCATACCTATTCCGAATAGATCATGCATACACCCAAATAGAAAATCTAGGCACCATACAGGATGCCCAATTGGGAAATATATCTATCTCGGACCATGCACCCTTGACAACTCATTGGGATCTGGGCCTACAGCCGAAAAACACGCAGTGGCGACTAAACCCATTCCACCTGCGGTCAAAAAAGTTTCGAGAATTCCTCTCAGAAAGAATTACAGAAATCCTAACAGATAATCCCCCTCACGACTCTACACCGTCGGTACACTGGGACACAATCAAAGCAGTCCTTAGAGGACATATAATTAAATATACAACGGAATTAGGGAGGCAGCGCAAGGAATATAGGGCCAAACTAGAGGACACCCTCCATTTTCTTCAAATGGCACATCAACAGGGAGATGAGTCAATCCTACCCCAGTTACAGCAAACAAACGGGGAGTTGGATGCGTTGGTCCAACAACAACCAGAATTCCTTAACCTTCTTGAGGCAGCGATTTTGTGAAGTCGGCCCACGAGCTACGCGTTGCTCGCATACCAAGTATGTAAACAAAGAAAGGTGCAACAATTGCATCCATCAGGCACCCGTGGGGCTCAACGCTCTCCCAATTACACGACATAGTGGATGCCTTTACAGCATACTACAAAGCCCTCTACACTCCGGAGACTATGCCGTATGCAAATCAGATGAGGGAATACTTGGACTCAATCTCGCTCCCATCACTCATGGAGGCGCATAGGGAAGCCCTGATGGAACCCATTACGGCACGGAGGTAGCTCAAGCCATAGCCAGCTAAATCACTGAAGGCCCCTGGGCCAGACAGTTACGGCTCGGAGTTCTACAAGACCGCTAAAACCCAGACCGCCCCTTCACTCCTCCGGGTCTTCAACTCTGTTCTGGAGGGGGAGCCCCCGCCCCAATCTTGGTCCTATGCCACAATCTCAGTGATACCCAAACCAGGTAAGAACCCCCAAAATTGTGCCTTCTATAGACCTATATCTGTACTCAACCAAGATTATAAAATATTTATGAGCATACTGGCTCACCGCCTAGACCAGGTACTTCCCCTATTAATACACAAAGACCAAATGGGATTAGTTAGATCCCGCACCACCACGGATAGTATCAAACGATCCTTATATATAGTGCACCAGATGCAAGAGACTAGGGAACCGACAGTATTAATAAGCCTTGATGCAGAAAAGGCCTTTGACAGGGTTACCTGGCCCTTCCTATACCTAACTTTAAACAAATTTGGATTTCCCCCCTCCCTTGTTCAAACCCTTCAGAACATATACTCAGCCCCCCAGGCTTGTGTGAAAGTGAGTGGGCATCATTCTAGCTATTTTCAACTTCAAAGGGGTTACCGTCAGGGGTGTCCTCTATCACCTCTGCAGTTCACCATAATCATCAAACCCTTGGCGCAGCAAATCCGGGAATCCCAACGAATTCAAGGGACCAGGATAGGCGATGCTGAACATCGCATTGCCTTATATGCGGACGACGTACTCCTGTATCTCCAGAACCCCGACCAATCGATCCCTGCTGTGAGACAGGTCCTGGACTCCTACGGCTTGGTGTCAGGTTACAAACTTAATTTTACTAAGACGGAAATCCTCACCTTTCATTACGCCCCTCGAGAATACTCGAGACGCCTTGCGCAGATGGGACTTGTGAAGTTGAAATATTGGCATATACATACCAAAGGACGCCACAAAATACTATAAACAAAACTATGAACCATTTATTACATAACTAAAACAGGACTTAGAGGCCTGGGCAGCCCTACCTCTTAGCCTAACCAGGAGAGTAGACCTAATCAGAATGATAACCCTACTGAGAGCCTTATATCTATTTCAAAATATTCCTCTATACATACCATTAAAAACTTTCCATGAAATAAATCGCCTAATAAGGAATTTTATATGGGCTCACCAAAAACCCCGGGTCCGCCTAAAGATACTCTTCCTCCCTCGTCAATACGGAGGCATAGCACTCCCTGACCTAAAGCTTTACCAACAGGCGACTATCCTCACACATATAATGACCCGAGAGACCAGAACCTCCACCCCGCACTGCCTAGAAATAGAAAAAACCCTGTTACATGATCAGGCCTTCTTAAGAGCCCTATACCGGCAAGAACCGGGAGAAAGAGCCCAACAGATCCCCAATCCCTGGTTAGCTAGCGCAATTTAAAAACTGGTTTTCACTTAAAAATCTCAACGACTACTGCCTTATCAAGCACTCATCTGCCCGATCTCAAGCCTAACCGACTTCCCCTAACAATATAGACAATGGTTTCCTTAAATGGGAGGCATGGGTTAAAATATCTGCTGCATATAGTGACACAAGGCAATATCTGGACCTCATGAAGATTCAAGAAAATTTCACCTTCCACACAAAGATTTTTATCGCTACCTTCAACTATGTCACTATATGGAAGGTCTCCCACGAACACTGTGGAACCGGAGAGATATCCGGCACTTATTCAATGCCAAATACAACTAAACAGTACAGGAGGCAAGACCACTTGATTTCACTGTACTATCAAACCATAATTCACAAAGAGAAGCCCTCACTGAGGACATCCATACACAATGGTCACAGGAAACAGGACATCAGCTCTCTTTGGAGGAGTGGAGACAGGCATGCAGCCTCTCAGCCCGGGTTACTAGCTCTCATCAGTGGCGAGAATTCGCCTGGAAGGTTTCAGTGCGATTCTTCCAATCTCCAGTGGTCATAAGACACTACTCCCCAAACAACACAGCAGAGTGCTCAAAACAATGCGAGGAACCACAGGCTAACCTATCTCACGTTATGTGGATTTGCCCGCCCTCCAAGTGTTCCTCATGCAGCTTGAAGCTCAGCTACAAGAATTTATAGACCCACAACTCCAGTTGACCCTGGAGATGTTCCTGTTTCTTAATTTCCCCAAAACACATACAGGCCCTAATACTAGATACCTGCTTTCTCTGCTCCTAACCGCGGCAAAGAAAGCAACCACTAGACAGTGGTTAACAACGAAAACCCCTTCAATTCAAGACTGGTGGGACGTCACGAAACAGATTTATAATATGGAGAAAATAACACATAACCTAAATGAACAGGAAGAAAATTCAACACCAGATGGACACGCTGGCAAATATACTACATGTTGAAAGACCTACCTTTATACCCTAAGGAACCTCAACTTAGGAACTTGCCAAGAATCACAAATAGAGATGGTGGAGAATGCACCCAGGACCCTAGCCTGGCTGCCCTGGTCCCTCGTAGGGTAGCCGCCCACACATAAATTGGCCCTCCGGAATTGGACCGGGCAAGGAGGGACTCGGGAGGGGATGGTTACTTGGAAGAGAGCGAAATGTGAAACCAGATGATCGTTACAGCTAGATTGTAACCCGAAATGGGAGATGATATAAACAAAAACATATATTGCTTTCCCGGCCCCCTTTCTGGGGTAGGGGAGACCATTGGAGGGGACAACCCGAGGCGTCATGACACCTGAGAAGAACAGTCTTACACAAAACCGGGCTCTGGCTCCATGGGGCCAGTACCCCCTCATTGGGTATCGCCAACAGAAGGGTCAGTTTGATAGATGCTTATGGCACCTCAAGCCCTAAATGTTAACTTCTTAGACCCGGTGGCTGAAGGCGTGGACCGATTGTATTGTATTGCACTAGATAGGGAACTGCAAAATTGAATGATACACCCCGCTGTGAATGAATTTCATAGTGCTATTATAATTGATTGTACAATATGGAATCTATGAATGTTTTTATAAGTATGTGAACATTGGTGACTTACATGTATATAAGTTGAAAACTTAATAAAAAGAAGAATTATAAAAAAAAAAAAAAGTTGCCCCCATAGACGATAATGGAGTTCGTCTTCGCGCTCTCCCTGAGATCACGTCATACAGTAGCAGAGCACAGGGTGGATCTAAACACCGAATTAAACTGACCGGTGGATTAAAATTTATGAGCAATTTTCTTTCCACTATTTGAAATATTTGGGACAACTACTCACAGGCAGCATTTCACTCACATAAGGCACCAAAATATGTGGTGCACATCAGTACTCAGTTAGCTTGGTGAGTCTCTTTAAACTTGCCATACTTTATATAGTCCCCCTTTCACCACTGGTCCCCTTTGGCCCCCTGGCCTCACTAACCCCCTTAACCATCCCTGGGTCTTACCTGGCTCTAGAGATCCCCTACAAATCCCCCTCCCAGGGCCGGGTCAAGGGAGGTAGGGACATCCTCCACTCCCCCAGTGTCCCAATCCAGACTTAGGTGCCAGGGCCCAGAGATGGTGCAGAGTGTGCGGTGGGCTAGCCAGCATTATCCTGTCAGAGGTTTTCTGTTTTCTCCCCTTACTTTGCCTGCCTCCTTGATGTCTGGCTGGCAGCTGATGTGATCTACTGCGCTGCTAGCATACCCTGCAGGAGAGGCAAGCTCCATGGTACATCTGTGTTACAATATGAAGTCTGGCACCCAACAGATCCAGAGGTCAGGGGAGGAAGCTGCCTCGAGCCAACTACTCGCATGGGTCACAGCCTCACATGCGGGGAATAAACAATGAGAAGAAATTATTAGAAGGTGGGAACATGACTGCTATTAATGCAGGTCATTGTGTAAAGGTGGATGGATGCTGCGGGGACGATGTCCACCTACGGGGAGGGGGCTCTGCTTACTAACAACTTGGGGGAGGGGGGCATGTTCACATTTTGGGAGTGTGTTCTTTGTTATTCTATAACGTTTGGTACATTGAAGCTATTGTTTGATGATAGCGGGGTATAGCCTCGCGGATATGAACAGAATGTGGGACTATGGGGGTGGAAGGAGAGGAGGAGGGATGGGTGGGAGATGAGAACATTGGGGAATTGATTGTTCATGTTCATGTTTATGTTTTTGCTGTAAATGTTGGAAATTATGTGAGTTTAATGGGCCTGAAACCAGTAAAGTCTATAGCTATCATCGGAAGCCTAAGCACGGAAGCTGGAGATTAATGGATGTCAGCAACGCTATTGGGAGGAGGGAAAGGATGGCCTTGCAAAATGGCACGACTTAATGAAATTAAGTTGGTCTCATGGAATGTGTGAGGCTTTTCATCCCTTATTAAGCGTACCTGCCTGCTGCCACTTTGCGCCACCAACAGACACAAGTTGCATTGCTCCAGGAGACACATCTCATGAAGCAAGTGCACCAAAAACTGGTACGTGGATGGATGGGAGCATGCTATGTGGCCTTGTACTCATCCCAAAGAGGGTAGCAGTCCTGATTAACAAACACCTCAGTTTAAAGCAACAAGAGTAGTAGAAGACCCCAGGGAGGGTAGATACATCTTTATAGAAGGGGAATTACAGTGGGAACAAGTGACGTTTGCAAGTGTATATGCCCCAGAAGTGTGGGACCCAGAATTTTACCAACACATGCTGGATATGCTAGAAAAAGAACAGTTTCCAGGGCTCATACTGGGGGGCGGGGTGGGCTGAATGTGATCATGGATCCAGTTCTGGACCGTTCAGAAGGGAGAGGTGGGGGAAGGGGATGTTCGAGACTGTGGCAATTAGGCATGAATGACTTAGACCTGATTGACAGCTGGAGGACTGCCAACCCCACAGGAAAAGAATTCACATTCTGTTTGAGCCCTCATAAAACCTGTACCTAGACAGAGGAGTATCTATATATTCCAAGGTGTTGGTATCATAGAGTAGGCAAGGTGAAACACAGCCCAATACAGGTCTCGGACCATGCTATGGTGACCCTCTTGCTCACAATGGCAGAAAGCAGGAGGGAGCCCCCACCATGGAAATGCCCCAGGTATTTACTAGGCAGAGAGGAGTTTCAGAAATATTTAAAAGAGCAGTGGGGTTTATATAGAGCGGAAAATAAGTAGCGTCAAACAAAAGGGTCTTCTGGGCTGCTGGGGAAGCTGTTATGAGGGGGGCAATAATAAGCTATGTAGCGAAATACAAGCAGGAGCAAAAGAAAAAGGAAAGAATGGAGCAGAGGATAAAGAACTAGAGAAAGAGTAGCTGGGGGGCATGGGATACCTTCCAACAACTGATGGTAGCACATAATGCTCTAAATAGCATGTTGATGGGAGGCCCAAGGTCATAGTTATTCAAAAGACCAGATTCTTTGAATGGGGTAGTAAACCAGGCCCTACTAGCGGATTTAATAAAAGGGAAAAAGGGAGTGGCAGCAATCACAGGGATTAACGATGAGGAGGACACCTCAAACAGGATAAAAGTGCATTAAGGCACAGTTTCGCAGGTTCTACCAGAAATTCTACGCAGCTGAATGTGTGGGGAAGATGGAGGTGGCGCAAACTTTTCTGGAAGGAGTAAAGCTTCCGAGCCTATCAAATGCACAACAGGATTTGCTAGGGGCTGAAATTACCAGAGAAGAGATCAGGAAAGCGATACAAGGTCTTTTTTTTTTTTTTGCAGTTTTCTTTTTCCTCCTGCCACCGGCTTACATCTGGAGGGCGTCCCCCAACCAACACTGACCTAGCCCCAGGGCCCCCCCCCGGCGGGGTCGGCGAGGAGTCAAACTTCCTCACTGAGGACTGGATTAGGTGGCCAGCGCCGTGGCTAGCTCGGGGCGGAGCCTGCGAGGCGCCCTCCGCCATCCTGCTTGGCGGTGTCCTTTTTTCCTCCTGTTCTCCCAGGAGTCGGGACTGTGCCATGATGTCAGCAGAGTGGAACGCGCATGCATCCGCATTCGCTCCTTCCAGACATCTGGCCCAACTCCTCCCCTACTTGTGGTGCGGTGCCATGCCCTCCAGCTTCCGCCGGGGGGGCGCAGTGCGCCACCATCGAGAACCCCTCCCCAGAGAAGGAGGCAGTCCATCGGATGCTCAATCCTTTTCCTCCCTGCCAACCCCTGACGGCCCGTGCCTGCCCCGAACATGGGTCACCGCATAGCATGAGATAGTGCCAGCACCTTGGCCTCCGCACCACCAGGCCAGCATGCGATACAAGGTCTTAAGAGAGAAAGCTAGTGGACCGACGGATTCCCAGCAGAATACTATAAGGCCCTGAATGGAGAACTGACTGAGTCCATGTGCGAGATATTCAGGCGGTGAGGGGAAGGGGCACTCCTGGCAACGTGTTACCGGCGATAATATGTGTACTGCAAAACCTGGCAAGGACGTGGAAGAGTGCACCTCCTATAGGCCTGTCTCCTTACTGCATAGTGACCTGAAGATACTGGCAATGGCAATGGCAACGGCCAGTCAACTGGAGCCGGTGCTGCCGGAGTTGGTCCACCCAGATCAGACTGGGTTTGTGAAGGGGCAACTGTCTTATCATAATATGAGGAGACTACTCAATGTCATTGAGAAGGTTCACGAAGTGGGAGAAACGTTCAGTATTAATCCATGGATCGAAAAGGCTTTTAACTGTATAAAATGGGAATATTTGTTTGAAATGTTATCCGATTTGGTCTGGGGACGCTTCATAGGCACTGGTTCAGGCATTGCATAGGACTCCAGTGGCCTCGATGTTGGTGAATGGGTCCCTTACAGAGATTTCCACTGCACAGGGGAACAAGCAGGGGTGCCCCTCTCCTACTGCTGTTTGCCCTGGCTATTGAGCCATTGGCAGCTAGGATCAGGGTGGACCAGAGTGTACAGGGAATAAGAGTGAAATAGGTCAGGAGTATAAGGTAACGCTTTACACAGATGACATGCCACTGTTGTTGACCCCAAAAGAGACATGCCACCTCCGTTAGATTTAATAACTCAATTTGCTGCATTCTCAGGGTATAAAATTAACGTGGGAAAATCGGAATATATGTCAGTAAAGGAGGAGGGCGGGGAACAACTGGCCAACTCATGGCGCTTGAAGGAGGTCATCACATCCTTTACATATCTCGGGATAAAGTGGGGAGAGATTTAGATTCCTTATACCGGATGAATTACACCCCTTTGTTTAAAACTATTGAGGGAGAACTATGCCGGTGGAGGGCACTACCCATATCATGGATGGGGAGGGTGAATTTGCTGAAAATGAAAGTGCTCCCCCGCCTCTTATATACCATGCAAATGGTGCATGTTCCACCAACTGGGTTGAACATCAAGAGGATGGAGAAAGCGTTCTCCGATTTTCTATGGCAGGTTAAATGTCCAAGAATGAGTCTCCAGTGCCTTAAAGCAGACATGGGGGGGGGGGATCAATTTTCCAGATATGAAAAATTACTGTCTAGCGATTCAATACAGATATATCCAGGACTGGGTTAATAGGCCGAGGGAAGCAGGGTGGCTGGATCTCGAAGAGGAAGGTTGCCCAGAGCGGCTCTCCACATATCTAGCCAGAGGGGGTCAGAAGGTATATAACAGATTAGGTCAGGGGATGATGATAGCCATGCTGGACAGTTGGGCACAGATTAGGAAAAAAATAGGGGAAGAGGAAGAGGAGACTTGGTTACTCCCCATAGCCGGAAGCCCATTTTTCCTACCGGGTTTAGAGGAGAAGGGATACAGAGAATGGGAAAGGAGGGGGCTGACAAACCTAGGACTACTGAAGAAGAGAGGGCAGCTACTCACTTTCAAAGAGCTACTGGTGGGAATGGGGCTATCACAGTCTCACTTTTTCCAATACCTACAACTAAGATTACACCAGGAGACTAGGACGTAATGCAGGGGAAACTTCTCCCCTGGATCAGGTGGAGTTCCAGATGTATTCAGCTAGGATAGACACAAGAGGTCTGATAGGGAAAGCCGCATGGATAGGCAGACAATTCTTCCCAGACGTCACCTTAAACACTAAAGCATTATGGGAGAGGGATATGGGGATAAATATCCAAGACAAAAACTGGGGAATGATACTAGGCCTGCACAAAAGCATATTAAACTGTAACAAGTACAAGGAATCGTTCTATAAATTTATTCACAGTTTATACTGTCCCCCAGTCATAGTGCATAAATTTAGCCCAGCAGTGCCACCAACCTGTGGAAGGTGTGAGGAGGAATTAGGGACCTATTACCACTACTTTCGGAAATGCCCAGTCATCCAAAGATTTTGGAAGGAAATAGCCTTAGAGATAGGGAAGATGGGGGGACGAGTAATCGCAGTGGAACCCCTCCTGCTTCTGTTTGGGATAGAAGACCTGGGAGACGAGGGGTGGGAGAGGATGTCTAGATGGATAAGAGTATTATTGGCGCTTGAGAGACACTGTATTTTAAACACGTGGGTATCAGGGAATAAACTGACAGCACAGCAATGGCGTACACTATCTATGCAGGCACTAGTATGTGAGCAGCTAATATACGAGGTTAAAGGGTATGCAGAAAGTTTCCATTCAGCCCCTTTAGGGCAACCCCCCACCTCCCCCCCTCTCATCAATTAGCTTTGCAGGGGGCCTCATTCTATTAGGCTGCCCTATTTTCCTTTCTACTGTGTGTCTGATACCCTTTCTTCCCACTGCCCTTCTCTATGTCCCTCCTTCCTCTCCTCACTTGTACTCTTGTAACCCCTAGGTGGCGCTATCCCAAGGGCTACTACCCTTGCCTGCTTGGCTAGTAGCAGGTTAAGGGGCCTAGGTTCTGTAACAGGTGCCTCCACCCAGAAGTCAGGGTTGGTAGTGGTCAAGCTAACCAGGGAACAACCCTCCTGGACACTGTAACCTCCCTCTTTCCCTGCTGGTGGCCTAAACACTGCACAATAATTACGTTCACAATACCTCTTGTACTCCACACACGTATCCACACTGTTTACACTTACCACCAGGGCAGTTTCCTCTAGCTCGACCCTGGGGATCCCATGTAAAACAAGGTTAGGCAAAGCAACTAGCAACAGTACAGTACTCTTAGCACAAACTGGAACCACAGTCAGATTACCTGCAGAAAAAGTTAGATCTGATTTATTCAGGGGACTTGAACAGGGGAAGGGCGTAATCAGGTTGATTTGCTTAAAGGCTCTATCAAGTCAAACAGTTATGCATGCACTTGAGAGTCCCTAAACAGTCACACCCTCTGGGTACCCAGGTGGAGAGGAGATGGGCTAGCCAGGACCGCTGCCTGGGGTAGGCCGGTGTTGCAGCTGGTTGGGGCCCTGTGATGGAAAAGACAACATGCACAGTACACACTATTTGTAATCCGGAGCCAGAAGGCTCAGTTTGTGAAGAAAAAGAAACAACAAGACAATCAGATGACACACTTAGATTAAGCTGTTGTTGCAGGTGCTACCTTTATATTTACTCATGTTACCCAAGACCGACACAGGGGGACAGAAATCGAGACAGCAGGTGATTGATCTGGAGTGCCAGGAGAAACAGGACCACACGATTCACTGAGGCATCATTCCTGTTCAAGTATATAGCAGGGGGCTGAGCCCCAGGCAGGTCTCTCGTCGGTGGCTTTCTCTGTGCAGTGGGGTAGTCTGGCAGGGCCAGCGTGGCATGGCCCAGGCCAAATGGAGATGAACGCGGATTCAGTCCAATTAGGCTGGATAAAGCTTCCAGCAAGCAGAACACAGTTCACACAGTGGGGAACCAAATCACGACCCACTTTCAATACACAGCACATTTACATGTAAAGGATTCTAAAGTACCAGTAAGCAGAACACAGTTCACACAGTGGGGGACCAAATCACGATCCACTTTCAATATACAGCACATTTACATGTAAGGAAATTCTACTGTACCAGGCAAACCGCTCTCCGGTCACGATTGCAAAGTCTCTGCACAAACCGGGGATTCAAAAGCAGCTGGAAATCCCGACAGGCTGATCGCATTCAGCAAAATCTTCGGTCTTCTTCAGGTATGAGCCTGGTTAAAAAGTCAGTGGCTTATTTCGTTCTCGCAAACTTGGATTTAGTCCAAAATAATTGTCTTCTCTCGCTCTTAGGGGCAGCAGGCAGACATGCAGGTCATAACTCAGGCCTTTCCACAGTTCTCCCACGCAAAAATACTCACACGGCTGCTTGACTATCTCAAGCTGTTGCTTCTTCAGCTCCCAACTTAGATCTGACTCTACTGCCAGCAAGCCTGGGACTTTCCCCAGAATCCGAAAGGTTCAGTTGGTTGATTTGTCTGTCAGTCACAACAAAGGATCCCCTTTCAGGTGCAAAATGGCGCCCAAAGCCCCAAACTACAATTCCTACAGATTTTTACTCCAGACAGCTCCTGTAGTCCGGCTCCACTTTAGGATCCACAAGTACTGATTGGTCCAATTCGGCAGTCTAGGACCAAGATAGTGGAGATAAACACAACAGTCCTTGCTGCAAAAAAGGCAGGTTAGACAAACTACATTATCATTATCGCTCTAAATGATTTGCAGCAAATAGTTACATCTTTCAACAGAGCTCCCTCTAAGATTACTTATGACTGCAATCCAGGCAGCTCTTAAAGAGACAGTGCACAGAGGCTATACAGGCACTCTCTGGCAATCACATATAAACTGTTAAAACACAGGACACCAGCCTGGCAGTGAGCATTTCGGCAAGCTCAAGGAAGACTTTTCAGGAACCCCCATTTGTAGGGGGTTACACTCTATAAGCTACAACCTGTATGCTTAATTCTTTAAATGCCTATATTTGCACTTGCTTTACATGTCTGATTCATCCAAGTACTGACTTTGTACATTGTAACTGCCTGTACCGATGTCTACTTTTGTATGAAGTGTTGTCTACTGTAAACAAAAGTGTCCTCTGTGCCAGGACCAGCTTGAAAATGAGCTTGCTCAATGATGTAACTGCCTGATTAAATAAAGTTTGATTGATTGAAACCTTGGACTGACATAGATGGAAGGGGCCAGGGGAGGTAAAGACACCACCGGAAGATGAGGAGACTAGTGTCCAAAACCACACTCCCCCAGCAATATGAAAATATAAAGATACAAAAGATGAGATAAGAAATGCGAAGATGGCGGCGGGGCGGCTTAAGGTGATAGAGGAACAGAAGGTATAAAATGCTATATACTGAGTTACTGTATACTGGATATTGAGGAAACAGACCCAAATTTTATTGTTTTAAAGTTTTAATGTTTTAAAACTACAGTGTAGTAATGTCTAGATGTTGTATGACATTTATTTTCATTTTTTCTCTTCCTCTCTTAAATGTCTTTTTTGTTAAATATTCCTCTTTTCCTTGTATTATATGTGTTATACATACTATGGAATGTGGAAAAGGAAAGGATAAGAGTATCTAATTTTAAATAAAATCAAATAAACACATTATGGGGAAAAAAAGGACAGGACACTGTACTAATCCCTGTGGTACTCTGCTGGCCACTCTCTTATCCTCTGAGTAACTGTCATTTACCACCACCCTCTGACTCCGATCTTTCAACCAGTTAGATACCACGCTCCCTACCTTCTCCTGCATCCCCAGTCTGCTGAGTTTCATTATCAGCCTCCTGTGTGATACAGTGTCAAGGGCCTTACTGAAGTTCAGGTAGGCTGCATCCACTGCCCTCTCCTGATTCACCTCCATAGTTACCCAGTCAAAGAAAATCAGTGAGATTTGTGTGACATGACCTCCCCCTGTGAAGCCATGCTGCTGGGGGTCCTGCAACCCATATGTCACCAGGTACTCTATCAGTCTCTTGTCAGCAGGGACTCCATTAATTTTCCCACCACTGATGTGAGACTGACTGGTCTGTAATTATCTATAATTGCCATCCTCCTTCCTGCTGCAGCTGTGCAGAGGGACCACATCAACCCTCCTCCATTCCTCTGGAACTACCTCCATCTCCAGTAAGGCATTAAATAGTGTTGCCAGAGGGGCGGCTAACACCGTGCTCAAGCTCCTCTAGTATCCTTGGGTAGATCCCATCTGGCTTCATCACCTTATCTTCCTTTAGAGCTTTTATTCCCCAGTGAACTCTCTCATCCATAAATGGACTTGTGTCCACTCCCGGTCCCCCAGTGCCTGTTGATTCATGTTGGCCGTCCCTCTTCCACTGTGAAGACCGAACAGTCATTTAAAATTTTTGCTTTTACTTAATCTTCCTCTCCCCAGTCTCCCCCACCCTGTCTCCTGTTCCTCACTACATCACCCCGTCTATTTTCGCCCACGTATCTGAAGATAGTCTTATCCTCATTCTTGATCTTCTGAGCAATCCTTTCCTCATTTCGAGCCTTTGCTGTTCTCCTTCCTGTTTCTCTAGCTATATGTCCCTGTCCGCCTCCATTTGGGTCTCCTTGTACTTCCGGAAATCTGTGTTTTTCTCCTTTACCACTCTATGAACCTCCTTTGCAAACCACAGTGTCCTCTTTCTCCTCTTACCCTTGCCTGTTACCTTTAAAAAGCTTGCTGTTAGTTATGTCCTCTTTCATTCTTTTCCATTGTGCCTCCACCCCCCCAAGCTATCTCACCCCTTCAAAGTATGTCCTAAGGCAGTCTCCTATTTCTTTAAAATCTGTTCTCCTGAAGTCCAGGACCCTCGTCCTAGTGTGTTTTTCTCCCGTCCAATCTATATGCCAAACCACATTGTATGACGATCATGGCTAGTACCCAGAGTCGACCCACTGTGATGTCTGCACTGCTGTCCCTCTTTGTAAGTTCTACTGACAGAAACAAAAACTTGCTGTTTGGGTATTTTCCTTTGCTTTTTTATTGTTAACAGGACATTGTTTTCTTTGGGGAGGGAGACCTTATCTGATATTTTCATAGATATGGACACATCTGGCTGATTCTGCTTTAGATGGACATTTGTATTACAAATCCACCACTCCTTCTGTGAAATAGTATTTCTGAATATTTTCTAAATCTTCCTCACTTTCCAGCCTATCCTCTTGTTTTCTGACAGACAAGTGTTCTTGAGGAGTTGGCTATGCATGTGTGTGAGTCTGTGACTGTGTGTGTGTGTGTCTGTGAGCATGTGTGTGTGTGTGTGTGCCCTCTCTCTGTTATCATTCCTTAGACTATGGCTTTGGGAAATACTTCAACCTGATTGGCTGATGACATTGTAATGTAAAGTACGTTTCTTGTCCAACACCGTCCTGCAGAATAAAGAGCCTGTAGTTCCCTGCTCTTTCTGCCTCTGACTCTAGTGGAAGAGCTATTTTACAGAATAAATTTATTATTAAAGCTACTTTACAGCTTTTTTCAGATTCAGCCTATCTTTTCCAATTTCCATTTTCTAAGCATAATACGTCACTCCTGGGTATGTAGTGTTTGGGGATTCCTGTACTTCCAGGGTCTGTAAGGCCCTCCACCCATGGCCCTGTGCCTCCGTGCACCACTGGGCGTGCAGATATCCCCCAACATTGCACATCTTGCTGTGTCTTATTGGTTCCATCTTTCCTTTGCCTCCTTCTCCATGTATTCTCTCTCTCCTCATCTGAGCGTCACTGTCTCCTTCAAACTCTCTTCCCTCACTATCTCCCACACTCAGTTTGTCTCTCTTTTTCGCTGCCACCCACTTGAAAGAGCAGTGGGTTTGATTTTACACAAGTCTTTAAAAGTGTAGCCGCAGGCAACCTGGCTTGACAATAAAGGCTACATAAATAAAACAGGAGCTAGCCTTACAAAGAAACCTGACACTGTTAAACATTGGTACGAGACATTGCTATTTAGATCTGGCTCGCGGCAGAAAGCTCCCTACAGCTGGGTCTCCTGTTGCTCAGCCTCCCATCACCATGTGCCCCTTCCCAGACAGGGTTCCAGTAATTCAGTTGCAGAGTGCAACATGTACTGCACTTAGTCCTTGGGCCATCATCATATCCCACCACACATTGTTATTAAAAGCTACTCCAGTGCAAAGCCCAAGCCCATTCCACTAAAAAGCAGTTGAACAGGCTGATTACATGTAAGGGAAGCTGTTTGGTGTAGTGGTTACAGCTCGGCACTGTAAGCCAGTTGTCCCCCCCCCATCTATTATTTTTACTCCTTAGCTACTGGGCAGTCCCGATTGGATGCCTCCCCCAGTAATATTGTTTTTTGCACAGTTTATTAATTTTCACACTTTTAACTCTGTAAAATTACTGTTGTTTTCCTTGTGTAATACCTCCTGAAGTGTTTACAGGCTCAGTAACCAGACAATGCAGGCGCCATCTGATGGTGAAAGTTGAGCTTGCAGTGTGCAAAGAACAGGAGTCAGTTGAACAGCTGGGCTGCCTTGCACAAGGATATGCGTACCCATGGTTCCTTGCATTAAGACTGTGGCTTTTGAGTAGGTGCGTGGTTTGAAAAGATGCACAAAAACAAACAAACTGGATATTTCTTTTCCTCTAGCATCCTTTTACGATCCTATGCACTACTCTTCCAGCGAACTGTCTCTTTAGTTTGGAAACACAGACTGTATTAAATGCCAGATTCCTTTGGGTCTGACTTGGTATTTGGCTGAGATACTGACTGCACTTCCATGAGGAGTCCCAACATGATGAAATATTTATCTGTCATGGCTGGTACTGGGGTTGATACCTTAGAGTATATGTGTTGTAAGGAGGGATGCGCAAGAACCAAGCAGCTTGGGTAACAGAAAACATGAGTAGAGGTGCTGCCACTGAGACCTGAGATGTGGGGACTGATCTAAAAGTCCAGTATTTACTCTGTAAATCCAGTAAACCATGCCCCCTCCCCCACACAAGCTGAGGAGAGGACATTACACATACACCCTGAGTCACGACTTCAACTCTGTGTGCCTTTCAATAAACAAATGACCTTTTATGCCAGCATAAACACCTTTTAGTTGTAGCCCCGGGGGAAGACTTATCCCAAGCCCTAGTGTGAAGAACAAAAATAGCCTGCTTTTTTTTTTTCTGCCCCTGTCTGACTGGTTCCCTTCTGCCAGTCACCACAGCCCCGTTACCCTGACATCCTCAAGGACTTACCTATCTGCCTCTCCCCCCAGAGTGTATCCCGTTGGCTCAGTCAGTGGGGTTCTCCAACCCCTGCCATTGAACATCTGGTGTGCTGGACAGGGCCTGCACGTGACCAGTGCCATCCTGCCGATTTCTCGTTTTTCTCCCCAGGAGGTGCGGACATGCAGCACCATCAGGACTACCGCGTCGCATGCCTCCCATGACATGTGTTGAAGGCTGCGCACCCTCAGCGCACATCTAACAGCCCGGAACTGCCTTCTCCCTACCTCCGCTAGGGGTCAGTTGCATGCTGGGCACCACTTTCCTCCACCCCTGGTGGAGAAGAGCAGTACCACATGCAGTTGATCCTCCTCCCCCCAGCAGACCCTCTGATACCTCGAGTTCACTTTTGAACCGGGTCATCAGCGATGCAAGCGGTAGTGCTACTATTACACTGTCAGGCTGGCCCAGTAGCCTGCCATTATGATGCAGACAGACACTGCTCAGTATCTTGTAATTTGTGATGCTCACCGAGGGAATCACTGGGTACCTTGGGTAGTAGATTGGCTAGAGACCCCCTATAAATTGGTACATATTTGTACATCCTGCTTATTGCACCCCTACTTATGAAATGGGGGGGGGATATAATAGACCTATAATCCCCTCCAAACCTAAAATTGCTATGGTACCCTAGTGTGATAAACATTCAGTGTGGTTGGGGGGTATGTGGTTTCAATAATGTCCAACAAGTAACACCATTCTTGCCTGATCAGCATACCAGAAGTGCCAGTCATTGGAAGGGCAGTCGCCTTGATCCTATCTGGCACAGTGTTTATGAAATCTTGCATCAATTATCCTCCTGTACACCCCGCTCTGACACATATTTTCAACTCTTGGAAATATTCACTGGCCATGTCTGACACTTCATTTAAGTCTGTGTATCAGACGTATGCTGAAGCGTTGACATCCCTGACACAAAATTAGGATTACGCGACACATTTAAAAAAAATTCAGAGATAAGCAGCTGCCTTCTGTCATCATGAGTAAACGCCCGGACTGTGGCTGTCAGCCAGACAAGTGAAAACTGCGGCTCTTCCACTTTAGGCTGATGTGTCAGTGTTTCTGTGTATATTTGTGAACTATCAGCATCAAATAATATAAGGTACATCAGCAAAAGGCAGTAAGCAATAGCAAAAGAGTGAATAATCAACGGATATTGATTATGTGGTCGTCTATAAGAAGCACTGAGTGGTACTTCTGTTTCCTACAATTAGCCTTTTAGCTGCACTCCAAAAAAGGGAATACAAGATGGAACACAATTGTGTATCCTGAGGGCAGCTTTGGGAAGTGATGTCTTGTCGTTTATTTTAAATTAAATGGAAGTGCTGTCATGCTTTATTGCAGTTCCGAGTTTGCAGGCTGCCTGCTTATTTAAAAACAGTTCAAGAGACCCATGATGTTTTCACCTTGTCTGTTTTTTTTTTGGGGGGTTCCATTGTGCTTTTCCATCACACGTGCCTCTTGTGGATGATGTCCCAGCACTTGCACCACCTGAGGTTCTGCCCACAACATTCCCTGTGCTGGGCCTATGGGGTGGCTGCCTCCTCCATCTGAGACTGAATCAACTTGTCTTCAGGAGTCAACGTGGGGCCTGAATACCCGTCGGGCATTTTCCCCTTTGCTTCCATCCCTCCACAACAGGACGCGCCTAGCAAGGGCTCAAAATATATGCCTGCTGGACAGGTCATCAGGAGCCAGCTGGCATCTTAACAATCACTAGCTGCTCCACCTGCACATTAACAATCGGGCACCCTTCCTCCTCAGAGGAGAGCATCCTCTGGGAGTTTAGTCCTCTCTCTGTCAGCCCTCTGGTGCTCCTGATCCTGGGTCACCGGTGTTTCGAGTGGCAATCCTGCTGCTGCATCAACGGGCCAGCTACGGTAGAACTTTTGCTGTAATATTTTCCTACTGAAGGCAGTTGGGGGTACAGCAGCTGGAGCACACCTCTGCAAAGCAGGAGATGCCAGGTTCAACTGCAACCAGAGCCACTGCTAACCACGTGACCTTGAGCAAGCCTCTTGACCTCCCTGCCCTTCATCTCTCCAAGCTGTAAAATAGCATGGGAACAGGACCCCCCTGTAAATTTATTTAGTTTTTGTTAACTGGGTAGGTGCACTAGCCATGAAATGACTATTTTTAGGCACGACCCGGGAGAGTACAACATGAGGTGTTCCATCTTGGCTATCTTGGGTCCATAAACTATAAAAGATGGTATATGCATAAGAGAGACTCGGATAATCCATGGTGTCTTCCAGATACTCGGAATAATGCCACTTGTAGTCCAAATAATTTAGAGAATTTATCCGGAATGTTCATGAAAATGATCTGTTATGCTATTCTTTCCTTCTGGATATGGACACATGCAGTGCCTGCAGATGGTGATCCAGAGTGGTTTGTGCTGTACCCGAGCCGCTTAAAAAGTAAGGAATAACATATGACCATGGGTCCAGGTGTGCTGGGATGTAAATATCAGGTATTGGACGCGTTGTGACTTCAACCACGGAGGTAACATATAAACATAGGCGTTGACGGCAGATAAAAGACATCAAGGCCCCTCCAGTCTGCCCATTTCTTTTCTACCTTATAAATGTGCAATCGGCCTTTGCTCTGTCAATGACCTATCTATTCATACTCATCTATATTGCTCCCTTATACCTATTCCATGCCTGTTTGAAGCCCTGCACTGTATTCATATCCACCACTTCCTGAGGTAGGCGTTCCATGCATCTACCACCCTTTCTGTGAAAAGAACTTCCTCACATTACCCCTTAATCGGCCTCCCTCTAATCTCATGTCGTGTCCTCTTGCCCTGCTGTTTTCTTATATTGAAACATGTTAGACTTTTCACCTTGTTAATGCCCTTAAGGTGTTTGAATGTTTCGATCATATCACCTCTCTCCTCCTTTACTTTAGGGTATACATATTGAGCTCCGTTAATCTCCCATATGTTTTCTGATGCAGTTCCTGCACCAGTTTGGTTGCCCTTCTCTGGACTGCCTCAATTTGGTTAATGTCCTTGTGAAGGTGTGGCCTCCAGTACTGTACGCAATACTCCAGATGGGGCCGAACCAGTGTCTTCTGACTTGTGATACCCCTACTAATACACCCTAACATCCCCCTAGCCTTACCTACTGCTTTAGTGGTCTGCTTGGATGATTGCAAGTCATCTGTGATGATGATGCCCAAGTCTCTTTCTTCCCTTGTGACTGCCAGCAACTCCCCTCTCAACCTATAGGTGGCTTCAGGGCTTCTCTTCCCTATGTGCATGATCTTGCATTTCTTTGAATTAAACCCCAGTTGCCACTCTTCTGACCATTTTGCTAGTTTATCCAGATCTCTTCTCATTCTGTCCACCCCATTTGGACATCAGGTGTCAGTATATCTCTACACACATGGGTACCCTTACATATACAGTATTATTGGACTTAGAATTTAAATGATCAAGTAATAGGAGACAGTATTAAGTGAAACTGGTCAGATGTCTGGACAACACATGACTGTTCATAGCCAGTCAGATTGCTAGATTTTCTTTTTAACCTGCTTTATAAATTTAAAAACTATAGATTTATATAAAGATATATGTAGATTGGATTTGACAAGGGTGAGAGTGAGATAGTAGAAATATCTTCATGAACTATTCTCGACCCCCTGTTCTTACAAGTGGCGAAGCCATGAGTGAGGTCAGAAGAGGTCAAATATAGCAAGACACCTCATGGCTCATCCGAAGTCTGTGACACCGGAACGTTTTGATCCAGACCTGCTAAGAAAATAATCCCGCGCTGAGCTGGGCAGAGTAAGATTTATTTAAAAAATAGCCAGAAACTTATGACAGTCGGTCATTTTATTCCCATGCCATAAATGACATATGCCATGGGCTGCGTGGAAATAAACCATTAATTTTTTGTATCAGGGTTTGATCTCCATAGACCTCACTTGTGGCTCTGCCACTCATAAAGATCAACAGAAGTCAAAACCTGGCGCAAAAATAAATGGCTTATTTTCATGCAGCCCTTGACATATCCTAGTTCTATCACAAAACCACCTAAACACCTGTTGTGCAAATCAAACTGACAGAGGTGTGAATGAGATGCTCGCAGTGTCACAGTTTACATTTTATACTATTTTTCCTTTTGTAATTTATAATTTCTATCACAAAACCAAAAAACACCTAAACACCAGTTCTTCGCGGTCAGGATGTCAAGTATAGCTCATGAAGCTATTTCTACTATCTCATTCTCACCCATGTTTTATATATATAATGGTGAGAAAAGAAAAATCAATAAAAATACTGCCACCTGATTGGGTGAACACAGCCCATGACCATGCATTATCGCACAATGACTGTACACCTACACTTCTTTCTATTCCCACCCCTGCAAAACTGTTTGGGCCATTTTATAAGACAGATAAATCCACTACAGGGTGTGTGCTCCTGCTCCAATAAATGCAAGCTTTGGGTGGTTGAAGCGCACCGACCTGCGGCCTCGGGCGTCGCAACACATCGAGGCGGTGTATATCAGCGCATGACCGCATGCCCAGTAGTGGATCATCTGTTAGACATTTGTGTGTGTTTTGTTAGCTTTCAAACTGTTCATGGAAGTTTCATATTTATTGCCGCGCCCCAACCTGTTCTGTATTAACCCGCTTATCATTGGATGTTCATTTTGTTCTCAGTGCTGTTACTGCACTGTAACTCTTCTGGATCATGCCTCACAAATATACATCTGCATGTCTAGCATACTTACCTGCAGAACGAAAAGCCATACAATCAGTATGGCAGCACCCCATGCCTGCTTCTTCCCCCCCGACGAATCGCAGTGGGTGGATATGTGCATTGGGGGATGTACGAGGAATAAGGTATAACAGAACAAATCAAATCAACATTTTTCGAGGACGGTAAGAAGCTCCTGTAATGATGGCCACTTAACACAACTGCACTGGGCAGACAGCCATAATCTAGTGGTTAGTTTAATGGCCACTAGTGATCATTGGCATTAGCAAATAGACTTTTTACTGCTTACTCATGACAAACATTCCTCACCAGCCATCTATCATACCTGGAAAATCACAATTCTGGGCCTGTTGAGGGGCTTGTGTGGGGCTGCAAGCTGAAAAGTCCATTGCTAATATCAACTAAGTCAGTGAAACACAGAAACTTAGAATCTGATGGCAGATACGTACCGCTTGGCCCACACTATCTGCCCATTTTTCTGTACCTACAGTATCACCACAGACCCTACCTGATCTACAGCTCTTTCTCCCTCCTCCCTTTCCTTTCCACTATGATTTCCTTGTGCCTGCATTATGCATTCTTGAACCCCACCACTGTTTTTGCCCCCACCACCTCCTCCGCTGGAAGGCTATTCTAGAAATCCACCACTCTTTCTGTGAAGAAGTACTTCCTCACACCTCTCCTGAATCAACCCCCCTCCAGCTTCATAGCATGTCCCCTTGTTCTTGAGCACCTTTTCTTCTGAAAAATACTTCCCTCCTGTACCTCATTTATTCCCTTGAGGAATTTAAAGGTCTCTATCATATCCTCCCTTTTTCTTTTCTCTTCCGGGGTGTACATATTGAGGTCCTTTAGTCTCTCCTCATAAGGCTTTCGATGCAGACCCTGCACCATTTTAGTTGCCCTCCTCTGGATCGCCTCCACTCTGTCTATGTCCTTCTGGAGATGTGGTCTCCAGAACTGGACACAGTACTCTAGGTGGGGTCTTACCAATGATCTATACAGAGTCAACACCACCTCCTCTTTCTGCAGGTGTTACTTCTCCCTATACACCCCAGCATCCCACTAGCTCACAGCTCCCTTGTTGCACTACCTGGCTACCTTTAGGTCATCTAATATGATTACCCTGATCTCTTTCCTGCTTGGTAGACGTCACTACCACTCCACCTATTTTGTATTCTGCCCTAGGTTTCTGTGTGCCCTAAGGCATTATTTTGCACTTTTTCAATTGAAACCCAGCTGCTATATATTTGACCACTCCTCTAGCTTTTTCAGTTCTCTGCTCATCCTTTCCACCCAACTGGAGTGTCCACCCTATTGCAGATTTCAAACAACATGAAGTCTTGCTGTATTCTGACAGTAGCAGTGAGTCCCAACCTTCGAACTGCCCGGAGATGAAAGAGTTAACTTTCCATGCCAGGCATGGGCGCTGAGCTCGAGCTCGGTTGAGACTCTGTCTGTTGCTGTTTAAACTCAAACCGTCAGATTCTTTACTCCGCCTCACTGAACAGTCGCTCCGGAGATTTCTCCTTCTGCTCGGTTCAATTTGTCGGTTAAAGTACCACTTTTCTTGGTTTTCGACCGAATTTAAACCGTAACCTGTCGGTTCAGTCTCTGTCTGTGGTATTTGTGAGTACTAGATAGGTTTATATTTTATTCTGTTCTGTGTGGAACTTGTAAACGGTTTATCGGTTCGGTTTGAACTGATCAAGTTGTTTAAAAAATCTTAAATTGTGCTTTTAGAGTGTGGTTACCGGTTCTTATCGGTTCTAAAAAGAGCGGATTTTATTACGTTTTTTTCCACAACCCGTGACACGGTTGGGAACCGATAAGAGGGTCTTGCCTGGCGGATTGCCATAAAAGGGTAAGTTTGGTTAGGACTGGCACTATGTCTGAGAAACCCAAAAGAAAAACAGACCCACTGGGTTTCAACACTGCAGTGTGTGTGTGGGGAAGTTTTTGCCAAGGCTGACCCCCACACCACCTGTGTTTATTGTCTGGGGTTTGACCACCTCATTGCAGACTGCCAGATTTGCAAAAATTTCCCTGCAGCTACCCTAGAAAAGAGAGCTGGTAGGCTCAGGGAAAGGGAGGCCAAAAGTCCGCTGAACCGGATGGCCAGCCGGTTCGGGTTCAATCGAACCATAAGGAGTGCCCTCTGACCAGGGCGAGACTTCTTCAGGCAAAGGAGAGCCGATTCTGAGGAGTCGGTTCGCTAAAGAACTAAAAAGAAAAATCAGCTGGTGTGGAGCCAAAACTTTCCTCTCCAACGCTGAAGAAATAGCCAAAGCGATCAAAATTGTTCAGTCGCTTTCCCAGCTTGACCAACCGCACCATTGTGGGCAGGCGCTCGGTTCGCCGGTTCCACCAGTTCAAGAGTATGATTTAGAGGAATTTATGAACTGGAGGAGGAGGAGGAGTATGAGGAAAGTGAATGTGGATTTGAAAGTCTGGATGTGCCCATTGACCCGGACATCTCCCCAGACAGACCTTCAGGAGTGTCTCCTCCTAGGCTTTCTGAGTCCCCCTCCCATTTCATGTTTTATAAAAAAGTGGCTGAAACCCTCCAGCTTCCTATGGAAGAAGCTGTGGATGACCAGGAGGAGCCTGACTATGTGGAAATGATGGATATCCCAGAGTCTAGGAGGCTGTCTATTCCCTTGAACAAATCTTTTGAGAAACAGACATTTAAGATTTTAAAGACTCCTAACACTATACCTCCTGTGGATAAAAGAATGGACAAGAGGTATACATTGTCAGGCTCAGACACAGAGTTCCTTACACAACAATGCAGCCATGTTAGGGTAGTGCAGGCTGCAGCCTGTGATAAGGCAAACATTCCCTTGGCTTCACACCCCCCGGACAAGGACTCCAGGAGGATTGATGCCATTGCAAAGAAACAGTACATGGCAGCATCCTTGGGACTCAGACAGGCCAATTATATGGCCTATACTGCTAGGTATCAAAAATCCAGATGGGACACTGTTATGGCCCTAGCAAAACAGGTCCCTGGCCAGCTTGCCAAGGAGCTGGAGCAGGTGGCTGCTGATGGTATTGAGGCATCCAAGGTGCAATTCCATGCTGCAGTAGACTCCAATGATGTGTCATCTAGAGTCATGGCTACATCTGTGGCACTTGAAGAATGGCTTGGCTCAGATGTACTGGCCTGTCACAGGATACCCAGACTAAGGCCATGGATTTTCCTGTTGTTGGTAATTCTCTGTTTGGGGAGCAAACAGAGAATTACATGAAAAATGGATGAGTATAGGTCCACCTATAGGATGCACAGGCCAAGGAAAGGCAGGCCACCCTCAAAGGCAGCTTCCCAGGGGCAGGGGTGGCCTCTTTCATAGGCCTTTACTAAGCCCAGACCTCCTCTTCTGGTTATGCCCAGAGGGGGTTCTTTAGAGGGAGAGGCAGACTGGCTTCTAGCAGGCCTGCTTCCACCCCTCAGCCCAAAGCCCCTGCCAAACAGGCACCCTGATGGGGTTGCCAGGGCCGATTCTCAGCTACCTGTAGGGGGCAGGCTGGCTTATTTTGTCCAGGACTGGGAGTCTCTGACATCAGACAAATGGGTCCTGGAAGTAGTAAGCCAGGGACTGGTTCTCAGCTTCAAAAAGTTTCCAAAGATAAGAACCAGATCCTTTCCACCTGCAAATCCATCAGAGGCACTTGCCTTAGAGGCAGAGGTCTCTTCCCTCCTAGCTCTCAGAGCTGTGGAAAGGGTTCCACCCCTACACCAGGGCAAAGGGTTGTACTCCAGGTACTTCCTTACCCCAAAAAAGACAGGAGAATGGCGGCCCATCCTGGATCTTAGATACTTTAACAAGCACCTTTTAAAACCAAAATTCAAAATGGTGACTCTGGGAATTATTCTACCCTCTTTAAGGCCAGGGGACTGGCTAGTGTCCCTGGACCTCAAGGATGCCTACTTCCATATTCTCATCAGAAGCTCCCAGCTGAAAGTACCTCAGGTTCGAGCTGCCCTCAGGCCATTACCAGTTCAGAGCAATGCCCTTTGGCCTCACCTCTGCTCCAAGGGTATTCACAAAATGCCTGGCAGTGGTAGTTGCTTCTCTAAGAAGGCAAAGATTGCCATCTTCCCTTACCTGGACGACTGGCTCATAGTAGGCCAGTCCCCAGACCAAGTCAAGTTACACTTACAGATAACTCAGCAACTGCTCACTTCTTTGGGTTTCCTTCTAAATCTTCCAAAGTCAGTTCTAGAGCCTGTCCAGCTCCTCACCTTCATAGGTGCAGAGCTAGACACAGAGAAGGGCCAGAGCCTTCCTTCCCCTGGACAGGGCAAGGACCCTGGTCTCTCTGGCCTCCTCATTCACCCTGCAGGTGTCTCGACCAGCAAGGCATTTTCTACAGCTCCTGGGGCACATGGCTGCTTCTACAGCCGTAGTGCAGGGAGCAAGATTTCAGATGAGGGACATTCAGTTCCATTTGAGAGCCTTTTGGTCTCAAAGGAAGGACCCTCTGACCAAACTGATCCCAGTAACTTGAACCCTGATCCAGGCCCGACAGTGGTGGCAGGATCAGAACAATTTGAGACAAGGGGTTCCCTTTGTCACTCAGTCTCACTCTTTAATCCTTACTATAGATGCCTCCCTCTTGGGGTGGGGGGCTCACATGGGCGACCTCACCACCCAGGGGTTGTGGTCCCCCTCAGGAATCTCTGCTCCACATCAATCTGTTGGAACTCAGAGCAGTATTTCTAGCACGTCAAGCTTTTTCCAAATCTGTTCAGACAGAGTTGTACAGGTCAGAACAGACAACACCACCACAATGTGGTACATCAACAAGCAAGGAGGCACTCAGTCTACGGCCTTGTGCACCTAAGCAATGAAGTTGTGGTCTCTGGCTTACTCCCTGAACACCTCCCTCATAGCAGTTCACCTCCCAGGCAAGGACAATGTCCTGGCAGATGCTCTCAGCAGGATTTCCCAGGGCCATCACGAATGGTCACTGGACCCCCTGGTCTTGGAGGTGATATTTTCCAGATGGGGCACCCCTCAGATAGATCTTTTTGCAGCCCCAGACAATCACCAACTTCCCCTTTTTGCTGCAGGCCCCAGTGTTGGGCTCCAGTCCCCTGGATGCCTTAGTTCTCAATTGGGAAGGAAGTTTCTCATGCTTTTCCCCCTTCCTCTCCTGTTCAAAGTGCTAGTCAAAATCAGATCTCAACCCTGCAAGATGATCCTGATTGCTCCAGACTGGGCCAGACAGCCCTGGTATCCACTCCTACTGTCCTTAGCAGTCCATCTTCCCCTGTGTCTTCCCAGGAATTACAACCTGTTAACCTGTGCTCAGGGGAGGGTTTGGTAGCCGAACCTCAAATCTCTCAATCTCAAGGCCTGGCTCTTGAAGAGTTAGAGTTTGCCGATTTACACCTCTCCCAAGGTGTAATGGATATCCTGAAGGCTTCTAGAAAACCTTCCACCAGGGCTACTTATAATTCCAAATGGAAAAGATTTTCCATATGGTGCTCTGGGAAGCATATTTCCCCCGAATCTGCTGATCTGCCCACGGTCCTTGATTATATGGTCCACTTAAATAGCTTGGGGCTGAGACCAGCTACACTGAAAGTGCATCTGGCAGCTGTGTCTGCTTTTATTTCAGCAGGTAAGCCCTCTTCTCTTTCAGCTCACCCTGTATTCTCCAAGTTTTTCAAGGGACTGCTTCACACCAACTCTCCATTCAAGGACCCTGCCCCTGCCTGGGACCTTAATGTTTGCATTGCTCAGCTTATGCAACCCCCTTTTGAGCCTTTGTCTTCGGCAGAGCTTAAGTACTTGACTTGGAAGACTGTGTTTCTGGTAGCCATCACTTCTGCCAGACGCATAAGTGAATTACAAGCTTTGTCAGTGGAGCCTGATTTTATCTCCTTTCATAGAGATAAGGTGGTCCTCAGGATTAACAGGAAGTTCTTGCCTAAGGTGGTTTCAGATTTCCACCTTAATCAATCTATGTCTCTTCCAGTGTACTTCACTGACCATTCCTCTTCTGGCGAGAAGGCTGCACAGTTTAGATGTGAAAAGAGCCCTTAGTTACACATAGAGCGACTAGGTCACAGGTTTGACTCCTCCAACTGTTCCTCACTTATGGTGAGGTTGGTAAAGGAAACCTGCCACTAAAAGATCCATTGCCAGGTGGATTGTCTCTTGTATCCAATTTTGCTGTGAAAAAACTGGGTAAGGTTCCTCCCTCAGGCCTGAGGGCTCACTCTACCAGAGGTACAGCTGCTTCCCTGGCTGCTGCCAGGGACATCCTATTCTAGAGATATGTCAAGCAGCTACCTGGAAAACAGTTCACACTTTTACCAAGCATTACTCCCTGGACATCCAGGCTAGGGAGTGATGCTCGGTTTGGCACAGCTGTGCTTCAGAGCCTATTTTTAAGTAGGTTCTGTCCCTCCTCCATGGAGGTACTGCTTTGTAGTTCTGCTACTGTCAGAATATAGCAAGACTTCATGTTGTTTGGAAGAAAAATTACTCACCTTAGTAATGTTGTTTCTTCTAATGGAGTCTTGCTATATTCTGACCTCCCTGCCTGCCCCTCTCAGAACCTCTGTTTTTGGGATGTGGGTGGGCAGTGCGAGTTGGCACTTAGTAGGTGCCCACTTTTTGTTTTCACCCTTCTTTTCTTTTCTTTCTTGGGGTGAGTTGGTGTTGTGTTTTCATTTTTGGTCTCCTGACTCGAGTCTTTGTTTTGGGACCAAAAATGTGTTTTATGTTTAGTAGCCAGTTAGCTAGTGTAGGTTTACAGCTTCCACACAGGACCTTAGTGAGTTTAGCTCAGAAGATCTGACGGTTTGAGTTTAAACAGCAACAGACAGAGTCTCAACCGAGCTCGAGCTCAGCGTTCCATGCCTGGCATGGAAAGTTAACTCTTTCATCTCCGGGGCAGTTCGAAGGTTGGGACTCACTGCTACTGTCAGAATATAGCAAGACTCCATTAGAAGAAACAACATTACTAAGGTGAGTAATTTTTTCCTTAGTGTCATCCACAAAGAGGCAGACCTTCTCTTCCAACTCCTCTGTAATGTCACTTACAAAGACGTTAAAGGGAACCAGTCCCAGCACTGATCCCTGAGGCACCTCACTGGTCACCCTCCCCTTGTCTGAGTGAACTTCGTTTTTCACCATCTTCTGTCACCTATCCCCTAACCAATTTCTTATCCAGTTTAGCACCTTTGGAACCACTACTAAGCTCTCCAGCTTGCTTACTAGTCTTCTATGTGGAATGGTGTCAAAAGCCTTACTAAAATCGAGGTAGGCCACGTCCACCGTTCCACCCTGATCTAATTCTTTTGTCACTCGGTCAAATAAATCTATTAGATTGGTTTGACATGACCTCCCCCCTGTGAACCCATGATGCTTCTGGTCTTGTAACCCACTGGATTCAAGAAATTTCACAATCCTTTCCTTCAGCAGTGATTCCATTAATTTTTCCCTCCACCGATGTCAGGTTGACTGGCATATACCATAGATACTCGCGTATAAGTTGAGTTTTCAGTGCCAAAACAGGCACTGAAGAATGGAGACTCAGCTTATATGTGGGGCTGATTGATCTGCAGAGCTTTACTACAGTTTGAGAGCCCATTACTATCACAGTACATTTACTGGTAGCTGCAACAGATTTAATTCTTGCTTGTTTTCCAGTCACTCTTCTGACGTCCTGGTACTTAACTCACTGCTGTTTGAGAGCCCTTTATTGTATTATAAAACAAAATAATTTTGTGCACTTTTAATTTCTTGCAATGAACCCTGCTGTCTTATTTGTACAAATTCATGTCTGCTTTTGCGAGAGCATGGGAGAGTAAAGGCAGTGATGGGAATGATCGTTCAGTATTCAGCATTTGGGGGACGCAGCAACACGTGGCATCAAAAGTACAGCAACAGGATTTTTTGCAGTAGTATTTTGCACATACAGCAGTTTATCCAAGAGGTGCATGACAATTTGTGCAAGACTTGTATTGGTAAAGTTGGCTTGGGGTGGTTAGGGACACTAATCGGGGCAGCTGATCAGTGTATCAGCACCATGTGTTTTCGGCATTTGTGGATCGGTGTCTTGGGGCCCTCAATTAAACAGTACTGTACATAAAAAAATGACAAAATAAATAAATATGAAATATGGACACAGAACTTCAGTGACTTGTGCTGGTGAGGGTGGATTAGGGAAAGTGGTACCGTTAGCACTGGTGTGTTGTGCTGGTGAGGTTGGGTTAGGGAAAGTGGTACTATTAGCAGTAGTGTGTTGTGCTGGTGAGGGAGGGTTAGGGAAAGTGGTACCATTAGCAATAGTGTGTTGTGCTGGTGAGGGAAGGTTAGGAAAAGTGATACTGTTAGCAATAGTGTATTGTGCTGGTGAGGGAGGGTTAGGGAAAGTGGTACTGTTAGCACTAGTGTGTTGTGCTGGTGAGGGTGGGTTAGGGAAAGCGGTACCATTAACAAGTGTGTTGTGCTGGTGAGGGTGGGTTAGGGAAAGTGGTACCGTTAGCACTAGTGTGTTGTGCTGGTGAGGGTTGGTTCGGGAAGGTGGTACCGTTAGCACTAGTGTGTTGTTCTGGTGAGGGTGGGTTAGGGAAAATGATACTGTTAGCACTAGTGTGTAGTGCTGGTGAGGGGGATTAGGGAGAGTGGTACTTTAAGCACTAGTGTGTTGTGCTGGTGAGGGGGGTTAGGGAAAGTTGTACCATTAGCACTAGTGTGTTGCGCTGGTGAGGGTGGGTTAGGAAAAGTGGTATCATTAGCACTAGTGTGTTGTGCTGGTGAGGGTGGGTTAGTGAGAGCGGTACTGTTAGCACTAGTGTGTTGTGCTGGTGAGAGGGAGTTAGGGAAAGTGGTGCTGTTAGCACTAGTGTATTGTGCTGGTGAGGGGGGTTAGGGAAAGCGGTACCATTAGCACTATTATGTTGTGCTGGTGAGGGAGGGTTAGGGAAAGTGGTACTGTTAGCACTAGTGTGTTGTGCTGGTGAGGGTGGGTTAAGAATAGTGGTATCGTTAGCACTAGTGTGTTGCGCTGGTGAGGGTGGGTTAGGAAAAGTGGTATCATTAGCACTAGTGTGTTGTGCTGGTGAGGGTGGGTTAGTGAGAGCGGTACTGTTAGCACTAGTGTGTTGTGCTGGTGAGAGGGAGTTAGGGAAAGTGGTGCTGTTAGCACTAGTGTATTGTGCTGGTGAGGGGGGTTAGGGAAAGTGGTACCATTAGCACTATTATGTTGTGCTGGTGAGGGAGGGTTAGGGAAAGTGGTACTGTTAGCACTAGTGTGTTGTGCTGGTGAGGGTGGGTTAAGAATAGTGGTATCGTTAGCACAAGTGTGTCATGCTGGTGAGGGAGGGTTAGTGAGAACGGTACCGTTAGCACTAATGTGTTGTGCTGGTGAGGATGGGTTAGGGAAAGGGGTACTATTTACACAAGTGTGTTGTGCTGGTGAGGGTGGGTTAGGGAAAGTGGTACTGTTAGTACTAGTGTGTTGTGCTGGTGAGGGCGGGTTAAGGAAAGTGGTACTGTTAGCACTAGTGTGTTGTGCTGGTGAGGGTGGGTTAGGGAAGGTGGTACCGTTAGCACTAGTGTGTTGTGCTGGTGAGGGTGGGTTAGGGAAAATGATACCGTTAGCACTAGTGTGTTGTGGTGGTGAAGGGGGTTAGGAAAAGTTGTACCGTTAGCACTAGTGTGTTGCGCTGGTGAGGGTGGGTTAGGGAAAGTGGTATCATTAGCACTAGTGTGTTGTGCTGGTGAGGGTGGGTTAGTGAGAGTGGTACCGTTGGCACTAGTGTGTTGTGCTGGTGAGGGTGGGTTAGGGAAAGTGGTACCGTTGGCACTAGTGTGGTGTGTTGTGCTGGTGGGGAGGGGGTAGGGAAAGTGGTACCGTTAGCACTAGTGTGTTGTGCTGGTGAGGGTGGGTTAGGGAAAACGGTACCGTTCGCACTAGTGTGTTGTGCTGGTGAGGGGATTAGGAAAGCAGTACTATGGGTACCTAGTATGTTTGTGTTGGGTGAGGGGTTAGGGAAAGTGGTACCATTAGCACTAGTGTGTTGTGCTGGTGGGGGGGGTAGGGAAAGTGGTACCGTTAGCACTAGTGTGTTGTGTTGTGTTGGTGAGGGTGAGTTAGGGAAAGCGGTACTGTTAGCACTAGTGTGTTATGCTGGTGAGAGTGGGTTAGGAAGGGTATACTGTGTTTTTCAGAGGAAGGAAAGAAAGTGAGGAAAGAGTAAGACTCCTGGTGCAGCGTGTACCAGAAACTATATATTAAGTAAAGGGGAGGTGGGTGTCAACCTGTATGTGAGACATATTTAACAATCTGCTAAAATCCACAAGAAAAAGGGGGATCAACTTATATGCGAGGTCGACTTATACGTGAATATATATATATATGGGTAATTGCCAACCTTCTCTCTGCTATCACTTTTGTGAAGTGGGGCTGCATCTACCTCCTCTAGTCCTCCGGAACCGCCCGTTTCCAGTGAGCTATTAACTAAGACTGTCAGAGGTACAGCCAGCACCACTCTGATCTCCGTCAGTATCCTTGGATGCACCCTGTCTTGCCCCACTACTTTGCCCGCCTTCAGATTAGTGAGTCCCTTCAGGGCTCTTTCATCAAAAAAAACAACTAGTGTCTTCCTCCCTCCCTCCAAAGTTTCTGTTACTTTTTTTGTGGCCCCTTCCCTTCTTCTACTGAACAAAAGTATTTGTTAAGGATGTCTGCTTTTCTTAGTGCCGCTCTGCACAACCCCCATCCCCTTCCCTTTTTAACCTTACAATCCCATCCCTGGTCTTCCTCTTTTCATTTACATACCTAAATATGTCTTGTCCCCTTTCGTTACCTCCTGGGCTGCTCTCTCTTCTGCTTGTGCCTTTACACTCCTTACTGCTTTCCTTGCTTCCCTGTTTCCCCTGATACACCTCCCTATCCTCCTCCTCCTCCTGTATCTTTTTATAACTTCTGAATGCTACCCTTTTAGCTTTTACCTTTTCAGTCACCACTTTTTAGAACCATAGTGGTCTCATTTTCCTCTTGCTTTTGCTCACTTGTTTGATGCAAAGGTTTGCTGCCTTTATTATGCTCCCTTTTAGCTTCACTCACTGCTCCTCCACTCCACCCAGGCCATCCCCCCCACCAGGTCATCCCTGAGGAATTCACCCATCTTTATAAAATCTGCCTTTCTGAAGTCCAGGACCCTCGCCCTTGTGTGGTTCGATTCTGCAGCCATCCTTATATTGAACCACACTGTATGGTAATCACTGGTCCCCAGGTGGCCTCCAACCTTGCCGTCTGCAACTTTGTCCCTGTTAGCCAGTGCTAGGTCCAGTATGCCCCATCACAAGTGGGCTTTCTGACTAGTTACCTGATGAACGCCCCCTGAAGGGAGTCCAGGATGTCCCTACTTTTAGATGAAGCTGCTGCTGCTTGGAGGCTCCAATCTACATGTAGTAGGTTCAAGTCCCCACCAGCAGCACCCCCCTTTTCTGCCATCATACCAGTAGCTTCCACCAGTACCTTATTTAATTGCTGCTGCTGTACGAACATACGAACATATGAATGTGCCAGTAGAAACAGACCACCCAGTCTATCTAAGTCTGCTTGAGTGTGCAGCTAGCACCCCCAGTTTGCAACTGCCCCACCTCCCCTTCCCTTTGTCATCCCAATGCTGCCCTCCACTAACCCCCACTCTGACTCTCCCGTTCCCTGTCCCATGCCCTTTTAAAGCTGTTCACGAATTTACATGATACCACCCATTCTAGTAGTGCTTTCCATTTTGCTACCACCCTTTCATTGAAATAGTATCTCCTCATTTCCCTCCTAAATCTTCCCCCCTCTGTTCTTAGCCCGTGCCCCCTGGTGTCCCTCCCCCTTCTTAGCTTAAAGACCCATCTACCCCATCCTTATTGATTCACCTCAGATACTTGAATGTCTCTATCATGTTCCCCCTGTCCCTTCTGTCTTCCAGGGTGTACATATTCAGGTCTCCCAGCCTGCTCTCATAGTTTCTCCCTTCCATTCCACATATCATCTTCGGGTTCTTCTCTGCACCCTTTCCAGTAGCCTGATATCACGCTTCAGGTATGGTCTCCAAAACTGCACACAATACTCCAAGTGTGGCCTTACTAGCGACCTGTAGAGGGGCAAGATCACCTCTCTTCACCTGGACGAAAACCGAATCACTATGCACCCTAGCATTTTGTTTGCTTTTGCAGCCACTCTCCTGCACTGGGCAGTGTTGTTCATGGTCCCTGTTACCATTACTGCTAGGTCCTTCTCCTCCTCAATGATCCCCAGCTTAACCCTTCCCAACCAGTATTCTCTCCTTGGGTTCTTCACCCTGAAGTGTATAACCTTACACTTCTTTGCATTGAACCCCAGCTGCCACCTCTCTGACCACTCCTCTAGCTTGCTTAGGTCCCCCTGCAGCTGCTTCCATTCCTCCACTCCACTCCATCCACCACTGCTCCCATTTTGGTGTCGTCTGCAAACAGACTTACCTTGCTCACCACCCTGTGCGCAATGTCTGATATGAAGAGCCCAAATAATACCGGTCCGAGCACAGAGCCCCGTGGCACCCCGCTTGTCACCGACCTTGGAGTTGAGAGCTCCCCTCCCACCATCACCCACGGCAGCCTCCCACTCAGCCAGCTTGTAATCCAGTTTGTCATTTTTGGCCCTACCCCTACATCAGCTAGCTTCCCCCCATGTCGTCCATGAGGCACTGAATCGAAGGCCTTGCTGAAGTCCAAGTAAAGAACATCCACCACATAACCCTTATCCAGTTCACCTGTCACCTGGTCATAATATTGTATCAGGTTGGTTTGACAAGACTTCCCTGAAACTAACCCATACTGCCTCACATCCTGGAGGATGTTGTCCTCCAGGTACGACACCAGTCTTTCCTTTAGTATCATTTCCGTGAGTTTGCACACTATGAAGGTGAGACTTACCGGGCGATAATTACCCGGTTGATCCCTTGGTCTACTCTTGTGTAATGGCACTACGTGCCATCCTCCAGTCCAGTGGCACACATCCTGACTACAGTGAGGTGCTGTACAGATCCACCAGTGGCTCTGCCAACACCTCTGCCATCTCTCTCAGCACCCTGGGATGGATACCATTCAGCCCTGGTGCCTTGTCTACCCTCAGTGCCCTCAGTCCCTCTAGGACTCTACCTCCCTCAATTCTTCCATCTGTCGCCTCCTCCCACCCCCCTCCCCTCCCCAGCCCATGATAGTAGTGGTCTCTTTTCTTCCATGAACACTGAGCAAAGGTATTCATTCAGTGCTTCCACCTGTTCCTCCCCTTCCGTCCACTCCCCACCCTTTTTCTATCCTCACTATTGTCTCCTTGCACTTCCTTTTCTCCCTGATGTATCTGAAAGAGTCTTTCTCCCCCCTGTTAATTCCCAGCGCTAATCTCAGCTCTCTCTGGGGCTTGGCTTCTCTCACTTTTCTGGTCACCTCCCTGGACCATCTTGCATATTCCTTCCTGTCCCCTTCCTTTCCTGTTCTCCTATACCTCTGATGTTCCTCTCGTTTTGCTCTCACCACCTCCACTACCTCGCTGTTCAACCGGCATGGTTCCCTTGCTCTGCTCCTCTTACTCTGTGTCTTGGTGCAGGCTTCCATTGCCTTTGTAATTCCACATTTAATAATATCCCATTTCTGCTCCACATCCATCTCCTGCTTTATGACCTCCAGTTACCCTTTCAGTACTTCCCACATCCTCCCAAAGTCCACCCCCCTGAAGTTTACCACCTGGGTTAATGACTTCTCTGGCTTCCCGCACATGGTGATATTAAACCACAGCGTTTGGTGATCACTATTGGCTAGTGGGTCCTCCGCCCTTATTTCCCTTACTGCCTTCCCATTTGACAATACCAGATCTAAAGTGTTCTTTAGCTTAGTAGGTACACTGACCAAATGTGTCAGGAGACTCTCCTGGATCGCGTCCAGGAGCACTTGCTCCCTAGCACTGGAGGTGACCGGAATGCTCCAGTCAACCCCCGGCAAGTTGAAATCCCCCACGATGACCACCTTCCCTTTTCTACATACCTTCTAATTTGTCCCGCTAATTCCCTGTCAGTTCCTTAGACTGGGACGCGGCCTGTATACCACCCTCAATCCTCACCCCTGACCCTTGAGTCTAGGAGCTGCAGCCAGATTGCCTCTGTCTCCTTTCTTCCCTCGTCCCTTGTGCATTTGATCCCATCCTCCATAGACTGCCACCCACCCTCCCTCCTTATGGTCCTTCCTGTATAATTTGTACCCTGGGATTGCCAGATCCCAGTCCTGGTGCTCAGTTGCCCACGTTTTCCATGACAGCTGCAATATCCACCCTCCACACTGCCAAGAGTGCCTGTAGCTCAGCTGATTTGTTGCCTAAGCTTCTCACATTCAATGAGACCACCCTCCATCCTGCCCCCTTCCCTTCCTCACCCTCCATCTCCTCCCTTCTACTCCCTCTCTTTTCAGCCGCTCCGAGTCCTTCCTTGCTAGCCTGGGGGGTAGGCTGTGACTTCACTCTATTGGATCCCTGCCTACCTGCTGTCCACTTGCCACCCCCCAATCTAGTTTAAATCCACCTTTGTTGCAATATACCTCCCCAGTCCTTGCTTTAATACCTCCTTCCCCTCCCTACTCAGGTGCAGCCTATCGCTTGCAAACAGGTTGTTATTATCCCAGGTACTGCCCCAGCCGCCCACAACCCTATATCCCTTAGTTTGACACCATTCAACTAACAATGTGTTCAACTCCCTAATCCTCTCCTTTCTCACTGTACGTGCGCAGGGTACTGGGGGCGCCTCTGAGAAGGCCACAGACTCCTCCGTTTCCTCACACAACCTTCCCACTTCCTCAAACCTCTCTCTTGCTACCTCCACTGTTTCCCCTGCTAGGTCATTTGTCCCCCACATGTACCACAATGTGCAGTTTCCTCCTACCCCTCCTTGCACACCTTAGGATTGCCTGTCCTGCCTTGTCTGCCTTTAATCCAGGTATGGACTCCACCCATATCTGACTGTGCCACTCCCCCTTGCTGCCCCATCTTATCCCCTTGAGTATGGAGTCCCCCAACACCAGAACACCCCCCTCCTCTTTCCTTGTGCCCAACGCCACCACACCAAGGTTCTCATTCCCGGGGCCACTCAAGATGGTGCTTTTACCATTTGCCCTAGTGTCTCCCCCTGCCCTTCTCAATTGAGACCCTCCTCCCTCCCCTGTTTGACTGCCAACCTCCTCTCCTCCTCACCTCTCTGAGTATTATCCTCCCCTGCCACGCCATGCTCAATCTTTCCACTAGTAATGCCCCTCACTCCCTCCTCTTCGTGAGTATTATCCCTTGTGCAATCTCCTCCTGTGTCCTCTTCCCCCGGGTCGCTAGTACAGCAAGCATGTTCCCAACCCTCTTTGCCTTATAATGTGTTTTCTCCTCCCTCCTGCCTACTGCTGCTCCTCTTTTGCTAGGCCTACCAGCGTCCACCCCTCATCAGCTGGCTTCCTGTCTAGCTTGCCCCCTCCCCCGATCCCTCCTTTGACCCACTGTTCCTTCTCTGTGGTGCCCCGATACGCTCAGATGCTCTGTACTGGAGGTCTGTAGGTCATCCCAGTGCGAATAGTGACTCCATTCCCGTCGCCATGGTGACCCACAGTGCCTCTCGTCCCCCTGCATTCCCTGTATCTCTGTCACGTTTATGCTTTTCTTCACATAAAGCACCACACCCCTTCCTTTCCTTCCCACTCAGTCCTTTCTGAACAGAATGTAGCCTGTTATGGCCATGTTCCAGTCATGGTTTTCAATGTACCATGACTTGGTAATGGCCACAATATCCAGTTTGGCCTCTGCCATGATGGTCTCTAGGTCCGGAATCTTATTTCCTAGACTTCTAGCATTTGCACACATGGCCTTCCAGATTTTGTTTCCACTCTGCTTGTCCCCCCCCCCCTTTTTTTTCCTTTTTGCCCTTCCTTCCCATCTGTTTAATACTACTGTTCCTTCTCCTTCTTCTCTACCACCTTCATCATTTATTAAGTTGCACCCTCAGGAATTCCTCTCCACTTGGGTTTCTCCTTACTCTCTACTTCAGCCTGTGTGGAGGGGGGGCAGCTTTTATCTTCCCAATTCCTTCTGCTACCCCCTCAGCTAGTTTAATGTTCATCAAAGTAACATTTAAACTATCCACTGAGGACTGTGTTTCCCCTCCCAGATGGATGCAGGCCATTACCCCTATATAGGCCCTTATCATCCCAGGTGGATCCTCAGTCCCCATTATAGCTGAACTCCTCCTTCTCCGAACTATTTCTTCAGCCATGAGTTGAAGTTCCTGGTATAGAGATCCCTCTCCTTCCCCCTGTCGTAGACAGCCAGCACCTCTGTGAAAGCCACTGAGAGCATTATCTGACTTCTCCCCAGCTCTGTAAACTCCCCCTGCACTATCCCAGCCCCGTCCCTAGCCAGGTCATTAGTCCCTAGGTGGACAATGACATCCAGCTCTCCCTCCCATCCTGCTGCCCTGGCAATCCTCAGGATCCACTTCCCATTCCTCTGGGCCGTGGCACAGTGCAGGCATCTAACCTGACCCCCCTTTCTTATTCCTAAATCTGTCCCCTTCAGAATCGAGTCCCCCACCAGAAGTTGCTTCCTCCTCTGGGGTCCTCTACCACCATCTTTGGGGTTTTCACTGTGGAGAGTCCCCACATCCTCTTGATCACTACCACTGGTGCCTCCTCCCAGCAGTTCCACCCCACCAGAGTGGTGTAGAAATTTTGTAGTGCTACCAGTTAAGAAATGTGCTTCTGACCCACCACAATTACCCTTCCAGAGCCCTCCATAGTCCAGTGTTCCTGCTCCCTGGCATCCTCTGAGGTAACACTGGCAGACTTTGTGGCCCCTGGGTGGGGGAAGAGGTCCCCCAAATCCTAGCCAACTTGGCCTGGAATCTAGAAACCACCTCCCTCAGCCCAGGGAGGTGCATGCAGATGGAGCAGCATCACAGTCTGCAGAAGGTCTCTCATAAAACTGCCACCCCACAGCCACTGCACTGCACCACTCCCAGAATTCTCAACCTCTATTCTCCCTGTGTTACCTGGAGACACTTTTGTACCTTTACCCTTGATAGGGTGTTTCTAGTTTCCCCTTTTTTGTTTATTTCTCTATGTGCTCCCCAATGCCTTGTTTAAATGTCTTCATACTCCTACCCTAGATAGTTTGTCGCTCCTATTCCCAGTTTTGGCCTACTTTTTACCTTCTGCAATTCCCAGCAGTGACTGTTGCCAGTAGTGAACAGGGGCCTTGCCTTAGTTGACAGGCAGAGTCCCCTGCTTCCTTGCTTCCTTCTGCTGATGCCTGATGATGCCTGGGACACCAGTTACCTGTTCTACTCCTTTCAACGCCATTCCACATAGGAGATTAGTAAGCAAGCTGAGTACCTTAGTGGAACTGTGTCTGAGTGACTTTTCTTAAGTGATATCTTTCTTTAGAAATGCTCCGAGTTAGCTGTTTCAGTGACTTGTACACAGTCCATCACTCAGCTGCTTGAGAGACCAGATATCTTCCATTCACATCCTGGTACTCTGAGGGATCAGAGAACCTTAACATCCCCCAGCTTTGCACTCCAAGAAGGGACAGGAGAACCTTAACGGCTCCCATTCACATCCCAGCACTGTACCAATGGACAGGAGAACCTTGTCACCCCCCATTCACAGCCTGGCACTCTGACAAGGGACAGACAAGCTTTGACATCTTCATTCACAGCCTAGCACTAGGAGAGAGAACTTGCCATCTCCCAGTCATGGCCCAGCACCTTAACTAGGTACAGAAAAACCTTGACCTCTCCATTCACAGCCCAGCACTCCAACAAGGGACAGAAGAACCTTGGTATCCCCTTTCACAACCCTCCACTCTATTCTTTATTGAGGTGACTGGGAAAGGCACACTGAGCGGAGGCTTGTTTTCAGGTGTGACCTGGGGGAGGGGAACAGAAGACATAAACACATAGGACAGACACAATTCACCATTACATTAAAATAGACAAACAGAGAACCTGATGAAACCAGAATAAATGCGAAGGGAACAAACAACGCCAATGCAAAAAATGATTATTTCAGGCAATTGTATGGGAAGCTGTTGGGGGAGGGAAAGCGGGAGCAAGGGGGAGAGGGAAGGAGTCTCCGCTGATACCTGAGGCAGCCAGGCACTCTAACAAGGGACAGGAGCACTTTTGACATCTCACATTCACAGCCCAGCAGTCTAGCAAGGGACAGAAGAACCTTGACATCTCCATTCACAGACCACCACTGTAATGAGGGACAGGAGAACTTTGACATATCACCTTCACAGCCCGCCACTTTTAACAAGGGACAGGAGACCCTTGGCACCTCCATTCACAACCTGCCACTGTAGCAAGGGACAGGAGAAACTTGACATCTCCATTCACAGCCTACCACTGTAACAAGGGACAGGAGAACTTTGACATATCACCTTCACAGCCCACCACTTTTAACAAGGGACAGGAGAACATTGGCACCTCCATTCACAGCCTGCCACTGTAGCAAGGGACAGGGGGACTTTCACATTTCACATTCACAGCCATGCACTCTAATGAGGGTCAGGGGAACTTTGATATATCCATTCACATGCTGGCACTGTAACGAGACAGGAGAACCATGACATCACATATTCATAGCCCACTAGTCTAACAAGGGACAGATGAACCTCGACTTTCACAGCCTGGCACTTTGTTCAGGGACACTAGAGCTTGGATAGCTCCATTTATAGCCCACCACTCTAACACGGGACAGAAGAACCTTGACATCTCCGTTTACAGCCCTGCACTCTAACAAGGGATCGAGGAACTTTGACATATCACATTCACAGTGCGTCACTCTTACAAGGGACAAAAGAACTTTGACATGTTTGCTGATGATACCAAGGTAGGCGCGGTGGTGGATGACCTAGGGGGGATGGCAGGGGTTGCAGGATGATCTGGCAAAGCTTGAAACCTGGTCAGACACCTGGCAACTGGGCTTTAATGCCAAAAAGTGCAAGGTGCTGCATTTTGGGATGAAGAACCCAAGGAGGAGTTACCAGCTAGGGGGAGTGTAGCTAACTCAGACAGAGGAGGAGAAGGATCTGGGTGTGCTCATTACAGGGTCAATGAACAACTCGGCACAATGTAGGAAGGCAGCTGCAAAGGCCAACAAAATGCTGGGTTGTATTGCAAGGGGTATATCCTCGAGGAGGGAGGAGGTGATTCTGCCACTGTATGGGTCATTAGTTAGACCACACCTGGAGTACTGCGTGCAGTACTGGCGTCCGTATCTGAGAGGGACATTAAGTTACTGGAGGGTGCAGCGCGAGTGACAAAGATGCTCAAGGGGCTGGGGGACTTATCATATGAGAGGAGGTTGAAGGAGTTGAACATGTACTCACTGGAAGAGAGGAGAGACAGGGGGGACATGATTGAAACCTTTAAATACACGAAAGGAATAAACAAGACGGGTACAGAGGGGCTGTTCAAAGTAAGGGAGGGGAGGGCCACCAGGGGCCATGATATGAGACTGGAGCGAGGAAGGTTCAGGAGGGAGATGAGGAGACACTTTTTTACAGAGAGGGTGGTGGCTGGGTGGAATGCGTTACCTGCTGAAGTGGTATGCAGTAGAACAGTGGATTCCTTCAAACGAGGATGGGACAGGACAAGGGGGAGGGTTAATGAAGGGGAAGGGTGGAAGGGAGGGGCAGCTGCAGAATAAGGGGTGCTAGCTGCACATTCGAGCAGACTAGATAGACCTCTAGGCCTTTATCTGCTGGCAAATTTCGTATGTTCGTATCTCCATTCACAACTCACGACTCTTAACAAGGGACAGGAGAACCTTGGCACCTCCATTCACAGCCTGCTACTCTAATGAGGGACAGGAGAAACTTGAAATTTCTCATTCACAGTCCAGCACTGCAACAAGGGACAGAAGAACTGTGACATCTCCATTTACAGCTTGTTACTGTGACGAGGGACAGGAAAACCTTGACATCTTACAGTTATGACCAGGCACTCTAGCAATGGACTGGATATCTTTGACATCTCCTAATTCCGGCCTGGCATTCTAACGAGGGACAGGAAAACTTTGGCATCTCCTATTCATGACCCAGCACTGTAACAAGAAACATGCACTCCATCCTGGTTTTTATTTGGTCCCCAAATTGGTTTGTAGGGCTTGAATTTTGCATTCATTTGACATTTATAGCACACCACCAAACAACTGCAGGCAAAATACAATTTTTTTTGGCTGCTGGTATTCCATTTTAAAAAGCAGGTTTTAAAAAAAATATTCAGTTTACAAAAATCCTATGGCAGTTTACCATATTTGTTGGCGTAACACCAGAATTCAAATGATGGTATCTGGTCTAAAATTCCAGATTTAAAACTAAAAAAACACAAGGTGCTGCATCAGCGTGTGGGCCAAAAACAAAACGGGTAACATTTTATGCTGCATGCTGAAGACAGAAAATAGAGTTAGCATTGATGTGTCAACTGAAAGCCTTCTTTAGGAATTATCTATAAAGAGAAAAAAAATAACTTTGCTTTTTTCTCTTTACAGAAAATTCCTAAAAAAGACCTATGGTCGAAATGCTGATTCTTACTCAGTTTCCTATTTTCAGCATGCATTAAATTTAAAACTACATGTCTAGCCCTGGAAAAGGTACTTGTTTTCAAAACTCTTTTTGTTTACAACTCTTCAGTTAGATTTTTCCAGGTCACACGATCATTGGAAAAATAACAAACATTTCAGAGTACAGAAACACCTTTAGACTCGGACCCCTTCTGTAAAGAGCAACAAGTGAGAGAGGCTCAGAAAATAAACGAGTGACACTGAGCAAGTCACTTAACCTTTCAGTCCACCCAGCTGTAAAAATGGACCAAAGAAGAGCAAGACCCAATTTAAAATGAGATATCGCATCTCAGCTTCTCTGCCTTAGTAAATGAATTACTACAGAAACACACACACACAGTAACATACCCCACAATATGTAGCAAGCAAAGCTAAACTTGCTGCATTTCCTGAGTGGCTGAAGGCACCCGGCCATGCCTTGTGCCTCACAAAACATCAGCATTATCCCACACTGCCATGTGTTACTGCTTATGTAAATGGTATGTCCTGTAACTTCATAAGGCATGTTGGAAAATTCTGTGGGTTTGCCTTGGTCTGTTGCTGGAAAGTCTCATCTTGGAGGGGCTAATCCGTATGTTTTTTAAGAGGGTAGCAGTTTTTTGTAAAAAAGAGGGGTTGCACATTCCTCAGAAGAAGGTTGAATGTTTCCTTTTAAACTCAGAATAAAGCAACTACAGTTTGCTGGCCTACATGGGTACTGGGTGCTACTTGGCTATATAGCTAGGTCTTTAAAGAGAGAGGCACAGATCTCCCCCACTGTGGGCAGTCACTGGGCATTCCTGCCCTTGGAGTCACACTAGGTTTATGCTTTCAGAATTCCTGACTCAGACTGCCCATGTGAAGTGCTGAGAAAGGCTGTCCAAGTGAGAGATGAGAGCAGCGCACTATCAGATGAGGAACTTACTAATGCATCAGCAAATACTGCGTGACTTCTTAAATAAATATTTAGTTCTCTCAAAAAGAAGACAGCGAGAAAGGCATAGCACTGGAATTTCTCAGGGATTTAAATTATCTTATCTGTGTTAGAAAAATGTCTTTGACACTGGCCCATCCGCACAGTAGCAGCAGAACCGCCTGCGATTTGAGGTTTGGTGAGCAAGCCCGGGACAATGGATTGAACATCCCAGTGGATGCTGTCCTCCTCTGGGGAGGGGGGAGGGTAGTGGAGAGGAAAGGAGGGTAGTAAACTCAGCTGTGAAACTGCCACCTGGGCTACCCCTCCTCCCCAGCTAATTACTGGCCCATCTTGCTCCGGCTAATGTGCAGGAAAAACATGCTCTCTCCCAGCTGTCCACCTACCTTGACTTCTTTCCTCTCTCCATTTCGGTCAGTCTTCCACAAACATCATTCCACCATCTCCTCCCTCCTCCGGTTCACTGACGTCATGCTGAAAGGTGTGGACCAGGGCCTGTTCTTGGTGCCTATTTTCACAGACCTAGCAAAGGCTTTCTATACTGTGGTGCACCCCCTTCTCTTGGATAATTTAGGTGCTGTGGGCCTTCCCAACTTGGTGTTTGGGTGGCTCCATTCTTACCTCTTAGATCGGCTCCGTTCAGTTCATGTTGGTGATGCCATCTCCACCCCCCTGCCTATCAAGTCCGGTGTCCCCCAGGGCTCCATCCTTGGTCCAGTCCTTTTTCTCCATCTTCTTAAATGACCTTCCTTCCTCCTTTATCTTCTCACACATACACATGTATGCAGACAACAAAGTTTTGTCTGCATCTGGTGTTGTGCTCCCTGAACTGGAACTGTCACTCTGACGTGACTTTGACAATGTCCACTGCTGCTTCCACTCACACCAACTCTCCTAAAGACCCCAAACTGTCTCTGACATTTGGCACTAGACAGAAACTAGCAAGGTTCCAACATACCCCGTCTTCAAGTTTCTGGATGACAACCTCCTTGAAGAGGTACCTTGCTTTAAGTACTTAAGGTTGTGGCTGGACCACAACTTCAGCTTTTCCACCCACATTGACACCATAGATAAAACACTTCGCCCTAAACTTTTGTGGGCTGTGCTGAAACAAATCCTGCCTTCCTCTTCTAGTCCACAAAAAGATCATCCTCAGGATTTCTTACCAGTGTTTTACTATATGGAGGTAGTCTACAGCACTGCCCCAAAGTCTGTGCTTGTCAGGCTGAGCCCCCTTTTCATTCCTTCTGCAGGTTTGCCCGCAGGGCTCCACTTCTCAGCCATCACTGTTCCCTATGCAAATCTTTCTGCCTCTCCCCTACCTAGAGGTCTGGCTTCTTTGTTCACACTGTTCTTTCTTCCTGGCTAGATACTGGCTTGTAAAAGAGAGTGCACAGATCAAGCACATAATAATCGTGGTGCTTGGAGAGTTGCCGACCAGGTACCCTTATGTATTGACTCTTGACGAGTCTTCCTCAGGCCCCCAAGGTGCACCTGGAAATGAGTTGTTCTCATCTCAATGTGCCTTCCTGGCCTCAAATTTAAATAAATGGGCACCGTCCCAATAGTGTGGTGGGTAGAGGCACTCTGTCACTCTGGCTGCCCAGATTCGAAAACGGATCAAGGTCGCTCAGGGGCCAGCTGGGGATGGGGGATGGAGGAGCAAGCATCCGTTGACACCTTTCCTCCTTCAGGGTGGAGAACAGTGCATCCTGCTGCATGGCTGCAACCTAGCGGAGGCTAGGTGGTGCTGCTGCGGCTACCTCTCAGAAGGCTGAGCACAGATGCTGAGCATGTGTGATGTCTTCACACTGCACGTCCAAAGTGGGTGAAATTCCTGGGATGGTAGGTGATGAGGGCTGGAGGTTGGGACCGGTAGAGAGCATGTTGGAAGGGGCAGGAGCAGAAATACAAAATGAAAAAAAAAAAAAAAAAAAGTTTTTTTAAATAAATAAATAAACATTTATCTTTTAAACCTGTTACTTGACAAGGTCACTCTTCTTTCTTTTCAATGTCTGCAGGTCTGGAACATCAGTTTGGTGGAAGGGGAGACGGTCACCATGGAAAGTCTGGTGGGAGAGGAGCCCACTGTCCTGGCCAATGAGTCCTTTCTGATGAAGGGTCAGGTGATCCGCAGCCCCGGCAACGAGGTCGCCATCCGCTTCCAGAGCCCACAGCCGGTGAACACTGGCTCCTTCCACTTTCAGTACCAAGGTGAGGGGGCTTGGCCTGGGTGGGAACATGGCTCAGAAAGGAGTTTGCTGCTGGAGGGAGCCTGACGCAGGTGGGAGACCAGTGTGAGTCGAGGACTGTCACGAGATGGAGCCTGGTACTGGTGGGGGTGAACCACTCTAATTACTGGACTTTCCATGTAGTGCTGAGAGCTGATAAATATTAAACCAAATCCAAAGAAGAAAACAGCACATAACAGGAAGAAATGTCTGCTCTTTTCAGGATACAGTCACAGGATATGAAAATGGAGTGAAATCCAGTGACTCAGGCTGTCATTTCTTTTCTTTTAATTTTATTTTTATTATTTTTCAGTCAATTACATCATAAAAATTGTTTAACTTTAAAAAAATAAACGAGGTACAGATGTAGTGAAGTTAAAACAATGAAATTGCTGCTAGACTCATCCTAAGAATGTTAGAGTTCCAGTACACGCCTATTTGTAAATTTAACATTAGAAAAACGTATCACTCACCACCTGTTTCTGATGTTGAGCTTGTCATTCTTATTTAGTGCACCACCAGCCTAGTGCGACTGTTTTTGAGTTGTATTGCTATTTGTAAGTTCCTATAGCATGACAGTAATGAAAATTAGCTTAGAAGCACCATAAGCGTGGTGGTTAAACTGCATAATTAATTTTTAACATCTTAAATTGAATCGGCTGATCTCAGAGAAGAGAGAGGGAAAAAAAAGAACAAATAAATAACAATGTAGATTATAACAAGGGTCTGCAAAATAGAGCTTTCTGATTGGCTGCAAGCATTCTATCAGCCTTATGTTAATATTTTATTAACATACATATAGCACCTAATCATTTTCTGAACAAGGTTTAACGCCATTTAAAAAAGCAAGTGTTTTTTATTGCAATAGCAATAAGACACTCCCAGATGTTATGTTAATGATCAGTTAATCACCTTCTAGGGGCATGTGGCACTCAGCTTTGCCTCGTGCAACATTACACCCCAGAGGGTGATAAAGAGACCATTAACATAGCCCCTGGTCATGCCTTATTGCTTAAAAATAATAGTATATGAACTGTTACTAATAGATAATAAGTAATAGTTCCAGTACGATTAACTAGACAAACTAGTACTTCTATATCAGTATCGATATCTGTAAGTACCAGCATTATCAGAAATTTCAACCATGGAATTAAACTACTAAATCCAGTTATACAGTTATATGCTGTTATGTGCAAATACGCTCATACATATTTTAATAAATATATAATGCTCAGCTAGTAATATTATAGTCCTAAACTTATGTTAAACATTGTTATATTTTGCTTAACATTTTTATTATTTTCCTTTTGCCATCTTTTCCTTGTCCAGGTTATCAGAATCATCAGATAAGTTGGATCTTGCTGATTTCCTGTTCCCTGTTCCTTTTGTCGATCTTGCTTTTTCTTCTGAGTTTTATTAAATTCAGCAGTTTGTTTCAGTTCCAAAACCATAAGCAAAACTCTTTTTCCCTGCAGTATAAAAGCCGTTAGCAGAGTAGGGGAAAGTACGTGATCCCTTTATCAGTTCCTCCTGATACTGAAGAAGCTTTTTCCTATGGTCCTGTGTCAGTGGAGAGATAGCGGGGCAAATATTAAACCTGTAAGGCCCGATATTCAAAAGTTTGCGTGGGTGCAAATGGGTTTTTGCCCATGAAACCAGATTTTGTGCTGGAGCGCGATATTCAAAAGGGGCGGTTGCACGGACAAACAGGGTTAGTGCAAAACATAATGTATGTGGGTGGGCAAAGGGAGGGGCAGGGACAGGAATATCTGTGCAACCCTATATTCAGCGCAGTTGCGTTGTGCCAAAGGGCTTAGCACGATCCTTTTGCACATCGCAAATACCGCTGAACAAAACCCAAACTCACTCTGGGCAACCCTAGCGGTTGCCAGAATTACTGCAGCCAACAACCAAGTTGGCCGGTGGGGGAGCACACCTGCCCCCCAAGGTGGTCCATGATCCTCTCTTCTGGTAGCAGTGTGGGTAAGCCCTGGTGTCTAGTGGTTGCCCCCCTTCCCGATCGCCAGCTTGTATAGTCCTTGAATAATCCCTGGTGCCCAGTGATCCCCCCTCTGATCGCTAGCCCTGTAATGATATGTGAAATTCTTGGTGCCTAGTGGACCCTCTACCTTCCATTTGTCAGCCCTGTAGTTGTCAATGTAATCCCCGGTGCCTAATGGTCCCCCCAACCTCCAGTCACCAGCCCTGTAGTTGTCAACATAATCCAGTACTGTAGTGGTTTGCTGCTCCAGTGTAATGTTTGGGCAAACCGGTACTCTTCCTGCTCTGGGGCAGATCAGCTGAACCCCACCTCGCCTTGATGTGTCAACACCCTGTACATTTACTCACTGCATTAATATATTCTTCCTTCCAATGATTGGAGCCACCCTCCCAACACACACACACACACACACTCTGTTTTTTTTCCCCTTTTTTCCTCTATATAGATATTTATTCTCACATTCACACCCAGCTGGGCACACTGGTGACATCCCTGATCCCATGGTACAGCTCCATTGATGGTGCAGGGCGTGTACAGGTGAATTTTCTCTCCTTTTTTCCTCCCTGCCTACTAACCACCCACTGGTGCCACAGATGATGCAAGATTCACAGACCCCATGTGGAGGAGACATGGCTCCTTGTCCCACAACAGGGGTGCTGCAGTAGCAGAATGCATACGAACATACTAACATAAGGAAATTGCCAACAGAAAAAGGCCTTAATGATCTAGCAAGTCTGCTCGAGAGTGCAGCTCAGTCTATTTTACTGGAGCTGCCCCACCTTCCGCTTGCCTTCAAGAGTGATCCTCCCCTCATCCCCCTCCTCTCTCCCGTTGCCACTATCATTTTTACCCTTTCCCACCCCCCTTAAAACTTCCCACTGTTTCCAAAGATACCACCTCCTCCAGGAGTTCATTCCGCTTTGACACCACCCTTTCCATGAAAAAGTGTATCTTTATTTCCTTTTTAAATCGACCCCCTGCAAGTTTCAGACTGTGGCCCCTAGTGGTCCCCTTCCTTTTTAAATTGAAAATGCCCTCCACTCCAACCCTGTTTATACCCTTTAGATACTTGAAGGTTTCTATCATACCCCCGCTTTCCCTTCTGTTCTCCAAGGAATACATATTAAACTCCCTTAACCTCTCATATGGTTTGTTCCCCATGCCCCAGATCATTTTAGTCACCTTATGCTGGACCCCTCTCAAGTAGCTTTATGTCCTTCTTCAAATAAGGGCACCAGAACTGCACACAGTACTCTCAAGTGTGGTCTCACCGATGACCTGTACAAGGGCAGAATGACTTCCTCCGTCAATGGAGGTGATTCCTCTGGCGATGCATCCCAGCATTTTATTTGCATTGGCTGCTGCTTTACAGCACTGCGCAAAGTGTTTTATGTCACCCTTGACTGTCACCCCTAAATCCTTTTCCTCTTTGAGCTGGACATCTGTCTCCCCCCCCCCTCCCCAGCATATAGCTGGCCCCTGGGTTCCTAGCTCCCAGGTGCATGACCTTACATTTCTTGGCGTTGAACCCCATCTGCCACATTCCAGACCATTTCTCAAGTCTGGCCAGATCCTCTCTGAGTTCCTGTCTCCCCTCCTCTATGTCCACCCTCCCTCTTTAGGAAGTCCGCCCTTCTACATCTTGTCAGATTTCTTTTTGTTCATTGTCCTCGCTTTTTCTTTCTTCTCCTGTCTTCTCTATCTATGTATGTCACATTTATTTCCGGTCTAGATATCTTCTGATTTCTCGCCTCTTTGATGCTCGACACCCTTTTGTGCATTCTTTTTGGGCTTCTTTCTAAGCTACCTTTAGTCAAGGGAATTTCCCGTGTCACCTATGGGGGGAATCCTCCTCTAGGGTTCCTTGTGTCGTACCCCAATATGGTGGTATATCCCTCAGATAGAGAGGCAAATAGCCACAATGTATCAAAGTCACACAAGCATACATCTCATCCAGTTGCATAAGCACAGTTGAATGGGAAGGCCTTAAGCCTGAGGTTCAATGGGCAGAGCAACTACATTACTCCCCCAAAGGCCTTAAAAGGCCACTCCTCCTGGACTGTTCCAGGATTCATCTAGTCGTTGCCCCACTATCCAGCCCTCCTCCTCCAGCAGCTCGTCTCTCTTTCCTACGGGCTTCTTCCTAAGCTACCTTTAGCCAAGGGAATTTCCCGTGGCACCTATATGCTCGACACCCTTTTGGGTATTATTTTTGTGCTTCTTCCTAAGCTACCATTAGTCAAGGGAATTACCCGAGGCACCTATAAGGGGGGAACCCTCCTCTAGGGTTCCTTGTGTCATACCCCTACAGGGTGGTATATCCCATGGAAAGAGAGAGGCGAACAGCCACACTGTATCAGAGTCACACAAGCATATGTCTCATCCAGTTGCATAAGCACAATTGAACTGTTGTTCACCCATGTTGTTTGTGTGACCCATCCGGTGGTCACACTCATGGAGAGCCCTCACTGAGAACTGAACCATGGACCCTGTGTCCTGAAGGCAGTAGATCTAGCCATTCAGCTCGAGGGAAATTCCCATCAGCTGGGAGGTTAGACTGTGCATTAACAGGTGACCTGTGGTAATGCTTTATTGCAGCCAGCTACAGTTCCCGCAGGCACCATACTCCCAACATTGGAATCAGCGTAATATTTTACCTCCTTGTTTGTTTGTCTTTTCCAGTAAGTCATATGAGTTAATGCAGCAAACCAGAGTCTTGGACAGTGCTGTATGGATCATGATCAAGTGGCTGCAAGGCTTCATGGTTAGTGGCACTAAGTCAGTTGTAGATCCCACCACTACTGTGAATAAAACAGCAGTGGCCAGGTATGACACTACTGGTTATATGGCTTCCACAGAGGGGAAGGATGTTTAAAATAATACTTTCAGCAGTGTAACTTGGCTTCGTTACCTGTGAAGCCTTGTGTACCATTGATTGGGACCCATGCGGTACTGTCCTGGCTTCTGGTTTCATGACTTATAAATAGTCCATGGCCTGCTGATGCAGTGGTAGCACTACCGCTCACATTGCCAGCAACCCAGGTTTGGAAATGAGCCTGAGTTGTCATGGGGTTGGGCAGTGGGAAGGAGGATCGAGCGTCCTAGAGAACGCTGTCCTCCTCCAGGGAGACCACTGCTGCTGCATGACTGCCACCTGGGTGACCATAAGTGGCGGTGCAGGCATGAGTGCACATAGGGGTGCGGAGCGCCGATTAGCTGGGGAGGGGCTTTGTACACTACGTGCGCACACGTGCTCTCAGTTGGCCTCTCCATGTGGGAGGGACAAAGAAGGAAAAGGGACCTTCGATAGAGCAGAATGATGGCTCTGCTTTCCCGCAGACCCCGCATCCACTGACCTGGCTCTCTCCTGATGATGCTACATAAAGTCTCTAAGGGACCTGGCCCAGCCCAGGTATCCCATCGTGGGGGCAAGCCATGAGGGAAATGTGGGAGAGGTACATCCCTAGGAGAAGGCGGAGTGATGGGGTTGGGAAAATGCAGGAGCCTGAAGGTGGGGCCAGATGCCAGGCGAGAGACGTGGCATAAACAGAAAGTAAAAAAAATCCAAAGAAACCAAAAATGATGTTTATTCTGGCACTGGAGTCTTGTGCCAGTGTAAGAAAATATGTGACTACTGGGGTCAGCTGCTGTAAAACATTGCCAGTCACCTTTACATTTCCTGTCACTTCAACATCTCTCTACTAGAGGGCGTCTTTCTACTAGAGGGCATTTCTGCTGCAGATCCTCAGCACTCTGTAATTGCAGTGTCTCAGTTCTACAGTAGACGGCACTGCTCAGGGATTGCTTTTATATGCACAGTTACTGTGCCTCTTGTGGTTAGAAGAGTGCATTTTCGAGTTCTTTGGGTGAGAGAACTGTGAAGCACAGCTGAGCAGTTCTGGCACACAAGGAACTTGAGAAGAAAAAAACCTGGCCAAAAATTGTGAAGTAAAATAAAATAAATCAATCAATAAATAAAAAAACTCTAATAACCATGAGAGAAACAGGACCTGTACATATAAATATATTATAAATTATGTTACAAAATGGTAAGAAAAAATCTAAAATTTCATTGGCTGAGATGTCACCTGACCGTGCATTTAATCTCTATAAATCACGTCCAGGTACCGAATCTCATTTTTCTCCCCCAAAATACAACTTGGAGCCATTTTATAAGTGTGGTATACCCCTTCAAGGTGTGCATCGTCGGATTTTAATGCACTTCCCAGGGGTGTAAGGACATTTTTTTTTTTTTTCCGGCAGGACACTGTCACTTTGTCGGCCCTGGAAGCCTCTACCACCATCTATGGCTGCCGAGGTCCCCCAGTCACCCCCGGCTTGCCCCCGGAGGGCGGGGCCGTGGTCACGTTCTTCCGTGACCACGGAACCAGTATCTAGTCAGGGGACCTGCAGCGATGGTGGCTGTTGAGGTCTTCCGGGAGTGCTTCATTTAGACGGTGGCCCTCGCCCACCTATATTTTCTGTCTTTTTCCTCACGGAGGCGGGGACGTGCAATGACGCCAGCGTCCGCCCTGCCTCCCAGAGATGCCAGCATCGGCAGCGTAGAGATCTCCTGGCCTCCGCCAGGAAGTCCTCAGCGCTCAGTGCTTCCCAGCCTCCCGGAGAGGCAGTCCTTGGGGCGCTCCATCCTTCCCCTGGCCCGGCCCTCTGTGACCGGGTTCGTTCTGAACCTGGTCGCCGGCATCGCAAGCGGAAATTCCACTGCTGGCGCCTAACGGGCCGGGCTTGTGTAGGACATTTCACCTTCAGCCTCATGCATTACTACACCTCTGGGGCGTGCATTAAAATCCTATAATAAAAGAACCCCAGAGCAAATGCACTGGGGCAAGGGTTATCCTGGAGGATACTGGCCATACAGCCAGATTTTAAAGAAAATACAAATTGCACATACCCCAATAATGCAAAACATCATGGAAAGCATATGCAAAATCCTATAATGCACACCCTGCCATAGTTTATTACTTACTTTAACACCTTTTTTTGATAAATTTTAATTTAAAATCAAACTATTTTATTTTGCAGACTATTAGAGACTATTAGAGAATCCCCCCATTTGAGAAATGGACTGTACCAACAGAACTTACAACTTCAGAAATTTAGAACTATGTGCATGAGACACCCTGTTGTGGTTATAACAGTACCTGAAATGTTTAGAAATAAACAATCCAGATTGGCTAAGAATGATGTCATGATTTATAATCACATATACAATACCCCCACCCCAGTTATCACTGGTTAACTGGTTACCATGACAACTCCCAGAGTGGGAAGATGGGCTGCAATACTACTTCAGGCTTTCTTACAGTGATGTGTGATGGCACAACATGAAAACTTGCTTGGATTCCCCTCCCTCTAGTTCCCTTTCCCCCTCCTTTATAGTCAGAAGCCACTCCACAGGGTTATACCCTTCTGTGGCACAACAAGCACGCTGAAATCAAAAGTCATCTGTTACCCACAAGATGAACTGGCATGGCCACCACTGACTGGTGCTGAGAGACACCAACAGACAGTATTCTTCAGAATCAGCAGTTCCTATCACAGAAGAGGCTGTAATTCTGAACCGGGTGACAGTGGCAATTATTCTCATTTAAAATATTGTAATTTACAGCTAAATTAATACTTCAGATAATCAGTTCAAATGGGTCTCAGCCATGCAGGCGCACTAATGGAAATATAATTGCTCTGAGCAATTATATAGATGCAATTAGGTACCAAGTTTAAGTACTCCAGACTGATTCAACCTGCGTGAAAGTTACCTTGTCCGAATAAAAAAAGGCAGCACTACTAAGTTTCTTTGCAGAGTTTACCCCCTAGAAGTGAGGAGGCTGTATAGCAGGTATCTCGGAGCAGTATGTGATCATGAGACAGCTGAGGAGTGTGGCACAGATGTGGGCAATGATGAATCAAATCTAGACACTTAGCATTCTGGCCCAGGAATTGTATTTAAAAATAATGAACAAAAAGCAAAACAGAACTGTTCTGGGTTTAAAGTGCAGAAATAAACTGTTGTTCACCTTGGAAAACTATAAATAACCAGAATACAAATGTCTCTTGTGCTCTGATCTAGAGGCATAATAAACATGTTACCCACTGAGCTGAGCAGACTTGTAGTTCATATAGACTTGCTTATGGCCGACAGGGAAATTAAACGGAGGTCCCATCAGCCTGTTTTTGGTGGAAATTAAAGATCCTGTGACGCTTTTTTTCTCTCGTATTTTTGGCCATTGGGTGATGCTAGAGGAGGAGATCCACCCCCCTTCCTTGTATCGGCTAGGTCCTGGCACATGCTGGGATCTGGGTGTCATGGGGCTCCCGTCAAGGGGGTTTTCCCTTATGCTTCCCCCCTCCCCACCTAAAAGAGCCATGAGTAACCCTCCCCCCCTGCTATGTTGATCAACGTTCCCTCTTCACAAAACAGCCCCTAATGCTACAGGTGTCATCCAGATGTAGTTTAAAGAGCTCGTAGTGCCAAATACAGCTATGGGGATATCCCAGCTTGTAAACTGTTGTTTTTATGCGACATTTACGAGGACCCATAGCAGCCAGAAAGGAGGACTAGAAAATGTCAACTAGTGGTACAGAGTACGCAGGAACAAGATATCTTATATACAGAAAGGGGTTTAGAGTATGGTGTACTCTTTAAAGTACTGTATAACCAAGACCACTGTTTTTTTATTTATTTTTTACTGGAAAACCCAGTAGAATTCCAGAATCTGGATTTTCTACACACCAGTAAAAACAGTGCATTTCACAGAATTTGGTGTTTTTTACTATATCAGTGACTCTACAGAAGTTGGGTACTGTATTTTTCTATATTTCTTTCCTGTACTATTATAATTTGGTTGCATTAACTTTGCTTTTGTTCTGCAGTACCGTAAGGCAGCACATGTAGGGGAATCATAAAATATAATTGTCATCAAAACCTCCCATCTCTTATCAGCTTTCACTTTAATTTTGCAGAACTGAGTCTCCATTCATTATTATTAGGCAGCATCAAACCTGTTGCATTTTTTCATTCTGTAATATAGCTCATGGTATATGTAACCCCTAGGTGGCGCTATCCCAAGGGCTACTACCCCTGCCTGATTTGCCACTAACAGGTTGAGGGGCCTGGATCCGATGGCGGGTGCCTCCACCCAGAGGTCGGGGTTAAGACAGTCTAATATGACTTGATCACAGCCCTCTGGGTCACTGCAACCCCCCTTTCTTCCCATTAGTGGCCCACACAAATCAATCACAGTATCCCTGCAATATACACTTACCCCCAGGACTGGTTCGGTCAGCTGGACTCTGGGACCCCTGTAAAACAAGATGATACAGTGCAAAACCACAGTACAATACTGTAACATAAACGAATACTTCAGGCAGTGTAACTTTGCTGAAACAAACAGATCTGATTTATTTGAGAATAACAAGGACTGGGAGAAATCAGATTAATTAGCTTACCACTCTAATATATATATATATATATATATATATATATATATATACACACACACACTAGGGCACTGTGCACAGGCCTAACCTATAAGTCACTGTCTCTGGGTACCCAGGCAATAGAAGGCTAGCCTATTTGGTGCAGCTGGTTGGGGCCCTGTGATGAAAAAACACTTGCACAATACCCAATTGTAATCCGGAGCCGGATGGCTCAGTTCATGAAGAAATAAAACACAACAATTAGATAACACACTTGCAATTCGATAAACAGATGGCAGGGAGCTACCCTGCTTTGTACTCATAAACTCAATGCTGGGAACTGGATGGCAGGCAGATTGTCCTGGACTGCCAGGAGGAGCAGACCATGTGGGCAAGGTCCTTGTGACTGGACCCCACTGCAGTTTGGAGCAAATGGATATAGTCTGGATTAAGCTGGGGTTTACTTCCAGCTTCATGCACTCAATTCACTGTACAGGGGATTTGAAACACGATTCCCCACAAGCACTACACACATTTATATGTAAAAGGAAAGTACTATACCAGGCAGGCTGCTTCTCTATCCCGATCGCAATTACTGCACAATACCCGGGAGAACACACAGCAGGTTCAGTTCCTGACAGACCGATCGATTCAGCAATTTCTCCAGTCTTCTACAGGGTGAGCCTAGTTTCTACTCTTCAGATCTCCTTTATTCTCTTCACAGGTCGGATTCAGTCCGAACAAGCGCTTGCACAAGCTGCAGACCAAAACTTGGGGCCTTACATGCATTTCCCGCGCTGAACTGCACACCGAAGAAGCATAGGGCTCCTTGACTCTTCACTGCCAAAGCTAAAACTGAAACTACAGCAGACAAAACTGGGCACTTCCTTTGAGTTCCTCCCATTTCTTGGCTGGTTTAGCTGTCACTCACAATAAACTCCCCCTGTTGGTGGAAAAAAGGCTCCGAAGTCAAAACTACATTTCCCAGAGTCACTGCCCTTACAATCCCCTTACAGCAGGCTCCAGAGGAGAGTCCAAGTTCTGATTCGCCCAGAGCAGGCTCAATTTTAAAGGATCCCCACCATGATTGGTCCAATTCAGCAGTTCAGAACCAACATGAGGGAGCTTGCTGTGCACTGCCTTTGCTACAAGAAAGCAGGTTAAATCAAACTGCATTTTCATTATTACTCTAACAGGTTACAAGCAAACAATTACATCTTTGAAGAGTGCTCCTTCTGCCCACTTAGCGATTGCAGAAACGGAGTGATTTGGCAGTAGCTTGAGCGGGACTCAAGCAGGAAAACACACAGTCCCCCCATACAAACTAATTATGTCTGCAAGCAGACAGCTCTTAAAGAGACAGTACCAGAGGCTCTAAAAGCACTCACAGATAAATGGCTTAAACGCCAAACACCATTCAGGCTTGGAGCATTTAAGCAAGCTCCTGGAAGATTTTTGGGATCCCCCATTTGCAAGGGGGTTACATCCTTCCCAGCCTGGAAAAAGCTTGGCGTCCGCGTCAAGCAAGTACCCCCATAAGTTTCAATTGCAACCATATACATTTGCATCAGAATCACATTAGGCTCATACATGTAATCATCAGTCAACATATCACTTTACCAGAAACACATTTCTGAAACTTTGCAGTACGTCACTCTTTGCACAGTATTACACACACATTGTACCATAACTCAGGTTATTACCTCTTGTGCATGAAACCCGAAGAGAGGGGACCCTTCCCTATCAGCTACCTTGGGGCTGGACGGGGCAGGGGCACCATACTTAGAGGGCAACACAAGTAACTTGGAGTTAGCACTGATGGTCAGTTTGGGCAATGAGCTCGGGGACACATACACTCCTTTATGGACAACATTGAGAGGCAAGTCCACAGGCCTCCCCGGGGAATCATAACTGAGGTGCACCACAGGCTTTACAGCTCGACCAGTCTTTCTAGGGGGGGAACTGTTACAGTCTCTGCACTCTGAGCCTCATTTTCAGCATTGTCCTCACTTGTCAGGGGAGTCTCCATTTGGGGTAGAGAGGCTAGAACGTGGGGCACTTTTAGCTCCAGGAGTTACAATCTCTGAGTCCACGACACTTCGCTCACATGGAGAGCTTTCGGGCACTGGTAGTGGAACGTCAGGGCACTCAAAATACTCTTCTTGTTCTGGTATGTCACCAGTCTGTTCCAGTCCATCATTTTCCTCCTCTGAAATCTCAAACAGTTCAACCATACACAGTGATTCCATACCATCTGACTTGATGCTTTGCACTTCACTTTCTGGGAGCATTGGCTCCATGGACAAAGCTGGGGGCTTAGACAGTCCAGAAGGCCCAGCTTCATCTCCAGTATTGACTAGGGGATTGCCCCGAAACAATTGACTCAGTTCGTAAGAAGGGTAGTATTCAAAGCCACACTCACTTTCCTCTGACATGGACTGACAGTCATGTTCGACCGGGACCTGTGGAGGTGAACACTTTAACTCAGCTTCTGTAGATGCCGACTTTCTTGACTTTTTCTTAGCAGCAGCTCTAGTTACTGGTCCAGAGGGGGCATTTTCTGGGGGCTCAGACTCAATCAAGATTTGTCCAATGGGCAGTAAATGATTTCTGTGCATTGTTTTAACATCTTTTGAATTATTCTCAGGCCTTACTTTGTACACAGGCAGATCTAGTTTGCCCACTACAATGTGAGGGAGATGGTGCCATCTGTCAGCAATCTTGTGTTTGCCATGCAGTCCCAGATTTCTTAGCAATACCTGATCTCCCTCCTGGAGTTCCTGTGCTTTCACCTTTTTATTATACCTTTCTTTGCTGGCCAGATTTCTTTTGGCAATCATGGTTTGAGCCAGTTGGTACGCATGATTTAGCTGGGCCTTTAACTTTTGCACATACTGTAAATAGTTGTCAGCTCGAACCCCATCAGGAGAGACCCCAAAACACACATCTACCGGCAGTCGAGCTTCTCTTCCAAACATCAGGCGGTAGGGGGAGAACCCAGTGGCATCACTTTTGGTGCAGCTGTAGGCATGTACCAGGGTGCTAATTTGTTGGCTCCATCTAGGCTTGTCCTTTGGGTGGAGGGTGCCTAGCATATCTAGCAAAGTGCGGTTGAAACGTTCAGGTTGTGGGTCCCCCTGGGGGTGGTAAGGGGTGGTTCTGGACTTTCGCACTCCCCACAGGGAAAGCAATTCTTTGATCAGACGACTCTCAAAGTCTCTCCCTTGATCAGAATGGATTCTTTGTGGAGCCCCATAGTGAACAAAAAAGTTTTCTACAAGTACGTTTGCCACAGTGGACGCCTTCTGGTCCTTGGTGGGGAAAGCTTGGGCGTATCTTGTAAAATGGTCAGTGACCACCAGCACATTACTAATATTTCTTTGATCTGACTCCAAACTCAGAAAATCATACAGACCAGCTCCATGGGTGCACTGGTGGTGATGTTAACAAGGGGGGCAGCCCTCTGGGGCAAAGCTTTCCTCTGTAAGCAGTGACTACAAGTTTGAATGTGTTGCTCCACATCAGCCCCCATCTTAGGCCAATAGAATCTGGATCTCGCCAAGTCGCAGTGTTCTGTCTATACCAAGGTGCCCCATGTGGTTATGTAAGGACCTAAGTACTGAATCTCGAAAGGCAGTGGGCAGCACTAGATCTTACTTCGAGATACAGCTCTTGCAGCAGGTTACACCATTAGGACTGAAGCCGTCAGGCGCCAGGACCCCACGGACATTTTCTAGCTAGCAGTCTTCAGCGGGGACCGCCTCCGACGTCAGTCCTGCTCCCAAAGTCAGGCGTAGTACAAAAGGAGGTGGTCCCCCCACAATCCTCAGTTCTTTTCCCACTGTCGACATCGCAAGCATCGGCCTCTTGGTCCCTTTCTAGTGTGCGATGAACTTAGAGCTACGACGTTCTCGTCTTTCTTCACAGATTTGGATTCATCTGATGTCCTCTCCAAACACCTCTCTGGAAGGTCACCAATCGAAGTGTGCCTGCGGCAAACAGATCCCCTTCAAGGATCCTCACTTGGCCTGCATGCGCTGCCTAAGCCCGGAACACGACACCAAGGCCTGCTCCTTCTGCCAGGGCTTCAATAGTCGCACCAGGATCCGCCGCCAAAAGGCCCTTCAAGCGTTTCTCTTAGAAGAGAAACTGAAGACTATGGATAAGGAACCTTCCTCCAGGGGGGAGTTGTCGGGGAAAACCCACAAACACCAGGAGAAACACCAGGAGAAGGAAAGACCCAGGTCCCCAGCGAGGGCCTCGGACTCCCGAAGCTCCGGCTCGTGGTCAGACCGCTCTCCTTCCAAGGCTCAATCGCAGCCTCCCCCGGTTCAGGTCAGATCCTCCAGCGGCTCCTCCTCTCTGCAGCCCCTCAAGACTTCCAGGCCGGCGGCATCGTCCACTCCATCTAAGGCCTCATCTAAGTCTGGGGAGCACCACAAATCTTCCTCCCGACATCGGGACTCCGACGCCAGGTCGGTTTCCCAGCCTCCGCGTGGGTCGGACTCGGTTTCTCGTAAGACCAAGGACCTGACGTCCCTCAAATGGACGCCAGACCCGACGTCAGACCACCCGACATCGGCCAAGCATCACCGGTGCTCCCAGGAGCCGACGACAGCAAAACACCCATCGCTGGCCAGGCGTTCGCCTCTGAGGACGTCTACCAGGGGACCGACGTCGGCTACCCCAGAGAGGAGGACTGCACCACCGTCGCCGGCTGACGTCGGTCAGAAGGACTCATCGGAGGAGGATACCACTCAGCCCGAGGACCAGGCGGGCGACACCGGAGATGTTGGGCTCCCACGGGAACCTTCCCTGGAGCGGGAGACCCCCGGGGACCCGACGCCCGACCCCGGTGACAGGCCACCGGTGCCCAGCCCGTCGTCGGTTGAACTTGGCAGAGGTAAAGGAGCTCTTTTCCTTGTGGTGGGACACCATCAGGAAAGATGTGGTCGCCACACATCCTCCTCCTACTCCGGCTCCGCCTCCACCCACTCCTTCACGCTCCATTCCCTCCTCCGCCCAAGGGGCCCGTAGGACGGTCACCAACCCCCAAGGAGCGAACACCACCTCCTAGGGACAGATCCTCAGATAGGAGAAGACCTCTCTCTAGGTCCACTTCAGGGTCACCCAGTCCTAAGAGACCCAGACGATGCCGGTACACCCCGTCTGGGGAGGATTCTAGATCTGACACCTCAGGTGCTCCAGATCTCCTTCTCCCATCAGCATTCCCTCTCCAGACCCACACGACCTACCTAGTTCTCCTCTGGATGATCCCTCTTTCACGAAGATTATGAGGCACATCCAGGAGAATATGGGGTGGGATGCTGAAGAGCTCGACCCCGAGAGACAGCGCCTTGCCCGCTACCTTCGGCAGAAAGACCCAACTACCTTGGTGGACACCTTTGCGGACGTCACCAAGGCTGCGTGGAAGCGTCCGCATTCTACTCTGGCAGAGCCAAAGAAGGCTGACCGCCTATACAAGGCCCCTAGGGAGGACCAGTATCTGGCGAACCATCCTCTGGCTGACTCCCTGGTCATCACTGCCTCGCATGACCGGTCTCAGAGACCTCAGCATTTGAGCACACAGCCACCAGACCCAGAATCCAAGCAATTGGATGTCCTTGGTAGGCACACGTACGCGGCTGCAACTTGCACCGTCAGGTCACTGAATTACCTCACCCACGTGGTTCAATTTCAGAACGCACTGTGGGAACAGGGACAGGACCTGGTTGAGAAGATGCCCGATGGCGATCAAAAGGAGGAGCTCCTGAAACTTCTCCGCACGGGTTCGGATGTGGGGACCCAGGTGCTCAGAGCCGCATATGATTCTGCGGACTCTTCAGCCAGAGCTGCAGCCTCAGGCGTGTGTCTCCAGAGACGCTTTTGGCTCCGTGTCTCCGGTTTTACCCCGGACGTCCAGAAGAACATCTTAGATGTCCCTTACAACAGCGAGGTCCTATTTGGTGAAGCCTCCGAGAAGGTGATCACCAAACTTCAGGACGCAGGGAAAGCAGTCAGATCTGTACAGGCCATGTACAGGTCTCGGCCCAGTTCCTTTCGTAGGAACTAGAGCCGCTTTCGCAGCTGGATACAAAGGCAACAGCCACGTTCTGGCCAACAGCAGAGGGGCACTTTCACCCAAAAAGTCCAGGCCAAGTCATCCCTAGGCAGAGGCCAACGAATCGTAAAGTCGGCCCAGCCTGCTGGATCGAATGCTGCCACAGCATGACTCCTTCCCAGCCCCTGCCCCTCCTCAGGATCAACGGGAAATGAAGGTGGGGGGTCGCATCGCACGTCACCTGCCAGGGTGACTGTCGATCACCACCGACAGGTGGGTGCTGCAACTGGCCAAAAAAGGCCACTATATAGAATTTGTAGGCAGTCCACCTACAAGACCTCCCCTGCTTTCCTGCTACCCGGGTCAGCACGCCCTGCTCATACAGCAGGAAGTGCTTGTGCTTCTGGAGAAAGAAGCCTTAGAGCACATTCCAGAGAACCAGAGAGGACTAGGGTATTATTCTCACTTCTTCCTGGTTCCAAAGAAAACGGGACCTCCGTCCAATTCTGGACCTCAGTGACCTCAACTTGTCGGTCGCTTACAAACGCTTCCACATGGTGACCCTTCCGGGCCTAATTCCCATGTTGAAGTGAGACACCTTTCTGGCATCTTTGGACATGCAGGACGCCTACCTGCACATTCCAATTACTCAAGCGCACAGGAGGTTCCTGCGCTCGAGTTTCAGAGCCGCCATTATCAGTTCCAAGCTCTTCCCTTCGAGCTGTCATCGGCACCTCACGTTTTTACGAAGTGCATGGCGGTCATAGCGGTGTCTCTGAGGAGACAAGGCCACTACATGTTCCCATACCTGGACGACTGGCTTCTCATGGCACCCTCCAGGGAGGCACTGATGACGGCCATTCACAACACCCAGTTCCTTTTTCAATCACTGGGTATCCTCATCAACTATGAGAAGTCACTCCTGGTGCCGTCCCAGAAACTGCAGTTTATAGGAGCAGTTCTGGACACCGTCAGAGGGAAAGCTTTTCTTCCCTTAGACAGAGTGGAACACATCAGATCCCTCATCAGGGACCTGTTGGTGAAGAAGACCATCCCGGCCAGACTGGTACTTCGCCTGTTCGGACACATGGCTGCGGCCATTGCAACAGTCCCGATGGCACGGCTCCACATGCGGGTAACCCAGTGGATGTTAAAGGTACAATGGGACCAAAGGCAAGACCATCTGCAGCAGCCAATTTGAATCACGAATGCCGCGATTCAGGATTGGCAATGGTGGCTAGATCCAAGGAACCTCTCCGCGGAGGTTCCCTTCACAGCGCCGTCCCCGACTGTGACTCTCTCCACAGACGCATCAGGGCTCGGGTGGGGAGCACACCTAGACGGTGTGCGGTCTCGGCATTTGGACAGCCCAGGAGTCTCATCTCCACATCAACATTTTGGAAATGAGGGCAGTTCTTTACGCTCTGTAGGCCTTCCAGTCAGAGATTCCACCGGGTACACTCCTGTTACAAACAGACAATACCGCGGTGATGTATTACCTCAACAAATAAGGAAGCACTCACTCCTACCCGCTTTGCAGGGAGGCCATGAGAGTGTGGGAGTGGGTATTGCAACACAGCGCAAACCTAATTGCAGTACACGTCCCGGGAGTGGACAACACCGTCACAAACAGTCTGAGTCGCTCCCAGGCCAGAGTCCACGAGTGGGAACTTCTACAGGAGGTGGCAGAGGATCTGTTTCACAGATGGGGCACTCCAGAGTTAGACCTTTTCGCGTCCCCATCCAACGCAAAACTGCCCAATTTTTGCTCGCTAGATCCAGGGCCTGGTGTTTTCTGGTGAGACGTGTTGTCCCCCTCCTGGGTGGGCAGATTCCTCTATGCCTTCCCTCCTTTCCAATTGATCCAGAGCATTCTCTTAAAGCTTCGCAGGGAGCAGGCGATGCTCATTTTGATCGCGCCTGTCTGGCCCAGACAAATTTGGTTCCCTCTTCTGCATCAGCTATCCGGGAACCTCAGTTCCTTGCCAATCAGCTCCCATCTGTTGTCTCAGGAGGCGGGTTCATTGGTTCATCCAGACTTCGTTCATTGAACCTGCATGCTTGGCTCCTAGAGACATAGCCATGATGCGATCGGGTCTCATGAAGAAGTGGCAGGCGTGCTCTCTGCGCCAGAAAACCGTCCAACCCATAGCGTGCGCCATGAAATGGCGTGAATTCTGTTTATTGAGCTCAGCGTACGGTTTCTCGCCATTAGAATGTCCGAAAAAGCAAGTTCTGGACTACCTGCTTTCCCTTTTCATTCCGGACTTGCTTACTCCTCGATTAAAGTGCACCTTTGTGCAGTTTCTGCTAACCATGCCCCAGTAGGCCATCGGACGGTGGCCCAGTTGGACACTACTCGTGCCTTTTTAAGGGGATTTCTCCACCTTAGGCCGCCCATCAAGGATCCGATTCCTCCTTGGGACTTACCCTTCGTCCTGGAGCAGCTTACGTTGCCACCTTTTGAACCAGCCGCGGATTGCGAGCTACGTTTTCTATCATGGAAAACATTATTTTTAGTTGCTGTTACTTCGGTGAGAAGGATCTCGGAATTGCATGCTCTAATGTGCAAAGAGCCTTATTTGGTTTTCCATCAGGATAGGGAATCTCTGAGGACAAACCCAAAGTTTTTGCCTAAGGTGGTTTCAGCCCTCACCCTTAACCAGGATATTGATTTACCAGTGTATTTTTCAAGGTACACTAATCGAGGAGAAGCCCTTCTGCACACCCTCGATGTGCATCGGTGCCTCAGATATTATCTGACCAGAACCAAACAGTTTCGAAAGGCGGATCAACTTTTTGTCTCCTTTGCTTTCAGAATGAAAGGAGCTTCTGTCTCCAAACAGTCTCTCTTGAGGTGGCTCATCCAGTGCATCACTTTCTGTTGTGACAAGTGCAATAAACCCTTACCAGGCGCGGTCAAGGGTCATTCCATGAGAGGGGTGGCCACTTCCTTTGCGGTGTTAAAGAACATCTCCACCTCAGCTATTTGCGCTGCAGCTACTTGGAGCTCTGTGCATACCTTTATCATGCATTACAGTCTGGACATTGCGAGGCGAAGAGCAGGTTTCGGCCTAGCCGTCCTTCAGGGACTTCTGTCCTAGGCTCGAGTAGTATTGAGACTTCTACCTTTCCTCCTCCCTGTGGCATAGGATTGCCACTACTGCTTGGAAATCAGTCCTAACGGTGTAACCTGCTGCAAGAGCTGTGTCTCGAAGTAAGATAGTACAGTTATGTAAGAACTTACCGTAACAGTAGATCTTCGAGAACAGCTCTTGCAGCAGGAACCTTCCTGCCCACCATCCCCCTTCTCTTGGAGGCAGGTCGTAGCCAAACACCCATTTTATGGGATGGGACTTTCTGATTTATAGTCTTGGCCATCTGGTGGCGGATCCTCGGTCTCCTCTTTTGATGTCATCCAGCAGCCGGGAGTCTCCGGCGGGAGAACTGAGGATTGTGGGGGGACTGCCTCTTTATGTACTACGCCGACGTCGGGGGCGGGACCGACGTCGGAGGTGGTCCCCACTGAAGACTGCTAGCTAGAAAATTTCCGTGGGGTCCTGGCACCTGACGGCTTCAGTCCTAATGGTGTAACCTGCTGCAAGAGCTGTTCTCGAAGATCTACTGTTACGGTAAGTTCTTACGTAACTGTACTTTGTCGTTTGTCTACTTGCCCCCCTCTGTCTACATGGTTCAGTTAGTAGCACATCCGCCTCTGGACCAGAAGGTCGTGGGTTCTCGTCCCACACCAGGATTGGACTTGCACCTAAAAATCGCTGGCATCCGAGTGCAGTATTGGGGGTTGCTGTACCGCTGGGGTGTGCCGCCCTTCGGATGAGACGTTAAACCGAGGTCCCTTCTGCCCATCCTGGTGTTGTCCTGGTGGGTGTCCAGGTGGAAGTGAAAAGAACCCAGGGCACTCTTCGCAAAGAGTAGGGAACATTCCCGGTGTCCTGGCCAACATTCTCCTTCCCATAAAACCGGTTCATGCAATTATCCAGGCTGTGTGTGGGTGATGATGTGCGATATGGCCGCCACCACACATTCAGTCACTTCACTACCAGTCTAGCATTGCTTGTAAAGCGCTTTGGATGTATGAAAAGCGCTATATAAATACTGATGCTTCTTCTTCTTCTTCTACTGTTTCTCTGTATAACAGTCTATTGATCAGTTTCAACTTTGGACCTTTTTTGTATAATAATACAGTTCTCAAATCAGTGGAACGTAATTTGGACACACATTTCCCTGCATATAGGGCTTCTAAGCTGATTTGATCATGGGATCTCGGGATTGAGCCCGCCGAATACTGTCATTGTCCAGCTGAGGCAGTTCACCAATGTCTATTGCAGAAAAGTGGCAATAAGCAGCAGGTATGCAATTCTCAGAGAGTCAGAAACAATCCACCATACAGTCCACTGTGTCCATGGACATTTGTTCCTCCCTGTCAAACTTCTGGCAGAGTGCTGTAATATCAGGTTCTGACAGTCTGACCCAGTCATTCTGGGGAACAGGCCTCCGGGAGAGAGCATCAGCATCTATGTGGTTCAGGCCTGCTCTGTATTCAATAGCATAGTCGTATGTAGATAATGCAGAAAGCCACCTATGGCCAGTGGCATCCAACTTAGCTGAAGTCTGCACATAGGTCAAAGGATTATTGTCTGTTTTTACTAGTATCTTAGCCCCATACAAGTATTCGTGGAATTGATCAACAATGGCCCACTTCAAAGCTAGGAACTCTTAACTTGTGCACAGGATAGTTCTTTTCGGATGGGGTCAGGCTTCTACTGGCAAAGGCCACTGGTCTCAGGCCATTCTCGTGCTCCTGATACAACACAGTCCCCAACCCTTGCAAGCTAGCATAAGTGTGCAGGACATAAGGTTTTGTTGGAGCGACATAGGCCAACGCTGGAGCGTGGGTATGTTGATATATGATCTCATGAAAAGCAGTCTCACAATCAGGAGTCCAGTGGGCCCCAAATACTTCACTTGGACGAAAATACGCTCTTTCAGTCTCGCAGGATGCTGACTTTTTGTATCTTTTGTGGGTTGGGGGATACCCTTAAGTAAGGTTAAGTAAAGGGCGGATCACTCTTGAATAATCCTTGATGAAACGCCAGTAATAACCACAGAATCCCAGGAATCTTTGCAGTTCTTTCAGATTTTTGGGCTGTGGCCAGGTGGTCAAGGCCTCAACTTTACTTGGGTCGGACTCTATTCCCTCGGTGGATACTATGTGTCCCACATACTTTACTGATGTTTGAAAGAATTGATACTTATCAATGGACAGTTTAAGGCCAAAGTCTTTCAGTCGGTTCAGCACCTTGAATAATCTGCTCTTGTGTTCCTCCAGTGAGCTGCCAAACACAATAACATCATCTAGGTATACCAGGCACTCTAGTAAGTTCATGTCCCCCACTGCACGCTCCATCAATCTTTGAAAAGTGGCGGGGGCACCTGAAATCCCTTGAGGCATCCTCATGAATTCATAGAAGCCAAGCGGACAGATAAAGGCTGTCTTCTCATGGTCCTCGGGGGCCATCGGGATCTGGTAGTACCCACTGCGGAGATCCAGCACAGAGAACCGCTTGCTCCCATTTAGACAGTCCAAAGCATCCTGAATGCGGGGCATAGTGTACTGATCAGGGATAGTCCGCCGGTTTAAAGTGCAATAATCCACGCACATCCTCACTGTCCCATTCTTTTTTCTCACTACCACAATGGGGGAAGCATAGGGGCTTCTGGATTCCTGTATTACACCAGCAGCTAGCATCTCTTGCAGATGCCGTCTCACATCATCTATGTCAGCAGGTGCCAGGCGTCGAGACCTCTCACGAAATGGCCTTTCATCATGCAGCCGGATATGATGCTCAGCTCCTTGCACGCATCCTACATCTCATTCCTTTAAAGAAAACACCTGGTCTCTCTGGGCAAGCTTCTCACTGATCCTCACTTTCCATTCAGCTTGCAACGGGGAGTCACCGAAATCAAACAAGTCAGGCGTTACTCTGTCATTCTTCCCCGCACTCTTGCTACTGGGTAGCACTGCAATGTCTGCACAATGCACATTAGCCAGGGTGCAACCTCTATTTACTCGAATCTCTCTGTCAGACACATTATGAACTTGAACCATTACCCTTCTGGCATAAGCATAGGCTGTAGCAGGCAAAATACTAGGCTTGACCAGCAGTCCCTCCGGCAATTTTCCATCACCTGGTGCATCCAACATTAATATTTTATTCTTGACATCCTTTCTGATACGGACCTCTCCCTGTAAGGTACACTGGGCATTTGGTGCCAGGATCAGAGACTCAGGATCCTTCTTCCAGACAATTCCAACCGGTTCCTCTGGTTCTACTTTTTCAACATCTCTCTGTGCCTCATAGGCCTTCTTAATCAAGGCCGAAATTCTTAAAACTCTACCAGCCCTTGACCCCTGTTTTTCATAACACAACTGTGCCAGCCATCCAAACATATGTGCATTAGTCCCAATTAGTTGAGGAACCCCATCATACAGTCCTGTAGGGGGACACACTAAGGCCAGGGTCTCTACTTGCTCGGCCACTCCAGCCACAGAGGTGGGAAAAGACAGCCAAATTCAGATATATCCAGAGTAGGGGTAGGCCTTCTCACTTAACCCCAGACATGCAGCCCCTCCAACGGTTGTAAGGGTACGTCAGACAAATGCTTCTGATACCAGTCTTGGAACATAATTGTCACTTGGGAGCCACTGTCTAATACAGCTCTTGTAAACACTCCATTCACCTTTACAGTGGTCTCCATGGAGGGACCCACTATTCTGGACCATTCTGGAGAGGTGGTAGCGGGGGCCTGGGCAACTGACCTTGCCACAAAGGGATGTGAGTTAGCATTTTTGGGGCCCTCACTGGGATCATTGAGTGCACCCCTTAACCACTGATTTGTTCTCCGAAGCTCTCCTTGTAGCCTATATGCAACTTTGGGGACCAACATTCTCTGTTCATGTGCCCATCCTTCCCACAATTATAACAAAACATACTTTCTGGAGTTTGAACTGGCCGAGGCATCACACTGGGAGCCAGGGTTGGGGGTACTACTAACTGGAAACATTGGTGCCATCTCTGTCTGCGGCGTGATAAGCATTTGGAGACATCTCATCAATTTCCCCACTTCCATGGTCAAGACGTCGAGTTTTGAGCTGTTGTCAGCAGGAGATGCATGGGTGGGTACCCCCACCCCCATAGCAGATGCAGTCGGATGAGGTTCGGGGCCTGTACTTGCAGGAGCGGCCTTCATAAAGAGACTGTTTTTTATTTCCCGGAACTCTCTCAACAATTCGCCCCATTGCGGCATATCGTTTTCCTTCTCAGAGCACTCATTAACTGCCAACCTCTGCCACTGAACTTCACTTGATGGGTCACCCTCAGTCACTCGGGTCGTAGCCACAGCTATTGGTGTAAGTCCCTCCCGAGGTCGCCTTTTCTCAACTCCTCGAATTTCTCTCATTAGCTCATCATAGGAGGGTGGGGATTCCAGTTGCTTTGCCAGGCGTAACTGAAGCAACAGCAGTTCTGAGAAGGGGGCAGACTTAAGGATCCTGTCCAGCCTGGTTCGGTCCAGTTCAATCATTGGCAAACTACCCTTTCTGAGGCATTCTTGCAGCAATTTTTCCAGCCGAGATACATACATACACAGACAACAACTCCCCTTGGTACTGTTGTGCATTTCTTACTCTCCACCACAGGTTCTCATCAGAATCTGGGCTCCCATACACATTCTCCAAGGCCTCAAGACAGTCCTGTGCAGTCGCTTCAGGGTTACTGGCCCATTTAGCACGGATGGTAGCCAGGCAGGACCTGGAGGCTCTCACTAACCCTCTTTGCTTTTCGCTTCCGAGCATTGCCATTCTAGCACTTGGGGCAACATAGTCTATCCAGGTCTCCCAGTCATCCTCCTTGGGGGTGGGAGGGTCCCAGAGAAGATCCTCAACCTTGGTGAGAGTCTGACTAATGGCAGGTGCAGAAATAGAGCCTGCATTGGTTCAGCCACCATTACGGGTACTGGAGCGGAGAGGGTGTTGGGGAGGAACACCCCAGGTGGCAAGAATAGTTTCTTCAAGTTCTCTACAGTTTTCCCTTCCCCCAGCAACCATTTAGCAAATTTCTCCTCAAAAGTTTCAGACAGTGGTGAGGGCTCATTCCCCCCAGGTCTTTACTGTCCTTAGTTATTACTCTCCAGGCAGTGAGGACTCCCTCTGGGGTAATAGTCTGTGGCACTTTGGAGCTATCTGTGGGATCCTTAAACTCTACTAGGGCCAGGAAAGTGTGGGTGAGCAGATTAGCATGCCGACCCACCACCACAGGGTTTTGTAAACCTTCCACCTTGGAAAGTACTCCCTGTACAGTGTCCGTATTGATACCCAAGGGGATGTCCAGGATAAGCATAGCATTTTGGGGGTCGATCTCCTCCCCAGTACACCACTCCACCAGCCGGTGCACAGCCACTTCTGTCGGGTACCCATTTATTTATTTTTTTTCTTAACAGTGGTTTGTAAATATGGCCACTAGAGGACACACAATCCCAGGCAGTGCCTCAGGAGATGTAACCCCTAGGTGGCACTATCCCAAGGGCTACTACCCCTGCCTGATTTGCCACTGACAGGTTGAGGGGCCTGGATCCGATGGCGGGTGCCTCCACCCAGAGGTCGGGGTTAAGACAGTCTAATATGACTTGGTCACAGCCCTCTGGGTCACTGCAACCCCCCTTTCTTCCCACTAGTGGCCCACACAAATCAATCACAGTACCCCTGTAATATACACTTACCCCCATGACTGGTTCGGTTAGCTGGACTCTGGGGACCCCCTGTAAAACAAGATGATACAGTGCAAAAACCACAGTACAATACTGTAACATAAACAAATACCTCAGGCAGTGTAACTTTGCTGAAACAAACAGATCTGATTTATTTAGGGGAGAATAACAAGGACTGGGAGAAATCAGGTTAATTAGCTTACCACTCTATTATATATATATATATATATATATATATATATATATATATATATATATCTATACTAGGGCACAGGCCTAACCTATAAGTCACTGTCGCTGGGTACCCAGGCAATAGAAGGCTAGCCTATTTGGTGCAGCTGGTTGGGGCCCTGTGATGAAAAAACACTTGCACAATACCCAATTGTAATCCGGAGCAATTCGATAAACAGATGGCAGGGAGCTACCCTGCTTGTACTCACAAACTCAATGCTGGGAACTGGATGGCAGGCAGATTGTCCTGGACTGCCAGGAGGAGCAGACCATGTGGGCAAGGTACTTGTGACTGGACCCCACTGCAGTTTGGAGCAAATGGATATAGTCTGGATTAAGCTGGAGTTTACTTTCAGCTTCATGCACTCAATTTACTGTACAGGGGGATTTGAAACACGATTTCCCACAAGCACTACACACATTTATATGTAAAAGGAAAGTACTATACCAGGCAGGCTGCTTCTCTATCCTGATCACAATTACTGCACAATACCTGGGAGAACACACAGCAGGTTCAGTTCCTGACAGACCGAGCGCAATTCAGCAATTTCTCCAGTCTTCTACAGGGTGAGCCTAGTTTCTTCTCTTCAGATCTCCTTTATTCTCTTCACAGGTCGGATTCAGTCCGAACAAGCAATTGCACAAGCTGCAGACCGAAACGTGGGGCCTTACATGCATTTCCCGCGCTGAACTGCACACCGAAGAAGCATAGGGCTCTTTGACTCTTCACTGCCAAAGCTAAAACTGAAACTCCAGCAGACAAAACCGGGCACTTCCTTTGAGTTCCTCCCAGTTCTTTGCTAGTTTAGCTGTCACTCACAATAAACTCCCCCTGTTGGTGGAAAAAAGGTGCCGAAGTCAAAACTACATTTCCCAGAGTCACTGCCCTTACAATCCCCTTACAGCAGGCTCCAGAGGAGAGTCCAAGTTCTGATTCGCCCAGAGCAGGCTCAATTTTAAAGGATCCCCACCATGATTGGTCCAATTCAGCAGGTCAGAACCAACATGAGGGAGCTTGCTCTGCAGTGCCCTTGCTACAAGAAAGCAGGTTAAATCAAACTGCATTTTCATTATTACTCTAACAGGTTACAAGCAAACAATTACATCTTTGAAGAGTGCTCCTTCTGCCCACTTAGCGATGGCAGAAACAGAGCGATTTGGCAGTAGCTCGAGCGGGACTCAAGCAGGAAAACACACAGTCCCCCCATACAAACTAATTATGTCTGCAAGCAGACAGCTCTTAAAGAGACAGTACCAGAGGCTCTAAAAGCACTCACAGATAAATGGCTTAAATGCCAAACACCATTCAGGCTTGGAGCATTTAAGCAAGCTCCTGGAAGATTTTTGGGAACCCCCCGAGGGGGTTACATATATAATCACTCACGTATATTCCTCACTCATTTCTCATCTGTTACCTGACAGGTAGATGTAAAGTGAGAGATAAAGGATATAGAATAAAAATCTTTTTCTTTTTTTTTTTTTTTTGCATTCTGTCATCCCTGGTTACCACTGTTCTGGAAAGATTAGACAGAAATATTGTGTACGGAAGTAAATACTATACGTATATTAATTTTAAACAGTGGATGCTTCACATGTCCTAATTTCATATCTGAGTTCAGATTATTTCTAACCTATCAGTGAATTGATTCGGTCTGTATTTACTCTCTGTGGCTTTAAACACATCAATATCATATGCCACTTTCATTAAATAAGCAGTCAGACCCCACACTTCAGGGTCTATAAGGCCTTCCACCAGTGACATCAGGCCTTAAAAAAAATTGAATGTTCTGTTCACACACCCTGAAGGGTCTTAATAAGCATTAATCCATGACAAAGGAGGACTCTGCTAGGGAATTAATGCCTGGTTGGGGAGGTTCCTCCAACCACCAACCAGACATTAATGCCCCAGTAGAGCCCGACTTTGGAGTGGATTAATGCGCTCGTAACATGGCAAGTGCAAAGTGAGTAATGTTACAAGTCAGTGGGATGTGGGAAATAAATGAACAGCAACTGACAGTATTGTTTGATACAATATTATCTGCTGTTCAGCCGTCTACTTTTCAGTTTGTCTCGATGTCCAACAGGCACCTGCACAACTCAATATCTATTTAGATTCTGACTGCTGCTTTTATACAGCTTTGAAAGTTATTTTTACATACTAACTACACAAAAATATGACGAGACAACGTGATTTTCTTTCTCAGCACACTGATCTCTTCATTCGTTTCCTTTGTTTCTAGTTCCAGAATTCAGTACTGCATTCTGGGGACATAGCGAGTATTTGCGCATCTGGCATCTCACTTGGTTGTGCATGCCAAGGTATGCAAATATTCATGTTATCCCCAGAATGCATTCTTGACTACATAGAAGTAACTGCGAGCAGTGAGCGGAGGTAAACATTCACAAAGAACACTCACAGGACTGTTTTGGAACTCCATCTCGACCGCTGACTCCATCGGGTAGGTGGAAAGTACTTGCTCGGACAGCAGAGAGCTGACAGTATCACGCAGGTAGCGCCCTCTCAACTGCGGTGTTTGTGCTGGGGTCAGCCACGAGCACGAGCAACATTTCTGTGGCGCAACCACAATGCCAGCTGTGTTCTAATTCTTTCTGCTACGTGCTCTCGTTGTGGCTGCAAACACTAGCACATTCTGAAGCAGGCATTACTAGGGAATTAATCCCCGCTTCAGATTGTACCATGTGCTGTGTTTGCACCAATTTACTTGCTTTGTTTGCCTGTCAGATTTCTTGCCATGTTACAACTGTGCTTAGAAAATGGGTCAGACAATTAAAGAAACATCTAAAAGATAAAAAAATAAATAATAAAATATTGCTTAGAAAATATCAAATAGTCCCTTCACAGATAGTTTTTACCTATCAGTCATCTACCTTTCTACACATTCAGTAAACGGTTTGATTGCTTAACATGGAATGTATGAATTTTTTTTTTTATCAGGAGAGACACACTAAGCTGAAAGCCTGTGTACAGGTGCGACCTGAGAGCACAAGGAAGTTAAGTGACTTGCTTAGGGTCACACAGTATGCAAGTGGGGGCTGTGGGATTCAAATCCAGGTTCTCAGGTTTGCAGCTCAGAGCCTTAAACCACTGCGCTATACTGCCTCCTAAAATTTAAAATACTGCAGTATTCCACTGGCATATGCTCGTACAGACATACACAGGCTTCATATGGAGCCAGAGTCTTGGTTTTATTTAGGGCAGGGTTTTCAGCAGAGATTTTTCTGTCAAGTTGGCTATGATATGATGGTGTTTTTTATGGCCATCAAATGAACATCAGAAACAACAATTCTGAATAGTGCTCGATTTTTTTTTTTTTTTTTTTTTTTTTTATGTGTGTAAGGAGGGGATCAAGAGTAGAAAGAACATTGAATTATTTTTCTTTTTTAATTTAAGGAAGTTTTATTTTTAGGGTCTACTTGAAGATTTGTATGTAAGAGTAAAGGTGGGAGCCCCATTTGTGATAGAAATAACAAGCATTTGTCAATGCCGTAAGTTCATCGTGCGTAGAGATAAGGAAGTGTGTGAGAGTGTAGTAGTGAAGTGAGTTTTATTGATAGTGAGCAACAGAAAGTTGTATGATAGCTGTACTGTTCATGGGGTGGTGTGATAAAAAGGCTATATTGAAAATTTGGAGTGAAAATATTGAAAATGACCAAAGTTACATGAGTGCGTAGAAAATTGTGAACGACCGGGTGTAACTTGACCATTTTTTGGAGTTGCGTCACCACATTTTCAACATGGTCTTTTTGGTACTCCACCTCATGAAGAGTGCCACAGTCATTTTGTGCACTCATGCCGAAAGGTGATTTCGCAGAGCGACCGCACCATTCTGCACCACAGGTGCGAAAACACATTTCAGGCAGGATGCAAAAACATTACAGCTGCACTGTTCATAAGGAAATGTGAAAAAATGGCAATGTTGAAAATCTGGAGTGAAAATATAAAAAATTTGCAAAGATACGAGCGTGCGTAGAAACTGCGCAATGCACGCTCATAATGCAGGCATGTTGTGGAATTTTTTTCACCAAATATAAAACATGGCCTTTTTGGAACCTCCACTCATGAACAGTAGTGCTGTGATTTTGTTAATCCATCCCGAAAGTTGATTTTGCACACCGACTGCACCATTCTGGGCCACAAGTGCAGAAACATATTTTTGCCAGAATGTAAAAAATTACAGCTGTACTGTTTATAGGGAGATGTGAAAAAATGGCAATGTTGAAAATCTGGAGTGAAAATATAAAAAATTAGCGAAGTTATGAGTGTGCGTAGAAACTGCGCAACGCACACTGGTAACTCAGGCATTTTGTGGGATTTTTCCACCAAATTTGCAACATGGGCTTTTTGGGACCCCACCTCATGAACAGTGGCACTGTCATTTCGTAATCGGTCCTGAAAGGTGATTCCCATGCAGTGCCACGAAATCACCTTCGACCGAAACGAAATTACACTGACATGTTCATGAGGTGGGATCCCAAGAACCCCATGTTGAAAGTTTGGGGCCAAAATTCCTAAAAAGGGCTGAGATATCAACTTAAGTTGAAGCCGCCCCATTGAGTCCCATTATACAGGCTTACCCAATTCCTCAGTTCCTAGTTCGGCTTTGAAGAGTGCAGACGTATCGGTCCAGTGAAGATCGCAACTCCTGACCTCGGAGGTAAGTATGAGTGGGGGAGGTGCGTGAGGTGGTGCACAGAGGGAGGGTTGGGTTGGGGTGGGGAAGGGGAACTGTGGAGAACGCTGGAAGGTTTCTTTTTACGGTAAAAAAGACTTTGGGTGGATGTTTTTTCTATTTTACAGGATTTATTTTTTAAACATTTAGGCACACTGGGGTGGGCTCTCGGTGTGCCACACTACTGTGTGTGTGTGTGGGGGGGACATGCCATTGCCGACATGGGGACTGGGCACCCCGTTGTCAGCTAACAATATAGACGTGTGTGTGTGTGTGGGGGGGTGCATCCAGCTTCGGGAGTGGGCATCCCAATGTCGGAAAGGGGAAATTGTTTAACCTGGAAAGACACACTGAAGGGCTACAGGGAGCAGGGGGAATTGTTTAACCAGGAAAGACACGCTAAGTGGCTGCAGGGATGGGGGAAATTGTTTAACCAGGAAAGACACGCTAAGCGGCTGCAGGGATGGGGGAAATTGTTTGACCAGGAAAGACACGCTAAGCGGCTAGATGGACCGGGGAAATTGTTTAACCAGGAAAGACACACTGAGCTGCAACTGAAGGGCTTGCATTTCAAAGGACAGAGCCACGCGCAGCATTGGCTCTGTCCTTTGCAATGTTTGCCGAGACCAGCCCCCTCAGCAAAACAGTGTCATCAGGACACTGTCTGCTGATTTGCCGACCACAGACCGGCCCCTGCGGCACTGCTGGTCATTGGGATGGCACCCCTCACACCCCTGCTTAGCAACTCTCATATCAACAAGTTTGTTCGCACTTTGTGCACTCGACGAACTTAAAAAATGAGTGAAATGGATCATGTATTCTGTGTGTGATTTGTCCGAATTCCAGATCACATGGCTGGACCTTTTTCTTTACATGGCTGTATTGGCATATACACATGCCCATAGAATGACAACTGCGAATCAGAATACAGCATTTTCACGTGCCCATTTTCTAAGTAAGCAATAAGACACACCAGAGTGCAGTGGCGGAGCTAGAGGGGGGGCTGGGGCAGTTGCCCTCCTGGCTGCCCCAGTGTGAGTAGTGGTGGCCCACCACCATCTTTATTCACTGTTTAGTGCCCATTGTGGAGCCCATGATTGAATGAATGGCCCCCCGTGGCTCCCAAATGCTCCCAAACCTGGCTCTGCTGCTGCCAGAGTGTGTTGTTATGGGAGATAATTGCATGGCTTAAGTATCTTTAAACACACAAGAGCAAAGTGCAAGTATTCACCATAATCACATATCCCTTAAGTGTCTTAACGCATTTATGCTGAGAAAAATGTTATGACAAAAACTGACCAGAACATATGTTTCTAGGGACATGGATATGTTGTTCATCCACACTGTCTGGCAGGTTCCTTGCCGCTTTAAATCTTGCCGGAAGGTCTTCAAGCTGGCTCCTCCCACCCACCCGGGTGGTAAAACTCTTGCTCCGCCCCATGACGCCAGATCTTCCTTACCGCTTGGAAGCTCAGGTTCCCTCCTTAACGCTCTGCGTATAAGACTGGTTCCTAATTCTTCGAATTTTTGAAATTAAAAGTTTTTGCTAAAAAGACTTCGGTCTTCTCTCCCTCGCGGCTGCGATGGACAAATCGACTCCCGGTTTCCGGAGATGCCCTTGCGGGCAGAAGATGTCTCGGACGGATCCACACTCCACGTGCGTTTACTGCTTGGGCCTTGAGCACGACCCGAGCCTGCAACCTGCTCTTCCTTTTACGCCTCGTCCTCGAGACCGTGCTGCCGTTTACAACTGGGGCGTTCGAAAGAGATTTCCTCCGGTTAAGTCAAAGAGGCCGGTCAGCGGTGTCCACGGCGGCTCGTGAAGGATCAGCTGAGCAAATGATCGCCTCGAAGAGCGGCGAGGGTCGCTTCTACCTCGCAAGTGCATTTGTCCTGCTGTCTCCGGTGCCTCTTATTCGGCTTTTAAGGAGTTTTGTCTGACCTTCGACAAAAGGTGAGGGTCCAACTTCTTCTGGACCTTTTCTCGGTCCAAGAGAGACAAGAGTAAGTCTCACCATCAACGCTCTTGGGAGCGGGAAGATCCCTCTCCCTAGTTGTCGGCCGCCGACTGGGTCGACCGCTTCGCCACTGGTTTCACGGTGTCCCGCCAGGCTTGTGTTGATCGAGACTCCGCCGACGCGATCGAGATTTTTCTCGACCCGCTGGACGGGTTGTCGGCTGGAGAAGCTGAGAATCCCTCTCCCAGTTCCCCAGTGGGAGTTGAGGATCCCGTCGGCTCGTCTGTGCCTCCAGTTCCGGAGCCTTGGTGGAATCGTCGAACCGAGGGGGTGCCGTTGCCCGCGACACCTCCCGCTGGTCCTCGGCCCTGCCGAGATCTCGGTCTCGGTCATCTTCACGGTCCAGCCGATCCCGCCGTCGCCGAGCGGTCTCGGTCTGGCTTTATGACAGCAGCGCCGCCGCTTCTTCCTCCTCCCTCCGGACGAGGGAGGCCGCGCAAGTTGCGTCGGTGCACGAGAACTCATGTGGTAACAGCTCCTTCTGACGGGAATAAGCCGACGCCGTCGTCTTCCCCGGCCATTAAGTGGCTGTCACCGGAGCGGCCGAAACAACTCCTCGTTTTAGCCGAGGAGCCTGTTCCCAGGCTGGTTGTTTGGCCAGTTCCAGCTGCCCCACTGATTCCGGTGGAACCTCCGCCTCCACAGCCGTTAGTTGGGGCTCTGACCAAAAATTCTCGGTCGGCTCAGGGACTGCCCCATAGGCTGTCTGTCACCCTCACTCCCGATAGACCTCAGCAGGTGGAGGGTGGCTCAGGCCTGAGGCAGCTCTTTGAGGACTCTTCCGAGTCCGAAGATGATTCCTCCCTTTTCTCCAAGCGAATGGACTTGGAGTCCTCAGGAGGACAGTCGGTGGACGATAGCCCTTCGTCCTTCCTAGGATTGCTTCGGCTCATCTCGGAGTCCACCGGGATGAAACTCGAACCCGTTTCTAAACGGGCCAGGTATCCCCTCACGGAGATTCTGGACCGAGGGGATTCCCCTACGGAGGCCTTTCCGGTGGCCGAGGCCATAGTGGGTCCGGCCTTGGAGCTCTGGCAGCACCCTGCTTCCTGTCCTGCGCCTTCGGCCAGGATGGCCAGGAAGTATGCGGTCCCTACCGGTTCCCTGTCCGGTTTTCCGGAACACCCCTCTGCTGAGGGGTTGGTTACCGACAGTGTTTTCCAGCGTGCCGGGAACGCTAGGGATGTGGACAAACCTCCCGACAAGGAGTTCAAGAAATTGGACTATGCCGGGCGAAAAGTCTATGCTGCGTCCTCTCTCGGCCTTCGCCAGGCCAGTTCGGCCGTCCTCATGGCACATTTTTCTCATGCCCTGTTGGGCTCCCTGGATGAGGTCATCCCTCATCTTCCCACGAATCTGCAGACTACGGTCAGGCAGGTGCAGGACCAGGGCAGGGCAGTGGCCAAACAGCAGCTCCAGACTGCTTTAGACATTGGGGACTCATGTGCCAGGTCTGTGGCGGCCGCAGTGGCTATGTGTCGGCTGGCTTGGCTGAGGATATCCACCTTTACTTCGGATACCCAGCACAAGTTGGCGGATGTTCCCTTTTTGGGGACTGACCTCTTCGGCCCTGGGGTGGAAGGTCACCTGCAGAGGATCGAGAAGTCCAATGCTACCTTGGACTCGGTCTCTTCTGCTCAGAAGGACAAAGGCCGCAAACCACAGCCTAAGCCCTTTCGTCCTTCTGTGCCCCAGGCGCGTCCGGCCCAGCAACGTCAGGGCCAGCAGGCTCGGGCTTGGCATCCCAAACCCAAGCCCGGAGCTTCCTCCAACAGGAAGCAGGGAGGTAAAGGCCCAGGAGGTCCCTCGGCCGGTCCCTCCTCCAAGCCTGCCCAGTGACGGGCTGAGGGGTGTCACCCCCAACCCTGTCACCTCACCCCAGGTTCCCCCCGTGGGGGGACGGCTCCGGCACTTCCTTTCCGCCTGGTCCGTTATTACCATGGACAGGTGGGTACTGGAGGTGGTGGGAAAAGGCCTGCCTCTAGAATTCGAGCAGGCTCCGCCCTTCAGAGCCGTCGCACCTCGGGGGGCCTCGGGGTCCGCAGCCTCACTGTCGGCTCGTCGGGCCGACATCGCTCTCCTCCTCCAAAAGGAGGTGATCAGGGAGGTAGCGGATCCTCCCTCAGACCCGGGGTTTGTGTCCAGGTACTTCCTGGTTCCGAAACGGACGGGGGGCTGGCGCCCCATTCTCGACCTACACGACCTGAACAAGTTCCTAAGGTCTCGAACCTTCAGGATGGTAACTCTGGCTCAGATAACACCATCCCTGGAACACGGCATGTGGTTCTGCTCTCTGGACCTGCAGGACGCGTTCTTTCATGTCCCTATCCGTCCGTCACATTGGAGATTCCTTCGCTTTCGAGCGGAGGGATCCCTCTTCGAGTTCTGAGCCATGCCCTTCGGCCTGTCTCCAGCTCCCAGGGTCTTCACCAAATGCATTGCAGTGGTGACAGCTTTCCTGCGGTGCCGAGGGGTCCAGGTGTACCCTTACCTGGACGATTGGCTGATAGCAGCCCCCTCCAGACAGGAGGTGGAGCGGTCCAGAGATCTGGCCCTCCAGGTTTGCTCTCAAGTCGGCCTTCTCATCAACGAGGCCAAGTCAGAACTCGAGCCGAAGCAGGTGATTCTGTTTATCGGGGCAGAGCTCGACTCTCTTCGAGCCAGAGCACGGCTCCCGGTGGACAGGGCCGAGGTTCTTACCTCCTTTGTCCAATCATTTCTGGTTGGGCAATTGCGCCCTGCCCGGGACTTCCTGTGCCTCCTGGGTCTCATGGCAGCCTGTACCAGCGTGGTCCGTTAGGCACGCTGGCACATGCGCCCCCTTCAGTGGGGACTGGCCAGCCAGTGGTCACAGCGCTGCGATCCATTGGACCAGCTAGTGATGGTGACCCAGGAGATGTGGAACGCTCTCCGGTGGTGGTTCGTTCCATCTCATCTGCAGGAGGGCATCCCGTTTGTCCGCCCCGAGCCGACAGTCTCTCTATCGACCGATGCCTCTCTGATGGGTTGGGGTGCCCATCTGGGGAACACCGAGCGCACGGCCTCTGGTCCCCGCGGGAGTCCCGATGCCACATCAACCTGCTGGAGCTCCGAGCGGTCCGCCTAGCTCTCACCGCCTTTGCTCCGTTTCTCCGGGGTCAAGTGGTCCGAGTCCAGACGGACAATACCACGACCATGTACTACCTAAACCGCCAGGGCGGGACGCGTTCCATGCTTCTTTGCAAGGAAGCTCTCCGCATTTGGTCACTCGTGCGCAGCCTGGAGGCGGATCTCCTAGCCATTCATGTGGCAGGAGCCTCCAACACCCTGGCCGATGCCCTGAGCCGGATAGGGGCTGCATCTCACGAGTGGTCTCTCCTGCCGGAGGTAGTACAAGATCTGTTCTCCCACTGGGGCACACCTCAGGTGGACCTGTTTGCCTCCAGGGAGAACGCGAAGCTGAGGCTGTTTCATGCCCGCCCCCCTCAGCAGGGCTCGCTGCAGGGGGATGTCTTCTCGGGGCTGTGGACCCTGGGCCTCTTCTACGCCTTTCCCCCATTTCCCTTGATTCACAAGGTGCTTCTCAAAGCAAGGAGGGACAAGGCGCAGGTGATTCTGATAGCCCCAGACTGGCCCCGCCAGTTCTGGTACCCAGATCTCAGCCTCAGCTCCAGGCTCCCGAGGCAGCTTCCAGCTCGCCCGGACCTGCTCTCAGTCAGCCAGGGGAAGGTGTTCCATCCAGACCTTCAATCCCTGCACCTGACGGCCTGGTTCCTGAGCGGCTAGAGTTCCAGGCCTTGGGTCTTTCCGACGAGGTCCTCAATGTTGTTGAGGCGTCCCGTAAGGAGTCGACCAGGAAATGCTATGCCTTCAAATGGAAGAGATTTTCCATTTGGTGTCAGAACAAGGGCTTGGACCCTTCCTCCTGTCCTTTGGCAAGCATCTTGGACTATTTATGGTCCCTTTCTAGTCAAGGGCTTAGGTCGACGACCCTAAGGGTGCACCTGGCAGCCATCTCTGCTTACCGGGCGGGCCGGGGGAGCAGTCGGTGGCGCAGGAGAAGGTGGTCTGGTGCTTTTTCCAAGGCCTTGATCACATTTCCCCTCCGGTGCGAGAACCTCCACCTCCGTGGGATTTACTGCTGGTACTGGCAAAGCTCATGGGCAAGCCATTCGAACCAATGCACAGGTGTGAACTCTCTCACCTGTCGTGGAAGACCGCCTTCTTGGTGGCTATCACGTCAGCCAGAAGGATGGGAGAACTCCAGGCGCTCTGCACTGAGTCTCCTTACCTGGTCTTCCACAGGGACAAGGTTGTCCTGCGCCCCCACCCGAAATTCCTTCCGAAGGTGGTGTCGGAGTTTCACCTTAACCAGGTGTTGACTCTGCCGGTGTTCTACCCCAATCACACCTCGGAGGCCGAATACAGGCTCCATACTTTGGACCCTAGAAGGGCGCTCGCTTATTATTAGGAGCGCACGGCTGAAATTCGGGGAGAGGTTCGCCAGCTGTTTGTCACCTACGCTGAAGCCGCACCTGGCAGACCTGCAGCCAAGCGGACGATAAGCAGGTGGGTCACCTCCTGCGTAGATCTCTGCTACAAGTTGGCGGGCATGGAGCCTCCCAGAGGGATAAGAGCTCATTCTACCCGTCATACTGCTGCATCGGTGGCTGCTTCCAGGGACGTCCCTATCCAGGAAATCTGCAGGGCTGCTACCTGGAAGTCAGCACACACCTTTATTACCCATTACCACATCGACCTTGAGTCACGCCGGGATGCTGGTTTTGGGGCCTCGGTTCTCCAGTCTTTATTCCCTAAGTAGGGGTGTGTGCCTCCCTCCTCCCGGAGAACTGCTAGGAGTCTGCCAGACAGTGTGGATGAACAACATATCCATGTCCCTAGAAATACAGGTTACTCACCTGTAACAGGAGTTCTAGGAATGGTATATGTTGTTCATCCACCGACCCTCGACCTCCCGGCTTTGGCCTAACCTGAGCTTCAGCGGAGCTAGATCTGGCGTCATGGGCGGGCGAGGTTTTACCACCCGGGTGGGTGGGAGGAGCCAGCTTGAAGACCTTCCGGCAAGATTTAAAGCGGCAAGGAACCTGCCAGACAGTGTGGATGAACAACATATACCATTCCTAGAACTCCTGTTACAGGTGAGTAACCTGTATTTTTATGCTTCAAAATAAGATAATGTTTCTTTTAGCAGTTGGGATCTGAAGTAGTCCTCGATGAGAATGTTTTTAATGAGAATCAAAAACCTTTTTTTTGCACAGTATTTTTATTTCATTCATTATTTCCTTATAAGTTCAGTTGTCAGTGCTTTCATATGTGTAGGAGAGAGGAGTTTTGTTTCATCATCATCATGGCCACGGTATGGTGTTTCCAGCATAGTTTGCAAGGGGTGTACTGATTCTTTATCATGGTGCCTGTAATGAGGCTGGCACGGAGAAAAATAGTACAGGAGTGTAATTATGGCCTAATAATTAAGTGGCTTTTTTGGTGTTTCAGGCAAACAGATTGCTTAGTTTCGAATTTTTTCTCAACATGCTTTAATTTTACATAATGCGTACCTATATACATGTCAGACATGTTACAAAGTAATTTGGGGGGATGCAGTACTTTGCAAGAGATAGTCCAGTCAAAGTTCCATATGATGCGACAAATAATATCACTTATGCAACAGGCATGGACATACATGCTGTGTGATAAATCTGTGTATCTGAGCTACTATGTGTATAAATGTGAAATATCACATTTATACACATAATAGTTCACGTCATCAGTCTCCCCCACCCGCCTCTTCCTAGATGCCTGCCGGCACTACTTCTACACCTTTCAATCTGCCACTGAAAATCTCACAGCAACAGCTGTAGCCCTTGAAACAAACTGTATCAGTAATCCCTTTCTCAACTTGAAGGAGCTACAGAACACAGAACTCACACCATGTAATCTCTTTTTCTTTAAAAAAAAAAAAAAAATTCACCAACCCACTACATGATTGGCTTTCCCAGCCACCTGCTTGTACAGTCACCTGCTTACAGTCTCCCATACCAACCTTAACATGCTGTTCTATATCCATTCTCCCTCACAATTTGTCAGCCGACCCCATGCTCTGGATTCACTTTTCCTGCAGTCTCAATGCCTGCATGCCAGCGTCTGTCACAACATCGAACTGCAGCAGTTAATAAAATAATTCTTCAGATTTCCCACGTTTCTTCTAAAAAAAAAAATATGTATATATATATCCCCAGCTACAACTCTGCCTACACACATGCATGCAATAAAACAGAAATATACATGCCGGGGTGACAGTGGAGATATACGCTAGGCTGACAGTGGAGATGCACACAGGGGCAATAGTGGAGATACACGCTGGGGCGACAGTGGAGATACATGCCGGGGCAACAGTGGAGCTACACGCTAGGGCGATAGTGAAGATTCATGCTGGGGTGACAGTGGAGATATACGCTAGGGCGACAGTGGAAATGCACACAGGGGCAATAGTGGAGCTACACGCTGGGGCGATAGTGAAGATACTTGCTGGGGTGACAGTGGAGATGTATGCTAGGGTGACAGTGGAGATGCACACAGGGGCAGTAGTGGAGATACACGCTGGGGCGACAGTGGAGATACATGCCGGCTCCCTCACTCCTCCGCTAAACTGAGCCACCATGTTTTCCTGTGTATTCTTCAAAAGCTGCAGTCCTTTAGCAGTTGGGGATGATGCTCCCCACGTCAGGGCAGCGTTATGGCAGAGCGTCCATGGAAATGGGGTCTTTAAAGCAGAGGACTTCTTTTAAAAAAAAAAAGACATTTATAAAATTTGAAAGGGAAAAACTTTAAATAAAAGAACAAGTGAAATACAAGGTCTCTGCCTGTTGCACAAATGAAATACACAACAGGGGCCTTGTGGAACACACAATTTATTTTCACTCGTGCTATTTGACCTTGGGCACATCACCCGTAGCTTATGCCACTCGTGAGGTTACCCAAGGTCAGACATCGCTCGTGAAAATAAATTGTGTATTCCACAGGTCCCTGTTGTGTACCCCTTATTACTACTGTATGGGGATTCGGTAGGAAGTAACAAGTATATGAAACAATGTTACATGGGCAAAGCCCCTGCCAAGAACTCAAGAGGGATTCCCAGTTGCCTGCCACTTGCTTTATTCTGAACACCCGGGCCCCATGGGCCAAAATGCTGCCCACTGGACCAGAGTGCTATGGAATTAGTGAGTAGGAAAACATACCCAGGTACCTAATTCCTGCCATAATAATATCAACTGCCACATGGAATTAGGGATATTTAGTATACCACTCTACCAAGGGTGGGGTCAGTAGGAATATAGTCAGAACAGGTACCCATCAAAGTGCAACCAAGTGGCTTCATATCCTCCAGACCGTCTCCTGGCAGAGTACATCAGCTTCTCTAGGAAGGCGGCCTGTGAGACCCTGGAGAGCTATTCTTTAATGTCCGTGATATGGGGTTTTAATCCACATCACAGAATTGCATGTGACTAACATATGGGAGGGGGGAAATTGAGGGGGTATGTGTGGCAGTCCATGGCTCATACAACTCAGAAACTTTATTTTTAAAATCCAAATGCGAGGCATCAGACCTGTCATCGGTTCTGGAAACAAGATGAATATGCATGTAGTGTAAAGTAGGCTAAATGCCCGGGATGGCATTGTTTGCTAATGTCTCGGGCTTCGTTGGAAATGTGCTTTAATTAGACCTCATTTTTCATGTTGTATATCCCGCAGAATTAAAGAGGAAAGAAAGCAGATGTTTCTGAAACTCTTTAACTCCATGACGTAGATTTATGACTCTGCGTTTGCCAGCTTAAGCGTGTTTAGAAAGTTTTTACAGGCAACAGGGCAGCTTGCATGACTTCAACAGAAGGAGAGACAAAATCATGTTGTGGCATTTTCCTGTCTGAAAGGTAAACCAAAAAAATTTGTGTCTTTATTTTAGTTATAGGTATAACTCCTGTGCCCGGGGAACATGGAACTTGTAAATTATTCTAATTAATGTGAGGAGCTTTCTAGTTCATGGTGGTGTCAGCACTGATTGCATAGGTTGCTTAGTTTTGGGCTAAGTCAAGCCATGAGAAATTTTTTTCTTTTTTTGACATAAAACTTTTTTCTCCGAGGGGCCAGGCGGGTGATAGGTCAGCCCCATCTCCCATGACTGGCCACCGCCTCCCTCAGTCCAGGAGGCTTAAGGCACCCGTGGATTGCCACCATGGTGGGGCCAGAGGAGGGAGGGCCATCTTCCCCCCAGGGCATCATTTAGAAGTGCCCCGGGGATCGAGTGGCGGTGTAGGTTTAAGGAGAGCGGGCGGGGCTTCGTTAAGCCCTCCTGACTCCATTTTTCATTTTCTCCCCTATTCCCCTGTCTGTGGTGGCACACACGTGCATGGATGCGTGTATGTGGAGGTGCACTTACACTGTGGAACTGCAGCCCCCACCCTTCGAAGTCTCTCAGAGCCTGCACTACCCCCGAGCCTCCACTCGGTTGCACTCAAAGGCTAAGAAAACTGAGTCACCCCTTCCCTGGAGAGGAGAGCAGTCCCTGGGACACTTGACCCTCTCCCTCACAGTCAACCCCCAGCAATCCGATGTCGTTTCTGAACCTGGGTCTCCAGCATGGCAGCAGGTGAGGAGCAACCACCTCAGCCCTCAGCGCCACTGGGCCGGCAGATAAACAGAAGATGGTGTCCTTCTTGGGTGAGGGATCGAGGTGCACACAGCATCAATCTCTGTAGAGCAAGGAGCCAAGGGCAGCAGATAGGAGAGTGCGAGTCAGTACCAGGCATGGCTGAGAACGCAACATGCCTTGGGGACAAAGTCAGTGCAAAAGGCAATGTGCTCTAGATGCTAGAAACTGAAATATAAATGAGGAGATCGAAGTTTGAATCACACTGCAACCACAGACTCACTGTGCCCGAACAAGTCACATGCCCTCCCTGTGCATCAGTTGTTCAGAGCTGTAAAATTTTATAGAAGCAAGACCCTGCTAAAAATGTGATGTTGCATCACAACTGGGCTGTCATGGTTAAATAAAAATCGTAAAAAGAGATTATAGATCAAGAAATCGCTCACAACCAATCAAATCTCTTTGTTTCCCTGTGTGTGAGACGTTCTTATTTCGCAAAGAGAGTCTCCCATGCAGTTGCCCAGGATACAGGTTTATTCAGTGGGCAGTTTTGAAATTATTTAAATTGTAATCTAAAAGGCAAAGAACCTCAACACAACAGCACTGAGGTAGGGGTTACCAGGAAAAGACATTGGCAATAATGGCAGGTTTCAAAGAAATGCTAAATAACACATACCCCAATCATTAAAGCAGCATGGGTAGTTTATGCAAATCACCAGGACAGATTTTAGACTGGTTCTGCTTTAAGCAGGAGTGTATGGTGCTAAGGAATCATTGGGGGGATCTGTACCATTCCATGGTCCAACAAAATAAGTATACTGAATACTATGGTAACTAATATTGTAAATTTGTGATAGCATTCTATTATTGCTAGTCTTGTACCCCCCACCCCACCCTCCTGCACCTCACATCTGTAAAGGAGATTGCTGTTCTCTGTATGGTTTATCTAGTAAAACATTTTCAGATAAATTGATAAGTGGTGAATAAAGTGTCATTTTGCTTGTAAGACTCCTGCAGCCCATGCCCCCCCCCCGGTGTAGTGGTGACCATTGGCAACATGATGCAAGGAGACCTGGTAATGGGACGCCCACAGGCAGCAGCATGTTAATGTTAGAAGCAGACCTGCCATAGAAGAAATTGCTATAAAGGGCACGTCTTGGCCATCAAGTCACATTTCAGGAACCAGTAATTTACATCAAGGAGACATGGATTTTGACAAGTCCTTTTTCTCTCAAAATGGTATTTTAAACAGCAAGTACTACTCTAGTCTTCATGTTTCTTCGTGACAGCACAAAGCAAGATTTCTGCACCCGAACTACTGTATTTACAGCCTGCACATCAGTGCCAGGGGCTGGGGGGGGACTGGTATTTTACCCAAACTGGACTGCTGGATTATTAACCCTTGCACTGCTGGTCCCACGGGGGTGGGGCAGCTGGCTCTCAACATTTGTATTAGGTGCAGAGTGTGAACTTAGGCAGAGTGAGGTCTCTTGAGCTTTAAAAAGCATCTTCATAACAGAATAGGGATGCACAGAAAGGTTAAAAAAAATGTTTTGACTTGCTGATCTAAAACTTGTCAAATGAAGAGAGTAATAGACATAAAGAAGAGCTCTCTGTAGTTTTACGACTATATTGTTAAGTTGATCGCATAGCGTGTTGTGGTGTTGAAGTAAGGTGAAATATGTATAAAGAATGACAAATGGAAGGAATGATTATATGTATGTATCATGAATGACTCAAATAAAGTAAGTATAAAAACATGTCAGATGAAGGTTTGGCTACCAGGTTGGGATTGAGTCTTCCAGTTCTGAAATCCAAACTCTGTTTAAAAACCTCTGTTCTAGGGACATGGATATGTTGTTCATCCACACTATCTGGCAGGTTCCTTGCCGCTTTAAATCTTGCGGAAGGTCTTCAAGCTAGCTCTTCCCACCACCCACCGGGTGGTAAACTCGCTCCGCCCCATGGCGTAGATCTTCCTTACCGCTTAGGCTCAGGTTCCCTCCTTAACGCTCTGCGATTAAGTTTTGGGCCTAAAATCCTTCGGTTTAAAAAAAAAAAAAAATTATAACTTTACCTTCTCGGTCTTCTTCCTTCGCGGCCGCGATGGACAAATCGACTCCCGGATTTCGGAGATGTCCCTGTGGGCAGAAGATGTCTCGGACGGACCCGCACTCCACGTGCGTTTATTGCCTTGGCCAGGAGCACGACCCGCAGGCTTGCGACCTGTGTTCCTCCTTCTCGGTCTACGTCCTCGAGGACCGCGCTGCCCGCTTACATCTGGGGCGTCCCGAAAGAAGATTTCCTCCGGTCAAATCCAAGAGGCCCGACTGGCGGTTTCCGCGGCTGCGGGATCCGCCGAACAACTAGAGAGGTTGGTCGCCCTCGAAGAACAGGTGGCCCAGGCCGCGGCTTCCTCTTCTGCGGCCTTCGTTCCTCTATCGCTCGGGACCTCATATTCAGCTTCCTTTAAGGAGCTTTGCTTGACCCTCTCAACAAAAGGCGAGGGTCCTACTTCTTCGAGTCCGTTTCATCGGCCGAAGAAGTCTAAGGGTAAGTCTCATCGTCGACGCTCTTGGGAGCGGGAAAGATCCCCCTTCCCTTGTTGACAATCGACTTCGGTCGAATTTTCGCTCGCCACTGGCTTCACGGTGCCCCGTGCAGGCCAGGTGACTGAGACTCCCACGACGTGGTCGAATTTTTCTCAACCCGTTAGCGGGTTGTCGGCTGGAAGAAGCCGAGAATCCCTCCTCCCAGTTCCCCGGTGAGGACTGAGGATATCGTCGGCTCATCCGTTCCTGTGACTCAGGAGCCGTCAGTTATGTCGACCGAACCGAGGATTGCCGATTTCGGCTCCCGCCTCACCGACCTCGGCCCTGGCGAGATTCGTGATCTTCAGTCTCGGTCATCTTCGCGGTCAACCGCTCCCGTCGACATAGACGGTCTCGGTCTCGGCACACGGCAAGCGCGTCACCGCTCTTCCTCTTCTTCTTCCTCCTCGGACAAGGAGGGAGGTTTGGCGTAAGCTGCGCCCGAATATGAGGACCTCATGTGGCAACAATTTTTCTGGCCAATAAGCGGCTCAGGCCTCTTCCTGGCCATTAAGTGGTTGCCACGGACCGATGATGGTCGAGGAGCCTGTTCCCAGGCCAGTTGTCCGACCTATTCCAGCTGCCCTGCAATTGTGGTGGAACCGCCTCCACCTCAGCCCGACAGCTGGGGCACCGACGAAAGAGTCGCGGTTGGCCCAGGGCCTTCCCGTGAGGCTGTCGGTCACTCTCACGCCTGACAAGCCTCGACAGAGTGGAGGGTGGTTCAGGCTCCAGGCAGCTATTCGACAACTCGATCGGGTCGGATGACTCCTCCCTGTTCTCCAGGCGTTTGACTTGGAGCCCTCTGGGGGCAGTCAGTGGGCGATAGCCCTCGTCCTTCCTGGGACTTCTTAGGCTCATCTCAGAATCCACTGGGATGAAGCTTGAACCCGTATCCAAGCAGGCCGAGATATCCCTCACCGAGATTCTGGACCGAGGGTTCTCCCAGGAGGCCTTTCCAGTGGCCGAAGCCATTGTCGGGCGGCCCTGGAACTTTGGCAGCATCCGGCTTCCTGTCCTACGCCTCGCCAGGATGGCCAGGAAGTATCACGGTCCCTACTGGCTCTCTGTCCGGGTTTTCTGACACCCTCGGCTGAAGGGCTGGTCACGGACAGTGTTTTCGGCGTGCCAGTAATGCCAGGGGCGTGGACAAACCGCCCGACAAAGAGTCCAAGAAATTGGACTACTGGGCGAAAGTGTATGCTGCCTTCTCTCGGCTCGCCAGCCAGTTCGGCCGCCCTCATGGCACATTTCTCCCATGCCCTGTTGGGTTCCCTGGATGAGGTTGTCCCTCATCTTCCACGCCGACCTGCAGACTACGGTCAAGCAGGTGCGGGATCAGGCAGTAGCCAACAGCTCCAGACTGCTGGATATAGGAGACTCATGTGCCCGGTCAGTGGCGGCCGCTGTGGCCATGCGTCGCCCAGGCGTGGCTGCGAATATCCACCTTCACGGCGGATACCCAGCACAAGCTTGCGGACGTTCCTTTCCTGGGAACAGACCTCTTGAGCCCTGGGTGGAAGGCCACCTCAGAGGATCGAAAAATCCAATGCCACCTTGGATTCGGTCTCATCGCGCCCAGAGGGACAAGGGTCATAAGCCCCAGCCTAAGCCCTTTCGTCCTCTACTCCCCGCGCCGCCCGGCCCAACAACAGCGTCAGGGCCAAGCAGGCTGAACCTTGTATTCAAGCCCAAGCCATCAGCTTCCTCTAATAGGAAGCAAGGAGAAAAAGGCCCTAGCGGTCCCCAGGCGGTCCTTCCTCCAAGCCTGCTCGTGAGCGGGCTGAGGGTGTCACCCCATCCCCATCACCTGTCCTGGTTCCCCGTGGAGAGACAGCTCCGACACTTCCTTTCCGCCTGGTCCGCTGTTACCACAGACAGGTGGGTTTTGGAGGTGGTAGGAAGAGCCTGCCTCTCGGTGAGCAGGCTCCACCCTTCAGAGCCGTCGCCGTGGCGCTTTAGGGTCCCAAGTCTCTACAGGGCTCGTCAAGCCGACAACCGCCCTCCTCCTTCAGAAAGGGGTGATAAAGAGATAGAGGACCCTCCATCAGATCCAGTGTTCGTGTCCAGGTACTTCCTGGTCCCAAAACGGACGGGGGGCTGGTGCCCCATCTTAGACCTACACGACCTGAACAAGTTCCTAAGGTCTCGAACCTTCAGAATGGTCACTCTGGCTCAGATAATACCATCTCTGGAACACGGCGTGTGGTTCTGTTCTCTGGACTTCCAGGATACGTTCTTTCATGTCCCTATCCATCCGTCTCATCAGAGATTCCTCCGCTTCAGAGCGGAGGGATCCCTCTTCGAGTTCCAGGCCATGCCCTTCAGCCTTTCTTCAGCTCCCAGGGTCTTCACCAAATGCATTGCAGCGGTGACAGCTTTTCTGCGGCGCCGAGGGGTCCGGTGTCCCTTACCTGGACGATTGGCTGATAGCAGCCCCCTCCAGGTTGGAGGTGGAGCGGTCCAGAAATCTGGCCCTCGGGTTTGCTCTCAACTGGGCCTCCTGGTCAGCGAGGCCAAGTCGAACTCGAGCGAGCAGGTGATATCCTTCATCGGGCAGAGCTCGACTCTTCTGAGCCAGAGACACGGCTCCCCAGCGGACAGGGCGAGGTTCTTTCCTCCCTTTGCCCAATCATTTCTGGTTGGGCAATCGCATCTACCCAGGACTTCCTGCGACTTCTGGGTCTTATGGTGGCCTGTACCAGCGTAGTCCGTTGGCACGCTGGCACATGCGCCCCCTCCAGTGGGGTCTGGCCACCCAGTGGCCACAGCATTGCGATCTCTGGACCAGCGCATGACGGACCCAGAGATGTGGAGCGCTCTCCAGTGGTGGACGTTCCATCCCATCTGCAGGAGGGTATCCCATTTGTCGCCCGAGTGACGGTCTCTCAGCGACAGCGCCTCTTTGATGGGTTGGGGTGCCCATCTGGGGGAACACCGAGCACACGGCCTCTGGTCCCCGCGGGAGTCCCGATGCCATATCAACCTGCTGGAGCTCTGTGCGGTCCGTCTAGCTCTCACCGCCTTTGCTCCATTTCTCCGGGGTCAAGTGGTCTGGGTCCAGACGGACAATACCACGACTATGTACTATCTAAACCGACAGGGCGGGACGCGCTCCATGCTCCTATGCAAGGAAGCTCTCTGCATTTGGTCACTAGTGCGCAGTCTGGGCGGATCTCCTGGCCATCCATGTGGCAGGAGCCTCCCAACTACCCTGGCCGATGCCCTGAGCCGGATAAGGGCTGCATCGCCTGAGTGGTCTCTCCTGCCGGAGATAGTACAGGACCTGTTCTCCCGTTGGGGCACACCTCTGGTGGATCTGTTTGCCTCCAGGGAGAACGCGAAGCTGAGTCTGTTTCATGCCCGGCCCCCTCAGCAGGGTTCGCTGCAGGGGGATGCCTTCTCGAGGCAGTGGACCCCGGGCCTCTTTTACGCCTTTCCCCCCGTTCCCCTGATTCACAGGGTCCTGCTGAAAGTGAGGAGGGACAAGGCGCAGGTGATTCTGATAGCCCCAGACTGGCCTCGCCAGTTCTGGTACCCAGATCTCCTCAGTCTCAGCTCCAGGACTCCGCGGCAGCTTCCAGCTCGCCCGGACCTGCTCTCAGTCAATCAGGGGAAGGTGTTCCATCCGGACCTTCAATCCCTGCACCTGATGGCCTGGTTCCTGAGCGGCTAGAGTTCCAGGCCTTGGGTCTTTCCAACGAGGTCCTCAACGTCGTTGAGGCGTCCCGTAAGGAGTCGACCAGAAAATGCTATGCCTTCAAATGGAAGAGGTTCTCCATTTGGTGTCGGGAAAAAGGGTTGGACCCTTTCTCGTGTCCTGTGGCAAGCATTTTGGACTATGTATGGTCCCTATCTAGTCAAGGGCTTAGGTCGATGACCCTTAAGGTGCACCTGGCAACCATTTCTGCTTACGGGCACGGGCCGGTCAACAGTCAGTGGCGCAGGAAAAAGTGGTCGGGCGCTTTTTCAAAGGCCTTGATCACATTTCCCCTCCAGTGCGGGAACCCCCACCTCCGTGGGATTTACTGCTGGTACTGGCAAAGCTCATGGGCAAGCCATTCGAACCAATGCACAGGTGGTCTCCCCACCTGTCGTGGAAGACCACCTTCTTGGTGGCTATCCGTCAGCCAGAAGGATGGGAGAACTCCAGGCACTTAGCATCGAGTCTCCTTACCTGGTCTTCTACAGGGACAAGGTTGTCCTATGCCCCCACCCGAAATTCCTTCCGAAGGTGGTGTCGGAGTTTCACCTTAATCAGGTGTTGACTCTGCCGGTGTTCTACCCCAATCACACCTCGGAGGCCGAATATAGGCTCCATACTCTGGACCCTAGAAGGGCGCTCGCTTATTATAAGGAGCGCACGGCTGAAATTCCGGGAGAGGTTCGCCAGCTGTTTGTCACCTACGCTGAAGCCGCACCTGGCAGACCTGCAGCCAAACGGACGATAGGCAGATGGGTCACCTCCTGCATAAATCTCTGCTATGAGTTAGCGGGCATGGAGCCTCCCAGAGGATAAGAGCTCATTCTACCGCCATACTGCTGCATCGGTGGCTGCTTCCAGGGATGTCCCTATCCAGGAGATCTGCAGGGCTGCTACCTGGAAGTCAGTACACCTTTATTTCCCACTACCACATCGACCTTGAGTCACGCGGGATGCTGGTTTTGGGGCCTCGGTTCTCCAATCTTTGTTCCCAAGTAAGTATTAGGGGTGCTGCCTTGCCTCCCTCCTCCCGGAGAACTGCTAGGAGTCTGCCAGATAGTGTGGATGAACAACATATCCATGTCCCTATAAATACAGGTTATTCACCTGTAACAGGGGTTAGGAATGGTATATGTTGTTCATCCTACCGAATTCCTGACCTCCCGGCTTTGAGCACAGCCTGAGCTTCCAGCTGGGCCAGATCTGGCGTCATGGGCGGAGCCGAGTTTTACCACCGGGTGGGTGGGAGGAGCTAGCTTGAAGACCTTCCGGCAAGATTTAAAGCGGCAAGGAACCTGCCAGATAGTGTGGATGAACAACATATACCATTCCTAGAACTCCTGTTACAGGTGAGTAACCTGTATTTACCCATCCTAGTCTCTAGATGCCTTTTGAGATGAACCTTTCCATGTGGTTTATAACTGAGGTTTTAAGATTATATGGACCTTTGGTCTTTTTCGGCCCTCATTGTCTTTTTTTTTCTTTTTATTCTTTTGTAAGTAGGTAAGGCCCTCTAGGTACAAGTGCCTGTTTTCAGGGGTGACCTAGGAGCACTGCAGAGGTTAAGAGACAGTACGTAAGTGGAGGTTGTGGCAGTCAAACCCAGGTCTGCTGGATGAACCAAGCTCATTCACTGTTTGTTACTCTAATCTCTAGGCTATACTGTCAGCCAGCCTCCATTGTCTATGTTCTATGTTTCAACATAGATGGTGTTTATATATTATTTAATGAAGCATTTTGTTGAACACTGTCATCGAGGCACAGGTCAGGAAGCATAGGCAAACCAGGAGAAGTTATAAAATTTGCATGTAGCATTTTATTATTATCAATATCAATAAAATAAAATAAAGATGTACAGAATAGCCCTTCTTAAAGGCAGTACAAACAAAAAACAGTCCTTCATCTGTGAGTCTCTTTAAAATCTCAGTCTCTCGCTCTAACCCAAACAAAACATTGTTTCTCTTCTTAGAAGATGTCTTTGCCTGACAGTTTAGCCGCTGTATTCTGTTCTTCTATGTTTCTTCTCTTGTTTTTCACAAAATGCAACAAGACTTTTTTTCCATTGACCTTCCTGTGACCAGCCTGAAGAGTACATTAGTCTTCTTAATAGGTGCAACCAATTAAGACATCTCGTCTCAGAGCTAGGTAATAATTCTGTAAACAAGCTTGTGGAGGTCAAAATACAGCTCAAGTGTAACCACTTGTATTACAGATGGCCATTTTTAAAAGAAACCCAAATAGCTTTCAGCATTCATTTCAATAGTATTATTGTATACATTTGCAAACCAAGAGATCCCAGTTTCACATATAGATTTTTTTTAACCGCAGAGAAGCAAGGGGGATAGAAAGAATAGGAATAGCAAGTGAAGAAAGGGAGAAAAATAGGGTGCAATTGTGGGAACATCAGAGTGGCCAATTCCTAGGTGCCACAAGAAAATGTGTTTGTGCCATCAGACAGTCAAGAGACCAAGACAAGTGGCAAAATAGGAAAGGACAAGATAGATCCTTGCTTTCTCTCTCTCTCTCTCTCTCTCTGCATAACAAGTGGGTCAGGGTCTTACCCAAACCTGTCACAAAGACGCTGTTTGTTTTGCTCCTTCTGGCCCCCCAATACCCCACTCCTGGTTCCTTAGTGCTCTAACTGCCCAGTATACTAACTTCCTGCTACAGACCATCACCTTCAGGCTGCCCAGCTGATCTGTAATCCCTTGCTTCCAAAGTGTCCCTCCCAGGGGATCACCACTCCACCACTAGGGGAAGAAGATTTATCAAGACTGGGACAACAGATTGGGGGGGGGTAACAGTGCACTGAGAGGTCAGGTGATATGAAGGGGATGTGGAGACTGTCATCTGACATGTGGTGCCATGTGCTTTTTCTCATTTTTACCCACCCTTCTTCTACCTCCCTCATGGGTGCATATGCTGCAGCACGGGGGGGGGGGCGTGAAGTAGCATGTGGCCACCCATGTGGCCAAGCACACTACTGCCACACCACCAACCAGGAGCTGATGCTTGAGCATTACACTGCCCAACCTTCCCTTGCTCACCCTGTCAGCTTCCGCTCCTGTCATTTTGGGCTAGGAGCACAAATCCGGATCACCAGTGTGTCAATCAGCCAAGCCCCATACTGCTGGGCACCACGGTGAAGCATTCTTTCATAAACTTTTTTTTACCCCAGATAGCCTGACTGAGATGCAAAATCTAATGTTCAGTGGCAGAGGAGGTTCTGGGGGGAGTGCTGGTGGGATTCTGCTGTCTCCCAATGGGCACACAGAATTAATTATTTATGTATGTCAACACACTCAGCAGCCAGAAGCATACAGTGAGCTCACAAACAAGGTGGGTATAAGGAACACAGTCACGTTGGCCCTGTTCTATGCAGGCTTCATCAGGGAGGCAGGTGGCCTAGTAGTTCACACACACAACTATGAACCTGCAGAACCAGACCTGAAGCCTAGCACTACTACTTACCCATAGTGTCTCAGAGATTGTTAGTTAGCCTCCTAGTGTTCAGCCTCCCTTCCCCCTCTCTCTTTCTTTCCTCCTTCTTTCTCTCACTTCCTTCCTGTATGCACATAATGACTGCTGCGGCTGCTGTTGGCATGTATAGTACATTGAGATAGTGTTATATGAAATGTGCGATACAAAATACTCCTCCGGGGGGGGGGAGACATTGGGAAACCCCACAATCCCTGCTATGGGGTAGGGGTAAACCACGGATGATGAAGACAGGGGCTAGTGATCAGCTAGGCTGGGAGGTCACTATCTGGTGAGCAGGGCAGGGCTAGAAAAATAGCAAGATTAAAAAAAAAAGAAGAAGCTGCAAGACCCTTTTTAAAATGAGATGCTGCATCTCCATTGGGCTATCCTGGGTAAATAAAATTGTAAAACAGAAAAGAAACAAATAAAGAAGAAATTCAAATGTCATAGCCCTCCTTATCTTGTGAGTGGTAGATTCTGTTAAATGTTGGGATGGCTGTCAGGCAAGTAGGTAGATCCTGAAGTAAATTTCTACTGCCAGCACTTGATGTTGTTAGCCTGCATTTCCCAGTTTGTGACTGCCACTAATGATACCTGACAAGGGGAGGCCCAGACCAGCACCTTCTGAGCACCCCATTAAGACAAGGGATCTGACCAGCCTTGACCCTGCCAGTGACCTCTAGGCTTCCGCCATCTCCCTCTGCTTTCTGTCTGCCCTGCCAAGGCAAATCTGTGAGCGACTTGCTTCTGAGTCGCTCCATCTGCAGTTCAGTCAGAGGAGCCCCCGTGGGCCCACACAGCCGTGCCGGCTCATTTTTCAAATGACTGGCTTGCAGCAGAAGCAAGTTTTCCTGGGCTCCCTGGGTGCCACGTGCTGGCAGATTTAGGCCACACAGACATATCCCCTCTGTCCGATGGAGGGGGTGGCAGGGAAGGAGAGCGAACATCTGCAGCAATTTCTGATCTGGGACTGTTTACAAATAATGCATCAGAAATATCAGAAGTAGAACAGGGGTGATAATCACACAGCCAAATATTGAGGCCGTGGAGGATGCTGAAATCAAACAGCCCATTTCCTGTTGGTACTTCCTTCTGTTTATTTTAATTGTTAGAACTCTCTCTGCAAAAGCAAAACAAAGGAATACCCTCGCAGACCATTTATTTTATTTATTTTTATTTAAAAATTGGTAACTGGGAAAGGCATACTGAGCCAAGGCTCATTTCCAGGTGCAACCTGAGGGGGAGGGCGGATGTAGAGTATAGAAAAAAGAAATTACAAAGCATCAGATTGTGTATACATAGGTAAATATCCCATGTGTAGAACCATATGAGGAGAGTCAAATAAAAATTTCAGACAGTGTGAATTAATGCCAGGATATGTGGACAGACGTGCTAGAATACAATAAACTGTGGGGTGCGTGTTGGGGAGGGTGACAGAACTACTGGTGCACAAAAATAAGAGAGGAAGGAAGGAAGGACAAGAAATGTCAGGAGGGGGGGTTGACAGGTGCAGGGGGGAGCAGGAAGATACCTTTGCAGGTGTCTGATCGTCTCACAAAGTATCCTCCAAGCACTAATTACAAGTGGATTGGCAAGGGCAGAAAGAAAAGGAACTTGATTCTAAAAGGAGCAGAGCCTTTCCTACTCACCATGTCCCAAAGTCCTACTATTAGCATGTTGATGTTCAGGGAGGTAATGGAAGCTCAGTTTAGAAAAAAAAACACCAATAATTTAAAATCACAGTGCAACAGAATTTGTCAAAAATTTGACCCTACCTTTTTTTCCTTATAAATGATTCCAAGCATCTTCTAGTTTTATTTGGTGGTACAATTTTTTAATTCCACCAGAATTTGAGTATTTTATAAATGGTTTAATTTAGTTGTTTTCTCATGAAAAAAGATGGCTTCCACATTTTTCATAGAAATAGCACTGTAGACCAAGTAAGGGTTAGGGTCAAGAACCTAAAAAAAGGCTAACAGTGCGCAGCACAGAAGGTATCTAGACAAGTACATTTGACAGGTATACTAATATCTTTATTAATTGTAGCTGAAAGTAGTATTTTTGGAATATTTTTGTTGCACTATTGCTCTAAGCTGGTTCACTATCAGTCAGTTTGAATGTGTATCCCGCAATACGAGGCTGAACATAAGAAGTACTTCATTGCTGTCTTTTCCGGTAAAGAAAAACCAGACCCTGAAATAGATAGAGATGTGAAGCTGCAGTGGTGGCACTAGGTCAGGACCAGTGGGTGCACAGGCTCCAGTAAACTGTGCCACACTGTGACCCCCGGCAATACAGATACACATCTGGTCAAAATAGTCCCAAATTAATTTCATAGAGTCATATAGGTTTTTTTTACGTTAATACTTTTTCTGTCCCTGGTGCAGGCTATTACTTTGACCCCTACAGCTCCGTCATCCAATTCCTCAGGGCTTACCTTTGATTCTGGGCATGTTCCTTCATGGGTTTGTTCTTCCATGATGGGAGCTGGCAGCCCCTCCCCGCCACCCTACCAGTAAGGCCCGTCCACACTGCACCGCTCAGACCCGTAGCGGATATAAGCCGTTACAACCCGAGGGTGGTGCATTGTGTCCACTACCGTGGTGTCTATTACAGGACCGGCACCACCGGTCCACCTTGAAGGCTGGGTGGCGTTACTGTGGCATCCCGATCCCACAATGCAGCTTGCGCTGCAGCTAGGGGACCGGTGCCACGCGTCCACACTACACCCGGTAACGTTACCGAGGCGTAACCGGTTTCATAACCGTTGTTGAAACCACCTCATATGTGGTTTCAACAACAGTTACGAAAACGCCTTCTGTAACAGTGCAGGTGTAAACGCAAACAGTTGCTGTAACGGTTTGGGCACTCTGTAACATTACAGAGGGGTAGTGTGGACAGGGCCTAAGACAGATCTGGTTTTACCTGGGAGAGAACCTTGCCACCGGTGCGGAGCCTGAATGGGTTGTGTCCTCATTTAGCACTGCCCAAGTATTTTTCCCCTGTTGCATTGGGGGATGAAGACTAGGGGCATCACAAGCTCGTGCATGTATACATGCAGAGTGAAATACCATCAGGAGACCAAGACCATGTTTTTTTTAAAAAAATTTTTATAAAATTTCTCATAAACGACAAGATGGGGACATACACAGAAATAAAAGGTACAGGCTAGGAAACGGTTTTGTTATCCGAACAGATAAAATAGCAGTAAAAATACCGTGTGCACATAGCATATGACATGGGTAATTAGAACCCATGGGGGATATGAGGGGTGTGGCGGGTCACCAGATTAAACCCATGACTGATGCAGCCTTAAGGAACAAATGGGGGGGGAGGCTGGGCAGGGCTAGGACCTTAGAGGGACATTAGGTCCCATAGTCTAAATAGGGAACTCAGGCAGACTGAAGGGACCATGAATCTTTATTTATTTAGTCTTTGTTAACTGAGTAAGGAACACGAGGCACAAGTGCCTGTTTTCAGGGGTGACCAGGGAGATTTGTGCTGGTTAAGTGACTTGCTCAGAGTCACACAGTATGCAAGTGGAGGCTATGAGAATCAAACCCAGGTCTTGGGTACCAAGCTCATTCACAGCTCGTTACTCTAACCTCTAGGCTATACTGCCTTTGCCTTACCTGAATCTTTTTCTGCTTGTGATTGTTTGTGTTTCTGTGTTTCTATGTAAGGTCAGTTTTCCTAGCATGTAGGATGCAATGCCTTCAAAAGGTATCAAAAGCCTCCTGCTGGTTATTAAATATGGCTGTTTTACATTCCGTTTGATAGATATAATGTGTTAAGGTGTACCACTGGTGTTTAGTCAGGCAAGTTGGGCTTAAGGGTAAAACTGGAGTCCTAATTTTCTCAGGTGCACTGCAAGTACTGCAAGGCAGTTTGCAAAGACTCCAGATGCCAAGGAGAGTCTAAAGGGCAGGACTCTGAACTGGTAAGCTGCCCAGACATGAGCATCAAAGGTATCTGAGGTGGCTGGGGTGTCCGAAAATGTGCTGGTATGCACTACTACCTAGGGGCAGTGTATTTTATTTTTAATCTACCTGCTTGCCTACAGATGGAATTGAAGCAGGCCTTCTCCAGACCACATCAGACAGGATTTTAAATGTGGGCGGAATAGGAGGAACTAAATTGGCCGGCATGGAAGAAATGTTTACCAATTGATAAATGACTGTAGGCTCAGAATTAAGTGCAGAAGCATGTGTAACCCCCCTGCAAATGGGGGTTCCCAAAAGACTTCCAGGAGCTTGCTTGAATGCTCCAAGCCTGAATGGTGTTTGGCGTTTAAGCCATTTATCAGTGAGTGTTTTTAGAACCTCTGGTACTGTCTCTTTAAGAGCTGTCTGCTTGCAGACATAATTAGTTTGTATGGGGGACTGTGTGTTTCTTTGATTGAGTACCACTCGAGCTGCTGACAATTCACTCCATTTTTGCAGTCACTAGGGTGCAAAGGAACCTATCTGAAAGATGTAACTGTTTGCCAGAAACCATTTAGAGTAATAATGAAATTACAGTTTGTCTAACCTGCTTTCTTTGCAGTCAGAACTGTGTCTGCCTAGTTCCCCATTCTGGTTTTGAACTGCTAAACTGGACCAATCAGTGTGGGGTAAGCTAGCTCTAAAATGGTGCCTTGGACGAATCAGAACTTGGACTCATAATCTGAGCCAGCCACAAGAGGATTGTATGGGCAGTGACTCTGGGAGATGTAGTTTAGACTTGGCGCCTTTTGGACCAACAGGAGCAGTCTATTGTGAGTGACAGCCAATCCAGTCAAGAACTGGGAGGAACTCAAAGGAAGTGCCGGTTTTGTCTGTTGGAGTTTCAGTTGAGCTCTGGCAGTGAAGAAGGAAGGAGCTCTGTGCTTTTCAGTGTGCAGTTTAGTCGGAAGCGTGTGTAAGGCCCAGAGTTCCGGTCTGCAGCTTGTGTAACTGCTTGTTAGGACTGAATCTATCCTGTGAAGAGAATCAAAGGATATCTGAAGAGTAGAAACCAGGCTCACCCTGTAGAAGACTGGAGAAATTGCTGAATTGCACTCGGTCTGTCAGGAACTGAATCTGCTGTGTGTTCTCCCGGGTATTGTGCAGTAATTGCGATCGGGATAGAGAAGCAGCCTGCCTGGTATAGTACTTTCTGTTTTACCATATAAATGTGAAGAGGCTTGTGTACCTCAAGTGAATCCTGCTGCCATTAAAGGACTTTTGCCTGTTACTGTTCACCATATAAATGTGTGAGGCTTGGTTAGCTCAAGTGAATCCTGCTGCCATTAAAGGACTTTTGCCTGTTGCAGTTTGCCATATAAATGTGTGAGGAGTCTCATGGAGCTCAAGAGTAGCCCTGCTGACATTGAAGGACCCTATCTTGTTTGGAGGTCGTGAGTACTAATTCAGGGTCGCTCCCTGTTGAATTGCCATTGAATCCAAATGGAATCACTGTACTGCTGACTGTTTAAACTAATTTTTCTTTTCTCTGTGGAAAGGGCCCCTACCAGCTGCCACAGTTTGGACTAGCCACTAGGGCTTGGGTACCCAGGGACAGTAACTGGTAGGGATAGGCCTATGCACAGAGCCATAGGTAGATGAGTAAAGTGATAAGCTAATTAACCTGATTTCCCCCTGTCCTTGTTATATTCCCCCTAAATAAATCCGAGCTGCTTGTTTCAGCAAAGTTATACTGCCTGAGGTATTTGTCTATGTTAAAGTATTGTACTGTGATTGTTGCACTGTATCTTATTTTACAGGAGGTCCCAGTGCCTGAACCAGCCCTGGGGGTAAGTGTATACTGTGAAGGTAATTCTGATATATTGTGTGGGCCACTAGTGGGAAGAAAGCGGGGTTGCAGTGTCCCAGAGGGCTGTGACCAAGTAAGTTTAACTATTGCAAACCCTGACCTCTGGGTGGAGGCACCTGCCATTGGATCCAGGCCCCTCAACCTGTTAGTGGCAAATCAGGCAGGGGTTGTAGCCCCTGGGATAGCACCATCTAGGGGTTACACATGTCTCTGAGCAAAGCCTTGAAAGTTAGATCCTCCTGAGACATAGCAATAGTGTTTGGGTCTGAAGAGTCCAGGCTAAGAAGTCATCATCGCCACCCTCAGAGAAGATGAGGTCGGGGTCAGACTCATCCTTCTCCACATCCTTCCCAGAGGGAGGGGTGTAGACAGGGTGGATCGCAGCCCTCTAATCCAGAAATGCAGTCCCGACAACACTGATGACATCGGTCCCAAAGACAGTGGTCCTGTGCCGGGTGGCATCAAGGCTGGATTGAATCCAGAACCACCTGGTTCCATCCATGATTCCATGACACCATCTGGTGCCATCCATGGTGCCATCTGGCACCATCCATGTTGCCACCAGTACCAGGGCCCCTGGTGATGCCAGGGGTGCCGATGAGGGCTTAGGACCCCAAGAGACCAAGGGTCTCATGGCGAGACCTCCCAGAGAGCGACTTGAGAGGTACCATTTCTTCTCCTTCCAAAGGAAGGAGAAGAACTTGAGGCAGAGCAATGCCAAGAACCCAGTCAGAATCAGGAATAAGCCCACTCGCTTGTGCTTTCGGTACTGTCATTCCTCCTGAGCACAGGACCACCCGTTGTCAGAGCCCTTCCCCAATGGGGAAGGAGACCCGAACATGGCCCCGCTGCCAGACCAGCCTGCCTGAAGGGCTGCCTACCATCATCTCCATGGTCGCCTGTAGACTCAGTATGACTGAGAGAAAAGCTGACATTAATATTTTTGTAAAATCACTAAACTGACACAAAAAATAACAAACTCTAGCTTTAAACACTAAAACTGAGAAGAAACAAATGCTGTTGTCTTATAGATGTGAAGTTCTGACTCCCAGCGGGTGACCAGTGTCATCACAGAAGCTCGCTCGACGGTGGGAAAAAAAAGGAACTGAGGCAGTTGAGGGCTGGTACCAAGGCAAGCCTGGTGCTGCGAGTCACTCTTATGGTGCTGTGCATGTACACAGCTTGCCTTGGTGCCAACCCTCCAGAAAAGTTGTGGCTCCCGCAGGATCTTAGTGCCTCTGGCTGAGACCCACTAGTGTGAATCAGTGGTGAAGACTGATTCCTGGAAGATATGAAAATTACATACTCACTGTAATTCTTGATTTTCAGGAATATATTCTAAGGTTTCACAAGCTTCTGAGAGCAGAATGGTGATAAAGGCAACAACACCCCTATGACACCTCTAACCCCCTTAAGAATTATGCAGTGGGTATTATGCAACTCACCTGAAAAGAGAAACAAGCATTTGTCATGCCGGATGTTCGCTACTGGTATAGAAGTCCTGGGGTACTAGATGCATTGTGGCGCACTTTGTGGTTTATGTATTACTGAAGTTAGGAGCCTGCATTCATAAATTTCACCGCAGGCTCATAACTTTCATGTTTTGTAATATTGTTGCCCCGAATTGTCAACATAGCCTTCTTATGACCACACCTCATGAACAAGTGCAGAGAAAATTTCCAACTCCTGCCTGAAAGGTGATTTCATGTAGTGACTGCAAAATCACCTTTTGGCACGCAAAAACACATTTTTGCCAGGATTTGAAAAATGACAGCTGTCATATTCATGAGGTGCTGTAAAGAAATGGCTATGTTGAAAATTTGGGGTTAAAATATTGAAAATTACCAAAGTTAGGAACCTGCGTTTGCAAAATTTAAGGTAAGCTCATAGCTTTGTTTTTTGTTTTTTTAAATATTTTTATGCCAGATTTTCAACATAACCTTCTTATGACCCCCCCTCATGAACAAGGGCAAAGAAAATGTTCAACTCCTGCCTGAAAGGTGATTTCATGCAGCGACTGCAAAATCACCTTTTGGGATAGAGTTGCCTAATTTCATTGCAATTGTTCATGAGGTAACTAGTATATGGGGCACAAATATGCAAAATGGCCAGGTTATGCCCCTGAGTTCAAAACTCCATTGAAATACATTGACCTGCACACCTGATTTCCTCAGTTCAGGTCCAGCTTTGAGGAGTGAGGACGTCTCTACGATCCACAGAGGATTACGTGTTGGACCCCTGGTGGGTAAGTAAGGGCTTGGGAGGTGCTGAGTGGGAGGGTTGGGTTGGGGACTTACAACACAACAGACATCGATGGACAGTTTTCTTTTTAACAGGGTAAAAAAAGAAATTACATGGGGCTGTTTTCATTATTTCAGATGGTGACGGGGACACTGGGGGACTGGGCACCCCTAGTGTCAGTGTTATGTTTGTGGGGGGGGTGCTGAAAGGGAGGGTCAGGTGGGCAGGACAGTTACAGGAGCAGCAGCAATACTAATGAGCCTTCTGGTGCTTCAGCACCAACAGCGACACTGGGGGACTGGGCACCCCCAGTGTCCGTGTTATGTTTGTGGGGCAGGGTGGGGTGATGGGTGCTGAGAGGGAGGGTCGGTGGGTGGGACACTTACAGGGGTGGCAGCAAAATGAATTAGCCTTCTGGAATTTCAGTGCGATTTTGAGATGTGACTGTGCATTGGGAGTGGCATGATAGACCTGCACAGACCACTGGAGTTTCGCTTTCGGGGTAGCAATACTGGGGATTAGGCACCCCCAGTGTTAGTGTTATATTTGGGGGGGGGTTGCTGAGAGGGAGGGTCAGGTGCAGGGGACAGTTATGGGGGCACCAATAACAGACATCGATGGACAGTTTTTTTTCTGTTACAGCTGGCATGAGCCTCTGGATGTTTGAAATTACAGGATAATCATGACAGATCAGCTCTGCCTGCAGAGCAGTGTAGATCAAAGGAAAGAGCTGACCTACGATTGGGTCAGCTTTTTCTTTTTTCTCTATATGTAGTTTTAGAGTTTTTCCCCTGTTTTCTACCCATAAGTCCCGGTACCCTGGCAGACATGGCAGTGCATGCACGTGGAGGCATACACACACTCCAGGTGCTGACTCAGCCCCTTCTGCCCCACCCCTGGCATCGCCAGGCTCCCGCGTAGCCTGAACTGCCATCCGTCCTCCACTGGGTGGCAGCCAAGGGCCGGGGAAACCCCTCATCCCTCCCCAGGAGAGGAGAGCCGCCTTGTGGCAGCTCAGTCCTGCTCCTCACCCGCCGACTCCCGACAGCCCAGGCTCGTTATCAAACCTGGGTCACCAGCATGGTGCGAGGAGTGGAGTCCTGCTCCTCACCCTTCCCCACCGCCAACTCGCGACAAACCAGGCTTGTTATCGAACCTGTGTCACCGGCATGGCGCAAGGTGTGGCGTCCAGCCCCTCAACCCTCAGTGCCACCAGGCCAGCTGTCTGCTTTTTCTTTTCAAGTACACGATGTCTCCGCCCAGCAAGCCTAAACTCTGTCATGATCAGCCAGGCTGATGAGTGGTGTGGCACTGTCGCACCCCTAAAACACTACTCTGCATTGGACAGATAGTGTCACACCTCTCAAAAGCCAATTACCATAGCATGATGTTCACTATACACACATGCACATGCCGAACATAATAATCTAGACCTAATGAAGTGGGGGGGGGTACCAACTGGGCTCTCAACTACAGGTAACTCAAAAGTCAGAGTACAAGCCAATGGGGCTGGAAATACAGAACACAAATACAGTGTCTGTGTCCTTCCAAGGTAGGGGGGCCATTCATATGATAGTCCTGGGCAAAGTTAAGGTGACAGACTCCGCAGAGGAGATATTTGATTGCCAAGATCTGGGCTTCTTAAAGTTTGAGGGAAACAGTGTTTTTGACTTTGTGACTGAGAAGTTCCATAAAGTAAACTTGTGCTCCCCCCCCTTGGCAGTAATTTTTATTTATTTATTTATTTAAGCGTTTAACCAGGAAGGCATGCTGAGCGGGCTACTGCTCGATTCCAGATGCATCCTGGGGGAAAGGGGTACAGATGCATAGTTGAAAGACAGTCATAAATACAATTGTGGTTACATAATGGGAATACCTGCTAGCGCAATAGGTCCTGGTTTAAAATACAAAAGGACTGAGATAACAATAGAATACAGGCATAGTTTAGAATCATTACCATATAATATAGATGGATAGGTAGAACATACAGTGATGTATTCACAGCTTGGATGCATAGCCCTGCCATTTTGTGATCCGTAAACTGTCTAGACACATGAGCAGGTAGCAGAGAAATGATATTTGAGCATGGAGTTAAGGAGCAGGGGGAAGAGAAGTGGCGAATGTTTGCTGGGAAGGAATTCCACAATGTCGGTAGGCAGTAGCTGAAAGCCGCCTGGCCAGCAGCAGTGGCCCTATGTGGGACAGCTAGGGACTGAGAGTCAGTTTTTCTGAGGGAGTATGCTGGGGTGCTGGATTGACAAGGGCAGTGGCGAGGTAAGAGGGGAGCAGCTGGGACCAATACTTGGCTGTGAGCTTAGCACAGTGGGACAGTCTTGAATTGTCTAGAGAGGGGAGGTTCGTTGATTGGTAAAGGATACAGTGGTGTGTGGAATATGGACAATTCAGGACAGAGCGACAGAAGAATGGAAAAGAGGGTCCAGTCTGGCTAGGGTGGACTTAGGACTGGCACTGTAGACTACGTCCCCGTAGTCGAAGATGGGGAAGATCATTTTCTGCACAGTTAGTACTTGTCATGCAGATAATCAATGAGGGTAAGTCTGTATCCAAAAAGGGGTCCTCCCACGCCATATAATATACTTCCAAACACAGAAAGAAACAGTCCTAAAACAGTCCCAGTATAGACAAATGGCTAAAATTGACATAAACCAAGGTCAGCTCCAGGTGTGCGGTGGGGGGGGGGTGTAGATGGGGGCCAGAAGGGCGAGGGAGAAGGGCAAGAAAACTTAAGGGGAACACCTATACCAGGCCACAGCTACATTCTGTTTAATGGCCTCACTGTGGTTTGTGAAGAAGCCCCCCTCTGAAAGGGGCAGCCTGCTAAACTATGGTGGGATCACATGTGGGTCATAAGGAGTCAGTTGTAACCTGCTCTAGGTGTGTGAAATATGGTAGTTTGTGGTAGGGGAAATGCCAACCCGGGCTGCCCCCAAGCTAGAGGCCCCCAGTCCATGCCTCCTGCCCTCCCCCCCACTGCTCAAGCAACTTTCCAAGCCAGTTGGTAGCACAGCTAGGTGTAACCGGAGGCCAACACCCTGTGTCCCCGCCAGTGAGCGCCCCCCCCACTAGTATTCAGTAGTCCCAGTACTGTCTGCATGAGGCTGATTGTGCATTGGCCCTATAGCAGCAAGGCTCTGGCCATTGGTGTCCCCACTCCCCTCCCCCTAACATATCTCCACAACCCCCCTGCCACGTGCCTGTGATTAATTGGTGGCAACAAAAGTCTGTTGGTGATTAACTCAAGTGCAGTATGTTTCTCAGATGTTGGCCATTGCATCTGGTGGTGACTAGTGTGGACACCTCTCGAACTGCTGCAGGAGTGCTTTAATTAGGCTTGGGAGTGCCTCACCCCTTCTTCCTGAGAGCCAGGGGTACTGCTCATGGACTGAGTGAATGGTTTGTGCGAAGCAGTGGGCTTGGTGTTTGCATTCTGCCACAGAGTGGATGGTGGATCATGGGGACAGTGAAACGGGCATGTCTCGACACTCTAAAACTGACTTTGCCTCATCCGAGTATGATACAAGATTTCACCATCAGGGTAAGCCACCCTTAATTTTGCATGGTATAGAATCTGAAATGTGAGATTAGCTTGCTTAAGGGCTCAAAGAAGAGGTGCATATGCCCATCGCTTCACCTGGATGGCTGGAGCATAGCCATTATCACAGTATAACTGTTGCTCTGATGTATTTATTTATTTATTAAATTTTGGTGACGGGTAAGCCCACTGAGCCCCGAAGGTCCCTTTTTTAGGAGCGACCCGGGAAATTACATAATACCAGAGACGAATACAGCGTTAGTTCAGTATACAGGAATTACAGTAACACAGTTATGGTAACAGGACAGAAACATAGCAGTCCAAATGGAATACATAGTTAGAGCATCAGTGATAACTTAGAGCGAATATTAGCGGTTTGTCATGGAGTTAAACAGTGGTGGAGGAGTAGGACCTGTCTAGTCAGTTATCTCTGGGTTCCTGTCAGGAGCTGGTGCAGTTACAAGCTCTGGATACCAATAGGTGGGCCTTAAGCCTGGTGCGGAAGTTTTTGATAGTGAGGGCTTCCTGCACCCCAGGAGGGAGCTGGTTCCATAGTGTGGGAGCAGTGAAGGCAAATGACATACCACCTGCCTTAGTTCTAACCCTGGGGACATCAAGAAGAGTACCGCCCATTGTGCGCTGGAGGCGGTGGTTGGCCTTCAGAGCAACGAGGCCAGAGAGACTGGGGGTGGGGGTCAGGCCGACTAACTTGTAGACTAGGTAGAGCAGGGGTATTGGGCGTGCATCCAGTGAGGGCCAGTTTAGAAAGGATAGGGAGTCGCAGTGGTGATCCCTAGGGTTGGCCTGGGAGGTGAGCCTTGCCACCTTGTTATAGAGGACCTGGAGTCTGTTCTCTCCAGCTTTCCAGCCCTTGCACGACTGGGGCAGCATAAGTGAGTGTTGGGAGGAGGACAGTGGTGGCGATTGAGATTCGGTGTAGGTGCTGTGTTCTGTCCTGACCAAGGGATCTAGGGCCGAACAGCATTGCCTTCGTTTTGGACGTGTTGAGGACCATTCTCTTTACGGTGAACCAGTGCTCCAGTGACTGGAGATCTTAGAAACATAGAAACATAGAATTTGACGGCAGATAAGGACCGCTTGGCCCACCTAGTCTGCCCATTTTCCTACCTAACAGATAAGCTGCAGATCCTAGTTAACCAACAGCTTACTTCCTCTTACCCCCCCTAGGACTGCCTTATGCCTGTCCCATGCATTCTTGAATTCCCCACTGTTCTTGACTCCACGACCTACTCAGGGAGGCTGTTCCATGCATCCACAACCCTCTCAGTGAAAAAATACTTCCTCACATTACCTCTGAGCCGTCCCCCCTCTATCTTCAAATTGTGCCCCCTTGTTCTTGCACATCTCTTTTTCTGGAAGATGCTACCCTCTTGGACTTTGTTAATTCCCTTGAGGTACTTGAAAGTTTCTATCATGTCCCCTCTCTCCCTTCTTTCCTCAAGAGTATACATATTAAGCTCCTTTAGTCTTTCTTCGTATGCCTTCTGATGCAGACCCTGCACCATTTTGGTTGCCCTCCTTTGGACAGCCTCCGGCGGGGGCGGGTGGCAGGCGGTGGATGCTGCCGCCTGCCGCCGCCGGGGAGCGGGTGGTGGGGCTTCATGGGTGGGTGGGGTGGGGGACACCAGGCACCAGGGATGTGTTGGGGGTATTTATTGCTTACATCCCGCGAATGGGAGTTTCAGTCCACTGGACCACCAGGGCTATGTTCGGGTTATTGCTTACATCCCGCCGAACGGGAGTTTCGGTCCACTGACCACCAGGGCTATGTTCGGGAGGAGGGGGTTGTATTTACACTGATACAGCCCGCGATCAGGCTTTTGGTCCACTGGACCACCAGGGATGTATTTGGGGGTTGTTTTTACATTCAATGCAGCCCGCGGGTCGGGCTGGTGGGGGGATATTTCTGCTGCTGCCCGCGATCGGGCCAGTGGGGTGGTGGTGGGGATTTTCACTTTTTGCCCGCTATCTGGCTGCAGGGCCGGTCCCCACGGCTGCTGCCTGGCAGGCGCCAGGCTAAGTCCTCGGGGATCGGGCGCATCTGCATGCTAATGGCATGCAAATGAAGATAATCAGATGCAAATGGTCCCTCGCGCCTTGCATGAATTATGGCCCCATTTGCATGTCACCTTTGAATATGGATTTTGGCGCATCGGTACTTCTGCGCCACCGCAAAGTTGTATGCTCCACTCTGACAGCTTGTAGAAGAAGTTCCACTGCACCATGCACAGTGACTGGTTGGGTGAGATTCAAAGGAGTTGCTCAATAGCGCAACTCCTTTGAATATCACCCCGGCCACACCCCTGCGCAACTATTTTGCGCAGCGCAAGGGCTTGCGCCTAAGAATGGTGCAGTTTGAATATCCAGCCCCATTTGTTCTGGCTCATGCAACTCACTGCAAATGGTGCACAAAGTCAGAGGAGGCTCAGCTGGGAGCAGTTGTTTGTGGCTGGAGTCAGATTCCTTTTTCAAACCACTGATTACCAAATGATTAAAAGAGATCAAGATTGTTATACACTTGCCTGCCAGTTAATTATACACAATAATGTGTACTGAAGTCTGTGTTTCAATATTAGAATATTGTCTGCCTTATTTCTCTCCTCCCAAGGTAGCTGGTGTCTATTAGTGCAGGGAGAATTATTATCAACATGTCCTTTTTGGAACCCCACCGCATGAACTCTGCTGCTGTCATTTTGTTCATTGGTCCCAGCTTAGTGTACCTCTCCTGGTTAATCAATTTCCCCTTTTCCTTATAAAACAGTATGCAAGTGTGCTGTGGAACACTCACCAGTAGGTGCTCAGGGGTTGAAATTAAGTTTTGCAGTCACTAGCCAGCAGGGACAGTGACTGAATGCAGTATCCCCAGTCCCCAAGACTTTTCACTGTCCTGGCCAGCTGGTGTACGTATTGGAATGTTACCTTCTTCACTAGAAGCCAGCAGGGCTAGTTGTAAAGTAAAATCTTACCAACCCAATACAAAGTTTACCAGCATTTGGCTAGTGGACTGGTGCCAATTTCGACCCATGTCTGCCTGGTGCTGGCAGGATAACGATGTAGTGTGATGTAGGACAGGATTTAAATTTTTACAGTCCAGATTGCTAATTGACAGTCAAACCTGCAAAGGGAGTCATGCCGGTAGGTGGGGCATTGACATGGTAATGATCTGTGGAGGGCAGGCATCAAGCAGAGGTGCCCTCATACCCTGCACTCTAGTACAGAGATGACTAGTCTAAGTGGGGTGGGGAGTTGTGTTGGCAGGGTTTGAGCACTGTGACCCAGACCCCTAAGTGGCCATAGCCCTACCCCCTCCCACACGGGACCCTATGCTAAAGTTTCCTACTTGCTGTGGGTAGCAGTGGATGGACGCAGGTGGTGGGGTGCTTTCGTTCGGTGGACAGATGCATTCCCAGTCCCAGACCCCCTGGGCACTAGTATGAAGACCTCCCTCTGGTACACAGCCCACACACACTCACACACACACAAACACACACACCCACACACATATATATGTGGTGTGGCTGACAGATGCCCAGCTACACTGTTTGTGGAAAGGCCTTAGGCAGGTGACAGGACTCCTTTTGCTACCTGGGATCTGGATAATTAGGATCTGCCTATGCTTCAGCTGTGCCAGCCCTACTACTCAGGCCAATCAGCTGTGCAGCACAGCACATGTGTGGATGGCACAGCACCTCTGGTGGGCGTGGGCGACTGCAGAGATCATTAACTGCCATGTTCCATTGTGGCCTATGGCACTCTTTTCTGCTCTTTGAAGTGCCCCCTGGTCCCCATCTTCCACCCCACCCCGCCGCTCTGTCAGGGCAGTATCACATGGTGGAGCGTGTGTAACATGAGTCACATGTAATGTTGCAAGTTGCAACCACAGCAGTGCTTCTTCCTTCTGGGATTACAAATAAAGGGATTAATAAAGGGGTTAAAGAGGCTAACCCCTTCCCCAGCAGTTTGGGTGCTGCCGCAGCCTGTCTGCGATAGGGATACATGCACCTAATCCAGGTCTTGTGATGGCAGTTCAGGGGTCAAAATTGGCACGAGCCTGCTAGCCAAATGCTGGTAGATTTTGTATCGGACTAGTAAGATTTTCATGTATTTAGCCCTGTGGGTTTGTACTGGAGAAGGCAACACTTCAGTATGTACACCAATTGGGCCAGTACAAATGTCTGTGGGGCTACTGCATTTCCCAGTCACTAGCCCTGCTGGCTAGTGGCTGCAAAACTTCAACCCCTGCAGTTGTTTGAAACTTAATTCCCCTCGCCCATCAAACAAGGTGTGTTGAGCAGTCTGTGGGTTCTGTAGATTCGCGGGCTACAGTTTCTTTTACAGCACCCCCTGCTGCACAGAGCTGGTCCTGACCCCAAGGAAGTTTGCCCAAGCAAGCAGTGTCAACACCCGACTGGACGATTCAAGGAGTGAATGGATGTTAGTCTTCATCTTTTTTCATGGTTGCAGTCTATAAAGGTATGTCTGTGCTTGATGTTTATGATTTTGCAAAACACTGTGGGATATGATCAGAATATATGAGAAAGTCAAAGTTGATATTTTCAAACAAAAATTCTTTTTCAATTTCGTCCAGTGTAGTACGTGCCCTGGTGGTTATATCTTACTACTATACACAAAAAGGATCTCAGAAATGCTGCTATCTGATTACAGGCTTCCAACATCCTTATTTTTAGCGCCCTATAGCGAGGCGCCTACCGGCAGGGGCATCCCACCACCAGCCCTGCACACAGGGAGAGCAGCAGGCTCACACGCATGATGGGGGGGCAGCACAGCCGTGGCTGATCCGCTGGATGGCTCCCCCGTCCCTTACCAGCCGGACCGGCGCCACACCCCCCAGCACGATTCCACAACAGTCCTCTCTGCACTGCAAGGTGCGGCCATCAAGCTGCTCGGTCATGCCCAGCCCTTCTGCTTCTCTGCCCAATGGGAGCATGGACATGGGTGCAATGATATCCGTGCACAAATATGCAGACGTCTGCTGTGCTCCCTCCCCCAGACGCGCACATCTGCAGTGCCACCAGCCGGGCGCCCCCAGGGACTGCTACAGCACGATGTGAGTCCCATCCTATTGCCCAGGACTAGGACAGCTGTCATCAGATGCTCAATCCTAGTCCTCTCCTGCCAACCCCCCGATGGCCCGGGCTCGTTATCGAACCTGGGTCGCCAGCATGGAGCGAGGTGTGGCATCCAGCGCCTCAACTCTCTGCTCCACCGGGCTGAGGTCTTATTGTTTAAATAATTTTTGGAGAGCTATTACATTTTCCCAGTTCTTGGCTACCCTCTAACAGATGCCTCCCTTAGTGCATTGGTGGGGGGGACACAGATCTGAATTCAGACAATCTGGAGTCCATATAGTAAAGTAAGTAAAGTAAGTAAAAGTTTATTTTTAAGCGCTTTTCGAAATCAAAGCGCTGTACAATAAAACAGTTTAAATACATATAAAAACATACATACAACATAACAAACAACAATAAATTATAATTACAATACAGTGCAATAAACTACTCCCCATACGCCTTTTGAAATAAATAGGTTTTCAGTTCTGACTTAAAGCTTTCACGGTCAGGCAGCTTATTATCCGACGGTAGAGGAATTCCACAGGGTAGGGGCAGCAGAAAACGTCCGTTCCCCCGATGTTTTAAACAAACCCTGGGAACCTCTAGCAATCCCTCGCCGTGGAGCGGAGTGAGCGAGAGGGACAGTAGGGAACAAGCAGATCTTGAAGATATCGCGGTCCCTGTTCGTAGGGGCTTTATAGGTCAGTAAACCGACCTTAAAGGTGATCCGCCACTGAACCGGCAGCCAGTGCAGCTCGCAGCACAGGCATAATATGATTCCTCATAGATGTCCCCGTCAAAAGCCTGGCTGCTGCGTTCTGCACCAGCTGCAAGCGGCGGATATCAACCCCCGGCAGCCCTAGGTACAGGGCATTGCAGTAATCGAGGCGAGAAGTAACAAAGGCATGGACTAATGTCGGGAGGTCAGCCGGAGGAACAAGGTGTTTCACCCGAGCAATATTCCTCAGATGGTAAAAGGAGGATTTGACAGCAGATGACACCTGGAATTTCAGCGTCAAACTGTAGGTCAATAATAACGCCTGAGGTTACGCACCCAGTCGAGGGTGAGAGCTGGGCACCATCGATCCATATGCCCGAAGGAAGACCAGCCCACAATCCGCCTCACGATGACCTGGGTCCACCACCAACACCTCAGTCTTATCCGGGTTTAACCTTAGCCAGCTGGCACTCATCCAATCACTGATCTCGGATAGACAGTTGTTAAGTATAGAGACTGCATCTTTTGTCGGACTAAAGGACAAATATAGCTGGGTATCATCTGCATAGCAGTGAAAACCCAAGCCATATTGCCTAATAATGTCTCCCAATGCAGCATATAGACAGCAAACAACATGGGTGCCAGAATGGAACCTCTTGCGGAACCCCACAAGGCAAAGAGACGGCATCAGAGGAATAAATTCCAGTGATAATCCTATGTCTCCACCCTGTGAGAAAAGATTGAAACCATTGTAGAACCGCACCAGACAGTCCACAATAGAACCGTGAGGCTGCCAAAAGCACACCATGGTCCACAGTGTCAAAAGCTGCAGAGAGATCAAGAAGGACTAGAATAGTGCGAGCCTTCGATCCTCGCTATCAGAAGATCATTTAGAACCGGACAAGAGCAGTTTCAGTATTATGTCTTTTCCTAAATCCATTGAAGAGTATCATAGACATTATGATTTGTAAGATGGTCGTCCAGTTGCAGTGCAACCACCTTTTCAATAACCTTACCCAAAAGGGCAGGTTAGAGATAGGTCTGTAGTTAGCTGGACAGTCTGGATTCAATGAAGGTTTTTTTAGGAGTGGTCGAACGACCGCCTCCTTTAAGGGTTCAGGAAAGATCCCCTGCTCCAAGGATTTCCAGACGATTTCATCAATGGTCGAACAGATAATATCTACGCAACCCAATAAAAGTGGCGTAGGGCCCGGATCCAAACTACAACTGGTTGGACGTACAGTCTGGACAATCCTCATACTGTCCATGAATTCCGGCCTACCAAAGTCAGACCAGGTGACACAGGTGTTTGCTTCCCCTCGACGATCACTGCAAACCTTTGTAGAGTGAGCTTGGCTGAGATCCGCCCTAATGCCGGCAATCTTATCAGCGAAAAATCGAGCAAGCTCATCACACTTTATTTGAGAAAAATCTCTTCCAGACTGTAGACAGAGTGGATTGCACAATCTGTCAACAGTCCGAAAGAGTTGAGCTGGTCGGTTTCTCGCAGCAGCAATCTCCCTGGACAGGAATTCTGACTTCTTACGGGATATTGCCGATTGATAGATAACATAATGATCCATCAATCTAAGTTTGTCGGCATCCAGGCAAGATTTCCGCCATGCTCTCTCTAGCTTTCGCCCCACTCTCCTCAGCTCCTTCAAAGACTCATCAAACCAGGGAGTCTTTGGGCGCTGAGTGAGTGGGTGAACACGAACAGGAGCAATTCGATCCAGGGCCCCGGTCACCGCCTTGTTATAGGTAATAACCAGGTCCCCTGGACCCATGCTCTCATCCGAAACATCCGATAGGTCCAGTACCGCCAATAGGCCCTCTGGGTTTACTCCCCTTAAAGGGCGATACTGGACCATCTCCGTAGGGACAGACCTATTAGGGGGTGCCCCAAAACTGAATCTTATGGTGTGATGGTCTGTCCACGCATTTGGTTCCACCTCCAAATGTGAAACATCCAAATCCAGTAGGAACACCAGGTCCAATGAGTGTCCACTTATATGGGTAGCAGAGGTAACTACCTGTGACAGGCCCAACATAGACATAAGTTGGAGGAAGTTCTTTCCAAAGTGCGAGAGTTCATCATCGACCCAGGCATTGAAGTCACCCAGAATTAGCCATCTAGGCGACTCCAGTGCCATGTCAACGATGAAGTCCGCGAACTCCTTCAGGAATTCACCACCATCACCGGGTGGACGGTAAATGAGGAGGATCCTGAGCTCTGCACCTGCTGCCAGGATACACTCAAAGGATCTGGTGTTACCCACTGGCACCTCCACAAGATTCAGCTCTGATCTAAAAAGATGGCCACTCCCGCTTCGCCGATCCAATCTCGAATGGTGCATTACGAGAACCCAGCTGGAGCGGCAGAGTCTAAGATAGGACCTACATTTTCATCCAGCCAGGTCTCGGTAATACATGCCAGGTCAGATGTTGCAACAAGATCTGCAATAATAGCAGTCTTGTTCCTAATCGACCTGGCATTACATAACACCACTCGAGTTGGACGAGTTTTCGGAGAGGATCGCAGTACCTGCCCACAGTCTGTGGAGCCCTTGGGTATGGGAATCAGGCAAGGAGGACCCCTCTCCTGACTCCATTTCACCCCAGGGCGTCTCCTTGACCCAACTATCCCTATCTGCCCACCTTCTCTTCTTTCCACTCTGCCCAGCCCATCCATTCCCTAAATGCCTTCTCATTATCCCTGCTTTCCGACAGTTGTTAAAGGCATCATCGGATAACCGAGGACAATGAAAGGGACGGATGTCCCGGAGCAGAGTGGGAGAGTAGCGCCTGACCGTCTTAAACCCCATCAAACACATTATTGATGGCAAATACAAATAACTTTCAACTAAACAACCTATCTTAATTAACAATATAATTAACCTAAAAAAAAAAAAAATCATATAATCAAACCAATACCCATACAAGATCATATAATTAGTAAATAAGATAAAATAACAAACAAAACAAAATAAAGCAAGACAAAACAAATAAAATAAAAACTCTCCCTACCCAAAAATCTTAACACTCTCACTGCATACAAACATAAAATTCACATACGAACAAATAAAAACAAACAACATAAATCTGAAAGTATCACACAATTTAAAACCCTGACTAAAAGTCCATAAACTTAATAAAATCTAATCATAAGCCCCATATAACAGAGTTCATAATGTTGCGGAGTCAATACACTTTCTTCATATGCCTGGAGTGGAGCCGCCAGGGAGGAAGCACTCTTCACCTAATGAAACCGCAGGAGGGCGTGGAAATGCATGCTGTCTTCCCTACATGGGATGCTAGACATAGCCTGGCCTCTGCCAGGTTATTCCAGCATCACCCAGAGCCCCGAGAAACACCAACCCGCTGGCAGGTGCTCCCAGCCCTCCCAGGTACAAACACCAGCACCCCGCACCCACCTTAGGAACAACTAGGCTAGTTCCTTAAGTCTTTCTTCCTCTTTCTTCCTTCTCACACAGTTTCACAGCCAAAATCCCCAGCCACGAGTTTGGCTTTGAATCCTGCAGCCCAATACTTCCAAAGGGAACAACCAATAAATAAAGTACTTTTTCCAGTCCCCAGCTGCACAACCTTATATTCAGTAATAAAACTACAATCCTCCTTCAGTCGCTCATGCTGTGACCAAACTCTTAAAAGTCAAAACAAGACAGAGTCACTGGGGCAACACCAAGTCGGTGTATCAATAATCGAAGAGAGCTTCTTCACAGTATCTCAATAATTCCTAATTCACAGTGCCATAACTTCCCACGCCAGGTTCAAGTACCAGTCGCCATCCAGAGTCATACACTCATCACCGCAGGAACCTGCAACAGGTTCCTGCAATCCTCGCTTCCGAACTCTTTCCAACGATCCTCAACTCCACAGCCTCTCACAGCACAGCCGGGAGAGCGAAGAACGGAAAACAGCAGGATCCAAAAGCCGACAACGGTAGACGCCACGGAGCTAGGTCGCAAGAGATGCAGGACTCCAAAAAGTATACGGGCAGGACTCCAAATTCCAGAGGCAGTAAAACGATAAACAGGCTCTAATAAGTGGAAAACACTCCAAGCCACCCAAGCCACTCCGAAAACACTCGGAAAACGCTGATCGGAAAACCGGACAAAAATTATTTTAAACCTCACATGGCTGTAATCCGAATAGTCCGCATAAAAGAAAACATACAAACGAACTCAAAGGGCTAAAAATTTTTCTAAAATTAACCAAATATAAACGAAAAACGACAAACAATAAAATCAGTGTTCTGGCTGGCTCAGCTCAGCCGCCATCTTGCAAACATGACGTCAGTGACAAGTAGAAAGGCATAGTAGTAGGAGAGCTCGGGTACACTACAAGAGGGGCATTTGCCCTTTTGTTGTCAGCCAGGTGGGTCATGGCAGGGCCAGCAGGTGGTATTTGGTTCGATAAGAATCTTCTAAGAAGTTAAACATACTGCTTGGTGATGCTGCTGGTGTGTTTTAAGGTTTAACAGATTTGTCCAAAAACTTTACATTACCACTGCCAAATTTTGTACTAATGACAACATGACTTTATTTATTTATTTAGGTTTTGTTAACCGGGTAAGTACACTAGACAAGTTGTATGCCTATTTTCAGGAACGACCCGGGAGAGTACAAACAGGTAATACAGGGTACAACAATACAGCAAAAGTTAGGTGAACAGTTACATCTCACACTAGTTGAAATGATTACATATACACTTGGAGGTTAGGTACAATAAGTCAATAAAGCTGCAGGCAATATACAGAGTAAGAGAGTGAGGATAGAATACATAGTGAGTAGACATTGAACAACATTGACTATCTGAAGCATAAAGTGGAGCAGAAGAAGAGCTGGTCAGGGAAATCGGCATCCGATTTGATTTATTTAATTATGGCTCCTGGAGCAGAGTGCCAGAGGGACTACAGTGTGATTATAGTTTGTTTCAAATTCTGCTTGTGGTTCAGCTTACTTCTTAGTATTATTACTTTGAGTGTTCTGTTATGCAGTTCTGTTTTTTCTGTATTGCATATGGGGTCCGGGGGACAGGTGGAAGCATTCTGTATTGATACTTCCCATTTATAGTCTAGACATACAGAATGTGCTCTACTCCCCACCCCAGTTACGTGTTGGACAGTGTAAATATTTTTATTGCACATACTCCATATTTTCTTTGTATTACATCATGCGTGACATGCCTCATGTCATCCAAAATTAATAAGCCAGACACATTTTTCATTGTGAATGTAGTTCAGATAAATGTGCCCATCCACAAAGGGAGGTCTAGAGAGGAGATGAGAAACTGCAGGCCTGTTAGCCTACCGTCCGTGGTAAGCAAAGTGATGGAGGGCATTATCAGGGAGAGGCTTGGGGGGGCAGTTACAACAGATGGGGTACCTGGGTGTTGGGCAGCATGGGTTTGTTTCGGGAAGATCGTGCCAGCCCAACCTTGTGGAGTACTATGATAATGGGTGACGAGTGCCCTGGACCAAAATAAGCTGGTGGACGTCCTCTATCTGGACTTCAGCAAGGCGGTTAATCGAGCTCCCAGTAGGGGTGCTGGCTACCAAGCAGACACAAGACACCATGAGGCCTATTCTGCTGGCTTTTAGTATATTAGTATGTGTTATGTTAGTATGTTAAATATTACGATAGTCAATTCAGTATTACTCAAGTAGACCTCGCCTCTATATTTAAATGACAAGAGTTGTGCAGTCAGATTACTGTTCAGTATTAATAACAAAAAAGAATGTAGAAATAGAGCACTGTCACATTGTAGAACTTGTAGATAATATAAAAGCAACTAATTGAGATGATTTGTCATCTCATTTGCAGAATTAAATTACAGACAGTTATTGCATGCCAGATCACAGTACAGTTCAGCCAGCAAGCAGTTAATAAGTTTCATAGCAGTCACTAGCTGCGGAAGCAGTTGAGTCATCATGGATAAATACATTATAAAACTTAATGCCCACAAGAGCAGATCAACCTCTTCTAATGCCAGTGTTGACAGTGACAGCAACGTTAATGCCGGTGAAGGTGAAAGCAGTGCAGCACAATGTCATTCTTCTTTCAACGTAGAGTCAGACCAGCAGCCGCAGTTAGATACAACAGTCAGGGTAACAGCAGATAGCACCACCCCATGTACATCAGGTACAGATAACAGTAGTACAGATGAGTCCATATTAGTGGGAAGGCAGGAAGCAGCAGGTCATGCGTTTCAGTCACACTGGAAGAATAGTTTTCCACGGCTAGGTACGACCGTACAGTTACAAAAATATTCTGTACAGTTTGTCGCAAGGCTGCAAATCTGGGTATACTACTTCCAAACACATCACGGGACAAGGATGCATACAAGGCTTTCATCCAGGCAGGATATGACAATTTTAAAAAAGCAATACAAAGTTTCAACAGTCATCAAAAATCCAGTTTGCATAGGGCAGCTGTAGCTTGCATTGGGTGCTGTGAACAGTGACATTGATGTCGCTGCCTCATGCTCGGAGGGAAGAATGAAGCAAATGAAACATTCCAGACATGCTCTTTTGAAAATGTTATCTTCACTGTTATATCTGGGCTGTCAAGGTCTTGCAGTATGGGGCCACACTGATGAGGAGTCCAACTTGATGAATCTTCTTCTATTGCGTGCAGATGATGATCCAGTACTAAAATCTTGGCTTGCAAGAACGGGCTACAAATGGATTTCTCATGATGTTGTTAATTGGGTGATGTCAATTATGTCGCATGAGGTACTACACTTATTAATGAAGGAGGTTCATGATGCTGGTTTCTATGCTGTAATCTTGGATGAAACTGCAGATATTTCTGTACGAGAACAGATCTCATTTTGTTTTCATATCATCACGCAGGATCTTCAGGTTGAAGAATTGTTCTTTTGGTTTTACTCAACAACAAGCACCACTGCAGCAGCACTGTTCTGTGTATTGCAGGATGTATTAAAAAGATTTAACTTCGGCCTACAAATGTGTCATGGGCAGTGTTACGATGGTGCATCAAATGTTGCTGGTTGTCTTAATGGATTGCAAGCTCTCGTTACAGAAATAAAGCCACGGTCATTATATGTTCACTGCCTTGCACATAATTTATATCTGACAGTTCAGGATACTGCTCAGAAAATTACGGTATGTCGAAATGTTCTTTGTTTAATTCGAGAGTTAATAGTCTTCATCAGAAATTCTCCTAAACGTCCTGCGTGGTTTGAAAACTTTCAAGACCATGACAATGTTCATTTGTGACCATTTTGCCCTACTCGGTGGACACTTTGTGCAGCTTCTTTGCAGTCAGTAAACTCTAATTATGAAGAACTACTTGAATTCCTTGAAGAACTATCACTGAATGGTACCAGTGATGCTGGAGCAAAGGCCAATGGATTCCTAATTCAGCTCACGAAGTTTGACACATTTTTCAACCTCAAACTACTTCATCGTATCTTCTCCCGAATAGAAACCATCAATACTGCTTTACAGAAAACAAACTTGCAGTTCCACCAAGCATCTCGTATGATAGAATCTCTGAAAGACAGTATCAAACAACTTCGTGAGGGATTCCCCCAGTTTTACACAAGTACTACTGATTGTGCAGCACAGCTAAATTTGGAAGAGCCATTTGTTCCAAGGCCTAGAAGAATTCCACGCAGATTGGATGATGGTTCTGTTCCACATATATTCGAGTCTCCAGAGGACCAATACCAGTGACTTTACTTTGAGGTGATAGACAACACCACCACTTCTCTCGATCATCGTTTCACATCTGTAATATCTGACTATATGACGAAAATAGAAAAGTTTGTGACGGGGCATGCTACTTCTGAGTATATTGCAAATTTCTATAATACAGACTTCAATGCAGCACGTCTTGCACTACATCGTGACATGTTTCTCGATATTGCAAGGCAACAGGATGTCACGGTGGAATCATTTAAGGATGCCTTCAACATGCTTCATGGTGAAAATGCTCATGATTTGCAAACACTTCTTCCAGAACTGACACATTTAATACAGTTGGCTTTAATTATCCCAGTGTCATCTTGTACATCAGAACGTTCATTTTCTTCACTTTGTCGAATCAAGACATACTTAAGATCAACCATGGGACAAGCTAGACTTAACCATGTTGCCTTGTTAAACTGTCACAAGCATGTAGCTAAAAAACTAAACCTAGAGGATGTAGCCAATGAATTCATCATGTGGCACACCGTCAGACACAATACTTTCTACATAGCAAGAGAAAAGAAGTAGTATGCAGGCAGCGTCCATATTTCTCTGTTTGTAGGACACCAAACATATCCTGGTTCCCACTGTTTCCGTTGTAATACTTTTTGGAGGTGTCACAATGTTTGTGGACCAGAACTGTTCGACAGCCACATTCTTCAGTTATCTTTTTTGAGTATCCACCAATTTTCACCTGAGCGGAATGCAAACATTGTCTGCATACGAGATGTCCTACTTGGTACGTCACTCACATTATGTGTACCGTGGGCTTCAAGTTTGGTTGACTTTCTTTCAGTGACTCTGAAGTTCTTCACCAGGCAAGTTATTACAAGATGGACTTCAAAGAGCACCATTCATGCTTATTTTGGAAACCTCTGCATTATTCTCCAACATTTCAGACTCCATGGTAGGCTGTCGACTAACACTTTGGCTTTTCTTCACTGGTTCAAGTTCCTCACCAAGCAAGTTACTACATGATGGACTTCAAAGAGCACCATTCATGCTTATTTTGGAAACCTCTGCATTATCCTCCAAGTTACATTTCAGACTCCATGGTGGGCTGTCAAGTTTATTTTGTTTCTCTTCACTAGTTCAAGTTGTTCTTCACCAAGAAAGTTACTACATGATGGACTTCAAAGAGCACCATTCATGCTTATTTTGGAAACCTCTGCATTATCCTCCAACATTTCAGACTCCATGGTAGGCTGTCGACTAACACTTTGGCTTTTCTTCAGTGGTTCAAATTCTTCACCAGGCAAGTTACTACATGATGGACTTCAAAGAGCACCATTCATGCTTATTTTGGAAACCTCTGCATTATCCTCCAACATTTCAGACTCCGTGGTGGGCTGTCAACTAACACTTTGGCTTTTCTTCACTGGTTCAAGTTTTTCACCAGGCAAGTTACCACATGACGGACTTCAAAGGGCACCATTCATGCTTATTTTGGAAACCGCTGCATTATCCTCCAAGTTACATTTCAGACTCCATGGTGGGCTGTTAAGTTTGTTTGGCTTTCCTTCAGTGATTCAAGTTGCTCTTCACCAAGCAAGGTACTACATTGTCATGGATTTGTAAGAACACCTGTGCCACCACCATGCTCATTATCAAATATTTCAACCCCCTCCACCCACCCAGCAGCACCCGATTACCTCAAAATGACTTCAAATGTCCTCTTATTGGAAAGGCTGGGACTTGACCCACAAGATTTGATACTAGTCTCTGTATCAGAGATACTGTTATCCCAGCACATGCTGATGCACTTCACCACACCACGCTAGCGCAGTGTCCCTGCAGATGCAGATCTGCTTGGACACTTTACCTAGCACACTGAGACAGATTCTGTTTTGACAGATCCTGCTGGGACACTTCCATTCAGCATACAGCAGCACCTAGTTTATCAGCACAGACAGCCAGCAGCAGATGCTGTCTAAGGTAAGGTCTGCTACCACAAGCGCCATTGTCCCAGACTCCCAGCAGATGCAAATTTTGCAGTGCCTCAGGTCAGAGAACCTTGGCATAGTCTGAAGCTTGGACACTAGTGCCTGTGTTGAAGAAGTGGCAAGTGCACCAGCATCTAATGGAGGTGGCTGTAGGACAGTACTGTCTGTGCTAGGTAGGGTGTCGCAGCAGATGCAGATACACTTGATTGCTAGTACCTACCCGAACTAACGTAATCTACTACCATCAGCTGGGGGACACTGGTACCTATAGTAAAGTGAAGGATGTTGCACAGCATGACTGCAGTGACAGTAGTCTCTTACAGAAACTACAACCACAGCTGCTTGCCCAGTATGCTTCCTTCCTATAAATTCTTACAGACCCAGAGATTGAAAACATCTTTGATTGGAGGAGGTGGCCACCCCATCCCCTCACCTTTCCTTATCTCCAATTTCAGCAGACACTGCTGTGGTGCTCCACAGTTTTGTGCATCCATTCATGGTCACAACCAAGCAGAGCAGAGGCTGAATGATGCAGCAGTAACAGCTACCTGACTGACTGGGTGCAGGGGTTCAGTATGTGCAACACTGTTACACCACACATCCATAGCATCGCACATGTGCTAGCCTGAGTGGGGAGTTTGTGCACCAGTGAACTGCCTTAACAGCACACAGGAGCCCGAAGTCGGACGTCTTCCCCATGTTGATCCCCACTAGTGACACTGTGGGGGGAGTGGCAGTTAGAGTTGGGTGGCTGGGCCCTAGGGTGCCAGCATGGGGGGGGAGTTTGTGCACCAGTGAACTGCCTTAACAGCATACAGGAGCCCAAAGTCAGACCTCTTCCCCATGTTGATCCCCACTGGTGACACGGTGGGGGAAGTGGTGGTTAGAGTTGGGTCCTAGGATGCCAGAAAGGCTTGAGCTGGTGGCGACGTACTTAACAGCAAACAGGAGCCCGCAAACCTCTTCCCATATTAATCCCATCTGAGTTCTTTGCTTAACTACCAGTGCGGGGAGCGAGGCTCATATCCACAGACAATAAACTGTGCCATGCATCCACCCAGAGAATATCTGTAGTGATCTTGCTGACAAATCAGTCAGTGGCACACACAGGATAACATTTTGGGGGGGGGGGCAACAGGAAAAAAAATACCCTTCCATTACTGTCTTCCCCTTAGAATATAGTCCCGCTAATACATTTTTTTTTTTGAAATTGCAATTTTTATTATTTCCTTTTTTCAAAAATGACAACAGGGTACAGAAAAGAAAAAGGGAAAGGGACACAAGGAGGCATAATACATTCTAGTTGACTTAAAAAGAGAGCAACATATACAGCCAAAACAGTTAATCAGGCCTTTCCTTAACTAATACAGTTATTAAGTGACTATTCTAACTATGACCCGACAAGAACTCTAAGGCCATCACTCTAAAATCATAAGACCTACAAAGTCTAGCCCTAAACCTCCAAAATAATAATAATACATAGAAAGGATAGGAAAGAACCCCCCCCCACCCACTTATCATTGGGGTGGGAAGGACAAAACACTTACAAAAACAGAAGACATTACTACACATATGTACCCAAAGACCCCACACACACCTGCTACCTCCCCCCCACCCCTCCCCAGACCCGTGGTGAGGAGAACCCTTCCAGAATTGCGCTTGGGTCCATTACTCCTGTCTAGGATATCTTGTCCCTTCAGGCAGTCCACCGACCGGCCCTTGCAGGCCCCCTAGTCCAGAGCTTCTCTTGCCAAGATGTCTAAAACAGTAATTCCCTCTTCAACACTCAAGTATTTGAAAAATGGAAGCCAGCGAGATTTATGTGTATCTGGCTTTAACTTTAAATTTGCTGTGATCCTTTCCATTACTTTAATTTGGTTACAACAAGACAACCAGTGCTCTCCACTAGGAGGGGTTTTAGAAAGCCACAACTTGGTAATGGCCTTCTGGGCTGCAGCCAATAGGATTGGGAACAGGCAGTTGGCTGTAGGTCCTGCCAAACCTTATGGGGGTTCCCCTAATAACAAATGATGAGGATGGTCAAAATTCGCCATCTGGAAGATCTGTTTCAGACCACGATTAATACCCTCCCAATAACTTTTAATTTTCGGGCATCCTCAAAAAATATGTTCATGCGTTCCCAACTGCCCACAACCCCTCCAGCAATCCTCTGAGCGAATCTGGTTAGCACTGGTGTCCTAAAAAATCCTGTAAGTACTTTCCACCTAAATTCCCTCCACGAGGGTGAAGCCGGAGTTCTGTAAGCCATCCTCCAAATTACCTCCCACCTTACCTCCCCCATTCTCAAACCCAATTCCTTTTCCCAGAATGTCTGAATCCTCTGTTTGGGTTTCAAATCTACTGGCTCACCTGCCGCATAGATCTTAGAAATCAAATGGGTCACCTGGGGCGAGTCCCTTAACAACTCTATGAGAAAATCGATGAGAGGATCACTAACTCCAGACCTCTGCTCCCCTATAGAAACATAGAAACATAGAATTTGACGGCAGATAAGGACCGCTTGGCCCACCCAGTCTGCCCATTTCCCTGCCTACTGGATAAGCTGCAGATCCTAGTTAACCAGCAGCCTACTTCTTCCTACCCCCACCCCCTAGAATTGCTTTATGACTGTCCCATGCATGCTTGAATTCCACCACTGTTTTTGACTCCACGACCTCCTCCGGAAGGCTGTTCCATGCATCCACAACCCTCTCTGTGAAAAATACTTCTTAAATTACCTCTGAGCCGCCCCTCTATATCTTCAAATTGTGCCCCTTGTTCTTGCACACCCTTTTTTGAAAGATGCTACCTCTTGGACTTTGTTGATTCCTTGAGGTACTTGAAAGTTTCTATCATGTCCCCCCTCTCCTCCTTTCCTTGAGGCTATACATATTAAGCTCCTTTAGTCTCTCTTCATATGTCTTCTGGTGCAGACCCTGCACCATTTTAGTTGCCCTCCCTGGACAGCTTCCATTCTGTCTATGTCTTTGTGAAGACTGGGTCTCCAGAACTGCACGCAGTACTCAGATGGGGTCTGACCAGCTGTCTGTACAGAGGGATAATAATTCCTGTTTTCCACTGGTGATGCCTCTCCTATGCATCCCAATATCCCCCAGCCCTCCTTGCTGCCCTCTCACATTGCTTGCCCACCTTAGGTCATCTGATATGACTACCCCAGGTCCCTTTCCATTTTTGTTGTTGTTAGTATCTCACCCTCCATTGTGTACTCTTCCCTGGGTTTTGTTTCCCAGGTGCATTACCTGCACTTCTTAGCATTGAATCTAAGCTGCCATACATTTGACCATTCCTCTAACCTTGCCAAGTCCCTTCTCATCCTTTCCACCCCACCTTGTGCATCAACTCTGTTGCAGATCTTTGTGTCAAAACAGTGTCAGTGGCTCAGTAGGTAGCACACTCGCCTCTGAGGCCGGGAGATCAGAGGGCTGTGGGTTCAGTTCCCACATCTGGCACTTGGGTTAATATCCCAGTACTGACACTGTAATGCAGCATGGAGAGGGGTGCTGCATTTCTGAGGTGCCGTCTTTCGGATGAGATGTTAAACCGAGGTCCCATCTGCCTGGATTGGTGGTAGTTCAGGTGGATGTTAAAGATCCCATGGCACTTATCGAAAGAGTAGGGAATTTCCCCGGTGTCCTGGCCAAATTTCCCTCATTCACTAAAAATACCACCAACAGCTTAATCTGGTTCAAGGTCAGTTGGCATTCATCTGTATCCCCCCCCCCCCGGGTCGTGCCTGAAAATAGGCAGGATTTGTCTAGTGCACTTACCCGGTCAACAAAAGCTAAATAAATAAATAAATCTGCAAAGAGACATACTTTTCCTTCCAGTCCCTTTGCAATGTCGCTTATAAAGACATTGAAGAGGACCGGTCCTAATACTGAACCCTGCGGTACCCCACTAGTAATCCCCCTTTCATCAGAGTGGACTCCATTTACTATTACTTTCTGTGTCCTATTTTCCAGCCAATTTTTTACCCAGGCTGTCATCTTGGGACCCACTCCCAGGCTAGCTAACTTGTATATTAATCTTTGTGTGGGACTGTGTCAAATGCCCTAAAGTCTAGGTAGGCCATGTCCACAGCCCCTTCCTGATCTACTACTTTAGTCACCCAGTCAAAGAAATCTATCAGATTTGTCTGGCATGACCTTCCTGCTGTGAATCCATGCTGCCTTGGGTCCTGTGCCCCTCTAGATACTTGACAATTCTTTCCTTCAGAAGTGATTCCATCATTTTTTCCTACCACTGAGGTTAAACTAACAGGTCTGTAGTTTCCTGCTTCTGTTTGGGTTTCGAATCTACTGGCTATCCGCCCCTCTTCTGCATGTAAATAATGTCTGATTTTCAAATAGGCAAAAAAAATCGGACGAGGGAATTTTAAACTCTTGTTGAATCTGTGCGAAACTTTTCACAGTGTCTCCACTAAACAATTGTGCAAAAGTGCCCAGTCCCAGTTTCCGCCATTTCAGGAACACTGGGTTTTCCGACCCTAGTTTGAACTCAGGCCTTTCCAGAACTTTCCCCTGCCTTAACACCAGTATTTGAGCCTGAGCCCCTGACTCTTTCACCGTTTGTAACCAGAGCGTGATTAGTGTTTTAAGCCCAGGGTTAGGTAGGCCGTAGACTACTCTAGGGTTCCTATTATTGAAGAGAATTGATGAGAGGGTATATGGGTGCAAAAGCTGTAAATCCATTTTGGCCCAACTCTGCACCGGCTCAGGAGACGTATAAACCACCAAGTAATGTAATTGGGCCGCTTTGAAGTACCTCTTAAAATCTGGGACTCCCAGGCCTCCCCTCCCTTTAGGTAACTTCAATAGGGCCCAGCTCAACCTAGGCTTCTTTCCCACCCAAATAAAATTACTTATCAATTTTTGTACATCTGCCCAAAATTTTTTCCGGGGACTTAAGGGGATAGCGTCAAACAAGAACAACATCCTTGGAAGGACATTCATTCTTACTGACTCCACCCTACCGGAAATACTAAGTGGTAAGGCAGCCCATCTGGCACAGTCCTCCCTCACACATTCCAACAATTTCAGATAATTAACCTGAAACAGTTTGCCCAGATCCCTCGGAATATATATTCCCAGGTATCGGAAACTGGTAGTATTCCACCTTAAATCAGTCATATTCCTAACCTGGAGTGGAACTCCCGCTCCTAAAGAGACTAACTCTGATTTGGATTCATTAATCTTAAACCCCGATATAGAGCCAAACTCCCTCAGCGTGTTCATCGCGATTGGTAGGGAACATTGAGGGTCATCTAACTATAGGAAGGTGTCGTCCGCATACAAAGATATGCGGTTGTCAACCCCGCCAACTGAAATCCCCTTAATGCCCTCATGGGACCAAAAAGCTTCAGCCAGTGGCTCCATACTTAGGGCAAAAAGAAGGGGCGAGAGGGAACAACCCTGTCGCATTCCCCTTCTAATAGAAAAGGGTTGGGAGAATAGTCCATTCAATCTGACCTTGGCTGAGGGGTTAGAATATAGGGTGCCCACCCATGCTGGAAATTTGGGGCTGAATCCAAATTTCTTAAGGTCTTCACCGAGATATCCCCACTCAAGGCAATCAAAAGCCTTTTCCGCGTCTAGCGTAATCACTACTGCTTGCTGTTTCCTCCCCCCAGACTGGACGTGTGCCATTACCATTAAGTAACTGCCTGATATTATCATAGAGATGCCTACCTGGCATGAAACCCGACTGGTCCGGATGGATCAGCTGAGTCATCACCGTCTGGATCCTGTTTGCTATCATCCTGGCAAAGATCTTGGCATCCAGGTTCAGCAACGATATAGGGTGGTAACTGCCACACAAGGACGTATCCTTGTCCGGCTTCGGGATAACAGATATTAGGGCTTGTACCCAGGTGTCTGGGACATCTGAGGAAATATGGGCTCCATTACAAACTTCGAGGAGTAGTGGGGATATCTGGTCACTGAACTTCTGGTAAAACTCTGCTATGAAGCCATCTGGGCCCGGTGCTTTATTGTGCTTAAGATGTTTAATTACTTCTCTCAGCTCCAGCAGAGAGAACGGTCTATCAAGTTCTTTTTCGAGGTCAGGTGAGAGCTTGGGCAGCCTAAGTCCCTCGAAGAACTGCCTGATCAGGTCAGGGTGGGTTGCCCCAGACTCAGACTTATACAGGTCCTCGTACAACTTTCTGAAGCATTCTGCTATTTGGGATGCTCCTCATACATGTTTCCCAGGATCTTTGGGATCTTGCACCCCAGAGATAAACTTATCAGCCTCCTGTTTCCTTAATCTAAAGGCAAGCAGCCTGCCCACTCTATTGCCCCCGCTGTAGTATTTCTGTGCTGTAAACCTGAGGGCATTTTCGGTTTTTAGCATAAGGCATTTGCTGCATTTGTTCCCTTGCCACTTGAAGCTCCCTACATACACTATGAGTTCCTCCTTTCTTATGAATCTCCTCTAGCTCCTTAATTTTTTGCCCTAAACCATCTTGTTGCTGTTGCCTGGCCCTTTTTTGTTGTGTTGAATACGAAATTACTTCGCCTCTCACCACCACCTTTAGCCCATCCCAGAGGTACTTCACCTTTGACACCAACCTGGTGTTTTCCCTGAGGTAGTTTTCTATCACCTCTTTTATCTTGGAGACAAAACCCTTGTCTCCAAGGAGCCCCCGCATTCAATCGCCACAGGGATTGCTTATGCTGCCCTCCAAGGGAGATGGTCAGACTGACTTTTGCATGGTCAGAGAGATATATAGGGTGTATCTGCTGATCTACAATAGAGTCCACCCTGGATTTAGGCACGTAGAATCTGTCCAACCTTGAATACGAATCTTGCTGGTGGGAGTAAAATGTGAAGTCCCTACTGGAGGGATAAGTATCTCTCCACGTGTCTACCAGTTCTATCTCCATTCGGAGATGGGATAATGTCCTGGGTCCTACACCTTTCTCCCTGCTTCCCTGACTTCCGGATCTATCTAACCTAGCTTCCTCTAAACAGTTCCAGTCTCCTCCCACAACTAGATGACCCTCTGGGAGTGTAGCCACTACTCCAAATACATACCTAAAAAACTCAAGAGTTAACGGACGTGGGGGCATATATATTAACAATATGGATAACCTTCTCCGAATCATCCCAGAGAGGACCACCAATCTGCCCTCTTCGTCTGAAAATAATTTTAACGGAGCTAACCCTAGGCCCTTACGCACTAAAATGGCCACCCCAGCCTTCTCTGGGTTCTTATGGGATGAAGCAAAAACCTCCCCCACCCACAAACAATGCAATTTTTTATGCTCTAATGCTGAAAGGTGGGTTTCCTGTAAGAGACCAATATCACAGTGCACTTTCGCCAAATCTTTCAATATACTGTGCCTCTTTGCAGGACAGCCCAACCCCTTAACATTGTAAGTGATCAGTTTTAGGGTCCCCATGTTAATCTTTTCATTAAACTCACCAGTCTCCACACTGTCCCCTGCCTGATGTTCCTACATTTGACCCCCTTGCCCTGAAGGACAGCGAACAAAACTCAACTTGTGGCCCTAAGAGTACCTTCACCACGGGTCTCCCTCCCCTTCCCCACGCAAATCCCCCCCAGTCAACAGCATCCCATCCCAACAGTCCCAAAGAACTATGTACAAACAAAAGACCTCAACCAGAGACTTGCATTACCATAAATGAACTATATATAGTACAGTCCAATCGGACTATGCTCAGAGAGAAGCTCCCTCCACCCAGGAGCACGGGCTGCTGCTTGGCCCTTGACCCCCCCCTTAGCTAAGGGTATCAGGGGGGGTGATCTCCCGGGGTGGACTTTCAGCAGGAAGGTTCAAACCCTAAGCGAGAGACAGCGCGATCCACGGAAGAGACAGGCAAATGAACCCCAATCGGCCGACCTCCGCAGGGATACCTGTCCCCTGAACTGGCTTCCGGTGTTGGTGGTGCAATAGCTGTATCAATCAAGACTGGTAGACTGACAGGAGCGCGGAAGGATGCACCCATCCCCCCACCAGACTGCCACTAAAACCGGTGTTTGACCAGGTGTTAAAACAAGGGAGAGGGAGAGGAAGAGAAAAAAGGGGGGATAAAAGGGAAGCGGGGGAGGAGAGAAGATGGGGGGCCTCTGCCCAGTACCTTTTGGGCCACACTGCCAGTGAGTTAGCCGACCATCTGAAATGTAATACTCACGGCCGAGCAGAGAGCCCCCCCACCACCACTTAGCATAACTTCTTTGCGCCTGCATTAGCTTGTGCAGTAAAGAAATGGGTTTCCATATCCTGGACCATTCTACATATATCACAGGAGTAAACGCGGATCATACCAGGACCAGGGCCACTACCAGGCCTGGCTCCGCCTCCCCATGAGAGAAGGCCCATCCATTAGCTTACTACTGAGGCCCTCCCGGATAACAAGGCCCAAACCCAGAGCAAAATCAATTTGTTTCTCCCTCTCGACGACCGCCATTTCTTAACTCAAAGTATTGGGCAAAATTTCCCAAAGGTGGTGAACGAGAGGCCCTTCAATCCACATAATTAACTTGTTAATAACCAGGTACAGTAATAGAATCAGTCCATTCACAAGGAATAGGCAGAAGGATAAACCGAAGTATCCATCCCAGTTGCCATCAGTTCACTTTCCTGGCATGCAGGCCTTTCCCCAGTTGACACAAGTCCTTACACAGCTGATCATCTGGGCCCTTGGTCTTGAAACTCTCTTTTCCTCCAGCACCCTTATTTGTCGTCGACCAATTTTAAATGCAACAGAGTCTGTTCCAAAACATCTGGCTGCAGGTCTGGGAGTACAATTCCAGCCTACTGGAGTGGCTTTTTCGCTTGCTAGAGGGAGTCATACAACTTGCTGCCTGTAGACCATTGCACTAGCAGTTTTGCCGGATATCTAAGGAATGCTTTATTTGCTTTTCCCTCAGCTGCTTAATAACTGCAAGGACTCTTTTCCTCTTTTGCATAGTGACCGGGGGGTAGTCATGGTCCAAATATACCCGTTTTCCATCTAAATTCAGATCTCGTTTACCCCATGCTTTACGTAGCCCCATCTCCTTGACTGGGTAACGAGTGAATTTGGCCAAGACTGAGCGAGGGGGGGCATCATTCTTCAGCTTGGGGCCAAGGGCCCGGTGCACTCTTTCCAACTCAAGAGGCTCCATATCAGGGATATCCACCTCTTGGTGAAGCCAGGATTTGATAAATTCGACCGGATTGTCCTGCTCAGCTCCCTCTGGAAACCCCAAAATTCTGATTTTTCTCCTCCCCCTTGATTCCACATCCTCGGCCCTGGCCGTTAGCTCTCTCTCCCTTCTGGCCAAATATATTACTGCCCTACTAAGTCACATGGAGTCCTCGCGGAGCTCATCAAGGCCCGACTTGAGCTCTTGCATTCTTCTCTCTAAATGCTTCAGGTCCTGTTTGATGTCCTTAACATTGATGTCGATCCGTTGAAGCATCTTTACAATATGGGCCGTCGCCCGGCCGTCCATGGAGCTCTCCCTTGAAATTGTCTCCTCATCCTCCTCCTCCCTCTCGGTACCTGCCGCCGATTCTGAGGCCCTAGACAGTGGTACACTCGGGCTGCCATCAGATCTGGATCGGCGCTTATTTGGGGCTTTCTTAGCACTTCTGCCCCACGAATTCACTGCCTGGCTCATTGTTCTAACTGCAGGCTTGGCAAAGAATTAGTTTAAATGTCTATTAACACCGGATTAATGATGATTTCTGCACCACCACCGCGGAGCTTAGAGCTAAGCCGCCATTCGGTTTGATGATGTCACCGGAAGTCCCCCCAATACATTTTTAAATGTTTTATGAAATGTCGGGGGGGCAGGCACCCCCCTTCCCCCACATGTGCCTAAGGGTACAACTCCTTTGGGTGCCGTACCTCTCCACAGTAGTAAATGTCTTCTGCCAGTCCCTCTGATTGTAAAAAAGTGACCCTTCCACAACAGCATGCACAGTAGCTGCATATACAGTGACGATAACAGTATAGTATCAAACACAGGTTTATTAGCATACTGAGTCCTGCAACATAAATAACAGGTTAGCACAGACACCCCTCAGAGTATCAGTCTTCGATTAGTTGCCCACATAGGCAAAGCCCAGGCTATACCCAAACTGCAAGTTAGTAAAGCCCTATTAGGTGAGTGGCGGGATGAACAGTAGCACCTTGGCTGCTGATAACAAGGCCCAACAAAGCACAGCTCTTCTTTAATGTGTGCCAGCCTTACAGACACTCCCTTATGCAGGGGGGTCCTCCTGGTACCAAACCGTTAAGTAAAGTTAGGAGATCCAAAATGGCAGTCCCTGGGTACCCAATGTTGAAACACTGCAGGCCTGTAGATGTCACCATGGGTTGGCTGGCATGATACACTTAAGTAGAAATTATCGAGCAAACAGGCTCCTTAACAATTCCTCCACACAGGCCGTACAATTGCTAAAATGGCCCCCACCATCTCTGCAAATGAAGTATTTGTGATTTGACCTGATGGCTAATTTCCCTTCAGACTTGTTTTCCGTACAGTGGGATGAACCCCATAGATACTCAGTTTCCAGGGATGGCTCCACAGGGTGCTGCAGTCTCGTTGGTTTTACTATAGCACTGCGACAGCGCTCACACTGACATCCGCGACAGACACAATACCGAGTGTCAGCATTGTGCTGTCGGGGATGCCAGTGTGTTTCAGTCGGGGGGCTGTGCCCCTGAACCCCCCATGTGGGGGTCTCCGCCCCAACACCCCTCCGGTCTCTGGATATCCAACTCCAAGTCGGAGTTGGATTGGGGAAGGGGCGCAACACCGGGAGCCACACCGCCAGTGTCTTCAGGGACCAGCACAGCGACTCGCCGTTTTCAGGTGAAATCTATCACTGTGCTGAAATTCGCGGTTGCGGTATCGACCTCCTGTCGGCACATCAGTCTGGATTACTTTGTTTTGTCTCTTCGACCTCTATAGGCTTATTCACAAGGCATGTTCTGCACCATTGTGAGTGGTGCAGAGCTGTTAACATTACCACCTCACTGGTGAGCATGAAATCCCGCGTCAGAGTCTGCACGACAGTATCACTGCAATCCCTCCTTTCTTGGGATCGCATAGCGGTGTAGGTGTTCTGCACAGCCGTGAGAACAGCTGGCACCACTCACAATGGTGCCATGTTATTCCCTATGCTGCACTTCAGTAGATTTCCTGCCCTACTGGAAGACTGTTCCCAATGCAGGAAGCTATCCTGCAATACCTAAAAGCCCTGTCATATGAACACTCATCAAAAGCATTTCAAAAACTGCTGTGGAACTGATGGGTATGGCAGCGATGAAGTTGCATGCCAAGTGAACGAGGTATATGACTCTCAGCTGTCAGGATTCAGGTTTAATACAGTCCAATACTGCCTTCAAGGCCTGCTGGCTCCCCATGTGGTAGTCGTTCAAGGCCCAGAAATGTCTGAATCTGTACTCCACCACCAAGGGCTACGCAGTGATCTTTAGCTGTTGTCTCGTATACAAATGCCGCTCAAGCTGCTGCTACCTCTAGGCACAAGTCCCAGGATGATGCAGTTTTGCTGGCAGTTGCCCACACCATCTGCTCACTTTGGCATCCCTCAGAGACTTGACTCCTACTTGCCTATCCACCTTATATTTAAGCTTCTGAAGTGCAGTATCAGTTGGACTTGCTACTTGCCACACATCATGTTTGACATGTCAGGTTTGCTAAAGGTGACAATCCATTGTCCCGCCTTTTCCCAGAGACCCTGTGGCACTGTTCAGATCTGGAATCCTGTTTATTGGCTACTCCCATGGTCAAGAAGTCACAAGGCAGCTGCCGACATGGAGTCCACACAAATATCCCAGTAACCTCTCTTCCAACAATACTTTTCCACAAGTGATTCCCTGTTTTACACCAGGAGTCCTAGGCGGTTGGTGCGAGTTTCCCCAGTTCTAGTTCTTAAACAGGGTGGTTTACACAAATAAATAGCGCCCATTTCCTCACTGGTGGGTCCCTTTGACTGGCCCTAACACACAGCATTCCAAAGCCTAATAATTATTTACAAGCTACAATTACATTACTTAAACAGTTTACTGGTTAAGTAACTGTATCCTGAAGAGAACAGTATTTATGTGGGACTAACACACAACAGGCTGTGAAATTCAGGGGGATAAAGCACAATCCAGGGAGACGTTAGGAAGGCACAAGGCAGCTGTGAGCACCTTAGAAGTATACATTCTATCTCTGGGAGTACACAGCCCATAAGCTCCTATTTGCAATACTCTGTGCCCTATCTCCCAAACCATGTGAATGTTTCTCCCCCCCAAGGTTCTGCCTACCGTATGTTATTTTGTAATTTTCCCTGCTCAATATACCTGATAGTTCCTTGCAAGTATGTGATTGTTTGTTTTCAATGAACCTCTTACCGAACTGTGCATCATGATAATTCCTTGCAAATTTGTGAGCTATGTCCTGTACCTGCCAACAGATTGCCTTATCGCATGTTTTGTCATGAATCACACTGTTTTGTACCTTGCTCTCATCATCTTGCTTGTATTTTTACTGTAAAACCTTGATTTGTTTCTGTGTTTTACGTAATTCCACTCTGTAACCTCCCGGGTCATGCCTGAAAATAGTCATTCCTATGGCTAGCGCATCTACCCGGTAAATAAAAACCAAATAAGTAAATAAGTGTGTTAACCACATTGTAAAATTGTTATTGTAATGACAAAACAGTATGTATGTATGAGGAACACTTGTTTGGGAAAGAGCTGCTGGGTGTCATTTCAGAGATGGACTCAAGCTTTCAGTCAGGAAATACTGCACTTTCCAGCTCTGCTTTCAATCAAGAATTACAGTGTCTGCAGTGTTTTTCAGCTCTGACTTTCCAGAGAGGAGCTGCAGTGTTTTATACTTCTGGGCTTGAAGCTTACAGTGTTTTCCAACTCTGGTGTAGTATAAGGGGTGGATTCCAGGTCTGAGTCAGATGTTGTGCTGTTGTAGCAGTTTTGTCAGTTTTCTGCTCTGTTGTTGCTGCAATTTCGTTTTTAGTTGCAATAGTGGTTCCCATAGTTGTTGAAGCAGAAGCTGTGCTGGGGCTTTCCTGGTGGTTTGGATGTCAGAATTTCTGACGGTTTTTAAAATATGTTGGACTGGTTTAAATACAGTGCTTAATAGTATGGGCATACGTTAAATGTTTTATAGCATAATTTTACTGGTAGTTGTGATGCCTGACTATGCTAAATGTTTTAAAGCACAGTTGCTGATGGTTTATTGAGGGTTAAACAATGGTCATGGGTTACAACTGGACCAATGTGGTGGCTGACTTTTAGCATTTCTCTGAAGCATTTTTTTTTTTAATTTATACTTTAGCCCTGATTTCTACCCCCATTTTGTCCCGACCCTGCCTGGCCACGTGCGTTTGGAGATGCGCGCGCGCCCCGGTACCGGTACATCCTACCACTGCTTGCCACCTGCTCGCCTGCACTGCCTATGGACCTCCATCCAGGGGCAGTGGAACTACGGCGGGCGACAGAGTCCTCCCCAGGAGAGTAAAGCTGGCTTTCGGCTGCTCAGTCCTGCTCCCCCCCATGCCAGATCTCTGACGACCCAGGCTTATTCTCGAACCTAGGTCACTGGCATGACACGAGGTAAGGCGTCCAGTGTCTCAGCCCTCAGCCCCACTGGGCCAGCTTCTCTGAAGCATTTTACAATACAGCTTAATGCACTGTGCAGTTTACCAATAGCTAAGAAACGTAAAATTGCCTGAAGCGACATTATAAATAAGCAAAAACACACACACACACGCACACACACACTCCAGGGTGTTCCTTATGCTACGTAACGTACTGCCTGGGCATGTAAGGTATCAGTGTTGCCTCATGCCTCTGCCCCCGGGAGTGCGTTAATAAGCTTAACACACACCCTGTCGTGTGTTCCTGCTTATAGTCTCAGGGGCTAAGTGAGTGGTGAAGGTGAGGTGCTCAGCTTCTAGAGAGGGAAGGCGCAGGCCCCACAACATTAATGCATGCCAGAATTGCCGACAAAGAAGCATCATTGGCACTAGCAGGAAGGGTGGCTATTATTCACCCACCCTCCAGGCCAGAAAAAGGATGCAACACTGGATAGGGGGAAACCAGGATTGGGGGGAGCAGGGGATTGCTGGGTTGGTGGGTAAATAAATAAAACTCAGTGCATATTCTTCCTTCTCCTCTTCAGATTACCTTGTGCTCCTCTGTAGTAGGTCGATGCTATACACTTAAATCTCTCCTGGCCAGCAGTGTCCCACCTGTTTATAAAAAAAAAAAAAAAGTCATCCCATTCAAGAATGCAGAGTCCCACAAAACTGTGACACTGACTTAAGCCCTTAGCAACACCAAGAATGTTCACGTATTGGGGAAAGGGGCTCGCTCCTTACAAGGCTGCCTACTCGTGACCTGGGATAAATCAATACGTGGAAACCCCAGACGACCTTTCAGTGTGTTCCTGCCACAGCACAGCTCACTGGTGCAGAGGCAGGGCACCAAAAGATACTGTGGGGGATGTGTCTGGGCTACGTACAGTTGCCACTGGCTGGCACTGCACATCAATGACGAGAGGCCTTAAGTGAGGAGACATGAGATGGTGTTAAAAGAAAAAAGACGGAGTTGTTTCTGGGTTCCAGCAAAACAGTTCAACAGCTGCCATGAGCTTAACTTAGTTACACAAGATCCCATAAAATTAAAATTTCATGCCAACCTGGTGACACTGAGGGTTGAGGTGCTGGATGTCACATCTCGCTCCAAGCTGGCAACCCGTGTTCGGGAATGATTACGGATAACTGGGGGGGGGCGGTTGGGATGAGAGGACTGAGAATCTGAGGGACTGCTCTCCTCTCCCAGGGTGGGAGGACTGCTGGCTCCGCTGAACAACTGTCACCAGGTGGAGGCCTGACGGCCATGTGTGACAAGAGTCAATCAAACAGCGTTACTGTTCAGCAGTATGCCATTACAGATTAATACAAAGTACAAGACAGACAGGGCTGAACAAACATATAAAATACAGATAAAAATTCTAAAGATATTCTTTATTTTTTTTTTTATTTATTTTATTTTATTTGTTCTAGGATTACAAATACCTTTGAGCCGAGGCTCTTTTACAAAGGTTCCACGTCATTGGTACAATTGAGACAAACATAAGCAAAGCTAACAGTTTATAAAATAAATAAAAAAACACACAGTCTTGTAGAGGAAAAAAGAACAATAAGGTGCAACTTTGGGGAGGAGAAAGGGAAAGGAGGAGGGTGAAATCGGGGAGACTGAGTGGATGGGAGAAAAGGGGAGGTAGGTGGGGGGGAACAGAGAGAGGAGAGGTGGAAGGCGGGTAAGAGTAGAGGTAGTGCTGCTGGGTGGCATTTGTCATGGGCCAGCAGGGGAGGTGAAGATAGGAGGAGGGGTTGCTGGCAAAGTGCAGGAGCAGATGTGGATCCAAAAGGGCATCTTCAGCTTTGGAACCAAAAGACATGTTTAGCCACAACAGTCTCAGAGGTTGGAGGCAGTGAGTGTTAGGTGGAGCAGAGTCTTAAAAGTGCTGAGCGATAGTGAGGATGAGATGTCGCTGGGAAGACCGTTGTACCAACTAGTGGCCCGGTAAGCAAAGGATCTTTGGCCTTGTGTTGTGCGGCAATGAGGGATTTGCAGAAGCTGAGGTTTCGATACCCTGGTATGGCGGGTGTGAATTCTCGGTTGTATGAGGGCATGGGGGGGGGGGCAAGACCCAACAAGATTTTCTTAGTAGTAATACAAGTTTGGTGTTTTATTTGATTGACAAGATTCAACCATCCAGTTTGAGAATAGAGGGCACAGGTGTGAGTTAGGTGTTGGGAGCCAGTGACAAGTCGACAGGCCTTGTTGAGGGCGGTGGATACACATTTGAGTGCGGTGGTTGTAGCAGAGCCGTAAATGATAATGCCATAATCAATGATGGATATGATGGAGCTCTGGACAGTGACAGCGAGGGCTTCAGGTGTCAGGTGTTTCCTATGATGGAATAGTAAGCCTAGCCGGGAGTTAGCAGCTTTGACGACATGGGCGATGTGGGCAGTGTAGGAGAGGTGAGGGTCAAGGGTGATCCCAAGGTATTTAAAGTTTTTGACCTGTTCCAGTGTGGCACCTTGTCTGGTGATAACAGAGAGTTGGAAGTGCTTATGTTTATTATGGGAGCTGCTGAAGATCATGGCCTTGTTTTTTTTTTTTGTTTTTTTTTTTTATTAAGTATCAGTTTGTGCTTTGTGAACCAATTCTCAACCGAGGAGAAGCCGAGTAAGAGATTTTCTTGCAATTTCTTCAGGTCCTGCTGTGTGGCAAGGATTACTGCATCATCGGCATACAGGGCGATATGTTCAGTGCAGGAGTCCGGTAGGGTGTTAAGGAACAGGCTGAAGAGTAGGGGGCCCTGTATTGAACCCTGGGGGACTCTAGAGAGGACAGGTTTGGAATCAGAGTGCACATCCCCAATTTTTACACGCTGGGAGCAGTTTTCAAGATAGCTTTTGAACCAAGAGATTGGATCATTGGAGAGACCAGCATTTTTTAGCTGGCTCAGCAGGAGGGAGTGGTGGACAGTATCAAGGTTTTGGTCAGGTCGATGAAAATAGCACCAGGTAGTTGTCCATTGTCGAGGAGCTGTGAATGGAGCGTGAATTCGAGAAGGCAGAGGAAGTACTATGATCTTTCTAAAGCCATGTTGCTGTTTACAGAGAATATTATAATTGTCCAGATGCTCGTAAGTTGGTCTGCTACTTATCGCTCCAGTGCCTTCGATAGAGGAGGCAGAATGGAGATAGGGTGGAAGTTCGTATGGTCAGTCTTATCACCACTTTTGTGAATTGGGGTAACAGTGGCCATTTTCCATTTTTCCGAGAATTGGCTATGGGAAAGAGAAAGATTAAAGATCTTGGTGAGGGGCCCAAGTACCTTGTCAAGCATTAGGGCCAGTAGCTTGAGGTCAATTGTGTCATTGCTTGTTCTAGCTGAGATATATATAAATATATATATATATATATATATATGGTGGGTAATCTGTTCGGGTATTTGAGCCACACAGGTAAGACCTGGGGAGGTGTTGGATGGTGGGGGTTGGCGGGGACAGGGTTAAGGTAGCTCATGCCTGCCTTGGCCAAAGGAGAATGAAGTGTTTATATAAAAAAAATTTGAATTTCAGAACCTTCCATTTTTTTTTCAATGCTGAAGACATTTTAACTAAAGCGGGAATTTTTTTCCCCTTAAGGCTCACCTCCTGTTCACATTGCCTATTCCTGCCTCAAAGTCGCAATCCTCTGTTTATGACATTACAACCTGTTGCCATGAAAATTATTCCGCTGTTACTAACAGAGGAATAGAACTTCAAGGGAGAAAAAGCAGCTGGGATGGATGAAATCAAAGGGGCAAAGAGCCAGGCTTCCTGCAAATGTCTTTAGTAATACAGAATGGAATTTGTTGTAATTTGTAATTTAAGTAAATAGCGTGTACTCTCTATTATAGAACAGTCAGCATAAAGGGCTCCCACACTCAAGTGTGGGGCTGGTCCCAGGGTGTACTTTGTGTGTAAAAACATTTTGGTTTACTTACTGTTTACTATTGTATAGTAGATTGTATCAGACTAATTTTGCTTTGTTCCAGCTGACGTCTTCTGTTACTACAAATCCCAGAATCCCCTCCAGCTGACATCAGAGCAGTACGCAGCAGTGAGAGATTCAATAGCCTGCAGTGCATGTTATCTCTTATAATCTCCAATCAGATGTTTACTGGGTCTACTTTTCTCCAGGGCCTAAGTACAGTCTTCTGTGACTGTACTTAGCCCAGGGAGGACAGCAAACAAAAGATCAGAGCTGATACAAATTCTAATATGCACTGCAGGCTGTTGGATCCCTACTGCTGCCTACTACTCTGATGTTACTGCAGGGGATTCTGGGACTTTTAGTGACAGAACATGTCAGCCTAAAACTAAGCAAAATTAGTCTGCTACAATCTACTGTACTACAGTAAACAGTAGGTAAACCCAAAATGTTTTTGCACACAAAGTGCGCATTGGGACCAGCCTCTTACTAGAGTGTGGAGCCCTTCGTGATGACTGTCCCCTTTAACTGCTGTTCATGTATGTTCATATATGGTGGGTAATCTGTTGGGGTATTTGAGCCACACAGGTAAGACCTGGGGAGGTGTTGGATGGTGGGGGTTGGCGGGGACAAGGCTAAAGGTAGCTCATGCCTGATTACAAATTATAGCAAATTCCATTTGTATTACTAAAGACATTTGCAGGAAGCCTGGCTCTTTGCCCCTTTGATTTCTAACAACAACAAAAATGGAAAGGGACTTGGGGGTAGTCATATCAGATGACCTAAAGGTGGGTAAGCAATGTGAGAAGTCAGTAAAGAGAGCCAGGGGGATACTGGGATGCACAGGACGGGGCATCACAAGTAGAAAAAGGGAAGTGGTTATCCCTCTGTACAGACAGTTGGTGAGACCCCATCTGGAATACTGTGTGCAGTTTTAGAGACCCCATCTACGCAAGGACATAGACAGGATGGAAACAGTCCAGAGGAGGGCAACTAAAATGGTGCAGGGTCTATATCAGAAACCATATGAAGAGAGACTGAGAGAGCTTAATATGTATACCCTTGATGAATGGAGGGACGGGGGGGACATGATAGAAACTTTTAAGTACTTCAAGGTAATCAAAGTCCAGGAGGGTAGCATCTTTCAGAAAAAGAGATGTGTAAGAACAAGGGGGCACAATTTAAAGATAGAGGGGGGACAGCTCAGAGGTATTGTGAGGAAATTTTTTTTCACGGAGAGAGTGGTGGATGCATGGAACCGCCTTCCTGGGGAGGTTGTTGGGTCTAAAACAGTGGGGGAATTCAAACATGCATGGGACAGACATAAGGCAATTGTAGTGGGGGTTGCAGGAAGTAGGCTGTTGGTTAACAGCTTAATCTGGTTCAAGGTCAGTTGGCATTCATCTGTATCCCCCTCCCCCGGGTCGTGCCTGAAATTAGGCAGGATTTGTCTAGTGCACTTACCCGGTCAACAAAAACTAAATAAATAAATAAATAACTAGGATCTGCAGCTTATCCAATAGGAAGGGAAATGGGCAGACTGGGTGGGCCAAGTGGTCCTTATCTGCCGACAAAGTGTATGTTTCTATGTTGCAATTTGTAATTTATGTAACTAGTTCATGCTTGCTATTAATTGCTGTTCATACTGTAATTTCTAATTTATGTAAATGGTTCATGCTTGCTATTAACTGCTGTTCATATAGAAATTTGTAATTTATGTAAACAGTTTGTGCTGCTATTAATTGTTGTTCATGCTGTAATTTATAATTTATGTGGCTAGTTTGTGCTGGCTATTAATTGCTGTTCATGCTATAATTTGTAATTTATGTCATTTGTGCTCACTATTAATTGCTGTTCATGTAGAACTTTGTCATTTATGTAGTTTGTGCTTGCTATTAATTGCTGTTGATGCTGTAATTTGTAATTTGTGTAGTTTGTGCTGGCTATTCATTTACTGTTGATGTTGTAATTTATAATTTATGTAAATAGTTTGGGATTAATTTCTGTTCATGCCGTAATTTGAAATTTGTGTAAATAGTTTGTGCTGGCTATTAACTGATGTTCATACTGTAATTTGTAATTTATGTAACTAGGTAGCACTCACTGTTAATTGCTGTTTATGTTGTCATTTGAAATTCATGTAAATAGTTTGTGCTTGCTATTACTTGCTGTTTATGCTGTGATTTGTAATTTATGTACAATATTTATGTATCTGTTATAAGCTGTTCATGTTGTAATTTGTAATTTATGTAAATAGTCTGTGTTCGCTGTTAATTTACTGTTCCTTTAATACTTTGTAATTTATGTAGTTTGCGCTTGCTATTAATTGCTGTTGATGCTGTAATTTGTAATTTGTGCTGGCTATTAATTTGCTGTTCATGTTGTAATTTATAATGTATGTAAATAGTCTATGCTCACTATTATTTGCTGTTAATGCTGTAATTTGTCATTTATGTAAATAGTTTGTGCTGCCTATATACTGATGTTCATGCTGTAATTTGTAATTTATGTAACTAGTTAGTGCTCACTATTAACTGCTGTTCATGTTTTAACTTATAACTCATGTAAATAGTTTGTGCTTGCTATTACTTGCTGTTCATGCTGCAATTTTTAATTTATGTAAATAGTTTGTGCTCGCTATTAACTGCTGTTCATACTGTAGTTTGTAACTTTTGTAGTCTGTGCTGGCTGTTAATTTGCTGTTCATTTTGTAATTTATGTGCTCATAATTAATTGATGATCAGGCTTTAATTAAGCAATAAGGCATGAGAGGGTATGGGTTATTGGGGGATCTACCCACGCCTTGTGTGTGGTGTGTCATGAGGTGCAGCCAAGTGACTTAAACACACAAGAAGTGGATAAATCCACCAATAACCCACACCCTGTAATGCCTTATTGTGATTATACAATGGTGCCATGTGTAAAATACATTTCAAATGTGTTTAAGTATGTTTTTTATAAATGCCATTTCTCAGCCGTGGGTTATTGCAGGATATACCACAGTCATGTGATGTGTTTTGACCAATGAGGTTACAGGATTTTCATATCCCATTGTATAATTAGTAATTTAGGTAGTTTGTGCTCCTCTTCATCATATTACGCTGGTGCTGCGTGAACTGCACTGGCTGCTGGTGCACTGGCACATCTTTAAAATAGGTCTTTTAACCTATAGGCCCTACATAGGCTGGGTCTGGGTTACCTGAGGGAGCTTCTGCATCCCTACATCCCTGGACGTTCTCTCTGGTCACCGGGGGAAGGAGATCCCCAGAATGAGACTGAAGTCTTCGGGGGATCGGGCTTTCTAGGTGACCGTACCAATCCTCTGGAATTCTCTGCCAGGGTACCTGAGGGAGGCCCCCTCTCTAGAAATATTTAAAAGAAAGCTAAGTCTTTCTGTCTTTCAACAACCCTTTGGGGACTAAGTAACAAGTTATGATAAGCAGTTTTATTGCTTTAGACTTGTAGGTTATATTTATTTGAGTGAGTTATTTATATTTATTTATAATAGGTGCATGAATATATTGTTATATGCTGACCATTTGCTTTTATATTTTGTAAAGGTGCCCTGAGCCTTCAGGGAAAGGTGCCTTAAAGAGATAAAATCTACATCTACTACTACTACTACTACTACTACTACCACCACCACTAATACGACTATTTAATTTGCTGTTCATGATGTAAATTATGTAAATAGTTTGTGCTCACTATTAATTGCTGTTCATGCTGTAATTTGTAATTTATGTTTATTTTTATTTTATTGGATACAATTGGAATTACAATCCTTAGAGTCACAGACTCTTTTGCAAAGGCTCCACATCGGTTACAGAGGGTGGAGGGTAGACAAATACAGAGAACACACAGTAAACAGGTAGAAATTCGTAAAACAGTACTGCAAGTGCAGTCCAGGCATAATCTTAGTTAACTGGTGATAGTAGCAGGCATCGATACAGGATAACCCTTGTCAGAGAGGTAAATGATGCTGACTCTATAGTTTGTGCTCACTATTAATTGCTGTTCATGCTGTAATTTGTAATTTATGTATATAGTTTGTGCTCGCTAGTAATTGCTGTTTGTGCTGTAATTTATGTAAATAGTGCTCACTATTATTTGCTGTTCATGCTGTAATTTGTAATTTATGTAAATAGTTTGTGCTTGGTATTATTTGCTGTTCATGCTGTAATTTGTAATTTATGTAAATAGTTCATCCTCGCTGTTACTTGCTCTTCATGTTGTATTTTGTAGTTTATGTATATAGTTTGCGCTCGCTATTTTACTCAGCTGTACTGTACTGGAACCTGATCTTAATGTACAAATGTTAACTGTCCAGTTCACGCTTGTAACAGGGCCATGTGGCTCAGTGCTTCATACCCAGCCAACAAAATTGTAAAAAAAATAAAATAAATAAAACTAATACTTCTCCAGGTCATTCTTGAAATAGTCATTTTTACAGAGTTAACACAAGTTAAACAAAAAAATAACAAACACCAATAAATAAAAAAGTAACATTTGATTTTTGGGACTACTTGAGATTTAACCCTTGTTATTGCCAGCTGGCTTTTTTTGCAGGAAACTGACAAACCACTTCTAAGGGGGAAAGAAACAGTTCCGGGGTCACTGAAATTGTGAAAACGTATGAAACAATCTTTTTTTTTTAACTCAGCTTTATTGCAGATCTCATTGTCATTACAATTACAGCACAGGCATTTAGTATCACATCACATTGTTCTTCACCCTCGAGGGTTACTATGAACTCTAATACTTAAAGGGTAAGGTCTCCTTCTCAGGTGCAATTATAGTATTGTAATGAAGTATGGAATTGGGTTCTTCATAGTCATGAAACAATCTTCAAAATGAGATATTGGGCTTACGTGTAGCAGCCAGGAATCCTGAGATAGGAATATCTAAATATTCTGTAAATTAAATCAAGGCTGTGGCCATTTCATGGACTTTTGAGACTGAAAATAATGTCACTGATGGGCAAACAGTAATTAACAACATACAGCTTGCCCCTCAGTGACATCATTCTCTGTCTCAGGATTCCAGGAAATGGCTGCTCCCTTGATTTCATGTCTCAGGACTCCTGACACCTACAGGCAAGCCCAGTATCTTGTTTAAAAGATCTTTACATGGGCGTTCACAGTTTGAATGACACACACACACACACACACACAATGTTTATGTCTTCTCTAAATAATAGGGGGAACTGGATCAGTGTACTGACATGTAGGCAAGCATACAATGCAATATAGTACAAACAAATGCTATTCATCACAGTACAACACGACACGACATGACACGACACAACACAATACAATACACATTACAATGCAATGCAATACAATACAACACAACTCAATGCAACTTTAATTTCTTGGGTGTTTTGTTCATGCTATACCACAATATGCTTTACAGAATAAAATTCCATAATATAGTAGAACTATGCTCCAAGTAAAGAAAAACTCATACCAAAAAAATGTTTTTATATTTTCTATAAAATTGTATTGATATGACAAGCCACCAAACAGAAACCACCAATGTTTCAGAGTCCCTAAGGCCAGTTCCCCAGGGCCCTCAGTGGTCTGTAATTTTAACTTGAAAGTCTCACCCAACAGACAATTGCATAGACCCTTCTTGCATTTTGTATATGGTTGTGACAATCTCCACTTTTGTGATCTCCCAGGTCATGCCTGAAAATAGGCAAATGTTTTGTTTAGTGCACTTGCCTGGTAAATAAAAACTAAATAAATAAAATATAACAGAATATTTTAATTTTCCTTGTAAATCTCAAACAAATCAAGTGCAATCCTTCAGCTCCGCTACTGCTGAATCAGACGACATGAGTGTTGTTACTATAAATATTGTAAATGCTATTTATTTTAGAAACTATTATTCCTGTTTATCATGTCAAACTATGTATCCTTGTTACCTTTATTTGCATTTTATATTGTATTCTATGTATTAAATTCTCGCCATTTTTGTATAAGGGACCTCCTTGCAAATGAGCTTGCTCAATGGAGTTCATCCCTTCACAATAAACGTGAACTTCAATATCACTGCTGCTTTAGGTTGCTTCCTTTCTCTTTGGCATGGTGAGACTACTGCGACCTTCGGTAGTGGCTCTTGCTAGGAAATCAAAATATTTGGTTATACTGGGTGAGACTATCAAGTTAAAATTAAAGACCACCGAGGGCCCTAAGGAAGTGGCATTAGCGGCCACAAAATATTGGCAGTTTCTGTTTGTTGGCTTTTCATATCAATAAAATTTAAAGAAAATCTTAATATAAAATATTTTGGGGTTTGTCTTTCCTCACATGCAGAACAGTACGAGAGGTGCATCCGTGATGTAGACTCCCCACCTACATATTTTTCTGGCACTTATAAGACCTGGGCATCCACATCCACAACCCTTGTACCATAATATAGTAGAAAGCAACGCAAACTGCTCTGAAGCATTACTTTCATTTTCTCTTGAGGTGTTTATCCCCTCCAGCCTTCATCTTGCCCTCAGGCTGTCTCCAGCTTGAGCACACCCCCACTGCCCACTAACCCTACTGCTTCATCACTCCCCCATGGCTCTGCCTTCCACAGTATGCGGGGGTCTGCGGGAGGGCTGCCCCCAACCCAATCTGTGTCTGGTTGTGGGCAGTGAGGCAGGATGGTACGGAGCCCGGACGTGCTGGAAGCCATAATTTATACTGAAGCCTGGGATTTTCTCCCCGACTCCTCCTACCTCCCCAAGTGGTTTCATGCTGCGTATGAAATGGCAAGCAAAAATCAAAAAATTTCATTGGCTGAGAGATGTCACTTGACCGTGCATTAAAGCTCTATAAATACATAGTCAGGTGCCAAATCTCATTTCTCCCCCCCCAAAAAAAAACTACTTAGAGCCATTTTATAAGCATAATAAGTCCCTCCAGGGTGTGCATCATAGGATTTTAATGCACTTTCCAAGGGTGTAGGCAGGGACACTCGGTCTTTGGCTTCATGTCTTACTACACAAATGGAGCATGCATTAAAGACATATAATGCACACTCTGTCATGATTTATCATTTTCTTATTCCCTCCTCCCTCCCTTCCTCCCTCCCTCTCTCAAATAACTCCCTTCCTCTCTCCCTCCCTCCCTCAAACAACCTGATGAGGGAATGGTGATGTAATGACCAACATCCAAGCTCTGCGGCCAGGACAAGGACAACTTACAGCTGCAAGCTGAAGGGTACCCCAAGGATCTCAAAGCGCTCCACCTCGAAGTCCACGCCAATGGTCGCCTTGTAATTCTTATCGAAGGTGTCTTTGCAAAATCTTTTGGAGGAAAGAGAGAGAAATTACTTTTCAAGGCCTTTCTTCACCCACTGTGCACTGCCTTTCCACATAGCACTATCTCCCAAGAGTGCCCTTCCTATCTATAATAAAGGGGTCTTCTGCACAATGAAGGGCACCTTGAAGAGATTTCCTGGTTCCCGGTAAAACATCAGCTGGCATCAGCAGAACTCAAGGGAATAAAATCTCCCCAAAAATTAAACTTCAGGTGCTTTCATTTTTTATTACTGAAAACTTTTCCATAAAAGCAGACTCTTTTCCCCTTAGACTTCATCTGTTCTCAGGGCATATTCCTGCCATGAAGTCAAAATCCCCTGCTTAACATTACCAATAAAATGATTTTGATGCCACATGCACAGAATTATGACCATGATGTCTTTTTCTTTATCATTCTGTTTCTGGCCCTTGCTCCAGGCAGTCCCTATCTGATCTGCAACCTCCCAATCACACTTTTGTCTTCCCTGTCACTTACCACAGCCTCCTCTTACATCAGACTTCCCCCTCCGGGGGTCTGGGGAGCTAATGATGAGTCCCCACCAAAATAACTCAGGTTCAAGAGGTGGAGGGCAGTCAAGACATCAGAGACGAGAGTGTCTGGCTTCATCTTGCATGTCTGCATGGTTTTTCCATGTTCTCTCTTCCCCCAAGGATGCCGACAGCTCAGTGACACACACACACACACACACACACACACACACACACACACACACACGCCAGCACATGACTGTGGCATGTCAGATTCAGTCGAACCCTCCACTGTATACAGCTCTGGCTGCTCTGCCAACCATGGTCACCCAGGTGCCAGTAGAGCAGCAGAGTCTGATAGCCCCTCCGAGGAGGTGAGAGTCCTTTGGGACACTTAATCCTCCTCCTCCTGTCTGCTTGCCCTCTGACAGCCCCGGTTTATTCCCGAACCAGATTATTAGCATTGTGAGAGGCAGCCCTGTCACTGTGCCAGTGGACCTGCTCCATTGGGTCTTATTTTATTTATTTTTTATTCAAGTGTTTCTCCAGCTTCCTGCACTGGTCTTGGTGACATTCCCCCAGCCTTGTCAACAAATCCTCTTGTGGACTCATGGGTTAACCACCACTTACACAGAGCCAAGTTTGGTGGGTGGTCTGCCACATAAGGTCATGTGGGGGATGCCGACCGAGCCCAGGCTTTTTCCTCCACTTTCTCCCCAGGGCATTTGTGTGATACATGCTCATGCATGTGCAAGTTGATGCACATGCATGCTGCATCAGCACATGCAGCCCCCAACTCCTGCTGGCCCTGCTGGAGCCCCCACCTGGCCCCTGCCAGGTGGTTGTCAAGTGGTGGGACTCAGGAGTCCTCCCTGGGTGGGGAGAGCCATCCTTGGGGTGCTCAATCCTCCCTCTCCTGGCCGCATTGCCCCCCCCCATGACCATGACCCATTTCCAAACTGGGGTCACCGGCATGGCAGGAAGTAAGGGGTCCAGCTCCTCAGCCCTTCACACCATTGGGCCAGCCTCTCCATGGGGTTTGGTTAAAGAACAGAGTCTGTTTTCATGCATGTCCTTTGTATTGAAGAACAGAAGGTTCAAAAATTCAAACATTATGGGATGTTAAGAGATCGAGTCTTGCTGATGCCAACCATTAATGTTTTGCAGGAAACTGGAAAATCCTGTTTTTCTAACTACATGGATTACAGCAGCCAGTCCAACTTTTGCATCAGTAATCACTTTTATCCTGGCTGCTTTTTCTGCCCCTGTCCATTCTCCTGCCTCTGTCAAGCTATCTGTCCGTTGACCACTCAGCCCCCTCAGCCACTCCCTCTGCCGTCAGGCAGTCAGAGATCCACGGAAGGGAGCCCGGGTGTGCTGGTGGCCTTCATTCTGATAAAAACAGAGGTTTCTTAATTCATCTCCGGTTCTCTCCCTAGGCCCCCGCATCACCCCATGTGGAGCAGTGCCATGCCTGTAGTGGCCCTGCATGCATGCAGTTAACCCATATAGAGAAGCAAGCTCCCTGGCCCATTGCAGGGATCACTGCAGCAGCTGAACTTGACACAACCCTATCCCAGTTTTAAGTGCTACCAAGCAGCAGCACCACCCCAGCCTCCCTGGTTGCCTGAGCCAGCACCAGCATCCACTCCCAAACTCTAGTCACCAGTGCAGAAGCACATTATGGTGGCAACTGGAAAAATCACTTTAATGAAGCAACAGGTCCAGACCTGGTTGGCCAGCACTTTCCCACAGTGTGTAACTCAGTGCAAAGATTGGAGGCCATTAATCAATATCAGTGTTCACCGATCAGGATGAAGGATTTGACGGAATTATTTTTTTATAGGATCTTGCAATTAATGGGATGAGCAGATGCTCCCACTCACAATCAGCAGCATACAGTGAATGACACAAAAATGTGCAACAGAGAGGACACAGCGGGAGGGGGGGAGAGGATAAAGGAAGATCTGAAAATGTTGGAAGACTGGTCAGTGGTTTGGCAACTAGGCTTCAACGCCAAAACATGCAAAATTATGCACATGGGGCACAGAAACCCAAGGGCAATGTATCGGGGGGGAGGATAACAACCACAAAACAGGAAAGGGACCTGGGAGTCATCATATTTGATGACCTGAAGGATGCAAAGCAGTGTGATAAGGCAGTGGGAAAGACTAGTAGAATGCTGGGGTGCACAGGGAAGGGTATCACCAGCAGAAAGAGGGAGGTAGTGTTACCCCTGTATAGATCGATGGTGAAGCCCCACCTGGAGTACTGTGTCCAGTTCTGGAGGCTCCAGCTCTGGAAAGACATAGACAGAGTAGAGGCAGTACAGAGAGGGACAACCAAAATGGTGCACAACCTGCATCAGAAGCCCTACGAGGATGGACTCAAGGAATTAAATGTGTGCTCTTTAGAGGAAAGGAGGGAACGGGGAGACATGATAGAAACATTCAAATACCTCAAAGGTATTGATAAGGTACAGGAGGGTAGCATTTTGCAAAGAAAGAGATGCTCAAGGACAAGGGGGCATGATATGAAGCTGGGAAGGGGAACTTAGAGGGGATCTGAGGAAATACTTCTTCACGGAAAGGATGGTGGACATCTGGAACAGCCTCCCAGCAGAGGTGGTGGGGACTGAAATGGTAGCAGGATTCAGACATGCTTGGGACAGACACGGGGACCTTAGTAACAAGGCCAGGGGTGGGGTTAAGGCCGGAGATCAAGTACAGTCTATGGTAGCACAGTAGGTAGGGACTTTAGGGCAGGTTAAGTGGGCCAAAAAGGGTCCTTTTCTGCTGACAGCTTGCATATTTCTATGTTTCTATGTTTACTGAGTTTCCATGCAGGAAGCTTGGGTCTGGGAATGGCCTTGGGATGGAGCATCATGGAAGGTGATGCATTCACTCTACAGAAAGAGAGAGAGGAAGGAAGCTCGAGTGTGTCACTTTCAGCACCCTCTGAGGCTAAACAACACTGAGCCAGACCTCAGAGACCATCGAGGTGGAGGACTGAGCATCCCAGAAGATGCTTTCCTTTTCTGGAGTGGGGGACCAATGCCATTCCCAGCTGCACCACTGCCACATGGGTGAACAGAGGTAGCAGCACAGGCTGAGATATGCTGGAGTGGACAGATATCAGATGGCTCTATGCTTGATGGCATGCGACTGCATGCACGTTAGAGCCCTCGTCTCCGGTGTCCTAGGAGGGAGAAAAAACAGGAGGCAGAAAAGTCTACTGACTTGGCAGCATGAAGCCTGGGTACACTCCAGCCCTGTGCAGCCACCTGTACCCCTGAACCAGCCTGTGCTCCAAGGGAAGACTTGTCCAATTTCAGCCCCACTGCAGGTGGTTCTACCTATGGAGTTGGAATGAGGGTCGCAAGTTGGGGTGATGGGGTTGGGTGATTGTCCAAATCTTATGGGGGCTAAGCCAACTCAGCAGGGAATACATATATATTCTGCAATGCATCACATTAGGGTGAGGTATATACTTCTGAGTGAAGTGTTAAACGGCAGAGCCTGTTCTGCACAGACAGTTAAAGTTACATATGAAATCAAGGTTCAGCCTATATAATGGAAACCCATTAGTTTTCCTCCTCTCTACTCTATACCTGTGCTAAATTATTGCTGTAACTTACTTTTTTTTTCCTTTTTGCTACGTTTACTTTTACTGTATTAATGCACTGTTCTTGGGGTTTCCATTCTGCTCCCTTTATTGCAGTCTCATGCTTTCATTAACAACTGTGTTTGATCAGTGCAAGTTCTTGAAATGCAAACATTCTGGAAATACTAGATTTCATAAAAAATAAAATAAAGATAAATAAAAAATAAATAAATACTTAATAGACATAATTGCTCATCACTTTCTACTTATGAAATGAAAGGAGCTGTTCTTTGGAAGACACTGTTCCTTGATGAGGCTGTAATTGTGAAAATGCGAAAACATTGGGGTAGCCTCAACTGTGTGTTTGTTACAGTTTTTTGGCCTGCTTTTGATTTTTAACAATTTCAATAATTTACCCTATAATTTGGGTCCTTGAGTGTCCATCCCACCTCCCCCTTCCCTTTTTTGTGTCAGTTCCTTGGGCTTGCTATAGGTGGAAAAGTACTAATGTTATAGTATTCAAGAGTATTTTAAACACATGGGTTAAAGATTATTGTCTCTCAAACAAAATGTTCTTGTATCAGACAAAAAATGCATTACTCTATCAAGGCAAAATCCATCTGAAGGGGGAGGCAGATTTGGGAGTTTGAAAAAACATGTTCTTCCTATGGATGGAAGGTATGTATAGTAGACATGTCTGTACATGCGCAGTACCCCATTTACCAAACTTACTTCTAGTCTTTCAAAGAAAATCTTTAAACATTCCTGAGGAACAGCAAAGTCATTTGTTCAGATCTTTAAAGCTACAGAGGTGCAGGGGAAGCTCAATCCACACCCAGCAAATAAATACTGACTCCAACTGATACTAGAGTGAGACAACAGCATAAGCTGAGAACAGGCGTACATCAGGGTCTGCAGAAGCTGGGCTGTGTCATGCAGGTGCTGATGCTGCTATAGTGGCAATATCATCCACATGGAAGGGATGACAAACGGGACTGAATCCCACACTGACGCTGAGTACAGCACAGTGGTAAGGTGCTCTACTTGCACGGATGGGTATTCCCCATCAACCAAAGAGCATCACTGGAGGTGGCTATTAAGGTAGGAACTCGCTCTCCTCCCAGTCAGAGGAAGGGTTTAGCCCTAGCAACCCGAACATTGGGGTAGAGGTCTGCGGGCAAAATGGGTAACATTAGAGGAAAAAGGATAAATTTAAAAAAGGAATAAGATGGAGCTTGATTTGAAGAAACTGGGGCTATCATGACCCTCTGATGCTAATCTGCAGAAAATCCAATTGCTGTTGAATTGGGGGGTAAACGCTCCATTCCCCTTGATTGGCTTACCTGTTGATTAAGCAAGTCTTTCCAACCGACAGGTCACCCACCACAATAATTTTGGAAATTTTAAACCTGATGAGAGAAGGTATGTGCAGGATCAGTTTCTAAAGATTTAAATGACGCAAAAGGCTTTAACCTTTCTTAGCAAAATAGACACTTGAAACATAACAAAATAGTCTGTGTTTACTTACTCTACAGCATTACTACAATGTTTTTCCTTTTTTATCTCTTTATACAGGTGCACAGAATAAATGGCTGTACCCACCCTAAGGCAATGACCACTCTGATGGAGAAATTGACACCATCATTTTATTGCAACAAAGTTGTGCAGTACATTTTATCAATGGTCAGAAAAAAATCACATGCACACAGAGGAGACAACACGTCTCATGAACTTACTTCCCCTGGCATCCTCACCACAGGACCTTTGAGGGGTGCCTGGTCACCAATGCAGAGTCTGATAGTGCTCGACTGCAATCCTGCCATCAGGGTGTTTTCCATCAGTTTTCATCCCTGGGCCCACGGATGTGCAAAGGGTGCAATGCACAATCTCCGCCTCTGCAGAGACATCACCGGTGCCCTGAATGTGGGATCCCTTCACTTTGTGCATGGTCGCATGCGCTGCTACCTGGATACCTCCAGATGGCAGCCAAGCAGCAAGTCATAGTGGACCCTCCTCCCCGAGAAGCAGTCCTAAGGATGCTCAGTCCTCCCTCCCGTGGCCGGCCCCCAAGCGACCCACATCCATTTCTGAACTTTGGTGGCCAGCATGGCAGGAGGAGAGGTACTGAGCACTTCAGCCCTCCACGTCACTGGGTCAGACCTATTTTTTTTCTCATTGTTTCTTTACCTAGAATAGCTCAGCTGGGAAGCAACATCTCATTTACAGAGGGGTCCTCCTTTCTTCTAAAGAGTAAGAACAGCCTTCTTTCAGGCCACCTGATGACCCAGCTTGCCGGTGACCCAGTTTTGAACCAGACCTGGGAGCTGCCCCGGGAGGAGGGAGCAGGGGTGGTGTTGCTGTGTGGCACCACTTGCAGCTGGGTGGACAAAAGCCAGATTCTGCAGCTGCAGCAACCCCTGCAGTGAGCCATGGAGCTTGCTTTCTCCACAGTGGGTACGCTGCATACTTGCGAGGTCTGGCAAGGCACGAGGTTCCGTTTTAATTTATATGATCAACAAATTTTGTCATTACAATTTTACAAAACAAAAACAAAAATTAAATACATTAGAAATATATCATAATGCAAATACATATAGCATTAACACCGCTGTCAGAAGTGCCAGCAACAAAATATCAAACACGGAAGAAATATAGTTTGGCTAAAATCATGTCTTAACACAATTTTAATAATTTATGTGGACATCCTTTTTCCTTAGCAGTACCTTGTAGGTAAACAGGGCCACTCTAGCAATGGCACGAAGATCTTTAGATCGGGGTGGGAGGCAGAATCAAGGAAGAGTAATGGAAACAGAAAACACTATGTGCCGTGAACCACCATCAGCATGCTGGTCACTGGCACTCTCTGACCCTGCCTTGTACGGCTCTTTGCAGGTCACGACAGCGAGGTGGGGGGAGCAGCAGAGGGGTTGGAAGGGTACCTGCATAATAGACCCAACAACATAAGAATGAGGAGGGCTCAAGGGCAAACAGCTATATCAAATAACAACAAGTCACTTCCTGGGATATGGAGTGCTCATGACAGAATCACTAGAGTAGCAACAAAATAGTCAGGTACTCGCATCTCCAGATGAGCCAGTGAAATGCACTAACAGCCAAAAGTTACAGCTGATTTAATGTACAAAACACAAAGCAAACAGAAGTCAGACTGATTCTAAAAAATGGCAATGCACCCAGCACCACTGACCATTTCATGTATGCTTTCTGCACTCTGCTGTTGAGATAATTCTGCCTTTTGTTCACATTGTGTTTGGAGTGTCGCCCTGTCCTATAAATAAGGGATGCGCTCCCTGCCTGTACATTCGGTGGCCAGCCAAGGAGGTGTGAGGAGGGTTGTGCCAGTCACCATATGCTCCTGTGGCACCACAGATAAAACTAAGGTGAGCTGGAGGGCATGCCTGATGCCACGGGGCGGGGGGAGGGGGGAACCACTGGACACCAAGGAGGTTTTTTTTGTATTTCCGGCTGGTAATTGGAGGAGGGAGGAGGATTTAAACTTGAAACAGGCTTCCCGTGTTAACCCAAGAGTTGCCCACAGCATGCTGAATCAGGCTATAACTGTTCTCCTCCATACTGCAGACCCTGAAATTAGGGATGTGGTCTTAGCGGCTATCAGGGCCATTATCCTCTCACAACTGAAGGAGCTGATGTTAAACTATATCCGGACTTATCTTTCCAGATTAGGGATCAGAGGAAAGAATTTGACACTATGTGCCAGCATCTCCAAGCCCTAGACATTTTTTTTTTTTTTATTTAGTTGTTTAACCAGGTATAGCACACTAAGCTGAAAGCTTTTTTACAGGAGCGACCTGGGAGCACCCTTGTGCACTCATTTCTCTTGCCAGCCTGTCTGTGAATTATTTATGGGAGAAAGATGTACCCTGGAGACTGGCAATGGCTCCACAATCCGCATAGGGGTTGTATACAGACCCCCGTCTCAGGGGGAGGAAATGGAGAAGGAAATGATAGAAGGTAACCTTGGGATGGCAGAGAAAGGGGAGATATTGCTGATGGGTGACCTGAATATGCCAGATGTTAACTGGAGCACCTTTGCTGCAGCCACATCCAAGAGCAGGGCCATTCTCGATGCTCTACAGGGGGCATGCCTCAGACAGCTAGTTATGGAACCCACTCGGGAGGGAGCAATCTTAGACCTGGTACTCCCAAATGGGGACGGAGACAGGATCTCTGATCTTGAAGTGGGTAGCCATCTGGGAACAAGCGACCACCAAACAGTGTGGTTCACGATAAACTTAGCTGTAGAGTCAAGCCACACAAAAGTGAAAGGTACTGGACTTCAGGAGGGATGATTGTGTCAAAATGGGAGAGTGCCTCAGAAAAGCACTAGCAAACAGGCAAGAAGGTGGAGTGGAGCAACAATGGGGAAACATCAAAACCGCCATCACAGAGGCAACAAGCCTTTGTGTGAAGCAAATAAACAAATCAAAATGAAAGAAAAAAACACTATGGTTCTCAAAAGAAGTGGCAGAGAAGGTAAGGGAGAAACAGATAGCATTCAGGAAGTATAAGGAAACACAGAAGGAGCAGGACAGAGAACTGTACAAGTTAAAGCAGAAGGAAGCGGGGAAGGCAGTCCGAATAGCAAAGGCCCAAACTGAGAAAAAGATAGCCAACTCGGTTAAGAAGGGGGATAAAACCTTTTATAGGTACATTAGGAAGCAAAGAAAGGCTAAGGCAGGGATACTGAGGCCGAATAAAGAGGAAGGTCGTTGGGCAGAGAGTGACAGTGAAAAAGCAGGGATACTGAACGAATACTTCTGCTTAGTATTCACAATGGAAAAGCAGGGGGAGATACCTAATCCAGTCAATAGAAGCACTCTGGTTAGGTGGGTTGATATTAGTCCTTTCACAGAAGAAAGGGTTCTGAAAGAACTTGTTAAAACTGAAGGTGGATAAAGCAATGGGGCCTGATGGGATTCACACCAGAATTCTAAAAGAACTAAGGGAAGAACTAGTAACACCACTAACTACCCTTTTTAATAAATCATGGGAGGAGGATGATGTGGTACCTGAGGACTGGAGGAGGGCGGATGTGATTCCCCTTCACAAAAGTGGGAGCAAGACAGAGGCAGGAAACTACAGACCTGTCAGTTTGACCTCAGTGGTAGGGAAAAGGATGGAATCACTTCTGAAGGAAAGAATTGTTGAGTACCTAGAGGCCAGTGGGGCACAGGACCCAAGGCAGCATGGATTCACAGCGGAAGGTCATGTCAGACAAATCTAATTGATTTCTTTGACTGGGTGACCAAGTAGTAGACCAGGGAGGGGCTGTGACATGGCCTACCTAGACTTTAGCAAGGTATTTGACACAGTCCCACACAAAAGATTAATAAACAAATTAGTCAGCCTGGGAGTGGGTCCCTAGGGTAGTAGCCTGGGTAAAACACTGGCTGGACAACAGGACACAGTGGGTAATAGTAAATGGAGTCCACAGTGAAGAAAGGAGGGTTACTAGTCGGGTACCACAGGGTTCAGTACTGGGGCTGGTCCTTTTAAATGTCTTTATAAGTGACATTGCAGAGGGACTGGAAGGGACAGTATGTCTCTTTGCAGATGACACAAAGATCTGCAACAGGGGGATCGATATGCAAGGTGGGGTGGAAAGGATGAAAAGGGACTTGGCAAGGTTGGAGGAATGGTCAAATGTATGGCAGCTTAGATTTAACGCAAAGAAATGCAAAGTAATGCACCTGGGAAACAAAAACCCAGGGGAAGAGTACACAATGGGGGGTGAGATACTGACAACAACAAAAATGGAAAGGGACCTGGGGGTAGTCATATCAGATGACCTAAAGGTGGGCCAGCAATGTGAGAAGGCAGTAAGGAGGGCTGGGGGGATTCTGGGATGCACTGGGAGAGGCATCACCAGTAGAAAACAGGAAGTTGTTGGCCCTCTGTACAGACAGTTGGTAAGACCACATCTGGAGTACAGTGTACAGGTCTGGAGACCCCATCTCCGCAAAGACATAGACAGGGTGGAGGCTGTCCAGAGGAGGGCAACCAAAATGGTTCAGAGTCTGCACCAGAAGACATATGAAGAAAGACTAAAGGAGTTTAAGATGTAGAGCCTCAAGGAAAGGAGGGAGAGGGGACATGATAGAAACTTTCAAATACCTCAAGGGAATCAACAAAGTCCAAGAGGGTAGCATCTTTCAGAAAAAGAGATGTGCAAGAACAAGGGGGCACAATTTGAAGACAGAGGGGATGGCTCAGAGGTAATGTGAGGAAGTATTTCTTCACAGAGAGGGTTGTGGATGTGTGGATCAGCCTTCCTGAGGAGGCCGTAGAGTCAAAAACAGTGAGGGAATTCAAGAATGCATGGGACAGACATAAGGCAATTCTAGTGGGGGGTAGGAGGAAGTAGGCTGTTGGTTAACTAGGATCTGCAGCTTATCCGTTAGGTAGGGGAAATGGGCAGACCAGGTGGGCCAAGCAGTCCTTATCTGCCGTCAAATTCTACGTTTCTATGTTTCAGTACTCTGACCCAACTGAAGACAAGCCAAATGTTATTTATATAGTGCTCAATCTAGTGAGGGCTCTGAGTGCTTTACATACATAAACACCAATAAAAATTAAAATATACCCAAGAATAATATCAAAATAGACTCAGGTTCCATTAAAAGCTTATTCAAATTAGAATGTTTTAAAAGAGGCTTTAAAGGCCTCCACCGAGCTGGCTGTATGACTATAGTGAGGAATAGAATTCCAAATAATATGTGCTGCCACCCCAAAGGCCTTATCACCAGATGTCCTGAGCCTGGGGGTGGGAACTACCAGCAGTCCAGCTTCAGTGGAGTGGAGAGGGTGGAGTGGGTTGGTAAGGAATCAGGAACTCTTTTAAGTAGTTTGGTCCCAAATCATGTAGGTCCTTGTATGTTAACAAGCCAATCTTGAAAGTGATGCTCGAACGCAAAGGCAACCAGTGCAAAGCACGTAGGACTGGAGTGATGTGATCCCTAGGTGAGGAGCCCACCAGAATCCAGGCCGCCGCGGTTCTGCACCAGCTACAGTCATCACATCACACTTCTTGATAACCCTAGGTATACAGCATTACAGTAACCTAACCTCGTGGTGACAAAGGCAGGGATAATCGTTGCTAGATCATCGTGGGCTAAGAATGGTTGGATCCTAGCGATGTTCTGGAGATGGAAAAAGCCAGACCAGACAACAGACGACACTTGTTGTTTGAAAGTCAGCCTATCATCCAGTATGACTCCTAGGTCTCTGACCAAGCTGAAGCGGGATGCTGGGTCATAGAGACACGGAATTCACAGCAAGACGCAATGCAGACCTGGAGACATAGGAGCATAATGCAGAGGAAGGCTGAGTGACTGTCTTTTCCACCTACATGCTGAACTTTCAGAGACTGCTCCTGGCTGAGTAGCACTGTTTGCTGATACCCTTTACCTGAACTATGAGAGACTCATTGAAACTATTTGCTGTTTTATGCTGATTACTGACAGGGAATGTTCCTAACATGTTTTTCTATTTCTTATCTAATTAACATGCAGTATGCACTCTCCTTTTGCAAGGGGCAAGTTGTGTGGGCTGAAATTGTAATAGGCTTAGAACATGGCACTGACCACATGATCTATCACTCTCGAGTTATTTAGCTGGCCATCTTTGCTCCATGTTTGTGATTATTACCATCATGAAGGAGGGTGAAAACCAGTGCGCAATGTTTGCTACCGTACTAAAGGGACTATCTCTTTTTTTTCCCCTTACCATTAACAAAAAAAGGGGTTTCTGCATAGTAGGATTTAAGCTGAGTTTGATGGTGAGTTTAAAAATGAGTGGCATGTTTGTTGGGATTTCGACAGGGGGCTTTAATGTCAGGATCCTAGTTTCCACATGTTAAAATGTTTCTTAAATGGTTTAACCAAAAAGCACAAATAAATAGCACTCATAGCCCACAGAAATATACTCGGACCCACCAAAGTCAGATAAACTATTCAGTAACTGTATTCTTATACACATTGTGACACTCATAATTTGATTTAAGAGCCATGTGCTCAAGTAGTTGTTATCTTATAAGTCAACTTAATTTATATGCAGTGGAATTCTTTGTATGTCTTCTGCACTGAGCACCTCTGACCCTTAGACCCTCTCAACTGAAGGTGAAATGGTACTGTTAAGCTTCTTTGACATCATCTTCTGCTTTTTAAATGAGTATTTTGAACCAATGGGGATATTTTCAGCTTTTTTTCTGCATGATCTGGGTGTTAAAAGTATTTGCTTCTCTAAATAACTGTCATTACGCTTCTGACAAAGGACTTGTTGGTCCAAAAGCTAAAGCACTTTGTTCTTTTTGTTACATCTATGTTGGTCCAATAAAAGGTATCAAATCATTTGCTTCTGGATCTGTTCTTACAAGGACCGATATGGCAAATACTAAATCTAGATTTCTTTTATTCAGCAAATAGTAGACACAGTTCCATGCACCCACGGGTGCCAGGTCCAAACTGCAAGGTGGTCTATGCCATGAAAAAACACTGATGTTTCACACAGCCAGTGCCATGCTTCCTCAGAGTGATCACTGTCCGAGTATATTTCTGCTGGCTATGGGTGCTGTTCATTTGTGCTTTTCGGGGTTCTCATCAGTTAAGCACCGTAGCACATCACCTGGTGTTCAGTTCCTGCTCCGTTGTATTAAATGGTTTAAACAGCAGTTTTGTAACTGTATTTTTCTCCCTAACAGAAAAACCACAGCCATCAAAGAGGCTGGCATTAACTGCTAATCCACTGGTATAAAATTCTTCTATACCCCCAATTCCTATGGTACAAGAATGCAAGAAGACATAAATGACTACTAAATGTATGGGATGCATGTATGTGGCGTTACCCTGCAATAACTAATACTGTCCTGCGTAAGTGAATATTGTATTTTATTATTTTCACATATTGCAAAAATACAAGTATAAAAAAAGTGTGGGGTGGCTGGGAGAGTCAGATAAAAAAAGAGGGATGTAAAATCTGTAACAGCAGTGCTATTTAACCCTACTTTCTGACAGCACCAGCACTCCTGCTAAAGCCCATCAATTCCAGGATAACACACACAGCCTGCAGAGCCATTTGTCATGGAGAAATTGCACCTGGAATGTCAAAATTGGGGTACAGAGATCTACTATGTATAAAAAAAAAAAATCACCATAGAGTTTGATGGTGTCTCCACACACACACACACACACACACACACACCCTATAAAAAGATCCAGTGCGCGCAAGAGAGGGAGAGGAAAAAAAGAATGGTCATTTGATTTTTGCAAAGCTTCACTGGTCACACTGCCAAAATAAATACCAACTATCCACGTGGAACTAATGTATACTCCACCACCCTCTCCACCTCCCCCTGACCCCCCCCCAGCCAAGTTCTGGCTTAGACAAGCCTCAGGAATCCTGAGTCAGGGGAATGTGAAACCAGCAAGGGTTGATCGGAATGAGGAACTCTGTTCCCCTTTCACAAGGCCTAACCAAAGTTCTTACAAAAAGTAAAAATGTCGTCTTATTGGGAAACTGACCAGACATATTTTCCATCGAGCAGCCTGGCTCTTTGCAATTCAGTCACTGGGAAAAGACTACCAGCCTCAGCCCATGGGCGGAGGGGTGGTTAAAGCGCGGAGGAAGGGAAGGAAGGATTAGAGAGACCAGGCAACAGTAAACAGGTAATCACTGCTGAAGCTATGGGGAGAGGAGCAGGGCTGTACAGCTGGACTGAAGAGGTAGTGTCTGCACGCACTGCTGGGGAAACGGCTAAAAGTGATAGGGCCATGCTGTAAGGGAGCCTGCTCACATCACTGGAGCCGTGGTTGACAGTAGCAGGCTGTGCTCCGGGGTCATCTGTGCACGTGACTGAAGAAACAGCTGACAGCAGCAGGGCCATGCTGCAGGGGAGTCTACTCACGTCACTGGAGCCGTGGTTGACAGCAGTAGGGTTATGCTCTTTGGGGAGCCTGTACATGTTACTGAAGAAACAACTGGCAGTGGCACCATGCTGTAGGGGAATCTACCCACGTCACTGGAGCCGTGATTGACAGTAGCAGGCTTATGGTCCTGGGGAAGTCTGTACACTTTACTGGAGAAACAGCTCACAGTAGCATGGCCATGCTGTAGGGGAGTCTACCCATGTCACTGAAGCTTTGGATGACAGTAGCAGGGTTATGCTCTTGCAGGAGTCTGTACACATTATAAAAGAAACAGCTCACACTGGCAGAGCCAAGCTGTACAGGAGTCTGGCCATGTCACTGGAGCTGTGGTTGACAGTAGCAGGGCTATGCTCTTGGGGGGGGAGTCTGTACACATTACCAATGAAACAGCTCACGCTAGCACAGTCATGCTGTAGGGGAGTCTGCCCATGTCACCGGAGCTCTAGTTGACAGTAGCAGGGCTGTACTGTGGAGGTGGGGGCCTGTGCATATCACTGAAGAAACAGCTAACAGTGGCGAGGCCATTTGCCCATATCACTGGAGTGGTGGTTGAGATTACCAGGGCTGTGCTGTGAGCCTGCATACTTCACTGGAGAAATGGCTGACTGTGACTGGGCCAAGCTGTAAGGGAATCTGGCCATGTCACTGGAGCAGTGGTTGAGAGTAACGGAATTTAAAACTGGGAGAACTAAAGCACCAGGAGGTCAAGTGAATTGCTCAAGGTCACACAGTGAGTGACAGTGGCTGAGGGTGGGGTTTGAATCCAACATCTAATAGGTCATAGTTATTCACTCTAAGCACTCAACAAGACGGCTTCTCTCAGGCTTCCCAATTACTTCCAAGTGACTTGGGTTCGGTGGCGGGCTCTGAAACCTGGGTTGGATCAGCCAGGGCTAGGGCAGCCCTGCCACTGGCAGAACATCTAGCCAGTGGAGGGAAGGCACTGAATTCTGCCACCACAGCGATCCAAGTGCTTGGCCAGAGGGCTCATTCCACAACATGGAGTTCGCTGTGCATGTCCGTGGCCACCAGAGGTGTTGCTCTGTGTAGCACGGGAGGAGGGAGGGTCAGGGGGCATCGTGGGAAGAAAAATCCAGGTGGAAAAAAATGGCAGATGCCAGGATAAAGATGACAATGTTTAGGCATAGCATTCTCGAACATTAGCAATCCCAGTTTTCCCTCATTAAGAGAGACAGATGCAACATATTCTCATTGAAAGACACTGCCCAAAAGAAATGTCACTTCCAGTGCTGCTCATTTACTACAACAGTACTGCAATACCACTTGTTAAAGAAACAGTGCAACGTAAAATGTCTTTTCCATGGTATACCAGTAGCGCTGTGACTGAATTTTAGCATTGCAATTAGGGTGCTGCAACCATGGCGAGAGTGACGGGGGTGATCTTGATTTTAGATCGCCTCTCACTCATGCCATCATTTGCACCCACACAATTTCTGCCCCGAGGATGTTATATTTATGTTTGGGGGGTACGGGGGACAAATCCCCCTGCATTGAGTGGTGCGGGGGGGGGAGGCAAAGCCCCCCGCAAAAGCCAACTGTTTCCCGGAAAGGCACTTTGGCACTGTGACTCCTGGGAGGCACAATGCCTGTAATCGGCAACGGCAACATGACTGTCACACCTGCATGGGTAAGCCCTTTTCCAAAAAGCTAGGTTTAGCTACAGTTAATAAAAATATTATCATAACTGTCAAATCTACTTTTCTAAGTACTGCCCATAAACACAACATGATTTTTTTTCCTCGAGCCCATCCCTGGCCTGGTTTACAGTGCAATTTCTAAGGCAAATGAGGCAGCTACCTTTTTTCCTTGAGAAAAAAAACTAAATTAAAACATTTATTAAAATACTCTGATTTCAGTGGAACTAGAAAATTCTACCACCTAATAAAACTAGAAGATGCCTGGAATCTCTTACAGTGAAAAAGGGGTAGGGTTAAAATGTTTTGGCCCATTTCATTGCACTGCTGCTTTAATAGTAATGTCTTTACCTCACTAACCCTACCTACTGCACTACTAACACGAGCAAGCAAACACTACGGCATCGACCAATGTGTGTATTAGCCCATGGTAGTGATCTCTCATTGCACGGCTACTGACCAATCAGGACCCAGTTACTTCCCAACCCATTTTATAATTTCTGCTAAATTCCTTCGATAATGAAGAAGGCAATGGGCTCAATTTTCAAAGGTTGACGCAGGGCTGGTGTCAAGCCCTGCTTTGACCCCATTCTTTGCCGCAGCTGCGTCAAACTCCTTTGATGCTGGCTGGCCCAGTGGCATAGAGGGTTAAGGCATCACTACTTAACCTTCTGCCATGCTAGCGACCTGTGTTCGCGGTGCAAGCGGGTCGCCAGGGGTTGGCTGGGGAAGGAGAGGATTGAGCATCTGGAGAACAGTTCTCCTCTCCCGGGGAGGGGTGGGACCAGAAACCGGTGCTTGCCTGGCTCCTAGCGGTGGCTGGAGGCTGGCACACCAGCTCTACAGAGAAAGGGGGTGGAGGCAGAGCAGACGCCCAGCATGCCATGTGCAGAAGCATGCGAGGTTCAGCCACTGGCGTCATTGCATGCTGTACCTCTGTACTCGGGGAAAGAAGAAACACAGAGGCTGAAAATGCCACCAGTTGGCGAGATGATGCCGGCTCCCCGCAGGCACCGTACCCAGCCAGCTGGCACCTCTAAGCCAAGAGGTAAGCATCAGTGGACGCCGGGGTGACAGGGTTGGGGGGCCAGTGGAAAAGGACCAGTCGGTGAGGGAGATAAAGTAGCAACAAAACAAAATAAAAATCCGTTGATGCAACTGCACCCGATTTTAGTACATCAGGTGCCGTTGCGACACTTTCCTCAATTTATGGCAGCTTGCACCAAATATTTGGCGCAAGCCCTGTAAAACAGGTCCCCCAAATGGTGCAAGTTAGATCAGGGAAAAGCTGGTCTAGCTTACAGTATTTGGCTCTCGGGATCAAAAATCCCGATTGCTGGCTGGGTTAATGCTGCAAGTGCTGTGCGCCAAACGATCAGCGCACCGTGTGCTTGAGGCATTTACGGGGCTTTGAACATCAAGCCCAAAGGCTTCAAAGTCCACTTTTTTTTTGGGAATACAGCATAACTAAATTCTGTTGAACCCAGATCCCCAGTGTAACCAGGGGTTCAGTTAATTTATTTTTAGTGAAGTATAAAACTTCCCGAGTCAAAATCTGGAAGTCATTCCAAGAAAGTCAAAATACTTCAAAGATTGGAAGTCCATATTCTAAGAATGACCAATGTATGGGCGTTAATATCAACAGTGTTAAAATACAATTTCCTTTAGCAGAATACATCATTTCTTGACTTCCCTGGAGGCAGTATACCGCAGTGGGTTAAGGTTCTGAGCTACAGATCTGGAGACCTGGGTTTGAATCCCACAGCTGCCTAGGTGCATACTGTGTGATTCTGAGCAAGTCACTTAACTTCCTTGTGTTCCCAGCTCACATCTGGGAACAAGCTTTGGCTTAAGTGTGCTACTCTTGGTTAAAACAATGTCAAAAAAACAATGTTCCCTGCCTGCAATTTTGAAAAATTCATGTAATTTTTATTTTACAATTGGAAGTCAATGGCTTCCTTTCCCTTTATTTGGGCAGCTTTTGCCTTATTTTTGGAAGTCAAATACTCCAGAAATGGAGTTAACTGAATCCCTGACTGTAACACTAAGCCAGCGGGTCAAACACAGGCTGAGAATGTTGACGGTAAATCGGATCTTTTTACTCCACCTGTACTGTGAGGAAGGGAGGAATGGGGAGATGGCATACTTACCCAACAGTTCCTGTCTTCTGAGCCTGACAAGCGCTCGATACCTTGGGGTCGAAGCTTGGTCTATTTTGCAGTGCAGCCTCGTTGGAGAAACACTGCAATGAAGCAAAATCTGTCATCAGCAGGGCAGAAACAGAACAACGGTTGTCCACCTGATGATTATACTTGTGCTTTTTAAAAGTGAGGTACACCACATATTTTCTGTCTTCCTGTTTTTATTCGAGAATTTCCTCACCCACCCACCGGTTCTGCTCCCACACTGTTCTGTCTGTGCTGTAGTACCCGATTCTCCATCACAGGGGGCAGATGCAAGTGGTGTCTCCAGATCATCACGTCCTGCTCCTGAAGCAGCCACTGGTAGATGCTGTTGAGCAATAAGACTCAGCTTGCCCCCCCCCATAGGAAACGCATCCTCACGCTCTATGTTGGACTGCTGCCCAATCAGCTACTATCACCCTCTTTCTCACTCAGTATCTCTAGCCCTCAAAAAGTAGGCAGGAAAAGGGTGCCATTCCCTCACACTGCACAGTGGGATTCATTCTTCCTGACTGCCCCACATTTCTCATCACAGCCTAGAGTCCTCTCTGCCCCTACATAAAAGGGCAATATCCAAAGTTTTATTTATTTAAACCTTTGTTTACCAGGTAAGTACAATGAGCCCGGGCCCGTTTTCATGTACGACACGGGGTGCAGATGCAGTTGGGGGTTCATGCCTCTTAACAGCCTCACCCAACAGCACTTAGGACATCCCTTTTTGTCACATGGAGTACCCAATTCCTATATGGAGAGGTGGCCCAGGTTAAATTAGGGACATCTGGACACTTTTCTTCTACTTTTTCAAAGAACCATGGGGTTAGGCAAGGTTGTGTTTTGGCTCCCACCTTATTCTGCATTTATGTAAATAATCTGTTAATCTCCCTGGATAATTCCCTGACTGATTCACCTAAAATCATAGGAAAATTGTGCCCCGTGTTGGCATATGCTGACGATCTTGTCCTAGTATCACTATCACAAAGGGGGCTACAGGGGAAACTTGATCTTTTAGATGACTATGTTAATAGACATAACCTGACTGTTAATGAGAACAAAAGCCATATTATGCTAATGGGTTCTAATAAAGTAACTAAATCATGGAGGCTAGGCGGGAAAAGACTCAGTACAGTACAATCGTACGTTTATCTAGGTCGGCATTTCTCAAATGATGGGAAATGGGCTAAGCATGTTGCTACACTTCTTCCTAAGCTAAAACAAACTGCCAACTCCCTTAAATTTTTCAGTTATAAATATGGGGGAAACTCTGTTAAACCACTGATCACAGCAGTTAAATCAAAGTACTATGCACAAGGTTTATATCATTCTGAAATTTGGGGATTGGTAACTCATCAAGCAGTGGAAGTCCCTCTCAATAAATGACTGAGATCATCTCTTGGCCTAAACAATTCTGTTCCTGCTGCCCTGCTAAGGGCCGAAGTAGGTTTGGCTAGCCTACTAGCATATGTCCATTCTAGGCTAGTGAATTACTGGGTGAAGTTGTTAACGCTAGATCACAACAGAGTGCAAGCACTTGCACTAAAGGAAAAGTGCGTTTGGGAAGAAACTGGTTGTAAAAAGTCGAATTGGCTGACTGGGCTATGTGTTTTGGGAAACAGTAGGAATGACCTTTCTGAAGAGATATGTGGATAAAAAGATTTCAATTAGTCTCAAATATAAGTCATATATTACAAAAAAGATCATGAACTACTTCAAAACTTTGGATATAGGTACCATCTCAAACCTGAAACTAGCCCCATGGATTTATCAAAATGACATTACATTTCAGTATAGAGAATATTTAGATGTCTTAACTAATTCAAAGCAGAGACAGCGTTTCACGAAGTTTAGACTGGAAATGTTCCCCGGTAAAGTTCTATCGACCAGGTGTAATAAGGATACAGAACACAGTTCTGCCTACTGTACCTGTACTAATGAGAGCGTAGAAGATTTACTGCATGTTATTATTTCATGCTCCTGGTATAATAAACCCAGAGAGGCATGGTCAAAACCAATATGGATGGAAATTGCTACAACAGACCAGAGTTTGCTACTGAATGTTCTTTTTACTTCAAATGACGAACATATAATACAGAAATTGGCAGGGTATCTTGAGGCTGTAACAAGAATTAGAATGAAATACGTGTAACCAGTTGCTCTCAGGTTCCCTATAAAGCTAAGAGAGTCTGGATGTCCATGCTTAGATAATTCACTTCCAAAGTTCAATTCACTGCCAATTTTGCCAACCTTAACATAGCACTGCACCGTTTGCACTTTTTTGCACAGGTTACAGAAAATTATGTTTTATTAGATGTGACTATATTAAGATGTGCCTACGCTAATGCATTTTTACAACTGATTATTGTATTATATAATGATATATGATGATGGCTGTGATTTATTTAATTGTAATGGTCTACGACCGATCAAATAAAATTTACTACTACTATATGGAGAGGAAGCAAACCAAAAATCTTGACTCAGTGCTTGCTGTGCCGGTGAGCCAGGTCAGTATCTTGAGCCTAGATCATAACTACGGGGTAGTAAGTGTGACTCAAACATCCCTGGTTATTCTCTGCCTCCAGGCAAGGGAGGAAGGCAGCCTGGCACTGCTCTTCACATGCACGCTAGTACTCCAGGGAATACAGTACAAGAGCAGGAACTAAAGGTGGCATGTGAGGTGATGAGGTGGCATCGGGGACACTCATGGGGAGAAACTGGAAGAGCGGTGAATGGTAGAGGACAAACTGCAATAGGGCAGAACTAAGCAGATGAAGTGGCCACCCTGTTGTTCATGAGAAAAGGCACTCTATGCAAATCAGTGCCATCTAGTGGTAAAAAAAGTGAAATATCAATCTAAAGCAATACAGCCATCTAATGGTGGTCCATTGGGATAGCAATCATGAAAATTAAATGAGCTCTCTAACATCCCAGGTAGGGGGAATTTTCCCTTTAGCTGAATGGTTACAGTTGCTGCTCTGGGGACTTAGGGTCCTGGGTTTGATTCCCAGCAAGTGCAGGAGGTGCATATGCCCAAATATAGTGAAGGGGCATACATACCACTCCCACCACCACCACCATCACACCATACAGGGCTGTTCTGGCCTTCTAGCAACACCTCTCTGATCTTAAAGGCTTGCCTCCATGGTCTGGAGTTTGCAGAAGAAGAGCGTTCCCAATGCTGGGATGGAAATAGTGGCGTGTGCTCTGGAAACAAACACATGACCATCATGGGGCTCTCTCAGCCCACCCCTGAAGGACTGGGAGAGAAAGGAAGATGACATCGGAGACGGCCATGTGACAAGTGTAAGTCAGGCAGGGAATGGTACTGGTGAAGTCAGGGCAAACGGCATGGAAAGAGGTACTAGCACTGGCCAGAGGAGGGTAAAATAGGGATCAATAGACTCAGACTTTAATGCTGACCTTTACAGTCTAGGATCCATCCTCATAATAAAATAGAATTTGGATTTCTCTAGCACCCTTCATACAAACTGTATCCTAAAGTGCTTTACAAAGCAATGAGTTAGAATCTAGTACAGCAGAGAATTCATGTGGTATACACACAGCAGTCACAAAGCAGGCTAGAACCACACACACAAACACACACACACACACACCCTCACTGTATTGCATTAGAGCCTGGGTTACTGAGACTGGGAACATTGGCCAGGACACCAGACAGAACTGCCCTACTCTTTTGAAAAGTGCCATGGGAGCTTTCATTTTCAGCTGGGTTGCCACCAGAGATAGGCAGAAGAGACCTTGGTTTAATGTCCCTTTTAAAGGACTGCATCTCCAACAGTGGAGCATCCCCTGGTGCAGCACTGCAGTGTAAGTGTGAGGTATTAGTCCAAGTGCTTGGAGCAGGACTAGAACCTACAACCATCCTATCTCCCTGGTCCAGCATCAGGGCACTCATTTCCATGGTGTCCTCACAGCTCCAGCTTCCAGGGCTTTATGCAGAGCCCCATGTTGGAAGTCTGTGGCCCAGAACTGTGAGGCAGGAGATCACAGGCTCGAATCCCTTCCTGGACACTGACTTGTATGTCCCTGAGCAAGTCACTTTACCTCCCTGTGCTTCAGTCCACCCAGCTGTACAACTGGGCAGAACCAGGACCCCCTACACATACTCTCTCTCTCTCTCTCTCTCCCCCTCATGCACACAGTCACACTCCCAATCACTCACACAATCACTCCCAAACACACTCATGCACTGTTGTACAGAGTCACACTCACACTTGCACTCTCTCACTTTCACATATAGACACACACACACACACACACACACACACCCTCACGCACTGCTGCACACCTAAACACAGTCACACTCTCACTCACACACACAGACACACTCCTGCACCCTCGTACACACACACACAAACACATACACACGCTGCATCTGAGGTGGACTACCTAAATATAGGAGAATGTGCACAAATAAAAAAAACTAATTTTAATGTTGCCTATTTAATAACCATTTGCAAAGGCATGAACAGCCAGGGGCAGTCTGGTAGAAACAGACAAGAGAGAGAAAGTGGGGGGAGGGGGGAATTAAGAAATCTCTTCTTTCCCCTAGTACAGCTAGCTGGGATGCTGGGATTCACAATATAAGTAGGGGGTGTGCCAGCAGCCTACAGCAAGCCTATATAAAAAAGGTGCTTAACAGGAAAAATGCTAATATACAACAAGCCTGGACTAGTGCACCTTCCTCACAGGAAAGAGTATAAAAAAACCTGAAGTTTATAATGCTGACAGAGCTACAGTTTATAATGCTGACAGCACTACAGAATAGAGATGCAAAGTAAACTACGAAGTCCAGTTATTACTATCTTGCAGTCTGTAAATGCTGGATTAATGCACCAGTTCATGTTAGCAGTGAAAATTATGAGCTACACATTTTTATTCTATTTTAGATTGACCCTCACCTCCTGTCCTGAACAATACCCTTTGTTACCCATTTTGAGTCTGCTTTCAGTATGGCTGAGACCAGTGTTTCATCAGTATTCTCAGCTGCTTAGCTGGCCTGGTGGCACTGAGGGTTGAGGTGCTGGACGCCACACCTCACACTATGCTGGTGACCCGGGTTCAGTAATGCACCTGGATTGTCAGGGGTCACCAGGGGAGGGATAGGATTGAGAGTCCGGAGGACTGCTGTCCTATCCCGGGAAGGGTTGAAGGGTTCCCACCACTCTGTAGTGGCCTCTGGTGACAACCGGGAGCACTACCAGAGCTGGTGCACTTAGTGGGTGGAGGCAAGGACGCCGGCACGCCAGCCTCAGGGACGCCATTGCACAAAGTCCCTCTCCGGGGTCTATAGGTGGAAAATGGCTGGGCATGACCGTGCAGCTTAGTAGCCATTGCTCTGCCCAGAGGGACTGTCGTGGAATTGCACTGAGGGGCGGGCCTTGGCCAGCAGTTCAAAATGGCATGGAGGCCCTCTGGTGGGTCGGTGTGTGGCCGTACCGGAACCCCCATCATGCGAGTGAGCCTGCTGGTTTCCGGGCAGGCAGAGCCGGTGGCTGGATGCCCCCGCCGGTTACGCCACAGTGGGCATACAAATAGAAGTAAGATAAAAAAAGTATTCTCAGCTGTTTTTGTACACCTGTTGTCCCATATGTTTGGTGACCAGTGAGTGTCTGCTGCATGCTAGTTCATTAATCTGGTCACAAGAAAAGGGGTGTTACACAATGGGTATTCAAAAACAATAGAGAATACCAATTAAAATATGGACTGAGCCATGTTAACAGAAGTGCTCCTTTTATTATTTCAGACGTAAACAAAAGTGCTGAAACAGATCAAAAATGGGAGAAAATGGTATTGTGCAAGACAGGTAAGGGGCAATCTGAAACAGAATAAAATTAGAGGTTGAAATTTTCACCGCTGACATATACTGCCACTTTAAACTAGTGGTGTGTTCACAGAGATAGTGCTTTTAGTGATCAGACTGTCCTCTGACAGTTAGTGTCAGAGTCTGCCTCCAAATCTAAGATGTATCCGACCAAATTTAGATTTCGGCCCCAAGGTCAGATTTCTTGGATCCAAGGTTGGATCCGTAGGTCAGAAGGTTGGATCCAACCACTGGATCCCGTGGATCCAGTCAGATCCAACTGCTCCAATCGGATCCATACATAGGATGCAAAGTCTACGGATCCATTGTTGGACACCATCGCCATTCAAAATCTGGGAAACTGAGCACTATCCAATGGTATGGGAGTTCATCACATCCCATCCAAGTGCCACTACAGTGAAGGGTTTTGGGAGGGACAAAGAGGCTAGATTCTGGTGGAGTTGCTGTCAGTCCCTGGCTGTACTCAAACTTCAATGTTCTTGTGTGCACGGGGGATACTTTATGGGGGCTCCTTGAAGGTGTGCTGCTAGTATGAACATGAAGTTACCATGTCTAAAACAAATATGCATTGTATCATGACAGTTACAATAAACACCACCTACTCAGTATTCACTGCATATTGTTTCTCTAGTTCTGAAGATTTAGTTGCCCAATGCTGTTAGCCAAGGAAGGCTATAGAAACCAACAATCGCACTAGTACACTCTGCAAAGCAGGTGATACCAGGTCCATGCCTGACTTCACCCTAGACTCTCACCTTAGGACAACAGTTTGAATTTGACTGTGGAGATAATGTGCTCAGACTGTGGTGGAGGGGAAGGTTTTGCCTTGCACAATTCAGGCCAGTTACAAGTGGCCTTGACATCATACGTGGAGAGAAATGTTTATCTGACCTCCTAGGTAGGAGCAAGGTATGATGACTGCTATGTCTCACACAGGGGGGCAATGTCTAGAACAATGACATCAATGTCTCACACAAAGGGGCAGTGTCTAGGATGACAACTGCAGTGTCCTACTCAGGAGAGGTGGTGTCTTGGATTACAACTGCAGTATTTCACACAAGGGGGTCAGTGTCTAGGACAATGACTGCAATGTCACATACAAGGAGGCGGCGTCTAGGATGACTGCAATGTCTCACACAAGGGGGGCGGTGTCTAGGATGACAATTGCTATGTCTCACACAAGGGGGGCAGTGTCAAGGATGACGAGGATTGCTATGTCTCACACAAGAGAGGGGTGGCAGTGTCTAGGACAACAACAGCAATGTTTCACACAAGAGGGTGGTGTCTAGGATGACAGCTGCAATGTCTCACACAAGAGGGCGGTGCCTAGGATGATAGCTACAATATTTCACACAAGATGGCAGTGTCTAGGATGATAGCTGTTATGTCTCACACAAGAGGGCAGTGTCTAGGATGACAGCTGCAATGTCTCACACAAGAGGGCAGTGTCTAGGATGACAGCTGCAATGTCTCACACAAGAGGGCAGTGTCTTTGATGACAGCTGCAATGTCTCACATAAAAGGGCGGAGTCCAGGATGATGGCTTTAATGTCACACACAGGGTGACAGTGTCTAAGACTACAACTGTAATGTCTCACATGGGGGGCAGTATCTAGCATGACGATTGCAATGTCTCACACAGGGGGATAGTGTCTAGGGAGCATGACTGCAATGTCTCATACAATGGGGTGGTGTCTAGGACAATGACTGCAATGTCTCATACAAGGGGTAGTGTCTAGGGAGGATGACTGCAATGTCTCACACAAGGAGGTGGTGTCTGGGACGACGACTGCAATGTCTCACACAAGGGGGGGTGTTTAGGACAATGGCTGCACTGTCTCTCACAAGGGACCATTGTCTGGGACGATGACTGCAATGTTTCACACAAGGGCCGTAATGTCTAGGATGAGGACTGCAATGTCTCACACAAGTTGAGTGGTGCCTAGGACAATGACTGCAATGTCTCACACAAGTGGCGCAATGTCTAGAACGATGACTGCAGTGTCTCACAAGGGGGGCACTGTCTAGAACAATGACTGCAATGTATCACACAAGGGGGCAATGTCTAGGACAATGACTGCAATGTCTCACACAAGGGGATTGGTGTCTAGGACAATGGCTGCAATGTCTCACACAAGGTGTCTAGCATGATATGATGAAAAGGTGTGCAGGATTAAAAGATAGGATTCTGCCCCACCCCCTGACGAAGCCCCCCTCCCACAGTCTTAAGTAAGTATGCTGACAGAGCTGAGAACTGAATCAGAGTCTGGAGCACCATACATCAGAGTGGAAGGGGCAACTCCGGTAGTTCAAGACCCTGTTTAGACTTTTAATCTCTTTCCTTACTTGTTCCACAAGGATTGAAATGTAGCTTTAAATCCAGTGTTTCAGGTGAAATACCAAAAATCTACAAAATGTGGTATATCGCCTTGAGCTAAACACAGTCTTCATGCACTTTTATGTGCAGTACCATAAATGTGTTGAAACGTGGTATTTAAAACAGAACACCAGCAGATGGCAATTGGTATTATTACGCACACAGTAGTGTGCTCATGAACACCACATGAATGTATGATTCCAGCCCTGTTACACTATTTATCACCCAGAGGTTACCTGAGGCAACTGTGCTATGATTCTGTCCCTTCTGATAGGAGGAAAAACACTCATCCTTGAGTTATGGGTGGGAGCCAGTCTCGCACAATGTCCACAGGGTCAACCTACAAAACAGAAAAGAAAATGTTTAGAAACAGTAGCTAGCCAATGTCCTTTCTCTGTTTACATCTTCCCCTTACAATATTCCTAGTCCTCCATCCACAATTTTTTTTAATTTATTTGAAATGTCTCCAGTCAATAACCCCATGAGATGCAGCATATCATTTTCATGGGGGTTCTGTGGAGGACAACAGCAGGCAGCAGTAAACCTTAGCACAGCAGTTACAAACAATTTACAAATACGTTATAAATATGTTCTAAAAAGATACAGTCAATACCTAATTCATTACAGGATGACACAGGTGGAACAACAGTAATATGAAAAATTGGGCCTAAAATGTATTTATGTACTGTCATGAAGTGTGGGTGACACTGAACCAAAACAGGTACAAGGCGTTTTCAGGTGGTGGGGGAGGCTGCTTTTGAATGCTTGTAGTCTGGTTGCATTCCTAAGCTGAGTGGGGAGCTTATTCCAGGAATCCAAGGCAGAATTTGCAAAGGCCTTTCGACAAGCATTCCTTGAGTTGAAAAATTGGGTACTGCAGATGAGCGAAGCGAATAGGCATTTCTCAATTGCATAAAGTGAATTAAGCGATAATCAGGAGCACTGCCAAGTACACCTCTGCACAGCAAACAGAACCAGTGATTGACATGTCTGCCTAAGGGACTCAGCCAGCTGAGCTTGTCAAAGAGAGTATAGTAATGGGTGGTCAAGTTGCACAGGAGTATAAATAAACCATATAGCTTGTTATATAGATGATCTAGGGCTAGAAGAGTGGATTTGTTCACCAATCCGTATGTGATTTCCCCTTGTAACATGGCAAAAATACTACTAGTGCAGGCAAGAAAGACGATTGGTCTAAGGGCGTCAGGTGGTACTAGAGTAACACGGCATTATGAGATGATAATGCCGCAGGTTGCTTGTGTACTACTTAAAACGAGCCACAGAGGAGAAAAGAGCAGTGTTCCAAAAGCAGAGACACAGAAGATGTAGTAGATGTTCTGTATCCCAGCAAGCGAAACAGTCACAGTACTCAGTGACACCGAGATACCTGTGCAAGCTGGTGCAGCACAAGTGAACGTGCTCACAGAGGACATACAAACAAATGTGGTGGATGTCACCAAGTGCACTAAGCAGTGACACTAGTCCTAAGGTAGAGAAACAGTGAGTATGAGTCCCTCACATCTCAAATGGTACGGCGGGCAAAGGCCGGAGCAGGGAAACCAGCACCGAGATAAAATGTCTGCAGAGAAGAGAATACGGCAGACGAGCGTGACCAGGAAATGACCAATGCCTGCAACTTTCCGTCATTCACAGTTCTTTCACGGTGTACGGAACCGCTAATGATAATTACTGTTGCGCTCAGCATACCGTGGAATGAAACGCATACAGAAGATTCGGCCAAAAGCAATAGGCATAATAAAACAGAATGGAAGCATTGAAGGACACGAAATTGGATAAAGGGGCAGGACCTACACACATAGTATGCAAATTAGTCTTGTAGCTAGGTTGTGGAGGAGAAAGTTGCCAGCACATGCTAGACCTCCCAAGCAGACGATTGCAATAATAGCCATGCAGATTTTCGAAATATAGTCAAAAGAATGTTAACGAACCCTTCATCTGTCAATATGCAGGTTTTATTTTTTGCAGCATCTGCAGGTAAATAAACAGTTGTTCTCAGTTGCAAAAATACACGAGAAATTTCAAAACAAACAAAACTGTGTATGCATACAGTTCTTGACATGATATTATCTGTATTTGTAACACAGGCAACTATAAGAAAACCATGTTACAAGTGCATTAATCCCCTCTAAGGTGGCATCTAGAGTGAACACGTATGACTCGACCAGCACGACTGCCTCGGGCCACAACGGTCCCAACCATGCATTAACTCTCCATTAGATGCCACCTTCAGAGGGGATTAATGCTTACTTAGTCAAGTGTTGGGGGCAGAAAGTGGTAAACAGCCTGTGACCATTGTGTATGCACTGAGGCAGTCTTTGTCATGAAGAGAAAGCTGATCGTGGGCCCCACACTGGCTAGGAGATGACCTACTGCTTACTGTATGAGAGTGAGAAATCGAGCCATATCCCCCCAGACATTTCAAAACACTGATTTGTTCAGTGGGGTTGCCATCTTAAGAGGCTCTACTGAACGTCTCAGCATGCTCTGGAGCCAGTAGTGTAACCTAGAGGCTAGAGTAACTGGCTGTGAACGAGCTAGGTACATCCAGCAGACCTGGGTTTGATTCCTACAACCTTCACTTGCTTACTGTGTGACCCTGAGCAAGGTCTTTTAACCTCCCCAGTGCTCCCAGGGCGCCCCTGAAAACAGGCATTGTGCCTAGTGGGCCAAAGAATAAACAAACAATCTGATCTCTGTTACTTGTTTTGTTCCGTCCCGGGACGTGCCTGAAAATAGGCAGGTCCTGTCTAGTGCACCTACCCGGTTACCAAAACCAAATATATAAAAAAATAAAATGCCATTTCTTTAGTTTTGGTTGGATTTAGGATTGGGCAACAGTTGAAGAACCCGGAGGAGACAAACCCAAAGTCAGATTCGAGGAGTGCCTTGACATGGGGCACGGACAGTGTGCTGCAGTAAAGGTTGGTAATGTCTGCATACCTGTGAAAATGACATCGTCCTCTGTGCCTTAGAAATCACTTACATAAATGGGGAACTGCAGTGTTCCGAGTATAGAGCCTTGCAGTACTCCCATCTTAATGCACGCTAGATCCAAGGAAGTTGGCAGATACACAAACAGGCAGCTAAGAGGGATCCACTTCTGGAGCTGAAAGCAAAAAAATTGGGCCTACGCAATTCATAACTGGTTCACAGACACTGGAACTGTCTAGAAAAGACCAGAGCATGGTCACAGGGATAAAGATGCAAAGTTTTCTTAATAGAAAATGAAGAGCAGAAACTTGCCACCGCTGTCTACCGTGCCTTCTCCTGAGAAAGCACACTTGTGCATGTGCGAAAACATCTGGCTGATGGCAGACGTGAGTTGCTGCTTGTGATTTTATATTAATGAAAGTCTTCATCTTTATCCTGCGACCACGCTCTAGACTTTTTATTAGACAGTACTAGTGTCTGTGAGTGGGCTATGAGTTACGTAGCCTAGATACAAGTAAGTATCTAATCTTTCTTAGCACGTGGCGATTCCTACCCACATCTTTGTCACTACCATCTTGGGTTTATACCTGAGACTACACCTCAAACCCAACACTGACACAGCAGTGCAGTGCGCGGGGAGTCCCACACCAGGGGCTTGAGCTCGCTTCCAACACTGACACTGTACTGCAGTACTGGGGGGGGGGGGCCCACACCAGGGACTTGTGCTCAAATCCAACGCCAACTCTCCACTACAGTATGAAGGGGGTCCCATGCTATTAAGTTGGGCTCAAACTATGCAGTACTGGGAGGATTCCCATACCAGCAACTTGAATTCAAACCCATTATTTTATTAAACCCCACACCAATTGGCTGCAAAGCAAGACTCCTAAAGGCTGGCATAAATGCAAATGAGGTCACATGATTGGGAATCAATTTCCCAGATACAGCCAGCTGTGCAAACAAAGTTCTGTATCTTAGCAATGCATGAATTAATGAATCAAAGAGTTGTGTGGCACTCTGGGGAAACAACTCATTTACATTTTAAAATGGTAAACAAACCTCTGCATCAGAGCAACATCCTACCTCTCAGCCCTTTGTCAATACGATGTGGGACACAGACACTGAGAATGTGACATCAGCCATGGAGATGCAAGCTCAGAATTCTGACCTATATAAACTAAGGCTTTCATTGGGCAAAGTTTCATTTTTGTTTTAGCATAATAAAAGATGAATTTCTGCATTTAAGTCCGTGAGACACCCCTTTGCTGTGTTGGACAGATTGTTTCCATGTGGCACGCAGTCATTTTGAGTGGCGGGGGGAGGGTGGAGCAGGTTGAGGTGAACTAGAGCCTCGCTGCTGAGCGAGCTGGCTATGCACTTTGCATCAAGCTTTACCTGCGAGGGAGTGTAATCCGCACAGTAAATACAGTAACAGATGTGTAGTGACTCAAAGTCATTTAACCCTTGAGAGGTATGTGGAGCAGAACCAGCATTTGTATTAGAGTACTGTGTATCCGAGTTGGCTTTTGTGGAGAGAGTTTGCTACAGATTTCAGAACACCATTATTGTGCCTGATGAAGAGGTGTATGGACCACAAAAAGTCAGCCTTTATGATCTTCATGTGTGTCTGATTACAATAAATACCATTTGTAGGACCTTTATTTATTGGAGTGAGCCCCATGGCATTCACATGGTTAAGACATCCTAGATATGTTACAAGCATATGACTGAGTCAGCAGAAAAAGACCTTGTAGTCTATCATGCCTGTTGGAGTTTGCAGACCCTTCAGTGTCTACTGAAGGATCTGCTCCCCCACCTTATCCACATCTCTCCCTCCAGACCAGTGCCCCCCCCCCCACACCCCGTTCCCTACATGCAACTTTCCCTTTTACTCTGTCCCAACATCTTTAGAAGCTGTACACAGTCTTCAGGGAGACAGATTCCTCTGGTAACTCGTTCCATTACGCCACTACCCTCTCAGTGAAAAAGTGTCTCCTCATTTCTCTCCTGAATCTTCCCCCCACCTGCTTGAGGCAGTGCCCCCTAGTGGTCCTGTTCCCACTAAGGCTGAAAAGATCCTCAGAGCTCACTCTGTTGAAACCTTGAAGGTTTCGATCATGTCTCCCCTTTCCCTTCTACCCTCCAGGGAGTACATGTTGAGATTTCTTGAGTCTCTCCTTGTTTATTCTGTCTTGCTGTTCCTGGATCAACTTGGCTGCCCTTTCCTGGACCGTTTTCAGCAGATTGATGTTTCTTCTTAGGGAAGGGCACCAATACTGTATACCGTACTCAAGATGCGACCAAACTAGGATCTGTACATAGAAACATAGAATTTGACAGCAGATAAGGACCTCAAGGCCCTTCAGTCTTCCCATTTTGTCTACCTTATGAATGTGCCATAGGCCTTTACTCTGTCAATGGCCTATCTATTCATACTCATCTGTACTGCTTCCTTATGCCTATTCCATGCCTGTTTGAAGCCCTACACTTTATTCATGTCCACCACTTCCTGAGGTAGGCCATTCCATGAATCCACCACCCTTTCTGTGAAAAAGAACTTCCTCACATTGCCCCTTAATTGGCCTCCCTATAATCTCACACTGTGTCCTCTTGTCCTGCTGTTTTTCTTATATCAAAACATGTTAGACTCTTTCACCTTGTTAATGCTCTTAAGATGTTTCAATGTTTCTTTCATATCGCCTCTCTCCCTCCTTTGTTCTAGGGTATACATACTGAGCTCTGTTAATCTGTCCTCATATGTTTTCTGATGCAGTCCCTGCACCATTTTGGTTGCCCTTCTCTGGACTGCCTCCATTTTATTAATGTCCTTGTGCAGGTGTGGCCTCCAGTACTGCATGCAGTACTCCAGATGGGGCCTAACCAGCATCTTGTAAGGAGGATTATTACCTCCCTCTTATGACTTGTGATACTCCTGCTAATACACCCCAACAACCCCCAACCTTACCTACTGCTTTAGTGGTCTGCTTGGATGGTTTCAGGTCATCTGTGATGACAATACCCAGTCTCTTTCTTCCCTTGGGATTGCCAGAAACTCCCCTCCCAACCTATAGGTGGCTTCCGGGTTTCTCTTCCCTGTGTGCATGATCTTGCACTTCTTTGCGTTAAATCCCAGTTGCCACTCTTCTGACCATTTTGCCAGTTTAACCAAATCTCTGCTCATTCTGCCCACTCCATCAGGATCATCTACTCTTTTGCAGATCTTGGTGTCATCTGCAAACAGACAGACCTTACCCTCCAGTCCATCTGCAATGTCACTGATGAAGACATTGAAGAGGACTGGCCCCAGGACTGATCCCTGAGGTACCCCACTTGTGACTTGCATCTGTTCTGACTGTATATCGTTTACCACCATGCTCTGTGTTCTGCCCACCAACCAGTTTGCCACCCAGTTGACCAACTTCTGACCCACCCCGAGCCTACCCAGCTTATTAATCAATCTTCTATGTGAAACAGTATCGAAAGCTTTCCTGAAGTCAAGGTAGGCGACATCAACTACACCCCCTTGGTCCACCACTCTGGTTACCCAGTCAAACAAATCTATGAGATTAGTTTGACAGGACTTTCCTGTTGTAAACCCATGCTGTCTTGGATCCTGTGCCCCTATGGATTGCAGGTGTTGCACTATCCTTTCCTTAAGGAGTGCCTCCATAATCTTGCCCACTACTGAGGTAAGACTGACTGGTCTGTAGTTCTCTGCCTCCTCCCTGCTACCACTCTTGTGGAATGGGATCACATGAGCCCTTCTCCAGTTTTCTGGGACTTCTCCTGTGCTCAGAAACTCACTAAACAGTTCTGATAATGGCTCTGCTACTTCCACCCTTAACTCCTTTAGTACCCTGGGATGTATGCCATCTGGTCTCATTGCCTTGTCCACCCTGAGCTTAGCGAGCTCTTGTAGGACCCTTTCTTTTGTGAAGGGACTTGTGCACACCTCCCTCCCCCCTGTGTCCATGCTGCTGAGCTGTGGGCCCTGACCTACCCTCTCCTCAGTAAATACTGAGCAGAAGTAATTATTTGTATCTCACCTGGTTAAACAACTGGAAAAAAAATTAGGACAGATGCTTTTCCTTGGTCCTCCTCCACAAACTCCCCCTTATCCCCTTTGATCGTAGCAATACCCCCTCTGGACTTTCTCCTTTCACTAATGTATCTAGAAAGTCTTGTCCCCTTCTTTTGCTGTTCTTGCTAGAGTTTCCTCAGTTTGGGCCTTTGCCTGCCTTACTGCCTTCCCTACTTCCCTTAGAGAAGTTTGGTATGCCTCCCTATCTTTGTCACGCTGTGTTCCCTTATATTTCCTGAAGGCCAGCCTTTTGGCTCTGACCCTTTCTGCTACTGTTTCTGAGAACCAAAGTGGTTTCTTCCTTCTTTTGCTCTTGCTTTTCTCCCTAACACAATGGGATGTTGCTTCTAGTACTGCATCCTTAATGCTTTCCCACTTTGCCTTTACCCCCTCACCTGTATTTCTTCTTGCCAGGGCTAGCTTAACTCTGTTGGCCATCTTATCAAAGTCAGCTCTTCTGAAGTCCCATATTTTTGCCTTGGAATGGGATGATTTAGTTTTAGTGGTCAAATTGAACCTACCATGTGATGGTCACGGGCCCCCAGGTGACCTTCTACCTGGAGATCTGTGATCCTTTCCCCATTAGTCAGCACTAGATCTAGGTTAGCTCTGTCTCTTGTCGGCTGTTGTACCAGTTGTTTGAGGCGCTCCCCCTGCAGGCAATCCACTATGTGTCTAGTTCTGGTGGATGCTTCTGCTGGTATTGACCAATTTGTATCTGGCATGTTGAAGTCTCCCATTATCAGAACCTCCCCTTTAGCTGTCATGTTTTGTATATCTTCGAACAGTAATGTGTCTATGTCCTCCCCCTGGTCTGGAGGCCTGTAAACAACCCCAGTTTGACACTGTGGACCATGGGGTGCTTTTGGAGACCCTGCGGTTTCTCTGTGGACTGTCGGGTACAGTCCTTGAATGGTTTTGATCATTCCTCGTAGGCAGGGTTCAGAGGGTGGTCACTGGAATTTATTCCTCTGATGCCCTAGCCCTGTCCTGCCGGGTGCCGCAGGGTTCTATATTGGCATCCATGTTGTTCGCAGTGTATATGCTGCCATTGGGAGATATCATTAGGTGATACGGCTTGAGTTTTCACTGCTATGCAGATGACACTCAGCTGTATATGTCCTTTGTGCCCAGACAGGTTGATGTGATCTCTGTGCTAAATAACTGCCTCTCCGAAATCAAAGACTGGAAGAGCTCCAGTTGGCTGAGACTGACTCCGGATAAGACTGAGGTGTTGGTTGTGGACCTGGATTGCCCAGGGGCGGGTTTGGGGGCTGGGCACGCGTCAGGCCTGTGATTTGATGTGTCCAGCTCACTACCTCAGATTGGGTGCGGAACCTGGGCATTATTTTTGATGATGGCTTGACCATGAAATTTCAGGTGTCAGCTGTGGTTAAATCTTCATTTTACCATCTGAAGAATATCGCCCGGGTGAAACACCTGGTTCCGCCGGGTGACCTTCCAACATTGGTCCATGCCTTCATTACTACCTGTCCTGGCTACTGCAATGCCCTCTACCTAGGGCTGTCTGGGGTTGATATCCACCACTTTCAGCTAGTGCAGAACGTTGCGGCCAGGCTGTTGACTGGTACCTCTAGGTCCAGTCACATAACACCTGTGCTGCACGGACTGCACTGGCTGCCAGTTCAGTGGCGAATCACCTATAAGGTAGGCTTGCTTACCTTTAAAGCCCTACATGAACAGGGAACCAACTACCTGAAAGATCTCCTGAGTCCCTACTCACCCAATCACCCCCTCCAATCCGCCGATGAGGGATTGCTAGAGATTCCCAGGGTTCATCTTAAAACATCTGGAGCTCGTGCCTTTTCATTTGTAGCACCAATCCTGTGGAATTCTCTACCTCGTCGGTTAAGAGAATGCCTGACCGTCAGTAGTTTTAAATCTTTGTTAAAAACGTATTTATTTTCGCTGGCATTGCCAGACTGATTTTAAATTTATATTGTTTACCTGAATATTTATGGTGCATATTCTGTACGGTGCCTTGATATTGAAAAGCACTATATAAATAAAGATTTGCTTGCTTGCAGTTCGTATGACTGTCCCATTTCCTGTTTCCAGGGTGACCCATGTCACAAACACACTCAGCAGGTCAGGTCCTCTGTTCCCACAGTGCCAACCTCAGAGCACAATAGTGTGAACAGGTAACAAGACAGGGTAACCCTCCTGTCTGTTTTTGGGTCCAAATCACCTTTAGTCTCAAGTTCTGGGGGATTCAAACTGTGAACCTTTTGCTAGCATACCCAATGTACAGGCTGAGATACGTACCCTCTTCAGGGATTGCGGTACAGTCTTTCGCCAGAGGCACCAAGCCAGGCTTCCAAAATGAACCCTTAAAACTCTATAAAAGACCTTAGGTATATTCTTACCTTTTCCCAGTTTAGTAACACCATCAAGCTGTTGAACAATTTTGTCAGTTTTAACCCGCTATATGTCATATGCAAAAAGAACTGGCAGACACCCAGGCAGTCTTTCAAATAAAAGATACTTTACTAAAAGATGATAAAAATATGAAAAACGTAACCACAGAACAATATATCAAAGAGCTCACAATCACATAAAAGAACAAGGGAAGATTACAAAACAAAAATTCCTACCACCATACACTTAGACCTTTTCTATCTAATGTATTACCTCTGTAAGTGCTGTTAAATTAGAGAGCTGTGTCTTTCTAAAGTTCCAAAATAATATGTCATATTCCCCAGTTACAAGGATACATTTCAACCCCATCTCCCCACCCTCTTGGTAAGTCATCTAGCTCCTCCTTTTTAGAATATAAAATGACAAAAAATTATTTCCTGTCAGGAGATATTTTATATAATGTGACTTCAGAAGGAAAAAGACATTTCCTAAATGATGACAGTCTTTAATCAAGCCTTTCCTTTGAACTGGTGCCTGATTCCTGTTTTCCCAAGGAACACCAAAGGGTTTTACAACTTTAACGCCACCTTTGTATCAAATGTTCTTCCTCTTAAGATGCCATAAAGTTTATTAGGCTCATCCTCTGGCAGACGTCATAAAGTCACATTTAGTTTCCACTTCAAAGAACCTATGCATGTCATAAAAAGATAATAAAATGCCATTCTTAAGTAAGCCAGTTAATTAAATGGTTCCTGCATCACCAAAACCTGGGGCACCCATGGAAGCACAAGCTGTCTTATGTGAGATAATCACATACTATATTGTTATATTACAAATATCATACAATAATCATAACCAGCTGGCCAAGTGTCACAACCCACAGTTCTTTTGGCTCCTTATGTGTATTCTGAATTTCTGTAGGTTTGATATTTTCATTGACATAAAGGGCTACTCCCCCACACACACACACACACACTTTTTGTACCTCAGTCTCTTCTGAACAGTATGTTACACCTCATTTAGAATACGCCTCTCAGCTATGGGGTCCTTATAAGAAATGCAATCGTATACAACTTGAAAATGTGCAAAGAAAATTCACAAAACAATTGCAGAGGTTGCAGACTAGTTCTTACAGGACTAGATTAGATTCTTTGAATCTAATGTCATTAGAGACACGCCGATTAAGAGGTGATTTGTTATTTCTTTTCGATGTTATAAATGACCCCTATCAGATGACTGAACTGGGTTTAGAATTTAAATCTGATCTATATAATACTAGAGGGCATCCTTTACAGTTGGCTGGTAAACACTTTCACTGTAATAATAGGAAATTTGTCTTTACATTACAGGTCATACATCCTTGGAATACATTGCCATTATATGTTATTATTAGCAAATCAAAACTCGAGTTTAAAAAAACGATTTGATTCTTTTTTGCTGACACATGGACAGCTAACATACTACTAATGTAGTGATTGGTTAGTATAGGAGCACCTATGAGCTTTCTGCTTCCTTGCTCCTTGACTTCCTTAGTATGTTCCAGTACATAGCCAGGTACTGAAATCTCCCAAATGTGGTTACTGGTGAATCATATCTCGCTAATTTCTACTATGTCCAGTTTAGCCTCTGTCATTGTTGCCTGCAGGTCTGGGATCTTGTTTCCCAGACTGCAGGCATTTGTGTACATGATTTTCCATTGGCCAGTTTTTGGTGCGTTAGTTGTTGGACGAGGTCCGGCATTTCCACTGCCTGTCGTATGGGGAGCTGGGCCTTTTTCCTTACCTGGTGATGCAAATGAACTACAAACGTGATGAACTTCTGTTTGATCACTAGCTGAGGGAGGAGGGGTGTTCTTCCTGTTCGATGTACCAGGTGTCGCATCCCTCTCCCCACTGGCTAGTTTAAATATTCTGCAAAGACATCAAATTTCTGCCCCAATGCACTGACTCCCTCCTTAGTCAGATGTAGTCCATCAAATTTTAAAAACTTTCACTCCCAAAACTGTTGCCAGTTACCTACAAATGTGTGTCCTTTTTCCTGGTACCAGCCCTTGATCCACATGTTTAGCTCCTCTATCTCCCCTTCTCTGACCTTCCATCCATCTGCCCCATCTCCCAGACTGGCAGGATCTCAGAGAAGGAGATGCCGGATGAAATGGATGACAGTTTGTCTCCCAGTCTGGTCAAGTGTTCCTTGGTCTCCACGACTGACTGGCTGGCAAGATCAATAGTCCCTATGTGTACCAGGACATCAAGGTTTACTCCTGCTTCCTGCACAATTTTAGCACTGTGGTCAGTGTCTCTCCACACTGATGTACCTGGGAGATATCTGACCATTACCCCCGGCTGGATGTAGGTATCAACTCTCCGAATCATGGAGTCTCCTATGATCAAAAGTGTTTTGGATTTCCTTTTTGCTTTTTTTTTTGTTTTGGTCCCTGTTTTGAGCGAGTTTTGTAGTGCTAGCTCCTGTACAACAATGTCCTGCTCTGCATTGTCTTCTACCCCTTTGTTTGATTTTGGAGATAGAGGCAAATACCTGTTTGTAGTTTTTATATGGTTTGTGGAGGTGATACATTGGAGAGCACTGAGTGATGGGGCACTCGATTTGCTCCTCCTTACTACCTGCCAACCTCCTGGACCAACTATCCTCTGCAGTCGAAGTGCTTCAGTTAGATGTTGGAGAAATAGCAGGTGGTTCTTATAATATATTTCCTCCTGAATATGTGATTTGAGGCATGCAATCTCTGTCCATGCTGCCTGGAGCTGAGCCCTTAGATCTCCAATGGTCCAGCATGTAAGACAGCGTCCTAAATCCTATAAAACTGCCCTTTTTAAAAGTGTCCCGCAGTGCCTGCAGTTAATAATATCCATTCCAGCTGAGCTGTTGAGTTAATAACCTGGTCAGAGTAATGAGAAGGAAGAAAATGAAAGCAAAAGTAAAATGTTGTTTTTTGTTTTTGTATAACTTGTTGTAACAAGTTAAATTACTTGTGCCCCTGTAAGTGAGGTCACTGTGTGGATACCCCACTGATCCTCCCCTTCCTGCTTTACTACAGGAAATGACACAACTGTGCTGTGCTACTCTATAAAAGGAGTGTAGCAGGGGGTGGCTGGGTGGCTGGGTGGGCCCCTCCCCTGCCGAAGGAAGAACCAAGGATAAAAGAAACAAGGAGGTAAGAGCAGAAACAATCAACCAACAACAAATGCAGTAGCCCTGAAAGCTTAGCCTAATGATAGATAAAACTGTAAAACCTGTAAGCACCACCTGTAACAATTTCACAGAAGATATACCCTGAAAAAAACACTTTGCTACAGATAAAAATAAAGCAGCAACAGAAGATATACCTTGTAAAAACAATTTGAATCAGAGATTACAGCTGTAATCTGTAAGCACAAAACAGTAACAAACCTGTAGGCACACCCTGTAATAATGCAGCAGACAGTGTACCCTGCAACATCAATTTGAATCAGAGAAGATTACAGCAGAAAAATGTAAGCAAAAAACAGTATTAAACTTTGTGAGAACAAAAGAAAACAGTAACAAACAGTAACTCTGCCTAGCAAAAAGAAGCCTTAATCTTGTTCCCTGCTCTGAAAATGTTGTTCCTTGCTCTGTCCTTACAAGCAAACCGAGAAGAAAAGCGCTCAGGTGAAGCTAGGTGCCTTTGCCAGCAAACCTAGCCTTCTACTGGTAGAATAACATCTGCTTTCCTGCTGGTTGTACCCGTGCATCCAATTCGCTCTGGCTGCCGCCCTCTTGCAGTGTGCTGACTGCTTCAGGTCACTCATGATGATCCCTCCCAAGTCCTTCTCCTCCTCTGACCTGGTAACCAGTACACCTCCCAGCCAGTATTTGGTCTCCAGGTTCTTCACCCCCAGGTGCATTACTTTATACTTTTTGCCATTGAATCCCCGTTGCCAAATATCTGACAATTTCTCTAGCTGGGCCAGGTCTTTCCCAGGGTCCTGTCTCCCTTCTTCCATGTCTACTCCCCCGCAGAGCTTTGTGTTATCCGCAGACAGGCATATTTTACTTTGTATTCCATCTGCAATGTCCCTTATGAAGATGTTAGATAACACCGGACCAAGCACCGAGTTCTGTGGGACCTCACTAGTGACTGGCCTTGCTTCCAAGAACTCTCCCCTGCCCCCGGCCAGCACCCTCTGCCTTCTAGCCTTGCAGCCAGTTTGTACCCCACATAACCAGTTTTGCCCTTACCCCCAGGTTCTTTGGCTTCCTGATTAATCTCCTGTGGGGAACAGAGTCAAAAGACTTACTGAAATCCAGATACCAGATGTCCACTGCTTGGCCTCTATCCATTGTCCTGGTTAATTAATCAGGTTTGTCTGACAGGACCATCCTGAGAACCCATGCTGCCTCTCGTCCTGGAGCCCATATTCTCACACAAGGCTTACTAGTCTTTCTTTCAAAATGGTTTCTATGCGTTTCCCCCCATCGAGTTAAGACTGACTGGTCTGTAGTTACCAGGGTCATCCCTGAGCCCACTTTTGTGCAGCAGCACCGCATGCCCTGTCCTTCAGTCCAGGGGTACTTCCCCCATCTCTAGTGAGGTGCTAAGCAGATCCGCTAGGGACCCGCCAGTACATCCCCCAACACCTTCAGATGTGTGCCATCCAGTCCCCCAGGGATTTGTCTGCCTTCAGGGCCTTTAAGTCTTTCCTCACCCTGTCTATTTCAAGCTCCCCATCTGCGACCCCACCCACCCACCCCTTTGCCTCTCCTTCTTCCCTGAGGTACTGGACCATCTTTCTTCTTAGCGAAGACCCAACAGAAGTACCTGTTAAGTAATTCCGCTTTCTTCACTCTGCCCACCCCTCCCTTCTCAACCTCACTATTCTGTCCTTGGTATCCCACTTCTCCCTGATGTACTGGAAGAAGGCATTTTCCCCCACTTTGACCATCTCTGCCAGCTACTGCTCTCTCTTGGCCTTGGCTAGTTGGACTGCCCTCCCTTCCTCTCTTGCCTTGGAACAGTACATCTCTCCGTTCTCATCTTTCTGGGTGAGCTTTTATCTCCTGAAGGCTGTCTTCTTACTCATTACCACCTGGGCTACCTCCCTATCAAACCAGCTGGGCTTTTTGGCTGCAGATTTTTATTTTGGAGTTGGCACACATGTTAGTGGCTGCCAACAGCCCCTCCTTGATTATGGCCCATTTCTGGTCCACCTCCATTTCCTTCCTGATCCCAGCAAGGTGCCCTCCAGGATCTCCCCATCCTACTATAGTCTGCCTTCCTGAAGTCTAGTACCCTTGTTCCTGTCATAATCTTCTACCTGCCCGTGTCTAGGTGGAACCACACAGTGTGATGGTCGCTTCCTGCAAGTGGTACCTCCACCTTTATCTCTTGAACATGTGCATCGTTAGGCAGAACCAGGGCCAGGACCAGTACGGCCTTCTCCCTGGTGATACTGTGGCACTACTTTCTTGATAATTTCTCCCTGCAGTTGTGTAAAAAGTACAGAAATGTGTTTTCTTTTTTTCACAATTTAACATTTTTTCCCATATAATTGCACTCTTCTGGACTATATGTAATAGATAAAAAGGACCATTTAGTGAAATTGCTCCTCAAACCTGTCTGGTTACTGATCAAAATTAACAAAGACTGCTAATCAAGTTTCCCAAGCTGATTTATGCCTTGTGTTTGGAAGGATGCCTGCCACCATGTTGCTCACAGATGCACACACCCCTCACTTGCTGTTATGCTAATGCATCCTTCTGACCACTGACAGAGCATGCAGGGCACATTAGCACAGAGCGAGTGAGGGGAGTTCACACTGTGCGTAACATGGCAGCAGGCAAACTTCCAAATGGGACATTACATGCCTTTAATAAAACAGGAATTATGAACTGAGGATCGTAAATAGAAGAATCTGATTGGCCCAGAGCTCTTTGAAGCCTTGATGATATTGGGCTACATTGTCACGGCTTCAAAAAAATTCCAGCGCCACCAGCCTCCTTGCTCTCTACTGTCTGAGAACTATTTTTTCCAAACGTACACCTACACTACCCAAAAACTCATTCATAAAACGTTTTAAAACCTGTTTCTTTTACTTTTTTATTTATAAAACTTGAAACTCAGTTCATAATAGCAATAAGTTACTCCAGGGTGTGGTATATCATGGGATATCGCCACTTCTCAGGTGGTTGGACACACTCGGCTTGCGGTCTTGTGCCCAACCACCCGAGGCATGACGATATCCAATGATATACCACACCCTGTCGTGCCTTATTGCTTAAATAAAGCATATGCAGGCTCTGGGGGAAAAAAATATGTCCTTGATTAAAATGCTTATTAAAGGATTATAAGCGATGGGGAGTGCTCGAGTATTTGTGATGTTTTTTTTTTATAATGCATGGCGTTAGACTTGTAACCAGTGATGTGAACATGGATCACAAGCAGGGTTGCAGCTATGAATTTTGGGGCCCAGCACAAGTCAATCGAAATGGGCCCCTGTTTCCCAAACCAGCTAATGCCAGCTCCTCAGAAGGGCCCCTCCTCAGCTTGGGGCCCTGGACAACTTCCCCACTCCCCCCCCCCATTACTGCGGCCCTGATCACAAGTCCTTAAATCCTAGCCTTGAATTTCCTTTGTTTTTGAACATCTAAAAACCCTAACATAGACAGACAGATAGATACTGAAGATTTAGATTAGATAGATACTGGGCCCAATTCACAAAGCTTCCGGCATGGCGCAAGGGACATGCACCAAAAACAATGGCACATGGTGCACCGCCCACCATAAGATACGCTGGGAGTGATTCACAAAGGCAGCCTGCATCAAATGCAGGCTGCCTGCCCCAAACGGGACTTGTGCCATCCCTGTGCCCAGAAGTGGGCTGCGACAAGGCGCTAGGGGCCCTGCGGCAGACGCAAGCTGCCACATCCCCAAAAATGGTATTCACAAAATGCATCCCATGGACAGTTCTCTAAATATCCATATACTAGCCAGGGCTGGTCTAAGGGAACTTAGAAATCGCCCATGGGGACAGTTCAGCACTGTGCCAGTGGTCTAGTGTTCCCCCCATCCCTGACGCTGCCGTGTTTGTTAGTAATGATTAGATCTCCCTCCCCAAACCCAAACAGACTGTATATAGTATGAGCTCAGTGAATGATGTCTCAATCACTGAGCGCATACTGTATACAGTACAGCACTCAGCCAGAGCTCAGTTGGCGGCTGGCCGTGGAGGTGAGCGGTGGGCAGAGTCAATCGCCAACTCACTGGCGAGATGGGCATAGCTGGGTGGGGGGGCTGCCACTAGACTACCAGGGAAATTGTAACCTGGTTTATTGCAACAGGACTTGGAGGAGGGGAATCTTGGTATTTATTACTTACTACGGACAGCATTGGGGTTTGGGGAGAAGGGACCACTAGACCACCAGGGTCTAGTGCAGCATCTTGCGGCTGACCCTCCTGGTCCACCGTCTGTGTGGCACACAGCTAGGTTTGATGCAAGCCTTTGAACTTAGCCACTGGGACCCTGCTTGTTAGAGAACTGGGCGCAGGTCCCAAGCGCATCGGGCTTCAGCGCAAGCTGCTGTTAGCCGAAGCTTGCATCGCTCCAAGCCCGCTTTGAGAATCAGGCCCGAGGACTCCAGAACTGGACACAGTACTCTAGGTGGGGTCTCACCAGAGAATGATACAGAGGTATCACCATCTCCCTCTTTCTACTGGTGATACCCTTCCCTACACACCCTAGCATCCCACTGGCTCTCTCCACTGTCTTGTCACACTGTTTGGCCACCTTTAGGTCATCAGATATGATAGTACCCAGGTCTCTTTCCTGTTTGGTGGTCGCCACTACCACTTCCCCTATTTTGCACTGTGACCCTGGGTTTCCATACCCCAAGTGCATGATTTTGCATTTTGTTGCACTGAAACTTAGTTGCCACTTTCTAGAGCACTGCTCAAGCTTACCTAGATCTCTATTCACCCCCCCCCATGAGTGTCTATTCTGTTGCAGATTTTTGTGTCATCTGCAAAAAGACATACCTTCCCCATCTAGTCCCTCTGCAACATCGCTTATAAAGATATTAAAGAGGACTGGTCATAGTACTGATCCTGGTGGCACCCAGCTAGTCATCCTCCCTTCCTTGGAGTGAACTCCATTTACCACTACCCTCTGTCACCTATCCTCCAACCAATTTCTTACCCAGTTTACCACTTTTAGTCCCACTCCTAGGCTGCCCAGTTTGTTTAATAGTCTCCTATGTGGAACAGTATCGAAAGCCTTACAGAAATCTTGGTAGACCACATCCACTGCTCCACCCTGATCTACTTCCTTGGTTACCCAGTCAAAGAAATCTATATTAGTTTGACATGAGCTCCTTCTAGTGAATCCATGCTGCCTCGGATCTTGTAAGCCAACAAAAAAAAAAAGAGAGAGAGAGAGGTGCTCAAACAGCTAAGGCACCTCAAAGTAGAAGGGTCAGCTGGGTATGACAAACTAGACCTTCAGCAAGATTTTCAAAATGTTCTGCGCTGGTTCCAGTCCAACCAGCTTCAGGTCAACACAGAAAAAACAGTGTCTATGACCTCTGGGGCCAGCCAGAAGGTGGCCTAGCTCGCCTCCCTCCCTGTCTTCTCCATGCTGGATGGCACACTGCTTGAAATAGTCCCAGCTTTCAAGTACCTCGGTATGTGGTTAGATAGCAGGCTTGAGTTCTCTGCCCACATTGATACCATCCATGCCAAACTCCGACCCAAATTCGGTGCCCTGTGCCACAATAAGGACTGCCTTTCTCCCCAGCTCTGCCAGGAGCCGGTCACCAAAATTATTATTCTGATTTTCAACTATGCGGATGTGGTTTATGGACTGCCCCCTCCACCTTCCTTGCCAGACTGGACACCCTCTGCAACACCTTCTGCCGCTTTGCTACCAACTCACCCTCTGATACTCACCACTGCTGCCTTTACTCCTCCCTGTCCATCCTCCCTATCCATCTTCCCTCACCCCTCACATGGTCAGTCGCACTGTGCTTCCCTCATCTCTAAATACTGGTTTGGGTCCCTCCCCTCCTACCCATCTCATCGCCTCTCTCCCATCCCCCCCCCTCCTCCTCCCTGTGCTCGAGACTCACACACATTCTCCCTTCTCCACCCACACTCCTCTGCCAGGAAATCGGCTTTCTCATACTACCTCCCTCCCTCCCTCTGGAACCAGCTACCCTCCTCCATCCGCCTCCCCTCCCTTCCCTCCTTAGATTCCAGTTAACCCCCCAGCTCCTGACTACCCTCTTCCTGAACGCTTCCTTACTCTTGCCTGGCTTTTGATCACCCCTTACTTCTCCCTTCCTCCTTACCTCATAGTTCTGGCAACCTTATTGAAGTTTATCAACCTGTTTTGACTCCTACATTCAGCACCAGCTCAGCCTCCCTTCACTCTGGCACTAGCAGAGCGTACCCAGTTTGCACAGATGATCTGTATGCTAATTCACTTCTCCTCCTTATGCAGTGTTTTGCCATTTTGTCTGTACTGCACTCAACTTCTGCTGTTTATGTCAGCCGCGCTGTAACCACGTCACTTGACTAGCTATAATATTTTGTTTGTAATTGTGTTCTCCCCTTCCCCTTTCCTCCAGATCACAGCTGGAAATGAGCCTCGGTTTCGTGTGCCTCTCCCCGTGACCAATTTTAAATAAATAAATAGAAACAAAACTGCTAGAAGTGGCTGCCCTTATGGTTTGAAGGAAGTTTTGATTGCTAAGCGCCTGAGATGAACTCTTTGGTCCCCCAACTGTACACTCCTTGAAGTATCTAGGGTGAGGTTCAACATGGGGAAAAGGTCCTTTGCCAGTACTGCCCCCATCCTTGTGGAACAACCTCCCACCCACCTTACAAGACTGTTCCTCACTTCTACTCTTTGAAGCTGGACTGGTCAGTGTATGATCTGCCATATCATTGTTGTGCTTATCTAATTATCACAAAATATATGTAACCTTGCTGTACCCTCACTATGGTCCCCACATGCACTGAATCATGGCTGTATGTAAGACACTGTAACTCACTGTTGTTTTGAATGAATGATGTCTGTTCTGATTTACCTCTCTGTAATTAAACCCAGGGTGCCCCTGAAAAAGGGACTATTAGGTCTCAGGGGGCCCACCCAGTCAACAAAACTGAATAAATATAGAGGATATTGTATGAGCAGCCATACACAACAAGCCTGTGTCTGCACCGAGAGGTTTTTATGGCACCCAGGAACCTCGAGAGCAAAGCTCAAGAGATTCACTGGTTGCTATAGAAAACTCAAGATGGAGACACAGGCTTGTCTGCGTATGGAACCTCATACATTATCTTATATAGAGCATGGGCATTCATACCCATTTCAGACACTCTGCTTCCTTTCAGTGAACTGTGGGTGGGGAGAGGGAGGGACTTGAGGTTTAGTTGCAAGCTCAAATTACTGATTCAATGTGTTGCAGCTTCTTCTGTAACTTCAAGCTTAACACAAAAAAAAAACAGCTTCCAGCTCAATTTGAGGAAAGCAGCATGTGGCAGCATTCTAAGTTGCTGCGTTGCAGCAGTGACGTTACCACTACAGTACAACCACATAAAGATGTCACTACTGCAGCACAATGATCATATTCCAGGCATGCAATTCCATGCATAACAGGGTCCCACCACATGCTACATAGAGAATACTGTGTGTTCTGCCATAGAGGGGCTCTGATTTCTCTCTGACCTCAACAGCAAAGCTCAACAGGTCTGTGGGAATCAGAACCCCGAGGTGGCAGAACACACTCGGTGTGCATAAAGTTGCTCTTCCTGCATTTTTTATAGTGTATAGTAGTGCTTTCATAATGCTGTTGTACCACAGAAGGGTACAATTACACTCCATGACTTTTGAACTGTGGCACAATCGCAGTTTGAAAGGGATGGAATTCTATACAAAACATTGGGCCCTATGCACAAATGGGCGGGAATTACACACAGGAGGCACGTAGCTCCGCACCTACAGACAGGTGCGCACCTGGCGGCATGCATGACGGTCGGCCACTGGTACACGCAGGGTGGATGAGGTGGAGCCGAGGACCTGGGCAGGCATCCAATCGGATGCCCATCCGGGTCCCTAAGTGGATCCCTTATGCAGCAGGGCACGCATAAGCTGTGTACTCCTGTGGATGTTGGACAGCTGTGCAGGTGTAAGGAGGGCAGTGCCACTGGCCATCCTGAGTCACAGCACAATCTGGAAGGTACCAGGCCATGGGGATAGGTGCTGACGGTGCCACAGAGGGTGGGCACTGGCCACTGCTGATAATACCGGGGTCAGGGTTGCGTGGCTGTTCTGGGCATACCAGTGTGTGTGTGGGGGGTGGGTATGCCTAGCACTACAGGGTCAGGGGTATGCCTGGCACTACAGGGTCAGGGGTATGCCTAGCACTACAGGGTCAGGGCTGGCACATTGGGGGGGATGTGTAGTGCCACTGCTGGCACAGGACCCGGCACTACATTGTCTCGGCGGTTGCCCCGTCAGCTGCCCCACCCCTCACCATTGGCCTGGTGGGCTGGAGCATCACGGGGGTCAGTTTCCTTGTTTCACCGCATCTGGCAGACCATACCCAAGGGGGCACCCAGGGAGTTACGGTAGGGTCCCATAACCATAACCTGATCCACTATGTGCCCCCCCTGCGGAGAGCGCTACGCACCTTAGTGCATGCACATAGTGCTGGTATGTCCCCCACCCCACCCCTGACACGCTGCTGTTCATGCAGCCAAGGGATTGGATGTAAGGCTGTTCACCCCAGTTAGCGATCCCGCATGCAGGGCGCATCGTAAAGCGGAGGACATGCGTCAGATACGCAGTGCGTAGCCACTCTGCACAATCATACATAGGCCCCATAGAGAATAATTAACTCCCCTTTGTTAAGAATGAGCAGATTCTCAACACCAAGCTAGTTTGGTGACATCAGTGCACGACAGCAGATCTCAACTGCCATCCTGGTATCACTGAACTAACGAGGCATTGACAATCTAACAAGTTCTCATTGAAGGGGGGGTCAATTTGAGACTGTTTTCAACATGACTGTTTGATTCATTGATTGATTCAGTTGATTTTACAACTTTTAAACTGCCTTCTTTTGAATGGCCACACGAGTCACTTCTCACAGCTCACACTGTCACAGAAGTGGGTGAGATTGCAACTGTGACTGGTCTAGGAGAAACCTTGATCTTCACATTCCGAAATGTTAAGAACAGCAGGTTCTACATTCCAAAACATGAAGAACAAGGTTTGGAAGCCACAAGAAAAACAGGCTCAAAGTCTATTATAATGTTCTACTATACACTATAAAAAGTGTGTAATGAGTTTTTGTGCAAATTACACACCGGTGGAGGATGTGTTAAAATATGTACCACCAGACCAGATCTAAAATGGTAAAAATTGGGCCAGCCAGACTGGGCACAACTTGTAACATAGTAAAAGCCAGCAGAATAGGCCTCATGGTCCATCGTGTCTGCTCGGAAGCCAAACCCCTACTGGGAGCTCACTCCACCACCACCACTCACAAACCCAGAGGTGTCTTCCCTGGCTTCAGTATCCCCCGTACCTGTCCCAACCCTCCTTGAATCCTTCCACTGTGTTCACTTCCACCAGACTCCTGGGCAGTGCATTCCATGGTTCCACCACCCTCTCAGTCAAGTAGTATCTCCGGCACTCCCCCCTGTCCTTCCCCCCACTCCAGCTTCCACTCGAGTCCCCTGGTAGTTCCCCCCGTCTTAAGCCTGAACACCTCCTTGGTTCCGCCTTATTTATCCCCTTTACATGCTTGAAGACCTCTATCATGTCCCCTCTCCTCCCTCTCTTCCAGTGTGTACAGCTTGAGTTCTTCCAGTCTCTCCTCATATGGCCTACCCTCCATGCCCTGAATCATCCTGGTCGCCCTCCTCTGGACCCTCTCCAGCAGCGCTATGTCTTCCTTACGGTGGGGCCTCCAGAACTGCACATAGTACTCAAGATCTGGCCTAACCAGGACATTATAAAAAGAGGGAGAATCACTTCCCTCTTCCTGGAGGTAATTCCCTGATTATGCAGCGTTCCGGGTCGCCAATGTACGCGGCTTAATAAGCGTATGGCATTATGGCGAACCTGAACCTGTCGTGCTCGAGTTGGACCCCGTGGTTGGGAATCATTAGTGGGGGGTCCGGGAGGCGAGCCCCGTGATGGGGTTGTGGAGGTGAGCCCCCACAGAACAAAGACATAATGCCTCATGGCATAAATCGCTAGGAAAAGGACAGCGTTGTATGACATTGTGCCCTGCAACATAATGACCCCGTGTCGCTATGCAGCTCCAGTATCCTGTTTGCTTTTGCTGCGGCTCTTCGACAATCCTTCAGTGCTATTCATTTTGCTGTCTACCACTACCCCTAGGTCCCTCTCGCCTGATGTGGCTTGCAGTGTGACCCCCCCCCAGGGTGTATGCATGGTCCGGGTTTCTGACACCCAGGTGCAACACCCTACACTTCCCTGCATTGAGCTCCAATCCCCACTTTCCCACCCACCCCCCCCCCAGGGTATCCAGATCCTCCTGGAAGGCCTCTCTCCCCTCCTCCCCATCTGCCAGTGCTCCCAGTTTTGAGTCCTCTGCAAAGAGACTCAGCCTACTCCTAACACCTCTCCCTATGTCCGAGACATAGGAATTGAACAGGAGTGATCCCAGGATCGAACCCTGGGGGACCCCACTGGTGACCCCTCTGGGGGAAGAGACTATCCCTCCAACGACCACTCTCTGTATTCACCCCATAAGCCAATTTTCCACCCACCTGAGCAACTGCCCCCCATCCCCATTCCTCCTCTCAGTTTCATTAGCAGGCCATTATGGGGTACCGAATCAAATGCCTTACTGAAATCCAGATAGAGGACGTCCACCAGCCTATGTCGGTCCAGGGCACCCATCGCCCAGTCATAAAACTCCACCAGGTTGGTCTGGCACAACCTCCCCGGAACAAAACCATGCTGTCTGTCATCCAGGTGCCCCAACCTTTCCAGCTGCCCCCCCAGCCTCTCCTTGATAATGCCCTCCATAACCTTGCCTACCAAAGATGTTAGGCTAACAGGCCTATAATTCCCCATCTCCTCTCTGGACCCCACTTTGTGGATATGCACCACATGAGCCACCTTCCAATCTTAAGGCACCCACCCTGTCCTCAGAGAGATGTTGAACAGCAAGGCCAGTGGAGCTGCCAACACATCCGCCAGTTCCTTCAGTACCCTCGGATGCAGCCCATCTTGCCCCGGTGCCTTCTCAGTCTTTGGCGACCGGAGGGCCTCTCTCACCCTATCCATTGTGATTTCATCCTCCTCTCCCTCCTCCTCATGCACCGGCCCCTCCCCCCTGTAGAGTTGGCCCATCCCCTACCCTAGCCTCTTCCAGTCCTTCAGTCTCTAACTGACCTCCTGGTTCTGTGGGCTCCCCTTCCCTCCCATCGGGATGGAAGGATCCCCTGCCTCCCCCGGTAAAGACCGAGGCAAAGTACTCATTTAGTACCTCTGCTTGTTCCCCAGCTTCCTGCACCCAATTCTCCCCAGTCCTAATCCTGCTGATCAGTGCCCTCGTTTTTTTTTTCTCCCCTATATATCTATAGAACCCCTCCCCCCCAAGAATATCCCTGTCCAGGTTTTGCTCCTTCCTCACCTTGGTGCCCCTTACCACACAGGTGACCCCTCCTGGCCAGTAACTCATATTCTTCCCTCTCCCTTAACCCCATTGAGCATGGTAGTCCCATGCCCTTTTGAATCCCTCCACTGTTTCTTCTCCAACAATCGCCTCTGGGAGTCTGTTCCACTTATCCACCACTCTCTGTCTGTGAAATAGTACTTTCTAATGTTACCCTTGAACTGCCCCCCCACCACCACCTGCAGGCCATGCCCCCTCGTCCTCTGATTTTCCTTCATCTGGAAGATGCTTTCCACCAGCACCCTGTTTATACCTTTAAGGTACTTGAAGGTCTCGATCATGTCCCCCCTCTCCCTCCTCTGTTCCAGGGAGTACATGTCCAGATCCCTCAACCTTTCTTCATAGGATAGGTGGCTCAACACTTTTTCCATCTTTGTTGCTCTCCTCTGAGCTCACTCCAGCCTCCCCACATCCTTTTTGAGGTATGGCCTCCAGAACTGGACTCCATATTCCAAATGCAGTCTAACCAGATGGGTGTACAAGGGTACTATGACTTCTCTATTTCTACTGGTGACCCCCCTTACGATGCATCCCAGCATTCCACCACCCTTAGTCACTGCTCTTCCACCTTCATGTCCCCCGATATAGTGATGCCCAGGTCCCTTTCTTGTTTTGTGACCTCCAGATCTCTGCCCCTCATGCAATACCCTGCCCTCCGGTTCCTGTAGCCAAGATGCATGACATTGCACTTTTCTATGTTGAACAAAAGTTGCCACCTCTTTGACCATGCCTCAAGCCTCCCCAAATCTCTCTGCATTCTTTCTAGCCCTTCCTGTCTACCCAATTGCAGATTTTAATATATTCTGCAAACAGACTCAAACACCCTTCAAGGCCCTCCACAATGTCCCCTATAAATATATTAAATAGAAGGGGCCCCAGCACTGATCCCTGAGGGACCCCGCTTGTGACCTTGCCCTTTCCGGATGCCACCCCATTTATTATGACCCTCTGCCTCCTGTCCCACAGCCAGCTTCCCACCCATTTAACCACCCTCTGACCCAGCCCCAGGCCTGACATTTTATACAGCAGTCTCCTGTGGGGCACGGAGTCAAAAGCCTTCCTGAAATCCAGATAAACCACATCCACCACCCTCCCTTGATCCAGCTCCTTTGTGACCCCATCAAAAAACTCTATCAAATTTGTTTGACAGGATCTGCCCCTTGTAAAACTATGTTGCCTTGGATCCATCAGGCCACTTTCCTCGAAGTAGTTGGTGATCCTGCCTTTTATTTGTTTCTCCATGACCTTGCCTACCACCTATGTCAAGCTTATGGGCCTATAATTTCCAATTTCCTCCTTCCCTCCCCCCCTTATGCAGTGGGACCACATTTGCCTGCCTCCAGTCTTCCGGCACCACCCCAGTCTGCAAGGACTGATTGAAGAGTGCAGTCAATGGCACTGCCAATATCTCCTTTAGTACCCTTAACACCCTTGGGTGCACCCCATCCGGTCCCATTGCCTTGTCCACCTTCATGCAGTCTAGTTCTCCCAAAATCTTCTCCACGAGGAATGGCATTATATCCTCTTCCTTCTCCCCTGCCATTACTTTTCCTGCTCTGCCGCCTTCACTGTCTTCCCCCCTAGTGAACATGGAGCAAAAATAGCTATTTAGCAGGTCCGCTTTCTCTCTGTCCCCTTGTAGCAACTCCCCCTGGCTTGTTTTTAACTGGAGTATTCCCTGCCTAGTCTTCCTCTTTTCACTTATGTACCGGAAGAAAGTCTTATCCCCTTTTTTGACCCCTCTAGCTATGCACTCCTCCGTCTGTGCCTTTGCCCTCCTTATCTCTACCCTGGCTTCTCTCTGGCTCACATTGTATTTTCCCCAGTCCTCTTCTGCTTGCGTTGCATTGAACTTTCTGAAGGCCTTCCTTTTTGCCTTTACCTTTTTTGCTGCCTTCCTATTGTACCACAGAGGCTTCCTCCTTCTTTTATTTTTACTTGCTCTCTTGGCACAGATGTCACAGTGGCCTCTACATTAGCTTCTCTTATCTTCCCCCTCATTACCTCCACCTCTGTCAACTCCTCCACCCCTTCCAGTGCCCTCTCCACCATTTCCCCCATTCTCCCGAAGTTTGCCCTCTTGAAATCCAGCACCCTCAACCTAGACCGGTGAACCTCCGCAGTGTTCCTTACTGTAAACCTGACTGTGTTGTGGTCACTCGTACCAAGATGTCCCCCCACTGATACATTTCCTACCCTATCCCCATTTGTCAGGACTAGATCAAGAGTAGCTCCTGCCCTGGTTGGCTCCCTGACCAGTTGATTTAGGAGGGCCATTTGCCAGGAGTCCAATATTTCCCTGCTGCCAGCTGAAGCAGCAGAAAGGGTGTCCTAGTCTACGTCCGGTAGGTTCAGGTCCCCCATCAGCACCACTTCCCCCTCTTGCTGCCATTCTCATGAACTCATCAGCCATGCTTCTATCCACTATTTCCTGCTGTGCCGGGGGTCTGTAAACCACCCCCATATGCACCATCTCCCCTTTCCCCACCGCCAACGAGACCCAGAGTCCTTCGGCCTCTCCCCACCTACCCTGAAATTCTGATGCCCTGATACTCACCTTTATGTAGAGTGCACCCCCCCCCTTTTCCACCCTGTCCCTCCTGAACAATTTGTACCCTGGTATCTCCATTTCCCATCCTTGCTCCTGGACATGAAGGTGGAAAGGCAGTGCGGGAGAGCAGTGGCTAGGGATGGTGGAATGCTGGGATGCATCAGAAGGGGGATCACCAGTAGAAATAGGGCGGTCATAGTACCATTGTATATCCATCTGGTTAGACCACATTTGGAATACAGAGTCCAGTTCTGGAGGCCATACCTCAAAAAGGATGTGGGGAGGCTGGAGCGACTTCAGAGGAGAGCAACAAAGATGGGAAAAGGGTTGAGCCACCTCTCCTATGAAGAAAGGTTGAGGGATCTGGAAATGTACTCCCTGGAACAGAGATGGGAGAGGGGGGACATGATCGAGACCTTCAAGTACCTTAAGGGTATATACAGGGTGCCGGTGGAAAGCATCTTCCAGATGAAGGAAAATCAGAGGACGAGAGGGCATGGCCTGCAGGTGGAGGGGGGCAGTTCAGGGGTAACATTAGGAAGTACTATTTCACAGAGAAAGTGGTGGATAAGTGGAACAGACTCCCAGAGGAGGTTGTTGAAGAAGAAACAGTGGAGGGATTCAAAAGGGCATGGGACAAACATGGGGGGGGGGGTTGAGGGTGGGGAGGCAGGTCCAGGCAGACAGCTGGACAAATGGGCAGACTCGGTGGGCCTTGTCGGTTCTTTTCTGCCATCACATTTCTATGAATTTATGAATCTGGTGGCACCATGTTTCAGTTACCCCCACAATGGCAAGGCCTTCCTCCACCATATAGACAGAAAGAAACTGTAGATAGATAGATAGGTAGACAGACAGACAGATAGACATCTTTATTTTTTAACAGGATGAAACTAGATCAACTTTTCTGACTGGACCAGTTGGCCCAATTTTTACCGTTTTGGGTCCGGTGGTCCGGATTTCACCCATAACCCCAGAGATGTGTGATGCACCATAAAAGCTCAAGTGGTTTAATCAGGCACAACACAGAAAGAGTGTATAAAAGGACAAATTACCATACTCCCCATTAATTAAAATTGCTGGTCTTAGAAGTGGAAGTTGTCTCTGATTTATGGAGAAAAGGAAAGTAGTTTTTCCTGGCTGATGGCCAGCAGCTATTTGTTGCTCCATTATATACATACCACCTCTGATGTATACGGCAGAATTACACACACTTGTTTCAGTGTGTAATTATGGCTAACAACCAGTTATTGTAACACACTTTCAGTCTCTAAAAGTAGGTAAAAAAACATTTATCTGCACTGACTAGTACCAGAAATTATGGCAAGAGGTAATCATACACCCACAAAAATAATTAGCAAATGAATGCAGAATGTGATAAATTTACATCTGTGTATCATGCATTGCAGTCAATTATAGGAAGTGAGTCCGATATAGACAGACACCCTGTAGGGATTGGAGCCATTTGCGGCACCGGCGGGACTTATTTCGGGTCCCCCTGTCGGTTTTAAACCGGATCGGTTTCATGAGCCATCGCACCACGACACCGATCCAGGTGGTAAGACAGCTTCAGATAATACAGGGCTGGCTTTTACACCCCGTTATTTAAAAACTCTAAATGCACTTCTGATCCTGGAACATCTGTTCCTGGAAGAGCGGACGTTCTGAACTTTCTTCTTACAGGGTCCAGGGACAGAACTGCATTTATCGGAACCGAGCCATCCTGGAGCGATCGGAAGGAATTGCACCGACAAAGCAGACGGAAAAGGGATGAGAAAACGGTAAAAAAAGAGAACAGGCGATGAAAGAGAGGAACGAGGAAAAGGGATAAAGCATAACATGGCACAGTTTTACTGGACTGCATGGAGCCCTAATCCCATTTCCTGAAACGTCACTGTCCTCCTCAGCCTTTCCTGAACCGTTATCAAAAAAAACCAAAAACCCGAGGATGAGAAAAACCTTTTCCAAACTTTTTTCTTTGCCCTTTGTTTTGCACACTTGGTTCTCCTTACCTGCTGTCTTCAACCCTCCAACAACAAACAAGAGGATCCGAGACAGAGAGACCCGATCGTACCGAGCTAGGTCCTGGTACTGCTGCTGCTGCTCCTCCTCCTCTGCCTGCCTGCGGAATTCTTTAAGGAACTACCCGAAAAGACACTTTTCTCTCCAAGTTTGGCATCTCCCACTGGGAGGGGAAGGGAGGTGCCTGCTGCTGGTTCCTATTACAGAGACACAACACTGACTCACAGCTGCAGCACGGGGGGAGGTGTGTGTGTGTGGGGTGGGGGTGCTTTCTGTCTGGGACTCCTCCTTCAAGGACCGACTTCAAAACGGTACAGGGACCTTATGGTAGGAGCTGGCCCCAATGACAAGAAATGTGTCCCTTTCTTGGTGGTGGGCACTCCTATTGGGGAGGGGGGGTAGCCCCAGGACACATTGTATAGCCGGGGGGAGGGGGGAGCATACCTCGCAACCTTTTATCACTGAATGTAACACTGTCTACTATGTTTTTGTACTTAATGACATGGAACCTTTGTAAAAGAGCCTTGGCTCAAAGGTATTAATTCCTAGAACAATAAACTTCAACTTCAGCTTCTGACTCTCGTAATGAGGGGCACATCCTCAAACATGTAGATATAAGCTCAGAATACTTTGAAAACCACTGCTTACTAGTGCAATGCTTATATCTGATTTAGCATCTGAACATATCATGGATTTCTGTTTTAAAGTCTAAATTTATAACACATTCTCTGAGTGGGCAGCACCTTTTCCATGAGGGACAGGGCAATTTGAAGGGTAAAATGAGGGACATCCCTCATGATCAGTGACAGTTGACAAGTATGGGGGGGGGGCTCATTTGGTCTGGAGGGACACCCTTTCTGTCTCAGAACGAACCACTGATTTATTTTGTTTATTTATGTATTCATTTTATTTATTCATTCATTCGTGTATTTTTCAGGCATGACCTAAGCCATAAAGGGCAAAAAACATACAATACCAGTAGAGCCACATGCAGAGAAATTATAAGACCTCTGTAAGCAAAACACAGACAGACCAGGACAAGTCTGTTGATCCCTGCTGATGGGAATACCCCTTTGGACTTAGAGGAGGCCCTTGCACCAGGCACTGAGATAGTCCCAATGACAATCTTTGTGGTGGTGGGGGGGCACCTCTTTTGCCATCCCCATCAGGTTCCTAGGGATTAGGAAATGGCACAGCATTGTCATGCACAGAGTTGAGGAATGAGGGTGGGGTCTGAATAGTGTTTGTTGATTGGTTTAGATCCCCCACTCCAAATTTTGCACTTGCCATGATCCCTGCAGCCCCCCCCCATTAGGAATTCTAACTCTCACACTTCATGAGGCTGAATGGCAAGTGTTCACAAGCTATGGACTATGGATGTGTGAGAAGGGGTGCCCTTTGAGGGGGAAACTACTGTAGGCGTTATACAGCAAACGACATATTAATGGATTATGTATAAGGTGTTAAGTTACATAAAGGACACTTATAACACTTAGTAGTTAAAGTGTAATGAAAAAAGTGACACCCTGACAGGAAAACCTGCTGTGGATATCACACAAAAGTATGTCAGATGTTGACTGGAGCATTGTCAGCACTAAAATATCAGTGCTTTAGAAAATTTAAATTAGCCATCGTATGCCCTGAGACTCATCGGCTCAGTTAAAAGAATAGTCTTATTTATTTGTTTCTGTACCAGGATGACTTTGTTTATGTGCAGGACATAATTTCCAAAAAGCATAGAAACAGAAAATTTGACGGCACAGAAGGACTGCGTGGCCCAACTAGTCTGCCCATTGTTTCCTACCTACGGTGTCACCGAAGACCCTACTTGATCTCCAGCTTCTCCCCCTTCCTTTCCACCAAGGTTCCCGTATGCTTATTCCCATGCATTCTTGAACCACACTACTATTTTCGCCCCCACCACCTCTGCTGGAAGACTGTTCCAAGCATCCACCACTCCTTCTGTGAAGAAGTACTTCCTCACATCTACCCCTCTTCAGCTTCACTGCATGTACCCTTGTTCTCGAGCAGCAATTTGTTCTAAAAAAAAAAAATGCTTCCCTCCTGTACTTTATTTACCCCCGTGAGGTATTTAAAGGTTTCTATCATATCCCACCTCTCCTTCCTCTCTTCCAGGGTGTATATATTTAGGCCCTCAAGTCTTTTCTCATAGGGCTTCTGATGCGAACTCCCTGATGAAGGCTTAATTGGTGAAGCGCTGGGGCACCTGCATGTGGATCTTTCTGTTGTGTCCTGAGTGATAATTTGAAAATAAATGAAGATTTACTTTTGAAATTATACCTGACTGCATTTGTGCCTTCTTCATTGGGGTATCACTCCCCTGGCTCTGGAGTGCAAATTACTTAGTTTGACAGTGGCTTCTGATGCGGACCCTGCACCATTTTAGTTGCCCTCCTCTGGGCCGCCTCCACTCTATGTCCTTTCAGAGATGTTTTTGCTCTTTTTGCTGTTCCGTTATTGTTTTCTCTCTGTATTCCTGGTTAAACTTTTCAAATAAATAAAATAAATAAATAAATGTGGTCCCTATTTCTGCTGGTGATACCCCTCCTTTGGAACCCAACAGCCATACCCTTGACGGAAGTACACAGGATACCTCACGCTCTCAGCTGACAGACATTGGTGCAGGCAGGCATAAACTTGAAGCAAAAACACAGGTACCTGTGTTTTTGCAATATCTTGACCACTCTTTGAGTTTTCTCAGGTCTCCGCTCATTCTTTCCACCCCGCTGGAGCATCTACCCTATTGCAGATTTTGGTGTTATTCACAAAGAGGCAGAGCTTCTCTTCCAGCTCCTCTACAATGTCACTTACAAAGGCATTGAAGAGGACCAGTCTCAGTACTGATCCCTGTGGCACCCAGTGAATCTTGTTCCAAAAGAAATGACTGCGAATACCTGAGGTGGTGTGGTGCAAGGCTGGGGATTGCTAGCCCAAAACTATGACAGTCCTCCAAAATGGTCTTGCCCTCATCAGAAAAAAAATGCACCAGTTCCATTGTTCTCATTTAGTGCTTTATTTAAGCAATAATGCCCAACAGGGCATGTGTCGTGCTGGGATAACGTCATGCCTCAGGTGGTTGGGCACGAGGCCGTAGGCCGAGTGCGTCCAATACCTGAGGTGTGACATGATCCCAAATGACACACACGCTGGAGGGCATTATTGCTATTATACAATGGCTCGTTGTTATATATAAAATAAAGCAATAATTTTAAAGAATGTTTTTATTAGTGTGGAAAAATATTTTTGTTTCTTAAGAGGAGATGCAAAAAAGGAGCATATGGTCAAGCTCCATGTGGTCATCCAAATGGGTTCACAGTGCTGAGACTAGACCCATGACGTTGTGCTGGGATAACATCACGGGTCCAGTCACAGAATGACCAATCAGAGACCAGGACTATTTCTTGCCATTGTATAATTAAGCAATAAGACATGACAGGGTGTGGTATATCATGGGATATCGTCACACCTTGGGTGGTTGGGCAGGAGGCTGCAGGCCGAGTGCATCTAACCACCGGAGAAGTGACGATATCCCATGATATACCACACCCTGGAGTGACTTATTGCTATTATGAACCGAGTTTGAAGTTTTATAAATGAAAAAAATAAAACAAACAGGTTTTACAACATTTTATGAATGAGCTTTTGGGTGGTGTAGAAGTACATTTTGAAAAAATAGTTCCCAGACAGTAGAGAGCAAAGAGGCTGGTAGTGCCAGAACTTTTTTGAAGCCGTGATGATGTAGCTCGATATCATCACAGCTTCGAAGAGCTCTTGGCCAATCAGATTCCTCTATTTACGATCCTTAGTTCATAATGCAAATTCAAAAATGAAAAGATGTGAACAGACAAATGGATGTCCACACTGTTTCATTTTTGAATTTGCAATAAAGCACTAATGGTGAACAAAGGAAGTGGTGTGTCTTGTTTCTGCTGAATGCAAGACCATTTTGGAGGAATCCACATGGCACCCCACTGGTCATCCTCCTTTCCTTGGAGTGAACTTTGTTTACAACTACCCTCTGTCACCAATCCTCTAACTAATTTCTTACCCAGTTTACCACCTTTGGACCCACCCCTAAGCTGCCCAACGTCCTTACGAGTATCCTATGCGGAACGGTGTTGAAAGCTTTGTTGAAATCTAAGTAGACCATGTCCACCACTCCACCCTGATCTAATTCCCTGGTCACCCAATCAATTAAATCTATCAGATTTGTTTGACATGACCTCCACTCCCTCCATGAATCCATGCTGTTTCAGGTGTTGTTACCAACTGGATTCAAGATATTCCACAATCTTTTCCTGCAGCAGTGATTCCATTAACTTTCCCCATGGATGTCAGGCTGACTGGCCTATAGTTGCCAGCCTCCTCCCTGCTACCACTTTTGGGAAGTGGGACTACATCCACCCTCCTCCAGTCCTCTGGAACCACTCCTGTTTCCAGTGGGTTGTTAACTAGGACTGTCAGAAGTGCAGCCAGTACCTCCCTGAGTCCCCTCAGTACCCTTGGATGCACCCCGTCTGGCCCCATCATTTTGTCCACTTTCAGATTTGTGAGTCTCTTCCAGACTTTCTCCTCCAAAAAGGACTAGTGTCTATCTCCTTCCACAGCTCATGTTACTTTTTTTGCGGCCTCTCTCCTTCTCCTTTCTCTGTGAACACTGAACAAAAGTATTTGTTCAGGATGTCTGCCTTTCCTGATCCCCTTCTGCATAGTCTCCTCCTTCCCTTTTTAACCCTACAATCCCTTCCCTGGTCTTCTTCTTTTCATTTACATTCCTAAAAAAATGTCTTGTCCTCTTTCATTACTTCCAGTGCTATTCTCTTTCTTCAGTTTGTGCCTTCTCGCTCCTTACTGCTTTCCCTGCTCCTCCAATACACCTCCCTATACGCATCCCTCTGCGTCTTCTTAAACCTTCTGAATGCTACCCTTTTAGCCTTTACCTCAGCAACTTCTTTCAAGAATCATAGCAGTCTCTTTTCCATCATGCTTTTGCTCACTTGTTTGACCCAGGGGCTTGTTGCCTTCACTGTGCCCTCTTTAAGCTTTGCCCACTGCTCCTCTACCCCACCAGGTCATCCCCCCACCAGGTCATCCCTGAGGTATTCACCTATCTTTTTAAAGTCTGCCCTCCTGAAGTCCAGGATCCTCACCCTTGTGTGGTTTGATTCTGTAGCCGTCCTTATGTTTAACCACACTGTACGATGATCACTGGTCACAGAGAATGGTGGTAAATGGAGTTCACGCAGAGGAAGGGAGGGTGATCAATGGGGTGCCTCAGGGATCAGTGCTGTGACCAGTCCTCCTTAATGTCTTGACATTGCAGAGGCACTGGAAGGGAAGATCTGCCTTTCTGCGGATAACACCAAAACTGCAATAGGGTGGATGCTCTGGGGAAAGGATTAGCAGAGACTTGGGAAAACTAGAGGAGTGATCAAGGGTATGGCAGATGGGTTTCAACGTGAAAGAGTGCAAAATAATGCACTTAGGGCACAGAAACCGAGGGGCGGAGTACAAAATGGGTGGAGTGGTATTGACGACCACCAACCAGGAAAGAGACCTGAGGGCAAACATATCAGATGACCTAAAGGTGGTCCGGCAGTGCAACAAGGCAGTCAGGAGGGTAGTGGGATGCTGAGATGCATAAGGAGGCGTATCACCGCAAAAAGAGGGAGGTGGTGTTGCCGCTGTATAGATCACTGGTAATTTATTTATTTAAAATTTGGTAACTGGGAAAGGCACACTGAGCTGAGGGCTCATTTCCAGGTGCGACCCAGGGAAGGGGAAGCTGTACCAAAATATCAGTGGACAATAGTAAAACAACATCTGAACAGACAGATGAGCAATGTGTTACAGTAATAGAATAAATCAAGAGAATTTGCATGTACCACAGTTAAACAAAGTGCAGTGAACTTTAGCAGTGCTAAGAATCACGACCAAAAACTTGTTTGAGTTAAAATCAAGACTTCAACGGTAACCGGAAGAAAGGTAGCAGGAGCAAATGGGGGGGGGGGGGTGACGTTTCAGCATATGTTTGAAGGAGTTAAAGGATGGGGATGGGAAGAGACAGCGGGAGGAGGGGACTTTGTTCCAGAGAGAGGGAAGCCTATAGAAAAATGCAGATTGTCCAGCAGAGGACTGTGGGTGAGGAATAGCAAAAGAGCAATGGTCCCTAGAGCAGATGGAGTGGGAGGCAGGGGGGATTTGGGATAGCAGTGAGGAGAGGTAGGAGGGAAGGATGTGGAACCAATATTTGGAGATGAACGTAGTGCAATGGGCCTAGACCCCACCTAGATTACTGTGTCCAGTTCTGGAAGCCTCATCTCCAAGAAGATATAGAGTGGAGGCAGTCCAGAGGAGGGCAACTAACATGGTGCAGGGTCTGCATCCGAGGCCCTGCAAGGAGAGATTAAGGGACCTCAAGATGTACATCCTGGAAGAGGGGGGAAGGGACATGGCAGAGACGTATAAATACCTTACAGGGGTAAATAAGGTACAGAAGGGGAGTATTTTTCAGAGGAAAAGATTTATGAGAACAAAGGTGCGTGCAGTGTAGCTGGAATGGAGTAAATTTAAGAGATCTCCCTCCCGCCCCCCTTATACAAGACTTTAGAGAGAGTAGTAAATAACCAGCTAGCAGTCTACCTGATTTGACATGAACTCTTGGCTAATGTGCAACCTGGGCTTAGAAAAAAACTTTAGCACAATGACTGCACTCCTTGAGTTCACAGTCAATCCATTGTACTCTGGAAAAGGGGGAAATAGCAGGATCTGTATACAGAGATCTCACAAAGGTTTTCAGCCTCATTAACCACGTCTTCCTCTGCCACAAGCTACTTAGGCTGGGCCTGCCTGAAGAATTAGTGTGCTGGTTTAAAGGCTACTTGGCAGGCAAATCACAAACTGTGAAATGCCGTAGTACACTTTCTGATGTATGGCCTGTCAGGGTAGGTGTACCCCAAGGGTCAATCTTTGGACCCATATTCTTCAGTCTATTTTTAAATAACTTACCTGATGTATGAAAATCAACCAACATAATACTTTACGCTGTTATCTTCTCCTACAACAAAAGCCCATCATTCCATCGCCTAAGCTGGAGATGGGCGAGTGGAAAATTTTTGAAAAATAAAATGGGGGGTAGGGGTGGAAGGGGGGGGTCAGGGAAGATCCATGGGCCAGGTGCAGACACCCGGACGTGGAGGCAGATGAAAAAGAAGGGTACAATAAGGTATTAACAAAATGGGGGGAAGGGGCAGTTACCGTGAGCCAACCAGACCCAAGGAGGGTGCAGCAGTGAGAAAAGGAGAAGGGGCGTTGGGCTTTTCAAGCATCCAGACCCTGAGAAGACGATGGACAACAGACAGTCAAGGAAAATGGGAAGAAGGGGCATCGGGCTTTACAAGCATCCAGACCACGTGAAGACAACCGGAGAGCCAGAGACAATTATATAAAAGACGATGGGGACTAAGTGATTGTACAATATATTAACAGTTGGACTTGATGATTGGTAACGTGTGGAAGGATGAAACAATGTTTTGTAAATATGTAATTTTAAAATGGCAAAGTAAAAGAATGATGTTGAATGTATAAAATAAATTAATTGCCAGTCGAGCACCCATTTAATAAGTTGTATGTGCATTATTTTCCGGGAATCTCCCTCTGACAAAAGCCTTGAGAAGCTGAGACAGAGGCTTCAGTCAGACTTTACTGCCATCCAGACATGGTTCACATCAAACTTACTAGTCATGAGGAAAAAAAGACCACGTTACCTTGGCATTACACCTGACAGTGTTTGTCTTTCAGTGCACATGTTGCCCACTTAGTTAACATGTTCAGCTCGAGGTTAGGGCTACTCTACAGGCACAGAAGAAACTTCCTGCCAGAGATTAAAACACTCATTGTGCAATGCTTCATCACAAGCATTATTGACTATGGGCTTATGGTATAAGGCTGTGCTAATGACAATATCATGTCCAGGGTCAAGGGTCTCCTCAACAGGGCCTGCCGCTTTGCACTTGGCCTAAAATGACACTCACACCTGTATGTTATACAGCAGGCTAAACTGACTAGACCTAAACTTGAGGATGCTCTACCAAACATTGCTTACAAGGAAAAAGGCTGTACGAGGCCTGTTATCCCCTGGCATACAGTCCATGTTTAATTACACTGACATGGCGTGTCACTCCCTACGGCTTCCGTGAAGAAAAGCCTCTCTTGGTCAAAATTGCTTCTCATATTATTTTGTGAAACAACTGAATACCCTGCCTGATACTCTAAAAAACTGCCAACTCTGCTGAAGTGTTTATGTCTAAGCTATTAAGCTCACTCACTCCAACTGGAATGTGTCAATCAATCAATCAATCTTTATTTAACCAGGCAAAACATCTTTTTTTGTAACTTTCTTTATCCACCGTGGCAGGCCACTGCTGTCCTCCGCCACCCTTACTTGATTCAGGCTCTTTCGGGAACTTCCTTGCATTATGCACGTCCCGGCGGAACTCCAGAGCCTGCCCAGAGGCTTCATCATGCGGTGGCCCACAATTGTCCACCATTTTCTCGCCCCCAGCTGCTCGGGACCCTGGAAGTGGTGACGTATGTGTGTGGAGGCACTCATGCGCACCACAGCTCCAGTCTACAGCCCATTCCACCCTCCCCATGTCATGCACCCGGGCTCTCAGAGGTGACACTGCCACCCAGCCTCCCCTGGGGGACAGCCAAGCACTGAGAAGCCCTCCTGAACCTTCCCGAGGTGAAGAGCTGGCAGCTGCTCAATGTCCTCTCCCCCCTGCCGACTCTTGACAACCCGTGCTCGTTCCCGAATCTGGGTCGTCAGCATGGCATGAGGTGTGGCGTCCAGCACCTCAACCCTCTGCGCCACCAGGCCCGGCCTCAGGCGAAACATCTTTGAGCAAAGCTCATTTCCAAGATGGACCTTGGCCTAGGTACAAAACATATGAACACATAAGGTAACAACGACATGCTACATATAACATCATGTGTAACTGCTACCAATGACCAGCTGTCCTTCCTCAATTGCATTTTATGTTCAATGCACTTTATACATAATATGACACAGCCTCTATCCCTATGTAGTGTAAGTTATTGTACTAGCATTGCCTGTTGCAGCTTTTGGTATCTGTGTATGTCACCGAGTATCTGTTGTTGCATATCTGTAATTTACAACTGTTATCATATAAATTTGCTTTACCTGACTTATGTAACTTTTGTTAACTTCAGCATAAATTTTATTGATGCATGTCAACAACATAAAAACATGATACAATCACAGATATTCGCTGTACTCAATTCACAGGTCATTTAAACATTTTCCACATTCCCACCCAAAAATTTCAATAGTAATAAAAAAAAAAAAAAGGAAGGGGATAGTTCTTAGACTCCCGGTTTAAACTCTCTGTGTCCCAATCAGTGTTTCTCGGGGACATTGGTTCCAGAAGTGTTCCAAGAGTCACTCATAGGGAAAATGATGGATCTTATTGGTCCATGAAGCCTGACCTTATAAAAATTATTGCCCTGAATATTGGCTGTTGCAGCTATATTGTAACTTAAAGTCCGTCTGGCAGGAGTGTCTGATATTCTGAACTCGACCACATAGAATATGCAGAGCCCAGACCCCAGTTGAAACCACAGATTTCTAATGAAGAAAATACTTCTGGCTTTCTTATTAATAATAAAAAAAAGAGATAGTAATTTTTTGTGAAATGGAAATAGCTAAAAATGAAAAGATAGGACCTTATTTTGCTGAGACCCTCCTAAAGCTAAATCATGTACTAGTGTAAATTCCCAGTTTGCTTAACCTAGTAGTTGTAATATACTCATATTCAAACTATTTACATCTAAACATAAACGAAAACCTGAGTGCGTACATCCCCCCCCCCATGGCCCTACGTTATCTATATGTGATTTTACAGTCTCAGTTGAGCCCATCTGTACTTGCGATTGATGCCAAGAGTGCCATATCTCCAGAAACTTATCTTGTTGCAGTCTAACCTGACTCGTGATGTTTTCCATCCATTCAAGTTCTGCCACCCTAGTCTTCCAACGGTTCAGGGTGGGCGGGGTGGGAGAGAGCCATCGGGAAGTGATGCATTTAAGAACAGCCACTTGTAAAATTTTGCCCAGGCACCTGATATTACTGGAGCAAACTAAGAGAGTTGGGAATCCCAGCATCAAGTCAGAAAATGTAAAAAGAATATTGAAACCCAATAGGTCTTGGAGTTCTGAACAGACATCCTGTCAAAACCCCACTAATTTGGGACATGCCCAAAATATATGGTGATGGGTACCCTTGCCACCACAATTCTGCCAGCATAAGTCAGTATGAGAGGTATTAAAGTGCTTGGTGATTACTGGTGTGTGGAAAAATGTAACTAGCACTTTCCAGTTAAATTCATGCTAGGAGGGAGATGCAGTTACCAGCCACCCCCATTTTACCCTCCTGGCCCACTGCTCTGGGTCTACCTGACAGCTGCATTCCTGCTTCCATTTCTTCCTCTGAATTTGTAAGAGAGGATCTCTAGAAAAAGATAATATAGAGTAAAGCTCTGAAAGATAATGAAAATGATATTTAAGGGTAATAGCATGATAGACAAAGGATTCCAAATCTGTGGGCTCCCTGTGTATCTGAGAAAGAACCCCTGGTGTCATAACAAAATGTCAGACCTGCAAATACTTACAGTGGTCTTCTTTTCTGAGGGAGTATTTGGCTTGTAACTGGGCAAACGTAAGACACCCATGCCCATCTGTACATTGCAGGAACGTAGTCAGCCCACGGCCCGCCCAATAAATGTAGCGACTTAAGTAACTTTTGTTGTACCGGACTCTAAACCCTTAGCACTGCCTAAAGAGTTTATGTGAAATAAAAACTAAAACTTAACTAAATGGGGTTGAAATCTTGTAAGGTATTGAGGTTTTCTTAGCTGCTGCTCCTTCCTGAGAAGACTAGAAAACTAGAACCTGGGGAAAAACCTAAGAAAACGTGAGGAGTGCTCATGGGTATAGCAGTTGGGTTTCAAAGCAAAAAAATACAAAACAATGCACTTGGGGCACAGAAACCCCGGAGCAGAGTACAAAATGGTGACGTTGTATTGACAACTACCTAGCAGGACAGAAACCTGGGGTCAGTCATATCGGATGACCTAAAGGTGGCAGGGCTGACCCACCAGCACAGTGGTAGTGCCACTGCTTGCTATGCCAGTGACCCGGGTTCGGTAGCAAGCCCAAGTTGTTGGAGAGCAGGCCGGGGGGAGGAGGATCAAGCACCCAGAGAGCTACTTTCTTTCTCCAGGGAGGGTGGGCTGCAGGCTCCAACACAACACCACCACGTGAGTGACCACAGGTAGTGGTACAAGCGTAGCTGTGGAATGTAGGGAGGGGAGGACATTGGCCGAGGTTGGAGCGGTGGCACATCACAGAGTGCCCGCCTGTCCTTGACCTCCCTGCATGCCGCTGCCCTCAAAAGGTAGAGGGACACGAGAAGGCTGGAAAAGCCTTGCAACTGTGCCTGTAGATGGGCCCTGGTGCCTCAGCCATGACCAGGATCTAGGGGGATAGAAACGTTGGACTGCCCGACATGATGGAATTGGCTGAGGGGACGACCTGGAGATCTCCCTCCTACCCCGCCCAGGGGGTTATCTGAGACAGGATGGTGGTCTGGCCCTCGGTAGCAGGACCCAAAGATGCCTGTTGAAGCCTCCAGGATGCCTAGAGTACCCCAAAGTAAGGTACAGTTGTGGAGAGAAGGGGGCATAGAAATAGTAAGTTAAAAACAAAAAAAAGGTGGCCAGGCAGTGCAACAAGGCAGTTGGGAGGGATAGTGGGATGCTCGGGTGCATAGGGAGGGATATCACCAGCAGAAAGAGGGAGGTGGTGTTGCCTCTGTATAGATCATTGGTAAGACCCCACCTAGAGTACTGTGTCTAGTTCTGGAGACCACATCTCCAGATGGACATAGGCACAGTGGAGGTGGTCCAGAGGAGGGCAGTTAAAATGGTGCAGGATCTGCATCAAATACCCTATGAGGAGAGACTCAAGGACCTCAGTATGTACATCCTAGAACAGAGAAGGGAGGGGGGAATATAATAGAGACCTTTTAATACCAAATGGAGATAGATAAGGTACAGGAGGGAAGTATTTTTCAGAAAAAAGATGCTCAAGAATAAGGGGATGTGTTGTGAAGCTGAAGGAGGGTAGATTCAGGAGAGATGTGAAAAAGAAGTTCTTCACAGAAAGAGTGGTGGATTCCTGGAATAGTCATCCTGTGGAGGTGGTGGGGGTGAAAACAGTTGTGGGGTTCACTAATGTATGGGATAGGCACGAGGGAATCATAGTGGAAAGGAAGGGGGTAGGGAGAAAGGGCTGTGGATCGGGCATGGTCTGTGGTAATAGTGTAGGTAGGAAGAAATGGGCAGACTGGATGGGTCAAGTGGTCCTTATCTGCTGTCAAAGTCTATATTTCTATGCTTCCTCTAGCTTTTCCTAGGTTGTACCCTAGGGAAGTGTTTGCCATCACTGGGTGCTGTACCTGGCTTCCCCACCATTTCTGGTGTTGTAATAAATTTTTAAAAGTTTTATTTTTACTTCTTTGCTGCTAGCAGAATAAAGAAGGGAGCTTACGATGGTAACCCTAGTCCTCCGTGTGTTTTATTAACAAACATCATAACCTCCTCTTCAGAACTGCTCTAGACTATGAAAATTACAATTTCTCCTCTGAACTAGATCCCCAGGCTAGAGCATTTTACTGCTGGGGTCTGCAGCCATGAACATCACTACATGGCTCTCTCTGCACTAAATTGGCCCCCCATTGAGGGGAGGCTTCATCTCCTTGTGCTCACCATGGTGTACTCCCCCCACCCCCGAAAACAGACCACTTAAAAAGATTGTCCGATTCACTGGACAGAAATAGGCTACCATGCCGAGAATACTCTCTGCTGCTGGTCAGCAATCCTTTGCAGACACCACATCAAGACTATGGCATTATCCCCCCCCCTCCCGGTTATGGAATGCCTGACCTTTGTGTCCCTTAAATCCGCTGTGAAGGAGTATCTGTCAGCAGACCCTCTGCCTGCTTTAGCTAGCTAATCTGTTAATCTGACTCACTGTATTTTGCCTATGACCAATGTCCATGATTTTACAGTACTAAATCGCACACCAGGGCCTTGGATTAAATCCCAGTACTGACACTGTAGTGCAGCATGGGGGGGGGTCCACTCCTGAGGTTCCATTGTTCAGATGAGACTTTAAACTGAAGTCCTGTCTGCCTGCTCTGGTATTTGTTCCAAGTGGACGTTAAAGATCCCATGGCACTTCTTGAAAAGAGTAAGGGAATTTCCCCCGTGTTCTGGCCAAATTTCCCCCATTTCCCTGAAAATACCCTCAACATCTTAAAGGGAAACATTCATGTACAGTGGCTGACATAGTTTGAAGGCCCATGAAAAGCTCTTTCAAATGAAGAACTGGGCTTGTCTGTAGCTGGAAGTACTCCACAGATATACATGACATAGTCTGTTCAATAGTAATACTACATTGCAGCCATCTGTAGAACATTGTGATGTCATTGAGGAACAAGCTTTGCTTGACTCAGTGTAGTTAGGCACTGCTTGCTCCTCAATGACATCACAATGTTCTAAAAATGTCTGCAATATAGTAATAATGTTAAACAGACCGAGTTGTCTATATCTCTGGGATGCTTCCAGCTACAGATGAGCCCAATACTTCATTTAAAAGAGCTTTTCATGAGCATTCAAACTATGAGGAAAGTTCCAGGGGACTGGAGGAGGGTGGATGTGGTTCCACTACACAAAAGTGGGAACAGGAAGGAGGCAGGTAACTACAGGCCTGTAAGCCTGATTTTGGTGGTGAGCAAAGTTATTGAAGTACTACTAAAAGAAAGGATTTGAGAATACATTGAAACCAGTGGGTTACAGGATCCAAGGCATCGTGGGTTCACAAGGGAGAGATCTTGCCAAACTAACCTATTAGAGTTCTTTGACTCAGTTAACAGAGAGGTAGGTCAGGGAGGAACAGCGGATGTGGCCTACCTGGATTTCAGTAAGACCTTCGATACCGTTCCATGCAAAAGACTGGTAAACAAGCTGGGCAACCTGGGAGTGGGTCCAAGATAGTAAGGTGGGTACAAAGTTGGCTAAGCAACAGGACTTAGAGGGTGGTGGTAAATGGGGTTCACTTGGAAGAGAGTAAGGTAACCAGTAGGGTACCTTAGAGGTCAGTACTGGGACCAGTCCTCATCAGTGTCTTTATTAGCGACATTGCAGTGGGGCTGGAAGGGAAGGTATGCCTGTTTGAAGATGACACAAAAATCTGCAACAGAATGGACACACCGGTGGGAGGGGGGATGAGGGAAGATCTGAAAAGGCTGGAAGACCGGTCAAGGGTTTGGCAACTGGGCTTCAATGCCAAAAAGTGCAAAAATCATGTATATGAGGCACAGAAACCCAAGTGCAACATATCATTTGGTGGGGGAGGTGGTTGCAACCACAAATCAGGAAAGGGATCTGGGAGGATATCATATCTGACAACCCGAAGATAGCAAAGCAGTGTGATAAGGAAGTGAGAAAGGCTAGCAGAATGCTGGGGTGCACAGGGAGAGGTATCACCAGCAGAAAGAGGGAGCTTGTGTTACCATTGTATAGATCAATGGTGAGGCCCCACCTGGAGTAATGTGTCCAGTTCTGGAGGCCCCCCTCTCAGGAATGACATAGATTAAGTGGAGGCGGCACAGAGAAGGGCAGCCAAAATGGTACGTGTCCTGCATCAGAAGCCCTATGAGGAAAGATTCAGGGAATTAAATATGTACTCTCTAGAGGAAAGGAGGGAAAGGGGAGACATGATAGAAACATTCAAATACCTCAAAGGTATCAATAAGGTACTGGAGGGTGACATTGTGCACATGAAGAGATGCTCAAGGACAAGGGGGCATGATAAGAAGCTAGAAGGCGGAGACGGAGGGGATGTAAGGAAATACTTCTTTATGGAAAGGGTGGTGAACATCTGGAACAGCCTTCCACAGAGGCAGTGGGTGCCAGAACAGTAACAGGATTCAGACATACATGGGATAGCCACAGGGGGACCTTAGTAATGGGGGGTAAGGCCAGAGATCACTTAGGGTCTACGTAGCACAGTAGGTAGGGACTGTTTAGGGCAGACTAGGTGGGCCAAGAGGTCCTTTTCTGCCGACAGCTTCTGTGTTTCTGTGGTAGCTGCTGGGCATGAATGTGTCCCTTAAATGTGGTTCAATGTCCACTTGTTTTCCATCTGTATCCCCCCTGCCCCGGGACAAGGCTAAAAATAGGCAGAATTGTCTAGCCCTCCTTTCCCAGTCAACAAAAACTATCTAGCTAACATAACTAAGTGCCTTTGCACACTTATCTGAATCCTGGCCCTCATTTTCAAAACCCGGGAGAAGCGGCACATCTACTGTAGATGCACTGCCCAAATAAATGGGCCGGCTCAAAAAAATGCAATATTCAAACAAGATGCGCGATCCCAATGGATCACGCATCTCGATTGAATATAGCAATCCCAGCCGGCAGCTCAAATGTGGGCAGCTGACAATGCGCCAGCGCATCCCAGGGGGATGGCCTGAATACCAGGCATGGGGATGCATGGATGTGTAGTCTATACTGTATGCTATAAATAACAGTTCAGTCAGCGGGCAGCTGTGGAGGTGTGCAGAGGGCTGTGCTGCTCGCCGGCTGACTGGCCATGCTGGGATGGGAGGGAGCAGGGTGGGATGTGGGTGCCTGAATGGGTGGTGGGGTGGGGTTGTGATGCTTGGCCAGCTGGTTATGATTGTTCTATGATATCTGTAATATAGAATGTGGTATGTGATTGTCTCACATGAGATATCCTGTGCTTATGGGTACCCCCCCAAGTTACAATGACAAGTGACCTGAAACCAGGAGGTAATTAAAAGACTAAAGAGACTTAATTAAGGGTATCCTGTTTTTTTTTTGTCTTAATTAGAACCGACCCAGCTGCCAGGATATAGGGCTCGTAAACTTTTTATAATGTCTTAGAAGAAAAATATTTTATACCAACCTGGTGTGAAAAGTTGTAAAATCTTTGACCAGCCTTGGGAACAGGAAACCACACACGGTCAAAGGAAAGGCTTGATTAAAGACTGTCATAATTTGGGAAATTAGTTTTTGCTGAAGTCACAGTATTTAAAATATCTGCTGACAGGAAGATCATTGTTTGTATACTTTTTTTATATTCTAAAAGGAGGAGCTAGATGACATCATAGAAGGGGTGTGGAAACACAGAGTTTTAAACTGTAGTCTGTGTTTGAACTGAGTGACATATCTTTTTGGACTCTTAAGAAACAAGATCTCTGATCTAACTTAAGCACTATAAAGAGGTAATACATTAGATAAAAAAAAGTCTAATTGTATTGTGGTAGGAGTTTATGTTTTGTACATTAACCTTGTTCTTTTAAGTGATTGTATGCTTTTTTATATAGTGTTCTGTGTGTACATTTTACATATTTTTTATCCATTTTTAAGTAAACCTTTTATTTGAAAGATACTGCCTGGGTCTTCCAAGTTCTTTCTTTTGCATGTGATGTATAGAGGGTCAAGACTGACAAAACTGTTCAAGAGCTTGATGGTGTTACTAAACTGGGAAAAAGTAAGAATATACCTAAGGTCTTTTATAGAGTTTTAAGGGTTCATTTTGGAAGCCTGGCTTGGTGCCCCCTGGCATAAGATTGTACCGCAATCCCCAAAGAGGGTACGAATCTGTGCCTGTACATTTGGGTATGCTAGCATAAGGTTCACAGTTTGAATCCCCCCAGAACTTGAGACTAAAGGTGATTCAGACCCACAAGCAGACAGGAGGGATACCCTGTCTGTTACCTGTTCACATTACTGCGCTCGGAGGTTGGCACTGTGGGAGCAGAGGGCCTGACCTGCCAAGTGCATTTGTGATGGATTTGGTTGGCAGCGGTGTGGATAAAATTGGTAACACAAGCTTTAACTGTTTGTGTGTTAGCTTAATACTGTACAGCTTACTTGCAAAATAAGGCAGTGATTTATTTTTAAAAATGGAAACAGAACTATATCATTTGGCTTACAGTCAAGTTTCTACCTGTTTGATTTATTTTCTAAAGTGCAAGTTAAAGTAGCAGTAGTTAGGGAAGAAGATGGCTTCCAACTACAGCGGGCACACTGTAGACTACTTGAGGCAGTTGTGCCAGGACAGAGGAGTCCTGTATGAGAGGAGAGCCACCAAGCAGAACCTCATGGATGCCCTGATGGCAGCAGATGCCCAGAGCATTGAGTCACTGACTGTGACTGTAAGGGACCAAACCTTGAGCGTGGAGGGGCCAGCGGCCAGTGCAGTGTCCGGATCCCATGAGGATGACAGCAGGGCCAGTGCTGGCGAAGGGCCACAGCAGCAGGGGAAGGTCACCAGCATTCTGGAGCCAGAAGCAATCAAGCTGCAGATTGAGTTGCGCAGAATGGAGCTGGAGTTCCAGAGGGAGGCTGAATGAGAAAGGTGAGAGGCAGAGCGAGAACAGCGGGAGGCTGACTGGGAAGAGCATGAGCGCCGGAGGTGATATGAACTGCAGAAGTTATGACTCCAACCACCAGCACCAGAGCAGGTAAGTGGCTTGGGTTTAACTGGAACTACAGGACTGGGTTACAAATTGAATTCCAAATTGATAGCTGAATTTAAAGAAGGGGAAGATATGGATGCCTTTTTAAATTCCTTTGAAAAAGTTTGTATTCAGGCAAAAATTTCTAGAGGGTCCTGGAGCTTCCAGCTATCCTCGCTACTTACCGGGAAAGCTCAGAATGCATTGGGTCAAATGGACAATGAGGACAGTAATAATTACAGCAAACTTAAAGCTGCACTGTTAAAAAGTTTGATTTAACTGCAGAAGCATACAGAGCTAAATTCTGTAAGCTCAGGAGAAGCCCTGATATGAGCTATGAGGAGCTAGCCACGAAACAACGTCAATGTTTAAAACGTTGGTAGGAGGGAAATGAAGCAAACTCTGTAGATAAAATTGAAAATGCTATTTTATTAGAACAGTTTTTTTGGGCATGCCCAGCAGAGCTGAAAACCTGGCTGGAGGACCAAGATCCCAAAACAGTACAAGACGCTGCTGAACTCTCGGACCGATATGCCAAGAACAGACCTGCTCTGAGAGCGAATGGGGCAGGCGTGGCAGCACAGAAAGGAAAAAGCGTGCCTTCAGGGCAGCTAAAATCCTCACTGACTCCACCAAAACCAGTTAGCCCCAGGTTTCAGAGAAAAGATTTCTCTGAGAAAAGAAACGAATGTTGGGTCTGTAAAGAAACTGGGCATATTTCCAGACAGTGTCCCAAAAGGGAGAGCAATATGCAGAATGGGGCTAGGAAAGAAGTGGGTTGTTTGTGTGTCCCTGGAAGCATGCCTGTGAACATGAAGGAACATATGCACCCAGTCACGGTGAATGGTGTACAGACACAAGGGTTAAGGGACATCCCTGACACTGGTAAAAAGGGATCTGGTAGAGCCTGGTCAGCTTATACCCAATGAATTAGTAACTGTACAAGACTTCACTGGGGAGGAGAAAACATTGCCACTCTCTAGTGTTCTCCTGGACTGGGGTGAAACTGGGAGAACGGTGCAACAGGTGGCTGTAACCAAAACTTTAGCAGTTGACATCATCCTTGGCAACAATCTCAAACAGGGGATGGTGTGTGCAGTCACCCGTAGCCAAGCGGCAAGGGAAAATTTTAGTTCTCTGGACCCCACAGAAGCCATTATGGAAACCACTGGGAGGCTGGTTCCCCAGCCTGTGTCACCTGATATCGAGACTAATGAAAAGGGGGTAGATATTTCCCCAGTAGCAGTTAACCACACAGCTATGGAGGGTTACTCCGAAGAGGGAGGGGTGACCCATTATGAGAGGGTTAGGGATGACAGTGATCCTGAGTGCCCTGACACTAGTGCTAGGGACCCTAGTTTAGAGACTGAAGGGGACCTGTTCCATACCTTGGGAATGTGTAAGGAGTTTGCAGCTGCTTAGAAAAGTGACCCTAGTCTAGAGAAGCTGAGGGCTTGGGCAGACTCTGACGGAGCACAGGGAGGTGACGGCAGACATAAGGTTTATTGGGAAAATGGACTGATGTATACTCAGGCTGTGAAGACAGAGGGAAGGGTGATAGGTAGGCAGCTTGTCGTTCCCCAAGGGTACCGTGAGCAGTTGCTCAAGATTGCACACGATATTCCCTTGTCTGGTCATTTGGAAATCGCGCGCACTACACAGCGGTTGGCCCAGAATTTCTATTGGCCCAGCTTCATCCAGCAGGTGAAGGAGTATTGCAGGTCTTGTCACCAGTGCCAAGAAATAGGGAAGGCGGGTAAGAAAACACAAGTCACCCTAACTGGGCTGGCAGTATAGCCTAGAGGTTAGAGGAACGAGGTGTGAACGAGCTTGATACATCCAGCAGACCAGACCTGAGTTTGATTCTCATAACCTCCACTTGCATACTGTGTGACTCTGAGCAAGTCACTTAACCGCCCAGTGCTCCCAGGTTGCCCTGAAAACAAGCACTTGTGCCTAGTGGGCCTTACCCGGTTACCAAAAACTAAAATAAAATAAAATAAAAAAATAATAATAATTCCATTGCCCATAGTGTAGGAGCCATTCCATAGAGTGAGAATGGATATTGTTGGGCCTTTAGATACCACCAGCTCCTCCGGGAAGAGGTTCATCCTGACTGTGGTGGATTATGCCACCCAGTATCCAGAGGCAGTCGCCCTGTCCTCACTGAGGACAGACAAAGTGGCAGATGCCTTACTTGGGATTTTCTCCCGTGTTGGACTTCTGCAGGAGGTTATCACTGATCAAGGGGGTTCCTTTATGTCGGACCTGATGAAATGTTTGTGGGAGAAGTGTAGGTGGTGCAAAGGTGCACAACACCTTATCACATGCAAGCCAATGGGCTTGTGGAAAGGTTTAACAGTACCCTGAAGTCAATACTCCAAACACTTGCTGAACAGCATGGGAGGGACTGGGAGAAATACCTTCCCCACCTGTTGTCTGCATACTGGGAGGTGCCCCAAGAATCGACAGGATTTTCCCCCTTCAAGCTCTTATGTGGACGCCGGGTACGTGGGCCCCTAGACTTGATCCGGGAGGACTGGGAAGGCAAGCACGCCACCCAGGGCACTCCCATAGTAGATTACGTCCTTAGGATTAGGGAAAGGCCGAAGGAGCTTATGGGGACAGCCCAGAGCAATCTGTCAGCTGCCCAACAGAAACAAAAAGTGTGGTACGACTGCAGAGTCACAGCTCGCTCGTACACGGTGGGTCAGGAATCATGGTCCTTATTCCGGTCCGGAAAGACAAGCTGCAGGCTGAGTGGGCAGGACCATACAAAGTAGTTAGAAAGGTAAATGACGTGAATTATATCATAGAGTTACCTGACAGAAGACAGACAGAAAGAATGTACCATGTCAACATGATGAAGCCATATGCTAATAGGGCTGACATGGTGTTTGCAGTATGTAGTCCTGGGGAGGGGATGGATGAAGGAGACCCCCTTCTGGACTTCCTGGAAGAAAGAAAGTGGGAGTCCTCTGTGGAGGCAGTTAAACTGTCACTCCAGCTGGCCCCGGACAAGATCCAGGAAGTAAGGGAGGTTTTAGCAGACTTTGCCCGACTGTTTAGCGCCAAGCCTTGACTAACCCCCTTAGTGATGCACGATGTAGAGACAGGGACACAGATGCCTATATGGCGGACAGCATATCAGGTGTCAGAGGCTGTCCAAAAGGACATTAGGAGGGAGGTGGAGGAAATGCTGGATTTAGGGGTAATCCAGAGATCCCACAGCCCCTGGGTCTCACCCGTAGTTCTTGTGCCCAAGCCAGATGGCTCTACTCGTTTCTGTGTGGACTATTGTGGATTGAATTCGGACATGAAGTCAGACTCCCACCCGATGCCCCAGACGGACGAACTCCTGGACAAGTTGGGAGGGGTGACCTACCTTATGACCATTGACCTGACAAAGGGGTATTGACAGGTAGAGTTAACTGACAGAGCTAGGGAGAGGTCGGCCTTCATCACTCTGATAGGCTTATTTGAATTTACAGTAATGCCTTTCAGAATGAAGAACGCTCCAGCCACTTTCCAAAGGATGGTGAACCAGGTGTTAAATGGTGCTGAGGAGTACGCCATGGCGTACCTGGATGGCATTGCCATCTTTAGTGCCAGCTGGGAGGAACACCTGTCCCACCTTAGGAAAGTGCTGGACAGGATACAGAAGGCCGGGCTCACTGGCAAAGCTGAGAAGTGCCAGGTGGCCATGGCTGAAGTGGCATACCATGGGCATGTTGTAGGCCGGGGATAGCTCCATCCTAACCAAGTAAAAATAGAGGTGATAAAGGCATGGATCAGACCAGAAACGCAGAAGCAGGTCAGGAGTTTTCTCGGGACAGCAGGGTCCTATAGGAAATTTGTACCCAATTACAGTGCCCTGACTGCTCCCCTATCTGACCTGGTAAAGAAAAAGATGCCTAAGAAAATTACATGGGAACCAGCCTGTGAAAAAGCCTTTACCAGACTGAAGGAGGCACTGTACAGTGCTCCTGTATTGACAAGTCCTGACTTTAGCAGACCCTTTATAGTCCAGACTGACTCCTCAGACATGCGTATTAGGGCAGTACTGAGTCAGACATCCAACCAAGGGAAAGAGCACCCTGTAGTGTACCTGAGTAAAAAGTTACTTCCCAGGGAGCAGGCTTACTCTACTGTGGAAAAAGGAGTGTCTTGCCATAGTGTGGGCCCTAAAGAAGTTAGAGCCATACTTATATGGGCAGCATTTTGAGGTACAAACGGACCACAACCCCCTGGTTTGGCTGACCCAAATGGGAAAAACTAATGGTAGACTATTAAGATGGAGTCTTGCCTTGCAAGGGTATGACATGACAATCTTACATAGGGCTGGAGCGACCAATCAGAACCCCGATGGCCTATTGCATCTGTATGAGGAGTGAACTGACCTGGGAAGCTCATCCCAGGCAGGGGACAGAGCCCCCAAATTCAATCTAGGTGGGGAGGACTGTGACGTTTGGTCAGCTGGTTATGATTGTTCTATGATATTTGTAATATAGAATGTGGTATGTGATTGTCTCACATGAGACATCCTGTGCTTATGGGTGCCCCCCCAGGTTACAATGACAAGTGACCTGAAACCAGGAGGTAATTAAAAGGCTAGAGAGACTTAATTAAGGGTGTCCTGTTTTTTTTTTGTCTTAATTAGAACTGACCCAGCTGCCAGGATATACAGTAGGGTTTGTAAACTTTTATGATGTCTTAGAGAAAATACATTTTATATCAACCTGATGTGAAACGTTGTAAAATCTTTGACCTGCCTTGGGAACAGGAAACTACACAAGATCAAAGGAAAGACTTGATTAAAGACTGTCATAATTTGGGTAATTAGTTTTTGCTGCAGTCACAGTATTTAAAATATCTCCTGACAGGAAGATCACTGTTTGTATACTTTTTTTATATTCTAAAAGGAGGAGCTAGATGACATCATAGAAGGGGTGTGGAAACACAGAGTTTTAAACTGTATTCTGTGTTTAAACTGAGTGACATATCTTTTTGAACTCTTAAGAAACAAGATCTCTGATCTAACTCAAGCACTATAAAGAGGTAATACATTAGATAGAAAAAGTCTAATTGAATTGTGGTAGGAGTTTATGTTTTGTACTTTAACCTTGTTCTTTTAAGTAATTGTATGCTTTCTGATATAGTGTTCTGTGTGTACATTTTACATATTTTTTATCCATTTTTAAGTAAACCTTTTATTTGAAAGATACTGCCTGGGTCTTCCAAGTTCTTTCTTTTGCATGTGACATATAGTAGGTTAAGACTGACAAAATTGTTCAAGAGCTTGATGGTGTTACTAAACTGGGAAAAGGTAAGAATATACCTAAGGTCTTTTAAAGAGTTTTAAAGGTTCATTTTGGAAGCCTGGCTTGGTGCCCCCTGGCATAAGATTGTACTGCAATCCCCGAAGAGGGTACGAATCTGTGCCTGTACATTTGGGTATGCTGGCATAAGGTTCACAGTTTGAATCCCCCCAGAACTTGAGACTAAAGGTGATTTGGACCCACAAGCAGACAGGAGGGTTACCCTGTTACCTGTTCACATTACTGTGCTCAGAGGTTGGCACTGTGGGAGCAGAGGGCCTGACCTGCTGAGTGTGTTTGTGACAGGAGGCCCTCTACACTATGGAAAGGGGGTATGGGGTCTGGTACAGTGATCGGGTTTGCTGGATGGGGAGGGGGTTCCACTAGACTACCAGGGCTGTTCAGTGAACATTATTTTATTTACTAACACCACTATCGGGGTTCGGGGATGGGAGAGGGGGCCACTAGACAACCAGGGCTCTTCAGGGTACATTATTTATTCACTAACACTGCGATCAGGGTTCGGGGATGGGAGGGGGGGGTTCCACTAGACTACCAAGGACTGTGGGGACAATTTTATTATAATGTATACACTGCGATCGGGGTTCGGGGATGGGGGTAGGCATGGTTCTTCCATGCCTAACTTTGTGCGGCATATCTCCAAGATGTGTGGGCAGCTGCATCGCACATCTCTGCTGAATATGGGGGTGTGCCACATATTCATGGCCACGCCCCCTCAAGATGTGCCACTTACATTATCGCCGTGCTTGGGCACAGCCAGAGATGTGCACCGCATCGCCTCCCTTTGAATATCGTGCTGCAGCGCATTTCTTCAGATGCGCTGATGCATCTCCTTTGAAAATGTCCCCCCTTGTATCTAACTACTGGACCTGGTGCACAGAGTTTTTCTTCTGGAATGCAAATCCATTGTATTTACTGCATTTTGTCATTTATTAATGCACTGTATGTGTAACCCCTGTGCCAATCGGGGGTTATGAAAGAGATGCCCTGTTGGCATCGGGGAGGTGCACGTGCCACTGGGCAGTGGCCCAGGTGTCACGCGCATGTGTTTTTTTTTTTCAAAGTGCCAACTGGTATGAGGAGTCAGTTAGAGAAAGAGTCAGTTAGAATTGGAGTCGACGAGAGGAGTGGGAGCGCCTGCTCGCAGGCCTGTGGGGAGGCCTACAGTTGGGGTTGGTGAGGCCCAGGACTGGGGAGATTGTCCCCCAGTCCCAAAAGTGGAAGAGGGAACCCCACAAGCTATTGGTGGGGCAACAGTCAAGATGGAGCAGCAATGTAGCAGAGGGTCGCAGAGAGCCTGCTAGGCTCTCAAATCCTGTGAGAGTGAGTGGCTGCCATGGAGAACCAATTGAGACAAAAGTGGCAGTGATTCTCCTGTGGGGTAGGTGGCAGAGCTACCCCTTCATTCGACATGTCCACTCGGGGTAATGTGCTGCTGGGTAGTGGGACTGCTGATGCTGAGAGGGATTTGGCCCTGCCCTGTGCGAACCCTGCCTGTGGATCGACAGGAGCAGAGGTCTCTAGAGGAAAGGACTGGGAATGTTCCTGTACAATTTACCATCATACACCCCCTCCCTCCATCCTGAGGAGAGTTTTTACCTGAGATCAGAAATGAGTGCCCCGCTCCTACAGGTGAGGAATTGAGTAAAGTAACAACTAGTTGGGACAGAGAATAAAGGTCCTGAAGTAAATCAGAGCCCATTTGGCTCGACTGGGAACAAAGTAATGTGTAGGACCCAGGTTCAAATCCTGATACCCCAAGAGACTGTACTGTGGCTGTGGGCTGCTGAAATGTGGAGACTGTGCTGATTTCAAATGAGGATCCTCAGAAATGTTTGTGTGTGACAGCTTGAGCTTTTGGAAAGAAAATAAAAAACTGCCTGATTGCAGTTTACTTTCATTTGGGACTGAATAATTTTGGAACCATTAACCTGTATTGCTGTGCAGTCTGCCTAACCAAATGTTTCCTAGAAAATCCCATCTGATCCTGTGGCCACCAGTCGTGTTGAGAGGAATGTTCCAGCCAGCTCTGCACTTCGACAGAGATCAAGCCATCACCTGTGGAATCCCTATTCTTCAACTATAAGGTACTGTGTTTTGTGACCTTCTATGTGCTGCCAGTTGAGATAGTACCCTTCCCCTTCCCTAGAAACTGCTTAACATCCAAACCCCTACACAGGGAGGGGAGTGGGTAGTTTATGGAGATGTGATCTGTGCCTAGACTGTGAGCTGCTGCCTGCTCGAGGGTAAGCCCCTGGATTGCTTGTGCAGGAGCGAGGACCTGTAATGTTGACTGCTGAGTTAAAAATAGAAAAGAACCACTAGTAATAATAGAGGAGGGTTACAAAAATGTGGCTGTCGTCCGGGATATTAAAGAAGAGGTGCAATCACCTACCTGGCATGAGGGATGGTGTTAACAGTGATGGATTGTTGGTGGTCCACAGCCTGTTGTAGAAGTTCAAGCTACAGTTTTATTTGCATTGTGAGGAGACAAAATGGCACCTGCCTCACATGAAGAAAACTTAATGACTGTAAATGAGGAAAGAAAGCAATTTGATTGGTGGATGAGTGTAATGAGATACAGCACCAGAAAAGGGAGGTCAGGTGGTCTGAACAGCAGATTGCTATAAACCTTCAAGTAGCAAGGAGTGTTGTTGTCTGTGTTTGGAGAGTCATTGTATCCGCCACCCTAAGATGGAGTGTTTTGCTGGAAAACAAACATTTCTGCTGACTGATAAAGAAAGGGAAAAAAGTTCACTCAGGGTGGGATATTCAGACTGCGCCAGGCTGTGGCGCAAGCCTGGGAGCAGTGCAACTGGGATGTGCCAGGGTGCTGACAGGGTGATATTCAATGGTGCTGCGCCATGGCTTAGCACCGTTGAATATCGCTCCGTGGCCACCCGCATTGTGCATGGTGCAGTGGCACTGCACCAGCGCAAGTGGCCAGAGAGGGGCAGGGGGATGCGCTAGCGCAAGTGCCGTTGCGCTAGAAGCGCATCAACGCTTGATATTCACAAGTGCACATGCAAATGGGGCCATAATGCATCCAAGGTGCAAATGGGGCCATTTGCATGTCATTATGACCCATTTGCATGCAAGTGCACCGATCCCCGGCGACTAGCGCCTGGCGCCCTGCAAGGCTGCAGCCGTCGGGGACCAACGCCCCCTGCACAAGTGGCAAAGTGCTCCACTGCCTGATCGCAGGCATAGGGATTGAAAATGAGAGTCCCATATCCCTGGTGGTCCAGTGGACCACGTCCAGTCCGATCGCGGGCGTAAGTTTTATAATAGAACATACCAATCCATCCTGGTGGTCCAGCGGTACCCCCACCCACCGGAGCACCAGCACTCTGCTCCCCCGGTCAGCGGCGGGGCAACTCCCCACCCATCAGCTACCCACCAAATAACTAAATGCGGTAGGGCTGTCGCCCATTGAGTCCACAGCGTGAGCCAATGAGGTACAGACCGCATTGCATCTATGCGTCCAGATATATGAATGATCCATTCCCATATCTGGAATGTGACGGTATGGTCTGTATGCCCATTGGCCCATGCCGTGGACCAATGTGCATACAGCCCTTCCATACGCAGTCAGTCGCAGGTGGCTACGGGTGGGAGCGCACCCGCCACCGACCGGGGAGCGGGTGCTGGGGCCCAGTGGGCGGTGAGGGGGTACTGCTGGACCACCAGGGATGGATTGGTGTGTCATTTTAAAATGTACACCGCTGAGCTGGACGCGGGTCCACGGACCATCAGGATATTGGACATTTTATTTTATTACATATGCCCGCCGATCGGCTGGGAATGGTCACTGGACCACCAGGGATATTGGACTCTATCATCTAATACATATGCCCGCGATCGGGCATGGCTACCACGAAGGTGCCGCCAGAGCTCGGGTAGCCACCCACAGCTGGCAGCTGCCGTGTTGCACCCTGCAATATGGCAGATCACCTGTGGGTGGCCTGCTGTTGCTCTTTTTTTTTTCTTGCTCAACTGTGTGCAACGCAAGTAGGGGTTGGGCCTGCATGGGCTCAGCACATCCCGGGCTGAATATCGGGATGTGCGGAGCATGCATGGGCACGCCCCTCCCCTACTTGCACCGCATACATTACTGATGCGCTCTTGCACATCGGGATTTGTGCCAGGCACTTTCCCCTTTTGAATATTGCGCCGGGGCTCATTGGTGGGTTGTGCATGATGCAACTGTGTTGCGCCACGCGCATCCCTTCTGAATATCCCACCCTCAGTCTTTACAGTTGGAGAAAGCTTGTGGAGGCTAATCACTGTGGATTAATCTGCTGCACTGGACTTTTGGAGAGCAAGCATGGCTTATGCCCCTGGATTTGGAGGTCAGACCATCAACGTTCCAGAGGGACTAGTTAATTGGCTGTGGAGCATGGTTGAAAGGAGCAGTTCTGGTGAGTCCTGCATCTTTTGTGGAAAATGTGGGAGTGGGGTAATAAGGCAGCATGTGTGTTTATCGTGCGCTTGTGGGAATGTTTCAAGGGTGGTGAGGCCTTCTGATAGGCAGCAGCAAGAAGGACATCATGTGGCTCCTGAGCCACCAACTCCTGCACCCTGGCAATGGCCACAATCGGCCAGAAGATTGTCCCCTGCGACTAGTATGGCCACAACTGGGGAGCCATCTGAGCAATGGGAGGTGGCCACGGTCATTGAAAAAGAATCAGAGTCAGAGGTGGTATCAGGGCCTAGCCATCTGCCCAGCCCTGTACCGCCACCGGGTGCCCCAGAACTTCCCAGTGGCAGAGGGAGGGGCCTAGGGTGGATCTCACACACTAGGAGCACTGCTGCAGGGTACATGAGGGACGTGACTGAGCAGTTAGACCCACCTGAGGCTGTGCTGCGAGGCGAGCAGGAAGCCAGAAGGACGTCACCAAAAGACAAACCCACCTAGAAACCCACGGTGAGGGCAAAGCCCTTACCCAAGAAGCTAGAAGAGGCTAAGTCTTTAAGGTTATGCTCCCTGCTCCCCATGGCGCAGGAAAAAGTTACTGGCCCTGATGACCCAGAGGTTGTCATAGAAGCAGTAGAAGAAGATGATGGGTCAGAGGAAGAGAATGTTGCTAGAGCTGTGGAAGCCATTTCTATTTCTGACCAGCCCAAGGAAGGTATTAACCGGATGTTTGAGGACGTGGTAATAGAAAGGGATATTCCTAAACCATATGCAATGCCAATTTTGGGAATTCTGTAACTCACCTCTTTGCTCCCAGAAACTTGTATGAGACATTTAATAGACATGGATGCTGGGCATCAGTTGGACCTCACGGTGATCAATTACAGAGAAGGGATTTGGTTGCCTCGAGGAGTGGCCCCACAGCCCAGCATCAGGTCCTTGCCCAACTGGAGCCAGGCAGAGCGATGTGTGAGGCGTTACCTCAAGGTGAAGAACCCTGGAGCAAATTACCCTTACATTAGTGAGAGGCTATGAGATTTGATGGGGTGCCAGAGATCCGACTGGGTATTCCAGGGGGCCATGGAAAAGGTGCATCTTAGGCACAAGTTGGACATTAGAGACGTGGCCTATGATAGGAACAAAGTAAATGCCCTGCAAGATCAGTGTGCAGTTCCTCGGCTTGGGAAGGACTAACCTTGTTCAAGACTTTCGCTTTAGTGCAGAACAGAGTTGGACACAGGTAAAAGTACTTCATAGGGAGTCATGACTGTAGGGGGGAGAGTGCACCAAACTAGAGTCTTGATTCTATTTTGCACCTGAGGACCCTGCCGCTAAGTACTGTACCCCAGAAACAGAAAAACCCTTAGATGTCCAAATGGCTCACAGTGTTGCAGAGACTGTGTCTGAGGAACTAGTGCTACTCCTAGACTGTTTGCTTTTATACTGAAATTTAAAAAATGTACAATTACCATTAGCATGGACAATAACCTGATCAGCTTGTGCTGGGTAAAAAAAAACACAGATAGTGTTTTGAAATTTTTTCCAGTTTTTACCAAAATTGTAACTTTTTTTACTCTTATGTACCATTTCATTGAAAAAAATTTGGAGTGTGTTGTAGTTAGCCAGCCTAGGAATAATATAGGAAATGCTAAGTAGGGACCCCCTAGTAATTAGGCACACTTGCCCACTGGTGCTGTACATGGGATTTCATGGACTTTTCAAATTGCAAAGACAGTTATTCAGAGGCTTTAATGTGCAACAGAGTATTCTGAAAAAGGACAGTAAAGGGTAAAAGTGTGCTCTCCCTTCCCATTGTCAAGTAGGCTAGAATATAGGCATGTAGATGTAAGGCAGATTTAGTGAGAGCAGTAGTTAGACATTTCTGTGGCGGGAACAAGTAAAATATTCAAAATGTGTAGTCAGATTACAGTCTAGCCTCCTGTATGTTGCAGTTAGTAATAGTGTAGAGGTTAGCCTAGCACCCCCTGGTGGTGTAGCATAGCTTAGAAGTTACAAACAGATAGATTATAATGTTTTGGTGTTTTGCAAAAATGTTTGGGTGCCAATTAGGCCTGGTTGGATACTGTTGAAGGGTCCAATGGGGAACAGTTTGGGAGCCAGAAATAGTTAGAGAAGGGGTAACTCTGGGGGTGGGACATCGGCCTGGTGGACCAGCCATTGCTGGGGAGCCAGGTCAAGTGGCCGTGCCCTTAATGGAGCCAGATAACTGCAGGTAGGTGGGTTTGCCTACCTAGTTCTAAATAGACTGCTGCTATGCAGCCAGCCTGGTGGAGCCTGGAAGTGATGGCTTGTGGGAGAGTGCGTATTATCCCACGGTGCACAGCAGTCATTGTTAGCCAGGGTGGAATCGCTTCCCCGGGAGGTGAAGCATTTCTGTGGGGGGGGGGGGAGTGTAACCCCTATGCCAATTGGGGGTTATGAAAGAGATGCCCTGTCGGCATTGGAGAGTGCGCACACTGCTGGGCAATGGCCCAGGCGGCACGTGTGTTTTTTTTCCAAAGGGCCAACTGGCGAGGAGTCAGTTAGAGAGAGATCAGTTAGAATTGGAGTTGACGGGAGGAGTGGGGAGCACCTGCCTCGCAAGCCTGGGGCGACAGAGGCCTGGGGCCAGGGTGGGGAGATTGCCTTCCCATCCCAAAAGCGGAAGAGGGACCCTCACAAGCTATTGGTGGGGCAACAGCCGAGATGGAGCAGCAATGTAGCAGAGGGTCGCAGAGAGCCTGCTAGGCTCTCAAATCCTGTGAGAGTGAGTGGCTGCCATGGAGAACCAGTTGAGATGAAAGTGGCAGTGAATCTCCTGTGGGATAGGTGGCAGAGCTACCACTTCGTTCGACATGTCCACTCGGGGTAATGTGCTGCTGGGTAGTGAGGCTGCTGATGCTGAGAGGGATTTGGCCCTGCCCTGTGTGAACCCTGCCCGTGGATCAACAGGAGCAGAGGCCTCTAGAGGAAAGGACTAGGAATGTTTCTCCATCCTGAGGAGAGTTTTTGTCTGAGATCAGAAATGAGTGCTCTGCTCCCACAGGTGGGGAATTGAATAAAGTAACTGCTAGTTGGGACAGAGAATAAAGGTCCTGAAGTAAATCGGAGCCCATTTGGCTCGACTGGGAACAAAGTAATGTGTAGGGCCCAGGTTCAAATCCTGATCCCCCAAGAGACTGTGCTATGGCTGTGGGCCACTGAAATGTGGAGACTTTGCTGATTTTAAATGAGGATCCTCAGAAATGTTTGTGTGTGTGACAGCTTGAGCTTTTGGAAAGAAAATAAAAAACTGCCTGATTGCAGTTTACTTTTGTTTGGGACTGAATCATTTTGGAACCATTAACCTGTATTGCTTTGCTGTCTGTCTAACCAAATGTTTTCTAGAAAATCCCATCTGATCCTGTGGCCACCAGTCTTGTTGGGAGGAAAGTTGCAGCTAGCCCTGCACTTCGACGGAGATCAAGCCATCACCTGCAGAATCCCTATTCTTCAACTATAAGGTACTGTGTTTTGTGACCTCCTATGCGCTGCCAGTTGAGATAGTACCCTTCCCTTTCCCTAGAAACTGCTTAACATCCAAACCCCTACACAGGCAGGGGAGGAGGTAGTTTCTGGAGATGAGATCTGTGCCTGGACTGTGAACTACTGCCTGCTTGAGGGTAAGCCCCTGGATTGCACATGCAGGAGCGAGGACCTGTAATGTTTATTTTATTTATTTATTTATAAAGTCTAGGATTACAAATACTTTTGAGCCTTGACTCTTTTACAAAAGTTCCACGTCAGAGAAATACAAATTATGGGGAACATCAAGACAGACATTGCAACAATGTGGACATTGCAAACAGAGTACAGATTAATACAATTCAAGGGTAGCATTGTAACAAGGCAGCCAGCGGCATTTGTCAGACAAAATAGACAACAGATAAGAAGTGCCAGAGTCATGGGGGGTAGGAATGTAGGAAGGATGGGGAGAGGGTGAAAAGTGCAGCACTGGGTAGACCAAGATGTTGACTGCTGAGTTAAAAACAGAAAAGCACCACCAATAATAACAGAGGAGGAGGAGGAGGAGGGTTACATATGTAATATAGAAAATACTGGCTGGGCTACTGTGCACAACTAGCCTGTGCTGCCACCGAGGGGTTCTGATTCTGCTGGAGGGGTCCTACAGAATCAGAACCCCAAGGTGGCAGCACTGGATAGATGGGCAGAGTAGCCCAGCCAGTATTTGATATAGTGTACGGAGACCCCTTGTTCAAAAATTATGGCATTAAAACAAACATACTCATTTGCGGTTTTACGTTTGGTCCGCTTATTTTGCTGCTCATCAACAAATTTCAAGCGCTCCTCAGCCACCTTGGAAAAAAACGCTGCCGCCATCCTGTCACAGTATTGCCTTTTTGAATACCGACATGTCCGCATGGCGGTTTTTCCAATACTGGGAGCAAATGTCTCGTGCACTCTGAAAAACAGACAAGATGTTGTTGTACCACAGTGTTGTGTAACCGCGTTTCATGAACTGTGGTACAACAACATTTTGACTGCAATGGATTTCAGTGTAGGACAAGGGATCTCCATATGCTATAAATATTCTGTATATATATATATAGTCTATGTATTCCATGCGATATTGTATTTTGTCACTTCCCTATACACTGTATGTAATTGAATTCATGTTTGCATTCCTTGTAATTAATTACAGGTCGCTCCTGAAAAATGGCTCGTCTCAGCGAGCTTAGCCCCCCGTTGCCAACATACCTGATCCCTTCCCCTTCTGTTTTTTTTCTACATTTCTCATACTGACTTATGTCTTCAGGGGAATGATGTTCAAGGATTATTGGGGGTAACGTACCTCTATTACTAAGATAATTTACCTACAATGTATCATTAATAATTTAATGAGTACTGTGTATAATATAGAAGTCTGCTAAGTTACTAAAGTAATGTTTATCTTTTAAGTGAGGCATGAATGAGTATTGTTGTATTGTTTTTGTTGATTACTTATGGCATTATTTTTGTGTCTTGTATTTTAATTCAATAAAATCTGATTGATTAAAAAACCTACTCTTTGTTCGCTGATGACACAAAGCTCTGTAACAGAGTAGACACACCAGAGGGTGTAGACAGAATGAGAAGGGACCTGCAGAAACTTGAAGAATGGTCAAGGGTTTGGCAGTTGAAATTCAATGCAAAGAAGTGCAAGATAATGCATATGGGGCACAAAAACCCTGGCACAATATATCAGTTGGGGGGTGAGGATATAGCATGCACCAAGCAGGAAAGGGATCTCGGGGTTGTCATCTCTGATGACCTCAAGGTAGGGAAACAGTGTGACAAGGCATCAGGTAAAGCAAATAGGATGCTGGGATGTATAGGCAGGGGCATCACCAGCAGGAAAAGGGAGTCATAATTCCGCTATACAAGACACTAGTGAGGCCCCACCTGGAGTACAGTGTACAGTTCTGGAGACCATACCTACGTAAGGACATAGACAGGGTAGAGAAGGTTCAGAGGAGGGCAACAAAGATGGTGCATGGGTTGCATCACAAGTCCTATGAAGACAGGTTGAAGGAACTGAACATGTACTCCCTGGAGGAGAGGAGGGAGAGAGGGGATATGATAGAGACATACAAGTATCTTACAGGGAGGAACAGGGTGCAGGAAAACACTATTTTTAAGCGAAAAAGATGTTTCAGGACTAGAGGGCATGGGATGAAGTTGGAGGGAGGACGATTCAGAGGAAACATGAGAAAGAATTTATTCACAGAAGGGGTGGTGGACAAGTGGAACACCCTGCCAGAGGAAGTGGTGGGGGCTGAAACAATCACGGGATTTAAGAATGCATGGGATAGACATAAAGGAATTCTAGAGGTCAGGGGTAAGGGGGAAATAGACTTCTAGGAAAACAAACTGAACTTACAAGCTCAAATGGGCAGACTAGGTGGGCCATAGACCCTTATCTGCCGACACTGTCTATGTATCTATGTATGTATCTATGTACTCACTCACTACATGAAAAAACACCCCAAATGATAAACTACATTTCCCATAATGCCCTGCTCCATTGTTTCCCTTCCCATTCCGCTACTACGCTGCTCTCGTGATACTCTGCCCCGCTGCTCCCTGTAATATAGGCCGGGCGAGCCCGTGTTTCTTCCTTTTTTAATATGGCTCCGAAGGCTAAGAAGGAAGGTATGTTGTTGCTGGAGATGTACTGGTGGTGAGCGGAGAGGGTTGGCTGGGCTGATCCGAGCGGAGGAGAGGACCCATGTCGCTTGACCGTGCTGCCAGTCGCTGTCGGCAGCGGGAACTCCGCACGGTAAGGCCGCGGTTTAGCTGCCTGGCAGCAAGAGCCGTCCTGCTGCGAGGCCTGGGATGTCATCGGCCTGTCTGTGTGCCGCGGGGAAACCATGCCGGTTTGGCGTGTTGACCCTCTGCCCCCCCTCCCTGTCTGTAGAAAACGGCGCGGGATAGGATCTTGATCCGTGGTAGCAACGTTAATATTGCTGGCGGCGTTGAGTTCTGTGTAGGCTAGTGCTGCGGGAAACTGTAGCCCAACGTGGCGAGCCGCGGCCTCCCTTCGGGTCCCGGTGGCATTCTTCTGTCGCCCGCAGCTCTGCATCACCAGGACGGTCCTGTCACCCTGTACTCTAGTTGGGCCGGGCGGGCATTCTAATAAAAATTAAAAACGAGATCATAGCACCAGGGCGGCCCTCCCCCCTCACATTAGTGTGCTTCATCCCACATTGAGAGAACACGCTGCTTGCTGCCCCATACACTGAACTCAATCGAAATGAATTTTTATTTTATTAAACTTTCGGAATTGCAGCCTTGAGTCGGCGACTCGTGCAACGGCTCCACGTCAGAGTCGCAACAACTAACAGAAATACAAAATGTTCGGTTTACATGAAGAAATGTACAAGGGATCTATGATACAAGATGAGGCAAATGAGTGCTGGATAAAAAAATGTATGTGAATACAGTTCCGAAAGTACAAGGTGCAGTATTAGGCACTGGAAACAATTGGTCACAATAAAAACACAGGAGGCAGTGGGGGTGAGGTGGAAATGCAGAGAGGGTTGGTGGGTATGGAAGCAGCCCAACAAACCTTGTTGGGTTTGGGGGTAGGACCAAGGGAGAGGGACAGGCGAAGATCAGTCAGTAACGACCTTGTCGTTGGTTAGGGTGAGCACTAATTTTATTTTTATTTTATTAAACCCTTGGATTACAAGTACCTTTGAGCAGGAGCTGCTCATTTACAAAGGTTTCACGTCAAAGGAAGGGGAAAACATACATACAAAGGTTGGTAATGGTAAACGGGCATAGTATAGACATGGGCCCGGATATTCAAACTGCGCCAGGCTGTGGCGCAAGCCTGGGCCCAGCTCAACTTTGTTGTGCAGGGGTGTGGCCTGGGCGATATTCAAAAGAGCTGCACTATGGCACAGCAGCTTTGAGTATCGCACCCTGGCCACCCCCACTGTGCATGGCGCAGTGGCACTGTGCCAGCCAGAGTGGAGCGTGGAGACGCGTTAGCGCCATGCACAGCACCTGTGATATTCAAAAGGGGACATGCAAATTTGGGCCATAATTTATGCAAGGTGCTCATGGGGTCATTTGCATCTCATTATGGCCCCATTAGCATGCAGGTGCGCCGATCCCTGACGACTCGCGCCTGGCGCCCTGCCAGGCAGCAGCCGTCGGGGACCGACTCCCCCTGCAGCCTGATCGTGGCCATTTGTGTATAAGAATAACTCCCCCTCCAACATCCCTGGTGGTCCAGTGGATTGCTATGTGCCCGATCGCAGGCATTGGTATTATAACCTCTAAACATCCAATATCCCTGGTGGTCCAGTGGGCAGATCGTAGGCATCTGTAAAGCATAAAATATTCCTGTTACCCTGGTGGTCTAGTGTACCCCTCCCCACCTGCTCACTAAGCCTCGTCAGGCCCACCCGACGACTGACAGCTGGGTAGGCGCCCATTGGTTCAGCGTGAGCCAATGGGTGTGCTCCATACTCGCACTATTTCAGTCCAGATATGTGAAAATTCATTCACATATCTGGACTGAGTAGTATGATAGTTGCACGCCCATTGGCTCACGCCAGAACCATCAGCGGCAGCCCTACCAAGCTGTCAGTCGGCGGGTGGGGTGCTGACGGGTGAGGGGTACACTAGACCACCAAGGTAATAGGAATATTTGATGCTTTACAGATACCCACGACGCTCCACTGGACCACCAGGGATATTGGACGGGGTTATACACTGATGCCCACTATCAGGCACATAGCGTCCACTGGGGATGTTTGGGGGGATTTAGCTACAGGGATGCCTGCAGTAGGGCATGGGGGGCCGCCAGGTGCGGCAGGAACTCAGGTGGCCACCCACAGGTGGCAGCTGCCGTGTTAGCCCTGCAGTGCGGCAGCTCACCCGTGGGTGGCCATCATTTTGTTCCTTTTTTGCCTAACTTTGTGCAGGCGGTAGGGCGACAGATGACTCTGCACATCCCAGGGCTGAACATCGGGCTGTGCAGGTTATGCATGGTAACGCACTCTCAACTGTGCTCATGACACATTACTGATGCGTCCCGCACATCGGATGTAGCGGCGACTTTTCCTTTTGAATATCGTATGAAGATCAGTGGGTTGTGCATGGATCAACATTGCTGCGCCATGCGCAACCCTTTTGAATATCTGGGCCATGGTTGACATATTTTTGCAGCTGTAGATCACATTAGAAGTAAAGGTTATTAGTAGGGAGCAACGTAAATAAGGCAGATAGATGATGTAGCAGAAGAGTAAGGGAATTAAGAAGAAAGGGGACTATCGGCCTGATATTGAATAGGAGCTTGCCACAGAGAAGTAGGCAGGCTGAGGGGCCTTTGTCATGAGGTGGGAGAGGGATGGTGGGAAGGGATCAGGTACAGGGGAAAAGAGAGATGAGGTTTGAAGAGTGGGGAAGGAGGGTGGAGAGAGGGGAAGAAGAAAAAAGGGGCATAAGGAAAACAGATGCCAGAGAGAGTAGTGCCAGGAGGGATGCAGGGCACAGGTCAAGATAGACTAGTCAGTGAATGGATCAGTCTTTTAGGAGAAGCAGTCACATTTGGAGGTAGAGGTGAGGTAAAGTTGGAGATTCTTTTTAAAGGGTCCAAGTGTTGCGGAGGAAGGTGCTTCTTTGTTGAGGCCACTAAACCAGTGAGGAGCCCTATAGGAGAAGGATCGCTGACCCAAGGAGGTACGACATCTAGGAACTTAAAAGGATTGGGATTGGGCACTACGCATTTGCTGAGTACCACTGAAGGCAGAGAGGAGCTTACGAACACCAGGGGGTATGAGACCACACAGAATCTTTTTGGTAAGCAGGCAGGTCTGGTATTGAGTTCTGTTGAGTGGTAGCCAACACGCCTGTGCATAGAGGTCACAAGTGTGCGTGTCTTGGGCAGCCCCTGTTAAGAGCCTACAGGCTTTGTTGAGGGAGACTGAGCTTCTATGGAGGGCAGTTGAAGAAGCAGAGCCACAGATAGCCAGACTGTAGCCAATGATAGAGGTGACAGAGCTGTAGATGGCCAGTCATACAGTGCTTTGGTTTGTGTAGCAGATCAATTCTCATATTGGCGGCATTGGCAACAGTGTCAGTATGCCACGTGTAGGAGAGGGAGCTATCCAGTGTGACACCGAGGTATTTGAACTCCAGGACATGTTCGAGTAAGTAGCCTGCGGCGTTCATGATGGGACCGAGATTTGTCCCTGCTCTGCGGATTGCAGACGGTCATTACTTTGGTCTTGCTGTAATTCATGATGAGTTTATGCATGCTGAACCAATCTTCAACACGCTTGAAGTCAAGCTGCAGCTGTGTGTCAAGGTGTTTGGTGTCATGGTGGTAGGAGACTGGTACTGCTTCGTCCGCGTAGAGTAGAATTTTTTGCTGGCAGACACCAGGGAGTCTATTGAGGAAGAGGAAGAAGAGTAGAGGTCCCAGGATGGACCCCTGGGGGACTCCGGAGAGGACATGCTTGACATCGGACCTGACACCTGCAGTCCTGACCCGTTGGGTCCGATTCCTGAGGTAGCTAGCAAACCATGGAAGGGTATCATTAGAGAGCCCGATGTTGGACAGTTGCCTAAGAAGTAGAGGGTGATTTAATGTGAGGAAAAGTGCAGTCAATAGCAAGGGGTTGGGGGGGGGGAGCTAGGTACAGTCAGTGGCAGTCAAAGCAGAATGTTTGCAAACACTGAGGCACCCGTTCTCTACTTGTATCCAAAGTGGGACCTATGTGATCTGGTGGTCAGTTTGGCTACTAGCTTTCATCATTTTGTAATCCTATCAGTGTTTTGGGTTGTGGGCATTTTTTTAAGGTTTAAAAAATCAGTTTGTGGTTAGGTAGCTAGTTGGCTAGTAACTTTATAAATCAGGTAGCCAAATTTTTTTTGTGTTTGTGTGAACATTGAATATCTGACTGGTGAAATGGGTCAAATTGGTTGAGTGGAGGAGACAGAGGGTGATGGTGAATGGAGCTCACTCTGAGGTGAAGGGCTGACCAGTGGGGTGCCACAGGGATCGGTATTGGGACTAGTACTCCTTAATGTCTTGATAAGTGGCATTGCAGAGGGGCTGGAAGGGAAGGTGTGCCTCTTTGCAGATGACATTAAGATCTGCAACAAGGTGAACACTCCAGGAGGGGTGGAGAAAATGAAAAGGGACCTAATCTGGAGGGGTGGTTGCGTGTGGAAGCGAATACTCCATGCAGAGCAATGCAAGATCATGCATTTGGGGCCCAGAAATCTAGGGGAGGAGTGCAGGATGGGAGGGGGAGGTTCTGATGGCCACCAAACAGGAAAGGGACCTGGGGTGATTATGTCGAACTACCTAAAGGTTACCAGACAGTGTGATGCTGGAGTGCATAGGGAGAGGAATTGAGGGGCTAGCTGCACAGTTGAGCAGACTCGACAGACAGCGAGGCCTGTTTCTGCTGGCATTTTCATGTTCGTAATTGCTAGCAGAAGAAAGGAGGTGGTGATGCCACTGTGCAGATCACTGGTGAGACCATCTGGAGTAGAGTCCAGTTCTGGAGGCCGCATCTCAGGAGAGACCTAGAATGGAAGCAGTACAGAGAAAGGCAGCTAAAATGGTGCAGGGGTTGCAACAGAAGCCATATGAAGAGTCTGAAAGACCTCAGTATGCATTCACTGGAGTAGAGAGGGGAGATGTGATACAGACTTTCAAGTACCTCAAGTGTATCAATAAGGTACAAGAGGGTAGCATCCCTCAGAGAAGAGGTTCAAGAACAAGGGGACGTGATGAGACTAGAAGAGGCTGCACTCCAGGGTAACGTGAGGAAGTATTTCTTCACATAAAGGGTGGTGATTCACAGAACAGCCTCCCAGTGGAGGCGGCGGTGACAAAAACTGGTATTACAAAATGCTTGGGACAAACAAAGGAACACTAACAATAGAGAAGAAAGGGGAAGCCGCAGGTCAGATAAGGAATGTGGTTTAAGCACTGGATAGGAAAATTGGGCAGACCAATGGTCCCAACGCTTTGTCGGCTGTCCAATTCTGTTTCTATGTGTCATTTGTCCCACCTTGCTTGTCCATGTGTGATTATGTATTCCACAGAGCTTGGCTCTGGTGCAGTTTCTGCTGGATAAACGGCAGAGGAGATTTCAGTATCAGAAGAGATCACATCTTGGTTCTTAAGTAATGGCACAGTAGTGGTAGAAGGTGGGTAATTGGGTTCTGTGCCCTCTCAGGGGCAGAAATTAAGTTTTACATCCACTAGCCAGCAGGGCTAGTGATTGGAAAAATCCACTAGCCCCACAGACTTTTTCACTGGCCCAGCTTGTGTACTAATTGAAATGTTACCTTCTCTTTACAAGCCCACAGGGCTAAAGGAAAAGTTTTATTAGCCTGATACAAAATCTACCAACATTTGGCTAGTGGACCGCTGCCCTCTCCATGAAACTGATCTTTGGAGGGGGGGCATAGACATCCGATATGTTCATCTGGTTCTGTTCATGTGATCGCCCAAGATCTTGTCTGCCATTTTTTTCCCCATCTGGCAGTAACTGCACCCGCCTTTAATTGTGCTGATCTTTAATTTTGCCTTGGCATCATGGAGTATTAGAATTTTCAAATTCATCTTCTTTGGGTGAACAGCACCTTACCCATGTGGGAGTGAGCAATTCCTGGATAAAATGCGGGATGTTCCTTGTAATGTGAGACTGTTGAGATGTATGCTTTGTATTTCCTTTTAGGGTAATGTTTATTAGTTGATCAGTTACTGTATTCGTACTGCAGCCACCATACTTACACCTTTTGTGTACCAAACACTGCAAGGGAAATTAGGCCCTTTTGCATTGAGTAACAAAAATTCAGTAGATTTCGAGAGCTGGTGTTCCACGTTTCAGTACCACATGGCTAAGCTGGGTGCTGTTTGGTTCTGTGTGTACCAGAGTTTGACTGTTTAGGGTATACCATTAAAAGGGCGACTGAGATTGAGCAATTCAGATTTGAGCGACTCCATCTCAGCGTCTGTAAGGTCAGCGACCCTGAAAGGGTAATGACCGGGAAGGGCAGGGCAAGGGGAAGAGCAACAGGATACTGGAAGAGGACTGAAGGTATCCGGAAGGTATGTGAGGGGTGACAAGGTAAGAAGCTGCCGAGCTGGCTGTGTGGCATGGTGGTTAGGGTGGCTGGTTCTGCTGGGGAGGGTGCAGGGTTTGGGGCTGGGGAGGACACAGCCTCCTGGGGTGGGTTCCCAGATGATGCTGTGAAGCAACACCTTGTGGTGTGCTGATGCTTAATCTTGCAGCATTGCGCCCCAAAAAAAAAAGTGTCACAAACATACACTGACAAATTGGGGAATCTCCACTCGGTGGGCAATAATGGTGCCACAGGGAGAGCCACCACATCCATTAGGCACATGAACACACAGACTGTCTTCTCCCTGCTGCTGTGGTCAAACCTGAAAATATGCCTCTTTGAGTAAGTGAGGTAGGGGTCCTGTGAAAAGGGGAGGGGCACTGCTTCAGGGGTTAAGCTGAAGGAGTAACTGTGACGCAGGTGAGTGGGTCTGGTATTGCAGGAGCACTGGTTGAGTCCCATGATGGGAAAATTAAAAACATCTATACAAAAAAAAAGGGGGGGTTGTGCTACCTTTACATGTACTCCACCCCAGAAAATCTCAACCACCCTGTGGGCATGCTCAGTGTTGGTTGGTTTGCAGCCAGCCATACACCACTGCTATGGAAGTGGGACAGCACTCTGCCCCTAAGCTGCTACGGCCCCAAAAGTACTCTCCCAAGGACCCTGGATAGAAATTGCTGGGTCTTTGTACTTTTTATACAGCGGGTGAACTTAAAATGCAGTGGTTTGAGGTTGCTACTTTGAGTCTTTAAGCATTTATCTAGACTGTGAGCGGTTTGTAGTGGTGTTGATGAGATTCCTGTAACTTTGCATGTTCCAGCTGTCCCTGCCAAGACCGAGGCAAAGTCCAAGGCCTTGAAGGCTAAGAAGGCTGTCCTTAAGGGAGTCCACAGTCACAGGAAGAAGAAGATTAGGAATTCCCCCACCTTCAGGAGACCGAAGACACTCAGACTGAGGCGGCAACCTAAATACCCTAGAAAGAGTGCCCCAAGAAGGAACAAGATGGCTCCTTATTTGTTTTTAACATGTGGAGAGTTTTACGGACTGCACATGAACAAATTGCATTGCTTGCTTCTTACTGCATTATATTTTTGTGATCCTTCTGTTGGCAGAAAGGATAATTTCAAGCCTAATGAAGCTTGTGGAGTAGGATAGTATAATGCACTTTTTTTTTGGTTGAAGTTTCAGTATTGTCAGGGTTGATGGAACATGGTTGGATGGAAATGAACAACCGTGCAGTTTCTGTGCTGCACTCTTGTTGCATGTGCCAGACTACGGATAGGGTGCAGATGATGTCTCTAGCGATCAAAGCATGAACCGCTGTGATTAACAACTTAAAATACACTGATGCACCCTGAAACCTTAAGATACAAAACATTTATTTTTATTTATTTTATTCTTTGTAATCAAGTAAGGCCCACTAGGTACAGGTGCCTGTTTTCAGGGGTGACCTGGGAGCACTGGGGCGGTTAAGTGACTTGCTCAGTCACACAGTAAGCAAGTGGAGGTTGTGGGAATCAAACCCAGGTCTGTCTACTGAATGTACACCAAGCTGATTCACGGCTCCTTTGCTCTAACCTCTAGGCTATACTGCCAGCCTGGAGCGAGCCTGGCTTGATGTGAGCCAGTTACCTGTGCATTCACACAGCACATGGCATTTAGGCAAAGTCTGTGAAAATAGAGCAGGGCATGGGAGATAGACTTACTGTATTTCTGTATATAAGGGCACAATACAGGAGGGGCAGTGGTGCGTCATGCTGTCCTATTGTTAGCATCGCAAACTTTTTTGGGGGGGGTACTGGGGTGTTCGAACATGCTGCCTGCTGCAAGAATCGTCTTGGATTTTACGAGCGTTCAGGTATGAATACATTTCAGTAAATATTGTGCCGAGGGGGGTGGGGTTAGGATATTGAGGCCCCGATCTGTGCAGTGGTGGCTACTTTATCTGTAGCGGTAGTTCTCATTTAAGCATGCCTGCTGTGGCAGTTTCATTTTTTAGCCCAAGGACTTGGAAGTGTAGACTGTAGAACCAGGAGAAGCTGCTTGGTGCCATAGGCAAGTGCATTTGGCAAGGGAGCAGAATTGTCTCAAATTCAAAATGCATTGATAAGCCACGTGCATGTCCACAAAATATGTGACGGGGGACAAGCTCCTGCTGGCTAGATGCCCCAGTGCTTCACTTGAAGACCTTCGTCAGGGGGCAGACTTTTAGCTTGAGAGACTCCCTGATAAGCCAGTAGTGGCCACTGACTTCACCGTCTAGTGGGAGGGATATTACATTGTCTCAGCCTGTGGCTTAAGGCGGGAGCTAAACCAGTTTTCCCATGCAAATACAAGTCAAACCTGTACAGTGTAATGTTAATCAAAATCCTTAGATATGTGTTAAAAGCATCATATGCCTTGACAGGAAAAAAAAGTGGTTTGAGGGAGGAGGTGAGGGGACAAAAAGGTTTGTGTGAAAATCACAGGCAGTGACCGTCAGAAAATTGGGTAAAAAACTGGAGAAGAAATGTTAGATTGAAATCGGTACCCTGTATACAGCCCTTCCTGAATGATGGGATTTATGGGTGCAAGAACTGCAATCTCCCTAGGACAACATGATTGGGGTATCTGCTGCAGTGTCTGTCCTCCTTGAAATCTAAATACTAACGAACCATGCAGTTGCTGTGCTATACCCTTGTTCCATGTGCCAGACTATGGGTAGGGTGCAAATTATGTCTTTAGCGATCAAAGCATGAATCACTGTGATTAACAACTTAAATACACTGATGCACCCTGCCACCTTCCCACGATACAAAACATTAAGCCAGATACCTGAGCAGTCATAACCGTACATGGCCCTGGGATTGCGATGTACCACTGCAACCTTCCTTAATCTTGCCTGAAGTGGCATTTCACTTTTATTTCGACCACAAAGTGCAGACAGCAGCACCAGGAAAAGCTGCTTGTTACTAGGCTGCGTTATAGCCACAGGTGGGCACAGTTTGCCCCAAAAGCAAAAGTTGTGACCCCTGCAGTCAGCAAGTTGTTCCGTTGCACTGGAAATTAGTTTGGGAAATGTCCATTAACTTACGGCAGTCCGCATAGTTGGTGCACGATTGCCAAATCATGTGTGTTTTGTTTTTTCTCAACTATTAAATCTCAGGCTGGATCATTATGCCATCATTAAGTTCCCTCTGACCACAGAGTCTGCCATGAAGAAGATTGAAGACAACAATACTTTGGTTTTCATCGTTGACGTTAAGGCAAACAAACACCAGATCAAACAGGCCGTCAAGAAACTCTATGATATAGATGTGGCCAAGGTCAACACACTGATCAGGCCTGATGGTGCCTGATGGTGAGAAAACCATGTCACAACACATAAAACTGTATATGCTGAAATGTTGTGTACACCCTCCCCCAAATGACTCTCTAGTGGGGGAGGGGGACATGTATTGGATTTTCCTGGGTCTCAAGTCCGGTTCAGGCGTGCCTCCTTTCAGAAAACTGATGAAAGATTTGCCTTATTGTTGACGTTGCACAGATATTGTGATAACTTACATGATGTATCACATTTTCACATGTCTGTAATATGTCATTGATTTGTTATACAGTAGAAAATGGGTAGGGAAAATCCTGCTTTCTGATTGGAGAAGGTTGCAAAGCAGTGCAGTTCTGGAATAGTAGCCACAGCGCCTCGTGCCTTATAACGCACGAGATGGGAATTATAACCCACTCTGTCTTGTTTGCGTATTGTGCTTATTGTGCATCACAGTGTGCCACAATGTCTTGTGGTAAAACAGCCTACAGTTTCTCACTGCCCCCTCTTTGGCAGTCCCCCCCAACAGATTCCTGATTCTCCTACCCATTCAGATTTTTCACTTTTTTGTAAAATTTTATAATAAATTGGCATGATTATCAAATTTATACAAACGTTTCAGTCACTCCATTACATACTAACATACTAAAATGCTAGCAGAATAGGCCTAATGGTCTTTCGTGTCTGCTCGTTTGGTCAGCCCCCACCCTGGGTGCTGACCTTGCTGTCCCCCTCGCCTTCTCTGGCTTCTCCCTTCCCAGTTCCGGATATTCTTGCTGCATTGGATTTTGCTTCCTGAACCCTTCCCCTGTACCTGTCCCACCCCCTCTTGAACGCCTCCACTGTCTCTGCCTCCACCAGCCCCCTAGGTAGTGCATTCCATGGCTCTACCACCCTCTCAGTGAAGTAGCACCTCCTCCTTTCTCCCCTGAATCTTCCCCCCTCCAGCTTCCACCTATGCCCTCTAGTGGCCCCTTCCTCCTTCCTTCGAAGCACCCTCACTGTTCCTCCCCTATTTACCCTCTTCATGTACCTGAAGACCTCTATCATGTCCCCCGGTCCCTTCTCTCTTCCAAAGTGTACATATTTAGTTCTTCGAGCCTCTCCTCATAGGTCCTGTCCCCCAACCCCAAATCATTTTGGTTGCCCTCCTCTGGACCCTCTCCAGGAGGTTAATGTCCCTCTTTAAGTGTGGCCTCCAAAACTGCCCAGTACTCAGGTGCTGACCTCACCAAGCATTATACATAGGGAGTATCACTTCCCTCCTTCTGGAGGTGATCCCCTAGCGATGCATCCCAGCATCCTGTTGGCCTTGGCTGCTGCCCTCCTACAAGTCTCAGGTTGTTCATCTTGACATCCACCACCACCCCAGGTCCCTCTCAGCCATTGAGACTTGTAGTATTCCCCAGGGTGTACACTTGGCCTGGGTTTCTAGCTCAGTGGAGTACCTTGCATTTCCCTGCATTAAACCTCAGCTTCCACTTTCTAGACCATCTTTCCAGAGCCTCCAGGTCCCCTGCATGGCCACCCTCCCTCCTCCCCATCACCACCACCCCCAGTTTGAGTCATCTGCAAAGAGACTCATCTCCTCCCTGATTCCTGTCCTTATGTCAGATCGTGGCGTTGACACAGAAGGGGCCCAAGGACTGATCCCTGTGGGACCCACTAATGACTCTCCTTGGGAAGAGATTATCCCACCAGCTTCGACCCTCTGGGTCCGGTCCTGGAGCCAATTGCCTATCCATCGGATCATCTGGTTCCACCCCCATTTCTCCTAGTTTATCAACAGGCCCCGTGAGAACAGAGTCAAATGCCTTGCTGAAGTCCAGAAAGAGGACATCCACTGGTCTACCAGGTCCAAGGCACTTGTCACCCAATCATAGAACTCCACCAGGTTTGTCTGACCACGATTTCCCCAGGATGAATCCATGCTGTCTATCGTCCAGGCACCCTGACTTATCCAGGGCCCCCCAGCCTCTCCTTGACAATGCCCTCCATCACCTTGCCCACCACTGATGTCAGGCTGACAGGCCTGTAGTTCCCTGCCACCTCCCTTGATCCCCCTTGTGGCTATGCACTACATCGCCACCTTCAGTCTTGGGGCACCCACCCTGTCCTCAGAGAGATGGTGAAAGCTCTGCCAGGGGTTTCGCCAGGACATCTGCAAGTTCCTTCAGCACTCTAGGATGTAATTTATCCGGCCCGGTGCTTTCTCCGTCTTAAGGGGCTGAGGCTTCCTCTCTCTCTCTGCTGTGATTTCCACTTCCAGTACCTCTTCTCCTGTAGCCCTCCCCCACCTGCCAGTGATGCCCCCCTCTCCCCAGACCTGCCGATTGGTAAGGGTCCCCCCTCCTCATTATCTCTGTCTCCTCCCATGTATGATGCAGCATCCCCATTTTCCCTGGTGAAAGCTGAGGTGAAGTACTCATTTAGTACCTCAGCCTGCTCCTCTGGGTCTTGTGCCCATCTCTCTCCCGATTTAATCCTGCTAATCTGCCCTTCACCTTGAGTCTTTCCCCAATGTATCTAAGAACCCCTTTCCTCTCCTAATTTCCCTGGCCAGGTTCTGCTCCTTCCTTGCCTTAGCCGCCCTCACCACTCTAGTGGCCCTTCTAGCCAACAGCTCATACTCCCTCAGTCCCTTTCACTCCTTGAGCACTTGAATTTCTTATAGGACTTCTTTCCCTCTCCACCTCCTGGACCTCCCTGGTCCACCAACAGGGTTTTTGGGCCCTACGCATTTTAGTCTTACTCTTGCACAGGTGCTGGTAGCATCCTGCACCCCTCTCCTGATGATTTCCACCTACTATCAGCGTCCATGTCTGACCAATCCCATCCAAATGTCGCCAGGATCTCCCATTTCCTTAAAATCCACCCCCTGAAGTCTGTTACTTCCGTCTTTGTGCAACCTTCTACCTCTCCTGGTCCAGGCAGAACCAGACCGTGGCATGGTCACTCCCGCCAATGGGTCCCTTGCCTCCAGGCCCCAATCTGGTCACTGTCTGCCGGACACATCCAGTACCGTGCCTCCTGGTGGGTTCCCTCACTCTGCTGAGTTAAAGACAGCGTCTTGAAGACATCCAACAACCTCTGTTCCTGGTCACAGAGGATGTCATAGTCTCCCAGTCTGTTCCTGGCATGTTTAAGTCCCCTAACACCACCACCTTTCCTCTGCCCAGTCTGCAGTGTCTCCTAACATCTGCCACAGACTGTCCTCCAGCTCCTCCGCCAGTGCAGGGGTCTATACACCTCCTATTTTTGCTCTCTTGCCCAGGTTATCAAGGTGACCCAAATCGCCTCCACGGTTCCTCCTCCTCCTCAACTCCCCTATGCCAATGCAGTTTTTTACTATCATTGCTACCCTCCTCTCCCTTCCTCCCCTGTCCTTCCTGAACATAGTGTAACCCTCCAGGTTCAGGTCCCAGTCATGTCTTGCAGTGGCCCAAGTCTCAGTGACCGCTGCCACATCACCTCTCCCTCAGTTAACATAGCCTGGAGCTCAGGCATTTTATTGCCAAGCTCCTGGCATTTAACAGGACTACCTTCCACCCTTTCCTATAGTTCCATTTCCCCTGCTCGTGTTCCCTTGAGATTCTGTTTTCTCCTGGTCTGCACTTTGCCAGTTGGTCTTTTCCTGCAATCCTCGTGGTCCCCAGGGGGGGGTGGAGACAGAGTCCCTCCTTTATCGGCATCCCCTTGACTGCCTTTTCTCCCATCCCGCCCCCCTTCACAAGTTTAAACCCCACTTTTCACCAATGAACTCCTCCATTACAGCCCAATGTCTCTATGTTGTACTGAAAGTGACGGCAACTGCACATTAAAGTGTTTGGGGTCTGAACGTTTTTTTGTTTTGCTATACGCTACGCTCCTCCCTTGTTTCCTCACTCCCACCACATGTCAGTTCTTTAGTGTCGAGCAACATAGTCTGGCCTTTTTCCTCTAAGAACTGTTGTTTTCTTTCATACTGACTAAAGTTGCAGAGAATTGGCGCCATCCGGTCACATTGGTATAAATTACTTGCTTTCAGCCAATTGGCTTTGATAATTGCAGGACATCTTGTATTGTGTACAGTTGGTTATCGTGCAGAGGCTGTAAGCAGAACATTCCATGTCATAAAGCACGATGGGGCAGCAAAACATTTTATTTTTGAAACTTAGAGGAAAAAAGCGAACACTCTGGAAACTGAACTGATTTATGTGTTTAGTACTGGTATGGTGTTGAGTATCTGGGGGAAAAAAAAGTTCTCGGGCTGTTTGGGATCTCAGAACTATTGTGTGTTGCCCACACTATAATTAAAACATATTGAGTTAACTGTTGACCAAAAGATATTTAATCCACTTAGGCTTGCAAACGTAGCTGGGTCCAACTTTGAGCATGTACAGTCACTCTGCTTTTGATCCCTTGTGCAAATGATGGAAACTTATTTTAAAACTGATTTCAGTGATGCTTTCAAAGGAACCACTGATGCACAATAGCCAGGGATATTTATTATAGAAAGCTGGCTATGGGACCCAGTAGTAACCACTTTTTTCTTTGTCCCCCCAGGCCTGATGGTGAGAAGAGGCTTACGTCCGTCTGGCTCCGGACTATGACGCACTAGATGTTGCAAACAAAGTAAGGAATTTACATTTTACTACTGTTACTGTGTGCTGTGTAGCAGTTTAGTAAAGAAACCTGGATATTCCTGGGATTTCTGTGTCCAGCAGCAGAGCATTTGGTGTGTAACCACCTCCACCGCCCCGCTACTTTGCACAGTAAGCTACCCTCGACTGGGCACCCAAACTACATAGGAAAATCTGTACCATCCCTAGCTTTGGGAATGTATACCAGACTTGTTGTTTCTAGAGGTCAGAAAGGGGTGGGGGTGTACAGAAGCAAATTACACACAAATGGCCATAATACCCAGGTCCTGAGGAGAGAACTTTTGCTTAGGGCTATGCTAGGTCTGTACTTTGAGGGGTACCCAGTAATTCCACACAGGAAGCGGTAACAAGAATGTCCAAACCAGGTTGGGGTTCTAGCGTGTGGCCTTATTTCAGAGATGGTACACCAAAGCAGGGTGGACTCCCAGGGGTTTACACTTGGCGGTGCAAGACAGAACAACATCTGTAGCAGACGAACTCTAATCCTCTCATATTGCATAGGACCTTGGACTCTCTTCAGTGGCAGAGCCTCAGCTGAAACACACCCTTTCTTCTAGTGGCACTGGCCACAACTTGGAACATTCTCCTTAAGGCATAGATTTAAACATTTGGCAGTATGGCATCTGGCTACGACTGAGCACACTGGTGCTCAAAATTGGCACAACCCGCAGCAGGGGTTAAGCTTTCTCTTCAGGCATTGGTCGCCATGTCCTAAATATATGCAGGCACCCTTACGGAACCTGTAGTGCTGAACTGGTCACTCCAGATGGGGGGGTTGCCCACCTTTTGCTTCCATACCCAGCCATTCTTTCTGCGTTGCACCTCAGACTTTTAGTAAAACAGTAGAACTAAGCGTCCTGGAATGTCTGTCACATCCTGCACAAGAAAAACGCTACTTCCGAGTGTGAATTAAAGTCCTGAACGACGTGCCAAGTTTCTCTGGGGACTCCACGATTGTCAGCCAACTTTAAATCCAGATGGGAGAACAGTCCAAACTAGAACAGAACTTGATACGTATTTCCCTTTATCAGAGTACACCCCCAAAAGAAAACACAAGTACATTCCTCCTGGGATACCCAGTGTCTGATTACTCATGGTCGGAACAAACCGGCAGCTTCAGTGTCGTGGGTCAAATTGGGGGATTGCCCCTCGGATCCATTCTGCAGTCCTCATCTCACGGGATGAGAAAATTCGGGAACTCCTGCTAGACTGTTTCCACCACTTGTACTGGCAGGCAGATGGTTCTCGGCACTAGGGTGAGGAAAATAGGCTCTCCTCACAGATCCCACACTGCAGCTCTACACTCCCAACTGCTCACTCTGGCTGCTGACACAGAACTCGCTGCAAATTCTAAAGCTCCTCACTCACAGCTAGCTACTGAGGCTTATACTGCTGCGAGAGTTCTAAATGACATCACCTCTCTTCTCAGCTGAGACCAAGTAAACTGAGGGAGCAGGTGAGAAAACATTTAACCAGTTATTCACCAGTTGCCTTCCCTACCTAGCACTGACACTGATGGGATTCTAGTAACCCCAGGGGACCGGAGGTTACAGGTGTATAACAAGGACTTTTTTCTTACTAGTTTTAGCAGCAGTACTCTGTGCACACCCTGCTGATGCTGTGCTTTCTGTTGATCTGTAGTTGGTCACGGTACAGCACCCAGGCTGAACATCTCAAACCGGAGCTGTTAATGGCTCCTTCCATAGCGTATGCATGCAGTACACACTCCCACTGCTGCTCCCCGGCTTACATGTCCGACTTGGGACAGCTGCGGGAGGTTGTGGGACGTGTCTCTAGTGGTGCTTGGTTCAGTATGCTGGCGGGAGGGACAGTGGGATCAACCAGATAAACTATAAAACAAAAATCCACAATGATAATTCTTTGTTGTGCAAAACTCTAATTGGGGCTGACCCACACTGAGGTCTGTAGCTTATAAACCGCCTCAAATTTTGCTAGTCAACCATGTTGAACAGTTTGCGCCCATGCTCACATTATATGCTATACTGCCCCCTCTTGAATTTTGTTCCCTCTTTCGAAATTTGTGCACGGTTTCCTTTCTGAATTTTAGACACCTCCTATATGCCTTTATAAGTTTGTCCTACATTGCTCCTTAATTTTGTATCTCACACCCTGCAAAATGTGTGCCCTTCCACTCTTGAAAAATGTAGAGCTCCATTCCCTACTGTAGCAAACTTTGTATCCTCTCACTGTTCCTACAGATGTTTCAAATGTATATATTTACTTGCATTGTATATTGCCTTATGTTGTATTCTGTATGAATTCATCCCTTTGTTATATTTGGGTTCTACGATGCTGGGTCAACAGTTTGTCGGCCGGCATTGGGGGGGGAGGGGGTACAGGACCGGGAGACAGTGTGCCCAGGTCTCTGGGGCATCAATACAGTGAACTGTCTGTCGGCATCTGCATAGTTTGCTGTATTGGTGTCGCTGTCTGGGAGGTATGCCTTGTATTTGTACCCTTTGTCCCTGGGTCACACCTGGAAACTAGCTCTGCTCTGTGTTCCTTTTCTGGTTACCAAAAGTTTAAATAAAATACCCTTCCTGAAATTTGTCCCCCTTCTATTGAAATGACCTCTGCACCCATCTGGAAATTTGTGAACTTGCATCCTTCCCAAAATTTGCATCTCTTCACTTATCCCAAATGTGCACCCCAGCACTCTTCTTAAATGTGCATCCCCACAACCCTCCCAAAATGTAGGACCTCGCTCCCATCTCAAAATGTATGCACATGTAAGCCTTCCAAAATGTCCCTTCACCTTTCTCAAAACGTGCTCTTCCACCCCACCTGAAATGTGTACTCTCCTGTCTCAGATGTGTGGGCACCCATTTCAGAAGTGGTGCAGGGGCAAACACGCTGTCTGAAATGTGTTCCCCTGTATCCCCCCCCCCCAAATATGTGCTCCACTGTCCTTTCAGGCGTGTGCTGTCCTGTACTCTTCCTGAAATATGTGCTTCTGCATCCCATCCCCCAAAATGTGTGCACTGGCAACAATCCTTAAATGTGTACCCCTCTTCCTCCCCCCACCAAAAAAAGTGTGCGCCGTTGCATCACAAACCTTTCTGGAGGGGTACAGAAATGCAAATTAAGGGAGGGGTGCTGAGGTGAACATTTTAGAAGGGTGTGGGGGCACAAATTTTCAGGAAAGTGTGGAGACACTGGTTTCGTAAGAGGTATGGGTTACACAATTTGAGAAGGGTGCATTATAAAATTTAGGAAGGGTGTGGGCACCATAAATGGGGTGACATGGAAGGGTGCAACATTCTAAAGGAATATGTGGGCAAAGAATTACAGATGTGGATGGGGACATAAAAAATGAGGGCTTTAGCAGTAAAAAAAAAAGATGCGTGCATGTTGCAATCTTCGGGAGGTGTGCAGTAGAACCAGATTGTAGTGGGTTCGGGGAGGGGGTGAAGGTTTTTGGGAGAGGGTTGTTGGAGAACCTTTGGAGGGTTTGAATGGTTCAGTGTTTCAGAAAGCTGCTTGACATCAATTTTGGGAGGGATGGAGGTATACATTTCTGGAAGCATCTAAATTTTCGTAGGCATGGGAGAAAGATGAAATTGGTATGTTGCAGATTTTATGTCAACATGTCAGTAGTACTTTAACAGTACATAAGGCAGTTCCACCCTGTAGTGTAGAAATGACCCAGTAGGGGTTCTAGATATACTTTTTTTTCCCCTTTAAAACGTATTTCACTAGGGGGAAGTAACAGTAGGCCACATAGGTGTTCTCCCACCCTGGTTTTTGCCTCTGCGCCCCACATACTTAATACTGTATGCTGGAAAACAGGCAAGGAATATTATACCTTTGTATTTTTGCCTTCTCTTCCTTTCGTCTGGACTTGGTTAATATGTGTACAATTAGGATTCATTGGAACTGAATTATATATCTATGTAACTGTGTTCTAGATATATGGAAAAGAGAAACTTCTAAAACTTTGTCTTATGTATTTACCCACTGTGTGTCTGGAAAATAAATTGTTTAAAAGAAAGGGGGAAAAAAACTATCATTTTATGTATACCACCGATACTTTTGACAGACAGCCGTGGACATCTATGGCACAAAAGCCAGCTTCCCGTGCACCCAGTATGCTAATGTGCCACCAACTAGTGGCAGAGGTCAGTAGCACAAGGAAGCACATTGCACAGGAAGCCGGCTTCTGTGTACAAGATGGCTGTAGGTGTCTGTCGGTTGGTAGTATTGTCAGTATGCGTAAAATGAATAAAAATACATTCTGAAGGTAAAACAAATTTCAGTTTATATCTAGAACCCCTTAATCGGGCATTGCTATACTACAGGGTAGTATAACAGACTCGTGCCGTTTTTACTCTAAACAGTTTTAAATGGATAATGTTATGGGTAACAATGTCATTGTCGTGATCAGTGAGACATGCAGTAACATTACTTCGGAATGCTCTTTAAACATTCTGCAGCAGAGAAATAAGGCAGTAGAAGCATAGCACAGTTATAATACAACAAAAAGTTCACAGTTTTAAACAGGAAGCAAATAAGAAACATGGTGAACATTTTCCCCTAATGGTTTTCATCCTCTGAGTACTGGTCGAAATGTGGGAAAAAATAAATAAATAAATGTGCAGTGTGTTTTTAGCCCTGGTGTAGCCTTTTGTTTGTAATTGGGAGAACCCCCCCCAATTTGCCTACTAGTGTTATGGCTTTTGGGGATCTCCATATCATAACTGGTTTATTGTTCCTTTTCCTAAATTACCTCCAGTGATTTATTTAGTTATTGAAATGTTTCACCAGGAAGGCACACTGAGCAACAGGTTGCTCGTCTCCCGGTGCGACCTGGGAGGAAGGGGTACAGTAGGGATGAGGAATCTTACATTCAAATTACAAAGATCAACATGGCATACAATTAAGGCAGTTGTTAGTGTTGCATACATAATCTGTGAGAACAGTTTAAGTGCAATGGTAATAAGTGAACAAGTGCTATCGTGAAATGGGTGAAGGAGAGAGGGGATGAGATGTAGTGCAGAATCGTGTCCCAGAGAGACCCCTTCAGGATGCTGGGAACCCTGCAAGGGGACTGGAGTAGGGCTTAGAGAGGGGGAGTAAGTGTGATTAACACCTAAGAGGGCAAATGAGGCCTGACCCAAAAAGAGTACCCTTCAGGGAGCAGGGAAGTTCAGGCAATTGTAACGCCTTCTACGGTTAGGTGTTGTATTTATAGCGGGATAGTGAGAGGGAGGGAATGAGATGAGACCTGATCCAAGGAACCCACCAGGCTGATGGGGACCCTGCAATGGGACCTGGAAGGCCAAGGATGGGTAGATGGGGAAGAGGTGGCAAGCCTAGGCACTGTAGGACCCCTTCAGGATGCTAAGAACCTTGCAAGTGGAGTGTGAAGGCTAGGGGAAAAGGGGGGAGAGTAGGGGAAGGGAGAAGAGTATTAGAACTAGTAACTAAGAGGGGCTAGGGTCAGTAGAGTCGATAGGGGTATTGGGCAAATTCCGAAGGAACGAACTGTAAGGAGGAAGACTAAGAAAATTTAAGGTGGGTCATAACAGGAACAGTTAGGTGCAAGTTAGTTGGAGAGGGCAGTGTTGATGGACTAGAGGGAGGAGTGTTGGATTTGGGGAGGTAGTGTCCCATATTTTAGGGAAACGAGTACCCAGACTGGCTGGAGAGGATGGAGCAGCAGGGGACAGTTGGTGTGCGAGTGTTGGTAGATCTGAGGGAATGGGAAGGAGAAGGGGGTGTTTAGAAATGAGGGGGAGATGTAGGAAGGGAGTTCACCCAGCCAGTGTTTAGCAGTGAATTTAGCAGTGTGAGAGGCTTCTGTTTGTAAGGGAGGGGAAGGAAAGGGTTCAATAGAGGTCACAGTGGTGGGTGCGAGAGGGAGCATCATGGGCAAGCGGCAGAAGGAGTTGGAGTGTCCAGTCTGGTCAGGGAGGACCTAGGAGTGGCACCATTGATTGTCAGTCAAAATGGGGATGATCATCTTCTGGACAAGCTTACACCTAGCCGCAGGAGGGATGCAACTGCGGTTCCTGAACAAGGCACCGAGCTTGGGGTGCAGTTTTTTCTGGATGGCGTCAGTGTCCAGAAAAGTTGAGGTGGTGTTCTTCTAACGAAACCCCAAGGTATCTGAAGGATGAGGTGTCCTCAAATAAAGTCCTGTCAAGAGTGCGGAAAGTGGGCAGGGAGGGAAGCCTAGAGAGAGTCTGTCTTGTGCCAAAGGTCATGGAGACTGTCTTCTTGGCGTTGAGGAATAATTGATGGCTTGCAAACCAGAGCTGGACCTTGTTGAAGTCGTGCTGCAAGCTGGATGTAACCTCAGCTGGGCATGAGCCAGGTGCATACAGGACAGTATCATCAGCGTACATGTGTATGGTGGAGGAGGGGGAGCAGACTGATGGCAGGTCATTAAAGAAGATGGAGAATAGAAGAGGACCAAGCACGGAGCACTGAGGGACGCCAGTGCAGATTGGGAGGGGTGGCGAGATGGCATCTGAGAGCTTAACTGATTGGGTTCTACCAGTAAGGTATACCTTAAACCAGTTAGTGGCACAAAGGGGTTAGACTAGCAGATGAGAGGGAACCAAGGAGAAGGGAGTGGGGAAACTGTGTCAAAAGCCCTGGCAGACTTGACAGATATGGCCGAGGCGATTTAGCCATTGTCCATCCTGGAGAGGATTGAGTTAGTGAGCCGAAGTAGGGAGGTGGTGGTGTTTTTTTTCTGAAACCAGATTGGAATGGGGCGAAGGAGGTATCTGATAAAAAGAAGGCGAGTTGAGAGAGGACTAGATGTTCTTGTAGTTTGGCTAGCAAGTAGCAAGATGTGGTGATAGTTGTCAGGGGATTGAGGGGTCTCCACCTTTAGGTAGGGGGAGGACCACTGTGTGCTTCCATGTGGAAGGGACATCGGAGGTTGAGAAGGAAAGATTTAATATTAAGGAGAAGGGGGTAAGCAGTGGCCGGGGCTGAGAGGAATTTAGGGTCAAGGTCATCTGGGGAAGATCCTTTTTGAGGGGTTGATGGTGAGGAGGGCATTTAGAGTATCTGTGGGGGAGATGAAAGGGAGTGGAGTGGTGAAATAGGAAGTGGAGCGATTTTTTGGGGGATAGAGAGGCAGCTGTGACATTTGAGGGAGGAGTGAGTGGGAGGGACTTTAGCAGTTCGGTTGCATAGGAGGCATAATAGGAGTTAAATTCCATGGGTATGGCATGGAAAATCTGCTACAAGATTGCCATTTACCTTTAGCATTGGGGAAAGGGGGGGGCTGGACTGGGGGGATAAAGGGTCATGAACCACCTTCTAGAACTTGGAAGGGGAATTTATGTTCGTGAGGAACGTGTTTTTGAAGTAATCTGACTTGACTAGCCTTGTTGCCCTGACACAGGCGTTTCTGAGCTTACGGTAGTCCGTGAGGTCGCTAGGAAGCTGGGTGGATTTGTCGCTTCCAGTCATGATCTCTTGCCCCAAGACAGGCGGAGTTCTGGAGTAATCCACGGTAGGTGGTTACCCCTAACCCTGATTTGTTGTGATGCATCTAGGACCATTGATTCAGCAACAGTGATGCATCTGGGACCATTGATTCAGCAAGTACTGGTTTAGTCAGTTTTACAGCAAGTACAGCTGTGATTCCAAGTCACTTTCCTTATCCAGTGGGCACTGAAGGCAGTATAGTGCAGTGGGTTAAGGCTCTGAGCTGCAGATCTGGAGATGTGGGTTTGAATCCCACAGCCGCCTAGGTGCATACTGTGTGATCCTGAGCAAGTTGCGTAACTTGTGCTCCCAGGTCGCATCTGGAAGTGTGCTACTCCTGGTTAGACAATGTTCCCTTTCCGGCTCCGCAGTCACTTGAGGCCTAAGTGGGTATTCTGTAAGAGAACTGCTAGACTCTTCACTAATTAGAGCATCAGTGATCTAGGGTGATTTGTGTGCTTTTTATGGCTGGGTGGTGGTTGATGAAATTAAAAGCTCTTCTGACAAGACCTAGACAAACCTGTAGAAAACAAAAATAATGAGTTATGCGATTCGAAACAGAGGTGTGAGATGCCCACAAAATGATCTGTGCACTCCTACCAGGAATGCAAACATGAAGTTCAAGGCAAAAGGTCCCGCTCAATGGGACTTGGTCAGAATTTGTAAGAAAGCAGCACAACACGATAGTTAAACATACAAGTTCAGTCTTACTTTTATTGTAGGATTCAAAGAAAAGTGCATAATGCTAGAAGTGCAGATGCAACGGCTCGCCGCACGTCACAAGGCTAAAATAGGTTTTGGATGCAGAGTAAGGACTTCATGAAATACGTAAACTGTGTCCAGCATTGTAGTGCATAAAGCGAATTGCAGGTAAAACGTCCACGTTATCCGTTAAATCCAAACCATTAGCAACTTCAAAATAACAAACTGAGGAGCCCTCGTACATATGGTCAAGCCAGCCAGTGCCTTGGCGGTCACACCTGTGTTGACCCTGATTACTGCTGCAGTACTTTTCCCTTACTGAATTGGTGGGCCAGGACACATCATTCTTGTGTAAGACGGGAGGCACTGTAGGACAAAGTAGAGCAATAAACCATGCTAATATGGACATCCCATAAAACTAGAAGGCACATTTGGGGAAAAAACTAATAGCAAACAAAGGGAAGGACACACCAGGACTAGAGACACGCACACTCATACACTCGCCCTCTCTCTCTCACGCACTCTGCACAAACTATGTGTTTGCACATTTTGGACTCTCTAAGTCCTGTCCCTGCTTCTTCTGGGGGCTTGAATCCCTTGTGGACCCCCTTGTCCTAGGGACCAAGCAGCAAAGCGAGTGGGGCTTCATTAAAGGGACATTGTCAGTCTCTTGGGCCTCGACATGTCCTTAAATTAAAATAAAGTTTTGATTGCTTACACTCTGGAGAGTTCTGATGTAGCTGATAATTTGATTCTCATTCCTTCTTTTTTTTTTTCAATTTTTTTCTTCTTCTTAAAGTCGAATGCGAGCAGCGGGGCAGTGGAAGGCATCTGTCTGCGGCGCTGACATTCATGGGTTGAGGACTGACTCGAGTCAGAGGGCCAGCGGGGAGTGATTGAGCGTCCAGGACTGCTCTCCGGGGGCAGGGCAGAGTGTCGGTGCAATGTGAAAACTCTGGCAGAGGCTCGGGGTTCTGCCCTGGCTGGCACCACACGGGGTGGGGCAGGCGCTGGCGTCATTGCACATCCTGAGAGCCTGACTACTCTGCTAGGGGTAAGCCTGGGGATGGGGCGCGGTGAGGTGGGCTGTGGGACCGCACCCCCACCCACTAGAGGAGAAACTGGCCTCAGTGTGTTTTTGGGGCGGGTTGCCCAGCATATTGGTGTTAACCACACCTTTACATACTTTGATCCGCTTCCACTGCATCTTTTCTGGACTAGGAACACCCCCAACACAATCTAGGCACTCACGATGCTACAAAGAGGAGAGGAGACTACTGCATCATAGAAACATAGAATATGACGGCAAATTAGGGTTCTGGGCCCACCCATTTTTTTTTTTTTGTGTGTGTTTTGTTTTTTGTTTTTCCGTTGGATATCATTTTTTTTTTTTCTGCAACCTACTTGGATCTATGGTGCAATTCTCCTCCCCGTATTTTTTGTTTGTTTGTTTTGTTTTTTACACCTGTACACTGGCTTGTGCCTGTGCCAGGCAGTTTTGAACCCCACCAGTTATGCTGTCACCTGCACGTGCCAGCTGATCTCTCCTTCAGGTCTCGAGGATGGTGCTTGTCCTGGGCTACTCCCATCCACCCCCAGGGTAACCCAATGTATCCCTTGCATTGGGTGGGTCCCCTCCCTGCAGAGGGAATTAGCCTTACTGGCCTGCCTCGTTGGCCCTGGGTGCTGCTGGGGAGGCCATTGGTGGTCCTGGGAGCTCTGGTGGTGAGGGTCCAGGCAGCTGTCATCTGACTGACTGGCTGGCTGGTGCGCCTTTTTCCTCCTGCAGGAGCGTGACTTGCCAGATGTCAAGACGTACACAGACATCTGTCACGCCCCTAAACATGAGCCCAGCACTGCTGTTCTCCCGGCTCGCCAGGAGAATCTGGTGCTGTGCCTCAAACCCCGAGAGAAGTTGAGCAGTCGTCTGATGCTCAAGCCTTCTCTCCATGGCCGACCTTCGGTCAAGTCCATTCCTGAATGTGGGCGGCCCCACCACTGCTTATGTCCCAACTATCTCCGCTGGAAGGTTGTTCCAGGTGTCCACCACCCTTACTGTGAAGAAATAACTTCCTCGCATCCTTCCTGAATTTACCCCTTTCAGTTAGGCCTAATCTGCTGGCAAATAGTATGTTAGTTTCCTAGCATGCCCTTGTTCTAGAGTACCTTTTTCCTCAGAAAAATGCCCCCTTCTGTACCTTATTAACGAATGCAAGATATTTAAAGGTTTTGTAATAAATCTCTCCCCAGTATACATATTTAGCACTGTTAACCTTTCCTCATAGGGCTTTTGATGCAGACCCTGCACCATTTTGGTAGCCCTCCTCTAGACTACCTCCATTTTGGTAGCCCTCATCTGAACTTCCTCCACTCTGTGTCCTTCCTGAGATGTAATCTCCAGAACTGGACATGCAGTGCACGAGGTGGAGTTTTACCAGCAGTCTCTCTAGGATAGGACCACCTCCCTTTTCCTGCTTAGTGATGCCCCTTCCTCTGCACCCCAGCATCCCACTAGCCCTTCCAACTGCTTTGTCGCACTGCCTGGCCACTTTTAAGTCATCTGATTATGATTACCCCAGACCTCTTTCCTGCTTTCTTTCTCAGTATCGCTGTGCCTATTTTGTACACTGCCCCTGGATTTCTGTGGCCCAGGTGCATTTGTACACCTTGACCTTCTAGTTTTTTTTTGTTTGTTTTTTTCAGGTCCCTGTCCATTCCATCCCCCCTGGAATTTCCACTCTGTTGTATATCTTGGTGTCCTGCACAAAGAGGCAGACCTTTGCTTCCAGTTCTTCTGCTGTCACAAAGACATTGAAGAAGACTGGTCCCAGCACTTATCCTTGAGGTACCCTGTTGGTCACCCTCCCTTCCTCTGAGTGCACTCCGTTTACCACTACCCTCTGTGTCCTGTCCACTAACCAGTTCTTTACCCATGTTGCCACTTTAGTACCCACCCCCAAGTTGCCCAACTTGCTTGCCAGTCTCCCGTGTGGAATGGTATTGAAAGCCTTGCTGGAATCCAGATAGGCCATATCCGCCTGTCCCTGATCCAGACCCTCCAGCACCATGTGTGGCTACAGTTTGGGGTGTTCCTAAGACATCCAGAGCTTTTTGCGTCTGTATAGCAAATATCCTGATATAATTGCACCATTCCCATGTGTTTTTGCTAAAGAAACGGATCGAACAACGAATAGCCTCAGTGAGTGTTAGAAAAGTTAAGCAATCCTAAGATGTCGGTTTTCATCTAGAGAGATGATGCAAAAAGGGTTGACTGTGTCCCTTGCAGCCTGCCTGACTGCCATTTTTCACTTTTATTTCCGCAATTCTGTGGCAGCATGTCAGTGTGTGCACATGCTGCCAACTGCAGCCCCCACCCTTTGGAGCCTGCACTACCCTCTGGCCTCTTCCAGGTGGCTGTCAGAGGCTGAGATGGCATGGTCACCCCTCCTCAGGTGAGGAGCATTCCTGGGACACTCTGTTCCCACCTCCAGCTGCCAGAGGTAGTTCCTGAACCTGGGTCACTGGTGTGGCGGCAAGTGAGATGCCTGCACCACTGGGGGCTGGCTGACATGGCATTAAATATGACCTATCTGACCAGAAATGTACTATTAGTGTTATTTCTCTGTATGCCTGGTTTATTGAAACATGCGCAGTACCTGCTACCCTACTATTAATGAGCTCTAGTCCACTCCTTGGTATACCTGGCTTATTGGCATATGTGCAGTGCTGCATGCCTTCAGCCTAACTCTGTTCCCACCAGGTATGTAGAATTCCCAGAGTGAAAAAAGACATGCTACTGTGAAACACCAGAACAGTTTCAGAATTAGTTTACATTGAGCCATCACATTTAGATTGAAAAGTAGGCTTTGAACACAAGCAAAAGCAGTTATAGGGCAGCCTATAGCGTTTGTATGTTGTTTATTCCCCCAACCCCCAGTCTTTTCACTCTACTTGTGACTGACTTGTAGCGTTCAAACTTTAGAGGGGGCACTAGTTTCAACAAGTCAGCTCTGTTCAGAGTCATACAGGAGTGGGTGGGGTGGGGGCATGGAGAATGGTGTGCATTGAGGTTATTTGATATGGAACATGAAATAACCAGAACTTGTTTTGTTTGTTTTTCAGATTGGAATCATCTAAAGTGCTCTCACCAAGAATTGTACAGCTGTGTAATAAACTTCATAAAATGCTGATCTGCCTTAGTCTCATTCTTCTGCTACCTGCCCCAATACTTGTGGTGTTTTTTGTAAACTTGGCTGCAGGGGTGTAACTTAATATATGCAGTACGCAGTGGTTTCTTTATTTCTTATGGAATAAAAGCTTGTGTTTAAAAAGGTGTTCGTGAAAAGCTCCGATCAAGAATTTAAAGTCCTCAACCCCTTAGTGCCTTTGGATGTTGGTCTGGTGGCCCTCTCCCCCACTACCCATATAAAGTTGGTTGTATGGACTAGATGCAGAAAGGAAGGCGATCCTTGCTTGAAGGGCAACTCTGCGCTTCAGTATGAAATTTCATAAATATGATCTTTCAGCTGTTGGCTTTTCCAAGGTTTACAGCGCATCTTGGTGGTCTGTATAAAAAGCATTTGCTTCACTCTTGTTAACCTCACAGTGCTGCTTTTGTTTGACATAGTGTTCCCCAGAACAACACTCTCTCAAACGGCAGTTGTGATGGCCGCAGGGGAGTTGTACGTTTTGAAGGATTCTGTCAAGTACGTACCATCTAATATTTAGTAGAACAAAACGGGGGGGGGGAGACTAGAAAACGAGTTAAAACATACTTGATGTAAATCCAACGTTCATTTCCATGTGTGTTGTGTGCATGGCTGGGATTGCATGACTGGGTAGCCACTGCTGGGGGATTGTCTGGTTCATGGGTGGGGGAGGATATAGAAAGAGGCAGTGACAGCCACAGTATAGAACAATTTGGGGAGTGGGGGCAGACTGCTTGCACAGCACGTCTTGTGTGGTTGGGGGCAGGGGAGCAAAGTAGGAGCTGGCATTGATGTGCGATAATAGTGGGATGTTTCTGACTTTTGTGTGCTAAATCCTCCATTTTTATAATGATTGAATAGTGTAGCCATCTGTGGGCAAGTGCAGTTTTGAGTCATATTTTTTAATTGCATTTATTAGGTAAACATACATATCTCTAAGGATAATCTCATTTACAGATGAGACTTGTTCTACTTGTTGGTGACAAAAAAAAAAAATATACTGTCAACTCCCTGCAACTAAAACGGGCTGCTTAGGTTTATTGCTGGCCCTAAGCTGCATAGGGATGTGGATTCCTTAAGGATGGGAACAAATGTAAGAAGGACCCTGATCAAGCCGAGTGGTCAGAGTCCTGGGGGTAGGATTGGCGCAAGGACTGTATGTGCAGCCATGGACTCTAGCACATCTGGTGCAGCTAGACCATTTGACATACTTGCTCGGAATTTTCAAAGATCACCTGATTTCTACAGATTTAAGGCAGCTTGAGGCAAACTGGTGCAAGCTACTTGGGGGAGCATGTAGGAGACCTTGGTTAATTTGGTGCACTGCAGATGGTCTAGCAGGATATCTAAGCTGCAATGATGGAAAATCCCAATTGTTCAATTCCCTGCACCTGAAGTCTGCAGTGTGGACTTGCGTTAAACTGCTTTGAAAATCCTGTCTCTGGAGGCTTGGACTCTGTAGGAGAATAAAATGGTCAAACCTACACACTATGGTGCTTCTTGATGCAGTAGAGGAAAAGGACCTGGAAGCCATAATAGACATGGGGACTAGAGCATGGCAGACTGTGCGTGACTGATGTGAAGAAGGCTGGAAGGAGTGCTGGAGTGCATCAAAAGGGTTGAGGGGGAATCTGAAGCAGAGCAGGGAAAGTAATCCTGCCACTTTACAAGGGACTGATCAGGCTACATGAAGAATTGTATACAATTCTGGGCTTAAGACATTCCTTGTTTAAAATTCAAATTTTTCAGCCAGTCTGGTGGCGCTAGAGGTTGAGGTGCTAGTCGCTACACCTCACACCACGCCGGCGACCTGGTCGAGCGTCCAGAGGACTGCTATCTTTGGGGAGGGAGGTTTGTCATCCCGCTCGCTTACTGCCCTCTGGCGGTGGCCAGAGGGCAGTATGGGTTGGGAGGCACGAGCCAGTGTCTGTCGAGAGGAGAAAAGGAACTGGCAGGCTCCATGATACCAGCACCCGGCGGCCTCCATCCAGCATCTGGATTTCGCTCTGGGGTTGGAGGTAAAGCCGGCACCCCTTCACCCTGGCCCTGCCAGGGGCGGGGGGGGATTGGGGATATGTGGTCAGGGAACGGTGTGGCTGGAGACTTGAGCCCAAGGGAGGGACCGGAGCTGCCTGCTGGGCTTAGGGGTTGTAAAAATTATGGGTGGGGGGGATTCCCATTTCTAGGGATGTGGATTTGATGTTCTAACCACACTGGCAGATGCCTTCTCCCTTTAATTTCTGCTGGAACGTCTTCAGGCTGGCTTCTCCCACCCACCTGGGTGGTAAAACCCTCAGTCCCAGCCCCTGGATGCCAGATCTTCCTTTCAGCTTGGAATGTTGTTTCCCTCCTTACCGCTCCTGCGTGTAGTAGACCCTGTCGCTCAAATCTTCCGATTTGCTTCCTAAACTTACTTTAAAACTCGTACGAGTTCCAACTTCAGCATTTTCAACTGCTCCCGCAATGGAAGACAAGACTGCTCCTGCATTTTGCCAGTGCCCCTGCACGCAGATGTCATGGACCGACTCTCGCGCCACATGCCTGTACTGCTTAGATCACAATCTGCAAACCTGAGACTTCAGTCCTTCCACACAAATGTGTTGGACGACTGCGCTGCCCCACTCCAGCTGGGGCAGCCGAAGTGTTTCTTGATGGTCAAGTCCAAGGACGCCCATTGGGTGGTCTCTGCAGCTGCGGGATCCGCCGAGCAGCTAGAACAGCTCCAGGCCGCCGCTCAGTCCTCTTTGGCTTCGGCCTTTGTTCCGCTCCAGTTGGGCTCCACTTACTCTGCTTTCTTTAAGGAGCTGTGCCAGTCCCTCTCAACTAAAGATGAGGGGCCTTCAGGATTGCACGGTTCGCACTCTCTCACAAGGAGTCGAAGACGAGACTCACTGGCGTTCAGGAGACTTCGGTCGAAGCCGTGGCTGCTGGTTTCATGGTGACCCTGTCAAACCAGTTGGCCGAGACGCCGACACGACCGAGACTTTTCTCGAGCCAGTCTACTGGTTGTCGTCCGAAGAGGCAGATAAGACTCTGGTCTTCGGGTGACCTCTGACGGGTCGGCCCAGCCCACTGAGCTGATCCTAAAACCCTGGCCAGGAGGAGCCGCTGGGTTCCTCGGCTCCCTCTGAGGCTCCCCGTCGGCACCACTGACGGTAGGTCTTGGTCTTCCTCCTCTGGGTTGGGCTGGTCTCGTCGCCATCGGAGGTCTCACTCTTGGCACCACGGAAAGTGGCGGCGCCGCTTTTTCGTTCTCTTGTGAGGCTTTGGTGCAGATTGTGTCGTCACTACGAAGATTTGATGTGGCAGCAGCTGGATTTGACTGGATCGAAACGGACACCAATTTCTACCCCGGCCATTAAGTGGCTGTCACCCAAATAGATGACTCCCCAGTCCAGGTTGGTCACCACCGTCCCTCTGCAGCGGAGCTGGTGCAGACCACGTTGGCTCGGCTGAAGCAGGTTCCTCTGCCCATAGACAACGACCGGGGCTCTAAGGACCCTCAGCCGGCCAAGGGACTTCCCCATTGGCTGTCTGTCACCCTCACTCCTGACTGTTCTAGGCGGGTTGAGGGTGATGCTGGTGGCCACCCACTTAATGCGGAGTCTGAGGACTCCTCCCTGTACTCGCGTCCCATCTATACTGAATCATTGGGGGGCATCTTCATGGAGGAAAGTCCTTTTTCTTGTTCATGGGCATTCTTCGGCTTATCTGAGTCCATGGTGATGGAGCTAGAGTCTGTCCAGAAACTGGCTTGGTATCCCTGCACAGAGATTCTGGACAAAGGGATTCTCCCGTGTCGGCCTTCCCAATGGCTGGAGGCATTGTCTCTCTGACCCTGGAGCTTTGGCAGCGTCCGACCTCTTGTCCGGTGCCTTTGGCCCGGATGGCATGCATAAGAACTCTGACACAACTGTTTTCACTGTTGCGGGGGGCACGCAGTCTGCCGCCCTGAAGACTGCCGGGGAGGTTGCCCACCTGCTCCAACCCCATCTGCTATTAAATGCAGAAGGGGGGGAGGAGCCTGAAGTCTGGCAGTCTGGATTGGGTGGAGGAAGCTGGGCCATCTGTTCATTCAGAAGGGGGCATCCACTGGGAAGAGTGGTTTGAACTGCAGCATCCAGCGAAGGGAAGCACTCCTGGTAAGGCGGCATTGCTGTCACTTTTTCTACCTAATCTTTAAAGACCTTGGGTGACTTTGTTTGCTAGATTGAAACAGAGACCTGGGGGAGATCCCTCAATTAGTAACAAATTGGTTACTTCTGGGAATTTGTTGGACTTAAAATCAGCTGGCTATACTAGACTTTCAAGTTTGGATTGAATCTGAGACATTTTTTTTGGGGGGGGGGTCCTCAATTAGTAACCAATTGGTAACTTCTAGGAAATAGTTGGATTTAAACTGGCCAATGGCTGGATAGACTAGACTTTCAAGTTGTTTTTAACCTGTCATAGATCTTAACAAGGCAGGTTATGCTAGGCTTTCGAAGTTTGTGTAAACTGTCAAGCAGTTTGGGATGGGGAAGCTGAATGGAGGAGAGAGATGGGGCAGGGTCCACAGAGCATGAGGGCTGGTATCTTTGAAAGAGTAATGGGGTGCGTGGTGGGGGGTGGCCATGGTGCAAACCCTGGCCTGGAGCATGGGGGGTTGTGTGGTGTGCCAAAGGTTGATGCATCTCGGGGGGGTGAGGTCAAAGTGGTGAAGATGGATGGGGGGGTGAAAAAGGGTGGCTCTGTTGGGGCAGTAGGGGAAAGAATGGTAAAATGGAAGTGGGTTCAGGTGAGACACCTCAAGTGGGAGGGAACAGACAGAAGGATGGATGAGTGCAGTGGACTGGCCTACCAAAATGGTGGAGGAGTGGACCCTGGAGGAAGGAGAGAAACACCAGGGAGCATGGGTTGGGGTCGCCCTGAGCAAAATAAGGACCAGGGGGACTGGCGCGAGGTTAGCAGAAATAATAAAAAAAAAAACGGGCCTGGCAAGAGAATAGGAGGAGGGTGCCGGGGTATGGGCAAAAGAGAACTGATTTTTTTTGGGGGGGAGTGAGTCAGCAGGGGAAGGCCAGACAAATAGCATAGATCATAGATTCACACCTGACACTTGACAAGCGAGGTGGAGCGAGAGGACCTAGTAAAGAAGTGGGTACAATATGGAGGGTGAGGAAAGGGGCGGCAGTGCATTCCTGGGTGGGGTGGGGGCCTATATTCCTGGGGAAAGAGTTGGGACTGGGTGCAGTAGGAGGGGAGGGTGGTGGACAGGTCTGAGAGGAAAAGAGCAAAGGGGTCCCTTGCCTTGGGAGATCAGGATGGTCCCAAGCGTAGCAGGAGAGGAAGCGGCTGAGGTGGACAGGTCAGTGAGTGAGGGACGGCGACGGGGGTGCCTTGCTCCCAGGAGAAAAGTGGGAATGGACTAGTGCTATAGCAGGAGGGAAGAGGCCAAGTCAGTGAGAGATGAGGGTTGGAGTGGGAGGGACAGGCCGGATTTTGGCATTGGGGGGGCGGCATGGAACGAGGGGCAACTGGGATAGTGAGCAGGTCTAGGGAAAAGGTGTCTGTAAGAGTATTCTCCTGGGGACTTGGGTCTTTTTTGGGGGAGACTTCTGTGGTAAGTCCAGGAGTATATCTGGCTTGATGGTGCATAAGGCAAAACATCTGGTCTGTTCTCTAGCACAGGAGTGTTGTGGGACCCCTGACATATTAGTGCACCTGGGTACAAACGATATAAAGGGGAACAGTGAGTTGGAGATTCAGGCTAGGTTTAGGGAACTGGCCCGGGTCTGTCGGGACATGGGGTGCTCAGTCTCCTCCTCGGTGCCTAGGGCCAGTGTGGAGAATCAAAATATAAGGGATGTGAATGTATAGCTCTGTGAATGTTAAGCAGGCTGAGGGGTATGGGGTGGGTGGGGGACTAGGGCAACCTGGGAGGACAAGGAATTGTATGCAAGGGACAGACTCTACTTTAGCTTGGAGGGAAAGGAGGTCCTGCAGCTTAGACTGGCAGAATTCATTCGCTCCAGGTGGGGTTTAAACTTGTGAAGGAGGGGGCTACCTGGCAGGCCGGGAAGGCCCTGGCCTTCTCCCACAGGTGGGGTCACAGGGCAGGAGGACCCGATAGTGCATGAATGGGGCCTTGTAGGCAGGGAACAGGGAGGGCAAGGGGGCATGTTGGAGGGTGGTCCTGATTAATGCCAGGAGCATGGGAAATGATGCCAGAGCTTCAGGCTCTGTTAGTGGAGGGGGTGGATGGATGTGGTGGCTGTCAGAGACTTGGGCCACTTACAGACATGATTGGGACCTAAACCTACCAGGGTACACCATGTGCAGAAAGGATAGGGTGGAGAGGAGGGGGTAGCATTTATCATTAGGAATAAGCAGGGTATCCGATGGAGGCCTTATGGGTCACCCTGCAGGATCCAGGGGGTAAGATGGTGAAGATGTGGGTAGTATATAGACCATCCGGGCAGGGGGAGGAAGGCCTGGTGGCTAGCCTTAGGGATCACTGTGGTAGGGGAAGAGGACAAAACTGTGGTGCTGGGAGTCCTGAATATGCCAGGAGCATACTGGGGAACTATGGTGTCCTCATCGGGCAGGGAGCAGTGCCTTCTGGGATGTGTTCCTTGCCCAGCTGGTGACTGATCAGACGAGGGAGGGGTGTCTCCTGGATGTGGTCCTGGCAGAAGGTGAGCTTATCAGGGACCTAGTTGTTGAGGATCCACTGGTGGGAAATGATCATGCCACAGTTTGGTTTTCCCTTGCCCTAGGGGGCCGGGTACAACACAAAAACGATGGTTGATTTTAGAGGGGCGGACTTCAGGGGTGATGGAGCAGATGTTTAGGGGCTACCTAGAAGAGATCAGGCCAAGCATGGGTACGGAGGCCTGGTGGGAAATTAAAAAGGCTCTCCTGGAGGCTACCAAGGCCTGTGGAGGGCAAGTAAGGGGCATAGCTAAATGACAGAGCTGGTGGACAAGGAGATCCAGGATGTTGGGGGGCGGCTGCCTTGTAGTGGATACAAATGTTCTTTTTTTGGGGGGCTATATCAAGGGGACGCGATATGGTAGCCAGGAGGTCACTAGGGTGGTGAGGTTGGCCAAGGTTAGGACGGAGCTGAAGATTGGCACAGGGGATTAGAAGTGGGGGTGGGGGGGGGAGAAGGGTTCTTTAGGTATGTCGGAAAAAGAAGAAAAGGTATGGGGCAGATTAGTAGGTTGAGGATGGGGAGTGGGTGGATGAAGACAGAGGTACTAAATTACTTTTTTGCCTCTGTCTTTACCAAGGAGGACAGGGGGGTGTCGGCAATACAAGGGGAGGGGGGACCGAAAGATGAAGAGGGCGAAATGGTTGTTGAAATCCCCAGTGGGAGGGTGTAGGAAGGCCCTAAGGGGATAAAGTACCGGGCCCAGCTGGGATCCATCCCAGGGTACTTAAGGCGATGGCTGATACCCTGGCAGACCTATTTAGCTCCTCCCTGCAGTCGGAGTGGGTGCCTCATGACTTTGAGGATGGCCCATATTGTGCCTGTACACAAGGGTGGTTCGTGAGAGGAGGCAGGAAACTATAGGCTGGTTAGCCTGATATAGCTAGTAGGCAAAGTGGTGGAGGTCATCTTGATGGAGAGGGTCCTGAAGGCATGGGGTCACCTAGATGATCGCCAGCACAGCTTTGAGGGCAGATTGTATCAGACCAACCTGGTGGAGTTCTGTGAAGGGGTGTCAAGTGTGCTGGATCAAGGCAGGCCAGTGGATGTCCTCTTTCTGGACTTCAGCAAGGCATTTGACTCTGTGCCACATCCTGGGGTAGCTAGAGAATATGGGTGTAGGGGGGCAAATGGTCAGGTGGATAGGAAACTGGCTAGCGGTGTGTGTACAGAGGGTGGGGGGGGGTCTCATCCTCTAGAAGAGTCCATGGGGTCCCACAGGGGTCGGTACTGGGCCCACTCCTGTTTAAGCTTGTATCTTGGACATCAGGAGTGGGATGAGCCTCTTTGCCGATGACTCGAAGCTCTGGGCAGCGGTGGAAGGGGGGAGATGGGGAAGCTGACTCTCCAGGAGGACCTGTAGCTCTGGGGAGGTGGTCAAGAGCATGGAAGCTAAAGGCTAATGCTGGGAAATGCAGGGTTCTGCACCTGGGGCCAAAAACCCAGCTCATGTATACACCTGGGGGTGGGGCACTGCAGGTTTCTTTCGGGGAGACTGACCTCTTGGGGGTGGATGCCAGTAATTCTGAGCAGTGTAAAGGATCATGCCCAAGCAAATAAATGCTGGGGGTAACCTCAAGGAGTACAGAGGTGCCCTTTGCTGTACGAATTGCCTGGTTAGTCCACAGCTTGAACACTGTGTGCAGTTTTGCATCTCTACTTGGAGACATTGCTCTTTTGGAGAGGGTTCAGAGGAGGGTGACCAGGATGATACTGGGACTGGGGAAAGGATCAAGGAGCTGAACCTGTACTCGCAGAAGGAAAAGGGGAGATATGATGGAGGTCTTCAAATATCTAAGGAATGAATAGGGTAAGCCTTGAGGGAATGCTTCAGCTGAGGGAGGTGGGGCTACCAGGGGTCACTCCATGAAGCTGGACGGGGGGAAACAAAGAGACGCTACTTCACTGAGAGGGTGGTAGAGCCTTGGCATGCACTGCCAGGGGAGATAGTGGCTGCTGCAGCTGTGGAGGGGCTTGAGAAAGGCTGGGATGGGTATGGGGGAGGGTGCATCCCAGAGCCTCGCTGGGGGGTGGGGGACCTTGGAGGGAGGGGCAAATAGTGGCGCCCTGGGAAGGCACTGATTATCAAGCAGACTTGATGGACCATAGGGCCTAATCTGCTGGCTTCTTGGAGCATAAGTATGTGGTACCAACAGGCTCCCTTTTGGGGTTTTCGTAGCATCTCTCAGCCGAGGGTTTGGTGGCTGACTGTCTTCCGGCACTCTGGCAATACAGGGGATGTTGATAGACTGCTGGACAAAGCGTCCAAGAAGCTGGACCATTTGGCTGAAGTCCATGCTGCCTCTTCGCTCGGCCTTCGCCAGGCTAGTTCGGCCATGCTGATGGCACATTTCTCTCATGCCCTGATGGGCTCCCTGGATGAGGTGATTCTTCACCTCCCAGCAGACCTCCAGACTATGGTCAACCAGGTCCAAGACCAGGGGAAGGCAGTGGAGAAGCAGCAACTCCAGACGGCTCTGGATATTGGTGGCTTTTGTGGCCGCACAGTCATGACCACAGTAGCCATGTGCTGTAGGGCTTGGTTGAGGATCTCTATATTCACGGCGGATACCCAACACAAGCTGGCGGATGTCCCCTTTCTGGGCATCGACCTGTTCGGACCCAGTGTGGAGGGTCCCCTCCAGCACATTGAAAAGTTCAATGCCACCCTGGACTCTGACATCCTTCCACAAGGACAAGGGCCCTAAGCACCAGAAACGCAAGCCCTTTCGGTCTTCCAAAAATGCGACTAAACCAGCTCAGCACCAGCAGGCTCAATCCTGGTGACCTCTGGCCAGGTCAGTGGCTTCATCGGTCAGAAAGCCCGGAGGGCAGGGACCCGGTGGCCCCTCAGCCAGGTACTCCTCCAAGCCTGCTCAATGACGGGATGGGGATCGCCACCCTTATACCAGTCGCACCTCCCCTGGGTCCTCCTGTGGGGGGCAGTCTCCGCCACTTCCTTTCCGCGTGGTCTTGTCACCATGGACAGGTGGGTTCTGGAAATGGTCTGCCTCTGGCATTCAAGCAGAACCCTCACGCCCACGCCCTATGGAAGTACTTTGTTTCCACAGTCACTCTGCTCTTTGAGACGACCAAGCCCAGCTTCTTTGCAAGGTGGTCGTGGTCAGAGTTGCGGATCCTCCGGAACACCCAGAGTTTGTCTCCAGGTATTTCCTGGTGCCAAAGCGGATGGAGGAGCTGGCACCCCATTCAAGATCTGCACAATTGGAACAGATTTCTCAGGTCTCTCATCTTCAGGATGGTAACTCTGGCACAGATCATAACATCTCTGGAGCAAATCATGTGGTTTTGCTCCCTGGATCTTCAGGATGTGTTCTTTCACGTCCTGATCCATCCGTCCCATCGAAGGTTCCTCCATTTTCGGACAGAGGGAATCCTTTGTGAGTTCCAAGCCATGCCTTTCAGCCTCTTGTCTGGGCCCCCAGGGTCTTCCCCAAATGCGTTGCAGTGGTGGCAGCTTACCTGAGGTGCCTGGGTGTACCCTTGCCTGGATGACTGGCTCATAGCAGGCCCCTCCAGGCAGGAGGCTGAGCGGTCCAGAGGCCTGGCCCTCCAGATTTGTTTTGAGCTTGGCCTCCTAGTCAACAAGGCCAAGTTGGAACTCGTGCCCTCTCGGGCTATCGGTTTCATCGGGGAAGAGCTCGACTTTTGCTGAGCTGGAGCCTGGCGGACTGGGCAGAGGTCCTCTCCTCCTTTGCCCGATCATTTCTGTTTGGGCAATTGCGCCCTGCCTGGGACTTCATGCACCTTCTGGGTTACATGCCGGCCTGCACCAGTGTGGTCTGATGGGCCCACTGGCATATGCGCTCTCTCCAATGGGAGCTTGCCAGCCAGTGATCTCGGCGCAAAGGTCACTTCGACAAGCTGGTCACTGTGACCCAGAGGATGTGGGATGTCCTCCACAGTGGTGGCTCGTCCCAGCACATCTGCAGGAAGGGATCCTGTTTGTCCGCACGAACAGACTGGCATCTTGACGACAGCCTGGGGGAGCAGAGAGTCCACGGGCTCTGTTCTCCTCTGGTGTCCCGATGTCACATCAATCTGCTGTAGCTCAGAGTGGTTCGGCTAGCCCTGACAACATCACTCCATTCATTCGGGGTCAAGTGGTCCAGGTCCAGATGGACAATACCATGACCACGTACTATCTCAACAAGCAGGGCAGGATGCACTCCCTGTCTCTATGCAAGGAAGCACTCCGCATCTGGACCCTCGTGCACAACCTGGAGGCAGATCTCCTTGCTATCCATGTGGCAAGAGCCTCGAATAGCTGACAGATGTCCTCAGCCGAGTGGGCGAAGCATCTCACGAGTGGGCTCTCCACATGGAGGTAGTACACGATCTGTTCTCTCAGTGGGGTATCCCTCAGGTGGACTTGTTCGCCTCCAGGGAGAACACAAAGCTGAGGCTGTTTGTGTGCCCTCCCCCCAGCAAGGCTCGCTGCAGGGGGATGCCTTCTCGAGGCCGTAGACCCCGGGCCTCATGCCTTCCCTTGCTTCTCAAGGTCAAGAGGGACAAGGCACAGGTGATCCTGGTGGCTCCAGACTGGCCACGCTAGTTTTGGTACCCTGATCGCCTCAGCAACAGGCTCCCGAGATGTCTTCCAGCATGCCCAGACCTGCTCTCCATCAGTCAGGAGAAGGTACTCCATCCAGACCTTCAATCCCTGCACCTGACAGCCTGATTCCTAAGCGGCTAGAGTTCCAGGCTTTGGATCGCTCTGATGAGGTTCTCACGGTTGTTGAGGCATCCCTTAAGGAATCGACCAGAAAATGCTATGCCTTCAAATGGAATTGATTCTCCATTTGGTGGTGGGGTAAAGGGTTGGACCCTTCGACCTGTCCAGTGGCTAGCATTTTAGCCTCCCTTTGGTCCCTCTCCCAAGGGAGGCTTCGATCGACCCTTGGGGTACACCTGGCTGCCATCTCTGCTTAACGGGCCCGGGCCGTTCAGCAGTCTGCATGGGAGAATGGGGTCTGGCATTTTTTTTCAAGGGCCTAGATCACATATCCCCTCGGGTGTGTGTGAACCTCCACCTCCATGGGATCTATTGCTGGTTTTGGCAAAGCTCATGGGCAAGCCATTCAAACCGATGCACAGGTGTGACCTCTCCCACCTGTCATAGAGCCTTCTTGGTGGCTATCATATCAGCCAGAAGGATTGGGGAGCTCCAGGTGCTTTTGGTGGAGTCTCCTTACCTGGTCTTCCACAGGGACAAGGTTGTCCTGTGCCCCGCCTGAAATTCCTTTCGAAGGTGGTGTCTTGAGTACAGGTGCCATACTTTGGATCTGAGACGAATGCTTGTCTACTCTAAAGAGCGTACGGCTGCAGTTTGGGGAGAGGTTCGCCAGCTGTTTGTCACCTATGCTGAATCCGCATGTGACAGACCTGCAGCCAAGTGGACGATTGGCAGGTGAATCACTTCCTGCATTGATCTCTGCTATAGGTTGGTGGGTAGGGAGCCTCCCGTAGGGCTAGGGGCTCATTCCACCTGCCATACTGCTGTGTCGGTGGCTGCTTCTAGGGACGTCCCTATGCAGGAAATCTGCAGGGCTGCTACCTGGAAGTTGGCAAACACCTTCATTTCCCATTGCCACGTTGACCTTGAGACACACCAGGATGCTGGTTTGGGGCCTCAGTTCTCCAATCTCTTCTCTTCTCCCCAAAGTAGGGGTGTGTGTGTGCCTTGCCTCCTGAGAACTGCTAGAGTCTGCCAGACAGTGTGGGTAGAACACACATCCACATCCCTAGACACACAGGTTACTCACCTGTAACAGTAGTTCTAGGAGTGGTATATGATGATCATCCACACGAACCCACCTGACCTCCTCAGGTGCCCAACCTTGATTCCAGCGGGCTAAGATCTGGCGTCCCGGGGTGCAGCTGAGGGTTTTACCACCCGGGTGGATTGGAGGAGCCAGCTTGAAGACGTTCTGGCAGGAATCAAAGGGAAAGGCATCTGCCAGATAGTGTGGATGAACATCGTATATCACTCCTACAACTACTGATCTTACTTCAAGAGGGTTCCTGCAGTAGGTCTTAACATATAGGACTGCGCCCCCTTGTGTTGGGATCGCACGGCAAACTTGTAGCTAGCAGTCGGCGGGGACTGCCCCCGGCATCAGGTGACTGACGTCAGTGTGACTATAAAAGGGGAGGTCCCCCGCCCGCCCTCCAGTTCTTTGCTGCTGTCTACCTGCATCGTCTGACCTAACATGGTAGAACAGCTTGTTGCCTGCCATTTTCTTAGTGTTTTTGTTGCATTTTTACTTCACGAATTTCCTAAATATAGCGGTGTATGTCTTCTCCCCAAGAAGTGCTCCAAGTGTGACACGCAGATTCCGCATGGGGGTGACCATTCCTGGTGTATCCGCTGTCTGGGATCTAAACATACCACCGAGTGTTTTGTCTGTCAGGGTTTTAACCAGGCCACGCACACTCCTCGAAAGAGGACCCTCTACGCCCATTTGTTGACCCAGAGACTGGCATCAATGGAAAAGCAGCTCAGGAAAGATCGTCGTCACCGGCACTGGAGAAAAAGAAGAAAAAGGATGAGAGATGCTGGGAGTGGAGCCACTTTCTTCTGGGGGAAATCCAGCCAGGCAGCAGACACAATCCTGGGTGGGCTGTCCAACTCTGAGTACCCCAGATCTAGGGCCTTCTTCCACTCCAGTGGACTAGACATCCTCTTCTCCCCCTCCCCCCCACGCCAAGGTCAGCAGGCAGTCGGGGTGTTATCTTTGGAGGATCCTTCAAAGGTTCCTGCTTCGAGCCCAGCTGCTAAGTCACCCTCCAGCTCTGCCACTGAGTACCCAGCCCAGGCCGATCAGCCTCACTAGCCTCTCGGCTTCTATCAGCCCGGTCAGTAAGTCGGTCAGCTCCACTGATCGCCTGGCTGTCACCTCTAAGTCTGATGCTGGACCACCCAGCGCCCGTGTGATGTCTTTTCGGACCCCGACGCGGGGCAGAGAGCTCACAGGTCCTTCCTCATCCCACCAGGGTTCTTCCTCAAAGGATTCACTGTCCTTCTCTGACCTTTTTGGGCCTGATCACCAGGATCCTTTTCCGTCCTATACCCTACAGGACTTGTCAACGTGGACTCTTCCTGAACTCCCCCCTTTGCTGGGGTTCTCTTCCGCCGACTGATCCTCATCTGACGCTGGATCCCTCGCTGGACGCTTTTGGAGGAGGTATGGATCCTACTCCTTCAGGACCTTTAGGGATACACACACCATTGGACCCTCCGCCTAGCGGCCCTTCGGCACCACCTCGGGCAGGGCCCTATGTTCCACTGTCTGGCCCAACCGGGTACTATCCAGGATATACACCACAATGTCCGACACCAGGGGGCCATTCTCTGATTACCCGAGGCCGGGCCTGGCTATTGACTACCAGGGTTACCAGTACCCTTACTGGTACCAGGCACCTAGCTACCCTTCCTTTCCTGCAGGGTACTGGGGCTATCCTCCACCACTGCAGACAACAGGAGGCCATTCCTGCATGGTGGAAGGACACGAAGTCCCAGCTATTCAAGAGCTAGGCCAACCTCGGATAATGGTCAGGGCTACCCCACCTCACAGGGTGTTACCAGGTAGCCCTGCACCTTCAAGCAGAGTCTCTGACAGAGACTCGGTGGTTCTGCCTTCTGGCATCACTGAACATAGGCTCCTGGTACCAGAGGCATCTTTGCCCAGTAGGCCGGAATCTTCCGAATCTGACGAGGATTCTGACGTCGGAGACCAGTCAGAGCCTCACTCTCCTATTAAGACAGCCCAAGAAATCTCCAAAATCCACTCCAGAGGACCCTTCCTTCGTGGAGCTCCTATGGACAATCCAGGAATCCTGCAGATGAACTTCACCAGAACTGGACCCCAAATGCAGGAGGTTGGCAGGACACCTGGACCTGGTCAATGCGGACCCCCTCCCCATCCCTCCTTGGATGGGGCTGCGTGAAGACCTGACATCCACCATTTGGCAGCAACCGTCGTCCATACCGGCTGTTTCCAAAAAGGCCGATAGGGCCTACCACCCCTCAGAAGGGGTCTCCCACCTAACTGCCCAGCCCAAGGCCGACTTCTGTTGTGATCATGGCTGCCCATGATAGATCGGCCCAACCCAAACATCTTAGTGCCTCCCCCCCCCCAGATAAGGAGTTGAAGCAGATGGACCAGTACGGTCGTAAGATCTTCCTCTTCCGCTTGTGCCATTCGCTCCTTAAATTATGTAGCCCATATGGTGGCTTTCCAAAAATCTTCCTTATCAGATCTGGGAAGAGATCTACAGGAGATTCCTGATGAGCTGCTCAGGAATACACTCCTGGATAAATGCCGCCATGCCCTTTGTGCCACCTATGATTCAGTGGACTCTGTGGCACGAGGTGCGGCTTCTGGCATCTGCCTCAGACACCTAGCTTGGCTTTACCTGGCGGGGTTGGCTCCAGATGTGCAGAGTTCTCTTCTGGATGCTCCATTCAGGGGTCCAGTTCTGTTCGACAGCGATGCCAAAGACAACATTTCTGAGCTGCAGGAGAGCAGCAAATCATTGAAGGGTGTCCGTTCCGTGTACCGTTCAGGCCAAAAACAACGGCAGCAGCCGTTTCACCGCCAGCGGAAATGGAACAAGCAGAACCAGGGCAGACGACAAACCAAACATCACTCACCGGGTTCCGGCTCCCAACCCCCCCGACCAAGTTTCCCAAAACTGCCTCTGGGAGGGAAGCACCCCTCCCCTCCACGTCGTGACTCTCTCTCCCCCCCCCCTTCCCACTCCCTCTCATTCAGGAACTGGTGGGGGGAAGATTTTACCTCCACCTGGACGGGTGGAAGGCCATCACTGCAGATGCATGGGTTCAACTCATAGAAAGGGGTCACCTGATAAGAGCTCCTGGAGAGACCTCCCTCCGGGAAGGTCGTACTATCCATCAGGCCAACAGCATCTGGTCTTTGAAGAGATTCAAGCTCTACTGCAAAAAGCAGCCATAGAGCGAGTTCCTCCGGAACAAACAGGAAGGGGATTTTACTCCCACTTTTTCGTGGTCCCAAAAAGACTGGGGATCCAAGACCCATCCTAGATCTCAGCATGCTCGGTCTCTGTAGCGTGCAAGAAGTTTTGCATGCTGACCCTCCAGGGACTGTTACCCCTGCTGCTGCCCAACTTGGCTGTGCTGTCTGGATATGCAGGATGCTTTCCTCCATATCTCCATTCTACTGGGCCACTGCCACTTTCTGAGGTTCTCTTTTCTGGAGGAGCATTTCCAGTTCCCATTTGGCCTCTCCTCGACACCTCTGGTATTCACCAAGTGGTTATGGTGTTCCTACGCCGCAGGGGCATTTGTTTTCCCGTATCTGGATGATTGGCTGGTTTCAGCCCGTTCTCCGGACAGTCTGAAGGAATCCCTTTCCTTCACTTTGGACCTTTTCTCCAGCCTGGGCATCTGTCAACTTCCCCAAGTTCCAGCTGAAACCCTCCCAGCACGTCCTGTTTATTGGAGCAGTGCTGGATACAGTCCAGAGCAAGGCCTTGCTTCTGACCGACCAAGCAGAGACCTTAATCTCTCAAGCAGCGCTTGTGGCTTCAGCCCGGTGGACCACGGCATATTTGGTTCTATGGCTGCTGGTGTTAATGGCTGCTGCCATACCCACAGTCCCTCTGGCCAGACTGCACATTAGGGCTACCCAGTGGTCTCTCTGAGTCCAGTGGGACCAGTACCTGGATGACATGGACCAGAGAGTCCTAGTCTCCAGCAGCCTACAAAAGGATCTCCTTTGGTGGCAGGACCCAGTCAACCTTTCAGTGGGGGTCCTTTTTCACTCTCCATCTCCCTCCAGGATTCTCATTTTGGGTGCCTCAAACTTGGGATGGGGAGCGCATCTGGGAGACCATCAAACCCAAGGCTCTTGGTCTCCTGTGGAGGAGAACCTTCACATGAACATGCTGGAGATGAGAGCCGTGCTCTATGCTCTCCAGGCCTTCAGTCACATTTGACTCCGGGAACACTTCTTATCCAGACAGACAATATGGCCACTGTCTGGTACCCAAATGGACAAGGAGGCACCTGGTCGTACCCTCTATGCAGGGAGGTGATATGGGTGTGGTACTGGGCGGTGCAGCATGGCCTATCCTTGACAGCCGTCCATGTGCCAGGTGTTCACAACATTCTGTTGGACAGTCTTAGCTGATCAGTCGCCAGGGCTCATGAGTGGGGAACTAAAGCAGGCAGTAGTTGATCTGTTTCTTCAATGGGGTCAACCAGGCTTGGATCTCTTCGCCTCCCCATCCATTGCAGAACTACCCAGCTTTTGCGTGCTCGTTCCTGGGTGTGGTGCTTTTTGGTGAGTCACACTGTCTCTTTCCTGGACAGGGAGATTTCTATATGCTTTCCCTCCCTTTCCTATTCTTCAGAGGGTTCTGCTGAAGTTTCAGGCAGAGGGGGCACACATGATTCTAATCACCCTCCTCTGTCCTCTGCAGATTTGGTTCCCGTTGCCACAGAAGTTGGCACTAAAACCCCAGTACCCCTTCCTCTCTCTTACGACCTTCTGTCCCAGGAGCAGGGCACCCTAGCACACCTGAGCCTTGGGTCTATTCATCATCATGCGTGGCACCTGTGGACTTAATTTCTTGCTAGGGCGTCTCCTGGAGTCACTCAGGTCTTCATGGAGGCCAGAAAACCCTCCACCAGATCTACTTATGCTATGAAGTGGAAGAGATTTTCCATCTGGGCATCAGCTAAAGACCTAGACCCATTTTCCTGCTTGGCCTCCCAGGTTTTAGAGTACCTCTTGCATCTGTCAGAATTGGGCCTCAGTTGTTCCTCACTGAAGGTCCATCTCTCTGTGGTTTCAGCCGACCACCTTCCAGTGGAGGGCAAAACCCTAGCACAGCTAGAGGTTTCCAGAACTTTCTTGAAGGGGATCCTTCACATCAAACCTCCAGTCCGGAATCCTGTTCTTCTCTCTCACCCCCCCCGGATCTTAGCTTTATGTTAGAAAAGCTTACTTTGCCCCCTTTTGAACCAGCAGTAAGCTGTGATATGTGTTTTTTAGTGTGGAAAATGCTCTTTTTAGTTATCACTTCAGCTCGAAGAGTTTCAGAGCTTCAGGCTCTAGTTTGTAGAGAGCCTTATTTAATTTTCCACAGAGACCAGGTGGCTCTGTGGACTAATCCATCCTTTCTTCCGAAAGTGGTTTCGGAATTGAACCTTAGCCAGAATGTTGAACTGCTGCTGTTTTTCCCAGAGCATTCCAACAGGGGGAGTATCTTCTGCACACCCTTGATGTGTACATGATTTCGAGGTATTTTACCTCAAGGGCTAAGTAGGTTCATAAATTGAACCAACTCTCTGTAGCCTTTGCCCTTAAGTGCCAGGGCAAGGATTTTACGAAACAGATTTTGTCAAGGTGGCTGGCAAATTGTATCCACTACATTTACCAGAAATATGAGAAGCCCCTTCCAGGGGGGGGTTAAGGGCCACTCCACTAGCAGTGTGGCCACTTCTACTGCCTTTCAGGAATGTGTCCACTGTGGACATCTGTGCAGTGGCCACTTGGTCCTCCGGCCACACCTTCACTAAGCATTAGTCTGGACATTGCCTCTTGGTGTAGGGCTGGTTTCAGCCTTGCAGTCCTGCAAGGCCTCTTGTCTTGAACAGACATTCAGTTGGCAGACCTTCTCCTCCTCCTGGAACCTCGTCTCAGACTCCTCCTCTTTTGTTAGACTGCTTGGTATTCAGTCCTATATGTGAAGACCTACTGCAGGAACACTGTCAAAGTAAAACATAGCAGTTACGCAAGAATTTACCACAACAGTAGATCTTCGAGAGAGGTTCCTGCAGTAGGTCTAGATTTCCTAGCCACCTTTTCCCCCAGCTCCTGTGTTTTTTTTGTTTTTTTTTCTTTTCTTGGAACCTCTCTCAAAGATCTAGTGTTACAGTAAGTTCTTATGTAACTATTTATAGGTGAGTAATCTGTGTTTTTTTTCTGATGAACCTGAAAAGATTTTCAAGGCATTTTACTGGTACAGGTACATTCTTAGAATAAAATTTTGTCATGTTTTGTCCAGCCCAGAATTATACACAGGATGGCAGCGAGGAAATTAGCTCCTGCAGTTGCAGCAGCTTGTATTATTCAAGGCACTTTACGTATATGTCTGTTTTCTGGTTACTTGGTATCTTACAAAAAAGTCCTTGTCTTTCTGCATGTTCAGTTGCTGGAGAGCTATTCAAACGGTTTGTTTTTCATCAGAATTTTTCAAGTTATTTTTGTCCTGAGCTGAACAGCTCTGAATCTGCAACTTTGAAAGCAGATTAAAAAAAAAAGGATGCATGGCAACTCCTGTTTTTTTTTGCTACATTCATAACTATATTCTATGTCCATTAAAAAATGTTTTATGAAAATGACATAGAATTTGGCTGGCCTGGTAGTGCTGAGGTTTGAGGCGCTGGATGCCACACCTCATGCCACGCCGTCCACCAATTGATCCCACTAAGACCAAAGCGTCCACTGAGAGATTCTCATGTGGAGCTGAGTGCGCGGCACCATCAGGATGGCAGCCGCCATGAGCCCGAGGAGGCGAAGGACCGACCTGGCAATGGCCCACTTGTGGCTGAACAAAAGGCATGCCTGAGCTTGAAGGGTGGCCACCCTGTCCAGAGGCAGGAAGGCCATATCGGAAGTCATATCCAGGATCGCCCTGATAAACTGGAGTCATTGAGATGGGATCAAATGGGACTTGGTGCGTTGATGGTAATACCCAAGCTGGTGAAAACCTGCAGGGTGAGGGAAAGGGAACACAGGAGATCCTCCCTGGATGGGGCCACCAGGAGTCAATCGTCCAGGTAAGGGAAAACCTGAACCCCCTGGCTATGCAGGTGGGCCACCACAGCAAGGCATTTGGTAAACACTTAGGGCAGAGGAGAGACCAAATGGGAGGGCCCTGAACTGGTAGTGGTCCCCCTGGAAAGAAAACTGGAGGTATTTGCGGTGGGATGAGCAGATAGGGATATGCAGGTAGGCATCCTGCATGTCCAGGGCGCACAGCCACTGTCCCGGACGAAGGAGGGGCAGAAGGCTCTGCAGAGAGCATTCAGAACATGTACTCCACGAACAGGCTCAGGGAACTGAGGTCCAGGATGCACCTCACGTCGCCTGACTTCTTCGGAACCAGGAAGAAATGAGAATAGTAACCCATCCCCCTGAGATGGAGGGGGACAGGCTTTATCGCCTCCTTCCAAAGAAGGGTGGAGATTTCATTCCGAACCAGAAGAAGGTGTTCCGGGGAGTAAGACAACCTTGGAGGGGGTTTTCTGAGAGGTTTCTGAAGAAACTCTATGGAGTGTCCCTCTGCCATCAGCTGGACCATCCAAGTGTCTGATGTGATCCTCTCCCAACCCGGTAGATGCAGGGAGAACCTCTCCCTTACTGGTTCCTCTGGAAGGGCCAGAGGCTGTGGGAGAGGAAAGGAGTCAGGTGGTGTGAGTTGCATCTCCGCGGCTGGAGCTCCCGCTGCTCATTTGGGCAGGGGGGGCTTCGCAGCCTGAGGGGCCTGGCGTTTATTGGCCCGCTTCCTTTGTGGTTTCGCATTGGTCTGTGCCTGCTTGCAAAAGGGATGGTGCTGCTGTTGTGGGGCTCTGTACAAGTCGTCGACCTCCTTGAGAGCAGTGCCCTTCTCTTGCAGTCTGGTGATATCCTTGATATCAGCACCGAACCCCTGAAGGGCACATCCTGTATAGCAGAGTGCACTTCAGGGACCAGATCTGACACTCGGAGCCAGGCGTGTCACCGCAAACCTACAGCGAATGCCGAGCTCCTACCAGCAGCATCCACTGCATCGTATGAAGCACGAAGCATGTGCCTACTGGCCGAATGAGCAGATCGGACCAGGTCTGCCACTTCCTGTTTGGTCTGTGACTCAGGAAGGGAGTCCAGTCTAGCTTCCACCTTGCTAAGGACGGCCTTCTGGTAATCCCCATATGGGTGGCCGTGATTCAGGGCCCTAATACCCAGAGTGGAAGAAGCAGACTTTCTTCCCATACTGGTCCAGAAGGTGAGACTCCTTATCGGGGGGGGGGGAGTAGGTGACGAGCTCAAATGCTTTGGATTGGCAGTCCAGCCATGGGTGTCGCTAATCATGACTGAGTCAGCCTTAGGGTGAGAGGTAAGAAACCCAACACCCTCAGGAGCCTGATATAACCTATCCACCTTCCTCGGAAGGAGGGCAATGGCGGAGGGTTGCTTCCAGATAGTGGAAACAAGGTCAGCATGAGGCTTGATCCAGGGTGGAACCAAGGTAGGAGCAACCTTGGGCAGAACCAAATGGGCAGCTAGCTTCTGCCTCTGTGGATCTGGCTCCGAGTGCCACTGATGGATATCCTGGATTTTGCACAGCAACTCCGTAAAGGAAGCATCCTCCAGAGGAGTCCTCAGCCTGGGCTTATCCAGAGAGTGGGTCTTGTCCAAAGGCTCCGAGGAGGAAGAGACCACCTCCTGACATGGGTCAGGAATGGACCCTTTGGGAAGCCCTTGGGGAAGCATATCCAACCCTGCTTTGGAACCAGAGGGCTCACCTCTGGTATCCGGAGTAGGGGAGATGGTCTCTTGTCTCTGCGGTAGGGGGTCCGGGACCAGCGTCAGAAGACGACTCTCCACCTCCCTAGTGAGCTAAGCCTTGGCCTCAGCCTATCAGCAAGCCAGAATCTCCTTCAGATCCACCAGCGGCTGAGGGGGTGGTGGAGGAGGAGGAGGAGGAGGGGGATACGGATACTGGATGCATCCATAAGGAGCGTATCCATAACCGGATGGTAGGTACCCTGGTGTTGGGTAAGGAGGCACCATGTACTGCAGCGTCGGATAGGCCGGTGTAGGGTACTGGGGCACGGATACTCTGGACCTGGGTATGGCCGGTGTGTCAAATATGATGGGGTCCGATACCCAGGAACTGGGGTCTGCGGGCAGGCGGCCCAGCAGACACCAGCAGGTGGGCCAGGTACAGAACGACAGCCAGGAGGGATGTCGCCGGTGTAGGCAGGACCGGCGTCGGGGAACTGACATCAGGCCAGCGGGAGGAGACCTGATGGGGGTGCCAAAAAATCCTTAGTATCACCTGGGGAAGGAGGGGAAAAATCCCCGGGGTCAAGCTGAGGAGACCCAGGGTCCCTGGAGGGCAGCAAAGGGTGCAGAGAGCCAAGAACGGTGGATGAAGTAAGGTCTGGCGTCTGCTTGGCTGCCGCGCAGGTGTCAGGCAGCCAGATGTCCGATTTATCAGCAGAGTCCGGGCGGACATCGGAGGAGCCGACATCTGACTTAGCATGCCCTTCACTCGAGGCAGGCTGTGAAAGAAGAGCTGTCTGGTTGGGCAGAACAGGGGCCGTGCACTGCCCCAAAGGGTTGGGCGACTTAACAGCAGATTCCAGGCAAGCGTCGGAGGAGCTGACGTCTGGCTTACCAGAGCCACTCGCACAGGTAGGCCGCAGGGCAGCACCCTTACTGGGAGTGATGGCCTCCAACAGCCTGGAGGCACCCAAAAGGCCCGAGTGTGAGCCAGACAGGCGGGCTGACGCCATCTTGAAGCCTCCAAGGCGGTTGTTGTGGAGCGGTCCCTTTGGGGATGTCATCTGGTAACACGGTGACTCCAGCCGAAGTCGCGGTGGAAGAGGAGCCCCGGTCCCGATGCTTCTCCTTGTCCTTCTTACAATGGCCTTCAGGGGAAGTAGAAGCCTGAAGGAACTTTTTCAACTCCTTCTCCATGGAGGTCATTTTCTTTTTTAGGATGTGGGTCTCCAGGGACTGCTGCCTCTGTCTGCTGGTGGCGGCATTGATTTCAGGCAGTGCTGGCACTTCTCCACTGGATGGTCTGGGCCCAGATAGAAGAGACACTGGGAATGGCCGTCCTTGTGTGGGAGTTGGGTGCTGCACGAGTCACACTTATTCTTCTGCTCAGAGAGTGTAGGGGACGACATACACCACTGAAAAAGTAAACAATTTTTCGAATAAATCGAGAAAAAAACAACAGTATAACTACCGACGACAAGCTCACGAGCGTTGAACTTTATGGGCTAATGGTGGGAAAGAACTGGAAGATGGGCATGGGGGACTGACCCTTTATACTGACGTCGGTCACCTGACGTGGGGGCAGTCCCCCACCAGAGACTGCTAGCTAAAATTTTTCGTGGGGTCCTGACGCCTGCCAGCTTCAGTCCTATATGTAATTACCTACTGCAAGAGCCCTCTCGAAGTAAGATCTGGATATAGTATAGTACTAGGCAAAGGCCTGGATACTATGGTGACACTAACCCACATCTATGCTCCCCCCGGTTCTTCCCTATCCTTTTATACATCCCTGATCCAACTTATAACTGAGAAGGTGAAAGGCCTCCTAGTCAAGGGAGGAGATTGGAACTTAATATTTGACAGAAAGATGGAAACAACTGCACAAATTCAGAGTCTAGAAAGCCCACACTTTTGAGTGTCCTCTCGGAACTAGGTTTAATAGACGTTTGGAGGAGTAAATATCCTACAGCCAGAGATTACACATACTACTTTCCGAGATTTAAAATCTACTCCAGACTAGACACTTATTATCTGCTCCAAAGCTATGTGTTCTGTCTCGTCTATGTGAATAGGAGTCGCTACTCTTTCAGATTACCACCTCATTTTCCTGGAGATGGAACTGAGGCTTCCCAAGAAAAACACACATTGGAGACTAAATGCCTCTCTGCTTCAGGATAAAGCTGTAGTTACAGAAATTAAGGATCTCATTAAAAAAAAAAAAGGCAGTAGAGAAGAACACCCAACCAGACACTACATCCCAAATACTTTGGGACACAGTAAAGGCTATGGTGAGGGGTAAACTCATTCCAATAGCTACTCATAAAAAGAAAATAGCGAGGCAAGTACAAATGGACCTGCACTCCTAACTTTAAACTTTGGAAACAGCTCAAAAATCTAACTAGGAACATGGAAGGGACTCGGAAATAAAAGAACTCAGAAATAAACTTCAAAGCCTACAAAAAACTGAAATTGAGAAGGAACTCTGGTGCCTAAAGCAAAAGTATTATGAAGGAGGGCCCAAGGCCACCAGTCTCCTGGCATTCTGTCTCAAACAACAGGAAGCTAGGGCTACCATAACCCGAATCAGACACCCAGTTTCCCATTTGGTCTCATACCAAAGCAAGCAGATTATGGAAGCCTTTGTTTCCTACTACTACAAACTGTCCTAGTCCTCCAGAGACTCTCCTATAGAAGATAAGTCAGCATTCCTCCGGTCCCTGGCACTACCAAGCATATCATTTGAACAGGGCCAGACTCTTGTTAGCCCAGTCACTCAAACCAAAATCTCTGCAACAATCAAAAATCTAAAAACAGGGAAGAGCCTGGGGCTGGACGGATTCAGAGGAGAGTTCTATAAAGCTTTCATTAAGGAAACCGTTCCTCTTCTGCACGATGTCTTCTCAGAGATTTGGCAAGAGGGTAACCCTATGGCATTATGCCACAATCTCACTTCTTCATAAACAGGGCAAGGACCCCACAGAATGCAGATCTTATCGACCCATCTCCCTTCTCAACTTGGATTACAAAATTTTCACTTTAATTATTGCCTCTAGACCCAATTTCCTTCTTCCTCAAATCATAAAATTAGACCAAACCGGTTTTATTTCAGGTCACCAAGCCCCAGATAGTGTAAGAAGCACAATCAGTACAATAGACACCGTACACAAGGCTCACGAAATGGCCTGCTTCATGAGTCTGGACGCGGAGAAGGCATTTGATAAGGTTTCTTGGAGTTTTCTCAGTTGAACACATGGCCTTCCCACGTCCATTCATTGACAGTGTCAGAGTTTTATACACATCTCCACCAGCATATGTTCAGGTGAATGGAGGGGTCTCACATAGATTCAGGTTAGGCAGAGGCACCCCACAGGGCTGCCCTTAATCACCCCTGCTTTTTGCCTTATACAGCGAGCCTCTTGCCGAAGCCGTTCATGCAGCCAAGGAGGTGAAGGGAATTGGAGTTGGGGGTCGAATTATATGATCTCCCTATACACAGATGAAGTCTTGCTCTGCCTCTCCCAACCAGACCAATCAGTTCCTGCTGTCTGGTCAATACTGGAATAATTTGGAAGGCATGCAGGATATTCCCTTAACAAAACTAAAACTGAGGTCTTAAGCTTTTATCATTAACCTTCACAGTCAGTCACACTAATGCTCCCTCTGTATTGGAAGGCCACTAAAATTAAATATTTAGGAACATTTAGCCAGCCCGGTGGCGATGAGGGTTGAGGCGCTGGTCGCACCACGCCACGCCTGGCGACCGTGTTTAGGAACGGACATGTGTTGCTGTGGGTGTGAGGGAGGAGATGGATTGGCGTCCAAGGACTGCTCTCTGGAGAGGGATTTGGGCGGCGGGGCTTGACCCTGACTAAGCGGAGGCTGGAATTAGGCAAGCACGTAGCTGCAAGCTGTGGGGGGGCAGGGCACGCGGCAGCCGCTGATTGGGACACGCACAGGAGCGTCGTGCACCCAGTCACTGACGTCATTGCACGCCATGACCCGCCAGGGAAAACAGCAGAAAAAGCTGAGCCCGGGCGGCACAAAGTTGTTCTCCACGGCGCCATTCCTGGAAGGGCACCTCCCTGGCATGGATCCGTTGGGGTGGGTTGAGTCGCTCCCCACCACCCTGCCGCGAAGGGTAAGTCGCGGGGTGCACAAGGGAGGGGGTCTGATGTCCGGGGATGGCGCTGGGGGGAACAACGGAGGGCGGGGGTTGTAGCCGGAGCTCTGGGGAGAGAAAAATAACACCCAAAAAAAAAAAAAATATTTAGGAACATTTATCACCAAAAACATATCCCATCTATTTAAAGCTAACTATACCCCACTGATTAACCAAATACAAAGAGACCTAGAAAAATGGTCTTCAATAAATCTTCCCATGTACTCTAGGATACATTCCATTATAATGAATGTTCTACCAAGATTTCTATACCGATTTCAATCCCTCCCTATCTTTATTCCTAAAACCCAATTCCAGATCAGGCACAAACTGCTCTCCAGCTACATCTGGGACAGTAAAAAACTCACGACGAAACTTCAGATCCTTCAGACACATAGACGCAGGGGCGGAAGGTCCCTCCCAAACTTGGAGGATTATTACCTAGCTGAAAACAGCCCTGTTATTGTCAGTTCCATCTTACCAGGCCAACTGGAAAATAATAGAACGGGGAGAGGAGGAGGAGGGCCCCTCCTTTAGGAGCCAGAGTCATGAACCTGAGAAGTAAAGACACTGAAGTCTTCCCTGCCCTGACAGCTACCCGAGACACCCTAAGAGCAGCCCATAGGGCATGGCGAAAACATAAATTGACCAACTCTTTATGGCCTCTCTGATGGTTTGCTTGGGACCCCTCATTCCTACCTTCTAGGTTAGACCATACATTTCTTAAATGGGACAGACAAGGCTTGAGACTAATGGGTCAGCTAGGGCCGGTCGGCAGGCATAATGTTGGACTTCCCCTCGATAAGGGATGCCTTTGCACTCCACAACTCTGATCATTTTCGATTCCTACAGTTGCATTCACACATTAATAACTGAAAACCTGGATCAGGACCAGACCAGAGCAGCCCCTGTCCTCAAAGTCCACCAGAAAATACTTAGTGGACAGATCCAGAGAGAATTAATTTCTGTACTTTATAAAACTCTAAGCGAGCTGGATAATAATACGCTAAAGACTATCCAGACCAAGTGGCAGCAGGAGGGGGACCTGGCCCTGTGAGACTCTGATTGGGACAGAATCTTTCATATGACTTCCAAAACTACAGTTGCCTTGTTTACATGCACACTGGAACCAGGTTCAAACTCCAATTTCAGTGGAATCAATGTTGCATTCCTCAACTGGAAACTCATGTAAACTCATTCTGAGTTGGGTTCCTATTTCAGTCTGAACTTGGTTCAACTGCAGTGGTTCAAAAGCATTGATTCTTTTGAACCCGGTTACTTTGTACATGTAAATCTGATTCATGAATTGATTCTGCTATATTTACTGTTGAAACTGCTGCACAAGGAGTGCAACCAGATTCAAAATCCTCAATTGCTGTGTGTTTACATGCAATGGGAATCAGTCACCTTGTAATCAGCTCAGTTTGAATTGATTACAAAATGACTGATTCCCATTCCATGTAAACACACAGCAACTGAGGATTTTGAATCTGGTTGTTCATTCTCATGAGTCCCTCACCATGTAAACCAAAAAGGATTACAATCTGAATGAAAATAATTGATTACAAAGTAATTGATTCCCACTGCATGTAAACATAGTGTAACCCCCCCTACTAATCGGGGTTCCTAGAAGCCTTTCCCGGAGCTTGCCCAAATGCTCCGTTTCTGTGGTCGCTAGGAGCGCTTAGGGAGCCTATCTAACAGATATAGTTGTCCCCCTTAAAACATGTATAGTATTGATAAAATTGCAGTTTGTCTAATGCCTTTTTTATTGCAGCTGGGACTTTGTGTTGTGCCCCTCCATATTGGACCCGGACTGTGTGAAAGGGGTCCAATAGTAGCTAAGGGGCATCGGAATTGGCGTGGAGGTGACCAACCAGGAATCAGGACCCTGGCTGGAGCCAGCTGACCAATGGGGACACAGCTTGTAATTCTTGGAAGTGGCATTATGGGCCATGGCGCCTTTTCACACCACTGAGGGCCAGACTAAGTGACTGGCATTTGTAACCAGCCAATGGAATCGGGTGGCGCCCGAGCTGTGAGGATTGCCCCATGCTGTTAGAGGCAGATGCGTTGTGATTGTGAAGGAGAAGGGAGCTCTGAGCTCCTGCACCGTTGAGTGTTTGCGCGTGAAGCGCGTGAAAGGCCTGAGGCGGCCGTTTGCATTGCCAGCATTCCACGGACAAAATCCGCAGGCTTGCGGTCAGAGGAGGCTGTGTACAAGCACAGCTACCTACCAGGCTACACCTGAAGAGGACTGGAGAATCTGCTGAATCGCGCTCGGTCTGTCAGTGAAGCTGCAGTGAAACGCCTGCATGGCTGTGAGTTCAGTTGGATCCTGAAAGCAGCTGCCTGGTATGGTACCCCTCTGTGTTTTTTCCATATGAATGTGTGAGGAGGCCTTGAAGCTCAGGCTCAGCCCTGTGAGTGTGAAAGCATGGTCCTCTGCTGGAGTTGTGAGTATTGAATCAGGGTAGCTCCCTGCTAAAGGTTACAAAGCCTAAATCATTTTGTTGTATTGCTGACAGCACTAATTGAGTTTTCTGGCACCATCTGACCTGCTCAGGGATTAACTGCTTGCGTGTGTCAGGATCCCAACCAGCTGCATCGAGGAACTAGCCATTAGGACTTGGTTACCCATATGCAGTACTTACTAGGCCTGTGCACAGAGCCATAGGTAGATTTATATATACTGCAGTGGTAAGCCAATTAACCTGATTCCCCCCGGTCCTTGTTATCTCCCCTTAAATAAATCAGATTGCTTGTTTTGCAAAAGTACACTGGCTAGTTTGTGTATAAATGGTGAAATACTGCACAGTGAATGTGGTGTAACTGTACTTTACTTTCCAGGGGGTCCCTGGAGTGAGCTGACTGGTTCGAGCTGGGGGGTAAGTGTAAGTGATAGAGACACTGAAATTGAACTGTGTGGGCCACTAGTGGGAAGAAGGGGGGCTGCAGCAACGCAGAGGGCTGCGACCAAGTCAACCACAACAGTTTCAACCCCGACCTCTGGGTGGAGGCACCCGCCAGCGGATCTGGGACCCTCACCCTGCCACAGTGGGGCAGGCAGGGTAGCTAGCCCAGGATGGTGCCCCTGGGGGGCCCTATAGCATATGTCACCTCTCCAGCAAGAGTTTGCTTGAAGTTATGGTGCATTTTTTTCTTACCCCCATGTTACAACATGGGAGAGATCCCTCCCTTTCTCAGAGGTGCTGGAGAGGGTGTGGGGAGCAAATGGCATACCATACACACATTTTTTGGGGACTGCCCTATCCTTCAGCCCTTTTGGCAGGAGATGAACACTGCCTTAAAAGATATTTTCTCCTTGGATTCCCCATTGCAGATGTCAAATGGGGTCCTAGGTCTGCCTCCTCAGGGACTGAGGGGCACAGACTCATTATACCTGTGGGGCATACTAATTGCAGCCGCCCATAAGACTCACCTACAACTGGCTAAAGGCTGAGCCTCCTACAGCTAACCACTGGTTGAACATAACTCAAGGGATTTCAGATCTAGAAGAAATCACACACAGGGTAAATCAAAAAACCCATGTCCACATTCATAAATGGGCCAGGTGGCATTTATGGCTGGACACCGACTCGGTCCTGTCCTGAGTGCCTATAAAGGCTGCAGCGGTGTGCTTCCTATAGGGATGCTCCTGCTTCTCTCTGAATGCACTGCTGATTTTATTGCAGATGAAATGTAAAACTTTCTGTTAACTGCTCTGTATTGATTTAATGTAGCAAAGTGAGATCTCTGTAACATGATTTCCTCCTGACTAAGGTTCTGTACCCCATTTTGTCAATAAAGATAAAAAAAAAAAGCAATAGGTTTATCCAGGAAGAAAAGGAACCTGTGGCGATAACCTCCTAAGTTTAAGCTACTTTTCGCACCAATCAGAACAAAACAAACGTACAAAAAAACAGCCTGGTAAAGGAAAACGGCAATACGGCAACCAGAGATGTATCTGCAAGTGACTTATTTATTAAACTGAAGTGCACAACACTTGTAAAGTAAACGACAAGCAGTGGAAAAACTAATTGACCCCAGCACTTCGAACCCTCACGGATTCTTCGTCGGGGGTGGGGAGGGTTTATCCCACTGATCTTCTCACCTATCTGGGCAACCACTATACCACTGCACTTATGGATTGGGGCTGGAGAGTACAGGTGAAAATGCTTCAGATGGGTGGGGGTGTTATCATGCCCCCCCGGGGTCTGCTGTGGCCTTGCAAAAGATGTGAAGACCCTCCACAGATTACTGCAGGAGTGGAACCAGAGTGCCTCCCTCAATCAAGAAACCCTGCTATTAGCTGCACCTCTGAGCCTGGGCCACTTGCCTGCAGAGACCTAGATTCTGCAGTCACTTCACTACCAGTCTAGCATTGCTTGTAAAGCGCTTTGGGATACACTGTGTATGAAAAGTGCTATATAAATGCTGATTCTTCTCCTTCGAAGCCTAACAGTGTCGTGGTTCACAGACATATCTGCATACTGGTTCGAGATTCGGGAGATGGGGAACGTTACAATATAGTATGTAGACAAAATTCAACTTGCTTAATTTTCAGTACTTATAACCCCTCTGACTTTTTACTGGGGCATTTACAATCTACAACAATTTCCATCAAGAATTTTATTTATTTAAAATTTTTTTGCCAAGAAGGGACATATGAACATACATACAAACATATGAAGAAGCCAGCAGAAGAAGGTCATTTGGTCTATCTAGTCTGCTTGTAATGCAGGGTCCACAGCTTGAGCTACTGCCCCTCCTCACTCCTCCCAACCTTTTCATTCTCCATACCCATGATCCTTACCTCCTCCTGTGCCTATCCCAGCCTCTCTTGAAGCTGCTCACCATTGTCAACAAGACCGCCTCTTGGAGCAGTGCATTCCAAGTGTCCACCACCCTGTCCGTGAAGAAGTGCTTCCTGACCACCCTCCTTATTTATCTCTTTCAAGTACTTGAAGGTCTCAATCCTGTCCCCCTTCTCTCCTCTATTCTCCAGGGAGTACATGTTCAGTGCCCTCAAAGTCTCCTCATATGCCTTACCCTGCTGACCCACTATCATCTTTAAAGCCCTGTTCTGGACCTTCTCCAGCAGGTTAATGTCCTTTTTGAGGTGTGGGCACCAGTACTGTACTCCATATTCTAGATGCGGCCTTACCAGTGACCTGTACAAGGGCAGTATAACCTTCTCTCTCTGACTACTGATCCCCCTAGCTATGCATCCCAGCATCTTGTTTGCCCTTTTTGCTGCTTTCTTGCAGTGCGTGGAGTGCTTCAGGACACTAGTGATCATCACTCCCAGGTCCTTCTCTTTTGCGCACTCCCTCCCCAGGACATTCAGTCTCAAGCCCTGGCATACCCCCTAGATCCCTGATGGACCTTTATCACAGCAGGAGTGGCGGTGAAGGTGGGAGCGTCAGCCATGGGGACAGATTTGTTGTGGATGCTGATATTCCCTGGAAGCAGGATGTGCAATGATGTCAACGGACATGTCTGACATCTGTCCTGCCTCCCATGATGTATGGCCTCTGTGCCTGCTGCTCCCCAGCCTCCGCCAGGAGGCACTAATGTACCAACTTCTCCACTCCCAGAGGGAGAGTCGCCAGATGGCACTCAATCCTTCTCCACCCTGTGAGCCCTCCAACTCCCGGGTCTGTTCCTGAACCCAGGTTGTCGGCATCATGAGCAGACGCCCTGCTGCTGCACCGGCAGCCGGCTCCCCAGGTCCTTCTCCTCATCTGATGCAGATACCTGGACTCCAACCAGGTAGTATTCCGTCCTGGGATTCTTGACTCCAATGTGTATAACTACATTTCGTGGCACTGAAGTCAAGCTGCCAGATATGTACCTCCACCCCAGCTTTTCCAGATTGTCCTGTAGCCCTTCAGCCTGTGCCCACTTTCCCATAACATAGCATAGACATTTGAATCATAGCGTACCAAAAATACATATTACCTTGACAAATTTTTTTTTTTTTCTATTTGCCTTTTTTTTTTTTGCTCCCTCGTCCTTGCCAGACGATAGGTGGCTATCATGACTATAACCTTCTTCCAGCTGTGTAGTGGCCTTCCCAGCCAACGTCAGTGCTGCAACTCCATTAGCTGTGGGAGTCAACAGATGCCAGTCAGCCTGTGCCTCCTTCCCCATAACCAAAATGCATCATCTCCATGATGCCCTCGGCCCTACAACTTCTCTCCCCCCCACTGGTGGGATTCTGAGTCTCAAACATTGCACTCTTCTCCCAGTTGACAGCACAGTTTACTGTCACAGACTAACTAGATCAGCAACATCAACATCTTTTTTTGGGGGGGGGGAGGGTTCTGTAGTCTCTGGGAGAACTTTCATAATAGAAGATTGAGGCACAAATGAAATTTAATTTCAACATTTTTTTTCACAGCCCCCTCACTCATTACTGGGGATATTTATTTATTTTGTATTTGTCAGGTAGGTGCACTAGACAATCAAATGCCTATTGTCAGGCATGACTTGGGAGATTAGAGACAGTATGGAAGCAAAGCACAGTGGCGTTAAAGCAGACTCTTGTACCCATGACTTCATCGCATGCTACTGCTTTTCACCACTGAAGTCGTATAGCACTTCATAAGATTCCATTTGTGAAGCTTCAGAGTGTTCTGGTTTTAACATTGATTTACCAGGAAGGTGGACTGGATCAATGACCCATTTTGAGCCATGCCTGGGGTAGGATAATACAATTGGAATACAGACAAAATATAAAACAAATACTAGTAACAAATATATATCAAAACACTTTACAAATGTGTTAGACAGATATGTACAATACATACAATTGGTGGAAAGTCAGTTGTATAATCACGAAATTTGAACAGAGAAGAACACACGATCTTGTTTACGTTTGTGGGTTCATAAATCGGATTAGGACACCAGCAGAGAGAAGAAAATGCATGACAAGTCATGGACAAATATGTATTTCAAAACACTAACAAAAAAAAAGTGAAGCTGGCCCGCCAGCACAGCGGTAGCACTACTGCTTGCGATGACGATGACCCGGTTTGGGAACAAGCCTGGGAGTTGGAGGGCTGGCCGGGGCAGAAAATTGAGCATCCCAGGGACCTCTTGCCTTCTCCAGGGAGGAAGAGGGGATAAAGGCTTGGTCCTCGACTGGCCCTAGGTGGAGGACTGGGTACAGCAAGCATCTAGCCAGTTACGGGAGTGGGAGGGACATGACTGACATCAGCGGTCATGCCTTGACATCACGGTGCACGTCACGTCCCCGGGAAAAAGGGAAAAAATGGCTGTCCAAGCCTGTGAAGACAGAGTGCTCGGGCAGACCCCACAAGCTCGCACCTGCCAGACCTGATGAAACTCAGCTGGTTCTGGGTGAAGGTGCCCCACCTCGTCTCCCCCCCCCCCCAGGGGGCCAACCCGGCTCCATGTGGGAACTGGAGGGCTCCAGGTAAGGTGTAGAGGCTGGGGCAGACACCATATGCGACTCCCAATGGAGCAGGGCTTGGAGTAGCTCGGAAGAAGGAATAAAGTGCAATTGCAAAACATAACAGTGGAATTTCATGGATGATCGCTTTTTTAGGTTTCAAAATCCAAATTTCTGACCTAGAGTAAAATGATGGGGTTAGATTTTTAATTGCATGTATTTATTTAGTTTTTGTTGACCAGAAAAGGAGGACTAGGCAATTCTGCCTATTTTCTACCTTGTCATGGGGGGGGGGGGGATACAGATGGTAACCAACTGAAATTGACCCTGATTAAGCTGTTGGCAGTGTTTTAGTGACTGGGGTAATTTGGCCTGGGGAAATTTCCCTACTCTTATGAGAAGTGCCACGTGATCTTTGATGTCCACCTGCACAACCACCAGAACAGGCAGACAGGATCTCAGATTACCATCTTGTCCTCAAGATGACACATCGGAGCATAGCACTACCCCGGTCCACTACAGTGTCAGTATTAGGATTTTACCCCAGGTTCCTGGGGTAGAGCTAAAACCCATAACCTTCCACTCTTCTGGACTCAGAGATGAGTGTGCAACTTGTTGAGCCACTGACTTGTCCCTGGACATTAATGTTAGTATTACTTATTAATCTCTGTTCTCTCCACCCCCTTCCCCACACACACACACACACACACACACAGCCATTTGAGACCCATCATACCTGCACCTTCTTATGGCTGAGCAGTTTTGATAATTTATTTATCCCCCTAACCTGAAGGATAACAGGCTGTTGAAATGCCATCATCCACAAACGCCAATTGAAACTGGACTATGAAGGTGAAGAGGAGAGACTTGCCATCGATGGAATGTGCTCACTGCTGGCCACCAGAGGGCACCCTTGTACAAAGATGTAGATAACTCCAATATAACTGTGAGTACGTTACAAACGAAAAGCTGCTGAATACACTTCCACACTGGCAACACCATACAGAGTAGTACTTAATGCTAGTCACTCCTAATGTGAATAGATACGATGAAGTCCATTCATAAAATCCTGTGTTTTGAGAAGTGCATTTGCCCATCTGTGTTAATTTGAGTAGGCAGTTTGGTCCAGTGGTTAGAGCACAGAGCTGGAGACCTGGGTTTGTATCACATCACTGCCACTTACTGTGTGGCACAGTAAGTCAGCCTCACTGTGCTTAAAGCAGCAGTGCATGTTACATATACCCTGTTTATGTTCCCCTTCTTCCTCAATTACTGGGTGATCAGTTACTCGGTAATCACGTATTCAGTGTCTGTAAATGCCATTTTCGATTAAGCAATAACCGTATTGTTACCCAGTTTAAGTGCATCGATCAGGGTTGGACTGGGGTACGGGGAGCCTGTCTGAAATGTTGATATAGAGGGGCCTACCTGGAAAATCAATAGGGGAAGGCCCAGGGTGACAAATGAATTTAATATTTCATTTCAGTATGATACACTAGCTCTGTTTTCATTTTACATTTACTTGCTGTGCCTAAAATACCAGATTTAATTAAAAAACAGAAGGGTAATGGAAAGATTTTCAGAATTTAAAAGGAGGCCAGGTACCTGAAAGTGGGGAAGTGCCCACCTGGAATTTTCCTTGTAGGCCAGCCTGACTCTGACATCAATTCCTTTGTTCTTGGTAGTTCGTAACTTGTAAATGTAATTGGTGCACTGAATTGATCCTTCACGCATGCAGAATGGCAAATATTAGTTTATGCTACTGTTGGCACCAGCCTCCATTTATTTAAACATTAGAAGAAGCAGTAGGAACTCTGGAGAAGGAGGACTTAGAGAAGGACAGACCATGGATGATACTGTGGGTTAAGCTGGAAAGGAAAATGGGGCCAGCCATCCGCACAGGTGTGGTCTATAGACCACCAGCCCAGGAGGAAGAAACAGATAGGGAGCTGATGCTAGCCATCCAGAGGATGGCAGACAAGGGTGAGGTAGTACTGGTTGGAGACTTCAATATTCCAGACGTGGACTGGAGCATCCCAGCAGCAACATCAACTAGGAGCAGATTTATCCTGGACTCCCTTCAGGTGCCTTCCTCAAGCAACTGGTCATGGAACCAACTCGAGAAAGCAATACTGGACCTTGTGCTCACAAACAGGGACAGTGTGATGGGGGTAAGAGTGGGGGAGCACCTGGGGAACAGTGATCACCAGTCTCTGTGGTTTAAAATCACAGAAAGAGCAGAACCAAACCACACAAAAACACGTATCCTGGATTTTAGGGGGGAAAACTTTGAGAAAATGGGGAGATACTTGAAAGAGGCATTAAGGGGAATGGGGCAGGAATCAGGGGTTGAGGAACAGTGGGAAGTATTTAAAATGGGGATTACAAGAGCAACAGAATTATGCATTAAGCAGGTTAGCAAGAGGAAAAGGAAGAGGAGACCATTATGGTTTTCCAAAGAGGTAGCAAAGAAAGTAAAAGCCAAAAAGAAGTATCTTACAGGGAGGAACAGGGTGCAGGAATGCACTATTTTTAAGCGAAAAAGATGTTCCAGGACTAGAGGGCATGGGATGAAGTTGGAGGGAGGACGATTCAGAGGAAACGTGAGGAAGAATTTCTTCACAGAACGGGTGGTGGACAAGTGGAACACCCTGCCAGAGGAAGTGGTGGGGGCTGAAACAATCACGGGATTTAAGAATGCATGGGATAGACATAAAGGAATTCTGGAGGTCAGGGGTAAGGGGCAACAGACTTCCTGGAAAACATAAACTGAACTTACAAACTTAAATGGGCAGACTGGGTGGGCCATAGGCCCTTATCTGCCAACACTGTCTATGTATCTATGCATTTCTCTGCGCATTCTGTCCCATTTACATGCACCAGGTAACTATTACTGAGTATTTGATCCCTCAGTAATCAAGTTCTGCAGTGAATAAAAACAGAATTCAATTACAGCCCAAAACCAAACATCGATTACCCGGCTATCCCGCTGATGAAGACTGCGGTCGAAGCACGGGGTTGTCTATGTGGCTGATTCATTTCACTCAATTTGTCCACTGCATACCTTTGCTGGAATAAAATATTTGGCTTGGATTTCCATTTGGTATTGTGTGACTCTGTGACCAGCTTAGATTTCTCTTCTTGAGTGCCCGGCCTGTTTTGTCTTTGTGGTGTTTACCACTGGCAAAAATCCAAACAGCTGATTATACTGTTACTCTTCCTGGTCGGGGATATCAAAGCAAACCCTGGACCCACCACCACAAACGCCCACACCCCATTCTCATTCCCTAAAGGTCTCAGGCTCCTGCACCTAACACCTGCAGCTTACTAAACAAAATAGCAGTGTTGCAACAAAATGCCCTATCCCATCGCCCTGACATCCTGGTCATATCCGAAACCTGGCTAAAACCCCATAATACTGATGCTGAAGTAGCTGTACCTGGCTACATAATCATTAGACATGACAGACAAGGGAAAAAGAGAGGCGGTGGAACAGCCATGTACATCTCCACTAATCTGCAGTTTACAATGGTGCAAATTCCCTCACCTCCAGTCCACATCGACTCTTTCCTGATCAAACTCTCGCTCCCGTGTACCACTCCTGTGTACGTTGCAGGTACCTACTGCCCTCCCGGCACCCTCCAACCTGACATCCTGGCTCACCTGAACACGTTAAAGTCCTTAGCCACAGGAGGCGAGCTTCACACCATCGGAGACTATAACCACAACTGGCTAGCCTTAGATAAGGCCCACCTAAAGATCAAGATCAAGGCTCTAAATCTCACACAACTAAGTGTTGTCCCCACCCGGCTAAACCACAAAACGCAAAATCACTCACTCCTGGACTGGGCCCTCTCCTCCCAGCCCCACAGGATCCTACACGCGGGCATGCTCCCTGACTCTCTAAGTGACCACCACATGATTTTCCTGATCAGGAAAGTGCACAGGCCCACAGCTCCCCCCCCAAGACACTACGCACAAGGTCTTATGATTCCCTGGACCAAGCATCGCTCCTGCAAGACCTAGGTCAAGTAGTCTGGTCCTTCATCCCAGTAGCCACATCTATTGATGTTGCACTCAAAACTTTCAAGGCCAAGTTTCTAAAAGTCTGGGACAAACATGCCCCCCTACGCACAGAAAGGGTCAGAGGTGCCCACCTTCCCTGGATCACCGCTGATATCATCAACTCCAGGGACCATGCTTGGAAAGCCCACAAGCAACTGGGCACCCAGGCATCCTTCCAAGCCTACAGAGCCCTCCACAACTCCTGCACTAGCCTCATTCGCTAGGCAAAAAATAACTACTTTCTATCGGCATTCAGCGCAAACCTAAACCACCCGACAAACTTCTGGAAATCGTTCAAATCCCTTTTCTCCCCCCCTACCCAGCCTCCACCTCTGACACTGTCAGCTCAGGGCACCTACATCACTGATCCCTGTGAGGTTGCCGCTGCTTTCAATACCTACTTCTCCAGCAGTACTGGCTCGCTTCTATCGTCCCTCCAGCATCCACCCACCCATGGCCCCCTTCCCCCACCAAGAGTGCTCCCACCAGCCTTACAGTTCTCCTTCTGCCCTGTATCCCAGGCTGAAGTATTCAAATCCCTACAATCCCTGAACCCCAACAAAGGCAAATGCCCTACGTCCCTGGATGCCAAGATGTTATATTTGTCCGCACCAGCCATAGCCGCCCCTCTAGCCGCACTATTCAACCTCTCCTTCATGATCACTTCTGCCATCTTTATAGACTTAGCCAAGGCTTTCGACACCATCTCCCATACTCTGCTCCCATCTAAACTCAAAGAAGCCAGTCTCTCCAACTCAGCCACCACATGGTTCCACAACTACCTGGTGGGCAGACTCCAGGCTGTAAAAGTCACCTCACACATCTCTAACCCCCTACCAGTTACCACCGGAGTCCCCCAAGGATCAGTCTTGGGTCCACTGCTCTTCTCCATATTCCTAAATGACCTCCCATCAGCCTGTCGTTACTCATCATACAAATGTATGCAGACTACACAGTACTGTATGCCACAGGCCCCTCCACAAGCGAAGTGGCAAATCTACTACAGCAGGATTTCAATGCCATCCAGGAATGGTTCCGGTCAAACCAACTATTCTTAAACCCTAAGAAAACGATGTCGCTAACCTTCAGCTCACAGCAAAGACTCTCCCGACAAGCCCCCTGCCCCCCTTTCAAAACCCTGGATGGGTCCCTACTGGAACAATGCACCAGCTTCAGATACTTAGGCGTCTGGCTCGATCCGCATCTCGATTTCTCCACCCATATTGATTCCATACACTAGAAACTACTCCCTAAACTCGGCGCCCTATACAGGAACAAAAGCTGCCTCCCCTCTCCTGCCAGGAAAGCTATTGTTCAAAAGATGATCCTCCCAATACTTGACTACGGTGATATAGTCTATTCTATCACTCCCCTCCTCCACCTTGGCCAGCCTTGACACCCTTTTCCACTCTTTTTGTCAGTTTATCCTCGACTGCCCACAAACAACCCACCACTGCACCTTATATAGCTCCCTAGCCCTGCCGTCCCTCCAAGACCACAGATTAACCCACTGTGCTAGGTTTGTAGGCAAATTTTGGTCCCATTCCCCTTCCCCCCTACCTGGCATCTACCCTCTCCCCACAACCTCCCCCTGCTTACTCCCTCAGAAGCACTGACCCCAGGCTCCTCCATGTGCCCTTCATGCGCACAACCAAAGGACAGGCTGCTTTCAAATTCCATATCCCCCAGCTATGGAACGCCCTGCCAGCTGATATAAGACACTCACTCAACCCCAGCCACCTCAATCGCCTACTCAGTACCCACTTCTCCTCCAGCTGCTCTTGCTTTAGCTAGTGCATGACTACGTAATTGTATTTTTGTGCACTCAGATGTGTTCTCTAAAATGTTTCTGTATCTATCTGACAATTGTCTGTACGGCAGATGGCCATTCATTGTGTTGTTTAACTACTGTATCTTGTGATTTGTACTAATGTCTTGGGTCTTGACCCCCAGGTCGCATCTGGAATCGAGCAACACTGCTCAGTATGCATTCCTGGTTAAACTCGTAAATAAATAAATATCTATGGGTAACAACCCCACGCCAGGCACCAAACTCCCATCACCAGTGAGCCCATTAGCTTCTTGAGCTTTGACCTGGTAACCAAGCTTAAGTGTTAGTAAACATGAAAAGTTCTGACATACAGTATCCTTGTTTTCCTGTCTTTAAGAACCCCCCGTTTGAGTCCACTGTACCATTTGAAATAATTAAAAGGAGTGCTTCCTTTAAAGCAGCAGTGCAACGCACATTTTTTTCCCAAAAAATATTTTTTCAGTTACAATTAACAGAAATATTAGCACCCCTGTAAAATCTACTTTTCTGGGCACCTCCTTTGCTGAGCACCATGAGTTAATTTTAGTTTTTCGATCCTAAGCCTTACCAGGGCTACAGTGCTATTTCTAATCCAAATGTGGTGGCCATCTTTTTTCTTGGGGAAAAAAAACTCACTTAAATCACGTATAAAATAGTCAATTTTGGTGGAACTAGAACATTTTACTACCAAATAAAACTGGAAGATGCCTGGAACCTTTTATAATAAAAAAAAGAATCAAATGTTTTGCCCAATTTTATTGTACTGCTACTTTAAACATGGCAACCCAACGGTTGTCATCATCATTCACCACTGTTTTGAACATATTGTTTAAAGCATCAGTGCAACAAAAGAAGGCAAAAAAATGCACCCTGCCCTTTTTCACTATAAAGATTGGGCATCTTCAGTTTCTATTAAATAAAATATTGTAGTCCCATAAAGCTTGAATATTTTATAAATGGTTTAATTTATTTTTTTCTCAAGAAAAAAGACGTCTGCCACATTTGGCTTAGAAATACAATTGCAAGGGTTAGGACTGAGAAAATACAAAAACTCATGGTACCCAGCATTTGAGGTACCTAGACAATTAGATTTGACAGGTACGATTGTATTTCAGTGAATTATTGCTGAAAATTAGCATTTCTAGAAAACAAATTTTGTTGTGCTGCTGCTTTAACGCCATGTTTCTTGTGGGTAAGGTGAACAAGGATGCAGCAGGTGCAGTGTGCTCATCTTTTGCGATGAGTGCTTAAAAAACAGAAGGAGACAATGAAAACCTAGGAAAAGCCATATTAAAATGAGCGCTGCTGTTATTTCAAATATTTAAAAAAAGTACTGAAGCAGACTCAAAACAGGAAAATGGGGCATTTTGCAACACAGGAGAACAAGGCATTCTCAAACAGAAACTCTAATCTCAATATATCTAGGCAGTTTGAGTCCCCCCGCCCATGCGCTAATAACAGCAACGTCCCCCATCCCCGACTGTAAAGCTCTTAGGGAAACTGTGTGAGAGGCACTACATTAAACCACATTCCTTTTCATGGTGCAAAGGTAATGTTTCAAAGAAAGTCTAGGGTAATTCCCTGCTTTTAGTGAACCACCACCGAACATTTTCCCTTTTTTATTATACTGAACCATAAACTCCGAGTTAATCTCAGCTCCTGGGGCTCATACTCTCCTCTTCCCCTCTCCACCCACTCCTCCCCACTGCCTCCCCTGCTACCTCTTACTGGTGCCTCCCTACCCCTCTTTCTGCCCCCCACCACCCAACCCCTTCTACCTCTTCTCTGGGCCCAGTCCCCTTGCAGGTTTCTCAGCATCCTGAAGGGGATTCAGTTCCTGGGGATCATACTCTCTCCTCCCCTCTCCACCCACTCCTCCCCTGCTACCTCTAACTGGTGCCTCCCTGACCCTATCTACCCCTCATTCTGCCCTGTCCCCTTGTAGGGTTCTCAGTATCCTGAAGCGGATTCAGTTCTTGGGGATCATACTCTCTCCTCCCCTCTCCACCCACTCTTCCCCACTGCCTCCCTTGCTACTTCTAACTGGTGCCTCCCTGACCCTATCTACCCCTCCTTCTGGCCCCCACCCACATCTCCCACTACCCCCCTCTCCGGCCCTATCCCCATGCAGGGTTCTCAGTGTCCTGAAGGGAATTCAGTTCTTAGGGATCAGTTCCTGGCCTGCCCCCTCCTAGCTTCCTTCCCCTCCCTCCTCACCTTTTCACCATATCTTCTCCCACCACAGTGCTTTCAGCATCCTGGAGGGGTCATTCTTAGCTTCCCCTCAACCACCCACCCTCCCTACCTGCCACTCATGCAGTAACTCCTTGCTCCCATCCATCCCTCCTCCCCTACCTCTTGTGCCTTTTCTCCCCTTCCTAAAATTCGCTGAGCACTTAGCTACTGTCAAATACTGGCTTTTCAGATCTGGACCTGCACTTATTCGCCACTGCATTGCCACTACCCTGTATCTGTACCCAACACCTCTCTCCTTAACAATCCTCCCTCAACCATGTCCACCATACTCTCCTACCCTCCTTTCCCCTCTCACGGCCCCTTACCTACCCCATATGTACACTACAACTATGACTGCATAATGTTACCCATGCTGTCTGCTCATTGTTCTTTACTACCCTCCCCCCCAAATGACTTCTCTCCCCCTATATCTTGGCCTCACTCTGTTATATACCACTCCCTGTTTACATTAACTTCTATTGTCTTGTACTGATTAGTACTGCATTGTATTAGCCCAACACTGTATGTATCTGAATTGCACGTACGCAGTCGATTGGTATTTGTATTCCATAGGACTAGCACAGCACTGTATGTATTTGATTGTTTTGACTTTGCTCGATCCCTCCCCTCCCATTTATGTACCTCTTCTCCCCAGGATGCTTCTGGAAACCAGCTGTTTACAGCTCATGTTGTCTTTCCTGGTGAAACCTTTTCAAACAAATAAACTCGTGTTCCCCACCAGTGGCAGCATCATGAAGACTGTGATTTCCAAAAGGTTCATGTGGCGAATCTCCATAACATCCCCCTTCCCATGTGGTGCTTGCAAACAGAAATATGCAAACTAAAAATGACTCGTAAGCTGGTATCTGTTCTCATGTGTTTTTTAATTACATCAATTAATTTACAGATAGAAATCTTTTTGATACAGTCTCTTGTACCAAATAGTGTCCCTCTTGCCAGAAGAAGGAAGCCCCAAGGTGTTCCAAAGGGTTTGTCAGGAGAACTCCAATTTTCTTCCCGCAGTCATCAGACACTTGCAAATAAATAGTTTATCCCTGAATACCCCCACCTCCACCCTGGGTAAAAGCTTAAAGAGGACAGGAAATTATTTCTGATTAGAAGCTGTTTATAATGTTCTCATTTTCAGAAATGATATTCATACCTCTAAATGATCTAGACTGTAACTGTAGCGGAATAAAAACTGTGAAAAACTGTATAGTGCATGGTTGAATACTGCTCCACATGAACATCCATGCCTGGAACAGCCTTGGTAGGCTGCAGTGGTGATGTCATGATGTGCTGCACTGAGAACGTCACTACAACATCTGCACGGCTGTCTCGTTTAAACTGCAACTCTGATTGTTGATGCAAAACAAAATTGGTGATAATGAAAGCCACATTTTTTTGTGGTCGTGCAACCATCAGCTGTGGCGGTGAGAGTGACACTGCCAGGTGGGTACCTATACATTATAAAAGATTGTGTATGGTCAACCATACGCAACAAACCTGTGTCCAACTCTCAAGGTTGCTTTAACAACCAGTGGACCTCTTGAGCTGCGCTTTCGAGGTCTCTGGTTGACACAGCAACCTCTTGAGTCACACAGGCTTGTTGTGTATGAGTGACCATACACAGTCTTCTATATTTTGCATTCTTTAGTTTTTATGGGCAGCATTCTGTTAGAGTTCTCTTCATGGAACCAGTGATCTGGCATTTTAACTGTCACGGTTGGTGTACAGAACTCTGAACATGGTTCTGATAGGTCAGCAGCTCATGCCAAGCATTCTTTACATAAACAGTGACTTGGCAAAGTCCAAAGTATTGGTTCCATGAAGAGAACTACACAGAACGTTTTCGGTGAAAACAATTGTAAACCATTTTTAGTTCAGTGTTTTTTCAGGTTGATGTAGTTAAATAGGGATCATTTGGAGCTATGAATCACATTTTTGCAAATAGAATTACTAACTACTGCCAATTAGCACACATTTCCTGTCCCTTGTTTTCACCTTGAGGTCATTAAAGGTCAGTGCAAACACCTTTTGCAATGTTTAAACCAGCAGTGCAATGAAACGGGGCCAGAAATTTGACCCAACCTTTTTTTTCCCCCCACTATAAAATATTCCCAGTATCTTCCAGTTTTATTTGGTGGTAAAATGTTTTAGTTCAACCCAAAGTTGAATGTTTCATACATGTTTAAATTTTTTCTCAAGAAAAAAAGATGGCTCCCGGATTTGGCTAAGAAATAGCATTGTAGACCTGGCAAGGGTTAGGATTGGGAAAATAAAAAAAAAAAAACCTCATGGTTCACAGCATAGGAGGTACCTAGAAAACAAGACAGGCTTGCTCGTATTTTTATCAATTGTAGCTGAAACTAGCTTTTTAGAAAAATATGTTTTGTTGCACTGCTGCTTTAAAATGTAGTGCTTAAGTACAGCCGCTGTTTCCTTTCTTGTCAAAAAAGCAAACCATCCCGTGACTCTAATGAACTGGAAGTACCTCAGGAGTTTAGTCAGTCACTGAGTAATTGTGTGTATTGTTATAGTTGATTTTATCACTCGTTACACAGAAAAACAGGATTCTTTGCTAAGAGTTACCACTGTTAGAAAAAACAAAATAATTGCAAAGAATTTCAAGTAGCAGAGCCACAGGGTAAAGCTGCTTGCCCACCGATCAACACAGAAGAACTGAAGGTCTCTGCCAGAGTTATCAAACCTTATTATAAATCATGACATCATTTTTCTCAAGTCCCTTGTGTACCAGAACTGCTCAGCTTTCCTTCACAGTTCTCTCATTCAACAAACACAAGAAGGCATTCTTACATAAGAGATGGCGCAACTGTGCATCTAAATATAATGGAATGTTCACCTCCATGGGTTCCAGGGAGGATATCGTGTGTGTGTGTGTGTGTGTGTGTGTGTGTGTTTGTGTGTTTGCAACTCTGCTTTCTAATGGTTTGTGTGTGTCGCAGTGTACCATTTTTTTTAACACTTGTTCATCTTGTAAGGGCATGCTAATTAAGTTATACTGTAGATCAGTTGTGTGCTATATACTAATGTATTTTTTTTAAAGTTTACAACAAAAAAATAATTACAAAAAAAGAAAAAGCAAACCACCAAACTGCAACAAATGCAATTCGTAAAACTGATTTTCACTGCAGCACACTTACTGTTTGACAGTTCCTGTCCCCAAACGTGAATACCTTCATAGTCATGACTTCAAAAATACATGTTTTGTGTGTCTGAGGGGGTGACAGATGATTTAACCACGTCTGCCAAAACCGTGGGGTCAGCAATATCAGTAAAATCATTCTGCAGTAGTCTCTCTCCCGTTTGTTAACATTAAGTTCAGTGCTGTTTTTTTTTAATCTTTGAGCTCAGGTGCAAAATAATACTTTTTCTTGCCAATGTGACGGCTGCTATTTTATAACACTTGGCATTTTGAGTGTTTGAAAATATAAAGAGATTTTTAATCTCTCCCCAACTCATGTAAACAGTGTGTGTCGATAATTCCCTTATTCTGTAAACATTTTAGTTTGAGCAGGTGTCTGGGACCAGCTTCCCATCCCCCTATTCAGTGCATGCTCAAGGGCGTCAATCATGGGGGGGGTGGAGGGGGCCCTATGCAGCATTAAATAAGAAATGGGGGGAGCATGATGGCTCAGCTGCATGCATTGCACAGTCACGCAGGTGAGTTGGGTTCCAGAGCAGACTCTGGCCACCTCGTCAGGGGGTAGGCCAGGCAGCTACCAAAGGGCAGTGTACCTCGGCCAAGGAGAGTTGGCAACAGGTTTCAGCATGCAGTGACCCGTGCAGGTTAGCCAGGGAGTGTGTTTCATTCCCAGAGGCAAGCTGTACATCCAAGGCTGAAGGCCATGGCTTACTAACCTGGGGCAAAAACTTGGGGGGGGGGGATACCTGCCAGCTGAATGACAGTGAAATTGTCTGAATAGGGTATATCACTGATTATCAGGGTATATCACTGGGGTGATGGCAGGGGCGGGGATAAAACCCGATGTTAAAAAAAATGAAATGGCTGCAGTCATGGTCACCTGGTGTTCCAAGTGGAAGCACATTGTGCTCTCGTTGAAGCTCAGGCACTTGCAGTCAGATGCCTACAGCTGGGAGGAGGGCTTCCCACGATGGTGCATCCCAGCTGGGGAGGGTTAGTGGTGTGTTCTGCTGCCACAGCAACCCCTGATTGTGGACCGGGGAGCTTGTCCTCTGTCCGTGGGGCACGTCATGCAAACAAGTCCGACAGACCAGCATGCGGTTTGAGGACAAAACAAAAAGTGGGAGAAAACATCCCTACTGTATAGATGCCGACTGCTAGCATTCTCAGGATCCACACCACATGGACCCCAGTGGACATGCTCCTGCTAGGTAGTGGTGAACAGGGCAGAGAGGTTGCCAGATACCCAGCACAGGGACTGGGTACACACTGTGGAATCGACATACAGGTATATGAAAATAAGTGATAGGGGTCATCAATGTTGGTTACCTGTAAGTCCCTCATTCAGAGCACCAGTTAACTCCATGTAGGCCCCATCTACCTCTTGTCCTTAGTGGAAGCTGCTATAGCTGATGGCCAGCTGCAGAAGGTGGTGCAGGACCACAGGGAGCGCCTATGTACTAAGTGGTTATATGATTCTCCTCCATCCCAAGGCTGAGGGCCTTATCTTTCTGATATTACCTGGTTCTCTAACCTGAAGGGGACTGAAAGTCTACAATAGGGAAAACAAATTCACATATTCAACAACTCACATGGTAAGCGTTTTTACTGTTTTTTTTTTTTCTCGGGCACTAAATGAGGAGACAGGGTCTGCTGCAATACTGCCATTAACTTGTTGTTTTGCTTGAAACAATATGACCATGATAAGCTGATCTGTGTTCTAATCTATTGCATCTGGCACCATATTGGGGGTAGCAATGGTAGATCTCTTAAAGAATATTGATTCCTGTTCTTTTCTGTGGGACCTGTTACATGTTGTTCTTTTTGTCCGCCTGTATAGCAGCAATGGGGCCCACAAATACTATAATTGCAACTGATAAATAAATGTGCTCTCATCCATGTGATTTGCTAAAGACGATAATTCAGGCCCATTCAATCAGAAAACTGTGAAATACATTGTTTTTAATTTCAACTTCATAAATGGCTTCCACTGTACTTTACTTAAGCTGGAAAAGATGGGAATACTAAAGGGAGGACAGCGCTGGAGATGGAACAATTTGCATACCAGTCTGACACACCTATCATGGGAGTGTTCCAAGGTTCAAGAGCTATGGGAAAACATAGTTAACATTTGCTCAGATGTTACAAAAATTCTAATTCCCAAGAAAACCAGCCCTATTTATTCTAATAATTGTACCTGAAACTATGAGTCTGAGTCAACATCAGAAATTATGGGTTCTTGTGGCCTCACTAGGAGTCAAAAGGTTGCTGTTGAAAAACTGGAAATCTGACAAAATTCTTACTATCACTGAATGGTTTGACTATATGGATAAAATAGTGAGCAATTTGAGAGAATTAGTTGTAAAATCCTCAATAAAACAGATGCTTTTAACGTCAGCTGGCTATCCCTTTCAAAGATGCAACGCAAATACTGATATAACTGTTTATTAGCTAGTAGTATTGTTATTCACTTATGATAAAAATTAAGAATTTCAAATGTGGGGAGGGCGAAGCCAACCGCCAGCGTGTGAAGATGCTTTTCCTGCATGCTCTCCCTCGTGGAGCTCCCTTTAAGTTTTAAAACTTACTTTGCCTTCACCATATTCAAACTTTTAACAGCCTAATCAGTGCAGGAAGACTAAAGACACATATTGGTGCACGTTGCAGCCTTCTAAGTCATAGGAAACCCTAAGAAAAACCATAGTGATGGTGGAGGCAGAATAGGACAGCAGACACCCGGATTGAGTGGAGTGGAGTGGAAAAGGCCAGAGATGCAGATCTCCCGATCGAATCAGAGCCCTCTATCAGGGATATACGAAGGGCTGTATCAGCTCTGGACACCTGAGCAGTTGCTCTGGATGCCAAAGTACAGAACTTTAGCAAGAGTTACTGCCTGTGAAGCGCAGACACAGCAGGCAGTCATGGATGCAAAGGGGGCAGCAGGGGCAGCATCCTGGGCCACCACAACTTCTGTAGGACTGGTAAAGGAAAACAAAAGTCTGCATTTTAGACTGGAGGCTTTTGCAAACCGGACACGGGCCTCCAATCTTAGAAGTCTGGGACTCCCAGAAGCTTTGGAAAGGTGCAGTCTAATTTACTTTATAGGACTCTGGCTGGGTGAGAAGTTAGAGTTGGACCTTGCACCACAAACGTGTCATGCGTACCAGATTACCCCTTGGAAAGCATGGGATGGGGCTAACTCCTCTCAGACCTTGCTACTAGTACTTGGGGACCCTCACAAAAGGGACAGAGTTATGGATGCAGCCTGGAAACAAGGACCTTTGCAGATGGAGGAGGGCAAAATCTCCATCTTTCTGGAGTTGAGCTTTGCCACGAGGGACCACAGGAGGGCATTCGATGCCTTGCGTACTACCCTGAGGTCCTTCAGAATCACTCATGCATTGTAGTACTCTGCAAGACTTATAATAATTGAGTTTGGTAAGCAGTACCTATTCCAAAATCCCAGAGAAGCAGGAGTTTGGGTGAATAATATAAAGACAAACTTTGAATCCCAGGCTGAGCATGAAACTTCTAGTGGGAGGACTGAAACTTTTTTATTGACCTTCCAAAGCAGAGAGTCAGGAAAAAGGTGAAGTAGTAGAGGAAAATTGACAGGAGGAGAGTGGCGGTGCCATGTTTAGAGCACTAAATGCACTGCAAGGTAAATCCTTACAGTAGCCTATTTTCAACAGGTTTTATAATCCCATTGGCAATTGTTTAAAATGATGAAGTGATGATGAGGGTCTGCCCTCTCTAAAATGGCACCGACCGGATGGCCGCACTGCTGACAGCTTTCCCCATGGGCATCTTCCTCTTCTCATGAACCTCATCATCAAACTAACTGTGTTGTGATGACCCTGTATGGAGTGCCATTTGTTTGGGGAGGGGGGGATTACCCCAAATAATGTGTTGCTGTCATAATTATTTGAAGACTACTTGAAGGTTCTTAGAGACTTACTCAAGGACACGTTCCTGCTAGTTTTGAACCATCAGTTTAGAACTGAGACAGTATTAATCCATGTTGAATAGTATTACTCCCCTTAGCTTGTTGCAGGGAACTGCATTTATTGTCCACCGTTTGGACTGAATAATGGGGGGCAGGGGGTTGATTTGAGTGAATGCACTTATGGTAGTTACTAGTTTGTGGAAAACCTGTATTTCATAAAAGTTTTCTTTTCAGATGGAGCTCGGGGTTGGGGGAGATAATGCTTACCATTGTGGGCAATGCATCTATTGAAATATGGGATCTTTTGACTGTAAGCTACCAGGCTGGGACTCTAAGTGACATCACATTGGGAAACTAGATCTTCTTTGTTGATGGGTCTAAATTGGCTCATGTTGTTAGAAATCTGAATGATAGATATGAATGTAACCCTGCTCAGCCCCTGGTGGTGAGGTACCCTGGGCAGTCTCCGTCATACACCCTAATGTAAGAATTGTGATTATTGTGTTGTTATTATTATGGATCCTTGTGCTAAGATGTTTTAAACTGGTCTTAAAAACTAATAAACAGAATTTGCACACACACAAAAAAAATAATTTGAAATGTATGAGTGCACAACTACTGTTTTCATACTGATATGATATATCAATGTTCTAAGCAAGATTATTTACAGAAATCGTTTTAGTCAATCATAATAACTTCTATTGTGCATAAATGTAATCTAAATGGATTAGAACTGTTTTATGATATTTGTAACAACCTTCCTGTCTTCTTGTATGTATACTATTATAACCTAGAAACTTTATAATAGGGCAAACAAAAATTCATAAATGGCCACTTGACACACTGCACAGTTTTATGACACAGACCATGTCATCAGGTCAGTGCTGCAAACTGCATACAATTTCCATCTCTTGAAAATAGATCTAAGTCTGACATTTGTACGCTGAGGCGCTCTTTCCTTTACGTGAGGTTACCACACCCTTCTTCATGTTCAAAAAGAGGCCTGAAGCCCTGTGCTACTACCAGTAAAGTGTGGCACACTCCCCTGATGAAGTGCCTTTTACCATGAAATGGTGGGGTGTGTCGAATGGCCATTTAGGAATTTGAAAATAAAAATTATATAATATACTCCATGCCTCTTTCTCAGTGCTTCTGAGAAGTTGTTCTAAACTTTAGAACGTTTAGTGCAACTTTTCGCAGGTGCTGCTGATTGGCTTTTGAAGTTGAATGCTAATCTGCAGCACCAGCAAGTGGGAGCTGCATAAAGTGAAACTGAAAACAGATCATCAACATTCCATCTAGATAAAACACCAACATTTCATCTAGATGAACTATTGACTGACCTGCACTGTTTGATGGTTTTCATTGAAAAAAGTGGCTTATATTGTATTTTTACAACCCACCCTCCTGACATGCAGAACAAGCTGGTCTAACACCTCGGAGGGTTGATACCATCACAAAGCACTAGAGCTTCACTCTTGTGCTTTATGACATCACCAACTCTCCTTAGTGGGAAAATCCATTTGTTCTGTGCACTGAGGAATGCCTTATTCTCTATTTCGGGGCTACCCAGTGACCCAGTGGTTGGCATGTTGTGCCCCCAAACTGGTGACTCAAGTTTGGAGGTTGACTCAGGAGCCAAACAGGCAGCCTATTGGAGGCTGAGGAGTTGCTGCCATGCAGTACCACTCTCCACCACATAGGGGGAGTACCAGATTCCACTGCACTAGTAACCCCGTCCCCTGTGGTGGGCTAGGGAGCTTGTATCCTCCACAGGGGAACACTTTGTGCTAGCATGGCCTGACAGGGCAATGCCTGGTGCAGTGTGGGTGGTGGGCGGGGTCCAGGGAGAACACACAAGGAAAAACCCTATGTGCACAAGCCCCCAGTATGATGGTACCGATGATCTCTGGTCTCACACCATATTATTATTATTATTATTTATTATTAAAGTTTCGGAATTACAACCTTTGAGTCAGAGACTCTTTTGCAAAGACTCTACGTCAAAACAAACAGACAGATTTCTTTATGACAAATTGAACATGCTTCATAAATTAGGATAATACATTGGTACTTTACATAATTACATCAAACATTTACTGTGCTTGGTTAGTCTCCCAAGGGTTGATTATAAACCCTGGGTCGATGTGGTGTAGTGTGATTCGTTGCAGCTACACGTCTCGGAGTCAATGAGATGTCTCTTGATTCTGTTTTTAAATTGGCCTGGTTCTGGGGCCAGGGAGATGGAAGAAGGGAGTTCATTGAGCCACGTGGGAGCCCAATATCTGAAGGACCTTTGTCCTAGTGCGGTCCTGCATTGGGGGACAAGGATGGATGTGCTTGCTTGGTGCCTTGGGGTGCTCCTGTGGGGGTTAGGTTGGATGAGGGAGTGCAGGCCAGTGGGTGCAAGCTTCATGAGTATCTTTTTGGCTTGGAGACAAGTGTGGTATTTTAGCCTTCCTTTGAAGGTCAGACAGTCTGCTCTTTTGTAGAGGTCGCAGGTGTGGGTAAGTCGGTCACTTTCTGTATGTATTCCCAATGTCTGGATGGCAGCAGTGGTGGCTGATGGGACTGGTAGATTGGGGGAATACCTGATAGGCACAGGCTGCAGACAGAAGGCTAAAGAGAGTGCTGAAAAATAAGTAACATATTTCCCAGTTTTTGGGTCCATGGGTCTGAATCAGTCTTTAGCAACTTACAGGTCCCTATGAACAGGCTTCTCCCTGCATGAAGTTTTTCTGTGCTTGTTCCTTAGGAGAAAGCGATTTCCTGGCAGTGGTCTCTGCCACTCATCCATGTGATGCTGTCAAGCGAAACAGGAAGCTAATGACAACTCCTTACGGGGCTAGTGGCCAAAAATAAAATGGCTAGTGATTCCTCCATTAGGTCACACATTCCCTCCCCTATCAGGAACGTTTGGAAACAGATTTCTGACATTTCATACGAAGCTGTCTGTAGCCTCCTGAACAGAGTGATAACCACATCTATATGAAAGCAGTATACATTTTAAAGTCATCTCTAATGCAAGTCATAGATCAAATGCCTTCTGCAAAGACAATGGAATCCATTCGTGGTGGGAGCCATCTAACTATGCAATGTTTTTGGAAACTGATACCATTACAGAAATGCAGTCCCCTAATTATAAAGCAACAAAGCGTCAGGATATTCTTCAACTGCAGGAACCTGCTTGACAGAGTCATGCTTGACAGACAGTAGCACATTAAGAATGGGGAGAAAGACAGGAGGCTCTGTTTTGTTGCTGGGTCAGCCTGGAAGGCATTAGTTCCAATGACGCACAAGCCCTAGATCTAAGCATCAAACATTACAAGTGAAGGCAGGTGCCTCCAAGAGAAAGGAAGGTTCCTCAGAGAGAGAGAGAGACAAAAGAGCAATTGTGTGTAAAAAACAGTGAGGAGGCTGGCTCACTGGTACAGTGGTACAGCTACCACCCATGATGTTGCCAACCTGTGTTCAGGAATGAGCCAGGCTCATCGAGGGTCAGGGGGATGAGTGCCCAAAGGATACTCTTCGAAGGGGGGAGTCTCTGTCACTTCTGCAATGCTGCCAGCTGGTTGGCCACAGGTGGAAGCACAGTGGTGGCACAGTGGTGGGGGGGACGTCTGCTGAGCCTGCGGCAGACATGCCCGTACTGAGCTCTATGCATGCAGGCATCTCAGGGGTAGACTGAAAACAGCTGAACAATGGCCCCAGAAGCAGATTGATTCCCCCCAGCATATCCAGACCCCACACTGCCTTCTGTCACACTGCCTGGTGCAACATAAGAGATTTGGGGAGCTTGTGGCCCCCTCCCTGTCCCCACCTGGAGGGGAGTGCCATGGTTCAATGGAGGTGGTAAGTTGCAGTCAGAGGTTATGGAGGTCTGGTACTTTAGAGAGCTCTGCTGGAGATCATAGAGGGCATAAATAGACAGTAAAACAATTATGGGAAAAGAAGTGAGAAAAATACCTGCCTCATTTTCTAGCTAAATGTCCACTCAGTACCCATGTGCTGGGGAAGGGATTCCCATCCCGCACCCTTCTGTAAAGAGCGTGGGGTAATCTGTCTTCAGATCCCCACCCCCTCCCATCAAGGTCCTACATATGACTGTGGTAATGCATTTTATTCTGAAGCATGAAAAAACAGAGTTAGAATTCAGCTAAAAAAAAAGCGTGAAACAAAAACAAGAAAAAGGTTGTGACTCTGCATTTTCAAAAAATGCAGAGAAATCTGTTCACACAGTGACTTCAGCAACTACAAAACTTTCAAGGTGCCAGCCCAGTGGCGCTGAGGGTCGAGGCACTGGACACCACACTTTGTGCTTTGTCGGTGACCTGGTTTTGGAAACGACCTCGGGTCATCAGGGTGCCAGCATGGGGAGGGAGGGAGGGGGGCGGAGCAGGATCGAGCATGCTGATGGGGATCTCTCCTCTTCTGAGGGTGGGTTGGTGCCCCCCCTGTAGTTCTGCTCCCCCGTAGTTCTGCTCCCCCGTAGTTCTGCTCCCACTGGGTGGAGGTCCAGTGGGTAGCGTAGGTGGAGAGGGGGTGGAAAACAGTTATGGGAGGTGGAAGGGGCTGAACCGGCACCACGTGGTGCTTAGCATGCCTCCCCATGCTCGCGAAGCCATGTGCCAGGGCCTCGGGGGGGGTGTCAGAGGAGAAAACCTGTAAAATACTTACGTGTCCCCATCGCCAGTTGGCAGGAGGAGGCGACGGGGACCAAATAGCTGTATAAAAAAAAAAAACTTTCAAGGTGAGGGATTGCAAGTTTCCACGTACAAAATAATAATAAAAAAAAACCAACAACAGGTATTTAGGAAGGTTGTTAGGTTCTTAAGGACCAACATATATCTCTCTTGCACCCTTGGCAAGCCTGTCTCTGTCAAAGAGTTTCTCTGCACTTTCAGAATATTTCACATTTAATGGGGAACACAGGTGTGAAGGGTCTCTTATATGCTGGCAGTCAATGAAAAGCTCTTTCAGACAGTGCATTGGGCTAGGCCGTTGGAGCAGCGCTTGCGCTACTGCTTACGATGCCAGCGACCCAGGTTCAGAAGCGAGGCCGAGTCTTCAGGGACTGGTTTAGGGGAGAGGAGGTTCAAGTGTCCCAGAGGATGCTCTCCTCCTCCTCCTCCAGCTAGGGGGGGGTCTGTGAGCTCTGCTACAATACTGCCACCTGGGTGACCACAGGTGGCAGTTCAAGTGGATCTGGGATGGGTGGGTGGGCATCTCCCAACTGAGGGTGTTTGCACACTTCTGTGTGAAGTCCACTTCAGTCCTTGCCCATCAGGCACCTGGGGGGGCAGAAAATAAGGAGAAAAGGAGCCCTCAACTGCAGGATGACGCAGTTGCTCTCATAGGTCCTGCACCACTCACTGGGCAGCAACCAAACATCTGTGCTAAACTCCTCCGAAGCTTGAGGAACCTGGGAGGCTCCAACATGGCGGGCAAACCATGGAGCGCTGTCAGGTCGGTGATAAGTCCCAGGGATAGCAGGTGATGGGGCTGAGGGTGGGAGTGGCTGATGGGACTGGTCAAGTGTGGAAGATAAAGTACAATACGTTAATAGAGATAATGCACTAGACTACCTGTAGGTGTCAGCTGTCTGGAGATTGCCAGTCCGGGGCTGGCTTCTCCAACAAACCGCATCATGACTACATCAGCACACCTTTTGTTTTGAAATTCCACTGTCGCTCTTATTTATTGTTCCAACGTCACACTGCCATTTATCACAACACAACATAATGTTGTACATGAAGGGCTATCTTTGTAAACGTCTTCAGGCAGCAATCTGACTCGAACCCCAGCCTGGTATAGTTCCAGGAACACCAGGTAGGATGCAGGTACAGTAAGCCATCAAGGTGGCGCAGCTCCTGGTGCTGTTAGTGTGCTTTTCAGGTTTTGTGATACGTCATGTCCATGACAGGTAATGGGAGTGACATGGTTGTGATGTGTTTCTGATGTGTTTCATTGGAGGAACAGGCTGCTACCAGATTGCCATGTCTAAGTCCCCCCTGTATTAAATCAAGAACAGCCATTTCACTAAAGGTTTAGACAGAAAGTGATGTCACAGTCCTGACACTGGCAGCCCGGATTCAGCAATCAGCCTGGGATGCTGGGGGCCAGACGAAGTGGGGATGATGACTGAACATCCCAGGGGACACTCATCTCTTCTGGGGAGGGAGGGAGGTGGAGGGCAACCAGCTCCATTAGGTTGTATATTTTTATTGTATTTTGTACATATAATAATCTTATGCCTGTATTTATATATATTGTGTTGCATGCTTCCCGGTTGTGCCTGTAAGCAGGCCATGTGACTCAGTATACTCATTTGGTGATCACATAAAATTGAACTGAATCCCCCACAGTGGTGAGAGCTGTGCGCTCTGGACCTTCTGGGTGATTTGAAATTAGGTGGTGAAGTTGACACCTTCAGTAAGCATCTGACTATGGTTAATGATTTAAATCAAATTATGAAATGGGCTGAGATGAATGGGATGCAGTTCAGTCTCAATAAATCTGTTGTACTTCATTATGGTTCTAAGAATCGTAATTACAGTTACATTCTCAGTCACTAAATACTTCGTATGATTACCTCTGAAAGGGATCTTGGGGTCATAAGTAATTCCCTCACCTCCACAGATCATTGTAGACAAGTGACATTCAAAGCTAGAGGCCTTATTAATAGAATCAAACGATCATTTGTATGCAGATCTGAACAGTGCATTATTCTTCTATGCAGGAGCTATATTAGGCCGCTACTTGACTATGGATCTTCAACTTGGTCACCTTATCAAAGAAAGACATTAAGATAATTGGAGGGGTGCAACATTCAGTAACCAAAATAATGCCACATTTAAAGGGATACCCGTATGAAGCTAGATTGAAAAAAACTGGTCTGTACTCTTTACAATTAAGAAGACAGAGAGGTGACCTTTTATTGTTACACAGAATATTGGATTCACCTGAACTTATAAAGCAATGTGGCATTACATATAGTAATACAAGAAATAACCTCCATTCCCATAGTAGGAAATTAGTTGTACCTAGGGCACAAACCACAAAAAGAGACCATTACTTCACAGTAAGGAGTATAAGGGCCTGGAATAGGCTATCAAGAGAGGGTGCTGAACCCCGCAATTTTTTGGAATTTAAGAAAACCTTGGACAGACTGATTTATGCTGATTGCAAGATAGTTTAACTTTGCCCACAGGTGTGGGGGACAATCCAGATGGGCTTCATGCCCCCTTTTGTCTTGTCCATCTATTCCTAGTAATCCTAGTAAGATGCAAGCACTAGAGACTGCAAGGATGGAGGTTGGATGGTAGGTGAGTAGATGAAGAGGACAGCACTGGAGATGGGAGATAAATAACATAAAAAATATATAAAAGAATGTGATGTTACTTTTAAGGACATCTTCATCAAGTGTGACATCACTTGCAGTCTTAAGGTTCCGTGAAATGGCTACTACCTTGAAGCAATATAGGGATGACTTTAGACACAGATATCTCCAGACTGCTAACACCCCACTGGTTAGTACAGTATCCTGTTTAAAAGAGCTTTTAATGGTCTTCCAGACATTGAGAGACCTAGGGTCCCCTTTAAGAAAAGTATCTGCAGTTTTTCTTACCCCAATCACTGACACTGTTCCCTATCTCCTATTGTCCATTTTTTTTTTTTTGGGCGGGGTGGCATCAACAGAAGTTCTATTATTTGTCAGAGGGATATGTCATTGAATGGTGTATACCATGTCATTTCTTCCCACTGCTTTAGTCATCAACAAATTTTTTCCTATTGCTGTTGCCATTTTGCAAGAAATGCACCCTGGGCTTCGGGTGGAAATCTGCTCGGAGCAGGCGGTAAAAATAAACCAGAATCATGATGTTCATCAGCATCATAGCTATTAGGAAAAAGGTTGCATGGTCAAGCACCCCAAAATTCTTCATGATGTACCAGGTGAGGAAGAACTGTGAGGACAGCCGGAAGCAGATGTAGGTGACGAGGTTCACATACTTGTTGATGTGGTACAGGCGGGATGCCCGGGTATTGGCTAGTTTCATGAGCAGCCGTGCATGGAGGAAGATACTGTTGACCTCAACAAAGAGTGCTATTGTTGCACCTGCGATGTAGCGATGGGTGAACACAGCGTAGAGGAAGGTGGAGATAACCTGTGAAGAGAGACAGTGGTCAGTTGGATTGGCAAAGATGTCTCATACTATCACCCCTCCCCCTTTTTCCCTGTCCTCTGCTCCAGCAATTAGTGTCACAGCTGCTGTACTTTTCCTCCTGGAGGAGAGCAGGTGGAGCGCCTGCCTTCACAGCTGACACTAATGTCACTCTTTGGTTGGCTAACAAGGGCAAGCACCTGCCTTTACAACTGAAACAAGTGTCATTCCTTGGTTTGCCAGCAGTGGACGAGTGCCTGCTTTCACAACTGAAACCAGTGTCACTCTTTTTGTTGGCCAGCAGGAGGTGAGCAACTGCCTTCACAGCTAATACCAGTATCACACCCTTGGTTGGCCAACAAGGGGCAAGCAGCTGCCTTCCCACTGACACCAGTGTCACTCCTTGATTGGCCAGCGGGGTGTGAGTTCCTGTCTTTAAAGATAACACCAATGTCACTCCTTGGTTGGCCAGCAGGAGGTGCACAAATACTAGGTGGACCACACCCTTTCTACCCAGAAATTGCACCTCACCTCCCCTCCATGACTCACCCAGCCCCCCAGTAGGCCTCCATAAGGGATTCAATGGCTAACAGGCTAATCTCCATCTCCCAGGTGACAGTATGGTCCATTTGAGGGTTCCCATTCTTTGGCTGCATTTATATGGCTGTCAGCCTTCAGATTTCCAGAGTTGTGGCTGTATTGACTGCCACTGCAGCACTTTCACACTCATAAGGAGTCAGAATGGCCACCACTGCACACTGGTGCGGGCCTTTGTCTAGGCCAGACTAGAATACTGTATTGTGCATTGTAGAGATTACCTTTTAGTCAGTTGCACCATCTGCAGTCAATCCAGAGCACAGCAGCAAGGCTACTGACTTCCATTTGTAAGTCAAATCATATAACTCCCTCGCTCTGTGTCCTGGGCTGGCTGCCAGTAAGGTGGCACATTGACTACAAGGTACAATTACTTCTTTATAAAGTCCCAAATGAGCTGATCCTTCAGTACCCCAGTGTTCTCCTGACCCCCTACACCCATGTCAGGGTGTGGCAGGAGCTTTTGAGTTTGGCACCCTCATGGTTAACGTTGGCAGGTTACTGGCTATTGTGGTGCCTGACTCCACCCTCTGGAACTGTCTCCCAAATTATATTTATTATTCTCGATCCCTTATCATTTTCAAGGCTGAGATGAAGAAATGTCCATATAATCTGGCTTTTTCACATATATGTTAGCCACTGCTTTTTTTCCAGCTTGCTTTTGCAGTGTTCACTGTTATTTCCTTCAAGCTACTTACCATCTTATTTTTTTTAGGCTGTATGTATGCCTGTATTATGTTTTAGTTGCAGCCATGTTTGTTGATGTATTATCCTTGACTGACTGCTTGATATTGTGCTTTGTAAAATGGTCATGAAAATCCAGTAACCTCATTGGTTGAAACATGGCACATGACCATTGATTATTTTCTGACAGCTACACACCTCACCGGAACTGGAAATTTTTAAAGAAATAAAAACCCATTTTATAAGTGGGATAACACACTCCAGGGTCTTCACTCATAAGGGAATAACGCAATTCGTGGGTGGTTGCAGCACTCAGCTATGCCTTGTACCTAACAACAACCTAAGGTGTGCATTGCTCCTTTATAAATGCACACCTTATCATGTATTGCCCTTACATTGACTTTGAAAGTGCCATGAGCATAGGAAGGGCGCTATGCAAAACGAAACCTACCCCCACTTGTTTTGCTTTTGCAGAGAACGAGGGAACATTTATGACATTTGATCACAAGCTAGAGGAGGACATTTGGTAAATCGGGCCCCGAAGGGAGAAAAAACATTACATATATCCCAGTGAAGCCTACGTAGGACAGGAGTCCATTTTGCAGGATTGACTCTGTCACATATAGCACTTAGGGGGCAAGGGCCTCAAAAACCAAGAGGCACTGTGAGCCAGAATAATCCAGTGGGCTACTTCTGCAACTCAATTATGTGTTCTGTCTGTCCCCTCTACTTGGGCAGACTCACCTGCTGTTCTTGCTGTGAATCAAAGTTGGAATCCTGAGTCCTGGAAGTAGCAACTTTAACCATTCCATTGAAGGTAAATTCTCATTAACTAGGAGGTTTAACAGAGCCTATGACTTCATACAATATGCCACAACTTGCCCAAGATGCCTTGGGTAGTGTGATCTAGACTGGCTGACTAACTCTAGCATACTGTCGTTGACCTGGTTACTATTCTTTTGGGCTGCTCTTTCGAGTCCCACCATGGGCTCATGCTTACACAGTGCACGGCATCTTGGACATAGTAACCCCCAGATAACCTCACCCCTTCTCTGTAACAGACGCAGGTTTTACTTTTTAAGTTTGGTAGTGTTCTCACCAGAAGCAGATTGTGGAATTGGCCAATAAAATAGATTACCTGTGCTTATTAAAAGACAGCCATCACAGATTATATTACATATAAAGTCTTTTAATATCTACTGTGCAAGATATGCAGACATACAACACTAAGAAATTTAAATAAACACTTAGAAAGAATTACAGATAGAAAATCCTCACCAACACTCCCTTAAGTCTGGATTTCTTACCCCGGGGGGGCTTCTTAGAAAATGACAGACTTTTGGCCACCAAGGCCTAAGGTTTAAGAGACCAGTACTTCCTCTTTTAGCTTTTTGGACATCCAGATCACCTGCTGAAGCTGACCATAATACATACACCCCTCAGGGCAGGTCCATTCTAGCCACATCACAGGCCTTAGCTTATCCCTTCACTGTGTCACTTGAAAACTCCAGTCCACTTCCTTCTAGAGACTTCTACATAGAAGCACTCATTTGAATCACAAGATCCTGACTGGTTTGGACCAGCTTGACTCCGCAGCTAACCATGTTAGAGACCTTGCTTCTTATAAAACACACATTACATTAACTACCCCCTACTGAGAGACTAGCTACAGTCACAGAGAGGGTCCATCGGGAACTGGCCTTCTGGCAGACTGGTAGGTTCTGTTTCTTTCACATTTTAAGTGGGTGCTCTCAGAAACATTAGTCAGCACTGAACAATGTTTGTCCAGTTCTGTCTCCCACAGGGAATGGTACTTGCTCTTAATGCCATGTGCCTTTCTGATGTTCATGCCCCCCCACCCTTGGGCCCTTCATATGTACCCAACAAGGTGTTATCAGTTGGGAGGGGTGCAGATAGCTGCTATAGAGGAGGAGAAGGATCTTGGGGTGATAAGAACGGGGCAAATGAAGCACTCAACACAGTGCAGGAAGGCAGCAGCTAAAGACAACAAGATGCTGGGGTGTATTGCTAGAAGAATCACCTCCAGGAGGAGGGAGATGATCCTGCCTCTGTGCAGATCATTGATGAGGCTGCACCTGGAGTACTGCATGCAGTATTGGTGCCCGTAATTAAAGAAAGATGTTAGATTACTGGAGGGGGTCCAGCGCAGAGCAACAAGGATGATCATGGGATTGGAAGACAAACCCTATGAGGGGAAGCTGAGGGAGCTTAACATGTACCCCCTGGAGGAGAGGAGGGATAGGGGAGATATGACTGAGACCTTTAAATACATGAAGGGTATGAACAGACTGGAACAAAGGAGATTTTTATGTTGGGGGGAGGGATATGAGGGGGCATAGTCTGAGATTGGAGGGAGGAAGATTCAGGAGAGAAATGAGGAGGCACTTTGTCACGGAAAGGGTGGTGTCTATGTGGAACGTGCTGCCCGAACAGGTGGTATCTTGTAAGTTGGTGGGCAGTTTTAAAAGGGGATGGGACAAAGTAAGGGGGAGGGTCACTGTGACAGGAGGAGGGGAGGGAGGGACAGACAGCTGCACTATAAGGGATTGCTAGCTGCACACTCTAGCAGACTTGATAGACCATATGGCCAGTATCTGCTGGCAGTTTCGTATGTTCATACAATCTCACTCCATCTGCAACTGGCACTCTGGTCAAGTCTATGCCAAGAATCATCACACATTCCCCCGCCTCTGAATATGCCAAACCTGTCCGCCTACCATCCTGGACTGACAGCATTGCACCAGACTCAGTCTCATGGTGGAGATAACACACAGAACCACACAAGTGTCGCATATGTAACTAAAAAAATACCCACTCAGTAATCCTGAATCAATGTTCGGTCATCTGAAAACAAGTAAAAAAAATATATTTACAGTACAAAACACACACATACACAGAACTTCAAAAGGGTGTTGCATACTTCAAATAGGAAATGTTCCTTAACTGAAATATCTCTGGTATTTCTCCAGCTTGCAGTTTGACCTTTGACATCACTCATGGCTTTGTCACTCATGATATCAAAAGTTCAAACTGCACTCGGGGAAAAATGTCAGAGAGATTTCAGGTAGGGCCACAGCACATCCCTTATTGATGATACAGTTTGTTTTGTTTATTGTTTGTTTGTGTGTTGTTATAAGGCACCATGAGCCTCGTGGAAAGGGCACAAACCATTTGTCTTGCTGTGCCTTGTATTCAGGAGCCCAATCCCCTCTTTCAGCTTCCTTTCCAGTCATGTACTGGGGGAAGGCTTGGTGTTACCAACAGCTTCTACTGCTAGCCTTCTTTCCAGACCCTCTCTGCTTCCTTCATTCTGTTCTTGCAGTTCCCACTGGACACCCTGAACTTAAATTTACTAAGAAAGCAGAGAACCTGAATTGACCCAAGTTCCATCTCAAAAGTGTCACATGTTCAGAAGTTGTTAAATTAATTGCCTCCCTAAAAAGAGACAAATCAGCCGGATAAGACGGTTTGCTCCCAAAGTTCCTCCAACTTGCTGTCCCTCAGATAGCCCCACCCATAGCCAAAATCTTCAACCTATCTTTCATGTCCCCTCTGGAAAACAGCTATAGTTGTCCTGCTACACAAGAAAGGGAAGAAGACGCTACTGGAAAACTACCGCCCTATTTCTATTTTGTAAGCTCTAGCCAAACTGCAAGAGAAAATAGTGCACACACAACTGACCAAATATCGTGAACAACACAATCTAATTTGCAAGGAACGACATGAGTTCAGGAGGTGTCACGGCACTGACACAGTCCTGGTCAAATTCACAGATGCAATATATCATGCAACAGATAAGGGATTGTTGACGGAAACTGTGTTCATGGATCTGACCAAAACTTTTGATTTGGTCGACCACAACGTATTAACTGGCAAATTACTCAAACTTGGCTTCGGATCCCATGTTCTGGCCTGGTTCGGTGATTATCTGAACCATAGAAAACAGAGGGTGAAAATCGGTAACGTGGTCTCAAGTACCAATGTAATTCACAGTGGGGTCCCTCAAGGCTCGATACTAGGGCCTCTTCTGTTTTCAATCTTTATCAACAATTTGCCAACAATGTACAAACCTGTACATACTCTTCTCTATGCAGATGACACAGTTCTATACATGTATAGCAAAGACATCAATGAAATCAACAGTGTAGTGGGAAACAGCTTCATAAACTTGCAGGAATGGTTCGTTCTAGAAAAAAGGGTTCTAAACTTACCGAAAACCCAATCAATGTTGTTTGGTTCGAACTACAATCTGAAAATGCGGCCCCCAAGTTCTGCATCAGCGCAAGTAATGGGAACTGCCTGGAAAAAGTCAGCTGCTTTAAATATCTACGAGTACACTTAGACTCTACCCTTACCTTCGATACCCTCATTCAAAACACTACCAACCTGCTTCACTAAAGGCTTGGCTTTCTGTACAGAAACCGCAAGTACCTAACACTCAAATCCAGACAGAATAGCACAGGCAAAGCTGCTCCCTATACTGAACTATGGCTCCTTGGTCATCGATGCTGTTAACAAAACTATGCTACAGCAGAAGCACACTCTATCGCAAGATTGCCAGATTTGCAATAGGTAGCGATAGCAAGACGCACCACTGCCTTTCTCTGAACACCCTAAACTGGCTCTCACCAGAGCTCAAATCCAATCTAACACTTGCCAGAGTTATTAAAAGAACTATGGTTAAAAACTCCCCCATCTATTTAGCTGAACAACTCGAGTTTGTCAATTTGCCCTCCTCTTGATCCACCTCGAAAAATAGCCTAAAAGTTCCCTTTTTTTGAACAAACACTGGACAGCACTCCTTCAGCTACTGCACCTCATCACTATGAAATACAATCCCTCCCCCAATTAGAGAATCACCAACTGTCTCTGCTTTCTCAAGCAATTTGAAATAATTTTATCTATCACTCAGTGTCTGACTGCTTTGTGTAAATACCCCCTTGTACATACACCTATGCATCTGCACTCAGTGTACTATCTGCACTAATCAGCTGTGCTTTCTGTGTGCCGCAAGTATGTAATCAAGCATGTAATTTTCAATCGATGTGTGTATGTTTCGTTTTCTGCAACAAGCAACCAAACATTTGTATGTATGTCCTCAAATGTCTGTGCAATTGCACCCGGGATCTGCCTGAAAAAGGCACTTGGTGCCAGCGCACGTACCCGGTTGCCAAAGTGAAAATAAATAAATAATAGTTCCTCGGACCACAGTGCTGCTGTGTACTTCTCTCTTGCCTAGAGGTAATCTGTCTTTTTCTGTCAGTTATTCCTTATGTCCCTGTGAGCTGGGGGGGGGGCACTTCTTTGCCCCTTTCCCCCTGTTGCTTACAAGGATGTAGAGTTCCACAGGTGCTTCAAGCATCTTCTTCAACAAACCCCACCTGTGCTATAACTAGCTCCTTTGCAGCATCTCCAGAGCCTTGGCCACCAGATCCTGCGTCTTGCCAAAGTCTTCCTTTCTGAAGTTCTGGGTTCTAGTGGCTGAGGCCTGACTTGGCTTTCCCATGACCAGGGAGGTTACCTGATTGTGGTCACTGCCTTCCACTGCTTCCTTGATGTCCACTCTGGAGATGATCTCACCCCTTCTGCTATGAACAAGATCAAGGACAGCTTCAAACCTAGTCCTTTGTTGGACCTGCTGGTTTAGGAAGCAGTCCTTGAAAGTGGATAGGAACTCAGACTCAGCCCTGCCATTAACCTTCTCAAGATGGCAGTCTGTGTCCAGGAAATTAAAGTCCTCAGGATCATCGTTGCCGCTGATCTGGGCTGCTCCCGTAATCTTCCCAACCAGCTGGGCATCACGCTTCGTTGAACTTTGACTTATATAACTCAGTTAATGGGCTTCCTTTATACAGACATATACAGTAGCATCAAGTAGTACTGATCTGGAAACTTTGAATTCCCCCACGCCTTGCAAGCTTAAAATCCATGATTAATTTTCAGTCAGGCCTTGGGATCACTAGAGAAACCTCAAAAAATGATCTTGCTGTACCTAGAACTAAAACAAAACTAGGTCAAAACATATTTTCAACTACTGCCCGAAGAGAAGGAACCTACTTCCAATAGCAATAAGAACTGCACAGACTGTCATGCTTCAAAAATGCACTAAAGTTACACGTGGTGAAAATTCTGCAGATGTAGATGCTTTAGTTAACCATTTTGTGATCTTTTTATTTTGATATTGCCAATGCACTTTCATTGTATTGTAATTTATTGTGCTGTTCCCTGTTTTATTGAATGTGCTGTGCACTCGGGTCCTCCCTGAAAATGGACAAGTGCTCAGCGGACCTGCATGGTTAGCAAAAATAATCAAACAGTTTGCTGCCTGTAGCACACATCCAAGGTGAACCCCCTTGCCTCAACTCTAGTTGCAGAGCAGATGAGGGTGGAGAAGTCACAAAGGAGAGATTTTAAAATGAGCGAGGAGGGGGAGTAGCAGAGGGCTGAGAAAGATTACGACCCCTCTGGTCACCATCTGTGTATGGGCAGTCATATGTATGGGAAACATGAAACCTGGCATGGAGTAGGTGAGTACTATCAACAGTTCAGAACAAGTAGCCGTGATCTGGCCCTAGACTTCAAAATGGGGAATGGGATGTAGGAATTAGGACACACTTCCTTGCAGTTCCCTGGGTGAAGTGGTGGTGGTGGTGGTGGTGGGGGGGGTGCTTCTAGCACAATGGTCCATCCCACAGAGGAAAGACATCACTGACTGAACTGACCCCTAACACCACAGAGATCCTAATACAGGCTGCGCTGAAGACAGATGCTTTATGACCCCTCTGGTCACCATCTTAGCAGATTCCAGCTAAAAATAAAATCAGATAAACTCTATGAGCAGGCAGTGACAGATGAATGATAGTGAGTTTGTCCAGTCAGTGTTGTTCTAATGGCTCATCACCATCCTATCAGAGTAAAGGGGCCCGTGCAGATGTATCTGACACACATTCTCAGCTAGACTAGGCCCTCCCACCTATCGTATTGGGAATATTATACCTCATACTGTTATAGAGCACAGAGTGGCGTCTCCAGCTGTGGCCACCATCCAACATTAATGGGCAGCAGTGAGGGGGAACAAAGGATTATTTGAAGGTAACAATACAGCCATGGTTCTCTCTGTCTTAGCATTTGAATCTTACCCACAGATTCGGAAAGGCGTCATCACTAACAGCTACAGTGAAACAATCCATTTTTTTTAAACTGCCTTTGAAGTCAAACTGGGACACTGACTGCGCTATTTGAGCATTTGCTGGTGGGGGGGCCTCCATCCCTCTTCCTTAGTCAAATGTACAGAAAAGGCATGTCATGTGTTTTGCAACCTTGAAAGGAACTTGATTTAGTAATGTTCCAGAAGGCAGTCTCACTTTGTGGTTAAAGCGTGAAGTTATGAACCTGGAGATCAAAGTTTGAATACTGTAGCCTCCACGTTCTCACTGTGAGACCATGAGCAAGTCACTTAACCCCCCACCCATACTTAATCTCTGTCTAAATGCTGTGTTCTTTGAATTTCCTTGTGTGCCTGAGATGGCAGCAGCAATGGCACCCCCACCACCCCCGCACTGGATTTTAAATTGTTTTGGAAAATAGCTTGCATAACTGGTGCTTTATAAAGACCAAATTCCTTTCCTTTCCTCTAGCATAAGGACTGTAGTTAAAGGCATGATAACAGGTTTTGAGAAAGGGAATTGGTTAGCCAGAAAATCAGGAGAATGTAGTAAAAGGCATTTTTAGATCTGGCGATGAGGTGACTGGTTCAGAAACAAACAGCTACATATCATCGGCATACAGTGCTCTTTTATGATACCGGGTTAGCCACATTTTGTTACTGGGGAAAGCCAAGAGTGCCATGGGGGAAGCAGGGTGTACTTTGGGTTGCATCACACCCATTACAGATTAGTATTTATGCATACAGGGCTCTAGATACACAGCTGATCAGGTTACATTTTTGCATGTTAGCCATTGACGATGACTACTGTGCTGCAAGAATCAGTGTGCACAGGTGCCCTGAAGGCCAGTGGCAGTACATCGTGCTGCCATACAGGAAACCCAGGCTTGGGAGCAGAGCTGGGTAGACACATCAGGGGATGTGCCTGAGTGATGTAGTTGCTGCATGGCAATGCGCCTCAATCAGGGAGGGGGTGGCAGCGAGTTCTGGTGTTACGGTGCCCCCTGCAGCTGAGACCAGGGAAGGGAGCTTGCCTCTTTCTGTAGGGACGCTGTGATGTCGAGGTCAGCAGAGGCAGCATTCATGCCACAGGGGTGGAGGGAGGGACTCGGGGAGAAAGAAACCCCTGCAGTCTAAATGATGGCTTATCTAGTCTGAACAGTGTATATCCTGGATTACATGGTATATCCCTGATTACAAGGTACATCCCTGATAACAGGGTATATCCCCATTACACAGTACATCCCTGATTACAGGGTACACATTCCTGATACATGGTATATCCCTGATTACAGGGTACATCCCTGATTACAGGGTATATATATCCCTGATTACAGGGTATATCCCTAAATACAGAGTATATCCCTGATTACAAGGTAAGTCCCTGATTACAGGCTATATCCCTGATTACAAGGTACATCCCTGATACAGGGCATATAATAATAATAATAATAATTTTATTTATAAGGCGCTTTTCAATTGCCAAGGCACCGTACATCAATACAGATTAAAAATACAAATCATTAAAAAAATACAACTTTGTCAAAACAATTTTTACAATCAATATTCTAAAAACGCAGTTTTCCATAAAAAAAGTCTTCAAACTTCTCTTAAAGGCCTCCACAGAAGTGCACTCCCGCAACCGACGGGGTAGAGAATTCCAAAGGGTGGGGGCCACATATGCAAAAGCCCGAGCACCTGAAGATTTCAAATTCACCCTTGGAACCTCTAGCAACCCCTCATCGGCCAAGCGGAGTGATCAATTAGGGCGATAGGGAACCAGAAGTTCTTTCAGATAGACTGGTCCCAGATCGTGTAGAGCTTTGAAAGTCAGCAATGCGACTTTAAAGGTGATCCGCCACCGAATTGGCAGCCAGTGCAGTTCGTGCAGCACCAGAGTAATGTGACAGGACCTATTAGAACCTGTCAAAAGCCGGGCTGCAGCGTTCTGCACTAGCTGCAGGCGATGGATTTCAACCCAGAAAGCCCTAGGTAAAGGGAGTTGCAATAATCCAAGAGCGAGGACACGAAGGCATGGACTAACGTTGGCAGGTCAGCAGACGGAACAAGATGCCGAATCCTGGCGATGTTCCTAAGATGATAAAAGAAAGTCTTGACGACTGCTGACACCTGCGAATGCAGTGTCAGCCTGTCGTCAAGAACAACCCCCAGGTTCCACATCTGTTCAGAGGTCGGGAGAGAAACGCCTCCAAGAAGAATTCTGGAAGACATACCATCACCCAACCCCCCTATCTGTCAACCCGGGTCCACAACCAGTACCTCAGTCTTATCAGAGTTCAACCTCAGCCAGCTAGAATTCCTCCACTCCTGGATTTCTTTTAGACAGCTATTAAAGACCGAGAGAGCTCCCTCCTGGTCGGGGGCAAAAGAAAGGTACAGCTGGGTATCATCTGCGTAACAGTGAAACCTCAGCCCATACCGCCTTACAATGTCTCCGATGGGTAGCATATACACCGCAAATAGCATGGGTGGCAGTACTGAACCCTGTGGCACCCCACACAACAAAGCCGTTGAATCCGAGGAAAAAAACCCCGGACACAACTCTTTGTGATCTCCCAGTGAGGAATGATGTGAACCATCTTAAGACGGTTCCAGATATATCCACAGGACAGCTTCAGGCATTCTATCAACACCATGTGATCTACGGTGTCAAAAGCTAAAGAAAGGTTGAGGAGAACCAAAATGGAATGTCTCTTCCGAACTCTGGCCATCAGGAGATCATTGAGCACCCGAACCAGGGCTGTCTCGGTGCTATGTCTTTTACGAAAACCGGACTGGAGGGGTTCATAGATGTCATGGATGGTCAAATGGTCTTCCAGTTGTGCAGCCACTACTTTCTCAATCACCTTCCCAACAAAGGGAAGGTTAGAGATAGGTCTGTAGTTTTAGAGACAGTCAGGGTCCAAGGCAGCTTTCTTCAAGAGGGGTGTCACCGCCGCCTCTTTCAGGGAGCTGGGAAATTCACCAGATTCCAGGGAGCACCTGACTATCTGCATAAGGACTGGACCAGTAATGCCAATACAACCCAAAATTAGGGAGGTTGGTCCAGGTTACAAACTACAGCACGTAGGGTGCATATACTGGACGATCCTCATGACATCAATGAACTCTAGCTGACCGAAGGAACTCCAGGAACTCCGAGACACCGTGCTCTCACACCGGTTCACGGCAACCCCCCTAGAGTGTGATGGCAGTAATTCGGCCCTAATGTCGGCCATCTTATTTACGAAGAACTGAGCAAGCTCATAGCACTCCAATTGCGAAAAGACTTTCCAAACTTGCAGACAGGCTGGGTTGCACAGTCTGTCCACAGTTCGAAACAGCTGAGCTGGTTGATTCCAAGCAACCGCAATCTCCCTGGACAGGAACTCTACCTTCTTACGGGTGATTGCAGATTGATAGACCAAATAATGATCCATCAATCTAAGGTGGTTGACATCAAGGGCGGACTTACGCCAGCAATGCTCTAACCTTCGCCCCTGTCTCTGCATCTCCCTCAATGTCCCATCAAACCAAGGGGACTTAGGGTGAAGGGAGAGGGGGCGAACACAAACTGGAGCAATGAAATCCAGAGCCCCCGCAACGGCTGTGTTATAGGCCGACACGAGGGTCTCTGGATCACTGCTTGCCAACGAGGGGGACGAGAGGTCAAGCACTGCCGCAAGGCCTTGGGGATCTATATCCTGCAAAGGGTGGTACCTGACCAACTCCATGGGGCAGGCCTTCTAGTGGGAGCAAAAACTAAACCCCACGGTGTAATGATCTGACCACCCGATGGGTTCCACCCCCACATCAGATGCCTCGACCCCTAGAAGGAAGATTAGGTCCAAAGAGTGTCCACATTGATGTGTAGCAGAGGAAACCACCTGGGTAAGGCCCAGCGTTGTCATTAACTGGAGGAAGTGTCCCTGATTACAAGGTACATCCCTGATTACAGGGTATATCCCTGACTGCAGCATGTATTCATGATTACAGGGTATATCTCTGATTACAGAGAGTATCCCAGATTACAGGGTATATCTCTGATTACAGGGTATATCCTTGATTGCAGAGTGGGGGGTGGGGCAATAAGCTTCCACGATCAAAATAATTTCTCATATGAAGTTTTTATTCATGCAACGTGCCCCTCAATGTTTTGCCCAATCATAAACGGACCTCTTCAGGAGTTCACTTTTTTTTCAGTTCTATAAACATATATATAAGCACTCCCTTTGTGAGCTTAGTAGTTAAATCCCTGTAGCTAGGTGTAGTTAAACAGGGAAGCTTTGGTGCCTGTAGGTCTGGGGTGTTGGGACTGCCTGTGGCCAGCGGGGGCCCCATCCCCGGGGTATATAAGGAGTGGTTTTGGCACCCGAAAAGGAGCCCTGGGTGGGAGACTGAGGAGAGAGTGAGGAGGGAATCGGAGGGTTCGGCCCACAAGTTCATCCGGAGGGCCGTGGCAGGGCCATGGTGGTCCACTTTTGCCACCCTGGCTCGCCTCACTCAAAGACTCATGATGGCTTTGTGCTGGTTCAGACTATAGCTAGCAGGAGAACAGTGGAACACTAGTGTAGACCCATCTGTGCTATTTCTTGGGAGCCAGAGCACGTAGGAGAAGAAAATTGGAACCCACCAAGTGATCTCTGTCACCTTGGTAGGGGTAAGCACTGATAGGGGGTCCTTTTCTAGAAAATTTCTCACCTGTAAGCAAGTGCAGCCTAGGATCCAGTGAGTTTTCTGTGGCTGGGCCTGCTTAGGCAGAGTGAGCCTGGGGCACAGTTCAGAGGTGGCAACCTGGATCGTTGGGGGTGTAGTGTGGCAGACTACTCCTATTTCCCCAGTCCGTGGGGCCACTGCAGTGTTGAGGCTTCCTAGTTTGTGCAGCCTGTGGAGCCATGAGGAGCCCTTCATGTAGAGTGGCTGGTTGGGACCTCAAGTATGGTAGCAGTGCACCTGGGGTCTCCGTGTGGCATGTCAGCCAGTTCCCCCCCGGGTGAAAGCTGCCTTGAAATTGAAATTGCTGCATGAGTAGAAAGTGCCTGAAGTTTCTGGGAAGGCCAGAGGTATACATAACTGCCTGGGGGGCCCAGAGCAGGCATGTGGCATCAGCGATTGGGTGGCAGGAGGGTTTTCGATAGTACCTTTCATGCTAAAAGTAACACTGGTAACACACAGGAAGAACGTCTCAGTTTAAAGTGTTTCCCCCGCTATGGGAGTAACCCCAAGTTTAGAAGGCAAATGAAGAATGGGATTGGGACAGTAGAAATGACTCATGCTGTCTCGGTGCTACCTCAGCCTGAGTATGATTGAGACTAAGAGAGAGATTAAATATAATCCTATGGCTGGGAAGAAATGAAGGAAGGAATAGGGAATGGAAGTGCTGATAACAGTCCAAATACCTGTGTGGGAGGCCTTTTTGGCCCACAAATAAATGCTGCTGCCAGGAATCGTAGCCTTTTCGGCTCAAGGAGATTACTGCATAGACTCAAGCCAATCTGTTAGGAAAAGAGATTGTGTGCAGAGTTATGGTCAGGTCCTGTGCCTGCAGGAATGCTCCCCCCATTATTACGTAACCCCTGTGCTCCATGGAGTGGTTCATCAAATTAATCTTTACATTAAATCAGTTTTGCACTTTTGATTCCGGAGTGGACGTTGGTTTTACTTAATAAGAACTGTTTCGGTATGTGCCTTTTAACAATCGTTGCCCCTGCAGCATTTCCCTCCTCAGTAACAGATGCCAGGTGCCTGCCCCCCTGCAATGCGAAGCCATCTCACAACAAGCAGGAACCAGGTAATCAGCATCTTTATTTTCTGTACTGTGTATTTCTGGCTGTACAGTGCCCCCTTCCCAGGACATTCACCATTTTTATACCCCTAGACGCAAGGAGGGGGGCTTGCATATATATAAAACAACATTTTAAACAAACAAACAAACCATGTGGTTCCACATTTTGAAATACATTCCGTGGGTGCCTAGAAAGGTACATAATATTCACTGTCCAGAAACTGTTCTCTTTTACTTCATATGCCAAGTGTTTCAAATTCCATTTAACTTTGTTTACTATTTGTGTCTTTATTTTACTTTTGGTAACCAGGCAGACCCACTGAGACCATAACAGTCCCTTTTTCAGGGGTGACCTGGAATTAAATACAGGTAGAATGTTCCACAGATTTACACACTTTACAGGCAGACAATCTGTAAATTTGAGCACTATAGAGCAACCAGTATTACAGAGAACACGGACCAGTGAATTTCTCTCATAATAATGTACATATTAAAAATACTGTTAACATTTCGACACTTAACAACATTCAACATATGTTAGTTTATTAGGTAACATTCAAGGTTATAGGCAAATTTAGTTTGCAATGAGGACTAACTGTGTTTCAACGGTAGCAAGTGCATTGGTTAAGCTCTAACAGGTGAGCCTTAAAGGAAAACACTGGAAAAGACAAAGCTTTCCTCAGACACTACATAAACTCTCAATCAGTGCTTTCAGACAGTAACAACTTTTTTAACGATTTAAAACAGCAACCCACAACTTACTCTTTCTGTTGCTAGCAGCCACCATCTCAGTCATAAGCAGCAGTGAGATTTCTGAGCTCACTGTATGCTAATGTGTCTGTCTGACCTCTGCGATTGGTTGGCAGCACATATCAGCATAAGGTGAGCTCAGGAAGCTCTCTGCTGCTCATGACATGGTGACTGCCAGCAGTAGAAAGTGAAAGTTGAAGGCCACTGTTTAAAGCACTAAAAAAGCAATTAGAGGTAATTAAACATTTTTTTTACTGTCTGAAAGCACCAATCAGGCATTTTTGTAGTGCCTGGGTAAAGCTGTGCCTTTTCCAGTTGACCCCCAGAGAATTACAACCTGGACATTTTCTGGAAGTGCATTCCAGAAAGGTGGGATGCTGGCAGAGAATGACCTCTGTCACTGTGATGATCTGACTATAGGGACATAATTGCTAGAAAACATAATAAAGAACAACATATTTTGCCCGTCAGTTCATATTTGCTATAAAGGGAGCATGTTCCCCGTGCTCTGTGCCTTTAAATCCATTCACTCGGCGCCATAATTGCCTGTGTGTGTTTTAACTGAAGACAAGCTTCTAAGACTGTTTAAGCACCTTCTGAACTGTGGGAAGGGTTGTCATACCTGGCTGTGTCATTGCCTTTAAGCATTATGTTTCTGTCCTGCAGTAATACCACGTCCTATTCTGTGAATACAAAACATTATAATTCCTTTTGAATAAGTTAATCCAGACATTCAGCTGTCTGTTCCCAAATGTTTAGACATGTAGCATTTTATTTGCAACGACCTCATGGCATTTATTAATTTAAATGTTCTTCATTCATTTCTTCTGCCATTTACGCAGTACTTTTTTATTAGCTTATATTGTAATTAGGGCAATCACCTCATGGCATATACTAGTTTAAAAGTCGTTGCGAATAAAAAAGCTACCTATCTAAACATTTGAGAACAGTTGACTAAATGGATGGCTTAACTTACTCAAAAAGGAATTATAATATGTTTGTATTCACAGACTACTATGAGACATTACTATATGTCAGAAACATAATATTTAAAGGCAACAACACAGCCAGGTATGAAAACCCTTATAAGATGTCATAATACTTAATTGTACTATTTAGTGAGTGCACTTTTCTCTTTAATTCAACATGTTCTGCCATTGTTGTTAACTGATAATTTCAATAAAAACTATTATGAAAACAAAAGAAAACCTTCCCTCAGTTCAGAGGGTGGTTGAAAGGTCTTAGGAGCTTGTCTCTGATTAAAAAACACACAGACACTTGTGGTGCAGAGTGAATATGTTTAAAGGCACAGTGCATGGGGAACGCACTTCCTTTATAGAAAACATGAACTGACAGGCAAAATACGCTGTTTTTTATTATGTTTTCTAGCAATTAAATGGAATTTGAAACACTTGGCCTATGAGGTAAAAGAGAACAGTTTCTGGACAGTGCGTATCATGTACCTTTCTCGGCACCCACAGAATGTATTTTGACATTTGGAACTACGTGGTTGGTTTGTTTAAGATATTGTTTTATATATTTTTATAGAATTGAAGAAAGTGCACTCCTGAAGAAGCTCGTTTATGATTGGGTGAAACATTGAGGGGCATGTTGCATGAATAAAAACTTCATATGAGAAATGATTTAAAGAGTGGAAGCTTATTTGCCCCCCACCCACATTCCACTTTGCAAGCACCGATATGAGCATCGAGTAGTGAGGAGGCAGGCTATCGGACTGGATTGTTCACTCCCTGTGGCAACCCTTAGAGGGTCATTTTTTGTATATTCTTGATTCCATGGTGTATCCCTGATTACAGGGTATCTCCCTGATTACAGAGTATATCTCTGATTACAGAGTATATCCCGGGTACAGGGTGCATCCCTGATTACAGGGTATATCCCTGATTACAGAGTATATCTCTGATTATAGGGTGCATCCCTGATTACAGGGTATATCTCTGATTACAGGGTATATTCCTGATTACAGGGTGCATCCCTGATTACAGGGTATATCCCTGATTACAGGGTATATTCCTGATTACAGGGTGCATCCCTGATTACAGAGTATATCTCTGGTTACAGGGTATATCCCTGATTACAGAGTATATACCTGATTACAGGGTATATCCCTGACTACATGGTATATCCCTGATTACAGAGTATATCCTTGATTAAAGGGTGCATCCCTGATTACAGAGTATATCTCTGATTACAGGGTGCATCCCCGATTATACAGTATATCCCTGATTACAGAGTGCATCCCTGATTAGAGTATATCCCTGATTACAGGGTGCATCCCTGATTATAGAGTATATCTCTGATTACAGGGTATACCCCTGATTACAGAGTATATCCCTGATTACAGGGTGCATCCCTGATTATAGAGTATACCTCTGATTACAGGGTATATTCCGGATTACTGAGTGTATCCCTGATTGCAGTGTATATCCCTGATTACAGGGTGCATCCCTGATTACAGAGTACATCTCCAATTACAGGGTATACCCCTGATTACAGAGTATATCCCTGATTACTGAGTGTATCCCTAATTGCAGTTGTATATCCCTGATTACACAGTACATCCCTGAAGTGGTATACTTTGCAACAAAGAATAAATCAACAACTGGGATGTTGGGCCTGGAGGATGGTAAATGAACAAGTACCAGCTACATTAAGATTATTGGTACAAAGACCAGCATTGTCAAATGGTAAAATTTGATCTATAGATTGCTTATATTTGAAATTACCTTAGTGTTCAAAGAAGGTTGGACAAACAGCTTTCTATTATAGAGCTGGAACTTTTTGGAATTCCTTACCTTTATCCACAAACACATTAGCTAATTACAAATCTTTTGTTACAGCTTTAAAAAATGCTATTGGTGCTAGGGACATTTATAATGGGCACTAACGGTGCTCTACTTTGTGTATGAAAATGTGATTGTTGTTCTGTGTATTTTATTGTCTGTATATGCAGTCTTGTATTGTATACTCTCTGTTATTTGTACCATGGCTACGGTTGCCTATGAAAATGGGCATTTATTGTGCATAGGCTCTCATTTTAAATAACAATGAATGCATGAATTACAGGGTACATCCCAGAGTATAGGGTATATCCCTGATTACAGGGTACATCCTAGATTATAGGGTATATCCCTGATTACAGGGTACATCCCAGATTATAGGGTATATCCCTGATTACAGGGTACATCCCAGATTACAGGGTATATCCTGGATTACAGAGAATATCTCTGATTAAGGTTATATCCCAGATTACAGGATAGATCCCTGGTCAGGCAGCAGGGCAAGAGGAAGAATGTAGATTGAAGAGAAAATCAGCATGGATGGTAGTTTTTTGAGCAGCTCAAGTAAGAGCTCTGTATTCATGACAGTAGGGGTATGAAGGTAAGGTGATACTGCACTATGTAGTGCAATTATAGCACCTGTTCAGACAGTTAGTAACAAAAGGAGAGAAAGGGGAAGGGAAAGAGAGAGGCTTTGTTGTGGAGTTTGTGAGATAAATATACAGCAGCACCTCAGTTCCTTTACAATGCTTAGCATATTATTCAGAACCAGGCAGCTTATGTTTGATGAAGTTACGTTCAAGGGGAAGTGAATGGAAGAGCAGGGGCCAGGACACGTCTAATATCTCTGTCTGACTGTGGCATTTCTAGCATCCTTCTAGATCTACATAATTGGATCATGTCACTTCCTCCATTGAACTAGGAGGTGGACAAGTCTAGGCAGGCTCAGGCCTAGTGCCGAGTTCTGACAACCTCTACAGCGACTGAGTGAAGGTCAAGCTGAGTCAGTTATGATCAAAGCAAACATGTTTTGTCAGCTTGAGTAGTTTGTACAGTGGCAGGAACTTTCAACTTCTCTTGTGCAACTCACATGAGACAGTGTCAGTATTGTAGAGGACAGGTTGCAGCAGCCAGGGCTGAGTCTGTGCCTTGGTTCATTGAGTCAAGCCAGATTCTTGCATTAACTCTGGTTTGGCTCTACAGTTGGTAAACAATTCCTGGTTTGCCCACCTCTTCACTGAACTTGTTGTGGTTTAGTCAGTCCACTGGCAGAGCAGCAGGATTGCCACTGGCAATGCTGGGGACACAGGTTCAAAATGAGCCATGATTGTCAGGGGCGGGGGCAGGAGGCCTGAGTGTGCCAGAGGATGCTTTCCTCCTTGAGGAGGGACAGTTGCTGCCTCTGCCACAGTGCTGCCACCTAGGTGACCAAGGGTGGAAATGTGATGGAGGCAGAGTGGGTGGGTGGATGTCGGGCAGGCTCGAGTGCACACCAAGTACACTGCACCATCGTGCACATGCTCCAGTCCTTGTGAGCCCCATGTGCACTGATGTTCAGCAGAGGATGGCAGTAATCAGGGAAAACATCCCAACTGAACAGAATGGCAAAATGCTCCCTCTGCACACCCACATGTCACTTGAAGCGTCCACCTCCTTAGGCTGGTTGAGTCTCGAGGGGCCCTGGGCATACTCTTATGACCTAGAGCCCCACCATAAGGGGATGCTACAGTGGTCAAAGGAGGCAGGAGTATGTCCTAGGGAATATGGATGATGGGGCAGGGGGTCACCTGGCAGAAAGGGGGCTAGCTGGAATAGAAGGAGCATAAATATCAAGTAAAAAAAGAACAAAGAATGAACTTATTTTTATGTCATAGTATTACCCTGTGGGACACTGAAAAAAAACATAGTAGATATAGAGGATACATGATGGGCAGGAGTGTGATATGGAAAATATTCTCACTCCTGCAGAGTGAGCTCTGGATACTCACGAGTGCCCGAAGGCAGGAGTGAGAGTATACAGAGTTCACTCTGCAGGAGTGAGAATATTTTCCATAGCACACGATCTGCACATCATGTGTACTATTTATACAATAGGGGTTGGAACTCCTGAAATATTCTTTCTGTCTTTTTTCTGTGTGCTTTCTGCTCTTTCTGTGTGTGGTGTGAGTGTGTGTGAGTTTTTCTGAATGGGCTGGGAGTCTTAGAAACACCATGGCACACAGGTGAGTTTCTTTTGCAATGGTAATTGAGTAACTGGACAACTCTTGGCAAGACAGCCGCAGATTCTGGGACAATATAAAAACCCTAACAGACAGAGCAAGTAAATCCCCACCATCGCAAATAAACTTCGAGGGTGTGGTTACCCAGGATCCCAAAACTATCGCAGATGGCTTCAACAAGGCCTTCACAGACCTTAGTGGGGTCCTTCCTCCAGACTATCTCTGACCTGTGCCTAACTCCGCCATTAGTTGTACCGACATTCCTCCAACACACACAGCACCTCCCTTCTATCTGAAGGTAATCTCTACAACTGAGGCAAAAAAATACTTAGAAAAAGTTGTCGGGAACACTAGATCCAGTGGGGACTCGCTTGATCTAAAGATTGTGCCTCTCACCCTGGATGTGTTACTCTCCCCTCTAACCCGGATCCTAAATCTCTCACTAATCACCCCAGTCTTTAAAAGCGGGGACAGAACCTGTCTGACCAACTACAGGCCAATCTCAATTCTGCCCCCCCCCAAGGCACTAGAAAGGACAGTATATGATCAGTTAGGTATGCACCTTGATAAGTACAACCTTCAATGCCAGGAACAGCATGGCTTTCAGAAGGCACATAGTACTTCAATGGCATTGGTTGAGTTTACTGGTCATATCCATGAAGCACTTGACCAAGGGCTCTTGGTGGGGGCCACTTTCATTAACCTCGCCAAGGCCTTCGACACGGTCAGCCATGACTTGCTTCTCACACAGCTCTCTAACATTGGCATATCCTCTGTCTCTCTAGGCTGGTTCCAGAGTTATCTCTCTAACAGGACCCAGCAGGTCAAGATTCTTGATGTTCTATCCGACCATCAGCATGTCAACACAGGGGGTGCCCCAAGGTTCCATTTTGGGCCCCCTGCTGTTCAGCCTGTTTCTAAATGAACTCCCCAGAGTCTGCCAGAATAAGATCCTTCTATATGCAGATGATGCTGTTCTCTACACGTGCCACTCTACTCCAGAAGAGCTGGAAAAAGGCATGCAAGACAACTTTACTGCTGTGAAAAAATGGTTCCTTCAGTCTAAGCTCTTGCTCAACTACACTAAAACTAAAACAATGTTGTTTGCCTCCCATCAAAACCGTCATGTCACATCACCTCAATATCTACAATAACAAGTTTGACACACTCGAAATGGTCACCACCTTTAAGTACCTTGGTGTCTACCGTGATAGTTCTGTCTCCTACAGCCAGCACACAGACCATGTTGCCAAGGTAGCTAGTGCCAGACTAGGTCAGCTCTACCGGCATAGGCAGTGCCTCACCAACAGTGCCATCAAGCTTGCAGTTAACAGCTCTGTGCTCTCTATCATAGATTATGGACTGGTAGTCTACGGAGCCGGCATGATACAGCACTTAGGCAAATCAAGATTGTCTTAAACAAAGCCTGTAGACTAGTCCTGGGTGTGGACTGTTTAACTCACACTTGTGAACTGTACTCAAGCACTGGTTGGTTAAACCTGAATAGCAGAATTCAGTACCAAGTCTGTCTATTAGCTAAAAAATCCACCCTAGGTCTTGCTCCTCCTGGAGTGAGGCAACTGTAAAGAAACTCCACTTACTCCAGACTAACTAGGGGGTCAAGTAAGGCTGCCTTCATTATCCCATTCCACCGGACCTCACTAGGGCAACGGTCCTTCAAATACAGGGCCCCCCTGCTGGCTAAATTCCCTTAACTCTAAGCTGATTGAGGAAACGAAACTACGCCCATTTAAGGACAAGCTGCTGCAGTACCTGGCCACTCTTAGTAACTGCGACTGCGTCACCTGTGCATAATTCTACTATAATTAATGGCTTCCTCTTTTTCCCATAGAGAAACCATGGTGTAATTTGCCATTATAAAGGAGCGTTTATAACAGCAAACATGTGCACGGTTTTCCCCACTCTGCGCATACCTGAACTCCTCGAAACACTTCCCTTACTGCAAACCTAATATGGAAAGAAACTGCCACGGACACTTGGCAGTAAGTAACTTCAATTTAACTCAAATATTCTAAATGGATACCGAAGAGACTTCTTGGGGAGGAAAAAACTTAAGTAAAAGTGAAAGCAGACCGTGCGCCTTGACGTAATCGGACTGCGGTGGCACAGCGGCCTTTTTTTATTTTATGTAATTGCTGAGGCAAAAAAGAGAAACCCAACAATTATATAAAATAAAATATGGGTTTGGGTGAGTAAACTTGAATTTAAACACACCCTTGGGGTTTGATGCTACACATAAACCCCTCGGGTGTGTGCGAATTCTCGTTACACACCCAGACCCATACATTATTCCCTATGTTATTGATAGCTTATCTGTCCTGCATAGCACCCATCTCTCCCCCCCACTTCCTTCCCTGACTGGTGTGACCCCATTGAGCACTTACCCCCACATCCCCTCTTTATCCCCCAAGCATTCTTGCTTTCTCTTCACAATATTAATCCCCAATTTTCACCCCTCCCCCAGTTTCCCCTCTCACCTCCCCACTTTAAAACCCTTTCCTTATCCCTTTCTCCCCCAACATTACCCAGCCCGGCCCTATCACCTATTTACGTAACCCTGGGTAGATTTCTATCCAATCCACCCCTCTGACTACTCAACCCCTTATTCTGTCATCCCTTTGTCTCTGCCCCACCCTCCCCTGCTCTCCTCTATTTTGTCCTCCCCAACTTTGGTCACCACCACTTCTGACCCTCCATAACTCTACCTGCACGCTCTAAAACTCAGTTACCACTATAAATTGCTTGTCCACCTTAGATGTGCTTTTAGTACTGTTGCAGTTAAGCTGACCTCTCCTGCCTGCTGTACTTGCTTGCTTGAATCTGTATCTGTATGTATCATAATGTACTTGCCTGCTGTATATATCCCTATCTGTTTTGTAATGTCTACATAAGTTGTCTATTGCCTTACGACGTGGAACCTTTGTAAACGAGCTTTTAGCGCAAAGGTGTTATCCGAGATTCCAATAAATAAATAAATAAAACTTGCAGGCCTCAATGAGAAAGAGAAACTGAAGCAGTTTCATTTAGAATGCAGGCTGTAGTGAAGCTGATCAGCACATTAATGGGCTGGGTGTCTCAGAAATACTACAGCACACAGGTGAGTTTCCTCTGCAATGCTAATTGAGTAATTTGCAGGCCTCAGTGAGAAAGAGAAACTGAAGCAGTTTCATTTAGAATGCAGGTAGTAGTGAGTGAGTGATGACATCAGCACAGTATGGATAAATGGCATTTATCATCACTGTACTGATTTCATTGTCATTTATCACACTCCAGTGAAGATATCTCCATTTATCACACTCTAGAAGCTCCCACCCCTATTGTATAAATATATATATTATACTTCCATTCCTCTCAGTCTCCTTTCACGAGGACATTTGCATGGAAAGAAGATCATCAGAGCTGCACCAAACCAGCCAGACTGGTTGAACTGTTAAAATTACAGACCCGGCAGCTAGTTCTGCAGAAAAAGATTTGCAGTCCTGAAGGATAAGAAACAATGTTCTTCTCACTGTTCAACCATTCAATTTAAATACAGTTAGTGATAGAGCCTTTTTGGTTACAGCACCTATGCTTTGGAACTCTCTGCCCTTTTCTGTTTATTAGGCTAATACTGTTTAAGTTAAGGACCTGATCTGCAGAAGAGTTTTACCATAGACCCAGAATGGGAGAAACTGCTCTGTGGATTGGGCCCTAAGGCATTACCTAAAAGGCATACATTTAAAGTGGCTTTTGAAATAGATATCTGAATTCAAACCCCAGGAAATCTTGCTGTATTCTGACTTCTGCAGTATGGTCTCACCATAAGACTGCCACAGAGCTGAAATGGTTAATACAACCTATGCTAATCATGGAATGTTAGGCTCGAGCTCGGTTTTCAAACCACTGTCCCTGGAATACATCCTGCAACCGTCAGATTATTTACTCTGCTTGCCTAGTACAGATGCCTCAGAGAGCCCTCTTTCATCTTTCTTGAAGATTTTTCATCCCACTTTGTCTTTATGAAGCAAGTGGCATAGACTCTAGACCTCTCCACCCAAGAATCCACAGAGGAGGAAGAGGAACCAGACTATATGGAAATGATGGACGCATGCCAGCAACAAAAAGGCTGTTGCTGCTGCCTATCCATAAGTCCTTGAAGAGACAGGCCTCGAAAATTTTGCAGACCCCCACTTTCATTCCTCCAGTAGACAAGAGAATGGATAGGAAGTACTGGGTGGCCAGGTCTGGAGCAGAATTCCTTTTTGGACACCCCAGCCACAAAGGGATGGTGCAGGCTGCTGCATGTGATAAAGCTGGGATTGCCCTGGCATCACATCCACCAGAAAAGGATTCTAGGAAAATGAATTCTATGGTCAAGAAGTCCTACTTGGGTGCTTCTTTCGCTATTAGACAAGCAACCTACATGGCTTATGTGTCCAGATACCAAAAGAGCCTCTGGGACATTGTTTTGGAGATAGCCAAGGCATGCCCTGAACTCATGGCATCAAACTTGCCCGAAGATGCAAAAAGGGGCATAGAAACTTCTAAATGCCAGTTTTGGATGGCAGTGGATGCAAATGACATTGCAGCCAGGCAAATGGCAACCTCAGTGTCTCTGAGGAGATTTGCTTGGCTAAAGGCCACTTGTGTGTCATAGGACACACAGACAAAGGCACTGGACTTTCCTTGTGAGCCTACATCTCTCTTTGGTGAGCAAACTGAGGCTTACGTGAAGAAGATGGATGAGTATAAAGTGGCCTACAAGAGTGCTGCTGCAAAAGAGAAAGCAGCAATACCCCAGAAGCACAAAGGAAAAGGGGGCATGGGTATATCCCATTACAGGCCCTTCTTTCAGGCTAAGGCAGCACCAGCCTACCAGCCTCAGAGGGGGTACTTCAGAGGCAGAGGCAGAAGGGGCAGCAGCCGGGTTGGCCCCAGCACTCAGCAATATGCACAGACCAAGCAGACCCCCTGAGGGGTCTGCCAGGGTTGCCTCCTCCACTTCCAGTAGGAGGCAGGCTGGCCCACTATCTCCAGGCTTTGGAATCCATCATTACAGACAAGTGGGCCCTGGATGTAGTGGGCCAGGGACTTGCACTCAGTTTCAAGGTTCTTCCCAAGCTGCCGACCTGGTGGTGCTGAAGGTTGAGGCGCTGGATGCCACACCTCACTCCACGCTGGCAACCCAGGTTCAGAAGTGAGCTCGGGCCACCAGGGTCAGCCGGGGGGAAAAGGATTGAGCGCCCAATGGGCTGCTTTCCTTCTCTGGGAGGGGAGCGTTGCAGGCTCCCACTGCTATGCCACCACCTGGGTGACCACAGGTGGAAGTGCAGTCGGAAACTAGCAGACAGAAAGGTTAGATATCGGTCGAGGGTCAGAGCAAAGGCACGTCTCGGCATGCCTTTGTCTCCTTGACCCTCCCTCCCTCCCTGCGTGCCGATGTCAGTGGGAGGAGACTTAAAAAACAGGAAAATGCCCCACATTCAGCTCCTGAGATGGGCCTTGGTGCCGTCGACCTAGAGGACTGGAGGAGCTCTGGCACTGTGTCTGCCTCATCTGAGGTAAGGAGGGGGGGTTAGGGGGACCTTCCTTCTCCCCCCCCCACCCGGCAGGCAAGTTGCGCGTTGAAGGATATATGGACAGAGACAGGCGGGGAGCAATATCCTCCAAGCCCGGGTTGATGGGTGCACTTGAGGACCCTGAAGATAGGAGACGACGTGGTAGTAGTAAAAACCTTTATTTTTAGACAGGAAAGTAGATGGAATAACACATCATTAGGACAAAGTCCTATTTACAAGATGGTCTGTCATGTCTGGAGAGAGCATAAAGAAATAGAAAAAAAAAAGGTTCTTCCCAAGCTGAGGGCAAGATCTGTCAGACCTGCCAGCCTATCAGAAGCAACTCTGTTGGAGGAGGAAGTAGCAAAACTAATTCAGGAAAAAGCAGTAGAGCCAGTTCCCTTGGCCCAACAGGAAAGGGGTGTCTACTCAAAGTACTTCCTCACTCTAAAGAAAACAGGGGAGTGGCAACCCATACTGGATCTCAGACATTTAAACAGACATTTGACAAAGCCAAAGTTCAAAATGGTCACTCTGTCTACCATTCTTCCTACACTCAGGAAAGGAGATTGGCTGGCATCTCTGGACTTAAAAGATGCCTACTTCCATATTCCCATCAGGCAATCACACAGAAAGTACCTCAGGTTCAGATTGCCATCAGGTCACTACCAGTTCAAGGCCATTCCTTTCAGCCTGACTTCTGCTCCAAGAGCATTCACCAAGTGCCTACCAGTAGTGGCGGCACACCTAAGGAGACAAGGGCTTATAGTTTTCCCATATCTGGACAACTGGGTGGTGGTAGGCCAGTCTCCTCAGCAGGTAAGAAGGTAACTGACCATCACTCAGGATACCCTGTGTACATTGGGCTTCCTGGTAAACCAGAAAAAGTCAGTGCTGACACCAGTTCAATGCCTGGAGTGCACAGGGGCAGAACTAGACACACTGAGAGGAAGAGCCTTCCTCCCTCAGGGAAGGGTAGACAGCTTGGTGCAGCTGGCAAGCTCCTTCCAGCTGCATACCCCCAGACCAGCAAGACATTTTCTCCAACTGTTAGTTCACATGGCTGCATCAACAGTAACAGTGTCAGGGACAAGATTCCAGATGAGGGACATTCAGTTCCATCTCGGGTCTCACTGGTCTCAGAGAAGAGACTCCCTGTCAAAGATGGTACCAGTCACAGGGACCCTGCTTCAAGCTTTGTAATGGTGGCAGGAAAAGGACAACCTCAGGGAAGGTGCGCCCTTCCTCCAGCCACCACCTGCAGCAGTCTTGGCAACATATGCCTCCCTCCTAGGATAGGGTGCCCATTGCTCACCTAGGGAAGCATACTGCAGTACCTGTCTCAGAGCAGTTTATCTGGGCATTAAGTCCTTTGCTTCAATGCTGCAGGGCAAAGTGGTTCAAGTCAGAACAGACAATACAACCACAATGTACTACATCAACAAGCAGGGGGGCACAAGGTCCCCCCCCCCCGTGCACAGAGGCCATGAAAGTATGGAACCTGGCTTACTCCCTAGGATTCTCCCTATCAGCAGCTCATCTCCCAGGGAAGGACAACGTCCTCACAGATGCCCTCAACAAGATCAACCAGAACCACCACGAGTGGTCATTAAAAAGGCAGGTCCTGCAAGTGGTGTTGTGAAGGTGAGGCATTCCACAGGTGGACCTCTTCACAGCTCCAGACAATCATCAGCTGCTACTGTTCTGCTGCAGGCCTCCTGCACTGAGCACAGCGCCTCTAGACGCACTTCTGTTGGACTGGACAGGGAAGTTTCTGTATGCTTCCCCCCATTTCCCCTGCTGCTCAGAGTACTGTACAAGCTCAGGGTTTAGCCAGCAACAATGATCCTCATTGCTCCAGACTGGGCCAGGCAGCCTTGGTATTTCCTGCTACTGACCCTGTCAATCTCCAAACCAATCTCCCTGCCCAGGAGACACAATCTACTGACCTCCTCTTAGGGCAGGGTCCTGTACCCCAATCTCCAGTCTCTCAGACTCAGAGCTTGGCTCTTGAGGACTTAGAATATGCTGACCTACACCTCTTGAAAGGGGCACTGGCAATCCTCAGGGTATCTAGAACACCCTTCACCAGAAAGACTTGCTCATCTAAATGGAAGAGGTTTTCTATCTGGTGCCAACACAGACAGATAGACTACCGCCAGGTAGGTTTATCAGTAGTCTTGGACTATCTGGCACACTTGCATTCCCTTGGCCTTCTGCCTTCTACCCTTAAGGTACATTTAGCAGCGGTCTCTGCATACCTCTCTGATGGGAAAGGGGAATCTCTGGCTGCCAACCAGGTATTCAGAAAGTTTTTCAAGGGTCTACTGCACTGTCATCCCCTCACAGAGAACCCACTCCTGCATGGGACCTTAATATATGCATTGGCTAGCTAATGCAACCACCGTTCAAACCCATGTCCTCAGCAGAGCTTAAGTATGTGACATGGAAAACAGTGTTCCTAGTAGCCATCACCTCAGCCAGGAGGATCAGTGAGCTCCAGGCATTGTCCACAGAGCCAGATTACATAGCAGTCCACAGGGACAAGGGTAGTCCTTAGGACCAATAGAAAATTCCTCCCTAAGGTGGTTTCAGACTTCCACCTTAATCAGTCCATGACATTGGCAGTCTTTTTCACTGATCATTCCAGTTCAGGGGAGCACAGACTGCATAGTCTTGATGTCAAGAGAGCTATAAGCTACTATTTGGATCACATGAAGGGTCACAGACAGGATAGAGTCCATCTCTTCCTGACCTATGGAGAGGTGGGGAAGGGCAAGCCTGCCTCAAAGAGGACCACTGCCTGTTCGATTGTGGCCTGTATCCAATTTTGCTACAGCAAAGTGGGTAAAGAGCCTCCAGTAGGCCTCAGGGGCCCACCCTACAAGGGGTACAGCTGCTTCTATAGCAGCTGCAAGAGATATTCCTTTGTTAGAAAGCTGCAAAGCAGCTACCTGGAAAACAGTTCACACCTTTACCAAGCACTACAGCTGGGATACCTAGGCCAGAAGTGATGCCAGGTTTGGCACAGCAGTACTGCAGATCTTGTTTCCAAAATAGGTTCTCTACCCTCCTCCAAAGGTACTGCTTGGGTAGTCTGCAGAAGTCAGAACACAGTAAGATTTACTGGGGTTTGAAGAAAAAATTACTTACCACAGTAATCTTGTTTCTTTCAAGGGAATCTTAACTGTATTCTGAGCTCCCACCCTACCTCCCCTGCTAGAACCTATGGGCACTGCAACACAGCTGTCCATGCTGTTTTAAACCTGTGGGTGTTTCTTTATTGGGCTTAGTGACTTGAGTCTTGGTGTTGCCCACATTTTTAAATAAAGAGGGATTGTTGGTGTTGGGTGTTGTTAATTGGTTATTTAATTGTTAGTATAGTTTAGGTAGCTTGCTATTATGTTTGCTCAGTAAGAATCTGACGGTTGTAAAATGTTTACCATGGACAGTGGTTTGAAAACTGCGCTCGAGCCTAACATTCCATGATTAGCATTGGTTCTATTAACCATTTTGGCTCCGGGGCAGTCTTACAGTGAGATCATACTACAGAAGTCACAATACAGTAAGATTCCCCTAGGAAGAAACAAGATTACTATGGTAAGTAATGTTTTTCTTTGGGGGCTTTATCTTGGTTAAATCACCACTAATGACTGTAGACTAATTTTTAAAATGCTGTTTTCGTTACTCTGTATTGGTCATGTGTTTGCACTGTGCGTCTGTATTCATGTAATTGTTTGGTGCTCCAAGTCTTATGGGAGAGATCGTACAGCACTCCGAGCCTTATAGGAGGGATCATACAGTGCTCCAAACCTTACAGAAGGGATCATACAGCGCTCCAAACCTTATAGGAGGAATCATACAGTACTCCAAACCTTATAGGAGGGATCATACAGTGCTCCAAACCTTATAAGAGGGATCATACAGTGCTCAAAACCTCATAGGAGGGATCATACAGTGCTCCAAACCTTATAGGAGGGATCATACAGTGCTCCAAGTCTTACGGGAGGGATCGTACAGCACTCTAAACTTCATGGGAGGGATCGTACAGTGCTCCAAGCCTTATAGGAGGGATCATACAGTGCTCTGAGCCTTATGGGATGGATCATACAACACTGCAGCCTTATGGGAGGGATCGTACCATGCTCCAAGCCTTATGATAGGGGTCATACAGCACTCTGAGCCTTCTGGGAGGTGTGCTCTAGAAATAAAATTCAGTTCAGATAAGGCAGTCCTAGTGGGAGGTAGGAGGAAGTAAGCTGTTGGTTAACTAGGATCTGCAGCTTATCTATTAGGTAGGAAAATGGGCAGACTAGGTGGGTCAAGCGGTCCTTATCTGCCGTCAAATTCTATGTTTCTGTGTTTCTATGTTGCTTGATTGCCAGAGATTCTCAACTACTTAGTGGCTCATCTGAATCGCCAAGACATTTCTGTTTACTAATCTGCTGTGTTTACACTGGTTTGCTAGAGTTGCCAACCACTTAAAAGCATATCTGCTTCCGCTCTCCTGCTGAAAATAGATCTGAAGCTGCTTACACGGAAACCAGAGTTGTCCATGGCTTTGAATGCTTATCCATTTTGTTTATAAGAGCTGTGCAGATGGACATTTCTCATCACTTCTCCATGGCTGTAACAGGTCCCTCTCCTGAGGATGGGGTGGGAAGTTTACACTGTGTCACAAACTACTGGAACCTGCATCCAGGGTGGGACTTTGTTTCTTTCCTTACGCTTGTTTCCTTACGTCTAGTTTTGCATTGCTTGGACACAAACTCACTTGCCTCTAGACTTTTAAAAAAAACTTTGGACACAAGTCAGTCGGATGTTAGAGTCTGGACATGCGGTGGACACACACCTCATGCCACTACCATATGGACTACAGGTTTGATTATATTCCCTGAGACCTGGCATTTGGCTGACTTGAAAGGAGAGACAGGCACGACTTCAGATGCAATCAGAAGATGTTATTGAAGGGAGAGGTGCAAGTGTCACGACAAAACACAAAGAAACTGAGCCACTGGTAAGACTGTGTGACTATAGGAGACTGTGTGCTAAAACAATCTAAAAAATTCTAAAACTCTAAACTGTTGCTATACTGAAAGACAGTTTCAAGAATTCTGAAACTCTGCAACCCTGGCTAGGGGTAACCCACAATAGTAGTTTGGTTAACCTTATAATAATGATGATCTGCAGGTGAGCCCAGCCAACAGTGGGGTGCACGCAAGACGGGAATTTCCAGGGGTAAGTAAACTAGAACAAACTGAAGAAATGCACCTCCAGGAGGAGCAGGAAGAAATTTACTTTGAAAAATGGGGACCACCAGAGGGTGCACCTCGTTCCCTGGCTGGTTTAGAAATTTAACTGCCTGGGCAAGGTCATGTCAGAATGCCAGATTAAAGGTACTTCAAGACTTTTATCGGTAGATGGGTCATGGCAGATCACTGTTCAACACAGAACAACTAGATTCCTTCACAAGACCCTGTTGGTATCAGTGAGGAGGTTGTGATAGACCACCAAACAGGGTTGCACTGAACAAACAAAATCTGTAATCTGGGTATTTTGAGCTTTCGTCATTCCCCTGTCTCTGGCCAGTTTCATCATTTCTTGATCTGGTCACTTTCATAGTTCCTGCAACAAGAAAAATCCCACCCCACTGTACATCAGTGTCCTTAAATATTGAGCTGGTGTGGCTCCTAAACGTCTTTTGCTTCCCTAACGGGGTAGGGACGTAGCATGGCTGAGTAGCTGGAGGGGCCTGTCCTGACTACCCCTAACTCTAGGTGGATCGACCACTCAAATTGTAGTCCAAAAGATGTTGGATGTCACCAGCCAATAATCAGGAACAGTTTCTAAATGGTGTGACATCTGGGCAGTCCGTAGATAATTACAAAAGGCATCTGACTGCTGTGCAGCAGAGCCATAATTGCCAAGCTTGGAGTGATACAAGGCCAGGTACTGAAATTAAAGGACAGCTACACCCTCATATCTTGTAAATTGTATATATTTCCATGTCAACAGACAACTCTTTTCATGGGTAGCTGTTAGAGATATACCTGTATGTCATTGCTTTAGTTTATTTTCACTGCTCATACTAGTCCCTGTAACTATCCGGAGGGGGGGGGGGGGCTCCATTTTCTGGATGTTGAAATATCATTGTCACTGAGAGCTGCATTAGCATATGAGAACATGCTGTGTAATCACCCTTTAGACTCCACAGTATGCCTGTCTGCTTACTTAGAATTCAACAAAACAAGTTGCAGCAAGGTGTGAAATACCACATTTACCTTCAATTAGCTTTGCAAACTGCGAGTTAAAATGTAGGGATTCTCCCTTTAAATTGCATTCAGTCTGTGTGTTTCCAGATAGTTTTTTTCAGGATATTTGTACTTTCAGCATAGAGATACATGGTATAAATGGGTGATGTGACATCATGTTCTCATATGCTAATACAGCTGTCACAAGAACAATGAGATTTCAACAACCAGAAAATGGAGACCCCAGGATAATTCTACAGGACTAGCATGAACAGTGAAAACAAACTAAGGCAAACACGTATATCCCAGCAGCTATAGGAAAGTATTGTCTGTTGGCATGGAAATAAAATTCCTTTGAAGGAAAACTGTTGAAATCCTTGGCCCTCCCCCCGCTCCCAAAAGGCTTACCCCCTAGTTTAGTTTTTTATTCAGAAAAGCGTGTTTTTCTCACGCTGCAACTTACTTTATTTTATTCCAAAGTCAGCCAGACTGGGAATATGACAGATGCTGGGGGCTCCCTTTACTGTAAGGTGTGGTGCCGCACCTTTACAGTAAATGGAGCCCAGCATCAGCCATATTCCTGGTTCTCGGACTTTCAGAATAAAATGAAGTAAGTTGCAGCGTGAGAAAAACAGTTTTCTGAATAAAAAGCAAAACCAGGGGTAAGCCTTCTTCAGGGTGGGGCGGGGCAAGGATGTAGACAGTTTTCCTTTAAGGCAGTCTATTGAACAAGGTACCACAGCTACTGTAGGTAGTCAGTCTGGGCACCACACACTTTAAAAAGCCCCTGACACTGTTAGGAAAAACTTGGAAAAAATGTAAGCTTCAGACAGTTCAGTTTATATTTCATGTATTTTCTATAATTATGTACCTTTTTTCTTTATTACTGAGGACAGCTGTACCAAAGAGGCTTACTGTCCCTTAGACTTTATCTGCTCTTTCTGCTGTCCTACATATGACATTATAATCTGGATTGCACCTGGAAACGAGCTCATGGTGCTTTTCCCTGTTACTAACGTAATTATCCCCACAGCAACATATTGTGATGTCATAAACAGAACTGTGATGTCAGATATAGGCAAGCAGCAAAAACAGATAGGGCAGTGATCCTGTTTACATGCAAATGTCCTTAGTAATAAAGAAGAATGAGAAACACAGAAACAATATTAAAATATAAGCTGACTTATGCTAAACATTACATTTTCTCAAAGTTGTCACAACGGTGTCAGGGGCTCTTTAAGCAACTATTTTTAGGATGAAGAAGATGCCTGACAGGTTTAGGTAATTCATTTTGCAAGTAGAGCACTACACAGCTTTGGCAGTTCGTTTTGCAGTTAGGGCACCACACAGGTTTGGCAGTTCGTTTTGCAGTTAGGGCACACTGTCACTTAAAATGCAGTTCAGCAGACAGGTTGCACACATCTAAAAGTCACTAAAACATTGCAGCCTTAATTATAATGCTCGACCCCACTGGATTGGCTGTTATGTGATTCTGTTCACCTCTCCCTATGGGCAGTGTCTCCACTAAGGCCCTGGTAGGTCCAATTCCACAGCTGTGGAACAAGCTGTCCGCTACCTCTGTGGGCAGTTCTGAGGTAGGGAATACCCTCCCACCTGCATGGTCTCAACTGCTTGGCTTAGCGCCACTCAGCATGCCTTACTCAAAGGGAAGAAAAAAAATAACCTTTTGCTTAGTTTACTGTACTGGGGCTGCCCTACCCACTGTTCTGTCCCTTAGGCATTCCCTTCCAGGAACTGATCTGCCCTGTTCTGCCACCCTCTGGGTTGGCTCTCTGACCTGAGGTCTTGCCCTCCCCATGCCATCTGCTGCTTTAATTAACTGATACTGAAAATTCTGGTGGTCAGCATCTGCCCATTGGTGCTGCCGCTGACTTGCCACTCAACCCAGGGTGAAGAGGTTGGTAGGGAGAAGGGTTTGGACTAATCTTAGGGGTTCATACTTCACTATGAGAGTGGTGAAGTCATTAAATATATTATCCAACAACGTAGTTCAAGCGCAGAATAAAAATGAGTTCAGAAAACTGTTGGCTATCCATATGTTTAAGGGTTCCACTCATGAGGATACCACTAAGTAGTGGGGGAATAGGCCCAAAGGACCGCTAGGTCTACTCCAAATAAAACCTTAGTACTGTAGTAAGATGTTGTGGGTGAAGGGTGTGGTGGCTGCTGGTATGATCAGGGACCGAAGGGAGGCATCATGGGTGGTCCTGCAGATGGGACCTGGCTGCTTCACTCGACCATGTTGATTGCACTGCCACGGCCTCATTGTGGCACTGTTGACTCTCTCTTCAATCTTTTCACTGCTGTGGCCCTCTCTCACCACCAACAAGGGACCAGAGGTACTTTTTAACTTAATAAAAATAACAAATAGGGCCCAACAGAGCCCTCAACTTGGTGACCGACTGTGGCTTCTGGACTTGCCAAACTGCTGCCACTTTGGGGTCTCGGGGAACTGCCGACCTGAATGACACTCTTGTCCTGAGGACAGACTGGAGGAGTCACCCCAGCAGAGCTGATGGACACGGCTTCAACCACCAGGTAAGCCAAACTTGGGTCTGTGTTACTGTGTGCTGCTCCATCTCTGGCTCGGCTGAAATCTCCAATGGTTCTCTCCTCTCGACAGGTCAGGGTTCCAATGCTTGAACCTCAGCCTTGAGTCAAAACAGCTTCCAGCTTTTGAAAAAATGCCCATGTGCTAGGCACAAATAGCAGTCCCGGCACATGGCTGCCATGCCCTCACACTGTCTGAGTGGGGGGTCTTTGAAGAGCAGGTAGTGAGGGAAAACAACAACAACTTGTTTAAACCCCTCTGGCTAGGGCTCATAGAAGGAAGTGATGGGGGACTCCACTGGGTCACTAGCCCTCACTACATTTATCAAGTGTTCCCTGGGCCCCACACCATACCCTGGGGGGGTCCCAATCACAGGTCAGTGCTCTATTTCTTTTTCTCTGCCGGGTTATACTGCATCCTGGGGATGTGGTACCTGGCTACACTGGCAGCCATTTCTGAGGGTCTGCAGGGTCCCGATTGCACTACTGCAGGGCCCCAACTTGGGGGCACTACAGACATAAGCTGCCTCAGTCAGGTGTTAGTTTGAAAATAAGCTGCCTCTGTGTGGTGTTACAGTCTGGACATAGGCCGTCTGAGGCTAGTGTAAGAGTTTGGACACAAACCGCCTTAGTCTGTATGCATAGGGGATGTAAGTACAGCAGAACAGAACAGAATAAAAGAAGAATTTTTGTTCAAGACTGAATAGCACTTTCCTAAAACAAGGGGTTTTCTTAGTTTGAGGACCACCCCTCACCATCCTTTTGCCATGAAATGTGTTTCATTCCAGTGTTGATACCTACTTCGTTCCCTTGATTCCAACCAAACACTGAAAACGCTGGCCGCCATTCATCTTGTCTGTGTCAACAGTAGTTCAGCCATTGTGCATGCGCCTGGGTGGGGGTCAAGGCACACACACTTATGAAAAGGTAATTTATTTTGCACTCTGACAAAAGGTCTGCTGTTTCACACTGCTGGTACCAACACATGCACGCACATGCAAACACTTCTGCACTCCGTCTCCCTACAGTGCCACTGCAGACAACACAGTCTACTGTTCTCAGGAGTGCTGCATGGGACCAGTCACTGGATTGTCACCGGTTTGGGGGGGGGGGGCAATTGTTTTATCAACCAGAAAACATTGTCTAGATCCTGCCAGTTTAAGAAGAACCACATTATGATTGTTCCCCCTGCAGTATCCAAGTTGTATTTGAAACAAACAGAAAAAGGATGAGAAAGTATTACACGGTTAATTTCAGCAGACTTAATCTCTTCATCAGCCGTCTTTTTCTGGTCAACAACATTCACCTGTCCTGGATATCCCCACACTCTACTGTGGCTGTGGCACTGTAGATTTCACGCTCACCTCTGTGGACAGAATATCAGAAGGTAGTGGGTTGTAATCCCATTAATCATACCCAATATAGTACTGACATTGTAGTGGTGCCAAGGGGGGGCGAGTACTACAGATCCAAGGTGCCATCCTCTGAATCAGGACTAGACTGAGGGCTCTAGTAGCTATCCAGATAGAAGATAAAAATCCTCTAACAATTATGGTAGGGGATGGGGAGTTTCTCTGGTCAGCAGGTTCACGTTGAGCCAGCCCACCGGTGCAGTGGTAGTGCTACCATTTGCGATGCAGATGACTGGGGTTCAGGAGCAAACCCAGGGCTGTCGGAGAGCCAGCCAGGGGGAGAATTCTGAGGAAGGAGATCTGGCGCCCGGCAACTACTGATGCCTAGTGACGGTTGGGGGTAGGTGAGCCTGGCACCAGTATTGAAGGCCAGATTGGAGGAGGCAGCAGATGTCTGCATGTCAGGGGTGGGAGCATGCCTGGCCATGCGCTGAGGTCACTGCACATCTGCCTCTGTTGAAAGGGGGCCACAGAGAACCACACAGCAGAAATGCCCCCTTGGATGAGCCAGCATGAAGTACAGATTCCTCGTGGGGATGCAGCCGACCCCTGTGGGGTATAACCCCTAACCAACCAAAGGAGAATAAAAAGCAGAGTTGTGATTTTTAAAACTAACAAAAAAAGGCCCATGTAACCCCTGCAGACACTTGGAAACTTAGAATTTCTCAGCAGAAAAGGACTGTATGGCCCAAACACTCTGCACAGATGTTCCCTGCCTGTTCTGTCTCTCTGCAGACCCTGCCTGGTCTCCGGCAACCCTACTCTCTGCCTGCATATTTACCAGTGTTAATCTATGCCTATCTCATGCACGCTTGCAGACCCTCACTGTTTTTGCCCCCACTACCTCTGCTGGCAGACTATTCCAAGCGTCCACCACTCTTTCAGTGAAGTAGTACTTCCTCATATCCCTCTAACATTTCACCTCTTCCAGTTCCACTGCATGCCGTCTTGTCCTTGTACATGTCCTATTTTGAAATAGACTCCCCTCCAGTACTCTGTTTGTCCCCATGACGTACTTGTAACTCTCTATCATGTCCCCTTCCCCTCCTCTAAGGTGTACATGTTAAGGTCCTTCAGTCTGTCCTTGTAGGGCTTCTCGTGCAACCCTTGCACCTTTTTTGTTGCCTGCCTCTGGACTGCCTCCACCCTCTCTATGTCATTTCTGAGATGCAACCTCTAGCACTGGACACAGTATTCTAGACGGGGTCTCACCAGTGACCTAGACAGTGGTAACACCACCTCCCTTCTCCTGCTGGCAATACCTTTACATATGCACCCCAGCATCCCACTGGCTCTGCCTACTGCCTTGTCACACTGCCTGCCACTTTGACATCATCAGATATTAAAAGCCCAAGATCTCTTTCCTGCTTAGCAACTGTCAGTAACCTCCTACCCCCACCATCACCATTTTATACTTGGCTACTGGGTTTCTATGGCCTTGGTGCAAGATTTTGTATGTTTTGGCATCGAACCCCAGCTGTCATACCCTTGACCACTCCTCAAGGTTCCTACTCATTCTCTCCACCCCTCCTGAGTATCCACCCTATTAGAGATGTATGGCCCCATACATACTCAGTAACGATTTTGAAACCATTCTAAAAAGCGGTTTCAAACTCACCATGGTTGCCCATCCACACTGGTAGTCACTGTGTTGTAAACTGGTGAAGACACGTCCACATGTCAGGTCTGGTAACGTTGTTGGGAACAGTTACATGGCTACACTGTAGCATGGTTTTCATTCAATTGCATGTGTTCGCCCACAAGTTAAAAAGTTTTTTGTTTGAAACCGTGTTTAAAAATGGTTTTAAGACTAGGTCCCTTGCAGGGTTTGAGCACGGTTTTTAAACGTTTTTTTTTTTGGTTGTTTTTTTTTTTTTAAGTTTTTGTTGACCGGGTAAGTGCACTAGACAAATTCTGCCTATTTTCAGGCATGACCCGGGGGAGGCTAACGGTGTTAGGTGCAGACGCAAACCATGTTTCTTTTTTTTTTTAATGTTTTAAACCATTTAAAATGTTTTAAAAAGTATAGCATGTACAGGGCCTTAGTGTCATCTGCAAAAAGGCATACCTTCCCTTCCAGCTGCAGTGTCACTTTTGAAGACATGAAAGAGGACTGGTCCCAGTACTGAGCTTTATGGCACCCCACTGGTCAGTCTCCCCTCATTAGAGTGCATGCCATTTACCACCACCCTCTGTCACCTATCCATTAACCAGTTTTTCACCCAGTTTACCATTTTGGAATCTCATGCCTAGACTGTCCATTTTTTATCAATCTCCTGGGCGGCACAGTGTTGAAGGCCTTGCTGAAGACCAAGTACACTATGTCCGCTGCTCTTCCTTGATCTATTTCCCTGGTCACCCAGTCAAAGTAATCGATCCAATCCATCTGCATGACCTTCCCACCCCTGTGAGTTCATGCTGCCTTTGGTCTTGTAAGCCATTTGATTTGAGATATTCCACTAGCCTTTCTTTGAACAGTGTTTCCATGAATTTCCCCACCATTGTTATGAGACTGACTGGTCTACAGTTTCTGGCCTCCTCCCTGCTGTCACTGTTATAGACTGGAACCTCACCTGCTCTCCTCAGTCCTCTGGAACCACTCCTGTTTCCAGTAAATTCTTGAATAAGGCCATCAGTGGTGCAGCAATGCAACTCCCTGAGTTTCAATAGCACCCTTGGTAGTATCCCATCCAGTCCCATGACCTTGTCCACTTTCAGATTTGCAAGTCCCTTCAGGACTCTTTCCTCTGAAAATGGACTTATGTCCACCACCACCACCCCACCCCAGTGTTCTTTCTGCTCCTTGCTGGTCCTGGACACACCTAGTGGAGACCTATCTTAGCACACTGTGCCTTTCCTAGTCAAAAATTAAGCAATAATGACCTCACAGCCAGTCATTCCCTGGCAACTAATGACTGGCTGGGGGGAAGGGTGGCCTGAGGCACAGCCGAGGGCCAATCCAACCCAGCCGGTTATTAATCATCAGGAAATGACTGGCTATGAGGTCATTATTGAGATTATAAGTCTAGTCGCTATAATTTAGCTTTTTATTGACAGCAGCGCTGAAAACAGTTCTTGGTTTGGTGCCACTTCTGTCAGCGTAGAGCGCGCGAGGAGCTGAGTGTAGTTGCCATGCCAAGCATTTCTAAGAGATCTGAGACAGGCACAGCAGCCAATCAGTGAGCTAGCTTAGCTCATGCATAATTAATTAGACTTATACTTGCATATAAATGAGACTGTGGAATGGTTCAATGGCATAACGCTCCCACACCAGTGACCCAGGTTCCCGAGTGAACTCAGGAGGTGGCCAGGCAGCTCGGGGGGGAAGGGGGCTGAGGAGGCATTGCCTCACTGCATCATTCCTAGTCAGAAAAGGATGGCACGAGATTCTGTTGCATCAGTGACCCCTGTGGCAGGCCAGGGAGCTTACCTGTTCTGCAGGGAAATGCTGTGTGCTGGTGTGGTCAATAGGGGCATTGCCATGCATAATGTGGAAAGAGGGAGGAATCAGGGGGAAACCGCTGGCCATCTAAATGACAGCAACAGCCTGCTTGGGCCCAGTACTAGTCACTCCATCATGGACTGTGCTCCGGTGAGGCGTGGGGGAGACACCTGCCCTCCTCTTTAGTCTGGCCATGAGATGTAAGCCGCAAGGAGATGTCCAATTAGGGAGGAAGTATAGCGCAGTGGTTTAAGGCTCTGAGCTGCAAATCTGGAGACCTGGGTTTGAATCCTACAGCCCCCACTTGCATATACTGTGTGACCCTGAGCAAGTCACTTAACTTCCCTGTTCTCCCAGGTTGCACCTGTAAAAAAAGCTTTCAGCTTAGTGTGTCTCACCTGGTTAAACAATTGGGGAAAAAAAATAATGGGAGGGGTGACTGTATACCTGAGACACACAGAACTGTACAACCAATGGCTGACTAGGAAAGATAAACACAAGATAGGGAAAAAAAGGTCAAATAAATTAAAACAAATAATAATGGTACCTGTTAGGAGAAGCTACCAGTGTTGTGTTTCCACTGGACACCAATGGCCATTGAAGGACCCCAATGCAGACATTCCTCTGCAGCTGAACTTTTCGAGCAGTGTGTATGATGCTTAATTATTATAAAATGTTTTCCCCTTTTTGTCTCACTGGCTCCCCTTTATTCCCACCCAACACTGTGGCCAACACATCAACAGCCTTCCACCAACTCGGAGGGCAGGTAAGTGACTGCATTCACAGCCGATACCAATACAATTCAGAGGCTGGGCTACCCACTCCCACCCTCGTTCCCAGGAGCGGAGCACCTCACCTCCACAACCGGCCAGACCCCCCACTGGCTTTAGCATAGAAGTCCAAGGATTGTGCACAGACCCCAGTTTCTAAGGAGGCAGCATCGTGTGTTGTCACCTCATTGCTGGGCTGGCCTAGAGGGCGCTCTCAGGTGCAACTTCTGAACACTACCGAACATACCTCTCAACCTGTCAGCATTAAACATCATAGCACTAGCCTTCAAAATTCAGAGCAAATGGCAAGAATTTGTAGCACTTTCTTATTTTAAATAACATGTTGAAGAATAGTGGGCCCCTATGTTTAGCGTAAAGGAATGTGTTTGTCAAGTTAGTTCAATGTTTTAATAATTTGTGTGTCCAGAAATAGTTCTAACGTTCTGAGGAACATTAGTAAACCTCTGTGGAGCAACGGAAAATTTGGGTGTAAAATTCATAGTGCTATGCCAAATTCGTAGCAGTTGAGAGGTATGCCACTGAACTCTTATTGCAGCTGCACGCCTCTAGATGGCACTGATATCGGAATGCTTTTTACAGTGGGTACCACACTTTTCCATAACACATTTTTTCTCCTCATCCAATCCAAGGACTGCTTCTCAACTAAGATGGCTAGCTGTGACCTATTTTGCCAAACCATGGGCTACAATTTTGTGATGTGAACGCCTGTCCTACTAAACCAGACCGACAAACTAATTTTGGGAAATACTGGTAAGGAAGACAGTTCAGTGGTCAGAGAACAGAATATTGAAACAGAAAATCACAGGTTTGAATCCCACCACAGTGGCTGACTGTGTGACCTTGAGAAAAGTCCTTGACCTCCCTGTGCCTCAGGCTCCTCCACTGTAAAACTGTGTAGAAGTAAGACCCCACTGAAAACAAGACGTTGCATCTCAGCTTTGTTCTCCCAGATAAATCATAAAATAAAACAATTTTACTTGAGAAATGGAGGATCTAAGCACCAGGGAGGAGTCTAATGCTATACCCACTAACCCTGCTCTCAGGCATTGCACTTGTACTGTATGGCCTTCCTCAGCTCTACTCCTACCTGTTCCCAACAGTGGGCTCCCCATCCCTGAATCTGATTCTGTGGAGGTCCTGGGCTGGAAAGTGGATATTACTAAGTGATCAGTCTTTATAAACGTTATCATAAATCATCAGTGCTGATTCAACCAATCAGAGCTGAGAATTTGACCATGCAAGAGCCATACAAACAGCATTTTCTAAATGTGGACTGGTACACTATTAAAATGAAGATGTCCATTTTGTTAATGCACTGCATTTTTTTATAAGCGTGTTTAAAGCAAAGGTAATTAAATAGGTACGACGATTCAGCTTACAGTTTGTTTTTTCAAGCATTTTCTTAACCCCCCAGCTTGCCCCTCCATCCCCGTCACTGACCTTCTCAAGGACTTACTGGTTATCTCCCACTTACCCACAGCCCTCATAGTGGTGGGTGACCTGCTATGTCCATCCTGTGTGAACCTGAAGGGGATGGGGCAGCGCAACAGCAGATGAGGGCTTTTTGCTCCTGCTCCTGGTTTTTCTCCCCAAGGGCGTCGAAGTGTCATTGCGGCACACACGCAAGCCTGGCATCCAGCAGCTACCCCTCACCCCCCACTCAGTGTTCCCCCTGCACTGCCTCCAGCAGGTGGCAGTCACGTAGCAGGATGCAGAGCCCCCACCCCAGAGGAAGGAGAGCTCTCCTTGGGATGCTCAGTCCTCCATCTGCCAGCCAGCCCCTAAGTGACCCAAATCCATTTCCAAACCCAGGTCACAGACACAGCAAGTGGCAACCCTACCACTGTGGTAAGAGGCTGGCGTACCAGTGCCATTTCAATGGTTGCCCTTATGGTGTACATAAACTAAAGCAATTACCAAGTGACAGTAATAAGAGGCAGGTTAATGCAACACATATATTTAATACTGTTTTAATAATAACATTTATATAATTTTAATATTTTAGCTTTACTTTTTTCTTATTGTAAGTAATCAAACCTGGTTGTTACCAGTGAGTGGTGTAGCAGAAACTCCCAGGATGACTTGGACTGCCCACTCAGAATGATGTCAGCGGTGTCCTGCATAAAATAACCTGAGGAGGGAGCAAATCAAACAGATATGAGACAGCAGCTGTGAGAGTTCTCCGCCCTCAGCTAGTTCTACAACAACGTAGTGATAACATGGCAACTGTCACCCTGCCAGGGGATGCTGCATCCCATAACTGAAGCATCAGTTGCTCCGTAGGTTGCACACTTACCTCTGGGGTGCAAGATTGAAAGGTTGTGAGGTTTGTTTTATTTTGTATAAGGAACACGACACACATCACATACATTTCTTCACATGGTCTCAGTCACATCCCCGTAGAGAACTTAGGTTGGACGTGAGGCATAAACAGAAAGTTGACAGCATTTGTGTCTTATATATGCAATAATGTAAGCAAGAGCTTGAAAATACTTTTTAATTTATCATATAAATTAAGAAAACTCAGTGACCCACGTGATTATTAGACCATAACCGCATGGGCTGAAAAGTGGTAGAACTTGTTTTCCAAGCTGGTGGGGGTGACCACATGTGCTGATTGCCCTGCCCCCAGAGCACTGACTTGGTTATGTGCAATCCAAGTCCACAAAGGGGGGAGGGGTGAGGGGAGTGGGGCAGGGAGAACAGGAGCAAATATGTTGCCAAGGCAGCTTTTGATGACAGCCTCCCAGTGTACTCCCCATGCCACCCGACCCTCATTAGTGGTGCATCTACTTCCCAGCCCCTGGTGCCCAGACGTTGGCTTTAGCAGCACAAGTTTCCCTCTCCTCCTTTGCCCCACTTGGGAGGAGGGGCCCTGGGGAAGGACTGAACCAACCCGGATACCAAAGCAACACACTGAGATCTGGTAGTGGAGGATGGTGACAAGAGGGACTCCGACGGGCAGAGTAGTGACACAGCATGGGGCCTGAAACAGTGAGACTCCTGGGGGCACAGATGATGGCAAAAAATACATAATAATTCAATTTCAGAAACATAGAAACAGAATTTGTCAGCAGATTAAGGACTGCTTGGCCCACCCTGGCTGCCCATTTTTTCCCTGCCTATACTAACACCGCAGACCCTACCTGATCTCTGACGCCTCCTCATCCCCCTGCTTTCCTTTGTGCCTATCCTGTGCATGCTTGAAGCCCACCACTGGTTTCACCCCCACTACTTCCACTGGAAGACTTGTCCAGGTGTTCACCACTCTTTCAGTGAAGAAGTACTTCCACACACACCTTCCTAAATTTCCTTCATTCCAGCTTCATTGCATGCCCCCTTGTTCTTGTGCACATTCTCTGTTGTAAAATACTCCCCTTCTGTACCTTTTGTACCCCCTGTGAGGTATTCATAGGTCTCTATCATGCCCCCCCCATCTTCTAGGGTGTACACATTGAGATCCCACAGTCTCTCCTCATAGGGCTTTTGATGCAGCCCCTGCACCATTTGAGTTGCCCTCCTCTGGACAGCCTCTACCTTGTCTGTGTCCTTCCTGAGATGTGTTCTCTAGAACTGGACACAGAACACCAGGTGGGGTCTCACCAGTGATCCATAAAGTGGTAACTACTGTACAGACAGTCCAGTCTTGATTACTGAAGACATTTTCATGAAGACAGGCTCTTGACTCCTTCAGTTTCATCTGCCTCTGCTGACTGTCCTGCCCTGAGGTCATAGGCCCCTGCTTGTGACATCAGAATTATTTCCATGGCAACAGGTTGTGATGCCATAAGATTGGATTATGACTTCACAGCAGGTACTGTATGAGCAACATGACCACATGAGATTTATGGGGAAACAATCCTGTTTAAATGAAAATGTCTTCAGTAATAAAACAAAAAAATTGACTCTCCTGAAATTTAAATTTAAGGTATTGCACAACTTCCATTTTTGGGAAATGTTGCGTAACCTGAGTGGTTGAATTCTGCAGATGCTGTCTTGTTTGTCTGCATTTTGTAACATTCTTACATTTATTTTTATCTTACCAACACAGATGCCAACTGAGATTTTTGATTTGCTGAAAACTGAAAAATCTCTTTTAAGTAAGCCGTTCTGGGAGTGGTGTAGGGTGGAGTGGATGTTGGTGGTGTTCCCTCCGCCCCACACAAAGTTGCTGAGCTGGATGAACAAGTTTAAAGTTAAACCAGCACCGCATGGTTTCCCGGGAGACAGCCATCTGAAGGCAAACAGGAAGTGAGGGAGCAGGAGCTGAGGTCAGAGCGGAGCAAGCTTTAGCCATGAGTTGTGTTGCTGTGGCAGAGGACTGGCAGATGGTTGCTGAACATGTGGCTGACTGGCCCTTTTGCTTAAAGGGATACTGCCAGCCTTTTCTTTGCATTATATTATTTTTGAAAATTCATTTATGTTGTTGGTTGTTTTATCTGCTTCCTTCCCTGGTAGAACTGTAATGCACGCTAATGGTGTAATTACACCCACATTTGTTTGCTTCAAATTCTTGATCTACTCTTTTTGCATACTTTATGAACATTAGGAAAACCCCCATGCAGTACAACCACTCCTGATGCAATAGCTTCCTCTCCTCGCATTGCATCATGAGTGGTTAGACTGTGTTGAAGGTGTCCCCAAATCCGGGAAAGATGCAGTGAGAGTTGATCAAGGGCTGTAAACAAACTTGTTTTTTGTGTGTTAACACCAGAATAATGTATGGTACAACGTTGTTATATGTAGAAAGCTACCTTTTTATAACAACATTTTACCATCGATGTGACGTCACAATGTTGTTAACCCATCTATGGTACGTCACACCGATGGGTTAACAACTGAGAACAGTTTGCGCATGCGCACGCCTTTTTTTCTCATGAACCAACGGAGGGGCACAGCAATGAGAGAATGACCCTGAACAGCCGCGGCGGTGACTAATATTTAAAAAGTAAGGCGCTGTCTTCATTTTTCTTGGGGCCATACACTATAAAATATAATGTATGGTCCTATCGGTAACCAGTTTTTGTTAACCATCTCGAGGTTGCCATGGTGATGCAAACCTCTCAAGCTTCGCTCTCGAGGTTTACATGGTTGCCATGGCAACCTCTCGATGGCTAACAAACTGGTTACCGATATAGGACCATACATTATCCTCTATATGGTGGGCAGCCTGTTTTTCACTTTTTAAAAGAAAAAAGGAATCAGAAGCAAACTACCAGCTACATCAGTAATCTCTGCAGAATGTGAGCAACCATAATATGTGTTTTTTAAACTAGGGACACTTTCAGGCCAAAGGGGGGTTGACAGCATCCTTTTAAAGGTAAGCAGAATGAATTTTTTTTAAATCTCTATTTATGCTCCTCCCCTGCACCTGATCTCCGCTCCTTCGAGAGACACACATACACACTGCAGTATCCCTGCATCACGGCCTACCTGATCCCCGTCGAGTCCCCATGGAGCCTTGGCTATACCCCCCCAGGCAGGTGCGAGGTGGGGCACAGACACCCCGAGACACTTCAGGTTTTGTTGGACTCCCCCCAGAGTATCAAGCAGGTGTGAGCCATCAGGGTTTCTGCATAGTGTTCCATCAACTCGGAGAGCGGGCGCTGATTTTCCCTTGTTCTCTGGACAAGGTGTACACCCTGATGTCAAGGCGCTATGTGCCAACATCCACCCTGCCCAACCCCTTCCAATGCTTCTATTTGCTGTTCCTCTGGCTTCCAGAAGCCAGTCAGAGTAGCAAGCGAGACCCCCCCCTCCCGGAGAAGGCGGCTTCCTCGGACACTCAGCCTTCTCCCCAACTCAACCCTCCATCTCCCCAGACTCATTCCCAAACCTGGGTTGACAGCATCGCAAGTGGTAGCACTACCGCTGCGCCGGTGGGCCGGCAAGGAATACATTTTTTTTTTTGTTGAAACTTTTGTTTTTATTAATTTTTTTCCATTAAAATGGTACAGGCATCAGTGCATTTAAGTAAGACATGACATTTTTTACAGTATTTAAGTTTCTAATCTTTCCATGACAGTGCAGAGAACTGATATGTAGTACAATGCTAGCCAGCTCAAATATAGATATCTTTATACAACTGATACTAGAAGGATTGTTTCAGATTACAAGGGGATGGTGGAAGGGATAATTTAGAGTTTTCTAATATCATGATCTTATATTGAAGGGCCGACCGGTCCCACCCAGCACCCCAGTGTGCGGACTGTGCTCATGGCACAAAGTCAGGGCGCTTGGAGGAAATGTGTTGAAACCAAATGATCCATCTGTTCATCCGGATTGGTGTTTTATCTTGTATCTTAGCTGTTAAGCTTTCCATCTCATAAATATTATAGATGGTATCGTCCCATTCCCTAATAGTAGATGCATCTGGCTGGAGGAATTTTTTTAATACAGATTTTATCCGCACGCTGCAGTGATAACCATGAGAAAGCTCCACCCTCACACCGCGGTGTTGCTTACATGCCATCTCCAGTGGCCCTGTGTAGGAAAACAAATGCCCCTAGGCCAACACAGGGATCATTGCAGGAGTGGAATCAGGGTACTTCCCTCCTCAGTCAAGAAGCACATCCGTCTGCAACACCGCTGACCCTGGGGTCCATACCTCTTATCCTCCTGCGTCATAAATGAGGGACAAGTCTTAAAACAATCAGAGGACCAAACTCGGACATAGCTTAAAAAAACGGGTGATACATTCTCGGGAGGCTGGTTGAATAAGAGAAATATTGTGAAAAGCATTTTCTGAAGAAGAACAAGTCTGTAGCTCTAATGTTTCACATTACTTTGTGCTTACAGTTCCCACTGTTCAGTTCAAGAAACACACATTTTTTTGGGGGGGCAGATCAAAATTTTGAGGCAAGATCAGAGACATCCTTGAAAATCAGCAACAGTTGTGAGGCATGCTGGGGTTACAGGACAGGGGGAGACCCTGGCCTGCACCCAAACCCACGTCCTGCCATGGTAGCATGACACATTACCACTGGCCAGCCAGGGCTGCCTCACATGGATGTCTCATGTTGCCCTTTGCTCCTTCTTTTTTGAGAGCCCCAGCAGCGACAGCCAGGATTGTTAGCCCAGTACTTACCATTTCTCTCTTTATTTTCACACCTACAGTGCCTGACATTCCTTCATCTATTCTTCCTGACCACCTCTGCACCTGGCTCCTACCTGGACACCATCTTAGCTGTGGCCTTTCCACTTCAAGTATCCGACTAACCAGAGCATCCACAAGACTCTGATACTTTTCCACCCACTCCCACTGTTGTGGCATGTTTGCTGCAAGAGGGGGGAGATAAGCATGGTGTGTGGACCCAGGACAGCATGGGGTCAGAGAAGGAGGGTCCATTCCGATCCAACCTGATAGCATGCACAGTGGAGATGACTATCATTTGATGTCAGTGCTGGTCCCTCCCCCAGGATGCTGAAAGCATAGGAATAAGCTAACCCTGATGCAGCAGTGCCCCCCTCCCCATGTCTCTTTAACTCTGCTCCTAACACTTTGTGCTGCAGCCTTCTCCTGGCCATGGGGATGTGCAGGCTTTTCAGTCCAGTTACCCCACAAGACTGAGAGTGCCCCCCTGTAACACTCATCTGTTCCATGTTGGCGCACAGCAGCAGCTTGAGTATGGAGCCAATCCTAGTTACTCAACATAGAAACAGCCACCTCCTTGCCCCTGCCTACTGGGCTAACCAAGTCACTACATTTCATGCCAGTGTCTAGTACTTCTCTGACCACTCAGTGGGGTTGAGAGGGGGGTGGAGTTGCCGTTGGTCCACATGGGACTGAGGGTCATCAATGACCTCAGTCATGCAGAAGCCTGAATATCCTCTTGAACCCAGATCTCCCAAGTTGTAGCACTGTGGAAGTGGGCCAGTGTCAATCACAGAGTTTTGTCGGCAACCTTCAAGTACTACTGGTAGGGTTGTGTTTCTGGTTCACCTCAACCTTTATCACCCCTCTTTCCCTCTCTGTCTGCCCCACAACTCCCACAACTAGAGATGAATGACATAAGACACTCCTACTTTCCTCCTCTGTGCTTTCTGAAGAGCTAACTAAATGTGCCTACAGTGCAGGACATAGGGAGACTAAGGCGACATTTCCCTGGAAGCACACAAAGCCCCAGCAGGTCAGTCATGTGCCATGGTTGGAAGGCTGTCATATATCTCCCTAGCAAACAGCAGAATGTGCAGAAACATTTAGGAAATGGTCTCAGCAGAGGGCACAGGGTCATAATGTGCCGCATGCACATATCACACTGCCAATACAGCGCAATATATTGCATGCAGCATAACTCTTTGTTTATGCGGGGGTTCCACCCCCTGAACCCCCCCCCAACTAAAATATCTAACTCGGGAGGGGGGGGTTCAGTAAATATCGCACAAAGTGCGAAAAAAGGAATATTTTCATGCATCTTGGATCGGGAATCGAATCCAGTCCCAAACACTTTGCCTACTTCCTTTCCTGCCAGGGGTTCATCCCTTTGAGTCATGGCAGCTGCTTGGCAGAAGCCTGTCCCAACAGAGGTATTATCCTCTGCCTGCAACAGTGAAAGGGTGCAGTACCACATACAGAATCATTCGCAGTATTACACCCTCTCTCTGTCCCATACTGCGCTGTTGCAGTTTCAGGATTTCGTCATACACCATTAAGCGTACGATATTTTGACCTGGTACCCAGCAGAGACTGGTCTCAATCTGGGGGCTGGAGCAGCTCCTAGACTTTTGGTAGCCACACAACATTTGAGCTGAAGGGGGCATTTTGTCTGCTCATGCTGCTAGTTTGGCTTCTTCTCCACTTACAGACTCCCAAGATAAACACAATCCTACACCACTCAAAAAAAATATAAATATAAATATATATATATCTACATATTATCAGAAAGCAAGAGATGTAGGATATGATATGGACTGGCTTAAAATATTATTCTTATCTTCATGGGATTTTATTTTTCTGTTGATATGTCATTAGTGGAAAAGCCACAAGAGACAGCAATAGACCAATATGCTCAAATGTTGATAAGAATTCTATCTTAAGTCAGACCATGTCATATTCGATTTATACAAGAGGTGTTTAGGTAAACTGGCCTGTCGGCACAGCGATAGCGCTATCTCTTATAATGCTGGTGACCTGGGATTGGGAAGAAGCCTGAGCTGTCAGTGGGCGGCGGGGGATGGTTGAGTATCCCAGTGAATGCTCACCTCCTCAGGGGTGGAGGGCACCTGGTCTTCGCTGCAACACTGCCACCTGGGTGACTACAGGTGGCAGTACAAGCTAGAGCCGGAACTCAGGGGGGTAGATTTCAACACTCTGATGCACATAGCATGTTTGTGTGATTGCGTCAGAGCATGGGCCGCCTCATGTCTGAGGCATGGGGACCAAAAAGTGAAAATCCCCTGACTGTGCACAATGCTGCCACCACCCGTCACAGACCCTGCACTGCCGACTGGGCTCGAACTCAGAACACCGACACTGAACCTCTGTCAGTGGGGATATGCCCTGACCTCTGATAACCCTTTCCAGGGAGAGTTAGCCTTGGGGGTACAATGGAGCAAGGTAAATCCCAGAGATGACAGCTGCAGGGCTGGACAGAGAGGCCAGCTGATGTAGACACTGGTCATATGTGCATTGGGGAACAAAAGTAAACTAAATTTCAAAAAAAAGAAACAGGTGTTTAAGCAGTGCAGGGCCTGTGATGGGTAGTGGCAGCACTGTGCACTGTCAGGGGATTTTCACTTTTTGGTTCTCTCCTGGTTCTCTCGTGACTCGGTCCAAAAATAGCGATGTCTACTCTCCTCCCCCTGCTAGCTTATGGCACCCCGCTGCTCCTCCAAGCACAGGCATCCATTCTTGCATGTATCAATCAACTGTACTTAAGGATCGGGCGTTATGCTGTCGGTTCTGACCCTCGTTTTCATCACTGCAAAGTTCTCTCCTCCCTAAGGTGGGCACACCTTGAGATCAGATTCCTGCATACAACAATGTACCTTATGTTTAACTTGGTTCATCGTTATACAGTACCCCACCCTGCCTGAGTGATCTCATCAACCATAAACATACTCAGTGCACCCTATGCTCCACGGCCTTCCCCCTCCTGGTTACTCCCAACCCCCGTCTGATGGTTGGTAGGCGGTTATTTGCCTTTACAGCAACATCTGCCTGGAATTTACTCTGACATAAGATTCTCTTCTCTACGTCCCTCACTCAGTTCAAACATAAACTTTCACGCTATCTTCTTGTCCCCCCTTCCTGCACCTGTTTCCGCTAACCTACTTCTCAAAATAATCTAGGCAGACTAGGTGGGCCATATGGTCCTTATCTGCCAAAAGATTCTATGTTTCTATGTAATCTCTGCACTGCTTAGAATCTGTACTATGCACTTAGCCTAATGGCTCATTTGTCACGCTGTAATATGGTCTGACCCCATGGTCACCTTGTAACTATACCTGTAATTGTATATCATTGTATCAAACTGTTCATTGTATTTGTTCTCTCCTAAATGTTGTACTTATGTTGTATTGTTTCAATTCAGGTCACTCCTGAAAAAGGGACTGTATTGGCTCATTGGGCTTACCCGGTTACCAAAATTCAATCAATAAATAAATAAGGTGGTTGTTTGATAGAAGTGGTAAAAAGTTACAAAAGGAACCAGTACAAAATATAAACTGTACCCCGCTCTTCAACTAATCAATACTACTGTATGGAGACCTACTATAAATAAAAATTAAACGGCATCTCTCATGTGAGAATACATTCCTGAGCATGTTTAAAGGGGAACTGTCAGCAATAAGAGAGTCACACCCACACTTGTAAGCTGACATTTCCTATAACCAGAAACGCCAGACTCCTCTGCTGCTGACATCAGAGGAGGGCTGCAACAGTGGGAGATTCAATAGCCTGCAGTGAATGTCAGAGTTTTTTTTAATAAACTGTTATAACCCCTAGGTGGCGCTATCAAAAAGGGCTACTACCCCTGCCTGCTTGTCTAGTAGCAGGTTAAGGGGCCTGAGTTCAGAAACGGGTGCCTCCACCTGGAGGTCAGGGTTGGCAGTGGTCAAGACAACATGAGCACAGCCCTCCGGGACACTGTAACCCCCCTCTTTCCTTACTAGTGGCCGGAACAATACACAATAATCACTTTCACAATACCCCTAATACACCACACAAGTACCCACACTGTTTGCACTTACCATCAGGACTTTCCTCTGGCCTGACCCTGGGGCCCCCTGTAAAGCAAGATTATACATAGCAAATAACAGCAATACAGTACTCTTGCACAAACTGGAACCACAGTCAGGGTAAATGCAAAAAATAGTTAGATCTGAGTTATTTAAGGGACTTGAACAAGGGAGGGGCGTAATCAGGTTAATTTGCTTAAAGGCTGTATCAATCAAACAGTTATGCATGCACTTTAGGGTCCATAAACAGTCACACATTCTGGGTACCCAGATGGAGAATGGTGGGTTAGCCAGGAACATTGCAGTTGGTTGGGGTCCTGTGATGGAAGAAAACAACATGCACAACACACACTATTTGTAATCCGGAGCTGGAGGGCTAAGTTTGTGAAAAGAAAACAACAAGACAATCAGATGACACACTTTTAGATTAGGCTGTTGTTGCAGGGAGCTACCCTGATGATCACTCACGATACCCAAGACTGGACACAGGCTGGACGACAATCGAGACAGCAGGAGGTTAATCTGGAGTGCCAGGAGAAGCAGGGCCCACACAAATCACCGAGGCGTTGTTCCTGTTCAAGTGTGGAGTAGGGGGCTGATCCCCAGGCAGGTCTCTTGTCAATGACTTTCTCTGTGCAGCAGGTAGTCTGGCTGGGCCAGTGTGGCAAGGCCCTGGCCAAATGGAGACAAATTCGGATACAGTCCGTTATGGGCTGGATACAGCTTCCAGCAAACAGAACACAGTTCTTACAGTGGGAACCAAATCACGACCCACTAACTATCTACAGCACATTTACATGTAAGGAAATTCTACTGTACCAGGCAAACCGCTCTCTGGTCACGATCGCAAAGTCTCTGCACAAACCGGGGATTCAAAAGCAGCTGGAAATCCTGACAGGCCGATCGCATTCAGCAAAATCTTTGGTCTTCTTCGGGTATGAGCCTGGTAAAAAAAATCAGTGGCTTACTTCGTTCTCACAAACTTGGATTTCGTCTGAAATAATTCTCTTCTCTCCCTCTCAGGGGCAGCAGGCAGACATGCAGGCCACAGCTCAGGCCTTTCACAGTTCTCCCATGCAAAACTACATAGAACTCTTGCCCAAATCACTTGAGCTGTTCTTCTTCACTTCTCAGCCCAGAACTAACTGAAAATTGCAAGCAGTCTGGGAAATCCCCCAAGATCCAAAAGGTTTGGTTGGCTGATCTGTCTGTCCGTCACAACAAAGGCTCCCCCTTCAGGTGCAAAAAGGCGCCAAAAGCCCAAAACTACAATGCCTACAGATTTTGACTCCAGACAGCTCCTGTAGTCCAGCTCCATTTTAGGTCCCACCAGTACTGATTGGTCCAATTCGGAAGTCCAGGACCAAGATAGTGGAGATAAACAAAACAGTCCTTGCTGCAAAGAAGGCAGGTTAGACAAACTACATTATCATTATCATTATTATTATCATTATCACTCTAAATGATTTTCAGCAAATAGTTACATCTTTCAACAGAGCTCCCTCTCAGATTACTTATGACTGCAATCTAGGCAGCTCTTAAAGAGACAGTACACAGAGGCTATACAGGCACTCTCTGGCAATCATATTTAAACTGCTAAAACGCAGGACACCAGCCTGGCAGTGAGCATTTAGGCAAGCTCAAGGAAGACTTTTTGGGAGCCCCCATTTGTAGGGGGGGTTACACCCTTCCTTGCCTGGAGAAAACTTGGCATCTGCGTCAAGTCTGTACCATCTCAATATTGCAAATGCAAACTATACAAGACGTTTATACCATTTGCATGTTATGCAAGTGACATCTGATGCATCAGTCAACGTAAACGTATGCCTTTACTATACATATTCTCTACACTTCACAATACTATATCCATTCTGACAACACATTTTGCATATTTCACACAGGTAAATTGAACATTACTATACTGAATCAGGTAATAACTTCTTATACCTTAAACAATGCAAGAGGGGGCATTCTCTATCAGTTAACTTGGGGCTAGAGGGGGTGTGGGCACCATGGTGAGAGGGAAAGACAAGTAACCTGGAATTAGCTGTCAAGCTCTATTTGGGCAGTGGGTTTGGTGAGACATAAACACCTTTGTGCACCACATTGAGAGGCAAATTCCTGGCCTCCTGGGAGAATCATAACTGAGGTGTACTACTGGCTTGACAGCTCGGCCAGTCTTTCTGAGGGGGACAACTACAGTCTCTGTACTCTCATCACTGGTCTGGGGACTCTCGTCACTTGTGAGAGGTGACTCTGCCTTGATGGGAACGTCCAAACTTGGAGCACTGTCAGCTCCTTGCTCTGTAGGCTCTGTTTCTACAACACTTGACTCATTTTGCGAAGGCTCAGGCACAATCAAGCTTTGAGGCACTGAAGGGGGGTGGTCAGCACTCTCATAGTGTTCTTCAAGTTCTGGTATGTCACCAGAAAGACTCATTCCTTCAGCCATTCCCTCAGGCAAATCATACAGTTCCACAATACACAGCATCTTCAGACGTGATACTTTGCACTTCACTTTCAGGGAGCATTGGCTCCAAGAACAAAGCTGGGGGGTTAGGCAGTCCAGAAGGCCCAGCTTCATCCCCACAATTAATCATGGGGTTGCTTCGAAACAGCTGACTCAGTTCATAAGAGGGGTAATAGGCATAATTGCACTCACTTTCATCAGAAGTGGACTGACAGTCACTATCATTCTGGGCCTGCTGCAGAGGAAACCTTAACTCTGTGACCACTGGGGTAGGTTGACTCTGTCTCTTTCTTGCAGCAGCATGAGTCACCAGCCCAAGGGGCTCAATTTCTGGGGGTCAGCCTCAATCATGACTTGGCCGATAGGTAGCAAGTGGTTGTGGTGCATGGTCTTGACAGCTTAGGAGTTGTTCTCTGTTCGCACCTTGTACACAGGTAAATCATCCAACTTTCTAACTACTTCATGGGGAAGATGGTGCCACCGATCAGCAATTTTGTGTTTACCATGCAGTCCCAAATTGTGTAACAACACACGGTCTCCAGGTCGAAGCTCTTGAGCCTTTACTTTTTTATCATGCCTCTCTTTGTTGGCTAGATTTCTCTTGGTGGCCATTGGCTGGGCCATTTGATAGGCATGGTTCAATTGAGCTTTCAGTTGTTGTACATACTGCAAGTAGTTTTCGTCTCAGACCCCATCTGGAGAGACCCCAAAACAGACATCAACTGGCAGCCGGGCCTCTCTCCCAAACATGAGGCAGTAGGGGAGAACTCAGTAGCATCATTTTCGTGCAATTGTACATGTGTACCAAGGTGCTAATCTGCTGGCTCCATTTATGCTTGCCTTTTGGGTGGAGGGTGCCCAGCACATCTAGAAGGGTGCGGTTAAAACGTTCTGGTTGAGGGTCTCCCTGCAGGTGATAGGGGGTGATTCTTGACTTTTGCACCCCTCATAGAGAGAGCATTTCTTTGATTAGCCAACTCTCAAAGTCTTTGCCTTGATCGGAATGAATCTACTGGGGGGCACCATAGTGGACGAAGAAATTTTCCACTAGCACCTTGGCCACGGTAGATGCCTTTTGATCTTTGGTGGGAAAAGCTTGTGCATATCGTGTGAAATTATCCATAACCACTAACACATTGCCAATGTTCCGCTGATCAGGTTCTAAGCACAAGAAGTCTATGCAGACTAGTTCCATGGAGGCACTGGTAGTAATATTAACAAGAGGGGCAACCCTCTGAGGCAGGGCTTTTCTTTGCAGGCAGTGACTACAAGTCTTTACATGGTGCTCAACATCAGCCCCCAATTATGGCCAGTAGAACTGAGATCGTACCAGGTCAAGGGTTCTGTCAATACCAAGGTGCCCCATGTGATTGTGGGGGGACCTCAGTACAAAATCTTTAAAGGCCACGGGCAGGACCAATTGTTGCTTATCTACTTTGCCACTATGACCTACTGTCTGTCTACATGACAACTGATTGAGCAACTTCAATCTGGGACCTTCTTTAAACAATAAAGCAGTTTGCAAGTCAGTGGAACGTAACTTAGACACATCTTTCCCTGCACGCAGGGCATCAAGTGCTGGCTGAATCATAGGATCTTGGGATTGAACCCACTGAATGCTGTCATTGTCAAACTGAGGTAGTGCACTACTATCTAGAGCAGAGAAGTGGCAATAAGCAGCTGGTATGCAGGTGTCAGAAGGGCCCAAGCAATCTACTAAACAGTCCACTGTGGCCACAGACATCTGTTCTTCTCTATCAAACTTTTGGCACTATACTCAAATATTAGGTTCAGACAGCCTGACCCAATCACTCTTGGAAGTGAGCCTTCGTGATAGGGCATCAGCATCAACATGGTTCAGGCCCGGTCGGTATCCAACAGTATAATCATAGGTTGACAATGCAGAAAGTCACCGGTGCCCAGTGGCATCTAACTTAGCTGAAGTGTGTACATAGGTCAATGGGTTATTGTCAGTCTTCACCAATATCTCTGCCCCATAGAGGTATTCATGAAACTGGTCAATGATGGCCCATTTTAGCGCAAGCAACTCCAAATTATGCACATGGTAGTTTCGTTCGGAAGGGGTCAAGCTCCTACTGGTGAAAGCTACTGGTCTCAGGCCATCCTCATGGTCCTGATACAGCACCGCTCCTAGACCCTGCAGACTAGTGTCTGCATGCAGCACATAGGGTTTGGTGGGGTCAGCATAGGTGAGGATGGGGGCATGGGTGAGCTGGTATATGATGTCATGGAAGGCTGCTTCACAGTCGGCTGTCCAGCGGGGCCCAAAGAGTTCACTTGGGCGGAAGTATACTTTTTCTGGTTCTTTAACAGCCCATTGTTTTTTATTTACAATTGGTAGAAGGGTAACCCTGGGTAAGGTTCAAGAGCGAGCGAATCACCTTGGAATAGTCTTTTATGAACGTACGGTAATAGCCACAGAACCCCAGGAAACGTTGTAGTTCTTTCAGATTATGGGGCTGGGGCCAAGTAGTCAGTGCTTCAACCTTACTGGGATCAGTCTCTATCCCTTTTGTAGATACTATGTGCTCCATATGCTTCACGGAGGTTTTGAAAAACTGGCACTTGTCAATGGACAGCTTGAGGCCAAAGTCTCCCAGTCGGTCTAGGACTTCAAACAGTCGGTTCTCATGCTCCTTTAAGGTGCTCCCAAACACAATGACATTACCCAAGTACAGCAGGCATTCCAGAAAATTCATATCTCCCACCGCACATTCCATCAGTCGCTGAAAGGTGGGCGGGGCGCACGATATCTCCTGTGGCATTCTCAGAAACTCATAGAACCCCAATGGACAAATGAAGGCTGTTTTCTCATGGTCTTCTGGGGCCATCGGGATCTGGCAGTATCCACTGTGAAGATCCAACACCGAGAACCATTTGCTGCCATTCAAGTAGTCCAGGACATCTTGTACACGAGGCATGGTGTATTGGTCTGGGATGGTCCACCGGTTCAGGGTTCGATAATCAACACACATCCTCACAGACCCATTCTTCTTATGTACAACCACAATGGGAGAAGCGTATGGGGTCCTGGATTCTTGTATTACGCCAGCAGCAAGCATTTCCTGCAGGTGTCTTCTCGCATCATCTATGTCTGCTGGAGCTAGGCATCGGGACCTCTCTCGAAACGGCCGTTCATCGTGCAGGCGTATGTGATGCTCCACACCCTGGACACATCCCACATCCCATTCCTTCAATGAAAACACTTGGTCTCTCTGTGCAAGTCTCTTGCTAATTCTAGCCTTCCATTCAGCTGGCAACGGGGAGTCACCAAAGTCAAACAAGTCTGGGGTCACTCTCTCCTTCTCACCAGGGTGCTTGTTGCTGGGCAATACTGCAGTGTCTGTGCAATGTACCATAGCTAGGGTGCACCTTCTGTTCACCCGGATCTCCCGATCTGACACATTGTGTATCTGGACCATCACTTGTCATGCATAGGTATGGGCATGAGCAGGCAAGATGCTGGGCTTGACCAATAATCCTTCTGGCAATTTTCCATCACCTGGCGCATCCAACATCAGTATTTTGTTCTTGACATCTTTCCAGAGGAGGACCTCCCCTTGAATGGTACACTGGGCATTAGGGGCCAGTACCATTGAGTTGGGATCCTTCTTCCACATGATCCCCACTGGTTCATCCTGATCTACTTCCTTGGGTTTCAGTTACATAGATACATAGATACATAGACAGTGTCGGCAGATAAGGGCCTATGGCCCACCCAGTCTGCCCATTTAAGTTTGTAAGTTCAGTTTATGTTTTCCAGGAAGTCTGTTGCCCCTTACCCCTGACCTCCAGAATTCCTTTATGTCTATCCCATGCATTCTTAAATCCCGTGATTGTATCCCCACCACTTCCTCTGGCAGGGTGTTCCCTTGTCTACCACCTGTTCTGTGAAGAAATTCTTCCTCACGTTTCCTCTGAATCGTCCTCCCTCCAACTTCATCCCATGCCCTCTAGTCCTGGAACATCTTTTTCCTAAAAATAGTGCATTCCTGCACCCTGTTCCTCCCTGTAAGATACTTGTATGTCTCTATCATATCCCTCTCTCCTCCTCTCCTCCAGGGAGTACATGTTCAGTGCCTTCAACCTGTCCTCATAGGACTTGTGATGCAATCCATGCACCATCTTTGTTGCCCTCCTCTGAACCTTCTCTACCCTGTCTATGTCCTTATGTAGGTAAGGTCTCCAGAACTGCACAGTGTACCCAGGTGCGGCCTCACTAGTGTCTTGTATAGTGGAATTATGACCTCCCTTTCCTGCTGGTGATCCCCTGCCTATGCATCCCAGCATCTATTTGCTTTACCTGCTGCCTTGTCACACTGTTTCCCTGCCTTGAGGTCATCAGAGATGATAACTCCAAGATCCCTTTCCTGCTTGGTGCATGCTATATCCTCACCCCCCAACTGATATATTGTGCCAGGGTTTTTGTGCCCCAAATGCATTATCTTGCACTTCCTTGCATTGATTGTTGCAAATCATAGGCCCTCCTGATCAGAGCTGGAATTCTCAGGGCCCTCCCTGTCTGTCGCCCTTATTTCTCGTGACATAGTTGCGCCAGTCTCCCAAACATATGAGCGTTTGTCCCAATTAACAGGGGGACCCCATCATACAGTCCGGTGGGGGGACACACTAGGCCCAATGTCTCTACTACTCTACACCAGTTACAGTTGCAGGAAAAGACAACCAGAGGTGGACATACCCTAGGTAGGGATAAGACTTGTCACTCAGGCCCCACACATGTAGGCCTTCCAGGGGTTGCAAAGGCACATCAGATAAGTGTTTGTCATACCAGTCCTGGAATACAATGGTCACTTGCGACCCATTATCAAGCACAACCCGAGTATGGATACCATTCACAGTCACTGTTGTCTCCATTGAAGGGCCCACTATTCTGGACCAGTCTGGAGAAGCAGAGGCCTGGACAGATGATTTAGCCACAAAGAAATTTTAGTTAGGGTTTCTCGAACCCTCACTGCGGTCATTTCGGGCACCCCTTGGCCATTGATTTGCTTTTCGGAGCTCCCCTTGGAGTCTGTTTAGTACTCTTTCTAAGTCCTTCTGAGACTGGCATTCTCTTTTCATATGGCCATCCTTTCCACAGTTGTGACAAATGATAGAATCCTGAGACATCCTGGGAGAGAACATCATATGAGGAACTGAAGCAGTAGTAAGAGACTGGGGTCTAGTATCTGCTTGCAGCGGTGAGAGTGGTGCAACGTGTCTTAACAGTTCCTTTAGAGTGGCAGTCAATCTGGTGATCTCAGTCTGGCGCTCTGCACAGCGTGACGTGTGCACAGTGGAGGTCCCGGGTCATCCCCCGCCCCATAGCCATGATCGCGGTACATCTCTGTAATGTAAGTACCTGGCAGTCCAGTGGTACACCCCCCTTCCCAGTTCCTCGTTAAATGTAAATGAAAACACACCCTGGTGGTCTAGTGGACCCCCTCCTGCCTGATTCCCTGATCACGACATATGTATAAGACGACATTCCCTGGTAGTCTAGCGGAACCCCTCTCCCTCCCATGTCCCCGATTACTGGTAGATGACATATATTCAACTCCCTGTTAGTCTAGTGGAACCCCCCCCCCCCGTGTTCCCAGTCGGCGGTTATCCACCATATTAATAGTCCCTGGTAGTTTGGTGGTACCTCCCCTGCCCATTGCTGTAATTGCGGTAAAACCCGTAATACAATTCCCTGGTGATCAGTGGCACCCACCCCTCCACCACACAGACCCCTTGCCCATCCCTCCCCATCATGATGGTGGCTGCAACCTGCCACATACCACCCGGCGGCTGCCTGCCAATGACAAGTACAGTATGGGCTGTAAGCCCATTGGTCCACAATGGGCTTGCAGGGCATACTGTACTAGACAATCCCAAATATGTGAATGAGGTCATTCACACATTTGGAACTGTCTAGTACAGTATGCCCCTGCAAGCCCACACTGTACCTGTCATTCGGGTAGCCGGACGGGCAGCATGAGGGGCAGGTTGCAGCTGCCCTGCTGACGGGGAGGGGTGGGCAGGGTCTGTGTGGGTGGGGGGGGTACCACTGGATCACTAGGGAATTGTATTACAGGGTTTTACCATGATCGCGGCAACGGGTGGTGGGGTACCATTGGACTACCAGGGACTATTAATATGGCAGATAACCAGCAATCAGGGACATGGGAGGGTGGGGGGTTGCATTAGACTACCAAGGAGTTGAATATTTGTCATCTTCCGGTGATCGGGGACACGGGAAGGAAGGAGGTTCCACTAGACTACCAGGGAATGTCATCCTATACACATGCCGCGATCAGAGAATCGAGCAGGAATGGAGTCCACTAGACCACCAGGGTGTGTTTTCATTTACATTTAATTTGGAATCGGGAGGGAGGGGGTACCACCTGGGCTTCCTATAAGGATGTCTGTGCAGACGGTGTGCTGGGTGGGCGCTGGCCATCCATGGCTGGCGGCTGCTGTGTTGCTCCCTGCAATACAGCAGCCTGCCTGTGGGTGGCCGGGATTTGTTCCCACATTTCACGAGCTCAACTCTGAGCACCCCTATGCAGTGTAATGCAGGGTTGCACAAGCATATGTGCCACACATCCCGGGCTGAATATCGGGATGTGCCACATATTCATGGGCATGCCCCCTGCATCTATGCTGCATACGATTACATTGCACCCCAGCATATTGGGATTTGAGCTGTGCCAGGCAGCCTTTTCAATATCCCGCCAGGGCACAATGCGGGGCTGCGCTGGTGCAACTCTATTGCACCATGCACAACCCCTTTGAATATCTGGGCCTGGTTGTATAAATCAAATATGTGATGGGCTTACTTAAAATATTATTATAATGTATGGTAGAACATTGTTATTAACAAAATTTCATCGATTTACAGGGTTGTTGTACCCTCGATTTGACATCATGATGTTATTATAAAATCATGAGTATGTCACATCAATGGTACAACAACATGGAACGCATTCGCGTATGTGCATTACATGAACCTCAGGTCTTCCTGAACCAGCCATGGCAGTGAGAGCTGGACCCAGAAGAGAGCGGTGGTGATTAAAAAAAACTTAAAATCAAGGATACTGCTCTATATGTTTTGCTCTTTATGTGGACCATATACTTTAAAAGACAAAGTATGGTCAACTATCGGCAACAAAGCGTGTGTTGCCATTTAGAGGTTGCCAAGATGACCGAAACCTCTTGAGCTTTGCTCTCAAGGTTTAAACGGTCACCGTGGCAACCTTTCGATGGGTACACATGCTTGTTACCGATAGCGGCCCATAGATTATCCTCTATTTTATCTTCATTTGAGGGTACTGATCTGGTGCTGTCTCATTCATGGCTTCACCACTTGTCAAATATCAACAGACCATTCATTTATCTGACAGCTCACCATTGTATATTTCATTTATGCAATAAGGGATGCTTTCAGTCAGTGAAGGGACATTTGCTGTTGACCGTTTTTTTTTAATGATAGGTTCAGTGACTTTTTGTTAACTTTCGTAGTGTAGGTCTGCCTAGATTAGTAGTTGCTATGAAATGAAACACCACTCATTTTCTAGACATTTTTGTGCTGAACAACTTTTGTGCTCAAAGTGCCATGCTATCATGTTTCGTTTTAAAATTATGTGCATTTGTTTGTTGCAAAAAGTAAAAAAAAGTTCTGCTTTTTTTGTCAACTATAAAAAAACTAAAATGTATCTATAAATGAAACACTACTCATTTCGTAGATATTTTTGAGCTGAACAACTTTTGTGCTCACAGTACCATGCTATCATTTTTTGTTTTAAGTTATTCGCATTTGAATATGGTGGGACATGACATCACTAGTATGTAGATAAATGGTGATGACATCACTACTGTGTAGATAAATTAAGCAATAAGGCATGACAGGGTGTGTGTTATTGTGGGTTAATGGCACAGCTCTGGAAGTGAAGCCCAAGGTGAAGCTGAGGGCTTTACACAGCCAAGAAGTGCCATTATCCCTCAGTTACACATACCGTGGAATGCCTTATTGAGATTATAAAATGGCTTCCCTGATTTTTTAATTTTAGGACCAAGTAATGAGGTTCAGAAAGTTAAGCATTTCTGATCTGTGCTGTTGTGCTGGGATATCAGCATGGTCATGTGACTGGATTCCACCAATCACAGTACAGTATTTCGCTTACTCATTTTATAATTTTATTTATTCAATGGCTATGAAGATAAATGGATTTATTCTACAGGTTTTACGTCCATGCCTACATATATATATATATATATATATATATATGTGTGTATATATATATGCCTCAGTCAAGTTATGAAAGTCCTGCCCCTTCACAAATGATGATAAATGTCATATTTTGAGTGAGACCGTTGTGTGTCCAATTTATGCAATGTATTTTAAATTGCAGAGCTCTCACATTACTTCTTTTTATGAAGAGTTGACTGTTTCTGTTTGATTTCACTTTTCTGTATTGAGTGCAGCAGAGGCCATTGTGATGTCATCAGGCATTGTGCAAGCTGCTGTCTCATTGGTTAAGAGCTCCTTTGTGACAAAACTAAGTGAAAATAAATGCTGATGACCCATTTAACATAGCAATAAATTAAGTATTTTCTTTCAGAATACTTGGGTGGCTAAAATAAATGATTTCTCTGTAAGGTTTGACTCTCACTTACACTGAATTTATATTGTAACACTTCTTGTACTGCGTTATGTTTTTACCTCTCTCACTTATAGTTACATTGTAAGTTGCAGTGAAACAGAGTATTGCTTTTCTCCCAGGACCTCCTTGAAATCGAGCTCTGCTCAAAGGAGTTCATCCTGGTAAAAGAAATAAATACATATACAAACACATTTGTAAGCGCTGTGGATTCAGTGGTGTGCAATATAGAGAAATAACACACTTTTTTTCCTATGGAGAAAATGGCCAAGCCATATGTGTGTGTATGTATATATATTTATATATATATATATATATATATATATATAAGATAGATATACATATATACACACACACATATGGGCTGCCTGGCAAGCAAAATATCTTGTCACACTAGGCTGCATGTTATCACACTGTGATAAACACTGATGACATCACAGGCACTAGCACATACAAGATTGTATATATAAAACCTACAGTGGTCATTGTGTGACCCCTCCATTCATTTGCATATTAACCCAGTAGAAATAGTGCAGGCCATTTGCTCATGGTAGCATGAAAGCCCCTAGTTTTCCATGTGCTGTCACTCTAGTTTTTATATATAGGATCTCTCTGCACTAGCACGTTAGTTCTCTGACTTTGGCATAGTGAATCTCCCCCGAATATAGAAATATTCTTGGGTCTGCCCATAAAAAAACAAAAACAGGAATAAAGTGACCCACCTCTGAGTAATTGACTGAGATGATTCTCATTGTATTCAGTCTATTGTTCTCCCCCTCTGTAACCCCTACACCCTGGCTAATCCTGCTCTGTTTTCTTTTTTGGCACTTGGACACTTGTTACCCCTCGTTGCAATACCCCAATGAGTCAGACTGCTTTCACTGTCCATTTCCTCTCTAGCTGAACAACCTTCCAACCCACCTCCACCTCGTCCCCCTTACTCTCCTTGTAAGCAACTTTTCAGGGATCATTTTGTCTGTTCTTACTCCTAGTACCTCTCTGCTTGGCTCTTGTATTCGATTTCCATTATGCACTGTTTTTGACTGCTGCTGCTGCTGCTGCTGTACTGCTGTGTATCCCTTTCCCCTCTCCCCCAGGATGCATCTGGAAATGGGCATGTCTGCTCAGTATGTCTTTCCTGATGAAACTTTTAAATACATAAAACAGACCATCTCAAAGGGAGATGCAACATGTGACCCAGGTCATGAGCCTTATAACTCATTCTTGGCTTACTTATCACACTTGAGATGTTTGCTGAGTCATGGACTAACATAAGCATCATATGTCAGAGAAGGCTATGCCTCCCACCCCATTTCCAGAACCTGGGAATGGGTGAATGCAAGGAATGCTCCCTCGTCAGAACAAAGGAAATGTGCGCTATATCTTGCCTAAACCAAAAGTTGCAAAATGTGTGAAAAAAACTGCAGCCGAGTTAAGCTTAACATGAGGATGTGACTGAGGAGGTGTAACCCTTTCAAATGTCATCCAAACTGTCCTTTCCTTCTGTCATTGTGTTTCTGCTTTCCTGAACTGCATCAGTAGTGTGTATTTTTTTCCCCCCCCCCTTCCTCTGGGCCTCATGATGGGGGTTATTGTGACTGCACCACTCCTTTGGGAGAGCGAGTGAGTAGTTACTCTAGAACTGCTTAGTAATTAGCATGCAGGGGTGTGCAGGAGTGCTGGAAGTCTCGTCCCTCACCTCAACAACATACTTAGCCCACAAAATGTAAAAACAAAAACAAGGTGCTGTGTTAGCATGCGGTCTAAAACCAAAATAAAATGGTAATGTTAAATGCACGCTGAAAATAGAAAATAAAGTTAAAAATCTACGTTTTGACCTTAGGTCTTCTTCAGGAAATATCTAAAAGAGAAAAAAAGAAAACTAACTTTGTTTTTTTTCTCTTTTAGATATTTCCTGAAGAAGGCCTAAGGTCAAAATGTAGATTTGTAACTTTATTTTCTATTTTCAGCATGCAATTAACATTACCATTTTATTATACAATATACTTAGCCCACAGTTGTACCAGAATGGATATGGTCACCCAGGTGAGAGCATGATACTTTCCCACCACAGAGTTGGCCACCCTTCTGCAGTAGGGGTTAGAATCCTGTTCGGTATTGGCATCTCTTTCTGGCATGCTGGTCCAGGTGCCACAAACCAGGTACCTGCACCAGCATGCCAGAACCAATTGCTGATATGCCAGTGTAAGTGCAGGGTTTCCAGCACTGGTCCTGGTGCAGGCATGTCAGTGTTGTTCTCAGGTTTCCGGCAGCTGGACCAGCATATGTTGACGTGAAAGCCTCTGTTTTGTTATGTGATGATCCCTCCCATTCTTAATATATAACATTTCATTGTTCGGCCCCCAATGTGATGCGTACACCTGCCATTACTCCTGGATTGGCTAGAGTGTGCAAATGCCAGCTGTCTCTCTCTCTCTCTCTCTTTCTCTTTCTCTCTCTCTCTCTCTCTCTCTCTCTCTCTCTCTCTTCTCAACATCTGGCTGCTGTGTAAAATGCATTAATCATGTTGAAATGCAAAATTTCTTTCTGGGGATTCTCTCTTCAGCAGCCGTGAAGAAAACATTGCAATCTGTCCAGATGTAGTGTATAAACATAATATTCTGTGGTGATTTGCATATGCAGCCCATGATGCTTTGCATTGTGGGGGCATGTGTGATTTTGTATTTCTTTGAAACGTGGCTTCCCGGCCAAATGTCCTTTGGGGTAACCATTGCCTCAGTGCTTGCACACAGAGGTTCTTTGTCCTTTCAAATATACAGTGATACATATTGCACACATAAATTAATGAAGACATGTCATCATCACTATAGCTAGTGTAACCTAGTGGTTACAGTACAGAGCTGTAAACCTGGAGACCACAGTTGGAATCCCACAGTAGTTACCTTCTCCCTGTAAGTTCATCTGTGCAACTTTGAATGACTCAGTCAACCTCCATGTATTTAATCTTTTCCCTCTCTCTTTTCTCTCCTTCTCACTCCTCCCTGTGATGAACCTTCTCTCTCATGCTCTCTCTGTACTTCTGAGCATTCGTCAACCTCCTTCAATCTCATTTGACCTCCCCCTGCACACCTAGTATCTACTGCAACCATTCATAGCTTGTGAAGCACCATGGGACACAATGTGTGTGAATGGTACTATATAAAACCATTGAAACATAGACTTTGATGGCGGAAGAAGGCCCACTGGCCCATCCTGCTTACCCTCCTCCCCCCCCCCACCTAAGTCTCCTGTTTGCCTAATTCTCCCTACCAAATTCCTTTCTTGTGGAAATGTCCTCCCTTTTATTCATTTTTTTACAATAAATTCGGGAAAATTCCAGATATGGCCACATCCTTTACACTGAATTTTGGGAAGATGATGTCTTCCTGAAGTTCAAAGAAGGAGGGTACCCCACCACCATCATCTTTTCCTTTTTTTCTGCTTTTGGCAGCCTTACCTGAGGAGACACAGATGAGGAGGTATGAGAGAAAGGTGTATTCTGTATTGATCTTAATCAGCATTTCAGGAGCTAAAAATACACTGAACAAAACAAGAGAATGTTTCTTACTAATGCTGAGTGAAAGGTGTCAACTGGTTAAAGAGGTATATAACTGGACATACAGCAATAAAATAGAATATACAACAACAGCATGGGGTATACAGCAATATAGTAGAATATGTAACAATAGCATAGGGGTATACAGCAATATATATGGGAAATGAGATGATCTAATTTCAGACATCAGATATATCTTCTTGATTTGTACCAGACCTCTGACCTCACAAGTGGCAAAGCAATGAATGAGATTACAAGAGGTCAAATGAAATGAAAGAAGACAGTTCTGATATTGTACATTAGCTCATCTCATATTTAATGTATACAACAGGACCTGAAAGTTTCATAAGTAAAGCTGTAAACAAGTCATTTTCTTTTTCATTCACTGTTTTTATGCATGTTTTTATGAATAGAATGTCTCTGAAGAATGTCTAAAGTAATGGTTGTCAAGGTAGCATCATTATGAGGTAATGTGGTATGTCCTGTTGCTATTGGTCAGTTATCAGTAGGTCAATTGTGATTTATCTAAGTGGGGATATCTTGGTACCTAACAGGTGATATCTTGATATCTTGAAACTTAGCTCAAAAATATCACTGGTTATTTTTATAAATCCATACTCACACCAGCCCAGTGGCGCTGAGGGCTGAGGCACTGGATGCCTTACCTCTCACCACGCCGGTGACCCGTGTTCGGGAACGAGCACCGGCCGCTGGGACTCGGCAGGGAGGAGAAGGATCGAGCATCCAATGGACTGCTCTCCTTCTCCGGGCAGGGGGGACACCAGTATTTGGTGCACTTCTGGCTCCTAGCGGAGGCTGGGGGCTAGGACGCTGAGGCTACAGCAGGGGAAGCCGAGGCAGACGTTCAGAGGAACGCATACAGGAGAATGCACGTTCACTCCTTGGGCATCATTGCATGTCCTCAGCTTGAGGGGTCGAAAATCAGGGGAAAAAAGGTCCTGGCGTGCTCCATGGCGGTCGGTCCCCGCAGGCGCCACCCCTGCATTTGGCAGCAACACACCTCCAACACCGAATTCTAGTGAGAGGTGGGTCGAGGGGCTCCCTGCTGCCCCACCATGGGGGGCAAGCCATGGGGCAGCTGGAGGTTGAGCTGCGAGTGGGGAACGGGGCTGGGAGACTGATAGGAGGTACTGCCGCCAGGGACCAGGAGGAAAAATAAATTAACTGGAAAAAAAAAAGAACCAAAAAAATAAATAAATCCATACTCACACCTGTTGTATACAATAGGATATACAGGTTTATATGGCAAGACAGTGCTATAATGGGATATACAGTGATATAATGGAATTTTTTTTTCAAAATGTTTTACCAAGAGAAGCATACTGAGCTGATAGCAACTCATTTTCAGATGCATACTGGGGCAGGGGCAGGGAGAAGGGGAACAGTACAGTGCAGTCATCACATTGATACAACAAGACATAGTCAGCCCACCAGTGCAGCGGTAGCATTACAGCTTGTAGCGCCAATGACTCAGTTCGGGAGCAAAATCTGGGCATCAGAGTGTTAGCTGGGAGGGCATCGAGCATCCACAGGACTGGTCTCCTCCTCCTCCTCCTCCTCCTCCTCCTCCTCCTCCTCCAGGGAGGGACTGGTGTGGTGCCTGGAGCAGCACTGGCCCCTAGCCGAGGCTAAGGACTAGTGCACCACATCAACAGAGGAGTAGCAGATGTCCGGTGCATCACACATGAGAATGTGCATGGCGCTGCCATTGACATCATTGCATGCCACTCCTCCATGCCACAAGGGAAGGAAGGAGGCATGAGAAAGGGGGAGATACACCTCTGGCTGGTGCGAATGACTGGCACCCCTTGCAGTCCCTGCACCCAGTGACTTGGGCACGACCACTAGATCTGATTGAACTGGTGGGCTGAGACACTCCCCTCAACCCACTGTGGAGGGTAAGCCGCAGGAGTGAAGGCCAGGTAGGATCCAAGAGAAGCCAGTGTAACAGGGCTGGGGGGTTGGGGGCATGATGGGGAGTCAGCCAGAGGAGTAAAAAAATGATAGCAAAAAAAACCCACAACAAGGCATTTCCAACCCAATGGCACAGTAGTAGAGCTATTACTCACAACACTGGTGGCCCCAATTCGGGAAGGAGTCTGGATCACTGGGGGCCAGCCAGGGGGATGGCGGATTGAGTGTCTCAGGGGATGCTCTCCTCCTCCTCCAGGGAGGGAGGGTTGCCATCCTTGCTGCAGTGCTGCCACCTGGGTGACCCCAGGAGACAATACAGCTAATGGTGCCATGGGCAGGTCAGACGCAGGCCGGGGACTGATGCTGCAGCATGTTTCATGAACATATGCATCTAGGTCTCCCTTGCATACCTGCATCTAAGGGGATTGGGGAGCAACACGGAAAATGGCTCTGCTCCCAAGTATGAAGGACCCCAGTGCCTCCAGAATTGCCCAGTCGCTCCAGATCATCTCCTGATGAAAGCAAGCAGCACGTTGAGGGTATATCCCCTCCAACAGCCTCCCTAGAGGGGGAATCTAAGGCAGTATGAAGGATGGTGAGGCAGAAGCATGTATGATGACTGGAGGTACCATGGGACTCCAGAGGGAGTTCTGGAGCAGAGATGAGAAGGGAGCATAAAACAGAGAACTGAAAAAACACAACAAGGCATTAAATATCACTCTCAAAACAGCAATGATATAATGGGATATTTAGCAATGTAATGAAATACACAGCAACATAATGGGATATACAGGGATATAATAAAATATACAGGGATATAAAGGGATGTACTTAGGATATAATGGGATATACAGCAATGCAATGGGATGTACAGTAGTGTTGCCTGGATAGTATCCTACCAGGTCAGATGCCATCAGATACCATCATTTTGGTCTGATATTGGATAGCATTGGGTGGCACAGACATCCAACCAAGGAGCCGACCTCCTAGGATCCACTAGAAGTATCCGAGGTATCCATGGATCCAACTATCCAAGGTTGGAGCTGATGGATCTGACCACCAGATCCAACTATCTGAGGTGGGATCTGATGGATCCCTCCTCGGATCCATTGGCTAGATCCTAGGTCTGATACCAGCACTATCTGATGGAGAATAGTCGCATCCACAAAAGCACCATCAGAGCAACACTCATATACAGCGATCTGTATTTATATATTGGTAATTTCTGACTGGGAAAGGCACATTTAGTAGTGATAGTTTGTTTCCAGGTGCATCCTGGGGGAAGGTCACATGAACCATTTTTTATTGGGGGGGGGGGGTGTTGGCCATGACACCAGGAAAACTCCCCATCTCTTTTCGGTAAGGGGCGCTGTTTCCCGTTACAGGATGGAGGACTCCAGCATTCGGCTGGAAGTGGCAGATGGAGATGGAGGTGATTCTGGTGGTGTGCGAGATATGCTTGTGGAGGTAGAGATGGCTGGGATGCATCTGAGTGGTGGCCAGCATATCGTCTCACGGGCCCTCGCACAGCAAGCGTCTGATGCCGAATATAATAATAGTAATAGTGATAAGGAGCTCACTTCCATGGAGCTCACCCTGCATGAGCAGCAAAACTGCCTTACAGCTGAGCTGAAAAACATACATCAACAATTGGCTGAAGCACAGGTTAAGGCAGTCAGACAAAAAATGAAAGTGAGATGCTAGGTCACCACCCACAGTTGTGGCTCTCATTTCTTCAAAGTTGTTTGCTATGGAACCGGACAGAAATGACCCGTATGTTGCCACTGGAACCATGCCCACTGCTATGCAGCACACTTCATTGACTCACTCTACTTGGTCACCAGAGTCGGCCCTTCACAGAGCAGGTTGGATACATATCAGTAATGGGACTTGGATCCCAGATCCCTTGGTGCCTGTGCTGGGTGTAGGACGACCGGAACTTTGGAACAGCATGTTGCATCAAGGGAGGTGTAGGGCATCCCTACTGGGGATGCTACAGGTACATTTTCAGTTCCTTTGGGTGAATCAGTCCATACTGAGGGGGGGGGGGGGCTTCACAGCCAGAAATACCAACTGTACAGCTGCCATTAGGGCAGGTTTTGGAGTCCTGTGCTGAGATGAAGCAGGACACAAACAAAGCTAATACTCCTACGTTTGCTAGTCTCTCATAAGCCACTAGATCTGGCAAAACGATGTAATGCAGTGAGGTTGCATTACATGGACAGTAAAGACACTTTACCGGTTAGATATTACATTGGGAAGACATTGCTGAAACAATCTTTGGGATTTACTCCTTCGGAGGTGTATGCCCTTATACATGCCCTGGGGGAATCAATATATGATATCAGTTTTCAACCCCTGATATTTTGGAGAGATTTTGGTGCAGATACTCAAATCTCAAAACAAATCCATTGTGGGCCCAGTTTTTTTAGCCATTCCCCTCACTAAACAGCTGTTTCGTGTCATCACTGTTCTGTTTAGGAATGAGGGTGTAAACATCACAGACATTGCATATTGGTTGGAAAAAAGATGTTCCTGAACAGGAAATCCAGAACCCATCTTGGATGATGAGGGATTCTGAAATGGGGCCTGGAAGGTAAAGGTTCACTTACGACAGAGTGTCAATGGCATTATACATCTCCCCAACTACTTTTCCATTGGCCAGGATAAAGGTTTCCTTTTTTAACCGGGACAACCTTGAACCTGTTCAAGAGTGGTTCAGATAGACATATTAGTATCAATTGTGAAATCCTGAAATGTACCCATTGTGGGGAAACTGGGCACCCTAGTGCCCATTGCTTCAATAACCCTCATTGTAACCTTTGTGAGAAAATTGGTCATAATTTCACTGCCTGTCCTTGTGCCTCCAGGAACAATGGTAATCCTGACTTTGGGGTGCAAGATTTCTATATCAACACAGCATCTAAACACCCTGCCTCTGATGGGCCTGCTCCAGGCACCTCGGAGCCTCAGCAGCATCCTAGTGAACACTGCTGTACAGGGGTTTTTCACATTGATAACCCTCAATCCAGTGTGCCACCGGTCCACACTGACTCAGTACCGAACAGCGTTCCTAGGAGAACTGATAGTCCTGTGGGATGAAGCAGCATGAGGCTGCCTGTGGTTGCTGACCCTCTGCTTATTGTACAATCTGCTCAGTCTGATCAGGTACCACATACTGTTTCTGGGGATGCTGGTACTGGTATCCCCATCATTGTTCCTAAAGAGCCTGACTTTACAGAAGTAAAGAGAAAAAAGGAAATAAAAATAAACCAAAAGTCCCTAAACCTCAGAAAGGGAATGCCCCGATTGTCGACCCATATCAGTTTGGACCTCTACAGTGGGGGGACTCTGAGATGGATGACGAATCAGACAATACATCATTACAGTCTTCACAACCTAGACTTCTGTCAGATTCTGATACTCTTGCTGATGTCCGGCCTACACCTAAATCTAAAGGGAGAGTGACTAGGGCCTCCTGTACCAAAAAATGATTCAGAACTCTTTCATGTCTGCCATTCCTTACCTGTGCGGGTGGCATTTTTGAATGCCTACAGTTTACAATCACACAGAAAATGCCTGAGCACCCTTGCTTTCTTTCAACATTCGGATCTGGACATTTTGTTATTTCAGGATGTTCGTCTACATTCATTAATGGGAACTGAAGCAGCTACTTCCGGTTGGGTACGGGGCCAAAGTTTCTGGTCACCTGGGGAAGAGATTTGTTCAGGGGTGGGAATAGTTTTTTTTTTCTTCTCAGATATAGGTCTCCCATATGGTTGACATCTTTCCGGGGCGGGCATTTCTATTAGATGTTTTTTTATTTTTTATTTATTTATTGGAATTTCTGAAACAACCTTTGAGTAAGAACTCTTTTACAAAGGGTCCACGTCCGTTAAGTAGCACAGATACAGACGTAGTTGAAATATCAGCACAGGAAGTAGCAAAAACATAGAAAACAGCTAAGAGTTTCTTATGAGTTTCATTAAGGGTTTAATACTAAGTGCTCTATGGCATAAGGAAATATATGAGAGAGAGGAAAATGTAGGATAGGGAGAGAGTGGTTAGTGAATGGAGCGTGGGGATAGAGCAGTCCAGGGGGAGCATTGTCGCATTGCATTACAGCTTTGGAGCTGAGGAGCTGGGATGGTGCATGTGAGAGTGTGTGGTAAGGTGGGAGAAGATGGGGGAGGGGAGGGAGAGGGAGGGGGAGAGGGAAGGAGGAGAACCAAGTGGGGGAAGGAGGTATCATGAGTGGAAATTGATGGAAAAAGGGGGTGGGAGCGGGTGAGAGGAGGGGGGCGAGAGTGAGAGAGAGGGGCGATGAGGCATGAGACGAATGAGAGAGAGTGCAACCATTTGTAGAATAAGAGCTACGGAGCATGAGGTGCCAGAGTCTGGGTAGCAGGGGTAGGGAGTGGGGAGGGGTGGCCTGTGTGAGTGAGTCCATGAGTAGCTGCACGTAGGCAGGGTTGGTGCAGGCTCTGGAGAACAGTTTAGCACTCACAGACATTCTTTTGCAGTAGAAACTGCGTAAATTTGGCTTTGAAGGTTCTAGGGTTAGCAGCATTTAGAGTGTTAGCTGGGATCTCATTATGCCACAGTGGGGCATGGTAGGAGAAGGATCTTTGTCCAAGAGCTGTCCTTCGGAATGGGATACTGAACGGGTGTAGTTCTTTATTCCTGGTCCTGTACATGGAGTTGGTTAAGGTAATCAGGTTGGTGATACAGGGAGGAGTTAGGCCTAGCATGGCTTTCCTACCAAGGAGGCATGTCTGATGTGAGGTTTAAAGGGATGGAATTTAGGATTATAAATGTCTATGCCCCACAGGTAAAGTCTGACAGGGTGGCCCTCTTTAAAAAAATTAAGCCCTATTTATCTACCTCAAAGAATGTGATTTTGGTGGGGATTTTAATTGCAGCATGACTATGGTTGATAGAGGTTTAAAAACGACAAAGATCTTTTGTGATGCGACTTATTTAACACAACTGATTGTGGATATGGGGTTAATTGATACCTTTAGTGCTCTCTACCAGACGGCACCTCATACATACATTTGTGGAACATGATCTACATGAATAGATGATCTCTTTGTGTCTAAAAATTTACATTTACAGGCTAGACACGTTACACCGGTAGCTACATCTGACCATGGTTTACTAACACTAATACTAGGAAATAGTCCAGAACATCATAGAGGGGAAGGGACCTGGAAATTAAATCTTAGTTTATTGGACAATTAAGTCATTTTCCAGGGTTTTCAATATGTGTTGGAGGCAAGGAAATCTGTTTTTTTCTTATATGATTGTATTGCGGATTGGTGGCAGGATTCTGAAGTTTATTTTACTGACTATTTTAAAACTATGGGCAAAATTAATGGGAAGGTAAAAACTAATATTTATAAATGATTAAGGAATTAATTATTATATATTTTATCCTTACAAAAGGAGGGAATGGGGGATTTCTCCTCCCAAATTAAAGATATTAAAGAACAAATGATGGACGTTCAGTATGAATGAGAACTCAGGATAGGGGCCAAAAGTATGGAATGCAGGGAAAAAAGAGCATGTTACCCCCCTTTGATTGTTGTCAAAAGGATAGAGATCTTAAAAATATATCTTACTTATTAACACCGATGGGTACTACTGTCACGTCAAAAACAAAAATCCTGCAGGAGGTGGGGCGGTTTGTGAAGGAAATGGTAACTAGTCAGGATTTGCAAACTGCAGATGTGAGAGATTGGTTAACTTCCTGCAGTCTCCCACAAATTCCACAAGAGTTGCAGAACTTATTAATTACCCCTATTTCACAGGCGGAACTTAGGGATGTTATATGGGCTTTAAATACATGGATCACCCCGGGACCTGATGGCCTTCCTCATGAAGTCTATAAAATTATTTATGAGGTGTTAGAGGAGGAACTTGTCGAATTTTATAATTCCACATTAGCAAATGGTAAATTTCCTGCTAGTATGTATGTTGGCACTTTGGTATTACTGTTTAAATCTGGGGAGAAAGGTGACTTGAGAAATTGGAGGCCTATCTCCCTATTAAATAATGATTGTAAAATTCTGATGAAGCTCTTTTGTAAAAGAATGGCAATAGTTTTGTAACCCCCCTGTTACCCGGGGTTACAAGAATCCCAGTTAGACCTAGTGGCAGGCAGGGAAGGCAGCTGGTGAAACTCCAGTTAAATGGATTTCACACTGTCTCACTCTGTTCTCAGTCTCAGCTGAGACTGAGGGATGACGTCATTTTAGAACTGGTACAGCTGCATAAGCCACATTGGAAAGTTGCAGCTAGGGAAGTCAGGATAGAATGTTGGGGAATTTGAAGTCAGTTCAGTAGTAGTTCAGTAGTGGGTTCAGTAGAGTAAAGAGGTGTGCTGCAGCTGCAGGCCCTCATAGCCCTCAGCTCTGACAAAGATCTATATTTTTGTTAGAGGTGTGTGTTCTCACCTGAAGAGGAACACAAGAAGACCCAAGTGAAGTGGTAGAGACCGACTGCTTCCAGGGGTTCAGGGCCCCATCCCTGCGGGGATAGGGGGAAGGATTCAGCCTACTTCCAGGGGCAATCCCCTGGTCTGGCTAGGGGAAGAAGAAGCTGCCTAATTTTAAGTTGGTGCTGAGGCACCAGACGTTTTGAATGAGATTTCTTTGAAGAAGAAAAAGCCTGTGGGCCACCTGCAACCAAGGGGTGAGTCTGCTCTGATAAAGGGCCGATGTGTTTTCACCTGAGACGAGATGAAGTTAAGAGACTGTTACTGTGGGGTCAGGAAAAGACGGCCAAGTACAGTTTTGAAAGTTGTGGGAATTGGACTGCTTAACTCTGTGGGGGTCTAGAGCAATGGACACAGCCACTATTTAAGTATGTTTCAAGTTCAGCACAAGTAGGATGGAAGAACAGTAGATTAAATGTGACATACATTTAAAGAGAATCTACACAGTAAAGTGTTTTCAGAGGATGAGGTGTTAAAGTCCAGAGAAATGGCCGGGTATGAATTATGGGAGCGAGAGTTGTGAGACCCCCCATCAGTAGTAATCAAATTGACCTCTACGGGTTTGCTTTGGGACACCTGTTGCTTTCTCTCAGGTACTTGGCCCATGCTTGAGAAAAGTACCCAGACGTGGGATTGATGAAGAAGATTCCCTGATGGAGCCAGAAGTGCTCAGAGGTGGTTTAGGGAGCCACCGAGAAATGTTTCATGCTTTATGGAAAGTGTCCAAGGGCTGACATGAGAGCCGAGCCATGGAAGAAAGGTAGCCCAGAGGGCTGGCAAGGGACCTGAGCCAGGGAAACCAAAAAAGAGTTGAGTTATGGCCGAATGCCCAGAGTGTTTTGAAACCTGAGGGGTTCAGTGTAAAGAGGATGAGTTCTGATCTCCATAAATCTACATTACCAGGAGTGTAGCCCCGTGGGGGTCCATCTATGCTTTGTTATTCTGTTGGATGTGAATAAAAGCCACACTTTAGAATCCCACCTTCTGGTATTGGACATTACAGTTATTGCTTCTAGTGTCTGGAGTTATTTGGGGGCCCCTGTGCAGAGTAGCCAAACCTAATCACCATGCTGAGTGACACCTTTCTCCCCAAGTTTCAACTTATAAAAATGGAGGCACCATGTCATAGGACCCAGGCCTCTCAACCTGTTCACTAGCTACACAGGCAGGGGTAGTAGCCCTCTCAGTTTAGCGCCGACTGGGGGTTACATCTTGGAGGCTACCACTGGGATTCCGTTGAAATTTGGGAGAAGGAACAAGAAAGGTTGCTCGGGTGATGGCTAGCATTTTTGCTATCTGGCAGTGGGTAGCCCAAAAAGTCTGAAGCAATGCCAACTAAATGTGCCACTGTGTGCTGCTGTCTATGTGCTGTTGTGATATTGGCAACTGTTTACCAAGGAGCAGTAAAGCCCGAGTGTGTATGCCCTCGTCCTGCATCAAATTACAGCATTTGCCAGCTTTTAAAAGTATTGTTGTGACTGAAAAAAGTATGGAAAACTGTGGGTAGCAAAAGGAAAATTGTGCCCTAGACGTTGGAAATGCTTTCTGTGTGGACTGAGAATCTTGTTGTGCTTAATGGCCATGAAAAATGGTTAAAATGGGCTCCTGCCGTAAGTCAGTTGAGAAAAAAAAAAAAAAAAGTGTGGTTTGCAGTTAAAATTTTGCCTACTCGATGATCGCCGTGAGGAGAAGAGCATTCAAGAGGAAAGAGGCTCATTTGCATGGCGTCGAGTGATTGGTGAGACTGCAATCAGTCCCGGCCCCAAGCTAGCTCTAGAGCGACTGCACAGCGTTCGAGAGGGAGAGTGAGTGGAGTGTGCAAACTGGCTTGTTAGGAAGAGCGTCACGGTGATTGAAAGCACTGTAAAAAGTTAAAATCGGACTTTTTCTGTTTAAATTCGGGCTCAACCCGCATCTCGATCAACTGGACTGTGATTGTGGTGTTCAGAGGGACCATCAGCAGGACTGCCAACCCGCTTCCTTCCAGAGGCCTCCACGATTGGCTGCAGGCCGGTTTTTCCATCGCAGCAAACAGCTACTGATAACAGTGAGTACCATCCAAATGAAATAGCTCAAACTGTGTGATTTCACCAAAAGCCAGCTGAATCTATATGTAGCAGTGTAATCGCTTTGTAAGGAATGATTGTGCCAGTTTAACCAACTAAAAGCAAGAATTCTGAGCAACAGACTGTGAGCATAATGATAGGTTCAGCAACAGTATAATTTTCAGAGCCATGTGTGAGAGACTGAGTTGTATGAGATATGCACCAAGAAATACAGGCAATCCTGTGCTATGAAATACCGAGGCTTTAAGGGACTGTAAGCTACAGCAATGTCTTCAGTGAGTAAAAAGTCCATGGTAAATCATATAAATGTGCTAGGAAAAAGTACAGTGCAAGTTTGTGCAGTTTGAGCAAATTTATCAGTAGAGTGTGTAAATCGGATGCGCAGTGGCTTGATCCATTTACAGAATGTTGATGTGTAGGCGTGCTGCCGCTGCCATTACAGGGTGGGGTAGTATGTAAACACAGCAGCAGAGGAGCCATTTTGAAAGAAAAAAAAAGTTTTCAGTGATGTGGGACTTGCAATAACAGTGAGCGTTGTTTGTTTTTCTCTGCAGTTATGGCTTCAGGACCAGTCCGCTACCCAGATCATGCCCGGGCTGTGATAGCAGTAGAAGCTAACAAGCTAAAGGACATTGAGAAATGTTACTATGGGGAACGACTGCCTCCTCATGTGGCGATTCCTGGATATCCATTGCGAGTATGTGTGATGTGCTTAAATACTGGAAGGAACGTCTTCATGGTACCTCACTGTTCTGGGTGCTTAGAGAAATATGGTTTGTTTAAAATGTCCAAGATTCATTTGGCTCCCACATGGACAAAAGTTCAAGAATCTGCAGTTGGCAGCACACAGTACCAGGTGGAGCCTGTTGGAGAAGGCCCCTTCAGAGTGTGGCATGAAGCAAGAGGGTGCAGATTTACAGACATAATAACGTGCTGATGTTTCAGAGTCTCAGTCGCAGAGAAACATTTCGGGAAGAGCATCACTAGACCCTTGGAGAGAGGGGCCTAGCCCAAGTCTCATAGGTGAAGACGAGACAAGGGAGGCCTTTGAATGGGAGGTTTCGACCTCCGCGCCCAGCGAAGAGTGGACAGTCTCAGGAGTGAGGACGACTACTCACTCCTGGGAGCAGATTCTCAGTGAGGAAGAAGAAGAGGGGGAACCTATGTGGCCTGAAGAAGAAGGCATGGGTTCACAGCCTCCAGTTCCTGGCTTGGAGGAACGCATGGAAGAGAGTGGTGACTTTGCAGCTCTGTCCCCACCAGGAAGAGTTAGAGATCCATTCTATGTGCATTGAGTATGCGTAGCTGGTAGAACCAGGACTGGCCACCCGAAGCCAGGCCAGAGGTCGTAAGTTGACCAAAGCTAGTAAAGAGGAAAGACTGGTTCATAGGAAAGTGAATGAAATCCATGAAGAATCGTTTCCTACCTTTCCTCGGAGAGTCTGGGAGGAGATTGAGAAAAGCAGGAAATCCTGGATTTGGGAAGGGGCAATGAAACATGTGCATCCTGGTGCAAACAAGTATGTAAAGAACAGAATGTTTCAAGAAAAATACAGCCAGTGGTAAAGAGGCAGGACACTGTTTATTGACACTGTTCGAATTGTGGATGGAGAGGGACATGAAACCTTTCACAGTGTGGATTATGAGCACCCAGATGGGGTAAATAACTCCAGCACCTGACCCATTGTGCTATTGGCCACAATGCAAAGACCTCCCTGTGAATGTGCCCATGCCTACCAAGTGGAAAGCAGAGCAGTGGTAGCCAGTGCTGCCATCCAGCAGTTGCCGTACCTATGTTGTTCCGCCAGACTGGCATTCCAGGAACCAGGTGCCCCACATTCATCAATTTTACAGTGACTGGCTTTCCAGATTCCATCAATTGGCCCACCAGATGACTTCAGATCCAGAGAGGACGCCAGCCCAGCTGTATCCTGACTCATCACCTGGGTATCGGATGACTTCAGACCAGCTGTTTTCCTTTTTGTTCCTGTTCCAAGGTTCCATCTCCTAGATGACATCATCCCAGCAGTTTCCAGATGTGCCCTCCTGTTGTTTCCCAGAAGATGTCCTCCCAGCTGTATTAGAAGAATGCTGCCAGGGAGAGTCTTCGGCCGGGGACCAGGTGTGGTACCGTTTCCGTTCTACAAGGGACTGGTAAGTCCAGACTTTTCTATTCCTATGACATTGCAGTACACACCGTACACTAGCAGACTCCAGATGTTTGAACTGTCCTCAAAGACTCTCCCCTTCGGGACTTTGGCCTGCTAGAACTGTGCTTCACCGGGTTCCGGCCCAGGAGAGACTCTTTATTGGACTTGCTTTCAGGAACTGTGGTCACTAGATGGGACTTTTAGGGCACTCCATCCTCCCCATTTGTGTATTGTAAATAATGTCATTGTTTTCTACTGTTTATACTGTTTTTCTACTTTTCTAAAAAATCTTTTTTGGGATTCTCCAGTGTTTTGATGGTAGGGGTTCAGATAGACTGTATACGCAGATTAGGAGTGTGTTTTTGGTTTTCTCTGTTTCTTGCAGGTGGTTCCTGAAAAAGACGTGAAGAGAAGACAAGAAGAGGAGGGACTCAGTGGAGTTCTTATGGTGTACTTTAAAAGTGTTGTAGTATTAAAGTACAAGATGTTGTTGATTACGGTATGTAATTTTCCTTCCACAGGTATGGTTGTGGGGGAGTGTGGCAGTAATGCATAGTGTTTGGTATTAGCTCTGGTGTGTGGTTGCATGGTGTTCAAGGTTGGGGGGAGGTCCCCTGTGTGTTTTGTTTTGGGGAATTTTGAGTTAGAGGCAGACATGTTTTCCCTAGAGGGCTAGGGGGGATAGAGAGGCTGTGGTCCTGAATGGCTGTAGGGGCCGCAGTACTGATCTATTAGGGCTGTGCTCTGGGCAGTTCTACCAGAGCCACTAGGTACCCATAGTTAGCGGGTAGAGTAGAGGCTGATATGTCAGCCACAGGCCTCTAGGCCCTTAGTGTTGTCTGCCTGTGCTAGCACATGGTAGGGGAGAAGGTAGCGCTACCTCCCCATAGTCAACACATAGGGTGAGATGGCCTAAGCTAGTTGGCTAATGACTGTGGACAGTCATTTTCCTGGCTCAGGGTGAGTGTAACCCCCCCGTTACCCGGGGTTACAAGAATCCCAGTTAGACCTAGTGGGAGGCAGGGAAGGCAGCTGGTGAAACTCCAGTTAAATGGATTTCACACTGTTTCACTCTGTTCTCAGTCTCAGCTGAGACTGAGGGATGACATCATTTTAGAACTGTTGCAGCTGCATAAGCCACACTGGAATGTTGCACCTAGGGAAGTCAGGATAGAATGTTGGGGAATTTGAAGTCAGTTCAGTAGTGGGCTCAGTAGAGTAAAGAGGTATGCTGCTGCTGCAGGCCCTCATAGCCCTTAGCTCTTACAAAGAGCTATATTTTTGTTAGAGGTGTGTGTTCTTACCTGAAGAGGAACACAAGAGGAGCCAAGTGAAGTGGTAGAGACTGCTTCCAGTGGTTCAGGGCCCCATCCCTGCGAGGATGGAGGGAAGGATTCAGCCTACTTCCAGGGGCAATCCCCTGGTCTGGCTAGGGGAAAAAGAAGCTGCCTAATTTTAGGTTCGTGCTGAGGCACCAGAAGTTTTGAATGAGATTTCTTTGAAGAAGAAAAAGCCTGTGGTCCACCTGCAACCAAGGGGTGAGTCTGCTCTGATAAAGGGCTAATGTGTTTTCACTTGGGACAAGATTAAGTTAAGAGACTGTTACTGTGGGGTCAGGAAAAGACAGCCCAGTACAGTTTTGAAAGTTGTGGGAATTGGACTGCTTAATTCTGTGGGGGTCTAGAGCAATGGACACAGCCACTATTTAAGTATGTTTCAAGTTCAGCACAAGTGGGATGGAAAAATAGTAGAGTAAATGTGATATACATTTAAAGAGAATCTACACAGTAAAGTGTTTTCAGAGGATGAGGTGTTAAAGTTCAGAGAAATGGCTGGGTATAAATTATGGGAGCGAGAGGTGGGAGATGACCCATCAGTAGTAACCAAATTCACCTCTACGGGTTTGCTTTGGGACACCTGTTGCGTTCTCTCAGGTACTTGGCCAGTGCCTGAGAAAAGTACCCAGATGTGGAATTGATGAAGAAGATTCCCTGATGGAGCCAGAAGTGCTCAGAGGTGGTTTAGGGAGCCACCGGGAAATGTTCCATGCTATATGGAATGTGTCCAAAGGCTGGCATGAGAGCCGAGCCATGGAAGAAAGGTAGTCCAGAGGGCTGGCCAGGGAGCCGAGCCAGGGAAACCGAAAAAGAGTTTAGTTAGGAACGAATGCCCAGAGTGTTTCGAAACCTGAGGGGTTCATGTGTTCTGATCTCCATAAATCTGCATTACCAGGAGTGTAGCCCCATGTGGGTCCATCTATGATTTGTTATTCTGTTGGGTGTGAATAAAAGCCACACTTTAGAATCCCAACTTCTGGTATTGGACATTACAGTTATTGCTTCCTGTGTCCGGAGTTATTTGGGGGCCCCTGTGCAGAGTAGCCAAACCTAATCACCATGCCGAGTGATACCTTTCTCTCCAAGTTTCAACTTATAAAAATGGAGGCACCACGTCATAGGACCCAGGCCCCTTAACCTGTTCACTAGCTACACAGGCAGGGGTAGTAGCCCTCTCAGTTTAGCATCGACTGGGGATTACAGTTTTAAACACCATTATTCACCCTACGCAGTTTAACGGGGTTTCCGCTAGAAAAATACAGGATGCTCTCATTTTCTTATGGGAGATTTTTGCTAAGGGTCACAGCGGGGAGATTATGGAGTTCTTAGTTAGCCTTGATCAGACAAAGGCTTTTGATTGTATTGACCATCCCTACTTATGGGCAGTTATGGAAGTAAATGGGTTTCCCTCTACATTTATTAAATGGAGCCAAGTAAGTTACCATTGTGCATGTTTAGTGCCCTGTGTCAATGGATGGTCAGGGGCTGCATGTCAACTGTACAGGGGGGTTAGACAGGGGTGCTTTTTATGCCCTCTGCTGTATATTCTCACCCTGGACCCTCTATTACATAAATTGAATCTTTCCAGTACTATTAAAGGAATAATGCCTGATAGGGTGGGTGTTATGCTGAGATAACATCCCACCTTGGGTGGTTGGGCCCGAGGCCACCAGCCGAGGGCGTCCAACACCCGAGAAGGGATGTTATCCCAGCATAACACCCACCCTGGAGGGCATTATTCCTATTATACAATGGCCCATTGTTTTATACAGAAAAAAAATAATTTTGAAGATTTTTTTTTTAGTGTTTAAAAATATTTTTTAAGAAAAGATGCAAACCATCATCAAGCCTGGCAAGTCTATCAATGCCATCATCTAGCTGATCAGCAGGGATATTATGCCAGGATAACATCCCTGCTGTGATGGCCAACTGACCAATCAGGAGCCAGGATTCTTTCTTGCCATTGAATAATAGGGGATTGTCTATAGGCTGTGAAGACTTCCCTATTGTGTCCATCGCCTGTGCAGATGATATTGGGCTGATTCTTGCAAATCAATATTCAGGAAGGTCTGCAGGTCAAGTGTTGTCAGACTTTTCCAGGATTTCTGGGTCAGAAATAAACTTGCAGAAAAGCTGTGTTCTCCCCATAGGCAACATGAGGGAGGCTGTAACTGAGATTTTAGGTATACCACTTTTTCATGGATATCATAAAATATTAGGCATCTTTTTTTGGACCTAGTAATTCACAATTTTTTAATTGGGGCATAAAATTAAAACAAGCTGCTGGTACAGTTACGTTATGGAATAAATGGCGGATGTCAAAAAGGAAAAGAATCTATATGATTAAAACCTTTTTGATTCCCATGTTTCTGTTTATCAGTGCTGTGTTTCCTCCCCCGAAAAAGAGGTGGCGGCTACGCTGTACAATCTTTTTTTCCAATGTCTTTGGGGTAGTCGTCTGAACCATATTAAACAGGGAACAACTTATCTATCAGTACCAGAAGGGGGCCTGGGAATGATTAACCCACGAATATCTTTTTATATTGTATTTTCTTTTCTCATAATTTCCTTCCTCTTCTGAAACCAAATTTTAAGATTTGGGGTCCCTGGATTATGGATCACAAAGGGCCTCTGTTCGCCTCTTGGGAGGACGCTAGTCCGATTCCAAGGCAAAAATCGATTTCAGATCTCCCAGTATATTTATATCATGCAGTGGGTAAAATTAAGTTATAGCACCTCACGAAACAAGATCTCAGGAATCACAATAGGAAAGAATTATATGCTCAAATACTTGGGACCTATTATATTGCTCTCCCACTGTATGGGGAGAAACCCTTACCTGAAAACAAGATTATTTCTGAGATGCTTACGTGCCTTAGGGTTCCCCCTTATATATGGGATTTTCAGTGGCTGTGCGTTCATCACAAACTTGGGGGTGAGAATAATATGAGACACAAAGAAGTTTCAGAAAGACTGTGCCCTAGAGTGACTACATGTGCTGGGCACCTGGAATCTAAGGACCATTTAAATTTTGATTGTCCTTATGCCGTATCTTTTTGGGCCTACTTACAGAAATGTTGGTTGGGGCACCCTTTTTGAATTTAACCCCAGACATGTTTTATTGAGGTATTTTTCCCAAGGGTTGGTCTAAATATGATATTCACACTATGCAGCTTATCATATTATGTATAAAATATCAGCTGTGGTTAGCTAGATGTGCACTTACTTTACGGAAACAGGCCAAAACAGTGGCTCAGGTGATTTATGCAGTTTTACAAGATATTGTGCACCTGAAACAAAGGGATGCTCTGGTATCTTCTCCTGCAATGTTTAAATTATGGTGGAGAAACATGACCTGGTTGGATACTGGGTAAAATTTAGGTTTTGGGAACATACTTACAGGAAATGTTGGGTTTGGCCCCTTGTTTTTCTTTCTTTGTTTATTTTTCAAACTGTATTTTTGTGTGTCTTAACAGAATGATAGGTATATTTGGAGAGGGCAGGATTTGTTATACTTTCCTTTGACTTTTTCAACATTGTTTATTCCTTTTATTGTCTCTTAATTTCTTACCACCTATTTTTTCAGTATGATGTAATAGTGTTTGTATGTGTTTGAAATTGTAATACAAATCCCCCCTTCTGATCTGACAAGACAGTTTTACAAAGAATTGTGAAGTGGGGGATTCCATATAATCAAGTCTTTACTATAGTTAGCAAAAGACTTTCTAGCCTAATCACAGATAGTGCATTTTCAGGAGAATTAAGTTTTCCTCAGTGTCCAGATTCCAGATACCAAAACAGAGATTGTAGTAACACAATTTACAAATGCTAGGATCTTGAAATTTGCTTGGGATGTACTTTGGCTAAGTTGCCATGGGAGGTTGGGGGAGAAGAGGAATCATAAACACAAACTGATGGAAGACAGAGTTTGCTCAAGGATTGCTGCACTAATGTTCTGGAACTGCAGGAACACCTCATTTTTGACAGCGCATATATTGCACCCTTTTGGAGACGGATAGCTAGGACTTGGTGGAAATCCCTATACTCAACATTCACGTACCATGAATTAGTATTTGCCTTTTTTTCCAGACCTCTGGGCAAAATACAATCCAGACACTCTACAGGTGATATCTGCAGGTTTTAAATATTATATATATGTATGGCAGGTATGCTGTGTATGGGCCACACAGCAGAAGACAACCGCACATCAAGAACCAGTACACAAATATTGTCATTCCCATGGGAGAGGTTAGAGACCGGAACATAAGGGTCTTTCCTGAACACAAAGTCAGCACAGTGTGGCAGCATTGCAAGTTCCTGTAACACCAGAGAAGAACATGAGTGGAACATGGGTGGATTCGTGGAATAGCCTTCCAGCAGAGGTGGGGGGGGCAAGAGAAAACAGTGGTGGGGTTCATGAATGCATGGGATAAGCACAAGGGAATCATAGTGGGAAGGAAGGGGAGGGAGGAAGAAAGAGCTATAGATTGGGTATGGTCTGAGATAATAGTATAGATAGTGAGAAATAGGCAGACTGGATGGATCAAGCAGTCTTTATCTGCCATCAAATTCTATGTAACTTTGAATCATCCTAATCAGATTTTGAATGCTTGTCTTTTCCTTTCAAAAGCACAATTGTTATATAATTATTTACCATACAAGATGGTATACTACATTTGATTAGGTTTTCTTTTTTCTTAATATAAAAGTACATTTTTACTTAATATTTTTGTTTCTTTTAGTTTTCCAAGCACTGTGTATATACATATTTCTTTGTCTTCCTTTTTCCAAATAGTTATATGAGTTCTCTCTGTGTTTATTATTTATATTTATTTTTAAATAAAAATACCCCTGCTATTTTGCCAATTAGTGCCACAGCAGGTTTTATCACCTTATTATTCGATAACTACTCACTGTGAATCCGCCTTAAAAGATGTATATCAGGAGGTACTACAGACCTTGCCACGAATGTCGTAGGCCAACACTGGTCATCTGTCTCTTGGATTCAGTAATTTGTAAACTAGGTTCTCTTCTTTTTCTTAGTTGAGCTGTTTATTGCAGGAGGCAGTATAGTGTAGTGGTTAAGGGCACTAAGCTGCAAACCTGGAGACCTGGGTTTGAATTCCATCAGCCCCCACTTGCATACTGTGTAATCCTGAGCAAGTCACTTAAAGCAGCAGTGCAATGAAACTGGGTTAAAATTTGACCCCGCCTTTTTTCTTCCTAATTGATGCCAGATGTCTTCCAGTTTATTTTGGTGGGGAAATGTTCATTTTTCATTACCATTTAAGAATGTTATGAAAGTTTTAAAGTAATTATTTCTCAAGAGAAAAAGATGGCTGCCTCATGTTCCCATAGAAATAATACTGAGGACTAGAGGAGGATAAGAGTCCAAACAAAAATGCAGATGTACAGTACACAGTATAGGAAGCATCCAGAAAACCCAAATCAACAGTTCTGCCAATATTGTTTATAACCATAGCAGACAATTGGCTTTTTTGAATAACTTTTTTCATTGCACTGCTATTTTAACTTCCTTGTGCACCCAGGTGGTTCCACCATGTCGGTTCGACACCTATATGGGCAACTGACACTACAGCGACATGATGATGCCAACGGTGACTATGCCATGTAGCAATTGTGCCACCCAATCACCATTGTGCCCAAAGCACCGGGGCACAGTCCGTCTGTTTGTGGGGGGTTCACCCCCTACATCCCCCCAGAAATAATATAATCACCTCCTGGTTGGAGGCATAAGGGGAAAAGTGCAACACCCTTGGGGCAGCAACAACGGTAGGTACTGTGAAATCCCCAATGGTCGGAATGATGGTTGGTCAGGTTGCAGCACCCACATTGCCGTCGCTGTCAGGGTTTCACTGTGCTGATGGCACACCTCCCAAGTCACACCTGGAAACAAGCTCTGGCTTAGTGTGCCTTTCCTGGTTAAACAATTTTCCCTTTCCTTTCCTTTCCCTTTATAGGTATGGAAAATGTTTTAATAATTGGGTATTTTTTTCTTGTTTGATATGCAGATTTTCATTGTTTCATTCTTTTTACCCTTTTCAAGATGGTTCTTTGATGTCTGATGAATTCATTTTTTTGTAAACACCATGTTTGACTGTATGTCTGGTTTGCTTTTCAATAAACATATCATCTTCAGATTAGTACACTTTCAACTGGGCTCAGTTTCATGCTAGCACACTAAGGGTATGCTCTCCAATTATCACATTTCAAATGTGGCAGTTTAGGTACCAGTTAATACTACAGCAGCAATATCATACACAGGAAGATTTGTAAGAGGGACTGGACTGCATAACCATAACAGAGATTGGTGATGGTTCATGTATATGTCGTGCTGTTTAATTTCTGCTGATTCATGAATTTATATGGTATTTTGTACTATAATTGATTTTAATCAAACTCCCCCTGCTCTTCTTCAGTAAGTGCCATGGGATCTTTTACTTCCACCTGGACAGTGACCAGAGATGGGCAGAAGGGACCACGGTTTAACACCTCATCTGAAAGATGGCTACTCACCAATGCAGCACACCCCTAGTATTGCAGTACAGTGTTAATTATGGGTATTACCCCAAGTGGCTGGTGCAGGGCTAGAACCCACAACCTTCTAATCTTACAATATAATTTTTTTTAACTCTTTTTTTATCATCTCCAACCCCGAACTCTCTCAGGCTGCCCTGTCTCACTGTGCCACTCTACCGCCCACCGTGATCTTCCTCCTTATATATGCTACTACCCCCCCCACCAAATCCAAGCCAGACAAGCCCCCCGGCTCTGAGCCCCCCGAGGCAGGGCCGCCAACCACTCACCTGGCGCTCTATCTATATTCCAGTTTGTCCGGCTGGGTCGGCGAGAAGACCAAAGGAGCGAAGAGGAGATCTGGTCCTGGGCGTGTGGCAGCCAGTCCTGCAGGAAGCCGTCACCTATCGGGACTGGAGGGTTTTTCTTGTTTTACACCTTTTCCCCCTACCCCTCTGGCAGAGCCTGAGCTTGCAATGACACCAGGGACATCTGTCGCAGCTCTGCAACCCACTATTTGGCCGTGGAGCATTGCAGTGCCTCCGGTCACCACCGGGGGCCACTGCGATGCTGGGCTTAACTCTGAATTCCCCCGAGAGAGGACAGCAGTCCTACGGATGCTCAATCCTCAATCTCTCCTGCCAATCCCTGGTGGCCCAGGCTGGTTCCCAAACCCGAGTCACTGGTGTGGTGCAAGGTGTGGCGTCCAGCACCTCAACCTTCAGCCCCACTGGGTCGGCTCCTAATCTTACACTATAATGGGATATGTAGCAGTATAGTAGGATATGCAGCTATATGATGGCCCAAACCGAGGAAAGGTAGCCAACTCTGTTAAGAAGGGGGATAAAAACTTTTATAGGTACATTAGTGAGCGAAGAAAGACCAAGGGAGGGACAGTGAGGCTTAATAAAGGGAGGGATGGGGTGGGCAGAGGGTGACAGTGAAAAAGCAGAGATACTGAATGAATTTTTTTTGTTCAGTAATCACAAAAAAAGAGGAGGGGGACGTACCTAAACCAAACAATAGAAGCACTTTGGATAAGGGGGTTGATACCAGTCCATTCACAGAAGAAAGGGTCCTGAAACAACTCCTAAAACTCTAGGTGGACAAGGCAATGGGGCCTGACAGGAATTCACCCCAGAATTCTAAAATAATTAAGGGGAGAACTAGTGACACCACTGACTAACCTTTTTAACAAATCATGGGAGGATGGGGTGGTACCTGAGGACTGTAGGAGGGTGAATGTGATTCCCCTTCATAAAAGTGGGAGCAAGGCAGAGGCAGAAAACTACAGACCTGTTAGTTTGACCTCAGTGGTAGGGAAAATGATGGAATCACTTCTGAAGAAAATAATTGTTGAGTACCTAGAGGCCAGAGGGGCACAGGACCCAAGGCAGCATGGATTCACAGCGGGAAGGTCATGTCAGACGAATCTAATAGATTTCTTTGACTGGGTGACCAAAGTAGACGAATCTAATAGATTTCTTTGACTGGGTGACCAAAGTAGTAGACCAGGGCAGGGTTGTGGACATGGCCTACCTAGACTTTAGCAAGGCATTTGACACAGTACCACACAAAAGATTAATAAACAAGTTAGCCAGCCAGGGAGAGGGTCCCAGGGTGGTAGCCTGGGTAAAAAAATTGGCTAGACAACAGGACACAGAGGGTAATAGGAAACGGAGTCCACGCCAAAGAAAGGGGGGTTACTAGCAGGGTATCACAGGGTTCAGTACTGGGGCTGGTCCTCTTTAAAGTAAATGTGTGATTTTAAAAAATCACAGTTTTGGCTTTTTTACTCACTCCATAACGTTTGGGAAGGGATTGTAATATTGTCCGAACTGGGAGCCAGCTGATCCCTTCCCACTTCCAAGTCTGCCTGCTCTGTCCCCTCGCTCACCCATTTTGTGACGTGGTACCAGGGAGAATGCGGGGATGCGCACAATGAAAGTTTATAAGTGACATTGCAGAGGGACTGGAAGGACTAACTTTTAAAACAATTTTACTAAACTTTTTAACATTTGATAAAAATGAAAGCCACGGCTCAACTAATGGACCCTATTAGTCGAGCCGTGGCTTTCATTTTTATCAAACATCAGTTTAAAGTTTAGTAAAATCATTTTAAATGTTAGCCCCTTAGACTTGTATTGGGTGCATCCCCATGCTCTCACTGGTACCACGTCACAAAACGATGGAGCACGGGGGCAGAGCAGGCAGACTTGGAAGTGGGAAGGGACTGGTTGGCTCCCAGTTTGGACAACATTATGATCCCTTCCCAAATGTTATGGAGTCAGTAAAACATTTTTCATTTTCACACAGAGGGGCTATCGCCGCCCCAGAGTAGCGGGCTATGAAGCCCAAACTGCTAGCTGACACAATCTCTTTAATGCCTTTATAAGTGACAGTGCAGAGGGACTGGAAGGAAAAATATGCCTCTTTGCAGATTACACAAAGATCTGCAACAGGGTTGATACACGGAGTGGAGGGTGGTGGAAAGGATGAGAAGGGACTTGGCAAGGTTGGAGGAATGGTCAAACGTATGGCAGCTTAGATTCAGTGCAAAGAAGTGCAAAGTAATGCACCTGGGAAACAAAACCCAGGGGAAGAGTACACAATGGGGAGGCACTAACAACAACAAAATGGAAAGGGACCTAAGGTAGGCAGGCAATGTGAGAAGGCAGTAAGGAGGGCTGGGGGGATACTGGGATGCATAGGGAGAGGCATCAATAGTAGAAAACAGAAAGTTGTCATCCCTCTGTACAGACAGTTGGTGAGACCCCATCTGTGCAAGGACATAGGATGGAGGCAGTCCAGAGCAGGACAACGAAAATAGTGCAGGATCTACACCAGAAACCATACAAAGAAATACTAAAGAAGCTTAATATGTATACCCTCAAGGAAAGGAGGGAGAAGGGGGACATGATAGAAACTTTCAAGTACCTCAAGGAAATCAACAATGTCCAAGAGGGTAGCATCTTTCAGAAAAAGAGAGATGCAAGAACAAGGGGCACAATTTGAAGATGGGGGGATGGCATAGGGGCAGCTTGAGGAAGTATTTTTCAAAGAGAGGGTGGTGGATGCATGGAGCGGTTTCCCTGAGGAGGTTGTGGGGTCAAAAACAGTGGGGGAATTCAAGAATGCATGGGACAGACATAAGGCAATTCTAGTGGGGGGGGTAGGAGGAAGTAGGCTGTTGGTTAACTAGGATCTGCAGCTTATTCAATAGGTATGGACATGGGCAGACTGGGTGGGCCAAAGCGGTCCTTATCTGCCGTCAAAGTCTATGTTTCTATATACATCAGATATAATAGGACATACAGCAATATAACAGGATATACAGAGGATATAATGGTTTATACAGTGAGCATGTTGCCTAAAGGACTGAGGTAAAAACGCTATCCCAGCTGATGACAAACCTGACACATAAGATAGCAATTCTATCTTATGAATCAGGTTCATCACACCAGTTATCGTGACACTCCGGTTAATCATAATCGTGGACCAACTGTTTCAATCCAACGGCGCATCTGGCGAATGGTGGAGAGAGATTGTTGCACTACAATAAAGAAATTAAAAAAATCTATCCTCTAAATCGCTGATCTGATTTTGGCAACACATTTGTTGTATAAACCGGACATGGTATGGATGACCGTGTCATATGGTTTTTATCTTCATTCGAGATCTGCGACCTCTTGATCCTTCACCCATGGCTACACCACTCGTGTGGGTTCAAGAGGTCACAGATTTCTCATGAGGATAAAAACCATATGACAAGCTTACCCATACCATATCCCCTATATATACAAAGGACATAATGGGATACACTTATCCGGGCGGTACATCCTCTGGCTCCGCCCCATGACATCAGATCTTCCTTTCCACTGAAAGAGTCCAATCTCCTCCTTCACAGCTCTGCAGTGCTGTAGGCTACCTAAGTGCAGTTTTGGAAATTGTTTACTTTCATTGAGTTTTTGCAGTGTTCCTCAATGGCTTTCCTCTCCCTCGTTCTGGCTCTGGCTCATTGACAGAAGATTGACTCTGAGGAAGCAAAGCTGACTTGCAGCTTCAAATTCTGCATCACATGTTGGTAGAAGATGTTGAAAATGGACCAATAAATGTCTTGCCTCTGTTACCTAGGGGCAGTGCATAATGTTTCTGGCTGTGGCCTATGCCAGGTGATGCTTCCTTCTTCCTTGGAAAACTGCATGGCCAGGCCTCTTCTCAGTCAGCTGGCTAACAGGGATCCAAAACTCCAGCCAAAGGGCAGCAGGATGGCCTCTGCTGGAGCAGGGTCTGCTGCCTAGCTTGCGGCTATGGAAGAAGCAGCAGAGGCTGCTGCGTTGGGCACCTCTTTAGCCTCAGTGCTGCTCCTGGATGGAGCCAGCATCAGAGGGTCTTTCACAGAGGATTTCCGTGAAATGTGTCAGGCCCTCCAGGCCTGTGGGGGAGAGCTCTATCCACCATGGCAAGAAACATAAGCGCTGCCAGTGCCAGTCATAGGTTTGGGAGAGATTACAGTCCTCCTGCTCCTTTGTCTCCCCCGACCGCTCAACACATGTCGAGTGCGTGGCTCCAGTTGAGCTCAGCTTGGTCAAGGGATCAGTCGGCAGCTCCATGGTGCCCTCGTCGGGCATGTCGACCTCAACACCAGTCAATCAGACTGTCAAGATTTTGCTAAACCCTGTCAACCAGTTGTCAGCGGGGATCAATAAGGAGTCAGTCTCCAAGATCCCGGTTATCCTGGTCCTCTCCCAGGAGGACATGCACCGGTTGGTGTCCCCAACCGGTTCTACTCGGGATCAGCCTCCACTGGTGGTTGTGCCACCAAGGCCAGTGCTTGTTTGTGCACCTAAGCATGTGGTCTATACTGATCCTCTGGTGGCTTCTCCTTGGCATCAACCCTCAGGTCAATGGTTGAGGTCATGGTCAAGGGTAACTCATGCTTTGGATCCCATTCAACCAGGAGGCATGCCATCAATGTTCTTTGTCCTACTCATCCTCAGGTGAGGAGAGGCATCACCACAGGATGCAATGGCACTACAAAGAACTCCTCTGACAGCAATGGACCACTGCAGGGCAGGTTAGGGCTTTACTCCCCTGGACCTGTGGTTAACTGGCAGACGCCAATACTGCCCACGCCAGTCCACCCTCAGCAGATGTCCCCAGTGTCTGCCTCTCCACCCTTGTGGGTGGAGCTGCCTCCACTGCAGTCTTTGGTGGGAGCTCCAACCAAGGACTCCCATGCTGCAGCCGGCTTGCCAGGTCAGCTGTCGGGGGAAATCACCCATTTGGAAGATGGAGTGGTCAGAAGTATCAAACAGCTGTGAGCCATTTTTAAAGAGTCCTCAGACAGGTCATCCATGTTGTCCTTGAGGACCCACACCTTTGACCATGCCTCAGTCAAGGAGCTGTCGCTCAGCCATGAGCTGGTGATGTTCAAGGCTCTCTTCCATCTGATCTCAGAGGGTATCCATGTGTCCTTGGAACCAGTCCAGAGGAGGGCAAAATACCCCTTCACAGACATTTTGGACAAGGATGACTCCCCTGGGGTTATCTTTCCCATGGCTGATGCCATTCTGGGACTGACCCTATAGCTTTGGCAGCATCCAGCATCCTGCCAGCAGCCTCCACCCACATGGTTCACAAGTACATGGTCCCTACATTCAATAGATAGAATGTTTACTATGGATGGAATACAAGAATTCAAAACTTTGCTCAGTTCTACTGGCGGAATGTTCATCCTCACAATCACACAACAGAAGGTCTCAGCTGGAACCAGGACTTCTGTTTTATCTGTAGAACTTGAACAGCAGAGATCTCTCTGGTATGCAGGTGAGGATAGGAGGGGGAATTTTCATGGTCCGGAAAGAAACACCAGAAAGTAAAAATGTAAATACTGTACTGTAGTACTTCATTCTGTAATTAATGTATATGTGTGTAAGAAGAGGATTATGAGGGTGAAACATACTTATTATTCTTTTAAATGTATGGCACTTTTATTTTTAGGGCCTAGTTTAAGGTTTTTAGTGAGTAAAGGTGGCAGCCATGTGAGGTTAATACTGATTTTATTGTGAAGAGGACGCTGGATCTTTATCCAGTGCTGTTGTGCTGAGTTGACAGCACAGGTAAAAATGGCCCTCAGTCAATCAGGTTTCACAAGTTTTGAAACCCATTTTATAATGGGATATATAAGGGATATACAATGGAGAGCTGTCAGATAAATGGTTTATCTACACAAGTGCTGTTTGACCTCGGGTAACCTCGCGAGTGGCATAAGCCACGAGTGAGATGTCCGAGGTCAAACAGCACAAGTGTAGATAAATCATTTATCTGACAGCTCACCATTGTATATTTCATTTATGCAGTAGGGTGCTTTCTGTCAGTGCAGGGACATTTGCTTTTGATTGTTTATCTTTCTTCTGCATATGTATGTCAAAAAAGTGAACAAAAATAGCATTTTCTGCTCTTTTTTGCTAATTATAAAAAAATCTATAAGGTATCTATCAATGAAATACCACTCATTTTGTAGATAATTTTTGCTGAACAATTTTCATGCTCACAGCACTATGCTATCTTTTTTCATTTTAAAGTTATTTGCATTTGAATATAGTTAGTACTAGTACTGAGGCTGAACATTCTAAATAAGTTCCAGAGTGATTGTGACATATCTACTATGTGTATAAATCTGTGATGATGCGTCTACTATGTGTATAAATGCAAAATTTTGAATTTATCACATAGTAGCTCAGATTTATCACATAGGATTTATGTCCACACCTATTGCATAAACAGTGATATCATGGGATGTACATAGGATATACTGTAATTGGATCTACAGTGATATAATGAGATATATATGCAGTATCAATATTTAGTTTTTGTTTACCAAGTAGGTGCACTAGCCATAGCAAATGACTATTTTCAGGCATGACCCGGGAGGGTACAGAGCAAACAACAGGAAACAAATTACAGTTCATACAAACTGCAGTACATAGTAGACAATAACATATCGAATGAGCAGTGTCAGCAGGCATTAACAACAAGGCTGGGTTAATACATAACAGAGTGAAGGTACAGCAAAAATACTAGTAGCTAGACATTAAATCATAACTATTGCAGAAAACAGGGGAGGAAGAATACAATGCTGGCTGTAATCTATAAAATAGCCAATATCAGGTAGGTGTAGCAGAGGAAATATAAGGCAGGGAGGGTAGAGGGTGGGATAGGGTAGAGCTAGGAACAAGATAAGAGGGAGAAATATGCAGCAATATGGGGGATATACAGGGATATACAGCGATATAATGGTTTCTACTGTGAATAACATAGGATAGATATACTATACAGCGATATAATTTGCAACACAGAGGATAGAACTCTTCTAAAAGTAACTCCTATGAGCCCACACCCTTCCTGTCTAGAAGCCAGGCAGCTCACGTCTGTGACATGCCTGGCCCTAGGGCAGCTCTGGCGTGGTTTTCCCTGGATCACACACGGATCTCGATCTCCTAGGTGGCAGCGCTACCATGGGGGCATCACTGTTCTGGCCTAGGTCAGTGCAGTTTTTTCCATACAGTTTTTTCTTCCAGCCATGCGCATCATTCCAGGGATATACCCTGTTCGGGTCTACAGCCTACGAGGAGAGACTAAGAGAACTGAATATGTACTGACTGGAGGAAAGAAGGGATATGATAGAAACATTCAAATACATAACAGGTATTAATAAAGTTCAGTAAGGTAGCATTTTCTGCAGAAAGACAGACTTGAGGACAAGGGGTCATGCTATGAAGCTGGGGGGAGGGGAAGGGAGGCTCAGAGGGGATTTGTGGAAATATTTCTTCAAAGAGAGGGTGGTGGAAGCCTGGAACAGCCTCCCAATAGAGGTGGTAGGTGCCAAAACAGTCGCAGGATTCAAGCATGCATGGACAGATGCAAGGGGACTTTGGAAGAAGCACATGGGGTAGGGATGACCGGAGATTGTACAAGGGCTGCGGTGGCACAGAAGGCAGGGAAAATGGGCAGACTGGATGGGCCAAAGGGGTCTTTATGTGCCAACAACTTCCGTGTTTCTATCCCCTCTCTCCTCAGGCTTCAGCAACCCATTGGTTACCCCCACAGCTTTCCCCTACATAGCAGGGGCTCTGGGGGATGGCTGTCTTCCTCCCCTCGAGGCAGTTCACAGTGTGTACTAGGACCCAGGGGAGTCCAGAGGCCCAGACTGTCATATAGACAGATATGGGTTTCTCTACCCATGAAGTTGCTCCCACCTCCCTCAGACATAAGCGTTTTTTTCTGGGTGGCCTCACACACACAGAACAGCCCTGTGGCAAAGACAAGCTCCCTGGCCCAGCTGCAGGGCTTGTAGCACCAGAGCTCACTGTCAACCCTCGCCCACTGAGGAACACTGTCGCCCAGCAGCTGCCCCAGCCTGGCCTGTCTGCTGATGTTGCAGCTCAGGTCTGCTACCGAACCCAGGTCACCTGCATTGAGACACCTGCACAGCAGCGCAGCGTGCTGCCATTGGGCCATCAGGGTGTCCCTGGTCAGATCTCTGATAGAATAGGAGACCCTTACAGTCTGATCACAGGAATGTCCACCCTGTATGATCCACAGTGGTGACTGTGAGCAATCTGTATCAATGGGCAACCATATTCAACCCTGGGCAAACTTATACAGGTCACATACAAAACAAAGTAGCCAGCCCAGGACAAGCCGATATAGGCCATATACAGAAAAAGTAGTCAACCTGATATGGACCATATACAAAAAAAGAAACCAACCCAGGGCAAGCCGATATAGGCCATATACAGAAAAAGGAACCAACCCAGGGCAAGCCGACATAGGCCATATACAGAAAAAGAAACCAACCCAGGGCAAGCCGACATAGGCCATATACAGAAAAAGAAACCAACCCAGGGCAAGCTGATATAGGCCATATACAGAAAAAGAAACCAACCCAGGGCAAGCCGACATAGGCCATATACAGAAAAAGAAACCAACCGAGGGCAAACCGATATAGGCCATATACAGAAAAAGTAACCAACCCAGGGCATACCAATATAGGCCGGATACAGAAAAAGAAACCAACCCAGGGCAAACCGATATAGGCCGTATACAGAAAAAGAAACCGACCCGGGGCAAACCGATATAGGCCGTATACAGAAAAAGAAACCAACCCAGGGCAAACCCACATAGCAGGCCATATACAAAAAAGGAACCGACCCAGGGCAAACCGATATAGGCCATGTACAGAAAAAGGAACCGACCCAGGGCAAGCCGACATAGGCCATATACAGAAAAAGAAACCGACCCAGGGCAAGCCGACATAGGCCATATACAGAAAAAGAAACCAACCCAGGGCAAGCCGATATAGGCCATATACAGAAAAAGAAACCAACCCAGGGCAAGCTGATATAGACCATATATAGAAAAAGAAACCAACCCAGGGCAAACCGATATAGACCATATACAGAAAAAGAAACCAACCCAGGGCAAACCGATATAGACCATATACAGAAAAAGAAACCAACCCAGGGCAAACCGATATAGGCCATATACAGAAAAAGAAACCAACCCAGGGCAAGCCGATATAGGCCATATACAGAAAAAGAAACCAACCCAGGGCAAGCTGACATAGGCCATATACAGAAAAAGAAACCAACCCAGGGCAAACCGATATAGACCATATACAGAAAAAGAAACCAACTCAGGGCAAACCGATATAGACCACATATAGAAAAAGAAACCAACCCAGGGCAAACCGATATAGGTCATATACAGAAAAAGAAACCAACCCAGGGCAAGCTGATATAGGCCATATACAGAAATATTAGACCTTCAGGTTTTTTTTTGTTTTTTTTTTTATTATGCCCATCTTTACTTCTGTACCTGGGAGGATGGAACAGTCCATTGAAAATCAGGACCCCATGGATCTCATGATGTCCAGTGGAACTGGGAAGATTCGAACTCTGCCATCAGTGCAATTTAATTTTCCATCCAGATAACGGCTCCTGGCCTTTTTGCTTGCTTCCACTGTCTTCAGCAACACTTCAGGCACACAAGCTTGAACCTCTGTTGCTGCGATAACGCAAGATTAGCAGGGAAGCAAGTAAATGGCAGGAGCAGCAGCATGCGGATGTGCCAGAAGCAGTTGGTTGACTAAGGGAGCAAGAAAACAAGTAGTGGCGGAAGCACATGTGTAGACAAGATGCGGTCAGACTGCTGGAGTGGGCAAACAGTTAGTGATGGCATCCGGCAAATGGCTCAGGAGTGGTCAGCCCATAGACAATGCAGGCAAGTAGTTGGAGGCATCAGAACCTGAATGGGACAAAGTTGTCCAGAAGATGAAATTGCTGTGGTGGGTCTCACATATGGGAACAGTGTCTGGTGGGGGAAAAAACGCTTATGTGCAGTTGACACACATAGTGAAATATTGGGAGGGGGGTTAGGTTTGGAATTTCTGACTGGCAGCTGTAGGTTGTGAGGACTGGGCCAGGGAAGAGGCAGAGATATAAGAACTGGGGCAGGGAAGGGGCAGAAATGTAATAACTAGAATGGGGTGTGGAAGAACAAAGGAAAGGGAGGGGGAAGAAATGAGAACTGTGGCGCATGGAGGGGCAAAAATGTGAAGTCTGGGGCAGGGAGGGGGGCAAAATGTAAAAAGTGGCCAGGGACGGAACTGATATGTGAGAATGGGCAGGGAGGGAGCAGAAATGTGAGAACTGGGGCACGGCAAGAGCAAAGATGTGAGAAGAGGGGTAGGTAGAGTGTTAGGAGGTTGTGGAATCAGATGTGTGCATACTGGGGCAGGGTGGGTGTCAGCAGATGGGGGGGCTTAAGATGTGCATACTGTGGCATGGGGTGCCAGTAGATGGGATAGGGGATCGAGCATGTGGCTGTATAGAGGATAACGTATGGTCATCGATGGTTAACCGGTTTGTTAACCATCGAGAGGTTGCCAGGGTGACCATGTAAACCTCAAGAGCGAAGCTCGAGAGGTTTAAGTCACCATGGCAACCTCGAGATTGGTTAAAAAAACGGTTAATCATCGATGTACCATACATTATATTTTATAGTGTATGGTACCATTTAGGTTTTTAAGAAAAGAAAGCAGTTCCTTACTGTAGTTTTGTTTCAGTCACCGCCGCGGCCGTTTCAAAGCCGTCCAATCCAGTTGTGCGCATGCCCAGACTGTTCCTGGTTGTTAACCCATCGATGTGACATACCATCGATGGGCTAGCAAGATCGTGACGTCACATCGATGGTAAAACGTTGTTATAAAAAGGTAGATTTCTAACAACGTTCTACCATACATCATAAATGTGTTTAACCATAGCTCACATGGATGAATGGAGCAGAAGAGATTCTGAATTCTCTATAGTCAAGAAAAGCTGGAGAAAGAGCAGAGGCAGAGCAAGGCAGAACATACGAGGAGAGACTCAGAGGTCTCAACATGTACTCCCTGATGGACAGAAAGGAAAGGGGTAACATGACTGAAACCTTCAAGTACCTTAAAGCTCTCAACAGAGTGAGCTCTGGGGGTCTGTTCAACCTTAGGGGGAACAGGACCACTAAGGGCACTGCCTCAAACTGATGGGGGAAAGATTCAGGGGTGAAATGAAGAAGCACTTTTTCACTGAGAAGGTGGTGGTTAAGCAGAATGAGCTGTCAGAGGAAGTAGTCTCCCTGAGGACAGTGGACAGCTTCAAGAGAGGCTGGGATGGAGTAAAGGGGAAAGTTGCATATAGGGGAGGGGTTGTAGGGGGGACATAGGTGGGGAGGGAGGAGTGGATAACGGGGAAGGGGGTATGGATCCCTCAGTAGACACTGAGGGGTCTGCAAACTCGAGCAGGCATGACAGACCACAAGGCCTTTTTCTGCTGACTCGGTCGTATGTATAGAATTGTTTGTAACTGTATTGGTCCTTGTACAAAAAAATGAACAAAGCGGGTGATTCGACACCTTTTATTGGACCAACAAGAGATTTACAGAACACCAGTTTTCAAGCTATACTGATGTCTTCTTCAGGCATGGCAGTTTTTTTTTCAAAAGACAAACTTAAATACATTGGGTAGAACTGATACATAAACGTTTACACATGGGTGTGACAGTTCTGTTGATAAGGCAGTAAGTAACTGGATACGTGCAAAATGAAAACATTAGAAATGTCGGCTGCTCACTAAGGAAGTATCCAATTACTTGCTGCAGAAGAGCTCTGTGTAGCCTGAAAGCATGTGTTTTGTAAATAAAATCACCCTCTTTGTTCATCAGTCGTATATATGTAATGCACAGAATGGAGTCAGACCAACACACACATTAGAAAATACTTAATTTTCTTATTTTTAGTGTATTTTGTGAATGTTTTTCAGTCATATCATTCATTTCCTAAAGGTTTGGATTTTAATCTGAGCCAACCAGATCTAGCATGACTCTGACCTGGATCCTGGTCCTAATAATAAGGGTCAGGACCTTGTTGGGTCTGTCCATCCCTAACTGTAACTCTCTCCTTACTGACCTTGTGGTCACTCTCCTTTTTTGCTCATGCCCCTTGCACTGTCCGGTACCTTCCCTTATGATTAGAAGCACCTCAGTAAAACTCAGACCACCTGGGCCTGCCCAATGGCGGCACCGGCGACCCTTGTTTGAGAAGGAGCCTAAGTCTTCAGAGGGCCGGGCGGGGTGGGGGTGGGGGTGAGGATCGGGCATTCCACAGGATACTGTCCTCCTCCTCTGATGAGGGAGGCTAGTGGGTTCTGTTCTACTGCTGCCACCTGAGTGACCACAGGTGACGGTGCAGGTCAGAGCTACTGGGGGTGGGCAGATTCCTTGTGACAGTGGCAAGAGTATGTTCTGTGTGTTCATATCACTGACATCCAAGCCCATGAGACAGGAATGGTCCCGGATGAATGGAAAAGAGCAGCTGTGGTCCCTCTCCACAAAGGCGGAAGCAAGGAAGAGGCAAGCAACTACCGGCGAATCAGCCTAATGAATGAATGAATCTTTATTTATAAAGCGTCTTTCTAAAACCAAGGCATTGTACATAAACCAGGATGACAATTTAAAACACACATTATAATCAGAAAATTTAAATCCATAAAAACAACAAAACTAAAAATATTAATTTCTAAAATCTGAGTATACCAAGCAACTGTTCAATACAACTAATCTGGATATGTTAGGTTAAACAGATATGTCTTTAAAGTTACCTTAACACTCTGGACGGTCAGGCAATCTCTTATCCAACAATGTAGAGAATTCCACAGGGTTGGGGACACAAAAGTCAAAGATTGGGCCCCCGATGTCTTTAAACGGACCCTTGAAATCTCTAGCAATCTCTTATTGGTGGATCGGAGAGGCCGGAGTGGATGGTAAGGGCGAAGGAGATCTTGCAGGTAACGGGGGGCCCTGGTTGTGTAGGGCTTTATAGGTCAGTAACCCGACCTTGAAGGAGATCCGCCACTGTACTGGCAGCTAGTGCAGTCCACCAAGCACATGTGTTATGTGACTGGCCCTAGAGGTACCGGTCAATAACCTGGCTGCCACATTCTACACTAGCTGCAAGCGGCGGATATCGACTCCCAGAAGCCCTGGGTAAAGGGCATTGTAGTAGTCAAGGTGGGAGGTTATGATGGCGTGGACAAATGTTGGACGATCATCAAGAGGAACAAGATACTTCACCTGGACAATAGTCCTCAGTTGGTAAAAAGAGGATTTGATGTGAGTAGATCACAGATTTAGAAGTAGGTAGCCATCTGGGAACTAGCGACCACCGAACAGTGTGGTTCATGACAAACACACCTGTGGAGTCAAGCCATGCAAAGACAAAAGTATTGGACTTTAGGAGGGCTGATTTTGGCAAAGGCAAAATAGATGAGTGCCTAAGGAGTGCACTAGCAAATGGTCAGGAAAGAGGCATAGCAGAACAATAGGAGAAAATCAAAACTGTCATCACAGAGGCAACAAGTCTTTGTGTGATGCAAATAAACAAAACAAAGTAAAAAACCGCTATGATTCTCAAAAGAGGTGGTGGGAAAGGTTAGGGAGAAAAAGCATTCAGGAAGTATAAGGAATCACAGAATGAGCAGGATAGAGAACTGTACCAGTTAAAGCAGAAGGAAGTGGGGAAGGCAGTCAGAATAGTAAAGGCCCAAACTGAGGAAAAGATAGCCAACTCTGTTAAGAATGGGGATAAAACATTTTATAGGTACATCAGGGAGCAAAGGAAGACCGAGGAAGTGATAGTGAGGCTTAACAAAGGGGAGGGGAGATGGGCAGAGGATGACAGTAGCAAAGCAGAGATACTGAACGAATACTTCTGCTCTGTACTCACAGAAGAAGAGGGGGAGGTACCTAAACCAAGCTATTGAAGCACTTTGGACAGGGGGATCAATAACAGTCAATTCACAGAAGAAAGGGTCCTGAGAGAACTCCTAAAACTTAGGGTGGACAAAGCAATGGGGCCTGACGGGATTCACCCCAGAATTCTAAAAGATCTAAAGAGAGACCTAATGATATCACTGACTACCCTTATTAACAAATCATGGGAGGATGGTGTGGCACCTGAGGATTGGAGAAGGGCAGATGTGATTCCTCTTCACAAAAGTGGGAGCAAGGCAGAGGCAGGGAACTACATACCTGTTAGTTTAACCTCAGTAGTAGGGAAAATTATGGAATCACTTCTGAAAGAAAGAATTTTCAAGTACCTAGAGGCCAGCGGAGCACAGGACCTAGGCAGCATGGATTCACAGCGGGAAGGTCATGTCAGACGAATCTAATAGATTTCTTTGACTGGGTGACCAAAGTAGTAGACCAGGGAGGGGCTGTAGATATGGCCTACCTAGACTTTAGCAAGGCATTTGACACAGTCCCACACAAAAAATGAATAAGCAAGTTAGCCATCCTGGGAGAGGGTCCTAGGGTGATAGTCTGGGTAACAAATTGGCTGGACAACAGGACACAGAGGGTAATAGTAAATGGAGTCCACTCTGAAGAAATAGTGGTTACTAGTGGGATACCACAGGGTTCAGTACTGGGACTGGTCCTCTTTAATGTCTTTATATAGACATTGCAGAGGGTCTGGAAGGAAAATATGCCTCTTTGCAGACAATATAAAAATCTGCAACAGGACTGATACACAAAGGGGGTGGAAAGGATGAGAAGGGACTTGGCAAGGTTGGAGGAATGATCAGAAGTATGGCAGCTTGGATTCAATGCAAAGAAGTGCCAAACAATGCACCTGGGAAATAAAAACCCAGGGGAAGAGTACACAATGGGGAGGCACTAACAACAACAAAATGGAAAGAGACCTCAGGGTAGTCATATCAGATTACCTTAAGGTGGGCAAACAATGTGAGAAGGCAGTAAGGAGGGCTGGGGTATACTGGGATGCATAGGAAGAGGCATCACTAGTATAAAAAAGGAAGTTTTTATCCCTCTGTACAGACAGTTGGTGAGACCCCACTTGGAGTACTGCATGTAGTTCTGGAGACCCCATCTTCATGAGGACATAGACAGGATGGAGGCAGTCCATAAGAGGGCAACTAACATGGTGCAGGGTCTGCAACAGAAGCCATATGAGGAGTGACTGAAATAACTTAATATGTATACCCTCGAGGAAAGGTGGGGGGCATGAGAGAAACTTGCAAGTACCTCAAGGGAATCAACAAAGTCCAAGATGGGAGCATCTTTGAGAGAGAGAGATGCCCAAGAACAAGGGGGCACAGTTTGAAGATAGAGGGGGACTGCTCAGGGCAATGTCAAGAAGTATTTTTTCACAGAGAGAGTGCTGGACGCATGGAACCACCTTTCTGAGGAGGTTGTGGGGTCAAAAACAGTGGAGGAATTCAAGAATGCATGAGACAGACATAAGGCAGTTATAGTGAAAGGTAGGAGGAAGTAGGCTGTTGGTTAACTAGAATCTGTAGCTTATCCAATACATAGGGAATGGGCAGACAAGGTGGGCCAAGCGGTCCTTATCTGCCATCAAAGTCACCTGTTTTACGCTTTCTATGATACGAGACCTGAGATTTGAGGGACAGGCCGTCATCAAAAATAATGCCTAGGTTCTGCACCCGATCTGAGGTAGTCAGCTGAGCACCCCCAAGCCAAAGCCCTGATGGCTGTCCAGCCGACATCCAGTCCTGGATCTCAGAGAGACAGTTGTTAAATACCGAGAGGATCACATCATGTCCTGGCACAAATGATATGTACAGCTGAGTATCATCTGCATAGCAGTGAAAACTCAGTCCGGACCGCGTAATGATCTCTCCCAATGGCAGCATATACACTGCGAACAACATGAGTGACAAGATGGAGCCCTGCGGTACCCCACAGGGCAGGGAGAGCGGGGCTGAGGAATGAATTCCAGACACCGATCTCTGAGTCCTGCCCTCGAGGAAAGATTGAACCCATCTGAGGACCATTCCAGATAGTCCACAGATGAACTGCAGGTGCTCCAACAGCACACCATAGTCCACAGTGTCAAATGCAGCAGAGAGAGCAAGGAGGACCAAGATGGAATGAGTCTTCTGCTCTCTCACTATTAGGTCATTTAGCACCTGGACAAGGGCTGTCTCAGTACTGTGTCTCTTCTTAAATCCTGACTGGAGAGAATCATAGATATTGTGGCTGGACAAATGATCGTCCATCTGCAGCACAACCTCCTTCTAAATTACCTTACCCAAAAAGGGTAGGTTAGAGACTGGTCTGAAGTTAGTCAGTGGTGGGCAAGTTGATGGAGAAATTACTGATGGAAAGAATTACGAAGTATTTAGATGCAAATGGCCTGAAGGATCACAGACAGCATAGATTCACAGAAAGGAGGTCATGTCAAACGAACTTAATTGAGTTTTTTGACCGGGTGACCAGAGTGATTGATTAGGGCGGGCAATGGATGTGGTTTACATTGACTTCAGTAAAGTATTTGATACTGTGCTGCACAGAAGACTTCTGCACAAACCGAGAGCCCTCAGGGTGGGTCCAGAGGAGGTGAGTAGGTGAAAAATTGATTAGAGGGAAGAAGGCAAAGGGTGGTCGTAAATGGAGTTCCATCAGGGGAGGAAAGGGTGACCAGCGGGGTACCAAAGGGGTTGGTACTGGGACTGATCCTGTTCAGCATTTTCACGTGGTGACATTGCAGAGGGACTTGAGGGGAAAGTTTGTCTATTTGCAGATAATACAAAGCTCTACAACAGAGTAGACACTTCAGATGGGGTAGAAAAAATGAGTAGAGATTTGCACAAACTAGCAGAGAGGTCAAACATGTGGCAGTTGAGCTTCAATACAAAAAAGTGCAAAATCATGCACTTAGGAAGCAGAAATCAATGAGCAGAGTATGGGATGGGTGGTGAGGTACTGGAAGTGATTGAGTAGGAGACAGACCTTGGCATAATCATATCAGACACTCTCAAGGTGGCAAAGTAATGCGAGAGGACAGTAGTGAGGGCCAGTAGAATGCTGTGATGCATAGGAAGGGGTATCACGAGTAGGATGAGGGAGGTGGTGATGCCATTGTACAAGCAACTGGTGAGGCCTCACCTTGAATACGGTATCCAATTCTAGAGACCATACCTCAGGAAGGACGTGGAGGGGGTCCAGAGTTGGGCAACGAAAATGATGCAGGGACTCAGTCAATTTACATACGAGGAGAGGTTGAAGGACCTCAACATGTATACCCTGGAGAAAAGGAGGGTTAGGAGGAACATGATAGAGACCTTCAAGTACCAAAATGGTATTAACAGGGTCCTGGATAGCAGCATTTTTCAGAATAAGAGACTCACAAAAATGAGGGGTCATGATATGAAGTTAGAAGGGTGCAGATTCAAGGGAAACATTAGGAAACACTTTTTCACTGAAAGGGTGGTGGGCGGTTGGAATGTACCCATTGAGGATGTGGTGGGTGCCAAGACTGTGACAGGATTCAAGGCTGCTTGGGATAGGCATAAAGGTATATTAGGGATGGGGTAGAGGGGAGAAAATACCCCGGACATATAGGATCTCAGGGTAACATGCTGGTAGAACACTTGGGCAGACTCGGTGGGTCAGGAGGTCCTTATCTGTCAACAGTTTCTATGTATCTAGGGTATTCAGGGGAAGCCTAAAAATGGAAACGCCACCCAGACTGAGCAGGATGACATGATGACACCCTGCAGGCCCCACACCACCTGGGCACTCGCCTCCAAACAAGCATGACGTCCCGAGGGGCTTGGGGAACCATGAGGGCCCTACCACAGAGGAGTAAGCTGTGGCGGTATGAAGATAAAGCATCAAGCCTCAGACACAGTAGGCCAGTGTGTTGGAGCAGCGGTAACACTACCGCTCGGGTTGTCGGTGACCCGGGTTTGGGAACAAGCCTTGGTCTTCAGGGACCAGTCAGGGGAAGAAGAGGATCGAGCTTCCCAGAGGATGCTCTCCTCTGGGGAGGGTGAGTTGCCATCCTCACTGCAATACTGCCACCTGGGTGACCACAGGTGGCAGTGCTGTTGAGGGTGTCGTGGGAGGGACAGGCACAGGCTGGGAACAAGTGTGGCAGCATGCTTTGCATGCATACGTGCTTTGGTCTCTCTAGCATGCCAGCATCTGAGGGGATTGGGAGAAATGCCGGATATCCAGCTCTAGGATTTAGTGAAGATCACAACCTTTCACAGACTCAAATTAGAGCTGGATAAATTCTTAAGTGAATAATGTGCCCACTATGTAGTGGGAGACAGTCGCGATGGGCTCACAGCCTTCTTCTGTTTGAACAACCAAGTAATACCAAGCAAAAAGACAGCTGTATAGGCCTGGTCTACACACCACATCTGCTGATGAAAACAGTGCAGTTCACAGGGGGATATACCCCCTCCATCCCGTCCTCACTTGGGAGGGGCAAACGGAGGCAGCATGGAGGTAGGCAGCTGAAGTGGGCAGGCTTAAGCACCTTGGGGCTTCCAGACGGAGTTCAGACAGTAGAATAAGGGGGCATAAACAGAGACTGGATAAAATTGAAAAGTCCTAGAATCAGTGGGTGAGTAAGAGAAAAAAAAAATCTCATACCACCTGCTGTACAAGTACCACTATCAAATCACTGCTGTAACACCCACCACCCACCCCTACTGAATACACCTATAAACCAGCTATCAGCCTTCTCATTCTGCTGTCTGTTTAAAACACTGTAGAACAAAATGTATTCATATTTTTTTTTATTTATTCATACAGTATGTTAACTGGATTAAGTGTACTGGACAAGAGCCTTTTTCAGACATAACCTGGGCTGGAGAATGCTAGTGCTAGACACATGAAACGTATCACTGCAAGGAAACCCTGCATGAAAAAGGGCTACAATTATGTTTAATGTGCTCTGAGAAAAATTCTTTATTTTATATTGAAATACAACAACAACTAGTGACCCATAAAACTGTGTCCGAGACTCGGGAGCAGCTATAGCTTGGATCTCAAGTAACCCAAAAACAAAACGAACAAAAAAAAAAAAGCTGTGAAGCTTCAAAAGTAGGCAAAACATACTTAGGGGCTGAACTGTGAGGATCGTTGCTACTTACCACAGTAGAGCCCACGGCCCTGTGAGAAACGAATGCAGCAAGGAGACACTGAGATTCCTCCATCTCCAGGCTTTGGTCTTGTCTTGCTGAACATGCTGTGGGAGAGGCAGTCTGCTCAGGACCTTGTGGGCTGCTCGGAAAGCCATAGCAAAGCCTAGGACAGACAGGGTAGGGTACTGCTGGAAAATCATCCTTTGGGGTTTGAGGCAGCTGCCCCCCAAATCTTCCTCAGCTCCACAAGTCTTCCCCCAGGCTCTCAGATTTCTTCTCTCTCAAACAGAAACTGTCCAAGCAGGCTTCAAGGCAGACACACCTTTTTAGTATAAACCCTCTCTGACTCAGTGACAGTTTGGTAACTTTCCCATTTCATAATGCTGCCTCTCCGCGGGAGGATCAGCCCACTTGTGGTATTTCTGCAAAGCCAGGGTCCAGCAGCAGGCAGGCTGTTTTCTTCTATTGTCAGAAGAATGCACAGTACTGAGACAGGAATTTGCATAGAAACATTTTTTTTAAAGAAAGTCTTTTTTGAGAAATGAAGACAGGCTTTTTCTCTTTCCCACATAAAAGGAGACATCGCCAGAGTCTCTCTTGGGTTTTGTTCATAGCAGTAATGTTACAGCAGGCAGTGAGGATACAATAAGTAGGACCTTGTCTTCCATGAGGCACCTAGCCACCAGGGGGAGTATGAGTGCATGTAATGTCATATCAGTGCTTTGGTGATTTCCCTTTCTCTGGGGTAAGGTGATGTTGACACCCTTAGAAGTGTCACAATCAGCAGGTTAAATAGATGTTTTTTTGTCCATAGTGATGTCACTGTTGGTGGTATTACATTTTGTTTTATCACATTGTTAATCTCCCATCACTGGTACAGCCCTCCTCTGCTTAGCTCCCCCACCCAACAGCCTCATGCTCCTCTTCTGTGGCTCTTACCTTCACCCCCAGGGGGCCTGTAGTGCAGCACCTGTAGATCTGGTGGGTTCCATTGGTGGGGTGGTAGTGGTTCCCCATCTGGTAGGCTAATATGTAGGAGGTGGAGAGACCAGTTGGGGTCAACTGGGCCTTAGTGGTGACACTGCTGTACTGCACTCTTCCCCAGGTTTTCTGCCTTAGTTTCACCCCAGGACACCAACAAATGGGGCGTCACAGAGCGTGTGTACATGCCATGTATGCTCACGCTGTGACGCAGCTGGAATCCTCCCCTCCTTCTTGCCACTTCAACTGCCCTAGTATTGCAATGGAGCCTGCAACTTCCCCACCCCAGAGGAGGAGAGCGTCCTATGGAACACTTGATCCCCTCACCCTCCGGGCTGCCCCCAGAATCCTAGGCTCATTTCCAAACCCGGGTCACCAGTGTCATTAATGGCAGCTTCGCCGCTGCACCGCCAGTCCAGCAGCATTACGTTTTATGAGTCTTAGGAGCAATCAGGACCCTGTTTTTAAACTGAGACAGCTGCACACACACACACCACACACACACTCACACACACACACACACACACACACACACACACACACACACACACACACACACACTATAGGTATAGCAGGGGTGCATGAACTACTGGGATTGCCTTGAGAACTTGGGGAGCCCCCTTGGCCCCCATAATGGCAACACTGGTTTTGCAATCAAGAGACTAAAGAGGCACATTGGCTCCTTTTGTGTAACACACAATAAAAAGGTGAGCATCAGGGTAGGTCAGGTAGCTAAATTAATTTAAGCAGCAGCACACTGAGTTCCAAATCCAACGACAGGTTTATTGTTTATTATTTATTATTATTTTAAACTTTTTGCTTTACTTATTCTACAAAACCACTATATAGTGGAACATCTTATTTGCTCTAGGGTCCCAGCACTTTATGGACTTTATTTTGTTTGCAAATGCAATATGATGTGTGTATATAACAAACAGGGTTGCAACATTGGCATCCTAGAGTGAACAAGATGCTTTATTATATAGTGGTCATGTGCAATGAGTAAAGTAACGTTTGTGTACTATCTCGTGAACTCATAAAAATGTTTTTATATGTAATTATAAGGTGTATGCAGTGCGTACTTTACTTGTTTTGAGAATGCTATTTGAAGTGTTTTTTACAATGAATAGAGTTGGAATATTAGGACCCTAGAGTAAATAAGATGTTCTACTATATGGTGGTTTTGCAGAATAAGTAAAGCAAAAAAATTTCCGCATTATCTAATGAATTCGTAGAAATATTTCCACATTTAAATATGAAGTCGATGTGGTTCTTTTGTCCAGAGATATCAAACATTTGATGTTTATAATCAACTGAAAAAGTTTTCAATACCAACAGACTATTGATTGGGGCACTATAGTGGTAGCTGTGCAGGGTTAATAAATGATATTGTTGTTACTAGCATAAGTTTGTAACAAATACTTTTTGTATTGAATTTCTAATATTTGTATTTGTTAAAGTTATTTAAAGTAAAAGCTATGTTGTAACATTAGTTGAGGAAACCAGATGATTAGAGATATTTTATGTGAATTGATTGCACGTGCACTTATGGGTATAAAAGAAGTATTGGGGTATTGTAACCACGCCCCTGGAGGAAGCCTTACGGAAAAGCGCTGGGGTGAATGGTGGCTGGCTAGTTGGACTGGGGTAGGTCTTGATTTTTGAAAATGTTTTGGTAGCTATAATTTCATGCACTCTGAATGTGCGTTGTTATTTCGCACAAATAAACCTATCATTGGAGCCGGCCTGGTGGTGCTGAGGGTTGAGGCACTGGACGCCACACCTCGTGCCACGCCGGCAACCCGGGTTCGGGAATGAGCCTGGGCCGCCGGGGGGTCAGCAGGGGAGAGGAAGGATCAAGCATCCGGAGGACAGCTGTCCTTCCTCGGGGGTTCTAGGGACCATGTCCAGCACAGCAGTGACCTTCGGTGAGACCGGAGGTACTGCAACACTAGGGTTCGTCTAGAGGGTTGTGGAGCCACGACAGGACGTTCTCTGGCATCAGTGCACGTCGGGACTTCACCTGGGGGGCCGGGGTGAGGGCGGAACAGAAAACAGAGAAAACCCTCTACCTCCAGATAGGTGACGGAGGGTTGAGGGGGGTCAGTCCACCACGCCCAATGTCGGGCCCTTCCTCTCACTCCTGGGTGCTCTCCACTGCCTCGCTCCACCAGACTAGATTGAAAGATAGAGCGCCAGGAGGAGTGTATCTGGCAGTTCTGCCTCGGGGGACTCAGAGCCAGGGGGCCAAGTGGCAGTGAGAGCAGCTGGAAGGAGCAGGAGAGGGGCTTCAGATGGGCAGGATCAGGACCAAGATCCCGAGTGACCACTCCTGAAAGAGTTCAGGAATCGTGGAGTGCAGAAAGAAAGTAAAAAAAAAAAAAACCAACAAAAAAAAACTATTGTTGGTTTTAGAACTCAGTGTGCTGCTGCTTAAATTAATTTAGCTACCTGACCTACCCTGATGCTCACCTTTTTAATGTGTGTTACACAAAAGGAGGCATTGTGTTGTTTGTGAGTCCTGACCTGGACTCACGTAGGTAGAACTCCCCTACATTTGTGCAGAGTGCAGGTTTTTTCGCACTGTGGATGTAAAGAGGCATATTATTCACAGCAATGCCATAATTACTGGACTTCGTCTTGTGATGTCATACTTACTGGACTGTACATTGTATGCCCCTATGTGGGGCAGTACTGACCCTGCAGAGGTTCTGCTCGCAAACTGACCCAGAAGCAGAGGTCAAGGGAATAGTCTACCATAACCTGGGCAGACTGGGTAGGCCAAACGATCCTTTTCTACTGACAAATTCTGTTTTTCTACGTTTCTGTTTGGCAGTTGAGATTTCATGTGAGGTGTGAATATGATGGTATTAACACTGGACTGTGTGTTGTGACTGTGATGTTATTATTACTGGAATGCATGTTGTGAGTGTGGTGTCATAGTTACTGGACTGTGTTGTGAGTGTGGTGTTATAGTTACTGGACTGTGTGTTGTGTGTGTGGTGTTACAGTTACTGGAATGTGTGTTGTGAGTGTGGTGTCATAGTTACTGGACTGTGTTGTGAGTGTGGTGTCATAGTTACTGGACTGTGTTGTGAGTGTGGCATTATAGTTACTGGACTGTGTATTATGAGTTGAATGTGGTGTCATAGTTCATGGACTATGTATTATGAGTTGAATGGGGTGTCATAGTTACTGGACTGTGTGTTGTGTGGTCTCATAATTATTGGACTGTACATTGTGACTGTGATTTCATTCTTACCAGACTGTGCATTGTGACTGTATGATGTCTCTATTACTGGATTGTGTGTTGTGAGAGTGTGATACCATTAATACGAAGATACGAAAATGCCAGCAGATTAGACCTTGAGGTCTATTGCCTCTGCTCGCGATGCAGCTCACAGTTTGATAACTGCTGCTGCCCCCCCTTCTCCCTTCCATCCCTCCCCAGATTTCCATTCAGAGTCCCCCTGGTCTCTACCTTCCCTACCTGTACCCTGCCCATGTATCTATCTCATCCCTTCTTAAAACCTCCCACCAATACCCTTGATACCAACTCCTCAGGTAGCAAATTCCAAGGCATCACCACCCTTTCTGTGAAGTAATGCTTTCTCAGGTTTCTTCTATACTCCCCACCAACCAGTTTCAGGCTATGACCCCTTGTGATCCCATCCCCCTTCAGTCTGAACACTCCCTCTGTGTTTACTCTATTAATACCTTTCAAGTATTTAAAGGTCTCAATCATGACCCCGCTGTTCCTTCTGTCTTCCAAGAAGTACATGTTTAGCAACCTAAGTCTCTCCACATAGGGCTTATCCTCCTTTCCGAGGATCATCTTAGACACCCTGCTCTGGACCCTCTCCAGGAGCATGATGTCTTTCTTTAAGTAAGGGTGCCAGAACTGCACACAGTACTCCAATTTCAGCCTCTCCAAAGATTTGTACAGTGGCAGAATTACCTGCTCCCTTCTCAAAGTGATCCTCCGAACAAAGCACCCCAGCATTCTATTTGCATTAGCCATTGCTTTCCTACATTGTCCTGAGTGATTCATTTTACCAGTGATCACTACTCCCAGATCTTTGTCTTCCTCTGAGACTGTTAACTGTATTACCCCCCCAATCTGTAGCTGTACCCTGGATTCCTAGCTCCCAAGTGAAGTACACTGCACTTCCTAACATTAAACCCCATCTGCCATGTGACTGACCACTGTTCCAGTCTTTCTAGGTCTTCCTGGAGTGTCTTCCTTCCCTCCTCACTGTCTACCTCCGCATGTAGTTTGGAGTCGTCAGCAAACAGGCTCATATGACTCCTAACTCCCACCGCAATGTCTGAAATGAAAACATTAAATAACAATGGACCCAGAACCGAACCCTGAGGGACCCCACTAATGACCCTTCTGGGTGTTGATAGCTCCTCCACCACCACTGCTGTTGTCTGTTGCTTAGCCAGTTCCCAATCCACCTCATCGACCTTTCCTCCACCCCCAAGTTACTCGGCTTGCCCAGCAGTCTCCCATGTGTCACTGAGTCAAATGCCTTATTGAAGTCTAGATATAAAACATCAACCGGCCTACCACCATCCAGACATCTTGTCACCCAATCAAAAAAATTCAACCAGGTTAGTGTGACAAGATCTTCCCTTGGTAAAACCGTGCTACATGACATCCTGAAGTCCACCTATCTACAAAAACATCACCAGCCTTTCCTTCAATATATACTCTCCTACAGTTTCCCCACTATGGACATTAGGCTGACCAGTCTATAGTTTCCTGTGGTCATCCCTTGACCTGCTCTTATGGAGGGGCACTACGTCCATCATTCTCCAGTCCGACGGTATGCTTCCTGTTTGGAGGGAGGAGTTGAATAACTCCATCAGCGATGCTGCCAGGACATCCGCCAACTCTTTTAGGACTCTGAGGCGAATCCCATCTGGACCTAGGGTCTTGTCTGTCCTTAATGACCTAAGGCCCTCCCACACTCTCTCCACTGGTATCTCATCACATATTAATGACCCTCCTCTCCACCATTTACCTTAACACCCCCCCCCGTGGAATTGGACCACCCATTTCCCTCATAAAGACAGAGCAAAAGTACTCGTTTAGTACGTCAGTCTGTTCCACTCTGTCTTCTGCCCGCCCATCCACCTTTTTTAGCTTGGTGATCTGCCCCTACTCTTCCTCTTCTTCCTGATACAGTACATCTAAATAATTCTTTCTCCCCCTCCCTGACCCCCTGCGCCAACCTTAGCTCTTAGGTTGCTTTGGCTACCCTTACCACCCTACTCACCTCCTTCGATTTCATATAGTACTGTTCCCTGTCCTTCTCGTTATGGCTTTTCTTGTGCTTTCGGTAGGCTAGCCTTTTCTCTCTTACCCTCTCCTGTACATCCCTAGTCCACCAGCAGGATCTTCTTGACCTCGCTTTCTTATATTGGGACTTAGTGCAGGTTTTAGTGGCCTCCAACAAGCCCACTTTCAAAATATCCCACCTACGAACTGTGCCCATGTCCGCACAAACTTTCTCTAAGTGACCTACACTGGCGTCCCCAGGATGAACCCCACTTTTAAAGCACTCTGCAGTATGCTGCAGCAGACCTACTGAATAAAGCAATGTAATTTGAATGGCAATTAGTCCCCTTTGTCATGCAGGAAACTGTGGCATTCACTTTATCCTGGCAGTGTCACATTTTCATGAATGACAATAGGGACTAATTGCCATTGAAATTACATTGCTTTATTTCGTAGGTCTGCTGCAGCATTCTGCAGAGGGCTGCAAAATGCTGCAGAATTGGGTTTCATCACTGTACCATAATGGCTGCCATCCTCCTGAAATGTGCCCCTCTGAAATTCACTACTGTCGTATTAGTGTGATTTTCTTCCCTCTCCATGTCCAGGGAGAACCATACTGTCAAGTGATCACTCCAAGCACCATCTGTCAGAACCAAATCCAAGATGCTTCCTTTTCTGGTTGGCTCCACTATCAGTTGTGACAGGAATACATCTTGAAATAAGTCCAGAATCCGTTGTTCTTTACCATTTGTTGATGTCATAGTGCACCAGTCCACTCCAGGCTGGTTGAAATCCCCCCACCACTGTCCTACCTCTCCATCTACCACAGTGATTTGTTAGGTTTGCCATCATTTCCCTGTCCTGTTTCTCAGTTTGTGTTGGTGGTCTGTAGATGACCCCTAGATTGACTCTCCTGCCCTTAGCATCCTCTAAGGTGATCCACAACATTTCAATGCTCCCGTCTTCACCCTCTTGTCTACTACACACAATCCCCTCCCTCACAAATAGCTCTGCCCCTCCTTCCCTGCCAGTTATCCTGTCACAGAAACATAGACACAGAAATATGGACTTTGATGGCAGATACGGACTGCTTAGCCCACCCAGTCTGCCCATTTCCCTACCTGTTTGATAAGCTGCAGATCCTAGTTAACTAACAACCTACTTCTTCTACCCACCACCAGAATTGCCTTATGTCTGTCCCATGCATTCTTGAATTCCCCCACTGTTTTTGACCCCACAACCTCCTCAGGAATGACGTTCTATGCACCCACCACCCTCTCCATGAAAAACTACTTCCTCACGTTGCCCCTGAGTCATCCTCCCTCTATCTTCAAATTGTGCCCCCTTGTTCTTGCACATCTGTTTTTCTAAAAGATGCTACCCTCTTGGACTTTGTTGATTCCCTTGAAGTACTTGAAAGTTTCTATCATGCCCCCACCCCTTTACTCAAGGGTATACATATTAGGCTCCTTAAGTCTCTCTTCATATGTCTTCTGGTGCAGACCCTGCACCATTTTAGTTGTCCTCCTCTGGACAGCCTCCATCCTGTCTATCTGTAGAGATGGGGTCTCCAGAACTGCATGCAGCACTCCAGATGGGGTCTCACCAACTATTTGTACAGAGGGATAACAACTTCCTGTTTTCTACTGGTGATGCCTCTCCCTGTGCATCCCAGTATCCCCCCAGCCATCCTTACTGCCTTCTCACATTGCTTGCCCACCTTTAGGTCATCTGATATGACTACCCCCAGGTCTCTTTCCATTTTTGTTGTTGTTACTACCCCCCCCACACTGTGTACTCTTCCCTTTTTTTTTCCCCAGGTGCATTACTTTGCACATCTTTGCATTGAATCTAAGCTGTCATACTTTTGACCATTCCTTCAACCTTGCGAAGTCCCTTCTCATCCCTCCTAAGTGTTTTGTATCCTGGGATTATCAAGTCCCAGTCATGATACTGGGTGTCCAAAGTCTCTGTGACTGCAGCCACGTTACCCCCATCACCACCATCATCACCACCACCACCACCACCACCACCACCACCATCACCATCACCATCACCATCACCGCCTGTAACTCGGGTATCTTGTTCCCCAAGCTCTTTGCACTGGTTGAGATCACCTTCTGTGAATAAATCCCATCCAACAATTGTACAGTTGGAGCGGAGAGGGGCGCAGCCCCTCCCAATCTTTGCAGTCCTGTCTGCCCTGCAAGACTAAGCCCCCCACTACTAGTTTAAATCATAATTTATAACCATAAACTCCCCATCTTATTTTTTAAAACTCTTTTCCCCTCCACACTCAGACATAGCCTGTCCTTGGCGAACAGCTCTTTATTGTCCCATGTGTCTCCCCAGCCACCCACCAACCCAAACCCCATATCCAGACACCATTTCCCAACAACTCGTTGAAGTCCCTAATCCTCAGATTTCTGTCTGTGCTTGCTCTTGGCACTGGCAAAACTTCTGAGAATGCAAGAGTGTTCCCCTCAATTTGGCATATACTGGACTTTGTGTTTTGTGTTGTGAGTGCAGTGTCAGTTACCGGACTGTGTGTTGTGAGTGTGATATTTATTTTTTATTTATTTAGCATTTTTGTTTTCCGGGTAGGGTGCGCTAGGCATGGAAATGACTATTTTCAGGCATGATCCAGGAGGCTACAAGGTAGTAAAACAATACATCAGTGTTTTACAGCAAGGATACAAGACAGTGAAATAGTCAGCTAGGTACAATAATAGCAAGATAACAGGCAAACACAACAAGCACAAGTACAAATAAAACATGGATCAGGGCTAACTATAAAACGGAGAATAACAGGAAAGTGCAGTAAGTGCTAGTACAGTTATCAAAGAACAATGTAGAGAGGTGGGGAATAACTATTAGGCTGCGGGTGGATTAACAAGGGAGCATAAACAATGGTGGGGGTGGATCGAGATAGAAATGTTTCAGGCGAAGCACATGAGGGACATGGATTATGACGGGGGATTGTCATAAGTCCATTTAAAAGAGAAGGAAGAGGAGTTATATCATGAGGAGACAGGGAGTAGAATATAAGGTACAGAGGGGTGGGGCAGGGCAGGGCAGAGAAAGGCAGCATAGAGTGAAATAGGGGGGCAGGCGAGAATAGGGGAGAGGGCAGGGAGTGGTAGCCAGGTACAGGTAGGTGAGGAAGAGAGACGACAAACAGGATAAGGGAGATGAGGCAGTCAGGGAGGTAGCAGGGTGAAATGACACACGACGGATGTGACTGGACTACGGGGGTTTAAAGCATGAGCATTGACTTCAGGAGATAAGATAGCTGCGCAGCTCTTTTTTAAAGGCTGTATGAGAAGGAGCTTGGCGAATAGTGAGAGGGAGTGCGTTCCAAAGCTGGGGAGCTTGGTGGGCAAAGGCAGTGACACCTTTGGATGTGTTGCACTTAGGGACACTTATGAGGGATTTATCGGCTGAGTGCAGGGCATAAGTGGGGGTAAACAGAATCAGTAAGTCTGCCAAGGCTTTGGGATTTTGAGACCTTATGATGCTATCAACAATGGAGCTGAGAGGGTATAGTCTGGCAGCGTAGGGTAATAGCCAGTTCAGATCAGTATAAAGGAGGCAATGGTGTGTTAATCAGCTAGAGGAGGAGTCGTGGCAACATATATTGTTGTAGGTGATGTCCCAGCGTTGGAGGGTAGACTTAGGTATGGCAGCAAATGTCACTATTCCGTAGGTCAGGGTAGGCAGGAGTATACCACGGGCAATGGCCAACCTCACCATGGGGGTAAGTACATGACTAGTTCAGAAGGCCATGCCAAGCTGTAATGTACCGATTTACATGTGCTCTGTACGTGAAGACTGAAGTTAAGGGATTGGTCTAGCATTACCCCTAGGTACCAAAAGGAGTTCACTACGTCAGTAGGCAAGCCATTCCATCTGGAAACTCTAAAAATTGGTCTGGCATGATTTAAGTTTTGAGTTTGTCTCAAATAGCATTGTTTGCATTTTGGTTTCATTTAGGATAAGCTTATGATTTGAGAGCCAGGCTTGGGTTTTCTGAAAGTCGGAGGAGAGTCGTAGGTTGATGTCAGATATGTTTTTAGAACTAGCATAGAGGACTATATCATCAGCATAGAGGAGGGAGGAGGAGGAGGTAAGATTTGCGGCTATGTAATTAATAAATGCTGAGAATAGGAGTGGTCCCAGAATGGAGTCCAGAACAGTGAGCACTCCCACAAGAGAAAGAATGTATTGATAAAATAGTCACAAATAGTATGATAGTTTATTTAGTCGGAGCCAAGTAAGTTATCTCAGAATGCTTAGAATGGAGCCTTGGGGTATGCCAATGTTCACAGTTGCCTGGTCAGAGAGCTCCGAGTTGAACTTTACAACTTGTATTCTATTTGATAGGTAACTGCTGAACCAGGTTACTACATTTGGTGCAAATCCGATAGATCACAGGGTGTCAGGGAGAATGGAGTGGTTTACCAGATCAAAGTCCTTTGTCACGTCTATAAAAACCGCTCCAGTGAGAAGGCCAGAATCCATAGCGGAGAGTGTCTCTGTGGTGAAATTAAGCAGGGCAGTGGAGGTGCTGTGGCCTTTGCGGAACCCATGCTGGGCAGTAGTAAGGAAGCCATTATTGAGGAGGAATTCAATAGTTTGAGTTGAGACTAGTTTCTCAAAGATTTTACTAAGAACCAACAAGATTGCTATGGGCCTATAATTTGAGGGATCTTTGGAGTCACCTTTTTTAAAGACTGGAGTCACTCTGACTATCTTCCAGATGTCCGGGACATGGCTTTGACACAAGGAGAGGGTGAACATTTTAGTAAGTGGAGCAGATATGAGTGGCGCAGCTATCTTCAGAAGCCTGGGTTCAGTGTTATCGGAGCCAGTGGCTGTGCACTCAGATGTAGAGCTGAGAAGTTTTAAAACATCCAATTGCGTGATGGCTTTAAGGTGAAAAGAGGGTGCCATGGCATCAGAGCTAGAAGCAGCAGGAGCTCCGGTGTGCTGTGACACTGGGAAGGAGGAAGTGTATTTGGTTAGGTCGGAGAACTGGTTGTTTAAAAAATATGTGATGGTCCAAGAATTACTGCAGTTTATTCCATTAAGGGTCATATCAGTGGGAGCTGAAAAATGGTTAGAGCCCAGGAAAGTTCTGATATGAGACCTGAACTTTTTTGTGTCTCTGCAGGCATTTACTAACAGATTTTTTTATAGTTGGAGCTTTTAGCACTCCTTATAGCCTTTTTGCAAGCATTTCGCTGCATTTTGTAGGTAATCTGTTTGGAGTCCGGAGGACTTAAAGCAACTCCAGCTTCTCTCCTCTCCTTTATTTTGGTGAGTAGATCCTTTTTTAACCACCTAGTTTGATTGCCTTTGACTTGGTGTGTTATAAGTGGAGAGTGTTTATCCTGTAGCTCCTTGTATATAGCAAGGAAAACGTCAAGGGCAGCTTGCCCATTGGGTGCATTGTATAGTGCGGTCCAGTCAACGCTAGATAAATCATGCAGAAAGATTTGCGGATCAAATTTTGCAAAGTTGCAAAATGTAATAAAGCGAGGTTTAGGTGGAGGGGTGGCACCCGCGCTCCATATTCAAAAAACAGGTGCGTGGTCAGTGATGGCATCAGCGAGTGTGCCAGTGGCAGAGATGTGCACTGTACGGTTTGCTAGCACCCAGCCAATGAGAGTGCTCGAATTGGAGTGGGGAGCAATTCTGGTGGGTTCAGAGATTAGCTGATGAAAGTTGTGACACTGAATCCTGGAGAGAGATGTGGCTTGGCATTTCCCCAGTCAATTCAGATTTATGTCCCAAGAATGAGTACTTCGTTTTTTCCAGATATTGTGGCAGTTTGGTTTAGTAGCTCATCAGGGCCAGGCTGGCCACTGTTTGGAGGGTTGTAGGCACATACAACGTGTAACTTTTTCACCCCAAGGGTAAGGAGTACGTGTAGGGACTCACAGTGGGGCAGGGAGGTCATGTTCATGGCAGTAAGGTTTAGGTGTTCTTTGAAATATATGGCTACCCCACTCCCTCATTTGGTGGACGGTCTATCCCTTCTAAGGAGGCTGTAGGAGGTAAGATTACAAAAGGAGTCTGGGGTAGAGGGCTTAAGCCAAGTTTCTGGCAGACAGAGTAATGTCAGGTTTGTAGAGAGTCACCCACGTGTCAAGTTCTGTGAAGTTGTGCTCAAGACTTCTGATGTTGTGGTGGGCGATAAGGAGACCCTTTGTGCTGCTTAGCAACGTGTCAGTGTGGGAGAGGTGATTTGTGGGGCTCGGATTTGTCTCAATGTCACCAGAGAGTAGTAGGGCCAATAGAAAGATATACCATAGTTTCCGGTGGATAAATGAGGAGAGGTTGAGTTGATGAAGGAAGAATTTTTTAGGATCACACAAAGCTAGATAGATAAAGCCTCTATTTATTAGGAGGGGGACGGAGTTGAGATGTAAATAGGAGAGAATGATCATGTTGGAAAAATGGAAGTCATCAGAGGGCGGCGGATGCGAAGAACCACCTGCAGTGCCAGTGTTAATGGGTACTTTGATAGCAGAGAAAAGGATCATCAGAAGGAGTTGTACTAAAATCACCAGCACCTTTTGATGTGCCATGATTTAAGTTCATTGACTGTAAGAGTGGTGGGCCTACTTGTATCTTGTAGGTCGGTGTGCACCTGTAGCATAGGCGAGTCTAAGCGGCTGACTAGGTTAGCGAGGCATCAGACTGCTTGATCAGGAGTAGCAGGAGCCCCTAGTGGTAGGATCTTATAACGCACCAGTGGAAAATTGTACACTTAGTCACCTGATCCTAAGGCACCTATATAAAGAAATGTCCGCCCTGAGTGGGTAGTGGAAGGCCAGAGGGAGGGGTTAAGATACTTAACGCAAGGGAGGCAGATGGGCAGATCACACAGTACAGAGGCAGGGTTGTCAACTTCAGAGTAGAAGGCATTAGGATCCAATCTTGGGCAGAAAGGAAACACATAGGCAGTCCTTACCCTTCCCTGTGAAATCCCTGCACTCAGCTTCTATGGCCCACCAGGTTTGACTCCCTCCACCTCTGGGAAAGAGGATATGTGGAGTGCTGAGGTCAGACAAGACTGGGATGGGACCTTACAGCCCATCCCATGTGAAAGGGTCCAAATGCATGCCACCTGATGCTAATGGCAATACAGCACTCTTGCCCCTAGGCACTGGCCTGCAGCAAGAATCAATGCCCTGGCTTGCACAGTGCCTGCAAGCTCACGCTTGTCCAGAGTCCCACTAAAGGCACCAGACCAACTTCTCATGTTACCTGTAAACACCCTGCAAGAAGCACCTGGAAACAGGATGCCCCTTTAGGGGGAAAATATGCAAGGGGGGGGGAGTAGAAGAGTAAAGTAGAATGCCTTGAGTTAGTTCAGACTTATGTTGATTTTTAATTTCTGTTTATAAAAGAATGATAACGCATGACACAATGGCAGGTCAAGCTGAGGCAAAGCTTGCCTCACAGACTGCTGCACTGGTGACCAGGTTTGAAGCCGCGTTGGGTTGCTCAGGGGCTGGCTGGAGGGAGGACAGATTGAGTGTCCCAAAGATAGCTCACCTCTCTTGGGAGGGGGACACATGTCGTGCTGGTGACTGCCACCTGGTGGAATCTGGGTGGTAGTGATGTGGACCACAAGGAGAGGAGGGGAGAGGAACCCAATGCCTCTACTCTGGGGGTATCTCCATGGAGGCGGAACACGCATATCATGTCACTGTACACAAGTGGGCCCCAAGGGAGAAAATGGAGGGGGGGGGGATCCTTCAACTGCAGCAGGTCCCTTGCAGACCCCATCTCCTGGCTTCTTGTGGACTTACTGCATTCCCCTGTCTGCCCCCATGGCTTGCCCCCCATGGCAGGGTGCAGCAGAACCCCCAACTGCTGCTGTATGGGCTCTCCTTCAGGGGAAGCTGCCACGTCATGGGTGCAGGGCCTGCGAGGAATCAGTCCACCACTCTGCCCTGGGCTTACATCTTTCCATCGCTTTCTCCTTTGCCCCTGAGACAACGGCCTGGGGAGTCAAGCAAGCATGCATGCAAGCATGATGCCGGTCGTGTGCAGGTGTCTCCCCACCCATTAAGCCACTCCTGCATGCACTGCCACCTGCGGTCACCAGGTGGTAGTCATGCACCGGAGCTGGCTGCCCTCCCTCCCCAGAGGAGGAGAGCATTCTCTGGGATGCTGGAGCATCCTCCCCCTGGCCAGCCCCCGACAACTCGAGGGTTGTTGGTGTCATGAGCAGTAGAACTATCGTTGCGCTGATGGGCTGGCCATGGTTCCATTTGATTAACTATACTGCAGTGTTTGTTTTAAATTGCTTTAGGATTTTAAAAATGTATTGTATTCATTTTATAGTTTTCCATTTAATTGTTTGTATGGTATATGTATGTATCACTGTGCTTGATGTGTATAAACTTAATAAAAATGTTAACAAAAATCTATGGTGCCAGAGGGTGATACTAGCACCACATTTCTCCGGTGGGCACTATAGTAACAACCTTGCCCCTGCTGCAGGGGAAGGGAGCGTTACATGTGGAATTCTTCACCAGGTGATATAAAAATGCCTCCCTGTCTCTCACTTCAAATCTTCCTTGTAGAGATTCCTGGGCAAATCTCCTGTGCAGCACTGTGATAACCACTAAGTATTCTTTAACTAGCAGCATAGCTTGCTTGTCTAAATTTCCTAACTTGTCACCTTTCAGGACTAGGGTTCATGGCCTAACTATCTGAAATGTTATAATTTAATTACTTTGGAAACTAGCCGCTACACTTGAATAAGGCTATCCCATGCCAGTGACCCAGGTGTGTGCTTCGAGTCAGTGACGCTGACAGCCAACTAGCAGAGGTGGGGCAGGCATCTGAACACCTCCTGCATTGGGGTGGTGGACAGCTGCTTCTAGTGCAGCACTAAGCACTGGAGGCCCAGGGGTAGAGAGCTATGTGCAGGAAGGAGACTGCAGCCATAGACTCCATCGAATTACAGATACTGGAATGGCAGTGCCCTGACATTTTGGCTGACGTAATTTTCACATGGTTCTTTTCTCTTATAGAAGAAAACATGCCCCTGAACATCACACAGGTGGCACACATAGTGGCATGAGTATCATTGCCATTCTAGACTATGTAATGCGATAGATGGCTATGCCTGGTGCTGATGGAAGTCAGCCCGCCTGAAGTATGATGTGTTCCTTCCCCTCCATCTCTCTCGCAGGAGAATTCCACCCACTTCCTCCTTGGTGGTCACTCCCTGATCGGAAGGGTCTGAAGAGCATCAGTAATGTGTCAAATGCAGGGGGTGTGCGTGTGTGTTAGGGGGCTAGTTGAATCGCCCAATAGTTGATGGGGCAGGAGTTTGCAGATTAGCTTAAAGAGGATCCCGGCTCACTGGAGGAATGGACAAAATATATAAAGAGTAAAGAAATAAAGTCTTTTAACTTGCTGTTTTGCAAATCTAAAAGAATCCCTAGAAGGACTTTTAGATGTTCTTTTATGGATATGCGTGACACAGTATTCCTAGGTAATCATTAAACGCTGGGTCAACCTCTACCCTAGATTGTGTTATCTGGACTCTCCTTAGTCCCTGCTTTGTAATGGAATTTTAAACGCTGGGTCAACTTCTACCCTACATTGTGTTATGTTGACTCTCCTAAGTCTCTGTGTTGTAATGCACCTTCCGAGTCACTTTAGTTGTACATTTGTAATGTCTACTGCTGGACTGCAATATTTACCAGTGCACTCACTTATGGAATCTCCTTATTTGTGCATTTTAACATTTATTACTGTATTGTAATGTTTACTGCTGTACCATAGCGTGGAGCCTTTGAAAAGGAGTCATTGACTCAAAGGATTGTAATTCCGATAGTTGTTAAAATAAATAAATAAAAACAGTATATGCCTTGTATTTGAATTTGCAGTTTTATAGTTTGTGATGAAATGTGACCACAAGATGGCAGCAGATACACTGCTGTGTTGTATCAGCAGCTCCCAGTTCATGGGGGAGTCATGTGTTACAGACACCAATACTAGTTTTTATCATTCATCCACCCACCTCCACCATACCTTCTTGCCTGGAGGCGCGCATCTCCTGCACCAACTCTCAGAAAAAGAGTGGACCTTGCAGACAAAGGGCTTCCTCCAAAATGGTCTCCAAGCTGGGAGCTTTGGAGCTAGCAGGAGGTGGACTAAGCATTTCAAGGGATGCGCTCCTCTTCTGGGCAGGGGGGGAATAGTACAGCCAGTTGTGGTACTTTCACCTGGTGGGCAGGGTTGGGAGAAAAACAGGAAAAGGTGTTAGCCCCTTACCGAGGATGAAGTGGCACTGCCCACTGGACCCGCAGTTGGGGCACGCAGACCTCGGGCTTCTCTTGTCTCTAATCCACTCTCAATAGGGGCACAGCAAGTAGCTGAAAGCCTGCCCTGAATGACGGCCCTTCCAGGGCCATGGCCTAGGGCTCAAGAGAGCAGGGGAGAAGGGGTAAGTAACCTGAGACTATATTCCAGAGGTGACTCCAGCCAGGAAACTTTTCATAGGTGGAAGGAAGTCTGTGGGGAAGTTGAACGGAGGAGAATAAAACAATCTGTAAATGTAGGATGGTGAGTCTGCCAGAGTTGAAGCAGATAGTGCGGATATGAAAAAAAAATTAGGCTAAGAAATTTTCTGCTGAAACAGAATACTGCTGGATATAAGATTTGAACAATGGGGGGTGGGGCAGTTCTCTGCCAAATTCTGAAACAGCATTGTTGCGATTGCTACCCTGTGGATCTGCTGTACTTTGACTTCAGCAAGGTTTTTGATTTGGTACCGCACAAAAGGTTTGCTCAAAAAGATGGAAGACCTGGGTGTGGCTAAAACTGTAGTGAACTGGGTGGGTAGTTGGCTAGAAGGGAGGCAGCAGAGCGGTTCCACAGGGATCTGTCCTGGGTCCAGTCCTCTTCAACGTGTTCAGTAGAGACACTGGTGAGAGAATCCAGGGCAGGTTGTGTCTCTTCGCAGGTTACACAAAACTATGTGGGAGGGTGGATAGTGATGAGGGAATAAGGGATATGCAGAGGGACCTACAAAAACTAGAGGGGTGGTCAAAGGTCTGGCAGTTAAAAGTCAGTGTCAAAAAGTGTAAGGTAATGCACCTAGAGAAAAGGAACCCCAAGACTGAGTGCTGGATGGGAGGGGTGAGACTTAGCACTAGAGAAGAGGAGCGGGGTCTAGGAGCTATCATCAGTAACTCCCTTAAACAAATTAGCCAGTGCAACAAGGCCTATAGCAAGGCTAACAGGATGCTGGGATGTAACGAGAGGGGTACTGATAGCAGAAGAAAAGAGGCAATACTCTCCATTTACAGATCCCTGGTGAGGCCTCACCTGGAATACTGCACCCAGTTCTGGAGTTCTCACCTTAGAAAGGACAGGGATGGGCTGGAAACAGTGCAGCACAGAGTAACAAAAATGATTCAGGCCCAGCAGGGCAGATCCTATGAGGAGCACCTCAAGACACTAAATATGTACTCACTGGAAACCAGAGGGGAGAGAGGTGATATGATAGAGACCTTCAAGTTCCTTACAGGAACTAACAAGGTAAACTGTGGGGAATTATTTACCCTGAATATCAGCTCTGGTCACGGGGTCACGAGTGGAAATTATTAGGCCGGAGGTTCAGAAGGGATGTGAGGAAGTACTTCTTTTCAGAAAGGATGGCGAAGGCTGGCCCACTGGTGTAGGGGTAGGGTGCCGACCTGTGATGCCAGCGATCCAGAACATCAGAGGGCCGGCCAGGGGGAGAAGGATCGAGCATCCAACGACTGCTCTCCTTCTCTGGGGGGAGAATGGTAGAGTGTTCGGCGTTGTATGGACACCTAGCGGAGGCTGGGTGTACCGCATACGCTGATGCCAATATGTTCGGGGGTTGGGCAAACACTAGCCGGCATTGCATGTCCCTGTCCCCCGTACATCGGGGAGAAAACCGCTGCTGGACACCTTAATGAAGCCCGCCCTCTGCTTCGATCAGCTCCCAGGCCAGCTTCCTGACCTATCAGTCGCTCGCGGCACTATGGGCCAGTGCAACAACCCCGCTCTGGAGGGCAAGCCAGACGGTATCAGGGAGCCATGGCTAATGTGGGAGTGGGAGCAGAAGAGTCTGTGACCGGGCTGAGGACCAGCGGCAAGGCAGCAATAAAGAATACGAAATAAAAAAAAATTAAAAAGAAGGGGTGGTGGAACCTCGGAGCAGTCTGCTGGCCAAGGTAGTGGGTGCAGACACAGTCAGGGGATTGAAGCAGGCATGGGACAGAATGAAGGGAACAGTGGTCACCTGGGGTGAAAATACCGGGGAGGATAATGGGGATAGGACAGGGAAGGTTAGTACCCTGGAGGAATAATAGGTTCCAGGGATTATAGGGAATATGGGCAGACTGGCTGGACCATTGGTCTTTTTTTGCTGTCATTGTCTATGTTTCTGTAAGGGTGGGGGACAAACTAGAAGGACCCTTTGGTCTGATTGCGTCGCACAGGTCCCATGTTCTCGATTCCTCTGGTTGCCAGCCGCTCCCTCGACCCTGTCCTTCCAACACCAGACACTGATTTACTCTATATCTGTTATATAAGCACTTAACAGGGGCTCAGTAGGTAACACATTCACCTCTGGGACTGGAAGATCAGAAGTTTGTGGGTTCTGGTCCCACACCGGGTACTTGGACTAATATCAATAACTGACCCTGTAGTGTGGTAAGAGGGGGGTGCTACAATTGTGAGATGCTGTTGTTTGGATGAGATGCTAAACTGAGGTCTCTTCTGCCCATCTCTGGTCACTGTCTGGGTGGAAGTAAAAAGATCCCATGGCACTTATCACAGAAGGGGCTCCTTGATGTCGTGGCAAATATTCCCCCGATCAATAACACAGGTCAGCGCAACCCATGCAACTCGCCTTCCTGGATACAGCTGCTAACCAGCTATACTAGCTTAGTGTCCCTTTCCTGGTCAAAAATTACACACACACACACAACTGGAGTGATGGTTTTTACAAGTTTGTATGCTTTTTAGACATAACACTATTTCCTTTTCCCCCAGCCTCTGCCCCTTCTGCTATTCTGGATACAGTATTTCTTTAGTCATTTTTTCTACCTTTTTTGTGTTGAATTCAATCTCCCAAGGGTTACTCTTCACTGTGTTTGCACTTTGTTTGATTGTACTCGTACTGAATGTTACCGCCTGGCATTGCCCAGATACATAACCTTTTATCCTTAAAGTTCTTCTGCTTTGATTGTTTTTGCTGTGTTCCCATTCCAAGCGTGGCACCCTTTCCCCAGGGACATGCCTGGAAATGAGCCCTGGCTCAGTGTCCTTTTCCCAGTCAACAAAGTCTAAAATAACAAAATTGCAACAGAAAAATCCATCTTCAAAGAAATCTCCAAGTTCTCACACAACACTGCTTCTGAGTCTGCTCACAAAGCAGTTTTCTGAAACAGCATCAAAAAAGGTCAGTGCAGTGGGGTCCCAGTTAAGGTGCTTGCCTGCCTCTCAGATGACTGTGAATTCATGTCCTGAACTGTGGTCTGAGCCAGAGGCAGCAGGAGTCAGAGAGCCACTCCGATGCAGGCTGTGGCAGGGTCCGGTTCCCTCCGTGGAACGACAGCAGGTGAGGGGGCAGGAGGTTGAAGGGCTGCAGGGAGAATATCGGAAAGGGGAACAAAATACAATAAGTAAAAAAAAAAAAAGGCCAGAAACTGACCCACTGGTTAGCATGGAACACTTATGACTGGAGGTCAGCATGGCTCTGCTGGTAGCACATCCACCTCTGGGTCAGAAGGTTGTGGGTTCTAGTCCCAAGCTGGAACTGGGCTCATACCAGAAATGCTGGCACCAGAGTGCAGTACCAAGGGTATGCTGTGGTCAGTGTATGCTGTCCCTCGAATGAGACATTAAACTGAGGTCCTCTTCGCTTGTTCAATTAGACATTAAAGACCCCATGCATTTCTCAAAAGAGTAGGGGGATTTTTATTTGTCGAAAGACAGAAATTACAGACTCGAATACGTATTACACTCCGCACCATAACAGCAGCAGAAAAGTCCTGTGCATAAGCTATTGTTTTTCAAAGCTAAACAAAAAAAAGGGCAAGAGGAAAAAAAAAAGGCAGGATCAAGGTCCTCAAGTCTTCATACATAATACCGTTTGTCCAATTTCCACACTTCTGGACACTCCACAGTATCAAGATTGCTGTACATTATATGTTATCTATACAAAATAGCTGGAACACCTGTCCAACGTCCCACTACTTGGGATTTTGGACGGAGTGACACATCACTTCAAAAAGCCCTGCTAACCGCAGTACCAACTGAATTACACAATTCCCCATTAAAGGTACAGTACAAATTTCTGCTGTATTGACAAGCAGCACCTTGCCTGCCAGATATAGTATTTGATGACTACAAAAATGACACTAATTGCGCCCCTATAAAGATGGCCCCATTGAGGCAGTAGGAAACCATGTACCAGCCATTCATACAGGAGATCCTAAACCAGGCCCCAATTCTATGCTGCTGCCACATGATCCCAAGAGCCCTTCGCATAAAGGCATTCTATGAACAAATGTTCCTGCGTCTTCACTACGTTATCACATTCTGACCACAGACAATATCGCTCCTTGAAACCTTTGTGCTTGCGTGCACCCTTTACTCCCAGGCGATCATGAGCACACAACCAGAGAGCATCCCACATGTTGGGGGGGGGGCTCTTTTATCTATTAATTCCCTTATTGTTTTGTCTGTCCGAGACATAGGATAGGCAGGAAACTCTGGTTCAATCAAAGAATTTCCCGATATTATTGTTTCATATTGCCCTTTTCTGGAGATTGTTGTAAGTACCTGCCATGAAAATTGCCACTGCCTTGCTCTTACTAAGCTGTCCAACCCAGGTTGGGCACCTGGGTCCTATTGCCTTGTTTTAGAGTTGAATCCAATTTGGGTTCCAGCTGAACAGAAAGGGATTCAACCACTCCAATAACGAAGGCGTCCACAACCTAGAGTCCTGCCAAAATACTTCCTGGATATTATAGATAAAAACTATTCTGTGAAAAAGGAAAAAAAAAAGAGTAGGGAAATGTCACTGGTGTCCAAATTTCCCCCATTCACTAGGTATCAGTGTGGCTCAGTTGGTAGTCCATCTACCTCTAGGCCCGAAGGTTGTGGGTTCTCTTCCCACTCCAGGACTGGGCTCATACAACAAATTCTGGCACCTGAGTGCAGTACTGTGAGGGTGCTGTACTGTTGGGGTGTGCCGTCCTTTGGATAAGATGTTAAACTGAGGTCCCTTCTGCCCATCTCTGGTGGTGTCCAGGTAGAAGTAAAAGAACCCAAGGCACTTTTTGCAATAGTAGGGGATTTTCTCCAGTGAACTGGCCAACATTCCCTTTCCTATAAAACCAGTTCATGCAGTTGTCCAAGGCTGTGTGTGGGTGTTGATGTGTGAAATGGCTGCCACTACACATTCAGTCACTTCACTACCAGTCGCCCACTGCTCGTAAAGCACTTTGGGATACAATGTGTATGGAAAGTACTACATAAATGCTGATTCTTCTTCTTCTTCTCTAAAATACCACCTACAGCTTAATCCTGTACCATATCACTGAGTTTGCATCTGTATCCCCCACCACCACCACCTGGGATGAAGCTGAAAATGTTTATTTTTAATTTTTATTAAACAGGTCACATGCACTAGATAAACATTTGCCTATTTTCAGGCACAACCTGGGAAACTATAACAAATAAGCAGTACAGTGTGTGACAGAGACAACTTTAGAATAACGTTACAACAGGTAATACCCAAGGTATAAACAGATGTACAATTAACATAGGACATATACAATTGAGAGGTGCAGTAACATTATTACACATGCTGTTGGCAAAACGATTGTCAGGATTCGAGGCACAGACAGGTACAAATTGCCATTTGTAATAAGTGGGAGCAATACAGTTTTCTGAAGGTGCTGGTAGCAGAACCATGCCTGATATTAGCTGGTGTGGTGTTCCAAAGTTTGGGGAGTGGATAGGCATTTACGACAGGCACTACGAACATACAAAACTTGCCAGCAGAAACAGGCCTTGCGGTCTATCAAGTCTGCTCGTATGCGCAGCTAGCACCCTTATATTGCAGCTGCCCCACCCCATAACCCCCCATTCTCCTCCTGAAACTGTTCAGTGTTATTTACCCAGACCCCCCACTCCTTGCCCTGTCCCATGCCCTTTTGAAACTCCTCACCATCCTGCATGCCACCACCTCCTCTGGCAGAGCATTCCATTTTGACACCACACTCTCAGTGAAATAATGCCTCATCTCCCTCCTGAACCTGCCTCCCTCCAGTCTTAGCCCATGCCCCCTCATGTCCCTTCCCTTCCTCAGCTTAAACAGCCACTCAGTGCCAGATTTGTTGATCCCCCTCAAGTATCTGAAAGTTCCAATCATATCCTCCCTGATCCCTTCTCTCCTCCAGGGTGAACAGACCCAAGTGACTCAGCCTTTCTTTGTAGGTTCTGCCTTCCATCCCTTGTACCATTTTCGTCACTCTACACTGCACCACCTCGAGCAGCCTGATAGCCTTCCTCGGATACGGATGCCAATATTGAACGCAGTACTTCAACTGCGGCCTGACCAAGGACCTGTACAGGGAGTGGCAGGATCACATCCTTGTGTCTGGATGAGAATCCCCGCGCAATGCACCCCAGCATCCTACTGGCCCTAGCCGCAGCCCTCCTGCACTGAGTAGAGTTGTTCATGCTCCCCATTACTATGACCCCCAGATCCTTCTCCTCCTCAGTGACCCCTAACCACACTCCACTCAACCAATGTTCCCTCCTCGGGTTCCTTACCCTGAAGTGCATAACTTTGCACTTTTCTGTGTTAAAACTCAATTGCCACCTCGCTGACCACTCCTCAAGTCTGGTTAGGTAGCTTCTACCACCCCTCTATGTCATCCACCACAGCTCCCATCTTGGTGTCGTCCACGAACAAACTGATCCTGCTCCCAACCCCATGTGCAATATCCAATATAAACAGTCCAAACTACACCAGCCCCAGCACAAAGCCCTGTGGCACACCGCTGGTCACTGACTTGGGAGATGAGAGTCCCCCCACCATGACCACCCACTGCAGTCTATCTTCTAGCCAATTCCTGATCCAGTTAGCCATCTTAGCCCCAACCCTTATGTGTTTCAGCTTTGCCCCCAGTCGCCCATGAGGGACTGAATCAAAGGCCTTTCTAAAATTCAGATATAGGACATCCACCGCATGGCCCTTGTCCAACTCCCTTGTCACCCAGTCGTAGTATTCTATTAGGCTGGTCAGGCATGATCTCCCTGAGATGAACCATGCTGCTGCCCATCCTGGAGATCACTGACCTCCAGGAAGGTTACCAGTCTCTCCTTCAGGATTGCCTCCATGAGTTTACCCACTATGGAAGTGAGACTGACAGGTCTGTAGTTACCTGGCTCGTCCTTTGGGCCTCTCTTGTGAATAGGCACCACATGAGCCAATCTCCAGTCCTGCAGAATGCACCCTGTGTCCAGGGAGATGTTGAACAGGTCTGTCAGCAGCCCGGCCAACACCTTCATCATCCCCTTCAGGAGGGAGACAAGCAATCGAGGAACCTGATTTTGAAAGACATCGTGTGTAATATCTCCCAGGGAGAGATCACGTTGGGTGGATAGAGGGAGTCAGCCAAATCTGGAGTAAAGCAAACAGTGGTGGGTTAGACAGTTACTCTCAAGGGCAAAAATGACAGACATTGTTATATGCCATGTCCCATTTGTGCAGTGTAGGGTTCAAGGCACCAACAAAGACAGGCAGACCGTAGAACAGTTTGGGGAGCAGTATTCCTCGGGTGACGGCGATACGAGTGCTGGGGAGAGGTTTCAGCTGGCACTGTAAGCAAGCCCAACTCATACACTGACAGCCTTACAGGTACATGCGGGGTGTCTCCTGTTATAAGTATAGAGTCCCTCCGAAATAAATAATAACTATGTGCCAGTCCCCTCACCCCCACCCCATTTCTCTCAGTCTTATGTATTCCTTAATCTGTTTCTGCTGTCCTTTCTTTTTCTTTGTCAGGGTGGCCAACCTGACAAAACCTCTTTTCTTCTGTGCTATACCCTGCCTCCTACAAAAATCCTCTTGCTGTGCATATTAGTGCTGTAGCACTTGTTCATAGCCTCCTGACCGGGAGATATTAATTAGCACAAGTCACGATTTGGGTTAAACTCCCAAATGGGAGGTGGTGACAGTAAGCGCAAGTAGCGTTATTTGAGAAGCTCCAGTGTGGGAGGAAATAGCCCCATCGGCCTCTCACCGGGGGGGCCATTTGCACACGGCACCCAAGAGGGTGTGGGCTAGGAGGGCCGCCCACCGCCTGGAGGAGGCGGCCCCCCCGAGCAGGTGGCCCAATATGAGGAGCCCCTCGGATAGGGCTGGCTATGAACCTCCCCATAGGGAGGGTCAGGTGAAGGAAATAAAAGGAGCTGTCCCAGGGGATCTCGCCCTCCTGAAACAGCTCCAACACCGAAGTTTTTTCGCAGATTCGTCCAGCTCCGAGTTCGGCTTTTGTCTCTGGCCTGGTCCGTCGCCGCTTGCTTCCAGTTCGTTGTTTTTCCGGCCGGCTTTTTGTGGCACTTCCTCCTTATCTTTCCCAGTTCCAGGTAAGCGTGCCCCCCTTGGTTTGTTGGTCTTTGTTGGTTTTTTGGTTTTTGTTTTTGGGTTTTTTTCTGTGTCCCTGCTCCCGCGTTTTGCCCCCCTTTGTTCCCCCCAGCCAGCCTTTGCCCTGCGCTGTACACGTGGTCCTAGGGTTTCCTCCTTTGCGGGGTGTAGTCCGGGTCACCTGGCTCAATGATCCAGCTCATTTGTGGGACAGCCACAAACCCTTGCGGTGCTGGCCTCCAGGCTCTCAGGCGCAATAAAAAAAAAAGGAAAATTTTTATTTTGTAGTTTTTCGGCAGCTCCTGCGCAAGTTCTGGCCAGTCCACCCCAGTTTGGGTCGCGCTCGATCTGCCCTCGTGTTTGCTGGCGCCCCCCCCCAATCGTCCTCGGAGCAGGTTTTCTGTGGTTTTTCCTGTGGCTTTTTCTGTTGCTCTCGCGCCTCTCTGCGCAGCCTTTGGCCTTCCTAGTGGCCTTTCCTGCCTTTCAGTGTCTCTCGGCCTGCCGGTTTTTCCTGAAGTTTGGTCCTTGTTTTCCCGCCTGCCTCCCTCGTGGCTCCCTTCTCCTGGAGCGGCGCCTTCAGCCCCCGCTGGGTTTTCTTTTGCGCTTACGCCAGTGGGTTTCAGTAGCTTTTCCTTGGGCTTGCTAAGTTTTGCATCCGTTTCACTTCCCCATCCTCATTGATTGCCGGCTGGTTTGCTCCATTTTCGGTGGCTGCCACCCTCTGATGCTTGCCTGGGGGGTTTTTTGGTCGGGTATGTGGTGAGCCTCACACCTCACGGTTTCGTTTAAGAGTGCACAGCTGTGCTGAGTCTCCCCTTGTGTCGGTGCTAGCCTGGCTCCAGAGGCTTGTAGCTTGCCCAATTAATTTTTTTTTTTTTTTTTTCCTATTTGCTCTTTTGCTTTGGGTTATAGCGCAGTGGTCTTAGGCTCTGAGCTGCAAATCTGGTGACTTCCAGCAAACCAGACCTGGGTTTGAATCCCACAGCTTCCACTTACATTCTGTGGGGCCCTGAGCAAGTCATTTAACCTCCTTAATTGTGCCCTTTTTCTCTGCTCCCCCGTTGTAATTCCAGTATCCCCTTCCCTTTTTCTGGCGGTCTTGCTTGGCATTTGGCTTCCGCCCCCCACTTTTGTGTTTTCCTTCCTTTTTTTTTTTTTTTCCAGCTGGGCTCGGAGGGGAAGGGAAAAGGTAGTGATTTAGGCATAGTGGCATTAGCTCCCCAGGTTGCTCTCCCTTCCCTTAGGCTGGAAGATTTGTAGGTTTTGGGGTTCCCCCCCTCCAGGCTCTTGGAGTTTTATCCCAACCCTGTGGGGTTTGTGAAGGGGATGCGGCACTTCGGTGGGGCCTCTATTCACCCGAATACATGGCGTGTGTTTTTTCCGTCAGTTCTAATCAGGTAAGGGTTCGGCAGCTATGGGAGTCATAAAAGGGAGCGGAGAGAGAAAGGGAAGGGAGGAGTATAAAGGGCAGGGGAAGGGAAAAGTAGGGGAAGGGGAAGAAAAGAGATAGGGGATAAGGAACAGGATAAAACAGGCTAGGTAGGGGCATTTTCTGTTATAGTTAAAGAGTTAAGGGCTGAACATATCTTATCAAGGGCAGGGTGGAATTGTATTAACTAATGTTTTGTCTTATAGGTATTGCATCGAGTACACTGCCTTGCCCCTTAATAGCAATAACTAAATGTCTGAAATGCAGAATAACCTATCTCTGGACAATCAGCCCACTCAAACCCCCCCCCCCGCAGGCGCAGGGCACTGGTCAAGACCCTATGGTACCGGGAAGCCAGCCACAAGTAGTGGCACAGGCTATACCAGTGCGTTGGCAGGACCAAGCCTTCCGCGAGGCTCTACAACACCTGAAGGACATTGGCGGATCTGATTGGCTGTCAACCATGTCCCAGTTAGAACCGGAAATACTAGTAGCCCAGCAAAACGGGCAACTAAAACCAGTTTCAGAACCCCTTAACATGCCAGAACACAGGCCACAAGAACCAGTGGATGATGTGGGACGGCAGCCTAGGCGCAGCCAGCCATCGGCCCGATTGCTAGAATCCATGGCGCAGGAAAAATCTGTTGCAAAAAAGGGGCAGGGCAGGCAGACCAAGCAAAAGTCTTCACCAAAGGCAGAGATGGGGAAAAGACGGGCGGGGAAAAAACAGAACAGAGAAGAGGGGAACGCTCCTAAGGTGCAACCAGAAGAAGGGAATGACGACGTGGACCGAGTAACGGTGGCCCAGCCACAGAGGGGTGAGTATGAAGACGATCAGACCAGCGATGTATCAATAGTGTGATCTGAATCTGATAGTGAGGGAACGCAATATAGCGACAGCACAAAAGGGCTGCCTGTTGAACCTGCTGAGGAAGCAGGGCATAAAAAAGAAAAAAAGAACCTGGAGGACATGGTCAAATCCAAAAAAATAAGGGAGCGGAAACGGAGGAGGGCGGGGCACAGGGTGGACGGGAGTGGAAGACGTGCCCAAAAAACAGTCAGTAAGGAACCCCTAGAAAGAAAAAGGGGAAAAAAGGTAAGCAACCGGTCAAATCTACAGGGGACTCCAGGGTGCAATACCGGGCTAGTGGGAGCAGGGCAACAACAATGGCAACAGAATCCCTTTATGTGGCACTTTTCGAATGGGTCACCGGGAAATATGCCCTTCACTTGGCCAGCACTGACCCCTTGGGGTCCCTTACCCCATGGTGTCGCAACAAACCCACAGGTTGGAATGCCACCCACCATTGGAGGGCCCCTGGTATATCCAACTAATGAACCTGGTCAGGGAGCCTCACTGGGCACAGCCGGGGCTGCTGGGACAAGAGAGGAGGGTAGCTTAGGGACACACCATTTGGGCAGATCGGCAGTAGCAAGAACCGATGCAGGTCAGGTAAGTCAAAAAGGAAGCGTACTACAGAACACCAGTGTGCTAGATCCTTGCTCGAGTCAGCCTCACCCATTTTCTCAAAGTTATAGGGGGAAGGGGAAATGCACAAAGAGCAGCGGTTCACATGTGGACAGGCGCTGGGCTTCCCGCATTACAACCCTCCCAACTAACGAGAATAGGACATCAGGCTCACAGGAGCAGGAGATGGTAGCCACGGGGGTGGATAACACTCAGAATGCTGCAATAAGAGATATGTCAACAGGCCTAGTATCCAGACCCCCAGAGCGCTGGGCTTATGCTGGGGTAGAAGACCCATTAGGGGATCACTTATCTGACACAGTCCGGGAGAAAATATGGAAAGGGGAATTCATAGACATGTTCTCCTTACTGCATAGGGAAATCCCGGAGGTGAGCGACGAAAAAGGGTATAGACAAGAGAGGCCACGACGACCAAAGGTACCATTCACATTTGAGAATTGGGCAGCCGCTTTTGACATATTTATGTCAGTCTTTGGGGTGAAGCACCCTGATAAACTAATTGCACTGTTAAAATACAGGGACACCATAAAATTTGCACACCTCTCATTTGATGGATATGCATGGTTGAAATACGATGAGCAATTTCGTCTAAAGCTATCCAGGCAACCCAATCTCAAATGGGAAAACACGCACATAGACCTGTGGGTTCGCTATATGACGCGGGGTCGGCCTAATGTAGTGACATACACGGATAGTGGCCATGTTATTGCACAGCAATTGAGTGTAGAACGCAGGAAAGAGCAGAAAAAAGGGGCAGGGAGGAATGCCTGTTACGATTACAATAGAGGAAAATGTTTTCGTTCCTTTTGTAAGTACGGGCACATCTGCAAGTCCTGCGGAGGGGAGCACAGGTTCTCCGAATGTACATGGCAACCCCCCAGAACATCAAGCATCGAGGGAGCAAGTAGCGAAAAGGGAAAGGGGTCTGGGAAGTTTGGCTAACTCACCAGTACGATTACATAGGATGGCCCCCTGGCTCGACCGCTACCCCAAAAAATCGGCTGCAAAATATATACACGATGGTTTCAGGTATGGGTTTAGGATACCATACAAGGGCCCCAGGATAGAAACCACAGCGCGCAATCTGAAGTCTGCAATCTTGCTTCCCAACATCCTGGGGAAAAATTGCTAAGGAGGTGGAAGCAGGCAGGGTGGCGGGACCATTTGACCATCCCCCAGTGTGCAACCTCAGAGTATCCCCATTGGGCCTGGTTCCCAAAAAGGAAGCAGGGGAGTATAGGCTCATACATCACCTGTCTTACCCAAAAGGTAATTCAGTAAACGACTTCATTGACCCGGAGGATTGCACAGTGCAGTATACAACGTTTGATGAGGCTCTGCGCCACATACAACAGCTAGGCCAAGGTGCAATGATGGCAAAGAGCGACATCAAATCCGCTTTCCGTCTGTTACCTGTACATCCAAGTGATCAGGATTTACTGGGTTTCAAAGTGGGAGGTCGTTGGTATGTGGACAAGGCTATGCCCATGGGATGCTCAGTCAGCTGCTCAGCCTTCAAACATTTTCAACCTTTTGGAGTGGGCCACCAAAGAACACACAGGAAACATACATGTAGTCCATTATCTGGATGATTTCTATTTATGGGCCAAAGGGGGAACCATATGTGGGAGACACTGCAGGGCTTCACCTCACTGATGGGTTATTATGGTGTCCTCTCGTCATGGAAAACAGAGGGCCCGGTGACTTGTCTCTCATACCTGGGCATAGAGATAGACTCGAGGCCATGGTTTCCGGCTACCACAAGACAAGGTGGCACTGTTGTGCAAAATATTGGGCGAAATGGGGAAAGCAAAGAAGGTGACCCTACAACAGCTGCAATCTGTGATAGGCCACTTGAATTTTGCATGCCGTGCAGTTCGCCCAGGCAGGCCATTCCTGAGGCAGATGGCATCTGCCACGGGTGGTGCTTTAAAACCATATCACCACATCAGATTGACACAGGGCATAAAAGCAGACCTACAGGTCTGGGAACTTTTTCTGAAAGATTTTAATGGTATCACCATCTGGCAAACACCAGAGGACCAATTTTTTGACCTGCACATGGTAACCGATGCTTCAGGGGGCATTGGTTTTGGGGCATTCTGGCAGCGAGCATGGTTTGCGGGACATTGGCCACAGGAGGGGTGTCGATGGGACTCACAAAGAATATTACTCTTTTGGAACTGTTTCATCATGGTAGCCGTAAGGGTGTGGGGACACAAATTGCAAAATAGAAAAGTGCTGTTTTACACAGACAACAGGGCGGTAGTGGACATATTGAACTCACAGACATCTCACTCTGAAGATGTGATGAAGGTTCTGAGGGTCTTTGTGTTATGCTGCTTACGTTACAACATCTCTTTTAAGGCACGACATCTGCCAGGGAAAGAAAATGTTATTGCTGATGCCCTGTCTCGATTTCAGCTCGAGCACTTCAGGCAGTTAGCGCCGTGGGCGGACCAGTTCCCGACAGAAATACCGGAAGCAGTCTGGAGACTAGGGAACCAAGATTGCAGCAACTGGTACAGCTCGCTGTGGCCCCCCCAACCTGGAAGAAGTATGTAGGTAGCTATGAAGCTTTCCAGCAATTTTGTGGTCACGAGGTAAGCGTGGAACTACACAAAGCTCAGAGACAGGTTCAAAGCTACATCCTACACTTGGAAGGCCTGGGAAAATCCCCGGCAGCTATACGCCTCCAACTAGCAGGCATTGCCTTTCTTCGCAAATATGAGGGTTTTCCCGACCCAACCAACAATTTCATTGCAAAGAAAATGGTGCAGGGCATGTCTAGACTTGGGGGGAGGAAAAAGGGGGACACAAGGAAGCCCATAGGACTACCAGAATTGTCCAACCTTTTGACAGCATTGGAGTCACTTGCAGCTCTGGCTATGAAACCAAGCTGTTCAGGGCCCTATACACATGTGCATTTTTTGGGACCTTCCGGGTGTCGGAGTTGGTACCGCAGTCCAACTCTCCGAGCCAAAATAACAATCTCCAATTGAGCGATTCTGTCATCTGGCAAGACAGACTGTGTCTTCAGCTCCGGAAATCAAAAACTAACCAGTGCGGCCCCCCGGCTAAGATTACACTGTTTAAGGCCCCTCCCGGGAATATCTGCCAATGGATGGCAATGAGGGAGTATCTGGCGGGTCGTCCTACGGGAGCAGGTCATTTGTTTGTGCACGGGGATGGGAAAGCGGTTACAAGACGGCAGTTCTCTGCGGTCCTACGGAAGGGCTTATGGATGGCGGGAAAAAACCCGACTCGTATAACACCCATTCATTCCAAATCGGAGCAGCCACTGAAGCGGCCAGGTGTGGTTTAAACGAGGAACAGATAAAAGAGGTTGGCAGATGGGCTTCAAAGGCGTACAAGGGTTACATAAGGCCTCAGCAAAAAACAGCAGCAAGTGATGTTGGGGAACCCAGCACAAGTTCTGATTGTTAGTTCAAACCCGTGAACACTCACAAGTTTCTACTTTTGTTTTACAGGCATGTCAGCAACAACCCCCCAGATATGGATCGTGGGTCATTCGCACGTGAGGGAGGCGTACAGGAGGGCGAAAACATGCCCATATACAACTCAGCTACTCATTCCAAGAAGTAGAGCGGTGATAAAATGGTCAGGAAAAGGGGGGATGAGGTGGGGGGCTTTGTGTAACACAATCATGGCATTGGGTCTAACTAGCCGACCACCGCTCGAGCTGGTGATCCACCTGGGAGGAAATGACTTGGTCACCCTAGGGGCAAAGAGATTGATTGGGGATATGAAGAGGGACTTGTCCCACTTAAAACAGTTATTGCCTCGCACCATTCTGGCATGGTCCTGAATGTTACCTCGCCGGCATTGGCGTGGTGAGCGGAAGGCAGGGGCTATGGATAAAGCGCGGAGGTCCATGAATAGGGAGGTGTCCCATTTTACGGCCTCACTGGGCGTGGAAGTAATCAGACATTTTACGATTACAAAATCAGATTTGGAATATTATAGCCGGGATGGGGTTCATTTGCCAGGGATGGGAAACGATGTACTCAACAATACATTTAATGATTTTTGCGAGACAGTGCTGTTTGGAAAAAGTAAGATCCCTTGGGCATTAGTGGGAGATACTGGCTGTCCCAGTATGAAGTGGCAGTAAATTCATGGCTGATCCTGGGTAAGAGGCTCCCGACATAAGAAGAGCTGCGATTGGCGTGTCACTCGGAGAGGCACACCCTAGGACGGTATGCCTCTGGGGATCGGGAGAGGAAGACACCCAGGCTCGGGCGCACGGAAACGCTGGGATCCAAGACTCAAGAGGAGGAGAGCGCCCCGACGGGCATGTTCCTCATCAAGGGGCAAGGAGCCCCTAAATTTGAAGGGGAAACTGTCTATGGAAAGGCACGGCCCTCAATGGGTCTGTTGGACTAAAGGGCCAAAAAGTTCCCCTCAAACAAGCGGATGAAGGAGCTGGGGGTTTCAGCAGGACATGAATTATGGCTGCCCAAGGGGTCTTACAGGATGGGACATGTAATGTACATATGTTACAATTTTCTGTATAGCTTGGTGTGTGTATATAATGTATGTAAAGTGCATATCTGTAAAAAGTGTGATGTATCGATTAGGCTCGTAGAAGCCAAGTGTCCCATGTAATGTATGCAATTTTGTTTAAGTAAAAAGTGCTGCGGCCCCTTTTTATCCAAAAAACAGTGTGGTGTCTTGATTGAATTGGGGGTCCGCTTTGGGCAATAGCCCCACCGGCCTCTCACCGGGGGGGCCATTTGCACACGGCACCCAAGAGGGTGTGGGCTAGGAGGGCCGCCCACCGCCTGGAGGAGGCGGCCCCCCCGAGCAGGTGGCCCAATACGAGGAGCCCCTCGGATAGGGCTGGCTACGACCCTCCCCATAGGGAGGGTCAGGTGAAGGAATAAAAGGAGCTGTCCCAGGGGATCTCGCTCCTGGAACAGCTCCAACACTGAAGTTTTACCTCCCTCCCACCCAGCAAACTTCGGGTCAGAGCAAGAGATCCTCACGGCTTTTAAACATAATAAAGGGCAGTAAGGCAGTAAATTCATGGCTGATCCTGGGTAGAGGCTCCGACATAAGAAGAGCTGCGATTGGTGTCACTGAGAGGCACAACCCTAGGATGGGTATGCCTCTGGGGATCGGGAGAGGAAGACACCCAGGCTCGGGGCACGGAAACACTTGGATCCAAGACTCCAAGAGGAGGAGCTAAGGCCCTCGATGGGCATGCTCACAAGGGGCTGAGGAGCCCCTAAATTCTGAAGGGGGAACTGTCTTGAGGAAAGGCATGGCCCTCAATGGTCTGTTGACTAAGGGCCAAAAGTTCCTCAAACAAGCGATGAAGGAGCTGGGGTTTCTCAGGACATGAATTATGGCTGCCCAAGGGTCTTACAGGATGGGACATGTAATGTACATATGTTACAATTTTCTGTATAGCTTGGTGTGTATATAATGTATGTAAAGTGAATATCTGTAAAAAGTGTGATGTACCGATTAGGCTCGTAGAAGCCAAGTGTCCCATGTAATGTATGCAATTTTGTTTAAGTAAAAAGAGCTGCGGCCCCTTTTTATCCAAAAAACAGTGTGGTGTCTTGATTGAATTGGGGGTCCGCTTTGGGCAATACTCTAGCACATGTTGTGCTTTTGATGCAAATACTGGTGCCCCTGATTGTTTATGGTCCCGCTGCAAAGCGCGAATGAGCGCCGCTGCGCCAGACCTGCTGCTGCAATGTGCAGCTTAAATCTAAAGTGCGGCTCCAGTGGCTGAAATTGCTTCCTGTCACGAAGTATGATAGAGGAGCATAATTAAAATCAGAGCAAGATGCTCCGGTGTGGGTTTTGCCGCACCGAGCAGCTACAGAGGCCCTCCTTGTTCAGAGCGTGAGACACAAGAGTGCGTCGGCGCAACGGGGAAAACTGACTGCTGTGCTTGAGGTATAATTTAAAAGGACTTGCCATCTGAAGGAACACTACAGGCAATGGTAGAAATAAGTCACGTAATGTCCCATATGCAGAAAAAAGTGTGCCCTGTATAAAAGCAGCCCCAGAGATGTTGTAACTGAGGCTGCTTGAAATAAAGAAAATGGCCCAAATGAAATCTTTTCTTGACGGCTGAAATGTCAGCCGTTGGCTGCTAGAGACAAACATGTGTTGTGGCAGGGGCTCACAATGAAGCTTAGCATAGAGCCCCTGTGTAATATCAGATGTAGCTATGAAGAGCTGCAGAAGACCCCCATGAAGGGTTCTAATGACATAAAAAAAGGATTTGATTTCTCTTTAAAGACCTTGCACAATACAGGTCTCATGGGCTGGCAGGAGAAGGAAGACTAGGAGCATGCTCTTCATCTCCCCTTCCCCTTGCCAATTCAGGGATGCCTGCACTAGTAACAGAAATATAAACCACTCTTGCGCTATGTCCTCGTCCAAATCCCCCCTCCCTTGCTTGACCGACGTTATGATGTTACTATGCTCATAATCCTCACCAGCCCTGTTGGTCATTGAATTTATCTCTAACTTATACCTTGCCCCAGCACTGTATCTGGGTGTACCTTCCACGTAAATGTAAAAATTGTCTTTTCTCCTGTTTTTGTACCTGAATGTATTCGTCTGAACCAATTACTGTATCAATGTACCTGTTGTACCCTTTTGTACTCTCCCGGGTCGTTCCTGAAAATAGGCATAAAACTTGTCTAGTGTACTTACCCAGTAAACAAAAACTAAATAAATAAATAAATAAGGTGTGTAATAAAAGCATAGTAACCTGTGGGCCCTGCTGTAGGTAGGCTCTAGCTATAGGGCAGGCTGGTCTGAAACTGCCCCTAAGTATATGTTTAAGAGCCAGTGATATCACAGCCAATGGAAATCCCCCAATTCTGTGATGTCAGCCCAGGGAGCTATAAAAAGGGCTCACCACTAGGGGACCTCAGATAGGTCAGTCTGGTGCTTACAGTGACAGGAGAAGGATCTTCTTTGGAGTGTGCTGATTTTCACACAGATGATTGGAGTGTAAGAGGGATTACACTGGGCTATTTAGGCTGAAACGAAGCCACAGGCTCTGCTGAGGAAAGCAGAGTCCTGAAGTTATTTTGCTGTGCAGGACTAAGAAATGTCTTTTCTTCTATGATTTCTGTATATATCAATTGATTTTTCTACAAAATAAATTGACGAATGGACACGTGCATTTTTTATGCACTTGATCCCTGCTTGTTTGTGTCAGTTATTTATCCCACACCTTCACACTGGTGTTTGAAGTGGGATACCTGGCTTGTTTAGTCTGCTTGGGAAATGCTTCCAGGAGGTATAGTAATATACCTGACACATGAGCAGGGTAAAAAGTGCGGAGCCGAGGAAAATCCAATGGACTAGTGCCATGGCTGATAAACTGGGTTTGAAGCCTACACCAGGATTGGAACCAGGAGCTTGACCAAAGGTGGTGGCGAAAAAGAGGAACGAATGGACGAGGACCTGACCAAGGAGGAAGAAGAGAAGAGACAGCTGGAGGAAAGCATCCCAGAGGATCCCAGCGACCTGCTGTGATGGTTGTGCTTACGTCAACTAGAGATGGAGTGTGAGAGGGCCAAGGATTGATGGCTACAGGAAGACGACCGGAGGCTACAAGAGGAGGAGAGGAAGAGACAAGATGAGAGGTGGCGGGATGCCTTGCAAGACATCCAGGCCCTGACCCCATGGCAACATGACAGAAATGTTCCCTGAGACATTAAACATACCAAACTGACAGAGGCTGAAGACACTGAAGCCTACTTGACAACATTTGAGCACATAGCACAGACCTTTGCATGGCTCCAAGACCGATGGGGTCATCAGACTGGTCCCTTATTTATCTGGACGGGCCCAGTTGGTATACAATCATCTGACTGCCCCTGACTCTAACAATTACGATCAGGTCAAGGAGGAAATCCTCCATAGGTATGACATTAATACTGAAACATATAGGCAGCGATTTCAATCACAAAGGATGCTGGGCCAAGACACACCCAGAGAGACATTTGCCAGGCTGAAAAGCTTTTGCTTAAAATGGTTGCAACTGATGGTGAAAACCCTTGACTAGAGCATAGAGCTAATCATTATAGAACAGTTTATTCAAATTTTAACCCAGGACATCCAGCTATGGGTGAAGGAGCACAAGCCCGACACAGCAAAGAGGACCAATGCTGTGGCGTAAGATTTCCTGGTAGCCAGACCAACAAAATCCCGAGAATACCAGGGCTCTTCACTCCAACCAACGCCAGTAAGACCTTTTGATACTACTTATCAGAGACAGTCACCTGGTAGGGGCGATAACTGGTAAGGGGATCCAAGGGAGAAGCCTTATCGTGCTGACCTTGTATGTTGCGACTGTTTAAGGAAGGGACACATAGCCCGTAATTGCCCGATAAACAAAGTGAAGCAATGCACCTATCTCTAGCCAGTTTGGGATATGTCACTACTGTGAGGATTGGCCAGAACGAACTAATAGGACTATTTGACTCTGGCAGTAAGCAGACTTTGGTGAGGGCAGACATGTTGAAAAACTACAGCTGTAACGGGCTGGATGCAAAAGTAACATGTGTCCATGGGGACATCCACCAGTACCCTATCAGCACAGTGTTGAGCAGGACACACAGTTGATCACAGTTGGCTTAGTACCCAAATTACCAGTGCCTATCATTGTTGGGCAGGCTTTTCCGAACTTTGATCTGTTAATAAAATCTCATCAGGCCTGTGGTCAACTAGTGGCAGTTACCACTCGGGCCCAGACAAAAAGAGAACAGTCTCAGGATGTTTTCCCTTTTGATGAAGGCCTATTTGAGGACCCTGGGAAAACATGGAAATCTAAAAAGGAGAAAAGAGCTGAAAAATGAAAGTGGAGGGAAATACATCAGGAGGGAATACTTGATGTTGACTCTGAGTTAGCTGGGACTAATATAAAAACTGAACAAAAACTGGATGAAACGTTGAAACCTTTTATTTTTTACAGGTGGACCAGGTAGTTGCAGAAGGGCAGCCACAATATAATTTAACCAATGGTGTGTTGTACTGTGTTTGTGTTAACCCTGCTACAAGGGATAGTATTAAACAAATGATGGTCCCCCAATGCTTTAGAAAGAAACTCATGCAATTAGCCCATGATGTACCTATGGCCAGCCATGAAGGTCGAGATCGGACACTAGGTAGGTTGTCAAGCTGGTTCTTCTGGCTGGGTATGCATGAAAGTGCGGCTGAGTACTGTCGCACTTGCCCTGAGTGCCAGATGGTGGCCCAAGGGGGAACAGGATAAGGTGCCCCTACAGCCAATACCTGCAGTCATGACCCCATTTGAAAGAATAGCCATGGATACGGTAGGACCCCTGATGAAAAGTTCTAAAGGTAACCAGTACATTATAGTGGTTTGTGATTATGCCACGTGGTATCCGGAGGCGACACCCCTTTGGACTGAATGGTTCCACGGATTGCTGAGGAACTTGCCAAAATTTTTAGTTGGCTGGGTATCCCTCAAACCGTTCTTATGGATAGAGGAACAGATTTTACCTCGGTGCTCCTTAAAGATCTTTATCGATTGTTAGGGGTCTCAGCAGTTAAAACATCTCCCTACCACCCCCAGACAGATGGGCTAGAGGAGCGTTTTAATAAAACCTTAAAACATATGCTCCAGAAGTATGTGCAAGAAGAAGGGTGGGATTGGGATAAGTATTTACCATATCTCCTGTTCACATACTGGGAGGTACCCCAAGCCACTATAGGGTTGTTACCTTTTACCCTTATATATGGAAGAAACCCCAGAGGCCCACTGGACATGGTGAGGGAACATTGGGAGGAAGGGAAAGACATATGTCATATCAACATTGTGGACTATATATCCAACCTCAGAAAAAAAATTGGTGAGATTTGTTACCATGGCTCGCCAGAATGTGGTTCGCAGACAGGTGGAACAGAAGGATTGGTATGATGAAGGGTTGAAAGATAAAACCTACCATCCAGGTGATAAGGTCTTATTATTGTTGCCTTCATCTGAAAACAAACTATTGATGAAATGGCAAGGACCATTTGTGATTATCAGGCAGACTGGGAAGGTTAACTATGAAATCGATATGCCAGACCGGTAATCCCAGAAAAAGATATATCATGCCAATTTGCTATGGAAATAGCATGATAGGCAGGACCCCATACCCGCTTATTTTATCCATCCTGAACAGGAAGTTATTGAGTTGGAGGAGGCCTATGAGAGGTTTAAGATGGAAAAATAAGTCAGAGGTAAAAATTAACCCTGGTTTAGATGTAGCCCAAAGACAGGAGGTTGACCAATTGCGACGTAATTTGGGGCAACGTTCACTAGTATACAAGGGAGAGCAAAAGGGGTGGTGCACACCATTAATCTGTCTCAAAAGAGATCTGTTCATCAGAAACCTTATAGACTCCCTGAAAGAGTTTGACAGGAGGTCATACAAGAAATGAAGAGAATGGAGCAGTTGGGGGTGATCAAACTTTCCCGTAGTGCTTGGGCATCACCTATAGTTGTAGTGAACAAGAAGGAAGGGGGAATTCGACTGTGCTTAGATTTTAGAAAAATCAATGCCAGTTCATAATTTGATGGGTACCCTGTGCCACGTATAGATGACCTCCTAGACAAGATTGGGAACGCCAGGTACATCATCATCCTGGACATTACAAAAGGCTACTGGCAGATCCCCCTAGCCCAACAGGCCCAAGAGTATACTGCCTTTAGCACCCCATAGGACTATACCAATTCACCAAAATGTCCTTTGGGTTACATGGGGCCCCAGCGACTTTTCAGCAGTACATGGACCAGACCTTACATGCCCATTCCCAGTACAGTGCAGCCCATCTTGATGACGTTGTCATTTTTAGTCCTGACTGGCAGATGCACCTTGTACATCTCAGTGCGGTCATTCAATCCATATGTGACTCTGAGTTAATCATCAATCCCGCCAAATGCGCCATTGCCCAGACAAAGACAAAGTATTTGTGTTTTGTTATTGGGGAGGGTACTGTAAAACCAGATGTCAGTACAATCCAGGCAGTAGCAGACAGTCCCATCCCTCTGACAAAGAAGCATGTATGTTCCTTTTTGGGTCTGGCCAGTTACTATCATCGGTTTGTACCAAAATTTGCCACCATATCAATGCCCCTGACTGATCTGACTAAAACAATTGCATTAATAAAATGTGCTGGTCCCAAGAGTGTGATGAAACTTTTCAGAAAATTAAAGTTATCCTATGTTCCTCCCCTGTATTGCTCAGCCCAGACTTTTCTCTCCTTTTTGAAGTGCACACAGATGCCTCTGATACCGGCATCAGTGCTGTCCTTTCCCAGACCAAGAAGGGCGAGGAGCACCCAATGATTTATATCAGCCACAAAGTTCACGAGAGGGAGAGAAAGTATTCAACAGTGGAGAAAGAATGCTTAGCACTGAAATGGACAATAGAAGCTTTGAAGTATTATTTATGGGGCGCAGAGTTTAAGGTTCTTACAGATCATAACCTTCTGTGCTGGCTCCAGCAGATGAAGGACAAGAATGGTCGTATAATGCGGTGGTACTTGGCTCTGCAGCCTTACTGCTTCACCATTCAGCACAGAGCAGGTTCAAAACACCATAAAGCGGATTTCTTGTCTCGATATGGGGCCCATACTGATGAAACTTGATGAAATGTGTTGTACTAATGTGTTTTTTGCTTTCTATGAAAGAAGTGATATGATATGATATATGAGTAAAGGGTTTGTATTCAACCCATGATTTTGAGCCTCAGGGAAAAGTACAGTATTATAGATATTGTTATGTCTGTATGAAGATACTGTATATATTTATAAGGGTCCCTGAGGCGGAGTTTCTGAGAATAAGTGGGCAGAAGCTCCAACCCTCCTAGGGTTCAGGAAGGGTATCTGACAGCAGTGATACTGTTGCCTCTTGATGGGGGAGGTGTGTAACGGGGTGTCTCCTGTTATAAGTATAGTGTCCCCCTGAAATAATTCATAACTATGTGCCGGTCCCCCCATTTCTTTCACTCTTATCTATTCCTTTATCTGTTTCTGCTGTCCTTTCTTTTTCCTTTGTCAGGGTAGCCAACTGACAAAAACCTCTCTTCTTCTGTGCTAGTACCTTATCTCCACAAAAATCCCCTTGTTGTGCACATTAGTGCTGTAGCACTTGTTCATAATCTCCTAACCGGGAGATATTAATTAGCACAAGTCACACTTTGGGTTGAACGCCCGAATGGGAGGTGGTGACAGTAAGTGTGAGTAGTGCTATTTGAGAAGCTCCAGTGCGGGAGGAAATATTCTAGCGCGTGTCATGCTTTTGATGCAAATACTGGTGCCCCTGATTGTTTATGGCCCCGCTGCAAAGCGCAACTGAGCACTGGACCCACTGCTGCAATGTGCAGCTTCAATCTAAAGTGCTTCTCCGGTGGCTGAAATTGCTCCCTGTTGCAAAATGTGACACAGAAACATAATTAAAAGTGGAACAGGATGCTCCAGTGTGGGTTTTGCCGCACTGTGCAGCTACAGAGGCGCTCCTTATTCAAAGCGCGAGACGCAAGAGTGCTTTGGAGCAAGGGCATGCTCCAAAGCAAAACTGACTGCCGCACTTGTGGTATAATTAAAAAGGACTTGCTAGCTGAAGGGACACTATGGGCAATGGTAGAAATAAGTCCCATAGTGTCCCATATTGCAGAATAGAGTGTGCCCTGTATAAAAGCAGCCCCAGAGATGTTGTAACTGGGGCTGCTTGAAATAAAGAAAATGGTTCAAGTGAAATCTTTTCCCAACGGCTGAAATGTCAGCCGTCAGCTGCTAGACAAACATGTTGGTTGTGGCAGGGGCCCATAATGAAGCTCAGAACAGAGCACCTGCGTGATATGAGATGCAGCTATGAAGAGCTGCAGAATAAGGGTTTTACTATGGCACTGCGATATCCACAGTGCCAACATCCCCGACAGTGACAGCCGCAATGCCGAGTGTTGGCATCACACAGTCGGGGATGCTCCATCCCCCACATCCCCCGGTCTCTAAATATCCAACTCTGAGTTGGAGGTGGACCGGGGAAGGGGTGCAACACCAGGAGTTGCACTGCTGATGTTTGCCTTGCACCAACACAGCGACTCACTGCAGACAGGCGAACTCTGTCACTGTGCTGGTGTTCGCGCTGGAGGAGTAAACCTTGTGTCAGCACACCCAGAAGAAACCCCATAAAGGGTTCTAATGACATAAATAAAAGGCTTTTCTTTCTCTTTAAAGACCTTGCACATTACAGGTCTCATGGGTTAGCAGGAGAAGGAAGACTAGGAGCATGCTCTTCATCTCCCCTTCCCCTTGCCAATTCAGGGATGCCTGTACTAGTAACAGAACTATAATATGGCGTGTAATAAAAGCATAATTACCTGGGGGCCCTGCTGTAGTTAGGCTTTAGCTATAGGGCTGGCTGGCCTGTAACTGCCCCTATTTATGTTTCAGAGCCAGTGATGTCACAACCAACGGAAACCCCCCAATTCTGTGATGTCAGCCCAGGGAGCTATAAAAAGGGCTCACCACTAGGGGACCTCAGATAGGTCAGTCTGGTGCTGACAGTGACAGGAGAAGGATCTTCTTTGGAGTGTGCTGATTTTCACACAGATGATTGGAGTGTAAGAGGAATTACACTAGGCTATCTAGGCTGAAGTGAAGCCACGGGTTCTGCTGGAGAAAGTAGAGTCCTGAAGTTGTTTTGTTGTGCGGGACTAACAAATTTCTTTTCTTCTATGATTTCTGTATATATTTATTGATTTTTCTACAAAATAATTGACAAACGCATATGTGCGTTTTTTTATGCACTTGATCCCTACTTGGTTGTGTCAGTTATTTATCCCACACATTCACACCCATTTGTGCAGTGTAGAGTTCAAGGCACCAACAAAGACAGGCAGACCATAGAACCGTTTGGGGAACAGTATTCCTTGGGTGATGGTGATACAAGCACTGGGGGAGAGGTTTCAGCTGGCTCTGTCAGCAAGCCCAAGTCACATATTGACAGCCTTACTGGTAAACACCAAATGGAGGGAAAAATCAAGGGAAGGGTTCAGCATAACACTCAAATGGTTAAAAGATGGGACAGTGACCAAGGATGTACTATTACCACAATCCGCTGAAAGAGGAGTTTGGATTTTCTTTAAATGGGGGGCAGATCGGATGCGGACTACCCATGATTTTGTGGCATTCATTTAAAGCCTGTTTTCGTGGAACCTTGTCTGAACTGACTGCGGGTCAGATGATAGCTGTCTGTTGATCTCAGCCACATTCTGGACACTGGAGAATAACACCAGATCATCAGCGTACAAGACTGGCCTGCTGTTGAAGATGCAGGGGTGGACAGAGCTGATGTGGAGGGAGAAGAAGAGGAGTCCAAGTATTGAGTCTTGGGGGACACCAATTGAGATGGAAGCAGGATCAGAGAGGGAGGGAGGATCCAAACTTGACTCGTTGTCTGTTAGAGAAGTAGATTTTGAATCAGGGGAAGGCAGTATCAGATATGCCCAGGGATGTTTATTTATTACAGAGTAGGCTGTGAGCAATCATGTCAAAGGCCTTTGTGAGGTTGATGAAAATGGCACCGGTTACCTCCCCTTTATTAAATGTGCTAGAAATTAAGGACATAGACAGAGTAGAGGTGGTCCAGAGGAGGGTAACTAAAATGGTGCAGGGTCTGCATCAAAAGCCCTATGAGGAGAGACTAAAGAACCTCAGTTTGTACACCCTGGAGGAAAGGAGGGAGAGGAGGGATATGATAGAGACTTTCAAATGCCTCAAGGGTAGGAGGGGGTAGACTCAGGGGAAATGTAAAAAAGTACTTCTTCATTGAAAGGGCAGTGAATGCATGGAACAGCATCCCAGAGGAGGTGGTGGGGGCTAAAATGGTAAGGGGATTCGAGAAGGCATGGGATAGGCATAAGGGAACCTTCATGGTTAGGAAAGGGGGGGAGTAAAGCTAGAGATCAAGTAGGGTCCGCGATATTACAGTAGGTAGGGAAAATGGGCAGACTAGGTGGGCCAAGCGGTCCTTATCTGCCGTCAGTTTCTATGTGTCTGTGTTTAAGGTGAGCAGTGCCGTGGTGGTGCTGTGGTTCCGGCAGAACCCATATTGAGCAGGGGAGAAAAGACTGAGCAGAGAGATAGTCAGTTAGTTGAGTTGCAACAATTTTTTTCCAGAACCTTACTAAAAGCCAGTTGTCTAGTCCTCCTTTCCCAGTCAACAAAAACTAAACAAATAAATAACCTGACATAGAGTACTGAGTCCCCAGGAGCGTGACCTTTTACAACCCCCGCACATGCTCACAAAAGAACATTTATCTGAAATTCGTGTAAAGATTCTGTAATATTTTTAAATATTTTTCCGAGCTGGCTCTGTGCTGTCAAGTGATGGAGGATTGCTGTGGCACGCTGGTGACATACGTTTGCGTTCCACACCTGAGATGTCAGAAACTTAGGGCAGCAGGGAGGGTTACAAGCATCTTTTGGCCAGTCTCCTCTCGCAGGAATGGATCTTGCAGCACCGCTCTGTAGTGGCTTCTGATTGGAGGAGGTGCGGGTGACAGCGTGGGTGACCCCGTACCATCAGGCAAGCCCCCCCCCAGGCCAGATGTCTGTGCGCACGCCGGAATGGGGATTAGAGTGAGAGGGTCCAGAACAGGATTAAATGCCACACTGGTATGCTGGATAATGATATTTCTGCCCCTCCCCCCACTGGGTCCCTCTGCGCTTGCTCTGCGTATGCATCTCCTTCAGTCTCTACTCAGCAGCTCCTCCTCTAGACCATGGCATGGCCCCCGGCAGGAATACACCAGCAACATGGACATGGTAGTGCCAGAGATCTCTTGGAGATATTTCTGTGAAGACGGCCAGAGGACACTCCTGCAAGGACAAGCTGGCCTGTACAGGAGACTGGAGGTCTGGATAGGACCAGCTTGCAAAGGGACCAGCAAGGGGTGAGTCTGGTGGGAGAAAAGGGGCAGTGTGGGGGCCCAAAGGAGTGGAGTGCCGGTAAGCACAGAAGGTGCAAAAAAAAAAAAGAAATTTCTGAAGGGGTTGGCCCAATGGTGTGGTCAATGGCATCACACTGTTACCTAGAACACTGGAGTTCACATGTGATCCTTGGAATTCCAAGCTGAAGGCAATGGGGGAGTGGGGGAGTGGTAGCAGTATGGCTAGCATTTGCGCACCCCCTACTGACGAACCCAGGAGGAGGGTGACAGCATCGAGAAGCAGCTATGAGGTATGTTGACAGTCGTGGTGACCTTGGTCATCAGGGTGTGAGACAGAAAAATTGGGGGGAAAAGGAAAAATAACAAACACATATTTTCTAATTTGGGGGGGTGCTTAATTATATATTTTTCTTTAGAACTGTTTCTTGCTTTCCGGGTGCTGGCTGGTTCTTCAGCCTCAATCCACCTCCCCTGCCTGCTACCATTACCTCCCCCCCCCAGCACAGCTACTTGATTCCTCCATGGTTTGCCTCTGTGGTAAGGCCAGGAGAGTGAGGGAGGGCCATCCTCCCCCCTTCTCTGAAGTCCGGATCTGGTCGGCAGGGCCCAGGATGATGGAGCAGGTCACAGATTGGTGAGTGGGGCTTCCTGGATACACCACCCCTGCTTTTTTTCATTTTTCAGTTTCCTGCCACAAGGTCGGCATGCGTGCACTGGCATGGACGTTTTGCATGAAGATGCTGCATGTACTTGAATGCCTGTGCCTGACACTTAGAGATGCAGCCATGTGCTGTGCCATCCAGCCTCTGCTGGGTAGCAGTCAAGCAGGGGCACGTGGTGTCTCCCTCTCCCTGAAGGAGAGCCATCTATGAGCACTCAATCCCCCTTCCCCGACTGGTCCCCAAGCGACTCTGGACCTTCCTGAACCAGTGTTGACAGTGTGTCAGGAAGTAAGGTGTTCAACGCCTCAGTTCTCCACACCACTGGACCAACTGAGAAGGATGATTATTATTTTTTTTGTACATTATCTTTATGCACTGGGGATCAGGGCATCTCTCGGGAGTGCCCACTCAGCCACTACCTCTACCCTCAGCCTAAAATCACCTTCTCCATGGGAGACACATTGCTGAGCACCCCTCCCAGATCCATGATCCCATCCAGCCCCCCGGATCACCCACCTGGGTGAGAGCCCACCTCACCTACCTGGTGCCTTTCTGGAATTAGAGGGATGGTCCTGGTCCAGGTCGGTGGGGCTCAGGAGAGCCAGGGGAAGGCTGGTCAAGCTTTGGGATGTGGGCCTGGGCTCCTGGGGCCTTCATCGCCTCCCTGGGTCCACCAGGGATTTTCTTTGATGGTTTCCCCTGCAGAACACGGCATGCAATGGCTCCTGCACAGCTGCCACCACTCCTCTGCTGCTGGAGCCTGCCGTCATCCCTTCCCCTGCTACATCCCTGCTCATTGTGCTTCCTCCAGTCTCCACTAGAGGCCGCAACAGAGCCAAGAACTCCCCGCAACCCACCCCGGGAGAGGAGAGTAGTCCTCCGGACACTCTGTCCTCTCCCTCCCCTGCTGACCCCTGACAGCCCAGGTCCGTTCCCGAACCCCGGTCGACGGCATGGCATGAGGTACGGCGTCCAGCGCCTCAACCCTCAGTGCCACCAGGCCTGCTGAGAAGGATTATTAACTATCTGGTTTCCAAATACAGGGAAAGGTCAATAACCAGCTGAAGCAGATCTCCTCCTCCCCCCCCATATACATTTTTCCCTGCCCTTGTCTACAGGAATATACCCTGTCATTCAGGGCTTTACCCTGGTCAGGCTCATTCACCATCATGCAGACAGCAGGTAGATTTTCTACCCTATTACCTCACTCCTCCCTCCTGGTGTGAGCCATACCCTACAGCTTCGACTGCACAGCATGCCACAGTGGAAAGGGCAAGCTCCCCAGCTCACCCACAGGGGGTCACTGCACCACTGGAACCCACCTCCAACCCTCCCCAGCTAAGTCACAATGCCTTGTGACAGCTGCCTGCAGCCAAGCCTGGCCCCTGACATGGCTACCAAAGTTCCTCCTGTGTGCCAGTCTTCTCTACAGCAGTGCAGTGCGGTGCTGCTGGCCCAGTGTAGTGACCACTTTCTTTTTTCTTCAACAGAAAACAGCTATTATAGCCCAGAGTCGGACTGTGGCACTGGGGGCCCTCCTGGAAAATAATAACGTCAGGGCCCAGATATGACTCACTCATGTCAGCATTCCTTTTCTTTAGTATTTTGGGTTTGTATTTTTTCATTAATGTGCAGTGATCCAAAAACCGCTTTAGTCAGTTACATGCAAGCTTAGGCAGCTCCAGGATGGGTCCAGACAGGACACATGCTCGGATAAAAATATGCCACGCCCGTGCTGTGCCATAGCAGAGATACATAGCTGGCAACATAGTCTGGATTTAAATTCCCCCTGCAGAAACCCACTGTACCCTACCTATGCCCTGGTCATCCTTATTTCCTGGGCTGCCACTTTGTGCAAGGATGTTCAAAGTTTGGAAGGTGGGCAGGAGCCTAAATGGGGGGGATCTGTAAATTTACATATATCCAAGTGGGCCAGTCTGACATTGCTTTGATGTTTGTTGCACTATGGGAAGTCTCAATGTGGTCAGGACATCACTGGGATTTGAGACACTGTGGCAGAACTGTCACTAGAGGGAGCCAGTGATCTGCATCTCAGACATTGTCACCAGAGTGGCCAGGTAATAATTTAGTGTATCAGGAAATGCTGACTGGGCGCCTTCCTTGAATGGAAGCATGACAGAAGCGTGCAGTGCTGGACTGCAGTGCCAGAGACACTTACCATTGGTGGTGCAGTGCTGAAGAGCCTTCACTTGCCATTGGCTAATTTTCTCCCTGGGGTAAGGACTCCTCCTTCCACCTCTGCTAAACCCTGATGCCCACTCACCGAGAGTTCTCCACTTATTGGTCCAGGCCCCCGAGTCCCACCCACAACACTCTGCTGCCCCCTGGCTTGCCCCCCGTCAGGTATGCCTGCAGTCACTTTGGTATTTCTACCCTGCTATCCATCCAGCCACCCACAGCTGAGGTGGAGGCCTGAAGGATCTCCCTGAATGGTAGTGGTGGAAGTGGTATTGATCATGGTTGGTGAGCAAAGGCTACTTCTTCCCAATGAAGAACCATTTTTTCCCTGTTCATCCCACCCTCCCCCAGAGCATGCCGCATCATTGGGTGCCAGTACGCCGATGCACCCACCTGACCTAACGCTTGCTCCAACGTCCCCTTATGAGCACTATCCCCTGCATCGCCACCTTTAGTCACCCAGGTGGTGCTCGAGAAGAGGATCAATGAGTCCCCCCACCTGGAGAGCGTCCACTGGGGCACTTGATCCTCCTCTCTCCCTCGGCCGACCCTCAGATGGCCCTGGCTCATTCCCGATGGCCGCAGCCTTATGTTTTTGACAGCAGCAGCCCTAATGATCCAGGGGCCCTGTGAAGACATTATTGAGGGGGACCCTGAATGAGAGTGTAGAACCTGAAAAATATCCACATCCCTGCAGTTCCAGCCTCATGTTTCTCTGTTTAGTTTAATAAAGGGCTTCTTAGAACTAACTGCATACCTCTGAGTTACAACTGAATCACCAAAGACAAAGAGATACTCAGAACTAGCAATACATTCTCTAGCAAACTGGATAGATGCACGCAGAACATCAGTGAGATATGACATCAGTTAGACATCTTATTTATGTATATTTATTTAGACTTTGGTAAGTGGGTCAAGCCCACGAGGACAAGGCCCATTTACTGGGGTGACCTGGACATGTACAAAAACAATACATGTAGTATACACCGCAGCAGATAAAGTCACAAAGAACAACTCTGGGTTTCTTGGGGGACCCTTTGCTCTGGAGGCATATATTGTATACAGTTTGCACTGTGCTAGGGCTGGCTCTGTTTACATAGAAACATAGAAGTTGACGGCAGATAAGGACCGCAAGGCCCATCCAGTCTGCCCATTTCTTTTTCTACCTTATAAATGTACCATCGGCCTTTGCTCTGTCAGTGACCTATCTATTCATAGTCATTTGTATTGCTCCCTTATGCCTATCCCATGCCTGTTTGAAGCCCTGCACTGTATTCATAGCCACCACTTCTTGTGGTAAGCCATTCCATGCATCTACCACCTTTCTGTGAAAAAGAATTTCACATTCCCTTAATCGGCCCTCTAATCTCATGCTGTGTCCTCTTGTCCTGCTATTTTTCTTATATTTAAACATGTTAGACTCTTTCACCTTGTTTATGCCCTTAAGGTGTTTAAATGTCTCGATCATATCACCTCTCTCCCTCCTTTGCTCAAGGGTATACATATTGAGCTCCGTTAATCTGTCCTTATATGTCTTCTGATGCAGTCCCTGCACCATTTTGGTTGCCCTTCTCTGGACTGCCTCAATTTGGTTAATGTCCTTGTGAAGGTGTGGCCTCAATACTGCACGGTAGTACTCCAGATGGGGCCAACCAATGTCTTGTACAGAGGGTATTACCTCCTCTTACGACTTGTGATACCCCTACTAATACACCTCTAACACCCCCTAGCCTTACCTACTGCTTTAGAGGTCTGCTTGATGATTTTAGGTCATCAGTGATGATGATGCCCAAGTCTCTTTCTTCCTTTGTGACTGCTAGCAACTCCTCCCAGCCTATAAGTGGCTTCAGGGTTTCTCTTCCCATGTGCATGATTTTGCACTCTTTGCATTAAATCCCAGTTGCCACTCTTCTGACCATTCTGCTAGTTTATCCAGATCTCTTCTCATTCTGCCCACCCCATCTGGATCATCTACTCTGTTGCAGATCTTGGTGTCATCTGCAAACAGACAAGCTTTACCCTCTAGTCCATCTGCAAGGTCACTAATGAAGATGTTGAATAGGACTGGCCCCAGGACTGATCCCTGAGGTACCCCACTTGTGACTTGCATCTCTTCTGACTGTATACCATTTACCACCACTCTCTGTTTTCTGCCAGTCAACCACAGTTTGCCACCCAGTTGACCAACTTCTGACCCACCCCGAGCCTACCCAGCTTATTTATCAATCTTCTATGTGGAACAGTGTCAAAAGCTTTGCTGAAGTCAAGGTAGGCGACATCAACTGCTCCCCTTGGTCCACCACTCTGGTTACCCAGTCAAAGAAATCTATGAGATTAGTTTGACAGGACCTTCCTTTGTAAACCCATGCTGTCTTGGATCCTGTGCCCTATGGATTCCAGGTGTTGCACTATCCTTTCCTTAAGGAGTGCCTCCATAATCTTGCCCACTACTGAGGTAAGACTGACCGTCTGTAGTTCCCCGCCTCCTCCCTGCTACCACTCTTGTGGAGTGGGATCACATGAGCCTTTCTCCAGTCTTCTGGGACCTCTCCTGTGCTCAGAGACTCACTAAACATTCCTGCTAATGGCTCTGCCAGTTCCTCCTTTAGCTCCTTAAGTACCCTGGGATGTATGCCATCAGGTCCCATTGCCTTATCCACCCTGAGCTTAGCAAGCTCTTGTAGGACCCTTTCTTTGTGAAGGGAGTAGTGCTCACCTCCCTCCCCTGTGTCCATGATGTTGAGCTGTGGGCCCTGCCCTACCTTCTCTTCAGTAAATACTGAGCAAAAGTATCTATTTAGGATAGATGCCTTTACAGGGTCCTCCTCCTCACATGCTCCCTTTCTCCATTAAGCTTAGAATACCCTCTGGACTTTCTCCTTCACTAATGTATCTATAGAAAGTCTTGTCACCTTCTTTACTGTTCGTGCTAGTGTTTCCTCAGTTTGGGACTTTGCCTGCCTTACTGCCTTACCTGCTTCCCTTAGGGCAGTTTGGTATGCCTCCTATCTTCATCCCGCTGTGTTCCTTATATTTTCTGAAGGCCAGCCTTTTGGCTCTGACCTTTTTGCTACTGTATTTGAGAACCAAAGTGGTTTCCTTCTTCTTTGCACTTCCTTTTCTGTCTAACACAATGGGATGTTGCTTCAAGTATTGTATCCTTAATGCTTGCCCACTTTGCCTGTACCTCCTCACCTGTGTTTCTTTTGCCAGGGCTAGCTTAACTCTGTTGGCCATCTTATCAAAGTCAGCTCCTCTGAAGTCCCATATTTTTGCCTTGGAATGGGATGATTTAGATGTAGTAGCCAAATTGAACCATACCATGTGATGGTCACTGGCCCCAGGTGACCTTCTACCTGGAGATCTGTGATCCTTCTTTGTTAGTCAGTACTAGATCTAGGATAGCCCTGTCTCTTGTGGGTTGCTGTACCAGTTGTTTGAGGCCCTCCCCTGCAGGGAATCCACTATGAGTCTAGTTCTGGCAGATGTTCCTGCTGGTATTGACCAATCTGTATCTGGCATGTTGAAGTCTCCCATTATCAGAACCTCCCTTTAGCTGTCATGTTTTGTATATCTTCTAACAGTAATGTGTCTATGTCCTCCCTCTGGTCTGGGGCCTGTAGACAACCCCAGTTCTTATGGCTGTCCCATTACCTGTTTCAGGGTGACCCACAGTTCTTCTGGCTCCTTATGTGTATTCTGAATTTCTGTAGCTTTGATATTTTCATTAACATACAGGGCCACCCTCCCCTTTTGCACCTCGGTCTCTTCTGAACAATACATATCCAGGTACTGAAGTCTCCCTGTGTGGTTACTGGTAAACCACGCTCACTAATTGCTACTATGTCCAGTTTAGCCTCTGACATTATTGCCTGCAGGTCTGGGATCTTATTTCCCAGGCTGTGAGCATTTGTGTACATGATTTTCCATTGGCCAGATTTTGGTGTGTTAGTTGTTGGGTGAAGTTTGGCATTACCCCTGTGCATCGTATGGGGAGACAAACCTTTTTCTTACTCTGGTATGCAAATGAATGGCAAACACGCTGAATTCCTGTTTGACCACTAGCTGAGGGGAGGGGTGTTCTTCCCATTCGACGATGGGGTGCTGCACCCTCTCCCATTTGCTAGTTTAAATATTCTGCAAAGACGCCAAACTTCTGCCCCAATGCACTGACTCCCTCTTTAGTCAGATGCAGTCCATCAAATTTAAAGAACTTTCGCTCCCAGAACTGTTGCCAGTTCCCTACAAATCTGTGTCCTTTTTCCTGGCACCAGTCCTTGAGCCACGTGTTTAGCTCCCCATCTCCTTCTGACCTTCCGTCCATCTGCTCCCTTCTCCCAGACTGGCAGGATCTCAGAGAAGGAGATGCCGGACGAAATAGATGATAGTTTGTCACCCAGCCTAGTCAGGTGTTCCTTGGTCTCCACAACTGACCGGCTGGCGAGATCATTAGTCCCTATGTGTACTAGGACATCAATGTTTTCTCCTGCTTTGTGAACAATTTTAGCAATGCGGTCAGTGTCTCTCCATGCTGATGTACCTGGGAGACATCTGACCATCACCCCTGGCTGGAGATGGGTATCAACTCCCCGAATCATGGAGTCTCCTATGATCAGAAGTTTTTTGGATTTCCTTTCTGCTTGTTTAGTTTTGGTTCCTGATTTGGGTGAGTATTGTTGTGCTAGCTCCTGTGCCGCAGTGTCCTGCTCTGCAGTGTCTTCTGCCTCTTTATTTGATTTCAGAGATAGAGGCAGATACCTGTTTGTAGTGTTTATATGGTTTTTGGAGGTAATGTGTTGGAGAGCAGAGAGTGATGGGGCACCTGATTTGCTCCTCCTAACCACCTGCCAACCTCCTGGACCAACTACCCTCTGCGGTCGAGGTTTTTCTGTTGGATGCTGGGGAAATGGCGGGTGGTTCTTATAATGTATTTCCTCTTCAATATGAAATTTGAGGCGGCAATCTCTGCCCATGCTGCCCGGAGCTGAGACCTAAGATCTCCAAAGGCCCAGCATGTAGGACAGTGTCCTAAATCCTGTAAGACTGTCCTTCTGAAAATTGTTCCACAGTACCTGCAGTTAATGAAATCCATTCCAAATAAGTTGCTGGGTTTGTAACCTAGTCAGAGTAATTAGAAGGAAAAAAATGCAAGTAATGGTTTAATTGTGCTTTGTTTAACTTGTTGTAACAAGTTAAATTACTAGTGCCCTGTAAATGAGATCACCTTGTGGAGCCCCACTGATCCGCCCCTTCCTGTTCTGCCACAGGAAATGTTACAACTGTGGTACCCTATAAAAGGAGTGTAGTGGGTGGTTGGGGATGGGGTGGGTGGCTGGGCCCTTCCCTGCCAAAAAGAAGAACCACGGACGAAAGAACAAGGAGGTAAGAGCAGAAACAATCAGTCAACAACAAATGCAGTAACCTGAAAGCTTATCCTAATGTTAGATAAAACTGTAAACCTGTAAAGCACCACCTGTAATAATTTCAGAGAAGATATACCCTGTAAGAAACACTTTGCTCCAGAGAAAAATAAAGCAGTAACAGAAGATATACCTTTGCAAAAGACAATTTGAATCAGAAGATTACAGCAGTAATCTGTTAGCACACACCTGTAGGCACACCTTGTAATAATGCAGAAGAAGGTATACCAGCAACAACAATTTGAATCAGAGAAAAATAAAGCAATGAAATGTTAGCAACAAACAGTAGCAATCCCTGTGAGTAAAAATAAAAACACCACCACACAGTAAATCTGCTTAGCCAAACTAAGTCTTAATCCTTCTCCCTTGCTCTGGTAAGTTTTTCTACTCTGCCTTTCAAGCAGTCTTAGAAGGAAAGAGCTCAGGTGAAGCTAGGTGCCTTGGCCAGCAAACCAAGTCTTCTACCTCCAAGATATCAACTAACCTGACTTTTAACCCTTCTTTCTGTTGTAAATTACTGACAGTTTGCCAGCTCCACCCCACATACACACCTAATCCTTTGGAAGAGCTGTGGGAGGAAAGCAATTAGCTCCTTCAATGTGAGAAGGAGACTGAAACACCTCTGAGACAACAAACCTTTCAACAAACAAGAATAAAATAAAACACAGTGTCAAACAGTAATTTTGCTTAGCCCAATGATAAAAAGTCACAAAATGTAAGCTCCACCTGTAATACAGTAATTTCAGAGAAGATATACCCTGTAAGAAACACTTTGCTCCAGAGAAAAATAAAGCAGTAACAGAAGATATACCTTGCAAAGACAATTTGAATCAGAAGATTACAGCAGTAATCTGTTAGCACACACCTGTAGGCACACCTTGTAATAATGCAGAAGAAGGTATACCAGCAACAACAATTTGAATCAGAGAAAAATAAAGCAATGAAATGTTAGCAACAAACAGTAGCAATCCCTGTGAGTAAAAAATAAAAACACCACCACACAGTAAATCTGCTTAGCCAAACTAAGTCTTAATCCTTCTCCCTTGCTCTGGTAAGTTTTTCTACTCTGCCTTTCAAGCAGTCTTAGAAGGAAAGAGCTCAGGTGAAGCTAGGTGCCTTGGCCAGCAAACCAAGTCTTCTACCTGTTTTTGGGGTCTCTCAGCAGGGTTGATACTAGGAGACCCCCTATCCATTTTGTCCTTTTGTATGCAGTCAGTTTAGCTCTGTCATGACAGGTAATGTCATGGCATCTCCAACACCCCCGTTTTTGCCCTTGTCCCTCACTGGACAACTGTGGCTACCATGTTTGCATCGCTCCTCCTGATGGGAATGTGGGGAAGCTGAGTGACTGCCTTCACAGCCAATGCTGGGCTGGACATGCTCTCTTTTCCACTGAGACATTTAACTGAGATCCCTGATGGTGGTGCATACTGGACAGAGCTATAGGAAGTGATACAGATAGGACAGAGCTATAGATAGTGTTACAGATGGAACAGAGCTACAAATGGTGGTACAGATGGAACAGGGATATAAATACGAACATGCAAAATTGCCAGCAGATACAGGCCTATTGGTCTATCTAGTCTGCGTGAGTGTGCAGCACTTCAGTCTTTCAGACTGCAACTGCCCCCCTTGCCTCCTCCCATTGATTTTGCCCATGTATCCTTCACTCCTATGGCACCCACATGGCATATAGGCACTTTTTGTAAAAATGACACCTGGCATAGTAAATACAGAAATTTTAATATCTCCGTACATATGGGCAATGCAGAGGAAGAGGTAAAACTGCGTCATCATATCACGGTATTTGCCAACATGATCTCCCAGGGGGCTCCACTCTGGTGCTCAGTATGCCAGCTGCACCCCCTGGGACATCATATTTTATGATGGGTGAGATAATTTAATAAATAAATATATAGTGGGACACCAGGGGAATTCGGGGTGCTTGAGCCACAATCTATGCACCAGTGGCTCGAGCACCCTTGCCAGTAGTACTCCTTTAAACAGCACTGGTCCCAGCACTGAGCCCTGTGGGACCCCATTTGTTATCACCCTGGGCTCAGATACCTCACCCCCCACTTCTACTTTCAGCTGTCTATCCTGCACCCAGCTCCTGACCCATCTAACCAGTTCCCTCCCCACTGCCAGGTTGCTCAGTTTGCTGATCAGCCTACCATGTGGCACTGAATCAAAGGCCTTGCTGAAGTCCAGGTTTAGGCCATCTACCGCATGACCCTTGTCCAGTGCCTGTGTCACCCAATCAAAAAAATCCACCCAGTTCATCTGGCAGGATCTGCCACAGACAAACCCATGCTGTCTGCAATCCTGAAGATCATTATCCTCCAGAAATGTTACCAGCCTTTCCTTGAGGATAGTCTCCATTGGCTTTACCACAATTGAGGTTAGGCTGACTGGTCTATAGTTCCCTGGTTCATCCTTAGGCCCACTCTTATGGAGGGGCACCACATGTGCCACCCTCCAATCCCTGGGTATGCATCCCATTTCCAAGGATGTGTTGAACAGGTCCGCCAACAGCCCCGTCAGGACTACTGCCAACTCTTTCAGTACTCTAGGATGAATTCCATCCGGCCCAGGTGCCTTATCAACTCTCAGGGACTTAACGTCCTCCAGCACCCTTCCCTCTGTGATTTCCCCAACCATTTTTTTTTTTTTTATTCTGTATTTATTGATTTTGTACTTCAACATATACAAGAATCTCCCATAGGACAGTGCATCATTAATTAGATTATACAAGATCCGGAAAGTACAGTATCTTTAACATTCCTAATTTGGTACATCACAGGGGAGTTGCCCATTTTAGGTTAATTATACACTTATTAATATGCAATACCAAGGCTTTATGCTGCCATGAGAGGGGAAATACTGCTACAATTCACTTTATTAATTACAAAATTCCTACCCCTTTTAATAGGTGTTGTTTCCCCAATCTACCCGATCAGTATAGTAAATCAAATAGATAATGAGCACCCTCCCCTCCCCCCGCTCCATTAATATACCGTCCAAAACAAACATCCTGTAGTTTATGTTAAATTGTGCCTTTAACTGACCATTTGCTACTTCTTAATTTTATTTATTTATTAAATTGCTGATACTTAAAATTATCTAACTTTATGGGGTAAAAAACCTCTCCCCCATCCCAACAAAATATGCCAACTGGATAATATCCTAGTCCAGAACATCAATAGAAGCATACCTCTCAACCTCTTGCCTCATGAATCAGGGACAAGGCTTAAAAAAATCAGGGACAAAGACCCCAAATCAGGGACACATCTTAAAAATTGGTACTATGCACACAGAAAGCTGATAGAATAAAAGGATATATGTTAAGATGCAATTTCTGAAGAAGAACAAGTCTATAACTTTAATGTTTGATATTATTTTATGATTTTAATCCCCACTGTTCTGTCACAAAAATGCAAATTTTTCGAGGGACAGAGGAAAATTTTGAGACAAAATCAGGGACGTCCCTGAAAATCAGGGACAGTTGAGAGGTATGAATAGAAGAATATTTTCCCCATTTTAGACAACGCTGCCACAGACACAGGGGACTTAACTCTAAACGCATCAAGACAACAATGTCCAGAGTCTACTTAGCCATTTTACATATTAGCTTACTGAGCTCTGTACAAGAAAGTTCAGGTATTGTCCTCTTCTTCCGACTCAGAGAACGATTCTTTAGCTGAATAGTCCGACTCTATTTTTATTAGCAATTTACTAGCTTCCACCGGATCAGAAAAATGATATGTCTTCGTTCCATTGGCAATCTTGAGACTCGCCGGCATCAGGAGAGTATGGTGTACTCCGAGCTGACGCAGCTTGGCACGAACTCCATCGAAGGCCCTGCGACGTTGCCTTGTGGCATAACTTAGATCGGGAAAGACGTGGATGGGTACCCCTTGCCATTTCAAAAGCCCCTGCTTACGAGCTTTGTTTAATACATAGTCTCTTTCCTTCAAAGAGCCCAGAATGACCAAAACTGCTCTGGCTGGTGAGTGAGCATTATCCACATGAAGTCGGGCCCCTCTGGCATTGACTCTGTAGGCCCTCAGTACCGAAATCGGGGAATCGAGGTGCAAAAGTTCTGGTAGCCAAAGTTCAATAAAGCTGTCCATCGCATCTCCCTCTGATAAGCCTAATATTCTAATGTGGGACGCCCGTGCCCCGTTTTCAAGCGTCTCTAAACGTTTCCTAAGTAGAGAATTCTCCTTTACCAAACCAGCCGTTACTGAGAGCGCTTTTTCTGCTGTTTTGTTGACTCCTGAACAAAGTCGACAACCGATTGTATTTTGGTTTCGGCAACTAAGATCCTTGAGGTGAATTCATCCATTTTTTTATCGATTGCCTGAATCGCCTTCAGCAGTGCTGCATTGGATGGTTGGTTAATGTTGCTGTTGGTGCTATTGGGAGGATCATTATCTTTCTCAGGGCCTACACGAGGTTCTTTCTGTCTGGCTCCTTCACCTCCCGTTGTTGTCCTATTGAGTCCCATTTACTAGTCTCGTCAAGTTCTGAGTTTCTGAAGTCCTTAGGAGGTCGGCAAACTTGTATCAGTGTTTTTAGTCAAAAATCAAGGTAGTTTCAGTAATATTTTGCTTTAGATTTTCCGATCTGCACGGAGCTAAGGGAAAGTGCTGCTTCCTAGCTCGACTGATAGCCACGCCCCCCGATTTCCCCAACCATGATCTCCTCCTTCCTTAACCCCACTCTGCCCTTCTCCTTAGTTATGAACCCATCCCTCTCCTTGGTGAATACCAAACAGAAGTACTCATGAGTGTGAAAGGGAGATCCCTTCCTGTCACAGTGAGTACATCTGCCAGCTCTGCCCCCCTTTCAAACAACATGAAGTCTTGCTATATTATGACAATTGCAGTATGACCGCAGGTTAGAACTGCTCCGGAGGTGAAATAGTTAACTTCCATGCAAGGCATGGAATCTTGAGCGCGAGCTCGGTTAAGGAAGCTCTGTCTGCTTGCTTTCAAACCAAAACCGTTAGATTCTTTACTCCGCCTCACTGAACAGTCGCCCGAGATTTCTCCTTTGCTCGGCTCATTCCAGCGTTTAAAACAGTTTAAAAAGTTTAAAATTCGTCTTTATTTAACCGCAACCGTTCCGTTCAAGCTCTGTCTGTGATAACGTAAGTAATAGATAGGTTTTACATACAAATTCTGTGTGGAACTTGTGAAATATTTATCAGTTCGGTTTGAACCGATTAGGTTGCATTTTAAATTGCTAGTCCTTTTTAGAGTGTGGTTCCCGGTTCCTATCGGTTCTAAAAAAAACGGATTTCATTATGGTTTTTTCCATGACCCGTGACACGGTTGGGAACCGATAGGAGAGTCTTGCTTGGCGGATTGCCATAAATGGGCAAGTTTTTGGTTAGGCTGGCATAATGTCTGAAGAAACCCAAAAGAAAAACTGGGCCCACTGGGTTTCAGCACTGTGAGGTCTGTGGGGAAGCCTTTGCCAAGGCTAACCCTCACACCTCCTGTGTTTATTGCCTGGGGTTTGACCACCTCGATTCAGACTGCCAGATTTGCAAGAATTTCCCTGCTGCCACCGTTGAAAAGACAGTTGGTAGGCTCAGGGAAAGAGAGGCCAAAAAGTCCGCTGACCCGGATGGCCAGCCCGGTTCGGTGCCAACCGAAGCTGAGGGAGTGCCCTCTGACCAGGGCCATACTTCCTCGGGCCAACAAAGAGCTGGCTCCGAGGAGCCAGTTCCTGCAAAAAGGACTAGAAGGTCTGCTGCTGTGGAAAAAGTCCTTTCCCCAACAGCTGAAGAGAAAGCCAAATTGTCCAGTCTCTTTCCCCGGTTCCTGAACCGTCCCCATCTGGGAGACGTTCGGTTCACCAAGTCCCATCGGTTCAGGATTATGATTTTGAGGAATTTTATGAACCATGGGGGGGGGAGGAGAGTATGAAGAGAGTAATTATGGTCTGGAAGATCTGGATGCTCCTATTGAGCCAGATACCTCTCCAGACAGATCTTTAGGGGTTCCCCCCCTAGGCTTTCTGAGTCCCCTGCTCATTTCATTTTTTACAAGAAGGCTGCTGAAACTCTTCAGTTTCCTGTTGAGGAAGCTGTGGATGATTAGGAAGAGCCTGATTATGTAGAAATGATGGATATTCCAGAATCTAAGAGACTGTCTATTCCCCTTCATAAATCTTTCAGGAAACAGACAGTAAAAGTTTTAAAAACTCCTCATTCTATACCTCCTGTGGATAAAAGGATGGACAGAAGGTATACTTTATCAGGTTCTGACATAGAATTTCTCACACAGCAATGCAGCCATGTGGGTGTCGTGCAGGCTACAGCTTGTGACAAGGCAAATATCCCCCTAGCTTCACATCCTCCTGAAAAGGACTCCAGGAAGATTGATGCTATGGCAAAGAAACAGTACATGGCAGCATCCTTGGGGCTCAGACAAGCAAATTACATGGCTTATGCTGCCAGATACCAGAAATTCAGATGGGATACTGTTCTGGCTCTAGTCAAACAACTCCCTGACAAGTTTGCCAGGGATCTGGAACAGGTAGCTTTAGATGGTATCGAGGCAACAAAAATGCAATTTCATGCTGCAGTGGACTCTAATGATGTATCTTCTAGAGTCATGGCTACTTCTGTGGCTCTTCACAAAATGGCCTGGCTCAGATGCACCACATTGTCACAGGATACTCAGTCAAAAGCCATTGATTTTCCTGTGATTGGCAATTCTTTGTTTGGGGAGCAAACAGAGAATTATATGAAGAAAATGGATGAATACAGGACCACCTATCGGAGTGCACAGGCCAAGGAAAGGCAGGCCACCTCAGAAGCAGCCCCCAGGGGCAGAGGCAGGCCTTTTCATAGGCCTTTTATCAGGCTCATGCCTCCTCTTCCTCCTATACCCAGAGGAGACTTTAGGGAAGGGCAGGAGGGGTTCAAGCAGGCCTGCTTCCACCCTCAGCCCAAAGCCCCTGCCAAGCAGGCACCCTGATGGGGTAGCCAGGGCCGCTTCTCCCACCGTAGGGGGCAGGCTCACTTATTTTGTCCAGGACTGGAAGTCTCACATCAGACAAAGTGGGTCCTGGAAGTAGTAGTTAGACTGGGTCCTCAGCTTCAAAAAATTCGGCTGAGGGCCAGATCTTTCCTCCTGCATCTCCATCGAGACACTTGCCTTTAGAGTCAGAGGTCTCCCACCTCCTCGCCTCAGAGCTGTGGGAAAGGGTTCCACCTCACACCAGGGCAAGGGCTTGTACCCAGGTACTTCCTTACCCCAAAAAGACAGGAGAATGGCGGCCCATCCTGGATCTCAGATACCTAAACAAGCACCTTTAAAACCAAAGTTCAAAATAGTGACTCTGGCAATCATCTTACCTTCCCTAAGGCCAGGGGACTGGCTAGCATCCCTGGACCTCAAGGATGCCTACTTCCATATTCTCATCAGAAGCTCCCACCGAAAGTACCTCAGGTTCCAGCTGCCCTCAGGCCATTACCAGTTCAGGGCAATGCCCTTTGGACTCACTTCGGCTCCAAGGGTATTTACCAAGTGCCTGGCAGTAGCAGTAGCTTGCCTAAGAAGGCAAAAGATTTCCATCTTTCCTTATTTGGATGATTGGCTCATTGTAGGACAATCCCCAGATCAGGTCAACCTACATCTTCAGATAACCCAGCAACTGCTTACATCACTAGGTTTCCTTCTGAATCTTTCAAAGTCAGTACTGGAGCCTGTCCAGCTCCTAACCTTCATAGGCACAGAGCTGAACACCCAGGAAGCCAGGGCCTTCCTCCCTCTAGACAGGGCAAATGCCCTTGTCTCCCTGGCCTCTTCATTCACCCTGCAGGTCTCTCGACCAGCAAGGCATTTTCTGCAGCTCCTAGGGCACATGGCTGCTTCCACAGCAGTAGTGCAAGGAGCAAGGTTTCAAATGAGAGACATTCAGTTCCATCTGAGGGCCTTTTGGTCACAAAGAAAGGATCCTTTACCAAACTGATCCCAGTTACTCGAGCCCTGATCCAAGCCCTTCAGTGGTGGCAGGATCAGAGCAATCTGAGACAAGGAGTTCCCTTTGTCACTCAGCCTCACTCATTAATCCTTACTACAGATGCATCCCTCTTGGGGTGGGGGGCCCACATGGGTGACCTCACTACCCAGGGACTGTGGTCCCCACAGGAATCTCTGCTCCACATCAACCTGTTGGAGCTCAGAGCAGTTTTTCTAGCACTTCAAGCTTTCTCAGAATCTGTTCAGAACAAGGCCGTGCAGGTCAGAACAGACAACACCACTACAATGTGGTACATCAACAAGCAGGGGGGCACTCGGTCTATGGCCTTGTGCACCGAAGCCATGAAGTTGTGGTCTCTGGCATACTCCCTGAACACCTCCCTTTCGGCAGTTCATCTCCCGGGCAAAGACAATGTCCTGGCAGATGCTCTCAGCAGGATCTCTCAGGGCCATCACGAGTGGTCCCTGGATCCCCTGGTTCTGGGAGTGGTATTTGCCAAATGGGGCACTCCACAAATAGATCTCTTTGCAGCTCCAGACAATCATTAACTTCCTCTCTTTTGCTGCAGGCCCCCAGTCTTGGGCTCAGTCCCTCTGGATGCCTTAGCCTCAGCTGGGAAGGAAGTTCTTTATGCCTTCCTCCTTTCTCTCCTGTTCAAAGTGCTAGTCAAAATCAGAGCCCAATCCTGCAGGGTCATTCTGATTGCCCCGGATTGGGCCAGGCAACCCTGGTATCCACTCCTCCTGTCCTTAGCAGTCCATCCTCCCCTGTGCCTTCCCAAGAATCACAATCTGTTAACATGTGCCCAGGGAAGGGTTTGGTACCCGAATCTCAAGTCTCTCAATCTCAAGGCCTGGTTCTTGAAGAGCTAGAGTTTTCTGGCCTACACCTCTCTCAAGGTGTAATGGATATACTCAGGGCTTCTAGGAAGCCTTCTACCAGGGCTACTTATAGCTCCAAATGGAAAAGATTTTCCATATGGTGCTCGGAAAAGAATATTTCTCCAGACACTGCTGATTTGCCCACAGTCCTAGATTATATGGTCCATCTAAACACTTTAGGGCTGAGACCAGCTACCCTGAAGGTACATTTGGCAGCTGTCTCTGTTTTTCTTTCAGCAGGTAAACCCTCTCCTGTTTCATCTCACTCTGTATTTACCAGGTTTTTTAAGGGTTTGCTTCACACTAACCCTCCATTCAGGGACCCTGCTCCTGCCTGGGACCTCAATGTTTGCATTGCTCAACTCATGCAACCTCCTTTTGAGCCTTTGTCTTCAGCTGAGCTTAAGTTCCTGACTTGGAAAACTGTGTTTCTGGTAGCTATCACCTCTGCCAGATGCATAAGTGAATTACAAGCATTGTCAGTGGAGCCAGACTTTATCTCCTTTCACAGAGATAAGATAGTCCTTCGGACTAATAGGAAGTTCCTGCCTAAGGTGGTTTCGGATTTCCACCTTAATCAATCTATTTCTGTCCCTGTTTTCTTCACTGATCATTCTTCCTCTGGTGAGAGAAGGCTGCACAGCTTAGATGTAAAGAGGGCCCTTAGCTACTACATAGAGCATACCAAGGGTCACAGGTTTGACTCCCTCCAACTGTTCCTCACTTATGGTGAGGTTGGGAAAGGGAAACCTGCCACTAAAAGATCCATTGCCAGGTGGATTGTCTCTTGTATCCAATTCTGTTATGAAAAGTTGGGTAAGACTCCCCCCTCAGGCCTGAGGGCTCACTCTACCAGAGGTACAGCTGCTTCTCTGGCTGCTGCCAGGGACATCCCTATTCTAGAGATATGTCAAGCAGCTACCTGGAAAATGGTACACACTTTTACCAAGCATTATTCCTTGGACATTCAAGCTAGGAGTGATGCTCGGTTTGGCACAGCTGTCCTTCAGAGCCTATTCCCTAAGTAGGTTCTGTCCCTCCTCCATGGGGGTACTGCTGTGTAGTCTGCAATTGTCATAATATAGCAAGACTTCATGTTGTTTGAAGAAAAAATTACTCACCTTAGTAATATTGTTTCTTCTAATGGAGTCTTGCTATATTATGACCTCCCTCCCAGCCTGCCCCTCTCAGAACCTCGTTTTTGCGCTGTGGGTGGGCATCACAGTGTTGGCACTCTGTTTTTCTTGCCACTTTGTTGTTTTGCTTCACCCTCCTTAGTGTGAGTGTGTTTTTATTTCATTATTGGGTCTCTTGACTTGAGTCTTTTTTCGAGACCAACAAGTGTGTTTGTTAGGGTAGTAGCCAGTTGGCTAGTGTAGGTTTACAGCTTCCGCACAGAACATTAGTGAGTTTTAGCTCGTAAAGATCTGACGGTTTTGGTTTGAAAGCAAGCAGACAGAGCTTCCTTAACCGAGCTCGCACTCAAGATTCCATGCCTTGCATGGAAGTTAACTATTTCACCTTCGGAACAGTTCTAACCTGCGGCCATACTGCAATTGTCATAATATAGCAAGACTCCATTAGAAGAAACAACATTACTAAGGTGAGTGATTTTTTTCTTTCTGCCCACCCACTGCCATTCTTGATCCTAACAATCTGACCCTTACTCTTTCTCTTCTCTTTTAGATACCTAAAGAAATCCTTTTCACCTTCTTTGATCCCCTGGGCCAGCTTCAGTTCTCTCAATGCCTTGGCTGCTCTTACTATTCTACTCACTTCCTTGGATTTCCTCATGTATTCCTCCCTGTCCACTTCTCTGATGAATGTTTTGTAGTTTCTAATTGCAGCTCTTTTCCCTCACCCTCTTCCCTACCTCCTTGTTCATCCAGCTCGGCTTCTTGGTCCTGGAATTCTTGCTATGGCTCTTGACACATGTGCTAGTGGCCTCAGTCAGGCCCCTCTTGATGAATGCACATTTTTGTTCAGTATCCATGTTCGGGCGGATGTTAGCTATGTGCCTGTATGATGGTACAGAAGGAACAGGGCTATATATGGTGGTACAGATGGAACACGGTGAAAAACAATGATACAGATGGGACAGAGCTATAAAAGGTGCTACAGATGGAACAGAGCTTTAAATTGTGTTATAGATGGAACAGGGCTATAAATGGCGGTACAGATGGAACAGAGCTACAAATGGTGGTACAGATGGAACAGAGCTACAAATGGTGGTACAGATGGAACAGAGCTATACACAGTGGTAGAGATGGCACAGAGCTATAAATGGTGGTACAGATGGAACAGAACTATAAATGGTGGTACAGATGGAACAGAGCTATCTATAAATGGTGGTACAGAGCAATACATTGTGGTACAGATGGAACAGAGCTACACATGGTGGTATAGATGGAGCAGAGCTATAAACAGTGGTACAGATGGAACAGAGCTATAAACGATGGTACAAGTGGAACAGAGCAATAAACGCTGGTACAAATAGAACACAGCTATAAACGGGGGTACAGAAGGAACAGAGCCAGAAATGGTGGTACAGATGGGACAGAGCTATAAATGGTGGTACAGACGGAACAGAGCTACAAACGGTGGTACAGGTGGAACAGAGCTATAAATGGTGGCACAGATGGAAGAGAGCTAGAAACGATGGTATACATGAAATAGAGCAATAAATGGTGGTATAGATGGAACAGAGCTAGAAACAATGGTACAAGTGGAACAGAGCAATAAACGGTGGTAAAGATGGAACATAGCAATAAACAGTGACACATATGGAACACAGCTATAAACAGTGATACAGATGGAACAGAGCAATAAACAGTGGTACAGATGCAACACAGCAATAAATGATACAGATGGAACAGAGTTAGAAATGGTGGTGCAGATGGAACAGAGCTATGAACACTTGTACAGATGGAACAGAGCTAGAAACGGTGGTATACATGGAACAGAGCTACAAACGGTGGTACAAGTGGAACAGAGCTACAAACAGTGGTACAGGCAGAACAGAGCAATAAACGGTAGCACAGATGGAACAGAGCTACAAACAGTGGTACAGATGGAACAGAGCAATAAATGGTGGTACAGACGGAACAGAGCTATAAATGGTGGTACAGATGGAACAGAGCTACAAATGGTGGTACAGATAGAACAGAGCTACAAATGGTGGTACAGATGAGACAGAGTTACAAATTATGGTACAGATGGAACAGAGCTACACATGGTGGTACTGATGGAACAGAGCTAAAAAAGGTGGTACAGATTGAACAGAGCTATAAATGGTGGTACAGATGGAACAGAGCTACACATAGTGGTGCAGATGTAACAGAGCTACACATGGTGGTATACATGCAACAGAGCTAGAAATGGTGGTGCAGATGTAACAAAACTAGAAATGGTGGTACAGATGGAACAGAGCTAGAAACAGTGGTACAGATGGAATAGAGCTAAAAACAGTGGCACTGATGGAATAGAGCTATAAATGGTGGTACAGATGGAACAGAGCTAGAAACGGTGGTATAGATGAAATAGAGCAAGAAACGGTGGTACAGATGGAACAGAGCTAGAAATGATGGTACAAGTGGAACAGAGCAACAAACAGTGGTACAGATGGAACATAGCAATCAACAGTGACACAGAAGGAACACAGATATAAACGGTGCTATAGATGGAACAGAGCAATAAACAGTGGTACAGATGGAACACAGCAATAAATGATACAGATGGAACAGAGTTAGAAATGGTGGTACAGATAGAACAGAGCTATGAACACTTGTACAGATGGAACAGAGCTAGAAATGGTGGTATACTGTACATGGAACAGAGCTACAAATGGTGGTACAGGCGGAACAGAGCTACAAACAGTGGTACAGGCAAAACAGAGCAATAAAAAGTGGCACAGATGGAACAGAGCTAGAAATGGTGGTACAGATGGAACAGAGCAATAAACGATGGTATAGATGGAACAGAGCTAGAAATGATGGTACAGATGGAACAGAGTTAGAAATGGTGGTACATATGGAACAGAGCTGCAAACGGTGGTACAGGTGGAACAGAGCTACAAACAGTGGTACAGATGGAACAGAGCTAGAAATGATGGTACAGATAGAACAGAGCTATAGATGGTGGTACAGACAGAACAGGGCTACAAATGGCGGTACAGATGGAATGATGCTATCTATAAATGGTGGTACATAGCAATAAATGGTGGTACAGATGGAACAGAGCTACACATGGTGGTACAGATGGAACAGAGTTATAAATGGTGGTACAGATGGAGCAGAGTTATCTATAAAAGGTGGTACAGATGGAACAGAGCAATAAATTATGGTACAGATGGAACAGAGATGCACATGGTGGTACAGTTGGAACAGAGCTAAAAATGGTGGTACAGATGGAATGGAGCTATAAATGGTGGTACAGATGGAACAGAGCTACATATGGTGGTACAGGTGGAACAGAGCTGCACATGGTGGTACCGATGGAACAGAGCTACACATGGTGGTACAGATGGAACAGAGCTATAAATGGTGGTACAGATGGAACAGAGCTACACATGGTGGTACAGATGGAACAGAGCTATGCATAGTGGTATAGATAGAACAGAGCTATAGATGGTGGTACAGACAAAACAGAGCTACAAATGGTGATACAGATGGAAAAGAGCTATTAATGGCGGTACTGATGGAATGATGCTATCTATAAATGGTGGTACAGAGCAATAAATTGTGGTAGAGATGGAACAGAGCTATAAATGGTGGTACATATGGAACAGAGTTATCTATAACAGGTGGTACAGATGGAACAGAGCAATAAGTTATGGTACAGATGGAACAGAGCTGCACATGGTGGTACAGATGGAAGAGAGCTACAAATGGTGGTACAGATGGAACAGAGCTATACATGGTAGTACAGATGGAACAGAGTTACTCATGGTGGTACAGGTGGAACAGAGCTGCACATGGTGGTACCGATGGAACAGAGCTACACATGGCGGTACAGATGGAACAGAGCTATAAATGGTGGTACAGATGGAACAGAGCTACACATAGTGGTACAGATAGAACAGAGCTACAAATGGTGATACAGATGGAACAGAGCTATTAATGGTGGTACAGATGGAACAGTGCTATCCATAAATGGTGGTGCAGAGCAATAAATTGTGGTACAGATGAAACAGAGCTACACATGGTGGTACAGATGGAACGGAGCTATAAATGGTGGTACAGATGGAACAGAGCTATCTATAAATGGTGGTACAGTTGGAACAGAGCAGTAAATTATGGTACAGATGAAACAGAGCTACACATGGTATAGTTGAAACAGAGCTAAAAATGGTGGTACAGATGGAATGGAGCTATAAATGGTGGTACAGATGGAACAGAGCTACACATGGTGGTACAGATGGAACAGAGCTGCACATGGTGGTACAGTTGGAACAGAGCTCAAAATAGTGGTACAAATGGAACAGAGCTACACATGGTGGTACAGATGGAAGAGAGCTACAAATTGTGGTACAGATGGAACAGAGCTATACATGGTAGTACAGATGGATCAGAGTTACTCATGGTGGTACAGGTGGAACAGAGCTGCACATGGTGGTACCGATGGAACAGAGCTACACATGGTGGTACAGATGGAACAGAGCTATAAATGGTGGTACAGATGGAACAGAGCTACACATAGTGGTACAGATAGAACAGAGCTACAAATGGTGATACAGATGGAACAGAGCTATTAATGGTGGTACAGATGGAACAGTGCTATCCATAAATGGTGATGCAGAGCAATAAATTGTGGTACAGATGAAACAGAGCTACATATGGTGGTACAGATGGAACGGAGCTATAAATGGTGGTACAGATGGAACAGAGCTATCTATAAATGGTGGTACAGTTGGAACAGAGCAGTAAATTATGGTACAGATGAAACAGAGCTACACATGGTACAGTTGGAACAGAGCTAAAAATGGTGGTACAGATGGAATGGAGCTATAAATGGTGGTACAGATGGAACAGAGCTACACATGGTGGTACAGATGGAAGAGAGCTATAAATGGTGGTACAGATGGAACGGAGATATAAATGGTGGTACAGATGGAACAGAGCTACACATGTTGGTACAGATGGATCAGAGCTACACATCGTGGTACAGATGGAACAGAGCTACACATGGTGGTACAGATGGAACAGAGCTATAAATGGTGGTACAGATGAAACAGAGCTACACATGGTGGTACAGATGGAATAGAGCTATAAATGGTGGTACAGATGGAACAGAGCTATCTATAAACAGTGGTATGGATGGAACAGAGCTACACCTGGTGGTACAGATGGAACAGAGCTATAAATGGCGGTACAGATGGATCAGAGCTATAAATGGTGGTACAGATGGAACAGAGCTGTAAATGGTGGTACAGATGAGACAGAGCTACAAATGATGGTACAGATGGAACAGAACTACACATGGTGGTACAGATAAGAACAGAGCTTAAAATGGTGGTACAGATGGAACAGAGCTACACATGGTGGTGCAAATGGAACAGAGTTACACACGGTGGTACACATGCAACAGAGCTAGAAATGATGGTACAGATGGAACAGAGCTAGAAATGGTGGTGCAGATGGAACAGAACTAGAAATGGTGGTACAGATGGAACAGAACTAAAAACAGTGGCACAGATGGAATAGAGCTATAAATGGTGGTACAGATGGAACAGAGCTAGAAACGGTGGTATAGATGAAATAGAGCAATAAACGATGGTACAGATGGAACAGAGCTAGAAACGATGGTACAAGTGAAACAGAGCAATAAACGGTGGTACAGATGGAACATAGCAATAAACATTGACACAGATGGAACACAGCTATCAACAATTGTACAGATGGAACAGAGCAACAAACAGTGGTACAGATGGAACACAGCAATAAAAGGTACAGATGGAACAGAGCTAGAAATGGTGGTACAGATGGAACAGAGCTAGAAATGGTGGTACATATGGAACAGAGCAATGAACGGTGGTACAGATGGAACAGAGCTACACATGATGGTACAGATGGAACAGAGCTATTAATGGTGGTACAGATGGAACAGTGCTATCTATAAATGGTGGTACAGAGCAATAAACTGTGGTACAGATGGAACAGAGCTACACATGGTGGTACAGAGGGAACAGAGCTATAAATGGTGGTGCAGATGGAACAGAGTTATCTATAAACGGTGGTACAGGTGGAATAGAGCAATAAATTATGGTACAGATGAAACAGAGCTACACATGATGGTACAGTTGGAACAGAGCTAAAAATAGTGGTACAGATGGAACGGAGCTATAAATGGTGGTACAGATGGAACACAGCTACATGTGGTGGTACAAATGGGAGAGACCTATAAATAGTGGTACATATGGAACGGAGATATAAATGGTGGTACAGATGGAACAGAGCTACACATGGTTGTACAGATGGAACAGAGCTATAAATGGTGGTACAGATGGAACAGAGCTATAAATGGTGGTACAGATGGAACAGAGCTATAAATGGTAGTACAGATGGAACAGAGCTATATATGGTGGTACAGATGGAACAGAGCTAGAAATGGTTGTACAGATGGAACAGAGCTAGAAACGGTGGTATAAATGAAATAGAGCAATAAACAGTGGTACAGATGGAACAGAGCTAGAAATGATGGTACAAGTGGAACAGAGCAATAAGCAGTAGTAGAGATGGAACATAGCAATAAACAGTGACACAGATGGAACACAGCTATAAATGGTGCTACAGATGGAACAGAGCAATAAACAGTGGTACAGATGGAACACAGTCAATCAATCAATCAAATTCTTTATTTATCCAGGCGAACACCATTGAGCAAGCTCATTTACAAGATGGACCTGCATTATACAAGTCAAGTAACAATGCATTTATATACAGACAAATAGACAGTAGATGCAAGAGTACAACAGTACTGGTAGGCCTGCAATAGACAGGATAAGTAAAAATACATTTGGGTTCAGGTAAAAAATAGTCTGTAAGGGTATACATAACAATAGGGTAGCAAGTCAGTAAAAATTTATACCAGATACAACAACATACATGGTTTAGTATTCCTGTAAGATAAAGGCATTGTAGTCCAGCGAAGAGATTAGTTGAAGTGGATGCTACAAGCGAAGTGACATACATAGTCAGTTTAAAAAGATCCAGGCGTATCAAGAGGAAAACATGTGTCGGAAGAAGTGGGCAGCCAGTGTGGGGGGGGGTCTGGAACTGGGATAATACTAGGAGCGAAAGAATGAGATGCTGTGGTTATACAAGGAATAGGTGGGTGAGGGAGGGTGAGATTTAGGGCGATAGATAAGTAGGTGGCTCAGGGACAAGTTATGCACTGATACAAGAAGGAAGGAGGATGGGAAAAGGGGGGAAGATGTGGAAGGGTGGAGTAAGTAAGCTAGGATCATTGGAAGCAGTTGCAGGCTTCCGTAATGTATTTTGAGTATAAGGTCTTAAACACAGTGAGACTAACAGGGGTCCTCAGTTTCAGTGATTTCTATAGCACATTACACAGCAATAAATGATACAGATGGAACAGAGTTAGAAATGGTGGTACAGATGGAATAGAGCTATGAACAGTGGTACAGATGGAACAGAGCTAGAAATGGTGGTATACTGTACATGGAACAGAGCTACAAATGGTGGTACAGGTGGAACAGAGCTACAAACAGTGGTACAGGCAGAACAGAGCAATAAACGGTGGTACAGATGGAACAGAGCTAGAAATGATGGTACAGATGGAACAGAGCTAGAAATGGTGGTACATATGGAACAGAGCTAGAAATGGTAGTACAGATGGAACAGAGCTAGAAACAGTGGTATACGTGGAACAGAGCTGCAAACGGTGGTACAGGAGGAACAGAGCTATAAATGGTGGTACAGATGGAACAGAGTTATCTATAAAAGGTGGTACGGGTGGAACAGAGCAATAAATTATGGTACAGATGGAACAGAGCTACACATGGTGGTACAGTTGGAACAGAGCTAAAAATGGTGGTACAGATGGAATGGAGCTTTAAATGGTGGTACAGATGGAACATAGCTACACATGGTGGTACAGATGGAAGAGAGCTACAAATGGTGGTACAGATGGAAAAGAGCTGTAAATGGTGGTACAGATTTTTGTTATTTTATTTATATGGTTTTTGTTTACCGGGTAGGTGAGCTAGCCATAAAATTACTATTTTCAGTCACGACCCGGGAGGATTACAACATGAGAAAGAAAACAGATCATCATTACAAGTACTGAGTGAACAGTATAGGAAAAAATACAAGAAAAAACAAAGGAGGGTAAAAAATTACAAATTGTCAGTGAAAGTATACATGGTGAAGATAAGAGAAACATACATATATAAAATCATGGATAAGCTAACTAACATAAAAGGTTACAGTAGGCAGGTGAGTACATAGTAGGTAGAAAGTTTAGCTAATACAGTTATTTACAGTAGAAATGAGGCAGGAAACGCAGTAATTCTTTTGGTGCATATTGAAGTGGAACCACTACAGTCCTGTAAGAGGAAGGATAAGGCATTTAACTGGATGTAGCAATAGGAAGTGATTAGGGAAGGGACAAAGAGCAACCATTTACTGTATGTTGGGGGAGGAGGAAAGCATGTAACAGAGCTACACATGGTGGTACAGATGGAACAGGCTGCACAAGGTGGTACCGATGGAACAGAGCTACACATGGTGGTACAGATAGAACAGAGCTACAAATTGTGATACAGATGGAACAGAGCTATTAATGGTGGTACAGATGGAACAGAGCTATAAATGGTGGTACAGATGGAACAGAGCTATCTATAAACGGTGGTACAGATGGAACAGAGCTATAAATGGTGGTACAGATGGAACAGAGCTATCTATAAACGGTGGTACAGATGGAACAGAGCAATAAATTATGGTACAGATGAAACAGAGCTACACATGTTGGTACAGTTGGAACAGAGCTATAAATGGTGGTATAGATGGAAGAGAGCTACACATGGTGGTACAGATGGAAGAGAGCTATAAATGGTGGTACAGATGGAATGGAGATATAAATGGTGGTACAGAACTCCTAGCTTCCAGCCCCTGCCCAGTACCTCAGATTCGCTGGCGTTTATGACCAAATTCAAATATCTGTGGTTCTGGGTTGACTATAAGTTGTCCTTCCATGACCATATTGATGAGTTAACAAAAATATTAAAACAAAGGCTTGGTCTGTTCTTTCGTATTAAGCATTTACTAACACAGGAAGCCAAAAAGAGATTGGTCCAGTCCACCTTCCTGCCTCTTCTAGACTACATGGACTTCTTATATGGTCAAGACCCCAGTACTGCTCTAGCTAAGCTTGACGCTCTTTACCACTGAACCCTAGGATTCATAACTGATGCCCCTTTCTCCACTCATCATTGCTGTCTGTAATCCAGGATCAGTTGGTTATCTCTTAAACTCAGACATCAAAAGAACACCGCCACCTGGATCTACAGAGCAATAATTGACAAGCTGCCTCAGTACGTTTCTGATTGCCTGCCTGCTTTTACTGTGGGTAGCTATCTGCTCAGGAGTCTCTCTTACATCTTCCTGGTCATCCCTAGAGTTAGAACACATTTTGGTAGGGCTTCCATTAGTCATGCCCTCCTCATCTTGTGGAGTAACATCCAAAAAACTCTTAAATTAACAACTCCTGTCAAATGGGCCACCTTTAAAACCCTAATTGCATGTACCTTACATGAGTCCTGTAAATGTTTCCCCTGACAGCCCTCATTCTAACTGCTCTGTAGCCTTGACCTCCAGCCTTCCTAGAGTTGGACTGTCACTTGTTAACTTCCAGCTTTAGCCACTCATGATTGCATATTATATGTATGGATTGCTTGTACTGTGTACATATTGTAAATATTATGCATGCTGTGAGCATCATGTATTATTGTCCTTCAATGCCTTTTTCAGATCATTATGGTCTCCCTTGTTGCTCTGTAAAAATTTTATTATATTATCTGTTAGTTCTCCTTCATCCTATGTTGACCGCCCAGGTCCATCTTGTAAATGAGATTGTCTCTCAATGATGTTTCACCTGGTAAAATAAAGATTGAGTAATTGATTGATTGACTGATTGAGTTACAATATGCTCAGCGTATGGACATATGCACATACATGGTATCACAATGCTCAGTGAATCCAAGAAATTAGTTGAAAAATCTTTCTTCAAAAACCAAACGTAGGGTCTTATGGAAATACTCTGCTCTCTGTTGGCGGACACAAGACAAAGACAGAACGAGAGAGAGAGAGAGAGAGTGAGAATGAAAAATAAAAAGAAATAGAAACAAAGACGCTCCCGTATCCGGTTTCCTCTCTACAGAAAGCATCTTTCTCAGGCAACTCAAAAGCTTTATTTGCCTGTATATTTTATATTTGCCGGTGTCAACAGTTCAAGCCCTGCAGTGAAATATAATGCAGTTTTTTATTTAAATACTGTATATTCCATATCCTTTCTTCTCAGCGTGACAATAATGTTTTAAACACTCAACAAAAAGATGAAACCACTGTAGTCTAAGTCGACAGCCTCTTGAGGAAGAATGCACCCTGATCAAAAGATGTCTCCTGTCAGGGATAAATATTGGGTTTCTGGATGGCCTGCTGTTTAGATTTCAGAGGGAAAGTTTTCCTCCATGATCACAGGCTGTCACAAGCCTTTCTACTGAGTAGCATTTTTGAAATACACTGTGGGACATTGGTGCCTCTAATGTTGGATACTGGTCCCTGTAATATCTGACACAGGACCCCATAATGTGGGATGCTAGTCCCTGTAATGTGGGACACTGGCCCCTGTAACACCTGACAAAGGCCACTGTAATGTGAAGCACTAGTCCCTGTAATGTTAGACATGGCCTCTGTAATGTGGAACACTGGCCACATAATGTGTGACACTGGCCACGTAATGTTGGAAGTAGAGGAGCCGCTGGGGAACAGCGACCATAACTCTGGTTTGAATTGGCCCTCGGGCCAGCAAGCCACAATTGAGAACTGAAGTGCTTGACTTTAGAAGAGCTGACTTCAACAGATGAGGGAACTGGTCAGGAATAAGTCAGTAGGGGTGGAGAACATAGATGGGGTGGAGGAGAGATGGGGGGTAATTAAGGGGGCCATCCTCGAGGCATCTAAGGTGTGCATAGGGACAGTAACAAAGAAAAACAGGTTTAAGAGACCACTATGGTTCTCAGCAAGGGCCAGGGAAGCGGTAAGGACCAAAAAGAAGGCCTTCCATAAATACAAGAAAAAGCAGGGGGAGGTAGGGTTGGGGATTATCTTCAGAAAAATAGGGATAAAAAGAGGGCCGTTAAAGAGGCCAAAGCAGACACAGAGCTGCATATCGCAGAGGGGGTCAGGAACAGAGGAAAAACAGTTTTTCAGATATATTAGTGAAAAAAGGAAAAAGGATGAGGGAATTGTAAGACTAGTTGAAGGGGGTAGGGTGATAGAGGAGGATGGGCAAAAGGCCGCCATCCTAATTGACTTTTGCTCAGTTTTCACTAAGGAGGACAGCGGGTCTATGCCAGAGAGTGGCATCAAAGTGACCACTAAGGGAATCCCAGAAATGAGACAGCCATTGTTTACTAGTGAAAGGTTCAAAAAGGGCTGGCTGCCCTTATGATAGATAAAGCACCAGGACCAGATGGGTTGCATCCGAGGATAAGAACATATAAAATTGCCAGCAGAAAAAGGCCCACATGTCTATCAAGTCTGCCCAATTGTGCAGCTCTTAGTTTCGTATCACTACAGCTGCTTCAACCCCATCCAAACCCCTCCCTTACTCCTCTTTCCCAGTCCTGCCCCCCTTTTGTGTTCTTGCCCTTATTAACCCTGCCCTTCACTCTATCCCAGCCCCATGTAAAGCTATCCACTGTTCTTTGAGTGATTAACTCCTCTGGCAGTGCGTTCCAACCCACCACCACTCTCTCTCTGCGAAGTAATGCCTCCTCATCTCCCTCCTAAACCTTCCCCCCTTCCAACTTCAGACTGTGCCCCCTAGTGACCCTTCCCCCCCTTTAAGTGGAACAATCCTCCCTCTCTGACTTTGTTTATGCCTTTCAAGTACTTAAAGGTCTCGGTCATGTCCCCTCTTACCCTTCTGTCTTCCAGCGAGTACATGTTGAGCTCCTTCAGCCTTTACTCGTACAGCAACTCCCCTAGTCCCATGATCATTTTTGTACCCCTACGCTGCACCCCCTCCAGTAATCTCACATCCTTTTTGAGGTATGGGCACCAGTACTGTAAAAAGTACTCCAAGTTTGGCCTCACCAGTGATCTATACAATGACAAGATGACCTCCCCCTCTTTCGAGATGTGATTCCTCTGCCAATGCACCCCAGCATACTATTTGCCCATGCTACCACCCTCCTACACTGTGCTGATACCTTCATGTCCCCTGTGACTATTACCCCCAGGTCCCATTCCTCCTCTGAAGCTGTTACCTGCACCCCCCCAGCCAGTAGCTGTTCCTGGGATTTCTGGCTCCAAGGTGCATGACTTTGCACTTCTTAGCATTAAACCCCAACTGCCACTCCCTTCGCCAGTGTTTGAGTTTAGCTAGATCCTCTCTTGAGTACCTGCCTCTGTTCCTCATTGTCCACTTTCACACAAATCTGCGTTGTCCGTGAACCGGCTGATCTTACTCTTGACCCCCTCAGCAATGTCTCCAATGAAGACATTGAACAAAACAGGGCCCAGCACCGAACTCTGCAGTACCTCACTCGTTACTGGCCTTGGCTTGGATGTCTTCCCCCTTACAGTTACCCTCTGTTGTCTGCCCTGCTGCCAGCTCTCAACCCACCCCACCAGTTTTTCCCCCGCCCTCATGTCCCTCAGCTTGCTCATTAACCTCCGGTGTGGCACCAAGTCAAAAGCCTTGATGATGTCCAGATACAGGACATCCACAGCGTGGCCTTTGTCAACTGCCCTAGTGACCCAGTCGAAGAAGTCGATCAGGTTAGTTTGGCAAGATCTTCCTGTGGCAAACCCATGCTGTCTCTCATCCTGCAGACCATTGCTATCGAGAAAGGTTATCAACCTCTCCTTCAGAATGGTCTCCATCAACTTCCCCACTATGGAAGTCAAGCTCACCAGTCTGTAGTTTTCCGGTTGGTCCTTGAGTCCACTCTTGTGAAGGGGCACCACATGAGCCATCCTCCAGTCCCTCGGTACCTTCCCCGTCTCCAAGGAGGTGTTGAACAGGTCCATCAGAGGACCTGCCAATGCCTCTGCCAGTTCCTTCAGGACCGTTGGGTGTACACTGTCCAGTCCAGGTGCCTTGTCCACCCACAAGGCTTTAAGGCCCTTCAGAACTCTGTCCTCTTGGATGACCCCATCTGTTATCTCTGCTCCCCCTCCACCCTTGCCCCCTTTTCCCTGCGCTATTGGGCCATCCCTTTCTTTTGTGAACACCAAGCAGAAATACTTATTGAGTGCCTCTGCTTGATCTTCCCCTTGTTCCGCCCATCCTCCCTCTCTCTTGATTCTAACAATGTCACCTCTACAACTCCTCTTCTCCCTTATGTATTTAAAGAACCTGTTTTCCTCCTCTCTGATCCCCTGAGCCAGCTTCAGCTCCTTTGCTACCTTGGCTGCCCTGAATGACCTGGACGCCTCCCTAGATGCCTTTGTGAACACTTCTGTATCCTCAAAACATTTGTAGGGAACAGTATTCACAATTGGAGGTCAGCACAAATAACAGAAGGACAGAAAGTCTTAAAGACAGTCCTTTTTTTATTAAACATAGGCAAGTCAGTGAATACAACTTTTTCTGTAAAAAACAGAATTTTTTGCAGCTCACCACCATTGCAGCTCAGAGTAGCATGTGTAGTAGGCAGACAGAACTTTTGCAATAAAGCGGTAGTCCCAGATTTATTCAGCGCTGTCCCAGTCCCGTGGTGCAGTAATACTGACAAAACCAACCGAGTAGTCAAACCGACTTAAACCTTGACATAATTGTAGGCTGAATGCACTCACTATTGGAACAATGATAGGGATGCTGTACAAGAGATTACAACAATAGCACGCTGAATGCTAAACGCTAAAAAAGTTGAAAAAAGCCATTATATGCCAAATAAAAAAAAAACGCCACATAGTCAAAAGTCAAACTACAGACTGCAATGTTGCTGGTCACGCTGTGCTTACATATCAACCAATCTCTATCCTCCTCATGCCCAGATTTTTTGAACTTAAAGGGGCACTGTCAGCTTTTCCCCTCCGTTTTTGCTAATATCTGTGCAGTGTGCCTTTTGGCACACACCTGTGTCATTTGCACTGCAGAACAATCCCATAGATGTAGAAATTAAGCAGAGATATCTGTTTGTAAATATTTATCAAAATTAGTCTTTCCCTCGGTTCGTCAATAACTCCACTGACACCAGAAGCATAACCCTATTGAGGACACGTGCCAGGACCGAGTACAGTCACCCAGTGGCATTTTACACCAAGGCTGGTTTAGAAACATGCTGCCTATATAAAATCCTAAATCGCGAACTGCCCCTGGTAATTTAGAATTAAAACCGAGCCCTGTGTGGCTCACAATGTACTTCTTAAAACCAGCGCCGAAATCCTGCGCATGCGCAATGACTGCACGCTCTTGCACATGCGTGGGATCTCCACACATGTTTATTCCATGCATCCACGGGATTTCAGCACCAGTTTTAAAAAGTACATTGCGAGCCACGTAGGACTCAGTTTTAACTCTAAATTACCAGGAGCAGTTCACAATTTAGGATTTTATATGGGCAGCATGTTACTAAACCAGGCTTGGTGTAAAATGCCTCTTCATGACTGCACTCGGTCCTGGCGCGTATTCTCAATAGGATTATGATTCCGGTGTCGGTGGATTGATTGACGGACTGAGAGAAAGACGAATTTTGATAAATATTTACAAAACAGGTATCTTTGCTTAATTTCTACATCTATGGGGTTATTTTGCAGTGCAAATGACATAGGTATGTGCCAAAAGGCACACTGCACAGATATTAGCAAAAAACGGAGGGGCAAAGCTGACAGTGCCCCTTTAATGAAAGCCAATCTTTCTTCCCCTCACCTTCCCCTCCACCTCCTTGCTGAGCCAACTAGGTTTTTTTTGACCTGGACTGCTTGCTCTGAGATTTGGCACACGTATTCATGGCCTCCCTTAGCCCCTTCCTTATCTATCTATCTATCTATCTATCTATCTATCTATCTATCTATCTATCTATCTATCTATCTATCTATCTATCTATCTATTTATTTATTAGGACCACAGACCTTTGAACCAGAGGTTCTTTTACAAAGGTTCCATGTCAGATACAGAATACAGAACATATTACAGACAGTATTAGTGTTACAAATACAGGCATGAAACTAAAAACATTTATTAAAGTTGACAAAGATACGTAACTCTTCAGGTTACATATTTTACAGGAACAGTGCACTAGCAGGTGTAAATAGAACAGTGTAGGAGTACAGAAGGGATATAGTACCTAGGATAGAGGCAGGAGTGGCAGGATAGAGAGAATTAGCGAGTGGGGGGTGCAGTCAGCTAAGTATGACATTGTCTCTAGGGCTAGTTGAGAAAGGATGAGCAACAGTGGGAAGAGAGAGGGGCAGTAAGGGACCATATAGATGTTGAAGATGCTCTGCGTGTGTTGCAAGGGTTAGGAGCTGTTATCAACAGGGGCAGGGCGCTTGGTGGAGCTTCGCCTAGGCTGATTTTTTTCGCAGACAAGTTTGGTAGGTGATCCTACTTTTGAGATTCATCCATTGTGTTTGCGTATATAGGTCACAGGTGTGGGTGTACCTGTGGGCACCCATAAGTAGTCGGCATGCCTTGTTGAGAGAAATGGTGATTCTCTTCAGGGTTGTATCTGAGGCTGCACAGTAGAATATCAGCCTGTAATTGATGGAGATAAGTTAGCTGGATACTGCAAGTCTGAGCGCCTCAGGGGTGAGGCAGTGGCGGTGCCTATATAGTGCGCCGATATGGGAGTTTATTGCCCTTGCTATTAGGTGGATGTGGACTGAGTAGGACAGAGTACTGTCTTACGTTATGCCTAGATATTTGAAGTCCTTCACTTGCTCAAGGAGGAGGTTTTGCTTGTTTAGTATGGTGAGGCAGGTTGCTTTGTAGTGTCTATGCGGGGTATTGAAAAGCATCACTTTTATTGTTTTATAGTTCATCAACAGCTTATGGTCCTCAAACCAGCATTCAACCTCCTTGAAAATGGTTTGGAGATCCCTAGTGAGAAGGTTGGGGTCAGAGTGAGCAGAGAAGAGGACAGCATCATCTGCATACAGAGTGACGTTGGTAGAACATGCTTTTGGGAGTGAGTTAAGGAAGAGACTGAACAGTAAGGGTCCAAGTACAGAGCCTTGAGGAACTCCAGAGTTTACAGAGCAGCTGCTAAAGAGTGTGTCATTAATTCTGACCTGCTGAGACCTGGCAATAAGATAACTTGCAAACCATTTGTTGACCTCATTGGATAGGCCAACGGCCTGGAGCGAGCTGAGTAGGAGTGGTTCACAGTGTCAAAGGCCTTGGTAAGGTCAACGTAGACTGACTCCACCAGTTGGCCACAGTTGAGTGCACTGTGTAAAAAGTCGGTATATTCCAGCAAGGCAGTAGCAGTGCTATGTGCTTTCCAGAATCCATGCTGCTCCACACACTGGAGGTTATATTTGGTCAGATGTGCCATGAGTTGGTCTGCGACAATACGTTCTAGAGCTTTGGAAAGGGGGGGAAGGATAGAGATAGGATGATAATTTGAGGGAAGTGTCCTGTCGCCACTTTTATAGATGAGTACAACAGAGGCAGATTTCCAATGCTGAAAGAATTGTTGGTAAGAGAGGGAGAGGTTGGTGAGTGCAGTAAGGGGTCTGAGGACAGAGTCAAGGGTTAGTCTGAGGAGTTTGAGGTTCAAGGAGTCGCTGCTGTGTCTGACATTACCCAGAGCCCTTTGGAGGTATTTCTTCACTACTAAGGATTGCCCACTTCTGTTCAGCATCCATCCCTGGGTTAATTTCAGCTAAATGCCCCTCTAGGATGCTGCCCACTATGGCAAAATCTGCCTTCCTGAAATCCAACACTCTTGTCCTGTTCTTAGCCAACTCCTTCCCTGTGTTGAGGAGGAACCACACTGAGCGGTGGTCGCTTCCTGCTAGAGGGTCCTGCACTACTACATCCTGGACTTGGTCCCCATTTGTTAGTACCAAGTCTAGCATGTTCCCCTCCCTAGTAGGATCAATCACCCCTTGCACTAGGTAGCTGTCTTGGATAGCCTCCAGCAGCACCTATTCCCTGGTGTGTACTGTAGTTACTGTCTGCCAGTCAACCCCAGGTAGGTGAAGTCTCCCACTGTAACTGTATTTACCCTTGCCACTGACCTTCCTGATTTGCTCTCCCAGCTCCCTATCCACCTCCTCGCTCTGTGAGGGTGGCCTGTACACCACCCCCATCCTGAGCTTACTTCAGGCTTTGAGCAACACCCATATGGGATTCTGGCCTCCTCATCCCCTTCCTCCTGGTACACACATCCCCTCCCTGACATAAATAGTCACCCCTTCCCCCCTTCTGGTCCCTGCGGAACACCTTGTATCCCAGAATCGTGAGATCCCAGTCATGGTATTGGGTGGCTCAGGTCTCTGAGATGGCGATAATATCTACCTCCACCTCCACCATCATTGTCTGGAATTCTGCCACCTTGTTTGCTAAGCTCCTTACATTCAAGGATACTACAGTCCACCTTGTGCCCTGCCCCTCCTCTTCCCGTCTCTCCCCTTCCACTTTTGTCTTGGTAACTTCTCCTCATTCTTCTCCTCCCTTTCTAGGGGGTGAGACCTTCCGGTCTCCCCTGGAAGGTGCCTTCTCCCTGCTATCCAACTCAGCCCCTCCCTCTCCTCAGTTTAAATCTATGTTGTTTTTAATGCACAGTACTTCTTCAGCCCCTCTGTCAATGCTCTTGTACCCTCGATGTTGAGATGCAGCTTATCCTTGGCATAAAGCCCCGTATTGTTCCATGTCTGCCCCACTCCCCTACTAACCCATACCCCATTTTTGCACACCAACCCTTCAGCCCACCCATTAAATGCTTGTATTCTTAACTTTCTCGCTGTGCTTGTCCTACGTACCGGGAATACCTCGGAGAATGTCACTGAGCTTCCCACCCAATTGCAGATACCCCCCCAACATTTTCCTGAACCTCTCCTGCACTTCTTCAACTTTACTGCCCTCTAGGTCATTTGTTCTTAGGTGCACAATGACATGAGGCTTCCCTCCCACCTTTTCCACACACTTCTGAATGCATTGCCTTACTGTCCCACTGTCATACCAGGCATACACTCCACCCAGATTCGGCTCTTCCTTGCTCCCTTACCTCCTCATCTCACTCCTGAAGATAGAATCCCCTAATACAAGTACTCGCTCCCCCCTCAGTTGCACATTCCCCCATGGTTTGCCCTCTACGAGCCCCTTTTCCTCAGTGTCCTCCTTTCATACCCTGCTTTCCCTTCCCTTCCTCCAATTGCACCTCCACCTGCCTCTGCCTCCTCCATCCATTTTGTGCTCGCTCCTTCCACAACCACTCCACCTCCACTACTTTTACATCCTCCCACTGCCCCCTGCATTGTGCCCCCAACATGTTTTGGCCTTCCTCTCCCTTTGTTTAGTGTGTTTGTGCCAACTTGACCTACTTCCCTGCCCCTTCCCGCTTTTACCTCACCGTCTTCCCTCTCTCCTTGTACCCTATATTCCCCCCTTCCTTCCTGGTCACCTGACTCTTGTTCTATGGTGGCTTCGCCAACCTCCTGCTCTGTTTCATCAACCAGTACTGCGTACCTGTTTGTTGTCTCCAACCTCCTGCCCCTGCCCTCCCCTGAAATCCCTTCCTGCCTCTGCTTACCCTGAACCTCTTTCCTACTTCCTCTCTGTCTACCCATGTTCCCTACAACCTGCCAACAACCTCTTTTGGTGCTCCCAGGATCCTGTGGACTTGGCCCCCCCTGGCCGAGTGCCCCCTTCCAGCCTGTAGCAGCCTGGCCTATCTTGCGATGGAGCCCTCCCTGCCTCTCTGCCCCATCTCCTCCTCACCCCCTAGTACCTGTCCAATCCCCCTAGTTCCTGTCTCAAGCTCTCTATCTCCAGCGAAAGTTGTCTGAACATCCTGCACACTGGACAACCCCCTACCTTCCACCAGGTTCTCAGAAAAAGTGCTGTCTCCACACCCACTGTAGCTCACAACCCTCCCAGCCTCCCTGTGCCCCCAACCCCAGTCATCCCTATCTCTCCATTCCCCCCCATTCCCCCACCTGCCTCCTTGCCCTGGCCTCCACATCCCCCTGTCGCTTAAGGTTTGTTCACACTGCACCTTGCCCCAGCGGCTCATTTTTATTCATTCAAAAAAAAAAATTAATAAAACATTAGAGTGCTAAATTCACGCGGCATCGGTTTTGCTGCTGCCCTTTTCCTTTCCAGTGATCTGACTGCTGTTCCGGTCACTGTTGGTTTAATAGGGAATGTTGAGTGGTGCTGGTGGTTTGGCTTTTCAGACAGCACAGGAAACCACCTACACCACTCCGCAAACCCAGGGAAAGGGGGAACGTGGACGCAACACCACGCAACAGAAAAGTGCCCAAACGGTAGTGTTCACACGTGGGCAGGAGTACTGATCTGGCCGCTGTAAGTCACTGACAACGGCTCACAGTCGGCCGTGTGAATGAGCCTTTAGTCTCTAAATAGTCCACAGCTCTTTACAATTGCATCCATATTTCTATAATGGCAATAAACCTGCAGCACTGCCCCAAAACTCTTACTCTCTCTCCTTCTGTAGGGACTTACAACTTCTCTCTCTCTCTCCTCCTTTTGTATGTGCCCTTTGGACCTAGTTACTGGCAACACCCTTCCTAATTCTGCCTATATATGAGCTAGGCTACTGCTTGTGCTGTGCTGCCTAACTGTTCCTGTCTCTTTAAATAGGTGTGGCTTGGCCTTCCACTATAAAGGCAGAGCTCCTTTGGTATATGGTGTCTACAAAAAAAAATGGTTAAAAAAGACATCTGTCCCTAAACTACAGGGCAAAAACACAGCTCTAGTTCAACATACCAGCAATACTCAGGGCATTAGCTGCGGAGCAGGCTGAACCACTGGTATGTCTGTTCAACAGCTCACTTAGGTCTGGGGAAGTTTCAAAGGACTGGAAGGTGGCAGACATTGTACCACTTCATAAAGGGGGGATAAGGAGCAACCAGAAAACTACAGGCCTGCCAGTCTAACTTCTATAGTAGTGAAGCTGATGGAGTCACTGATCAAAGAGGACCTCATAGACTAACTGGAGAGCAACAGGCTCCAGGATAGTAAACAGCATAATTTCATGGCAGGAAGATCTTATCAGACTAACCTGATAGTTTTCTTTGACTGGGTGACAAAGGAATTAGACAAGGGCCATGCTGTAGATTTGCTCTACTTTGTCTTCAGCAAGGCTTTTGACTCGGTACCTCACAAACAATTGCTCAAAGAAGATGGAAGACCTGGGTGCAGCTAAACCCACAGTGAACTGGGTGGGTAACTGGCTAGAGGGGCGGCAGCAGAGGGCGGTGGTCAATGTGGTTAAAGCAGAGCAGAGGGAGGTTATGTGCGGGGTTCCACAGGGATCGGTCCTGGGTCTGGTCCTCTTCAACATGTTCATTAGTGACACTGGAGAAGGAATCCAGGGCAGGTTGTGTCTCTTTGCAGATGACACAAAACTATGTGGGAGGGTGGATAGTGATGAGGGAAATGCAGAGAGACTTACAAAAGCTAGAGGGCTGGTCAAAGGTCTGGCAGTTAAAATTAAGTGCTAAAAAGTGCAAGGTAATGCACCTAGGGAAAAAGAACCCCAAGACAGAATACTGGATGGGAGGAAAGAGACAGCACTATAGCTGAGGAACGGGATCTGGGAGTCATCATTAGCAACTCACTTAAACAATCGAGTCAGTGCAACAAGGCCTATAGCAAGGCTAACAGGATGCTGGGATGTATCGGGAGGGGTATTGATAACAGAAGAAAAGAGGTAATACTTCCCCCTACAAATCCTTGGTGAAGCCTCGCCTAGAGTACTGCACCCAGTTCTGGAGTTCTCCCCTCAGAAAGGATAAGGATAGATTGGAAACAGTGCAGCACAGAGTAACAAAAATGATTCAGGGTCAGCAGGGCAGATCCTATGAGGAGAGCCTCAAGGCACTAGATATATATTCACTGGAAACCAGAAGGGAGAGGGGAGATATGATAGAGACCTTCAAGTTCCTTCAAAGGAATTAACAAAGTGAACTGCAGGCAACTTCTGCTTACTTGTCCAGTCGGTTACAGTGTGTTAAGGTGGGAGATTGTTGCTCTGACTTAGCTGTAATAAACAAAGGGGTTACCCAGGGGTCAGTACTGGGGCCCCTATTGTTCCTTATTTATATAAATGATCTACCTGAAAGTGCATCAACAGACACTAATGTCCCTTTGTATGCTGACGACACTATTTTATATTGTCAGAGCAAGGGTCCTCTAGAAGCCATTGGCACTCTGCAAAAATATTTTGACAATATTCAGCAAACCTTAATTAACTCTCATTTACTGTTAAATGTAAATAAACCTCAATGGACCCTTTTCTCTAGAAAAGCTAAGGCAGACAGCCAAAGTGTAACAACGTTAAGTGTTAAAGCACTGGATGGGACTAATTTGACTAGAATCTCTGTGTATAAGTATTTAGATCTCATGCTATTATTTATTTATTTCATCATTTGGACATAACCTTTGAGCAAAATGCTCTTTTTCAAAGGTTCCATGTCTTGACAGGAGGATAACACAGAAAGGCGGGTGCACAAGTACAGAGACAAAAAATACAAGAAATAACAGCAACTGGTCTGACTATTTACGGTTGTAAGCTATCTCACATAGAAGAGGTACATACTGCAGCTAGTACAGCCCAAGGTACATGGTGAGTGCTGTGGGTTTAAGGAACTAATTTAGCAGGAGGTAAAGCAGCCAGGGGAGGCATTGTCGTTATTTCTTATAAAGTCAGGAGGGGAGAGACTCAAAGTAGGCTTTCACGCCATATGTTAATGCAGCCAAGAGGAGGCTTTGTCATTAATTCAAGTCAAGGGTTGTGGGGGTAGGGTAGCAATTGAGAATGCATCCCAGGAGCAGGCTGACTCCAAGCTACCCGGGTGCTAGCGCTACAGGTTACCTGCAGTTACATACCTCAGCCTTGGCAAGGTGACATCTTAGTTTCACCTTAAAGACAGTGAGGCTGTTAATGAGTAAAAGGTGTGCTGAGATCTCATTTAGCCAAGAAGGAGCCCTGTATGCAAAGGACTGTTGGCCAAGCGCCGTTTTTCTGAAGGGGCTAGCAAGTGGGCTGCAAGTCTATCCTCTAGTGCGGTTCCTGGATCTACCTGGCCGGAGCAGTTCTTTGAAGGCCAATGGAGCTTTACCTAGGAAAGATTTCATTTCATGCCAAACAGGCACGTTTGGTATTTGATTCTGCTGGCAAGATTGAGCCAGTTAGTGTGCCCATAGAGGGAGCAGGTGTGTAGGAGATTATCAGCCCCTAGAGCCAGCCTGCATGCCTTGTTGAAGCCCGTGCTTACTCATTTTAGTGCAGTGTCTGATGTCGATCCATAGACCACGAGTCCGTAGTCAATAACAGACAAGATGGAAGAAGAGACTGCTAACCTGAGTGCCTCAGGAGTTAGGTACTGTCTGTGCCTGTAGAGAACTCCAAGTTTGGTGTTCACTGTTTTGACAACCTGATCGATGTGTTGCACGTACGAGAGGGCGTCATCAATGATCAAGCCCAAGTATTTAAAAGAGTTGACCTGCACAAGTGAGTAGCCTTGTTGTTAGTAATAGTAAGGGACAGAAGAGATCTCTTGTGCTGGTGAGTGGCTATCAGCATCATCTTCGTCTTCTTGTAATTGAGAAGCAATTTCTGAGGGCTGAACCATTCCTCCAAGCTGCGAAATGAGTACTGCAGTTCATCCTGTAAGTGCTGAAACTGGGCACTACTACTAAGGATGACAGCATCATCTGCATACAGAATAATCTTGCTATTGCAAGCCTCTAGAAGCCTGTTGATGAACAGGCTAGAGAAGAGGGGGCCCGGTATAGACCCTTGTGGGACACCCAGTACTATATCCCTAGATGAGGAGGTAGCTGTCCCAGTTTTTACACTCTGTGCTCTGCTGGACAGGTAATCCTGGAACCAGAGGATGGCTTCAGAGGCTAGCCCGAGGTGCTGAAGCTGGTCAAGCAAGATGTGATGGTTGACCGTATCAAAGGCTTTGGTGAGATCTATGAAGGTAGATCCCACCAGGCTACTCCCATCCAAGGCCTTGTGAACTTAGTCTGTGAATTCAACTAAGGCCATAGCTATGCTATGCTAGATGATACTATGAAATTTGAATCACATATTCATATGCTTTCTAACAAACTTGAGAAATGATCATTCTTCTTCAGAAACAAGTCATGTTTTAGTCTCAAAATTCGTAAACAGTTGGTAATACTTTGTTTATGTTACAAATTGACTATGGAGAATGTCTATATGAAAACAACTGAAGCAGTTTGGAAGTTACTGGATCTTCTTTATCATAGTGCACTCAGATTCACCACTGGGCTTCCGTGGCGAACTCATCACTGTAACCTTTATCCTGAAATGGGCTGGCAATCACTTTCAGTGCGTAGGCAAATTCATTGGTTAATTTATGTTTATAAATTTGTCCTGGATAAGTTACCTTCATATCTGTATGGGTCTGTTATCTCTAAAGAACAAAACAAATATTCATTGAGATCTACTGACTTGCCTCAATATTTTTGACCAAGATTTAAAACTAGATTTGGGAGTTATAGATTGGCTGTTGCTGTCCCTACGACCTGGATATCGATTCAAAGAAAGTTGAGATTGATATCTATTGTTTTGTTATCACGGTTTAAAAGACTACTCCTTGGATTTATGACATGTGAATGTAGCTGCTTCAAATGAAATAAAACTGTATTGTCTTTGAACTCATGTGATTAATGTGTGTGATCTTATGCTAATGAATCATAATTGCATTGCTTATGAATATGTAACCCCTAGGTGGCGCTATCCCAAGGCTACTACCGCTGCCTGCTTGACTAGTAGCAGGTTAAGGGGCCTGGGTAATGAAATGGGTGCCTCCACCCAGAGGTCAGGGTTGTTAGTGGTCAATCTAACCTGGGTACAGCCCTCCTGGACACTGAAACCCCCCTCTTTCCCTTCTAGTGGCCTGAACAATATACAATAATTACTTTCACAATGACCCTTATTCACCATGCAATTACCCCCACTGTTTGCACTTACCACCAGGGCTGGTTCCTCTAGCTTGACCCTGGGGACCCCCTGTAAAACAAGGTTAAGCACAGCAAATAGCAACAGTACAATACTTTTGGCACAAACTTAAACCACAGTCAGGTTAAATGCAAACAAAGTTAAATCTGATTTATTCAGGGGACTTGAACAAGGGAAGGGCATAATCGGGTTGATTTGCTTAAAAGCTATATTAATCAGACAGTTACGCTTGCAGTTCGGAGTCCCTACACAGTCACACACTCTGGGGGCACATGTAGGAAAACGGTGGACTAGCCAGGAACGTTGCAGCTGGTTGGGGCCCTGTGATGGATAAAACAACATGCACAACACAGGGTATTTGTAATCTGGAGCCGGAGGGCTCAGTTCATGAAAGAAAAGGCAACAAGACAATCCGATGACAACACTTTTGATTTAGCTGTTGTTGCAGGGAGCTACCCTAATGTTTACTCACAATACCCAATACTGGACACAGGCAGGATGAAATCGAGACTGCAGGCTGTTGAGCTGGAGTGCCCGGAGAAGTAGGGCCCACACGAATCACAGAGGCATCATTCCTGTTCAAGGCATTGAGCAGAAAGCTGATCCCCAGGCCGGTCTCTCATCAGTGACTTTCTCCGTATAGCAGGTATTCTGGCTGGGCCAGTGTAGCAGGGCCCAGGCAAACGGAAATGAATACGGATTCAGTCCGTGGAGCTGGATACAGCCTCCAGCAAGCAAAACACAGTTCAGACACACAGTGGGGAACCAAATCACGACCCACTATAAGCACACAGCACATTCACATGTAAGGAAAAAAATTCCACTGTACCAGGCAAATGGCTCTCTGGTCACAATTAGAGTCTCTGCACAATCCAGGAGTTCAGAGGTAGCTAGAAGTCCTGACAGGCTGATTGCATTCAGCAAATCTTCATTCTTTTTCAGGTTAAAGCCTGGTCACAATTCAGTGGCTTAATTCGCTCTCCAAATTCAGATTCAGTTAAAAAAAAAAGCACAAGTTCCCTCTCAGGGACAGCAGGCAGGTATGCAGGCCAAACGCAGGCTTTTCCACAGTTCTCCTGTGCAAATCCACTATGGATTGCTGCTCGACCTAACTCGAGCTTTACTTCTTCAATTCCCAATGCAGATCTAACTGAAACTGCAAGCCATGTGGGACTTTCCCCAAGATCCAAAAGGTTCGGTTGGCTGATCTGTCTGTCAGTCACAACAAGGGCTCCCCCTCCAGGTTACTTTAGGTGCCTAAAGCCCAAAACTACAATTCCTAGTTTTGGCCCCCCCAAGCCCCTGTAGGCAGGCTCCATTTTAGAGTCTCAAATGTACTGATTGGCCCATTGTGCAGTCCAGGACCAAGATGATAGAAACAAATAGAACTGTCCATGCTGCAAAGAAGGCAGGTTAGAACAAACTGCAATATTATTACTGCTCTAACAAATGATCAGCAAACAAGTACATCTTCTAACAGAGCTCCCTCTCAGATTAATTATGACTGCAATCCAGGCAGCTCTTAAAGAGATAGTACACAGAGGCTATACAGGCTCTCTCTGGCAATCATATTTAAACTGCTAAAACGCAGGACACCAGCCTGGCAGTGAGCATTTAGGCAAGCTCAAGGAAGACTTTTCGGGAACTCCCTGCCTGGAGAAAACTTGGCATCCGCATCAAGTCTGTACCATCATGCATCAGTTAACATAAACTTATTACTTTACTATACATATTCACTACACTTCATGATACTATATCCATAAGGACAATACTTATGCATGTTTCATACAGGAAATACTGATTCCACTATGATTAACATACTTGTGACATCACAATACTGATTCATGTAATGACTTCCTGTACATTAAACAATGTAGGAGGGGCTCTTCCCAATCAGCTAACTTGAGGCTGGATGGGGCAGGGGCACCATACTGAGAAGGAAAAACAATCAACCTGGAATTGGCCATTAAGCTCAGTTTGGGTAGTGAGCTCTGAGAAATATAAACACCTTTGTGAACCACATTGAGAGGCAAATCCACTGGCTTCCCAGGAGAATTATAACTGAAGCACAATACTGGCTTGACAGTTCAGCCAGTTTTTCTGGGAGGAACAGCCACAGTCTGTACTTTCAGCACTAACTTTGGAGTTTTCGTCATTCGTGAGGGGTGCCTCTGCATGGATGGGAATGTCCAAACTGGGAGCACTGTCAGCTCCTTGCTCTGTAGGCTCTGTTTCCACAACACTTGGCTCATTTAGATAAGATTCTGGCACAATTAGGCTTTGTGGCACTGAAGGGGGTCTGTCAGCACCCTCATATTGTTGTTCAAGTTTTGCTGTGTCACCAGGGAGACTCAGACCATCAGCTCCTTCTTCGGGCAATTCACACAGTTCCACAAAACACAGAAAGTCCACAACCTCATATGTGATGTTTTGCACCTCACTTTCGGGGAGCATTGGCTCCAAGGACGAAGTTGGGGGGTTAGGCAGTCCAGAAGGCCCAGCTTCATCTCTACAATTAGTCATAGGGTTACCTCGAAACAGCTGACTCAATTCATAGGAGGGGTAATAGGCATTGTCACACTCACTATCGTCAGAGGTGGACTGACAGTTATTATCATTCTGGGCCTGCTGCGGTGGGAACCTTAACTCTGTAACTACTGGGGTAGGTTGACTCTGTCTCTTTTTTGCAGCAGCATGAGGTACCGGCCCAGGGGAGGCAATGTCTGCTGGCTCAGCTTCAATAATAACTTGGCCGATAGGCAGCAAGTGGTTACTGTGCATGGTCTTGACAGCTTTGGAGTTATTCTCTGGGCATACCTTGTATACTAGTAGACAGGGCCCCGATTTTTCTGCTGCACATCAGAGCAAAGTTCTGCGGCAGGGTTCTCATTTGCCGCAGAACTTCTGCAGCACTCAACACCAATTTCTGCGGCAATTCTGCGGCACGTTTTTACCCTTAATTTTTTTCCTTTTTTTTTTTTTTTGCCAAATCTGACACAATGCACGCTCGTAACACAGTCAATTTATGGGCGTTTATCACCAAATTTTCAACATAGCCAGTTTAAGACCTCTGCTCATGAACAGTATCACTATGATTTTATTAATCTGTCCGAACATTGATTTACGTACACCGACTGCGCCATTACGCTACATGTGCGAAACACATTTCGGTGAGATGTGAAATGACAGTTGTACTGTTCATAAGGAGTGTGGTAAAATGGCAACACTGAAAATCTGGAGTGAAAATATTAAAATGCTCAGTTACGAGCGCAGTATAGAACTGCGCAACGCACGCCATGAAAAAAGTCAAGCTTTTGGGAATATTAATTAATTTAATATAGGGTTTTTGAGTTTGAATTGTGATTGTTGTCATTTCGTTAATCATTCCAAAGGTGGTTCCGCGCAGTGACTGCGAAAACACCTTTCGGAACCGATTAACGAAATAACAGTGTCACAGTTCATGAGGTGGGGTCCCAAAAACCCCATGTTGAAAATTTGGTGAAAAAATTCCCAGAAATGGCTGAGATATGCACTAAAGTTGAAAAAAATCCATTTATGCCATTATACAGCTTACCGGCATTTCTTCAGTTCGCGGTCGGCTTTGAAGAGTGCAGACGTGTTCCCGGTCCACAGAAGATCATCGCGCTGGGCTCCGGAGGTAAGTATGGGTTGAGGTGGGGGTGAGGTGGGGGTGTGGGGAGGTGGGTACGAGAGGGTGGGTGCGGGTTGGGGAGGGGGTAAAGAATCAACGATGGAAGGTTTTTTGTTTCAGGTTTCAGGTTCAGGTTGAGGACTTTTGCCACGCTGGGGTGGGCTCCCAGCGTGGCACCAGGCAGCTTGGGGTCAGTGATGCCGACGGGGATTGGGCACCCCTGGCCGGCAAAGGAAGTGGCCACGCTGGGGTGGGCCCCAGCGTGGCATAAAGACATTCGGGGGGGGCAGTGAAACCGATAGGGGATTGGGCACCCCCGTCGGGAAATTAAGCTTTTGCCATGCTGGGGTGGGCTCCCAGCGTGGCATACTAACATTTGCAAGGGGGCACGTTTGTTCCGTGGGCAGCCGCGAATTCTGCGGGCGATGGAAAATTCCGCTGATATTTCCGCGGTTTGCCGCACCCGTGGAATCGCGGAAAACTCGGAGCTCTGCTGGTAGATCATCCTACTTTCCAACTACTAAATGAGGAAGATGGTGCCGCCTATCAGCAATTTTGTTCTTGCCATGTAGTCCCAAATTGCATAACAACACACTGTCTCCAGGCCGTAGCACTTGAACCTTTATTTTCTTGTCGTGCCTCTCTTTATTGGTGAGATTTCTTTTAGCGGCCATTGTCTGGGCCAGTTGATATGCGTGGTTCAATTGAGCTTTCAGTTTTAATACATACTGCAGGTAGTTTTCAGCTCGTACCCCATCTGGAGAGACCCCAAAACAGACATCAACTGGCAGGTGGGCCTCCTTCCCAAACATGAGGCGGTAGAGGGAGAACCCAGTGGCGTCATTTGTGGTGCAATTGTATGCGTGTACCAAGGTGCTAATCTGCTGGCTCCACTTATGCTTGTCTTTTGGGTCGAGGGTGCTCAGCATGTCTAGAAGGGTGCGGTTAAAATGTTCTGGTTGAAGGTCCCCCTGTGGGTGATAGGGCGTGGTTCTTGACTTCCACACCCCCCGCAGAGAGAGCATTTCTTTGATTAGCCGACTTTCAAAGTCTCTGCCTTGGTCAGAGTGGATCTGCTGGGGGGCACCATAGTGGACAAAGACATTTTCCACAGGCACCTTGGCCACAGTAGAGGCCTTTTGATCTTTAGTTGGAAAAACTTGTGCATACCATGGGAAATGATCTGTAACCACTAACACATTGCCAATATTCTGCTGATCAGGTTCTAAACACAAAATGTCTATGCAGACCAGTTCCAGAGAGGTGCTGGTAGTAATACATAGAAACATAGATTTTGACGGCAGATAAGGACCGCTTGGCCCACCCAGTCTGCCCATTTCCCTACCTATTAGATAAGCTGCAGATCCTAGTTAACCAGCAGCCTACTTCTTCCTACCCCCACCCCCTAGAATTGCCTTATGACTGTCCCATGCATGCTTGAATTCCACAACTGTTTTTGACTCCATAACCTCCTCCGGAAGGCCATTTCATGCATCCACAACCCTCTCTGTGAAAAAATACTTCCTTAAATTACCTCTGAGCCGCCCCCCTTCTATCTTCACATTGTGCCCCCTTGTTCTTGCACACCTCTTTTTTTGAAAGATGCTACCCTCTTGGACTTTGTTGATTCCCTTGAGATACTTGGAAGTTTCTATCATGTCCTCCCTCTCTCTCCTTTCCTCGAGGCTATACATATTCAGCTCCTTAAGTCTCGCTTCATATGTCTTCCAGTGCAGGACCTGCACCATTTTAGTTGCCCTCCTCTGGACAGCCTCCATCCTGTCTATATCCTTGCGGAGATTGGGTCTCCAGAACAGCACGCAGTACTCCAGATGGGGTCTCACCAACTGTCTGTACAGAGGGATAATAACTTCCTGTTTTCTGCTGGTGATGCCTCTCCCTATGCATCCCAGTATCCCCCCAGCCCTCCTTGCTGCCCCCTCACATTACTTTCCCACCTTTAGGTCATCTGATATGACTACCCCCAGGTCCCTTTCCATTTTTGTTGTTGTTAGTATCTCACCCCACATTGTGTACTCTTCCCCAGAGTTTTTGTTTCCCAGGTGCATTACCTTGCACTTCTTAGCATTGAATCTAAGCTGCCATACATTTGACCATTCCTCTAACCTTGCCAAGTCCCTTCTCATCCTTTCCACCCCACCTTGTGCATCAACTCTGTTGCAGATCTTTGTGTCATCTGCAAAGAGACATACTTTTCCTTCCAGTCCCTCTGCAATATCGCTTATAAAGACATTGAAGAGGACCGTCCTAATACTGAACCCTGCAGTACCCACTACTAACCCCCTTTTTCAGAGTGGACTCCATTTACTATTACCTCTGTGTCCTATTCTCCAGCCAATTCTTTACCCAGGCTGTCATCTTGGGACCCACTCCCAGGCTGGCTAACTTGTATATTAATCTTTGTGTGGGACTGTGTCAAATGCCTTGCTGAAGTCTAGGTAGGCCATGTCCACAGCCCCTCCCTGATCTACTACTTTGGTCACCCAGTCAAAGAAATCTATCAGATTTGTCTGGCATGACCTTCCTGCTGTGAATCCATGCTGCCTTGGGTCCTGAGCCCCTCTGGCCTCTAGATACTCAACAATTCTTTCCTTCAGAAGTGATTCCATCATTTTCCCTACCACTGAGGTTAAACTAACAGGTCTATAGTTTTCTGCTTCTGCCTTGCTCCCACTTTTGTGAAGGGGAATCACATCTGCCCTTCTCCAGTCCTCGGGTACCACCCCATCCTCCCATGATTTGTTAAAGAGGGTAGTCAGTGGTGTCACTAGTTCTACCCTTAGTTCTTTTAGAATTCTGGGATGAATCCCATCAGGCCCCATTGCTTTGTCCACCTTCAGTTTTAAGAGTTCTTTCAGAACCCTTTCTTCTGTAAATGGGCTGGTATCAACTTCTGTATCCAGAGTGTTTCTACTGTTTGTTTTAGGTACCTCCCCCACTTCCTTTGTAAATACTGAGCAAAAATATTTGTTTAGTATCTCTGCCTTTTCACAGTCACCCTCTGCCCACCCTCTCTCCTCTTTATTAAGCCTCACTAGCCCTCCCTTAGTCTTCCTTCGCTCCCTGATGTACCTATAAAAGGTTTTATCCCCCTTCTTTACAGAGTTGGCTATCTTTTCCTCGGTTTGGGCCTTTGCTGTTCTGACTGCCTTCCCAGCTTCCTTTTGCTTTAACTGATACAGTTCCCTGTCCTGCTCCTTCTGTGATTCCTTGTACTTCCTAAATGCTTTCTTTTTCTCTTGAACCTTTACTGCCACTTCCTTTGAGAACCATAGTGGTTTCTTACATCGTTTCGTTTTGTTAATTTGCTTCACACAAAGGCTTGTTACCTCTGAGATGGCAGTTTTTATTATTCCCCATTGTTCTTCCACCCCTCCTTCCTGCCCATTTGCTAGTGCATTCCTTAGGCACTCACCCATTTTGGCAAAGTCAGCCCTCCTAAAGTCCAGTACTTTTGCCTTTGTATGGCTTGACTCTATTGCTGTGTTTATTGTGAACCATACTGTTCGATGGTCGCTAGTTCCCAGATGGCTACCCACTTACATCTGTGATCCTCTTCATCTCCATTTGAGAGAACCAGGTCTAAGATTGCTCCCTCTCGAGTGGGCTCCAATACTAGTTGTCTAAGGCATGCCCCTTGTAGGGCATCTAGAATAACCCCACTCTTTGAAGTGGCTGCTGCAACTGCATTCCAGTTAACATCTGGCATATTCAGATCACCCATCAGCAATATCTCCCCTTTTTCTGCCATTCTAAGTATTCTTTCTATCATTTCCTTGTCCATTTCCTCCCCCTGAGAAGGGGGTCTGTATACAACCCCTGTGCGGATTGTGGTGCCATTGCCGGTCTCCAAATTTACCCACAGTGCTTCTTCTCCTCCCTGTTTTCCCTTTGTTCTGTTGCTCTTGATTCCTTCCCTTATGTAAAGAGCTACCTCTTCCTCTTTACCCTCCTGTCCCTCCTATAGATAGTGTATCCTGGTATGTTTATGTCCCAGTCATGGTTTTGTGTGTACCATGTTTCTGTGACTGCCACTATATCCAGATGTTCCTCCTCCATCAAGGCCACTAATTCAGGAAGCTTGTTACTCAGACTACGGGCATTGGTACTCATTGCTCTCCATTTTTTGATGGCTTTACCTTCTTTTGCAGCATCCCCCACTGACCTGTCTACTTCGGTCTTTTTCTCATTTAGTACCCTGTTTTGTAGGGAGAGGCTGGGATTTTCCTGCTGTTTATCAGTGCCCCCTTGACTAGTTTAAGCTTGCCAATGAAGCCTTTAAACCGATTGCTCAAAAGACTTGTTCCTTCCTGGACAGATGCAGACCATCCTGCCAGTATAGACTGGTGTCCTCCAGGTAGAACCCCAGTCCCCAATGAAGCCAAACCACTGTGCCCCACACCATTTTTCAACCATTCATTAAACTGCATGGTGCAAAGTACCCTCGCTTCACTCATGCCATTGACAGGCAGCACCTCAGAGAAGGATATTGTGTGTGCTACTTGTCTTAGGCCCCTCCCCAATTCTACAAAGTCCTTCTGCACTGCTCTAATCTCATGATTAGCCAAGAAAGGGTGGCAGCCCTCTGAGGCAGGGCTTTCCTTTAATAATAAAACTTTATTTGTATGACGCCTCTCCAAAACCAAGGTGCCGAACAGGTTTAAAAACAATCAACATGTCTACACATTGCAGCAAATTAGTTGATACACAGACATCCAAAACATAAAAATGAAGACAGTCAGTCACCAAATGCCTGGTTCCATAAATGGGTTTTTAAGGCCCATTTAAAAACCCTCCACAGTCGTGCACTCACTTAATTGGTGGGGTAGAGAATTCCAAAGAGAAGGGGCCACATGCATAAATGCCCGGGCCCCAGAAGATTTCAAACAAACTCTTGGAATCTCTAGCAACCCCACACCAGCTGAGCGGAGTAATCGCCCGGAGCGGTAAGGAATCAGAAGCTTGTTCAGGTAGTCAGGGCCCTGACCATGTAGGGCTTTATAAGTCAACAAATAGACTTTAAAGGTGATTCGCCATTGTACTGGCAGCCAGTGCAGACCGCGCAGCACTGGAGAAATATGACAAAAGCGAGAAGTTCCTGTCAAAAGCCGGGATGCTGCGTTCTGCACTAGTTGCAAATGGCAAATTTCAACCCCCGGAAGCCCTAGATACAGGGAGTTACAGTAATCCAAGTGGGAGGACACAAAGGTGTGAGCCAGCATGGGAAGGTCGCTGGAGGGAACAAGGTGCCTAATCCTGGCGAGATTTCTCAGATGATAAAAAGAGGTCTTGATGACGGCTGACACCTGTGAATGCAGGGTCAGCCCTTCATCAAAGATTACCCCCAGGTTACGGATCTGTTCAGAGGCCAGGAGTGGTTGACCCCCCCCCAGGAATAATCCTGAGGGGGAACCTAACCCCAACCACCCATCCGGAGTCCTGGGTCCACAGCCAGTACTTCAGTCTTTCCCAAGTTCAACTTCAACCAGCTTGAATCCATCCACTCCTGGATTTCTACCAACCAGTTATTAAAGACCGAGAGAGCTCCATTCTGGTCGGGTGTGAAAGAAAGGTATAGCTGGGTATCATCAGCATAGCAGTGAAACCTCAGCCCATACCTCCTTACAATGTCTCTGAGGGGCAGCATATACACTGTGAACAACATAGGGGACAAAAATGATCCCTGAGGAACCCCACAAGACAGAGGCACTGGGTCTGAAGAATAAATCACGGACACCACCCTCAAAGTTCTTCCAGTGAGGAAAGATGTAAACCACCTGAGGACTGTACCTGACAGACCACAAATGAACCTCAGATGGTCAAGCAAAACCCCATGTTCCACAGTGTCAAATGCTGATGAGAGATCAAGAAGAACCAAGATGGAGCGGTTCTTCTGATCTCTAGCCATCAGGAGATCATTGAGCACCCGAACCAGTGCTCTCTCGGTACTATGCTTTTTTCGAAAACCGGACTGGAGGGGTTCATAGATGTCATGGATGGTCAAATTGCTCTCCAGTTGCACAGTCACTACCTTCTCAATCACCTTCCCTAAAAATGGAAGGTTAGAGATTGGTCTGTAGTTGGCACGGCAGTTTGGGTCCAAAGAAGCCTTCTTCAGAAGGGGTATTACCACTGCCTCCTTCAGGGAGCTAGGAAACTCACCTGTTTCCAAGGAGCACCAAACTATCTGTGCAAGGACCGGGCCAATGGAATCAATACAACCCATAATCAGGGAAGTTGGTCCAGGGTCCAAACTACAGTACATAGGGCGTGCATCTTGGACAATCCTCATGACATCCATGAACTCCAGGCGGTCGAAGATACTCCAGGAAAACTGTAGGCCAGTGGCCAAGTGCTGATCTCCAGCAACACCCATAGAGTGTACGAGCTGGAGAGCTGCCCTGATGTCAGCCACCTTAGTTGCAAAGGACCGAGCAAGCTCATCGCACTCTATTTGCGAAAACGCTTTCTGAACTCGTAGACAAGCTGGGTTGCACAGCCTGTCCACAGTTCAGAAAAACTGAGCTGGTCGGTTCTGAGCAACTGCAGTCTCCCTGGATAGGAACTCTGCCTTCTTACAGGAGATTGCAGATTGATAGACTTGATAATGATCCATCAACCTAAGGTGATCATCATCAAGGGCAGATCTCTGCCAGCAATGCTCTAACCTTTGTCCTTGTCGCCGTATCTCTCTCAAAGTCCCATCAAACCACAGAGACCGAGGGCGAAGGGAGAGAGGATGAACACGGACAGGAGCAATGACATCCAGGGCCACCACAAGGGCCATATTGTAGGCCACCATGAGGTCTTCTGGGTCGCTGTTTGCAACCGGAATGGACGATAGGTCAAGCACTGCCACAAGACCATCAGAGTTAATATCTCATAAAGGGTGGTATTTGACCATCTCTACAAGGGTAGGCCTTCATGGAGGGGTACTAAAATTGAACCCCACAGTGTAGTGATCGGACCATCCAACTGGATCCACCCTCAGATTAGAAGTTTTGATCCCAAGGAGGAAAACTAAGTCAAGGGTGTGACCATGTTTATGGGCAACAGAGGTAACTACCTGTGTAAGGCCCAGAGATGTCATCAACTGGAGGAAGTGTTGTCCAAATTGCGAGAGTTCATTATCAACCCAGGCATTGAAGTCACCCAGGACCATCAACCTGGGAGACTCAAATGCCATGTTGATGACGAAGTCGGCCACTTCCTGAAGGAACCGCTTCCCATCCCCAGGTGGACGGTAGATGAGGGCGATCCTACAGCCTACACCTGCTACCACAGTACACTCAAATGACTCAGTCTTCTCAACTGGTACACTTGTGAGGCCCAGTTCAGACTTTCAACAGACCACAACCCCCCACCCCTGTAATCCAATCTCGAGGGGTGAATCACTGAGTAACCTGCTGGAATTGCGGCCTCTAAAATAGGGCTAGAGTTCTCATCCAGCCAGGTCTCAGTGATGCAGGCCAGATCCACCTAATTTACAAGATCTGCAATAATTGCCTTCCTGTTTTTGATGGATCTGGCATTGCATAACACCGCTCGAGTTGGATGAACTTCTGGTGCCACCCGAACTACATGCCCACCCAATTCGGTGGTGCCCATGGGTCTGGAAACCAGATACAGAAAACCACGATCCGGATTCCATTTTGCCCCAGGGCATCTTCTGGACTTTACAACCCCAATGCGATGGCCCCGCTCTTTTAACCTCCGCTGTTCGCACCCCCAACCCCTCCCCCGGCGTACAATGCCCAATGCTCTACAATGCTGGTAAGTAGAAAAGTGCAGTGGGGGGAGACGAAAGGGCGGAGGGAGTGAAGAGCGGAGGATGAGTAGTGCACAACCGTGGGGGCAGGCCTCCAGCACATCTTGAAGACTGAATTTAATAAAATCTAAAACCATATAAATTTAACATTAAACATAAGACAAATAAAACACACCCCACAACTAAATATGAATAAATAAAAATAAATTAAAAACTACCCCAAACAAAAAAAATCCTCAAAATTGCAAAATCTTTACTGGTGGCTAAACAGAAAATCCTCAGAATTGTAGGTGGCTATGCAGAAAGTCCTCAGAGTTGCAGAAGATCACAGTAATAGGGGAAAGATACCAAGTTTCCAGTCTCCATTGGATCTCCAAGGAGACATGTAAAAACCCCAAGGACTCACTTATCCAAGGTAAAGCAGATGTAAAAACTTAATGGGCTCTTCAAACCCCCCTTGGTCACTCTCACCGAGAGGAAAGTTGAAACAATGATGACCCAAAATCCAAATTATTCCCAGTCCACAGGCACTCTCACTGCCCAAAGTTTGTAAAGTAACAAGGCACTCTCACTGCCTTCTTAAAAACATCCTCCAGTGGGTCACTGGCAGCTCTGAGGTTAACGCAGGCTTCGCAAAATCCACCATCAGGGGTTGAATGCAGAGTGCACAGCCAGTTCTACGGGTCTCCACCGTGGCCTGCCAAACAGCGAGCCCAGCGGAAAAACCCTAGGGACCACCCACCCAAAACCATCGGCTACCCAATGGAATAAAGCCAAAGCTCCCTGCCCAGGTGCATACCCACAGTCCAACCCACCAAAAGGATTGGGACAAACAGTTAATCTTAAATCAAACTGCTATTTCCACCAACCTGAGTACCACTGCAGGGAACTAACAGGATACTGACGCTCCACACTCTCTTCAAACAGTTAAAAACTGTTCCACAAATTCATTCGTCCTTAAGGCTTGGACTCCTCTCCAGTCGACAGTTAAAAAAAACACTGGCAATGAATTAAAGCCACAGACAACGTCGTTGTAGGTCCCACAGCAGGGTAATCCCTACACAATAAATTCAGAAGTCGTGAATGTGCAAAAATAATGGTAAACAGAAGTCACAGCTGATTAACGCCAGCAGACACACACGGAAATCCACCTTGCAGCCGGTCGGCGGCACTCCCAGTCACAGCGCACACGACTACAGCTGGCTTACAAAAAACACACAAGGAGAGCTTCAGGGAAAGAGACAGTCTCAGATCGAATATCCCAGAAGCTACCCTCCAGTAAACAGTCAGTAGACATCCACAGTACTCCCGGTAGGATTCCAGACAGGGAAGCCAGACAGAATGAAATGCCAAACACAATACAAAATAGTGCTTGGGACACAGTGAAATAAAATGCAAATGCAAACGAACTGAACAAAATAAAAAACGGACTAAAAAACAAACTAAAACAAACTAAAAACAAAACGAATAAGTGAATTATTTGCAGGCAACGACTGCAGGTCTTTACATGATGCTCAACATCGGCCCCCATCTTGGGCCAGTAGAATCGAGATCATACCAGGTCGAGAGTTCTGTCAATACCAAGGTGCCCCATGTGATTGTGGAGATATCTCAGTACCAAATCTTTAAAGGCCATTTCGCAGGACCAGTTGCTGCTTATCTACTCGACCACTGTGATCTACTGTCTCTCTGTATAACAACTGATTGTGTAACTTCAACCTGGGGCCTTCTTTAAACAGTAGGGCAGTTTGCAAGTCAGGGGAACATAACTGGGACACATCTTTCTCTGCACGCAGGGCATCAAGTGCTGGCTGAATCATAGGATCTCGGGATTGAGCACACTGGATGCTGTCATTGTCAGATTGAAGTAGTGCACTAATATCTAGAGCAGAGAAATGGCAATAGGCAGCCAGTATGCAGGTATCAGAAGGGCCCAAGCAATCTACTAAACAGTCCACTGTGTCCGTAGACATCTGTTCATCTCTATCAAACTTTTGGCACAATGCTCAGATGTCAGGTTCAGACAACCTGACCCAATCACTCTTGGAGACTGGCCTTCGTGACAGAGCGTCAGTATCAATATGGTTCAGTCTTGGCCTGTATTCGACAGCATAATCATAGGTTGATAAAGCAGAGAGCCACCAGTGCACAGTGGCGTCCAACTTAGCTGAAGTCTGTACATAGGTTAACGGGTTATTGTCAGTCTTCACCAATATCTTTGCCCCGTAGAGGTACTCATGAAACTGATCAACAATGACCCATTTTAGGGCAAGGAACTCTAGCTCATGCACAGGATAGTTTCGTTCTGACAGGGTCAAGCTCCTGCTGGCAAAAGCCACTGGTCTCAAACCACCCTCATGGTCTTGATACAGCACAGCTCCTAGGCCCTGCAGACTAGCGTCTGTATGCAGCACATAGAGCTTGGTAGGGTCGGCATAGGCGAGGATGGGGGCATGGGTGAGTTGGTATATGACTTCATGGAAGGCTGCTTCACATTCAGGTGTCCAGTGGGGCCCAAAAGGTTCACCTGTTCAGAAGTACACTTTCTCAGGTTCTTTGACAGCCCCTTTCTTGTATTTACAGTTGGTAGGGGGGTAACCCTGGGTGAGATTCAGGAGTGGGCGAATCACCTTGGAATAGTCTTTTATGAACCTGCAATAGTAGCCACAGAAACCCAGGAAACATTGTAGTTCTTTCAAGTTATGGGGCTGGGGCCAAGTAATCAGTGACTCAGCCTTACTGGGATTGGTCTCTATCCCTTCAGCAGATACTATGTGCCCCACATACTTCACAGAGTTTTGTAAAAACTGGCACTTGTCAAGGGACAGCTTGAGGTCAAAGTCTTCCAGTCGGTCTAGGACTTTAAACAGTCAGGTCTCATGCTCCTCTAATGTGTGTCCAAACACAGTGACATAATCTAGGTACACTAGGCATTCCAGCAAGTTCATATCTCTCACTGCACGTTCCATCAGTCGCTGAAAGGTGACCAGGGAACCCGAAAACCCCTGTGACATTCTCAGGAATTCATAGAACCCCAAAGGACAGATGAAGGCTGTTTTTCATGGTCCTCCGTGGCCATCAGAATCTGGTAATATCCACTGCGAAGATCCAATACTGAGAACCATTTGCTCCCATTCAAGAAATCCAGGGCATCTTGTATACGGGGCATGGTGTATTGATCTGGGGCAGTCTGCCGGTTCAGGGTTCGATAATCAACACACATCCTCACTGACCCATTCTTCTTATGCACAACCACAATAGGAGAGGCATATGGGCTTCTTGATTCCTGTATCATGCCAGCAGCGAGCATTTTCTGCAGGTGTCTCCTCACATCATCTATGTCCACTGGAGCGAGGTGTCGGATCTCTCTCGAAACGGCCGGTCATCATGCAGGCATATATGATGCCCTGCACCCTGGACACATCCCACGTCCCATTCTTTTAATGAAAACACTTGGTCTCTCTGGGCGAGTTTCTTGCTAATCCTTGCCTTCCATTCAACTGGCAGCGGGGAATCACCAAAGTCAGATAAGTCCGGGGTCACTATCTCCTTTTGGCCAGAGTACTTGTTATTGGATAATACTGCAGTGTCTGTGCAGTGTACTGTAGCTAGAGTGCACCCTCTGTTCACTCGGACCTCCCAATCTGACACATTTCAAAACTGGACCATCACTCATCATGCATAGGCATGGGCACGGGCAGGCAAGATGCTGGGTTTAACGAATAATCCTTCTGGCAACTTTCCATCACCTGGTGCATCCAACATTAATATTTTGTTCTTTACGTTTCTCTTTAGGTGGACTTCTCTATGAATTGTGCACTGGGCGTCGGAGGCCAATACCAAGGAGTCAGGTTCCTTTTTCCACACTATCCCCACTGGCTCATCTTGGTCCTCTTGGGTTTCTGTTGTAAGTCATATGCCCTTTTTACTAAGGCTGGAATTCTTAGGGCCCGTCCGGTGAGTTGCCCTTGTTTCTTATGGCAGAGTTATGCTAGTCTCCCAAACATGTGGACATTTGTTCCAATTAACAGGGGAACCCCATCATACAGTCCGGTTGGGGGACACATTAGGGCCAGTGTCTCTACTTGTTCCTCTACACCAGTTACAGTTGCAGGAAAAGACAACCAGAGGCGAACATATCCTAGGTAGGGATAAGACTTGTCGCTCAGTCTCCACACATGTAGGCCTTCCAGGGACTGTAATGGCACATCAGATAAGTGTTTGTCATACCAGTCCTGAAATACAATGGTCACTTGCAACCCACTGTCAAGCACAACCCAAGTAGGAATACCATTCACAGCCACAGTAGTCTTCATTGAAGGGCCCACTATTTTGGACCAGTCTGGAGGGACAACAGCAGGGGCCTGGACAGACGATTTAGCCACAGAGGGGTTTGAGTTAGGATGGCCGTAGCCTTCACTGCGGTCATTTCGTGCATCCCTTGACCACTGAGTCATTTTCTGAAGCTCTCCTTGAAGCCGGTTCACCACTTTCTCTAGGTCCTTCTGAGACCAGAATTCCCTCTTCATATGGCCATCCTTGCCGCAATTGTGACAAATGACAGGCTCGTGGGGCATCCTTGGGGAAAACACAGCAGGGGATGCTGGAGCATCGACGGGAGATTGTGATCTGACTTCTGCTGGTAGTGTACCATGTCTCAAAAGTTCCTTTAGGGTGGCAGACAATTCCTTGAGCTCAGCCAAGAAGCCATCCTCAGTAGAGGATGCCTGATGGTGCACCCCCACCCCAATAACAGTCACGTCCTGACAGGTGCTAGGGTCTCTGTCAGCAGGGGATACCTCAGCGAACGCACCCAGTTGTACTTTTCTGACTTCCTTCAGCAACTCCTTTCCCCACTGTTTAGCCCACAGCAGGACACTCGTAGTGGTCTCCATTTCGGGAGGGTCCTCCAGTGCCATGATCACTTGGGCTGCACTCACCCCATACTTATAATCTCCTTCTTCATCTTCTACCTCCTGGAGTTCTTTTGTCAAGTCACAGTAGTCAGGTGGGTTACCTCTCCTATCCTGGAGCCTTAACTGGATGATCTGCAGTTTAGAATGCTTGGCATGTTGCAGTATGTGCCCCAATCTCACACGGTTCAAATCACTGGCGGCTACCCCACCTTTCCGGTAAGCTTTCTGCAGAGCTCTTTCTAGGCGAGTAACATATGCAGACAAACTTTCCCCCTTCCATTGTTTGGTACCTTGGAATTTCTACATCATAGTCTCCCCTGATTCAATTCCCCCAAAATTGCCTTCAAGTACAGATAGGTACTTCTGAGCAGATGCATCAGGGTTCGTGGACCTCAAAAATTTAATGGCTTCAAAGGCAGGGCCCCTCAAACTTTCTATGATTCTTTTCCACTTCTCAGCCTCTGCACACTGCCACTCGGGTACCAAGGGGGCAACATAATCGATCCAGGTCTCCCAGTCATCCTCACCCGGGGGTGGGGAGGGTGCCCAAGAAGATTCTCAGCCTTTCGGTAGGAGTCGTGACTAATGGCGGGTACAGATATAGGGGCCAGCATTGGTACAGGCACAAAAAGGGGGGCAGTAACAGGTGCTGGAGTGGGAGGGGGTGTTGGGGAAGGAACGCCCCCAGGTGGCAGGAATAGTTTCTTAATGTCCTCTACAGTTTTCTCTTCCTCCAGCAACAACTTAGCAAATTTCTCCTCAAAAGTCTCAGATAATGGTGGGAGCTCATCCTCCCCAGGGTCTTTACTGTCTTTTGTTATCATTCTCCAGGTGGCTAAGCTCCCTTCTGAGGCAATAGTCTGTGGCACTTTAGAGCTGTCCACGAAGTCACTACACTCTGCAAGGCTATGAAAGTTTAGGCGATCAAATCAGCCTGTTGACCCACCACCACAGGGTTTTTTAAACATTCAACTTTGGAGAGTGCTCCCTCTACAGTGTCCTTACTGGTACCCAGGTGAATATCCAGTATAAGCGGTTCATTTAGGGGGTCGATCTCCTGCCCAACTGGTGTACAGCCATTTCTACTGGGGTAGCCATTAATCTTTAACAGTAATTCATAATTTTTGGCCACTAGAAGGCACAAAACCCCAGCGGTGAGCCTCTAAGATGTAACCCTTAGGTGGAACTATCCCGTGGGCTACTACCCCTGACTGCTTGGCTAGTAGCAGGTTAAGGGGCCTGGGTAATGAAACAGGTGCCTCCACCCGGAGGTCAGGATTGTTAATGGTCAAGCTAACCTGGGCACAGCCCTCTGGGACACTGTAACCCCCCTCTTTCCCTTCTAGTGGCCTGAACAATATACAATAATTACTTTCACAGGGACCATTATTCACCAGGCAATTACCCACACAGTTTGCACTTACCACCAGCGCTGGTTCCTCTAGCTTGACCCTGGGGACCACCTGTAAAACAAGGTTAAGCACAGCAAATAGCAACAGTACAAACTGGAACCACAGGCAGGTTAAATGCAAACAAAGTTAAATCTGATTTATTCAGGGGACTTGAACAAGGTAGGGGTGTAATCAGGTTGATTTGCTTAAAAGCTATATTAATCAGACAGTTATGCATGCAGTTCAAAGTCCCTACACAGTCACACACTCTGGGTACCCAGGTAGAAAAACGGTGGGCTAGCCAGGAACGTTGCAGCTGGTTGGGGCCCTGTGATGGAAGAAAGCAACATGCACAACACACACTATTTGTAGTCCAGAGCCGGAGGGCTCAGTTCATGAAAGAAAAGGCAACAAGACAATCAGATGACAACACTTTTTAGATTTAGCTGTTGTTGCAGGGAGCTATCCTGATGTGTACTCACTATACCCAATACTGGACACAGGCAGGACAAAATCGAGACTGCAGGCTGTTGAGCTGGAGTGCCCGAAGCAGGGCCCACATGAATCACTGAAGCGTCATTCCTGTTCAAGGTGTTGAGCAGGGGGATGATCCCAAGGCTGGTCTTTCGTCAGTGACTTTCTCTGCGTAGCAGGTATTCTGGCTGGGCCAGTGTAGCAGGGCCCAGGCAAATGGAAATGAATACAGATTCAGTACATGGAGCTGGATACAGCCTCCAGCAAGCAAAAACACAGTTCAGACACACAGTGGGGAATCAAATCACGACCCACTATAAGCACACAGCACATTCACATGTAAGGAAATTCCACTGTACCAGGCAAATGGCTCTCCGGTCGCAATTACAGAGTCTCTGCACAACCCAGGAGTTCAGAGGTAGCTGGAAGTCCTGACAGGCTGATTGCATTCAGCAAATCTTTGGTCTTCTTCAGGTTAAAGCCTGGTCACAATTCAGTGGCTTAATTTGCTCTCCAAATTCGGATTCAGTCCGAAAAAAAAGCACAAGTTCCCCCTCAGGGACAGCAGGCAGGCATGCAGGCCAAACTCAGGCCTTTCCACAGTTCTCCCACGTGAATCCACTATGGATTGCTGCTTGAACTACCTTGAGCTGTTACTTCTTCACTTCCCAACTCAGATCTAACTGAAACTGCAAGCAGTGTGGGACTTTCCCCAAGCTCCAAAAGGTTCGGTTGGCTGATCTGTCTGTCACTCACAACAAGGGCTCACCCTCCAGGTTATTTTAGGCGCCAAAAGCCCAAAACTACAATTCCTACAAGTTTTGGCCCCACCAAGCCCCTGTAGGCAGGCTCCATTTTAGAGTCCCAGATGTACTGATTGGCCCATTCTGCAGTCCAGGACCAAGATGATGGAAACAAACAGAATTGTCCATGCAGCAAAGAAGGCAGGTTAGAACAAACTGCAATATTATTACTGCTCTAACAAATGATCAGCAAACAAGTACATCTTCCAACAGAGATCCCTCTCAGATTAATTATGACTGCAATCCAGGCAGCTCTTAAAGAGACATTACACAGAGGCCATACAGGCACTCTCTGGCAATACATTTAAACTGTTAAAATGCAGGACACCAACCTGGCAGTGAGCATTTAGGCAAGCTCAAGGAAGACTTTTCGGGAACTCCCATTTGTAGGGGGGGGTTACAATTATATGTAACTAATGTATGTGATGTGACCTCATGTTAAATGTTTCATGTATGTATGTGTATATGTTTTTTGTCTTTATGGATGCAATTGTAAAAGAGAGATTTTCTCTCAATTTTGCTTCCCAATAAATTGAATTGAATTGAACTATTTAGCCCAAATACCAATTCGTGGTCACATGAACACGAATGGAAATTAACAGGCAGCAGGTTCAGGAGAGATGTGAGGAAGTATTGCCTTACAGAAAGGGTCGTGTAACCTTGGAAGAGTCTGTCGGCTGAAGTGGTGGGTGCAAAATCAGTCACGGGATTCAAGCAGGGCTGGGACATTATGAAGGGTATAGTGGTTACCAGGGGCAATAGGACCAGGGAGGAAAATAGAGAGAGGACGGGGAGGAACAGTAGGTTCCAGGGATTATAGGGAACTTGGCCGGACTGGATGGACCTCTGGTCTTTTTATGACATCATTGTCTATGTTTCTATATAGACACTGGCACTTGCAGTGTGGGAAGCTGGCCCCTGTAATGTGCGACACTGGATCCTGTAAATGTGGGACAGAGAGGCAGTCAAAATGTTAATTCTTTTTATTACAGGTATGTTTTATGCACTGCACACTTACAAACATTGAAATCAGTGAGTTCATTCAGTTCATGAATTACAATACATTAGAGTACTGTACTGCAATCAAATATCGAGGCAGTCCAAGCAAAGTGGAACAAGCTGTTAGAACACTACTTGAAAAAGAAGGTTATACTTAGCTGTCTTTTTGATTCATTCATTTTCTTGACAGCCTTTAAGTGCAGTTGTCTTGGTAACAGCATGTGAAGATAATCATTGTCGGGTTGGCTCTCCAACCAAGAAAGACATTGATCAAATGTGGTTACAGCTTCAGCGGCAGTTGGAACTTTGATTTCATCGCTGTCATCCTCGTCATCATCTGGGTCTGGGGGCATCTCCTCCTGGAGTGACATTCACTGCATAGCTAAGGAGATGATATCTACATCTGTTAGATCTCCATAGCCCTCATCATCATCGTCACAGGCCCCCCAATCATCCATCACTTGCTGAGGTATGTTTAAGGGCGCTACCAATTCCTGCACAATCTGGGCAGCTTCAGCATGCTGTGGAACAGGTGGGTCATTTTGAGTGGTGGATGCTTTTAGAACAGCCGATTTCTGCCAATAACGCTCAATGGTTTCAGAGCACACCTTGGACCAGGACTCACCAAGGATGTAACGTGCATCCTTTATAGAGATTTTCTTGATCAAGTCTTGCAGAGACAGATCTTGGCTTTCCTCGGCAAGCACAGAGGACAGAGGACAGAACTTGCCATGGTAGATACGTTTTAGTGTAGCAAGAATACCCTGGTCCATAGGTTGTAACTTTGCTGTGGTATTGGCTGGTAGAAATACACAACGGATGTTTTTAACTGCTCCCTGTCAGGGTGGGCTCCAGCATTGTACAGAAGCAGGATTGCCTTAGGTGGACATCTCAGCGATCTAAGGTGCATTTGCACTGCTGGGACAAAGTCTTCAAAAAAACAGTTTTTAAAGATAGATGCCGACATCCAGGCACTGGGCTGTGCCCGATAGATGACAGAAAGCTGCTCCTTGTTAATGTGTTTAAAGCACCTCAGGTTAATGCTTTCCCTATAACCAGCAGTTTGAGTTTGTGGCTCCCACATGCGTTAGTGCATCCTAGCACTGTGAGCTTGTCCTTATTTTTCTTAAATCCAGGGGCACACTTTTTGCTGCTAGCAGCCAATGTTTTTTCCGGCAAGAGCATCAAAAAAATACCAGTCTCATCTGCATTGTAAATTTGAGACGGTGACAATACCTCAGTGGCCATGATTAATGTGAGCGTAGTTCTGAAAGGGGCAATTGATTCATCAGCCAACGATAGGAGCTCACCAACCACAGTCAACTGCCTGATGCCATGGCGCTGCTTAAAATGATTCAGCCAGCCCTCACTGGCATCGAAGCAGTCGTCATCTCCATTCAGGCTGCGATGAAATTGAAGTGCCTTCTCCCCGTAATATGGGCCCTGAGACAGGAGTTCCTCTGGTACGGTTCTGCACGAACCAGAGGTACAGCGCCTGATCTAGTTGGTCATCTCGGCAGCCTTTCATGGTTTTACTTTGCTTTGGTGCGTCATTAGAGTCAAGCACTGAGGCAAAGTCTCGGATCTTCCCTTTGGCTTTCCTTATGTCGCAAACCGTGGAGTTGCCTATGCCAAACTTACAGGCAACATCCATTGCTTTTTCCCTGCTCTCCAAACATTCAGTAATCACCAGCTTCTGCGATATGTCTATCACCGTTCGCTTCGCTTACATTTGGCCATGTTGTAACACTGCATAGAATGGGTGTGCTAATGAGGATTAGGGCAGAGGTATGGTTCTTATGTGTGAATAATTAAACACCCAGCAAGTGCCAACAGAGTTTAATTACCACCACATTTTCCAATTAACATCGTAGCCGCTAAAGCTAGTTACTAGGGGGACATAAAACGAATTCTGATTAACTGGAGGTTCGGTTAATCGGGATTCGTAAAATCGGGGGTATACCGTAGTGCTATTGCATACTAAATCCAACAATGATAAACACAACCTGTTTTACATACATTTGGAGATCACCACAATAACATCCCTGTATGAGGGCCTGAGAGGGAGAGTGTGGTTTTGTTTGTGTGTATGTGTTTGCGTGTTTTGAGTCCATTACCAAAGCACCTGGACAGCCTTGTCCAAGTTCTAAATAAAAGCCCCACCCACTTCCCTTGCACGGGGGGGGGGGCACTATTTCTCCACCACAGTTCCTCTGCACATGGCCTGGCTGTTAGAGTATGGCCACCATCGCCACTTGCCTTCGGCATTAGGAAGTGTTGCTGCTCTGGGTGTATCTGCTCCCCCTTCCCAGAGGCTGAACACACTGCATCCACAGTATTTCCAAGAATGCACAGGGTTGGTATGAGGGGCTTGGCCTTACAGCACAAATGGAGGTACCCTGCATAATACCACCGCCCCCAATGCTAATGATCTGGGTCATTGGCTACAGCCCTCCTCTGGCTGGGGGAGAGATTATTTTCCCAGATGATGCCTGTGCCACTCCTTATTCAGTAGGCAGAGGTTGCGAGACTGCTGGATGGGCCAACGCTTTCCCTCCCTGGGAGCTGAGCACCTCACCTCCACATTGCACTTAGTCCCCAGCTGACCCCAGTGTGGGATTTCTTGCCTTGTTTGTTTGCAAACTTTGGTAGTCTTCCTGGTGGGACTGTGCTCAGCTGCTGCCATGCCCCTGCATTCCAGAGAACATGCAACGCAGAAGTTAAGAGTTGCAGCAGAACTGGTCCAAAGGTCATCCTGAACTGAACAGCAGTTCCCTTCACTAGACAGCAAAGTAAAAATATGCATGGAGTCATCTATGGGCAACTCACACCAACGGTTTATTTATTTACTTATGTCTCGGATTACAAATATTATTTTTTTATTTATGTCTAGGATTACAAATATTATTTATTTATTTATGTCTAGGATTACAAATACCTTTGAGCCAGGGCTCTTTTACAATGGTTCCACGTCATTTAACATTTTGAATACAGTAAGACAAAATGACAACAGTATGAGCAAAACAGGAAAAATAATCTGAAAACATAGTTACAAAGAATATATAAAAAACAAGCGAATTTAGAGGGTAGTAACCAGGGGATATTGAAAGAGGTGTGAAGAGGTTAGGGGGCACAGAGGAAAAAAGAGTAGCGGAGAGGGGGAGGGGAACACAGGGAGGAAAGATAGTAAAGAGGGGAGAGAGTGGGGGACAAAGGGGAGTCAGAGCAGCCGAGGCATTCTCAAGACAAACAGGAGAAGTGCAAGCAGGGGGAGAGGGCATGTAGGGGGGCCAAGTGCTAAGTAGGAAAGAGAAATGAATGATGCTAGAGCAATATTCACGGGGGTTCAGCTAGTTGAGGCAGTCACAGGAGCTGCAGGCAATGAGAGAGAGAGGCAGAGCCTTGATTTAAATGCACCAAGTGTGGGAGTGGAGGAGATGTCACTGCAGAGTCCATTTAGCCAGCTAGGTGCCCTATAAGTAAAAGATCTTTGACCTTGTGTTGTGCGACAGTGGGGGACTTGCAGGAGCTGTGGTTTAGACCCTCTGGTATTGCAGGGGTTACTTCTAGGGTGCAGAAGAGCACAGGCTCCAGGGGGTGCTAGGCCCATAGTTATTTTCTTCGCTTTGGTACTTTATCCGATTGGTGAGTTGCAACCACCCAGTTTGAGCATAGAGGTCACACATAGGAGTGAGATGGTGGGATCCAGTGATGAGCCGACATGCCTTATTGAGGGAGGTGGTCTGATCACCACATCGTGAGGTTCAATTTTTGCACCCCCCTGAGAAGACCAGCCCCTGTGGAGATGGTCAAGTACCGTCCATTACGGAATGTAACTCCACAAGGTCTAGCGGCGGTCCTTGACCTCTCATCCTTCGTTTCGGTGAGCAATGGCCCAGAAGCATTAGTGTTGGCCTATAATAAGGCCGCCACGACGGCTCTGGATTCCATTAGTTCCTGTTTGTGAGCACCCCAGATCCTTCGCCGGAGCCCCATGGTTTGATGGGGACCCTGAGGGAGATGCGGAGACAGGGCCAAGGCTAGAGCTGCCGCTGGCGTAGGTCCGCCCTTGATGCCGACTCACTTAGATTGATGGAACATTATGTTATCTATCAATCTGCAATCACCCATAAGAAGGCAGAATTCCTGTCCAGGGAGATTGCAGTTGCTCAGAATCGACCGGCTCAGCTGTTCCGAACTGTAGACAGACTGTGCAACCCAGCCTGCCTGCATGCTCGGAAAGCTTTTTCGCAAGCAGAGTGTGACGAGCTCGCTCGATACTTTGCAACTAAAGTGGCCGACATCAGGAAGAACCTGGGTCCGGCAAGCTCTATGGGTGAAGCTTTTGGTCAGCATGAGATGACAGTGCCTCATTTCTCCTGGAGTTCCTTTCAATGATCTGAGTTCGTGGACATCATGAGGATCATCCATTTTATGCACCCCACAAGTTGTGGTTTGGATCCCGGTCCGACTCCCCTTATTCTGGGTTGTTTGGACATCATTGGTCCGGTCCTGGCGCAAATAGTCTGGTGCTCCTTGGAATTAGGTGAGTTTCCCTGTTCCTTGAAAGAGGCTGTGGTAACTCCTCTCTTGAAGAAAGCTTCCTTGGACCCGGACTCTTATTCTAGTTATCGACCTATCTCTAACCTCCCCTTTATTGGGAAGGTTATTGAGAAGGTCGAGTGTTCAATTGATGACCATTTAACCATCCATAATGTCTACGTAATCCTTCCAGTTGGGCTTCCGCAAAGACATAGTACCGAGACTGCGCTGGTTCGGTAGTTAATGATCTTCTGATGGCGAGGATCAGAAGAGACGCTCCATTCTTGTTCCTCTTGATCTCTGCAGCCTTTGACACAGTGGACCACATGGTGCTATTAGCTCGCCTTGGGGCAAATTTGTGGAATGTCTGGAACCGTTCTGTAATGGTTCACGTCATTTCTTACCGGGAGATCGCAGAGAGTTGTGTCGGGGAATTTTTCCTCTGACCCAATCCCTCTGTTGTGTGGAGTGCCCCAGGGATCCGTGCTGTCGCCCATGTTGTTTGCAGTGTATATGCTGCCCCTCGGAGGTATCATTAGACGATATGGGCTGAGGTTTCACTGCTATGCGGATGACACCCAGCTCTATCTGTCCTTTGCACCCGACCAGGATGGAGCTCTCGGTGTTTAACAACTGTCTGAGGAGATCCAAGACTGGATGGATTCTAGTTGGCTAAAGTTGAACTCGGAGAAAACAGAGGTGCTGGTAGTGGATCCTGGTGGTCGGGTGGTGAGGCCGGATATCGGTGCTCCATCTGGAATTATTCTCGGTGGAGTATCTTTGCCGCCCTCAGAACAGGTGCGTAGCCTTGATTCATTCTTGACGATAGGCTGACTCTCAAAGCTCAGGTGTCAGCTGTTGTCAAGACTTCTTTATCATCTCAGGAACATTGCCAGGGTGAAGCATCTTGTTCCATTTGACTCCTGCCTACTTTGGTTCATGCTTTTGTATCTTCACGCTTAGACTATTGCAACGCCCTGTACTTTGGGCTTTTGGGGTTGAAATCCGTCACCTACAGCTGGTGCAGAATGCTGCAGCCGGGTTTTGACTGGGACAAGTCGTTTCTGTCATATTACTCCCGCTACGAAAACTGCACTGTCTGCCCGTGCGGTGGCAGATCACCTTTAAAGTCATTTTGTTGACTTTCAAAGCCCTTCACAACCAGGGTCCAGCCTATCTGAAAGACCTCCTGGTGCCTTACTGCCCTGACCGATCACTCCGGCTCGGTCGACATGGGGTTGTTAGAGATCCCAAGAGTGAGCTTTGAAATCTTCTGGCAGCAGAGCATTTTATATGCTGCACCCACTTTTGGAACTCTCTACCATGTCGGTTACGTGTAGTGCACCTCCGTGGAACTCTTTAAAAGGATCTGAAAACTTACTTGTGGAGCATGGCTTTTTAGATAATTAGTTATTTATTAATGCTTTGGATTTTATTATTATATATTTTATTTTGTTGTATGCTGATTTTATGTATATGTTTGTTTATGTAGTGTTTGAACTGTCAAAGTTGTTCAACACCTTGATATATTGAAAGGTGCTATACAAATAAAATTATTATTATTATTATTATTACATGTCTGAGAGTGGTAGCGGTGGCAGAGCCATAGATAATAAGTCCATAGTCAATAATGGAGATGATAGAGCTCTGGACAGTGACTGTCAAGGCTTCTGGGATAAGATGCTGCCTGTGCCGGTAAAGTAGGCCAAGATGGGTATTAGCAGCTTTGGCCACATAGTCAATGTGGACACCATAAGAGAGATGAGGGTCTAGGGTGATCCCAAGGTATTTAAAGGATTGTACCTGTTCCAGATCGACTCCATGGCTGGTTTTGATGGATAGGGGTGCTGCTTATGCTCGTTATGAGAGCCGCTGAAAATCATGGACTTTGTTTTGTTTGTGATTAAGGATCAGTTTGTGCTTTGTAAACCAGTTTTCAACAGAAGCAAAGCCAAGCTGGAGGTTCTCTTGTAGTGGTTTGGGATCCTGGTGTGAGGCAAGGATTACAGCATCATCAGCGTAGAGGATTATTTGTTCTGGGCAGGAATCTGGAAGGGTGTTCAGGAACAAGCTGAAAAGTAGGGGTCCAGAATGGATCCCTGAGGGACTCCTGAACGGACAAGTCTGGCATCGGAGAGGACATCCACGATTTTCACTTTTTGTGTCCAGTTTTCCAAGTAACTTTTGAACCAGGCTGCAGAGTCAGGGGAGAGCCCCGCATTCTGAAGCTGAACAAGCAGGAGGCGGTGGTGGACAGTATTGAACACCTTGGTCAAATCAATAAAGACAGACCCAGTTATCTGACCTTTGTCTAGTGAGCTATGAATGGCACCAGTGAATTCCAGCAGGCCGAAGAGGTGCTATGTCTTTTCCTGAAGCCATGTTGCTGCACACACAAAATATTATATTTATCCAGAAAGTCAGTGAGCTGATCTGCTACAATACGTTCAAGGACCTTGGAGAGGGGAGGTAATATGGAGATCGGGTGGTAGTTCCCATGGGTGGCCCTGTCACCACTTTTGTGGATCAGGGTAACAGTGGCAGACTTCCATTTGTCAGGGAACTGGCTGAAGCTGAGAGAGAAGCTGAAAATACTGGTCAGCGTCCTGAGCACCTCTTCAAGGGTGAGGGACAGCAGCTTAAAGATCATGTGCAACGGTTTTTACATATTTTTTATAAAAGCTTGAAAAGCTGACATTCAAGTCCATGTGTCATGATTAGTGTTTCCTGAAACTTTCATGCTGTTTGGTTGTATGGTTTTCTTTAAATCAGCATTTGTTAACTTGCTCTACAGTGGCTGAAAACAGTGCAGTTATTTCTGTCCTCTCAGTCAAACTTAGAGTGTGATGACATCATTTTGGAGTAGCTTACTGTTTCAGATTCCCAATCAGAGCAGTACTTTGTAGAGTTAATAGTTTGCTGAGCTCTCCAAGTTTCTTACAAACCCAGTCTCTGGTTTATGTTTAAATAGATTAACTTAAAACATATCATTACCATCTGATAAAAAGCTGATCATTTCAATTTCAATGCTGAATTGAAGCAGTGGAAATCTTTTTCTTTGAGAAATCAGCTTGCCTGTATCACAGCTTTCAGTTCTTTCTAATCAAAAATCTGATTTTTTTTTTCTAACCATATAGCACAGGTCTGTTTAATGAATATAAAATAAATCTAAAGTTTGTTCATTCACAGAAACAGTTTGTCTTTGATGTAGCCTTCATAAATATGTTCATGTAAGAAAATGTTTTTATGTCAGATTGACAAACAGTACATGTGCTTGAAATACTGTAGCAGAGTGTGACAGGCACCTGTCTGAACTCACAAATTTCAGTTCTTTGGTAGTTTCTGCGTGAAAATATATCATGTAAGTGTACAACTAAAAACACTATGTGGCATCCCGATGCACCGTGTCTGTACCCCACAATTGAGGCAGCTGCAGTCTACTGCCACCTGTCTCTGCCCCACAAGCCCCTTGTCTTCTGCTCTGCATGTGAGACTGCTGCATCCTGCTGCCCACTGTCTTCTCCCACACAGTCAGGGATTGTGCACCCTGCTGCCTCCATCCCCTGCCTAGAGAATCAGGGCTGCTGCACCCTGCCACCCCCTGCCCAAACAGTTGGGGATGATGCACCCTGCTGCCCTCTCTCCCTCACCCTCTCAGTTAGGGAAGCTGCACCTGTTGACCCATGTGCTGTCTCCACAGTCAGGGCTGCTGTGCCGTGGTAAGCCCTAGTGTGCCAGGTCCCCTGCCTCTACAGCTGGGGCTGCTGTACCATGCTGCCTTAGCCACCAAAGGTGGGGATTTTGCTACACACTGCTACCCACTTCCATTGCCCAAAATGGGCAGGGCTGCTGCACCATCTGTACCCCATCTCATAGTCAGGGCTGCTGTAACCTGATGCCCCCTGTGTTCTGCACCACAGTCGAGACTTCTGCATCATGTTGTCCTCTATCCCTTGTCACCAGAGAGAGGGCTGCTGCACCCTACTCCTTTCTACACAGTTGTGGTTGCCATGGCCTGCTGTGCTCTAATTCCCCATGCCACTGCAGTTTGGGCTGCTGCACCATGCTGCCACTTGCCACAAGATGCAGGGCATTTGCTGTGCCCTGTTGCATGCCTCCATAGCTGAGGCAGTTGCACCCTGATGTCCCCTGCCACCAGAGTCAGATCCTTTGCTATACCCTGCTGCCCCCATCCCTTGTCCCTAACAGGCATGGCTACTGCACCCTGTCCCACAGTTTGGGCTGCTGTATCCTGATGCCACCCCTATCTCCTGCCCAAACATTCAGGGCTGCTACACCCTGCTGCCCTCTTTCCCCATGCTCACAGTCAGGGCCACAGCACCCTGTTGCCTCCGACCCTGTCTCCACAGTCAGGGCTGCTGTGCTACACCCTAGAGTCTCATGCCGCCTACATCCATATTTGGGGCTGCTGAGCCCTGCTACACATTTCCATTGCCACAAATGGGCTGGGCTGCTGCACAATGTACTCCCTGTACCACTGTCAGGGCTGCTGTATCCTGATACCCACCTGTGTCCTGCCCCACAGTCAAGGCTTCTGCACCATACTGTCCTTTGTCCCCTGCCACCATTGTGTCCTGCTGCACCACATGGCCTTGCCTCCACACATAGGGGACAGGGTGCAGCAAATTCTCTTACTCTTGTGCTGCACCCTTCCCAAACAGTTGGGATTGCTGCACCCTACTACCCTCGCTCTCTCTGTCTCTCACCCTCACAGTCAGGGACACTGCACATGTTGCCCCCTGTTCCTGTCTCAGCAGAGTGTAGCAAATGATCTGACTCTAGTGGCAGGGGGACAGCAGGGTGCAACTGCCTCAACTGTGGAGGCATGCAACAGGGTGCAGCAAATTCCCTAAATCTTGTGACAAGTGGCTGCATGGTGCAGCAGCCCTAACTGCAGAGGCAGGGGGCTCTAGGGCGCAGCAGGCCACAGCAACCACAACTGTGTAGAAAGGAGTAGGATGCAGCGGCCCTGTCTGTGGTGATAAGTGTTAGAAAACAGCATGTTGCAGAAGCCTCGACTGTGGGACAGGACACTTGGGGCAACAGGGTACAGCAGCCCTGACTGTGAGATGGGGTACACGTGGTGCAGCAGCCCTGCCCACGGAGGCAGGGAACATATCACTTTAGGGCCTAGTGCAGCACAGCAACCGTGACTGTGAAGAAAGGAACCGGGGTAACAGGTGCAGTTTCCCTAACTGTGAGGGTGGGGGAGATAGGGCAGCAGGGTTCAGCAACACCAATTGTTTGGGCAGGGAGCAGCAGGGTGCAGTAGTCCTGATTCTTTAGGCAGTGGATGGAGGAAGCAGGGTGCACAATCCATGACTATGTGGGAGAAGACAGTGGGCAGCAGGGTGCAGCAGTAGCCTCAGATGTGGAGCAGAAGGTAGGGTTCTTGTGGGGCAGGGGACTGGTGGCAGTAGACTGCTGCTGCCTCAACTGTGGGGCAGAGATGCAGTGCATCAGGATGCCACACATTGGCTCTAGTTGTGCACGTACATGATGTATTTTCACACAGAAACCACCAAAGAGCTTAAATTTGTGAGTTCTGGCAGTACATGTGCTTGAAATACTGTAGCAGAGTGTGACAAGCACCTGTTTGTCAATCTGACATGAAAAAAAATGTTCTTACATGATTGTATTTATGAAGGCTACATCAAAGACAAACTGTTCCTGTGAATGAACAAAATTTAGATTTTTTTATAGTCAATAAACAGCCCTGTGTTATATAGTTGGAAAAAAAATTGAGGTTTGATTAGAAAGAACAGAGCTGTGATACAGACAAGCTGATTTCTCACAGAAAATATTTCCACTACTTCAATTCAGCATTGGAACTGAAATTATCAGCTCTGTAAAGGAAGAGAATGATATTTTTAAGCTGATCTATCTAAACACAAACCAGAGACTGGGTTTGTAAGGAACCTGAGAGCTCAGCAAACCATAAACTCTACAGAGTGCTGCTCTGATTGGGAATCTGAAACAGCAAGCTACTCCAAAATGATGTCATCACATTCTAAGTTTGACTGAGAGGACAGAAATAACTGCACTGTTTTCAGCCACTGTAGAACAAGTTAACAAATGCTGATTTAAAGAAACCCACAAACCCAAACAGCATGAAAGTTTCAGGAAACACTAATCATGACACAAGGACTTGAATTTCAGCTTTTAAAGCTTTTATTAAAAATATGCAAAAACTGTTGCACATGATCTTTAAGATCCAGGGTATCTCTGCTAGATCTGAATTTGCTGATTGCTTTAGTGACATACTTGTGAACTTCATGCATCTTGACTGCTTTGAAGCAGAAAAGCGGGTGGCTAGCAGAGGCTGAGGGGCTGGGGGGAGAAGTGGGAGTGTCATGATCATTGAAAAAGTCAGGGGGGAGAACACTGCTGAGATCTGTGAATGCGGTGTTGAAGGTATCTGCTATGATTTTAGGGTCAAGCGTAGTACTCCCATTTATGTTTAGCAAGGATGGGGAGGATTTGGACTGCTTCCCAGTGACCTCTTTAATATTGTTCCAGAAATTTCTCCCATTACCCTAGGTGTCAGTGACAGCATTCTTGAAGTAGGTAGATTTCTTTTGCTGGATAGATTTGGTGCAGTCATTTCTGTGCACGTTTGTAGTTTTGGATGTCAGCTTGCTTACCGGTGGTTCTAGCCAGTTCCCAAAGGTGGTCCCTTGATTTTAGTTGACCTAGGAGATTGGCCGAGAGCCATGGATTGCAAAGTGCTTTAACTTTTAACTGTTATGGTAAGCAATTCATGCTAACCTTTACTTAACCAAACATATCCTTTTTACCCATATAGCTGTTTCGCCACTGCTACCTGGAGCTGGGGGGGGGGCATACATCTGTGGCAGCACTGCATCCCTATCCTTGGCTATCCTCAAAGTTCCTTTGGTAAGGGTCCACAATATGAGGCTGTCAATGCCATCCTGATGGCAGCGGGGTCCCTCAGTGCCAAAAAGCTTGTCTCCATGACTGATGGCACAAGGCGGAGACTTGCTAGGCTCTCCCACTCCCATCCTTCCAGACTCTTGATGGAGCTGCAATTGAGGATGTTTCTTCCTTTAAATACCTCAGGGTCTGACTGGATCATCACCTTGATTTCTCAGTTAATTTGCATGCCATCCATCAGAAGCTGCACCCCAAACTTGGTGTGCTTTATAGCTGTAAAGGGTGTATCCTGCTTCCTGCCTGCAGAGAGGTTGTTTTGAAGATGACTCCCATATCTTTGATTACCGTGACATTGTTTACAGTGCTGCTCCCAAGTCCACCTTAGCCAAACTGGACCCTCTCTTTCACAACTTCTGCCGCTTTGCCCTTGAATCCCCCCCCAAACCCACCACTGCTAACTATAATCCTCCCTCTCCTTACCATCCCTTGACACCAGGTGCCTTGCTCATTGTACTTCCTTCATCTCTAAATTCCGGTTCAGGACCCTTCGGGGTCCTCAATTCTCCCCCATCTACCTCCTAGCTCCTACTCCCTTTGCAACTTTGGTCCTCGCTCCCTGGCACTCCCCTCAGTAAAATCTTCACAGGCCAAATTGCTTTCTCCTTCCGCTTCCCTATACTGTGGGGCTCTCTCCTCTCTCCCTTTCACACTGCTTTTCCCTTCCACTCATTCAACTCCCTCCTCCATGAGCTCTCTACTCACTCCTGCAGTTGCCCCTGACTGTGGCTTGGGCTTTATTTATTTTTGCCACACACCCCTTCTCCACATCCCTGTGTCCCAGCTCCTGCCATACGTCAGTCCCCCCACTGCTCCCTTATTTCTATCACTTCACCCCCACCTGCTGTACTCACTGGTGCCATGGTTACCCTACAGTTTTGGTCTCCATCTGCACCTTGTGCACCTTGTGCTGAACCTGCTAATGCTTTGTCCACGCCACAGTTTTGCCACCATCTGCACTTTATTGCACAATGTGTTCTTGTTGCTATTTATTAACACATACTGTTTTGATTATTGTAATCTATTTGTTGTTCTCTCTTTACTCCCACCCCCGAGAATGCATCTGGAAATGAGCTACTTCTGCTCAATATATCTTTCCTGATAAATCTTTTTTATTTTCAATTAACAGCTTCAATCGAAAAATAGTCTCTCCGCTACTTCACTCAATTTTGTGAGGTGGTGCAACCTAAAAACATGCACAAAAAAAAACAAGCACATACACAGACAGTTCATAATAAAGCAAGAACAAAAAATGCCTTACTTTTCACCACATCTCAGCATGGTTTCATCAGAGGCACAAAAATCAAGGCTTGTGTGGGGGTATATAAATACTAATACAAATAAATACATTAATTAAAATGCAGGAGAATATTCGAGCCAATCAATAACACCCAACACACAATTACCACCAAAACATGGTTCAAGATGTAATAAATTAATGAAACAATTCCACACTCTTATAGTCAAGAGGAGAAAACCCTTGTTAAACCCAAGAGTACGTAGTTAATAAAGCTATACAACAATACATTGAACTATTAAACAGAAGAAAAAGTCTCTCTTTAAATTCTCCCACGGTGCTTTGTCTCCTCATAACTTTGTTCATTTGTTATATTCTCCATTTCTTCATAATGGCTCCATTCCAGGTATGTTCTAAGGATTTAAGGAGACATAATAAGCATCCACAGTAGCATACCTATTCATATTATTAATATTAATATATGCTTTATAATTTTTATAAATGTTAACAAAGCTTTTTGCTAATATTCTTTATCTTTTACCTAAAACAGATCAATTCTTTATTTAATATTTTTTTATTTATTTATTTAGATCTCAGATTACAAATACCTTTGAGCTTAGAGCTCTTTTACAAAGGTTTCATGTCAGCAGCAAAATACAACAGGTTAACAGAACAAAAAGTATGGCGATACAGTATACATAGAGAAAGGAAAGCAACAGGTTTACAGACTAAACAGGGTATGGTAAAATAATAGTAAATAAGAAAAGAAAGCAATAGTTGACATTCACAGTGAATTAAAGAATAGAAACGAGTAATGCTAAGCAGTTTCATGCACAGGAATGCATACAGTGAATTGAAAATCAGCCAAAACAAGCTTTGTCAGTTACTGATAAAATCATAAGGTAAGTTGATATGTAACTTGTTATATAATATATTGTATATTAATATAATATTGTAACCTATATTGTTACATCATTTCAAAAACAAACACAATGTATCATTTACTGAGCACAATTACAGTTCAAAAGCACCATCCACATATTGAAAACTAGAAATCAACTTATGTCCTAATCAGAAAATGCCAAAACAGATATTATATATAATATAAAATCCATAACTGTTCACAATCTAAAGCAAATTTGATAAGCATTTTCTTATTTTGATATGGATGTAACTATTTAAAATGAATGGTTGCGGGGGGGGGAGAGAGAAATTGTGGAAGGCAGGGAAAGGCAATGAAAATACAACAAAACATACTGTCATTTATTTCTATTATCTTTGACAACACTTTCAACTGCTAAGTTCTTTTCATTTCTTTAGCAAATGTTTTACTTCAACAGAATCATTTAAAATGGGCGGAAAACCTGCCCAAGTATGATAAATCCAGACAGTTTCTTTTTGACATACTTCACTTTCCCAGTTTCCACCTCTTACACCCCGCCTAACCTTTTCAATACCAAAACAAGTTATGGTATGTTCCAACTTGTTTTTATTCTGTATATGTCTACCAGTTGCATATTTAATATTTCCATCCCTCCAGACTCGAACATGTTCCCCAATACGCTGTTTAAAATTCCTCATGGTTCTCCCAATATAAAAAGCATCACATTCACATTTCGAAATATTAAACTACTCCTTCTGTATTGCAATTTATAAAGGCATTACAAAATATACTTTTCTTTCCCCTCGGATGAGCCATTTCTGGTCCCTGAATTATGAAATTACAATAGATACAATTGCCACAACACTTATTCATATCTGGGAGCTTCCAGAAAGCTCTACTCTTTTCTGGTGCAACATAATGACTTCTGACTAGCTTATCTCTAATACTGCGAGCTTTTCTATAAGTTTCTTCCGGCCTATCTGGCAAAATATCTTGTAATTTTGAGTCCCTAAACAAAATAGGCCGACATTTGTTGACTATTTCCCTAACTTCTGTTGCTCTCTGTATGTGAGTTGTAATAAACCTTGGGAATTCAGAATCCTGCGGCAATTTTTTAGGGGGTTTATAATTAACCAGATCTTATTTTCAATTAGTAGTTTATCTCCTTTCTGCCTGACTGGCTGCACTCTGGACTGGTCCCCCCAGCTTCATATCTCGGCTTCTCTGGGACTTACCGAGTGTCCAGCTGCCCTCTGCCAGAGGAACAGGGAACCCAGCTGTTGGTGGGGGGCCTGAGGGTGGACTGGACCTTCATCCTGATGATCTGGGGGTTTCCCCTCCTTTTCCTCCCTGGGACCATGGCACATGCAATGATGTGTTGTGTGAACTCCCCCTCCATGCAGATGCCCAGCCCTGGCGTCAAGCAGGCAGGACACGTTCCCTGGCATCTGTGCTGCCACCTAGAACCTCCATATGGCAGCTGCCTAGTGGGATGTTTGGGCTCCTCTCCCCGAGGGAGGAGTGCTGTCTTCAGGATGCTCAATCTTCCCTTCCCCAGCTGCCCCCCCTCAAATGACCCTTGTCTATTTCCGGACCTAGGCTATTGGCATGGCAGGAGGTGGAGTGCCCAGTGCCTCAGCCCTCCATGCCGCTGGGTTGCCTCCCTGATAAATCTTTTGAAATAAATACTTTTCCTTCACAAGATTCTACCTGTTTCCCTTCCTCCTCCCTGCAGCATGGGCCATAGCCATCTATTGGCCTACATACATGCACAGTGTCTGCAGAGGCAGTGAGCTCCCTGGCCCTCTTGCCCCTCTTGCAGGTGTTGCTTTGGCACCGGAATTCATTGCATCCCTCCCTGTCCGAAGCACACTTTTTTTTTTTTTAGTCTTTGGTAACTGGGTAAGGCCCACTAGCACAAGTGCCTGTTTTCAGGGTGACCTGGGAGCACTGGGCCGTTAAGTGACTTGCTCAGAGTCACACAGTATGTAAGTGGAGGTTGTGAGAATCAAACTCAGGTCTGGTCTGCTGGATGTACCAAGCTCGTTCACAGCTCATTACTCTAACCTCTAGGTTATACTGCCAGCCCACTTGTCTTAGCCATGGCCTGCCCTCACTGCAGAAAATGTTGGAATTACAGTGGAACTTGTCAGGGCTCAGCCCCCCCCCCAGTTCTGAAGTGAACCCCAGTAGCTCACGCATCATTGCCATTGACTTGTAATGGGAAAGGGGGGGCTCAATTTAAAGATAGCATTCTTATAGGCCCCTCCAGCTTCCAAAGCTCAAAAAGTGTAATTCCAACACTGGCTGCAGCTCCTTGAGTTTTCTCCTGAGTCCAGGTCACCAGCATGGTGCACTTCCGCTATACTATCAGCTGGCCTCACACATATACTTTTAAAGATATTTCAAAACAGTCTGTGCCCCATGCTTGAGGACACATCCATCACCCTTTGAGAAATGTGTGCCCAGCCCTGCTTCCATGCAGGAAACATTCAACCTCATGAAAGAAATGATTTTGAAATTCACTTTGTCCCTTATCTGCAGTATGATCTGTGGATTAAACCTAATACACACCCACACAGAGTTGCTAGACTGTGATGGCACGGGTGCAGTAAATAATAGGAAGGTGTGAAAGGATTAGCACAAACCAAAAGGGAAGGATTAGTTAATAGGATTGTAGCTCACACAGGGACATAAAAACAACCATATGGCACAGAAGGATTACATTTATATGGAGAGACCAAAAGTTTAAGGGACATTGTATATAGAGTATAGTTGTTAGAAGATTTGCAGCAAAACAACACTGTTGTGCCTCAGAGTTTATTTATTTATTTATTTTAACATCAGTTTAAAACCTTTGAGCCAGAGGCTCATGGTACCTCGTCATAAGGAAGACAGAACATACATACATGAGACAATCCGAAATACAGTACAATAATAAGGTACAGGCAAGTTACAGGCAAAGTGAGACAGTCAGCAACAGAGTTTAACAATAGGCACAGTCACATTACAGGTGGTGAGTGTCATAACACCATTATCAGCTAAACGAATTAGGAATGCAATCCCCATTTTTTATTTATTTATTTATTTTTTTGTTTCCATTCTCTTATCATCACAGTGGTGGGGATGGGGGGGGGTCAGGGGCAGTGGCAGGAGTGTGAAGTGAGCAAGTGATTTTTTTAGGCAGTATTTTAAGCTAGCGAGTGAGGGGGCATCAGTGATGCCAGCAGGGAGGGAATTGTACCAGGAGGGGGCTCTATAGGAGAAAGCCCTTTGGCCCTGGGTGGTCCGTGCCCTTGGGATAACAGAGCAGTTTTGCTGGAGGCGGAGTGCGCACCGTGGGGTTGGATCGGTGAATAGAGTTAGCAAGGCCTGGCGGGGATAGACCATGGAGGGCTTTGTAAGCAATTCTGGCAAGTTAGAACAAGAGGCGCCATCGAGGTTGAGCAGGGTGGCCATGGAGTAAAGTTGACAGGTATGGGTGAGTCTATGGGCATTGGTAATAAGTCTACATGCTTTGTTAAGCGTTAGGCGAACCTTGTGAAGGGCTGTCTGGTCTGCCGCGCCATATACAGGAAGGCCGTAGTCAACTAGTGAGAGCACCGAAGAGGTGACAGCCAAGCGAAGGGAGTTTGCAGGGAGACATTTTTTGTGCCGGTAGAGGATACCCAACCGTGCGTTGGAGGCAGAGGTCAGGGCAGAGATGTGGTTATGAAAGGAGAGAGCAGAATCGAAGATTATGCCAAGGTATTTATAAGAGTTCACAAGTTCTAAGGGGTGTTTCAGGGCGGAGTGAACAGAGAGAGGAAAGTTGCTGGACTTATTTTGGGGGTGAGTAAAAAGCATAGATTTAGATTTCTTAAGGTTGATGACAAGACAGTGGTCAGAGAACCAGTTTTCAGCTGAGGTGTAGGCACGCTGGAGGGAGTTTTGGAGTGAGACGGGGTTACTGTCAGAGGGAAAGAGAACTGTGTCATCCGCATAGAGAAGGATATTTCCTGCACATGCATTGGGCAGGGAATTGAGAAAGAGAGAGAAGAGTAGGGGCCCAAGTATGGAGCCCTGGGGAACACCTGAGCGGATTAGGCAGGTACTGGAAAGAGTGCCACCAACCCGCACACATTGGGAGCGGTTGGTCAAGTAGCTGGCGCACCAGGAGACTGGACCAGAGGCAAAGCCCACAATGGCAAGGGTGGCTAACAGTAAAGGGTGTGAGATGGTATCAAAGGCTTTTGATAGGTCTATAAATACCGCACTGCCGGTGGGAGCCAGCATCAAGTGAATTATGAAGGAAGTTAGCAACTCAGGAGAGCAGTATTGGTGCTATGACCAACTCTGAATCCATGCTGTTCAGGGACAGAGGACCTCATATTTCATGAGGTAATGTGAGATTTGGCTGGCAACTATTTTCCAAGGCTTTAGAGAGGGGAGAGGATGGAGATAGTCGGAGTTGCTCAGTAGCCCCTATCACCACCTTTGTGAATAGGGGTAACAGTGGCGACCCTCCAGACGGTGGGGAATTGCCCCAGGCAGAGGGACTTATTAAAGAGGCAAGTAATGGGCGAGATGACCTGATCCAGGACCTGACATAGGAGACAGGGATCAAAGGAGTCATTGCCGATGGAGTTGCACTTTAGGGCTTTTAGTAAGTAGGGCCTAACCTCATGGGTGGTGACAGTGCGAAGGTGGAAAGGGGGGCGGGAGATGGGAGAGGCAGACATGGAGGGAAGGGGATCAAAGAAGTTGCGTGGGAGCACTGCACTGAGGTCAGTGAAGGAGTTGTTGAGGTGCGTTGCAATGAGGGCAGGGTCGGTGGAGGTAGTCCCATCAATGTTGAGAAGCGATGGGGGGGGTGGGCGTGCACCACCATTTAGCTGCTTGATATTGTCCCAGAAGGACCTGGGGTTACCCCAGGAGGAGGTAAGAGCAGCATGGTAATAATCTGCCTTTGCTTTGCAGACAGCCCACGTACACTTATTCCGGGCAGCTGCGTAGGCCAGTCTGTCGGCTGGGCGGCCAGTTCAATGGCCATGTGCCACAGGTTGTCACGCTGTTTGAGAAGCATCGTAAGGCAGGGGTAATCCAGGGGTGTGCCTTACTTTAGATCTAATTAAGGGTAAGTGGTGCGTAAGTGTCACAGGCAAGTTAAAGTGTGGACAAGAAGGCTAGTGCCTTGTCAATATCAGGGTGTTTAGTAGTGGGACCAATCAGTGCCAGCTAGATGGAGTTTTAAGTCTTTTAGCCCACCAGGTCTAAGCCGACGACGGTGGGTGGTGTGAACAGGGGGCTTGGGCAGGGAGGTTGCCCAGAAGAAAAGAACTGGGGAGTGGTCACTAAGGCAGTCTGGGAGGATTTGAACGTTGTGGACGCGGCTGGGCCTGTTGGTGAGAACCACATCCAGAAGAGTGCCCGTGCCCATGCTAGGATTTAACCTGGTAGGTTGTGAGACTAGTTGTGTCAGATCAATGGCAGCGAATGCCTCACGGGAGGTAGACCCCTTAGGAGATAGCCAATTGATATTCAGATCACCTACCAGGATTTGGTCAGAGGGGTTAGGTAGGGAGGTAATGTAGTCAACTAGGGGGCCCAGTGCCTGAGCTTGATTTTTTGGCGGTATGTAGGCAGTAGTCAGGAAGATTGGAGCCCTGGCGGGGTCAGGTGACAACTTTAGGGTTAGGGCCTGGGCACTGTAATCAAGGATGGGGGGAGGAAGGGCTAGACCAAGGAGCGGGTCTTTAACATAGATGGCACAACCACCACCCCTCCTACCGATTCGGTCCAGCCGGTGGAGGGAGTAGCCTGGGAGAGAGACCTGGGCATCAGAGGTGGAGCCGGACAGCCAGGTTTCAACTAATGCAATCACATCAGGATTATGAACAGTCACCCAGCATTGTAGTGAGTCCAGTTTTTTGAGGAGGCTACAGATATTAATAGATGCGATACGCAATCCAGTTGATTTCCAAGGGGAGACATTGGGGACAGGCCCAGGATTGGGATGGATATTGCCAGATAGGAGCAGAAGGAGGAGAGCAGCCCTAGGAAGGAGGTGGCGGAGGAGAAATTACCGCCGGATGGGGGACGGGGGACGGGGGGGGAGGCAGTACAAGGGATGGGCAGGGAACCAGAGACAGGGAATGCTAACGTGATATGATAGAAAAGTGGGCGGGGTGGGAGAGGGAGGCCAAGCTGATGGTGGGGATGAATGGAGGGTGCAGGGTGTGTGAAGGAGGCTGGGGGGGGCTGGGAGGCAACTAGGGACACAGGTATGGCTGAGTAGTGGGCAGAAGGTAGTCATAGGAGAGGCAAGGAAGATAATAAGGAGGAGAGGGAGAGGAGAACAAGCTAGATCAGGGAAGATAGACATACTAGGAGTGGAGGGGATAACAGTGACCTGCAGAAGCGGACTTGGAGCCCCGGTGGATGCACACAGTGGTAGTATAGGGAGGAACGATAGAGAGCTGGGAAGGGAAGAGAGGAGTCAAGCACCACCTAGTGGTCACCCAGTATAATCTGCAAATGGAAAAGTGGGGACTTGGGCTACGAGACAACACAGGAAGTAGCGTAGGCCTCCAGAGCCAATAAAACAGGGCACGCCCCTGGGTGGGGGTGGTTGGGGTGGGGGTGGGTTAGCACCCACAGCCGAGTCCACGGAAACAATCAGTGGGCTGTGGAGCTAGGTAGCCAGGAGTCCATCACAAAACGGCCCTAAAATACTCCCAGAGCCACGAGGTGGGAGGCCTGTTTACCTGGGGAAAGTAGCAGCAGAGGTCCCGAGACGTGCTCCTGTGCGCTTCTGATCCTGGATCCGCCGAGGTTGGTAGCGTTCTGTTGGGGGGGGGTTGACCTGCTAGAAAAGGTAGAAGGGCATCATTAGTATGCACGGGAAAATGTAGAGAGGCTAGCTAGGACAGCAATCTTATACATGCGCAGTCAGCACAACACAGGACAAAGCCCAGTAAATCCCCACCAAGATGTTATTACACAAAACTGTAAATTTCTTTTTTTTTTTTTTTTTTACATAGCGAGCTTGCTACCGGAAAAATGCTACAGGCAATGCAGTTTAGGAAATAGCCCTCATAACCATCAGATTGCCTTTCAATCACATGCAGCCATTAAACTAGCACAGAAACGAACTTAAAATGGCACTAGTACAAACAGGCAAGGAACAGCAATCTCAGTTCAACAGCGAATACTTGCAGGTAGATTTAGGAAGTAACAGGTGAACATGGTAGGCAGCAACACAGCAATGAAGCACCAGAGTAGTCCAGTTACAGGCGCAGTATAGTTGTTTGTGACCCAGCCACCCTTTCAGGTAGCACCCCACAGCCGAGTCCACGGAAACAATCAGTGGGCTGTGGAGCTAGGTAGCCAGGAGTCCATCACAAAACGGCCCAAAAATACGCCCAGAGCCATGAGGTGGGAGGCCTGTTTACCTGGGGAAAGTAGCAGCAGAGGTCCCGAGACGCGCTCCTGTGCGCTCCTGATCCCGGACCCGCCGCAGGTGGTAGTGTTCTGTTGGGGGGGGGGTTGACCTGCTGGAAAGTAGCAGCAGGGTCCCAGGCCGAGTCGCTCCTGGCTCCTGATCCTGGACCCGCCCGGCGGTCAGTGGCGTTCTGTGGGGTTGACCTGCTGGGAAAGTAGCAACAGAGGTCCCAAGACGCGCTCCTGTGCGCTCCTGATCCTGGACCCGCCGAGGTCGGTAGCGTTCTTCTTTTGGTCCTGCTGCTTATTCCTTGCCTAAAGTCATGTAAAACTGTGTTGGCAACATCACTAGTCACTACTGGGCAGGCAGCATAGCCCTAGAGGTTAGAGTAACGAGCTGTGAATGAGCTTGGTACATCCAGCAGACCTGGGTTTGAGACCCACAGCCCCCACTTGCACAGTGGGTGACCCTGAACAAGTCGTTTTACCTTCCAGTGCTCCCAGAATGCACCAGGAAATGAGCTTCAGCTCAGTGTGCCTTTCCTGGCCAAAAACATATGTGTGTGTGTGTATATATATATATATATATATACAATTCTGTACTTAGCCCAGGAAAGGCAGCAGTACCAGTGACTAGCAAAACAGAGTTATAAACTGCTCTGATAGCAATATCAGCTAATTGAATATCCTGTGGCTGATCCCTGGCTGTGAAATTGGTCACAGGGAATTCTGGGATGTACACAACTGGTGGGCTCATGAACTGCGGGGAAATGGCTGGCTGAACCAGAGAAATGTGAATTCTGTGCTTTGTTCTGGACTGAATTTTTTCGCCCACCCCCCCTCCGCCTCCTCCTCAGAGTATTAAATAGACCCTTACTCCACCCCTTCCTCAGCCTAGCAGCAGATTGGTCACTCCACTGCTGCACATTTTCATGCTATTGGCCTCCCTGTCTTTAATACCTGACTTGACCCACTTTCTTACCGCTTTTAAAGCAGTCCCACCCACAGGATCCCACATTTCCTCTCAACCTTTCTCCAGCCACTCCATCTAACCCTCTCAATTACTGCTCTACCTGCCCTATTGTTAGGGACCTCACCCTAATTCGACTATATACCCTTTCAACTATAAACCAGCTTGCAGTTACAGGCCAGCAACACCAAACAAACTACCTTGGGGTGCAACCACCTACTACTACTCGTCACTACCTCTTTTGGCATTGCTGGTACCATACACGTCCTTTTGTTCTGCAAATTTGGACTCCGCTGTTCTGTCTAACCCTTATGTGAATCCACTTTATTAACCCTCACTCTCCTTCTCTCCTCAGCCGAGAAACTGTCGCCCAGGCTCCCAGCTCCTAAGCTCATGGATTCTACACTGGCGGTCGGGCGCTTCTAGCCGATGCTCGAGATCGCAGACACGACTCCAGGCTCTTACAAGGTACGGTAACTGCCGCAACTTTTTCGACCGCCCCTCCACCTCCACTGATTATTAAATACAGTAGCTCCTGCCAAAATATTAGTCCACGCCTCGGGCGCAGTGCCCCACCAATAGAGACTTAGCCGTGATCCCCTCTTCTCTATCCAGCCTACGGGATCCAACTCTCAGGGCCTCACCTTACTAAAACGCATAGGCTCTCCTTGGCTGTGCCTTCACCACTAGATATCTTTAATGCTATCAAATTTGGGTCGACCTGGATTGGAAAGCTACTGATAAGCTGCATTAAACCAGCAACCCCACTGGCCCCTGGGCTAATTGAGTGGCTCCTTTTTGAGGTACCGTCATGTCGGGCCCTATATGGCTCCTTTTACTGCCCCTTCTTCTGCTGATACCAGCTGCCCAGCATTGGACACCTGAACTACCATCATGTTTGGTCTACAACGGCACCTTGTGCTGTATACCACATGGCAACTTATCCTTTAATTGCCTCCGTGATTCCAAGTACCAGTACCTCGAACCTTGCTCTTGGACCACATACCAGTAGTACTTATAACACTCCCCACCACAAGGCCCACCTCCCACCACGCAGACTTCTATCTCCTCCCACCTATTGTGGTAGGGTACTAGCTCTTGCTACAACAGATCAGCTCTTCTATGGTGGCTACTTTCCAGTCCCTAAAAACATCAGATCTACTAGACGGGAGAAAGGCAGGAATTACAAGCTTATAATTAGTGCTCTAGAAAAATCCTACTTATCCTCCTGCTTTGTTCAGGCAACGAGAACTCAACCCTGGCCCCCAGAAGCTATTGCTTTGCCAGCAGAACTAGCAAATTTAAAAGGAATAAGCTTCTTGCATATTAATGTATGTAGCCTCCTTAAAAAGATAACCTTAATACAAACCTGGGTAAATCATACCTCTCCTGACATACTTGTGATTTCCGAAACTTGGCTTAGACCCAGCACCACTGATAGAGAAGTAAACATACCCAACTATGCCTTGTTCAGAGCTGATAGGCATGCCAGAGGAGGAGGGTAGCTATCTACGTTAAAGACAAATTCTCTGCCTCCTGCTTATCCTCGGCATCTGTGTGCTGTGAATTCATGCCTAATTTCTCAAAGTGGAAATTAACAGACTACTGCACTCTGCGTAATAGGATGCTACAGACCACCGCCTGCTGGCCTACAGCTTGTGTCATATCTAAGTGACAAGTTGGGACAGGGCTGCCAGAAACTATTATTTTAGGAGACCTCAACTTTGTCTGGTCTCTAACACAGCTGCCCCTTGCATCCTTCTGTGATGAACATGGGCTGACGCAACTTATTACTGAACCAACACGCCCAAACGTGAAGAACCCCAGTAAAAGTACACTTTTGGATGTGCTAATGGTGAGCAAACCTCATCTCTTCTCCCACGCTGATGTCTTCTTCTCAGACGCCAGCGACCATTGTTTTATTGCGGGAGTAAGATCCACCAACAACCCAGCACCTATCAGCAAGTTCTCTATGAAGAGATCCAGGTGCAACTTCAATAAACATGCCTACCTAAACGAGCTTAAGTACTCTCCTGAGTGGCAAGATTTCTACCTGGCCAAAACGATCACGTCAGCTTACAATATCTTCCACAACATTCTATCAAGGGCCCTTAATAAGTATGCTCCCCTTATTAAAGTTCGAACTAGGACCAAAACCTGTAAATGGTTCACCCCTCAGATCAAGCCCTTGCTTCTAGAAAGAGATAAGCTCTGGAAAAAAGCACGCAGACCGAACACTGCAGAGGATTGGAACCAGTTCAGGAGACTACGAAATTTATGTACCAAAACAATCAGAGAATCGAAGGCCACCTTCTTCAAATCCGAACTCGACTCTGCCACAAAGAGCCCAATCAAGCTCTGGAACACAATCAGTGATCTGCTAGGCCACTCCCCAGGAAATTACCTCACCAAGATTATCTCTGGCAACTTGACTATAACCGAAAAGATGGATATACTGGACGCATTCAATAACCACTTTGCTACTGCAGGCATGGCATTTGATAACTCCTGCAAACATACTTCTCCCCAGACTGCCAGCCAACTGCCTGAAACTCCGATAGCTTCGCCTTTCTCACTTCAACCTGCCACACTGAAAGAGGTAGAGGACCTCTTGCTTCAGTTGGATACTAGAAAAAGTGCTGGGGCCACCTTGACCCTTACTTCCTAAAATTGCCTACCACGTACTAGCAATACCCGCCACCCACCTTTTTAACTTATCCCTGTCTCAGGGCACCTTACCACCTATATGGAAGACAGCACATGTCATACCACTGTTCAAATCAGGTGACTGTGGCGATCTCAATAACTACAGGCCAATTTCCCTCCTTCCGGTCCTGTCCAAGCTCCTAGAGAAAATTGTAAATGCACAGCTGAGGACTCACCTTGTGTCTAGGGAACTGCTAAATCCTATGCAGTCCGGATTCAGAGCTAAACATAGCACTATCTCAGCCCTCGCCAAAGTTACTAAGGACTGGCAGCATAATCTTGAGAACAAAAACTTTATTTGTGCTGTTTTCCTTGATCTAAGCAAGGCTTTCGACACCGTCGACCATAGTCTGCTCCTCTCCGCCCTTCAAACCATAGGTGTGGACCCTCCTCTGCGTTGGTTCACTGACTATCTTACAGGCGCCTTCAACAAGTTAAAGCCAAGGAGGCCTGTCCCCTTAAAAACTCTGCAAAGAGGGTACCTCAAGGTTCTATATTAGGCCCTTACTTTTGCAATCTACATTAATAACATCGACTACTGTATAAAAGAAGCCAACATCCATCTGTTTGCAGATGACACAGTTCTCTACGTAGTCGCCCAACACCTGAAGCTGCCTGCAATGACCTACAGTCAGAATTCAACCTTTGCAAAGCCAACTCCTCCAAAAAAGCTACCCTTAATGCCAAAAAACTAAAGCGATGGTCCTCTCCTTTTATCCGTACAGCTAACCCTGTGTCCAGTGGGACAGTTCCCCAAATTACCACAGTTCTAGGTGAAAACTAGAATTTGTTACAAAATTCAAGTATCTGGGAGTTTGATAGACCAAAGACTCTCCTTCATTGAACATATCGAGGACTTGCTAAAATGACTTCGCAAAGGCTTGGACTGTTTTTAGAATCAGCCAATTTTCACCAGAGATGCCAAGAAACAACTGGTCCATTTTCCTATCATTGGTTGATTACACTGACTTCCTCTACAGCCAATGCCCCAACTCTTACATGGCTAAACTGGACACACTCTACCATCGAGCACTGAGGTTTATAACGGGACTCCCCTTCGACACACATCACTGCACCCTATATGCGGCAGTGGGATGGACATCACTAAAGTTCAGGCGCCACAGAAACGCCGCTCTCTGGACCTATAGAGCTATCTCTAATAAGCTGCCTTACTATATCTCCTGCTGTCTTCCCTGAGTATAATTGGGAAATATGCGTTAAGAAGTTACTCAGCTATTACACTTAAAGTACCCAAAGCAAAATCCCGCTTCCGCAGGGCAGCCATAAGCTTCGTGCTACCTACCTTATGGAACGATCTACAAAAAACCCTCAAATTAAGCATGCTAATCGGTATAAATGCTTTCAAGATGCTTTATTTCCGTACAATCAGAGAAGTATGTAACTGCTTCACCCACTCAGACCCAGTACCGGTGTCTGCACTGGTATATAGCCACGCCTAGACCCAATTTTAAGTACTGACCCCCCCAGCTTGCTCCTCACCAGCCTAATTGTTCTCTCTCTCTCTTATCCCCCTGTCTTATCAACACTAGGCCCATCCATCCCCTTATTCTTCCTTTCCCAACCTCGGATAGGAGCTCACTACCCTGGGTTGTGACATCCTACCATGCCCCGTACTTTATAGCATTCAATCCGGGCTCACACATTCTCCTTTTCTCCATCCACCTTCTCTACATCCAGCTTTACCAACTCCTTTCTGTGCACCGTGCCCTTCTAGCCTTTCTCTGCCTACTTCCCTCCCTCTCTTCCCCCCTACCTTCACCTCTACCTGGTGTATATTTTTATTTTTATTTTTTTCTTCCGTTACTTCCTCCTGCAACCTTAGATAACCTGCTTTATCTTCCTATAGACACTTCTATATATGTAAATACTGTGTAATCTGTACAATATCTGTATAATTCTATGTACATATGAACTTCTTTTTCTTCCTCTCTGTAAAGAGTATTATCTGTATTGCCTTGTAAATACCTGTGTTGACCTGTATATACAATTGTTCATGCTCCACCCAGGTCCATCTTGCAAATGAGCTTCTGCTCAATGATGAACACCTGGTTAAATAAAGACTTGATATGATATGATATGATACATTCTCTACTATCAGTTACACAGTTTCTCAGCCAGCCTGGTGGCACTGAAGGTTGAGGCAATGGACGCCACACCTCATGTCACGCCGATGAACCGAGTTCGGAAACAAGCTAGGGCACCGGGGGTCGTCAGGGGAGGGAGATGATCTCTTCTCTCTCGGGAGGGATCCTGGGTGTCTCCGGCACAGCAGGGACCCCCGGTGGAGACCGGAGGTATCGCTTGCGAGGAGCAGTTAAGGGGAGGAGCGCGGCAGATGTCTATGATTCTCCGTGCAGACATCATTGCATGCTTGTTCTCCTGGGGGAAACAGCTGCAGCCGAAAAACCCTTGCCATCGGTAAGTGACGGTGCAGGCCAGTGGTGGGCCCCATGCCCAATGTCGGGCTATCCATCCTGGTGTTCTCGGCCTCCCTCTGCCTCTCCGGTCGCTCCATTAGATTAGCAGATAGAGTGCCAGAGGAGAAGGCAGTCCCCCCGGGGGTTCAGAGCTGGGGGATCAAGTGGCAGGGGAAGGTTGAGAGGATATCCGGGTGGGGAAGCACTAGTGGCAGGGGCTTCAGGCGGGCAGCAGAGTTTCCTCCAAGTGCCAGCACCTGACAGAATCCGATGGTAAGAGAGAGAAATAAAGTCTACAAAGTTACACAATTCCAGGCCATCCAGATGAATAGCATGGAATGGTGTAACTGACCTTGTGGAATGTCTTAGAAATACGAAAGGAAAGAGCATTAGGTGCTGCTGCAGAGAGAGGAACATAATGTAGTTTTGTAGGCATCACAAAATGAGACCTTTAATTTATCAAAAATTGTTCAAAGCATAACAGAATACATGGCTGACTGACATAGAAAGGGAAGAAAATTTGCTCAGGGTCATACAGTCATTAAGTGGCCGTGGTGGGATTCAAACCTGGGTCTACAGAGTCACAGCACTTCTTGTAAAAAAAAAAGTCTCATCTTATTTAGATGTATGTACTGAAACATAGGTGTAACCTGCTAGCATCCCCACCCCACACCTTCCTGTAAATAGACTGCTCTGTCTGGACCTGCAGTGTGATGGTAACTTATTGTGCAAGATTCAGACACTCCCAGAATCTAAAACTAGAACCATCAGTGGGACAGGTATGTGTTGGAGGTGAGGAGCTCAGTTTCTGTGGATGGAGGGTTCAGGATGCCCGACATTCTCATACACCCTGCTAGCCAACCAAGGAACGGCACCAACATCGACTGTGTATGCAGCCACTTGCCCAGCCGCCACCCTCTCAGCTGGGGGAATGGTGCAGCATTGGCGACCCCATTGTTGAGATGATGGATGTTGGGAATAAAGGGAGAAAAACAGAATCTGGAGGGGCTACATCCAGCAGAAAATTAAATAAGAAACAAAGTACCCACAAGGGAACATAATACAGCTGTTTGTGAGCTGATGGTGAGTTTGGCCACTAGCTTTCAAAATCCAATAGCCAAATCAATATTTTTTAGTGATCAGCATTATTAAGGGCTCAAAAATCACTTCATGAGCTGGCCTACCAGCGCAGCAGTTGGATTTCTGCTTGCAACGCCAGCGACCTGGGTTCGGGAATGAGCCCGGGAGCTGGAGGGCTGGCCGGGGGGGAGGACTTGAGCGTCCTGGGGACTGCTCATTCTCTCCGGGGAGAGGGGGGAACCAGAGCTCGGCTCTTGTCTGGCCCCGGGTGGAGACCCAAGGTACAGCAAGCCCAACGCTTAACAGAGGGGTGACGTCCCAGACGTCGGCGCTTCAGCGCCTTGACATCCAGGGACATGGCACACCGAAAGAACATGGGAAAAAAACGCACAGCCTCCCAGTAGATGGAGCACCAGGCCCCGACCTTCAATGCCCCTACTGGCCCAGAGATAGCATCCCGATGAAATATAGACACATTGGGGTGTAAGGGCCCCCAACCCGTACCCGCCTGGGGGGTATAACCACGGCTCCATGGGGGATGGACTGCACCGGTCACCAGGTAGGAGTGAGGGCTGAAAAGGCTGTAGGTGTCTCCCAAAGAGAGGAGAGCTGCGAGGAGAGGGGAGTAAAAAAAAAAAAAAAATAATAATAATTTCATGGGCCACTGACCAGCTGACTGGTAAAACTCTTTTATTGGCAAATGGCCATCTGCCTACCTGATTTGTCCCACACTGCTCGAGGGGTAATAAAGATATTTACAGAACAATGGTGTAGAGCACAAGTATATAAGGAATGAAGTACCCCCAAGTGTACGTAATAAGGCTGTAATGGTACTGAGGGGTTCTGGGGACATTTACAAACCCTGAGTGTGAAACATGAGTATATACAGAATAAAGTACACTCAAGGAGGGAGGCAAGAAAGCATTACTTTACGGCGAGGGTGGTAGGGGATGGAATTCACTCCCTGAAGAAGTGGTATATCTTAAAACAGTGGAGAGCTTTAAAAGGGGGCCGGATAGGGTTAAGGGCAAGATACTAGTCACTGGGAAGATGAGGGGGAAGAGAGGCGGGCAAGGGGTGGGGGAGCAGCAGAAGTCAAACCTCTGTGCTGCACAATCGAGCAGACACGATAGACCATTTGGCCTGTATCTGCTGGCTGTTTCGTATGTTCGTAAGGGTACATAATAGGGCTGCAATGGTATTGAGGGGTTCTGGGGACATTTATAAATTACTTACCCACCCCTCTTTTGCCTCGTCTTCAAACTGACCAAGGTCTGCACCCCCCAGAAAATGGTCTACTAACCCCTAAGCTGTTGAGGTGATCACAGCATTCCTCAACCTGCAACCTACTTCAAATCCCCAGTGTTCGGACCAACTTTGGGAAAAGGTCCTTTACCCACTCCACTCCATATTACTGGAACTCACTTCCTGATATGCTACTTAACACCACCTCTTTTGGAGGCTTCAAAAATGTCAATGCAACTGCTATTGATACTCCCTTACCCAGTCTAATCTATCTCCACTACTTCTTTGGTATTTTACATTGAGTATGGTTTATTGTCTGCAGGTGAAATATTGTTTCTCCTTATTACTTTGTATGCCATGACCATTGATTGTATCTCGCATGCATTGTCCTATTTATAGAAACATAGAAGATAATGTCAGAAGGAGACCATAGGTCCACCTAGTCTGCCGAAAGGTTACTGAGGCCTTCTTTGGGTTCCAAGACCTAGCCCCCCTACCCTCTGTACCTTGTTGAGCTCTCATTCTGTCCCACCCTTTATTTTTTTAATTTACATTTTTTCCTCCCATGCACTGAAGTGGAGCTCCTCCCCAAATCACCTGCCTGCGAGTCTGACCACCTGCAACCAACCCTGAGACCCCCTATGACATCCCCCCCATGGCAGAGCTGGGAAGGGAGCATCTCCCTCCCCGGAGCACAATCCAGATCTGGGAGGTGGCCACAGACCAGCACGATGGGGGAGGCTTCATGAAGCCCCCAGCCATTTTCTGTTTTTCTCGTGACCCCCTCCCTCCTGATGCACGACCACAGGCATGTGGGGGCATGCACACACTGCGACCACCAACTGCTTGCCTTCCCAGCCTGTGCCACCACCCAACCCCCACCAGAGGGCAACTGACAGGTGGGATGACAATCCCTCCCTTCCCGACCCCCGATGCCCTGGGCTCATTCCTGAACCCGGGTCGCTGGTGTGGCGTGAGGTGTGGCGTCCAGTGCCTCAACCTCCAGTGCCACCGGCCAGACGTCCCACCATCTCTTGAAAGTCTCCACAGTTTTAGTGCCCACCACCTCGGTGGGTAGTCTCTTCCATGATTCAGTGACTCTTTCTGTGAAGTAATACTTCCTCAGATCCCTTTTGAAGCTCCCACCCCATTGGGGCCAAATGCTCAAAGAGGTGCAAAATTTTGCGGTGCGCTTTGTGCTTGCCCAGGTGTCTGAGGTTGCTACGTTCAGTCTGATAGCACACCTGAGCTATCCAACTGAACACAGGGCCAGGTCAAGACAGCGTTAACTGCACTAGTGCTACCCTGACATGGAGCCAGGAGCACAGCGTCGCAATGGACAGTGCAGGTGCACTATTTGTTATTCACAAAAGCAGCCACATAAAGGAGTTCATTGGGCATGCACAGCACTACGTGGCCATTTGCATGCCCATTATGGGCCCATTTTCATGGGTTGAACCGGAGCTTAGTGAGCCCTTCCAGCCCCTGGCAGGGAAGCAATCATCATTCCCTGGTGTTATGCCGCCCAGTGGTGCTGAGGGTTGAAGCGCTGGATGCCGCACCTCACGCCATGCCGGCGACCTGAGTTCGGGAGTGAGCTCAGGAGCTGGGGGTCGGCAGGGTATGGTAGAGGATTGAGCACCCTCGGGCGGCTCTCCTCTCCAGGAGGGTGGGTGAGGGATAGCCCGGCACACCAGCGGCTCCCGGTGGAGATCGGAAGCACTGCAGTGCACAGGCTGCACATTACACAGCGTGGCTGACACTGACAGGGTTGCTGTGCACCGTTGCATTAGACATGCCCATGCAGCAAAGGGGGAGGTCCAAAAAAGAGGAAAAACCTGGCTCTGAGGAACAGGCGACGGCACCTGTCCCCCATGCCCTCTGCCAGGCTTATGCATACTGGCCATCCAGTTCCTCCTGCCGGCCCTCACCTGCAGCCATAGACTACCTTAGAAGAGCACTCAAGAGGAGAAGGGCGACCCACCCCAGATGGGTTAAACCAGGGGGTGATGGCTGTGGGGGAGTGGAGGAGAGAGGCGGTGCAGTTCTGGGAGCCTCAGGTGGGCAGGACACGGAGAAGGATGCCTGAGAGAGGTTCCTCAGGTCACAACCGGAGTGAAAGAAAGTCAGCAAAAAAAAAAATAATTCCCTGGTGTCTAGTGGTCCCTCCCCCACCCGATCCCATGTCCAATGTCAAACACCCTTGTCCTTGGTGTCTAGTGTTCCCTTCCCACACCTGATCCCATTCCCAATGTCAAAATCCCTTTTCCCTGGTATCTAGTGGTCCCTTTCCACACCCAATCCCATGCCCTATGTCTGAAACCCTTGTCCCTGGTGTCCAGTGCTCCCTCCCCCTGAGTAGCCCTGTCCTCAAGCAGCCACTGTGACAGCCAAAAGGCCATTCATGTGTTCACTCCCCAAAGGTTGCCAAGGCAGGCACCATGAGGTAAAATGATCCCCCCAATCTGTACACAACCAGTACTAGCAGTGGTGCCCCATCTTTCAGGAACTTCCCCCCCAAACCAATGGTCCCCATCCCCATTTCAGCAGTCCCCTGCTATGGGGTGTGGACCGGGGACTGGTGACAGTGGATTATTCCACATAGTCACAAGAAATCTTTCCCCCACCAACGTACCGCACTTTGCAGTCCAGGTCCCTGGCATCTAGTGGACATCTCTGGCACCAAACATCCAACCCCTCTCCCTCCACCCATCCTTGTCCCTGAAACACCTGTGCCTCAAACACCTGTGCAGCGGTATTTGTGCCATGCAAGGGGACCACGCAAAATGCCCTTTCATGGTGCAAATGCTCTGAGTATTGCACTGCGCCAACATTCAGGTCCCCTCCCCTTCATCTGTATTGTACCCCCTTCCACACTTTGCCCCGGCTCAAACCCAGTTTGAGCGCACAAACCAGACTTCTGTGAATAGCAATTCCAAGCAAAGCCTGGTTTGCTCACACAAACCCAGATTTGCGCCTGGGCAAAGTTTTGAGAATCATAGAAATTGACAGCAGAATCACCATCAAGTCTGCCCCTCACCCCTCCTTAGTCCACCCTCACCCTTCTTAGGACTCCTCCCCATAGCCCCATGTGCTTGTCCCATGCTCTCTTGAAACCAGACACAGTCTCGGCCCCCACCACCTCCTCTAGCAGCCTGTTCCAGGATTGCACCACTCTCAGTGAAGAACCTTCCCCTCACATTACACCTAAAGCTCCCTCCCTGTAGTCTCAGGCTGTGCCCTCATGTTATGGAGCTTACCTTCCTGTGAAATAAATGCTCCACATCCACTTTATGGATCTCTTTGACGTACTTGAAGGTCTCTATCATGTCTCACCTCTCCCTTCTCATCTCCAGTATGTAGAGCCCCAATTTCCTACATCTCTGTTCGTAGGGCTTGGCATCCATTCCCAGCACCATCTTGGTCACTCATCTCCGGACACTTTCTACCAACTCTATATCCTTCTGGAGGTAAGGCCTCCAAAACTGGACACCATACTCAAGGTGCGGCCTCACTAAGGCTTGGTACAGGGGTGTCAGGACCTCCTTTCTCCTGCTTGTTGTTCCCCTGCTTATACTTGCCAGCATTTCGTACACCCTCCCCACAGCCCTGGTACACTGCTTCCCCACCCTTAGGTTCCTGGTGACTGTTATCCCCAGGTCCCTTTCTTGATCCATGATCCTGATTCCCCCCCCAATTGTGTACTCTAACTGTGGGTTCTTGCTGCCCATGTGCATCACTGCACACGTCTTTGTGTTGAAATGCAGCTGCCAGGCATCTGCCCACCGTTCCAGAGTCATCAGGTCTTGTTTCATATCTTCTAAACCGCCTGCTGTGTCCACCCTATTGCAGATTTTCAGGTCATTCACAAATAGGGCCACACATCCCCCGAGGTTGTCTGCTATGTCTGTTATGTAGATATTGAACAGGAGTGGCCCCAGCACCGACCCCTGGGGGACCCCGCTCATCACATCCCTTGACCCTGAGTGCACCCCATTCACCACCACCCACTGGGTCCTGTCTGATAGTCAGCTTTCCACCCATCTGGTTATTTTGTCTCCCACCCCTAGGCTTTCCAGTTTATAGACCAACCTTCTATGGAGCATGGTGTCAAAGGCCTTTCTGAAATCCAGATAGGCCACGTCCACCGTACCCCCTTGGTCCAGTACCTGTGTCACCCAGTCAAAGAATTTTATTAAACTGGTCTGGCATGTTCTCCCCTTTGTAAACCCATGTTGCCTATTGTCTAACAGCCCATTTGCTTCCAGGTAGTCTGTCACCCTTTCCCTTGCGAGTGCCTCCATGACCTTGCCCACTACCGTAGTGAGTCTGACCGGGCGGTAGTTCTCCCTCAGCTTCCTGCTTCCTCCCTTGTGTATTGGAGCCACGGCTGCTCTCCTCCAGTCCTCCGGTACCCTACCAGAGTCAAGGGACAGGTTGATCAGCTTCGCTAGCGGAGGAATCACCTCGTCTTGTAGATCCCGGATCGCTCTCTGGTGCACCCATCTGGCTCCATAGCCTTGTCCACACTTAGCCGGCCTAGCTCCTTCCTGACTCTCCATGCTGAAAGGTCTCATGTCCACCCCAGTGCTCCCTGCCCTCCCCCTTAGTTCTGGTCCCCTCCTCCTCCTTCGTAAACACCGAGCAGAAGTACTTATTTAATTCTTCAGCTTTCTCCCAGTCCCCTTCTAAAAAGACCCCATCACCCCACCTTCCCCCCAGAGTCTTGAGATTCCTTGACCAACCTTCCTCCCCTCGCCCACATACCTAAAACATGTTTTATTCCCTCCCTTTACCTGTGGTGCTATCCTCTCCTCTGTGGTTGCCTTTGCTCTCCTGATTACCTTTCTTGCTAGCCTCATTTCCCTATAAGCCTCCTTATCCTCGTAGTTCTGAGTTCTTTTGTATTTCTTGGGCCCATGGTCTTTTGTAATCGGACCCATGGTCTTTTATAAACTATTGTGCAATATACTGTATGTAACTAAATCCCATTGTCCTTGTTCACAATTGTACTTTTGACAATGTTCTGTTGTTCATGTACTTGCTTGTAAATATTGTTTGTAACTAACTCCGGGTTGCCCCTGAAAAAGGGACCCATGGTCTCAGTGGGCCTACCCATTTACCAAAATTCCATAAATAAATGAAGAAAGTGTGGAGCACTGCACGAGTGGTTTATATTTGTCACCAGAACCCAAAAATGTTATTGCAGCTTTATATGTAAACATTTGGTATATTTTATTTATTATAATATTTTTTCGTTGCCTTTTGCCTGTACCTGCACCGCTGCTGCTGACATTCTGGGGTGTTTATTTGATGTTTGGTGCATGAGGCAGCAGTAACATAGGAAGTCGCTGTTTACACTCTTATTATTAGGGCGTTCCTATGTCAGAACTAACCAGTAACAAAAAACGATGTAGGATTCACCAACAGAGATTCACCAAGAAGGCAGTATAGCGCAGTGGTTTAAGGCTCTGAGCTGCAAACCTGGAGATCTGGGTTTGAATCCAACAGCACCCACTTGCATACTGTGTGACCCTGAGCAAGTCACTGTGCTTCCAGGTCGCACCTGTGAAGAAGCTTTCAGTTTAGTGTGTCTCTCCTGGTTTGAAAAAAAATAATAAATAATCAGGCTGAAAATGTCTGTAGTTTATGAAGAAATTAACATTTAAAAAATGAATAAAATAAATCCATAATAAAGTTGCTATAATTCAGCGTAAGAGGGGAGTGTGCTATCTTGCCCTGAATCTGCAATCAGCTTTATTGGCTCTTTCCCTTAAATTGCTCCATTGTCAGCCTCATTCCTTGTCTGGTATTATTGGTAAGTCTTTGCAATCCACCAGAGAGTTCTCATCACGCCTCTCGCCCCTGGGGAATGAGTGCCGCCCACTATTGTCAGTGAGGAATCCCAGCAATGTCACTGAAGGCAAGAGAGAGACGCTCAGTGGAAGCCATGGCATCTGCTCCAGACAGTTTTGCCCAGGGACTAGGCTTAAAGCCAGCACAGGTCAATTGTGGGCCCTCTGGAGCAAGATCTTGGCCTGGGACCCCCCCTCCACAATACCAGTGCTGTTTATATGAGCCCTCAGAGATGTCTTTTGTGAATCTGTGCCCCTGTCCTGTCTCTTGTGGCAGATCTGGCTTGGACTGCTCATTATATACCCCCCAACACCTGATGCACTCACGTTGGCCGGCTATAATTTATTTCGTTTTTGTTAACCGGGTAAGTGCACTAGCCATAGCAATGGCTATTTTCAGGCAGGACCCGGGAGGATATAATGAGCACACCAGTGCCTCTGTGTGTATGCGGTGGGGGACTGGGCAAGTGGGCGTAACCCCTCCGAGTTATGCTGCCATCCCCTGCGCAGCTCACAGAGTTTTTTTTTACTTTGCTTTAAAGATCTAGATCCCTTTAAACTAGAGAGGATGGGGGGGCATTTTTGTAGCACTGGTTTTGCATAGCCCTCATAAAGTTTACCTCATAAACTGCCCCCCCTCCATGGGTGGCCCAATACTATGGCAGCAGTGTGTCTTTCTGCCACTCACGGAACCAGATAGGGAGAGACTTTGCTTCTCTTGCTCTCTGGGCTGGTGGAGTGTGGCTACGTCTCGGAGGGTAATATGCCTAGTCTCTGTTGAGGTCTAGTGGGCACTGAGATCCAGTGTGATTTTGAAGGGTCTCAGAGGAGTCAAAAAGCAGCTCAGAGGAAAGCTTGGAGCACAGGGGCAATGTCACAATAGGCAGTGCAGTCATTTAAAACCCCAGCTCACGATAAATGTGATACTGAACATATATACCCTACAAAAGAGTCTCTACAAAGCACATGATAGGTGCGAAATGCTGAGGTCTGTTTTTCCATTGCACAAGCCGTTATTTTAACATCTTATGTGATGCAATAAATTAATGTTTGCAGTCTAGCTTTGTTTGGGTGTATATGTCCAGTATCATGTTTTTTTTTCTTGTTTCTGAGGAGTTCTGCCTCCCTCAAGAAGAAAGAAAGGAATTTGGTTTTGTAGATGGCCTTTCATATCCACTCTATTGCAAAGTGCTTTACATGCCACAAACACTTGTTGGCAGAAACCATTGAATGTGCCCTGAAAGGTCAAAGAAGACAGAGGGAAGGAAGGGAAGCATGGGGGAGCTAGAGGTGCTCCTGTGGTGTGGAGGGTTGAGGCATGCAGCACCTCAGCCAGGTGGAGACCAAGGTTCTAATCCTGTTCTCCCTCTCTAGATTTAGCAGTGTCAGTGGCTCAGTGGCTCAGTAGGTAGCACACTCGCCTCTGAGGCCGGGAGATCAGAGGGCTGTGGGTTCAGTTCCCACATCTGGCACTTGGGTTAATATCCCAGTACTGGGGTGCTGCATTTCTGAGGTGCCGTCTTTCGGATGAGATGTTAAACCGAGGTCCCATCTGCCTGGATTGGTGGTAGTTCAGGTGGATGTTAAAGATCCCATGGCACTTATCGAAAAGAGTAGGGGAATTTCCCCGGTGTCCTAGCCAAATTTCCCTCATTCACTAAAAATACCACCAACAGCTTAATCTGGTTCAAGGTCAGTTGGAATTCATCTGTATCTCCCTCCCCCGGGTCGTGCCTGAAAATAGGCAGGATTTGTCTAGTGCACTTACCTGGTCAACAAAAGCTAAATAAATAAAAAGGGGGGGGGGGAATTAGAGAGATACACACAGCTGGCCCAGTGCATGGAGGGCTGAGGCGACAGCACCTTACCTCCAGTCACACTGCTGACCCGGGTTCAGGAATGGATGTGGATTGCTCTGGGGTTGGGGTTGGGAGGATTGAGCGTCCCTAGTACCGCTTTCCGCTCTTGTGGAGGTGGGGTGAGCACAACTCGCTGTCTGGGTGGCAGGACAGTCTGAGGATGCAAATGGAGGGGGAGGGCCACACACAGAATGCTGAGGACATCACCGTGGAGGCATAGCCTGCTCATTGCACGTGCATGGATCAGGGCAAAAATCGGTGTAGAAACATCTCTGACTGCAGGATGACATCTGATCCCTCACAGACCCTGCACCGGTGACTGGGTTGCCCCCTCCACAGTCCTGCAATCAAGAGGATGCCAAAGGGAAGGTGAGTCTCTGAGAAGCTGGGTGACAGGGCAAGGGGAACTGGACAGAAGGGGGTGGCCAGGGGAGACAAGGTGATTAAATGTATATGGAAAGAAAAAAGGGGCAAGAGACAAAGAGAGGAAGATAAGCATAGAAAAAAGAAAGTGAAGTGACTGCTTCACTGCTTTGAGCGATCGCAGATTCACGTCTCTGACCAACCAGCTACAGCCTGTTTTGGAGAGACTGTCTGATGGATATTCTCACTGTTTCAGGGATAATGTGCCTGTAGAACAGCTGCCCCCCAGTGGTCCTCCTGGTGGAAGGAAGCTGTTCTGCTAGGGAACGCCTTAGTTTAATCTGCGTTACCTTGTTGGCATCAGGATGGCACCCTTTGGTGGGAGAATGCAGAAGCATCAAATATGGTGCAAGCAGTTTGGGCTGTGGTGAGATCTGGACCATTGGGCCATGGTAGGTAAGGAGGACAAGTGGTCGGTGGGGACAGGAATATAAAAAAAATATATAATGGTTTACAAAAGTAGGTGAAGTGACTTGCTCAGGGCAACACAGTCAGTAGGTGGTGATGGTGTGGCTCAAATTCCCAGGCTCACAGATCTGTACTCTGATCACAGTGCCACACTGCCTTCAAGGGGCTGTCCCGTGGTTGCCACTACTGATCATTAGAAGTGCAATCTGTAGTGAGAAGAAAACAAAAAGAGACCTAACTGCAAATGAAATCCCAGAATCGCAGAATACTAGCTAGGCTCCCCACCCCTTGAGCTACCAGGACAAGTAGCTAGCCTGAGCTTTCAGTGGCTACTGTCTTTCTCAAACAGCAAAGCCTGCAGCTGATGTTTAAGTTGAAGAGCGCTCCTTGAACAGTAATAGCCACAGCGGAATAGTTTATTCTAGGTGTAACCCCCCTGCAAATGGGGGTTCCCAAAAGACTTCCAGGAGCTTGCTTGAATGCTCCAAGCCTGAATGGTGTTTGGCATTTAAGCCATTTATCAGTGAGTGTTTTTAGAGCCTCTGGTACTGTCTCTTTAAGAGCTGTCTGCTTGCAGACATAATTAGTTTGTATGGGGACTGTGTGCTTCTCTGAGTACCACCCGAGCTGCTGCCAATTCACTTAATTTTTGCAGTCACTAGGAGTGCAAAGGAACCTATCTGAAAGATGTAACTGTTTACCAGAAATTATTTAGAGTAATAATGAAATTACAGTTTGTCTAACCTGCTTTCTTTGCAGTCAGAACTGTGTCTGCTAGTTCCCATTCTAGTTTTGAACTGCTGAACTGGACCAATCAGTGTGGGGTAAGCTAGCTCTAAAATGGTGCCTTGGACGAATCAGAACTTGGACTCATAATCTGAGCCAGCCACAAGAGGATTGTATGGGCAGTGACTCTGGGAGATGTAGTTGACTTCAGTGCCTTTTGGACCAACAGCAGCAGTCTATTGTGAGTGACAGCCAATCCAGTCAAGAACTGGGAGGAACTCAAAGGAAGTGCCCGGTTTTTGTCGGTTGGAGTTCAGTTGAGCTTTGGCAGTGAAGAAGGAAGGAGCCCTGTACTTTTCAGTGTGCAGTTTTAGTCAAAAACGTGTAAGGGCCCAGAGTTCCGGTCTGCAGCTTGTTAGGACTGAATCCACCCTGTGAAAAGAATCAAAGGATCTCTGAAGAGTAGAAACCAGGCTCACCCTAGAAGACTGGAGGAATTGCTGAAAATTACACTCGGTCTGTCAGGAACTGAATCTGCTGTGTGTTCTCCTGGGTATTGTGCAGTAATTGCGATCGGGATACAGATGCAGCCTGCCTGGTATAGTGCTTTCTTTTATATGGATGTGTGAAGAGGTTTGTGTACCTCAAGTGAGCCCTGCTGACATTGAAGGACCCTATCTTATTTGGAGGTCGTGAGTACTAATTCAGGGTCCTCCCTGTTGAATTGCCACATTAAATCCAAATGGAATTACTGTACTGCTGACTGTTTAATTCTCCTTTTCTCTGTGTGAAAGGGCCCCACCAGCTGCTACGGTTTGACTAGCCACTAGGGCTTGGGTACCCAGGGACAGTAACTGATAGGATAGGCCTGTGCACAGAGCCATAGGTAGATTATTAGAGTGATAAGCTAATTAACCTGATTTCCCCGTCCTTGTTATATCCCCTAAATAAATCAGAGCTGCTTGTTTCAGCAAAGTTATACTGCCTGAGGTATTTGTCTATGTTAAAGTACTGTACTGTGATTGTTGCACTGTATCTCATTTCACAGGAGGTCCCAGTGCCGGAACCAGACCTGGGGTAGTGTATACTGTGAAGGTAATTCTGATATATTGTGGGGCTACTAGTGGGAAGAAAGGGGGGTTGCAGTGTCCCAGAGGGCTGTGACCAAGTTAGTTTAACTATTGCAAACCCTGACCTCTGGGTGGAGGCACCCGCCATTGGATCCAGGCCCCTCAACCTGTTAGTGGCAAATCAGGCAGGGGTAGTAGCCCCTGGGATAGCGCCATCTAGGGGTTACATAGGGACACAGGCTTGTTTATTTTTATTGATTGATTTACAAATCTTGCCCAGATGAGCATGCTAAGCAAAAACTCATTTTCTGGTGCAACCTGGTTGGGGGAGGGGGGGTTGAAAGAAATAAGGTCAGGTAGGTTTAAGACATCAAATACAATAGAACAGTCAGCCAATCATCAGTTCAGGAAAGAGCCTACGTCACTGAGGACCAGCAGGGGGTGAAGGACTGGGTGTTCCAGAGGATGCACTCCCCCTCCCAGGAGTGAGGGCTGCAGTCTCTGCTGCACTACCATCACCTAGCTGAACACATAAAGCAAACTTCAGGGGGGTTGGGGACACCATCTGGCTCCTGATTGGGTGCCACTGTGTCCCTGCTGTAAGCACTCTGTAGGGAAAGAAAATGAGAAAAACCTCAGTGTGGGCATCATGATGCAGGCACTCTTGGGCCCTGTCATAGGTGACTGTCTGGAACCTTCCCCAACCCTGAGGGGTTCTTGCCAGGTCCCCAAGACCCCACCAAGGTGGGGCAAGTCCATGGTAAGAGAAGGCTGTGGATGAAGCTGGGAGGTTACCTGGCTGAGGAAGAGGATGTAGCAGTGAAAGAAGGGGACATAAACTGACATTTTAAAACTATTTATAGGGTCACCCAATTGCCCAGCAGCCCATGCTGCCATGCTGACAACCCATCTTCGGGAGTGAACTCAGGTGCCAAGCTGGGTGACCCAGGGCAGGCTGGGGTGTCGCTGCCACATGGCAGTACTCCCAGCCAGGAGGGCTAATGCAGAGCTTCCACCACCACCACGACAACCCCTGAAGTGGACTGGGGAGCTTGCTACACCACAGAGGGTCTGTTGCATGCATGAAGCCTGTATAGGTACCACTTAGCTCAGCATAGGAGGTTGGGAAGGTCTGGGAAAACAGGGAAAAAATTCTGAAACCCCTACTGCTCTTAGAATGAAGGCCACTAGGCAAGGCAAGGCAATCCTTATTTCTAAGGTGCCAAAACCTAGAGACTTTGGGCGCCTTAGAGCAATGTAAACAAAATAAATAGAAAAGCATAGAACTTCAGGCACAGAAAAATATATAATCACTACATATTGCCAGATACATAGCAAGCATGAAAAAGATGGGTTTTCAGCTGTCTTTTAAACATGTCATCTGAGGGGGCTCCTCTGACCTCTGGAGGCAGTGCGTTCCAAAGTCTCGACCCAGCATTCCCAAATGCATGATTCCCACCGAAGATGGAGACCCTCCTTGGAAGACTGGAGAGAGCAGTAGGGAGTATATAGGACCAGGAGATCTTTCAGGTAGCCTGAATTCCCCTCCGTGGATCTCTGAAGGCCTGACAGTAGAAGGAGCAATTGACTGGACTGGGTGGTTGCTGGGATGGATCACCTGACAGAGGGAGAGGAAGGCTGCGGAGGGAGAAAATGCCAGATGGTAATACATTAGAATGCAGATACAATGCTGTGCTGATGACCCAGCAACAGCACATCGAGCTGCTGTGCAGATGACCTGAGTTCGGACTGAACCTGGAAGTATCATGTTGGGAAGGACACCAGCCCAAGACAACTGCCACACAGTACTGCATCCCAGCCAGGAAGGGTTGATGGTGGACTCCACCGCCACCACCACCCCAACCCCTTCAGCTGGGCCAGGGCACCTGCTCCTTCCATAGAGGGAAGCAGTGTGTGTGCAAGACCAAAAAATGGAATTGGTCCCACCAGGGATGGTAATACATTAGAATGCAGATACAATGCTGCGCTGATGACCCGGCAACAGCACATCGAGCTGCTGTGCAGATGACCTGAGTTCGGACTGAACCTGGAAGTATCATGTTGGGAAGGACACCAGCCCAAGACAACTGCCACACAGTACTGCATCCCAGCCAGGAAGGGTTGATGGTGGACTCCACCGCCACCACCACCCCAACCCCTTCAGCTGGGCCAGGGCACTTGCTCCTTCCATAGAGGGAAGCAGTGTGTGTGCAAGACCAAAAAATGGAATTGGTCCCACCAGGGGAGGAGGGAGGGAGAAAAACCCAGTAGTCATGTATATGATGGCTGGGTACCCCATGGCCTGATCAGGCAATATCCCAGTAAGGACCAGCTAGTGGCCAGGAAAGAAAAATCTGTATGGAAGAGAAAAGAAGACAGATACAATATGAAATTGCAAAAATACATACAGAATTCATGACTTCAGTAAATATTGGCACAAGTAAGCTTTTATGAGCAGTAAAGGGATGTATATATTAAACAACTGAGGTCACACTGGTCATGGGGAGGGAAGCATTACCGAATTTGAATGCCCTGTTGGGTTATACTATTTTGTTCTCACTACAGTTTTGGTCTCCATTCTCACTACAAGTTTTGTTTCCAATGCATAGAAGTCTCTTCTTAACATTGTACCAATAATCCCATTCCATCTGAAATACTGTACCCTTAGCTGCAGGACTTAAAGAATGCAAGAAAATTAGATGCACCCCTGCAATTAACACAACTTACATTTTGCACCTTACAAAACAAAACATCATAAATGCCAGCTGTTAAGATGATGGAATTTTAGGAATAATGTATTTGTTGATCTATAAAATGGCAGGGAAAAACCGACACATGTGATTCTGTTTTCTTTCCAGTTGTTTAACCAGGTGAGACACACTAAGCTGAAAGCTTGTTTACAGGTGCAACCTGGGAGCACAGGGAAGTTAACAGACTTGCTCAGGGTCACACAGTATGCAAGTGGAGGCTGTGGGATTCAAACCCAGGTCTCCAGATTTGCAGCTCAGAGCCTTAAACCACTGTGCTATACTGCCTCCCCAATTGATTGGCTGTCACACGTCATATGACTGTGCATTAAAACGCTTTTTAGTGCACACCCTGTTGTCAGTGGCCAGGAAAGCACACTGAGCTGAGGCTTGTTTCCAGCTACGATCCGTGGGTGTGAGGAGGGGGCATGAGACAAAAACTCAAAGTAAAACATATACAAAAGAAAAAAAATGCAGAATACCATATCTTCCAAGTCTCCCAATTTCAGGGAGTCTCCCTAATTTTGCCCTTTTTTTGACATTCTTCCTGTTTTTTATGGCACGAGTCCATGTCCCTAAAATCATCAGAATCAAAGAATAAGCTGCTCCTCCTGTCTTTAAATTACTTTAGAAAAGCATTTATAGCACTTTAGATTCAGTTAAGATTATATTATTTACATTAGGACCCTGTGAAAATCTCCCTGATTTTAGTGGTCAGAATCTAATGTAAGCCCCCTCTCATTCAAGAGGGGCTTACTGCTCACCTTAGGGTCCCCCTCCATCTCCTCCAGGGATTAGATTTTTGTAAGGTGCTCTGGAGGAGTGCAATTTCCACTAGCTGCCACTTAGTGGCGGCAGAGATAACGGTGTGACGAAGTATATAAGCAGGGAGACAGGAAGTTTCTGGGTCTTTGGAGGGAGGCAACATCTGCTAGGGCAGTAGAAGCCCCCCCCATCAGTAAGCAGGCTGGCTAAGTGCAGCGTCAAGGTGCCAGGGCTGGGGTTTGGAGCCTTCTGTGGGTGGCGGTAGTTTGGGCCCTGGGTTCCGTGTGGGGAGTAGGAGGTAAGTATGCCCCGGGGGACATTCTGGAGGCTCATGGAGGCAGGTTAGGAGCCTGGGCTGTCAGGGCTGTGGGGACTGTGGCAGGGCTCCTACAGGAGGGGACTGGTGGCAGCAGTCAATCTCTTTCCTGGGTGGCAGGGCAGCTCAGAGATGGGGCTGGGAGGGAAGCTCTACCCGTTTTAGGGCCTGTTTGAAGGGACAGGCCCTGGTGCTGCTAGATGTGCCAGGTGGGCCACAGAGTACCTTAGAGTGTTTCTCCCACCACGCCAGTTAGCTCCAATCGAGAATAGGGAGAAATGGTTTGGAGGGGACTGTTTGTATGGTCGCATGAACAAATCACAACCTCAAGAGCAATGTCATCAGGAAGGTTTCCTGGGGGCAGTAAGAAGATGGGCCACACTGGTGATCTGAGAGCCCTGGGACCGTAGGTGGTTAAGCAGGCTGGAACTGGAAGCTGGTGAGAGCGTCTGGTGCAGGGGCGGCAGCTAAGGTATTAGCAGGCTGCATCTCCGTGTCCCTGGGGTAAGAAAGGGTCAGGGAATGGTGAGGGAGAAGCTGCTCACTTCTCGAGGGCAATGGAGTGGCTCAGGTGTGTCTAGGTGAGCACTCTGGTGACAAACAGGGTTATGGAGGCCTCAAGGAAAGAAAATTATGTTCTTGTAGAAGGTACTTACCAGTGCCAGTGGGTTAGGAGCTTCACGCTTCGGAAGAACATCGTTTGGTTTGGGGAGAAGCTTATCGCTGTAGTTTCGAGCTGAAAAATACTCTGCCTGACTACTGTTTTCTGCTTCCAAGATATCTCCCTCTCACTGATGATTGTAGAAAGTTAGCCCCATGGAGCTGAAAAAAATACTGAGTTTTTAAGCTGATTTGACTCCTGGGCTCCTCTAAATCACTGGGGCCCAGGAGAATAAATTTGCTTCATTTTCAGAGTCCAGTCTCAGTGTCTGATTCGATTCTGGTCATTATTGAAATTATTTCCTCGTTATAGATGTGTCCATGAGCCTCATTTTCCCCAAGGTGCCTTTAAGGAAGTTCCAGCTTATTCCCTTGATGTCTTGGGGGTTTGGTGGACATTGTGAGTGCCAGCCTGAATGAATTCTGAAGTGGTCTATCGAATGTGTTGGGGGGGCAGGGGTGGTGAAGGGCCTGCATCTGCCTGGTAAGATCCATTTGATTATTTATTTATTGGAACTGAATGGAGAGAATCTATACTGTGGGTGCCCTTCCCCAGACCATCGGCTGCCCCTAGACGTATGGGAAGGGGGTGGCTAAACTAGTGAAAAGATATTTTAGCCGTACTGTTCCTTGGAAAACAGGAGTCACTGGAAGGTTTGAAACCTTTTATTGGAGCAATATATGTCTTGTACAAAGGCTAGTCACCTGAAGAAGAGACCCATGAGGCCCGAAAGCTTGTGTACTATGCCATCTTTGTACAAGACATATGTTGGCCCAATAAAAGGTATCAAACCTTCCAGCAACTCCAGTGGTCAAAATCAGGAGCTCTCATCTGAGGAGTGCTGACTTGGAGGCTGTGGAATACAGAAAAGAATTTCACTGACTATACTGAGGCCCTATACAAAGAAATATTGTGTGTGTGTGTGTGTGTGTGTGTGTGTGTGTGTGTGTGTATATATATATATATATATATATATATATATATATATATATATATATATATATATATAGTAGTGCTACCATAGTTAGGGTTGAGCCATTTACATGTTAAACCTAAAATTTTGCACCTTAATGTAACCCCCTGCAAATGGGGTTCCCAAAAAGACTTCAGGAGCTTGCTTGAATGCTCCAAGCCTGAATGGTGTTTGGCGTTTAAGCCATTTATCAGTGAGTGTTTTAGAGCCTCTGGTACTGTCTCTTTAAGAGCTGTCTGCTTGCAGACATAATTAGTTGTATGGGGGATTGTGTGTTTCTTTGATTGAGTACCACCAAGCTGCCAATTCACTCCATTTTGCAGTCACTAGGAGTGCAAAGGGAACCTATCTGAAAGATGTAACTGTTTGCCAGAAACCATTTAGAGTAATAATGAAATTACAGTTTGTCTAACCTGCTTTCTTTGCAGTCAGAACAGTGTCTGCCTAGTTCCCCATTCTGGTTTTGAACTGCTGAACTGGACCAATCAGTGTGGGGTAGCTAGCTCTAAAATGGTGCCTTGGACGAATCAGAACTTGGACTCATAATCTGAGCCAGCCACAAGAGGATTGTATGGGCAGTGACTCTGGGAGATGTAGTTTAGACTGCACCTTTTGGACCAACAGCAGCAGTCTATTGTGAGTGACAGCCAATCCAGTCAAGAACTGGGAGGAACTCAAAGGAAGTGCCCGGTTTTGTCTGTTGGAGTTTCAGTTTAGATCTGGCAGTGAAGGGGAAAGAAACCCTGTGCTCCTTCAGTGCACAGTTTCAGTCAAAAACGTGTAAGGCCCAGAGTTCGGTCTGCAGCTTGTGTAACTGCTTGTTAGGACTGAATCTGTCCTATGAAAGAATCAAAGGATCTCTGAAGAGTAGAAACCAGGCTCACCCTGTAGAAGACTGGAGAAATTGTTGAATTGCACTCGGTCTGTCAGGAACTGAATCTGCTGTGTGTTCTCCGGTATTGTGCAGTAATTGCGATCGGGATAGAGAAGCAGCCTACCTGGTATAGTACTTTCTTTTTACCATATAAATGTGTGAAGAGTCTCGTGGAGCTCAAGAGTAGCCCTGCTGACGTTGAAGGACCCTATCTTGTTTGGAGGTCGTGAGTACTAATTCAGGTCGCTCCTGTTGAATTGCCACATTAAATCCAACTGGAATCACTGTACTGCTGACTGTTTAAACTAATTTTTCTTTTCACGTGTGAAAGGGCCCCTACCAGCTGCCACGGTTTGGACTAGCCACTAGGGCTTGGGTACCCAGGACAGTAACTGGTAGGGATAGGCCCTGCACAGAGCCATAGGTAGATAGTAAAGTGATAAGCTAATTAACCTGATTTTCCCCTGTCCTTGTTATATTCCCCTAAATAAATCCGAGCTGCTTGTTTCAGCAAAGTTATACTGCCTGAGGTATTTGTCTATGTTAAAGTATTGTACTGTGATTGTTGCACTGTATCTTATTGTACAGGAGGTCCCAGTGCTGAACTACCCCTGGGGTAAGTGTATACTGTGAAGGTAATTCGATATATTGTGTTGGCCACTAGTGGGAAGAAAGGGGGGTTGCAGTGTCCCAGAGGGCTGTGACCAAGTAAGTTTAACTATTGCAAACCCTGACCTCTGGGTGGAGGCACCCGCCATTGGATCCAGGCCCCTCAACCTGTTAGTGGCAAATCAGGCAGGGGTAGTAGCACCTGGGATAGCGCCATCTAGGGGTTACATTAATAACTTTGCAACCATTCAACGGATTTGCCTGAAATTTGGAATACACAATCAAGAACCACACATCTTGAGATCTGCCAACTTTCGTACTGTTCAGATATACGGCTGCAGAGTTATTAAGCATGATCTGCACGCGTGTTTACGCTTTTTTGCAATTCTTTGGTCATCTCTACAGGTCATATGGTTTGCGCGACCAGTCCAAAATCTTCAGGAAACGTGTGGCCGGGGTCCCCAATGTGCCTTTTGAAGATTTCATGAAAAAATATTAAACGGTTCAAAAGTTATTCAAAAAACAGTTTCCCATTATAAGTCAATGGGAAAAGTTAACAAAAAAGTTCAACACTGTCGCAAATGCAGTTTTTACTTTCGCAAATGGCCCTTTTACTTTCGCAAATCAACCATTTTTTTTTCAGTTGGTGATCAGAAAAATGCTTGCCATTTAAATTTGGGACCCTCTAGCAACACAACTATTTTTGTGTTTACCTAGCCGGACCCTGAGGATGCTAGGCGTGTCTTTATTTTGAGGTTAAACACCCTAGAAATATGTTTTTCAAGTTTCTGGAAAAAGTACTTTCGCCAAGTAGTGTCGCACTCATGAAAGTGTCGCAAATTTTTGCGAAAGCTTTTGCAAATTGCGACACTACTTTTCCAGGCTATGGCAAAATGACAGCAATTCTTTGCCACCCTGCTGCAAAAGAACGGTTTGGTCTTTTGGGCTGAAATTTGGAGAGAACGCAGCCAGCATCTCACAGATGTGCCTTTCAGTGTTTTGGTGAAAATATATTACAGGGTGGCAAAGTTACGGCACTCCAAAGTTGACACTTTTTCCCATAGGATAACATTACGGCATCCGCCATATTACAGGAATACTTTGCTGCCTGCTGCAAAATAACAGTTTGGTCTTTTGGGCTGAAATTTTGAGGGAAGAAAGCCAACATCCCACAGATGTGCCTTTCAGTGGTGTGGTGAAAAAATATTACAGGGAGTCAAAGTTATCGCACTCCGAACTTCTCTTTTTTCCCCATAGGATAACATTCACGGCGTCGCCGCACCTTTCAGGGCCGTATCTCGAGAGCGGTGCAAGATATGGACTTTTGTCAGATACAAAATTAGCCAGGAAAGTCATACATCATATGACTTTTAAATTGTTTTTCTACATCGTCACGGTTCCTGAGATATAAGCAATTTAGTATTCCAACTCCTCATTTTCTGCTCCGAGACCCATTATTATGCATACATTCTTTGTACTCACTGTCTTTCTCTGTGCAGCTTTTGGGGAAAACCAGCCTGTGCACTTACATTACTGTTACCCTTACCGCTTCTGCTTGCGGTTCCGTACCTGTTTCACTTACCGTTCCCGTCTACGGCACCATGTGCGTTACCCTTCGCATTTTCATTTGCGCTTGCGTTTGAGTTATTTTAACCATTTATGTCTACAGTACTGTTTATCTTTCTGTTTCGCTTTGCGTCACCATGCGCATTACTATTTGCGTTTGCGGGCACCGTGTTACTATGTGACAAGACATCACACGGCCGGGTCCCGCGCTCCCACCGCCGCATTACATTCACTATTTCTCATTATCATTCTCAAAAAGAAGGAAATAGAGGCAAAATCTCAGTTATCGCATTAGTTGTTATTAGCGACAAAGTGAGGAAATTTGTGATAGTTGAAAGCCCCTTGATTCTCGTCGTTACTTTCAACCGCGTATTTGGCACGCTAGTTGTCGTGTCCAATCCCCACCCCATTCTCCTATAACTCTGCTTCTTCACACATCTGATGGGGTGAGAGTTAGGGCTGACAACCCCAACACGCACCCTGATGCCGGTTGGGGGTGTGGACGGGGGGGGGTGAAAGGGGGACTTTCAACCCTAACACCGAATTTCCTCGCTTTTGTCGCTGTGGAACAACCCTAACTAATGCATTAAATGGAGTTTTTTTTCTCTAATATATATATATATATGTCTGTATAAGATATATTCCGTCTTTCGGATGAGACATTAAACCGAGGTCCATTCTGCCTGGATTGGTGGTAGTTCAGGTGGATGTTAAAGATCCCATGGCACTTATCGAAAAGAGTAGGGGAATTTCCCTGGTGTCCTGGCCAAATTTCACTCATTCACTAAAAATACCACCAACAGCTTAATCTGGTTCAAGGTCAGTTGGCATTCATCTGTATCCCCCTCCCCCATGTCGTGCCTGAAAATAGGCAGGATTTGTCTAGTGCACTTACCCAGTCAACAAAAACTAAATAAAATAAATTGTGGTACAGTGAGTGGAACCAAATGAATCCCAAGAGTGGGACGTAAGGGTGGTAATATCATGCCAGAGCAAACTGACACTGGTTACAGTCCAGATGTGGTATGTGGGAGAGGTAGGATTAGGAGTAGGCTGGTATAAAGTCAGCTTCTTCAGTTCAGAGCGTTATAACTCCTACCAAGGGTGCCTGCATGGCTCCGAAAGCTTGGGTACTGTAACACCTTTGTACAATTCTTGATCCAATTTCTCTGCACTTGTAGTAGTACTGTGTGTACATAATCTTTGCCATAAGTTTCTGTTCTATCAACCATTTCTGCTATTCTTACCTCTGTATTAGAGTATACCTGTTAGCCAGTGTTTTAAGGAGTGAAGATTTGTTTTTCTGTCTCTCTACTATATGAAACTGTACAGTAACTTACTGTATGTTACCTGTCCTAACCGGGACCTCACTGTAAATGAGCACTGCTCAAAGGAGCTTTTTTCCTGGTATAATAAATAAATACAAATAAATAAATAAATGCAATAACAGGTATCCAACTGTTCAATGACTCCAGCTAACAGTCTGTCCTGATAGTTCTGCTGGTAGAGCACCCGCCGGGCAGTATTCAGGGGTTGGGTGTTCATCCAGTTAAGTCACATTATTTCTTTCACACTACAGTTAGTGCTTGGTTGTTTACTGTTCACCCAGACCTGCCATCAGGCAGTAGGGACGTGTGAGTTTCACTGTAAATGCCCCAGTGTTTTAGGATACAATAACACTGTTTACAGTGACAGCAGGGCCTGCCATTTAGAGATAATAAGCAGTTTCAGTCTGTCACTTGTTTATGCACTGAACATTAGCTGAGACAGGGTGGGGGCAGGGGAGACAATGATGATATCAGAGACCTCCCACCCCAGGCTTGTCAGAATGGCCTCCTGCTGCCATGGCTGTTTCCACTAGGTACTAACACGGCTCCAGTACCACAGAAGACTACCAATTTGGTTTCCTCCACCTCAGGTGTTGAGATTAGCAAAATGCAGGGTGGAAACAAAATAGGTTTTTGGTTTTAAGGGAAGAGAAGAGAGATTATGGTTGTGCTGGGCCTTGGAAAACGAGTCACTGGATAGTTTGATATCTTGTATTGGACCAATATGTTTTAGACAAAGATTGTCTGGCGTAGGTCAGACATGTACGTTTATATAAGTGAATGGAGAGTCTTTTTCTGTCTGTAAACAACTATGTATCTATATTGTCATCAGGGCCCCTAGTGCTCTGTAGCACTTTGTCCTGATTTCTGCAGCAGGGCTCCTAGGTTTCTGCAGCAGCATTTTCTGATTTCTGTGGCATGATTTATTCATTTCTGTGGCAGAATGCAGTACTGCCATTGGTTAAAATATGATGTGATGTATCAATGACATCACATGCTGAATACAGAGGAGGGGCTTCAGAATAAACAAGATGGGGAAGGAAGCTGGGCACTACAGAAAAAAAACCCTGTATATCTGAATGAAAATCCACCAAAAACTATGAATTCTGGGGCATTACACATATCTTCTATGGCATGATGCAAATTCTGCAGAAAATTCCACACTCGTGGAATCACAGAATTCCAGAGGCCTTGACTACAGTATATAAGCTTTCATTTTACAATTTTCAGTTTTTATTAATGCACACAGGTACAGTATACATCCAATTTGACAGCATATCATACAAAAAGAAGTACTGGTAGGTATTGTCACTCTTACCTTAAAATTACAACACTTAGACCGCATTATAAATTATTACTAACTGATAATTTAGTCCTTGGCTCCAGTGCAAGTATGATTAGCAGCCTCAATAGATATGTCCAAGCTCTTACAGTCACAAGAGGACCAACTCTATTCATCCGAATACTTGGACGACAGCCTCAGACCTCTCCTGGACCGCTCATCATGTTTAAGGTACGAACATGTCATCTTTCTCGGAAACGTAGAACACCCATGTTCTCCATCTAATCTTAAACTGTGAGGTTCTGCCATTATGCCTGGCTATAAGGCATTCTAAAGCATATATTTCATTAATAATATGACACCATTGAGCGTGCGTTGGCACCCTGGATAGTCTCCAAAGGCAAGTAATCACCTTTTTAGCTGTAAGAATATAAATAAGAGTGAACTCTGCGATATACGAAGGTCCTGAGGTGGGATTGAAAGGAGAACTAGTTCTGGTGTTAAAACAGCCTCTACCCCCACTACCATATACGCTTTCAAAGCTGCACAGGTCCCTTCACTGGGTGCCTGAGGAAGGGCCCTGTGAAGCCTCAAAAGCTCGTGTACTATATCACTTTGCGTAAGACATATATTAGCCCATACAAGGTAACCAACTGTTCAGCGACTCCTGGAAGAAGATGAGAAGACAGACAGGCAGACAGACCAACAGACAGACTGACAGATATACACACAAATAGACAGACATAAAGATTTATACATCATGACATCATTTTTGGCCCATCAGGCTAGCTTGTTCCTAAACATTCCAAGTACTCTTTTCTTTTTTTCCCCACACGAGGTCATCTCATGCAAACGGTTCTAAAATTCTAGAGTTCTATGTTTAGTTAGCATAGTCCATTTCATCATATAGCGGTTTCTCTACTTTTCCACAAAATCAAAAAGTTTTATTTTAAATTTAAGTTGCATTATTTTTAAAACAGAAATCATCAACATGATTAATAAATAGAACAATGTATGGCATGGTGTGTGTCATGAGAATCCCCCCCCCCCCGAGGTATTAGATGCTACATAAACCCTGAGAGTGAAGCTTGAGGGGGTTATTACAGCATCTAACATGGGGGGGGGGTGTAAACTTCAAGTTTTACACACTACCCCATATTTTATTTTATATAATTGCTGGGTTTTGCTTTCTGGCCCACAGCAATTATATACTGGCTGGCAGTATAGCCTAGAGGTTAAAGGAACGAGGTGTGAACAAGCTTGGTACATCCAGCAGACCAGACCTGAGTTTGATTCTCACAGCCTCCACTTGCATACTGTGTGACTCTGAGCAAGTCACTTAACCGCCCAGTGCTCCCAGGTCGCTCCTGAAAACAGGCACTTGTGCCTAGTGGGCCTTACCTGGTTACCAAAGACTAAAATAAATAAAAAAATTTAAAGAATAATGCATGGGGTGCTGTGCATTATGAGAATTTAATGCACACCTATAGTGTGGGAATACTACATAAACCCTAAGAGTGAAGCTTGAGGGTTTTATAAAAGCATCTCACGCCGACGGTGTGCATTAAATTTAAGTATGCACATCATCACCCCATTTTTATTTTTTATAATTACTGGAGAGCAATTTTTTTCCAACCAGAAAATATAAAAACAACACTGAGAAAGCATGGTTTTTGCAGGTTGCAGTATTGGGCATTTAAGAATGATATGTCCCCTGCAAAGCCCTATGAACTTAACATTGCCACTAACTGTAATTGTTGGAAATGTAAGGCTACTGAAGCTAACATGCTGCATATGTTGTGGGATTGCCCTAAATTAAAAGAGTTCTGGGTTGAGGTGGGTAAAATATGTGAATCTTCTCTTTCTAGTGTAATACCTCTTTCACACTTACTTACATATTAGGTATCTCTTCACCTGGTCTCATGCTTACGCATCAACAGGTACTGTGGCTCTCAGAGGTCTCTGTATGTGCCAAGAGGCTAATTTTAAAATACTGGACAGACCCTAAGGTACTCTCTCTAGCTGAATGGCTGAACATGATGAGCTATACTGCCAACAATGAGAGAATCTCTTTTTTGCTTTCGGACAAACTAGACAGATATTTGGATCTATGGGGAGCATTTTTGGAAAAGAAAAATCCCGCATGAATTAAATAAGTGATGCAGGTTTAATAAGATAAGAAATGGTAACAAACAAATGTTTTAAGATTACTGTGCTAGCAGGTTAGTTCAGTGGAGCTGTTAGCCTAGAATAATTTATTTATTTATTTATTTTCATCTTTATCCTCCTCCTTCCGTCCGCTCATGTCCTCCGGTACCTACCTTAGGGATCTGCCCCTAGAGTGCCCATCCCCCTCTCCTCGCACAGTGGGGTCTGTCCCGTAGGTGGTCCAGGTGGACTTAGGGCGGCCTTCATCTAGGGCTGCCGGAGGGGATTTTCCGTTTTCTCCCCTTACGTCCCCACTCCCCCTAGGACGCCTTGCGCTTGGGACGTACGTCCCGAGTGGTAGCATGCTTACGCACGCAGACCCTCATGCGCCACGACGTCCCCCCTTCCCGGCTCCGACAAGCGAAGCCGCCTCCATCCCTTCCCACTGCCGGTGCTTCCACCGGCTACGGAAGGAATGCAGAGCGCAATGCGCTCTTGGTAACCCGCCCCTGAGGGAGGAGAGCACCCGCTGGGACGCTCGATCCTCCCTCTCCCACCACCCGGCCACCCGAGTCCGTCCCTGAACCCGGGTTGCCAGCGCCAGAAGCGGGTGTGGCGTCAGCGCCTCAACCCTCAGCGCCACCGGGCCGGAGATTTATTTATTTTTTAATGTTTAATTTATTATTAGTTAGGAAAAGTCCTGGTTTACATTCTGTTACTGTGTATGTAATTGCTTAATCATGACGAGATGTTTTTGTAGGTTTGATGATGCTTTTTTTTTCTCTCTCTCCAATGACTTATGTATGTATATCTGTTTTACTTCTTTCTAAAATAAAAAAACTATTATGGTAAAAAAAAAAAATAATTAAAAACAGAATTGAAGACAAGATGAATATGTGTTCTTAAATGAATTTATTTAATCACCTGTACATGAAACTTTTCTGATAGCAGGCTATCAAGGAGAAATTATAAAATGGGCAAAGGATTTCAAGCAATCTGATTGGTTGTTAGCCATGCATTAGATGTGTCTAATGCACAGCTAAAACTAGAACCCCCATTTAGAATACACAGGCCCATTTTATAAGTGCAATACGCCACTCCGGGGATGTGCATTAGACAGTTCTAATGCACGGCTACGGGACTGGATGCACTTGCCTGTGGCCTCAAGGCCTCACCACGTCTCCCCTAGCCGTGCATTAGAACTGTCTAATGCACACCCCATCGTGTCTTATTGCTTACTTAAACCTGTTTTCAAACTTAGAAACAGGGACTGCTTGTGCCTCAACTATGTAAACATTTTGATCTTTGTGAAAAACTGCAATAAACAGTTCAAAACTTTGAAACATGAAAGAACTGAGCTTTGTATTCTGTTTCGTGGAGCTTGCTTGAACTCCAATGTCACAAGGTCTGTTTCCATGGGGATTTTCTTTGGATTAGGTCACAGAGAGCTACTTGACAGGAATGTCATTGTTTCTGCCACTCAGAAAGTCTTTTTTATTCCGAAATTTAAGTTTTTCTTTTTTTAATTTTACTGCAGGTTAATACTATTTTCTCTGAGGTCTCAATGTGTTGGCATTTAGTGTTCGAGTGTGTCCATCCTCACAACCAAGTGAAAGTGACACCAGCTGTGCGGCAGCGGCTGTGAGAACAGAGTTCATACTTACAGACTTGTGAGACAGTGCATGTCTACTGTATAATGTGTGGATTGCCTATGCGCTGTGTATCTGAGGTGCATAGGCAACCGTAAGTGTGAAAGCCATGCAGCAAACTCCCAGCGGCATTCACAATCAGAACACATGCCAGTTGCACACCGGATCCCCCAGCCACATTGGCACCTACGCACCACTGGCGGTCCGGGGGGAGTGTCAGGAGTGGGCTTGCACTCCATGCCATTCATTAAGGCATGTAGTGTCAGGCACAGAAGGGCACAAGTTACAGCAGTGGGGACCCTGCCGGAACCCACTGCAAGCTCCCACAAATGACACCTGCCAGCTGTGGCGGGACTGGGAGTCGAGCCTTCATGTTGCCTCAGCCCATTAGGCAGGTAGGGAGGGCTAGGGCAACTGTTCGGGTGTGTGCCCATCTTTAATAGGAATTTGGATCTATGCTTTCCCACACTCCTCTCCTCCCATGGTGCAAGGGATTCACTCTGGGACCCAGGACGGGCATCCGATTGAATACCTGCCTGGGTCCACAGCTCTGCACCCGTCCGCCCCCTGCAAACCTGCAGGCCGGAGGTGTGGGGCCATGGACAGGTGGCTGGGGATAGTAAATTCCAGCTGGTGTGCACCTGTCCACAGGTGTGGAGCTGCGCAGCTGGGGTACGTGCCTTTGGCACCTAACTTACACCCTTTGATGCATGGAGCCCATTACATTTATGTGTACACTTCCTGAGTCTCATAGTTATAAGAGTTTCTACTCAAGTCCTTTGTGTGCCAGAACCGCTCTACTGCGCTTTGCAGTTCTCTCGCCCAAAGAACTCAAGAATCCACTCTTATAACCATAACAGACACAGTAACTGTACACATAAACGTATAAGATAGACTGACAGATGAAACAGGCAGACAGGCACACATAGGACAGAATAAATGAATGAATGAGTGAGCTTTGGATTTATGTAGTACCTGACATAGTATCTGATGTTTTGTTACAACTTACTGTACCCTGTATCTCATGTAATTATGCTGTTTTTACCTTGTTTGTGCCATCCTTGTGGCCCAGTTTGTACCTGAAAACAGTCCTGGGATCAGTGCACTCACTGGGTTAAGAAATAAAAATAAATGCAGACTGTATCTTAAAGCCTTTTACAAAGTAATGTCTGGTTAGATACTGCTAGTACACACACACTCTGGAACATCTTCCTTTGTGACATAGAGTGTGGGATCCATCCAGGGAAGGATCAACCTTTTTGCAGGTGACATAAAGACCTGGGGAATGGTGGGTAGTGTGGAGGAGATTAGAACCATGAAGGAGGATTCTAAGGGCTAAGAGAAATGGTCTGTGGTGTAGCAGCTGAAATTTAATGTAAGGAGGTGTAAGGTAGTGCATATAGGAGCCAAGAACCCCCAAAACAGAATACAGGATGGAAGGAGTAGCGGTTGAAAAAACAGACGAGGAATGCCCAAGGAGTGATCATCATGGACAACTTGAAATCATTGGCCCAATGTAACAGGCAGTTGGATGAGCCAATAGAATACTGGGATGCATAAGGAGGGGGATGAGCAATTATAGGAGGGCGGGGATCCTGCCCCTGTACAGATTCTCATTCAACCTCTCAGGGAGCATCGCCACACACGTTCAGCTGCACCTTTAGATTTAGACGACTCTCCAACCTTTTAACCATTTAACAGGACACATGAATGAGTAGCACCCCCACACAGCATCACAGTCATAGCATTGACACTATGTGGGGGTGCTACTCATTCGTGTGTGCTGCTAAAATGTTCATAAAAAAACCTTTTTTTTTAAATCTACTCCAAGGGTGGGGAGTCATCTAAGTGAAAGTGTAGCTGAACGTGTGTGGCGATACATAGAGTGCGTTTTTACTTTGGGCTCCTTCCTCTGTATACTGGGCTGCTATTTCATTGGACAGTCTCACATGGCATACTTTGTGTGGTTTTGGAGCCCATACTTGAGGAAGAACAGACACAGGGTGGAGACAGACGGCCGGGGTGGGTGGGTAACGAAAAGGATCCAAGGACAACAACGGAAGTCCTACCTGGAGAGGTTAGAAGACCTCAGCATGTACACCTTGAAGTCAGGAAGGGGGGGAGATAGGACAGAGACATACACGTACTGGTGATAGTGGAGGACTCCAGACCCATGCAGGTAGCCTGGTGGAACGTCATGGAATTTGTGTACATGACGCTAGACTACCATTATGCTACTTGCATGACTTCAAGCTGAGTGCTGCCGACTGATCACTATGGTTGTCAGCTTGGGAGAAGCTGTCACGCTGGAAAAAAATATGGGAGTGGGGTGGGGCAGCTCCCCATGTAACATAGCATGAAAGCTGGTTTTAAGAAGAATTGAGGTCTTTTACCCCCCCACACCCCCTTATTTTACATAAAAGTGGTACTTTGGTTGTGTATGGCGGTACATCACTACTCCTACAGCACCGCGTGTGCAGCTGTCCCATAGAACTGTGGACATGGTGTAGAGCTTTGCGTAGTTAAGAGCTTACCAGGTAAGTGGATCTGGAGTCCTCCACTATTGCCCAGGTACCGCTATGGAACAGATAAGGCAGACTACAAACAGTTGTTCATACTGAGTGAGCACACAGGCACAAGGGGGAGCTCAATGAAGCTGTCGGGGGGGGGTAGGAAGGACATCAGTAAGCCCTTTTTCAGAGAGAGTGGAATATCTATGGAAAAAAAAATGCCAGGGAAGTTGCCTGTGCTCAGTCAGTAGAAGTATTCAAACACAGATGGAACAAATATATGGGATGGGTAAGAGTGATAAGGGGAGGGAAAAGGGGATGAAAAAGGTGAGAGTGACCAATGGGGCCATCGCATCTAACCTTAGGCACAGGTGGGCAGACTGCCAATGGGCTTTTTTTTCTGCCATCAACATCTATGTTTCTGTTAGTCTGGTGGAGTGCTGGAGCCATGTTAGTACCTACTGCAAACTGCCACGGCAGCAGGAGGTCATCCTAACATGCCTGGGGGCGTTTTTAGGTGCAGTTGCCCTTCACCTGGAGGAGAAAAAGTTGGTTAGAACATGACTCTTGAGACACACTTAGTGTTGCTGAGGCCCCGGAAAGAAAACCTGCAGTGACATCACAGTTCATCACCTCCAGGGGGCATCACAGTCACTCTATGTGCACTGCTGGAAAGGAGGCAGTAATGGGCCTTGGTGGAAGGAATGCAAAGGAGAAGCAGTCAGGTTTGAGAGAAGGAGCTTCTGTTTTCCCTGGAATTACAGGAATTCTCTAATCTGAGATTACTGGCACATAACTCTCAACTGTCCTAAATAAGGAGTGACAGTCACTCCTGTTGTCACTCAGAAGCTCTCTGTCTCTGAGAACTGTGCTGTCGCTCATTTTATGCCATGACTTTAAAACAAGATCGAGGTGTTGTGAAAGAAGCAATCTGAAATCCTGTGTTACTATCTTTTTACAACTGAGAACAACAGACCTGCATGCTATGCTAACTTCCAGTGCTAGGAATATTTATAGCACGTAGCAAACAGGGTAGCAGAAAGCCACCGCACACACACAAGTCTCAGTGTGGGCCAGCATGCTGCTGCCCTGTTTGCCGCATACAATAAATATTCCTAGTGCTGGAAGTTGACGTAGTGTGTCAGTTTGTTGTTTTTCTGCCCCGTCTTAGTTAACTAGCACATCTGTGATCCTGAGTTGCATTTACTTTCTATTTTTGTTTTCCATATACATTTTGACGTTGTTTTTCCCTGTTTTTTCTCCCAGTCCCCCATCCCAGTGCAAACGTGCACATGTGGAGGCACACGCACGTTGCACTTGAGACATCCTCTGTACATGTCACCCCCTCCTGCCTGCACTGCCACTGGACCTCCACCCGGTGGCAACGGAACGGGGGGGAGGGGTGGCAACCTCCCTGGGAGAGGAGAGCTGCCTTGGGCGGCTCGACCCAGCTCCCTCCCTCCCTCCCCATGCCGGCTCCCTGGCAACCTGAGGTACTTCCCGAACCTGGGTCACCAGCATGGCACAAGGTAAGGCATCCAGCACCTCAACCCCAGCGCCTCAACCCTCGGCGCCACTGGGCTGGCCTTTACTTTCTATTTTTCTTACAATTATTTTACCCTGAATAGCCCAACTAAGATGCTACATGTTATTTCCAGTGGGGTCTCGAGTCTACCCATTTCCACAGCTGAGCTAACTGCAAGACTGGAAGGTTAAGTGAATTGCACAGGGTTACACAGCAAATATTTGATTCTGGTGGGGTTTGAAACTGCAATTTTTCAGTTCCCACGCTGGTGCTTTAACCACTAGGCCACCCTGTCTTCCTAAGAAGGAGATGTTACTTCTCTGTTGGGCTAATCTGTGGAAATAAATTGCAAAAATAAATAAATAAATACATTGTATACTTGGTGTGTGGGGAGTAGGTACAGTGCCAGAAAGTTTATATTGTGTCAAGTCAAAATGTAATCGCAATTGTTATTTATAAAAATGGTTATGATAGGCCAGCCCGGTGGCGCTGAGGGTTGAGGCGCTGGACGCCACACCTTGCGCCACGCTGGTGACCCGGGTTCGGAAGCGGACTCGGGTCGTCGGTGGGTCGGCCGGGGGGAGATAGGCTTGAGCGTCCAATGACAGCTCGCCTTCTCCGGGGAGGGATTCGGCCGATGCCCGACACTTGCATGACCCCGAGCGGAGGCTCGAGGAACTGCAAGCTCCATTTGGGGATGGGCAGCCATTGAGCAGCATGGACGTCGGCGCGCGCGCCATGACGTCCAGGGAGGTTACTTGCTGCTCGGGGAGGGAGAAAAACGTGGAAACAAGCCTGCCTCAGCCGGGAAGATGGGAGGACAATGGCTGTGCCCATGATTTGCCTGTGCCCGCCCAGCAGACCACAGACCGACGAAATGTAAGTAACGGGGTCTGAGCCCCCCACCTCGTCCCCGCCCGGGGGGTAATCCGCAGCTCCATGGGGCCTAGGGGTCTGCTTGGGTAGGGTTCCGGGCAGTGGGATGTCCAGTTGTCCTCCCTGAAGGGTCGGAGGTGGCAGGCTGGGGAGGAGGAATAAATAGTAATTAAAAAAAAAAAAAAATGGTTATGACAAACCAAGAAGAGAGTGATTGGTCAAATGTGATCACATGACTGCATCATTCCAGCATGACAACACGAGTCAGAAGGGCCTTAGTGCACAAAGGCCACTGCCTGACCAGGATCCTGATTGAGTCACCAGCAGAGGATGGACCCCCCCCCCAACCCCGACCTCTGCCATAGAGCTGTCAGCAGCAAGGTTAGTGGTGCATGGGGCTGCGTGGTCACCAGAGGATTGAAGGAGGATGATGAGGGCCAGGTCAGAGAGACAAAGAGGGTCAGAAAAAAAATGTAACTTTCTTTTTTAGTTAATCTTGTTTCTCCCCTCCGTCGTATAGCCCCGTAACTTCTGTTATGTTGATTAATAGTAATTTGCTTTTTCATTAGTTCTATGTAAAGGAAGGGATAAAAGCAACTGAACAAAAGAGTAAACAGGCAGGAGAGGAAGCACTGTGGGTCACCTTGGAGACTGGAAAGGGCACCACAATCCACACAGGGGTTGTGTACAGACCCCCATGTCAGGGGGAGGGAATGGACAAGGATATGATAGAAGGCATTCTTAGGATGGCAGAGAAAGGGGAGATACTGTTGATGGGAGACCTGAATATGCCAGATGTTAACTGGAGCACATTGCTGCAGCCACATCCAAGAGCAGGGCCATTCTTGATGCCCTACAGGTGGCAAGGCCTCAGACAGCTAGTTGCGAACCCACTCGTGAGGGAGCAATCTTAGACCTCGTGACTCTCAAGCGGGGCAGTGAGAGGATCTCAGATCTAGAAGTGGGTTGCCATCTGGGAACAAGTGACCATCAAACAGTGTGGTTCACGTTAAACTCAGCTACAGAGTCAAGCCATACAAAAGTGAGGGTACTGGACTTCAGGAGGGATGACTTTGGCAAGATGGGAGAGTGCCTCAGAAAAGCACTAGCAAACAGGCTAGAAGGAGGTGTGGAGCAACAATGGGGAATCATCAAAACTGCCATCACAGAGGCAACAAGCCTTTGTGTGAAGCAACTAAACAAATCAAAATGAAAGAAAAAGCCACTATGGTTCTCAAAAGAGGTGGCTGTGAAAGTCAGGAAGAAAAAGATAGCATTCCGGAAGTATAAGGAAACACAGAAGGAGCAGGACAGAGAGCTGTACCAGTTAAGGCAGAAGGAAGCAGGGAGGGAAGTCAGAATAGCAAAGGCCCAAACTGAGGAAAAGATAGCCAACTCGGTTAAGAAGGGGGATAAAACCTTTTATAGGTACATCAGTGAGCGTAGAAAGACAAAGGGAGGGATAGTGAGGCTGAATAGAATGAACGGTGGGTGGGCAGAGGGGGACAGTGAAAAAGCAGGGATACTGAACGAATATTTCTGCTCAGTATTCATAAAAGAGGAAGGGGAAGTGCCTAATCCAATTAACAGAAGCACTCTTGATAGGGGGGGTCGATCCCAGTCCTTTCATAGAAGAAAGGGTTCTGCAAGAACTCCTAAAACTGAAGGTGGACAAAGCAATGGGGCCTGATGGAATTCACCCCAGAATTCTAAAAGAATTAAGGGGGGAACTAGCGAAACCACTGGCTACTCTTTATAATAAATAATGGGAGGATGGTGTGGTACCCGAGGACTGGAGGAAGGCGGATGTGATTCCACTTCATAAAAGTGGGACCAAGACAGAGGCAGGAAACTACAGACCTGTCAGTTTGACCTCTGTGGTAGGGAAAGTGATGGGTCACTTCTGAAGGAAAAAATTGTTGAGTATCTAGAGGCCAGTGGGGCTGGGACCCAAGGCAGCATGGGTTCTGGCGGGGAAGGTCATGTCAGGCAGATCTAATAGATTTCTTTGACTGGGTGACCAAGTAGTAGACCAGGGAGGGCTGTGGACATGGCCTACCTAGACTTTAGCAAGGCATTTGACACAGTCCCACACAAAGATTAATAGTCAAATTAACCAGCCTGGGATGGGTCCCAGGGTGGTAGCCTGGGTAAAACATTGGCTGCACAACAGGACACAGAAGGTAATTGCAAATGGAGTCCACTCTGAAGAAAGATGGGTTACTAGTGGGGTACTGCAGTTCAGTATTGGGTCCAGTCCTTTTTAATGTCTTCATAAATGACATTGCAGAGGCACTGGAAGGAAAAGTATGCCTCTTTGCAGATGACACAAAGATCTGCAACAGGGTTGGATACACAAGGAGGCATGGAAAGGATGAGAAGGGACTTGGCAAGGTTGGAGGAATGGTCAGAAGTATGGCAGCTTGGATTCAATGCAAAGAAGTGCAAAATAATGCACCTGGGAAATAAGAACCCAGGGGAAGAATACACAATGTGGGAGGAGGTAGTAACAACAACAAAAAAGGAAAGGGACCTGGGGGTAATCATATCAGATGACCTTACGGTTAGCAAGCAATGTGAGAAGGCAGTAGGGAGGGCTGGGGGTATACTGGGATGCATAGGAGAGGCATCACCAGCAGAAAACAGGAAGTTGTTATCCCTCTGTACAGACAATTGGTGAGACCCCATCTGGAGTACTGCATCCAGTTCTGGAGACCCCATCTCCGCAAGGACATAGACAGGATAGAGGCAGTCCAGAGGAGGGCAACTAAAATGGTGCCGGGTCTGCAAGAGAAGCCGTACGAGGAGAGACTAAAGGAGCTTAATATGTATACCCTTGAGGAAAGAAGGGAGAGGGGGGACATGATGGAAACTTTTAAGTACCTCAGTGGAATCAATAAAGTCCAAGAGGGTAGCATCTTTCAGAAAAAGAGACGTGCAAGAACAAGGGGACACAATTTAAAGATAGAGGAGGGGAGTTTCAGGGGCAATGTGAGGAAGTATTATTTCACAGAGAGGGTAGTGGATGCATGGAACAGCCTTCCTGAGGAGGTTGTGGGGTCTAAAACTGTGGGAGAATTCAAAAATGCATGGGACAGACATAAGGCAATTCTTGTGGGGGGTAGGAAGAAATAGGCTGTTGGTTAACCAGGATCTGCAGCCTATCCTGTAGGTAGGGAAATGGGCAGACTAGATGGGCCAAGTGGTCCTTATCTGCCGTCAAAGTCTATGTTTCTATGTTTCTACAATGTGCTATAAGTAATGTATTGTTTGTCAGCTTTTAAGCATTATTGTCTTGTTTTTGATATACTTATTTTCATTCTATGTATGTTATAGTCTGTATTTTTATTTCAATTGTTTAACCAGGTGAGACACACTAAGCTGAAAGCTTGTTTACAGGTACAACCTGGGAGCACAGGGAAGTTAAGTGACTTTCTCAGGGTCACACAGTATGCAAGTGGGGGCTGTGGGATTCAAACCCAGGTCTCCAGATTTGCAGCTCAGAGCCTTAAACCACTGCACTATACTGCCTCCCATTTTGCATCTGTTCTCTGCTTCTCTCATCCCCTGCTCTCCCCCCAGGATACATCTGGAAATGAGCTGTTGCCAGCTCAGTATGTCTTTCCTGGTAAAACCTTTGAAATAAATAAGCTCTTTTTTTTTTGTATAGGTGGAATGAACCCTAGCTGACACTGGGGACTGGGCACCCCAGTGTCGGGATACTCTTTGGTGGCACTGGGGCTGTGCATCCCAGTGCTGCTACCTCTATTGGCGGAGGGGTGCTCTGAGGTGGGCACCCTAGTCCGCTTAGAAATTATTATATTATTGAAGGTAGGTAGGTACATAGATAGATAGATGTAACTCGAACCAAGATGTGTGGACCAGTGGCTCACTGCTGGTCCTCAAGCCAGCAGAACATCTGCGGCTGCAGTAGTGAGGATAGTCCCGCTGTTCTCGTACACAGAACGCGGTTTCCTCACTGCTGACTAATGCTGTCTTTCAGGTGTCTGGAAAAGCTGCTTCTGGACATAATTTAAAAAAAAAACACCAGAATCTAGCTAAACAGCTCAGGTTCAGGTGTTTATATAAAAAAAAAAAAAAACATCATTGTTGGTATTTTTTACCCTTTTTACTTAAAAACAAGCAAACAAGATAACGACTGTCACAAATAGTTGTTTTTTCTCATGAGTGATAAATCACTAATTTTGTGAAAGGTATATGTAAAAGTTATTAGGGAGCAAAATGTAGTTTTTTTCCCATATGGTTTTATCTCTTGCACCTTGGCAGGCTGGGCAGCTATATCAGCTCTGTCCTAGTGCACATAGCCACCCAGTCTTATCCTCCTCCCCGAGACAGGCGGCCACAGTGCCAGCAGGAGGGCTTCATTAAGCCAGACTCCATTTTCCTCCAGTTTTCTCCCAGGACATAGCGTACATACAATGCATACACAAGTACTCTACCTCTGCGGAGGCACTCCAAGCTCGCTGTATGCTGGCCCTTCCCCTCATTACAGGACTCACATGCACCACCGTCTGACTTCCGCCTGGTATCAGTCAAGCGGCGAGTCATGGGACCCCCCTGAGGGAAGAGAGCAGTCCTACAGATGCTCAGCCTTCTCTCTCCCGGCCGAGCCCCCAAGCAACCCGAGTCTGTTTCTGAACTCGGGTCACCGGCATGGCAAAAAAATTGGGGTTTAACATTAAAGTCCTTACTCAACCCCAACTATACTGGCACTACTGCACCAGTAAAATATAAATACATATTGTTTGTCTTATCTGCTGACCAGCCTCTGTCTGGACTGGTTCCCCCAGCCCCATCACCCAGCTTCCTTGGGGCTTACCGTGCTCTGTTCATCCTCTGCCACAGAACCTGGAGACACAGTACCCAGTCACTGGTGTGAGGCCTGCAGGGGACCGGGCCTTCGTCCAGCCGCAGTCGGGGAGGGAGGGAGGGTTCCCATTTTTCTTCCTGGGTCCACGGGTCTGCATTGCTGCATTGCGCGAGCTCTGCCTCCACTCAGACACTCCACCACCATTAAGTGGGTTGGACTCATTCCCTTGCATCCCACTGAGCTGCCACCCAAATCCTCTAGGTGGCAGCCACCTATGGAGATGTGCATACTCCCCCCCTCCCCAAAGGAGGAGAGCTGTCCTTGGGATGCTCAATCCTCCACTCCTCAGCCAGCCCCCAAGGGAGCCATGTCCATTCCCAAACCCGGATCGCCAGCATATCAGGAGGTGAGGTGCCCAGCACCCCAACCCTCCCTGTCACCGGGCTGGTTTTATGTATTTTTTTAAATCTGAAGTTTATCATTCCTGGCATTGGTCTGGCCCTTCTCTGCCCCAGGCAACCACCCAGCCTTGATGTCCCTACCTGCCACCGTCGTTCCAACTCGAGGTTAACCCTCCCCCTGGTGGGGTTGAATGGAGAGGGCTTGTCCTGAGGCAAGTTGAGGGGTACAGTAGGCTGTGCGGAGCCCGAGTGTAGCGAGCATCATGCTGCCATTCCGTGGTGTTTTTCCACCAGTTTTTCACTCTCTCAGAGAACACATGCAGTGAGGACTCCACTGTGTCACTCCTAGCCTCCGTTAGGGGTCACAAGAACACCAGGTGCTTCCCCCCTTCCCCCAGAGGAGAGCCGTCCATAGGACACTCCATCCTTCTCCCTTCCCAGTTAGTCCTCTGACTCCCGTACTCACTTCTTAACCTGGGTCGTCGGCATCATGAGTAGTAGCACTACCCCTGCACCAGTGGGCATGCTCTATTCCAAGCTTATTCCTGAACTCGGGTCACTAGCAACCCTGCATACGCACCAACAGGCTGGCCCCTTACTGCATAGTTTTAAGGAACTGAGTGGATGTTGTCAGACTGGTCATTACACCTTCCCACCATCTACCATTTCATTCGGCTCCATGCTATCTCACCAGTTATAGCCCCCAGTGCCAAACACACCTCGAGGAAGTTGAGGGGGATATGCCAAACTCCACCCCTACCCGACCACTCCTACATTCTTCAACTTCCGTAACACTTGCCAGCAACACAGAACACAGAGACACACCAGCACCTTTTTCTTTCCTGTGTTCTGCCAACAAAGCATCCTTGTGTCAGGCCTCTTGTCAACCGAAACTGACTCTCCCTGTCAAATGACACGAGGAGATTACAGCCTGTCTGCAGGGGAGTATGGGAGGAGACAGTGTCTAGGTCTTGGTTTTACTATCCACACAAAATATGTTTTCTCTCATCTTCTTCTCTTCCTTCTTTATGTCTCACTCTGGTTTCCTTCTATCTTTCAGTCCCATTCTCTAACTTTTTCCTAAAATGAGAAGAGGTAATTGGTTAGTATGCTACTACACTCTAATTCTTCCATTGTACATTTTGTTAAATTATATATAAAAGAAAACTTATAGATACAAAATTTTAAAACTATATCAAAGAAATTTCTTTAATCTGGTATGGTTTCTTTTTCCACATAGCTTTTTTCCCGCTGGTCGGCTCGGGCAGGCTAGTCGGTCCTGTCCCTGCCCCCTTCACCCAATATTCCACCTCAACCATGACCGGGACCCTGAGACCCCCACAGATTGTCCCCCATGGCAGGGCCAGATGGGGGAGGGCTGTCTTCCCTCCCCCCACCCGAGGACACACATCCAGTATTGGGGTCCCAGTTGGGTGGCAGTGCAGGGCAGAGAACCAGCGGGCAGGACTTCATGGTGCCCAAGCTACTTTTCCTATTTCTCTCTGAGTTCCTTTAGCCATGGTGGCATGGGCAACACATGCGTAAAGGCGTGCATGCATCACAGAACCGCGGCTCCCCCTTCCCTGACCTCAGTCTGCCACTTGTGCATCAGCGCTGCCACCAGGCCTCCACCTGGTGGCAGCAAAGAGCCAAGTCAACCCACCACCTCAATCCAGGAGAGGACAGCTGCCAGGCGACCACTCAATCCACTCCCAGCCCTCCCTCCACACCGAGCCCCAGTGACCCATACTCATTCCCGAACATTGGTCGCCGGCATGGTGACAAGTAAGGCACTTGGTGCTTCAGCCCTCTATGCCACTGGCCAGCCTTTTTGTCTAGTAGGTTGACAGTGACAGTATATATGTTATAGTCGTATTGCTGAATTTGAGCTAAATGTAATATGTATTCCCATACACTTCACTTTAAATGTTTTTCAGAAACTTTCAGTAAAATATTATTGAGAAAAAAAACACCCGTACGGTTCCTGTTTCCAAGTGCCAGCTGTGATATGAAGAACCTTGTTAGACAAGACAGAGTAGGGAAAAGAGAGGGGGGTGGGGTGCTCCTATACTACAAGGTACGCTTAAACGTATCTATCATAAGTCACACCCCACATCCATCTCATACCTGTGAGTTCTTGCATGCCCTCCTCCTGCTAGGCAGCACCAAAAAGGTTCACCTGATCTGTGCCTACACTCCTCCTAAGGGAGGTGTGCTAGGGCTCTCCTCCCTCCTCGACAGTCTCAGTCCCATGGTTGGCTCGAATGAGCTGCTAGTCCTAGGTGATTTCAACCTTAACCGGGTGGGCTGCAATGTCCAGCTATACAAGCCCCTACTGGCTGGTCTCACCCTCAGTCAACTCATTACTGAACCCACAAGTCTCTCCTCATGTGGAGACAAGGGCTCCCTCATCAACTGGGTGCTGAGCAACCGGCCGGATAGAATTGTCTCCTGTGGTATTCTCCCTGACGTCATCTCGGATCACTGTCCCACCTACTGCATATGGGGCATCTCCCCTCCCAAAATTCCCTGCAAAGTGATCCAGATGAGGGACTACTCCAAACTTAATGTTGGAGACTACCTCGCTGACCTGCGACAATCTGACTGGCCCCACGTCACTGACACAAATGACCCCTCCGGGGCCCTTGACAACTTTCTCACTGTCTTCATGCCACTGCAAAACAAGCATGCTCCCCTCAGAAAAAAGTGGGTGAGGGGCACCATCACAAAGTGGCTTCATAGCAGCCTTCTCTCCCTCATGAAACAAAGGGACAAGTGCTGGGCGAGATACAAGGCCTCCCTCTCCGGCACAGACCTCCTTGAGTACAGACAGCTGACGAACTCCTGCAAAAGAGCCATCCACTCTGCCAAGAGTGAGTTTTGTCAATCTGCCCTGCACTTCTCTGCCAGAAACATGAGAAGCTTCTGGCAGAACATCAAAAACACGGTTGGAGGGTCCGCCAGAGCTCAGGTCACTGACATGCACATTGGTGGAGTAAACTGTAACAATCCCCTCACAATTGCCAATGCCTTTAACTCCCTGTTCACTGACCTGCCAACTCTCCCCTGCCATCCCCATGACCCCAGGGACCACAATCCCCCACGACGGGGTAACCTCCCAACCTCCCTTCTACCTCAGGGTCATCTCTGACTTGGAGACCCAGAAGCTCCTTGCTGGTCTCTCCCCTCACACTGGGGCCGGGCATGACTGTCTTGAGCCCAAACTACTCAGTCTAGGGGCTTCCATCCTAGCCTGGCCTATCACCCACATTTTTAACAAATCGCTAATGTCGGGTACCATCCTGGACATCTGAAAAGTGGCCAAAGCCGTACCTGTTCACAAACAAGGCGATCCTAATAAAGATCTCAAGAACTACTGCCCCATAGCGATCCTATCTGCAATCAGCAGGTTTCTTGAAAAGGTGGTTGGCTCACAGGTCACCCACTACCTGCAGATCCATGACCTAATCTCCCCTGCGCAACATGGCTTCAGAAACGGGCACACTACCTCCACCGCCCTAGCCATTGTCACCTCTGAGGTCAGGTCTGCTGCCGACCTACGCAAAATGACTGGAGCCATCTTCATGGATCTTTCAAAAGCCTTCGACCAGGTTGACCACTCACTCTTGTGCTCCTCCCTCCAGACCCTTGGCTTCTCCTCCCCAGCCCTTGCCTGGTTCAATAACTACCTCACGGGCAGACAGCAGTACACTAAGTTCAACAAGGTCCTGTCTGAGCCCTCTATGGTTAACTGTGGAGTCCCCCAGGATTCTGTCCTTGGACCCCTCCTGTTTTCCCTTTTCATAAACGAGCTGCCCTCAGCCATGGCTCATGGGCGCTCTACTCTGTACGTAGATGACCTAGTCATCCTGACCAACTCCCAGGACATCTCTGTCATCAATGCTAAGCTAAACTTTGATTTCGACCATATTCAAACCTGGCTGAAGGACCGCAAGCTCACTATCAACCTGCAGAAGACTCAGACCACGCTCTTTGGCTCTACAGCCAAGACAAAAGCTGTCCCTGCCCTTCTAAAGATCTTATGTGCCGATGGGTCCCTCCTACAAGTTGCAGATACTATCAAATACCTGGGGCTGACACTTGATCCTCAACTGGATCTCTCTCTGCACATTCACAATGCATGTAAGGCCTCAAACTGTAAGTTGGGCCTTGCATACAGAGCAAAATGCTGCCTCACCCCGGCTGCCCATCTTGCCCTAGCCAGTGGGGTCCTGCTACCCACGCTCTGCTATGGGCTTGTCACCTTCGCCCACACCACCAAAACCAGTATCTCAAAATGGGACAAGGTGCACAACAATGTATGTCGCATTGCACTCTCAGTTCCCTGCCTCACCCACCGCTGTGAGCTCTACTCCCGGCTTGGGTGGCTTCCACCGGAAAAGCACCGCACCTTTGTATTAGGTGCCTTCATTGACAATGTGGTCACAACTGCCACCCTTTCTGCCCTCGCTGCATCCCTCGTACCTGCTGCCCCCTCCTACCATCTAAGATCCAGTGACTCTCATGTCCTCCTGGTCCCAAAAACCCACACCCTAATGGGCGACCGGGCCATCGCTGCGTATGCACCCAGGTTATGGAACTCCCTTCCAGCTAGCACTTGCTACTCCTCCTCCCATCCCTGCTTTAAAGCCTCCCTCTGGGGCTTCCTCAAACTGGCCTCCTCCTGCTACTGCACTTAACCGTACCTCCTTGACCACTCCACGTTGTCTGACTGAGTCGTTACCGAACTCCTTGATTAAGGTTGCAGGCCCCTACTCCTATCCACTAGTGAGGCGTGCTGCTACTAGCTGAACTGATTGTGATGGGTCCACCCTGGCCCTACTGCTCTCTAATTGTTGTATACGTTTACTGTTCTAGCCACTGCTCTATCGTTAGGGGCGTAGTTGCCCTGGTATGTTGATTACTGCCTTTACCTTGCTGTTTATCGTCCTCCTGACTGTAATGTAAATCCCTTGATGCTCTGGTATTACCTTGCTTTGTTGTTGCTCTTGATTATACCCTGTAACTGTCTCTGCCTGTTGTACCTGAATGTACCTCTGTAATTCTCCCGGATCGCACCTGAAAATAGGCACTTGGCTGTCTAGTGTGCTAACCTGGTAAACAAAAAGCAAATAAATAAATAAATATTTACTACTGAATTGCCACCTCTGTCGCCCCCTCCTGAGCTAGAAGGCCTGAGATTTCACAGTGTTTCTTTTTATATTTTAGAGTCATGTGTATGCGTGTGTGTGCGTGCGTGTGTGTGTGTGTGCGTGTGTGTGTGTCTAACTCCAAGAAATCATCTCCATGCAATACATGCAGGTTTCACTGTGACAGATAAGGGATTCACTCAGATAAAGCAGATAAACACCCCCTTCCTGGCCTGATAACACAAAGGTGTGGGAGGTGATAAATCCCATTTCATTTGTTTCCCACTATCTTGCACTTGTTATGTTTTTTTCACATTCCTCAGTGCTGTAAACATCCAAAGATTCTCTAAACATTCAAACACTTCCCTGGCTTGCAAAAACTACCACAGAACCAGTCCTTGTCAGAGACAGCAACCAGGTCTTATATTCTCAAATGTGTTGCTTGTCTGTGTGTTTATACAGTACACAATACACTAGCAGCCTGTTTCATTGGTGTTTTCAAAAACTGATAATCCACACTTAAGAACGTTCAGAGAAATCAGTCATGGTTTAGAATGAGAATTATTTCATCACTCAACTGCCCTAATCCTTCTACACCAAAACACTCTCAAGAAGCTGGAAACACGCACTGGTGGTACCAATCATTAAGGTGGCCCAGCGGACTCTCCCTCCAGCTACCACCAAATGCCGCTTCTACCCATCCTCTCCAAAACTCCTGAGAGGTTTGTTAGCAAGCAGTTATCCAGCTACCATGAAAAATACAACTTCCTAACACCGTTCCAATCTGGCTTCCACCCAAACCACTCAACCTCCACCTCCCTAACAGGGTGACAGACCATATAGAAACTCCAACTCTGACAAGGGTCTGGTCACCGGAGCTATATTCCTACACCTTGAAAATGCCTTCGATTCTGTGGACCACCCTCAGTTCCTACTAAAGTTAGTAGATGCTGGAGCCTCACCAACAGCCTTGGCTTGATTCCACTTGTACCTGGACAACCACATTCAATCTGTCAAGTTAGGACCGAACACCTTCCCCGCCCGACCTGTTTCCTTTAGGGTGTCCCCCAAGGCTCAGTCCTGGGGCCCCTACTTTTCATCATATTCATCAAAGAGCTCCCCCTATCCATCTCATTCAGCAACATATACATGTATGCAGATGACACCATTGTTTACGCATCTGGTCCCTCTGCCTCTGCAACAGAGGTACTCCTTCAAGAGGACTTCATAGCAATCCAAAAATGGTTCGCTGACAAAAGGCTTGTTATGACCTAAAAGAAGACATTGTCCATTCCTAGATCTCTCTTTCACAACTAAGGCCCAATGGAAGAAATTTGACAAAGTCTGAGCAAAGTTGTGCAGCCTAGGAGTAGTGCACGCACTCCTTGTCCATGCCTGCATGCCTTCAAATTTATTATGGCGGGCATACTTTTCAATTAACATGCATAAGAACATACAAAAAGAGGGGGTGATGTGGAGCATGACTGCTGTGTAGATGCACTCTCAACGACACGCTACTTCAGAGGCAGCATTTTCTTTATAAAATAATTATTTCACTTACTGGATCGGAAAATAAAGAGCACCCACCAAATCGGTGCATCAAGCGGTACAAGTAGATACCCTTTGCAGCCATGGGAGGCACACAGAAAGGAGGTGCAAGTCGATCTAAAAACCAACTGGCACCAGAGCTACAGGTCATTGGACCACAGGCAATAGCGGTCGGAGGGGAGCTGCCGTGGAAATCACTACAACTGTCTGTGCAAGCCATGGATATAAAAGTAGAAATCATCCTAAGCCATTTGAGCAATCAAGATGTCAGAATTGAAGTGGCTACAAAAACAGCTGCTGCCACAGAATCACAAGCCATTCAAGCTCTGGCTGCTTCAAGTAAAATAGCGCAAGAGAACTCCCAACTCAGGTACCATCTGGAGGTCCTGGAAAATGTCAGCAGGGCCTCTCACATTCAAATTGTTGGCCTCCCTGAGGGACCAGAGGAGGACGATCTCTTGAACGTTTTACAGACGTGGTTACCAGGTGTGCTGAAATTGAACCCGGACACTGCCATACATTTCTGTAGAGCTTACTGTATTGTCACAAGATCAGCGATGCCTGGCAATGATTTGCCAAGAACTATCCAACTGGTGATGGAAGGTGTAAGGGCCCACGATGACAACCTGAAGGCCACCAGATCTGCAGATATGCTTAGCCACAATGGGACTACCATACTTCTTTTCCCTGACCTGTCCTCTGCTACGAGAGCTAGAAGGAAGAAATTTGATGGGGTGTGTGACAGATTGCCTAGTCTTGGAGTAGTGCACTCAATGCTTATGCCAGGCCACCTACGTATCTACCATGGAGGACACTCGTATCAATTTAATGACCCGACTGAAGCAGGGAAGAGGGTCGAGTCAATTGCTAAGGAGTTTGAAATGGCAAAACTGAATAAAAGGACTGACGTGGAGGAGGAGGAACCCTGAATAGCTTCAAGGGAGAAGGTGGAGGTTGTGTTGTGGCACTGGATACTGGTGCAAGTATTTTCCAGTATTTTGGACTGACTGTGGATTTATGCTGCACAATTCTCTGATGGGTGAGGTGGTGTTGCAGTGCTAAGCATTTTCTGTTTTTTGAGCTCATGATTGAGACAGGGGTCATATCAACACAGGTTATTGAGGTTATGTATGTAGGAGACTTAATTAACATTTTGTATTTTGATCACCACATGCTTGCAGGGTGTAGCTATCAATTTAACACCTTCTATGGAGTCATGGACATTATTGAACTACCCCATATTCGTTCATTAGATTGCCTTGATTACCTGTTACAATGTACTTGGAGGTATTGGTTAATGTATGATGATGTCTGGCATCAGAAGTTACGTATGTAATTTTTTTTTACATATAATAATATAGAATAAGTTTTAAAAAAAAGAAGAACATATGAAGAAGCCAGCAGAAGAAGGCTGTTAGGTCTGTCTAGTCTGCTTGTATTGCAGGGTCCACAGCTTGAGCGACTGTTCCTGCCCTCCCTCCCCACGTCTCCCATCCTCCCTACCCATGATCCTTACCTTCCCCCTATGCCTATCCCAGCCTCTCTTAAAGCTGCCCACTGTCTTCAATGAGATGACCTCTTCTGGCAATGCATTCCAAGTGTCCACCACCCTCTCCATGAAGAAGTGCACATACACGTGCAGATTTACAAATCCTGGGGAAGCATGCAGAGACAATCTCAAAGGAGTTTGAGATGGCTAGAGCCACCGAGCAGGAGGTATCAAAAGAGGGAGATACATGAATGAGTGGGTGACTGTCTCTTTAGTGTCCTGTTTGGGTCTTCTGTTGCATCTTGATTTTCTAATCTAACTGTACTAAATAATATTACATGGTTGGTAATTAATACCCAGTTCAGATGTCTATTGTGTGATGGGGTGTACGATTAATGTACTCAGTTGATTGCAGACTGTCCCATTTTCCTATCAATTCTAGGATATCCTCATACATTTTACATGACATGTGGAGATGGGATAAGGGTTGTGGCACAGTATTAACTAAGTGTCCACTTCACTTCTGAGACCTTTGGGAGCCTAGTTTTTGAGTTTCTTCAGCTCTTTACTTAAAATAAATGTTCTCCAGTTCGGATCTAGACACATGTCCCTTTCTCCTAAGGTGACTTGATATCACAGTAAGTGGGAATAAGTAAGAAGGCTGTATAGTGCAGTGGTTTAAGGCTCTGAGCTGCAAACCTGGAGACCTGGGTTTGAATCCCACAGCCCCCACTTGCATACTGTGTGACACTGAGCAAGTCACTTAACTTCCTTGTGCTCCAAGGTTGCACCTGTAAACAAACTTTCAACTTATTGTGTCTCTCCTGGTTAAAAAAAAGTAGTTGTTTTTCATATGTTCCACTCAATCCTAATATAGAACTCAATGTCATATGTCTGTTAATTTAGATGGTACTTACAGTAAATGTAATATCACCAGTGTTGGGTAAGTTACTTTTTCTATTACTTTCTGTAACATTTGGAAACTTGTTCCAGGAAGTTCTGCGCAGTCACTAGCAAGGATGGATAAGTACTAGAAAAAGTAATACACCTTACGGTTATAGTTACTTATTTCTTTTTATACAAAAACAATACAAAAAGAATAAATAACTATAAAAGATTACATTTTTTGAAAGTAATAGGTTAGTTACTAGTTGCTTTCAAATAAATGTAATCAGTTACAGTTACGTATTTCTTTTGTATAAAAAGACGTAAGTAATTGTAACTGTAAGGTGTATTACTTGTTTCAGTACTTCTCCATCCTTGCTAGTGACTTCACAGAGCTTTCTGGAACAAGTTTCCAAAAGTAATAGAAAAAGTAACTTACCCAACACTGAATATCACTGTACTGTGGGGTTTCTTGTTCATTTGTTCTAGCAAAGTACTGCCATGTAATTATTCTATGTCTGTGATTGCTACTGCAAAATGCTGCTAAACACGTTTGAATTACGACATCCTTGGAAGGGGTCATATCAACACAGGAGGTTGTGTATAAACAGTGTTTGGATGGTAGGGAGCTGACCGCCACGCTCTTGCAGGGTGTAGCTATCCTGGACTTAATCTGGACAGTAGTTCCACTGTGTTTTACCCCGAATCTGAAAGCCAGATTGTGGAGACTACTTTTGTTAATGTACTATTTGTTGGTTCTTATGACAAAATGTGACGTCTTACAGGAGAAATTTTATATGATCTTGTTTTTAGATAAAACAGTAAAATGTGCCGGCCCGGTGGTGAGGAGGGCTGAGGCATCCTGCCTTAACTCCTGCCATGCCGGCGACCCGTGTTCACAGTGCAGGCGGGTCGCTGGGGGTTGGCCGGGGGGGGGGGGAGGAGGATCATGTGTCCCAAGAACAGCTCTCCTCCTCCGGGGAGAGGTGGATATACGTGATCGATGCTTGCCTGGCCCCTAGTAGAGGCTGGGGGCTGGTATACCAACACTGAACTGGATGGGCAAGGGTGGGACAGAGGAGTGTGCGTGACACCACCATTGGCGTCGTTGCATACCCTACCTCTGGGAGAGAAAACATCTCTGATGGCTGAATGAAGGAGGGTCTCGCAGGTCCCGCTCTCCAACCAGCAAGTGCAATGACCAGAACTAGATCTGGTCCTTCGATGGGGCCTGGGGACCCCACCGAGCTTGCCGAGGGGGGGCAAGCCCTGGGGAAGATGGTCTGTGAGACCCGGTGGATGTCGGGGGGGGGGGACGGGACTGGGGCACCCTCCAGAACGTGGGCTGTTGGACAAGGGAGAAAAATAATAACAAAAACAGTAAAATGTAATTCATAAACAAAAAAAAAAAAAAAAAAGAAGACAGCGTCCATGGTGTTCGCTCCAAACAATGGATAAACTCCACCTTCCCCTCTCTGATCTTACACACCTTGGACGGGATGTGTCTGGAATCAATCGACACCTACAAGCACTTGGCCTCCACCTGGATTAACACCTTGATTATACCAGGCACATTTCCCAGGTCATAGCCAAGTCCTTCCCTAAGCCTGGTGTGGTTAACCAAGTAAAGAACTGTCTCCAATTACAAGTAAGTGAACAGGTAGTAAAACAATCAATCCTTCCCCTCCTGGACTTTGCAGACATAGTTTACTCAGGCACTAACTCCACCTCCCTCAACAGAATCACCACTTTGCTCAATGCTCTGTGCATATTCACACCTGCTCCCGCCCCGTATGCATCACTGGACTATGTACAATGAATTGGGCTGGACCCCTCAAGAAAACAGATAATGCATTCTACCCTTGTGGGAGAAAACTACTGGGCTGGTAAATTACTCAAATACCTATCCTATTCTCTTCCTCTGCAAACCCAGTCTACCCACTGAGATCCGACGTTTCTATGTCCCTTTCTACAAGAACAATCTAGGCCAAGTCTCCATTAGCTACTGGCTACCAAACATATGGAACAAGCTACCCTTACCCTCCAAAGTCACTGCCCCTCCCTCCCTCAAACCCAGCAAGTCCATGGTCAAGGCCTTCTTCAAATCCCCATCAACCTGCTCTCATTGCCAGGCTTGTCCCCTCCCCCCATTGTGTTTAGGGATCTCCCCTCCCCAAAGTCAAGGAGTCTTCTCCTGATGGGGATTAGGGATCACACTAGTTTCATGGGAATTGTTTTGAACCTTGTAAAATGTGTCATCATTGTAACTGCACCTTTCTCATTTCCAATGAGTTTGCTACCTTGAATGTTATCATTTGTTTTCTGTAATAAAAAAATTGTTTGGCGATGTATGTTCGTTCGGTTGTGACTGTACCCTCACATTCGTCACCCCCCCTTCCCAGGTCGCAACTGGAAATGAGCCCTGGCCTCTGACTGCTTACCTGGTAAAATATATTTTACCTAAATAAATAATCAAAGTCGCACTCGCACTCCAGCCAACCAGACAGATGGCTAGGAGCGCAAGCTGATTAAAGCAGCTGAAACTCAGGCCACTTCACGAGTGCTCTCTGAAAATGGCACCACAGGAAAAAAAATACACAGAGCCTTGTGTCACACAAAAGTGCTTAAATATGAAACAGTATGAGACAGGCTGCATTTGTGTTACATACAATAAAAACTCTCCAAGAAGAACTTACTTGAGCTTTGCTCTTGTACCCATGATGTCACCACACTAACTCAGTGTGGAGTTACCAGCTTGTTTTTCATAGGGGGTGGGGGGTGGTTTTTCTCTATTTTCCATTTGAAGGAGCATATGACCTCATTCATTGTTACATAACAATCCCTGCAAACTCATTGGTAACATGTGTAACAAGTTACCAGTCAAGCAGCAGGAGATTAGCTCCTCTTGGTTACTAGTGGTGTCACAGTCAGTGAGGTCACGGTACTGCTGATGTTTACAAAAGAATAGAACTGATGGCCTCCACAAAGAGTGCTGTTGCTGTTCCACACATCACACCTAGTACTGTCAGGTAGAAAATCTTCTAATTAGCAAATCAGAACAGAAGAACATACTTTACATGTAAGAAGTGGTAGCTGACTATATTTGAAAGTTACAATTAATTCCAGGCAGTACAGGTATTAGGTATTTAATTCAATCCCACTCCTCCACGCTTCATAAACAGGGACCAACAAGTATGCTGTACAAACACATACGAATCTATAGGGCTTCCCCACCCACTCTTTTACCCAGGCTACCCTGCTGCCATTTGTTTGGTAAGCAGAAATTTGTAGTTAAGAAGTAAGCAGATTTGTCCAGGCTTACCTTGAATACCTGTACTGTCTACATATCTGCTCTCTCTCAGTCCATCACTCCCCAAGAGAAAAAAGTGCCTCCTAATGTCAGCCATTATTTTACCACATCTGAGCTTCAGAGTATGTCCCCATGTCCTTCTGGAAGACACCAGATCTTTGTCTGTTTGACCCTGTTGATACCCTAGAGTGTGCGGAAGACTGTGATCATGTTCCTCACTCAACCCCCTTTTTTTTTTCCAAACTGAATTACGTTATGGATACCAGACTCAATGCTCTTTTTGTACTGAACTACAGGTGGTGCTCCATGTGGGCCTGATCAGGGCATTGTTAAGTGATACGCTTTATTTACTTCCCCTTGCCCTGCCAGTTATCCACTTTTATAAAATGGTGTCTGGTCAGTTTTGACTCCTCATTGGTCAGGACCTTGTCACATGGTACTACGCTAACCTAGCTTATTGGACTACAGCATTCTGCTGGCCCTCTGGACAATGACTGTGCACAGCTTGGCAGCTTTAGCCTCTTGTCTACTGTAACCTCCTGGTTCTTTTCTTTTTTTTTTTTTTTAATTTTCTTTTTATGAGTTTTTTTTTAAAGATACAAACTTTCAAACTGTATCCATAATGAGTACCTTCGAGCAAGAGTACAGAGGTTACAACACCCGGATCATATGAGATGTAGCACTAGCACTAAGGCTGTCACTACATATGGAGATTAATACAATTAAAAGCGCCATCCTGTCTGACAAGTGAGCGCTATATAGGCCAAGAGTGCCGCAAGTGAGGTGCCCAGTATCTCAAGGGTATCACAAAAGGTCTTCAGCTGTAATTAGCTGTCTAATGGTCAGTTACTATTGAAATGGTGTTCCTCAGCATAATCCCTTGAGCCTCTCGATCCCCTCCCCCCAAGAACCCTCGTACTGTATGATCTTACTGCGATGCCCTATTGTTATGTGTATATAGTACCTATCTGCTTAATGTATTTGTACTTTGCCTCCCGATGTATGTGTTTAGTACAACAACTGTGGAAGTGTGCTGTTATACGTGCCTATTTGTTTGAGTCTGCTGCTCCTGTACACAGGTCAAGCCTGTAAAAGGCCCATGTGATCCAGTGCTTCCCCACCCGGTTAACAAAATTTTAAAATAAAAAATGATCTAATTATCAGCTCGTTTTCAATAAGAAAATTGTCTCTAACAGAACCTTATCAAGATTTATAAATGGCTGAGTTATAACTTTTACCTTTTTACCCGACGAAACCTTAGGATATTCCCACAATGAGAGTTCGCAAGCAATAACAAATGAGCCCCACCTGTGAGAATAGGGAACAAACAACATGATAACCATATGAGTAATTAGTTGATTCCACAACTATAGAAACATAGCAAGTTTCGAGTTAGAGAAAAAAAAAGCTTGATTCGCAACAGTGCATGAGTATTTTGGTGTGGCTATTTAGAATCACACGCTGCACAAGAATGAGGCAACCACGGAGGGGCACCCTCTGGGCAGGATTCACTAAGCGAAATGGGACTAAGTCCCACTCCGCAACCCCAGTTGCGCAACGAAATCGCCGCAGCTGCGGAGCAGCTGATCCTCAGCCCCAGTAGTTGCGGAGGGTGCTATGGTGGGTCCCATTGTCTGTAGCAGCCTCCCGTAGCTGCAGTGTTGTCCATGGCAACAGCACCCGCAAGCTGCCATATTCCGTGGAGCTGGTCGTACTCCGGCTCCACCTCAGTGAATACCCGCAGCTGTGGGTGAACCTGCGGCTTCGCAAATGGAATCCCACTAGCATACTTGGCTGGAGTTAGAACTGTTTAAGGGATTTACCCCACAGGCCCAGTGGCGCTGAGGGTTGAGGCGCTGGATACCACACCTCGCGCCACACCGGCGACGAGCCCGGGCCGCCAGGGGTCGGCAGTGGAGAGAGAGGATCAAGTGTCCGGAGGACTGCTCTCCTCTCTCAGAGGGATTCAGGCATCTGCACGGCATCGCAGTGCCCTCCAGTGGAGACTGGAGGCACTGCAATGTTTAGGGCTGGTATGGTGGGATGCAGAGCTGACACGGATGTGCCTGGAGTCACCGCATACCAGGCTTCCGCCTGGGGAGGGAAGTGGCATAAACAAATAAGTAAAAAAATACCGGTGCACTGAGGAGGTGACGAGGGCCTCAGGACCTCCTCACATCCTCAATACCAGATGCCCACACAGACAACCCACTGCTGACCCCCAAAGGGAGAACGACCCTCTAATGTCAGAAAGATGCCACCAGGTAGGAGAGGCGGGCCCTGCCTTGGGGGGTGATTCAGGGGCTGGGAAGTCTCCTACGGGGCACTGTGGCACCAAGCACCTCCCCAGTTACCTTACCAGTATTCTTGGTGCCAGGGGTTCATATGGCAACTGGTGCAGCCCTCCTCACACCTCCTCAACCAGCCATTGTATGTCCAGACAGGGAGCGTGCCCCTTATTTATAGGACAAGTCATGTCACCCTATCTGCGCTCCCTGCCTGGACATATGGTGGCCAGCTGAGGAGTGTGATGAGGGCTGTGCCAGTTGCCGTATGCACCCGCAGCACCAAGGATACTGGTAAGGTGACTGGGGGGGCTGGTTGCTTGGTGCCATGGTGGGTGGGGCCGCTAGATGCCAGGGATTTGGAAATTGTGAGTGGCGGTACCGTGGATCAGTGCCGGGGGGGGGAGGGACCACTGGCCACCAGAGAGGATTGTAAGGTGTACTACAGGCTGTGATCAGAGGGAGGGAGGGAGTGATCACTAGCACCAAAGATTTTGTTCTACCATTACAGGCTGGCAATGGGGGGAGGACCACTAGCACCAGGGATTTCATTCTACCATTATGAGCTGGTGATCAGAGGGAAGAGGGTGACCATTACAGCAGGGATTTTGTTCTACCATTACAGGCCGACGATCGGAGGGAGAGGGTGACCACTACCATCAGGATTTCGTTCTACCATTATGGGCTGGCAATTGGAGGGAGGGGGGCTACTACCACCAGGGAGTTTTCTTTGTACAGTATGGGCTGGCGATCAGAGAGGGACCACTAGCACCAGGAAGTTATTTTTATTACATTACTGGCTGGTGACTGGAGGGGAGGGATGACTATCACCAGGGATATCTACACATGACTGGGACCAGACTATTGGGGGGGATGGCGCCACACTAACCTGCCTCGCTACCCAAACAAATGAGGCCATAATGGGCATGCAAGTGGCCCCTTAGCACCTTGCAAGCCCAATGGGCTAATTTGCATGGGTCCCTTTGAATACTGCAGATAGCACTCCGGCATTGGCTGGCAGTATAGCCTAGAGGTTAGAGGAACGAACTTGATTCTCACAACCTCCACTTGCATACTGTGTGACTCTGAGCAAGTCACTTAACCGCCCAGTGCTCCCAGGTTGCCCCTGAAAACAGGCACTTGTGCCTAGTGGGCCTTACCTGGTTACCAAAGACTAAAATAAATAAAATAAAATAAAATAAATAAATAAAATTATCCACTCTGGTGGCATACTTTGGAATCCATATCAGGGCAGTGCTGCTTGACTTAATGCTCATTGTAGCCTATATTTAGTCAAATAGTGCCGGTGCGCTATTTGACTGAATATAGCATCCTTGGGCTCCTGGACAATCGCAAGGTGCAACACAAGGTTTTGCACTCCACTTTGCGCTCTTTTGAATATCGGACCCCAGGTGTTTCACAACAATCTTCGAAAGTACTTGCTGCAGTTGTGCATCTGTTTGTGTTCCTACAAGTTGGGATCTTGTGTGTGTGTGTATATATATATATATATATATATATATATCAGTAAAACATAGTGGATCATAATAGAACTCAGATCCTGACACTTATGCTTATATGATAAGTGTCTTCGGCCTAATGTTAGTACATGTACATATATACATTGCTGCCCGTGAGGTAGGGGCACCATCAGGGGTGCTGGGCCATGGATAACAAGGTGTTCCTTGCCTGCACAGACTAAAGGGTGTGGGTATGGGAGAGGAGAGAAGATAGATAGTAGGGAAAAAGCCAAACCGGTATTTGACAATAAAGATGAAGCAGTGGGTCTGATGACTTAAGAATAGGGGGAAGATGAAAAGGGAGGAACGGTGGGCGTGGGGAGGAGAGTTGGTGGCAAAGCGACAGAAAGCATAACAAAGGGTGTCCAGTCTGGCAAGAGATAGGCAGGGACAGAGCTATAGATCATGTCTGCACAGTCGAAGATAGGGAGGATAATTTTGGTTACCACCTCCTGGCAGACCTAGGGGGAGAGGCTATCCTTGTTGCAGTAGAGGGTGCCGAGCCTGAGACACGGTTTGGAGTAGTTGGCACTAATGTGGGCAGAGAAATCTAATTTACTATCTAGCCACACTTCAAGGTATTCGAAGGCAGGGTCAACCTCCAGTTGGGTGCCATCCAGGGTGGAGAAGACTGGGGAAGGTGAGAGCCTTGCTAATTTCTGGCTGGTGCCAAAAGGTCATGGACACAGTCTTCCTGGTGTTATCTTTGAGCTGGGTGGCATAGAACCAGTGCAGCACAGTACGGAAGTCATGCTGGCGTGTGACCGCTACCTCAGAAGTAGAAGGACCTGATGAGTAAATGACTGTGTCATCTGCATACATGTGTATATGCGAAGAGACACAGGTGCAGGTGAGGTCGTTAAGGAAAATGAAGAATAGTATAGGGCCCAGGATGGAGCCCTGTGGGACAACAGCTAAGATGGGGGGGGGGGGGAACGACACACCACCACTTGAACTGACTGTTGACAGCCAATTAGGTGTTGAGTGGAACCAGTCCACAGCTGAAGCAGAGAGGCCAGCTGAGGTCAGCTTGTCCAGGAAGAGGGAGTGGGACACCAAGTCAAATGTCTTCACAAGATCGATGAATATGGCTGCAGTGATGTGCCCCTGATCCATCCCAGTAAGGATGGAGTCAGTTACATACAGCAGTGAGGAGATGACGGGGTGGTTCTTTCTAAAGCCAGACTGGAAAGAAGAGAGGAAAGATAAGGAGTCTAGGAAGTCGTAAAGTCTGGAGTACACTAGGGACTCTTGAAGTTTAGCAGGGGAGGGGAGAAGTGAGATTGGCCTGTAGTTTCCTGGGGAGGAGGGATCACTGCCCTTGTGAAGAGGCAATACCTTGGCAACTTTCTAGGAATGAGGGACAACATAGACAGAGAAGGATAAATTCAGAAGGCGAGTGAGTGGATAGATGATAGCTGGATCGTATAAATGTAGATGTTTAGGGTCCAAGCCATCAGGGCTGTGTTTGGAAGGGTTAAGAGATTTAGGGGCAAGGAAAACTTCCTGAGGAGGCTAGCCTTCTGACAAAAGGGATGAAGGAGAGAGAGCGAGAGAGCAAGAGAGGACAGGCAGGGTAGTGCACAGGTAGTGAAGAGGTTGTTAAAAAGGGAAGCAACAGCAAGGGGGTCACAGGTCAGAGACAGGTGAGCCATCCCGGGGAGGGGGTTGGACTGGGGGACTGAATAAGGAGTGGATCACTTTCCAAAATTTGAATGGGAATTTAGATTGGACTGAAGGCTGGACTTGAAGAGTATCCTGTGAAAATAGCGAGGAAATAATAGCGAATAAATAATCATGAAGAAAGAATAGCAAAGTCATTTATAGCAACTGACATTAAATAGCGCACGCCATTAATGGCGACTTTGACCACGTCAAATTAGTGCCAATAAAATGGATCCATAAATATATGAGACTGAGACCCTCAGTCATTAATTTTCTCAGGGATATGTAATTTCTTGCGACTTAAACAGATGCTGCCAAATTATTCATTGTTTTGGCCATACTTTTGGGCAGCATGCTAAGTCTGATTGGGTCTGGTACGATCTCCCGAAACTGTAGAAATGTTTAGGGTCAGACATTAATTATATTACCAATTTTGCAAGTAAACATTTTCAGACACAATGCCCGGTCTGCTAGTTGCCATAGGTTTCCACCATGATCTGGTAAGCAGGGGAGCTAGTGGGGGTGGAGGCAGTGCTGAAAGTATTACTGAGGGCAGGCTTAGCCCACTACAAAGGTGCAGCTGCAATGGTAGAAATCAGCAGTAAACAGATGCACTTTACACCAAGCCTGCATTGCCTGCCATAAAAGAACATTTGCTTCTGTTTGTTCCTGCTGCCAGTATCATCAGCTGCCTGACCCTCCAGCCAACCATGATGTCGGGTCCATTAGCTGTTGTATGTTCCCACCTAGCCCAGTAAGCAGGGAGGCAGAGGTGGTACCAGAGGTATCTTTTGGGGGCGGGCTTGGGCCACTACAAAGATGCAGCTGCACGAGTGGCTGCCCGTGGAGCAGCTGTACATGTGGATGACTCATGCAGGAGTGGCGGGAGTCACTCAACATAAGTCTGCCAGCCAGACACTGCCCAGGAGGCTTTTCCTTTTTCAATTTCTTTCATTATTACGTTTTATTGTATGTTTTTACCTTGTATGCTTATTACTTTAATATAAAGCTTATAAGACTGAGTCAAGTTAGAGAACAAAAAGAGGCTTGAATTGCTCAAGGTTAGTTAGACTACATTTTTGAACTGAGGGCTGGCATTATGCATGGCTTTTTTTATGAATGTATACTATATGTTACAAGATTACATAGAAAATGTTAGTTTTTGAATGTTGGAAAGCGTATGTCAGGAGGATCTCATGGATCAGATTAATCGTGAGTTGAGTAATCACCTGGTTTGTTAACAATTTCTCTGATTCCAGGGACCACTGAACACCAGATGAAGTTCTTTTCAATATAATTATTTTTATCATGTCTGTAAGGGAATTGAGGTATCCTGTGATAATGAGGGGAGGGTACAGCAGCAGACTGGCAGTTCGCTATAATTGCTCTTGAGGTATTTTTACATTTGCTATACTTTCAGTCACTATATTGAGTTTTGCTATTGTGCACTCGCTATTTTTGAAATCGCGATTTTTTTTTCACGATTTTGACATAAAACCGACTTGAAGTAGTGGGCCTTTGTGGTGTGAACTGCCTTTGCGCAGGAGTTCCTCAGTGACCTGTAGTACCGGAGGTCAGACATGGAGGGGGAGGACTTGAAGCAAGCCCACACAAGGTCCCAAGACTTGGACATCTCAGTAAGATCTCAAGTGATCCAGGGTTGTTGGGAACATTTCACCCTGGTCTTTCTGAGGGGGGCATGAGTGTTCCAGGTGCTGTTTAAGATGGCAATGAAGAGTGACAGGGCAGTATCAATGACCTGAGCAGAGTAGATGGGACCAATCCAAAGAGGCAAGGTCCTTTAAAAGGGCATCAATGTCAAGTGACCTGAGAGGCCTGTGCCAAATGTATTTGGGGGTGGATTTCCTAACACAGTAGGTTATACAGTGGTCACTGAAAGCATCAAGAAGAATGCCTGTGGCAGTGATGCGGGGGGGGCGGAAGAACAGCACCCAGTCCAGGAGGGAGTGCTTGAAGGAGTGAGAGTTGAGTCTACTGGGTTCAGGGCTTAATTGTGTGAGGTTCAGGGACTTAACAGAATCATAGAAATCTGGCGTCGGAAAAGGAGCCTCTGGCCCATTGAATCTGCCCCTCCCCCCTTACTCATCACCTATGTCATGGGACCTCCCCTTTCCCCCACTTGCCAGCTCCTTATGTCTCTCTCATGCCCTCTTGAATCCCTCCATCATTTCTGCCCCCACCACTTCCTCCAGTAGTTTATTCCAGGCCTCCACCATCTTCTCCGTGAAGTAACATCCCTCACATTGCCCCTAAATCTTTCTCCCTTCAAACTTAGACTATGCCCTCTAGTTTTAACCCCACCTTCCTCTTAAATAAGCTTCCATTCCTTACCTTATTGATCACCTTCACATACTTAAACGTCTCTATCATGTCCCCCACTCCCTTCTAGTCTCCAGTGGGTACAGATCCAGTTCCCACCACCTCTCCTCGTATGACTTCCCCTGCATACTGTGCACCATCTTGGTTGCCCTTCTCTGCACTCTCTCAATCCCATCTATGTCCGTTCGTAGGTGTGATCTCCAGAACTGGACCCCATACTCCCGGTGAGGCCTCACCATGGCTTTATAAAGAGGCATCAGTACCTCCCTCCTTCTGCTTGTTATGCACCTCCCAATGCACGCCAGCATTCTATTTGCCTTTCCCACCGCTTTGCTGCATTGATGACCACCTTAATGTTGCATGATACTAAGTAGAACCTGCACATCCTCCTACCAACACTCATATGGCTTCCATCTCCACTGATTCTTCCCCCCACCTCTGCACTTCGATAGCTTTCTACTTTGTATAACCATGTCATTTACCATCAGCTCTACTTTCTTTTGCCCTGTCTGCTTCTTTATTTGCCCTCTCTGTAATTTAGTGTATTTATGATTGTCTGTATTCTCTACGCTTTGTAACAATGTATTGTTCTAACCGATTTCTAATAACTTGTATTGTATATGCCGGTATTTTCTGTATATACGAACTTTTCTTTGTGTAATCAGGATCTCCTTGTGAATGAGCCTCCTCAACAGAGTTTTCCTGCAATAAACCTGAAAAGTTGAAACTTGAAGATCCCCAGATCCCTCTCCTGTTCAGTTGGCTTAATAACGCCCCAGTGTAAGATGCTTGCGGGTTCTTGTGCCCCATGTGCAGCACTGCACTTTTCGGGACACTGAATTCCAGCAGCCACATCAGACAGTGTGGAGGCTGGGCTTAGAAGCGAGAGCGAGCCTGTTTCCATTGAAATCTCTGAGGAAGATGAGGTCACCAGAGGCAGAGAGGGGGACGAGAGAGGACGTTAAGGAGGGAGAGCTTAGGCCAGGCATAGAGGACACCAACAAAGATATGGAGGGTGGAAGGGAGGGAAAGTTTTACTAGCAGGAGCTTATGAGAGGAGGGGAAGACCTCCTTGAAACAGATGGAGCAGGAGAGGGTTTGACGGACACATAAGGCAACTCCTCCACCATGTTTGCCTCTGTCCTGGTGAAAGAGGTGGAAGTCTGGGAGGACTAGATAGGAGTCTGGAACTCTAGAGGAAAGCCTAAAAAGCTAACTAAATAGAACTGACTGTCTCAAGTTCTGAGGCACCAGCTATTTGATATGGTGTGGTATTTTGCGGGACATTTGACAGACACTGTCTCAAATCCTCGAACGTCAGTCCCTGGATTATACTGCTTTTTAAGTTCCAAAAATTAAAACCACTTGATGTGTAAGAACATTATCCTGCATACTTGCCTCCCCCCTCACCCATACATGGAATGCTTGACCAAACTCTGCCAAATACTTGTGACATTCTCCTGCCAAGTTGAATATTTGAGGCCCATTGTCTGTGATTCTCTAAATAGTTACAGTATGTAATTGTTTCAAAGGTATTGTGACTCTACTTCATTGTGTGTAGGGTTGTATTGTTTGTGCTTATTGTGTAGCAATGCTCCTCTCACCCCACCTCACCCCAATACTCTCTTAAAACAGACTGAGTTTTATTCCTGGTCAAATAAACCAAATGAAATTTAAAAAATAATACAAAAAAATCAGACAGAGAAAAATGACTGAAGCAGTGGTGCTCAGGACCTTGGTGCTGGCCGTGATATTATTACATATATCGGATATTGCTGGCTGTGATATTAGTTACATATATCGGATGTTGCTGACTGTGATATTAGTTACATATATCAGTTATTGCTGGCTGTGATATTATTTACATATATCAGTTATTGCTGGCTGTGACATTATTTACATATATCGGATGTTGCTGACTGTGATATTAGTTACATATATCAGTTATTGCTGGCTGTGATATTATTTACATATGTCAGTTATTGCTGGCTGTGACATTATTTACATATATCAGATGTTGCTGACTGTGATATTAGTTACACATATCGGTCATTGCTCACTTTTATATTAGTTACATATATCGGATATTGCTTGCTGTGATTTTTATTTATTTATTTATTTAAGAGTTTAACCAGGCAGGCATACTGAGCGGGGAACCACTCGTTTCCAGATGCGACGTGGGGGAAGTACATAGTGTGTTACAGATACATATTGCAGTGCAGGTTTTACATAAGGTACAGAGATTCATACATAACATGAATACCATTGAATTACCCTAGGCTTTTTGAGAATAGTACTAGTAAAACACACAGAGATCAGAACTACAATACTTAGAAGACCTTACAGATCCTACAGTGCAGCAGCTGACTGTATTAGGGCTGACAGGTGGCGAACAGAGGAACATGAGGCTTAGTACTTATGGCTGCTGGGAGCAGGAGCAAGTGTTGCAGAAGTGCACGTGGAGGAGTGGGTTTAGTTGTCTAGGATTTGTTGAACGCCTGATGTCTGCAGGTAGGTCATTCCATAGTTTGGGCAAGCGGTATTTGAAAGCTGATTGGCCCTTGGAGGTATGCATGAATGGGACTTGGAGAATCCTGGAGTCAGTGCTTCTGAGTGAGTAGGCCGGTGAAGGCTGAGCCGATAAGGCAGAGCCGAGATAAAGGGGAAGAGACTGGGACCAGAATTTGGCAATGACTCTGGAGGAGTGGATCAGTCTGCGGGACGTGAGTGAGTGCAGTGCTAGGGAGCTGTATAGGTCACAGTGGTGGGTCATTGGAGGGCAGTCCAGGATGAAGTGACAAAAGGAGTGAAAGAGTGTGTCTAGGCTGGCCAGGTTGGATGAGGGTGAGGCGCCATAGACCACGTCACCATAGTCTAGTATTGGGAGAATAATTTTTTGAACAATTTCTCTCCGGACTGGAGTGGGCATGCACCCTTTGTTGCGATATAGGGTACCCAGCTTGGGGTGCAGCTTTTTGTGTAAAGATTCGATGTGTGTGGAGAAATCTAGGTGTTGGTCAAGACAGACTCCCAGGTATCTGAATGAGGTGCAGGACTCCGGGGGGGAACCGTCTAGGGTAAGGAAAGTCGGGCAAGCTGCTAGGCGGGAAAGTTGTGGTTGCGTGCCGAAGGTTAGAGAGACTTCTTTTTTACATTTAGGAATAGTTGGTTGGCCTGGAACCATTGCTGTATGACATTGAAGTCATGCTGTTGCACATTGGACACAGCTCCAGCGGAAGGGCCAGAAGCGTACAGTACGGTGTCGTAGGCGTACATTTGGATAGATGAGTGTGTGTGCAGGCCAGCGGGAGATCATTTAGAAATATTGAAAAAAGTAGCGGGCCCAGAACTGAGCCTTGGGGGACCTCCATAGTGACTGGGAGGGGGTAAGATATATGGTGGCCAATTTTCACCGATTGGTGTCTGCCTGTCAGGTAGGCCTGAAACCAGCTAGTGGCAAGACAAGAGAGGCCTGCATCATTTAGTTTGGCTAGTAGCATGGGGTGAGAGATGGTATCGAAGGCCTTGGCCAGGTCTATGAAAATCGCTGAGGTGATATGCCCCTTGTCCATTCCTGTGATAATGTCATCGGCGAGTCTTAATAGGGCGGTGATGGTGGAGTGAGACTTGTGGAAACCCGACTGATAGGGGGTGAAGAAGGAGGATGAGTCTAAGTATTGGGAGAGTTGGGCAAGGGCAAGGTGTTCCTGAAGTTTGGCCAGTATTGGGAGTAGGGAGATGGGGCGGTAATTTCCCGGTGTGGAGGGGTCACCACCCTTAGGGAGGGGGGATGACAACCATCTGGTTCCATGCAGCTTAGATTTTGGCCAGGGAGAAGGAGAGGTTGAGGAGGCCGGCTAATGGGGCAGCTATGGCGGGGGCAGATAAGTGAAGTAATTTGACGTCCAAGCCAGAGGGGCATTTGCCTTTGTTGGGGTCTAGAGCTCTCAGAGCTTGGAGGACTTTGGCCGGGGTTACTAGGTGGAAGGAGAAACTGGTGGCATGGGAGGAGTTCTGAGATTTCAAGTGAGGTGCTTGGTGTGCATAGGGTGGGCAGGAGACTGGGTAGGAGAGACGTTGCGCTGCAGGTATTGAAGGCACAGGCAACTTTGCCAGGGTCCGAGACGGTCGTGCCTTGGATGGCTAGGGTCGGGGTTGGTGGTTGGACTGGCGGAGAGAGGAGGGTTCAGATATTATTTACATATATTGGATGCTACTGACTGTGATATTGTTTACATATAACGGATAGTGCTGGCTGTGATATTATTTATATATATCGAATATTCCTGGCTGTGATATTATTTACATATATTGGATGTTGCTGACTGTGATATTATTTACATATTTTGGATGTTGCTGACTGTGATAGTATTTACATATATTGGATGTTGCTGACTGTGATAATATTTACATATATTGGGTGTTGCTGACTGTGATATTGCTTACATATAACGGATAGTGCTGGCTGTGATATTATTTACATATATTGGATATTGCTGGCTGTGATATTATTTACATATATCGGATGTTGCTGACTGCGATATTATTTACATATAATTACTGGTGACCATAAATATCAACTGGATTACTATATTGTTAAACATGCATATCAACCGGATTTCGGGTTATTATGCTCCAAAGGCAATAATAACCTGAAAGCCGGTTGATATGACACTTCATAATAACCTGAAATCCGGTTGATATGACAGTCCCCAAAGTTCAGACTTTAAAACTGTTGCATTCCATTATTTCACAAAAAGTATTTGAACTGCAGTATTTTCAGCTGTATTTTATTCATGCACAGTTCAATTTCTTCAAAAATAAAACTGCATTCTAGCCAAAAAAAAGTATTTTTCTTTCAAGCTGCTTGAAATACAGTTTAGACCTCCATGCGAGCAATTATAAAAAATAAAGAATAGGCAAGTTTGATGCTATGGATTTTTTTCCACACACCCTCGGTGCGATGACTACACAAACCTCCTCGACTTCACCTCGAGGTTTATGGGTCATCACACACTTCGGGTGTGTGAAATAAATCCATAACACACACTTACCTGTCCATTGTCTTCTATATATTGGATGTTGCTGACTGTGATAGTATTTACATATAATGATAGTGCTGGCTGCGATATTATTTACATATATCAGACGGTGCTAGCTTTCTTTCATTTTTTTTGGCACCTCTGTGCCCACCAGAAGCCCCCTCCTTTGGGCCACTGACAACCTCCCCTCTCCCCACCAGACTCACCCTTGCATCTTCAGCCACCACCAAGTCCTCCTACAGCCTTCAGTCCCCTGGGCTGGATTGTCTCCACCAAGGGCCTTCTCTGTCGGACGTGAAGGGGAAAGACACCTGGAGCCTCCCACCTTTCTCCGATTGGCTGGCTTGTCCCTGCCAGGGGCCTCCCTGCTGACTACAGAAGAAGTGAACGAGGTGGGAAGAGGTTGAGGGGCAACACTGTGCTGACTTGCAGGGGGTTGGTTGGCATGGTAGGGACTACACAGCCCTCATCCGGGGTACCTCTGGTACAGCAGTTCTCCTCCTTTTTGTCCTGCCCTCCACTCACAAGGACATGCATGCTGCAGATGACCTGGACAGGAGGTGCCTGAGGGTGCATGTTTGCCTGCTTGCATCATCAGCGGCAACACTACACACCTCCACCAGGAGCCGCTGCACAGCGATGCAGCATCCACCCTCTCCCCCACCCCCCCAGGAGGAGAGCATCTATCAGATGCTCTGGATCTTCCCTGCTGACCTCCGCTCCTGACATCCCAGGCTCGGGGCGTGAATCCGGGTCACCAATGTGTCAGAGTAATCCCCCATCGCTCAGCACTATGGAGCCGGCAATGGTGCTAGCTTCGGTATTATTTACATATATCAGATGGTACTAACAGTAATATTACTTATGTATATCAGATAGTGCTGGTTGTGATATTATTTACATATATCGGCAAGTTCTAGCTTAATTTTTTTTTTTTATTATGACATTCTTTTAGCTTCTACCTCTGCGGAGCAGGCTGACAGGTCATCTGGCCACCGGGATCCGCACCCCCAGACCCGGTCTGGTCAGTGACACGCTCTCCTCTACACAGGCTGGCATGCAGTATCCCCTCATAGGGACCTGGATCCTAATAGCTGGGGCGCATCTCTCAAAAGTGCAGTGCAGTTGCAGGCCATCAGCTACCATGACCACCCATGATTTTCTCCCCTTGAGCCAGGCGTGCAATGGTGTCAGTGCATTATGTGCTGATGCCTGTCACGCTCCAACCCTCAGCTGTACGCCGCTACTTGCAGTGCCCTTGACTTCCGCCAGTTGCCACTGCAGAGCGACTTAGACCCCTTACCCACCCCAGAGGGGCAACAGCTGTCACGGGACACTCGATCCTCCCTCTCCCCTTCCAACCCCTGAGGGCCCGAGTCTGCTCCTGAACCCGGGTTACTGGCATGCCACGAGGTGTGGTGTCCAGCGCCTCAACCCTCAGCGCCGCCTGGCTGAGTTCTAGCTTTGATATTATTTACATATATCAGATAGTGCTGGCTGTGATATTATTTACAAATATCGGAGAGTCATAGAATCATAGAAATGTATCAGCAGAAAAGGACACTTTGGCCCATCGAGTCTGACCCTTATCCCCCTCCCTACTTGCCCCCCTTGTCCAGAGATCCCCCCCTTTGTCCCTGGTCACCCTTGTGTCTATCCATGCCCTCTTGAATTCCTCCACCATTCCACCCTCACCACCTCCTCCGGCAGACTGTTCCAGGGCTCCACCACCCTCTCAGTAAGGTAACACCCCCTCATACTGCCCCTAAACCTGCCTCCTTCCGATCGTAGACTATGACCCCTAGTTCTAGCACCTACTTTCATTGTGAATAAACTCCCCCTACCTTACTAATCCCCTTAACATACTTACACATTTCTATCATGTCCCCCCTTCTCCCTTCTGGTCTCCAGTGGATACAGATCCAGCTCCCTAAACCTCTCCTCGTAGAGCTTCCCATTCAACCCAAGCACCATCTTAGTGGTCCTTCTCTGAACCCTCTCAATCCCATCTGTGTCCTTGCATAAGTGAGGTCTCCAGAACGGGACCCTGTACTCTAGGTGAGGCCTAGGTGATAGCGCTGGCTGTGATATTATTTATATATATTGGATAGTGCTGGCTGTGATATTATTTATATATATTAGATAGTGCTGGCTGTGATATTATTTATATATATATTGGATAGTGCTGGCTGTGATATTATTTATATATATTGGATAGTGCTGGCTGTGATATTATTTATGTATATCAGATAGTGCTGGCTTTGATATTATTTATATATATTGGATAGTGCTGGCTGTGATATTATTTACAAATATCAGATAGTGCTGGCTGTGATATTATTTATATATATTGGGTAGTGCTGGTTGTGATACTATTTATATATATAAATTGGATAGTGCTGGCTGTGATATTATTTATATATATTGGATAGTGCTGGTTGTGATATTATTTATATATATTTGATAGTGCTGGCTGTGATATTGTTTACGTATATCGGATAGTGCTGGTTGTGATATTATTTATGTATATCAGATAGTGCTGGCTGTGATATTATTTATATGTATTGGCTAGTGCTGACTGTGATATTTATATATATATATATTTCAGATAGTGCTGGCTGTGATATTATTTATATCAAATAGTACTGGCTGTGATATTATTTATATATATTGGATATTGCTGGTTGTGATATTTATATATATTGGATAGTACTGGCTGTGATATTATTTATATATATTTGATAGTGCTGGCTGTGATATTATTTACATATATCGGATAGTGCTGGTTGTGATATTCTTTATGTATATCAGATAGTGCTGGCTGTGACATTATTTATATATATTGGATAGTGCTGTTGTGATATTATTTATGTATATCAGATAGTGCTGGCTGTGACATTATTTATATATATTGGTTAGTGCTGGCTGTGATATTATTTATATCAAATAGTGCTGGCTGTGATACTATTTATATATATTGGATATTGCTGATTGTGATATTTATATATATTGGATAGTGCTGGCTGTGATATTATTTATATATATTGGGTAGTTCTGGTTGTGATGTTATTTATGTATATCAGATAGTGCTGTCTGTGATATTATTTATATATGTTGGATAGTGCTGGCTGTGATATTATTTATATATATTGGGTAGTGTTGGTTGTGATATTATTTATGTATATCAGATAGCGCTGGCTGTGATATTATTTATATATTGGATAGTGCTGGCTGTGATATTATTTATATATATTGGATAGTGCTGGCTGCGATATTATTTATATATATTGGATATTGCTGGTTGTGCTATTATTTATATATATTGGATAGTGCTGGCTGTGATATTATTTATATATATTGAATAGTGCTGGCTGTGATATTGTTTAGATATACTGGATAGTGCTGGCTGTGATATTATTTATATATATTGGATAGTGCTGGCTGCGATATTATTTATATATTGGATATTGCTGGTTGTGATATTATTTATACATATTGGATAGTGCTGGCTGTGATATTGTTTAGATATATTGGATAGTGCTGGCTGTGATATTATTTATGTATATCAGATAGTGCTGGCTGTGATATTATTTATATATATTGGATATTGCTGGCTGTGATATTATTTATATATATATTGGGTAGTGCTGGTTGTGATATTATTCATGTATATCAGATAATGCTGGCTGCGATATTATTTCTATATATATACATATTTCAGACAGTGCTGGCTGTGATATTATTTATATATATTGGACAGTGCTGACTGTGATATTATTTATATATATCGGATAGTGCTGGCTGTGATATTATTCATGTATATCGAATAGTGCGGGCTGCGATATTATTTATTTATTTGTTTTCTTTATTATACTTTTTGGCCCCTGAGCCATCAGTTGCCTGGTAACTCAGCCTGGTCACGGACCTCGGCTTCCACCTCCACACTGAGCTGAGACCCTCCAATACGCCCTTTCTTGCCCCCCAGGGTGAGGTTTGTGGCACCGACTCCCCAATGGTGCACAATGATGGGATTAGGTCAGAGGGCCAGCCTGGAGACTAATCGGAGCCAAGGTAGGCTTCATGGAGGGCAGCGGCAGGCTGAAGAATTTTGTGAGTTTTCTTGGGGCGGGCGTACAATGATGTCGGCATCCGTTCCACCCCAATCTCTCAAACACCAGTCACTTGCGGTACCCCCAGCCTCTGCCAGGGGTCTGGCGAGCACCGGACATTCTCCCCAACCTCCCCCCAGAGAAGGAGAGCAGTCCTGGGGATGCTCCATCCTTCTCCTCCTGGCCGACCCTCTGACAGCTCGAGTCTGTTCCTGAACCTGAGTCACCGGTGTTGCAAGTGGAAATCCAACTGCTGCACCGACGGGCCTGTGGCTGTGATATTATTTACGTATATCGGATAGTGCTGACTGTGATATTATTTATACATATTGGATAGTGCTGGCTGTGATATTATTTATGTATATCGGATAGTGCTGGCTGTGATATTATTTATATATATATATATCAGATAGTGCTGGCTGTGATATTATTTATATATATATTGGATAGTGCTGGCTGTGATATTATTTATATATATTGGATAGTGCTGGCTGTGATATTATTTATGTATATCAGATAGTGCTGGCTGTGACATTATTTATATATATTGGATAGTGCTAGCTGTGATATTATTTATATCAAATAGTGCTGGCTGTGATACTATTTATATATATTGGATATTGCTGGTTGTGATATTTATATATATTGGATAGTGCTGGCTGTGATATTATTTATATATATTGGGTAGTTCTGGTTGTGATGTTATTTATGTATATCAGATAGTGCTGGCTGTGATATTATTTGTATATGTTGGATAGTGCTGGCTGTGATATTATTTATATATATTGGCTAGTGTTGGTTGTGATATTATTTATGTATATCAGATAGCGCTGGCTGTGATATTATTTATATATTGGATAGTGCTGGCTGTGATATTATTTATATATATTGGATAGTGCTGGCTGCGATATTATTTATATATATTGGATATTGCTGGTTGAGCTATTATTTATATATATTGGATAGTGCTGGCTGTGATATTATTTATATATATTGAATAGTGCTGGCTGTGATATTGTTTAGATATATTGGATAGTGCTGGCTGTGATATTATTTATATATATTGGATAGTGCTGGCTGCGATATTATTTATATATATTGGATATTGCTGGTTGTGATATTATTTATATATATTGGATAGTGCTGGCTGTGATATTGTTTAGATATATTGGATAGTGCTGGCTGTGATATTATTTATGTATATCAGATAGTGCTGGCTGTGATATTATTTATATATATTGGATATTGCTGGCTGTGATATTATTTATATATATTGGATAGTGCTGGCTGTGATATTATTTATATATATTGGATGGTGCTGACTGTGATATTATTTATATATATATTTCAGATAGTGCTGGCTGTGATATTATTTATATCAAATAGTACTGGCTGTGATATTATTTATATATATTGGATATTGCTTTTTGTGATGTTTATATATCTGGAATCGAGCATGTTGCTCAGTATGCCTTCCTGGTAAATCTCGTAAATAAATAATATATATTGGATAGTGCTGGCTGTGATATTATTTATATATATTTGATAGTGCTGGCTGTGATATTATTTATGTATATCGGATAGTGCTGGTTGTGATATTCTTTATGTATATCAGATAGTGCTGGCTGTGACATTATTTATATATATTGGATAGTGCTGTTGTGATATTATTTATGTATATCAGATAGTGCTGGCTGTGACATTATTTATATATATTGGATAGTGCTGGCTGTGATATTATTTATATCAAATAGTGCTGGCTGTGATACTATTTATATATATTGGATATTGCTGGTTGTGATATTTATATATATTGGATAGTGCTGGCTGTGATATTATTTATATATATTGGGTAGTTCTGGTTGTGATGTTATTTATGTATATCAGATAGTGCTGGCTGTGATATTATTTATATATGTTGGATAGTGCTGGCTGTGATATTATTTATATATATTGGGTAGTGTTGGTTGTGATATTATTTATGTATATCAGATAGCGCTGGCTGTGATATTATTTATATATTGGATAGTGCTGGCTGTGATATTATTTATATATATTGGATAGTGCTGGCTGCGATATTATTTATATATATTGGATATTGCTGGTTGTGCTATTATTTATATATATTGGATAGTGCTGGCTGTGATATTTATATATATTGAATAGTGCTGGCTGTGATATTGTTTAGATATATTGGATAGTGCTGGCTGTGATATTATTTATATATATTGGATAGTGCTGGCTGCGATATTATTTATATATATTGGATATTGCTGGCTGTGATATTATTTATATATATTGGATAGTGCTGGCTGTGATATTATTTATATATATTGGGTAGTGCTGGCTGTGATATTATTTATATATATATATTGGGTAGTGCTGGCTGTGATATTATTCATGTATATCAGATAATGCTGGCTGCGATATTATTTCTATATATATATATATATATATTTCAGACAGTGCTGGCTGTGATATTATTTATATATATTGGACAGTGCTGACTGTGATATTATTTATATATATCGGATAGTGCTGGCTGTGATATTATTCATGTATATCGAATAGTGTGGGCTGCGATATTATTTATTTGTTTTCTTTATTATACTTTTTGGCCCCTGAGCCATCAGTTGCCTGGTAACTCAGCCTGGTCATGGACCTCGGCTTCCACCTCCACACTGAGCTGAGACCCTCCAATACGCCCTTTCTTGCCCCCCAGGGTGGGGTTTGTGGCACCGACTCCCTAATGGTGCACAATGATGGGATTAGGTCAGAGGGCCAGCCTGGAGGCTAATCGAAGCCAAGGTAGGCTTCATGGAGGGCAGCCGGCAGGCTGAAGAATTTTTGTAAGGTTTTCTTGGGGGCGGAGACGTACAATGATGTCTGGCATCCGTTCCACCCCCTGAATCTCTCAAACACCAGTCACTTGCGGTACCCCCAGCCTCTGCCAGGGGTCTGGCGAGCACTGGACGTTCTCCCCACCCTCCCCCCAGAGAAGGAGAGCAGTCCTGGGGATGCTCTATCCTTCTCCTCCTGGCCGACCCTCCAACAGCTCGAGTCTGTTCCTGAACCCGAGTCACCGGTGTTGCAAGTGGAAATCCAACTGCTGCACCAACGGGCCTGTGGCTGTGATATTATTTATGTATATCGGATAGTGCTGACTGTGATATTATTTATATATATTGGATAGTGCTGGCTGTGATATTATTTATGTATATCGGATAGTGCTGGCTGTGATATTATTTATATATATATATCAGACAGTGCTGGCTGTGATATTATTTATATATAGTGGACAGTGCTGGTTGTGATATTATTTATATTTATACAATAGAAGTGAGTAAATAACTTATTGCATAAAAACATGTATTCTCACTGCAGTGGAATAAATGACATTTATTCAATGGCTTTTGCAAAACATCACCATTAGCGCGAAATAATAGCACAACTGAATACCACTGCGCAACATGTATTGTGTGACTGCGCATAAAAGCCACTATTCTGAACAAATGGTTACTTTTGTGTGATTCACCCCTACCAAATGGAGGCCCTATTGTATAAATGGACTACATGATGGGTGGGGTGGAATATGGAAAATATCTGAACTCTTGAAGAGTGACCTTGGATACCGCCACTCGTGAGGTATCCCAAGGTCACTCTTCACTCATTCAGATATTTTCCATATTCCACTCCTGCCCATCATGTATGCCCTATATACTGGATAGTGCTGGTTGTGATATTATTTGTATATATCAGATAGTGCTGGCTATGATATTATTTACATATATTGGATAGTGCTGACTGTGATATTATTTATATTTCTTCAATAGGGGTGCGTGATAAATGAGTGAGATAAAATGTGTTGTTCTCACCGGAGTGAGAATGAATGCTGCTGACATCACCACTGTGAAAATATTTACATTTATTCAATGGCTCCCACAAAACATCACCGTGAGCACAAAATAGCGCAATTGGCTAATACGGCGCTATTTTGTGCTAATGGTTACATTTCTATTGCGCTATTTGCATGATCCACCCCCAACAGTACGGGGCCCTATTGTATAAATTGGATACATGATGTGCATGCGTGTGATATGGAAAATATTTTCACTCCTGCACAGTGACCTCTGAATATTTATTTATTTAGTTTTTGTTTACCGGTTAAGTGCACTAGCCAAAGCAATGACTATTTTCAGGCACGACCCGGGAGGTTACAGTACAACAATGCAGGCAGAACATTTTAATAACAAGTTTGAACATATTTGACAGTAGCATACAGAATAAGTAGAGAAAAAAGGTGGCTACGGACAAAGCAGATGCAGTAACAGTGTGAGAAAGTAGTATACAAAATTTGGTAGCTACAGACATGGTAGATGCAAAAACAGTGTGAAAGGAATAGTATACAGAAACAGTTCAAAATGCAAGGTTACATAACATTTATGTTTTGAGGAAAAACAAGAAAGATTATAAATGCTATGGTATTCATTTGGGGTACACAGTAGGGAAAACTAGGGATAGGAGTGAAGGAGATAGAAGAAGAGGCAGGATGATGTTTGGGAATTAGACTAAGTGGGAGGTAGGACAGACAGGTGGAGGGAAGTGCTATTTATTAAGTAGGAGTAAAAACAGAAAAGATGGGGAGAGATGAGGCAGGAAGGAAGGAAGTGAGATCTAAGGGGGTTTGAAACAGGAGCACTTGCAGGAGGACTCGAGATAGGTGCGCAATCATTTCTCAAATATTGCATGAGATGGTGCTTGGCGCAAGGCTAGAGGGAGAGAGTTCTAGTATCGGGGCATGACAGACAAAAGCACTTCTGCCTTTGGAGCAGTGGCGGCTCTACACCAGGGCCCGCCAGGGCACGTGCCCTGGTAAAAAAATGCTGTGCCCCAGTTGGTGCCCCATATGGTGCAGAGATTCCACCATAGTAACAATATATAAGTGCCCCGGCTACCATCTGTTGTGCCCCGGCTGTGCCCTGGTAACCATTTGTGGCTAGAGCCGCTGCTGCTTTGGAGGTATTAGGTCTGGGTATAAAGATGGGGGCTTTGTCAGTGGACTGCAACCCATAAGAAGGTACCATGATTTGGAAGTGGCCCGCAAGGCATTTGGGTATTTATAGCTGGACAATATAGTCTATGACAGAGCCATAGGCATAAAGCCTTAATTCAAGCAGAGGGAGCCATCCCAGGTCTGAATAAAGGAGACAGTGGTGTTTCAGCCTATGAGAGGAGGACGCATAGCGACAATATGTTGTTGTATGTCACATCCCACCTCCGAAGACTTGTTTTGCACACAGAGGCATATGTAGCAGCCCCATAAGTAAGTGAGGGCAGGAGAATGCCAAGTGCAATGGCAAGTCTTGGCGAGGGAGTAAGCACATTACTGGTACAGTATGCTATGCCCAGTTTGGTGTTGACAAGCTTGCAAATCTGTTTGATGTGTAGGTCGAAATTTAGTGATGGGTCAAGTGTTATGCCCAGGTATTTAAATGAATCCACCACCCCAATAGTTAAGCCATTTGAGGAGGAGATTTTAAAATTTGAATGGGCATGCTTGAGTTTGGCATTTGATCCGAAGAGTATGGCTTGTGTTTTGGATTCATTTAGGACAAGTTTTTGATTAGATAACCACTGTTGGGTGAGCTGAAAGTCAAGAGAGAGTTTATGATTTATGTCATCAATGTTTTTTGCACTGGTATATAGAACAATGACATCTGCATATAGTAGGGACACTGTCCTATGGAGGTTGATGGTGATGTTATTTATGAAGATAGAGAAAAGCAGAGGCCCAAGGATGGATCCTTGCGGCACCCCAACATTTATAGTGGCCTTGTCCAAGAAAGTAGAGTTGTATTTCACAGTTTGGGTCCTGTCAGATAGGTAGCTACCAAACCAGCTTACAACATTTGATGAGAAGGCTAGTGACCTAAGGGAGGCTAGGAGGAGGGAGTGATCAACTAGGTCAAATGCCTTAGTCATATCAATGAAAATGGCCCCAGTGAGAAGACCAGAATACATAGCCACTAGGGTATCTGACGTGAATTTTGAGAAGGGCAGTAGTGGTGCTATGGTCCTTGCAAAATCCGTGCTGGGCCATGGTAAGTAGATCATATTTCTGGAGGAAATCAATTGTTCGGGCAGCTACTAGCTTCTCAAGAATTTTGTTGAGGACTGACAGGATGGATATGGGCCTGTAATTTGAGGGATCCTTATGATCTCCTTTTTTGAAAACAGGGGTTATCCTAGCTTCCTTCCATACGTCAGGGACATAGCTCTGGCACAGGGAGAGTGTGAAAATCTTGGCCAGTGAAGCAGCAATATGGGGAGCAGCTATCTTTAGTAGCATGGGTTCTAGATTGTCAGAGCCAGTTGCAGCGTGGTCAGAGATATTTTTTAGCAATCTGAGCACGTCACATCTTGAGACTGCCTTGAAAAAGAAATGAGGGCTATTGACAGCTGATGGGGTGGGTGAGGTTGATTGGGCAGGGAAAGAGGAGGTGTAATTAGTTAGGTCAGAGAATTTGCTATTGAAAAAATTGGCAATGGTTCTGGGATTATTGCAGTGAACGCCATTCAGTGACATGTCATTCAGGGTGGGTGCCGGATTCTGACCAAGAAAGAATTTAATATGTGACCAGAATTTTTTTTTGAGTCACCACAGGAGTTTGTTAATAGATCTTTGCAATATGAGCTCTTGGCCTTTTTGATGTCCTTTTTGCAGGAATCGCATAGGGCCCTGTAAGTATTAAGGTCAGAGGATAGCCTTGAGGTTTTGTAGATGAGCCAGCTTTCGTCTCTATGCATAAGCTTAGAGAGGAGGTCAGATTTGAGCCAGCGGGTTTGCCTATTTTTTACCCTTCGAGTTACAAGTTTGCAGTGTTTATCCTGGAGCATCAGGAAGTGGGTCAGGAATAGATTGAGGGCAGTTTGAGCATCATTTGATGTAAGGAGGGCAGACCAATCAGTAGCAGCAACGTCATGTAGGAAAAGCTGTGAGTCAAAATTTGCATAGTTGACCGGCCCGGTGGCGCTGAGTGTTGAGGCGCTGGACACCACACCTCGTGTCACGCCGACGACCCTAGTTTGGGAGTGAGCTCGGGTGCCGGGGGTCGGCAGAGGAGGGAATAGATTGAGCACCCAATGGGCTGCTCTCCTGTCTCGGGGGGGGGCATTGGGAAGCTCGGTGCTCTGGCGACCCCTGGTGGAGACTGGGGGGGCTGCAGTAGCGCAGAGCTGCATGTAATAGCGTGCCTGATGCTGGCAGGGTTGCCGTGCGCCATAGCATCGGGGGGTGCACATGTAGGGATGGGGCGGGCGAAACAGAACACAGGAAAAACCGGGTTCCAGGGTGGCGGCGAGCACCAATCCCCATGTCCCGACCGGGTCCAACTCAGCCAGCCTTCACGGCACGCTCCAAGAGGCCCATGTCTGCAGCTAGAGTCTACAAAAATTGAAGAGCGCCCAAGGTAGGAGGGGTGGCCCCACCCTGGAGGGGTTAAGCTGGGGGTGCCAGCTGTGAGGTGGGGCAGAGGAGAGGAAGGTTCGGTCGGGGGGACTTCAGGCAGGACAGGACAAAAGGTTGGATGCCTGAGAGAGGCTCCTGGATCCGTGACCAGAGGGAAAAAGAATCGAAAAAAAACATTTGCATAGTTGCGGAAGGTGCTGAAACGAGGCCTCAATGGGGTAGGTTTGCTCTTTCCCCAGATACAGTAGGCTGGGGGGTGATCAGTGATGGCATCTGGTAGAACGCCAGAGGCAATTACATTTTCAGGGTGGTTGACCATTATCCAATCAAGTAAGGTGTTCGTGTTGGAGTAAAGGGAGATTCTGGTAGGTTCAGTTATCAGCTGGTGCAAGTTATAGCTCTGTAGTTTGGTCAGTGGATTGGATTGGTTGGCGCCCAGCCAATTAATGTTAAGGTCCCCTAGTATGAGGACCTCATTTCTCCCTGCAAGCCTTAAGGTTTGGTCCAGTAGCTCACCCAGTCCTTTTAGACCATTTGAGGGGGGATTGTAGGCACATACGATATGTAGCTTTTCGGAACTGAGGGTGAGCAGGACATGTAGTGCCTCACAGTGGCCTGGCTTATTTAAATTGACAGCAGTGACGTGGAGAAGATCTTTAAAATAGATAGCTGTACCACCCCCCCTTTTGGGTGCAGCTCTGACAAGTCCCAAGAGATTACAGGATGGAACGGAGCAGAGAGAGTCAGGTGTGGATGGTTTTAGCCAAGTTTCAGTTAGGCATACGATATCAGGTTTGTAGAGCGAGGTCCAGGATTCGAGTTCATGTAGGCTGTGTGCAAGGCTTCTGATATTGTGATGTACTATGATAAGACCTTTAGCATTGCTAATAGAATCAGGTGTAGCATTTGTCGGTCCTGGATTTAGTTGAACATCCACAGAGAGCAGGATAGCAAGTAAGATGAGATACCAGAGTTTGCGACACAGGAAGGGACATAGGGCATGTAGATGCATGAGACATTTATTATGGGCATAAGCAATCATGTGGATCCAGGCCCTATTTAGTAGTATTGGGGTAGGGTCATAGCGTGGGGTAGGAAGCAGTAGGAGGTTCAAGTAGTGGTATTTATGTGGCAAGAAGTTGGGCAGAGTAGATCCAATTTGAGGTATTTTATGAATAGATAGGTGGAGCAGTGACAGTGTGGCCGTAAGAAGAAATAGTACCATGTGATGGCTCATTTTTGACTGTCTTAATAGACAGAAAGAGTGTACAAGTAAGAAACTTATCAATTGTAAAAGTAGAAGGGATATAGATCAGCCAATAGTGAGAGAAGGCACAGAGGAGGGAAGGGCTATCATGTTTTTAAAGGAGGCCTGGGAGGGGGCCGGGGGCAGGAGAAAAATATCACAGGAGGGATAAACCCCAGAGTCACTGAGGTAGCTTTAGAAAGGTGCCAAGAAAGCGCTAAAGTCCAATGTGGAAAGGCGCACCAATCAGCAGGGCAGCCGGCAGCAGGAGGACCAATCAGAAACCCAGTACAGGGCACTGCACCAATCAGAGAGCACCAGTGGAGAAAGGGTAGAAGCAGCAAGTACCTGCAGTTGGATCTGGGTTCAGGGACCAGGAGGGCGGCGTGAAATGCTGAGTCCTGGCAGGTGGTTGCCAGCGCCATGCTGTCTAGTGCCACATCATGTGGTGGGTGCCAATCAAAGCGTGTAAAGTCCTAGGAAGCAAGAGAAGAGAAGCAATTTAATATTAAAGGGCTTGGGGCAGGAGTCAGGCAGGGGGTGGGGTGATTAGGATAAAACAAACGGCTAGGAGCTAGAGGTAGACAGGGGTGGGATTACTAAAACAAAGAGAAAGTGTACAATTTACAGCGAGGGGGCCGAGAGTCAAGAGGGGATAAGAAAAATTGGGCAGAGTGTGCGAGAGAGAGAGAGAGAGAGAGAGAAGTAGCTTTGAGCAAGGTTAGGAAAAAAACAAAAGAAACACAGGCAGGTATCAGCAAACAAGAAGGTTTGAGTAGGAGAGGGCAGGTTTAAGAAGGAAGTAGGCTGAGAGGATAGATAAGGAAACACAGGAAAACAGTTTAGATTAGCAGCTTAGGCACTCAGGGCTCCCATATCTACAGGGATTCCTGTATTTTACAGGGATTTGGAGGAATCTACAGGAAAACTCTTCCCATAGACTTGTATTGGTTATACAGGAAAACAGGGCAATTAAACTTCCATAGGAAATAATGTAATCTACAGGAAAACACAGGAATATCACCCTGGAGTTACAGGGAAAATGCCAAACCAATATGGGAGCACTGGGCACTACACAGTAAGATTTTAACAATACGGCATGGATTAGGCAGGCTAGCAATACAACTTTCGACTATTTTGTACTACTTTTAACAACACAGTTAGGATTACAAGCAGTAAATCAGATTCTGAAAAATATCACAGTAGGGATAAGCCCCAGAGTCACTGAGGTAGCTTTAGAAAGGCGCAGAGAAAGCACTAAAGTCCAATGCGGAAAGGTGCACCAATCAGCAGGGCAGCCGGCAGCAGTAGGACCAATCAGAAACCCAGTACAGGGCGCTGCACCAATCAGAGAGCACCAGTGGAGAAAGGGTAGAAGCGGCAAGTACCTGCGGTTGGATCCGGGTTCGGGGACCAGGAGGCTGGCCGTGAAATGCTGAGTCCTGGCGGGCGGTGGCCGGTGGTGTGGATGTCTAGCTCAGCCTCGTGTGGTGGGGCACCGCTTGAAGCGGTAAAGTCCTGCAGTTGGATCTGAGTTCGGGGACCAGGAGGGTGGCCATGAAATGCTGAGTCCTGGTGGGCAGTGGGCGGTGGCCAGCGGTACGGCCGTCTAGTTCCACCTCGTGTGGTGGGGCGCCACTCGAAGCGGTCAAGTCCTGCGGTTGGATCCGGGTTTGGGGACCAGAAGGGCAGCCGTGAAATGCTGAGTCCTGGTGGGCGGAAGCCTGCAGTACAGCTGTCTAGCTCACCTCGTGTGGTGGGGTGCTGCTCAAAGCAGTCAAGTCCTGCAGTTGGATCCTGGTTCGGGGACCAGGAGGGCCGCCATGAAATGCTGAGTCCTGGCAGGTGGCGGCCAGCGGTATGGCTGTCTAGCACCACCAAGTGTGTTAGGGCGCTGCTCGAAGCAGTCAAGTCCTGCAGTTGGATCCGAGTTCGGGGACCAGGAGGCGGCCGTGAAATGCTGAGTCCTGGTGGCGGCCCAGTGCGCTGTTTAGCGCCCGTCTCATGTGGTGGGTGCCGCCTTGCGCGGTCATGTCCTGCGGTTGGATCTCGGGTTCGGGGACCTGGAGGGTGGCCGTGAAATGCTGAGTCCTGGCGGGCGGTGGCTGGCGGCCGGCAGTACGGCTGTTTAGCGCCGTCTCGTGTGGTGGGGTGCCGCTTGAAGCGGTCATGTCCTGAGGTTGGATCCGGGTTCGGGGACCTGGAGGGTGGCCGTGAAATGCTGAGTCCTGGCAGGTGGCGGGTGGCGGGCGGCGGTATGGCCGTGTGCAGTTCGATCCGGATTCGGGGACCTGGAGGGTGGCTGTGAAATGCTGAGTCCTGGCGGGCAGTGGGCAGTGGCCAGTGGTACGGCTGTCTAGTTCCACCTCGTGTGGTGGGGCGCCACTCGAAGCGGTCAAGTCCTGCGGTTGGATCCGGGTTTGGGGACCAGGAGGGTGGCCGTGAAATGCTGAGTCCTGGTGGGCGGCAGCCTGCAGTATGGCTGTCTAGCTCACCTCGTGTAGTGGGGTGCTGCTCGAAGCAGTCAAGTCCTGCAGTTGGATCCGGGTTCGGGGACCAGGAGGGCGGCCGTGAAATGCTGAGTCCTGGCAGGCGGCGGCCAGCGGTATGGCTGTCTAGCACCACCGAGTGTGTTGGGGCACTGCTCGAAGCAGTCAAGTCCTGCAGTTGGATCCGGGTTCGGGGACCAGGAGGGCGGCCGTGAAATGCTGAGTCCTGGTGGCCGGCGGTACGGCTGTTTAGCGCCGTCTCGCGGTGGTGGGGTGCCGCTTGCAGCGGTCATGTCCTGCGATTGGATCCGGGTTCGGGGACCTGGAGGGTGGCCGTGAAATGCTGAGTCCTGGCGGGTGGCGGGCAGCAGGTGGCGGTATGGCTGTGTGCGGTTTGATCTGGATTCGGGGACCTGGAGGGTGGCCGTGAAATGCTGAGTCCTGGCGGGCGGTGGCTGGCGGCCGGCAGTACGGCTGTTTAGCGCCATCTCGTGTGGTGGGGTGCCGCTTGAAGCGGTCATGTCCTGAGGTTGGATCCGGGTTCGGGGACCTGAAGGGTGGCTGTGAAATGCTGAGTTCTGGCGGGCAGTGGGCGGTGGCCAGCGGTACGGCCGTCTAGTTCCACCTCGTGTGGTGGGGCACCACTCGAAGCAGTCAAGTCCTGCAGTTGGATCCGGGTTCGGGGACCAGGAGGGCGGCCGTGAAATGCTGAGTCCTGGTGGCCGGCGGTACGGCTGTTTAGCGCCGTCTTGTGTGGTGGGGTGCTGTTTGAAGCGGTCATGTCCTGAGGTTGGATCCGGGTTCAGGGACCTGGAGGGTGGCTGAGAAATGCTGAGTCCTGGCGGGTGGTGGGCGGCGGTACGGCCGTGTGTGGATCGATCTGGATTCGGGGACCTGGAGGGTGGCCATGAAATGCTGAGTCCTGGCGGGCAGTGGGCGGTGGCCAGCGGTACGGCCGTCTAGTTCCACCTCATGTGGTGGGGCGCCACTCGAAGCAGTCAAGTCCTGCAGTTGGATCCAGGTTCGGGGACCAGGAGGGCGGCTGTGAAATGCTGAGTCCTGGCAGGTGGCAGCCAGCGGTATGGCTGTCTAGTACCACTGAGTGTGGTGGGGCGCTGCTCGAAGCAGTCAAGTCCTGCAGTTGGATCCGGGTTCGGGGACCAGGAGGGCGGCCGTGAAATGCTGAGTCCTGGTGGCCGGCGGTACGGCTGTTTAGCGCCGTCTTGTGTGGTGGGGTGCTGCTTGAGGCGGTCATGTCCTGAGGTTGGATCCGGGTTCAGGGACCTGGAGGGTGGCTGAGAAATGCTGAGTCCTGGCGGGTGGTGGGCGGCGGTACGGCCGTGTGTGGATCGATCCGGATTCGGGGACCTGGAGGGTGGCCGTGAAATGCTGAGTCCTGGCGGGTGGTGGCTGGTGGCCGGCGGTACAGCTGTTTAGCACCACCTCATGTGGTGGGGTGCCGCTCGAAGCAGTCAAGTCAATATCCAGAGGTCACTCTAAAGGAGTGAATATATTTTCTATATCACACTCATGCCCATCATGTATTCCCTATATATTGGATAGTGCTGACTGTGATATTATTTATACATATATATTGGATAGTGGCTGTGATATTATTTATATATTTATTTATTGAAATGTTTTATCAGGAAGACACACCGAACAATTGAAATTGCTCGTTTCCTGGTGCATCCTAGGGGAGGGGGTACAGAAGGAAATTAATACACATTTGCCAGAAAACCAGCCGCGCAGTCTAAAATAAAACAATACAATACATTAGTGTACACAATAAATACATTTGCGTGCAGTAGGTAATGCACAGGTAGTGGGCACATTTTAATAAATACTGCTTGTACATTAGCCAGTGCTGGCCACAACAAGATACAATACATTTGTATACAATAGGGTGGTGAACAATTGATGAGGTGTAGGACTGTTTACATGAATGGGATATAGGACTAAGTGCAGATAAGTGTTATGGTTGGGCGGTAGGTCAGGGTGAGGCGGAGGGGTCAAAGAGGATTTCAAGACTGATAGGGAATAGATTAGGAGCAGTTGCAGTTAAGGGGGTAGAAGTTGAGTAGGGCCAGAGACAAGAACGAGGCGGGGTGACGAGTGATGAATTGGAGGAGGTAAGGCATTCCAGAGCTTGAGGAGGTGATAGGAGAATGCAACTTGATCGATGGCGGTGGAACGGTGAGGGACAGCCATGGTGCGAGAGTCGATCGACCTGAGGGAGTGATGGTAGGGAGGGGGGAGGAAGGGCAGAAGAGAGGTAGGAGGGCAGTGTGCCAAACCAGGATTTGGAGGTAAACAGCGAGCAATGGGAGAGACGTCTGCTGTCCAAAGATTGGAAAGCCAGGGAATGGTACAGCCCACAGCGGTGGGAGAGAGGGGGTGAGTCTAGAGCGAACAGACAGAAAGAGTTGAAAAGGGTGTCCAATTTGGCTAAGGAGAACTTGGGAGCAGTACTGTAAACCACATCACAGTAGTCAAAAATAGGTAAAATTATTTTCTGGACAAGTTTGCGCCAAGCTGCGAGAGGTAAACTGCCACGGTTCCTGTATAGAGTGCCGAGTTTGGGGCGCAGCTTTTTCAGGATGGCATCGACATGTCCAGAGAAACTGAAGTGTTGGTCAAGCCAAACCCCAAAGTACCTGAATGAGGATGTGTCCTCGATGAAAGTCCCATCTAGGGTGTGGAAGGAAGGTAGTGGGTTTAGCCTGGAGAATCTCTACCTAGTGCTGAAGGTCATAGAGACTGTCTTCTTAGCGTCAAGGGAGAGTTGATGAGAGCAAAGCCAGTGCTGAACTTTGTTAAAGTCAAGTTGTAGTCTGGCTGCTACATTGGAGCAGGAGTGGCCGGTGGTGAACAAGACAGTGTCATCAGCATACATATGGATAGAGGAAGATAAGCAGATTGTTGGGAGGTCATTTAGGAAAATGGAGAATAATATTGGGCCAAGCACTGAGCCCTGTGGGACACCAGTGTGTATTGGAGAGGGGGGCAGACTGCATCTGCAATCCTGACTGATTGTGTCCTACCTACCAGGTAGGCGCTGAACCAGCTAGCGGCAGAGTCAGACAGGCCAGCCAAGGTAAGGGTATTGAAGAAGAGGAGTGGGAAATCGTGTCAAAAGCCTTTGCGAGGTCGACGAAAATGGCGGAAGTGATTAGACCATTGTCCATGCCTGTGAGAATAGTCAATGAGTCTGAGGAGGGAAGTTGCGGTGGAGTGATTTTTCCTAAAGCCAGCTGGGTACGGAGTGAAGAAAGAGGAGGAGTCAGATAGGAGGAAAACTGGGAGAGGACCAGATGTTCCTGAAGCTTAGCCAGTACAGGAAGGAGAGAAATTGGACGGCAATTGCTGGGAGAGGAGGAGTCGCCACCCTTAGGTAGAGGAAGGACAGCTGCATGTTTCCAGCTACTAGGGACAGATGCATGGTAGAAGGAGAGGTTGAAAAGATCAGATAGTGGGGAAGGAGATGACAGGAGCAGAGAGATAGAGCAATTTAGGGTTGAGCCCACCCAGGGACCCACCTTCAGAAGGCTTGAGTGCAATTAGTGCATCAAGGATGTCACTTTGTGAGACAGGGGAGAAGGAGAAATGACCAGTTGGGGGGTGAGAGCATGAGAGGTGGAGCAGTAACAGGAGCTCAGAGGGGTGGTAGGAAGAAGATAGGAGGAATGAAGTGCAAATAGTAAAGTTGGTGTTGAATTCTTCTGCTACAGAGGCATGGTTGGAACAAGGAAGTTATTCACCATTAGAACCGGTGTGGGCGGCTTGGAAGGGGGTAAGAAGAATGAGTGTATGACCTTCCAGAATTTGGAAGGGTTGGCTATATTGGATTGGAATGAGGAGCAGAAGTATTCAGCTTTTGCAAGCCTGATGGCTTTAGATCATGAGTTATGGAGGGACCAATATTTTTCCCAGTCGCTGGGTAATTTGGAATGTTTGTACTTTTTCCAGGCCTGATCTTGGGCTTGCTGGCAGACCAGTAATTCAGGGGTAACCCATGGCAGATGATTTCCACGGACCCTGGAGCATTTTAGTGGGGCGTGCTTGTTCCAGATATTGAGAAAGGTATCTTTAAAATAAGTTAAGGCAAGGTCAACAGACTTGACCGCAGCAACTGGAGACCAATCTGTTTGTGTTAGGTCATGGTGACAGGGTGCAGGGTCAAGTGATTTGTAAGAATGGGCTAACAGTACTTTGTGGGGATTTTAGGGTTGTGGATCTTGCGAACCAGGAAGATCACATGATGGTTGCTTATAGCATCAGGGAGGAGGCAGGCCTGGATGACACGGTGGGGGTGAGAGGTGAGGGCCCAGTTGATCAGGGAGTGGTTTCGAGTTTTATGATTTAGCCACGTAGGTTCATGAATTAACTGCGTGAGGTTTAGGGCAGTTATCTCATTTCTTGTTTTGTTTCTGAATGGTGTCAACTAGTTGAGATTGAAATCACCCAACATGTATAGTTCACATTTGGTTGTGTGGGACATGATAGAGGTAACAAGGTCGACAGTCTGAATATGCCAGATGTTAACTGGAGGACATGTACTGCAGCCACATCCAAGAGCAGGGTCATTCTCGATGCCCTGCAGAGGGCAGACCTTAGACAGCTAGTGCTGGAACCCACTCGGGAGCGAGCAATACTAGACCTGGTACTCTCAAATGGAGAGAGGATCACAAATTTAGAAGTCAGTAGACATCTGGGAACAAGCGACCACTGCACAGTGTGCTTCACAATGAGCACAACCATGGAGATAAGCCATACAAAAACAAGGATACTGGACCTTAGAAGGGCTGACTTTGGCAAAATGGGTGAACACCTGAAGAATGCACTAGCAAATGGCCAAATAGGAGGGGTGGAAGAACAATGGAGAGAAAATCAAAACTGCATCATAGAGGCACCAAGTCTTTGTGTAAAACAAATAAAGAAAACAAAGCAGAGTAAAACCACTATGGTTCTCAAAAGAGGTGGCAGGAAGGTTAAGGAGAAAAGGCTGCATTCAAAAGTACAAGGAATTACAGAGGAGCACGACAGGAACTGTATCAATTAAAGCAGAAAGAAGTAGGAAAGGCAGTCAGAATAGCAAAGGCACAAACCTAGGAAAAATAGCCAACTCGGTCAAAAAGGGGATAAAACCTTTATAGGTACATTAGAGAGCATAGAAAGGTTAAGGGAGGGATAGTGAAGATTAATAAAGGAGAGGGAGGTGGGCAGAGGGAGACAGTGAAAAAGGCAGAGATACTGAATGAATACTTTGCTCAGTATTCACAAAAGAAGATGAGGAGCAGTTACCTAAACCAGACAATAGAAGCACTCTGGGTAGGGGGTTGATACTAGTCCATTCACAGAAGAAAGAGTCCTGAAAGAACTCCTAAAACTCAAGGTGGACAAAGCAATGGGGCCTAACAGGATTCACCCCAGAATCCTAAAAAGAACTAGGGGGACCTAGTGACACCACTGACCACACTTTTAACAAATCATGGCAGGATGGGGTGGGTACCTGAGGGACTGGAGGAGGCAGATGTGATTCCCTTTACAAAAGTGGGAGCAAGGCAGAAGCAGGAAACTACAGACCTGTAAGTTTGACCTCAGTGGTAGGGAAAATGATGGAATCACTTCTGAAAGAAAGAATTGTTGAGCACCTAGAGGCCAGCAGGGCACAGGGCCCAAAGCAACATGGATTTACAGCAGGAAGGTCATGTCAGACTAATCTAATTGATTTCTTTGACTGGGTGACCAAAGTAATAGACCAGGGAGGGGCTGTGGATATGGCCTACCTAGACTTTAGCAAGGCATTTGACACAGTCCAGCACAAAAGATTAATAATCAAGTTAGCCAGCCTGGGAGTGGGTCCCAGGGTGGTAGCCTGGGTAGCGAACTGGCTGCACAACAGGACACAGAAGGTAATAGTGAATGGAACACATTCCGAAGAAAGGGGGGTTACTAGTGGAGTACCTCAGGGCTCAGTACTGGGTCCAATCCTCTTTAACATCTTTATAAGTGACATTGCAGAGGGTCTGGAGGGAAAGGTATGCCTCTTTGCAGATGACACAAAGATCTGTAACAGAGTTGATACACAAGAGGGGTAGAAAAGATGAGAAAGGACATGGCAAGGTTGGAGGAATGGTCAGACATATGGCAACTTAGATTCAATGCAAAGAAGTGCAAAGTAATGCACCTGGGAAACAAAAACCCAGGAGAAGAGTACACAACAGCAGGGGAGGTACTAACAACAACAAAAATGGAAAGGGACCTGGGAGTAGTCATATCAGATGACCTAAAGGTGGGTAAGCAATGTGAAAAGTCAGTAAGGAGAGCCAGGGGGATACTGGGATGCATAGGAAGGGGCATCACAAGTAGAAAAAGGGAAGTGATTATCCCTCTATACAGACAGTTGGTGAGACCCCATCTGGAGCACTGTGTGCAGTTTTGGAGACCTCATCTATGCAAGGACATAGACAGGATGGAAGCAGTCCAGAGGAGGGCAACTAAAATGGTGCAGGGTCTACATCAGAAACCATATGAAGAGAGACTGAGAGAGCTTAATATGTATACCCTTGATGAAAGGAGGGACGGGGACATGATAGAAACGTTCAAGTACCTCAAGGGAATCAACAAAGTCCAGGAGGGTAGCATCTTTCAGAAAAAGATGTGTAATAACAAAGGGGTACAGTTTAAAGATAGAGGGGGGACGGCTCAGGGGTAATGTGAGGAAATTCTTTTTCATGGAGAGAGTGGTGGATACATGGAACAGCCTTCCTGAGGAGGTCATTGGGTCTAAAACAGTGGAGGAATTCAAACATGCATGGGACAGACACAAAGCAATTATAGTGCGGGGTTGCAGGAAGCAGGCTGTTGGTTAACTAGAATCTGCAGCTTATCCAGTAGGTAGGGAAATAGGCAGACTGGGTGGGCCAAGTGGTCCTTTTCTGCCGTCAAAGTCTATGTTTCTATGTTTCTATTACAGCGACTGACGAGTTGAGGCCTGGGCAACAGTAAATTCCGGCTACGAAGATGGGGATAGAAAAAGGTAGGGCCAGTCTTATAACTAGTGCTTCACAGGCAGAGGAAACAGATGAGGTTACAGTGGTAGTTCATAGATTCATAGATTTAATACAAGTTCAGTAGGCTAAAAGCCCTTTCAAGAACTTGCCACCAAATTATAGGTGGTATGTAAATTTATTGTTCCCCATGTAATAATCTAAACACTTTTTAAAGGTATCCATCGTTGGACTAGTAACCACATATTTAGGCAAACTGTTCCATATTCCAATAATCCTCTGAGTGAAGTACTTGTTTTTCTTAGTTGTTTTTATAAGTTCCCCAATTAATCTAAGCCCATTGTTTCTTGTGTTGGTTTTATTGTTGTTTAAGGTTAGGCCTTAGTGACCTGAAGTGCAGAGGAAGTGTATATAGCCACTCCACCACCTCGGCTAGCCCGGTCTTGATGGGAAAGAGAATAGCTGGGGATAGAGATGACAGAATCAGAGACATTGCTGTTTAACCAAGGCTCAGCTAGGATGGGATTGTCTGGTTTTAGTGGGATAGCTAGAGGTTGGAGCAAGTTGAGCTTAGGAAGGAGGCTTCTTATATTAAGATAAATGATCTTAAGGGCCCGGGGAAGAGGTGAAGTGGATGGTGAGGGTGCATTAGGGTGTGGGGTGTTGTGCAGTGGAGCAGTAGTATGGATAGGGTCCGGTTTGGGGTTAATATCCCCAGCAGAGAGAAGGAGTAGTGCAATAATGATAAAATGGAGTTTGGAGTTTTTGTACCAGGAGCGAGGGCCCACAGCCTGTGGGGAGACAGAGGGGCTAGACGAGGGTGGCGGACGTGCAATAAGTTGCAGTAGGAGGGCATACGAGTTGGGCATAATTAGAAGTGGAAAGAGTGGCCTGTGAGGATAGTGGTCCCATATTTCTTTTTTTTATCACTAATTTATTTATCCTCCTGTGCAGGACGACCTGCTAATATCCAGCACCACCTTCCAGTGCCCTGGGCAGCCCACAGGCTCACTCACATACCGGACTGACGCTACCACCGTACCCGTGGAGGGGATCCCCCCATACTCCCATGCCGGGCCAGAACCAAGCCCGCAATGTGATTCCATGACACGCCCCTCAAGGTGGAGTTAAGTGTGGCTATCAAGCTGCTCGGTCGCCTGCTCCATTTTTCCTCCTATTTTGCGCCCCCCCCCCCCAAAGTGTGGACATGCATTGACATTGGAGGCACAACGTGCCGACGTCTGCCGCACTCTGGCCCCAAGTACACCACTCCTTGCAGTGCCCCCGATCTCCATCGGGGGCTGCTGCAGAGCAATAGAAGCCCCAGTCCCTCCCCAGGGATAGGAGAGCAGTCCTCCAGATGCTCAATCCTATCCCTCCCCTGCCGACCCCCAACAACCTGGGCACGTTCCCAAGCCCGGATCACCGGCGTAGCGAGAAGTGTGGCATCCAGCACCTCAACCCTCATTGCCACCGAGCAGGCAAGTGATCCTATATTTCAAGGAAGGGTGAAGGAATCACAACTAGGAGAAACTGAGGGTTGAGTACTGTAGAGATATAGTGAAAATGGGTGGAGAGATATCGGATAGTGCTGACTGTGATATTATTTTTATATATTGGATAGTGCTGGCTGTGATATTTATATATCTTGGATAGTGCTGACTGATATTATTTGTATATAGCAGATAGTGCTGGCTGTGATATTATTTACAGGTATATATATCGGATAGTGCTGGCTGTGATATTTATATATATCAAATAGTGCTGGCTGTGATATTATTTATATTTATATATATATATATATATATCGGATAGTGCTGACTGTGCTATTATTTAGATATATCGGATAGTGCTGGCTGTGTTATTTATATATATTGGATAGTGCTGACTGATATTATTTATATATATAGCAGATAGTGCTGGCTGTGATATTATTTATATATATAGCAGATAGTGCTGACTGTGATATTATTTATATATATTGGATAGTGCTGGCTGTGATATTATTTATATATATCAGATAGTGCTGGCTGTGATATTGGTTTCCCTCGTTCTGCGCATGCGCCCGCCACACTGTGTCCCTTTCTGCCACTCGTTGCCTCCTTCTTGACCACCAGAGGAACTTGGCAGTAAGTTATTGAAAACAAAAATTATTTCCCTTTTTCACAAACGGGGGATAACAAAACATTTTTAAACATTTGGAAATGCCACACAGCAAAAATCCGGGGACTGGCCAAAAATGGAATTGGTGCGCGGCTACACCGGAACAGCTGATATTTTATATAATTGCTGTGGTGAAAAAGGGAAGCCCAGCAATTATATAACATAGAATATGGGGTGGTGTGTGTAAAATTGAAGTTTACGCATACCCTTGGTGTTAGATGGTTTAATAAACCCCAATAGCATTTGTTTATTTATTTTTTACCAGGAGAGACACAGTAAGCTGAAAGCTTGCTTACAGGTGCAACCTGGGAGCACAAGGAAGTTAAGTGACTTGCTCAGGATCACACAGTATGCAAATGGGGGCTGTGGGATTCAAACCCAGGTCTCCATGTTTGCAGCTCAGAGCCTCAAACCACTGCGCTATACTGCCTCCTTAATGTAGCATCTAACACCTCGGGGGGGGGGTAAACTTCTCGTTACACACACCACCCCATACTTCATTCTATTTATATTGAATAGTGCTAGCTTTCATATTATTTACATGTATCAGATAGTGCTGGCTGTGATATTATATATAGTACTGGCTTAATAGAGGATATCAGAATATCTTCATGAGTTGTACAATACTTGACCTTGAGCCATAGCCATGAGTGAGGTTAATAGAGGTCAAGTACAACTCATGAAGATAGTATCTTCTACTAAGGTAGTACCCACATATCCCAGGAGGAGACCCTGGTTTCCCCAGCCCAGGCCACAAGAGTTTAGGTAATGTTGCAGAGGCTCTTGGGACTGGAGGAAGGAGAGGCCCATCTCACTGTTTGTACAGTTCCTGTGGACAGAGGGGAGCCTAGAAGTCATGTGTGATGTTGGCTCCACATTCACAGGCCAGCTTCAATGGGTGGGTGCATGTCATTGTGCTGGCGAGGTGGCAAGGTGAAAGCAGTGAGCCATGATGACCCTGGCTAGTCCCCATGCTCACCAGCTCATGCCACCACAAGCCATGAAGACCCCCCCGGGCCCTTAGGAGCCTAGCTGGAGGTGTTGGGGTGGGGTGGGGGAGAATATGGTCTGAGATGGAGGGTGTCATCTTAAGGGCCCTTCATTGGTCAGAAACTGGTGCTCGAGCATGAATTGGCCCAAGTCTAAATGGCAGTCATAGCCCCAGGCACAGGGAAACCTGTGAATTGAAAGAAATTTGAATACGATGGCATTCTGTTCTTTATTATAAGGCACATTTATGCAACAAGGCTCTTTGCCCCTAGGACTTCAGCTGTCCTTGCTGACTTTCCTGCTCTGAAGTCATAATCCTCTGCCTGTGACATCACTACCATGTCCATGGTGACAGGTTGTGATGTCATAAGCACAGGATTATGACATCCTGCAAGGAATAAGTAACGTGAACTGATGAAAAAAGTCCCATTATAATGAAAAATGTCTTCGGTAATAAAAACTAGAAGGGCCTGAAAAAAATCACATTTGGGGGAATTTTGTGTAACTGAGTTTGACTGCTGCCACCTGTGAATTTTTAGTGTGGTCTAATAATTAGAGCATCAACTTGGGAACCCTGGATATCGCAGATTTGAATCCTGCTAGAGCCAAATGCCCACTGTTACACAGAAACATAAAAAGTGATGGCAGAAGGGGACCACAAGGTCCATCTAGTCTGCCCATGAACCTACCTGTGCTATTCCCCCTCCTTTGCCTTTCCATGTGCTACCTTTATGTCTGTCCCATGCGTTCTTGTACTCGCTCACCGTTTTTGCCCCCGCAACCTTCCTGGGTAGGCTATTCCATGGGTCCATCACCCTCTCTGTAAAGAAGAACTTCCTTGTATTACTCCTGAACCTCCTTGCCTTCAGCCTCATTTCATGCCCTCTCGTTCTCCCGCTCTCTTTCAATTGAAAAAGTTCCTGAACGTTAATCTTATTTATTTTTTATTTATTGAATTTTAATGACCGGGTAGGCTCACTGAGCCTCAAAGGTCCCTTTTCAGGGGCGACCTGGGAGACTTATGCCCCTCATATATTTAAAAGTCACTCTCAGGTAGCCCTTCTCCTGCCTCTGTTCCAGGGAGTACATGTTGAGTTCCCTCATCCTGTCCTGGTGTGCCACATGGTGCAGTCCCTGAATCATTTTCATGCCCCTCCTCTGCACTGTCTTGATTCTATGTCCCTTTTGAGGTGCAGTCTCCAGTGCTGTATGCAGTACTCCAAATGGGGGTGCACCAGTGTCCTGTAGAGTGCTAACACCACCTCCCTCCTATGACATGTGATTCCCCTCCCGATGTAGCCCAGGCATGCCACTTGCCTTTAGTGCCACCTTTTCGCACTGTTCACTCACATTCAAGTCTTCTGCTATAATGACCCTTAGGTCCCTCTCCTGGCTGGTGGAGGCTAGCTTCTCTCCTCCCAGGTAGTAAACCTCTTTGAGACTGTTTCTGCCTATGTACATGACTTTGCACTTTTTGGTGTTGAATTTCAACTGCCATGTTTCTGACCACTCCTCCAGTTTCTTCAAGTCTGAAGTCATACTCCTCACACCCTCAGGGGAGTCTACTCTGTTGCAAATCTTGATGTCATCAGCAAATAGACACACTTTACCTTCCAGACCATTTGCAATGTCTGCTATGAACACACTGAACACATTGAAGAGTAGGGGACCCAGTACTGAACCCTGTGGTACCCCGCTGGTCACCTGTTTGACTCTAGACAAGTCAATAAATTGCTCTGTGCTCCAGTTTACGCTGCTGTGGAAGTGGGTAGAAACAGGACCACACTGGAAATTAGATGTTTCTCAACTGGGTTGTCCTGGGTAACAACACAAAAATTGTAAAAATAAATAAAAAAAATGCATTTTTTTTTTGTGTGTGCTGGGAATCAGCAGTTAACTTGTTCCTGTTTACTGTTGTTTCCACGGTTGCTGGACAGTCTGTGGTGTCAGTTCCACCCTCATTCCACAAGTGAATAGCAGTATACAGCAGACGTGACAACACAGAGTCTCCAGGAAACCAGTAAACAACTGGTAGAAAACACACTGAAGTGTGTGTGTGTGGGGGGGGAGGGGGGCTGTAAGACCAACTCTGGGTGTAAAAAAAAAACAAAACAATAAAATAATTTAGAAACCACCCAAGGCACAACAGTAGAGTCAGAAAAGACTTGCCTGCTTCTGTTTGAGGCTGAGAAACTTGCTATACTGCAGAGAACAAACTAGAATGCACTGAGGAACTGGGAACCTGGTAAGACATAATATTGTTGGGGACTTGTTAGGAAGGTAAGCTATGCTTTCTACAGAAAGTTTCATTTTTTCTTATTGGCATTAAGAAGAGAATTGCAGGATTCCATTAAAGTGTAGTAATTTTATAACCAGAGGGGGTGAATTACAACTGAAGTTGCTTGATTCCTGTGCTTGAGACCTTGGATTTGGAAGGATATGTGTGCAACATTTTAGAAGTGTCCTGCTGGCTGAGGAGTGAGTTCATTTTTATCCCTGGACTCAGTAGAGTGGTTTGTGTAGGAGCAGTGATCTAGTAAATTGTGGTGTTGGTTGAATTACTATAAAGGGCAGTACTCACCAGGGTGGTGAAGCAGTGGTGCATGTGATTGTTTCTAATAGTCACCACTGGTTGTGGCCTACCTACCCACCCTTCCCCCTCACCCCGCCCACCCCAGGCGTGGCATTTCCTTTATAGCCAAGGTTCTGACATCACTTCCTCAACAGGTCTTGGGGCAGAACTGTCATATTCTTAATAACCCAGCACAGTGCATAAAGGGTAAGTACACACCAAAAAAAAAAAGATATTTTATATAGTACTCATTGTATATTATAAGGGAGAGGGACATGTGGGGAGTGGTGCAATGCACTGGCTGTGGGGTAGCAGTTTTCTGGGAGACATTCTGGAACCTGCATTGCTGCCCTATTTGCAGGCAACTGTCAGCTCTGAGGGAGGAGGTTGCCCACATCCAGGCTGAACTGGCAAGGACTAAGGAGGCCTCCCCCACCCAAAGAGCACCAGTTCCACAACCACTGCCTCAGAGGTTGCCAAGTGTGAAGAGCAGTTGGACCACAGTGGGTTCTGGGAGGGTGAGGGTGGTGGAACAGAGCGTAGCCCCCTAGTTGTACCTCTACACAAATCATATGTCAGTCTGGCAAATCAAGGTTCCTCTATGATGACACCCTCAGTGGAGACCAAGAAGAATGCTGGGGACATCCAAAGGGAGACCCACAAAAAGGGTGGCAAGGACACCACAGGAAAGGAAACAGCTTCTGATAGGGGACTCAATTGTTGGGTGTAGACCTGGGAAGGGAGAGAGGGAAGTAAGGTGCCTGCCTGGTGCTATGGCTTGAGGGACAAGGAGGAACTCAGGATTACAGAAGCAGCATCACAGGAGAGGGAACTAGATATCATTGTCCACCTTGGGACAAATGACCTAGCTAGGCATGGGATCAGTGCAGTGCAGGATGAAATTATGGAGTTGGGGAGGGGCCTCAGAGAGGTAGAAAGCACAGTTACCTTCTCAGAGGTGCTTCCAGTCCATGGTAGGGGTGAGGCTAGGGTACTACACACCATACAGTTTAATGAATGGTTGCAAAACTGGTGCAGAGCACAGGGCTTTGGCTTCATTGGGGACTGGGGGTACACCTGGAGAGATGAAGGTTTATACTGGCACGATGGTCTGCATCTGTCCATGAAGGGAACCAAGATCCTAAGTGACAGGTTTAAATGCTTCCTTGGCAAGCTTTTAAACTAGCCATGGGGGGAGGTGCTAATAAGAGGCAGGAAATTTCAAGCCTCCCCCCACAAAACATGACTGGTAGTAAGGTAAACACTGAGGTACAGTGCTCAACAGAGGGCAGGACAGGGGTAAATGGAAAAATAGACAAGGGCAATAAGAGCAGGGATGGGGTAAAAAAGGATAAAGCCAATATTAAATGGAGGGCAATGAGTACCAATGCCCGTAGTCTGGGAAACAAGCTTCCTGAGCTAGTAGCCCTGATGGAAGAAGAACACTTGGATATTGTGGCAGTCACAGAAACATGGTACACGGAGAACCATAACTGGGATGTCAACATACCAGGGTACACAATCTACAGAAGAGACAGGGAGGGTAAAAGAGGAGGTGTAGTAGCTCTCTACATAAGGGAAGGGATCAAAGCTACAGAACTAAAAAGTAAAGGGGGAGGACAAGAGGCACTCTAGGCCACCTTGGAGACAGGGAATGGCATCACAATCTGCACAGGGGTTGTATACAGACCGTCGTCTCAAGGGAAGGAAATGGACAAGAAAATGATAGAGGACAGTCTCAAAAGGGCTGAAAAAGGGGAGATACTGTTGATAGGGGACCTGAATATGCCAGATGTTAACTGGACGACATGGACTGCAGCCACATCCAAGAGCAGGGTCATTCTCGATGCCCTACAGGGGGCATGCCTTAGACAGCTAGTGGTGGAACCCACTCGGGAGCAAGCAATATTAGACCTGGTACTCTCAAATGGAGAGAGGATCACAAATTTAGAAGTCAGTAGACATCTGGGAACAAGCGACCACTGCACAGTGTGCTTCACAATAAACACAACCATGGAGACAAGCCATACAAAGACAAGGATACTGGACTTTAGAAGGGCTGACTTTGGCATAATGGGTGAATACCTGAGAATGCATTAGCAAATGGCCAGAAAGGAGGGGTGGAAGAACAATGGAGAAAAATCAAAACTGCCATCATGGAGGCAACAAGCATTTGTGTGAAACAAATAAAGAAAACAAAGAGGAATAAAAAACCACTATGGTTCTCAAAAGAGGTGTCAGGGAAGGTTAAGGAGAAAAAGGCTGCATTCAAAAAGTATAAGGAATCACAGAAGGAGCATGACAGGGAACTGTATCAATTAAAGCAGAAAGAAGTGGGGAAGGCAGTCAGAAAAGCAAAGGCCCAAACCGAGGAAAAGATAGCCAACTCAGTTAAGAAGGGGGATAAAACCTTTTATAGGTACATTAGGGAGCATAGAAAGGTTAAGGGAGAGATAGTGAAGATTAATAAAGGAGAGGGGAGGTGGGCAGAGGGAGACAGTGAAAAGGCAGAGATATTGAATGAACACTTTTGCTCAGTATTCGCAAAAGAAGAGGAGAAGGAGTTACCTAAACCAAACAATAGAAGCACTCTGGGTAATGGGGTTGATGCCAGTCCATTTACAGAAGAAAGAGTCCTAAAAGAACTCCTAAAACTCAAGGTGGACAAAGCAATGGGACCTGACGGGATTCACCCTAGAATCCTAAAAGAACTAAGGGAGGACCTAGTGACACCACTGACCACACTTTTTAACAAATCATGGCAGGATGGGGTGGTACCTGAGGACTGAAGGAGGGCAGATGTGATTCCCCTTCACAAAAGTGGGAGCAAGGCAGAAGCAGGAAACTACAGACCTGTTAGTTTGACCTCAGTGGTGGGGAAAATGATGGAATCACTTCTGAAAGAAAGAATTGTTGAGTACCCAGAGGTCAACGGGGCACAGGACCCAAAGCAGCATGGATTCACAGCAGGCAGGTCATGTCAGACGAATCTAATTGATTTCTTTGACTGGGTGACCAAAGTAATAGACCAGGGAGGGGCTGTGGATATGGCCTACCTAGACTTTAGCAAGGCATTTGACACAGTCCCTGCAAAAGATTAATAATCAAGTTAGCCAGCCTGGGAGTGGGTTCCAGGGTGGTAGCCTGGGTAGCAAACTGGCTGCACAACAGGACACAGAAGGTAATAGTGAATGGAACACATTCCAAGAAAGGGGGTTACTAGTGAGTACCGTAGGGCTCAGTACTGGGTCCAGTCTCTTTAACGCCTTTATAGGTGACATGCAGAGGGTCTGGAAGGAAAGGTATGCCTCTTTGCAGATGACACAAAGATCTGTAACAGAGTTGATACACAAGGGGGGCTAGAAAGGATGAGAAGGGACTTGGCAAGGTTGGAGGAATGGTCAGACATATGGCAACTTAGATGTAATGCAAAGAAGTGCAAAGTAATGCACCTGGGAAATAAAAATCCAGGAGAAGAGTACACAATAGCAGGGGAGGTACTAACAACAACAGTAATGGAAAGGGACCTGGGAGTAGTCATATCAGATTACCTAAAGTGGGTAAGCAATGTGAGAAGTCGGTAAGGAGAGCCAGGGAGATACTGGGATGCATAGGGAGGGGCATCACAAGTAGAAAAAGGGAAGTGGTTATCCCTCTGTACAGACAGTTGGTGAGACCCCATCTAGAGTACTGCATGCGGTTTTGGAAACCTCATCTACGCAAGGACATAGACAGGATGGAAGCAGTCCAGAGGAGGGCAACTAAAATGGTGCAGGGTCTACATCAGAAACCATAAGAAGAGAGACTGAGACAGCTTAATATGTATACCCTTGATGAAACGAGGGGGGGGGACATGATAGAAACTTTTAAGTACCTCAAGGAATCAACAAAGTCCAGGAGGGTAGCATCCTTCAGAAAAAGAGATGTGTAAGAACAAGGGCACAATTTAAAGATAGAGGGGACAGCTCAGGGTAATGTGAGGAAATTTTTTCAGAGAGAGAGTGGTGACGCATGGAACCGCCTTCCTGGAGAGGTTGTGGGGTCTAAAACAGTGGGGGAATTCAAACATGTATGGGACAGACATAAGGCAATTATAGTGGGGGTTGCAGGAAGTAGGCTGTTGGTTAACTAGAATCTGCAGCTTATCCAATAGGTAGGGAAATGGGCAGACTGGGTGGGCCAAGTGGTCCTTATCTGCCGTCAAAGTCTATGTTTCTATTAAACTAACTGAATGGAAGAAAGAAAGGGTGTTTAAAAATGGCTTCCTAGCAAACTGAAGGCAGGGCTTACTTATTTAAAATAGGGGTTTAGTCCTCTAAAGTTTGTACCCTGTATATAAATCATTATTTTTATCATCAGTATAGCCTGCTGGTTAGACTGCAGAGTTGCAATACTGGACCTCCAGGTTTGAATCCCACCACTGCCACATATTGTATGACTTTGAGTACAGTAAGTCATCCAGTCTCTTCTTTGTCTCTGTACTTAACCTCTCATAGCTTTGTTCGACCTCCCTCAGTCTCACCAAACCTCTTTGTGCTCACCTAACTGGCCCATTTAAATGAAAGCTCCGTGGCTACCTTGCTGCTCGTGCCTCCTGTGACTGTTTTGTATAATCCTATGTCCGCTCTCCAACCTTTGTACTGTCCATCAAATACCTTACCCTTTCCCTCCCCTGCCCATCACCCACCCCACCACACCTGCCCCATGCATGCTTCCCATCTCCCCCCCTCCTTTTCTATCCTCCTACCAACCCATCTACCCCCTGCCACCCTGATAAACCCGCAAATCCCCCACTTCCCCTGCCAACCAGGCTAATCCTCTCTCAGCTTAAGCTTCCTCTCCACCCTTCTGCCCCAACTACCCTACTAACCTGTTAAACTCAATCTTACCCCCGCTATCCTGACAACAACCTACTTGGCTGAGCTCTCTTTCCTGCCTTCCTAGTTTGCCTCAGCCATGAAACAGGGCTGAGGCTTTCCTGCCACTTGCTCCTGTCCCCGCATCTGTTTGACAGGGCCTTCTGGCTGCACCTCTGGGTATATTCTTGCGCAATTTTCAATTTCTCTCATCTAACATGCACTTGTTGCTTAGCCTTCCTGCATTCTGTAAATACAATATTGTTACCTCAGTCACTTATTTGCTGTCCTATGCCTTTATGCTGTGTTTACATTTTCTCTGACGTGTTTACCTGGACTATATATCGCCTGTGTTCGTCTTGACGTGGAACCTATGTAAAAGAGCCTCTGGCTCAAAGGTGTTAATCTGAAACTTAAATAAATAAATATAGCTGATTCAATGTTTAATGGGCTATTTGTAAAGCACTTTGGGATACAATGACTATGAAAGGTGCTGCATCAAATCAAGTTCCCTCTTCCTTTCTTTCTATGACCTTTGACTCGGTATGACTCAAAAAAATGTGCAGTCGTAGATTTAAACAGAAACACAGAAACACAAAATCCAATGGCAGACAAGGGCCCGCTGGCCCATCCAGTCTACCTATTCCTCCTTACTTACACTATTAACACAGACTGTGCCTGATCAACAGCTCTTTCTCACCCCCTGCCTTCCTTTCCACTGTGATTCCCTTGTGCTTATCCCATGCATTCTTGAACTGACCACTGTTTTCGCTCCCCCCAGCACCTCTGTTAGAAGGTGATTCTAGGAATCCACCACTCTTTCTGCAAAGAAGTACTTCCTCACATCGCTCCTGAATCTACCCCCTCCAGCTTCACAGCATGTCCCTGTGCTCTAGAGATAAAGGTGGGAGTACTTAATTTCATGGAGTGCACCGAGCTGTTCCAGGTATCTGAAGGTGAGCGATCAGAGCCATCTGATACCTAGCATTAGTCTGACGTCTTGCAGGGACCTTGAGCTGCTGAGATGATGGCCAGGTCACTCTGACACATTTTTCAACCAACAGCATTGTTTGTTTTTTTGATAAGAATCTAGTATTGATACTTTAAGACTTCTTTTTATAGTTCAGCCTTGAACCGATACTGACATTACTGACATGACAGCATCTTGCATTCTTGCCGTGCTTCACTGACACTCATATTGTTGCAGGGAGACAACGCTCCTGGCTGTGCATTACTGACAGTTATATTGTTGGAGGGAGATTGCATTTCTAGCTGTGCTCTCACTGGGTCGACATGATGTCCTGAAGAATATGATGACTGGAGCTTATTGTATATTGAAATCTACCCCCGGCCCCCAATTTTGTTGCCATGCCTGGGGACTGACACTGCAGTTGCTCTCCACAATTACAAATATATCTTCTCTGCTGTAATGTGATTCCACCCAGGGAGCTAAAAACAGCATAGTTTTGAGTAATTGCTGGTAAACTGAAGTCTATTCTGGAATCGTTTCAAGGGCTTATATTATAATATTGGGTATAAGGTATTCTCGCCAAAGCCAGTTCCCATATAAGTGAAAAAAACACAGAGTCTGTCCCATGCCGAGTTGCCTGCAATGCTACATTGGGAGGCCAGCCCCTCAAGGTTATACTCTGTACAACGGTACAAATGTGCACTCACCAGAACACCTGTAGACAGATCAAACGCAGCACTGGTCCTCATAAAGTAAATGTCCACACGGTTGCCAGTCCAAAGTGGAGTTTTATTCTGAGCAGTGCAGTAGAGACAAGTCACCATATAATCCACAGTTAATTTACAAACTCTGTAAGGTGAACAACGCAACAATGTCAAATGCTGCATGGTCTCAGATGCCCCAGTGCTTCGCTCAGAGAGCTTTGTCAGGGGGTGTCCATATACATGAGAACTGGAATATGTTACGATTTATGGCTGGCCTATAGGCACAGCAGTAGAGCTCCCTCTTGCGACACCAGCGACCCAGGTTCAGAATGGGCCTGGGTCGTCGAGGGCCGGTCAGTGGAAGGAGGACTGGGCGGTTCCGAGGATGCTCTTCTTCCCTGGAGAGGGTAGGTCATTGCCTCTGCTGCCACCTTGGTGGCCACATATGGAAGTACAGCGCAGGTATTGCGGGGAGGGTGGGAACATTCGGCTGCGTCCCACACAGTATGCACTGCATGTGCTTGCTTGGCACACCATGTGCACCGACGTCCCAGAGGGTGGGCAGAAACAAGGGGGGGGAACCTGGCATGCACAGGATGATCCCAGTGTTGTCAGGCCCTGTAACCCACTACTGGCCACCCCTTGAGAAGATGCATCAACTGCCCCACACTCAGGAGGGGGTAAGTGATACTGCCTAGCCATGGTTAAGTCCCACTATGGGGGGGGAGCCTTGGGGGATTGAAGGGGCTAAGCGCCAGAGACATGGGGGAAGGGACTGGGCCTGTCCAGGTGATGAGGGCAGTGCCACTGAGACAAAGGGCATAAACAAAGAATTTGAAAAAAAGAAAATGTTATGATTTTTTTTCTCACTGTGTTTATTCCCCCCCTCGTCAGGCAATACCTTTGCAACTCCCACCCCTTTTCCCATTCTAGGTTGCCATCTACTGAGGTTGGGAACATCCAGATCCAGACCGCGACTGCTGCTCTACTACAGTTATGGCTTCCCCCAAGGGGTGTGGTTTCTGTTTCCAGCCTGGCCGGGGTGTACTCTGGAGAAGGACGAGTTTGCAACCATTGCAGCACTGGTGGACAGCAGATTGGTCAATGTGCCCTGCAGATATGGGCAGTGCAGGCTGCTGTGTCCTGCTGCAGCAGGTGAAGAGATTTATTTCTCCATTTAGTCCCCTCCCACGTCTCTACTGAAGCATGCATGCTTGGTATGGTTCTAGTCATCATCTAGTGGAATTTGCCCACACTGCAAGAGGCACCACTGCCGGATCTACAGGTGCACGTGGGGAGGAGCTCGAGCTGCATGCCCCTCCCATTTAGGAAAACCCTTTTAATTCTATATGGGGGAAATGGCAATAAAATGGTATTTTTTTCATCCTGTCCCCCAGAATTTCATTCTGTGTGTGCCACTGCACTCAGCCAGCCATGCTATTCCAGACTCAGGCATGAACCCAGCTGTGCCAGACAACTCTACGCTGCCCACTGCCTTGGAGCCATCTGGAAACTTTATTATCTAAATACATATATAGCCTTTTCATTGGAAAAAGCACCACCTACCCTGAGTGGAGCTGAAATTGCACCTGACATCTCTTTAATAGGCAGGGAGAATAGGGTAGACTAGAGTGGCCTACAACCGGTCCTTTCCTGCCGACACATTCCGTTGCTGTGTTTACCCCCTAGCAGTCAAGTCATGACTTCAAGGACCAAATTTATGCTGTATGCTGCACAAACCCAGACAAACATACTCTACGTATTGGCTCATGAAAGCACCCTATGCTATGCCCCATCTCTCTCACTTCCCAAACTCGTAAGCTGTGTGGTTCATTTGCACTGGCTGTTTTCGCCTCCTTTTCTCACTCTTAAAATATATGCAGTACAGTATCATAGTGTAACCCCCCCCCCCACCGGCCCCCCTTGTTTAACCAGCAGGGCTTCTCCTCTCACCACAAACGTCTAGGAGCAACAGAGAGAGAGGTGGGGGTTTACATACCATAAAACACAGAGAAAACAGAGACGGTGGCCACGATTAAGCTAGGTGGACCAGACTGTTATACAGAAACAGTCGACCAAGTGTGGCAACTACCTGGCACACACCTGGTAGGGACCAGTTACCATGGCCAGCAACCCAGGTCCCTGGGAGAAAATGTTTGTTCACAATTATGCTAGGTTTGCACTTCTGGACGGGGCACCCAAGTAAATCCAGACACATGGAAGCAATAACAATACTGTCTAAACCAGGTTGGGATTCCAGAGTGTGGCTTTTATTCACATAACAAAGTAGGAATAATACACAAAGCGAAGATGGACCCCCATGGGGCTACACATACTGGTATTGCAGATTTTCCAGGGTACAGAAGTTCCTGAATTCCCATTTAGCATAGGGTGAAGAAACACAAAACAGCGAACACTCTGGTTCTGAAACTGAAGATTGGCACATACGGATGGACTAGTACTGTTCCCATTTCCAACAGGGTTGAAAGTAGTACCCATGATCACACTGAGCCCATCTGGGCTCAAATCTTCCAAAACCCACTATACTGGGGTAAACTGAAGAAACAGAAATTCCAAACCCACATCTCGGGGTAATTACTTCCATTAGGCATTGGCCACATGCACTAAATGAAAATGCACTGGTGCCCAAACCAAACCTGGAGAGGTAAACTGGTTACTCCAGATGCGGGGTCTCCCAACTTTTGCTTCCAAGTTCATACTCGGCCATTCATCTGGTTAATAACACCCACACAGAATAAAACTTGTAGTTGTTGTCTTAAAATGTTTCTCACACTTAACAAACTACTGACACACCTCTGGGTGTCAGAGATAAAAGTTCTGTACTTGGACAATTACATTCTTGGACTCCAACATAAGCAGAAACTTTACTTAGTACTGGGTGACTGGTCCCACTGACAGACAGTGGGTTTGTGGAATAACTTACCTGTAAGTGTTGTTAATAGTGATAATCTAAGTACCTTTAAACAAAGATTGGATAAACATATGGGAAACAAAAAATTTGATTTCCACCCATAGGACATCTGGGTGGCGAGCATACAATGGGCATCCTTACATATGCCTTCATTGCTCGTACACTTCTATGAACCTATAAGAAATTCACCCCATGGTATTGCAGATGCCCCTGGGCTGCCACAGAAAAAAAGGCTGTACTCACAACAAATGAAGATGTACAAGGCAGCTTCACCAACCAAGTGGATCAAGGGGATTGCCCCTGAATTCTGGAGTTCGCCCCATCCCTCCTGGGATGAGGCATGGAAAACCTTCTGGCACAGGTCTCCACCACTTCAGAAAACTGTCTTTGTTTCTCTTCTTCTAGGGTGAGAACTACCACAAAACAAAAAGGGGTAGTTCTTTGTCAGAGCTAATCTGAGGAGCTGCCCAGCAGCAGCAGCCTCCTCCTCGAACTCCACTCTACCAACAACTCACTGGATATTCCAGTTCACTCCAAAGCCAGATGAGACTGTGGCTTATGCTGCTGCCAGAGTTCTACGATTACATCATCACTCCAGCTCAGCTGAGACTGAAGACAGAGTGTGACAGTGTGACATCCATTTTTTTTTATTTAGTTGTTTAACCAGGTATAGCACACTAAACTGAAAGCTTTTTTACTTGAGCGACCTGGGAGCACAAGGAGGTTAAGTGACTTGCTCAGGGTCACACAGTATGCAAGTGGAAGCTGTGGGATTCAAACCCAAGTCTGGTCTGCTGGATGTCACCAGATTTGCAGTTCAGAGCCTTAGACCACTGCATTTACCTGACATTTCTCAAGCTGCCTTCCTTGCCTGTCATTGATTCTAATTGGGATTACAGTAACAACCCCGGGGGACAAGGGGATTACAATAGCAAAACAGCATTTTCATCAGCGCGATTTATAATTTTGCCCACTCTTAATAGTTAGTTAACTAAATTCGTATGCCCTGTCCCTTATCTCATGAAGGAGCCACCGGCACCCATAATTTGGAAAGTTTGTGGTTGGGGGGGTGGCTGTGGGCGTGTAGGGCTGCTTTTGGATCGGTGTAGGGGCTGGGGTTTATGGGTCGTTACAGTCAGGACCCCAGAATTAGAGGACTAAAATTTGTATGGTCAGGATTGACGGAACGCGAAGCCAATACTCCTCACTCGGCTACCGTAGCAAGCCGTGGCACCAGAAGCGTTGCTAGGAGACGAGACGGCGCCACCAGCGGCGGCGGCTTCAAGATGGAGAAGTACGAGAAAATCAAGGTGGTCGGCCGGGGAGCATTCGTGTAAGAAGGACGGACGCTTACTAGTCAGACCCTTTCTTTGTACAGCCGCCCGACCGACCTTCGCGATCGACGAGCCCTTGGCTGCTGCAAACCGCTTAACCGGTGGAGGGTCACTTAACTCCGGGGCGGGACTTCTAAAACGAGCGAAAAGTTTGCTAAATAAAAAAGGAGGTAGTAGTATTCGAGCCCCAAAAAGGGAAACATGAAATTAGAACATGACGACCAGTTTTGCAGGCAGAGACGTAAAATACGATTTTTTTTGTTTTTTTAAGGCTGGGGCATTTTTTTCTAGTAGAATTGTAACATTACATTTACCTTCCAACAAATTGTGTCTCTTACAACGTGGATTTCCCAAATTTGTAACATGAAAAGTAGTCTGGACTCGTAAAAGATGGAATGATTTGCAGATCATGAATCCGGGGGGGGGGGGGACTTTCACCAAAAACGGCCAATAAACCGAACTACTACTTATGCTCTCAGCTGCCCATTAGCAAGGGTTCAAGTAAACGTCTCTGATAGGGGACGTTGGGCTCCATCTAATGCCCCGGTTACCTGGCACTGATTGGGTTTCTGCTTGCAGATGAGATCTGATCCCATGCGCATCTTCAGTTGTCACCTACCTTGTTTACATGCAGAGTAAAATCGTTGCAAACCCCAGGAATCCCCCAACTTACTATGTGTTGAGGGCTCTTCCTCCATTCGGATTCCGGGGTTCCTGAAAAAAGAGAATTCGGAGGTGGCCATGCGAAAGACATCCTCGGAGCAGGTTCCGGTTCCCTGTCGCTGCTAAAAGAAAAACATGTTGCTGCCCATCCTGAAGGAGGAAAAGAAGTAGGAGCTGGACAGACGTGATGCTGACTGAGTACATCTGCTCCCACCCAGATCATGAAGGTGTGGTCCAGGTGGCTGCCTGTGACAAGGCTAAGGTCCCCCTCTCTAGCCAGCCTCCAGAGAAAGATTCCAGGAAGCTGGGTAGTATGGGGAAGAAAGTGTATACCTCTGCCTCTCTACTGTTGAGACAGGCTGCATACATGGCCTACACTGCCCAGTACCAGAAAGCCCAGTAGCGTAGCAAATTCCCAGAGGGCCTGGGTGCAAGGATATGTTGTTAGGGCCCCCCCTGGTTATGAAGAAACATCACAATTATGATTTGGGCCCCTCAAACCTCGTGGGCCCAGGTTCGACTGCACCCACTGAATCCTTGTAGCTACGGCCCTGAAAAAGCTCTCTGGAACTCTGTGTTGGTCATAAGCAGGAGGGCTTCAGGGGACCTGGCACAAGACTTGGCAGATACTGCCAGAATTGCTCTTGATGCTACCAGATACCAATTCCGTATGGCAGTGGATACGAATGGTACTGCCTTTAGGGTTATGGCCCATGCAGTCTCTTTGAGGAGGTTTGCCTGGCTAAGGACCATTAATCTGTCCCAGGACACCCAGGCAAAGGTCATGGATTTCCCATGCAAGAACAGCTGATTTGGTGACAAGACAGAAGCATATATGAAAAAGGTGGAATACTACAAAACCACCTACATGAGCAACACTGAGAAGGAAGAGGCCTCCACTTCCTACAGGCCTCATGGAAGGGGAGGTAGGGGTTACTTTCCTCAACTTTTCATGCCCTATGATTATTCTCAGATGAAGGGTTTCTTTAGGGGCAGAAGAGGTGCCAAATGGACTGATCCAGCTCCAGCACCTAAGGCTCAGCCGAAGCAGAACCCCTGATGATTCGGTTCAGCTTGCCCATCTGCCAGTGGGAGGTAGGCTGGCTCACTTCTTCCAGGAATGGAAAAGCATCACCACTGTTTCAGGAAGAGGCATAGCATGGAGACCACCCTTGTTTGGGTATTAAATGACCTCCTAATGGCGAGAGATCGAAAGGCTCGTACCATCTTGGTTTTTCTTGATCTCTCTGCAGGCTTTTGACACTGTGGACCATGAGGTGCTTTTGGAGACCCTGTGGTTGCTTTGTGGACTGTCGGGTACAGTCCTTGAATGGTTTTGATCTTTCCTTTTAGGCAGGTCTCGGGGGTGGTCACTGGAATTTATTCCTCTGATGCCCTCCCCCTGTCCTGTGGGGTGCCGCAGGGCTCCATATTGGCACCGATGTTGTTCGCAGTGTATATACTGCCATTGGGAGATATCATCAGGCGATACAGCTTGAGTTTTCACTGCTATGCAGATGATACTCAGCTGTATATGTCCTTTGTGCCCGGACAGGTTGATGAGCTCTCTATGTTAAATAGTTGCCTCCTTAAGATTAAAGACTGGATGAGCTCGAGTTGGTTGAGACTGATCCGGATAAGACTGAGGTGTTGGTGGTGGATCCGGGTCACCCAGGGTGGGTTTTGGTGCTGGGCACGGGTCGGGCCTATTGCTTGATGGTGTCCAGCTCATTAATTCAGATCGGGTGCGTAACCTGGGCGTTATATTTGATGATGGTCTGACCCTGAAGTCTCGGGTATCAGCCATTGTCAAATATTGTCATTGCATCTGAAGAATATTGCCCTGGTGAAACACCTGATTCCTCCGGGTGACCTTCCAACTTTGGTCCACACCTTCATTACTACCTGTCTTGACTACTGCAATGCCCTCTACCTAGGGCTGTCTGGGATTGATATCTGCCGCCTGCAGCTAATGCAGAACACTGTGGCCAGGCTGCTGACTGGTACCTCTAGGACCTGTCATTATGCCTGTGCTGCGTAATCTGCACTGGCTGTCAGTTCAGTGGCGGATCACCTATAAGGTAGGTTTACTTATGTTTAAAGTCCTACATGAACAGGGACCTGACTACCTTAAAGCTGTCCTGACTCCCTTCTCCCCCAATCGTCCTCTCCGATCCACCGACAAGGGATTGCTAGAGATTCCCAGGGTTCATCTCAAAACCTCTGGAGCTCGTGCTTTTTCATTTGCAGCACCGACCCTGCGTAATTCTGTACCTCGTCGGTTAAGAGAATGCCTGACCATCAGCAGTTTTAAATCAATGCTGAAAATGAATTTATTTTCATTGGCTTTCCCTAAGTAATGGATTTATTTTAAATAATTGCTATGTTGTGGGTATTTATTATTATATATAGCACCTTGATTTTTGAAAGGTGCTTTAAAAATAAAGATTTGCTTGCTTGCACAGACAAGTGGGTCCTGGGAGTAGAGAGTCAGGGGCTCACCCTGATGTTCAAAAGATTCCCCAGACTGCAGGTTCACAGAAACTTCAAACCTCCCACCTCAACAGAAAGGATTCTGCTGAAGTTGGAGGTCAAGAAGTTGCTGCAGGCAAAGGCAGCAGAAAAAGTTTCCTCCTCCTAGTGGGGAGAGGGCCTCTATTCAAGGTACTTTCTCACTTGCAGGTGTAACCCTCCTACAAATGGGGGTTCCTAAAAAGTCTTCCTTGAGCTGGCTTAAATGCTCATTGCCAGGCTGGTGTTCTGCGTTTTAGCAGTTTAAATGTATTGTCAGAGAGTGCCTGTATAGCATCTGTACTGTCTCTTTAAGAGCTGCCTGGGTTGCAGTCATAATTAATCTGAGAGAGAGCTGTGTTAGAAGATGTACTTGTTTGCCGATCATTTGTTAGAGTAGTAATAATATTGCAGGAGTACATTTGGGGCTCTAAACTGGAGCCTGCCTACAGGGGCTTGGTCAAAACTTGTAGGAATTGTAGTTTTGGCGCATAAAATAACCTGGAGGGGGAGCCCTTGTAACTGACAGACAGATCAGCCAACCGAACCTTTTGGATCTTGGGGAAAGTCCCACACTGCTTGCAGTTTCAGTTAGATCTGAGTTGGGAAGTGAAGAAGTAACAGCTCGAGATAGTTCGAGCAGCAATCCATAGTGGATTCGCACGGGAGAACTATGGAAAGGCCAGAGTTTGGCCTGCCTGCCTGCCTGCTGTCCCTGAGAGGGAACTTGTGCTTTTTTTTTCTGACTGAATCCGAATTTGGAGAGTGAATTAAGCCACTGAATCGTGACCAGGCTTTAACCTGAAGAAGACCGAAGATTTGCTGAATGCGATCGGCCTGTCAGGACTTCCAGCTGCTTTTGAACTCTTGGATTGTGCAGAGACTCTGTAATTGCGACCGGAGAGCCATTTGCCTGGTACAGTGGAATTTCCTTACATGTGAATGTGCTGTGTGCTTATAGTGGGCCGTGATTTGGTTCCCCACTGTGTGTCTGAACTGTGTTTTGCTTGTTGGAGGCTGTATCCAGCTCCATGGACTGAATTCGTATCCATTTCCATTTGCCAGGGCCCCTGCTACACTGGCTCAGCCAGAATACCTGCTACGCAGAGAAAGTCATCGACGAGAGACCGGCCTGGGGATCAGCCCCCTGCTCAACGCTTTGAAAAGGAACAATGCTTCAGTGATTTGTGTAGGCCCTGCTTCTCTGGGCACTCCAGCTCAACAGCCTGCAGTCTCGATTTCGTCCTGCCTGTGTCCAGTATTGGGTATTGTGAGTAAACATCAGGGTAGCTCCCTGCAACAGCAGCTACATTTAAAAGTGTTGTCATCTGATTGTCTTGTTGCCTCTTCTTTCACGAATTGAGCCCTCCGGCTCCAGATTACAAATAGTGTGTGTTGTGCATGTTGCTTTCTTCCATCACAGGGCCCCAACCAGCTGCAACATTCCTGGCTAGCCCACTGATTTCCTACCTGGGTACCCAGAGTGTGTGACTGTGTAGGGACTCTGAACTGAATGCATAACTGTCTGATTAATATAGCTTTTAAGCTAATCAACCTGATTACGCCCTTCCCTTGTTCAAGTCCCCTGAATAAATCAGATTTAACTTTGTTTGCATTTAACCTGACTGTGGTTCCAGTTTGTGCCAAAATTATTGTACTGTTGCTATTTGCTGTGCTTAACCTTGTTTTACAGGGGGTCCCCAGTGTCAAGCTAGAGGAACCAGCCCTGGTGGTAAGTGCAAACAGTGTGGGTAATTGCCTGGTGAATAAGAGTTATTGTGAAATAAATTATTGCATATTGTTCAGGCCACTAGAAGGGAAGGGGGGGGTACATTGTCCCAGAGGGCTGTGCCCATGTTAGCTTGACCACTAACAACCCTGACCTCCTGGTGGAGGCACCGTTTCATTACCCAGGCCCCTTAACCTGCTACTAGCCAAGCAGACAGGGGTAGTAGCCCTTAGGATAGCGCCACCTAGGGGTTACACAAGAAAAATGGGGAGTGACCACCCATTTTGGATCTCAGGTTGCTGAACAAACACCTGAAAAGGGAACAGTTCAAAATGATCACCCTGTCTACAATACCATCTCTGCAGCAGGGAGACTGGGTGGGATCCCTGGACTTGAATGGTGTGTATTTTCACATCCCCGTCAGGCCCAGTCAAAGGAAATATTTATGGTTCAGGCTGTCTTCTGGTCATTACCAGTTCACAGCTCTTCACTTCAGTCTCTCATCTACTTCCAGGGTGTTCACAAAGTGCTTGTCCATGGTGGCAGCACATCTCTGAAGGCTAGGAGTGCTGGTTTTTTCCCTACCTAGACGACTGGCTGGTCATAGGAAAGTCGCACCAGCAGGTAAAGGACTCCCTGCTGCTGACTCAGAGCACCTTGGAGACACTGGGATTTCCTCATAAATACTCAAAAGCCCCCAAAAGAACCAGTGCAGGTTCTGGAGTTCATAGGAGCAGAGCTAGATGCCATCCAGGGCAGGGTATTTCTACCTCAAGAAAGGATGGAGAGCATTCTAGGTCTGAAAAACTTCTTCGCTTTGGGCCAGCCCAGACCAGCAAGGCATTTCCTTCAGTCCCTGGGTCACATAGCCTCCACTGCAGCTTTGGTGCCAGGTGCCAGATTTCAAATGAGAGACATCCAGTACTACTTAAGGGCCCATTGGTCCCAAAAGCATCATCCTCTTTCAACGCTGGTATCTGTGACAAAAACCCTCTTGCAAGGACTGGAGTGGTGGAAAGAAAGGGACGACCTCAGGGAGGGAGTGCCCTTCCAGCAGCAGTCCCCCACAGTCATCCTGACAACAGATGCCTCCTTCCTAGGTTGGGGAGTCCACCTGAGTGGCCAGACAGTAAGTGGAGTGTGGTCCCCTCAGGAATCCAGGGAGCATATAACTCTCCTGAAACGAAGGGTTGTTTTTCTTGCCCTTCAGTCATTTGCTTCCCAGGTAAAGGGCCAGTCCAAATTAGGATGGACATCACTGCCATGTATTACGTCAACTAGTGGGGAGTTACAAGATCCTCAAAGCTGTGCACAGAAGCTATGAAGATCCAGAACCTGGCTCACTCCCTGGAGGTACAGCTTTCAGCAGTCCGTCTTCCAGGGAGAGACAATATCGTGGTGGATTCCCTCAGCAGTATCAGCCAGGGACCTCACGAAGGGTCTCTGAACAAGCAGGTGCTGGCCACAGTCTTCAGGAGATGGGGCACACCAGGAATAGGCCTGTTTGCTTCCAAAGAGAATTACCAACTTCCTCTCCTTTTGTTGCATGCCTCCAGCAGTAGGTTCAGTCCCCATGGACACCCTGACCCTGGACTGGTTGGGGAAGTTCCTGTATGCCTTCCTTCCGTTCCCTCTATTTTCACAGAATTTGCCCAAATCCTATGGGTATGGCAGGCATACCCATGGGATTTGGGCAAATTGTGTGAAAATAGCACTGGGCACTGGAGAAACATGCATAGCAACATTTCTGTTCATAAGGGCAGTATTAGGGATGGGGCAGTGCAGCGTCATTTTTTCGCTATGGTTGCAGCGAGATCGCAGGGGCTGAGGAGTGCCATAATTATATGTAGGGGACAACAGGGGTGTGGGCACATTTTACAAGTGCTTGGGTAAAGACGGTATTAAATTTACCATGGTGGCTGCAGGGGGTGTCGGAGAGGTGAAACCCCGATCTGTGCAGTGGTCAGGACTGCATCTCTGTCGGTAGTTCTCCTTTAAGGACCTGTTGCATTTGCATTCCCCTGTTAAGGAACAAATCCCTCCCTGGGATTTGAAGCTTCATACAGCCAGGCTTATGGAATCCCCTTTGAGCCCATGGCTACTACGGATCTAAAATATGTCACCTGGAAGTTAGTTGGCTTGGTGGCCATAACTTCTGCCAGGAGGGTGTGTGAACTCCAGGCCCTCTGCACTGATGCTAACAACATTATCTTCCACAGAGACAAGGTAGTCCATCAGACTAATGGGGAATTCCACCCCAAGGTGGTGTCTGAGTTCCATTTGAACCAATCCATCACTCTACTAGTGTTCTTTACAGCGAAGTCCAGTTCTGGTGAGCAGAGGCTCCACAGTCTGGTCATAAAGAGGACACTCCGTTATTATCTGGACCGCACTAAGGACCTCAGATCTTCCCACTCACAGCTGCTGTTTCTTACATATGGTGAAGTGGGCAAGGGCAGGCCAGCCTCTGAGAGGACCACTGCTCACAGGATAGTCTTCTGCATCCAATTCTGCTACAATGAAGCTGGCAAGCAGCCACCACAAGGCCCTAGGGCACACTCCACTCGTGGCACTGCTGCCTCTGTGGCAGCTACAAGCAATATTACCTTGCTAAAAATTTGTAAAGCAGCTACCTGGAAAACTGTACACACCTTTACAAAGTATTATTGCCTGGATGTGCACTCCAGAAGAGATGCCAGTTTTGGCACTGCTGTGTTGCGGAACCTTTTTCTTAAATACATTTTGTACCCAGCCTCCCAAGATACTGCTTTGTAGTCTGCATAAGCAAGCATAGTGAGGGATTCCTGGGGTTTGAAGAAAAAATGACTTGTAGTAGTAATACTGTTTCTTCCAAGGGATCCCTCACTATACTTAAATCTCCCACCCTGCCTCCCCTTCCAGAACTTGGAAAAGGTTCCACAAGAATCGGTGGTGTTGGTACCCGGTTGCTTGAGCATTACTTGTTTGATCCTCAGTCAGTTTGGGTGTGGTTTTTATTTTTATTCTGCCATAGCTTGACTTGGGAGGCCAATCTTTATTTGTTTTTGGTTGTTTTTTCCTTTTAGGTATAGTTAGGGTTAAGGTTAAGGTTAGAGAATTGTGCCTATTGTCCTGCTGGCTCTCAAAATAAATCTGACACTGGAGAGTAGAATGCAGGCCCACCTTGAGGCAGGGATTTGAAAATGCATTCTGAGTTCCATAATTTGCATACGTTTCACTGTCTCCGTGGCAGCTCAACCCTTTGGGCTGAATGCATAAGTAAGCATAGAGAGGGCTCCCTTGGTAGAAACAATATTATCTATGGTAAGTAATATTTTTTGTTGTTATATAACAATCCGTTACCTTGTAATAAAATATTACTCTGCATATAAACCCATTCTCTTCTCGGTGCATCCATTGACACCTTTTATATAAACAGGAACGGAGAGGTGATTGATCGCCTGGCAGGGCTTGCGTTAACCCCCTACTGAAGTCCCCAAATGGGAATTTTGAGGATTTTGAAGCACAAAAATGAAAGCAGTGCTTCAGCACTGACCCTATATATTGAAAAGTTTGCACGGATATCATTGGCAGAAAAACTGTGGGGTATTGTTGCACAAAATTACTCCAGCAAATTTCTGACCCCAAGGTTTTCTGTGTGAGAAGAGAGTGTCCAGGGAAATCGCCTCTTTTTTTCTTCTTCAAATTATAATTCTCATTATTGTTGGATGGAGCTTGCCTATTTCCGGTAAATTACTGAACAACATAGATGATTGGCATGCTCATAAGCAAGAAATGCTCTTACACCATTGATTCTTGTCTCAGCAAATTTTATTTGGTTTTAGAAGATCCCAACGTTTCACCTAAATAATTAGGCTTCTTCAGGGGAGCTGTAAAAACATATGAAATATTTTAAATCAAATTTCTTGTTTATTTTTGTATGAAGCATTCACATTTGTTTGAACACTTATATTTAATAATATGCACTTTATATTTGTTTGTCCTATTTATATTACATGTTTTTTAACATTTTTAAATATTTTACACACAAGATAAATTAATATATTTACTGCTGGTCCTATGAAATAGGACCACCTATGCTTAATTAGATATGTTTTCCTTACTTTATAACACTGCCAATTGAGGCCAAAAAACGACTGCCATGTCTTGCTGAGGTGAAATCGTCTCAGATGCTCACTTAAATAAAAATAAATTAAAAAAGAAAATATTAATTTTACATTCATTAAATCACTTACTATTGATTCATTTATTTTTAATATACTATAATTTATCTCTTTCATAACTCATATTCTGATATTCTTATAAATTAAAGCCTTTTCTCGTAATATTTTTCTGTGAAATACAAAAAATACATAATAAAATATAGTAAACGAGGAAGAAAAGGTCACTTCATAAACAGTAAAAGTTTAAATCAGTTTCCGTATCTAACTCTTAATATGAATGTATTAACTTGTACAATGCGCTAAACAGCATTAGTTACTTAATGCTTCATTCGTTACCAATTATTATAAATTGTAAATGTAAATTCATATTTTCTTTTTTAATTTATTTTTATTTAAGTGAGCATCTGAGACAATTTCACCAGGCCATAGTTCAGCAATAGAGGAGGCTCAGGAATGAATGCAAAAAAGCCAGTAGGGCTGCCAAAGTGAATACTGCAAAACTGCCTTACTAAACTCGGCTAAGGACCCTAGGAATCTCTGGAGGAACATTAAAAAATATAGTAAGTGGTTCCTCCAGCTGTGGGGTCTCTGACATGCTCATAGATGGATCTAATTGTAACAGTCCACTAACCATCGCCAGTGCATTCAACTCCCACTTCTCGGATTTGTCTGCCTTCACCTCCCTATTCTCCACTGGTGGGAGTGATCACCGTGTCCCGGCCTCTGCCCCACAGTCAGCCCCTATCTCCCATCCGTTACTCTACTTCAGGGCTGTGACGGCACAGGAGATGCAGAGACTCCTCCCTGGTCTCTCCCCTCACTCTAGTACTGGCCACAATAGCATGGAACCTAAGCTCCTCCATCTTGATGCCTCTTATATTGCCTCTCCAGTGGCCCATATCTTCAACATGTCCCTAGCCTCTGGAGTTATCCCCGACCTCTGGAAGGTGGTGAGGATTTTCCCTCTTCTCAAACAGGGCAACCCAAAGATCCTCGACAACTACCGACCGATAGCCATCTTGTCGGCTATCAGTAAACTTCTGGAGAAAGTTGTGGCTGGGCAACTCACGGAGTAAATTCAGGCCCATGAGCTACTGTCTCCCGTGCAGCATGGCTTTTGCAAAGGGCACAATACGTCCTCCGCCCTTGGAACTGTCTCCTTTGGGATCAGGGCAGCTATGGACCAGGGTAAGCTCTCGGGCGCCATCTTCATTGACCTATTTAAGGCTTTCGACCTAGTTGACCATGTCTTACTTTGCTCTCAACTTCGGTCTGTTGGTCTGTCCCCGCCTGTCCTAAGATGGTTTACTAATTACCTCCAGGGCAGACAGCAACTTACTAAATTCAGTAAGGTCCTCTCGGCCACCACTCCTGTGACCTCTGGTGTCCCCCAGGGTTCAGTCCTAGGGCCCCTTCTCTTCTCTATCTTTGTCAGTAATCTCCCCTCCACTTCTTCCAACTGTAGCTGTATCCTATATGCGGATGACCTGGTTATCCTCACCCATTCCCGTGACATTGGGGTCATCAACCACCAACTGAGTGAGGATTTCAGGAATAGCCAGTCCTGGATAACGACCCACAAGCTGGTCCTCAACCTTTAAAAAAAAAAAAAAAAAAAAAAATCAGGCCATGCTTTTTGGGTCCCTGGCCAAGATAAAGGCCTCCCCTGCCCCACTGGGTATTACTGGTATTGATGGTACTCCTGCCCTAATCAGTGACTCCATCAGATACCGTGGGGTGACACTTGACCCCCAGCTTGACCTTGGGCATCATATCCAAAATGTATGCAGAGCTGTCAGCTGCAAACTGGGTCTGGCCTACATAGCGAAGAACAGTCTTACTTCTGCTGCTCGCCTTGCGCTGGCCAGGGGTTCGTTTCTCCCTTCTCTCTGCTATGGACTCATCCTGTTTGCATGCATCTCCAAAGTTCACCTCTCTAGGTGGAACATAGCTTGTAATAACATTTGACGCTTTGCACTTGCTGCCCCCTCGCCTCACCCACCACTGTGACCTGTATAACAGACTTGACTGGCTCTCCCTACTCAACCACATGAATTTTGTCTTGGGCAGCTTCACGGACAAGGTTTTCAGAACTGGCTCCCCCCCCAGGGCTGGCTGAGCTCCTCAAACTGGCTGCCTCTTCTTCTTACTCCCTTAGGTTATTGGGCCCTGCTGTTCTCAAAGTTCCTGCCACTCGAACGCAAATGGGGGACAGGGATTTTGCTTCATGTACCCCCAGAATATGGAACTCCTTTCCTGCCCAGGTCCACTCCTCTCCCTCCCACTCATGCCTTTGGTGCTCCCTGTGGAATTACTTTGAAGCTCTCCTCTGCATGTGGTTGTCCTAATCCGCCATAACTAACCTTAGTCCCCCTGCACTGGACTTACATGTCCTCCTTTTGGTACCCTTGCACAGGTCCTGCTGATGCATCCTGCCTGCTTGGGTTCTGCTCTGTATATAATGTATTCACTCTGTTTCAGGCGATGCTTTGACTGCGGCTCTGCTTTTGGGGCTCTGAGCTGTATAGAACTGTATAATGCACTGTTCACAACCTTGGTGACTCTATGTATATATTTTGTTCCTATTCTAACTGTGTTTACTGACTGCTTGTGTTACGTTCATCTGGTTCTATCTGATTCTGTGTAATGCCTAATTTGTATCATGTTGTCCTCTGTATGAACTTGTATTTCATTGTGCTCTCCTGGGTCGTACCTGAAAATAGGCAAATGTCTTGTCTAGTGTACTTACCTGGTCAACAAAAACTAAATAAATAAACAGTCCCCTAGTTCCCTGCCACTGCGTGCCTACCCCAGCTAGGTAGTAGCTACAGTCCCCTAGTTCCCTGCCACTGCAGGCCTACTCCAGATAGGCAGTAGCTACAGTCCCCTAGCACGGCAGACCTGCCTCAGATAGGGAGTAGCTACAGTCCCCTAGCACGGCAGGCCTACCCCAGATAGGGAGTAGCTACAGTCCCCTAGTTCTCTGCCTTTGCAGGCCTACCCCAGATAGGGAGTAGTTGCAGTTCCCTAGTTCTCTGTCACTGCAGGCCTACCCCAAATAAGGAGGAGCTACAGTTCTGTAGTTCTCTGCCTTTGCAGACCTACCCCGGGTAGGGAGTAGTTTTAACTCTGTAGTTCTCTTGCGTTTGGAAACTTGCTCTGCCCTTTTTCCTTCCTCTACACATCTCTGTTTTACTACCCCTTTTAGCCATGTATGCCAACCTCACCCATTCCTTCCTGGGCAGGGTCCCCTGCTCTTTGTTTCTCTCTTTCTGTCTTGGTGTATGAACATAAATACCCATTTTTATATACTTTGTGCAGTAAGGCAAGGCAATCTTTATTTATAAAGTGCTCGGTGACAAGGATTCTGACTGAGTGATGAAAATACAATCAGATGAATAAGAATGTCAGGTAAATCATAAAATTAGCTAACTTGGAAATGCTTGTTCAAATAAAAAGATCTTAGGAGATGCTTTAAAGGCCTCCACCGTGCTACCCATACGGATATAAGCAGGTAATGAGTTCCATAGTACTGGCGCAGCCACCCCAAAAGCTATGTCTCCCAAAAGCCTCAGTTACGAAAGAGGGACAACTAGCAGGCCTGCAACGGTGGAGCAGACGGAGCAAACTAGGCGGTAAAGAATAAGGAGCTATTTCAAGTAGTCTGGTTCCAAACCGCGTAGGGCCTTGTAAGTAAGTTAGCAAGCATATCTTGAAGGTGATACGCCACTGCAAAGGCAGCCAGTGCAGGCTGGCCCAGTGGCGCTGGAGGTTAAGGCGCTGGTTGCCACACCTCGCACCATGCCGGCGATCTGGGTTTGGGAACAAGCCTGGGCCAGCAGGGGGAGAGAGAGAATTGAGCGTCCGGACTGCTCTCCTCTCTTGGGGGGAAGGTGCCATGTTGTCCCGCCAGCTGATCGCCCTCTGGTGGTGGCTGGAGGGTGATACGGGTCGAGAAGCAAGCTCACAAGCGTAGTCATGTCGGTAGGGAGGGGGACGGGAGAAAAGGAGCCTGGCAGGGCTCAGTGACGGGTCTGCTGCACCCAAGGGCCCCACCCCACCCCCGACCGACTCTGATTGGGTCTCCAGGGAGGGATGCCACTCACTGGCCCCACCACTGGGGAGCCGGTGGGAACCACCGGGTCAGCGAAAGTGTGGGAGGACGGGATCCAAGAGCGCCCTCTTCTGAGGGTCGGCCTCTGCCAGGGGCTCAGTTGAGGTAAAAATCTGAATGGGGGCAGCCAGTGCAGCACCTGCAAAATTGGCAGAATGTCTCGGCAAAAAGTAAAGCAAACATAAAATGCAATACAAACTACATTATTGTAAATGAAAACAATTGCTATACAAAAGCAATCCATTTTCAAAACAGGGCATTCCATATTGGTTAATAGGGTGGACTGCAATTCAGATCTAAACTTAATAATATTCAAACAACTGTGTCAAATTTCCCAGGTGCCAAATTCCACATTTTGACTGCACAAAAGTAAAAGGCTGCCTGGCCACTTTCAGTTATCTGAAAGCAGGTACCGCTCTAAGATGGCTCTGAGATCTAGTAACAAAAACTAACATCAGTATTCGCAAATCAAGCCGTGCTGTTGGTGCAGAGCAATCAAAAATTTTCCATCCCCAAGTACAATTAAATATATTACTATGTGTGCTGGACTGTGTCATGTCTTAATGATACTAAACTTATGTGTTAGTGTCTAATGCTAACTCAGACTCAAAATACCAGCCAAAGGGCATATTTTTTTTTATCAATAAAACTTTATTGAATTAAAATACAATACACAAAAACAATGTCATAAGTAATCAACAAAAACAATACAATAATTGTTCACGCCTCACTTAAAAGATAAATAAACATTACTTTAGTAACTTAACAGAAACTTCTAAAACTACACACAGTACTCTTTAAATTATTAGTTATAAATTATAGACAAATTACCTTAGTAATAGAAGGAAGTTACTCCACTAACTCTTGAACAACATTCCCCTGAAGAAATAAGTCAACAACAGGAGAAAAAAGGGTAATGTTAAACAGAATAGAATAGGTCAAAGTTGTCATGGTGTCATGCACTGTTGCTGTCGGGGTGATTTAATCCTGTGTAAGGCACTTTGGATTGCCGGTTGTGACTGGGACTTTTTTTTGTTTGTTTTACAGTTTATTTACTAAGGGTAGCCCAGCTGAGATGCAGCATCTTGTTTACAGTGGAGTCCTGCACCTACCCATTTTCACATCTGGGTGGATTGGAGCATGGGTGTAGGCAGGCATACTCCAAGCACTCCATGGTGTGCAGTTTTATTTTTAGAGGGGTAGTAAATAGGCTCTGAACTGCTTCCTTTTCCCATGACAACTAACAAAGAAAACACTGAACCTTTCTGTAATTTTATTCATTGGAGTCAAAACTAGAAGGACTGATCACTAATACTCTCTTTACGTCCCAAGGACAATACAACTTTACAGGCTCTGGGCTGGTATGCGGGTGTCTTAGGGAACAATACATGGCATTTGTATTTACCCATGCATGGCAACAATCATTGTCATGAGATACAAAAGTTGTATTTATTGGGCCAAATGAGGCAATAAACACTGTCCTGGTGTACATTTGTATATTGTCTGGCTACACCCCGGGGAGTTTGGGGGGGGGGTTAGCTCACCCTAACAAGGGGGGGATGGGGTAGCAGTGAGTCCACTTGGTGTGCAGATCTGAAATCCCTGGCTACACCCCTGGATTGGAGTGTTGGGTGGATAAATGACACACTCAAGATCAGACAGCGAGTGTTTTTGACTCTGCTGGAGCTTCGAAGCCTGTGCTTGAAAAACTTGACCACTCTGCCTAATTGGCATGTTTGAAAAACACGGTGGAAATGTAAATTCCTAATTAAAACTGAGAAAACTGTGTATGGTGTTAACAACAACAAAAAAAAGGCAACCCCAAAATAAACAGAGAAAGTCTAGTCTTCAGGAGTTGTGTGGAGAGAACAGTGTTGAGGCAATTCATTCTTTCCAGCTTAACACTTGTAGACAGTAGAACAGGATTCTTCAGATGTTTTGCTTATGATTTTGTTTAGCGATTAAAGGTGTGCTGCGTGTAGTTTAAAAGAATGAGGATATTTGCTTTGTCTTGGGAAAATGTGAGGAGTGTTAAGACTGGCAATTGTGCATTCAGGGGAATAACCATGTGAAGAAGCCTCACACTTTAGTGTGCCCCCCCACTCCAAGATTAGCACTTGAAGTGTTAAACGTCATTTTTTGGAATACTAAGATGCGAGTCAGGTTGCCCTTTAACAGGAATGTGTGCAGGGACTTTAAACAGTGCTGATAGATGCACCACTTGACATCTCTGACAGACACTATGCTCTTGTGTAAACTGCTTATAGAAGCCGTAAAGACAAAAAAAAATAGTTTCGGTCATGCACATGAAAATATTTTTCCATAATAGCAGTTTAACCTTGTGGTTTAGTGGGCTGAGTAACCTAGTGTTTATATAGCAGGTCTGTGGCCATGGAGACCCAGGTTTGAATCATAGAGTTCAGTGTATATATATATAGAGAGGCTAGAGTGTGGACTCCAGTGGCTCAGTTGAAGCCACATGTCTGCCATATTAGGGGAGGCTTGAGGTGTCGGCAGATAGCAGGAACCTTTCTTGAATCCTAGATAGTGGCACCAGCACACTGTTCTGACAGCAATCGAGTTAATCGCACTGCTTATACGAGCAAAGGACAAACGGGCATACCTTGTTTTTGTCACCACAGTGTGCGTCTGCCTCATCATTTCCCTGCTGTCAGTGGTGCTTCTTTCCCAACTGGATCAGCAGATTGCTGTCAGAACAGTGTGCTGGTGCCGCTATCCTGGATTCAAGAAGGGTTCCTGTTATCTGCCGGCACTTCAGTCCTCCCTTAATATGGCGGGCGCGTGGCTTCAACTGAGCCATTGGAGTCCGCACTCTAGCCTCGCTATATATCTTGAATTTATGGTTTGAATCCCAGTGCCACTATTCACTTTGTGACCCTGAACATTTTATTTGGTGTAAGAAGGACTCTTAGCATCTTAGAGTGGCTGTCCTGTGTGAATCAACTGTAAAACGAAAAGTAAACTCTACACAAGAGCTTCTGTCTTCAGTGCGATCAGCCCTAACCTTTCTGTAGTTCCAAGTTCATTTATAAAGAAAGCAAAATGGAGGGAGCCATTTTGGAGCCCTTTGCTTTGACCTGATTGAGTATAAAGGTATCCCACTGTGATAAGTCACTGCAACACTGATGTTATGTGAAGGTCATTGTGGCAGTTTATCATTCAGTAAAACCTGTAAGAGAATTGATTCAGCAGTTATGGAGAAATTGTATTAACATACAGGATAGTGTATGGTAGCCCATACACAACAGTGCATTCTTACACCAAATGGTTACTGTGACATGAAGGACCTCGAGAGCAACGCTCAAGAGGTCCCTTTGACGTCATGGTAACCACGAGGTGTAAGAATAGTGTGGTTGTGTTATAGGGGCTACCATACACTTTTCTGTATAGTGTACGGCGAAACCAGCAACCAATCCCTTACTTTTTGTGTTCCACAAAACTATCCTTGCTTTCAGCAGCCGCGCTTCACTGCCAGCTGCCCGCTGGACAGCTCACTCTCGTGACTATTAAACCGCCACTAGCCCTACCATCAGCGCCGATGGGGATGCTTGCATTGCGATGTCCATACTATCACAGAACGAAAAGTTGTTCTGCGTTAGTATGGACATCGCTACTGCAGCAGAATGACTTTTTATGGTGTATGGATCTCCATACGCAACATTGTTCCACCATACACTGCAACAGTTTATGAGATGAACTGACCTGCTGTCCTCAACGTCTAACCTGGACCTGTTTAGATGAGTACCAACCAGTCAGTGAAGTCTCAGCAAAATGCATGCTATTCAAGTGCTTTTTGGCAGGCATGTGGTAACTGTAATAACTTGGCCTTTCTGTCACCAGCATTGTCCACTTGTGCCTGCGGAAGGCGGACCAGAAGCTGGTGATTATAAAGCAGATTCCCGTGGAGCAGATGACCAAGGATGAACGACTGGCGGCCCAGAACGAGTGCCAGGTGCTGAAGCTGTTGAACCACCCCAACATCATCGAGTACTATGAGAACTTCCTGGAGGACAAGGCCCTCATGATTGCCATGGAGTATGCACCAGGTGAGCGCTGTCACGGGGGCTGGGCGGAGGGCAGGTGGGGCGGGGGCAGCCATACTTCATAAGTTGACACAAGCTTTATGCAGTGGTCTGATAACCACAGGGTTTGTGATATGGTTTTCACACACAAGAGGTACAAAGCTGCAACCAAAGCTGCCTCTGAGGCAGGCTTGCCTCCAAGATAGCACTTTGTAGTTTTACTTATTCTTGCTCGCAACAAAGTCCCTTTTTCTATATATTATGTATATCTACACTGCTGTAACTCCACACCTGCATCACCATTCTGGGGAAATTTGCCTTGTGAAAATGCAGAAATGAGAGGATTTTGTCTGAATTCAAAACCCCTGGGGCCAGATTCACAAAGCTTTGCGTATTGCACAAAGTGTTTGTGCGCTGATTGCGGCACTTTGCGCAGTGCAAATTACCACCTCAGAAAAAGTCCTCTTCTTCTAGGGCCTAGGCAAAGCCCAGACAGAGGCAGAAGCAGGAACTGCAGGAAGGTGCACAATCATTGACAGGACAGCATCACTTCCGAACATGATGGGAGTCCCTCCAGGAAGAGCAGCAACTGGAACATCCAGTGTGTGTGCCCCATGCCATTGTGCTCTGTATCCCACTGTGCCCAACACATGGGCAGAACTTCCATAGTCAATCAATCAATCAATCAAAATCTTTATTTATTCAGGCGAACATCATTGAGCAATGCTCATTTACAAGATGGACCTGATAGGTCAAGATCAAAATAAAGTACAGTATAATACATAAACAAATACAGAGAAGAGGCAAAGATTTTTATATAAATAAATAGGTACAGTAATAAAGAACGTATATACAAGCAAGGTAGCTAATGGTTTTGTACAACTAAACAATAAATCAGACAGGTTTGACACAAATAACTGTGAGGTACTGGGATTGTGAAAGTGGTTAGTGTGTTATAATTGGATAGAAACTTAAGGAAGTAGATATGGGGAATAAAGAAGGAATGGCAATGGATTGCAGGGTATAATGTAGCTAAGTTTAAAAGATATAAACAGAGATGGAGAGAAGGAAAAAAAGGGGTAAAGGGTAAGAAGGGACTAGGCTTAGTGGAAGCAGTTGCATATCTCAGGAAAGAGATTTGTGAAGAGTTTTTGAAGGATGCTATAGGATGAAGGTGTTCAGCTTTAGGGTCTTCTGTAGAGAATTCCAGGTAGATGCTAAAAATAGCTGATTGCAGACCTCCCATGCCGGTACAGACTTTTAGGTAGCTTAAGGTGATAAGGTTATTGCTTCTTAGGGCATATGATCTCGGTGTAGCCAGAGTAAAGCAACCAGAAATATAAGGTGGAAGTTTGTTTGACAGAGCTTTGTAAATCCATAATGCAGCATTTTTTTTCCTCCTGAGATGTAAGGATGTCCAGCCAGCAGCATTATAGAGGAAGCAGTGATGAGTGTTGAAAGGAAGATCTGTGATGAATCTTAGAGCTCTATGGTACAAGGTATCAATTTACTTAAATAGGACATAGTGCAATGGCCATATAGGAAATCTGCATAATCGATGAGAGACAGAAATGAAGCCTGAATTAGTCTCTGTTTAGACTCTTTGGTTAGGTAATGTTTGATTCTGAAGAATAGGCCGAGCCTCTGTCTGAGTTTTTTCAGGAGCTCCTCAACATGATGAGTGTAATCAAGTTTGTTATCAATCCATACCCCTAAATATTTGAATTTAACCACATAATCAAGATTTTCTCCAAGGATGGTGGATAGTTGGGGAAGAGTGTTTGTTGAGAGAGAGAAGAGTATATATTGGTGGAAAAGAACATAGCCTTTGTCTTCTTGGCATTTAAAAGTAGTTTCTTTTCAAGTAGTTGATGTTGCAACAGGGAGAATTCTGATTGTAATAACTCACAGGCCTTTGATGGCGAGGATTACTGACATACAAGACAGTATCATCAGCAAAAGATGAACATTGGCAACAGTGAGGTTGGAATCAATGTTATTGATATATATAGCAAAAGGATAGGGCCCAGGATGGATCCTTGCGGTACTCCCTTAGAAGTGGTTTTGAGGAGGATAGGACACCTTCATTTTCACTTGCTGTATTCTATCAGTGAGGTAGCATCTGAACCATCCAAGAGAGGTTGGATCCAGGCCTAAGGAATGCAGTGAGGAAATCAGCAGCTCATGATCCACTGTATCAAAGGCTTTACTTAGGTCAAGAAATACAGCACAGATGTTGCTTTTTTTGTCTAACTCAGTTTGCCAATCATTTGTTACTTTTGCTAATGCAGAAATGGTACTGTGTCTGGTCCTAAACCCAGATTGAGCAGAGTTAAGGAGATTATTAGCATCGAGGTAGTCTCTTAATTGGATACTTACCAGTTTTTCTAACATTTTAGACAGTACCGGTAGGATGGATATAGGTCTGTAATTGTTGAGATCCATGGGGTCCCCTGTTTTGAGGAGGGGAAACACTTGTGCTGTTTTCCACAATGTGGGAACAGAACCAATGGATAAGGACAGATTAAAAAGATGGGTTAGGGGAACTGCAATGGCATGAAGAGCAATTTTTAAAAAGTAGGGGTCCAGGAGTCTGCACCAGCACTTTTCTTGGTGTCTAGATATAGCAATAGGTCTTCCACTTGTTTTAATAAAATGGGCTTGAAGGAAAATGAAGAGGCAGTCTTCTGACCATCACTCGCTGGAATTTAAGTTGTGACCGTGAGTAGATTTGCTGGGAGGTCAAAAGCTAGGCCAGCTGTGCTGAAGTGATCATTGAATCGTCTAAATTTCACACTTGTCAGTGATAACAGCATTATTATGGTGTACTTGGGATGGCAAGGAAGTACAGGAGTCCTGCCCTAGGATCCCCTTGATGGTGCCCCAGAATCTGGCTGGGTTAAGGTAGGAGGCATCAAGCTCGGCTGTATAGAAGGCAGCCTTGGCCTCTCTCACTTTTTTGGTGCAGCTGTTTCTGGCTTTTCTGAACATTATATGGGCAGGACTCCCACAGTGGCTGCTATCCCCCCTGGCTGTGCACGGTATCTGTTCAATGTGACCCTCTAGAGCACAGTACATGCTATGGTGGATGGACAGGTCTGCTGTGCCATATGTGCTATGCAGGTTTCTGAATCCACTTCCCCTGTTGACGGTCTCAACCACCCTTATAATATGAATAACGTGTATAAATGGGGTACCAGCTGGTGTCCTGCCACCGTAGGTTGTGGTACTACTGAGGAATGCAGCTAGACAGAGAGTCAGAGGCATAGCATGGTATGTTATGGTGTGGGTGTAGGGTCAGATGGCACTGGACAGCTCAGGACAGGAGGGTTCCCCACAGGACTGTCCAGTACAGGAAAGTGCTGCACTGGTAACCGTAACAAATGGAAGAGAGGTCCATGCCACCATGACCCACCACTCCAGTGAAATGTGTAACCAAATGTCCAGCTGTTCAGTGTCTCTGTGTGAGACTGTCCTGTACTGCACTTGTCTGTGGCAAAGATTCCTGTTCCATACTGTCCAGTGCCACGTATGCCATGCCCAGGTATGGTATGGGGAAACGTCAGTCATATGAACAGGAAGCTCAGTTGAACAAAGCTCATTCACAGTGAGGTCCTTTCTATATTGGATACAATCACCTAACATTAAACATTCATGAAAATAAAATATTTCAGGAGGAGCATGCACCGTGCACAGTCCAATAGTACCATTTACGAAACATGTCATGGGCACTACTCATAAAGCACGCAGTAACCAGATTCCCAAGTAAAGCAGCATGCCATAGATTGCAAAGGAGTGGCACACTGTACATAAACGATGACGGTTTTGTGGCAAGGTAAGCTGCACAGCCCTTAAGTTGCAATGTGCTGGCATGTAGTCTTTTCGGTCTGCATGGCTATACATATACCTGGCCGTCCAGAATGTCCCACATAGCCGGCTTCAGTTGTTGTCTTTGCTGTCTCCATGGCTTGCAGTTCATAGCCATCTACAGGTGGTGCACTTGTCCCTGTAAATAGTGCTGGAGCAAAGTTGTACGCAAATGCATGCGGATATCTCGGAAATGAGATGCAAATTGTGAACTTTGCCCCCTGATTGCCTAATCAGCTCATTTACATGCGTCCTTTGTGAATAGCAGTTTTTTGTCGCTTCATTTGTATTTGCGCTTGCACGAGCCAGTGCATGAAGCGATGTTCTTGATGAATTGTTTAGCGCGATGTCTGGCCCAATCCCATCCAAGTGCTCCTTAGGATCCTTCCCATTTCCCTTGAAATCCGCCCCTGAAGTCAGTTACCTCCGTCCTTTGTGTAGCCTTCTACCCTCCTAGGTTCAGGCAGAACCAGACCGTGGCATGGTCGCTCCCCGCCAACGGGTCCCTTACCTCCAGGCCCCCAATCTGGTCACTGTCTGCCAGGACCACATCCAGTATCCGCTCCTCCCTGGTCAGTTCCCCCACCTGCTGAGTTAGGATCGCATCCTGAAAGGCATCCAACAACCTCTATTCCCTGGCCACCGAGGATGTCATAGTCTCCCAGTCTGTTCCTGGCATGTTTAAGTCCCCCAACACCACCACCCTTCCCCTTCCCAATCTGCAGTGTCTCCCAACATCTGCCACCAGACTCTCCTCCAGCTCCTCCGCCAGCGCAGGGGTTCTATACACCACTCCTATTTTTACTCTCTTGCCCCCCCTTGTAATCAAGGTGACCCAAATCACCTCCACAGTTCCCTCCGCCTCCTCCACTCCTCCTATGGCAATGCAGTTTTTGACTATTATTGCTATCCCTCCTTCACTTCCCCACGGGAGCACGAGCAGGGGAAATGGAAGTATAGGGAAAGGGTGGAAGGTAGTCCTGCTAAATGCCAGGAGCTTGGGCAATAAAATGCCTGAGCTCCAGGCAATGAACAACTCTTGAGACTTGTAGGAGGGCAGCGACAAAGGCCAACAGGATGCTTGAATGCATCGCTAGGGGGCTCACCTCCAGAAGGAGGGAAGTGATACTCCCATTGTATAACTGCTTGGTGAGGCCACACCTCGAATACTGCGTGCAGTTTTGGAGGCCACATTTAAAGAGGGATATTGAACTCCTGGAGAGGGTCCAGAGGAGGGCAACCAAAATGATTTGGGGCTTGGGGATAGGACCTATGAGGAGAGGCTCGAGAGCTAAATATGTACATTGGAAGAGAGAAGGACCAGGGGACATGATAGAGGTCTTCAGGTACATGAAGGGGATAAATAGGGGAGGAGCAGTCAGGGTGCTCCGAAGGAGGGGGGGGCAACTAGAGGGCATGGGTGGAAACAGGAGGGGGGAGATTCACGGGAGAAACGAGGAGGTGCTACTTCTCTGAGAGGGTGGTGGAGCCATGGAATGCGCTGCCCAGGGGGCTGGTGGAGGCAGAAATGGTGGAGGGGTTCAAGAGGGGGTTGGACAGGTACAGGGGAAGGGTTCTGGAAGCAAAAACCAGTGTAGCGAGAATATCCGGGACTGGGAAGGGAGAAGCCAGAGAGGGCGAGGGGGGGGGCAGCAAGATCAGCTCCCAGGTTGGGGGCTGACCAAATGATCAGACACGAAAGACCGTTAGGCCTATTCTGCTGGCATTTTAGTATGTTAGTATATAGGATGACAGTACTGCACATATAGAATGCCCTGCTGCCACTAGTCTATTGTGCATACGGCATGGCGCAGTGCCCTATTGTGCAGAACTACCCAGTGTTGTTCAGTTGCGCACACTATACAGCTTGCAATACCGCAACAATGTGGCAGGCTGTGTGCTAAGTCTTACACTGTTCAACAATGTCCAAGTCCAAGAGTGTGAAGGCACCCCTGCAGAGGGACCAGCAGTGGTCTGCAGTGGAGCTGGCCAACTTGGTAGACCTTGTGGTCACCGGAGAGAGCCATTTATTCAAGTCAGAGGGCCTTGGTGGGACGGCAGCTGTCGGGCCACACAAGGCTGGAATGGACTGGGGAGCAATACTGCCACTGTTATGGGGACCTTGTCCAGTGGGACCGGGACTGGCTCCAGTGCTTCTGGGAAATGCTGTGGTATGGCACCGTGCCATGCCCAGGTATGTACACTTTTGCCATGTGTTCCATGTGGTTGGCCTGCATATAGGTGGGGTACATCTGCGTGGCAGTGTCACCTGCATGCCACTTGGCACTTGGGGTTGGTTGCCTCACGGGCCCCAATGTGCAGTCCTGTCACGACCCACTGCATACCTTACAGTTGTGGTTTGCACTGCCATGCTTCACACTGTGGGACAGGTCACTGGTAGGATTGTTTGGTGTGTGTGTGTGTGTGTGTGTGTGGTACTACGTGGCTGGAGGACAACTCCATGTACCGCATGTTCGGGTGTTGGCAATCATGATGTGTCACCACAGCCTGTTTATGCAACAGTTGTACAGTCTCACTGTGTGCCTGGTGTATATTACTGTATACTGCTGGTACCCTCCGCACATGTTCATGTATGTGTCACTGCACTTATTGACTGCACCCATCATATTACTGATGTGATTGATACCTGTGACACCTAGTGTATGTGTTGCAGCCCCCTCCTGTTTCCCATAGCACCTGTACTGCTGGGCTGAGAGTCACATATAGAATAATATGTGGGTGGGTATACCCAGAATGTTCACACACCTGAGGTGTGGGATGCTACATGACGGTATATGACAGCATGCCTCTCCATGGGTGTGTGTACCACTCTCGATACACATACCCACCCATGTTTTCTTTCTATGTCATTACTGGTCATACTTTGTTCTGACATTTGGATTTCACACTGATGGTGCTTGATAGTGTCACTTGCTGTTTTCCCAGTACTGTTTCTGTTTTCTGGTGCTGTTCGAAGTCTTGGCGGTTTGCAGGATTTGTCACATCACACCACAGGTCTGTATTTCACAGTGTCCATCCTACTGCTTGTAGCACATGCTCTGCCTTGCCCCTTGTCGGGGGGGGGGTCCTGGACTGTCCTCAGCAGTGATACACCACTGTGGTGCCCACGTGTGTGTTCTACATGCTACCCATTCCTATTGGCTGTCTCCTGGTGGCACTGCCAGCCATACCGCATGTTGGCTGCCATGCTGCAGCATCACACATATGCAGGTATCCATGGGTACTGCCCACTGTTGTGCTTCTCTGTTTTGCAGCACTGTGTATTGAGCGATTGCGCAGTGATATTCTGTGCAGTGCTATTCGTACACCTGTGCATGTCTTTGCAGTGCGCAATACTGTCCCATTGCGCAGCCTGCTTTGCATGATATTCACCATGGGTTTAGCACCAGCACTAACCCTCTGTGAATGGGGCTGTTTTGCTGTTGCGCAGTCACATTGTATCGCGCAGCACAAATTTTGCATGCTTGCAATTCTTTGTGAATCTTGCCCCTGGTCTCTTGTTTATCAGGCTGTAGACATTTTCACTGTGCCACCAAGCTGGTAAAGTACTGAAGCGTTGCTATTTCAGTATAGAAGTTAAAGCCCTTCCTCAAAGGCAACCCTGCCTCCATTTTATGCCTCTTGTGTTTTGACATGGGATGTGGCATCAAAGAGACAGTTCACACAGACAGATCTCTTTCAATAAAAAACAAAACATTGGAAAAGCATTGTGTTAATAATGACTTCCCTTTGGGCATACATTACGTGTGATATGATCTCGTTTCACTTCTGGCCCTTAACAGTTAGATCACACTCACTGGTCCGTCTGTCACTCAGGTGTTTGCTTCAGAGACCATTAGTAAAGAAGCATTAGATCAAAGAAAAACCATGTTAGGTACTGTTTTTTTTTTGTCTTTTTGTCAGAACTAAAGATTTATTTAGATTTTTTTTTTTTTGCAATTGACAAATATATACATTTGTTACTATTTCTGTGTTTTGCCCATTATAGTTTCTCCTGACCCTCCCTCGATTTGGGGGTCACCTAGGTTGCACCCCTCCTTCAGCTGGGAGGGTAGGCAAGGAGCCATTTTCACAGCTGAGGACAGTGCGTGTGTGGTTAGCTAGTAGAAGAGTGTGCAAATGTTGGAAAGCTGGTGGTCTCCCTCCCTCAGGAGCTGCAGTGCCTCGCCTCCAGAACACACACAACCCCTGCCAGCCTCAGCTTGGGATTCAGGGGGGTCAGATTGACCCCCATGCGAACCCTTGTTTACTAGAGGGCAATGTAACGCACTGCTCTCACGCTGGCCTGCAACTCATTTTTTTTTTTAAATTGTTTACTTTCTGTTTTTGTTCCTAACTCCAGCCAGGCTTTGTGTCCAGACCCCTTAGGCAGTCACCCAACCCTGTCACCTCCTACCTGCTGCAGCCCCTCCAGGTATACACTGTTTACCCCCCAGGTGAGGACAGAGAGTGGAAGGCCTTGTCTCTCCAGAACTGACTGTTTCTGCATTAGGAGTGCATGCAGGTATAGGAGCGAAGTTCAAGTGTGCCACAGGGTCTTCATGCCACTCTGTACCAAGGATTTATCTCTGCTTTTTGTTGTGCCACCCTCAGGATGGCTCCAGTGTGGACGACAAGGCAGATGCATGCACACTGACCTCAGTAGATGTCTACCCTCCCCCTTGAGTGTTCCCCCCCGCTGCACTGTTTTCTGTGGTCACCTAGGTGGCAATATCGCAGTGGAACACGGAACTCAACCTCCCCAGAGGAGGTGAATGCCTGCTGGGATGCTCGAGTCCCCCCTCTTTCCCCCTCCTCCAGCCAGCCCCCAGTAGCTGAAGCTTATTTCTGAACTTGGTTAATCGGTGTGGCGCATGGTAACCACACTGCTGCGCTGAAAGACTGTCTGCAGTTGATATTTTTATTGAATAAAAAATACGCAGTACAGCTGAAGTCAGATTCATCTGCTAGCAACAAATATACTGCATCTCCTGTTGAGAAAAACAAATTGAAGCAGGAGGCAGCATGATCAAGGGGCTAGAGAGCAGGTTTGGAAACCAGGGGATCCAGGTTCAAATCCTGCCAGAGCTACTTACTCCCTGTGCAACTCTGAGTAGGTCTCTTAACCTTTCAGTGCTGGGTCTACCCAGCTGTAAAAGGGAAAAAGCAGGACCCCACTGAAAATGAGATGTTAGAGGGTTCCGGTGACGTCACGTAATTGATGGCGGTCTAAATCTGAGCGCTCGTACCTTGGACTAGAAATAAGTTTAAAATCGGTCGCCATCGCTTTTTTTACCACCCCATTTGAGCGACTACAGCTTGCCAAGATCCATGGATTGTGGGGTGCACGAGGAAAAAGCCTTTGGCAGGGGATAGAGCTCAATCTGGAGAAAGCAGTACCTCAAGGCCTGCTAATCCTGTGCTTTCCCGGTCCTCCGTGGTATGGCGTCGGGAGATGGATTCGGATGGCTCTGGGTCAGACGCGGCCTCCACATTTATGAAGGCAGATGGGCACAGAATGCTGAAGTTATTGCACCGCATAGATGCTAGGATCTCGGGAATCCAAAAAGATTTCAAGAAATTGGAATCCCAAACAGTGGCGGTGGAAGCTCATCTTGAATGCCTGCAATCAGAACACATGGCCTTTGGGAGATCCCTTGCATATTTGCACAGGAGAGAAAGAGAACTAACAATGTGGGCGGAAGATGCAGAGGCTAGAGCCCACCGTAATAATATTAGTATCTTTGGCATCTCTGAGGGGTGGAACCCCCCAGCATGGAAGAATTCCTTGACTCATGGCTATAAACTGAGTCAGACCTGGTAGAAGATTTTCACACAGAAATTGGAACGCGCACATCGAGCCATAGCGCCAAAGCCAAAACAAAGTGCTCCTCCCAGGTCTATAATTAAGTTCCTGAGATACACCACGAAGGAAAACATTTTGAAACTGGCCTGGGCGAAACGAGATTTGAATTTGGATGGCCAGAAAATATACGTTGATCAAGATTTCCCACCCTTGATGCTGGCGAAGTAGAAAAGAATCCTGCAAGTTGTGAAGGTCGTAAGAGAAAAAGGATGCAAGGCGCACCTTAGATATCCTTCCAGATTATGGGTGCAGGATAAGGAAGGGGTGAAAGTGTTTGATTCACTTCTGGCAACCACCCCCTATCTTGATTCTCAGGGGGTTCCCATTCCGGATACGAAGGAGGAACAAGCGGAGCAAGACATCGAAGAGCTACTGTGGGCTATTGCATCTGGATCTTGGAAACGGTTGGGAAAGAGAGGGTACACCCTGCTACCTCTCCATGCTGACATCTCTAGATTGCTGCAGGTCAAGAAAACCTGACTGGACTCACTGCTTTGTGAGTGAATTTATTTGAGAGGGGACATGGGGAATGTTGGCCCTATTCTGTGTTGCAAAGGGGCATTCCTCGGGGTGTTTATTTTCCGATTCTACCTATAACTGTCTGGCATTTGTGGTGTTTTTTCCTTGCATTTGATAAAGGGACCGGGGTTACATGATGTAGAAAGTTGATTTCAACAGACACTGTGCAGAAGTAACTCATGTAGTCGGAGAACTTTACCACTCCCTTCACGAGTGGTTTCTAGTGGGATGGATTTCCTGGTGCCTGCAGATACAGACCGGCCATGAGTATTTTCCCCCAGACACTTTCTGCAGTTTGGCAGATGAAGGGACTTGAGTTTATGTTAATCTGCTCATTAATTTGGGCTTTATTTTAAGCAGTGAACTCTGGGCTGTGACTGCGCTGGGGAGGGGTTGCATTGAAATGATGACGTGGCAGCTGTTATGTTCTTTGAGTTGAATTGTAGCTCTGTGAAACCAGGAGGTTAGAGGGTGTTTTACCATCCTTGCATAAGTGTGGGGAACTGGGGTTAATGAATAGGAAGGAGTTGCAACTGAATGGGAGGGGGAAAAGCAGAGAAATGTGTTTAGAAATTTAATTTGGGGTCTTTTTTCCTATTCTGGCTCCTTCTAGCTTTTTGATTCAATTATAGGGTGGCGACCTAGCCCTGTTTTGGGCTGTTAGAGATTTCTGCCCTGTACTAGGTCCAAGATGCTCTGTTTGGACCGTTGTCGGCACCAGAATTCATTAGATTAGGAGAGGATCTAAGCTCCTGAGTCTACTGGGTGCTCACCCCCTTTGCACGGGACAGCGCTTTTCTCCTACATCTCTAGGACTTTTGATCCTAGAGAGCGAAGGCTTCCCCACCTTAGCCTCACTTCTTAAGCTCTGTGTTGAGCTTCCAGGTTCCTACTGAAGTAACTAGGACTGGTATTTTTCTTTCCTACCTCCGTTGGGGTTTGCTGGGTGTATTAACTCAACTTTGGATGTTACCAGGTTTCTGATTTACTGTGTGTAGGTATATCTTAAACTTATATGTGTTTTAAGATTTTTTCTTTCTTTTTCTTTATTTGGATGTGGTGATGTTTATATACATTTGTTAAGTACCATGTATTACAGTTACTCATGGCCTGGGGGACTGAGCAAGAATGGGATGAAAAATTTCAAAAAAAAATTGTTTCCACTGGTATCCCTTAGAATAACTTCTGTTAATGTCAGAGGTATCAATGGTGTGGTCAAACGAGCTAGGGTGCTACAAGAATTGGGGAGGGTGAAGTGTGACTTGGCGTGCTTGCAGGAGATGAAACTGTCTTGTGCGGAACACGCCAAGCTGAGAAGAACGTGGGTGGGCACTGTGTGTTCGGATTCCCATCCGGATGCCTTCGAGAGCTGGGGTCGTTATCTTGGTTCGTAAGGGGCTCCCCTTCAAAGTATATAGGGTGCAGGTTGAGGGGTCGGGCAGGTGGGTTTTGTTGTCGGGGGAATATATGGGGTATACCTTGCATGTAATTTCAGTTTATGCACCTACCCCGCCTTCTGGTGCCTTTTTTAGACATCTGTTTGCGATGGTGGCTTTTCTCACGTCAGGCAGAACGGTGCTAGTGGGCGACTGGAACAGCGTTGAAAATTCTCTTCTAGATAAAAGCCCAGCTGGGGGGGGGGGAGTAGCAAGTTCTAGGTTACTCAGAACCTTGTGTCGGAGGGGGGCTGGGTGGATCCCTGGAGGCTCCAGAACCCGGATGCCAGGGATTTCACCTTTTTCTCGGACTGTGCTGGTTCGTACTCCAGGCTGGACAGGTTCTATAGTCAAACGGTGCATGCTCATTGCATGGGGATATGATTATTCACCCAGTCACCTTTTCGAATCATGCAATGATCAGCACAGTGGTCACTTGGCCTGGAGAGAAAATAAAGGGGTCGTGGAGATTTGACCCGGGGTTACTGAACGACAAGATGTTTGTGGATCAAATCAAAGATACTATTATGCTGTATATGAGGGAAAATAAGGACGAGTACACTCCTGTTAGATACAGTTGGGATGGTTTAAAAGCTGTTTTGAGGGGCCACATTATAAGTTATGCAGCTTACAAGAACAGAACACACCAGGCCAAGCTGAAAGGGCTTTTAGAGGAAATAGCTTTATTGGAGGTAGAACATAAGAAAAATGGTGACCCCTCATCTCTGTCTAAACTGAGAGACGCCAGGGAACAATACAATGTAGAGATGAAAAGGAGAACTGAGAATTACCTTAGGTATACCAGACAGAAATATTATGAAACGGGGGGGAGGGCAAGCCGTCTTTTGCCACTCCGTTTGAGGAAGCAGGAGGCTGAAAGATACATCCCTAAGATTAAGAAGCCTGGGATCCGGTCATTATCGACTGACCTGGCTGTTATTGTAGAGAGCTTTGGTAATTTCTTTACAGGGTTATATGCTCAAGAGAGGGGGCCCGATTATAGTAAGGTGGTGGAGGATTTTCTGCTGGGGGTCACCTTACCGCAATTAGAGAAGACACAAAGAGACTTGATAGAGGCTTCTTTTACGGAGGCAGAGGTAAAGAGGGTCATTAAACATCTCAACGGGAGAAGGCCCCCTGGCCCCAGTGGTTTTGTGGCGGAGTTTTACCAGCATTTTGCTGCAGAACTGGCCCCCCTGCTGGCCAAAGTCTGCAATGCTGCTCATGGGGAGGGAGAGTCTCCAGCTTCCTGGGGGGGGGAGGCGACAATTACCCTTATACCTAAAGCAGGTAAAGACCTGATGGAGTGTGGGAATTATCGACCCATCTCTCTAATTAATCAAGATGTTAAGATTTTTGCTAAAATAATTAGTATTCGTCTTCAGGGCCTCATTCCTGGCTTGGTTCATAGAGATCAGACCGGTTTCATACTGGTCATCATAGGATAATGTCAGGCTTCTACTTAACGCCTTTTCTGCCTCAAGAGCATTCCCACCGGGAACTATTAGGGCAGTGATGGCTCTCAACCCGGAAAAGGCGTTTGACCGTCTGGACTGGGTGTTCTTGGAACATACCTTGCAAAAATTTGGATTTGGGGCCAAATTTAGGAATTGGATAGCAAATTTATATAAGGATTTATTGGCCAGAGTGAAGATTAACGGGCTCGTCTCAGGGAGGGTCAAGATAGAAAGAGGGACCAGGCAGGGCTGCCCCCTTTCACCCTTGTTGTTTGCCCTGTGTATGGAGCCCTTGGCGGCCCTCATCAGGCAGTCCAGGGAGTACAAGGGTATTCGGGTCAATGGAATTGAGATAAAGGTGTCCTTGTATGCAGATGATGCCCTTATCTACATTATGGATCCAGTAAATCAAATGCCCTTGATTGAGACTCTGCTAGAGGAATTTGGCAGAGCGTCGGAATTTAAAATCAGTGAATCCAAAACAGAGCTGTTACCCCTGGGTTGGACCTCGAATGGGGCACTCCCGACTATCCGTAATTATAAATGAGCCAAAGAATATATTAGGTACTCGGGTCCCCAGAGACGTACAAAATCTGTGTATACCATTAACAATGGGAGGCTTCTTGTGGGAGGTTCAGGAGGACCTGGGGAGGTGGGGAGAACTCCCTCTCTCTTTGATGGGCAGAATTGATAGTGTCAAAATGAATGTGCTCCCACGGGTTTTGTTTTTATTTCAAACTCTGCCCCTGAAACACCCGGTTGCTCTCTGGAAGTCTCTCAAGTCTTCCCTACTTAGATATATTTGGGCGGGTAAATGCCCCTGGATAAAATGGAAATCCCTGATAGAGGTTAAGGGACAGGGTGGCTTAGGGCTCCCCAACTTTAGAAAATACTACTGGGCGGCCCAAATATTTCCTCTGGTAACTATCATGACCTTGGGAGAGCCTTCTCTGTGGGCAGAGATAGAGAGACCTGAATTTTCGAGGGGGGATATTGGGGACTTACTGTATGTATGGACAAACAGGGGATCCAGAACTTGGTCCTGAGTAATCCTTGGTCTGAAGTTAAGTCCATATGGGTAGAAGTACATAAGAGTTTGGGCTTACAATTGGTTTTGAGTAATAATACTCCTATTAAGGCCTGCTTAGACTTCGCTCCCCTTAACTGGGACTTGGGTTTGGGGAGATGGAGTAGGAAGGGTTTGGTGAGAGTGGGCCAGTTGTATTATGGGAATAATTTTAAATCTTTTCATCAGCTGGCTGTGGAATTTGGACTCCCAAATCAAGATTTATCTCGGTACCTTCAACTAAGGCATTTTTTTTTTTGAAATTTATATTTATTGGATCTTTTCAGACACACATGTATCGTATATACACAACACAATATACATTGTGAGTACAAACTAACATTAGATAATAAGTTTTCCAATTAATAGCCAGAATATCCCGTCTATTCTCGATATCTTACCCAAAACAAATATTTAAAATTTTATCTGAAAATGCTATACACTCTCATCAGGGAACAAAGTCTGGATCTGTCCCTAACTAATGGAGAATCCATCCTTGCCATCTAAGTCTGAATTTCTGCATACGATCCTGAATAGCTGCTGTGAAACTTTCCATCTGGTAAATTTCTTGCATAACAGATCTCCGTTCTTTAACAGTAATGTCCGCCTGGATAAATAAAGATTTTGATTGATTGAATCTGCTGAGACATCCACTTTCTGGTGATGGCCTTTTTGGCTGCTATAAAAATATGGGCAACAGAGTTTTGGTCCACTGGGGAGAGCGATCTGGATAAATTGATAGCAGTATACTTTGTCCTGTTAGCTCTATAGATTCCTCTAAACATTTAGATAATTCAAGCTGAAGACTACACCAAAAGGGCATTAAAAGGGGGCAGTGCCATAAAATGTGGCCCAATTCTGCCACAGTGCATCCGTATTTCCTCCTATAATATTCATACGTGTCTGGAAGATATTTAGTTAATATTGCTGGGGCTCGGAAATATTATTTATCAAGTATGGACTGTGCACAGTCCCCCATTAGGTCTCTCAGTGCCTTATAAATATTCCCCATAAGGTGACCACCATGGCTCCCCCCAAGGAGTCAATAAAAATTTTTAACAAGGGAGGACAAGGGGCAGGGAGTTTAGCAGGTATAATTCGATGGCGAAGTATATAATTCCGCACTTGGAGGTAGTGGAAAAAATCTACTGATTGGAGATGATATTGATCCTTAAGTTTGTCAAAGGAAAGTATCCCCTTTTCATTCAAGAACTGAAATAAGTGTGATAAGCCTAAATTACGCCAGTGAGCGAAGGCCAAGTCCATATGGATAGGCTGGAAAAGGTCATCTCTTGAAATTATTTTACAATAATCATATACTGGTCTGAGTTCCGGTTTGTTCCTTAATTTATACCAGATTTGGAGAGTATTAGAAGTTATTTGTGTAAAATGCTTCAGTGACGGTGTTTTGTTTTTAGGAGGAGAAGAGAAGAGCAGAGATATCATGCATGTCATTTAAAATGAACTCCAAAGACTTCCAGGGTGCCGAATAATTGTCGGTCAGCCAAAGTATCAAAGTACGAAGAAAGGATGCCTGGGCGTAAAGTTTAAGGTTAGGTAAATTTGCCCCGCCTTGGGAGATTGGTAATTTGAGAATTGAGAGACGAACTCTAGGACGTTGTTTACCCCATATAAATTTAGAGATTAGTTTATCCCAGGACTTTTAAAATAAAAGGGTGAGGGGAAGTAAGGGATATTCTGGAAAAGGTATAAGAGCCGAGGTAATACAGTCATACGAATGGTTTCAATTAGTTGAAAAAAAGTTGATGTTTCAATTCGTTGAAAAAAAGTTGATGGAAGAGAAGCCCTCCTCTCCAAGTCTTTTTCAGTAGTGATGGTGAGAGGCACGTAATTAACCATCTCCACCACCCCTAAATCCAGCTGGATCTAGATCCCTAAGTATTTAATTTTCATGGATCTCCATTTCAAAAGGAGAAGATGGTGAAGAGTGTTTGTTGGTGAAAAATCAAAAAGGAGGGCTTCTGATTTTGCTATGTTTAACTTAAAGCCTGCAGTTGTCTCATATTTTCTGAGAATTTGCCAAACCGCAGGAATGGAGTTGTCTGGGGAGAGAAGGGTTAAAAGAACATTGTCGGCAAACATCCCCACTTTGTATTGCTGTTGGGTGAGTGGGAATACCCTCCACATCAGGGGAAGCCCTGAGGGCCAATGCCAACGGTTCCATGTAAAGGGCAGATAAAAGGGGAGAAAGGGAACAGCACTGATGGGTACCCAGGGATAATGTAAAAGGGGAAGAAACCCCTCCATTAACCCTCAGATATGCCTTGGGGGAGTCATATAAATTCCCCAGCCACCTCAGGAACGAGTCTGGAAAATAAAACCTTTACAGGGCGTCCCATAAGAATGGCCAGGACACCCTGTCAAAGGCCTTCTCCACGACCAGGCTAATGACTTCTGCTGGAATTCGGCGATCTTCCCGAACATAAAGTCTCCACCACTCATTCACACTAATGGGATCTACGCCGGAGGTGCTAGGACCCAGTGGGAGCAAACTTTTCAAGAGGGTCCGCGTCAGAGTTGGAGTCGCGAGGAAGCGGCAACGCGAGCTGTGGCTCATGCAGTAAAGACTACCTCAGCGTCGACCCTACAACCACCTCGGTTCCTTTTTTCCCGCTGTTGAGTGTGCTTCAGTGACGACGTCGCTCACTCTCCGGGAGTCAAACTTCAAACTAGCAGCATAGTTTTCAGTTTGTTTTGTATTTTATCTTCGAATAAGTACGGATTACATTTTATTTATCAATTATAAGAAAGAAGTCTTCAGCCCTCCATTGACTGAGTCGACCATGAGCGGGTCAGGTGACGGTAGGGAGACTTCGTATGGAAGCTGTTCAGTCAGCAGGGCTGGGTCCTGTCCGCAGCCCTCTCTGGAGGGAGGGTCTGACAACGGACAGTCCAGTGCTCGGGGAGATGGGTGGTCCTCCCGAAAGCATAAAAGGAAACAGTCCCATTCTTGGCACCGTTCAGCCTCGAGCTCTTCTTCGGCACACAACTCAAGGTCCCCTTCTGGTATGTCTGCGCATCAATGGTCGGTCATTGGGGCCAAGCGCCTGTCTCCTCCTCTCTCTGAGTCGCCAGCTTCAGTCTCCGGTGGCCGACCTCTTCGACATCGGAGCCCGTCCCTGCCCTTCAGAAGGGCTTCCAATGAGTGGTTTCAGCTGCCTGACCCGGTCACTCCGAGGCCTTCAGGCCACTCATGGGAGCGGGCAGGGTGGTTGGACCTTCCTAGTCGCGTGGCGCCTTCTTCGGTGTCGTGGACTCCGTGCTTGGATGTTTTCCCCCCTCACATGGCTGCGGCGCAGGGGGCCACACTGATGTCTCTATCTCCTGCCAGTTTCCCTTCTTTTCCCTCAAATTGCAGTTTTCGGAACCTTGGGACTCTCTGGGTGCCGTCCGCGGTGCCGGGGACTCTCGAGGCGCCAACCACGGTTTTGTAGGGCCTGGCAGCACTGTCCTCGGTGCCGGGGGCTCTGTCGGCATCACGGGCTCCTTCGGCGCCGTGGCCTATGTCAGCGCTGGGTACTGGGCTATTTCAGATGGGACCGACTTATTTGTGTTCGGCGCCGTGTTCTTCGTCGGCACCGATGCTCTGTGCAGCGCCGTCTGGCCTCCAAGGCTTTTCGACTCCGATTCTTTCCTCTTCTAATTTTCCTTCTGGTTTTCACTCCTTTCCTGTCCATACAGTCCCCCCTGGACTGTCAGGAGATGATTTTGAGCTAGACCCAGATCTTTGGCTGGGTGATGATGTTGAAGGAGCAGGGATCAGTCTTGCTGCAGAGCCTGTGGTCGAAGACCTTTCCTTTAAGTCTCTGCTGAAAAATCTAAATTCCACTGTTTTCTCCAGACTACAGAAATCGATCCTGGGAAACTTTTAAGACTCCAGTACCTTCATGTCCCGGAGATCTCTGTGGATTTAACTTCTCTGGTACAACCATCTTTCGAGAGACTCTCTCAGATGGTATGGAACAATTCTACTCTTATCCCTTCCGTGGCTAAGTCCATAGATGAGAAGTATGCTCCTCCCAAGGATCGACCCATACTGGCCTCACAAGCCTTTGCTGATCCCATTGTAGTTTTGGCAGAGAATAAGGCCGTCCTTCCTCAGGCGTCTACAGCCCGGCCTATAAATAAAGAATCTTGCAAGATAGACACCTTAGGTAAGAGAGTCTTTGCTGCCTTCACCCTGGGTATGCGTAGTGCCAGCTACCAGGGCTATTTTTCTCAATAAAATGAGTATGTTCTTTGGCATTTGCTCAAACAAATCAAATAGTAGAAGCTCTGCCCGAATCGGAAGCTAATTCAGAGCTACTTCAGACCATAACCAGAGGTATTGAGTCCGACAACCAACAGGTTAAAGCTGCAATGGACGCTTTCGATACCGCTTCCCGAGTGACAGCGGTTGGCATCTGCACCCGTTGCCACTCTTGGCTACGTACTTTGGGCTTCACGAATGATGCCCAGCAGCAGGTCATGGCTTTCCCTTTTGACGGTATGTATCTGTTTGGACTCCAGGTGGAGCAAGCTCTGGAGGCCACACAGAAGACTAGGTTGGCCATTAAGACAGCTCAACCAGCACCCGCCCCTTCTCGGGGGTACCAACAAGCGTCAATTTCACAACCATCAGTCCTTTCGGGGCAAAGGCAGAGGAGGTTTTAACAAAAAAAACAAACCCCTCAGCCACAAAAGAAAATGCAGCAGAAAGCACAAGGCCCCAAAGTGCCCAGTGCCATCTTCTGAGTTTCTGGCCCAGGTCCCGCCTCAGCTGTCTGAGGGGGACTCTTCCTCAGCGGTGGGAGGACATCTGACTCAGTTCTACAACCAGCGGAAATCTATAACATCAGACAAATGGGTCCTCCAGATAATCGGCAAAGGGTACTCTCTCAATCTTTCAGAAACCCCTTCGGATCATCCCCCAAATGGCAGCCCAGGCTGTCGACAGTACAGTCAGACCTTCTTGCTTCCGAGGTACAAGGCCTTCTAAACAACAGGACAGTAGAAGTAGTTCCACTGGATCAACGAAACACAGGATTCTACTCCCATTACTTTCTGGTTCCAAAGAAAACTGGCTGCATGCACCCCATTGTGGATCTCAGAAAGTTAAACACATTCCTCCACAAGGAAAAGTTCAAGATGATATCTCTAGGTACCCTTCTACCTTTGCTTCATCAACACGATTGGCTGGCCTCCCTGGACATGCAGGATGCTTACTAACACATTTTTATTCACCCAAAGCATCACAGATACCTGAGGTTTGTGGTGTTGGGTCAACATTATCAGTTCAGAGTCCTGCCCTTTGGGCTATCCTCGGCGCCGCAAGTTTTTACAAAGTGTTGTGCAATTCTCGCAGCGCATCTCAGGAAAATCGGAATTCAAGTTTTCCCGTATCTGGACGACTGGCTTCTAGCAAGTCCCTCCAGACAAGAAACTCTGGACGCTGTAGCCATGGCTTCAGCCTTCCTCACGTCTATGGGAATCCTGCTAAATCTCAACAAATTGCAGTTACAGCCCTTCCAGATCTCCTTTTCATAGGAACTCTTCTGGACACCTCCTGTGCGAAGGCTTTTCTTCCGGAGGACAGAAGGAGTGATATCCTTCAGCTGGCCCGGTACATCAGAGAAAACAGCTTGGTTCGAGCTATCTCGATGCAATGGATGCTGGGTCTCATGGCATCCTTGGTGTTCACTGTATCCCTAGCTCGTCTCCACATGAGAACCTCTCAGTGACTGCTCAGTACTCAGTACTCAGTGGTCCCCAACCACTCGCCCTCAGTCCTTTCCCATCAAGGTGACAGAACCTCTAAAGAGGTCAGTAACCAGGTGGTCGCAGGAGGACAACCTTCTGGAAGGGTATCCCTTTGCTCCTCTGGATTATCAGATCTCCATTACCATGGACGCATCCCTGATGGGGTGGGGACCTCACTGCCAGAATCTCCACACCCAGGGTACGTGAACTCAGGACGTATCCCAGCTTCACATGAACGTCCTGGAAATGAGAGCTGTCCTCTATGCAGTCTGGGCCTTGAAGGACATACTCTGTCACAAGAACATTCTCCTTCAAACGGACAACAAAGCAGTGATGTATTACATCAACAGGTAGGGCGGTGCACACTTTTACCCATTATGCAATGAAGCTATGAGAGTGTGGGAATGGTGCCTGGAGCACAAGGCTCTAATCCATGCAATTTACCTCCCAGGAGTGCAGAACGAATTGGTAGACCATCTCAGCCAAACGGAGACAGATCCACATGAGTGGTCTCTCGACTCAACCGTTGCTCAGTCACTCTTCAAAGAGTGGGGAACTCCAGACCTGGACCTTTCTGCATTCCCACTCAATGCAAAACTGCCTTCTGCTCCAGAAATCCAGGACCTGGCATTTTCTGTCAGGATGCGTTCAGGCTGCAGTGGACAAAACGCTTTCTATATGCCTTTCTTCCTCTTCCCCTAATTCAGAGGGTACTTCTCAAATTCGAGTCTCAGGGGGACAAAATGATTCTCATTGCCCCCTTCTAGCCTCGACAGATATGGTTCCCGCTGCTCAACAGTCTGTCGGAAACCCCCCCCCGAAGGCACTTTCCCTTCAGACAAACCTTCTGACCTAAGGTCCCATGGTCCATCCCAATCTGAAGGCGCTTCACCTTCACGCTTGGCTCCTGAAGAGATAGAGGTGAATAGGTTCAATGTTTCCCATAGGGTTTAAGATATTCTCTTGGCCGAGCGTGAGCCAGCCACTAGAAAAACCTACACAGCCAAATGGAAGCGTTTCTCTCTCTGGTGTGTAAAATCCTCTTCGAACCCTTTTGTCTGCCCACCAGATAAAGTCTTGGAGTACCTTTTAGACCTCTCAAATTCAGGTCTGCAGTACTCTACACTCAAAGTTCATCTCTGTGCCATTTCAGCTTATCATGAGCCGGTATATTCCTTTTCTCTGGCTCAGTTACCTGTAGTTAAGAGGTTTCTTAAGGGTATTCTTTATACCAGATCTCCTATCAGACGTCCAGTCGCAGCCTGGGGCATTAACCTTGTGCTAGACATGCTCACTTGGAAACCTTTCGAGCCTCTAGCTACCTGCGAGTTGAAGTTCCTCACTTGGAAAACGGCCTTCCTGGTGGTCATCAACTCGGCCCGTAGAGTATCTGAAATACACGCTCTGGTCACAGACCCCCCGTACATTGTAGTTGACAAGGACAAAGTAGTTCTTAGGACTCACCCTAAGTTTCTTCCTAAGGTCATCTCAGAATTTCATCTAAACCAACCTTTAGTCCTGCTTACCTACTTTGCTAATTTTCAGAATGAAGGAGAATGTACCCTTCATTCTTTGGATGTTAAGAGAGCACTGCGATTCTATCTGGATAGAACAAAAGAAATTCGCAAGGCTCAACAACTGTTTGTTTCCTTTAGTGAGACCCGGCTGGGTCAACCTGTCGCTATCAGGTGCATTTCAGCGTGGCTGGTAGCATATCTCCGCCACTGCTATTCTATGGCACAGGTTAAGCTGGAAGGCAGAGTGTACGCTCACTCTACTAGAGTGGTCGCGGCATCTCTGGCAGAAATCTGCAGTGTGCCCATTTTAGATATTTGCAGTGCAGCTACATGGAGCTCAGTGCATACTTTCGTTAAGCACTATGCTTTGGATGTCCATGCCAGACGACATCTGTCGTTTGGTAGGACTATTCTTAACGGACTAATGTCCTAAGTATGTGAGCTCTTAGTTTTTCCTGCCACTCGTCTTGGGGGATTATTAGCTCGGTACTCTCCCATTAGTGTGAATGAGTGGTGGAGATTTTATGTCCGGGAAGATATGGAAATTACGTACCTACCGTAATTCTTGATCTTCTTGGACAGAGTCTCCACCACTCATTCACACGCCCATCCACCATCCCCCGAGGTCACATCTGTTTTTGGTCTTCACTCCCTCAGTGGCTGGGCTGTGAAGACTCTATTGTTGACCCTTCTTACATGGGTCATTCGGACTATCTTATGTCCGATTTTGTTGGTTAGTCCTCTAGGTTAGTTACGCTGCACCTCCTCGGAAAAAAGGTACCTGGGCGGGTTGGAGGTTGGCGCGAGGTAGTCTTCACCACATGAGCCATGGCTCGCGGTGCCGCTTCCTTGCAGCTCCACCTCTGACGCCGACCCTCTTGAAAAGTTTGCTCCCGCTGGGCCCTAGCACCTCCGGCATAGATCCCATTAGTGTGAATGAGTGGTGGAGACTTCGTCCAAGAAGATCAAGAATTATGGTAGGTACATAATTTCCATTTCTCAGATGTATTCAGTGAGTACCAGAGTTCTACGGACAGTGTCCGAAGTGTTTTTGTTCCTAATAAAACCGGATTGATCTTTAGGGATCAGACAGGGTAACATCTTCTCTCATCTGGAAGCCCAAATGGCTGTAAACGGCTTGTAATCTGTGTTAAGGATTGAAATTGGGCAGTAAGAAGAGAGGTTAGTGGGGTCGTTATTTTGTTTTAAAAGGGTGACTAAAGTGGCATAGGACTAGGAGGGGGGAAGGGGAACGAAGGCATTTCTTTTTGGGAAAAGATAGAAGGTTGGATTGGGGGAGACACCTAGTACAAACCAACTCGCGGAATTTATAGTTAAGGAAGTTTCTCTCCGGACATCACAAGGTCAGATCTCAAGATTGGTTTTGCAGCTGGCTGCCCTTGAACCAGACTCAATGGAAACCATCAAAAGGACATGGTGTCTTGAAATGGGAAGGGAATTGGGAGAATCAGCCTGGACAACCATATGGCAAGCTGTTCACAGTACCACGTTCTTGAGCTTCTGGCAGGAGTTTCATTGGAAAATTGTGGTACGTTGTTTTCGTACTCCTGTAATTACCAAACATTATGGTCACTATCCCTCTGACAGTTGTTGGAGGGAATGCGGGGAGATGGGGTCTCACACACATGTTTTGGGCCTGCTCTAAACTTATGATTTTTTGGCGGCAGATTATGGACACCATAGGGAAAACATTTGCGGTGACCCTTCTGAAGGACTCAGAATACTGGGTTTTGAGGGGGTATCCTCGGGAGATTAAGACCAAAGCCCAGCAGTACTTATACGATATCTTAGTGGTTTCAGCCCTTAAATCCATTACTCAACGCTGGCTGACCCCAGAACCTCCAACTCTGGAGGCCTGGTATAAGCTTTGTTTAACTATTTTGGACATGGAAGAGCTCACGGCCAAATTTAGGCTGCATAAGGATAAATTCAAAGCATGCTAGTTACCTTTCTTCCATTATCAAGCAGAAAGGGAACAAATAAATGTCTTGGAGATTATGGCACGATGTGCTTAATCTGTTGCTGGACACAATGTAATATATGTGTTAGACCTCATAGGGTGGAGAGAACAGTGAGGGAGGGGGAAACTTTTGAGGCAGGTGCAGGAAGCTTATGGCACACCTATTATAATACAGGTTTGATTAAAGAATCTGATTCTTTGTTCTGAAATATTATGGAACACATGAGTTGGTTGAGTCTAGTGGGAGTATGGAATGTAGGTAATATGAATATGTGTCCTTAATGTATGAATTTGCCATCATCCAATTTTTGTGTGTATTTAGGTTAATGTTTATTTTATTGTTTGTTTTGTGGTTGTCTTGACTTTTGTTTGCTGTATATTCTGTCTGTAAAGTGTAATGTGTACATGTCTTGAATTGATTCTGAAAAATTCAATAAAAGCATTATGCCAAAAAAAGAAAATGAGATGTTACGTATTAGCTGGGTGACCCTGGATAAATGAATTGTGTAAACAAACAAACAGAAAAAGCACAGCCCAGTGTTCTTTGTTCAACCGGAGCCTCATATTCTGGTGCATTTCCTACCTAAGAGTGCACAGAGTGGGCTTTTGGGGAAAAAAAATGTTTAAACTTCTTTATTAATAGGGCTAATCACATGTCAGCATGACCGTACAAGTTGCAGTCAGAGTAACTCATACAATACAGTGTGATTGATATAGTACAATAATGTGCTCTAATGTCTCCCAGTTATAGGAGTATATAGAAAACCATATCATAGCCTGATTATTTGATTCATTAATTATTATCAAAGTCTCTTAGCCTGAATAATGTATCTTTAAATTCCTCATCATAGGTAAAGTTAACTTTATCATAGTTAAAAAAAATAACCATTAATAACCATAACGTTAACGCTGAATAACTTACTGGCTAGAACTTGTGTGTGGTTTTTATAACCATGGCATTCTTTAAGTGCTCGGTGTACAGTTTCCACCAATATCTTTCTTAATGGCTGAAAAAATGTAACCCCAGGTGGCTACTCCCATTAGATGTGCAACTAGTACCCCTGAGCCTGTTGTGAAAGGACCGAAATACCTTTCACCTCTTCCGTATATTTCATAAATGGAAGTTAAGTGCTCTGTCTGCAGGTGCAGATCTGCAGTGAGTTTTTCTACACAGTAGATTCCTTTAAGGATATTTACCCAGTCCTGTATTAAGGGAAGTTCTGGTAGCAACCATTTTCTTGTGATGACTTTGCTGGCTGCCGCCAGTAGTTCCCCTATAAAGGATTTGTGGCCGTTTGTTCGTTCCCTCTAGGCAGCCTACCCAGTATCAAATGTTCAAAATCTGGAGTCTCTTGTAAACCCACCATCTGACCAAATATCTGCCCTAATTCATCACATAATGGCCGTACAGCTGGACAATTCCCGAAAATATGATAATGGATGCCTTTCTGTTTGCACCCCCTCCAACATCTGTCTGACCTACATTGAGTGTAGTGTTTTGTTTTAGTAGGTGAGAAAAAATCTACACAAGGTTTTCCATGTGAACTCCTTCTAGTTATTAGATGCTGAGGTGCAAAACACTCCCTCCCATATGTTCTTCCGTACTTTAGGTCTGAGAGTTATCCCCATCTCCTTTTCCCAGGCTAGTTGGTAAGATGGTGGGGTGTTTTCAAGGGTGCTGGAAGATGGTAAAAGCTGAGGGGGCTGAGAATCAAAAGGGCACTTATGAGGGTACAAAGGGCACTTTTTCTATACTAGTTTTTGCCATACAGAAATAAAAAGTGGAGTGGCTACGCCCCTTTCACCCCGGTTCCAGCACCTATGGGTGTTTTTGAAATTTTCTTAAAAGCTGATGGTCATGGGGCTGTATTGTAAAATCTGGAGAAGCTATATGCTTCTCTGAACTTGTTAATGGCAGTAGATTTCAGTGACTCAGTAAGTAACATGCTTTCTTCTGGGGCCGGAAGATTGAAAGGTCATGGGTTCTAGTCCCACATCATATCTATAACTAGTGGACTTGGGTTGTTGGGTGTTGGCTGGGGCGGGAGAGGATAGAGCATCTGGAGGACTTTTCTCCATTCCGGGGGGGGGGGGGTACAGTAATCAGTGTTTATCTGACCCCTAGCATTGGCTGTGGGTAAGGCAGCTGGGACTGGATGGGGGAATGGCAGCTGCAGACATCCCACATATGGAAGTGTGTGTGGGAGCGTCTGGGCAGCATTGCATGCACACTCCTTGGGACACAGGAAAAACAGAAAAATGGTGGACTCCTGAATGGCCACTGACATCCAGCCGCCTGGTAGTCCTGCACCTGACGAACACCCGTGTGATGCTGCTTTGTGCGAAGATAAGCCCTGGAGGAAAATCATGTGACAGGGCTAGGTTGGCTGGCATCCAGTGGGCTACTTGGTGTCCAAGGGGAGAAACAGCACTAAATGGAAGAAAAAAAAAACACTGTAGTGAAGTATGACAGGATTCTGTGCTGTTTTGGTGCCATCCTTCTGATCAGACATTAAACGAGGTGCCTTCTGCTCATCGGTGGTCACTGTCTAGGTGGAAGTTAAAGATACCACGGCATTATCAAAGAAAAGTAGTGGAGTTTCCCTGGTATCATAGCCAACATTGCCCTTGTCAATAAAACAGCGCCCCCACCAACACCATACGCACCTGGAAACAAGGTATCACAGTTCAGTGGGCCTTTCCTGATAAAAAAGAAAATGGTAAATTGCCCCGGTTTGGTTTATTTTCCAGGGGGCACACTGGCAGAGTACATCCAGAAGCGCTGCAACTCCCTGTTGGACGAAGATACCATCCTGCATTTCTTTGTGCAGATCCTACTGGCCCTCCACCATGTTCACAACAAGCTGATCCTCCACCGGGACCTGAAAACACAGAACATCCTGCTCAACAAGCACCAGATGATTGTCAAGATCGGCGACTTTGGCATCTCCAAGATCCTCAGCAGCAAAAGCAAGGCCTATACAGTATGTACTTGCTCCAGGGAGACAAACAGTGTAACAAAAGAGGGGTCAGATTTGGGGGGGTATTTTATGGAGAGGGGGTGAGCATGGGTGAGAAGTGTGCCGCTTGTGAGTTTTACATATAGAATAATAGCTGGGTAGGTGGCTATAACATATTGAATAATGCGTGGGTGGGTGTGTGTAACCAGAATTTTACACACACCTGAGGTGTGGGATGCTGTGTTCTCAGGGTTTATAAAAGCATCCCACACCAATGATGTGTGTGAAATTCTGATTACACACACCCATCCATGTTTTATTTTATTACTGGTCCTCATTTTTTGTAAGATTGGGAGCAGTTGCTTCAGCGTGTGCTATCTGTAGTGTGAGCTTGATTGACCAGCGTTGATTACAACCACCTGGTTGTAATGCAAAATATCAACCAGGTGGTTGTAATGCGATTTAAAAGTCTGGAAATCTGTGCTTAAAAATTGAGGACCAGTAATTAAGAGAATTTTACACACACCCAAGGTGTGGGATACCACTTAAACCCTGAGAGAAAAGCTTAAGGGGTTTATAAAGGCATCCCACACTGAGCATGTGTGTAAAATTCTCATTTTACACATCTACCCAGCCTTTATTTTATATACCGGTAATTGCTGGGGAGCATTTTTTCGCCACAGCAAATTATATAAAATAAACAGATTTGCCTGTGGACCTGCAGACCATTTGGGTTTCAGTGCTGTCTGCGGTCAGAAGCGGCTGACAAAACAAAATGTTTCCTTTTTTTTTTTTTTTTGTAAAGCTTAAGCGAAGCAGGAGAAAGAGCCCACTAAATGTTCTTTTAAAGTAATTTACTGCCGAGTGTGACTGGCGGTGAAGTCTCTGGCACTAAGGAGTGGCACAGAGTAGGGGTATAGTGGCAGCTGGGCGTGACTAAATGGACCAAGGGAAGCCAGTGTGTGTTACTGTTTATAACCCATGAGGTTATAACAGCAATTATAACTGGGTTTCCCTATGGGGGAAAAAACACTAGCCAGGTATTATAATTTTTTATAAGTTAGTAGTGCCACCGCAGAGTACCTCATAGAGTATAAGAGGCTCAGAGCGTGAGGTTTGGGTAAGAGGACAGTGATATGAAGCTGAGTGGTTCTGACCGCCCCGTATACCATAAGAGATACTCCATGGAGGCCCTAGTAACATTTTACAAATCACTAACGCTTGCTATAGTGATTTGAAGTCTCTCCCACTGCAAAGTGGAATGCTCCACTCCTGACATTCCTGCAGGAGAGTTGTCTTTGCCAGATCTGGCTTTTGATTTAAATTTACAACCCGTGGAGCCACTGATGGTATTGTTGAGGGCTAGCGGTATGCAACCTGATTTGACATCACAGCTTGTCACCACCTGGGGGCATCACTGTGTGGTGGTGAGAGGCAGGGAACAGATTTGGAAAAATTTAACAAACGTTTTACTTAATTCATTGTGGTGTGAGTGGAAGAGGGTCACCTGACCGCTCCACTTCCTGGTTTGGGGCTCTATATAAACTCGCGAATGGGGCGAGCATGCGGTGTTCCGCGAGTGTCTGGTATGTCCGGCGAGGTCCAATGAGACCAAGAGGTAAAAAGAAAATATAACAGGGGTGACTCAGACTTGAGCAGATAGAGACTTGTATACAAATTTAAAAAAAAAAAAAGGACAATATTGAAGATATAGATCAGCTAATGAGTCGCCTATGTCAGGGCAGGAAGTTGATGAAATGTGCCACATCTCAAATGTACTGTGCTGTGGACAAAGACTTATCAAATGAACTGGAGTGTGACAAATGTTTCCCGTTGGGAGTTGCCCTGTACAAGCTAAATAACACTGTGTTGGAATAAAAAAAAAACTGAAAGAATTAATGGAGTTAGAGCAGGAATATGGTATTGAAAACATCCCTCCCTGTGCTGCTACAAATGTAACAACACATTATTTGTTAGATGATAGTAATAGGGGTGGTAACCAAGTAGATTTGTACAGTTGAAATCAAACACAAAATGTTAGAGGTGAAAAGGTGATAATGCAACATACTAATCCTGCATCATCAGAGCAATTTATAACAAATCATGGACACACCAGTCAAACTAATTGTAGTACACAATCAAAAAAAAAAAAAGGGCAAGAGAAGATATGGTACAAACCACAGCCAAACATGATCCAACAAAATTAAATGTATCAAAAAAACCAAAACAATATGATCATAATGAGATAACGAATGATGTTTAGTACAAAGTGGAAAAGAGAGGAGAAAGGGTAGACTAGCCTTGAATAGTAATGAAATTAGTATCCAAAACAGATATAGTATGTTGCAGGATGATAATATGACAAATTCAGAATCTGCACAGGATTTCTGTGCTAGTCCTGAGTTAATATCACTTGGTGATTCAATAATTCGGAAATACAATACCAATTTTTGTAAAAGGGATATAGAAAATAGGATGGCGCTTTGTTACCCAGGGGCAAGGATAGATTATATAAAAAATGTAATTCCAAAGGTGATCAAACAATCAAACTCTAAGAAAATTGTAACAATACATGTTGGAGTGAATGATGTAGGGTATAGTCACGAGAAGGACATCTATATGGATTTATTAGAGACTGCTATTCAAATTAAGAATCTAGGTGCACGGGTATTCATTTTAGGCATTTTACCAATCCCTAGAGCACCAGAAGAAAAAAAAAAACACTATCAAGAATAAGTATCAGATTACAAAATTGGTGTCAAAATGAGGATATTGGATTTATAAATACATGGACTATGTTTTTTGGTAAACAACATTTGTTTAGCAGAGATGGGATGCACCTGAATAATGAAGGAGCAAATCAATTGAGTGATATCATTAAAGGACAAATGGAACAAATTAATTTAAACTAAGAGATGGGGGAGCTGGAAATCAGCCACCACAAACAATCCAGCACCTGGTGTTAAACCCACAAAATAAGTATATCAAATTAAATGTTTATTTAGTAACATCAGAAGCATGTTTAATAAAATTAGTGAACTGGAAGTCATATTACATTCTGAAAATATCGATGTGGCCCTGATGACTGAAACATGGCTTGGAGAGAATGATGATTAGAATTACAATATACAGGGTTATAATATCATACAAAAGGAAAGAAAGGAGAAAAGGGAGGTGTCATTGTTGCCTATTTATCAACAAACTTAAAGTATGTGGACATCACAGATAAGATTAAAAATGATGTAAGCTGTTGCATTGAAACATTATGGATTAAAATTTTAAAAGAGAATAGAAGAATTCATTTTGGGTCTCTGTTACAGACCACCTAATACTAAATGCAACATAACAGAATTAATAATGGATGAAATTTCAACAGCATTAGAACATGGTCAAATAGTACTGACAGGTGATTTCAATTTCCCAGACACAAATTGGGACAAAAATTTGCTGTAAACAACCAGAGCAAAGATTTTCTGGATTTTGTAATGAAAACAACCTAACAGTCTGTAAAACAAACAAGACTTAATAATATACTAGATTTAGTATTGACAACTGAGGATATTAACCTAGCTGAATGTAAGACAACGTCACCAATTGGTAATAGCGATCATTCTTCTGTTCTGTTTATCCTGGATTATGAAAAAACATCTATTTCAGGGTGCACTAAGATTTATCTATATAATACCGCAAATAAGGATGAAATTCACAAAGAATTAAGTAGTATACAATGGGAGGACATATTATGAGGAAAATCTGTTGAAGAGGCATGGGTTTTATTAAAACTACTATACACAACATTATGAACACCCATGTTAAACAAGTTAACGAATACAATAAATATGGAAGAAAATCTAAATGGTTAAATAAAAGCTTAACCAAGTTAATAAAAAAGAAAAACAAAATATACGGACAATACATTACAAAGAAAACAGAATTAAATTGGTCAAAATTTAAACATATTCAAAAACCATGTAAGAATAAAATAAAGCTAAAAAAGAGTATGAATTACAGTTAGCAAAAATGGCTTCAAAATCTAATAGTAAACAGTCCTTCAGCTATATCAACTCACTGAAAAAGAGTAAAGGAGAGTTAACTTCAATTATAGTTGATGAAGTAGTCATTACAGAGCCAATAGAGATTGCAAATTCATTTAACAGCTATTTTTCCTCCATATATGCAGAACAGACTGTGCAAAATATTCAGAATGATTATGGGATATTGGAAGGATACCACAGTTTTTCAAAAGAAAAAATAATTGCAGTAATTGAAAAACTGAAAGAAAATAGTGCTCCTGGAATGGGCAATATAACCTCTACCATGCTTTAACTTAAGAAGGACAACATTTGGTTGCCATTAAAAATTATTGTATGAAAAATCGCTTAATTCTAACCCCTGTAATGCTCAGTATATTCTTAACTTTATGCAGTGAGCCTATAGGGTTGGATTGCCCGGAGAGATGGAACACATGCAAATGATGGAACACTTTGCACGTGAGCATCTTTCAAACACTGCCTCTACTAACTGCCTGTGTTTTAACCTCTTCAGATTTTTCTCTCTGCCTGAAAAGTCTGGTCACTCGGAGTCTCGTTGTCCACTTTCTCCTGCATGAAGAAAACATCAGATACTGTATAAGTATACCTTTTTGTTTTCATTTACTGCCTCTACTATTTGTTTGTCTAGATAATCTTATTTACATTATTGTTTTTCTCGGTTCCTCTCGGTTCGGTATAACGGTGGGGGAACCGGGTTAGTTTTATATTAAAATCTGGGTTCTCTGACTAAAGAACCACCTATATTTTCTTTTATTTCACTTAAAATTGTAAAATGTTAAACCGATAAATCTTGGTTATTGAACCGCTATCTCGGTTCCGTTTTAAACAAACGCTCTGCGGTTCCTCTTCTGTTCCTGAAACCGATAATAAAAAAATAAAAACCAAAAATTGTTTTTTTCTTAGCGGTTGCTAACATTTTTAATATGTCAGAAAAACCCAAAAAGAAAACCGGTGAGCCTGGTTTTAAAAACTGTACCCAATGTGCAGAGGTCTTTGCAAAGGCAGACAAACACACACTTTGTGTAGTTTGTCTGGGTTTTGATCACTTAAATGAGAAATGTGAAGCATGTAAGACATTCCCTGAGAAAACTGTTGAGAAACGCCTTGAAAGGCTAAAGAAGAAAATTCCTAGGGGTCTCTCTGGCTCTGACCAGCCGATACCCCAAAACATTGTGGCTGAACCCACACTTTCTTCAGTTCCTGCCCTTAAGACGGGCACAAAGGGAACTAAAAGAGCAACTGAACCGGCTGACTCCCTGGTTCCTGCAAAAAAAGGAAAGAAATTAAAACATACAGAACCCTCGCCTGTCAAACCGGGGACTTCTGTGACTACTTTGCCTGTACCTACAGCCCAAGAGATTGCTCAGGCTTTTAAAATTATTCATAGAAACAGAGGTTGACGGCAGATAAGGACCGCAAGGCCCATCCAGTCTGCCCATTTCTTTTTCTACCTTATAAATGTGCCATTGGCCTTTGCTCTGTCAGTGGCCTATCTATTCATACTCATTTGTATTGCTCCCTTATGCCTATCCCATGCCTGTTTGAAGCCCTGCACTGTATTCATAGCCACCACTTCTTGAGGTAGGCCATTCCATGTATCCACCACCCTTTCTGTGAAAAAGAATTTCCTCACATTCCCCCCTTAATCGGCCCCCCTCTAATCTCATGCTGTGTCCTCTTGTCCTGCTATTTTTCTTCTATCTAAACATGTTAGACTCTTTCACCTTGTTAATGCCCTTAAGGTGTTTGAATGCCTCGATCATATCACCTCTCTCCCTCCTTTGCTCAAGGGTATACATTTTGAGCTCTGTTAATCTGTCCTCATATGTCTTCTGATGCAGTCCCTGCACCATTTTGGTTGCCCTTCTCTGGACTGCCTCAATTTGGTTAATGTCCTTGTGAAGCTGTGGCCTCCAGTACTGCACGCAGTACTCCAGATGGGGCCTAACCAGTGTCTTGTAAAGAGGGATTATTACCTCCCTCTTACGACTTGTGATACCCCTACTAATACACCCTAACACCCCCTAGCCTTACCTACTGCTTTAGAGGTCTGCTTGGATGATTTCAGGTCATCAGTGATGATGCTGCCCAAGTCTCTTTCTTCCTTTGTGACTGCTAGCAACTCCCCTCCCAGCCTATAGGTGGCTTCAGGGTTTCTCTTCCCTATGTGCATGATCTTGCACTTCTTTGCATTAAATCCCAGTTGCCACTCTTCTAACATTTTGCTAGTTTATCCAGATCTCTTCTCATTCTGCCCACCCCATCTGGATCATCTACTCTGTTGCAGATCTTTGGTGTCATCTGAAACAGACAAGCCTTACCCTCTAGTCCATCTGCAAGGTCACTGATGAAGATGTTGAGAGGACTGGCCCCAGGACTGATCCCTAGGGTACCCCACTTGTGACTTGCATCTCTTCTGACTGTATACCATTTACCACCACTCTCTGTTTTCTGCCCGTCAACCAGTTTGCCACCCAGTTGACCAACTTCTGACCCACCCCAAGCCTACCCAGCTTATTTATCAATCTTCTATGTGGAACAGTGTCAAAAGCTATGCTGAAGTCAAGGTAGGCGACATCAACTGCTCCCCCTTGGTCCACCACTCTGGTTACCCAGTCAAATAAATCTATGAGATTAGTTTGACAGGACCTTCCTTTTGTAAACCCATGCTGTCTTGGATCCTGTGCCCCTATGGATTCCAGGTGTTGCACTATCCTTTCCTTAAGGAGTGCCTCCATAATCTTGCCCACTATTGAGGTAAGACTGACTGGTCTGTAGTTCCCTGCTACCACTCTTGTGGAGTGGGATCACATGAGCCCTTCTCCAGTCTTCTGGGACCTCTCATGTGCTCAGAGACTCACTAAACAGTTCTGCTAATGGCTCTGCTAGTTCCACCTTTAGCTCCTTAAGTACCCTGGGATGTATGCCATCAGATCCCATTGCCTTGTTCACCCTGAGCTTAGCAAGCTCTTGTAGGACCCTTTCTTTTGTGAAGGGAGTAGTGCTCACCTCCCTCCCCCCTGTGTCCATGCTGCTGAGCTGTGGGCCCTGCCCTGCCTTCTCTTCAGTAAATACTGAGCAAAAGTATCTATTTAGGATAGATGCTTTTACATGGTCCTCCTCCTCACATGCTCCCTTTTCTCCATTAAGCTTAGCAATACCCCCTCTGGACTTTCTCATTTCAGTAATGTATCTATAGAAAGTCTACCTTCTTTTACTGTTCGTGCTAGTGTTTCCTCAGTTTGGGACTTTGCCTGCCTTACTGCCTTCCCTGCTTCCCTTAGGGCAGTTTGGTATGCCTCCTATCTTCATCCGCTGTGTTCCCTTATATTTCCTGAAGGCCAGCCTTTTGGCTCTGACCTTTTCTGCTACTGTATTTGAGAACCAAAGTGGTTTCCTTCTTCTTTTGCACTTCCTTTTCTGTCTAACACAATGGGATGTTGCTTCAAGTATTGCATCCTTAATGCTTGCCCACTTTGCCTGTACCCCCTCACCTGTGTTTCTTTTGCCAGGGCTAGCTTAACTCTGTTGGCCATCTTATCAAAGTCAGCTCCTCTGAAGTCCCATATTTTTGCCTTGGAATGGGATGATTTAGATGTAGTAGCCAAATTGAACCATACCATGTGATGGTCACTGGTCCCCAGGTGACCTTCTACCTGGAGATCTGTGATCCCTTCCCTGTTAGTCAGTACTAGATCTAGGATAGCCCTGTCTCTTGTGGGTTGTTGTACCAGTTGTTTGAGGCCCTCCCCCTGTAGGGAATCCACCATGTGTCTAGTTCTGGCGGATGTTCTTGCTGGTATTGACCAATCTGTATCCGGCATGTTAAAGTCTCCCATTATCAGAACCTCCCCTTTAGCTGTCATGTTTTGTTTATCTTCTAACAGTAATGTGTCTATCTCCTCCCCCTGGTCTGGGGGCCTGTAGAGAACCCCAGTTCTTATGGCTGTCCCATTTCCTGTTTCCAGGGTGACCCACAGTTCTTTTGGCTCCTTATGTGTATTCTGAATTTCTGTAGCTTTGATATTTTCATTGACATACAGGGCCTCCCCCCCTTTTGCACCTCGGTCTCTTCTGAACAATACATTGCCAGGTACTGAAGTCTCCCAAGTGTGGTTACTGGTAAACCACGTCTCACTAATTACTACTATGTCAGTTTAGCCTCTGACATTTTGCCTGCAGGTCTGGGATCTTATTTCCCGGCTGTGAGCATTTGTGTACATGATTTTCCATTGGCCAGATTTGGGTGTGTTAGTTGTTGGGTGAGGTTTGGCATTACCCCTATGCGTTGTATGGGGAGACAAACCTTTTTTCTTACCTGGTGATGCAAATGAACTGCAAACATGCTGAATCCCTGTTTGACCACTAGCTGAGGGGGAGGGTGTTCTTCCCATTCGACGTATGGGGTGCTGCACCCCTCTCCCCATTTGCTAGTTTAAATATTCTGCAAAGACGTCAAACTTCTGCCCCAATGCACTGACTCCCTCCTTAGTCAGATGCAGTCCATCAAATTTAAAGAACTTTCGCTCCCAGAACTGTTGCCAGTTCCCTACAAATCTGTGTCCTTTTCCTGGCACCAGCCCTTGAGCCACGTGTTTAGCTCCCTGTCTCCCCTTCTCTGACCTTCCGTCCATCCCCCCCTCTCCCAGACTGGCAGGATCTCAGAGAAGGAGATGCTAGAGCGAAATGGATGATAGTTTGTCACCCAGCCTGGTCAGGTGTTCCTTGGTCTCCACAACTGACCGGCTGGCGAGATCATTAGTCCCTATGTGTACTAGGACATCAGTGTTTTCTCCTGCTTTGTGAACAATTTTAGCAATGTGGTTAGTGTCTCTCCATGCTGATGTACCTGGGAGACATCTGACCATTACCCCTCGCTGGTGATGGGTATCAACTCCCCGAATCATGGAGTCTCCTATGATCAGAAGTTTTTTGGATTCCCTTTTTGCTTTTTTTGTTTTGGTTCCTGATTTGGGTGAGTTTTGTTGTGCTAGCTCCTGTGCGCAGTGTCCTGCTCTGCAGTGTCTTCTGCCTCTTTGTTTGATTTCAGAGATAGAGGCAGATACCTGTTTATAGTGTTTATATGGTTTTGGAGGTAATCGTTGGAGAGCCGAGTGATGGGGCACCGATTTGCCCCTCCTAACCACCTGCCAACCTCCTGGTCCAACTACCCTCTGCAGTCGAGGTTTTTCTGTTGGATGCTGGGGAAATGGTGGCTGGTTCTTATAATGTATTTCCTCTTGAATATGAAATTTCAGGCGTGCAATCTCTGCCCATGCTGCCCGGAGCCGAGCCCTAAGATCTCCAATGGCCCAGCATGTAGGACAGTGTCCTAAATCCTGTAAGACTGTCCTTCTGAAAATTGTTCCACAGTACCTGCAGTTAATGATATCCATTCCAGATAAGTTGCTGGGTTTATAACCTAGTCAGAGTAATTAGAAGGAAAAAAATGCAAGTAATGGTTTGATTGTGTTTTGTTTTTGTTTAACTTGTTATAACAAGTTAAATTACTAGTGCCCCTGTAAATGAGCTCACCTTGTGGATGCCCCACTGATCCGCCCCTTCCTGCTCTGTCACAGGAAATGTCACAACTGTGGTACCCTATAAAAGGAGTGTAGTGTGGGGTGGATGGGCCCTTCCCCTGCCGAAAAAGAAGAACCATGGACGAAAGAACAAGGAGGTAAGAGCAGAAACAATCAGTCAACAACAAATGCAGTAACCCTGAAAGCTTATCCTAATGTTAGATAAAACTGTAAAACCTGTAAAGCACCACCTGTAATAATTTCAGAGAAGATATACGCTGTAAGAAACACTTTGCTACAGGGAAAAATAAAGCAATGAAATGTTAGCAACAAACAGTAGCAATCCCTGTGAGTAAAAAATAAAAACACCACACAGTAAATCTGCTTAGCCAAAAGAAGTCTTAATCCTTTTCCCTTGCTCTGGTAAGGTTCTCTACTCTGCCTTTCAAGCAGTCTTGGAAGGAAAGAGCTCAGGTGAAGCTAGGTGCCTTGGCCAGCAAACCAAGTTCTCCCCTGAGGGTGTCTGAGGATTTTTCATCCCATTTCACCTTTGTAAGAAGGATGGCAGATTTATTCAATCCTTACAGGCAATAGTCCCTCCTCAGCAGCCTCCTGCCCCCTCCCAGGGTCCCCAGGTTGGCAGCAATGTGCATCCTCTTCCCCTTCAAAGTGGGGAGACTTTAGATGATGATGATGATTATGATGAGGAGGAGGGACCTATAGAACCAGGTGTCCCCTGAACAGGACTTTGGTTCTCCCCTGAGGGTGTCTGAGGATTTTTCATCCCATTTCACCTTTGTAAGAAGGATGGCAGATTTATTTATTTATTTAAATTTTGGTAACCGGGTAGGCCCACTGAGACCAGTAATAGTCCCTTTTTCAGGGCGGCCCGGGGTTAATTACAACAAAGGTACAAACAGGATATAACTTTTACATTAAATTCAGCAACATACAGTTAAATTATAATACATGAAAGGAGACAGTCATTTAGGCAGACAGAGTATATAACGAGGACTAATATCAGTTCTTTGTCATACACATTAGGTGAGGTCAGCAATCATAATCAGATATCAGGCAAGCAACAGGAATCTAGTGTGAAGTTCAGCGATTACAAATGCATTGGTTTAATTCCTGCAAGTGTGTTTGAAGTCCCTTTTTAACCCCCCCCCCCGAGAGATTTACATTCCTGGAGTTTGGGTGGAAGCGTATTCCATATGGGAGGAATGAGGGATGAGAAGGCCCTGGACCCTTGGGAGGACTGCGTCCGGGGAACCTTGAGAAGTTGTCTGTTTGATGACCTTAGAGTCCTGTTATTAATAATAGGTTGAAGTAACTCTGCCAGACTAGGTGGAGCAGAGGTCAATCTGAGTTTAAAGGCTAGGCATAGAGAGGAGTAGCATAGTCTACCTTCTAGGGTGGGCCATTTTAGGACTTGCAGGATCTGACAATGGTGTTCTCTTTGGGGTGCCCCTACAGCAAATCTGCCAATCCGGTTGTACAGTGTTTTAAGTTTATTCATCTCAGTACTTTTAACAGAGAGGAGCACAGGAGAGCCATACAGTAGTTTGGGTAGCAAGGTACCATGGGCAATCTTGTCTCGTGACCCCAGGGTAAGGTAGGGGCTGAGTCGGTACAGGAGACCTGTCCTTTGGTTCAGTGTTTTCGATAGATGATCTCTGTGGGCCTTGAAGTTGAGTTCCCGGTCAATGGTGAGACCTAGGTATGTTAGCGAATCCACAACCACCACCTTTTCCCCAGACAAGAGGGAGAGTTTTAGTGTGTCTGATCTGTTGGGTGCAATGTTTTTGGGCCCGAACAGCATCCCTTTGTTTTTTTTGCAGTTCAATAGAAGTTGATTTGTGGACAACCATACTTCCAGGGATTTTAGGTCTTTGGATAGCATTCTGCTGAGTTTGTCCGGATCCTCCATTGATCTATAGATAACGATGTCATCTGCATAGAGAATGATTTCAGGGCCTTTGCAGAAAGTTGGCAGATTATTAATAAATAGGGAAGAATAGCAGTGGTCCTAGGATAGATCCCTGAGGGACTCCATCTCTTATATCAATCTTGTCAGATATGGCACCCTGCCATTAACTAATTGAGACCTGTCCAGAAGATAATCCCTAAACCATTGTACTACTAGAGAGTCTAGACCAATTTGTGTCAGTTTTGCCAGGAGTAATTGGTGATTTACCAGATCGAATGCTTTGGTGAGATCAATAAAGATTGCACCGGTGAGCAATCCCTTATCAAGGGCAGAGAATATATCAGTGGTAGGTTAAGCAGGGCAGTGTCAGTACCATGGTTCTTTCTGAAGCCGTGTTGGGCCTCTGAGAAGATATTATGTCTCTCCACGTAATCCATGACCTGGGAATACACCACTCTCTCCAGCACTTTGCTTAGTGTTGAGAGTAGGGATATTGGACGGTAGTTTTCAACAGAGTCTCTGGCGCCACCTTTGTGGATAGGGGTAACCAGGGCCACTTTCCAGAGGGAGGGAACTTTTCCCTCTGTGAGCGATTGGTTGATTAGCCACGAGATTGGGGTTGCAATGACTGGGGCTGCAGTATTGATTAGTTTGGGTTCCAGCCTGTCGTAGCCTGCTGTACCATGGGTTTTAATACCCTGTAATAATTTCTGGACTTCTAGGCTGGAAACTAATTTGAAGTGGAAATCAGGAATGTTGTGGCCGCTTTTATTGGGGACTTGTGGTGTGGTTGGGCCTGGGCAGGGAGACTTGGGGGTATGTAGTTCAGTAAAGAGCTTATTGAATGCTTGTGCTGCCTCGACTGGGGTTGAGTAGTGGGTACTATTTGCTATAATGTCCCCCCCCCTTCAGGTTTGTTGTTCCCTTTGATAAGGGCGTTTATTTGAGACCAGAATTTTTTAGGATTTGATAGGTTCTTTTCTTGGATATGTCTAAGGTGGTTCCTTTTGGCTTTTTTTAACTCAGATTTACATCTATTTCTGAGTTCCCTATACTTTTGCCAGTGGGTGATTTGGTCTGAGGTTTTATATGTACTCCATGCCCTATCTCTGTAACCCATGAGTTTCCTCAGGTCTTGTGTGAGCCACCTAGCTTCTTGACCTTTAACTCGGATCTTTTTTTTTGAGGGGCATGTTTGTTAGCGGCGGACAAGAAATTATTGTTGAAAAATTCTACGGGGGTTTCCAGGTTAGGTGCCAGTTTTATTTGCAGCCAGTTGATATCTGTGTGTGTTCTGAGAAAGAAACTAGGATCAAAGTTAGAGTAATCTCTGGTCAGGAAGATACGGGGTTGGGGGATAGGGAAACTATTCTTCCACATCCCAAACGTGGGGGAGTGATCACTCAGGGAGTCTGCGAAGGTGCCAACCAATTTGAATCTGTCTGGGTTTGTGGCCAGGATCCAGTCCAGAGTGGTATGTTTTCCAGTTTTTGTATTTAGTCTAGTTGGTTCCTGAATTAATTGGGTGAGTTCCACATCTTGCAGTGAGTTTTTTATTACATCCCTGGTGTGGGTCCCCCAGTGAATACTGAAGTCACCCAGAATTACTTTTTCAGCCCTGGGTAGGGTGGGGATGATGTTTAATAGAGTTTTCAGGGATTCATTTGCCGATTTGGGAGGGTTGTAAACGGCTCCAATTAGTAGTGGTTTGGTACCTCCTAGCAGTAGTTGTATAAATAGGGCTTCACAGCCTGAGTGAGTAGGGACTGTTACCGGAGTGAGTGTAGCATTGAGGATGGACTTAACATAGATCAGGACCCCTCCACCTTTCTTTTTTGGTCTATCATTTCTAAAGGACTGGTATCCAAGTAAACCAATTTCATGGTCACTTATGTGGGGTTTAAGCCACGTTTCTGTAACAGCTATGATATCAGGTGCATAGAGGCTTGCCCAGGCCTGCAGCTTGTGTATTTTGGGCCTAAGACTGTTGATATTTATGTGTCGGCTTCAGCCCTTTATGATTATTCCATGTATGAGTATTGGCGGTGGTGACCTGGATATTGGCTACTATTGGGCCAGGGTTTTCCTCAACGTCCCCTGCTAGTAGTAGTAGTATTAGCAGGTGGAGCAAGCTGGGAAGAGCTTGGGGCTTTTTTTGCAATGTAGGGCATAGATATAGGCTGTGAGTTTATATAGATTACCATTTCTCCGAAGACCTAGAAGATATAATGAGGGGTAGCAGAGTGAACCCACGGGGGTTGTGAGGGTCCTCCTTGCATGAGACCATTGTCTATTGTGCCCCTGGTTTTGGCTTATGTGGTCAAAGACTAGATCGGAGCCAAGGACTAACAGGATATATAGGGACATAGATATCAGTCCCTGCTTCATCGAGCAACTATTGAGACCAGCAAAGAATTAGTGCTGGCTTAAATAGATGTACTTGAGGGGGTTAGCAGAAATGAACTGCAGATCTATGTGCACTAATCTAGGATTTTTATGTGGAGGCTAGAATGATTCAGGGAGGATCACCCTTTTTTTTTTTTTTTTTAAATTTACGATCTGGCTATAGAGTAAGATCAATCAGGAATGGTCCTCTACTTCCCCAAAGATTGGTCTGGCTGTATTTTAAAAATAAGAGCTGTCCCTTAGCTAGTGTGTTTAGTTTGTTACAGCTTTGGAATCAGCTAGGGAGTAGGAGTCCTGTGCGTGGGTGACAGGGGGGACCACTAGTGGCGAATGATGATAACCTGCTAATGGTAAAGTTGGCTGTTGGTAAAAAAAAAAAAGAAAGAAGGGCAATACGTAGGCAGCACGTGATCAGCCAGCCCTATAAATCAGAGAGCTCACCAAGGGTGGTGGTGGGGGCAGTGGGGAGCTGCCGCAGAGCGGCAGCAGGGTTTCAACTACTGTAGCTGAAGCGAGAGAAACGCCCGCTTTCCTCGTACCTTTCACAGCAGGGGGGAGACGACCTCTGGCACAGCTCAGGGAGGGCTTCCTTGCAGCCCTCTCGACCCGCGGACCTGCAGCTGTGGAGAGAGGAGAGGACACAGGTTAGGTTTAAATAGGGGACTTGGATGCAAGGGGGGAGGTACTGGGGGAGGGAGAGCAAAGGAAGAGCAACTGAGATTGGATGCCGTCCCGCTTGGCGAATTAACGGCAGTCGCACTCGGGGTTCTCTATGTCTGCAATCCGCGGAGTTCACTCCGGCACTCAGTCTGCACAAAATCACTCGGGTTTCCCTCTAGTCATGCAATTCTCATTACATTTACATTCAAACAGTGAGGAATTCCCTCTGGTTCTGTGGCCAAAATACAGTAGGGCTAAAACAGTATAAATGCAGCAAATAAGCGTATTGAGTTCATCTGGGTCATAGCAAGGGTCTGGCCTTGGCGCCAAAACTGCAATTCAAAAAGTCAGCTACTGTAGCCAAAGCGAGAGAAACGCCCGCTTTCCTCGTACCTCTCACAGTAGGAGGGAGACGACCTCTGGCACAGCTCGGGGAGGGCTTTCTTGCAGCCCTCTCGACCCACGGACCTGCAGCTCTCACAGCAAGGGGGAGACAACCTCTGGCACAGCTCGGGGAAGGCTTCCTTGCAGCCCTCTCGACCTGCGGACCTGCAGCTCTCACAGCAGGGGGGAGACGACCTCTGGCACAGCTCGGGGAGGGCTTCCCTGCAGTCCTCTCGACCCGCGGACCTGCAGCTCTCACAGCAGAGGGCAGACGACCTCTGGCACAGCTCGGGGAGTGCTTCCTTGCAGCCCTCTCGACCCGCGGACCTGCAGCTCTCACAGCAGGGGGGAGACAACCTCTGGCACAGCTCGGGGAGGGCTTCCTTGCAGCCCTCTCGACCCACGGACCTGCAGCTCTCACAGCAGGGGGGAGACGACCTCTGGCACAGCTCAGGGAGGGCTTCCTTGCAGCCCTCTCAACCCGCGGAGATGCCCTTGACATCTCCACCACTGAGCAAATTGAAGATGATGAGGAGGAGGTGGAGTACTTAAAAATGATGGGGTTAACACCCACAAAGGCTCTCCTCCTCCCTGTCTATAAATTCTTTAAAAAGGATGCTCTAAAGATTTTACAGGCACCAAATTCCACCCCTCCTATAGACAGGAGGATGGATAAGAAGTACCAGTTGGAAAGGGAGGGAGCTGACTTCCTCTTCTCCCACCCCTACGACCCGGGGGTTATACAACAGGCTGCCTGTGACAAGGCCAGGGTCCCTCTGTCCTCACACCCTCCGGACAAGGACTCTAGAAAAATCGAAAGTATGGCCAAAAAAAGGGTATCTGTCAGCCTCTTTGGCTATGCATCAGGCTACCTTCCAGGCATATGCAGCCCAGTACCAAAAATCCCTGTGGCAGTCAGTCCTGGCCATGTCCCAGAAAACTACCTCGCCCTTGTCGGACGACCTAGCAGAAACTGCCAGGTTTGGGTTGGAGGCAGCTAAGTACCAGTTCCAAATGGCTGCTGACACTAATGATACTGCAGCCAGATGGATGGCAAACACAGTGGCACAGAGGAGGTTTGCTTGGCTTAGGGCCACGAACCTTACTCAGGATATACAACTAAAGGCCCTGGATTTTCCCCTAGAAGGAAATTCTCTCTTTGGGGAGTCAACTGTAGCATATATGAAGAAGGTGGATGAGTATAAAGCCACCTACTGAAGCAGCTCTGCTAAAGAGAGAGCTTGTACATCCACCAGGCCTTATAGAAGGGGAGGCCGGAGCAGGTCCTTTTACACCAGGCCCTTCTTCCAACCAGTGGCATAACCCCAGTACCAGCAGTACCCACAGCAGAGTTACTCTAGGGGCAGGGGCAGAAGGGGCTCGAGGCGAAGGTCTCATACTCATCCTCAGCCTCAAACCAAACAGACCCCCTGAAACACAGGCCGCTTTCTCCCCACCTGTAGGGAGCAGACTCTCCCACTTTCTTCAAACTTGGCTGAAAATCACTACAGACAAGTGGGTGTTGGAGGTGGTGGGACGGGGTCTGTCTTTGGGGTTCAAGTCCTTTCCCTTTCAAAAATCCAGAGTGTTCAGCTCTCCCTCCCTAGCAGAAAAAGTGCTCTTGGAGGTAGAGGTTCGGAACTTACTGGAGTTAAAAGCAGTGGAACCAGTTCCAAAGTCTCAAAGGGGAAAGGGCTTCTATTCCAGATATTTCCTGACCACAAAGAAAAGTGGGGAGTGGTGGCCTATACTGGATTTAAGAGCTTTAAACAAGTTCTTAAGGAAAACCAAAGTTCAGGATGGTAACTTTGGTTGTGATCCTGCCAACACTTCAAAAAACAGACTGGTTGGCATCACTGGACTTGAAAGATGCCTATTTTCACATCCCCATAAAGGAGTCTTACAGAAAATACCTCAGATTCAGGCTCCCTTCAGGTCACTACCAGTTTTCAACCCTGCCTTTTGGCCTTTCTTCGGCCCCAAGGGTATTCACAAAGTGCCTGGCAGCTGTAGTGGTGCATCTTTGCAGACAGGGAATAGCTGTTTTCCCCTACCTAGACAACTGGTTGGTCGTAGGAAAATCTCCCCTGTAGGTGCAGCAACACCTGAAGGTCACTCAGGACCTCCTGGAGTCCCTCGGATTTCTAATCAATCACAAGAAGTCAGTTTTCACTCCTACACAAGTGTTGCAGTTCATAGGAGCAGAAATCAATACCCTACAGGCCAGAGCATATCTGCCCCTGGAAAGGGTAAAAAAACATTCCGATAATAGCAAACTCTTTCAAGCTCCACAATTCAGAAACTGCAAGACAGTTTCTTCAGCTATTAGGCCACATGGCAGCATCCACAGGCACAGTCCTGGGTGCAGGGTTTCACATGAGGGACACTCAGTTCCATCTCGGGTCCCACTGGTGCCAAAGACCAGATTCTTTCTCAAAGCTCATCCCAGTAACAAGGTCACTGTTACAGGCTCTCATGTGATGGAAGGAGGAATCCAACTTAAGGCAAGGAGTTCCCTTTCAAAAAGAGAATCCTTCAGCGATCCTCACAACAGTTGCATCCCTCTTGGGCTGGGGCACCCATATAGGGGATCACACAACTCTGGGCACTTGGTCAGCCTCAGAGTTTCTTCAGCACATAAATCTCCTAGAACTCAGAGCAGTGCTGCTGGCTCTAAAAACCTTTGCTCACCTAGTCAAGGGCAAGGTGGTTCAGGTCAGAACAGACGATACCACCACAGTGTATTACATAAACAAGCAGGGAGGCACAAGGTCAGGCCCCCTCTCCTCAGAGGCCATAAGGATTTGGACTCTGGCCTATTCATTAGAAGTGTCTCTGCAAGCAATTCACTTGCCAGGGAAGGACAGTACCCTGGCAGATGCCTTGGGTCGAATAAACCAGGCCCATCATGAGTAGACCCTAAACAGGCAGGTGGTACAAGTTATTTTCAGAAGATGGGGTACTGCAGAGGTGGACTTGTTTGCATCCCACCAGAACCACCACCTGCCACAGTATTGTTGCAGACCTCCAGATCAGGGAACTTTTCCTCTGGATGCCCTCAGTCTGGACTGGTCAGGGAGGTTCCTCTATGCTTTCCCTCCTTTCCCTCTCATTTACAGAGTACTGATCAAGCTCAGATCCTGTACAGCATCTCTGATCTTGATAGCTCCAGACTGGCCGAGGCAGCCATGGTACTCTCTTTTGCTCTCAATGTCTGTTGCAGATCCAATACATCTTCCTCGGAGGCACAACCTGTTGACCTCCAATCAGGGAATCTTATTGTACCCGAACCTCAAGTCTCTCAGTCTCAAGGCTTGGTTCTTGAAGACTTAGAATACGCCAATTTAAAACTTTCTGAACCTGTCTTAAGTATTCTAAGAGGTTACAGAAAACCCTCAACTACAAAGAATTATTCTTCCAAATAGAAGGGATTTTCTATCTGGTGTTTGGGCAAGACTCTGGTTCCAGCCCAAGCTGGCTTATCAGAGGTATTGGATTATCTCACTCACTTACACTCCATGGGTCTACAATCCAGTTTTTTGAGGGTCCACCTTGCAGCAGTGTCTACTTACCTCTTTGCTGGGAAAAAGGTGACATTGGCTTCTAACATTATTTTCAAAAGGTTCTTTAAGGGCTTGGATCATTTGCATCCTCCTCACAGGCCACATTCCCAGTTTGGGATCTGAATGTGTGTATAGCTAAGCTGATGGCTGCCCCCTTTGAGCCCATGGCCACAGCTCACCTTAAATATGTCACTTGGAAAGCAGTTTTCCTAGTGGCAATGACTTCCGCAAGAAGAATCAGTGAGCTTCAAGCTCTCTGTATTGATCAGGACTATATCCCCTTTCATAGGGATAGAGTAGTCCTCAAAACAAACAGGAAGTTTCTCCCCAAGGCAGTTTCTGATTTTCATTTAAATCAATCTATCACCCTACCTCTCTTTTTCACTGAGCACTCCACTTCTGGTGAAAGGAGACTGCACAGTTTGGATGTAAAGAGGGACCTTAGTTATTACATGACAGCCACTAAGGACCTTAGACAGGATAGAAAGCAATTGTTTCTGGCCTTTGGGGATGTGGGAAAAGGTAATCCTGCCTCAAAAAGATCTATTTCTCGTTGGATAGTCCAGTGTATCTAATTCTGTTACACTAGTGCTGGCAGAGAGCCCCCACCAGGACTAAGGGCTCATTCTACAAGAGGGACAGCTGCTATTCTAGCAGCTGCCAGGGACATCTCATTAGTGGATATATGTAAAGCAGCTACCTGGAAAACAGTACACACCTTTACAAAGCATTACAACCTGGATATTTTATCCAGAAGTGATGCTAGGTTTGGCACAGCAGTCCTGCAAAGTCCGTTTCCAAAATAAAGCTCTGTGCCCACCTCCAGGGATACTGCTTGGTAGTCTGCATAAAGTTAAGAATATACTGAGCATTACTGGGGTTAAAGGAAAAAATGACTTACCATAGTAATTGTGTTTCTTCCCAGTGATGCTCAGATATTCTTAACTTCCCTCCCTACCTCCCCTTTCAGAACTTCAGCCTCTGCACTCCGCATGCTGGTGCCACTTATCACTTTACACCCTTGGGGGAACATTATCCTCTGCACCTGTACAAGTAGGTGAACAAAGCTCATTTTGTTTATTTTTGGTAAATTTTTCTGGCATGTTGTTCAAACTTATTTAAACTTTTTTTCCTCCAATTGGAGGATTATTTTTAGTAAAATCCAGATTATTGGGTAATCCCAATTTTAATGATAAGAATTTTAGTATTATTACATTATCATGAGCCATCTTTTCAGGCTCCTTTATAAAATCTGAAGAGGTTAGAACACAAGCAGTTGGTAGATGCAGTGTTTGAAAGATGCTCACGTGCAAAGTGTTCCATTATTTGCATGTGTTCCATCTCTCCTGGCAGTCCAACCCTACAGGCTCACTGCATAAAGTTAAGAGTATCTGAGCATCACTGGGAAGAAACACAATTACTATGGTAAGTCATTTTTTCTTCTGGGAAATCACCCAAAGAGTGGAAAAAATCAAAGGTTACCCTCATTCATAAAAGTGGCATCAAAATCCTCGTTTCAAATTACAGATCAATAAGTCTAACATCTATACCGTGTAAAATATTGGAAACCCTTATAAAATATAGAATAACTCAACATATCAATAATGATCCATTGTTTGATCAGAACCAGCATGGTTTTAAGAAGGGGTATTCCTGTGCAACAAATCTGGTTACCTTTCACAACCATGTTAGTAAAATGAGGGATGGTGGTGTTCCTGTTGATGTACTTCTGTCTGACCTTAGTAAAGCCTTCGATTGAGTTTCGCATTGGGCAGTACATCAAAAAATGAAAAAGTGTGGAATAAATAATACTATTGCTAGGTGGATAGAGGAATGGCTTTATAAGCGTTCCCAAGTAGTTTCAGCCAGGGCCATCATTCTACTGAGGGCCGGGTGACAAGTGGACTGCCGCAAGGGTCTGTATTAGGACCCTTGATTTTCCAGATCGTTATGGCAGATCTGGATGATAACATCGGGAGTATTATCATGAAATATGCTGACACCAAAATTTGTGGCCCATGCCAAAATATTGGTCAAATTCAGATAATCCAAAATTATATCAGTGCAATAATGGATAAAGAAATGGGGGATGCAACTTGACATTCAGAAATGTAGTGTTTTACATATAGGTAGACACAATCCAAATCAGGTTTATTACTTGGATGGGGCACCGATTGAAACTGAAGTCACTGAAAAAGATCTTAGGATACTTGTTAACAAATTAAACTTTAAAGCACAAAAAACAACTGTTATTGCAACAGTAAATAGGGTAATAGTATCAATTAAAAGAAATATTAAAAGTAGAAAATCTGGGCCCAGATATTCAGACTGCGCCGGGCAGTGGCGCAAGCCAGGGTGCAGCGCAACTGGGCTGCGCCGGGGCCAGGACCAGGCAATATTCAGCTGTGATGTGCCATGGTGCAGCACCGTTTAATATGGCAAGGTCGGTGCACATACTGCGCATGGCGCACTGGCACTGCGACAGCGCAAGCAACAGAGGGGGAGCACGGGGATGCACCAGCACAGTTGCGATAGGCGCATCACCCGTGATATTCAGCCAGGAGCATGCAAATGAGGCCATAATCTATGCAAGGCACAAATGGGGCCATTTGTATGTCATTATGGCCCCATTTGCATGCGTTGCACAGGGTGACCCGGCAAAATGCGCCTGGCGCCCTGTCAAGCCGCTGTCGTTGGGGGTTAGCTCCCTAGTGGGCTTAGTAGCCCTCTCCCCTCCCCTCCCGTATGCCTGATCGCGGACTGTAGTAAAAATAAAGATTAACCCGGTGGTCTAGTGGATCTCACCCCGTATGCTCTATCGCGGGCTGTAATGATAGAGATCAACTTGGTGGTCCAGTGGTACCCACCCACCCACAGAGGACCCCCAGCCACCCAGCACCCACCCCCGTCATCGGTGGGCAGCAGCACCCCAACCGGCCACCTGCCAAATGACAGTGTACAGTATGATCTGTGCACCTTTTGGGCCACCGTGTGGACCAATGGGCTTGCAGACCATACTGTACTACACAGGACCAGATATTGTGAGTGAGCATTCATTCACATATCCGGTCCTAGTAATAACATGGTCTGCAAGCCCATAATCCATATGACAATGAGCTTTACAGATCATACTGGCACTGCTATCATTGGCCAGCGGCAGTGGGGCTCTTACTGACCTGCCGATGATGGGGGTAACTTGTGACCAGGGGTCCTCTGGCAGATGGGGAGGGGTGTACCACTGGACCAACAGGTTGATATCTATCATTACTACAGCCTGTGATCGGGCATACAGGGTGTGATCCACTAGACCACCAGGTTGATATCTATTATTACTACAGCCCGCGATTGGGCATACAGGGTGTGATCCACTAGACGACCAGGTTGATATCTATTATTACTACTACAGCCCGCGATTGGGCATATGGGGTGATATCCAGTAGACCACCAGATTAATCTTTATCATTACTACAGCCCACAATCGGACATACAGGGAGGAAGGGAGGGAGGGGGGTCCACTAGACTACCGGGGGATCGGGTGCTTGTGGATTGTGTTCCTGCTGAGCGGGTGGCCACCCACGGCTGGCAGCTGTTGTGTTGCGCCTTGCAATACAGCCACCCATCTGTGGGTGGCCACCATTTGAGCCTATTATTTGCGGCTCAACTTTGAGCACCAGTGTGAGGCGCATGTAGGGGTTGCATCAACATATACGCCGCACATCCTAGGCTGAATATTGGGATGTGCCGCATACATTACCAATGCACCCCTGTGCATCGGGAGTTGCGCCACGCAACCTGCACCTTTGAATATTGCACTGGGGCGCACTGGGGAGTTGCGCATGGCGCAGCTCCTTTGAATATCTGGGCCCTGATGTATTGTTGCCATTATTTCTTTCATACGTGAGACCTATCTTGGATCATGGATCCCAGATATGGTCTCCATATAAAATAACAGAAATTAGTAAAGTAGAAAAAATACAGAGAAGATATACCAAATAATAACCAGGGTGAATCAATACTCGTATGAAGACAGATTGGACAGATTAGGATTGCGTAGTCTGGAGGTAAGAAGACAGAGAGGTGATCTCTTGTTCTTTTTTGATATACTAAATAATCCATTATTAATACTGAACCTAGAAATTAAATTTAAGAATAACCAGTTGAATACTAGGGGACATCCATTACAGATTAAGAATGAGAGATTTAAAACCAAAGATAGAAAATACTTTTACACTTTACGAACGGTTTTGCTTTGGAATAGATTGCCTTTGAAAGTCATCTCTAATAGTTCAAAATAAAATAAAAAAAAAAAAAATCTTGATGTTTTTATTTCTACAAATGGGACCCTTAATTATTATAATTTGTCCTAAACAGGAGCTATTATGGGTTTACGCCTTGTTTTGCTTCTGCAGAACTTAGTGAACTAATACAGACTGACCAGCACAAATGAAGTGGGGTCCATGTGAGTGATGTTGTCTCACTGATATGGGAGGAATGGAGCCCAAATGCAGGAAGTACTAGCGTTATTGCTAATATAAACCTTATTTTGGTTAAAGTACACTGGCCTTTAATTGGAACATTAATTCCACTGTTAAAGGGATGGTGTACTAACTCTGATTTATCCTGCTGATGGTTACTGTCAAACAGCAAATGTTGATTTACCCCCCACCTTTCACCTGGCTGGCCCCCCTTCTGCTCTACAGGCCCCCAACCCCATCACCTGACGACTCTGGGACCTATCTGTGGGAAACTCCTGTTCCTCCACAGCTTACCCCCTGTGGCAGGGCCATTGGGGATACCCCAAGTCCCCTCCCGATGCCTTGCTTGGTTCGATGTTGCCCAGTAGGTGGTGTGGAATCTGCTGGGAACTGTGAGTGCCATCCTACCACAACCAGTGTTTCTTCCTCCATTTTCACCCGACTTCTGGAGGCTCCACGGAGTTGAAGGTGTGATTTGTGTGCCCATGGAGCATGCTTACATCTGCTGTCTGGAAGCGTCCCCCTCCCATTGCAGCTGCAGCCGCGTCACAAACCATGGACACCTAGGTGGCTGCTGCAGTGAAGCTTGCTGTCCTACTTCCTGGAGGAAGAGAGCGTCTCCTGGGATCTCAGTTTTCCTTCCCCTGGCTGGTCCCCAACTACCCAGGCTTGTTCCTGAACCCGGGTCGCCAGCGTCGTGACTAGTAGCCCTACCACTACGCCAGTGGGCAGATGTGAAATACTGACCTACTTAATTAAATCGCTATTTCCGTTTTAGGCAAATTGGAGATCCTGACTCTTTCTGGTTGTATTCCCTTCCCTTGCCAGCAGTGAATATCACAAAATGGAGAGGGAGTGGCTAGCTCAGCTTCCCTGATGACCAGATGGTCCATGAAGGTGCTGTTCCTGGCGTGCTCATCTCGGCCAGTTCCAAGGTGCACGTGCTGTTTTCATCTCCTGAATCCTCCCATATCCTAGCTGGCATTGCTCTCTGGCTGGTCTTGCCTGCTGCTGCTGCCCCCGCCCCATGGTGATAGGCGTCCCCTTCATGAGAGTGCAGGCTCTCTGGCCCACCATCAGGGGGCACTGCATTGACAGGCTGTGTTCTACTCTGTCCTCTGGCTGAGTTGCACTGCACTAGGCATCACTTCATCCAGCCCTAGTTTCTTACCTCCAGCGACCCAGGTCTTTTCCCTAACCTGGGTTACTGGCATGCAGGCACCACCAGGTGGGCCTAGGATAGCAATTGAGGATTTGGATGTGGTGTACGGTGTCCCTAGAGACTCTGAACATGTCTTTTTTTTCATTTATTTGTCCCTTTTCTTCTCCCACTGTCCCCACCCTGACAATTGAGGTTGCCACAGTTGCACCTCTCCTCTGACCAGGATGGTGTGCGGACATGTGACATCTGATGCCATTGTAACTGCGTGAATGAATGGTAGGGGGTCATTAAATCCTAAATGATCCACAGTCTCCCTCCCCAGGAGCAGATGCACTCACTTCTCCAATGCTGCCAGCCCTCCGCTGGCTTCAGTGTAGGACCCTGGTTATTGAGAGCAAACCTACCTCAGTCTCCCAGATAAAAGCACAACTTTTTTTTTTTTTAATTTACGTTTTCTTTCTACTATGGCATGGCATGGCTTACCTCCTGCCTGATGGAGCCAGCCCCGACCCTATACCTCTCCAGGACTTACCTCTGATTCCTTTGACCCCATGACTTGCTGTGGCGTAGCCTGGCCACAGCCAGGTAATATCTTCCACATCTCCAGTTATTGCAGTGGAGGGAAACCTCTTATGGCGTCAGAATGTTTGGTAGTGGAGAATGTGTCCCAAGTGCCCACTGCCCAGGCTTTCATGCTGCCTGCTCCAAGCCTGTTTTCTCCCCTCTAAGTCCTCCTTCCCCAGCTTATAGTTAGTAGGCAACTATGGCACTGACGTGGAGATATGGAGCTTCTGATCTTGTGTGGTCACCCACAGCATCAAGAAAGCCCCTGCTTTTCACCTGTATGTGGGTTTCTTGTGGCAGGATTCTCTGACCCACTGGCCCAGTGCCCAGGTTAGGGGAGTCAGGCTTGTTCTCGGTCTTCCACCTAGTGGTGCGACGTATCACTAGCCAGCACCACTGGGCTGGTTAGTGCAGTGCATTTAAAAAAAAAAAAAAAAAAGTGTTTCGAAATGTACACGAGCAGACAAATTGCTCTTGTAAATGTTTTGCATATCTGTGTGGCCCTATGTGTCAGAGAGCTGTCTTATATAGCATGAGGTGTGTGGACTGGGTCAGTTGCACGGCAGTGCATTGCCTTGCTGTCTGAGGCCCTGGACACACTGGGGAACTTAAAACGGTTTAAATCCCCCTAGCACTGTTTGCAGACAGACTACAAGCTCCTTAAAATGTTTTAACAAAAGTGTTTTTAAACCCTGCTAGATACCTAGTCTTAAAACCATTTTTAAAAATGTTTTGGAGCTAGCATGGTTTTACTCAGAGGTCTGTCCAGGAGTAAAAATGTTTTAAGCTGTAATGGTTTAACTAAAACAGTTCTAGCTGCGGTGTGTCCAGGCAAGCACACTTCTGCGTGTTGGGCTTAACACAAAATAGTTACAAAGAGAATAGATTTAACACTAGCAGTGTGACCACACTAAACAGTCATCAAAATGGTTACCGAGTAGTGTGGCTGCACTAAAATGGTTTAGCTAAACTGGTTTTAAAAACATTTTTCAAAAACAGTTCTGTAGTGTTCCCAGTGCCTGAGAGTCTGGGGTTTATGTGCGAGCCCTGGAATCCCACACAGAGTCTGGTGGGGGGGGATGGAGCTGAGTGCATTGCGACTGTGAGACACTCAGCTTCCAGGCAGTTTGTGTGTGTGTGTGTGCCACCTGGCATTTGCGCACTCCATATTAACTGACTAAAAGTGTGGCATTAACATCATTGGTGATATCGGCTACTTGCTTGCCAGCCCTTATGGTATGGGGAAGGGTACAGCCACCTACATCCTTGATCGTTGACGTGGTGGGGAAGGTCAAGGAAAGGGCAAATATGGAGGGGGCCCGGGTGAGGGTGAGCTGACCTGTCGGTACAGCGGTAGTGCTACTGCTCACAATGCTGGCAACCCAGGATTGGGAATGAGCCTGAGTCATCAGGGGGTTGGGGTGGGGCAGGCCAAGGGGAGGAGGTTTAAACATCCCAGAGGACACTGTCCGAGGAGTGAAGGCAGCCTGCTCTGCTGCAGTACTGCCATATGGGTGACCACAAGTGGCAGTGCATTCGGGAGCAGCTACGTGGGAGGGGGGTGATAACCAGCTGGTGCCACGCTGCACACGCTTGCATGCACATGTATGCGCACCCTCACCGCTGACATCCTTTGGGTCTTGGATGGAAAAATCAGCCGACCAATCAGGATGAACACCAGTGTCGGGCAAGCCCCGCACTGGTGACCTTGGCACCTTCTTCTCTTCCTGCTGGATCTGTACCTTAGCGGCACTTGGGGTGCTCAGCTGCTGTTGCCATGGGGTAAACCATTGGGGAAAGAAGTAGAAGGGTAGGCCCAGGAGAAGCCGGGTAACGGGGCTGGGGAGGCCAGGGTCAAGGGGGTCTGATCGGCAATGGGGAAAAAAGAAACAAAGTCCCCAAAAAAACAAAGGCTGAGTTGTGTAGCATGTTGAATGTGACACTGAAAGCCTTCTTTCATGCCTTGATATGTAAATCCACCACTCCTCTCATGCTGTCTTTCCTTTTCACCTCATGCTGTAGGTAGTGGGGACTCCGTGCTACATCTCTCCTGAGCTATGCGAGGGCAAACCCTACAACCAGAAGAGTGACATCTGGGCACTGGGCTGCGTACTGTATGAGCTGACCAGTCTCAAGAGGGCGTTTGAAGCCGCTGTAAGATGATTCATTATGATGTATGACAACCCAGCAATAGCGTACATGATCAAGAGCATTTTTTTTTGTTTGTTTGTAATTTAAAGTTTATTGAGTTTTACAACAAAAAATTACAGCCATTAAGAAATGCAACAGTACAAAGTCAAACCTGGTCAGGTAAAATCCCCTTGGAGTTGCAACTCTTAAGTGAATGCCTCTTGCAACGAAATCCTCAGGTGTCCGTGCATAGGAAGAAACAAGTAGCTTTACAGCAAGTCATCCCAGTTTGCATTGGGATCCTGTGGGTGGGAAAAAGAAAGCACAGTTACTATAGTGTCTCAACTCCCTGGGCGGAATGACATTTATACAGGGTGAGTGAGATGGGGTTCCATACAAAGCACTCCTACTTACAGAAACAGAGGCATCCAAGCCCTGGTGGGAAGGAGAGAGGAGCGGGGTTGTTCAAAACTACTTAATTGAGCTTATGATTTCTCCTGTAGGTGAGGTGGCAGGTAACCTCCTTGGGGAATCTTGCAGTACATGGAGGTAAGGTATGGGCCTCCGATCCTACTGTAGGGTCTCTAGCCTCTAAATGGAGGCGTAATGCACCCTCTTGTAGCTTGGCTGCCTTCCCCAACTTCACCAACCACTCCAAGGTCAGAGGGGAGAAGTGCCCTTCCAGTATCTTAAGGATTATCCTCTTTGCCGTGATGATTGAAAGCATTTGTAAACTTGCTGCAGCTTAAAGTCTCGGGGTGGGGGGGGATTTTACTGGTTACAGAGTAGAGGGCTGACGTTACATTTCCTGGTGTAGGTTAGGGCAGTGTTTCTCAGATGAGGCCACCGTGGCCACCAGCATGGGTTTCTGTGGCCGCAGAGCTCTTTAGAGCCCTAATTAAAAAGGTGATGAACATAAATAAGAGAACATCAGAGGTACATTTCAAGTGAAAATACATTAAGGATTTGATTAAATGTCTACTGTCTGAAAATAAATATTGTTATCATGGGGTTTTGGGTAGTACAGGAGGTTTAGGAGGAATTAAATGAGTGAGACCACTGCTAAGTTCTAGCATCTGCACTTTGAGGCCACCAAGATTTGGGGCTTGAGAAGCACTGGGTATGAGGATGGGTGACAGCATTCTGCACATATTGTAGTTTGTGAAGGAGAGATTTTGAAAGGCTAGCAAGAGGATTGCATTTGCAGAAGCCAGGGAAGAAAGACAAAAGCCTGGATGTCAGTTTCAGTAGCAGAAGAAGTTGGGCAGTGACGGACACATTACAGAGGTGGAAGAGCCCCTGTCCAGGTCTAGGAACAGACGTTGCTTACAGGTTGTCAAACTAAGATAAGCGTCCCTTCAGATTGTGTTGAATGATTACTCTTCACGTATAGAGGTTTGGCAATTACTGTAAAACTGTTTTTGCTTCAAGTAATTTTCAAACATGGTGCTAGTTGACCGGGATTGCTGAAATTTTAAGCCTTTTTTGTGCAGTTGACACTGCACAAAAAATATTTTACATAAAAAAATAACATTTTCCATTTTTTTTTTTGTTTTGTTTGTTTTTTGCTCCTTCTCCACAGAGCTGCCCCTTCCTGAAGCAAGGCTACCTCCCAGCCTAGTTGGAGATGATACCCTTTTTCCTTCCAAGGCCCCCGTGGGACCTCTGGTGGACACCATCAGCTCCATGCCCTAACACCTGTCTTTGGGAGAAGGTGGGCAGTTGGCCTTGACCGGTCCAGAGAGTGCCAGTGTCATTGTGCTCCCCCCTTCCCTCTCCAAGCACTGGTAATCGGTCCCAGTGAGTGCTTACACAAGCAGGTTCATGCTGGAGCTCTGGAGCCCATCGGTACCCCCTTACCAACATGCAGCTCCAGCTTCACCACCACCTGTGGTCCCCCACTTGGCAACAGTGCAGCGTCATCTGGAACCCTCCCACCCCAGAAGGGGAGAGCATCCATGCTGCTCCCCAGCATTCCAGGCTTATTCCTGAACCCAGGTTGCTGGCGTCACGATCGACAGTACTTCCACTCTGCCAACAGTTTTGCTGGCGGTACGATAATTATGTTCGATGGAAAATTAGAAACTGCTCTATACCACAAGATTCATATAGATTTGTTCCAAAAACAAATGCCCAGCTTTTCATATATACTTGTTTTTGTTCCTAGAATCTTCCAGCTCTCGTACTGAAGATTATGAGTGGCACATTCGCACCAATCTCTGACCGTTACAGCCCGGAGCTGCGCCAGCTCATACTGAGCATGCTCAATCTGGACCCCTCAAAGCGCCCGCAGCTGAGTGAGATTATGGCCCAGCCCATCTGCATTCGGTCCTTGCTGAACTTGTACACCGATATTGGCAGTGTCAAAATGAGAAGGTAATGGACTCTGGTAACTGGAGTCTCATGGTTTCCGACATTTTCACCCAGTTAGGGCTCAACATATGCTAGCCCCCTCACACTATGTGGGTCCTGCAGCAGTTACAGGATGTTTGAAACTGCTCCCTCCCTTGTGTTCATGCTTTGTCTCCTGCCTTTACTTCTCTTAGCTTTGTTTCCCATTTTGCCTGCGCCCCCGTCCTCCACCCAAATCATCAGGGTTTCCAAGGCTGCACCCTTCCCATGGCCTGAAGGACAGGCAAGTGTCTGCCTCCACAGTCACTGCCAATGCTAATCGAGCTCAGCTGGCAAGGGTGCACGAATGACAAGTAGCCCAAGCTCTCCCTATGCGAGAGTAGAGTCATGTCTCCTTTGAGAGGCTCTCAGTCCCCAACTGCCTGGGCTCACCTCCTCCTACAATGGTACTTTTCATCTCCCATTTTATGCCGACTTGCCCTTTACCTCTCTTCCTTTTATCTCTGTGACCCACTTCCTGTGTCTAGCAGTGGGGCGCCACTGGTCCTGTGAGTTTTCACACAGTAGTCCCTTGGCATTGCTGTCACCGGGGGGGGGGGCATGAACCTGTTGCTGCATGGTGTGGAGATGCCCCATCTCTTCTATTTCCCCTTCATCATACTTACATGCCAAATTGCTGTTAGCCGAGCTCCTGTCACTCAGATCCACGGTGGCATTCCAGTTGAAAACAAGGTTTGTATATATTTTAGGCAGTTAGTGGAAGATCTCGTGGATGTCACAGAGGGCAGAAGTGTTGTACACTTTGCAACACAAACAAAATAAAAAGGTTGGAAAACATCTACCCCATCTCTAGCCCCAGTATTGAGCAAAGCATAGAGTTTTTTCTACCCTTCATTAAAAAAAAATCGTAATCCAGTAACTGTAGATGGATATGTATTTTTCATGTTATCACTAGGCATTAATTTACAACTGGGTTACACATACGCATCTGCAAAGTGCCATAACCTTCCAAGTGTATGACATTAGTTGAGCAGTGGCTTTCATTTTTTTTTCAAGAGGTTGCTTAAAGTTCTGTAAAAACTTTTGAAAACGAGCACCATAGACTTGCATGAGTTGCATCCCCATGCTCTCCCTGGTTAAACGTCACAACATGTGGGAGCATGTTCAGCGGACCGGGAAGTGGAAAGGGATCGGCCAGCTTGCAGTTAGGCCAACATTATGATCCCTTCCCTCCCTTACTGGGGTGCATTAAAATTTAAAATCAACATTACGATCCCTTCCCTCCCTTACTGGGGTGCATTAAAATTAAAAATTTTAACATAGGAGGGCTATCGCCGCCCCAGTGTAGTGGGCTATGAAGCCACATAGTAAATATCACACATTTACTTTAACCAAGAAGTACGCCTCCTTTCATTTTTTTCTAGCTCCTGCAAATGCTACGGGGAAGCAGTTGCACATGATAGATATTTGCAGAGGCGGTTAAGACATACCATATATGTGCATAGTCTTTTCTTACAATCTTTTTGTACTGTTTGGAGCAGCTGAAAAGGGAAAGAAAGCTTCCAAGGTGACCTTGGCTAAATTGCTCAGAACGTATAGCAAAAGCTTACTGTATATGGAAGCAAAATTGCGACCACCAGTTTTAATCAAATTGCATTCAAACAGGGCTATGGCAGTCTCTTGGACAGAAGCTTTAGTAACTGACTTGTGCAAGGCAGGAACCTGGTCTTCTTGCACACATTCACAAAGCATTGCTGATGTGGCCTGCAGGCAAAAAGTGCTGCATTTGACAGTAATGTGATAGCTAAAACTGGAAGAATATTATCTAGATCCTGATTATATTTGATGGGTACTACATCTCAAGTCCCAGCAGTAGATGAATGTCCAGCGACAATGTGGAATGACACAGAAAGATGAAATTGTATCAGCTTACTGTAATTTCTTTTTCGGTTAGCTACAGTACAACATTGTCACTGGAACCCACCCTGAAGTGTGTTTCACTGTATAGAGAATATTCTACAACGAGATTTGATTGGATTTCATGAAATTTGTTACCAGGCATATTGATAATTCATTTTTGGCACATATTATTTAGTGCATGCTCTTTTACTCCAAGATACTCTGGCAGGCATTTAGTATTGAAGCTGTTGATACAAAGACCATGTTGGAGAAGTAGGAGTCGCTATGACGCGCTGAAGCGGAGACACTATGATGACACAAAGCACCATGCTGCCTACGTATTCCCGTAAGGTGGGCTTGTGATTTTCAAGCAATAAGGTATGACAGGAGACTAGATTAACAGTCTGTTAATAACCCCCTAGGGGCGCAATGCAGCACAAGGCACAGCTGAGACTGTTTATCTAACTCCTAGGAGTGCTGTTGCTGTTATAAAAACTAATTAAAAACAGAAGTGTTAGAAGTGTATTTTTTTAATGTTTTCCTTATCGAGAGGGAGATTTTTAATAAAATATTTAATCTACCAACTTTTAAAGAATGCCGATTCAGAATCTGAATGCATCTTTCCAGTCATTCAGCAGTGCTAGAGAATGGAATGCTGACAGGAATGATTTATTTGCCATGGGATCAGGCTGTACATGACAGTGTAACAGAGATTAATGTAAGGCTGTTGAAATGCAGGCAGCCGATCAGAATAGAGAAGGAGCATTTCTGATACCCTTTTTTATAATTCTAGCTCTTTCATGGAATGTAAAAATTACCCCTTGCATAGTTATATTGCTGTTTGGCCCTGCAAGGTTTGTGACTGAAGATTCTAAGCTAATTGACTTGGAATAGGTGGAGCCAGGGGTTCTATGATGATGTCACAGCTTTGGAGTGTGTTGGCCCTTGTAGGTGAGCAGACAGCCAGCAGTAAATGAATGCACAGTGGCAATGCTAAAACAAACACAAAAATAAATTACAATCAGCCTGATAGAATTTCCTCTTTTTCCTTCATAGGGTAGAGAAGCCATTGGCCACCGTGGCACCTGTTTCTCATGGCAGGGCTGGAGGTAGAGTCACCAGCGCACGGTCAAGAGGTAAGGACTGAGGCCACAAACCAGTGGCTTGCACCCTGGCATGGGGCACAAATGGTTAAGAGGTGCAAATGAAATAAACCTCAAAAATGTTAGTTTCAGCTAAAATTGAAGTTTCAGAAGCTGACACCCATATTTGTGTATCCAGCCAACAACTGAGTTAAAATGCATGCTCTTCTCTTGGTACTGTCAGAGTAGCACACCTGCAGCAGGAATGGGTCATTTCTTGAATCCTCCTCTTATGGTTTGGTTCATGGCTTCCCCACTGAAGGTCGGTTCAGCGAGTATGGTCCTACAAAAGAAGGGGTGGCGGCTGGCCCAGAGGCGCTGAGGGTTGAGGCGCTGGACACCTTACCTCGCGCTACACTGGTGACCCGAGTTCGGGAATGAACCCGGGCCGTCGGGGGTCAGCAGAGGTGTGAGAGAATTGAGTATCCGGAGGACTGCTCTCATCTCTCGGGGAGGGAGGGATCATCGTCCTGCCCGTTGATTGCCCTCTAGTGGGGGTTGGTGGGCAGTGCAGGCAGGGAGACCAGCACCCGGCATATGTGTGTGTGTGTGTGTGTGTGTGTGCCCCTCCACTTGCGTTCTATGCCTTGCGCCAGGAGGGGCACAGAAGAGTGGAAAATTGCGGCTGGGGAGCCCCATGAGGTTCCACCCTGTTTCACTGGTCTGCCTTTGTGACCTCCCCAGATTTGGATTGTGCTCCAGGAGGGAGGTAGCTTCCTTCCTGGCCCTGCCACGGGGGTAACCTGTGGGGGGTCTCCTGGATGGTCAGGGCGGTCAGGCTAGTGGATTGGTGGTGCGGGGTGGAGTTCCTGACCCCAGTGCGCTGGGGGAGCAAAAATAGAAAATTGGAAAAAAAAAATAAAAAAAAAAGGAGGGGTGGGAGGGATTACAATGGAGAAGAGTAATGGAGGTATGGAAGAGTGATGGCTGTTGTCCCCCAGTGATCCATGGGACTGTCAGTGACTCTGGAAACGTGTGCACTCTTACCATAGATTCTGTCAGTCAAGGATGTAGCCCCACTGGGGGAGGGGGCTTTAGGGATGTGAGTGGATTGTGGCAGCAGGAGGAGGACCGGGGTCAGTATGCTGGTATCTGGCCAGGGCTCAGAACAGTGGAACAAAGGCAATTTGAGTCTGACAGCTGCCTGGTTTCTGCCTTTTAACTGGACATTGAGGCCACCACAGAGAAGAAAGGTGAACAGTCTACCATAGTTAGGATTGCAGTAGCCTAATGAAAAGTTTGGTAGGGTTGCACTGTGACAATGCCGTGCATTCTGGCAACAGTTTACACATCTATTGCCTACCAAACAATTATTTTTAAAATGTTTTCTTCCAGCCCCCTTTTGTCCCTGTCCTCCACTCTTACTGTACTAGCTATGTTGAAATTATATACTGTATTCTGGTCACCATTTTGCAGTTTGTACCCTACTCATCTTACATCATATGCCGCCCTTCAACTTCACCCATTATTTCATAAGTTCAGAGCCTAGGTGCTGACAGGCATTTGGTGCGTTTGACATACGACACTTCTGATGCTTCTGCCTGGGCAGCAGCCACTGGTATCTGCATGCACTGACATTCCTTGCTCAGAGTTGCTGGTTTCGACCCTGATGTATAACAATCTGCTATGAACTCCTTTTTGAGGGTGAGAAACGTTTTAGCCTAGTGTCATACCGCTCCCTAAAGGCAGTGATCCCTCTGGCTGGCAACTACTGCCCCATCTCCCTCCTACCCATCCTTGCTAAAGTGCAAGAACATATTGTACTCTCCTAGCTCACTCCTTACCTTGACTCCACCTCCTTTTTCACACCTTTCCAATCTGGCTTCTGCAAGGACCACACCACAGCCACCTCCCTACTCAGGCTCACTGATTCCATCCACACCAGCATGGACCAGGGTCTCCTCACCTCTGCCATCTTCGTCAACCTAACCAAGGCTTTCAGCACTGTCTCACATTACCTCCTACTAGACAAACTCTCAGCTGCAGGTCTTTCACCTACTGCCACCATCTGGTTCAGAGCCTACCTATCAGGCAGATCACGATCGATCAGAATGTGGGACTCCCTCTCTCTGCCCCTCCCCATCCACACTGGGGTCCCACAAGGCTCAGTCCTTGGTCCGATTCTTTTCTCCATTTTCCTTGATGATCTCCCCTCAGTCTGCTCATCTGCATCCATCCACATGTATGCAAATGACACCATCCTTTATGCATTCAGTCCTTCCTCCCTGGCAGTGGCGTGCACTCTACAGCAGGACTTTGATAATGTCCAGTGCTGGCTACACTCCAGCCAACTGTTTCTCAGTGCCAAGAAGACCATCTCCATGACCTTTGGCACAAGGCAGAGACTCTCCAGGCTCTCCTCCCTCCCCTCCTTCCACACTCTTGATGCGACCCTGGTGGAAGACGTGACCTCATTTAGGTACCTTCGGGTCTGGCTTGACAAGCACCTTGATTTCTCTGGTCACATGGATGCTGTTGACAAGAAACTTCTCCCCAGATTGGGAGCATTATACTGGAATCGTGAATGCATCCCTTTGCCGGCCCGCAGAGAAATTTTACAGGGAATGATACTTCCAACTTTTGAGTACAATGGCGTAGTCTATAGTGCCACCCCCAAAACCACCCTAGCCAGATTGGACAGCGTCTTCCACTCCTTCTGCCGCTTTACTCTCAGCTGTCCTCCTCGCACTCACCATTGCTACCTGTATCAGTCACTGGCTCTCCCCTCACTCAGTGGTCATCGTCTAACTCATTGTGCCAACTTCCTAGGTAAGGTCTGGTTTGGCGCACTCCCTTCTTACCTATCGTCCTTCCTCTCCACCCCCCCTCAACCTCAGCTCGTTCCCTCAGAAGTAGTGATATGCTTGCCCTCGCCATCCCCTTCAGGTCCTCATCAGCTGATAAAGCATCCTTCTGTTGTTTTCCCAAGCTTTGTAACTCGCTCTCCACCTCCATTTGCAATGCCTCTTTGCTCTGCACCCTCTCCTCCCTCATGCACTCCTTCATTTCCCCCACCCGAAACTGTACCTAACTAACCCTTCATCTCCCTTACTATAGCTCCCTTGCAAATTCCTACTTTCTCCATGCTCCCTTCCCCCCACCCAGTCCCTCACAGGTTCCCCCTCCTTATCACATTAAGAGAGCCAAGCTATGTCCATTGTCTGAAGCACTTATTCACCATTCCCTGCTAAGGCCCCCCTCCTGCCTTCACGGGGAGCCTAGCTATGACCTGGTATCTCAAGCACTTCCTTCTCCTGCTGGTTAACAACGAATTGATTTACTGTATCCATATAATCATTGTATCTGGTGGTATTGTCCACACTGGTATCCTCACGTTACCTTGTATCATTGCATTGTTTTGTCTCGTATTGTACTTTTTTCGCCTATTGTATATATTTGTCTGTTTGGTACCCTGTACTCATTACTCTTCCCCAGGACGCATCTGGAAACTAGCAATTTGCTCAGTATGTTTTCCTGGTGAAACTCTTACATAAATAAATAACATTAGAATAAAAATGCTACTCCTGGTTAAACAATGTTCCCTTTCCCAAAAGAAAACATTGAATTGTATTTAGCTGTGTGGGGGGTGCTGCATGCTTCATGTGTCTATCTGGATCAGGGTTTTATAAAACTCTCCATGCTAATCTTGAGTATGTAAGGTGCAATGTAACATCAGAATCTGCTCTGCTTTTATAGTAGTTTATACACACACACACACACACACACCTACTTTATCTCAGGGGTTGCAAACAGAACCAGAAGGATTAATAAAATGCACCAAATCCCAGTGCACAGAGTCTTTAATACACAAAGTGACAGTTGTTTGGTGGTGAGCATAAAGGGAGTTTATTTTCACCTATAAAAATTGGCACTCCAGCCATGAAACTTGATGTGCCTTTTAAACTTCATTATAGGTGGCTTATCTGGAGCTGGCCTGGGCAAGAGCGGCATCCCTCCTCCTCTCTCTTCCGTGTACACATGGGGGAGCGGAATCGCCTCCCCGCTTCGACTGCCCATGCTCAACACTGAAGTCGTACAGGTGTCAGCAGGTCGGACTCAGAAGGCAGGGGTCACAAAGTCTGGGAGGCTCATCATGTGGGAGGTAAGGCCCAAATGGACTGTGCTCTCCACTGCTCTCAGAAAGTAAAGTGTATCTGCTACCCCAGTTAACAGTGCAAACTCATCTGTACCATATGTGGTGTAGCCAGGAGGTCAGTAGACCCATCACTTTTTTATCTGGCGAGTCGGCCTATGCATTGTAACTCCTAACATTTCAGTCAGAGAAGTAGCGTTTATTTAACTGAAAGTACCGAGTTTGGTTGAAATTCCGAGGACCGCAAGCAGTGTACTTTTAAACATTTTGTACTTAATATGCAGAGACAATTCAGGAAACTGAATATTTTATGGGAAAAAACAACTTACTGTATGTTCCATTATGTTTCTACTATTGATTTGGTTACACTGCATGTTTATATGGGCTTCCTTGTACCTCTCAAAACTCTAAAAGTTGCACACCTTGACCTTGCATTGATTCTCACTAATAATTTTTGTGACCAAGCCATGGAATATTTTTGAACATTTATGGCTTATTCAGAATTATAAAAAGTTGGGTTGGTTGACCGAAGTATATTTAAGAAGGTTATTGTTGAGAGGCACCCGGAAGCAGTCATCATGGCAGCAGCTTTTCTCTAAAGTTCTGAGCAGTGTATATTTTACTTCCCAGCTTTTGCACTGCCTTTGCTGTTATTTTTCCAGTCAGCTTACTGGTGTTACAGTGGAGCCCACTTAAGTGCACGTCCCGCTTAAATGCACATTTTTTCCATATCCCGATTGTTTTCCTAGTCATCCAGTGTTAATTTTACCTCTTAAGTGCACAACATGTAAATGCACATTTCGGTTAAATGCACATTGTTTTAGTTTGCCTATTGATTTTTAGTCCAACACTGCTTTTAAGTGCACATTTTGTGCATGTACCACCTTAAACAGTACACCTTAACATCTTAATTGGCCATTTTAACTTCAGCCGCTGTGCAGTCTTGCATGGCCACTGTAAGAAAATTTGTTTTGTCCAAAGAAAAGACTGACTTTAGCTTTCTGTTTAATTTTGAATTATACACCCGAAACACACAAAGCAGATGATTACTGATTTTTTTCCAAGTATTATTGTGCTGTAGGATTGTGCAGTAATGTCATTTTAACTTGAGCTCCTGGCATTTAATAAAATGTATTACAGAAACCGTGAAATGTGCCTGGAAGTAATTTTCTGGTTAAATGCACAGCCCGCTTAAGTGCACAACAAACTTTTATCCAAGGGTGTGCACTTAAGAGGGCTCCACTGTATTGATAGAGGTAAACATGGAACCTAAAAAAGATAAAAAATCTGCAACACAGGGTCTCGATGTCTATTTAACAGTGGCGCCACACACACACACAAAGGATCCCGGGTCTCCACAATCAAGTGGAGCAATAGTTGTGGACCTTTCCGTCTCGCAGCTTTTTGTTATGCTCACTAAACTACAGACGGTTGGTGAGGAGGCGAATCAACGTATAGCGGCTGCAGAAACCAAGCTTACTGATTTTTGAGAAGCGTTCCAGAACAGTGCTTCTGCTATTTTTGATTTATCGAGAGTGGCGGACCAACAGCGGGGACATGAATACAGTGCTGGTGAAAAACCTCCAGTATGTAAAGGTGAAAGTAGAAACCTTGGAAAATTCCTGGTGGCAGGTGACTGTTCAGACAGTTGGGTTTCCACTGCGCTTTGCCCAAGGGTGCCGTAAGATGGCAAAAGTTGAGGGGGCTGAGAATCAAAAGGGCACTTATGAGGGTAAAAAGGGCACTTTTTCTGTACTAGTTTTTGCCATACAGAAATAAAAAGTGGAGTGGCTACCCCCGGGTTCCGGCATCTATGGCTTTGCATCTAAAAATGATCTGTTACAGTTCCAACCACTTATAGCGCCCGCAATTTAAATGGATGGTCGTTTTTTGCAGGCAGAATTAATTTGCCACTTTCCACTGCTATAGGATGTAATGTAAAAAAATGCCTGTTGTAGCGTTCTATGCCCGCCTTCTATTTTGGGCAGGTTAGCCCGTTTAGCTGCTAGGTAGTGCACCACAAGGTGTTAAATGTGTCAGTTTACACTTCGACACTTGCGAAGCAGAGCACAAATAAACATTCAAAATCTGCACCTTGCAGCCTTGTGTGTTTCTTGGCTATAGTGGGGACCAGGTTGGGGCTCCATGGTCAGCTGTCAGCTTTTGCGATGGAGGGAGAGGGGTCTCAGCAGTAGAACAAAGTCTCCTTTCATCCCAGAGCTGCAGCTGACAGTCCTAGTTCTCCCCAACCCCAATCTTTGCGACAAGAGCCAGTGCTGTTCACCGTGACCCCTGATCAGCTCCAGCGCAATAGATGCATGTCTAATGCAGGCAAGATTGTAAACTGAGAAACCGCCAGCCTGACAGCTTTCCTGTTGCTGTCTTACAGAGTAGGCTGATGTTGATGTTTCAAATTTCCACTCCAGCGAGGTTACTCAGACCTCTCACCCGCTCAGAGTGCTTGTAGGGGTGATGTGGTGGAAGTGCTGTTCATGGCATGCCTCGTCAGGTACTGTTTTTATCTTCGTTCTTGTCTGGGAACCTATATCAATCAAGGTCTACTGAAGTAGAGTACTGAGCAAGATAGACTGACATCTCCACAGTGACAATGACTGAACTCACCATCACTTATTAGAACTAGTCCTTACTAAAAAGTGAGGGGCAAAAGGAAAGGAGTGAACCACAGTTCAGTGTTTTTGTGTACATTAAACTGAATCCAAATAAAACAAAATTTATATTCTGTAATTCCCAGGCTCTCATTTCTGTATCCTGTTCAGTTTAACACTGTGTTGTCTCTGACTGTCTTCCCTCTCAGGCCCCACCAGTTGGAGCTGGAGACATCTCCCTCCCTGGCTCAGTGGAGCAAGCACAACCTCAGTTTATCTCCCGGTTCCTGGAAGGCCAGTCTGGCGTAACCATCAAACACGTTTCCTGCGGCGACTTCTTCACAGCCTGTCTTACGGGTAAGTAACAGCAGTCTAGGGTTAGAGAGGCGGAATGTCTGAGACTGTGACACTCCCACTTAAAATGCCAATGGAACGTTCCCTTGAGGTCACGTTACCCTTTTTGAAAAGGGGAGGAGGGGATTTAAAGGAATTATGAGTGGCTGTATGTTACTGAGAGGGTTCGTGTGGCTCTGTATTGCTGAGAGGGTTCGTATGGCTATAACTTCCAATGCCATGCATGTCGTTGGGCTGATTCACTGCTTGATCAGACTGACTCCTCATAGCGAACTCAAGGTGTAGAGATTAACAGTAAGAAGCCACCTGACTGGTCAAAATTAAGTTTTGCAGGCGCAGCTACTAGCCATAGGGCTAGTGATTGAGAAAATCCACTAGCCCCACAGACTTTCCCACTGGCCCAGCTGGTGTACTTATTGAAATGTTACCTTCTCCAGTAAAAGCCCGCAGGGCTAGTTAAAAGAAAATCTTACTAGCCTGATACAAAATCTGCCAGCATTTGGCTAGTGAGTCGATGCCAGTTTCAACCCCTGAACCTGATGGCCCAGTGGGTAGCACATCGTGTTCTCATGCCGGAGATCCAGGTTTGGGAATGGACTCCAGAATCTGACCAGGGGTCTGGGGGGAGCTGCCATGTGGCAGTGCTCCTAGCGTCGGTGGGACTAGTGCCAAGTTGGCCACCGTAGCACCCCCTACGGTGGACTAAGGAGCTTACCTCCTCCACAGGATGTTTGCTGTGTGTGTGTGCAAAACCTGCAGGGGTAGCACTTGGCATTATGGGAGGACTTATGGGAAGAAAATGCTTGTAGAAAATGGTGTCCATCTGGATGGTCATGGCAACACACCCAGGTCCCAAGCCGGCCACCCTGCTCCCATACAGGACTGTGCTTGGGTGGGTGAAAGTGGGGATACCTGCCTTTCTCTCTGACCCTGCCATGGAATAATCCATGGAGGAAAATGGAGAAGGGATTATCTGGTGACTGGGGTGGGTGGTTGCCTGCCTTATAGCATGGCAATGCATGATCTCTGACCTCAGAAGAAAAATGTAGATAGATTATTTTTTTAATTGAGTAAACTTGATTGAAGGTTTTATATATAAAACAGTACAACAAACAAACCCATCCAACTTTATTTATAGAGCTGACATTCCCTTCAGTATGTACTTTCATAAATGTAATATTTCTGCTATTAGTACTGGCCACAGGTTACATTCTTTTCAACTTCAGTTCTCCTTTACTGGCTTTAGAGCTCCCCTTAGTAGTCTGTCCAGGATGTCTGTACAAAAAGCATTTGATTGTCCCCAAGTGACCTCATAGATCTCGTTTATGATATACATTATTGGGTGTGCCATGGCAACAGTCTTATATATTACTGACAGCAGTTGTGAGATCAGTTGGGTGGAGGCAGATGCTTTTAGAAATACACAGTAGCCAGCTCTGTGGCAGTGAGTGATGGGGGGTTACTAATTAGCAGGAGACAGTATAGCGTAGTGGTTAAGGGCACTGAACTGCACTCCTGGAGACCTGGGTTTGAATCCCATCAGCCTCTACTTTGCATACTGTGTGACCCTGAGCAAGTCACTTAACTTCTGTATGCTCCCAGGTCACACCTGGAAACAAGCTCCGGCTTAGTGTGCCTTTCCTGGTTAAACAACTTCCCATTCCCTTCCCTGGCATGCTGGCAACCAAGGTGTGCACTTTGAGCCTGGGACATCATGAGCAGAGACTGGCAGGGAGGGTTTCAGAGCATCACTCCACAGCAAAAATTAAGGGTATGCACTGTGAGGTTTTACACTAAAAACAACACACTGTTTTTCTTTGCCACTTGCTAGTTAGTGATGCACTTCACAGGGTTTAATTTAGTAGAATAAATATTCTCCTTGCAGCAGTCGGAGATGTGGAGATTAGTCCAGTAGCATACTAGGGCTAGTGAAGTGTTCAGTTACATTCCAGACAGTGCAGGAAGCTTACAGTACTTCTTACCCAACTGGCAGCGTATTTTCTACCTCTGAGTGCATACTCCTAATTTTTGCTGTGGAATGTCGCTATGTATAGAGGTTTTAGCCAAATTCCATAGGGATGCACCGACCTGAGTTCATTGCACCATACCAAAGTTGTGTGTATTTAGGGTTTTAGAGTGACCCCTATCCTTGGGGGGTGGAATCGCTGTGCTGCTCGGTAGCCGCTCCTGGTGGCAGCTGGTGGAGGTACCAGTGATGGCTTGTGTGATATGCGTTGTCACGTACAACTCCCAGGCCAGTCTTTAGGTGCGCATGAGTGTGGGTTGTGCGGGACTGCAGTGGGTTGGTTGGGCGGGACTACAGCAGGCAAAAATGCCATACCAGTATGCCGGATGACAGCCGCTGTGCCCCTCTCCATGCCACGAACCCTCTCACATGCCTGATGCAGGACCATTCCAACCTACCTCTGACGAGTGTTGAATCCTCCTCTAGGCTACAGAGTGGCTCCCAGCAGGAACAAGCTAGAAACCAGGGATGGGACGAGGAGCATCCAGGAGATAAACCATTAGGATGGTCAAAGGGGGTCCCCTGACAGGGATACATCATCCCTAGAAGATAACTGGAGGTCTGGACTGGATCCTGGCTGACAGAGATGTGACGGGTAACTCCGGTGGGAAGAGAGGGGCGCGGGGATCCTAAAGACGCAGGGTTTCATTATTTTCGCTTGTGCTAATGGCGCTAATTAGCACCTTTTTAATTCCACCCTAAATGAGTTGCATTTCAACAGCCAGTTCACAATTTGCATCAGTTAGCATAATATTATTTTCATGCAAACATCATTTAGTGTGACTACAGCAAAAATTTCTCACACGTGAATTTTTCCCATTTTACAGTATTAAGAAGCTCAGTAACAGGAGAAAGTAACAAAACCTATGAAATATTAAACCTAAACATAACTGTAGTAAAAATATCCATTTAAATTGTTTCTTTTTAGAAGATGTCTAGATTTGTGTAAATAGTTGAAGTCTTAGATTTAGGCTTGCTGGCTCACAAAATTATACACTAATGTCTCTCCTTTCCAGACAGAGGTATAATAATGACTTTTGGAAGTGGCAGCAATGGGTGTTTGGGACATGGCAACTTCAACGATGTCACCCAGGTAAGAGGAAACCATAGCCAAAATAAATTACCTTTCATGTGACGTGGTGTGATAGGTAGCGTTCTGCCCAGCATTCCTCCTGCCCATCTTCTCGGCAATAGGCAGAGAGGGTAGTAGGTAGATATTCTGCACAAACTAGGTGAACCTCTGAGGCTAGATTTTCAAAACCCCAGAAATGAGCACTGGTGCACTGTCAAACTGCTGCAAATGGGGCTTCACTTGCAGAGTTCCAGTTTTTCCCGCATGCGCCGGATTCTCAAAGAAGGAGCTGGTTTATGATGCTCTTGCCATTTTTTCGGCACAGCTGCGCCGAAATGTTATGCTTGGTGGGATTATATATTGATCTCGATACACCCCCATTCATCACAGGGATGTACAGCACAGTGGCAGGGCACAGCAATAAAGGTGGATGGGTGCAAACAAAAATTCACTGACTAAACAGAGGCTTGCGAGCGACAGTCAAACTCCCAGGCAAGGAACTAAAAAGGACAGTCAAATGACCGATGTAACACCCTAGCAAACATACAAGATCACTCCACAACCACAAGACAAACTCCACTTCCAGTGCCCCAATTAGAATACAAAGGAGGTGACTGTAACACACCTAAATATAAACTATGAACTGTTTGCCCATAAATAAGGCAATAGAAAAGGGTCTGGAGAGAAGGGGAGAAGGAGGGAGGGGGAGAAAATGTGTATTAAAGAAATGTGCAGTATCCATATGCGAAGGACTTTTATAGAGGAACTGTAATGCCTAAGCTCAGAGAACGCCAATAGAGGCTTCTATCCAGTTCCTACTTGCGGGAGTGTGAAATGCTACAGTCTGAACATACAGACAAATGTACTGCTATAATAACAGTGTCTCATTCCCCCCTCCCCATTTTTTATTTATTTTGTGTTTGTTTTGTTTGTATTTTTGTTTGATTGCTGCTGCCAGGAAAAGTAGAGGGATAAGGTAAATATAATATAAGCAAGTCGGCTGGGGGGGAGGTGAAATGTGATATTATTCAACCAAATGGGTGACTGAAGTTGCAAGGTGTATGTAAATGAGATAACTGAATGATACAAAGTCTTTACTCTTTGTTGGTTACAGATGTAATGATCAGGGTTAACTAGGGAGATAAATCACTACTGCAGAGTTAGCAGGCCAGATGATAACCCCTTAATGGTGGAAGCACAGACGAGCTAAGGCCATGCCTCTTGCCCTTTACCAATGTAGCCTAGGACACCTGGGCCCCACAGGGCCATAGGTAGTATCAACACACACACAGAGTCGCATACCCTGGGGCAGGAGGATGCTGTGAGAGGCTGGGGATAAGACATGGAGTTCACCTGTACAGAGTTAACCCTGTCTTGCGTATCATGAGAAGCAATACATATCTGCCCCATCTGTTACAATTGGTACTAAATGCTAAGTGAGGTGGACACAACTCCCTCAGAAGGCAGATGGGGACAGAGCAAACTAAAGGGGGGATGAGGGCTGTCCCAAGTACCCTGGAACAGTTTAGGGGCATGGCTACAGCTCACATAGCAAGGGGCCAGTACAGGAATGCAAAGCTAACACAGTACAAATAAGGGGAGAGTGGACAGTGCGGGGGGGGGCACACATTCTGGGAAATCACTGGTACAGAAAGGCAATATCGGGAGAGGAGCTATAGGAACAGGGATTATACAACAACAATAACTTGGTTCTCGTAGGCATACAGGTACTGTAAGAGGGATGACAGAAACCTGTGGGTGAAGACAGACTGCAGCTGTACATTGATTATGGATGACACTAGATTAACGTGTCTCACATGGAATGTCAGAGGTATTCAAACAAAGCAAAAAAGGTTAGAGGTACTGCAACACCTTAAAAGGAACACTGCCCAGGTGGCATTTATTCAAGAAACCCGCAATAAGAAGCAATGAAACTCTCATGATGAGGAGATCCTGGGTGGGCAAGGCATTTTGGGGTGGGGGAAAGCAGGAAAAAAGGTGGTACGCAGATCCTCATACACAAACGCATAACATTCGAAGAAGACTACATATGGCAGCTCACAAGAGCGTATGCTGGTGGTGGCTGGCACGATAGGACACACAAAAATGGCATTCATAAACATCTACAGCCCAAATAATGATGACCCTGATTTCTTTATGGAAATAGCAAGACAGCTTACGCACACCACAGTAATAGGTGGGGACATGAACCTAATTATGGTCCTGATCCTGGATAGTACTACGCCCAGGAAGATGCTGATGAGAAGTGCAGCGGTCTTGTCAGGGATTCCAGAAGAAAACCGCTGTCTAGATGCCTGAAGAATGTTGCACCAGGATGAGAAAGACTACACATTTAGATGCAGTGTACGCAAGACAGAATCTGGAATTGACTACTGGTTCATCCCAAACGATGGGCTAACAAGTATAGTGGAAACAATTATACTACCGATCACCATCTCTGACCATGCTCCAGTTAGTATAACCCTAATGTTAGACATAAAAGGCCCAAGATTACCCTCATGGAAATTTAACAACTGTTTACTACAGAATGAAGAACACAGGCTGGACATCAAGGACACCATTCATGAGTTTTTCCAAAACAACAGGCTCGAAGATGCAAGTTGGACAGCAACATGGGAATCGCTAAAATGCCACATTAGAGGGAAATGCATAGCATTATGTACAGCTCAGAAAAAAAAAGGCAAAAACAGCTATACTACTAGAACTCGTCAAACTAGCAGAGGAGGAAGTCGCTCACAATGAATCTGAAGAAGCTTGGAATAAATGGGTGGAAGTTAAATACAGTGACAACCTATGACAAGCTGCAGAAATGCCCACAGGAAAGCAGAAAATAACTATATTTCCAACAGTCCAAATGTCACCAAAATATTCACTTATCTCAAACAGGAACGAGCAAGATCTCCAGTGATAATTGAACAACCAGGTACCACTACTACAACATTGGATCCTTATAGGATAAACAAAGCCTTTGCCCAGTATTATGAAAACCTATATAAGCCAGACGCCTCTGGAAGAATTTGATAATTTCCTAGAGAATATACCACTTCCTATGCTAATGGAACAAAAAGTGGTGCAACTGCAAACAGAGAGATCTCTATCGCAGAACTGAAGGCTGCAATACAACAATTTCCCCACGGAGAAAGGGCTAGGTGAAGATGGCTAGACTCCCACGTTCTACAAAACATACCCAGAAGAGCTTGCCCTGGCTCTAAAAGATGTCATCAAAGAAGCAATGGAAAAAGAAAGGCTACCAGAATCCATGATGAATGGCATTGTAACCCTCATACTAAAACCTAATAAGAGCAAAGAGAAATGTGAAAGTTCCAGACCAGTTAGGTTGTTAAACTTAGACACAAAGATATTCACAGAGGTGCATAATGCCTAATCTGATTAGCCCTACACAAGCCAGATTCATGGAAAGTCAGTGCATTTCGGACAACACAAGGGAAATAACTTAATAGAAATTGCAAGAGAGCTAAAACTCCCAGCTGCCTTGGTGACACTAGACACAAAAAAGGCATTCAGCCAGGTGGAATGGCCCTATCTGTTCAACATCCTGGGAAGATGCGGCATCCCCCTGATTGTGATAAAGATGATACTGCTACTCTACCAGGACCCCAAACATCGATGCTAACAACTGGGCTAAAATCAAAACCTTTTCTGCTATGCTGTGGCACCAGACAGGATTGCTGCTCCTCTCCAGCTCTCTTCAACCTGGCCCTTGAACCACTGCTACAGAAAATACAACAGTACACAAAAATATGTGTAATTGTGCATAACAGTAAACAATATAAAATCACAGCGTACGCAGATGTTGTCATTCTGTCAATCACAAAACTAGGAGAATCCATAGCAAGATTATGAAAGGTACTGCAGGAGTTCAATCACCTGTTGGGCTACAGACTGAATGTGGGGAAATCTGAAATACTGCCAATAAATCACCTGTGCACCAGAAGGGATATTGAGGATCTAGGCCTAAAATGGTGCCCAAAACACATCAAATACCTGACAGTCAAATTGTGCCCCACAGTAAAAGAAACAGTTGCTGTAAACACCCGAGAACTCTTTAAAACCTCAAAAATTACACAGACAGGTGGAGCAAACTGCCATTTAGGATGAGCCAGAGAATACACTCCATCAAAATGAACTTGTTTCCATGAGTGCTGTTGTTACTGAGCATGCTACAGACAACGATGCCAAATGAGTGGATTAAAAAAGTGCAAAAGCCTAATGAGCAACTTCATCTTGGCGGGCAGAAGAGCCAGGTGCAAACCGCAGAGGCTAGCTAGACTGGTTGAAACTGATGGACTCAAAGTCCCAGACATAAAAATATACAGCTGTGCCACGGAGCTGCATATTGTTAATAAATGGCTAATACAAAAGAACGACCAGACACCGGGATCATATATACCCATGTGGGTAGATAGAGATGGCTATAGAACATCCAGCTTGGAAATGGAGGTACTGATCCAGGGCACATTACCCCCAGCACTGAGAAAGGCCCATAAACTATACATACGGTACATTCGGCAGAATTCTGGAAGAAACTGGCTGTTCTTTCAGATGCGCACTGGATCAGCCAATATGGGGTAATCTGAAGATTAACCGTAAAACATTGAGGAATAGCATCTTCACAAAGTTTTACTAAGGTTCGAGTAAGGAGCAGAAAGCCGAGGCCCATAGAAGTTCCTATTTTTTAACCATAAAAAGCCGATTTGATAGTATGTGACATGAAATGATCAAGCCTATTGTTAAAACATGATTTTGTCCCACTAATTACTATGCTCGATGTCAGAGTGCCACAGGTTAATGACCCTCTGAGAGAAAAGGTATCCCATCTTAATGGTGTTAAACCTTTGGCAGGTCAGTTGTAATGGGTGGCCCCTAGTTGCAACATTAACTTACTTAAACTCCAACCCAATTTCAGACATTAAATACTGATCTTGCAGGACTTCCCATGTCAACATTAAGTTCCCCCTCATCCTTCTATTCTCGAGCGACATACGGTTCAATACACGCAACCTGTCATCATAGCTAAGATTGCTCAAACCATCAGTTCGCTTGGTAACTTTCCTGTGTACTTTTTCGATACGCGCTATATCTTCTCTCAAGTAGGGATTCCAGAACTGAGATGCGAAGTCTAGATGTGAACGGATATAGGATCTATAAAGTGGAGGTATGACTGATCTGTCCCTAGGAAGAACAAGGTATCAAGCCAGTGAAACAGCTGGTAACTAACGCCAGAGTCATCCCATTTGGAGAACTACAGAATGCATTTGACCTTAGACCAATGAATGCCTATTTTTTACTACGGGTTTAGCACACCATGGAGAACCACTGGGGGAAGAGGCACCTAGTAGACTCTACTGACCCATGGACTGATCACTGAAGAAATAAACCTAGAGCCTGGAATGAACTACCCCAATTTAGAAAAAAAAAACATCAAAGGGGAAAGTTTCATGGAATTTGATAAAAGCTTGGTTTATAAGTGAATCCACACTACCTGAAAATTGTGTCTACAAGAAAAAGGTTAACTAGGCAGCATTTTAATAAAATTATTTTATTCTCAAAATCTAGTTAAAATCTTTTACTGCAGCAACTTACACTTTGTCACAAATTATGTAGCCTTTGCTGTTTAAATTTTAATAACGTTCTTGTGTAAAGTTTTTATATTGTTGTGTATGATTGTATGAATGATGAACCCAATTATAAATGAGCCTTGGGTCAACTGGGCTTTCCTTTTCTTGACTTCCAAGAACAAACAATCATTACTACTACTACTACTACTACTGTGACATAAACAACAAAACACTAGCTGACTGCTCAGTGTCACAGTGGTATGCAAGATTGGTCACTAAGTTATATGAGAGACCTGAGGCTGAGGAAACAGCATGGTGGAGCAATGCATTAAGCATGGACATAGCACAGTGGAAATTGAAGCACATTTGGGAATTTACGAGGCGGGCATCCTCAATTCAAGACCTAAAACTCCAATATTTCAAAGTCATGAATGACCTATACCACAACCTGCAAAAACTATTCCAGATAGCCAGCCCAGTGGTGCTGAGGCACTGGACACCTTACCTTGTGTCATGCCGGCGACCCGGGTTCGGGAACGACTTCGGGTCGTCAGAGAGCCGGCATTGTGGGGGGGGGCAGGATTGAGCTGCCGAAAGGCAGCTGTCCTCTCCCGGGGAGGTTGCGCGCCCCTCCGTCGTTCCGCTCCCTTTGGGTGGAGGTTTGATGAGAAGTGCAGGTGGAGGGGGCAGCAGGCGATTGCCAGGGGTGTGGCGGAAGGGGCCGAGCTGGTAACCGGTGTGCGTGTGCACCTCCATGCACATGCGTGTCTGTTGGGGCCCCGGGACCCAGGGAGAAAATGGTGGGAAATACAAAAATTGTAAATTTAAAAAAAAAAAAAGCTATTCCAAATGAAGAAAATACCATCCCCAATATGTCACAAATGTGGCAAAGAAACTGGTACTCTCAAGCACATATTATGGATTGTTCAGAGATAAGAACCTTTTGGGAGGAAATTAAACATAAACTCAACCTGCTATTGGGAATGCAAGAATTATTCACCCCAGAAATATGCATACTGGGGGGAGGTACTAGATTGCAGAAAGCAGAAGACATGCCATCTACCTAATCGCAAATATTGGCAGAAGACAAATACAAAGGATATCAAACCGGAGCTGTTTTCATTGACCTAACAAAGGTGTTTGATACTGTTCACCATGGCTTACTTATCACACAACTACACAGTCTTGGGCTCTCAGAAGGACCAGGTGCCTGGGTTAAAAGTTAACTGGCCCAACACTCTTAATCAGTAAAAATCTCAGAAGTTCTCTCAGACTCAAAACCGGTCCTCTCAGGTGTTCCACAGGGGTCAATCCTAGGCCCCCTCCTTTTCAGCCTTTTCCTAAACTCTCTCTCCAAATCCTGCCCGGAACAAATAATCCTTTATTCTAACGATGCCGTGATTCTCTCCTCTCATAAGGACCCGAAACCCTTACTCCAGAGCCTGCCACTTGCTTTCTCCAATGTTGAAAAGTGGTTCCTAGATCACAAGCTGGTCCTAAATCACAAAAAACAAAATCCATGCTTTTCTCCAGTCCACAAAACAGAAAAAGACAAATTCCACTTACTATCAAAACATACCCAGGAAATACCCTTGAACAAGTGTCAACATTTAAATACCTTGGAATCATCTTTGATCAAGGTCTTACTTTTGCAACCCACATTGATAACACAGCGAAAACGGTGAACCAGCGCATTGGTATCCTGTTCCGAAACCAGCAATTCCTTACCCAAGCTGCACTGAGGATTGCTATCCAAAGCTCTGTCATCTCAATCATAGACTATGGCTTAATTATCTATGGCTCTGCCACTACCACCGCAGTAAGGCGCATCACAACCACCCTAAACAAGGCCTGTCGGCTGCTCACTGGAGCGCAAAGATGTACTCATACATGTGAGCTCTACACTGAAACAGGATGGTTGCAACTCTCAAATCGCATAAGGTACCTCACATGCTTGATGGCAAAAAAATCCATCTTGGGCCGCACTCCGCCGTGTATCCAAGACCTACTTTGCCCGAATACCAGCATCCATCCCACCAGAAGATTGGAACACCAGCCTCTCCAGGTCCCCAGATGCTGGACCACACAGGGCCAAAGATCTTTGCCTATTGTGCCCCCAGCTGGTACAATGCCCTGAGCTCGCTCATTACATCCTCCACGTCACTAGGAGCTTTCAAATCTATGCTTTACTCTCACCTCTCAGCCTCTAGCTCCTGTGACTGCCTTGACTAATGATTCTTCCCTCATGGCTGTTTTTCATCCTCCTCCTCCTCTGCTCCTTTCTTGACAAAGGCATCTGAGTACCTCTAACTACTCTAAGTCTGCCCCCCTCCCCATATCTCCTCCTACCCTTCCCACCTTGACCATTCCTCCAATGTTTTGTGTTTTTTCCTGTGATGTACTGTATTATACTGGCTTATTGAAACCTTTATAATTTGCTGACCATTCTATGTAACATGTCTTTGTTTGTTTGTACATTGATGACATGGAACCTTTGTAAAAGAGCCATTGGCTCAAAGGTAATAATTCCTAGAACAATAAACTAAACTTAAGCTGTGGTTGGGCAAAAAGAAAACCTACATACAGAGAACGGTTACAAGATGTCCTAGAAACACTGAGACTTGAAAAGATAACACACAGCCTAAGAAATGCGAATAAGGCATACATAAGAAAATGTGGTCAAATAGACACACTAATCGCCATCCCAGATGAAACGTGAGTCACACATAATGCTTCAGCACTATAAATGTCCTTCACCTTGTTTAACTCCGCCTGCATGTCCCTACGTGAAAACCGACACAAATAGAAAAGCCGCCTGTGAGCCCTCTCCTGAGGATTACCGCCAGGATGGAAATGAACAGAGGAATAACAGATACCCTAGGAACTGTATCTTGGGACCTTTTCTTCCCTTTTCCCCGCTCTCTTTTTTTATGCGGGGGGAGAAAGGGGTAAAAGGGAAAGGAGATATAAACTCAGTGCCCTCACAGGACATAGGAACCAAAACAGAATTTAGAAGGCCCAGAGAAATGACACCACACGGTAGACATATCTTTGTTATATAACAACTGAGTACAGGTAAGATAACGCCATAGTTGAAGGAAGCCAAAAACCAAAGGTATCCATGGGTGTCAAATGGACGGGGAGAAACTGAATGCAGATCCTTTAATTGTAAATTGGTCTGTATTGTTAGTGTTATACTGGTAAAAATGAACCGAGAAACTGATATTGTAACTTGCTTTGAATGTAATATTTGTTTTATTTTTTCCTTTAAAAAAAATAAAATATTATTAAAAAGGTTTATAATTATGCACACTAACATGAAAACAGGCTCCCTCACCCCTGTACTTCATCGGCGGTGGCTGCCTGTCTATAACTGACATCATACTCCTCTGTTTATGACATCGTGAAAGCGGGAGATCTGATGTAGCCTGCTAAAATCTGGGAGATTTTCACAGGACCTTTAAGTGCCTAACTGTGCAAAGATGGCAACAGTGCAGTGCCAGAGCCACAGAAAGACAAGAGCAACTGTTATCCTGTGATTCTGATAATCGGGGACGAGTTGGAAGGTACTCAGTGAAGCATTTTCAAAAATGGGAAAAATCAGGGAGACTCCTTGAAAATAGGGAGGTCTGGAAGATATGTAATAATTTATGCAGCAACAGACTGTCACAAGCAAAGTATTATAAAACTAAATGGCAATAAGCAGTCTGAGCAGAAGAAATCTAGGGATGTTTGAGGGGGCGGGGGGAGAGTGGTCCTGTTTTCATGTTAATATTCTCAGTTATAAAGAATATGAGGAAGGCAAATATAAAAAATATGGCATACAAGCTAAATGTATCTAAATATTACATTTTTCAATGTTTCTCTTGTGACATCAGGGACTCTTCAAGTAATCCCTTTTCTTGTCACACAGAAAGATATTGTCCAGTATTTTTTCAAAACAAAGTTCCTAATTTGTTTCCTCCTTCCATCCTCCCAGCCTAAAATTGTTGAGGCTTTGCTGGGTTACGAAATTCTCCAGGTTTCATGCGGTGCATCCCATGTTCTGGCTGTGACCAATGAGCGTGAAGTGTTCGCTTGGGGCCGAGGGGATAACGGTAAGGATGCTTTCATTTCTTTATTTTCCTTCTTCTCCCTGTTCCCTGTCCCCTCCCTCAACACTCGGGGCCATTACAGCTGCACCTGCACTCTGACTGACTGGGGGAGGGCGCCGGTGCATGCCCTTCACAACTGATGGCCATAATGGTTGACTGCCACTCGATTTGCTCCCTTCCTCCTTGGGCATTGTGGAATTCCAGGGCTGACACTCAAACCACAGCCTGCCAGATGGCAGCATACTGTGGTACCGCCTCGCCACTGGAAGGCCTTTTTTTTTCTCTCCTTGTTTTATAAATCTGCGTGTAGCTGTCAAAGCCATTACAACTGTCGCAGATGTCACGAATGAGCTGTTGGTGGCAGCTGACAAAGGTGTGACCTCTGGAACAGTCTTCGTCAATTTATCAAAGGCTTTTGATAATGTTGATCACAAACTTTTGTTTTCTAATTTGATTGCTCGGGGTTTTAGTACAGATGTACTACTTTGGAATGGTTCTGGTGTTATCCAGATGGCCATTCCCAGTGTGTTGCTTACAAGCCACAACCTCCAGAAGGCAAATTTTCCAGTTAATATGGACTGGGTTTAATTTCCAGTTAGTTTCGCTGGCTCTAGTTCCTAGTTAGTTTGGGCTGACTCTAGTTCCTAGTTAGTTTGGACTGGCTCTGATTCCCAGTTAGTTTGGACTGGCTTTGGTTCCCAGTTAGATTGGGCTGGCTCCGGTTCCCAGTTAGTTTGGGCTGGCTCCAGTTCCCAGTTAGTTTGGGCCTTGCTTCAGTTCCCAGTTAGTATGGGCTGGCTCCAGTTCCCAGTTAGTATGGGCTGGCTCCAGTTTCCAGTTAGTATGGGCTGGCTCCAGTTTCCAGTTAGTATGGGCTGGCTCCAGTTCCCACTTAGTTTGGGCTTTGCTCCAGTTCCCACTTAGTTTGGGCTGGCTCCAGTTCCCAGTTAGTTTACGCCTTGCTCCAGTTCCCCGTTATTTTTGGCTAGCTCCAGTTCCCAGTTAATATGGGCTGGCTCCAGTTCCCAGTTATTTTGGGCTGGCTCCAGTTCCTAGTTAGTTTGGGTTGGCTCTAAATCCCAGTTAGTATGAGTTGGCTCCAGTTCCTAGTTTGTGCTGGTTCCAGTTCCCAGTTAGTTTGGGCCTTGCTCCCAGTTCCTAGTTAGTTTGGGCCTTGCTCCCAGTTACTAGTTAGTTTGGGCTGGCTCCAGTTCTCAGTTAATATGGCTGACTCCAGTTCCTGCTAGTATGGGCTGGCTTCAGTTCCCAGTTAGTATGTACTGGCACTAGTTCCTAGTTAGTTTGGGCTTATTCCAGTTCATAGTTTTGGCTGGCTCCAATTCCCAGTTTTGGCTGGTTCCAGTTCCCAGTTAGTTAGGGCTGGTTCCAGTTCCCAGTTAGTTTAGGATGGCTCCAGTTCCCAGTTAGTTTGGGCTGGGTTCTCTTCCCAGTTAGTATGGGCTGGCTCCAGTCCATAGTTAGTTTGGGTTGGGTTCTCTTCCTATTTAGTATGGGCCGATTCCGGTTCCAAGTTCGTTTTGAGCTGGCTCCAGTTCCCAGTTCATTTGGGTTGGCTCCAGTTCCCAGTTAGTATGGTCTGGCTCCAGTTCCCAGTTTTTTTTGGGCTGGCTCCAGTTTCCAGTTTGTTTGGGGCTGGCTGCATTTCCCAGTTGGTTTGTGCTGGCTCCAGTTCCTATTTAGTATGGGCTGGATCCAGTTCCCAGTTAGTTTGGGTTGGCTCCAGTTCCAAGTTAGTATGGGCTGGCTCCAGTACCCAGTTTTTTGGGGTTGGCTCCAGTTCCCAGTTTGTTTGGGGCTGGCTCCAGTTCCCAGTTGGTTTGTGCTGGCTTCAGTTCCTAGTTAGTATGGACTGGCTCCAGTTTCCAGTTAGTATGGGCTGGATCCAGTTCCCAATTAGTTTGGGTTGGCTCCAGTTCCTAGTTAGTATGGGCTGGCTCCAGTTCCAAGTTTGTTTGGACTGGCTCCATTTCCCAGTTGGTTTGTGCTGGCTCCAGTTCCTAGTTAGTTTGGTCTTCCTCCGGTTCCCAGTTGGTTTGGGCTGACTCCAGTTCCCAGTTGGTTTAGGCTGGCTCCAGTTCCCAGTTTGTTTGGCCTTGCTCCAGTTCCCAGCTAGTATGGGCTGGCTCCAGTTCCTAGTTAGTTTGGGCTGGCTGCAGTTCCCAGTTAGTTTGGACTGGCTCCATTTCCCAGCTAGTATGGGCTGGCCCCAGTTCCCGATTAGTTTAGGCTGGCTCCAGTTCCTAGTTAGTTTGGGCCTTGCTCCAGTTCCTAGTTTGGGCCTTGCTCCAGTTCTCAGTTAGTTTAGTCTGGCTTCACTTCCTAGTTAATTTGGGCTGGTTCCAGTTCCCAGTTATTCTGGGCTAGCTCCAGTTACTAGTTAGGCTGGGTTGGCTCTAAATCCCAGTTAGTATGAGTTGGCTCCAGTTCCTAGTTTGGGCCTTGCTCCCAGTTCCCAGTTAATACAGCTGGCTCCAGTTCCCAGCTAGTATGGGCTGGCTTCAGTTCCCAGTTAGTTGTGGCTCGTTCCAGTTCATAGTTTTGGCTGGCTCCAGTTCCCAGTTAGTTTTGGCTGGCTCTAGTTCCCAGTTAGTTTTGGCTGGCTCCAGTTCCCAGTTAGTTAGGGCTGACTCCAGTTCCCAGTTAGTTTAGGATGGCTCCAGTTCCCAGTTATTTTAGGCTGGATTCTCTTACCAGTTAGTATGAGCTGGTTCCAGTTCCCAGTTAATGTGGGCTGACTCCAGTTCCCAGTTAGTTTGGGCTGAGTTCTCTTCCCATTTAGTATGGGCCGACTCCCGTTCCAAGTTCATTTGAGCTGGCTCCGGTTCCCAGTTAGTATGGGCTGGCTCCGGTTCCCAGTTTGTTTGGGCTGGCTTCAGTTTCCAGTTGGTTTGTGCTGGCTCCAGTTACTAGTTAGTATGGGCTGGCTCCAGTTCCCAGTTATTGTGGGCTGGCTCCAGTTCCCAGTTAGTGTGGGCTGGCTCCAGTTCCCAGTTAGTGTGGGCTGGCTCCAGTTCCCAGTTAGTGTGGGCTGGCTCCAGTTCCCAGTTAGTGTGGGCTGGCTCCAGTTCCAAGTTGGTTTGGGCTGGCTCCGGTTCCCAGTTGGTTTGGGCTGGCTCCGGTTCCCAGTTGGTTTGGGCTGGCTCCGGTTCCCAGTTGGTTTGGGCTGGCTCCGGTTCCCAGTTGGTTTGGGCTGGCTCCGGTTCCCAGTTTGTGTGGGCTGGCTCCGGTTCCCAGTTTGTGTGGGCTGGCTCCGGTTCCCAGTTTGTGTGGGCTGGCTCCAGTTCCCAGTTAGTGTGGGCTTGCTCCAGTTCCCAGTTAGTGTTGGCTGGCTCCAGTTCCAAGTTGGTTTGGGCTGGCTCCAGTTCCAAGTTGGTTTGGGCTGGCTCCAGTTCCAAGTTGGTTTGGGCTGGCGCCAGTTCCCAGTTGGTTTGGGCTGGCGCCAGTTCCCAGTTGGTTTGGGCTGGCGCCAGTTCCCAGTTGGTTTGGGCTGGCGCCAGTTCCCAGTTGGTTTGGGCTGGCGCCAGTTCCCAGTTGGTTTGGGCTGGCGCCAGTTCCCAGTTGGTTTGGGCTGGCGCCAGTTCCCAGTTGTTTGGGCTGGCGCCAGTCCCAGCTAGTATGGGCTGGCTCCAGGTCACAGTTAGTTTAGGCTTGCTCTAGTTCATAGTTTGGGCTGGCTGCAGATCCCAGTTGGTTTGGACTGGGTTCTCTTCCCAGTTCATTTGGGCTGGCTCCAGTTCCCAGTTCATTTGGACTGGCTTCAATTCCCATTTAGTTTGGGCTGGCTCCAGTTCCCATTTAGTTTGGGCTGGCTCCAGTTCCCATTTAGTTTGGGCTGGCTCCAGTTCCCAGTTAGTATGGGCTGGCTCCAGTTCCCAGTTAGTATGGGCTGACACCAGTTCCCATTTATTTTGGGCTGGCTCCAGTTCCCAGTTATTTTGGGCTGGCTCCAGTTCCCAGTTTGTTTCTGGCCTTGCTCCAGTTCCCAGTTATTTTGGGCTGGCTCCAGTTCCCAGTTTGTTTGGGCCTTGCTCCAGTTCCCATTTAGTTTGGTCTGGCTCCAGTTCCCATTTAGTTTGGTCTGGCTCCAGTTCCTAGTTAGTTTGGGCTGGCTGCAGTTCCCATTTAGAATGGGCTGGCTGCAGTTCCCATTTAGAATGGGCTGGCTCCAGTTCTTAGTTTATTTGGGCTGGCTCCAGTTCCCAGTTAGTTTGGGCCTTGCTCCAGTTCCCAGTTAGTTTGGGCTGTCTCCAGGTCCCAGTTAGTTTGGGCTGTCTCCAGGTCCCAGTTAGTTTGGGCTGTCTCCAGGTCCCAGTTAGTTTGGGCCTTGCTCCAGTTCCCAGTTAGTTTGGGCCTTGCTCCAGTTCCCACTTAGTATGAATTGGCTTCAGTTCTCAGTTCGTTTGGGCCTTGCTCCAGTTCCCAGTTTGTTTGGGCTGGCTCCAGTTCCCAGTTTGTTTGGGCCTTGCTCCAGTTCCCATTTAGTTTGGTCTGGCTCCAGTTTCCATTTAGTTTGGTCTGGCTCCAGTTTCCATTTAGTTTGGTCTGGCTCCAGTTCCCATTTAGTTTGGTCTGGCTCCAGTTCCCATTTAGTTTGGTCTGGCTCCAGTTCCTAGTTAGTTTGGGCTGGCTCTAGTTCCTAGTTAGTTAGGGCTGGCTGCAGTTCCCATTTAGAATGGGCTGGCTCCAGTTCTTAGCTTATTTGGGCTGGCTCCAGTTCCCAGTTAGTTTGGGCCTTGCTCCAGTTCCCAGTTAGTTTGGGCTGTCTCCAGTTCCCAGTTAGTTTGGGCTGTCTCCAGGTCCCAGTTTGTTTGGGCCTTGCTCTAGTTCCCAGTTAGTTTCGGCTGGTTCCAATTCCCATTTAGTTTGGGCCTTGCTCCAGTTTCCAGTTAGTTTGGGCCTTGCTCCAGTTCCCACTTAGTATGAATTGGCTTCAGTTCTCAGTTCGTTTGGGCCTTGCTCCAGTTCCCAGTTCGTTTGGACTGTCTCCAGTTTCCAGTTAGTGTGGGCTGGCTCCAGTTCCCAGTTGGTTTAGGCTGCTCCAGTTCCCAGTCGGTTTGGGCCTTGCTCCAGTTCCCAGTTGGTTTGAGCCTTGCTCCAGTTCCCAGTTTGGGCTGGGTTCAGTTCCTAATTAGTTTGGGCTGGCTCCAGTTCCCAGTTAGTATGGGCTGGTTCCAGTTACCAGCCTGTTTGGACTGGCTTCATTTCCCAGTTTGGGCGGGCTCCAGTTCCCAGTTAGTTAGGGCTTGCTCTAGTTCCTAGTTGGTTAGGGCTTGCTCTAGTTCCTAGTTGGTTAGGGCTTGCTCTAGTTCCTAGTTGGTTAGGGCTTGCTCTAGTTCCTAGTTGGTTAGGGCTTGCTCTAGTTCCTAGTTGGTTAGGGCTTGCTCTAGTTCCTAGTTCGTTTGGGCTGGCTCCGGTTCCCAGTTGTTTTGGGATGGCTCCGGTTCCCAGTTCAATTGGGCTGACTCCGGTTCCCAGTTAGAATGGGCTGGCTCCAGTTCCTAGTTAGTTTGGGCAGGCTCTAAAGCCCAGTTAGTATGAGCTGGCTCCAGTTTCTAATTTGTTTGGGCTGACTCCAGTAGTTTGGGTCTTGCTCCAGTTCCCAGTTAGTTTGGGCTGGCTCCAGTTCCCAGTAAATATGGGCTGGCTCCAGTTCCCAGCTAGTATGGACAGGCTGCAGTTCCCAGTCCATTTGCACTGGCTCCAGTTCCCAGTTAGTATGGACTGGCTCCAGTTCCCAGTAAATATGGGCTGACTCCAGTTCCCAGTTAGTTTGAGCTGGCTCCAGTTCCCAGCTAGTATGGACGGGCTGCAGTTCCCAGTTATTTTGGGCTGGCTCCAGTTCCCAGTTCGTTTGGGCTGGCTCCAGTTACCAGTTCATTTGGACTGGCTCCAGTTCCATTTAGTATGGGCTGGGTCAGTGTCCCAGTTTATATGGGCTGGGCCCATTTCCCAGTTGGTATCATCTGGCTCCTGTTCCCAATTAGTTTGGGCTGGCTGCAGTTCTCAGTTATTTTGGACTGGCTCCAGTTCCCTGTTATTTTGGACTGGCTCCAGTTCCCTGTTATTTTGGACTGGCTGCAGTTCCCAGTTAGTGTGGGCTGGCTCCAGTTCCCAGTTAGTATGGGCTGGCTCCAGTTCCAAGTTGGTTTGGGCTGGCTCCGGTTCCCAGTTGGTTTGGGCTGGCTCCGGTTCCCAGTTTGTGTGGGCTGGCTCCGGTTCCCAGTTTGTGTGGGCTGGCTCCGGTTCCCAGTTTGTGTGGGCTGGCTCCGGTTCCCAGTTTGTGTGGGCTGGCTCCAGTTCCCAGTTAGTGTGGGCTTGCTCCAGTTCCCAGTTAGTGTTGGCTGGCTCCAGTTGCCAATTAGTTTGGGCTGGCTCCAGTTCCAAGTTGGTTTGGGCTGGCTCCAGTTCCCAGTTGGTTTGGGCTGGCGCCAGTTCCCAGTTGGTTTGGGCTGGCGTCAGTTCCCAGTTGTTTGGGCTGGCGCCAGTTCCCAGTTGTTTGGGCTGGCGTCAGTTCCCAGTTGGTTTGGGCTGGCGCCAGTTCCCAGTTGGTTTGGGCTGGCGCCAGTTCCCAGTTGGTTTGGGCTGGCTCCAGTTCCCAGTTTGTTTGGCTTTGCTCCAGTCCCAGCTAGTATGGGCTGGCTCCAGGTCACAGTTAGTTTAGGCTTGCTCTAGTTCATATTTTGTGCTGGCTGCAGATCCCAGTTGGTTTGGACTGGGTTCTCTTCCCAGTTCATTTGGGCTGGCTCCAGTTCCCAGTTCATTTGGGCTGGCTCCAATTCCCATTTAGTTTGGGCTGGCTCCAGTTCCCATTTAGTTTGGGCTGGCTCCAGTTCCCAGTTAGTATGGGCTGACACCAGTTCCCATTTATTTTGGGCTCGCTCCAGTTCCCAGTTATTTTGGGCTGGCTCCAGTTCCCAGTTTGTTTCTGGCCTTGCTCCAGTTCCCAGTTTGTTTGGGTCTTGCTCCAGTTCCCATTTAGTTTGGTCTGGCTCCAGTTCCCATTTAGTTTGGTCTGGCTCCAGTTCCCATTTAGTTTGGTCTGGCTCCAGTTCCCATTTAGTTTGGTCTGGCTCCAGTTCCCAGTTAGTTTGGGCTGGCTCTAGTTCCTAGTTAGTTTGAGCTGGCTCTAGTTCCTAGTTAGTTAGGGCTGGCTGCAGTTCCCATTTAGAATGGGCTGGCTCCAGTTCTTAGTTTATTTGGGCTGGCTCCAGTTCCCAGTTAGTTTGGGCCTTGCTCCAGTTCCCAGTTAGTTTGGGCCTTGCTCCAGTTCCCACTTAGTATGAATTGGCTTCAGTTCTCAGTTCGTTTGGGCCTTGCTCCAGTTCCCAGTTTGTTTGGGCTGGCTCCAGTTCCCAGTTTGTTTGGGCCTTGCTCCAGTTCCCATTTAGTTTGGTCTGGCTCCAGTTCCCATTTAGTTTGGTCTGGCTCCAGTTCCCATTTAGTTTGGTCTGGCTCCAGTTCCATTTAGTTTGGTCTGGCTCCAGTTCCCATTTAGTTTGGTCTGGCTCCAGTTCCTAGTTAGTTTGGGCTGGCTCTAGTTCCTAGTTAGTTAGGGCTGGCTGCAGTTCCCATTTAGAATGGGCTGGCTCCAGTTCTTAGCTTATTTGGGCTGGCTCCAGTTCCCAGTTAGTTTGGGCCTTGCTCCAGTTCCCAGTTAGTTTGGGCTGTCTCCAGGTCCCAGTTCGTTTGGGCCTTGCTCTAGTTCCCAGTTAGTTTCGGCAGGTTCCAATTCCCATTTAGTTTGGGCCTTGCTCCAGTTCCCAGTTAGTTTGGGCCTTGCTCCAGTTCCCACTTAGTATGAATTGGCTTCAGTTCTCAGTTTGTTTGGGCCTTGCTCCAGTTCCCAGTTCGTTTGGACTGTCTCCAGTTCCCAGTTAATGTGGGCTGGCTCCAGTTCCCAATTAGTGTGGCCTGGCTCCAGTTTCCAGTTAGTGTGGGCTGGCTCCAGTTCCCAGTTGGTTTAGGCTGCTCCAGTTCCCAGTCGGTTTGGGCCTTGCTCCAGTTCCCAGTTGGTTTGAGCCTTGCTCAGTTCCCAGTTTGGGCTGGGTTCAGTTCCTAATTAGTTTGGGCTGGCTCCAGTTCCCAGTTAGTATGGGCTGGTTCCAGTTACCAGCCTGTTTGGACTGGCTTCATTTCCCAGTTTGCGCGGGCTCTAGTTCCTAGTTGGTTAGGGCTTGCTCTAGTTCCTAGTTGGTTAGGGCTTGCTCTAGTTCCTAGTTGGTTAGGGCTTGCTCTAGTTCCTAGTTAGTTGGGCTTGCTCAGTTCCCAGTTAGTTTGGGCTGGCTCAGTTCCCAGTTGGTTTGGGCTGGCTCCGGTTCCCAGTTGTTTTGGGATGGCTCCGGTTCCCAGTTAGAATGGGCTGACTCCGGTTCCCAGTTAGAATGGGCTGGCTCCAGTTCCTAGTTAGTTTGGGCTGGCTCCAGTTCCTAGTTAGTTTGGGCTGGCTCCAGTTCCTAGTTAGTTTGGGCAGGCTCTAAAGCCCAGTTAGTATGAGCTGGCTCCAGTTTCTAATTTGTTTGGGCTGACTCCAGTAGTTTGGGTTTTGCTCCAGTTCCCAGTTAGTTTTTTGCCTTGCTCCAGTTCCCAGTTAGTTTGGGCTGGCTCCAGTTCCCAGTAAATATGGGCTGGCTCCAGTTCCCAGCTAGTATGGACAGGCTGCAGTTCCCAGTCCATTTGCACTGGCTCCAGTTCCCAGTTAGTATGGACTGGCTCCAGTTCCCAGTAAATATGGGCTGACTCCAGTTCCCAGTTAGTTTGAGCTGGCTCCAGTTCCCAGCTAGTATGGGCGGGCTGCAGTTCCCAGTTATTTTGGGCTGGCTCAGTTCCCAGTTCGTTTGGGCTGGCTCCAGTTACCAGTTCATTTGGACTGGCTCCAGTTCCATTAGTATGGGCTGGGTCAGTGTCCCAGTTTATATGGGCTGGGCCCATTTCCCAGTTGGTATCATCTGGCTCCTGTTCCCAATTAGTTTGGGCTGGCTGCAGTTCTCAGTTATTTTGGACTGGCTCCAGTTCCCTGTTATTTTGGACTGGCTCCAGTTCCCAGTTAGTGTGGGCTGGCTCTAGTTCCTAGTTGGTTAGGGCTGGCTCTAGTTCCTAGTTGGTTAGGGCTTGCTCTAGTTCCTAGTTGGTTAGGGCTTGCTCTAGTTCCTAGTTCGTTTGGGCTGGCTCCGGTTCCCAGTTGTTTTGGGATGGCTCCGGTTCCCAGTTCAATTGGGCTGACTCCGGTTCCCAGTTAGAATGGGCTGGCTCCAGTTCCTAGTTAGTTTGGGCAGGCTCTAAAGCCCAGTTAGTATGAGCTGGCTCCAGTTTCTAATTTGTTTGGGCTGACTCCAGTAGTTTGGGTTTTGCTCCAGTTCCCAGTTAGTTTTTTGCCTTGCTCCAGTTCCCAGTTAGTTTGGGCTGGCTCCAGTTCCCAGTAAATATGGGCTGGCTCCAGTTCCCAGCTAGTATGGACAGGCTGCAGTTCCCAGTCCATTTGCACTGGCTCCAGTTCCCAGTTAGTATGGACTGGCTCCAGTTCCCAGTAAATATGGGCTGACTCCAGTTCCCAGTTAGTTTGAGCTGGCTCCAGTTCCCAGCTAGTATGGACGGGCTGCAGTTCCCAGTTATTTTGGGCTGGCTCCAGTTCCCAGTTCGTTTGGGCTGGCTCCAGTTACCAGTTCATTTGGACTGGCTCCAGTTCCATTTAGTATGGGCTGGGTCAGTGTCCCAGTTTATATGGGCTGGGCCCATTTCCCAGTTGGTATCATCTGGCTCCTGTTCCCAATTAGTTTGGGCTGGCTGCAGTTCTCAGTTATTTTGGACTGGCTCCAGTTCCCTGTTATTTTGGACTGGCTCCAGTTCCCAGTTAGTGTGGGCTGGCTCCAGTTCCCTGTTAGTTTGGGCTGGCTCCAGTTCCCTGTTATTTTGGGCTGGCTCCAGTTCCCTGTTATTTTGGGCTGGCTCCAGTTCCCAGTTAGTATGGGCTGACTCCAGTTCTCAGTTGGTTTAGGCTGGCTCCAGTTCCCAGTTAGTTTGGGCCTTGCTGCAGTTCATAGTTATGTTTGGCTGGCTCCAGTTCCCAGTTAGTTTGGGCTGGCTCCAGTTCCCAGTTAGTCTGGGCTGGCTACAGTTCCTAGCTAGTATGGGCTGGCTCCAGTTCCCAGTTAGTATGGACATGCTTCAGTTCCCAGTTATTTTGGGCTGGCTCCAGTTCCCAGTCAGTTTGGGCTGGCTCCAGTTCCCAGTCAGTTTGGGCTGGCTCCAGTTCCCAGTTAGTAAGGGCTGGCTCCAATTCCCAGTTTATTTGTGCTAGCTCCAGTTCCCAGTTAGTATAGGCTGGCTTCAGTTCCCAGTTAGTATGGTCTGGGTCAGTTTCCCAGTTTGTATGGGCTGGGCCCATTTCCCAGTTGGTTACATCTGGCTCCAGTTCCCTGTTATTTTGGGCTGGCTCCAGTTACCAGTTATTTTGAACTGCCTCCAGTTCCCAGTTAGTTTGGGCTGGCATCAGTTCCCAGTTAGTATGGGCTGGCTCCAGTTCCAAGTTTGTTTGAACTGGCTCCAGTTTCTAGTTAGTTTGGGCTGGCTCCCGTTCCCAGTTAGTATGGACATGCTTCAGTTCCCAGTTATTTTGGGCTGGCTCCAGTTCCCAGTTAGTTTTGGCTGGCTCCAGTTCCCAGTAAGTATAGGCTGGCTCAGTTCCCAGTTGGTTAAGGCTGGCTCCAGTTCCCAGTTGGTTAAGGCTGGCTCCAGTTCCCAGTGAGTGTGGGCTGGCTCCAGTTCCCAGTGAGTGAAGGCTGGCTACAATTCCCAGTTTTCTGGGCTGGGTTTGGTTCCTAGTTAGTTTGGGCTGGCTTCAGTTCCCAGTTGGTTTAGGCTGGCTCCAGTTCCCAGTTTGGGCCTTGCTCCAGTTCCCAGTTAGTTTGGGCTGACTCCAGTTCCCAGTTTGTTTGGGTTGTATTCACTTCCTAGTTAGTTTGGGCTGGCTCCAGTTCCCAGTTAGTATGGGCTGGCTCCAGTTCCTAGTTGGTTTGGACTGGCTCCAGTTCCTAGTTGGTTTGGGCTGGCTCCAGTTCCTAGTTGGTTTGGGCTGGCTCCACTTCCCAGTTAGTAATGGGCTGGCTCCAATTTCTAGCTAGTACGTGCTGGTTCCAGTTACCTGTTAATTTGGGCTGGCTCCAGTTCCCAGTTAGTTTAGGCTGGCTCCAGTTCCCAGTTAGTAGGGGCTGGCTCCGGTTCCCAGTTAGTATGGGCTGGCTCCGGTTCCCAGTTAGTATGGGCTGGTTCCGGTTCCCAGTTGGTTTGGGCTGGCTCCAGTTCCCAGTTGGTTTGGGCTGGCTCCAGTTCCCAGTTGGTTTGGGCTGGCTCCAGTTCCCAGTTGGTTTGGGCTGGTTCCAGTTCCTAGTTAGTTTGGGATGGCTCCAGTTCCCAGTTAATTTGGGCTCGGTTTAATTTCCTGTCAGTATGGGCTGGCTCCAGTTCCTAGTTGATTATGCATTGGGTTCAGTTCCCAGTTAATATGGGCTTGCTCCAGTTCCCAGTTATTATGGGCTGGATTTATTTTCCAGTTAGTATGGGCTGGGGTCACTTCCTAGTTAATATGGTCCAAGTTCACTTCCCAGTTAGTATAGGCTGGGTTTGCTTCACAGTTAGTATGGGCAGGGGTTTACCTCCCAGTTAGTGTGGGCAGGGGTTCATTTTCCAGTTTGTGTAGGCTTGGCTCACTTTCCAGTTGGTATGGATTTTTTTTCCATTTAGTATGGGCTTGTTTCTTTTTCCAGTTAGTATGGTCTAGGTTCACTTCCCAGTTAGTATGGACAGGGTTCACATCCCACTTAGTGAGTGGGTCTAGTTCCCACTTAGTATGGGCTGGCTCCAGTTCTCAGTTGGTATACACTGGGTCCAGTTCCCATTTAGTATGGGCTTGGTCAGTTTCCCAGTTTATATGGGCTGGGCCCATTCCCCAGTTGATATCATCTGGGTCCAGTTTCTAGTTAGTATGTGCTAGGTCCAGTTCCCAGTTAGCACAGGCAGGGTCCGATTCCCAGTTAGTATCAGCTGGGTCCAAATTCTAGTTGGTACGGGCAGGGTCCATTTTCCAGTTAGTATTGACTGCGTCCAGTTTCTTGTTATTATGTGCTAGGTCCAGTTCCCAGTTAGTATGAGCAGGGTCCAGTTCTCAGTGATTATGGTTGGGGTCCAGTTTCCATTTAGTACAGGCAGGGTCCAGTTCAGCTGTAGTATTTACAGGGTTCACGTCTTAGTTTGGCCATATTATTGCTTTCTCACAACAGCTTGTTGAAGAGCAGGTACAGCATCTACTAAAATAAAATGTTTACAAGAACTGAACTTTCAGTGTTTGCTATTTTTATACCTTCCCATGTCATTGGTTTTCTGAATAGTTTAGGTAACGCAGTACAGATGTCGGTGTCTGTCAGGAAGCATGCAGTTGCCCCAGCGGACCTCGCAACTGTTGTATTTGTGATGTCACATTCAGTTGAAATGGAAGGCTTTAAGATGATAAGAAGACTTATAAAATGTGTCAGGGTGGACTCTGGAAATACTGCTCTCTGACAGGACAAGCCAGGTCACCTACCATGTTTATATGCACTCACAAACACTCAGTGCTACATTTTCTAAGCTAAAGCTTTTCAAATTGGTTCAATTTCATAAGTGTAATAACACACCCCAGGGTGCTGCGCTCACTGAGATTTATAGGATCTTCCCTGTATGTATCTTCACCATTCATCAATGGTGGGTTATACGCTGGAGGCACTATGACCCCGTGGGAGCTTACTTAGGTTAGAAATTTCTCCTAGGGGAGGAGCCAGCGCCGGGCCGGCGCCACCCTCGAGGTTGACACACACCATGCCGTTTGAGGGTTGGCCAGTAACTGATGCTGACTCATCCCTCGCCTCAGTTCTGTCTTTCCTGCCATCGAGAGTGCACTTTGTGGGTACTGAAGAGCCATTACTATACGTTTCGAGTCGTCGATGAAGTTCTGTTTGTTGTTACTCAACGCCGTAGATCTTCAAATGGGTGAGACCATTCATTTCTTATTTGTTTTTTCTTGTATTCTACAGCAACGAGTTTTTCCCTATAGTTTTGGTTAATGTTGTGCGCGGATGATTATGTCCGATAAGGGGTCTAAGTTGAAGTTGAGACGTGCCCGTCCATCTCCATAACAGATCGCCATGATCGATGCCTTTCTTGCCTGGGCCCTCAACATGACCTGGACAACTGCGACCCGTGCTTCTCCATGGATCGCCGGGTCCTTGAAACACGCACGTTGAAGGTGGGTGAGAAACCTCCCACCTTTGGAGGATGGCGTCGGTTCAGGGATGCCAAGGCAAGAACGTTGGACCCCGCTTGCGGGTTCGCCCCGATACTACACATACCTGAGGGTGGGCCATGGTTGGTTCGGCCTGCTGGAACCTCGGCTCGCCGGAGGGTCAGAACAGTCTACCTCCTCCTGGAAATGGTTGAGCACTCCTTTCTTAGTCATCTGCTTCCTCGGAGGGGTGACCACACCCAGTATCGTGGTCGCAGCAATATGCTGGGCCCGAGCTGGCAGGCCCTTGGTGCCACCTGTAGATTCTGCCCGGGCTTCTAACCCCGCCGTTGGGGTTGGTGAGCAGGGCGGGGTCACGATTCAAGCTGGGCCTACCTTCAGTGTCACCAGCAGCGCCAGAGCCGATAGAGTTACAGGGGTGGCCTCTCTTCGAGGCGTCCTGGTCACCTCCTCTTTGAAGGAGGATGACAGGGATGACCCGGAGTGGTTACTTGACTCCGAGGAGTCACGTTGCCTACCTAGGCTTTGTCGTGCAGTTCCGGAGGTATCTTCTTAAACTGTCTCCTTGACTGGGCCTGCCCTTGGGGCCGACTCAGGCTTCCAGCGCCATCTGTGGTGCTGGGACACTCACGGTGCTGATTCTGGGGACGGCAGCACGCTCGGAGCCACGTTGGGTGCTGCCTTCGGCACCAGGTCTGACTTTGGTGCTGGGAGTGGTACTGGCACAGACTCTGCTACAGGTGTGGGTTTAGGGATGGTCTCGGCCAGTTTGACAAGGACTGGGACTATCCAGAGCTCGCTCTGTTGGTACTTCAGGGACGGCTGAGGGGCAGGTCCCTTTCTGAAGGGGAAGGCTTGAGACGGCCTGGGGTGGCTTAGGGGCATACTTCCAGGGCTACTGGTGGCTCAGGAAGGAGACACAGTGCCGACCCCTCACACTTTCATTCTTCTCAGCGGGGGATGGTGGGTACACACTTTCACTTTCCTCAGTGGGGAAGGGGGGGGGATTCGCATCAGGCAAGACTAGGGGCCACCCGCAGAGGCCAGACCGGCCCCGATCACCTCACCATGGAAGCTTTTCCTTAGGGCACCACGTTGGCCGCTCCTGTATGGTTGGGCAACCTTCAATGGGCACTTTGCGCAGCCCCCCTGCCTCAGGAGGGATCGCCTGCATGTTCTCAAAGCCCTAGGAGGGATCCTTCTCTGTCTCACCAGACTTCTCCTCCTGCCTCGGATCCACTGCCTCACCCTACACCCCCCCACTCTCCCAGGCATTTCGGGCCCCTGGTAACTGACGAGATCAGTTTGGGAGACCCGGCAGCTGCTTTCCTTGCTACTTAAGAGCTCTGGACCAGGTCATATTCAGACCAGAACCCCTGCAGTGCCGGAGCCTGAATCAAGCTCTTCTATTTCCTCATATTCCTCCTTGGAGTAAAAAGGCTTGTTGATCCATCTGTCCTCAGATGCTGATATCACCAGCTATCAGTGATTCTTGTCAAGGTTGTTGGAAGAACTCCACATATCTCACTTTGCAAGTCATGATCCTGCCCATGTGACTCATAATCTCCTTGGGGAGTTCTCCTCTGAGAATATTGTTACTCCTCTGTGGCCCGTTCCATTTTCGGAGGTGTCACATTAGGTCTGGCAGAACCCCTCTGCTCCTTCTTCAGCCCCGAGGGACTGTCGGCGCAGGTTTCTCGCACCCCAGGGTTCTCCAGGTTCCATGCCTCACCCCACTTCTAGGATAGAGCTCCTGGATACCCGCTCTGTGCATCGTCGCCCAAGACACAGCTGCCCCCCGGGGTCTGACTCAGACAACTTTCACTGCTGGGGGAGGAGGGTTTTCTCTGCAGTGCGTCACCTCCTCTGTGTTTCACTACATCAGGCCTTATGGATGGTGCTAGAACATCTCCTAGCCACCCTGCCTGACATGGAGGCAACCAGGCAAGCCATCTGCCTTTCTGTGAGTGGCCTAGAGCTAGCGAGGCACCAGACAAGGGTGTTGTACGATGCTAATGAGGTAGCTTCTAGGCTGGCAGGAACTGTGGTCTGCATAAGGCAGACGGCATGGCTTCACCTATCCAGGTTGTCACCCTCGGCCCAGCATAGGGTGATTGCCTCCCCTTTCCAAGGAGCTCTTTTTTTCTCCCACAAGGTGAGATGGGAATTAGTGGGGCCCTTCCTTCTCACAGGCAAAAGGAGTCCTGTCTCACCCTGACCAGTCACAGGCCTCAGGCCGGCTAAGGGGCTTCTTCCTCCTGTGTTCTCCCCACAGGGGCTGAGGGAACTTATCCCTCAGAGAGGTGCCAGATCCCCTTCGGGAGGCTTGGTACTCACCCACCAGTGATGAATGGTGAAGATACATACAGGGAAGATATGAAAATTACGTACCTTCTGTAATTCTTGATCTGCCTGTATATCTTCACCATTCATCACTGCTTCCCACCCACCTTCCCCTCAAAGGCCTCAGCCTCTGGGCAGTGCTGCCTCCATGCTTGCTCTCCTCCCAGTTGGGACGGTGTGGGTATCCTTGACACCTCCAAGTTCACTGCCACGGTCCTAAGCGGCAGGGACTCATGTTGGGGGGAGGGTAGACAGGGATGCTGACCTTCCTCCAATAGAGCTCCTCGGAGCTTCTTTCTCCAGTCCTGTTGGGGGGGTCCCTTAGATCTTGACTCCCTCTCTGGAGGGTGTCCAGTTGATCCTGGTCCCATTAAACCTGAGGACCCCCATCGGGATTGGTAGTATTAGAGGGGCTCTGGGGACCTTAAAACCCTTCTTCTTGGAGCTTCAGCTCCTACATCACACTTCTTTGGGAATGGGGCAGGACCTCCCTCAGTCAACAGCTCTCTCTCTCTCCCACCATCTGGCTTGGAGTGGACTCTTCTTAAGCTCTCCTTTGTAGGGGGGCTTGGGCTGGGGAGGGGGGATTCTGCCCCAGGGGTGGGTCCTGTCCCCACCCTTGAGCCATCTCAAGAGACTGAGATGGGGACAGTTGGCACTTCCTCTTCCTCCAATCCTTCGACCAGCAGGCAACTCTTCAGGATTAATACCCTGCTAGCACGCTGCATTTGGGTTCTCCAGAGTGCACTTCTGGCCTTCAGCTTCACCAGAGGGATACTCACACTTTCTCTACATCCCTGTAGTGTTCAGAGGGAGGACGAGCAGTAGGCCCTTCTGGTCCCCATGCAGCCGTGTCAGCTGTAGGAGGGAGGGGACAAGGTGACATCCTGTCTCTCATTTTCTCTCTCTCTCTCTCTCTCTCTCTTTCTCTCTGTCTCTCTCTCTCTGTCTTTCTCTACCTTCCTATTGCCTCTCCATCCCCCCCCCCTTTATCTAATCCCCCTGGGTCTGCTCAGTGGTTGGGGGCCCCCCCATGCCACACCCTTAGGTAGCTCCCTCCCTCTTGTGTCAGCTTTGTTCCTTTTTCTGTTTTATATTCTTTCCTTTTACTGTCATTAGGGCTCCCTTGCCCCACCCTCGTTCTTCTCTATCTCTGATTTCCACTCTCTCTGGCAGACAGAACTGAGGCGAGGGAGGGGTCTGAGTCAGTTACTGGCCAATCCTCGAGCGGCATACTGTGCGTCGACCTTGAGGACGGTGCTGGCCCGACACCAGCTCCTCCCCCTAGGAAAGATTTTTAAGCTGAGTAAGCTCCCATGGGGTCATAGCGCCTCCGGCGTATAACCCACCAGTGATGAATGGTGAAGATATACAGGAAGCTCAAGAATTACGGTAGGTACATAATTTTCATTTCTCTTCTGGTATGTGCTGTGGAGCACTCAGCCTGCAGCCTCATGCCTCAGCACTTACACCCAAGGAGTGCCTGTATATCCCAAAGAGTGCACACTGTGATGAGTGTTATTGCTTACATAAAAAACACAATTTGATGACATAAACGGAGGCAGTTTGGGCTAGTTGTTAGAGCACCGGCTTATATACCAGGAGAGCGCAGGTTCAAACCAGGAGTGTTTCTTTTTTTTTTTTTTTTTTTTCACTTTTTGTTTATCCTCCTACCTTTCTGCTCCAGGTCCCTCAATCAGAACTCCCCAGAGACACTTGGTACGTTCCTATAGGACCAGGAAGTCCGCTTCTAGAGTGCCACACGCTCTCTCACTCACATCAAGGCATCCGATTTACCCTCTGGGCAGGGCGAAAGAAGTGCTTCTCCAGGCTTCCCTCTTAAGTCCTCAGTGAGGCGCGCGCACAACGGGGTCTGTCCCCAGTTCCTTTTGGGACACGGTGCCAAGGGTTCATCACCTAGATCTGGGGCAGTGTTTTTTCCACTGTTCTAGTGCCCCTGACATCGGCGTGCAGTGAGGACCAACTAGCCAGACACATGCAGAGACGTGCATCCGCTCCTGTCCTCTGCCAGCGTCAACCCCTTTCCACTGCTTTTCCCCAACTGCACCAGCAACCCCCGAGATCCCCAGGTGGTGGTGGTATAGCAGCAGGACTAGCCTCTCCCCTCCTCCCTGGAGAAGGAGAGCAAGCCGTCGATCCTTCTCCCCCCTGGCCGACCCCCAGTAGCCCGAGTCCATTCTGAACCCGGGTCGCCGGCGTGGAACAAGGTGTTGCATCCGTGCCTCAACCCTCATCGCCACCAGGCCGGCCATAAACCAGGGGTGTTTCTAATGTCTGAAAAGATTAAAGGCTTCAGACTACACCCCTTCCACCCAGTAAAAAAAACAAACTTATAAGAGGGGGGCAGTTTTAGGAATTGGGAATCTTGTATTCGGGGCTAATGGATAAAGATTCAGAGCTCCAGCCCTTAATACCCACCCTTAGTTCAAACCCCACTAGAGCCAAATACTCGCTGTGTGACCTTGAGTAAGTCACGTAACCTCCCAGTGCTCCAGTCCGCCCAACTACAGAAATGGGTAGAAGCAGCACCCCACCGATAAATAGATACTGTATCTCAGCTGGGCTATCCTGGGTAAATAAATTGTTTAAAAAAAAAAAAAAAAAAAGAAGAATTAGTTCAGATGTTGACAGTGAACTGCATTTTATACTGTATTGATGGATAGGCATGCAGGATATGTTGTAAGCTATGGAAGTGAAAACTATAACGACTTCTCACTAAGGCTCAGTGCACTTTGCAAAGAACAGTACATCCAAAGACATACTATATCACATCAAATTAAATATAACTATAATAATAAACTAACAGATTGTATAAATGTTATTTAGAACTATAAAACCAGGTTCTCCAGATATAATAAATTAATTTATAATAAAGTAATATATTAACCAATTCAGCCAGCATCAGATGCTTGAATAAAAAGAGGCTGCCACCGAGAAGACTCCGTCTCCTGATTATTTTAAGCAAGACATGGAGACAGCCAGTAGTAACCCCTCGGTGGACAGAGGGGACAGCTGAGAGCATAAAAGGCTAATAAATCTGTAAGGTAGTAGCCTGGCCTTCTGTAAATCATAAGAGCTAAAACTTCATTTCTATCAGTGTACATATTTGAGTGCATAACTACTCTTCAGGCTACTAAATCCACCACAATAGCCCCACTAGAAAGACATCCAGCCTCAGTTATAACAGGACTGCAGCTGTACAAAGATGTACTGCAGGGCTTCAGGCATGGCAAACAGAGCCTTAAAAAAAAAAAGTGCCTAATCGCATAACATGCCCTAACAGGGTTTCTCCCACGACAGTTCAGATCAAAAAGGCACAGAAACACGTCAAACATATCAAATAGTATGCAGCGCACACTCCACAGCCAGTACACTCGATTCCTTTTGAAGTGTAAATTTAAACTCCCTTTAAATGTCTGTGCAGGGGCATCGCCAAGGAATTGGATTTCATGATGCCACAGGGAAGGTTGTCTTCCTTCAGGATCTTAGCCAGTCTCTGTTTGTGTGTAGACAGAACATCAAGGAGAAGTACGCACAGTCTTGCTAGGGATGAAGAAACTTCTGCAGACTTTAATCTTTGACTGGATGGTTCATTTGTATTTTGGCATGCCTATGATCTAGGCTTAGAGTGTGTATTCAAAAAGGGGCACTTTTTTTCTGTGTGCTGTCTTAATCTCTACCAGGTCGTCTTGGGCTGGGGAACCAGGATTCCCACAATGTCCCTCAGCAAGTGGCGATAACATATGAGGAGGAGGCTCAGAAAGTTGTGTGCGGTATCGATTGCTCCATGATTCTGACGACGACAAACCAGATTCTGGCCTGTGGAAGCAATAGGTAATGAGAGCACAAGTTCTGTTTTGAATTTTATTTTCCAAGAAGCTTAGGACAGGGCTGGAATTTGTGGCCTTTAACCCCTTATGGCACTTGCTGTTATGGGATACAGAGTGTCGGGACAGTGGTAAGCTGTTAAAGGAGTCAAAAAAAACAGAGTCACAGCTGAAAGGTAAGAAGAGGTAAATTTATTTCAACACCAAGCAGCAAACAAAACGTTGCAGCCCCAGTTGCCCAAGCCCCTTTGAAAAAGAGGTTGTTTGGCCTTGAAGTGCCAGGGATTACTGAGGCTTCCACATTTTATTTGCTGCTCGTCTTGGTAATAAATTTACCTTATAATAGCTTTCGGCTGCGACTCTGCTAATTTTTTGAGCTTCTGTTTGAGTTGGCACCCAGACATTTCATAGCCAGTACTGTTGTTGTATCTTCTTAGACCTTATCTTCACCAGATTCACACTGCTGGGTTCAAGTTGGAGGTGCTAGGACTCTGCGGGAGCCAAATATCTTCAAGAGGGTTGGCGCTGAGGTAGACTACACGTATGCAGGCACTGCGAGACTAGCTCACACTGCATAGCCTATCTTGGCAATGGCCCTTGACCGCCTCAGTTCCTTTTTTCAAGCCGTTGAGTGTGCTTCAGCGATGACATTGCTCACCCACCAAGAGTCATAATCTTCATGTCTATATGACAGCCACATTCAGTTCAATTTATTTTATTTAGCTATTGTTTATTTTTCTGTCAATTTAAAAAACTAACAAATAAAGAACAAAATGCATGTCAATTTTCTCTAAGCCCTAGCAAACAATGGCCAATGACCATGGACAGTAACGGTGATGGTAGGGAGCCTCTTTATGAATGCTGCTCTGGCAGCAGGGCTGTGTCTGGTCCACCTCCTTCTCTGGGGGACGGTTCTGACGATGAGCAGCCCTGTGTTCAGGAGGCAGGACAATCCTCCTGTAAACACAAAAAGAAGTGGGCCCGTTCTCAATCCAGGTTGAGGACCTGACACTGCCTGACCTCAGCTTCTTCCTCTTCCCGTCGGAAGGGGAGGAAATGGTACTGCTCGAGGTCACTCTCTGGTACGTCTGCTAAGAGACCTTCTAGGTCTGCGAGCAGGAGGCCTTCACCGACTCCATTGGTTTCACTGACGGCTTTTGCCCATGGTCATTCCAGTTTCTCAGGCCTGGAGCCCTTTTCTGCCCTTTTGTGGGGATTCTGGTGGGCAGTTTCACCACTGGGCAGCTCTTATGGAATGATGAGTAGAGCACCTGACTCGTTTGCCACTTCCTGTGGATCTAGTGCTGGGTCCATTGGGCCTAGGCACCTCGGACTTGCAGTTGGGACATTCAAGCTGGGTAGAGCATTTGGCTCCATGAGTGGATCCTGATCCCTTGTTGGTGACCATGCCACTGACGCTGGTTCCACTCACTGTGCCCCCTTGCAGTGTCACTGTGTAGGGACCAACCTAGGTACCGTCTCTGGTCACTTCGGTGCCAGTTATACCTTCCAGGTCTGTGTTGGGCTCAGTGTTAGATTCAGGCCTTTCGGGGCCTGTGCCGGGCTCCTTTGCTACCAGTGATGACACCAGCTCCCTTGGGGCTAGCTCTGGTGCCGGCTTCCTCGCCAGTGCCAGTGTCGCCTGTCTATTCAACTCCTAGGCCCAAGCGTGGCATTTCTAGGTCCTCTTCTTTCCCAGCTCCCCCTTTCTGAAGAGGAGTTGGAGGGAGATGAGTCTGACCCCGACCTCATTCTTTTTCACGGCGATGGTGATGATACTTTCTACAGTCCGGAGAATTGAGCTCCAGCTCCTGCTCCTGTCTCTCCAGGGGATCTATCTTTCCAGACCCTGCTGAGAAACATGCAGGCAGCTCTTGCCCTCGAGACTTCTGCCCCTGACCCATGTAAGTGGCTGCATCTGGAGTGGCTCCATGTTCTTAACATTCCCCGTTAACCTCAAGCTTCCTGTGCTTCTAGCTTTTAAAATTCTTTCCGAGGTGGTGTAGGCCAGGCCTGCTTCCATTTCTTCTGTCTCTAAGCAGATAGATCGTAAGTATATTCCTCCTAAGGACAGACCTCTCTTGGCTTCCCAGCCTCTTGCAGATAAAATTGTTATCCTTGCTGGAAACAAGGCCATCATCCCTCATGAGGATACAGCTCACCCTATTAACAAGGAATCCCGTAAGATTGACACTGTGGGGAAGAGGGCTTTGCAGCGGCCACTTTAATTTATTTTATTCTTTGGCAACCAGGCAAGGCCCACTCACTAGCCACAAGTGCCTGTTTTCAGGGGTGACCCGGGAGCACTGGGGAGGTTAAGCAGCTTGCTCAGAATCACACAGTATGCAAGTGGAGGTTGTGGGACTCAAACTGAAGTCTGCCGGATGTACCAAGCTCATTCACAGACCATTACTCCAACCTCTAGGCTATACTGCCAGCCCCAGCTTTGCACATGCGATTAGCCAGTCATCAAGGACATTTCTCTCAGTATGAATATGCCCTTTGGACTTCCTCCTTGCGTCTCTTGCAGAGTCCTTACTAGAGTCTGACATGAAACAGAAGATCCTTCAGACTGTCACTCATGGTACAGAATCCAAAAGGGATCAGCTCAAGGCAGCCATGGATGCATGTGACGACTGCTTCCAGCTCTGCGCTGATGGAATCTGCATAAGGAGACTTTCCTGGCTTCGGACATCAGGTTTTTCAACTGACACCTAGCAGCAAGTCATGAAGTCCCCTTCGATGGCATCTACGTGTTCAGCCAACAGATGGAACAGTCTCTCGAGGCCTGTCAGAAGACTAGGATAGCCATCAAATTTGTGCAAGACCATCCTCTTCATATACACAAAGAGGGAGGTGCCGTAAATTCTTCTGCAACAAGCAGTCCTTTCGTGGAAGGGGCAGCGGAGCCCAAGTCAAGCACTAGTCTTCTCAGCCATGAAAGAAAATGCAGCAGAAGGCACCGGCCCTGAAAGTGCCTAGTGCCACTGTGTGAAGCTCTGACCCTAGCTGTACCTCCGCTACCCAAGGCGGAACTCTCCTTCCCGGTGGGGGGACATCTGACTCCTGGAACCTCAGATTTAATGTAGCCAAATGCAAGGAGCTACACTTGGGGAAGAAAAACAGAAACAGGATCTTGACACTGTGTGGCGCTTCATTTACTGCAGAGAAAAAGGAGGAGAAGGACCTGGGGGTTATAACAGACAAGAGGCTAAAGCATGACAAGCAGTGTGCGGCTGCTGCCAAGAGGGTCAGCAGAAGGCTGGGGTACATTTAATGGGGTATGACCAGCAGAGCAGGGGTCGCTACCCTTCCTCTTTACAAGGCCCTGGTCAGACCCCACCCAGAGTACTGGCTGCAGTTCTATGCTCCTCATTACAAAAAAGAACACTGAAGCAGTCACGAAGGTACAGCGCAAGGCTGCCAAAGTGATTAAGGATATAGGGCCACAAAAGCTGCGAGGAGAGGCTAGAGGCCTTAAACATGTTCACCTTCGAGAAAAGGAGGCGGAGACAGGACATGATCTGTCTTCTGCATCCTCTGGGATAGAGACATGATTGAACAGTGATGTTTGAGCTGGTCTCCTCCTGCAGGATCTGGAGACATGTCCTGAAGCTCAGAGGTGATAAATTCAGGGGTAACGTTAAGAGACATTTGTACACCCAAAGGGCAGTAATGTACATGTTTGCACATAATACCTTTTTCTTCTTTTTTTATTTATTTGTTTTTATTATTATTGTTCTGTTTTCTTCTCCTCTGCGGAGCTGGCAGGGGGCTCCAGCCTGATCTCGGAGGGCTTGTCTTGTGAGTCCGGCCACCCCTGATCCAGCTCTACCATGGTGGTTCCCCCACAGATTACCCCTCCATGGCGGGGCTGGAGAGAGGAGTGCTGGAGCACAGTCCAGCTCTATTTTCCACTTTTCTAGGATTGTGGATATGTTGTTCTAGCCACACTAGTTGGCATGTCCTTTCCCTTTAAGAATCTTGCCGGAAGGTCTGAAAGCTGGCTCCTCCCACCCACCCAGGTGATATATCCCTGAGCTCCACCCCTTGACGCCAGAGCTTCCTTTCCATTGGAAGATTCAGGTTCCCTCCTTATAGCTCATGTGTTATAGTAGGCCCTGGCGAACAAATCTTCGGATTTACCTAAAATCAAACTCATTCGAGTTTCTCCATATCATTTCGTGATTACGACAGCAATGGAGGACAAGTTCTCACCTGGTTTCTGCCGCTGCCCGTGCAGGCAAAAAATGTCTCGGACCAACCCGCATGCCTCGTTTGTCTATTGCTTGGATCATGCCCATGATACCCAGGCCTGCAATTTTTGTTGCGCGTTCCACCCCAATGTCTTGGACCGTCATCTTGCACGATTTCAAGTTGGGCAGACCAGAGAAACGGAATCCGCCAGTCAAATAAAAAGAGGCCCGTTGGGCAGTCTTCACGGCTGCAGGGTCCGCTGAACAACTGGAGCAGATGAAGGCCTTCGAAGAGGAGGCGCAGGGGCCGCTGATCAGTCCTCTTCCTTGTTGGTCTTATCCTGCTCAATTTGGGTTCCACCTTTTCAGGCTCCTTTGAGATGTGCCAGTCTTTCCCCACCAAAGGGGAGGGTCCTTCAGGCATGCACGTCTGTCGCTTCCATAAAAAGGACAAGGAGTCTAAAGACGGGTTAGTCTCGACGACAACGTTCTTGGGAATATGAGAGATCTCGGTACCAGGAATCTGCTGTCTCGACTTCAGTTGAAATTGTGGCCTCAGCCACTGGCTTCACGGTACCCCCATCAGGCCAACCGTCTGACGCGGGAAGATGACCCAATAGAGATTTTTCTCAACCCCATCGACCTGTCATCACTCGATGAGGCCGACAATTCCTTATTCAGTACTCTGGTCCTGATCAGACCCGCTGAAGAGTCCCTGTCCCTGACCTGGAAGAGCCACGGTTTTCCCCAGCTCCTTTTTAGCAAACCCATCACCCCCCCAACCCCCGACGGTCCAAGTCAGGGTCTTGGACTCCTTCGACTGATAGCCTGAAAAATTCACACAGGCGCTCCAAGAAGCGGCGCCACCACCATTCTTCCTTGTCCTCCTCAGAGGAGAAGCTTCGCCACAGGCTGCGTCAGTGCTACGAGGACTTGATGTGGCAGCAGCTGACTATGGCTGGCCCGAAGTTGACTCCGGTACCCCCCCCAAGCCATCACTTGGCTGTTGCCATCTAGGCTGACGCTGACTCCCTAGGAGCTGGTCGATACCGCCCCTCTGCTTGTGGAGCTGGTTAAGACCCTCCCAGCTTGGCCATAGCTGGCCTCTCCACCGATTCGGGTGGAACTGCCACCTAAATATCCTACCTCCGGGGCTCCTTCCAAGGAGTCTTGGCCCATCAAGGGCCTTCCGCATAGGCTGTCTGTCACCCTCAATCCAGACCATCCCAGACGAGTTGAAGGAGACACAGGTGGCTGGCTGATCTACCCGGAGTCCGAGGACTCTGACTTGCATTCCTGTCCTTTGGATGAAAAATCCATTGGGAGTCTCTCGACGGAGGAAGATCCCACGGCCTTCATGGGCATCCTTTGTCTCATCTCTGAAGCTATGGGGATGCCTTTGGAGTCCGTTCAGAAGCAGGCCAAATATCCCCTCACTGATATCCTCAAACGAGGGGATTCTCTGACAGAGGCTTTCCCTGTGGCCTAGGCCATTGTTGGCCCAGCCTTGGAGCTGTGGCAGCACCCAGTCTCCTGCCCTGTGCCCTCAGCCCGGATGGCCCACAAATACGTAGTCCCCATCGGCTCTCTCTCGGGATTCACAGAACACCCCTCGGCCACGGGGCTGGTGACTGAATCTGTGTTTCGGCACTTGGGTAATTCAGGAGACACCAATAGACCCCCGAACAAAGAGTCCAAGAAACTGGACCATTCGGCCTGGAAAGTCTATGCTGCTTCTTCGCTTGGTCTTCATCAGGCAAGCTTGCTATCATCATGGCGGATTTTTCTCATGCTCTCTTGGGCTCTCTGGATGAGGTTCTTCCTCATCTCCCCACAGACCTCCAGACCACAGTCAAGCAGGTCTGTGACCAAGGTTGGGCGGTTGCCAAACGGCAACTCCAGACGGCTCTGGACATTGGGGACTCTTGCGCCCACTTGGTGGCGGCTGCAGTTGGCATGCACCGCAGGGGCCTGGCTGAAGGTCTTGACCTTCACGGTGGACACTCAGAACAAGTTGACAGATGTTCCTTTCCTGGACGCCGATCTTTTCGGTCCAGGAGTGGATGGTCACCTCCAGCGCATAGAAAAGTTCAATGCCACCTTGAACTCCATGACTTCTGCCCAGAAGGAATCCCAGGGTTCCAAAAAGCAGAAGAGAAAGCCATTTCGGCCTTCTGTCCCTGCAGCTAAGCAGCCCCACTTTCAGTCGGGACAGCAACAGCAGGAGGCTGAACCTTGGCGCCTCAGCCCAAGCCAGGGTCCTCGGCAGCCCTTAAGCCTGGAGGGAAAGGTCCCGGCGGTGCCCAAGCCGAATCCTCCTCCTCCAAGCCTGCACAGTGACGGGATGTGGTTGCCAACCCCATACCTGTCACACCCACTTTGGGTCCTCCTGTGGGGGGCTGGCTCCACCACTTCCTTTCCGTCTGGGCCACTGTCACAACAGACAGGTGGGTCTTGGAAGTGGTTGGCCAGGGACTGCCTCTGGAGTTCAAGCAGTAACCCTCAAGCCGAACCCGCGCCCCATGGGGGAAATGGTTTCCATGCACACTCAATTGGCTCTCCAAGACAACGTCCCCCAACTCCTCCACGAGGAGGTAGTGACCAGAGTTGCGGATCCCCCTGTCATTCCAGGGTTCATTTCCATGTACTTCCTGGTCCCGAAACGCCCCATTCTAGATCTGCATGACCTGAACCAATTTCTCAGCCATGCCATTTGGTCTGTCATCAGCCCCTCAGGTCTTCACTAAATTCATTGCAGTGATGGAGGCCCATCTCTGGCATCGGGGGGGGGGGGCAGAGTGTACCCCATCTCGACGATTGGCTCATAGCAGGTCCCTCCAAACAGGAGGTGGAGAAATCCAGGGATCTGGCTCTTCAGACCTGCATTGAACTTGGTCTCCTAGTCAATGAGACCAAGTCAGAACTCGTGCCTTCTCAGGTGATCTGCTTCATCAGGGCAGAGCTCGACTTTTGCCAAGCTAAAGCCAGACTCCCAGCGGACAGAGTGGAGGTTTTCTCCTCCTTTGTCCAGTCATTTATGGTTGAGCACCTGCACCGTGCCTGGGACTTCCTGCACCTTCTGGGTTACATGGTGGCCTGCACCTCCATGGTCTGACGGCTCCAGTGGCATATGCGCCCCTTCAGTGGGAGCTGGCCAGCCAGTGGTCTCAGCGACATGGTCACTTCGACCAGTTGGTCACTGTGACCCAGAAGATGTGGGACACTCTCCAGTGGTGGACCATCCTAGAACATCTGCAAGAGGGGATCCTATTTGTCCTCCCCAAGCCAGTGGTCGTTCTAATGACCGATGCCTCTCTCATGGGCTGGGGTGCCCACATGGGGAATCACAGAGTCCACAGGCTCTGGACCCCCGAGGAATCCTGATGTCATATCAGCCTGCTGGAGCTCTGAGCAGTTTGGCTGGTGCTGACTGCATTCGCTCCGTTCCTTTGGGGTCAAGTGGTGCAGGTCCAGATAGACAATACCTTGACCATATGCTATCTCAACAAGCAGGGCGGCATGCACTCCCGGCCTCTGTGCAGGAAAGCGCTCTGCATCTGGACCCTCGTGAGCTGACTGGAGGTAGATATCCTAGCCATCCACGTGGCAGGAGCCTCGAATCAACTGGCGGACACCCTCAGCCGTGTGGGCGTGGCGTCCCACGAGTGGTCTCTTCATCCAGAGGTAGTGCACAGCCTGATGTCCGACTGGGGCAAACCTCAGCTGGATCTGTTTGCCTCCAGGGAGAATGCAAAGCTGAGGCTGTTTCATGCCCACCCCCTCAGCAGGGCTCGCTGCAGGAGGATGCCTTCTCGAGGCTGTGGACCCCCCAGGCCTCTTCTGTGCCTTCCCTCCACTTTCCTTGGTTCACAAGGTACTCCTCAAGGCCAGAAGGGACAAGGCACAGGTGATCCTGGTAGCCCCCAACTGGCCTCACCAGTTCTGGTATCCAGCTCTCCTCAGCCTCGGCACCAGACTCCCAGGGTGTCTTCCAGCACACCTAGACCTGCTCTAAATCAATCAGGGGAAGGTATTCCATCTGGACCTTCAATCCTTGCACCTGACAGCCTGGTTCCTGAGTGGCTAGAGTTCTAGGCTTTGGGTCTCTCCGATTGATGTCCTCACCATTGTTGAGGCATCTAGGAAGGAATCAACCAGGAGGTGCTATGCCTTCAAATGGAAGAGATTTTCCATTTGGTGTCGGGGCAAGGGCCTGGACCCTTCTTCCTGTCCAATGGATAGCATTCTCGACTACCTTTGGTCTCTGTCCAAAGGGGGTCTTCGGTCTACGACCCTTAAGGTGCACCTGGCAGCCATCTCTGCCTACCGGGCATGGACCGGTCAGCAGACGGTGGCACAGGAGAAGGTGGTGTGACGTTTCTTTAAAGGCCTCGACCACGTTTCCCCTCTGATGCGTGAACCACCACCACCATAGGATCTACTGCTGGTACGGGCAAAGCTCATGGGCAAGCCATTCGAACCAATGCACAGGTGCGAAATGTCACACCTGTTGTGGAAGACTGCCTTCTTGGTGGCTATTATGTCAGCCAGAAGGACTGAGGAGCTCTAGGTGCTCTCTGTTGAGTCTCCCTATCTGGTCTTCCGCAGGGACAGTGTTGTCCTGCGCCCCAATCCGAAGTTCCTTTCAAAGGTGGTGTTGGACTTTCACCTAAACCATGTGTTGACTCTGCCGGTGTACTACCCCAGTTACATCTCAGAGTCCCAAGTACAGGCTCCATACTTTGGACCTGAGACAGGCGCTGTCTTATTACAAGGAGCGTACGGCTGAAGTTCGGGGAGAGGTTCCCCAGCGGTTCGTTACCTACGCTGAAGCCGCACCTGGCAGACCTGCAGCAAAGCAGATGACTGGCAGATAGATAACATCCTGCATTGATCTATGCTACCAGTTGGCAGGCAAAGAGCCTCCCGTAGAGATAAGAGCTCATTCTACCTGCCATACTGCTGCATCGGTGGCTGCTTCTAGGGACGTCCCTATCCAGAATATCTGCAGGGCTGCTATCTGGAAGTCGGCAAACACCTTCATTTTCCACTACCACATCGACCTTGAGTCATGCTGGGATGCTAGTTTTGGGGCCTCAGTTCTCCAATGTAGGGTGTGTTTCATGCCTCCCTCCTCCCGGAGACCTGCTAGGAGTCTGCCAGCTAATGTGGATAGAACAACATATCCACCATCCTAGAAAAACGGGTTACTCACCTGTAACAGTAAATCTTCCACGAAATGGTCTCTTGCAGTAAGTCATTACTTCTGGGAGTTCCCGATAGTTGGCGCTCTAACACGGAAGTTTCTTCTAGCAGTCTTCATACCACGGACCACCCACACGACCTCACTTCCTAGACTGTGCCTGTAAAAGTGGGCGGTCTCTGGTAGCCTCCGTTCATTTTCCCACCGGCTTCAGCTCTGACAGCAACTTATTCTTCTGCTGTCAGTCTATGATGTGGATTGAACCCATAGCTTGGGGTGCTTGGGCTTCATACACGGCACCATATTCCTGTGCTCATCCAAGAGCTTTACAGTGGAGGTTTCCCTCTTACAGACTCTGAGGGTACTCAATCAAAGGGCTCTAAAACTTCAGCGTCCTCTTCAAGAAGCAAAATAGGGAAGGAAATACCTTCACCTAAAGTCCTGCCTGACCGCCTTTCGATGGTCATAGCTCCTAAACATGGATCATCAAGAAAACATTCTTAGTCGACGGGCCATATCCCCCCATCGACGGCAGGCACTTCTTCATCAAAAGAACATAGAAGTTCATCGTCGACGGGACGTCATTCCTCAGCTCGCCCATCGATGAAACCACATGCACCATCAACGGAGGTCCTGCTACATTCATAGTCGATGGGGCACACTCCCCTGTTGACGAGAGGACTACACAAGACATCCTCATTGATGAAAACATCTCCTCCATCGACTAAGCACACTCTACATGCTTCATCGTCGACTGGGCTACCTCCCTTGTCGACGGGACATGCTCCTAAATCTCCATAGTCGACGAGAAGCCTGCCACCATCGATGGAGCATGCTTTTGCATTCTCATCATCGACGACACACTTTCCATTATCAATAGAGCATATGCCTATTGTTCCATCATCGACGAAGAGCATCCCACCATCGACGGCGCATGCACTGACTTCCCCATTGCCGACGAGGAGTATTCCACTGTCGACTGAGCATGCGTTCACTTATCCATCATCAATAAGACACATTACAATGTCGATGGGGCATGCTTTTATTTCTCCTTCGTCGACGAGCCTGATCCCACCGTCAATGGAGCAGCCCTTGTATCATAGAACAGCACCTTTACCAGCATATAATGCATTTATGGAAGACCCTCATAAAAATTTAGCCATGAAAAACCATGACATATCTTATAAAACAGTATCAAAAGATACTTATGGGGCTGCATCTCCACAAAGTAAAGGATCATATACCACGGAACGCAGAGGCAAACTAGCCTCATTTGCACTCCTGCATGGTGCTCAGCCACCAATCCGTGATGAACAAAAATGTCAAAAGACGTACTGGATCACTTTATCGGGAGGCACAAATTGATGCCCTGACGCCATGCACACAGGGCTCAGAACCCACTTACATGGCAATTCCATCCTCACAAGTGTCAAATATAGAACAACATAGAATATGGAGAACACCGGACCTATGCTATTAGCATAGAATCTAAGTTACGCTACTCACTGAAAACTACATTTCAGCTATTTTTTGTATTAATTTATTTGAGGTTGGGTGTCACCCCCACACCCCCTTAAAAAAAAAAAAAAGGGAGGTGTGGGGCATGTGTTTCCACAAACTCAAATAAACTAATACAAAAAATAGCCGAAATGTAGTTTTTAGTGAGTAGCGTAACTTAGACTCTGCGCTAATAGTGTAGGTCTGGTGGTGGTCCGGTGCTCTCCACTATTGCTCAAAGTTCAAGATGCTTTACATACTTGTGAACAACACCCAACATAACAAAAGGAAGTCTACTCTTGCAATAGGAAGAGAGGTTATTAAAAAAAATCCAAGAAAGTCTACAATATACTAATACAAAAACTAACAACATGCACGAGCCCACACTGTATTCACAAATACTTACGCTACGCAAGTAGCGGTGGTCCGGTATTATCCACTGTCGCCAAACTTTGCCCTTGTTTGTCCTCATTTAGCCCCCGCCCCACCCCATGCTGGTTTCACTGTGGGATCGTGATGCAAACCTTGATGTCCCAGGTGGCAGCTTGATTCAGTGACCCACCCTTTGAGAGTTTTGATTTAATTCCACCGTCTGATTTGCTTTCTCTGAAGATTCACCTGTCTTGTTAGGAGTAGGATACTAAACCTGTGCTACCACCTTCCCAGTGGAGAATGGAATGTAAACCTTAAATGAGACTGTTGCATTTTGCTGCTCATAAGAGGCTTTTGAGCCAGCCTGGTGGCACTGAGGGTTGAGGCGCTGGACGCCACACCTCTCACCACGCCGGCAACTTGGGTTCGGGAACAGACTCGGGCTGCCAGGGATCGGCAGGGGAGGGAAGGGATTGAGCATCTGGAGGACTGGAAGACTGCTCTTCCTTCTTGGGGGGTCTGGGCCAAGCACTGCTCCTAGCAGCCCCTGATGGAGATCGGGGGCAGTGCAAGGAACTTGTGGTGCACTGATAGCTGCGGCAGACATTGGTGCTAGGATGTCATTGCACAGCCGCGCTCCAGAGGGGAAACCACAACGCAAAATACCCTGGAGGACCAGGGAGGCGACGAAGGCTCCAGAGACCTAGCCCACATCCCCAGCGCCGGACCATCAATCCAGCGGTCCCCCAAGGCCCTCTACCAGGGCTGACCCTCTCATCGCAGAAAGGACGCCAGGTAGGTGGGGTGGGCCCTTCCCAAGGGGCTGGAAAGTCCTTGGAAGAGGGTCCCGGAGGAGGAAGGTCTCAGGCAGGGGAGTAGAGGCAACGGTCGAGTGGGCACTTCCGGGAGATGCCCTGGTCCACCAGAGTGAATAAACAGAATGTAAAAAATAAATAAATAAAAGAGGCTTTTGATATGATGTGCTAAAAGGTCTAAAGCACTGGGTGACTGGCTGTAGTCTCTCTTTTTTTTTTTTCCATAGGTTTAACAAACTTGGCTTGGATACAATTTCTGCAGGAGAAGAACCCTCTTTGAAGAATCAAGTGGAAGATGCCTATTCTTTCTCTCCTGTTCATTCAGCCCCTTTAAATCAGCAAGGAGTCATTTACATCGACATTGGAACGGCCCATTCTGCAGCAGTCCTGGGTAAGAGACTTGAATAAAGAGTAGAGGTTAACGCATGGGATTATTATTATTTTAGGCCTAGCATGCTCTGCAGGGTTGGAGATGAGGGCCTGTTGGATGTGGTCATTGTGGAGCACACCGCCTGCAGTGCAGTATGCTACTCCCAGTCTGGGAATTCCTCCAGGTGGCATCATGTTAGTCTGAAGCCCCTCACTGCTTGTGGGCATGTTTTCATATCTGTGCTTCGATCACCAGTGAAATGAGTTTGGCGAGTCTCTGCTTACTCACTAGTGGTCTGTAGTCAACAGCACCCCTGCCATGCACAGCATCTTGCAGTGTATTACATAAACAGCACTATACTATGTAGGTTAGAGTGAGACCTTACAGATAAATTATGTATTTTAGCTACCAAAGCATTCTAAATAAAGATAAATATGGGAGATGCAATTGGCTGGCTAAAAATATCACATTATTTTTATCTGCAGGTTTTGACCTCTGTGACCTCACAAGTGGCATTTTAACCATTTGTTACACTTCAGACAGGTCCCAGAGGAGCCATGAAACGTCACCTCCTTTTGGTTGTGTGAATTAAAACAATAAAGAAGTTTAACAGTGGAACTTCATGTGCCATTCATCCAGCATTCCTTTTTGCTTTATTGATTTGACCGTTGACCCAACCTGAAACAGCAGATGTCGCCTTCAGGAAGGGGCACACTGGAATTAACCCCTTTTTTTTGTTTGAATAGGTCACAGAGGAGCCCTTAACCAATGGGAGAGCAGCTTGAACAAAGCCTAATGACATCAGAGTGGCCTCTGCCACACTCAAAACAGAGCAGTGAAATCAAACCAGAACAGTTAAATCTTCATAAAAATATGCAAATTAAAAGCTGAACAATGTAATAACCTGAGTGCACTATGGCCTGTCTGAGAATATGCCACTTATCACTCTTGGTGGGTTATGACTTGCATAACTCATTTGTGGCTCTGCCACTTGTGAGTTATTTTCTTGCCCCCTCACTTATAAGGGTGACTGGCATAGTCTGAGTGCAGTTATTGCATGTCACATGTCTCTCCTCCAGAAGCCATGCAATACCGAATAAGGATATATCACAGTACTCTGACAACCAGCTAACCAGTTGTTGGAGAGGGTGTGGGGAGCAGAAGGTGCCACATTTTTGTGTGCTTTGGCACTGCCCAAATATCAAAGTCTTCAGGGATGAAATTGCACAGGAGCTAACTAAAGTATGTACAGATTTTCCTTTGTTAACCCCAGACTTGGCTATTTTTCTTAGTTTCCCTAAGGGCCGCTTTAATAAACACCAACAGTACCTCGTTGCATAGCCCTTACAACGGCCAAAAAAGCAATTACCAAACAATGGTTGCAACCCCAGCCCCCTACAATATACCGCAGTGGAGTCATATTATGACAGCTGTTTACAAAATGGAAAACTAACACTCTGACGATAGACTGATTTATTTAATAGCTGCTGGAAACGCTGGGTCATGTACATAATGAATATAAACTCGGATTTTGTTCCATGAACCATGGATGTATCACACTGTAGAAACTCTGAAACAGTAGAAAAGAAGGAAGTTTAGTTGCACATCTTAGTTGAAAACTACATAAGTCAGATAGGGAAGCAGAAGAAATTGGCTGGAACACGTTATATACTCTGTGACCTGAGGTCCTCTAAAACTGTTGTATTTCAAAGTTTATGTCCTGTGTACCGTGGGTGTTTTGCAGTATATGGAACTATAAACCTGTATTGCCTCAAAAACTTTTCTTTTAATAAAAAGATAAAGTAAGAACGCGACAGGGTGTGCATTAAAGGAGTTCTACAGGCAGAGGTGAAGCCCCGACCGCTGCACAGATTGGGGCTTTACCTCTCCGATTGCCCCTGCAGGCACCCTATGAAATTAATAGTTTTATTACCCGACTACTTGTTAAAATAGCCCAAACCTCTGGTGGACCTGGCATTTTAACTGTTGCTTCTCAACCCCCTTGGATCTCGCCAGTAACATCGTGAGAAAATGACACTGCACTACCCTTTACTTAATAGTGCCCTTATGTGCGGAAATTTTACAATGTCTGTATCTCCAGTGCCTATTATATTTTTACAGAATTTGCCTAAATCTAGGCAAATTCTGTAAAAATAATGCTGGGCATAGGAGATACAGGCATTGTAAAATTTCTGTACATTAGGGCATTGAGGGAAGGGCAGTGCAGTGTCATTTTTTCACAATGTTACCGGGTTGAGGAGCGACATAGTTAAAATGCCAGGTCCACATAGTTAAAATGCCAGGTCCACTGGAGGTTTGGGCTATTTTTACGAGTAGTCTGGTAATAAAACTTAATTTCATATAGTGCCTGCAAGGGGGATCGGAGAGGTGAAGCCCCGATCTGTATAGTGGTCGAGGCTTCACCTCTGCTGGCAGTTCTTTGTTAATGCACAACCCAGGGGTATAGTAAGGCATGAGACCAGATGTCGAGTGTCCTTATGCCCCTGGGAAGTGCATTAAAATCCTATAATGCACACCCTGGAGGGGCTTATTACACTTAGAATATCGCTCTAAGTATTTTTTCTTTTTGAGGAGAATGAGATTCGGCACCTGATCATGCATTTATAGGGATTTAATGCACAGTCAGGTGACGTCTCTCAACCAGTGAAATTTCCTGATTTTTTTTTCTTGCCATTTTATAAAAAAAATATATTGATGAGGACAAACAGGCTGTGAAGTTATTGGCAGAGGATTACGACTTCAGAGAAGAATAAGCAAAGTGAACAGATGGGGATCTAGGGGGGGGAAAAGCCTTTGTTTTATTGAAAATATCTTAACTAATTAAAAATGAATTCTATAATTCTGAATTTCCTGTACAGAACCTAATCACATATTGTATTTTCACACTTCTGATGTTAAGGTATTCAATTTTCTTTTGTTCAATAGAATCTGGGCAGTGTTACACCTTTGGCAGCAACCAGCATGGGCAGCTTGGCACTAACATCCGCCGTAACAGCCGTGTGCCTTATGAGGTTTCGGGGCTGCAGGGGGTAAAGATCACCATGGTGGCATGTGGAGATGCCTTCACTGTAGCAATTGGAGCAGGTAGGGTCTCATACAAACTGTCAATCAAGCATTTATTTTTGTTTTTTCGTCGTGTGTCTGTCTGTCTGTCTTTTCCTGCACTGGTGTGGGCCACTGTATCTTCGCTTTGGATGCTGATTGTGCTGTGTTCGGATCTCCAGACCAGCTCACACCCAAACACACGCTGTATCATTGCCCCCACAGTGGAATGATGCCCTCCACTCACCAGAATCTAGTGAGCCAGATGAAGGAGGGCAGCGCAGCAGCAGCAGGTCACTGGAGCGTGGATGGGACCTCGGGCATGATTCCACCGCATTTCCACAATATGTTTTCCCCTCCACCACTCTGATATAGGATGTCCTGTGTGCACTGTGCCTTGGGGTGTAGGACAGGGCATTGTGTGGAGACCTACGATGTCCTGTGCCTCTTCACTTTCCCCTGAAGGAGGTGCTTATACAGAAGAATGTCCCTGCTCCCACCCCAGAGTCTGAAACTGCTGTCTCTGCTGTTCACCCCAGATACACCTGGTCCAGTGGACAGAGTCTGGCAGGTAGCACATACTCAGGTCTGCTACATGGTAGCATGGTTTACTACTACCATTACCACCAAGGTAACACAATGAAGTATGCAGTTTTTATGGTCTGTCCTGGAATAAATTATCTCTGTGGTCTGTTGTGATCTGCCTTGGGCCACATGGTCTCTATGGTCAGTTGTCTGTCCTGGCTCACATGGTGGTCTGTGGTCACTTGTGGTCTGCCCTGGGTCACATGGTCTCTGTGGTCCGTTGTGGTCTGCCCTGGGTCATATGGTCTCTGTGGTCAGTTGTGGTTGGTCCTGTGCCACATTGTCTCTGTGGCCTATTCTGGGACACGTGGTCTCTGTAGCCAGTTGTGGTCTGTCATGAGCCACATGGTCTCTGTGGTCAGTTGTAGTCTTCCCTGGGTCACATGGTCTCTGATCCATTGTGGTCGGTCCTGTGCCACATGGTCACTGTGGCCTGTTCTGGGCCACATGGTCTCTGTTGTGAATTGTGATCTGTCCTGGGACACACAGTCTCTGTGGTCAGTGTTTGTGATCTGTTCTGGGACACATAGTCTCTGTGGTCAGTGTGTGTGTGTGGTCTGCCCTGAGCCACACTGTCTCTGGGCAGTGTTTGTGGTCTATCCTGGACCACATGGTCTCTGTGGTCAGTTGTAGTCTGTTCTAGGCCACATAATCTCAGGGAAGTTGTGGTCTGCCCTGGTCACATGGTTTCTGGTCAGTTGTGGTCTGTCCTGGGACATATGATCTCTGTGGTTAGTTATGGTCGGTCCTGTGCTACATGGTCTCTGTAGGTTGTTCTGGGTCACACGGTCACTGTTGTAAGTTGTGGTCTGCCCTGGGTCAATAGTCTCTGTGGTCAGCGTTTGTGATCTGTCCAGAGCCACATGAGTCGGGTCAGTATTGTGGTCTGTTGTGGGCCACGTGATCTGTGTTCTGCTTTTGGGCCATGTCAGCTTTTGGTCAGTATTTGTACTGTTGTCTTGGGTCATATGATTTTAGTGGTCAGTTTGTGGACCACACTTTATTTATTTAAAAGTTTCACCAGGAAAGGCATACTGAGCAGTGAATGCTCGTTTCCAGATGCGTCTTGGGGGAGAGGGGATGGGGATAACAGTAAGTACAAGCAGCAAAAAGACAAAATACAGTGCAAGAAATGGATAAAAGATACAGTCATCAAACAGGATGACAAAATCGATAATACATTTAAACAACCCAGAAAATGTGTTGGAGAACTATAATGAACAATCAGTTGCAAGAGTAATATGGAATAAGTGCTAACCTGCATAACGAATAGAGAGGCAAATATGGTGAGGGCAAAAATTAAGCACATCTGCAGGAAGGGGAGAAAAGGTCCTTGAGGGAGCTGAGGACCTGAGGGGAGGCAGCGTGATGGATGGGTGGGGGGAAGGGTTTTCCAGATTTTTGGGAAACCATGTGAGAATGCTACCTGGCCAACTGTGGTGGACCTGGGTGGGATGGTTAAGGTACGGTGGTCAAAGTTTCTAAGTGAGTGAGAAGAAGACATTTGGGGTAATAGAGTAAGAGAGATGGGGGGGGGGTGAAACCAGAATTTAGCAAGAAAGTTGGCGCAGTGGATATGGCCCTGTCTGCTAGGGATGGATGGGAGAGAGACTGGTATAGGGTGCAGTGATGGGTACAGGGAGGACAGTTGAACGAAATGGCAGAAGGAGTGGAAAAGAGTCCACCCTGGTAAGGGAAGATTTGGGAGCGGCACTACAGACTATGTTGCTGTAGTCAAAAATAGGAAGGATAATTTTCTAGACCAGTGCGTGGCGAGCCAGCAGTGGAATACATCCACGATGTCTGTATAGGGCATCCAGTTTGGGGTGCAGTTTTTTGTGGATGTCGTATATGTGTCCAGAAAAGGTGAGGTTCTTGTCAAGCCAGACCCCAAGGTACCTAAAGGAGGAATTGTCCTCAAGCAAAGTCTCATCTAGGGTGTGGAAAGGGGGAATGGATTTGAGCCAAGAGAGTCTCTGGCTCATACCAAAGGTCAGTCATGGAGACTGTCTTCTTGGCATTCAGGAATAACTGATTTGAGCGAAACCAGAACTGAACTTTTTCGAAGTCATGCTGAAGTCTGGACGCTGCATCAGAGGGGGAGGGACCAAATGCATACATGTGGATGGAGGTGAAAGGACAGGCAGTGGGAAGGTCGTTTAGGAAGACAGAGAATAGTAGTGGTCCCAACACAGAACCCTGAGGAGCACAAGTGTTGATGGAAAGGGGTGGGGATTTTGTTTCACCAATTCCAACGGATTGTGTTCTTCCCACTAGGTATCATAATAATAATAAAACTTTATTTGTATCGCGCCTTTCTTAAGTTCAAGGCGCCCTACAATACTTTACAATATAATAAGTAAAACAAAATCCATAATAATCTGAGCTCCTAAAATCACAATATTTAATTAAAATAAATCTTTGACCACAAATAGATCTTCAAGGCGTTTTTAAACTCCTCCACGGATGCACACTGATGAAGCGGACAGGGTACAGAATTCCAGAGGGTCGGAGCAGCATACATAAAGGCACGAGCACCCGAAGATTTTAAAAAAAACCCTTGGAATCTCTAGCAACCCCTTGTCCGCCGAGCGGAGAGATCACTTAGGGCAGTAGGGAACCAAAAGCTCTTTCAGGTAGTCCGGACCCTGTCTGTGTAGGGCTTTGTAAGTCAAGAGACCAACTTTAAAGGTGATCCGCCACTGAATTGGCAGCCAGTGCAGATCACGCAGCACCGGCGAAATATAACAGGCACGAGACATACCCGTCAATAACTGGGCCACAGCGTTCTACACCAGCTGCAAGCATTGGATATCAACCCCAGGAAGCCCTAGATAAAGGGAGTTGCAGTAAGCAAGGCATGAGGTCACAAAAGTGTGGACCAACGTAGGCAGATCAGCGGGCAGAATAAGGTGCTTAATCTTGGTGATGTTCCTAAGATGGTAAAAGGAAAGTTTGACAACTGCCGACACCTGCAAACGCAGTGACAGCTCATTGTCAAAAATCACCCCCAAGTTCTACACCTGTTCGGAGGTAGGGAGCTGGACACCTCCCAGAAATAAACCTGAGGGTAAACGAGCTCCCATCCCCTCTACCCTACAACCAGGGTCCACAACCATTACCTCTGTCTTCTCCGAGTTCAACTTCAGCCAGCTTGAATTCATCCAGCACTGGATTTCGGTGAGGCAGCTATTAAAGACCGAGAGAGCTCTATCCTGATTGGGTGCAAAAGATAGGTAGAGCTGGGTATCATCTGCATAGCAGTGAAACCTCAGCCCATACCTTCTTACAATGTCTCCAAGGGGCAGCATATACACTGCTAACAATATGGGGGACAACACTGAGCCCTGGGGAACCCCACATGACAGAGAGACTGGGCAGGAAGAATTTATCCCCAACACCACTTTCTGAGTTCTGTCAGTGAGGAAAGATCTAAACCAACTGAGGACTGTACCCAACAGGCCACAGATGAACTCCAGGCACGTAAGAAGTACCCCTTGGTCCACAGTGTCAAAGGCTGATGAGAGATCAAGACGAGCGAGAATGGAACGGTTCTTCTGATCTCTAGCCATCAGGAGATCATTGAGCACCCGAACCAGTGCTGTCCCGGTACTGTGCCTCTTTCGAAAACCAGACTGGAGAGGTTCATAGATGTCATGGATGGTTAAACGGTTTTCCAATTGTGCAGCCACTACTTTCTCAGTAATCTTCCCAGCAAAGGGATGATAAGAGATCGGCCTGTAGTTAGCAAGGCAGTCAGGGTCCAAGGAAGCTTTCTTCAGGAGGGGTGTCACCACCGCCTCCTTCAGGGAGCTAGGAAACTTACCCGTATCCAAGGAGCACCAGACTATCCGTGCTAGGTCTGGGCTGATGATGTCAAGACAACCCTTTATCAGGGAAGTCTGGCCCGGATCCAAACTACAGCAAGTAGGGCGCATACTATGGACAATCCTCATGACATCAGTGAACTCAGGCCAGTCAAAGGAACTCCAGGAGAGACCAGGGGATGCGACCAAACACCGATCTGTAGCTTCTCCCATAGAGGGAGCAGGCCGGAGTACTGCCCTGATGTCAGCCACCTTATCTGCAAAGAAGCAAGCAAGCTCATCACACTCTTATTTGTGTAAAAAGCTTTCCGAACCTGGAGACAGGCTGGGTTGCAGTCTGTCAACAGTTTAAAAAAGCTGAGCTGGTCGATTCTGAGCAGCCGCAATCTCCCCAGACAGGAACTCTGCCTTCTTACGAGAGATTGCGGAATGATAGAGTTGGTAATGTTCCATCAGTCTAAGACTGTCAGCATCAAGGGCAGTTCTCCGCCAACAACGCTCTAATCTTCGTCCTTGTCGCCACATCTCCTTCAAGGTCCCATCAAACCATGGAGACCGAGGTCGAAGGGGGCGAGGACAAACGCGGACAGGAGCAATTTGATCGAGAGCCGAGGAGATGGCCTATTATAGGCCAGCACCAAGGCATCAAGATCATTGGTCATTCCAGAAAACTCCGATAGGTCAAGCACCGCTGCCAGGCCTGTAGAGCTAATAGCTCGCAAAGAGCCGTACCTAACCATCTCCACAGGGGTAGGCCTACAAAGGGGGGGGTTAAAACTGAACCCCACAGTGTAATGATCCAACCAACTGACGGGTTCCACCCCACGTCAAAGGCCTCAATCCCCAGGAGGAAAACTTAAGTCCAAGGAGTGACTGCTCTTATGAGTGGCAGAAGTGGCCACTTGTGTAAGGCCCAAAGATGTCATTAATTGGAGGAAGTTTTGTCCAAACTGCGAAAGTTCGTCATCGACCCAGGCATTGAAGTCACCCAGGACCATCAGCCTGGGTGACTCAAATGTCATGTCAATGACGAAGTCGGCTACTTCCTGTAGAAAATGTTTCTCATCACCTGGTGGACAGTAGATGAGAACAATTCTGCAGCCCACACCTGCCACTACAGTACAGTCGAAGGACACAGCTCCCTCAACCGGTACACTTGCGAGGCCCAGTTCGGTCTTGAAACAGACCACAACACCCCCCCCCGGTCCAACCTCTGGCAGTGTAACACAGAGTACCCAGCTGGAACTGCTGCTTCCAAAACTGGACCAGCATTTTTATCCAGCCAGGTCTCGGTAATGCAAGACAGATCCACAGACTCCACAAGATCTGCAATAACTGCAGTCTCGTTTCTTATGGACCTGGCATTGCACAACACCGCCCGGGTTGGACGGGCTTCTGGAGCGGTACAGACCACTTGCCCAGTACTATTAATAGTAGTGGTGCCCTTGGGTATGGAAACCAGACAAGAATGACCTCGCTTCAGAGTCCATTTCGCCCCAGGACTACCCCAATACGATGTTCAAACAACATGAAGTCTTGCTATATTATAGACATTAGCAGCAGTTTGTTCCAGCTCTAGAACTGCCCCGGAGTGAAATGGTTAAAACCATTCCAAAATAGAATTTTGGCACGAGAGCAGCTCTATCTGTGTCATTTCAAACTTGAACTGTCAGATTCTTTACTCCGCCTCAGTGAACAGTCGCTCCGGAGATTTTTCCTTCTGCTCGGTTCATTTCTCGGTTTAAAAAGTGTTTTCTCGGTTGGATTTAACGAGAATAGTTTTATTTTAACCCGCAAAACCGTTCGGTTCAAGCTCTATCTGTGGTAACCGTAAGTAAATGAAGGTTTGTCTGTGTGGAACTTGTAAGTTATCGGTTCGGTTTTGAACCGATCAGTGGGTTAAAACTCATTTAAAACTAAATGTTACTATTTTAGAGTGCGGTTCCCAGTTCTTACGGTTCTAAAAAACAGATTTATTACGCTTTTTCCAATACCCGTGACACGGTTAGGAACCGATAAGGGTGTCTTGCCTGGCACTGCCGTTAAAAGACAAGTTTTGGTTAGGCTGGCATTATGTCTGAGAAACCCAAAAGAAAACTGGCCCATTGGTTTCAACACTGTGATGTTTGTAGGGGAAGTCTTTACAAGGCTGACCCACACACCACATGTGTTTATTGTCTGGGGTTTGACCACCTCCAGTCAGACTGCCAGGTATCTAAGAATTTCCCTGCAGCCACCCTGGAAAAAAGATTGGGCAGGCTCAGGGAACGAGAGGCCAAAAAGTCCGCTGACCCGGATGGCCAGCCTGGGTTCGTGCCAGCCGAACCAGAGGGAGTGCCTCTGACCAGGGCCAGACTTCCTCGGCAAAGAAAAGCTGGTTCTGAGGAACCAATTCCAGTAAAGAAAACAAGAAAATCAGCAGGTCTGAGTCCAAAATTCTTCTCCAACTGCTGCAGAGATACAAAAGCCATACAAATTGTCCAGTCACTGTCTCAGGGTCGTCCGAACCACCACTATCTGGTAAAAGGTCGGTTCGTCCGGTCCCAGTGGTTCAGGATTATGATATTGAGGAATTTTATGAACCAGAGGAGGGGAGGAGGATTATGAACAGTATGAATGTGGCTGGGAAGGTCTGGTGTGCCCATTGAACCAGACATCTCCCCAGACAGACCTTTAGAATCTCCCCATGCTGTCTGAGTCCCCATCTCATTTTATGTTTTATAAAAGTTGCTGAAACCCTCCAGCTTCCTTTAGAAGAGGCTGTGGATGAGCAAGAGGAGCCTGATTTTGTAGAAATGATGGATATTCCAGAGTCTAGGAGATTGTCTATTCCTTTACATAAGTCTTTTAGAAACAAACAATTAAAATTTTAAAGCTCCTAATTCTGTGCCTCCTGTAGATAAAAGATGGACAGAAGGTATACATTGTCAGGCCCTGATAGGAATTCCTTTCTCAGCAATGCAGTCATGTTGGAGTAGTTCAGGCTGCTGCCTGTAATAAAGCTAATATTCCCTTGGCTTCACATCCTCCTGACAAGGATTCCAGGAAGATTGATGCCATGGCAAAAAAAAAAAAAAAAAGTATATGGCAGCCTCTCTGGGACTCAGGCAAGCAAATTATATGGCTTATGTAGCTAGGTATCAGAAATCTAGATGGGATAGTGTTATGCAATTGGCCAAGCAGGCCCATGGCCAGCTGGCTAGTGAACTAGAACAGGTGGCTGCTGATGGCATTGAAGCCTCTAAGGTTCAGTTTCATGCTGCTGTGAATGTTAATGATGTTTCCTCTAGGGTCATGGCCACATCTGTAGCCGTAGGTTGGCCTGGCTCAGGTGTACTAGTTTGTCACAGGATACCCAGACTAAGGCTATGGTTTTCCTGTGGTGGGAAATTCTCTGTTTGGAGAGCAGACAGAGAATTACATGAAGAAGATGGATGAATATAGGACTACTTACAAGAGTGCCCAGGCTAAGGAGCGCAAGCCACCCTCAAAGGCATGCCCCAGGGGTAGGGGTAGGCCTTTTCACAGGCCTTTCTACCAGACTCAGGCCTCCTCCTGTGCTCTAGGGCTTCACAGGGGCAGACGAGGGGTGGGCAGACCTGCTCCCACCCCCAGCCTAAAGCTCCTCAGAAACAGGCACCCTGATGGGGTGCCCAGGCCGATTCTCCTGTACCAGTGGGGGCAGGCTGGCTTACTTCAGTCAGAATTGGGCTTCTTTAACCTCAGACAAGTGGGTTCTGGAAGTAGTAAGCCAGGGTCTGGTTCTCAGCTTCAAAAGTTTCCCAAGTTGAGAAGCAGACTTTTCTACCTGCAAGTGCTTCAGAGACCCTCACTCTGGAAACAGAGGTCTCATCCCTGTTAGCTCTCAGAGCAGTAGAAAGGTTCCTCCTGCATCAGGGCAGGGGTCTGTATTCAGATACTTCCTTACCCCAAAAAGACAGGAGAATGGCGGCCATTTTAGATCTTAGATATCTGAACAAGCATCTTTTGAAACCAAAGTTCAAAATGGTAACTCTGGCAATGATTTTACCTTCCCTAAGGCCAGGGACTGGCTAGCCTCCCTGGACCTCAAGGATGCCTATTTCCATGTCCTAATCAGAAGATCCCATCGAAAGTACCTCAGATTGAACTGCCCTCAGGTCATTACCAGTTCAGAGCAATGCCCTTCGGCCTTACCTCTGCTCCAAGGGTATTCACAAAGTGTCTAGCAGTGGCCCACTTAAGGAGGCAGAGGATTGCTGTTTTTCCCTATCTAGACGACTGGCTCATTGTAGGCCAGTCCCCAGAACAGGTAAAATCTCACCTGCAGGTCACCCAGCAGCTTCTCACCTCCCTGGGTTTTCTGCTAAACCTACCAAAGTCGGTTCTGGAACCAGTCCAGGTACTCACCTTTATAGGGGCAGAATTGGACAAAGCTAGCCAGAGCCTTTCTTCCCCAGAAAGGGTAAGGAATTTAGTGGCTCTGGCCTCTTCCTTCACTCTGCAGGTCTCTCGACCAGCAAGACACTTTCTGCAGCTCCTGGGGCACATGGCTGCATCCACAGCTGTTGTGCAGGGAGCCGGATTTCAGATGAGAGACATTCAGTTTCACTTGAGAACCTTTTGGTCTCAGAAGAGACCCCCTTTCCAAGTTGGTCCCAGTGACTCGAACCTTGATCCTAGCTCTTCAGTGGTGGCAGGATCAGAGCAATTTAAGAGCGGGGGTCCCATTCATTTCCCCTTCTCACGACTTGACTCTCACTACAGATGCTTCCCTTCTGGGTTGGGGAGCCCACATGGGCGACCTTTCCACTCAAGGAGTTTGGTCCCCCCAGGAATCTCTACTCCACATCAATTTGCTGGAACTCAGAGCTGTCTTTTTAGCTCTTCAAGCTTTCTCTGCATCTGTCCACGACAAGGTGATACAAGTCAGAACAGACAACACCACAACAATGTGGTACATCAACAAACAGAGGTGCACTCGGTCTTCGGCCTTGTGCACCGAGGCAATGAAGTTGTGGTCTCTGGCCTATTCCCTGAACACTTCCCTCATAGCAGTTCATCTTCCAGGGAAGGACAATGTCCTAGCGGATGCCCTCAGCAGGATTTCCCAGGGCCATTCGTGATGGCCCTGGATCCTCAAGTGCTGGGGATAGTTTTTGCCAGGTGGGGCATCCCTCAGATAGATCTTTTTGCAGCCCCAGACAATCACAGACTTCCTCTGTTCTGTTGCAGGCCTCCAGTGCTGGGCTCAGTTCCCCTGGATGCCCTTCTTCTGGATTGGGAGGGGAAGTTCCTCTATGCTTTCCCCCCCTTTCCTCTCCTATTCAAAGTACTAGTCAAAATCAGATCTCAGCCTTGCAGGGTGATTCTGATTGCCCCGGATTGGGCCAGGCAGCCCTTGTACCCACTCTTTCTGTCTCTGACAGTCCATCTTCCCCTGTGCCTCCCCAGGAATCACAATCTGTTGACTTGTGCCCAGGGAAGGGTTTGGTATCCGGACCTCAAATCCCTCAACCTCAAGGCCTGGCTCTTGAGGAGTTAGTTTGCTGATTTACACCTCTCTCAGGGTGTTCTTGAGATCCTAAAGGCTTTCAGAAAGCCTTCCACTAGGAGCTACTTATAGTTCTAAATGGAAAAGGTTTTCCATTTGGTGTGCTGGAAAAATATTTCCCAGAATCTGCTGAATTGCCCATTTTGTTAGATTACATGGTACATCTTAATTCCTTGGGTCTCAGACCAGCTACCCTGAGAGTTCATTTGGCAGCTGTGTCTGCTTTTGTGTCAGCAGGAAATCATCCCTCTTTCCTCTCATCCTGTGTTTTCCAAGTTTTTTAAGGATTACTCCATACTAATCCTCCCTTTGGGAACCGCCCCTGCTTGGGACCTTAATGTTTGCATTGCCCAGTTAATGCAACCCCTTTTGAACCTCTGTCTTCTGCAGAGCTTAAGTACCTAACTTGGAAAACTATTTTCTAGTGGCTATCACTTCTGCCAGCATAAGTGAATGCAAGCCTTGTCAGTGGAGACTGACTTTATTTCTTTCCACAGGGATAAGGTAGTCCTTAGGACTAATAGGACGTTTTTGCCTAAGGTGGTTTCAGATTTCCATCTTAATCAATCTGTCTCCTTCCAGTATTTTTCACTGATCACTCCTCTTGGTGAGAGAGGTTGCACAGCCTGGATGTTAAGAGAGCTCTTAGTTATTATATAGAGCGTACCAAAGGTCACAGGTTGAATCCTCCAACTTTTCCTTACCTATGGTGAAGTTGGGAAAGGCAAACCTGCCACTAAGAGATCAATAGCCAGGTGGATTGTCTCTTGTATCCAATTTTGTTATCAGAAAGTGGGCAGAGCCCCCCCCCCCCCGGTTTGAGGGCTCATTCTACCAGGGGTACAGCTGCGTCTCTAGCTGCTGCCAGAGATATCCCTTTATTAGAGCTTTGCCAGGCTGCTACTTGGAAAACGGTACACACTTTTACCAAGCATTACTCCCTGGATGTCCAGGCCAGGAGAGATGCTTGCTTTGGCACAGCTGTTCTTCAGAGCCTATTCCTAAGTAGGTTCTGCCCTCCTCCATGGAGGTACTGCTGTGTATTCTGCTAATGTCTATAATAGCAAGACTTCATGTTGTTTGAAGAAAAATTACTCACCTTAGTAATGTTGTTTCTTCTAATGGAGTCTTGCTATATTAGAACCTCCCCAACCTGCCCCTCTCAGAACCTCTACTTGGTGGGGTGCGGGCAACTTAGTGTGGGCACTACTTATGTCCTGTTAGCATTTTGTCCCTTTGGGACTTTGGGGTGTGTATGTATACGTGTGTGTGTGTGTGTTTATTATACTTGTGTTCCATTTTCATATTATTAGAATGGTGTTAGTATTTCTGGTCCCTGACTTGAGTCTTGGGTGTTGGGACCATCAATGGTTGTTATTATTTAGGTAGCCATTTGGCTAGTGTAGGTTACAGCTTCCACACAGACCTTAGTGAGTTTGGCTTGTAAAGATCTGACAGTTCAAGTCTGAAATGACACAGATAGAGCTGCTCTCGTGCCAAAATTCTATTTTGGAATGGTTTTAACCATTTCACTCTGGGGCAGTTCTAGAGCTGGAACAAACTGCTGCTAATGTCTATAATATAGCAAGACTCCATTAGAAGAAACAACATTACTAAGGTGAGTAATTTTTTCTTCCCGCTCATTCGGCCTGCACTGTTCACACCCCGCAAAAACCCCCCCTTCCCCTTCGCACAATCCCCAGCGCTCCACAGCACTGGTAAGTTGACAACTGTAACAGCAGGGGGGAGAAAGGGTGGAGGGAGCGGAGAGCGGAGGGCGAGTAGCGTACAACCGTGGTGGCAGGCCCTCTACACATATTAAAAACCGCACACCCACACACCTAAACTCAACAAAACAAAAATATAAACTACCCAAATTAAACCAAATAAAATATAAAGAAACACAAAACTAGTTGAATCAAACAAACAGAATAAAAATGTCCTGATTAAATAATGTCCAGATGATCAAATGTCCAAAAATTGCTGAGTATTTGAAGCAAGAGGCGCTCTCACTCTCCCTCAGTTCTAAAGCAGAATCAAAAAATGCAAGTCTCGCAGTGATCTCGATAAATCAGTGTCCAAGAACAAATGAAGACTTCAAACAAGAAATCCTTTTAAAGGTAGCAAGAGGGGCTCTTACCCCCTCTTAATCTAGTCACCAAAAGATCCTCCCGAAGACCAGTTCTTCTCCGATCCTTTCCAGAATACACTCCAACTCAGGCCAAGACACCAGAGTCAGGATCAAGCTGAAGGACTGTGGTCAGAAATAGGGCCCTGAGAGGAACCCCCAGAAGGGACCCGCACCACCATTTAGCCCCAGGTTCCCTCTAAAACACAACCCAAAATTCAGCCACAATCCCCACTCAGGAGCCATGGCCTAAAGGTAGAATGCAATCCCCCCCTACAGGAGTGGAAAACCTACAGAAGTAGCAGGCTGCTGTAGGAGGGGAATCTGCAACCCCAGCCGCTGAAGTCCCCTCACCAGCAACCACAGGAGAAAGAGCCTTCGGTTCAGATCCCTGCAGTTCCTCCCCAAACAGCCCAAAACCCTGCAAGTCATCCACACCAAGAGGAAAGGAGCATCCACCTAAAAGTCCAGGGGAAGAAGATGCTTCTTTCCGTCCTTGGTACACCAAAAAGTGATCGCACCACATCCAAATGGGAATAAAAAATCCTCAGTTTGCTGCCCCTGGACTCCGGGCGCTCTCACCGCCCCGACAGTAATTACAGGCAAGCAGCAAAACCTACTTCTAGCGTCGATACTTCATGCACTCCCACCGCAATATAACAGCAGGTAAAAGAAGGATTCCACTCACAGACCAGAGTCCACAGTCTCAGGGATATGTTATCAGAAATCACAAGGCTCCGAGGTCGCAGACTCCCCCTCTGAATTCCAGGGCTGCCCCACAGTATCCACGATTTCCTTAAGGAGTGCATTGAAAACGCTGAAAGCTAACCCCAAAAATCACAGGGCTTCGATGTCACGAACCCCCCTCAAAAGTCCATTGAATTCCAGGGCTGTCCCAAAGTATTTGAGGTTTTCTTGAAGGAGTATGCTGGGCTCCAAGATCACAAACTCCCCCTCAAAAGTCCACTGAATTCCAGGGCTGCCCCACAGTACCCGCGGTTTTCTTGGAGGAATATACTTAGAACGCTGAAAGCTGATCCTGGTCACTATCGAGACCGCAATACCAAAACTTTTAATGTTTGCTCCAACACAGAACACAACAGTAATGAATATATAAATAAAACAAACAAAATCAAATCAAAAACTATTTAAAAAACACAATTCAGAGCTCAGAAAAACAGACGCAGCTCAGGCAGCTCACACACAAGTATGAATGAAACCAGCTGGTAGCTGCACTTGAGAGCCCTGCAGCAGAGAGTTCGGCAAGCAGGAAGGGATGGGAGACGGTATTGAACACCTTGCCTAGGTCGACAACAATAGCAGAGGTGATGAGACCCTGGTCCATACCAGTAAGTATGGCGTCAGTGAGCCTAAGGAGGTGGTGGAGTGGCATTTCCGGAAACCAGACTGGTAAGGCGTGAAGAGTGAGGAGGAGTCAAGGTAGGAGGAGAGTTGGGATAGCAACAGGCATTCCTGTAGCTTGGCAAGAATGTGGAGCAAAGAGGTGGGCCGGTAGTTTCCAGGGGAGAAGAGATCACTTCCATTTGCAAAGGGGATAACAGTGGCATGTTTCCAGTCAGATGGGACAGATGGAAGAGAGAGAGAGATTTAGTAGAGAAGCAAGGGAGGTAGCAATAGCAGGAGCAGAGAGGTATAGGATTTTGGAGTAGAGACCAGAAGGGCACTTACCCTTAGAGGGGTTCAGGGCAAGAAAAGCTTTGAGGGCATCAGCTGGGGATATCGGACAGAGTGGCAGCCCGATTGAAAGGGATTAAGATCTTAGAGGTCAGTGTTTATGGTCAGTCTTGGACCTCATGATCTCAGAGGTCATAGCTCAGGGTTCAATTTATTGTAATTCACATGGCACAACGCAGTGCATATGGGGGCTCATGTAAGTCAGGTCCTGGTTAACTCTTAGAAGCTACTGACCCCTTTTTGAGTCCTGTTTGGAGCACAGAGCCCAATTTTCTATATGATTCTGAGTCGAAGCAAAAATTATTTCTAGGGATGTGGATCTGTTGTTCTATCCACACTATCTGGCAGAGTCCTTTCCCCTTAATGAAGTGCCGGAAAGTCTTCAAGCTGGCTCCTCCCACCCACCCGGGTGGTATATCCCTCTGCTCCGCCCCATGACGCCAGATCTTCCTTTACACAGGAACAAGGTTGTCCTGCACCCCAACCTGAAGTTCCTCCTAAAGGTTGTGTTGGAGTTTCAACTTAATCAGGTGATGACTCTTTTGGTGTTCTTCCCGAATTACACCTCAGAGGCCGAACACAGGCCCCATACTCTGGACCTGAGGCGAGCACTCGCTTATTACAAAGAGTGCACGGCTGGAGTTCAGGGAGAGGTTTGCCAGCAGTTTGTCACCTACGCTGAAGCCGCTTCTGGCAGATCTGCAGCCAAGTGGACGATTGGCAGGTGGATCACTTCCTGCATTGATCTCTGCTATAGGTTGGTGGGTAGGGAGCCTCCCGGAGGGCTAAGGGCTCATTCCACCCATCATATCACTGCGTTGGTGGCTGCTTCTAGGGACTACCTATCCAGGAAATCTGCAGGGCTGCTACTTGGAAGTCAGCACACACCTTCATTTCCCATTACCACATTGACCTCAAGTCACGCCAGGATGCTGGTTTTGGGGCCTCAGTTCTCCAGTCTCTGTTGCCTAAATAAGGGGTGTGCGCTTTGCCTCCCTCCTCCCGGAGAACTGCTGGGAGTCTGCCAGATAGTGTGGCTAGAACGACATATCCACATCCCTAGAAACACAGGTTACTCGCCTGTAACAGTAGTTCTAGGAGTGGTATATGTTGTTCATCCACATGGACCCACCCAACCTTCCCTGGCTTAGGTGCACAACCTCTGCTTCCAGCGGGCAAGATCTGGCGTCATGGGACGGAGCCATAGAAACATAGACTTTGACGGCAGATAAGGACCGCTTGGCCCACCTAGTCTGCCCATTTCCCTACCTAGAGAATAAGCTGCAGATCCTATTTAACCAACAGCCTATTTCTTCCTACCCCTCCACAAAAATTGCCTTATGTCTGTCCCATGCATTCTTGAATTCTCCCACAGTTTTAGACCCCACAACCTCCTCAGGAAGGCTGTTCCATGCATCCACCACCCCCGTGAAAAAATACTTCCTCACATTGCCCCTGAGCCGCCCCTCTATCTTCAAATTGTGTCCCCTTGTTCTTGCACATCTCTTTTTCTGAAAGATGCTACCCTCTTGGACTTTGTTGATTCCACTGAGGTACTTAAACATTTCTATCATGTCCCCCCTCTCCCTCCTTTCCTCAAGGGTATACATATTAAGCTCCTTTAGCCTCTCCTCGTATGGCTTCTCTTGCAGACCCTGTACCATTTTAGTTGCCCCCCTCTAAACTGCCTCTATCCTGTCTATGTCCTTGCGGAGAAGGGATCTCCAGAACTGGACGCAGTACTCCAGATGGGGTCTCACGAACTGTCTGTACAGAGGGATAACAACTTCCTGATTTCTGTTGGTGATGCCTCTCCCTATACATCCTAGTATCCCCCCAGCCCTTCCTACTGCCTTCTCACTGGGTTTTTGTTTCCCAGGTGCATTATTTTGCATTTCTTTGCATTGAATCTAAGCTGCCATACTTCTGACCATTCCTCCAACCTTGCCAAGTCCCTTCTCATCTTTTCCACGCCTCCCTGTGTATCAACCCTGTTGCAGATCTTTGTGTCATCTGCAAAGAGGCATACCTTTCCTTCCAGTCCTTCTGAATGTCACTTATAAAGACATTAAAAAGGATTGGACCCAGTACTAAACCCTGCGGTACCCCACAGCCGAGGGGATATACCACCCGGGTGGGAGGGAGGAGCCTGCTTGAAGACCTTCAGGCATTTCTTAAAGGGGAAAGGACTCTGCCAGATAGTGTGGATGAACAACATATACCACTCCTAGAACTACTGTTACAGGTGAGTAACCTTTTGATCTTACTTCGAGAGGGTTCCTGCAGTAGATCATTACCAGGGCCCCGATTTTTCTGCGGCACATCGGAGCAAAGTTCTGCGGCATGGTTCTCATTTGCCGCAGAACTTCTGCGGCACTCAACACCAATTTCTGCGGCAATTCTGCGTCACATTTTTACCCTTAATTTTTTTTCTTTTTTTTTTTGCCATATCTGACACAATGCACGCTCGTAACACAGTCATTTTATGGGTGTTTGTCACCAAATTTTCAACATAGCCAGTTTAAGACCTCTGCTCATGAACAGTATCACTGTGATTTTATTAATCTGTCCGGAACATTGATTTCGCAGACCGACTGCGCTATTGTGCGCTGCATGTGCGAAAACACATTTTGGGTGAGATGTGAAAAATGACAGCTGTACTACTCATAAGAAGGTGTGGAAAAATGGCAATGTTGAAAATCTGGAGTGGAAATATTGAAAATTCGCAAACCTATGAGCGTGCGTAGGAACTGCGCAACGCACGCTCGTAAAACAGTCATTTTTAGGAATTTTTTCACCAAATTTTCAACATAGCCATTTCAAGACCTCTGCTCATGAACAGTGTCACTGTGATTTTCTTAATTTGTCCCGTACATTGATTTCGCACACCGACTGCGCCATTCTGCGCTACAAGGGTGGAAACACATTTTGGGTGAGATGTGAAAAATGACAGCTGTACTACTCATAAGACAGTGTGGTGAAATGGCAATGTTGAAACTCTGGAGTGAAAATATTGAAATTTCGCGAACTTACGAGCCTGCGTAGGAACTGCGCAACGCACGCTCGTTAAACAGTCATTTTTTGGAATTTTGGCACCAAATTTTCAACATGGGGGTTTTGGGCCCCCTTCTCATGAATGATGTCACTGTCATGGCGGTATTAGGTCCCAAGGGTGATTTGCGGTCACTGCGAATCACCCTTGAGAATAACGCCATGACAGTGACATCATTCATGAGAAGGTCCCAAAACCCATGTTGAAAATTTGGCAAAATCAAAATGCCTGAGATATGCAATAAAGTTGAACCCTCCTATCTAGCCCATTATACAGCTTACGGCATTTCCTCAGTTGCGTCGGCTTTGAAGAGTGCAGGCGTGTTCCCGGTCCACGAAGATCGTCGCGCGGAGTCTGGAGGTAAGTATGGGGTGAGGGGTGTGGGGAAGGTGAGTACGAGAGGTGGGTGCGGGTTGGTGGAGGGGCAAAAAACAACGATGGAAGTTTTTTATTTCAGGTTTTATTTTTTTAATAACACACAAGGAGGGGCGGTGAAGCGAGGGGATTAGGCACCCCGTCGGCAAAGGCGTTTGCCACGCTGGGGTGGGCTCTGGCGTGGCATGTGCTTTGGGAGGGGACAGTGAAGCCGGCGGGGTTGGGCACCCTCGTCGGCAAGGACGTTTTGCCACGCTGGGGTGGGCTCCAGCGTGGCATGCTTGTTGGGGGGACAGTGAAGCCGGCGGGGATTGGGCACCCTCGTCGGCAAAGGCGATTTTGCCGCGCTGGGGTGGGCTCCAGCGTGGCATACAAGCATTTGGAGGGGGAACAGTGAAGCCGACGGGGGATTGGGCACCCCCGTCGGCAAATGAAAAGGACGTTTGTTCCGCGGGCGGCCGTGAATTCCGCGGGTGATGGCAAATTCCGCGGATATTTCCACGGTTTGCCGCATCCACGGAATCGCGGAAAACTCAGGGCCCTGGTCATTACGTATAGGACTGCACTCTCTGGTGTCAGGACCGTATGGCAAACTTTTCCAGCAGTGTCTGGCGGGGGACCACCCACCCGACGTCACGTGACGGACATCAGGTTGACCCTCTGTAGTGGGCGATCCCCATGTCTGCCTTCCAGTTCTTTCCTGCCATCAACCAGCGCTAGTACCTCGCTGTATCTCCAGCTTTGTCGATCGCCATTTTCTTATTTTTAATTGGTAATTTCAGTCCGAAATTCGCTTTACGTCTTCTCCATCACCGCCTTCAAAGGCAAAGAAGTGCATCAAGTGTGGGGCGCAGATCCCCCACAAAGACAGCCATCGTCTCTGCCTCTTTTGTCTAGGTCCAGATCACAACATCACGGCCTGCCCCAGCTACCAGCCTTTCAACCAGGCCACTCGCAAACAATGACAGCAGGCTCTGGAGGCCCATCTCCTTAAATCTAGGATGGCCTCTCTGGGGAAGGAGATGCAAAAGATCCGCGATTCAGCTTCTTCCCATTCAGACAAGCAGAAGAAGAAAAAAGATGGAGAGGCACAGAGAGAAGGAGCACCATGTGGATCAGCAAGGCCCTTCCCCACTGCCCACCCTCGTGGTGACTCCGGCAGCTTCCAGGACATCCTCCAGTGCCACCGTCTTCCAACCTATCACCACTGGTAAATCGTTCGCTGGCTCCTCTGGTGAATGCCCGGTACTTGCCGGTAAATCGGGGCCCGCCCGGCTGCCGATAAGTCGGAACCCACACAAAAGCAGACAGCGGTCCACTCGGCTTTGACCAATAAGTCAGTCGAGGGTCCTGCCCTCCACCACCTGGTCGCTGTTTCACCCAGTAAGTTGGACATTTCTGACGACCACCCAGGCATCACTCTCCTGTTGGGGGCTCACGCCATCTCACCTAACGTCTGGCAGAGCGTATGACTTCACCCAGTTAGCCCTCCCCCCTGGCCTTGCCTGGTTGGGAGACTTCCTCTCCACCTCCCCTGATGGTTTCTCCTGCCCCACAGCCTATGCCTGGGACGGAGGAGGAAGAAGAAGTACACCTAGAAGTGGTTCTTTCCTCACCCACCTCTGTGGCGGTTCCTCAGGTCCCCCCAAGGGATCCTCACCCTTCATCAGCCACTCTTGACATTGGATCACCTTGCGTCTGCTGCCCCCTCTCCTAACGTCAGCAGCACCGTCGGGTATCTCAAGTCAGCCCCCTTTGTCGGGGCCCAATAGGCCTCTCACACAGGGCCTGACCTCTCCAGGGCTAAGGTTGGCTAACCTCATGTCACGGGCCCCGATGTTTGTTCCTTTTTCGACGGCATTCGTGACGTCGGGTATTTATCCTGGCCCATCCAGGCTTATTGGTCAAGACCTACCATCCAGGCTTTTTTCTGGACATTAGGCATTCTTTCCTCTGCCGTTGGGCCTGTCAATGCCCCATTATTCCCAAGGCTATTTCCCTGGATATCAACAAGGATACCCATACTACCAAGGGTATCCCCCTCCTCACTTGGCAGGTTCAGGAGCTCATTTTTAGTCGCCCCAGCTAATCCACCTCCTCCTCCTCCACAACCAGACTTCCAAGTAATGATCCAGTCATGGTGGAAGGATGTGAGGTCTCAGCTCTTTTCATGCCTGGAAAGCAGGCTTCCCAGTCCGGTGGTAGTGCCCCCGACCTCCCCATCCCCTGACCCTCGACATACGGTACATGTCTCGGGCACTACCCCTCAAGATATTCCTCTCCCAGACTTTGAGTGTCCAGAGGGCGAGGAGACCCCCAACTTTGACGCTGATACGTCCAAGTCTTCATCTGATGAGCTATCCTGTCCTCCTAGGGGCAAAGAGTCTCCTAAGTCTCCTCTGGAGGACCCTTCCTTCACGGAACTTTTCCGCATTATCCAGCAGGCAAGCATTTGGAATGCGGAGGATCTGGACCCTATGAGGAAGCACTTAGCAGAGCATCTGGATTTAGAGGCTGACACCCCCATTCCAGTTCCTCCCTGGATAGCTCTGCACGAGGACCTTATGTCCACCATTTGGAAATTGCCACACTCCATCCCTGCTGTCCCTAAAAAGGCAGACAGGATATACCACTCCCCCGAAGGAATTCCCTTTCTGGACTCGCACCCTAAGGCAGATTGTATGGTAATTACTGCCACTCATGATCGCTCGGCTAACCTCAAGCTCATGAGTACGTCTCCCCCGGACAAGGAGTCCAGACAGATGGAGCAGTAAGGCAAAAAAGGTCTATTCCTTGGCCACTTGTGCCCTGCACTCATTGAATTATGTGGCACAGATGGTGTCTTTTCAGAAAGCCACGTTGGCCAAGTTGGAAGACAGGATTTCCTCTCTGGAAGATTCTGACCTAAAAGCGGAGATTGCTAAGGATCTCTGTCTTTCCAAAATTTCCTGTAGGCTTGCTCTCAGGGCAACCTACAATTCTGTAGATGCTGTAGATCATTCCTCAACTACAGCCATTAGCCTCAGGAGGCACGCTTGGCTATGGATTTCCAGTCTTGTTTCAGACGTACAAGCAGCCATATTGGACGCTCCTTTTAGGGGATCGGCCTTCTTTGGAGGGGCCACCAAGAACTTGATCACGGGCCTCCAAGACAGTGGTCAGGCCCTTAGATCGGTCCGCTCTATGTACAGAGCTGGTACCCCCAAGAAGAAGCCCTTTTGGCATCAGTTCAAGCACCAAGGGAAGCAGGCGACACCCAAGAAACCAAATAAAAGACAAGCCACTGGATCTTCTTTTTTCTCTCCACCGGCCGCCAAAACCCAGAGACCGGCAGGAGCCCCCACCCCTCTGCCTCCTGACTCACCCAGTCTGCCCTCCCCTCCACTTCAAAACGTGGAGCCAGTGGGGGGTGGGGGTGGGGATTCGCCCTTCACGTCCAGGAGTGGGAGGACATCACCTCAGACGTGTGGGTCCTACAGTTCATTTCACAAGGGCACACGCTAGAGTTCCTGGAGCTCCCTCCAGACTCTCCTCCCGGTCACTCGCACTACTCCCTGCACCAGGCCCTGTTGGTCGAGGAGGAGATCAGGACTCTGGTGCGAATAGCGGCAATTGAATCTGTGCCAGTCGCCCAGAGGGGAAAGGGGTTCTACTCCCACTTCTTCCTGGTCTCAAAGAAGACAGGCGACTTCAGACCAGTTCTGGACCTCAGCAGTCAGAACCTCTTCAGTGAGTACAAGAGGTTCCGCATGCTGACTATTCAGAGCCTCTTGCCCCTTTTGCAGCAGAACTACTGGCTCTGTGCTCTGGACATGCAGAATGCTTATTTGCATATCCTGATCTTCCCTGGCCACCGCCGTTTCCGGAGGTTTGGTTTCCAGAGGGAGCACTTTCAGTTCACAGCTCTCCCTTTTGGCCTGTCCTCTGCACCCAGGGTTTTCACCAAGTGCCTAGCAGTGGTGGCAGCAATGCCTCCGGGGTATAGTGGTGTTCCCATACCTGGACGATTGGCTAATCTCAGCTCTGTCTGGGAACAGCCTTCCAGACTCACTCTCGGTTATCCTGGACCTTTTTTCCCCAACTGGGGATCACAGTCAGTTTCCCCAAGTCATCTTTAACCCCCTCTCAGAACCTTCAATTTATAGGGGTGGTTTTGGATACGGTCCAGTGCAAAGCCTATCTGCCCTCAGACAGAGCGGAGACTCTCTGAGAGCAGATCATTCTGGTGATCTCATCTGGCCAGAGCATTGCTGGGCCTGATGATAGCCTCTGTCGACACAGTTCCTTTAGCCAGGTTGCATATGCGGATCTCCAAAGTGGACTCTTCGAGTCTAGTGGGACCAGCGCTTGGATGATCTGGACCACCCTATTCTGGTCTCCAGAGCAGTCAAGCGGGAACTACAGTGGTGGCTAGACCCTATCAGTCTGTCCAAGGGACTTCCATTTCGAAGTCCACCCCCCCATGGACCCTCACCATGGATGCTTTGTGCCTGGGTTGGGGAGCGCACCTGGAGGTGTCGAACCCAGGGTTCATGGTCCCAACTGGAGATATCCTTGTACATCAACATTCTGGAGATGAGGGTAGTCTTTTACGTCCTTCGGTCTTTTCAGACCATCCTATTGGGAGGAACACTGCTAATCCAGACAGACAATATGTCAGTAGTCTGGTACATTAGCAAACAGGGAGGCACCCGATCATACCCTCTCTGCAGGGAGGTGATAGGATGTGGAATTGAGCAGTTCAGCATGACCCGTTTCTCACAGCCATGCACATTCCAGGCATTCACAACGTCCTGGCAGACAGCCTCAGTTGGACGTCGTTCCTCGCCCACAAATAGGAATTAAGTCCGGAGGTAGCAGATACTCGCTTCCAGAGATGGAGTTGCTCAGAACTCTATCTGTTTGCCTCTCCATCCAACGCAAAACTTCACAGCTTTTGCTCGTTTGTTCCAGAGCCTGCAGCTTTCTGGCATGACCCGTTGTCTCTGTGTTGGACAGGGAAGTTCTTGTATGCCTTTCCTCCCTTTCCCATTCTTAAGAGGGTACTTGTCAAACTCCAGGCAGAGGGAGCTCAGATGATCCTAGTTGCTCCTCTCTGGCCAAGGCAAATTTGATTTTCACTACTGCAGCAGCTCTCAGTGGAACCCCCAATTCCTTTACCTCTCAGACACGACCTATTGACTCAGGATCAAGGCAGGCTGCTACATCCAGGACTCTGGACATTGCATTGTCATGCGTGGCTCCTTCAGGCATAATCAGAGCTTGCTTTGGGGTCTCTCAAAAGGTTGCTCAGGTCCTAGTGAAAACCAGAAAACCATCCACCAGATCCACCTACGCCATGAAATGGAAGCATTTTTCCATTGGGGCGACTTCTAGAGATTTAGCTCCCTTTACCTGCTCTGCTCCTCAGGTCGTGGAGTACCTCCTTCACCTGTCCGATTCAGGTCTGTCATACTCGTCCCTTAAGGTCCACTTGTTGGCCATCTCTGCCTACCACGTGCCAGTGGAGGGGAAAACCGTAGCTCAGTTGGAGGTCTCTAAGACCTTTTTGGAGGGGGGATCCTCCACCTAAAACCTCCTATTCGTAACCCCACCTCACCTTGGAATTTGAATTTTGTGTTAGAGAAGCTTACGCTTCCTCCCTTTGAACCAGCGATGAGCTGTGACATGCGCTACCTTTCTTGGCAGACACTGTTTGTAGTTGCTATAACTTCTGCTCATAGGATTTCTGAGCTTCAGGCCCTGACGCATAAGGAGCCTTATTTGATTTTCCACAAGGACCGGGTGGTCATGCGTACCAATCCTAAGTTTCTTCCCAAGGTGGTTTCCAAGTTAATTTTAAACCAGACTATTGAACTCCCGGTTTATTACCCTAACCATTCGAGCAGGAGGGAGGATCTCCTTCACACCTTGGATGTTCACAGAATCCTCAGATGCTATGTTCACTGTACCGAAAATCTGATCAGTTTTTTGCCTCCTTTGCCCCCAGATCCTTGGGATCAGCAGTTTCTAAACAGTGTCTTTCTAAATGGTTAGGTAAATCCATTTGCTTCTGTTACCAGAAGTACAACAAACCTCTTCCGGGGGAGGTTAGAGGTCACTCTACTAGAGTAATGACTACCTCTGTTGCGTTCCTGCGGAATGTTTCTGCAGCAGAAATCTGTGCGGCAGCAACCTGGAGTTCCGTCCATACCTTCACGAAGCATTACAGTCTGGACAGTGCCTCTAGGCGTAGGGCCGGGTTCTGCCTTGCCATCTTGCAGGGCCTACTGTCTTAGGCTGGTTCTGTGCTGTTTTTCTGTTGCTCCTCCTCCTGTGACTCTCTCTCTGTCTCTCTATGGGTGACTGCTTGGGATTCAGTCCTGTACATAATGACCTACTGCAGGAACCCTCTCGAAGTAAGATAGTACAGTTCCGTAAGACCTTACTGTAACAGTAGATCTTTGAGATAGGTTTCTGCAGTAGGTCACAATTTCCCTCCCTCCTTCCCCCAGTTCTTTTGCATTTCTTAGTCATTCTGAACTGGGTTCCAGGATTTCATCCTTTCTCCTGTCTCATCCTCCTTGGATCTCTGGCGGGAGAACTGGAAGGCAGGCGTGGGGACCGCCCACTATATAGGGCCACACTGATGTACGTCATGTGATGTCGGGTGGGTGGTCCCCCACCAGACACTGCTGGAAAAGTTTGCTGTTCAGTCCTGACGCCAGAGGGCGTAGTTCTGTACGTAATGACCTACTGCAGGAACCTCTCTCGAAGATCTGCTGTTACGGTACATTCTTACGTAACTGTACTTTTTTGTGCCACATTTCGGGAGTTGATGCTTCCTCCAGGGTCATATGTTCCTTAATGCCCCCTATGTAGGCAGTATGGTGCAGGGAAGAGAGTATATAAGAGGTACAAGGTTTGAGTCCCACCCAGCTAAAAAATTGAACAGAAGCAATATCCCACTGAAAATTAGATGTTGCATCTTGGTTGGGCTATCCTGGGTAAATAAATTGTAAGTAGAAAAAAACGCTGCCCCTAGCCAGTCCAGTGGTGCAGAGGGCTGAGGTGCTTCGTACATTACCTCTTCCCACGCTGGCGACCCAGGATTCGAGGAGCGAGCTTGGGTCCGCCGGGACAGCCGGGGGTTAGACCTGGAGAGGATGACGGGTTGCTTGACAGCCCTCGTCTCCCGGAGTGGGAGGGGAGGCCTTTCCGGGTGCTTGGCTGACACCAAGTGGAGGCTTGGTGGTAGCGCCATGCAGATGGGAGGCTGGCACTAGGCCAGGGGAGGGTGGAATGGGGTCGCTGGTTCCAGAGCGCACGCATGGCCTCCACGTGCAAGTACTGCTGTGTTACCGAGGCCTTGGGGTGTAAGGGGAGAAAAAACTGGTGGAAAAATGATGAAACCAGGGTATTAATGAAGCCCTGCCTAAAGTGTCGAGACCCACCCTGCCGGACCACCAGAATGGAGGTCAGGAGGAGGTGTATGAGGTAGGTGAACAGCTGTCGGCACCTGGGGACAGGGCGGATAGCCTGCCCAGTTCCAGCCACAGGAGGATAAAAACCTTTAACAAAAAAAAAAAAGCTTCCCCTTCCACCTCCCCATGCTTGTTAGAAATTAGGGCCTGTTGTTTTGGTAGAGACAAGTACATTTCTAGTAGGGAGGTAGCCCTCTAAAAGAGCTATAAATCTTGAAAGGATTCTACAGGCTTCTGCTAGTCTCTTTTTCTTGGGGTGTTTATTTCTGTCCCCATCCAAATTCTCCTTGTGGGGCCTTTCTACCCCCCTACAGGTTTCTCCTGGAGGTAGCCTTCTGCTCCCTAACTAATTTATCTTTGTGGTGTCTCTTTCTGCTGCTAACCAACTCCGCTTTGAAGTATCCCTATCTGCCCCTAACCAGATCCTCCTTGGGGTGTCCCTTTCAGCCACCTAACCAGTTCCTCTTTGAGGTTTCCCTTTCAGCCCTCTAAACAGTTCCTCTGTGGAGTGTCCCTTTCTGCTCCCTAACCAGTTCCTCTGTGGGGTGTACCTTCTGCCCCTAACCACTTCCTCCATGGGGTGTCCCTTCTGCTCCTAACCAGTTCCTCCATGGAGTGTCCCTTTCATCCCTAACCAGTTCCTCTATGGGTTGCCCCTGGCTACCCCTTAACCAGTTCCTTTGTTGGGTATCCCTTTCAAGCCCCAGGAATCTCCTAATAGTAGTAGACAATCTGCAGTCAGCTCAGAATCCCTGACTGCCCCCAGAACTCTGAGGTGGAATGTATGCAAATTAGAGAATTTGGAATGCAACATTCAAAGCTGCTGCCTCTAGGTGGATTGTGTTCCGTCTAACTGCCAGATTCAATTTTTCCGTTCAGACAGTAAGACTTCCCTCCCAAGAGCTGCAACCGTAACTTTGCTGCAAAACGGTTTATTTTATTCAAAAAGTGGTATTTTACACTATTTATTTGTACACTGCCTCTAGTATTTATTTATTTTTTTGCTAAAGTTTAGTTTGGTGAGTATTATTACTCATTTTAGCAGTTCCCTCGCGGTTCCCAGGAACCAAGTTTCTCAGTTGAAACTGGAGTTTGTTGCAGTTCTTACCGCTAGCACTTTGGTTTAAAGTTTTATTATATTTAGATTTTAAACAACTTTGTTTTTACTCGCGATCAGTTCCCGTTCTTGGCAAGAACCCAATCACATTTTGTATTTAAACATACTTTTCAAGTATTATTTTGGTTGGCGATCGGTTCCCGCTTCTACCTAGGAAACGATTGCATTTCGTTTAAAATAAAAAAATCTGTACTAAATCGCAGTTCCATTTTAACACAATTTGTGTTAAAACCCATTCTGGTGAAGAAAAATTTTATTAAGTGCTTTCAAATTTTTGCTAAGGTTGATCTTGGTATAGAGTGCTTGGGTCCCAGTCATATTTTCTCTCTGAAGTGTGCAGTACTTTTTGTTCAAAAACTATTAAAAAGAGAGCCAAAAGATTAGAGCAAATGGCTTGTGCTATCACCACAGTGTCACCAAAGCAAACTGAAGAGTGTCCTTCTTTATCCCACTCCAAAACAAAGGAGAGACCCTCTAAAGATTCCACGGACCCCAACATTTCTGAAAAGAGGTCTGAGCATATGAAGCATAAAAGAACAACCGAGAAGGCTCCTGAGTCTGAGCCCACTGAAAAGAAATATAAAGAGAAACATGTTGTTGCGCCTCCTGCTGAAAAAGCAAAGGAGCTCCCAACAGACAAAGATAACATACCCTCTGCAGAGGAAATTGCTAGAGCTCTGCAAGTCATTCAGGCTTTACAGATTGCAGGTTCCATACTGGGTTCACCGGTTCAAATCCCACCACCGGTTCCCAGTGACCAAGGCCTGGAAGTGTACATTGAGGAAGAGGAGGAACCGGATCTAGGGGAACCCATTGAACCAGAGGTATCCCCAGACCAGGAGTTTGGTTCCCCTCCCCATGGGCATGATGATTTTTCATCCCACTTTTCATTTGTCAGGCAAATGGCTGACACCCTGGGTCTCCCCTTACAGGAATCTTGAGATGATGATGAAGAGGCAGAGTTTTGGGATATGATGGGTTTGGCTCCCATGAAAAAGGTGATATTCCTAACCATCATTCCCTTAAAAAGGCTGCTTTTAAAATCCTGCAGACACCTTCCTCTGTCCCTGGAGTGAACAAGAAGGTGCAGAAGAAGCTGGATAGGGCTTCTGCTAATTATTTGTATACCCATTCAGATCATGAGGGTGTGATACGGGGTGCAGCCTGTGATAAAGCAAAAGTACTACCTGGCATCTCATCCACCAGACAAAGATTTCAGATAAATTGACACTATGGGGAAGAAAGGTTATTTTGGCTCTTCCCTTCTCCGACGATAGGCAGCTGACATGGCTTGTGCTGCACAGTACCAGAAAGCCCTATGGAATTATATGCTGGCTTTATTTGATAAAGTTCCAGGTGATGCAGCACACAATGTTGTAGATATTGCCAGAACGGCTTTGAATGCCACAAAGTACCAATTTCACGTGGCTGTGGATGCACATGGCACTGCATTCAGAATGTTGGCCCTATCAGTTTCTTTAAGAAGGTTTGCTCGGCTCAGAGCAATGAGTCTTACGCCAGACACTCAGTTAAAGGCTATGGATTTCTCTTGTGAAAACAGCTCCCTTTTTGGTGACAAAACTGAGGTGTATATGAAAAAGGTGGAGGAGTACAAAACCACCTGCAGGAGTAACCCCTCCAGAGAGAGGGCTCCACTTCTTTTAGATCTTACTTCGAGATACAGCTCTTGCAGCTGGTTACACCATTAGGACTGAAGCCGTCAGGCGTCAGGACCCCACGGAAATTTTCTAGCAAGCAGTCTTCAGCGGGGACCGCCTCTGGCGGTGGTCCACCCCGGCGTCGGGCGTAGTACATAAGAGGCGGTCCCCCACAATCCCCAGTTCTTTTCCGCATCGACGCCATGAAGTATTGGCCTCGGTCCTTTTCTAGCTGCGTGACCACCTTAGACCAAGGAACCTTCCTCCAGGAGTCGTCGGGTAAAACCCACAAGCACCGGGATAAACACCGGGAGAAGGAAAGGCCCAGGTCCCCGGCGAAGGCCTCGGACTCCCGAAGCTCCGGCTCGCGGTCAGACCGCTCTCCCTCCAGGGCTCAATCGCAACCTCCCCCGGTTCAGGTCAGATATTCCAGCGGCTCCTCTTCTCTGCAGCTCCTTAAGACTTCTAGGCCGTCGGCATCGTCCACTCCATCTAAGGCCTTGTCTAAGTCAGGGGAGCGCCACAAATCTTCCTCCCACCGTCAGGACTTTGACGCCAGGTCGGTTTCCCAGCCTCCGCGTGGGTCGGACCCGGTTCCTTGCAAGACCAAGGACCTGACATCCCTCAAACGGACGCCAGACCCGACATTGGCCCACCCGACATCGGCCAAGCATCACCGGGGCTCCAGGGCGGTGACAGCCAGCTACCCGTCGCCGGCCAGGCGTTGCGCCTCGAGGGCGTCGGCGGGGGACCGGCGTCAGCTACCCCAGAGGAGGACCGCAGCACCGTCGCCGGCTGACGTCGGTCAGAAGGACTCATCGGAGGAGGATACCACACAGTCCAAGGACCAGGCGGGCGACACTGGAGATGCTGGGCTTCCACGGGAACCTTCCCCGGAGCAGGAGACCCCCAAGGACCCGACGCCCGACCCCGGCGACAGGCCACCGGCGCCCGGCCCGTCGTCGGGCATGAACTTGGCAGAGGTAAAGGAGCTCTTTACCTTCTGGTGGGACACCATCAGAAAAGATGTGGTCGCCACACACCCTCCTCCTACTCCGGCTCTGCCTCCACCCACTCCTTCACCGCCTACGCCCCCTCCTCCACCCAAGGGGCCCGTAGGACGGTCGCCAACCCCCAAGGAGCGAACATCACCTCCTCGGGGCAGATCCTCAGACAGGAGAAGACCTCCCTCTAGATCCACCTCAGGGTCACCCAGTCCTAAGAGACCCAGACAATGTCGGTACACCCCGTCTGGGGAGGATTCTAGATCTGACACCTCAGGGTGCTCCAGATCTCCTTCTCCCATCAGCATTCCCTCTCCAGACCCACACGACCTACCTAGGTCTCCTCCGGATGATCCCTCTTTCTCAGAGATCATGAGGCACATCCAGGAGAATATGGGGTGGGATGCTGAAGAGCTCGACTCCCGAGAGACAACGCCTTGCCCACTACCTTCAGTAGAAAGACCCAAAGCCTGTGATAGTGCCACCCTTGGTAGATACCTTTGCGGACGTCACCAAGGCTGCCTGGAAACATCCGCATTCTACTCCGGCAGTGCCAAAGAAGGCTGACCGCCTATACAAGGCCCCTAGGGAGGACCAGTATCTGGCGAACCATCCTCTGGCTGACTCCCTGGTCATCACTGCCTCGCATGACTGGTCTCAGAGACTTCAGCATTTGAGCACACAGCCACCGGACCCGGAGTCCAAGCAATTGAATGTCCTGGGTAGGCGCACGTACGCGGCTGCGACTTGCGCCATCAGGTCACTGAATTACCTCACTCACATGGTTCAGTTCCAGAATGCACTGTGGGAACAGGGACAGGACTGGGTCGAGAAGATGCCCGATGGCGACCGAAAGGAGGAGCTCTTGAACCTCCTCCGCGCGGTTGGGATGTGGGGACCCAGGTGCTCAGAGCGCGCATATGATTCTCGGACTCTTCAGCCAGAGCTGCAGCCTCAGGCGGTGTCTCCGGAGACCTCTTGGCTCCCTGTCTCGGTTTACCCGGATGTCAGAAAAACATCTTGGGCGTCCCTTACAGCGGCGGGGTCCTATTTGGTGAAGCCTCTGAGAAGGTGATCACCAAACTTCAGGACGCAGGGAAGGCAGTCAGATCTGTACAGGCCATGTACAGGTCTCGGCCCAGTTCCTTTCATAGGAACCAGAGCCGTTTTCGTGGCCGGATACAAAGACAACAGCCACGTTTCGGCCAACAGCAGAGGGGCACTTTCACCCATAAAGCCCAGGCCAAGTCATCCTCAGGCAGAAGCCAATGATTTGCAAAGTCGGCCCAGCCTGCTGGATCGAACGCTGCCACAGCATGACTCCTTCCCGGCCCCCAACCCTCCTCAGGATCAACGGGAAAAGAAGGTCGGGGGTCGCATCGCACGCCACCTGCCAGGGTGGCTGTCGATCACCACCGACAGGTGGGTGTTGCAACTGGTCAAAAAAGGCCACTATATAGAATTCGTAGGCAGCCCACCTACAAGACCTCCCCTGCTTTCCCGCTACTCGGGTCAGCACGCCCTGCTCATACAGCAGGAGGTGCTCGCGCTTCTGGAAAAAGAAGCCTTAGAGCACATTCCAGAGAACCAGAGAGGACTAGGGTACAATTCTCACTTCTTCCTGGTTCCAAAGAAAACAGGGGACCTACGTCCAATACTGGACCTCAGCCACCTCAACCTGTCGGTTGCTTACAAACGCTTCCGCATGGTGACCCTTCCAGGCCTAATTCCCATGTTGAAGCGAGACGCCTTTCTGGCATCTTTGGACATGCAGGACGCCTACCTGCACATTCCAACTGCTCAAGCACACCAGAGGTTCCTGCGCTTCGAGTTTCAGAGCCGCCATTATCATTTCCGAGCTCTTCCCTTCAGGCTGTCATCGGCACCTTGCGTCTTTACGAAGTGCATGGCAGTCGTAGTGGCGTCTCTGAGGGGACAAGGCCACTACATGTTCCCGTACCTGAATGACTGGCTTCTCATGGCACCCTCCAGGGAGGCACTGATGACGGCCATTCACTGCACCCAGTCCCTTTTTTAGTCACTGGGTATCCTCATCAACTACGAGAAGTCACTCCTGGTGCCGTCCCAGAAACTGCAGTTTATAGGAGCAGTTCTGGACACCATCAGAGGGAAAGCCTTTCTTCCCTCAGACAGAGCAGAACACATCAGGTCCCTCATCAGGGACCTGTCTGTGAAGAAGACCGTCCCGGCCAGAGGGGTCCTTCGCCTGCTTGGACACATGGCTGCGGCCATTGCAACAGTCCCGATGGCATGGCTCCAAATGTGGGTGACCCAGTGGATGCTAAGGGTACAATGGGACCAAAGGCAAGACCATCCACAGCAGCCAATTCGAATCACAAATGCCGTGATTTGGGATTGGCAATGGTGGCTAGATTCGGGGAACCTCTTCGCGGGGGTTCCCTTCGTAGCACCGTCTCCGACTGTGACCCTCTCCACAGACGCCTCAGGGCTCGGGTTGGGAGCACACCTGGACGGTGTTCGGTCTCCGGGCCTTTGGGCAGCCCAGGAGTCTCATCTCCACATCAACATTTTGGAAATGAGGGCAGTCCTATATGCTCTGCAGGCCTTCCGGTCAGAGATTCCACCGGGTACGCTCCTGTTACAAACAGACAATATCATGCTGATGTATTACCTCAACCGATAAGGAGGCACTCACTCCTACCCACTTTGCAGGGAGGCCATGAGAGTGTGGGAGTGGATATTGCAACACGGTGCAAACCAAATTGCAGTACACGTCCCGGGAGTGGACAGCACTGTCGCAGACAGCCTAAGTCGCTCTCATGCCAGAGTCCACAAGTGGGAACTTCTAAAGGAGGTGGCAGAGGATCTGTTTCACAGATGGGGCACTCCAGAGTTAGACCTTTTAGCGTCCCCATCCAGCGAAACTGCCCAGTACCTCGCTAGATCCAGGGCCTGGTGTTTTCTGGCGGGGCAGCGTTGTGTCCCTCTCCAGGCTGGGCAGATTCCTCTATGCCTTCCCTCCTTTCCGCTGATCAGAGAATTCTCTTAAAACTTACATGAGAACAGCGGCACTCATTGATCGTGCCTTTCTGGCCCAGACAAATTTGGTTCCTCTTCTGCATCAGCTATCCCGGGAACCTCCAGTTCCTTTGCCAATCAGCTCCCATCTATTGTCTCAGGAGGCGAGTTCATTGGTCCATCCAGACTTACGTTCATTGAACCTGCACGCTTGGCTCCTAGAGACATAGCCATGATGTGATACGGGGTCTCGCAAGAAGTGGCAGATGTACTCTCTGCCGCCAGAAAACCAGCAACCCATGCAACGTACGCCATGAAATGGCGTAGATTCTGTTTGTGGGCCCAAGCATGCGGTTTCTCGCCGTTAGACTGTCCCGAAAAGCTGGTTCTGGACTACCTGCTTTCCCTTTTTCATTCCAGACTGGCTTACTCCTCGATTAAAGTGCACCTTTGTGCAATTTCTGCTTACCATGCCCCGGTAGGCTATCGGTCGGTGGCCCAGCTGGACACTAATCGTGCCTTTTTAAGGGGAGTCCTCCACCTTAGGCCGCCCATCAAGGATCCGATTCCTCCTTGGGACTTACCCTTCGTTCTGGAGCAGCTTACGCTGCCACCCTTTGAACCAGCCACGGATTGCGAGCTACGTTTCCCTTTTGAAAAATGTTATTTTTAGTTGCTGTTACTTCGGTGAGAAGGATCTCAGAATTGCATGCTCTTATGTGCAAAGAGCCTTATTTGGTTTTCAATCAGGACAGGGTATTCCTAAGGACAAACCCAAAGTTTTTGCCTAAGGGGGTTTCAGCCCTCACTCTTAACCAGGATATCGATCTACCAGTGTATTTCCCAAGGTACACTAATCGAGGAGAAGCCCTTCTGCACACCCTCGATGTGCATCGGTGCCTCAGATACTATCTGACCAGAACCAAACAGTTTCGACAGGCGGACCAACTTTTTGTCTCCTTTGCCCACAGAAAGAAAGGAGCTCCTGTCTCCAAGCAGTCACTCTCAAGGTGGCTCATCCAGTGCATCATTTTCTGTTATGACAAGCGCAATAAACCCTTACCGGGCGCGGTCAAGGGTCATTCCACAAGAGGGGGTGGCTGCTACTTTTGCGGTGTTAAAGAATGTCTCCACTTCAGCTATTTGTGCTGCAGCTACTTGGAGCTCTGTGCATACCTTTATCAGGCATTACAGTCTGGACATTGCATCGAGGTGAAGAGCAGGGTTCGGCCTAGCCGTCCTTCAGGGACTTCTGTCCTAGGCTTGAGTAGTATCGAGATCTCTACCTTTCCTCCTCCCAGTGGCGCATGATTGCCACTATTGCTTGGAAATCAGTCTAATGGTGTAACCTGCTGCAAGAGCTGTATCTCAGTAAGATAGTACAGTCGTGAACACCGTAACGAGTAGATCTTCGAGAACAGCTCTTGCAGTACCTTCCCCACCATCCCCCTTCTTTCTTTGAGGTAGGTCGAGCCAAACACCCATCTTACGGGATGGGATGTTCCATTTTATAGTCTTGGCCATCTGGTGGCGGATCCTTGGTCTCCTCTTCTGATGTCATCCAGCGGCCAGGAGTCTCGGCGGAGAACTGAGGATTTGGGGACCGCCTCTTGCTGTACTACGCCGACATCGGGGCGGGACAACGCTGAGGCGCCCGCTGGAAGACTGCTAGCTAGAAAATTTCCGTGGGTTCCTGACGCCTGATGGCTTCAGTCCTAATGGTGTAACCTGCTGCAAGAGCTGTTCTCGAAGATCTACTGTTACGGTAAGTTCTTATGTAACTGTACTATCCACAGGAAGGGGAGGTGGGGTAGCGGGTACTACCCCAGGTCATATGCCCCATACTCCAGGCCTGTAAAGTACACACAGGTCAGAGGGCATTACAGGGACAGGGGAAGGAGGTCTGCTAGGCAAGCCAGCCCAGCTCCAGGTGCTAGACCACAATCCAGACAGAATCCCTGACTGCACAAATCAGGCTGCCACTCCTCCAGTAGGGGGCAGGTTGGCCCACTATTTCCAACACTGGGGAAACATTACCACAAATTGAGTACTGGAGTCAGTGAGTCAGGGTCTCTGTCTACAGTTTCAAACAGTTTCCAAAACTCCAGGGCCGCAGGGTTTTCTGGCCTTCAACTCCAGCAGAGACTATTCTGCTGGAGTTAAAGGTAAAAAAGCTCCTACAAGCCAGGGCAATAGAGCCAGTCCCTCTTACCCATGGGGAAGGGGCATGTACTCAAGATACTTTCTGATCAAAAAGAAAATCGGAGATTGGCGGCCAATCCTGGATCTCAGCTACCTAAACAAACACTTGGCAAAGCCCAGGTTCAAAATGGTAACACTGGCAATAGTAATTCCTTCTCTAAGGACAGGAAACTGACTGGCATTTCTGGATCCAATCAGACCTTGCCACAGAAAGTACCTGAGGTTCTCTTTTCCCTCAGGTCATTACCAGTTCTCAGCACTTCCCTTCGGGCTCACTTCTGCCCCATGGGTATTTACAAAGTGTCTGTCAGTAGTGGCAGCTTACCTCAGAAGGCAGGGAATCTGTGTATTTCCTTACCTGGATGACTGGCTAGTCCTAGGGAATTCATACCAGTAGGTAAAGGATTCCATCAGGGTGACTCAAGGTACCCTGGAGTCACTGGGTTTCCTTATCAGTGTTCAAAAGTCTCAGATGGAGCCAATTCAGTCACTGGAGTTCATTGGAGCAGAACTGGATACTGTTCAGGGAAAAGCTACATAGATACATAGACAGTGTCGGCAGATAAGGGCCTGTGGCCCACCCAGTCTGCCCATTTGAGCTTGTAAGTTCAGTTTGTTTTCCTAGAAGTCTGTTGTCCCTTACCCCTGACCTCCAGAATTCCTTTATGTCTATCCCATGCATTCTTAAATCCCGTGATTGTTTCAGCCCCCACCACTTCCTCTGGCAGGGTGTTCACTTGTCCACCACCCGTTCTGTGAAGAAATTCTTTCTTATGTTTCTCTGAATCGTCCTCCTTCAACTTCATCCCATGCCTCTAGTCCTGGAACATCTTTTCGCTTAAAATAGTGTTTTCCTGCACCCTGTTCCTCTCTGTAAGATACTTGTATGTCTCTATCATATTCCCTCTCCCTTCTCTCCTCCAGGGAGTACATGTTCAGTTCCTTCAACCTGTCTTCATAGGACTTGTGATGCAATCCATGCACCATCTATGTTGCCCTCCTCTGAACCTTCTCTACCCTGTCTATGTCCTTACGTGAGGTATGGTCTCAGAAGCACACTGTACTCCAGGTGGGGCCTCACTAGTGTCTTGTATAGCGGAATTATGACCTCCCTTTTCCTGCTGGTGATGCCCTGCCTATACATCCCAGCATCCTATTTGCTTTACCTGCTGCCTTGTCACACTGTTTCCCTACCTTGAGGTCATCTGAGATGATAACCCCAAGATCCCTTTCCTGCTTGGTGCATGCTATATCCTCACCCCAACTGATATATTGTGCCAGGGTTTTTGTGCCTATATGCATTATCTTGCACTTCTTTGCATTGAATTTCAACTGCCAAACCCCTGACCATTCTTCAAGTTTCTGCAGGTCCCTTCTCATTCTGTCTACACCCTCTGGTGTGTCTACTCTGTTACAGAGCTTTGTGTCATCAGCGAACAGTGAAATTCTGCCTTCTAGGTCCTGCGCCATGTCACTGATGAAGATGTTGAATAGGACCGGTCCCAGCACTGATCCCACAGGCTTTTCTCCCACAGAAGACAGTGTCAAATCTACTGACTCTAGCAAATTCCTTTGCCTTGGGTCAGCCCAGAACTGCAAGACAGTTCCTAGCATTACTAGGATACACTGCCTCAACTACTGCATTAGTGTCAGACTCCAGGTTCCAGATAATGGATATTCAGTGTCACCTCAGATCACATTGGTCCCAAAGAAGGGATCCCATTTCAAAGCTTATGCCAGTTAAAAGACCTCTTGTTACTGGCTCTGCAATGGTGGAAAGAAAGGGACAACCTCTGACAGGGCATCCCCATTTAGCAAAAGCACCACACTGTGGTCCTAACAACAGATGCCTCCCTCCTAGGGTGGGGAGCACACACGAGTGACCTCAGAATCAGCGGAATTTTGTCACCTCAGGAATCCAAGCTGCACATCAGCCTTTTAGAGTTGAGAGCAGTCGTCCTTGCCCTAAAAGCCTTTGCCCCTCAGTTGAGTGGTCAAGTCAGTCTAGGTCAGGACAGACAACACAAACACCATGAGATATAGCAACAAGCAAGGGGGGCACCAGATCTTCAAGGCTGTGCACAGAGGCCATGAAAGTTTGGTCCCTAGCTTATTCCCTGGAGGTGCATATGTTTGCCATTCATCTTCCAGGGAAGGACAGTACACTGGCAGATTCACTCGGCAGAATCAGCCAGGATCATCATGAATGGACTCTGAACAGGCAAGTGTTGGACACAATTTTCAGGCGTTGAGGCACCCCAGAAATAGATGTTTGCCTCAAAAAACAATCACCAGCTTCCACTTTATTGCTGCAGGCCACCCTCCTCGGGCGCAGTGCCCATGGAGGCACTAGCCCTGGATTGGACGGGAACATTTCTTTATGCCTTCCTTCCAATTCCACTGATGTCAAGAGTCCTTCTCAAGCTGAGGGGTAAGTCTGCAACCATGATACTTGTTGCCCCAGACTGGATCAGGCAGCCATGGTACCCTTTGTTGCCCATCCTGTCCACCAAGCAACCCATTCATCTGCCCCAGAGATACAGTCTTCCAACAACTGATCAAGGGCAGATAGTTTTTCCGAACCTCAAGAGCCTTCACCTGAAGGCTTGGGTCTTGAGGAGTTAAATTTTTTGTAATTTTTAGGTTTTTGTCCCCTTTTTTTCTCCCTGACCCGGGATTCCGGTAGACACGTATGTGCGCGTGCGTGGAGGTGCACGTGCACATCGAATACTGGCTCGGCCCCTTCTGCCCCCGCCCTGCCTATCGCTGCCATGCCCTCCCGCCTACGCTTCCCACTGGACCTCCACCCAGTGGGAGCGGAACTACAGGGGGTGCAGGCAACCACCTCGGGAGAGGACAGCTGCCTTGTGGCTGCTCAGTCCTGCTCCCTCCCTCCCTTACTTGCCGGCTCCCTGACACACAACCAGAGGTCGTCCTGAACCCAGGTCGCCAGTGTAGCACGAGGTAAGACCTCCAGCACTGCAGCCCTCTGTGCCACCAGGCCGGCTAGGAGTTAGAATTTTCTGAGTTTAGCCTGTCAGAAGAGGTAATGAACGTTTCTCGGGAAAACTTCCACAAGAAAGACTTACCGTATATACTCGTGTATAAGCAGAGTTTTTTTTTACCCTTTTTTTCCGACCATAATATACTCCCTCGGCTTATACGTGGGTCACTCAATTTTCCAGTTATCCACGGTCTGCACTTTGCGGCGCAAATTAACCCACACACATAAATAAATAGGGTCCGTTACCAGTCTGTCACCACACTGCCCAAAAATGAGCCTAAAGAGAAAACGCAGCTCATACGATGTAGCTTTCAAGCTGCGGGTGATTGAGCATACAGAAGCAACAAACAGCTGTGCTGCCACTCGACACTTTTGTGTGAACAAAAAACAAGTCAGGGAGTGAAGAAAGCAGAAGGACATTCTGTTAGAGCTCCCTAAATCTAAACGAGCCTGCTGTGGGTATAGACCTACATTTGATTCTTTGGAGTCTGAACTGAACAATTGGGTTCTGCAGTGCAGACAACAGCTACATTGTGACACGTATGTCAATATGCATGCAGGCTCTAAAGTTGGCAAAAGATGACAGATTTGCCAGTAGCTTAGCTGGTGCTGATAAATTTATGGCTTCTACTGACTGATGCTCCAGATTTATGGAGCGGCACAGTTTAACCTTGCGGCAGTGAACAAAAATTGCACAGAAGCTTCCCCCCTGACCTGGAAAACAAAGTTGACAGCTTTGATCAGTTCACCACAAAACTCAGGAAAAAAGCACAACTACGAGCTGGTCCAAATTGGTAATATGGACGAAACACACCTGACGTTTGACCTCCCAACGAATTGCGCAGTAAATCCATCGGGCAGCAAGACAGTTCTCAGAAAGACAACAGGGCATGAAAAAAATCATTTTACTGTTGTGCTGTCTTGTTTGGCCGATGGATCTAAACATAAGTCCATGGTCATTTTCAAGCGTAAAACGCTAACAAAAAAAGTGACTTTCCCACCTGGTATCCTTCTCTTTCCTCACCCAAAGGGATGGATGGACAAGGAACTTGTCTGTGTGTGGCTGCAGAAGGTGTGGGATACATGTCCTGGTGCCCTTAGGCACAAACGATCAATGCTGGTGTGGGATATGTTCCAAACGCACCTGACAGAAGATGTCAAAAAGGCAGCCAGAAAAATCCACACAGACCTGTGCATTATCCCAGGAGGGCTGACATCCATGTTACAACTCCTTGACATTTGCCTGAATAAGCCCTTCAAAGATAGAGTGCGCAAACTGTGGGTGGAGTGGATGTATTCTGGAGCAGGAACACTGACAAAAGGTGGCAACCTGAGAGGACCCGAGCTTGAACTCATTTGTCAGTGGATCGTTCAGGCATGGGATAGTATTCTGGCTGATATGGTGGTCAAATCATTCCTTAAGTGTAGAATAAGCAACAGTATGGATGGAACACAAGATGACGCACTGTACGAGGAATCGGAACATGAGCAAGAGCAGGAGGTAGAAGCGGATTACAACCGGTATGCAGATATCCTCACAGATGAATTTCTAGCAGAAAATGAACAGGGCCTCTGATTTTTCAAAGCCGACGACTGCGATGAAGATTTGGAGTGAGGTGCAGTAAGTTACCTTAATCCCCTGATTATTGCCTGATGATGTGCTTTACTTTGGAAACCGGTGTTACAGCAACATTTCTTTATCCCCTAGGTCTATAGCGATGGATATCAGCTGTCAGATGCCGGTATCTGAAATGCCTGCATTGCAGAAGGGGACGGGGCAGTGCTGCACTGGACATTTAAACCAATGTTTTATTTTTCAATTTGTGCATTGTTGATGGTGATGGCAATAAATATAACTTGGCTTATAAGCGAGTCAGGGCTGTTTTTTGTTTTCATGTACTGGCAGTTTGGGGGGTCAGCTTATACGTGGTTATATACAGAATGCTTCAAAATGGAAAAGATCTTCCATCTGTTGTAGGCCTAAGAAAATCAATCCCCTTAAGGCAGGTTTGTCCACATTGCTTGATTATCTGGTGCACTTGCAGTCTCTAGGCCTCAGGCCTGCAACCCTTAGGGTTCACTTAGCAGCAGTATCTGCTTATTTGTCTGCAGGTGCTCAGAGAACAATAGCGTCACACCCTATTTTTAGAAAATGTTTCAAAGGATTGCCACATATGTTCCCTCCTGTCAGGGAACCAGTCCCTCCTTGGGATATGAATTTGTGCATAGCCAAACTTATGGGAACTCTCCCTTTGAGCCAATGGCTAGTGCTACAGCTGACCTGAAATCTGTTACAAGGAACACTGTTTTCCTGGTGGCAATCACTTCAGCAAGAAGAGTGTGTGAGCTCCAAGCTCTCTGCACTGATCCCAACTACATTATCTTCCATAGGGACAAGGTGGTCCTTAGAACCAATAGAAAGTTCCTTCCAAAGGTGGTAGCTGAGTTTCACTTGAACCAGTCCATCACCCTGCCTGTATTTTTCACAGCAAATCCAGTTCAGGTGACTTGAAGCTTCATAGCTTGGATGTAAAAAAAGGTCTCTCAGCTATTACATTACACATACTAAAGGCTCAGGGATTCCCACTCACAGCTGTTCATTACCTATGGTGAAGTGGGAAAGGACAGGCCTGCCTTAAAGAGGTCAGTTACACGTTGGATAGTATCCTGCATCTAGTTCTGCTACAGTAAGGCTGACAAACAGCCACCACAGGGCCTTGGGGCCCATGCCACCTGTGGAACTGCTGCCTCTATGGCAGCTGCAAGGGACATCCCCTTGCTGGAAATCTGTAAAGCGCTACATGGAGTACAGTCCAAATCCTTCACAAAGCACTACTGCCGTCTGCCTGGATTTCCAGTCAAGGACTGATGCTAGGTTTGGCACTGCAGTATTGCAGCACCTTTTTCCCAAATAGGTTCTGTACCCACCTCCCAAGGCACTGCTTGGTAGTCTGCAGATTGTCTAATGCTACTAGAAGATTCCTGGGGCTTGAAGAAAAAATTACCATAGTAATATTGTTTCTTCCAGTGGATCTCCTAGTAGGATTAGACCTCCCATCCCTAGCTCCCCTTACATAACCTGAATAGGTTCAGCAATACTTTTTATGGGAGTTTATAAGGTTGCTATTAATCATTGCCTTATCTTTTTATATATTTGTTAATGCACACAAGTATGGCTAGGATACCTAGCTCTCCTTTTTTGTGTTTTCTTGTCCTATTTGGAATCCATCCTATTTACCAAGGGGAGGGTGTTGGTGTTTAGGGCATTTACTTATAATTAGAAAATAGGTCCAAGAATCCTAGTTTTCTGATTGGCTAGGGTATTGATATCAGTGGGTGGGTATTTTTCAAAAGAACCTGCTGTATAACTAGATCCTCACCAGGGTGCGCCATTACTATGAATTCTTGGGCACCCCGAATGTTCAGCTCGGTAAGCCACCATTTCTCTCTGCTCACTAATAAACACGCAAACAATAGCGGTTCGGCCACTTTCCTCCCATGACTCAAAGAACAAACAAAAAAACAAACTGTTTTGCCATTAAATAGCATGGGGTAGTAAACGCTCCACTCCAACTGTAAAAGTGATGACACTAGTCAGACAGAGAGAGCGCTATCACTGAAACAGTGACTGAGCACAAGAGCAGCAGTATTTCCTCGACTTTCCATACCGCACATGGACGTCCAGCTGTGGTACGAAAAATGAAGAAAATATCAGTCTTCTCATGCACAGCAGCAGTGCTGGAGATACCGCAGTCTCTGCTCTTCACCACAGTGAACGTTTTCAAAATCGGAAGGTATTTCTCAAGCTACTAGTTTTAATGCACAGCAAAACAAAATACAAATAAATCCACATAATAAAAGCAAGTTAATTACTGTATGGTGAAAAATCATAGGCAGTCCTCAGCTGAGTTGTGTCACGGTCCACTTAGTTGCGAGAGAGATACATAAAGGGAAAATAAAAAAAGAAACTAGACAGTGGAAAAAAAGTGCTGCAAAACTAAACGGGAGAGAGGGTCAGGGGCAGTAACTGCATACGACTGGCTTTTTATTAAACTACATTGTTCATAATAATGAAGGTGTAGGAACTATTTTATCACAAAACGACTTTAAATTCATTTTCTATTAATTTTTTTGCAATTTGTTTTTTACACAACCCATTTTCTAAGCGCAATAAAACCCTCCAGGGTGGGCATTATTGGGAAATACCGGACCTTCCAAGGGCTATAAGGCCCTCCGACTGCAGCGTCGGGCCTCATTACACCCCTTGGCGGTTCTGTATTTCCCAGTAATGCCCACCCTGTCTGGTATTATTGCTTACTTATTTAGTAGTCTACTGTTTTCATCTGCAAAATAGAATATGGCAGTTAGATAAAACACAGTCCACCGAGAGGCAGCAGGTTGAAATGTTCCATTCCAAATTCTGTAATTTGCATACATTCCACTTCAGAGTTCCAGGGGCAGTCAGGGATTCTGAGCTGACTGCAGATTGTCTAATCCTACTAGGAGATCCCTTGGAAGAAACAGTATTACTATGGTAAGTAATTTTTTTTCTGCCCCCTTACCATTTCCTTCTTGAGGTGTCCCTTTTGTCCCTAAACATTTCCTCCATGGGGTGTCCCTTCTGCCCCAACCAGTTCCTCAGAGCGGGGGTGTCCCTTCTGCCCCTAACCAGTTCCTCCATGGAGTGTCCCTTTCCGCCCCCTAACCAGTTCCTCTTTGAGGTCTCCCTTCTGCCCCTAACCAGTTCCTTTACGTGGTGTCACTTCAGCCTCTATTTCCTCTGTGTGGTGTCCTTTACTGCCCCCTAACCAGTTCCTCTGTGGGGTGTTTTCTGCCCCCTAACCAGTTCCTCCATAGGGTGTCCCTTTCTGCCCCCTAACCAGTTCCTCCTTGAGGTATCCCTTTCTGCCTCTAACCAGTTCCTCCGTGGGGGTGTCCCTTTCTGCCCCACTAACCAGTTCCTCCATGAGGTGTCCCTTTCTGCCACACTGACAAGTGTCTCCTCTCTCTTGCTCCTGTGCCCAGTCCCTCATTCAGGGTTACTGTGTATGCTGAGCTACCCAGTGGTGCAGAGTGAGTAAGAGTGTGAAAAAGAAAGTGGGTGTTACTCACTTTGTCAGGACTGCTGCTTATATGATGGCATACAGGTCCATGGCTACAGTTTGATTTGGGATCCGAGATGTTTTGCCAGCAACGTATAACATGACTGTAACTTTACACCTGTTGTGTTTTATTTATTTTTCTCTTCAGAGGGTGACGTTTACACATGGGGGAAAGGAGCCCGGGGGAGGCTGGGAAGAAAAGAAGAGGACACTGGGATACCTAAAGCAGTACAACTTGAGGAGAACCACCCCTATGCTGTGACCTCAGTGGCCTGTTGCCATGGAAACACCCTGCTGGCAGTGAAGCGTGAGTTATTCTGTCTATGTGGTGGTATCATGTTTATCACTGCCTGTGGTTCATGGTTGTGTGTTTATGTATTGGCTTGTGGCTGTATGTGTTCATTTGAGTGTATATGTAAGTATATGTATGTGTATGTAATATAATACTGTACATTAGAGCAAAAAACAGGAAAAGGAAATACTCTGAAAAAACAAGCCTTTTTTTAAATCAAGATTTCAGTTGCTGGGCCTGCCTCTGAAAATCCCTGCTGAGAGAGAAGGAAAAAGGTTTTGGATCCAAATCTAAAGAAACTGTTCCAAAGCACCAGTTTTCGATTTTTTTTTTTTAAAGGCTCATGTGTGATGGGGTGGCTTTTTTAAAGTCACCCCCCGCCCCCGACTTTCCAGAGCCCACATCCTCATATCATGGAAACCTAGACAATGATGGCAGAAAAAGGCCAACGGTCCATCTAGTCTGCCCCAGGACGTATTGCCCATGTGGGGTTTTATCCTTCATGGTCCAACCCCGCTTACTGCTACTGAACTGAGCAACCACCAGACATTTTACTGTGTCCCAGCCATGCTTGAAACCATTTGTGGTCTTGGTGCCCACCACCTCCGCTGGCAGACTGTTCTGTGGTTCCACCACTGTTTCCGTAAAATAGAACTTCTTCACATCCCTTTTAACACCCCCACCACCAGTTTCCACTCGTGACCTCGGGTTCTTGACTCTACTCCTGTTAAGTAGTTCCCCTCAGTTTACCTTGTTTATTCCCTTCAGGAACTTGAAGGTCTCTGTGATATCCCCCCTCTCTTATTTATTTATTTATTTTTTGTTAACCGGGTTAGGTGCGCTAGCCAAAGCTGACTATTTTCAGGCACGACCCGGGAGAATACATACGTAAAATGAGATGCGATTATACAATACATAGTATATAGTACAGGTACATAGTATATAGTACAGGTAGGTTAGAATACATATCAAGTCAGACAGTACTCGAGATAATACGTACAGCTATGCAGAGATGACAAAAGTGACATTAGTACATGCAAATAACTGAAAGTGGGCTAAGTGGCAGCTATAAAGACATTTTATAGCAAAGCTTGTTTAGAAGTGCAGCAGTGTCTTGGGCGAAATAGGGTGGTTAGCTGTGAGGCATTAAGTGGGATCAAAGCATGTGCAGGGGTCCCGGGATAGGTGGCGATATAGTTCTTTTTTGAAGATTGGGTGGGAGTTAGCCTGCCTTAGGGCAGGAGGGAGGGAGTTCCAGGTGGCTGGGGCGGTGCAGTGAAATGCTCTAGAGCCTTTTGAAGTAAGACACCTGGGTATGGTGAGTAGAAATTTGTTTGCTGAGCGTAGTCTGTGGGCAGGTGTCTGCGGTACAAGTAGAGCTGCAAGGGATTACACGTTCAGTGCCTTGAGGCAATCTTCATAAGCTCTGCCTTGTTGGCCCTGAATCATCTTTGCCATCCTGCAGTGCACCGTCTCCAGCCTCTCCCTGCCCTTCCTTAGGTGAGGACTCAGAACTGAGCACAGTATTCCAGGTACAGCTTCACCGGTTACCTATACAGAGGTAGCAGTACCTCCATTTTTCCTGCTGTCAATCAATACCCTTTCCAATACATCCAGCCTTCTATTAGCCTTACCATAGGCCTTGTTACACTGGCTTGGTCGTTTGAGGGAGTCACTAATGATGGCTCCCGGGTCCCTTTCGTCTGCCATAGTGCTCAGTGTAATCCCACCCATCTAGTACTCTGTCCTGGGTTTTTCCCCCTAGGTGCATCACCTTGCATTTTTTGGCACTGAATTTTAACTGCCAAACCTTAGACCACCTCTCTAGCTTTGTAGGCCCCTCTGCATCTCCTTGATCCCTTCGTCAGTCTCTACCCTACCACAGAACATTGTGTCATCTGCGAAGAGACATAACGTGCTCCAGATGCTCTCTCCAGTGTCGCTGATGAACATATTGAAGAGGACAAGACCCAGGACAGATCCCTGCCGCACCTCACTGACTCATGACCTCCCTCGTTTTCGATTTTACCCCGTTTACCACCACACTCTGCTACTTAAGCATGTTGTCTGCATGCAGTTCACTACAGGGGACACTAGTGCATTGACTCCTGCCTGACTGATGGCAAGTCTCCACCTAAGAGATGCACACAGGGGCTGCTGTTCAGAAATCTACACTCGCGCCCCCGATGAATGCATCACCCTCTTCCTCCTCCATGGTGTACCCACTCCCCACTGAGCCTGGAAAACGAGAGACCATGAGGCCATTCATCGTTCTGAATATTTTTTTTAAAAATGGAGGATGAACAGCAGCTCTTCTCCCTCCATGCTAGGTAAACAGGCTGAGTCAGTCTACACTCTGCAGTTCAACCGAACCAGATTGTGCTCATGGAAAAAAAGGCAGTGCCCGTGACTATTACCTCACTGGCAAGAAGTATTACTGTGGTTTTCTTCCATTTAATCCCACAGATTTTTGCTTTCCTGCTCACACCTTGAATGGCACAATAGACCCTATCATATTACAATTCTGCACAGCTCAGCTCTTGGGCAAGGTTATGAAGACAGTTGTAGGTATGCATAAATGTTCTCCTCTTACCTGTGCCCACCTGCACACTTTATGAGAATGGCTTCTGTTCATTAGCACCCAGAGCAGCGCTTGCTGTTAGTGATGGACTGAGAAGTCACTGAAGGGACTGCCTGTTGTCCGAGCGGTCCAGTTCTGCTCAGGGATATAAGATCGCACATGGACCTTCTCGTCATTGTGTCCTTTGCTGCTGGTTGTTCCTGGGTTTTTTTTTTTTTTTTTTAACTTTTTCCTGGTCTCAGCCTGGAGGAACCCAACCATCCTCTGGTTTTGCCAGCTGGGCCCTGACGTACCCGGAATCCAACATCATGATGCTCGCTACCGGGAGATTTTACCTATGGTTTTCTCCCGTTTTTTCCCCCCTACCCCCTGAGGGCACCAACATGAAGGACTTAGTCAGACAAGCGGCGTGTCATCAGCGTCCTAGGCCCAGCCACCCTGACACCTTTGAGGAGCCATTGCACCTTGCTGTCTGTATTTCGGACTGATGGTAACGCTTATGGGCATGATCACTGCCCGTACTCCGAGGAGCGATCTGTGGGACACTCCGTCTTTCTGACAACCTGGCCCTGTTCCCGAACCCAGGTCGCTGGCATAGCATTTCTGAGTTTTCTGTATGGTGGCGTATGTATATCTGTGTGTCAAAGGTTGAAGATTTTTCTCATTAATACCTAGTCTTGGGCTGGTCTCTGGATGTATTCAGTGGTCCTCCCGGATAATTAACAGTTAAGAATTTTGACATTAGGCCAGCCCAGTGTCAAGGTGGGCTTAGACACTGGTTGCTGCACTGCTGACCTGGATTTGTGAATGACCTGGGTCACTCGGGCTGGCCAGGGGAAGGAGGACTGAGCATCTGCAAATAGTTCTCCTCGGTCAGGGAGGGGGGACAGGGCATGCTGCTGCTTGACTCCCGCCTAGCGGAGGCAAGATAGTACAGTGGTGGCTGCCGCTCAGAGGGCTGGGCACAGGTGCGGAGTGTGTGCGGGGTCTTCACGTCTGCCAACCTCAAGAAATGGGGTGAAAACATGGTGGAAAACCCCACTGGGCAGGAGGATGCCTGCCAGACCACTACAGGCTCCGCACTGCCTACAGGGTACTAGATTGAACCACATAAGTCCCAGAGGCAGTGGGTGGCAGGGCAGTCTGGGGCTGAAGCAAGACCAGTGGCAACAAAGGGACATAAAAAAGGTTTAAAAAAAAAAGAGTATTGACATTAAGCTTGAGTTCGGGTTAAAACTTGTGAGGTAGTTGTGGCTAGGCTAGTAGACCATGCTGCCCATGGTAGGCTCCGCAGCCAGGGGAGTGGTTGGTGCCACTTCTAGCCAAGACTAGTGTAGTGCCATCTAGTGGGGGTGACTGATACAAATCTGGGAGAAAACCTCATGAGGCTCTGAGTGACGGCATAGGATACACCCACTAAGGCCATATGCAGTGGACCCCACCACCTAATAGCAGGTGGTGCGCTAGTGATTTATGGGGCGGGGTGGGTGTCCCGGTGCAAGGAGAGTCACAAGCTACGGTAGGGACAGAAAGTGTGTGTGTGTGTGTGTATAGATATATATAAATGTATATATATACACACACACATTTTATAAAATGTGAACGTTGTTAGCAAACTCAATCCCAGGCTTAGAACAGATGGAAGTTCAAATTCTTTATCATCAGGGTTCAGATTCCAGTTCTGGTGGTTACCCCAGTCTCCACCGATGCACAGGATCAGTAACATTTATTTTCAGTGGTCCAGCACAAATCCCATGGTTCCACCACCAGTGGAATTTTTCAGCCCATATTTTTCTGTGTGTGTCTCTGTCCATGCTGGGTAAAACTGCTAGGCAGAACAGAAGTACACTGCCAGAAAATGTCTCCTGCAGAAATGTGATCCTATTGTTCTCTCTCTCTCTCTTAACGTCATTAGTTTCATGTTAATTTTCCTGCACTCATTTCACTTGTAGCTACAATTTCATGCTTGGAATTCTTTTTGTAATCCCTGGCTCAAAGGGCAAAACTTTCAGCAAGCCCAGCCAGGCACTCTGGTGTGAGAACTGATTGACTGCCAGGAGGCTCGTGCCATCTGAGTTCTAACATTGCTTTTGTTATTGCAGCTTTACTGGAGGAGCCAGCTCCGCGGTGACACAGGGTCAAGAGCAGTGGGGTGCACAACACCCAAAGCCAGAAAAGCAAATGTAACTGGAAGAAGTGCAGAGGAGATGATTGCTGGCTGAGCTGCTCCAAGATCTCTCCTCTGGCAAGGGATTGCTCTCCTGAGCTATTCGCTGCAACTGATGAAGCCATAAAATGCGCTTGATACCCACAGTATACCATAATGGTCAAACCTAGGAGCCAATCACTAGTCAGGGCTCAGAACTGATAGTCTTTGCAGGTAGCAGTACATCCTTGGCTACCAAAGGGTTTTGTGCACTAGCCAGTCGTTTCCAAATAGAGACACCAAACTGGATTAGCTTATGAATGTGTTTACTCTTAAGACAATATTGCTTGTAAAAGGGATGAAACTTTCCAATGCAGGACTGTCTCATATTCTGTTGATGACGCTACTAAACACCAGGCAGTGGATGGTACCTGTGAATATCTGCTGGACATCTGTATCCTATTGTGTTGGTGTTGGACTCTGTTTTTTTTTGGTTGCCATTTTGACCGCCAATTAAAATTATTGGCCTAAACCAGGTTCCAGATAGCCAAAATCTACATGTTAATAAAAAAAATATGTGTATAACAGTGCTTTTTTATAACATTTTCTGAGAGCCACGCCCTGAAATTTCAGCTGGCCAACACAGAAATGCAGCTGGACTTTTGCCACCATTTTGGTGGTCGTGTTTAGCATTGCCGTTGAGTAAATAGAGAACACTGCCAACACCCAAGACTGCCTAATACAAGGATATCCCCGCAGAGGTCAGTACTGCTGCCCAGAGTGCTTGATCCTGTTTCAAGTGTTTGTGGAATGGACCCAGCCTGGCTGAGCCCTTGGGCTGTGCACTGATGACAACCCGAAATACTGCCCTTCCTAATGCTTTTGGATCACACTTACCGTACATATTTCTGTCCATAGTGGGCTGGCATATAGCAGTCTTTCCTGTGCCACCCCTAAAATCTTTCTGTTTAGTAGCCCAACACTGCAGGAAGTTGCCTGATAGCTTAGCAGCTAGACTGCCTGGACACTTATTCTGGGGGACTGAGTTCAGTTTCCAGTTGTCATGTTCTCTGTTTTATCAGTACAGTGTCTGACACCAGATGTACTCCTGTCTGTTCAAACAACATGAAGTATTGCTGTATTCTGACTATTGCAGTTAGCCCCAGCACTCAAACTGCCCCGGAGAGTAGAGGGTTAATTTTCTATGCAGAGCATAGAACGTTGAGCTCGAGCTCGGTTCAAACCTCTGTCTGCTGCACTTTGAAGCGCAACTATCAGATTCTTTACTCCCCTAACTGAATGGCCGCTCCAGAGATTTCTCCTTTGGTCACAGTTCGTAAGTCGGTTAAAGTCCTCGGTTTGACCGATTTATTTTTCCCAAGTTTCGGTTCAGATCTCTGTCTGTGGTACAGTAGGTACTAGGTAGTGAACTAGACATAGTAAACTTGTGGAGATTGTAAAAATTTATTTTTCGACCAGTTCGGCTGAACCGGCCATTTAGTGATTTATGTATTCTGTCTTTGTTTTTAAACTTAGAGTGTGGTTACCGGTCCTTATCGGTTTTAAAAAAATGGCATTTTCTTGTGTTTTTTTCCAATACCCGTGACACGGTTAGAAACAGATAAGGGTGTCTTGCCTGGTTGTTTGCCATAAAAAGGTAAGTTTGTGATTAGGATGGCTATGTCTGAGAAACCCAAAAGAAAAACCGGGCCTACTGGGTTTCAACACTGCAGTGTGTGTGGGGAGGTCTTTGCTAAGGCTGATCCCCACACCACCTGTGTTTATTGTCTTGAGTTTGACCACCTTGATTCAGACTGCCAGATCTGTAAAAAAAAAAAAAAAAATTTCCCTAAGTCTACCCTGGAAAAAAAATTAGGTAGGCTCAGGGATAAGGAGGCTGTGAAGTCTGCTAACCCAAATGGCCAGCCCAGTTCAGTTCTGGAGACTCATTTTCTGACTGCCGAAGAGATTGCCAATGTGATAAGGATTGTAGAATTGCTTCGACCAGTTCCGTCTGATCTGGCACCTTCTGGCAGGCGCTCGGTTTGGTCGGTTCCTCCGGTTCAAGATTATGCCCCTGAAGATTTCTATGAACCAGATTTGGAAGGGGATGAAGAAGATGATGATGATGATGAAGGAGAAGAAGAGGAAGAGGAGGAGGAAGAATAACAACGATGATGATGGTGTGGGAGGTCTGGTTGAGCCCATTGAATCAGACATCTCCCCAGACAGGCCTTCTGGTGTTTCCCCTCCTAGGTTTTCTGAGTCCCCTTCCCACTACATGTTTTACAGGAAAATGGCAGAAACCCTCCAGATCCCTGTGGAAGAAGCTGTAGAGGAACAAGAGGAACCTGATTATGTGGAGATGATGGACATCCCAGAGTCCACGAGACTGTCTATTCCCCTTCATAAGTCTTCTGGGAAACAGACACAAAAGATTTTAAGAACTCCAAATTCTGTACCTCCTGTCAATGGAAGGATGGACAAAAGGTACACCTTATCAGGTTCTGGTACAGAGTACTTGTATCAACAGTGCAGCCATGTTGGGGTTGTGCAGGCTGCAGCCTGTGATAAGGCTAATATACCCTTGGCTTCACACCCCCCAGATGAAGATTCTAGGAAGCTGGATGCCGTGGCAAAGAAACAGTACATGGCATCTGCCTTGGGACTCAGGCAGGCTAATTACAGGTACCATAAGTCCAGGTGGGACACTGTACTGGCACTGGTTAGGCAGGCCTCCCCCCAGCTAGCCTCGGTGCTGGAGGGGGTGACTGCTGATGGGATTGAGGCATCTAAGGTACAGTTCCATGCTGCTGTGGACTCCAGTGATGTGTTCTCTAGAGTCATGGCTACATCTGTGGCTCTTCGGAGAATGGCTTGGCTCAGATGTACTAGTCTCTCAAAGGACACCCAGGCTAAGGTCATGGATTTCCCTGTGGTGGGTAATTCTCTGTTTGGGGAGCAGACAGAGACTTACATGAAAAAGATGGATGAGTATAGGACCACCTATAGGAGCATACAGGCCAAGGAAGGGCAGGCAACTCCTCAAAGGCAGCAGACTAGGGGCAGCGGCAGACCTTTTCATAGGCCTTTCTACCAAGCACAGGCCTCTTCTCCCTTTCTTCAGAGGGGGTTCTTCAGAGGGAGAGGCAGAAGGAGGATGAGCAGGGCTGCATCCATCCCTCAACCTAAGGCTTCTGCCAAGCAGACACCTGATGTGTCAACCCGGGTCAACTCCCCCATTCCTGTAGGAGGCAGGCTGGCTAACTTCGTCCAGGACTGGATGTCTGTTACCTCAGACAAGTGGGTCCTGGAGGTGGTAAGCCAGGGGCTGGTTCTCAGCTTCAAGAAATTTCCAAAGCTGAGGGCCAGATCTTTTCCACCTGCAAGCATCTCCGAATCCATTGCCCTAGAGGCAGAGGTTTCATCTCTACTGGCTCTAAAGGCTGTAGAGAGAGTTCCTACATTGCACAGGGGCAAAGGTCTGTACTCCAGGTACTTCCTTACCCAAAAAAAGATAGGGGAGTGGCGACCCATCCTAGACTTAAGATACCTGAACAAACTTCTTTTAAAACCAAAATTCAAAATGGTGACTCTGGGAATAATCCTTCCCTCTCTAAGGCCAGGGGACTGGCTAGCCTCCCTTGACTTAAAAGATGCCTACTTTCACGTTTCCATCAGGTGCTCCCACAGAAGGTACCTCAGGTTTGAATGGCCTTCAGACCATTATCAGTTCAAAGCTGTGCCCTTCAGCCTGACATCAGCTCCAAGGGTATTCACAAAATGCCTAGCAGTAGTAGTGGCCTTTTTAAGAAGGAAAAATATTTCCATATTTCCATACCTGGACGACTGGCTCATTGTGGATCAGTCCCCAGACCAAGTCAAGTCAGACCTTCAAGTGACTCAGCAAGTGCTCACTTCCCTAGGATTCCTTCTCAGTCTTCCCAAGTCAGTTCTCGAGCCTGTACAGCTCCTCACCTTCATAGGGGCAGAGTTGGATACAGTCAAAGCAAGAGCTTTTCTTCCCCTTGAAAGGGCAAGGGCTATTGTAGAGCTGGCTTCTTCATTCCACCTTCTGGTCTCTCGGCCAGCAAGGGCCACATGACAGCTTCTACAGCAGTGGTCCAAGGGGCCAGATTTCAGATGAGCAACATTCAGTTTCACCTGAGGGCCTTTTGGTCTCAGAAGAAAGACTGTTTAACCAAACTAGTTCCAGTGACCCAGACTCTGATGTGAGCTCTCCAATGGTGGCAGGATCAGAGCAACCTCAGGCAAGGAGTCCCATTTGTCACTCTGTGGTCCTAACCACGGATGCTTCTCTGTTGGGGTGGGGAGCCCATCTGGGGGCTCTCACAGCCCAGGGACTGTGGTCCCCTCAGGAATCCCTTCTTCATATCAGTCTCTTTGAACTCAGGGCGGTCTTTCTGACCCTGCAAGCTTTCTCTCAGTCAGTGCAGAACAAGGTGGTTCAGGTCAGGACAGACACCACCACCACCATGTGGTACATCAACAAGCAGGGAGGCACTCGGTCCACGGCCTTGTGCACGGAAGCCATGAAATTCTGGTCCCTAGCTTATTCTCTGCAGACCTCTCTGATAGCAGTCCACCTTCTAGGGAAGGACAATGTGCTAGCAGATGCATTGAGCAGGATCTCCCAGGGCCATCACGAATGGTCCCTGGACCCTCTGGTGTTGAAAGTGATTTTTTTCAAGGTGGGGCACTCCAGAGATGGATCTCTTTGCAGCCCCAGACAGTCACCAACTTCCTCTGTTTTGTTGCAGTCCCCTAGTATTGGGCTCAGTCCCTCTGGATGCTCTGATTTTGAACTGGGAAGGCACATTTCTATATGCCTTCCCTCCCTTTCCTCTACTGTTCAAGGTTCTGGTCAAGGTAAGGTCACAACCTTGCAAAGTGATTCTGATTGCTCCAGACTGGGCCAGGCAGCCTTGGTACCCCCTGTTGCTGTCCCTAGCAGTCCATCTTCCCCTGTCTCTTCCCAGGAATTACAACCTGTTAACCTCCTCTCAGGGGAGGATGTGGTTCCCCAGTCTTCGGTCTCTCAATCTCAAGGCATGGCTCTTGAAGAGTTAGAGTATGCAGATTTGCATCTGTCCCAAGGGGTTCTGGATATTCTCAAAGCCCTCGAAGCCTGCCACCAGAAAAACTTACAACTCCAAATGGAAAAGATTCAGCATTTGGTGTTCCAAGAAGCGTATATCCCCAGACACTGCTGAATTGTCTACAGTTCTGGATTATATGGTTCATCTTAATGGCCTAGGCCTCAGACCAGCTACTCTCAAAGTACATTTGTCAGCTGTTCCTGCTTTTCTGTCAGTGGGAAAGCCTTCCTCACTGTCATCTCATCCTCTATTCTGTAAATTTTTCAAGAGATTGCTTCATACCAATCCCCCCTTTAGGGATCCTACCCCTGCTTGGGATCTTAATGTTTGCATTGCTCAACTTATGCAACATCCTTTTGAGCCTTTGTCTTCAGCAGAGCTTAAGTACTTGACTTGGAAAACTGTGTTTCTGGTAGCTATTACCTCTGCCAGGCGTATCAGTGAATTGCAAGCTCTGTCAGTGGAGCCTGATTTTTATCTCATTCTATAGACATAAGGTGGTCCTTAGAACTAATAGGAGGATTTTGCCTAAAGTGGTTTCAGATTTTCATCTGAACCAGTCTGTGTCTCTCCCTGTGTTCTTCACTGATCATTCTTTTCAGGAGAAAGAAGTTTACACAGTTTGGATGTTAAAAGCGTCCTTAGTTACTACATTGTGTATACTACGGCTCACAGGTTTGACTCCCTTCAGTTGTTTCTCACTTATGGGGAAGTGGGTAAGGGCAAACCTGCAACTAAGAAAACTATTGCCAGGTGGATTGTCTCTTGTATTCAATTCTGCTATGAGAAGCTAGGCAAAATACCTCCCTCAGGCCTGAGGGCTCATTCGACTAGAGGTACAGCTGCTTCCCTGGCTTCAGCCAGGGATATTCCTTTGCTAGAGATATGTAAAGCAGCCACCTGGAAAACAGTCCATACATTTACCAAGTATTACTCCCTGGACATCCAGGCTAGGAGTGATGCTCAATTTGGTACAGCAGTACTGCAGAGCCTATTCCCAAGGTAGGTTCGATTCCCTCCTCCATGGAGGTACTGCTTGGTAGTCTGCAATAGTCAGAATACAGCAAGACTTCATGTTGTTTGAAGAAAAAAGTTACTCACCTTAGTAATTATGTTTCTTCTAATGGAGTCTTGCTGTATTCTGACCTTCCTCCCTACCTCCCCTCTCAGAACCTGTTTTTGGGAAGTGGGCTGGCAGGTGCAGTGTTGCACCCCAGGGGTGCATTTGGGTACTCCCTCCTTTTAGAGAGGGGGAGTGGGTTATATTATTAATTTAACAGCTTTAAGTTGTTCACTACCTGGTTTTTGATTTTGGATTTCTTGACTTGAGTCTTTTGGGGATCCAAAATATTTGGTTGCCATTTGGCTAGTAAAAATGTTACAATTTCCACATAGTAGTTAGTTAGTATTAGCGCGCAAGAATCTGACAGTTGCGCTTCAAAGTGCAGCAGACAGAGGTTTCAACCAAGCTCAACGTTCTATGCTCTGCATAGAAAATTAACCCTCTGCTCTCCGGGGCAGTTTGAGTGCTAGGGCTAACTGCAATAGTCAGACTACAGCAAGACTCCATTAGAAGAAACATAATTACTAAGGTGAGTAATTTTTTTCTTAAAATCGATACTAATCTAATGAGTCTGTGTCCTATCTGTAAATGTTGAAACCATTATAACGTACTTAATTACAACTTTGAAAATAGGCCCGTGGTGGTCCTAACAGTTATCTTGTCTAAAAATAAAGATTTGTATCAAATTTTGAAAAATTCTGAGTCCAGTGTGAAAACTCAGAACCATAGCTTTTGTTGTTTGTATTCTTTGACAGCTGAATCCAGTTAATAAATTGTGAAAGGCATCTAATCCCGTTACTGACAGTAAACTGTCACCTTCCCTTTAATGATGAACTTTGCATAAAGGTTTCCTAAAGGTGAAAAAAGTTTACCATTTGTTGACACGTTTACACCCTTGGAGGTAATAATCAAACCCACTAGAGCCAAAATACTCACTGTGTGACTTTGGGCAGGTCACTGATTCTGTCAGTGTTTCACTCTGTTCAGCTGTGGAAATAGAAGCAGGACCCCACTGAAAATGAGATGTTGCATGACAACTGGGCTATCCTGGGTAAATTGCTTTAAAAAAAAAAAAAAAAAAAGTGTTTTTTACCTTGTGGTTCAGAACATAAAAAAAAATCTGATTTATTTTCCAAGTACATTTTTTTTTTTTTTTTTGTTAGTACTTTTTACGTGTGCGGCCTCATCAGTCTGCATTCACGGCATCTGTCCATCTCCGTCTGATCCTGCCCTGGCCCCCAGTGAAGCCCCCACCACCATCTACCCCCGCGGCGGGGTTGCAGGGAGTCCTCTTTACTCCCCACCGACACAGGATCCAGTATTGTGCAGTGGTGCCCCCAGGGCCAGGCAGTACCCCTCTGATGCCCATCAAGCCACCGTGACCAAGCGCCAAGTTTTTCCCCTGTTCAGCCTGACGTGAACTAGGGCGTGCAATGACAGTATTGGAGGGGTCTCGCATGCGTCTGCACACGCTCTCCCCCCCGGCGCCGTGCCCCAAGCTCACCCCTGCTGTACAGTGCCAGTGCACCGTCCCCAGCCTCCACCAGAGGTCACTAGTGCACCAACTGCGAGCCCCCCACCCCAGAGAGGGAGAGCAGTCCACGGGCGCTCAGTCCCTCTCCACCCCTGGAGACCAGAGTCCGTTCCTGAACCCAGGTCGCCAGCATGGAGCGAGGTGTGATGTCCAGTGCCTCAACCCTCAGCACCACTAGGCCGGCCTTCTGAGTAAATTGTTTAACAAAAAAGGGGGGATTTTGACCCTGTGGTTCACATAAAAAACAAACTGGAGTATTTTCCATCAGCAAAGTGAATATCCGAGAAGTTCAGAATAAGGGATGCTGCTGCCTGGTTTCTAATCAAGCTGGGAGTGGAAATCTGAGAATGGGGAGAGGGAGAGAGAGAGAGAGGGGAAGAGTGTCGTTGGTGTAGGGACTGTATGAAGACAGGCATGGCAACCATAGGCTGTCCCGATATTGCAGCTGACGTGGGCACTCTTTGCCATGTCCACGACCCATTCGCTGCCACAAGCTGACAGGACGTTCTCTTTCTCTGTGAGTGAAGGGCTGCAGATCCCTTTATCACCACATGGGTTACTCCAGTGAGTTCATTTGTTTCATCTTAATGCAACCAACGGCACACACACACACACACACACACACACACACACACACACACACAAAATCCCCCACACAACAGTCTTTAGGTGTTGGCTGCTATGCAGGTGACAACCCTTCCTCAGAATAAAACAGGCAGGAGCAGATTACTTCCGTTTCTTTTCTTAAGGCATATTTTAACTCCTCACAGTCCTGGCCCCCTTCTATACCTGGGCATTCAGCCTCATCAGGCACCATCCCAGAGGCTTATCTGGGCAGTAGTATCCTCAATGTATTGTCCCGTGTGGCTGGGCCAGAAGGGGGAAGGCCCTCAGAGTCCATATTGAGATATCCAGGCCAGGGCCCCTGTCACTGGTGTGAGGTCTCTGAGGTAGCCAGGCCATCATCCTGCCACCAGCAGCATTTTCCACCTTTGGTTCAAACAACATTAAGTCTTGCTGTATTCAGACATAATGCAGTTAGCCCAAGCACTTGAACTGCCCCAGAGAGGAAAGAGTTAACTCTATGCAGAAGCATAGAGCGTTGAGCTCGAGCTCGGTTTTCAAACCTCTGTCTGTGGTACTTCCCAGTGTAACAATCAGATTCTTTACTCCGCCTAACAGTGAAGTCGCTCCAGAGATTTCCTCTGCTCGGTTCGGTAAAAGAAAAATAAAGCGTTCGGTTTAAACCGCATATTATTGATATTTTCAGATTTCCAGCCTCTGTCTACGGTACAGGTAGTATGTAGATAGGTAGTGACTGTGTTTTATTTTGCTAAAAAGTGTGGAAATTGTCTTTCTTCGGTTTCTTTCCGGTCGGTCCGGTTTGGAACTGACTTTGTAAAAAAATGTTCTCTTTCTGGGATTAGTGCGGTGGTCCGGTACCAATCGGTTTCAAATGAACCGGACTTTTGCTGTTTCTTTTAAAAAGCCCGTGACACGGTTTGTAACCGATTGGTTGCTTTATTACTTGGCTTGAAAGCTTCTGTAGGGTAATTTGTTAGGTTGGCCATGTCTGAGAAACCCAAGAAGAAAACCGGTCCCACTGGGTTTCAACACTGTACTGAGTGTGGGGAGGCCTTTGCTAAAGCTGACCCCCACCTCATCTGTGTTTATTGTCTGGGGCTTGACCACTTCAAGTCAGACTGCGAAATCTGTAAGAACTTTCCTAAAACCACTCTAGATAAAAGACTGAGTAGGCTGAAGGAAAGGGAGGCTGAGAAGTCCGTAGATCCGGATGGCCAGCCCGGTTCGGTTGCAGCCGAACCTGAGGAGGTGCCTACTGACCTAGGCGATACTTCGGGCAAAAGGAGAGCCGACCCCAAGGGGTCGGTTCTGTCAAAGAAAAAGTGCAAGTCTGCTGGTTCGGATCCTGTATCCCACTCTCCAACCACGGACGAAATAGCCAAAGCAGTTAGTATTGTCCAGTCGCTTAGACCGGTTCCGTCTGAACCGATACCACCGGTTCGGCGCTCGGTTCGGTCAGATCCGTCTCCTCCGGATTATGACCCAGATGCTTATTATGAGGAGTGGGAGGGAGACGAAGACTATCCCAGTGTTGACGATGATGATGACGACGATGAAGGGGGTCTGGATGTGCCCATTGAACCGCACATCTCCCCAGACAGGCCCTCGGGTGTCTCTCCTCCCAGGCTCTCTGAGTCCCCTTCACACTTTTTTCTACAAAAAGGTGGCACAAACCCTGCAGCTTCCCTTGGTTGAAGCAGCAAAGGAGGATGAAGAACCTGATTTTGTGGAAATGATGGATATCCCAGAGTCCAGAAAGCTGTCTATCCCTCTCCATAAATCTTTGGAGAAACAGACACACAACATTTTACAAACCCCTAATTCAGCACCTCCTGTGGATAAGAGAATGGACAGGAGGTATTCGTTATCAGGCTCAGCTGCGGAGTTCCTTTATAGTCATTGCAGCCATGTTGGAGTAGTGCAGGCTGCAGCCTGTGACAGGGCTAACATTCCTTTGGCTTCACACCCGCTAGATAAGGACTCTAGGACCTAAAGTGGATGCCATGGCCAAAAAACAGGATTTGGCATCCTCTTTGGGACTCAGGCAGGCTACTTATATAGCCTACACAGCGAGGTACCAGAAATCCAGATGGGACACGGTTCTGGAACTAGCTAAACATGCCTCTCCCCAGCTAGCCAAGGAGCTGGAGGTGGTGGCTGCTGATGGAATTGAGGCATCCAAAATGCAATTTCATGCTGCTATGGACTCCAATGATGTGGCATCTAGAGTCATGGCTACATATGTGTCTCTTAGAAGACATGCTTGGCTCACATGTACTAGCCTTTCACAGGATACCCAGACTAAGGCCATGGATTTTCCTGTAGTAGGTAACTCTCTGTTTGGGGAGCAGACAGAGGCTTACATGAAGAAAATGGATGAACATAGGACCACGTACAGGAGTGCACAGGCCAAGGAAAGGCAGGCCACTCTGCACAAGCAGCAGTCTAGGGGCAGGGGCAAGCCCTTTCAAAGGCCTTTTTACCAAGCCCAGGCCTCCTCTCCCTTCCCACAGAAGGGGTTCTTCAGAGGGAGGGGTATGAGCAGGGCTTCTCCCTCCTCCTCTCAGTCTAAGGTTCCTGCCAAGCAGACACTCTGATGTGTCAGCCCGGGTCGACTCCCCATTTCCAGTAGGAGGCTGGCTGGCTTACTACTTCCAGACCTGGAAGTCTGTGACCTCAGACAAGTGGGTCCTGGAAGTAGTAAGCCAGGGACTGGCCCTCAACTTCAAAAAATGTCCAAAAAGAAGGGCCAAGTCTTTTCCACCTGCACCAGTCTCAGAAACCCTTGCCCTAGAGGCAGAGGTTTCCTCTCTTCTAGCTCTCAGAGCTATAGAGAAGGTTCCTACTCAGCACAAGGGGAAAAGGACTGTATTCCAGGTACTTCCTTACCCCAAAGAAAACAGGGGAGTGGCCACCCATCCTAGACCTAAGGTATCTGAACAAACACACTTCAAAGCCCAAATTCAAAATGATAACTCTGGGAATAATCCTTCCCTCTCTAAGGCCAGGAGATTGGCTAGCATCTCTGGACCTCAAGGATGCCTACTTCCATATTCGTATCAGGTGCTCCCACAGAAAATACCTCAGGTTCAAGTTGCCTTCAGGCCATTACCAATTCAGAGCCATGCCATTCGGTCCAACATCAGCTCCAAGGGTGTTCACAAAGTGCCTTGCAGTAGTGGTGGCTTACCTCAGAAGACAGGGTATCACCATCTTTCCATATCTGGATGACTGGCTGTTAGTGGGTCAGTCTCATTTACAGGTTAAATCAGCTCTTCAAACTACCCAGGACGTACTCGGCTCCTTGGGTTTTCTTCTCAATCTTCCAAAGTCTGTACTAGAACCAGTTCAACTTCTCACCTTTATAGGCATAGAGTTGGACACTGTACAAGCAAAAGCCTTCCTTCCCCTAGCAAGGGTAAAAGCCCTCATGGATCTCCTTTCGACCTCAGGTCTCCCACCCAGCAAGACAGTTCCTCCAGCTCCTGGGCCACATGACAGCTTCCACGGCAGTGGTGCAGGGAGCAAGGTTCCAGATGAGGGACATTCAGTTTCATCTGAGGTCTTTTTGGTCTCAAAAGGAGGATTCACTTACCAAACTGATTCCAGTGACTCAGACTCTGGTCCAAGCTCTCCAGTGGTGGCTGGACCAGGACAACCTCAGACAAGGGTTCCATTTCTCCCTCAAGTCCCATCAGTAGTTTTAACTACGGATGCTTCTCTCCTAGGGTGGGGAGCCCACCTGGGAGCCCTGACAGCTCAAGGGCTCTGGTCTCCACAGGAGTCTTTCCTTCATATCAATCTCCTGGAACTCAGGGCAGTTTTCCTAGCCCTGCAGAGCTTCTCGGATTCAGTCAAGGGCAAGGTGGTCCAAGTCAGAACGGACAACACCACCACAGTGTGGTACATCAACAAGCAGGGAGGCACTTGGTCCTCGGCCATGTGCACAGAAGCCATGAAGCTGTGGTCTCTGGCCTATTCTCTTCAGACTTCTCTGGTAGCAGTTCACCTTCCAGGGAAGGACAACATACTAGCAGATGCTCTGAGCAGAATTTCACAGGGTCACCACGAATGGTCCCTGGATCCTCACATACTGAAGGTCATCTTCTCCAGGTGGGGCACTCCAGAGATGGATCTCTTTGCAGCCCTGGACAGTCATCAACTTCCTCTGTTTTGTTGCAGACCTCTAGTCCTGGGGACGGTTCCCCAGGATGCTCTCTTTTTGGACTGGAAGGGCAGGTTTCTCTATGCCTTCCCCCTGTTGTTCAGAGTTCTGATCAAGATCAGGACTCAACCCTGCACAGTGATACTGGTGGCTCCAGATTGGGCCAGACAGCTTTGGTATCCTGTACTGCTGTCCTTGTCAGTGTCACGTCCCCTGTCTCTGCCCAGGACATACAACCTCCTGTCCTCCTCCCAGGGGCAGATCTGGTACCCCAATCTCCAGTTTCTCCATCTCAAGGCCTGGCTCTTGAAGAGTTAGAATATGCAGCTCTACATCTTTCTCAGGGAGTTCTGGATATTCTGAAGGTCTCTAGGAAACCTTCCACTAGAAAAACTTAAAACTCCAAATAGAAAAGGTTCAGTATTTGGTGCTCTCAGAAAGGCATCCTGCCTGATTCTGCAGACATTTCCACAACCTTAGACTATCTAATTCATCTCAATGGTTTAAGCCTTAGGCCTGCCACTCTGAAGGTTCATCTAGCAGCTGTCTCTGCATTCCTCTCAGCAGGGAAGGGCTCTTCCCTGGCAGCTCATCCTGTTTTCAGAAAGCTTTTCAAAGGTCTGGTTCACATTAACCCTCCCTTTAGGGAGCCCACTCCGCCTTGGGATCTTAATGTCTGCATAGCTCAGCTAATGCAGCCACCCGTTGAACCTCTGGCTTCGGCCAAATTGAAGCACTTGACCTGGAACACTGTATTCCTGGTAGCTATTACTTCTAGTTCGGGCTGGCTCCAGTTCCCATTTAGTTCGGGCTGGCTCCAGTTCCCAGTTTGTTTGGGATGGCTCCAGTTCCCAGTTTGTTTGGGCTGGTTCCAGTTCCCAGTTAGTTTGGGCTGGCTTCCGTTCCCAGTTAGTTTGGGCTGGCTTCCGTTCCCAGTTAGTTTGGGCTGGCTTCCGTTCCCAGTTAGTATGTACTGGCACTAGTTCCTAGTTAGTTTGGGCTCGTTCCAGTTCATAGTTTTGGCTGGCTTCAGTTCCCAATTAGTTTGGGCTGGCTCCAGTTCCCAGTTAGTTTGGGTTGGCTCCTGTTCCCAGTTAGTTTGGGTTGGCTCCTGTTCCCAGTTAGTTTGGGTTGGCTCCTGTTCCCAGTTGGTTTAGGCTGGCTCCCATTCTCAGTTGGTTTAGGCTGGCTCCCATTCTCAGTTATTTTGGGCTGGCTTCAGTTCCCAGTTATTTTGGGCTGGTTCCAGTTCCCAGTTAGTATGTACTGGCACTAGTTCCTAGTTAGTTTGGGCTCGTTCCAGTTCATAGTTTTGTGAGGAGGAGGACCCTGTAAAAGCATCTATCCTAAATAGATACTTTTGCTCAGTATTTACCGAAGAGAAAGTAGGGCAGGGCTCACAGCTCAGCACCATGGACACAGGGGGGACAGAGGTGAGCACTGCTCCATTCACAAAAGAAAGGGTCCTACAAGAGCTCGCTAAGCTCAGGGTGGATAAGGCAATGGGACCTGATGGCATACATCCCAGGGTACTTAAGGAGCTAAGGGTGGAACTAGCAGAGCCATTAGCAGAACTGTTTAGTGAGTCTCTGAGCACAGGAGAGGTCCCAGAAGACTGGAGAAGGGCTCATGTGATCCCGCTCCACAAGAGTGGTAGCAGGGAGGAGGCAGAGAACTACAGACCAGTCAGTCTTACCTCAGTAGTGGGCAAGATTATGGAGGCACTCTTAAGGAAAGGATAGTGCAACACCTGGAATCCATAGGGGCACAGGATCCAAGACAGCATGGGTTTACAAAGGAAGGTCCTGTCAAACTAATCTCAGAGATTTCTTTGACTGGGTAACCAGAGTGATGGACCAAGGGGAGCAGTTGATGTCGCCACCTTGACTTCAGCAAAGCTTTCGACACTGTTTCACATAGAAGATTGATAAATAAGCTGGGTAGGCTTGGGGTGGGTCAGAAGTTGGTCAACTGGGTGGCAAACTGGTTGACTGGCAGAAAACAGAGAGTGGTGGTAAATGGTATACAGTCAGAAGAGATGCAAGTCACAAGTGGGGTACCTCAGGGATCAGTCCTGGGGCCAGTCCTCTTCAATATCTTCATTAATAACCTTGCAGATGGACTAGAGGATAAGGCTTGTCTGTTTGCAGATGACATCAAGATGTGCAAAAGAGTAGATGATCCAGATGGGGTGGGCAGAATGAGAAGAGATCTGGATAAACTAGCAAAATGGTCACAAGAGTGGCAACTGGGATTTAACGCAAAGAAGTGCAAGATCATGCACATAGGGAAGAGAAACCCTGAAGCCACCTATAGGCTGGGAGGGGAGTTGCAGGCAGTCACAAAGGAAGAAAGAGACTTGGGCATCATCATCACCGATGACCTGAAATCATCCAAGCAGACCTCTAAAGCAGTAGGTAAGGCTAGGGGGATGTTAGGGTGCATTAGTGGGTGTATCACAAGTCATAAGAGGGAGGTAATAATCCCTCTTTACAAGACACTGGTTAGGCCCCATCTGGAGTACTGCGTGCAGTACTGGAGGCCACACCTTCACAAGGACATTAACCAAATTGAGGCAGTCTAGAGAAGGGCAACCAAAATGGTGCAGGGACTGCATCAGAAGACATATATGAGGACAGATTAACGGAGCTCAATATGTATACCGTTGAGCAAAGGAAAGAGAGGTGATATGATCGAGACATTCAAACACCTTAAGGGCATTAACAAGGTGAAAAAGTCTAACATGTTTCAATATAAGAAAAATAACAGGACAAGAGGACACAGCATGAGATTAGAGGGAGGCCGATTAAGGGGGAATGTGAGGAAATTCTTTTTCACAGAAAGGGTGGTGGATGCATGGAAGGGCCTACCTCAGGAAGTGGTGGCTATGAATACAGTGCAGGGCTTCAAACAGGCATGGGATAGGCATAAGGGAGCAATACAGATGAGTATGAATAGATAGGCCACTGACAGAGCAAAGGCCGATGGCACATTTATAAGGTAGAAAAATAAATGGGCAGACTGGATGGGCCTTGCGGTCCTTATCTGCCGTCAACTTCTACGTTTCTATGCCAGGCGGATTAGTGAGTTACAGGCTCTGTCAGTGGAACCTGACTTCATCTCCTTCCATATGGACAAAGTAGTCCTGAGAACCAGTAGGAGGTTCTTGCCCAAAGTGGTTTCAGATTTTCATCTGAACCAGTCTATCTCTCTCCCCGTGTTTTTCACTGACCATTCTTCTTCAGGTGAAAGAAGGTTACACAGTCTGGATGTTAAGAGGGCCCTTAGCTACTACATTGACCATACTAAGGCACATAACAAATGATTGTCTTCAATTGTTTCTCACTTATGGTGAAAGGGTAAACCTGCCACTAAGAGAACTATTGCCAGGTGGATTGTTTCTTGTATACAATTTTGTTATGACAAGTTGGGTAGGATGCCCCCTTCAAGCCTGAGGGCTCACTTGACCAGGGGTACTGCTGCTTCTCTAGCTGCAGCCAGACATATACCTTTGTTAGAGATCTGTAAAACAGCCAGCTGGAAAACAGTACATACTTTCACCGAGCATTACTCCCTGGACATCCAGGCTAGGAGTGATGCTAGGTTTGGTACAGCAGTACTGCAGAGCCGCTTCCCAGAGTAGGTTCTGCATTCCCTCCTCCATAGGGAACTGCTTGGTAGTCTGCATTGTCTGAATACAGCATGACTTCATGTTGTTTGAAGCAAAAATTACTCACCATAGTAATGTTGTTTCTTCTAATGGAGTCTTGCTGTATTCAGACCCCTTCCCCTGCCTCCACTCTCAGAACCTGGTTTTGGGAAGTGGGCGGCAGGTACAGTGTTGCACCTCAGGGGTGTACCTTGTACCCTTCCTCTTGGGTGGGGCAGATGATGATGATGATATTTTTTTCTGGTGTTTTACTAGATATTGTCGCTACCTTTCCTTCTTGGGTTCTCGACTTGAGTCTTTTGGGGCCCAAGAAGATATATTTTGCCCTTTGGCTATATTTGAACAATTCCCATACTTTAGTTACTAGTTAGTTAGCTCGTAAAAATCTGACGATTGCACTGGGAAGTACCACAGACAGAGGTTTGAAAACCGAGCTCAACGTTCTATGCTTCTGCATAGAGTTAACTCTTTCCTCTCCGGGGCAGTTCAAGTGCTGGGGCTAACTGCATTATGTCTGAATACAGCAAGACTCTATTAGAAGAAACAACATTACTATGGTGAGTAATTTTTTCTTTTCTCCCACCCCGCCTCCCTTGACAAACCAGGCTCATCCCCAAGCTGGGAGTGCGTCCCCAGCCCTTGGCCTTCCCGACCCAGGCCTCGAGTATACTCCTGAACCTGGGTAGCTGGTAATGGAGCGCATTGCGCAACCGCTTGTCCATCGGGTGGCCCAAAATTACTTTTGACACACACAGTATTGTAAACTGTTTTCAAAAATAAGGTACAGTAAAGAGAAAAAAGCATTTGCTGTATTGCAAGTGATATCACTGAATCTAACTGCCTTCAAAATTTGAAGCACGTATTAGATAACCTTAGTAGAGAGAGAATTTTTCTCCTCTGAGATCCCAGTTTTGCATATTTTGTTAATTTAAAAAGGGCTGCCAGCAATTATAGAATTAAACTCCATTTTGTATTTTTTTTATATCAAGTAAAGTTGTGTGTTTTTTTGTTAATGTTTTGTTCACTTGTCAATGTATGTACCTGTTAGAACAAAATAAAGTCTTAACAAAAAACAAGTTTCAGTTTTTCAAAATGTTCACAAATACCACAGTAGGGGTGGCCTATTGGTGCAGCAGAAGTGCTGCCATTTGCGACTCCAGTGACCCAGGTTCAGGAATGGGCACAGAGGGCTGGCTTGGGGGGATGGAGATCCCCAGTGGATACTCTCTTCCAGGGAGGGTGACAGATGCTGCTATGGCAGCACTAGCTGAGTGCCACACGTAGAGTTGCAAGCGGCACTGCTTGACAGGGAAGGGATGTCCACAGGTGCCCTCGCTGCTGACATTCCAGGAGTGTGGGAAGAAAACCAGGGAAAGACCATGACTGGATCAGGATGAAGTTAGCAGCTCACAGGCCTGGCACCATCGACCTTGACACCTGCCTCTGTCAGAATCAGTCTTCAAAGGGACTTCAGGAACCCCAACAGCCTAGTCATGTGGGGACAGAGGCAAGGGGTAAATCCAGGAGAAGATGGGGGACAGAGCTGGGGGTTCCAACAGAAAGAGGCAAGTGGAAGAGAAAAGAACATAAACAAAAATCCAAAATAAATGCTGCCCCCCTCTCAGCAGAGCAGTAAGGCTGCCACTCAGAAAACGTATAGAAGATATATGAAATACTAGCTGAATTGTGTCAAAATATTATGTTCTCCAAAGTTTTCTCACAGGAGTCAATAGCTCTTGAAAGAGGGTGTGTAAAGTTGATTTGTGGCTTAAGAGTTTTTAAGAGCACTTTTATGTGACTGTAAAACATGGAAGTGGGGGCCTTGGTTATTTCACCCACCAAAGGAAGTGCACCGCACCTCCCCCAATACAGTGTGACATCCCACTGCCTTCCATTTTGTCCCAACTCAAGGTGAGTTTTGTTTTAAATTGTGGAGGAAGCAAAGCTTCGCCGTCTGCATCAACACCTGCTGTCCTCAGTGGGGGCTAAATGATTGGGCACCTCAGGTGAACAAGATGAGGCATTCTTTCTCTAGGGCTAGTTAACTCTTTGATTGTTGTTGAGGTGCTAGACCTGTCATTATTACCTGATTGTATCTCTGCTGGATGTAATGAAAACATCTTGGATAGCTGCAATCCCCCCACACACACACAGAGAAAACACACACACGCTGGTAGGTGACTGCAAGTTGGGACATGCCCTTCCTTTTTTGGATACGAGTCTGCAAACAGGAATGTGATTCTTTGTTTCTCCTGTGGTGGAGATTTGTTAAAACAATAAAGCAATTGTGTGTGTGCATACATAATCCCTTGCTTGTTAACATCGTAATGAACTGACAGGGGTCAGAACAGTGAAATACTGAAAGTAGTTATGACTGCTTTTCTGTAACATTATAAGCAGACCTGGCTAGGATTTATTTATTTGGATTTTGTTAACTGGGTAGGATCACCAAGACTAAAATACCCTTTTTAAGGAGTGATTCAGAATTAATTACAAAATGTCAGTCATAAATAAATACATGTAACAGTCTTAATTATTGTGATACAGATAGCAAACACATACAGTAAGGTACAGATAGAATTATCAGGCAACGTAGAGCCAAGGACAGGGATGATTCACAGGCTTGGACATTACATAGAATGTAACAGCACTATAGATGTATACATACATACTGTATACCCCGGTCGTGCCTGAAAAAGGCACTTGTTGCCAGTGCATTCACCCGGTCAACAAAGTTAAATAAATATTAATATGTATACTTGTGGCATGTGGCTCTGCTCTTTTGCTTGATCCTCCTATCACTCCCTCGAAGATGCTGGTGTTTGACTATACGTTTCTGGAGAAACCCAAATGGAGATATCTGTGCCCGCTGTGCAGTAAGTCCATGAGAGAGCACATGCAGGTCTCCACTTGTGGACACTGGTTCTGCAACACCTGCCTGCAAGAATTCCTCAGGTGAATGACTGTGCTGTGAAACATAGAAACATAGATTTTGATGGCAGATAAGGACCGCTTGGCCCACCCAGTCTGCCCATTTCCCTACCTAATGGATAAGCTGCAGATCCTAGTTAACCAGCAGCCTACTTCTTCCTACCCCCACCCCCTAGAATTGCCTTATGACTGTCCCATGCATGCTTGAATTCCACCACTGTTTTGACTCCATAACCTCCTCCGGAAGGCCGCTCCATGCATCCACAACCTCTCTGTGAAAAATACTTTAAAATTACCTGAGCCCTCTTTCTATCTTCAAATTGTGCCCCTTGTTCTTGCACACTTCTTTTTGAAAGATGCTACCCTCTTAGACTTTGTTGATTCCCTTGAGGTACTTGAAAGTTTCTATCATGTCCCCCCTCTCCCTCCTTTCCTCGAGGCTATACATATTTAGCTCCTTAAGTCTCTCTTCATATGTCTTCCAGTGCAGACCCTGCGCCATTTTAGTTGCCCTCCTCTGGAAAGCTTCCATCCTGTCTGTCTTTGCGGAGATTGGGTCTCCAGAACTGCATGTAGTACTCCAGATGGGCTCTCACCAACAGTCTGTACAGAGGGATAATAACTTCCTGTTTTCTACTGGTGATGTCTCTCCCTATGCATCCCAGTATCCCCCCAGCCCTCCTTGCTGCCCTCTCACATTGCTTGCGCACCTTGAGGTCATCTGATATGACTACCCCCAGGTCCCTTTCCACTTTTGTTATTGTTAGTATCTCACCCCCCATTGTGTACTCTTCCCCTGGGTTTTTGTTTCCCAGGTGCATTACCTTGCACTTATTAACATTGAATCTAAGCTGCCATACGTTTGACCATTCCTCTAACCTTGCCAAGTCCCTTCTCATCCTTTCCACCCCACCTTGTGCATCAACTTTGTTGCAGATCTTTGTGTCATCTGCAAAGAGACATACTTTTCCTTCCAGTCCCTCTGCAATGTCGCTTATAAAGACATTGAAGAGGACCGGTCCTAATACTGAACCCTGCAGTACCCCACTAGTAACCCCCCTTTCTTCAGAGTGGACTCCATTTACTATTACTCTCTGTGTCCTATTCTCCAGCCAATTCTTTACCCAGGCTGTCATCTTGGGACCCACTCCCAGGCTGGCTAACTTGTATATTAATCTTTTGTGTGGGACTGTGTCAAATGCCTTGCTAAAGTCTAGGTAGGCCATGTCCACAGCCCCTCCCTGATCTACTACTTTGGTCACCCAGTCAAAGAAATCTATCAGATTTGTCTGGCATGACCTTCCCACTGTGAATCCATGCTGCCTTGGGTCCTGTGCCCCTCTGGCCTCTTGATACTTAACAGTTCTTTCCTTCAGAAGTGATTCCATCATTTTCCCTACCACTGAGGTTAAACTAACAGGTCTGTAGTTTCCTGCTTCTGCCTTGCTCCCACTTTTGTGAAGGGGAATCACATCTGCCCTCCTCCAGTCCTCAGGTACCACCCCATCCTCCCATGATTTGTTAAAGAGGGTAGTCAGTGGTGTCACTAGTTCTACCCTTAGTTCTTTTAGAATTCTGGGATGAATCCCATCAGGCCCCATTGCTTTGTCCACCTTCAGTTTTAAGAGTTCTTTCAGAACCCTTTCTTCTGTAAATGGGCTGGTATCAACTTCTGTATGCAGAGTGTTTCTGCTGTTTGTTTTAGGTACCTCCCCCTCTTCCTTTGTAAATACTGAGCAAAATTATTTGCTCAACTCATGGCCCTGCCTTTGAGCCCATGTTTTCAGCACCTTTGAAGTATGTCACATGGAAAACAGTGTTTCTAGAGGCCATTACTTCAGCTAGAAGAATTAGTGAGCTCAAGGCTTTATGCATTGAAAAGGACTACATTGCCTTCCACAGGGATGAGGTAATCCTTCAGACAAATAGGAAATTCCTTCCTAAAGTGGTTTCAGACTTCCATTTGAACCAATCTATCACTTTACCAGTGTTCTTCACTGACCATTCTTCTTCTGGTGAACGTAGGCTGCATAGCCTGGATGTCAAAAGAACTTTGAGCTACTACATGACAGCCACTAAGCCCCATAGGCAGGACAGAACACAACTTTTCCTCACTTATGGGGATGTGGGAAAGGGAAATCCAGCATCTAAAAGGTCCATTTCTCGGATTGTCCGGTGTATCCAATTTTATTATTCAAAGGTGGGCAAAGAAGCTCCAGCAGGCCTTAAAGCCCACTCCACAAGGGGTACAGCTGCAACACTGGCAACTGCAAGGGATGTACCCTTGGTGGATATCTGTAAACCAGCAACCTGGCGAACAGTACACACATTTGTCAAGCATTACAGCTTGTATATGCAGGCTAGGGCTGATGCCAGGTTTGGTACAGCTGTCCTGCAGAGCCTGTTTCCAGAATAGGTTATTCCTGCCTCCTAGGGTTCTGCTTTTTAGTCTGCAGAAGAGTTAGGAATATTGGAGTATTCCTGGGGTGAGAAGAAAAAGTTACTTACCATAGTAACCTTGTTTCTCCCAAGGGGATACTCTAATGTTCATAACTCCCCCACCCTGCCTCCCGTGTAAGAACCAGTGGCCTCTGTATTCCATGCTGTACCTTAGTGTTTGCATGCCACATTCTACTTTTATTAGAACTTGTTCTTACGTTTTCTCCTTTTTCAGGTGATTCTGACATAGGAGCTTGTGGGATTGTTTATGATAAGTTTATATTTCCTCCAGTTGGAGGTTTGGGTAGGGAATTTTGAAGTTTAAATTTATATATATATTTTTAAATTTTGGGCCCTGTCTTTAGAGGCGTCCACGAAATCTGAGGGTTAGAATGTAGGCAGTTGATAGGTGGCAGCATTTGAAAAGTGGCTCATGCCAATGGTTCAATCATTAGCATAGTATTCTATCTCCGGACAGATCTGACCTTAAAGATATACTGCAAAAGAGTTATGAATATTGGAGTACCCCCTGGGAGAAATAAGGTTACTATTGTAAGTAACTTTTTCATCTTTCAGAAAAAGAGATGTGCAAGAACAAGAGGACACAATTTGAAGATGGGGGGATGGCTCGGGGGCAATGTGAGGAAGTATTTTTTCACAGAGAGGGTGGTGGACGCATGAAACAGCCTTCCTGAGGAGGTCCTGGGGTCTAAAACTGTGGGAGAATTCAGGAAGGTATGGGACAGACATAAGGTAATTCTTGTGGGGGGTAGGAAGAAATAGGCTGTTGGTTAACTAGGATCTGCAGCTTATCCTGTATGTAGGGAAATGGGCAGACTAGGTGGGCCAAGCGGTCCTTATCTGCCGTTAGTCTGTGTTTCTATGCATATGAATGGAGTGCAAAAGGAGAATCTGGAGAAAAAGAGCTCAGTGCTAAGAAAGAAGAAAAGGGGTGTGTGTGGGAAAAGAGATCAGAAAAATATAATAAAAGGTGGGATAAAACAGAATAAGGAAAGGACAAGTGTTAAAATCCAGGGCATGTTTTTTATTTGGGGGGGGGCCGGTAGTAAGGAAAACTGGCCCAGGTGGAAATGCAGTGTTGGGATGTAAAGGTGTTACCAAGGGAATTCGGGGGTTAAACCGGATTCCTTGAGTGAGGGTAGGAAAGGGGAGCACCATACAGGAAAACCAGCAGCAAAATACTGTTGACTATGGATACTTTAGCTTCCAGAGTAAGGTAGGGGTTGAGCTGATAAAGCAGCCCCAGTTTTTGGTTCAACAGTTTGGACACCCAATCGACATGTGATTTAAAGGATAATTCTTGGTCCATTAAAACACGCAGGTATTTTATGGAATCGGATGTCTCAATGGGATCACCCCTAAGTGAGCATATTTTTATAAGTTCCCTTCCATCCGAGCCTAGACGGTGATGGCCAAAGAGCGTAGTCTTAATTTGGCATTTAACAGTAACTTACTGGCCAAGAAATAGGATTCCAGTAGCTAGAAATCAGTTTTGAGGCCTGATTCAATCGGCTGCAGGTCTGAGTGACTCCTGTATCATACCGCATCATCAGCAGACAGGAACTTTCCCTGCAGTCATTGCAAGGTGCTGGATCTAACTCACCCCATGACCGATCTCTGCTTGTACACTGCCAAACAACTCCGATAACAGGACCCTGAGGGAGCCCGTGAGGCAACCTCCTATTCACCTCCACGGCATTGCTGGCCCTATCTAGGACCCTGAGGGAGCCTATGAGACAACCTCCCATTCACCTCAAAGGTGTTTCTGGCTGTCTCTGTAAGATTAAAGCTGTGATTCAAAATTTAATCATCAAGGCATGTGGTTTCTTTCCTTAACCTGAGCCAATGTCTTGCAGCTATCTTCCTGTGTCCATGGATACCAGTTCTTCTGAAAACAAATCCTTAGGAGCAGAGCACCAGACTCATACAAGAGTGCAGCTCATACACAAAAATACAGGAGCACTAAGGCAAAACTGCGTTCGGGACGTGGGAGCCATGCCCTCACTTCCTGGCTGGGACAATGATGCCATAATGATTCATCATGGATGATGTTCCAGTGGGAACACACACTTAGTTATTGATACTGCTGATCTGTAGACAAACAATATGAATATTCACATGGGGGCATGGAAGGAACACTCTCAGTTACAACCCTATCCCTATCCCAACCCACAGTTTAATAGATCAGTCAGAGGTTCAAACCCCATTAAGGGACAATATGCTGCTTTTTATGCCACATGTATCCCCAAATGCTTTACATGATTTATGCAAGCAAATCAGAGCAGGAGCACAGAATCACAATACAAAATCCTTATTACAGAAATCTATTTTTTCATTTAAAAGTTTGCCCACAGCCGGCGCAGTGGTGTGAAGGGCTGAGGCATCTGTGCCTTACCTCCTGCAATGCTGGTGACCCGTGTTCACGATGCGAGTGGGCCACCAGGGATTGGCTGGGGAGGGAGAAGATTGAGCATCTGAAGGACTGCTCTCTTCGCTCTCCTCTCCCGGGGAAGGAGGACTGGCACTCCCGCCAAACGACTGTCCCGGATGGAGGCCAGAGGGTAGTGCAGGTCTAATGGATGACAGGGAAGAGAGGGTGCTGCGGGACTTCCGCCGACATGCTTGCGCCATGTACACACGTCTGGCATGTGTGCCGCAGCAATGGGGGTGGGAACCAGGGGAGAAAATGGCAGGAAAAAAACCCTAGCTGTGGGTGACGACCGACCCTCTACAGGCTCCGCACCCGCTGACCGGGCGAAGGAGAGAAGGCAAGTCCCAGTGATACCACGGTGACAGGGTTGGGGGAGTCAGCCTGAAGGGGCCAGCTGGGGCGATGAGAAGCATAAACTGTATCTAGAAAAAAAATTTAAATTCTGCCCACTAGGATCACTCTAGATCTTACTTCGAGATACAGCTGTTGCAGCAGGTGCACCATAAGGACTGAAGCCGGCAGGCAGCAGGACCCCACAGAAAACTTCTAGCTAGCTATACCCAGCAGGGGACCGCCCCCAACATCGGCCCCACCCCTGACATTAGATACATCATAAAAGGGGTGGTCCCCAGCATACCTAAGTCCTTTTCCTGCCGTCAACTCGCACACATCGGCTCCACAGACGCCTTCAGCAGATGAATGACACCAGAAAGAATTTTCTTCATTTTTCCATCATTTTTCACAGCAAAACTGACGAGTACATGTCTGCTTCCCCGACTCCTTCTACAGAAGGACACCTCTCTAAGTGCACTTGCAGCAAGCAGATCCCCTTCAAAGACAGGCATTCGGCCTGTGTGAGGTGCCTAGGCCGGACCGCGATACCCAGGCCTGACGCATCTGCCAGCAGCTCAACAGTAGAACCAGGATCCACCGCCAGAAAGCACTCCAGAGTTTCCTCTTAGAAGAGAAATTAAGGCCATGGAGAAAGACCCATCCTCTCGACTGGAACCTTCACATAAATCGGGAAAGCACAAGGATAAGCACTGGGACCAGGATAAGGATAGATTCCCCAATCGGGTTCCGACTCCCGGGCCAGCTCCAGCTCCACCCGGTCAGACCGATCTACATCCCGGGCTAAGTTTCAGCCCCCGGTTAAGATTAGGACCTCAGGGGCTCCAGCTCTGTTTCTCTGCAACTGCTGAGAACCAAGTCTAAGGACAGCCGTCCCTCAGGGTCAGCCACCAGGTTGGAGGCTTCCAACCACCACAAGCACAAGTCGGTGACTAGGCCTATCACCGGCCGAGCAGGACCAACACAGGACACCAAACATTCAGTCTTCAAGCTCCAAAACCTCAGCCGCATTCGAGAAAAATCAAGCGCCACGTCCCTTAAGTGGACGTTGGAGGCATTGTCTGCTAAACGCCCCAGAAACCCAACACCACCCCCGCCACTGAACACCGGTCACGGGGATGTCGGAGAAGGACGTCGGAGATCACGCCACTGATGACCACACATCAAGAGACACAGAAGACAGCCTACCAAATGATCCGATGACGCCTCGACCGCCGGTGCCTGCCTCATTGACGGGCAAGCACCGACGCCAGGCCTTTTCATCTGGCCTTAATTTACAGGAGGTTAAGATCTGTTCAACTTTTGGTGGGACACCATCAAAAAAGATGTGATACCCACCAAGCCCCAGAGTACCTCCCAGAGCAGTAACGCCTGAGCCTAAGGACTCTACACCACCGCCCAGGGACAGAAAGGCAAAGGCCAAGAGACCTCCACGCTCCAGGACCCCTTCAGGATCCCCTAGCAATCATGGGTGCAAGAGGTCCCAATGAAGATCCCACTCTTCATCAGATGACGACTCATGTCCTGACACCTTGGACAACTCCAGATCTCCCTCCCCTCTGGGTACCCCTTCCCCAGAGCCTCATGACCTTCCTAGGTTACCACCTGATGACCCATCATTCTCAGACATTATGAGGCACATTCAGGAAAACATGGGATGGGAGACGGAGGATTTAGATCCCGTACAGCAACGCCTAGCACGTGACTTGAGGCAGAAAGACCCCAAGCCTGTGGTGGTTCCACCCCTGGTGGATACCTTTTTGGATGCTACCAAGGCTGCGTGGAAGTGCCCACATTCAACCTCAGCGGTCCCCAAGAAGGCTGACAGACTTTACCAGGCCCCGTTGGATGCTCCTTATTTAGCTCAGCAACCTGTGGCAGACTAGGTCGTCACTACAGCTTCGCACAACCGCTCACAAAGGCTCCAACACCTCAGCACCCAGCCACAGGACCAGGAATCCAAACAATTGGATTTGCAGGGCCGCCAAATGTATGTGGCTTCCACGTGCTCTCTTAGGTCCCTTAATTATTTTTGATGCACATGCTGCAATTTCAAAATGCACTGTGGGACCAGGGCCAAGACCTAGTAAAGGACTTTCCGGATGGTGAGAAGAAGGAGGAGCTGCTCAGTCTCCTCCGTACGGACTTGGACTTTGGGATCCAAGTCCTCCGAGCCGCTTATGACTCGATGGACTTGGAAGTAAGAGGTGCCTCAACAGGCGTTTGCCTCCGGAGACATTCCTGGTTGAGGGTCTCCAGATTTACTCCAGACGTCTAGAAAGGCATCCTGGACATCCCCTACAATGACTCTGTGTTATCTGGTGAAGACTCCGAGAGGGTTATCATCAGACTCCAAGATGCTGGGAAGGCGATCCGAACGGTTCAGGCCATGTATAAAGCAATGCTCGGTTCCTTTCGCAGACCACAGAACTGTTTTCGTGGCCGACAGAGCAAACAACAGCCTTGGTCAGGCCAGCAGCAACAGAGGCAATTTCGGCCATAAAAACCAGCAGAGATTCTCCAGAGGTTAGGGTCAGAGACACACGAAACCTACCCAACCTGCCAGAGCCAGTACCGCCACAGCATGACTCCTTCCTGGCCCTCGCTCCTCCCCCACCTCTGGATCAAAGGTAAGAAAGGGTTGAGCGTCAACTCACCACCTGTCAGGGTGGCAGAGGATCACCTCCGACCAGTGGGTTCTTCAGCTTATCAGTTGAGGACACTCTATAGAGTTCCTTGACCACCCACCATCAAGACCTCCTCTGCATTCACGTTACTCGGGACAGCATGCCCTGCTCATCCAGTGGGAGATCTCGGCATTTCTCTCCAAGAATGCCATCGAGGTCGTACCAAGGAGCCAGAGAGAAGGAGAATACTATTCCCACTAATTCCTGGTTCCAAAGAAAACTGGGGACTTACACCCAATCCTAGACCTCAGCGACCTAAACATCTTCGTGATGTACAAGCGCTTCTGCATGGTTACCCTTCCGGGTCTTATTCCCATGCTCAAGCAAGGCACATGGCTAGTGTCCCTGGACATGCAGGATGCATATCTTCATCGTCCCATCACCCGATCACACAGAAAATTTCTGTGCTTTGAGTTTCTGGGATGCCATTACCAGTTCCGAGCACTCCCATTCAGCTTGTCCTCAGCGCCACGTGTCTTTACCAAGTGCATGGCAGTTGTGGCAGCGGCCCTCAGGAGACAAGGCCATTATGTCTTCTTCTATTTGGATGACTGGCTCCTGATGGTCTCCTCCCCAGAGGCATTGGAGAAGTCCATTCACGACACCTGATCCCTATTTCAGTCTCTAGGGATCACCATCAACCAAGAGAAGTCATCTCATTTACTCGCAGAGACTACAATTCATTGGCGCGGTTCTGGATACCTGTCAAGGGAGAGCCTTCCTGCCCGGGGACAGGGTGGAATGCATCAGGTCACAGATAAGGACTATCACGGCACAAAATCTGGTCTTCGCTTGGACCATACATTGCCTGCTCGGACATACGGCGACTGCCATCACCACGGTCCCCCACACTCGCCTCCACATGAGTTACTCATTGGACACTGAGAACCCAATGGGACCAGAAGCAGGATCACTTAGACCAGCCAGTCAGACTCACAAGGCCAGTCATTCAAGACTTGCAGTGGTGGCTGGTCCCGGAACATCTTTCCGTGGGAATCCCCTTCGTGGTGCCAGTACCGTCTCTGGCCCTCACCACTGACGCTTCGGGGACCGGCTGGGGAGCTCATCTGAGAGACACCAGGACCCAGGGTACCTGGTCGCCCCTTGAGACTCACCTCCATATCAATGTCCTGGAGATGAGGGCTGTCCTGTACGCCTTATAGGCCTTACAGTCAGAGATTCCACCGGGTCATGTGTTGGTCCAGATAGACAACACCTCAGTGATATATTACATCAACAAACAAGGAGGCACTTACTCCTACCCCCTTTGCGGAGAGGCAAAGCGGGTGTGGGAATGGGCACTACAGAATGGCACCATGCTTACTGCAGTGCACGTCCCAGGTGTGGACAACACTGTCGCAGACATCCTGAGCTGGTCAAAAGCCAGAGCTCACAAATGGGAATTGCTACAAGAGGTCGCTGAGGACCTGTTCCGACAATGGGGGACACCAGACGTTGACTTATTCGCGTCCCAATACAACACAAAATGGCCCAATTTCTGCTCGCTAGATCCAGGGCCTGGTGTTTTCTGGCAAGACGTGTTGTCCCTCTCTTGGGTGGGGAGGTTCCTCTATGCTTTCCCGCCCTTCCCTTTGATCCAGAGGGTTCTTCTCAACCTCCGATCAGAACGGGCATCAATGATCTTGGTAGTGCCCTTTTGGCCCAGACAGATCTGGTTTCCGCTGCTTCACCAGCTGGCTCAAGAGCCTCCCTTACCATTGTCGGTCAGCTCTCATTTGCTGTCCCAGGAGGCTGGCTCCCTAGTTCATCCGAACCTCAAATCCCTGAACCTACACACCTGGCTGCTAAAGACAAAGCCATTCATAGGCATGGGGTCTCTCAAGGGGTTGCAGATATTCTGGTGGCAGCCAGGAAACCTTCGACTCACGCCACATATGCTCTGAAATGGCAGAAATTTTGTCTATGGGCTCAGGCCCATGACCTCAATCCTCTTCAATGCCCTGAGAAGTCTATTTTAGACTACCTCCTATCCCTTTTCCAGTCGGGATTAGCATATTCATCCCTGAAGGCACACCTCTGTGCCATTTCGGCGTAACACACATCGGTTGGTCAGCGTTCATTAGCCCAATTAGAGGCTTCCCGCGTTTTTCTGCATGGTGTCTTGCATATCAGACCCCTGATTAAGGATCAGATTCCTCCTTGGGACCTTGTTTTCATTTTAGAGCAGCTTACACTGCCTCCTTTTGAACCAGCCGTGGATTGTGAGCTTCGCCTTCTCTCCTGGAAGGTGTTATTTTTAGTTGCCGTTACTTTGGCACGGAGGATTTCTGAGCTTCAGGCACTTATGTGTAAAGAGCCTTACTTGATTTTCCATAAGGACAGGGTGTCCTTAAGGACCAATCCTAAGTTCCTTCCCAAGGTGGTTTCAGCCTTAACCTTAAACCAAGACATTGATCTTCCGGTGTACTTCCCCAACTATACGAACAGAGGGGAAGCCCTCTTGCACACTCTAGATGTGCATGGGATTTTGGGGTTCTGCTTGGCCAGAACCCATTTGCACAGACAATCTGACCAACTGTTCTTATCCTTCGCTCGAAGGATGATGGGTGCATCCGTATCGAAACAAACTCTTTCCAAGTGGTTCATTAACTGCATTGCTTTCTGTTACCAGAAGTGCAACAAACCCTTACCAGGACCAGTAAAGGGCCATTCTACAAGGGGGGTGGCTATCTCCTTCGCTGCCTTGAAAAATGTAGCAACATCTGCCATCTGCATGGCGGCTACTTGGAGTTTGGTGCACACTTTTGTGAGACACTACGGTTTGGACATCGCCTCCAGGCATAGAGCGGGCTTCGGTCTGGCAGTCCTCCAAGGACTTTTGTCCTGAGAGGTCCTTTTTTTGCCTCGATCTCTGCTATTCTCCTCCCGACTGGGTTAGCATTACGCCCTTACTGCTTGGAAATCAGTCCTTATGGTATAACCTGCTGCAAGAGCTGTATCTCGAAGTAAGAGTACAGTTATGTAAGAACTTACTGTAACAGTAGATCTTCAAGAACAGCACTTGCAGCAGATAGTTTCCCTCCCACCTTCCCCTCAGGAGGTTTGGTTCTACTTCATAGCGTCTGGGACGCATCAGAATTATTAGTTTTTCTCTGGAAGCAGATCCTCTGTCTCCCCTTCTGAATCACATCATTATGCCGAGGGTCTCCGACGGGAGAACTGAGGTATGCTGGGGGATCGCCCTTTTATGATGTATCTGACGTCGGGGGAGGTCCCCCGCTGGGTATAGCTAGCTAGAAGGTTTCCGTGGGCTCCTGCTGCTTACCGGCTTCAGTCCTTATGGTGTTACCTGCTGCAAGAGCTGTTCTCGAAGATCTACTGTTACAGTAAGTTCCTGCGTAACTGTACTTTTTGGTTACATGTGTGCTACCTACTTACTGGGCGATCAGAGATACGGTGCAGTTTACATGCAGCAGTATTTGATAACTACTGAATCAGTTTGCCCTCTCCCAGGACCCACCCAGATTTTCCAGCTTCCCCGATTCCCCTGAAGGGGACTGAAGCCTCCATGTTCAATAAGGAGGAGCTCATTGAGCTTTTCTCCTTCTGGTGGAGTAAGGTCAAGAAAGATATCACTCCTCCAGAGCCGGATCTGACACCAGTCCCTGACTGCCCGGATAACCAGGACGCCGGGGGTCTTCCCCCAAAGTTGCCTGTTCAACCTCCAGAAGAGCAGTGTAAAGTGTCTTAAGTCCTGCTCACCCCCAGTGATCAGGTCCCGGTCCAGGTTTCAGGACCGCCAACAGCACCGCCACAGTCCTCTAGCCATCGCCGGTCCCGGCCGAAGAGCAAGTCTCGCAGCTGGTATAGATCTCTTTCTAGGTGCAGACGCTCTAACAGCCATCACCACTCCCGAGATGAGCGCCAGTCTCTGCTCTGTCGGTTCCCTGGCCAACATTGGACCCACTGCCTTTGTCGGTCAGATAGCGACCAACGTTCTTGAGAGGGAAGTCCCTCCAGGCATGGTTCAGCCTCCCCTCATCCCAGTAGGAGTTGGTCCTCATCGTCCTCTTCATCGGACCACTCCCTCTCAGGTGTTGGAAGTTCTCCTGAGGATAAGAATACACCTTGTTCGCTGTCTGACGATCCAACTTTTATGGATGTCATGCAGCATATCCAGGCCTGCAATGAATGGGAGACGGAGGACCTGGATCCAGAACGCCGGAGACTGGCTAGGTACCTGAGGCAAAAGGAGCCTAAACCAATAGTAGTGCTTCCTTTAGTGGATACATTCCAAGACCTAGCAAGAATCACTTGGAAACATCCAGCTACGGTCCCAGCAGTTCCCAAAAAAATCAGGCTGTACAGAGTGCCAAGGGATGAGCCCTTTTTGGCGGAAAACCCTCAGGCCGACTCAGTGGTTATAGCAGCTGCTCACGACAAGTCTTGACAGCCCAAACATCTAAGCTCCCAGCCTCCCGATCAGGAGTCCTGTTACCTGGACCAGGTGGGCAGGAAGGTGTACTCTGCATCCACCTGTTCCATAAGGTCCCTAAACTTCCTTATGCATACGGTCCAGTACCAAAACGCATTATGGGAGAAGGGGCAGGAGATGGCCAATGCCTTACCAGACTCTGTGCAGAAGACGGAGCTCCTGGAAATTTTAAAGTCATGCTCGGATGTAGGCACACATGATCTTACTTCGAGACACAGCTCTTGCAGCAGGTTACACCATTAGGACTGTAGCCGGCAGGCGTCAGGACCCCACGGAAAAATTCTAGCTAGCTATCTTCAGCGGGGACCGCCCCCGACGCCGGTCCCGCCTCCGACGTCAGGCGTGGTACATAAGTGGGCGGTCCTGCCAGAATCCCCAGTTCTTTCCCGCCGTCGACTTGCATGCCTCGACCCTCCGGTCTCAGTCTAGCGCATGACGGTGGTTTCTGAACTCTTCCTACGGAATTTACTCTACTCAAGGATTCTTCGCTGATGTCTCTCTCTGACCTCTGGGCATCGTGCCTAAGTGTGCTTATCGGAAGTAGATCCTTTAAGGACCCTCACACAGCTCATGGCCCCGTGCCTGGGCCCAGATACGATACCCAGGCCTGCCCTCTGTCAAGGGTTTAATAGCCGCACGAGGATCCGGCGACAGAAGGCTCTTCAGGCGTTCCTACTTGAAGAAAAATTTAAAGCCATGTCCTCTAAGGGGGAATCTTCAAAATCCCACAAGCACGCCGAAAGGAAGAGAAGGGAGAAGGACCCTTCCAGGTCTCCAACTCGGGCCTCCGAGTCCCGCAGCTCCGGGTCTAAGTCAGACCGGTCTCCATCCAGGGCCTCTTCCCTCCCTCCGGCTGCGGTAGTTGTTTCTCGATCTTCTCAGGCCCCTACCGCCAGGCCATCGTCGTCCTCCACTCCTAAGGCCTCGGTGAAGTCCGGGGAGCGTCATCACCACCACCATAAATCGGGCTCCCACTCGGCGGCACCCGACGTCCGGTCCTCTTCAGTGCCGCCCCGGAAAACCGTAGAGCTTACTCCTCTGAAGAGGCCGGTAGACCCGACGCCGGCTCGACCTCTGTCGACCGTCCGCCACCTCCGGAGCCGCCATCTGCTGTCAGACTGTCGCCGGCCAAGTCTTCCCATCGGACGCCGGGTTGGGGGACCGGCGTCTGCAACACCTGAGAAGAGGACTCCTGTGCCTCCGACCGTCGTCGGGCAGGAGTCGCTAATGGAGGAAGATCTGACGCAGCCCGAGGACCAGACGGGCGATCCCGGCCTTGTGCAGTCTCCCAGGGCTCCCTCACCGCCGTCCGAGGTCTCTGTGGAGCCGTCGCCGGGAACCGATGACCGCCCCCCAGCGTCTGGGCCGTCGGGATTATCTATAGCGGATGTGAAGGATCTCTTTACATACTGGTGGGACACCATCAGGAAGGACGTGGCACCCACCGCTCTTCCTCCTCCTCCTCCTCCTCCTCCGGCTCCGGCCCCCCCTTCGCCTGCGGGGTCGGTTGGCCGCTCTACTCTCCCCAGGGAGTCCAGATCTCTTCCCGGGGTTCGACCATCAAAGAGGAGACCTCCGACAAGATCTTCTTCTGGATCACCCAGCCCCAAGAGATCCAGGAGATGCCGACGTTCGCCGTCGACAGAGGACACGGGATCAGTATACTCCACCTCTAGATCCCCATCTCCAATCTCCATCCCTTCTCCGGACCCACGTGAGACGCCACGGTCTCCTCCGAATGACCCCTCGTTCATGGATATCATGCGCCATATCCAGGAGAACATGGGGTGGGATGCTGAGGAGTTAGACCCCGAAAGGCTACGCCTGGCTAAGTATCTTCGGCAGAAGGACCCCAAGCCTGTGGTGGTGCCACCCTTGGTGGACACCTTTGTGGACGTCACCAAGGCCGCGTGGAAGCGTCCACATTCGTTACCAGCGGTGCCGAAGAAAGCTGACCGTCTATACAAGGCTCCTAAAGAGGACCAGTATTTGACGCAACAACCTCAGGCCGATTCTCTGGTCATAACAGCCTCACATGACCGGTCACAGAGGCCGCAGCATTTGAGCACCCTGCCACCGGATCCAGAATCCAAGCAATTGGACTCTCTGGGCAGGTGCACGTACGCTTCCGCTACCTGCGCCATCAGATCCTTAAATTACTTAACCCACATGGTTCAGTTTCAGAACGCTCTGTGGGAACAGGGTCTGGAGGTAGCTGAGAAACTACCTGAAGGTGAGCAGAAGGAGGAGATGCTCCAGCTCCTCCTCCGCACGGGTTCAGACGTGGGGACCCAAGTGCTTAGAGCCGTGTACGATTCCGCGGACTCATCGGCCCGAGCAGCAGCTTCCGGCGTTTGCCTCCGGAGACACTCCTGGCTTCGTGTCTCCGGCTTCATCCCGGACATCCAGAAGAACATTATGGACGCCCCTTTCGAGGGAGATGTGTTATTTGGTAATCCTTCGGGAGAAGATTATTACCAAACTGCAAGAGGCCAGGAAGGCGGTGAGGTCGGTACAAGCCATGTACCATCCTAGGCTCGGTTTCTTTCGTAGGAACCAAAGCCGTTTTCGTGGGCGGACACAGAGGCAACAGCCCGGCCCGCCACACAACAGAGGGCTTGGTTTCGAGAACCCAGGGTAAGCAGCCCGCTAGCAGAGGTCAGCGCACTCCTAGGTCGACCCAGCCAGCGGGTCCATCTGCCGCCACAGCATGACTCCCTTCCGCCCGCCCTCAGGATCAATGGGAAGCTATGGTCGGGGGTCGCATTGCGAACTTCCTGCCGGGATGGCAGGCGATCACCACCGACAGGTGGGTTCTGCAGTTGGTCAGCGTCGGCCACTTTTTAGAGTTCGCAGAAAAGCCACCCTCGAGGCCTCCTCTGCTCTCCCGGTATCCGGGTCAGCATGGAACCTTAATTTGGCAAGAAGTACTCGCGCTCCTAGAAAAGGGGGCGATAGAGTACGTCCCGGGGAACCAGAGAGGACAAGGATATTATTCTCACTTCTTCCTGGTTCCCAAGAAAACAGGGGACCTCCGTCCGATTCTGGACCTAAGCGACCTCAATATGTCGGTCGCATACAAGAGATTCCGCATGGTGACCCTTCCGGGTCTTATCCCCATGCTGAAACAAGGCGCCTATTTAGCGTCTCTAGACATGCAGGATGCATACCTGCATATCCCCATAGCTCAAGCGCATCAGAGGTTCCTGCGCTTCGAGTTTCTAGGCCACCATCTTCAGTTCCGGGCTCTCCCATTTGACTGTCATCCGCACCAAGGGTTTTTACCAAATGCATGGCAGTCGTGGCAGCGTCTCTAAGGAGAAAGGGCCACTATGTGTTCCCTTACCTAGATGACTGGCTTCTCATGGCCGCCTCCAGAGAGGCGCTCTTGCTCACGATCCAGGACACCCAGGACTTATTTCGATCGCTGGGCATCCTTATAAATCACGAGAAGTCCCTCTTGGTACCGTCGCAAAAACTGCAGTTTATAGGTGCAGTGTTGGACACGGTCCAGGGAAGAGCTTTTCTTCCGGCCGACAGGGCGGAACGCATCAGGTCCCTCATAGGGGCCTTATCATCGAACCAGACCGTACCGGCCAGGGCGGTCCTTCGTCTGCTCGGACACATGGCTGCGGCCATTCCTACAGTCCCTCTCGCACGACTCCACATGTGAATAACACAGTGGATGCTCAAGGCGCAATGGGACCAGAGGCAAGACCATTTGCAGCATCCAGTCAGGATCACGAAATCCGTGATTCGCAACTGGCAGTGGTGGCTAGCCCCGGTCGCTTCTCCAAGGGGTGTCCTGCTTGCAGCGCCAGTTCTCGGAGATAACCCTCACCACGGATGCCTGAGGTCTCGGTGGGAGCACACCTAGACGGGTGAAGTCTCAGGGTGCATGGACCCCATTGGAGGCTCATCTCCATATCAATGTCCTAGAGATGAGGGCGGTCCTCTATGCACTTCAGGCCTTCCAGTCGATAATTCCACCGTGCACTATCCTGCTTCAGACGGACAACACGGTGGTAATGTATTACCTCAACAAACAAGGAGGCGCACACTCTTACCCCCTTTGCAGGGAGGCCATGAGAGTGTGGGATTGGGTAATCGGACACGGCGCAAACCTGATTGCGGTTCACGTTCCCGGGGTGGACAACACGATCGCAGACGGCCTGAGCCATTCCCAGGCCAGAGTCCACGAGTGGGAACTTCTTCAGGAGGTGGCAGAGGATCTGTTTCTTCGATGGGGAGTTCCAGAGCTGGATTTGTTCGCATCCCCATCCAACACAAAACTGCCCAATTTCTGCTCGCTAGGTCCAGGGCCTGGTGTTTTCTGGTGAGACGCGTTGTCCCTCTCCTGAGTGAACAGATTCCTCTATGCCTTCCCTCCCTTCCCGTTGATCCAAAGAGTTCTTCTCAAACTGCACAGGGAGCACGCACGAATGATTCTGGTGGCCCCGCTCTGGCCCAGACAGATATGGTTCCCCTTGCTGGCACAGCTATCTCGGGAACCCCCGCTCCCGTTGCCGCTCAGCTCCCACCTACTGTCTCAGGAGGAAGGTTCATTGCTCCATCCGGATCTACGTTCTCTGAACCTGCATGCTTGGCTCCTAGAGACATAGCCATCTTGTGCCACGGGTCTCGCAAGAGGTTGCAGAGGTTCTTCCGCAGCCAGAAAGCCGGCAACGATGCTACTTATGCCATGAAGTGGCGTTTGTTTTTGTTTATGGTCACGGGTCCCTGACATTTCCTTTAGGTTGTCCTGTGGGAGTAATTTTAGACTATCTCCTTTCTCTTCCATTCAGGGCTACCTACTCCTCTATCAAAGTGCACCTTTTGCGCTATTTCTGCCTACCATCTTCCGTGGGGCAGCGACTGTTGCGCAATTAGATGCCTTTCGGGAATTTCTTAGAGGAGTGTTGCACCTTAGGCCCCCATCAGGGACCCAGTGCCTCCGTGGATCTACTCTTTGTCCTGAACAACTTACCCCTCCCTTGAGCCTGCCGCGATTGTGAGTTACGCTTGTGTCGTGGAAGACGTTATTTTTGGTTGTCAGTATTTCAGCCAGAAGGATTTCTGAGTTTCACGCCTCTCATGTGCAAAGAGCCCTATTTGTGTTTTCACCCGACAAAGTATCCTCGAGGACTTAATCCAAAGTTTTTGCCTAAGGTGGTTTCGACACTCACTTTGAATCAGGATATCGACCTTCCGGTCTCATTTCCCGAGTTACTCTAATAGAGGAGAGGCTTTGCTCACACCCTGGATGTTCACCGAGCCTGAGGTATTACCTAACAGATCTAAACCCTTCGGAGTTCTGACCAACTTTTGTCTCCTTCTCCCAGAGGATGAAAGGCCAACCAGTATCCAAACAGACTTTGTCTCGCTGGCTTGTCCAGTGTATTTCAGACTGTTACGAGATTAAACAAAAGCCCCTCCGGGTTCTATCCGGGGTCATTCTACCAGGGGTGTGGCCACTTCCTTTGCAGCACTCAAGGAATGTATCCATTTCAGCTATTTGCGCTGTGCAGCTATTTGAGCTCTGTGCATACCTTTATCAGGCACTACAGTCTGGACATCTCCTCTCAAGAGCGATTGTCGCTTAGTGCGTGCTGGTAGGGTCTCCTGTCCTGAGTCAGGACTTGGAATGTTTTCTCTTGTCTCTCTGCCTCCTCCCAGATCTTCTGGTAGCGTTCTGCTTGGGAATCAGTCCTAATGGTGTAACCTGCTGCAAGAGCTGTGTCTCGGTAAGATAGTACAGTTACGTAAGAACTTACCGTAACAGTAGATCTTCGAGAACAGCTCTTGCAGCAGGTACCTTCCCGCCCACCTTCCCCCTTAGAGGAGGTACGGCTCTGCCAAAAAAAAAAAAAGAGAGAAACGAGAAGAAGAAGACGGAGAAAAAGAAGAAAATGCTTATGTCGGGATTTTCTCCTTGTTGCCTTCTGACGGTGGATCCTCGGTCTCCTTTTGATGTCATCCCGCGCCGGAGTCTCGCGGGACCGCCCCTATGTACCCACGCCTGACGCCGGAGGCGGACCAGGCGCGGGGAGGTCCCCGCTGAAGATAGCTAGCTAGAATTTTTCCGTAGTCCTGGACTTCCGCCGGCTACAGTCCTAATGGTGTAACCTGCTGCAAGAGCTGTTCTCGAAGATCTACTGTTACGGTAAGTTCTTACATAACTGTACTTTCTGCATGCCTCTTACGACACTGCGGATACGGCGTCAAGGGTGGCAGCGTTGGGTATCTGCCTGAGACGCCATGCCTGGTTATGAGTCTCAGGATTCTCCCAGGATCTGCAGAATGGGATCAAGGACCTTCCTTTCTATGGCTCTGTACTGTTTGGGTCGGAGACCGAGGGTCTTATCTCTCGTCTCCAGGAATCGGGGAAGTCAATCTGGGCCGTCCATCAGATATATAAGGGGGACCAGAGACTATTCCGCAAATGGCCTTTTCAGAAGACCTCAGGCCAAACTGCCCGTGACAGCCAAACAGCGCAACCCAACCCAACAGCCTGGGAGTGCTCCCTTTCGAGGCTCTAAGTCCTCCCAGGCCTCTGTGCCAACCCTCGGTTCTTCCCAATGACTCCCTGTTGACCCCCCCCAGAGGTGACGCAGGGGGAGGCAGTAGGGTGTCGCTTCTCCCTCCACTTGGGGAGATGGAGCAAGATCACATCAGACCTTCGGGTTCTCGATATTATGAGGAGGGGACATGTACCAGAGTTCACTCAGATCCCCCCCAGAAACACCACCAAGGTCCTCAAGATATCCTCCTTCTCACACACCTCTCATAGAAGGAGAGACTCAGGCCCTCTTGCTGAAAAGGGCAATAGAACCGGTCCCCCTGCAGCAGCAGGGAAAAGAGTTATTACTCCCAATTCTTCCTGGTGCCAAAGAAAACTCAGGGTCTTTGGCCCATCCTGGACCTCAGTTCCCTCAACAACTTTATAGAATACAAAAGGTTCAGGATGGTGACCTTTTCAGGTATAATTCCTCTGCTGCACCAAGGGGACTAGCTTTGCTCCCTGGACATGCAAGATGCTTATATGCATATTGGGGTCTTTCCTCCTCACCGAAAGTACTTGAGGTTCCACTTCCAGAGGAGACATTACCAGTTTTGGGTTTGGTCTCTCCTCCACTCCTTGAGTCTTTACCAAGTGCCTACCAGTGGTAGCTGCGGCTCTAAGGCACGAGGGACATTATGTCTTCCCTTACCTGGACGATTGGCTTCTTGTGGCCTCATCAAAAGCATGCCTTCCTCATACTCTGAGACACCTATACATTGTTTCAAGAGTTGGGGATCACCCTGAATCTTCCCAAGTCATCCCCAGAGCACAGCCAAAGACTCGCCTTTATAGGTGCGATCCTGGACACGGTCCAGGGCATGGCCTTCCTCCCACAGGAAAGGGGAGATCGCCTGCAAGAAGTGGCCCGGACGGTCCTAACAAACCCCTAGGTCCAAGCCAGGACCTCCCTCAGACTTCTAGGACACATGGTGGCGGCCATCCCTGTAACTCCCTTGGCTCGCCTCCACATAAGGGTCCCACAATGGATGCTCAGGGTGCAGTGGGACCAAAGCTACGACAGTCTAGATCATTTGGTAAGGATCTCTGAGACGGTCAGAAGGACCCATCTTTAGTGGTTGAATCCTCCCAATTTGGAAAAAGGGGTATTGTTTCAGTAGGAGCCCCTGAGTCGGACCTTGATGACAGACGCCTCCGACTTAGGCTGGGGGCTCACCTGGGGACAGCCAGACTCAGGGCATTTGGTCCCTAGAGGAATGAAATCTCCATATCAACGTATTGGAAATGCGGGCAGTCCTCAACACCTTGTGGGCCTTTCAAGAGGACCTAGCACCAGGCTCTCTCCTCGTTCAATTGGACAACACGGCCGTTGTCTTCTACATCAACAAGCAAGGGGGAACTCACTCTTACCCCCTGTGCGATAAGGAGATGAGAGTTTGCTACTGGGCACTGGAACATCACATATTTTTGACCACGGTGCATGTTCCAGGCGTCCAAAATGCCATGGCAGACAGCTTACGTCGGTCCCGGTCCAAGGTGCTTGAGTGGGAGCTACTCCAATCAGTAGCGGACCAGCTCTTTGACACTTGGGATCTTCCAGAGTTGGACCTCTTTGCGCCCCCATGCAACGCCAAACTGCCAAGTTTCTGCACGTGAGAGCACGCGCCTGGTGTTTTCTGGCCAGACGCGTTGTCCCTTTTTTGGACGGGGAGGTTCCTTTATGCCTTCCCTCTAATTCAGAGGGTTCTGTTGAAGGTACAAGCCGAGGGGGCTCGGATGATCCTAGTTGCCCCGCTATGGCTACAGCAGATTTGGTTCGCACTAGTTCAGTGGCTGTCTTCGGAACCTCCGATACCGCTGCCAATATGCTCGCAATTGCTGTCCCAGGATCAGGGCAAGCTGGTACACCCATATCTGAAGTTCCTGCACCTTCATGCATGGCTCTTGCAGATGTAGTCAAGACGAGGTATGGGGTCTCCCAAGAGGTGGCAGATGTTCTCGTTTCAGGGAGGAAGCCCTCTACTTGGTCCACTTACGCTATGAAGTGGAGCGTTTCTGTCTTTGGGCTTCATCCCATCATCTGGATCCCCTTACCTGTCCAGTGAACTCAGCTTTATAGTACCTCCTCACCTTATTGCATCAAGGCTTGAGCTACTCCTCTGTTAAGGTGCATGTGTCGGCCATATCTGCCTATCATGCATTGGTAGAAGGCAGAACCCTAGCCCAGTTGGACGTGGCCCTCACCTTTCTACGGGGCATACTTCATATAAAGCTTCCCTTTAGGGATCCAATTTCCCCTGGGATCTCCTTTTTGTGTTAGAAGGCTTATTCTTCCCCCCTTTTGAACCCGCAGCAGAGAGTGTGAGCTATGCCTTCTCTCTCCTGGAAGGTGTCCTTTTTAGTTGCTGTTACTTCAGTTCAAAGGGTTTCCGAGCTTCAGGCCCTGATGTGTAAGGAGCTGTACTTGATTTTTCATAGGGAAAGGGTTTCCTTCAGGACAAATCCTAAGTTTCTTCCCAAAGTGGTTTCTGAGTTAACCCTTAAACCAGTCGGTTGATCTTCCAGTCTATTATTCAACCCCTTTCAATAGGGGAGAAACTTTCTTACACACTTTGGACGTCCACAGGGCATTGAGGTACTACCTCACACGTACAGCGGCACACCGCAAATCAGAGCAACTGTTTGTGATCTTTGCACCTCAACACCTAGGCAAACCAGTGTCTAAGCAGACTATTTCTAGGTGGCTAGTCCACTGCATAGTCTTCTGCTACAACAAGAACAACAAACCTCTTCCTGGAGCAGTCAGAGGTCATTCCACCAGAGGAGTTTCTACCTCTTCTGCTTCTCTGAAAAATGTCTCTATTAGAGACATTTGTGCAGCATCTACTTGGAGTTCAGTATATACCTTCATCAGGCATTACAGCCTGGACATAGCTTCCAGCTGCCATGCTGGTTTCGGCCTGGCAGTCCTTCAGGGACTATTGTCCTGACCTACTGTCTCCCTGCCTATCTAGACACTGCATCTTAGTTGGTGTCCTTCTTCTTCCTCCCGGGCTTGTCACCTCCTTTGCACGGGACTGCTTGGGATTCAGTCCTAATGGTTATAGCCTGCTGCAAGAGCTCCCACTCGAAGTAACATAGTACAGTTATGTAAGAACTTACCGTAACAGTAGATCTTCAAGAGGAGCTCTTGCAGCAGGCGCTGCTTTCCTATCCTCCTTCCCCCTGGAGAGTTTCAGCATGACTGGGAAACGCTTCACCTAGTTCGCCTGCTGGGGTCTGTTCGCAGGTACTCGGCGGGTGAACTGAGGTGGAGCTGGTGACTGCCTCCTGTTGGGGTGGAGCTGATGTCAGGGGGCACGCCCTGCTGGTTACTGCTAGCTAAGATTTTTCCGGTGGGTCCTAAGGCCTGCGGCATTAGTCCTAATGGTTATAGCTTGCTGCAAGAGCTCCTCTCGAAGATCTATTGTTACAGTAAGTTCTTTCGTAACTATACTTTTTAACTATAGATGGCCTTGCGTGCAGCATTTGACAACTGGAATGTACCACTGTTAAAATGTGTGGGGCTAATAAAGTTAAATAAATAGAAAACGATGGGTGGGGCTACGTGACAATTCTCAATATAAATCATAAACACTGCTTCAGCCAGTCACTGTTGAGGAAGTGTCTACATGTGAGGTCCTCGTAATATAACTTATAGAGGGCCTAACATGCAGTATTTGAAAAAGTGGAATGTACCACTATTAAAACTGGGATGGGGCTACATGACAATTCCCATTATAAATCATCAGTTCTGATTCAGCCAGTAAGTGCTGAGGATTTGTCTGCATGCAAGGACCTCTTATTATAACCATAGAGGGCCACGAGCGCAGCCTTTGAAAAAGCTGAATATACCACTGTTAAAACTGGGGTGAGGCTATGTGACAGTTCTCATTATAAATCATCAGCATTGATTTAACCAGTCAGCACTGAGTAACTGTCTGCAAGTGGGAACCTCTTATTTTAACTATAGAGGGCCCCATGAGCAGCGTCTGAAAAAGTGGAATGTACCCCTGTTAAAACGGGGGTTGGGCTACATGATAGTTCCCGTTATAAATCATCAGTACTGATTCAGCCAGTCAGTGCTGAGGATTTGTCAAACTGGGTCTTGCCTTCAAATCGAGACATGCCCTTACGTCCTCTGCTAGAAAGGCTGTCGCTCAGGGTGTACTTCTTCTTACCCTTACCCACTGTGCTGCCTTTTTTTGTTGTTGTTATTCTCTTTTTTTCATACCCCCTTCTCACTGCACTACTCACATTCTTCGGGAGACATCTATGGCCTTCTGAGTCTCAGCTCACCCATCAGACACCAATGCAGACCATCCCCCCATGGAGCCTTGGTTTAACCCCCCAGGTGGGTCCGGGGTTGGGCTCCCAGTCCACCCCGATGCATCTTTTATTTCATCGGGGATGCTATCACCTGGTGTCGGTAGGGGCATTGGAGATCGGAGCCTGGTGCTCTGTCTACTGGGAGTGGTACAGGGTATTTCCTGTTTTTTATGGTCCCTCCTCCCTCAGGATGTCAGCTCGCTGGGCAGAGTCAAGGGACAGAGCACGTCATGACGTGCATACGCTCCGGTTCCCCGACCAACATCCTCCCTCCCTTCATCCCGCTGCACCTCCACCTGTGGTCACCCAGGTGGCAGTATAGTGGCGGGACAAACAGTCCACCCCTCTCTGGAGAAGGACAGTAGCCTCTGGGCACTCAATCCTTTTCCCCCGGCTGACCCTCCATCCACCTGGGTCCGTTCCCGAACCGGGTCGCTGGCACTATGAGTGTAGCTCATCACAAGGCCGGTACGACACTGGTGTTGCTGCTTTTATGCCTATGCAGCCAAAACTCATCTTCACAGATGGGACATTTCCTACAATAATATCTGTTGCTTTGCACTGTCATCACACCATCTTAATCATCGCTGTTGGCTTTACAGAGACTTAAATTGTCTATCCCCTAATGCCTACTGCTGTTATGCCCTTGGTACTGTAATGGATAAAATAGTGCCGCCAGAGTACTGTCCTCCCTTGCCTCACTATTGTCTTCTCCTTTCCTCCCCTCCCCTACCCACTGCGCTCTGGGGAATGGTCCCTACTCTCTGTCCCTAGGCGCCTTACAACCATGGACTCCCAAGCTTGTTCACACTCTGCCCCAACACTATGGAACTCTCTGTCGGTCTCTATCAGACTCTCCTCTTCACATGGTCACTTCAAGTGGGAGTTTCATCACTATCTTCTGCTCTCTCATCTTTGTAACTGCTGTCTTCCCACATGAGCTTCCTGCTACGCCTTGACTACCCATGTTTCTACACCATGAATTTCTTGCTGCACTTATATTTTGTCCTCCCTTCTCTCTAGTTCTCCCCCTGACCATTTCTGCTCTTACTTTGTTTTTGTTGCACTTATGTCTATCTCCGCCTTCTCTGCAAATGCCTTAACCCTTTCTGATACTCACTCTTTACTTCTACCTTCTCATGTCTTTACCATGTAAGTGAATTTTCCTCCTCTAGTATATGTACAATGTAATCTCCCAGAGATCAGTCTTCACCATTCATTACTGGTGGGTATAAGCTGGAGGTGCCAGACCCCACAGGAGTGTGTAGCTTTAAGGTTTTTCAGGAGGAGGGGCTGACGTCCAAGACGGCGATGCCCCTCGAGGCCGACGTACTACATGGTGCTCGTAGGTTGGCCAGTAATTGACGCCGGCCCCTAGCCTCCTCAGTTCTGCTTTTCCCACCATTGAGGTCACATCTCGTGGGAGCTGGAAGCTGAAACTTGTGACAGTTCTGCCGCTGCTGCATTTGACTTGATGCCACACCTCAGTTTGTTCAATGCTGTCCCTCAGTTGGAGCCGATGATATTTTCCTTTTTCTTTATTTCTACAGTGTGCAGTGTCAAAAATGTTCTCTTTTGTTTTGTATTATGTTGTTTACACGGTCATGTCCAGTTTGGGGCCTAGTTCTAGTAAATCTAAGGTGGGGTATGCCCCTATGTGTTGGTGCTCCTGTGGCAAATAGAACAAGGATGATACGCTCTCCCCTGTCGCTCACTATTGGGAGATCATTAAGCAATTTCACCAGGGCAGTCTCTGTGCTATGTCCAGGCCTAACTCCAGACTGGAAGTGCTCAAAAGTGGCTGAGGAAGCGAGATGAGCCACAAGCTGAACGGCCACCACTTTTTCTAAAACCTTCCCTAAAAATGGAAGGTTTGAGGCCGGTCTGTAGTTGGTGAGACAGTCCTGGTCCAATGAGGGTTCAAGGCCACTGGGGAGACCCCACTCCACAAAGAACACTGGATGATCCCAGCAATGACAGATCCAATCAGGTCCACACAACCGACTAAAAGTCAAAAAAAGCTGCGAAATAAACAAGGGTACGTAGTACAATATTTAGTGTAACCAGTAGGCAAATTTCAAACATTATAACATAAGTTATCACAATGAAAAAGCAATACTTGAAAATTATCTACGCACTTTAACTCTTGATCTTCCAAGATATCTTCACCATTCAGTCGCGTTAGTGATCTGGGCATGTTACTTGATGACAGTCTGACACTTGGCGCTCAAGTGTCGACTGTCGTCCAAAGCGGTGTTTACCATCTGAGGAACATTGCCCGGATCCAAGCCCTGATCCCGGTTGAGGACCTTGCCACCCTAGTGCATGCCTTTGTCACGTCTAGGTTAGATCAGAAACATAGAAACATAAAAATTGTCAGCAGATAAGGATAGCCAGGCCCATCTAGTTTGCCCTTAAGCCCCACTCTAGTATGCAGCTACTGACCCTACCCGGTCAATGGCCTCTTCCCTCTCCTCCCCACCTCTGAGGTTTCCCTATGTCCGTCAAAGACATGTTTAAATCCCTCCACTGTCCTTGCTTCCACCACCTCCTGTGGCAAGCTATTCCATGCATCAACCACCCTCTCAGTGAAGAACTTCCTCACATTCCCCCTCAACTTGCCTCCTTCTAGTTTCAGATCATGCCCCCTTGTTCTTGTACTCTTCCTAAATTGAAAGATGTCTCCCCCCTTCACCTTGTTTATTCTCTTAGTGTACTTGAAAGTTTCTATCATATTCACCTCGGTCCCTCCTCTCCTCAAGTGAGTACATGTTGAGGTCTCTTAGTCCCTCATATGCTTTCTGGTGTAAGCCCTGAACCATCTTAGTTGCCCTTCTCTAAATCTTCTCCACCCTGTTGATGTCTTTATGAAGGTGTGGCCTCCAGAACTTCACACAGTACTCTAGATGTGGCCTTACTAGTGTTTTGTACAATGGCATCATCACCTCCCGCCTTCTACTTGTGATGCCTATGCACCCCAGCATGCCACTTGCCTTCCCTGCCACCTTTGTACTTTACTTGGATACCTTTAGGTCATCTGAAATGATAACCCCCAGGTCTCTTTCCTCTTGGGTGACAGTCAACAACCCCCCCATCCTGTAACTCTCCCCAGGTGCATTATTTTGCACTTCTTTGTATTGAACCTTAGTTGCTACTCCTCTGACCATTTTTCAAGCTTCCCCAGATCTCTTCTCATTGTCTCCATCCCGTGTGGTGCATCCACCCTGTTGCAGACCTTGGTGTCATCTGCAAACAGGCAAATCTTTCCCTCCAGCCCCTCTGCAATGTCACTAACAAAGACACTGAATAAGACTGGCCCCAGGACTGATCCCTGAGGTACCCCACTGGTCACTCCCCTTTCCCCCCATAGGGTCCCGATTACCACCACCCTCTGCCTTCTGTCCACGAGCCAATTTCTCACCAAGTTTACCACCGTTTGCCCCATGCCCAGACTTTCCATTTTGTTAATTAGTCTTCTATGTGGGACAGTGTCAAAGGCCTTGCTGAAATCGAGGTAGGTGATGTCAACTGCTCCCCCCCCCCTTGATTCACCACCTTTGTCACCCAGTCAAAAAAATCATATCAGATTCGTTTGACATGACCTTCCTGCTGTAAATCCATGCTGTCTTGGATCCAGGGCATCAGTGGATTCTAAGTATGCCACTATTCTTTCTTTGAGTAGGGCCTCCATAATCTTACCTACTACTGAGGTGAGGCTGACGGGTCTATAGTTCCCCACCTCCTCCCTACTACTGCAGTTGTGAAGAAGGACTACATGTGCCCTCCACCAGTCCTTTGGAACCCCCCGGTGTTGAGTGAGTTGGTGCCCATGGCTGCCAGAGGTGCCTCTAATTCCCTTCACAGCTCCTTTAAAATCATTGGATGTATGCCATCTGGCCCCATTGCCGTGTCCACCTTTAGTCTTGAAAGCTCCTCCAAGACCTTTTCCTTTGTGAATGGGGATGTGTCTACCTGCCCCCTCCCTTTGTGTCTATTCAGCTGTGGTCCCTGACCCTCCACTGCTACAGTGACTACTAAACAGAAGTATTTGTTCAGTATTTCTGCCTTCTCTAGGTCTCCCTCCATACACTCCCCTTCATCCTCTCTAAGCCTTTTAATCTCTCCCCCCAGTTTTCCTTCTTTCGCTGACATACCTAAAGAAAGTCTTGTCTCCTCTCTGTCTGCGCCAGTCTTTCCTTAGTCTGCACCTTTGCGCTCCTAACAGCCTTCCCTGCTTCCTTTAGGTACACCTCCCTGTCTCCCCCCCCCCCCCGAGTCTCTTTATATTTCCTAAAACTCTTCCTTTGGCCTTACCTTATCTGCCACCTCCCTTGAGAACCATAGTGGCCTCTTCTATTTTTGCCTTTGCTGACCACCTAATGCACTGGTTGGTCACCTTCTCTAGCTCCCTCAGTCGATCCCACTACTCCTCAACCCCCCACTTATCTCCTTTCTGCCAGGGCATCCCTGACACCTCTCCCCGTTTCCTCAAAATCAGCCCCCTCTAAAATTTAAGACCCTTGTCTTAGAGGGACATGACTGTGTTACTGACTGCATATTAAACCACATTATGTGGTGGTCACTGGATCCCAGCAGACCTTCCACCTGGATCTCCCAGTCTCTCTCCCCATTGGTGAGAACTAGGTCTAGAATTGCCCCTTTCCTGGTGGGATCACTCACTAGTTGTCTGAGGCCTACCCCCTGTAGGGAATCCAAGATGTCACGGCTCCTGGATGAGGCAGCTGCTGGTGTGGTCCAGTCTACATCTGGGATATTGAAATCTCCCATCAGTAGTACCTCACCCTTTGATGTCATATCCTGAATCTGGTCCATTAGATCCCTGTCCAACTCCTCCCTCTGTGCTGGAGGTCTGTAAATCACCCCTGTGTGAATTGATGCTCCATTGCCAGGCTCAAGGGTAACCCACAGTGCCTTGGTCTCCCCCGTCTGCTCTGCACCTTTGTTGCTTTGATACCTTTTCTAACATACAGGGCCATTCCTCTCCCCCCCCCCCTTTTGCCCGCCCCGTCCTTCCTGAATAGAGCTTAATCTGGAACATCTGTGTCCCAGTCATGATTTGTGGCAAACCAGGTCTCGGTTATCGCCACTATGTCCGGCCTTCTTCTATCATCAAGGCCTGCAGGTCTGGGATTTTACTACAGTGCTCTCTACCTAGGGCTATCTGGAGGCAATGTCCGCCATCTGCAGCTGGTGCAGAATGCAGCAGCCAGGCTGTTGACTGGTACAGTAAGATCTGATCTCCATGGACTGCACTGGCTGTCGATAAGGTGGAGGATTGCCTTCAAGGACGGGTTACGTAAGCAATAAGGCACAACAGGGTGTGGGTTATTGAAGTTTACCCACACCTTGTGTGGTTTCACGAGGTGCAGCCGAGTGACTTCACCACACAAGAAGTGGGTAAATCACCCAATAACTCATACCATGGAGTGCCTTACTGCGATTATACAATGGACCTATGTGTAAAATAAATTTAAAATGTGTTTATTATGTTTTTGTAAATGCCATTCCTCAGTTGTGGGTTATGCAGGATTTACCCACAGTCATGTGACTTGTTTTGACCAATGAGGTTACAAGACTTTCACACACCATTGTATAATGACCTATAAGTCCCTACACAGCTGGGGACCAGACTACCTGCAAGACCTCCTGGTTCCTTGCCTGACCCACTGTCTCTGTTCTGTCGAAGGTTGCCTCTTAGTGGTTCTCAGGGCTAGGCTGCAGCATTCAGCAGATCAGGCCTTTTTGGTGGCTGCACCAGCCCTGTGGAATTCATTGCCACGTTGTTTGAGGGAGGCACGCTCAGTGGAAGCCTTTAAAAAGGGCCTAAAAACATTTTTGTTTGGCCAAACCTATGAGCTGCATAATTATTGAAATAACTACATGCTTATTGACTGACTTGCTGTGATAGGTATGCTATGTATAATCTGTTTTAGAGCTCATCCTGATTTAATTTTGTTTATTTACTTGCAGGTGATTGCTGCTGTTTTTACTTCATTTCATGTTTTGTGAATTGTGCAGTGCTCTGAGTCTCTAGGAAGGAGCGTTATGTTAATAAAATATCTATCTGTAGACCGTATCTACAGACAGTATCTATAATGTCTGCTATTTTATACCTCCCAGTAACTCTGTGTACCTATGCAACTTCAGTTGCTTTGTACACAACACTTTGTACAGCATATTATTAATTTTATTGTTTTACTACTTGTCTATTATTGGTCTCATTGTATTTTTATATACCTTTTTTTTGTTTTGTACTCTCCCGGGTCGTACCTGAAAATAGGTATATATCATGTCTAGTGTACTTACCTGGTTAACAAAAACAAATAAATAAATAAATGTGAGAATCTCTCACTATAACCACGGAGGACTCCTTGAAAAAGTGAAATGTTCACAATCAGTCGGTGGATCTCCTAAGAACACATCTATGTACAGTCTTAAGCTTGATAGGCCTGCCAGAACATAGAAACTTACATGTACTGCACCTGATGCATGGTTGCCATCTCTGTAAAATGCCTATTTGTTGAACGTGGCGCAGGAAAGAATTTTGAAAGAAGGCCTGGAACACAGGAAATATAGAACTTAATATTCCAGTTGCAAAGCCTATCTGGGGAAGTTCCACCTTTGTCAGGGTCCGAAGTCTTGGAATAATTTGCCCCAACACCTGAAAATGCCCTTAAAGGATGTAGTTCCCTGGAACCCATTAAAAGCCTGGTATGTTGAGAATGCCTCCCTGCCTAAAAGTTGCTGCACATCCAGAGTACGGTAAGGATGTTTGAAAAAAATGTGTATCCATTATAACTTTAATTACCGGCCATCAATTTTTTATACATAACTACTTTTATTTTGTGTTACAACTGCCCGGTTGATGTTTTGGGTTATAACCGGGAGGTTATAATCACTAGCTGTCAATCTAGTTCGTGCTACACTCAGCGAGAGCTCACAGACCTGTTTGCAATATCGCCAATTCTACTCCTGGGCCAGGATATTCAAAGGGGTTGCACCGGCACAACCCCACATTGCGCCCTGGCGGGATATTGAAAGGGCTGCCTGGTGCAGCGCAAATCCCGATGCGCCAGAGCGCAATGTAATGATAAGTGGTGCAGATGCAGGGGGCATACCTATGCATATGCGGCACATCCCGATATTCAGCCCGGGATGTGCAATGCATATGGTGGCACAGCCCTGCAGTGCGCCGCATAGGAGGGCTCAAAGTTGAGCCATGGAAGAGTGGGAACAAGTCCTGTCCACCCACATGGGGGCTGCTGTATTGCAGGGCACAACATAGCAGCTGCCAGCCATGGGTAGCCACCCGCCCACCCAGAACACTGTCCACAAGCAGACATACACCCCTGATAGTCTAGTGGCACCTCCCCAGTACCCGATAAATATAATACACAGCCATCCCTGGTGGTCTAGTGGTCCCCCCTCCCACCTGAGTCCCCGATATATGTATTTATGACCATCCCTGGTGGTCCAGTGGAACCTCCCCCCACCCACTGCCGCGATCTCGGTAACTCCCCGTAGTTCACTTCCCTGGTGATCTGGTGGCACCCCCCACCCGCACGCCTCACCAAAATCCCTTACCCCCCCTCCCCCATCATCGGCAGCCGCTGCATCCCACCGTGCACGCCTGGCCTCCTGCCACTGACAGGTAGTATGCAGCCTGTTGGTCTCAGTGTGACTAACGGGCTTGCAGGGCATATTCACAGACAGTCCCAAATATGGAATGAATTCATATGTGGGACTTGTCTAGTGCAGTATGCCCTGCAAGCCCGCTTGGTCCACACTGGGGACCAATGGGCTTACAGCCTATACTGTACTATCATTCGGCAGGCGTGGGCGATGCAGCCACCTGCCAATGACGGGGAGCGGGTGAGCAGGGGTTCAGTGAGGGTGGCGGGGGTGCCACTGATCACCAGGGAATTGACCTATGGGATTTACCACGATCGCGCAAAGGGTGGGGGGTTCCACTAGACCAGCAGGGATAGTCATGTCTTATATATATATCTCGGATGTATCGGGACTCTGGGGGGCCACTGACTACCAGGGCTTTGTGTCATATCATGAAAGTGTGGCTACGGGCAAGGATACCCTGGGATCCCCACTGGCCACCGCCACGCTTAGGGCGCAGGCTTAAGTCACAAGGCTGCCCTGCCAAGGCATGTAAATAGGACTATAATTACGCAATGGCCCCATTTACGCATTGCATATATTATGGCCTCATTTGCATACACCCGGCTGAATATTGCAGGTGATACACCTAGCACAACTGCACTTGTGTTGGCGCATCCCCGTGCTCCCTATCTGTGGCTTAAACATGGGTGGGTGTAAAACCAGAATATGAATATATTGATAGAGTATATGGTTTGCAAGAATACTTATAAAATTGAAAAATCCAAAACTAAGAAAAGCATACACAAAGTTCAGATTTGGGTATGTGGAAAGCCAGAGATTAAATAAAACGTATGGCTTGACAAATTCTAGCGGTTGTGTATGCGGCCTAGATGAAGATTCTCCTTTTCATTTATTTATGTTCTGTCCACTATATACAAACAAAAGAGAAATTTGTCTAAGTAATATTCTAATGCATCTAGATATGGAACCTAAATATCAATATAATTATTTATTGAAAACAAAGAACGGTATACATCTAGAAAGTATTGCAAGACTGTGTAGTATAATTCAAAGTAGAAAAAAATAACTTAGAAGAATGGAATTTTAAATGATGGAAAATGCAGCAGGAAATGATAAGAATGTATTTGTAAGAGAATTATCTATAGGTGTACAGTACATCTTTGGAAATAATTTATTAGATAATATATACGAAATCAGGTACTAAATAAATTTCAATATTCCATGTTTTATATAAGGTATGATATATGTTTTATGAATTTTGCAATGACAAATTTTGTCAACAATAACAAATACTACTATATAACAGAATCTGTCGGCAGATACGGACCATACTGATCGGCCCACTCTTACTAATTTTCCTGACACTCTCTGCATTTGTGCTGTGTAAGAGTGCTCAGCTTTGATAAATACAGAAGCAAAAGTCATAAGATATTGGGGTTCAACCCCCAGCTGCATTCTCAATGACTGCTATATTTTCCTTGTCTGTACGAATAATGTCCCTTCTTCCTCGTGTGCATTTACCCGTAAGAGGGAACGGAACGTCTGAAAGAGGAAGAAGAACTCATTAGAGGAAGAAGATGAGGCAATGGTGTCAGAGAAAAGAGAAGAGAAACTAACAGGCATTTAAGTGGAGTGTGTACTGCACTGGGCTGTGACGCCGGAGAAACCTGGACCACTAACAAGTTTACAGAGCCACTATTCCTGTTTCATCCCAACACTGAGGTTGTCGCTGGCACTTCTCATCCAAGGTGATAAATGTTTGAAACAGATCTCCCTTTTCTTTTTTTTTGGTGGGGGGAAGGGGTTGTGACCAGGATGTTAGACCTGTTCTTAAAAAACTTCAATGGGCCCCTATCCCAACCTCAGCTGATGCTGGCTGGGGCTCAACAACAGATAGGTAGGGGAGTTGTTTGAAGAAGCAACCCTTCTGCCTCCTTGTAATTTGGCCAAAGGGAATCTTCCTTTCATCCAGGTGGGTGGTATAAAAAGTAAAACTAAACTGCTGTGCACGATACCTACTCCCCTCCCCTCCAAATCTGCGTTTTGTATGCAATGGTCCTACAGCATCCAGCAGATCAAAGTTAACTGGATTACAGTCATGAGTATAAGATACAATTGTAAAGTGTATCAAATTCCTGTATACTACCCCAAGGGGACTGCAGCTTTCAAAAGTCTCCTAGGTTGGGTGGGAGTGCTGAGCAATCTGTATGTTTTCACATAGAAGTGCATGCAAGGTTATGTAGTAGTAATAGTAAAAATGTTTATTTTTATACAGGATAGCAAACTTTAGGTCATAAGACCTATTTTCAGAGTTGTCCTGTGTCAAGAACAAAGTTACATTCAATATAACATACAAAGATTCAAACTACATAAAGCAACTAATAAATAATTTTTGACATTATACAAGACAAAAATCTTCAATCACACCAACAACTAACACATTTTTCCACATATTAAAAACAAGTACATTCATCATAAAATACAGTGCTCAATACTAATTTAAACTAGGATAGTTTAGTTGCTTTCCTTATGTCTTGCACTGGGATGGAGTGGAGTATTTTGGATTGGGGGGTTACTTACACATTACGCCACCTTCTTGTCTCTGGCGCTCATCTACCTGAGGAGCTTCCACGCCACACTGAACCCCTCTCATTCCAGAGATCACCTGTCTGACGAGGAGCCTTGGTTTACCCCCACCCTTCCCAGGGGCGGTCAGGATAGAGGACTTTAACCCCAAATCATCTGGTTTGTTAGCAGGGGCTGGCTATTCTGGGGTTTGTCATTGCAGGTGCTGGGGCCATTTTCCTCTTCTTCTTTTTTTCCTCCCAAACTGTAGGACACCAGTACGCTAGGGGTGCAGTGTGGGGATGGTGTGCCTGGCCAGTGTTGTCCCCTCTCTCACCTGCCTAGTGTTGCGCTGTCACTGGTGGTCAGCCAGGTAGCAGCACTGGAGCAAAGGAAACTCCCTCCCTCCCTCCCTAGAGGAGAACATTTCCTTGGATGATTAGTCCTGTTCTCTTTGCCGTCACTCCAACTCCCCAAGCTCATTCCCAAACCCAGGTCACTAGCATTGCAAGTGGTGGCCCTACCGCTGCACCATTTTTGTTGTTTAAGTTTGTGTTTATGCTCCCTACTCTCCTGCCTGGCCATTTACATCTGCTGCCCCACCCCCCATCTTCTCTGGGACTTCCCCTTCCACTGTTCAGCCCTGTAGTTTACCACCCCCCCCACCCCTGTGGTGCACTCCATGAGGGCTGGCCAGGTCCTTTCAGTCCTTCAGAGCTAGCGATAGAGGTGGGCACCGCAGTCGATGGGGTGAGGCCCTGTAGGGGGGAACCAACATCATCTTGCTGCATCCGAGGTAGATTGTCCCTTCCCCCCCAGTCTGAGTGGTGTCACATGCTTGGCCATCAGGGTGGTTGCATGCACACAGCGAGCAAAGACTTGTTGATGCCAGTGACATCCACCCCCTCCTTGAGCATGCCCTGCTGCACAGCCATCCATGTTCTCCGCTGGCAGTATATTTTTTCTTAATTTGCAGTACTGTATTTTCCCTTAGCACTCGACCTGCCCTGTCAGCCTCTTCCCTCCCCAGCCCAGTCACCCACTGTCTCTGGGACTTACCTTCTGACCCTACAGTACCCATGGTTTGCCCCCCACATGGCAAAACCTCCCAAGTTCCCCTAGCCTGGGAGGAGTGTAGCTTGAATGTGGTTCAGCAGTCCAATGAGCAGTGCAGGGCCTGCGAGGAGAGGAGGCGTCATTCTGCTAGATCAAGGGATATCCTTTTTGTGGTCCCTTTCCCGAGCACCTTATGGACTGGGACCGAACACACGTCTGCATGCAAGCATGCCGATGTTCCAGTCAGGAGGTGCCTGGCCACCCCATTGTGGCTGCACTTGTACTGCCACCTGTGGTCACCAAGGTGACAGTACTGCAGCTGAATGCACAGACTTCCCTCCCTCCCCCCTCCCCAGAGGAATCATAGAAATCTGTCAGTAGAAAAAGACCCCACGGCCCATCCAGTCTGCCCAAACCCCCCAGGAAGACCCCCACCCTCCATTCCCAGCCTGCCCCCTGCCACTTAGGCACGTGCACTTATCCCAGGCTCTTTGAATTTGTCTGCTGTATCCACCCCCACCACCCATTCCGGCAGTCTGTTCCATGGCCACACCACCCTCTTGGTAAAGAACCTCCCCCTGATGTCGCCCTCTGAATCTCTAGTTTGTAGGTGTGCCCTCTAGTGGAATTGTTCTTTCTCATTCTGAAGATGTTGTTGACCCTCACCCTGTTTATGCCCTTCAAGTACTTGAATGTCTCCACCATATCCCTCCTCTCCTCCAGCGTGTACAGGCCCAGCTCCACCAGTCTCTCCTCATATGACTTCCCCTGCAGCCCTCTCACCATTTCGGTTGCTCTTCTGTGGACCTTTTCAGCCTGTCCTTGTCCCCTTGCAGGTATGGCCTCCAGAAATGGACCCCATATTCCATGTGTGGTCTAACCATGGTTTTGTATAGTGGCATGATCTCCTCCCTCCTCCTGCTTGTGAATCCCTTCCCTATGCATACCAGCATTCTAAGTGCCTTTCCTGCTGCTCTGTTGCACCGACTCCAGATTTTCAGGTTGTCTGAAATAGTGATCCCCAGATCCCTTTCCTGTTCTGTTACCTCCAGTCCCCCCCTCCCCCACAGCTGGTATTTTGCCATTAGGTTATTACGCCCTATATGCATAATTCTGCACTTTTTTGTATTGAACTGCATCTGCCACCTTTCTGACCATTCCTCCAGCCTAGACAGATCCTCCCTCATATCCTCTACCCCACTTCCTCTGTATCAACCCTATTACTACATATCTTCATGTCATCTGCAAACAGACACACCTTCCTCCATAGACCCTCTGTGATGTGCCCTATATGTTGAAAAGAATGGGTCCTATCATAGACCCCTGGGGAACCCCACTCGTCATCTGCTCTTCCTTTGAGTGCATCCCATTCACCACAACCTTCTGTGCCCTCCCCTCCAACCAATGTTCTACCCAGTTTGTGAGCTTGCTCCGTACTCCTAAGCTGCCTACCTTGCCTACCAACCTCCTGTGGAGGACAGTGTCAAAGGCCTTCCTGAAGTCCAGGTAGGCCACGTCCATCACCCCACCCTGGTCCCATATCTCCATCACCCTGTCAAATAATTCAATCAGGCTGGTCTGGCAGGACCTACCACCTGTGAATCCATGCTGATTGTCACTTAGGAGCCCCCCCCCCCAAGATAATTTATCAGCCTTTCCTTAATAAGTGCCTCCATTAGTTTACCAACCACGGAGGTAAGGCTAACCGGGCGGTAGTTTCCCAGCTCCTCCCTTCCTCCCCCTTTATGTAGGCCTTGTAGGGGCACTACCTCAGACCTTTTCCAGTCCCCAGGAACCCTTCCCTTGTGCAGTGACAGGTTAAATAACCTTGTGAGCAGTGTTGCCAACTGCTGTTTTAATTCTTTGAGTACCCTCAGGGGGAGAGTGTCCTCTGAGATGCACAGTCCTCCTCCTCTTGGCCAGCCCCAATGACTCTGGCTCACTTCAGAACCGGGGTCGCTGGCATCACATGCCGTAGTGCTACCACTGCACCAATTCAGGTGGCAGTACTGTGGTGGAGCGTGCTAACCCTCCCTCCACAGAGAAGAATGTTCTATATAATGCTTAATCCTTCTTCACCCTGGCAGTTGGTATCACAAGCAAGATTTGTCATTTTTATTCTAGTTATTGTTTGGTGACTACAGTGTTAACCAGAAACACACACAAAAAAAAACAGAACAAAGTATTTCAGTTCAAACCCAAACAACGGTTGGGAATAGTGTATCTTTAGTCTAGTTCACAGTCAGACATTTGGCTGGCCCAGTGACACGAGGACCACCTATTACACTGCCATGTTGGAGAGTTTGTGTGTGTGTACCCCAGAATTCCACGTTGAAACTGGATGGCATGTTATGTACTATTGATGCTAGATTCCCAAAAGGGAGGGTGCTGGCTACCTGACATTTATGCACCCCCAACTAGGGGACAGCATTTGCAGTAATTATGAAGGCAGCCGTTTGTATGCCTCCTTGGCTGGAGCAGTATTGAGGGGGTGGAGAATGGAGAAGACAGAATAATAACAATGAAAATCGCTCCACCTAGTGGCTTTGGTGGAGCACATCATGCTCCTACGTGGGTGACCTGGGTTCACAAACCTTAGCTAAGCCAGTAGAGCACTGTGGAGGGGTGTGGTGTGGTGTGGGTGGTTCTGTTAAGCATGAGACGTAGGTGACCACATAAAATCCCCCAAATTCTGTATCTAGTGCACCAGGGATGCAGATGGGGCCAAATAAATGGAGGGGGGAGAGAAACGGTCTTCCAGTGTGCATGGTTGTCCCTCCCACATCCTGTTTCACAGAGGCAACCCCTGTGAATCCCTGTGAGCATTAACCCCCCGAGCTTTCTCTGCTGCTCACCATGAGTGGCAGCTATAGGTTGGATGATGGGGACACCCTGAGACGGCAGGAAAGGACGTGGCACTGGCAAATTGTCTGAGAAAGCAGATTGTGGGTTTAAAAACAAGAAAAAAGAAAACCATGAGAGCGCTGTGGAGGGGTGAAAACCAAGAAAGGAAATCAACATCTGTTTTATTTCGGGGATCAGACTTTGGGGGGGGGTATACACACATGGTGTTTGTCTTGTAGCCAACTCAAGGATTTGTTAAAATAATGCTTTCTTCAAAAACAGCAGCTGTTCAAAAATGTCTGGTAGAAATCCAACCTTCAGACTGAAATATTACTGTCTGAGAAATGGAGACCCTTGCAGACAGTTGTGATAAGAGAAGGGTGAGGGTATGAACATATGAAGGGGGGGGTATGATTTTAAATGCAAACACAGCTCATTTACCCAGGGGGAGAGCTGCCCAGCATATGTGCAATCCACTGATGCTTTGACCTTTTACCCCAGTGGCTCCCTTGGTCAGGTCTGATGGGAAATGGATTTGATGGCCCACGCTCAGCCTCTAGCTGACAGCAGGTCACAATCGCAAAACCCATTCACCTCTTGTCACCACTGGCAATACTGGTTTTATCAGACAGCCAGAAGCAGCTGTGCACTGCCACTGACTTACCCTTTCTTCCACTGGATGGTGGTGCCATATGTGTGTGTCGGGGGGGGGTCCTTCTGATAGCAATCTCTACCTAGTATATTTATTTCAAAACTTACTAGGAAGATATACTGAGCAGGAAACAGCTTGTTTCTAGATGTGCGGGGGACAGTGCAAGAGAGGAATACAATCAATTAGAAATAATTAAAAAAAGTTAATGAAAACAGTTGGGGAATCATTCAGTGAATCTCACCTACCGTTGTACCAGTATTCTAATGTCAAATCAAGGTTATAACACCATCCTGACATCTTAGTATACATGTAGCCAAAAGACAGCTCGTCCAATCCACGTTCTCTTACTAATTGACTGTGCTGGCTTCATATATAGCCAGTGTCCAGCCTCACATCTTGCTAAATTGGATGTACTGTATCTTAGAGCTCTGAGATTTATAACAGGCCTCCCCTTTTCCACCCACCACTGTTCATTATATGCAGCTGTGGGTTGGCCCTCCCTTCAATACAGGCGGTATAGAAATGCAGCCCTCTGGACACTCTGAGCCATCACCAACAAACTCCCGCAATACATTGCTGATTGTCTCCCACTAAGCCTGATTGGGAATTATGTGTTGAGAAATCACTCGCTGGTTCCCCTGAAAGTACCTAGGGTCGGTACCCGCTTTGGAAGAGCAGCCATAAGCTTTGTCCTGCCCACGCTTTAGAATAGGATACAGAAATCGCTGAGGCTTAGCTCCCCTGTTAGTCTTGCTATGTTCAAGACCCTATATGCTAAAACATTTGTGGAGCTCTGTAACTGTTTCCACCATTCCTAGTTGTCCAGCTGATGTTTCCACTCAATCTAAGTCCTTCCCATTCAAACTAAGTGTTCCCTTACCAAGATTACTCCCCCCTCCCCTCAGTCTATTCTAGTCCCACCGGTACTACCGGTTCACCTCAGTCCATTCCAGTCCCACCAGTACTACATACTCACTGCAACCCTCTATCGCCCACTCTTATGCCCTGATACCACCTGCTTAGTATCCCGAATCTTTCTGCCAGGCCCCTGCCTACTATGCGGCGTTTTCCATATCCTAGGGACTCTTTTAGTGCTATGAACATGTTATTGATGGATAGGATTATAAAGGCATCTCTGTATATATTATTTACCTTTATTTCTACACTGTATATATTTTGTTGTATATGTCTTGCTACTGTTGTTTTATGTATATTTTACTTGTACTCTGTTCTGTACCCTCGTCCTTGCAAACTGCAGGTCCACCTTGTAAATGAGCTTGCTCAATGGTGATCGCCTGGGTAAATAAAGATTTTGATTGATAGCTGACTCATGCCCAGTTAGTGGGCCTTTTGAAGTAAGCTGTGCAGTGGTGAAAGTGTGCCATCCCGGTGGGCCTTTTGCACTTATTAAAAACACTGGAACATAGAACCTGTCAGCAGAAAAGGACCGCTTGGCCCACCTAATCTGCCCAAGTGTTCCCTGACTATTCTGCCTCCTCAGACCCTAACTGGTCTCCAATGACTGTACCCCTCCCTGCCTCTGTTCTACTATACCCCTGTGTTTATTCCATGCATAAACAAAGAAACAGAGAAACAGAAAAACTGATGGCAGAAGGAGACCAAGGGTCCATCTAGTACTTTAAGCCCTCCACCATTCTAGCCTCCACCCCTTCGGCGGGCAGTCAGTTCCACGCACCCACTCAGCCAGTGAATTCTAGTCACTGGCTGGATTCTGCCCACTTGACAAGCCTTTGAAATAATGCCACTCAGCTGCAAGTGTGAATTTGTGGAACAAGAAGAAAAAAGTCCCTATACTGCAAAAATTATATAATGTTAAGGTTTTTTTTAAAAAAAGCCTCATTGGCTGAGACCTTTTCTAACAGAGACAATATGTTCAGCTATGTTTACCCACCTTCTCACCACTATGACTGTCCCCTCCCACATGTCTCTGGCTCATCTAGTGCTACCACCTGACCCTCGTACTAGACAAGGCACTAACCCCATATACTCCATCTTTGAGTGCAGCACCCCCATATACTGAAATCCTGACTGACGGTTGACAGTTCCATTATGTAATCTATACACGTATTTAAGGCAGGAGTATTTGAGTCTGCAAAAATGTTCATTATATCATTTTTTAGCCACTGTATTTCTGATATCCTTAGATTTATATAATCAGTGTTGTTTCTATTTCCTTAGATACTTAGAAAACAGTTTTTATAACTATTTTTGTAATTAATGACTCAGATCATTAAAGATGACTGCCACTGGCAATGTTTAAGAATCTCTTCCATTGAGGGTACCACCCTGGATTTGTACTGTGGCTATATTATAATGGTGCTAGTGCGTGTTTCTCATGGTAAATAAAACCACATCACACCACGCCAAAATGTTTCATTTGTTAATGGTCGGGATTGCAAGGGAGCAGGAACTTTTAAGATCTTCCCAGTCAGGGCGGGCCCAGCTCAGGAGCAAACTCGGGTTGCGTGGAGCTGGCTGTGGGTAAGAGGATAGACCATCGTATAGACTGCCCTCCTCTCTTGGCAAGGAAGTACTGGTTATTCTGCCACCTGTCTGCCACCTGAAGCGCAGCGGGACCATGAACGTATGCAGGGCTGACATCGGTCACAGATAGATACGTGCCTCCACACGCATGCATGGTGCATCATTGCACGATCGACTGCTTGGAGAGAAAATGGAAAAAACCTTACTGAGCAGGATGGCACTCCAGTCCTTCGCAGGCCCTGTACAACCAACTGGGCCCCCTCTCTGGATTCTGCTCCAGAGGGGCCTGGACAACAAGCCCTGATGGCCCCGCCACGGGGTGATCCAAAAGGGGCTCACCGGGGAGAGAGGTAATTCCTACAGAAGGTGGGCGATGGGGCTGGGAGGATCAGGCCAGGAGGGAAAACACCTGTTCAGGAATAAAAGAAAATGAAAAGAAAAGTTGGTATAGCGATGTTTTTTGACAGAACTACATAATTACTAAAAAACACTGTCATGATGACTAACAAATTCTGCTGCTTTGTGATACTGATAGTGTGTGTACACATGACGGTGATATCAGCAGATGGTGTATTTTCACTGGGAGATGTGAACACTCCTTCAGTGTGTACTGAGGTCAGAAGGTCACACTATCATCCAATGAACGCAGCACCCTGGAGTGTATTACTACACTTATAAAATAACCTGATATTAAAATGTTTTTTTTTTATTTATTTTGGATTTTGTTAACCGGGGTAGGTTTGCTGAGACTGAAGTCTCTTTTTCAGGAGCGGCCTGGAATTAATTACATACAACACTCAAGTTACATAGAGCATACAGAATCTAAAGACAATAGAATACAGCATTCACAGGTGATAAGTAACTTTTCAGGGTCATATGAGACCACAACAACATTACAGTACATCACATTATAATACATTGCATTAATTCTAACCATACAATGCTAGGGGAGCACAGGTACCCAACAGCAGGTCCACAAGTGACTTACAAAATGCAGTACCATGCATTTGTGACTACATATTGCCATAACAAGTGACCTGATTGGTCCAATCAGAGAATGGTATTTGTGGTTGACACCTCGCTATAGCAACTGCATCTTGCTGCTAAGTGTTAGTGATACCCGGCTGCTGTAATTTGTCCTCAGGACCTGCTTGATAACTAGGCACTGTGCCTAAATATGTATTTCCTGGGTGTATAAAATTTGAAATAAATCACAGCTGTAGTACAGTCACAGTTAGACAAAGTCTCTCTGAGCCAGTTCCAGGGCACGAGCGGTGGTGGACCACGATGCAATGCAGGTGACCCAGATTTGTGTTCTGAGCCTGGGATCTCAGGAGTGGAAGCTGGCAGTGAGCATTTCAGAGTGTCTTTTGGGTGCTCTCTGTCCAGGTGGGAGGGTTGTCCAACACTGTTCTCACAGTGGCTCCCGGTGGAGGTGACATAGTGGAGGCACCCATGACTGCACCTGTGACCACAAGCAGCCAGCCCCCCACATTGCTGATTGGGTGTATGAGGAGGTGAGTGGGGATTCCAAAAAAAAAAAAGAAAATGCCCATTTGGCAAGCCAGATGAAAAGAGGATACCAGAGACTTTTCCTACGCCACCATCCCCTGAGTGAGTGAGTGCACCAGCTTTGCTCCCTTGGCAGTAGCTCCCATGATGTTGTGCATTATTTTTCTCTGATGGCCGCAGGGAGAACATCTTGCTGGGACCTGCCAGACTCATGGGAAGTAATGGCAGGATCAAGAGCACCTGACAGTGGAACCCTAGATGTGGTAGGCGAGTCGGGGGAGTAGGAGCATCAGGAGTCTCCTAGGGAAGTCTAAAGGAGCGGGGTGCTGAGGGGAAGCAAGAGGTGATTGAAGAGATGATACAAAACAAGTCATTCTATTTACCTTCCAGAATCAATTAAAAACCTAAAATACATTTGTTTGTTTTTTTCCATTTTAGATTCTAACTGATCCTTTATAAAGTAGCAGTACGTCAGTTTAGGGACCTGATTTGTCGTGCATATTGTCACTCCTCGGGTGGTTGGACCTGCTCATCACACATCTGAGAGTGATGATACCCACAACAAATCCCAACCTGTCGTGCCTTATTGGGTAAACAAAATGGGAAACATTGTGCACCCCTGCTTGTGACACCATCTTGTGTTTCTGATGACCACACAAACGACTTAACCTCTTGATTTATGAGATCACCACAACACCCCTTGATGGAATCATAACTTTGTACATGGTTTCCCATTCTTTACCATATCTGTGTGAGACATCTTAATGCTGCTGAGTAGGTCTGCCCAAAGTGGCATCCCTCTCACCCCATTCCTCCTGCCTTCTCCCCCACCCCCATGTCCTGCATAGCAGTGCAAAATGTTACACCACTGCTCCAGTCCCCCTCTTTGAATTTTTCACATAACAAGCCTTTTATAAACCCACATTGTCTGTTTTTTTTTTTTTTTTTTTTGTTCTTGTTGTTGAAAGATTAGTGAAGGGTTTTCCGATTTTGGGGGATATGCACAAAAAAGTAAGAAAGCTGTATATGTGCTTTTGACTCTAAATGATTTTTTGAGTGCTGGGGGAATGCAGAGGGTGTTGTGCAGTTCTCGGCACATTTATTTCCCCCCCATAATCCATGAACATTGTAGCCACTAGGTGGCACTCTTCTCCATCTGAAGGGAAACACCAGTTCACTGAGTGAAGTCTGAGATCGCGCAGGAAGAATTGTTCAATTTGTGGTTCAAATTCGGAGCAGCCAGATGTTTTACTCCTGGAAAACTTAATGGTGCAGAACACCGGTTTCCTTAATGAGAGCCCTTCAAAATGAGAATAAGAACAAAATGACTCATTAGAGTGCCTCAGAAGTCTGCTGACGATGGAACTGCTTGGTTGTAATGCCTGTTAAACACATAGCTGCGATCATGGTGGACTGATGCCTCTAACATTCCACTGGGATGTCATACGGACAAGGCAGACTGATGAGTCCTGGTAGGACGAAACACGTGTCTGTGTCTTCTGTTCGCACCCTTTGCAGACTGTGTGACAGGCCTTTCGGCACCATGCATTTCTGCTTAAAGTTGAACCAGCATAATATTTTGTGGTGATTTGCATATACAGCCCATGATGCTTTGCATTATGGGGGTTTGCGTGATCTTGTATTTCTTTGAAACTTGGCTTCCCGGCCAATTCCCTTTGGGGTAACCCTTGCACTAAGGTTCTTTGTCTTTTGATGCCTCTAACAGATTATTCTTGTATGTAGTTACTGATTTACTTATACGTTTATGGGTACAGTTAGAGGGCTTCTTGTGTTGCCTCGTGTCCCTAGGATGAGAGGACTGAGGACCGACGATGAGCAGTTCTGTCGTCCAAGGGACATAAGAGGCGACACTCTTAGATTTCTAAGATGCCCTCCAAATTGACCCATAACGTTATAGATCACTTACTTTTTAAAACATCCAAATGCTGATGGTGCGAGCAGTCAGTGAGAAGCTCATTACAGTGGCTCAGCATGTGAGACACTCTTACGGAAACAACACTACCTCACATGCAGTTGAAGGAAGTGCTATGATTAGTCGGCAGCATCATATGATGCTTCCGCGATGTATAATATTTATATAATTACCGGGTAGCGCTTTTTTCCATAGGGAAACCCGGTTATAATTTGCCATTATAACCAGCTCGGCTGGTTACAACGGCAAACAAGCACCAGGTTTCCCTTGGAACAGCCATCTCTCAGTCGCTGTTCTCTGACGTTCACGTTCCGTGAAGCAATCCCATGGTGCAGCACACTTCATGGTCCCTCATATTCAGCGGTAATGTACTTTTTATAAAAAAAAAAAAAAACTTTTCTGAACTAAACCACTTGAAAACAGAAGCAAAATAAAAGAAAAACCTGTGCCGTGTTTTCCTGTCAGCCTGACATCACAGCCAAGTCCATGCCACAGACTGCCCCTGCCTCTCGAAGCCCGGAAGGACGCTGCAACCGCTGCTCAGCGGTAAGTTTATATTCAAACAAAAAGCAAAGTTTCTACACATTTTTTAATAAAATATCCTCTTCCTTTTCCTCCAACAAGTGCAGCAGTATAACTAGGAAGACCACGGACCGCGTGAAATCCAGACTGGTCCGCAGCTTCCTGAACACTAATTTGTTAGCTTATTTTATTTTTTATAATTGCTGACGTGAAAAAGCGTAATCCTGCAATTATAAAAAATGAAATATGGGTAGAGTATTTAAAACTGATTTTTACACATTCTTCATTGTGGGATGCTTTTATAAATCCCTCGGGCTTCACCCTTGGAGTTTATGTAGCATCCCACAACTCGGGTGTGTGTAAATTCTCGTTAAACACACCACCCCATATATTATTCTCTATATAATTTATACGCTTCCCACACTGGGATTGCCACATTTGCAGTACATAGTTTCCAAATGAGTCCTAGAGGTGTAGGTGGTTCACAATGTCAAGTATCCCCCCAAGAAAGCTTTACTGAAAGTTGTGTGGTGGCAAAAGTCTATTATATATATTTATGAAATAAATGATGGGTAAGTATGGCATACAAGGAAATAAACCCATCAGGGTGGGCAAACCAGATCATACAGCCACGGGTCCCCTCGGTGTTTTTTTTTCTGAGTATAGCAGACTTACCTAGCTTTTATTTTTTGCTATACATTAGGGTGGTGACGTTAGTTCTGATCACAGCTCGTACACGGGGAAAGGGGATGTACAAAAATAACTGCTAATCACCTTTATGGGGGAAAAGTCCCATCCAGGTCCAATCCATATATGATATGTTTGTACTCCTGGCTGGCTCCCCCACTACAGACCCTGACCACCTCCCAGCCCAGACACCTGTCTTACCTTTACTCGAGTCATGAAGATTTGGTGGGGGCAGGGGGCCAAAGGGTAGCCCCCCTCCAGAACTGCCATTTTTCCACCAGCAGTTTCTTCCCAGGTGTACCCTGACCTGCACACTATGTGCAGACACTGCACTGGTGCCTCATGGTAATGTGCATGCACTATGCTCCTCAAAAGGGTTGCTGTAGCGGTGGAATGTGATGCCACCCACTCTGGGCTGGGCTGCTTCCCCAGCCCTGGCCTGTCCAACTCTCCTAAGTCCATGCCAAACCAAAGCTGCCAGCACAGGAGGATGACAGAGTATTGCTGGTCATTTGGTAGCCCCAGCAAATGTCCTGTTTTAACAGGTTAATCAGTGCTTTGTTTTACAATTGAATTATTCCAGATAGCCCAGCTGGGATGCAATGTTTCATCTTCTAAAAGTAGGGGACTTGCTTCTACCAAGTTTTACAGTTGGGCAGGGGAGGACTAAAGCAAACAGAGATAATGTGATGTGTCCAAGGTCACTCAGTAAGCCCAGTGGCACTGGTGGGATTTGAACCCAGGATGCCCTCTTTCCCAACTGAGTTCCCCAATCACTGGCATGACTGTCCTTTTCTCCTCACTGAATGTCAATAAAGATCCATTCCCTGTGTTTAATTTCATGCTCTGAGTAAGACAGGGCCATGTCATTAAATGAACCAGCTTTGAACAGATTTATTGACACCTTTGTGGCTAAACAGACTGTGTGGTTCAACCAATATATTCAAAGGTCTAGAACATGTTCAGAACTGTGGGATTATTTTCCTTATGAAAGTAAATAGAAACAGATGATCAGAGATACCAGAACCAAATGAATAGCCTTTTTCTACGGCCATTGTCTATGTATCGATGTAGATACAGTTATTTTTAATGAATCATAAATAGAATAATAGATAAGTGAGAGTGTATTACTCCCAAGTAATACACTCTCACCTATTTTTTAATTTTTATAACATATGGATCTGATTTTAAACTTGTGCAGCTCTTTGTTCATGGCACATTGTGAGGATGGACCGCTGCTGCTTTGAGGACTCGCTCACTGCGCGTCCGCTGCTGCACTGAGGACTCTCTCAGTGCATGTTCAAGAGCTGCCCCCATCCCCCATCGTAGGTCTCTGTACTTCAGTGCGTCTGTTTAAGTTTCGTGGGGAGCTCTACCTTTTTGCTATTTTGATGTGCAGGGAAGGCAGGATCCACCGAAAAAATGCCTTTGTTTAAAAGAAAAAATATCGCGGAAACAGCGAAGACAAGATACTCTCTCGCTAAGTGAGAGATGGCCACCACGTTATTTAAAATGTTTTGGCCGCCAACAGACAAAAAGCGGCCAATCATGAGCCATGATTTGAAATGTGTGGACGCTGCTGTCTGATTAACAGTTGGGGGAGGAGCATAGCAGCCATTGAATGGAGTGGGAGAGCTTGCGCTTGCGTTGTTTAGATTTTGTGATAATAGTATCGTTCAGAGCGCAGAACGATAATATTACGGGCTCTGAATAATACTATTATCACCTACAAATGATGGTATTATCACTTTGGCTCCAGTGTATTACGGAAATTTTTCATATGCTTTTTGATGGTATTATTTTAACTATCAATATATTACAACAAAATACACCAAATGTGTACAGATAAAGCAGCAACTGCATCTTGCGGTTCTGGTGCTACTCATGGTTTCTGAATGACACCAGAACCCCACAACGCAATTACATATAAGATAATGGGTGGGAGGCTGTGCACAACAAGGTATTTTATCCTAGGGCTGGGGTTCTTTTTGCAACCCACAAGGCATTCTGCCCCCTACCAGTTGGTACAAGGTGAATAACCTCAGATAGGGCAGCATCACTAAATAGACAGCAACTTATCTTGCCAACTTTGCCAACCCGAGTAATGTCATGGCCATTCTTATGGTTGTGGGGTATACAGCCCAGTCTTGTAATGGTATAATGTTTGTGTCCACTACCATTTTAATGGCACTTATAAGGAAATTAATGTAGCAATGTTTCCCATTCTGGTTTGTATGCATGCTGATGAACTGTTAATAAAATTTAAGTTAATAAACAAATAAATAAGGTATTCTATGTACCTGAGGTTTACGATGACCCCCCCAACCCCAAGAGCAAAGTTCAAGTGGTTTCCAAGAGCATTGTCAACCAAAGAAGTGTGAAACAACTGAGTTTATGCTGCCTCCTATATTTTATGTTTATGTAATAAAACAGACAAGAAACAAGGTGGCACAAAATCACATTTATAGATATGCATCAGTCTGGGAGCCACATCGGGGTAGCGAATTTGGTAAGGGAGCATTTATTTTTGAATATTGGTGAGTGGGGGTAGAGGGCAAAAGGGAGGGTGAGAAAAAAAAAATACCAGCAGACACCTAAGTAACATTTAAAAAATCCCATTAAACATTGGTATGACATCACAACTGTGCATAACGAGATTTGCTGTGTGTACCCAAACACCTAGCAGGGAAGGGGAATGCACTGGCAGATTCACCCAGCAGCAAATTATCTCCATTTCTGATGACAGAACTGATAATTCCGCACTGCTGATATCAGTACTTGTAAGGCTGGGATTGTGAGGGAACAAGGTGCAGAAGTCTGCCCGGCTATTTTTCCTGTGAATCATAAATTTTATAATCCCTATGGAAGTGAGTGCTAGCTGTCTCTTTCTCTCTCTCGCTCTCTCTCTGTTGCTCTGTAGTAGTTGTGGCAGCACCTGCTGATTAAAACAGGTGACCGTCTGTGTGATGTTATGTCACAAGAGGCAAACTGCATTGGCCTCCTTGGGAAAGACCTTCTATTATATGGCCGGGGGGGGGCACCTGGCAGAAGAGGTGGCTGAAAACTGGTGCACATAAAATCTGCAACAAAGCCAGTGGTATAATCCATGTCTAATTGGGATTGTATTCATTCATTTATTTATACATGTACGTGTGTAAATAGAAAACACAATTGTTAGTGTGTGTGTGGTGTGTGCATGTGTATGTGCTTAAGGGCACCTAATTCATAGCTGCTTCCAGTGGTTTGTCAGCCTTGTTTTCCCTTATGCACAACCAATATGTCTGTTAAAAGGATAACAAGACCTTTCCTAGGAATCGATCACAATGGAACACAGTACAGCAGAATTAAGGGCAGCTGACACATGATGATGGAGCAGTAAGGTGTCCCGGATCAATCAATGTGGGGTGGGAGAGAACTAAAAACGTGTTTTGTAGGTAGTTAAAATAAGGAGTTACAGGGTCAATGCTGCTTTGTACTGGGATTGACTCCGACAGTCCCCATCTGGCCCAGTGATCTTGGCTCCCTGCATCAGATTTTGGGGGGGGTCAATATGGCACATCTTTTGCAGGATTGGGAGGATCTTTCATACATACAAGGCTTACAAAATCAGGTAGCATTTTATTAGAATAAATCATAAAGCTTGTCATCTACCCACTACACCAGCATTTCACAGGACCCAACCTGCTTCTTCAAGGTGGTCTGGTGTCTTGTATGTTAATAGTGCACTGGAATGAGGCTACCCTGCTGACCCAGCAGCAACTCAACTGCCAGGAATAAAAAGGATAGTTTGAGTTCTCTCAGATGTTACTAATTTTATAATTAATGACTCAATTCATTAAAGATGGCTGCCACTAGCAATTTGTTTGCTATCACTTGGATGGAGGCAGTTCAAAGAAGGGCAACAAAGATGGTGCAGGGCCTGCACCAAAAGTCATATGAGGAGAGACTGGGAAACCTCAATATGTATACCCTGGAGGACAGAAGAGACGGGAGATACGATAGAAACCTACAAATATCTAAAAGGCATAAACTGGGTACTGGAGGGTAGCATCTTTGAGAAAAGGAAATGTCCAGGAACGGGTTGGCATGACATGAGGTTGGAAGGGGGTAGACTAAGGGGTAACGCGAGTAAGTATTTGTTCACAGAAAAGGTGGTGGATGCATAGAATAGACTCCCAGCAGAGGTGGTGGGGGCAAGCACAGTGGGGGATTCAAGCATGCATGGGACAGGAATAGGGGAACCCTAGCAATAGGAATGAGGCGGTAAAGCCAGAGATCAAGTAGGGTCTGAGCTTTTACAGTAGGCAGGGAACATCGGCAGATTAGATGGGGCTAGTGGTCCTTATCTGCCGTCAATTTCTATGTTACTTAAATGTTATTGCATTGTAATATCAACACATACAAAAGATACAAGGCTGCCTTCCTTAATTACAGTCTAATCAGAAAAATGACCAACATAACCCCTCCCTGCCCATGTAGCTATTATACATGTTTGGTATGGAGGGGATGATCCCTTCTCAAACATTTAGGTCATCGTCTGCATTAGGTCTTAGTAAAAACAGTTGTACCTCTCCCATCACATGAATGGATATGCATTGAGGGGGGCCGTTCTGTCAAGACTCTTATTCTTTACTTGGCGGCTATTGGGGGTGTCACCTATCTTGCAGTTTCATTTTTGTGGCATGTTGGAGAAACATTCAAACCTTACGTATACAACACAAGTGCACTACATATTACAAATCACTATAATTGTACGTCCCAATGGGCCAACAGGTCTCTTTCAGGTAGTAGAGCAGGTGTATTATACATGTAGTTTCCTGCATTGGGAATGTCAACTAGCTTGCCACAAGCAACTCTTAAAAAGCCCATCCCTTGAGGTTTATTTTGGACTTTACATACTGGATTCATACCTTAAATGTATTAGATGGAGCCAGCCTGGTAGTGCTGAGTGCGGAGGCACTGGTCACCTTACCTCATGCTACACTGGTGACCCTGGTTTGGGAATGGACTCGGATCGTCGGGGTGCGGCATGGGGGGGTCGGAGCAGGATTGAGCAAGCTGGAAGGCAGCTTTCTCTCCTGGGGTGGTCACGCTCCCCGTAGTCCCGCTGCCACTGGGTGGAGGTCTGGTGGTTAGCATAGGGTGTGGGGTGACACAAAGGAAGGCACCTTGAGACGGCATGCACATGCCTCCTACTACACGTGCGCGTCCAAGGTAGGGAGACTGGGATTGGGGAGAAAAAGACAAAATACCATAAAAATCTGTACGGAAAAAAATGTATTAGAAGGATGCTAGCATGTATCTCTGATGGTAAACAGCACACCAAAATGTTTAATGTATTCATGCTGGGCATGGCCAGAGAGCTGTTACTTTTAAAACGTAAAAACATAGAAACTGTCGGCAGATAAGGACCGCTAGGCTCATCCAATCTGCCAGTAAAGTCCTACCCTTGTTTGCAGCCTCTGACCCTACTTGATCAATGGCTTTCTCCTCTCCTTCCCACTTCTAGGGTTCCCTTATGCCTGTCCCATGCATGTTTAAATCTCTCTACTGTGCTCGCTCCCACCACCTCCTGTGGCAGACTATTCCATGTGTCTACCACCCTTTCTGTGAAGAAAAACTTGCTCACATTTCCCCTTATCCTGCCACCTTCCAATTTCATATCATGCACCCTCGTTCTTGTACTACTCCTCCTATACTGGAAGATGGCTCCCCCTGCACCTTATTTATGCCTTTAAAGTACTTGAATGTTTCTATCATGTGCCTCCGATCCCTCCTCTTCTCCAGTGAGTACATATCGAGGTCCTTTAATCTCACCTATGTTTTCTGGTGCAACTCCTGTACCATCTCAGGGGTCGAAATTAAGGTTTGCAGCCACTAGCCAGCAGGGCTAGTGACTGGGAAAATCCCCTGGCCCCACAGACATTTCCACTGGCCCAGTTGGTGTACATACTGAAGTGTTGCCTTCTCCAGTGCAAGCCCACAGGGCTAGTTAAATGAAAATCTTACTAGTCCGATACAAAATCTACCAGCATTTGGCTAGCGGGTCGGTGCCAATTTTGACCCCTGCATCTTTGTCACTCTTCTCTGGACTGCCTCCACCCTGTCAATATCCTTATGAAGATGTGGCCTCCAGAAATGTACAGAGTACTCCAGGCAAGACCTCACTTGTGTTTTATATAATAGAATCACCACTGCCCTCCTTCTGCTAGTGATACCATTGCCTATGCACCCCAGCATGCCACTGGCCCTCCCTGCAGCCTTTTTACTCTGCCTAGACATCATTAGGTTGTCTGAAATTATAACCCCCAGATCCCATTCTTCCTTGGTGACCATCCGCAACACCCCCCCCCATCCTGTAGCTCTCTCCAGGGTTCCCTCATCCCAGGAGCATTATTTTGCACTTCTTTGACATGAAGCTCAGCTGCCACACCTCTGACCAGTCCTCAAGCTCCCCCAGGTCCCTCTTCATTTTCTCCACCCCATCTGGAGTATCAGCTCTGTTGCAGATCATGGTGTCATCTGCAAACAGGCAGACCTTTCCCCTCCAGCCCTTCCACTATGTCACTTATGAAGACATTAAACAGGACTGCCCCAAGGACTAATCCCTGAGGCACCCCACTGTCACCCCACTTTCCCCGGACTGGATCCCATTCACCACCATCCTCTGCCTCCTATCCATTAACCAGTTTCTAACCCAGTTCACCACCTTGTGCCCCATGCCCAGACTACCCATCTTGCTAACCAGCCTTTTATGTGGGACGGTGTCGGAGGCCTTGCTGAAATCGAGGTAGCTCATGTCCACTGCTACCCCCCCTGATTTACCTTCCTCGTAACCCAGTCAAAATAATCTATCAGACTCATTTGACGTGATCTTCCTGCTGTGAATCCATGTTGCCTTGGATCTTGGGCACAGCTGGATTACAAGTGTTGCACTATTCTTTCTTTAAGCAGTGCCTCCATGATCTTACCCCATAACGCAGGTCAGGAGTGAAATACAAGTAAAAGAAAAAGGGATGCACTGATGTTTTTGTCCCACATTCTTACTAAAAAAAAAAAATAAACTACATGATGAAAAGTGTTTCTGCTAACAAATGCTGCTACTGCTTTAAAGAGTAAAAATTAAATATAAAAGAAACAGACACCCCATTTCAAAAGTGGAACATGCCACTTTGCCAAAGGCTACACACAAGGTCGACTTATGATTATAAGAGATCCTCATAGATGGGAAGTCCTCAGTGCTGACTGGTTGATTATTCAGTTGGAACATACAGTACAGCAGTATCACCCTGAAAAAGCAGGTTAGGTCCCAGGAAACACTGGTGGATCTGGGCAGATGGCAAGTACTGTGATCTAGTATAATAAAATGAAACATGATTTAATGCAGTGAGTGGGTATTTCGCTCTAATGCATGTTGATGGGTCTATCAGAACAGACCCCCCCCCATTTATACTGCCCAGTTAATACAGGATCCAGGAGGGCACACAGGTGCATAAAGGTTACAAAAGTCAGGGGCAAACAGACCTGGCAGTTCACACTTGTATACAGTGTGGGGCGGAACAACACTCTACAACCTGAGATGGTGGTAGGGAATGTGAGCTGTGTGGAGTTATGGAGCTGTGAATCAGCTTGTAATACAGAGGACTGAGGTGATTGGAAACAATATTTCAGGATGGAAAGCTACTTAGCTTGTTGGGGGGTGATTACTAGTTAGCACAGTTTTCCTTTAAAAAAAACTGTTCCATTAGCTTAAACACTTTTTAACAATTCAAGTAAATGATTTGATCCTGTCTGTCTGGTAGACTAGATGGGCTGCGAGATCTTTATCTTGCATGTTCTGCGTTTCTATGCCTCCTTATCTACGGACAATATCTGTCTGTCTTCTGTCCATCTGGAATACATAACGGGGGGGGGGCAGTGAAATGACACATTTATCTCCACTTGCTAGTGGTAGGACTCATGACTTGAGAGTGTGACGAACCACAAGTTAGTTATGAAGGCCTTACCACCCGCATGGAGATGAATGGGTTGTTTCACCTCAACCACAATACCTGTAATGTTATTGTTAATGTTTTACTGTACATTGTTTTTACTTAAAGAAGTACTTAAAGAAGACAAGAAATAAAAAGTAATTTGTATGTGACGTAATGTCTGTTCTCATTACTATCAATATTAAGAGCTTTTTATATGTAAAATTGCATGTTAAATGTTAACCAGGATTTTTACCCTTTTAAAATTAATCTTTTATCTGCTATGGTGGACACTGGCATAAGGTTGGGTGAGCTTTCCTTGTGATGTCACAGAAACATAGAAATGTGAGGGCAGAAAAGGACCGTATGGTCCATAACCACCTAATCTGCCCAGTGTGGAGGGATGTGCCCTCCAGAGGTTCATGCCCATCCCCCCCTCACTTCACTGAAGGTGAAGCTGTGTCTACGCAGGTGGACATGGTAGTTAGGCACAGTTTCCCTGTCAGTGACATCACAAGGTTCTAGAATTAGTGCCAAGGCAGTATCAATATAGGGCAGTACCGGGCAGGCTTAATCCTCTGCTGGGCAGTCAGCCTTTTCCTAGTGCCTTCCTGCCCTCTGAAACCTGCCCCCCTCCTCTCTCCTTCTCTCCCGCTTCCCTGTCTACTTTAGGGACCAGCTAAACCTCCTTCCTGCCCCCCTCCGCTCTTGTCATCCCCCTTCCTGATTCTTCCCTGTTGGAGCCCCCACCATCCCTGTTGCTGGGCCCCCTCCTGGGTTTTACCTCAGCCGCTATCAGGCTCCTTCCTTCCTTTTAGAAACACAGAATTTGATGGCAGATACGGACTGCCTGGCCCACCTAGTCTGTCCATCTGTTTACTTTTAGCTCTGTTTACTTTTTTTATGTGCACTGAGGTACCATGTTAAATTGCGCTTTGTTTTTGTTTTATTGTGTACCAACCATTAATCCTGTGTATGTTTTATTTTTGTATTTCCTGTTCCCGTCCCCTGTACCTGGAAATGAGCCTTGGCTCAGCATGCCTCTCCTGGTTACCAGTTGTCAAATAAATAAATAACCATGGGTATCTCCCAACTGCTGCTAGCTGCTACAGGTAAGCCCAGATTCCCATTTAAAATAGCTGCCTTTCCATAGACTGTCCAACCATGCTGGTTACTGTTCATCAATGGGCCCCTTTAAGTTATCTGTAAGTTGCAGTCCGGAGACAGTTTCTATGGGAGGGCAGTTGTCTAGGTAGTTTTGATCACCAGATCTGAAAAGCTGGCAGCCTTGCTGAGATATCAGGGTACCTCAATTCAGCAGTTAACCCCTGCTGTGCTGCGGACTGATACATCAATCCAGAATTCCAATAGGTTCTAATTCTGTGGGCAGCCCAAGGGTTAAGGCTGTAAAAGCCATCAAATCCAGCCAAAAAAAAATATATATATATATACCTGTTTGGAATTTAGTGTCCCCCCTTTATTCTTGAAATCTTGTAGCTTCTCTTATTTTTAGAAGTCAGGTACTTTTAAATTAAGGGTCTGACAGTATCGTGTAGAGGTTAAAGTACGTAGCTGTGAATGAGCGTGGTATATCCACATTGAGCCTAGTGAACCTTACTTGGCTACCAAAGAGTAAAAAAAATGGAATTTCAACAGAAGCCCTTTTCCCTCCTATGGTTGTAGTTTGTAACATTCTATTACCAGTACGCTGCCATGGGGCAAACTCCATGGTGCTGTACGACCTCCACCTGCCATCACAGAAACCATTCCAATTACGGTATTTTCCTAGTTCGAGGAAACCCGGGACCACAGGAGTAGCAACGACTACAGCCTTGCTTGTTTGAGCTAGCGTGCTTTAGGACCCGGGAGAGCCGCCGCCGAGGCGGGTCCCCTCTCCCTCCCTCACCCGACACAGGAGGGCGGGGCTCGGCTACCTTTCTGCTGAGCAGGGACCCGGCGGCTCAGTCAGTTTCGGAGCGTTGTTCCCATCACCAGCTGGTGGGGCATCTGGGAGAAAGGCAACAGACATCAGGCATCCTGAAACACACAGCACCAGCAACTGTCCGTCTCAGATAAAAATTACACCACTTGGATCTTGCTGTGTCCACCTTAAAAACTAGACAGCTGCGCTCCCTTTATTTCAACCTGCAGGATATCCGAGGAGCGACCTTAAAAAAACCGCAACAAATCAGCAGGTTCGCAGAAACTGACCAGACGCTGGGGGGACCTTGCTCGATTTCAGCCGGTGTATGGCTGCAAAGGGACCCGCAGGTCCAGGGACCTTCATCAGTCACCGAGTGCGTCTGTGTGGAAGCTTTGGGTTTTAAGGAGGAACAGCAGTGCCAGGAGGACGCATTGGTTTGGGCTGTTTTGCTTGTTCCTCCTGTCGCTCCCTGAAGATGCCGGGGTTTGACTACAAGTTTCTGGAGAAACCCAAACGGAAATTCCTGTGCCCGCTGTGCAGTAAGTCCATGAGAGAGCCCGTGCAGGTCTCTACCTGCGGACACCGGTTCTGTGACACCTGCCTGCAAGAATTCCTCAGGTGAGTGATTGTGCGGAGCTACGAGATCGGAAACATATTTGAATTATCTTCAGTGCATACGAGTGTAGTGCAAAAAGGAGGCTCAGGAGAAAAAGCTCTCGGTGAAGCAAAGAAAGAAAGGGATATGTACAGGGACAGCGATCAGAAGAATATAGTAGTTAAAAGGTGGGATAAAACGGAACAAGGAAATGACCAGTGTTAAAATCCAATGTATGTTCTGAATGCGGGCGGGGGTAATGGGGCAAAGAAGCCCAGGTGGACCTGCAGTGTTGGGATGTAGGGGTGTTGCCAAAGGGAATTCAGGGGTTAAATTGGAGGAGAGACTCTTTCCAGCCATGTTAGTTCCTGGAAAACTAAATTGTTTCAGACTGTGATTCGTTCTATTGACTCAGCATATTCAGTATATAATGCAGATGTGGGTTAAACTGGAAATGTTTAGGATGGAATAGTCCTCTTTAGAATGGAAGTGTTTGTGGATTTGTTGGGGGGGGGGGGGGTCAGACATCTCCCATACAATTTTGTAGGAAGCGGTACCTGCCTAATTTATAGCAGCAGTGTATGATAGCAGTGAACATTTTTTTAGACATATGCCTTTGTATTCTATTTCAGAGTGCTCCTTGTTTCCTGACATGTATGATACAATTCTTTCCCCATTCCGAGTCTGCTTTAGCACTTTTCTTTCACACTTGAAATAATAAAAGGCACACTCCTTTTTAATATGGCTCAGACAAGGTTTTTAGCAGTACTCTCAGCTGTTTTTGTACACTTGTCCTATAGGGTCTGGGGAGCATGGTCTGTTGTATGCCAGTTCATTACAGTCACTAGGCCCTATCTCTACCCATCATTTATTAATTTATTTTATTGTTGACCGGGTAAGTGCACTAGACAAATCCTGCCTATTTTCAGGCATGGCCCGGAGGAGGGGGATACAGATGAATGCCAACTGACCTTGAACCAGATTAAGCTGTTGGTGGTATTTTTAGTGAATGAGGGAAATTTGGCCAGGACACCAGGGAAATTCCACTACTCTTTTCGATAAGTGCCATGGGATCTTTAACATCCACCTGAACTACCACCAATCCAGGCAGATGGGACCTCAGTTTAATGTCTCATCCGAAAGACGGCACCTCAGAAGTGCAGCACCCCTCTCATGCTGCACTACAGTGTCAGTACTGGGATATTAACCCAAGTGCCAGATGTGGGAACTGAACCCACAGCCCTCTGATCTCCCAGCCTCAGAGGCGAGTGGCTACCTACTGAGCCACTGACACTGCTCATTATATGCATTTATAATATAGCCCACTATTTATTTACTTCTGACCTGATGATTACAGCTTATTTAGCTTAAAAATAACTTGCTCATTTTACTTGCCTAATTCCCTTTTGTACTGTGAACTTGATACCTTGTATTTGCAAATATTTTGAATTTCCTTTGTATTGCCTTCTCTGTCTTATGACGCTAGACCCTTTGAAAATAGGCTGAACCTAGAGGGTCTTGTGTGTAACAAATAAATAAATGAGAAGTGGTCTTAAACAATCGGGCCCAGATACTCAAAAGGGTTGTGTTGCACATGCGCAAGTCCTACATTGCGCCATTCTGTGATATTCAGCAGGAGGCAGTTGCGCCACTGAAAACAGGTTGAGCAACAGCGCAATGCAAATGAATGCATGCTCAACAGGAGGGGGAGGAACCATGCATAAACTGCGCAACCCGATATTCAGTCAGGTTGTGCAGAGTTGTGCAGGCGCAACCCCCAACCTGCGCCTGCACAACTTTATGCCAAAAAAATGAGATCAAGTTGAGGGCCACCCACAGGTGAGCTGCTGTGGCTGTGGCTAACACAGCAGCTGCCACCCGCGGCTGGCCCCCAACTCAGTCCCTTGTGCCCCCACCAGCCCGGGAACAAGGGCAGAACGAAAACAACCCCCGCCACACACATCTCCTGCACGCCCGATCGCGGCAGAATGTAAAACAACCCCCACTCATTATTATCTCCAATGCCCGACGCGGGCAGAATGTAAAAGACCCCCAACCCGAATATCTCCCTGGTGGTCCAGTGGACCGTAATGCCCGATCGCGGGCAGAATGTCCAGTGACAACCCCAAACATCTCCCTGGTGTCTAGTGTCCCACCCACCCACGAAGCCCCACCACCGCTCCCCGGCGGCGGCGGCATCCCACCCGCCTGCCGCCCGCCGCTCGCCGACTGACTGTCGGTGAGCTGCGCGCCCATGGTGCAGAGCTAGAGCCAATGGCAGTGCAATGCCGTATGACAGTCAGATTTGTGAATGGGCATTCCTACAGCTTTCCCACGCAAAACTACTCAGACGGCTGCTTCACAAATTCATTCACAAAACTGGACCGTCTGGTACGGTATGGGCTGCACCAAAGGACGGCCAGGCCAGACGCAAGTCCTCGGGGATCGGCGCACCTACATGCCCAATGGCATGCAAATAGAGACCATAATCAGATGCAAAATAGCCCCGCGCCTTGCGTGAATTATGGCCCCATTTGCATGTCACCTTTTGAATATTGGAAATTTGGCGATGGCGCCAATGGTACTTGTGCCAATCGCTAAAGTTTAATGCTCAACTCTGACAACTCTGCGTGGTGCAAGTCTGATTGCACCATGCACAGTGGCTGTGGCTGGGGTGATATTCAAAGGAGTTGCTCAATAGCGTAACTCCTTTGAATATTGCCCCGGCCACATCCCTGTGCAACTATTTTGAGCAGCGCAAGGGCTTGCGCCTCAGAATGGTGCAGTTTGAATATCCGGGCCTCAGTGTTCAAAATCCACATAGAACAGTGATGAAACCTGGTCCGAGCCTCATTAAAAGGAGCACTTCTTTTATTATTTCCACTGCACAAAAAAGTGGTAAAGCAAACTCGGAATGGGGGAAAAGGGGGTAAGATGCAAGACTGGAGATAAGGGGCAATCTAAAACAGAATACAAAAAGCGTGGGTTGACATTTTTTCCACTGTCATGCACTGTTGCTTTAATCAATTCTCTGGGGCTTAGAATGGTAGAGGGTAGGGTAAATGCCAGTAAGTGAGAGAGTATGAAGGCACAGGCACTATGTGGCTGATCAAGTTTCTGATAGAAAACTAGTATGAATGTTAAAAAAAAAAAAAAAAAAAAAAAGTATTTTTAAATCACCTCCAGAGTTGTCGGGTATTATCCAGTGTCATTAGATTTCTGTCGTTTTGTTTTTCCTGTCCTGTCAGTTGGAGTTCAGAGAGCACCATTAATCCCAGACTAACTTACCTGCCCTACTGGGACTTTAAAACTCTCCATAAGGCTTAGTTCCAGAGCAACACAAAAGGTTGGCCAACCCCTTAAGGCAGGTGACTGTGACCTGCCCTCCCAGTGTTTGTCAAAAAATGGGCTTTGAAGTTCATCTTGTCTGAAAGGGCAGGGTTCAGAGTTTAATCCCTGATTCTTGATAAATGACAGTCTGCCTCACTGGTTACTTTTACAAGTGTCTTTGTCCCCCGTCTCTCACTTCACTCTGTTTTTTGGTTTTGTGGGACCCAATACTTGACACTAATTGCCTAATTTGTGTGAATTGCAGATGCTGTCTCAGTTCACTGTTATTAAATATTAACGCAATACTTTTGAAATATTTAATACTTCGGTCCAGCTCCTCATTAAATCTATAAATAACATTCCCCCCCCCGGGCGTGAGCCCCCTTAATTTCCTGGATTCTGATTGGAAGAGAGTCCAAGCTGACCCAAGTTGTTTTAGTCACTGGAAAGCATGATTCTTTTTGTTGTAACAACATATATATATATATATATAATAGTATAAAGTTATCGTACACCTGTGTTTAGGACTGTGATGATGATAATGTAGTTCATAGCTGTATTGGCCCTACAGAAAATGATGCAGTGCAATTTTATGACTAGTGTCAGTGGCTCAGCAGGTTGCACACTCACCTCTAAGGCCCAAAGATCGCAAGGTTGTGGGTTCTAGCTCCACACCAGGAGCTTGGGGTAATGCCCAATACTGGCATTGCAGTGCTGCATTCCTGAGATGCCGTCTTTCGGATGAGACATTAAACTGAAGTCCTGTCTGCCTATTAAGAATAGAGGAATCACCCCTTCTGTCCTGGCCAGACCCCTCGTCATTAAATAAATAGCACCAATAGCTTAATGTAGTTCGATTTCAGTAAGTCTCCATCTGTATTCCCCAGAAAAGGCTGAAAATAGGCAAAATTGTCTAGCCTTTCCTTCCCGGTCAGCAAAAATAAATACATTTATATAGTGCCTGTCACTGTATATATCCAGAGGACAATCTCCTCCTCCGGGAAGGAGGGTTCTGTCCTCTGCCACAGTTCTGCCCCTTGGATGACCTCGGGTGGTAGTGCAGTTGGAGGGGCTGTTGGGTGGCTAAGATGCCACTGATGTTAGTGTGACAGCACCCTTTGCATGCCCATGAGGTCCTCAGCAGGGGTTATTTAGAAAGGTGTGTATGAAACTGGAAGGAAACGTCCCATTGCAGCAGGATGATTGTCGTGGTACGCTTGGACCCCCATGCTTCTTCCCCACCACCTCTCACCTCACCACAGTGTGTGGGGGGTCTCTCCCCTCCCCCAGGATATCTAGAGGGTTGTCCAGCACAATTGAGCTAGTGCAAGGTAAGAAGACTGGCGGGTGGGCATGACATTACTTCGTGGAGTAAGGGTAAGTTCAGGTGCTAAGTGTGTAGCACTATATATATTATGTGTTTCACATGAGAAGGAGGCATCTGTCTGCAGTATCTTGGTTGATCTCACTTAAAGCCACCACACATTCCAATGAGTTCATGTTATTCAAATCATTCCTCCCTCCCCTATCTGTTTCTGAATTGCTCATTGAACACCCTGGACAAAGATGCTGGTGAGTCTTTTGAAAAGGTAGTGTTGATTCTGTGCTGGGATTTGATTGGACAAGGATGTCTTGTTCTCTTCCGCTTGTCAGATCCCATTACCTCTGTCAGTTTAGCTGTGCTCCCCCCTCCCCCCCCACTCTGGGGCTAAGTGCAGTGATGGGCTGCAAAATGGGTGTGAAGTGGGGGGAGCACCTGACAAACTGAGCTCAACTGGGGACAGTGAAGGCTCACATGTAATTTAGCAGCAGTGTTGCGAAAGTGAACCTTTTCCACTACTTGAGGTGGGGCAGGGCTTTTGTTCCTGGAGTTAAGATGACAGGAATAAGTTTGACTTTTCAGTGATGAGGAAAGCGGTGAACGGCCAGTGATGGAATTATTGTGACTTGATGCTGTTCTTGGCTGATGGATCTATATTTAAACCACCGGATCCTTTAGTAAGGTGGGCTGCATAGTCCGTAAGCTACTAGACACAACATGAAACATCCCAGGGTTTACCCACGATACAGGGGGCTGCATAGTCGGTAAGCTACTAGACACAACCTGAAACAACCCAGGGTTCACCTGCAGTACAGGGGGCTGCATAGGCAGTGGGATACCAGACACAACCTGAAACAACCTAGGGTTTACTCAAGGAATAATGGGCTATATATGCAGTGGGGTACCAGACGCAACCTAAATTGACCCCAGGGTAGAGTGGGTTGTATAGGCAGTGGAGCACTAGACACAACCTGAAATGACTCTGGGGTGAACCAAGATCGATTCACCGGGGAGATTGCCAAACTGTAGAAAACAGAGGAACTGCCATTCTAAGCACTAGTCGCAAAACATCCATTTCTTCATTTTCTACTACGTGATTATCCTTAACTTCAAGGCTTTCTCAGATATAAGGCCACAATTCCTGGACTTACTGTTAGATGGAATCCAGTCATACTCCTCCTGATTATTGCAACATAACACCCCAAATGTTTAGCACTTGTCAGGGGTCAGAAGAAAAGTTTTGAGGATGCTTGCCACCAGGGCTTATGGCTAGGAAAATCCACTGGCCAAACTGCTCTGCCAGTACTAAGCAGCAGGGCAGTTAAAGGAAAATGTTGCTGGCCTGATACAAAATGTGGCCCGAGTTTCAAATCCTGCTCTTAAACTGCTTAGTATAGAGGGACCGGTATAAATCGGTAGGCTGGTTATTTGAAAGGCGATGAGCTGCATTTTGTGCGAGCACCTGGCACCAATGCCCCCCAACATTACAGTTTTGATTTTGGGTCCTGACTGTCAGAAACACTGCCTTCTTTGATACAGCAAAAAGTATGCAACATTTTAGTAGTTACGTCTTCATCCTGACCTCCTCTCTTGGATCTAAAATCTAATTAGCTCTGGAATTGTGGTGTGTTTTTTTTTGAAGTGTCTGCTGTCCCAGCAGAGTCAGTTCCGTTGCACAGACACTACTGTACCAGCAGATGCTGGCAGAGTTCCATTCCACAGGTGCTGGTGTCACAGCAGATCTGCATCTGCAGGGACACTGGTGCCTGTGGTGAAGGAAAGTGTCCCAGCATCTGTTGGGACAGTAGTGTCTGTGCTAGGCAAAATGTCACAGCAGATGCGGAGCTGCTGGGACAGTAGTGCCTGCAATAACGGAACTCTACCAGCATCTGCTGGGACACCAGTGCCTTTGGTGAAGTGTCCCAGTATCTGCCGGGACGGTAGTCTCTAGAAGTTACAACCAAATCGTCTGGGACAGTAGTCGCAGCCTATATGTATGTGTGTGTGTATATGTATATGTATATGTATGTGTGTGTGTGTATGTATGTGTCTATACACACACACACACATATACATATATAATATACTATTACCAAATTACTTTTTTAACTGAACTTGTTACAAAGTCTGACTTCTGCCACTCTTGGGTAGATGGGATCATACCACCCATCTGTGTATGTCTGTCAGATAGCACACCTTATCAGTTTCTTATTGTGCCGGTTTTGACAGTGGACATAAAAACAGTGAAGTCTTTCAAGGTGAACCTGGACAGATTTCTGTTTACCAAGGGAATCACTGAGTACCCTGGGAAGTGGAATAGGTGGGGAATCCCTAGAAATGAATACATGTTTGCATGGCTTATTTATTTATTTATTTATTTTATTTATGAATTTGATAACCGGGTAGGTGCACTTATCCCAGGGACCGTTTTCAGGCACAACCCGGTCCATAACACAGTGGCACGGGTGGCAGTGAATACAGTAGCAGTAATACATAGTACAAGATTTGAATACTTGTTGGTCTGTGTTTATTAAAGGGGGGGACCTTTATGGACCTAGCACCCCTTTCTACTTTAAATGACTTTATTACTCCCCGCTGGCTCCCAGATCTGGATTTTACAGGACAAGCACTTCTGTAGACAATCCTATTTTGACTTGCCACAGAAACATTTGCAGGAAAACACAGGAAAAGGGCCATATATATTTTTTATTTAAAATTTGATAACCAGGTAAAACCCAAGGGCATCAAATGCCCATTTACATGGGTGACCCAGAAATGACAACAATTACATACGTGACATACAGCTTAGTCCTAGCATGAACAAACAGAAAGAGTAAGATAGTATTACTGGAAATAGTTTCTGTGAAAATGTCAGGTTGGTCTGGAATTCATGTCACTGTTTGTTCATAGCGTGTGTGTGTGTGTGTGTCGTGTACTGTATACTATGATATACAAACACCAATGAGGGATGTTTAGCTTATGATGTGTCATGGCTTTCCACTTGGTTTTGTATCTGTTGTGTTGGTAGTTAATTTAGGTTGTACTGGAGGTGGGACTCTTTTTCCCAGTCATATCTATCTATGTTCGGGGGGTGGAAGGGGAGGACGCAAAATGGGTTTCTATAAAGCATGTTTAATTAACTCTCTTGACCCCAACTTGTGTCTGAAGAAAGGAACTGTATTTATAAATCAAGATTTCTTCCAAGTGTGGGATTAGGACATTCTACTTGCGATTTTATGACTTATTAAAAGGCAGAACCGCTGGGCTGCATATTTTCAAATCTGTCTAATCCCTGCTTACTTTTGTGTGTGTGTGTGTGTGTGTGTGTGTGTGGGGATCAGAAACCTGGCTGCAGAGATGCAGAATCTGGGAGTATGGGAGCCGTTACAGAAAGCTGCAAGTCTTTGATCCAGAAACCAACACAGTTTTTTCTGGTTTCTTTTTCTAAGAGAAGGTTCTCATTCAGAGGGTCCCCCCATCTTCTCCCCAGTCACAGTATCACTACCCTCATCCTCTATTCCATTTAAAGGTTTGATCACCTGGATTTTGTCATGAGATGCAGCATCTTGTTTTCACGATGGTCTCTAGGAACAGCAGTTATACATCAAATGTGACACATTTATACAGCATAAAAAAAAAAGGGGGGGGTTCTATTTATTCACCTGGGCCACCAACATCCCTCTCCTTAAGTCTTGTTTCCAAGGTTGCTGCTGCTTTTCTCCATGTCAGGCTCACCGCCAAGTCTGCCAGTGTCCCCAACACCCCTAAGATGAGGAGAAATCTAGTGTTCAGCAGTGAATTCATGGCTGAAATAGCAAGCCACAGAGCTGGCACCTCCTACTCAGTGTAAGAAACCAATAGCAAAAGAGGGGCCCACAGAAGCAAATTATGCACCGTGGCAGTAGGTCGGGGGGAAGGGGGTAAGGTAAAAATAAATATGGGCAGACTTGGTTGGCCGTCGGTCTCCTTCTACTGTCAGATTCTATGTTTGTTTTTGTTCTTTTAATAACTTAAATGGATCCAGTGCTGGGCTAGCGACACCGGCAGGGATTGTTTAGGTAGCTAGACACATTGGTGCCTGGACCAGTTTGAAAAGAGGTAGGGCCAAGGATGTAAAGGGTACATTTTCCCCTATCAAATATATTACTATGATACCAAAAAGTGATAGGGCCACTTATGAAAGTGGTAGGGCCATTGCCCTAGTGGCCCCCCCTGTTCCGGCACCTATGGCTAGACAAACCCCTTTAGAAGCCAGGGAGTTGAGGAGCCAGTCTGACATTGGCAAGCAGATTATTCCTGTCACTTCAGGCAAGGTAGTTGAAGGCCCAATGGGCAGACTTTTCTTGCGCTCAGAATAAGGATGATGAGATAGGGGAATCCTGAGAGCAGAGGGCAGAAGTGCAGTGTGTGAGTAATTGAGTAGTGGGAGGAAACGAGGAACATTTCTGCAAACATATTTTGAAGAGGACAGTAACCCAGGAAAATGAAGCATGACTTTCCGGGGACAGGCATTTCAAATTACTGTAAAGTAGGCTTTTAGCTACATTGCTGTCCCCATACTGTGACTGGCGGGCACTCACTGGTGCCAAGTCCAGCTCATGTATTGACCACTAGGAACGCTGCTAGAATCTACCACCCCTGCAACATCTTCTGCTCTTCATTGACCGGGGTTACATTTATTTTATTTATTTAGTTTTGTTGATTGGGTAAGTGCACTAGAAAAATTCTTGCCTATTTTCAGGCACGACCCGGGGAAGGGGGATACAGATGAATGCCAACTGACCTTGAACACAATTAAGCTTTTGGTGGTATTTTTAAAGAAATTTTGAGTTTGCCTCTGTTTTTGCAACATGCGGTCACCTAGAGGCGGGATGGCTGTAATCCAGATTGTAACATCCAAGGGCTCAGATGTTGAAATCTGTGTTGGACACCTAATCTGCTCTTCCTCAACCCCCAGTAGCAGCTGTGCTGTACCTCTGCACACTTCAGGCTTTTTACAGCCCTGCACAAAATGTGCCGTGTAGGCTGATTGGAACCTGGTCTGTAAATTGCTGTGCTGGAAATTTATCAACATGCACTGCATAATTACCCCCATGGTAGTTTAAAAAAAAAAATACAGAAAAGCCGTGGGCCAAATTGATAAGGTTGTTTTGGAAAGCTAGCTATTTCTGTGCTTCACTGGAATGGTTACAATAGGTGAGTCACCAAGCAAATATGGAAACCATGCTATAGAGCAGTGGGACGTATGGACCTGTTTCTCAAGGCTTGGGAGCCCTACTTCACTTCCGTTGTCGTATAAGTCTCCTTAAGTTTGAATGGGAGGACTACCTTTTATTCTTGCTGTTTGTATTCGGCCTTGTTGGTGTGTTTTTAATATATATAAAATATAGCAAGCGTAAGTACTGTTATGCACTTTGTTCAAGCCAAGTACATCGTTTATCAGCTTCCTGACTAAGGCTGTGTTATATGATCCATAAGCTGTACTGTTTACTGCATTCTGTATTGTTTGTCTGTTATTGTTGACATTTTTCAATAAAAAAAGTTTAACGTCAAAAAGAACGGGGAGTCTGAACTAGTTAAAGTGAACTTCAGGGGCTGGCCTGCCGGCACAGCGATAGCACTACCACTCGCAATGCTGATGGCCCGAGTTCGTTAGTGAGCTCGAGAGTTAAAGAGCTGGCCAGGGGGTGGAGGATCGAGCATCCCAGGGACTGCTCTCCTCCTCCGGGGAGGTGTGGGAGCAGTACCCGATGTTAGCCTGGCCCCTAGCAGTGGTTGGAGGTCAGGAACGCTGGGACCGCACATGGGGGGGCAGGCAGGCAGGTGACCGGCATGCTGTGAATGGAAGCGTGCATAGCTCGGCCACTGGCATCACTGCATGCCACTTCTGCCATGCCAGGGGACAAGAAAAAGGGGGGGGGGACATCAATCAGTGGCAAGATGGTGCTTTAACTCTCGCAGATCCCCCACCCAAGTAACTGGGCTCACCAGTCCAACTACTGGATCCTGTCCCCAATGGGGGTAAGGGGGACCCCATCAGCACTGCCAGGGGGAGACCCTGGGGGTACTGGCTGGCAGGTAAGTCCGGTGGACGTCAGGGTTACGGGGTTGGGGGGGGTCCAAGTTCACAGGAGTCACCCGGTAGAGGGGGATAAATAAAAGATAAACAAAATTGAACTTCAGGTAATTGTGAATTCTGCAGTAAGCTGTTTACTGGGAGAGAGCTGTATATCAAAAGAAAATGATGCAAGGCTTTATTCTGCACGGGAGAGACGCTTTTTTTTTTTTTACTTTTTCCCATTCTGGTCCTGCTGACCATTTACGCCAGGTGATCACTGAGCCCCCATATCACCAACTGTGGCTCTCACTTTCCAACCCCCCTGCTTACCCCCTCCAGGGTAGGGCTGCATTTAGGTAGGTCCCCCCCTGCCTGAAGCATCTACGGGTACTGAGTAGTACAGTGGGCTGTGCAGATCCCAGTGTACCGGACGGCATGCTGCAGGCCAGGGAAATTTTGTCTCTTCCCTGCAGACGTCTGCAGACTAGGGATCCAATGCATGGTCATGCGCGAAGCTGCATGTCACCACACTACGGCTCCAATGCATGGGCATGCACGAAGCTGCGTGTCACCACACTACAGCTCCAATGCATGGGCATGCATGAAGCTGCTTGTCACCATGCAGAGTCATCTGGCATTTGCCCTCCCCTTCAGTTCTGCCTACACTTCCACCTGTGGTCACTCAGGTGCCTGACCTCTATCCTCCCTGGCAAAGGAGAACATCTTCTGAGACAGTCTCTCCTTCTCTCCCCCCACCAATCTCCAATAGCTCTGTCACCCAGGCTCATGGTGCGAACCCTGGTCGCTGGCGTTGCGAGTGGCAGCCCTGCTGCTGTGCTGATAGGTTGGCTTGGTTTCTCCTTTTTGTCGTTTTGAATCTGTTTTGCTTTCGTTAAGCAGCTGAAAACTGATTTGGAGGTGTGCCTAGTGCTGCGCCAGCCATGCATGTGCTGATCTGGGTCAGGGAGTGGACTTCGCAGCCCTGAGGTGGACGAGGCCAGCCGAATGTGTCACTCAAGTGATTTTGCTTAGTCTTCAGTGTGCTGCTCACACAGAACGGGAGAGCTACCTGCCTGACAGAACAGATCTGTTTTCCATTTGCGTGATGATTTTACAAAGAACTGAGATGCTGCCAATCGGCACAGCAGTAGCACTACTGCTCGGGAACTGTTGATTCAGGTACAGGAACAAGCCTGGGTCATTGGGGGGGGGGGCTGGATAGCAGGGGAAGGACTGTGCCTCCCAGAGGATGCTCTCCTTCCCCAGGTACAGAAGGGTCCTGTCTACAGTGGCCTTAGTGCCACCTGGATGCAGGGGACAGCAGTGTATCCCTTCCACCTGTCCCCACCTGGGGAACAAGCCAAGTGGCAGCTCAGTGGAGGATGCCACCTCGGCACCAGGTAAAGATAGGGACCAGCAGTTAGCCTTGGGGTATGGAGGGAACTCGGGGTAGAGTGCAAAGGGGCTAGAAACAGAGACTGCAAAAAAAGGAAAAAAATTGGATGCCAGTAGAACAGGAACTTGCAGGCACCATTATCTGCTGAACACATCCCACTCACAACCATAGACAGCTTCACTACAACCCTTGTCACACAGAGAGGCAGTGTTAGCCAGGACACTGGTGTAATCCCCTATCCTTTTCCAAAACTGCCATGGGGGAAGCTTTAATTTCTACCTGGATAGCTACCAGAAATGAGCAGAAAGGACATCCATTCATCCAAGGCACAAATCTGGTGCAGCTTCTCTGTCCCCCAGTGCTGCACTGCAGTGTCGTTGTTGTGTAAGGGTCCAGGTGCCCCCCACTGATGTGGGACTTGAACCCATGAAACCTTGAGGCCCAGAGGTGGGAGTGGTGTTGACCGAGCCTCACTGGCGGACCAAGGCATAACACTAGCAGGAAGTATTGAGGGGGTTGCCCCACCACTTTCCTGTTTTGAGAACCAGAGTAGTTTGGTGCCCACCTTGGCCGCGGGGGATGTGAAGATGGTAGGGAGAAATAATCGTGTGGAAAGGTGTTTGGACAGCTGGAGACATCCAGCGCACAGCTGTGACTAAACTACTGCTGTCACGCACTGAAATATCGAGGGGATTAGAGAACATAAGCTTGATCCTGCCTGCAGAAAACACTAATGAATGGCTGTTTGCTAATCGCAGAAAGGGAGGGGAAACTGTTTATCAAAGGTATTGCACTGAACACACTGATTCCCAAGCCTTTAAGGCTCCTTGACTGCTAGGCTGATGGCTGCATTCGCAGGCTGGAGTCTCTCCAACCCAATGTTCAGGCAGCTTTGCCAGGCAAGAGTACTCTTACTATCCTGGAGACTGCAGAGAAGGGTAACCAAGATGGTACAGGACCTCCAGGGGCTCTCATACGAGGAGCGCCTAAAGACACTGAATATTTACTCCACTGAAACTAGAAGGGAGAGGGGAGATGTGATTGAGACATTCGAGCTCCTGGGAGGCATCAATAAGGTGTGCTACTCAAAACGTTTTAATATAGTCAACGGGCTCAACCACTAGAGGGCACGAATGGAAGCTACAGGGTGGGAGCTTCAGAAGAGATCTAAGGAAATACTGCTTCACAGAAAGGGTCATTGAGCAATGGAATAGACTACCTGCCGAGATGGTGGGAACAAAGACTGTGGCAGGTTTCAAGAGAGGGTAGGTCAGAGCAAGGACTCACTTTGGCACCAAGGGTACAGAAATTGGATGGGGGAAGGGCTTGACCCTAGGGACCCATAGAAGGTCTCGGTAGCCCCTGGGCAGACTTGATGGACCTATGGTCTTCTCCTGCCATCATTTTCTATGTTTGTAGATGTTAAAATTTTGATGAATTTTTTTTTTTTTTTTTGGTGAGTAGACTGTCTTAAATGGGAAGAACTGCTGCTCTTAAAACACCAACTAGAGCTACTGTGCATTACGTGGAATACCATCGGCATAATTAATGCAGAATGGCAGTTCTGCTTCTGAAATGCTTTTCAGAATTACTTTTTAATTCTGCACTCTAGATTTAGTAGTTGCTGTATTGGTCCTTGCAAGAATAGATCCAGAAGCAAATGATTTGATACCTTTTAATGGACCAACATAGATGTAACAAGAACAAAGTGCTCTAGCTTTCGGACCAACCAGTCCTTCTTCAGAAGCCAACTGCCATGAGCTTCTGAAGAAGGACTGGTTGGTCCGAAAGCTAGAGCACTTTGTTCTTGTTACATCTATGTTGGTCCATTAAAAGGTATCAAATCATTTGCTTCTGGATCTATTTTTTAATTCTGCGAAATTCCAAAAAGCATTTTTTTTTTTGTTTTGTTTTAACTTTCTGCTTTTGCCCCTTCTCTTCTCTTCTCTGGTGGCCAGCGCCTCCAGAGTACCATGGTACCTGGTCCGTGGTACCGTTACCTCACTGAGGTGCCAGTCTTCCCTCCCGGGTGACAACGGTGGGATTTCTCCAGACACACCGCGCGTTTCTTCAAGAAGCGCATTCCTCAGTGGCAGGGCCCAGCTAGGGCAGGGGCAGGGACAGGGTGGAGGAGATGCACCCTAAACACACTGCTGCTTCGGGAAGCACGCTTTCTCAGTGGGCATGGCCCAGCTGGGACAGGGTGGGGAGATGCACCCCAAATACACTGCTGCTTCATCAGGAAGCACAGTTCTCAGTGGGCCAGGCCAGCCCCAGATGTACCTGGGTCTTTTGTCTAAGGGGACCAATACCTTTTTCCAGTTTCTCCCTGTACCTCTCAAAACCCCACATGCACACATGTCAAGCAGCCACGTGTATGCCAAGCATAATGATGCCTAACGTCGGTGGAATTGTGCCCTCCTGTCAGCCCTCCAGCCACACTAACCCCTATGGCCACACAGGTAGTAGTAGTACTGCAGCGGAGGACAGTGCCCTCCCTCTGCAGGGAAGGAGAGCTTCCTCTGGGATGCTCAGTTCTTCTTCCCCCAGCTGGCCCATGACAATCCGGGCTTATTCCTGAACCTGGGTCACCAGCATCACGAGGTAGCCCTACTGCTGTGCCGACGGGCCGGCCCCAAAAAGCATGTCTGTGTAAACCACAGAGAAATTTATTTATTTTATTTAAACAGCAGTTTGGAAAACCTTTGAGCCATAGGCTCATTTACAAAGGTACCTTGTCACAGTAAGACAAACCAAAATACACAGTATAGCAGTACAACACATAAGTATAACAGTAAATTAAGACATAGATACAAACAAGCTGGTACAGGTAGGATGGATGCAAACAATACCAGAGTTATGTTGTCCTTAGCAGCTTAGTAATAAGCTTTGTCATAAGTATTGATACGGCTTTGACTAGGCAGTTACAGCATCGGGTGTTAATAAGGTGGTTACGTGAAGGAAGTTTTGAAGCACGATATAGTTGAGCTCTGGAGATGGAGGGGCAGTGTGTTGAACCAGGAGGGGGCCCTAAAGCTGAAGGCTCTTTGGCCGTGAGAGGTCCTAGCTCTAGGGATAACAAGAGAGGTTTTCCCAGAGGTCCGAGTATGAACTAGTGGGACAGAGCGGTGATGGTGGTGGTCAATCCTGGTGGGAAAGCCCAAGGAGGGTCTTTTGTAAGGGTACAGGTAAGATATCTGAGGCGTCACGAGATCAAGTACCAGCGCTTTAGCATACAGTAGACAGGTGTGGTCATCCTAGGTGCTCCAGTAATTAACCTGCAGGCCTTATTCAGAGTAGTGCAATTTTATGGAGTGCGGTCTGATCAGCAGCACCATACACGGCAGTCCATAGTCCACTAGGGACAGGATGGAGGAGGTGATCATGAATAAGATACCTCCGGGGAGGTGTTTATACCGATGTGTAAGATGCCCAATCGGATATTAGTGGCAGTGGCTAGGGCAGCGATGTGTCCATGGAAGGAGAGGGAGGGGTCAAAATGGATCCCTAGGTATTTATAGGAGCAAACTTGTTCGAGTGGGAATGAGGACCCAGAGTGAATGAGGAGTTTGAAGTTGCAGGACTTGTTTTGGGGATGAGTGAAGAACATGGTTTTTGTTTTTTTAAGATTTATCACCAATCTATGTTCCTTGAACCAGCCCTCGGCTTCAGTGAAGGACTTCTGCAGCGAGTCCTGGAGGGCAATGGGGTTACGACTTGAGGCAAAGATGACCGCATCATCAGCGTACAATAGAATGTTCCCCGAGCAAGGTGAAGGGTGTTACGAAAGGGAGAATAGTAAGGGTCTAGAATGGAGCCCTGGGGGAACCCCAGAAAAGATGGGACAGATATCTGAGTAGGTCCCATTAATTTTTATATAACGCCTGTGAGCATCAGACAGATAACTGGTGCACCAGGAGATAGGCCCAACAGCAAAACCAGAGAGACTAAGGGCATCAAGAAGGAGGGGTGGGAGACAGTGTAAAGCTTCGAGAGGTCAATGAAGACAGCACCAGCCAGAGAACCAGTGTCTAGGAGGAGTGGAGAAAGTTGGAGAACTCTAGGAGGGCTGTGTTGGTACTGTGGCCCAGCTCGGAAAGCCATGCTGCTCAGGACAAAGGGACATTGTAGGTGGAGAGGTAGTCAGAGATTTGAGAGGCCCCACTTTTCCAGGCCTTGGAGAGAGAGAGAATGGAGATGGTCGATGGTTTCCAGCCACAGTCCTATCACCACCTTTAAAGATAGGGGTGACAGTGGTGACTTTCAGGAAGTAGAACCTTCCCAGGCAAGAAGAGTGGTTGATGGAGCATGTGATAGGGGTAAGGACTGCAATGTCAAAGACCAGCGGTAAGTTATTACCGGATCCAGGTGTCCTGCCTGTACCTATTACTCTTGAGAGGCAGTGACAAGGTGTGACCCTAAGTTCTTGGGCAGAAACACGCAGGAGGAGGAAAATAAGGGTGAGAAAGATTTGACGGAGGTGCTGGGGAGGAGGTCAAAAAAATTTGTAGGGAGGATAGGGCTAAGGTCAGTGAATGAGGTGTTGAGGTGGTTGGCTATGAGGCTAGGTCTGAGGAGATCACACCATTAATGTTGATCTGGGTGGGTGAGAAGTGTGCTCCCATTTAACTGTTTAATGTTATCCCAGAAGGTTCTAGGATTCCCCATGAGGCAGTGAGAGAGGACCGATGGTGCTCAGACTTGGTCTTTCTGATGGCCTGGAGTGCACTTGTTTCGATGCGGCAGCATATACCGCCTGTCATTGGGCTGGCCAGTCTCAATAACATGGTGCCATAGAGTTGTCCCTATGTTTGAGCTGGTGGATCAAAGCTAGGGTAACCCAGAGGCATTCTTCCTTTTTAGAGCAGCGAGGTCAACACTGGGGCAAAGATATCACAGGCATTATTAAAGTTTGGGTAAGAAGGGAGAGCTGTGATTACGATGTCAGAGGGAGTTGCCTGTATAGGAGACCAGTCAATCTGGGACAGAAGTTCCTTAAGTTTTATCAGTCCACCCAGGTATTAGGCGCCACCGGCATGTGGACTGTGCTATGGGTTTGGGGACTGAGGTTGGCCAGTGGAACAGAATAGAGTGATAGCTGAGAGAGTCTGGGAGGACTTGTACATTTGGGGGATCCGATTAGGAGGTTGGTGAGTACCACATCAAGCAGGGTACTGGAGCCTCTCTTGGGGTTAGTCCTGGTAGGATGGGTAACTAGTTAGATTAGGTCTATTGCAAAAAAGGAGTCTCGGGTAGAGGAGGATTAAGTAATCTAAGAATATATTATTCTTTGGTTTCTGAGTAGATCTTTAGTTCGTGAACCGCTTTATACTATTTTGTGGCTTATGTAAACAGCAGATAACTAATCCACAGCTTAAAAGAAAAAAACAATACCCTGCCCAGTAACATCCTAAATGAAACAAAGCTGGGACCTTTTAAACTAAAGCTGTGACATCTCCCATCACTTGGTGTATGTTACTGTCAAATCTAAATGTCCATGTGCGTTTTTCCTCCTAATCTCTTAGAGACACTTAACATGTAACTCTGAGTTTAGTAATCTGCCCTTTAGCCTACCCCCCATACCCCTCCATACCGCCTTCCCTCCCTCCCTTATTTGCTACTTATCCCCCCAGCCCCACTACCCTCCTCTTCCCCTCCACCTCTTCCTCCCACCTTCCACCCCTCTCCTCCCTGTCCCATTGCCCGCCCCTTCTTCCCCACCTCACCTTTTACCCACTACCTCCCCCCTCATCCCTTACATGCACCACCCATTCCCCCTCTCCAACCCCTGATCTCGAAAGTGCCTTCTTGGTTGCTCCCTTGCTCTGCTCTTCACCATGCTTCAGTTTAAAGTAATAGAAAGTCAAGTTGCTGACTGCTTTGGCATTACTGTAATCCTATTTTATTAGTACCTATGATGTTATTTGTTAAGACTTGTTTTGCTCTCTTTATGTGAGTATCCCATGTTGTAGTCCCAGTTGTATTTGTATGATATGTTGTAGTCCCGGCTGTATTTGTATGATATGTTGTTTAGTTCTAGTTGTATTTGTATGATTATGTTGTGTAGTCCCAGTTGTATTTGTATGGCATGTTATTTTCTTTTCCTTTTGTGCTCAACTGGATGTGGAACCTTTGTAAACGAGCTCGTCGCTCAAAAGGTAATTGTAATTCCAAGACTGCTGAGTACCTAGAGGCCAGTGGGGCACAGGACCCAAGGCAGCATGGATTCACAGCAGGAAGGTCATGTCAGACAAATCTAATTGATTTCTTTGACTGGGTGACCAAAGTAGCAGACCAGGGAGGGGCTGTGGACATGGTCTACCTAGACTTTAGCAAGGCATTTGACATAGTCCCACACAAAAGATTAATAAACAAATTAGCCAGCCTGGGAGTGGGTCCCAGGGTGGTAGCCTGGGTAAAACACTGGCTGGACAACAGGACACAGCGGGTAGTACTAAATGGAATCCACAGTAAAGAAAGGAGGGTTACTAGTGGGGTACCACAGGGTTCAGTACTGGGGCCGGTCCTTTTTAATGTCTTTATAAGTGTCATTGCAGAGGGACTGGAAGGGAAAGCATGTCTCTTTGCAGATGACACAAAGATCTGCAACAGGGTTGATACGCAAGGTGGGGTGGAAAGGATGAAAAGGGACTTGGCAAGGTTGGAGGAATGGTCAAATGTATGGCAGCTTAGATTCAACACAAAAAAAAGTGCAGGGTAGTGCACCTGGGAAACAAAAACCCAGGGTAAGAGTACAAAATGGGGTGTGAGATACTGACGACAACAAAAATGGAAAGGGACCTGGGGGTAGTCATATCAGATGACTTAAAGGTGGGTCAGCAATGTGAGAAGGCAGTAAGGAGGGCTTGGGGGATACTGGGATGCATAGGGACAGGCATCACCAGTAGAAAACAGGAAATTGTTGGCCCCTGTACAGACAGTTGGCAAGACCACATCTGGAGTACTGTGTACAGTTCTGGAGACCCCATCTTCGCAAAGACATAGACAAGGTGGAGGCTGTCCAGAGGAGGGCAACCAAAATGGTGCAGAGTCTGCACCAGAAGACATATGAAGAAAGACTAAAAGAGCTTAAGATGTATAGCCTCGAGGAAAGGAGGAAGAGGGGGGACATGATAGAAACTGCCAAGAGGGTAGCAGCTTTCAGAAAAAGAGATGTGCAAGAACAAGGGAGCACAATTTGAATACAGAGGGGGGACAGCTTAGAGGTAATGTGAGGAAGTATTTCTTCACAGAGAGGGTTGTAGATGCATGGAACAGCCTTCCTGAGGCAGTCATAGAGTCAATAACAGTGAGGGAATTTAAGAATGCATGGGACAGGCATAAGGCAATTCTAGTGGGGGGTAGGAGGAAGTAGGCTATTGGTTTACATAGGATCTGCAGCTTATCCATTAGGTAGGGAAATGGGCAGACTAGGTGGGCCAAGTGGTCCTTATCTGCCGTCAAATTCTATGTTTCTAAGATTGCATAAAAAAAAAAATACGCTACCGCTTCCCAATATTGGAATTCTGTAGAATTAGGCGGAATTCCTGCAGAAGTGGAGTCTGGAAATGCTGCCCAAAGCACTGATCATTTGAGCATGTAGTATTTCCATGTGTTTAAGTCAGTGCTCTGAATACTTGCGAACATTTTTTTAAAGAAGTATCTTTCTAAAAAATGGTGTGGGGAAAAAAAAAAAAAGACTGTTACTGGAGTGATGCTGTTTGGGAAGCTTACAAAGAATCCAGCAGAATAAGACCAATAGGTCTTTCAAGACCCAGTAGTCTCCTAGTAGTATTAGACAATACTGCAGTCAGTCCAGAGCTGCTGACTGCCCCTGGAACTTTGAGTTTGGAATGTATGCAAATGAGAGAATTTGGAATACTACATTCAAAACTTCTGCCTCTTTCTACCTAACTGCCAGATTCAGTGTTTCCGTTCAAGACAGCAGGACTCGTCCCCAAGACCCCCCAGCAACCTTGCTGCAAGACTGTTTATTTTGTTGAAAAAGTGGTATTTTTTCAATATTTTATTCATACTCTTGCCTCTGGTATTTTCACTCGTCTTTAGCGGTTCCATCATGGTTCCCAGGAACCTATTTACTCAGTTTAAACTAAACTATTGTATTATGCGGTTCTAACCACTAGTGTTTTAGTTTAAAGTTTTATTTAGTTTAGTTATTTAACATAACATTTTAGTTGCAATCGGTTCCCATTTTCTCCTAGGAACTGATCTCATTTTTGAAAGTAAATATGCTTTGAATGCTTATTTCTGGGTTGCGATCAGTTCCCGTTTCATTCTAGGAACTGATTGCATTTGGAAAAAAAAATACCTATGTTGTTAAGGAAGCTTAAAAACATATGAAGAAGGCAGCCGAATTAAGGCCATTATCTAGTCTGTTTGTATTGCAAGGTCCTCTGCTTAAGCTACTGACCCTGACCCTCCCCCTCTGTCCGCCCCTCCCTTGACCCTTATCTCGGCCTCTCTTGAATCTGCCCAACATCTTCAATGAAACCACCTCTTCCAGAAGCACATTCCAACCCACCACCATCACCACCCTGTCTGTGAAGAAATGTCTCCTAGCCTCTCCCCAGCCTTTCCCCAGCTCCAACTTGAGATTGTGTCCCCTTGTGTTTCAGTTTCCACTAAGCTTGAAGAGATCCTCCTTATCCACCTCATTTATTCATTTCAAATACTTGCAGGTCTCAATTATGCCCCCCTCTCTCTATCCTCTCCTACAGGGAATACATATTCGGGGTCTCCAACGGTTCCTTATACACTTGTGTCACAAGTCTCTGTTAGCCAAATAAAAGATATTGTCCCCAACCTTTTATTGACTTGATACACTCTACTACAACTCTGCATGTTTTTTTTTTTTTTTGCTATGCACATAAACGAGACAAAAGGCAAAACACTGTTTGGCCTGGTCTGTGTGACGTTGCCTCTTTAAAGGTATTTATAGAGCTGTTTAGTGCTGTGTGGGAGTGATGCTGGAAATCCCTTGGGATCTGGGGAACTACCAAATGTAAACAAACAGGCCTTCTGTATGGGATTTAACTGAAGCTACTGTCTGCCCAGTCAAAAGCCCTTTGTAGACCGCAGTGCTCTGTTGGTTCCTGTTAAACCTAATGAGATCGCGTGCGTGAGCGGGGTTCTACCAACTCTACTGACAGCAACATGGGGGGGGGGGGTGGATGTGTGTTAACAGTTATGCCTGATGGTGCAGTCTAATCCTGGGAGAAAATTGCAGAGCACATAGGGCAGACAAGACTGCTTTGTCTGTAATGAGCAGTTGTGTGTTTTCCATTGAAAGTGTGTTCCAAAAAAGTGTGTGTGTGTGTGTGTGTGTGTGTGTGTGTGTGTGTGTGTGTACGGGCCAATGGAGTGGGGGGGTGAGAACTGGGAAAATCATTTAAAGCCAGTTAAGATGAGCACAAAGAGCAAACTGGGTCCAGCATTTTGAGTGGCTGCGATTTGCTATTACAGAGAAGCTCAGTGCGCCTGCTTGGAAAGAGGGTGTGATGTGTTTACAAAAAAAAAAAAAAATAAGTGAAAATAATAGTTGTCTTCTGTCCTAGAAGGTTCCCTGGTAACAGGACTTGTTTCCAAAGGCCATGACTAACCTAACTACATCTTTGTAATACATTTATTTTTCTCTGATTCTTGTAGAAAGCTTATTTATGTATGTATGTATGTATGTATTTTTAATTGTACAGTATTCTGTTTTACACTGCTGCTCACCTCCAGCTGGGGCTCTCCCATGCCCTTCTCACTCATTCTGGCCAGTGGGGTTCTGTATATGCCGTGAAGGGGGAGGTAGGGCTAATGTCTCATTTCCCAACACCCATTGTGTGCTAATTTATTTATTTTTTTATCTCTTCAATCCCTTTCTTTTTCTCTTCTCTCTCGCTCGCTCGTCAAGATGCCACACCCGGACCCAGTCTCTCTCTCTCTCTCTCTCTTACTCTGCTTGCACACTCTCTCTCTCTCTCTCTCTTATATATATCAAGATGCCACACCTGGACCCAAGTTCTTAACTTGAAGTTGAGGAATAAGAGTGGCCTGTGCATGTGTACACTTTAAATCCAGTCTCCAGCACATATACACTTTGCAGTCACATTCCGCATTCATTCTTCGTGTATAAGTAACCCGTTTCAGATTTGATGGCGGAGCATATTTTTTTTTTTTACTCCTTTTGCTATGGAACGGACTGTTGTCATCTCTGGGCTTGCCCTGCTAACATCCCAGTGTGCACCTGCAAACGCAGTGGAACATTGCATAGTGACATGCGCTCCTTGTGTGACACTCTGCCATATGGCTTACATCACGTGGTGCTCCCCATCCCAACACAGACACTCTCTCCTTGCGCAAACACATAAACACACACCCTGCTGGTCCCCCCATCGCTCCAAGTAATCCCTTCCATCCAGTGGTTCCCCCACACAGCTTCCTAGCACACCCAGCCCAGTACCATGGCACAGTTCCCTGATTTTTTTTTTTTTTTTTAAATGATCTCCCTTCCTTCATGAGCCCCCCTCTCCTTTTAGCAGACAGTAACTATGGAAGGACACTTTACACTGTGCCCGCTGGTCCACGGGCCACAGAATGGTGTGAAGGGCTCTGTGCGCAATTACATTGTGGTTCCAGCTTCCTTTTGGGTTCTCACTCCAGGAGTTTGCAGGTGCATGGGAAGGTCTGCAACCCCTGCAGGTGGCCTTTGGAGCCACGATGGACCACTGTTTGCAACTCTGCACTGGCCCCATGACACTTTAAAAATGAGTTGAAGGATTTTATTAATACCGAATAGACCTGTGTTTGTTTTTGATTAATAATACTTTCGTTGATTTGTACTGCTTGCCACCTGCAACCTCTTGCCAGTCCCTGGCCATGTTTGAAAATGGAACTATTAGGGTCAAGTCACTGACTCCTTCTAACGGTAATAACTTTGATTGTTAGTCACAACAAAGTCGATCATTAAACTTTTGATTTGACTCCTTCCACTTATCAGTAAAATAAGAAAAATCATTTACCCAGAAAACAATCAAACTTCACCCTCAAGGAGTGCTGGCCACTAAGAAACTAAAATAATTTCCCTAAGCTCTCTGCATCTGGAGAGTAGTAGCCATCTGATCTTTTTTGTGCTAGCTGGACTGGACTAGGAGAAAAGGGGCTACCATGTTGATTATTTCACAGTGTCAATCCGTCCAGTGTTAGGGCAGCTACATTGTACAGTCCAGGTGTAGTGTACACAGAATCCGATACCAATCCATGCAGATTACAGAAGCCATCTCCCCATGAGCTGCGGAGAGGACATTACAGCGGTCAATAGGCCCACTTACTGCAAGGTGCCAGAAGACACTGTGCTTGTAGTGTATCCAGAAGGGGTGTGCCTGTCTGGGATTCCCTCCCAAGTCACTTGTGACTGGTCCCCCTCACGTCTCTGGGCTTCATCCTTGAGTTCCATATGTGGCAGGGCTCCTTCACTGCTGTAGCAGGTTTGTTTAGTTTCAGCGACATGTTTTAGTTTTCAGATGAGTTGCTCTCCAGCCATTAGCTGGTAGATTTTGTGCTGTATCACTGATGACATCAGATGTTTAGCATGGGGAAGGGATTCCTGGACAAGAGAATTGAGAAAGGAAGGGGGGGGGGGGGCTAGGAATGTTCTTTTTTTTTTTATGACAGTCGCCACATCTGGGGAATTCTGTAATGAAAAGTTCTGCAGCCACAGAACTACAGAGTATGAGGCCCTTGCTGGTGGTGGTGGTGAAGAGGACATTGGAGAACTAGTGAATGAGCACAAGTGTGACTCAGTTTTGCAAAGCACTAATCCTATACTGGATGGTTTTGAATTCAGTCCCTTTTCAAATGTTTACCTGTAGTTGAACCGCATTGTAAACTATTGGAACGGATTGCAGTTCTAAGGTTTGCATAGTATTTACATAACCAGACTGACAGCCTTGACAAGAACAATATTCAAAATTGTCTTTTGTCTCTGCTCATTGAATTAGCTGTGTTTTATGTTCCATAACAACTGATCTGCAGAGTTTGTTGGCAAGGGAGTCCGGCTCGCAGTCTGTCTTTCTACTTGTCTGTGTGCCTTTCTGCTTGTCTGTCTTTCTTTGTTGCTCTCATGTTTTCGTTTTTGTTCACTCTCATGCTCCTGTAACTTGGCTTGGGTAGAAAAAGAGCAGCTCTTTCTACTAACACTGGGTAAGCAGAACTCTGATTTTCGGTTCAGCCTCCCTGGCTACCATATCAGCTGGTTTGGTGGTTGTTCCATGACGAAAAAAGTAACCCAGCAAGCGTATTAAACCCAGCACATAGTCTGCTTCGCTGACCTCCCCCATGAAGTGTCACAACATTTGTATTATCTCTAGGATATCCCACCTACAATGCAGTATCTTGTCTTCAGTGGGGTCCTGCTTCTACCAGATTTTGTTTTTTGACAGAGAAACCTGAGCCAGGAGGTCATAGGTTTAAATCCCACCCCATCAACTGACTAAACTATGTGACCTGGACCAACTTTCTTAACCACCCCCGTGCTTATAACCCCCCAGGCTTGAAGTTATCGGTAAAATGATGATAAATCCTTTCCACACCCAAAGTGCTTTCTTGGGTCTGTTTTACACACACAACATATATTTACACCCCACAGTTCACTTAGTAAAGAATTCTAGTTTTGGACACATACGGGCAGCCTCTGTGATTCCACAGCTTGGCACAGAGCATATAATTTGCAGGTGGTTGGCACGGAGATTGCTAGAGTTGCAGTTGAAGATGTGTGCGCCAAGGCTGAGTGACTCGTGAAACACAGAAGCATAGAATTTGCCAGCAGATAAGAATGCTTGGCCCACCTAGTCTGCCTGTTGTTTTCCTGCCTATAGTATCACTGCAGATCTACTTCATCTCTGGCCCCACGTACACAAAACCCTCTGAAACCCAGAAATCCTCCCCCCAACTCTAATCTGCACTCATTACACACCATTCCCCTTCTTACTGCAAGAGGCCTTCAGGTGCCATAACATGCATGTAAATGCGCTCTCTAAGGATCTTAATGTATTATATTTCAATAAACAATGGGTAAGGGTGGTATACTCAGAAGTATAACCATCTCTGGGCTTATAGCCCCCTAGATGGGTACACCCTTGTATACCACGTGTGTGTGTGTGTGTGTGTGTGTGTGTGTTAGAGATATATATATATATATATCTATATGTCTGTCTATCTATGTATATCTATATAGCCCCTCCCCTTCCCCCCCCATCCAGCTATCAGAAACACAATATTTCATTGCCAGATGTCTATAACCAACTTTAATGCTATACAGACAGAAGATTCTGAGATGAGACTTGCTACAATATTATATAAAAGGGAGGGGAAGTGTATTATTGCTATTCCTGTCATCGAGTACATATTCTGGATCACAAATTCCATCACTGTTTTATTTTAATTTGTTTATAAAATGGGTCTGGGAAGTAAAGCAACCTGATTGGTCCAAATGGGGTTCTCTCTATGGCTTTTATTTAAACTATACCAATAGAAAAAACAAGGTCCTGCACCCACTGGCCACTGTACTAACGGTATCCGTGTGCCACCCTGGCACAGAATTTCCTGACATTCAGCTGCCGTGTTTTTTTTCGCGTTAGCGAGCTGCTGTCAGTAAAATTGGAAGCCACCAAAAGACCACACTTTAAACATGTTGTCTCTGTTTGGAAATCACTGTCGCTGTCCCTCCTGAGTCACTCGGTCCCCTTCCTGAGCCGCACATATCAGATTTCAGGAACTCCCTCCCGACCTGCAGGTACAGAGAGACCACCTGAAGTTTCTCGAAACTCGCTACGGCAGATGGTAGCGTGATGCTGACAAAACCTTTAAGAAATTGCGGGCTTGCTTTCGGCCTAAGGTAGCAACCCGGTGGCTCTGTAAAACCATGCTGCAACACAGTGCCTCTAGTGATATCCGATCATACAGCAGCTCCCTAGTAAGAAATTGAAAGCGGAGGAAGTATTTGACATTAAATTAGACTTTTTTTTTTTTTCAAATTTTCAGATGAATTTTACAGTTTCTGAACATATACCCATTTTATAAGAACAGTGACACCCAGGGTGTGTGTTAATATGGCACCACATCTGTGGCACCTTAGGCTGGTGGCACTTCAAATGCAGGCAGTTACTGACTCATTTCTAGGGGTGGTAAAGGTATTTGGCCTGCAGCCTTATGCCTCACTGTGCCCCTAGGCATGCGTTTATCCACACTAAATCCATACCCCATCATGTGTTATTGCTTACTTATACTAGGCCGGAGCCAGCACAGGCCGACGCATCAGCCAGACATGATGTGGAGTGAAATCAGGTGCTCAGTCAGAGGAATGCGTTGACGTCACTCAGTAGCATCCCTGAGTGGGATGGGCTGTAGAAGAGAAAGGTGTGCCCTCTAGTCTGATGACAGTTGCCTTGTACTGCACATCCAGCTATGTCCCTGCTAGGCAGGGCCCTCCTCTTCTTGACGTCTTAGAGTACCCCAGTCAATAAAGCTTGATTTTCTCTTTCTCTTCTCTCTCTCTCTCTCTCTCTCCACAGGAGGGGGGATTGCCTCCTCGTAGTAAGGAATAGAAATGAAGTCAGGGGGGTGCTAGATGGCCCAGCGACTGGGAGAAGCGCAGTCATGTTGGTGACTCGGGTTTGGGAGCTGGTAGGCAGGTTGGCCAAGTCCTCCTGAGCCCCAGGAGGGATGACCCAGTGATTCAGAACCACAACAACCCCTACCCCCACCCCAGAAGGGCCAAGTAGCTTGTGTACTCTGCATGTGATCGAAGCCTCCGTCAGGAGGTAAAGAGCACCAGGGTTGGGTCATGGGAGAAAATTAGAAAACCGTGGTGCCATATGCATGAAATGTCAGTGGTACCCTCTGGTTCTGCACTGCTGTAGTTTCTCTCTCTCTCTCCCCGAAGGACAGTGGGGGTATCAGCTGATGTGGCTGGACATTGTCAGGGATTAACCCCAATGTGAAGGCTGGGTGGATGATGCATTTGTCAGAAACGGAAGTTGAAAATAGTCACTGACTCCCAAATCAGTTTTTAGATACAGATACTATGCCACCAAGCCCAGTGTTTCACTCATCTGGGCTTCCTCAAGAAAATGGTGATCTTTCAAGTATGGGTTTCCAATCCTCACTCGGGATAGCATGGTCTCTTCAGTTTTATACAGTACTCTTGAAGCTTCAAATGTTCAGGGGCTTGCCTGAATCTCTCCCGCTGTAATGTTATGTCGGAGCAATGAGTTTGTGTAGGTCTGCAGAATGTTGGCTTCATGGTATAGTATCTGTAAATAAAATCTGAAGAAAGTCTTCATTTAGAAAATTGGTGAGTGCCCGATTTCAGCTTCTGTTTCTGATTACAATGTCCACATAGACTGCATCCCACACCTGGTTCTACATTTGTCTGTTTCAGGACAGGATTACCGGGAGCATTCCACAGATGTCACAATTCAGAGTTCTCATAGAGATTGCATACATAAAAACTAGAGGGGTCAACATGTGACCCTCCAATCATTTGCATATCATCTCCACAGACATAGTATAGGTCACTTGCATATGGTTGCATGAAAGCACCTTGTACACCACATGACGTCCCTTCTGGTTTTTACAGACAGGATCTCTGAAAGTTATTCATTATTTTAGAATGGTGCACCACCACATAGAGATGGATATAATTTTTTTTGCCACCACCTATTATATATATATATATTTTTTTTTTTGGCCACTGCCTATACATTTGGCAGTCAGTGTTTTTTTTTTTTCTTTCTTTTTTGTTTTCTCCATATAGATTTTTATCAGCGTTTTTCTCCAGTCCCCAGGCATGCGCTGTTTAGGTATGTATGCCACGCCTTAGCACCCTTTACGCCATGCTGCCTCCCTCCTGCCTGTGCTACTCACCATGCTCCACCTGGTGGGAGGCGGAACTAGGGGGGCGACGACCACCCGGGAAAGGAGAGCTGCCTTTGACTGCTCAATCCTGCTCTCCCCATGTCAGCTCTCTGACCTAATCTTGAGGCCTCAACCTGGGTCGCTAGCATGGCGCGAGGTAAGGCATCCAGCACCTCAGCCCTTGGTGCGACTGGGCTGGCTTTTTTTTTTTTTTTTTTTTTAAATATAAATATTCCAACATTCGTTTATCACCATCCTTTATTTCAGTACTGCTCCTGTTTTGATAGGTGTGCTCTATACCCTACTTATAAAAACACACACATGCACAGTGCATATAGCAAGGCCATGCAATAATGTGCCATTGACCCTGATCGCCACAGCTGCCACCCTATAGCCCCCAAGCAGTGGGGAACCCTGCAGTTGCACATAAGTGATACGGCAAAAGAAGTGAAGTCAGGATGGTGCAGAGCTCTTGAAGACCCAAAGAGTAGGTACGCCTGGACTTTGTACCCTGTAGTAGTTGTAAAGGATTAGTAGTGCCTGTAGGAGAGACAAGAAGAGAGATGCCAGGTGAGGTGCAAATGGAGGGGAACGTTTATACAGGATCTCTTGTTTACAGGGGCATCCAGTGTTGGAATTCTACTTTATGAGCTTTGGGAACCATGGGGTGCCAATGAGGGATTATATGTTTAAATAGAGCCCCCCTTCCAATTATTTATGTATTCGTTGGACTTTGGTAACTAGGTAGGCCCACTGAGACCTGGTTCCCTTTTCGGGGTGATCCAAGATGAATTACAGTAAAGCCGGAGGCAGAGTAAACATGGACAGTTGCAGTGCAGTATGACATATGAACATCTGATGAAGCCAGCAGAATAAAGCTATTATGGCCGACTCAGTGGGGCGTAGGGCAGAGGCACTTATGCTTCACCTGCTACCATGCTGGTGACCCGGGTTCAGGACCGAGCCAGGGGTCAGCTTGGGGGGGAGGAGAATTGAGCACCCTGATGGATACTCTCCTCCTCCTCCGCTGGGGGAGGGGGGAGAGGTTCCTTGCTCCACGGCACTACATCCACTTCAGTGGCACCGGTCATGAGCAGCAGGTTCAGATGGGGGACGCTCCCAACAGATGTCGTCGGCACACATCTAATTATGCGTGCACATCAAGCTGCCTCCCATTCAGAGTGTTCGAGGCTCAGGGACCAGAAAATCGGGAGAAAACCCCTTCCTGCAGGATGATTGCATCCCTCCTCGCAGGTCTCGCACCCACCTACTGGGTGCACTGACCCGCAACAAAGCTAAACACTGCTAGGTTTATGGATGGGGGCACTGCCATGGGGGGGGACCAGGGGGTGCTGCAGGGGTCAGACCGGTAAATCCCAGACACAGCGCGGTGAGAGGGCAGGTAGGGAGACCCAAAGGGAATAAAACACATTAGATTAATTTAAAAAAAAAAGCCATTATGCCTGTCGTCTGCTCGTATTGCAAGGTCCTCAGCAACAGCTACTGACCCTGCCCCTGCCCCCCCCAAAGCAATGATAACATATGTGAAACAGTACAGTTAGAACCACAGAATACAATGTGCTAACATACTAAGAGGCCAGCAGATTAGGCCCTATGGTCTATCAAGTCTGCTTGATAATCAGTATCTTCCCAGGGCACCGTTATTGGCCCCCCCAAGGTCCTTCACCTCCCAGCGGGGTTCTGGGATGCACCCTCCCCCTATACGTATCCCAGCCTTTCTTGAACCCCTCCACAGTTGCAGCAGCCACCAACTCCCCAGGCAGCGCATTCCAGGGCTCCACCACCCTCTCAGTGAAGTAGCATCTCCTTGTTTCCCCTTCAGTCTCACCCGTTCAGCTTCATTGAGTAACCCCTGGTGGCCCCCACCTCCCTCAGCTGAAGCACCCCCTCAAGGCTTACCCTATTCATTCCTTTGAGATATCTGAAGACCTCTATCATATCCCCCCCTGTTCCTTCTCTCCTCCAGTGAGTACAGGTTGAGCTCCTCCAGTCTCTCCTCATGGGGCCTTTCCCCTAGTCCCAGTATCCTCCTGGTTGCCCTTTTCTGGACCCTCTCCAGAAGAGCAATGTCCCTCTTTAAGTAGGGACACCAAAACTGCACGTAATATTCAAGGTGTGGTCTAATCAGGCAATTGTACAGTGGAAGGAGCACCTCTGACTCCTTGAGGTTATCCCCCTGGCTATGCACCCCAACATTTTATTTGCTTGGGCCGCAGCCCTTCTATACTGCTATGAGTTATTCATTTTGACATCCATCACCACCACCCCAAGGTCCTTCTCCCCCCCGAGAAACCTGCAGTGCCTCCCCCCAAGGTGTGTACATGAGCAGGGTTTCTGGCCTCCAGGTGCAGAACCCTGTATTTCCAAGCATTAAACTTTAGCTTCCATGCTCTTGACCACCTCTCCAGAATCTCCAGGTCCTCCTGGAGAGCCAACTTCCCCCTCCTCCCCTTCCACCACAGCCTCAGCTTCGAGTCATCAGCAAAGAGGCTCATCCCGCTCCTGATACCGTTTCTGATGTCTGTCTGAGATATAGGCATGGGCCCAATACCGACCCCTGTGGGACCCCACTAATGAGTCTTCTAGAGGATGAGACCCCCCCCACCCTCACCTTCTGTACATGCTCTGCTAGCCAGTTTCCTATCCAGCTGACCATCTGCCCCCCCACCCCCATATCGTCCAGCTTCCCCAGTAGCCCGGGACGTGGCACCGAGTCAAATGCCCTGCTGAAGTCCAGAAAGAGAACATCCACTGGCCTGCCCTGATCCAGTGCACTTGTCACCCCTTCATAGAACTCCACCAGGTTGGGCTGACATGCTCTGCCCTTAACAAAGCCATGCTGGCGATCATCTGGGTGACCCCATGCCTTCAGAACCCCCTCCAGCCTCTCCTTCAAGATGACCTCCATCACTTTGCCCACTACTGACATCAGGCTAACAGCCTATAGTTTCCCGGTTCCTATTGCGAGCCGCCCTTGTATATAGGCACAATATGGGCCATCCTTCAGTCATGAGGCACTCACCCCAACTGCAGGGAGGAGTTAAGTATATAGACATCAAATTGTTAGTCAAATGGAGCCAAAGAGCATTACAGTGCAACAGGAGAATACAGATATCTCACTCGGGCAGCACAGTAAGCACAGAATACAGGTTGTAGTCCAACTGCTTTCAAAACAAAGACATAGGCATTTCAACTTGTAACTGATACATGCTGTAGAAATTGGCATACAAGAGAGCACAAGACTTATCAAGGAAGGCAAGGCCTCCCAGAAACACAGAGAACATAAAAGGGGTCAGCGGTTGCAGTTACAGTGGCTACATCCAGTGTCTTGGTGGCTGTGATGTGTGAGCTCCGGGGGCTAACTTCCGAGCCCTGGCAAGCCTCACTATCATTTCATCACTGGGGGTATCCAGTTTTGAACCCTGTGAGAGTGGATCAGGGCTTCATAATGTGGGCATCCCAAATGTATGGAAAGCCTACGTCTTCTGTGTGGTTAAGTAAAGTAGTAATGTTTATGTGGGGGATGGTATGATACGCCTATTGACTGTGTGTGTTTTTGATGCCTTTTATTTATAAGGAAGTGAGAAACCTTAGCTCTTTTTTGAGATTTTGTGGAGGTTACAGTTCTGTCTGGAACAGTTGATGATGGGAAAGGGTTAAGCTGTGATGATGAGTGAGCACAAAGAGAGGGAGAAATACATGCATGCTAAATGAGCAAGTGGTCCAAGCTCGGGGCCTGGTTACTGAAAGCTCTTGTTGTTCCAGTCCTGCCTTTATAACTCGCACACTTGTACTTCCTACCGCCTACAGCTAGCCATCTTTGGAGTCAGCCCTAGTGGCTTCTTCAGATCCTGGTATTCATGACCCAACCCCCCCCGCATTGGTTCAGTGCTCAGACATGGATGGGGGAGGGGGGAATCATTTGGAAGTAATTTGTGGCCAGCGAAGGCAGGGATGTCGCCTGTTGGACTGGAGTGCCCTTCCTTTTATCTGCTCTCCAGCTGTTGGCAGAGACAGTGGAGTCACAGCTCATTGGGGTCTATGTAGAATTTATAACCATGCACAGCAGTTCTTGTTCTCTGTGCTTTTCACCATAGCAGCATACCAATGCACCGGGTTCCTAGGGGAGATGTTGTTTCCTGTGTTTCTGTCCCATGCCATTGGGGCAATCAGCACAGTAAATCCTGTCAGGTGTTAGGTTGGACACAAAGTCCCACAGGTAATAGGCAGGCTGGATGGAATGCTGGTATTTACCTGCCAACAAATTCTATGCGTCTCTCTAGATCTGCTGTGAGCTACGATGACAAAGTCCAAACCTGGTGCGATTATATCACTGGCACGGAGCCTTCATTGTGCTTCTGTGTAATTCCTGCTAAGTCACTAAAATGAATGTTGAGATCATTCATTCACTGCTGGGACGGAGTTTAGCCGTTGCCCTGATCTATTTTCCTCATAAGGTTAAGGAAAACCCTGGGGGATTTGAACATTTACATGCCAACCAGGGGGCACTCTATTATAGATTATGGTCCCCTTAAGCTCCAGGCAGGTAAATCTTGACTGTCTCATTCCGTGACTTGGTGTTTTCTTCCAGGGGAAAAAAAACCTGAAAGGATGGAGATATTTGTTGCCGTCAGCCCAGCACCCTTCCTTCCGGGGAGCTAAGCACCTCCTGTACTGCGCAACTTTTGCCCCAACCTCCCGAGGTCTCCGTGTGTGATTCCATGCAAATTTACTGTGGTCAAGGGTTCCAAAAGCTAGGGGACATCATCTAAAAATTCAGAAACTAAGGGTGAAAGGGAGATTCGGCCTGGTGGCGCAGCGGTAGGGCTACTGCTTGTGATGCTGGCTACCCAGGTTCGGGAACAAGACAGGGTTATTGGGGCCGGCAGGAGAGAGGTGGATCAAGTGTCCCAGAGAACCCTTTCCCATAGGTAGCTGGCTTTGCTGGAATACTGTCACCTGGCAATGCAGTCAGAGCAGCTCTGTGAGGAGCAGGGACGCCTCCAGGGGCCGTGCTGGGTATGCTTGCATGCCCACTCTTGGTGTTGGCAGTCTGAGGGCATGTATTCCAGAGGCCCCGCATCAGTGAGTTGGCCCTCCACCAGAATAGATCCTGTCCGGCAGGTGCTGGCTATCCCAGTTACCCCCAAGCCATGGGGGAATGGTATGAGTAATCCCAAGAGAAGCCCGGTAATGGGACAGGGGGGGTTTTATTTTTATTTTATTTTTTTGTAATTGGATAGTGCCCACTAGGCACACTGCCTGTTTTCAGGGGCATCCCAGGAGCACTGGAAAGGTTAAGTGACTTGCTCAGGGTCACCCAGTATGGAAGTGGAGGTTTTGGGAATCAAACCCAGGTATGCTGGACGTACCAAGCTCATTCACAGCTCATAACTTTTTTTTTTTATTTAATATTTTATAGGCTTTTTGTCCCCCCCCCCAAATCCCCTGTCTTGGCCGCGTGTGGAGGCACTCACATGCTGTGATTCTGAGATGCCCTCCTGTTGTTTGCCGCCCACCCACACTGCCACCAGGCCTCCATCGGGGAGGAGTGGAACTACGGTTGGCGATAGGGTTCCTCCCCAGTAGAGGAGAGCTACCTTTCGGCTGCTCGATCCTGCCCCCGACAACCCTGGCTCGTTCCCAAACCTTGGTCGCCAGCATGATGCGAGGTAAGGCATTCAGCGCCTCAGCCACAGCTCATTACTCTAATCTGTGGGCTATACTGCCAGGTCGGTATTACGGGGGCATCGGCTGGGGGGTTGAAAGGACGAATTAGAACAATAAAGCACCTTGAAGCTGACGTGATAGGCCGAATCTGAACAATAATTAAAACTAGTAGTAGTAATAGAAACAAATTTTAATAAACAGGGCTAATAATAAGTAAATCCATGGAAGGAGTTGGTGAGAATCACCAGGCAGAGATTTAAAAAGTCTTAATTAAAGGCCTAACCAGAGGTTACCAGAACCCCTTAATGATTTTACGAGAAGCTCACTCATTAAAATAATAACATGTTTTGAGACGCATCTCTCCCAGGGGCATGTTTATACACTTGTCAGCAGAAAATGTAAGCAAAATAAAATAAAAAGAACCACACATTTATACCACACCAGTAGTACTGCATTTGGTAACATAAATCATTTTAATTTGGCGGATGACAGGTCAGTTCTGAAAATAAACATGTTTTATAATAAGTGCTTGGATGTGATTCTAATCAGATTTCAGAAGCTGCAGCTGTCGCTTGGTGTTATACTAGGGCATGACATCATGAATCCTGTTTGACACGGTTGTGGTGTCACATTCGTGTAATAACAGGATTCCTGAAATATGTAAAAGGTGTTTTCTGGCATCCCCCCTCCCCAACCTGATTTTCCCAGCCCCATTAGATTTTTAAAAACTCTCTCCCCCCCTCTTTTTTTTTTTTTTATCGTGTGTGTGTGTGTGTGTGTGTTCACACATATGTATGTAATATTTTAAAGATCACCTTCTCCGCAATTCCACAAAACCCTTAATAGCAGGTAAGGAAACCTTACCTGCTTGGGAGATCGTCCACACAAAAGTAACATTTTTTAGAGGCATGGTTAATGTAAGGGAAGAGATCAGTATTTTGGCCCGCGTGGAACTGAGCCATGATCCTTCCACTTTGTCGTTTTTCAGTGCCGCCCCACGCTAGCACCTGCTGTGATGTTTTATGTGACATGCATGGGGACGCGCTCCATAGACTAAGATAGGGGCTGAGTTTTTTACAGTTGTGGGTTTTTTTTAACTTTATTTGTTTATCCCCGGTCAACCGACCCCCATCCACCAGTCCCTCCAGCCCCATCACCTCGGCGTCTGCTGGGACTCTCCTCTCTTCTCTTCTCCTCCCTAGCTCCTCTGAGGTGCCCAACTAGCCAGGTGTGGAGTCTGCAGGGGACCAGTGTCATCCTGCCAGTTGGTCACCATTTTCCTCTTCCCCCTGAGGGCTTCCACACGCTGCACACCGGACATCTGCTCCACATCTGCCCCTCTCCATCTGTGGGTCCACCGTGCCAACCCCCCAGCTACTGCTAGGGGCCAGGCAAGCAATGGACTCAATCCCCACCCCTTCCCAGGAAAGGAGAGCTGTCCACTGGACACTCTATTCTCTTCCCTCCTTGGCAGACCCCCAGCGACCCACTCGCACCGCGAACACGGGTCACCGGCGTAGCAGGAGGTAAGGCACCAATGCCTCAGCCCTTCATGCCACTAGCCCGGCCCCTACAGCTTTTTTTTAAATAGTTCACGGTTACGATTCAAATAAATCAAGCCCACCGCTCAATTAACAAGAGCCCTGCTAGTTGAACGGTGGGCTTCAGTTATCCAAATTGGAATCCTGAACTATTAAACAAACAAAAAGATGTAAAAGTCTTCCCCTATATTAGTCTATGGAGCATGTCCCTGCGCTCTCCATATAATCACGTCACAAAACATGCTAGCGTGGGGATGGTGCTGAAGACAAGGAAGTGGAAGGGATCGGTGGATCAGCTCCACGGAGCCAAAATATGATCCCGTCCCTCACATTAACCATGGCTCTAAAAATGTTCCTTTTTGTGTGCACGTACTCCAGGCGAGGTAAGGCTTTATGTAGACTTGCCTTGCCTATCCCGGGAAAGGTGCTCTTTAAACGTTCAAGAAAAGATTTTTAATTGTCCAGTAAAAACAGTTTTGTTTAAAGCCTGCTTTCTGGCAGAAAAGTAAAACAAAATTAGTGTTTGGAAGGGATCTCCCCAAGTATTTTTTTTCACAGAAAGAGTGGGAGACAAGTGAAACAGACTGTCAGAGAAGGTGGTCTGTGCCAAAGCTGTTAATGGATTCAGACATGGGTGGGACAAGGCACAAGGGCCTGAGAAAGGCGGGAAGGGGTTAACCGGGGGAAGGGGGAAAGGGAAGAAAGATGGTCTCTGGGGCCATCGAGCAAGTAATAGGCGGGGTTGGGCAGACAGCGTGGTCCAGTGGGCATTTTTCTGCCGTCACATTTAGTGCTTTTGATACAGGTATGGGAGGTGTTGTAAAGTACTTTTTTATTTTGTTTTACACACAGTGGGTTTGTGATGACCCTGTAACCCACTTGAGCTTCACTTTTTGTGGTTTGGGAAGTCATCGCAAACCTCAAATGTGTGTTTTTAAAAAAAAAAAAAAAAAAGTGCCTCTATATATCATTGTTGACCTGTCATAACGGAACGATTGCTTCTGTGTAAATTATAGCATCACACAGTAAAGAGAATGTGTACATCATGTATAGAATTCTCCTCCTGGGGAGGGAGGGAGGGGAGAGGGGTGTAGCTGAGGTGGAGGACTGTGTTTTGCTGAAGGTTTAGTAGGGAGGGTCAGAGTTGTATGAGCATTTGTTTATACACATATGTATGCCAGGGGTGTATGAACTGACCGACGTGCCCTGTCTTGTAGGATCACAGGGCTTTCCCATCTCTAGTACTCCACCTGTGCTGCCACATCAGTGATGCAACTCAGGCTTTGCATGCAACCCTCATTTACTCGTAGTCTACGCACGACTGAAACCCGACATGCCAAGACTCATTCCCAGGGTGGCGGGTTTGAACCAGCTTTCTGGCAGAGAAATGGAAAAATAATTTCTTTTTTTTATCCCTTGCACTGTTTCCAAGTAAACCCCACCCTGCACACATACCGCTACCGCCCAAAATATAGAAACCTATTTTGTCATAGAAGGTTCACTATTTGTGTCTCCCCCCCCCCCCACAGTCGGGGTGGAGTCACTAGCCAGTGTTTTCCAAATGGAGCTAAGATGATTCAGACATGCCATATCATGTGTTCTGAGCTGTACAGTGTATGGAATTACATACTAACATACTAAAATGTCAGCAGAATAGACCTAGCAATCTTTCATGTCTGCTTGTTTGGTCAGCCCCCACCCTGGGGGCTGACCTTGCTGCCCCCCATCCTCTCGGGCTTCTCCATTTCCAGCCCCAGGGTATTCCCCCTGCATTGGACTTTGCTTCCACAACCCTCCCTGTGCCTGTCCAACCCCCTCTTGAACCCCTCCACAGTCTCTGCCTCCACCAGCCCCCCAGGCAGTCCATTCCATGGTTCTACCACCCTCTGTGAAGTGGCACCTCCTCCTTTCTCCCCTGAGTCTCCCTCCCTACAGCTTCCACCCATGTCCTCTAGTTACCCCCCCTTCTTCGAAGCACCCTGACTGCTCCTCCCCTATTTACCCACTTCATGTACTTGAAGACCTCTATCATTCCCCCCCCATCCCTTCTGTCTTCCAGTGTGTACATATTTAGCTCTTTGAGCCTCTCCCCATAGGTCCTTTCCCTCAAGCCCCAGATTACTTTGGTTGCCCTCCTCTGGACCCTCTCCAGGAGTTCAATGTCCCTCTTTAAGTGTGGCCTCCAAAACTGCATGCAGTACTCGAGGTGCGGCCTCACCAAGCAGTTGTACAGAGGGAGTATCACTTCCCTCCTTCTGGAGGTGATCCCCCTAGCGATGCATCCCAGCATCCTGTTGGCCTTGGCCGCTGCCCTCCTACAAGTCTCCGAGTTGTTCATCTTGACATCCACCACCACACCCAGGTCCCTCTCAGCCATCGAGACTTGTAAAATTCCCCGGTGTGCACTTGACCCGGGTTTCTGACTCCCAGGTGCAGTACCCTGCATTGAACCTCAGTTTCCACTTTCTCAACCACCTTTCCAGAGCCTCCAGGTCCCCCTGTAGGGCCGCCCTCCCCATCCACTACTGCCCCCTCCTCAATTCCTCATGTGTTTAGCCCCCCTCCAAAAAAATTGTAAGCTGTGGCATGATATTTATCTGCACATGATAAATTCCAGACCACCAGCATTCACAGCACAAAAAAAGCATAACAAAGGAATGAAAATGTAGGTGAATATCACATTTATTGTGCTTTTGCTCAGTTCAAACAAACACTGAGCCCCTGATGAACACTTAGTGCCGAAGCACTGGGGTATTGGCGTTTTTTTCCGAGCTGAGCAAAAGTACAATAAATTTGGTATTCACCTACATTTTGAATCCTTCGTCGTGCGTTTTTGTGCTGTGAATGCCAGTCGTCTGGAATTTATCTATTGTGTGTTGGGCTGGCCACCCATTACCAGCACCTGCCCTGCACTGCTGTATCACAGCAACCACTTTTTGGACTTGGTCATACTTTATCTGCACATGTGAGGGTACTGGGCCCAGAACTTGCTAGTTGAGGCATACATGATTGGTGCACTGCAAATCGTGTATTGCTGAACACAGAAGTAAGTTATGTTGTTTGGAGATGGCAGAGTAACTTTGTGATTTAAAGAAATGTGGAGCGTAGGGGTCAGCCCACTGGTGCAGAGGTTGGAGTTCCCTCTGAGAGGCCGGTAACCCAGGTTCGAGATCAGACTCGTAGCATTGGAGGGCTGGTCAGGAGGAGGAGGACTGAGCGTCCTTGGGACTGCTCCCCTCCTCTGGGGGAAGGAGGGGAGCGACTGGCATGTGACTGACCCCTGGCGGTGGCTGGAGGGAATATAACTGCCAGTGCTGAGCTGTCAGGGAGGCATGCCTGACGTTTGCGCGTCGTGCACTATGTCATTGCAGATCCCGCCTCCCGGGGAGCTCATTATCAGAAAAACCTGTTGCTAGCTCCGTTCATGATGCCATGTCTCTCCTGCCCCCACACCACCCTCCGTGATGCTTGGCCTTTGACTGAGCAAGAGTCTCCTGTGCAACCCGGCCCAATGGCGCCGCCTTGGGGGCTAAGTCTGGGAGGTCTCCTGAGGGTTCTTCCACCAAGAACCTTGTACTGTCTTCCTTGGGGGCCGTGCCTGCCCACGGCCCCACCCAGAGGGGCAAGCCTAGGTGGAGCGCTGCTCCAAGTAAGTCCAGGTGTGGTCGGAGGAGTCTGGGCTGAGCTCTTTGAGGACTGGCACCCAAAAAGGAGGGGGAAAAAAAAAAAAGGAAATGTGGAGCACAGAAGAAATTTGGTATCATTTGCAGTCGAGTGGCTCAGCTTGGTGGGGAGCTGGAGAAGGGCTGCTCCAGAGGAACACACGGTTCACATTGGGCTGTTCGCAGTTCACAGGAGAGCAGTATAGCCTAGGGGTTAGAGTACCAAGCTGTGAACCTGCAGACCTGGATTAGAATCCCACAACTGCCACTTACATACTACGTGACCCTGAGCAAGTTAGTTAACCTCCTGTGCTCCCTGATCCCACATGGAAATTAATTTTGGCTCAGTGAACCATTCATGTCCATTGAAGTGGAAAGGTACTGTATTGGGCGCTGTTACTCAATCACATGCCCTAACAGTTGCATGAGATATCTTCCCCCACCCCCAAAACCACAGTGATTTGTAGGTTTGTGGGAGTTTTTTCTCCACAATAATCCATCATCTGGTAGAATGCAGTGTCTCTGAGAGTGGAGAGCTGCTATGAATCCAGACACTTTGGTAATGAGTTTGTGATTCTCAGCCTTGAACCCTTGCCAGAGCTGGGGAATACACACAGCCCTCACAAGTCCAAAATACCTTTTATTTTTTTTAAACTTCTGTAGTGAATTTTAGTGCTCTTGAAAGGCTAAATATCAAAAGTAGTGCAGATTTTAATCCATGTTATGGGTACAGTAGGAAGCATTTATACATCGTTAAAAAAACAATTTGACCTGGCTGCTCTCTTATGGAGTGTTCTGCTGAGTTTAGGTAGGGGGGAATTGCATATTGAATTTCTGTTTGAAGAGGGACCATTCCCATTAATCCATTATGGAGGATTCTTGGTTGTTCATAAGTTGATTTTGTTGGGAGCTGCAGAAGGAGTAGCCCTAGACAAACTGCATAGTGAGGGGAACACTGTAGCGAGAGTCTGGGTTATATTGAGCAGATGGTGATGGGCAGGACTAAACAGGGGTTATAACTTGGGGGCCTCTGCCATGAATCCATGCACTTACAGTCCCTGGTAGTGTATGAATCGTGGAAACATGGCACGTCACGTGGTTTGGTGGTGACTGGCAACAGCATGATGGTAGTATTTGGCCACAATAATCCCCTGTGGTCTTTTGGCAGGGCTCGAACCATGAACTGAATGAGGGTGGACTTCCGCCAGAAATGGTCAGCATTTGACCTGTCCATCGTCCAATGTTCTGGATGAGGCATTTCATGTTGAACTTTGCAGTAAACGTTCAAAAGTATTTTAACATTTTAAAAAATCCTCTCTGTATAAGGCAATGGTTATGCAAAATGCACTATTGACAATGAAGACAATCATTATAGAAGCACAAAAAGTACATCTCTTCCTAAATCACAGAGTTATTAGCAAAATATGCAAAATACCTCATGGAAATTTGCATGTGCTGTCCATGATGCATTGTCACCAAAGTACAGGTACAAAGTGTATGTGTGTGTGTGGGGGTGGAGAAGCAAGGTAAGCATTAAGCAACGGGGTGTGCTCTAATGCTGGATTGATGCATGGGGGTGCATGCCCGAAGACCCATGGTCGAGAAGAGCATCACCCGCCTTGCATCAATCGTGATTACAGCACACCGGTCGGAGTGGCTTAATGCTTTGTAACATGGCCGCTGGGTCGGTGGAGGCATCTGGAGCGGTCCTAGTGTGCGAGACGAACAGCGGCACAAGGAGGGGCTGCGCGACCGTCACTCCTGTCCTCTGCTGTCACAGTGTGGTGCACACGCTCGATAGGTACCGGCGCGGTCCTTACTTGCTGTCCCTTGGAGTCGCAGAGATCTGTGCAGCCAACTTCTCAGTTGCACTCTTGTACTACTTGCTGCGGCGGTGTTCCTGTGATGAGCGCCCGGAGGTCTCCGTGAGGAGTGTGAGGCCGAGTCTCGGCTGTGCATCCTGGGGCTTCCTTCCTCTTCCCTCCCGCACACTGCTCCGGTGCTGCCCTGCTCCAGGTTGGCTCTCGCTCCTGCTCCTCGCTCTGGTTGGCTGCCTCTCGCGGATGTCCGCCACAAGTATTGCTCCCCCGTGCCGGTTTCCGCTGGCGGATGACTCCAGGTGTTAGCGCTCCTGTCTCTGCAGAGCTCGATCTCAGTGCTGCTAGGCAGGGGGTCTGGCTGCCAACGGTACTGCCGAAGCAGGCACGGCATATGCTGCGGTTACTGCTCACTTCCACTGCCGGGCCCTGTGACCACCCCGCCCCATCCGCTTGGCTCCTCAGACCTAGGCAAGTCATGCCATGTTACAAACTGTAGTGAGTGCCGCCCCTACCAAGTACTGCCAGAAATGTTCTTACCTCTGTTTGAACTATCTCTGCAGCATTTGGGATTGAACCTGCAGCCAGCTGGACAGCTGCAAATCTGGAGCCATCTGCCTTTGCAGTATACAGTATTTGTGTATGTGAAGTTCAAAGGAGTTCCACTTTCCTGACTCAGAAGTCTTTGTTCTGATGTTGTTGCCGCCCTCCCCCGGATCCTTTTCTCCAGGGCACTTATTTTCCATGTAAACAGGACAGGCAGTGCCATAGCAACAGTTCTGAGGAGTCCAGTATTGCAGCACTGCTGATGAAGTTCTGGAAAAAGAAATGTGCACACTACACACACCTTTCAGCTGTTTCTTATTTAGCATCGCTGGGGCTTGGATCCCTCAAAGTCCTAGAATTTGTGTCTCACAATAAAACGTTAAGTACTATTGGTTCTTAAAGTAAATATTTTATTAACAAATAGCAAACAGCACTGAAGTATCACTGGGATTTCAGGAAATTATGTGTATTTTGGCCGCCTGAGCAAATGTTTTGTGTTAACCTAGGGAGCCGGGAGTGCAGTGTTGCTGGTGGTTGGATCAAAGGACTATTCTCCAGTTTGGGAGATCACAGGATCAAATCACAGTCTGGCAAATAGCTCGTGGGGTGACCTGTCACCTTGGTGAGGGAGGTCATGCTTTCCGATGCCTGGTTGGTCAACCTCCTCACCGTATTTGTATAGAAGCAAAGTTCTATTGTTAGGCTGTCTTGAGCTGGCCTTGACTGTGAGAATGGCGTCCTATCTGACAAAACCATTGAAATGTTTGGATGGACAAATTTCAGAATTGCTGGGATCCTGGTTCTCCCGCTGCCAGGCCCAGTGGTGATGCTGGTACTCTATTGCACTGCTGTGTGAGAGGGTGCAGTTTGTGACTCTAGCATGACTGCCTCACTGAGTGGATAGAGTCTGAAGTGTAGTGCACCAGCAGCTCTGAGGTGGTGTCCCTTACCGCACTGGTTGAAAGTTCCTTTGGTGGGATTCAGAGTAGTAGTGACATCACTGGTGACCACGTGTTTCTGCTCCCCGTCCCCCCATGCCCCCATTGGAAAACCAGGCATTGTGTTGGCAGCAGCATCACATTAGGGTGGGGTCTTGAAGGGAGAATCTAGGGAGCGGCATGGCAGAAGAAATCTTTTCCAGACACCTATGTCTCGACGGCAGCTTTGTGAGTCCCACCCCATCCCACACTGGACTGATGGAGAAAGGTTTTAGGCTCCACTGCTGGGGTGGCAGGTACAAGAGGGGTGCAGTTGCTGATGGGTAATCTAAGCCGGCTTAGTGATTTCAGGATGGGAGATGGTCAAGGAACTGAGATAGGCATCTCTTCCTGGTGCTGGGTTGAAAAGAGAATGGAAAAACTACCTACCAACTTTAAGAAGGATAACTTGTGGGCTGGCACAGTGGAGGTGGTAGAGTCACCTGGGAGATGGGAGTTTGCTACTGAGTTTCAGAGCCCTACGCTGAAGCTGGCTGGGGGATGGGCATGTTAGGAATGTCATGGATGTAAGGCTGTCTGCACCAAGTGGGGCATTGTGCAGGGCCTGGGCATGTCACAGATGTCAGGCTCTTGGTCCCCAGTAAGGGACTGTACGAGGGCTGGGCATGTCATGGATGTGAGGCTGTTGGGCCCCCAGTGAGGGACTGTATGGAGTCGAGGCATGTCATGGATATGAGGCTGTTGCCCATGGATAAGGATTGGGCAGGGACTGGGCATGTCACAGATGAGAGGTTGTCAGCCCCCAGGGAAGAGTTGTGCAAGGGCTGGGCATGTAACGGATGGGAGGCTGTCTATCTCCGGGTGGGATTATGCAGGGGATGCGCATGTCATGGATACAAGGCTGTTTTTCCCCAGGAAGGGATTGTGTGGGGGCTGAGCATGTCACGAATGTGAGGCTCTCAGCCCCTGAGGAGGGATAGTGCAGGGACTGGGCATGTCATGGATTGAGGCGCTCTGCCCCCAAGGAGCAATTTGTGTGGAGGATGGGCATGTCACAGATGTGAGACTCTCAGCTCCAGGGAGGGATAGTACAGGGGCTCGGCATGTCACGGATGTAAGGCTCTCTGTCCCCTGGAAGGGGGAGAAATGGCAGAAACGGGGGTTGGGGTGACAGATGGAGAGATCATGGAGGGCAGAGTTCGGGAGGGTTTGAAGGCACTGAGGGTGGATAAGGCGCCAGGCCCAGATGGCATCTACCCCAGGGTACTGAAGGAGCTGGCAGAGGTCCTTGCAGGACCTTTGGCAGACCTATTTAATGCCTCACTACATTCGGGGTGTGTACCTCAGACTGGAGGATGGTTCATGTGGTGCCCCTCCACAAGAGTGGCCCCAAGGATGAACTGGGAAACTACAGACCAGTGAGCCTCACATCCATCGTGGGTAATAATGAAGACTATCCTGAAGGAAAGGCTGGGCCCTCCTAGAGGCCAAAGGACTACAGGACAGCAGACAGCATGGCTTCAACACGGGCAGATCCTGCCAAACCAGCCTGGTGGAGTTCTATGACTGGGTAACTCGGCAACTGGACAGGGGCCATGCAGTGGATGTCCTGTATCCTGGACTTCAATAAGGCATTCGACTCGGTGCCACATGGAAGGCTGGGAGTAAGTTGGTGGCACAGGGGCAGGTGCAAAGCTGGTGAGATGGGTAGGGAACTGGCTTCAGGAAGGCAACAGAGGGTGGTGGTGGGTGGGGAGCTCTCACACCCAAGGGTAGTGACGAGCGGTGTTCCACAGGGCTCGGTGTTGGGACCAGTGTTGTTTGGGATATTCATTGCAGACATATCATTGGACATCAACAGCAAGATCAGTCTGTTTGCTGATGATACCAAGGTAGGAGCAGTGGTGGATGACCTAGGGGATGGCAGGGGTTGCAGGATGATCTGGCAAAGCTTGAAACCTGGTCAGACACCTGGCAACTGGGGTTTAATGCCAAAAAGTGCAAGGTGCTGCATTTTGGGATGAAGAACCCAAGAGGAGTTACCAGCTAGGAGGAGTGCAGCTAGCCCAGACAGACGAGGAGAAGGATCTGGGGGTGCTCATTACAGGGTCAATGAACAACTCGGTACAATGTAGGAAGGCAGCTGCAAAGGCCAACAAAATGCTGGGTTGTATTGCAAGGGTTATATCCTTCGAGGAGGTGATTCTGCCACTGTATAGGTCATTAGTTAGACCGCACCTGGAGTACTGCGTGCAGTACTGGCACCCATATCTGAAAAGGGACATTAAGTTACTGGAGAGGGTGCAGCGCAGGGCGACAAAGATGATCAAGGGGCTGGGGGACTTATACAAGAGGAGGCTGAGGGAGTTGAACGTGTATTCACTGGAGGAGAGGAGGGACAGGAGAGACATGATTGAAACCTTTAAGTACATGAAAGGAATAAACAAGACGGGTACAGTGGGGCTGTTCAAAGTAAGGAGGGAGGGACACCAGGGGCCATGATATGAGACTGGAGGGAGGGAGGGAGGAAGGTTCAGGAGGGAGATGAGGAGACACTTTTTTTTTTTTTTTTTTGCGAGAGGGTGGTGGCTGGGTGGAGATCGCTACCTGCAGAATTGGTATCCAGTAGAACAGTGGACTGCTTCAAAAGGGCTGGGACAGGACAAGGGGAGGGTTAGTGAGAGGGGAAGGGTGGAAGGAGGGCAGCTGCAGAATAAGGATGCTAGCTGCACATTCGAGCAGAACTTGATAGACCTCTGGGCCTTTATCTGCTGGCAAATTTCATATGTTCGTATGCAAGGCTCTGTCCCCAAGAAGGGGTTGTGCATTGGCTGCATGTCACAGATGTTAAGCTTTCGCCACTCTGTGAGGGGTTGTGCAGGGCTGGGATGTCATGGATGTGAGGTCCCCAGTCTCCAGGAGAGGTTGTACATGTTACAGATGTGAGGCTTGCATCCCCCCCCCCCCAAGGAGGGGTTGTGCCGGGGCTGGGCATGTCACGGATGCGAGGCTCTCAGCCCCTAGGGTGGGGATGTGCCAGGGCTGGGCATGTCATGGATGTCAGCTTCTTGGCCCCCAGGATGGGGTTGTGCAGGGGCTGGGCATAACACCGATGCGAGGCTCTCAGCTCCCAGGGAGGGATTTTGCAGGAATTGGGCATGTCACGAATGTGAGGCTGTCGGCCCCAGGGAGGGATTGTGCAGGGACTGAGCATGTCACAGATATGAGACTCTCTGCCCCCAGTGAGGGATTGTATGGGAGCAAGGCATGCCATGGATGCAAGGCTCTTTACCCCCAAGGAGGGATTGTGCGGGGGCTGGGTATATCACAGACACAAGGCTCTCGACCCCCAGTGATGGATTTTATGGGGGCAGGGCATGTGACTTATGTGAGGCTTATGGCCCCCAGGAAAGGATTGTGGATGAGCATGTCACGGATATGCGCTCTTAGCCCCCAGCGAGTGATTGTATAGGGCTGGGCATGTGATGGACTGGGGATGGGCATATCACGGATGTGAGATTCTCATCCCCCAGGGAGTGATTGTGTGGAGGCTGGGCATATCACAGATGTGAGACTCTCTGCCCCTGGATAGGGAATGTGTGGGGACTATGCATGTTACAGATGTCGGGCCCTCAGTCCCCCATGAGGAGTTGTGCAAGGGCTGGGCATGTTGTGGATGTGAAGTTCTCTGCCCCCAGAGAGGGATTGTGCAGGGAATAAGCATGTCACAGATATGAGGCTCTTGGCCTTCTAGGAGGGACTATGCAGGAAATGGGCATGTCTCGGATCGAGGCTGTCTGCTTCCACGGAGGACTGTGTGGGGGCTGGGTTTGTCACAGATGTGAAGCTGTCAGCCTCAGGGAGGGATTGCGTGGGGGGCTTGGCATGTTATTGATGTGAGACTCTCAGCACCCAGGGAGGGGTTGTGCAGAGGCTGGGTATGTCATGGATATGAGTCTGTTGGCTCCCAGGGAGGGACTGTACAGAGCTGGGTATGTCACAGATGTGAAGCTCCCAGCCCCCATGGAGGGACCGTGCAGGAACAGGGCATGTCATGAATGTGAGGCTTTGTGCCCCCAGGGAGGGATTGTGCAGGGATTGGGCACGTCATGGATGTTAGGCTCTCTGTTCCAGGGAGGGATTATGCCAGGGCTGGGCATGTCATGGATGTGAGGCTGTCCTCCTCCAAGGAGGGATAGTGTGGGGATTGGGCATGTAATGGATACAAGGCTCCTGTCCCCAGTGAGTGATTGTGTGGGGGCAGGGCATTTCATGAATGTAAGGCTCTTAGCTCCAAGGGAAGGATTGTGCAAGGGCTGGGCATGTCATGGATATGAGGCTTTTGGCCTGCCAGTGAGGGAGGAATTTTATGGGGGCAGGGCATGTTATGGATGCGAGGTTCTTTGCCCCCAGGGAGGGACTGTGCAGGGACTGGACATGTCACAGATGTGAGAGTCTCAGCCCGCAGGGAGGGATTATGCAGGGGCTGGGCATGTCATGGATATGAGGATTTTGGCCCCTGGGGAGAGATTGGGGATGGGCATGTCATGGGTACGAGGCTCTCTGCCCCAGGAAGCGACTACATGGGGCCCCAGCATGTCACGGATGCGAGACTCTTGGCCCCCAGGGAGGGATTGGGGATGGGCATCTCAGGCTCTCGGGCCCCCAAGGAGGGATTTTGTGGAGGCAGGACATGTCACAGATGTCAGGTTTTCTGCTCCAGGAAGGGATTGTGTGGGTCATACTGCATTCTCACCCCCTTGTACCTGTCTATCACAAAGCAGAATTGGTGTCTGCTAGGAAGATGGATGGTCTTCCAAAACAGAAGAAAGGTGCAGCGAGGTCGTCAACCCACCCCCCAAGTTCTGGTTGGAGGATTGAATGAACCAATGGGAGGCATGGAAGGAAAATGGTGGAAAAACAGAATAATTAAAAAAAATGACTTGTAAGCTAATGCTGTGTTCCTTGAGAAAGACTCACAAAACCTCGCAGTTTGTAGGACAGGTGGTTTTGGTGGTAGAGGTGGGGGTATTTGACAATGTCCCTTTAAGAGAAAAATAAAGGCCTTGGAGAGACGTCCTACGTGGAAGATCTGGAAAATATTTATTTTGCAGGTGTGCTTTGTAGTGTCGTCATAATGTTGTTGTACTGTGTTACCCATATTTAAAGATATAGATATTTTGTGCACATGTGTGTTTTCAGAATTTAGTTGTTTGAAGAGCCCACTCCCTTGGGAAGTGCTGATCACATGTTATGATGTGTCATGTGACTTCTCTACTTGTTATATAAATACCCAGCTAAAAAAACAGAACTGGCTTCTTGGAATAACGTGTGTGTGTGTGTGTGTGTGTGTGTGTGTGTGTGTGTGTGTGTAACTCTCATAAATGGCCTGAAACTGGTGGCTACCCAGAGAACGAAGGCAAAATTTGGTCTGCTCTTTCCAGCTCGAGACACAGAGGTGAGAGCACAGCATAAAAGTCATGTTACGGGGCACATGCTGACCCAAGCTGACACCTGCGAGACCTCTGTGTTAATATTACCACAGTCCTACCACACAATGTAACTGTGTCACTAGTGGTCCTCAGTGATTAGTGAATTCCCTATTGCCCCATGTCTCCCCGATCTCCTATCTTTAATTTGTTCCCTGGGAGTCTTTTGTCCAGTGGGAGGGGAGTTGCTAGCAGTCACAAAGGAAGAAAGAGACTTGGGCATCATCATCACTGATGACCTAAAATCATCCAAGCAGACCTCTAAAGCAGTAGGTAAGGCTAGGGGGGTGTTAGGGTGTAGTAGTAGGGGTATCACAAGTCATAAGAGGGAGGTAATAATCCCTCTGTACAAGACACTGGTTAGGCCCCATCTGGAGTACTGCGTGCAGTATTGGAGGCCACACCTTCACAAGGACATTAACCAAATTGAGGCAGTCCAGAGAAGGGCAACCAAAATGGTGCATGGACTGCATCAGAAGACATATGAGGACAGATTAACGGAGCTCAATATGTATACCCTTGAGCAAAGGAGGGAGAGAGGTGATATGATCGAGGCATTCAAACACCTTAAGGGCATAAACAAGGTGAAAGAGTCTAACATGTTTAAATATAAGAAAAATAGCAGGACAAGAGGACACAGCATGAGATTAGAGGGAGGCCGATTAAGGGGAATGTGAGAAATTCTTTTCACAGAAAGTGTGGTGGATGCATGGAATGGCTTACCACAAGAAGTGGTGGCTATGAATACAGTGCAGGGCTTCAAACAGGCATGGGATAGGCATAAGGGAGCAATACAAATGACTATGAATAGATAGGCCACTGACAGAGCAAAGGCCGATGGCACATTTATAAGGTTGAAAAAGAAATGGGCAGACTGGATGGGCCTTGTGGTCCTTATCTGCCGTCAACTTCTATGTTTCTATGTCAGTGTTATGGAATTTTTGTATTGGCCACTGCTCACATGTTTGTCGTACTACACATAATGTGGATCACAATTTAATGTTTTTGGGACTGATGTGTTTTTTTTTTTTTTTTTCCCCTCTACCGTCCAGTAAGTGGGGTGTTCTGTCTTCGGGCTATATAGGTCATCATGGTACTGCCAACAGAAGGGATTTATCCTTTAATTTTTTTACAGTTTTTCGGTATGTTTTAACTAGATTTACTTTGATGCTTGGCAGGGGCCGGGAGAAATGTTAATTCCAGAGCGGTTTCACCACCTCTTTTTGCTCACTATGTGTGGGTGCACTATGCACTTTAGATCAATAAAGGATGTTGTATGACATTTCATTGTCCTGGTGCTTTCTGCATTTATGGGTTCTCCTTAATTTTTTGCCTGCTTCAATTTGTGCGATGTTGAGCACCACAGTGTCTGTCCCAGTGCTCTGAGCCTCCTTGCTTTGTAACCTCAGCCCTTCTAGGAGTATAGGTGCGTGGCCCGCTGACATGATGAACAGCACCCAGACTTCCTGAGAATAGCACTGCCTACCTAACTGGAGTATGGAGCACATCTGATATTATTTAAAAAAAAAAAAAAAAAAATTGGAGCCATGCCTTCATAAGTGGATTGTAGCACTTGGGGTAGGGTGGAGCTTCATATTGTGTAGTTCTCCTTTCCCAGTTAACAAAATCTGAATAAATAAATATTGGATTTTCAATGTGAAGGTACTACCATACTAAAATGCCAGCAGACTAGGCCTAATGGTCTTTCGTGTCTGCTCGTTTGGTCAGCCCCCACCCTGGGAGCTGAACTTGCTGCCCCCCTCGCCTTCTCTGGCTTCTCCCTTCCCCGTTCCAGATATTCTTGCTGCACTGGATTTTGTTTCCAGAACCCTTCCCCTGTACCTGTCCCACCCCCTCTTGAACCCCTCCACCGTCTCTGCCTCCACCAGCCCCGGGCAGCGCAGTCCATGGCTCCACCACCCTCTCAGTGAAACAGCACCTCCTCCTTTCTCCCCTGAATCTCCCCCCCCCCAGCTTCCACCCATGCCCTCTAGTTGCCCCCTCCTCCTTCCTTCAAAGCACCCTGACTGCTCCTCCCCTATTTACCCCTTCATGTACCTGAAGACTCTATCATGTCCCCCGGTCCCTTCTCTCTTCCAGTGTGTACATATTTAGCTCTTGAGCCTCTCCCATAGGTCCTGTCCCCCAGGCCCCAAATCATTTTGGTTGCCGTCCTCTGGACCCTCTCCAGGAGTTTAATGTCCCTATTTCAGTGTGGCCTCCAAAACTGCATGCAGTACTCGAGGTGCAGCCTCACCAAGCAGTTATACAGAGGGAGTATCACTTCCTCCTTCTGGAGGTGATCCCCCTAGCGATGCATCCCAGCATCCTGTTGGCCTTGGCTGCTGCCCTCCTACAAGTCTCCGAGTTGTTCATCTTGACATCCACCACCACCCCTAGGTCCCTCTCTGCCATCAAGACTTGTAGCAATTTCCCCCCCAGGGTGTATACTTGGCCCGGGTTTCTGGCCCCCAGGTGCAGTACCTTGCATTTCCCTGCATTGAACCTCAGCTTCCACTTTCTAGACCATCTTTCCAGATCCTCCAGGTCCCCCTGTAGGGGTATACTGTCCTTTTACAGGAAAACACTCTTTACTGAAATAACCCCACCACCTGATTAATGCCACCCCACCCCCCAACCCCATTAGGGGTTTCATTTGAAAAAATAAATGTTGTTGTTACATTTCAGCAGCTAACTTATGTTTTAAAAAATCTTCAGTGAAAAGTTGTGGAGTTTGTAGGTTCCCGTAAAACCTTATCTTTCACAGACACAGTCGGTGCGGTTTTCGTTGTGAGTGTTTACTTAGTTTTTGTCCGCCATTTGAAGCCGCCATGATTTAGGAGGCTCCATTTACTGTTATAGGTGGCGCTGCACCATGCGCTTCACTGCAAGCGCATGGTGCAACGCCGCACCTTTAACTGTAAATGGAGCTTCTATGTCCGCAGTGCCCGGCAGCGGACTTTAAAACTAAATTAAACCACTTTCCCACGGCAGAAAAAAGCCGCTTTTTCGACTATGTCTAAACCGGATGGTAAGGTTTGCAGGGGCGGGGAGCCCCTGCAAACCACAGCTTTCTTTTAAGTATGTCAACAATGGCAGCCCTGCATGGTGCCATTTTGCACCTGTATGCATTCAGTACAAGTGAAATGTGTGAAGCCATGTTCTGTACTCAAAATGACGCAGTGTGGCCATTGTTGACATGCTATAGGTTTTTACAAAATGAGAAAATACTGCTGAAAGTATAAAAAAAAAATTAATTAAATTCGGTAGAAACCCCTAATCGGGGGTTTGCCCATCTAGTTGTGGGTTTTTCAGTAAAGAATGTTTTCTTTTAAACAGCCACTGATGTGTTTTTTTTTTTTGGGAAAGGAGGAATTTTAATAGTTTGACACTTCTTATGTTTGATGCATTTTCTGTATTTCTCATCTCCTTTTTCTTGCTCTGGCTGCTTGTCTACCCCTGACCTCACAATCCTTCATGCGGGACCTCAGATTTTGTTGTTGTAAGCAGATGATGAGTAAAGGGCTGTGATCCTAATGTGCGTTTGCAGTAAAAGACGCCTGGGTGTGTAATTATGGGTCAATAATCTCACGCCTTGAGTGGGTTGTTAGGCACAAGGCACTTGTACTGGATGCCTGTAAATACATGAGAGGAAAGTGCATGTATTAACCTTAATTACACATCCTTGAAGTGTCTTACTGCACTTTAAGAGCACCCTTTTCCTATTAAAAAAAAAAAAAACAACAATAGAGTTCCCTTACCTCATCGGGAGCTCCTCCAGGCTGGTGTCTCGCTCTCTCTTTTTTTTTTTTTTTTTTTTTTTTAATACAATTACATAAAATCGCTCCCACCTCTAAAACAAGCACTTACACCTCTTACCTACCACAACCCCTTATCTACTAGCACTGTCCTTGACTGCTCCCACCTTGCACTGCCAGCTCTGTTCTCAGCTACCTCCTTACCCTTTAAATGGGTTAGTAACCAGGTTTAATTCAAATGTGTGTACTTAAACAAAAAAAATGCTGTCTCGTATGTTCTTATGTTTTTGTGATGCACTGTGTTTCAGAATACCTGCGTATTCTGTCCTCCTATGTCTGTTATGCACTGCTTTTATTACCTGGATTGTATGTGGAATGCTTATGTTACGCACAGCTGCTCAATCGACTGCTGTTTTCTCCTACTCCCAATGTAGCCCCCTCCCAGGACGCGTCTGGAAACCAGCTGTTCACAGTTCATGTCGCCTTCCTGGTGACTCTCTTTTAAATAAATAAGTTGCAAAAGGAAGGGAAGGGGCTGGCCGCACAGTCCCTCTCCGCGTCTTGAATCTCCATTCTGTTCCCGCGCTCCAACCTACTGTGACGTTTTTATAGCTGAGCACACTCCGTTTACTTGAATGGAGCGTCTTTTTCAAATGTAATTTCCTGATTGTAAATTTTTGGTACCTGTTGATGCCAGGGTTCAACTAACAACATAGAAACATAGAATTTGACGGCAGATAAGGACCTCTTGGCCCACCCAGTCTGCCCATTTCCCTACCTACTGGATAAGCTGCAGATCCTAGTTAACCAGCAGCCTATTTCTTCCTACCGCCACCCCCCAGAGTTGCCTTATGACTATCCCATGCATGCTTGAATTCCACCACTGATTTTGACTCCACAACCTCCTCTGGAAGGCTGTTCCATGCATCCACAACCTCTCTGTGGAAAAAATACTCTTAAATTACCTCTGAGCCGCCCCCCATCTTCAAATTGTGCCCTCTTATTCTTGCACACTTTTTTTTTGAAAGATGCTACCTCTTGGACTTTGTTGATTCCTTGAGGTACTTGAAAGTTTCTATCATGTCCCCCTCCTCCTTTCCTCGAGGCTATACATATTAAGCTCCTTAAGTCTCTTCATATGTCTTCCGTGCAGACCCTGCACCATTTTAGTTGCCCTCCTCTGGACAGCTTCCATCCTGTCTATGTCTTTCTGGAGATTGGGTCTCCAGAACTGCACACAGTACTCAGATAAGGTCTCACCAGCTGTCTGTACAGAGGGATAATAACTTCCTGTTTTCTACTGGTGATGCCTCTCCCTATGCATCCCAGTATCCCCCAGCCCTCCTTGCTGCCCTCTCACATTGCTTGCCCACCTTTAGGTCATCTGATATGACTACCCCAGGTCCCTTTCCATTTTGTTGTTGTTAGTATCTCACCCCCATTGTGTACTCTTCCCTGGGTTTTGTTTCCCAGGTGCATTACCTTGCACTTCTTAGCATTGAATCTAAGCTGCCATACATTTGACCTTTCCTCTAACCTACCAAGTCCCTTCTCATCCTTTCCACCCCACCCTGTGCATCAACTCTGTTGCAGATCTTAGTGTCATCTGCAAAGAGACATGCTTTCCTTCCTGTCCTTCTGCAATGTCGCTTATAAAGACATTGAGAGGACGGTCTATACTGAACCCCGCGGTACTCTACTCAGTAACTCTCCTTTCTTCTGAGTGGACTCCATTTTACTATTACTCTCTGTGTCCTATTCTCCAGCCAATTCTTTACCCAGGCTGTCATCTTGGGACCCACTCCAGGCTGGCTAACTTGTATATTAATCTTTTGTGCGGGACTGTGTCAAATGCCTTGCTAAAGTCTAGGTAGGCCATGTCCACAGCCCCTCCCTGATCTGTGGACATGGCCTACCTAGACTTTAGCAAGACATTTAGAATTTCCCTGTTTAATGTTTTCTAATTTAACTATATCGTAGAAAATGTGCTCTTTAATAACGTGGGTTCTACCTGAATGTTTTAAACAAGGCTCTTGTTAGTTGAACCCTGGCATTAATAGGTACCAAAACCCGATTTACAAATGGGAAATTACATTTGAAAAGATGCCCCATTCAAGTGAATGGAGCACACCCGTGCCTATTATAAAGACGTCATAAACATCAGCACGTGGTGGGGGGGAGCGATCAGAGATTCATGGAATGGAAAGGATTGTGCAGGAAAAAAAAAAATGTCTAGCCTGTAGGAGCTTCTGATGAGGTAAGGGAGCTCCCTGTTTAATGTTTTCTAATTTAACTATATCGGAGAAAATGTGCTCTTTAATAACGTGGGTTCTACCTGAATGTTTTAAAAAGGGGGTTATGAAACACAAAAGACCCTTGGGCCTCCTCCGCTGGCACTTTAGTATGTTAGTACGTTAGTATTTTTCTGCATGAAATATGACCTGCAAACAAAAACGTAGTTCCAGTTGAAGCATATCAGTACAGTGGCCGAACTTACTGCATTGGCTATAAACAAGCACAGCGGTTTAATTATGGCCGGTACATGGACTCTTGTTCTTGCCTTTAGCCAATCAGGTGGCTTGAATGTTCTTACCGATGTTATAGTTAGTTATAAAGAAAACAGTGTGATGTTAAATAGATGAAATATATGCTGAAATGAGTCTAAAATTTTTCAGGGTCCCCTGTGGGCATTGGATAAAGAAATGGATGTAGCGACTCCTAATGGTGTAGGGCTTGGGGAGCAGGGGGAGGATAAAATGCAAGTTCAAAAAAAAAAAAAACAAAGATCAAGAAATGGATGACTCCAGAATGCCAGTCCTGACAGCACTGGTGCTGGCAGTATCGCCTGTAGATTAGACGAAGGAGCTGTGAATGAGCTTGGTACTTCCAGTAGAAGTGTGTCTGATTCCCACAACCTCAAACTTGCATATTGTGCGACTCTGAGCAAGTCACTTAACTTCCGAAATGCTACTGGCTCACCGCTGAGAAGAGTCACGAAACCTTGCAGTTTTGGCACTTGACCTAGTGGGCATTACCTGGTTACCAAAGAATTCACTCACAAAAAATTGTGGGGGGAGGTGGGACAGACTAGGGTCCAACCATTAAGCAGGTGTCAGACTTTCACAGCAGGTTCAAAACATTTGCAAAACATCCTCATTCCCATATGCAGAGCTTTGCAGGGGGCATAAATCCACAGCAGAAGGCCACCCCGGTTGTCTTGTGACACGTTTGTTTGAGTTTCACTTGACTCTGCCCAGCAGTTGCTGACGGCTGTGACAGCAGCAACAGGCAGTTGATCTTTTGCACTGACTATTGTCAGACTGACAGGATTTGAGCAAAGGGAGGTGCAGGAGAATTTAGTGCAGTTTTCCAGAAACACAGAGATCCTGGAGGCGTGTGCAATCTACCTCTGCGGTAGCTGGGGCTGCTGTCCTCGCTACACAGAGAGAGGAGGCTGGGCTTCATAGGAGGACTCAGTCATGAGAATTCAGAGCCATTTGACCTTCATGGAGAGGAGGATGGACCCCCAGACTTATCTGTGTACATTTTTGTTATTTCGGATGGCTGGGAGCAGTTTGCTGTTGACAGTGGAGCTGGTTTCTGGGAGGCTGTTCAGGGTTAATGAGTAGATGGCATTCTTGTGAACCTTATGCAACAGGTCGAGGCATGCCCTCTCAAGCAGACAAGTGCTGTGTACTGGAGAAAAGTATTCCCCCGTCACACACACACACACACACACACACACACACACACACACACACACACACACACACACACTCGTCCAATCAGTTTGAAAACAACTTGATCTGATTCTTTCTACAGTGCTGTGCATCATATGGAGAGAGAGAGAGTGTGTGTGTGTGTGTGTGTGTGTGTGTGTGTGTGTGTGTTTTGTGATTAATCAGTAACTCTTTGGGTCTGTATGACAAAGAAAATTCTGTTATAACTATGTAGGCTTCTACCCTGGATGCCTTTCCTCCAACACGTACAGTTGAGATACCACAGGTCTCTCTCGCACAGACCAGATTGTCCCCCAATTTTGATGTCTCTAAGAATGGTGCAGCCATTGGGTGTCACAGTAGTTCTGTATGAAAACACGGTGCTGCGATGATAAAGCAATACCACGGTATTCTGATCACTGCGGTGCATTTCATGGTTTTCAGAGTGGGAACCAATTGACACCCCCACGCACAGACATCCCCTGGCTCGCAGTGTGACCTCAAGCAAGTTACATGATATCTGTCTGCTATCTGCCCTTCCCAGCTGTAAATCTGGGTGGAAGCAGGGCCCCACTGAAAATGAGACAATCAAATGCATCTCAGCTAGTGTGTCCTCCTAAATAAATAAATAATGATTAGGTAGTTCAGGTGCAGGGTGGGACAAATCAGTTTGTAGGCTGGTAACCAATCAGACACTAGCTTTCAAAATCTTTAGCCAAACCAAATTTTTAAGCAGCCATCATTTTTAAGATTCTGTGCTCCACTTAAGGGAAAAAAACAATTTGTGGGCAGGTGGCCAGTTGCTGTCTGACTTTCAAGATCTGGTAGTCAAACCAGTTTTTTTTTTTTCTTTTTCCCAGTAGCCATCAGTCACTTGGCAACCTCATTTGCCCAACCTGAGCCCGATTTCCTCAGGTTGTTGGAGCCAGAGGTGTGTCACCTACACTCCTGGTGCAGGCTGTAACTCTTTCTCCCCCCCCCCCCAACTGTGGGACTGACTTCTAGGAGGAAATGTGGTGCATCTTTGATGTTGCGGATGGCCAGATTGCAACACACTCCCTCCCACTGCCGGGCAGGCACCAGTGAGGATGGCACAGATGCTGGGAGATGAGTGAGACCAAATGGGAGAACACATCTGGCAAATGATGGACACTGCCAGGTGCCCATTTTACCAAGGCCCAGCACATGGGAGTAGGCTGCCTCTGATTAAAACTGGACCTTGTGGCGGGGGGGGGGGGCCTTCTGTGGGATGTGTGGTGCAGTGGCAGCAGAATGTGGGGGCATAGTCTTAACATCCAGTTGGGAGTCCCAGGCCAGAAGACAGTGGAGGGAAAGTGAGGCAAAGCAGTGGGATAACAAAGCACAGAGATGTTATGGGGAGGGTATGAGTTACAAACTAGTAGGACAAATGAGATGAGGTGAGGCCATGTAGATTGTTTGATAAGGAGAGCATGGTCTGTGTGTTGACAGGCATTTGAAAACATGTTGGGAGAGTTACTAAGTAATTAGTGCATCGTTTATCAAATGGCGATAACAACCAGCACTGATGTCTGTGTCCACACTGCTGCTGCCCTCTTGTTTGCTGGTAAAGTGTGATGACATCTGTCATAATGTCCAAAGTCCCACATTGATGCACTGTAGTTTGATCGCGGTTTGCACTCTGAGCAACGGTAAGGGCAGGAGATGATAACCCGGTTTTTGCTGTCCTGTTGAAGTTCTTTGCTAGAAGCTCGTCTGTTTAGAACCATCATTTGGTACTAGGTGAGTGAGGGTGTTGTGGAGGAGGCAGGGGCCCTGGGTGAGTGAGGGTGTTGTGGAGGTGGGTGTGGGGTCTGTGGGTCTTGGCACTCAGATCAGTAGTGCATGTTGTGGGGGCACTATGTTTTGTATCAAACTCCGCGCCTCTGCCTGTTTTCATGAATCCTGTGGTTTGGAAATCAGCTTTCCCTTATTTTAAATTTTAGTTTCCAGTGGAAGAGGCTGGGTGGAGGGGGAGGCCTGTGCAGAAAAGGATGTAGTTTTGCCATATTGTTCTTCCATTTCTAGGTTTATAACCAAACTGCATCATTTGCTTTGATTCATTTATAAGCCTAAAACCATATCAGTTTTCTTGCTTTTATTTTACCTTTTTTGTCATGTGTCCCCTGCCCCCACCCCAAGACGGATGCGGCTGGTGTTGAAGCAAGAAGATTTGCGGAGGGGGAGGGAGACCTGATGTGCAGCGGATGCCAGAAAGGAAAATCTCAATTTGAAAAAAAAAAAAAAAAAGGGGTGGGATAACACTCACCAATTTTGTAAGACCGTTGGGTCCACATAAAACCCTTCATCTATATATATTTTATTCATTCTTCATGGAGGTTCTAGGAGCAGGTATAGGGGACCATATGCTTGAAACAACAGGCTTTACAGAATCATATAACTTACAAAAGAGGCCTGCATTAAGGATACTCGGATTTGTCCGATTCTAATTAGCCTGTTTAGGGTTTTTGGAGATTCTGATTCTAGTCCTAAAAGGATCTCAAAATTGGAATCTGATTTGGAATCCTAAATTTCTATGTTTAAAAAAAAAAAAAAAAATTAGGAATTCAGATTTTTGGACTGCAATTCTGAAAATACAAAATTTGAAAATAGGATTGGAATCTCGTTCTGTTTGGTGGATTCCCAGCAGATGTAGTCTGTGTACAGCTTGTAATCTGTAATGATACAAGCTATAGTGAGTGTTATGTATTTGAACCACTGAATTAACTGTCATGGATTGTGTTGTAGTGCACTGTTTTTTTTTGTTTTGTTTTGTTTTAATCGGGGGTAGGTGCTTGCATCTTGCAGGCCAGCCTGCCAGCTGAATGTACTGTCATCCAGTCCATAGTCATCAGATTCCCAGTGACAATACTTCCGTGTCGGAGGAAGTTCCCTTTAGACATTTAAACGGTACAGGAAATTATTTCTAATGTTTAGTAGTTTGTAATGTCCATTTTCAAATATTATATCCATACTCTATAAATAATCTACACATATATTTATAAAATGGGTAGGAAAAATTATGTATGCTGATTTGCTGGATCCCATCACATGACCGTATGTTTATCAGAGCGTGACCGCACACCTGCACTTTTACACCCTTAAAAAACAATTTTGCCATTTTATAAGATCAATAACCCACTCTACGGTGCACGGTCGAGCTCTGATTTACACACGCCTTGGGTGTTGGCCTGCGAGCACACCAAGATGTGCGATATCAGAGTGCGACCGCACACCATAGAGTGGGTTATAGAAACATAGAAGCTGACGGCAGATAAGGACCGCAAGGCCCATCCAGTCTGCCCATTTCTTTTTCTACCTTATAAATGTGCCATCGGCCTTTGCTCTGTCAGTGGCCTATCTATTCATAGTAATTTGTATTGCTCCCTTATGCCTATCCCATGCCTGTTTGAAGCCCTGCACTGTATTCATAGCCACCACTTCTTGTAGTAGCCATTCCATGCATCCACCACCCTTTCTGTGAAAAGAATTTCTCACATTCCCCTTAATCGGCCTCCCTCTAATCTCATGCTGTGTCCTCTTGTCCTGCTATTTTTCTTATATTTAAACATGTAAGACTCTTTCACCTTGTTTATGCCCTTAAGGTGTTTGAATGCCTCGATCATATCACCTCTCTCCTCCTTTGCTCAAGGGTATACATATTGAGCTCTGTTAATCTGTCCTCATATGTCTTCTGATGCAGTCCCTGCACCATTTTGGTTGCCCTTCTCTGGACTGCCTCAATTTGGTTAATGTCCTTGTGAAGGTGTGGCCTCCAATACTGCGCAGTACTCCAGATGGGGCCTAACCAGTGTCTTGTACAGAGGATTATTACCTCCCTCTTACGACTTGTGATACCCTACTAATACACCCTAACACTCCCTAGCCTTACCTACTGCTTTAGAGGTCTGCTTGGATGATTTTAGGTCATCAGTGATGATGATGCCCAAGTCTCTTTCTTCCTTTGTGACTGCTAGCAACTCCCCTCCCAGCCTGTAGGTGGCTTCAGGGTTTCTCTTCCCTATGTGCATGATTTTGCACTTCTTTGCATTAAATCCCAGTTGCCACACTTCTGACCATTCTGCTAGTTTATCCAGATCTCTTCTCATTCTGCCCACCCCATCCGGATCATCTACTCTGTTGCAGATCTTGGTGTCATCTGCAAACAGACAAGCCTTACCTCTAGTCCATCTGCAAGGTCACTAATGAAGATGTTGAGAGAGGACTGGCCCCAGGACTGATCCCTGTGGTACCCACTTATGACTTGCATCTCTTCTGACTGTATACCATTTACCACCACTCTCTGTTTTCTGCCCGTCAACCAGTTTGCCACCCAGTTGACCAACTTCGACGCCTGCACCCAGCTTATTTATCAATCTTCTATGTGGAACAGTGTCAAAAGCTTTGCTGAAGTCAAGGTAGGCGACATCAACTGCTCCCCCTTGGTCCACCACTCTGGTTACCCAGTCAAAGAAATCTATGAGATTAGTTTGACAGGACCTTCCCTTTTGTAAACCCATGCTGTCTTGGATCCTGTGCCCCTATGGATTCCAGGTGTTGCACTATCCTTTCCTTAAGGAGTGCCTCCATAATCTTGCCCACTACTGAGGTAAGACTGACCGGTATGTAGTTCCCCGCCTCCTCCCTGCTACCACTCTTGTGGAGCGGGATCACATGAGCCCTTCTCCAGTCTTCTGGGACCTCTCCTGTGCTCAGAGACTCACTAAACAATTCTGCTAATGGCTCTGCTGGTTCCTCCTTTAGCTCCTTAAGTACCCTGGGATGTATGCCATCAGGTCCCATTGCCTTATCTACCCTGAGCTTAGCAAGCTCTTGTAGGACCCTTTCTTTTGAAGGGAGTAGTGCTCACCTCCCTCCCCTGTGTCCATGATGCTGAGCTGTGGGCCCTGCCCTACCTTCTCTTCAGTAAATGACTGAGCAAAAGTATCTATTTAGGATAGATGCCTTTACAGGGTCCTCCTCCTCGCATGCTCCCTCTTTCTCCATTAAGCAGCAATACCCCTCTGGACTTTCTCCTTTCACTAATGTATCTATAGAAAGTCTTGTCACCTTCTTTTACTGTTCGTGACAGTGTTTCCTCAGTTTGGGACTTTGCCTGCCTTACTGCCTTACCTGCTTCCCTTAGGGCAGTTTGGTATGCCTCCCTATCTTCATCCGCTGTGTTCCCTTATATTTCCTGAAGGCCAGCCTTTTGGCTCTGACCTTTTCTGCTACTGTATTTGAGAACCAAAGTGGTTTCCTTCTTCTTTTGCACTTCCTTTTCTGTCTAACACAATGGGATGTTGCTTCAAGTATTGCATCCTTAATGCTTGCCCACTTTGCCTGTACCCCCTCACCTGTGTTTCTTTTTACCAGGGCTAGCTTAACTCTGTTGGCCATCTTATCAAAGTCAGCTCCTCTGAAGTCCCATATTTTTGCCTTGGAATGGGATGATTTAGATGTAGTAGCCAAATTGAACCATACCATGTGTTGGTACTGGCCCCAGGTGACCTTCTACCTGGAGATCTGTGATCCCTTCTTTGTTAGTCAGTACTAGATCTAGGATAGCCCTGTCTCTTGTGGGTTGCTGTACCAGTTGTTTGAGGCCTCCCCTGCAGGAATCCACTATGAGTCTAGTTCTGGCAGATGTTCCTGCTGGTATTGACCAATCTGTATCCGCATGTTGAAGTCTCCCATTATCAGAACCTCCTTTAGCTGTCATGTTTTGTATATCTTCTAACAGTAATGTGTCTATGTCCTCCTCTGGTCTGGGGCCTGTAGACAACCCCAGTTCTTATGGCTGTCCCATTTCCTGTTTCAGGGTGACCCACAGTTCTTCTGGCTCCTTATGTGTATTCTGAATTTCTGTAGCTTTGATATTTTCATTAACATACAGGGCCACTCCTCCCCCTTTTTGCACCTCGGTCTCTTCTGAACAATACATAGCCAGGTACTGAAGTCTCCCAAGTGTGGTTACTGGTAAACCACGTCTCACTAATTGCTACTATGTCCAGTTTAGCCTCTGACATTATTGCCTGCAGGTCTGGGATCTTACTTCCCAGGCTGTGAGCATTTGTGTACATGATTTTCCATTGGCCAGATTTTGGTCTGTTAGTTGTTGGGTGAAGTTTGGCATTACCCCTGTGCGTCGTTATCTATTTCATATATGTGTGTGTGTGTGTGTGTGTGTGTGTGTATAGTTAGAGTATACTTCTGATTTTACGAATCCCGATTAACCAAATCTCCGGTTAATCCAAATTCGTTTTATGTCCCCCTAGGTGGAGTGTTAATCGTAACTAGCTTTAGTGGCCACAATGTTAATTGAACAATGTGGTGGTAATTAAACTCTGTTGGCACTTGTTGGGTGTTAATTGTTCACACATAAGAACCATACCTCTGCCCTAATCCTCATTAGCACACCCATTCTATGCAGTGTTACGACATGGCCAAACGTAAGCGAACAGCGATAGACATATCGCAGAAGCTGGCAATTATTGAATGTTTGGAGAGTGGGGAAAAAGCAGTGGATGTTGCCAATAAGTTTGGCATAGGCAACTCCTCGGTTTGCAACATAAAGAAAGCCAAAGGGAAGATCCGAGACTTTGCCTCAGCCCTTGACTCTAATGATGCACCAAAGCAAAGAAAAACCATGAAAGGCTGCTGAGGTGACCAGCTAGATTGGGCACTGTACCTCTGGTTCGTGCAGAACCGTACCAGAGGAACTCCTATCTCAGGGCCCATATTACGGGAGAAAGCGCTTCAATTTCATTGCAGCCTGAATGGAGATGACGACTGCTTCAATGCCAGCAAGGGCTGGCTGAATCGTTTTAAACAGCGCCATGGCATCAGCCAGTTGACTGTGGTTGGTGAGCTCCTATCATCGGCTGATGAATCGATTGCCCCATTCAGAACTAAGCTCACATTAATCATGGCAACTGAGGGATTGTCACCGTCTTAAATTTACAGTGCAGATGAGACGGGCATTTTTTGGAAGCTCTTTCAATGTTTGTAAGTGTGCAGTGCATAAAAGATACCTGTGATAAAAATTTTTTAACATTTTAACTACCTTTCTGCCAACATACTTATTTCAATGCGGCTCCCAATTTTCCGAACGCACAATTTTTCCGAATGTTTTCAGTGTCCCCTGCATGTTCGTAAAATCGTGAGTGTACAGTACTGTATACTTTGGTAACTGGGTAAGGCCCAGTAGACCCAGTGCCTGTTTTCGCGGGTAGGCCAGGAGCACTGAGGAATATAAGTGACTTGTTTTGGTCACACCTTATGGAAGCGAAGGTTGTGGGAATCAAACCCAGGTCTGCTGGATGTACCAAGCTCATTACTCTAACCTTTAAGCTATACTGCCAGCCCATATTAAACTGCACCAGAACAAAAGTTAATGTACAAATACTGTGCTTTAACATTCTTTATGGTTCTCTTTATAGAACCAGAATTTGGAGTTCTGCCTATGTCACTGCATGGAGTCAGAACTCTGACACACAGCTGCCGGTGTGGCTGGCTCAACTCCACGCCCCGCCCTGGGGGTTAAGCCAGGGAGGCATTACCAGTAGGCTTTTCTGCTGGAATCCTTCCTCTGTCATCGTGTGGGTTCACGCCGGGTGCATTGGCCCTGTCCTGGGGGGGCAATCCAGGGGGCATCTTCTGCCTAGAGGTAAGTCCCAGGGTGTGATATGGGATGGGCTGAGGCGAACTTTAGGCGGCATCAGGGGAAAAACATACTAAGTTCCAAAAAATAGCCAATAACTCCTGACACACAGACACATAGAAGTTGTCGGCAGAAAAGGACCCTCGCGGCTCATCGCTTCTGCCCAGCGCTACCGATCTGCGTTGATTATAGGGGCTGTAATGTAGACCCTCACAGTTTGGCCGGCTGGGCATTACTCTACTAGGCCAGGAGTTTTGTGGTTTGAGTTCTGAATCCATGATACTAACATACTAAAATGCCAGCAGAATAGGCCTAACGGTCTTTAGCGTCTGCTCGTTTGGTCAGCCCCCACCCTGGGAGCTGAACTTGCTGTCCCCCTCGCCTTCTCTGGCTTCTCACTTCCCAGTTCCGGATATTCTTGCTGCATTGGATTCTGCTTCCAGAACCCTTCCCCTGTACCTGTCCCACCCCCTCTTGAACCCCTCCACCGTCTCTGCCTCCACCAGCCCCCTTGGCAGCGCATTCCATGGCTCCACCACCCTCTCAGTGAAGTAGCACCTCCTCCTTTCTCCCCTGAATCTTCCCCCCTCAAGCTTCCACCCATGCCCTCTAGTTGCCCCTCCTCCTTCCTTCAAAGCACTCTGACTGCTCCTCCCCTATTTACCCCTTCATGTACCTGAAGACCTCTATCATGTTCCCCCCGGTCCCTTCTCTCTTCCAATGTGTACATATTTAGCTTTTCGAGCCTCTCCCCATAGGTCCTGTCCCTCAAGCCCCAAATCATTTTGGTTGCCCTCCTCTGGACTCTCTCCAGCAGTCCTTGTTCCATGGAGAGAACTGTAAGGAGTGCTGTCTATAAAGAGACAACAATTAAAACAATTAATTTGGGAACAGGTATAAATGTGGATCATTTGGAGGGATGACTATAATTTCTGAAACTGAAACCTTGCAAGCAGTTGCACATTCACTCAAACCTCCCATCCCCTTTACACTGACAGTTTTTTTTTTTTTTTTTTTGGGGGTTACATTCCAATCTTGAGTGTCTTACTAAATCTTGTTTTAAAACATGGCTTGGATCAAACAAGCAGTCAGATTGGTCAGACTCAAAACTGGTCACATGGCTGTGCATTCATTTCACATTACTGTACGGTTCATATTTTACTTTCCCTTTTTCATGTGTGTTTTTAACTTTTTTTTAAACAATTTTATAAGCGCAGTAACACATGAGTTAATGCCATAAAGTATTGCACTTCCCAGATGGTTCAAGGTACTTGGCTGCACCTCATGCCTCACAGTCCCACTGTGGTGTGTGGTAATTTAGTACTACCGCACCCCCTCTCATGTGTTATTGCTTACTTGGAAAGTTCAGTTGCTTTCCTCAAAACACCTCTGCATGTGCAGCATGTAAGGCTTTAAGGAAGACCGTATATAATATGATAGGAGGACTTGGTCACCCAGTATAACCCAGTTGTGATGCAGTACCTTGTTTATGCTGGGGTCCTGCTTCTATTTAGTTGGCAGCTGGGAACCACTGGAGCACAAGATGGTTTAGAGACTCCCTTACTAAGTGAGTGACCGTGGCAAGATTTGAACCTGGTTCTCCTGGTTCCCAAGCCTGGGCAGTTAACTACTAGACCATGCTTCTTCCTTCTTGGGATAGAGATCACAGAAGTTTTGTTTTGGGGGTTTCATTTGGAAGGGAGCAGCAGGGTGTTCTGGGAATACAACGTTTGGCTTCTGTGATCATATTGTTGTTTGACAACAGTCCCTGCATTTAAACAGACAGTGCTGTCTCAAACTGTCCAAAGAAAAGGCCATTGGAATGATGTCATGCCTACTTTAGCCCCTCTCCAAAGGCTGCCGACCTAGCCAGGTCAGCCTGAGGCAGAAGGGGCAGATTCCTGCATTCCTGAAGTGGACAGGGGTCTTTGTTCAGTTGGATTCTCCTAGGGTAAACCTTGGCAACAGCGGCAGACACTTTGCCAGGTGGAGAGCTCCCGGATCCATGGGGCGGTGCATGGGAGGAGATGGGAGCCTAGAGGTTAAAGTATAGAACTGTGAATGTGCTTGGTACATCCAGCAGGCCTAGGTTTGATTCCCACAGCCTCCACTTGCATACTGTGCGACCTTGAGCAAGTCAGTTAACGTCCCCAGTGCTCCGGAGTTGCCCCTGAAGAAAGGCATTGCATCTAGTGGGCCTTAAGCGGGTACCAAAGAATAATATACATCTCAATATCTGTCATTGAACGATCTGTTGCAGCCGCTTGTCTGCTCAGTCACCCCATCACTCCCAAGGCCAGTCAAGCCCTGTCATCTGCTTGCTGTGAATGAGTGAAGCGACCTCTTTTGCTCTCTGCTGCCCCCAGCCTCTGTTTACACTGGGGCATCTCCACCATGGTGGGGGGCATACTGTGCCACAGTCTGAATGACATGCATCTTAAATGAATCTAAAGCCTTATTGAGCCAATGGCTTGTTTAGACACTCAATTTCAGCAGCTGAAGCAGGCTGTTCAAGTGTGGAATTTTAATGTCATGACCTTCACTGAGCTGGTGGGGGGAGTGAATACCCTACTTCAGCTCCCCAACAACACCCACTTGTTTGGTAGTTTTTTCTTCCAGCCATAACTCTACATTGCCTTTTCAAACTTTGCTCAGAGCAGTGGATACTTAGAAATGGAATTCTTTAACCCGTTCATTTTTTCATTCCTCCACTCGCTAGGTGTATGCTGAGCTTTCCATTCTTGTATCTTTTTTCAGGTCTCTTGGGACAGTTCCCAGGCTTTCACTGGCATTTCAGTTGCTGATGGGTTCACGTGTAAGGCTCCCCACCCCACCCCCAAATCCCACACTGGGGTTGAGTTATGTAGCAGAGAAGAAACGAAACGCTCTGTTCCCTGTCATGGAGTGGCACTTCCATTGGCTAAGAAGGCAGCCATTTGCCAGCCCTCCAGCCTCTGGAGGTAGGGAGCCACCGTAATGACCCCAGTCATTGATGTGGGGGATGAGGACTCGGAGGGAATAAAAACTAAGGCTAAGGTAATAATAATAATAAAATAGGAGCTGCGCCCCATACTGAAAGCAGCTGAGAGCTGTTCAGTCCACTGCCTGTTAGCTACTCTGCTTTCATAGGGGTGTGTGCGCGCACATGCGCCAGCTATTTTTTTTTTTTATTTTACTTAATAGAGACAGATGACGCACTGCCATCATCTTGGCTAATGCAGTGCTGACACCCGAGCTTGCTGGAAAGTCGCATGGATGTGAAGGGGCGGGTTGAGAACAGCTGGGATGTACATATTAGAAAAAAACATCAACCCCCTCCAACACACACATGCACATGTGCACATCAATTCCCCCCACACATGCAAACGCAGGTGTGTGTGTGTGTGTGTGTGTGTGTGTGTGTGTGTGTGTGTGTGTGTGTGTGTCACACCTAACTGAAGAAAACACTTGCCGGCTGAGTTCAGGCTGTAACATGTGGAGATCTTGGAACGCCAATCCCACATGTTCACCTCATGGAACTGTGTCAAAGTGTGACCAAAGACCATGTGCTAGGTACGTTAGTGCAGTTGAAGGGGCGGAATGGGGGAGACAGCAAAACTGTAGGGGTGCAGTAATGTTGCATTTCATTTAATGTCTTTAATAGGATAGAATTCAAAATACTTTTAAAGAGGGAACCAGATTAAGGGGATGCTGTGATAGGAAGAGGAGAGAGACGGGTGAAATGGTGTTGGGGAGCCAGGGGAGAGAGATGGGTGAATTGGTGTCGGGGGACTAGTGGAGAGAGGTGGGTGAATTGCTGTCAGGGAACCAGGGGAGAGATATGGATGAATTGGTGTTGGGGACCAGGGGAGAGACATGGAAGAATTGGTATTGGGGACCAAGGGAGAGAGATAGATGAATTGGTGTTGGGGACGGGGGAGGGGGAGAGATGAGTGAATTAGTGTTGGGGGACCAGGTAACGGAGATGGGCAAATTGGTACTGGGGGACCACGAGAGAGAGAGAGAGATGGGTAAACTGGTGTCTGGGATCAGGGGAGAGAGAAGGGTGAATTGGTGTCAGGGACCAGGGAGAAGTACAGTAGGTTAATTTGTAGTGGGGAACTGGCGAGGGAGGGGGGAGACTTGATTGTGGGGACCAGTCAAAAGTTGAAGGATACAGGGAATAAATGGGTTGTAAGAGTAATAACTCAGAATTGCACTTGGGAGCTCCAGGTAGGAACAAAGAAAAGGCAATTGGGTTTCACATTACAAATTATCTGGGATACTCTAGCCGAAATGTAATATCTCGTTTTCATTTGGTGGGGTTGTCTTGGTTCTACCCATTTTCATAACTGCATGGGACCAAACTACAGGAGGGTCTCCAAGATGATGGCTTTCTGTTTTTTGGTGGGGTCCCGAGCAAGGTTAGACCTGGCAGGCCCTCTGTCTTCCCAGTCAGAACATGACTGTACTATGGCAGGTAACCTCAGTGTGTTCTGCTGTCATTCTATAAGGTTCTGCCCAGCCTGGTAATTTGTCCCTTGTGTGCTGCTTCAACAGGGCATGGAGCGTGAAATCAGTTTTACATATACAGACGTAGAATTTGACAGTAAAAAAGGACTGTTTGGGCCACCCAGTGTGCCTATTTGTCCCTGCCTATACTGTCACTGCAGCCCCTACTTGATCTCCAGCCGCCCCTCCCAATTTTTAAAAACAAACATTCATATTTCAAGCTAGCTGACTTGCACCAACTCCGGTTGAGGCCCCTAGGGCATCTCTCAGCTGCCACTGGGATTGAGGGTGCCTATGGTAACTCGGAGTTGCCTGAGCCAGTGGCCATGGTAAGATTCTAGGTCACAGTGTAGTGCTGTCAGACTACATTGCTTTATATGGGACTACCAGAGCTACGTTCCCACTTGCCTCATTGCCACCGGCAAATGTTTGTAGCATGTGGCTAAGATATATAGTTTCCTTCCGTTTTTAGATACAGTAAATACTTTAGAAAAACTAATTTGGCAGCATATAGCATCATGTGGCTCGTGTTTTTGCATTGTGGCTGAATGTTTTGGGGTCTCTGACTAATTTTCAAAATTCTAGGGGGAAGAGAGCAGAGAGCAGTTAAATGAAGGCTACATTTTGAAAGTGATTTTTGACTTGCAGAACGATGTAGTGGTCTACTGTTGAAACCTACTGTTGATTAGTCTACTGTTGATTTAGATGATATATAGTTAGCTGATCCTGTTGGCAGGTTTGATCATCAAAGGGAGACCAAATCAAAGAGAGTAATGAAGGCTGGAAGGGCGGAGTGTGGCGTGTTTCTCTCCAAGCTGAATGCCTGTCTGGGGTGACTGGGATGGCTCCGCTAGTGTAAAGTGGTATGAAATTATAGCCAAATATTGTGTTTTTTATGAGTGTGTCAAAGAGATGTAGAGAGACTTTATTTTCTGTCTATTCTGATTCAGGGCATTTGGGGGGAGGCCCTATAAAGAAAGGCTGGATGTACTTGGGCTGTACTCGCTGGAGGAAAGGAGAGACGGGGGACATGAAAGGGGTCTTCAAATATGTAAAAGGAATAAATAAAGGCGGAGCCAAAGAGATGTTCAGATTAAAGAAGAGGGGAACAACCAGGCGGCATGAGTGGAAGCTAGGGGAGGGGGGATTACAGGGGGAACGCAGGAAACATTACTTCACTGAGAGGGTGGTGGAGCAATGGCATGCACTGCCTGGGAGTCTGGTGGAGGAGGGCACAGTGGAGGGCTTCAAGGAGGGGTGGGACAGGTACAAGGGAAAACTGAAGCCGGAGATGACCCTCTCTGGGGCTAGGGGGGTGGAAAAGTGAGTACCCATTAGGAGACTGGCTACCGAGCGGAACATGACACCCATCGGGCCTATTCTGCTGGCTTTTAGTATGTTGGTATGTTCGTATAAACTGTCAGTTGGCCCATGCTTAAGACCTTGCCTCTGGGCAGCAGGTGCAGATCCGGTTGGTTTCAGATTGCAGTTGGGAGGCTGTGCCTCCCAGAAAGGTTTAGGCCTTTATTTTATTTTAAACAAACTGATGTGTACATTTAGTGTGTGTGTGTGTGTGTGTGTGTGTGTGTGTTTTTTGAGATTTCTGTCCTGTCCATGAGGTGCTTTGTATGGGGTGTGGGAGGATTACATTTGACTGGAATGACTTTTCTTCATGGAAAAAATCCTGTTTCCTGGGATATATCCTGTTTCCCGGGAACTACCCTGTTCAGGACAAATGGCCCCTGTGTCCCCAGTGCACCCTGCTGACTACCCCCATGGCATTCCATCAGTGGCAGGGGCTCTAAGGTAGGGTCACCCCCCCCCCGCTCTGAAGTTCACTTTGTGCACTAGGATCCACTGCCTGAGAATCGAGGGTCCCAGACAGTCATATAGGTGGACATGGGATTTTTCTTCCCTCTTAGCTTCCTCCCACCTTTAGGGCAGCCTTTTGGATGGCCTTGAGCACAAACTGCACGTCCCTGTGGCAGGTGTAAGCATCCTGGCCAGCTGGAGGGTCGTTGTGGCTCTGGAGCTCATCACCAACCCTCCATGACTGAGGCACACTACCATGTGGCAGCTACACCTGCCTGGCCTGCCTCCCAACGCAGTGACTTAAGTTCGCTTCCAAGCCAGGTCGCTGCACGGCAACATGACAAAAAAAATCCAGTCAATCTAGTGTCAGTTCAGGACATAGAATCTGTAAACTGCAGTGTATTAGGACTCCCATGAACATGAGATATCCAGGGTGTCCTACTATACTACTGGATATGAATTTAGAAATAAAGAAATCCCATCTGAACCACCCTGCCCCCTCACTTGGATAACATTTAGAAGATGACAGGATGTAATCAGAAAGGGTGGATACTATCATCTTTCTGGGTCCCCCCCCCCCCAGGTTAGCTCACTGGCTCCAATAGCACTTTTCGAAGTCTGAGGACTCCATTGCTTAACCTTAATTCAAAATGAGGTTTGAATCGATGAGTTAGGCATCTTATGTATTTACACGTCAGGCTGGTGACCTCACAGCCCTGAAGCTGGAACAGTTCCTGGTCCAAGTCCCCTTGAGGATTACCTCTTACGACAGGGTCTGCGAGGAGGACAGGTGCCCCAACTTCTCTCCCTGAACCACAATCTGATTTGGGAGTGGGGTTGTCCACAGTGGTCCAGATAAGTTTTAGGACTCAGAAGTATTTACTACTCCCTTTTTACACCTAGTAGTATTTTCAACCAAATGGTAGTACTGTCATCCACTGACCATCTTACCCCCTACATCTACACCAAGTCTCAATCCCACTGGACGCCTGTAGTCACCAACTGTCTAATACTGCTGTGGAGTCATACTGTGTCCTTATTTTTAACACTGTCATGTTACAACAGTCCTAACCAGCCAGTGAGCAACTCCTGTCCCCACCCCCATGGGTTCCTGTGTAGTGCCATGGCTGTTAGCATCTCATGGTGCTGCCAACTTTGTACATGTGTACTGCATATTGTAAATTTGCAGGGTGGGAAAAAACTTCCCAAAATCAGAAAGTGGGAGTATTTCAGTCAAAAATGGTTGTAAAATACTCCTTTGCTCCCCTTATCTGTTCCTCTGGTTGTCCAGCTCAGGGCCTAAGGGTCGCTGCTGTCATTTAGACAGCCACCATTTCCCACCCTGGCTTTTTTCTCCTCCCCGTGGCACTGAACAGTACACCAGTAGGCCTTGTACACATGCAGTGACATCCTAATGAAGAGGCACGGTCCCCAGACTGCAAAAGGTGTTGCTGCAGCAGCAGAATTTGGCACCACCCCATCCTAGCTTGGAGTGCTGTCATGCAGCAGCACCACCCCCCTCCCAGCTCTCTCTCGGCCTCCGATCCCAGCTCCCAAGTCTACCCCTAAACTTGGGCCGCCAGCGTAGGAGCACAATGCTCTATCCATGAGGCCAGCGGTGAGCCCATGCCATACAGATTTTTCTTGTCCCACTTAAAGGGCCTGCCCGTTCCAGCCAGCCAACCTCCTCAGCACCACCCACTTTCTCCAGGGCTTCCTCTCTGAGCTTCTACATTCCCCCACCCCCGAGGAGCCATCTGGGTTGGTTAGACCGCTCAGGAGACAGGATCCAGTTTGTATTGCATGGATGCAATTGTAAAAGAGCCCAATGCTCAATTTGCTCTTCACCAATAAATCTGAAATTCAGAAATTTGGAGGGGACTGGTGAGTGGTGTTATTCTTGTGAGGGGTCGACTGCCATCCTTGCTGCAGTCAGGTGTTTTCTACCACTTTTCTCCCTTCCTGGGACACTGCTGACACAGGATGTCAGGGCACGGACACACACCTGGTCACGCAGGGCACGCACACGTGCCTGGTCACACAACCATGCCAATGTCGGACAGTGCCTCCCTCCCTGCATTGTGGCTACAGCTGGATCAAGTCTCTTGATAACTCCCAGGTGGCAGTGGCGGTGGCAGTGCAGCACCCCTCAGCCTCCCTCCTTATAGGAGGAATGCATCCTATGGGAAGCTGAAGAATCCCCCTCCGGAGCTGGTCCCCAGTGTCTTGAGCTCACTCCCGAACCCAGGTCGCCACCGTCATGCGTGGTAGCGACCGCTGCGCCAATGGGCTGGCTACTGTGCATCCTTTTTGATGGCCACCATAGCTCCTTGCTTTGGCATGCGTCACACATCCTGACTATTGTAGTTTTCCACTTAGTAACATACTAACACACTAAAATGCCAGCAGAATAGGCTTAACGGTCTTTCATATCTGCTCATTTGGTCAACCCCCACCCTGGGAGCTGACCTTGCTTCCCCCTTTGCCCTCTCTGACTTCTCTCTTCCAGTCCCGGATATTCTCGCTGCACTGGACTTTGCCTCCACAACCCTTCTACTGTACCTGTCCCATCCCCTCTTGAACCCCTCCACCATCTCTGCCTCCACCAGACCCCTGGGAAGCACATTCCATGGCTCCACCACCCTCTGTGAAGTAGCACCTCCTTCTTTCTTCCCTGAAATCTCCCCCCCCCCCAGCTTCCACCCATGCCCTCTTTCCATTTAGTATGCCGAAACATGTCTATTTTTTTTTTTTTTTTCATTTTTTAATGCATACAAACTTGCAGCGTTGACCGAGGGAACAAAGACTTCGCTTTCATACAATATTTGAATGTTGAGCGTGAGAACTGGTCTTGTTGTTCGGAAAATATTCAAATAAACTTCACAAAGGAGGCCAAGCTGATGGAGACTGCACTGATGCTTGGAGCACAAATACTTTGGTTCTTTGCCCTTTATTTAGTTGCATCCTCTGTCACGACCACTGACCACAGCTTGTTCCCAACAGCCACACAGAGCTATCTGCTAGAGAGTTGAACCCTGGTCACTTTTATTTGTATTTTAGATTCATGCTGCTTTCACCACCAGTGTGTCTGCCTGGTGTAGATTTACCATTTGGCTGTGGACCTTTTTTCCCTGCTCCTCCCTCTCATGTAGCCATACTAGGTCTGAGAACCCCCATCCCACCTTCTCGGTCACTTAGTCCCTCGTTGTTTCTTAGTACAGACCTCTTGCATGGTAGGGCCTTTGTGGGCCTTGCTTACCCCTGCAGGACAGCTATGTTCTGGGCAGTCAGAACTGGGGGCCCGAGGGTGCTGATGTCTGGTTGCTGTGCTGTGGGATTTTACCTGGTTTCTGTCCCTGCCTTTGCAATGCAGAGGGCCTGGCTCGGTGGCACACATTACTCTGCATGCTGGACACGATCACTGTGTCCCCTCCCTAGCCACAGCTCCTGCTGCACTACCGCAGTAGTTGGCCTGGTGGCAGTAGTGCAGCAGATTCTGGCTCCCTCCCTCTCTGGAGGAGGAGCGCATCCTGTGGAATGCTCTATCCGCCTCCCCCAACCAGCCTCCAGTGTCCTAGGCTCATTCTCAAACCCAGGTCATCGGCATCGCATGCGGCAGCCCTGCCACTTTGCCGATGAGCCAGCTTGCCATGGAACCTTTTTTCCATTTGCACAGCTTGAATTGTTTGCCACTCCCACCCCCTGACTCTTCCCCCTCCCTCCCTTCTTATGCTGGTCGCATGGCTTTATTACCACTGGGATCTTCTCTCTTCGGCTTGTCTGCCAAATACCATCCAGGCCTATAGAGGGCTCCCTTTCTTGGGCACCATCCAGTGTCAGTCACTCTGTCATTTCTCCATTTACCCCTGATCAGGAGAATAGAGGCTGTGTCTTTGTTTTTCTAGGTGATGAGTGCACACACGCAGGAGAGGGAGTGTGGTGTGAGAATGCCACAGAACCCACCATTCTGCCACTGAACTGGGGATCTACCTCTGTTATCCCAACCCACAGGATACCTCAGCCATGGGCATCATGGTGGGTGTATATACACCAAGCATGCCACCCTGCTGACGTCAAGAGTTATCCGCCCTCCCAGCTGCATTGCCACCTTATTGCAGCAGGACATGCAACTCTCCCTCCCCAGAGAAAGAGCGACTCCATTGGGGTGGACAGTCCCCCACTACGCTTCCCCTTGAAGGCACACACTCGTTTCCGAGCTTGGATTGCCGGCATAGTGAGCGGGTGCTACACAAATTCTCATGCCCAGCAGAGCTTCAATCAACAACAAAACCCCTTTCAGCAATGTGAAGAATAAGATGGGAACTCTTGGGCAGACTGGGTGGACCATGCAGTCCTTCTCTGCAGACAAGTTTCATGTTTGTTTCTATGCGACAGGTCAATGATTTGTATGGCTTTATCTGCACACTATAATGGGAGGAAGTAAAAACCTGTGGGAATGGGGAGGGGTGCAGATGTGACACATGATGCTCTGCTCTGCCCACTTCTGGCATGGCATGGCACTGCAGTGCTATGAGGAGGCTGAAGTCATGATACATCCCATGGGTGCCTGTGAGTGTCAGTCTGCACTAGGGGGTGAACATCAGTGGCTAAGGGTAGGTGGGGAAAGGATGGGACAGAAGATGTGAGATTTCTCGAGACTGTGTGTGTTTTTGTTGTGGGGGGATCTTTGGCCCCGTTTAGGGTGCAAAGCGAACCCTGGTGTAGAGTCTACGATCCAGTCTGCTGTACAGTGTTTGAGAGGCAATGCAAAAACTCTGGTGCTAAGCAGTATGCTGACATTTCAAGATGGAAATGCTGCCTCCTCCTATGATGTGCAAATCCATTGTCCACAGTGCGTCGTTTAATATAAATGCTTGGTCTTCTGTTCCACTTTTAGTTCATGCTGCGCTGACAACTTGAGATGCAGATTTTAAAATGCTGTCAGTGGGCCTGCCGTGTACGTCCCCTCTGCAGTCCGCACCAGAGGAGCAGTATGGGGCCAGCCTGCACTATACCAGCCTGACCTGCGGAGAGTTGGAGGCGTCCATATTCAGCCCATGTCTAACCTTCTCAAGGGAACCAAATTTAGCCCAAAGTTGTATTGTAACTCAGTACAAACATACAGTGTTGATGCATTCATCATTCTAGTTAGGCAAACTAAAAGGTATGTCTCTTCAGGGCAAATCAACGCCTGTTTGCATTTAATAAAGACTTACTGTACAAGGGCAAGGGAACTTTTATTGATGTAGTGCATGCATGCACACCTCTGCTCTGCACCTTGGAATGAGGAAATATTTTACAGTCACTGGTTACATACAGGTTACAACAATCTCTTGTGGACTTTTAACCCGTAATAACTCCATGGTTGCTACCGCAACCTTGCCGAGGCTACCTTTATGCAAAGCAGGGCACCCCTGTGGGCATCCTTGCATCCAAGGCCAGTGTCTCCATCTTTGTTATCAGCAGGGAAGGTCACTGTGCACTGAGAAGTGTCACTGTCCACTGAGTGGTGAGGTCCAGTCTGTGCTTGATTTAAAAAAAAAAATAAATAAATAAATAATATATAATGATAATAAATCGAACCACTTCCAGTCCTCCATGCAGAAGAGATAGGGCCACACTTGACCTCTCATAACTTTTTTGTTTTGTTCATTTACATTTTACACTTTTTCTTTGGGCATTGGCTATTTATGCGGGCATTGGCCAGTCTTGCTAGCTTGATTTGAGCTGCTCCTGTCCCTGCAGTTCCTGTTGAGGTTTAATCTGTCCCCTGGTCCTGGACACCCACCATCATAGATACCTTACTGTACAGCAAAACACTGGCATGGCCAGGGCCGTTTAGTGCCACTCAGGAGAATGTCTTCTTTGGTGCCAGGGTTGGGAGTAGCCTGGGGTTGGGGAGGTGCCAGTGGAGGGTGTGCATCAGGGTTGGGGTGCCAGCAGGGGCAGGACTTGTGGGCAGTTTTTCTCACCCCTACTTCCACTAATGCCCTTACGTCCACACTTCACTGCGTGTCTGACATGTGAGAGGTGGGCAGTGTCACATGTTGCCGTAATAACAAGGCCCACCCACAACCCACTGGAGGCACTATTGCAGTGATGAGAAGGTCCCTCCCCACCTGGGGATACAGAACACTGCCTCTGCAATGCTCCACAGCTCCTCAGACCCAAAATGAATGGATTGTGTGCTCCATTGGCACCACCAAGCTGGGCCTCCCTTAACACTCTATCAAGTACAAGTGTCAGAAATGGACCTTGGTAGGCCAGCCCAGTGGCACTGAGGGTTGAGGCGCTGGATGCCACATCTCGCTCCATGCCAGCGACCCGTGTTTGGGGGCGGACTCTGGTCATTCGGGGGTCGGCGGGGGCGGAGAGGGATGGAGCGTCAAGGGACTGCTCTCCCTCTCTGGGGTGGGGGGATCCCAGTTGCCGGTGCACTTTCAGCTCCTAGTGAAGGCTGGGGGTGGTACACCGGCAACAAGTACTGGGGAGCTGAGATGGGGCATGGCGCCGGGATGAGAAGATGCAGACACATGCGCACTCCTTCCCTGGGCACCATTGCACGCCCCACTCGCAAGGGGTAAGCAGAACATGGGAAAATGGCTTGGCGACCGGTCGCGGCGGCTTTATGGCCGTCTTACAGGGGCACCTGGCTCTGGGGGACATCGCTGAACACTGGATCCTGAACCAGGCGGAGTTAGGGGCACTCCGCCACCCCACCGCAGGGGGTAATCCATGGGGTATAAGGGGAGAGTCCCTAAGGGAGCTAGGGGACTCCGGACGGTGGCTGGATAATAGGATGTGCAGAAGACTGGGGCAGACCAGGAGCCAGGTAGGGGAAAAAGAATGTATTAAAAAAAAAAAAGAGAAAAAAAAAAAGAAATGGACCTTGGAATTGTGCCGTGGTTGTGGGGGTATCTTGCATACTTGGCTTGTTAGTGGCAGAATCTTAATGAATGTCTTAAAATGAGTTGTGCCACCTCCTTAACAGACTGGCAGCATAGCCTAGAGGTTAGAGTAACGAGCTGTGAACAAGTCTGGTACCTCCAGCAGACCTAGGTTTGATTCCCACAGCCTCCACTTGCAAAATGTGTGACTCTAGGTAGGTCACTTGACCTCCCCAGTGCGCCCGGGTTGCTCCTGAAAACATGCATTGTGTCCAGTGAGCCTTACCCAGTTACCAAAGAATAACATTTAAAATATACTGTACAAAACATAGAGAACAGAAGAAAAAAGCTAGGGTGAGGAGCTGACACAGGGCACTTGGGCCCAGGTTACTGCCATAGGCTGGTATCAGTGTCACCTGTGTTTATAGCTCAGTAATGAGGAACCTTTAGTCGTAACAGTTCCACCCAGCTAGCTGTACAAAGCACCAATCTGATAAAAACAGAGAACACCTGCAGCCAAGGAGACAGAATGGGATGGGTGAAGGATCAGTTAATTGCTTAGTTTTATGAACTGGGCATGCTGCTAGTTCTTCCCCCACACTGCTTCACCTCCTTCTAACCCTACTGGGATGAGAGAGTGAATATCGACAGCCATGTCTGTTCTGAAGCCCCTGCAGTACCAGTTGTCCCTCAATAGTGTGGGTTCACGGATGTACACTAACATTTATGTGCATTTGCTGTTTCACTTTCTGCTGTATCCCTGCCTGGGTCACATCTGGAAACGAGCTACAGCTCAGCGTGCCTATCCCAGTCAAGGCGTTTTTAAATAAGTATATAAATTCTACTGTATACTATGAGCAACAAATCCCCTTCCATTTGTGAGTCGAGCAAGACCAACACTCCGATTTTTTCCAGGCCGGAGGGTTAGTGGGTTCTTCTACTTCACTCTCTAGGCCTCCACTAGTGGGCCACTGGTGGGTCGTTTTTATAGGGTGATAGAATTATTTATTTTGCTAAGGAAATCCGTATTATAGCATTTAGCGAGTGAGTGAGTGAGTGAGTGAGACTGTGTGTGTGTGTGTGTGTGTGTGTGTGTGTGTGTGTGTGTGAATAATAAATTCCATTATAAAATTGGGCGAGTTTGTAAAGTGTGTGATAAAAATGTTATTTTGAGTTCAGAATTGTTCCAAATTAAGATAAATGATTAATCACATTTGGCATCTCCATGCAGTCTACAAATAAAGTAATCAGTGCAAAACAATGAGTCATGACAGTCTCCCACACGGTGTAAATGAGTACAACACAGGTTTTTACTGTATATAAGTTTTTCTGTCATCACACATTATGAATGGACATGCCTGGCTGCTCTCGTGGCTCCACTTCGTCACTCATAATGTCAGACAGTCCATTTAATAACTAACGAAAATAAAAAATGTATGTACCCATGTCCTGTCCCTTATGTATCACAGTTACAAAGTCGCTTTGGAAAATCTTCCTCTGGCTGGATTCAGGTAGTACAACTGTGTCAGAAATGCAGCAATAGTTCCAGCCGCTCTGGCGCTACCGAACAGCTAAACGTGAATACCCAAGGGACCATCAATTTGATGGTCCAATAAATGAAAATATTTAATGTCAAACAGTTCGTGGCTTTGTATCCCTGAGGGGCAAACCCTTAAATGATGCCTCAAAGTGGGAAGTGGGACAACTTTCCCTTCCTCTTGCTGTTGTTCTGGCAGGTGGTTCGAGTCCTTGCCTCACTGTGCTTTGTATGTTCATAAAACAAAACACCCTGCAGGGGTTCATATTGCCCAACTTTTGCCCATCTTGGTAGGATCATGGGTGCAAACTCTCAGGGCTGCAGAGACCCCGGGTCTTCCACAATGTAGCAACATCATGGCTTGTTTCTTACATTATGTCATAACTAACACATGGAGGAAGGCAGGCCTCTTGGTCTAGAGCACTGTTAGGTGTGTTTCCTTCCAAAGCATTGCAGACTCTTGGCACATTTGGATAGGCTCAGTGGGCCAAGGGGTCCTTTTCTGCTGACCGATTCTTTGATTCTGTGTAACTCTGGAACCATCTTCCATACATTGTCAGCTTTAGAACCCATCCGCCATCCCATATGCATAGTTGTCTCTAAAACCCACCATCGGTGATGCCTTATCAATGTCAATGACCCATCCACTATCCTTTGTGCATAGACAGTTTCATCCCCATACCCACGCATTGCCAGTTTGGTAACTCATCCTTCGTGCATTGGCAGCTTCTGGACCCATCCCCAGAGCATATCCTATTCAGGAACCCAGCCTCCATTTATTTCCAGTGCAGGAGCCCATCCTCCATGCATTGCCAGGTCAGGATTCCATCCCCCATGCATTGACAGTCCCTGAACACACCCCCCATGCATTGCCAGTGCTGGAACCCATCCTCCATGCATTGCCAGTGCCGGAACCCATCCACTGATGCATCGGCATCTACAGAACCCATCCACTGTATATTGCCATTCCTCCTTGCAGTGATAGTGTCATAACCTATCCTCCATACACTGGCAGCCCTGAAAACCATCCCCCATGCATTACCAGTACAGTAACCCATCCCCCCCATGCATTGACAACCCGAGAATGCCTCCCTCCCCCCTCCCCATGCATTGAAACCTCTGGAACCCAGTCCGTATGCATTTGCAGCCCTGGAACCTTTCCCCTATGCATTTGCCAGTGCAAGTAACCCATCCCTTGAAAACTGGCTGAGCAGGTCTTGCCCTGAATTCCAGGCAGTTGCATGATACATTTGTCGGCCAGGTATTTTAAATTGATTTGTGGCATTCCCCTGTCAAGTAACAGAATAACAGAGTCAACAAGATTGTGTATTTCAAATGATATTGGTGATTCACTGACAGGTACAGACTGTGCAGAAGGTTGGTTTAGCATGGTTTATACATGAGTCATGACAGAGGTGGGAGAGGTCAGTTTCCCTTCTGGTTGGTTAAAGACATGGCCTCACCTGCCCTTGCGATTGCCAACATTTTGTTTAGGCGGAGGATGCCTGGTCTTGTCAGGAGCTATGAAATCTTTAATGATCAGTGCTTACGAGAGCAGTTGTCTCCTTGTTTTTCACATAACAGGCACGACTGTTGGGTGGTTCTTGCTAACCTGTTGCATAAGACTCGGAAATCCTTTCAGTAAAGAATTATTGTTGCATTGTCAGTGACGCAGTAGCTTACATACTCACTTCTGTGACTGGAACATTTTAAGGTCGTGGGTTCCAGTCCCACACCATGAACTTAGGCTTATACGCAGTACTGATACTGTAGTGTAGCACTGGGCGGGGGTGGGGGTGCTGTCCTTCAGCTAAGATGTTAAATAGTGTTGCTTAAATAGTGCTCTTGTGGATCCTACCACTATCTATCAGACAGTACTGGTATCCTACCTTGGATCCTACTGGAAATCCTATCAAAGGCAGTTGTAGGATCCAGGGTCAGCTAGTGATGGATCATAGATAGGATCCAGGGATCCTAGGTCAGATAGTTAGGATCCGGGGTCAGATAATGATAGATCCTAGGTCAGATCCGGGGGTCCTAGGTCAGATAGTTAGGATCCGGGATCAGATAATGATAGATCCTAGGTCAGATCCGGGGGTCCTAAGTCAGATAGTTAGGATCCAAGCTGGATCCTAGATGGAAGGGTCCATGATCAGATAGTACTACTATCCTACCACAGCAACTATCTGGCCAAATGGGAGATACCTGTTGGTATCCTAATTTCTAGGATACTATCTGAGCAACACTAATGTTAAAGTGAAGCCTTGCTGGTGGCTGTCCAGGTGGAAGTTGAAAGAGCCCCACTGGCTTATTATACTGGTAGAGGATTTTCCCCGAGGTCCTCGCCAGCATCCCAGTCAGCAAAATGGGTCCATGTAACCCATCCCCCCAGGACATATCTGCAAATGATCTACAGAGCTCGGTGTGCCTTTCCAGGACTTGCAATTACAAATAAATAGGACCATAGCCCTGCACCATAACTGACACAATATAAGACGCACTTGAAAAATCTTCCCTTTGGAACACTTAATTATGGGGGTCTGATTAGCCAGTTACTTGTGGATTTGACAGTTGGGAGCTTGGCAGAAGAGACGGGTCTGGTAGTGAGCTAAAAGTGAGGGCATATACGTATATGAAGCCCTTGAAAGGTGCGCTGTACTTGGGCTGAAGACTGAAGTTGTCTGGGAAGGAAAGTTTTTTTTGCTGAAACAACTGCAGCTTGTTGAAACCTTAGTCTCTCTTTTATAGCCGGTGACACTATTTGTTATATATCCTGGGCATCACCCCTTCCTGGTTTGTGATTGTCCTTTGATGGGGACTGGTGTTTCCTCACAAGGCAGACAGTCTCTTGTTACTGTTGTCCCCCCCACGCTGATGTGCAACAAAGAGTTAGTACAAGGCTACCAGCATCTAGCAGTACATAAGCTACTTTCCCCACCCCCACCACCACCACTGCCACATTCAATGCACAAGAGCTATAATGCGTACTACACAGTGGGGCAGGCTCAGCAGGAAGAAACAGTCCTATCTTTCATGCTATTCAACAGCTCCTTTCATTACAACTTCACAATCTCTTTTATCTCTTTTCCATCCCCCCCCTTTTTTTTTTTTTTGGTGTGCTCTATCGGTGCTTGACGCTTATCTACTTCAGATTGTTTCGGGTTGACTCTTGTTTTACGTCCAGTTTGTTGTCCTATTCATTAAAGAGCTCCTGACACCAGTTTGCTAGCTTTGAAAAAAATGTAATACTTAGATACAATTTAACTTGTGTTTAATATTTTTTCTCTAATTTGCACCCTTACTTCTTTATTACTAAGGGCATTTGCATGTTAACAGGATTACTGCCCCTCTGTTCTGGCTGCTTGCCTGCACCTGACATCACAGTTCTATTTGTGACATCACAGTCTCTTGAGTATAAAGAACAGTAATCCTCTTTCGTACAACTGTACTCAGTAATAAAGGGAAAGAATGATAGAAAATATATGACGTATAAACGATATTGTGTCTAAATCTTACCTTTTTTTTTTCCAAGTTTTCTAATGGTGTCAGGTGCTCATTCAGGAAAGAAAAACAAATCCCAGTTTTACATCAGCAGTCCAGTATTGTGATCAAAAAAGGGCATACGGATCCACCTCGCGTGCCTATCCTGCCGCACAGCAGTGACTTTACCATTTCAGTATGGGCATGCATCCAACATGTCAGCTAGAATGGTATCCATTCTGTGCTGCCATCAGTGCCATTCTCTCTCTCAGGAATCTGTCTAGTCCTGTGTTACCCCTACTCATGCTGTGTAACCCTCTGTGCCATTCTTCCTCAGGAACATGTCTAGTACTCTGTTACCCCCTTCCTGTGTGGTATAACCCTCAATGCTATTCTCCCTCAGGAATCTGTCTAGTCCTGTGTTACCCCTCCTCATGCTGTGTAACCCTCAATGCTATTTTTCCTCAGGAATCTGTATATTCCTGTTACCCCCTACTCATGCTATGTAACCCTCTGTGCCATTCTTCCTCAGGACTCTGTCTAAAATCCTAGTTTGGGTCACTCTCTAGGAGCAGTCCACTTCAGTTCATGATGAGCCCAGAGACCAGCCAGCTCTAGCGTGGGATAACCATAGCTCCCCAGTGGCAGTGCATCTGTTGCACAACTGGGCCAACACAGGAAACACTTGGCAAGGCGGTCAGCACAAGGTCACACAGTGTGCCAGTGGCTGAGGTGGGATTTGAATCTGAGATCTCCTGTTTCAAAGTTCAGTTCTCTCTCATCTATGAACACAGGCACATTTTGAGTCTCTCTCATTCAATCCGCAGCAGCCATTTCGGAAAAAACAAAAGCTGAGCATAGAATGTTTAGACTTGTATATGCATTCCAAGAGGGAAGGAGTTACAGTAAACTAACTAGTTGAAGTTCACAGGGAGTGAAGAGTTTGCTAGCTTTTCCCTTATTCTGGAGCTGGAGCAGCCTGTGCCATGCTGCTAGGCTGACTAGTTCCACCCAGCCAGACTTCACTCGGGTGACTGCACTGCAGGACCGAACAGTTAATCTTCACCTTGAGTCTGGTTTCAATTGAAACCTCGGTCACACAGATCAAAGCTTGTTTGCCCAGCAGGTTAAGGTTAAAGATATCAAATAAGGCCCTTTCCTGATCTCTGTGTTGGTTTGTTTACTTGGCTGGGGGTGGGGGAGATAAGCGGGATGATCAGTGGGAGGGCAGCAGTAAACTACCTGCATGAGGAGAAAGGTCTCGAGCAGCAGCAGCCTTGACCTAGCTGTAGAGCAGAGGGCCAGCCACTCGTAGACCAAACATTGTAAATCTGAAGGTCAAGCCTAGAAGGTGATCCTGTGGAAGGGGAGTCTATGATAAGAATTGTAGTTCTGTAACACCAGATCACTCTCACTGTCATGTAGGCCCGTCAGCCCAACAGTAGCACTGCCACAGGCTACATTGGGGGAAGGGTTTGCAGACAAGCCTAGGTTACTGAAAGAGCAATGAGGGGGAGGAGAGGGAAACTCCACCACCCAATTGCCAGCTGGGCGATGACAGGTGGTATAGCTGGTGGAGCTGCAGGGGATGAGGGGGCGTGGACTGGTTCTGCACATAACCTGCTGCATGCGCCCACACAGGAACCCTCCCTGCCAATGTCTGGATATGGGGGGAGAAAGACAGAAATACCTGGGCCTACAAATAAAGTTGGTAGCGCTAGTGGGCCTCACCCTGTCTGCATGCTTCTGGCAATTCTGGATTTAGACTTGAGGGGGGTTTAGGAGCCTCAGTGGCCCTGTCCACACTACCCCTATGTAATGTTACAGAGTGCCCAAACCGTTACTGCAACGGTTTGCGTTTACACCTGTAACGTTACAGAAGGCGTTTTCGTAACCGTTGTTGAAACTACATATGAGGTGGTTTCAACAACGGTTATGAAACCGTTACGCCTCAGTAACGCCATTGCCGAGTGTGGACGCGCTGGCACCGCTGCAGCGAGCTGCATTGTGGGATCGGGTGCACAGTAACGGTTGCCTGGCTCCCGAAGTGTGGACGGCGATTGCTGGTCCGTAATGGACACCGACGACAGGGGACACTGCACCGCTTCCAGTTGTAACGGGTTTGTATCCGTTCACGGGGTCTTAGCGATGCAGTGTGGATGGGGCCAATAGCATCACCACCACAGCGGGGCAAGCTGTATTGGATAAGGGTGGATTCTAAATGGGGGGGAAGGATAATGACAAGACTGGGAGAAGGCCCAGTGGCTGGTAGAGAGTGATCAGGGGTACAAAAACTAAACACCTCTCACTGTCACTGCAGGCAGGTGTCTGGAGAGGAAATAAAACAGATTTACACGCAGTGGTAAGTCTGGTGCTGTTGTGGGAGTACAAGAAAAAATAAAACAAAAAGCAGTCACAACCAGGGAGTCAAAAGGTAGAATTTATTTACCTGGTATTGGCAGATGATCAACAAGCGACCACAAATACCCTGGTGCTTGGAGGCAAAGGACGCTTCTTGATGAGTGGCTGCCCCCAAAGAAGAGGCATCTTTTGCCTTGAAGTGTCGGGGTATATGTGCTCATTTGCTGATGGTCTGCCACTAACGGGTAAGTGCATTTTACCTTCTGACTACCTGGGTTGTGTCTGTCTGTAGATCCACCAAATGTGTACTGCATTATTCCACTTGCATTGGAATTCTGCTGGAAAACCAATTAGACTTCATAGGTTGCTTTCTTTCTAAAGAAGGGGATAAGGCACGTTCCGTGCCATGTGAACAGGTCTTGACCATTCATGAAGCAGAATTTGCCAGACTCTTCTATAAATTGTATTCTGTTACTGCTATCTAGTCATCAGTATTTTTGTCCAGTGTTGCGCCCCCCCCCCCCCCAAAGATGCCAAGCTCATCAGTCCGGCCTGTATAGGAGTAAGAAATAGGTGTGAGAAGGGTGCTCCGGCCTGTTTGCACTGAGTTTACAAATGCCAGGTCTGGGGTTTGCTTGTGCCAGTGCACTCTACTGTAGGATATTGGGCCCCAGTCAGCCTAATGACATACCACCACAAGGACTTGCTTCCTGCTAGAAGAAATGTTGCGAACTGTACCCAGTGTTCCCCATCCCTGCAAAACTCATCCAGTCGCATTTGGTGGTGGGGAGGGTTGGGGTGTCCTATCAGTGATGCACCACAGAGGCCTTTCTCTCTGCAGAAAGGTGGTACTGTACTTAAATGGGGTTTAAGGCAAGGGTTAACCCTTGCTGGGTCGCGGACTGATATGTCAGTCCAGAATTCCCATACGTTCTAATTCTGTTGGCAGCCTAAGGGTTAAAACTAGACTGACCCACCCAGTCAGAATGTTAAAGATGACTGGGGCGCAGGAAAATGGCACTCCTTGCTTGGTCCATGATCTTGGCTACCTCCTAGCATCCAGATGGCCAGGAGCAGAGCTTGTCAGCATTCCGATCTGGAGTCCAGCGACTCCATCGAGGGCTCGGACATATGTCCTTACTTGAAGATCATGAAGTAGCATGGTCTCTCGGCTACAGTACTTGCCTCAGACCCATGAGTTCACAAACTCAAATCCCACCAGAGCTACCTACTCTTTGTGTGACCCTGAGCAAGTAACTTGACCTCTCAGTGCTCCATCCAAGCTACAAAAATTAGTATAAGCAGGGCTCCGCTGAAAATATGACATGAGCTCAGCTGGGTTATCCTGAGTAAATACATTTGTATGTGTTTTGTGTGTTCTTTTTGGTGGGGGCAGAGGTGAAATAGTTTTTATGTACATTTTTTTACTGCCACTGAATCTGGCCACCAGTCCCCCGCTTCACTAATTGCTGCTGTCCTTTTGAGATTTCTTGAGCTTTTGAGGATGCCTGGGCCATTCGAGCCATTTGAGCCGAGGGATGGCTCCCACATTTCAGGCAGAGAATGGAGTTGTTCATAGTTGGGAGGGGTGGGGTGCTTCCTTCTTGATTGGAGGGGAGGGTGGTGGTGGTTGGGATGATCCTAATTTGTAGGTTGAGCAGGCTGAGCCTGCTCTGCGTCTCTGACACAGTGAGTTAGTGTTCACACCGTTTGCAAGCCATGGCTCCAGACATGCTGTGAACGGGGCTGGATCTGCCTGTGTCCTGAGGCCTTAAATGCCATTCCTTGGTTCAGTTACATCTTATTAAGACATAAATCATGTTGTGTGGTTTTAGTTGTTTTTTAGCTAATGTTTTTTTAATTTTTTATTTATTCCTCCCCATTTTACTGTTTGGTTCCCCCACCCCCGTTATAGCAGTCACCATGGCTGCACCTTTCCTCCATCTGGGAGGGGGAAGGGCAACAGCCATCCTAGCTGACATCAATGCCATTTAGTGACTGGCCAACACGGGGTCAATGAATAATGATCCCCACCCAATGATGTGCATGTCCCCCATCTGGTCTCCCCCAGGAGATGGTAGGGGTCAGGACGGTCGGAAGTTTGAAACACGCATGGGATAAATACAAAGGCATCCAGGGTTTTGCATAATTGATTAGCAGTTTTTTTCTTGGGACAATACTAACTGTACAGAAAGTATGTATGTAGGTTTTCTGGAAGTGTTATGTTTGTTAAACAAAGTGAGGCAAGTGCTATGCATTTTCACACTGTTGTAGCGCTTTTATGAGCAAAACGCGAATCAATTTTTAGCGTTAAAACCCTGGCATCATAGCACTCGGCAGTAAATGGGGGGGGGGGGTCACTGTAAAATGGGCAGACTAGATAGATCATAAGGTCCCCTTCTGCTGACAGTTTTCTATGTTTCTGTGTAGTCCTCTCCAGTGTGGCATTCTGGGGGAAAAGGGGTCTCTTTATAAATTATTTGTTAGCCTGGGGTGGTTCCCTACATTCACTGTAGTCCCTGCTTCCCCCGTCTGTTGATGTGAGCTGTCCTCCTCAGAACTTCTGAACAGCTGTCACCATCCTGGTATCTGTTGCTCCGTCCTTGGGTTAGGTAGCACCGTTCTCTGAATGGCTGGATTTGTGCTTTATGATGTCCTTGGCAAGTGCTTTGCCAGCTCCAGTGTCCACAACCATAGGAATATGAGCAGGTGAAGCACTTAAATCCTAGAGAGCTTGCAGACTGCCCAGCTGCAGTAGGAAGCACTCTTACTGGAGCTGTTCTGTGATTTATGTTCTAGGCTAGTGCTATTAGCAGCCTTCCTCCCAACTATGAGCACTGTAGTTCACGTGCACTGACCTGACCTGCCTCGGTAACCAGTTGATTCAGTTCAGTGTTTGTGAACCTAGATGACATGGTCTTTAAATCTTCCCATAATCCCCTGGGACTGGCACACTCAGCAGAAGCAGCTTCGAACTCCCTCAGACCTGCAGTGGCTTTTTTGTACACAGCAGAATCGGGCAAGCGTGACATTGGATTAAGGCATTATTGGAACAGAAAGTCTGACATGATTTCTCTCTGCCCGCCCACCCCTTCACTGAGATGACTCTAGTACTGCAAAACTCAGCAGAGAAAGAGCAGTATGCTGTAGGGTCCAATTCTGCCTGCCAGTCTCACCCTTTGCTACCATTTCTTCCACCTGGCTCGTCAGGCTATACATTATGTCTTGGAGGGTCTGGCTTATCCCTGTTGGGGGGGGGCCTCCCTAGGAGGAAAGGAGGGGAGTATCATTCTCGAGGAGTCCTTTAAAGCATACAGGGCTGAGGGGATGCAGGAGTGGTGTGCTAGGGGGACTGCAGTGTGGGGGGGGGGGACTAGCTGGCCTGCTGGCGCAGCAGCAGGGCATCCACTTGCAATGCTGACATCCTGAGTTCGGGAATATACCCGGGAGTTGGAGGGCCGTCCAGGTGGAGAAGGACTGAGCATCCAAAGGACAGCTGTCCTTCTCCGGGGGTGAGGGGGGGCGAGTGTCTGGCCTCTTAATCAACCCCTGGCGGAGGCTGGGGGTTTCACGGTTTAGCTGGCGCCTAGATATGTGGAGGCGGGACAGACGTCGGGCTCAAACTGCAGACATCATTGCATGTCCCACCTCCAGGGGAACACAGCATTGCAAAAAAGCCGGTCCCCAAAGTATGATGCCCTGCTCTGCTGCCATTCCCACCGCCAATGTCTCTGTGGGGATGTCCCGCTCCTGAGGCCCCACCCTGGGAGGGATGCTAGGGCTTCCCACTAGTGTCCGTGGGAGGGATAAGCCTGGGCATGGGGGAGTGGTGCTTGCGAGGCAGGGGCTGAGCTCTTCTGGATTTGGGGACTGGACCAAAAATAAGTGGGGGGGGGGGACTAAGCAGCCACCAAAAGGCAGGCCACGACAGGCACTGTTTCTGTTTTTTCTGGGTCCCGGCCCACACCACCAAGGCTGCCACACAACACCAGGTGCCACTCTCTGTGCAGTGCTCCACAGCATCCTCCCCTGGGAGGAGAGCATCCATGAGGATACTCCTGCTGGCCTGCACTCCTGATGCCCTGGGTTCGAACTTGGGTCACCAGCGTGCCAAACTGGTGTTGCAGCACTTGGCGCCAAAGAAAAGGCTCCTTTTTTTTTTTTTTTTTTTAAACCCTCATTGGTGTACAATATCAGGGAGAACACCATCGCGCTTACAGCAGCTGGGCCATCCTGTGTTGTGTACAGTATTGGGTATTTCTTTTTCTTCCAACTTAACACGACTTAGCGGTTCTGTCACTATTTCCGTAATCCTCTTAACAAGATTTACATTTGTTTTTACTCCTATCGCTGCTGTCAACTCAGTGACAACCACTGCTACATGGCAGCAGCAGCAACACCTGTTGTGGCCCCAGAGGCTACCATGCAACCTGTGAAGTCACTGACACTGCATAACATGATAAACTGGGTGACCGCGTCCCCCCCACACACACTGATGTTGCACTGAGGATGCTTAATCAGGAGAGTCCATGTGCTTTGTGCGTTTGCCTGTCTACCACCAATGCAGAGGCTAATTATGTCCAGCCCAGCTGGGGGGGGGGCCATATTTTTCTTTGATCTCTCAGCTGTGAAAACCTTCATTTTCCCGGGTCCTGGTTTCCTCAGGAGCTTTCTGTTCTCCTCCCCCTCCTCCTCCAGTTTCAGTGGCTGGGTTGGGGGGGGGTTATGGTGTCAGACCCTCATTTTTACATGATTAGAGGGTTCTTATCTCTGAACCTCACTATAAATGTGTAGGACACCCTTTTTATGACATGTCTAGATTCACCCCTGAGCTTATTGCAGGACTTGCCTCTCTGTTATGTGTACAAAGAGTGTGCCCAGCACAGCTCCCTTCTCTCCCCCAACTGAATTGGGGCATGCATGTGCCAAAGAAAGGAGAAATTGCTTCAAAACAGTCTTTTTTTTTTTTCTTTCTCCAAGGTTACTATATTTGCAGGTAAAAATACAGTGCACATTTGATTGCAAAAGAAGATTATGGAGCACTCCATCTACAAATCCGCTGTTCTGAAAATTCGGCTCAGAGCCCACCTGCACAGCCAACCACCTTCAACATTACATTTTAAGTTTCCATTTGTCTTACAGCAGCCCCCCTTCCTAAAATAAATCACAAAACGTGAAATAAATGGAGGTTGGAGTGGAGATGATAGCAAACGATTCCCTTCCTCCTCTGTCCAATCATCTCACTAGGCACAGACCTAATCCCTACAAATAAGTGTGCGCCATTGCAGCCGTGGACTTTATTTAGTTTGTTGGTTTTTGTTGCCCTCTCGGGCAGAGCTCTGGCCAATGAGGGGGAAGGGAGGATTAAACGATTATAACAGGCCCCATTTCAAAGGTTACACAATGAAGCATAACTCTAGATTTAGTAGTAGCCGTATTGGTCCTTGCAAGAATAGATCCAGAAGCAAATGATTTGATACCTTTTAATGGACCAACATAGATGTAACAATAAGAACAAAGTGCTCTAGCTTTCGCACCAACCAGTCCTTCTTCAGAAGCCCAGTCCTTCAGAAGCTTAGCTTCTGAAGAAGGACTGGTTGGTGCGAAATAGAGCACTTTTGTTCTATTGTTACATCTATGTTGGTCCATTAAAAGGTATCAAATCATTTGCTTCTGGATCTATAATGAAGCACAGTAAGATGCTGGTGAGATGGGGGGGGGGGGGCCAAAGGAAGTGAAGAGACAGCACATCCCAGTTCTTGTTTAAGTTCTTTTTAAATACGGCTTTAAGACAAGTATGCAACATACACAAGGCTATAAGGCCACTCTGGGAGCCAGACACATGCATATATAGCCAGACTAGAAGCATTAATGTATTAGACAGACAACATGGGAACAGAACAATATTGTACATCAGCTGTTACAGCTGTTGGAGATATCTGAGATGCTTTCTGGTTTTACGTTGTGTGATGGCCATGCTTAATAAAAATAAAGCTGAGTTAAAAAAAAGTTGCTAGACAATAGTGCCTGTTTGTAAGCCTTGTTTGGGTGGGAGCAAACCAGCTGAGACAGAAGTAGATTAAGCTGCTGGTGGCATATGCATTTTAGTGGGTGAGGGAAAAATTTGTCTACTCTTTTCAACAAGTGCCATGGTACTTTTAACGTCCTCCTGAACAACGACCAGAAAAGGCAGACAGCTCCTGGATTGTACCTGAAAATATACATTTATAGTGTGTGGTGGAACGCTGTACTGACTCGTTTTTAAAAAGTTCATAGAATGCTGTTCAGCCTGTATGTGCAGAACAGCGTTCTAGTCATTCAAAAGTGCAAACATTTTGAAATCTACCTGCACACGTTGCACTCGCCGCAAACTGCAGGATCAACCAGACGAGCAGTCCCGGCATCGACGGCAGCTCGGTAACATGAACTCTGAACCAGCAGGATCAACCAGAGAAGTAGAATGAACCTAGCACATGATGTAATACAAAAAACAGAAAACGGAGCAGAATCAACCAGGTATTTTATTTTGCCTGGAGCAAGTCTCTCGCTAAGCGAGAATACGTCCGCCATGTTTTTTTGTTTGTTTTTTTTAAGTCCCTCCCCAACTAAACTCACAGCCAGTAGAAAGACACGCTAGTGATGTATGCTGGTTTGGTTCCCTAGCAACAACCAGTGAACCCAGCAACCAGCCAGTAACACGGACAAAAACAAAGCCGCAAAAGTTTATTTCTGTATAAAACAGAACACTCGATAAACTATTTTTTTCAGGCACCAACCACCATACACTATAAAAAATGCTGGATGGTTAACCCAATGCTGAACCTGTGTGTTCTGCCACCCTTAGGGCTCTGATTCTCTAGGACCTCTCGAGCTTCGCTCTCGAGGTCGGAGGGAATTGGAACCTCTCTTTAGTGGGAATATAGAGTTTGTATGTGAGCAAGCATACACAAAATAGTATGCGACCTCGAGGTGTGGCTGAGAGGTCCGTTACCATGGAAACCTCGATCGTACAACTGCCTTGTTTGTGTATGCTTGCTCATACACAATCTTTTGTAGTGTATGGGCAAGCATTAGTGGCACTTCGTGATCCCCCGCACAAGTCTATTGGAAAAAATAAGGCTTACTTGGGACTCTGTTAAAGCATGCTTACTTTCCAGTCGTCCTGGGCTGCTCAATTGCGTCTGCGCGAATGCATTCGATCTTGTTGTGCTGTACCGGTGACGTACTCTGTGCAGCACAACAAGATCGTGACGCACTAAGGCAAGCACAACAACGCTGTTGGGAGCACGGATTTCCATGTTCAACAGCGGTCCACCATACACTATATACTGGTTCTGCATGGTTGCCCATCCAGAATTCTCTATATTTGTCTAGTGTGCCTACCCAGTTAATAAAAGCTAAGTAAACTTAACCTCTCATCTGGAGGATGACACACGCCAGTTTCTTTGTATACTTAGCATGCAGTTGTGTCGCTTTTGGGACTAGCATTTGTGTTTAGTATTACAATGTACTCTATATGTAGCACTTTTTACATTACACTGTACTAAAAGACCCACAGACAAAAAAGATATTTAAGCAACATTGACCAGAGAACTGGTTGTTATCAGGGCATTAATGACTGGCTGGGGAGTGTTGGTGGCCTTGGGCAAAGCCAAAGGTTATTAACCCGAGTCAGTGATCAGCTCCCCTGGAAATGACCAGCTCTGAAAGTTTGATTTTTGCTTATCGTTTCTGTGGGGTTTTAAAAACATTTTACGTTTGTTTGCATGCTGTCACTGCAGTTCTGTGAGTCATGCCAGTCATATCCAAGGGATTAACGACCAGCGAGACAGCCAATCAGAGCAGCACCTTTGCTTATGAACATTTAATTAGATTTGTTTAAAGCAAATTTCAAATGAGTCAAATAATCTTTTCTCACCCCCTACCATGACCTTTTCGATTCTGCTCTGTAACAGCAAACTATATAAGTCATGTCACTTGCTTTAGAGAAGAAGAGGGAAGTTCCCTATAGGATCTAGACTGTCTGCAGGCAGACCCACCTACTGCTTATACCTACTCTCCATTCTTTGTTCCTTGGACAGGGTGGTTTGGAAGGGTGGGGTGCTTAAGTCTGTCTGTCTCATTGTTACAGCAAATAGATTCACAAAAGCAATCAGCCTTCATTTAAAAAGTGCAATTCCATTCGATCAAAGTGCATGTACAAAAATTAATCAAATATGTATAAAACATACAGGCACCCATTGAAATTCAACATTTCTAAAAACAACACAGATTATTTATATAGGGTCAGGAAAAGCCAATCCAAAAAGCTATGTCTTGAAAGCTGTTTTAAAGCGCTTGATGGTCGGGCACTCTGTAACCTGACAAGATAAAAAGTTCCAGAGGGTGGGGGCTATAAAAGTAAAAGAGTGGGCCCAGAGTTCTTAAATCAAACCCTGGGAACCTCTAGCAATCCTTCATCGGTGGAGTGGAGGAGGCAGTAGGGACAAAAGAGCTCTTGCAAGTACTGTGGTCCCTGTCCATGTAGGGCCTTATAGGTCAGAAGACCGACCTTGAAGGTGATACACCACTGTATTGGCAGCCAATGCAGAATGCAGAGAACAGGTGTGATATGGCAGGATCTTGCTAAGCCAGTCAACAGCCTGGCCACCGCATTCTGCACCAGCTGCAGGTGGCGGATATCAACCCCTGCGAGCTCTAGGTATAGGACATTGCAGTAGTCAAGGTGGGAGGTCACAAAGGCATGGACCAGAGTAGGAAGACCATTAGGGGGAACCAGGTGCTTAATCCGGGTGATGTTCCTTAGATGGTAAAAGGAAGTCTTGAACACGGCCGACACCTGGGATTTAAATGTCAGACCCCCGTCAAAGACAACGCCCAGATTCCGCACCCTGTTGGAGGTCAGCAGCTGGTTATCCTCGAGCCAGAGCCTGGATGGTTCTTCAGCCGATGACCCTCCGCCCCGACGACCTGGGTCCACCACTAGCACCTCAGTTTTATCCAGGTTCAACCTCAGCCAGTTGGCACTCATCCAGTTTTGGATCTTGGAGAGGCAGCTGTTAAAGATCGAGGCAGCTCGACCTTACTCAGGCACAAAGTATATGTATAGCTGAGTATCATCTGCATAGCAGTGCAAACTCCATCCATACCGCCTTATGATATCTCCTAATGGCAATATATACACCACGAACAGCATGGGTGACAAAATGGAGCCCTGCGGGACCCCACAGGACAGGACAAAGGTGGCCAAAGAGTAGATCCCCAACACAACTCTGAGTCCTGCCCATGAGGAAGGATCGAAACCACTTGAGGACTGTACCAGACAGCCCACAAATCAACCACAGGCACTCCAATAGCACTTCATGGTCCATGGTGTGCCTTTCGGAGAAATGTGGAAAAAAACGAGATGAAAATTCCTCCTCACTCCCGTCTTCCACTCATGATGAGCCCCCCCAGCCGCAAGTTGCTTGTTTTTAATAGGTATGTTTTTTAACATTGCACTAAAGGAGGAGACTGAATATACTTCACAGTGTAGCATTTCAAAGGGAGGCAGTATAGCCTAGAGGGTTAAAGCAGCAAGCTGTGAATCTGGAAACCCAGCACATCTGGGTTTGAAACCCACAACCGCCACTTGTGTACTACATGACCCTGAGCAAGTCGCTTAACCTTCCTATGCTTCCAGGGTGCACGTGGAAACCAGCTTCATCTCAATGTGTTTTTCTAGGTTAAAAATTCTAAAATAATAATAAAAAACTGTTAAAGTTACAGACTAGTTCTTCAGAAATGCATTTTACACAGAAAACACTTCCAAAGAACTTGGTTTATGCTGAGGTCTGCAGTCCTGTCCTTTGTCCCTGATTTTATAAATCCTTGTCCCTGAATTATGAAGTGGGTTGCTGGTTGAGAGAAACACTGAGCAGAGAACATTTTTTGTGTGTGTGTGTGTGTGTGTAACCAGGTCTAATGCCTATAAAACTTAGGTCAGTTATGCTGGGTTTGTAGACCATTTGGTTCTGAGGTGCTGAGAAAGAAAGAAAGCCTTTCCTTACTCACCTCTGCTCTGATTTAGACTGGAAGAAACAACTGGGAGATTTCTCACCTCCAAAGGTGCTTCCAGGGTGTTTGGCACCTCCGGTTAGGACAACTGGCACCTTTTTAGATAGAGTATCTTTGTCTTAATTGGTTCCACAACAGATTAATGTGTTTGTGAAGCAATTTCCAGCAGCTGCCAGATGGTGGGCTTTGAGTAAAAGTGTTTTTTTTTTTTGTTCTGTTTTGTGTGTGTGTGTGTGTGTGTGTGTATACATGATGGGGGGGCTGAAGGTGTATTTAAGGTAACACCTTCACCTGCATGATTGGTGCCTAACAAGGCTGTTTCCATTGAGAGGAAGAGTTGAGAACTCAGCCTTGTTTATTTTTCTTTTTTTACCCCTTCCCTTGCTTTCAGCCCAGGCATATATCCTGCAAGCTGGGGATATACTCTGATCAGGCAGGTTTGCCGTTATTCGGATGGGGAAGGGGGGCCTCACCGTTCCTTTTTTTTTTTTTTCTTAACCCTGGTCCCTCCCTTCACCTTATGGCATGAGAAATGCTACAGTGACCTCGTACACACACAGCACCCTTGCGGTGAGAGCAAGCTGCCTGCCCCAACTTCAGTGGTGGCTGTCTCACCTGGACCCACCGCCAACCCTTGCCAACTGAGGCATGTGCGCACAGTAGCTCCTCCACCCTGATCTGACTCCCAGTGTAGCAATAGGCGCTCACCCCCACACTCTGGTCGCCTGCCCAGCAGCGTGATGTGCTATCGCTGGAGTATCAGGGTGACCTGGGAACTCAGCGTACTGTGCACTGTTGGACCATATAGGGCCACTCTGTGTCCGTTTTCTCACTCTTGCGTGAATTTGTCAGTTGACATTAAAGCTGTTAAGTTAATTATCCGCCATTTGTAGTTTTCTGTCCGAACGCCAATTTTTGTCAGTTTCAAGTGCAAGCACTGACGGTCAGTTTTTGAATGTTTGTGCAACCAGGATCTGACTTCTGGGTGCTGTTGCATCATTGATCTGACATCAGAACGCAGATACAGTGGCATCCTTGTGTCAGATCAGTACAATAAGGTTGTAGTGTCACTGCTGCACCATGGGAAAAGTGACCAACTGTACACTGAAAGATATTACTCTCCAGGATTTCGCCTTTGATAATGACAGACTTTTTTTTGTCTTATGCCTTGAGGGACCAGAAATCCACTGTAACAAACCTTGGAAGGGATTCAGAACAGCGGCTATCTGTGTGACTGTACCTGAGAGGGGGAAGTGACACAACAATGACAGCAAATTCACAAGAGATTATGTTCCATGAGCCACCTTTATGCAAACAATTTTATTTATATCTTTTTCAAAGATTTTTCCACACTAGGAAACTGCAAACAACAAAGATAGCATTATCAAATATTTACATTCAAATAAAAAAATATATATTATTCTAATACCTTCAAAAATGACTGCAATCTCATGCAGAGTTACATTCCACATTTTTTTTTAAAGCTGAGATTTTCTTAGCTGGCAGCATCCCCCATATTCTCAGATCATTCCCCTGCAACGTCCTAACCCCAGCTTCCAGTATGCAGCAGATTTCTCTGTGACACAGGGCTCAAGAGCTCTGCCGACCATAAATGTGTGTGTGTGTGTGTGTGTGTGTGTGTGTGTGTGTGTGTGTTATAATTTATTGCCTTAAATATAAACTACGTCAAAGTTCTGTATAGTCCAGTAGAGAGAGAAGTCGCTGTCGCCATTTTCAGTGCACAGGGAAATTTTAAAGAGCACAGAGATTAGAGAGAGGGATCACAGTGTGATTGAGCATGCTGCACTTAAAGGACTTTCTCAAAATCACACAGTGAGAAGGTGGTGGTTGCGGGATTCAGACCTGTCTCTCCAGGGTCACAGCTGTGAGCTTCCACTAGGCCAAACTGCCTCACTTGTTGAGATGGAATTGGGGGTTTCCACAGTTTTTGAGCCTTGACCCTGTGCTCACACAGCATGCCACAGGGAGGGAGCAAACTCCCCATCCCACTTCTGGGACCACTGCAGCTGCGGTTTAGAGCACTGATGCACACCGGGCTCAGACAGAACCACTACCGCTAGCCCAATAGACATCCATTATGTATTACTTTTGGATGCTTTCTCATGTCAGTAGCAGTCCCTAGGTTCACATCACTCAGTGGCTCCCCTACGATCATAATGTTCAGTCCTTCACTGGGAAACATTGGCGGTGCGGACAGTTGGGCAGATGTTCCAGTGTTCTGTGCATTTCCATCCGTCTCATCCAACAAAAGGGGCCGGTTTATTGTTTTTCGATGTGTTTTAAACACAGGAAGTTATAATTGGTTTTAATGTGAGCTGTCACCACAAGTTATTCTTCCATTTGTAGGAGAATGGCCTTCACTTATTGGAAATCTTTCAGCAGAGGAACTGGAAGGTAAAGGTAAGTGGGAACACATGGCAGCTGTTCCTGCAGCTGGGAGTATTTTCTGGTGGTTGCTGATGTCTGCAATCATCATGTCGCCCCGCGTCTCTTCCATGGAGAACAATCCCAGTTATGCCAGTCAGTTCTCCTTGCCCATGTTTTCCAGGCAGTCAACCACCTTTGTCATGATGCCTTTATACAGGGAGGAGGTGTAAATGGGTTCACAGACTGTGCCACTTGTGATTTTTCCCCCTCATTTTCATGGAATAAAGGTGACTTTAAAAAAAAAAAAAAAATGTTTTAATTTAGCTTGCTTTATGCCCCCGGGCCTATCGTCCCACCCAGCCCCATCACTCGCCATCCGTGGGTCTTAGCCAGGGAGCAGTCTTTGGAGGATTCTGGCAGGTAGGGCAGGGAGAGATGGAAAGATGGATGGCTGGTCAGGGGCAGCAGGTACAGAGCTGACTGCCGCCTGTACCACTAGGAGGAAAAAAGCTTAATCCTAAAATATATATATTTTTTTTTTAAGAAGGCAGGATCATTTAAAAAAAAAAAAGTTCAATTTATAATAATGTTGTGGGTTTGGTTGGAGTGCATCTTTTATGGGTATAAGAGTCTCCCCTCTTGCATCCTTAGAACGTCAGAAGTGCTTGCCTTTAGTATGCAGTCCTCTCATGTTAGGCAGCACTCATATAGCCATCCAACCAGACCCATAAACTTATTTTCTGTTCTACATTCCCTGCACTGCCAGTATCTAACTGACTGCTTTGTAAAGCACTCTGGGACACACTGTGTATAAAAAGTGCTATAGAAATCCAAGTCCTATGCTAGTAATTACTTCCTAAATTCGTATGTGGGCAACAAATAAAACAATAGGAAGTAAATTAAGTGTGCACTGAGAATAGAAAATTAAGTTTGAATCCACAGGTTGCCCTTTAGGTCTTCTTCAGGAATGACCTACAAAGGGAAAAAAAAAAGTACAGAGTTTAAAGTGCACAGTGGTAATTGCCTCCAGCTGCCTGGCCATTCTGTGACTTGGGGCTTGGTCAGTTTTCAGCCTTTGCTGTGAGATATAATCCCCATCTGATGCTAGAGAGACTCCTAATTAACTCACAAGTGTCATGTTCTGTGGAGCAATCACACTTTCTCACAGCTGGACCCCTGGGGAAGAGGTGCCAAAGCCAAACAGCTGGGGAGGGCTATCTTGGCGTGGTGAAAGTGTGAAAGGATTACCCACCATGCGACTGACTACATGATAGAAAATGGGTATTTAGGACACTCTGTGGTCTCTGCCTCCATGTCTGTTTCCCTCACATATTTTCTCTCTGCCTCTGTCAACCTCCGTCATGGTGCCCCACTCCTTTTCATTGCTGGCCTGAAGGAGACAGTTATTGTGTAATCTCATCATTTATAACAAGTCCCAGTCTCCACTGATTCATCTGAGCATGTACCATTATCAGTAAGATGATGACGAACAGCTGGTCTGACGACGCAGCAGTAGCACTACTGCTTGTGACGCTGGCGACGCGGGTTCAAGAATGAGCCCAGGACATCAGAGGGCCAGCCGGGAGGTAGGATGGGCGCCAATGGAATGCTCTCCTCCTTGGGGGGCATCTGGCAGACTCCTATCAGAAGCTAGGAGAACAGCGGCCAGGAATCGATCAGGGAATGGCAGGGATGGCGGATTCACCATGCATGGGAGCATGCTTGGATTCATCTTAGGTGTCGTTGCACTGCTGTACTTCCATCGGGAAACACAATGCCTGGGCAAGATGCAGCATGAGACTTCCTGAACACCCCTCGAATGATGCTTCAGGTAAATCTGAGTCTCTCCCTTCAGGGAGCCCTGCCACGGGAGGGGGCTAAGCTGCAGGCCTCCCAGTCTGAGTGGGTTTGGGAGGATGCCAGGTAGGTGGTTCAAAAGCTGAAGTAGGGGTATAGCCCCACCTGAGCCAAAGAGATAAAAAGAAAGTTTGGGGGTGGTGACAATGCTGGTGTGTGTTCATAAATAATCGGGCTCAGCATTTTTATTTATTTATTTATTTATTTATTTATTTATTTATTTAAAACGCTTGGTGACAGGAGAGGCACACTAAGCAGAAACTCGTTTCTAGGTGTGACCCGGTGGGAGAGGGGAAGTGCAAAGATATAACTGAATTTCAGTTAAAATAAGGCATGCAGGTAATAAAAACATAAGGTGCTTGACATTACAGTGATACAAGAGGAACGGATTAATTACTGCATGGACATGGACGCTGATAGTAGATGGGAAATCATCAGGAGAGGGGTGCAGGATGCTACCAGCACCTGTGCAAGAGTAAGACGAAAATGCGATAGGGCCCGAAAACCCTGTTGGTGGACCAGGGAGGTCCAGGAGGTGGTGCGGGGAAAGAAGGCAGCCTATAGGCAATTCAGGTGCTCAAGGAGTGAAAGGGATCGAGGGGAGTACGAGCTGATGTCTAGAAGGGCCACTAGGGTGGTGAGGACGGCTAAGGCAAGAAAGGAGCAGAGCCTGGCTAGGGAAATTAGGAGAGGGAACAAGGGGTTCTTTAGATACATTGGGGAAAAGCGGAGGGTGAAGGGACAGATTAGCAGGATTAAAACAGGGGAGAGATGGGCACAAGACCCGGGGGAGCAGGCTGAGGTACTAAATGAGTACTCCACCTCACTTTTCACCAAGGCAAATGGGGGTGCTGCATCATACATGGGAGGAGACAGTGATACTGAGGAAGGGGGGACCCTTACCGATCGGTGGGTCTGGGGAGAGGGAGGCATCACTGGCGGAGGGGGAAGGCTACAAAGAGAAGAGGTAGCAGAAGTGGAAATCACAGCAGAGAGAGAGGAAGCCCTTGTGTCCCTTTAAGACGGAGAAAGCACCGGGCCGGATAAATTACATCCCAGAGTGCTGAAGGAACTTATGGATGTCCTGGCAAACCCCTGGCGGAGCTTTTCACCATCTCTGAGGACAGGGTGGGTGCCCCAGGACTGGAAGGTGGCGCATATAGTGCCTATCCACAAGGGGGATCAAGGGAGGTGGCAGGGAACTACAGGCCTGTCAGCCTGACATCGGTGGTGGGCAAGGTGATGGAGGGCATTGTCAGAGAGAAGCTAGGGGGGGACCTGGAAAAGTCAGGGTGCCTGGACGATAGACAGCATGGATTCGTCCCGGGGAAATCGTGTCAGAAAAACCTTGTGGAGTTCTATGACTGGGTGACGAGTGCCTTGGACCTGGGTAGACCAGTGGACGTCCTCTTTCTAGACTTTAGCAAGGCATTTGACTCTGTTCCTCACGTGGGCCTGTTGGATAAGCTAGGAGAATTGGGGTTGGGGAACCAGATGATCAGGTGGATAGGCAATTGGCTTCAGGACTGGACCCAGAGGGTCGTAGTTGGCGGGATAGTCTCATCCCCAAGGAGGGTCATTAGTGGGGTCCCACAGGGATCAGTCCTTGGGCCCCTCCTGTTCAACGCCACGTCTCTGAACATAAGGACAGGTATCAGGAGGAGATGAGTCTCTCTATGGATGACTCAAAACTGGGGGCGGTGGTGGATGGGGAGGAGGGAGGGTGGCCTACAGGGGACCTGGAGGCTCTGGAAAGATGGTCTAGAAAGTGGAAGTTGAGGTTCAATGGTGGAAAATGCAAGGTATAGCACCTGGGGCCAGAAACCTGGGCTAAGTGTACACCCTGGGGGCAAATGCTACAAGTCTCGGTGGCTGAGAGGGACCTGGGGTGGTGGTGGATGTCAAGATGAACAACCCTGAGACTTGTAGGAGGGCAGCAGCCAAGGCCAACAGGATGCTGGGATGCATCGCTAGGGGATCACCTCCAGAAGGAGGGGAAGTGATACTCCTCTGTAGAACTGCTTGGTGAGGCCGCACCTAGAGTACTGCGTGCAGTTTTGGAGGCCACACTTAAAGAGGGACATTAAATTCCTGGAGAGGGTCCAGAGGAGGGCTTGGGGACAGGACCTATGAGGAGAGGCTCAAGAGCAAATATGTACACATTGGAAGAGAGAAGGGACCGGGGGACATGATAGAGGGTCTCAGGTATGAAGGGGTAAATAGGGGAGGAACAGTCAGTGTGCTTCAAGGAAGGAGGAGGGGCCACTAGAGGGCATGAGGGGAAGTTGGAGGGGAAGATTCAGGGAGAAAGGAGGAGGAGGTGCTACTTCACTGAGAGGGTGGTGGAGCCATGGAATGTGCTGCCTAAGGGGCTGGTGGAGGCAGAGACGGTGGAGGGGTTCAAGAGGGGGTGGGACAGGTACAGGGGAAGGGTTCTGGAAGCAAAATCCAATGCAGCGAGAATATCTGGAACTGGGAAGGGAGAAGCCAGAGAAGGCGAGGGGGGGGGCAGCAAGGTCAGCTCCCAGGGTGGGGGCTGACCAAACGAGCAGACGCGAAAGACCATTAGGCCTATTCTGCTGGCATTTTAGTATGTTAGTATTACACGACTAAATGGTATGGGCAGAAATGTAGGAAGTAGCATGAAAGATGGGAGAGAAACGTGAGAGTATGGGGACAGAGGTAAATTTAAGGTTAACAAAAGCCAACAGAATGGTGAGGAGGGGTTAAATAGACTGCCATTCTGGAACTTAACTCATCAAATTCCTGATATTTGTCCTTTCACAGTGTACTCTACATATAACAGGAAGTGTACATTGAAATGGGGCAAGAAAAGTGTCCCTAGGAAATCCCTGATCTGGTGTGGGGTGCCTGTCTCCGCTGCCGCTGAAGATCACTCTGCACCCCCCACACCACCCCCAAAAGCTACTTTCTGGACTCCCTCTGTGAAGCAGCTCCATGGCACAGCAAAGAAAGTATGGCGGCCAAGTACCCATCCCCGCCATAGGAACCACCAGCCCTGAGGTGACAAAATTCCGCAGCACTGCAGCAGCAAGTGCCAGCTCCTCAGGCCACCACCAGAGAGGAGGGACCCCACTTTAGGGACAGAGGCAGGGAGGTGTGAGGCACAGAAGAGGGAAGTGAGCAGCCTGAAGTCCAGCATCAGCCCACTGGTAGTGGCGGAAGAGCATACCAAACAGCGTGCATGTGGGTGGAGGGGGATGAGAACTATAGAACACCATAGACCAGGGCACTAGGAAAACAGTTTGCCTTCTTGAATATAGTTCCTGTTGAGCTGTCTAGTTTTTATGATCCAGAATATGCCACACATTTGCATTAAGTGTTCTGCAATTTACTAACAGAAATGCGGTGATTATTCATGGTTATCCAGACAGAACAGGGTCTGGAAGAGCAACTTTTAGAGAGTTTTAAGGGAACATAAAACTGTGTTTAAATGTTTAAAATAATTGTACATTTGGACATATGTGAAGTCTGTTTAATCATCCAACTGTATTTTTTTGTGTTTGTTTTAAAATGGTCCTTTTTTTTTTTTTTCTTATTTACGGCCCCATATTAATGCTGCCATTCTTCTACCCATACCCAGTATTAATTTTTTTTAACTACTTGGCTGTTCTGGAACCCAGTGGCATCATTTGAGTTGAAGATTGCAATGAAGTGAAACACAGCTCAGCTCACCAGCCCCTGTGAGCAGCATAAATTCAGTGTCTCAACCTCACCACCACTGAAGTTGCTCTAAATTGAGTGTCGGTCTATACCTAGGAAGGGGGATACAGCGTGTCTGTGTGCGTGTGTGTCTGTGTGTCTGTGTGTGTGTGTGTGTGCACGCTTGCTAATACCAAGTTCACTTATGTCTGGCGTGGGCCCCCTTTTTTGCACTGGATTACACTGTGAAGTGCCAAATGGTGACATCGCAACTGAATGGACTTGGAGCATCAAAGGAAACTGCCAGGGCACTGCAGCAATCTATCTGTGTCCCGCATCGACTCCTCAAGCTCAGCCAGAGATGAGGAACCCCAGTGTAGAATCTCAGAGCATAGCAACTTTTGAGACTGTAACAAACTCTCCCAACTCTGCTGTCCCTCCCCAGAGCAATACAGATCTCTGTTTTCCCTAACAAATATTTCTCATCCTCCTAGCTCCACAGTATCTCCAAAAACCAACACAGACACCTGATTTTTAAAATAACCATCCTCTATTTACTTACAACACTGTTTCACTTAAACAGTACAACTCCAGAAATGTAACACATTTCTGTTTTAACACTGGACCAGCTATTGGTGGCACCAGCCAACACTTATTAATACGAGCCTCAGAAACAGAGCGTCGGCACAGCGGTCGCATTACCACTCACGAAGCCAGTGACCCGGGTTTTGGGAGCAAGCCCAAATCATCAGACAGCTGGCTGGGAGCGGAGGAGCAAGCATCCCAGAGAAAGTTCACCTCGTTTTTTGGGGTGGGGGGGGTCCGCCGACTCTGCTGTGCCACCAACACCTGGGTGATCACGGGTGGCAGTGCAAGCTGCAGCAGGGGGAAGGGGATGCAAACAGAACTGTGATGGGCACCTGCATCATGCCCACATGTCAGCATCCTATACAGAAGGGAGGAAACAAGCGGACACCCCCCCCCTCAGCTGTGGCAGCATGATGTAGGCATCAAACCACCAACTAGGTGCCCAGCTCAGCACCAAGCATGACATTCAGCGGAGGATCCTGTCCAAATTGATGGCCCTCATGGGGGGGATGGCAGGGAGGAACAGGAAGTGGGGTAGAGTACACTCAGGAGAAAGCAGGTGACTGAGCTTGGGTGGTAGCATGGCTGAGTTGGGCATACCGGGTGATGGGAGGAAAAAAGAAAGTTAGAAAAATAATAAAATGGAGCACCCACCAGCACTGAACTCTCATCAGTCGTCATAATCTCAAACTTTCTTGAAGGGGCCGGCATGGTTAGTCACGGGGTAGCCCCACCCATGTGCCTTTTTGACTCAGATTGGTTGAGATGGTCACATGGCATTATCTGCTGCCATTTTGGAGATCTGTGCCCAGCTGCGAACGCCCCTTGTGTACTATTGCAACAGTGTGGAATCAAGAAGTTGCAATCCTTTAAATATCAAAGACAGATGACTTTCACTAGCTCTGCCTGGAGCTCCCTGTGAGTCGGGGGCAGTGGCCACAGGAACTGAGGGTGTCTAGGCCGAACTGCCTCGTTAGTAATGGACACTGTGGTGCATGCACATTAACACTGTGTGGAGGGCAGGAGCCAGCAGTAAATAAAGAACTTATTGTACAGTATCTGTCATGAGTGACTGCTTTGATTTGGCTTGAAATAGCCCGAAGCCCCATGCCACTTTCCCAGTTGATAATTAAGCTTTGTTGGGGGTGGGGGATGGTTCCAAGTTTGCAGTGGAGCTTGGAATGGCTCCAAGTTAAATATGGATGAAGATGTCAGCTGTGATCTGAACAAAGTCTCTTCTGGTCACGGAACACAAGGGAATCACTCGATTATGAGTCCGGGATTTACAGTTCAGCGCTTCCCCATGCTGTCTGTCCTCTCTCTCTCTCTCTCTCTCTCTCTCTCTACTAAAGATAACAGAATTAATATGACTGTAATCTCTTCTAGCACTGCAGTATTTTTGAGGGGGGGGGGGTGGAGGGTGGTCCAGCACTTTGTTTATCTCAGTAGCATCTGAATGTTAGATATCTGCACATGCATCCTTACTTTCCAGCACTCTGGCAGTTCTTTACCCTCTGCACTAATTTTAATCCCTGACTACCCTGTGTACTTAAAGGAGAACTGCGCTGAGCCTGTAAGTTATCGTTCCCAGTAGAAGCTGATTTTGTGGTACTGGTTCCAATTCTGTTACTGTTCCAACTATACAGGATTTTTAGTAACTTCTTTGAGTGTTTCCAAGTTGCACTGTGGTGGTAAGTACCATTTTAAAACTCTGATGTTGTTTATGCACCTCTTAATCACAGAGTTCTATGGTACAGCACAGCTACATTGTGAAAACAATGTAAGAGCTTGACAAGGACATAAAATACATCATAGAATTCTAAAATGGCCCTTATCACCTGCAGATAGCTCAGAAACACTCAATGTGATAAGTGAAAAAAAGATGCATAGGTAGAATAATAACAGAGTTGGAACCAGTATTTAAAAAATAAAAAAAAAGCTTCTTCTTCTTCTGGGGAAAAATAACTTGCCGGTTCAGCACAGTTCCTCTAAAGAGACGTTCTGGTTTCCAGCACAGAAGTCACAGTTGACGTTAGCAGAACACAGTTATAGAAAAGTCCCAGAATATATTTAAGGAATGTCCACCATCAAAAGTCCCAAAGGGGTGGAGGTTTCCACCAGTTAGCACTTTTCATGCATAATAAAAATATCATCACCTGGTCATGTCAGCCACAGGAGGGTCTGGGATGCACTCCATGTAGCGGTATGCATACAATTTTGGGGGCAGGATCAACCAAAAAAAAATGCAATTAACCTACGACCAGATGATGAAGATTTTGGAAAAAAAAAAAAAAATTATTATGCACGAAAAGTGCTAATTAAGGGAAGCCTAACACTAAGGTGAGGGCTTTTGATGGTGGACATTCCCCTTTAATTTCAGGATCTTTTTTTTTTTTGATGAAGACCTAGACAAAACAAGATGTTTTCCTATTCGACTTCATCTATTCACATTGCTTATTCCTGCCATGATGTCCTGCTCTTCAGCTGATGACATCATAGGCTGATGCCATGGAACAGATTCTGATGCCGCAGGCTGAAGAGTCATGACTTCATAGTAGGAAATGCAGTAAGAAGAGATGACAGAAAAGAGAGCAAAGGGTCTGTTTTCATGTAGATATCTTTAATAGTAAAGAATGAAGGGCATCCTGGTGGCACAGTAGCAGTGCGTCACGGAGCTGCGCAGGCAGCCGGGTTTGGGAGCGAACCCGGGTCACCATGTCAGGAGGAAGCCGTCGCATGGCAGCATGGCTCAGCTGGGCAGGGTTGACTGAGAACTTCAGCCTCACAGTGCCCCCTGCAGCTGGGCCAGGGAGCTTGCTCCTGCCGCAGGGGATGTGCTGTGTCCGAGGCTAGCATTGCCTGTGGTCATGTTTGAGGGAGATGGGAGGGACAGGAGAACAGGAGGAAAAACCCATGGCTGTCTAAATGATGGTCTAAACCCCAAGTTTCCCCCTTGGGGCCTGCTCCCCACAGCATTGGATCCCAGTGCACATAGATGGCCCCATGGAAGTGCGTCACACTTCCATGTTGGCAGCCTGTGTTCAGGAGCCCACTCGTGAGCTGGCGTTAAGTTGACCAGGCTGGGGGATGCATTCTGCCACTGGCAGCTTGGCTCAGTAGTTGAGGTGAGGCAGCATACTACAGCACTGCAGCGGCTCCTCCTGGTGGGCCACGGGGCTTGCTGTCCCGGCAGGAGCACACTGCATGTGTCTGAGGTGCAACCCCTCCCCCACACACACACACACATATGCCGTGTGTAGCGCGTGGGGATGGGGAAATGCAGAAGAAAATTGCTGGCCCCTGTAGGGTGAAGACCAGCTCCCTCTCCCCCACAGGCCCCACACTAGTGACCAAGGTAACAGTCTCCCTCAATCTAGATGCTGGAGGGGCCTAGTGAGCCCCAGATGAAGTATCTGCCAGGTGGGGCATGCCACAAAAATTCCAAGATGGGGTAGACTTCGGAGACTGTGGATGATGGATCTGGGGTCCGGTCTGAAGGGGTCAAGTCCTGAGTCAGGCGGATAATCACTTACAAAAGAAATTAAAATAATCCGCTGCAGGGCCACCTGATGGTGACTGTTTGACATGGCGCCAATTCTCCTTGCATGGCTGCACCAAAGGCAGAGGAGGGTTAGCGCCAAGTTTAATTGCCATAGCAGCCTCTGTCTTTGGGCATCATTGTGTCCACTGCTAGGGTGCTTCCTATTCTGTCTGTGCCCTGTGGCACCAAGTGGACTCAGTGAGGCATGCATGCACAACATTCAGTTCATTGGCTTTTCCCGTCTCGACCACCGGTCCAGCTGTACTGCCACCTGGGGTCACCCAAGTGGTGGTAGCAGAGCCTGGATCCCTTCATCCTTCGAGGAGGGTGTCCTCTGGGCTGCTCAGTTCTCTACCACTACCCCCCCCCCCGGAAGCCCCCAGTATTCTGGGCTCATTCCTTGAACCTGGGTTGTCCGCGTCACGTGCAGAAATGCAGCCCACTGCGCTGTCATTGTACTGCCTCTTTAAAGGGGAACACTCCGCACTAAAAGCCATATGCCCAAGTTGTGGAGCTGGTCCTAGTTTGCACTTTATGTGCACAAACAGTTTTTTTTTTTTTTTTTTTTAACTGTTTACTGCAGTATAGTAGATTGTATCAGGCTGATTCTGCTGACTTGCAAACTGATGTTTCCTGTAACTACAAATCCCAGAATCCCCTGCAGCTGACATCAGAGGAGGACTGCAGCAGTAAGAGTTACAATAGCCCGTAGTACATATTAGAGCTTTTATGAGCTCCAATCAGATGTTTGCTGGTCCCATTGTCCTCCCGGTGATAAATACAGTCCTCTGTGACTGTACTTAGCCCTGGGAGGACAGCGGGACCAGCTAACAAACAATCAGAGTTCATAAAAACTCTAGCATACACTGCAGGCTATTGAATCACACACTTCTGCAGTCCCAGCTATGATATCAGTTGCAGGGGATTCTGGGATTTCTTGTTACAGCAAATGTCAGCTTACAAGTCAGCAGAATTAGCCTGATACAATCTACTATACTGCAGAAAACAGTAAATAGGGGAAACAAATTTTTGCATGTAAAATGCAAATTGTGACCAGACCCACACTTGAGTGTGGGTCTCTTAGTGCTGACTGTTCCCCGTAAGCTGATTTCATGTACCTTTAAAGCCTGTGTGGCATATCATTTTTGTATCCCTGGGAAGATGACCTACAGTAGAATTCCGTTTGCTGTATAGAATCCTCTTCCTTTCCAAATTATGCCATTCTGTGCTTCTTGGGGGATGTTTGGGTCGATAATTTGTAAATGCTTAGCGCAGTGTGTTGAACGTTGGAGATGGAAGCCCTTCCCCCACTTTTATCTTCTCTTGAGAGCTCAGTCACTGTAACTAACAGTGTCACAATCCGAAAGGCACAAGGGATGATGGGTAAGTCAGTGTCAGGTCTTATTGAAGTCTGGCAGAGCAGCCGTCTGTGTCAAGAGAGGCCGTAAGGGGGTGTGATGGCAGGTTCAGCCTGGGAACTTGGGTTTGTTCGGGTCATAAATTAGTTAAAGGTCTGCCTCGGAAAACGTGCCAGCCGGCCACTTAATTGCACCACTGAAGACCGGCTGTTAATCAGTAGGGACCAGCTCACTGGAGGTGTCTGCAACTGAGTTAATAAAGCGACAGCATGACCCTAATATTTAAAGGGCAGAGGTTAGGCTGACTATTGGTGAGACGAAAACTGAAGGGAATTACAAACCTAGTTAGATGAGGGCTTGCTGTTACTTTGTGGGCACTATCTAACATTACATAAGATTTGAAGATGGCTGTATTCAAATTCTTCTAGCAGTCTGAAGCTACAGGAGCTATTTCAGTGTCCTATTTTTTTTCCTTTGCTTATTCAGTACAGTCTTGTGAAACTGACATACTCCTGCCACCCCTCACTGCACCACCCACTGTAAAACTGGTCCATATTGGGAGTCGGTAAGCTTGGCCTCAGTGCTTTCCTCCCGCAAGTAGGGAGTTGTCCTATACCCACCCCCAATTGTTACAAAAAGGCATGCGCACCAACCTGCCCCATCCCATATCTCTGGTACCTGCAACATTTCTGTCTTAAAAGACCTCTTGGCCTGGTATACTCCTGGCCATTCTCTCCGTTCCACCGAGGAATTATTGCTGGTCTTCCCGGGATCACGCTTAAAACAATATGGCGATAGAGTGTTCTCTGTGGTGGCCTTGGCAATATGGAACTCATACCTTTCCGTCTGAGGAGTTCCCCTCTCAATGGAGGTGTCTAAAAGGGGCCTGAAAAGCTGCCTGTTTGACATGGCATATGGTCTGCATCCCTGAGCTGTTCTGTTTGTACCTCTAGCTGTATTTTAATGCGTGGTATTTTTATGAGTCTGTTTGTTGTTTTAATTGGTGTATTTAGGTGAGGCACCCTGAGCCATTGAGATAGGGTGCTGGCCAAATAAAATTGTCTTGCCTTCGGATATTGACTAGTTTACTCTGTTTTGGAACCCATGTGCCATGGATAAGTCATTTTGATTATTTAAGTACTAGCAATGTTTAAATACCTTCAGCATCTTGGAGACAGTTTACTCCATTCGGAACTGTAGAGCAGAGTGAGGCAGAGGGCCATGCGTGTCCCCCAAGCTATATTCGGAGTATTACTGCATGTGTACTGAATTGTAAGTACTGTACAATCTGTCTTCAACCATGGATACAGGTCCCACTTGCAAAATAACCCTCAATCTCAATGGGACACAATGTAGGAAATTAAAGATTCGACAAGTAACAAGCACCACATTACAAGTGCCCACTGTGCAGGGACAGCCTCTGTAACATTAGGAAGTATGCATGTTAACTTTTTTATTAATGAATTTATTTATTTTTCTTTTGCTACTAATTAAGCATCCACGTGCTGCATTTTCCAACAGGATTAACAAATGGTTAATTAGTTGTTGTTTCTTCCAAGGAATGTGCCACCCTGAAGAGGTCTCAACTTTAGCGGCTTTACCCTGGTAAAGCTACAGGAGTGCTGCACAGCCTGGCTACCCTTCCTCTGCCCATCCCCCATAGGGCTTCCCCCTGGTAGTGCGATGCTGTCACTTTAAAAAGAGAAGAGGTCTTGTGAACTCAGCAAAACTCTGCTTTGATAGTCAAAACTATATAGCCGTTGCGAGGGAAGATGTTTACGTTTCTCTTTCCTTTTTGTTTTGCAGTGAAGGGGTGTTCAAATGTCCTGAAGATCAGCTTCCTCTTGACTATGCAAAGGTAAGGAATCACTTCTGTCACTGTGGAAGAGGCAGTAATATATTTACAGGGAAACTTAAGAGCGTCTCTTAACCAATCATAGCGCTTCGTTAAGCTGAGCATAAGACAGTAATTCATTGAATAGTCTCACACACGGCTGCCCTGGAAACAGGCATGTTCGTAAAGTCTATTTTTTTAATCTTTTAAAAAAATTTAGCACTGAGCTGGCCCAGTGGCGCAGAGGGCTGAGGCGCTGGGCGCCTTACCTCATGCTATGCTGGCTACTCTGGTCTCTTGGGGGTCAGCCAGGATGAGGAAGGATTGAGTATCCTCTGACAGCTCTCCTTTCTTGGGGGTGGGGGATGCAACACTGCGCTGTAGTCGGACACTCCTCTCCTTGCCTGTCTCGTAACCCCTTCTCTTTCGCTCTCTCTCTCTCTCCTCCCCCCTCCTTTTTGCTCAGCCTCGTAACCCTTGTTTACTCCTCCTTCTCCTCCTCCTTTTAGAGTCCTGTTGCTGTGTTGGTCTCCTTTCACATTAATCAATGATGTATATTATACTGTACAACTATGTATATATCTGCTGTGTTTGTCCTGCATCAGTGCTGTCCTCATTCAAGTGTTTACAGAGTATTGTTGATGTTTTTTCTCTCAGATTCTTTTTGTACCCTTTTGCTTTGCTCCATGCTTTGTATTTTGTACTGTTCTTGTATCTTACTTTGCCCAGGTCCACCTTGCAAATGAATTCTACTCAGTGGTGTCAAGCCTGGCAAAATAAAGATTGATTGATTGATTGGAAGCTGGGTGCCAGCACAGCCGCAATGTTAGAATGGGGTGGACCCATGCACAGGGTGTAAGACTGCCTCCGAGGAGGTGGAGACAGTCACCCCGCCCATTGCCTGTGCGTGTGTCTGGGGAGAAAACAGAAAAATGGCTCGGAGCTAGCAGGCTCTGTGATGGTGAGCTGCACCCGTGCCTACTCCCGGCAATCTAGTTGTTGGCTTCCAGGGATGGGGGGAGGCCGACACCCCTCACCACCAGCCTTGGGGGGGGGGGTAACCCATGGGGGATGGGCGGTTGCAGGGAAAGCCCGCCAGAGAGGTGAGTCCCCTCCGAGGGAAGGGCTAAAGCCACCTGCCAGCTCCAGAGCAGGAGAAAATGTATATGGAAAAAAAATGTAGCACTTCCTCAACCTAAATTGTATTATTACGTTGTTTGAAGCTGGTTGTTGTAATATAGATGTGGTTTCACTTGAGTTTGGATGGGTAAAGGACACCTCGGCTGTTCTGTCATCGAATGAACATGTGTGAAACCAGTCTTGCACTACAAGTGGCTTGGAAGCACATTTGAACACACAACGGTATCTCCGAATGTTTTCTTTGGGCACAAGAACTACAGACTGAAGATGTGTGGTTCTGGACCCCCTAAAGATGCCAGAAGGGACTCTTGTACCCATATGAGAGACCTTAGTTCTCCATGCAAACCTATGAATCGCTAAATGTAGTAGGCCGATCTGCACAGCGGCAGGGCTACCACTGGTAATGCCAATGACCCAGGTTTGGGAACAAGCCCGGGAAGTCAGGAGCCGGCCTTCGTGGAGGAGGCTGAAGTGTCCCAGAGGACATTCTCTTCCTGTGCGGAGGGCGGGCAGCTTGTTCCACTGTGATGCTGTCACCTGGCAACCACAGGTGACCGTGCAGTTGGAGCAGTTGGAGCAGCTTGGGGCTGTGAAGATGCTGGCTGGTTCAGCGCATGTGCACATCATACCTTCACCACCGGCATCCTGAGAAACATGATGGGAAGACCCAGATGCATGCAGGATGGGCCTTCAGGCCCCAACCTCCTGACTGGCCACTCACCTCCCCACATTAGAACTCCGAAGAAGGGGGCAGTTGAGTGGAGACCCCCAATTGCCGCAGAGCAGAAACTGTGCCTGTGGCGCTAGGGAGGTCAGAATACATGCCAGGGGTGGAATGGGGCTGGAGGCTCGGGCTAAAAAGGGTAGCACTAGTGACCAGGGGGCATAAAAAGTATAATAGAAAAAAAAATATATTAATTCCATATTTTTTTTCCCTTTCCTTATTTTTTTCTGCTAGTTCTCTGTCCCCAACCCTAACGATCAGGGTCCTTATGACTGCACCCCCATCCAACCACGAGGGCAGGAAAGCAGCTGCCTTCACAGCTGAAGCCACTGTCATTGCCAGATTTATTTATTTTTAAGGACAGCCACAGCCTGTGGAATGGCAGTCAAAGGCACCTAGCTGTTCCATAATCTCCCGAGTAACAGAAGTCCATACAATTTAGGATGAGATTAGACTGAGCAACCCAAATAGAGTCCCAGGTCTCCCTCTCCCATTATGGACCGACCCACGGCAGATAAATTAATCTCCCTCCCCTTGCCATGCTGTTTTCCTTTAAAGACGTTTCCTGGTGTCCAGCCTAGTGGCATGGCAGACTGAGGTGCTGTGCACCGCATCTCCCACCATGCCAATGACCTGGGTTCAGGAATGAGTTCGGGGGGGAGGACTGAGCATCCAGCAGATAGATCTCCTCTTCCAGGGTGGTGAGGCACTCTGACTTGGCCTTTGTGTACCCCCCAGGTAGAGGTCTGGGGGTAGCACCAACAGCTCAAGTGATGTTGAAGGGCTGTGGTTCTCGTATCGTGTGTGCGCCTCCACATGCTCGTGCTTGCATGTCGTCATAGCAGAGGATCCAGGGAGAAAACAGAAAATGGTCAATGCAGGCTTCATGAGGCCCTGCCTACCTGCCTCCCTCCCACGCCACCACCTGGACCACAGGCCCTATCTGGATATGTGTCTCTAGGTGGGGTAGTCCATGGGGTACTGGGGCTCAGTGTCTGGGAGAATTAAGTGCCGGATGGAGGTGGTGGGGACAATGAGAGCCCGCCTTTGTCAGCCATCAAGGCAAAAAGTGCTTAAAAAAAAAAAAAAAAGACATTTCCAGGTATTTCAGATTCATATCTCCCCCGCCCACCACCACACACACAGACACTGGTGGTCCCTATCGGGTCTTCGGGGATCCCCTAGCCCCCTAACCCCATCACCTGCCATCCCTGGGACATACTGTACCTTTGGCGACAGAGTACTCCACAGACTGCCCCCTTGGGCAGGCTGTCAAGGGGTTCCCCAAGCCCCCTTTTGGTGCCATGGGCAGATCCGACGCCGGTGCCCAGTAGGTAGTGTGAGGTCTGTTGGATTCTGCAGGGCGGCATCCTGTGACCAGTGGTGTTTTTCCATTTTTCCTTTTTCCCCAACCCATAGACACTCCCTGGAAGTGGCAGTTTGACATGCACATCTGAGGACATGTTTACATCTCCCACCAGGGAGAGTCCCCCATCCGCAACTGCTATCTGGCCACGCTCCCACATATGATCACCTAGGAGGCAGTGTTACAGCAGCACAGTCTGTCCTCCCTCCCTGGAGGGAGAGGAGGACAGCATCTTCTCGGATGCTCGATCCTCCTCCCCCCAGCCAACCTCCGAGCGGCCCGGGATCGTTCCCAACCCCAGGTCACCAGCATGGTGGCAGGTGAGACATGGGTGCCTTTACCCTCTGCATCACCTAGTCTGCTTTCAGATTCATATTTTTATGATGAACCCTAAAACATTTTCAAGTCTGTTTACTGGCACAAATAGAGTATGGAACTATTATTATAGTAAGGATTTACCCTGTTCTGTCCCGCTCAGGGTCTGAATAGGATTACAGTGAGGACCTAAGCCCCCACAACAGTAGACATTTGCATGGTTCACAGTGCTCTGTGTGCATGTCTGTCTGTCTTGAGTTACTTTGTTTCTTTTATATTAAAGTCTTTGTCGGTCGGTATGCACGTTTGTGTTGTTGGAATGACTTTCGGGCATGTTTTGTTTTATTAGAATTTTTAGTTATTTTATCCTGCGTCAACCAGCTCTGAAACTGCCACTTTGAAAGCAGGCAGTACAGCAACCCCGCTGTTTCTTTCTTTTGTTATGTTCACAAGCATATTTTACATCTATCAAAAAAGTTTAATAAAGTACATGGAATTTACATGGTTTTATGCATAAAAACGTACCAAAATTGCCCACGTCTTTTGGAATATTTGTTCAAGGAATAAGTCATTGCATTGGTAATATACGCTTTTTTTTTTTTTTGTTGTTGAAAAAAATGCAAACTTCATGACAAAAGATGGTTTCATTTTGTCATTGACACTTATGTTGACACTTAAAACAGTGATGTTATTATAGCTGTTAAAATATAATCTGACCCCTTACCGATTTATTTTCCAGCAAGCGGCATTAAGTCTTACCATGTAACTAAAAACAAGCATGGCAACCCATGGTTCTTTTGTGGATTTTAAATGTTTAGATAACCATCATGTACTGGGCAAAAATGTAAACATTTGACATGAGGTGCAGAAACACCAGGGAATGTCCTGAAATATGGATCATTTGGGGATACGAATTTAATTTCTGTAAGTAGAAATATTACAGATGGCTGCCAATTAATCACATTTCCTGTCCCTTTTAATTGGGTATGTGTCCAGCATGTGCCCGGCCGCAGAAAGACTAAGCTAGTCAGGCGCTCTCTCCGGACTGCTCCTATTTTTTTTTTTTTTATCATATATTTTTATTAGTTTAGAAATTTTCCAAACATTTACAAGTAAACAATAAATGTACAGTACCATTAAAAAGAGTGTATCATACATATTCTATGTAAATTCAATCACTTTAATAGAAAAATTGCATTTAAACACCTGTATATAACCAAATAGTATTCCTGTGAATACAGATTTAATGTTGACTGTTCCTCACAAGAATGAAGAAGTAAAAATTCCTTCCATATTAATCTCTTATTTCCTGGTGAAACTTCTCAATAAATAAATAAATTATTATAGTCTCATTCTTAGAAATCTTAAATATTAAACAAACATTTAATAGTTAACAGTTGGACTAACCCCCTTACTGTCGTTCTATGAGCACTATTTGATGTTGACTGTCAAGGATAACCACTTTGCATCATAAACAACTAAAGAGGGTGATTCAAAAGGTACAATTACTGACAGACTAGTCACCAATAAGAAAAGACAGAAGATGAAGAAGGAAGAGTGTGTATAAAGGCAGGGTTAAGACTGAGGATCCCACACAGAGCTAGTTCAGTTTTCATGCAAAGAAATAAAAAATCTCTCTCGAGATGACAGGCCCATCACACCATTCATGCAACAGTTCAGCGTACACACCATACACCCCCCCCCCCCGTATTTATTTTTAAAAAATTTGGGCCAATCAGCTCGGAGGAGTCTCCTGCCTGAACTGCTGCCTACTCTTAGCTGAGATCTCGGATGCTTGGAGGCTGCCATTTGAATCTAAAGTTACAGCTTGGCAGAGTCTGGGCAAGGTGAGCAGCGAGGGACAAAGCAAACTCCCAGGCTACCTGTGTGCAGGTGTGCAGAGCTATAGGAAGCCTGGCCTGTTCAGTCACAGCAGTGCACTTTTTATTACTAAGTCTACGCTTGGAGCTCTTGAATAAAGAACTTTTTCATTCTGTAGAATAAGAATAGATAAGAAAAGGGTTGGTCCCAAGACTCCCAAAGGCCTAGCAGTAGGGCGTTGCACTACTATGCGAGTGGGCCACCTGAATTTAGGAATGAGCCCTGGTCCCTGCAATCATGGAGCCCCATGGTCTGCGTGCAGCTGGTGGCGGTGCTGCCCGGTCGGGGAGGGAGACATCCCTGTTGCAGCTCTTGCAGTCACCCCCTATGGGTGACCCAGAAGGTGGTTTATCGGTCTCCTTCATAAGGGGGCAGTGTAGTGCATGCATTGTCACAGGATGCCACGTAAGTGGAGTGTGACAGTTGTTTGTGAAACCTCCCACCACTGGTGGCTGCCAGTACTCTCTGGCCAAGTACCACAATTATATTTCATGTGGTCGGTGCTGAAGGCTGGAAGATATAAGATGGCAGTGGGAGGGGTTGAAAACCATGATGGAGGAAAGGGCCTTTTATACGGACTGTATTCTAAAGCTGTTTACAATCTGGGGGGGGGGTGTTTATTTTTATTTAGTTCATTTTTGTTGACTGGGTAAGTGCACTAGACAAATTCTGCCTATTTTTAGGCACGCCCCGGGGGAGGGGGTTACAGATGAATGCCAACTGACCTTGAACTAGAGTAAGCTGTTGGTGGTATTTTTGTGAATGGGGGGAAAATTTGGCCAGGGCACCGGGGATTAACATCCACCTGAACTACTACCAGAACAGGCAGATGGGACCTCGGTTTAACGTCTCATCCGAAAGACTGCACCTCAGGAGTTCAGCACCCCCTCATGCTGCACTACAGTGTCAGTATTGGGATAGTAATCCAAGTGTCTGGTGTGGGGATAGAATCCACAGCCTTCTGATTTCCCGGCCTCAGAGGTGCATGTGCTACCTGCTGTGCCACTGACACTGCAAGTGATGCTATTAGGTGCAAAGGGGGGATTCAGACAGTACAGAGATAGATAAGAGAGGGAGATTACACTGAGGTTAAGTACAGGGGGATTAAGTGACTTGCTTGGGGTCCGTCAGTAGGTGGTAGTGGTGGGATTCAAAGCTAGGTGTCCAAATTGAAAACTGTGATCTCTACCCACTAGATGAAACTTCCTCCCATAAAGAAAAGAACAGAAACCCAATTTTATTGTGTGTACTTCTGTACGTAAAGTGTCTCACTGCACTTTACAAGTGATGAGTTCAGTACCCTGTCATCTGATTAGGGAGTGACCTTGTTACCATCTGTGGAGGCAGCTGCTCCCCCGTCAGAGGAAGGGCAGCCATGGCCAGCCTAGTCATCGGGGGGGGTAGGGAACCAAAACAGAGAAGATCAGGGGAACTAAAGGGAGAGAGAGGAACCAGAAAAGGAGGGAACCAAAAAGGGGACAGGGAACAGAAAAGGGTGTTGGAGAACAAAAAAAAGGGGTGGAGAAACCAAGGAAAGGGGTTTGGAGAACTAAAAGGGGGGTGGGGGAGCCAAAAAAGGGAGAACAGGGAACCCAAAAATTGGGGTTAAGGGGAACCAAAACAAAGGGAGGACTGGGGAACCAAAAAGGGGAGGAAGAGAACATACAAAAATAATTAAAAACAAAAAAAAAATACAAAAAAAAAGTCCAGATCTATGAGAAGGAGTTTAAATCTTGACCCCAAAAGGGGTCAGTACATCTTTAATTAGGACTCAAGATGTAAAACACTTCACCTTTTGACAAGTTTGATAAAACCTCTGTGTGAGTGAGCGCACTGAAACAAACACAAAAGTGCCAGCTCGGCAATTCTTTTCAGCATGTCGCTACAGAGAGGAATTCTCTCCAGATCTTGGTTTTCCATTCCCGTTCTCTCGCTTGAATTCCTAAGGGACCATCCAGAGAGGCCCCCCCCCCTTTCTCACCAACCCCAAACCGCCCTGCCATAATAGCTGCTTTATTCTCCTATCAGTCAGGGCTCTCAGTCCGTTTGTCCTAAGCCCTGACTGTGGCTTGCCGTGACTGATGCTGCCTTTGAGTGGTCTACATAAAGGGCCCACTTTGACGTCAAGAAAACACCTTCTAGGCGGAGCAGAACACAGAGGCTCAGATGTGGTCCTTGACGCAAGTTGCATTAAGACAATTTGCTTTCTGTTCTCCTGATTTTTTTTGGGGCGACGATGGAAGGTGGGTGGCAGTGGTCTAAGAGGGTGACTGTGAGCAAAGCTTTGTGACCAATAACCCCCTGAAGCTGAAATGCTGCCAGCCGACGGCTATAGGAGAACAGGCTCCCTTTTCTCCAATTTATTTGCAGATGAAACTGGAGGCTGGCCTACGAATCTTGATCTACTTCCTCCTGAGAATCTCGATAACCACCATTTGGTTAGCTCTAATTTTCTCTAATTATTAACAAAAAAAAAAAAAATCAACGCTAAGAGACCTTCCAATTCAGAACTAGGCAGTTATGTGCAAGGTAGTGATGTAGTGTATAGTGGAAAGTTTTAGGAACCAGAAGGGCAAGGTTCAAATCCTTGCATGGGTACTGACTTACTGTGTGACCCTGAGCACTTTGCACCTTACTTGACTTCCCTGTGCTTCAGATGCTCCCAGATGTCAAATTAGGTAGAGGCACGGCCTTCCACCCCACTGAAACTGAGGTGTTGCTTTGCAGCAAAAAATAAAGGAGAAGGCTACAGAAGTTAGGTTAGTGAGTAGAAGTTCAGATTCTTCCCGCGTAAGGTGTCCTGCTTGGGTTGAGTGCCATCACAAGATGTTACGTACTCGGGGTGGGGGGTCATGGCTGCCACACATTTGGCTACCCCTTCTTATAGCCAGTCCAGTTAAAGGACAGGCACCAGTACTCTGTTCTGAAGGCAGTCACTTGCCATCTCCTTCAGACTGACATGGCTTGTCAGCCAATCAGATGTTGCTATAAAATCCCTTACCATCCCAGCAAACCAGCTCATTCTACCTCTGCTTAGCTCCGTTTGCTGTTATTTGCACTTGTACCATGTTAAATTGTACTCCATTTGCATTTATACTTCTACTAATCATTAATATTGTGTATGTCTTTTATTATTGTTATTTCCAGTTCCCTCTCCCCCAGGTTATATGTAATTATCCTCTGTAATTTTATTTTTTATTTACAATTTATTTTACAATTTTTGGCTAAGAAAGGCACACTAAGCTGAAGCTCATTGCTAGGTGCATCCCGTGAGCACAGGGAAGTTCAATGATGTGCTCTTGGTCACACAGTATGCAAGTGGGGTTGGGGGGGAAACAAACCCAAGTTTGCTGGATGTACCGAGCTTGCTCACAGCTCGTTGCTCTAAGCTCTAGACTATACTGCCAGTAATGGAAAGGAGTGACTGAAAATTCGAGCTATTTTGGGCATGTAATGCAGCTGAATTCTGCTGATGCTGACTGATTTCTTTGCTGGGGGTGGTGGAACCCTCTTTTTGAAGGAGCCGGCTATGTGAAGGAGACTTGTTTCTGTTGGCAGTGGGACATTGCCTTTCCTCTGATCTGGGTGCAACACTAGCTGTAGAAACTTCAAAGAGAGGGAGGGGATTTTTTATGTTGCTGTTTGTGGAATCTTGTCTCTGTGCCTCACTAATAAGTATAAGGAAGTTGGCAGTGGGGCTGTGATGTTTGTGTCGGTCGCGGGATCCCCACAGCTGAGTGGCTCTTTCATGTGGTAACGATGGGGGTCCAGGCTGCCACATACATTAGAAGCTGTCCCCTCTGATGTCTGCTATCAAACCCTGGGCGGCTGAAGCCACAGGAGGTGAGAGCGAAGGGAAGGGGGGGAGAGGAGAAACCAAGACCGAAAGAGAGACCTGTGAAACAGATGGTTTCTTAGATTAAAAATAGACTTGGCAGCAGACTGGAGAAGGGGGAAGGGGATTAGCATTTTGATGTGAACGAGTGGGGTGTGCTGCAGTGAAAGTGGGAGAGGCCTGAGGGTGAAGGCTACTTGTCAGTTCTCTCAGGGACTCCACATCTATTTTTTGGGCACAGCTTACCTGGTATGGGATTGTTCCGCCAGTAGGGCTTCAGGATTGTTTCTGTCTTCACCTATAACTGGTGAGTTGGCATATTTGTGCACTGACCAGATGCTGACTTGCTGCAAGCCCATCTAACAGTAGTGGAGAAAATAAATGAGCTCTATATACAGCACTTTTTGTGGAGACTGTATCCCAAAGTACTTTACCATCCAGGAGAGGGAGAATGGTGCTGCCATGTGTGGCCCATGTGGAGATTCAAAAAGCACAGCAAATTAAAGGGGTGTGAAGCACAGGGAGGTTAAATGACCTGCTCAGGGTCACACAATGAGTATGTGATGGTTATTGGATTCTAACCTGGGTCTCCAGGTTCACAGTTCTGTGCTCTAACTGCAAGGTCCAAATGCCTCTGTTTTGAGGACACGGAGGAAGATGTTACTGGGGGGAAAAAAAGTATACAAACTGTCAGTGGTAGCACTCCCTAACATCTGATTTCCTCTTCTGTTGAGCAGCTGTGCTGGGAGGTCACTCTGTTAGGGAATGTACCTGGCGATTATAGAATGTTGCCTCCACTGTCCCACACTGCACAGTGGGAGTCGGGTCTTTCAGCTGCTCATCCTAATTGGGTTTTCTCTTCTAGCCCACTGACCCTCTGTCTGTGGTTTGTGTGTCTGCTGGGGTCTTAGATCATGGCACAAGTGAGAGACACCCAGTAATTTCTTCTCTTTTTTGTTTTACTTGCTAGTCTCCCCCCAACCCCTGCTACCCATCCAACTCCTCTGCTACCCATCCAACTCCTCTGCTTCCCATCCAACTCCTCTGCTACCCATCCAACTCCTCTGCTACCCATCCAACTCCTCTGCTTCCCATCCAACTCCTCTGCTACCCATCCAACTCCTCTGCTACCCATCCAACTCCTCTGCTTCCCATCCAACTCCTCTGCTACCCATCCAACTCCTCTACTACCATCCAACTCCTCTGCTACCCATCCAACTCCTCTGCTTCCCATCCAACTCCTCTGCTACCCATCCAACTCTCTGCTACCCATCCAACTCCTCTGCTACCCATCCAACTCCTCTGCTACCCATCCAACTCCTCTGCTTCCCATCCAACTCCTCTGCTTGTCCCTCAGGGCTTCCTAGGCACCTCCCAATCCCCTCCTGCCTCCAGCCGTGGGTATCTACCTTCGTGGAGCTGTGGCTTCACCCCCAGGTGGGGTAGGGGTGTGGGGGTCCTTCCCCCAGACATCTTGTCGCATCATGGGGTGCTCTAGTGGTACTGGAGCAAGTGGAACTCGGAGAGACTGGGTGCCATCATTCTCGCGGAGGTGCTGGGGGCCACAGTAGTGTTTCTTCCCCTTACTCCCACAGGGACATCATGTATGATGACGTCAACTCACGGTGATGCACATTATGTGAGCGTCCACATGCCGACATCCATTACATCCCTCCCTCCCTCCTCCTTCTCCAACTGCACTGCCACCTGTGAACTCCAGGTGGCAGTATCACAGCGGAGCTTGGAGCCCACCCTCCCCGGAGGAGGAGTGTGTCCTCTGGGACACTCAGTCCTCCTCCCCTAGATGACCCCGTAATTTCTTAAGTAACTATCTTCTTCGGGGATGTCTCTTTCATTAGGTCACACTTTTGGAATGATTCCCAAGCAGTACAAAGTAAACTGGGAGGATGGCACAGTCTGATTATGTAATCAGGACAAAAGGCATTGCAGTACAGCAAGCCCGAAGCCTGCAGGTCTATGAGAGACGATGTCCAGACTGTAATATTTAGTGAAAGTATGAACAGAGTTCCATGTGGCAGCAGCACATATGTCAGCAGCAGGGACATGTATAGGATTGCCGCCTTTGAATGAGGTAAAAACTAGATCCTAAGCTCCGCCCCTAGCCCCACCCCTTTTCAAGACTCATCGTGCACTGCTCCTCCTCCAAAGCCATTCATTATATCAGTAAAAGACGACACTTAAAGCAGCAGTTTAACACAAATGTTTTAATATTGTAATGTACCTGTTAAAGTTACTTTCCTAGGTGCTTCCTAGTTATTTATTTACTTGTGTATTTATTTATTGACAGGATGTAATACAAAGTGCCAGCCATTTAGATATGCTTTGTTTAGACACGGGGTGCCCTCTTTCCTAGGGATGCCCCTGTGTTACCCTTGAGGAAAGGAGGGAGAGGTGGGATTTGATAGAAACTTTTAAGTACCTCAAGGGAATCAACAAAGTCCAAGAGGGTAGCATCTTGTAGAAAAAGAGATGTGTAAAAACAAGGGGACACAATTTGAAGATAGAGGGGGGACGGCTCAGGGTTAATGTGAGGAAAAAATGTTTAACAGAGAGGGTGGTGGACACATGGAACAGCCTTCCAGAGGAGGTTGTGGGGTCACAAACAGTGGGGGAATTCAAGAAGGTATGGAACAGACATACGGCAATTCTTGTGGGGAGTAGGAAGAAGTAGGCTGCTGGTTAACTAGGCTCTGCAGCGTATCTAGTAGGTAGGGAAATGGGCAGACCAGGTAGGCCAAGCGGTCCTTATCTGCCGTCAAAGTCTATGTTTCTATGAACAACACAAAAAGCTGAGAGGGCTTTCTGCAGTCCTTGGTGCTGGTAACATAGCATCTGAGTGTTCCATGTACATCCAAAGTATGGAGCAGTGCCGCACCCTGATTGGCGTGCTCAAAGTAATAAACAGGAAGGTGTAGCGTTTGATTCCGTGTAAATTCGGATACCACCTTCGGTAGAAACTAAGGATTCGTATGCAAACAGACTGTCTCTGTGAAAAGGAGGCTCACACATTAGAGCCTGAATCTCTGAAATCCTTTGAGCAGAAGTGATTGCAACTAAAAAGAACATTTTTCATGATCACTTTTTCCATTTTTTAGATCTACCCTGACCCAGAACTGGAGACGCAGATTCTCAGCTTTGTCATCCGTTGCATCCACAGCGAGGAAGGCTGCCGGTGGACTGGCAGCATCAGGCAGCTGCAGGTAAGGAGGGGCTGAACGGTGGGTCTCAAAATTCAAAGTCACGATCGCAGGAAAAAGCAGCTTCTTAAAGCAGCTGTATTTATTAGTTACCATGTCGGCTTTCTTAAAGCAATAATGTGTTGTTGTTTCTTTGTTTTTTTTTCCTGGCAAAAACATCAATATATACATTTTTAATTTTGTTTCATTTTCTTTTATTCCTGAACTTAAATACAGGATTTTTAAGTTTTAAAAGTTTTTGCTCTTGTGGCATGCCTGTGATGGAAACATTAATTAAATCTCTTGGTACAGTGCTGTGCTGTTTACCATCAGAAACAGGTGGCAGCACCATCCTAATACACCCACAGTATGAATCTAGCTTGTACAGTCAACAGGTAATCTCAGCGGCAGAGACTTTTACAAACTACGAGTGGCAGCCATCTTTAATGACCTAAGTCATTAAATAACAAAATTAGCTATAAATGTTGTTTTAAAAATATCTGAGAAAATCAAAAATACTCCTAGGATGAATATAGGGATATTAGAAATACATTTGTGCAGCTGGCCCAGTGGCACTGAGGGTTGAGGTGCTGGACGCCACGCCTCGCACCGCACCAGCGACCCAGGTTTGGGAACGAGCTTGGACCACTGGGGTTGGCAGGGGTGAGAAAGGATCAAGTGTCCAGAGGACTACTTTCCCCTCTCGGGGGAGGGGAAGGAGACCTGTCGTCCAGCTCGTTGACTGCCCTCCGGCGGCTGGAGGGCAGTATGGTCGGAGACACATGCGGCGTCATCATGTTGGTAGGGTGGGGGATGGGAAAAAGTGGAAGAGAGAATCTGGCAGGTTCCTGATGGCTCCTGCATTAGCAGGGGGTCGACCCAGGCATCTGGATTGGGTCTGAGGGCGTTAACCCTCCTCTTTGGCCCGCCGCGGAGAGCATTCTGCGGGGAATCACTAGGGTTGTCGATATGGGGACACAGGAAAGCCAGAGAGTAAGTCTCGCTGAAAGGATGGACCGCAGCAACCTGCCAGGGCTTCCAGGAGGAAAAACAGATAACAGAAAAAAACAAAAGAAATATATTTGTGCTAAAAACAAACAAAGAAATCTATATGATGACGTGTTTTGCCAGCTAACAAATACTGACATAATGAGCCCACATGTCATGCATCAGAAGCCCTTGCATCTCTGTATCGATTTCTTTATTGTGAGTCACTCACACTGGAGACACTTTTTAAACAAAAAAAAACAAAACAAAAAACCCCAAAAGTATTTAAAACGGTATTTGTTAGCCAGCCTGTCTGCAGTACTAGGGCTGTCGCGCACGATGCTGATGACACGGGTTGCAGAACAAGCTAGTAGTGTTGGGAGGGGAGGGGTTGCAGGGTGGTGGAGATGGTAGAGGATAAGTCCCAGACGGTGAGCATGAAAAAGAATTAAAGATTTTCTTGCTGAGGGTTCCCTGATGGCCCAGCTGTGCTGCTGTGGCAGTGTGTTTGGTTCAGGAGCGGACTTTGGAGCTGGCTCGACAGCCAAGGATGCTGGGGGTGTAGTGGTGCTGCATAGTGCACTCCCAGCTAGGGAGGAGTAGTTCTGAGTTCTGCCGCCACAGTGACCCCTCCCCCCTGGGAGCATGATGCTCTGCATAGAGCTCACTGTGTGCGGTCATGGCCAATGGAGGCATGGCACGGCACCGCTCAGGGAGTGTAAACAATGAAAAAAGCAAACCATGCGGTTTCCACGACTGCAGCTGCCACTCTCAGACCATGCTCCGCATTGACCTCCGTTGGGAGGATGGCAGGGGTAGTAACAAACAGTGCTAGAAGTTTGCCCGGGGGAGAACCTGGACCTGAAGTCTGGGTGGACCAGTACTGGAGGACAAAAAGCGACATGGAAAGAAAATGTTTTAGTTGCTGTGATAAGAAAAGCACCTCATTTTCATGAGGGTCCCCGGCAATTATAGAAATGTCAGTTGTAATCCTCTCAATATTAGCCCTTCACCTTAACGGAGGGATAAAATATGTATAGGATTGCTAATGGGAGCACTAGGTTTGAACAGCAAACACAAAAACATCACTGTCTAGAACAGTGCAGCAACAAGGGTGCCTGCAAAAACCGCACCCAGTACACACAGCCACATGGTAGCGGTCCAAACAAACACACACTGAGGACCACTACCACGGCTACAGAACAAAATAAGAAATTATGTTTTTGCAGGGGGCTCCGACTCCACCTCTCGCACCCCCATTTCTAAAATAATGAACTCTGAGAAGGAGTTGGATTATGGGGAATTAGAAACTGGGGGCTGTGAGATGGGACTTAAAATGATGTACACTCATCTCACAGACAGAAACTCTGAGACCAGGAACAGAACACTGGTCTCCAGGTCCACACTGGCTGAGCCGCTCTATGCCTTAGCCTCTCCACCATGGGAGCAGCTTGGCCAGTCGCCACTTTTTTCCAGCCCTTCTTTACTTCCTCCAGTCCCTCCCACGGATGTGATAGCTACAGGGGTACTGATAATTGCCGTTCGCTATCCTACCCCTGTAGCTGTCCTTATTTTGCCCTTTCTACAGTGCTCGTCTTACATGCCCTGTTCAGGAAGCACTGTTCTGACCAGTTACTCTAATGGGAGTTTGAGACTGAAGCTACTCTGAGAGGAGACAAGCCCAGGTTCTCCACAGAGGGCAGTTCCGGACCCCACATTTTGAGAAGTCGGGGTGGGTCTTGAGGATAGAGGGTAGAACCAAATGCTTACAGAAAAGTTGCATTATAACTTTTATCTTGTTTGTACTATTTCCAGTATTGCTTCAGCAAAGTGCTGGCCACCCTTGGAGTGGCGTTGGTGTCCGCTGTGAATGCAGCTGTGTGTCCACTCTCCCGGCTAGAGATAGGGTGCAGCCCTGGAATCCCTACAGTGGTGGTGGGGAATGACTGGGGGAGTGCACAATGGACAAAAATTTTTTTTTTTTATAAAAAATGAACTGTTTTTCTTGTCTTATCAGAGTCACCTTGCAACGTGTGCTTTTAATGTCATCCCATGCCCAAACCGCTGCACAGTCAAGCTGAGCCGAAGGGACCTGCCAGAGCACCTGCAACATGACTGCCCCAAACGAAGAGTCAAGTGCGAGTTTTGTGGAAACGACTTTACCGGGGAAGGTTATGAGGTAAGAGCAGCAGTTGGGTCAGAGTAACCTGTTTTATGGCCCCCTCTCCCCCAAAATGCTTACGCTTTATAGTGTTTTTTTTTTTAATTTGTAAATGCATCACCCTCATAAGGCCCTCTGATAGCCTCCCAACCCCTGATACATGACACCACTTCTGTTGAACAGCACAAGGCCCATGGATACTGGCAGCCTGTCCTATGGATGTTCACAGCGTAAGCATTCCCCCAATTTCTTATAATCCCCCCAACCCCTTTTCTGGCTGTGTGCCGTGCTAGTTTTCTGCCTTGCAGGCATGCACTGCCCCCTATGGAGGAGGCTGCCCTCCTTGATGCACTGCAATGGTTACTGCGGAGGGGACTGCAGTGTTGACCTCCTCCCATCAAGGAGATGTAGTCTGGAATTCTATTCTTGTTCATGAACCCGGGTCCCCTGCATAGTACCATGATGTGATGCAACCAATAGACCATCCTGGCAGCCTAGATTTAACACTTTATTTCCTTGGTGCAGACCAGCAACATGTCATTTTCAGTTTGGTGGTTCTGCTTCTATACAGTTTTTTCCAGCTAGGAGGGGCTGAGCACTGGGAGGTCCGATGACTTACTGAGGATGACACTGTGACCCAGCGGCTGCTTGGAAATGTTATCAAATGGCCTGCCTTTTTGGAAGTTTTTTCCCTTTTTTTTTTTTTAATCAAGTCTTTTCTCAATGCCAGTTCTGCCCGGCACCATTTCCCCAGCCCTGCCACTGACCTTCTCATGGACTTACTGGTTATCCACCACTTGCAAAATGGGTTCCAAAAACCTGTATTCTGATTCGTCAAAACAGGTCACCTGACCATGAATTAATCCCCTGTGAACCTTCAGTTGCTTTGCCGTACTACAAAATCCTGAGTGGCAGCAATGTAAAGTGACCTGTTCAGATCACTCCACCAGAGAAACATGTAAAAAAAAAACTACAGCTACGGCATCCTAATTAGGACAAATCCACCTAGTGGAGAACTACAACTGCGGCATCCTCAGAAAGATAAACCCATTAGGTGGAAGAACTGTTTTATTACAAATGCATGTAAACAGTGTTTTTTTTTTTTTTTTTAATATTTATTTGGGTAAACCTCTAAAATAAAGTTGCCCATTTTATAAGTGAATTAACCCCATTCCAGGGCATGGGTTTACTGAGAATGAATTCATGCCTGGCTGGTTGAAGTACTCTGCCTGCTCCCTCATGCCTCACACACCACCACCACCAACCCCCCACCCTCACCCCCAGCGTGGATTAATTCTTAGTAAACCCATGCCCTGTCGTGGGTTAATCCTTACTTATCCAGGACCATCCATAGTGGTGGGTGGCTTGCTGTGTCAGTCATGCATGAGCCGGGGGGTCATGGGCCAGACTTGGCTTTTTCCTCCATCCTCCAGTTTTTCTCCCCAAGGGTGCCAGCATACAATGACTGAAGCATGCATGCATACAGTGGCTCACATGTGCGCAAGGGGTTCGGTGGTTACCACTGTCTGTTCCTGTGCTTCCCAGCTATGCCCCCACCTGGTCTCCACCATGGGACAGCCTATCAGTGTGAGCAGTGTCGTCCCCTCCCCCACCACTCTTCTTGAGGAAGGAGAGCAGTTCTTGAGACGCTCAGTTCTCCCTCCTCTGGCTGGCCCTCAGTGGCCCACGCTCATTCCCTAAATGCAGGTCGCCAGCATCACAAGCAGTAGAGCTACTCCTGCGCTGACGGGCCAGCATTTACATGACTTGTTAACTGCCATAAGCGAAGCAGATCTGCCGTCTTTAAACTCTCCAGCTCATTTCACTGGCTCAGCAGCAAGGCGTCCGCATGTGACACCGACAGCCTAGGTTTGGGAACGGACCCGGGAGTAGGAGGGCTGGCCAGGCGAAGAAGGATTGAGCACCCGTGGGATGGCTCCCCTTCTCTGGGGGGGGGGGAGTGGCCAGTGTGTCAGTGGCCCCTGGTGGAGGCCGGGCGAGTCACAATGACCAGCACCAGTTTACATTGGAGGCAGGGACAGACACTAGACGTCATTGCATGTCCTGCCTCCTGGGGTACAAAAGAGCATTAACAAAAATCCTGGTCCCCAAGGCATGATACCTTGCTCTGCCGCCGTCTCCACTTTATTTGTTGTTTTTGTTTGTAATAATAACCATATTTTCTTTTGTATGTATACGTAAATTTTATTGTTTTATTTGTATAATACAGGGCTGTCTTGTAAATAGGACTTTATGTCCTAATGATATGATTCCTGTTTAAAAATAAAGTTTTTACTACTGCCCTGATTGTCCGAACGGGGTGGGGGTTCCGCTTCTATGGATCCACCCTGGAGGCAGACCAAGGCTTGATCCCATGTGACCATTGGGGGTGGATGCCCACCCGGGGGTAAGCCTAGGCATGGTGGGACGGTGTGTGGTGCAGGGCTGGGCTCCCAATTGGTGGATTCAGGGGCCCGGGCCCAAAAAAAAAACTTCTTCAGATCACTAATAATTTTGCTAGCCTCTCCAGTTGAACCTTTCCTAAATGGGCCATAAGGAAGAAGTTTGTTCTGCTAATAAGTGTCAAGACATCACGCTATTGCCCCACAACCAGTCCTTCATTCCTTGCAGTCAGCATGCTATTCGACTGACAGCCTCGTCCATGTCACATATATTCTTATGACATGCCCTTGAATTGAAGGAGAGCTTATGTTCCACCTGCCTCATCTTTCAAAAACTGGACAGGGCCGACTAAGAAAGCAAAACCGTGCTGGGGGAAGCTTAGTGTGACCTTTTCTTTACTGAGTGCCTTTTCCAATTATCCGAAAGCAGGTTAATGAGCTGCCGGTTTGCTAGACGTGGCTGGGGGGGCTTGCTGCCAGCCGTCTTTGAGAAGGTTAGCACTGAGTCATCAATTGACAGAATGTAAACGAAACTGGCCTGCTGCTTACTCAAAAGGGGAATTGCAAATACTTTTGTGATTTTTACCTTTTTTTGAAGGTCAGTATTGTAGCAGAAGAAACAGATGCCCAAAAATGTGTTCTTTGACGAGCTGTGTGGGCTGCAGATCAGATCAACAGTGTTTTGGTCTTTCAGTGGAGATAAAGTTTTCAACTCCCACTCCATCTGCCCCCAATCCCTCTCTCTCTCTCTCTCTCTCTCTCTCTCTCTCTCTCTGCCCCATCCGTCTCTCCACCATCCCTCTCTCTCTCTCTCTCTCCCTCTCTATACCCTTTCTCTCTCCTCGCTGTCTTCTCCTTCTTTCCTTCTCTCTCTGTCTCTCTCCCACTCTGGTGGTTCCCACTCTCTCTACATATTCTATCTCCCCTCTCTCTTTCCTTCTCTCTCTCTCTGGCACAGTTCCAAGCAGATAGCTGGGCAAATGGGCAAACTTGGTGGTCCTAGTTCGGTCCTTTTCTGCCGTCACACTTCTATAAATCTATGAATCTGTCTCTCTTTGTTTCCCCATCTGTACCCTTTCCCTCTCCCCTGTCGCTCTTTCTCCTCTCTCTGTCCCTCATTCTTGTGCATATGTATTATTCTTTTCCTTACTCGTGCTTAATCTTATTATTATTTCCCCAACATTTTTGTCCCTTTGTTCCTCCCATCTCCCCGACATTAGGGTCACTATAGCTGCACCTTTTCCTCCAGCCTGAAGGATGGGTGCATGGCTGCCTTCACAGCTGGCACCAGTGCTCTTTCATGATTGGCTGATGGGGGTGCATAAATGCAGAGCGCCCTGTCCCTTTGCGTTGCGGGAGCTGAGTGCCTCACTTTTGTGATGTCCAACCCCCCGGTCACCTCAGCATGGAATTATGTGGCACAAACACCAACCATGGTCTTCATTTAGCTCCCCTCCAACAGAGGTTAAGGTACAATAGAGAGCCTTTGCCTGCTAAATGCACTGAAGTCAGTAGGTGTGTTTTACATCTGCAAAACATTTTTATTTTTGTGGGGATTCTAAGCTGGGGTGATCCATTTTGCCCATAACCCACTGCAGAATGCACTGATTTGAATTTGGTCTCCCTCTCTATATGGAGGAACAGAGTGGTGCATTCTGTAGCTTATCTCGGCTCAGGTCCTGGGAGGGAACACACTTGTGCATTTACAAAACTGCTGAATCATTTCAGCGCCTGTCTAAAAATCTCTCTAGATCATTTAGAAATGATGAGCATAGGACTTCAGCGATGTCAGCACCAGGGATGGTTGCATGAAACTCGAGCTCCCGCTCCCCTGCTGACCAAAAACTGCTATTTTCTTTGAAAGCCAGTAACTTTGACTATCCTCACCTTCATGGGCACTAGCCTTCAAATGGGGGGGTGTTGAAAAAAATAAAAATACCAACCAGGCTCCACCAGTGATGTCATCGGGACCTCAGCTGTCCCCCCAGCCTCAGATAGCATGGCCTCCTCTCCTGATCTCATGCTGGTGCAGTGGCATTGAAAGTTACCAATAGTAGACTTCTGAATGAACTGGTGGCATTAGGTCTCTCACCAGCATGTTTCAAGAGATTAACACAATAAAGTAGGACCATAAAGATCAAACTGCTATGAACATGGTAACAGAAAAAGCGGACATGATGGCGGGACCTGCTCCTGTATCTCCACCACTGTGTGGTACAGCTTAATAAGAACTTGATAAGAAGCAGCAAGATCTGGAAGGGTGCCTCTGTCGCAAGAATCTGAGGATTTATGGGTTGTCTCATGGTTAGGAAGGGACACATTACCAGAGTCACAGAAAAACTGTATTGTCCTCTCTGTGACGAGGTACCTGTGTAAACGAGCCTCTGGCTCAAAGGTTGTAAACTGATGCTTAATAAATAAATAAATAAAAACTGCTCAGAGACTCTCTCCAGCTCCTTCCATCCCCCCCCCCATTTAGAACTGGACCTTGAAAGGATACATAGAACTCTAGGATCTAAGCCAGGCCCCAGTGAGTGCCTTCGCTCCAGAGTAATTACATTTTTATGCACATAAGTAGAAAGAAAGGTTCTCCTCATGGTTTGGTGCCAAAAAGTAATAAAATACAAAGAAACCCAGATATATTTGGACCGTGATTTTGCACCAGCAGTTCAACAGCAGGGGCAGGCCTACACCCCATATCTTCATGCCGTACACTTTCAGACCCAACACCCAGCGAAGCTCCAAGTACTGTATGAGGACAGAAAGATTTTATATCGCACACCTAAAGAGTTAAACAAGACCTTAATCATAGGGGCATCGCTCTTCCGCCCCCCACCTGCACAGCCACAGCACAGTCGCTCCTCCTGTCCTCACCAACGGTGCCTTGTTGGTGCTTACCAACCAATGATGGATGGGGAACGCTCCAACATGACTCACAGCTCCAGGATACAACATTCAAAAGACAGCCTGCTGGATGCCATACCTCGCGCTACACTGGTGACCCGAGTTTGGGAACGACCTCGGGTTGCTGGGGTGCCGGCACAGGGGGGCTGGGAGGGGGTGGGAGCAGGATCGAGCATTGGCTCTCCTCTCCCAGGCAAGGGGTGGGGTCACCTGCCCGTAATCCCACCATCACCGAATGGAGGTTCAGTGCCAGCGCAGGCGGTTAACGGCACAACTGGAAGGGAGAGGCATCCCAAATGGCGTGCGCGTGCATGCCTTCACACGCACACGCTAATTCAAGGATGAGTTGGTGTAAGGGCTGTGAGAAAACCCACAAAAAAACTGAAACTACATATGAAAAAAAAAAAGACCGCCTACTGAAGCAGTTTGAGAGACCTCATCACTAATGTGGCTGCCGTGTCTTATCCACTTATGAAACAGCAGCTACACTCAGTCTAGACTTCAACTATATTATGCAAATGCAGTCTTTTTATTTCAGACTAGCTGAACTCCGTTTCTAATCTTTCACTATGAGACTCTCATCATGTTCTGGTAGGCCATTGTGAGGGAAGGTTGGGAGCTTTGTTTGGGGGGTGGGGCCTCTTTTTGCATGCAGGGGTCCCCCCAACCCCGCTCCTGACAGCATCATACCTGGCAGATGAATTATGGAAGGATTTTGGCTATCTTAATGGCTCTATGGGCTCCCAGTGCACTAGTATGGCATAGCAATGCAACTCATGGGGGTTGCTTCGGGGGGGGGGGGGCCTTTGTGGCTGACCGGCTCTGACATAGAAGATTCCTGGAATTGTAGCCATCTCCACACTGGGACATGTAGCACTGACTTCTGCTCTGACATGAAGAAGATAAAGCCTCTCTCTCCTGGGCTTCCTTACTGGGGGAGCAGGAGTTGCCGCTCTACCTCTCTAATCTCATGCAGGCTTACACTCTTGTGGACTTCCACCAACGTCTGACCCTTTCTCATTCCTTCTCTGGTTGAAACAAGTTGTGGGTGAGGGGCAGCCTGTGAGGAGTGAGAGGGGACTCCTATATTGTAATGCCTGCCCCCCTCCCGCTCAGCTACAGATCTCTTAACCTCCTCTACACAATGCACCATTTTCGACTGAACCCCTTCAGTGGTACTAGAGAGCTACCACATCAGGGAAGCTCACAGTACTGTTAGCACAAGAATCTCACTGTCCTGGCTAGTATGCTGTCTAGACTAATTCTGAAGTATGCGATTACCAACAGGACACATAGGCATTTGTGGGATGACATTTTATTTTTCCATACTAGATTCTGGAACCATGGGATGGTTTTGCTTAAATGTCTGTCTTTTTTGTTTAGCAGACTTTAACAAGATACAGTAATGTACTAATGATACATTAAGGGTTAGCTGGATGGCTGATATCGAATCAGGTCAGCCTGGCAACTCCGTTACTGCCCCCCACAGCTCACAGATGTTTGCCCATATAATGTAGTATTACTTGATTGTGGGGGTTGGGGACACTGAGAACCTAGGACAGCCTTTTTCACAGCAATGCAACATTTTCTTGGTAGGTGGCCTTGGTACTCCTACCCTGAGGGCCCACTGCTGTACAACGAACTTTCCTCATGCGGCAGACCAACCAACATCTCCGCTGGGCACGCACTTGCCCTGCCTCCTGGAAGCCCTCATCACAACATCTTGATTCTCCTTACCAGAACCTGACTCCTTTCCCATGGATACAGTTGATGGCCCTTTTCCCCCATACAGCCCAACCCCGTGTACCCCTTAGAAGACCACTGTATAGTTATACCCCTGTTTGTTCAGGGATTCTGTGCCTGCCCTCTGCCCAGTTATCAGATGGCCTTTTCTGAATTCAACCACTGTTTTGGCTAGGAATTATCCTCCCAGCGTCCTTTGCCCAACTGGCAACTTACTTCCGCACATGCCTAGTGGCATAGTTCATGCAGGTTTGAAGTCAGTACTGGCGGATAATGCAGCAGCAGTTCACTCGTTTTATATATTTGAATCGATGAGTTGGCAAAATACAAGAGTACCGCCACCTGACCCAAGGCTAGCCTCGGCTAGCAGAGGCTTCACTTACTGGGTCATATCCACATTACTGTGACTTGACATTTTTATAATGGATGTTCCAACAAAAATGTTATCTTGGAATGTAAATGGTTTAAGTAATCCAGTCAAACGAAGCAAAGTATTCCGGTTGTTAAGACAGAAAAGCTTGATATTCTTTATTTACAGGAAATGCATTTGACAACAGTGGAACACAGTAAACTTGCTGGGGTTGGGGGGTATGTATGAGGTATGTGCCTCCTCCTAGAAGACTGGGAAATGCTGCGGTGTTGCCACTTTTTTTTTGTACTTTGTTTTATTATTTTCAATAAAAAACCAAGCAGATACCTCCTCATAGCGGGCAATACAATGGTACATATAGTTGTCACTCACAAATATGAGCTGCAAATCTGGTGCCATCCAGCAGACCAGACCTGGGTTTGAATCCCACAGCTTCCAATTGCATACTGTGTGACCCTGAGTAAGTCACTTAACTTCCCTGTGCTCCCAGGTCGCTCCTGTAAAAAAGCTTTCAGCTTAGTGTGCTACTCCTGGTTAAATAACTAAATAAAAAAAAAAATCTGATAATCACAACCAAGTCTCCTGTACTCTTGTACAATAGAAGTGGGGGATCCCAAAAAACCTAATTACTAAATAAAGAGTACAGAAATGCTAGCCATCTCAGTGGCTTGGAGAGTATCCAAATTGGTAGAATTTACTGAGGAAAGTCCACGCAGACACTAGGAGCTGCTATTTATCCATTCTATCAGAATTTTATAACATAAAGAGAAAATTATGCTGTCGTAAAGTAGTTCTACACTCAGTAACAATTATAGCAAGGTTTCAACTTTTCAAACTCAGTATTTCTCCGTTATAAAATAACATTCAGTCTCAGATGCAATCGGCTATAAAGATAGTCAGATGCAACATGCTATCCGATTGAAACAGAATATTAGCTGTTCATTCAGGACAGAGTATCCTTCCCCTCTGTCGAGCAGGCTGAGAAATTAACCACTGGTGGAAAATACCACCATAGCAGTCCATGTGCCTGCACAAAAGCCCCCTCCCGAACCAAAAAGTACAACTTGTTCCCACCTTACTCTTGATAGGGAAAAGGAAACTTTAGTGGACTCAAAGGAATAAGAAAAGATGTTTTAATATCTTTAAATATAGTCTATACCATAAACTAATGTCCCGGTTAACAGTGCCAATCATCACAAGTACTGGATCTCGTCAAAAATATTCAGTCTTCCTCCAATTCTTCACAGACTCCTCCTCATCCACGGCAGCAACCTCTCTGGAAGCAAACTCTGCTCCCAAAGTCCTCACCAGGACTGTCTGGGGTATGTTGGTTTGGGACGGATGAACTGGGGGGGGGGGGTTACCCTATAAGCTCTCTTCAGGGCGGTCCAGTCAAAATCCCCAGGAATGGAAAGCCGTGCCTGTAGCCACTCTTTCAAGAAAGTTAACAAATTTAAGACCCTCAGCACCTTCAGGTATACCAACCAGTCGGAGGTTCCCAGCATGTACTTCATTTTCCAAGGCCTCTAGTCTGCCTCGGAGCTGCGTATTTTGTTGTGTCAGGGTTTCAACCACAGCCTGAGTGGTGGTCGATCTTTTGTCATAGTCCGATACAGCCCTTGTTAGTGCCATCAGGGTGGCATCATGTTTCTCCAGCCCCGTCAGCAGTTTCTGTATCTTGGCATCCATAGATTGCATCATTTTTAACATTTGTTGCCACGGAGGACTCAAGGAAGATTCTGGCGTCGTTTCTAAATTAGGACAGGAAGGCCCTCCAGCATTCCCTTGTTTAGCTGCAGTGGATTTAGTTGCAACTTGAGCTTGGTTTTGTTTTTTGCCCATGGTGATTTTAGTATCAATTGAAAGCTAGTGATCTTAGGAAGACGTTCCACTGAAAATATCTTGAGCTTGATTGTTTTTTCCCACTTTAATTAAATATATGTGGGAACTGAAGTGGAGAGCATTCAATGAAAGTTTCCGCCAGGAGATCGGCTGTCTAGTGTCCCCCGTGTTGCCACTTTAATCCCTGCAGCTACTACTTGTGCCAGCGTGGCTCAGTTGGTAGCACATCCGCCTCTGGACCAGAAGGTCGTGGGTTCTCGTCCCACACCGGGATTGGACTTGCACCTAAAAATCGCTGGCATCCGAGTGCAGTATTGGGGGGGTGCTGTACTGCTGAGGTGTGCCGTCTTTCGGATGAGACGTTAAACCGAGGTCCCTTCTGCCCATCCTGGTGTTGTCCTGGTGAGTGTCCAAGTGGAAGTAAAAGAACCCAGGGCACTCTTCGCAAAGAGTAGGGAACATTCCCGGTGTCCTGGCCAACATTCCCCTTCCCATAAACCGGTTCATGCAATTATCCAGGCTGTGTGTGGGTGATGATGTGCGATATGGCCGCCACCACACATTCAGTCACTTCACTACTAGTCTAGCATTGCTTGTAAAGCGCTTTAGATGTATGAAAAGTGCTATATAAATGCTGATTCTTCTTCTTCTTTCGTCTGCTCAGTCAACTACATAGACCCTTGGATCACTATGTAATTTTTTTTTTTTTTTTCAATAAAGGTTTTTATCCTCCCTAGCATATGTTGGTGGCTATCAACCCTGTCCCCACACCTGGTGGCCGTTCCTTACCTCACTTCTGGTCCAAGAGCTAGTTCCTCTGCAGATTTCATCCCTGTGGCAGAGCAGTAGGTGAAGGGCCATCTTACACCCCCCCCCCCAACACACACATCCAGATCACTCTGGGACTGGAGCGGTAGGGTGGACTTCCGAGACACAGGCAGGGCTTCATAGAGTCCAGTCCCCTAGATTTTCCTTCTGATTTTTCCTCCCTCATTGCTGGGGTGTGCACATGCCACAGAAGTCCTGCAGCACCTTCCTGTTCTTCCCGTCCCTTTACTGTCCTACCACCAGGTCAATCTCCCCTTCCCGGGAGAGGAGAGCAGTCCATCGGACGCTCTGTCCTCTCTCACTCCCGGCCAGCCCCCACCAACCTGAGACCACTCCCAATCCTGGGTCACTGGTGTGGTGTGCGATAGCACGCTCTGTCCTCTCCCACTCCCGGTCAGCCCCCACCAACCTGGGACTGCTCCCAGTCCTGGGTCACTGGTGTGGTGGGCGGTAGCACTACCACAGCACCACTGGGCTGTCTCACTATCATTCTTACAGGGTGCTTTTTCACCTCAGAAGTGACACTTGCGAGTGTCTGTTTCCCACCTAATACTGAAAAGGGGCAGGGTGGGTTCCACACTTGTCAGTAAGCTGATGGGGATGTTCACGGGACAGCTAATTTTAGGGGGCAGCTAAATCTCACCCTGTGTCCAGAATTAGACACCTCCAGGCCTGGAACCCATAGACTTTCTCCAGCTCAGAAATACCTGTCTCAATCGATGCAGCACCTGGGGGTTTATTGCTGTATGGCATATGCTGGTTCCCTCTGACAGGATGTATACCCATTATACAGCAAGCCAGACATTTTTTTTTGCTACTCCTTTTTCTATTCCTCCCTGGCCCTGGTCTGCCCATCGTCCGGCTACCGTCCCACTGCTCCGCTCCACTTCAGGCCCTCACCCCCTGTAACTCCCATGGCTTACCCCCCGTGGTGGGGCAGCGGGGAGCCCCCTACTCACCCACCAATACAGATCCAGTTTGGAGGCATTACCTCCAGAGACAGAGCACCGGGGACAGCCATCAAGCTGCAACGACCAGCCACCAGGGTCTTTTTCTTGGTTTACTTCCCTTGCAAGAGCGTGGTGTGCAGTGATGCCTGCGGCGGGCTCGGACACACTCCCGTGCATGCCCCCACCAAGCATCTGCCGCCCCACCCCACGTTTCCGCGGACACCATGTCACGAGCCCCCAGCCTCCACTAGGGGCAGGCATGCACTGGCTGCTGATCACCCCTCCTGGAGATGGAGAGTCGCTCATCGGGCGCTCGAACCATCTCCTCCCTGCCGAGCCCCAGCAGCCCACGCTCATTCCCGAACACAGGTCACCAGCACGGTGTGAGGTGTGGCGTCCAGTGCCTGAACCCTCCGTGCAACTGGGCCAGGCACCTCAGTCAGACTTGATTATTTTATACTGTCCAGTGAGCACTTCCATACAGTACAAGATGGGTCCTATGACCCTATGGTTCTCTCTGATCATAAGGTGAATCTAGGCCATACATCCAAAACTTTCTGGCATCTCAATACCGCTGTGTTATGGGATGTGGAGTTTTTGGGCCACACTTAAAAGAACATATACAACAGACAATAGGGGATAATGATACAGGAGATATGAGTGACCCTGTCCTGTGGGACACACTAAAGAATGTGGCTCATGGCTGAATTGTCTTGTACCCTTCCCAAAAAGAGAGAGATAGGGAGGCAAAATTAGTAGCCCTCACAGACACTTTGTACCCTACAGTGCCTAAACACCCAGAACAAACCCCACCTCAATACCCAAATTACCAAAATTCAGGACAAGATACAGGAGATATTGCGGGCAAAGGTGGAGCTTGCACTTCAGTATGTAAAGCAATCTTATTTTGAAGGTTGGGCTAAAGCGGCTCGGCTACTAGCATGAAGGTGACACGCGCAAAAGAAAAACGCATGTATTCTACATCGACAATACAGTGCCCACACTTTGGTAAATTAGAGCATAGCGCTATTCAGATTATGCAAATTATGACAAATTACTATCAAGCTCTATATACTAAAGAAACTCTCATTTCCCCTAAGATGGCCCATGCTTACCTGGATAAGAGGCATCTCCCCACCCTAACTGAGATACAGTGTCGGCGGCTCATATGCCCGATCTCCACGGAAACATTCATTTAGTGCTAGGTATAGCCACAATGAAATCCCCAGGACTGGATGGATTCCCGGTAGGATTCTTTAAAACATTTTTGGCAGAGTTTCTCTCCCTGCTGTTATGGGCCTTTAGAGCTATTCAGGATGGCCAAGAACCCCCGTCTAGCTGAAGTAACTCTATCCACTCGGCTATTCTGAAGCTGGCCAAAGACCCCAGCAATCCTGTATCTTATCGGCCTATTCCCATGTTAAATATGGATTATAAGCTATTTATGGGCATTTGAGCCGGGTCTAGTACAATCTGCCGAATCTCTATTTACCAACAGTCAGTAGCCCACAATTACGTTCCCGACTAGTACGGTCTCCCGATGTACATTTTACCGCATGTTCATTTTCCCAACCGTAACATACTGCTCAACAAAGCGAACAAACGTACTACTTTTTATTCTTTCTCTGGTGTGATACCTTCCCTGCTGTCTCTAAACGGCCAACCTGCCTGCTGCTCCCTGGTTCCCTCCCTTAGCTGCTCAGCTGCTTAACACAGTCACTAAGCTGCAGCATATTATTGTAGTTTAAAATAAAAATAAATTTAAGTGCTGTGCTGAAACCGTGCAAGAGCATGGTGCTGTGCTGAAGCATGCTGGACATCTTGTTCCCCTTTCTGATCTATATGGACAGACCAAGCCAGGTTTATCTGTCAACATCAAACCACTGATAATATCCGTAGAACATTTCATGTTCTAGATTATACACAAAGTTGCACAATCCCCATAGCTCTTCTCAGCCTAGACGCTGAGAAGGCCTTCAGTAGGGTTTCACTGGCTTTCTTGTGGGAGACCCTTCACACATTTGGTTCCCCTCGCACCTTCATAAACTGGCTCAGTCAAATGCACGCTGTACCACAAGCATGTATTAAATGGCTTCTGTAGTACACCCATACAGCTTAGCCAAGGAACACAACAGGGGTGCATCCCTCTCCCCTGCTTTTTGCATTATATAGCTAGAACCCTTAGCAGCAGCCATCCAGCAGAATACAGGAATAGAGTGGGGCCCCACTTGGGGGGACCTTTAAAATAAATTTGTATGTGGATGACAGTCTCCTGAGAGAGCTTTCTCTGGATACTTCTAAAGTGGAGACATGGAAAGAGCTGTAAGCCTTTGGTCAGTGTCAGGGTTTAAACTTAATCTTCAGATAAATGGAACCACTACTTTTTAATTGAGCACCCACCTGGGAGTTGAAAAAACAGTATCCATTTTGATGGAATCGAACCATAATTAAATTTCTCAGTATTTGCATCCCCAATGATTTAGCTGCCCTGAAGATGGCGTTGTAGACCAAGTAGGACCTACAGCAAAAACTGAAGGTTAAATAAAAATGGCTAGACTGGGTGTGCCCAGCGGTTCCCCTTTGCAGTCACACTCTGTGTTTCTATGCTTAATTGAGCCCCTTACGCAACAGCTCACTTCCGATCTCACCAAACAGACTGCACTCTTCCAGGGCTTCTTTGACAGAGTGGAAGCAACTTCCAACTCCTCCTATTTTTCTGTCTTCAATTTATTCTGTTTCTCAGGATAAAATGATCCCTCATTTCCTTTGGAACAGGCAGCACCCTAGAATCAAATTCTCCACTTTTACAGTTCCCCAGGGACAAAGGAGGGGTAAACCTATCTCCGTTCTGCACCTATGCTCTGACTGCCCACTTGAAAGTGATCTGTTGGTGGGTCACCCCTCTTGCAATCCATTATAGGAACATATAGAATTTCACCTAAACAACATTTCTGATATCTCTAAATTGCTATTCTCATACCCCCGCCCCGGGGGGAACTTTCAGCTCCAAGATTTTACCACGTTTACAGCTGTCACATCAGTACAGTGGCTTAAATATATAAAAGCACCCTCACATAGCCAACAATTATAGTATTGCAGGCTACTTGAGACTGACAGGGACTTTACCCATTTACAGATCGACCTGACGTTCAGGCGATGGAGAAACCTAGGACTCCACTATCTATTCTAGTTCATGAATGAGCAGGACATGCTCCTCTTTCAGCAGCTTCAGAACACTTATGGTTTAATAGGAAGGAAGCACTTCAGATATGTACAGGTTAGAACCTTTCTTTTATATACCAACAGAGGTGCCCCGCATCTGCCCAATCCACTCCCAACCATGCTCATCTTCTGGGACACCTTACAAGGCACCCCTTGGCAACGTTTAATTGGGCATTTATATAGTGGGCTCCAGGCAAATTGGACAGACACCACAGGATATGTTCTGTCCACATGGGATGAGGACTGCAGGCTGTGTACACTTATGAAACCTAGTCTAGATATTCACTTTTCGCTCTCAAGGTTACAACTTCCAAACAGATGACTAGAGTTCACCAGGAAGTGCAGAAGTATCTTTTTGTACCCCCAAAATTCAGGCACAGTACATGGGAGACAGATATAGGTTTTACTGGAGGAAGCGTGGGACAGCATTTGTTGACCAATCCCACATTTTCTAGTCTTGCCCCTCCTTAAAGGAATTTTGGGAAGCCTTAAGCAACAGTTCCTTTGCGCCTGATCTTCTTCACTCGGGCACAGCCTTTCTCTCCATCCCTCCTCCAGTTGTCAGGCTGCGATCTCGGTCCCTGGCACCAATACTTCTCCTGGCTGCCAAGAAAGCTATTATGAGATTTATGGTTCCAAGTTACAGTTCCCACCATAGGCTATTGGCAGCAGATAGTAGCTGCTATATATACACACCTTCAAGAAAAGTACATATCGATTCAGGGGAAGGTTTTCTCAGTTCCAGGATAAACGGCAGCCTTGGGTCCTTTATGACTCAGAACCTCTGATTTGTGCCGTGAGACCTAGATTACCTGGACTTTGGGCTCATGACTGTGTTCTCATTTTGTCTGTTAGAGTGTAGAGCATGTCAGCCTATAGAATATATATGTCATTTATTCTACCCTTTTCAGGCTTGCAACTGGGTCATAAAAGTATTAGCTGTCAATCTAGCTGGCTAATTTATACCACAGTCTGGGATATACATTGTTGAGACTTGTGAGATTCTCTATACGTACTGCTAACAAATGTTTGCTATAAATGTATACCTGCAAAAAATGGCAATAAAAATGTTAACTATAAAAAAAGAAGAAATGATGAGTACAGTTGGGCCTTTAAATACTGCTACTGCTGCACGCCAGCCCAAGCATTATCCCTTTCACTGCTGCTTAAGTTAGTAATGTGTATTAAAAAAGTCTGTTCTCACAAAACATAGTTGTTTTTATTTATATTCATAAATCATCATCCTAACTATGAACTTAAAACTCCATCTTTTAGCTGAGTCACTTGCTGTTTAAAGGAAAACCATTGTTTTTCTAAACCCCCCCCCAAAAAAAAAGCCTTACCCCCTTCCCATTAGGGTTTTCGCCAGTAAGAGTGCAAGTCTATTTAAGTTTTGTAAACACCGTGATCGAGGAATACGACCAGTACTGAGCAGTGCCATCTCAGGTTACAGTGTGACTCTGCAAGGCTTACTTGTATGCTTTTCAGTAGAAGTGTGCCAGCCTGCCGGCACAGCAGTAGGGCTACCACTTGTGACGCCAGCGACCCAGGTTGGGAAGCGAGCCCAGTTGTCAGAGGGCCAACCGGCCAGTGAGAGGTGGATTGAGTGCCTGGAGGGCTGCTCTCCACCTCTGGGGAGGGAGGGCTGTGGGTCCTGCTGCTTTACCACCACCTGGGTGACCATGGGTGGTGGTGCAGCGAGACTACAGAGAAGCTGGGAGGGGAGGACACTGGCCGATATCTGGAGTGGCGGCACATCTTGGTGTGGCCCTGTCTCTTGGATCTCCCCGTGTGTCGGCATTCTGGGGCGGGGCACCAAGAAGATAGGAAAAACCCTGCACATGCCCTGTAGATGGGTCCCGGCGCCATGGTTCCATAACTAGGCTCTGGAGGTTCAGTGGGACTGTCCGATGCACTCAATATGGACTGGAGTGGGGAGTCCCGGGATCCCCCTCCTCCTGCCCGGGGGGGGTGGGCAAACCAAGGCCGGATGGGGGTTGGGTCCACTGAGATCTCCAGAGTTACCTGGGGCAGATTCCACGGTCTGCCTAAGGAGTCCAGGAAGAGAGGCACAAAATTGTAGCGACAAAGGGGGGCATAAAGAGAGAATATAAAAGAAAAATACAAGCGAGTGGCACGGAGCCCTATTGTAACCTGAGATGGCACAGCACAGTACCCACCATGTTCCCTGATCCCAGTGTTCACCAAATTAAAATAAAGTGATCTGCACTGTTTAAAAAAATTTTGTTTTTACTTGGAAAACTCTAATGGAGAGTAGGCTTTGGGGGAGTTTAGGAAAACACACTCGCAAAAACAGAATGTTATTTCTCAGCTGCAGACAAGCACAGGCAACTGGACAGGATGTGAAATCTACCAACGTTCCTGAGCTTGTTAAGCAGAAGATGTCATTCTGATAAACAACTTCAATAATTTCTTTATATAACCTCTAAAATTTGTTAAGACTCAACATTAAGTTCAGTTGTTAACTTGTTTGTATAATGTATTTATTGCTACAGAATCACCAAGGAATCTGCCCCCAGGAGAGCGTGTACTGTGAAAATAAGTGCGGGGCCCGCATGATGCGTCGCCTTCTGTCGCAGCACTGTCTGGCAGACTGTCCCAAGCGCACCCAGCCCTGCAAGTACTGCAACAAGGAATTTGTCTACGACACAATCCAGGTGAGGTCATGGATCAAATTCTACAAACTCTCCTCCCCAGGCTCTTCCTCGCCAAACCTGCCACTTTGCTTTTGAGCTAGTGAGTCATCTTTGGGTTTGGATAAATCTGTTGTAAAATAAAGAAAAAACATTCCAGTGGTGCAGTAGCAGTGTGACACCACCTGGGAAACTGGAGATTCATGTTCGAGCACCAGAATCCCTAGCTGGGGCGAGCATGCCATTGTAGTGAGGCACTTGGCTCTCGTGGAAGGAAGGTGGAGGCCAAACCACATTCACGCACCCCCTGCATAACCAACCAAGGAGGGCAGTGGCTGCACTCCCCACACCTTGGCCAGAGGAAGGCAGCAGCTGTAATGACCTCAAATGTCAGAAGAGGGAGCCGGGGAGAGGAGGGACTGGAAGGGAAACAAACAAAACATTGTAAACAACAAAAAAAATCCCAGCTGTAATGTTGTGTAGAAGCAGGGTTCCCCTGTTGGGTAGTTCTACATTCTGGATGCTGCATCCTTTAAAATGAAACACGAAAATATTTAGTTTCATGGTAGGGTGGGTGGAGGGTCATCATTTATGTTTTTAATTTTGTTTTATTGTGAGTCCTTCTGCCTGCCGATGGCCCAATACACTACCAGCCTCTGCTTGACATCCTCTCTGAAATCCTGACCGTAACCCACAGCTTCTCCCCAGTGGGTGCGACCTCCCAGTTCCCAAAACTGGAAGGTGAAGGAGCTGGCGAGGCATGGGAGGAGTCGATAGGGCTCTACTGTGGCATGGAGGGCAGGGAGGATTTATCTGCCTGGTGCTGTTTGATATTTTTTCCCCCAGTAAACTCTCTCTCATCCACCGGGTGTGGTTCTGAGGCGCAACCAGTAGGATGCCTGCCAGCACTGTCAGAAGGGTGGGCAACTCACACCCTACATTTGGAACTCCCCTGTCAGCCACACTCTGGCATGTGATACCTCCACATCACTCACCAGGGGAGTTGGTAAGTGCTGACTTAAGGCCACTTATTCCTCCCACCGTGACATGCCGCCCTTCCCCTGGGCCACTATTCGGCAGTCATGCAGTGAAGGAAGATGCCTTTCCCTTCCTGAGGTAGGAGGCATCCGAGATGGTCGCAGCAGATGTGCTGTGCTCAGGGTGCCAAACACAGGTCGACTGGATGGCAAGCAGTAGCATTTACCGCTGCACTAGACACTGGTCCCCATCATAGACTGGAATGTCACAAATGGAAAACTATCAACTGGGTGAGGACTGGCCGCAGGAGCAGACGCATATGTGAGAAATAACAGCCAACAAGGTATCCGGCTGTGCTGAAATATCCAGATGCCCCTGGGTGTATTGTGAACTATGAGGCGAAGCAGAGTGCATTCAGGCCCCCAAGAAATCTGTATATTTATGTGTGACTGAATATCGTGCATGGTCCTGCTGTGCTTGTTTAGGTAGGTAGGTAGTTTGCTTGTTGACCGCCTTCCCGAAATGGCTCAAAGCGCGTCATAACACAAGACGCCTCAGTCAATCAAAGATACATAAAACTGAACAAAAGCAATTCCACCAGCAGAAAATGCAAAGGAGTTAAGTGGGTTCACTGATTTTTACACTGCTTGATGAGGGTCCTAAAATACTGAAAAAGCCACTACATTACATTTAATGACTAATCGCTGCAAGAGCTGATCTTTCTAATTCTGCTGAAATAACGGGATGCTGTGTAACAGTTGTTTGCTAATCTGATTAATGTTTTTTTCCAAGCTGTTTTATAAGACAAAATAAGCAACACTGTGTCTAAATATACTGTATATTTATTTTAAATTAAGCCTTCCCAAAGGTGTCATGAGCTCCGTAGGTGAATCACCTTGAATGGCTTAGTATTTACCTGTGCAAAATAGATTACTGCTAACCAAAAAAACCGAATGACTGAACAAGGGCTTTTATAACTGTCCCTACTGACTCTGTGTGCCAGTGAGCCAGCAAAGTGGAAAGCAGATGGTGTATTTTATTCTCATGAGTATCTGAAAAGGTAAATTATTGTACTTTCTTTTTTATCCTCAGAACCACCAGTACCAGTGTCCCCGGTACCCTGTGCCATGTCCCAATCAGTGCGGTATGCCCAACATAGCCAGAGAAGACTTGCCTAGTCACTTGAAGGAGAACTGTAACACCGCCTTGGTCCTGTGTCCCTTTAAAGATGCCGGCTGCAAGCACAGGGTGAGTGAAGGGTTTCTTAATTTATTTATTTTTTGTATTTGTATTTTACCGTTTTTTTCCCCATTTGTTTTCCCTGCTGTCCCGGGACCCCAGCACGCGGCAGTGCGTGCATGTGGAGGCACACACGCATTCCATGGTGCATGTGGAGGCCCCTTCCGCCCCTCCCTTGGCAATCTCCCATCTCCCCTTAGCCTGACACTACCATCTGTCCTTCTCCAAGCAGCCAAGGGCCGTGGAAATCCCTCATTCCTCCCCGGGAGAGGCTCAGTCCTGCTCCTTGCGCCCACAGTCCCAGACCTTTACACAAAATCAACAGACGGTCCTTTCTTCTGTCCATAGTAACCAGGACTGGATGATTGTTGTACCTATTTGATTTTTTTGTCCCCTTCCCTGCCCCCCCCAGATCACAGAATCTAAGCCCACTAGAGCCAAATATTTACTTGTGAGCCCTTCAGCAAGTCACTTAACCTCCCGCTGCGCAAATAGTTGGAAACAGAATCCCACTGTCGACAAGATGCTGCATCTCACCTGGTCCATCTTAGATAAATAGCTTGTAAAATAAAAATAAACTAGCCTCTCCCCTCATCCATGATTGGCTCCTTTTCACTAATGCTTACAACAGCACCCTCTGGTGGTAAGGGGCAAGGGTGCCTCAAGCAGAGTTCCCTATAGTTAAGCCCTGTTAATGCCACACAGTAGCATGTATACCATCTTAGAATTATTGCTTTCTGCTAGGGGCAACCACATTTTTTTTTTTTTTTAATTATTTCCTGCATTCCTCCCCTTGGTCCTCCACTCGCTCAGTTTTTCTGTGGCAGGCAAACTGCTGTCTTCACAGTCGACAGCAGTCCTGCTGTTTGGTCTGCTAGAATGGGGAGAACACAAATGCCGGGACCTTATCGGAAGTTGAGTACCTCACGGACAACTTGTTGCTAAATTTTTGAAGCAACTCGGGACCCCCACCCCAGTCCCAAGCCCTGGACTGTGGAGTTCACTCTCCACCTTGGAAGGCTGTGGGACAGGGTTAAGGTACGGCTGCACACTGCTAATTATACAAAATGGGGGGGGGGGTGGCTGGTGGAGGCACACCCATTTTTAGGTTGACCGTCTGCAGCAAATCTCCAAAATGCCTGAGCTGGCTGTGCAGTGGCAGCCTGGGATGTATAAATGTGATTCTCTGTAATGAAGGTCTAATCTCTGTACCTCAGGGTGGAATGTTATGAAAAATCTTGCAGATGGTGAAATCCTGTTTGGGCTGAGTTAAGCGGATCAGATGGAATTGACTTTCATAAGCCTTGGACAGCTGGGAGAAAAAAAGAATGCTTATGAACTCGGCACAGCACAGTTTAATGAGTGGCACACTTCAAGACACTATTATAATGTCTGCAAGGCGGGTGGTGATCTGGTGTGGCTGATAATTTTGGGGAAACCTAGCGAGATCACATTTTAGAGGAAAACTCATTCAACTGTTAGTTGTGGTTTATTCTACCTCCTATTGTTTAATCCCACCCACCCCAGCCCCTCCCCCAGTTGACCAGATTGTGATTTCTGGCACAGGGGCACCGTGCTTGTGGCAGCAGCAGTGACATCACTGTGCGCCCCCTTGCAGTAGTAGCTGAGATGCAGCAGTTGGAGTGCTGGTTACTAGAAGTTTATGCTATTTAGAATGACCTGGCCTTGGGCCGCCCCGATGTCCCAGTGGAAGCACATTGCATAGCTGTCACAGACGACCCAGGTTCCATAGTGAACCTGGAATCATCGCATTGGGAGGCAGGCCAGGCCGAGGCAACTGTGGCTTAGCAGTGTGTTCCAGCTGGGGAGGGTTGATGGTGGGCTCTGCCACCACAGTGACCCCTGTAGCTGGGCCAGGGAGCTAATCCTGCCGCAGAGGGAAGCCGTGTGTGTGTGTGTGTGTGTGTGTGTGTGTGTGTGTGTGTGTGTGTGTGCGCGCGATAGTGTGCGCGATAGTGTGTGCGATTGTGTGTGTGTGTGTGTGTGTGTGTGTGTGTGTGTGTGTGTGTGTGTGTGTGTGATAGTGGCATTGCTCTGGCCAGGGCAGAAGGGAGGGAGAAAAACCCTGTAGCCATCTTCATGATGGCCGGGAACCCTCTGGCTTGATTATGATATGTCCGTGTATGTAATGTAAGGTTCCTGTCGGGGAAAGAAAAAAAAAAGTCTCTGGAAAAAAGAATAACCTGGCCTTCCCAGTTTTACAGCCCCTCCTCATCCTCCACAGACTGGTACACCACAGTTCTATTGGCTCTAACTCAAAGTGGGCCTTTAGTGCTGCGACTGGAAGATGGGCCCCTTGCAGAAACCGTGAGGGGGCTTCACACCAGTGCACTACTGTTGTGTCCTTGTAGAAAGTTTATTTATTTATTTTTTGGTTACCAGTGCACCAACATGGTGCCATTATAGTAGAATACAGTCTTAACACCAGTTTACTAGAGTGGTGAGTCACTGTGCTGGGATTCAAACTTAGGACCTTTGTAGTAGCAGACAGTCTGCAAATGGGTGCACCGGTGTGGTGAATCACCTCTCTGGGATTCAAACTTTGGACCCTTGTAGTAGGAGAGTGTCTTACTGCTGTGGTGAATCACGGTACCAGTACTAAGTGAAGATTTTTCATCAAAAACATGAACTCTGGCAGGGTCTATGGCATGGTGACAGCAGGTCACGCTGCCACGTGGAAGGCTGGGATCCATGTGCAGACCCTGGAATCCCCCATAAAGATAGGCTGGGGGCTGAGCATGTCTAAGGTCCTGCTCCTGGGGAGGAAGGGACTGTGTGGGCCACAACCTCCCTGCCAGCTAGCCATTGAATGGCATTTGCTGTGGAGGCAGCCTTCTGCCTGAAAGAAGGGTAAATCCATGGCAACCAAAGGAAAGAAGTCCAGCAGCGCCCACGGTTAGTGCCAAAATAAAGGCACCACGAGACAGTAAACTGAATGTACAATACAGTTTAATGCATAAAAGTGCCCAGTACTGTGTCAGCCCCTTCTGGAGGCGCCAACTGGAACACAGCAACTACTCCCATCGATTCTGCCTGAACATTATCAGGAAGTGATTTATTTTTGCTGTGTCCTACTGGTGTCTCAGGAAGGGCTGACATGTTACTAGGCACTGCTAACATAACATTGTGTGCATTCAGTTTACTGCCTCCTGGCACCTTCATTTTGGCAATAACTGTGGCTGGTGCTGGATTTCTTCCCTTTGGCTGCTGCCTGGTCCAGTTGCACACCCAGCAGGAGGGCAGCCTTGTTGCTTTGCAGTTTGACTCCATGGCAACCCTGTTAATGGGGTGGGGGGAAAATGAAATAGCATAGGAAGGGGAATCAGCAGTAGAAACAGGGAGGTGAGCCTTGCCCTGCCCAGACCCCTGCTTCGCCCACATCTGGAGTACTGTGTGCAAGGTTCTGGAGTCCGTAGCCAGGAAGGACTGTGAGAGGGTGTAGTCTGTACAGAGAAGGGTGATCCGAATGATCCAGGTATACATAAGGCTTACGAGGAGAGTCTGAGGATCTCAATGTGTACACCATTGAGGCTAGAGTTAAAGGGGGGAGGCACGACAGAGATGTGCAGATATTTGCATGGGATAAACGGGGTGTCATGCAAGGAACTCTTCGTCTCAAGCACAAGCAGGAGGGGAAAATTCACTTAAACTGGCCAAGGGAAGATTCAGGAAGAATGTCTGCAAGCATTTTGTTACAGAAAGGGTGGTGGGCACGTTGAACAAGATGCCAGAGGAAGTGGTATTGGCTAAAACAATGTGGGTGGGATACAAACAAGGATATGATGGACACAAGGCCATAGTAAGGGAGTTAGGGGGGGCAAACCACTAGGGCCAAAATAGGAGAGTAGGTAGGGTGGGCAGACTGGGTGGGCCACTGAGCCTTTTTCTGTGTCAGTCTGCATTTGTCTGTAAGGGGGAAAATAAAATGATAAAAATGGTGCACCTGGTTTTGGCTCTGTGAGTAACATCAGTTTTTTTTTTTTGTTTAAACCCCAGTGTCCTAAGCTTGCAATGACCAGACACTTGGATGACAGTACCAAAGTGCACCTGAGTATGATGTGCAGCCTGGTGAGCCGGCAGCGACAGGAGATCATTGATCTGCGCCGGGAGGTGGAGGAGCTCTCTGTCAGCAACGATGGCGTTCTCATCTGGAAGATTTCTGACTATAGCCGCAAACTGCAGGAGGCCAAACTCCGCAGCAACTACGAGTCCTTCAGCCCACCCTTTTATACCCATAAGTACGGGTACAAGCTGCAGGTCTCTGCCTTCCTGAATGGCAATGGCAGCGGGGAAGGAACTCACCTCTCAGTCTACATCCGCGTCTTGCCCGGTGAGTACGACAACCTGCTGGAATGGCCCTTCTCTTACAAGGTGACCTTTTCACTCTTGGATCAGAGCGACCCTTCACTTTCCAAACCACAGCACATCACTGAGACATTCAACCCCGACCCCAACTGGAAGAACTTCCAGAAGCCCGGCACCTCACGCAACTCCATGGATGAGAGCACCCTGGGCTTCGGTTATCCGAAGTTCATTTCACACGAAGAAATCAAAAAGCGGAACTATGTTCGGGACAATGCCCTCTTCATCAAGGCGTCTGTGGAGATCCCTCAAAAAATCATTGCATAAGCTACATTTGCAGCTTTGACTAGTCTCTACCTGGGAGCGCATGACCTGATTGGTCAAGGAAGCCCAAAGTCTGTACCATAAGGTGCCATGGTTTCCAGTATTGTTTGGCTAGAGGTTCTTCAAAAACGGAACTGAACTGTTTGAACACAAGTACAACAAGTGAAACCTCTCTGTTTTAAATACTGTAGCTATCTCCTTTTTTAAAAAGAAAAAGTTGTAGGAGAAATACATCCCTCCTCCATTCCTTCTAGCCCCGACATGTGGTTACAGCAGTGGGGGCCTGAGTCAAAAATGCCACGGGTAAACCGTAGGAACTCTGCCCCTGGCCTGTTGGGGGCACCATATGTGTATGTGTGAAAGGGTTAACCAGAGGGGGCATATCTAATGGAGTCATGTCAGGTGTGTCGGACAAGGGCAATAGCTCAATCTGGAATGAATCTGAACAGGATCAAAATGTGAAAAGACAAATGTAGGGGCTCAAATGAAGATGCAATGAACTGCCTTTTAAGGAAGGCTGTTTCCAGAACATACCCTAGTTTTTCCAAAAAGAGGGAAGTTTAGATGACTATGTGCCTGGTTCCATGAAGGAACCAATCCTCATTCTCAAACGGTAGACTGTGGCGTCTCCTACATTCCACCCATCACTAATATAGGTGGCTCCTTCTCCAGTTGTAATTGTATTTCTTTTATATCATCTCTGCACATTAGAACTTCTTCATGAATGCACACTACCTATTTTTTGTTTTATAACTGGAATAACATTAATAGACCATTTTTAGCCTGTAGTCACCAGCTCTCATCTTTCAATATACTGGATCTAGTATAAGACATCAGCTAGTTTGTTAAATGGCAAGCTCAACATGCCGAACTGCTTATGTTGGCTCTTGCAGTACCTCTGGGACATGAGCTTTCACAATGGGTGGGGGGAGGGTACAAAATGGTGGGTGATGCTGTAAAACCCCAGGGCCAGGAGCTACAGGATCAGTGAAACTGCACACTTTGATGTGCCATCAGGTCCAGAGTGGGTTGACCGCCAATTCTAAATCTGATAAACGATAAAAGACTTTAACATCTCACTGCGAGTGAGATGGCATCATGTCCCTGTGGGACGAGGGGGAGGGGACTCTGGTTGTTAGAAAGTACCTGCTTCCCACCTTTTCATCCAGTACTAGAGATGGGACAGATGTTGTCATGAGTTGCGAACTGAAGCCCTCACAAGGCTTCCAGTACCATGTGGTTGAATGTCCATGGTACATGCCTGCAGATGAGGTAAAAGCAAGATTGATCATACATCGCAATAAACTTGGTTCTGTGTGTCAACTGTAGCATCCTTAGTCTTGGGTTACAATTATTTTCATGGATTTAAGTACAAAAACATAACAGCCGTATCTGGTGTCTTACAAACCAATATTTTCACCGTGGATTGCAAATAACCTCAGGAGGACAATAAAAGAAAAACATTAACTTGACTGTGTTTGGGGGCAGATGGTCCAGAGGAGAGTTATCCTCTTCAGATGTCATGTGAATAAACTCTCTTGCCAAAAATGTGGTTAATAATTTACATAAATTAATGTCAGAGAATTTTTGAACTGTGACTAAAGGGCAGAGAATGTTTCAGATTACCACAGTCCCATTGATGGGCAAAAGCAATGGTTATTCAACAAGAGAACCCAAGGGCTCACACCTCAGGGCTGGCCACTGAAATGCCAGAAGAAAAACAAAATACAATGTCAATAAACAATTCTTGGTGCTGCAATAAATAAGAAAAGTGCATTTTTTTTGTGAAACAAGCAGATTTTAATGGTCAAAACCAACTGACAATCAGTATTACAGAGATCTGTGTTTTTGTTGGGGGGCTGAGGATGTGTATTATGGAGTAGTGTGTGTATGTAGGGTATAAGCCATTCGTAAGATACTCAGAAAGTGCATTTCAGTGAGCCAATAATGAAAAAACATGGGTGTGCTTTTGTAACCAAGGGGCCCAAATGCTGAGCCAACCAGTTTTCCTTCCTGCGTGGTGTTATTTAGCGGACCCCATATTTTGACATCACACCTCTCTATAAACCCCCTGCAATAAAATGTATTCTGTCAGCTTCCACCAAATCCTGCTTAAAACTAAACCAGCCATTATTAATTTCATGGTAGTTGCGTACAGTACCCATGATGCATTGCAGTTGGGTCTCTGGCAATTAATTTTGGGCTTGTTTGGAGATGTGAGGTCACCTGATTGTGACAGTAAGGCTTTCTGGGAGTTGTAGTCCTGATACACAGATCACTGCTCAGACTACAGTTCCCATCAGCCTCCACCTGATGGTGAAACATCATTGGCATTTTGAAGCAATATTACGATCAAGAAAGTTTCCAGTAAAATAGCAAGCAATGTACACCCAACTGCTTATAAGGTTTTGTAATGAAACAGGAGGGCAGCGTAAGCCACAGGAGCCAAGGTGTTATCAGGTGGTGTACCAATAAAGCCAAGGTAGAATTCTAGCCCCAGTATGCATAGTTTTTGTGTATGTTGTTGTACATATGGCAATAAAAAGACCTCAGAAAATGTCTGTGAAGCTGGAAGGGGAAAGGTTCTGTTACCATGGCAACCGTGAATGGTCAGTGTTTTTAAAATGCTGTGACATCAGAACAGTGCAGCTACAGCCTTATTAAAGAGGATGTATACCATCAGATTCTAAATCGACAATGTAAAATTTGCACTCTGCCTTAAACTCCTCAATCACAGTATCAGGACAATTTTTTTTGTTTGTGTTTTGTACTGTGGTAGTGCTTCATACTTCAGCTGGGCAGCACCATTTTCAGGAAGTTATGGTCATGCTCTATGACGTCAGCACCGCACCAGCTCACATTCCTGCAGTGGTAACACTGCAATGTTGTTTAAAAAAATGGAAGCTGGCTGTTTGTTGCATTCTGGATTTAAACGTATACACTTTGTATTAAAGTTATTCCATCAGAGCTGTAGGTCAGTAAGGACACCGGAGTCTTCGTGGTTACAAGCAGGATTATGCAGCGATCTGCATTATGAACTGATTGCCATTCAGGTTCCTCATTGGCTGTCTGGTACTAACTCCTGTCCAGTCAGATCCTGGGTTTCTCCGTTACTTATCTGGCCTGTGTTTTTTTTTTTTTAAAGAAACAACACAAAATAAAGGTGCTGGCCACCTGCGAAAAGATTAAAGAAAATAAAAAAAAGGTGTCTTTTCTTTTGTAAATGTACAGGCAAGGGCCCTGTGTAAGTTGATGTCTCAGCTTCCCAGATGAAAACCTGTGCAATACTTCATGTCGTTAATGTTTGGATGGTCTGAACCAGTAGAGAAAGCTGGCAGGCAAGACTGTACAGAGGCACAGAGAATATTTTAAGCACATTTTCTGAAAGACTTTATATTCCAGACTTCCAGGTTCTAATGATTTGTATCTTACAAGCATTTTAAGAATGTTTTGAAAAGATAGAACGTTTTGCAAGTTTCATTTTGTAGCCCATAGTTTGGAAGCCGAAGCTGACATTTATAAAAGGTAACTTTTTATACTGTGGGAGCTTTTCTTGGACTTCAAGAATCAAAAATAATAAGCATGTTAAGAAAAATTGGATTATGAAACTGTTTTAGAGTTTTCTTGAAATCTTTACCAGTTTCTTTTTTCTTTTTTTTTTTTTCAATCCTCTGTAAATTCCCTTTCTAAACTTATTTATTTTAGGTCAGTCTACTACTTGAATGAAGAAATGTTAAAACTGGAAAGTAGGGCTTGAACAGTGGCTTGCTTGTTTCAGTTTTTTTTTTTTTTTAATAAAGCATTACTCATTGTACATAGGCTTCCAAACTCTTCATTTACCAGTTTTAAAATAAAATTCCAGATACTGAGTAGGGGCCAGTGTTTTCATTTCTAGTCCAGAGTTTTCCGCTTGCAAGTTACAACACATTTAGGGCCTCTTATTGTTTCTTTGCTTTTGTGACCAACACTTCATACTGCCTTACTGGTGTCTTCTAGTGGCCCTCCATCCCTCTTAACCATATTCTTGTCTAACATCCATGGGGTCCCTCAGACAGACCTCACACACAGTCTGAGCCAAAACCACGGAGACACACAACTGGGTCCTCCTCCATTTGGTTGGAAGAACAGATCCAGCTGTGGGTGGATTACCGGCAAGCCTCAGGCTGTAGGAAACCAGACTGGATGGGAGGAAGGCTGAGATTTCATCTATTTGGGGCAAAACTTTAATGACTTGGGGGGAGGGGGGTGCTAGACACACTTAACGGTGGCGTGAATTCACAAATATACTGTATATATGTATTATTATTTCTACTTATTTTAATGTGATTTTTTTCTCCTCCTCTTGACCAGGCTGCTTCCATCCAGACCTCCTTCCTCCATTCCTAGTCAACCTCCCAACTCAGACACTGTGTGTCTGCTGCCACATATCCCCACCGCTTTTCCCCTTGATGGGACGAGTAGCGAAGGGGATGCCCACAGCAGAAGTGCATCTCATGCTGGGTCCACGGTGGGGGGTGCAGGATCCGATAATGCCACGACAGTCCCTCACCCAGCTATACCCAGTGCGCCCCCCCCACACTAGTTCCTCACCTGCAGAATGTCATCATGTTAGGGTCTCCAAGCATGCACACACTTTCACGTGCTGACACAGTGCCCAGCCAATGACCTCCCTACCACGGCACCCTCCTGTGCGCTAGAGTCTGTGGTCACCATGGTGGCAGTGCTGTGGCATATGCAGCGATCATCCCTCCTGAAGAAAGAGGGCGTCCACTCTCACCATGCTGGCCCTCCACTGGTGCAGGCTTATTCCCGAACCTGAGTCATCAGTGTCACCAGTTGTAGCCCTACTGCTGTGTCATCTGTGTTTGTTGTTGCTAAGTAGCAGATGTTTTTGCATTGTGCTCTGATTCTGTGATAGAATCTGTATTAGTAGAAGGTAGATTATTGTGATTGTAGTTAACTTTTGATGGTAAGGATAAAGAGGTGAGATAGAAGTGTATGTATTTTCAAACATTATAGAGGAACAGTGGCAGGATTTTTAGGACAGTAAATTAATAAAAAGGGAACTAGGAGAGCTTCAGTAGCAGACAAGTAGTAGAATAGCAGTATAACTGCAGTATAATGTGGGGAGTGGTGCAATGCAGTGGCTGTGGGGCAGCCATATTCAGGCAGATCTTCTGGACACTGAGGTGCTGCCCTATCTGCATGCATCTTTCTGGACTGCGGGATGAGGTAGCCAGACTCAGAGCGGAGTAAACTGGGTCAGGAGTACCATCACCCCTATCCAGAGACCACTCAGTCCAATGCAGCTGCCTCAAAGGATGCAGAGAGCAGTACTTGGATGACGGTGGGCTCAGGGAGGGTTAGACCAGTCAGGCAGAGGCACATCCCAGATCCTATTCTACTCAAGAACTCATATGCCACACTGCCAAACAGGGACAACCACATAGAGGTACCCAGAGAAATGGAAGGAAAGGATGTGGAGGTTAGCCAAGTGCAAAAGATGGAGATTAGCGCCCAGGAGGTGGATAGGCAGAATAAGGGCAAAATTCAGCAGAAAGGCAGACAGCAAGGTGAACCAGGGATAAAGGACAACCAAGGAAGGGGCTGGAGTAGAACAGCGAAACAGTCTAGGGAGGTCAAATCATGGAAAGTCATGTGTGCAAATGCCAGGAGCCTTAGCAACAAGATGGAAGATCTGGAGGCTGTCATGGTGCAGTCAGACCTGGACATTGTGGCCATCACTGAAACCTGGTGTAATGATAACCACGACTGGGGAGTTGGCCATACCTGGCTACAACATATTCAGAAGAGACAGGGCAGGCAGGAAGGGAGGAGGTGGCACTGTATGTGAAAAATGACATAAGGGCCACAGAGATCCAGGAGGAACAAAATGGGGAGAGATACTGTGGGTTAAGCTGGAAAGGAAAATGGGGCCAGCCATCCGCACAGGTGTGGTCTGTAGACCACCAGCCCAGGAGAAGAAACAGATAGGGAGCTGATGCTAGCCATCCAGAGGATGGCAGACAATGAGGTAGTACTGGTTGGAGACTTCAATATTCCAGGCGTGGACTGGAGCATCCCAGCAGCAGCATCAACTAGGACAGATTTATCCTGGACTCCCTTCAGGGTGCCTTCCTCAAGCAACTGGTCATGGAACCAACTCGGCAGAAGGCAATACTGGACCTTCACGCTCACAAACAGGGACAGTGTGATGGGGGTAAGAGTGGGGAGCACCTGGGGAACAGTGACCACCAGTCACTGTGGTTTGAAATCACAGAAAGAGCAGAACCTAACCACACAAAAACACGTATCCTGGATTTTGGGGGCAAACTTTGGGAAAATGGGGAGATACTTGAAAGAGACATTAAGGGGAATGGGGCAGGAATCAGGGGTTGAGGAACAGTGGAAGTATTTAAAATGGGGATTACAAGAGCAACAGAATTATGTATTAAACAGGTTAGCAAGAGGAAAGGGAAGAGGAGACCATTATGGTTTCCAAAGAGGTAGCAAAGAAGTGAAAGCCAAAAGATTGCATTCATGCAATACAAAAAGACACAGGCAGAAGGGATAGGGAGAAGTACCAGGAGAAGCAAAGGGAGGCAGGGAGGTCAGTAAGGGAAGCCAAAGCTCAGACAGAAGAACACATTGCAAAATCAGTGGGTAGAGGGACAAAACCTTTACAGGTACATAAGTGAAAAAGAAAGGCAAAGGGAGGGATAGTGAGACTGAAGGGGAGGATGGGGCTGTGTGGAGGATGACAACAGTAAAGCTGACATATTGAACAGGTATTTCTGCTCAGTCTTTACTAAGGAAGAGGAGGTAATGGGTCTGAATGGAGTACAAGGGGCGAGAATGGTGCAGAAATGGACACAAGTCCTTTACGAAAAGGGTCCTGAAGGAACTGGAAGTAATAAGAGTTGATAAAGCAATGGGGCCAGATGGGTGCACCTCAGGGTCCTTAAAGAACTAAGAGAGGTGGTGGCTGAACCTCTTGCTATCCTGTTTAGCCAATCACTAGAAACAGGGAGGTACCCAAAGACTGGAGGATAGCAGATGTAGTCCCCTTATACAAAATGGGAACAAAGAGGCAGGGGAACTACAGACCAGTCAGCCTCAACCTCGGTGAGTGGGGAAGATCATGGAAGCACTACTGAAGGAGAGATTGGTGGAACATCTGGTTGTCAATGGACTACAAGACCCAAAGGCAGCATGGTTTCAGCAGGGGAAGGTCATGTCAGACCAACCTCATTGAATTTTTGACTGGGTGACTAGGGAGGTGGATCAGGGGAGGGCAGTGGACATGGCCTATCTGGACTTCAGCAAGGCCTTTGACACTGTGCCACAGAAGACTATTGCACAAACTAGGGGAATATGGGTGTGGGCAGGACAGTAGTCACGGTGGGTAGGTAACTGGCTGGGCAGCAGGACACAGAGGGTGGTGAGTGAATGGCTGTCACTCCACAGAGGGAAGAGTGACCAGTGGGGTACCACAGGGATCAGTGCTGGGACCGGTACTATTCAATATCTTCATCAGTGACATTGCACAGGACCTAGAAGGCAGAATTTCACTGTTCGCTGATGACACAAAGCTCTGTAACAGAGTAGACACCAGAGGGTGTAGACAGAATGAGAAGGACCTGCAGAAACTTGAAGAATGGTCAGGGTTTGGCAGTTGAAATTCAATGCAAGGAAGTGCAAGATAATGCATATAGGGCACAAAAACCTGGCACAATATATATCAGTTGGGGGTGAGGATGTAGCATGCACCAAGCAGGAAAGGGATCTTGAGTTATCATCTCTGATGACCTCAAGGCAGGAAACAGTGTGACAAGGCAGCAGGTAAAGCAAATAGGATGCTGGGATGCATAGGCAGGGCATCACCAGCAGGAAAAGGAGGTCATAATTCCACTATACAAGACACTAATGAGGCCGCACCTGGAGTACACTGTGCAGTTCTGGAGACCTTACCTCGTAAGGACATAGACAGGGTGAGAAAGGTTCAGGAGGGCAGCAGCAAAGATGGTGCATGGATTGCATCACAAGTCCTGTGAGGACAGGTTGAAGGCACTGAACATGTCTCTCTGGAGGAGAGGAGGAGAGAGGGATATGATAGAGACATACAAGTATCTTACAGGGAGGAACAGGGTGCAGGAATGCACTATTTTAAGCGAAAAAGATGTTCCAGGACTAGAGGGCATGGGATGAAGTTGGAGGAGGGGCGATTCAGAGGAAGCGTGAGGAAGAATTTCTTCACAGAGCGAATTGGTGGACAAGTGGAACACCCTGCCAGAGGAAGTGGTGGGGGCTGAAACAATCATGGGATTTAAGAATGCATGGGATAGACATAAAGGAATTCTGGAGGTCAGGGGTAAGGGGCAACAGACTTCCTGGAAAACATAAACTGAACTTACAAACTTAAATGGGCAGACTGGGTGGGCCATAGGCCCTTATCTGCCGACACTGTCTATGTATCTATGTATCTCCTTTGTGATCGTGGTTCTGTTGGGATCAGACTTGCCTGTTCTCGTACTTTTCTGTTTTTTTTTTAAACTTTATTTTTATTGAATTTCAGATATGCAGAAATACATATGAGAAAGCTTGGTTCCAAGTCTGGAAACTGAATAAAATACATTGTATAGGTATATGGCGTCACTTGGCTTCCTGTGTTACCAGAGAAGGGGTCTTGTCACTTCATATAGCTGCTCTGCTGTGAGGCAGGACAGCATTAGATACTACATACAGTTCTAAAATCGGCTAATTGCAGCAGTGACTGTGGACTGGGACTGAGAAATATGTTTCCTAAAAGTTTGTGCTGTGCTCCTTTCACACTTAATGTCACAGTAACGTGATGTAAAAGTCCTTGCAGATGCTAAAATATGAAAATCGCCCTCAGATATTGTTACAGACAAATCTGAGACCCAACCTCCTAACTGTAAGTACAAAAACGGAAGTCCTAACTTAAATTTCTAGTAAATAAATGTAAAAACTTCGATGCTGTTAAAAGAAATTGCTAAGAGAGAACCTTCCTTTGTATCGAACTATTAGTGTAGAAAAGGGAACTGTTTAAACATTTTCAGATGTTGTAAAACCATCCGGCAAACTGTAGTGAAAGTATATGTCACCACTTGCTATACAGTAACAAACCCTACTACGACAGAAAATTTGCAGTCAAATCAAGGAAGTAGCTGTCTTACCCAAGCCAGGCAAGTATAGGCTGTGCTGGGCTAACAGTCGCAGATTGCATGAAGATGACCCCTTGTGCGCATGCATCATGCCAAGCTCCACCATGCGGTGTCAGCCATCTTGTACCACTCGGTGGACCTCGTGGTCCAGAACCAGTCTACCACCAGAGGCATACCCAATACATTTTTTAGTAAAACTTCTGAGTCATGCTGGCTGTCCAGTGCAGCGATAGGGCTACCACTTGCAACACCGCTGACCTAGGTTCGGGAAGAATCCCGGACTGTCAGAGGGCTGTCCTTTAGGAGACTGGCAGAGTGTCTCATCTGACACACACTTCCTCCGGGGGGTGCTATGTCCTGCTGCTTTACCACCACCTGGGTGCACATGGGTTGTGGTGCAGTGGATTGGCGGTTACGGAAGGGGTCTTGAGAGTGGCTTAGGAGCTGTCTGCATCAGGATTCCCAGCAGCCAGCCCTCTCAAAGCTCCCGGCAGGAGGATGAATAGAAATCGGGAAAATGGAGGTGCAGGATCGGAGGATGATCATCCTTAGACCACCACTTTTACCGATGTGTCCATACCACCAGCCTTCACCTCCCCCTTGGGTGGTCAGATGTCTGCAGGGGGAGGTGTCGTGGAGCTGAAGGCGTACTCCAACCCCTTGGGGGAAGTGGCAGGGCAGCACAACGGTGTGTCGCAGGTGGACTGAGGGTCCCCATGAATGGCTGGCAGACCTCAGCAAGAAGATATAAGGACACCGAGGTCATAGTGGAAGGAGGTCCTGACCTCGCCCAAAGCCCATGAGCACAAACAAACTTGTCCCACCTGTATCACATCATGTTCTCTTGCTATTTAAATCCTCCAGTACTGATAAACTTATAACACTGTACCTTGGGTAGGCTTGTCACATTTGGATAAGGCCAAAAACCGATAAACCCTAAACTCCCACTCCTTACATGATAGTTGAGTACGTTATACCTCCTAGAATGCCATTTGTTCACATCAGGGAAGAAATAAATCACAGAGCAGGAGAAGAGAGTGCTAGAACAGCAAGCGTGGCTTGTATACTATGCTGGGCCTTAATAGCTAGATTCCTTGCCATAGCTGGCTGGTTTTGCAAGCAGATGTTTGAATGACTGTGACATCATCCAGATGTGCAACTAGAACAATGAATGATTTAATAGTAACTGAGTTGTAAGCATGTGGCTTCCTCAAACACGGCTCATAAACCTTGAATGCTGCTGTGGAAAACCAGAAGATTGAATAATTCCAATCCCAAACCTGACAGGTGGCGACCCTGAACCATGGCTATGAAGAGTATGGGCGAGGGTTTCCTCATAGGCACCATCCCAGTCCCCCCCCCCTCGTAACTTACATACATACATAGATACATAGACAGTGTCGGCAGATAAGGGCCTATGGCCCACCTAGTCTGCCCATTTGAGCTTGTAAGTTCAGTTTGTTTTCCTAGAAGTCTATTTCCCCTTACCCCTGACCTCTAGAATTCCTTTATGTCTATCCCATGCATTCTTAAATCCCGTGATTGTTTCAGCCCCCACCACTTCTTCTGGCAGGGTGTTCCACTTGTCCACCACCCGTTCAGTGAAGAAATTCTTTCTCATGTTTCCTCTGAATCGTCCTCCCTCCAACTTCATCCCATGCCCTCTAGTCCTGAAACATCTTTTTGCTAAAAATAGTGTTTTCCTGCACCTGTTTCCTCCCTGTGAGATACTTGTATAGTCTCTATCATATCCCTCTCTCCCTCCTCTCCTCCAGGGATACATGTTCAGTTCCTTCAACCTGTCTTCATAGGATTTGTGATGCAACCCATGCACCATCTTTGTTGCCCTCCTCTGAACCTTCTCTACCCTGTCTATGTCCTTACGTAGGTATGGTCTCCAGAACTGTACACTGTACTCCAGGTGGGGCCTCACTAGTGTCTTGTATAGCCAGATTATGACCTCCCTTTTCCTGCTGGTGATGCCCTGCCTATACATCCCAGCATCTATTTGCTTTACCTGATGCCTTGTCACACTGTTTCCCTACCTTGAGGTCATCAGAGATGACAACCCCAAGATCCCTTTCCTGCTTGGTGCATGCTATATCCTCACCCCAACTGATATATTGTGCCAGGGTTTTTGTGCCCCATATGCATTATCTTGCACTTCTTTGCATTGAATTTCAACTGCCAAACCCTTGACCATTCTTCAAGTTTCTGCAGGTCCCTTCTCATTCTGTCTACACCCTCTGGTGTGTCTACTCTGTTACAGAGCTTTGTGTCATCAGCGAACAGTGAAATTCTGCCTTCTATATCGTGTGCAATGTCACTTGTAGAGTGACACCACCTAGTCCACCTTTCCACAGAGTGAGCACATTATCTATGAGCCTCCCCTCACCCTGTCATTTGTCTGTTACAATATTTCAAGTATCCTCGCAGGAAACTGGCATTCTGCAGCAATTCATAGCAAATGTAAACCAGATACATGTTTGGATTACAAATCCGGCAATCTGATTGTCCACTTTACTGCTCATTAAGTCTATTAAACTGATGAATATGATAAACATCGTTCAGACAGAAACATAAGAAGGCAAAGCTAGAGCTATTTGAAAAAAATCCCTAGCAATTAGTATGTTTGCAAAGCATATCTACTTTTATTCATCCCTGTTTATGAAGTGTCTGTTGGGGGGTAGGTGATAAGGTGGACCTAGAGAATAACGTCCTCTGCACTATGCTTCCTGGTGAATGGCCAGTGATTCCCTACTCCGGTATCCAAGTATACATTTTAGAATATAATGCACAATTCAGCTTCTATTTCGTTAACAGTCGGGTGATGCTCTTCTCCCCCATGGAGGGAGGGGTGCTGCCTCCACTACAAACCTGCCATCTGGGTTGACCAGTGGAGGTACACTATTGCAGGACCGAGGATGGAGGCCAGGCTCTGCTCCAGCATGCTTTGCATGCACACGCTTGGCGCCCCTAGCATGTCGATATCCTGACGACTGGGAGCAGCAAAAAGAGGAAAATCCAGAAGCATGTAATAATAGTAAAGACCTTTATTTTCATACAGGATGTAACTGTTCGGGCTAGAAGGCCCGTTTACAAAGTTGTCCTGTTACAGTGGCATTGTTGCATATTGCCGAAGTCTAAAGAACCTTTTGTTTACATATTGTGTCTGCATTTGTAAAATTTACAAAGATGACACTCACGTCATTTGTGTGTGCTGTTTGGGCCATTCTCGCAATGTGTGGACTTGTGAGATTTGCCAGCGTTTCAACCAGGCTACAATGCGACACCATCAGAAGGCTCTCAAAACCATCCTTGCTCAAAAAGCATTAAAAGTGATGGAGAAGGAAACAGTTATCAACTCTGCTTCTCCCTTGCTGCTATCTGACAGACAGTTGTTGAAACCAAAAGATAAGGACATGGAAAGGGTGTCATCTTGGGCTTCCTCCTCTTCCAGCCATGAACACAAACATAATGAAAAAGCTGCTTTGCTGATGCGGTCCCAATCACTGCTGAAAATCAGTTATGTCCCCAGCGATGTCTGCTCTAATGGTGTAGACAAAAGCTCCCTCTCCCCCACCGACTGTCATTGAGACACCAAAGTCAGGGTCTGGCTCAGGCACTGCCATACCTACGGATAGTACGATGTCATTATTGTGTGGCTCCAGTCCTTCGACGCAGGTAGCCTGGACCCTTTTCAGTGTGCCATCAACTCCCAGGCTATGCTGGCTTCGTTTTCAGACATATTGCATCACCTGCTACCAGGGTTGCCACAGCAGGTAGCTTTGCTGCTGATGGGCCATCTGTTCTGGGGCCTTCATCGACAGCTTCTATAAGCACGCCGCAGATTCCTGCCTCTCGGCTGTCGCTGGTTCCATCCGTGGTTCCCATCATAGTTTGTGATGACAACAAAATGCCGAAATCCTGACCTCGTGGATCTTGGGGGGAATTTAGAAAAAGAATATGAGGGTGCACAGCAGTTTCAAGAAAGAAACCTGCCTTCCAGCTCCACCCTTTCATCCTGCAGTGAGGACTGTGCAGTGTATACTCCATGGTCTCCTCCTGAGGACCCTTCTTTTCAGGTCATGATGCAGCAAATGCAGTCTGCCATTGGTTTCACTGTTGAAGAGAAAGATTCCACTAAGAGGAATCTGATGGAAGGTTTGGCGGTGCCTTGCTGTCCCTCCATTATCACTCCCCCTGTGTATCCTGCCCTAGAGAATGCCACCTTTGCTGCATGGCACAGACCTAACTCCCTGTCTGCAGTTCCAAGGAAGGCTGATAAGCAGTACCCTGCTCCGCTTGCTTAGCTGTCTTGGGCAAACCAGGCCAAACGGACTCCATGGTCATCATGGCTGCTCATGATTGGTCCAAAGCACCTAGACGCATGAATACTTTACCTCAAGATAAAGAATCTAGGAGACTGGATGTTATGGGTAAACATACTTATGCCTCTGCATCCTTGGACCTTAGAACTGCAGACTACCAGGCCTGTACGATTAAGTACCAGAACAGCCTGTGGAAAGCTGCCTGTAATGCTGCCCAAGCTTTGCCTAATGGTTCGGCCAAGAATGATTTGATTAAAACTATCTGCTGGCGCTGAAGTTGGCAAACACTTGCCATGTTCAGTGTATGATGTTTCTACCACAGCTGCATCCTCTGGTCTCGGAGTCTGTGGAATCAATTGACAGAGGTGGAGCAAATGGTCCTCATCATGTCTCCACTTTGCAGTGCACTGTTATGGTGGCTGGACTGCAGCTATCTACTCAAGGACATCCTGTACAGATCCTCACCATGGGATGCCTCGAGCTCTGGTTGTAGTCCTCATCTCTGCCCTTACCAGACACAAGGGTCATGGACTAAGGTGGAGTCCGAGCTGCACATAAATGTCTTGGAAATGCGGGCTATCCTATACATCTTCGAGGCATTCTTGAATCGTCTGTGCCCTGTGTCCTCTATTAATCCAGACGTACAATGTCAGTGTGGTGCATTACATCAACAAACAAGGGGGCAGTCACTCCCATCCTCTATGCAGAGAAGCAAAGAGAGTGTGGTACTGGGCTGTTTCACGATCTTCCACTGTCAGCCATGTTTCTCCCAGGTCTCCAGAATGTCTTGGCAGACAGGTTAAGCAGGCCTCAGTCAATGATTAATGAATAGAAACTCCAAACCTCTGTGGTAAATGACCTCTTTGCAAGATGGGGTCATCCAGAGTTGGACCTTTTTGTGTCCCTACAACAAATAACTGCTGCATTTCTGCTCCTTTGTTCCAGGGCCTGGAGCTTTCTGGTGAGATGCAGTGTCTCTTTCTTGGAAAGGGACATTCCTATATGAATCCCCCTCCCCCAATTCCTCTAATACAGAGGAGTTTGCTCAAGTTACAGGTTGAGAGTGCCACCCTGATCCTCATTTCTGCATTGTGGCCTCACCAGATATGGTTTCCACTCCTTCAGCATCTGGCGGTGGCGCATCCTATCCATTTACCTTTGTGTTGAGGTCTGTTGTTACAGGACAAGGGGTCCCTGGTCCATCCAGGCCTGAAGTCCCTACACCTGCATGCATGGCTGTTGAAGACATAGCCTTTGCATGTTTTGGGGTATCCCTCTAAGGTTGCTGATTTCCTGCTTGTGGCTAGGAAGCCTTCTACCAGACATGCCGATTGCTTCACTCTGTGGTCTGTTTCCAGGAATATGGACCCTTTTACATGTCCTGTGAATTTGATGCTGGAATACTTGCTTTCCCTATCTGACTCAGGCCTGCAGTAATTCTCTGTTAAGGTGCATTTGGCTGCTATATTATCTTTCCATGCCTCTATTGATGGCCGTACAGCTCCCAATTAGAGATGTCCTGTACTTTTCTAAGAGGTATTTTACATATGAAACCTCCTATCTATAATCCAGTCCCACCTTGGGACTTGAAGTTCATACTTGAGAAATTGATGAGGCTCCTCTTGAGCCTGCCGTGAGCTGTGGCTTACATTTTCTGTCATGAAAAAATGTTATTTTTAGTTGCTATGACTTCTGCTTGGCAGATTTCCGTTAATGTGTGAGCCTTCTTATTTGATTTTTCATGACAGTTTCTCTTTGTGTATGATTCCCACGTTTCTGCTGAAGGCTGTATTAGAATTTAAACTAAACCAAATGGTACACCTTCCTGTTCAATATCCTGAGCATGCCAACCAGGGTGAGGCACTGCGCCATGCTTGTACACAGAACACAGAGACTATGTAAGTCGTACCAAGGACTGCAGAAAGTCCTCTCAGCTTTTTGTTTTGTTCACCTCTGGGAAAGAGGACACCCCAGTCTCTAAACAATGCCTGTACAAAAGGCTGGAACATTGTATTATATTCTGTTATAGGAAGTACAGTAAGGAACTTCCTGGTGCTGTTCGTGGTCATGGTCACTCCACTAGGGGTAGGACCTTTTCTGTTACCTCCTTCAGAAATGTCCCTGCTGCTGACAGATGTGCTGCCGCCACGTAGAGCACTGTCAGTGGCGGGGCTGGGGGGGTGGTCGCCCCTCCTGGGTGCCCCAGTGTGAGTAGTGGTGCCCTGCCACCAACTTTATTCACTGTTTAGTGCCCATTGTGGAGCCCGTGATTGACTGAATGCCCCCCGCTCCCAAACGTTCCTAAACCTGGCTCTGCCACTCAGCACTGTTCACACTTTCACTAAACATTACAGTCTGAACATCGTCTCTTGTAGACATGCTGGTTTTGGGCTTGCTGTACTGCAAGGCCTTCTGTCCTGATCGCTTATCAGACTGTGCCATCTTCAGAGGTTGCTTTGTAATGCTTGGGAGTCATTCCAAAAGTGTCTCTTAATGGAGGAGATTTCCGCAACAGAAGATCTTCGAGAGAATCTCCTCCATTAGGCCATGTCCTACCCTCCCTCTGTCCCCATTTTGGTTTCTGAGGGTTACATCAGATGTTGTGTCCAAGACCTTGCTCAATGCATCCTGTTTCCAGTCCCATGCCTCTCCTTGTTTGACTGGTACTGGTTTACTCTCCTTGGTTGCTCACGGTTAGAGGCCCTCTGAGGCTAATCTCCAGTGGGGAGCTGATGATTGTTGAGGCCACTCACGTTATATACGCGATGATGATGCACATTATTGTGGGTGGCCCCCTAGTTAGTTAAAAGTTTCTGTGTGGTCCTGATAACTGACTGTTCCAAAGATGTGGCCTAATAGAGGAGATTCTCGCAAAGATCTACTGTTATGGTAAGTTCTTACATAACTGTTCTTTTTGAAAGCACCCAGGTTGGGGATACTCCTGCCGTCTTGGGGGGGGGGGGACACGAGTTTACAGCTTAGTGAGACAATACTTTGCGGTCATGTTTCCATAGGTGTTCTGAATTTTTAGGACAGTGAGACTTCTGCTTTTCATGTCTGTCAAGTTGTGTCTGTGGGTCGCTGTTTTTTGGGGGGTTCTGGTCCATGGTACTGCTGGGCCCCACCCCAGTGACTAACCACCATCACCAGATTCCCTTATTGGAGACCACCTCAGGTGGGGGGAAGATGGGCAATGGGGAGATAAGTGCTAGAGAAGTCGTAGATGCATATTGGGAGAGGGCCCAGTGGAAGTGGACAGCTCCGGAGAATGCTGGAGATAACACTGAAGTTATAAAACAGAAACTGTATGAACTACATGGTTGCTAAAACCTTTAGTTTAGTTTGGAGAGCATTCAAATCTATTTAGGTAGAAGCAAGCAAAGCTTTGGAACCTGTGATTAGTTTTAGAAGTCTATAGTCAGGGGAATTCTGCCTTGTGTCAGACTGGTAGAACCAGATGGAAGTGTCCTAGATTCACGCACAAGAGTCATAGTGAACTTTCGTAACCCTTAGAGCTATAAAGCCCAGTGAACAGGTACTGAATGCTGTTTGTAGCACATCTGTTGTTCAAAATGGTGACCAAGATTTCCCCCGGATCAGATGTCATCATTATGTGATTTGCAGCCCCTTGCTCAAAAAAAAAATATGTATATGATTAACTCCCATCTGTGAAAAACAAACTGGTTCAGAAAGATCTTGAGAGCAAAGCTTGAGTGTTGTACATGGTGTCACAGTACCATGGGTGTAGCCAGGGATTTCAGATCTGCACACCAAGTGGACTCACTGCTACCCCCTCCCCCTACGGTACCCATGAGGTGTCTGAGGCTGCTTGTTCTCCACAGCTGTTTCAATGTATTGAGTGAGTGAGCTGGTGGATAACAGACAAAGCAGTTGATGGAATAATTGTTCACAAAGGGACTGGACTGCAGTGTGATGTGGTAAGAAAATTATTTTTTTTTTATTCAATTTTCTTATGTTTGCAGTTTGGCTTCAGGATGCTGGTGCTACTGATGGCTCCACAGCTACTCACGCTCAGCATTCCAACTTGTGCATCGCATTCCACGTTGTTCACAGTTCTATGTGGAAAAAATAAATAAATTTGAAAACACCAGTAAAACTTGAAAAACATTTATTATAACAAAATAAAAGCACAAAAAAACTCTACTAAACATTTACGCAGCCTTCGTTAGGAGTGATTGAATTTGTAGATAACCTGAGAATGGAGTTCCGATGAAATCCACAAAATCTTGGTGTAGAACATGTGCGCCATTTTAAACAAACTATAGGTGTGCTGCAGACTGCACTGGCTCCCAGAGAACATCTTAAACATTTTTCTCCTGGTACGGTCCCCAAAAAGCACGAGAACCCTCTGTTTGTACATGATGGCTGTTTCCAAACGCGAGCTTTGGAATGAGAATGAGTTCCTTATCTCCTCTCTTGGAACTCCAACATACTCATTTTTTAGGAAGCGTGTTCTGTAGTTAGCGGAGGGCTGCCTTATGTACTGGTGACCTGGATTCATTTCCCAAGTCTGAGATGTCTAGAGTGGATCAGTAAGAGGATCTGCTCACCTCCAGGGGAGAGAGTTTTTTTTTTCCTTTTTAATATATATTTTCCCCTCTGACTGCTTGGTTGGGACCTTCTTCCACCTCTATGAAGTCTGGTTACCCCTTGCCAAGACTGCTTCACTTACCTGTCCAGGCTCCCGAGATGCACCCGTGTCACACTGTTGTGCTGCCCCTCCCCGGCTTTCCCCTAGGGTTAGGTATGCCTCCAGCCAGTTCCCTGCTGTCCATCTGCAGAGGAGGTGAGGACCTGGGGGATGCCCTGGAAGCAGTCTAGCACTGAGTGTGGTGGACAGGCAGAGGCATCATCTGCCCAATCCATCCCCAATTCCATCCCCCCTTGGTCCAGCCCTCCCCCAGGAGTGAGTCGTGCCATTGGGTGCCAGCATGCACAATGAACTCCCCTGACCCAATGTTCCTGCAGTGTCCCCTTCCAAGCTCTGTCCCCTGCACCACCACCTGTGGTCATCCTGGTGGCAGTAGATCAGTGAGTCCACCCTCCATGAAGTAGGAGGTGAGCATCTGCTGGAACACTCTATCCCCCGGCTGGCCCTACAGCATCCCTGGTTCATTCTCATTTGGCGTCATGAGCAGTAGTGCTATCATGTGCTGTTGGGCCAGCAGGAGGATAGGTTTCTGAGCCTACCATCTGACTGCCATCTGGTAGCCCAGGAACTTGGAGTCCACGGGAGGCAAGACTTCACATGGGTGGAGTATTGCTAAGGCAACACTGTCATCTTTGGACACATTCACTCAGCAACATGGTGGGGAAGTAAAGGGGGAAAATGGAAGTAACTATGGGCACATGCTGTCCCCTCCCACCCAACTTCATGTCCACCTAGGGTCATTCATCTTCCTGGCCTCTACCCTGCTCCCTACTCTTTAGCTGGATATGGTCTCCCAAAATGCATAGCCAGTCTGTCTGGACCTGCTGTGGGGGCAATGGAGAAGGAGTCTAGCGGTGACTCAAAGTGGCGCCAATGTGGTTTCCTTAGATAGGAATGAGAATAGCAGAAACCTGAAGGAGGTCCCAGGACAAAAAGAGCACATTTAAAAAAAAAATTAAAAATGTATGTTCTGCAGGCTTCATCCCTACAAGTTCTCCAGCATGGGCCATCTGAACTTTCCTGCATTTGAAATGCTGTTTAAAAAAAGAAAATACATGGAAAATAATTTTGTGCAGGACCGTTTTCCCCATGAGGAAGGGGAGTGGGTGTTGGACTGAAACCAAAAAAATACTTGTTGATGGCCCATCCCAGTGGCACCTTGATTCATGTGAGATCCTTAGAATTTCACATTATGGAGGTCTGACACTTGGGTTGAGGGGAGGAAGGGCACATACTGCTCAACATCCCCCACTCCCTGCAAGTCGAACATAAAGCATATTGGCATTACCTGTGAAGGTAGTTGCTTGCCAACCCTTTAAGCTGGAGGAAGTGTGCAGCCATTATGATCTGATTTGTCAGTGTAGGGGATGCTGTACAGAGGAAATAAGCATGTTGGTAGAAAATGCACTTGTCAGATGTCTCTATGTCTGCATGTATATATCTCTCAAAAAAATTAGTATGTTTCGGCAGCATGCTTGGTACCTGCTTATGAAGCAGAGGAGGGGTGTATGGACTTGAAGGATCTTTTTTTGTAGTGGCACAGGTCTTGGGTATCCACTGGTGTCAGCCCACAAATTCAACACCCCCTCCCCCATCTTGTGATAGATGCAGATTTCATGTGAAACTCCCCATCCTATCACAAAATGCAAACTCTGCCCACAACACTGTTCAGACCTGGGCCTAGAAACCTTATGGTGTATTGATTTTTGGTTACTAGAGATTTTAGTAGAGGGGGTGCCCATTGGCTTCAAGTTACTGTGCCGGTAGCTGGCACAGCGGTAGCTCTACCACTCATGATGCTGGTGACCCGGGATCGGGAATATGTTTTGACTGTTGTGGGCTGGCTGGAGGGAGGAGGATTGAGTGTCCAAGGGGATGCTCTCCTCCTCCAGGGGAAGGAAGGTCATGACAGTGCTCTGACACCACCATCACCTGTGGATACACGGGTGGCAGTGCAAGGACAGCGGTGTAGGAAGGGGAACGTCCTCGTTAGGCACTTGGCTGACACACATGTCAGCATGTCAGCAGCTTGGACGTGAGTTTTTCATGCAGGCATCCTCAGGGGAAGAGGGGACAAGGGGAAACTAAGTGGCAAATCCCACAACACCGAGGCACTATTATGGCTCCCAACCAAGGGGGACCAGACAGGCCAGTATATCTGCCAGTGCAAGCTAAGGGATCAAAAAATATATTTAAAAAAAAAAAAAAGCTACTGTGCTGGTGACCTGGGTTCCAGAGTGGACATGGACAATGACGATGTGGGCTGGGGGGGATAGCTTCCCAGGGAGGGAGAAGGCATCGATCATTACAGCAACTCCAAGGAGCTTGCATCTCCCCCAAAGTATTGCTGTGGCATTCAAGGTCACTGCCCACCTTTAGTGGGTGGAGGAAAAAAAATGGGGGTATAAAACCCATTGGTGCTGGGATGACAGCTGGTTGTATCCTTGGCCCTACACTGTGAATCCCCAGTGGAGGTATGATGAGGCTGGAGAAGGACAGGCAGGGGGTGCCACCATGGAGTTGCTCTCCCAGGCCCAAGGATTGATTGGGTAGATGTGGTAGACAAAAAGCTTGATTTAAAAAAAAAACTGTAACCAGGAAAAGCCTACTGAGACATTCCACTCTTGCAATTTATGACATCACAAGGATCCCCTTTATGGTAAAACAGTCTTGTTGTACACTGCTGCCCATATGTTATTCCATTTGTTGCTACTGAAACTGACCGCACCTCTGCAGTCACTCCTGGCTTGGGACTGGTATTTCTCTGTTGCTGGGAGGCATGGGAGTTTTGTAATGTTGGCAACATTATTGTTTGTTACTGTTTGTTTGGGTAACCAATTTGTACGATTGGCTAGTGAAGTACTGTAGTGCTCTGCATAAAAAAACAAAAAAACACTGACACCCCAACTGCTGTCCCAATGGACACAGATTAGTGCATGGAATTTCCATTCTTCCTTCTCCCCAGAACTAAGTTGTGCCAGTTCTGCCCAATTATCAGTGCAGTCTTGCAAATGTTCTTTAAGATAACAGAAATCTTTTTTCCTCATTTTTTTATGAATGCTGTTTGACTGGACATCCCTCTTCAAGCCATTGCCTTGCTCCACGCCACAGTCTCCAGCCCCCTCCAGGGGGCACCTCTTGGCAGGGCCCAGAGGACAGGCATGCATCCCTACCTCCACTGCTAGCACACAACCCAAGCATGGGAGTGGGGTGGTTGGCACAGAGACCAGGTGTGCTGCCATCTTTTGTTCTGATGACTGCCTTTCTTCTTTCATGGTTTTTCTCTTTCCTTACCCTGTGTCGACACACACAACCACTTCTGGTGCTGCGTGCCCGCTGTGTGACCCTGGCGGGAAAGCAAGATCCCTGACCTGCCAGCAGGTCCCTCTGTTGCGGTGCAGCATTAAGCCTGCACCCACTAGGCTGTGATGCACTCCCAGCTTGCTGCATGATTACCAGAGCTCAGATCCAAACCCGGGTTGTCAGCATGGCGGCAAAACTGGAGTACTGTATTGGGCAGACCCATAACCCTTGTTTATTTTACTATTAGTACTTATGAGTCCCAAAAACCAGTGGCATGAGTTGCACGGCAGCTTATAAGGAAAGCTTCACTTTCCTTACTGTATCACAGCCCCTGCACTGTACAAGCATCCCACTGGCTCTCTGCAAATCCTGCAGCTTGAGGCTCGAAGCAACAACACATAATACATCTGACACCTCTTGGCCCAGCCCCAAGGGTCACTAGAGTAGCAGAAGAATGGTATCCCCAACCCCTGACTGCTAGGGGCAACACCACCTAGCACAGGGATCCAAGTCAGTGACACAGTTTTGACAATTTATTACCAAGTTAAAAAAAAAAAAAAAAATTCTCCTGGCACTCCACTGCACTATTTTCCATAGGGACTTCCCACTACCCACCAGACCTGCTGCTCATATCCCCATATTCTGCCGACAGGCAGTCTCTTGTGTGTCGTCTTCCCCCACCATGTTTTGACATGACCCAACCGGAGAGACTTTAAGTACTCCGTGAGTGAGAGACAGCCGGGGGAGGTGGATTCAGTTCTTGATGGGGCTGGGTGGTGTTGGGGGCCCACTGTAATCTGTAATCTGGTGTGCCAGTGCCCAATATACCTTTTTTAGTGCTGCCCTTCCCCTTTGTGCGCACCCACAACTGCATCTGCATAATCACCCGTGCCACCAAGGAGGTACTGTAGCACCATGCCTACTGCTAATTGGGCATCAGAGACCACCCTCAGGGGGAGAAGCGTCCATCCTTCCCTGCCAACCTCCACTCTTGTTCTGGGCACAGGGCATGAGCTTCAGTCACCAGTATGCCAGCGTGGCCTCCTCACCTGCTCGGGGCCACAGAGAAGCAAAAAAATGTAATTTTTTTGACTAGGGCTTAATAAAGCGAAACCAACAATGTTTGTGTTTCAGCAGATTGACCACCTGTCAGGCCATATTGTTTAGAGCCAGTTCAGCAGTGGAGACAGGGTTACCGCTCATTCTGAAAGCACCAGCAAGTACTTTTTGTTATTATTCCTTTAGTATCATTGAAAAGTTGATGATGCCAGCAGAAAAGTACCAAAGGTCCAGCTATTCTGCTCATAACACCCTATCATACGCCGAGACCTTCTGTCAGTTTGGGGGTTTTGTCTACACTACTCACCTTTTGCTCCCTGTTTCACTACTATCTCCCGAGTAACTATTAAACCTTTAACTCTGTCCTGTCCATGCTTGAACCCACTAATGGTTTTGGCACTCGCCACCTCCACTGGCAGACTTTTACATGGCACCGTCACTCTCTGCAAAATAAAACTTTTTCAGGTCCCTCCTGAACCCCCCCCCATACTTTTACCTTACAGCTCTACCCTCCATCCCTCCCTTGGGACATCAAGCCCCCACATCCTGGTTGGAGTACAGCTTCTCAGACTAACAGTCCAGTAAATCAGTGGGATACCTTACTTGTGATTTTGTCCTTCGCTCTCTCCAGCTCTGCTCAAGTCTAACTGATTTTTCAGTGTATTCACCAGGGGTAGCCCAACTGACATGCAACATCTCATTTTCAGCAGGGTCCTACTTACCAATTTTTTTTATAACTGGGAGGACTGAATTGGGGCGGGAGTTAAATGACCTGCTCAAGGTCACACACTGAATATTTGGCTCTGGTGTGGTTTGAACCTAGGCTCTCCTGGTGCCCAAGCCGGTGCTTTGTCCACTACACCCACACTGCTGCCCCAGCTCAATACAATTTAATAAGCCTCCACTGAGGTTCTCTGGCCAGCAGCATGGATGGCTGAGGCGCTGGGTGCCTTACCTTCCTGCCACGCTGGCAAGCCAGGTTCGGGAATGGATTTGGGTCGCCCGGAAGCTGGCCAGGGAGGGAGGACTGATTGTCCCAAGGACAGCTCTCCTCCCCCAGGTGGGGGGGGAATACATCCATCTAGGCAACTGCCACCTAAAGGATCACAGTGGCAACGCAGTGGGATGCCAGGTAAGGTGTCCCGCCAACCTGATTGGGGGGCATTCCCACCGAGGCAGAACTGCACCACAGATCCAGGGAGAAGAACACAGACCATGGCAGGATGAAGGCTCAGCCCCCTGCAGGCCCCACATCGGCGACTGGACTGTTCAGGGTCCTCTGGCAGAGTGCAGATGGTGATGGGACTAGGGGGACCGGTCCAGAAAGGGGCCAGGTCTGCAGTTAGTAGATAAAACATTAACTGAAGGATAAAAAAGCCTTCACTGAGGTTATAAAAGTCAATAAAATTTGACATGGAGTTTTATTTATTTATTTTTTAATTGTTTTGCCCTGTCAGTCTGCTGGCTACCTTCCTGAAAACATGCAGAATCAGTGCCTGCCCCTGATTGGCCCAATGTGTTACTAGGGACTGAATGTGGAAAAACACAGTCTCAATGGAAACACTTGTTGTTTCTCTCAACCTTTGCACCACCTGTTTGTTCAGCACATTCGCAACAGCCAGCTAGTTTTGCTGGACTCTTCCCCTCTCCTTCCATGTGTACAAGGTAAACAGTTTGAGGGTTGTGCAGAAATAGATTTCTTCTGTGATCGCCGAAGGGTCGGGGAAGGAGGAGCAACAGGTGAGCTGGAAAAAGACAGTGGCTGCATACGCTTGGGTTGTGAGTCCTTGCATAATGGATGCCCAGTGTGGCCCATGAGCTCTGGGGTGCAAACTTGTGTGAGCTGCAAAATCTTAAAGACGAATGTTAGGTAGTTTATACCTAGTCTGGGACTCCCTCTATTATAGACGTGTGCGGTGTGCACGTATATGGAACCCAAACAGACAGAAGAGAGAAATAAGTGCTTTAGCTGGGATTTGAACCCAGGCCACCCAGAATACTCCCACAATCAGCATAACCTCACCTGTTTCCTGCCACCTCAAAAATTGTTGTATTCATTTATAAAGTGACTGGTTCCCGGGAGGGTAAACTGAGATGGCCTTCCCATTGCCGTCTGCTCTCCTCTAGGTATAATGGAAGAGTAGGTTCATCACCCCCAAACTTCACAAGCTGGGACCGAATAAGTATACTGTGCAAATGTGGGCCAACTTCTAGGGAGTCCATGCCGACTCCACTACCCAGGAAATCTGGTGATTCCCTTACTAGAAAGGCACATGCAGGCTTTCATTAAAGGTCTGTACTGTCTTCCTGTCCAGTATCTAAGCTGGTAGGCTGGTTCACAGATTCACCACTCCCCGTGGGGAAAACGTGCCTCCTAAATTTACCACCCCTGAGGTTCAGGACATATCCCTGCATCCGCTGCAGGACACCAGATCAAACATTTCCAACTATTCTATCTTGTTGATACCCTCACTTGTGAGAGCAACTGAGATCATGTCCCCTTTCAGCCTTCTTTTCTCCAGGCTGAACATGTTATGAGCATGCAGTCTCCCTTCATAGCTTTTATTTATTTATTATTTATACTTTTTGGTCCTTACGTTGCCGTCAGGATCCGCTCTGGTCATGGACCCCCTTGCTCCACCTCCAGACATGCCCGAACTCACTCAGTTATCCCTGGCTTCCCCCCCCCCAGAGCGGGGTTGTGGCGCTGACCCCCTATGTCAGGCCATGATACAACTGACTGGTTGGGGAGCTGGCTCCAGGGGCTGATCGAGGCACTGGGGGCAGAGCATCATAGAGGCGGCCGGGTTCGGGTGTTTTTTTTTTTTCCCCCCTGTAAGCAAGGCGGGCATGTGTAATGATGGCCAGCATCCGCCCCGCCCTGACATCGTGTGAGTGTTGACACAGTGCAGTAACACATACCTCGCCAGGTGCCGCCAGGCGCCCAAACACCACCACCTCCCTCCCTCCTCCCGGAGAAGGAGAGCAGTCCTGGGGACTCGATTGTTCTCCCCTGGCTGGCCCTCCAACAATCCGGGTCTGTTTCTGAACCCAGGTGGCCGGCATCGAAAGCGAAAATCCAACCGCTGCGCCGACGGGCCGACTCATAGCTTTTATTCCATGACACCACTGATCATTTTGCCAGACCTGCGTTACACCCTCCCTACTGCCTCCCATATTTTGTTTGTACTCCCTCTCCGAGGCAGGCTAGGGCTCCCATCTGCCCTGCCACACTGACCCCCATCGTCCGACACCTAATCCCCTGGCTTACTTTGGCCAGCTGGAAACCCCCATGGACTGCCCCCTGTGGTGGGATCAGGAGGGAGATTGCCACCCCCGAAGTACAGATTCAGTGTCAGCCGATCAGTGTGCCCTGGTGGTGAGGCAGGTGAGGGCTCAGTGTGCAGAATGTCATGAATGCCTGCCTTGCCATTTTTTCCTACCTGTTTTCACCCTGATTCCATTGCTGCGGCATGCATAGCAATGTGCATGAGTGGAGACACATGCACATTACAGAGTTCCTCAGCACCCACCTCCTAGTACCGCTCACAGGCCTGCACTGCCTCCAGGCCTCCACCTGGTGGCAGTCATTCAGCTGAAGTAGCAAGCTCCCCCAACCCCCAGCCGAGAGGAGAGGAGAGCAGTCCATCGGGCACTTCATTCTCTCCCCCCCACTGGCTCCCAGCAACCTGAGATTGCTCTCAATCCCGGGTTGCTGGTGCAGTGGGTGGTAGTTCTACTGCCACACCACGGGGCCAGCCTCCTCTCTAGTGCATCAGTGTCCTTTTTGTATGGAGTAGCCCAGAACTACAAGCTGTACTCCCACACTGTACTCCAGGTGTAGCCTGAATGGGGCCTTTTAAAGTGGCAGGATAACACCACCTCACTTCTTTGATGCATCCCAGCATTCTACCAGCCCTCTTGACAGTGGTTGTGCACTGCTTGTTCTGCTTCAGCTCCTTGTCATGACTAAAATGCTTAAAACCCTTATGTTGTAGGAACCACATTTAACTTTAATGCTTTCTGGGGTTGGTTTTGTCCAGTTAGCAGCCTTTTTAATATTTCACATTTATAAGTTTTTACTCCATTGCTGTCTGTTTCAAAAATATCCGACTGCACTCCCACTCCATGACCTTACAATCGTGCTTGTGTCATCACAGTCTTTTTTTATTATTAGTGTTTATCCTCCCACTGCCCTGTGTTGGCCCTAATCCTCATTTTTCTGTAGCCCTACTCAGCCCCATTGCTGTCCTGGATCCCAGAGAGCTCATCCATTACCTTCAATGTGGGACTCCCCCCCTCTCTAGGGGCTGGGTCAAACCCCCCCTTAGAGCTTTACAGATTCAGTGGCTGGGGGAACTCCGTCTTGCTGGGCAGGCAGCATGGGGCTCGAGCAAGTCTGCATCATCCTGCAGCAGCGGGATGGCTTTCTCCTGTGCACCCACCCGCTGAGATGCTTGGCTGTTAACGCGTGAGGCACCTATGCAGCGGGCATGCACACAGCACAAAGCCAGTGTATCTTCCCTCCCACTGTTGTCCCTGACTGGCTTGCACCCCCTTGGCACCCTCAGGTGGAACTCATACGGCAGGCATCGGGGGACTTCCCACCCCTAGGAGGAAAGTGCTCTAAAGGATTCTTTGCCATTCTTCTTCTGCTGGTCCTCTGGTGCCCCGGGCTTGTGTCTGAAATCAGATTTTCTTCATGGCGTCCTACCCTGTCACAGTGCCAGTGAGCTGATCTCATCACACACCCTGTTTGCATACAAAGGTAGAATTGATTACAGAGTAATCATTTATGTTGCAATCAAATATTATCCTGCACCTAAACTCGTTCTCTTCTGGCTGCATAGATTGTTGCCCTTCATGTATACGTGAATGGAGTTGGTGATCGACTACCTGGAATCGAAGCTAAGGTAATCGATCACCAACTCATGTAAACCTAGTATTTGTCTGTTGTAACGGTTGTTGCCCTACATGTAAACATGAATGGAGTTGGCGATTGATTACCTGAATACAGGCTTCGATTTATACCAAAAGTCTGATTAAAATAGTGAAAATGACTGTTAAAATTAGGCTTCATTGACTTACGTTGATGCCATCCCCGCGCTGGTCCTATAGTGACATCACAAAACTAGGAAGCGCAGGGATGGCTTCGGCAATCAGGAAGTGGAAGGGATTGAGCGGCTAGCCCCCTCGGGGGCAAAATACAATCCCTTCCCTTCCTTAGGGGGCACAACTGATCATTTTAAAAGTGCTATGAAGGAACTCCCATGCAGGTAAGAGAGCTTCCTGTTTGTTTTCTTGCAGTCCTAGAAACAACAAAGAAAGGTGCTCTTTAAAGCTATGTTATAAATATATTTTTGTGGCTTTTATGCATTTAGTATCTAACAAGGGAAATCAAAAAATGAAACAGTATAACTAACTCAGAATATTATATGTTGGATAGATTCAAAATGTATGTTTACCTAAAATGCAAACTATATTAACTGCAATAATGTGTATGCACAAAGAAGTATTTTTGATTTTATGCAAGGATATAACATTGAAAGAACACAAACTTTAATTTTGAAATAGTATAGCAACACTATATACTTCAAATTATATATATATAAACATATTTGGAGATACAAGGATATATTTTGGATATTAAAAAAATATAGATCTTTTCCATATGGGATTGCATGCCTCCTGACCATGAAGAACACCCCAACAGTGAAATCACTCATGATGCAATAGTCGCCTTTCTTCCCACTGCAGCTAGAGTGTCAAGCCCTGTGTTGGGGGTGTTCCTAGGTCCAGCAGCAATGCAGTGGAAATTGATCAAGGAATGTAAACAAACCTGTTTTTGTGTGGTAACACCAGTATGGTGGGCAGTCTGTTTTTCACTTTTTAAAAGAAAAAGAATCCGAATCAATCAGCCAGCTACATCAGCAGCCTGTACAGAGTGTGAGCAAGCATAACATGTGTTTTAAACTTTGGAAAATTTGAGGCTTAAGGAGGTTGACAGTGTCCCTTTAAGGTATGTTGTCTTGGGAAATAACACAAAGGGCAAAGATCATTATGTGAACGTCACAACCACATTGACATCCCCCCCAATATGTCAAGCCACCCCTCAACCTGCATGTAACCACCCCCTAACATAAAACACAAATGAAAAAAAAAATTAAGGCAGGCAAAGAATTCAAGAAAAAGAGTGGAAATTGTAACTCATGCTTTAGATGAGATTAAAGAGTCAGAAACAGAGCCAGAAAGTCCTACAGTAGGTCTGCCCCATGCTGAGAAATATAAAATCACTCAAATAAATCATTCAAATGTAACCCCTAGATGGCGCTATCCCAGGGGCTACTACCCCTGCCTGATTTGCCACTAACAGGTTGAGGGGCCTGGATCCAATGGCGGGTGCCTCCACCCAGAGGTCAGGGTTTGCAATAGTTAAACTAACTTGGTCACAGCCCTCTGGGACACTGCAACCCCTTTCTTCCCACTAGTGGCCCACACAATATATCAGAATTACCTTCACAGTATACACTTACCCCAGGTCTGGTTCGGCACTGGGACCTCCTGTGAAATGAGATACAGTGCAACAATCACAGTACAGTACTTTAACATGAACAAATACCTCAGGCAGTATAACTTTGCTGAAACAAGCAGCTCTGATTTATTTAGGGGATATAACAAGGACAGGGGAAATCAGGTTAATTAGCTTATCACCTAATAATCTATTTATGGCTCTGTGCACAGGCCTATCCCTATCAGTTACTGTCCCTGGGTACCCAAGCCCTAGTGGCTAGTCCAAACCGTGGCAGCTGGTAGGGGCCCTTTCACACAGAGAAAAGGAGAATTAAACAGTCAGCAGTACAGTAATTCCATTTGGATTTAATGTGGCAATTCAACAGGAAGTGACCCTGAATTAGTACTCACGACCTCCAAATAAGATAGGGTCCTTCAATATCAGCAGGGCTACTCTTGAGCTCCAAGAGACTCTTCACACATTTATATGGTAAAAAAAAAAGAAAGTACTATACCAGGCAGGCTGCTTCTCTATCCCGATCGCAATTACTGCACAATACCCGGGAGAACACACAGCAGATGCAGTTCCTGACAGACCGAGTGTAATTCAACAATTTCTCCAGTCTTCTACAGGGTGAGCCTGGTTTCTACTCTTCAGAGATCCTTTGATTCTTTTCACAGGACAGGATTCAGTCCTAACAAGCTGCAGACGGAACTCTGGGCCTTACACGTTTTTGACTAAAACTGCACACTGAAAAGCACAGGTCCTTCCTTCTTCACTGCCAAAGCTCAACTGAAACTCCAACCGACAAAACCGGGCACTTCCTTTGAGTTCCTCCCAGTTCTTGACTGGATTGGCTGTCACTCACAATAGACTGCTGCTGTTGGTCCAAAAGGCACTGAAGTCTAAACTACATCTCCCAAGTCACTGCCCATACAATCCTCTTGTGGCTGGCTCAGATTATGAGTCCAAGTTCTGATTCGTCCAAGGCACCATTTTAGAGCTAGCTTACCCCACACTGATTGGTCCAGTTCAGCAGTTCAAAACTAGAATGGGGAACTAGCAGACACAGTTCTGACTGCAAAGAAAGCAGGTTAGACAAACTGTAATTTCATTATTACTCTAAATAATTTCTGGCAAACAGTTACATCTTTCAGATAGGTTCCCTTTGCACTCCTAGTGACTGCAAAAATGAAGTGAATTGGCAGCAGCTCGAGTGGTACTCAGAGAAGTACACAGTCCCCCCATACAAACTAATTATGTCTGCAAGCAGACAGCTCTTAAAGAGACAGTACCAGAGGCTCTAAAAACACTCACTGATAAATGGCTTAAATGCCAAACACCATTCAGGCTTGGAGCATTCAAGCAAGCTCCTGGAAGTCTTTTGGGAACCCCCATTTGCAGGGGTTACACCTTCCTGGTTTGGGAAAGCTTGACGTCCAGGCCAAGCAAGTAATTCCATAAGTTTTAACTGCAACCATATACATTTGCATTAGGCTCACACATGTAATCATCAGTCAATATATCATTTTACCAAGAACACATTTCTGAAACATTGCAGTCGTCCTCTTTACACAGTATTACACACACATTGTACCATAACTCAAGTTATTACCTCTTGTACATGAAACCTGAAGAGGGCCCTTCCCTATCAGTTACCTTGGGGCTGGATGGGGCAGGGCACCATACTAAGAGGGCAACACAAGTAACTTGGAGTTAGCACTGATGCTCAATTTGGGCAATGAGCTCGGGACACATACACTCCTTTATGGACAACATTGAGAGGCAAGTCCACAGGCCTCCCAAGTGAATCATAACTGAGGTGCACCACAGGCTTTACAGCTCGACCAGTCTTTCTAGGGGAACTGTTACAGTCTCTGCACTCTGAGCCTCATTTTCAGCATTGTCCTCACTTGTCAGGAGTCTCCATGGGGTAGAGAGGCTAGAACTTGGGGCACTTTCAGCTCCAGGAGTTACAGTTTCTGAGTCCACAACATTTGGCTCGCATGGAGAGCTTTCGGACACTGGCAGTGGACTGTCAGGGCACTCAAAATACTCTTCTTGTTCGGGTGTATCACCAGTCTGCCCCAATCTATCATTTTCCTCCCCTGAAAGCTCAAACAGTTCAACCATGCACAATGATCCCAATTCATCTGATCTGATGCTTTGCACTTCACTTTCTGGGAGCATTGGCTCCAGGGACGAAGCTGGGGGCTTGGACAGTCCAGAAGGCCCAGCTTCATCTCCAGTATTGACTAGGGGATTGCCCCGAAACAATTGACTCAGTTCGTAGAAGGATAGTATTCAAAGTCACTCTCACTTTCTTCCGATATGGACTGACAGTCATGCTCAACTGGGACTTGTGGAGGAACACTTTAACTTTGCTTCTGTAGGTGCAGACTTTCTTGATCTTTTCTTAGCAGCAGCTCTAGTCACTGGTCCAGAGGGGCATCTTCTAGGGCTCAGACTCAATTAAGATTTGTCCAATGGGCATAAATGATTTCTATGCATTGTTTTACATCTTTTGAATTATTCTCAGGCCTTACTTTGTACACTGGCAGATCATCTAGTTTGCCCACTACAATGTGAGGGAGATGGTGCCATCTGTCAGCAATCTTGTGCTTGCCATGCAGTCCCAGATTTCTTAGCAATACCCGATCTCCCTCCTGGAGTTCCTGTGCTTTCACCTTTTATCATACCTTTCTTTGTTGGCCAATTTCTTTTGGCAGCCATGGTTTGAGCCAGTTAGTACGCATGAGTTAGCTGGGCCTTTAACTTTGCACATACTGTAAATAGTTGTCAGCTTGAACCCCATCAGGAGACCCCAAAACACACATCTACTGGTAGTCGAGCTTCTCTTCCAAACATCAGGCGGTAGGGAGAATCCAGTGGCATCACTTTTGGTGCAGTTATAAGCATGTACCAGGGTGCTAATTTGTTGGCTCCATCTAGGCTTGTCCTTTGGGTGCAGGGTGCCTAGCATATCTAGCAAAGTGCGGTTGAAACGTTCAGGCTGTGGGTCCCCCTTGGGGTGGTAAGGAGTGGTTCTGGACTTTCGCACTCCCCACAGAGAAAGCATCTCTTTGATCAGACGACTCTCAAAGTCTCTCCCTTGATCAGAATGGATTCTTTGTGGAGCCCCATAGTGAACAAAAAAAGTTTTCTACAAGTACTTTGGCCACAGTGGATGCTTTCTGGTCTTTGGTGGGGAAAGCTTGGGCATATCTCGTGAAATGGTCAGTGACCACCAGCACATTACTGATATTTCTTTGATCTGACTCCAAACTCAGAAAATCAATACAGACCAGCTCCATGGGTGCACTGGTGGTGATGTTAACAAGGGGGGCAGCCCTCTGGGGAACAAGCTTTCCTCTGTAATAGCGACTACAAGTTGAATGTGGTGCTCCACATCAGCCCCCATCTTAGGCCAATAGAATCTGGATCTCACCAAGTCAAGTGTTCTGTCTATACCAAGGTGCCCCATGTGGTTGTGCAAGGACCTCAGTACTGAGTCTCGAAAGGCAGTGGGCAGCACCAGTTGTTGTTTGTCTACTTGTCCCCCTCTGTCTACTGTTTCTCTGTATAACAGTTTATTGATCAGTTTCAACTTAGGACCTTCTTTGTATAACAGTGCAGTTCTCAAATCAGTGGAGCGTAATTTGACACATCTTTTCCTGCATAGAGGGCTTCTAAAGCTGCTTTGATCATGGGATCGCTGGATTGAGCCGCCGAATACTGTCATTGTCCAGCTGAGGCAGTGCACCAATGTCTATTGCAGAAAAGTGGCAATAAGCAGCAGGTATGCAATTCTCAGAGGCTCCCAAGCAATCCACCATGCAGTCCACTGCGTCCGTGGACATTTGTTCCTCCCTGTCAAACTTCCGGCAGAGTGCCCGAATGTCAGGTTCTGCCAATCGGACCCAATCATTCTGGGAACAGGCCTCCGGAGAGAGCATCAGCATCTATGTGGTTCAGACCTGCTCGGTATTCGAGAGCATAGTCATATGTAGATAATGCAGAAAGCCACCTATGGCCAGTGGCATCCAACTTAGCTGAGGTCTGCACATAGGTCAAAGGATTATTGTCAGTTTTACTAGTATTTTAGCCCCATACAAGTACTCATGGAATTGGTCAACAATAGCCCACTTCAAAGCTAGGAACTCTAACTTATGTACAGGATAGTTCTTTTCGGATGGGTCAGGCTTCTACTGGCAAAGGCCACTGGTCTCAGGCCATTCTCGTGCTCTTGGTACAACACAGCCCCCAACCCTTGCAAGCTAGCATCAGTGTGCAGGACGTAAGGTTTTCTTGGATCGGCATAGGCCAGCACTGGAGCATGGGTAAGTTGATATATGATCTCATGAAAAGCAGTCTCACAATCAGGAGTCCAGCGGGCCCCAAATACTTCACTCGGATGAAAATACACTCTTTCAGTCTTGAGGGACGCTGACTTTTGGTATTTTTTTGTGGGTTGGGGGATACCCTTGAGTAAGGTTAAGTAAAGGGCGGATCACTCTTGAATAGTCCTTGATGAAAGCGCCGATAATAACCACAGAATCCCAGGAATCTTTGCAGTTCTTTTAGATTTTTGGGCTGTGGCCAGGTGGTCAAGGCCTCAACTTTACTTGGGTCGGTCTCTATTCCCTCGGTGGATACTATGTGTCCCACATACTTTACTGATGTTTGAAAGAATTGACACTTATCAATGGACAGTTTAAGGCCAAAGTCCTCCAGTCGGTCCAATACCTTAAATAATCTGCTCTCATGTTCCTCCAGTGAGCTGCCAAACACAATAACATCATCTAGGTATACCAGGCACTCTAGTAAGTTCATGTCCCCCACTGCACGCTCCATCAATCGTTGAAAAGTGGCTGGGGCACCTGAAATCCCTTGAGGCATCCTCCATGAATTCATAGAAGCCAAGTGGACAGATAAAGGCCGTCTTCTCACGGTCCTCTAAGCATCGGGATCTGGTAGTACCCACTGTGGAGATCCAGCACAGAGAACCACTTGCCCCATTTAGGCAGTCCAAAGCATCCTGAATGCGGGCATTGTGTACTGATCAGGATAGTCCGCCCGGTTTAAGGTGCGATAATCCACACATCCTTACTGTTCCATTCTTTTTCCTCACTACCACAATGGGGAAGCATAAGGGCTTCTGGATTCTTGTATTACACCAGCAGCTAACATCTCTTGCAGATGCCGTCTCACATCATCTATGTCAGCAGGTGCCAGGCGTCGAGACCTCTCCACGAAATGGTCTTTCGTCATGCAGCGGATATTGTGCTCAGCTCCTTGCACGCATCCTACATCCCATTCCTTTAAAGAAACACCTGGTCTCTCTGGGCAAGCTTCTCACTGATCCTCACTTTCCATTCAGCTGGCAGCGGGGAGTCGCCGAAATCAAACAAGTCAGGCGTTACTCTATCATTCTTCCTTGAACTCTTGCTGCTGGGTAGCACTGCAGTGTCTGCACAATGCACATTAGCCAGGATGCAACCTCTGTTTACTCGAATGTCTCTTTCAGACACATTATGAACTTGGACCATTACCCTTCTGGCATAAGCATGGGCTCTAGCAGGCAAAATACTAGCTTGACCAGCAGTCCCTCTGGCAATTTTCCATCGCCTGGTGCATCCAACATTAATATTTTATTCTTAACATCCTTTCTGATACGGACCTCTCCCTGTAAGGTACACTGGGCATTTGGCGCCAGGATCAGAGACTCAGGATCCTTCTTCCATACAATTCCGACCGGTTCCTCTGGTTCTGTTTTTCAGCATCTCTCTGTGCCTCATAGGTCTTCTTAATTAAAGCCGGAACTCTTAAAGCTCTACTAGTCTTTGACCCCTGTTTTTCATAACACAACTGTGCCAGCCTTCCGAACATATGAGCATTTGTTCCAATCAACAAAGGGACACCATCATACAGTCCAGTGGGGGACACACTAAGGCTAGGGTCTCTACTTGTTGGCCACTCCAGCCAACGGAGGTGGGAAAGACAGCCAAATTTGGATATACCCGAATAGGGTAGGCCTTCTCACTTAACCCCCATACATGCAGTCCTTCTAATGGTTGTAAGGGTACGCCTGACAAATGCTTCTGATACCAATCCTGGAACATAATTGTCACTTGGGAGCCACTGTCTAATACAGCTCTTGTAGACACTCCATTCACCTTTACAGTGGTCTCCATGGAGGGACCCACTATTCTGGACCAGTCTGAGAGGCGGTGGTGGGGGCCTGGGCAACTGACCTTGACAAAAGGACGTGAATTAGCATTTTGGTGCCCTCACTGGGATCATGTCGTGCACCTCTTAGCCACTGATTTCTTCTCCGAAGCTCTCCTTTGTAGCCTATATGCAACTTTGTCAGTGTCTTTTGGGACTGGCATTCCTTTCATGTGCCCATCTTCCCACAATTATAGCAAAACATACTTTCTGAGTTTGAGCTGGCCAGGCGCCACACTGGGAGCCAGGGCGGGGTATTACTAACTGGAAACCTTGGTGCCATCTCTGTCTGCGGCGTGATAAGCATTTGGAGACATCTCATCAGTTTCTCCACTTCCATGGTCAAGGAATCGAGTTCGGAGCTGTTATCAGCAGGAGATACATGGTGGGTACCCCCACCCCATAGCAGATGCAGTCGGATATAGGTCAGGGCCCGCACTTGCAGGCGTGGCCTTCATAAAGGGACTGTTTTGAATTCCCGGATCTCTCTCAACAGTTCGCCCCATTGTGACATATCTTTTTCCTTGTCAGAGCACTCATTGACTGCCAACCTCTGCCCCTGAACTTCACTTGATGGGTCACCCTCAGTCACTCGGGTCGTAGCCGCAGCTATTGGTGCAGGTCCCTCCCGAGGTCGTCTTTTCTCAACTCCTCGAATTTCTCTCATTAACTCATCATAGGAGGGTGGGGATTCCAGTCGATCTGCCAGGCGTAACTGAAGCAACAGCAGTTCTGAGAGGGGCAGACTTAAGGATCCTGTCCAGCCTGGTTCGTCCAGTTCAATCGCTGGCAAACTACCTTTTCTGAGGCATTCTTGCAACAATTTTTCCAGCCGAGATACATACACAGACAACAACTCCCCTTGGTACTGTTGTGCATCTCTTACTCTCCACCATAGGTCCTCATCAGAATCTGGGCTCCCATACACATTCTCCAAGGCCTCAAGATAGGCCTGTGCAGTCGCTTCAGGGTTACTGGCCCGTTTAGCACGGATGGTAGCCAGGGGCAGGACCTCGGAGGCTCTCACTAACTCTCTTCGCCGCCTTCCGAGCATTGCCATTCTAGCACTTGGGGGCAACATAGTCTATCCAGGTCTCCCAGTCATCCTCCCTTGGGGGTGGGGAGGGTGCCAGAAAGATCCTCAACCTTGGTAAGAGTCGTGACTAATGGCAGGTGCAGAGATAGGAGTCTGCATTGGTTCAGCCACCATTACGGGCACTGGAGCAGGAGAGGGTGTTGGGGAGGAACACCCCAGGTGGCAAGAATAGTTTCTTCAAGTCCTCCACAGTTTTCCCTCTCCCAGCAACCATTCAGCAAATTTCTCCTCAAAGTTTCAGATAGTGGTGGGGGCTGATTCCCCCCGGTCTTTACTGTCCTTAGTTATCACTCTCAAGCAGTGAGGGCTCCTCTGGGGTAATGGTCTGTGGCACTTTGGAGCTATCTATGGGATCCTTAAACTCTACTAGGGCCAGGAAAGTGTGGGTGAGCAGATTAGCATGCCGACCCACCACCACAGGGTTTTGTAAACCTTCCACCTTGGAAAGTACTCCCTGCACAGTGTCCGTATTGATACCCAGGGGATGTCCAGGATAAGCATAGCATTTTGGGGTCGATCTCCTCCCAGTACACCACTCCACCAGCCGGTGCACAGCCACTTCTGTCGGGTACCCATTTTTTCTTAACAGTGGTTCATAATATGGCCACTAGAGGACACACAAACCCAGCGGTGCCTCCCAAGATGTAACCCCTAGATGGCGCTTATCCCAGGGGCTACTACCCCTGCCTGATTTGCCACTAACAGGTTGAGGGCCTGGATCCAATGGCGGTGCCTCCACCCAGAGGTCAGGGTTTGCAATAGTTAAACTAACTTGGTCACAGCCCTCTGGGACACTGCAACCCCTTTCTTCCCACTAGTGGCCCACACAATATATCAGAATTACCTTCACAGTATACACTTACCCCCAGGTCTGGTTCGGCACTGGGACCTCCTGTGAAATGAGATACAGTGCAACAATCACAGTACAGTACTTAACATAGACAAATACCTCAGGCAGTATAACTTTGCTGAAACAAGCAGCTCTGATTTATTTAGGGGATATAACAAGGACAGGGAAATCAGGTTAATTAGCTTATCACTCTAATAATACCTATGGCTCTGTGCACAGGCCTATCCCTATCAGTTACTGTCCTGGGTACCCAAGCCCTAGTGGCTAGTCCAAACCGTGGCAGCTGGTGAGGGCCCTTTCACCAGAGAAAGGAGAATTAAACAGTCAGCAGTACAGTAATTCCATTTGGATTTAATGTGGCAATTCAACAGGAAGTGACCCTGAATTAGTACTCACGACCTCCAAATAAGATAGGTCCTTCAATATCAGCAGGGCTACTCTTGAGCTCAAGAGACTCTTCACACATTTATATGGTAAAAAAAAAAGAAAGTACTATACCAGGCAGGCTGCTTCTCTATCCCGATCTAATTACTGCACAATACCGGGAGAACACACAGCAGATGCAGTTCCTGACAGACCGAGTGTAATTCAACAATTTCTCCAGTCTTCTACAGGGTGAGCCTGGTTTCTACTCTTCAGAGATCCTTTGATTCTTTTCTCAGGCCAGGATTCAGTCCTAACAAGCTGCAGACGGAACTCTGGGCCTTACACGTTTTTGACTAAAACTGCACACTGAAAAAGCACAGGGCTCCTTCCTTCTTCACTGCCAAAGCTCAACTGAAACTCCAACCGACAAAACCGGGCACTTCCTTTGAGTTCCTCCCAGTTCTTGACTGGATTGGCTGTCACTCACAATAGACTGCTGCTGTTGGTCAAAAAGGCACTGAAGTCTAAACTACATCTCCCAGAGTCACTGCCCATACAATCCTCTTGTGGCTGGCTCAGATTATGAGTCCAAGTTCTGATTCGTCCAAGGCACCATTTTAGAGCTAGCTTACCCCACACTGATTGGTCCAGTTCAGCAGTTCAAAACTAGAATGGGAACTAGCAGACACAGTTCTGACTGCAAAGAAAGCAGGTTAGACAAACTGTAATTTCATTATTACTCTAAATAATTTCTGGCAAACAGTTACATCTTTCAGATAGGTTCCTTTGCACTCCTAGTGACTGCAAAATGAAGTGAATTGGCAGCAGCTCAGTGGTACTCAGAGAAGTACACAGTCCCCATACAAACTAATTATGTCTGCAAGCAGACAGCTCTTAAAGACAGTACCAGAGGCTCTAAAACACTCACTGATAAATGGCTTAAATGCCAAACACCATTCAGGCTTGGAGCATTCAAGCAAGCTCCTGGAAGTCTTTTGAGAACCCCCCATTTGCAGAGGTTACACAAATACTAACCCCCCCTGTTACCAAGGTTAACTAGAATCCCAGTAAGACCTAGTGGTAGGCAGGGAAGGCAGCTTGTGAAACTCCAGTTAAATGGGTTTCACACTGTCTCACTCTGTTCTCATTCTCAGCTGAGACTGAGGGATGACATCACCATAGAACTATCGCAGCTCCATGAGCCACATTGGAATCTGCAGTTCAGAGCTGGTTAGAATGTTGGGAGTTTTTGAACAGTGAGCAGCAGTTGTGTGTGAGCAGTCTTGAAGAGAGGAGCGCAGCAGTCTGTGCACAGGCTCTTGGAGCCTAAAGCTCTGATATAGAGCTACTTTTAGGGAGAGGTGTGTGTTTCCTCCAAAAGAGAAACACAGTAAGCTGTTCATGAAGTGGTGGAGACTGCTGTTACTGGTCTCTGTGCCCCATCCCTGAGGAGATGGGGGGGGGGTAAAAGGTTTGCCTGTTATTCCAGGGGCAACCTCCTGGTTCCGTCTAGGGAAGAAGCTGCCTTATTTTTCTAAGTTGTGCTGCAGCACCAGAAGTTGTCAAGATTCGCCTGTGGGGCACCTGCAACCAAATGGTGAGTTCTGCTCTTACATGGGGCCTATGTTTCACCTGAACTGTTTTAAAGTGGGGATTGGACCGCTTAATCAGTGGGAGGCCTAGAGGAATATGCTAGGCCAAAGTAAAAGTATGTTCAAGTCCAGCACAAGGGGAAAGCCAAGACATGTAGAGGAAATGTGCTATGCATTTACCCTTTAATCTACATTGCCAAGCTTTTCAAAAAGAGATGTTTAATGTCCAGAGAAATGGCCGGGTATGGATTGTGAAAGCTAGTGGTGGGAGACCCCCCATCATTAGTAACCAGGTTCACCTCTACGGATTTGCTCTGTGGCCCTTTTACTTTGCCTCAGGCACTTGGCCAGTGCTGAGGTAAATACCCAGACGTGGGATTGAAAGGAAATTTCCCTTATGGAATCGACGGCTGTAAGGTGGTTTAGGAAGCCACAGGAAAATGTGTCCATGTCACATGGAAGGTGTTTGAGTGACCGGCAGGGGAGCCGAGCCAGTGAAAACCCCAATAGTGTACAAGTCGGGCTGTGCACCCAAAGCAGCATGCAAGTCCGAGCTGTGTGCCTGGTGGGTCCAGAGTCTGAGGGCTGAAGGCTGAAGTGTTGAGGAAATGTTCTGTTTCTCTTATCTGCATTACCAGGAATGTAGCCCCGTGGGGGTCCGTCTATGCTTTGTTTGTTCAGTTTGGATGAGAATAAAAGCCACACTTTAGAATCCCATTCCTGGTATTGGACATTACAGTTATTGCTTCCTGTGTTCGGATTTACTTGGGCGCCCCTGTGCAGAGTAGCCAAACCTAGCCCTTGTGCCGAGTAACCTCGTCCTCCCCGAACCCAGTCCCCACCTGGTACTGCTGTCAACTTCAACAGCATACCACCTGCCGTTTACAAAAAGGCAGGGGTGTAGGTGTAGGGGCTCACACAAACACTAGCACTGCAACCCCCCCCCCCCCAAAAAAAAAACACTGAAAGAGCACGAAAATAAGCTAAAATGCACTGCAGTCTTTTCTGGTGAAGGGTCTCTAGAGAGTTGGCAAGGGGTGGGCCAGTGCCATGTTTTCTAAGGATCTGAAGAAAATACAGCAGCAGCAGGGATGAGAATAAAAGGATTAATTAGGCTTTTAATTGTGGGTAATTATCAGATGATAATGGGGGGGCGGAGCAATGGGAGCCATCACAGGTGTTTGTTATGCTTGAGATTCCATTATAACGAGGGACACACTGGTGAGGGACCACTGCGACTGAGGTAAACAATAATTTATTTATTTATTTAGCTTTTGTTGACCGGGTAGGTACACTAGACAAGTTATATGCCTATTTTCAGGAATGACCCGGGAGAGTACAACAAGGAATACAGTTATATCAGAGTACATAACAGTGAGTAGAGCTGAGTACATTGAGTCACGAGAAACAGTCTAACATATAATAGTCTTCTGTAGCAGTATTAGTTAATATACATATGTACAATTTTTTAGCATACAGTTACACAATTCAGTTAAAGAGTCCAGATGGAGTATGGGTGAAATCCGAACTGCATCAAAATGGGACTTGGTAAAATCCAGACCACCACAACAAAATGGTGAAAAAATGGACCAGTGGGCCAGCCAGACTGGGCAAAATGTGCGCAATATGGCTGAGGTATGGGTGAAATCAGGAAAGCCGGACTGGAACCAACCAAAATGATAAAAGGTCCAGTGGTCCGGATTTCAACCATACCCTGACCCGAGATGAAATCCGGAACTAATGGATGAATGATGGAGCCATAAACCTCAAGTTCTGGAACTTTTACAATTACTTACCAAATCAGCAGGGCTGTGTTTTTATCATGGATATCACAAAGTGCTGCTGTTAAGAAGACATAGAAGACATCTGAATTTGAGTTTTGTGATGCACAGTGTCCACGTGAGCCCTCGAAAGTAGTGGTAGAAGTTCCAAAATGTGAGGTTTATGGCTCTATCGTTGGCCCATCTGTTCTGGATTTCATCTAGGGTCTGGGAATGGGTGAACTCGAATGTTATCGCTCCATCATGAGACTCTGCAGAGCTTCCAAGTCAGCACTCCTCAAAAGATGGAACTCTCCTGATGCCAGGGCCCTAATTTATCTCCCTGACTGAGTGTAAGGGTTAAATATGATGCTAAGGCACATTAAAATACAAGAGGAACTGTTACTTCTTGGTTTTTATTAGAGGAAGTAGAATGTTATCAGTCAAAATGGGGAAATGTCAAAAAATGGACAAAATCTAGGAGACTCCCTAAAACTAGGGAGACTTGGTCAGTTTGCCTCCAAGTCTTCACTAAAAAAATCCTGCATATCTGTCTTTTGGATCACAGTATCAAAGAAGCATCAAATTTCTATTTCTCACTGTGGTCTGGTGTGCCACTCTGCAAAACAGATGGCAGCCCTGTGGCTACTTCTGCCAGCCAGCATGTGTGCCGTGGGGCATGGTCAGGCCTTATGATGTTGCTGTGAAAACCCCTATTACGTTTTGATGAATGATATGCTGCTCTCCCCCCTGGACCCCCATGTTAATGAGGTACTGCATCATCGCAATGGGCTTGAGCCAGTAGTCAAATTTAAAATAAATCAAAACTGTCTATTTTAGTCATATAATTATGTGGTATGACAAGCTGTAATTCCATCTCGGGGATCCCTTGGTGCGGTGTGTTGTTATAGTCTCTGAAATACAGTAATTACTCAGTAGATAATAAGCATAATACATCAAAACTGCTGAAAATGACAGGGCTGTGCTGTAGCATTTAGGCCCCGGGCACCTCAAGCCTCAGCAGACGGACTCTCTGCCCTTGCTGGCAGGGAGGGGGGGGGGCGAGAGAGAGAGAGCGGGCGGGAGCATGTGTTCGTATCAGGTTAATGCTACCTTCCAGAAGAGGAAATTACCAGAATAATTACATTTCTTGATTGACAGCCTTGTCCAGCTTTGGGGTGGGGGGGCGTTAAAAGCACTTCTAAACAGCTGGTGTTTTACATGAGAAGGAATATGGAAAAGCTGCCTTATGCACTAACATGTCAAAAAGGCACTGGAACAAAGCACAGCGTGCACAATGATATAGGAACTGTCAGTCAGGGAACTGAGGCAATACAAGTTTATTATTTCTCTCCATGTTATGTCAAGTTGTACTTTCTTGGTTCACGACGTTAGATATAAATGCTACATTTTGGTTCAGCAGCTGGCAGCGGCAGGATAGCTGAGTGGATAACGACTCTGTCTTTCGCAACTCTAGGCATGAAATTGATTCATGAGAGCACAGGCTAGATTGCAACTTATAGTGCTTTTACACTGCTGATACCTGAATCAGTGGTTCTGGTGCGGACGAGCTCTGTTCTATCTTGCAGCGCTCACAGCATTTGTTTACACACGCACACAGCATGTTTCACTGTGTTTACCCTTCCTGCATACCGGCACAGCAACAATAGAATTAGGGAGACAGGCAAAACGTATTGCAATGACAGGCACAGCATAATTACATGGCCTGTCAAAACGCAACAGAAGCCTGCGAACCCTAGAAAACAGGGAATGTGTTTTAAGGGAGCGCTCACTTTGGTTATGACTGGGAACGCCTTTACATGGCAAAACATGTAACATTACAGTGTGTCTGTATCAGTCATTCTGATACAGACCACTGTGTGTAAAAGGACTATTAATTGTGAGATGAACAATTCAGCAATGAAAGGAAACTGCACAGTGCAGTTATGAGCAATGTTTTCTGTTCTTATGTTAAAAATTTATTGAGACATCCAAATTATACATGACAGCAAATTGGAAGCATCTCAACTGATACAGCAGGCTACATATAGACAGTCAATAATTATACCCGGAATATCTGTATTGATACCTACTGGCATAATATAGTACCCATACCTGCACACCTGGAAAGAAATAATGCCCCTAAAGGCTGTCCCCAGAGTCCAATATGAATTTAGTGTTGGTCCAGAAGCAATTAAACGGTTTCTATGATACCTATATACCAAAGAGATCTTTAAGCTACAATGAAGCTATATCAATCCCCATATAGCACTGAATCCAAGCTTACCACCGGCCATGTTGGGACTCCTGGAGGTCCTGTCCAGCTGTGGTAAGGTGCTCCATATAATAAATCTCCAGAATAATGGCACGCCAGGATTCCACAGTGGTACATGTCGCCTGCTTCCGGCTTTCTTGGCAGCAAGAATATACAAATAAGCAGAAGAACACCTACGGAGGCGGCAGCCAGACAAAATATAGAATCAGTGTGGAGGAGACCAGATTCTGTGATGGGGAAAGTGCTTGGCACTGCATGGCGATATCCCACCAGAACAGCAATAAAGGCCGGGCAGGACCAAACAATGTGTGTGTAGCCTTTTTTATGTCCACAGTTACACCAGCAAACTCCAAACTCAGGCAGCAAATTCTTCTTTTTTTTTTTTTTAATTAAAGTTTTTATTATTTTTTTCCACGTGCATACATTTCATCAGTCATACGATGTTTGTATATTCCACACGTTACAGAGTTTTAAGGAATAAAGGTTTCCTTTTTTCTGATGATTATTTTCTTCTGTGTTTTCATTAGCCCTCATTTTTCAAACATGTTGCTGTTATAGTTAATTTTGTTTCCTAGAATTTAGTACTTCTACTCACTCGTACTGTTCAGTCTTGGTTTCTGAGGTTAGTCCACGTTTTTAGATTGTAGGTCCGCTCAGTGCTGGTCTCTATTAATCCAGGTCCATTGAGTACTGTGCAGTAGGCTCCTTACTCCTGAATTTGTATCTTTCACACACTGTAGACTCTGTAACATTTAAAGGCAGCATAAATTCGACTTAGTGTCGAGTAACTAGGAAAAAGAATGGGGGGTGGGTTGCCTTGCCGGTACCTTTGGGTTATCAGGGTTATACTGCTGCCTGTGCATTACTTATCTTTTCATTTTTCCCAGTCCTGGGATGTTATTCCTTGTATTGCAGCTATTCCCATTTCACAGGACAAAATCTGCGCTCACACAGCAAATTCTGTGTCAGTACTGCTGGGGTCTGAAAAAATCAGTACCGAAATTTCCACGTGAACTCCCTCCATTTATTGGAAGACGTCATTTTTAAGGCTGTGAGGGCATGGCATAGTTACACCTCATAAGAGATTGCTGTGCCCAGTTCCTTATTCCATTTGTCAAGGACAGACTCAGTGGAGTATCCCATGGATCCTGAAGTCCCCTGTAGAAATGGCCAGTTAAATGGACCCAGTCTGTGCCATTAATTGCCCGTTAGCAGGGAGAGAAGGAGCAGCGGTAGTGGGTCTGGTAACTTTGAGTGGTCTACCATTTTGTGGAGAAGATACATTCGGACCAGAAGGCATTGAAGTGTTCTTGACCCATTAGACCATATGTGGTTTGTAGGGATTCGAAAGGCACCACTCCTCACATATCCAAAAATTGACAAATATGCAAAAGCACAAGCTGCCACCAATGAGTATAAGTATCATCAATTTGGACCGGGTGAAATTTGGATCAGCGGATAATAAGAGGCAAAAATAGAATACCAATGATAGCCATAGATGACATTATAGTTGATGCCAGAACCTGAGCATATTCACAGTGAATGTAGTAAAGTCAACCAAATGGGGTTGGTCTGATATGAGAGAAAAGAGAATTCTCCCTGTATCAGAAAGATCGTTAAGGACAAATTCAACTGCTTTTCAGGGAGGGTTAATCCTTGGATGAAGCTGATGAAAGATAATATGAAGAAGACAAGCTCAGGCATAATTGAGAAGGTTCGGTAGATTCATGCCACTCAGAGAGATGGGGGTGTAGCTGGCAGAGAGTCAGGTGGAACTGGTGGGGGCAGTGCTACCAGAACAGATTACTTTGGGTGCTTTTGTATGGGCACCTGTGGGGAAGGGACCTGGCAGGGGGCCACTTCCCTTACCACAGCCTTGCTGACTGTAGGCACAGCCACCTCGGGCAGCAGGGATGAAAGGAGCCCCTCCCATGACCCCTAACCGGAGTGGGATACAGGGACTTTGCAGACCTAAGAGTCATTTTTGAGATCTGAAGGCCATGTAGAGCCTCTTCAGCATCATAGCCAAGCAGTTTTGTCCCTCTAAAAGGGGCATTCAAACCTGCCTGTTGCACACTGGTGGCAAAGCCTGCAACTCTAAGCCAAGAATATCTCCTCATCCAAATGCCAGAAGCAGCAGCCCTGGCAGAAGCATCGCAGACATCATAAGCTGAGCATAGTAAATGTTTGCCAACCTCTACATGAGAAAATAATGTTTTACATAACTCTTTCTTGGCAGAGCCATCAGACAAAGCCTGGACTGCAGTTCGAACAGCTTTCTACAGGCTGTTCTGATATTTTATCATGTGGACCTTGTAGTTTGCAATTCTAAGGCCCAGTGAGGCAGAGGCATACATACATTTGCCCATCACATCTAGCTTCCTAGATTCTTTATCAGGAGGCAAAGTACTCGTATGTAAGGGTCCTAGACCTATCATGAGCAGCCATGATGACCACAGAGTCCGTTTCTGGCTGGTTGGCATAATAAGGCTTAGCAGATGGTGCAGGATACTGCTTACCAGTCTTTCTAGGCAGGGACTCTGGTCAGCACCATGCAACATCCTCTAATGCAGGATATATAGGTGAAACCATAATGGAGGAAGAGCAGGGCACCTCCAAAAATTCCATTAGATTAACAAAGGGCAGGGAGAAATGAGAGTCTGCAAGAGGTGTAATATTTGAGGTAGAATATTCATGCAAACTGTCTCTATTCTGGAAAAAAAAGAAAAGTGGCAGAAGGCTCCACCGGGAAAGGTCATCAAGGTTACTGTTAGGGGTTCAGAAGTTAAGATCTCCAAGTTATTGGCATCTTTCAGAATTTGGATACCCACATTTTTGAATATCGTGTCCCTCCACCAAAGAGGACTGGTCTGCAGACGAGAATCTGCGGGGAAATAGCTGAGAAGAAGAACCTTGGTTTCACATGTGTTCAAAGCGAAGCCAGCTAGAGAGCCATAGTGTTCAAGGATGGACCAAGCAGCAGGAATGGAAACTTAAATGTTGTCCATGTAGCGAGTAAGCTTGTATTGTGCATTTGAGTATGTTATGAAAGGGACCTCCTTGTAAATGAGCATGCTCAACGGAATTTATCCCTTCACAAAAAAATGAACTGAACTGAACTTGTATTCTGACCCAACCCCAAACCTTCAGAGGGAGACCCTCCATGCTCTGGCGACATCATAGATCAGTGGCTATGGGCTCGATGTATAGAGCAAAAAGAAGAGGGGATAACAGACATCCCTGTCTAGTGCCACAGGACAGGTGTATAGGAGGGCACAAGAGCCATTCACTCGGACACAGACCTGGGTATCAGTTTAGAGATTTTGGAGCCAAGTCAGAAAATCAGAAGGAAATCCAAAGGTAGACAGGGTGCCCCAGAGAAAGCCCCAGGTCACCCTTTCTAAGGCCTTCTCTGCATCAAGACTAAGAAACACAGGAGGAACGGATCGCTGGGACACATACTCCATTAACAGAAGAGTTTGTAACGTTTGTCACAAGCAAACAAAGCCCATCTAGTCAGGGTGTATAAGAGAGGGAAGAATATGATCATGCCAAGTGGCCCAAATTACCATAAACAATTATAATCAACATTCAAAATGGAGACTGGTTGATAGGAAGACAGACAGGAAGGGTCTTTGTCCAGTTCCGGAATGGCTGAGAAGGTGGCAAAAGACCAAGAAAGGGGAGGAGGATTTCCAACTGCAACTGCCAACAGAGCCTGATGCAGGTAAGGAAGAAGGTGTTCCGAAAAGGCCTTTTACCACTCGACAGAATAACCATCTGGGCTGGGGCATTTCTGGATTTTAGCTTCAGACAAATCACCTAATCATCTCAGTCAAAGGGGGCCATTAGAGAAGCTTTCTTAGCATCCGTCAAGTAGGGCAGTGGTAAGGAGGTAAGAAAGTCAGTGATAGCGACCGAGTCAGAGGGGGAATCTTCCATGTAAAGGGTGCAATAATAATCACGAAGAAGAGACAAAATTTGTTTGGTGTCATGAGTGTAAAGTTTTGTGACTGAATCCTGGAGGCTCAAAACACCCGCCGTTCAACTGTGGTCCCATAAACATTATGCTAGCAGGCAGGTGTCTCAGGCACCACCCTCGTAATGAGATTGTTTAAGGTAATACAAAGCCTGTTGGACTTGTTCATCCATTATGGCTTGTATCTCTTGCTTGACCTTTCTAATCTGAGCTGCTACTACTTTGTCGCCCTGTAAATTTACACGCTGTAGTGTACACAGTTGGTCCAGTAAAGACTCCTATCACTCTCCTTCCTGTAGTGTACACATTTGGTCCTGTAAAGACTCATGTCTCTCTTCCCTCTTCCATTTCTCAGCTGCAGCATATGAAATTATATCCCCCACAGGACCATCTTTATGGTATCCAAAAAATTGTCACAGAGACCGAAGCTATACTATAGTCTGATACAATTTGTGGGCGTTATTTCCATACCATCATACCGCTCAACCTCTCAGCATTAACATTCATAGCACTGGCCTTCAAAAATCAGAGCAAATGGCCAGAATGTTTAGCACTTTCTTATTTTCAAGAATAACACTAGTGAACCCCATATATTTAGTGTTAAGGAATGTTTCTATCAAGTTAGTTCAATGATTTAATAGATTGTGTGTCCAGAAATAGCTCTAACATTACTAAAAAACATCAGTAAACCTTTGCAGAGCAAGGGTAAATTTGAGTGTACAAATCATAGCGCTATGCGAAATTCATAGTAGATGAGAGGTATGCATACGATAGGGAGTAAGGAGGTGTCCGTCGGCACAGACGTATTATGTCTCCAGAAGGAAGATTTAATTTCCTTTCCGAAGTCCAATTTAAAGAGGAGAGGGCTGTGATCTGTCAGGCTCTGAGGGGAGAAAGAGAGAGATCCCAAATTGAAGACCAGTGCTCGCGAGGGGTAAAAAAACAAATAGTCCAGTTGGGTGTAGCTGTTGTGCCAGCAAGAAAAGTGACAGTACACTCATCCCAATGGAAAAAAGCAGTGTCAAACATCACTAAAACCAAGTTGTGCAAAATTCATTCTGAGATACTTCTGTGCATCCAAAGCTCTGTATCTTGTTGGGTTAGAAGCATCCAGCTCTGAATATAATAAGACTGAAATCGCTGCCCAATGTAAACTGCCCTACCAGGAGGTCCAGAAGTTTCCCCAGGAATCCACGCATGACCTCCATATCTGAGTTGGGAGGAAAATAAACGTTTGCTGGGGTACAATCAGTGTTACGGAGGGAGTCCTGCAGAACAACAAAGCGGCCATGGGGGTCAGGACACTGTCTGCTGCTTTAACAGAAAAGGGGTGGATGTCGGAACCAATACGGCGGTGCCCCTTGTGGTGCTTCTTCATTTCTCTTTCGTATATGTAACCCCTAGGTGGCGCTATCCCAAGGGCTACTATCCCAGCCTGCTTGGCTAGTAGCAGGTTAAGGGGCCTGAGTTCTGAAACTGGTGCCTCCACCTGGAGGTCAGAGTTGGTAGTGTTCAAGTTAACCTAGGCACAGCCCTCCAGGACACTGTAACCTCCCCTCTTTCCCCTCTACTGGCCTGAACACTGTACAATAATCAGTTTCACAATACCCCTGGTACACCACACAAGTACCCACACTGTTCGCAGTGCACTTACCACCAGGGCTGGTTCCTCTGGCTCGATCCTGGGGACCCCCTGTAAAACAAGGTTAAGCACAGCAAATAGCAACAGTACAGTACTTTGAGCACAAATGGAACCACAGTCAGATTTCATGCAGAAAAAGTTAGATCTGATTTATTCAGGGGACTTGAACAAGGGAGGGGCAAAATCAGGTTAATTAGCTTAAAGGTTATATCAATCAAGCAGTTATGCATGCGCTTTGAGTTCCCCCCCCACACAGTCCACCTCTGGGTACCCAGGTAGAGAAGAGATGGGCTAGCCAGGACAGTTGCCCGGGGTTGCAGCTGGTTGGGCTGGGGTGATGGAAAACACAACATGCACAGTACACAATATTTGTAATCCGGAGCCAGAGAGCTCAGTTTGTAAAGGAAATGAAACAACACAACGATCAGATGACACACTCAGATTAAGCTGTTGTTGTAGGGAGCTACACTGGTATTTATTCACGATACCCAAGACTGGACACAGGCTGGACAAAAATCGAGACTGCAGGTGGTTGATCTGGAATGCCAGGAGAAGCAAGGCCCACACAAGTCGCAGAGGCATTGTTCCTGTTCAAGCGTGGAGCAGGGGCTGATCCCCAGGCAGGTCTCTCATTGATGGCTTCTCTGTGCAGTGGGTAGTCTGGCTGGGCCAGTCTGGCAAAGCCCAGACCGCATGGAGACAAGTTCGGAAGCAGTCCATTTTGGGCTGGATACAGCTTCCAGCAAGCAGAACACAGTTCACACAGTGGGGAACTAACTCACAACCCACTAGCAGCTCATAGCACATTTACACATACAGGAATTCTACTGTACCAGGCAAAGCACTCCCCGGGCACAATCACAAAGTCTCTGCACACACTGGGAGCTTAGGGGTAGCTGGAACTCCTGACAGGCCGATCGTATTCAACAAAAATATTCGGTCTTCTTCAGGTTGAGCCTGGCCCACTTCAGTAGTTCACTTTAGTCACACAAACTTGGATTTAGTCCAAAATAATTCTCTTCTTTCCCCTCTCAGGAGCAGCAGGCAGACATGGAGGCCAAACTCTCAGCCTTTTCATAGTTCTCCCATGCGAATCCACTCAGGATTGCTCTCAGAATCACTTCAGCTCCTTCTTGCTCAGCTTACAGCTCTAGTTCTAATTGAAAACTGCAAGCAGCCCAGGACTTCTCCAAGATCCAAAAGCTTTGGTTGGCTGATTTGGCTGTCAGTCAGAGCAAGAGCTCCCCCTTCAGTTGCAAAAAAGGTGCAAAAACTCAAACCACAGTTCCTATAGATTTTGAATTCAGACAGCTCCAGTAGTCTGGCTACATTTTAGGTCCCACCAGAACTGATTGGTCCAATTTGCAGTCCAGGACCAAGATTGTGGAGACAAACAAAACAGTCCTTGCTACAAAGAAAGCAGGTTAGATAAACTACATTATCATTATCATTCTAAATGGTTTTCAGCAAATAGTTACATCTTTCAACAGAGCTCCATCTCAGATTACTTAAGCTGCAATTAGGCAGCTGTCAAAGAGACAGTACACAGAGGCTACAGTATACAAGCTCTGATAATCACATTTAAACTGCTAAAACGCAGGACACCAGCCTGGCAGTGAGCATTTAGGCACGCTCAAGGAAAACTTTTTGGGAACCCCTATTTGTAGGGGGGTTACATATAAGAAGAGGAATACACCATATATCTGCTCCACCTCCCAAGATAATTTCTGGTGTTCTGCAGGGGTCAGGTGTGTTTCTTGCAAAAAAAATTACATCCACTGGCTGGCTGTGGAGAAAGTGGAAATATTTAGTCTGTTTAACTGTTTGTTTGTTTTTAAGCCATTGATGTTCTGGGACAAGACAGTGACTGGAGTCATAGACATAAAGTCAATAATTGGGAGTCTGACCACAGGAACCAGATGTATAAACAAGGGATAGATGTGGGGCTACCCTTCACCGCAGTGGGTCTGCCCAGGGCACCGGTCCTGAAGGACCCAACACAACAAGGAGCCATGTGTATGTATGCAAAATGTTATTTATACAGTGATACAGCCATTAGGGTTCGAAGAATCCCTATTTACAAGGCATACCTGTTTGTACAAAAGTTCAAATAACAATAGTTACAATAATCATAGACGTACAATACATAACATTCATGTTCAACTTATACATATATCACAAATTTAAAAATACACATATCAACACTATATAAAAGTCACAGACAGTTTACACCAACTTGTATAGAGATATCATATGGAGGTATCACGTGGGGAATTCACCAGTTACATAGGCATCTAAAACATAACTCCTGCTTTACTGCTGTTTTATACACAGTGGTGGGTAACTGTAAGTCACGTAGGAAAGGAGGAAGTCCATTCCAACTTAAGGCAGCGTTATGCTGAAAAGTCATATTACTAAAACGATTTTTTATTTTTGGGATCGTCAAGTCTCTGGCACCTGATTTTCGTAAATTCAATCCATGTTTTGTTTTTTGAAGTTTAACTACTAAATGATGTTGAGGCATATTTTTAAATGATCCTTGAATCTGACTCAACCAAATACCCTCAGCCCACTGATGTAATGTATTCCATCCTAACTTAGTATACATTATACAATGATGGGTACTAAAATCACATCTTATTATAAATCTCGCCAATTTATTATAAAGTACCTCCAAATTCTGTAATTGCTTTTTGGAAGTATGCCTATAGATATGACTTCCATAATCTATTACTGGTAATACTAATTGATTTACTATACTCAGACGCATTTCTTTAGTTGTACAATTTGATATATGTCTCATTGCTCCAATTTTCACATTTGTTTTCCTTATCAATTCAGTTATATGCTGTTCAAAATTTAAATGTTGGTCAATTTGAATCCTTAAATGTTTGTATACTGACGTCTGCTCCAAAATGTTTCCTTCCTGAGTCTTTATAATGATTTTTGGTATAGTTTTATCATTCCGCTCTGGGCCAAAAAACATTGTGTCTTTTTGTTGTTTATCAAAAGCCCAAGAGAGGAGAGAAATCCCTGCATAGTCAAAAAGTCACCTTGCAATTTTTGTTCTACCGCTTCTGGATTTTTACCTACAGCTACCAATACGGTGTCATCCGCAGAGAGTCTAACTTGCGAATGTTTTATGTTATTTGGTCAATCATTGTGCGGATGAGGCTCGCAGCACAAAGGCTGGCACCAGATCTAGAATGCAGAATCAAGGATACCTGCTAACCTATGGGATGCTGACGGAAAACAACGTGATGTCTCAGTTTTAAAAAACTTATGCAACATGTGGAAAATTATGCCAATGTGAAAAACAAAACCGTACTTGTATCCCAGGAACCTCAAGCCAAATCCCAACCCACCTAGGGAGGAGACTTCAACTATAAATCCTTCCCTCTGTATTACCAGGAAAGGAGAATGTCTCACTGTGATATAGGGAACCAAAAACTTTGTACATATGTGCTTCTGAGGGAGGAGTGGGAGAAGGAACCTGGTAGTTGTGACAGGGTGTAAGCTGGTGGACTGTGTCCAGCTCTGCAGACCACATCTCTGGAAGGATATACACAGAATGGAGGCGGCCCAGAGGAGGGCAGCTAAAATAGTGCAGGGTCTGCATCAGAAGCCCTATGAGGAGAGATTAAAGGACCTGAATATGTGTACCCTGAAACAGAGGAGGGAGCGGGAGGATATGATAGAGACCTTTAAATACCTCACGGGGGTAAATAAGGTACAGGAGGGAAGTATTTTTCTAAAGAAAACATGCTCAAGAACAGGGGGACATGCAATGAAGCTGGAACGGGTTAGATTAGTGAGGAAGTACTTCACAGAAAAAGTGGTGGATTCCTGGAACAGCCTTCCAGCAAAGGTGGTGGGGGCAAAAGCAGTGGTGGGGTTCAAGAATATGTGGGATAGGCACAAGGAAATCATAGGGGAAAGGAAAGGGGGGAGAAAGCTGTAAATCAAGTAGGGTCTGCTGTGACAATGTGGGTAGGGAAAAATGGGCAGACTGGAGGGGGCCAAGCAGCCCTTATCTGCCATCAGATTCTATGTTTTTACGTTTCTAAAGTCCCCGGGCCTCTAAGGGAAGCAAACAGTCCCCAAGTAAAGGGAACAGGATGGACCACAACAGCAGCAGTCTGATCCAGAGGAGAAAGGGGTCTTTTTGTTAACTTATCATGAGCTACTCAGAGGTAAAGCCAAAACCTCCTTCCTGACCAGATTAAAAAATTGAGGAAACAGAAGAGGAGCTCATACCCCAGGCACCTGGTAGAGGAGTCACCGGATATATGTCACCGGGACAAAACCAAAGCCAGACTAATAAATTACAGGAACAGGCAGCCAAGAAGATGTACATCACCCTGAAACCTAGCTGAGGTTCAGGAGGGAGAGGGAGAGGGCTGTGCTTGCTACCGTGCCCAAGTCTGGAATTCAGGTCCCACCCTGCAAAGACAGCTCCAACTTTGGGCCAATTCAGCACTGAACAGGCTAGTGCAAGAGCAGCCCTGAAGTCTAAACACTACCTCTTAACATGAGTGCTAGCTAAACACTGACTGGGGTGGGCCAACCCACAGCTCCCACTGCCCTGCACCTCACTAGGCCGCTAAGTCAACCCCCTCTCCCCCAGCTTACCTGCAGGAAATGGAAAGCAAAGAATATTATGGAAGGCTCCAATTCATATAGGAGAGGTCTGTGCCTGGTGCAGAGTCTTCAGGTACTCCAGGACCTCAGCCATCGTTGATTCAGTCTGCTTATGCCTCTGTTTTGCTGCTTGGGACACCTGCCAATGTGGGGAAAGTGGATAACAGCATGAAGCCTGGCTGGGAGTGTCATCCACAGAGAGAGAATACCTTGGGAAGGGAGAGCTTCATGAGCCACCACTGCTGTCTAGTAGGTTTACTGGTCCTTGGGGAATTGGATCACCAGCTCAGCAGGATAGGGTTCCAGAATTTTAATTGCTGCTTTTGGAGAACTGGAAAAAGAGGTAGATAGTCACGCTGGGCCTTCATGGTAGCAGGGGCATTATCATTGTTAAAGAAAATCTTTGGCCATAGAACACAGCCTTTTTCTGCCAAGCCTTTTACAATATGGTCTCTTTTACTATATAACTGAGGAATCTGATGATAACCGAGCGAGGGCGTGCATTCCAGGAGATGGTTTTGGGCCAAGACTTGATGCATGCACTCTATTTCCAACTGAAAGGCCAAGTCCAGTTCTAAGGCTGTCTGGAGAAAACTGTCCAAAAAGCCCTTCAAATCAACGCCTTCAGAATTTTTGGGCAGTCCGTAGAGTCGGATATTCTTTCTCCGGGTTCTATTCTCCAAATTCTCCTGTCTTGCCATAATCTGAGCTTGCCATTCTTGCAAATCTTTAAGCTGGGCCTCCAAAGCATCTACCCAGGTGTCTGTAGCTGCCACCTGCCACTCCACAAGATTGAAACGATGCCTGAGAGAGGCAACATCCATTTTCACCTCTTTAAAAGCATCCTTAAATTTGGCCCTGAACTGAAAAGTTTTGACAGTGTGCCTAGTTTCATCTTCTTTGCAGAGTCCCTTTTCGATCTAGCAGGGAAACCCTTGCAGGCCAGTGCCATGGTGGAGGCCTGGGAGAACTCTGAGTCCGAGAGCTCTGTGTGTGGAATTCAACGGCATCCATGAGTGAGTCAGCTGATTTTTGTCTGCTGGACTTCATGGCACTGCTGCAACCCCTTCTTCTAGGTATTTTCTTTTTTTGCTGTTAATCTGTTTCTACTTCCTGGTCGGCATCCCATCAGGCTAGATCCCCAGCCCGTCTCGCTCCGCGACACCTTTTGCTGTTCCCCGTAGCTTTTCCCCAATGGCGGGCGGCGGGATCTCTCAACCCACTGGAACAGATCCGGTGAAGGTTAGTGCTATTCGCGGGAGCGGTGCCTGTGGAAATCCACCGTCATCGTGCTGTGACCAGGGTATTTCCTCTTTTACGCCCCTTAGGAGAGGGGTGTGCAATGATGCCTAAGGGGGGAGTGTGCACGCTTCCGCACATGCTCCTCCAAGTGTCTGCCTCCTCTCCTCCCTCTTCTCAGCGTCAATGTGCCATCCCTCAGCCTCCGCTAGGGGGCAGGCAACACTGACTGCTGTGACCCCCCCTCCCCCGGAGAAGGACAGCAGTCCTTCAGACACTAATCCTTCGCCAGCTGATTCTCGTGACCCGCCTGCTTCCGAACTCCGGTCACCGTGTGGCACGAGGTGGCATGCCCAGCGCCTCAGCCCTCAGCACCACCGGGCTGGCTCATCTTCCAGGTATTTTCAGTTAATTTTGAAAAAAAAAAGGTATTTTCATTGTTAATTTTGAAAAAAAAATATTTTTGTTAAAGAAGGTTTAATAGAATTTGGGAGGAGGGCTAGACAGCTATGCAGCCATCTTGCTCTTGACGTCACCTGGAAGCCGGGTACCCATGAGCAACGTTTTCAACCTACTTTGTGGGTGCTGTGCCGGAGATATTGGTGCATGCAGAGATTGGTGCAAGTAGCAGTAGATTGGCACACCTGGCACAGGTTACTGCAATTCAGGATATCCAAATCAGCATAAAAACACTGAGGCAGCCTACCTTCTGGCAATTGAAAACTTACTGCTGAGGTGCCATATGCAAAACAGAGTCCCAAGTGGTGATGAATAAATGGCAGTCAGACCTTTGCTCATTTGCGGATGTTTGAGCATTTATGAAAACAGAAGATTCACCCATCTCTGTTAGGATGTATTATGCTGGCTAGGTTTAAGGAAGAAAAACCTGGAAGAATTCCCCCCCCCCTACTCATGGCTGATTTCATGACCGGCCAGCATTACCTGTGAACAATGCCCCTGCTGTCAAAGCAACCATTAGCAGTCCCTGGCTGCTCTCCATGGGGTTTGCTCTCTGAAGCACTTCCTGCACAGCCCCACTCAGGTGCAATGTTTGACTTTCCCACTAAAAGTTAAATATTGCTACGGGTGTGCAAGCCGAATGGAGGCAGGCCAGAGTTTGCCTTTCCAAAGTCTGTGATAATAAAGTATTGTGGATGTGTATTTGATCCCCAATACTGTTGAAATATTGTTAAGGTGGATTCTACAGGACTGTTGACGAAGCAGTGGGAGGCCCAACCTTTCCCAGAGAAGAAGGGTGTCCAGTAGACCCAGATTGTTGGGTCGCACGAGGCAATGCTTCTGCTTCGCTGATGAGCATCTGTTCTTGCTTTTTGTTTTCCTCCCTTCCTGGCTAGCCTCGTCCCCCAACCCCCAACCCCCAGCCCATCACCTAACATCTCCAGGACTATTAGACTCCATTTCCCCCATGGCTTTATCTCCGTGGCAGGGTGGCAGAGAACTTTGCTGGCCTGCCATTTCAAGGATCCGGCGAATACGCACTAATTTTGCCAGTGCAGGGCCTGCAAGGGGTTGGGGAGTCATCTTGCCAATCAGGGTGATTTTCTTCCCAATTTCCTCCCTTGCAGCGGAACGGAGTGCAATGCTCTCAGTGGCATTACCATACATGCTCCAGCACGTAGTATGCCAGATGGCTGACACTCCTCCACCCCCCAAGTTGTGGTTCTGGCATTCTGCCCCCCCCTTGTTGCTGGGGGCCAGGCTAATGCTAGGCAACATACCATTCCCCCCACCCTGTAGGACGGCAGTCCCACAGATGCTCAATCCTCTTCCCAGCTGCTGACCCACTGATGACCAAGGCTTAGGGCATGACCTCAGGGTGCCAGCATTGCGAGCAGCAACTCTACCACTGTGCCAACAGGCCAGCTCGTGTACTCGTTTTTACTGAAACTGTGTAATTGTTGACACTCTTTGAACATTGTATGTAAGCTGTAACCAAATTTCCTGCTGCAACCGCCAGTGAGCTCTCCTTGCAAATGAGATGCTTTATTTCGATGGGGATTATCCCAGAGAACATTTTTTAATTCACACTGTAGTCCTACTTCAGGCACTGGACATGGCTCAGTTAGGCTGCTCCTGCCCTCCTCTTGCCCTGTCTGTTTCGCTGCCCTGCCCAACACCTTCCAGATGAGACATGTGACAGCTGGTGAAGCCTCAGACCGTACCCCTCTGGAGAGGTGGCGACCCAGAAACATGTGTCTACTAATTTTGGTGCCAAGGGGAGGTGCAGGAGGCAACAGGAACTAGGGAAGTGGAGCAGGGAGGCGACCATCATTAAAGCAAAAGTATTTGTTAGTCAGCAAAAAAGCCCATTGTCTAGTTTTTTTAGCAAAACTGTATTTCTGATGTCCTAAAATTCATGCCTAGTGTATTTTTAGTTTCCTCAGATTTTGATAAAAATGTTCTTACTACTAATTTTGTAATTAATGACTCATGTCATTCGAGATGGCCTCCACTGCACCATTTTAAAAAGTCTCTGCCGCTGAGATTACCTATTGACTGTACATGCTAGATTCATACTGTGGGTGTATTAGGATGGTGCTGCCGCCTGTTTCTGATGGCAAACAGCACAGCACTGTACCAAGATATTTCATTTTTTCATCGCAGGCATGGCACGGGAATGACAACGTTTAAAAACTTGAAAATCCTGTATCTTGGTTCAGGAATGAAAGAAAATGAACAGCAAAACATGTATCTTGAAATTTAAATAAATATTGCTGAAAAAAGCTCTATGGTGGGCCAGTCTGCCGGTGCAGCGGTGGCACTACCGCTTGCGACACCAATGACCCGGGATCAGGAGCTACCTCGGGAGGCAGAGGACTAGCTGGAGGGTGGGGTGGGAGGAGGATTGAACATCCCAAGGACTGCTCTCCTCTGGGGTGGGGTGATGTCGCCGGCATGGTACTGACCCCTTGTGAGAGCCACAAGTCCGACTGCTGGGACTGAATATAGTTGGGAGGCATGTCAGATATCTGGTGTACATGCCACTTACTGTACATCATTGTATGTTGCGCCTTCCGGGGTTGAAATGAGAGGAACCCCCCCCCCAGTCTGCAGAATGACACCTTCCGTCCTCACAGGCCCCTCACCCGCCTACTGCGCTTTCCGGCCACAACCGAATTAAACTCCTCCTGGAATAAGTCAGGGATCCTGGGGGCTTGGCCATGGGCAGTAAACTGTGGGGCAGACCGGCAGGGAAGTCCCAGAGAGGGTGGGGTGCCGGGGCTGGAGGAAAGGACAGGCTGAGGACAGGCTGAAAGGGGCAGATTGGGCACAGGAGGAGAGGCAGAGTAAATAAAAACAAAACAAAAAAAAAACTACGTGGTTACTAACACTGCTGTGCTGGATTTTTGTCCCTGTTTTTTTCCTGCAGTGTCCCAGAGACAACAAACATCACACGCCATGCTTGTGTCAGACTGTGTGGATGTGCGTGTGTTGGGGGTCTAGCTGACATAACTTGGCCATCCATGGCATCAAGGACCCCCACAACCCACAGGAGGTACTACAGAGTGGGCAGTTACAACCCCTTCCTCCCACGGGCTTGTGCACACTCCTCAGCAATGTAACCTGAGCCCCACCCACTCGGAGCATGGGAGCTGGGAATCAAGAATAGATCCCAGGAATCTTTGCACGGTAATGAAGTGCAGCACCAGCTAGTGTCACTGAGCCAGCGAGAGAACAAGATTTTAATAAATAAACAAAGAAATACATGAGCGTGCTGGGGGACTTCATTAGCACTGGGGCTGATAGGGGCTGAAGGAAGTCCCAGTCCAGTAAGGACCTGTAGGAGCTTAAAAAGAACAAAGAACTTCAAAGTGGAACATATGGAGTGCTCCCAGACTCTGAAAGCAGGGAGCTCTGTTTGCTGCTCACTCATGGAATTATTTATAATCCCCACGGACAGTGCAACACCAGTAATTACATGCTACCCCCCCATTTCAGACTTCTATTCTTGTTCGCTGCAAAAATGAGGGCGTGCAGCTCCAGTTTTGGCAACGCGCCCCAGAAACACAGATTGAGGAGGCCAACCATATCATTTATCCGAACAGAAACAAAGGAACAAGTCTGGCAAGAAAGTGGATTATGAAGTACTTAAACACTGTTGAACTTCTCTCTGGAGTAGCATTCACTCGGGGGGGGGGGGGTTAATTTTAGGTCAACTTGCATTATTGATGTATAAGTTTGTTGGGTGCCTAAGCTCCAAAAAGGGTTGCACTTAGTGTACTATTCTCAAAATCGGCAGCTGTTCCTGGGGCACAAATGCACTGGATCTGGGCCAGTGGTGCTCAAGTGAGGCCAGCACAATTTTGTGTGACAGCAGGGCTCTTCAGAGCTGCAATTAAAAATGCAAATGAGCAGGACACTAAGCCCCTCCCACATCTCTGGGGAAACCTTGGAGCAACAGAAAGTTTAGACACATTTCTATTTCAAGCTTCCTTTGTAGTTGGTTTTGGTTTTTATTTTTCATTTACAGAGCTTTCTCTCCCCCCTGCCATGCTTGTCTCGGGAAAATATACTGATTCCAGGGATATTTGAGCAACAATGACCATGAAGCCAGTCATTTCCAAGGGATTAACTTCCGGTTGACGAGTTCAAGAACGCATGGGACAGACATAAATGTGGTATACAGAAAGGCAGGGGAAGGGAGGAGGAATAGCATCAAGTAGGTTCTTGAGCAGTCTGGATGGACCTTGTGGTCCCTTTCTGCCGTCACTTTCTATGTTTGGAAGGATGGGTGACCCAAGGTGCAGCCAATGGCCACCTCCTTCCACATGATCAGTGATCCCCAAAAAATGACTGGCTTTCAGGTTGTTATTCTGATTATATGTCTAATTGCAACAATAATGTTTGTTTTTACAGTTTTTAATTTACTTTTGCTGTTTTTAGTGGTGTGGCACAAGCAGTGCGGCATGAGTGCGTGTTATGTTTAAGACACTACATGCTGCACGGCTTCAGTTGGCAGCAGGATCAGTCATTTCTATGACATGCATGATCAATCCAGTAGCCAATTAGGAGCTTCACTAGGCTCGTGAATATTTAATTATACTTATAAATCCTGTTTATGTCTGGTCCATCAACCCCCGGCCCTCCTGGGTCCAGTGACACCCTGAGATCTCCCACTGCTTCCCCTCCATGGTAGGGACTTGGGGGGCCCCCTATCCAAGGCAGTCCATTATACAGACAAGGATCCAGTGTCGGCAGGTGACAGGACACAGGGGAAGTCCAGGAACCCAGACCTTTATAGAGAAGGTACATTGTTTTTCTCTGTGGTTTCCTCCCTTCTCCCCTTCTCCTCCTGGCATGGGCAGAGCACTGCCCTGCCTTGGCTACATGCAGCAATGTGCTGTGGCGGGAGTAAGCTGCACTGGTTGCCCAGCACCATCCCTTCCGACTGCAGCGCACTGCCAACTGGCAGCTGCTGCAGTCCAGCCAGACACCCAACACGACATCCTGAGTTTGCTCCTGAACTCAGGTCACCTATTGGACAATTGAGAAGGCTAGGTTTCGGCTTTGTAATTTTAACTAGGCACATTCACATGAGAACTGGATCACTTTCCACTAGCATTCTTGGTTACTCTTGAAGTGTCTGTTTCAATGAAACAATCATTAATTACATGCAACAGTGTAATAACAGCGTAGTTACATGTCTGTTGTAGACAACTATATTGCCACTGCAATGCAGTTACAATGTAATTACATTATAACTACAGTGTAATTAACTGACACTTAAAGTGCAGCCACTCTTCTGCTTTGGCTTGTTGCCTACACCTGGCATCACATTCCTGTTGCTAGGAAACTATTATGATATTATAAGCAGCATTATGATGTCAGGTAATGACTCAGTTCAGTGCAAGGCACTCCCCATCCCACCCCAGGATGGAGGAAGATCACAAATTCTCTCTGTCCAGGTACAACTTGGATCCCAGGGAAAGTGTCTAACTATAACCTCGGTGTACATACCCCCTAAAGATCAAGAGGCTGGTTTCAAACTAGCACTTGATTATTTATCTAGTAATCGCCATCAATCTGAAATCATAATGTTAGGGGACTTTAATATAAATTGGTTATCCCCAGATGCTGCACCTTACCAGGATGCAATAGCGGCCATAGACATGGTCCAACTCATTCAGTCCCCCACTTGTGTAAACTATCGAACCGGTTCAAGTAGTCTCATAGACTGGGCACTAACCAGCTGACAACAAAGAATAACTAGAACCACTGTGCTAGCCAACTCTCAGAGACCACTCACCAGTCTTATGCTCCTGGACAAACAAGACCCTGAGCCCCCCCCCAAAAAAAACAATAACCTCCAGAATTATAAAAGCTGGACATCTTGCCTCACTAAAATCCTACCTCCAGCTAGACTGGGATGGGGTCTATGCTGCTGCAGATGTGAATTCTGCTCTTGAGTGCTTTATCAACAAGTTTAACTCAGCCTGCAACATCTTTGCCCCTCTAAAAATGAGGAAAATCAAAGGAAACAGCAAATCATGGATCACACTACAGTTCCTTGAGCTCATGGGGGTCAGGAATAACCTATTCATAGGGCTAAGAGCACTGGGTCCCCCTCTGACATACAGAAATACAAAGCAGTACATAATAAGTGCACTCAAGCCATCCGCCTTGCAAAAAGATCTCACTTTAAAAGTGAACTGGACAACTCTTGGTGCGACAGCCGCAGATTCTGGGACAATATAAAAACCCTAACAGGCAGAGCAAGTAAATCACCACCATCACAAATAAACTTTGAGGGTGCGATTACCCAGTATCCCAAAACTATCGCAGATAGCTTCAACAAGGCCTTCATAGACCTTAGTGGTGTCCTTCCTCCAGACTATCTCTGACCTGTGCCTAACTCCGCCATTAGTTGTACCGACATTCCTCCAACACACACAGCACCTCCCTTCTATCTGAAGGTAATCTCTACAACTGAGGCAAAAAAATACTTAGAAAAAGTTCTCAGGAACACTAGATCCAGTGGGGACTCGCTTGACCTAAAGATTGTGGCTGTCACCCTAGATGTGTTATTCTCTCCTCTAACCTGGATCCTAAATCTCTCACTAACCATTGGCATTTTCCCTCAGTGCTGGAAAGCTGCGGTGGTCACCCTGGTCTTTAAAAACAGGGACAGAACCCGCCTGGCCAACTACAGGCCAATCTCAATTCTGCCCCCCCCAAGGCACTAGAAAGGATAGTATATGATCAGTTAGGTACTTACCTTGATAAGTACAACCTTCAATGCCAGGAACAGCATGGCTTTTGGAAGGCACATAGTACTTCAACGGCATTGGTTGAGTTTACTGGTCATATCCATGAAGCACTTGACCAAGGGCTCTTGGTGGGGGCCACTTTCATCGACCTCACCAAGGCCTTCGACACAGTCAACCACAACTTGCTTCTCACACAACTCTCTAGCATTGGTATATCCTCTGACTCTCTAAGCTGGTTCCAGAGTTACCTCTCTAACAGGATCCAGCAGGTCAAGATTCTTGAGGTTCTATCCGACCATCGGCATATCAACACAGGGGTGCCCCAAGGTTCCATTTTGGGCCCCCTGCTGTTCAGCTTGTTTCTAAATGAACTCCCCAAAGTCTGCCAGAATAAGATCCTTCTATATGCAGATGATGCTGTTCTCTACACGTGTCACTGTACTCCGGAAGAGCTGGAAAAAGGCATGGCAAGACGACTTTACTGTTGTGGAAAAATGGTTCCTTCAGTCTAAGCTCTTGCTCAACTACGCTAAGACTAAAACAATGTTGTTTCCCTCCCATCAAAACTGTCATAAGTTTCATCACCTCAATATCTACAATAACAAGTTTGATACACTCAAAATGATCACCACCTTTAAGTACATTGGTGTCTACCTTGACAGCTCTCTCTCCTACAGCCAGCACATAGACCATGTTGCCAAGGCAGCTAGTGCCAGACTAGGTCAGCTCTACCGGCATAGGCAGTGCCTCACCGAAAGTGCCATCAAGCTTGCAGTTAACAGCTCCATGCTCTCTATCATAGATTATGGACTGGTAGTCTACAAAGCACCTTCATGATTTGCTGGAGATGTCTGCCTCCCCTTTTGCCATCATCCTTCCAATGCATTTGGCCTTAGAGGATGCTACTTTGACTGCCTAGCATAGACCTGCTCAACTGCCCGCAGTCCCTACGAAGGCGTATAAACAATATCCTGCTCCTAGGGCTAAGCCTTATTATTATTCTCAGCCTGAAACAGAATCAATAGTCATCATGGCTGGTCATGATAGATCTAAGGCACCCAAGCACATGAGTTCTCTTCCTCCTGATAAGGAGTCAAGGAGACTGGATGTGATGGGGAAGAGGACATGTGTTTCCACTTCCCTGGGCCTACGGACTGCAAACTATCAGATATATATGATTAAATGTCAGAATTGCCTATCTACAACAATGGCTTCTCTGGCTGATAAAATGCCGGATAGTCCTGACAAAATATTGGCTCAACAGACCACTGACGATGGCCTGGACACCGGAAAGCGCCTGCTCAGGTCTGTTTATGGTGCAGGGGATGCTGCTGTTGCTCGAGTTGCAGCTTCTGGGATATGCTTTCGCTGCCACTCTTTGCTAAGAGTCACAGGCTTTGCCTCTGATGTTCAGCAATCAGTACCTTATGTCCCATTCATAGGAAAGCAATTGTATGGCTCTGACATAGAAAATGATCTGTGGGATCTGCTGTCCTCAGAAATGACCCCGAGGTCTCTGCATATGCTGAACTCTAGGCCCGAGGAAGGGGAAGAGGTTCTTTTCATTGGTCCTATGCCTGCCCTGGTCATGATCCCCAATGACCTCAACCTTCTACTTCCCAGGCCTTGCACTTGCCTCCTGATGCCCATGTCAGACTTACAAAAGGTCAGACCATGGCTAGCCCACCAGCACAGTGGGAAGGTGTTCACCTGTGATGTCGACATCCTGAGTTCGGGCACAGACATGGGAGTCAGAGGGCCAGCCAGGGGGAGAAGGATTAAGCTCGCACAGGATGGCTCTCCTTCTCTGGGGGTTGAGTGTCCAGTGCCATATGGACCCCTGATGGAGGCCAGGGTTCTGCTTCGACCAATGCCTGGAATAGTGGGAGGCAGGATAGACCTCAGGTTTGTCCCATGGATGTCATTGTACATCCTACCTCCCGTGGAGCACAGCATTACAAAAAATGGTCCCGTCAACGGCAGATGATGTCCCACGCTGGGCCCCACACCGCTGCCTGGACTCCCGCTCCCATCCCTGACTTAAAGTCCACCGGTCATTACCAGTGACCCTGCACCTGGGGGGTAAGCTGGGAGGTGCTCAGAGAGTTGAAAGCCTTGGGACGTGAGTTGGGGCAGAGCATGTGGCCGATGGGGCCTGGTGGCGGACTGCAAAAAAAAGTCAGACCATTACTGGCACCCCTCTGGCACTTACTGATCCCCTCTTCCTCTGGCCTCACTGCCTCAGGAAATTCTGGTGGGAGGCCAAATCTTTCTCTTACAAAAAGAGAGGGAGATCATAATCGATGCATGGGTCCTGGAGATAGTTCAGCTAGGACATGCCTTAGAGCTCCTTCCTGTTCCTCCAGTGACCCCTCCTTTACCAAAAATATACTTTCCGTGACATCTTGCCAGGGATCAACCTTAACATTCATTTACTAGCCCGGTACTAGTGAAGATTGCCACGGGCTAGTGCAGAATCTCTGTTACTTGCCTGGCTGGGCTAATGCAATTCCTCCTGTGGTAAGCTACAGTTCCACTCTCAACCTGGGTATCAAATAAACAAACAAATAAATCAATAAATACAACTGTTATTTAATTTAAAGCCAGGTCCTTTTCTTGGAGGTTTAACTTCATGCTGCCTTAGCATTAGTGAAATGAAAAAAACAGATGTCTGTGTGTAGTGCATTTACAAACTGTTTCATTTTATACTGACTACTGCTTTTTTTTTTTGCTGGTAAACATCCTTTCTCCATTTCCTTTCCTTGTTTAGTTCAATACTCATGGCAGGCAGATTTGTGACTGTGTCAGCGCAGTTCTAGGGTTGCCACCTGTCGAGTTGTAGACCGGATAATCCAGTTTTCAGGGTCCTTATTTGGTCATCCAGTGTTGATTAAATGTAGTCCAGTTTTTGGGCCATTTTGAGTGCTCAGATAGTATTAAAACTTATTGTATCAAATCATTCACTATTGCATACATGCCCAGGTTACAAAAAAAGTTCTGATGTCACTAGTCACGGGCCTTTGTTTGTAAAACCAGCCTGTCTAGGAGGTGTGAAGTATGGCCATTAAGACCATTAGCAGTAAATCAACCTAGTCTTTTCAACTCTGAATTTTAAGCATGGTCATTTACTGCATGATAGGAAACAGTGTTTACACCTTTATATGCTGTAATGGGTTTCTTTTTGTTTTTCCTATATTCTCAAATGTTTTAAACCCACTTTTTCAAATTAGTTTTCACATTTTTATTGCGTTTGTCACTGTGCTGATTATTTGTCTCCTAAATCTTCAGCAGGTGCTGCTCTTATTCTTTATACTACCAACCTGAACATTCCACGATATTAGCTACACCTTTGCAGGCCATTGGAATAAATAGCATGGGATGGTGTGTCTTAAATTGTGGAATGTGATGTCTTAGACATTTGAAAAGAAACAGCAGTAGCTTATGAGGTAAAGGGAACACAGTGTAGTACTGAGGATACCACAAGTACTTGATAGTTCAATTATCAAAAAGGTGGTCAAAGCATATCAGAATACGTGGCTGTCATGGAAAGAAAAACTGAAGAGTGTTTAACAATGAGAGCAACAGGTTGTGAATGGGCTTTGTACGTCCAGCAGATCTGGGTTTAAATTCCTACAGCCTCCACTTGCATACTGCAAGACCCTACGCAGGTCACTTAACCTCCCTGTGTTCCTGGGCCACCCCTGTAAATGGGTTTTGTGCTCAATGGGAGTTTCCTAGTTGCCAAAGAATAAAAATAAATAAATAACAGTATGAGTTGATGCGGTTGAATTTATCCTTACCTTTTTTTTTGGTGAACATTTTTTAATAGAACTGGGGCAATCGCGCATTTTTGGGATCTGTGGCCAGGGTGGAAAAAGGAAGGAAAAAGGGAAGAAAAAGACACACATACTTTTCACGACACAACTTTATTAACTACAGATCTGAAAATTTGGAAATATATTAAAGAAGTCAGTAACCCAGCTGACATTAACAGAAAGCAAGCTGACGAAGACAAACAAATGAAAGATTGTGCGTATGAAAAGACAAAGCGAAGCCATCGGTTCCAGCAATGTTGGCTAGAAAAATACGACTGGTTGGAGTACGATGGTGCAAAAGATCTGATGTTCTGCCATTTGTGTATCAAACATGAAATGCAGTTGAGTAAGGCGGGCAATAACAATAATTTTCGTTTTGGTACAGATAACTTCCGGCTTGACTCTTTCTCATCTCATAATATCAGTGAAGCTCGTGCTAGGGCAAAGGAAACGGAGGATGCCAGCACTGCTACTCCAGGGACAAGTAATGTGGAGGGAATGCTGAAGAACATGAATGCAGCAACTCTTAACCATCTGGATAAACTCTTTCACCCATGCCATGCAATTGCTAAGAAAGGACGTCCTTTCACAGACTTTCTGTGGATGTGCAGCCTTGATGATATAAAAGGGCTAGACATCAGTTCAGCATATCAGAAGGACAAATATGCCTGCACCTTTATCCACTATGTAGCTGAGGTTGAACACATAGCGCTACAAGAAAAAATGATGGGAACAAAGTTCATTTCAGTCATCAGTGACAGAGCCACTGGCACTTCAGTCACAGAAACTGAGACAGTGTATGTGTGGTTTGCAGTTAAAGGCACAGTGCAAAATCAGTTGCTAGGTGTTCAGACTGTTGGCAGGACAAATGCAATTTTATTTGCCTTTCGTTTAACAAATCACTGTTACCCATACTGACTGCGGGCTACAGCAAACTTCTGCAGGCTAGTGCAATCTCTTGTTCACTAGCCCGTCTGGCTAGTGCAAAAAAAAAGTTAAGGTTGACCCCTGCATCTTGCCCTCCTGCTGGAGGAGGTTCAATCCCTTCTCTGCAGGAGAGTTGTAGAGCCCATCCCAGTTTCAGAGCAGAACCTGGGCTATTATTCCCAGTATTTCCTGGTACCAAAATGGACTGAGGATTTAAGGCCTGCACTAGACCTTCGAGGACTTTATCTATTTATTGAATACAAAAACTTCTGAATGGTCTCTCTGCAGTCCCTTCTACTACTGCCACTGAAAAAGGATTGAATGGTTGCTCTGGATATGAAAGATGCATGCCTTCATGTAAAGATCCGCAAGTCTCATTGCCAGCACCTGCGGTTCATGCTCCAGGGCTCACACTATCAATTTCGTGTCTTGCACTTTGATTTGTTTACTGCATTATGTGTCATTACCAAAGTTTTTGCTGCAGTGGCAGGGATCCCCCAGACGGAAGGCCTCTACATCTTCCCATATAACTATGATTGGCTTCTGAAGGCAGCATTGTGGGAGGCCATTAGTGCATGCCCTGTTTCGGACCAGACAGCTGTTCGACCAGATGGGCTTGCTGGTCAACATGCTGGTCAACAAGCTGAAGTTGTCCTCTCTCCATGCCAACATCTGCAGTACATATGGGCTGTACTGGACACAGGGCTGGGTTGGGCATTTCTGCCCACGGAACGTGCTACGGCACTGGTAGCACAGGCTCAGCTGGTCTTGTCCAGCGACTTGTCTCAACCATATGGCTACTACAGCATACTGTCCTCATGGCCGCGACCATACTGACTCTCCCTCTAACACATCTGAACACAAGGGTCCCATAATGGTTCCCCCGGGCTCAGTGGGCTCAGCATTCTAATGAGTTACAGCATCTCATATCGGTGACTCCTCCACTGCATCGCTCCCTGCTCTGGAGATTGGACCGCTCCAGCCTGGATATGGGGTCCCCCTTTCTCCATCTTTCACCGCTCTTAGTGATGATGATGGACATCTTGGGTTCAGAATGGGGTGCCCTATTTGAGCCCCTTCAGCACGTAGAGCCAAAGGACCCCTTTAGATGCAATTCTACATAGCAACACCCTGGAGATGAGGGCTGTTCTGCGTGGCCTACAGGCCTTCACCACCCTCCTTTCAGGGCATCAGCTGCTGATCCATGCAGACAATATTTCTGGTGTACTACATCTCCTGACAAGGCAGAGTCCACTTGTATCCTTTCTGCAGAGCGGTGATGAGAGTTTGGCACTGGGCAATAGAATGTAATATGTTTCCATCTGCAGTGTTACTCCCTGGTACCCTGAATGCCCTGGTGGATTGCCTCAGTCAGTCCCGTGTGTTCTGTCATGAGTGGGAACTCTTAGAATCCATTGTGGATGAACTCTTTGTAAAATGGGGTCACCTAGACATAGACCTATTTATGTCTACATACAATGCAAAACTGCAACGTTTCTGCTTGCTGATTCCAGGGGCTGGAGTTTTCTGGCAAGACATGTTGTCCTTCTCCTGGAAAGGGAGGTTCATGTACGCCTTTCCTCTAGTCCCTCTCATACAGAGGGGTTCTGGTCAAGCTAAGGATTGAGCCAGCCACCCTGATTCTGGTGGCCCCATACTGGCCCAGACAAATTTGGTTTCCTCTGCTTTAACAATTGGCAGTGAAACCCCCTGTCTCGCTCCCTCTGTGAGTGGGACTTCAGACACTGGAGCTCGGTGCTCTGGTGCATCTGGATCTGTGGTCCCTGCTCCCCCACAACTGGTTCCTGAGAATGTAGAGCTCCCCTGCTTTGGGGTTTCCCCAGTGCTTGCGACTGTTCTTTTTGTGGCTAGAAAACCATCTGTGCAGTATGCCTACTCGCAAAAATGGAAATGTGTTACAGACTGGTGTGTTGTCCAGTTAATCTAGTACTTAATTATTTTTTGTCCCTTAAGGACTTGGACCTTGGGTAGTCCTCTATAAAGGTCCACTTGGCTGCAGTGATGGCTTTTCATGCCCTCAAGGACGGCAAGACTGTGACCCAGTTTGAGGTTTCCCATAGGTTTCTCAGAGGTATCCTACTTCTACACCCCTCAGCCCATGATCCTGTTCCAGCATGGGACTTTAATGTGGCCCTAGAGACCCTTACTGTGTCTCTCTTCGAGCCTGCTGCTATTTGTGAGCTGTGCTTCCTCTCTTGGAAGACACTGTTCCTAGTGGCCATGAGGTCTGATGGATGCATTTCTTAGTTGCAGATCTTTCTTTCCTTATTTTTCACGAGGATAGAGTTACACTATGTACTAATCCTCATTTTCTACCAAAGGATGTGTCTGCGAGAACACTAAATCAGACAGTTGATCTTCCTGTTTATTTCTCGACTCCCATGGATATGAGGGAGTTTCCTTTACATACGCTAGATGTCTGAAGGATGCTGCATTGGTACTTTGACTGTTCTAAGGATTGTAGAAAATCCTCTCAATTGTATGTGGCTTTCAGCCCTGAATGGTGGGCATTCCCATTTCAAATCAGGGCCTCTCCAAATGGCTGGCCTGCTGTATTACTTTCTGTTACAGGAAACACGGTAAGAAGCTTCCTGGTGCCGGCCTGGTGGCTTGGAGGTTTGGGGCGCTGGACACCGCACCTTGCACCATGCTGGTGACCCGGGTTTGGCAGTGGACTTGGGCCATCAGGGGTCAGCAGAGGAGGTAAGGGATTGAGCGTCCGGAGGACTGCTTCCCCTCCCTGGGGTGGGTAGTGGGGGCTGCGTCGCTCTCCAGTGACCCCCGATGGAGATCGGAAGCACTGTTAGAAAGTGGCGCCACAATGAGGGGTGGAGTGGCGGTGGACACTGGCACGTTAGTGTGCAGGCATCATTGCACATCTGCGCTCCAGGAGGAAACGCACAGAAAATCCCCGGAGGAGACGGGGGGTGATGGAGGCTCAGGGGCTGCATCCCGCATCCCGAGGCTGGATCATCCTTCAACCGGGCTTTCCTGAGCCCCTCAACCTGACCCTGGACCGACCCTCTAATGACAGAAAAGGCTGCCAGGTAGGTGAGGTGGGCCCTTCCCTGGCAGGTGATCTGGGGGCTGGAAGGTCCTTGGGTTTGGGGAAAGGGTGCTCAGCAACTGTGCTCCCCAGAGAGAAGGTGGTTTCAGGCAGGGAGTAGTGGCTGTAGTCATGAGGGCACTCCTGAGAGATGTCCCAATCCCCTGGTGCAGAAAAAGACTATACAAAAAAAATAAAAGAAGCTTCCTGGTCCTGTCTGAAAGCAACACTGGAAGTCAACAGTAAATTTGCCAGCCTCCCAAACAGCAATGGCACACTACCGACACTGGTATATTGCCGTCCCAAAAAGGAAGTGTCTGCTCTGCTCCCCCAACACCCCAGATTATTATATATCAACTCCAGGTCAGAGTTGTTCCGGGGAGGGGGAAGAACACTGGGAGAAAAGCATCACCCCAAAACAGACCATTACAGTGACTGTTGCTGTAATGGTTTGTTTTTGGGTTTCATGGTCGGGGTGTTGCACTGGAGGGGTAACCAGTCCTGTCCGTGCTCAGTCCACCCATAGGGTGGCTACCTCCATGGGCATGTTTCTACAATGTGTCCGCTGCTGACATACGTGCTGCTGCCACTTGGAGTTCTATTCATACATTTACTGAACACTACAGTCTGAACATCGTCTTTCATACACATGCTGGCTTTGTGCCTTACTGTTCTGCAAGGCCTCCTTACTCAGGGTCTTTAGATCCTTCCTTCCTTGCTCAGTGCTTGGTACTGCTCAGGAATCATTCCTTGATGTGGCTCAGTGGATGGAGATGCCCTCAAAGAAGGCAGAATAGTTACTTACCGTAACAGTAGATCTTCAAGAGAATCTCCTCCATTGTGCCACAGCTCTGCCAGCTTCCCCCCTTTTCAGGTGACAGGTGACTAGCATGCCTGTTCATACATGCCGGTTCTCCTCTGATGCCTGAGTCATCATCTTTACTCAGGTTTCCATGTCCTCTCTGGGGACCTGGTTTGGTCCTGGCTGCTTTGGTCCCTGCTAGTCCAATGATCCTCTCCTCCAAGTTTGTCTCCTGTGGGGAACTGAGGCATGCTGGGGATGCCCACATGATATAGGTGAAGCGCATCGATGTGAGTGGCCCCAACTAGGAAGAATTTCTGGGTGCTGACGGTAGAGCTGTGCGGAATGAGAAAATTCTGAATTCATGGAATTTCAGTGGAATTCCACGAAATGTCACAGAATTACAACTGAATTTCACAGAATGTTTGAAATGTATTCATTTAGTCATAACTCAGGGGTCAACTGAAGCAGAAATCTGACATTTGGCACGACTACTTGCTGATAAGTGCTCTAAAAGTGTGCCAAACGTGACATTAGACTGCATCGTCTCAGAGGTATAGGTGCTCAAAATTTGACATTTTATTTTTTGGGGGGAAATTCCATGAAAATGTTTATCTTTTTTATTTTTTTTTTTAACAGGAGACACACTAAGCTGAAAGTTTGTTTAAAGGTGCGACCTGACTGGCCTGGTGGCACTGAGGGTTGAGGCGCTGGATGCCACCCATGCATCGCGGCCGACCCGAGTTAGGGGAGAGCTGGGGCACCGGGTCGGCGGGCAGTTAAGGATTGAGTGCCTGCTGGGCTGCTCTCCTCCCCAGAGGGGAAGATGGGACATCGCTCGGCATGCCAGTGGCTCCTGGTGGAGACCGGGGGTGCTGCAGCACGCAGGGCAGCATGTACATAGCGTGGCTGACGGTTGGCAGGGTTGCCGTGCGCCATAGCATCAGGGACGTGCACCACGCATGAGAGGGGGAATGCACACCAGAACAGGGAAAAACACCAGTCTTCAGGGTAGGTGACAGCACCTACCCCCATGCCCACTGCCGGATCTAACCTGCCTGGCCTTCCAGTGTCCTCCACCCGGGCTGTCACCCACAAGCTGGAGACTGACTGTACAGAGCACCCAAGAGGAGGGGTGACCCCAACCCAGAGGGGTTAAGCTGGGGGTGCCGGCTGTGTGGGTTGAGAGGGAGGAGAGAGGAGGCTCAGGTAGGAAGACTTCAGGCAGGGCAGGAACAGGCGGGATGCCTGAGAGAGGCTCCGCAGACCATGACCGGAGGGAAAAAAATAGGTGTGACCTGGGAGCACAAGGAAGTTAAGTGACTTGCTCGGGGTCACACAGTATGCAAGTGGGATTCAAACCCAGGTTGTCAGGTTTGCAGCTCAGAGCCTTAGACCACTGTACTATACTGCCTCCTCAATCTGCATGTTGCTCAGGCACCTCTGGAACTAGAAATCTGAAACTACAGTTGGTACATATATAAATTTCGTAATAACCCTTATACTGCAAAATGTTATAACATTTCAATGAATGCTTTCAAAATTATACTAAAATAACTAAAATCAAAATTTTGGCTACCTATAGCACTAGCCCCCTTTAAAGGGAAGAGAAAGGGAAAGGGCAAATTGTTTAACCAGGAAAGGCACACTAAGCCAGAGCTTATTTCCAGGTACGACCTGCTCAGGGTCACACAGTAAGCAAGTGGGGGCTGATGGGATTTGAACCCAGGTCTCCAGGTTTGCAGCTCAGTGCCCTTAACCACTACACTATACTGCCTCATAACCCTTTAAAGCGTGATACTTAAAACTTGGTGCACATACCCATGTTGCATGTTTCTCTAAATCCTGACACTGTGAAGAAATTTGGATAAGAATTTTTAAAATTAGATGGAAATAACTGAAAATTACTGAAAATTACATTTTGATTAAATGTTTGGCCACCACAGCTCACCCCCTTTCAGTCTAGGATTCTGAAATTTGGTAACTTATGAAAGCCATTAGTACCTACACACCTGCAAAATATGGTATAATTTGGATACGTACTTTGAAAACTAGACCCAAATAACTGAAACTTAAAATGTGGTGAAATTCAGTGGACTTTAGAAATGTATTAATTTGGTCATAACTCAGCCTTCTATTGAGCTAGACATCTAAAATTTAGCAAGATTGCTTGCTGATGGCAGTTCTAATGGTGTGCTAAATATCGTGACATTAGGATGCATCACCTCAAAATTATAGGTGCTCAAAGTCTGTCATTGTACTTTTTGTGGGAAATTTCATAACAGCTTTTATCTGCATATAACTCAGGTACCTGTGGATCTAGAAATCTGAAGCTGGGTACATATATAAATGTAGAAATAACCCATCTACCTGCAAAATTCTGTAACATTTCAATGAATGCTTTCAAAATTATATTAAACTAAATTTTGGGGAAATGCGTGGCTATCTATAGCATAGCCCCCTTTGAAACTTGAGACTTGAAACTTGGTGCTCATAACCATGTTGCGTGTTTCTCTACCTCCTGAAACTGTGGAGAAATTTGGATAAGAAATTTTAAAATTAGATGGAACAAAATGAAAATTAAATTTTGTTTAAATCTTTGGCCATCCATAACTCAGCTCCCTTTCAATCAAGGGCACTGAAATTTGGCACACTTATGCAATCCATCAATACCAGTACAGTGCCCAGAATTGGTACCATTTTGATAAGGACTTTAAAAACTAGATGAAAATAACTGAAATTTACCATTTAGTGAAATTCCATAGAAATGTCACCCAAATTCTGCGAAATTCCACAGAATCAGAATGGTATTTCTATGGACATTCCACTGGTGGGATTTTACATTCCACACAGCTCTAGCCGATGGCTTACAGTTTCACAATGTGGTCCATGGAGGAGATTCTCTTGAAGAGCTACTGTTACAGTAAGTAACTATTCTTTCTAGAGTGAGGTGAGAGGCTAAAGTTGCAGACATTGTTAAATGTAACATCATTTTCACATCAATCATGCCTCACAAACCGCATTAGTCCACAGGAGTGTGCTGTCCCAGAGAAAGAACTTTATGCAAATGGTAGAGTGTGGAATACAATTCAGACTCCACACTCTGGGCATGCTCCCCATCCTGGCTTAACGTCAGATTTGTTTCTCTGCTTGAAGAGAGCAGTTGCTCCGAAGTCATCTCCAGCCTTCTGGTCTTCACTACTCTTATATTTTATTACTATCATTTTTATTTTGTTATAAAAGTACGTTTTTCAATTACTCTGCATTAGTTAGGATGTTTATTTAAATATTTGATATTTTTGCAGTTTCTCCAATCTCCAGTCCTCCCAGGAAACTGATAAGGCCATTTTATAATGCGGTTCCTATATTTATTTATTTAAACATTTAATAATTGGCAAAGGCACACTGAACTGAGGCTTGTTTCCAGGTGTGACCCAGGAGGGAAGTAAAGGGATATAAAGCAGACATATGTAACCCCTAGGTGGCGGTATCCTATGGGCTACTACCCCTGCCTGCGTGGCTAGGTACAGGTTGAGGGGCCTGGGCTCTTTGAATGGGTGCCTCCACCCGGAGGGTTGGTTCAAGGGTAGCGTAACTGCTATGGATATAGCCCTCCAGGACACTATAAACCCCCCTGTAACCCCTCTAGTGGCTTAACCAATTAAGTAGGTAAACAGTCACATTTAGCATGGAAATACAGTATTGAGCCCACACTGGTCACACATACCAACAGGGCTGGATCAACTGCAGTGGCCCTGAGGACCCCCTGTAAAATAAGGTCAGTGATAGAGCAACCAAACAGCAATGCAATATCCCCTGCAGAAATGCACGCTGTAGCCAGAATAAATGCTGAAAGAATAGAATCTGATTTATTCGGGGCAATTTCACAGCGGTGGGGCAGTAAATCTAGCAGATGATTCGTTAGTTCTGATCTAGTCAGGTATAAACAATGCATGCACTAAGAGTCCCTCTAGCACAGTCACACACACTCTGGGTTCCCAGTTGTTAAGCAGGCTAACCTGGAGCGTTGACCATGGTAGGCCAGCGTTGCAGCTGTTGTTGGGGCCCTTAGGAAAGAAAACACACAACATGCACTTTAACTCAAATTTGTAATCCGGAGCCGGATGGCTCAGTCCCTTGCAGTAACCCAACAATTAATCAGGTGGCACACAGAGACTGAGCTTTGTTGCAGGGAGCTACCCTGTTGGTACTCACTCTACCCAGACCAAATGATGATCCGACGAAATAAGACCTGTGGAACAAGCTGGCTGACGCTGGAGGTGGATTCCCTCATGGTCCTTGTCGAAGATGCTGGTCTTCAGGCTGTAGGAGCAACTTAGCACTAGCTGAGGAAGCATGCAACCTGAACATTTCAAATTACTCGGCCCCGCAAACACTTTGCAAACTTAAACACATTTATATGCAAACTCTGTCTTTTTCTGGTCCTTCCAGGCAGGATGCAGGCTGACCTTCTTTTCCCAGATTTATGGAACAGATGACCTGCAGCTGCAGAAAGAGCAGCTACCCAGGCTAGAACAATTTGGACCCGTGGACTGACGGCCGAAAAAGTCTAGGCCAGGCAAGCATAACCCCTGAGGGCTGGCAAGCTCCCTAGAGGCACGCACACACACTAGCTTTTGGGCTGTCTCTCCAAATCTGATCTTTTTCAGCAGTTGCCCACTTTTATATGGGGCAGAGTTTCAGAGATCTTATTGGCTGTCAAATCTGTCTTGCACAGTCTCCAGATGGTGACTGGCTTGTGTTTTGGTGCCTAGAGATTGTCCCAGTTCATCCCCACAAGTCTCTGCATTGTCCCAGGCACCCCCTGGTTTAATCCTGGCTCCCGATTGGTGGCAAAGCACTAAAATGGTGGCTGTATAAGTTCAAGCAGTCCCAAAAAGTGTTCCCACACAGTAAGTTCTGGTGCAGCCAGCGATTTCACTTTTACTTAATAACTTCCCCACTGTACTTTAACCCCAACAGTCCCCTCTTAAAGGAGTCTACTTTAAAGTGAATAAACACTGGCCCCAGATAACACACAACAGCTTATGAATATTTATGAGGGCTTCCTTTTGACCTGACACTTGCCCCTTAACTTTTTGTCTGCGTCCTGGAGGCAGCGCTTTAGGCGGCTGCAAGTTTGTTTATTTTTTAAAATGCTCCCCCTTTTATCTTTCGTGTCCCCAGTGCCTTTTTTAAACTTAGCTGGGCACCAGGAACTAAAGAAGACACACTCTTGGATTTTTGACTGCAATGGGTCAGAGGTGCTAGGCACTCCATGAATGTGCGGCAGCGCTCTGCGAACATGCCGCTGCTCGCGAAGATAGATTTGAACTTGCAGGGCTCAATTAAACAGGGGGCACCGGGAAAAATGCAAAGTGCCGTGGAGGATCAGGTGGACACCGGAAGACAACAGGAGACACCCGGAGGCATAACAGGTAAGCCCCCCAAATGGGAGGGGGGTGTTATACATACATAATAGATACATGAGAATATATATAGTTACATAAGTTATACAGCGTAGTATTGTACATTCAGGTGGACTATATGCAAAGTTATATCATATAATTCTGTGGATTAGATTACGAGCCACAAACACATTTGGCAAAAAGGCTGGGCCTGTGAGCCGCTAGGAGCAGGTGCAGGTGGGGAGTGGAAGTTAACAAATTTGGTATTTGAAGCAGTTGTGAGAGGGTGAGTTTCTGAGGAGTGGTGAAAGTTGGTTCCATAAAGAGGTGAATCTGTAGGTGAAAGCGGATTTGCCAGTGGACGAGGAAGGTTTCGGGAAGGAGAAAGAGTGGGAGTACCTTGAGTGCACTGAGTATGGAGAAAGGGCAGCTGGTGTTAACCTGTCCGCCAGGAAAGGGGGAGCAGGTCAAACCAAAATTTGGATATGAAGGAGATGGAGTGGCTGAAGTGACAGGATAGGGGTGGTATCCCAAGGAAAGAAAGGAGAGTGCAGTGGTGGGTTCTGAGAGGGGAGTGTGTGGCAAAATGTCAGAAAGGGTAAAGGAGGGAGTCAAACCTGGATAACGAGGAGGAGGGGGCTGTGCCATACACTATGTCAGCATAGTCAAAGATGGCAGTGACCATTTCTATTAATAATATGTGACTGACTGTATTTTGTGTAAAAAAAACTTTAATCACTTACATTTGTATTCATTTTAAAAGTGATTTATAATTGAAATATGTTTGTTTTACCACTTTTATTCCTGGTAGTGTATATTTAAATTTTACAGGTTCTATCAGTGTTTGGCATGATTGATAGATAGACCTAAACAGAGAACGTGATCTACAGGCTTTAAAAGCTGTCCAAAGTGTTTTCAGTTCCTGGCAAAGACAGATTGCCATGAGCTTTGTTTAAGGTGCCAGGGTCCAGATCACAATTTGATTTATGTGAGCTTTGCAAAAGATGTTGCCCTAAAGCTCAAAAGAAAATTTGGGTTTTAAAAAGAGAAGAGTTTATGGTGTCTCAGTCTGGTTCTGTGTCATCAAAGCACATTAAAGTCTCAGAGGGAGCTCCCAATTATGGTGGAAAGCATGCATCAAAGGGTTCTTCTCCTCATAAACAGCAATTCCTGTCAAAGGGGACAGATAAAAAAGATAAAACTGCTCAGCCATCGGAAAGGCTTGTAAAAGATGGTAAATATATTGAGGTGTCCAAACGTAAGTAAGCAAATCTTTACTTCTATAGCGCCCATTCCTGGAGGCTCTGGGTGGCACTGTACAATATTAAAACACATCAGTAAATTAACATAAGCAAAAGACAGTACAACACTATATTGAAACAACCTCAAAATAAAATACTGAATAATAGGTTAATAAAGAGCAGTACAAGGAGGAACTCTGACTCCAGTGATGACAAAATTTCAAATGAAAAGCTGGCCCAGTGGCATTGCGGGTTGAGGCATCTGCCTTACCCTGCGCAACACCGGTACCCCGGGTTCAGGCACGAGCCCGGGGAGCCGGGGGTTGGTCAGATAGGAGAGGATTGAGTGTCCGATGGACTGCTCTCCTTGGAGGGAGGGGGGTTCCTGGCCCATGACGCTAGTGATGCTCGGTGGAGTCTGGGCACACTGCAGTCGGGGACCGACAAGGATGGGGAACATTGGGTGTCCTTCCTGCGGATGTGTACGGGGGCACTCACAACATGTGCTGGATGGCACTGCATGTCCCACGTTGGGGGGGGGCACCAGAAAACATGGAAAAGCCCTGGCTCCTGGTAGGTGAAGGAGGGTCCAGTGGCCAGCCCCCACGCCCAATGCCGGGCCTTCTAGCCTGCTCCGGTACTCCCTCCCTGCCCTGGCCACTCCACTAGATTCTAGATACAGTACCAGATAGGAGTTGGTGGTTCCACCCTGGGGGGCTCAGAACTGGGGGGGGGGTCGAGCGGTCAGGTGCAGTGGAGTGGAGACGGGTACATACTGGGGCAGCACTGGAAGCTTCGGGTGGGAGTAAGACCAGACTGTGCGACCACTCTGGAGAGAGTTCAGGAGTCAGAGAGAGAGGGGCATAAAGAAAGTTAAAAAAAAAATTCAAATGAAAGAGCCTTAGAGCAGGTGCAGGAACCAATACCTGCTAAAAAACAACAAAAAGAAAGGCATAGCCCTGCCACTCCTCCTCTGAAGGAAAAGGAAAAGGCAGTGGAATAGAATCAAATGCCCTCAATTATGGCAGCTTTTCCAGGTCTTCCAGGCCATGGAAAACTTTCCTGGTCCCCCTCTGCACAGTCTCTCCTTTCCCTTTTTAACTTTACAATCCCACCCCTCGTCTTCCTCTTTTCATTTACATAACTGAAAAATGTCTTGTCCCCTTTCATTACTTCCTGGGCTATTGTCTCTTCAGTTTGCACCTTAGCACTTGTTTTTGAGGCATGGGTCAGGAAGCATAGGAAAAACCAGGAACAGTTGTAGAATTCACAAAAAGTGTTTATTAGTACTAGCAGTAACATAAAACAAAAAAAAATTGTTCAGAATAACTATTTACAAAGGCAGAATAAACAGAGAAGATCCATCTGAGTTTTCCTTCAATTTCTGTGTGTCTCTGGCAAGAAATTGCAGCTTTGTTTTATAAGTCCTTGCAACCCCCCTTCTTAACAAACATCCTGTTTTTTTCTAAAATGTTCTTGTAAATATCAGGCAGGTGCAGCTAGAACACAATGCCCCAGAACTGATGCCCCTTTTCCACAGCTTCTGCAAAAGGCTTAAAAGTTGCATTTCAGGTTAACCAATTGAGTCCCCAATAGCTTTTTGCAATCATCTCAAACTATAATTATATACATTTCAACAGTAACACTATATCATTTCTGAACAAAGGGATCCCAATATCAGTCACATTTCCACATAATGATTTGCATATATTCTTATACCAGCAGATATGCAAGGGAGGAAAAGACAGAAACAGTAAGTGAAGGTAGAGAGATAGCGAGAGGCAAAGAATTGCGAGACTGTAGGGGTTTTCAAATCCTAGGTCTCACAGGAGAATTTGGTTGTGCAACCAGACAGATAAGAGACAGGAAAGGAAAGAACAGATCCCTGCATTCAAGCTCTCCATGACAACTGGGACAGAGTCCTATTCAACCCTATCACATACACCCCCCCCCCAAAGAGGGAACCTGTTTTATTAAACAGGTTTCTAAAACTTTCTATTAATTCTCTACTGATATTAGCTTCTAACTTTCAAAAATGATGCACATGTGCAGTATCTGTTTTTCTATACCAGTACAACTAACAGTAAAGTTTAAATGCATACAGACTCATACATTTGTTTTTCAACCTTCAGAACCCTCAATTCTTGATTCATATCTTGACAGAAAATCAGCATTGCTGTTCTCTTTACAAGATTTGTGTATCACCTTCAATTTAAATGGCTGTAGTGCCAGGTACCACCTTGTGATTCTGGAATTTTTATCTTTCATTTGGTTAAAGGGAAACTCCGATTGAGTCCCTCAGGGCAGCAGCGGCTGCAGAAACGGCCGATTAGGGCTTTCAACATAAAATATTTTTTTTTTAGTACCTGGTGCCCTGAAATTTTAATAGAAAAGAACCGCTCCCTCCATCATGGCGACAGACCTGCAGGCAGACATCTCGTGCACCTCGGGTGACTTCCGCCACAAAGGTTATGCTAATGAGGGCTACCAATATCTGCCATTTGTTGGTACCTCTCATTAGCATAACCTTCGCAGCGGGAAGTCACCCGAGGTGCGCGAGATGTCCGCCTGCAGGTCTGTCGCCATGATGGAGCGAGCGGATCTTTTCTATTAAAATTCCAGGGCACCAGGTACTAAAAAAAATATTTTATGTTGAAAGCCCTAATCAGGCATTTCTGCAGCCACTGCTGCACTGAGGGACTCAATCGGAGTTTCCCTTTAAGCCAACAGAGAGGAGTGTGATCTGTTACAAGTACAAAGTCAGTCCTTAGCAAATAAAACTTAAGGGACTCCATGGTTCACTTTGCCTGCTAAACATTTCTTTTCAATGGCAGAGTACCTCTTCTCTCTGTCATGCAACTTCCTACTTATGTACAGAATAGGATGTTCTGTCCCATCTATATTTTGACTCAAGACTGCACCTAGGCCTACCTCTGATGCATCTGTTTGTAACAAAAATGGTTTCTCAAAGTCTGGGCTTCTTAAAACAGGGACTGAACATAATGCAGCATTAAAGGCCCGAGAAGCTTCATCACACTCTGGGGTCCATTTCACATTATTTGGGTACAATTTTTTCATGAGTTCAGTGAGGTGAGTAGCTAACTCAGCAAAGCTGGGAACAAATGGAGGCAGTATAGCACAGTGGTTTAAGGCTCTGAGCTGCAAACCTGGAGACCTGGCTTTGAATCCCACAGCCCCCACTTGCATACTGTGTGACCCTGTTTTGGTTTCACCCCCAGCTGCTTAAAATAACCATGGAGAGAAACATTGTTAGCTTGTTCTGAAAGAAAATCACAATTAGTGATCAGTTTAGTTTCAGCATTTTCATATGTTAACCCAATATGTCCATCAGTCATTTGTTGCCACAGTTTCTTCAGGCATCATCTCTCTTTCCCGGAATTCCAGATCTTGGAGTTTAAATGGGAAGGAGAGTGTCTTACCGGTGCTTGGCTGTTACCTTGCTGCTGTGGCATCTGTCTGGCCATTTGGTAGTCTTCGGCCAAAGAAACATCCTTTTCCCCACTTTCTGGCTGGTGTTTCTTTACCCAAAGCTGCACATCTGTAGGCAGGATGTTGATGAATTGCTCCATTGCAAATGTGTCGATGATCTGTCTGTGGGACTGTTTTGCTCTCTGGTTGGAGTCATTTTATCAGGAGTTCTCTGAGTCGGGTGAAGGCTTCTTGAGGATTGTCGACTGAGTTGTACTTCAGAGATCGAAATCTCTGCCTGTAGGTCTCGCCTGAGATGTCACACCTTTTCAGGATTTCGCTTTTCACCAGGTCATAGTTTTCTGACTGTGCAGTGTCCATATTGCTGTAGGCAAGTTGGGCTTTACCTGTCAGGTAGGGTACAAGCCTGATTGTCCATTGCTGCTTTGGCTTGGCAGGCTGTGGCAACTGTTTCAAAAATTGTCAGGTATGCCTCAACATCATCCGAGGGACACAACTTTGTAAGTTTAATGGCTTTTAAGTTGCTGGTGTTTTGTTGATCATCTGAATCTGTGCCAGATCCTCTGCCTTTGATAGCTTGCAAGGCATTCAGCCATCGCTGCTCCAGTCACTGCATCTCTTCTCTCATCTGCTGCTTCTCTTCTCTCCTCTACTACTCCTGTCGCTGCATCTCTTCTCTGTTTCTCCATTTCTTTTTGTTGTATAGCCCACCATTTGAAAAAAGCAATCAGGCTTTCAGGTTCTTTCACTGCCTGTTCATTTTCCATAACGTGTGCTGGCTGTACAATCTCATCTTGGACTTCTGTCTCTGCTAGTTTGGCTGCCATTCTCCTGGTAACCACTCCTGGACTTGCTGCTGCAGAATCCATACATTCCTCTATGCTTCCCTGGTACTAGGTCCAGTACCCATGTACAAAACTCCTGCCTTAGAGTATGCATGGCGTAAATCTCACTTAGGCTGACACCTTTTGTCATCAAGGTACAGGTCAGGAAGCATAGGAAAAACCAGGAGCAGCTGTAGAATTCATAAAAAGTGTTTATTAGTACTAGCAGTAACAAAAACAAAATTGTTCAGAATAACAATTTACAAAGGCAGAATAAACAGAGAAGATCCATCTGAGTTCTTCAATCTTTGTGTGCCTCTTGCAAGAAGTTGCAGCTTTATTTTTTACAAGTCCTTGCAATCCCCCTTCTTAACAAGCATCCTGTTTTTTTCTAAAATGTTCTTGTAAATATCAGGCAGATGCAGCTAGAACACAATGTCCCAGAACTGAGGCCCCTTTTCCACAGCTTCTGCAAAAGGCTTAAAAAATGCATTTCAGGTTAACCCCTTGCGTTCCCAATAGCTTTTTGCAATCATCACAAACTATAATTACATACATTTCAACAGTAACACTATATACTTTCTAAACAAAGGGATCTCAAAATCAGTTACATTTCCACATAATGATTTGCTTATATTCTTATACCAGCAGATATGCAAGGGAGGAAAAGACAGAAACAGCAAGTGACGGTAGAGAGATAGCGAGAGGCAAAGAATTATGAGACTGTAGGGGTGATCAAATCCTAGGTCTCACAGGAGAATTTGGTTGCACAACCAGACAAACAAGAGACAGAAAAGGACAGCACAGATCCCTGCATTCAAACTCTCCATTAAAACAGAGAAAGGGTTCTATTCAACCCTGTCACAGCACTCCTTACTGCTTTCCCTGATTCCCTGTTTCCCCTGATACACCTCCCCATACTTCCCCCTCTGCGTCTCCTTATACCTTCTAAATGCTACCCTTTTAGCTTTTACCTTTTCAGCCACCTCTTTTGAGAACCACAGCGGTCTCTTTTTCCTCTTGCTTTTGCTCACTTATTTGATGCAGAGGTTTGTTGCCTTTACTATGCTCCCTTTTATCTTCACCCATTGTTCCTCCATCCCTCCCAAGTCATCCACTCAGTAGGTCATCCCTGAGGCATTCATCCATTTTGTTTAAATCTGCCCTCCTGAAGTGCAGGACCCTTGCCCTTGTGTGGTTCAATTCCGCAGCCATCTGTATATTGAACCACACTGTACAGTGATCACTGGTCCCTAAGTGGCCTGCCACCTTGACGTCTGCAACACTGTCCCTGTTAGTGAGTACCAGGTCCAGTATTGCCCCATCACGAGTGGGTTGACTGACTAGTCGTCTGAGGAACACCCCCTACAGGGGCTCCAGGATGTCCCTGCTTCTTGCTGAGGCTACTGCTGGGAGGCTCCAATCTACATCTGGTGGGTTGAAGTCCCCTCACCAGCAGCACCTCCCCTTTTTTTGCAATCTGTCAATGTCTTCTGCCAGTACCTTATCTAATTCCTCCCTCTGTGCTGGAAGTCTGTAGATCACGCCAGTGCAAAGAGTGGCTCCATTTTCCATCTTCAGGGTGACCCACAATACCTTTGCCTTCCCCTTTATTTCCTTTATCTCCATCACTTTTATGCTTTCACTCACATAAAGTACCACACTCCCTCCTTTCCTTACCACCTGGTCCTTCCTGAATAGAGTGTAACCTGTTATGACCATGTCCCAGTCATGGTTTTCAGTGCACCATGACTTGGTAATGGCCACAGTATCCAGGTTGGCCTTTGCCATGATGGCCTCTATGTCCGGACTCTTATTTCCTAGACTTCTAGCATCCACACAGACGATGGGACAGTATTGATAGTTGAAGACAGATTAAAGAGATAGGCAACAAGTGCAGTTACTGGGGAAGCATCAAGCCTCAATAATTTTGGGGCAGGACAGACCAGGATCTTTGTTTACATTCAGTAAAACCAACTGCTTATAAATGTCCAGTCCTGAAACTGAAAGGAAGCTGAACATGTGAGCTGAGCTATGATTTGTGGACAACATTTCTGGAGCTTTGTCAGTCCCTCAAGACACACTTCAGCAGGTAGCTTATTGAAAGCATGCCATTCTTATTCATTTTAAGTAAAGCCCCCAACTCCAGCAAAAGGCCCTTTGCCTCTGTGGGTGTTTTTTTTTTTTAGAAAGGGTTCCAGAATGTTTAATTTGCTGCCATTCAGGAAGGAATGGCTCATAAATTAGCCCCGAGGAGACAGTTGAATGATCCCTTCCACTTTCTGGTTTCCTAGCCCTGGTCCTGTGCTCTGATAGTTTGTGACATCTGTATAGGGAGATCAGGGGGCGCACTCTGTAGAAGTCTAGGGACTGGCTTTTTACCATTCTTTTTTTAGTTATATTTTAGACAGTCTTTTGGTGCAATTCAAAGCCAGTGCTCAACTAAAAAGAACTAGGGCAACCCTATATGTATTACCTATTTATTTTCACACTGTTCAGTAATCAGGGTCTGCCGATACCATCTGGGATATATTTGTACTGGTTACCAAAGCCCCTCTTTATGTCCAGCATTTAACGCAGGCCAGACGTGACCTGCAATAACACATCCTGTTATCTCACACTCTGATGCGATGTTGACAGAAACAAGCATCAATATGGACACAGAGGCAGAAAACCACAGCAAGGAGTCAGGGCAGTCCTTCTGGGGACAAAGCAAGGAAAATAAATGACTTGTGGGGCTGCTGTTTGAAGAAATCGACCTGCTTTGTTGCATGCAAGAAAGGTTTGGGAGGTTGTTTTTTTTTTCTTCCATGGCCCAGTCACTAGAGCCAATGATTTTCCATTTCCAAAAATGGCAAATTCCATTTGGTAAAGTCTTAAAATCTACTTTTTTCCATTTTTAACCCCCAAATTAAGGGCAAATCAGCATGTTTTGTACAAAAATTGGCCCAAAATGGAGGGGTTTGTTCAACAAGTTGGTGCAGATTGTTTTTTTTCCATGAAAAACTGCCTCAGAAGTGTTGGTTTAAACATGGCAAATTCCATGTTTGTATTGGTGTTTTGCATGAAAATAGAAAATCATTGGCTCTATCTAGTCACACACTCTTTTGGGAACCCCATAAGGCACCCCCTGTTGCCTGACAGACTCGTCCTGCACTGCTGGACCTGCTCCTAATCCTTGATGTCCTCTGTCAGCTAGAGATTCCAACCTATCCCTGTCACGGACCCTCCTGTTACCATCAGCAGAGAAGCTCCTAGATCAGTCTGCTGATGGTGAGGAAAGTAGTCCAGCTCACTTGGGGGCCTGGGGGCATAGGATGGGCTGCCAGAGGGGCTGTCATTGATCGTGCCTAGCGCTGTCCCTTGTTACTAATTATTTGGATCACGCCCACCATGCACGTGTGCATTATCATGCAGTGTCCAGGGAGTGGGAATGCTCAGCTGCGCATGGTCACACGTGTTGCCAAGAGCACCTCCGCAACACCACCACCAAGAACTGCTAGTCAAGTGCAGCTGCGCCACCCACCCTGAGCTCAGAAATGCTCCCCACTGACCTCTGCTGACATCCTGGGCTGTCCCATCACTCAGCCCTATGGAGCTGCATTCTTTGGTAGGTTTTGGGGGGGGGTAGACACCTCAAACTTGGTAAATCTTTTGCTTGGTACACTCCCTTCTGCAGTTTTATTTATTTATATATTAATTTTTGAATTAGTGCACTCAAAATAGCCTGATTGAGATGCAGCATCTCATTTTCAGTGGGGTCTTACGTCTACCCACTTTTTGCACACACCAAGAGTGACTAAAATACAAAGGTGACAATGGACTTGCTCAATGTTGCACAGTTAGCCATCAGCTCTGGTGGGATTCAAACTTGGGAACTTGCAATTTACAGTTGGATGCCCTAACCAGTGCAGCACACTGCCATCACCTGCTGGGAGTTTGCAGTGATATGACAGTGCCTCAGCAATGCTAAACATAATCTTATTTAATAGGTTAATTGTCAAGTGAGTGGGATGTCCTGGGAGTGTAGAGAAAGGAGGGAGCAACAGTCATGAGGGAGATGAACATAGCTCATGGAAAGTAGTTTTAGTTAATGCCCTGAGTCTTGGGAACAAAATGGAATATCTCCAGCTAGTGGTGGCAGAAGCCCAGCTGGAGTTAATAGCAGTCATGGAAACATGGGCAATGCAGTACCATGACTAGGACCTCACTATCCCAGGATATGCCCTATTCAGAAAGACAAGGGGCAAAGATTGGGGGAGATGGAGGGACATTTTACACTACAGACAATATAAAAGCGATGAAAGTCAAGTACCTGGGAGGGGATAGGGGGACAGGAACAGTGTGGGTGCAGCAGGTAGCTGAAAACAGGAAGAATCTAAGAGTGGGAGTGGCCTACAGGCTACCAAACCAGTCCAGGGAGGAGGACAGGGAGCTGGGCAAGAAAACCTGAAGGACTACCATGGTAGGGGACATGGTATTAATGGGCAGTCTTAATCTCCCAGACGTAGACTGAGAAACATCAACAGATAGAGGTGCAAGGAGCCAAGCCCTTGTAGGGAGTAGATCTCCCCATTTCTGACGAACTAGCCAGAGATCACATCAGACGGCTGGATTCTTGCTATTATTCGGGAAGGTCCTGCACTAAAATGAATAGCACCCACTCTTGTGCATCGTCCCAGCCCTTATCACTACCCTCCAGAGCACTTATTGGTCCTGTTGACTGCAAATATGTACTCTTTTGGGCAAGAGGGACATTCATCCTGTACCTCTAGTCAAAATGAACTGGGGGTTTTATTCAAGATATTTCCCAGTCCCAAAGAAGACAAGTGATCTATATTCTGTCTTGGACCTCAGAGGCCTGAACAAATACATTACATACAAACATACGAACTTACCAGCAGAATAAGGCCATAAGATCTATCTAGTCTACTACGAAAAAGCTTAGCATGGTCTCTTTTCAGTCCCTCACCCCTTTGTTCTCACAGGGGAACTAGCTTTGCACTCTGGGCATGCGGGATGCATATCTGAAAATCAAGATTCAGTGTAACCTTTGACAGTACCTGTGCTGCCTTCTGGAGGGCCAGCACTATCAATTTCATGTCTTGCCTTTTGACTTATCCTTGGAACCATGAGTCTTCAACAAGTGCTTCACTGAAGCGACTGCAGCCTTATTCTGGGAGATCCTGTATGTATTCCATTACCAGGATGACTGGCTCCTCAAGGGACCTTTCAGGGAAGCAGCTGTAAAGACTTTGTACTGGATCTGCCAGTTGTTCGACCAGCTGGATATCCTGGTCAACTAACCCAAATCAGTTTTCACCCCTTGTCAGCACCTTCAGTTTTTCTGTGCTATCTTGGACATGGCTCATGCATTCCTTCCAGACTCTCGTGCCAATAGTCTGATAGCCCATCTGACGCTCATCACCTCCAGTACCCCGGTCCTGTGAGAGCCATGCTTCAGCTCCTGGGCCTTAACATAGAAACATAGAATCTGACGGCAGATAAGGACCACTTGACTCATCCAGTCTGCCTATTTTTCCTTACCTACAATATCACTGCAGACCCTACTTGATCTCCTGTTCTTTCTCCCTCCCCTTCCCTCTTTTCTTTCTACTAAGATTCCCTTATGCCTACCACATGCATTCTTGAACCCCACTACTGTTTTTGGCCCCACCACCTCCACTGGAAGGCTATTCCAGGAATCCACCACTCTTTCTGTGAAGAAGTAGTCCCTCACATCTCTCCTGAAACTATCCCCCCCCTCCAGCTTTATTGCATGACCCTTTGTTCTTGAGCACCTTTCTGTTCTGAAAGATACTTCCCTCCCTCCTGTTTACCTCCATGAGGTATTTAAAGGTCCCTATTGTATCCCCCTTCTCTCTTCTGTTCCAGGGTGTACCTCTTGAGGTCCTTTAGAATTCTCATAGGGCTTTTGATGCAGACCCTGCACCATTTTAGTTGCCCGCCTCTCTGGACCACCTCCACTTAGTCTATGTCCTTCCAGAGATGTGGTCTCCAGAACTGGACACAGTACTCTAGGTGTGGTCTTACCGGTGATCTATACAGATGCAACACCACCACCCTCTGCACCCCAGCATCCCACTAGCCCTCCCAACTGTCATGTCCCACTGCCTGGACACCTTTAGGTCATCCAATATGATTACTCCTAGGTCTCTTTCCTGCTTGGTGGTCATAAATACCATGGCAGCTGCCATTGTGACTGTTTCCACTGTCCACTTCCACATGCACATTCCCCAGTGGATGATTTGTGCTCAGTGAAACATACTGTAGAAACATAGAATTTGTCAGCAGATAAGGAATGATTGGCCCACCTAGTCTGTCAATTTTTCCCTGCCTATACTGTATTCATAGACCCTACCTGATCTCCAGCTAGTTTTCCAGTGGGCATAGACTTCCCAATATCTGAATCACCCTCTTCTAATCACGGACATCTGCACAGGACTCTTTACTGGTGGCCAGACTGCTCCAATCTGCTTCAGGGTTCTTTCTCCATCTCTCCCCATGGAAGGGCCTCACCATAGATTACTCTGGGATGGGGTGGTTGCCCCCTCTCCTGTCAGCTTGATCAGGGTTTTGGTCTCCTGTTCTTGTTGGTATGGTGAAACTCTGCTAGCATTTCTCTAGCAAGAAACTGAGGCAGTGTGGGGCTGACTACGTTATGTAGGCAGCACCAGCATACGTCACTGCGGGTAGCCCCAGCTGGGCAAAAGTTTGAGTGATCCTGACACTGATGACATACAGTTCCAAAGATGTGACTCTTTGGAAGAGCTACTGCTACTGGTAAATAACTGAACTATCACCAGTGGCAGAATGAGAGGCTATTATTCAGGGCAGGGAGGGTATTAACTCTATAGGAAGAAGCCTACACAAAGCACAAGGCTGACAGTATAGCCTAGAGGTTAGAAGAACGAGGTGTGAATGAGCTTGATACATCCAGCAGCTCAGACCTGAGTTTGATTCCCATAATCTCCACTTGCATACTGTGTGACTCTGAGCAAGTCATTTAACCGCTCAGTGCTCCCAGGTCGTCCCTGAAAACAGGCACTTGTGCCTAGTGGGTCTTACCCGGTTACCAAAGACTAAAATAAATAAAAAAAATAGATTAGAAAAAGTTAGTTCCTGACACAAATGATGTTCAGTCCCATGTGCAAAAGTCAGGTGATCCCACTTTATAAAAAGAATGAAGGAAAATAAATGATTTTCACAAACTTCAGCACAGCACACTTGCTCTCGTTGAGTCATCTACTTAAACTAGACAAATAATTTTCATTAAGTACTGGTCCATTCTTCTCACAGCAGATGTGGACTAGTTCACCTCAGACAAGGGATGTACTAGTCTGATGCACCCAAATGAACACTGCGAACTCCCCTTGCTCCACCTCCACAGAGTGGAACCAACTGCCTTTGTCTGTAGGTTTGACTCTAGATATATGGGTCACACATCCTCCCTTCTGCCTACCCCACTGGCCATGGCAACCCTACTTCACCACTTCTCATCTCTCAAATGTGGGAGACAATGTGGGGAAAGCGACAGATGGGACACGTCATAACATTAACACTGGGAATAAGTGTATCAGGAGAATACAGTCCTGGCATCTTTCCATAGTAGCCACTGACCACAACACTGTTAGCAGGCAGTGGTGGTTGCAGGTTGCAGGGTGCAAGTGGTGTCTTGAAATGGTCCCCAGGCACTGCAGCATTCTCCTGGTACCAGGCCCCCTGTGTGGAGGCAGGCTGCTGCCCACTGATGATGTTGTGGTCAGTGGCACCTATGAGGTAAGTGACAGAGCTGTATCCTCATGAGGCTGGGTCCCAGTCCCTTTCTGCCAGCCCCCTGTATCCAGTCTGATCAACTTTATGTAGGAGAACAGGGCACCCCCCGTAGGTGCACCTCATCACCGCACATTTCTGCCATGCCCCTGTTGCACCCTAAGGCACCCCCTCATGCTTTGTCTTCCCCTGGTCCCCTCCTGACAGGTGTATTTACCCCCCCTCCCACCTTTGCAACCACTTGGGTGTTGCATCGGGTGGAAGGGATGACGGATCTTTCCATCAAACCATGCAGGTGTGGTGCTTCTTCAGTGCAACCCCGTGGATGTGGTAAAACCTGAGTCTTGGGTGCAGGGAACATCATTGTTTTGAAATACAACACGGGGTCCCTGATGTACCTTGAGCTTGCTGCTGCCCTAGATCATTGCAACTTGTGGCGATCTGAGGGCTCTTTTTTTTAAGGCACTACCTCAGGTCGGTGCCACCCTCCATCTCCACCAGGTGGTGGCCAGTGGTCGGGAAGCCCCAGTCCCTCCTCGGAGGAGAGAGCTGTCTTGTGGTGGCTTGATCTCGCTCCTCCCCCTCCCTCTGGCTGATCCTCGACAACCCAGGCTTGTTCCTGAACTCAGGTCGCCGGTGTAGCACAAGGTGTGATGTCCAGCACCTCAACCATCAGCGCTACTGGGTCAGCTCTAAGGGCATTCTGAAAACTGAGCCCACAGAGATAAAGGAAATCTCATCTATAGATGGGTTGGTGGGGGGAGACAAAAAGGAAATACTTTAAATAGTATACAAGGATATATAATAAACAACTTGCTTGCTCCCTGTAATGTGTACTGTGTTTTTTTTTTCTGATTCCAGTTCCTTTTCATGTTCACAATACTCCTGGGCAATACTGTTTCAAAGTCAAAAGAAGTGACCACACTATTTTCTTGATAAGAAAATAATTATTTAAAACATTTAAAAATGTGTACGTTCTGGTATAGATGGAAAAATTTACCAGCAAATGAAAGTGGAAGATAACTGAGCCATTTACTGTTACAAAAGGTAGGGTAAGACTTTTTGCCCAGCTTTGCTGAAGTGCTGCTTTAAGATGCAGAGTGGAAAAATTAGATTAAAGGAGAACTGCACTCTCATATCTCTTAAATTGTATTTGTCTCCATGTCAACAGACAACTCTTTTCCAGCAGCTGATAGGGATATATGTGTTTGCTTTTGCTTGTTTTCACTGTCCATGTGATTCCCCTGTAACTATCCTGGGGGTCTCCATTTTATGGTTGTTGAAAGTTCATTGTCCATGAGAGCTGCACTAACATATGAAAACATGATGTCACAGCAACCGTTTATACCATATACTGTATCTCTATGATGAAAGTACAAATATCCTGAAAAAAACTCTGTGGAAACACAAAAATTGAATGCAGTTTAAAGGGACAACCCCTACATCACAACTCAGTTTGTAAAGCTAACTAAACGTAAATGTGGTAATTCACACCTTGCTGCAGCTTGTTTTGTTGAATTCTAATCAAGCAGATCAACATACTGTAGAGTCTAAAGGGTGCTGACTCATTTCAGTTTGATTTTTCATTTAGTTGGGGCAGGATTGAGGGATTCTAGCTGGTGAGTTTGTCACTGTGTTTGTAATTGAATTTGAGGTCTTTTCTTAAAGGAAAACTGTGCTTTGCAGGGGCTCCCACCCCTGCAAAGCTTACCCTCCGGTTTAGCTTTTGGAAGAAAAGCAGCTTTTTCCTCATGCCACAAAGTAGTTTAATTTAATTATGGAAAGTCCGCTACTTGGAAGTACGGTGGATGCTGGAGTGGCTCCATTAACTGTAAAGGTGCAGCGCCGCAGCGTGCACTTCAATGCATTTGTATTGATATGCATGGTATGGCGCTACACCTTTACAGTTAATGAGCTGCTCCAGCATCCTATACCTCGCGGTAGAGACTTTGATAATTAATTAAACTACTTTGCGGCGCAAGGAAAAAGCAGCTTTTCTTACCAAAGTTAAACTGAAGCTTAAGCTTTGCAGGGGCGAGAGCCCCTGCAAAGCATAGTTTTGCTTTAACTGCCATTTCTGTGTGCTTTTCCATTTAGTTTGGGCAGGATTTAAGGATTCTATCTGATAAGTTTGTGACTGCGTGTTTGTAATTGGCTGTGTCTGAACTTTAAGTGCAGGCATCATATTACAGGGATTAGTGTAGCTTGAATGTGAGGTCTTAACTGCCATTTCAGTTTGATTCTTCATTTAGTTTGGACAGGATTGAGGGATTCTAGCTGGTGAGTTTGTGACAGTGTGTTTGTAATTGGCTGTGTCTGGACCAAGGTGAGTGGAGTGAGGAGCCACTGCCAGAGGATTCCTTGGCTGATTGTTTTTTGGATACAGCCTGTGGTGTAGTCCCACTCACCCCCATCCTGCAACCCACTCACCACCACCTTGCAACCCACTCATCCCAGGGCTCACCCTACATTTATAGGGTGGGTCCCATAGGGCCTTGTAACAACCTACATCCATACAGGAAGTAGCAAAGAGAGAAAGCATAACAAAAAACAAAAGAAAAAACAAATATTTGGGAGACAACAAATAGCCATCTTAAGCAGGCAATTGACTGAGGAGGGAAACAGACTTGATGGGAGTGGTGCAGTGCAGTGTTTGTGGAGCAGCTGTCTTCAGGAACACATTCTGGAGGCTGCAATGCTGCCCTATCTGCAGGCACCTCTCTTGGCTGAGAGAGGAGGTTGCCTGTCTCTGAGCAGAGTTGGCCAAGCTGAAGACGGTATCCACCCCCACCCAGAGACCACTGGGTCCACAACCTGTGCTTCAAAGGATGCCAGGGAAGAGGAATGATTGGACTACAGTGGGCTCAGGGAGGGTGAGGGAGAGGAGTTGAAAGCGCATCCCCCAACCAGTCCCACTTAGTAACTCCTACACTGTTTTGGAGGAACGGGAAAGCCCCCACTCAGAAACCAGAGGCTGGGACCAGGGGGAATGAGGGGGTCCTCCAGCATGGAGCCCCAGGGAAGGGAGGTAGGGGACCACGAAGGAGGGTGAAGCTTCTTCCAGTGGGGGGCTCTATTGTCCAGGGAGTGGAGTTAGGGACACCTAGCAGGGGAGAGAGGGAGGTCAAGTGCCTCCCAGAAAGCGCTGCATGGAGGAATGGGAAGCGGATCCATAGGATCACTACGGCAATAGCTAGGAGGGAGCAGCTGGATGTCATTGTCCACCTGGGGACCAATGACCTGGCCAGGAGAAGTGTGGAGCTAGCCAGAGTCCAGGAGGATTTCAGGAAGCTGGGGGGAAACCTGAAACACATAACACGCTCTGTCTCATTCTCAGAGGTGCTACCTGTCCGGGGCATGGGGAAGCTAGGGCACTCCACATCCATACCTTCAACACCTGGTTGAAGGATTGGTGTGGAAGGGAGGGTTTTGGCTTCATAGGAGACTGGGGTCTGACCTGGGCAGATGCAAGTTTATATAAGGAAGATGGCCTGCATCTGTCTGAGAAGGGGACCTTGGTCCTTTGTAAGAAATTTAAATGATTCAGCTGTGAGCATTTAAACTGGCCAAAGGGGGGAGAGCCAGGAGGGTTAGAAGGCTTAGGAACACCCCCCCATGGGAATATGCAGAAACATAACTTGACTACAGGAACAACTAAAGCAGGCAGTGAGGGGCTGACAGGTGAAGATTGTATAACGAGTGATACAGGGGGGCAAGAGCACATAAGAAAGGAAACCAGGGTGGGGGGAAGATGCTGGAGAGGGAGAACAAGAGCAGAGGGAGGGCAGGCTGTAAAACATGGAAGATCATGCTAACGAATGACCGTAGCCTAGGAAATACGTTTCCAGACCTGGAGGCCTTGTTGGCAGATGCAGACCTTGACATAGCAGCAATAACAGAGACGTAGTACTCTGCTAATCATGGCTGGGAAGTCAATGTACCAGGCTATACACTGTTCAGAGGGACAGGAAAGGTAAAAAGGGTGGGGAAGTGGCCCTGTACATCAGAGATGGTATAAGGGCTACAGAAGTTCAGGGAAGACAGGGGGAGGCCGAGGTAATGTGAGTCACCCTGGAGCCAGGTAATGGAACAGCAATATGCACAAGGGTGATCTACAGACCTCCAGCACAGAGGGAGGAAGTAGACAGGGAACTGGTGGGTAACATACATGCCATGGCAGCTAAAGGTGAAATCCTGCTACTGGGGGATTTCAATATGCTGGACATGGATTGGGCCACCCAGGTGGCTGCTTCAGCCAGAAACACAGCCATCCTGGAATCCCTGCAGGGGGGTTGGACTCAGGCAGCTGGTGCATGAGCCAACCAGGGACAAGTCAGTTCTGGACCTGGTATGGACCAATGGGAACAGAGTCAAAGAAATACAGGTGGAATGGCAGCTGGGGTCCAGTGACCACCACATGGTGTTGCTCAGCATGGCGACATGGACTCAGTTAAGCCACAGAAGGACAAGAGTACTAGATTTCAGGAGGGCAGATTTCACTGGAATGGGGTAGATGTATACAAGCAGTCCTGGGAAAGGGAGAGATAATGGGGTGGAAGAACAATGGGAGAAACTGAAAGGAGCCATAGTGGATATAACAAGCCAATGTGTTAGGATAATGGCCAAAGGGAAAAGAAGAAGGAAACCACTATGGTTCTCCAAAGAAGTGGGGGACAAAGTCAGGGCTAGAAGGCTGAGTTTCAGGAAATATAAAGTGAGCCAAAGGGAAGAGGACAGGGAGGTGTACCTTGAATGTCTAAGGGAAGCAGGGAAGGCTGTAAGGATGGCGAAGGAGCAGACAGAAGAGGGCTTAGCACAGTCTGTAAACAATGGGGATAAAGCATTTACAGGTACATCAGTGAAAGAAGAAAACGGGGATTGTGAGGCTCAAAGGGAGAAGGAGAGTGTAAGGAGGGGATCTAGACAAGGCAGAAATACTGAACAAATACTTCTGTTCAGTATTCACTAAGAAGAGAGGTCAAGGACCACAGTTGGGTTGCAGAGGCAATGGGGGGGGGGGGTAGAAGTGGATACCAGTCCATTCACAGTGGAGATAATTCTGGAAGAACTCACAAAACTGAAGGTGGATAAGGCCATGGGGCCGTATGGCATCCACCTGAAGATTTTAAAGGAGATGCAAAGGGAACTAGCAACGCCTCTGGTGGCCCTGTTCACAGAGTCACTCAATGCAGGTGTCATTCCAGAGGACTGGAGGAGGGCACATGTAATCCCACTGCACAAAAGCGGCAGTAGGGAGGAGGTGGAGAACTACAGACCAGTCAGCCTCACATCAGCGGTGGGAAAGATCATGGAAACACTGCTGAAAGAAAGGACAGTGGCACATATGGAATCCAGAGGTGCTCAGGATCTGAGGCAACATGGATTCACAACAGGAAGGTCATGTCAAATGAATCTAATAGATTTTTTTGATTGGGTGACTAGGGAAATAAATCAGGGAGGGGCGGTAGATGTCACCTACCTAGATTTCAGCAAAGCCTTCGACACTGTCCCACATAGAGGGCTAATTAACAAGATGGGCAGTCTGGGCATGGGAGACAAGGTGGTGAACTGGGTTAGGGACTGGTTAACAGACAGGAGACAGAGGGTGGTGGTAAATGGAGTACAATCTGAGGAGAGGGGGGTGATCAGTGGGGTACCACAGGGATCAGTACTAGGACTAGTCCTGTTCAATGTCTTCATTAGTGACATTGCAGAGGGGCTGGAAGGAAAGGTCTGCCTGTTTGCAGATGACACCAAGATCTGCAACATGGTAGATACTTCAGAAAGGGTGCAGAAAATTATCAGGGACCTGGAGAAGTTTGAAAGATGATCAGAGATGTGGCAACTGAGGTTCAATGCAAAGAAGTGCAAAATAATGCACCTGGGTAGAGGGAACCCTGGTGATAGCTGCAGGTTGGGGGGGGGAGGAGCTGACTGTCACCAAAGAGGAAAGGGACCTAGGCGTTATCATCTCTGATGGCCTTAAGGTATCAAAGCAGGCACAAAGGTGGCAGGGAGGTCCAGTGGCATGCTGGGGTGCATAGGCAGGGGTATCACTAGCAGGAGGCAGGAGGTGATGATGCCATTGTATAAAACATTGGTAAGGCCTCACCTGGAGTACTGCATGCAGTTCTGGAAGCCACACCTGTGCAAGGACATAGATAAGATGGAGACTATCCAGAGATGGACAACAAAGATGGTTCAGTGCTTGCACCACAAAACATATGAGGAGAGACTAAGAGACCTCAATATGTACTCACTGGAGGAGAGGAGAGGAGACAGCAGGGGGACACGATTGAAATGTTCAAGCACCTCAAGGGCATAAACAAGGTGCAGGTGGGGGACCTTTTCCAATGTAGAAAAAGTTCTAGAACAAGGGGGCACAATATGAAATTGGAAGGGGTAAATTAAGAGGTAATGTGAGGACGTTTTTCTACACAGAAAGGGTGGTCAACACTTGGAATAGTGTGCCACAGGAGATAGTGGGGGCAAGCACAGTGGATGGGTTTCAGCATGCCTGGGACAGGCACAAGGGAAGCTTGAGAGGGGAGGGAGTGATGAAAAGCCATTGATCACATAGGGTCAGTGGCCATATACAATGTATAGGGCCTAAGGGGAGACTGGATGGGCCTAGCAGTCCTTATCTGCTGACAATTTCTATGTTTCTAAGTTTATGTTCTCATACGTTAATGCAGCTCTCAGTGACATTGAGATTTCAATAATCAGAAAATGGAGACCCCCAGGATAGTTACAAGGACTAGTATGAACAGTGAAAATAAACTAAAGCAAACACCTATATACCTAACAGCTACATGAAAAGAGTTGTCTGCTGACATGGAAACAAATAACATTTACAAAATAGGAGGGTGTAATTTTCCTTTAAGTAACTGCTAATGGTCTTAATGGCCATACTTTACACCTCCCAGGTTGACTGTTTTTACAAAGAAGGGCTATACTGACAGCAGAACTTGTTTGTAACCTGGACATGCAGCTGAAACAATGAATGACATGACATAGACATATAAAAACATAGAATTGTTGTCAGAAAGGGACCTGCAGGCCCATCTAGTCTACCATCTTTTCCCTGCCAATTTTTACACCCCGGTACCCTACTTGGTCATAGATGACAAAATCTGTTTTAAGAGTCTGTGAGGACTCAAAATGGCTCAAAAACATGACTATCTCCGAGCAAAACTGGATAACAGGATAGGGACTCCAAAAACCAAATTGCCAGGTAAAAACCTGATAGGTGGCAACCCTAGGTGGGAGGCAGCACTTGTGGCAGCCTTGAACCTCCAGGGAGTGTCTGCTTTTCCTTGTCCTTCCAGACTGGGGAGGAAGCCCACAAAGATCTCCATAAGCAGGGATGGTGTCAGAAGATTATTAGTTAGGTCTCGGACCCTCTGCCCATGGGGTTAGTTCTTGGAAGATGGTGAGAGGTGGCATCTGTGTCAGTTACAGATCCCCAGGGGGTGTCTGCCTCTCATTGCCACTAAATTATGATTCCCTCATGTGGGGATGAAGCCTTAAGAAGTATTAATGTGGCCCTGAACTCTCTGACCATAGGGGTCTTTGGAGAGAGTGGGAGGCATCACTGGTGGCACCCTTGGACCCCTAGAGAGTGTATGACTCTCCTAGCCATGTAAACTGCATGGGGAAACAGTCTCCATTGGTACCAGTGTTTATTTCTGCCATGAAAGCTTGTAGAGTACACGTGAATCTAAGGGCCTGTGGCCCCTACCATAAAAGCTCTATGCAGGCGGGATTGGTAACAGGGAAACTGGTACTGGGTTTGGGGGAAGTATTGGTTGGTCTATTCCCTGGGTAGCTCTAAGGAGTGAAATACTCCATTACTGCAGAACATGGACTGTGTAAAGTGAAGCTTGATGCTCACAGTAGTAGGAAGTAAGCTGCACCTGTATAAAGTGTACAAGAAGTACCGTGTCATGAACCTTGGGTCCCTTATGGGTTCCAGCTACAGGAGATCTGTTAGCTAAATGTAGTCCTGGTTTAGTATCTATAAGATCTCTCTTCCTGCCTTTAGATATCATCTAAGACAACTTCCTGCACCCCCCCCCCGTTCTTGTCTACCCTGTTTCTAGTCTCTTTCCTCCCCTTAGACTCTCTCCTGCTCCTTTCTTGAAGCTTTTTAGCATAGTCCCCTACCTCAACATACACTGCGCACTTAAGTCTTCTCTCATGATTTGTCTGTTTTTCATTGATGTACATATGCTGTTATTATATTTTTCCTGTTTCATTGGTGCTACTGCTGTTATTATATTTTTGCTGTTTCATTACTGCTACCTCTGGACTTTTGCCTGCATCCGCATTTTGATATGTAAGATTGCAATCTTTTGTTCCTCCTGTACCCCCTTACCCCGGGTCACAACTGGGAAATGAACCTTGGCTCAGTGTGCCTTTCCCAGATACCAACTTTTAAACAAATAAATAAATAAACAAACAAACAAGAGAGCAACTGTGCGTCAGAATGTGAAGAGACATATTAAAACCTATACCTGTGTGCCCCACTGGGTTGTTGGTATAACCCCTGAAATGCAGAGGAAAGGAATGTACAAATGCGACAGTGCTTTAAAGGACACCTAAACTAGTTTTTCCTGGGGCCACTATTTAAAAAATCTGAAATCGGAGAAAGAGAGCAGGGGCTGAAATTTGACACCACAGTGCTGCTTACCTTGCCCATGGTGATTTGAAGTGTTTTCCTCATGTTTAAAGAATGTAAACAAACTTCCCCCTTCTTTGAAAATCTACTTTGTGCTCCAGCTTTAAGATGGTGCCAATATGAGGCGCGTGCTGATGACATCATTGAAGAGAGACTGATAGAAGCTCTATGTTCTGGCCCATTTCAAATCGTAATTTGTAACTGATAAAGCACACCAGCATGCTGACTGGCACTTATAATACATGCATTATCTTATAATGGTGTCAGACATGGCTGGGACAGGTTTAAGGACTTAGTTACTCAGGGGTGAAGCAGTTAAGTAGGAGGCAAAAGGGTGGGGAGGGGAAAAGCAAACACCCCATCTAAACATCAGATTTTGGAGTAAGATAGGGTATAGCAGAGCAGACCGGATGGAATGATGGTCTTTTTCTGACATTGTGACTACACAGAAACCAAACAATTTGGAAATTGGGTCCTACCCTCCCCCCCCCATATAGATTTATATTCCTCAACCAGCCACCTGTCCTAAAGGGATATACCCTGGATCTGGAATACACCCTGGGTTTGGGATATTTCCTGGGTTTGGGATATACCCTGGATCTTGGGATACACCCTGAGTCTGAGATATTCCCTGGGTCTCGGATATACCTTGTATCTGGAATATACCCTGGACATGGAATATACTGTAGGTCTGGGATATTCCCTGGGTCTGGAATATACCCTGCAGTAGTCCAAAGTCATCATTACAACAGCGAATGGCAGTTTTTTTTCTCCCTGGTTGCTTAGGTTATTCTTTAACCAGTTACCTATCCTACAGGTATATACCCTGGATCTGGGATACACCCTGGGTTTGGGATATACCCTGGGTTTGGGATATACCCTGTATCTGGAATATACCCTGGATCTGGGATATTCTCCGGGTCTGAGATATTCACTGGGTCTCGGATATACCCTGTATCTGGAATATACCCTGGACATGGAATATACCCTGAATCTGGGATATTCCCTGGGTCTGGAATATACTATATAGTAGTCTGAAGTCATCATCCCAACAGCAACTGGCAGTTTTTTTCTCTCTGGTTGCTTGCTGTTCTTCCCTCTGCCCCATAGCATGAGTGATAGCCATTTCAGCACCATGCAATCACAGCATGCTGTGGGGGGAGCAAGCTCCCTGTCCCTCCCGCAGGTTTTGTTGTGGCACCAGAACCCACCAACAGCCCTCACCCAGCAGAGGGCACTGCCACATGACAGCTGCTCCCACCCATGGCCTTGCCCTGACATGACTCCATGAGTCTATTCCCAAACCTGGGTTGCCTGCCCATGGTGTGACATGTGGCCACTGGGCCATAGGGGCCCTAACTGGGTCTCTCCTTGTATCTTTTATGAATTCCATTCCCTGCTCTTCTCTCACTCTGCCTTTTCTGGAATGCTGCCTCCAAGTTTACTAAATGGTGGACTTATCCCACTCTATGGAAGTGAAATTTGGCAGCTCGGGAAGGAGCAAGAAAAAAGGGGAGACAGCTTCCTCACAGAATGCCTGGGGATTATAGTGAATTATTTATCACTAATGTGATTTTAGCCAATCAGCACGCAGGGCTACTGCACCTCTTACCCAGTGTACAGTACGCTTTAGTGTGGGAGCGCTAAGAGGGAGTGCTCCAGTTCCATGCCAGGCGAAGACAGCTCAATAAAATTAAACTAAAAAAAACAAACTAAATGTTATGTTTTATAGATCACTTGAACTAAACTTGAGTGATTTATAATGAGTTCAATGGGGCTCGGATGGATGTCTCTTATGGTAGAAGAGACTTCTCTCCTGAGGTCTGGGCAGACAGAACTGCTCAGCTTCCCTTCACGGTCCTCTCGCCCCAAACCTCAGGATCAGAGTCTCATACCATAATAGACATCCCTCCAAGGCCCTATTAACTTACAAAGTGGATGGAACAATCAAGTCACAGGCACTGCAGTGTTGTGTCAAGCTGAGGGCAGGTCAGTCTGCAGCACTATTAGGGAAAGGAGGCTGAAATCTACGGTACAGCATAAGACAAACTCGTATCAGGATCACTAGACTAATGCTGGGCTGGAAGTTGGACTCACGCAGGAAAAGGGGAAGACGATGCCTAAGATGGCAAGGGAAGACTGGGAAGGCTGCAGGGCTGGGCAACGTCTGGGGTGAGATGGCAGGCCTATAAGGGAGCAGACATGCCTGGTGCAAGATTACGCCATGTGTCAACCCAGCATGAGGAGATTCAAGTCTAAATACACCATCCTGCCCACAATCTCCCTGATCCCCTTCCTGGCTTCTCACACTGTCCTGCCCATGAAAACAGAAACCCTGATCCACCTTCTGACCTTTAATGCTTTGCATTGCAAGTCCATACTGTATACTGAGACCATGACACACTTAGAAAATCCACCCTCTGGTCTAAATATAAGGAAGAGGGGGATTTCAGCGTATGTTCATGTCTATTTTTGTACACAGCTCGATTGGTAGTAGGATCCTTGAACACTTGTGGGTTGGATGAATGCCAGCTAAGTGCTGCTTATGTCAATCAGGAAGCTTAGGCGAAGAGGACCCCGGAAAAGCTGCCCATAATAACAGTCCTGGATGCCTCCTAATTGTAGTCTTCTGCTGCTGGTAACTGTGGGTATCATGTTACTAAAAGAAACAGTAACAGAAAAGTTTTTGTTCTCTAATGCTGCATCGTGGAGGTCTTCTTTTGCTGTGGGAGTTAGAGGGGGTACAGAGAGGTCCTGGGTAAGGGAAGGATGTAGACAAGGTTATAATAACATAGGTGTGTAAATATCTCTTTTGCGCTGATGTGGCGATGTTGTGGTCAATCTACAGAGCCAGTGATGAGTAGGAATGAGCCATAGTGCACAGTGTCCGATGCAGGATTTTAAGGTGGATCCTGTGGCAATAATGAAAGGGCAGATATCATGGGGTAGGCTGTAATCAAGCAGGCAGAATCCCTCTAAATCAATTATTTTGCACTAATCCTCATATCACTGGGTAGCAGACCACACCAAACTGCATTTCGGTTACAGTATGTTAAAAATCTATCATAATGCAAAGTAATGCACCTGGGAAAAAAAAACAGGAGAAGAGTACACAATGGTCGGGGGTACTAATAACAAAAATGGAAAGGGACCTGGGGGTAGTCATATCAGATGACCTAAAGGTAGGCAACCAATATGAGAAGGCAGTAAGGAGTGCTGAGGGGATACTGGGATGCATAGGGAGAGGCATCGCCAGTAGAAAACAGGAAGTTATTATCCCTCACTACAGGCAGCTGGTGAGACCCCATCTGGAGTACTGCATCCAGTTCTGGAGACTCCATCTCTGCAAGGACATAGACAGGTTGGAGGCGGTCCAGAGGAGGGCAAGTAGAATGAGACAGGGTCTGCACCAGAAGCCATACAAAGAGAGACTAAAGAAGCTTAATATGTATACCCTCAAGGAAGGGGGGGGCATGATATAAACTTTCAAGTACCTCAAGGGAATCAACAAAGTCCAAGAGGGTAGCATCTTCCAGAAAAAGAGATGTACAAGAACAAGGGGGCACAGTTTGAAAATAGAGGGGGGACAGCTCAGGGGCAATGTGAGGAAGTATTTTTCATAGAGAGAGTTGTGGACACATGGAACAGCCTTCCTGAGGAGGTAGTGGTGTCAAAAACAGTGGGGGGAATTCAAGAATGCATGGGACAGACATAAGGCAATTCTAGTGAAGGGTAGGAGGAAGTAGGCTGTTGGTTAACTAGGATCTACAGCTTATCCAATAGGTAGAGAAATGGGCAGACTGGGTGGGCCAAGTGGTCCTTATCTGCCATCAAAGTCTATGTTTCTATGTGTCGGTAATGTGACAGGGTTCTGGAACTAGGCAACAGTAAAATCACATTAGTAGGTCCTATACCAGATGAAATACATGCCATAGGGTTGCTGGTTTCAGACGTTTCTGATTACTTGGAGTTGGTGATTAAATAAAATCCCCCAGACCTGAAAAATGTTTTTTTTGTGTAACCCCTAGATGGCGCTATCCCAGAGGCGACTACCCCTGCCTGATTTGCCACTAACAGGTTGAGGGGCGTGGATCCAATGGCGGGTGCCTCCACCCAGAGGTCAGGGTTTGCAATAGTTAAACTAACTTGGTCACAGCCCTCTGGGACACTGCAACCCCCCTTTCTTCCCACTAGTGGCCCACACAATATATCAGAATTACCTTCACAGTATACACTTACCCCAGGTCTGGTTCCGCACTGGGACCTCCTGTGAAATGAGATACAGTGCAACAATCACAGTACAGTACTTTAACATAGACAAATACCTCAGGCAGTATAACTTTGCTGAAACAAGCAGCTCTGATTTATTTAGGGGATATAACAAGGACAGGGGAAATCAGGTTAATTAGCTATCACTCTAATAATCTACCTATGGCTCTGTGACAGGCTATCCCTATCAGTTACTGTCCCTGGGTACCCAAGCCCTAGTGGCTAGTCCAAACCGTGGCAGCTGGTGGGGCCCTTTCACACACAGAAAGGAAGAATTAAACAGTCAGCAGTACAGTAATTCCATTTGGATTTAATGTGGCAATTCAACAGGAAGCGACCTGAATTAGTACCACGACCTCCAAATAAGATAGGGTCCTTCAATGTCACAGGGCTCACTTGAGGTACACAAACCTCTTCACACATCCATATAAAGAAAGCACTATACCAGGCAGGCTGCATCTGTATCCCGATCGCAATTACTGCACAATACCCGGAGAACACACAGAGATTCAGTTCCTGACAGACGAGTGCAATTTTCAGCAATTCCTCCAGTCTTCTACAGGTGAGCCTGGTTTCTACTCTTCAGAGATCCTTTGATTCTTTTCACAGGGACGGATTCAGTCCTAACAAGCTGTTACACAAGCTGCAGACGGAACTCTGGGCCTTACACACGTTTTTGACTAAAACTGCACACTGAAAAAGCACAGGGCTCTTCCTTCTTCACTGCCAAGCTCAACTGAAACTCCAACCGACAAACCGGGCACTTCCTTTGAGTTCCTCCCAGTTCTTGACTGGATTGGCTGTCACTCACAATAGACTGCTGCTGTTGGTCAAAAAGGCACTGAAGTCTAAACTACATCTCCCAGAGTCACTGCCCATACAATCCTCTTGTGGCTGGCTCAGATTATGAGTCCAAGTTCTGATTCGTCAGGCACCATTTTAGAGCTAGCTTACCCCACACTGATTGGTCCAGTTCAGCAGTTCAAAACTAGAATGGGGAACTAGCAGACACAGTTCTGACTGCAAGAAAGCAGGTTAGACAAACTGTAATTTCATTATTACTCTAAATAATTTCTGGCAAACAGTTACATCTTTCAGATAGGTTCCCTTTGCACTCCTAGTGACTGCAAAATGAAGTGAATTGGCAGCAGCTCAAGTGGTACTCAGAGAAGCACACAGTCCCCATACAACTAATTATGTCTGCAAGCAGACAGCTCTTAAAGAGACAGTACCAGAGGCTCTAAAACACTCACTGATAAATGGCTTAAAGGCCAAACACCATTCAGGCTTGGAGCATTCAGGCAAGCTCCTGGAAGTCTTTTGGGAACCCCATTTGCAGGGGTTACACCCTTCCTGGCCTGGGAAAGCTTGGCGTCCAGCGTCAAGCAAGTACCCATAAGTTTCAACTGCAACCATACACATTTGCATTAGGCTCGACATGTAATCATCAGTCAATATATCATTTTACCAAGAACACATTTCTGAAACATTGCAGTACGTCCTCTTTACACAGTATTACATACACATTGTACCATAACTCAAGTTATTACCTCTTGTACATGAAACCTGAAGAGAGGGGCCCTTCCTATCAGTTACCTTGGGGCTGGATGGGGCAAGGGCACCATATTAGAGGGCAACACAAGTAACTTGGAGTTAGCACTGATGCTCAGTTTGGGCAATGAGCTCAGGGACACATACACTCCTTTATGGACAACATTGAGATGCAAGTCCACAGGCCTCCCAAGTGAATCATAACTGAGGTGCACCACAGGCTTTACAGCTCGACCAGTCTTTCTAGGGGAACTGTTATAGTCTCTGCACTCTGAGCCTCATTTTCAGCATTGTTCTCACTTGTCGAGGAGTCTCCATGGGGTAGAGAGGCTAGAACTTGGGGCACTTTCAGCTCCAGGAGTTACAGTTTCTGAGTCCACAACATTTGGCTCGCATGGAGAGCTTTCGGACACTGGCAGTGGACTGTCAGGGCACTCAAAATACTCTTCTTGTTCAGGTGTATCACCAGTCTGCCCCAATCCATCATTTCCTCCCTGAAAGCTCAAACAGTTCAACCATGCACAATGATTCCATTTCATCTGATCTGATGCTTTGCACTTCACTTTCTGGGAGCATTGGCTCCAGGGATGAAGCTGGGGGCTTAGACAGTCCAGAAGGCCCAGCTTTGTCTCCAGTATTGACTAGGGATTGCCCGAAACAATTGACTCAGTTCGTAAGAAGGATAGTATTCAAGTCACTCTCACTTTCTTCCGATGTGGACTGACAGTCATGCTCAACTGGGACTTGTGGAGGGAACACTTTAACTTTGCTTCTGTAGGTGCAGACTTTCTTGATCTTTCTTAGCAGCTCTAGTCACTGGTCCAGAGGGGCATCTTCTAGGGCTCAGACTCAATTAAGATTTGTCCAATGGGCAGTAAATGATTTCTATGCATTGTTTTACATCTTTTGAATTATTCTCAGGCCTTACTTTGTACACTGGCAGATCATCTAGTTTGCCACTACAATGTGAGGGAGATGGTGCCATCTGTCAGCAATCTTGTGCTTGCCATGCAGTCCCAGATTTCTTAGCACACTATCTCCCTCCTGGAGTTCCTGTCTTTCACCTTTTATCATACCTTTCTTTGTTGGCCAGATTTCTTTTGGCAGCCATGGTTTGAGCCAGTTGGTATGCATGAGTTAGCTGGGCCTTTAACTTTTGCACATACTGTAAATAGTTGTCAGCTTGAACCCCATCAGGAGAGACCCAAAACACACATCTACTGGTAGTCGAGCTTCTCTTCCAAACATCAGCGGTGGGGAGAATCCAGTGGCATCACTTTTGGTGCAGTTATAAGCATGTACCAGGGTGCTAATTTGTTGGCTCCATCTAGGCTTGTCCTTTGGGTGCAGGGTGCCTAGCATATCTAGCAAAGTGCGGTTGAAGCGTTCAGGCTGCGGGTCCCCTGGGGTGGTAAGGAGTGGTTCTGGACTTTCGCTCCCCACAGAGAAAGCATCTCTTTGATCAGGCGACTCTCAAAGTCTCTCCCTTGATCAGAATGGATTCTTTGTGGAGCCCATAGTGAACAAAAGTTTTCTACAAGTACTTTGGCTACAGTGGATGCTTTCTGGTCTTTGGTGGGAAAGCTTGGGCATATCTCGTGAAATGGTCAGTGATCACCAGCACATTACTGATATTTCTTTGATCTGACTCCAAACTTAGAAAATCAATACAGACCAGCTCCATGGGTGCACTGGTGGTTATGTTAACAAGGGGCAGCCCTCTGAGGCAAAGCTTTCCTCTGTAAGCAGCGACTACAAGTTCGAATGTGTTGCTCCACATCAGCCCCCATCTTAGGCCAATAGAATCTGGATCTCACCAAGTCAAGTGTTCTGTCTATACCAAGGTGCCCCATGTGGTTGTGCAAGGACCTCAATACTGAGTCTCGAAGGCAGTGGGCAGCACTAGTTGTTGTTTGTCTACTTGTCCCCTCTGTCTACTGTTTCTCTGTATAACAGTTATTGATCAGTTTCAATTTAGGACCTTCTTTGTATAACAGTGCAGTTCTCAAATCAGTGGGCGTAATTTGGACACATCTTTTCCTGCATAGAGGGCTTCTAAAGCTGTTTTGATCATGGGATCGTGAGTTGAGCCGCTGAATACTGTCATTGTCCAGCTGAGGCAGTGCACCAATGTCTATTGCAGAAAAGTGGCAATAAGCGGCAGGTATGCAATTCTCAGAGGGTCCCAAGCAATCCACCATGCAGTCCACTGCGTCCGTGGACATTTGTTCCTCCCTGTCAAACTTCCGACAGAGTGCCCGAATGTCAGGTTCTGCCAATCGGACCCAATCATTCTGGGGAACAGGCCTCCTGGAGAGAGCATCAGCATCTATGTGGTTCAGACCTGCTCGGTATTCGAGGCACAGTCGTATGTAGATAATGCAGAAAGCCACCTATGGCCAGTGGCATCCAACTTAGCTGAGGTCTGCACATAGGTTAAAGGATTATTGTCAGTTTTACTAGTATTTTAGCCCCATACAAGTACTCATGGAATTGGTCAACAATAGCCCACTTCAAAGCTAGAAACTCTAACTTATGTACAGGATAGTTCTTTTCAGATGGGGTCAGACTTCTACTGGCAAAGGCCACTGGTCTCAGGCCATTCTCGTGCTCTTGCACAACACAGCCCCCAACCCTTGCAAGCTAGCATCAGTGTGCAGGACATAAGGTTTTCTTGGGATCGGCATAGGCCAGCACTGGAGCATGGGCAAGTTGATAAATGATCTCATGAAAAGCAGTCTCACAATCAGAGTCCAGCGGCCCCAAATACTTCACTCGGATGAAAATACACTCTTTCAGTCTTGAGGGACGCTGACTTTTGGTATTTTTTGTGGGTTGGGGATACCCTTGAGTAAGGTTAAGTAAAGGCGGATCACTCTTGAATAGTCCTTGATGAACGCCGATAATAACCACAGAATCCCAAGAATCTTTGCAGTTCTTTTAGATTTTTGGGCTGCGCCAGGTGGTCAAGGCCTCAACTTTACTTGGGTCGGTCTCTATTCCCTCGGTGGATACTATATGTCCCACATACTTTACTGATGTTTGAAAGAATTGACACTTATCAATGGACAGTTTAAGGCCAAAGTCCTCCAGTCGGTCCAATACCTTAAATAATCTGCTCTCATGTTCCTCCAGTGAGCTGCCAAACACAATAACATCATCTAGGTATACCAGGCACTCTATAAGTTCATGTCCCCACTGCACGCTCCATCAATCGTTGAAAAGTGGCTGGGCACCTGAAATCCCTTGAGGCATCCTCATGAATTCATAGAAGCCAAGCGGACAGATAAAGGCTGTCTTTCCACGGTCCTCTGGGGCCATCGGGATCTGATAGTACCCACTGCGGAGATCCAGCACAGAGAACCACTTGCTCCCGTTTAGGCAGTCAAAGCATCCTGAATGCGGGGCATTGTGTACTGATCAGGGATAGTCTGCGGTTTAAGGTGCGATAATCCACACATCCTTACTGTTCCATTCTTTTCCTCACTACCACAATGGGGAAGCATAAGGGCTTCTGGATTCTTGTATTACACCAGCAGCTAACATCTCTTGCAGATGCCGTCTCACATCATCTATGTCAGCAGGTGCCAGGCGTCGAGACCTCTCACGAAATGGTCTTTCGTCATGCAGCGGATATTGTGCTCAGCTCCTTGCGCGCATCCCGTCCCATTCCTTTAAAGAAAACACCTGGTCTCTCTGGGCAAGCTTCTCACTGATCCTCACTTTCCATTCAGCTGGCAGTGAAGTCGCCGAAATCAAACAAGTCAGGCGTTACTCTGTCATTCTTCCTTGAACTCTTGCTGCTGGGTAGCACTGCAGTGTCTGCACAATGCACATTAGCCAGGATGCAACCTCTATTTTACGAATGTCTCTTTCAGACACATTATGAACTTGGACCATTACCCTTCTGGCATAAGCATGGGCTCTAGCGGGCAAAATACTAGGCTTGACCAGCAGTCCCTCTGGCAATTTTCCATCGCCTGTGCATCCAACATTAATATTTTATTCTTAACATCCTTTCTGATCGGACCTCTCCTGTAAAGGTACACTGGGCATTTGGCGCCAGGATCAGAGACTCAGGATCCTTCTTCCATACAATTCCGACCGGTTCCTCTGGTTCTATTTTTTCAGCATCTCTCTGTACCTCATAGGCCTTCTTAATTAAAGCGGAACTCTTAAAGCTCTACTAGTCTTTGACCCTGTTTTCATAACACAACTGTGCCAGCCTTCGAACATATGAGCATTTGTTCCAATCAACAAAGGGACACCATCCATACAGTCCAGTGGGGACACACTAAGGCTAGGGTCTCTACTTGTTCGGCCACTCCAGCCACGGAGGTGGGGAAAGACAGCCAAATTCGATATACCGGAATAGGGGTAGGCCTCTCACTTAACCCCATACATGCAGTCCTTCTAATGGTTGTAAGGGATGAGCCTGACAAATGCTTCTGATACCAATCCTGGAACATAATTGTCACTTGGGAGCCACTGTCTAATACAGCTCTTATAGACACTCCATTCACCTTTACAGTGGTCTCCATGGAGGAGCCACTATTCTGGACCAGTCTGGAGGAGTGATAGTGGGGGCCTGGGCACTGACCTTGCCACAAAGGGACGTGAATTAGCATTTTGGTGCCCTCACTGGGATCATGTTGTGCACCTCTTAACCACTGATTTCTTCTCCAAGCTCTCCTTGTAGCCTATATGCAACTTTGTCAGTGTCTTTTGGGGACTGGCATTCCTTTTCATGTGCCCATCTTTCCCACAATTATAGCAAAACATACTTTCTGGAGTTTGAGCTGGCGGGCCACACTGGGGCCAGGGCGGGGTATTACTAACTGGAAACCTGGGTGCCATCTCTGTCTGCGGCGTGATAAGCATTTGGAGACATCTCGTCAGTTTCTCCACTTCCATGGTCAAGGAATTGAGTTTGGAGCTGTTATCAGCAGGAGATACATGGGTGGGTACCCCCACCCCATGAGATGCAGTCGGATATAGGTCAGGGCCCGTACTTGCAGGTGGCCTTCATAAAGGACTGTTTTTGAATTCCCGGATCTCTCTCAACAGTTCGCCCCATTGTGGCATACCTTTTTCCTTGTCAGAGCACTCATTGACTGCCAACCTCTGCCCCTGAACTTCACTTGATGGGTCATCCTCAGTCACTCGGGTCGTAGCCGCAGCTATTGGTGCAGGTCCCTCCTGAGGTCGTCTTTTCTCAACTCCTCGAATTTCTCTCATTAACTCATCATAGGAGGGTGGGGATTCCAGGATAAGCATAGCATTTTGTGGGTCGATCTCCTCCCCAGTACACCACTCCACCAGCTGGTGCACAGCCACTTCTGTTGGGGTACCCATTTTTTTCTTAACAGTGGTTCGTAAATATGGCCACTAGAGGACACACAATCCCAGCGGTGAGCCTCCAAGATGTAACCCCTAGATGGCGCTATCCCAGGGGCTACTACCCCTGCCTGATTTGCCACTAACAGGTTGAGGGGCGTGGATCCAATGGCGGGTGCCTCCACCTAGAGGTCAGGGTTTGCAATAGTTAAACTAACTTGGTCACAGCCCTCTGGGACACTGCAACCCCTTTCTTCCCACTAGTGGCCCACACAATATATCAGAATTACCTTCACAGTATACACTTACCCCAGGTCTGGTTCCGGCACTGGGACCTCCTGTGAAATGAGATACAGTGCAACAATCACAGTACAGTACTTAACATAGACAAATACCTCAGGCAGTATAACTTTGCTGAAACAAGCAGCTCTGATTTATTTAGGGGATATAACAAGGACAGGGAAATCAGGTTAATTAGCTTATCACTCTAATAATCTACCTATGGCTCTGTGCACAGGCCTATCCCTATCAGTTACTGTCCCTGGGTACCCAAGCCCTAGTGGCTAGTCCAAACCGTGGCAGCTGGTAGGGGCCCTTTCACACAGAGAAAAGGAGAATTAAACAGTCAGCAGTACAGTAATTCCATTTGGATTTAATGTGGCAATTCAACAGGGAGCGACCCTGAATTAGTACTCACGACCTCCAAATAAGATAGGGTCCTTCAATGTCAGCAGGGCTCTTGAGGTACACAACCTCTTCACACATCCATATAAAAAGCACTATACCAGGCAGGCTGCATCTGTGTCCCGATCGCAATTACTGCACAATACTCGGAGAACACACAGCAGATTCAGTTCCTGACAGACCGAGTGCAATTTTCAGCAATTCCTCCAGTCTTCTACAGGGTGAGCCTGGTTTCTACTCTTCAGAGATCCTTTGATTCTTTTCACAGGACGGATTCAGTCCTAACAAGCTGTTACACAAGCTGCAGACCGGAACTCTGGGCCTTACACACGTTTTGACTAAAACTGCACACTGAAAAGCACAGGGCTCCTTCCTTCTTCACTGCCAAAGCTCAACTGAAACTCCAACCGACAAAACTGGCACTTCCTTTGAGTTCCTCCCAGTTCTTGACTGGATTGGCTGTCACTCACAATAGACTGCTGCTGTTGGTCCAAAAAGGCACTGAAGTCTAAACTACATCTCCCAGAGTCACTGCCCATACAATCCTCTTGTGGCTGGCTCAGATTATGAGTCAAGTTCTGATTCGTCAAGGCACCATTTTAGAGCTAGCTTACCCACACTGATTGGTCCAGTTCAGCAGTTCAAAACCAGAATGGGGAACTAGGCAGACACTGTTCTGACTGCAAAGAAAGCAGGTTAGACAAACTGTAATTTCATTATTACTCTAAATAATTTCTGCAAACAGTTACATCTTTCAGATAGGTTCCCTTTGCACTCCTAGTGACTGCAAAAATGAAGTGAATTGGCAGCAGCTCAAGTGGTACTCAGATAAGCACACAGTCCCCCCATACAAACTAATTATGTCTGCAAGCAGACAGCTCTTAAAGAGACAGTACCAGAGGCTCTAAAACACTCACTGATAAATGGCTTAAAGGCCAAACACCATTCAGGCTTGGAGCATTCAAGCAAGCTCCTGGAAGTCTTTTGGGAACCCCCATTTGCAGGGGGGTTACATTTGTATTTATATTTTATTCATTTTTAAAAAGAATGCTTTGCATACATATACAATGAACCTTGCAAGGAACAACATTAGTGTTTCATTCTTACAGAAGATAACTCTTCATTTTATACAGGATTCATCATCCCTTACTTAAAACCAACTCAGGGAGAGCTAATAACAAGATGTCTAAATATATATTATCGAACATTTATACTTAATATTGTGGGAACACAGCCCATGAGCACATGGTATTATCACTTTAAAGGCTTTCTTAGCATGTGAAACTAATTCTCCTTTGCCCTAAAAAGGGCTATTGGTACCAAGTTTCCCTACATGCTATACAAACATTTTATCTTTACTCAGCCACTAAATTTTAACTTTTATTAAACTACTGAGACTTATCAACATAAAGGGTATCTCAGATATTTCAGTACCCAGTAACCTAGGTGCCTTTTATTATTGCATCAACTTAAACAATCTATCTGATATACTACTGTTACATTTTCCAACTTGTAAATATTGTAGAGATAGAAAAACTTGAATCATGAAAGGAGAAAAAATAAATAAAAGGTCCCACTTTTCAAGCGCCTTCTTTCTCTCCTTCATCCATCTGGGCTTCCCTCGTGGTGTCCCTGGCAGCTGCCATCTTAGCTGCCCATTTCCCCGCATCCAATAGGTCTGTAAATATATCAACCTTACCATCTTGAATAATCCTAATTTTAGCTGGGAACTGCATTGTATGAGGTATGTTCAGATCTCTAAGTGTCTTTCTCACCATGTCATATTTTTTCCTTCTGAGTTGCGTAGCGTAAGTGATGTCCAGAAATACGTGAACCAAAGTACTTTCATGGGGTAGTGGTCCATGTCTCTTGGCCCAATTCAACAGTTCGTCCCTGGTGGTCATACTATCCAGAATGATCATTAGGACCCTCGGAAGCTCTGTCGGTGTTTTAGCTCTATGTGTCAATTGGTAGGCTTTAATGATATGTATATCCTCCCCAGTTAGTTGCTCCTGAAATTGTTCTGCCAACCAGTCCTTTGCAAACAAATGAGCAGTCACCTTCTGCCCCCTCTGATAGGCCCACTATCTGTAGATTCTGGCTTCTAAATTGGTTTTCAAGTATTTTTAAATGGTTATTTGTGTTTTGTTGTTCTTTTGCACATTGTAGAGTGGTGCTTTGGCACACTGTGATGTGTCATTTCAACTCTTCTACGTCTCCCTGCAGGGTATCAACTGTTGACTCCTCTGTGGCAATTCTGCCTGCCATGATGTCCAGTTTGGAATTAGTGGAGGCCAATGAACCCAAGAGCTGCTGCATCTTGTGGCCGAGAGACTGCAGCATTTCCTCCGAATCATCCCCCTCCATCGTGCCTCCTGGGATTGATCTAGTGATAGGGACTGCCGGCAAGCCTTTCCCTCCGTCTTTTTTTGCCTCTCCCGGCTGCAGATTCTTGTGAGTCCTTCCCATCTTGTTCTCTAAGTTATCTCCTTCAAATATGGTGTAAAGTGTACTTTTTAGTACTTGAAAAGTAGTATTTATTTAGATTGTAAAGAATTATGGCTCAGGAGCCGATGTAACTAGCGACTGTTCAGCTCGGGCTCCACAGAGCCCCCCCAGACCTGAATTTTAAAAAGTATAATATTTCACACAAGGAACCTTTCTGCCACGTTCTAACTAGCAGGCTGCAGGACAACCTGTTAAGCTGTAGCCTGTAGAGCCCTTACTTACTGGTGCAACAGATCCAATTGGCCATCTGTGAAATGAGCCAGTTGTTACAAACCCTGATGTGTTTATGAAACACAGACATCAGGTTAAATGTAATTTATGGGATATGTCTGACAACTCATCATTAGATAATTGAATTACGAATTTATGATTTATGTAGAAAATGGAAATTATGGTACATGACTGACAGTCAAATAAAAAACTGTATCAGGCACTGATGCTGTTCGTTGTGCCAGAAGAAGCTTTTAAATAAAGGTTTGGGTCTCAGACAGTCACTTCCTGGTTAAAGAATGGATTGTGCTGTAGAAATTGCATTTAAAGGGAAAGTCCCCTCACTCTATTTTCTGTATACCTGTGTAGTTTGTAGGCAAGAACGATTCCCTTTCTTGCACTTTCCAGTGTCATCCTAATTTAAATATAAATGAGGTCACTTCACTCCGTTTTGCCCTGGTGTGAAAACCTGTTTGTTGCCATTTCATAGGTCATGACCTCACTCATGCAAGGCATCATGTGAGTTGATGATACGTACATGCACAAGCCATCAGAAATTATACTCTGTTAGTTCTGCTACGTCTAGTGAACTCCCCGTATTCTCTAAAAGCATTTTTTTCTAACTCAGATACACTTGAAACTACAGAAAACAGCAGGGCACTTGCGGGTACCAGACCTTGAAAAGTTTCATGAACTGTATAAGACAAGAACATAAGGACTGCAGAGGACAGCAACAGCAAACAGTACAACTACTGCAGGCTTTAGCAACAAAACATCATAACGTTCCAGGATGCCTTACATGAGTCAGGTCATGACCTTTGCAATGGAGTCGAGCAGCTTTTCACACCAGACTTAAGTACTTTTATTTACATTTAAATCCTGATGAAATGAGGAGGGTGCAGTAGAGGCGATCATGGTGCATGCCTACAAACTGCACAGGGAAACAGAATAAAAGGCTGAGGGGACTTTCCCATCAAATACAGAGCAGAGTGATATACAACTCAAACCCATAGATATCTCATCTGGTTTAGTAACATTCCTGAGAGGGACAGGTGTGACAGCTTGTTGCACAGATTACAAAGGTGGGGTGGGGGGGGCAGTCATAGAGGAGTGATAGGAAGGAGATTCTGCTGTCACCTGCTAGCGACCCAGGTTCGGGAGCGGACTTTGCACATGTGGGTGGGATTAGGGAGGCAGTATACCGTAGTGGTTTAAGACTGAGCTGCAAATCTGATGACATCCAGCAGACTAGACCTGGGTTTGAATCCCACAGTTTTCACTTGCATTGTGTGACCCTGAGCAAGTCACTTAACTTCCCTGTGCTCCCAGATCGCGCCTGTAAAAAAAGTTTTCAGCTTAGTGTGCTACTCCTGGTTAAACAACTAAATAAAAAAAATAAAAAATTGGCGGCTGGGGGATATTTCTCAGCCCAGGGAGAGGACAGTGCCACTTTCAGCAAAGCAGAGTCTCCTGAGGTGAGCCGGCATGCTTCACAGCTGTGCTGTAACATCTGGGTCCTACAGCATCATGGGCAGTTCCAACAAGTGGGGGGAGGATGAGGGGATGATAGAGATCCAGAGACCTGACAGGTTCTGCTCTACCTTGGCTTCTGCTGATTCACTTTTGTTGTGACTAAAAACATTGTGCAAACATATCTTTTTTGCTCTGAAAGTTTCATAACTTGCTATCTTAAATCCCACTGAGCATTTCAAGCTGAGATGCAATATGGGCCGACTGAAAGGAGCGACTGGAGGAGGCCTGAAGCAGCAGCAACCATCGATGAGCTCGGGCACTGGGAAGTGAGAGGCTGCCGGAATGGAGCCACCTTGGACCACAGTATTGGAAGCTGTGTGGGCGATGGACTTACAGACTGAACACACACTGCGACATTTGAAAACCAAGACACACAACTAAAGACTTTAACCACCATGGTAGCTCAGGCTGACTGCCCCTCCACCAAGACCTTAGTGGCAGTAGCCAAACTCACCATGTAGGACATCCAGCTGTGCACCAGAATGGAGACCCGGGAAAGTGAAGCACAGGCCCTCGTCTTAGGCTGGTGGGGATCCCTGAGAAGCTACAAGGTGACAACCTTTTGCGGTACCTCGGAGACTGCTTGAGGGGCAATGTACAGCTCCCTGAAGATACTGAGGTGCATTCCTTCACAAAGTCTTATCGGATCATTATGAGGGGGAGCACAAGACACTACAAATGCCCTTCATACTGTCCTACTTAAAATCTGTAAGTCCTGAGATGAAAGAGAGAGCTCTGTTGGCAGTGAAACTGGTATATCCACTTATAACTGATGGCAATCAGGTTAAACTGAATACTGATTTATGTTTTGTAACCAGAAATAAATGTAAACAGTTCTTTTGTCACCAGAAATAAGCGTAAACAGTTTGACACTGAGCAAAGTTGCGCTCCTTGGGAACTGTTAATTCTGTTTTGTTTCCTGCACATCTACGAACAGTATATGGTGGCAAACAATTTCAGTTCTCATATGCCAAGGACACTGGCCAAGGATGGAAAAGACTGCCACTGAGTTCCACTCTCGATTGGAAGACATGGCTGCAGTCACTACATTTACGTGGGGATTGATTACCTTGTCTTTGATTCCTGCTAATCGATCACAACTTCGGTTGTGTTTACATGCCTCTCTACAGTTGATCCCCTGAGGCACAAACGGGTCTACATTGTTTGAGCACCACTGAATCAAGTACTGGGCACAAAGCAACTGGCACTAAAAACAGAACAACTGGGCATGCACGTGGGATCATTCAAACAGCAATTCTATTTAAATGCAGAAAGGCCATCCATGGGTAGGTAATCAGTGCGATTGGATCGATTACTTTCCAATGCTTAAATGTGAGTGTGTGGGGGGGAGGCTGGTTTGTATAGCTCACTGGCAGTGGCCTTGTAGTGCAGTAAAGGAACACAAGTGGAAGCACTATCATTTGCTGGTGTTACTGTGTGCAAGCTCAGGTAACTTTTTCCTCCCCAATTTTTTCTCACTTGTATTAATTACAGCAATAGAAGTTCAACTCAATTCACATGTGGACCTGCTTTTCCTAAGACTCTGGGGCTTTTGTGTAACATTTACTCAGGTACCACTGTGATTGAGTTATTCAAAAGTTCATGATTGTACAGTTATTTGAATCTTAAAACGCTAAAAAGCTTTTAGTCGAGAACAATTTTATAATTCCTGACTCATCTTTACTGATAATGAATTAGCATAACCCATGTGTTATCACCTACATCTCTCTTTAAGTGCTAGTTCGTAGTTTTACAGCAATTTGAATTTTGTGGTTCTTTCTCCCATCTGTAATACTGTAACTCTGTTAGCCACCACAGTCATGTCCTCTAAGGGGTTCACTGGTATAACCCCGGAAATGTTTCCATGATGCAATGCATTCTTGTGAGATTAATCTCTGTAACAGACGTTATGCCTCTTATGACTGTGTACCTCTGTTTCTGCAGTTCAGTTAAAAACAGTAAACAGGAAGTGGGCAAAGGGTGAAACATAGAAACAGAATTTGATGGCAGATAAGGACCGCTTGGCCCATCCATTCTGCCCATTTCTCCCTACCTACACTTGTGCCGCAGACCCTGCCTGACCTACAGCTCTTTCTCTGTCTCCCCTTCCTTTCCATTATGATTTCCTTGTGCATGCATTCTTGAACCCCACCACTGTTTTCACCCCATCACTTCCTCTGGAAGGCAGTTCCAGGAATCCTCCACTCTTTCTGTGAAGGATTACTTCCTCACATCTCTCCTGAAACTGCCCCACTCCAGCTTCATAGCATGTCCCCATGGATGGAGAGCAGGCAGGGACAACATTTCCAAGCCTGTCAGAATGATGACTGTGGATGCAGTTGGGCCCCTGGGACATGGACCTGCCACCCAGCAGCTGGTGGTGGGCTAGTGCCCGATGGGGCTCGGTAATCACCCTGGCCCAAAGAGACTGCTGGCCACATGGACCTCACAGACACACTTCCTCGGGGATACAGCTGAAGTCAAACCCAGTAGTGTGGTTGTCCAGTAGTTATTATAAAATGGATATGAGAAACAAAGACCTGTGATTAGTCAGATGTGTGCTATTGCTGCACAGCAGCACAGGTCAGAAATACTTAACATTCTGAGCCTCATTACTCAGATTTTCTAATAAAAATCAGAAGAAACATTTTATAATTGCACTGAGTATGCATAATTGTGGGATAATGGCACGTCTCAGGTGCGTTTGGTACTCGACATTGCCTTGTGCCTCACTTTCCAAGGCATGCCATTATCTCACAGTAATGTACACCCTGTCATTATGTGTTGTTTGCTTAGAACACAGAACTATGAAACCAGAGGGTTCCAGGTTCAAATCCCACCACAGTCACTGACTCACCTTCTGACCTTGAGCCAGTTACTTGACCTGCTTCAATCCTTCCCAGCTGTAAAACTGGCAGAGATGGCCTTAGCAGAGTGTGAACTGGGCATCAGCACTGGGCCCTCCTCATGTAGAAGGACCCTCTCCACCTGATACTTCAGATGTCCAGTTAATCCCACTTCTTCCTTATTTCCTGCACCTCTTTTGTTCAGTCTCCTAGAGAATTTATTGCTAATTCTGTGTATTTTAATTTTTTTTGTTTGTTTATCAAGTAGGGTACACTTGGCATTTGTCCTTGTAAACAGCATGCAAGTGTCTTTTGGGACGTCTGTGAAAATGGGTTTTTAGCCCACAGACCTTTCAGTATAAAACAAAAAATGAAATGAAATGAAAGCTACTAAACTAAAAATGGAGACATGCGGAGGCAGCTGCAGGGAGGTGGATATATTTGGGCCCTTCTATTGTGTTATGGAATTCTGGCTTAAACAAAGCACAGCCAGCCTAAATTCCTGCATGGTAATTTGCATATGTTACCCATGATGTTTTGCAATATGGTGCCTGTGCAGATTTTGTGCTGCATGTGTGGAGATCTTGAGTGGTGAGCTAGCATCATGATTGATAGAGACTTCCTAGGGTGTTGACAGGTATATCCCAGGGAATGTTTACTTGATGTAATGCATTCTTCTGAGATTAATCTCTGTAATAAATAACCATATACCTCTGATTCTGCTGGTTCAGTTCAAAACAATAAACAGGAATAAGAAAATGGGCAGAGGGTGAAGAATAGAAACAGAATTTGATGGCAGATAAGGACCGCTTGGCCCATCCAGTCTTCCCATTTCTCCCTACCTACACTATTACCGCAGACCGTGCCGGATCTACAGCTCTTTCTCCCTCCCCCTCTTTCTTTCCACTATGATTCCCCTGTGCTTAGTCCACACATTCTTGAACTCCAACAGTGTTTTCGGCCCCATCACCTCTCTTTCTCTGAAGAAGTATTTCCTCACATCTCTCCTGAATCTACCCCCTTTCCAGCTTCATTGCTTGTTCCTATGGGTGGAGAGCAGACAGAGACAAAATTCCCTGAGCTTGTCAGAATGATGACTGTGGATGCACTCAGGCCCCCGGAACATGGATCTGCCACCCAACAGCTGGTGGTGGGCTAGTGGCCGATGGGGCTCAGTGATCGCCCTGGCCCAAGGAGAGGTGAGATGCCATGGGAAGGTGAAACATGTATATAAAACTAAAAAGAGACTGCTGGCCACAAGGACCTCACAGACACACTTCCTGGGGATGTAACAGAAGTCAAACCCAGTAGTGCGGTTGTCCAGTAGTTATTATAAAATGGGTAAGAGAAACAAAGACCTGTGATTGGTCAGATGTGTGCTATTGCTGCACAACAGCACAGGTCAGAAATATTTAACTTTCTGAGCTCATTACTCAGATTTTCAAATAAAAATCAGAAGAAACATTTTATAATTGCACAGAGTATGCATAATTGTGGGATAATGGCACTTCTTGGGTGCATATGACACTCAACATTGCCTTGTGCCTCACTTCCCAAGGCATGCCATTATCTCACAATAATGTACACCCTGTCATTCTGTATTGTTTACTTAGAACACAGAACTATGAAGCCGGAGGGTTCCAGGTTCAAATCCCAATACAGCCACCAGCTCAGCTTGTGACCTTGAGCAAGTTACTTGACCTGCTTCAGTTCCTCCCAGCTGTAAAACTGGCAGAGATGGCCTTAGCAGAATGTGAACTGGGCATCAGCACTGGGTCCTCCTCAAGCAGAAGGACCTTCTCCATCTGATACTTAAGATGTCCAGTTAATCCCACTTCTTCCTGGTTTTCTGGGCTTCTTTGTTCAGTTTTCTAAATAATTTATTGCTAATTCTGTATATTTTTATTGATTTTGTTTTGTTATTTTGTTTACCAGGTAAGGTACACTTGGCATTTGTCCTTGTAAATAGTATGCAAGTGTCTTTTGGGAAGTTATTAAACTAAACATGGAGACACACGGAGGCAGCTGCAGGGAGGTGGATATCTGTGGGCTCTTCTGTCGTGGTATGGAATTCCAGCTTAAACAAAGCATACTTGACTAAATTCCTGCATGGTAATTTGCATGTTACCCATGATGTTTTGCAATATGGTGTCTGTGTAGATTTGTGCTGCATGTGTGGGTGCTTGAGGAGTGAGCTAGCATCAGGATTGATAGTTCTAAGGAATTACTAGATACTGGAGGGCTTCCTGTGGGCTGGAGGCAAGACCTGGGCCCTTGGTGCACCAGGGCTGGCGCTGAAAACCGAGTTAAAGCCAGAACCCCTCTGAAAAAGAGATGCTGCATCTTATTTGGGTTATTCTTGGTAAATAAGTGGCACAAAACAACTCAATCCAGCGGACTTTGTGTTCGTTCAGCCTTTTCTGGTGTAGGGCTGCCAGTTCAAGAAGGATGCATCAGCAGTGTTTCCATTTTACACAGGTGGATAGTTTATGGAGTGGATGCAGGTCTCAATGCTGGTCAAGGCAGATATGGAAGGACCTTGGAGACCACTTGGGGTTTGAGGATTAGGAGGAAGAAGAAGCTTTGGGGGACTAGCCACTTTGACATGAGAGTGATTTCCAAGGCAGTTCCTGGGAGGGGAGCTGCCTTGATTCCAAGCATTGTGCTAACTCTCTGCCATTTGCCTGTAACTCTCCACTGCAGATGCAGGCAGCTGCTTCAGTATCCACCCTAGAGACTCCAAGCAGCCTTGGCCAACAGCAACACACTTCAAAAGGCATCAGTGGGAAGGCCCCCACAGGCCAGTCTAGAGGTTACAGCAGAGGTGGGACAAAGAAATCGGACAGCAGGATATGTTTTTTTTCCATGTTGCTGATTCCAAACACCGCTCTAATACATTCATTCCATTTCAGTTTTATGAAATGGCTAGACTAGAATCTAGAAACGTCACTGGTTAAAACAAGACATCTGACCGTGCATTAAATTTCTATAGATGCACAGTCTCGTCTCCAATCTTTTTTACGCCCCCAAAAACCTATGTTTCACACCAACTCCATTTTCTAAGTGCAATAACACATGACAGGGTGTGCATTAAAGCACCTGAGATGCACGTCCCAGGGTTTGTGAGAACACTTGGCCTTTGCCTCATGCCACACAAAACCTTGGGGTGTGCAGCACAAATGCTTTAATGTACACCCTGTCATATATTATTACTTGTATAACTCACACATAGTTTCACAATTTATTACCAAAGGAGTGCTTAACTGAGACACAACATTTTATGTACGGGGGGCTTCCACCCCATTATACTGATGACAGGAACTGAAGTGAAGGGAGTTGATTTTCTCAAGGTTGTTCTGTGAGCAAGTGGTTGTGGTGGGATTCAAACCTGTTTCAAAATACAGTGCTTTCACCACTAAACCACTAGACCATACCACTGGTAATATGATAAACAGTGACACCTGATGGTAGCATCAGGATTGCGACACAGCTACACCCCCTCCTCTCTGCCCCAGCACTATCCTGCCACTGATAGCCACATCTCAGCTGTTTTGGTGTCCTCTCACAGGTGCCTACAACGATGCTGACTTCCTGCTCCCCCCACCATCACCACCCCACCCAGGAAACAGTTCTGAGAGAAGTGAATACTTTGAGTTATTCTCCTTCTGTGCTCATAAAATACTGCTTTGGAGGCAACAGGAGCACCCCACAGTGGAGGTCTGGTGCTAAATCCTAATGGAAACTTACACCATGAAATGCATCACGGCTTCTCTACGGGGACGAACACCTCAATCCAAGGCCAAGTGGCAGAGATGGATACTTAACATGTTAATGGTGGATTACTCTTTTGCGCCATAGAGTTGTCGGTCTTGGGAGGAATTCTGGATATCCTTCTATATGTGGGAGGTTTGGGTCACATTCCCTATAACTGGAAACATGGGATAGACATAAGCTCAGCGTTCCCAGGTTAAAACTGTGGGATGCTAGATAATTTGTTTGATGTGTATAAATGCTGCCACAATGAAGAACTGCCACTGCTCGTATTTCAGAAACTGCACTTCGTCTTGGTGTCTGATATTTGTGCTTGGATTATGCATGGTCTGTCTCAATACAAATAAAAAAATATATTGCTTCATAAAATACTGCTTTTATGCTTTCAGGGTAGTGGAAATCCTCTGTCCACCGGCTCATGGATGACGCTCGGCGATTCATACCAGAATTTGCAGTGCCTGCTGGGATTGAAATGGAGATCCACGGTGCTGGGAGGGTCGGCATCACTAACACTGGTGCGCTAAAGTGCCACACTGGTTTGAAATTGTACATTTTTACATAAATTAAACACACTGCCCAGTGAAAACTGTCAGATAAAGCTGATCCTTGTACAGAAGTATGAATCCGGGTTCACATGCCGAGTTACAGACGTTGTGTATCTGTCAGTTGGCAGAGGTTGTAGTGAGCCATTTCAGATGGTCACTGCCACAGGGAGGCTGGGTGGTACCTGCTGCTACATGATTACCCCAGTTGGCCTGGGGGAGGGAGTCGCATGAGCAAAAATATGTGACTGTTCAGGGGCATGTCAGTCATCACAGCAAGGTGCGCTGAAGTCTGATGCAAAGGCATCTGGATGTCCAGCCACACATCAGCCAAAGGGCTGATATGTGGCGGGGGGGCATGATCCCAGCCTACTCCCCTACTACAGGTCACAGCACTGGGAAGAGGGAGGGGCTGGGAAGGAAAATGGGCAGAGCCCAGGAATGTAGTTGTGGTGCTCAGACAGCCGGGTCCCGTTTCTTGCCTCCATTTGGTTGCTTTTGGCTGCTGTCTCTGTCCGACTAGCTGGCCCCATCTGGGCAGGAAAGGACTGGTGGGTAACTGGGCTAGTGTTATCCACTCTGGAGGGGGAAAGATAGGCTTGCAGAACAGGCTGAAAGGGTGCCTGGTTCCATCTTGGTAGGCGGTAACAATGCAATGCCAAAAACTTAATGATGAACTTTCGGAATTACCCTCACAATTAAAAAAATAGAAATCACATTGACATAATATTGTAATGATGGGAAGAAACTTTAGGTCCATTTTGTCCTCCCCTCCTGCTGCACAGCATTAACTATACCCAGTCTGAGTATAGATACACATTCAAACTTATCAACCGGAATGCTACCTTTACTCCCGCTGTGTAACCCTCAATGCCCACCTCTCTCCAGAACTGATCTAAAAACAACAAGATTGTTTTGTTAAAAATGCCCGGCCTTAATTCTTGGTGAGAACTGAATGAAAATCTAGGCATGCCATTTTTGTTTCCCTCCTGTGAGAACTACGAGGGGTCCAGCTGTGTGCAAGGATGCATAAGAAATATATCAAATGGAAACAAGGAGAGATTAGCTGCAGACAAAGGCCCATGACTCGATGTATGAACTATTTATAAAAACACGACCACTACATTCTCATCTCCATGAGTGCCACTGAAAAGATGCATATAGCATAAAGTAATTGATTACTATATTGTAGAGAAGTCACTGTCTGTTACGGGGTTTGGACTCAAGTCACCAGCTCTCACAGCACTGCTACAGAGCTGAATGAAGCAGACCCAATATAAGGCCAGTCCATTACACCCAAAGCAACTTTTCTGTGATACACCATTTCCAAGCGGGTCTGATTGTGCTGTGCCTTATAAACTCAGTTTTCACAAGCGGTCTTGGGTGCTGCACCCTGAGAATTGAGGTGGTGGGAGGGAACACCAAAGAATGGAGTACCGGGGGTGGGAGAGAGGGCATGCCCAGTCTGGCATCTGCACCCCCCCCATCAGCACAACATGGAGCATCATTGTGACTGGATATAAAAGTAGTCGTTTGTTCGCTCTGGGTCATAGGGTGCAGTGCTGTCAGGGTGACCCTGATACCAAGCTGGAGGAGGGGGGAGATGAAAGAAACAGGAAGCAGATTAAAAAAACAATGAGGTGCATCAAGAAATGCTACAGCAGGTGAGCAATCCCACAATCTGGTTTTTAAACTAGAAATGATCCCTGAAGGGGGATCAAAGTATCCCATTTTGTAATCCAGTATACAAGTGACACCCTCCTCCTCTCACTAGGTGGAGTAGGACATTACTATTCCTCTGGGGAATGGTATATAGTTTGCACAAGAGCAAAGTAGATGGTAATGGGGAGTAGCATATCTGGGGTATAAATAGCACCAGCAATTTCAAGTGGTTGGTCCTGGGGGGGGTTCCTAATAGGAAAGTTCCCCAAGGACCCAGCAGAGACCATGCCACCATTGGGGGAGGCCCAGGGTGAGCCAGATAATGGCTGTCAGCAAGAAATGCTTGAGAGAGAGAGAGAGAGAGAGATAGATAGATCGTTTTGTTTTCTATAGCACTTATTTGTCCTGCCACTGATGTGTTTCCAAGGAGGTACCTCATCAGGTCCAGAGCCTCCTTGACCCCCTGGACCCCTGTAAGCCATTGGTTACCCCCAAGGCTTGCCCTCCATGGCAGAAGATCCAGGGGGAGGGGCGTCCTTCCCCTGAGGCACTCCACACACATGTGTGGATCAGGATTCAGTGCTGGTAGGCTCTAGGACCCAAGGAGCTACCTAGGCTCAGACCATAATTCAGGCACCAGTGGGATTCTTTTCCCGCTGGTTACTACCTCCCTCCTGCCCTGTCGTGAGCACAGCCTGGCCTGCCACCCGACATGGTGACCCAAGCTCGTTCCTGAATCTGGGTCACCAGCACACTGCCGTCGGGCCATTGGAGTGGCCATAGAGACCGTGTTTTGAAGTAGAGGTCTATACAGATAGAAAACGGGACAAACCCTTCAACAAATGACTACTATGGGGAAGAGAATCCCTGCATTCATAACTAGAATGGATTCCTCATTGTAACACCTGACAAGAGATTGGTGATGATGATGATTACTGAGGGTAGGACAGAGAGCTCCTTTCACTGAACTTGAAATGAACTGTTAAACTAATGTGGAGCCTCTGGGTCTGCAAGAGAATAGTAAGTGTGGAGAGGTGCTGCACTCACTGAATGTACTTCTTTTGAACAAGGCACAGGAGTAAAAACCTTAATGTACCCAGCCATGTGTGTCTGGTGTAATCGTTGAGAGACTGAACTAAGCATTGCCTGTGGGTAACCAGTTACTCCTCAGGGTAGTAAGACTGCATCCTGAGTTCTGAGGCCAGGGCCCCATAACAGGCCATCTTCAGCAGGACCTGGGGGAAGGAGAGTCACCTGGAGGAGGCTGAATCGAAATGGAAGGACCTTCGAGATGAAGATCTGGCCATAGCGCATCATTTGAGAAGCCCCCAATTTCAGACCCCTGGGACCAGATGAGTGGCACAGGGCTTGCCATCAAGCCCTTCACCACAAGACTTTGAAATCGCCAGCATGCCAATCCCTTTTTCCACAACTGAGCCTGATTTGTTCAAGTGCGGGTGCAGTTATGATAGTTATCCCAATTTACTGCAGAATGTGCCAAATCTGTGGCACAAGAGCCATACAAACAGTCCCCAAGATCGACACAAGCTGCACCACAAAAAGATGGTCTAGCTTGTGTCGGTTGCTGCATGGGACAGAAAATCCTGTTAGAGTACCGCAAGCCCAGCGTGCCATATCTGTGGCTCACCCAGGGTGTGTGGCAACTTCAAGCATTTGAAAATCCGAGCCCTGGTGTTTATATAATCCCCTCCTGAATTGTGTGGGTTCACCTGGGCTCCCAAGTGCCACGCCCCATCACTGGGCTGTCAGCAGTGATCTCTGGCCCACCCAGGGACTTTCAAAACAAAAGGTAACGAGGTGCACTCCAGGTTAATTCCATGGTGCAGAAAACAGGAGGCTAGTCCCAGTAGTACAGTGCAAAAAAAGGCTGTCATCACTCCAAACCAGTAATAACATACCAGGCACCAGACTGATATTCAAAACAATTTATTCCAATTGGACCACAAATGTCCTCTCCCTGGGCTTCAGCCCAACACTAGGGCCTTCATTAGAGGGTCTGATAATGGCCCTAGTGTTGGGCTGAAGCACAGGTGCCTGGTACGTTATTACTGGTTTGGAGTGCTGACAGCCTTTTTTCGCATTCCACCCATGGACTTTGCAGGGGTTGCTGGAAGAGAAGGAAGGAGTGGTGCCGTTTTTGGTACCTCCATTGCCAGCATGTGCAAGCGGCTGCTGCTGCACATGAAAGGCAGTTGCCTTCCATGATGTCCCAGCTGCTGCGATGATTCCCCGAACATTGCCCTGACCCAACTGGACTGCAAGGTGCGAGCACACACACAACACCGGAGGGTGGCACAGAGGGTGTTTTAGAGCCGAAGCCCTTAAACAGTTTGGACTTCAAAAGAATGCCACCATTTTTGTGCACTTTAACCCCACACTGCTACAGCAAAAGGGGTTGCACACCAACCGGGCTGTAGGAGCCTGGGGAAGGAGTCATAAAAAGCTCCTGGGACACTGGAGGACTTAACACAGCAGGCATGCGCTTCAAGCCAATCATTGGTCACGTGATGGACCTCTATCATGGCCCAGAGTGACAGTTTGATAGACCACTGGAGAACTGGATTCCCCCAGTGAACAGTAGGGGTTGTTCCAGAACTTAAGTAGTCTGCGTTTGGCTCTGACCAGGAGAACAGCTCAGAGGCAGAGTTGCTACCTACAAGCCACAGCATCTGAGTTCTGCCTGGGATTACATAGCCAGGAACAGGCCGACTGCAGGCTCGTATAGCCAGGATAGGGAAAAGCAAAAAGGAAGACGGCTGAGAGAAACCTGATTGCAACTGTTGGAGGAGACAGACCATGCATCTATCAAAGACGGAGTGAGTGAAAGCAAGAGAGAAGCAGATCTGTTGCAGAAAAGGAGGTAATCGTGCTAGGTCTGCCAGTGTAAACTAACACTGATGGCTACAGCTGCCGTTTGAGAGACTTTGCTGTGCCACAGCCCGGAATAGCTGACCCGTAACTCCATCTAGTCTGCGAAGCTGCCCAGCCAGAACCACAGCCTGGTGCTTCACGTAGCAACACACTACAGACTGGATGTTGGGATGTGGTGTGTTGGCCTGATGTGAACTAGATTTCGCAGGCTGAGCTGCCTTGAGTACAAAAGAAGATCATCTGCTCAATGCAGAGATCAGAACAGGCCTGACTGGGACTGGAGAAAACAGCCCTTTGCCACCCTATACCAGAGGCTTTCAGAGAGGAGGAGAGTGAGCGTAAAACCAGACATAGAGGGACTCGCGGCAACTGTGACATCACCTCTGTGTATCGAAGGAAATCCCCTCATCTGGGAGAACAGTGAGTAACTCAGGGCTTTCCCTGTTACAGCATTTCTGTAGTATAGTTGTTTGGGAAATCATTTACTGGACTTGGCCATCCATCCAGGACTTACAAATACCCATAAGAGTTAAGGTCCTTTGGGTTTTGGGGGTAGCTGGCACCAAAGCAAAGCAACTTTTTTCAAGTGCGCCCCTGCCAGCCAACCACGTGCAACATCATCAGGTCTACATGGTTTCCATGGCTGGGTACCCAGCGAAGAACCACACGCTCCCTAGTAATATCTAAAGGGTTACAGACTGGTACCAGTGGGAAGAGGGTAGTGCCCACCAGTACAACTGGACAACACAACAGAACTGTGCAAGTGTGGTTTGGGGACAGGCTACCTTATTTTAGGCTGTACCCAGAAGGGCGCAGGAAGCACAGCTCGGATTGCATGTAGTGTATTATTTGGTTAGGCCTAGCAAGGAGAGCAAAGAGCAGCTCTGAGTTAAAGTAGGCCGGGCCTGGATGTGAAATACTGCACTGGCCCACAATGGAACTCCCTTTTTTCCTTTTAGGGCTTGAAGCCAGACGCTAAATAAAACCCTGTTGTTCTGTTTCGAATCACTGCCTGAGTGCTTATCATTTAAAGTGATAAGTTGCATGGTTTGTGCAGACTGTGATCGCACTGAGCTGGTTTACGAGTGGGTTGACCCTGTGGGAAAGTGGTAGGTACTGCATCCTGGAAGGGGGTACCATACTAGTACCAGGCCTACTTAAACCTTTCTGCGTGTGGAGGCACTGGCTGTTTGTTTCTGACTTTGGGTACAAACCCCATCCCGATCAGGAATTTAATGAATCCTGGTCCCTCATCCTTGCTGAGCCCACAAGTCAGTGTAGCTACTGCTACGTCAACAGTGACCCAGTGGCATAATTTATTTATTTATTTATTTATTTTACCAGGAAAGGCACACTAAGCTGAAAGCTTGTTTACAGGTGCAACCTGGAAGCACAAGGAAGTTAAGTGACTTGCTCAGGGTCACACAGTATGCAAGTGGGGGCTGTGGTATTCAAACCCAGGTCTCCAGGTTTGCAGCTCAGAGCCTTGAACCACTGCGCTATACTGTCTTTCTGCATACTGCATTTCAGAAACAAAAATGTTTGCGTTGTGGACCCATCCCTGAGAAACATGCACAATCACCAGAAATTCCCCTGGACCAGGGAGCGGGGCTTAAACAAGCTTTTTCTCTTCTCACCTCAGTCTTTTATCAGACCAGCCACCTCTCAGTCCCATCTAGCCACTAGAGACTGGTGACTTCCCCTGTGGCAGGGTCAGGGGAAGTTATATTCCCACAGCCCCAGAAAGAGAGCATCTGGTGAGACGGAGATCCATGGTGGCGAGGCCCAAGACTGCCGTCTTCATGAATGTCACCCGGTTATCAAAGTCATAAATAAAATAAATAAATAAATGTCTGAGTCTGCACTTTCACTTGTGCATCCCCGCCCACTAAGTCCCACCCACCTTGCCAGGCATTGCACACAGCCATATGTAGCCTCACACACAGCAACGGCACATCAGAGCCTTCCCCTCGTGAGGGAGCAGGCTTACTGGTCCATCACATGGGGTTCCTGCTGTGCCAGGCTGTGATGCCTTCCTTCCCCTAGTGGGATGTACTGAAGACTTTTTTTGAATATAGGATAATAGAATCCTGCTTTGGATGATTAAATCATAGAAATATCTTCTTGCCTGAAGACATCAGTTAATCAGACTTTTGTGCTTACTTCCAAAATATCTGTAGGAAAAATGCCTTGCATTTCCCACTGCTGGCCCATACCGGTTAGAAATAACCTATCCCTTATGCTTCTAGTCCAGGAGAATGCAGCAAGATTTTCATGCACGGGATTTTTCAGGGACTCTAGGTGACATAATTTAGGGAGCCTGGTACTGTCTATAGAACCTTGGATCAAAAAGAAAACAAGAAGACCAGGAATGGTGTAGGGTGTTCGGGGATAACCGCACATCCAGGGGGTAGGAGGGCTGTACAGTCCCTGGAAATGTGGGTATCCCCCCCCAACACCCCACATCCTGAAGGGTCTTACTGCAAAAGCCATCTTCTAAGTGCAGTAAGAAAATTAAAAAAAAGAAAAAGTATTTTAAAACATTTACAGAACAAGTTTTATATGTTAAGTAGTCCTTATGCAGTAACAGTGCCGGTTCTTTTTTCTTAGAGGGCTCTGTTGCCTGATAAACTCATGCCTTGTGACTGCTGTCAGCCAATCAGGTTACAGGATTTTTATAACCCATTTTGTATGAGAAGATATGGTGTTCAGCTAGTGCTAATTACCTTAATGAGCCAGCTTTAGCTCTTGCATAGGCAGAGGGTGCTGACTGATAAAAGCCAAAATATTGCAAAGAGGCCAGCCCTCTGGTGAAGGGGTAGCACTACTGCTTGTGACGCTGATGACCCAGGTTCAGAAATGAGCCTGAGTCATTGGAGGCTGGCAGGGGCAGTGACCTGAGCATCCCAGAGGACACTCTCCATCTTGGGGTGGGGGGAGGGAAGGGAGTCAGACTCATTGTGCTACTGCCACCTGGGTGACCACAGGTGGCAGTGCAAGCTAAGCTGCAGAACTGGGGAAGGATGCCGACAACTTCTAATGTGCAATGCACGTGAAAGCATGTACATATGGCATGAGCCTTCCTCAGCATCCACTGGGGAAAACATGGATAAACAAAGCACCAGCCACTGCAGGAGGATGTCCACCCCTCGGTGCAGACCCCACATTGCCAACCATGCACTCTCCCTCGAGCACCTATCCTGTCTTCGTCAGAAGGTATAGGGTCCCTCCCAATGGCTCCACCCTGGGGGGGGGGTTAACTAGGGTGTAAGAGGGAGAGGTAAGTCCCAGAGAAGGCGGGTGATGGGGCTGGATGAGTGGGCTAGGACCAATGGGGGCTGGCTTACAAAGGAGAGGAAAGCACACTAAATTAAAAAAGAAAATTACAAAGTAGTCCCTTCGATGCCAGGCTGGGTCTGCCTTCCCTCACCAACTGGGATGGACTGCTGAGTGGCAGCGCTCTTCGCAACCAGGCCACTCAGCTGCAGGGACACAGGCTCCTTCCCAAGACTGGGTCAGCTGCACGGGAGTGCGATGTGTCTTCTCTGGGCCGAGGAACAGCCTATGACAGTGTCCCTTTTAGCAGGTAAGGCATTTAGAAACTATTGTCATATGAAACCAAGTCTGTCCTATGCTATTTTTTTCATAATTTGTTTTCATTAGATTTTTATCAGTGAAGACAGAATGACATACAAGAGAACACACAATATATGCCAGTCCAGCAATCAATTACAATAGGTTTTGTACAGACGGTTTGCGAGGAATATGATACATCAGATACTCAGTGACATGAAATTTCTTTGCCACTGGAGTAGTACAAACAACAGGGAGAGGGGCTGGCTGAAATCTACACCTTTTTTTTTTTTTACCTTTTCTTCCTTTGCCACGGGCTCCATGGGGCTATGACCCCCCTTGGAGGGGTTACATCCTCTGGCCTGACCCCCAGCTCATCTGCCTCCCTGAGGTTCTCCTGCTGATTCTCCCTCTGCAGCAGGGCCAGGTGGGGGGTGCCAGTGGTCCCCCGCCACCCAGTACATTAAATCTGGTGGCAGGGAGCAGACTTTGCCCAAGCGGTAGTGCCATCATGGGTCCGTGGAGCCCCGGCCATTTTCCATTTTCTCTCTCTCTCTCCCCCCCCCCAACATAAGCACATCAGCTTCCAAGCCTCCTGACCTATACTGCCTCCAGCCACCGCTAGAAGGCTGTCAGCGGGTAGAATGACTAATCCCCTTGCCTGGAGAAAAGAGAGCAGTCCTCCAGATGCTCAATCCTCTCTCTCCCCCCTACCGACCCCAGCGGCCCAGGCTCATTCCTGAACCCGGGTCGCTGGCATGGCGTCCAGCGCCTCAACCCTCAGCGCCACCGGGCCGGCTTGTAATCTACGCCTTTATGATACAAAAGAAGGATCGATGTCCATCTAATGAAGGACCCATCTTTGCCACTGAGCATCAGATGCAGGTTGTATGTTGTTTAGTATGGCTGTTAAACGTTCCATCTGATATATTGATTGTATCAAAACACACCCCATTTCTTTTGTCAGGACAGTTGTACATCACCATAATCGAGTTATTACTTTTTTAGCTATGTGATTAATAATACATTCAATCATTTTAGTGACTTGCCTTTGATTCTATGTTCTGGTGGGGTGATGGAGAGCAACACTAAGGCTGGGGTAACCAAATGAGATGTTTTAAATACCACGTCCAGATCCCTTTGCAGCATATGCCAATATGAAGTTAATACTGGGCAGTTCAAGAGCATATGTACCTGGTCTGCTGTTTGTGCCCCACAGTCCCTCCAGCACCTCCCCTGTTCAAGCCCCATATACTTCACCTGCACTGCTGGGGTCCGGAAATATCAACTCCTGCATTTCCCGGAAAATTCCCGGAGGTAAGGGGTAGAGGTTACCTTGTATGCACAAAGTGCTTATTTTAGACACATGTCTATATCATAATCTGTATCCATATCTAAGTTCCATCTTTGAAGAACATGGGCTGTAGTTACCCTAGTATATTCTAACAGGCCATTATACATAGCCCTGATCAAATGTCGCCAAACCTCCCCTCTCTGGGCTCCTGTAATTATGCTTTGCAGGTGTCTGGTATTTTCCGGCAGCCTTATAACTGTCCCGAATGTTTGTTTTAAAAAGGAATTAATTTGGAGGTATGGGAAATGCTCCAACAATGGTAGGGAAACCCCCTGTTAAAGGCCATGAAAAAGACAATTCCATGCTTGTCTAAAATTTGATGAAGATAAAGCAGCCCCTGTCTCCACCATCTATCCAAGGAATTATCAAGTTTATTTAGTGGACAGTCACGGATACGAGACAATGCTAAAGTCGAAGTTAAACGGTCCCAATGCCTCAGTCTGAAGAACCTTATGCCACACCTTTAGGGTGGTTGCCATAAAAGATAGTTTGAAAAGGTAAATTTGGAGCTTCCGTAATTACACTGCAACTTCATTGCAATTGCAGTGTAGTTACAAGCAACAAACATATAACTACAGTGTAATTACCCCTGTTGCATGTGATTAATGATTACCTATGCCACAGCTGCACTGCACTTTAAAATAAGTATGACTGTAAATAGACAAGGAGATGGGCAGAGAGGTATTTCTCCAGAGGGTAAAGGTCATTTAGGGCAAATGTTATGTTTTTCCAATGTGGGGGTATATGCCTGAGCACTCCAGAGGCAAACAACATGAGATGAGCTACCCTGGTGTAATAGTGGTGAGATTCATCCCTTCCTTCTCCCCTGGGAGCTGTAAAACTGTGTATTTGATCCTCGGATGTCCCCCTTGCCACAAAAAATGTCCAATATATTTATACCAGGGTTGGAAATATATCTGGTCAGATATAAGGGGAAGGGTATGCAGGCAATATAGCAATCTAGGCAATATAGTCTAGCATATTCTCTCTAGTTTATTAAAAAAGCCGAATGTCTTCTGTGACCATCTTTGAAGGTTTGTCTCAGTGGAAGTAGTCAGAGGTTAAAAATTCAGCAATTCTAAATGGTCTGTCTGCTTGGTAATATGTACCCTCAGGTATTTTGCAACATTACTGGACCAACGAAAAGAGAGCTGCCTGCATATTGCTGGAGATGGAGTGTAATGAAACAGGAACATACAAACACATGGTGGGAGACACGGAACACAAAATGTCACTTTACGCGGACGATGTTCTGTTGTATCTCACTCAACCCAACAAATCGACCCCCCGGGTCTGGTCCCTACTAGAAAAATTTGGCTCCCTTGCGGGCTACACTCTTAATAAAAGTAAAACAGAGGTCCTTAAGTTCTATTACAACCCCTCACCTGAAGTCATGGAGTTATGTCCACTTATCTGGAACAGATCCAAAATTAGATATCTAGGAATTCAACTCCGTAGGACTTTGGGGAAGTTGTTCTCCATAAATCTTGAGCCACTCCTCACACAAATCCGACAGGACATGGTTAGATGGACCATACTGAACCTACCCCTATATTCAAGAATACAGACAATAACCTTGAATATCTTGCCCAGATTCTTATATTTCTTTCAATGTCTATCATTAAAAATCCCCAAAAAACAATTCCAAATATGGCAGATCTTGATAAACAAATTCATCCAGTCTCCAGGGAAGCCTAGGATAAAAACACTGTCCATGGAAGCCAATAAACACAAGGGATGTAGAACACTTCCAAACCTGGAAGATTATTATCTTTCAGCTCAACTGCGTTCTGCAGTGTTGTGGAGTGCAGTAGGTTTTGAAACACATTGGAAGTCTATGGAACTACTTACAACAGGGGGCGCCTCACTGGGTGCCAGATGTATAGACTTTTCTTTACAACAAGACACAAGAGAAATTCTACTCTAAAATACTCACAACACTCTGTGGACTGTACATAGAATATGGGTGAAATATAAGTTAAGGGATGCTATTTGGCCATGGCAGCATTTTGCCTGGGACCAATCCTTCCTGCCCATTCAAATGGATCACCCCTTCAGGCAATGGTCTAGACTGGGACTCTATCAATTCTCTCAATTAATGGACGGGGACGATGTGCAAGAATTTCAGGTTAAAGAAAAAGAAAGCATTCAGAAAGTACAAGGAATCACAGAAGGAGCAGGACAGCGAATTGTATCAGTTAAAGCAAAAGGAAGCTGGGAAGGCAGTTAGAACAGCAAAAGCCCGGACTGAGGAAAAGATAGCCAACTCAGTTAAGAAGGGGGATAAAACCCTTTTTAGGTACATCAGGGAGCGAAGGAAGACTAAGGGAGGGATACTGAGGCTTAATAAAGGGGAAGGGGTGGGCAGAGGGTGACTGTGAAAAGGCAGAGATACTAAACAAATATTTTTGCTCAGTATTTACAAACAAAGAGGGGGAGGTACCTAAAACAAACAATAGAAACACTCTGGATACAGAAGTTGATACCAGCCCATTTACAGAAGAAAGGGTTCTGAAAGAACTCTTAAAACTGAAGGTGGACAAAGCAATGGGGCCTGATGGAATTCATCCTAGAATTCTACAAGAACTAAGGGTAGAACTATTGACACCACTGACTGCCCTTTTTAACAGATCATGGGAGAATGGGGTGGTACCTGAGGACTGGAGGAGGGCAGATGTGATTCCCCTTCACAAAAGTGGGAGCAGGGCAGAAGCAGGAAACTACAGACCTGTTAGTTTAACCTCAGTGATAGGGAAATGATGAATCACTTCTGAAGGAAGAATTGTCGAGTACCTAGAGGCCAGAGGGGCACAGGACCCAAGGCGGCATGGATTTACAGCGGGAAGGTCATGCCAGACGAATCTAATAGATTTCTTTGACTGGGTGACCAAAGTAGTAGATCAGGGAGGGGCTGTGGACATGGCCTACCTAGACTTTAGCTAGGCATTTGACTCAGTCCCACTCAAAAGATTAATATACAAGTTAGCCAGCCTGGGAGTGGGTCCCAAGATGATAGCCTAGGTAAAGAATTGGCTGGAGAATAGGACATAGAGGGTAATAGTAAATGGAGTCCACTCTGAAGAAAAGGGGGTTACTAGTGGGGTGCCACAGGGTTCAGTATTAGGACCGGTCCTCTTCAATGTCTTTGTAAGCGACATTGCAGAGGGACTGGAAGGAAAAGTATGTCTCTTTGCAGATGACACAAAGATCTGCAACAGAGTTGATGCACAAGGTGGGGTGGAAAGGATGAGAAGGGGCTTGACAAGGTTAGAGGAATGGTCAAATGTATGGCAGCTTAGATTTAATGCTAAGAAGTGCAAGGTAATGCACCTAAGAAACAAAAACCCAGGGGAAGAGTACACAATGGGGGGTGAGATACTAGCAACAACAAAAATGGAAAGGGACCTGGGGGTAGTCATATCAGATGACTTAAAGGTGGGCAAGCAAAGTGAGAGGGCAGTAAGGAGGGCTGGGGGGATACTGGGATGCATAGGGAGATGCATCACCAGTAGAAAACAGGAAGTTGTTATCCCTCTGTACAGACAGCTGGTGAGACCCCAGCTGGAGTATTGTGTGCAATTCTGGAGACTCAATGTCCGCAAGGACATAGACAAGATGGAAGCTGTCCAGAGGAGGGCAACTAAAATGGTGCAGGGTCTGCACACCGGAAGACATATGAAGAGAGACTAAAGGAGCTTAATATGTATAGCCCCGAGGAAAGGGGGGACATGATAGAAACTTTCAAGTACCTCAAGGGAATCAACAAAGTCCAAAAGGGTAGCATCTTTCAAAAAAGAGGTGTGCAAGAACAAGGGGCACAATTTTGAAGATGGGGGGGGGGTGACTCAGAGAGGTAATGTAAGGGAGAGTATTTTTTTCACAGAGAGGGTTGGGATGCATGGAACGGCCTTCTGGAGGAGGTTGTGGAGTCAAAAACAGTGGTTGAATTCAAGCATGCATGGGACAGCCATAAGGCAATTCTAGGGGGTTGGGGTAGAAAGAAGTAGGCTGCTGGTTAACTAGGATCTACAGCTTATCCATTAGGTAGGAAAATGGGCAGACTGGGTGGGCCAAGCGGTCCTTATCTGCCGTCAAATTCTATGTTTCTATAAGAGATACATACCAGCTGAGAAATTCCGATCAATTCCGGGTCCTCCAACTCAAGACACATATTGCAAACTTAAAAAGGAAAGCTGAGATCCCCCCCTGCAGACCAATCATTTATTCCAGACAATGCGATCCATCATCAGTCAAGAATTGGATAAGGGACAACTATCAGAAATATATAAAGCTCTCAGAAACCTATATAATGACACCACACAACAGACAAAAAAGAGATGGGAGGAAGAGATAGGACAACATATACAGGAAACAGAATGGGATAAAATATTTAATTTGGCCAGTAGAACCACTCACTCCCCTGCCTGGTGGGAATATGAATGGAAGGTGAGGATCAGATTCTTTTACACACCGGTCATACAGCATAAGTGGAAAAGTGGGACCTTCTCTTCATGCTGGAGAGGTTGTGGGGAACTAAAACCTCACCACTCTCACATATTCTGGCAATGCCCAATGCTGCAGGGATTCTGGACTAGGGTTACTCAGACACTTACTGTCCTGTTTTCCAGCTCATTGATCTTAACTCCCCAGAATGCCACACTAGGCCTGCCCCCACAAGAAATCACAGGCACAGACACCATATACCTTTGGAATAGTCTAATAGCTGCAGCCCACAAAGCTATAACCTGAAAGTGGTTGTCCCTTGACCCTCCAACATTCCAACAATGGCTAGCCATTACACAAGCGATACAGGAGATGGAGAAACTAACATATAACATTAACTTAGAGGTGCATATATTCACCCGTAGATGGACAAGATGGCTTTTGGACCCAGGCTTGCTGAATGAGCCCTAAGGTGCAGGTGTATCAGAGACATTGTTAAGGTAGGGAACAGGAAATATTGTAATAAATAAGATATCAACTAATGGATTAATTGATCCCACAACTTGTAATGTAAATGAAGTCTCAATGTACTGCAAAAGTTTGGAAATGAATACTGTTTATGTATCCTATTGCTTTAATAAACTTGAATTAAAAAAAAACAAACATACAAACACAGAAACTGTCAGCAGATAAGGACCTACTGGCCCACCCAGGCTGCCCTAAAGTCCCTACCTACTGAGCTACCATAGACCCTAATTGATCTCTGGCCTCCCCTCCCCCTCCCCATCTGGTTTCTAATGTCTCTCTGTGTCTATCCCATGTATATTTAAATCCTGTTACTGTTTGAGTACCCACTACCTCTGCTGGGAGGCTGTTCCAGGCACCCACCATACTTTCCATGAAGAAATATTTCCTCACATCCTCTGCGGAAAATGGGAGAACCTCTGCATTTGTAGTGTTAAGTGTGAATCCCACTGATTCTGATGTAATGTGCCAATAGCCTTGGTAGGCAGTATAGTGCAGTGGTTTAAAGCTCTGAGCTGCAAATCTGGTGACATCCAGTAGACCAGACCTGGGTTTGAATCCCACAGCTTTCACCTGCATACTGTGTGACCCTGAGCAAGTCATTTAACTTCCCTCTGCTCCCAGTCGCTCCTGTAAAAAAGCTTTCAGCTTAGTGTGCTACTCCTGGTTAAACAACTAAAATAAAAAAATAAAAAAGCTCCCAGACTTTATTTATTTATTGAATTTTGATGACCGGGTAGGCCCACTGGGCCCATAGAGGTCCCTTTTTCAGGGGCGACCCGGGTGCTACAACAACATACAGGTAACAGTTCAGTACAGACTGGAGAGTGGAATAATATTTTAAAAGTAGGGTACATATCTTTACAGGACGCAAAAAGAATGGAGAGCATGAAGGTAACAAATAATGAGCACGCGTCTTAAACATCCTAAGTAGTAGGTTAGATACCAGGTCCGCAAGGTAGTGGGCAGCGCCTGTAGACCTAGGGTTAGCTGATATGTACACAGGGTGGAAGGGACAGTTAGGGACCTAAGTGCACCCCTCTAAGAGAAGAGGACCAGATGTCCTGCCAGGATGGCTGTTAGGAGGTCAAGTGAGCTGCTCAAGAGGCTGAGCTAGGTCAGGTACTATGGCATAGAGATATGCTCCTATTGAGCAGGTGTCCCTTCAGCAGCGACCGGAAGCTAGAAACAGTCTCCGCCTCGGACCTCCAAAGAGGAGGTTGTTTTCAGGTGGAAGGGGCGGTGTCTGCAGAGACCTAGACCCGCTTTGGTCCTAATCTTAGGGACCTCCGAGGAGAGATTGGCCTGATGAGCACAGGCACCGTGGGTTGGGTTTTGCCCTGACAAGCCCAACCAGGCTGGGGGGGGGGAGAGGGACTAAGTATCTTGTATGTAAGGCAGAGGGAAGGGTAAGCTAGACGAGCATCTAGCGACGGCCACCTGAGCCTGGATTGGGCCTCGCAGTGGTGAGATCTCATGGGATCAAGCAGTGTAAGTAAAATATTGTCAGCAAATAATGCACCTTTATACGCCTCGGGAGCCTTTTTATCTCCTTTCTTCCCGTTATGGCTGCCGCCTGGGGCTCTATATAAAGAACAAACATAATGGGGGACAGGGGACAACCTTGTTGGGTGCCCCGCTCCAAGGTGGTAGGGTCTGAGAGAGTGCCATTTATCCTAATGTAAGCTGTGGGTGACTAGTATAGCCCCCATAACATCTCTACCCACTCTTCCGAGAATCCGACATGTAAGATAGTCTGCCAGAGGAATGCATAAGACATACGGTCAAACGACTCCTCTGCATTGAGGCTGGCGAGGACCGGGGAGAGTTCTAGTTTTAGCATTTTCCAGCAACAGCGGTGTCTGACGCACATTAATGTGTACCTGGCCCCTACGTACAACCCCCTGCCTGGTCCCCGTCCAGCAAAGATGGGAGAAGTGTATCAAGCCAAGCTGCCCAGATAGACTAGTCACAATTTTAAATAGGAATAGGCATGTATGAGGCTGGTGACCAAGGTCTTTCCCAGGTTTGGGGAGGGTGGAGATAGTGACATATCTTGAAGATGCGGGTGGCATGCCACCCTACTGTACTTACCTATTGTCCTGTACTATTTCTGATAATAACATAAAGAAAATGCAATACTAGTAACAAAAGGCATGACTACTGAAGGCACATCATTAAATCACAGGGCAGTCCCTTCATATAGAGCACAGGTTACCATCCTTTTTTTTAATTTTGTTTTTATACACTTTTAAAACAGCATCCACAGTGAATACATTTCAACATTGCAAAGGCTTTTCAAGTGTGCCTTTTTTAGGCATCTTATGGGGTTGATCTCTTGCCACTGTGCTGATTAACTCCCCTTCATCCCATACTGTGATATCCATTTTAATCACCCTCTTGTCCCAGGGCATGCCCCTCAGTCACAATACGCCCCAGTAAACAATCTTAAGCCTGTATGTTGTGTTGTTGAATGTATATAATCAATTGGTTCTATTGCGTTATTACTGTTTTGTACGTCTATATATTTGTTTGTTATGATTTTGGACATGTATTGTAATTTACCCAATGTTCCATTACTGTTTATTGTACAATATCTTGTGTTCCAACTGTTGCACAGTCTTACAATGTTGTATTGTTTGTACTAACCATATACTGTTGTAACTGATCATCCTTCACAACCCTATGTAACCCCTCCCCCAGGTCGCACAGTAAGACGAGTAACTTGTTGCTCAGTGTGCCCTCCTGGTGAAACATTTCAATAAATAAATAAAATGAATAAAAATTGTATATTTATACTCTCAAACCCAGAACAGCCTAGAGATTAGAGTAATTAGCTGCAGATGAGCGTGTTGCATCCAGCTGACCTGGGTTTGATTCCCCACAACCTCCACTTGCATACTGTGTGACTTCGAGCAAGTCAGTTAACCTCCCCAATGCTCCTGGGTCGCCCCTGAAAACAAGCACTAGTGTCTAGTGGGCCTTACCCAGTTTCCACAGAATAAACAACAAAAAAAGAAATTCTGTAAACTTCTTCAACTGTTTATTGCTCCTGTTGCATGTTGTTTGCTTGGCCCCAGGCTATTTTTCTGTGCAGTGTATATTCTTGTGTTATTTGTTCACACTGTTGTATCCTCCCAGGTCATACCTGAAAAATGGCACTTCCCTGCCTAGTATACCCTACCTGGTAAACACAAAATCAATCAATCAATCAATATGTTCACACATGTTTATTGTAGAGAATATGACTGTTAACACTCAGTTGGTTACATCATTGGAGGCAGTCAGATAAAAGTAAATTACAGGAACAGTTTCTCAGAGTGCGCATAAGCCAGTTATTGCCACAGTGAGAAAAGCCCCACATTGGCAAAATAAAGTTACAGCCAATCTGCAGCTGTCTCTGTGACAGCCTTTAGGGCTAATTAATTTACCAACATGCTGACCACATAGGTTCGCCCCCCCCCCCAGATTCTTCCCCAGAACCCCATGAAAACTGCAGTAGTATAGGTCATAACTATTTATTAATAATAATAATAAACTTTATTTAATAGAGCTCCTTTCCAGTATCAAGGTGCTTCACAAACAAGTAAACTCAAAAAATGCTACAAGTACAGATAAAATCAGAATATCGGAACGTGAGGATATCACTGTAAGAAAAACAGACTAACCTACTGGTTTATTAATTTTGCAGCAGTGAAGGAAAACCAGCAGGGTTTAAACCCCCAAACTTGTAAGCACAACTGTTCAACATTAAGTCAGAAATAGTAAAGAGTCGGGCAGGCCCGGTGGCGCTGAGGGTTGAGGCGCTGGACGCCACACCTCGCCCTGCCTTGGCGACCTGGAGTTTGAGAGTGCGGACTTTGGGTGGCAGGGTCGGCAGGGGAAGGAGGATTGAGCGTCCCAACGGATGCTCTCCTCCTTCGGTGGGTTACCAGGGTGCTGTATGCACCTGACGTCCCTGGAGGCTGTGGGAGCACTGGCCTCACGGGCACTGGGCGGCTCCAGAAGGGCTGGAGTCAGGAGGAGGGAGGACGTGTTAGGCACCTCGAGACAATGTCTTCAGGGAGGGGGACGGGAAGCACAGAAAATGGAAAACCAACCTTGCGGTCCTAGATGACAGCCGCTCCAGTTGCCCAGTCCAGGAACCATGGGCATACTCCACTGTGCCAGGGTGCTCCACGGAAGATGGGAGGAAAGGTAGGAGTCACCCACGGGCACTCTAGGGGCAGACTCAGTGGTGGGGTGGGCAACATGAGCAAGCCCAAAGGAGTGGAACGATGGGGCGATAGGAGGGGATAAAAAGAAAGTAAAAAAAAAAAGAAATAGTAAAGAGTCATTAGGAAGTCTTTATCGCAGTGCCTGAGAGTGTGTGGTGTTTCACAACAACCAGCAACATCAGTGAATTTTAGAGAAGGTAAGTAATCATAAAATGTGGGTTTCCAACTAGAAATAACATGATGCAAAAAGAGTTTATAGTGTCCCTTTAAAGATACAGTACAGACACCAGTGTATTTTTGGTGTGGGAACCACAGATACTCTGGTATTCAATGGGGCATTCCAGATTCCCAGAAAATCAGGGAGCAGTGTATGTTACACGCTAGTTCATCTTAGTCACTGGAAAAGGTTTGTTTATTTTTAATTTTTAATTTTAGTCTTTGGTAACCGGGTAAGGCCCACTAGGCACAAGTGCCTGTTTTCAGGGGCGACCTGGGAGCACTGAAGCGGTTAAGTGACTTGCCCAGAGTCACACAGTTTGCAAGTGGAGGTTGTGAGAATCAAACTCAGGTCTGGTCTGCTGGATGTATCAAGCTCATTCACACCTCGTCCCTCTAACCTCTAGGCTATACTGCCAACCCAAAGTTTAAAGAATGGGTGTTCAAAAACAGCTGCAAATATTACTAAATATCTCAAAGCAACCGTATTTAATGGTGCTCAACAATAATTATTTCAAGTCCAGAAAAAAAGCTAAAGCAGTCTCACAACAGGGGAAAGAGAATTTTAGAAGATGTTGAAAATGGTGTTCAGAATACACTTCACAACACACAACATCCCGATGCTATTTTCCCAACACTCAACTGTCCAACAACTGCAAAATCACAATATGACACTGCCCAACAATGGAAGTATGAGTGCCATGGAGGTGACTGTATTTTAGTTCCTGGGGATGCTGCTCTGTAATGGAATAAAACGGAATGTGTACAAACTATTCGCCTAAGCAGGAGCTGCTGTTTTAATACATGTGGTGAAGGGAAGGGGAGGTTTGGAGATGTTCAGCGATGAAGGATTTTCTACCTCATCACATTCCTCTCAGCCCCGTGCTGTGAAATGGACTGGACTGCAACTCTGTAAAAATAACCTGCTCCCCGAGCTGAGAGGATCTGCAGAATTATAGCAGCAGGAATTCTATCACAGAGTTTCTGTGAAGAATAAAATCTCTTCGTTTTTTACTTGCCTGGTAAAGCTGGCGGTTCTTCTGTTATTGATAGCTGGGGAAAGGGGTGGCGGTGGGGTTGCACCGGGAATGGAAGCTGGTCAGATGTGGTGCAGGTTTTTTCAGACTGATGAAGTGCTGGTGAAGGGTGGGGAGGGGTGGCTCTGGAAATGGAAGCTGGCCAAGTACAATGTGGGCTTCTGTGGATAATGATGAAGAGATGGTGAGGGTGGGGGCGGGTGGTACTAGAAATGGAAACTGGCCAAGTGCAAGTACTGGAGGCAGTTCAGAAGAGGGCAACTAAAATGGGGCGGGATTGCATCAAAAGCGCTATGAAGAGAAACAGAGGGATCTCAGCATGTACACCCACCTGGAAGAGAGGAGAGTAAGAGAGACATGATAGAGACCTACAAGTACCTCACAGGGATGAATAGGGTGCAGGAGGGGAGTCTACTTCAAATGAGAAAGAGCACCAGGACCAGAGAGCATGTGATAAAGCTGGATGGAAGGAGTTTAAGAGGGATGCGAGGAAGAACTACTTCACTGAAAGAGTGGTGGACACCTGGAATAGACTGCTAGCGGAAATGGTGGCGGCGAAAACAGTAGCAGGCTTCAAACATGCATGGGACGGACATAGGGGAATATTAATAAATAGGCAGGGAGGAGGTAGGATCACTGGAGACCATTTAGGGACTGTGGAGACAGAGCAGGCAGGGACCACCTGGGCAGACTGGGTGGACCAAGTAGTCCTTTTCTACTGGCAAATTCTGTGTTTCTTTGTTACAATGCAGGCTTCTCTGGACTGTGATGGGGTGGGGTGGGGGTGGCACATGGGTAGTGGGGAAGGGGTGGTAGGTACTGGAAATGGAAACTGGTCAAGTACAATGAAGGCCTCTCTGGACTGTGATTGAGAGATGGTGGTGGGTGGGGGTGGCGCTTGAAATGAGAGCTGGCCAGGTATAGTGTTGGCTTCTCTGAACTGTGAATAAGTACTTGTAGGGTGGTTTGTAAAATTAAAGCTGCCCCAGTACAGTGCGGGCTTCCTGGGCTTGTGATGATATGCTGCTTGGGGGGAAGGGCATATATTGGAAATGAAGGCTGGTCAGGTATCGTGTAGGCATCCCTGCACTGTGATAAATGCCAGGGGAATGGGGTGGCACTGGAAATATAAGCTGGCCAGATGCAATGTGGCCTTGTCTGGATTGTGATGACAGTGCTGAGAGGATGATGCTGCAGAATGAAGCTCCCTCCTATCTACAGGTCAGGTGGGCTTTCCCACACTGCTCCACCAGTGCAGCTCAGTACACTACTGGGGTCCATGGTGGCATGCAGGGATTTCCAGCTCCATTATTGTTTGCTCCTGAGTGTTGTTTCTGACTAAGGACTGTGAGGCTGTGTGGTTTACTGGTTAGAGCACTGACTTGAGAACTGTGCGAGCACAGATTCAAAACCCCCCCTAGAGCCAAATACTCACCATGTGACCAGTCCACCCAGCTTTGGAAATGGGTAACAACAGGACTCCACTGAAAATGAGATGCTGCATCTCAGCTGAGCTATCCTGGCTAAAAAGCTATCTTCCTCTTCTCTCCACATAACAACAACCCATGCCCTATCCATCATCCCACCATATACCCATTTTGTACCTTACCCTTTCGTATTGCTTAACACCCTGTGTACTCTGTAACTGCACACCACAGTGATTTTGTCTGACAAATATCTCGATAGTCATTGGTTGCACACTCCCCCAGCTCTCATCCGTGCTGTCCCATAGCTTAAGTACTTTGCATACTTTCTACCTTGCTTTTATTGCTCACGTATATCACATACATGCACCCGTTGTTGTAACTATATTTATTATTACTATATACCTACCCCCATCTACATCTGGAAATGAGGTCTGTTTCACTGCATCTATCCCGGCCACCAACTTTTAAATAAAAAAAAAATAATTGTAGCCGATAGCATCAGTTGCCATACTGGTCTTGCACCCACTGGCTGGAAAGTGAGGAGAAGTTAATGGACTCCCTCCCCTTCAGACTGGGGGTGACACTGACAAGTTCAGCGCACTATCAGAGACAAAACAGTACCTTTATCTATGAAACTGCACAGCCAGCACTGACGCCAGCACCAGCTTTGATGGCTTGGTAGCCTAAGTGGATTATAAAAGTTTTAGGTGTGGGCTGAAAAAGCCAGATCTTGTAGTTTGCATTCGTTAATAACAGTCAGGGTTCATATTGACGAAATTCCATGACTCTTCATACAGTATTTATTTATTTTTTATTTGAAAACTGGTGACCAGGAGAGGCACACTGAGTTGAGGCTCGTTTCTAGGTGTGACGCGGTGGAGGAATGGGACATGGCACAGAAAAATACATTACACAGTCGTATTTCCAAGTTAGAATAGTGTGCAATCAGAATAACGTGATGAATACAGAATTAAGTGTAGACAAAGCAGCAGGGCAAAAACAATTATCAAACGACCAGCCCAATACCCCTGCACTGGGGTAAGATGGCAATTACAGAAGGACATCAGGGAGAGAGAAAACAGGAGCAGGAGGGGGGAGGAAGGAGTTTCAGCTGATGCCTGAGGGATCCAGGGGAGGCAGTCAGGTGGATGGCAGTGAGGAGCTAATTCCAAAGTGTGGGAAGATGATAAGAGAAGACTGATTGCCCAGCAGAGGAGCGGAGATGAGGAACAGAGAAAGTGCAATGATTCCTGGAGCCCAGTGCTGCTGGGACATCCCACATGACATGCATGGATAAGCTTTTTATAGACTCTGGTATGATGCCAATAATGACAGCCTAGCTGGTAATGCTTTTTCTGTCCCTGTTCCCTCACGGATGCCTCCTGGGCATGGATGACAGTGGCTGGCACATAAACAGCATGCTCAGGCCACCTTTGGGAGGTGTCCATTCACCCTAGCAGCTTCAGCTTTCACCACCACCACCTGTAGTCAGGTGACAGTGTTACAGTGAAGCTGAAGCATGCTTCTTCCCTCCCAGAGGAAGGTCAGTCTCCCGCCCCCGAAGACCTGGACACGTTCTCTGTCCTGGGTCACCGATGTTGAGAGCACTGCCACTGAGCCGATAGGCAGGTTTTTTTTTTATTAATATTTAGTATGCTTTTCATCGTGGTCACCCAAAGCTCAGACCCTGCTTCTTGCCTGACCCCCCTCTTCACCACTGGGATCCCCTAAGGGCTATGGCAATACCCCCTGGCTTGCCCCCCAGGGTGGGACTGCTCAGGCAAGCACAGGACTCCCACAATGCCAGTACAAGGGTGCCAGTAGGGAGTGCCCACCAACATTGCCTCACTGGCTTACCCCCCAGGGTAGGGCGTGGGGGCTGGGCTCCCCTGTCACAAACATCGGTATTAGGTCACCGGGAGATATGGTGGTGGTGATCAGGGTTGGTGGAGCGTCATGAAGGGTGCCGCAAGGATTTCTTTTAGTAAGAGATCCCGGGGGGGGGGTGGCATGCAATGATGTAGGGCGCTGGTCAAATGCTGATGTCCGGCACGTCCCCCACAACATTTCTGATACTGGTCACTGCTGGCCCCTGGCCTCTGCCTGAAGTCAGTCTTGCATCAGATACACAGCTCCCCAGAGAAGAGAGCCATCTCTAGGACACTCAGTCCTTCTCCCCTGGCTGGCCCTCCGACTCCCGAGTGCATTCCCAAACCCGGGTCGTCGACGTTGCAAGCCGAAAGCCAATCGCTGCACCAGTGGGCCGGCTTGGGCAGGCTTTTATTTAAAATTAGATTATAGGTCAAGGGTGGGTACCAGACCAATCACAACATTGCATGTTTCTCTGCATGTGTTGCATTCTCATTCCGAATGTTTCACACAAAGGAACATTCGATAGTCCAGCAGTAGTGTATCCTTCTATCATGTGGGTGACTCAGTTTGGGTAGTGAGTCTGTGTGCTCTCCACAGTCAGGCATATCATGACTAGGAATGGTGCCAGTGGGTACAGCTTCCAGACTAGGAAGGGGATGGCACTAAAGCCATTTCAGCAGTGACCCCTGTGGCAGGTCATGGAAATGGCACAAACGTTGGTGTCATGGATCTTCATGGGGATGCTGTGGACCCACAGGCATACCGTAGCACCAGTGGGAGGAGGGAAGGCGAGGGTCAGCCAGTACCAGTAGTCCAGTCTTTAGCACTGGGCATATACCGAGAAGAAACCCCCCCTTCCATTACTGTTTGCATGATGGCCCAATACTCCTGCCTCCCAACCAACCTGTGAAACTTTGAGGGGAGGGGAGATGCTCCACCCTAAATATCCCACCACAGTGGGCAAGCTGCAAAGGAAGATGGAGGTCAGTGAGCAGATTTGGAGCTTGAAGGCCACCAAACTGAGGGTTGACAGGCTAGGGGGGTTGAAATATAGAATAAAAAAAAAACATCCACCCTGTTTGACAGAACCTGGTGGACTTGGGTTGCATGATGCCAGGTAGCTAGGTCTGGCAAATGCTACCCCAGGCAGCACATCCCAGCTCAGGGTGGGGGGGGGGTGCCACAGTCTGCCATCACTGCAGTAATCTCTTGCAATGGGTCGGGATCTTGCTTTGTAATGTGAGACCCATCATAGGATTGCATTAAGTATGCAGGGATGACTACCCCCCTCATGCTGTCAAGAGTTTTGCAAAGTACATTTGGACACCACATAACAACCCCTTCTCCCAACCCAGTGGATGACTTGGGAGGGCTCATCTGAAGGCCATGTCATGAGTAGGGGGGCAAGTAATGGAAGACCTGGGTGAGTGATGTTGAGGTTGGGTGATTGCCAGCTGGATGGCAGGGACTGGCACATGTGGGTGAAAACAGAGAATAGTAAAAAAAAAAAAATATATATCAGGCTGAAGGCTGGTGGTACAGTGGTAGAAAGACAGCTGCAAGAGGGCCAGCCCATCTACATGGTTTGTTTTGGGGCTACTGACCCAGGTTCGGGAACAAGCTCGGGTTGTCTGAGGGCCAGCAGAGGGCAGATGGTTTGAGCGTTCCAGAGGATGCTCTCCTCCTCTTCCTCCTCCTCCGGGGAGGGAGGGTCACTGCCGTCACAACAGTCTGCCACCTGGGTGACCACGGGTGGTAGCATAGCTTAAGGTAGAGTGGGAGGGAGGACATTAGCCAGGCGTATGCCCAAAAATACATCCCTAGCACGCTAACATCCTAGAGGGCTGGGAGGAACCCAGAAAATGGCCCCAGCAACCATGACAGTGGATCCCAGTATATGTGGGCCACCGCACTACCACAGCATCTGGTGCCTCTTGATGTAAACCAGAGACTCAGGGATAAATCCCCTCTGTCTTATCCCCACCTGTGGGGTAAGCCATGGCTCTGTGGAGGATGGCACTCCGGTTGGCTTACAGGGGTCAGGTGTGCCTTGGGAGCTCCCAAGAGAGGCACTGAGGTGCTGGAGACAAGAAGGGAGCATAAAGAGAAAGTTAAAAATGGAAAAAATAAAATGATCCTACCCTAAGCTCATGCCCTCACTGTCTGGGTACCCTGCTCTGCCAGCTAAACAAACTCCTGTTTCTAGAAACCTATCAAATGGATTTCAGAATCCCAGCAACTTCACTGGTCTAAACACATCACCTGACCACTGATTAATCTCTGGTATGTGAACAGTTCGTAATTATCCTACCCTAATCTATCTAACTACAGCCTAGCTAAATGAAAATAAAAAACCTTTTCCAACAAAATAAAAATATTTCCACTTTTTAAAATGGAAAAACCAAAACCTCACAACAGGGTATAGGTTTCTTCAAAATAAATGCACCTCCTGGGTTCATTCGAAGGCACGTGTCCTTTGTTACCAGACTCCCGTATTCTAGCTAGTAACAACCTAAATACAGGAATATAAAACCTTTTTTCCACTAAAAAAACACAACAAAACAAAAACAAAACGTTTTTCCATTCTATAAGCACAATAACCCACACTCCAGGACATGGGTTTCTTGGGAATTAATGCACTTCTTGGGTGCACTGAAAGTCACTTGGCCATTGGTCTCATGCCTTCCAATTCCCTTGGGCTGTGTATTAATTCTCTAGAAATGCATGCCCTTTGCTTGCATAGACAATGATGGCAGAAAAAAAGGCCTCACAACCCATCCAAAAGGTCCAATCCAACCTATTAGAAACATAGAAACATAGACGTTGAAGGCAAATAAGAACCGCGAGGCCCATCCAGTCTGCCCACTTCTTTTTCTACCTTGTGAATGTGCCATCGACCTTTGCTCTATCAGTGGTTCATCTCATTCAGTCATCTGTATTGCTCCCTTATGTCTATCCCATGCCTGTTTGAAGCCCTGCACTGTATTCATAGCCACCACTTCCTGAGGTAGGCCGTTCCATGCATCCACCACCCTTTCTGTGAAAAAGAACTTCCTCACAATACCCCTTAATTGGCCTCCCTCTAATCTCATGCTGTGTCCTCTTGTCCTGCTATTTTTCTTATATTGAAATATTTTAGACTCTTTCACCTTGTTAATGCCCCAAAGGTGTTTGAATGTTTCGATCATATCACCTCTCTCCGTCCTTTGCTCTAGGGTATACATATTGTATGTTGTGAGTACCCTAGGGATCACTTTCACTCCTAATATGCCATCCTCCAGTTGTACTTTCACTATACCCATATGTGTATCCCACCTGCTCCCCGACACCCTTAGCAACCACTGCGTTACATTTTGTATTAGAGCATTTTCTACCCTCAATTCGGCTCCCAGATACATTTAGTTCTGCCAAATCTGCAACCTTAATTTCAATTCCTTCCTGCAGGATTTATTCCATGCGGACTGGTCACCAATGTACTCAGCCCTAAATGTAGACACGGCTCTACAACTGTTCTCCGACATCTTAACCCGAATCTGGAACACTCATGCCCCACAAAATAAGGCAAGTGTAAAGCGTTGTCACCTTCCATGGATTACGCCAAACCTCCTTTCCCTCCATAAATCACAAGACAAGAGAGCGAAATATAAGGCCTCCCTCCTACCCTCTGATTTCCAGCCTATAGATCCCATGAGAAATGCCTACACCCTGGCCATCAGGAAAGCCAAATCTAGCTACTTTAAGTCTCAGCTTCAGGCTAGATCAGGCACTCCAGCCAGTTTCTGGCAAACCCTCCTCAACCTTATAGACACCCCCCTCCCCCCCCACTGTTCATGCCCCACTAATCCTAAAAATTGAGGCTGCAACAGTCTCTGACCCTGTTACTATTACTGGAGTCCTTCAACAAATTTACCACCTGTGCCTCCCTTAACATCCCCCCTCCTGATTTACCCCCTCCACAACTGGGCATAGGTACAATCTTCCCTCCTATTTCCCCAAGGGGCTTATAAGGCACTCAATGTCTCTAAACCCAAAAAATCCAGTCCAGACGGCCTCCACCCAAAGTTTATCCCGCATCTCTGCCGTGCTATAGCAGCCACCCTTGCTCATCTCCTCAACCTCTCCATCTTTATCAGCTCCATCTCATTGGCCTGGAAATTAGCCAAAGTGCTCCTACCACATAAAGGTGGGGACCCCACCTCACCCTGCAACTACAGACCCTTATCTCTTCTACCTGCTCTTGCTAAGCTCCAGGAGTCCCTTATCTACTCTAGGCTCCTGGAACATCTAACTGCCACTGACAGTCTCTCTCCTTTCCAATCTGGCTTTAGGAAACAGCATTCCACAGTCTTCTCCCTGCTCCGAGTAACCAATGCAATCCACTCAGCCAAAGACAAAGGCCATGTCACCGCAGCCATCTTCATGGACCTGGCTAAGGCCCTTGACTCTGTCTCTCATACCCATCTTGTCCAGAAACTTCACTCCTCCAGGCTGGCTCCTGCTGCCACTAACTGGTTCAATTCGTATCTTCAACATCGGCAGCAATCTGTTCTAGTAGGTACCTCCCTCTCCACTCCCCGCCCTATCTTAGCCAGTGTTCCTCAAGGCTCCATACTGGGCCACATTCGATTCTCAGTTTTCATCAATGACCTCCCCTCTGTCTGCTCCCCCTCTAAAATCCATACGTACACAGGCAACACCGTGTTATTCTTTTCCGGTCCGTCTGCCGCAGATATTACAGCCCTCCTTCAGAGCGACTTCAATAAAGTGCAGACTTGGTTCTATCAAAACCAACTAAAACTAAACTCCAAAAAGACAGTTTCAATGTTCTTTGGCTCAAGAAAAAAATGGTCCGCATCTCTTCACTACCCTCAACGGCTCCCCACTTCAGTCAGTCAATTCATTCAAATACCTTGGGGTCTGGCTGGATTGCACCCTTGACTTCTCAACCCACATAGATTCCATTTGCTCTAAACTTCACCCCAAACTTGGTGCCCTTTATCGGCTCAAAGAATGCCTCCCAATGTCCACTCAGCATGACTTAGTCACCAAAACCATTCTACCTATTATAGACTATGCTGACATTGTCTATCAGTCAATCAACTTTATTTTAAGCACTTTTCCTATGATCACAGCACTGTACAATTAATAAAACCCAACACAGTAATACGTAATATAAGATAAAACAAATAATCATAAAAAACAGATTATCATAGGGTTAAAATATAAAAAATCCAAACAGAACTCTAGCATACATTTAGCTCCGGAAAAGCTAACTCGAACAAGTGGGTCTTTAACGCAGTTTTAAAACTCTCGGTGGTCAGGCAGTCTCTGATCTGATGAGGTAGAGAGTTCCACAGGGTAGGGGCCACAAAAGCAAAGGACTGGGCCCCAGAGGTCTTTAAACGAACCCTGGGAACCCCTAGCAATCCTTCATCGTTGGAGCGGAGGGGGCAATAGGGATGAAGAAGGTCTTGCAAGTAGCCCAGACCCTGACCATATAGGGCTTTGTAGGTCAATAGCCCTACCTTGAAGGTGATCCACCACTGAACCAGCAGCCAGTGCAGGCCACAGAGCACAGGACTGACATGGCAAGATCTTGAAAGGCCAGTCAACAACCTGGCAGCCACATTCTGCACCAGCTGCAGTCAGCGGATATCAACCCCCGGTAGCTCTAGGTATAGGGCACTGCAGTAGTCAAGGTGAGAGGTGACAAAGGCATGGACCAACGTTGGAAGATCACTGGGTGGGAACAGGTGCTTGATCTGGGTGATGTTCCTCAGATGGAAAAAAGAAGTCTTAACGACAGCAGACACCTGAGATTTTAATGTCAAGCCACTGTTGAATACAGTGCCCAGTCCAAGGTAGAGAGCTGGTCATCCCCGAGCCAAAGCCCGGAAGGTTGACCTGCTGGCAACCCCAATCCAAGGCAACCTGGGTCCACAACCAACACCTCAGTCTTCCCTGAGTTCAACTTCAGCCAGTTGGTGCTCATTCACTCTGTTCAGGCACGAAGGACATGTAGAGCTGAATATCATCTGCACAGCAATGAAAACTCAGCCCATACCACCTTATAATGTTTCCCAATGGCAGCATATACACTGCAAACAACATGGGGGACAGCGCGGAGCCCTTCAGAATCCCACATGACAGGGGAAGGGGCAGAGGAAAAAATTCCCGACACCACCCTCTGAGTCCTGCCAATGAGAAAGGATCGAAACCATCTAAGGACTGTACCAGACAGTCCACAGAGAGTCCGCAGTCACTCCAGCAGCACCTAATGGTCCACAGTGTCAAATGCTTCAGAGAGATCAAGGAGAACCAAGATCGTACAGCTCCCTCGATCTCTCGCTATCTGGAGATCATTATGCACCTGAACCAGAGCCATCCCGGTACTGTGCCTCTTCCTAAACCTGGACTGGAGAGGATCATAGACATTATGACATGTTTAATGGTCATCCAACTGCACCGCAACCACTTTCTCAATAACCTTACCCACAAAAGGTAGGTTAGAGACTGATCTGTAGTTGGCTAAGCAGTCAAGGTTGAGGGAAGATTTCTTCAAGAGGGGTACTACTACTGCCTCCTTTAGGGAGTCAGGAAACACCCCTGTTTCCAGTGAGCACCAGACTATCTCAGCAAGGATTGGGCTGATAACCTCAATGCACCCCACTAGTAGGTGCGTTGGGCCTGGATTCAAATTACAGCAGGTTGGGCACATACCCTGGACAACTTGCACAATGTCCTCGACTGCCAATTGGCCGAAGTTGGATCAGGTGAACCAGGTGCTTGCCACCCCGTACCAACCACTGCAATGCCCATTTGAGGACACTGAGTGGATCTCTGACCTGTTGGTGGCAGTCTTCTTGGCAAAGAACCGAGCAAACATCACACTTAGCTTGTGAAAAGGCACTTTGCGGCTGGAGACAGGTTGGATTGCACAACCTGCTCATAGTCCGGAAGGGCTGAGCAGGTTGGTTCCTTGCCACTGCAATCTCCTTGGACAGGAATTATGCCTTCTTACAAGAGATTGCTGATTGATAATCTTTATAATGAGCGATCAACCTAAGCTTGTCAACCTCCAGTCCAGATTTCTGCCAGCGTCGCTCCAACCTTCAACCCCTATAGCTCAGCTCCTGCAATGTCACTAGCCAAACTGGATACCCTACTAAATTCTTTTTGCTGTTTTGTCACCTCCTCCTCTCACTCACCATTGTACCCTCTACTCCTCTCTCTCCCTTATGCCCCTACCCACAGGGCGCCATTTGCATAGCCTCCCCTTCATCAGCAAACTCTGGTTTGGGACCCCCGCCCACCTCAGTTCCTGTCTGTCTCCAATTAGCCCGTCTGAGTAGAGATGCTCGAACATTCTCCCTTCCACTCCCTCGCTCTGGCTCGGGCCAGGCGGCATTCTCCTACCGTCTCCCTCATCTCTGGAACCAACTCCCTTGGGGCACCTGCCATGCCTCTACCATCTCTGCCCTCAAATCCCAGCTCTGCACCAGCCCCTCAGCTCCATGCACTTGTCCCTCCTCTCACTCTTCCCATCCCCACCCTCCCAACCCTTCCCCCTCGCCTCCCTAAGACTTAGCACCCTTTTTTACCTAAGAGGCCCCAGTTCCTGAGCTGGCACGCCTCCTGTTGTTTAGACTCCGCTACTTATATCTTTGCCTCCTCCACCACTGTTAAGGTTTGAGTCGCCAATTCCTTACCATTCTGGTTATGTACATACTCAGTTTTCATTGTAACGATTGTATTTGTCATTGTAATTATTGCTTTACTGTGTTCAAATTTGTACTATTGTATACACCTGGTTTCTTTCACCTTACCACTCTGTTCACAAGTACTTAACTGTTTATACTTTTGATCTGTGCCTTTTGTTGTGTTGTTTCCCCCCCTTCTTGTATATTCACCCCCGGGTCGCACTTGGAAACTAGCCTTGGCTCAGGGCTCAGTGTGCTTTTCCCAATTATCAACTTTTAAATAAAAATAAATAAATAAATGTAATACCCCTACAGTTTTGGTACAGACCACTTCTCTTGGCAGCCTGTTCCATTTCTTTACCTCCCACTCAGTAAAGAAATACTTCCAGGCTGACCACCTGGGTTAGGCCCTGTCCACACTATGCCTCTGTATCGTTACAGAGGGCCCAAACCATTACCGTCATGGTTTGCAATTACACCTGTAACATTACAGACGGTGTTTTTGTAACCATTGTGGAAACCACATATGAGGTGGTTTCAACAACAGTTATAAAACTGGTTCTGCCTCGGTAATGTTACTGGGTGTAGTGTGGACGGGTGAGCGTGTTGCCCCAGCTGTCCCCCAGTGCAGAAAGCACTGCATTGTGGGATAGGGTGCCGTCCGTAATGGTCCCACGGCACCCACAATGCAGACGGGCTGTCATGGTTCCACACCGTTACCGAGACAGTTCACCGGCAATGTGGACACACTGTACCGGTTACTGTCTGTAACGATGTGGAACTGTGACAGCATTTAAGTGGTGTAGTGTGGATGGGGCCTTACAGAATGAACCTGGGCCATCGGGGGCTGGCCGGGGGGAGGAGGATCAAGTGTCTTAGGGGTGCTCTCCTCCTCCTGAGGGGGGAGGGTGCCACATCCCGCAGCACTACTGCTACCTGTAGATGTATGAGTTGCAGAGTGCACGGGGTACAGGGAGGGTAGGTTGTGCCATGTATCACGTCAGCATGCCGATACATGTTCAAGTCAGGGACTACGTCCCAATGCCAGAAAGAACAGGAGAAACCAAATAAATAAGAAAAAAACCTCCACTGCTCGCAGCTACATGAAAGTCTGGTATACAGAGACCGGAAACCGGGAGGTAAAAGCACTAAGTAGGAGTGGAGGGGGTGAACAAACGATGAATTAAAAAAAAAAAAAAACTTCCAGACAACCTTTCTGTAACCCTCTTTCCACCTGATGCTGATCCTTTGTGCTGAGTAATGCAAGACACATTCCAAGCCCTCGACATCAGCTGTAGGTTTGTTGCCCCAGAGGCAAGAGTCTTTACCAGGCTTACCGTGGCATGCAGTCTATCAAGGTAGGGCATTTCTGGCATCTGACATCACCCACTGCCACTGAGAGAGCTTGGTGTATGTCATGCTTTATCAGGAGTTGGGAGGAATGCAGTCAATACCTGGCCTACAGCAGCAGGAACAGCCTCGCCCACAAGGGATTAACCTTCAGTTTACAGCCATGCTGTTAGCACACTGATGTCCTTCATAACCTCATTATCCCAGTTGGCTGACCAACCTCCATCATCACCACCACCCTGGACTGGAGCAGGCAGTCTGTGGACTCCATAAGTGGGCCAATGCTAAATTCAGAATCCAACAACAGAAAGATGAAAGTCCCATTTTAAGCAGTACTGTGGGTCTGCTCATTAGTAACAGGGGATAGTGGGCACAAACAGACCCAAAGGGAACATGCACTCCAATGTGAGATGACCAACAGGACCGGGTAGAAGTAATAATCCAAGACATGGTTAAAGAGCTAGTGGAGCCAAAATAGGCAGACAGGAAAATAATACAAATTTTAAGTAGTAGTCAGTTGCAACTTATTTCTGTAGTATTTTTCTTTTTCCTTCTATTCATCAGAAAGTCTTCTATGTGATAATATTGTGCTGGATGTGTGGAACAGCTCTTAGCCTGGCAGCTGACATATCTAACTCTACTGCCCCACACTACATCATCAGCATTATGATCTCACTGACTGTGACATCACAGGTGAATGACCTGGCAGTCACTCACTTGCTGTTTCTAAGTAGCAGTGATGTCACAGTCAGTGAGGTCACAGTGCTGATGATGTAGTGTGGGGCAGTAGAGCAAGATATGTCAGCTGCCAGGGTAAGAGCTGTTCCACATATCACACCTACTAACATCAGGTAAACAATCTTCTAATTAAAGGGAAAAGAAAAAAGTACCTCAGATATAAAAGGTAATGGTTGGCTGCTTTTAAAATCTAATATTAGGTTTAGGCGGTACACTAGCTCTGTAAGATATTTTGGCAAATTATTTCTAGCAGAATTGCCAGCACCTCACAGTCTTCACAGTAAGACAAGTTACAAGCCAGGTGTGACCTACCCAGCAGCCCTGGCGCTTCACTCAAATGAGCTTCGTCAGGAAAGTCCCATTTTAAGCAGTACTGCGAGTCTGCTCATTAGTAACAGGGGATAGTGGGCACAGAGCATTTTTATTTAATTTCAGGAGAGCTGAAAGAAAGGAATTTGGTTTTATATAGGGCTTTCATACAAACTGTATCCCAACGATGTGCTTTAGGAGAGATGGAGACCAGCTGTTTTCTCCCCTGTAGTGCTGCCCTCCCCCCAACCAATGCCGCACGCCATAGCCAGTGTTGGCCTTGCCAACATATAGCTTCCCCTGAGAGAAGATGGCGAACCTTCCCAATGCTCTGCCATGAGTTGCTTATGTTTTGGAAGTGCCACACCTCCCCACCCGATCCCGGATGCACCGCCACCGGCAGCACTCCTGATGTCTGGTTGCCAGCGTCTCAGGCTTATTCCCAAATCCGGGTCACTAGCCCTGGAGCATAGTGTGCTACCCGCCCGGTCATGGGGTGGCCTCTTTTGACAGTTTCTGACAAACATGCAGTGCAGCTTTGTGCATCATGTCATGGAACTCATTTAACCTCCATGTGCTTTGTCAGTGTCAGTGGCTCAGCAGGTAGTACACTCACGTCTGAGGCCGGAAGATCTGAAGGTTGTCGGTTCTAGCCCCACACCAGGTACCCCTCACTGACACTGTAGTGCAGTATGGGGGGGGGGGCTGCTGCACTGGTAAGATGCTGTCCTTCAGATGAGATGCTAAAGCGAGATCCCTTCTGCCCATCCCTGGTCATTGTTCAGGTGGAAGTGAAAGATCCCATGCCCCTTATTGAAGAAGAGCAGGGACATTTTTTATTTGAAAAATGTAATACAAAATTTTTCACACCAACATAACAAAATTCACATCAGCAAATTACAATGTGATTATCAAAACTCCCCCACATGAGAGCATAAAAGGTAAACAGAGTTCATCAATGAAAAACTAAATTAAATGTGCCAACTGAGTAAGTCCTGGCAGCCCTTCCAGAGAGAGGTTAACTGAGACTGAGAACAGAGAAGTTTATCTTTTCCATAACACGCTCCCATGTGATTCCGAATAGTCAGATATTGCTGCTGCAGCATGAGCCTGCACCTAAACTGCCAGATCAGAAATTTCATAACTGCCAGAACCACTCTCACTGTACTAACGTGGAAACAGGCCCACTCATATATTCCAGACATATATTCCCAATACCAATGATTCACAAGAAGAAGGGCAGGGGGAGTTTCCCCTGTGTTATGGCTAGCATTCCCTCTGTCAATAAAAAAGTACCATGCAACCCACCTGCCAGGACACACCTGGAAACAAGCTATAACAGCGTAGTGTGCCTTGCTTGGTCAAAAATTACAAATCAATAAATAAAATGAAAAATAAATGCTATACGGCGTATGGTGGAATGTTGTTCTAGGCAGAAATCCATCCCTAGAACAATGTTGTTGTGCCGCAGTAGTTATGTAGCTACTGCGGCACAACAACATCGGACATCTTCATGCAGGCACAATGAAGCGACAGCAGTGGTGAGGAAGTGAGTGATGCTGGAAAGAACCGCGCCACAGTAAGGCATTTTTTAGTATGGCGGGGTCTTTCTGGGACTAAGGACTGTAATTATGGTTGCCCATACACTATGAAAGATTGTGTATGAGCAATCATACACATTCAAGGCTATTTCTTAATCTCAAGGTTTCTGTGGTAATGAGACCTCTAGAGCTGCGCGCTCTAGGTCTCTTGTTACCACGTACACCTCTTGATTGAAAAAAACAGCCTTGTTGTGTATGATTGCTCATACACAATCCTCTGTATAGTGTATGGGGGAACCCTATTATGCATGGAATTCCATGCCTGAATATGCTTGTTGTGCTACAGTAGTGACATCATTATGTTGTGCTGCAGTTGTGATGTCACTACTGCAACACAACAACTTAGAATGCTGTCACACAGCTGCTTTCCTCTAGCCAAACCAGCCGGAAGCTGTTTTTTTTTTAAACTGGAGCTTACAGAAGAAGCTGCAACACACTGAATCAGTAAATGAGCCTGCCACCAGCCCTCAAGTGCCTCCCTCTACCCCCACCCCCATTCACTCAAAGGAAGCAAAGTGTCTAAAATGGGAATGTACTCATACGGTAATGTTTGGGCATCCATATACACAAGCCCTTGTCTTCATCTCGAGTTCCCTATGGCAACCAGTGAACCCCTTGAGCACCACTGAACCTCTTGAGTGAGAGGTTCCTGGTTGCCATAGAAACCTCTCGATGCAGACACAGGTTTGTTGGGTATGGTTGCCCCTACATTATCCACTGTGTGATGAATAACCCATGCCTAATGATTAGGGGTTCAAGAAAGCATCAAAGCTATGTCCTTACCAGTACTTAAAGCAGCAGTGCAACAATAATAATTTCCCCAAAAGCTAGTTTCAGCTATAATAAATAAACATCTTAGCATACTGTCAGATCTACTTTTTTTTAAATATGTACCTCCTATGCTGTGCACCATGAGTTTTTATGTTCTCAATACTAGTCCTTGCTGGATCTATAATACAATTTCTAATTCAAATGCGGCAGTCATCTTTTTTCTTGAGAAAAAAATCTGAATTAAAACATTCATAAATGCTCAGATTTTGGCAGATCTAGAATGTGTTACCACCAAATAAATCTGAAGGATGCCTGGAACATTTATTGTAAAATAAAAAAGTGGGGTCAAATATTTTGCCCAATTTCATTGCACCACTGCTTTAAAACAGTTTATTTTTTCACTCTCATGTTCAGTCCCCAAGCTCGGCATGTAAATAATGCGCTGTTTACCTTCTGCAGTTGCCCCTATTCTCTGAAGAGATGGGTATCGTACCTGGCTTGGCCCATTTACCTAGGCAGGGACCCTGCTAAAACTGGTGAGGACCCTTGAACTGCAAAGAAAGACCTCCACCCACCCAAAGCCTGGTACTTACAAAATAACTTTAGAAATGGGCAGTAGAGATAAAAATACAAAACCTGAAATGACTACCGCCCCCTCCATGCTCCAGCCTCCCATTCCAGGCTGACATTCTGTGAAGCAGCCACTGTTGTGACAGAATCTGTTTTTCCTGCTGCTCTCAGACAAGAGTTTATCTCTCTTGAGAATCAGCCAAGTAGCGAAACTGCCCCAGGGCAGAAAAGCCATGGTTTCAACCACAAATGTAATGTGAAGTATTTGTCTCTGGGTTTGTGGAAGGTGCAGTCATTTATCTTCCTTTGCAGCTTTTAGGCACTGCATCATGTCTGTCACTCATTAGGAATGTAAAACGCTCACTTTCCATGTTAACAGCAGTGGAAAGTAAAGTACATATATGTATATAATTTAGTAATGAGTTTCTCTGAGACATTCTGCACTAAGACCCAGGCCACATCTGCAGTGAAGTCCCAGAGACACAAAGGGAAAACGAGTCCAGTAACTGCAAAATAATTAGCCAAAAGTAGCGAGTATCTTTCCAGTCTCAGAGAACAGCCAGACTCTGCCTCACCACGAAGAATGTACAATGTAAATCTACAAGCCACCTGAAATTTAGCCACATGACAAAACCCCCAGCAAGACCGCTGCCTGAGTGACCAAAGATGTCCTAGCAGCATGGTCAGAGCTACACTAAAGGAGGGAGGAAGGGAGGGTTGGAGGATGACCCAGGAAAATGGGGCCGCACCAGAGAACAGGAGCATAAAACATCAACTAAAAAAACATTAAGTAGACACCATTTGGTATATATTCCATTTGATTATCCATTTAATAAATATTTCATCTGCTTATCCATTTACTATATATTTCATATGATTATCCATTCTATATGCAAGCCCCCCTCCCCGCGTCTAGGGGTAAGATGGTAAAAGTTCAGGGGAGTGGGCATTATACAGCACAGAAATCCAGTCCAAGGATAGAGAAACACTTGTTACCTGGGTTCAGGCGAGTAGCTTCTGGTGGGGGGTGGGGTGCAGCAGAAGCAGTCTTCAGACTCAGCTATGGAGGAACACTAGGGGGCAAACTGGTTAGCTCACAGTTGAAATAAAGCCACTGTCCAAGCCAGGTTAAAAAGAAATAACAAACCATTTAATTCAAATTAATCTCACTCCATGGAGCTCTGAGGGAAATTCAATGACAGGCAAAACAGATCAGGCTTAAATGGACACAGAGCCCTTAACAGAGCAGACCACAAGGATCTACATGGCACAAATGTTCGCTTCTTATCCAAACGGAGCTGGGTTAAGCTCTGAAAATGGTGGTAGCAGCAACATGGTAAGGGGTGACATGAAAAACCCGGCACAGTGCCGTACGGCAGCAGCTAAAGCAAACAGAATGATGGGATGCATTGCCAAGGGACTCGCCTCTAGGAGGGAGGAGGTTATTCTGCCACTGTACAGGTCACTGGTGAGACCACATCTGGGGTACTGTGTCCAATTCTGGTGCCCCTACCTTAAGAAAGATATCAAATTACTGGAGGCAGTAAAGTGGAGAACAACTAAATTGATCCAAGGCATGGGAGACAAAACATACGAGGAGAGACTGAGGGTGCTGAACATGTATTCTCTGGAGGACGGGGGGGGGGGTATGATTGAGACCTTCAGGTACCCAAAGGGCATAAACAAGACTAGCACAGAGGGCATCTTTAATCTAAGGAAGGAGGGTACAACAAGGGGTCATGGCCTGAAATTGGTGGGGGGCAGATTCAGGAGGGAAATGAGAAGGCACTTCTTCACAGAAAGGGTGGTGAAAGGGTGGAAGTTGCCAGAGGAGGTAGTGGCAGCAAGGACAGTAACCAGTTTTAAGAGGGGTTGGGACAGGGTAAAGAAGAAGATTGGGTCAATAGGGAACACAAGGGGGATGGGGCACAGTGAGGGGGGAGAGGAGGTGGGAGAACAACTCCAGGAGGAGTTGGGGGGGCAGCTACTTGGTATAACTAGCTGCGCACTCAAGCAGACCCGATGGACCATTATGGCCTGTATCTGCTGGCAATTTTGTATGTTCATATGTAATACATAAACCAGGGCAGTAAACAAATTGCCAGACCACCTCAGTCATGTGTAACCCCTAGGTGGCGCTATCCCAAGGGCTACTACCCCTGTCTGCTTGGCTAGTATCAGGTTAAGGGGCCTGAGTTCTGAAACGGGTGCTTCCACCCGGAGGTCAGGGTTGGCAGTGATCAAACTACCCAGGGAACAGCCCTCCGGGACACTGTAACCCCGCTCTTTCCCCTCTAGTGGCCTGAACACTGTATATTAATCACTTTCACAATACCCCTGGTACATCACACAAGTACCCACACTGTTTGCACTTACCACCATGGCTGGTGCCTCTGGCTCGACCCTGGGGACCCCCTGTAAAACAAGGTTATGCACAGCAAATAGCAACAGTACAGTACTTTGAGCACAAACTGGAACCACAGTCAGATTACATGCAGAAAAAGTTAGATCTGATTTATTCAGGAGACTTGAACAAGGGAGGGGCAAAATCAGGTTAATTAGCTTAAAGGTTATATCAATCAAGCAGTTATGCATGCGTTTAGAGTTCCCCCACACAGTCCACCTCTGGGTACCCAGGTGGAGAAGAGATGGGCTAGCCAGGACCGATGCCCGGGGTTGCAGCTTGTTGGAGCCACTGTGATGGAAAACACAACATGCACAGTACACAATATTTGTAATCCAGAGCCAGAGGGCTTAGTTCATAAAGGAAACGAAACAACAAGACAATCAGATGGCACACTCAGATTAAGCTGTTGCTGCAGGGAGCTACCCTGATATTTACTCACGATACCCAAGACCGGACACAGGCTGGACGAAAATTGAGACTGCAGGTGGTTGATCTGGAATGCCAGGAGAAGCAGGGCCCACATGAGTTGCAGTGGTGTTGTTTCTGTTCAAGCATGGAGCAGGGGGCTGATCCCCAGACAGGTCTCGTCGATGACTTCTCTGTGCAGTGGGTAGTCTGGCTGGGCCAGTCTGGCAAGGCCCAGACCGCATGGAGACAAATTTGGATGCAGTCCGTTTTGGGCTGGATACAGCTTCCAGCATGCAGAACACAGTTCACACAGTGGGGGACTAACTCATGACCTACTAGCAGCTCATAGCACATTTACATGTAAGGGAATTATACTGTACCAGGCAAAGCGCTCCCCGGTCACAGTCGCAAAGTCTCTGCACACACCGGGAGCTTAGGGGTAGCTGGAACTCCTGATAGGCCGATCGCATTCAGCAAAATCTTTGGTCTTCTTTAGGTTGAGCCTGGCCCACTTCAGTAGCTTACTTTAGTCACACAAAACTTGGATTTAGTCCAAAATAATTCTCTTCTCTCCCTCTCAGGAGCAGCAGACAGACATGTAAGCCAAACTCTAGCCCTTTCACAGTTTTTCCATGTGAATCCACTCAGGATTGCTGCTCAGAATCACTTCAGCTCCTCTCATTTCACTTCCCAGCTCAGAATTAACTGAAAACTGCAAGCAGCCTGGGACTTCCCCAAGATCCAAAATATTTGGTTGGCTGATTTGGCTGTCAGTCAAAGCAAGACCTCCCCCTTCAGCTGTAAAAAAGGCGCAAAAAAACTCCAAACTAAAGTTCCTACAGATTTTGAATTCAGACAGCTCCTGTAGTCCAGCTACATTTTAGGTTCCACCAGTACTGTTTGGTCCAAGTTGCAGTCCAGGACCAAGATAGTGGAGACAAACAAAACAGTCCTTGCTACAAAGAAAGCAGGTTAGACAAACTACATTATCATTATCACTCTAAATGATTTTCAGTAAACAGTTACATCTTTCAACAGAGCTCCCTCTCAGATTACTTACGTTGCAATCAGGCAGCTCTTAAAGAGACAGTACACAGAGGCTATACAGGCTGTGGTAATCACATTTAAACTGCTAAAATGCAGGACACCAGACTGGCAGTAAGCATTTAGGCAAGCTCAAGGAAGACTTTTTGGGAACCCCCATTTATAGGGGGGTTTCACCCTTCCCTGCCTGGGAAAACTTGACGTCCGCGTCAAGTCTGTACCATCATAACATTGAAAATGCAACATATACAAGATATTTATACCATTAGCATGCTATACAAGTACTATCTGATTCATCAATTGGCATAACTTGTCACTTTACTATACATTTCAGTGTACTCCACTATATCATTTCCATTCTGACAATACATTATGCATATTTCACACAGGTAAAATGAACATTACTATACAGAATCATGTAATAACTTCTTGTACTCTAAACAATGCAAGAGGGGGGCCCTTCCCTATCAGCTAACTTGGGGCTAGATGGGGCAGGGGCACCATGGTGAGAGGGCAGAACAAGTAACCTGTAATGGGCCATCAAGCTCAATTTTGACAGTGAGCTCTGAGAGACATAAACACCTTTGTGGACTACATTGAGAGGCAAATCCACTGGCCTCCTGGGGGATTTGTAACTGAAGCGCACCACTGGCTTGACAGCTCGGCCAGTCTTTCTGGGGTGAACAACCAGAGTCTCTGTACTTTCAGCAATGGTCTTGGAGCTTTCATCACTTGTGAGGGGTGCCTCTGCATGAAGGGGAATGTTCAAGCTGGGAGCACTGTTAGCCCCTTGCTCTGTAGTCTCTGTTTCTACAACACTTGGCTCATTTTGAAGACACTCTGGCACTGAAGGGGAGTTGTCAGCACTCTCATAGTGTTCCTCAAGTTCTGGCATGTCACCAGAAAGACTCATACCATCAGCCTCTCCTTCAGGCAAATCATACAGTTCCACGATACACAAAGACTCAGCATCCTCAGACATGATACTTTGCACTTCACCTTCAGGGAGCATTGGCACCAAGGATGATGCCGGGGTGTTAGGTAGTCCAGAAGGCCCAGCCTCATCCCTATAATTCAACATAGGATTTCCATGAAACAACTGGCTCAGTTCATATGAGGGGTAATAGGCATTATCACACTCACTGTCATCCGAGTTAGACTGGCAGTCACTATCATTCTGGGCCTGCTGAGGGGGAAGTCTTAAATCGGCAACCACAGGGGCAGGCTGACTGTTTCTTTCTTGCAGCAGCACAAGTCACTGGTCCAGGGGAATCAATCTTGGTGGGTTCAGCCTCAATTATAACTTGACCAATAGGTAGCAAGTGGTTACGGTCCATGGTCTTGACAGCTTTGGAGTTATTCTCTGGGCGCACTTTGTTCACTGGCAAATCATTCAATTTTCCAACTATGACATGGGGAAGATGGTGCCATCGATCAGCAATTTTGTGTTTACCATACAATCCTAAATTTCGCAACAACACACAGTCTCCAGGTCTAAGCTCTTGAGCCTTTACTTTTCTATCATGTCTCTCTTTGTTGGTTAGATTTCTTTTGGCGGCCATTGTCTGGGCCAGTTGCTAGGCATGGTTCAATTGAACTTTCAGTTTTTGTACATATTGCATGTAATCTTCGGCTCGGACCCCATTGGGAGAAACCCCAAAACAGACACCAACAGGCAACCGGGCCTCTCTCCCGAACATGAGGCAGTAGGAAGAGAACCCAGTAGCATCATTCTTTGTGCAATTGTATGCGTGTACCAAGGTGCTAATCTGCTGACTCCATTTATGCTTATCTTTTGGGTGGAGGGCACCTAGCCTGTCTAGTATGGTGCAGTTAAAGCGTTCTGGTTGAGGAGCCCCCTGTGGGTGATAAGGGGTGGTTCTTGACTTTTGCACCCCCCATAGAGAGAGCATTTCTTTGATTAGCCGACTCAAAGTCCTGGCCCTAATCAGAGTGAATTCGCTGGGGGGCACCATAGTGGACAAAGACATTTTCCACTAGCACCTTGGCCATGGTAGATGCTTTTTGATCTTTGGTGGGAAAAGCTTGTGCATACTGTGTGAAGTGGTCCATAACCACTAACACATTGCCAATGTTTCACTGATTAGGCTCTAAACTCAAGAAGTCTATGCAGACTAGTTCCATTGGGCTGCTGGTAGTAATGTTGACAAGGGGGGCAGCCCTCTGAGGCAGGGCTTTTCTCTGCAGGCAGCGACTACAGTCTCCTTACATGGTGCTCCAACATCATTCCCATCTTGGTCCAGTAGAACTGAGATTGTACTAGGTCAAGGGTCGGTTGATACCAAGGTGGCCCATATTATTGTGGAGGGACCTCAGCACCAAATCTTTGAAGGCTGTGGGCAGGACCAATTGTTGTTTGTCTATTTGGCCACCCCGATCTACAGTCTCTCTATACAACTGATTAAGCAGCTTCAACCTGGGGCCTTCTTTAAACAATAAAGTGGTTCGCAGATCAGAGGAACGCAACTTGGGCACATCTTTTCCTGCATGAAGGGCATCAAGTGCTGGCTGAATCATAGGATCTTGGGACTGAGCCCACTGAATGCTGTCATTGTCAAACTGAGGTAGTGCACTAATATCTAGAGCAGAGAAGTGGCAATACGCAACTGGTATGCAGGTGTCAGAGGGGCCCAAGCAATCTACTAAGCAGTCCACAGTGTCCGTAGACATCTGTTCATTTCTATCAAACTTTTGGCACAATGTTCAGATGTCAGGTTCAGACAGCCTGACCCAGTCGCTCTTGGAAATGGGCCTCCAAGATAGGTCATCAGCATCAATATGATTCAGGCCTGGTCTGTATTCGACAGCATAATCGTATGTTGACAATGCAGAAAGCCACCGGTGCCCCATGGTATCTAACTTAGCTGAAGTCTGTACATAGGTCAACAGGTTATTGTCAGTCATCACCAATATTTTTGACCCATAGAGGTAATCATGAAACTGGTCGACAATGGCCCATTTTAACGCAAGGAACTCCAACTTGTTCACAGGGTAGTTTCGCTCTGACAGGGTCAAGCTCCTACTGGCGAAAACCACTGGTCTCAAGCCATCCTCATAGTCTTGATGCAGTACAGCTCCTAGACCCTGCAGACTGGTGTCCGTATGCAACACATAGGGTTTGGTGGGATCAGCACAAGCGAGGATGGGGGCGTAGGCGAGCTGGTATATGACTTCGTGGAAAGCTGCCTCACAGTCAGGTGTCCAACGAGACACGAAAAGTTCACCTGGGCAGAAATATGCTTTGTCTGGTTCTTTGATGGACCCTTTTTTGTATTTCCGATTGGTAGGAGGGTAACCCTAGGTAAGATTCAAGAGTGGCCGAATCACTTTGGAATAGTCCTTTATGAACCGGCGGTAGTAGCCACAGAATCCCAGGAAATGTTGTACTTCTTTCAAATTGTGGGGCTGGGGCCAAGTAGTGAAGGCTTCAACTTTACTAGGATCAGTCTCTATCCCCTCTGTAAACACTATGTGCCCCACATACTTCACAGAGGTTTGGAAAAACTGGCACTTGCCGATGGACAGCTTGAAGCCAAAATCTTCCAGTCGGTCTAGTACTTTGAACAGTCAACTCTCATGTTCCTCTAGGGAGCTCTTGAACACAATGACATCTCCAAGTACACCAGGCATTCTAGCAAATTCCATGACTCCCACTGCTCATTCCATCAGTCGCTGGAAGATGGCTGGGGTGCCTGATATCCCCTGTGGCATTCTCAGGAATTGTAGAACCCCAAAGGACAGATGAAGGCTGTCTTCTCACGGTCCTCCGGAACCATCGGAATCTGGTAATATCCACTGGAAAATCCAACACTGAGAACCATTTGCTCCCATTCAAACAATCCAGAGCATCTTGTATACGGGGCATTGTGTATTGATCGGGGATGGTCCGACGATTCAGAGTTCGATAATCAAAACATTCTCACAGATCTGTTCTTCTTATGCACAGCCACAATGGGAGAAGTATATGGGCTCCTAGATTCTTGTATCATGCCAGCCGCGAATGTTTCCTGCAAGTGTCTTCTCACATCGTCTATGTCTGCAGGGGCTAGACGTCAAGACCTCTTTCAAAATGGCCATTCATCATGCAGGCATATGTAATGCTCCGCACCCTGGACACATCCCACATCCCATTCCTTCAACGAAAACGCATGATCTCTCTGGGCAAGTTTCTGGCTAATTCTAGTCTTCTATTCAGCTGGCAATGGGGAGTCACCAAAATCAAACAAGTCGGGAGTCACTCTATCTGTCTTACCAGGGTGCTTGTTGCTGGGCAACACTGCAGTGTCTGCACAGTGTACCGTAGCTAGGGTGCATCCTCTGTTCACCCGGATCTCCCGATCTGACACATTATGAATCTGGGCCATCACTCGTCCTGCATAGGCATGAGCATGAGCTGGCAAGATGCTAGGCTTAACCAATAATCCTTCCGGCAATTTTCCATCGCCTGGCATGTCCAACATCAGTATTTTGTTCTTGACATCTTTGCAGAGGTGGACCTCCCCCTGAACAGTACACTGGGTGTTAGGGGCCAGTACCATTGAGTTGGGATCCTTCTTCCACACGACCCCTACTGGTTCATCCTGGTCCACTCCCTTGGGGTTCTGCTGCAAATCATAGGCCCTCTTGATCAGAGCGGGAATTCTTAGGACCCTCCCAGTCCGTCAAACTTGTTTCTCATGACAGAGTTGTGCCAGTCTCCCAAACATATGGGCATTGGTCCCAATTAACAGGGGAACCCCATCATACAGTCCAGTAGGGGGACACACTAAGGCCAGTGTCTCGACTTGCTCCTCTACTCCAGTTACAGCTGCAGGAAATGACAACCAGAGGTGGACATATCCTAGGTAGGGATAAGACTTGTCGCTCAGCCCCCACGCATGTAGGCCTTCCAGGGATTGTAAGGGCACAGCAGATAAGTGTTTGTCATACCAGTCCTTAAATACAATGGTCACTTGCGACTCACTGTCCAGCACAGCCCAAGTAGGAATACCATTCACAGCCACCATAGTCTCCATTGAAGGGCCCACTATTTAGGACCAGTCTGGAGGGACAGCAGGGGCCTGGACAGGTGATTTAGCCACATAGGGATTTGAGTTACTACTTCTTGAACCCTCACTGTGGTCATTTTGGGCACTCCTTGACCACTGATTTGTTCTCTGAAGCTCTCCTTGAAGCCTGTATATAACTTTATCTAGGTCTTTTGTGGACCGGCATTCTCCTTCATGTGCCCATCCTTCCCTCAATTATGGCAAAATATGTTTTCTGGGATTTGGGGTGGCCGAGAAATCACACTGGGAGCTGGGGCGGTGGTACTACCAACTGAAAACCTTGGTGCCATCTCTGTCTGCCGTGTGGTGAGCATTTAGAGACATCTCGTCAATTCTCTTACTTCCATAGTCAAGACATCGAGTTTCGAGTCACTGTCAGCAGGAGAAGTCTGGGTGGACACCCCCAACCCCATAGCAGATGCAGTTGGATAAGGGTCAGTGTCTGTACTTGCAGGAGCGGCCTTCATAAAGAGACTGTTTTTTGTTTCCCTGAACTCCCTCAGCAGTTCATCCCATGGCGGCACACCCTCATTGGTCCCTACTTCAGAAGGGCCTTCCGATGCCGTAATCACTTGGGCTGAGCTCACCCTAGAATTACTATCCCCCTCTTCATCTTCAACCTCCCGGAGTTCCTTTATCAAGTCACAATAGTCCGGTGGGTTACTCCTACTATCTGGGAGCCTTAATTGAAGGAGCTGCAATTTAGAATGCTTTGCATGTTGCAGTATGTGCCCCAACCTCACATGGTTTAAGTCACTGGCGGCTACCCCACCTTTTCGGTAAGCCTTCGGCAGCGCTCTTTCCAGATGAGTAACATATGCAGACAAACTTTCTCCTTGCTATTGTTTTGTACCTTGAAATTTCCACATCAAGTTCTCCCCTGACTCAGTGCTCCCAAAATTGCCTTCGAGTGCAGATAGGTACTTCTGGGCAGATGCATCAGGGTTTGTGGACCTCAGAAATTTAATGGCCTCTAGGGTGTCACCCCTCAAACTTTCTATGATCCTTTTCCATTTCTCAGCCTCCGCACACAGCCATTCAGGTACCAAAGGTGCAACACAATCTATCCAGGTCTCCCAATCATCCTCCCTTGGGGGTGGGAGGGTGCCGGAGAAGATTCTCAACCTTCGGTAAGAGTCGTGACTAATGGCAGGTACAGACATAGGAGCCAGCATTGGCATGAGCACAGAAGGAGGGGCAATAATGGGTGCTGGAGCGGGAGGGGGTGTTGGGGGAGAAACACCCCCAGGTGGCAGGAATAGTTTCTTTAAGTCCTCCACAGTTTTCCCTTCCTCCAGCAACAACTTAGCAAATTTCTCCTCAAAAGTCTCAGATAGTGGGGGCTCATTCTCCCCGGGGTCTTTACTGTCTTTAGTTATCATTCTCCAGGGAGTGAGGGCTCCTTTGGGGGTGATAGTCCGTGGCACTTTGGAACTGTCTACTGGGTCCTTACACTCTACTAATGCCATGAAACTTTGGGCGAGCAGATTAGCCTGTCGACCCACCACCACAGGGTTTTGTAAACATTCAGCCTTGGAAAGTACTCCCTCTACGGTGTTCTTATTGGTACCCAGGGGAATATCCAGGATAAGTATAGCATTTTGGGGGTCGATCTCCTGCTCAGTACACCACCCCACCAACTGGTGTACAGCCAATTCTGTTGGGGTAGCCATTTATTTTTACCAGCAATTCGCAAATTTGGCCTTTAGGGGACGCCAATACCAGCGGTGAGCCTCCAAGATGTAACCCCTAGGTGGCGCTATCCCAAGGGCTACTACCCCTGTCTGCTTGGCTAGTAGCAGGTTAAGGGGCCTGAGTTCTGAAATGGGTGCCTCCACCTGGAGGTCAGGGTTGGTAGTGATCAAGTTACTCAGGGAACAGCCCTCCGGGACACTGTAACCCCCCTCTTTCACCTGTAGTGGCCTGAACACTGTACAATAATCACTTCCACAATACCCCTGGTACACCACACAAGTACACCCACACTGTTTGCACTTACCACCAGGGCTGGTTCCTCTGGCTCAACCCTGGGGACCCCCTGTAAAACAAGGTTATGCACAGCAAATAGCAACAGTACAGTACTTTGAGCACAAACTGGAACCACAGTAAGATTACGTGCAGAAAAAGTTAGATCTGATTTATTCATTGGACTTGAACAAGGGAGGGGCAAAAACAGGTTAATTAGCTCAAAGGGTTTATCAATCAAGCAGTTATGCATGCGCTTAGAGTTCCCCCACACAGTCCACCTCTGGGTACCCAGGTGGAGAAGAGATGGGCTAGCCAGGACCGATGCCTGGGGTTGTAGCTGGTTGGAGCCCTGTGATGGAAAACACAATATGCACAGTACACGATATTTGTAATCCGGAGCCAGAGGGCTCAGTTCGTAAAAGAAATGAAACAACAAGACAATCAGATGACACACTCAGATTAAGCTGTTGCTGCAGGGAGCTACCCTGATATTTACTCACGATACCCAAGACTGGACACAGGCTGGACGAAAATTGAGACTGCAGGTGGTTGATCTGGAATGCAAGGAGAAGCAGGGCCCACATGAGTCGCAGAGGCATCGTTCCTGTTCAAGTGTGGAGCAGGGGGCTGATCCCCAGGCAGGTCTCTCGTCGATGGCTCTCTGTGCAGTGGGTAGTCTGGCGCGCAGTCAAGTGGCAAGGCCCAGACCGCATGGAGACAAATTTGGATGCAGTCTGTTTTGGGCTGGATACAGCTTCCAGCAAGCAGAACACAGTTCACACAGTGGGGGACTAACTCACGACCCACATGCAGCTCATAGCACATTTACATGTAAGGGAATTCTACTGTACCAGGCAAAGGGCTCCCTGGTCACAATCGCAAAGTCTCTGCACACACCGGGAGCTTAGGGGTAGCTGGAACTCCTGACAGGCCGATCACATTCAGCTGAATTTTTGGTCTTCTTTAGGTGGAGCCTGGCCCACTTCAGTAGCTTACTTTAGTCACACAAAACTTGGATTTAGTCCAAAATAATTATCTTCTCTCCCTCTCAGAAGCAGCAAATTAACTGAAAACTGAAAGCAGCCCAGGACTTCCCCAAGATCCAAAATATTTGGTTGGCTGATTTGGCTGTCAGTCAAAGCAAGACCTCCCCCTTCAGTTGCAAAAAAGGCACAAAAAAACTCCAAACTAAAGTTCCTACTGATTTTGAATTCAGACAGCTCCTGTAGTCCCGCTACATTTTAGGTCCCACCAGTACTGTTTGGTCCAATTTGCAGTCCAGTACCAAGACAGTGGAGACAAACAAAACAGTCCTTGCTACAAAGAAAGCAGGTTAGACAAACTACATTATCATTATCACTCTAAATGATTTTCAGTAAATAGTTACATCTTTCAACAGAGCTCCCTCTCAGATTATTTACATTGCAATCAGGCAGCTCTTAAAGAGACAGTACACAGAGGCTATACAGGCTCTGGTAATCACATTTAAACTGCTAAAATGCAGGACACCAGCCTGGCAGTGAGCATTTAGGCAAGCTCAAGGAAGACTTTTTGGGAACCCCCATTTGTAGGGTATTACACATGCCTCTCTGACAGCCCTCTCTTCTTCTTAAAGGAGACACTGCTGAACAGGGGACACCAGGAGCAGGCTGCCACCACTGCTCCCCACTTCGCCAGCTCTCACTACTGCAAAGCACTCCACTGTGGCAACCTGCCGACTTCTATGGGGTTCCCTCTCTAACATACACCGGTGCTGGGGTTCACGAGGTAGACTACACTCACTCTCTCTCCTCTGGGCCCTGGCTCCCATCTCCCAACTAGGGACCCCCATACCATACGGACTACTCCATCACCTTACGGAGAGACAAGGGAGGTAGTCCAGGATGGCAAATGCCCCACCCCAGCCCAGAACTTACAGCCCCAGATGACCACACTCCTTGACCTGGCCTGGGAGCCCTCTGCCTCCTTAAATCCCCTCCCGGGCCCCTCCCAATGGTGCCAAAAATTCCTCATTTATGCTGTCCACCCAGGCTTCAGCAGGTGGGACCCAGCGCGCACACAGACATCTCAATTAAAATAAGCTCCTGAAGTAAGGTCCCTGAAGGGAGCTTACATATATATTTCATATGATTATCTAGCTCTCATGTATCAGTACTTACGGAATTGTCATGAAAACTACAGTGTCTCTGTCCCTTGGTCTTTACTGGGTCTTGCTGCTTGTCTTCAGATGACATCATAACTGTCTGGTGTAGAAATTATTATGATGTCACAAACAGAAGATTATAATATCACCTGAAGACAAGCAGCCAGAGGCTGAGCAGATGAAGACCTATTAACTGAGAACCCTGTTTTCATGTGAATGTTCTTAGTCATAAAGAATAAGTGGAAAGTAAATATGGGAAATACTTGGTTTACGTTAATTATAAGTTAAATTATACTTGAGATTTCTTATTTACCTTACCTCCTCCAACTTCCTAATAGCCTTTCAGTCTGGCTTCCAGAAGCATCACTCCACCATCTCCTCCCTGCTGTGTATCACTGACTCCATCCTTTCTAGGATGTATCGGGGCATATCATAGCTGCCTTTTTCATTGATCTGGCCAAAGCATTTGTCTTGGTGTCCGACTCGCTCCTCCTGGATAAGCTGAACTTGGCTGGCCTCTCAGTTCCTGCTGTTGACTGGTTCCATTCCTACCTAATGAGTCACCAACAATTGGTACATGTTGGAGGTATGTTATCACTACCCCACCCCCATCCAGACTGGGGTCCCATCCTGTTCTTGATTTTTCTGAATGACCTCCTCTCTGCCTGTGTCAGCTCACACATGTACACAGACAATAGTCATTTTCACCTCCAGTCCCTCTGCAGTTCCAGTGGAAGACCTGCTCCAGCAGGATTTCAGCAACTCCAGCAGCATTTCAGCAATGTCCTGTGGTTGTTTCAGTCCAACCATCCCAAGGTAAACACTAAAAAAAAAACAGTGTCTGTTGCCTTTGGTACCAGTCAGAAATTGGCCAAGCTCTCAAGATTTCTGGTCTTCACTCCCCCCTTGAAGCAGTGCCTTCCTTCAAGAACCTTGGCATGTGGTTTGACGGTAAGCTTGACTTCTCAGCCCACATCAATGCTATCCAAGCTAAGCTCCACCCTAAGCTTGGTGCCATGTACCCTAACAAAGACTGCCCACCCCTGCCAGACTGCCATGGACTGGTCACCAATGTGGTGCTCCCAGTCTTTGACTATTCAGATATGGTCTATGGTACAGCCCCCACTCCGCTTCTCTAGCCAGGCAGGACATCCTCTGCAATGCCTTCTGTCACTTTGTGACTTACTCCCCTCCATGTATGCACCACTGGTCTCTCTACTCTTTCCTGTCCATCCTCCCCTACTTTCATGTCACCAGTCACACAGCATGTCCCTTTTATCTCCAGTACTGATTTGGTTCCCTACATCTTATCTCTCCTCATACCTCTCTCCTGTCCCCCCCCCCCAACTCAATGGACAAGTAAACCTCCTCCACTCCTCACCCCCTTTCTCCTTCTGGGCAATTTGCCTTCTCCTATCACTTGTAATCACACTGGAACCAGCTCCCTCTATCCAGTCACCATTCCACCTCCTTAGGATCCCTCAGGCATCAGTTGAAACTCCTCCCGCTACCCACCTGCACCTGTTTGCCACAGGAGACCCTCCATAGCGATGTTGGTATTTTAGGTTTTTGATTCCCTTCAACCCAACTGTTCCCCATGTGCACTGTTTTGACTGCCTTTGTACTGCTTTGCTGCCAGTCTGTTTTTCACCTGCACTTTGTGCTTACTCAACATATTTTGCACTTTATCCTGTTCTACGATTGTACCAGTTAAGTATTCTTACTGTACAGAGACTACATTTTATCTGCATCATGTAATGCTTATTTATAACATGAGGTTGGGAAAACAACACATCCAATTGGTGAAGCAGCATCAGGTGACCATGCATTAACAACTGTTAAATGCACAGTTGCTGTGAAATGTCCCCGCAGCAAGATTCCTCATCAGAACTGGGACTTCTTGCCTCCTGAAGCAAAGGAAAGCAGTGTGACAGCCACTGAAATGGCCACAGACAAGCAGCACAGGATTGGCCGAGTGCCCTCACAGCACCCGGAGTGTTGATTAATCCCAAATAACCCCATACCCTGGAGTGGGTTATTGCTTACTTCTAACATGGGGTTGGGAAAACAACACATCCAACTGGTGAAGCAGCATCAGGTGACTGTGCATTAACGACTGTTAAATGCACAGTTGCTGTGAAATGTACCCACGGCAAGATTCCTCATCAGAATTGGGCCCTCCTGCCTTCTGAAGCAAAGGAAAGCAGCATGGCAGCCACTGAAATGGCCACAGATGAGCAGCACAGAATCTGGTGAAGTGTGCAGTGGAGACATAGTGACTCCTTTTGTTCCCCCTCCTGTTGTCTGTCATGCACTGGAGCTCCAACTTTGCCTTTCTCCTGCCAACCCTTGTGTGGAGTGCAGCTCCATGCTGTGCAGGCAGAGTGCCCAGTGGATCTACATAGAGTGATCCCCCTCTCCCGACAATGTCCACTCCCTGTTCCACCCTTTTCAGGCATGCAGTCCCCTCACCACAGTCACGCCCCCCCCCACAAGGATGCCTGCTCCCTGTGGTAGTTTCTTGGAGCTTAACTGTGTTTTCCTGCTCCCCCTGCCCCTCGATGTCCACTCCCTATCCTCAGAGCCAGTATCCCCAACAGGCAGTGTCCTCTGTTAGTGTCAACAAGACACCATCTCCTTTTGCTCTGTCCCCAGTCCCGGCCTCCCAACCCCCTCAGAATATGAATAGCAGAAGCATTTCCTTCGGTCATGTGCAGCATGCAGGAGACAGATAGTTTTCTTGCTCCCCCCGATGTCCACTATCTGTCCTCAGAGGCAGTATCCCCTGATGTATCAGACACCAGCAGCGAGGGAAGGACAGTGAGGTACTGGGGGAGAGAGCTGGATGTTGCAGCTGTGAGACACCGAGTATTCAGTGCACAGAAGAGAGACAGTTAAGAGACAGTGTGTGGAGAGAGAGGGAGAGCACAAGCTGCGGTGCTGATTGCCTGTACCATCCATGTCACAGCAGGAGAGAGAGAGTGGGATGAACAGACAGTGACAGCTCTGTGTCTCAATGCATTAGTTGATGGGGACTATTTTACCACTTGGCAGGATACAGTAACATGTGTTGTATTTTAAAGAGCACCTTTCTTGGTGCAGCGCAAAATGATCAAGATTCTGTCCCCGAGGGGCTAGCTGCTTGATCCCTTCCATTTCCTGACGCTGGATGCCATTCCCACGCTTCCTTGTTTTATGATGTCACTCACTGTAGGACTAGCATGGGCTCATGTTACTTGAATACTGGCTTCAATTTGTACTAAAAAGCATGCTGAAATTGAAAAAAGAACCTTTAAAACCACACTCCATAGGCTTCCATGGAGTATGTTCCCACGCTAGTCCTATAGTGACATCACAAGGAAGCACGGAATGGCATCTGAGATCAGGAAGTGGAAGGGATTGAGGTGCTAGCCTCGGGCAAAATATGATTCTCTCCCTTCCTTAGCGGTATGGAGAAAAAAATGTATGACTACCACGGAGGAACTCCTCTTCAGGTAAGGGAGCCTCCTGATCATTTTGCTGGCACAGGGCAAAATATGGGAAAGGTGCTCTTTAAATGTTATAAAACAGTGCCTGTTCATTAATTTTCTTTTTAACACACCCATGTTATAAGCACAATAACCCATGACAGAGTTGTGGGGTTGTGAGGATTAATCAACACCGGGTGCTGAGGGGCACTTTCGGCCTGCGCCCTGACCACACCCTGGTGTTGATTAATCCCCAGTAACCCCATGCCCTGTTGTGGGTTATTGCTTACATATTTATGTTTCACTGTTCCTTCTCTAACCCTTCTAGGCTGCACCTGGAAACAAGCCTTGGCTCACTGTGCCTTTTCCAGTTACCAATTTTCAAATAAAATAAATAAAATTACTTAAATCCTGTCAAAGATTTCATTGTGACATCAGAGGCTCTTTAAACAGAACCTTTCAGGCAGTAATAGTAAAGGGAAGGCTATTGCTATGTTCTGAAATGCTTATCAACTCAGGTCCCCATCTCTCTTAAACAAAAGCATTCTGAAGTCTGGGGAGGCAGGGCAGAGTGCCTCCTTTCTGGAAGGTAACATGGTTCAGCATGTAATTATCACTGTTCAGTGTACCCACATTATGATTGTTTTTTTTCAGTCCTGGAGACGAAAAGGACATCTGTCAACAGGACTGGAATGCACGAGGCTTGTTGGTTTATGGCAGTGTGACTGCCCGAGGTGTAACTCACAATCATGGGAAAATCAACAACTCCATCAGCGGAGAGCTGGAGGGTTCGAAACTCACCCAGAGCTTGGGGACGGGGGAGAGAGAGTAACCCAATGTTGTCAAGAAGTTTCAAACCATTCTTTTTTATTCATTATATATTAATCATATATACACATATAAGACACAAGGGAATTGTAGGGGTAGGTTAGAGGGGCCAGCGATTGCGGCATGATTTAGCGGGGTCTGGGAATTAATAATAATCATAAGAAATTATCGTTCAGACTGGGTGGGCTCAGCGGCCCTTATCTGCCATCACATTCTAAGTATCTGTTTATATATTGATTTTTTTATTTCTTTATTTTTAAATAGAAGTGAACTGTTAGGACTTTAGCAGCCTTGTTTACAAAGTTGTCCTGCTAAGTGCAGGTGTGGTCTAAGTGCATAGCTGAGGTACATACATTTTAAAATTACTATTTCAAACATTACAATTACAGTGTAATGACAGTTCCGAGCAATAGCACAAGGTGCAGCGCAATAGTGAATACTATATATAATTACTGTGACAGGGATGAATAAGGCCTTGCCTCATTTGTTATGCAGAAAGAGTTTAAACGCAAGGGTCTGTTCTATCCTCTCCCTTTTCTGTCTCTTCTCTGTCTGGTTGTGCAACCAGATTTTCTTGTGAGACCTAGGAACTGATCACTCCAACAGTTTTGCAGTTCTCTGCCTCTCGCTATCCCTCTGCCTTCCCTTGTTATTTCTGTCTTTTCTTCCCCCTTGCATATTTGCGGGTATATAAATATATGTGAATCTTTAGGTGGAAATGTCACTGATATTGGGATCCCTTTATTTAAAACTGTATATAGTTATACTGTTGAAATGATTGCAAAAAGCTAATTGGAACTCAAGGGGTTAACCTGAGATGCAGTTTTATCAGTGCATTCCACAACATTACTATATGTCGTGTATAGACAGACTAATTCCTTTTCTAACTGATGTGTCTTCATGGGCCCACCAAACCCAATACACGTGGCTGAAGCATTTAATACCCACTTCTCCAGCTGCGTTGACAAGCTCCTCTCATCCCTCCCTCATTCTCACCCCCCGATCCCTCCCCACCGAAAAAGAGCCCCTCAGACTACCCCCTCAACCATTCCTTTCAACTTCTGCCCAGTTTCCCAAGCTGAAGTCTTTCGCTCCCTCCATGCGCTAAATCCAAAACAAAGGTAAGTACCCTGCATCCCTGGGCCTTAAAGATGCTTTATCTTTCCGCCCCGGCCATAGCCGCCCCTCTAGCCGACCTTTTCAACCTATCCTTCTCCTTAGGCAAGCTTCCTACAGCCTGGAAGCTGGCCACCGTTATACCCCTGCCTAAAGAAGGAGACCTCTCCTCCCCAGGAAACTACCGACCCATCTCCCTACTTCCAACCCTGGCCAAATTACAGGAACGTCTGGTCCTGTCTCAACTCACCCCATACCTTGACGCCTCCTCCTTTTTCACACCTTACCAATCGGGCTTCCGCAAATCCCATTCAACCACCTCTCTGCTTCGGTCACTGACGACATTCTCACAAATATGGACAATGGACTTATCACTCTGCCATCTTCATTGACCTTGCAAAGGCCTTTGACAATCGTATCTCACCCCTTCTCATCTCCAAACTTCAGACGCAGGCCTGCTCCACACAGGCCACCAATTGGTTCCATGACTACCTAGCAGGAGGAAACAAGTAGTCAAAATTGCCTCTCACACCTCCCACCCTCTGCCAGTCCTTTCAGGCATCCCCCAAGGCTCTGTCCTGGGCCCACTACTTTTCTCCGTTTTTCTAAACGACCTCCCTACAGCATGCTCCCGCTCTTCCATTCAGATGTATGCAGACGACACTGTTCTCTACACCTCTGGGCCCACAACACACAGTGTAGCTACCCTACTACAGGAAGATTTCAATGTCATCCAGAACTGGTTCAGATCAAACCAGCTATTTCTTAACCCAAAAAAAACAGTATCACTAACTTTTGGCTCGCCGTAAAGACTCTCCCGTCAAGCCCCAAGTCCACCCTTCAATACTTTGGATGGGACTCCCCTGGATAACTGCACAAGTTTCAGATATCTGGGTGTCTGGCTAGATCAACATCTAGATTTCTCTGCTCACATCTCATCTCTACACAAGCGGCTGCTCCCCAAACTCGGCGCACTTCACCGTAACAAAAGCTGCCTCCCTACCCTGACAAGGCGGGCCATTGTTCAAAAAATGATCCTTCCTGTACTTGACTATGGAGATATAGTTTACTCTATCGCCCCGAGTCCGCCTCTGGCCAGCCTAGACACCCTGTTCCACTCCTTCTGCTGCTTTCATCCTCGACTGCCCCCAATCTACACACCACTGCAACCTCTACAGTTCACTAACCCTGCCGTCCCTACATGACCGCAGACAAACTAACTGTTCTAGGTTCGCTGACAAATATTGGTCCCACTCCCTTCCCCCCTACCTGTCCTCTGTCCTCTCCCAACAACTTACACCAGCATACTCCCTCAGGAGTGTGGACCAAAGACTGTTCCATATCCCGTTCATGCGCACATCCAAAGGACAGGCCGCTTTTAAATATCGTATACCCCAGACCTGGAATGCCCTACCTGCCCCCATCAGACATGCCCCAAACCCCTCCCTCCGAAACCAATTACTTAGCGCACATTTCACCTCCAGCTGTTCCTGTTTTAGCTAAGAAAAGTTTTATATATGTCTTGCTCTTATAATTAAATATGTTTTGTACAGAACTAACTGAATGTTTACATTACATGTAATTTTCTCCTATAATGTAAAGTACAAGCCTATGCTCATCTCTGTACGGTCTTTGCTTGTCACATTTATGTGGGCCTTGGCCCCCAGGTCACATCTGGAATCGAGCATGTTTGCTCAGTATGTTTTCCTGGTAAAACTCGTAAATAAATAAATATAAAATAAATATAAATAAATAAATAAACAGCAAGTTCTCTATATTGCTCTGATGTTCACCTATCTCCAGCTCTTTCCAGTGATGGTCTGATAATGGGTCTAGCCATTGCAGGGCATGTGCTATTAGGGCTGCTTCAGAATATTTCTCTAAGTCAGGAGGGCAAGACCTCCCTGTCTTTTAGGTAGCTGTAGGGTCGTACAAGCTTTTCTGGGTTTTTCCCTTGCCATATAAAAGCAAGGGATTCTGATGTCACGTGAAGATAGGTAACCAGGGCAGATGAAGACCAGACAACACAGAATCTGGTTTTCCTGCCAGTTTTGTAAGTAATGACGCAGAAGAGGAAAGTAAAAATATGAAATACAAACAGAATAATAGCTAAGAAAGCATCGGTAACAAGGCTACAATTCCATCAAGGGATTCTGGTGCTATCACAAACCAGGAGAGCAAAGCTTGAGTGGCTTGTGATGCCACCAGATTCATAAGATGGAACTAAAGGCCTGTTGCCGATGGTGTCCTATAATACAATTCACATTAAATTGTCATAGCAACTGGTTGCTTTAGGGTTTGTCAATGACTTGTGTAAGTGTTACTGGATTCAGCAAAAGCCTTGTAAAACCTGCTGCTCAGTTCTGCACTGTATTGTGACACCGTTGCGGCTGCATTCCAGCTGAGTGGCACGGATATTTTGTAATAGTTGCTCTAGAGCTGGGTAAATGCTAAGAAAAAACACAGTGAAGTTGGCCTAGTGGCACAGAGGTCTAAGACGATGTGCACTTCACCTGCTGCCCAGTTGGTGACCCGGGTTCAGGATCAGCCAGGAAGGAGAGGATCAAGTGCCCCAGGGACTGCTTCACTATCCTGAGCAGGGGAGGACTTGTTGCTGCATTGCAGACTGCCACCAGGTGGAGGTCTGGTGGTAGTGCAAGCACAAAGGGAAGGCCTGTGGTTTGATGCAGTGTGTGTATGTGCCCCGGCATGGGTTGGGGACAGGAAAAAGTGGACAACAGGCTGAGTGGGGTTTGTGACGCCCTGGTCTGCATCATTGCCCAAGGCCCTGGCCCATTGTGGTGGTTGGGGAGGGGCAGCCTTCCCCCTCCTGGTCCCACCATGGAAGAAAATCTGTAGGGGATGCTTCAGGCCAGGTAAGTCCTCAGGGAGGTGGCTGCATTTCCAATTAAAAAAATTATGTTTTCATTTAGACATGGATGGGACAAACACATGGAACTGGTAGGGACATCTCCAAAAGCAGAGGGGGAAACTTGGAGTGATGGGAGACTAGGAACCTCATAGCCAGCCATAGGTAGGCAAACAAACAGATGGACAGCACACACATCAAAGCTCCACAGCAGATAATGGCTGAAATTATTTGTTTATAATCTTGGTCCCCTGACAAAGCCTTTTGGGAAGGTAATATGGAGGGGCTGCTAGCCCAGCTTCTGGCATAGTTGTGGGACTTTAAAATTATGAATAAATAATTTCAGTCACTGTCTGTTCTGGACCTTTGGTGTGTGTGTGCTGTCCACTTATTTATTTGACTGCATTGTGTTTCTGACAGTAGTACCTTTGGGGGTGAATGGAGTGCACTCCCCTGCTTGCCTTGTTCAACAAACTAGGGCAGGGCAGACTGGGTGGGCCTCAGGGCCTTTTTCTTCTATGTTTCTAATCTGGTGAATTCTGGTACTGTAGTACTTTTGTTTGCTGGGGTTCCCAAGTTAAATTGTTTTTTAAATCATGGTTTTTACCCACCCCCCACCCACCAGTTGGGAGGTCATTCAGATGGTGGTGGGGAGTACCTACCGCCACCATTTAGCATCCTTTGTATGCACAGCCTTCTGCATCAGTGGCAACACCTCAAAGACCACCTGTGGAGAGGCAGGGAATCTCTTTTTGTGACCAGCCACTGAAATCACTGCAAGGCTCAGAGCAGGAACGCCTTCCCCCAACATCTGTCACCATCACTCTTCGCATGACTGCGGAGACTCAGACTTGTGTCCAAACCACAGTCCCCTTCATGGGGCTGCAGTACTGTTATGGCTAGGATGTCATGTGACAAACCCCAGTCCCCCTGCATGGGGTTGCACTACCAATGGTGCTGGGATGTCATGTGGCAAACTCTAGTCCCCTGCATAGGGTTGCACTATCACTGGGATTGGGATGTCATGTGACAAACTCCAGTCCTCTGCATGGGGTTGTACTATCGCTGGGACCAGGATGATAAGTGACGAACCACAGTCCCCTGCATGGGGTTGCACTACTGCTGGAGCTGAGATGTTACGACAAACCCCAGTCCCCTGCATGGGGTTGTACTACCACTAGAACTGGGATGTCATGTGACAAACCCCTAGTGCCCTTCATGGGGTTGCAGTACCGTTATGGCTGGGATGTCATGTGACAAACCCCAGTCCCCTGTGTGGTGTTGCACTACTGATGGGGCTGTGATGTCATTTGACAAACCCAGTCCCCTGCTTGGGGTTGCACTACCAATGGCACCGGGATGTCATGTGACAAACTCCAGTCCCCTGCATGGGGTTGCTCTATCACTGGGGTTGGGATGTCATGTGACAAACCCCAGTCCCCTGCATGGTGTTGCACTACTGCTGGGGCTGAGATGTTGTGACAAACCCCAGTCCCCTGCATGGGGTTGTACTACCACTAGGGCCGGGATGTCATGTGACAAACCCCAGTCCCCTGCATGGGGTTGCACTACTGCTGGGGCTGGGATTTCATGTGACAAACCCCAGTCCCCTGCATGGTGCTGCAGTACCATTAAGGCTTGGATGTCATGTGTTCAAACCCCAGTTCCCTGCATGGTGTTACACTATCACTGGGGCTGGGATGTCATGTGTTCAAACCCAATCCCCTGCATGGTGTTGCACTACCACTGGGGCTGGGATATCATGTGACAAACCCCAGTCCCCTGCATGGGGTTGCACTACCACTGGGGCTGGGATGTCATGTGTCAAACCCCAGTCTCCTGCATGGGGTTGCACTACCACTGGGGCTGGGATGTCATGTGACAAACTTCAGTCCCTTGCATCAGGTTGCACTACTGCTGTGGCTCGGATGTAATGTGACAAACCCCAGTCCCCTGCGTGGTGTTGCACTACCAGTGGGGCTGGATGTCATGTGTTCAGACCCCAGTTTCCAGCATGGGGCTGCACTTCCGCTGTGGCTGGGATGTCATGTGACTAACTTCAGTCCCCTGTATCGGGTTGCACTACTGCTGTGGCTGGGATTTCATGTGACAAACTCCAATCCCCTGCATGTGGTTATACTATTGCTGGGACTGGGATGTCATGTGAGAGACTCCAGCCCTGTGCACGGTGCTGCACTACCGCTGGGGCTGGGATGTCATGTAAAGAGAATGTCTGAGGGGGCACACAGTTAAAAAGTGATCTAAGGGAAACTCTACACTTTTACAGCCTTCCTCAGTCCAAAAAGCAAAATTTGGATGCAAATGTGTTTTTTGGGTGGGTCTATGGGCATGATGGCCCTGGCCCTGGCTGGGGCCCTCCATCTCTCCCAGTTGAAGCTTTTAACAGACCCACAGTGCTAGCCTACACAAGTCTGAGACCCAGCACAGACTGCAGAATGCTTCCTTCAGAACAAGGCCAGGCCTGCGTTGGTATTATCTTGGCTCTCCCTCACCAATTTTTCAGAGCATTCTAGTCCCCCGCAGATAAACCACTTGAGTGACAATGTCCTACGTACAATATTTGCATGGTATAAGCTCACTTACACACAGGAATGGATTATTATGGTGGAGAAGGGGGATTGTTTTTGAATCAGTGCAGTGTGTTTGTTTTTCTTCTTTTGTTTTCTGTCGCAGGCCAGTGAAGGAAGACAGAGACGAAGGCAAATGAAAAGATTCTTCCAGGTCTCTGATGACATCAGAAAGTCTACATAATAGGATCATAACAATGAAGGTTACTACAGGTCACCCGGGTGGTGACCCACAGAGAAATAGGAACGCGTGTGTATGTGTGTGTGTGTGTGTGTGTTGCAGCTGTGTGAAATACATTTCACCAGTTCTTTTTTAAGCTTCTGTTTATATCAGGAAGAAATGGATTTTGTTGATATAGAGTAACTCATTTCATGACAATAAAGACAGCTGTCCAGTTACTTTCCAACTGTCAATACATTTTGTAAAAGTACAGATACTTATGTCCTCAGACTTACTGCCTGCTCTATTCTTCCCAGCTGCTCAGTTTTTGCAGCTGTCATTTGCTTGGCCTATTTTTTAGTGAAGTTAAACATTTTTACTTATACTATAAATTTGTTTATATCCCTTTAAATGATACCATGCTTGCCTATTCTTGATTTTTTGCTGTACACTGTTGTCAGTTTTGTACTATCACTGCTGCATGTTCCTCCCATGTTACCCCCTTTTCCCAGGATGCCTCTGGAAACTAGCTATTTCCCGCTGTCCTCCCAGGGCTAAGTACAGTCCCAGAAAACTGTACTTAGCCCCAGCAGAACAGTGGCACTGGCAAACAACTGATCAGAGCTTATAAAAGCTCTAACGTGCACCGCAGGCCATTGAATCTCCCACTGCTGTGGCCCTTTTCTGATGTCAGCTGCAGGGGATTCTGGGATTTGTAGTTACAGAAAATGTCAGCTTGCAAGTCATCAGAGTCAGTCTGATACAATTACTATACTGCAGTAAACAGTAACAAGTTTTTGTACACAGAGTGCAAACTGGGACCAGACCCACACTTGGGTGTGGGGCAGTTAGTGCAGTAAATCACAGGCGACTGATTTACAAGGCAGTAATTCAGTCAAGTGGTTTTGGTAACATCATAAACCATGAGGGCAAAGTGTGATTAGTTCGTAAATGTCACTAGAAACCCACGATGGAACTATTTACAATTGGACTACTTTTTTTTATTTCGTATAATATAATGTCAAATACTGTTGAAAAGGTTTAAAACTGTTACAGGTGAATTAACTGGTTTCCTTAAACATGAATCAAGCAGGCACTGTTTACCTCAGAATGCTGTAAATTATGTGTAACATTCAGACAGTCTGAGGGACACAGAGATTTAAAAAAAAGCCACAAGTCACACTTTTGACATCACCACTGTAACTTATGATCAAATTAGTGTATGGTCTGTCTGTCTGTCTGTCTGTCGTCTCTCTCTCTCTCTCTATATATATATATATATATATAAATATTAGTTGCAAAAAACTTCATTAATGCATCAGTTAGGGTTGCCATGACAAAAGTAGGGAAATGAGGCATTAGGGTTTCACCCTAACACCCCACTCCCTGCCCTGCGGAGACCAGGAGGCATCGAGTGGTGGCATTGGGGTTGTCAACCCTAACACTCACCCTATTCCATTCTAAAATAAGCTGGGTTGCTACAGCTTAGGAGAATGGGGTGAATGTTAGGGCTGATGACCCCAATGCCACCCCCTGATGCCTCCTGGTCTCCACAGGGCAGAGGTGGAGTGTTAGGGTGAAACCCTAACGCTTCCTTATTCTACTTTTGTTGTGGCAACCCTAACTGATGCATTAACAAAGTTTTTTGTAACTAATTTTCTTATTTTTTGAGATAGTATAATAGCATCCTCATTTTAGTGTGGGAGCACAGGGTTCATGGGAGCACAGGGTCCGAACCCTGTGCTCCCATCCCTTCACAGATGTGCATATGTTTGTAGCTGTGTAAGCATCTGTAGGAGTGGGAGCACAGGGTCCTTCAAACCCTGTGCTACCAGGGCATGTCAGGCATCAGCATAGTACCCCACAGACCCTGCACTACAACATCCTGTACAGGTGGGAGTGCAGGGCTCTTCGGACCCTGCACTCCCACAGTATCTCAGGCACCAGAACAGTGCCCCACAGACTCTGCGCTACATCTTTAGGGCTGGGAGTGCAGTGTCCTTTGGACCCTGCACTTCCACAGTATCTCAGACACCAGCACAGTGACCCACAAACCCTGCGCCACATGTCTTTAGAGGTGGGAGCACAGGGTTCTCGGACCCTGCACTCCCACAGCATCTCAGACACCAGCACGGTACCCCATAGACCCTATGCTACAACGTGTGCTGCACGATCTGTAAGAGTGGGACCCTGTGCTCCCACAGTATCTCAGGCACCAGCACAGTGCCCCATGACCCTGCAGTACAACATCTTTAGGGGTGGGAGCGCACCCACAGTATCTCAGGAACTAGCACAGTGCCCCCACAGACCCTGTGCTAAAATGTCTGTAGGCCTGGGATCGCACATTATTAAAAAAAAAACATAATTTTTCGTGAGCTGTCAAAATCTTGTTTTGTGAGCCAATTCTTGTTTTGTGAGGCTACAAAATCCTGTGTCATCATATGAAACAGGATTAGGGTTGTGCGACCAGATGGCCCTGCCCCTAATCCTGTTTCGCATGATGACAGTATTTTGTAGCCTCATGAAATAGGAAGTGGCTCGTGAAACAAGATTTTGACACCTCACAAAAGAAGATTATTTTTCTAAATACTCTTTTACGAGCTGTCAAAATCCTGTTTCACAAGCTGATTCCTATTTTACAAGGCTGAAAAGTCCTGTGTCATCATGCTAAACAGGATTAGGGGCAGGGCCATCTGGTCGTACAACCCTAATCCTGTTTTGTGAGCTGTCAAAATCCTGTTTCGCGAGCTGTCAAAATCCTGTTTTGCAGGGCGAAATAAGATTGGAAGCGAGTCGCAAAACAGGAATTTTCAAAATAAAAAATAAGCATTCTGAGGCCACCAAAATAAAAGTGAAGGCACACAACAATAGAGGATGTCCTGATGAACAAAACGCATACTCCCATGCCTGAAGACCACATCCCTAGGCAAAGTTATAACAGTTTGTTTGGGCAAAAAAAAAACAAGATGGAAGCTCATAAAACAGGAATTTTTTTCTGACAAACAAGGATTCTAAGCATCCTCTTTCGCGAGCTGTCAGAATCCTCATTCATGAGAACCAAATCTTCTTTCGCACCATGCAGTTACCCAAAAGACTGAACTGAGCATGCTTAGAACCCCAAATTTCAAAATTTAATAACATTGGAACAAATTAATTTTTGTTCACCAAACCAATGCTGGATTGTTCCTTGGGGCAAGCTCTTTCTACCCTGAAAATTTAATACCACAAGTCCATATGGTTTGGCTGCAGCGCGATGAGGAAAAAACAGTCAAAATTGCCAATTTTTAGCTTTTTTTCACTAAGTGCAGAGCAAAATCTTCTAATCCGACCAACACACAACTTGTTACATCAAGAGATCTGCCCCAGGAGACTGTGCAAGCAGGTTTTTGTGTAAATCCATTACACAGTTGCAAAGTTATTAAAGTGCAAAATTTGAGATTTAACATTAAAGTGCTTAGTCTGGCCGGCCTAGTGGCGTGGAGGGCTGAGGCATCATGCCTTACCTCCTGCTATGGCAGCGACCCATGTTCATGGTGTGAGTGGGCCGCCGGGGGTCGGCTGGGGAAGGAGAAGATTGAGCATCCGAAGGACAGCTCTCCTCTCCTGTGAGGGGTGGGGACGGAGTCCGCTGTCTGACCCCCTAGCGGTGGCTGAGCACTGGCACAGTGGGCCCACATATAGGGGGCAGATGTGGGGCAGATGCCCGACATGCCATGTATGGAAGCATGCACAGCTCAGCCATTGGTGTCATTGCACACCGCCATGCCGCGCTCAGGGAACGGGCAGAAAAAGGAAGAGGAAAAATGCCACCCGGCAGGATGAAAGACGGCCCCTCACAGGCTCCACACCCGGCTAGCTGGCACCTCGTTAGGGTAAGAGGTGAGTCCAGTGGATGCCGGGGTAATGGGACTGGGGGATGGACAGAAGGGGGGCTGGGCGCAGGAGCATAAAGAAAGTAAGAAAAAAAATTGCTTAGTCAACCCTAACTATACAGGTGCGACTGCGGCTCTATAATAGATAGATAGATAGATAGATAGATAGTAGATAGATAGATAGATAGATAGATAGAGACACTGAGGAGGAAGGCTTCCTGTATCTCAAAGAGTGCCACAAAAATAATAGCAACACAGCTACTACTGCCATCCCTAGAATATGGGAACATAGTGGCACGCAAATGGGTCTGCGTTAAGCAAACTAGACAAGGTATACAACAACATAGCAGGATTTGTGCTAAGGTCCCCTTATGAAAAACACCACTGTTAAATGTACAAAGAATTAAACTGGGACTCCCTAGAAGTCAGGAGGGATTACTGGTTTCAAACTATTTAAAGTGAGCTGAGGAGGTGACAGGAGGACTGTACCGGTCACCATTTGGTCTTCCTTGGCACCAATGCTTCCGGTATGTGAGTATTTGCAGGGTGGGTTGGCCGGTGCCTGCAATGTGGGGGGACCACCAGGAAATGGTATGTTGCTATAGGAACAGGGATTGGTGGGGGTGCCACCATACACCAGGGACTATGACATATTTATTTAGATTTTATTAGTTATTGACAACTTCAGAGATTACCTGCAGATATCTGCAGAGAAGTCATACTGGGCCAGTGATCAGAGGGTGGGAGGGAGGAGTGCTGGAAATAGGGACATATGTTCACATTTATGGGATGGAATAAAGTGCGGGGGGGGGCACTGGATGCCAGGGAATTACTGATATCACATGGGCTTGCTGGTGATCGGAGGGCGGGGGAGACCATGGACCACCAGGGAATTTATGTACTGGAACGGGGATGGAGATTGGAGGCTAGAGGGGGACCACGGACCAACAGGGCATTCTTATTTCAACAGGGATGAGGATCAGAGGACAGGGGTACCACGGATCACCAGAGAAGTATGTTCACGTACGGGACCGGTGATCAGCAGATGGAAGGATCAGTGGACAACAAGGACATCTTTTCATGTCATAGGGACGGGATCGGGGGATGGGGGGCACGTGTGCTTCCCCGACTGCCAACTTAGTTGTTGGCTGCAGTTGCTCTGGCAGCCACTAGAGTTGCCCCTAGTAAGTCAGGGTTTCGATTGGTGGTATTTGCACTGCACAAAGTGGCCTGCACTAACCCCTTTGTAAAGTGCAAATGTGCTGAATATTGCCCTGCCCCAGTATTCCTATTCGTGTCCCTCCCTTTGCTCACTGCATATATTATGTTTTTTGTATACACCTACCCAGTTAGCACAGGCAAAAGCCCCCTTTGAATACTGTACATGGGCACAAACCCCAGGCAAATGGCACAATCACTTTGCCCACCGGGCAAAGTTGTCACTATCTGGCCCCTACTGTTTTACTTTCATTACACCCCTCCATATATACACACACACATGCACACAGACAGCACACAGAGATTCTCCCAACACAAACCCATCTTTTATTTCATCGTTTCATACAACAGAAACCTACACCTCTCCAGTGTGGGTTCTGAGCAGCTGGGTGAGTGTTTTTAAATAAAGAATTACACCCATGATTTCCTGGGAAGAAAAAAACTGAATTTGTTTTGTTTCAAACCATATACTATACAAAATAACACATTGGCAACCACACACAACCAGGCTGTGTTTCCATCTTGGAGTTCTGATAACATCTGGGACCTCGACAGCGTAATATCATCAGAACCCCACATGTGAGGGGGCAGGACAGTAGCTCATGAGTGGCAGAGCCACGAGTGAGTTAACTACGTCCTGCCCCAGGGCAGGTGATGATGCATGGCTTAATCTAGGTCAGACCAGTGTGCGTCCAATGAAACTTTGTGTTTTATGAATGTTTAACTGTTTCTACTTGATTTCTCTGCTCTGTTGTGAGAGCAGCAGAGGCCACTGTGATGTCATCAGGCACTGTTCAAGCTGCTGCTGGTTGCTGGTTTGGAGTTCCTTGGGACCTTTCTAAAATGGCCAAAGTGAGGATAAATGATATATGTAATATGTGTGAGAGAAAAAATTAAGGAAAAGTCATTTATATGACCAGGTTTTACGTCCTAAATAAGAATAAATGGTTTATTCTCTTAGTGTAGCTTTCTACACACACACTTCACATCGCTACCCTCCCTTCCCTGAAGCAGCTGTCGGATCGAAGTCAGCTTCCAACATTCCATAGACCAGTCTGAAAGCTCAGCATTCTTCCCTTTCAGTAACTGGTGTATGCAGCTTCACACTGACAGATTAATAAAATAATTCACACATTTCATTTTAAATCATCAATAGTACACATTATATCAGTCAAACAATACTAAAAAAAAACAAAAAAACAACATTGCATAAATCAGATAAACAACAAGGGCAGTGTTTGCTTAAAACTTTCGTCCATGCTAGTTGTGTTGGCCTTAAAGACACTTCACTCCTGGCTCTGCATCCCTCTGCCACTTGTGAGGTCATCTGAGGTCACTGCAACTCGAACGGATAAAAGACGTATCCAGCAGTGCCTTTTTGCATACCCCCATTTATCCTCATTTAAAATATTTCAGTTGATAAAATATATCATTTATCTCTAAGGTTTAATTTTGGCACACACTGTATAAATGTTTTTAATTAGAAAAAAACAATGCACAATTTAGCTGAATGTATTTCTTTGGCAAGGTGGCTGAAGCTGAAAAACGCCATGTGACTGAGACACTGAACGATTTGAAACAATATCCCCTCTCTTGTTTTCCCCACAACCTGTTAGTAATTTTCATTGCACGTCCAGCACTTCCCCCTACTTTCTATCTCTGTACACTGTTTAACTGCAAATATTACTTAATAATGTAAATTTTTGATAGACTCGTAATTTCCTTTTACTGTATCATGCATACTGCTGTTTATTAACTATCCTTGGTAGTTCATATGTTGTGTTTTTTTTTTAACCAGGAGAGACACACTAAGCTGAAAGCTTATTTACAGGTGCGACCTGGGAGCACAAGGAAATTAAATGACTTGCTCAGGGTCACACAGTATGCAAGTGGGAGCTGTGAGATTCAAATCCAGGTTTCCAGGTTTGCAGCTCAGAGCCTTAAACCACTGCGCTATACTGCCTCCTATACATCATATATGTGCCTCTATACTGTTTCATTTACACTGACTGTACTTTACCATTGGAGGTACTTGTTCTTCCGATTCCCCTCCCCCATGGGTCACACTTGGACACGAACCTTGGCTGTGTGCCTTTCCCTGTTACCAATTTTCAATAAATAAATCCCCCAAAGTTTTGCATGGACAACATTTCTTGGTAGTCTGGTCCACATATCTACTACCATCCTTTCCGTGAAAAATATTGTATGTACTCGTATATAGGTTGAGTTTTAGTACAAAAAGGCACTTCAGAAGGGACTGGACTTATATCGCTTGCTTCCATGACTATTTTTTATTCTTTTGCCTGCATGTTTTCAATCAGCAGCTTCACTGAACCAGCACAGTACTGACCTCAAAACACACACACACACACACACACGTATATACACACACACACGTACACACACACACACACACGTGTACACACACACACACACACACACACACACACACACACACACGTACACACTGGCAGCTCTTGTCATAAGGGTCATCCTTTGTCCCCATTCCTCCTGGGAGCAGTAAGTGCCACATCAAGCGGGAGGAGGTGACTGCACAGAGTGAAAATTGAGAACGACATACAACAACATGTACCTGAAAGAAGTGCCATGATTGTGGAACCTCAACGTGAATTGGTGACACATAACGCATACCTGAATCTGCCATAACACACAAACGTTTGTAAACCTGCCCAACCAGTAGTGCTGGGGACAAGAAATGGAGCTGCCACGTTGGGAACCCAGTTCTTGTCTTAGGCTTGGCTTGCACCTCCAGGCCTTTGGAATCTGGCATGTACTGTGGAGGCATCCCCATCACTGCAAAGTCCGTCGCCATCGGGGTTTCGCTGTGGGGGTTTCACTGTCTTTGCGTCGATGTTCCGATAGAATACAGTTTGGGTTACACCATACTGCGTGGGGGGTTGGGGAGAAGCGTGACAACCACACTTCTCTCAAGCACCTCCTACAGGTGAGATAGAAGCATCATGTGTGACCTGGTGTTTTTCAGCCTTCTTCAGCATCAGTTGGTTATGGTAGGGAGGTTCCATACAAAGGACGGGTGAGTGGCTATGGGGGGGATGGGCAAAGGCATGGCAGAATAAAGCCTACAGCACTGGATTTTCAGTGGCTCTGGCAGTCCCCGGCATGACATTGGCGTCTGGAGGATAGAAGAATGATGCTATTTGGTGGGGAGATGTGACATGGTGCAACAGGACCCTGTCCCAGTTGTTATGGAAAGAGTTTGAATGCAGGGATCTGTTCTGTTCTTTCCTTTCCTGTCTCTTGTCTGTCTGGTTGAGCAACCAAATTTTCCTGTGAGACCTAGGATTTGATCACCCCGACAGTCTTGCAATTATTTGCCTCTCACTGTCTCTTTTTCTCCCTTGCATATATGCTGATATAAAAATATATTCAAATCATTATGTGGAAATGCAACTGACATTGGGACCCCTTTGTTTAGAAATTATATAGTGTTAATTTTTGAAATATATATAATTATAGTTTGAGATGATTGCAAAAAGCTATTGGGAAATCAAGAGGTTACCTTAGTGCAATTTTGAAGCTTTTTCTCAGAAGAGCTGTGGAAAAGGGGCCTCAGCTCAGGCACACTGTGTTCCTGCCAGCACCTGTCTGAAATATACAAGAACACTTTGGAAGATGCTTGTTAAGAATGGGGGTTGGAAGGACTTACAAGAGAGCTGAGCTGCAATTGCATGTTAGATGGACACGCAGAGATTGAAGGAAAACTCTGATGGATCTTCACTGTTTTATTCTGCCGTTGTAAATAGTTGTACAGAGCAAGTTTATTTTTTTGTTACTGCTAGTACAAATAAAATACTTTTTGTGAATTCTACAACTGCTCCTGGTTTTTCCTACGCTTCCTGACCTGTGCCTCGACGACAGGAGACAGCAGAGGCTTGGGGGACATTTTGTCCATATATAAATGCTGAAAGGTTGAGCAGTATGAGTAGGACCTCACAAAAATTGGGATGCTACATCTAAACTGTGCTCCCCTCCCAGACTCTCAGAGCCCACACAGTCAATCAGTATTGGGAGAAGGAGGTTGCCTTTAAGTACAGGAGGACCCAAACCCACCTCTGAGCTAAAGGCAGGGAAGGGGCTCCAGTTAGGTGTACAAATCCTTCTCAAAAAACTTAAACACCAAAGTTGCTTCAGCAGCCCAGGCCTACTCTGCCAGCTTTATGAACATCATGGCAGCAGAGTTTGCCAGCTTGTAAACTGCAGTTACATAGAAACATAGATTTTGACGGCAGATAAGGACCGCTTGGCCCACCCAGTCTGCCCATTTCCCTATCTATTGGATAAGCTGCAGATCCTAGTTAACCAGCAGCCTACTTCTTCCTACCCCACCCCCTAGAATTGCCTTATGACTGTCCCATGCATGCAGATTCCACCACTGTTTTTGACTCCACAACCTCCTCCGGAAGGCCGTTCCATGCATCCACAGCCCTCTCTGTGAAAAAATACTTCCTTAAATTACCTCTGAGCACTTCACTTCTATCTTCAAATTGTGCCCCTTGTTTCTTGCACACCTCTTTTTTTGAAAGATGCTACCCTCTTGGACTTTGTTGATTCCCTTGAGATACTTGAAAGTTTCTATCATGTCCCCCTCTCCCTCCTTTCCTCGAGGCTATACATATTCAGCTCCTTAAGTCTCTCTTCATATGTCTTCCAGTGCAGACCCTGTACCATTTTAGTTGCCCTCCTCTGGACAGCCTCCATCCTGTCTATGTCCTTGCGGAGATTGGGTCTCCAGAACTGCATGCAGTACTCCAGATGGGGTCTCACCAACTGTCTGTACAGAGGGATAATAACTTCCTGTTTTCTACTGGTGATGCCTCTCCCTATGCATCCCAGTATCCCCCCAGCCCTCCTTGCTGCCCTCTCACATTGCTTGCCCACCTTTAGGTCATCTGATATGACTACCCCCAGGTCCCTTTCCATTTTTGTTGTTGTTAGTACCTCACCCCCATTGTGTACTCTTCCCTGGGTTTTGTTTCCCAGGTGCATTATGCACTTCTTAGCATTGAATCTAAGCTGCCATACATTTGACCATTCCTCTAACCTTGCCAAGTCCTTCTCATCCTTTCCACCCCACTTTGTGCATCAACTCTGTTGCAGATCTTTGTCATCTGCAAAGAGACATACTTTTCTTCCAGTCCCTCTGCAATGTAAGCTTATAAAGACATTGAAGAGGACCAGTCCTAATACTGAACCCTGCGGTACCCACTAGTAACCCCCTTTCTTCAGAGTGGACTCCATTTACTATTACTCTCTGTGTCCTATTATCCAGCCAATTCTTTACCCAGGCTGTCATCTTGGACCCATTCCCAGGCTAGCTAACTTGTATATTAATCTTTTGTGTGGGACTGTGTCAAATGCCTTGCTAAAAGTCTAGGTGACCATGTCCACAGCCCCTCCCTGATCTACTACTTTGGTCACCCAGTCAAAGAAATCTATCACATTTGTCTGGCATGACCTTCCCGCTGTGAATCCATGCTGCCTTGGGTCCTGAGCCCCTCTGGCCTCTAGATACTCAACAGTTCTTTCCTTCAGAAGTGATTTCATCATTTTCCCTACCACTGAGGTTAAACTAACAGGTCTGTAGTTTTCTGCTTCTGCCTTGCTCCCACTTTTGTGAAGTGGAATCACATCTGCCCTTCTCCAGTCCTCGGGTACCACCCCATCCTCCCATGATTTGTTAAAGAGGGTAGTCAGTGGTGTCACTAGTTCTACCCTTAGTTCTTTTAGAAATCTGGGATGAATCCCATCAGGCCCCATTGCTTTGTCCACCTTCAGTTTTAAGAGTTCTTTCAGAACCCTTTCTCCAGTTTCTCATTGTCTGTTCATTTATATATTTATACTGTATATGCTGTTGGCGTATCACAATTAAAGACAAATTTAAGTGAAACTCCCATTTTGCGCCACATTTTAGTACAAAATATGTTGATTAGCAACCAATTATTGGGGGGCCAGTATAGCCTAGAGGTTAGAGTAACATGCTGTGAATAAGCTTGGCATATCCAGCAGACCTGGGTTTGATTCCCACAACCTCCGCCTGCATTCTGTGTGACTTTGAGCAAGTCACTTACCCTCCCCAGTGCTCCCAGGTCACCCCTGAAAACAAGTACCGTACCTAGTGGGTTTTTCCTGATTACCAAAGAATAAAATGAATAAATAAAACAGATTTTAAGATTTTGTGAAAGGAAATTGCCCATTTTTGAAAATGGAAAATCAATAACCCTAGACATAACAATTAAAGAAAACAGACTAAAAAATCTTCTTGTATGTGTGCATGTCTGTGTCTATGTGTGTGTGTGTGGGTGGTGGTGGTGGTGGTATTGCCCTTTTAAGAAGATCACATCCAACTGCAGCCTGAACCTCATTGTATGCGTGCAGCTGGCTGCAGCTTGCACTGAGGCTCGTGGCCGAGCAGGCAGGCAGATGTTGGTAATTACTGTTTCCTCCTCCACCTGCCTCATCTTTGATAATAGGGAGCCTTCCAGGCAGTTCAGAAAACATCGACAAAGCTGTCCTACCCACTACAGTCCCAGTGGAATTACTGATTCATTAATATATAATCAGAACAGCAAAGCAGGTATCATTGCCAGGGAGGATCCAATCCCAAAGGATCAACACGCTGACATCTCCCCTAGAGAAACTGGCATTCAGATCTTGTCCCAGCTGAATGGAGTAATGTTTACTGGTTTCCACAAGTAGTTTGTGAATGACAGTTCTCAACCTGAAAGAATTAAGAGAGAAATTATCTGTTTAATTATTGAGAATCTCTATGAATCTCTACATTCTCAACTGTACCTTTTATCCACTTGTTAATTTTATTACTGTACCCTGCATTTATCGTGATGTTGTCCGCTCTGTACCCTGCTCCTTTCTGTACAACTGGTCGCTCATGAAAAAGGGCTATGCTGCTCGTCTTTGTGGCCAATATCCTGACTGTCTTTGTGACCTCCTCAACAAAACAGTCCAGATTTACCACCTACTGTAAGTCTCAGGTCTGAGGGGAACTTGGTATAATCTGGACCACTGGACCCGAGTGGGACCAAAACACTAAAACACATACTGGCTGGTCTAGTCACAGGCCAGGTGTAATTTGTGTGGTCCAGTTTTTACTATTTTTGTCTAGTCAGAGTCCAGTAGTCTGGCTGTGTACTCTAATGGTAAATCTACAAAAAAAGGGGACCAGTTATCTTGTCTGGGTCCAGCAGTCCAGATTTCATCCATACCTGGTCCAAGGCACACATATCACAAGAACTCATATGGTAATTGCTCCTTTCAGTCAGAGTTCTACTCCTGACAGCAAAAGTGCCTGTAGAAGCTGGCCTAAGTGTCTCCATGGCACCAAGTGGTGGGGGACCTGCTTGGCATGCTGGTGACCCGGGTTCGATCCCTGAGCCCAGGATGTCAGGAGCGGAGGCCAGTAGGGCGGGTGATAGAGCATCTGTGCAGATGCTGTCCTCCTGGGGGAGGGTGCTGCATAGCACTACTTGGAAAGTGATACCTGGTGGTATGCAGAGCCTTGCCAGCGTGGGTGACCATACGTTGGCTGGCTCCAGTGTGTTGCCATGGTGAGCACCACTGGCGTGTGGGGAGTGGCCCAGAAGATGGAAACTAGCACCTGTCTTGGCCTGCCAGATAACAGCTGCCTAGTCCCCCCACATCACAGTCCCCCTAGCGCACCACTCCTGCCTCCAAAGCCCTGCATACCTTGGAGGATCCCCCAGGAATGCTACTCCCCTCTGTCCCCCAGGGAGAGGGGGCCCCCTGACAGGGATAAGTCAGTTCCTCTGAGGACATGGGGACAGCCTGGGGAGCCAAGGTGGTAGGAAGCAGCACTGAAGGATGAGACTGGTGGGCAGACAGGGATGTTGAGCAGCCAGAAGAAGTGGGAGGTCAGCGGGTGCAGAGGAAGCTGGCCTAGTAGTGCTACCACTCGCTGTGCTGAGACCCATTTTAGAAACAGATTTGGGTAGTTTGTGGGCTGGCTGGGGGAGGGGTGATAGAGTGTTCTGAGGACTGCTGTTCTCCCTCAGAGAAGGAGGGATGTGTCCCCTGCAATGTGCCTGACATCAAGCGGTTGGTGTCAGTGCAACTGGGTGCTCCAGCTGGGCTGGGACACCAACAGGACGATGTGTGCTCGTGCATGTCATTGAACATCGGGTGCCTCAAAGGGAGGAAAAGACCAGAGGAAAATCCCGGACTGAGGCCAAGAGGATTACAGTTCCCTGCAGGTCTTGAACCAACCACACTCTGGATCCTGCTCCCGAAGGGTCTGACCAGCCTGAGGGCCTCGTCATGAGGGTAAGTCATGGGAGATGGGCAGAAGGAAGCCCCAGAGATGGTGGGGGATGGGGCTGGGGGTCAGCCAGGCATTTGGGATAAAAACCTTGACTGAAAAATAAAAATGCCTCTAGAAGCATACAGACCCTCAAACGGGTCATGGTCTCTCCTGCCTTCAAGGACTAAGCACTCGCTTTTAACTTACTCTGATCCTCATAACATCAAGTTAATATTCCCTCTACAGTCCCGCCATAGCTACCCGATTTCCAAAAATTTACTTGCATATTTCTCTTATGCTGTAGATACATTTGTCTGAATCCAAAATATCTTTCATATACTTATAAAACTGTGTATCTACTTACATTATCTTGTATTATATTGTATGTTGCCATTGGTTGCAGTGTGTATCAGTTAAAGTGAATACTGCATAACTCTTCAAGGGCCCATTCATGAGAAGCACCCATTGTAGACTGGAAGGCCATGAAAAGCTCCCCCACATAAATTTTTATACCCAACCAACCACCTGCCTCGTAGGGATGTTTCCCAGATCAGGGAAATACCCTGCACCCTGCCTCATAGGGATATATCCCAGATCAGGGATGTACCCTGCATCAGGCTGAAGCTGTCATTCTGCTGGCAGCTGGCTAGTTTCTCACTACGTTTCTCCTGTTCCTCCCTCCGCCCTGTGCATGAGTAGTGGCCATTTCTGCACCTCGCCAGCACAGCACTCTACTGTGCTTCCTGCAGGTGGTGTTGTGGCCCCAGAACCCACTCTCACCGGGCAGAGCGCATTGCCATGTCGCAGCTGCTGTAGCCCATGACCTCTCCCAGACATGGCTCCCTGAGTCTATTTCTGAACCCGGGTCACCTGTACAGTGGCCCAACGTGCTGCTGCAGGGCCATCAGAGGACCCCCTGGAGTGCTCTTTTCACTGTGCTACAGATCAAGGGCTGGATGCTCAAAGCTGATGACGCAGAAGCAGTACCTGATTTGGGGCTATGCCTGTGTCATCTGAAATGCACCACAACACTTGAATGTAAGGCATCAAAATTGCCCACTTAAATGTACAAAGTCTCAACCCCAAAGCAGCTGAGATCCGATCCTGGATGGATTAATATAACCATGACATTTTTGGCATAACAGAGACTTGGTTAAAGCCTGGCATACACCAACATGAGGTGAACCTCCAAGGTTACTTGTGTTTCAGAAAGACCGTGTAGGTAACAAGGGAGGTGGTACTACAATTTATGTTAAATATGATCTATCTGCCTCAAGAATCCCCTCACCCGCCAATAATCTTCCTTCTGTAGAATCTTTGTTTATATCCCTAACACTTGGTAACATTAAAAAAATAATAATTGGATGTCTATACCTTCCTCCCAAAGATGCCACCAATATATTACCCTCCCTTATATCTTCCCTATCTAAGATTCCCTCACATGATATGGTGCTTTGTGGGGACTTTAATAATGACTGGCTTTCCCCTAATAAAAACAAGGCCCAGGCGATCTTAGCGGATATTAACCTCTCACAACACATAAATGACCCCATTATACTAAACTGCAAGACTGACTCGTCAATGCTTCTTGACCAGATACTGTCCAACTGCCGAGACACAGTGTCAAATCAGCTAGTGTACTCCCAGCCTGTATCAGCAACCACTCTCCTGTCTATTGCGTATGGTGCAACAATTTTGAAGCACCCCTCCCAAAATCCTAGAGTTCAGAAATATGACACATTTTAACGTAAATGAGTTTCTGACTTCAACTAATAATGCTGATTGGGGCCCAATTACCAAACTGCCCACTATCGATCAGGCCCTAGAGTATTTTACCATTACCTTTACCAACAGGCACGCACCCCTAACCAAGCGTAGGTTCAAAGGCATCAAAGCTCCTTGGCTTTCCAAAGAATTTAGGTCCCTCATGAAAAGCCAGGATGTTGCCTGGAAATCCTCCAAAATTAGCCATCTTCGCTCTGACTGGTTAGTTTATCGACAGCTGAGAAACTCTTGCAAATCAAAGCTACAGTGAGCCAACAGAGTCTACTACTGCTCACTTCAAACGGAAAACCTTGGCAACCCCAGGGAATTCTGGGAACATATTAACTCTTTAATCAAGGGTAAATCAGCACAGTGTCCTAGTTCAATTCTGTCTGGTGGCAAACTCCTACAAGATTCCCCCTTCTATCTCAGAGGGAATAATCAAATTTTCACAGACCTGGATCAGTACACTTCGCATCTGTTGCCAACCCCTGATTTTTCCATCCCTGCACATCCCCTTGATAGTCTACGCTCGTGCCCTGCTTTCCACTTAAAAACAACATCCAAAAAGGAAGCTCTCAGGTTATTATTAAAACTCAAGGAAGAGAGCTCCCCTGGCCATGATACCATTAAGCCCAAGTTCCTTAAATTAGGGGCACCAGCACTTGTTGCACCTATCAGAAATCTAATAGACAGGTCTTTCTTGTCCAGATCCATTCCAAACAAATGGAAAGTGGCTGTGGTAGTCCCCCTCCACAAGGGTAGCCATCATGCCGTTGAAAACACAGACCTATTTCAATTCTCTGCCCTCTGGTTAAAATCCAAGAAAGGATACTTTATAACCAATTACAATCCTATTTGGAGTCTCATCATCACCTGCTCACCGATTGCCAGTATGGCTTTAAAAAGAACTATAGTACAACTTCGGCCCTTGTAAAGGTATCTGCTGACATTTTCAATGCTAGTGACAAAGGCTTTGTTACAGGAACAGTATTTGTAAACTTGACTAAGGCCTTTGACCTTGTCAACCACTACCTCCTACTGAGAAAACTTAACCTACTGGGTCTGGACTGCTCAGCGCTAACCTGGGTAAAGAGTTACCTCATTGGGAAGTCCCAAAGGGTGAAGTGGTCCAGATCGCTGTCTTCTCTCAGGTCTATAACACATGGTGTACCCCAGGGATCTATCCTTGGTCTGTTATTTTTCTCACTCTTCATCAATGAGCTACCCACCTTCTGCAGTGGTGCATCAGTGCAACTTTATGCAGATGATGACATTCTATTCCGATCCTCCAAAAACATGGCCTGGCTTAATCAAAGTCTTAACTCAGATTTCAACACACTCGAATCATGGTTCTCAGATATTCGTCTTATTCTTAATACAAAAAAAACAAAACAAAGCCATGGTATTCCATAATCCCTCCAACACATGTTCACAATATCCTCTCAATATCTGCTCACTATCAGGGGATTCCACAGAAGCAGTCCCAACCTTTCAATACTTAGGACTCAACCTAGACTCAGGCTTCTCATTAGAGAACCACATCTCCTTGATAACTAAAATTATCAACCAGAAATTGGGTCTGTTGTACCGTCTCTACTTCGCTCTGCCCAACCCTCAACCGTTGCCTGGCTCCGACAACTCTATCATAGAATCAGGTGATTGCCTTAGTGGCCAATCCTAGAAAACACCACTGCGACATCATGACTACCCTTCAGTGGCCAGATTATGACTCAAGGATACAGTACCTCACATTATGCTTTGTCTGTAAGCTAGTGAATCTTTTCAATCCAGCATGTCTAAGGGATATTGTCTATTGCAAAGAAACTGTCCACTCAGGTCTTCCCCATTACCTACTGTAGCAATCCTGAAACTGCACCGTATCTCAGGTGGGCCATCTTTTGCCTACTCTGCCACCACGGCCTGAAATGCACTACCGCCCCATCTACTCTCTTGCCCCTCCTTATCACTATTTAAAAAATCACTAGCCACATACCTGCTCAAACCTTCAACCTGCATTTGTTTTCACTAATTCTCTGCTTGCTCTGTACCCAACTTACTCAAATTTAACTGTCTCAGCTGCATTCCTTCCTAGTAGGCTTTCTCTTGCTCTATTACATTCACACCAATCTTACTATTTTCTATAGCCTGCTGAATAAATCCCAGTAGAATCTGCTACATAAACATTTGTAAAATTGTATATCGCTCTGTAAATTTTGTAAATCTCTCTGTATATAATTACAAACATACGAACATATGACTCTGCCAACAGAAACAGGCCTCATGGTCTAGTAAATCTGCTTTCGAATGTAGCTAGCCCCCTACATAGCTGCCCCCCTCCCTCCCCCTCTTATTTACCCCCTGTCACCCTGTCCCATCCCCTTTTAAAACTGCCCACTGTCCTACATGATACCACCTCCTCGGACAGAACGTTCCACTTAGCCACCACCCTTTCTGTGAAAAAATGTCTCCTCATCTCTCTCCAATATCTTCCTCCCTCCAATCTGAGACCATGCCCTCTCGTGTCCCTCCCCTCCTCAACTTAAATACCCCTTCTGTACCTGTCTTGTTTATCCCTGTCATGTATTTAAAGGTCTCAATCATATCCCCCCCGATCCCTTCTCTCCTCCAGTGAGTACATATTCAGCTCCCTCAGCCTGTCCTTGTAGGGTCTGTCCTCCAAACATTGGATTATCTTTGTTGCCCTGCACTGTATCCCCTCCAGTAATCTGACACCCTTCTTCAAACGGGCAGAACTGCACGGTACTCCAAGTGTGGTCTGACCAGTGACCTGTACAGAGGCAGGATTACCTCCTCCTTCTGGAGGAGATTCCTCTTGTAATGCACCCCAGCATAGATACATAGATACATAGACAGTGTCGGCAGATAAGGGCCTATGGCCCACCCAGTCTGCCCATTTAAGTTTGTAAGTTCAGTTTATGTTTTCCAGGAAGTCTGTTGCCCCTTACCCCTGACCTCCAGAATTCCTTTATGTCTATCCCATGCATTCTTAAATCCCGTGATTGTTTCAGCCCCCACCACTTCCTCTGGCAGGGTGTTCCACTTGTCCACCACCCGTTCTGTGAAGAAATTCTTCCTTACGTTTCCTCTGAATCGTCCTCCCTCCAACTTCATCCCATGCCCTCTAGTCCTGGAACATCTTTTTGCTTAAAAATAGTGCATTCCTGCACCCTGTTCCTCCCTGTAAGATACTTGTATGTCTCTATCATATCCCCTCTCTCCCTCCTCTCCTCCAGGGAGTACATGTTCAGTGCCTTCAACCTGTCCTCATGGGACTTGTGATGCAATCCATGCACCATCTTTGTTGCCCTCCTCCTGACCTTCTCTACCCTGTCTATGTGTCCTTACGTGAGTAAGGTCTTCCAGAACTGCACAGTGTACTCCAGTGCGGCCTCACTAGTGTCTTGTATGGTGGAATTATGACCTCCCTTTCCTGCTGGTGATGCCCTGCCTATGTATCCCAGCATCCTATTTGCTTTACCTGCTGCCTTGTCACACTGTTTCCCTGCTTGAGGTCATCAGAGATGATAACTCAAGATCCCTTTCCTGCTTGGTGCATGCTATATCCTCCCCCCCAACTGATATATTGTGCAGGGGTTTTGTTGCCCCATATGCATTATCTTGCACTTCCTTGCATTGAATTTCAACTGCCAAACCCTGACCATTCTTCAAGTTTCTGCAGGTCCTTCTCATTCTGTCTACACCCTCTGGTGTCTACTCTGTTACGAGCTTTGTGTCATGTAAACAGTGAAATTCTGCCTTCTAGGTCCTGTGCAATGTCACTGATGAAGATATTGAATAGTACCGGTCCCAGCACTGATCCCTGTGGTACCCCACTGGTCACTCTTCCCTCTGTGGGTGACAGCCATTCCACCACCCTCTGTGTCCTGCTGCCCAGCCAGTTACCTACCCACCGCACTACTGTCCTGCCCACACCATATTCCCCAGTTTGTGCAATAGTCTTCTATGTGGCACAGTGTCAAAGGCCTTGCTGAAGTCCAGATAGGCCATGTTCCTGCCCTCCCCTGATCCACCTCCTAGTCACCCAGTCAAAAATTCAATGAGGCTGGTCTGACATGACCTTCCCTGGTGAAACCATGCTGCCTTGGGTCTTGTAGTCCATTGAAAACCAGATGTTCCACCAATCTCTCCTTCAGTAGTGCTTCCATGATCTTCCCCACTACCGAGGTGAGGCTGACTGGTCTGTAGTTCCTTCCTCTTTGTTCCCACTTTTGTATAAGGGACTACATCTGCTATCCTCCAGTCTTTGGGTACCTCCCTGTTTCTAGTGATCGGCTAAACAGGATAGCAAGAGTTCAGCCACCACTCTCTTAGTTCTTTAAGGACCCTAAGGTTGCACCCATCTGGCCCCATTGCTTTATCAACTCTTATTACTTCCAGTTCCTTCAGGACCCTTTCTCGTGTAAAGGGACTTGTGTCCATTTCTGCACCATTCTCACCCTTGTACTCAATTCAGACCCATTACCCTCCTCTTCCTTAGTAAAGACTGAGCAGAAATACCTGTTCAATATGTCAGCTTTACTGTTGTCATCCTCCACCGCCCCATCCTCCCCTTCAGTCTCACTATCCTCCCTTTGCCTTTCTTTTTCACTTATGCACCTGTAAAAGGTTTTGTCCCCTCTACCCACCGATTTTGCAATGTGTTCTTCTGTCTGAGCTTTGGCTTCCCTTACTGACCTCCTGACTCCTTTGCTTCTCCTGGTACTTCTCCCTATCCCTTCTGCCTGTGTCTTTTTGTATTGCATGAATGCAATCTTTTAGCTTTCACTTTCTTTGCTACCTCTTTGGAAAACCATAATGGTCTCCTCTTCCTTTTCCTCTTGCTAACCTGCTTAATACATAATTCTGTTGCTCTTGTAATCCCCCATTTTAAATACTTCCCACTGTTCCTCAACCCTGATTCTTGCCCCATTCCCTTAATGCCTCTTTCAAGTATCTCCCCATTTTCCCAAAGTTTGCCCCCTAAAATCCAGGATCGTGTTTTTGTGTGGTTAGGTTCTGCTCTTTCTGTGATTTCAAACCACAGTGACTGGTGGTCACTGTTCCCCAGGTCTCCCCCACTCTTACCCCCCATCACTGTCCCTGTTTGTGAGCACAAGGTCCAGTATTGCCTTCTGCCGAGTTGGTTCCATGACCAGTTGCTTGAGGAAGGCACCCTGAAGGAGTCCAGGATAAATCTGCTCCCTAGTTGATGCTGCTGCTGGGATGCTCCAGTCCCGTCTGGAATATTGAAGTCTCCAACCAGTACTACCTCACCCTTGTCTGCCATCCTCTGGATGGCTAGCATCAGCTCCCTATCTGTTTCTTCCTCCTGGGCTGGTGGTCTATAGACCACACCTGTGCAGATGGCTGGCCCCATTTTCCTTTCCAGCTTAACCCACAGTATCTCTCCCCCATTTTGTTCCTCCTGGATCTCTGTGGCCCTTATGTCATTTTTCACATACAGTGCCACTCCTCCTCCCTTCCTGCCTGCCCTGTCTCTTCTGAATATGTTGTAGCCAGGTATGGCCAACTCCCAGTCGTGGTTATCATTACACCAGGTTTCAGTGATGGCCACAATGTCCAGGTCTGACTGCACCATGACAGCCTCCAGATCTTCCATCTTGTTGCTAAGGCTCCTGGCATTTGCACACATGGCTTTCCATGATTTGACCTCCCTAGACTGTTTCGCTGTTCTACTCCAGCCCCTTCCTTGGTTGTCCTTTATCCCTGGTTCACCTTGCTGTCTGCCTTTCTGCTGAATTTTGCCCCTATTCTGCCATAGCAGATAGCATGATAGCATGCTGTTGGCATTAGCTGTTGCCTTCCTGCACTGAGCTGAGTTGTTCATATTCCCCGTAATAACCACCCCTAGATTCTTTTCACCTCGATGGTACCTAACTGAACCTCTCCCAGCTGGTAGCTCCTCCCAGAGTTCCTTGCTCTGAAGTGCAGTACCTTGCACTTCTTAGCACTGAACCCCAACTGTCAAGTTTCCAACCACACGGCCAGTTTAGTTAGGTCATCTTGTAGCCCTTGCCACCCTTCTATGTCATCCACCACTGCCCCCATCTTGGTATCATCAGCGAACAAACTGATCTTACTCCTGATGCCATGTAAGAAATCTGACATGACAATCCCAAACAGCACTGGGCCCAATATCGAGCCCTGTGGAACCCCGCTTGTCACAGCCCTTGGGGATGAGAGTTCCCCCCAACACCATGACCCTTTGCTGCCTCCCCTTCAGCCAGTTCACAATCCAGTCCACTATCTCTGTCCCCGCCCCCACATATTCCAATCTAATTGTGTAATTACTCTATATACGAAGTATGGTACTGTACTGTATTGTATTGTATTGCATTGTACTGTATTGTCTCCTGGGTTACCCTGAAAAAGGGACTGCATGGTCGCAGTGGGCTCACCCGGTTACCAAAATTCAAATAAAATAAATAAATTATTTGCAAGCGTTGTGATGCATTCGCAACAGTTTCCCTGCTTTATGGCATCTTGTTTTAAAAAATGACACGTGTCATTTGTTTTTATTTGTAAAGTCCAACGAAAAGTGTTGTCTGATTATTTGTTGCCAGTTGCCCATTTGTGTTAAAACTGCACCACAAAGCCAGCCCAGGCCCAGTGGAGGAGCAGTTGCGCTTCTTCCCACCACGCTAGTGACCCTGGTTCAGGAACGCATTAGGGTCACTTGGGAGGCCGGCCAGGTAAGGAAAGACTGAGCACCCAATGGCAGCTCTTCCTCCATGGGAAGAGGGGACACCAGGTCCCGTTGCAGGGACTGCCACCTGGTGGAGGCTGGGCAGCAGTGCCACGGGAGTGCACAAATGGCAGGGTTCGAGTGTGACATGCTGGCACACATGTCCCAACACTACAACACAGAGGGAGAAAATGGAGGGAAAAGATGATGGGCTACCCTTAGCTAGCACCCCTCCTGGCTCTCGCACAACTGACATGGTGGGCCACCCATCCATCAAGGTTCTGAGCAAGTGGTTATTAACCAATAAATCCAGGAGAAGGTCGGTGATGGGGCTGAGGGGGTGCAGTCAGGCAGATCAGAGGGGAGAAAAAACTACTGCTAGAAAGAAAAACCTGTGTCATAAATTCTAGGGGCCCCTGTGAACATCCAGACCCATCTTTTTTATTTGTTTTATTTAAAATCTGTTAACCAGGTAAACCCCAAGAGTATCAAATGCCCATTTTCAAGGAGGACCCGAAGATTACAAAAGCTAAAAACAAACACAGTATATATTATAACAAGTATGGTAACAAAAACCTTGAGAAGTAGCAAGACAGTGCCTTTTTAAATGTTTCGTAGATCGGTTCTACGATGCCGGTTCAACAACACTTTTGCTGACCGGCATCTAAGTAACGGGATTTATGTTGACCGCAAGTTGCGGCAGACATAAATCCCATATGTCTCCCAGTCCTGTTTTTCTATCGGGTGGCTCTGCCCCCACACCCCCCATGCTTTGGATTATCAACTCCAGTCAAAGTTGATTCGGGGAGGGGGTGCAGGACCGGGAGACAGTGTGCCCCTGTCTCGGGCACACCAACACAGCGACCTGTCAGCAAAGTGTCGATTTTGCTGACAGCGTGGTATGTCGCTGTGTTGGTGTCACCGTCAGGTCGGCATACCTCATAGATACATTCAAAGACCCAAGATTCAACAATGATACAGTAGGAACATTCTGTAGCTTAACAGCACAACACAAAAACAGACATCTGCCCAGAAGATGTTCTTAAAAGAACAGAATGTGCAGAAGATATAATGGCAGATCTAGTACAATGTAAATTCGAAGAATTGTTGTGTTCCGATATAAAGAAATATTGAACATGTGAGGAGTAAAATCTTTTTAAGTTAATTAAACATAAGTAATGGACCCTCTGGTCAAAGGATAGCCAGCCCAATTTTTTGTAAAAATCACAATGATGTGTTACTCGATTTAGAGAGTCAAAAAATGACAGAAAGAATGATGCAGAATTTTTACTCACTGTAATAATGGCGAAGGAGCTGTGGCAATATACTGTAATGAAATGCCATATAATCAGTCAAGGACAGTAATAAAGACTTAGCCAGAATTTTACGAGAATTCGTTAATAAACAATTCTTGAGATGGAATTACTGCCCTTAACAAATAGGGACAGATTTAACCAAAGAATCTATATGATCTTGGTATGTAATGGATTGAACCAATGAAAAACCTAGATATCGTAAACTCTTAGGGCCCGATTCTCAAAGGGGGCTTGTCCGGCGCCAGCTGCGACAAACAGCAACTTGAGCCAAAGCCCTGTGTGCCAGGAACCCTGCACCCAATTCAGGTACAGGAGGGTTCACGGCGCTTACATCCCCACACTTGCAGCAACCCCTTCCATGTGGCAAATACATAGCTACGGTAGGGGGTGCCACAAATACTGCAGCAATGGCATGTCCTGTTCCCCAGCCCGATCCACCTTGTAGCCCCATGTGAATATATATAAGACCCCCGCCCAATGCCCAGTGTGCCCCACAATGAAAAATAAAGTAAAACCCCCACCCATCGCCCGATGTTGCTCACATTCATATTAGTTTATAAGACACCCCTGTCAGATCCTCCATGTCCCAGTCAGTATGACATGAAACATACCCTCTCAGTGGTGGACCAGTGCTCTCACCCCATCCCCATCAGGTAGTGCCACCCCATCTCAGACAGAGCCGGGCGATCAGCATAGCCCTCCTCACACCTCCTGATTGTCCTCGACTGAATCAGTCATGCGCGCGGATCGGTATGTGCTATGCTCATTGCTAATCAACAAGTGTACCATTACAGTCTGCCGCACATTTACAGTTCAGTCGGGGACTGGCTGCAGGGGTGTGAGGAGGGCTGTGCTGGTCCCCGTCTCTGTCTGGAGATGGGGGGGCACTACCTGCTAGGGTGGGGAGGCACTGGACCACCAATGAGAGGGCATATTTCTACATCATACTGACGGGGACATGGGGGATCAAAGCGGGGATGTCTTATATATCTATTATGAATATGGGGCACATTGGGGATTTGGGAGGGGGGACCTGCGGCGTTATTGCTACCAGAATCTCTCCCAGGGGAGAATTTTCTAAGTCCCCTTTAACCAGGCCTGGCTAGTCTAAGGGTACTTAGAAATTCTTCCTCTGGTAGAGTTCTGAGAATTGCATTTCTGGGGCCGTGGCAGCTTGCATCTGCCACATGTCACCTAGCACCTTGTTGCAGCCCATTTCTGGGTGCAGGAGTGGTGCAAGCCCCATTTGGGGCAGGCAGCCTGTGGTTGATGCAGGCTGCCTTTGTGAATTGCTCTGGGGGCATTTTTGGACACAAGGTGCACCTTGCTCCATATATGTTTGCTGCAGGCGCCTTGCGTCCTACTGTGGGCTTTGAGAATTGGGCCCTTAATCTTTTCAGTTTCTCTACCACCCAGGTCATAAAGTGGATGTAAAGATTTAAACTGTCTTAAAGGGACACTGTCAACCCCCTTACACTTTAAATTGTCCCTAGGTTAAAAAAAATGTATACTGTATGGTATATGGGAGAATGTTGTTATATATGAAAATCGGTTACTAGAACCAGCTGGTTTTTCTGCAGTAGTGATGTCAAATTGCTGTTGTGCTGCACTGGCTACATTACTACTGCAGCACGACAACTTAGAATGTCTGTGCTCGTGCACGATGAAATGGCCAGGCAGTGAGAGCCGGCGAGGAAATGACTAGCGCAGGAAAGAAGTAAGTCACAGGGGGACGTTTTTGGGACACAGAAGTGGTGTAATGGTTGTCCATACACTATAAATATAGAAACATAGAAGTTGACCGCAGATAAAGAAAGCAAGGCCCATCCAGTCTGCCCATTTCTTTTTCTACCTTATGAACGTGCTATCGGCCTTTGCTCTGTCAATGGCCTCTCTATTCATACTCATCAGTAGTGCTCCCTTATGCCTATCCCATGCCTGTTTGAAGCCCTGCACTATATTCATATCCACCACTTCCTGAGGTAGGCCATTCCATGCATCCACCACCTGTTCTGTGAAAAAGAACTTCCTCACATTGCCCCTTAATTGGCCTCCCTCTAATCTCATACTGTGTCCTCTTGTCCTGCTATTTTTCTTATATTGAAACGTTAGACTCTTTTACCTTGTTAACGCCCTTAAGGTGTCTGAATGTTTTGATCATATCACCTCTCTCCCTCCTTTGCTCTAGGGTATACATATTGAGCTCCATTAATCTGTCCTCATATGTTTTCTGATGCAGTCCCTGCACCATTTTGTTTGCCCTTCTCTGGACTGCCTCAATCTGGTTAATGTCCTTGTGAAGGTGTGGCCTCCAGTACTGCATGCAATACTCCAGATGGGGCCTAACCAGTGTTTTGTAAAGAGGGATTATTATGTCCCTCTTATGACTTGTGATACCCCTAATAATACACCCCAACATCCCCCTAGCCTTACCTACTGCTTTAGTGGTCTGCTTGGATGATTTCAGGTCATCTGTGATGATGATGCCCAAGTCGCTTTCTTCCTTTGTGACTGCCAGCAACTCCCCTCCCAGCCTATAGGTGGCTTCAGGGTTTCTCTTTCCTATGTGCATGATCTTGTACTTCTTTGCATTAAACCCCAATTGCCACTCTTCCGACCATTTTGCCAGTTTATTCAGATCTCTTCTCATTCTGCCCACCCCATCTGGATCATCTACTCTGTTGCAGATCTTGGTGTCATCTGCAAACAGACAAACCTTACCCTCCAGTCCATCTGCAATGTCAGTGATGAAGATATTGAAGAGGACTGGCCCCAGGACTGATCCCTGAGGTACCCCACTTGTGACTTGCATCTCTTCTGACTGTATACCGTTTATCACCACTCTGCTTTCTGCCCGTCAACCAGTTTGCCACCCAGTTGACCAACTTCTGACCCACCCTGAGCCTACCCAGCTTATTAATCAATCTTCTATGTGGAACAGTATTGAAAGCTTTGCTGAAGTCAAGGTAGGCAACATCAACCGCTCCCCCTTGGTCCACCACTCTTGTTACCCCGTCAAAGAAATCTATGAGATTAGTTTGGCAGGACCTTCCTGTTGTAAACCCATGCTGTTTTGGATCCTGTGCTCCTATGAATTCCAGGTGTTGCACTATCCTTTCCTTAAGGAGTGCCTCCATAATCTTGCCCACTACTGAGGTAAGACTGACTGGTCTGTAGTTCCCTGCCTTCTCCCTGCTACCACTCTTGTGGAGCGGGATCACATGAGCCCTTCTCCAGTCTTCTGGGACTCTCCTGTGCTCAGAGACTCACTAAACAGTTCTGATAATGGCTCTGCTAGTTCCACCCTTAGCTCCTTCAGTACCTTGGGATGTATGCCATCAGGTCCCATTGCTTTGTCCACCCTCAGCTTATCAAGCTCTTGTAGGACCCTTTCTTTTGTGAAGGAACTAGTGCACACCTCTCTCCCCCTATAAAAATTGTGTATGAGCAATAATACAAATACAAGGCTATTTTTCAATCTCAACCTTTCCATGATAACAAGACCTCTTGAGCTGTGCTCGCAAGGTCTGTTACTATGGAAACCTATCGATCAGAAAATATCCTTGTTGTGTATGATCACTCATACACAATCATCTATGTTATGATTGCCCACATTCTGTAGAGATTGCTGATACAGCTGGTAGTTTGATTCTAATTTTTTTTCCATTTTAAAAGTTAAAAACAGACTGCCCACCATACTGGTATTACCACACAAAAACGTTGGTTTGTTTACACTCTTTGATCAACTTCCACTGCATTTTTCCTGGACTTGGAAATGCCCCTAACACAGTCTAGCGATCCATGAGGCTGTGGGAGGAAAGGAGACTAGTGCCTCATGGGTGGATGCACTGATTGGGGGTGTTCCTTATGTTTGGGAAGTATGCAATAAGAGTAGATCAAGGATTTCAAGCAAAACAAGGTTGGGTATAATTGCACCATTCCATGCATTTCATTTCTAATAAGTAAGGAAACAAATTAAACAACCAACAATGTCAAGGAGTTTTAGAGAAGGTAAGCAATCATAAAATGTGGGTTTCTAACTAGAAATCATATGATGTAAAAAAAGTTGACAGTGTCCCTTGAAGTTTTTGCTGGGACCCTAATGGCATGAATTTTGTTTTTGTAGTACTTAGTAACATCCCATTATCCAGCAGCCAATTTGGGGCTTTGGCAAAATCTTTTTGTATATGGTAAGCAATTTCAGCAAAATTAGAATCTGACCTGTACAATACAATGTCACCATCGTACATAATAATACACATATCCGAACCCTGAATGAATGAAGGGAGTTTAAAAAAAATATTAAAAAGAATGGGACTGAGGATAGAACCCTGGGGAACATCCATTTTTATATAAACTGGGGTAGAAAGACAGTAGTATTAAGCAGAACCGATGGTTTTCTGTTTGACAGATAATGCTGAAACCAGGAAACAGAAGCCAGAAATAAAACCAGGTCCAAAAGTATTAAAAGCAGGCAACCATGATGGACAAGATGGAAGGGCTTTGATAAGTACTAGAACAAATCCCAGCCACATTCCCCGCTGTCCGATGTCCTATGAAAGACCCTAGTGACCTCCAGCATAGCCATAAGGGTACTCTAATTATCCCTAAAGCCAGGCTGGTAATGAGTTAGGAAACTCCTACAGCCCACGTACCTTTTTAAATGATCAAAACAATTTTTTCAGGGACCTTGGATAGAGGGGCCAGGAGGGAAATTGGGTGATAGTTCTTTTTTCTTGTATAATATTTTTATTGACAAACAATAAATTTATCTTTTGTACAGCATTGTTTATCACATATCATATCCACAGGTTCTGCATCTTATGTGTACCTAAGTTATGACAGCATTAGATTCCCTATGTATCACTTGTACAGTGTTTATATATTACTAAGCTTTCTCTCTGAACCCATCTGCTCATTGCACATATTTTTATGACTTGCTGTCACTACAGATTCTGGCTGTAGCAAACTGCATATTGACTGTTTTTTAACTACAATAAAAATAACAACAAGAAAGAGAAAAAAGAAATAATGAATAAAAACAATAACAAACCCCACATGGTCTGTATCTGTTATTTATAATTACATTCATCTTTATGTTGCTAAGTTTCTTGTTCTCTATTTGGCTGCTACCCTTACTGAATTAGACTATCCTTAGTCCATTTATTACCTTACATGTAGATGGGACTCACCCCATCCCATCCCTCCCTTAGAAATGCTGCCTCTCCTGGGTCAGGTGTTCAGGAAATTGGTCCAGACTCCCAGGAACTTATTCTCATTCCCTTTAATATATATGTTAGCTCTGTCCATCGCAGGGCTTTAATAGCAAGCTTTTCCATTGTTCCATTGTAGGCAGAATATTAGTGGTCCACAGGTTTTGGATACCCTGCCTCGCAACTACCAGTAGTATTCTAACCCATCTGGGATGCATCATCTAGTCTCCATTATCCTCCCCTTCCACCCTAGTAGCAATGACCTAGGGAAAGTCTCTATTGGGCTCCCCAACATTCCTGAGATTTCGCTCGCCACTCCCTTCCAATATTTTCCCAGCTGTCAGCACCCCCAATAGTAGTGCATAAACTATCCTGCGCCACTCCACATTTGCTACAGGTCAGTGAAACCTTTGGGCAAAACCTGTGGACCATGCTCGGTAGTAATACAAATGGTGCAAAATTTATATTGCACTTTTGTATTTGTTGCAGATTAGCAGTCCCATATGTGACCCCAGTAACATCTCTCAGTTGGACTCTTTATCTCCATCCCTAGACTCTGTTCCCACCACCTTTAACCTTGTGCTTCTTGAAAGACTGGTCTATCTAATTGCACGCTTCTGCCATCAATCCTTTTCATTTCTGACTGCAGCTAGTAATTCCTCTCAACCTCTGAGATTGCAGTGTTTCTCACTTGTACCCATTTAGTCATTTGCTATAGTCCCTAACCTGGAAGTATCTAAAAGATGTGTGACTGGAATACCCAATCCCATTTGTATGTCTTGAAAAGAACAGCCCTGCTCTTGTGAAGAGGCCCCCACACACCTCAATACCTTTTCTTGCCAAATTTTGAAACCATCATCTTTATCCCTGGCAAAAATCAGGATTATCTACTACTGGAACAAGGAAGGTATTCTCAGTGCTGCCCCTTGTCTTTTTTGATAGTTCCCTAGGCTTCTAGGTTAGCCACTACCATGGGGTTTGGGTCCTCCAGTTTCCTATATGCCTTCAGGCCATCCTTTCCCAAATATGCTGAAATCCTCCCCGGTGCCCCTTCCTCCTCCAGATCTAGCCATCTAGCTGCTTTATCTCTGTTGATCCAGTTCTGAAGGTACCTATACTGAGTGGCCAGGTAATACCCCTTAATGTCAGGGAAGCTCAGGCCTCCCCGTTCTCCAGATGCCTTAAGTTGCTGAAGGCTTATTCTCAATTTTTTGCCTTATCATATGAACTCTGTGAAGCCCCTCTCAAGCCTTTTAATATCCCCCTTTGTAGGGCAGAATGGCAGCATTTGCATAACATAAAAGGGTGATAGCTCTTGGTTAAAGTTTAATCGACGACTTACACATAGGGACTACTGCTGCCTGCTTCCAAGACTGAGGGGTCTCTGAATATGTAAGGGAGTGACTAAACAAAAAACATCCAAGCAAAAGCCATCAAATCTAAAACAACAGAGATGTAAATCAGTCTAGTCAGCCACCGTCTGAGACCTTAAATTCATTCCATGAAGATATTCCAAAGTCGGATCCACAGTTACATTTTTAAATTTAGAATTAAGATGAGCCTCCTCAACATTTAACACTGTGGAATCAGAGACCAAGGGAGTTACAGGAGAAGCCAGATTGGCAGCATCAAAAAAAAAAAGGTTATATTTAGAGACAACAGCAGATTGATCAGTTATCTCCCCATTATCCGTTGTCAATAATGATGCATGATGAGTGCTATCAGATTTATCAAGTAATTTATAAAAAAAAATCAATTTTCTTGTTGCCTAATGGAAGAGGAAAACTGGAGTTTCAGGAAGTATTCAGGTTTTGTCCACCTCACCAGTTGATTGCAAATATTCTTAAACTGTTTGTATTTTAACAAATTAGCGGGGCTATGGTACCTGGTGTAAGGGTGCCAAGCTCGATGCCTTTCCTGCAGCTTTGCAGTAACCTCATGTGTTATCCATTCTTGACAGCAATTTTTTTAACTGCAGTTTGCATGGGGGGGTGCAAATCTATTGCAAATCATGACAAATTCAGTAGCAATGAAATTCAAAATAGAATTGACACATGGTATTGAGTACAAATGGGATCAAATAATACTAGCTACTGCTTTCCCAAATTCAACTATATTTAATTTTTCAGTGACCAAGATGTTATATAAATGGGGGAAATTTTTGGTTTGCGTGCACTCCATAGACAGATTACAGGACAGTCGTCGCTTAAACTATCAGCAAGGGGGCACGCATCTCTGTTATTATAGCTTGCTGGAGTGCTCTTGGCCAATCAAAGTGCTCCCATTCCCTGTGTGTGTGTGACACTTTTATACTATAAAGGGTGCCAAACACACAGGTGCCCTGGAAGCGAGCCCATTCTGGGGCAGAACTGTAAATTTGTAAATTGTAAATTAATTGTTTTTTGTAATTTATTGTTACTGTGTGATATATGTCACTGTTATTATGTAATTTATATTTAGTTGTGTTCTACCGGGTCGGGCCTGAAAAAGGGCCAATGGTTCAGTGTCCTTACACGGTTAACAAATGAATAAGTAAATAAATAAAAATGTTTAATATATTACTGATCGCCCTCGATCAATAATGTATAATTACACCCTGTGAGACCGCGCTTACATTTATAAGAGTGAGCTCACTTACTGCTCACAACGTTGACTAGCCGAGTTGGGAAACAAGCTTGAGTTATCCGAGGGCTGGCCAGGGGAGAAGTCTAGGGCATCCCAGAGGATGCTTCCCACCTCAGGGAGGGAGGGATGACAGCCTCTGCTGCGCTACTTGCACAAGGGTGACCACAGGTGGTGGTGGTATAAGTTAGAGCTGCTGATCCTCAGGAGGGAGGACACAGACCACTGTGGAAGTGTGCACCAGCATGCACATGCATGCATACATGCATCCACAGGGCCCCAGTCACAACAAAGGGGTCAGGAATGTACAAATGTGGAAATGCACCCAAGATGATGCAGTGTGATGCTGGCCCCACATCATCAACTGTGGCACCCACCACTGACCACACGGTTTCTCCTTTGGAGGAACTGATGCCCCTCTCTGATGGCTCCACCCTTGGGTGCAAGCCAGGGAGGACCAGAGAGTGTAGGTAAGTCCCAGGGAAGGTGAGCGACAGGGCAGGGTGCAGGGGTTTGGCCAATGTGGGACATCTGCGTGAAAGAGGGGGGAAGTGCAATGAATTAAAAACCATAAAAATGAGTGATCTTTTGACCAGCCCAATGGTGCGGAGGGCTCAGGTGCCGCCACGCCAGTGACCGGACTTTAGGAATGGACATGGGTTGCTTGGCGGCCAGCTAAGGAGGGAGGGAGGATTGAGTGCCATAAGACTGCTCTCCTCCCTTAGGGTTGGTGGTTACGATGGCTTGCTGCTTGTCTGCCACCTGGAGGTATCTAGGTGGCAACACATGTGAAAATATACAAAAGAAAGGAGGATCCCAGGCACAGGGCACTGCAGGCATCTCTGTGGAAGAGGAGGAGCTCGCATATCACACCCTCTGCATGTGATGTGGGCTGGGGTGAAAAAAGTAGAAAATAACCCTGAACTGCAGGATGAAGATGACTCCTTGCAGGCCTCACACCGGTGACCAGGCACCTCCACCACCACAGTCCTGTGGCAGAGGACGGTGGAGTAAGGTGGGTCCTGGAGAATCTGGGTGATGGGGCTGGGGGAGTTGTTCAGAAGGGGGTGGCCATTGGCAGATAAGGAAGATACAATGTATATGGAAAAAACAAAGAGTGATCTCACTTATATTCATAGGGTATCAGAACTGCTCACCTTGGTTCCCATACCCTAAGAATGCATATGACATCACATCACTTATAACCAAGGCCACTGTTTTACAGTGATTAAAGTAATGAAATTATGCTTTCAAGACTTGAAATTCCAGGAACTGTACCAGTAATTGTTAGTCTAATTTCCAGATTTTACCGGGATTCTACAGTCGTTCTTTTAATATGTGTATCATTAATCAGAATAAAAGATGGTTTAATATATAGATCATTAAGTGAAGCAAACTGCAAATAGTACAGGAAGCAGTTATACAAGTTCTGTAGATTTACTGATCTGGTATTAAATGCCAAATTCCCCTGAAATTCTTTGTTTTTACCAGCGGTGTGCAGGCAGTCCAAATTCCGGAATTTTAATGGATTTTCTGGTAAAAACTGAAAGCCAGTGGCCTTGCTTATAACCATAAGAGTGGTCTCCTTGGATAGAAACATAGAATTTGATGGCAGATAAGGACCACTTGGCCCACCCAGTCTGCCCATTTCCCTACCTAATGGATAAGCTGCAGATCCTAGTTAACCAGCAGCCTACTTTTTCCTACGCCCACCCCTAGAATTGCCTTATGACTGTCCCATGCATGCTTGAATTCCACCACTGTTTTTGACTCCACAACCTCCTCTGGAAGGCCATTCTATGCATCCACAACCCTCTCTGTGAAAAAATACTTCCTTACATTACCTCTGAGCCCCCCCATCTTCAAACTGTGCCCCCTTGTTTTTGCACACCTCTTTTTCTGAAAGATGCTACCCTCTTGGACTTTGTTGATTCCCTTGAGGTACTTGAAAGTTTCTATCATGTCCCCCCTCTCCCTCCTTTCCTCGAGGCTATACATATTAAGCTCCTTAAGTCTCTCTTCATATGTCTTCCGGTGCAGACCCTGCACCATTTTAGTTGCCCTCCTCTGGACAGCTTCCATCATGTCTATGTCTTCTTGAGATTGGTCTCCAGAACTGTACACAGTACTCCAGATGGGGTCTCACCAGCTGTCTGTACAGAGGGATAACAACTTCCTGTTTTCTACTGGTGATGCCTCTCCTATGCATCCCAGTATCCCCTAGCCCTCCTTACTGCCCTCTCACATTGCTTGCCCACCTTCAGGTCATCTGATATGACTACCCCCAGGTCCCTTTCCATTTTTGTTGTTGTTAGTATCTCACCCCCAATTGTGTACTCTTCCCCTGGGTTTTTGTTTCCCAGGTGCATTATCTTGCACTTCTTAGCATTGAATCTAAGCTGCCATACATTTGACCATTCCTCTAACCTTGCTAAGTCCCTTCTCATCCTTTCCACCCCACCTTGTGCATCAACTCTGTTGCAGATCTTTGTGTCATCTGCAAAGAGACATACTTATCCTTCCAGTCCCTCTGCAATGTCACTTAGAAAGACATTGAAGAGGACCGGTCCTAATACTGAACCCTGCGGTACCCCACTAGTAACCCCCCTTTCTTCAGAGTGGACTCCATTTACTATTACCCTCTGTGTCCTGTCCTCCAGCCAATTCTTTAACCAGGCTGTCATCTTGGGACCCACTCCCAGGCTGGCTAACTTGTATTAATCTTTTGTGTGGGACTGTCAAATGCCTTGCTAAAAGTCTAGTAGGCTATGTCAGGCCCTCCTTGATCTACTACTTTGGTCACCCAATCAAAGAAATCTATTAGATTTGTCTGGCATGACGTTCCGCTGTGAATCCATGCTGCTTGGGTGCTATGCCCTCTGGCCTCTAGGTACTCAACAATTCTTTCCTTCAGAAGTGATTCCACCATTTTCCCTATCACTGAGGTTAAACTAACAGGTCGGTAGTTTCCGGCTTCTGCCTTGCTCCCACTTTTGTGAAGGGGAATCACATCTGCCCTCCTCCAGTCCTCAGGTACCACCCCATCCTCCCATGATCTATTAAAGAGGGTAGTCAGTGGTGTCACTAGTTCTACCCTTAGTTCTTTTAGAATTCTGGGATGAATCCCATCAGGCCCCATTGCTTTGTCCACCTTCAGTTTTAAGAGTTCTTTCAGAACTCTTTCTTCTGTAAATGGGCTGGTATCAACTTCTGTATCCAGAGTGCTTCTATTGTTTGTATGTATACATTCCTCTCACTGGAATGAATGGGAGAGGCTGCAGCACGTGAAGACCTGTTATATAACCAACAGTGCTTCACGCGTTGCTATGTTCTAAATTCCAGTTTTGTCCCATACTTCAAAATGAGCCATTTTTGACTACAATTTTTTTTAAAAGCATCCCAAAACACTCTAAACCTATCTGATTTTTTTGTGCAACTTAAAATACCCCACGCTGCACCCACCTGTCGATATCCCATCCCTCTGCTTCCCAAAACAACCACGATAAACTAGTTAAGTTTTATTTGTTTTAAACATCCGCCACTAAGCAAAGACTCCTCATCATTTGACTTCCCATCTGAGTGCTGAAACAGGAAGAGAAAGGGAAGTCGCCTTTCAACCCTAGACATTTTAAAATGCAAAACACTGCAACCAGTTTATCTTGGTTATTTTGGGAAGCAGTTGGATGAGACAACAGCACCTGGATGCATTTTTTTAACATTTTCACAAAAAAGCCAACTGGGTTTTGATTTATTTTTGTGGGTGGAAGCCTACAATCTCTGGTGTGTATGAAAAAAGAGATGATCAGTAAATCGTTAACGACATTCTGATGATATCTCTGGTATTCAGGAATGTCAGCAAGTATGTTTTTAGGGTTCCAGAACTGTTCTTGAACTAAACCATACGAACGTTCTAGACTGCACTCATAGCCAAGAGACAACTGTCAGAATACCATGTACTTACAGTATCAGGCGTACCTGTAGCTGGCAGCAGTCTGGAGATACTGATGACTAAGTGTGCCCTATACTGATACTACAATGACACCATTTTAGACCCTTGTGCAGCACGGAGAATGGCATGACCACAGAAACAGAAGGAATAGAGTGGCAATGACATGAGATCCAAATGCATTTGCTTCCGCCATGATAGAATACGACCTGTTATCTTCTATGGCCAAAAACAGTTATGTGGTTAAGGTGTCATGGCAGTGCCATTCTAGTCCTTTCACTGACGCTAGGCCTAACTGAGGTAGTTAGGAACAGCTTCCCTCTGTGACATTACAAACTTCTAAAAAATGGTGCCAATGTAATTTCGATATAAGGCACACCATGTAGATCATACAAAAAGAAAGTCTCTTCTTCTGGATGACGTCTGTGGGACAGACATAGAAACATAAAACATGTAGGCAGAAAATTACTTCTGTCCGTCCAGTCTGTCCTGTCATACATAGCCTGCAACACCTGTAGACTGCTGCTGGCTGCAGGAAAGCCCCAATACCTCATTTATAAGAACCTCTCATGGGCTTTCATACTGTGAGGGGCACCGTTATACGTGGGTTATTGCTTACTGTTTAAGAGGTTCTCGAGGTTATAAATAGGTCCATTATGAAAGGATTTTCCCTTCTGTTAAACAGGCTCTGCAGCCTTCTTAGATTTCACATCATGTATCCTGTCCAGCTGCCTTTGCTTATTTCGTTTTGCAGCTATAAAATGGCAGTCTGTTCGGAGTGATTAGAGAAAGCGGCTGTGCTGAAAGATGCAGCTCTCTGTACATCGTTCTGTTGTTTTAGGAATACATAGAGAATAATACATGGGTAAGTGTGTGTAACCAGAACTTTATATGGAAGAGTGATGCTACGTAACCCCAAGAGCAAAGCTTGAGGGATTTATGTAAGCATCACATACTGGGGGTGTGCATACACCAACCCAAGTTCTCAGAAAACCAAGGCGCTGGATCAGTGTGTGTTCTGGACACAAAACTGAAAATAGCATTAGAATTGCCATTTGGACCATAGGTCTTCTTCAGGAATTATCTAAAAGAGAGAAAAAAACAAAGTTAGTGGAGGGGTGAGAGGGAATAAGGGTATATATGAGTGGAAAGAAAATAGGGGGAGGCAGCAGGAGAAAAAGTGATAATAGGCAAGGTAAGAATAGAATCTGGAAAACAAAAAGGGTGGCGATGGGAATGAAAAGGCATAGTAGGAGTGAATGAGCCAACCCATGTTTTGTTTTTCATAATTACTGGGTAACATTTTTCATTGGATTGTAAGACTATACCACATAGTTTAAAGCCACACACTTGACTGAAAGGTCCCGATTACACCTTCACTCCAGGGTAAAGGTGAAGAGCCCCTAGCCTCCCCTAATAGGTTTTGTCCCAATACTACTGATCATTTTACTGGACATAACACTTGAAGTCTGATGCCCCCCCCCCCCGCCATTTACATGAATATAGCCTTTATAGACAAAGCACAGGACAGTGAAATGTAAAAAAAAAATATCTGAAATGTAAATGTGTTGTGTCTAAATATTGGGGTTTTTCAACTGTTTTTTTTTTCCGCTCAGGAATGACAACTACTCTTTAATCACGCAGTCCTTCAGTGTGCTCATCCCTAAAGAGGGATACAAGCTGGACCCCACTAAAAATGAGATAATGCATCTCAGCTGGGCTATCTTGAGTAAAGTAAGAAATGGTAAAATAAGAATGTATTCTTTTCAGAAGCTGCCTTAGAGCCTTGTGTATTTCATTCATCTCTGCTGTTCCGTACCCTGAAAAGTATGGAGAATAAATATGTCAGCCCCAGAGGAGCTACGGAATTAAGATTTCAGTCCAACTTCCAACTGTAACTCTTTTCATTATACTGTCGGCAGCAAGTAGTCGCACAGTACTAGCTAATGGGATAGCCTCAATTAGTGCCTCTGTGCCGTGAGCAGCTGAACAGTTTCCATTTGGCACAGGATGCTTCTCAACCAGGGCATTCTTTTCACAGTCCCTTTCATCCGTCACATGAGTGAAGTGTGAAAAATGCTTCCAGCCTCCTGACTGCACTAGTATCCCAGGATGGGGGCGGAGGAGTTGGGGGTTGTGCCAATGATCATCCATGCACTAAGGAAGAAACTGAATGGACTTCTTGTTTTATCTAGTGATTTTCATACACACCATATCCCAAAGCACTTTACAAGCTCTTAAAGTCATTATGAAATTGATAGAAAGAATGCTGGCCCCTGACTGGCCAAGAAGTACTTTCAGCCGGGCCATTATCTCAGTTCAATGGCCCAGCCGAAAGTAGCTCAACAAAAATATGTTTAAAAAATACGCCCTTAAAATGACCCATTTCATAATTGCGATAATATGTGTTATGGTGGGCCAATGACCCTTCTTGTGTGGTGGAAGCACTTGGCTCCACCTCATGCTTCAACCCACGTGAGGGGGGCCGTTACTTCCACCGTAATGCACCCCGTCATGCCTTATTGCTTAATTAACTCATACCCTGAGCAGTCATTTTGTATCAGGTAAAGCAGTGGAGGGTTCCGGCTTTATTTATTTAAATTTGTTTAACAGGGTAAGAACCCAAGGCAGAGTTTAGATTACATTCCTGGTGCTTTATTTCAAGTTTTGAAAACCGCCCCAGTATGTAAACAGTGGCAGTGCCACGCTGCACCATTTTGAGCGAGCAGCGTGCTCAGACAGCTGACTTGTACTGAATTCATACAAGCGCCATGCGCCGAAATCACACTCACACTTGAAATGGCATAGCGTGATCAGCCATTGTTTACACACTGGGGAAGAGTTCACAACTGAAATAAAGCACCAGAGAGAGGTAATCTAAACACAATTTTTGCCAGCGATACGTCTGGGGTAGGGTTATTTAAATACAGAGTGTCTTCCTTTAAGGTAGCCCAGAGAGGTTCATTGAGAAGGAGAAAGAGTAAGGAAAGCTCAGGGAGTGTAGAGGGTGGGGGGGGACTAGGTTGCTCAAGGTGAAGTTAAAGGAGAACTGCTGTCTCATCTATAAAAATCAGCACTGGGGGCACTACTGAGCAGCCGCTGAAGAAGCAGTAAGAATCTTGAGCTCCTGGGACAACTTGATGACAAACTTGTAAAACTATTTTCGTCAACAAACCAGCATATTCTACTACTTAACTGATCAGTGAGCGAAGCCAGAACAGAATGTGCAAGCCTTGCGGTGACTACTGCAGACACAGTGGACTTTTTTTCTCTGAAAAACCAACAACATGATGGGAGGCCTGCACAGCAGGGGAAAGCAACAGAGCTAGCTAAGCAAACAGGAGAGGCAACACTTTCAACGATTCAAATCATCTTGCAGCAGCTCATCAAAATGGTTCAAGATCTGGACTGTAAATCTGATGGACTCACTCTCTGGGTTTCTGCTCTAGATACTTGCATAGATGCATGCAGACTGTCAGTTCAAAGGATGGAGGCATCCACCATTAAATCTGCCACTATGACGACCAAGTTGATGAAGGAAAATTCCCTTCTAAGGCAGCCACTGGAAACAGTTGAAAACGGTATCCCGTGATAATAGATACTGCAAAATAGCGACTGTCAAAATAGCGACAAATAATATAATATAATTCTGAATATGTAATTCTCTCTGAAATCATTGAGCGGCGTGGTGTTAGAATCTTTAAGATGGGGGTGTGTGGGGGGCACAGCCTCCCGCATTTATATCAAGTAATCATGCAAAAAACAACAGTTGAAGGAAAAGGTAGTAGTAGCTGTTATTGGCAGTGGCAGTCGCTATTTTGACGGTCGCTATTTTGCAGTAGCTATTATCACATGGAACCGCTGAAAACCAAGCAAGTGAGAGAAACTTGAGATTACTGGGGTGCACAAAAACAGCAGAAGGAGAGAGCTACTTACTGTTTGCAAAAACTCTGTTACTAACCATCCTGGGAATGTCTGAGGTTGATCCTCTATTACCTATAGAAAAAGCTTATTGGGTGACCCCCCACCCTGGATGGGCAGCTGCAGACACTTCTGCACTACGCACATTTATTGTGGTGTGCGCCAGGCTCGGGGACAGAGCCCTTGCGATGTTGAGGACATGGAGGTATCTGAAATATGGGGAAAAGACACTGCTCTTATTTCTTGATTTATCCTACACCACATGCCAATGCCAAAAAGCCTTTGACAGGGTCCGGTGTCGGTTACGACAACTCAAGCTCCAACACCAGCTATTGTTCCCAGCGAAACTCAGACTTCAGTGGAATGGGCATCAGTGCTTATTCAATGACCCAAAAGAGGCAGATAAGATGGTCTGCTGAGTTGAGACTTGAGCAGTATGGGAGTGGGGGTGGGGCAGAATCCTCCAGTGGATAGTGATCTCATTAATGGATGGGGAAGTTCGGACTATGCTGGATGAGACTTTTCTTTAACTGTTTTATTCCTTAGCTAGGAGACTCAGTATTTCTACAGCGACTTAAAATTAATACCAATATGCTGGGGTGCTGTTTTAAAAAGGGGGTACTGCCTGAATGATTGCACACTTTCAACTTGGTGGTTCCCGCCTTCATCTTCAAGGACTGTCATATCTAGAACTGTCACACGTTTGTGTAGGCTTGTGCGCACCTTGGCTTGGACTTTCACACAATTGTGCAGATGTAGCAATCAGCAACCTTACAACCACATACTGGTACCACAGACTCACTCAGCAAGTAATCTGGTCTGGACTCAGTCTGAGCAATCCTTATTAATTTATTGTTACTATATTTGTTATTACGATTGCAAAGTATTGCAAAATGTTTATTTTAGCAGGTTTGGCTGACAGAGTTATGTGGGTCACTGCACCGACCGGTAGAAAAACGAATATGACTTATTATCAAAAGTGGTGTCACTGCAGCACTCTTAGGATATCGAGGCTATTATTCAATAATACCGTTTTAAAGTTTCAATAGTTAACACTGTTAATCGATGTTTGTTTCTGGGAGTTGGGGGGAAACTGTTTTATTAAAGTCTTATGTGAAGGCAGTGGGGGATCTCTTGACCAGTAGGTCAATATGGTAACAGGGCAAGAGTAACACATCCTTTACTGACTACACCTTGTACTTTCTTGGCTGCATGTGTTTGGCAAGTTCAGCGATAGAAATGGAGCCTAAGGGCTATTGGTTCTCCCCCACAGGATGTGCCTAAAGAGGGGGTGTACTTCATTTCTTCTTTGTTTTTTTTTTTGTTTTTTTAATATAGCTTTTTATAGGCTTTTTTGTAGGTTTCTCCTGCATCTGCCCCCTGCGGGGCCCTGGCCCGTATGTGCATGTGGAGTCACGCATGCACATCGGAAGCCAACTCAGCCCCTTCTGCCCACCCGTACTGCCTCCCCCGCCCGCCTATGTTACTCCACTGGACCTCCACCTGGTGGGGACAGAACTACGGGAGGGGTGACAACCCTCCCCCACCACCACTGGGAGAGGAGAGCAGCCCAAAGGCTTGCTCAATCCCACTCCTTCCCCCCAGGATGGCACCCCGACGACCCGCAGTAGTTCCCGAACCCAGGTCACCGGCGTAGTGCAAGGTAAGGCATCCAGTGCCTCAACCCTCAGCGCCATTAGGCCGGCTTCATTTCTTCTTTGTAAGTGTACAAACGTATTTTGTGGTTGGAAATGCTGTCCTCCTGCGGATTAAATGTTTGTAAGTTTTTTGCTTGCAAAACCTAATGAACACAAATTAAAAAAATCAATACTGAGGAGAGTGGGGCTTCAATAACAGGATTGCCAGTACAGGCACAGTCTTTGTAGTGTGTATGTCCAAATGGAACCCTAGCAAAAACTGCCAATAGAGAGCTAGCCAGCAGGCATTCCGTGCGGTGCCTGTCTCTGCCCCCAAGACTGTGCTGGATGAGAGGGATAATACCACACTGTAATGTCACATGATTGCCCCATCTATGATATGTATGGAGATTTTACGTACTCTGTTTCACCTATTCCCTGCTGTATTTGCCAAAACTAAACCCAAATGCCATGTTAATTATGAACAATATACTACAGGTTATTGTGGCTCCCGGAGCACCTAGAAGATAAGGATCCTGTGGGGAATATTACTTCCCTCCTAAACCACATCCTACAGCTAGGTGAATTGGCCTAGGCTGTCGGGACCTATGAAATCACCCCTTGTGGCTGTCAGGATGCCATTTTGGGACCACAGACATAGCTAATCATTATGACTAACAGTGCAGAGGGATTACCTCTTATCTGCAGTGAGGAGGAGTGCCGCGGTACAGAAAGAAGTGGGAGAGCACCTATATCTTTTCCTGGATTTGAGATTTGCAACCCGGGAGTGGAAGCAATCCTTTGACGCAGTGGGAGTGGTTCTGTGGGAACTTGGAGGGGTTAACTCCTTACAGCTGCCTGCCAAACTCTGAATCTCGAATGCCAGAAAATCTTATCCATTCAGAAACCCTGCAGGGGTTGGAAGGCTGTTAAAGAAAATTTGGCACGTGAGCAGAGGACTCTGATTCAAAGAAAGGCAGTTTATTTGTAAGGTGAAAGGCAATGATGTGGACAATGAAGTAGCCATTCTGTGAATTATTTCCTAATCCCCAAAGTCCGGGCAGCCTTTCTTCCATGTCAGCCACTGCAGCTCCACCCCCCAATTTTCCTCCAGGACTTACCCTTGCACAAAAGCAGCATAGCCTGGGTGCTCAGTGAGTGCAAGGCCTACAGGTGACTGGGAGTCACCTAGCCACCTGGACCCTTTTAACACTATCCTGTCCGGAGAAGAAGTGGATATTCTTCAGTGCCGCCCAAGATGAACCCTCGCACACTCCCATGTCTAGGACATCAGCAAACTGCCACTCCTCCTCCTTCTCCACAACAGAGTCCTTAGTTGCCATGCCCTCAGCCAACACTTGGGGGCAGGCTAGTACTGTGCACTGAGACCCACCCACTCCAGAAGAAAAAATTACTTACCTTAGTAATGTTGTTTCTTCTAATGGAGTCTTGCTATATTATAGACATTAGCAGTTTGATCCAGCTCTAGAACTGCCCCGGAGTGAAATGGTTAAAACCATTCCAAAATAGAATTTTGACACGAGAGCAGCTCTATCTGTGTCATTTCAAACTTGAACTGTCAGATCTTACGAGCCAAACTCACTAAGGTCTGTGTGAAGCTGTAACCTACACTAGCCAAATGGCTACCTAAATAATAACAACCATTGATGGTCCCAACATCCAAGACTCAAGTCAGGGGACCAGAAATACTAACACCAATCTAATAATATGAAAATGGAACATAAGTATAATAAACACACACACCGTACACATACCACACCCCAAAGTCCCAAAGGGACAAAATGCTAACAGGACATAAGTAGTGCTCACACTAAGTTGCCCGCACCCCACCAAGTAGAGGTTCTGAGAGGGGCAGGTTGGGGGGGAGGTCTATAATATAGCAAGACTCCATTAGAAGAAACAACATTACTAAGGTGAGTAATTTTTTCTTCAAACAACATGAAGTCTTGCTATATTATAGACATTAGCAGAATACACAGCAGTACCTCCATGGAGGAGGGGCAGAACCTACTTAGGGAATAGGCTCTGAAGAACAGCTGTGCCAAACCGAGCATCTCTCCTGGCCTGGACATCCAGGGGTAATGCTTGGTAAAAGTGTGTACCATTTTCCAAGTAGCAGCCTGGCAAATCTCTAATAAAGGGATATCTCTGGCAGGCAGCTAGAGACGAGCTGTACCCCTGGTAGAATGAGCCCTCAAACCAGGGGGCTCTGCCCACTTTCTGATAACAAAATTGGATACAGAGACAATCCACCTGGCTATTGATCTCTTAGTGGCAGGTTTGCCTTTCCCAACTTCACCATAGGTAAGGAAAAGTTGGAGGATTCGAGACCTGTGACCTTTGTGCACGCTCTATATAATAACTAAGAGCTCTCTTAACATCCAGGCTGTGCAACCTCCTCTCACCCGAAGAGGAGTGATCAGTGAAAAATACTGGAAGGGAGATAGATTGATTAAGATGGAAATCTGAAACCACCTTAGGCAAAAACTTCCTATTAGTCCTAAGGACTACCTTATCCATGTGGAAAGAAATAAAGTCAGTCTCCACTGACAAGGCTTGCAATTCACTTATGCATCTGGCAGAAGTGATAGCCACTAGAAAAACAGTTTTCCAAGTTAGGTACTTAAGCTCTGCAGAAGACAGAGGTTCAAAAGGGAGTGGCATTAACTGGGCAATGCAAACATTAAGGTCCCAAGCAGGGGCCGGTTCCCGAAAGGGAGGATTAGTATGGAGTAATCCCTTAAAAAACTTGGAAAATACAGGATGAGAGAGAAGAGGATGACTTTCCTGCTGACACAAAAGCAGACACAGCTGCCAAATGAACTCTCAGGGTAGCTGGTCTGAGACCCAAGGAATTAAGATGTACCATGTAATCTAACAAAATGGGCAATTCAGCAGATTCTGGGAAATATTTTCCCAGATCACCAAATGGAAAACCTTTTCCATTTAGAACTATAAGTAGCCCTAGTGGAAGGCTTTCTGGAAGCCTTTGGGATCTCAAGAACACCCTGAGAGAGGTGTAAATCAGCAAACTCTAACTCCTCAAGAGCCAAGCCTTGAGGTTGAGGATTTGAGGTCCGGATACCAAACCCTTCCCTGGGCACAAGTCAACAGATTGTGATTCCTGGGAGGCACAGGGAAGATGGACTGTCAGAGACAGAAGGAGTGGGTACCAGGGCTGCCTGGCCCAATCCGGGGCAATCAGAATCACCCTGCAAGGCTGAGATCTGATTTTGACTAATACTTTGAATAGGAGAGGAAAGGGGAAAGCATAGAAAACTTCCCTCCCAATCCAGAAGAAGGCATCCAGGGAACTGAGCCCAGCACTGGAGGCCTGCAACAGAACAGAGGAAGTTTGTGATTGTCTGGGGCTGCAAAAGATCTATCTGAGGGATGCCCACCTGGCAAAAACTATCCCAAGCACTTGAGGATCGAGGGACCATTCGTGATGGCCCTGGAAATCCTGCTGAGGGCATCCGCTAGGACATTGTCCTTCCTGGAAGATGAACTGCTATGAGGAAGTGTTCAGGAATAGGCCAGAGACCACAACTTCATTGCCTCGGTGCACAAGGCCGAAGACCGAGTACCCCCTGTTTGTTGATGTACCACATTGTTGTGGTGTTGTCTGTTCTGACTTTATCACCTTGTCATGGACAGATGCAGAAAAAGCTTGAAGAGCTAAAAGACAGCTCTGAGTTCCAGCAAATTGATGTGGAGCAGAGATTCCTGGGGACCAAACTCCTGAGTGGAAAGTCGCCCATGTGGGCTCCCAACCCAGAAGGGAAGCATCTGTAGTGAGAGTCAAGTCGTGAGAAGGGGAAATGAAGGGGACCCCGCTCTTAAGTGCTCTGATCCTGCCACCACTGGAGAGCTAGGATCAAGGTTGAGTCACTGGGACCAACTTGGAAAAGGGTCTCTTCTCTGAGACAAAAGGTTCTCAGTGAAACTGAATGTCTCTCATCTGAAATCTGGCTCCCTGCACAACAGCTGTGGATGCAGCCATGTGCCCCAGGAGCTGCAGAAAGTGTCTTGCTGGTCGAGAGACCTGCAGAGTGAAGGAAGAGGCCAGAGCCACTAAATTCCTTACCCTTTCTGGGGAAGAAAGGCTCTGGCTAGCTTTGTGTCCAATTCTGCCCCTATAAAGGTGAGTACCTGGACTGGTTCCAGAACCGACTTTGGTAGGTTTAGCAGAAAACCCAGGGAGGTGAGAAGCTGCTGGGTGACCTGCAGATGAGATTTTACCTGTTCTGGGGACTGGCCTACAATGATCCAGTCATCTAGACAGGGAAAAACAGCAATGCTCTGCCTCCTTGAGTGGGCCACTGCCACTGCTAGACACTTTGTGAATACCCTTGGAGCAGAGGTAAGGCCGAAGGGCATTGCTCTGAACTGGAAATGACCTGAGGGCAGTTCGAATCTGAGGTACTTTGATGGGATCTTCTGATTAGGACATGGAAATAGGCATCCTTGAGGTCCAGGGAGGCTAGCCAGTCCCCTGGCCTTAGGAAAGGTAAAATCATTGCCAGAGTTACCATTTTGAACTTTGGTTTCAAAAGATGCTTGTTCAGATATCTGAGATCTAAAATGGGCCGCCACTCTCTCTGTCTTTTTGGGGTAAAGAAGTATCTGGAATACAGACCCTGCCCTGATGCAGGAGGAACCCTTTCTACTGCTCTGAGAGCTAACAGGGATAAGACCTCTGTTTCCAGAGCGAGGGTCTCTGAAGCACTTGCAGGTAGAAAAAGTCTGCTTCTCAACTTGGGAAACTTTTTGAAGCTGAGAACCAGACCCTGGCTTACTACTTCCAGAACCCACTTGTCTGAGGTTAAAGAAGCCCAATTCTGACTGAAGTAAGCCAGCCTGCCCCCCACTGGTACAGGAGAATCGGCCCTGGGCACCCCATCAGGGTGCCTGTTTCGCAGAAGCTTTAGGCTGGGGGGTGGGAGCAGGTCTGCCCACCCCCTGCCTGCCCCTGCCTCTGAAGAAGCCCCTCTGAGCATAGGCAGAGGAGGCCTGAGTCTGAGAAAGGCCTGTGAAAGGCCTACCCCTACCCCTGAGGGCATGCCTTTGAGGAGTGGCTTGCGCTCCTTAGCCTGGGCACTCTTGTAAGTAGTCCTATATTCATCCATCTTCTTCATGTAGTTCTCTGTCTGCTCTCCAAACAGAGAATTTCCCACCACAGGAAAATCCATAGCCTTAGTCTGGTATCCTGTGACAAACTAGTACACCTGAGCCAGGCCAACCTACTGAAAAGCTACAGATGTGGCCATGACCCTAGAGGAAACATCATTAACATCCACAGCAGCATGAAACTGAACCTTAGAGGCTTCAATGCCATCAGCAGCCACCTGTTCTAGTTCACTAGCCAGCTGGCCATGGGCCTCTTGGCCAATGCATAACAGTATCCCATCTGATTTCTGATACCTAACTACATAAGCCATATAATTTGCTTGCCTGAGTCCCAGAGAGGCTGCCATATACTGTTTTTTGCCATGGCATCAATCTTCCTGGAATCCTTGTCAGGAGGATGTGAAGCCAAGGAATATTAGCTTTATCACAGGCAGCAGCCTGAACTACCCCAACATGACTGCATTGCTGAAAAGAATTCTGTATCGAGATCCTGACAATGTATACCTTCTGTCCATCTTTTTATCTGCAGGAGGCACAAATTAGGAGCTTTAAAATTTTAATTGTTTGTTTCCTAAAAGACTTATGTAAAGGAATAGACAATCTTCTAGACTCTGGAATATCCATCATTTCTGCAAAATCAGGCTCCTCTTGCTCATCCACAGCCTCTTCTAAAGGAAACTGGAGGGTTTCAGCAACTTTTTTATAAAACATAAAATGAGATGGGGACTCAGACAGCATAGGGGGAGATTCTAAAGGTCTGTCTGGGTGATATGTCCGGTTCAATGGGCACACCCAGACCTTCCCAGCCACATTCATACTGTTCATAATCCTCCTCCCCCTCCTCTGGTTCATAAAATTCCTCAATATCATAATCCTGAACCACTGGGACCGGACGAACTGACCTTTACCAGATAGTGGTGGTTCGGACGGACCCTGAGACAGTGACTGGACAATTTGTATGGCTTTTGCTATCTCTGCAGCAGTTGGAGAAGGAATTTTGGACTCCAGACCTGCTGATTTTCTTGTTTTCTTTACTGGAATTGGTTCCTCAGAACCAGCTTTTCTTTTGCCTGAGGAAGTCTGTCCCTGGTCAGAGGGCACTCCCTCTGGTTCGGTTGGCACCGAACCGGGCTGGCCATCCGGGTCAGCGGACTTTTTGGCCTCTCGTTCCCTGAGCCTGCCCAATCTTTTTTCCAGGGTGGCTGCAGGGAAATTCTTACATACCTGGCAGTCTGACTGGAGGTGGTCAAACCCCAGACAATAAACACATGTGGTGTGTGGGTCAGCCTTGGCAAGACTTCCCCACAAACATCACAGTGTTGAAACCCAATGAGGCCCGGTTTTTCTTTTGGGTTTCTCAGACATAACGTCAGCCCTAACCAAAAAACTTGCCCCTTTAACGGCAGTGCCAGGCAAGACACCCTTTATCGGTTCCTAACCGTGTCACGGTATTGGAAAAACGAAAAAATCGCCTTTTTTAGAACCATAAGAACTGAACCGTGACTCTAAAATAGTAACTTTTAGTTTTAAATCCACTGATCGGTTCAAACCAACCGATAACTTACAAGTTCCACACAGACAAAACCTTCATTTACTTACGGTTACCACAGATAGAGCTTGAACCGAACGGTTTTGCGGTTAAAATAAAACTATTCTCGGTTAAATCCAACCGAGAAAACACTTTTTAAACCGAGAAATGAACCGAGCAGAAGGAGAAATCTCCGGAGCGACTGTTCACTGAGGCGAAGTAAAGAATCTGACAGTTCAAGTTTGAAATGACACAGATAGAGCTGCTCTCGTGCCAAAATTCTATTTTGGAATGGTTTTAACCATTTCACTCCGGGGCAGTTCTAGAGCTGGATCAAACTGCTAATGTCTATAATATAGCAAGACTTCATGTTGTTTGAAGTGGTAAGCCGTCCTCTGAATGCTCTCTCCTCTCCCTCCCCAGTCAACTTCCAGCGACCCAGGTCCACTCCCCAACCAGAGTCACTTGTGTGGCAGCAGATGAGGCTACTTCTATCCTAATATGGGGGCCAAAGTATTAGACAGAATTATCTACATGGGAGGCAGTACAGCATGGTGGTTAAGGGCACTGAGCTGCAAACCTGATCTGGGTTTGAATCCCATTAGCCCCCACCTGCATACTGTATGACCCTGACAAGTCACTTAATCTTCTTTGTGCTCCTAGGTTGTACCTGGAAACAAGCTCTGGCTTAGTGTGCCTTTCCTGGTTAAACAATTTCCCCTTTTCCTTTTCTATACTACATGTAACCCCCCTACAAATAGAGGTTTCTATAATGTCTTCCTGGGCCCCTAAAGCCCACTGTCAGGATGGTGTCTTATGTCCAGCCGTCCTAACTGTCTGCATGACAGTGCTCTAGTAAGCCTCCATGCCTGCCTCTTTAAGAGAATGTCTAGCCTGTGTTAGCGAATTAGTCTGGGCTGTGTCCGAGTGCTTTAAGGCTCTTAACTCACCAGGCAGTCCATATCTCTGCTCCATTCTGCAGTTACTACTTGCACAGAGGGAGCTGTGTTAAGGAAAGTGATTATTTACTGTTTATCTGCTACAATAATAATGACAGAGGAGTTTGTCTAACCTGCTTTACATTGCAGCTTGAACTTTTGAATAGGAGCTACCATTTTGGTTCTGGACTTCCAGTGTTGGACCAATCGAATCTCAGGGAACCTAAAATGGAGACTGTCCCCAAAGGTCATGTAGGACTGAAATTCTGTAGGAACTGTAGTTTTAAGGGTTTGGCACCTAAATGGACCTGGAGGGGGGAGCCCTTTCTGTGACAGACAGTTCCATTAGTCAACCGAACCCTTTGGATTTCAGAGGATATACCCAGAACTGCCTGAAGCAGAGTGTGAATCAAGAGTTGGAGCTTGGAGAGTAAACAGCTCGAGCCATCGAGTAGCTACTCCTGTAGGAGCACAGGAGAATTGGCGGGATGAAGTATGAAGTATCACCTTGAGTGTGAAAGTCAGACTTATCCGATTACCGGGTTGAGACCTGTATCTGAAGAGAGAAAGTGTGTTATTGCTACTTAAGAGTGGACCAAAGACTTGCTCCAGAGGCAATCGGCCCGCCTGATGACCAAAGTGAGCCTCAGAGCGAAAGGTTTGTGCAGTGAATCTGTGATTGGCAAACGGACTTTATCTGAACTGTGGCTACATAAGCCAAGTGTTGTAGATATGCTGAATGTGTTTCATGGATCGCGATATGGTTCCCCATGGCAAGTTCTGTTACTGGAGGCTGTCCCAGTGCTTCACCACAGACTTTATCCACACTGTTCTTCCTACCTGGGCCCTGCCATCTCGACCTAGGCTGTTGCCCCTGATTCGGAGACATTCTCAGTGAAAGACCCGCTCTGGGATTCGGCCCCCTGCTCAACACCACTGAACGGGTAGCAACCACCAGGAGGTGAGCCATGTAGGCCCTACTTCCCCTGGCAATCCACTACAACACAACAAGGGCTTCATCTCGACTGTCCTGCGTCCTGGTCTGGGCAGCGTGAGTACAAAACAGTGTAGCTCCCTGCAACATCAGCTAGAATCACTGTGTGCCATCTGATTTCCTTGTTTGGGTTTATAGCAACAGACTGAGCCATCTGGCTCTGGATTACAAATACTGGGTTGTGTGCATGTTAACTGTTTTTCCTTCCTAAGGGCCCCAACAACAGCTGCAATGCCGGCCTACCCCGGGCAACACTTAAGGCTAGCCTGTGTTACATTCTGGGTACCCAGGTGTGGGGGATTGTTTGGAAAGGACTTACAGTGCATGCTGAATAGATCTGAATTAAACCAGAGGTATCAATCACTTGCTAGAGTTACACCCCAACCTTGTTCACTTCCTCTGAATAAACCCGATTGTAGGTTTTCACGTTTAACCTAGCCGTGGTGTACCTTATTGGTGGGGTTACAGTATTATTATTGCCTTTTTGCATTACTGGTCTTATTTTCCAGGGGATCTCCAGCACAGCTGCAGAGGATTCAGCCCTGGTGGTAAGTGCAAGAAGTGTGAGCATATCATTACTGTTAACTGGTATATGTGAATGTTCCATAGTTCTAGTATATAGGCCACTAGAAGGATTGGTAGGTGGTTATAGCATCCTGGAGGGCTATACCAAAAGCAACCCCAATACCATTCCTCCAGGATGGAGGCACACCTTCACTGAACTCAGGCCCCTCCACCTGTGCCTGGTCATGCAGGTAGGGGTAGTAGCCCATAGGATAGCGCCACCTAGTGGTTGCATACAGTTCTACTGCCAGGTCTGATTTAATTTCTGTTTGTTTCTTCGACTTAAAGAGAGCAGGTAAAGATGGCCTTCCCCACATAGAGTCAATTCCCATCTCCTGTGGGGAGGTGGGGGGGGGAGCTTTTGTTTAAGTGTCTCTAATATGCTGATGTGCCCAAATATAACTAATATTTAAAACATACTGTTGATGCCAACATTTACTGGGTTAGGGAACAGTTTCTCTTTAGCAGGTACGAGTTCTGTCTACAGTACTAAGTTTAATGCATTTTACTGGCTCACTGGACGTCTGTTTACTCCTGTTGATGGGCTTGGACTCTTACAGGCCTAGCTGGTCATTCTCCACATTATTGCACAATAATAACAGGCCATCAGTTTTTTGAGTGGTGATGACCAGCTAACATTTGCCATTACAACCAGCCAGTTATTATGACAAACACAAGGGTGACAAGAAAGGAGCTCCGCTCGACCTAGCTTACTCCATCTCTAGCGCAGCAGTCAAAAATTGACCAAATAAAAACACTTTTTCAAGTCACTCTGTGGCTAAGGGATATCAGGCAGAAAAATGAAAGTAAAGCAGCCTGAACACAGCCGTGCTCGAGACTGCAGCTCTGAACACATCCATGCTCGAGACTGCCTAACTATCTACCTGTGTCTTGAGTGCAGCACTTCTGGAAACACCATCATTCACACTAAAGCCATGCTGGTGCAGTTTTTGTCTGAGTCAGGGCGGTTTCTTTGAGAAAGTTAAGTCAATATAGCCAACCTGGAAACGAATGTCCACTGCTCCCTCTGTCAAGCTTTTTCACTGCCCCAGTTAGAAAGATCTTTTATGATTTTAGCAGGAGTATTTACTATCACAACACAGAAAGCTAACAATTTTTTGGGGGGGAGGGAGAAAAAATAGTGCATAATGATTCTATAAAATAAATCATGGCATGGTGTAATTACTCGAATTTAATATCCACCCTTGGTGTGTGATGCCTGATAAACCCCTCGACCTTTGATCATAGGGTTTATGTAGCATCATACACCTTGGGTGTGTATTAAATTCTGTTATAAAATGGGCAAGAAAAATTCAGTGATCTGAATGGCCAATAGCTGTCCAGACCTGTGGGGTACTTGACCAATAACCACACATGTCTGAAAAGTGTCTTGCAAGTCTCAGAACTACAGTGCTTCAGAATTCTCAATAACTGTGACAGTTGGCAAAAACAAAAAAATGGTTCAACTAACAACAAGAGTGAATTATGTGCCAGCAATCTGATCTCTTTGATGGGGCAAACCTAGCTGTTTGGTGTGAAAACTGATTTATCAATAATGAAGATTTATTTATTTGTAATTTAACGATTTATTTAGTTTTGTGTTTTTTTTATTAATTTGATGCCATTTTATAAATGCAATAACACATTTTGTGGCTTGCGGTTATTGGGTAATTACCACACTGCACCCCCCACACCTCGTGGTTGAAGGGCACTCAGCTAATGCCTCATGCCTCCAACCCACAGAGTGGTGGGGGGGGGTGGCATGCAGTAATTACCCAATAACCACACATCCTGTGTGTGTTATTGCTTACGTAATGCACACCATCCCATGTACTATTCTATATTTATTGTTGGAATTTTGTAAATTGTCTGTGTGGCACGTAAACGCTATGCTAAAAATTACTGTTTTACAAGTTAATTGGGTTATCTGCTAAGGTGTAACATGGCTGCATGAGAATTGAATCCCACTGTAATTGTGTCTACTCTGTAATATGATTAAATGTATGCTTTGCACTGACTGTGAATGTCAGTTCATACAAGCAATAAAATATCATTAAAAAACGCTGTAATGGATGGTTCACAATTATTATCACCAAGGTTGGCTTGCATGGCAAGCAACTCCACAGGAAAGGTGACGGAACTGTACTGTATAGCTTTGTCTTGAATAAATAAAAATCTGAAGTTTAAAAAAAGTGACCAGAACTAAAATGCAGAAAATACATCAGACATAATGATAATGTGCATACTTGTGTGTAAGTCTGAAAACAAGTACCTAAAAAGGGAGACTATAGCCTAGAGGTTAGAGGAATTAGCTGTGAATGAGCTTGGTAAATACAACAGACCTGGGTTTGATTCCCACAACTCCCACTTGCATACTGTATGACCCCAAGCAAGTTACCTAACCTCCTTGTGCTCCCATGAAGCAGCTAGAAATAAGCTTCAGCTTAGTGTGCCTTTCCTGGCCAAAAATTGTAAACGCTTAGTAATAAATAAACATATATAATATATATATATATATATGCAAGGTCAACCAATCTGTTGATTTACTAGGGTAAACCATTTATGCAACCACAAACAGAGATTTCTGTGCCCAGTGTTGATTATGCAAACAGGTTTCAACATCCAATTTGGGCCTCAAAATTTTCACTCTGAATTTCTAAGCTACTTCACAGAATAAAAGCTAGGTCAACTTGTACGTGAGGGTGACTTGTACAGCAGTACATATGGTAAGTCAAATGTGTCTAAATGCAGTAGGCCCCAGTGGGTAAATGACCTCCCCTCTTCCGTATTAGAGCATACTAAAATTGGTCCTTTCAAAAGAGATCTCCGAATCCTTCTGGCTCAAGCTAACCAATGTGACTGCTCTTCCTAACTGTGGGAATCCCAATGCAGCCATGTATGTCAACCCATTTCCTCTTATCCTAATCCTTCTCCCAACCCTCCTGCCCCTCCCTATGCACCCTCTCTTGACAAGGCCCTCTTTGGCTGCTACTTCTGCACTACCTTGCACTTGGTAATTTACTACTTGTTTAAGCTTCCACTGATAAACTTCTATCATGTTATGACATTTATTACGTAATTGCAATTAGGTATTTATCAAACCTTGGGCCAATTCTTCTTACATGTTCTTATATGTGTGTAATATTTTGCTCAGTTTATATATTGTACTGTTGTGTTTGTGTCTACTGACTTGGAACCTTTGTAAAAGAGCCGTCTTGGCTCAAAGGTATTAATCCGAATCTGAAATAAATAAATATATATTGTGTACCCAACACTCAGTCACAAAGCGTGGCGATACAAGACAAGGTGCAAACAGCTGCCATGTTGCATCTCTGCAAGTTCCAGCAGACCAGACCTGGGTTTGAATCCCGCAGCTTCCACTTGCATACTGTGTGACCCTGAGCAAGTCACTTAACCTCCTTGTGCTCCCAGGTCGCTCCTGTAAAAAAGCTTTCAGCTTAGTGTGCTATACCTGGTTAAACAACAACTAAAAAAAAAAAAAAAAAGTTGGGGCCATAAATGTAGGACTGGATTTCTAGCCCATCCAAAATCGGTGCAGCTGGTGGGAAAAAAAACGCCTCACTTGTGTAGCACAGTTTTCCCCACAGGCTCTGTGTTTTTAAAGCGGGAGCTGGTTTACGACTGGCTCCCCGATTTATAGCAGGTTGCAGCTGTTCTTCACTGCAGCTCCGCAAAAGTGGTACACCTAGTGGAACCAGGTGTTCCATCTCCCACAGCAGCAGGGACTGAAAATACGGAGGTCCACAGGGACAGAGATTTCAGACTGCACTGCTGCTGCTGAGTGGGACTTAGTCCCAGGACAGCTGATAATCCAGCCCAGTTATTCTTAGTCACGGGACGGGAGCAGCCACTGTAGTTAAGTTGCAATGCAAATTAGTCTGACAGATTTTACTGGATGAAAACTGGGTTTGTACTCACTAATATGCTGGTTTGTAATACCCATGAGCTGAAGAGGGCATAACACCCGTTACACAATGCTATACTATGCTCTGGGTTCATGGGTGCCGATGCAGTCAGTGGAAGTGTCCCTGCTCCCACCCACACACCCCCAGCTTGCTCCATATTTTCAGACCTACTTCTGAATTCAATCAAATCAGTTAGAGGGGAACAGTCAGCACTAAGAGCTCCACACCCAAGTGTGGGACTGGTCCTAATTTGCACTTTGTGTGCAAAAACATTTATTTTTACTTAATATCTACTGTAGTAAATTAGATTATATAAAACTAATTTTTGATTAATTTCAAGCTAACATTTTCTGTAACTAAAAATCCCAGAATCCCCTGCAGTTAACATCAGAGCATGGCTGCAGCAGTGGGAGATTCACTAGCCTGCAGTGCAGGTTAGAGTTTATATTAGCTCTGATATTTATTTGCTGGTCCCGCTGTCCTTCTGAGGCTACGTACAGTCACAGAATACTTTACTTAGCCCTGGGAGAACAGTGTACAGGAAAACATATGATCAAAGCTTATTAAAGCTTTAACATTCACTGCAGGCTACTAAATTTCCCCCGCTACTTTTATTTATTTATTTATTTATTTAAGTGATTTACCAGGAAGGCATGCTGAGCAGAGTACCACTCAATTCCAGATGCGCCCTGGGGGTGGGGAGTTACAATGGTACAGTAATACAGCAGAAACAAAACATACATAATGTGTTTAAAACAAGCAATGGGTGAAGCAGTTATAGTACAGTTGTGTAGGTACAAATTCTTATTTCATTTCAATACATAAGGTACAGACCGGCAAAGGAGAACCAGACAGGTGCTAACAGCTGGAAGGTTATGAAGTGAGGGGGTGCTAAGGGGGGGGTTACAGGTGCAGTTGGTAGAGAAGTGCATTTTGAGAAGGACATTTCGTTGAGGAGTACTTGTGGAGTGTCGAATATCGTCTGCCAGGGAATTCCACAATTTGGGCAACCTGAAGCTGAAAGCAGCCTGGCTGGACCGGGTGGATCTGTGCGGAATGTGCAGGAGCCTAGCGTCAATGTTTCGGAGAGCGTAGGTAGGGGGGGAGAGGGCGGTTAAGGAGGATGACAGGTAGGAAGGGAGTGTCTGCGACCAGAACTTAGCAGAGGTTTTAGCGCAGTGAAGCAATCTTCTGTTGTGTAGAGAGGGGAGGTCCAAGGATTGGTAGAGGACACAGGGGTGGGTGTTGTTGGGAGGACGGTCCAGCGAGAACCGGCAGAAGGAGTTAAAAAGGGGATCTAGCCTAGCTAGGGAAGTTTGGGGGGCGGCACAGTAGACAACGTCACCATAATCAATAAGAGGGAGGATCATTTTTGGACTATTGCTTGTCTGGTTGGTAGAGGTACGCACTTTTGTTCGGGAGAGGCTCAACATGGGATGCAATTCTTGTGTAGAGCATCAATATGCTCGAAAGTCAAGATGTTGATCTAAAGCAGACACCGAGATAAAGGATACGAGGTACAGGCCTCTAGTGGGGAGCTATCCAAAGTGAAGAATGTAGGTGGTGCAGTAAGCCAGGTTAGTTTGGACCGGGAGCCAAAGGTGAGGGAGACTGTTTATTTTGAGTTTAGGAATAGTTGGTTTGAGATGAACCAACGTTGGACGGAGTCGAAATCCTTCTGTAGGCAGGCTGTCATGGCACTGGAGGATGGGCCAGAGGCAAACAGCACCGTATCGTCTGCATACACATGGATAGCCGTTTGCTGGCAGGTCTTTGAGAAAAATAGAGAACAGCAGGCCGAGTACAGACCCTTGGGGGACTCCACTGCTGACAGGGAGTGAGGTGGATCTAGCCGAGCCAGTGCAGACTGATTGGGACCTATCTGTCAGGTATGAGTGGAACCAGTTATTTGCATTCTCCGACAGTCCAACTTGAGCGAGTTTAGCCAGCAACAGGGGATGGGAGACCGTGTTGAAGGCTTTCACCAGGTCGATAAATATGGCAGCTGTTATTTCCCCTTTGTCCATACCCATGAGGATGGCGTTAGTGAGGCGAAGGAGGGAGGTGGTGGTGGAGTGATTTTTTCTGAAGCCAGCCTGGTATGGGGTGAAAAATGATATGGTATCTAGATAGTGCTGAAGCTGGGAGAGAACAAGGCACTCTTGAATTTTGGCTAGGATGAGGAGCAGGGATATAGGACGGTAGTTGGCTGGTGAGGAGAGGTCCCCTCCTCTGGGTAGGGGAATGACTGTGGCTTGTTTCCATAAGTTGGGGACTGCCCCGAGTTTAAAAGACAGGTTAAAGAGCAAGGTTAGCGGGTGGGCTATGGCAGGTGCTGAGAGCAGGAGCATTTTGGAATCAAGGCCTGATGAACATTTACCTTTGGATGGGTTGAGTGACTTCAGTATTTTTAGCACCTGGCCAGGTGAGACTGGGCAGAGAGAGAAGGAGGCTGGGGAGGGTACAGTAGGGGGAGCAATGGACAGGGGATGGGGATGGGAGGAGAGTAGGGAAGAAGCAGTGGAAGAGAAATATGAATTAAACTCGGTGGCTACCAAGCTAGGATCCATGATGATTTTCCCTTCAATGTTAAGAGTGGGAGTGGGGGGTTGGGCTGGTGGGGAAATAAGGGATTTTATTGACTTCCAGAATTGAGTAGGGTGAGCGAAGTTATTGTTGAACGCAGTTTTAAAGTAATTTGATTTGGCCTGTCGTATGAGTCTTGTACAGGCATTTCTTAGTGACCGGTAGTGTTGCTGAGCCGTTTGACCACCTGTGGCCTTGAAAGATTTCCAGGCACGGTCTCTGGCTCGTAGGTGTTCCATGAGGTTAGTTGTTACCCATGGTAAGTGGGATCCTCTTACTAGGGATCTCCTGAGTGGAGCATGGAGGTCCCAGATGGAGAAGAAGTTTGTGGAAAAAAATTTCAGGGCCTCGTCCATGGAGGTGGCCCTATGGATGAAAGTCCAGTCAATGCTGGTGAGGTTGTTTAGGAGAGCTGTCAGATCAAGGGACTTATAAACTCTGTTGAGAAGCGTCCGGGGTGGGGGGCCATGGGTCTGAAGATTTTACGCACCATATAAATCATATGGTGGTCACTAAGGGAGTCAGGTAGTAGGCCAGCTTTAATGATCCGATGAGGGTGGGTAGTTACAGCCCAATCCAGGAGTGTGTGTTTGTTGCATTTGTGGTTTAGGCAGGTGGGTTCCACTATTTGCTGGGACAAATTTAGGGCATTTATTTGGTGTCGCGATTTGGAGGCTGCGCTGCCTAGCCAGTTCTGATTGAAATCACCAAGGCTGTGAAGTTCGCCGCCTTCCGTAAGGGAACTCAGGTTGCCAAGATGGTCAAGAACGCAACCCAGTGGTGTATCTGGCGGGCAGTATGACCCTGCTAAGTATACTGGGATGGAATGGGGCAGGGGGATTTTGATTAGAAGGGAATCTATAGATTGTATGGGGGCCGTCGGGGTGATTATGGAAAACTGGAGATTGGAGGAGATATACATGGCAGTGCCGCCACCCTTCTTTCTGCCATGTCTGTCTTGGCGGATTAGGGAGAACCCAGGTATTGAGAATTCTACATCCTGGTTGTGTGGCTTCAGCCAAGATTCAGTGATGATTACAACATCAAGGCGAAGGGCAAGGACCGTGGTTTGTAGGGCTGCTATTTTGTTTAGGATGCTGCATATGTTTAGGTGGACAATCTTAAGACCTTTAGAGAGGTGCGTAGCTGATGCGGGGGGTTGAGCAGCTATGGTTGCAGGTGGTCCTGGGTTATGTTCGATGTCCCTGGCTATAAGGAGAAGGAGAGCCAGGGTGTGCCTTAATAAGCACATGGTCTTTGGAGATGTCCCACGTTGAGTGGAGTGGTTGAGAGTATGTAAGTTAGTCTTAGGGTCTGAGTAGAGGGGGACATATAGGTCAGGTTTCTCAGCATGGGAAGAGGGAGGGAGGATAGAGGCCCCCAGGGACCAATTGTGCCAATGGTACTGGTTGTGGTTCACTAGTGCCGAGAAGTAGTGGAGGGGTGGCTTGGTAACTGTAGAGAGAAGTGGCAATGAGTCAGGTAGAATAGGATGGGATGAAGACGGAAGGGAGGATAAGGTGGGGCAAACCATAATGATTGTTAATATGAGAAACTGCATTTTTTTGCATTTTTATTTATTCACAGTAGTAGATAGAAATCTGCTCTGAGGTGGCCACTAGTGGCTGAATAATATAAGGAGCTAATGGGAAAGTGGGCTGATGGTTTAGGAGCTCACGAGGTCAACGCTATATAAGGGGGAGCTCACCAAGGGTGGTGGTGGGGGCGGTAGGGAGCCTGCGCGTAGCGCAGGTGGGGATAGAGCTCCCTGAAGCAGCTGTAAGCTGGGATCGCTACCTGGTGCACTGAGCAGCTCCGTTGTCCGCAGGGGAAATTTGGTGGCTATGGGGAGGGCTTGAACAGCTATCCCTCGCGACCGCACTGCAGGAGGGGATAAAAAAGGCAGCTATTAAATAGAGGTAGGTAGGGAGGAAGAGCTAAATTACTTCTATGCAGCAATTTATAATTTCCAGATTATCTCAAAAGCAGTGATACAGGCTGTTCAATACAATGGTTTCAGGCTTGCTTTAAAACAGAATAGTGCACAGAGGCTTAGCCGGGTAGGAGATCTTATACATGCAGATTTCAGTTACAAATAGCATAGAAGCAGTACAGCTCAGTTACCCTGGGTGATTTTGTGCCTATTTTAGAGCGAAATGGCAGTGCAGCTCTATCCCTTAATGCTTTGGTTCCTTATAAGTATAAGGTGCACGGCAGTAAAGCTCTGATTCCCTTTGGTGTTTCAGTTCTTAATTACAGTACAGGCAGTACAGCTCGGTTCACCTTAAAGTCCAAAGCTGTATGGCCCTATTTCCCCTTAAACAATACTAATTCCCAATTACAATTTCGGGCGGTTTAGGAGGCAGAGCGCTATGAGTAAAACTAACAGCACTGCTCCACCGATGCAAATTCAAAGGCACAGTCAGTCTCTATGCGGGAGAAAAAAAGGCACCAAGTTTGAAATTCTGTGGCACAGCTCCCTGAAGCAGCTGTAAGCTGGGATCGCTACCTGGTGCACTGAGCAGCTCTGTTGTCCGTGGGGGAAATTCGGTGGCTGTGGGAGGGTTTGAACAGCTAGCCTCGCGATCACACTGGTGCACTGAGCAGCCCGCTGGTCCGTGGGGAAATCGGTGGCTGTGGAGAGGCTTGAACAGCTAGTCTTCGCGCGACCACACTGGTGCACTGAGCAGCTCCATGGTCCGTGGGGGAAATTCAGTGGCTGTGGGGAAGGCTTGAACAGCTAACCCTCGCGACTGCACTGGTGCACTGAGCAGCTCCGTTGTCCATGGGGAAAATTCGGTGGCTGTGGGGAGGGCTTGAACAGATAGCCCTCGTGACCGCACTGGTGCACTGAGCAGGTCCGTTGTCCATGGGGGAAATTCGGTGGCTACAGTCCTGCTCTGATGTTAGCTGCAGGGGATTCTGGGATTTGTAGTCAGAGGAAATGTCAACCTGGAAGTAAGCAAAATTAGTCTGATACAATCTACTACACTACTGTAAACAGTAAGCAAAAAAAAAAGTTTTTGCAAACAAAGTACCAATTAGGACCACCCCCACACTTGGTTGCGGGGCCCTTGGTGCTGACTGTTCCCCTTCACTCACCCCTTTATTTGAGCACCATTATCCATACTGGGCAAGAATACTCTATCAATGGCCCCAAGGCACCCACTAACACTGTGTTGGCATGTGCATCCATGGAATATGTTCAGGTTGATGTACATGGTGGACGTCGAGTGAGCCAGGAAGTTTCCTGTGTGACCTGCCCAGCTGTTGACTGAAGCAGCTGCTTCCCCTCCCTATAAAAGCCAGGATTATTCAGGAGAAGAGGTAGCTCCCTTTCCCATTCCAGCCCACAAAGCTGTCAGTGTATGACAATTTGTAGGCTTCCACTGGCTATTAATGGAGCCGGGAGAGGACGCCAACTCAGCTGCTACTTTTCTGTGGAGATGGAGTGGCAGCTGTGCAGAATAATATAGCTGCTGTCCAGGCTGCATCAGCTTAGCTGTGGAGTGCACAAAAGCAGTTTGTTGCCATTTAAGCCTGAACATCTCTCGTTCCAAATTGGGCCTTTTGGTACGGCATCATAAATAGACAAACAGCATTTATTTTCAGACCTCTCCAGTTCCTGTGTCCTACACAGAGAGTGAAAAAGGGCATACTATTCCACATTATACACGGGTGTCCATATTTCTCAACTGTTCAATTCAGAGGAAATGAGAGAGTGAGTGGAAAAAAGAAAGTGAGAGACAGAATGATGTTCTTGAATCCTGGCCTTATATGATTTCTCCCTGCACCTCACTCCCTTTTTTCACCATAGTCCCATAGTCTTCCTTAGCAAACGTGCTCCTTGCTGCCATGCTCCCTGCTTTGCTGTTCCACCTCCTCGATCCCCACCCTCTATACCATGTGGGCAGGGCAGCCCCCCTTCACACCATCTAATTTTTCTCATATTGTGTGTTGTATATATTGTACGTAGGTCTGACTGTACAGGTCATAAGTTTGGATTGTTTTCCTAGTATGCTGCCTTAATGGCTATTTAGTTCTAACTCTGCATTTTATATGCTGTTTGTATAGTCATGTTACCTTGTACCAGACTCGCTTTGCCTGTAATGTTTTTGTCAAAATAGTGTGTGAACCTACCCAGGTCCAGCTTGTAAATTAGTTCTTCTCAATGATGTTATGCCTGGTTAAATAAAGAACTGATTGGTTGATTGACTGAGTGTTGTGGAGAATGTTATTGAGGGTTACACAGCATGGATAGGGGCAGGATTCTGGCTGATAAATTTGAAGGGTCTGTCCATACTCAAACTGGGTACAGTCACTGTTGGGCAGCAGGAGGTTCTGCATTCATACTTTCCACTCATTTTTCTTTCTTCTTTTACTATGCCTCCCTATAGTATCGCACTATTCCCCCCGTCACGTTCCTCACTCCCCCATCACCGGCCTCCATTTTCCTTCCCTGCCTACTTGCACCCCTCCCCTACCTCTTTATCTATCAGTCCTGCCAACAGTCACTGCTAAAGCTACCAATACTGTCTATCTTCTTGCCACCCAGCCCTCCTTGTAATAACCCTCCGACTCACCTTCCCTGTAAAAACCACCACCTCCCCACCCAGACCACACACCATCCATTCCTACACCTCTGACAAACCCCCTTATACCTTATACTTCATACCTCAATCTCCACGTATTCTCACTCTACGACCGAATTTATGCGCTGCCTATTCCTTCTTCATGTAAATATGTAATTGGTTGTTAATAGATCCTGTACAATTGTATATATCTATGTATTGGTATACTCGATGCTGTTATATCCTGTATAATCTGTTTCCTCATTGTGTTGTGTTCATTGAATTGTACTAGATTTCTTATGTAACTGAACCTTGACCTTACCAGGTCCATCTTGCAAATGAGTTTTGCTCAATGATGTTCGCCTGGGTAAATAAAGATTTGATTGATTAATTGATTGATTGAGGAGGGTGCTTAAGATGGACCCCAAGTCCCTCCTGCCTTTAAAATAGAATTTTCTAGCTGGCCCACTGGTGCAGTGGCAGTGCTACTGCTTGCTATGCCAGCAACCTGGGATCGAGAGTGATTTTGGGTTGCTGAGGATCAGTCGGGGAGTAGAGGAGAGGAGAGAGCATCTGCTGGATTGCTCTCCTCTCCTCTCCTGGGGAAGGAGAGTTGCTGGCTCTGCTGCGAGAAGGCCACTAGGTGGAGTCCTGGTGGTAGGACAGGCCTGGGAGCAGCAAGGAAGGGAGGGAGCTGGAGGACTTCTGCAGCCCATGTTTCCACACGTATGTGTCAACACGCATGGTGCAGCAACAGGGAGGGAGAAAAAAAGCAGGAACATTTTTATTTAATTTTAATTTATTTACTTATGACTTTGATAACTGGGTAAGTACACTGATCCCAGGGACCATTTTCAGGCATGATCCGGGCCAAGACAATGGCACAGGAGCAAACAAAACACTGTACATAGGGCCTGGAAGACCATTCACAACAAAGATGACAAAATTGATAAAAGAATCTACATCAACCAATAGGTACAATAACATAAAACATAAAATAAACACAGAATAAGTTAAAAGAACATCAAAATACAAGGTGTGGGTAACCAGTAGCAGCCAAAATGGGGGGTGCAAGAGTGGGAGGTAGGTAAGCAAGAAAGGAGAGGATAATTGGAAAAAACAGACGCGAGGGAAAAAACTACATTCTGGGAAGGGGGAGGGGGGTCCTACCCAGGGAAGCACTGACAGCAAGATTCTGATAATAGCCAGTTCTTGAGGCGCGAGTGTCCACAGAGCAAGGAAAAAAACATGGGGACAGGCTAAGTGATGCCCTGCTCATGATGTTATGGCCCACTCTGCTGCCCAGTCAGGGGCAATCTGGGTGTGTTCTCTGGGGGGGGGTTCTCCTTCTGGCCCTGCTGTGGGGGAAATAGGACTCCTGGCTTGTGGATGTAAGGAAGGCTACAACTCATAGGGACAGGGCTGACAAGACAGATATAGATATATATATATATATATATACATATATTATTTTTTTTCCAGAGAGTAGGGTGAGAATGTGGGTGTTTTTTTTTTTTTTTATTTTACTTTGAATTTTTTTTTTTTAACTATGCAAATTGGCACCTCGCCAGGCAAAGAACTGTGTACACATAGTGGCCCTTCCGCCAGTAAAGTGCACTAAGTGCAGGTCTTCGTCTGGCAGAGTGGTCCCTCTGCTAGATAAAGAACTTTGTGGAGTGCAACTTCCTGCTTTGTGAAGTGGAGAAAATGTCACAAGTTCTTTGAGAATTTTCCTGACTTTGGACACCACTACTGCAAAGAAACAAACTTCCCTCTGTCTGAGGCCACCCACCAACAAAGAAACAAACCACCCTCCCTAGGTCTGCAGCAGCCCACCAAGAGCAAAATCTCCCTCCATCCAAAGCTGCCTGCCAAGATACAAGACTCCCCTCTCCCTGCTGCTGCCACCCACCAAGAAACACACTACCTTTATTGCTGCCATTGGGCACCCTGCCTGATCCTGGTACTGGCCACCACACCAGGTGGTGGAACTAAAGAAGCCCCTGCAGGGCAGAGAGCAAAAACCAAAAGAAGCCCCTCTGCTCAGTAGCCTGGCATGGTCTTTCTTCTTAATGAAGGTCGCTGCTTGTGAATCTTCGAGCTGCTTAGTGCGGGGTGGTGGGTCGGGTGCTGCTTGGTGCAGAGGGTAGGTCAAGGAGCCAATCAGTGTGGCCAGAAGTCAGGGAATTGTTCCTGAAGTGTGGGACACATCATCAATCTTGGATATACAAGCTCAGAATAGTGTAGGAACAGGTACTTTTATTTTTGCAAAGTTTGTGTATGGCATCATTGGTGTATTGTGAATATCCTCTTTAAAGTTCAACTTTATAGCACCTTCTCTCTTTATTTTATTTTTTATTTTTTTATTTTATTTAAACAGCAGTTTGGAAAACCTTTGAGCCATAGGCTCATTTACAAAGGTACCTTGTCACAGTAAGACAAACAAAAATACACAGTATAGCAGTACAGCACATAAGTATAACAGTAACTTAAGACATAGATACAAACAAGCTGGTACAGGTAGGATTGATGCAAACAATACCAGAGTTATGTTGTCCTTAGCAGCTTAGTAGTAAACTTTGTCATAAGTATTGAGTACAGCTTTGACTAATGGCAATTACAGCATCGGTGTTAATAGGTGGTTGCGTGGGAAGTTTTGAAGCACGATATAGTTGGAGCTTTGGAGATGGAGGGGGGCAGTGTGTTGAACCAGGAGGGGGCCCTAAAGCTGAAGGCTCTTTGGCCGTGAGAGGTCCTAGCTCTAGGGATAACAAGAGAGAAGTTTTCCCAGAGGTCCGAGTATGAACTAGTGGGACAGAGCGGCGTATGGTGGTGGTCAATCCTGGCGGGGATAGCCCAAGGAGGGTCTTTTTTGTAAGGGTACAGGTCAGATATTTGAGGCGCTCATCAAGATCAAGTACCAGCGCTTTAGTGTACAGTAGACAGGTGTGTGTCAGCCTAGGTGCCCCAGTAATTAACCTGCAGGCCTTATTCAGAGTAGTGCGAATTTTATGGAGTGCAGTCTGATCAGCAGCACCATACACCGACAGTCCATAGTCCACTAGGGACAGGATAGAGGAGGTGACTGCGAGTCGAAGAGCCTCCGGGGGGAGGCAGTGTTTATACTGATGTAAGATGCCCAATCAGATATTAGTGGCAGTGGCTAGGGCAGCGATGTGTCCATGGAAGGAGAGGGAGGGGTCAAAATTGATCCCTAGGTATTTATAGGAGCAAACTTGTTCGAGTAGGAAAGAGGACCCAGAGTGAATGAGGAGTTTGAAGTTGCAGGACTTGTTTTGAGGATGAGTGAAGAACATGGTTTTTGTTTTTTTAAGATTTATCACCAATCTATGTTCCTTGAACCAGCCCTCAGCTTCAGCGAAGGACTTCTGCAGCCGAGTCCTGGGGGCAATAGGAGGTTCGACTTGAGGCAAAGATGACTGCAACATCAGCGTACAATAGAATGTTCCCGAGCAAGAGCGTGGAAGGGTGTTAAGGTAAAGGGAGAATAGTAAGGGGCCCAGAATGGAGCCCTGGGGAACCCCAGAAAAGATGGGACAGATGTCTGAGTAGGTCCCATTAATTTTTACACGCTGTGAGCAGTCAGACAGATAACTGGTGCACCAGAAGATAGGCCCAGCAGCAAAACCAGAGAGACTTAGGGCATCAAGAAGGAGGGGGTGGGAGACAGTGTCGAAAGCTTTAGAGAGGTCAATGAAGACAGCACCAGCCAGAGAACCAGTGTCTAAGGAGGAGTGGAGAAAGTTGGAGAACTCTAGGAGGGCTGTGTTGGTACTGTGGCCTCGGAAGCCATGCTGCTCAGGACATAGGGACATTGTGGGTGGAGAGGTAGTCAGAGATTTGAGAGGTCACCACTTTTCCAAGGCCTTGGAGAGAGGAGAGAGAGAATGGAGATTGGTCGATAGTTTCCAGCCACAGTCCTATCACCACCCTTTAAAGATAGGGGTGACAGTGGCAACTTTCCAGGCAGTTGGAACCTTCCCCAGGCAAAGAGAGTGGTTGATGAGGCATGTGATCGGGGTAAGGACTTTGACTAAGACCAGCCGTAGGATACACGGATCCAGGGTGTCACTGCCTGTACTATTACTTTTGAGGGCAGTGACAAGGTGCGGCCTAAGTTCTTGGGCATGCTAACAGAGCCATTTCCTTATGGGACATTTGTGCGATGCAATGACCTGGAGAGGTAAAAAATGTAAAATGGGATAGGTGAGAGATATAACGGGACTGTGTGCTGTGAAGCAGGATGATCCGGCCCACTGGGCTGCCCTGTAGAGCATACCCATGGGACCCCCAGGCTGCCTAACTTATGCACTGTTGTCACAGATGCAGAGGGAGCAAAAGACTGGCAAGCAGGCCTGTGTTTTAGACTGCCCTAGTTTTTCCAGCTGGTTCCTCCATGGTTTGCCCAAAGGCTGAGATGCAGCAAGGCCAGAGCCTGCAACAGACCCCACTGGAAACAAGATGTTGCATCTCAACTGCATTTTCCTGGGTGAATAAACTGTGACAGAAAAGGATCTGGACAAGTCATGCATCATCACCAGTAAGGGCATGAACGGTAAGGAAAAAATTGTGTGCAGTATTTGTGGGGGAAGGAAGGAAGGAAGGGGATGAAGATCAAGTAGGGTTTGCAGTGATACTGTAGATAAGGAAAAATGGGCAGACTGGGTGGGCCAAGCGGTCCTTATTTGCGGTCAGATTCTATGTTTCTATGAGCGTGCCTCCATCTATGTAGTACTGTGGATGTGTCTATGTAGTGTTCTGTGTGTGCATGCAAACTCTGTATGTAGTGTTGGGAATGTGTGCATCTGTTTGTGTGTGTGGTACTGTTTGTGTATATGTACCTGTGTGGAAGTAGTAGTGTATGTATGTTTATGTGTATCTGTATATGTAGGGCTAAGTGCGTGCATACACATCTGTGTATGCAGTGTTCATGTGTATCTGTCTGTGTATGTAATACTGTTTGTGCGCATGTATGTAGTATTTAATATCATGTTATGTTCGCATCTGTGAATGTAGCACTGAAGATTTGTGCTCTTTGTATGCGGTGCTGTGTGTATATATGTAGTCTTGTATTTGTGTGCGTCTGGGTATGTAGCGCTGTTCTGTGAGTGTGTGAGTCTGTAAGTAGTTTTGTTTGTATATGTGTATGTGCATGTATATGTGTACGTCTATGTATCATCCACCACTTACTCATTGCAAAGTTATTTTTTGGCGTGGGGGCAAGCAATTGGTCAGTTTAACTAGTGTTGGGTAAGTTACTTTTTCTATTACTTTCGATTTATTTTAGAAACGTGATCCACGAAGCTCTGTGCAGTCACTAGCAAGGATGGAGAAGTACTAGAAAACGTTATACACCTGACAGTTACAGTTACTTATTTCTTTTTATACAAAAATAATAAAAAACTATAACAGATTACATTTATTTGAAAGTAATAGGTTAGTTACTAGTTATTTATTTGGTTAGTTACTAGTTACTTTAAAATAAACGTAGTCAGTTACCGTTTTGTCTTACTTTTGTATAAAAAGACATAAGTAATTGTAACTTTAAGGTGTATTACTTTTTCCAGTACTTCTCAATCCTTGCTAGTGACTGCACAGAGCTTTCTAAAGCAAGTTTCCAAAAGTAATAGAAAATAATAGAAAAAGTAACTTACCCAACACTGAGTTTAACCTAGTGGCTCTGTGAACCAGGAGACCCACATTCTAATCCCAAGGGAAGGGCAGAGTACAAGAAGGTTGGATAATTCTAAACTATAGTGTAACCCCTAGATGGCGCTATTCCGTGGCTACTACCCCTGCCTGATTTGCCACTAACAGGTTGAGGGGCCTGGATCCAATGGCTGGTGCCTCCACCCAGAGGTCAGGGTTTGCAATAGTTAAACTAACTTGGTCACAGCCCTCTGGGACACTGCAACCCCCCTTTCTTCCCACTAGTGGCCCACACAATATATCAGAATTACCTTCACAGTATACACTTACCCCCAGGACTGGTTCCGGCACTGGGACCTCCTGTGAAATGAGATACAGTGCAACAATCACAGTACAGTACTTTAACATAGACAAATACCTCAGGCAGTATAACTTTGCTGAAACAAGCAGCTCTGATTTATTTAGGGGATATAACAAGGACAGGGAAATCAGGTTAATTAGCTTATCACTCTACTCATCTACCTATGGCTCTGTACAGGCCTATCCCTATCAGTTACTGTCCCTGGGTACCCAAGCCCTAGTGGCTAGTCCAAACCGTGGCAGCTGGTAGGGCCCTTTCACACAGAGAAAAGGAGAATTAAACAGTCAGCAGTACAGTAATTCCATTTGGATTTAATGTGGCAATTCAACAGGAGCGACCTGAATTAGTACTCACGACCTCCAAATAAGATAGGGTCCTTCAATGTCAGCAGGGCTCACTTGAGGTACAAAACCTCTTCACACATTTATATAAAAGCACTATACCAGGCAGGCTGCATCTGTATCCGATCGCAATTACTGCACAATACCGGGAGAACACACAGCAGATTCAGTTCCTGACAGACCGATTGCAATTTTCAGCAATTCCTCCACTCTTCTACAGGGTGAGCCTGGTTTCTACTCTTCAGATATCCTTTGATTCTCTTCACAGGACGGATTCAGTCCTAACAAGCTGTTACACAAGCTGCAGACCGGAACTCTGGGCCTTACACACGTTTTTTGACTAAAAACTGCACACTGAAAAAGCACAGGGCTCCTTCCTTCTTCACTGCCCAAAGCTCAACTGAAACTCCAACCGACAAAACGGGCACTTCCTTTGAGTTCCTCCCAGTTCTTGACTGGATTGGCTGTCACTCACAATAGACTGCTGCTGTTGGTCCAAAAGGCACCAAGTCTAAACTACATCTCCCAGAGTCACTGCCCTACAATCCTCTGTGGCTGGCTCAGATTATGAGTCCAAGTTCTGATTCATCCAAGGCACCATTTTAGAGCTAGCTTACCCCACACTGATTGGTCCAGTTCAGCAGTTCAAAACCAGAATGGGAACTAGGCAGACACTGTTCTGACTGCAAAAGAAAGCAAGTTAGACAAACTGTAATTTCATTATCACTCTAAATGGTTTCTGGCAAACAGTTACATCTTTCAGATAGGTTCCTTTGCACTCCTAGTGACTGCAAAATGGAGTGAATTGGCAGCAGCTTGAGTGGTACTCAATCAAAGAACACACAGTCCCCCATACAAACTAATTATGTCTGCAAGCAGACAGCTCTTAAAGAGACAGTACCAGAGGTTCTAAAAACACTCACTGATAAATGGCTTAAACGCCAAACACCATTCAGGCTTGGAGCATTCAAGCAAGCTCCTGGAAGTCTTTTGGGAACCCCCATTTGCAGGGGGGTTACAATAGCATATGCCACACTTTCACATTTACCTTTCCTTCTAAACATCTTCTCGACTATTTTATGCCCTTTTATTCTCTTGAAACAATCCATTTCTTTTGCTTTTATTGTACTGCCATCAGCAAAGCAGCCCATTGGCTGCAGCTAGCTCTTGGTAATGTAGGACCCATTTTATAAATGCAGGATGTGTAATTATGGCCAATTATTATAATCGCACTTTCCCCTTGTGTGCTTAAAGGCACTTGGTGCAAGTGCCTTGTGCCTTACAACTACAGCCATGTGAGCTGGCAAACTTGGACTGATAGACCAGTTTTGAGCTAGGTCTTACCAAACCCCAGTTGGCCCAATTTGGCCCGCAATTAAATAAAGTGTTAAGTACGGCTCTTTTTCATGGTTTCCCTCCAGCAGGACATCTTGCCGGCACCATCAACAACCTCCCTGCATGACTGGTTAGGCTATGAGAGGGGGCTGTAAATCACCAAACCCACCCACCCCATAACCAGCCTCATTAAAATGTGAAAAAAAGGACTCTTAAGCCCTTATCAATATAACAATTATTATGGGCTTCTTTTTTGTTTTGTTTTTTTAAGGGAAACCCAGTTTGGTCCATTTCACTGAATCTTCCCTAAACACGAACAGCCCAAACCTGTGTCTGGAACCAATTTCCAGCTCTACTTAAAACACACTTGAGGTGTATGATTATTGACTCATAATTACACACCCTGGCCTGTCTGATAGCATGCTTACACTTCATCATACAGTTCTAAGAGCAGGTGTGGTGGCTTAATAGTGTTGAACTTTAAGGCCATTTTAAATGTAAGCATTCATGGGGGCGATGGTGGCACCAGTGCACCTAATAATGACATTTTACTGCCTAAATGTAATACAGATATTTTTTGCATTATAGGCAATCAGCCAAGGCATATTAAAAAAAATTCTGCATAAGCCAATGTTGGTAAAATCACAAGAAGATACCCACTTTTTTGGAAATTCCCCACATGGTGTCAGAGTGCATATATGATTAATGGTAGATGAAATCTGTTATTATATACCCACACATTTGTATTTTTGATGTTTCATTTTAGAAGTCCCCTGAAAAAGCCATACAAGGTGAAACACTGGGACCGTAGCAAAATAAAAACATATAAACTTTAAACAGTCTTGGTATGGCATGCTTTTTACAAAAAGCCTGGAGAGTGGCCACATAGTTTTAAAATCTGTGTAATTTAGGGCCACTACCTGCATGCCCAGGGTGTTTCAACACACCCAAGAAGTGCAATTATTGTCCATAATTACCCATCCCTGAAGTGTCTTATAATGTTAATAAAATGTTTTTTTTCTTTGTACATTCTTTTTCGCTCTGGTCACTGGTGGTGGGGCATCTCTTTAGTGGGGTCTGCTCAGCCGCTCCTCTACCGCCCCGCCTGAAATCCTTCCCCCAACCAAGGAATTGGGTGTAGGGTACCCCCATACGGGGAGGCAGGGACCATGGAGATTCAAAGTCGGGGGTCAGGGACGGCACTGGGGCATGAAGGAGTGGTCTGGAACATCCACTGTTGCCTCCTCACCAACTGAGGGTTTTCCACCTTGTGTGTTGCCCCCAAGACGCCGGACATGCAATGACGTCTGCGTGAAGGATGTGCCCTCACTTACATCCGCCAGCACCTCCCCCAAAACAGCATGCTCCTTGCAGTACCTCCTGGTCTCCACCAGATGTCACCACAGAGTGAGGCATCCCCACAAACCCACCTCAGGAGAGAAGAGCAGTCCTCCAGATGCTCAATCCTCTCCTCCCCCTGCCGACCCTCGGCAACCAGAGTCCATCCCCGAACCCAGCGCCTCAACCCTCAGCGCCACCAGGCCGGCCCAATAAAATGGGGTTTAAAAGCAAAAAATATATATTTAAAATTGCACCAGTGTAATTATAGTGAATATTTACACAGTCATGTGACTTATTTATCAAGAAGCTGAAGGGACCAGCCGACCTTGCTGTCCTTTTCTTTGACAAATGATGCATGTAGGTCGGCCCTGTGAGAGGAATGCTGGGCCTCAGGAATTATCCCTGGCTCCCTCACCCTCTCACAGGCCCTGCATGTAGGAATTAAGGCACCACTGTCCACAACATTTCTATATTATGGGTATCAAGCTGGTGCAGCAAAGCATAGAAACATAGACTTTGATGGCAGATAAGGACCGCTTGGCCCACCCGGTCTGCCTTTTTCCCTACCTACAGGATAGGCTGCAGATGCTATTTAACCAACAGCCTATTTCTTCCTACTCCCCACAAGAATTGCCTTATGTCTGTCCCATGCATTCTTGAATTCTCCCACAGTTTTAGACCCCACAACCTCCTCAGGAAGGCTGTTCCATGTGTCCACTACCCTCTCTATGATAAAATACTTCCTCACATTGCCCCTGAGCCGTCCCCCCTCTATCTTCAAATGGTGTTCCCTTGTTCTTACACGTGTTTTTCTGAAATATGCTACCCTCTTGGACTTTGTTGATTCCACTGAGGTACTCAAAAGTGTCTAACATGTCCCCCCCTCTCTCTCCTTTCCTCAAGGGTATACATATTAAGCTCCTTTAGTCTCTCCTCATATGGCTTCTCTTGAAGACCCTGCACCATTTTAGTTGCCCTCCTCTGGACTGCCTCCATCCTGTCTATGTCCTTGCGGAGATGGGGTCTCCAGAACTGGATGCAGTACTCCAGATGGGGTCTCACCAACTGTCTGTACAGAGGGATAAGAACTTCCTGTTTTCTGCTGGTGATGCCTCTCCCTATACATCCCAGTATTCCCCCAAGCCCTCCCTACTGCCTTCTCATGTTACTTTAACCTTAAGGTCATCTGATATGATTACACCCAGGTCCCTTTCCATTTTTGTTGTTGTTACTACCTCCCCCTATTGTGTAATCTTCCCCAGGGTTTTTGTTTCCCAGGTGCATTATTTTGCACTTCTTTGCATTTAATCCAAGCTGCCATACTTCTGACCATTCCTCCAACCTTGCCAAGTCCCTTCTCATCCTTTCCATGCCTCCTTGTGTATCAACCCTGTTGCAGAACTTTGTATCATCTACAAAGAGGCATACTTTTCCTTCTAGTCCCTCTGCAATGTCACTTATAAAGACATTAAAAAGGACTGGACCCAGTACTGAACCCTGCAGTACCCCACTAACATACTAACATACTATTTGCCAGCAGATTAGGCCTTACGGTCTATCGAGTCTGCTCGAACCTTAGATCCTTAGTTGGGTGCCGAGGCCCTCCTATCCCTTGTGCTCCAGAAACCCCTATCATCCATCCCCACCCAGGCCATCATCTGATACATCCACTTTCTGTGTCTGTCCCACCCTCTCTTGAAGCCCTCCACTGTGGATCTCTGAACCAGCTCACCAGGCAGTGCATTCCAAAGGTCCACCACCCTCTCAGTGAAAACCTCCTCCTCTTTCCCTCACCCTTCCACCTTCCAACTTCAAACCATGCCTCTGGTGATACCTCCTGCTTTAGTCTAAAGATCCTCCATGTTTACCCTATTTATTCCCTTGAGGTACTTGAAGACCTCAATCATGTCCCCCTGTCTCTCCTCTCCTCCAATGAAAACAGGCAGAGCTCCTCAAGTCTGTCCTCATCGTCAAATCCCTAGCCCTCGTATCATCTTAGTTGCCCTCCTCTGTACCCTCTCCAGGAGCTGTATGTCCCTCTTCATGTGGTCTCCAGTACTGTACACAGTACTCAAGGTGTGGTCTAACCAGTCCATTGTACAGTGGCAGAATCACTTCCTTGCTCCTAGAGGTGATCCCCTCGATGCATCCCAACATCCTGTTTGCCTTGCTAGCCGCTCTCCTGCACTGCTCAGAGTTATTCATACATGCATCCACCATGACCCCTAGGTCTTTTTCCCCTATTGAGGCCTCCAGCGCCTCCCCTCACAGGGTGTACCTGTGTTTAGGGTTTCCCCGACCAAGATGCAACACCTTGCACTTGGTGATATTGAAATTTAATTTCTATGTGTGAGCCCAGCTTTCCAGGGTGTCCAGATCCCTTTGCAGGGCCAACCTGCCCTCTTCTCCCTTAACTACTGCTCCCATCTTGGAGTCATCCGCGAAGAGACTCATTTCACACCCTATACCCTCCCTGATGTCCGATATGTATGCATTAAACAGGATCGGATCCAGGACCGCCCCTGCGGTACTCTCTACCAACCTCTCTAGGGTTCGAGAGCTCCCCACAGACCACTACTCTGCGCGCGTCCAGCCAGCCAGTTTTCAATCCATCTGACCATCAAGGGCCTACTCCTAACCCCATCAGTTTCTCCACCAGACCATTGTGGGGACAGAGTCAACGCCTTGCTGAAGTCCAAGAATAATACATCCACAGGCTTTCCCTGTCCAGTTCTGATGTTACCCATTTGTAGAACTCCACAAGATTGGTTTGACATGATCTACCTGGCACAAACCCATGTTGCCGACTATCCAGACCTCCACCTCCTCCAAGTACACCCCAATCGTTCCTTTAGTATACTCTCCAATAATTTTCCTACCACCGAGGTCAAACTGATGAGTCTATAGTTACCTGGTACTTCCCTCGACCCCCCTTTATGGATTGGCACCACATGTGCCTCTCGCCAATCCCTAGGTACCCTCCCTGTCTCAAGTGACCTGTTGAAGAGCTCTGCCAGGGGTGCAGCCAGTATGTCCGCCCATTCCCATAGTACTCTCGGATGAATGCCATCTGGCCCAGGAGATTTGTCTTTGGCTAACCACACCCTTTTGGCGGAGATAGCATCATCCGTCCCCTCCACCTTTCTGGCCTTTTTATCCTTATCCAGATGTGACACCCCTGGGGTACCTCTCCCTCCCTCTTGCTCCATTTCTGTTGCTCCCCTGATCCCACTTACTGCCACTTCTATCCCCTTCGTGCCTTGCTTTGCAGATATCCCATCCCCCTTCCTAGTGAACACAGAGGCAAAGTACTCGTTAAATACCTCTGCCTGGTCCCTCGCCTCTTCTACCCACCCTCCTTCTGATCTCAATCTGCTGAGATGGCCCTTAGTTTTTCTCCACTCCCCAATGTACCAGAAGAACCCCTTTTCCCTTCCATGTATCCCCTGTGCCAGCCGCTGCTCTTTACTGGACTTTGCTCCCCTCACCATACGGGTGACTTTTCTAGATGCAAGATGGTATTCCTTATCCCTATCCCTTCTTGTTGTTTTATATTTTTGTAGGCCGCTTCTTTTCTCTGACTGCTACCTGTACCTCACTGGACCACCAGCATGGTTTATGTGACCTTGCTCCCTTACGTTTCAACTTAGCGCAGATCCTGACTGCCTCATGAAGTCCCCGTTTTATGACCTCTCATCTCTTTTCTACACTTGTCATTGATGTAATCCCCTTCAAGTGATCCTTGAGAATATTTCCCATGCCCACAAAGTCTGCCCCCCTGAAGTCCACTGCCAGTGTCCTAGATCTCACCCCCCTTCCCCCATGCTTATTTGAAACCAGGCAGTATTGTGGTCGCTCCCAGTCAGGGGGTCCTGTACAACCATGTCCCTTACCAGATCCCCATCTGCCAGAACCACGTCCAGGACATGCCTCCCTTGTGGGCTCCATCACATGCTGTGTTAAGAACACATCCTGGAAGCCATCCAGCAGCCTCTGCTCCTTGGTCACCTTAGAGGACATGGTTCCCCAGTTTGTACCTGGCATATTAAGGTCCCCCATCAACACCACTCCCTCCCCTTTTGGTCCACACTGGGCAGTGATGTTGTCCAGCAAACCATCCTCTAGAACATCACTCATCCCGGGGGGCCTATATATTACACCCAGCTTGACCTTATCTCCTGCTGGGGATCGTAGGGTGACCCATAAGGCCTCCACGTTTCCCTCTGCCTCTTCCATCCTAGCAATTTCTATGTCATCTCTAATGAACATAGCCACTCCACCCCCTCTGCCCTCCTTTCTATCCTTCCTAAGCATAGTGTACCCCCGTACGTTTAGGTCCCAGTCATGGTTTTTGTTGGCCGTCTTCGTGACCGCCCACATCACCCCCTCGAACAGCATGGCCTGGAACTCTGGCAACTTGTTTCCCAAGCTCCTGGCATTTACTAACACCAACCCCACCCCTTATCCCTGATCCTCTTTGTCGAACCCAACCCAGATTCCTTATACTTCCATCCTCCCTCTGCTCCTCCTGAAACCTCCACCCCCAGTCTGTTTCCCCTCCCCCTTAGGCTTGAAGGCTACTCCCTCATCTTCAGAGTGGACTCCATTTACAATTACCTTCTGTGTCCTGTTGTCCAGTCAATGTTTTAACAGGCTACCACCCTGGGACCCACTCCCAGGCTGGTTAATTTGATTATTAATGTTTTGTGTGGGACTGTGTCAAACGCCTTGCTAAAGTCTAGGTAGGCCATGTCCACAGCCCCTCCCTGGTCTACTTCTTCGGTCAGTCAGTCAAAGAAATCTATTAGATTCGTCTGACACGACCTTCCCATCGTGAATCCATGCTGCCTTGGGTCCTGTGCCTCACTGGCCTCTAGGTACTCAACAGTTATTTCCTTCAGAAGTGATTCCATCACTTTCTCTACCACAGAGGTCACACTGACAGGTCTGTAGTTTCCTGCCTCTGCCTTGTTCCCACTTTTGTGAAGAGGAATCACATCCACCTTCCTCCAGTCCTCAGGTACCACACCATCCTCCCATGATTTGTTAAAAAGGGTAGTCAGTGGTGTCACTAGTTCTCCCCTTAATTCTTTCAGAATTCTGGGGTGAATTCCATCTGGCCCCATTGCTTTGTCCATCTTCAGTTTTAGGAGTTCTTTCAGAACCCTTTCTTCTGTGAAAGGACTGGGGTTGACTCCCTATCCAGAGTGCTTCTGTTAACTGGATTAGGTACCTCCCCCTCCTCCTCTTTTGTGAATACTGAACAAAAGTATTCATTCAGTATCCCTGCTTTTTCACTGTCCCTCTCTGCCCACCCACTGTCCTTTCTATTCAGCCTCACTATCCCTCCCTTTGTCTTTCTACACTCCCTGATGTACCTATTTTTTATCCCCCTTCTTAACCGAGTTGACTATCTTTTCCTCAGTTTGGGCCTTTGCTGTTCTGACTTCCCTCCCTATTTCCTTCTGCCTTAACTGGTACAGTTCTCTGTCCTTCTCCTTCTGTGTTTCCTTATACTTCCTAAATGCTATCTTTTTCTCCCTAACCTTCCCCGCCACTACTAAGAGTGCAATCTGAGCTGTTAGAGCAGGATTCAAGAAAACATATCTGAGATAACAACCACCATTAGCCTTGAGAAAGTAGCGCAGGCCACCAAATGTTGGCCCCACTTAACAACAAAGGTGACAATGTTAACCCAAGTAAACCTGAGATTTTAAAACTCTAACCTTGGTGTTAATTCCATCCTTCATCAGGATTGGAGTAGCATGGCACACCAACAGGGCACTCCTCCTCCTCCAGGAGAATCTGACTTCTCTCCCCAGAGGATGGCAGTAGCCAGGAACAATCCCACTAGTCTTAACCCTTAGGGTGCCAGTAGATTTAGAACCTATAGGAATTTAGGATATGTATATAAGTCCTTAATTTAGCCACGCCATTTTATAAAGATTATTACCAACAGCAAGTAAGTCAGAAACATTTGGTGAAAGGTCAGTGGCTGGCCAATTGGTGCAGTGGTAGCTCTATCACTCATGATGCTGGTGACCCAGGTTCAGTAGCGAGCCAGTCACTGGGGGGACGGCTGGGAGGTGGAGGATTGAGCATCCCAGGGGAAGATCTCATCTTTGGGGAGGGAGAACAACCTGCTCTGGTGCATTACTGCCACCTAGGTGACTACAGGTGGCAGTGCACTCAGGAATGACTTAGTGGGTGGGAGAGACACCAACAGATGACATCATCACATGCTAACATGTGTGCTTGCATCACATCCCCCCTGGTTGGTGCCCTCAGGGATGGGGAAATAAAGAGCAGGGCCCCCACTGGTGACATGGCAACCCTCCCAGAGAACTGGATCAGTGATTAGCAGTTGGGGCCCTGCCACCCCCACTATGGGGTGGGGTGGGGGTATGCTGTGGGGGCAGACATGGGAGGAGAGAGGTTATGGGGCTTGATGGGGGGGTCAATCCTGATAGAAACATAGACATTGACAGCAGATAAGGACTGCTTGGCCCACCCAGTCTGCCTATTTTCCCTACCTACTGTAATACCACAGACCCTACTTGATCTATGGCTTAACGCTCCCTTCCTAAACCACTAAAGTTCCCCTATGCCTATCCCATGCATTCTTGAAGGGGGAGGTACAACCTGCCAAAGGAGAGAAAAAGACTAACCCCCAAAAAAAAAAGAAAGGTCAGTAAAGGTTGGACAATGACAGACTGGGAACCAGCATTTGAATGACAGTTTCTACAGAAAACACAGGCTTATCGATCAAAGGCAGCACACCTGTTGGCAACTAAACCTTCTGCCTTAAAATGCCAAAGCCATCCTTCCAGGGTCTACACATTTATTTTCAGCTCAGGGAGTGCTATATTTTCACCACAGCACATGGTGCTCTTGAGGGTTCCTTCCTGCAGTCTGCCATTTCCTGCTTCCCAGTGTGAAAGATAGCAGAAGAAATGAAAGGCACTATAATTAAAAGGATTATGTGGAGGGGAGCGAAATTGCCTGTAATAAATCAGAGAAAGGAAATAATTACTTTCAGATTGTCCTGGGCTTATCAAGCCGACAGGCAGCCTCCAGACCTCGTGTAATTCCATCAGCGTGCTAGAAAGGGATGGCTGGAGATAAGAGACATCAGTGGGCTCCTGCTACAGACGGCAGCCTCTCTTTTTATACATCTCTGGGGTCGGGCAGCTACTGGACTGTATGCTTGTCTTGCCCCGCAAAACTGCCACCTTGTTTATAAACCTAAATTATATTTAATGATTGTAAATGGTGCGTAGTTAGGATTTGGGAACAGGGAGCCCTCCAAGCAAAATCCCATAGCGTGGCCCTAGTTTCATTTATTAATTAGAGTTTAGGCCAGGGTAGTCAACATGAGCTGACCATAGCTCTCTCACAGGTGCATGTCCTGGGGCAGTATGGAATGTGCTTACATTCATCACAGATTCAACGTCCAAGTACAGGTTTAGAAATAATCACAAACAGATTCCGACCTAAAATGTTTAAATATGGCATGTTAAAAAAATATGTTTTTCCAAGTAAGAAATTCCTTATGGAATGGCCACAGCTGGAGAAGGATTTCTTCTCCAGCGATGCTCTACATTTCTGGAGCACAGATCAGATTGATTTCTTATGCACCCAGTGATGTAACTTTTACAATAAAGTTTTTTTTGGGGGGGGTGGACAAATCAGAGATGACACAGCATGCAGCATCTGCATCAATGCAGAAAGTCAGAATGTGTGGGAACGTTGGGATGGTGGTGTTTTCTCTACCCCACTCCCCCTGAAATTACACCCATGGGTAGAATCAAACATTTTATAAAAATAAATTAGATATGAGAGCCCCCCCCAGCTATTTCCATGTGAAAAGGACTTTGCCTACAGCTCTGTTCCCAGCATGTACATTAACCTCAGCAGGCCAAGTGACTTGCAGCAGACATGTGCACTGCCACCTGAAAGACTGGGAGTCATGCACCACAGTGGGGCCACATGTGCCACAGAAATCTAGCCACCCAAGGAGCGACATTGGTGTGGGCTATGAAGGCAACCATTCAAACACCCTCCTAGCCAGAGGTAAGGTGCACCTGTGGCAACCCTGGATAGGGAAGATGGGGGAGCGGGGTAAATGAAAAAGGGGGGAAGGAGGGAGGTAAATGAAAAACTGTCTGCCTACCTCTCCGTGCAGATGCATGTGTTCCAGCAATTGGCTGCAGTGTGACACAAGGGAGACACAGGAGGTGCACACTCTTAAGAGATAAAGCCCCACTGAATTGAAGCTTTAATTAGGAAACCATTCAGGAAAACTAAGGAGATGGACAAGAGGCAGCTTCCACTCCTATCGAAGCACAAGATGTCATAACACACTCATGGTTTCATCACTCGAGTTATGATGAGGTATGGCTCTTCCTCACATGCTGGGATAAATGTGATGTGATATCCTCTCTCTCTCTCTGAATGGTTCTCTTTCTCCTCCCAGAAGTTTCCATGTCTCTAAGCCCCTGTGCACTGTAGGATTCCTTCCTTCCTTCCTGTTTTTGTCTGGAAGATTTTTTTTACTGCCCTCAGCCAGGCTATAAGGTTTACAGTCATAAGAAGACTGGAGTGTCTCTTTCACCTGTTAGACTGCTAGCTTGCATGTTCTTATAGTCGGGGAACTGTGAACTGAAGGTAAAGGAGAGCAGGATGCAAAGATGCAACACCATTACAGGCATAAGGGACACTCTAGCCTCCTTACAAATGTTTAAATTCTGTATTTGTTTATTCATTCAATCTTGGATTACAATACCTTTGAGCACAAGGCAACTCATTTACAAACGTTCCACATCAGTGGGGAGGGTGGACAAACATACAAAGGAGGTAAGACAAAGTTTCAAATAAACAATCAACTAAAATGACATACTTCATATCTAGTATTAAAACTTTAGTTTGGGAGGTGAACAAAGCAATGTAGGAAAGCAGAGAGCAGAAAAGGGTAAGCAGCCAAAAGGCCTTGTCCAAACCTGGGTAGACAGAGTTGGTGGGAGAGGGGTTCTGGCAGAAGGGAGGACAGGGGATGAGAGGGGAGGTAGGGGAGTAGTGGGGGGAGGCAAGGGTAGGATGGTGAGCAGGGTAGGAAAAGGTACTGCTGCAAGAGTGGAGAGCAGAGAGGAAAAGGGGTTAGTTGTCCCCACAGGTAGTGGTACCTTAGGTGTAGCAGTCACAGGAACTGTTAGCCATGAGATACTGACACAGCATGTGTTTGAAAGGACCTAGTTTTGGTAAGGTCGAGATGTCTCTGTGAAGAGCGTTGAACCAAAGAGGAGTTCTGTAAGCAAAGAAACGCTGCCCTTGTGATGTCCAGCATCTTGGAACATGGAGAGATGGGTAGGCAGTGCTTCGAGTATTCTGAGAGCTGCAGTGAGGGCTAAGGAGATTAATGATTCCAGAGGGCAGGAGGCCAAGAAATGCTTTTTTGGCTAATAGGCAGGATTGATATTGTAGTCTTGCACTGAGCTGCAGCCAACTTGTTTGAGCGTACAGGTCACATGTGTGGGTGAGGCGTGCAGCACCAGTGGGAAGTCTGCAGGGTTTATTTAATGCTACGGATATTCTACAAAGTGATTATGTAGTTTCAGCACCATAGATAACCAAGTTGTAATTGACAATAGATATGACAGAGCTATGAATTGCAGTTTTGAGGGCTTCAGGCATCAGACAGTGTTTGTGCCTGTGGAGTGGACCAATCTTGATATTGACAGCCTGGGCAACATTATCGATATGCAGGGTATATGAAAGGGAGCAGTCAGATATGTGAAACGTTGGGCTTGTTTGAGTGGTACTCCCAGGCAGTTACTGACGGTAAGGGCTGTGGTTTTGTACTTACTGTGGACGCTGCTGAACATCATGGCTTTGTTTTTTTTGTAGTTCAGGACCAATTTGTGAGTGTTGAACCAGGTCTCAACTTCTTCAAAGCTCCTCTGTAATTGATGTTCCAGCTACACTGACTTAGGGTAACTAGAAAAGATGACTGCATCATCCGCATACAGGAGAATCCATTGGTGACAAGCCCGAGTAAGATTGTTGAGGAAGATGCTAAATAGAAGAAGCCTTAAGATAGAGCCAGTGGCACTCCAGCGTGGACGGGCAGCTGGTCAGAGATAACATTTGCTATTTTGGCCTCTTGGTAGTGACCTTCCAAGTAACTCTTGAATCAGTACATCATGTTGGAGGGGAGACCAATGGAAGTTAGTTGCTAAACTAGATTGTGGTGAACGATATCAAAGGCCTTAGTTAGGTCTATGAAGATTGCTCCCACTAAGTTGCCTTGGTCAAGTGATTGATGAATGAAACCAGTGAATTCCAATAGTGCTGTGGTGGTGCTGTGACCTTTTCGGAATCCATGTTGCTGCGGACATTAGATCGAGTATTTTTCAAGGTAATCCACCAGTTGGTCGGCCACTATGCGTTTGAGCACCTCGGATAATGGTGGTAGGATAGATATGGGCCTATAGTTTGCATGAGAGGCTCGATCCACATTTTTATGTATGGGGGATACTGGTGCGGACTTCCAAACTTGGGGAAACTGTGCAAGTTGTAACAAGAAGTTAAGAATCACAGTAAGAGGTTCCAGTAGATTGTTTACAGTGAAAGCAACGATTTTAAGGTCCAATGAGTCTCCACTATATCTTGTTTTCCCTTGCACTTTGCTTAGGTATTTCTTGGCTGTTATCAGTGAGACCTGGCGAAAGTAAAAACGAGGTACAGTCGAGGGGCCTATCTTCGGGACTGCATGCAAAAGTTGGGGAGGTATCTTCGGCAAAAGTTGGCGAGGTATCTCAATGAAGTCCAGGAGGAGGACGTAGTTAAGGTCGGTGAAGGCATTGTTAAAAGTATCTGCTATGGTTTAGAGGTGCAAGTTAGGGGTGCCATTGATATTAAGCACAGTGGGCAAGACCTTCGGTGCTTTGCCAGTCAGATCTTTGATGTTATTCCAGAAGTTTTTGCTGTCCCCCAAGGAATTGGTAAGCACCTCACGATGGTATTTGGCTTTTTCTCGGTGGACTGCCCATGTGCAATTGTTCCTGGCCTTTTTATATTCCTGAACATTCACCTGCTTGCCCATTGCTCTTGCATGGTGCCAGAGGTGATCCCTGAATTTCATCATATTAATGAGCTCTGAGGTTATCCAGGGGTTTATGGTCCCATGAACCTTGATCTTTTTTAAGGGAGCATGGATGTCACAGGCAGCATGAAATTGCTTTGAAATGGTCCAGGGCTAGGTTGATATCAATTGGTAGAGTCAAGTAGGCACCAGTTTAGGTTGCATAGGTGCTGCTTGAGGGTCTCAAGATACCCACGTTTCAGCATCCTGCTGTAGATGGTCTGAGGAGGGGGCTTGTGGAATTTGTTAGTCCAACTGCAGGTAATGGGGGAGTGGTTGCTCAATAAGTCTGAATGTACTATCACATCAGAGATGCAATCAGGATGGTTAGAAAGAATCCAGTCTAGGAGTGTACTAGTTCCCGTCTTGTAGTTGGTCCTGGTTGGGGAAGTAACGAGTTGAGAAAAGTGAAGCGCAGAGATAGCGTCCTTGAAGGAGCCTATGTCCAGGGAGAGCCAATTGACATTGAGATCTCTGAAAACTATAGTTTCAGAATTGCAGTGCAGGTTACGGATATAGTCTATAATTATGTGGAAGCCAGACAAGTGGTCTTTAGGAGGAACATAGATGGATAGAACCGTACGAGCCTTTGTTGTGAGCACTGAGCAGCACTTTAATTGCTAGTGCCTGAGTGGCCCTTCCAAGGCTGGCAAAGGGCAGGGCATGTCCCATAAGTGTCTCCTTAAGATAAATGGCACAACCACCACAACACTTAGTTAGCCTGTCCTGCCGGAATATGGTGTATCCAGGTATAGCAACTGCCATATCAGGAATCTTCTGTGAAAGCCATGTCTCTACCACTGATAGGATATCAGGGTTATGCTAGGTGATCCAGACTTTGAGGCTATGCAGTTTACTTAACAGACTGCAGATATTAACAGTCACCATTTTAATACAACCAGAATTTGCTTGGCCCCTGAGGGGAACAGCTCTTACAGGGCCAGGATTGGGGTGAACGTTGCCTGATATTAGTAGTAGCAATGGGATAATTCTGATCAGGCATCCTTTCAGGAGTCTGTACTGTGTTACAAATCCTCAAACAATATTTGATAACTTTTAATAAAAAATGCATACAAAAAATTATTTAAAAAAATAATTCCTACTACTCTGTTGATCTGGGCTTGGCAGTGGACTCAGATTGCTGGAGCTGACCAGTGAAGGTAGGCAGAGCATTCCATGGACAACTGGCCTCTTTCAGGATGGAGGGATTATGTCTTCAGCTGTTTGTCTGCCACCTGGTGGAAGCCTGGTGATAGTGCAGCAAAGGCACATGTTGGTGGAGGGGCAGATGGTATTGCACACAGGCAGCCCTCCAAATGAGGAGAAAACATGGTAGAAACCCCCAACCAGCAAGACACCATCCAGTTCCCTGCAAGCCCTGCTTTGTTGACTAGGTGCCCACCTCTGCACTGGATATTGACCCTTCTGGGGAAGTTGCAATCCCCAGGGACCCTACCATGGAAGAACAGGAGACTGGGGTAAGTACCTAGGAAAAGCAGGTGACAGGCAAGGAGGATAGCCAGGCAGGGGCAGGCTGGAAGTGAAGAAGCTAAATAAAGGACTGAAAAAGCTGGCTCACCAATGCAGTGGTAGTGTCTCCACTTGTGACACTGATGCCCCAGGTTCAAGAACGGACCCGGAGGGTCAGAGGGCTAGCCAGGGGAGGGAGACTGAGCATCCCACAGACTGCTCTCCTTTTCCGGGGAGAGGGGAAGTATCTGGTGCATGTCTGACCTCTGGCAGAGGCTGTGGGGAGCAGCAGCTGGAGCTTGCATTGCTGGGAGCCATGCTAGACATCGGCACTTATGTACCATATGTTATTGCATGCCACACCTCCTGAGGGACAAACTGAAAAATGCCGGCCCACAGAATGACGCCCCGCCTCTGGAGCCCTGCACTGCTGACCATGGCACTTAGCTGGGAACCAAACTGAAATGCCACCTGGATTAGCCAGGTTCCACCCTGGGAGGCAAGCCAGGGAGGAACACCAGCAGAGGTGTCTGCTTGAAACTGGTCTTTAAGTCCATTGGGAACATGCCTACTCAGTGGCCTCACCCTGGAGGGCAAGCCAGCGAGAAACCCTATCTGAGATCTGTCCCAGGGCAATGAGTGCTGGGACGGGGACAGGGAGCTGAGCCAAGGACAGGACCAGAGGCAAAAGGCATACTAATTTTTTTTAAAAAGGACTAAAAAAAAAAAATTCCTAAAGAATATTGACCAGTTGCTTCCCCCACACCCATTTCAACAGAGGAACATTGGGCCCTTTTGGGGTTATTGATGTAGTTTTTTTGACCAGGAAAGGATAACCATGCAATTCCGCCTATTTTCAGCCTCATCTTGGGGTGGTGGAGATGGGGAAGATACAGATGTAAATTGATATACTGAATCAAGTTACGCTGTTGGTGGTATTTTTTTAACAAATGGGGAAAATATGATAAAGACACCGGGGAAATTCCACTACTTTTTTTGAGAAGTGTCATGTTATGTTTAACTTCCAGCTGAACAGCCACTAGAACAGGTAGACGAGACCTCAGTTAACGTCTCATCCAAATGACAACACCTCAAGAGTACAGCACCCCCATCATGCTGCACTACAGTGTCAGTATTAGGCTTTACCCCCAAGATCCTCGGTGTGGCTGGAACCTATAATCTTCTGCCCTTAGAAGCAAGAGTGCAACCTGCTGAGCCACATACATCCCAAGCAGGCAAATCCTCAGCACCAATTGGTTGAACCCATTATCAGCACTGATAATCTATAATAGAGTACCATAAGAGATCAATTGTACAACTCAGTGGTTAGCCTCAGGTGAGACAGCACCATCAAGTGGTCTAAGCACTTTACTGAGGACCAAGAAATCACAGGTCTGAATCCCACCATAAGCACTAGCTCACTGGTTGACCTTGAGCAAGTCACTTAACCTCCATTTGCTTCAGTACTTTCCAAGCTGTAATAGTGGGCAGAAGCAGAACCCCCTTCCCCAAAACCAAGATGTTTCAACTTAGCAGGGTTCTCCTGGGGAAATATCTGTCCTTGTGGAGGAAGCATGGTCAAATGGTTAGAACACAAGCTAGGGAATCAGGAGACACAGGTTAATATCCTAGAGCAGTCACTTACTTGCTTTGTGACCCTGAGCAAGTCACTTAAAGAGCCACCGATGCCTCCAGGGGGACATTGAAAAACATAGTATTTGTTTTTGACACAAAGCAGCTTATATTCCTCATTATACAATGGGGTATGACAATCCTGTAACCTCATTGGTCAAAATTCATCACATGACCATGGTATATCCTGTAATAACCCATGGCTGAGAAATGGCATCTATAAAAAACATATACATTTAAAATGTGTTTTACACATGGGTCCATTGTATAATCGCAATAAGGCACTTCATGGTATGGGTTATTGGGGGATTTACCCACTTCTTGTGTGGTTAAGTCAGTTGGCTGCGCCTTGTGACACACTACACAAGGCGCTGGTAAATCCCCCAATAATCCACACCCTGTTGTGCCTTATTGCTTAACTAGTTCTGTATTTCTTATCCTTGTTATGTATTACTTGTACCTCTCCTCTTCCGTGCCTCAACCCTCTTGTCCCTTTCATCTCCATCTCTCCCTTTCCACAGCTTATAGATGTTCAAACATCTGTCTCTCTCGTACCTATTTACCTGTTAGCATTCAGTGTTACTGCTGGTATCAATACTTGTACATACTGGCCCAGATATTCAAAGGAGTTGAGCCATGCGCAATAGGGTTGCGCCTACGCAAGTCTGAAATGCGCCATTCTGCGATATTCAGCAGGAGGCAGTTGTGCCCCCCAAATCATGCTGAGCAACAGCGCAATGCTAATGAAGGCATGCGCAACCGAAGGGGGAGGAACCATGCATAAACTGCACAGCCCGATATTCAGCCGGGCCGTGCAGAGTTATGCAGGCGCAACCCCCTACCTGCGCCTGCACAACTTTACGCCCAAAAAGGATCAAGTCGAGGGCCACCCACAGGTGAGCTGCCACATTGCAGGGCACAACACAGCAGCTGCCACCTGTCAGTGGCCCTCCACTCGTTCCCGGCAGCACCCCCCATGCCTCGATCATAGGCTGAAGTGTCCCCCCCCATTAGCCCAATTGTGGGCAGAACGTTATTCCCTCCCCATTATCCCGATCATGGGCACAACGTTATTTCCCTCCCCATTAGCCCGATCGTGGGCAGAGCGTTATTCCCCCATTAGCCCGATCAGGGCAGAACGTTATTCCCCGAGCAGCCCGATCTGACTGCTCCAGATGGTATGGGCTGCACGCCCATTGGCTCTTGCTCTGAACCACCGGGCATGCAGCTCCCTACCGCTGTCAGTCAGCCGGCAGCGGGCGGCAGGGGGTGGATGCTGCTGCCCACCAGCTGACAGGGAGGAGCGGTGGTGGGGCTCCATGGGTGGGTGGGGTGGGGACCACTAGATCACCAGGTATATTGGACTTTGGAGGAAGGGGTTTGACTTTATGCCCGCGATCGGGCTTCTCGCGATCCACTGGACCACCAGGGATATTGGACTTTGGAGGAGGAAGTCTGATGTCCGATCGGGCTGTTGGGGGGGCAACATTCTGCCTGCGATCAGGCTAATGGAAATAACGTTCTGCCACGATCGGGGCTAATGGGGAAATAACGTTCTGCCCGTGATCGGGCTATGGAGAGAATACTATCATGCCTGCGATCGGGCTGCAGGGCGTCGCTCTGACAGCTGCTGCCTGGCAGGGCGCCAGGCGCAAGTCGTCGGGGATTGGAGCACCCGCATGCTAATGGCATGCAAATGGGGCCGTAATTAGATGCAAATGGACCACCGTGTGCCTTGCATAAATTATGGCCCCATTTGCATGTCACCTTTTGAATAGCGCAGGTTTGCGCATGGCGCAATGGAACTTGCGCCACCGCATCTGAATGCTCCACTCTGACCACTTGCAGTGGCGCAGTTCCACTGCACCATGCACAGTGGCTGTGGCCAGGGGGCGATATTCAAAGAAGTTGCTCAATAGTGCAACTCCGTTGAATATCGCCCTGGCCACACCCCTGCGCAACTTTTTTGAGCAGTGCAAGGGCTTGGGCCACAGAATGGCGAAATTTGAATATCTGGCCCACTATGTATTATAATTCTGTATATGGTTTAACTAATCTGGTACTGTATATGTATGTCACTATGTATCAATACTTGTATATTATAATTCTGTATATGTATGTCATTATGTTGCTCCTGTAATCTGTTACCTATGGAATTGTTGTTTATTGCTCTGTATTCTTGTTTTCTTGTCTTTTCTGGGTCAGCCCTGGAAAAGGGACTGCAGTTGTCTCAGTGGTCCTACCTGGGTACCAAAATTCAAATAAATAAATTACTGAGGCCATATGCATGAATACAGGATAGTTGTTCTTTGAGGGTTCATCAGCTCCTGTTGCTTCTTCTCAACCTGATGTCATAATACTCTGCATGTGACATCACAGTTATTCCCATGGCAACAGGCTGTGGTTACAACAGAGCATTAAGATTTCAAGTAGGGAATAAGCTATAGAGGCAGAGTAACTCTAAGGGATAAATGTCTTGTTTTTGTGAGAATTTCTTAAGTAATAAATAACAGAGAGGCAACATCTATAGAAGATATTAGAAGTACTAGCTGAATTGTGTCTAAATATTGTGCTTTCCAAAGTGTTCACAAAGGCGTCAACAGCTCTTTAATCTCTCAGTGCTTCAGTGCACCCAGCAGTGAAAAATGGGTAGAATCAGGACCCACTAAGAGACAACACATGTGAACTGGGCTATAAAATAGAGGATAATGTATGGTCCGCTATTGGTAACCGGTCTGTTAACTGTCGAGAGGTTGCCAGGGCGACCTGTAAACCTCGAGAGCGAAGCGCGAGAGGTTTACGTAGCCATGGCAACCTTGAGACGGTTAACAGTGACTGGTTGCCGATAGAGGGACCATACATTATTTTTTATAGTGTATGGTCCTACCTAAAAAGGAAAACGGCTGCTTACTGTTTGAAATATAGTCACCGCCGAGGCCCTTCAGTCCTTCCCTAACCGCTGCATACCATCCGTCGTTTCCCAGTGTAAAAAAAAGGCGCGCACATGCACAGACCAATCGCAGTTGTTAACCTATCGATGTGAGGTAGCATCAATAGGTTAACATTTCTAGGTCACATCGATAGGTTAACAACCTTAGGAAATTATGATTTCCTAAGGTTAACAGCTTTCTACCATACATTATTATATAATAAATTGTAAAAATAAATACTTTGTTACAAATAAGCTGAGTCACTGCAGGTTAACTGGATACTTTTAAAGGTAACTTTTTTGTGCTTGTTTTTAATGTAAACAGAGAGAGCCTCTCCAAGGCAGTGGTGCCTGTGCACGGAGACACACGCACACACACACACACACTGTTCAACAAAAAAGGATGTGACTGGCACTCACCCCCTCATATTGACTGTCCAGATTTATGATAGATGTTGCAGTGACAGATTTATTACTTATAAATACTCAGAGAAACAGCAACAGTGGTGCTACGAAATGCCCCAGTGTTTCTCTAATACAATGAACCATTAGTTGCTGATCCTCACAATGTTGCTTTGCCCTTGACCTGTGCTGGGTCATTTTATGTTAACTCTTGGTTATTCAGTCTGACACATGTCATAGCGTGTCCAGTTTGCTACCTCTGTTGTAGATGCACTGCTGTCAGTCGTTCAAGGTGCCTCTGTATACGTGATTGTATTAGTCTCCGTCTCAGGCTGTGTTACTGTATGTTCCTGAAATACTTTCTCCATATCTTGACTTTCTTTAATTTCTGCTTTGTCTCTGTAATTAATTTAAAAAAGGGACTATTAAGTCTCAGTGGGCCCACCTGGTTAACACCGTTAACAAATAAATAGAAGCGTGGCACCGCTGGCGGTATTTCTGTCTGTGAGTATTCATATGTAATAAATCTGTCACTGCAACGTCTAGCAATCTTGAGAGTCAATGTGGGGGGGAAGGGCACTTTCGTTTCTGCGGAACTGTTATGTGCTCCGCTTGGACTCATTTAGTTACCTTGAAGTCAGAAGCAGCAGCTGTACCTCAGTTCCCAGTTGTAGTGAAAGTCCACTGCCACCTGCCTCACTGTAGATATTTGCTCAGAGATAGACACACCCTTGAACTCTCGTACTCTACTAACAATGGAACACTTACAGTCAGTGCGCCTCAGCTGGCTGCATTCTCGTCCTTGGTGCAGAAGATTGTTGGTTCAGTCTAACATCTGGGACTTGCACTCAATCCCCAAGGCAAACACAGCAGTACAGTACTGGGGAGAGGGGGTTGCACTAACAGAGGTGCCGTGTTTCACATGAGCCCATACACTGATGTCCCTTTCTACTGGGTTGTCCACTTAAGACTCAAAGGTTCCATGCTGCTATTAAAAATGGGATTAACCTGGATTACAGAGTTGGCACTACCAGCATCTAGTTGCTTTGTATGCAGTTCGGTAAATCGTATGTATGAAGCATAGAATTTGTTGGCAGAAAAGGACCTGTAAACCCATCCAGTCCGCCCTATTTTCCCTGCCTATTTTTACACACTGACGTCTAATTGGTCACAGGTGTCATTCCCTCCCCATTCTCTGTCTATTATGCCCATGTGCTTATCCCACGCATGCTTGAAGCTCCCCACTTGTCTCTGCCACACCACCTCTTCTGGTAGGTTATTCCAGGAGTCCACCACCCTTTCTGTGAAGAAGTATTTCCTTATATCCCTCTTAACCCCCCCCACCAGCTTCATTGCATGCCCCCGAGTTCAGGTACTCGTCCTCCACTGAAAAGATTTCCCTCTTGCACCTTGCCCCCCATGTGAGGTACTTATAGGTCTCAAACATGTCCCCTCTTGCTCTTCTCTCCTCCAGAGTGTACATGCCAAGCTCCCACAGCCTCTCCTCATACAGTCTCTCGTGTATCCCTCCTCACCATTTTGGAAGTTCTCTGCTGGACCACCTCCATGCCATGTGAAAAGAGTTTTCTTTTCTTAAATCCTTCCATTGCACACCAACGTAAAAATGTCCTCTACTAGTCAAGCACTGAAGAGTCAATTAGAATCAAATTTGGATTTATATAGCACCTTTCATGTATACTGTGTCCCAAAGCACTTTACAAAGCAATGTGTTAGATATGGCTCTATGTGAAATAAGCTAAAGCAAAATCGTGTGAGCAAGAATAGTGCAAACAAAATGGAGTGGCAAAAAAGAGCTAATTGAAATAAGACCTAACATACAATACAGCGTGACAACAGGTGGGCAGCCCAAACGAAAATGACACATGCAGAACAAAACACACAGCACATCGAGTGTTGTATAATCTGTTTTATATTCCCGGTTGTACCTGTATTTTCTTCTTATTTTTCCTGGTTGAGATGCTATCAATTAGTATGAAAGGTATTGCTTGTGAGTTCTGCTTTAGTACATTTTGCTGTGTTCTGCAGTCCTGTTTTCTGTTCCTTGTGTGATACTTTGATTCCTATGGCAGAAAGTATGTAATACATGTTCGTGTTCAGAACTGCAACACTTGATGTGCTGTGTGTTTTGTTCGCATTTGTCATTCTTATTTGGACTGCCTGCACGTTGTCACCCTGTATGGTATTTTAGCTCTTTATTTCACTGAGCTCTTTTTTGCCGCACCATTTTGTTTGTGCTGTTCTTGCTCACACTGTTTTGCTTCAGCTTATTTCACCTAGAACTGTTAACTATAAATACTGGTACTACAGGGACAGTAGAATAGATAAGAATTCAGATTTATATAACACTATTCATGTACACTGTATTTTAAAATGCATTACACAGGGGTTTTATAATAGAAAAAGAAGAATTTAAATGTATATAGTGCCTTTCATACACACTGCATCCCAAAGCGTTTTACAAAGCAATGAGTCAGATACTGGTAGTGCAGGAAGTGCAGAATATAAAAGTACGAATTTAGATTTACATAGCGCCTTTGATACACACTGTATCCCAATGCACTTTACAATGAATCAGAGACTGGTAGTGCAGGGACTGTGGAGTAGAAAAGGAAGAAATTAGATTTTTAGCACTTTTCATACACACTGCATCTTAAAGCATATTACAAAGCAATGATTCGGATACTGGCAGTGCAGGGACTGTAGAACAGAAAACTTAAAATGTAGATTTATATATTGTAGTACCTTTCGCACTCACTGTATCCCAAAGTGTTTTACAAAGTGATGAGCTAGATGCTGGTAGTGCTGGTACTGTAGAGTAGAAACAAAATAATTTAGAATTATATAGTACCTTAAAAGGAAGAATTTAGATTTATATAGTACCTTACAAGGAATAATTTAGATGTACACAGCACCTTTCATACACACTGTATTCCAAAGTGACAGCAGTCTAAAGGGATTTTCTGTCTCTTCTGTCAAAGTGATGCCCACGAGACCATCTTTTTTATTTATTGAATTTTGATAACCGGTTAAGCCCATTGAGACCAAGGGTTCCTTTTTTCAGGGGCAACCCGGATTTAGTTGCAGGCAAATGTACAGAGATTCCAAGACAACATGAAATTACAATAATGTACAAATGTGGGTAATTTGGCAACAGATCCATTAGGTACAAACATAAGGTATAGAGACAAGAGATCAAATTGGGTACATAACTTGAGGCACAAGAAAGGGCAGTGAAACAGGAGCTCAATTGGACACCTACAGTAAAATCACACAGTATTTTAAACAACTAATTCCCATGTGTAGGACATACGGATTAATTTTTTTTGCCATATTGGTCCTTGTTAAGAACAGATCCAGAAGCAAATGGTTTGATACCTTTTATTGGACCAACATAGATGGTACAAAAAGAATAAACTAACAAAGTCCTTCCTCAGAAGCTTATGACAGTTATTCAGAAACTCTCCTACTATTAACACCCAGATCATGTATAAAAAACAGAAAGAATTCTCATTGATTTTAAATATTCATTTAAACCATCACTGAAGTTAGAAACAGTTGAACCAGACCTCACCAATTTGCTATTAGCGGAGTTGCCTTTAAGGTCAAATGTCATTTGAATAAGATAACACCCTTCCCAGCAGAAAGTTCAACTATCATACATTCTAAATGTCTCAGCAGATGCAGCGAATACAGTCTTAATGAACTGTTGTATTCAATTCTCACTTAAGTACATGTTAAAATGTAATATCATTGTATGTATTGTAAACAAACAAAACTATATAACCAAAATTTCTATATGTGGCATCAAGAGAGTTTAAAATAAAGTTAACCTAGTGTGAGCAACTGTTACGCACCGCTATACAGTTTAAAACATAGCTGGAGACATTTTTCCAACTATACATTCAACTGGTTATTATATTCCATAAACCTTAAACCTTCAGTGTTGTAACAGGATTTTATACAAAGTACTTAGTGCCAAATTGAAAAAATAAACTGTCAAGGACCCCAAGTAAATGAGACCATGCATCCTGATATGTTCAGAGTTGAATAATGTGACAGTAAATAATCAAACTACTGTATGCACAGTAACAGCCCAAGAAATCTGAATAGAACCACAATGGAATACCGCGGAAGATAACTTGTTAGAAGGAAGAACATATTCACTATGTAGGTGAGTTAAGAGTCCTAACATACCATCATTTACACCAATCACTACAATATTTGCCCAGTGTAATTTAATCTGTCAAGGACCCCCAAGCAAATGAGATCATGCATCCCAATATGTTCAGAGTTCAAAAATGTGACAGTATAGCCAGCCTGGTGGTGCTGGATGCCATGTCGGTGACCCGCATTCGGAAACGAGCGCAGGCTCCCGGGGTTGGTGGGGCGGAGATGGATCGAGCATCCAGTGGACAGCTCTCTGTCTCCGGGAGGGGTAACCTTCATTTTGCGCACACCTGACCCCTGGTGGAGGCTGAGGTTCAATGCTGCACCACCGTAAGACAAGTGGGGCTGGAGCACAGCAGATCCTTGGTGGGGCTGTGCACGGGTGCGTGCAGGACCCCGCCATTGGCATCACTGCATGCCCGGCTCTTGCGGGGAAAGAAAAATTGAGAAAAAAGACCCTGGTGACTGGTCATTGCAGCTTGATGGCCATTCCCATCATGCTCTCTTCTGGAGGTAACACCCCATTATACAGCTTACCGGCATTTCCTCAGTTCACGGTTGGCTTTGAAGAGTGCAGATGTGTTCCCAGTCCACCAAAGATCGTCGCGCTGGAGTCCGGAGGCAAGTATGGGGGGGGCAGGGTGTGCAGTGGGTGGGCGCAGAGTGGGGGCAGAGGACAGCGAGGACCATTTTTGAGTTTCAGGTTTTTGTTTTTTTAATGACGATGAGGACATTTGCCACGGTGGGGTGGGGCTCTGCTGGGCAGAAGGACGGCTGGTTGGGAGTGTGGAGCCGACAGGGATTGTGCACCCAGTCAACCATAAGATCTGTTGCCACGCTGGGTGGGCTCCCAGCGTGGCACCCTGTACTCAGTGGGGGGGAGAGACAGTGGAGCAGACTGGGGATTGGGCATCCCGTCGGCTATATGACGTGTAGCCATGCTGGGGTGGGCACCCAGCATGGCATATGAAATGTGTTTGGGGGGTGCAGCACAGCCGCGGGATTGGGCACCCCTATCAGCTATACAGTGTGCATGGGGCTGGGCGGTTATCACAGCATGGGTGTGTGTGTGTGTGTGGGAGGGGAGCGCATGAGCAGGCGATATCTTATCGCTGCTCACTGAAATGTAGCTTCCCCTTTCAACTGTACTCCACTGCATTTTTGACTGCTGTCATAGATAGCTCCAGCAGGCATTGGAGAACTGCGGCCACGCCTGCAAACACACTGACTGAATTGGAAGAGGGCTGCCACACCTCTGAAAACTCGGATGATGGCACTATGTTTCTTGCACATGCGTGCAAGCAAACATAAAAAGGAAGTGGTTATCCCTCTATACAGCCAGTTGGTGAGACCCCATCTGGAGTACTGTGTGCAGTTTTGGAGACCTCATCTAGCAAGGACATAGACAGGATGGAAGCAGTCCAGAGGAGGGCAACTAAAGTGGTGCAGTGTCTGCAGCAGAAACCATATGAAGAGAGACTGAGAGAGCTTAATATGTGTACTCTTGATGAAAGGAGGGACGGGGGGACATGCTAGAAACTTTCAAGTACCTCAGGGAATCAACAAAGTCCAGGAGGGTAGCATCTTTCAGAAAAAGAGATGTGTAAGAACAAGGGGGCATAATTTAAAGATAGAGGGGGGGATGGCTCTGGGGTAATGTGAGGAAATTTTTTTTTCACGGAGAGTGGTGGATACATGGAACCGCCTTCTTGAGGAGGTCGTTGGGTCTAAAACAGTGGGGGAATTCAAACATGCATGGGACAGACATAAGGCAATTATAGTGGGGGGTGGCAGGAAGTAGGCTGTTGGTTAACTAGAATCTGTAGCTTATCCAGTAGGTAGGGAAATGGGCAGACTGGGTGGGCCAAGCAGTCATTATCTGCCATCATAGTCTATGTTTCTATGTAACCAAAATGGTTCCCCCAGTTTTCAACTATGCAGATGCGGTCCTGGTGCCACCCTTCCTCTTACCATACCAGACTGAATACCCTCTCCAATGCCTTTTGTCATTTCACTACTAACACTCCCCTTTGTAGTCATCACTGCCCCCTCTAGTCCTCACTCTCCATCCTCCCGTTACCCTCGCGTCGCCAGTTCCACTGCACCTCCTTCACTGCGAAGTGCTGGTTTGTGTTCCCACTCCCTTCCCTCCTAGCTTTCTTCACTCATCTTCCCTGCCCTCTCCTAATCTTACTCTCCCCCCCCCCAATGGATTCCCGCACCTTCTAATATCCCCACAATCAATCCTCTGCTGGAAAACCTCCTTTCTCCTACTGCCTCTCCACCCTTTGGAATCTGCTTCCCTCCTGTCTGTCTCACCCCTCACTCCTGCTTTAAGACACCAGCTAAGGTGATTTTCCTGCCCCCCATCCCTGCCAACCCCCCTGACTTTTCATCCTCTCTCTTCCTGTTTGGACCCCCTCCCTCCAATCAAGGCTATATGTGAGTCCCACCCGAGGTCTGACTTTGGACTCTGCTAGCACTGTCACCTACCACAAAACACACTGCGCACTTCATTGTATTCTCTCATGACTGCCACATACCATTGCATGAATCCTTGCTGCTCATATACCTGGTCACCCCCTTGTTACTACGTCTGTATTGTTGCCTGTGAAACTGCACTCTGATGCTTTGTAACTTCATTCCTTCTGTACTCTTTTTCCCCCGGGTTGCACTTGGAAATGAGTCTCCACTCAGTGTGCCTTTCCAGGTTACCAATTTTGAAATAAATAATAAATATCTATTTCCTCATTGTTGTCAATACTTATACATTCTCCTGGAAGCTCCTTTCCCTGATCCTGTTTTAAGGAGAAGGTCCCATTCCTTGTTATGCATTTTTTCCTGGTCATTTTTCATTGCATGTCCTGTGGCCTGTCTGAGTTGTAGGTGTAAATAAAAATGAAGCCTGTCAAGGCCAAAAACATCTACTTTATTTCTTGGAAGGGTTTGACTGTGTTGGTACAGTTTAGTGCGTCTTCTAGTTTACTAACATAACATACTAAGAAGCCAGCAGATTACTGTAGGTCCTATGGTCTATCAAGTCTGCTCGATAATCAGTGCTTTCCCAGGGCACCGGTTTTAGCCCCTCCCCCTCCCTTCCCTACAAGATCCCCCACCCCCCACCCCCAGAGGGGCTCTGGGATGCGCCCTCCCCCTATATCTATGCCAGCCTTTCTTGAACCCCTCCACAGTTGCAGCAGCCACCAACTCCCCGGGCAGCACAGTCCAGGGCTCCACCACCCTCTCAGTGAAGTAGCGTCTCATTGTTTACCCCCTCAGTCTACCCCCATCCAGCTTCATTGAGTGACCCCAGGTGGCCCCAGCTTCCCTCAGCTGAAGCACCCCCTCAAGGCTTACCCTGTTTATTCCTTTGAGATATTTGAAGACCTCTGTCATATCCCCTCTGTTCCTTCTCTCCTCCAGAGAGTACAGGTTGAGTTCCTCCAGTCTCTCCTCATAGCACCTTTCCCTTAGTCCCAGTACCATTCTGGTCACCCTCCTCTGGACCCTCTTCAGAAGAGCAATGTCTCTCTTTAAGTAAGGATGCCAAAACTGCATATAGTATTCAAGGTGTGATTTAACCAGGCAATTGTACAGTGGAAGGAGCACCTCTCTACTCCTTGAGGTTATCCCCCTGGCTATACACCCCAGTATTTTATTTTCTTGTGCTGCAGCCCTTCTACACTACTCTGAGTTATTCATTTTGGCATCCACCACCACCCCGAGGTCCTTCTCCCCCTAGAAACCTGCAGTGCCTCCCCCCAGGGTGTATGCATAAGCCAGGTTTGGGGCTCCCAGGTGCAGAACCCTGCATTTCCCAGCATTAAACTTTAGCTTCCATGCTCTTGACTTCCTCCCCAGAGTCTCCAGGTCCTCCTGGAGAGCCAGCTTCCCCTCCTCCCCTTCCAACACCACCCACAGCTTCCAGTCATTGGCAAAAAGGCTCATCCCACTCCTGATGTCTGAGATATAGGCATTAAACAGGAGTGGTCCCAGTACCAACCCCTGAGGGACCCCACTAGTGACTCTCCTAGAGGATGAGACCACCCCCTCACCTTCTGTGCATGCCCTGCTAGCTAGTTTTCTAACCACCTGACCATCTGCCTCCCACCCCCATATCCTCCAGCTTCCCCAGTTGCCTGGGATATGGCACAGAGTCAAACGCCCTGCAGAAGTCCAGAAAGAGGACATCCACTGGCCTGCCCTGATCCAGCGCCCTCGTCACCCCTTCATAGAACTCCACCAGGTTGGGCTGACATGATCTGCCCTTAACAAAGCCATGCTTATTTACTCCTTTTTGTTTCCATTTGGTTTCTCTGAAGATTTTTGTTTCCATATTTAAAGTGACTGTACCTTTCAAACTGAAATGCATTGCTTACATCTAATTGTAGCTAATGCTGCTGATAGTCGCTGTCTGTAAACCTGGAACATTTTTGTGCAGCCATTGTTTAATGGGGAGAAATCATGGTCTGGCCATGACAAGGTAGCTAGCCAATCCCTTCCACTTCCCTGTTGATTTTCATGCCCCCGCACTCAGACCTATTATGACATTTAGCAAGGGAGATCATGGGGGCATGCCCCATTGAAATGAATGGGAATATTTTTTATTACTATTTTACACATTACGATGGTGAGTTGGAAATTAATGATGGCCACTGCTCGATGAACAAGGCCCTTGTTAGTTGAGTGGTAGCCTTTATTCAACTGCTGTACTATAGATAGCCAGTAGCAATCCTGCCTGACTGAGGGCCATAACAGACTGAGCTGTTCATAAAATAGAAACACAGACAATGACAGCAGAAAGGGACCAGTAGTCCATCCAGTCTGCCTGTGGTTCCCTAAGTATACAGTGCTGGGTGTAAAAGTCACTCAAGATGACAAACTGATACATAATGTCATATCAGTTAATGGTGGTTAGAAGGAAGTGGGAGACTACCTGCTTCCATGCAAGAGTACTGAAGTAATGTTTGGACCTAAGGAAGCTGAGTTTAAGCCCTATGTTGGGAAAGATGACTTCAGTGTATTTGCTGAACATGACAGAGGAATCAAGACTCACCCCATAATATTTAAAAACGTTAATTTGGTCAATAATAGTGCCATAGAGTTTTGACTGTGATTGAGCCACTGTTTGTTGCTTCAGCCTCTGGGGTCCACACACTTAGCCTTTGCTTGGCTTGGGTTTCAGATCAAAAGATTATTGATAAGCTGTCCAGAGGATTTTGCCAAGGTCAGTCTGCTGGAGAGCACTGTCCTCAAAATTAGATGTTGTGCTATAGCATATGATGGTGTTATCCACATGCATACAGTATGTAGAGGGCACCTCCCTCTATGCCTAGAAAATATGGACAACAAAGAGGGATGAATATGGTACCCTGGGGCACCCCTAGGTTAATGACAACCAGGTCTAAGTTTACGCCATTAAGGGACACGAGTTAAGTGCAGGCAATAAGATAGTTTTCAAGCCATTTGACGGCTGAGTGATTGAAACTTATTTAATAAGGTTAAATGAAGGCAATTTGAGATCCACTAGTTCAAAGGCCTTGGATAAGTCAATGAAAATAGCCCCAGTGAGTTAACCCTTGACCATGAAACAGTGGGAGATTGCTTGGCCGTGAGCAAGGCAGAGATTAAGGAATGTCCCTTTCTGAAGCCAGGTTGCATTGGGAGATAAAGTTATGTGTGTTAAGGTATCCAGTTAGTGGAAATACCTGAAACCTAATGTTGGTGATCAGGATGCTACAGGGTCAGCAGGGCAGATCTTACAAGGGGCAGCTCACAGAATGTATATTCGTTGGAGGTCAGGCAAGAGAGGGGAGATATGACAGAGACCTTCAAGTTACTAAAAAGAATAAACAAACTGAACTGTGAGGAACTATTTAGAATGAGTAACAGTTCAAGGACATGGGGGAATGAGTGCAAAATGACAAGAAGGAGGTCAGAGAGGGATATGAGAAAGCTTTATTTTACAGAAAGGGTGGTGGAACCGTGGAAGAGTCTACCAGCTGAGGTGGTTGGTGGGCACCAGACCATAAATGATTTCAAGCACGGGTGGGACATAGTGAAGGGTACAGTGGTTATTCGAGGCAGCTGTAGTAGGGAGGGGAATGGGGGTGGACAGTGAGTGCTAGTAGCCTGTATGGACAATAGGTTCTGGGGTTTCATGGGGAACTACAGGTAGACTGGATGGTCCACTGATCTTTTTCTGCTGTCATTGTGTTTGTAGTTTTTCTTGACCTTACTGGCATCTCTAAGCATTTTGTGATACTTTTATATGAACTTATGTATATACACAGAATCTGTCAGCAGATAAGGACTGCTTGGCCCACCCAGTCTTCCCACTTTTGTCCTGCCTATACAGTCACCACAGACCCTACACTCCCCGCTTTCTTACCAAGATTTCTTTATGCTTATCTCATGCATGCTTGAAGCTTACCACTGTTTTCATCCCATCACCTCTGCTGGAAGACTGTTCCAGGTGTCCACCACTCTTTCAGTGAAGAAGTACTTCCTCACATCCCTCCTAAATTCCCCCCCTTTCCAGCTTCATTACATGCCCCCTTGTTCTCGTATACCTTCTCTTCTGGAAAATACTCCCTTCCTGTATCTTATTCACCCCGTTGAGGTATTTATAGGTCTCTATCATCTCCCCCACCCTTCCAGAGTGTACATATCGAGGTTCTTTAGCCTATCCTTGTAGGGCTTTTGATCAGATCCTGCACCATTTTAGCTGCCCTCCTCGGGGCTGCCTCAACCCTGTCTATGCCCTTCTGAGATGTGGTCTCCAGAACTGGACACAGTACTCCGGGGGGGGGCTCACCAACGATTGATACAGTGGTAACACTACCTCTCTCCATTTGCTGGTGATACCCCTCCCTGTGCAACCTAGCATCCCACTGGCCCTGCCTACTGCCTTGTCACACTGCCTCCCCAACCTGAGGTCATCAGATACGATTACCTCGAAGTCCCTTTCCAGTTTAATGACCATCAATATCTCTTCCCCCATACTATACATCAGCTTTGGGTTTCTGTGCCCTGGGTCCATGATTCTGCATTTTTTTGCACAGAAACACAGCTGCCATATGCTTCACCACTCCTCAAGTATTCTCAGGTCTCTACTCATTCTCTCCACCCTCTCTGGAGTATGTACCCTATTGCAGATGTTGGTATCATCTGCAAAGAGACATACCTTCCCTTCCCTTCTGGCTCTTCTGCAATGTCACTTATGAAGACACTGAAGAGGACTGGTCCCAGTACTGAGCCCTGAGGTACCCCGCTGGTCACTCTCCCCTCTTTAGAGTGAGTGCTGTTAACCACCACCCTCTGTCCCCTGTCCATCGACCAGTTCTGCACCCAGTTAACCACCTTGGGTCTCACCTCCAAACTACTCAGTTTCCTTATAAGCCTCTTATATGGTCCGGTGTCAAAGGCCTTGCTACAGTCTAAGTAAGACACATCTATCACCCCACCCTGATTTATTTCTCTGGACACCCAGTCAAAGAAATTAATCAGATTAATTTTATATGTCCCCCCCCCATGAATCCATGCTGCCTTGGGTCTTATAACCCACTGGATTCAAGATACTCCACTACCCTTTCCTTTAAAAGTGTCCCCATTAACTTCCCCGCCACTTGCGTTAAACTAACTGGCCTACAGTTGCCAGCCTCTTCCCTATTGTTGCTTTTAAGAAGAAGGACTACGTCTGCCCTCCGCCCGTTCTATGGAATCACTCCTCTTTCCAGTGAGTTGCTGAACAGGGCTGTCACTGGTGCAGCCAGTAGCTCCCTTAACGACCCTGGGTGGACCCCATTTGGCCCCATAGTCTTATTCACGTTCAGATTCACAAGTCCTCTCAGGATACTTTCCTCCGAATGGACTTGTATTTGCCTCCCACTCCCCAGTGTTTCTACCACTTTTATGTAGTTCATCTCCCTCTCCCTCTACTGTGAAAACTGAGCAAAAGTATCTGTTCAGGATTTCTGCTTTTCCATATCTTATTCTGCAGTCTCCCCCTGCCCTTCTTAACCTCACAATCCCTCCCCTTTTCTTCCTCTTTTCACTTAAGTATCTGTAACCCCCTTGCAAATGGAGGTTCCCAAAAGTCTTCCAGGAGCTTGCCTGAATGTTCCAAGTCTGGGCTGTGTTCAGCATCTGAGCTGTTTAAATGTGGTTCCAAGTGAGTGCTATTTGAGCCTCCACATACTGTCTCTTTAAGAGCTGTCTGCTTGCAGACTTATTTATTTATTTAGATTTTGGTAACTGGGTAAGCCCACTGAGACCAGAGATCCCTTTTTCAGGGGTGGCACAGAATTAGTTACAGTAAATACATACGTAGATATGAAATACAGAATTTTCAGTTGATACATATTGGGGAGCTGGTATCAAACGTTTAGCACAGAGACAGCAGGTATCACAAGGCTCACAAGTATTAAGACAGGTGCACGGTACATTTAACAATTTTGCATGAGAGATTCAGGGGTAAGTTGGTGTGGTTAAGCTGGTGATAGTATGACAGTAGGCCAGGGCAGGGGGCTAGTGATTACAACCACAGAGACTAAGTTCCAAAAGATACACTTTGAGGCCGACTTAAACCCTAGGAGAGCAGGCGTGTCAACCAGACTTGCTGGGAGGGTGTTCTATAAGTAGGGAGCAGCATAATGGAAGGAGCGCTTGCCTTGGTTGGTACGAACATGGGGGATGTCAAGGGGACAACCTACCGAGGATCATAAGGTTCGGTGCTGGACTTTAGGAGTGAGTAGCCCATGCAGGTGTGGAGGAGGGCCGAAGGAGGAGAATTTAAAGGCCAGGAAGGCAGAGGAGTAGGCCAACTTGTGCCATAAAGTGGGCCAATTTAGGTCCACGAGGGCCTCACAGTGATGCCTCCTTGGGGAGGAATTTGTTGCAAAGCGAGCGACCCTGTGGTAGAACACAGAGAGTTTGCTGAGCTCCATCTCTCGGAGGAACTGTAGCAGGGGGGCACCATATAGGATGGAGGGGAGAAGGTTGCAGTTGGCTATGGCTCGCACCTCACCAGAGAGGGAGTTGCCCAGCCGGTGGAGGAGACCAAGCCTCTGGTGGATGGATCATGTTAAGGAGTCGATGTGGGGTTCATAGGTCAGCTCCTGGTCAAGGAGGATCCCAAGGTACTTGAACCTGTCTATGACCTCTACTCTCCTCCCTTGGACTGTGTTGAGCTGGAGTAGCTCACTTCTGTCAGTGCCCAGGCGTCTAGTCCCAAACAGAACAGCCTTTGTTTTTTTCTTCATTCAGCATTAGAGAATTTGAGGTGAACCAGACCTCGAGAGTTGAGAGACAGGCCTGCAGTTTGGTGGAGATGACACTGGGTTGCAGGTCACTGCAGTACACAAGTGTTGTCCGCGTATAGAATGAGGTTGCCCAGCATGCAGTCCCCCTCAATGTCATTGAGAAAGAGTGAGAATAACAGGGGGCCCAGAATCAAGCCCTGGGGTACCCCAGAGACCATGGGTCTAGTGCCGGATTGAGTTCCTCTCCAATGGACTTTTGGGGATCTATTGATCAGGTAGCTCTCGAACCAAGAGAGTGAGTGCGCATCCAGTCCCAGTCGGTGGAGTTTGGAAAGGAGAAGTTTGTGGCTGACCAGGTCGAAGGCCTTGGACAGGTCTAAGAATAGAGCCCCCATCGGGGAGCCCTGGTCCATGGCCTTGAGGATGTCAGTTGTGAGCCGAATAAGGGCAGTGTCAGTGTCATGGCCTTTCCTAAAGCCGTGTTGTACATCAGCAAGGAGCAGGTGCTGCTCGAGGTAATCCTGCAGTTGATTGTATACAAGTCTCTCCTGCACATTCCCAAGAGGGCTGAGTAGGGAGATAGGCCTGTAGTTCCCCACTTTGTCCCTGGGTCCTTTTTCGTGGACAGGGACAATAGTTGATACCTTCCACTTGCTTGGGACTGTTCCTACAAGGGGGACCTGTTGATGAGCAGGGTGACAGGGTAGGCAATAGCAGGGGCAGCGGCCCTCAGCAGCTGAGGTTCAAGCAGGTCATGTCCCGGGGAAGAGTTAGGGTTTATTTTGCGTAAAAGAGGAAGTACAGCAGATGGTTTGATCAGTTTCAGGTGGAATTGAGGCCAAGAAAGCGCCCAGTCCATATTGTTATGGAAGGGAATCCCAGAGAGGGCAGGGGGGAGAGGGCCCACTAGGACTGGAGAAGGAGGCACAGAAGGCTTCAGCAACTATGGAGGGGTCACTGGTCAAAGTATTCCCAACCAGGAGTGCATCTTCTTATGTATTTGTGGTACCCTTAAGAAGGGTGTTAATGTGACCCCAGCATTTCTTAGGGTCATGTAGGTGGCTAGTTTGGAGGTCTCTTAGGTACTTGGACTTGGCCTGTTTGGAGGTTTTTTTGCATTGATTCCTCAATTCCCTGTACTTCTCCCAGTCAGATGTGCTACCTGAAGATTTGTAGAGTCCCCAGGCCCTGTTCTGGAGTAGCATAATTTGCTTAAGGCTAGGGCTGAGCCATTTGTGGCACTTTCCCTGTACCCTGAGCTTCTTTTGTGGGGCGTGCAGACTGGCCACCGACAGGAAAGAATTGGTGAAGTAATCAAGCACCTCATCGAGTGAGGGGAGGGAGACAATGGGATCCCAGTCAATGGTCCGCAAGTCAGAGCAGAGGTCTGCTGGTATAAGCCTGCTAAAGTTTCTGGCTTCTATGACCCTAGCAGCAATTTTAGGGGGCTTGTTGGACCAGGTGCAGAAAACTGGTAAGTGGTCACTCAGAGAGTCTGCCATGATCCCAGCTGTCAGTATGTGGTCCGGACAGGAGAGTAGTGCCCAGTCAAGTAGGGAATGATTGCTGGACTTAGCATTATGCCTAGTAGGCAGATCAATGACTTGGGTAGGTGAGTCCAGTAATGGATTCTTGGTAGTGGATGTCCCCAGGGCAAGCCAGTTTAGGTTGAAATCCCCAAGGCGGATGGTCTCCCCCATGGGGGTGCTCCACCAGGGCATGGGTTAGGGATTCTAGGGAGGAGGCAGCACATTGGGGTGGGAGATAGGCACACTCTACGTAAAGGGGCTTGGTGTCTCCAAGGAGCACTTTAACAAATAGGAGCTCGCTTATCGATCAACAAAGAGCTGGGTGATCTATCTGCAAGGCGTGCAAGGCAGTGCTGATATAGATGAGAACCCCGCCTCCTTTTTTCCCATTTCTGTCCTTTCTAAAAGCATGATAGCCATCTGTGGCTTGAGCCAAGTTTCAGTCACAGCTAGAATGTCAGGTTTATACAGTGCTGTCCATGCCTCGAGGTCATGGACTTTGAGCCTTAAGCTGCCGATATTCATGTGTACCAGCTTGAGTCCTCTAGTGTTGGCCCAGAGGGGGTTGGTAGGGCCACTGAGAGTGAGATTAGGAGAATAGGGACCAGGGTTTACTTCAATGTCCCCCCCCAGTGCCAGCTTAAGTCCACTAGTGTTGGCCCAGAGGGGTTGGTAGGGCCACTGAGAGTGAAAGTAGGAGAGTGGGGACCAGGGTTTAGTTCAATGTCCCCCCCCAGTGCCAGCTTAAGCCTGGCAAGGTAGCCAGTAGTTTTGGGAGGGTGAGGAGGAGCCCCCGCTGGTTGTACTTGCTGAAGTAGGAAATTAAGTTATAGCAGCTGCCCTTCCAGAATAGTCCGTACATGATTTGGCTGAGCTTGTTGATCCCCTCCACACGAGGATCAAGGGGTTGGGAGGGGCGAACGGTGTTCCAGCCCGGTTCTGAGGAGAGACAGACCCAGAGGAAGGGTAGGTCAGTCCCCAGTGCCCGAGCTATGTATGCAGGAGCAACCGTGAGTGCCAAGGTCCTCATATTGTAGATCTGAGAGGGGATGAGACTCAGAGAAGGATAAGGTCGGGTAGGTAGAGCAGGAGAACAGGAGCAGCCAGGACGGTCCACCTATTGCAGGAGTCTAAAGTGGTGATGAGCTGCGCTAAAAGGGGGAATAGTTCAACACAGCAAGCACCAGCATAACAATAACAGTTAGAGACATTTAAAACAGTATGAGAATTACTATGCCAGGAGGATATCAGCTGTACCTCTACCTCCAGAAAGATTAATGGGTCTAAAATTATTAGTAAGTTAGGTAATTCAATAGCTGGTAATTACAGGCTAAGTACACATAGCTTACAAGACTGCTGCAGTTAAGGCACTTGAAATTTGCAGTGATACTTAGACAGCAGTATGAGACAGCAGCAGTAGTTAAAGCACTTTGAGATGAGCAGAGACAAATATACTACCAGTTGAGTAGTCTGCACAACAGGCTTGCAGGGGTAAGGGAGATTAGAGGGTTAAAAGAAGAATGATTGGCTGAACATTTCTGTATTGCTGCTGGATTGGACAAGCAAGTTAGTGGCCGGGGATTGGGTCCATTTAACGGGAGGGGGGAACGGGGTGGGTGGGCAGGAAATTTCAGCAGGTCAGAGTGCAGCAGCCCTTGAGCAAAAGTCTTTCCTGAGGGTAAGTGGCTCTTTTAGCAACTTTCAGTTCCCCGATGCAAGATTCAGCTTTATGGTGTCCATTGCAGGCTTTGGGGGAGGTACACCAGAGATAGTGCCTCAACCCTGAGGTAGAAGACTTGGGTTTGGTCCATGGGGGAGGAGGAGACCCTTCGGTAGTGGGCCAACGTCTCCACAGCCCCGAGATTGAAGCTAGGCAAAGGTTCAGAAGCAAAGATTATATGCCCAGCAGTCAGGAGCGTCACAGGATGCAGGGACCAATAGCCTCAGAGAGCCTATTTCAAATTTTACGCTCCGAGGTAAGCAACAAACACACCGGTAATTTGGGAAAAACTCCCCAGAGGTCTCCGGAGTGTAATTTCAGCAGGTCAGAATGCAGCAGCCCTTGAGTGCAAGTCCTTCCTGACGGTAAGCGGCTCTTTTAGCGACTTTCAGTTCCCCAATGCAAGATTCAGCTTTACGGTGTCCATTGCAGGCTTTGGGGGAGGTACGCCAGAGATAGCGCCTCAACCCCGAGGTAACTTAATTAGTTTGTATGGGGGGACTGCGTAATTAATGCTCAAATCCAACCCATGCTGCTGTCAATTCGCTCCGTCTCTACCGTCGCTACATGTGCAAAGGGAGCCTTGTTGAAAGATATAACTGTTTGTCAGAAATCATTTAGAGTGACAGAAAATGTAGTTTGTCTAACCTGTCTTCATTTCAGCATGAACTGTTTCAGTGTAGCTTTTTTCATTTTGGTCCTGAATAGCTGACTTGGACCAATCAGGATGATGGGGAGACCCTAAAATGGAGCCTGTGGACGAATTGGAACTTGGAGGCAGCCACAAGGGGATTGTATGGGCAGTGACTCCGGAAAATGTAGTTTTAACTTTGGCGCCTTTTTCCACCAACAGATGGAGTCTTATTGTGAGTGACAGATGAAACAGCCAACAGAATGGTGTGGAGCTAAAGGAAATGCCCTGTTCTGTGACTGGAAAGATTAGATCGGTTGTGACTGTGAAGAGAGAAGGAGCTCTGTGCTTCTGCGGCGTATAGTTTCACGCGGGAAGTGCATGTGAGGCCCTGAGTTTTGGTCTGCAGCCTTTGTGAGTGCCAGCTTGGACTGAATCTGAGTTGTGAGGAGAAAGAAGCACTAGAAGTGTGGAAACCAGGCTCACCCTGTAGAAGACTGGAGAAATTGCTGAATCACGCTCGGTCTGTCAGGAACTGAAGCTGCTGTGTGTGCTCCTGGGTATTTTGCAGTAATTGCGATCGGGATCGAGGAGCAGCCTGCCTGGTATAGTACTTTCCTTTTACATATGAATGTGCGTAGTGCTTGTGGGGAATCGCTATTTCCAATCCCCCGTGCTGAGTGCTGTGTGTTGAAGGAAGCAAACCCCATCTTATCTCGACTAAACCGTTGCTATCAACTGCAGTGGGTCCAGTCACAAGGACCTTGTCTCCATGCCCTGTTGTTCTAGCAATCCAGAAGAACATCCACCATCCGTCCTCAGCTTGGGTATTGTGAGTACAAATCAGGGTATTTCCTGCAGCCTGTTTTCAATCACAAATGTGTCATCTAATTCTTGTTGTTTCACTGCTTCATGGGATGAGCCATCCGGCCCCGAATTACAATTGGGTATTGTGCATATATTTTCTTCTACAGGGCCCTATCCATCTGCACCTGCTGACCAACTCCGGGCAATGGACCTGGCTAGCCCCTTCCCCAACCTGGGTACCCAGAGTGTGACTTTTCAGCCCCTGTATGTGTGCACAGTACTGTGATTTAATGCCACCAATTAACCTGATTTCCCCCTGCCGTGTTACTGCCCCCTAAATAAATCAGATTTGTTGTTGTTATACTATATACTGTCTGTGGTGTTGGTACTTACGGAAACAGTATTGTGTTTTGCTGTGTAGGTTGTTTAACCTATTTTACAGGGGGTCCTCAGAGACGTGCTGCAGAATCAGTCTCGAGGGTAAGTGGTATCTATATGAGTGAACAGTGTGTATACGTGGGGTATTGGGGCTATAACTCCAGGGTACTGTGTGAGCCACTGGAGGGAATAAAAGGGGTCTCAGTGTCCCAGAGGGCTGTGACCAAGCTAGTCTAACCACTACAAACCCTGACCTCTGGGTGGAGGCACCGCATAGACCTAGGCCCCTCAACCTGTCCGTAGTCAAACAGGCAGGGGTAGTAGCCCTTGGGATAGCGCCACCTAGGGGTTATATAACTAAAAAAGGTCTTGCTCCTTTTCTTTACCCCTTTGGCTCTCCTTTCCTCAGTTTGTGCCTTTGGCCCCCTCACTACTTCCCCTGCTTCCCTCTGCTTTTCCTGGTATACCTCCCTATCTTCTTCCCTCTGCATCTCTTTGTACCTCCTGAATGCTACCCTTTTAGCTGCTACCTTCACAGCTGCTTCCCTCAAGAACCACAGTGGTCTCTTTTTCCTCCTGTTCTTGCTCACTTCTTTTTACACAGAGGTTTGTTGCTTTCACTATGTCATCCCTTAATTTGGCCCACTGTTCCTCTACTTCACCCAGCCCATCACCCCCCCACTAGACAGTCTCTGAGGCATTCACCCATTTTTTAAAAAATCTGCCCTCCAAGCTGGCCCATTGGTGTGGAGGGCTGAGGACTGGGCACCTTACCTCATGCTACACTGGTGACCCGAGGTCAGGAATGCACTTTGGTTGCTTGGAGACCAGAGGGGAGAAGAATGATTGAGCATCCCTAGACAGCTTTCATTCCTGGGAGGGGGGTTAGTGCAGCGTGCTGCTTGCTCAACACCCAGCGGTGGCTGGGTGCCAGCACATGCATACTACCACATAGGGAAGGGATCCCACGTTCAGGATGCTGGGGCCATCTCTACGGAAGCACAGCTTAGACATTGTGCTCATTTCACATCTGTTGGCCCACGGAGAAAATCAGAGGAAAAACCACCCCAGGCAGCAGGATGATGACTGACCCACCACAGGCCCTGGCACAACCACAGTCCTGTGGAAGAAAACGTTGGTGAAGGTAAATCCCAGAAGAGTTGGTAAAAGAGCTGGGGCTGGGGGCTGCCAGGGTAAATCAGGAGATAAAATGTATATGGAAAAAAAAATCTGCCATCCTAAGATCCAGGACCCTCATTCTTGTGTGGTTTGCCTCTGCCGCAGTCCTTATGTTAAACCATATTGTACGATGATCACTTAGCCCCTGGTGACATCCCACCTTGACATCTACAATACTGTCCCTGTTTGTAAGCACTAGGTTTAATACTGCCCCATCACAAGTGGGCTCTCTGACTAGTTGCCTGAGAAATGCCCTCTGCAGATAGTCTAGGAAGGCTCTGCTTCTAGCCAAGATTGCAGCTGGGAGGCTCCAATCTACATCCGGCAGATTGAAGTCCCCCACCAGCAGCACCGCCCCCTTTTCTGCCATCATGCTGATGGCACCCCCCAGTGCCTTATCTAGTTCTACCCCCCATGTTCCTAATTGCACTCCAGCTACTGGGAGTTAGTTTAAGCCAGTGGAGGTGGAGGACATATGCAAGGTAACATCATTGCTGTGGCCCACATTCTGTGAACTGGACCTGAGCCTGACATGTCTTCTTGTGAGATGTGTGGAGTCTGTTGGCCCACTATTTGCTAAGATTGTCTGGTGTTCACTTTCTGAAGGACTTTTCCCCAGCACTTGAAAGAGGCTCTGGTGAGGTTCCTCCTGAAAAAAACATCTGTTGACCCTGACATCTTAGCGAATTACGACCTATTTCTAACCTGCCCTTTTTGGGCAAGGTTATTGAGAAAATCACGGCACTGCAGCTCAAAGCCCACCTTGCTGCTTTCGACATCTTCGAACCCCTTCAATCTGGTTTTAGGTCAAGGTACAGTATTGAAATAATGCTAGTGTGTGTGCATAATGACTTCGTCAGGAAAGGATGTGGAGGTTAGCCAAGGAGGTGACCTCAGTGGGGAAAGCAGTGGACCCCAGAGGAGGAGGAGGAAGCAAATCCTGGTGGGGGACTCCATCATAAGAGGGATCCAGCTAGGAACACAGGAGGGGAGGACAGGAGGTGAGGTGCTCACCAGGTGCCACGGCATGGAGGGATGGAAGGAAGATACTGGGGATCACTGGGAAGGCAAGACAGAAGGGTGAGCTGGATGTCATTATCCACCTAGGTACTCAATGACTTGGCAAATGGGGAGCCAAAGGAAGTTCAGGAAGAGTTTAGGAAACTGGGGAGGGTCTCAAGCAAGTAGCTACTTCTGTCACTTTCTCAGAAGTACCACCTGCGAGAGGCAAGGAGAGCATAGGAGTGCATGCACCAGGAACTTTAACTCATGGTTGAAGAACTGGTGCTGTGAGGAAGGGTTTGGATTCATTGTGACTGGGGACCCACCTGGAGGGATGGAGGTTTGTTCAAGCCTCGACGCCTGCATCCATCCTGAGGGAATCCAAGACTCACGATAAGTTTAAATGCTACATTGACAAGCATTTAAACTATCAAAGTGGGGTGGCAGGCCAGCAAGGAGGATACCTACTTGCCCACCCCCCACAGCTAGCTGTGGAACCAGTGAACCAGAGGAGTGGCTATCTCTGCAAAGCAGTGTGCAAAAGATGGAGATTAGTGCCCAAGAGGTGGATAAGCAGAAAAGGGGCAAAATTCAGCAGAAGGGCAGACAGCAAGGAGAACCAGGGATAAATGACAACCAAGGAAGGTGCTGGAGTAGAACAGTGAAGCAGTCTAGGGAGGTCAAATCATGGAAAGCCATGTGTGCAAATGCCAGGAGCCTTAGCAACAAGATGGAAGATCTGGAGGCTGTCATGGTACAGTCAGACCTGGACATTGTGGCCATCACTGAAACCTGGTGTAATGATAACCATGACTGGGGATGGCCATACCTGGCTACAACATATTCAGAAGAGACAGAGCAGGCAGGAAGGGAGGAGGAGTGGCACTGTATGTGAAAATGACATAAGGGCCACAGAGATCCAGGAGGAACAAAATGGGGAGAGATACTGTGGGTTAAGCTGGAAAGGAAAATGGGCCAGCCATCCAACAGGTGTGGTCTATAGACCACCAGCCCAGGAGGAAGAAACAGATAGGGAGTTGATGCTAGCCATCCAAAGGATGGCAGACAAGGGTGAGGTAGTACTGGTTGGAGACTTCAATATTCCAGATGTGGACTGAGCATCCCAGCAGCAGCATCAACTAGGAGCAGATTTATCCTGACTCCTTCAGGGTGCCTTCCTCAAGCAACTGGTCATGGAACCAACTCGGCAGAAGGCAATACTGGACCTTGTGCTCACAAACAGGGACACAGTGTGATGGGGTAACAATGGGGAGCACCTCAGTAACAGTGACTACTCAGTCATTGTGGTTTGAAATCACAGAAAGAGCAGAATCAAACCACACAAAACACGTATCCTGGATTTTAGGGGGCAGACTTTGGGAAATGGGGAGATACTTGAAAGAGGCATTAAGGGGAATGGGCAGGGATCAGGGTTGAGGAACAGTAAGCAGTATTTTAAATGGGGATTACAAGAGCAACAGAATTATGCATTAAGCAGGTTAGCAAGAGGAAAAGGAAGAGGAGACCATTATGGTTTTCCAAAGAGGTAGCAAAGAAAGTGAAAGCCAAAAAGATTGCATTCAGGCAATACAAAAAGACACAGACAGAAGGGGATAGGAGAAGTACCAGGAGAAACAAAGAGAGGCAGGGAAGTCAGTAAGGAAGCCAAAGCTCAGACAGAAGAACACATTGCAAAATCAGTGGGTAAAGGGACAAACCTTTACAGGTACATAAGTGAAAAAGAAAGACAAAGGGAAGGATAGTGAGACTGAAGGGGGAGGATGGGAGCCGCGGGAGGATGACAACAGTAAAGCTGACATATTGAACAGGTATTTCTGCTCAGTCTTTACTGAGGAAGAGGGGGGCAATGGGTCTGAAGGGAGTACAAGGGGTGAGAATGGTGCAGAAATGGACACAAGTCCCTTTACACGAGAAAGGGTCCTGAAGGAACTGGAAGTAATAAGAGTTGATAAAGCAATGGGGCCAGATGGGTGCACCCCAGGGTCCTTAAAGAACTAAGAGAGGTGGTGGCTGAACCTCTGGCTATCCTGTTTAGCCGATCACTGGAAACAGGGAGGTACCCAAAGACTGGAAGACAGCAGATGTAGTCCCCTTATACAATAGTGGGAACAAAGAGGAAGCAGAGAACTACAGACCAGTCAGCCTCACCTTGGTAGTGGGGAAGATCATGGAAGCACTACTGAAGGAGAGAGTGGTGGAACATCTGGTTATCAATGGACTACAGGACCCAAGGCAGCATGGTTTCACCAGGGGGAGGTCATGTCAGACCAACCTCATTGAATTTATTGACTGGGTGACTAGGGAGGTGGATCAGGGAGGCAGTGGACATGGCCTATCTGGACTTCAGCAAGGCCTTTGACACTGTGCTACATAGAAGACTATTACACAAACTGGGGAATATGGGTGTGGGCAGGACAGTAGTGTGGTGGGTAGGTAACTGGCTGGGTGGCAGGACACAGAGGGTGGTGGTAAATGGCTGTCACTCCACAGAGGGAAGAGTGACCAGTGGGTACCACAGGATCAGTGCTGGGACCGGTCCTATTCAACATCTTCATCAGTGACATTGGCGCAGGATCTAGAAGCAGAATTTCACTGTTCGGCTGATGACACAAAGCTCTGTAACAGAGTAGACACACCAGAGGGTGTAGACAGAATGAGAAGCAACCTGCAGAAACTTGAAGAATGGTCAGGGTTTGGCAGTTGAAATTCAATGCAAAGAAGTGCAAGATAATGCATATGGGGCACAAAAACCCTGGCACAATATATCAGTTGGGGGGTGAGGATATAGCATGCACCAAGCAGGAAAGGGATCTTGGGGTTGTCATCTCTGATGACCTCAAGGTAGGGAAACAGTGTGACAAGGCAGCAGGAGCAAATAGGATGCTGGGATGTAGGCAGGGGCATCACCAGCAGGAAAAGGAGGTCATAATTCCGCTATACAAGACACTAGTGAGGCCCCACCTGGAGTACAGTGTACAGTTCTGGAGACCATACCTACGTAAGGACATAGACAGGGTTGAGAAGGTTCAGAGGAGGGCAACAAAGATGGTGCATGGATTGCATCACAAGTCCTATGAAGACAGGTTGAAGGAACTGAACATGTACTCCCTGGAGGAGAGGAGGGAGAGAGGGGATATGATAGAGACATACAAGTATCTTACAGGGAGGAACAGGGTGCAGGAAAACATTATTTTTAAGCTAAAAAGATGTTCCAGGACTAGAGGGCATGGGATGAAGTTGGAGGGAGGACGATTCAGAGGAAACATGAGAAAGAATTTCTTCACAGAACGGGTGGTGGACAAGTGGAACACCCTGTCAGAGGAAGTGGTGGGGGCTGAAACAATCACGGGATTTAAGAATGCATGGGATAGACATAAAGGAATTCTAGAGGTCGGGGTAAGGGGAAACAGACTTCTAGGAAAACAAACTGAGCTTACAAGCTCAAATGGGCAGACTGGGTGGGCCATAGGCCCTTATCTGCCGACACTGTCTATGTATCTATGTCAGGGCTTGAGATACAGGCAGGAGAGCAGTCATTTCTAGTTCTCCTTGACCTCTCCTCAGTTTTTGACATTGTAGACCATGGTGTGTTGCTTGATTGCCTTTGGGGGCTCTGTGCACTCACTGGTACTGTCATCAACTGCTTGGACTCCTTTCTCACTGGCAGGGGGCAAAGGGTTGTGTTGGGGGAGTTTCTCCTCTTGCCAAAGGCCCCTGCCATTTGGAGCCTCCCAGGGTTCGATCTTTTACCTATGCTGTTTGCAGTGTACATGCTGCCCCTGGGTGACGCTACAGTGTGGGTTTCAACTGCTATGCAGATGACACCCAGCTGTACATGTCATTTGCGCCCAAGGCTGTAGGCGCTGTGGAGGTACTAAATGCATTCCTGACCAAGATCCAAGACTGACTGTCCTGAAGCTGGCTAAGGCTCAACCCAGACAAAATGGAGGTACTAGAGCTTGAGCCTGGTCACCGGCAGGAAGTGGAAACTGCTGGGGTTCGCCCTGCTTTCATGCTGGGCTCAACCTCGCTGTTGGCAACCACATGGGTAAGAAATCTGGGTGTCATCTTTGATTTGACAGATTGACATTTGAAGCTCAGGTGCTGTCAATCATCCAGAGTGGCTTCTATCACTTGAGGAGCATAGCCCGAATTAAAGTCATTATCTCACCAGAGGACCTGCCCTCACTCATGCATGCATCTGTGATGTCCAGACTTGACTACTGTAACACTCTTTATCTCAGGGTGAATGTAGGGGTCCTATATCACCTGCAGCTAGTGCAGAACGCGGCATCCATAGAAACATAGAAGTTGACAGCGGATAAGGACCACAAGGCCCATCCAGTCTGCCCATTTCTTTTTCTACCTTATAAATGTGCCATCGGCCTTTGCTCTGTCAGTGGCCTATCTATTCATAGTCATTTGTATTGCTCCCTTATGCCTATCCCTTATGCCTATGAGGTCATGTCATGTGACCCCAGTACTGTGTGATCTGCACTGTCTGCTGGTGAGGTGGAGAATCTCCTTCAAAGCGGGTCTTCTCACCTACAAAGCCCTATATGGTCTGGGCCTGAGCTACCTGACTGATCTTCTGACTCTATACCACTCTCAGCACTCACACTGATCCTCCAAGGAAGGCATCCTAGCAATCCACAGGGCCCAGCTAAAAACATCTGGTGACTGCACATTTGCAGTTGCTGCACCAGCCCTGTGGAATTCACTTCCAAGGTCCTTGAGGGAGGCTCCCTCATTGAAGGCTTTTAAAGGGAGGCTCCTACAATGCTGTAAAGTGCAGCAACTGCTGTAGAAATGCCCAATTAGGGGTTTTGGCTTCAAAGGAAATTTTACTTTTACCTGCTGCTTTCCAATTTTATTTTTTTTTTTATTAGTATTTTATGGGGTTTTCCAGGTTTTCTCCCGTCCCACTCCCACGTGTCCCCGACGTGATGTATGCGTCTGGAGGCATGCGCATACATGCCTTGCGCAATGACCCACCCTACCAGTCACCCGGTACTGCCTACACTCGTCACCAAACCTCCATTCAGTGATGGCAGGACTATGGGCGGGAGCGACTCACCCCCACCCCAGGAGAGGAGAGCAATTGCTTAATCCTGCTTCTGCCCCCTCCCCCGTGCCAGTACCCCAGTGACCCGAGGTCCTTCCTGAACTTGGGTCATGGTGCAGCGCAAGGTAAGGCATCCAGCACCTCAGCACTCAGCACCACTGGGCTGAGCCTCTTTGTCTTCAGTTTTTACCTGCAGCGCCCGCCTGGCTCTACGGCTGCAGAGTTACAGATCATCTCACACTGGGTGTCTTCCACTGTGAAGGTTATGCTAATGAGGTCTACCAACTAATGGCAGAGTTGGTAGCCCTTATTAGCATAGCCTTCATGGTGGAAGCTGCCCATGGTGTGTGAGATGGCTGCCCTTGGCTCTGCATCTATTAATGATGGAGCGGGTCTTTGCAATTAAAACTGGAAAGCAGCAGGTAAAAGAAACATTTCTTTTGATGCTAAAAGCCCTAATCTGGCATTTCTGCAGCAGCTGCTGCACTTTGCAGCATTGTAGGAGTTTCCCTTTAAGCGAGACCTGAAAACACATCTCTTCAAGGATGCTTTTGGGAGCTGTATGACACCAGTGGATGGTCTTAATTGATTTGATTTTATCTCATTGTCATTTTTTCTGCATTGAACTGTGGATTCACTGTTATTTTTATTTGTATATTGTATACTATGTACTGTATAGTGCCCTGAGCCTCAGGGATAGGGTGCTTCATAAATAAAGATTCACTTACTTACCCACACTGTATAGACCTACATCCCTCCAGATTGGTCCTTGGTCCCCAGTCCCCAGTGAAACCAAACCCCTCCTCTCTGCACCATTCCTTCAGCCACAGGTTGAAGCTCCTGGTGCGGAGTAGCCTACCCTCCCCTCAGCCATAGACAGGTAGAACCTCAGCAAATGCCACTGTGCTCATTACTTAAATGCTACCATGCACACTACTTGCCTAGGCCTCTTGCCAGTTCCCTGCACTCTCCCTGTACAATCCTATCCCCTGTTAGGTCATTGCTCCCCAGGTGGACAATGACATCCACTTCCCCCCATGCTCTGCTGCCCTAGTGATCCTTTAGGATCCACTGTCCATCCCTCTGAGCCATGGTACCAGACAGGTAGGCACCTAACCTCCCTCTCTCTCCTCCTCTTTCTGTTCCAAAATCTATCCCCGTAACAACTGAGTTCCCCACCAGTAGCTGCTTCCTCTTCTGTTGGGGTACTCTACCTCCCACTATGGGGCCTCCCCTGTGGATGACCACCACATCCTTCCTTCCCACTACTTTGGGTGACTCCTTTCTGAAGTCCTGTCCAGCCAAAGTGGTGAAAGAATTCTGTAGTGGCACAGGCTGAGGAATGTGCCCCTGACCTGCCATCCCCACCTTCCCTGAGCCCACCATGGTCTAGCCAGCCCTCCTTTTCATAGACAACCTCTGGGGCAACAGTGGTAGATTTGGTGGCTCCTGGGTGGGGCACGAGGTCCTCTGGATCCTAGCCAACTCAACCCATAGACCAGTGACCTCCTCTCTTAACCCAGAGTGGTGTGTGCAGATGGGGCAGCACCCCAGTCTTCAGAATGTATACTGGAATACTGAAGCTCTGCATTCATTGTAATAAAATAAAATTAAACCATACTTACTGCATAGCTGGATTTGCTAGACTTACACAAAGTTCTTAATGGCTCGCTCTCTGAGGTAGCCTCAGATACGTTGGACAGTTGCAGGTTAAAGTAGCAGTGCAATGAAAAATGCTTTTTACAAATTGCTAGTTTCAGCTACAATAAAAATATAAGCATACCTGTCAAATATTTATTTATTTAGGTTTTTGTTGACCAGGTAAGTGCACTAGACAAATTCTGCCTGTTTTCAGGCATGACCCGGGGGAAGGGGATACAGATAAATGCCAACTGACCTTGAACCAGATGAAGCTGTTGGTGGTATTTTTAGAGAATGGGGGGAAATTTGGCCAGGACACCAAGGAAACTTCCCCTACTCTTTTTGAGAAGTGCCATGGGATCTTTAGCATCCACCTGAACTACCACCAGAACAGGCAAATACCTTTATAGACAATATACTTTACTAGGTACCTCCTATGCTATGCACCGTGAGTTTTTTTTTAATTTTCTTTATCCTAATCCTTGCCAGATCTACAATGGTACTTCTAAGCCAAATGTTTATTAATTAAATGTTGATGACCGGGAAAGCCCACTGAGACTAAAAGTCCCTTTTTCAGGCACGACCCCAAACTAATTACATGGAACACGGAATAACAAAACAACATACAAGGTCAGGCAAACAATACATTCAGTAGCAATTACAAAAGAGATCTCAGGGTTACAACGTTATAGACTTCAGAATAAACACTAAAGGCGCTTTTACACACAGGTCTATGTAACGGAATAACTGTTACGGAAACAGTATTCCGTTGTCTCCCTTTTGTGTAAAAAGCATTTGTTTAGTTCCCTTGGTGAACGTTCATCCAAACTGCAATCTCTGCTTCTTGCTGTTTGCACGAACGTGTTTCATTTGATCTGGCTGTGTAAAACAGCCATTTCGGTACCACTGCAGAAACTGCCATTAGTGCAGCAAACTCTTGGGGAGCCGAAACAAATGGAGGCGGGACTAGCCAAAATACTCGCAGGGGTGTAAAAGGAAACCCGAACGCAACAGAGTACATCGGTGCCACACAGGTAACGTTTATTTCGTTTTACAAACCCGTGTGTAAAAGCGCCTTAAGTGAAAATATAAGAGACATGTCTTCGTTTACAAAGTAGCAGAGATTCAACAAGCCAGTGACGGACATCTTTTTTTCCTTGAGGAAAAGAAACTAAATTAAAATATTTATAAAATACTCAAACTGGGGTAGAACTAGAACAATTTACCACCAAATACAACTGGAAGATGTCTGGAATCTTTTATAGTGAAAAAAAAAAGCTAGGGTCAAATTTTTGGCCCAATTTCGCTGCATAGCTGCTTTAATTATATTAATTGTAACAGATGTTATTATTCATTAGGTGTTGTAATGAATAGAGCCCTTTTATGGCTTGTTGTTTGAATTATGTTTAATGTTGTAAGGCACCCTGAGCCTTTGGGAAGCGGCACTGGAGAAATAAACTTGCCTCGCCTAATAGCTGTCGCTGTTCGACAGCAGCTAAGTAGAAAGATCATTAAAACTGTCTTTTATCTATCTTTCTCATTCTGTCTTCCAATGGAAGTGCCAGGAGCGATTCACTTTTCAGAGAGAATTTACAGAGAGCTCTGACTAATGAGAGATGCAGTTAGACAGGGATCGATGTGCCAAAAGCAAACGGCACACATCCAACCTTTATTAAATCGAATCCGCCCTCCCCACCTACGTATCGCACTCAGAATTAGTTTTATGAGAGTAGTTGTTTTCTCCACTATTAATCATTTATCAACATGCCCCCCCACCCGCAGTTCAATGACTGTATTGAGTGAAATGGCAGGGCTGCTTATCGGGGGAAGGGAGGAGGCAGCGCCAGCCTGACTCAGAGATCGTTTCTGCTGATCTGTAAATGCAAGGTGGGTGAAGAGCAAGTTAGTCAAACTCAGAAGTCAGAGTTTTGACTCAGTCTCTCTGTTAATAATTTTCAAGGAGGCTGCTGTTGGAATAAATTTTTTCTGTCCTTCCCTTGACCCTGACATTGATCGTTTGGGGTAAGGTTTAAGGGAGAGAGAAAAAAAAGACATAGTAGTTGAGCAGATGATTAAAGTTAGACAAAGGTTCAAGTGAACAGGAGGTGTACACAGCAAAGGGGAACCATCAGTACTAAGGGCCCCACAGCAAAGTGAAGGGCCAGTCCTAATTTTCACTCTGTGTGCAAGAACATTTTTTTCTCACGCTGTTTATTGCAGTATAGTAGACTATATCAGGCTGACTCTGCTGATTTCAAAGCTGACATTTTTACTAACCAAAAATTCCAGAATCCCCTGCAGCTGACATCAGAAGAGGACTGCAGTAATGAGAGAGTCAGTAGCCTGCAGTGCATGTTAGAGTTTTTATAGGTGCCGATCTTTTGTTTGCTGGTGGCCCTGCTGTCCTCCCAGGGCTAACTTAGGTACAGTCATGGAGGGACTGTACAGTCACAGAGGGACTGTACTTAGCCCTTGGGAAACAGCAGCTCTGGCAAACATCTGATACGAGTTTATAAAACCATTTATATGCACTGCATCCTATTGAATCTCCCACTGCTGAAGCCCTCCTCAGATGTCACCTGCAGGGGATTCTAGGACTTATTGTTACAGAAAATGTCAGCTTGTAAGTCAAAATAATTGGTCTGATACAATCTACTATATACTGTAGTAAACAGTAAGTAAAAAATGCACATTTTAGTGTAGGGCTCTTAGTACTGACACTTCCCCTTTAATTTATAAATATTCAACATACACAGATACAAGTACACACTAATACGTATACACAGATGTGAACCCACACTGATGCACACTAATACATACATACAGATGTGAACATGCACTGATGCACACAAATACATATGCAGTCAAAGATGCACACTAATACGTGCCAAAAGATGCACACATACGTACACACTCGCTGACACACACTAATACATATGCACTTACTGACACACACTAATACACATACACTCATTGATACACACTTAAAAATATACACTCACTGATACACACTTATGCATGTCCACACACTAATACATAAACACGGACTGATGTACATCTTATGCATATCCACACACAGATGCCCACACATTCACTTGCACACACTAATACATTCACATTCACTGATACACACTTAAACCCTAACTGATGCACAGTAATACATACACACTAATTGACACACACACACATTCACTGATGTACACTAATACATACACGCTCACTGATGTGCACTATTTACACACACACACACACACACTGATTTACACTAATACATACACACACAATGACACTTATACATACACTCACTGCTGCATATAAATGCACACACGTTGATGCACATTAATACACACACATTTTGACATGCACTAATACATACACACTGACACATACTTACTTACACACACACACACACACCCTAATACATTCACATATACTGATGCATACAAATACATACACTGGTACGCTCTAATACATACACACTCACTGATAAACTCTAATACATACACAAATGTACTACAACTAGTGCACACAGTGTAAGGCTGGTGGTGCTCTTGGTAAATAATTATAAACCTCAAAAACACTGAACCAGGCACTCAACAGCCAATGAGTAATGACTCCACAAGTTTAATAAAGACTGATTTTTATTAGTAAAAAATGCGTTTTGAATCCTTATGGACTCTTTATCAAAAGCTTTTGATAAAGAGTCCATGAGGATCCGAAACACGTCAAGTGTTTGACCCTGTGATGGTCATTTTTTTACTAATAAAACATCAGTCTTTATTAAACTAGTGAAGTTGTTACTTATTGGCTGGCGAGTGCCTGGCTCAGTACTAATACATACACTCTCACTGATGCACCCTAATACATACACCCTCACTGATGCACCCTAATACATACACCCTCACTGATGCACCCTAATACATACACATGCACTGATGCACCCTAATACATACACCCTCACTGATGCACCCTAATACATACACATGCACACTAATACATACACCCTCACTGATGCACCCTAATACATACACATGCACTGATGCACACTAACATATACACATACATTGATGCATGCTAATAAATACACACTAATACATGCACACTCAATGACGCACACATAATACATGCACACTCACAGACACACACTATCCACACTCACTGATGCACACTAATACATACACACACTGACACACACTAATACATACACACTGACACACACTAATACTTATGCACTCACTGATGCACAGTAATACACACTGACACACACCAGAACATACACACACACTCACTGATGCACACTAATACATACACACACTGAAGCATACTAATACACACACACTCTGATGCACAGTAATACATACACACTTGATGATGCACACTAATACATATACACTCATTGACACATACTGATACATACACACAGCGGTGCACACTAGTATATACACACTAACTGATGCACACTAACACATACGCACTCACTGATGCACACTATCCACACTCACTGATGCAGATATAATACATAGACACTCACTGATGCATACTAATATGTATACACACTGACACACACTACTATATACAGTATAACTGGTGCACATTAATACATATGCACTCACTAATGCACAGTAACACAAACACACTGACAGACATCAATATATACACACTCACAGATGCACACTAATGCATACACACTCATATGCACACTATTACATACACGCACACACACACACACACACACACAGAGTAATGCACATTAATATATACACACTCTGATGCATACAAATACATACATACACACAGTGACGCACATTAGGACATACTGATGCATACTAATACATATACACACTGACGCACACAAGTAAATACACTATAACTGGTGCACACTAATACATATGCACTCACTGATGCACAGTAACACAAACACACTGACAGACATCAATATATACACACTCACAGATGCACACTAATGCATACACACTATCACATACACACACAGTAATGCACACATATATATATATATATATATATGCACACTCACTGATACATACTAATACATACATAATGATGCACATTAGTACATATACACTCGCTGATGCACACTAATACATACATGCTCACTGACACATTAGTATATACAGTACACACGCAGTGATGCAAACTAATACACTTACTGATGCACAGCAATACATACACACACACTGACACGTGTTATTATATATACACTCACTGATGCACACTAATACATATACACACACTGATGTACACTAGTATATACAAACTAACTGATGCACACTAATGCATATGCACTCACTGATGCTTAGTCATACAAACACACTCACTGATGCATACTAATATACTGTATACACAAACACTAACACACACTAATACATACACAGTCAGATGCACACTAATAAGTACACACACACACACACACACACACTGATGCACACTAATATGTGCAAACTCACTGATGCACATTAACACATATACACACACTGACACACACTAATATACACACACACTGATATACATTAATGTACACACACTCACTGATGCACATTAATACATATACACACACTGACACACACTAATATACACACACACACACACACTGACGTACATTAATGTACACACACTCACTGATGCACTCTAATACATATACACACACAATGACACACAATACATATAGACTCATTGATGTACATTAATACATATGTATACTGACACACTAATATATACACACTGATGCACACTAATACCGTCACACACTGACACACATTAGTATATACACACTAATGTGATGCACACTAATACGTATGCACTCACTGATGCACAGTAATATCAACACACTGACACATACCAATACATACTCACTCACTGATGCATACTAATAAATACACACACACACACACACACACACACACACACACTCTCACTGATGCACACTAATATATACACACACACTGACACACACTAATATATACACAGTCATATGCACACTAATACATACAGTATACACACACACTGATGCACACTAATACATACACACACTCTGATGTACATTAATATATGCACTCATTTATGCACACTAATACATACACACAGAATGACATACAATGCATACAAGACTCACTGACGTACACTAATACATACATACACATAGTGACGCACACTAATACCTACACACACTGACACACATTAGTATATACACACTAATACATATGCACTCACTGATGCACAGTAATACAAACACACTGACACACACCAAAATATACACTCACTCACTAATGCACACTAGTAGATACACACACACACACACACACACACACACACACTCTGATGCATACTAATACATACACATAGATGCACACTAATATGTACAGTCACTGATGCACACTAATGCATATACGCACAAATACACACTAATGCATACACACAGTTGGAGACGCACACTAATTCATACACACATACTGGTGCACATTAATATATACACTCACTAACGCACACTAACACACATATACACTAATGCTCATTAATACATGCACACTTACTGATGCACACTAATACATATTGTATATACACTGACACACATTAGTAAATACACACTATCTGATGCACACTGATACATATGCACTCACTGATGCACAGTAATACATATTGTATATACACTGACACACGTTAGTAAATACACACTAACTGACGCACACTGATACATATGCACTCACTGATGCACACTAATACATATTGTATATACACTGACACACATTAGTAAATACACACTAACTGATGCACTCTGATACATATGCACTCACTGATGCACAATAATACATACTGACACACAGCAATACATACCCACACTCACTGCTGCACACTTATATACACACATACACTGATGCACACCAATACATACTCACTGACACATATTAGTACATACACAGTCACTGATGCATACTAGTATATACACATTAACTGATGCACACTAATACACACACTGACACACACTAGTATATATTCAGATCTGGTGGTCCCCCGAGGGTCCAAGAGGGCACATGCACACGGACACCATCACCCACAGCAGCTCGACCCTTTGAAAAAAACAAATCAGATCTGGTGGTCCCCCGAGGGTCCAAGAGGGCACACGGACACCCTCTCCCACAGCAGCTCGCCCCTTTGAAAAAAACAAATCAGATCCAGCGGTCCCCCGAGGGTCCTAGAGGGCACACACACATGGACACCCTCCCCCACAGCAGCTCGCCCCTTTGAAAAATCCAAATCAGATTCAGCAGTCCCCCCAGGGTCCGAGAGGGCACACGCACATGGACACCCTCCCCCACAGCAGCTCGCCCCTTTGAAAAAAACAAATCAGATCCGGCGGTCCCCCGAGGGTCCGAGAGGGCACACGCACATGGACACCCTCCCCCACAGCAGCTCGCCCCTTTGAAAAAAAACAAATCAGGTATGCCACTCAGCAGCAGCACCACACTCTCGGCTCCCAACTCAGGAAAGGAATTGGCACCTTTTTTGAATCCTACAAACTGAAGCACCTTAAAGGCTGTTCAATTAAGTCTCAGCATATGAATGGAGATAGATAGATTTTTTACCCTCCTAAAAAGACAATTTGCCTGCTTAATCTACTCTTTACTGGGGTGCTTTAATTGTAAACTTTAGCCTGGCTTATATGCTTTTGTGACCAAGCAGCCTTAAACAGTTGTAATATTGCAGCCAAGTTCAGCACTACCTAAGTGAGCTCTAAGTGTTGTAGAAGCATTTTGTCTTTTTAGCTGTTGTAACTGCAAGCTGCAAACAGCCAAAGTTAGCTTCCAAATTGCTCCCATTGTGATCTGAATTACTCTCCAGTTGTCACCTTCCCCCCCAGCCCCTCCCAATAGTTTCTCTGTACTAATAGTGCTGTTATCTCTCTCACTCCACAGATCTGCTCGGTCCCGGTCCGGGGCATCACACACACAGACGCCCTGCCCCACAGCAGCTCACCCCTTTGAAAAACAAATCAGGTAGGCCATTCAGCACAGCACACGCTCTCGTGCCTGACTCAGGAAAGCCCCGCCTGACGCATTGCATCGGCTCACCTACCCCACCACCACCACCTTGGTCGGCTTCCCAGTTATATAGGTGCAGTCACGTGACGGCTGAAACCAATCAGCCGAGTTTCCCATTAGCAGGCTATCTCTTCTCACCACTAGAGGCCGCCTCTACATCCTTTTCATTCCCTCTCGCCAAAATGATGCTTTATCCAGGCTTTGTGCCTACTCCTTCCATTTCCTCTCTCCAACATAGCGCCTACCTATCTTACTCCACCCCCTTCATCTAGGCACCCCTTTGTCTACCCCACCCTCCTACTCGTCTCTCCCCCTAGGTGTACCTCCTCAAAGCTCTCTCTGGCAGCCTCCCCCCTTCCACTATCAATTCTTCCCCCCCTTCCACCCCCTTCTGTCCTTCCCCTCCCACACACACCTTCTCCCACCATCCACCCGCCTCTGCTTCACTCTCACCTGCTGAACCTCAAAGCCTTTCTCCGCTGCTTAAGTCTAAGTACTCCACCACCCAGGCACAACTCACATAGCAGAAAGAAAACTTCACCCCTCCCCCTTCCCCTACTATTACTGCTCATGGCAGGTGACATCCACCCCAACCTGGGCTCCCAAACATTCAACCAATCCACACCAGCTCCTGCTCCCTCTCTAGTCCAGCTCTCAGATTCTTTCCCCAAGGGCCTCAGTATATTCCATATCAATGCAAGGAGTTTGCTCCCTAAAATAGATGCCCTCTGTCTGGGTAAGCCAGTACAAACCCAATATACTCTGTGTCATGGAAACCTGGCTATCCGCCAAAATGCCCAACTCCTCACTTAACATCCCTGAGTATGTCATCTTCCGGTAGGACCATGGAAAGCGAGGCGGGGGGGTAGCACAGTATGCCAGGTTATCCCTAACTTGCTGCATTACCTTTACGGAATCCTGCCCTGCCTCTCACAAATCCCTAGTAGCCATCATCTCCTTCTCCTTGTCCTCCCCCTTTATATTGGGGTCCTATACGCCCCCCTAAAGACCCCCCCAACACCCTCATCAAGGCGATCAACACAATCTCCTCGGTTGCTAAAAATGGTGAATTCACCCTACTAGGTGATTTCAACCTCGACTGGCTCTTCTCCAGCGCCAAAGCCACCGATCTGAGGATCGAAGCCCTAAACCTATCCCAACTAATCCAGGAACCCACCTGCTTAAAGCACCCGTCTCAAAATCACTCCCTGCTGGACTGGATTTTAACCTCCCATCCGAACAGGATCACTGCTTCAGGCACCCTCTCCGATGCCCTCAGTGACCACTGCATCACATACTTCATCCGCAAAATCCACTCACCACAGTCCAGCCCCAAATTTATTTGGTCTCACCCATTACACCTCCTGGACAAATCCGCACTACACCTTGACCTCTCAAAAGCCGACTGGCTCCCTGTCTTTGCCTCCCAAGACGTTGACCTAGTCCTATCCCACTTCAGCAGCATCCTCCTAAGCACCTGGGACCACCACGCTCCCCTCAGAAAGCTCGAGTTAAGCGCTACCATCACCCCTGGATCACCTCGGACCTCATTACCCTATGTCAGACCAGGGACAAGGCATGGAGACAGTATAAAGCTTCTCTTGCCCCTAGCAACCTCCAAGCCTACAAATGTTTCAGAAACACATGCACCAATGCAATTCAGAAGTCTAAAGCCTCATACTTCAAAGCACTACTTACCCATAACAATGCTTCCCCTACATCCTTCTGGAAGGTACTAAACTCCCTTATGGACCCCACCACTAAGCAAGCCTGCCCAGTCCTCAGCTTAAATGGCACAACAGTAGAAGACCCGGCTTCTGTAGCCGAATTCTTTAACACATTCTTCACCTCCTGCGCTCTACCAAACTCAGCCCCTCCACCCTACCCCACAACTCCACCCCCCTGACTCCGGTTTCCTCCCCCCCCCTTCAGGCCACAGGATGTCTGTTCAGCACTCACCACTCTAAATCAATCCAAAACCAGCCAAGATTGCTTACACCCTAGACTGCTCCACATCTCCGCCCCAGCCATCACCGCTCCTTTAACACACATATTCAACCTCTCCCTCTCAACTGGCATGGTCCCCACCACCTGGAAAATGGCCCAAATCCTTCCCCTCCATAAAGGCGGAGACCCCTCCCAACCAGGAAACTACCAACCCATTTCACTCCTTCCCTCCCTAGCCAAACTCCAAGAATCACTCATGCTCTCCAAACTATCAGCATTTCTCTCCTCAGACAGCTCCTTCTCCCCTTTTCAATCAGGCTTCAGAAAACATCACTCCACCACCACCACCCTGCTATGCGTAACTGACTCTGTTCTCACTGCCATGGATAAAGGCCAAACCACCTCTGCCATCTTTATTAACCTGGCAAAAGCCTTTCATTCAGTTTCCCAACCCCTGCTACTCTGCAAATTAAGTTCCTTTGGCACCGCTCAGCCTGCCATCAACTGGTTCCGCTCCTACCTCCACAATAGGCAGCAGTCGGTTCAAATAGGGGACACTGTCTCCCCACCACTACCCATCCTCTCAGGAGTCCCCAAGGTTCTATCCTTGGCCCCATCCTCTTTTTCATTTTTATAAATGACCTCCCCTATGCCTGTCTCTCCTCACGTGTACATCTTTACGCCGACGACACCATCATCTTTGCCTCAGGCCCCTCCCATGACAGTCTGCTCCCTGTCCTTCAAAATGACTTTAACAGGGTCCAAATCTGGCTTCAAAAAAACCAACTCAAACTAAATGCCAAAAAAACAGTAAACATGGTATTCGGTACTAGACAAAAGCTCGCCTCCCTACCCACACTATCACCAATCTGCACCCTAGAAGGCTCCCCCTTCGAGATAGTGCTGGCTTTCAAGTAGCTGGGAGTCTGGCTGGACAGCCACCTCAACTTTTCCACCCACATCGAGGCAGTCTGCACCAAACTCCGGCCCAAGCTGGCCTGCCTCTATCGCCACAAAGCCTGCCTTCCCCTCCCAACCTGTAGCGTACGCGTAAGTAAAACTCTTCTACCGGTCATGGACTATGGCAATATCATCTATGGTTCTGCCCCAGCCTCAGTCCTCTCAAAACTCGACATCCTTCTCAACTCCTTCTGTCGGTTCACCACAGCCTCTCCCCCACTTACTCATCACTGCCTCCTTTACTCTTCACTTTCCTTGACCCCACTCTCACACAGGAGGACCATCCATAGTGCCTCAATCTTAGCTAAATACTGGTTAGGCTCCCTACCTCTACTCCCGCCTCTCACCAGCCAGTTACTCTGGATACTCACTCCGTCACAGAGGCGCATGCACTATCCAACTCCCATGCCCACTCTACGCCTCGGGGCAGGCAGCCTTTTCTTACTGCCTCCCCCTCCTCTGGAACAATCTCCCCCCAAACTCCATCAGGCCCCCTTCCTCGCAGCTGTTAAGATATTACTCAGGCTCCTCCCTGCCCCCTCTTGCCCCAGTTGCTCTCAAGGTCCCTCCCTGACTCAGGTCTAGCCTTCTATGGCTGTCCCACTTGGTAACCTCCTGCTGCAGACAGCCTCACCCTTCATTCTCAGGGTACTCACTGTCCTATCCTGGTAATAGTCCACTCCATCATGTTTCCTGTCCAAAGCTGCATATACAAAATGCTGATTTATGCTGATTACTTGTACTTACTTGTACTTATCATGCACACTGCTGTTGCTCCTTATGTCTGTAACTAGAACTTTTTGTAGTTTCTCTGTTTAGTTCTCAATGTACACCTTGTACCCGGGTTGCACCTGGAAACGAGCCTCGGTTCAGCATTCCTTTCCCAGTCACCAATTTTAAATAAATAAATACACACTAACTGACGCACATCAACACATATGCATTCACTGCTGCACAGTAATACAAACACACTGGCACACACCAATACACACCATCACTGATCCACACTAATACATACACACACACTGATGCACACTTATACATACACACCCAGACACACACTATTACATACACACACATCAACACACACTGATGCATACACACAGATGCACACTAATACATACACACATTCACTGATGCACCTGATGCACACTAATACATATAGAGACGCACACTAATACACACACACTCATTGATGCACACTAATATATACACACACACACAGATGCACACTAATACATATACGCACAAATGCACACTGATACATACATGCACTCAGAGACACACTAATACATATACACATACTGACACATACTAATACATACACTCACTGATGCACAGTAATACATATACAGTTAGATGAACACTAATACATACACACTCACTAACGCACACTAATGCATACACACTCTCCGACGCATGCTAATACATACACACCCACTGACATACACTAATACGTATACACTCACTGATGCACACTAATACTTACACACACATTGACGCACACTAACACATAAAAACACTGACGCACACTAATGCATACACATAGACACACTTATACATACACACTTATCAGACACAGACTCATACATACACACTAACTGATGCACACTAATACATATACACTCACTGATGCACACTTATACATGCACACACAGATGCACAGTAATACATACACACAGGTGCTCACTAACACATACACTCTGAATCACACTAATACGTATACACACAGACACACATTAATACATACACACTGACACATACTATCCACACTCACGGATGCACATATAATTTGTATGTACTCACTAACACATACTAGCCACACCCACTGATGCACATATAATACATACGCATTCACTGATGCACACTAATACATATACACTCACTGATGCACACTAATACATGCACACACACACACACACACACACACACACTGATGCACACTTTTACATGCACACACAGATGCACAGTAATACATACACACAGGTGCTCACTAACACATACACTCTGAATCACACTAATACCTACACACAGACACACATTAATACATACACACTAACACATACTATCCACACCCACTGATGCGCATATAATACATACGCACTCACTGATGCACACTAATACATGCACACAGAGATGCACGCTAATACATACACACTTACTGTTGCACACTAATACATACACACTCACTAATGCACATTAATACATACACACATTCACAGACACACACCAATCATAGGAATCATAGGAAATTACAAGTCATAAGCTGTTAGCCATAGTGATTTGACCATTTATATTGAAAATCCCACAAACCCCACTTTTCCTTTTGCCTTCATTGTATATCTAGTAGTCTTTTAAACTGATCCATAGTAGTGCTCTTTACAATTTCCACTGGAAGGTCATTCCATTATGAGACAACCCTCTGGTTGAACCACTGCTTGCTACTGTACCTCTAAAACCTTCTCCTCTAAGTTTCGTGTGATGTCCTCAAAAACTTCTTTCTGATGCCCTTCTTGTTAATCCCAAGCATTCACACAAGTCAAAATTGTTGACTGCTTTACAGACCAAACAAACATATCCTCTTAGTCTCCTCTACTGCACTGAAAACATTTTCAGCTCTTCCACTCTCTCCCCGTAGGTCAGACTCCTGACCTTGTGCACCATTTTGGTTTCCATCCTCTGCAGACCCTCCAATCGCAGTATAGATGATCTATTGTGTGGTGCCCAGAACTGCACACAATACTCCATATGGGGCCTGACCACGGAATAATAAAGAGGTAACAACACCCCTCTGTTTCAGCTTCTGATATATCTGCCTATATATCCCAACATTTTGTTGCCCCTTTTAAAGACTTCCCTGCAGCACATGTCAAATTTTTTTTTGTTAATATATTCTTTATTATAGTTTTAAGAAGAAATTTTTGTAAAAAATTAAAGTTACAGTCGATTAGGTAACAAGAAGGAGGAGAGAGATACTTACAGGAGTCCAACATTACAAATTTATATTAACCTTTGTTTCGGGCATAGTACCATAGTAGTCCGGTAAAAGTTCAAGATCATTTAGACAGCTAGGCCCATTCAGATCTTCATTTGTTTACTGCACTCTTCTTCCTCTTCAAGGTGCAGTGGTGTTCCTAAGGGTCAAACTAGCTATACCTTGACTCCTGACTTCCCGATTCCCTCTGTGCTGTTCAGAGAGCTAGCTCGTGTAGTAATTTCTGACTACATAGTTGGGGTCGTGGTGCAGGAGCCCCCCTGGATCCCATCCACTGCATTTTAGTTTGGGGGAGGAGAGAACCAGTGTAAGGAGGTACCCCTGTACGGGGCAGGGAAACACTGATTGAAGAAGGCCTGGATCGCACAAAAGGGAGCAGGGGGTGCTATGGGATGAAGGATCTATCCTTCAGCATGTAATAAAGAATTCATGTGTTCCATCTAGAGCTACATATCTCTTCACGACCATTCAGGTTATGTGTTATTTTTTCCATTTGGTATATTTGTTTTGTTATGGACCACCAATCCCGCACAGATGGAATCCCTGGAGTCAACCAACACTTAGTGACAGCCTTTTTGCTGGCCGTTAAGAGGGTAGCTAGGAGGTAACGGGAACATGAGTCCCTGAAGTCCCCAGGAAACTGCAGCAATATATACACTTGCTCGGTTAATTCTAAAGGCCTTCCGAACAGTTCCCGGAGCTCCTCATGAAGATACTGTATGAAGGGTTTCAGCTTGGAGCATGTAAACATGACATGAGTGAGATGGGCCCTACTCTCCCCACAGTTACGCCAGCATGTGGCCCGTCCTCCTAGGGTGTAATGGCTAGTGACTACTGGGGTTCTAAAGAAGCGTATCAGGTTCTTCCAGGCAAACTCCCGCCACTGATGTGAGCTGGTGATTCTGGCAGCTTGCCAACAGGCCTGTTCCCATTGTATCGTACTTACTGGAGAATCAAACTCTTTTTGCCAGTGTTGGCGAATACACTCTGTAGGGCTACTGGATCCGTCTGCAGGGCCCGATATAGGCCAGACACCAGGTGCTCTTGGTTTGGGGAGGCAAATCGGGCCAAGAGGCTGGAGATCAGCAATGGATGTAATGCCTGGTTTCTCACCTCCTCTGGGAGGGATTCAAAGTAGTGTCTTAATTGTAAGTATCTATAGTGATGTACAGTATATTGGCTAGTTGAAACCTCTGTTGAATGTCTCTGAAGGGCCGAAATTGATTCTGATAGGTGATTTGAGTTATATATACTAGGCCATATCTATTCCATTGTTGGAAGGAATGGTCCGATCCACCAGGCGGGAAGTTAGGGAGCGTGGCTATCGGGCTTAGTAAAGGTGCATATAGGTCCAAAGAGAATTGTCTCTTAAGATGACGCCAATCCTTCATTCAGTGTTGTATTATCGGTGTTAGGGGAGGATACGGAAGAAGGGGAACACTTTTGTGGTACAGCAAGCGGTAGTAGTCCGCATCAGCGATTAATGACCGTTCAATCTCTGCCTAATGGGTGTCATGAGTAGTTAGTTGCCTTGAGAGTATATGTGTCAAGTGGGCAGCTTGGTAGTATCTATAAAGGTCCGGCAGGGCTAATCCTCCCTGCGACCTTGGAAGGGTTAGGAGCTTCAGCCGGACTCTTGGTCTACGATTTGACCAGATGAACTGCAAAATAGATCTATTCCATTCTTGAAATGCAGGTCGGGCCAGGTTGATTGGAATGTTATTAAAGAGATACAGAGCTCTGGGGAGGGTAACCTTCCTGATCAGGTCAATTTTCCTTGAGAGATTCAGGGGTAGAGCATTCCAGCTGGCCAGATCTGCTTTCAACTGAACAGTAAAAGGAGTGTAGTTCAGTCTGTAGGCACTGGCCAGGGTTCGGGAAAAATGTATTCCCAAGTACTTCAGTTTTTCTAAGTCCCATCTACAAGGGAACATCTTCTGTATAGTTAAGGAGGGGGAGTATTGAAAAGTGAGCAGCTCAGTCTTCGTGATGTTAATTTTGTACCCTGAGACTTGGCCAAAGGTTTCCAAAAGTTCCTTAGCTGCTGGCAGTGAGGTCTCAGGATCCTGTTGGTATAGGAGGACATCGTCTGCATATAACGCAATCCGATGTTCCTCTCCGCCTATCTCAACGCCCTTCAAGGAGTCTGCCTGCCGAATGAGTTGCGCCAGAGGCTCCATGAACCAAATTTTTTTTTTTTTTTACAGTTATATATTTTTCCCTAGGTCTCTGCCTGCTTCCTGACATCCCCCGTTCAGGCACCAGGTATGAGACCCCCTTCCCTTGACCCCATGATGTATCGTTTGTGGCGCGGGGGTGGGGATAACTGACCCACTGGACCGGTTGGGGTTCGAGGAGTGCCTTCCAGGCCATTGCAGAGGGGATCATCATCATCCCCAGGAGGACTTCCTTTTTCTTGCTTGCCCAAGGTCACGGCGTGCCATGGCACTAGCGGCGGCGCACACGCACCCGTGTGCACCTCCGCCAAGTGGCTGCCGCAGACTCTCGCCCACAGTCTCCAGCGCTGATGTGCCACCTCCCTGTCTTCACTAAGTGGCAGGCAATTGCTGAGCACTGCAATACCCCCCCTCCCAGGAGAAGGAGAGCAGTCCTAGGGATGCTTGATCCTTCTCCTCCCTGCCAACCCTTGGCATTCTATGTCTGTTCCCAAACACAGGTCACCAGCGTGACGAGAGGTAAGCCGTCCAGCACCTCAGCCCTTAGCACCAAAGGGCCAGCACTATGCATGTCAAATTTTAAGTTGCTTACACACCTGCACACACACAGATGCATACTAATATGTACATAATCACTGATGCACACTAATACATACACACAGACAGATGCACACGAACATATACACACTCACACTCATTGATACACACTAATACAACATGCACACACACACAGACGTATACTAATATATACACACTCACTGATGCACACTAATACATACACACACACATTCACTGATGCACACTAACATATGTACACACAGATGCATACAAACATATACACACTCTCAGTGATGCATACTGATATATACAAACACATTCACTGATGCACACTAATACATGCACACTTGCAGGCACACACTAACAAACAAAGACACTGACGCATACTAATATGTACACACCCAATGATGCACACTAATACGTATGACACACACTGACGCTTACTAATACATACACACATTCACTGACATACACTAATACATGCACACACACTGATGTACCACTAATGCATGCACACTCACTGACGCACACTAATACTTATGCACACACTGATGCATACTAATACATACACATAACCGATACACACTAATACATACACACATTCACTGACACACACTCTTACATGCACACACACAGATGCATACTAACATATACTCACTCATTGATGCACACTAGCACATGTACACACTGGTGCATACTAATACATGGGTCTATGTGATAACAGTGAACGCCTGAAGGCAATTACCGTTATCACTCAGTCAGAGTGCCAAAAACATTTTTGGCACTCTGACAACCCCGGCGCCTCAGGACAACAGCACCAGAACACTATTTTACTGCTTTCTGTGGGGGCTGTGCCCCCCACACCCCACCCTCTGCTAAGGATTCTGATGAACTCCAGGGGGTGCATATCGGGGTGAAAGCAGGAAAAAGTTTGGGCCAGGCGCAATACAATTGCACCAGCGCCTGGACCGAACCCAGTACTTCCTGCCGCATCCACTCGCCAACCCCCGATGCCATGACACAGCTCGGACAGCCACTGCAGTGCCACCCCCCACAGCCTCTCCAACCCCTCCCAGCCCACGCTCACCGTGCTCGCTTCCCCACCGTGCGTGTATGCATAGCGACATCCTGTCGCCCAATTCGCCCACAGCCTCATCCGGTCGCCCAACCCTCCCCATCGCCATGAGAGATAGCGCTGAGAAGGAGTCACCATAACGGACGGCGCCCTTCCTCATGCGCCCACCTCACGGGTTACCCTAATACATACATGTATTCACTGATGCACACTAATACATGCAAACTCACAGACACACACACACTGATGAATACTAATATTTACACACTCACTGATGCACAGTAATACATAGGCACACACTGACGCACACTAATACATACACAAATTCACTGATGTAAACTAATACATGTACACACTGATGCACACTAATACATACACATTCACTGACACACACTATTACATGCACACACAGATGCACACTAATATACACACTCACTGATGCACACCATTATATACACACTCACTGATGCACACTAATACATACACACTCACACTGACGCACACTAATACATACACACCCAATGATGCACACTAATACATACTCACTCAATGATACACATTAATACATACACAGGCATGCACACTAATATGTACACAAACTCACTGATGCACACTAATACATACACAGACACGCACACTAATACATACACACACTCACCGATTCACACATACATACAGACACGCACACTAATACGTATTCACTCACTGATGCACGCATACATACACACACTAACGTACACTAATACATACATACATACTCAATGATGCACACTAATATAGACAAACTCACTGATGCACACTAGTACATACACACAAACTGACACACACTAATTCATACACACTCACTGATGCCCATTACTACATACACAAGAACTGATACATCCACTGATGTACACTAATATATTAACAGATGCAAATACACACACTGATGCACACTAGTACATCTGCACAGATGTTGTCCCCCCATCATACACACATGAATATTTTTTCCTTACCTGTGTTCTGTTGTAGGCTTTGACAGCTGGTGTCACTCTGCACCCCTCATGGGCATAATGGCCTAATCTTTGCCCCCACTCCAACTGCAGCCTGGAAAGGGTGGGAATGCACCACTTTTGGGCCCACAGGCAGGTCAACTTTATGTCGGGAGGTGGACAGGATTTCAACAGCGGGTGAGAGTTGTGTCTGCAGTCGAAGGCTGGTAGGGAGGCTGGAAGCTTTGTAGTTACACCAAGGTGTATGAGTGTTTCTAAATTTCTGCATTAGTGAAACAAAGGCATAAGAAAAGGTAGCCAGCAGCCAGTGAGGGGGTTATACGAGAATATCTTGCTTCTCATACTGGGTTTGTCCCATACTATTTTTTTTTTTTAAAACTTACTATTTTGTGGAAAAGCATCAGTGACACTTGATGATGTTTTACAATTTGGTACAATAACAGTGGAGGTTTTTTTTTTCCTATTATGTTTTTATCTGGTGTTTTTCCCCGTTTTCTTCTGCCCCCTTCCCTGGGCGCATGCCACGTTCCAAGGCGCCCTCCCAACTTGCCACCCCCTCCGCCACTGGACCTCCACCCAGTGGCAGTGGAACTACGGGAGGGGTGACTACCGCCCCAGGAGAGGAGAGCTGCTGTTAGGCTGCTTGATCCTGCTCCATTCCATCCCCCATGCCAGTACCCCAACAACCCGCAGTCATTCCCGAACCTGGGTCGCTGGCATGTCATGAGATGTGGCATCCAGCGCCTCAACCCTCAGTGCCACCGGGCCAGCAGAGGTTTTTTTATCTGAAGACCAATTGTGCAATGTGTAGGAGGAAAATTTGAGTTTACTGGCACGAGATTATAAAATGGCTCTCACAGGTGATTACAGGTTGTGGGTTGAAGATGCACAATTTCCATCATACACAACTCGCTATACACAGGTCTGTATAACAAAGATTTCCAGTACTGGATTTTGGTATGCTTTAAGTCAACCCTTACCAGTTATTGTAGTGTAAAAAAAATGTGATGACTTTTGTACTAAAACCAAAGAGCACCCAGAGGACAAAAAATAACATTCAAATCCCAGTCAGACATTTGAATGCCAGTCAGTCTATTCTGTCGCCACTGGCTAACAGGATTGGACACCCACTGTAATTTTAAGACTGTGCTCAACAGCATCCCATTATTATCCTGGGGCTTCTCCCACACCCAAAGCCCTTGTTTCCAGTGCCAACTAAAGGCATTGGGAGTGGGTGATTGATTGACAGCTGTGTTTCTCATAACCCCTTTATTATACCGTAACGCCATATGAGGTCACTCATAGCATTACAACCTACAATTAGGAAGCCTGTTAGTGGCTGCTGCAGATACGCAAACCACAATGTGTCATAGAAACAAATCCCTTAAAATGCATGACAAGGAAAAGATGCTAAGGAAAAATTTGAATCCTAACAGTCCCTGGACATGGCGGGTTTAGAACAAGAATGGGTGTAAGACAGTAAGCGCAACACAGGTAACACAAAATGGAGCTGAATCAGAAACAGCTACTGACTGCAGACCCAGAGACCCTGTATTGCTTGTTCTTTTACAGAGTCCCCTTCAACACATGTATATCCTAGGAAAAAAATGTCTTTTGGATGAGATGTTAAATCGAAGTCCTGTCTGTTCTTGTGGTTCTTCATATGTCTCATGGCACTTCTTGAAAAGAGATGTGAAACTTCCCCAGTGTTCTGGCCAGTTTGTTTTTACAGTCTATTTACCCAGGATAGCCCAGCTGAGATGCAACATCTCGTTTCCAGTGGGGTCCTACTTCTACCCATTTCTTCATCTTGGTAGAATGGAGCACTGATAGGTAAAGTGATTTGTCCATGGTCATGAACATATGAAATTACCAGCAGAAGATCATACGGTCTATCGAGTCTCACACAGTGAGTATTTAGTTCTAGCAGGGGTTTGAACCTGCGATCTCCTGATTTCCAAACTGTTGCTGTTGTATAGTGCGCTGGCACAAAATGGCTGCCATGTTCCACCCCAGAGGTGGCTGCACTTTATTGTTCAGTGCTGAGTTGTGTGTTAGTAACATAGCAGCCAATAGATGTCTTTTTTTGCAGTATTAAGTCACTGCTCAGCAAGTAAATCACAAATTGTAGTGAGAAAAAATAATGTGGCCTACTGTGAATTGAACCCAGCTCCCTGGAATACCTTCCCAGTACACTAACCACTGAGCTACAGGCTCACATGACAGACCTGGGGTTCCCAGGCACACTTCCTTTCTCTGGTATTGCATATCCTGCAACTGTGAACAATCAAAATGACAACTGGATGTTTTTGGTGCAGTGTTAAGTCACTGCTTAGCAACTAAATCATGAATTGTAGTGAGAAAGAAATAATGTGAGCTACTGGGAATTGAAATTTAAGGCTGGAAGGGACTCTAGGTCCATCATAACCTCCCTCTGCCTCATGAACAAGTATGAATAAGTATGCTGCGGAAACATATTAACACTTACAGTACTGCAGGAGTATATATACATCCGGGGACAGATATTCAAAAGGGTTGCGCCATGTGCAATAAGGTTGCGCCTGCGCAAGTCCAAACTTGCTCCATTCTGCGATATTCAGCAGGAGGCAGTTGCGCCACAGAAAACATGCTGAGCAACAGCGCAATGCAAATGAATGCAAGCTGAACTGGAGGGGGAGGAACCATGCATAAACTGCACAGCCCGATATTCAGCTGGGCTGTGCAGAGTTGTGCAGGCGCAACCCCCAACCTGCGCCTGCACAACTTTGAGCCAAAAAGGATCAAGTTGAGGGCCACCCACAGGTGAGCTGCTGCATTGCAGGCGCAACAGCAGCTGCCACCTGTGGCTGGCCCTCAACCCACTCTCTGCCCCCCTCACCAGCCCGATTGGGCAGCAATGTGTCCCCAACACATCCCTGGTGGTCCAGTGGACCAATAAGCCCGATCCGGGCTGAAGTAATAAACACCCCACCTCCCGATCCTTATCCCTGGTGGTCAGTGGACCGAAAATCCCGATCGCGGGATGTGGTTATCAACCCGAACACATCCCTGGTGACCTAGTGTCCCCCCACCCACCCACCATGAAGCCCCACCCGCTTCCTCCCCGCGCGGGGCGGCAGCATCCACCCACCTGCTGCCCGCGCCCGCCCGACTGACTGCCGGTGGGCTGCTACGCCATTGGTGCAGAGCAGAGCCAATGGGCGTGCACTGCCGTACAAGACATTCACAAGGACTGTCACAGTGCGGTGACGGGCTGCGCCCGTGGCTCTTGCTCTACGCAATAGTGTGCAACACAGGCGATCATCGGCGGCGGGAGCTGGCGAGCTACCGCCCGCCCGTGAAGCGAAATGATGCCGTCGGTGGGTGAGCAAGAACACCGTCATAAATATGTTAAAGTATTCTTCATCCTTGATCGGGCACTCACTGGACCACCAGAATGAGGGATACGTGCTGCCGGCGGGCTGGTGGGCGGGGAGTGTTAGCTATGCCTGATCGGACCCAGTGGGGGTGGTGGGGGTTTTACGCTCTTTTGCCCGCGATTGGGCTGCAGGGGGCATCGTTCCCCGACGGCTGCTGCCTGGCAGGGCGCCAGGCGCAAGTCCTCGGGGATCAGCGCACCTGCATGCTAATGGCATGCAAATGGGGCCATAATCAGATGCAAATGGCCCCCCACGCCTTGCATGAATTATAGCCCCATTTGCATGTCACCTTTTGAATATCGGGATTTTGCGCATGGCGCAATGGTACTTGCGCCACTGCAAGTTGAATGCTCCACTCTGTCAACTTGCGGTGGCGCAAGTTCCACTGCGCCATGCACAGTGGCTGTGGCTGGGGGGTGATATTCAAAGGAGTTGCTCAATAGCGCAACTCCTTTGAATATCGCCCCAGACACACCCCTGCGCAACTATTTTGTGCAGCGCAAGGGCTTGCGCCTATGAATGGCGCAGTTTGAATATCCAGCCCCCTGTACCTATATACATTCAAACATGCTCAGCACTCAAAGAGTTAATTTATAGTGCTGTTGACTCTGAACTGCTATGAGATGTTTGTTTAGGCAATCTAGGCCATTTGGCACCATACAATGGTTTCGGTATCCTTTAATACTAATCATGATAGTATTTACTCACAGTGAAAGTGTAAGCATCGGCACAGTCAGAAAGATTGTGGGCAACAGAACCCCATCAAAGGGTTCTCACTTCCCTGAGTCTTGAAGTAGAAGGTCGACAGTTGCCTCTCTTGCAGCCAAGATCACCACTTGAATGCGTTCCATGGGTGTTCAGACAGGAGAGATAAACTGGAGGGAGGGGAGATGCTGGCCATCCAACCCCAACAGCAATCATCAAAAAAGGATCCATACCATACAGTTTGGAGGCAGTGTAGCCTAGTTGTTTTATAGCACATTCTTGAAAGCCAAGAGATGCAGGTTCAAGTCCCACCAGAGTCACTCACCGTGTGAACTTGAGCAAGTCGGCGGACTCCCCTCTACTTTAGTCCCTCTCAACTTTAAAACTTGGTCTGACACTGTGACAACAAGATGTTGCAGCTCAGCTGGTTTCTCCTAGCTAAATAAATGATATAGGATAGCTGAGAAGTATAGATAGAAACACAGACTCTGTCATCGGAAAACAATTACGAGGCCCATCCAGTCTGTCCTATCTCTACCTGCCCTGTGTGGTGGCAAGGGGTCCAATGTGGGGCATTCTTCCTTTTAAAGGGGAACAGTCAGTACAAAGGACCCCGCCCTCAAGTGTCGGGCTTGTCCCAATGTGCACTATGTGGGCAAAAATATTTTGATTTACTTACTGTTTACTGTAGTATAGTAGATTATATCAGACTAATTTTGCTTACTTGTAGGCTGACATCTTCCTTTACTACAAATCCCAGAATTCCCTGCATATGACATCAGAGCAGTCGGCAACAGTGGGAGATTCAATAGCCTACTGTGCATGTTAGCACTTTTGTAATCTCAGTTCAGATGTTTTCCGGCACTACTTTTCTCCAGAGGCTAGGTACAGTCCTCTGTGACTATTGCTCTGATGCATACCTTTCAACTGTCCCTGATTTTCAGGGATGTCCCTGATTTTGACTCAAAATTTCACCCTGTCCCTCTTAAAAATTGTGTTTCCGTGACCAAACAGCAGGGGTTGTAAGCACAAAATAATGTCACACATTAATGTTACAGACCTGTTCTTCATTAGAAAAGGCATTTTACACCAAGCCCCTTATTCTACCACCGTCCTGAGTGGATATCACTAGTTTTGAAGATGTGTCCCTGATTTTGGTCTTTTGTCCCTGATTTTTTTAAGCATTGTCCCTGATTCATGAGGTAGGAGGTTGAGAGGTATGCTCTGATGTTATCTGCAAGGAATTCTGGGATTTGTAGTACCAGGAGATTTCAGCCTACAGCTAAGCAAAATTAGTATGATACAATCCGTCATACTACAGTAAACAGTAAGTATACCAAAATGTTTTTGCACAAAAAATGCACACGGGGACCAGCTCCACACTTGAGTATAGGGGCCTTTGGTAGTGACTGTTCCCCTTTAATGATACCCGTGTGCCAGTCCCATGCATGCTTGAATCTTATCACTGTCTCTGCCCCCATCACCTACAAAGGCAACCTGTTCCAGCTCTCTGTTTGTCACCTCCCTCTTGAAGACACTTGCTTTGTTCCACTTGCATTGTGTTTGTGTGTTTCTGTGTGTGTGCATGAAGTAGGGGGCATCGGGGGGGGGGGCGTTTGACTGATTCATAATGATCATCTGCTCTGCCACCTGCAGTTTTACAAATTCAGTACTAACACCTCCCCCCAAGCTGTATTTCAGATGTCACAAGCAGAGCAGTCATGCAAATTGGGGGAGGGCTGGGGGGTCTGACCTGGTAATTAGACCAAAGAATGGGTCTGGGGTAATTAAGGCAAGATCTGCATTTGTCAGACCCCCTAATTTAGATCAGCTGGTTCCACTCAAAGGAAGAAAAGAGAACCTAAATAACACGGATGTTAAATTAGAGGAGTACTGAGACCGGATCAGAAAGGGACGCACCAGTCTGCAATTAACACGACATCTGTAAACATGACTGGGGGGGGGTTGAGTGAAGTATGCAACATAATTATAGGGTCTTGTCTGGTTAGCTTGCTGTAGGCTTGTGTAGAACTACTGTACTGGCAAGTGGATGTGTGCCAGTACAACCCCTTCCCCATCATCATCTTCATTGTTTTCTTTTTTTACAATTTAGTTTCCCAGAGTAGCCCACCTGGGATTATCATCCTGTTTTCAAGGGGGTCCTGGTTCTGTCCCAGTTTTGCAGCCTGGAAGGTTCCAAAGCAAAGGGAGGTCAGTGACTTGCCCAGGGTCACAAAGTGAGTCAGTGGCTGTGGTGGGATTTGGACCCAGGTTTTCCTGCGTCACAGTTCTTTGGGCTCTAACCACTGCACCATGCTGCCTTCTTCTGTTCTATACTATCATACAGCCTGATGCCCTCTAGAAACAATTTGGAAGTAAATGCTTAAATAAAAACAGATATGCCCCCTTCCAGCACACACATCTCTAGGAGATAAATGCTCTTCTGCTTCTCTCTGCAGTGCTGTTAAACTTGATTCACAGTCCTGCTGACACATTTGTGTGTTACACGCTGTGCTGGCTCTACCCAGAGCCTCCTTAAGGTCATGCTGACTAGTCGCATTTGATGCAACCTGGAACAGGCTATAACTTCTTTACTTCGTGATTTGTCTTCCTTAAGAATGTGTCATGGGCTTGTTAACCTTGATTCACTTTTCTGTCACAGCAGGGCCTCTAACAGCCTTCCCTTCATTATCCAGTGCTCCAGCCAGGCTAGAAACTACAGCATTTAACAAGTCATCTGGCCAGGTTAGCACAGTCTGAATAACTGTGTGGTTAGGGTATGTACACGTCACCTGTGATACGGTCAGCCCAGGAAGGAATGCTGCTGCAAAGTGTTGGCTCCTTTTCTGCCTAGAAATAGTGTGTGCATCTATCCAAGTTTAGCCAAAAGCTGTCATTCTGAAACCTGAAGGCAGACAGAGAGATCACTTGCCTCAAGTGTGCCCCATACATATCTTCTCTCACACCTCTTACACTGTGTACCCTGCCCATGTTTACTTGACTTATGTGTCCCACACATCTCCCATGTCATGCATGTCAAAAGCCTAGTTTTTCTCATGTGTCACGTGACATAACCTGTGCCATGCATGACCTGAATCATATTGCCTTACCACCAGCGTTAAGTGTCCTACATAAAGTTACGCTATGCTAGAGGTCTGCAATCCAATTTATAGAGTAAGCCACAATTACTGTAATCTTTCAACTGCAATCCTACACAACCTCTCCTGTCACAACTAGCCCATTTCATGTAGGTCCTGTGAAACCTCACCCACCTCATGCAGGTCCCACACCTGATCCATCTCATACAGGTTTCATACCTCTCCCATCTCATATAGGTCCCAGACATCACTTATCTCATGTAGGTCACACACCTGATCCATCTCATACAGGTTTCATACCTCTCCCATCTCATATAGGTCCCAAACATCACTTATCTCGTGTAGGTCCCACACCTGATCTATCTCATACAGGTTTCATACCTCTTCCATCTCATATAGGTCCCAAACATCACTTATCTCATGTAGGTCCCATAGCTGACCCATCTCATATAGGTCCCATACCTCATCCACCTCATACAGACCCCACATCTCGCCCATCTCATATAGGTCCCATATCTCACCCATGTCGTATAGTTCCCACTCCTCACCTGTCTCATTCCATCTCATACAGGTCCCATATCTCACCCATCTCATATAGTTCCTACTCCCCGACCATCTCATATAGGTCCCATGCCTCATCCATCTCATACAGGTCCCATATCTCACCCATCTCATATAGTTCCCACTCCTCACCCATCTTATATTGGTCTCACACCTCATCTATCTCATATAGGTCCCACGCCTCACTCATATCATGCAGGTCCTACACCTTTCTCCTGCAGGTCACACACCTCACCCACCTCATCCATGTTATAAAATATATATATATTTTTTAAACAAGATATAGTTAATTATTTTATTTTAAAAACCTATTCGTGATTATGTTGTGTTTCTGCATCTGCATCTAAAATCCCTGGTCCTGTGGCACTATCCCAGTCCCATCACTGACCTTGCCATAGACTTACCCATTAAGTTTAAAAGTGTATTGCGATGTCAAACCAGTGTTGAATGTAACACAATCATTTATGGTTTAATGGGACACCAGGTCACTCATGTCCTCCTGCTTCATGAACATGGGTGAAAAAAAGTATTCCTGCAAACATATACTAATTCACAGGGAGTAGCTACACCTCTACCATGCAGGGTATCAATTCAGTCCTGTGGTAAGCAGAAATTTATCTAGGCTTACCTTAAAGGCCTGTACTTCACCACCCTGTTGGAGGAAAAAAGTGATTCCTATGCTACCCCTTAATTCACCACGACTGAGCCTCGGGGCTTGTCCCAGCATCCTATTAAATGACACTAAAGCACACATTTCCATATGGCCAGTCTTGCCCATACCCTTAAAGAAGAACTGCGCTGAATCTGCATGTCAATTTTCCCAGTAGAAACTGTTTCAAATATTGGTTCAAATTCTGTTACTGTTCCATCTATTGAAAAAAAAAAAAAAGAGAGAACACGGCTAAGGGCGCCTCGGGAGGAGCCGAAATACAAGCACCATGTATGAATAAATAATCAGAGAGAACTCTCAGCTACCCTCCAGACAAAAGAGTCATTGCATAAATATAACAACCAGTAACAAAATTTATTTGGTTAAAATACAGAGTTAAGCACCCCCGTCACTCACTGTGAAACGTTGATGTACGTTTCACATCACACTGACGCTTTTTCAAGACATCTGAGCTAGTAATACAGCCTTACTTACATACACGACCCTTAGTGACACACAACCTTATTTAAAGGCACACTGTACCCTAATACTCTGTGTATTTTAATCAAATTAATTTTGATACTGGTTGCTATATTTATGAAATGGCTCTTTTGTCTGGAGGGTAGCCGAGAGTTCTCGCCATTAACTGTTCCATCTATACTGGGTTTTTAGTTATCCTCAGGTTGTTTTATTGATTTACATGCTGCTGTTAAGGATAATTTTAGAACTCTGTAATGTTGTTCACGTCCCTCTCTGCTCTTCTGTTGTTGCCACAATGCATCTGTGTTCTAGTACAGAACTCTGTGGTTGTAAGGGACATAAACTACTTCATACAGTTCTAAAATGGTACTAACCACCAGAGTGTAAAGTAAAAATATTCACAGTGTTTACTAAAAAGATTGTTTAGATGGAACAATAACACCGTTTGGGCCAGTACTTAAAAACAGCTTCTACTAGAAAAATTACTTAGTGGTTCAGCACAGTTCTCCATCCAGAAAGTAGAGATCACATCCCATCTCTGCTTCCTCTTCTCCAGGGTGAGCAAGTCTTATTTTTAATTTTTTATTCAGTTTTGGTGACCGGGTAGGCCCACTGAGCCTCGACGGTCCCTTTTTCAGGGGCGACCTGGGATAACAATACATGTTTTAATGCAGAGAAAGACATTGGGGATAACAATACGTGTTTTGATGCAGAGAAAGACATTGGGTTACAGAAAACAATTTTCAATCAATCAATCAAACTTTATTATACAATGGCAAGAAAGAATCTTGAACTGTGATTGGTCAGTCTGGGGCTGGACCCATGGCGTTATCCCAGCATAATGCCACAGGTCTAGACTCAGCCTCACTGTGACCCAATTGAGGATGGCCTCCAGCATGATGAGGATGATCTCTTTTTTTGTATCTCTTGAGAAACTAAAATATTTTTCCACGCTAATAAAAACATTCTTTAAAATTATTTTTTTATTTTATATATAACAACAAGCCATTGTATAATAGGAATAATGCACTCCAGGGTGTGTGTCGTTTGGGATAATGCCACGCCTGGGACATTGGACGCACTCGGCCTGCGGCCTCGTGCTCAACCCTTCCAGGCGTGGCGTTATCCCAACACAACACACACACCCTGTCATGCATTATTCCTTTATTTAATCAGGCTATACATCTTTGAGCAGGCTTGTTTACAAGATGGTCCTGGAAGACATAGAGGACATTACCAATACAATGGCAGTTATTTTAAGGTTGGCGTGCAGGTTACAGTCCTGGTTATCAACAAGATACTGTTTTTACTAATTGGCAGGGATACAATCATGATGACAATATGCAGTTTTCAGGTGGAGAGCTATCTATAGGATGGTGACAGGGCCAAAGCTCCAAGAATCATGAAGGGGTACCTGGGTAGGCCCACCTCAGGTGGGTTGACATAGGTAAAGGGGGGGGGGGAATCTTATGAGCCATGACAATGACAAGTGCTGCCATCAGTCATGTGGGACTGTAGTCTGGTGTGGAAGTTAATGAGTGAGGAGGCTTCCTGCACAGGAGGAAGAAGTTTATTCCACAGGTAGGGGGCTAGGTAGGACAAAGACCTGCCACCAGCGTTAGTCCTGACTCTGGAAACTTCCAGCAGTGTTCACCCTGACAACCGTAGGCTCCGGTGTTTTTGTTTGATAGCTATGGTTCCTACTATGCTGGGAGGAGTGGATGGCCTGAGTAGCTTGAACACCAGGCAGAGCAGGGGGTACTGTAAGTGTGTAGTCAGTGAGGGCCACCATAGCTGGGCCAGTGTGTCACAGTGGTGTCTTTGTGAGTGGTCCTGGGTAACGAACTGGGCTACCTTGTTGTACAATATTTGCATCCTGGAGACCTCTTGCTTAGCCATGCCCTGTATAATCGGTGCGGCATAGGTCAGGGTGGGGAGCAGGACATTAGTGGCAATTGAGAGCCTGGCCTCAGGGATGAGCTGGTCCTTAAGTCATGTGATGCTAAACCATAAGAGTGAAGTTTGAGGGGTTTAACCAGGCATTTCACACCAAGAGGAGTGTTGAGGGACTCTAGCCTCTCCTCCTAGCTTCTGTCCCACACATCCCTGGTCATTTTGGTGGCCCTGCATAGGACCCTCTCAACTGCTTGAATATCCTTTTTGTATTAAGAAGCCCAGAACTGGATGCAATACTCCAGGTGGGACCTGACCAAGGCCTTTTAAAGCATGTCCCCATCGTCACTGGAGTCCACCACTCTGGTGACCTAGTGTCATTAGCGCACTTTAGCAGTCCACTAGCATCCCCATCTTCTAGCTGGTTAATGAAAATATTAAACAGCAGTGGCTCCAGCACAGATCCCTGAGGGATGCCATACATTACCCCCTCCCTTCAGAGCAGTGCCCATCTCCCACCACCCTCTGCTTCCTGTACCCAAGCCAGTCAGCAATCCACCATCAGTATGTCTCATGTATACTTCGCTGGTGTACTCTGGCCAGGGGCTTGTTATATGCCACAAGTATCAAAGGTCTTGCTGAAGTTGAGATCGGCTACAACCATGGCCCTGCTCCCGTCCACCTCACTGGTCACCCATTCAAAGAAGATGATTGAGTGGGTTTGATATGATGTACCCCTCATCAAGCCATGCTGGTAGGGGAAAAAACATGGCCTCAACACTCCTCTTGGTGTGAAATGCCTGGTTAAACCCCTCAAACTTTACTATTATGGTTTAGCATCACACACCTTAGTTGTGTAAAAATAGAGACTAATGGATGGGGTGTTGTATGAGCTTTTTTTACACACCTGAGGTGTGCAACACCACATAAACCAGGAGTGGTTTGTGATGGTATTACACATCGAGGGTGTGTAAAAAAACAAATAATGTAACACCCCATACTTTATTTTACACTGCTGCTGTCAGTTTAATGCTGTGTGGTGAAACAAAATGGTCGTTGTCCTTTCTGTTGCATTTCATTTCTGGGAGCATGAGACGGCAGTGGCTTTCACTTTCAGTTTGACTAGCTGACACCAAACCTTTAATAACCAGGTGGTTATTATGGAATGGAACCCAGTTATTACAGTGTTAGAAAGTGGTGTCCACCCAGTCAATAGATGGGCTCACCAGTAATTATAACTTATTACACACCACTCCCAAAGCATTATTCTATGTACAGTCAGCACTGCTTATAGGGAACATATCCATCAAAAGCCAATTTGGGCCGGCTCCATAGCGCTGAGTGAAGGGGTTCGCTCTGCACACTGGTGACCTGGGTTCACACCCTGAGCCCGGGTACCAGGATGGGAGACTGGCAGGGAGGGGATGCACAAGCCTCCTCTGGATGCTTCCCTCCTGGCGGGGGTCTGCCTAGGCACTTCTGGGTAGATTGGGTGCATGCCTGGGGGACGTCATGCCTCAACATGCCCTGAGGACGCCCCCAACCAAGGACGCTGACCCATGCAAGGCCGGGAACTTGATGGGCAGGGCACACAAAATGGAAAAATGGCACCTTGGATGATGGCTGCCAGACTCTCACCACCACAGAGACTCCAGACAGCCAAGACCGACCTCAGCAGCACCCAAGGCCAAGTAGGAAGCCGGTAAGGCATATTCTGTCTAGAAGGAGAGGACTCACTGGATGAAGGGATATGTCAGGTTACCTTGGGGGACTGCAGTATGGGATGGCAGCTGGCGATGGGGCATTGCCTGGGATGAGCAAGTCCTAGGCGGCCTGAGGAAGGGGTCAGCTGAGGTGCACAGGAGGCACAAAAACAGAAAAATAAAGCCAATTTGTCCACTATACACAGTGACCGACTTAAGCATCTGCAGCTTGGGTTACATGTCAGGCTTCTAGCACAGTGTTGTGTAGAGTGGAGAGTGCTGTGAAGTGTGGTACCATAGGTGCCAGAAAGGGGGAGCCACTAGGGCCATGGCCCTACCACTTTCATAAGTGGCCCTATCACTTTTTGCTATCATGGTAATATATTTAACAGGGGAACATTTACCCCTTACGTCCTTGGCCCTACCACTTTTCAAACAGTTCCGGCACCACTGTGTGGTACACAGTCATAGTGTTGGTGTCAAATAAAGGCACTTAAATCATTAAATGCTGCAGCAGATCTGTATTTAATATATTTTCTACAGACAGATATATAGAAATAAATAATTACACTCGACGTGTGTGTGCGACTAAACTGTAGGATCTGTTCACCCCTACACTGCATCCTCTGCTTCAGGTCAACTCTTAAGAAATCAGTGATTGTTCATGAACTCTTCTTCTTATCTGCATACTTTCTCCACCCATTCCCTGTTGTATGCAGAGAGCGAGATTGCAGTCCGTTTTGTAGCCTGTGAGCCAGAGGTCGAGGGTTGTGGGATTGACATCTCAAACAAACAAATGCACAGGAACAGCTTGATGTGCAGGGGAAGCAGTACTTCAAAACAATCAGTGACTGAACAACTTACGTAGTCTCTGACTACCTGCTAATCAGCTGCTAACTCTGAAATGCTAACCACCATAAGCTGACAGCCACAAAAACTGACACGTCAAGTAGGTTCTGGCAGCTGCTATACATGACAGGTATAAGTTATTATAAGCCATGATTTTACTTTTGAAAGTATTAGGGGGAAGTTTGGGCAAGAGAGAAATGTCCAACATAAGCGTCTGTCCGCTGTAAGGGTGGACATTATAAGTGGTGCAAACTGAGGATAGTCAGATCCACAAATGCACTAGCCGAGCACTACTACCATACAGGGTTCTGACCCTCATTGCTCACCCCATTCCCCCACTGCTACCACGCTGAGTAACCACTAAACCCTTTACTCTGTCCAAACCGTGTTCAAAAGCATTTTAATGCATGCACATGTGACATATTTCAGCCAATCATGGCTGTGGATTGTCCAATGCCACATTATAAAATATAACATGAGGGGAGAGCAGTGTCATCTTTGTGACACATCCTCAGTTTGTGATGACTGTGGCACAAATGTACACTAATGTTTTAATGCAATGAGTTGGCAGACTGGTTGAAGTGTCCAGGACAATATCGAGAGGTCAGCCAGGTCAAATTCTATAAGTTTGCACATGTGGCCAAGTGGTCCTGCTGTTTATCTCGGGGTTTACAAGGTGGGTCATTTGGGTAATAAACGTTACCTGTTCCTTGGGGTCTTCTGGCAAGGGGCCACCCTGGGATAGTGAAACTGGTGACAATCATTTGATGCCAAAATCAGAGCAAATTAGAGGGCTATCTGAGTGCATATGTTTAGTGATAGAACAGGGGAGCTGAGATTTTCCTAATGATGGGAACACAGAGAGGGACTGGGTTTCCAGCAAATACCTGTATAATCCTGTTACAAACAAAATGTTTTTATCTGCAAGAAACACATCCTAATGAGAAAGGTAGGAAACAGATGCGTACTGAGTCACAATGGAGTTTTCTCTATAAAAGGAGGACCTTACTGTGAGCCAGAAAGAAGGGGGCCAGTGCGTAGTGCAACAGGCTGGCCGATGGTATGAGGCTGGAAGGGGGAAGCTCTGATTTGGGTTACATTCTTCAAAGACAAGAGACTATACTGTTTCCATATCTTCATCTGTACGTGTTACCTAGCCATAGGAAAGCCAAGTTAAATTTTTATGGTTAAATTCCTATTATTTTCAATGTTTTCTCCTGTAAGCACTTTTGTTCTGTTTTGTCTAATGTGTAAAAATATTGGCCCAGATATTCAGATTTGCGCTTGCTGCAGCACTAGTGGTTGCCCCATGCAACAAAGGGATATATTCAAAAGAGTTGTGCCATGGCGTATCTCATCTGAATATATATAAAAATGCCTGCGGTGCAAATACAATGCACCGGTGCATCCCCCAGACAGGTCTGAATACCAGGAATGGGAAATGCAGCAGTGCATCAGAGATACGCTGGGTGCAAATTCCTGATATTCAGACCCAAATATGCGAATGGGGCCACAATGCATGCAGAGCACATTAGAGGGCTATCTGAGTGTATATGTTTAGTGATAGAACAGGGGTCTAAAACTGTGGGAGAATTCAAGAATGCATGGGACAGACATGAGGCAATTTTTGTGGGGGGGGTAGGAAGAAATAGGCTGTTGGTTAAATAGGATCTGCAGCTTATCCTCTAGGTAGGGAATGGCAGACCATGTGGGCCAAGCGGTCCTTATCTGCTGTCAAAGTCTATGTTTCAAGGCACAAATAGGGTCATTTGTATGTCATTATGGCCCCATTTACATGAGTTGTGCAGGGCTGGCCAGTGAAATGCACCTAGCGTCCCGCACAGCAGGCGGTCCCTGTACCAGCTACAAAAGTAGTACCCCCTCCCCATCCCATACCTCGATCCCTGTAATACATAAATATTTAATTCCCTGGTAGTCCATTGGTACCCCCTCCCCATCCCATGCCTCGATCCCCATAATAAATAAATATTTCATTCCCTGGTAGTCCTGTGGTACCCCCTTCCTATCCTGTACCTCAATCCTCATAATAAATAAATATTTAATTCCCTGGTAGTCCAGTGGTACCCCCTTCCCGCCCATAACCCCCATTACCCGAAAACCACATCCCCACATCCTTGGTAGTCTAGTGAATTCCCCAACCCCCACCCACAGGACCCCATCCCACCCCTCCCACCATGTCGTAGGTGGGCAGCAGACCGCCCGCACACCTCCACGGCTGCCTGCCAAATGGCAGCTCACAGTACGTGCTTAAGCTCATTGGTCCACATGGACAACCAATGGGCTTGCAGTGTGTACTATACGAGTCATTCACAACTTACAGCAGGATGTGGCCTATCTGGACTTCAGCAAGCCCTTTGACACTGTCCCCCATAGGAGGCTGGTGAGCAAGATGAAAAGCCTGGGGTTGGGTGGGAAAATAACAAGGTGGGTGGAGGCCTGGCTGTCAGGAAGAACTCAAAGGGTGGTGCTAAACAGGGTGCACTCTGGGACAGCGAGGGTGAAGAGTGGTGTGTCACAGGAGTCAGTTTTGGATCTGCTTCTCTTCAGTATCTACATCAGTGATATTGCTTAGGGTTTGAGGGGAGGGTTTGCCTATTTGCTGATGATACAAAAATATACAATAGGGTGGATACCCTGGTGGGGGATGGAGGACATGAGGGAGGACTTAAAGATGCTTGAAAAATGGTCTGGGATGTGGCAGCTGAAATTTAATGCCAAGAAGTGCGATGTGATCCACTTAGGGAGTAGGAACAGAAGAGCAGGGTACACCCTAGGTGGGGAGGAAATTAAAGTAACAGAACAGGAGAGGGATCTGGGGATCATAGTCTCCTCGAACCTTAAGGTAGGAATCCAATGTAGCAGGGTCACGGGAAAGGCCAATGGAATGTTGGCATGCATAGGCAGGGGGATTATTAGAAGAAAGAGGGAGGTAATAATGCCCCTTTACAAAGCCATGGTGAGGCCGCACCTGGAGTATGGGGTTCAGTTCTGGAGGCCACATCTCCGCAAGGATATAGATGCATTGGAGAGAGTTCAGAGAAGGGCAACCAAGATGGTGCAGGGTATGCAGGGAAAGTCATACGAGCAGAGGTGTAAGGAGCTGGATCTGTACACGCTGGAGACAAGAAGGGAAAGGGGAGACATGATTGAAACTTTTAAATATGTAAAGGAGCTCAATAAAGTGGGAGAAGAGGGTTTACTTACGAGGAAGCAGGGGGTCAAAACTTCAGACTGCAAGGAAAGAGATACAAGGGCAATGTGAGAGGGTGGTGGAGCCCTGGAACAGACTACCAGACAGGGTGATGGGGGCTAAATTGGTGGAAGAATTCAAGAGGGCATGGGACAAGCATATGGGGCAGAGTATCGGAGGGGCAGGGACTGGCAGGGAGGGGGATGTGTGGGGGGGAAGGGCAGACTAGATGGGCCGGTATGGTCCTTTTCTGCCGTCCAGCTTCTATGATATGATTCTGCTAGGTAGCAGGTGAATGTAGGACACAGAATTCCCCCCACCGACTCTGGGAGAGGAGAGCTGTCCTCCCTCATGTCCAGAGCCTGGGCAACCCGAGTCCATTACCAAACCTGAGTCATGGGTATTTAATTATTTCAAAAGTTTCACCAGGAAAGACATACTGAGCTGAAAAAGCTAATTTCCAGGTGCATCCTGGGGGAAATGGGGATGAAGGGGTGAAAGTAAAATGGAACAATAACTTATACAATAAAACATAGTAGTATAGTTAACCAGTAAAAAAAAATGAAACTGACCCATGGTATACCATGGTAACCCATGGTTCCTGGTATAGTGAGTAGGAGCACTACCACTGCACTTACTGGCCAATAACGTACAGGCTCTTATCATAATTGCCAGGACAGGCAGCTTAACAATAATCAAACTGGAACTCTTACAGCTGGCAGCCAACCGGGCCCTTCCTGGCACCCTAACACCTGAGCCATCAGATGTCTGGTGGGTGGCCACCAGCAACATTGCCCTCCTGGGTGGAGGAAGCAGGATGAAGCACTTAACCCTTGTCTAACCCTCCAAGATTACTGCCTCCAGTCTGATAAAGTCACGTTTTTCTTTATGACTGGAAAAACTGACACCCTTTGATGTGTGTTCATAACATTTTTTTCCCCTTCCATAAAAGAAAAATTAGAAGGAAAGACAATAAATTTGGCAGCTCTGCTCCTGGACCTGAACAGTCATAAAAGTTTTATTAATCTCGTTTTATTTGCCAGCAGCATATAATGACTAATAAAAGGTCTCCCTTACAGTATCATACACCTCTCTGTAGCTCACGACTCATGATTCTCACATCTGACTGAAATCATTAATGAATGAAAATATGCTGTGTCAGATCAGTTTTCAAGGAGATGTGGAGCAGAGGCAAAAGGAAGCTGGGACTAAAGTAGATATACATATGTTTACAGACAGAAAAAAACTCTGGCCTCTTAAATTTGCCCAATTCCTACCCAGATCCTTATAAGCCTAGCACTGGTTAGGCCTCTAGTGGTTCAGTCGTCTCCCAGTACTGCTTGCACCAAACCACCTCACCCTTTTACTTCAGTCCCTCCCCCATTCATCCTTCCTATTCCCATGTGTCAATTTAAAACTTACCACCTTCTCAACATTTTCTAGCTTCTCTGGCAAGTGACTCCCCTTCTCCACCATCCTCTCTGTGAAGAAATGTTTCCTGATGTCCCTCCTTATCACCCTCCTGCCAGCTTGTATTTGAACGCTCTTGTGACTGACCCATTGCTAAGCTTAAACAGATGTTGACTATGCACCCTGTTTATATCCTTCAGGAACTAAGGTTTCAGTCATGTCCCCGGCTTCCAGTGAGTATACACTGAGGTCAGTTAGTCTTCCCTCATGTCTTCTCTCTGCTGGCCATGAATCATTTCAGTTGCTCTTTTTTGTATGGACTCCAGGCAGACAGTCATTGTCCTTTTTTAAGTGAGGGCTCCAAAACTGTGCACAGCATGCTAGGTGGGCCCACCATGACCCAAACCCATAAGACCACATTAAGGCTGGTTCGTTTTCCCCTTGGGGAGAGATGCTGATGAGTAACGTGTAGGACAAAACATGTGTCTGTAAGGCCAGCCCATCGGTTCAGTGGTAGTGTTACCATTTCCGACACTGGCAACCCAAGTTCGGGAATGACCACGGGTTGTTGGGGGGGAGGTGGGCAGAGCGTCCGGAGGGATGCTCGCCACCTCTGGGGCTAACAGGGCAGCATAGGTATGCCCCATTTGCCTCGCCACCAGTGAAAGCATGAGTGGAGAAAGCATCTGCTCTGTAGTGAGCACTGGGAGGATGGCACTTTTAGGTGCTTGACATTGACAGTGGCGTGCTTCTGCCGTCATCCATCTGGCTTCTGTCCTCACGCGTGCCCTCATGAGGTGGGAGTTTCTGGGGAAGGGGATAAAATACATGGGACCTCGGCGGCTGCATGAGCTGGATCCCGATGTGTGGGGACCACAACCTGCCCAGACCAGCTGGTGTCCTACTGGGCACAGCTAATGACTCTGGGGGTGGGTACCAGGTGAACTTCCGAGGAAGCATCTATGTCCAGGGATAAAAAGAAAGTTAACAAAAAAACGTGTCTTTGTCTTCTGTTCTCACTCTCTGCAGATTGTATAAGAGGCCCTTTGGCGCCATGCATTCCTGCATAAAGCAAAAACAGCCTGCAATTTCATGGTGATTTGCATATATATTCCATGATGCTTTGCATTATGGGGCTAGGTGTGATTTTGTATTTCTTTTTAACCCGGCATTGTTGCCAATGCCCTTTTTTGGGTAACCCTCGTCTCAGCACTTTTGTTTTGAGGTTCTTTGTCTTTTTAGTTTGATAAGTGTTGTCTCACCAAGAATCTGCCGCTGTCACCTCTTTACTTCTACTCGAGAAAGCCGTACCTATGCAATCAAGCATGTTGCTGGCTTTCACATGTGGGAAATGAGCTCCCATATATTCAGATTTCTTTAGAAGGTTGACAAGCTGTCTGTGGAAATGAGGAAACATTAACTGGTCCTGTTTTGTTTTTTTAATTCACAGTTTATGCCCCTCCTACACCATGATCCTAACCTTCCCTCTGGTTGCCCTAAGTCGCCACAGCTTCATCGTGACCTGACTACCTCCGGCCACTGGTCCTTCATCTGACCACAGTTTTGCCCTCCCAGGTAGGGAAGGAGCATAGCCCCCTAACACACTGTGTCTCATCAGGCACCACCTGGTTGAGGAGTGCAAGTCTGATCCCTCAGGTTCATTAGGGCCCGTCGTCTGGTGGATCTTGGGGTCTTTCCTTTGTTCCTCTAATCCCCCTGAGGATGTCATCTCTAGGAGATCCAAGGAGAATGTGCATGCAGGCATGCTGCCACTTCAGATATCAGATGATGTTCTGCCCACCCACGATACCCCCAATTGCACTGCCACCTGTGGTCACCCAGATGCCAGTATAGCAACGGGGACCGTGACCCTCCCACCCCAGAGGAGGAGAATATCCCCTGGTATGCTCAAGCTTCCTTCTCCCTGGCCGGCCCCTGATGATCTGAGCTCCTTCCCAAACTCGGGTCGCCAGCATCACGAGCTGTACCACAGCCGCTGTGCTGACTGGCTGGCAACTGGTCTCGTGTTAATATAATTGGAAATGCAGTCCTGTGTGGGCTCTGTTTTCTTTGAAATAAACAATCTTGAGGCATTCTTCTGGACCCCTTGTTGATGCTGCCTTTTCCAGGGCTTTCAGGGATGTGGGGCCTTGAATCCCTGATGCTCCAGCAACTCCACTGAAATGCTTGTCCATCAGTGTGGAGAGTCACCAGAACACACTGTTGACTTCTCAGGATGTATAATCTTCTGCCTTCTGCCCACCCGCATTGTACTGGGACACACAAAATGGGCTCCAAAGAAACACTGATGGACATCCAGAATTGAAAACAGGACCTTCAGGTCTGTTATCTTGGTAGTTCTGGGCCCCAGTAAGGCAAAACCTACTGAGAGCCCAGCTTGTTGATGTAGCTGCACCCTATTCATACTAAAGTGGAGAAGGAGGAGGAGATGAACTGTGAATATTGGGGATGGGGGTTAGTTAGCTGTATGTAACAACTAATGAAGATATGACTGAAAATATTAGGGGAAGGGAGCTGGCAGTCCAAGTGTGATTCCCTGCAGGCCTTGCACTCTCCTATCATAAAGCTAGCATACAACAATTAGATTTGAACCCTGGTCCCGTAAGGTAATCACCCCATGCCACACATACACACACACACACACCCCACAACATACCATTAGGAGATTTTTTTTTCACACAAAGGGTGGTGGGGATACAGATTTGTCTTCCAAGGCGGGGGGTAGTTTAATCAGAAACCCTGGATCAATTTAAGAGGAAACTTGACAAGTGTATTACTAAGGGGCTCTTCGTTGGATATAACTACTAAGCAATCGGGACAGACCCAATGGGCAGTTGTCTCCTTCTGCCCTAAATCCGTGTATAAGTCCAAGGTACCGGGTCAATACCATGCATGTAAGACAGTGTGGTATTAACTGCACTGTATAGACAGCACCTGTATGTACAGTGACAGGGATAGAACAGTGATAGGGGACTACTGCTACCCCTGTCACTGTATGCTGGACTGGAGAGTGGAGAAGTTGCCATGTGCTGGGTGTGTGGTCAAGCCTCTCCCGTGGTGGCGTGGCTAGGGCACCAGCACACGGCACATTCGGGAGAGCTGGGACTGTGGTTCGATCCCCCTGCTACAACTATTTCTAGCAATTTTTTTTTAAACAACAAACGACCCCCGAGTTTCTCCCCATCCCTGTTCCCCTCAGAGTTAGTTATTTAAGTTCCAGGGAGAGTGGGGGCAAAGCCTCCACTGGGGTGTGCAGGGGTAAAGCCCCCTCTCAAAAAAACATAAACATTGTTTCCAATAGGTGCGCTGTTCCCGACAGGTTGGTGTTTGCCTGACTCTGTTTGTGGTCAACGCTGTATGGCTGCGGCATTTTGACCTCATGCCTAACTCCAAGTATTCATGTGAGAAGCTGCTACTTCACAGGATTCACAGGATGTTATTGGGGTAGATGCAGAAAAAGTACAGATCACACGAAGCACCACTGGGGCAAACATTCAAAATGGGGTGTGTCCACCACCCCATGTCTGCATTTTAGCTGTCAATCAAAATCCACCAACAGGAAATTATACTAAGTAATTGACTGACAGGCCTCATACATACATGCATAATACAAAAGAGAGAGCGAGAGAGAAGATAAACTGAGATTAACAGCCTCAGCCTACTGGGACAACACTGCCTCCTCAGAGCAAAATGGGGCTTGACTGTTTCCCAGTGTTATTGCACATCAGTGGATTCTATAACAGTGAGCATTGCTAAAATGTAATATTAAAAAGTTTTCATGAGAAGAGCAGTGGGGGTGCATGCCTTATTTATCCCAGAGCAAAAGGGAGCCTGCGGGCCAGTGGAGTACTCTGTTAATTAAATACCTCATCCATCCTCTCTTCAAATCTGCAGGCAGGGTCTGGGAACACTGCAGTACCTTGCTCTGGGCACCATGCCTGCTTTGTTTTACAGATGATGACACTCTTTCCAAGCAGTAACACATGGAAATATCTATCTATCTATCTATCTATATATATATATATATATCTATATATATATATGCATGCACACACACACACACTCACACACACACAATAAATGATGGGTAGGTGTGATGTACAAGGAAATATACCCATTGATGGGGCTACTCAGATAATAAGGCCACAAGCCCGAAAGGTGAGTGGCTTTATCATATAATAAGCAACCAAGATGGGTATATTTCCAGTATACAGGACTAACCCATCATTTGTTTTATATCATAATTAGGATGTTTGCTAAAATTACCTTTAAATTGTAGCTGGCTTGCTTTCTCAGGTTCGTCTATGGTCAGGGCCATTTTGTGGTTTGCCTTGCTGTATGTTGTCCCGAGGTGTTTCCATAATGTAGTGGCGGTTTGGTTCTGGGCACTCTTTTGGTCCTTTTTTTGTAATTTTTTTTATTGCAGTTACAAAATAACATACATACAACACTTCCTTGGTGCCAAGGCATAGAAATTAATACAGTAAAAGTTTACATACAAAGGAGATATAATCTTGTGTCCCATTGCTACGACATACGGTGGGGTACAAATCGTAAGTGCCTATAACGCCAAGACCAGACTACCCAGCTAAATAAAGTTACTCATTAATATCCTGAGTGAAAATACTCTTGAAAGCATCCAAAAGGACTTTCAAAAGTTTGTGTAAATCCTTGAGATTGCTAATATAAGACCAAGAAAAGACAGACATGCCCCCGATAGACCCCTACAGCAGTCAAACGCCAACCTAATAAAATAGTAATCCAGTTAAACGCAAACAGTGCAATTCATCTTAGAGCAAAAGATTTTACATCAGATTCCCAAACATATAATTAACAGTCCCCAAACAGAGGTAGAACCTAATAATGGAGGCATTTAGGAAAGAAATAATACCCCAAGTCTATAGTATAATCAGAATGTCAAGCACAGGAATGTTGGCATTCATAGAATGGAACATATTACATTCCATTTGAAGGAAGGTGCACTAAAGCAATATACCATGACAGGGAGTGGGTATATTGGTGGATTTGCCACACCTGGTGTGGTTCGGTCACGAGGCGCAGCTGAGTGACTTAATCACACCAGAAGTAATAAATCCACCCATATACCCACTCCCTGTCATGGTATATTGCTATTATACAATGTTTAACTTTTTTTTTTGGTTTTATAGTGATATCAAACTTTTACAGTGGGTATACTGGAGGATTTGTCACAGTCATGTGATGTGTTTTGACCAATGAAGTTATAGACTTTTCATACCCCATTGTATAATAACTAATAAGAACCAGAGCTGAAGGCTTTGTGTGAGGAGCTGAGAATCTAGGATAAAAGCTTAAAGACTCCACGTGGCATCAGTCATCTTTTATCTCAGAGCATCAGCTCTGAAATATCAATACAGCAATACAAAATGGGTTCCCACCAGCTGAGTAGGTTTTAGATAACTCCTCACAGCCACAAATCCAATTCAAGGTTGCATAACTGGGTCATCAAACATAACACTAAGTTAAAACGGTGTTGAACAATTTTGCAAAACAGGTGAGATTACAAAGTCTCTACAATTAGAAATATCATAAGCAAATATGTAAGGAGAAAAAGTGGAACAATCCAAGCTGAAAGTTCAGTCCCCATCCTCTGCAGTAGGGGCAGTAGATCGTTGCCGAAAGTCATCTTTAATTTTTGAAAACTCTCTTGCCTGCTTCGCCCAAGTCAGAGAAAACAAATGTCTTACCCAAATAAGTTAGTTGGAGTTTTGCAGGCATAAGCAGGGTATGAGCAATCCCCAACTGGTGCAGCTCTGAATGAACGGAATTGAAGGGATTTTCTCCTTTGTCAGATGGTATAGGAGAGATCGGGGAAACAATGAAATTCGGTCCCATCATCCAACACTGATCGGACCTTAACTTTTGCAGCCTGTAGAACCATATCTCAGATGAAAATGCCCGCAGTAACAAGCCACAGAGTCCATGGCATCTCCCCATCCCATGACAGCCTGCGTGGTGTAATGCAATAAACTTTAATGATAAGGCCAGTAAGTTCCAACTGTAACAGTGTATTCAATAGCGTCATGACAAAAGCTATCGTATCAGAGCCCTTCTGCGTTTCAGGAATGCCCAGAAGTTGTAGGCAGTCCTGGTGAGCCCCATTCTCGAGTTGTTCAGGGTGCATATGCAGTATCTTATCTTCCTACACTACACCCGTAGCTATCACCATCACTTTTTCAGCCATCTTTTTAGCTGTTCGACTGCCCAAAGTAAACTCCTCCATTTTAGTTCCAAGCACCACCACTCGGTAGTTAAATGTGTCCACCTTTTTATCAAGATCTCGGACACATTTTTCTAAGTCTTTTATTGCTTGCAGGATGGCACTGTTAGGAGGTTCAGATTGCCCATCTGGCAGCTCACACTTGCCTTGGTCTTGCAACGGTTGTTGTTTAGGCTTCCCCATGTCTGACTCAGGCTATGAAAACACTGTTAGACAGCAAAACAGCTGAGCTACCTAGGGATACCAGCAACTGGGAATAAAATCACAGGTTGAAGTAAAATAGTAAAGGCAGAAGCAATAACACTACAGAAGCTACTTCAGGATGCGTCTTGTTCAGTTGGCAGCTAGCCACACCCCTCTTTTGGCCCTTTTGAGTTTCCATAGTGTAGGTTTTCTTTATCTAAGGGAGCATGTCTGTGGCTGGTCGTCCCTTATTTCTTTGGTGGCATAGTGGTGTGTGGCAGTGTTCAGTGGGTTTTGGAGTCAGGAGTGTGGTCTCACCACGATGGGTATGCCATGGATAGTGTGGAGTGAGGTAAGTCCTGGGGACAGTAGGGTGATGGTGCTAGGGATGCCGAGGGATGGGGGCACTGCTCTGAGAAGGAGGATAAAGAGAATGAAAAAGCAAAAAGCTAAAAAGAGAAGGCAAGCAAAAAAAAACTGCTAAACTGCTTTCTCCATATCGTCTTCTGATTATGGGAGGTTACTGCAGGGATGGGAAGAAGGATGTAGCAAGGACACCTCCCTTCCCTGCCAGGAAGAGCAGCCAGGCTGCCACCACTGACTAGAGGCAGTGTGAGACACAAATGAAGCATGCACTCACTTGGGAAGCCAGGAACACAGGGACAATTTAAATCAGAAAGCAGCAGCAGAGCTCAGCTTGAAATGCTAAAAAAAAAAAAGTGTTACTATAAAAAAGTAGTTGTCACCCTAATGTTTAGATTTTTCTTACAACATTTTGATTGTGGGGTGGCTGGGAGTAGGAGATGGGGCAGTGTGAGAGGTGAAGGGTGGCACCCCTTGTGTGTCTACTTTGGGCACCATCCTGTCTAAAACCAGGCCCTGACCATGGTGCTGAATGACTGCAGAGACGCTGGCTGGTACCCAAACCCAGGTTGCTCATTCGGTAGCATAACACACTACCATTAGGCCATAAAAATGCCAACTTGACCCCCCTCTGCTTTTTTGTTTGTTTATTGCCTTTTCCTCTAGCACCTCACTCCTGCAGGCTCCCATGCACCCCATCTACCCCGTGGACTCACCCGATGTCATTGTTGGACTGTCTTTAGACTCCCCAGATTTATTTAGTTTTTGTTTACTGGGTAGGGTGCACAAGGCAAATAAATGCCTATCTACAGGTATGACCAGGGACAGTACATGACAATTAACAATGATATGCATGGTACATGTAATAGCCATGGGCCTGGCCTGTAAGAACAAAATACTCACCATAGTAATGTTTCTTCCAAGGGATCCCTCACTATGCTTAGCAACTGCAATCAAGCAGCCAGCTTGAGCTGCCATGGAGAGTAGAATTGTATGCTAATTATGGAACCTTAGAATGAAATTCAGAACTCTGCTGTGTGGTCACGCTCCACTCTCCCCTCTAACGTCAGATTTATTTCTCCACCTGAGGAAGAAGTCACCGCAAAGAGCTTCTCCTGAGTCTTCAGTGCTGTCAATGGTTATTATATTATTTCTTTCCAGTGTTAATGTTTTACTTTAGTTTTTCTCTAGTTTTTGATCCTCTGTATCAGTTAAGTGTAGATTTATTGTTTTACTAACAATATTCTACGATTCCCGATCGGTTCCCTGGAACCGGAGAAAGGCCTTTGAACCGTGGTTTCCCACTCAGGGAACCGCTTATTTCTGTTAAAAAAACCCAGAAAACTCTGATTTCTTAATTCTTTTCCCTTTTTACCACTTTGCAGTTACTGTTTTATGTCTATGATTTTTCTAAGATTCCTTAGTTAGAAATAGATTCTACCGTCCAGGGCAGCTCAATCCAGTGGACTGATTGCAGTTGTTAATGACAGTGAGGGATTCCTGGGGCCTGAACAAACAACAAGAGAAGAGAATATAATACAGTTACATGAATTAACATACAAAAGAATTCAACCAGTGGTACATTGGTATGAGATAAATCAGAGACTGTACGGTATGCGAGACAATGTCTGGAGCTGAATGCCTTGCATCCCAGAGAGACGTGGGGGGAGAAATCCAGGACAGAGTCTAGGGTGATGCCTAGGAAGGTTTTATGAATCAGGAGGCAGCACAGAGGGAGAGCACCATTGAAATTAATTTGGAGTGGAGCAGTGAATGATCAACAGAGTTGAATGCTTTACAGACATCTGTGAAAATGGCTCTATTTAGGGAGCAGTTATCCATGGTGCTTTTTTTAATTTTTATTTATTAGAGTGTAGGATTACAATTACCGTACAAAGGTTCCATGTCAGGATGAGAACAAACAAGCAGGACATTAATTATTACAGGATAACAGGTTACAGTTGTTATCATCACATGAGTACATACAGATTAGGTGGTACTGGGGGTATGCAGAGGACAGGAATAACACTGATAATGAGAACTTGGTGAGACATGAGAAGAAGATGCTGCCAGAGGCAATTGTCAAAACACACAGGAAGGGCAAGTGGAAAGTGCAAGTAGGAGGAAGAGGAGAGGGGAAGGTAGGGGGGAGAGTAGGGGGGTGGATGAGAAGGGACAAGTGACAAAAAGGGAACAGCAGGTTAGAGAAGACAGTCGCATGTGCTACAGGCAGAGAGGAATAGGTGGAGGTTAGATTTGAATGGGCCCAGCTTAGGTAGGGAGGAGATGTCCCTAGTGAGACCATTTAGCCAGCTGGGAACTCTGTAGGCAAAGGATCTTTGTCCCTGTGAGGTCCGACATCTTGGAATATGCAGTAATTGAGACTCAGAGCCCCTGGTGAGGTGGGGATTCTGTGCAGGTTGTAGCAGAGATTGAACTCCTGGGGGGAGGGGGGCAAAGCCCATCAGTGTTTTAAGCCATTATGCATGTTAGATATTTGATGTGGCTTGAGAGCTGAAGCCAACCAGTTTGGGCGTATAGGTCATACGATGGGATCCAGTGGTGAGTCGGCTAGCTTTGTTCAAAGCCATTGATATGCGCTTGAGGGTGGCGGTGGAAGCGAAACCATATGTGATAAGGCCATAGTCAATAGTTGAGATCACAGAGCTCTGAACTGCGATCCTTAAGGCTTCCAGAGTTAGGCATTGCCTATGCCTGTAAAGCAGGCCAGTATGTGTATTAGTCACTTTGGCAACATTGCATTTAATGTCACTCATTAGCCCAATCAGGGTAGTGGTGGTGGTGGTACTGTTTTCCTTCCTAAATCCATTTTCATTAGGCGAGAGACAGTTATAGGCCAAAAGAACTTCAGTCAGCTGGGAGGCTATGATCCTCTCAAGCAGTTTGCTGAGGATTGGGAGTAGCGTGACTGGTCTATAGTTGTTTAGTAGCTTGGGGTCACCTTTTTTGAAAACTAGAGTAATTTTAGCAATTTTTAAGTCATCAGGGAGTATACTAGAGGAGAGGGATACATTAAAAATATACAATTTGGGGGAGGCTAGGATAGGTGCACCAAGGTGTAATCTTGATAGGATCTCATCAGGGCCTGTGCTCCCACCAGTGGGAAAGGACCTTAGCAAGCTGAGGACTTCTACAGGGGACATCAGCTTTAAATAAAAGGGTGGGCTAAAAGGGGCGGGAGATGAAGAGGGCAGGGTAGAGCTGGTAGTCGCGGGGGTTGGGTGATCCGCTAAGTGAGAGTTGAAGGCATTAAAAATTGTTTTGGGGTTATAACAGCTGGTCCCATGAATTAACACGTCATTAGCATTACTCTTTGATGGGCACCCCAGGAGCTCCTTAATGTGGCCCCAGAAACACTTAGGGTTCCATGCTGAGGTGATTAATTTTTCAAGGCAGAATGAACTCTTGACAAGATGAGTGGCTCTTTTGCATTGGTTATGTAATTTCCTGTAGACAAACCAGTCCAGTGTGCAAATGGAAGCTTTGAAATCCCACCAATGTTTGTCCCTGGCTTTGAACAGGGGGAGAAGGTCTCTGTGTAACCTTCTGGTAGGGATCACTTTGATCTTTCTCTTAGCAAGTTAATCCGATTTATTCTGAACAGGTAGAATTGGAGAAGACTACGGGTAGAGCTGAATTCGATGGAGGAGAGGATTAGGTGCCAATTGATAAGTGACAGCTCGTGGAAGAGGGAGGGGAATCAAGGCTAGAGAAGTTTCACAGTGTGAGAATTTTTGGAGGGGCTTTGGGAGCTCTGAGTTTCCAAATACAGTAGGTAGAGGAGGGTCACTTAGAGCAGCAGGCAGCACATCAGCTGATGGATTTCTATCTAGTTTGTTGGACAGCATCCAATCCAGGAGAGCGTGATTCCCTCCTTGGGATGAAAGATGAGTCGTGTCAGTGAAAAACTGGGTGAGGACAAGCTTACTTGTCACAGCATCATGGGTCTTATTTCGGGAGCTCAGCCAGTCCAGATTAAAGTCCCACATAACGATCACCACATTTTGTCTGACCTTCAGAGAGATGGTGCTGGAGACAGCGGATAGGCCAGAGGGACCACTTTTAGGCAGGTTGCAAATGCAAATAAAGTGAAGTTCTTTGACCATACCCAGAAGAAAAGTACTATGAAGTATCTCACATAGGGACACCATAGTGGATGTGGGGTGAGCAGTAACATTAAAATGGTTCCTCTGCTAAAGGAGAAGACATCCGCCTCATTTAGGGGATGGTCTGTCTACAGGGATATGGTTATAGTTAGGAATGGAGCAGGTGGAGCTGGGAATGTCACCCATTTCTCCTATTTTACAGATTTATACCCCAAACCAGGAGATGTTGCATAAGTTAGAAAGGATGCAATATATGTTGTAAAGAAGCACATTGTAGCAGGTATGTTCCCCCTGCATCCTGAATGTTTTAGAACTAGTTATGAATTTATCACATTTAAAAAAAAGTATCATATGCTGAAGAAGTAACAACTGAATTATGTTTGTTTATCACATTAGCCCAGAGAGTTCTGAAGAAGGGACAGGTTGGTCCTGAAACGTTAACAAGCAGCAATCTGCATTTTGGGCGCATCTAAATAAAAAGCATGAACACTAGTGAATATTCAAAAAAGAGTGCATGCCAGCCTGGTGGCACTGGAGGTTGATGCGCTGGTCACTACACCTGGTGCCATGCCGGTAACCTGGGTTTGGGAATGAGCCCGAGTCGCTGGGGGTCGACAGGGGAGAGAGAGGATCGAGCGTCTGGAGGACTGCTCTCCTCTCTTGTGGGGAGGAAGACTTGTCGTCCCACTCGTTGACTACCCCCTGGTGGTGGCTGGAGGGCAGTATGGGTTGGGAGGCTAGATCCAACATCCTTACATTGGTAGGGGAGGGGGGACAAGGAAATGGAGGAAACACAAGCCTGGCAGGCTCGATGATGGTCCGCCGCTCCCAGGGGCGTCCCCGATTCTGGATTGGTCCTGGGGGTAGCTTGCACCTCCCTCCTGGCCCTCCCATGGAGGGGTAATCTGTGGGGCAATGCCAGGGATCGCGGGCACGGGGGCAGCAGGACCGGAGAGAGAGAGAGAGAGAGAGAGAGTCCTTCTGTCAAGTAGAGTCGAAGCTGCCTGCCAGGGCTCCAGGAGGATAAAAACCTGTATAAAAAGAAAAAAAGGAGTGCATTTGTTTTTTACATTGAGAAAACAGTGAGTTGAGGGCTTCCTACTCTCCAATACTTGTAATGCCAAGGTTTTGTCAGGTTCCGGTAACTACCAGGGTGTCAGAGGAGCACTGGGCCATCCAGGAGTCAAGGTCAGGCTTACCAGCTAGAAGGCTCCATATGTTGAGATGGGCAATCTTGGTTCCCTTGTAGCCCACCCAAAGGGGTGGAGTGGAGAATGGGGATGATATGGGTCCAGGGTGCAGTTCATAGTCCATCGCTGAGGTGCAGAGTATTCTTTCCAGTAGGCACCCCTCCAGAGGTTGAGATGATGGTGTCCACAGAATCTCAGGAGGTTGGCTGGCCCAGGGAAACGTAGTTACCATCATCTGACATGTCAGTCTGGGCAGCATTTTTCTGTTTACTTCCCCCTTCCATCCCTTCCAGTGGGAGCTCACCCACATCAGTGTCCGGGGGGGGGGGAGCCCTGCTGGTGCATGGTAAACCAGACCAACAATGGCACCACCACCAGGAGCTACTGAAAGGTGCACCACTCCACCCTCCACTGGGAGGACAGCATCCTAGCCGACACTGTGCCACCCTCCCTACTAGCCTCCATGCTTGATATCCTGGTTTTGTAGCGAAAACCCATGTCAACAGAATGAAGAGCAGATGATCCCCAGGCCTCAATGCCATAGATCTGAACTACCACAAGACCATGACATCAAGAATGTTTTTTTAATCTAAGTTTTTGACCTCTGGTTACCACCTACATCTTATCTGGCATCCCCAGAACTGACAATTGCCACTACCCCCCACTGTCACTCCAGCAGGGATCAACATGGAGAGGGGTCCAAGGGCTCCAGGTTGCCTTCATGTAACCCCTAGGTGGTGCTATCCCAAGGGCTACTACCCCTGTCTGCATGATTAGTTGCAGGTTAAGGGGCCTGGGTACTGAAAACGGGTGCCTCCACCTGGAAGACAGAGTTAGTAGTAGCGTAGCTGACCTGGGTACAGCCCTCCAGGAGATTGTGATCCCCCTCTTTCCCCTTCTAGTGGCCTAAACAATGAACAGCATACACAGGTACAATAGCCCCTAATCAGCATACAACTCCCCACTCTGTTTGCACTTACTACCAGGGCTGGTTCCACCAGTCCGACCCTGGAGATCCCCTGTAAAATAAGGTTAGACACAGCAGGTAACAACAGTACAGTGCTTCTGGTACAAAATGGAACCACAGTCAGGTTAAATGCAAAAAGATTTAGATCTGATTTATTCAGGGGGAATGAACAAGGGAAGGGTGTAATTTGGCTGATTAGTTCTGTAACTGATTCAATCAGGCAATCGTACATGCACTTTAGAGTCCCTTCACAGTCACACACTCTGGATACCCAGTTGGAACAAAGGTGGGCTAGCCTAATTCATTGCCCGGGGTAAGCCGGTGATGCAGCTGGTAGGGGCCCTGTGATGGAAAGAAGCATGCACAACCACACACAATTTGTAATCAGGAGCCAGGAGGCTCAGTTCGTGATAATTAGACAAAACAACTAAATCAGATGACACACTTTGATTGAGCTGTTGTTTATTTTATTTATTTATTAGAGTATCGGTTTACAGACCTTTGAGTCAAGTACTCATGTACAAAGGCACCTCATCATGAAAACAAGTACAAAGCAATACAATGGTACAGTTCATACAGAAATGGCTTAAAGAGCAACCAGTGTTACAGACATTCACTGGTGGAACAAAGGTATCAACAGTTAGGACACAGTACAGATATTGTAGGTATACAAGTACCACGTCAGGTGAACAACAGAGAGACAGTTTTATAACAGTTGTCAATAAATGCAGCAATTGACCGCAGGCCTAGTGTTCCCAAGAAGGATATAGTCAGGGTGACCATGGCCTGGCTGAAGGGTTAGATTGTCCAGGGTGAGATTGTTCAGGGGCGTTATGTGCAGTTGCAGCAGCAGGAGCTAGCTAGGTGACTTCTGAGGGCAGCCTTGAAGGGGCCTAGTTTGGTAGAATCAGCTATGTTGGCTGGGAGGGAATTGAACCAGGTGGGAGCTCTATAGCTGAAGGACCTCTGGGCCATTGATGTCCTTACCCTAGGGACAGTAAGAAAAGTCTTGACAGTGCTGTGGGTAGATACTGAGGGAGAGGCCTGTTGGAGTGAGATGGAGACCCTGTGGGGGGAGAGCCCCAGTAGGGTCTTTTTACAAGAAAGCAGGTTTGGAAGTGAAGCCTTTCTTCTAGATTGAGCAAGTTGGTAGAGGGATACAGCAGGCACATATGGGTGCACCTTGGGGCACCCATCAGAAGCCTGCAGGCCTTGTTTATGGAGAGCTGGATTTTAGCAAGAGCAGTATTGTCAGTGGCAGCATTGAGGGGTAGCCCATAGTATACTAGTGACAGGACAGAGGAGGTGATTGCTAATCTGAGAGCCTCTTGTAGGAGACAGTCCCTATGGCAGTATAATAATCTAGTCCTGACATTGCTGGCAGCAGAAAGGGTGTTAATGTGGGAATGGAAGGAGAGGGCTGTGTCAAAGGTGATACCCAGGTACTCGTAGGAGGAAACCTGCTCAATGGGGTGTAGTGTGTTAGGTAGTATCACAAGGGAGGCACCATTGGCTTTGCTTTGGCGATATGAGAAGAGCATAGCCTTATTCTTTTTTAGGTTCAGGACAAATCTTTGTGCCTCGAAGCAATGCTCAGCTCTACGAAATGCATGTTGGAGGGTAGTCTGGAGTGTGGTGTGGTTGGGATCAGAGGCAAAGAGCACTGCGTCATCCACATAGAGGAGGATCTTACTACAGCAGGCAGAAGGGAATGAGTTAAGATAGAGGCTGAAAAGGAAAGGGCCTAAAATAGAGCCCTGGGGAACACCAGAGTGGACTTGTTGTGTGTCAGATAAGGTGCTGTTGATTTTTATGCATTGTGCTCGGTCAGAGAGGTAGCTGGTGAACCATGCAGGGGGACCAGGGGAGAAACCAAGGCATCTGAGGGAGCCAAGTAGGAAGGGATGGCAAACCATGTCAAAGGCCTTGGAGAGGTCAATGAACACATAACCGGCAGGACTTCCGGCGTCAAGGGCAGAGTACAGGAAGATAGAGAATTCAAATAGGGCAGTTGTAGTGCTGTGATCCGCATGAAAGCCATGCTGCTCGGAGCATAGAATATTATACTTGGCCAGGTATTAAGTGAGTTGGTTGGCTACAATTTTTTCTAGGGCCTTAGAGAGTAGAGGGAGGATGGAAATAGGTTGGCAGTTACCAGGGGTGGACCGATCGCCGCTCTTTAGGACGGGAGTAATGATGGCAGTTTTCCAGGCGCTGGGAAACTGCCTCAGGCACAGGGAGCTGTTAAGCAGTTCAGTAAGAGGGACCAGGATAGCATCCATAGCCAGCCGAAGGAGCCTAGTGTCCATGAGGTCAGCACCAGGGCTATTACTATTCATGGCTTTTTGAATAAAGGGCCTGGCCTCCAGCGGGCTGATGGTATGTAGATAGAACAGTGGGTGCTAGAGGGTGGGCAGTGGCGACACTGGGACAAGATCAAAAAAAATTACTGAGTAGGACAGAACTCAGATCCGAGAAGGTATGGTTTAGGCCAGTGATCCTCAAATGGTGAGGCCAGCCTCCCAAGGGAGGCCCCCGACTGTTTCAGGGGAGGCTCAGTCAAGTTTGAGACTGTACAGTATTTACTGTAAATTTTAAGTTTTGGACTTTGTGTGTGAAGGGATGAAGCAAACTAAATATGCATAGTGGCATGTGAATTTATTTCCTTATGCACAAATTGGTGACCAGGAAAATCCCACCGAGTCAAAGCTTGTTTCTGGGTGTGTATTTATATGCAAATTGGTTACTGAGAAAGGTGCAGCGTTTCAAGGCTTGTTTCTACAGCAGGTGTTTATACGTAAATTAGTGACTAGGAATGGCACTCTGAGTCAAGGCGTGTTTCTAGAGTAGGTGTTAATTTATATGTAAACTGATGACTGGAAACTGGCACGCTGAGCCAGCGCTTGTTTTCAGGTGTGACCTGGGGTAAAGGTAGAGGAAGTTGCTTAGCAACAGGGTAAGTGGGGAAGAGATGAAGATGGCAAGGATGGTTGTTTCAGACAGAGAGGAAACAGAGAGTAGTAAGGGTCTAAGAGCCAGAAAAGTGGAGTGACAAGGATAACCTGGAGTGTGGAGTTGGGGGGAGAATAGTAAGTTCAATGTACTCCATCAGCTTTATTAGTCGCACTTTATTCCTGTTGTACTGTGCACATTTTTTTTTTTTTTTTTAATGGAGAGGCCCAAAGTTTTTCCAAAATTTTGAGAGAGGCTCAAAATGTTTTCTATGGCTTGGGGGAGGCTCACTATCATAAAGTCTGAGAACTGATGGTTTAAGCAGTCCGCAATGCCATGGGAGTCAGAGCAGACAGTGCCACTAATGGAGAGTTGGGGAGGAGCGGGATTTCCTGTTCAGCTCTTTTATGTTATTCCAAAAATTCCTAGCCAATCCCCAGGAAGAGGCAAGCGTGGATTGGTAGTAGTGGGCTTTGGCCTGCCTATTGGTCCAGGTGCACTTGTTTTGCTCTGCATTATATGCCTGCCTGTCTGCTAGCTTGTCAGATTCCACAGCAATGTGCCAGAGGTTGTCACTCATTTTAAGCTTGTGGAGGAGGGAGGGGGTCACCCAAGATGCGTTTGGCTTTTTGGTTTGTGTTCTAGAGTAGGGGGCAACGAGGTCACAGGCTATGTTAAAGGCATGTGTGAACAAGTCCAGGGCCTCATCTATGGTCGGTGCAAGTCTGATGGGGGACCAGTCCAGCTGGGCAAGGTACAGTTTTAGGCGATGAAGACTGCCTGGGAGGAGGCGTCGGTGTTGGATGGTTCATGGTGTTGGTTTACTGTTGGTAGCGGACCAGGAGAATACGACTGGGGAGTGGTCACTAAGTGAGTTGGGTAGGACATTGATATCTAGCACCTTCTGGGGACGGTTGGTAATAATGATGTCCAGGAGGGTGCTGGTACCAGTAGAGGAAATAAGTCTAGTAGGGCTGGTGACAAGCTGAGTCATATCAAGGGCGGCAAAGATATCTCTGGTTTGGGAGGCGGTGTCAGAGAGACAGATGATGTTTAGGTCACCAACAATTATCTGGCCCGCTTTGAGTGGTAGGCCAGTGAGATAGTCAGTAAGCGCCTGAATAGCAAGGTCTTGCTTTCTGGGGGGAATATAGGCAACAGTAAGAAAGAGTGGGCCCTTAGTAGGGTCAGGGGAGATTGTTAGTGTAAGTGCTTGTGCCCCGCTATCAAGCTTGGGGGATGGAAGAGCATGTCTAAGGAGGGTGTCAAGTATGTAACAGCACAACCATCTCCACACTTGCCCACCCAGTCTTCCCTGAAGAGGGTGTAACCTGGGAGGTAGACAAAGGAGTCAGGGGTGGACTTGGATAACTAGGTTTCAATGAGGGCAACAATATCCGTTTGGTGCTGAGTGACCCAGCATTGGAATGCTGCAGCCTTTTTAGGAGGCTGCAAATATTTATGGAGGCGATGCGGAGACCTTGAGCCTGGGCAGTTGTGTTAATATTGGTGGGCATGGGGCCAGGGTTGGGATGAATGTTACCCAATAATAGCAGCAGGAGCATGATTAATCGGACTAAGGCATGGTAGCGACTGTGGCACCGCACTGTGCGTTTGGGCAAGGAGCCTGACGCTGGGGTGCAAGGGGTGGGTAGAGTATGGAGGAAGGGAATGGCATAGAAAAGGAGAGTCCAGGGTATGAGTGAGAAGGAAGATGTAGCAGAGGTGGAGGTGAGGGTGTGTGGGGTGGTTGTCAAGCATGGGGGGGTCTGGACGAGGTGGCGCAGACCAGAGGGGGCTATAGTAGATGGTGGGTATGGATCCTGTGTGGGGTGGCGCTGATATAAGAAGCAGGATGAGGACCATGGACAGTATCATTGCCCTTGATCCAGGACATATTGAGGAGGATAAGAGGTGCATCATGCTGGTCATGAGTGTGACTGCCACTATGGAGTTGTGGTAGGGTGCTGAACTTTGGTTGTAATGGTACCAGGTTCATATCCCGGTGCAGGAGGGGCTAAAATATAGGGCTAGAAGGGGGCACAGTGGGTGGAGGTGGCTTGAGATGGGTGACGTTAGGAGGCAAAGCGGAAGGTACGGTAGCAACTCCTAGTGGTCAGCAGAGGATACTGCAGGCTGGGGGGAGAGATGTGTGTGTGGGCTGAAAAGGGGGAATGTTGAAGCCAGGGAGACGGAGGGGGTGCGCTATTAGGGAGGTGTAGGAACTAGGGAACTAGAGCTAGGTAGTAGAGTTGCTGGGTAGGTGGGAGTGTCAGAGGGAAGTAGAGTGCAGTGAGGTAAAGAGAGGATTAGGGTGGGTGAGCAGGTAAACTCTCTCTAGTGGATGGCGAGTATAAGCTGCAAATGGAGAAGTGGGGACTTAGTAACCAAGCAGCAGGAAGTCATGTCATGGGAGGGCTATAAGTTGAGGTCGAGCTTGGGTGGGGTGGCTGGGCGGGAAGGGCAGTCAGCATTACGGCATCAATGTGCTAACACCCCCAACAAACAAGCTGGAGGAGAGGCAGTAATTACCTCTTGGTGCCTCACGGAGCTGTCCTGCCCCCAGGAGATGTGTGTCTGCTGCGGTCTGCTGGCAAGTTGTTGCAGGGAGCTACCCTGGTGTTTGCTCATGCTACCCAGTACAGGACACAGGATGGACAAAATGGAGACATTAGGATGACTTGCTGATTTGAAGCATGGCCCACATGAATCACCGAGGTGTCGTTCCTGTTCGAGGTGTTGAGCAGGGGGCTGATCCCTGGGCAGGTCTCTCGTCGATGGTTTTTCTCTGCGTCATGAGTAGCTGGCTGGGCCAAGTTGGCAGGGCCCAGGCCAGGTGAACAGCTCGGATTCAGTCCAGTAAATGCTGGATGCAGCTTCCAGCAGGCGTGACACAATTAGGCAGTGGGGAACCAAATCACAACCCATTAACAACATTCAGCACACTTACAGTAAAAGAAAAGCAATACCACAGTTCGGATGACAGTCCGGTTGCAATTTTAGCTTTCATGAACAAAACTGAGATCTCTGTGGTGATTCAGACATCCTGACAGGCCAAGTGCATGGAGCAAATCTTCGGTCTTCTTCAGGCAAAGGTACAGTCACAATTCAGCGGCTTTTGTCACAATTGGTTTGGATACAGTCCGGTTATTTAAGCACTCTTTAAGGATCCCTCTTGAGGGACAGGTAGGCAGACAGGCCAAACTCAGCCTTTCCACCAGTTTCCCGCATGACTACAAAAGAGCAGCAGCTCAAATGTCTCGAGCTGTTCACTCTCTCCACTCCAACTCAGACTGACTCTCTGCTGCAGGCAGCACCGGGACTTCCTTCTGATCAAAAAAGGGTTCAGTTGGTTGAGACATCCGTCTGTCAAAGCAAGGGCTCCCTCTACAGGTCCATTTAGGCGCCAAAGTGAAAAAACTACAATTCCTACAGAAATTCACTCCCACAAGACCCCTGGGGACAGACTCCATTTTAAGGTTCCCAAAAGGTATTGATTGGTGCAATACAGAAATGTCCATGCTGCAAAGAAAGGTAGGTTAGACAAACTATATTACCACTTTTATTAGAGCAGCTAATCAGCAAACAATTACCAGTTCTAACAGAGCTCCCTCTGCACGATTAGCGATGGCAGAACAGAGCAATATTCCTGCAGCTCGGGTGGGACTCGAGCCTGGAAACACTCAGCCCCTACCCAGATTAATTACACACTACAAAAATAATGTCTCTTAAAGAGACAGGCACGGAGGCTAACAAGGCACTCGCATGCAAGCACTTTAACACCTGTAAAGACACAGAACGCCCACCTGGCAGTGGGCATTTAAGCACATCCAAGGAAGACTTTTGGGAACCCCCATTTATTGGGGGGTTACATTCATATTCAATGACTGGGGCACATTCATTTTCTTCCTCTGTCTCCCTCATTCCCAGGCTAGGGAGCATGCAATGGCATGATGTGTGCCGTAGAGATGACACAAGCACACAGCACCTGCTGCCAGACAATCAGGAGGCCGCTGCTGCTGCTCCACCTAGCCTCCACCAGGTGGCAGCTAAGCAGCAACTAGCATTGTCACCCCTCCCTGAAGGAGGAGAGCCATCAGTGGACACTCAGTCCTTCTTCCACTGGTTGGCTCCCAGCTGACCCTGGTCTGTTTCCGAACCCGGGTTGCCAGTGTGGCTGCAGGGGAGGCACTCAGCACCCCAGCCCTCCATGCCACTGGACCATCATACTAACATACTATTTGCCAGCAGATTAGGCCTTACGGTCTATCGAATCTGCTCGAACCTAGATCCTTAGTTGGGTGCCGAGACCCTCCCATCCCTTGTTCTCTAGAAACCCCTATCATCCATCCCCACCCCACCGGGACAGGCCATCATCTGATACATCCACTTTCTGTGTCTGTCCCACCCTCTCTTGAAGCCCTCCACAGTGGATCTCTGAACCAGCTCACCAGGCAGTGCATTCCAAGGGTCCACCACCCTCTCAGTGAAAAATCTCCTCTTTTCCCCTCACCCTTCCACCTTCCAACTTCAAACCATGCCCTCTGGTGATACCTCCCTGCTTTAGTCTAAAGATCCCCTCCATGTTTACCCTATTTATTCCCTTGAGGTACTTGAAGACCTCAATCATGTCCCCCCTGTCTCTTCTCTCCTCCAATGAAAACAGGCAGAGCTCCTCAAGTCTGTCCTCATAAGTCAAATCCCCTAGCCCTCGTATCATCTTTGTTGCCCTCCTCTGTACCCTCTCCAGGAGCTGTATGTCCCTCTTCAAATGTGGTCTCCAGTACTGTACACAGTACTCAAGGTGTGGTCTAACCAGTCCATTGTACAGTGGCAGAATCACTTCCTTGCTCCTAGAGGTGATCCCCTACGATGCATCCCAACATCCTGTTTGCCTTGCTAGCTGCTCTCCTGCACTGCTCAGAGTTATTCATACATGTATCCACCATGACCCCTAGGTCTTTTTCCCTATTGAGGCCTCCAGCGCCCCTCCCAGTGTGTACCTGTGTTTAGGGTTTCCCGACCAAGATGCAACACCTTGCACTTGGTGATATTGAAATTTAATTTCCATGTGTGAGCCCAGCTTTCCAGGGTGTCAGGTCCTCTTGCAGGGCCACCCTCCCCTCTTCTCCCTCAACTACTGCTCCCATCTTGGAGTCATCCGAGAAGAGACTCATTTCACACCCTATACCCTCCCTGATGTCCGATATGTATGCATTAAACAGGATCATGCATGCTTTTTTTTTATTCAAGTTTATTGAAAATCAAGAAGCAGTGTACAGCCATATAATTTCATCCTAAAATACCAATAAACATTGCACTCAGTAATCATCGTACACATCACCATTTTTATACATCGAGTCATTTCACAAATTATATTATAATAAAGTAAATCAGTTGTCTGTCACTGTATTAATACTCCTTCTAGTGGATCACTAATAATTAATTAAGTCTCATACCTTAGAGAAAAAAACTATTGAAGATGAGGGTATTTCAATTCTCCCATATGTCCTTATTCCAGACCCAATTCTGGGCATTCCCTTACATGTTAAAGCCTCCTCCCCCCTTGTGTCCTTGTGCCCCCCAATATAGTGTTTGGGCGGTGAGTATATTCAGACTCCACCCTCCAGATCTTGATCTCCCAACATGGACCACCCTGTCCATCTCCTGGTGAATGCTGTAAGTCTATTATTTATCTTGTGAGTCAGTTCCTCCATTTCTTAAATTTCCTGAATCATGGAAATCCATTGTTTCCTGTCTGGCGGGTAGGAGAGAGCCATTTTCTGGTCATTGATTTATGGTCAGCCACCAGGAGGATATTCCACGAGTAGAGTGCATCTGCCCCCCCTCACCCCCTCTGCGGGAGGCCCAACACCATGTTCTTCATTGTGAGTTGGTGGGGCCCCAGGAACACTCTGGAGACATCCCGCAGCACCTCATCCCAGAATGGTTTTATGACCTCGCAGTCCCAGAATATGTGGGTGAGGTGGGCATTTTGGGTTCCACAACACCTCCAGCAGCTCCCCTGGGCTCCCCCTCCCCACTTACCCTGAATTTCGGGGGTGTAAAATTACCTCACCCTTACCTTCCATGCAGACTCTCACCAACCAGGCGAGATGGTGGTTTTGTTGGCGGAGTTAAAGATCATTTCCCACTCCCTGTCTGTTACATTTAAGCTACTCTCCCTCTCCAATCTGGTTTTCGTTGTAGCGGTATTTGTAGCTTGGAGTTGTCTGATTGTTTTATATAGGGGTTTGATTTGGCTCCTTTACAGTCTCCCGGATATGACAGAGTATAGCACCTGCAGTAGACTCGCTATGTTGGGCTCTGAGACCGAGGCACTCCGGGTGGCCGGGAGGTGAGCTCTCAGCTGCAGATAATGGAAATGGTCCCTGTTTTTGAGGTTAAATATCTGCTTGAGGGTTTAAAAGTCTAACACGATATCATCGGCGACCAGCTGTCCCAGCCTCTGTAAGCACCACTACATACGATGCCCACTGGAAGGATATAGAGATCCATATGATGGAAGGCTCCCCGCTGGGATGTGTACTGGGAGTGATTGAAAGAGATATAAGAATCTTGGGAGGATATTCATGGTCATTGTTTGGATCTTGGAGTGCATGGGGAGTTTTAAAATCTGCCATTTATCTATATCTTGCTGGAGTTGGGATTGCAGAGGTCTATAGTTTGCTGCGAAAAGCTCCCTTAGGTTTTTTGTAATCTGAATTCCTAAGTATTTTATTTTCTGTTTGTTCCAGTTTAAGGGGAGGAGTTCAGTTATCAGGGGTGTGGGTTTATAGAAGAATCTAAGAATATCTGTTTTGTCCTTATTTAGGGAGTAACCCGAGTGGGAACCAAATTTCTGCAGGGTTCTCCAAATTTCTGGGATGGATTGGTTGGGATTAGTGATGTACAGAAGGACGTCGTCTGCATATAGCGAGATTTTATGCTCGATGTCTCCTATCTTGACTCCCGTGATGTTCGGATTCTCTTGGATGATGTAGGCCAGGGGCTCTATGTATAGGGCGAATAAGAGGGGTGAGAGGGGGCAGCCCTGTCTCGTGCCCCTACCCAAGGGGAATCTATCTGTTATGCTCCCATTAACTCTGATATAGGCCTGAGGGGCTCGGTATAGTGCTTTTAGTGCTTCAATCATAGACCGGGGAAATCCAAATCTGTCTAACACTATGAACAAGAGAGGCCACGAGACTTTATCGAATGCCTTTTTTCAGCATCGAGACTCATCAGACGAAAAGGAGTCTTTCCAAGGCCAATCACGTCCATGATGTCTGTGGTGCGCCTCACAATGTCAGTGGCCTGATGACCTGCGATAAAGCCCGTTTGATCTTTATTGATGAGCTGGGGGAGGAGGGGGAGAAGCCTCATGGCTAAGATCGAGGTAAAGATCTTATAGTCCACATTTAATAGTGAGATAGGGCGGTAAGCTTTACACTTAGCTGGGTCCTTTCCCTCCTTGGGTATAACTGTGATCGTAATGTAGTCCCAGGAGGGCAGTGTCTCCACCCTTCCACCCATATCTGATTGATGGCATTTAGTAGGTGAGGGGCTAGTTCCTTCCCAAGGGATTTGTAGAACTCTCCGCTAAACCCATCAGGGCCCGGACACTTCCCAGTTTTGAGATGTCTGATGGCTTCCTCCACTTCAGATAAGTGGACAGGGCGGCTAGAACCTTTTGTTGGTGTGGAGTTAATGGGGGATCTTTAAAGCTTTTAGATGGTTATTTTTATCCTGTGGGAGGGCTTCCGTCTGGGCTCGATAGAGTTGTTTGTAATAAGTGACAAAGGCATCTCTGATCTGGTCAGCCTTGTATACCGGTAAGTCAGTTTTGGGATGGCTGATTTTGGTGATAGCAGCTCTAGCATGCCTTTGCTTAAGTCTGAGGGCTAGTATTTGAGAGGTCCTATGGCCCCCCTCATAGTATGTTTGCTTAAGGTAAGCGAGTGATTTTTCTGTTTTTAATTCGTGAATTCTTTGTAACCGATCTGTAGTTGTTTTGATTTCCCTGTCTTTTTGCTTGATCTGTTTTTGCTGTTGTTGTATCTGGAGGTTCTCTAATTGGTTATTAAGCTGGACCAGAAGGGCTTTTCTCTCTTTCTGTCTATAGGAGCCTACAGAGATGAGTTTCCCCCTCAGCATGGTTTTGAGGGTGTCCCACAAAATTTGCGGAGCAAACCCTGGTTGGGAGTTGTATTCTATGGTTTGGGCAACAACTGCTTTACGTTTAGTTGTAACATCTTTGTCTCAAAGGAGGGAAGTGTTTAGGTGTCACTGAATCTTCTTTTGGGGAACCCCTAACTCTATCTCAACAAACAGAGGCTGATGGTCCGAGTGGACTGCCATCCCCATCCAGGAATGACCTATTTTGGAAAAATCCCCGGCCTGTGTCAAGAATATGTCAATTCTGGAGAACGTTTTGTACCTGGACAACTAACATGTATAGTCTCTCTCCAGTGGGTACTTTTTCCTCCATATATCTAAAAGACCTGTGACTGCAAGAAGTCTGTTGAACAGCTTCACTGTTCTAGACCCTGGAGAGGGAATTTGTGAGGTGGTGTCCATCTGCTTGTTCAGTACTAGGTTCCAGTCCCGTCCTATAAGCAGGATTTCCCAAGCCTTTTCCATAACCACCTTGATGAGTTCTGAGTAAAAAGCAAAGGGGGATGCAGGGGGGATGTACACATTGACTAAGATTACCTGTGTGTCCTGCACCTTTCCCCTGACAATGACATACCTTGCCCCCAGGTCTGCAACGATCTCTTCTTCCTCGAATGGCAAGTTGGCCAACATAAGGACCGCCACCCCTCTCTTCCCCCCCTTCTTGGGAGGCATAATAAATTTTAGGGAAGGTTTTGGTTTTAAGCTTCTCCACTTCCTGGGGGGCGAGGTGTGTCTCTTGCAAAAATATTATGGGGCAATTTTGCTCTCTCAGGAACTTTAGGACCCTTTTTCTCTTTATGGGACTATTAAGTCCATTGACATTGTATAATACTTTGGTACTTACAGTAGACATCCTGCTGTTATCCGTTAGAAAAAAGGGGTACACTGGGGAAAACAGCAGATGAAAACAAAAGGTGGAAGAGAGGAGTATGTATAAACTGATCCTGGGGCTAATGTATGGCAGAACTTTTCTGCCTGTGTCTGGTCTGTACTCTGATTCAATCTATTGTAACTTTTAAGTCACCAAAAAAAGAGATAGCAACAAAACCACAGAATCTTAGAACTCAGACAGTTACAACGTTTAGAACAGACTATTTACCCTAAAATGAGAACCAGCCTGAATGTGTTATAAACTCGTGACGTTGTTAGGCTGCACCTCCTAGATCAGGCCAGTGTAAGGGGCCTGGGTGGTGCCTACCTTAGGCACTGGTTGCCCAGTCGTTTTGCTGGGCTTGTACTCTTCCTCGGGGGTAATTTATGATTCCCTGAGGATGTACCAATGTCAGGTGTTGTTATAAAATCTAAAGTTGGTCTGGTGCCTGTCCCATTTGGGTCGGACCAGCCTTCTAGTGACACAGTAAGTAAGTGGGTAGTGTAGTCGACCTGTTAGGTCTGGAGATTCCCTTACCTCTGTGGAGAGGAACACGGGGACCCATTTACTGGGTGAATATGGAGTTGCCTCCAAAATCACTGTTCTGCCCTGACTTATTTATCCAGGGTGAGCTGCTCTGGGAAATCATGAGGTTCCAGACCCTTGTTTCTAAATAGGTGGGGGTTCAACCTTACCTCCCCCGGTTGCCTGACTAGCAGCAACTGTGGAATAAGGACCCCTGGGTGCAGCAGTCAGCCCCGTGGGGCTTGATGTTTCATAGGTTCTACTACTCCTCCTGGACTTCAATAGATAATCGGGCCAGCTTTGGAGGTCTTGCAGTGCTTTAATCTGTTGCGAGCCGCCCCCTCCACAACCACAGACACAGTCTTCCCTTGAGAGTGACAAGTCAGATCAGTTGCTCATTCTTGCAGGAGTCCTCTCCTATGCAGTTTTAAATTGCTTGTGCACCTTCCCCAGATCGGGAGCCAGGGTGGCCAACTGCAACGGTCCCTGGGACCCCCCGGCCCTGCCATTCCTCAGCCAAAACCCCCAGTTCCTCCTCCCCATCCAAGTAGTACTGCCTATAATGTAGGCTTGAAATAATCTGGCGGATGGGCCAAAGAGTCGGCGAGAACTTTTATATGGGAGGGCCTAACAGGTGGGCCTTGTGAGTCAGGGTGTGCTATTGATTCAATTAGCTGGGCTAAGAGTCCCAGGGAATCGAGCAGGGCAGCCACCCCCGACCCCAGGCAGTGGGGTCCGTGCAACTCATGGTGCAGAGTTAGGGAGCGTTATGAACCACAGGGATCCTTTCCCAGCGAGCAGGTCCCCAGAGGTGGTCTCTCATTCCCCCCCATTCCCCTACCTCACCCAAGCGTTTCCATGTAAGATGCAGCCCTATAGCAATATAATCAGCAATAACATTTCTAATAACTTGTAACTAAGTCCGAAACCTCGGGCCACTTTGCCGCCTGTTCAAGCATTCCTGGGCATGGGTAGAGCTACCTGGGTCAGGGTTCTGGGTCGAGGTTGTGACCGCTGTATAGGCGGGCCTTCCTGGATATAATACAGCAGTTCGGGGGGAGGGGTTGAAATGCTACAGTCAAGCAAGGAGGGGTTGTAAATCAATTAGTACTTGCATTGTTTTTTGGGGGAGTCCCCTCAAGTGCTGCACTGGCTAGGGGTTGTTTTCTGGGGTTGATCTTCTGGCAGCTGGCGTTCCACGTCGTCATCTTCAGTGTTTTTTTGCAGTCCAGCCCAGGAAGAATACGGTTTGAGAAAAGCCGAGACGTCGGAGCAGAGGTTGGTGTGTGGGGTCGGCTGCTGCATCCCTTTTCTTTTGGATCCCTTCTGGGCCACAGTCCATGCCGTTCACACTACCTCTCTTTTGAGCTGCTCTTTAATCAGTGGGGGTGTAGTGATGCCTAGATCATCGAGGAGCGGTTTTGCCACGAGCAGGCCTGTAAAAACTCTTGGGCCTCAGTCTGTGTCGACTCTCAGATGAGCAGGAAACAATATCTGCACCTGCAGAGTTTTACCTCTAAGCTGTTTAACTATAGGCCAAAGAATTTTCCTCTGTTCCTGGGACTTGTGAAGTTTAGTCATTGTCAATAGTAATTCTGCTTTGTTGGAACATGAGGGCACGCTGCTTCCAAGCTCTATTGAGCAGCTCTTCCTTTGTGGAGTAAAAAGTAAGCTTGGCCATGAAAGATCGTGGTCTAGCCCCCACGTTAGAAGGCTTTGGGGCCACTGATCTATGGGCTCTGTCTATACGAAGGTCGAGTTCTGCTGGCAGGTTGAGGGTGTCTTTCAGAAGTGTCTGGAGGAAGGCAATAACGTTCGGGGCTTTATTCTCTGCACCTTCCAGGGCTCCATGTATTCTTATATTCTGTCTTCTGTTACGGCCCCCTAGGTCATCCAACTTGCTGTTAAGCTCCCTGTCTCTCTCTGGCAAGAAGATAAAGAAGGAGCCAGCTGTGCTGAATGGCCTGTTCAACCACTGATGTCGGGCCCAGCTCCAGCTGATCCGCTCGGTGCTCGATTCCACTTAGCTCCGAATGGAGATCCGTGAGTAACTTATCAATTTTGTTGACCATGCAGGCCGTTTGGAGAATGGTTGTTATTAAATCAGAATCTTCTGTTTCCATCGGGAGCTCTGAAGCCACGTTATCTCCCCCAGTCCCCTCGGTTTGCATTCTGCCTATTTTTTCTTTCTGCAGGAGCTCTCGGAGTTTAAATGCTGGTGTCTCTGGTTGCTTGAGAGTGTTGGCTTTAGACCTGGAGGCTTTGGCCAGTGATTGCATATTGTAGGAAGTCGATGTAAGTTGAATTAAGTCAGAGGCAGCCTGGAGTCTCAGAATTAGGCAGCCATCGAGGTACTGACGTCACCGGAAGTCATCATGCATGCTTTTAATGAATGACAGTTGGTTCCAAGCTGGTGGTGCATGTAAAAAACATAAAATCTGTCAGCAGAAAAGGACCGTTTGGCCCACCAGTCTGCCCAGATGTTGCCTGCATACTCTGTTTTTGCACACCCTAACTGGTCTCTGGCAACTCTCCCTTCTCCCTGCTTGTTTTCTAATACACCCCTATGTCTATCCCATGCATGTGTGAAGCCCCTCACTGTTTTTGACTCCACCACTTCTGCTGGCAATCTGTTCCAGGTGACTACCACCCTTTCAGTGAAGAAATATTTCCTCACATCTCTCTTAAAATGCCCCCCATCATCCAGCTTCATTGCAAACCCCTGGTCCTGGTAGTCCTTGTCACATGAAAGAGACTTCCTGGACGTTTGGTGACGTCTCCACACAATGAACTGTGCTTGTTTTAAGCTCCCGACACATGACCTTAAAATCAATAGCAATCCTTGGTCAAAAAAAAACCAAAAAACAGAAAGATAAGATAATATGCCTCAGAATGGCAGCAAAGTAAAGACTGAAGAATTTTAAAGCTACGAGCCCGCAACCAAAAAATTGCTTCAGTTGCAAAAAGAAGGCATACTGACTCTGATATAACCTAGACAATCCAAATCGGAATGCCTCCACAAAAATGAGCAGGATGGTGCAGACTATACCACCTCTTCCTAAAAGCTGATTATGGAATTACAGAAAAATCACTGAGACTTTTAAAGGCCTTAAATCATATGTATCGCAGACAAGACAGGATGTAAAAGAAACCGGTACCAGGACGCTGATCTTGAGCACGGTCTAACTGAAGCCTCTGAACAGGAGGACCATGGCAATTTGGCTTCACTACATCTCTACCAGAGGGAACAAGTAACAGAGAAACTCAACAGTTTGGAACAGAGATCCAGGAGAAATAACTTGAAAACTGCATAGTGCCTAAAAACACTGAGCAAGGGGGGATGGTGGACTTTAGAGTTGTTCCTCAGAGAACTGTTAGGCTGGGACAAAGACATTTCACTGCAGATTGAGAGGGCCCACTGAGCCCTATAAACCAATTCTGCGGACAAAGAGGTCCTGTGGCATCCCGCTGGTCACTCTTCAACCATTCGAGTGAGTGCCGTTTACCATCACCCTTTGTCTCCAATCCGTTAACCTGTTTCTATCCCAATTCACCACTTTGGATCCCACCCCCAGGCTGTTCAGATCTTTATCAGTCTCCTGATCTGTTTCCCTGGTCATCCAGTCAAAGAAATACATCAGAACTGGCCAACAGGCCCCAGACAGAACCAGCCGACAGACCCCAGATAGTGTCCGTTCCACCCTAACCCTGGTTGACACCATTCAGCACTCTCACACCCCACATGCCTGATGAGTCTGAACACTGAAAAGGCTTTTGACAAGGTCTCTTGGGGATTCCTATTCCAGGTACTGGAGTGCATGGGTTTCCCACAGTCCTTCATGCATACAATTAAGGTGCTTTACTCAGGCCCACAGGCCTATGTTAGGGTGAATGCGGAACTGTCCAATAGATTTAGGCTGGATAGGGGCACATGCCAGGGATGCCCCCTCTCACCCCTTTTGTTTGCCCTTTATATAGAGCCCTTAGCAGAAGCTATACGGAAGTCAGATGGGGTCCAGGGGGTGGAGGTAGGAGGCCTACACCGGAAAATATCCCTTTATGCAGTCAACGTAGTGGTCTGCCTCTCTTGGCCTGAACAATCCATTCCACAGGTGTGGTCTAGCTTGGAGGAGTTTGGGGGCACTCAGGTTACTCCCTCAATAGAACCAAGACAGAAGTACTCAGCTTCTTTTATAACCCCTCAAAGGACATTCGTAACCACCTTCCCTTGAATTGGACTGCAGGGAAGATGAAATACCTCAGTGTACATATCTCTAAGCACACCTCCCAGCTTTTCAAGGTAAATTGTACTCCCCTGATAAACCAAATGAAAAAATACTTTGAGAGGTGGTCCCTTATTAATCTCCCCATGTATTCCCGGATCCAAACCACTATATATCACTATGAATGTGCTTCCTGAATTCCTATACTTATTCCAGTGTTTGCCTTTCTTTATTCATAAATCGCACTTCCAAACCTGACATAAAATGATTTCAAAATTTATTTGGAACAATAAAAGGCCAAGAATAAACTTAAAAGTACTACAGACCCATAAAAGCGGAGGGGGACTCTCCCTCCCAGATTTCGAAGATTACTTCCTAGCAGCACAATTGAGAGCTGCCCTCCAGTGGTCCAATCCCAATTAACTTGCAAATTGAAAGGAGATGGAGGACGGGGAAGCAGAAGAGCTGGGCCCATCCCTCGAAGCCAGATTAGTGAAGGGAACCAAGATCTTAAGTGACAGGTTTAAATGCTTCCTTGGCAAGCTTTTAAACTAGCCATGGGGGGAGGTGCTAATAAGAGGCTGGAAATTTCAAGCCTCCCCCCCCACAAAACATGACAGGTAGTAAGGTAAACACTGAGGTACAGTGCTCAACAGAGGGCAGGACAGGGGTAAATGGAAAAACAGACAAGGGCAAAAAGAGCAGGCATAGGGGAAAAAGGATAAAGCCAACATTAAATGGAGGGCAATGAGTACCAATCCCCGTAGTCTGGGAAACAAGCTTCCTGAGCTAGTAGCATTGATGGAAGATGAAAAATTGGATATTGTGGCAGTCACAGAAACATGGTACACGGAGAACCATTACTGGGATGTCAACATACCGGGGTACACAGTCTACAGAAGGGACAGGGAGGGGAAAAGAGGAGGTGGAGTAGCTCTATACATAAGGGAAGAGATCAAAGCTACAGAACTAAAAGTAAAGGGGAGGACAAGAGGCACTCTGGGTCACCTTGGAGACAGGGAATGGCATCACAATCTGCACAGGGTTGTATACAGACCCCATCTCAAGGGAGGAAGTGACAAGAAAATGATAGAGGACATTCTCAAAATGGCTGAAAAGGGAGATACTGTTGATGGGGGCCTGAATATGCCAGATGTTAACTGGATGACATGTAATGCAGCATCCAAGAGCAGGGTCATTCTCGATGCCCTGCAGGGGCAGCCTTAGACAGCTAGTGTGTTGGAACCCACTCCGGAGGAAGCAATACTAGACCTGGTATTATTTCTCAAATGGAGAGAGGATCACAAATTTAGAAGTCAGTAGACATCTGGGAACAAGCGACCACTGCACAGTGTGCTCACAATAAGCACAAATCCATGGAGACTTGAGCCATACAAAAACAAGCATACTGGACTTTAGAAGGGCTGACTTTGGCAAAATGGGTGAATACCTGAGGAATACACTAGCAAATGGCCAATAAGGAGGGGTGGAAGAACAATGGAGAAAAATCAAAACTGCCATCGTAGAGGCAACAAGCCTTTGTGTGAAACAGATAAAGTAAACAAAGCAGAGTAAAAAAACACTATGGTTCTCAAAAGAGGTGGCAGGGAAGGTTAAGAAGAAAAAGGCTGCATTCAAAAAGTATAAGGCATCACAGAAGGAGCACGACAGGGAACTGTATCAATTAAAGCAGAAAGAAGTAGGGAAGGCAGTCAGAATAGCAAAAGCCCAAACTGAGGAAAAAGTAGCCAAGTCAGTTAAGAAGGGGGATAAAACCTTTTATAGGTACATTAGGGAGCATAGAAAGGTTAAGGGAGGAATAGTGAAGATTAATAAGGGAGAGGGGAGGTGGGCAGAGGGAGACAGTGAAAAGGCAGAGATACTGAATGAATACTTTTGCTCAGTATTCACAAAAGAAGATGAGGAGGAGTTACCTAAACCAGACAATAGAAGCACTCTGGGTAGGGGGGGTCAACACCAGTCCATTTACAGAAGAAAGAGTCCTGAAAGAACTCCTAAAACTCATGGTGGACAAAGCAATGGGACTGGCGATCTGGCACCAATCCTAAAAGAACTAAGGAGGACATAGTGACACCACTGACCACACTTTTAATAAATCATGGGAGGATGGGGTAGTACCTGAGGACTGGAGAAGGGCAGATGTGATTCCTTCACAAAAGTGGGAGCAAGGCAGAAGCAGAAAACTACAGACCTGTAAGTTTGACCTCAGTGGTAGGGAAAATGATGGAATCACTTCTGGAAAGAAAGAATTGTTGAGTACCTAGAGGCCAGCAGGCACAGGACCCAAAGCAGCATGGATTTACAGCAGGAAGGTCATGTCAGATGAATCTAATCGATTTTTTGACTGGGTGACCAAAGTAACAGACCAGGAGGGGCTGTGGATATGGCCTACCTAGACTTAACAAGGCATTTGACACAGTCTCGCACAAAAGATTAATAATTAGTTAGCCAGCCTGGGAGGGTCCCAGGGTGGTAGCCTGTTGCAAACTGGCTGCACAACAGGACACAGAAGGTAATAGTGAGGAACACATTCCAAAAAGGGGGGTCACTAGTAGAGTACCTCAGGGCTCAGTACTGGATCCAGTCCTCTTTAACATCTTTATAGGTGACATTGCAGAGGGTCTGGAGGGAAAGGTATGCCTCTTTGCAGATGATACAAAGATCTGTAACAGAGTTGATAGACAAGCGGGGGTACAAAGGATGAGAAGGGACTTGACAAAGTTGGAGGAATGGTCAGACATATGGCAACTTAGAGTCAATGCAAAGAAGTGCAAAGTAATGCACCTGGGAAACAAAAACCCAGGAGAAGAGTACACAATAGCAGGGGAGGTACTAACAACAACAAAAATGGAACGGGACTTGGGGGTAGTCATATCAGATGATCTAAAGGTTGGTAAGCAATGTGAGAAGTCAGTAAGGAGAGCCAGGGGGATACTGGGATGCATAGGAAGGGGCATCACAAGTAGAAAAAGGGAAGTGGTTATCCCCCTGTACAGACAGTTGGTGAGACCCCATCTGAGTACTGTGTGCAGTTTGGAGACCTCATCTACGCAAGGACATAGACAGGATGGAAGCAGTCCAGAGAAGGGCAACTAAAATGGTGCAGGGTCTGCATCAGAAATCATATGACGAGAGACTGAGAGAGCTTAATATGATACCCTTGATGAAAGCAGGGACGGGGACATGATAGAAACGTTCAAGTACCTCAAGGGAATCAACAAAGTCCAGGAGGGTAGCATCTTTCAGAAAAAGAGATGTAAGAACAAGAGGACACAATTTAAAGAGGGGGACAGCCAGGGTAATGTGAGAAAATCTTTTTCACGGAAAGAGTGGTGGATGCGTGGAACTGCCTTCCTGGGGAGGTTGTTGGGGCTAAAACAGTGGGGGAATTCAAACATGCATGGGACAGACATAAGACAATTGTAGTGGGGGGTGGCAGGAAGTAGGCTGCTGGTTAACTAGAATCTGCAGCTTATCCAGTAGGTAGGGAAATGGGCAGACTGGGTGGGCCAAGTGGCCCTTATCTGCTGTCAAAGTCTATGTTTCTATGTAGTACTGCCCCTCAATACCTTTAACTTTTCACCCCCCCAAACTACCAGCAGTTAGGGACACAGTGAGAGCAGTCCACAGGATCTGACAAAAATACAAGCTAAAAACTTCAATTTGGCCCTTGATTAGGCTGGCTTGGGACCCTTGTTTTCCCCCGGCATACCAAGACCATACCTTTAGGATCTGGGACAGAGCTGGATTTAGGTACCTGAAACAGTTCTTATAGGGAGGTGTTGTCTTAGACTTTGAAACTATTAAAACCACATTCAACCGGGCCGGCCCAGTGGCGCTGAGGGTTGAGGCACTGGACGCCACACCTCACGCCACACTGGCAACCCACGTTCGGGAGCGAGCTTGGGCACTGGGGGTTGGCTGGGGCAGGTAGAGGATTGCACGCCCATAGGGCGGCTTCCCCCCCCGGGGGGCAGGGTGAGGGATTGCCCGGCACACCAACGGCTCCAGGCGGAGGTGAAGAGCGCTGCAGTGCATTGGACTGCACATTGTGCAGCGTGGCTGATGCAGGCAGGGTTGCCATGAGCCGTTGCATCAGGTGTGCCCATGCAAGGGGGGGGTGGAGTTCCGCCAGAACAAGGAAAAACACTGGCTCCATGGAGCATGCGACGGCACCTGTCCCCCATGCCCTCTGCCGGGTTCACCTCGACTGGCCTTTCAGTTCCCCCACTGTCCCTCACCCACAGCCAGAAACTGCCTTAGATAAGCGCCCAAGAGGAGGGGCGACCCACCCCAGATGGGTTAAACCAGGGGTGCTGGCTGGGGGTGGGGGGAGAGGAGGCACAGTCCGAGGGGCCTCAGGCGGGCAGGACACAGGCAGGATGCCCGAGAGAGGGTCCACAGGGCCATGACCAGAGTGAAATAAAGTCAACAAAAGGAAAAAACACATGCGACCTCCGGAACTCAGACCACTTTAGATACCTTCAGGTCAGGGCCTACATTACCTCTCTTCAGAGAGTGGACTGGGACCCTGCCAGGGCTGCCCCCTTCCTGACAGATTTCCAAATGGGCCAGTCTATCCAGGTTCAGAGGGGTCTGATTTCTGCAAACTATAAATCCCTGGTTGGTTTGAGGGAGGACCCTCTAGCAAAAGTCAAAGCGAGGTGGCAGGAGGCGGGGGGTCCTGATCTGAGGGATCTCAACTGGAACAGCGTCTTCCAGATAGTTAAGGGGACTACACGGTCACCATACTGGCAGGAGTTCACCTGGAGAGCGAGAGTCAGGTACTTCCTTATCCCCAAGGCTGTAAACAGAAGGAATTCTGCTAGGCCAGCGACATGCTGGAGAGTTTGTGGAGAACTGAAAGCAAACCATTTGCATATTTTTTGGGCTTGCCCACAGCTCCGGGCCTTCTGGAGAGAGGTTTCCCAGGCTTTGGGGGACATTTTCTCTCTGGACCTCCCTTTGAACTGGCCGGCCACTGTCCTGAGTGCTCCCCCTCCAGGTCTAAGAGATGCAGATTCACTCTATCTCTGGGCTATCTTCCTAACAGCTGCCCACAAAGTCATCATAAGGTCCTTGCTGAAACCTCAGCCTCCGACCATACAAGACTGGATACAGGTGATATAGATGTAACCCCTAGATGGCGCTATCCCAGGGGCTACTACCCCTGCATGATTTGCCACTAACAGGTTGAGGGGCCTGGATCCAATGGCGGGTGCCTCCACCCAGAGGTCAGGGTTTGCAATAGTTTAACTTACTTGGTCACAGCCCTCTGGGACACTGCAACCCCCCTTTCTTCCCACTGGTGGTCCACACAATATATCAGAATTACCTTCACAGTATACACTTATCCCCAGGACTAGTTCCGGCACTGGGACCTCCTGAGAAATAAGATACAGTGCAACAATCACAGTACAGTACTTTAACATAGACAAATACCTCAGGCAGTATAACTTTGCTGAAACAAGCAGCTCTGATTTATTTAGGGGATATAACAAGGACAGGGGAAATCAGGTTAATTAGCTTATCACTTTACTATCTACCTATGGCTCTGTGCAGGCCTATCCCTCACCAGTTACTGTCCCTGGGTACCCAAGCCCTAGTGGCTAGTCCAAACCGTGGCAGCTGGTAGGGGCCCTTTCACACAGTGAAAAGAAAAATTAGTTTAAACAGTCAGCAGTACAGTGATTCCATTTGGATTTAATGTGGCAGTTCAACAGGGAGCGACCCTGAATTAGTACTCACGACCTCCAAACAAGATAGGGTCCTTCAAGCGTCAGCAGGGCTACTCTTGAGCTCCACGAGACTCTTCACACATTTATATGGTAAAAAGAAAGTACTATACCAGGCAGGCTGCTCTCTATCCCGATCGCATTACTGCACAACCGGGAGAACACACAGCAGATTCAGTTCCTGACAGGCTGAGTGCAATTCAACAATTTCTCCAGTCTCTACAGGGTGAGCCTGGTTTCTACTCTTCAGAGATCCTTTGATTCTTTTCACAGGATGGATTCAGTCTAACAAGCAGTTACACAAGCTGCAGACCGGAACTCTGGGCCTTACACACGTTTTTGACTGAAACTGTGCACTGAAGGAGCACAGGGTTTCTTTCCCTTCACCCAGAGCTAAACTGAAACTCCAACAGACAAAACCAGGCACTTCCTTGAGTTCCTCCCAGTTCTTGACTGGATTGGCTGTCACTCACAATAGACTGCTGCTGTTGGTCCAAAAGGCAAGTCTAAACTACATCTCCCAGAGTCACTGCCCATACAATCCTCTTGTGGCTGGCTCAGATTATGAGTCCAAGTTCTGATTCGCCCAAGGCACCATTTTAGAGCTAGCTTACCCCACACTGATTGGTCCAGTTCAGCAGTTCAAAACCAGAATGGGAACTAGGCAGACACAGTTCTGACTGCAAAGAAAGCAGGTTAGACAAACTGTAATTTCATTATTACTGTAAATGATTTCTGGCAAACAGTTACATCTTTCAGATAGGTTCCCTTTGCACTCTAGTGACTGCAAAATGGAGTGAATTGGCAGCAGCTCGAGTGGTACTCAAACAGAGAAGCACACAGTCCCCCCCATACAACTAATTATGTCTGCAAGCAGACAGCTCTTAAAGAGACAGTACCAGAGGCTCTAAAACACTCACTGATAAATGGCTAAACAGCAAACACCATTCAGGCTTGGAGCATTCAAGCAAGCTCCTGAAGTCTTTTGGAACCCCCATTTGCAGGGGGTTACACCTTCCTGCCTGGGAAAGCTTGACGCCCACGCCAAGCAAGTACCCCATAAGTTTTAACTGCAACCATATACATTTGCATTAGGCTCACACATGTAATCATCAGTCAATATATCATTTTACCAAGAACACATTTCTGAAACATTGCAGTACGTCACTCTTTACATAGTATTACACACATTATACCATAACTCAAGTTATTACCTCTTGTACATGAAACCTGAAGGGGGGCCCTTCCTATCAGTTACCTTGGGACTGGACGGGCAAGGCACCATACTTAGAGGGCAACACAAGTAACTTGAGTTAGCACTGATGCTCAGTTTGGGCAATGAGCTCGGGGACACATACACTCCTTTATGGACAACATTGAGAGGCAAATCCACAGGCCTCCCAAGGGAATCATAACTGAGGTGCACCACAGGCTTTACAGCTCGACCAGTCTTTCTAGAGGGAATTGTTACAGTCTCTGCACTCTGAGCCTCATTTTCAGCATTGTTCTCACTTGTCAGGGGAGTCTCCATGGGGGTAGAGAGGCTAGAACTTGGGGCACTTTCAGCTCCAGGAGTTACAGTTTCTGAGTCCACAACATTTGGCTGCATGGAGAGCTTTGGACACTGGCAGTGGACTGTCAGGGCACTCAAAATACTCTTCTTATTCTGGTGTATCACCAGTCTGCCCCAATCCATCATTTTCCTCCCTGAAAGCTCAAACAGTTCAACCATGCACAATGATTCCATTTCATCTGATCTGATGCTTTGCACCTCACTTTCTGGGAGCATTGGCTCCAGGGACGAAGCTGGGGCTTAGAACAGTCCAGAAGGCTCAGCTTGCTCCAGTATTGACTAGGGATTGCCCTCAAACAATTGACTCAGTTCGTAAGGATAGTATTCAAAGTCACTCTCACTTTCTTCTGATATGGACTGACAGTCATGCTCAATTGGGACTTGTGGAGGGAACACTTTAACTTTGCTTCTGTAGGTGCAGGCTTTCTTGATCTTTTCTTAGCAGCAGCTCTAGTCACTGGTCCAGAGGGGCATCTTCTGGGGCTCAGACTCAATCAAGATTTGTCCAATGGGCAGTAAATGATTTCTATGCATTGTTTTACATCTTTTGAATTATTCTCAGGCCTTACTTTGTACACTGGCAGATCATCTAGTTTGCCCACTACAATGTGAGGGAGATGGTGCCATCTGTCAGCAATCTTGTGTTTGCCATGCAGTCCCAGATTTCTTGAAAGTACCTGATCTCCCTCCTGGAGTTCCTGTGCTTCGCTTTTTTATCATACCTTTCTTTGTTGGCCTTTCTTTTGGCAGCCATGGTTTGAGCCAGTTGATACGCATGAGTTAGCTGGGCCTTTAACTTTTGCACATACTGTAAATAGTTGTCAGCTTGAACCCCATCAGGAGAGACCCCAAAACACACATCTACCGGTAGTCGAGCTTCTCTTCCAAACATCAGGCGGTGGGGAGAACCAGTGGCATCACTTTTGGTGCAGTTATAAGCATGTACCAGGGTGCTAATTTGTTGGCTCCATCTAGGCTTGTCCTTTGGGTGCAGGGTGCCTAGCAAATCTAGCAAAGTGCGGTTGAAACGTTCAGGCTGTGGGTCCCCTGGGGGTGGTGGTAAGGAGTGGTTCTGGACTTTCGCACTCCCCACAGAGAAAGCATCTCTTTGATCAGACGACTCTCAAAGTCTCTCTTGATCAGAATGGATTCTTTGTGGAGCCCCATAGTGAACAAAAAGTTTTCTACAAGTACTTTGGCCCAGTGGATGCTTTCTGGTCTTTGGTGGGAAAGCTTGGGCATATCTGCGTGAAATGGTCAGTGACCACCAGCACATTACTGATATTTCTTTGATCTGACTCCAAACTCAGAAAATCAATACAGACCAGCTCCATGGGTGTAGTTGGTGAGTGATGTTAACAAGGGGCAGCCCTCTGGGACAAAGCTTTCCTCTGTAAGCAGCGACTACAAGTTCAGATGATTTGCTCCACATCAGCCCCCATCTTAGGCCAATAGAATCTGGATCTCACCAAGTCAAGTGTTCTGTCTATACCAAGGTGCCCCATGTGGTTGTGCAAGGACCTCAGTACTGAGTCTCGAAAGGCAGTGGGCAGCACTAGTTGTTGTTTGTCTACTTGTCCCCTCTGTCTACTGTTTCTCTGTATAACAGTTTATTGATCAGTTTCAACTTAGGACCTTCTTTGTATAACAGTGCAGTTCTCAAATCAGTGGAGCGTAATTTGGACACATCTTTCCTGCATAGAGGGCTTCTAAGCTGCTTTGATCATGGGATCATGATTGAGCCGCGAATACTGTCATTGTCCAGCTGAGGCGGTGCACCAATGTCTATTGCAGAAAAGTGGCAATAAGCAGCAGGTATGCAATTCTCAGAGGGTCCCAAGCAATCCACCATGCAGTCACACTCGTCCGTGGACATTTGTTCCTCCCTGTCAAACTTCCGCAGAGTTCCCGAATGTCAGGTTCTGCCAATCGGACCCAATCATTCTGGGGAACAGGCCTCCGGGAGAGAGCATCAGCATCTATGTGGTTCAGACCTGCTCGGTATTCGAGAGCATAGTCATATGTAGATAATGCAGAAAGCCACCTATGGCCAGTGGCATCCAACTTAGCTGAGGTCTGCACATAGGTCAAAGGATTATTGTCAGTTTTACTAGTATTTTAGCCCCATACAAGTACTCATGGAATTGGTCAACAATAGCCACTTCAAAGCTAGGAACTCTAACTTATGTACAGGATAGTTCTTTTCGGATGGGGTCAGGCTTCTACTGGCAAAGGCCACTGGTCTCAGGCCTTTTCTAGTTTTGGTACAACACAGCCCCAACCCTTGCAAGCTAGCATCAGTGTGCAGGAAGTAAGGTTTTCTTGGATCGGCATAGGCCAGCACTGGAGCATGGGTAAGTTGATATATGATCTCATGAAAAGCAGTCTCACAATCAGGAGTCCAGCGGCCCCAAATACTTCACTCGGATGAAAATACACTCTTTCAGTCTTGAGGGATGCTGACTTTGGTATTTTTGTGGGTTGGGATACCCTTGAGTAAGGTTAAGTAAAGGCGGATCACTCTTGAATAGTCCTTGATGAAGCACCGATAATAACCACAGAATCCCAGGAATCTTTGCAGTTCTTTTTAGATTTTTGGGCTGTGGCCAGGTGGTCAAGGCCTCAACTTTACTTGGGTCGGTCTCTATTCCCTCGGTGGATACTATGTGTCCACATACTTTACTGATGTTTGAAAGAATTGACACTTATCAATGGACAGTTTAAGGCCAAAGTCCTCCAGTCGGTCCAATACCTTAAATAATCTGCTCTCATGTTCCTCCAGTGAGCTGCCAAACACAATAACATCATCTAGGTATACCAGGCACTCTAGTAAGTTCATGTCCCCCACTGCACGCTCCATAAATCATTGAAAAGTGGCTGGGGCACCTGAAATCCCTTGAGGCATCCTCATGAATTCATAGAAGCCAAGCGGACAGATAAAGGCTGTCTTCTCACGGTCCTCTGGGGCCATCGGGATCTGGTAGTACCCACTGCGGAGATCCAGCACAGAGAACCACTTGCTCCCGTTTAGGCAGTCCAAAGCATCCTGAATGCGGGGCATTGTGTACTGATCAGGGATAGTCCGCCGGTTTAAGGTGCGATAATCCACACACATCCTTACTGTCCCATTCTTTTTCCTCACTACCACAATGGGGAAGCATAAGGGCTTCTGGATTCTTGTATTACACCAGCAGCTAACATCTCTTGCAGATGCCGTCTCACATCATCTATGTCAGCAGGTGCCAGGCGTCGAGACCTCTCACGAAATGGTCTTTCGTCATGCAGCCGGATATTGTGCTCAGCTCCTTGCACGCATCCCACGCCCCATTCCTTTAAAGAAAACACCTGGTCTCTGGGCAAGCTTCTCACTGATCCTCACTTTCCATTCAGCTGGCAACGGGAGTCAAATCAAACAAGTCAGGCGTTACTCTGTCATTCTTCCTCGAACTCTTGCTGCCGGTAGCACTGCAGTGTCTGCACAATGCACATTAGCCAGGATGCAACCTCTATTTACTCGAATGTCTCTTTCAGACACATTATGAACTTGGACCATTACCCTTCTGGCATAAGCATGGGCTCTAGCAGGCAAAATACAAGGCTGACCAGCAGTCCCTCTGGCAATTTTCCATCGCCTGGTGCATCCAACATTAATATTTTATTCTTAACATCCTTTCTGATACGGACCTCTCCCTGTAAGGTACACTGGGCATTTGGCGCCAGGATCAGAGACTCAGGATCCTTCTTCCATACAATTCCGACCGGTTCCTCTGGTTCTATTTTTTCAGCATCTCTCTGTGCCTTATAGGCCTTCTTAATTAAAGCTGGAACTCTGAAAGCTCTACTAGTTTTTGACCCCTGTTTTTCATAACACAACTGTGCCAGCCTTCCGAACATATGAGCATTTGTTCCAATCAACAAAGGGACACCATCATACAGTCCAGTGGGGGACACACTAAAGCTAGAGTCTCTACTTGTTGGCACCCAGCCACGGAGGTGGGGAAAGACAGCCAAATTGGATATACCGGAATAGGGTAGGCCTTCTCACTTAACCCCATACATGCAGTCCTTCTAATGGTTGTAAGGGTACGCCTGACAAATGCTTCTGATACCAATCCTGGAACATAATTGCCACTTGGGAGCCACTGTCTAATACAGCTCTTGTAGACACTCCATTCACCTTTACAGTGGTCTCCATGGAGGGACCCACTATTCTGGACCAGTCTGGGAGGCGATAGAGGGGCCTGGGCAACTGACCTTGCCAAAAGGACGTGGAGTTAGCATTTTTGGTGCCCTCACTGGGATCATTTGTGCACCTCTAACCACTGATTTGTTCTCCAAGCTCTCCTTGTAGCCTATATGCAACTTTGTCAGTGCTTTTGGGACTGGCATTCCTTTCATGTGCCCATCCTTCCCACAATTATAGCAAAACATACTTTCTGGAGTTTGAGCTGGCCGAGGCGCCACACTGGGAGCCAGGGCGGGTATTACTAACTGGAAACCTTGGTGCCATCTCTGTCTGCTGCGTGATAAGCATTTGGAGACATCTCATCAGTTTCTCCACTTCCATGGTCAAGGAATCGAGTTCGGGAGCTGTTATCAGCAGGAGATACATGGGTGGGGTATCCCCACCCCATAGCAGATGCAGTCGGATATAGGTCAGGGCCGTACTTGCAGGCGTGGCCTTCATAAAGGACTGTTTTGAATTCCGGATCTCTCTCAACAGTTCGCTCCATTGTGGCATATCTTTCCTTATCAGAGCACTCATTGACTGCCAACCTCTGCCCCTGAACTTCACTTGATGGGCCACCCTCAGTCACCTGGGTCCTAGCCGCAGCTATTGGTGCAGGTCCCTCCCTGGAGGTCGCCTTTTTCAACTCCTCGAATTTCTCCTATTAACTCATCATAGGAGGGTGGGATTCCAGTCGATTGCCAGGTGTAACTGAAGCAACAGCAGTTCTGAGAAGTGGGCAGACTTAAGGATCCTGTCCAGCCTGGTTCGGTCCAGTTCAATCGCTGGCAAACCATCTTTCTGAGGCATTCTTGCAACAATTTTCCAGCCGAGATACATACACAAACAACAACTCCCTTGGTACTGTTGTGCATTTCTTACTCTCCACCATGAGGTCCTCATCAGAATCTGGGCTCCCATACACATTCTCCAAGGCCTCAAGATAGTCCTGTGCAGTCGCTTCGGGGTTACTGGCCCGTTGCGTATGGATGGTAGCCAGGGCAGGACCTCGGGCTCTCATTAACCCTCTTTAAGCTTTTGGATTCGAGCATTGCCATTCTAGCACTTGGGGCAAATATAGTCTATCCAGGTCTCTCAGTCATCCTCCCTTAGGGTGGGGAGGGTGCCAGAGAAGATCCTCAACCTTCGGTAAGAGTCGTGACTAATGGCAGGTGCAGGAATAGAGTCTGCATTGGTTCAGCCACCATTACGGGCACTGGAGTGGGACAGGGTGTTGGGGGAGGAACACCCCCAGGTGGCAAGAATAGTTTCTTCAAGTCCTCCACAGTTTTCCCTTCTCCCAGCAACCATTTAGCAAATTTCTCCTCAAAAGTTTCAGATAGTGGTGGGGGCTCATTCCCCCCTGGGTCTTTACTGTCCTTAGTTATCACTCTCCAAGCAGTGAAGGCTCCCTCTGGGGTAATGGTCTTTGGCACTTTGGAGCTATCTATGGGATCCTTAAACTCTACTAGGGCCAGAAAAGTGTGGGTGAGCAGATTAGCATGCCGACCCACCACCACAGGGTTTTGTAAACCTTCCACCTTGAAAGTACTCCTGGACAGTGTCCTTATTGATACCCAGGGGATGTCCAGGATAAGCATAGCATTTTGGTCAATCTCCTCCCCAGTACACCACTCCACCAGCCGTGCACAGCCACTTCTGTCGGGTACCCATTTTTTTCTTAACAGTGGTTCGTAAATATGGCCACTAGAGGACACACAATCCCAGCGGTGAGCCTCCAAGATGTAACCCCTAGATGGCGCTATCCCAGGGCTACTACCCCTGCCTGATTTGCCACTAACAGGTTGAGGGCCTGGATCCAATGGCGGGTGCCTCCACCCAGAGGTCAGGGTTTGCAATAGTTAAACTTACTTGGTCACAGCCCTCTGAGGACACTGCAACCCCTTTCTTCCCACTAGTGGCCCACACAATATATCAGAATTACCTTCACAGTATACACTTACCCCAGGACTAGTTCCGGCACTGGACCTCCTGTGAAATAAGATACAGTGCAACAATCACAGTACAGTACTTTAACATAGACAAATACCTCAGGCAGTATAACTTTGCTGAAACAAGCAGCTCTGATTTATTTAGGGGATATAACAAGGACAGGGGAAATCAGGTTAATTAGCTTATCACTTTACTATCTACCTATGGCTCTGTGCACAGGCTCTATCCCTACCAGTTACTGTCCCTGGGTACCCAAGCCCTAGTGGCTAGTCCAAACCGTGGGAGCTGGTAGGGGTCCTTTCACACAGTGAAAAGAAAATTAGTTTAAACAGTCAGCAGTACAGTGATCCCATTTGGATTTAATGTGGCAATTCAACAGGGAGCGACCCTGAATTAGTACTCATGACCTCCAAACAAGATAGGGTCCTTCAACGTCAGCAGGGCTACTCTTGAGCTCCATGAGACTCTTCACACATTTATATGGTAAAAAGAAAGTACTATACCAGGCAGGCTGCTTCTCTATCGATGGCAATTGCTGCACAATACCCAGGAGAACACACAGCAGATTCGGTTCTGACAGACTGGTGCAGTCCAACAATTTCCAGTCTTCTACAGGGTGAGCCTGGTTTCTACTCTTCAGAGATCCTTTGATTCTTTTCACAGGGCCAGTTCAGTCCTAACAAGCAGTTACACAAGCTGCAGACCGGAACTCTGGCCTTACACACGTTTTTGACTGAAACTGTGCACTGAAGGAGACAGGGTTTCTTTCCCCTTCACTCCAGAGCTAAACTGAAACTCCAACAGACAAAACCGGCACTTCCTTTGAGTTCCTCCCAGTTCTTGACTGGATTGGCTGTCACTCACAATAGACTGCTGCTGTTGGTCCAAAAAGGCGCCGAAGTCTAAACTACATCTCCCAGAGTCACTGCCCATACAATCCTCTTGTGGCTGGCTCAGATTATGAGTCCAAGTTCTGAATCGTCCAAGGCACCATTTTAGAGCTAGCTTACCCCACACTGATTGGTCCAGTTCAGCAGTTCAAAACCAGAATGGGAACTAGGCAGACACAGTTCTGACTGCAAAGAAAGCAGGTTAGACAAACTGTAATTTCATTATTACTGTAAATGATTTCTGGCAAACAGTTACATCTTTCAGATAGGTTCCTTTGCACCCTAGTGACTGCAAAATGGAGTGAATTGGCAGCAGCTCGAGTGGTACTCAAACAGAGAAGCACACAGTCCCCCCATACAAACTAATTATATCTGCAAGCAGACAGCTCTTAAAGAGACAGTACCAGAGGCTCTAAAAACACTCACTGATAAATGGCTTAAACGCCAAACACCATTCAGGCTTGGAGCATTCAAGCAAGCTCCTGGAAGTCTTTTGGGAACCCCCATTTGCAGGGGGGTTACACAGGAAATCTCTGGCTTGGAGGAGCTCTCCTTCAAAATATTCCAGAGGACTCACCTCTATACCCAGAGATGGACAAGGTAGGAGAGCTGGCTGAATTCTGATCCATTACTGAGCATCCAGGCACTTCCCTGACCTATGACCTAGGGCTCACTCCTGTTAACTTTATGAAGTAGGGGGGAACTGAGGTTGGGGGTGTGATACTTCTCAGGAAGAGGAGAAAGTATTAAGAACTAGTTAAAATTGATTGCATGTATTGAAAATAATCATAATCAACTGCTCCCTCTATATATAAATAAGATGATAAACTATCTATTTAAATGTTTAACTGCAGTATGATGGAGTGGATCTGAAAAAGAAATCCATCAGATTCGTTTTGCATGCCCCACCGTGATTCTCTGCTTCCTGTGGTCTTGCAGCCCACTGGATTCAAGATACTTAATCAGTCCTTCTTTCAGCATGGTTTCCATTAATTTCCTCACCACTGCTGTAAGACAGACTGGCCTATAGTTAGTCAGTAACTAACTAACTAACTGAGGTCTTCAGTTAGTGAAGGGCAAAGAAGCTTCTAGCTGGAGGCTGGGACAGTAAGTAGACTCGAAAGATTTTCTTAGCTGGTATTCTGTGTGTTTGTAATTGTAGTTGAGGGCTGGTCTTAACTGCCATTTATTGTGGTTTTTCATTTAGTTTGGGCAGCCTTTTATTGCTTTTGCATTTAGCTTGGGCAGGAGGAAGGGATTCAAACTGAAAATGTGGTGTTTGTGAGTGTTTAAAAATTGCTCTCTGGCCTGTAAGTGCAGGTATCATATTACAGGGGATTAGAGCTTGAAGGTGCAGTGATGGGCAGACACAGTGCTGATACACTCTTGGGAGAGTAGTGTGTAGGCCCTAATCCCCCCGTCCCCAGAGCTTGGCTCATTTATAGGGGACCACCTGCCCTGCAATTGGAGGAAAAGGCTTCAGGTGCAGCTCATGTAGTTCTAGCCACTGGGGGTTGGGTTTAAAGAATGGGACAAAGGAGCTTAAGGAGTTGTACACTTCCCCTAAAAGTTTACTGTGTAGTACTGCACCTAGTAACGGGGGTACCTGTTTACTGTGGGACTGTATCTAGGATTAGTTGGTGACTTGATTAGTGGTGTATCTTGGACTAGTGGGGAACCCGGTGGTTCACCCAGGGAAACCTACTTGGAAGGGGATGGGACCACACATCATTAGGGCCGGCATCTTTGGGAGGGTGGTGGTGCACAGGGTGTGGGGTGGCCATGATACTGGACTGGGCTTGGAAGTTTGGTGGTTGCCCAGTGTGCTAACAGCTGGCACAGCTCAGGGAGGAGGTTGAGGGGATTAGGAGACAGCTGGAGGGAGAGGGGAGGTATGGTTGGGGAATAGGGCAGGGGCTCTCCCATGGGGTTGCACAAAGCACTAGGGGCGGAGGCATAGGGAAAGGAGTGCAGGAGAGTACTCTGGGGTCGTATAGGGACCTGGACACTGGGGGCTCAAAAGGAAGACACTACCAAGGAAGCAGGCAGGTATCTGGAGACCCTCACAGAGGGGGGCCAAAGGGAGGACATTCTCAGGGAAGTAGGCAGATGGCTGGGGCTGGACAGAAGGAAGCAATGGGGGGAGGTGGATCGGACCTTAAGCTCAGTAACTGCTTCAATTCTCTTCTTCTGCTTGAGGATGAGGGATGATGCTAGCCATGACAGGAGGCGGTTGAGAGATGGAAGGGAGTGGAGGCCAGAAGGCAGGGGCGGATAGCAGTAAGAAGTGGGGGAGCTTGGAACGTGATAAAATGGGGGAGTGGGGAATCAGAGCAGGAGGAGGAGGGGGTATAGGGAGGAAAGCGTAAGGAGAAGGACCAGTTGGGAGGAAAGCGCAAGGAGAAGGACCAGTTGGGAGGAAAGGGCAAGGAGAGGGACCAGAAGTACAAGGAGGATACAGCAAAGGGAGCTGAGGGTTAAGGCCAGGGGAGCACAACAGGCAAGGACGGGCTGAATGGAAGTGGGAAAGAAGGGAGGATGAGCCAGGCAAGTATAGCAGATGGGGAGGAAGGACCAGTCGCGAGCAGTGATTGGGGGGTAGCTGGGTACAGAAGGATACTCAGGAGGAGGAGAGGCACAGGATCAGAGGGGAGGCGGTGGCCAGGGTAAATAAGGAGGGGGCGGCAGGTGTCACCCAGATAGAGGGAGGAGGCGAGGCCTGCTAGGGAGGGGCCGGTAGAAAGGATGAAGGACATGGTGGGGGGAATGGAGGAAAAGAGGCTCTGTTGGGGGATTCCATGATCAGAGGTATCAAATGGGATAGGTAGGGGGGAAGCCTGCCCGGTTAGAACAAAATGCTTCCCTGGACTAACAGTGCACAGGGCCAAGCATGAGGTATATCAGCTGGCAAAGGATTGTGGAGGTTCCCCCGACATACTGGTCCACCTGGGTACCAATAACATTGAGAGAAATAGTGAGCTAGAGATACAGGCAAGGTTCAGGGAGCTTGCCAGGGTCTGTCATGACACAGGATGCACGATTTCCTTCTCGGAAATCCTGCCAGTGCCAAAGGCTAGTGGGAAACACAAGAGAAAGATTAGGGAGATAAACCAGTGGCTCAGGGAGTGGTGTGGGGCCAGAGGGTATGGGTTGATGGGGGACTGGTGGGAGACCTGGGAGGATAAGGGGCTATATGCTAGAGATAGGCTCCATCTCAGTTTGGAAGGGAGGGAATCCTTGTTGAAAATAGAGGGGTTCACTGGTGAAAGGTGGGGTTTAAACTTGTGAAGGGGGAAGGATGGGAGAAAGGGCTGTCGAGGGGGGTACGATAAAGGAGAGAATCTGTCTCCACCCTCCTGGGAAGCTGGAGGAATGCAGGAAGAGGCTGACTGGTAAGGTGCTGTCCCGGGGGAAGACGGAATCCCCATGGGAACATGAGCAGGGGAAAGGGAGGTATACGGAAAGGGTGGAACATAGTCCTGCTAAATGCCAGGAGCTTGGGCAATAAAATGCCTGAGCTCCAGGCGATGCTAACGGAGGGAGAGGTGGATGTGGCAGCGGTCACTGAGACCTGGGCCACTGCAGGGCATGACTGCGACCTGAACCTGAAGGGTTACACCATGTTCAGGAAGGACAGGGGGGAGGGAAGGGGAGGAGGGATAGCAATAATAGTCAAAAATTGCATTGGCATAGGAGGAGTAGAGGAGGCGGAGGGAACTGTAGAGGCAATTTGGGTCATCTTGATAACAAGGGGGGGCAAAAGAGTAAAAATAGGAGCGGTGTATAGACCGCCCACGCTGGCGGAGGAGCTGGAGGAGAGTCTGGTGGCAGATGTGAGGAGACACTGCAGTTTGGGCAGGGGAAGGGTGGTGGTGTTGGGGGATTTAAACATGCCAGGAATAGACTGGGAGACTATGACATCCTCGGTAGCCAGGGAACAGAGATTGTTGGATGCCTTTCAGGATACGTACCTAACTCAGCAGGTGGGGGAACTGACCAGGGAGACGCGGATACCGGATGTGGTCCTGGCAGACAGTGACCAGATTGGTGGCCTGGAGGTAAGGGACCCGTTGGCGGGGAGCAACTATGCCACGGTCTGGTTCTGCCTGGACCTAGGAGGGGTAGAAGGCTGCACAAAGACAGAGGTAACTGACTTCGGGGGGCGGATTTCAAGGAAATGGGAAGGATCCTTAAGAATCATTTGGATGGGATTGGGCCAGACATGGACGCTGACAGTAGGTGAGAAATCATCAGGAGGGGGGTGCAGAATGCTACCAGCACCTGTACAAGAGTAAGACAAAAATGCAGTAGGGCCCGTAAACCCTGCTGGTGGACCAGGGAGGTTCAGGAGGTGGTGAGGGGAAAGAAGGCAGTTTATAGGTATTTCAAGTGCTCAAGGAGTGAAAGGGATCGAAGGGAGTACGAGCTGATGGCCAGAAGGGCCACTAGGATGGTGAGGGTGGCTAAGGCAAGGAAGGAGCAGAACCTGGCCAGGGAAATTAGGAGAGGGAACAAGGGGTTCTTTAGATACACTGGGGAAAAGTGGAGGGTGAAGGGGCAGATTAGCAGGATTAAAGCAGGGGATGGATGAGCACAAGACCCGGGGGAGCAGGCTGAGGTACTAAATGAGTACTTCGCCCCAGTTTTCAGCAAGGAAAATGGAGGGGCTGTATCATACATGGGAGGAGATGGTGAAACTGAGGAGGGGGGGACCCTTACCGATCGGCGGGTCTGGGGAGAGGGAAGCCATCACTGGCGGGGAGGCAAAGCAGGGGACGAGGTAGCGAGGTGGAAATCACAACAGAGAGAGTGAGGGAAGCCCTCAGGTCCCTTAAGACAGAGAAAGTACCGTGACCAGATAAATTACATCCCAGAGTGCTGAAGGAACTAGCGGATGTCCTGGCAAAACCCCTGGTGGAGCTTTTCAGCATCTCTCTGAGGACAGGGTGGGTGCCCCAGGATTGGAAGGTGGCGCATATAGTGCCTATCCACAAGGGGGGATCAAGGGAGGTAGCAGGGAACTACAGGACTGTCAGCCTGACATCGGTGGTGGGCAAGGTGATGGAGGGCATTGTCAAGGAGTGGCTGGAGGGGGCCTGGAAAAGTCAGGGTGCCTGGACAATAGGCAGCATGGATTCATCCCGGGGAAATCATGTCAGACAAACCTTGTAGAGTTCTATGACTGGGTGACAAGTGCCTTGGATCTGGGTAGACCAGCGGACATCCTCTTTCTTGACTTCAGCAAGGCGTTTGACTCTGTTCCTCACGGGGGCCTATTGGATAAGCTGGTAGAAATGGGTGTGGGGAACCAGATGATCAGACGGATAGGAAATTGTCTCCAGAACCAGACCCAGAGGGTCGTGGTTGGCAGGATAGTCTCATCCCCAAGTAGGGCCATTAGTGGGGTCCCTCAAGGATTGGTCCTTGGGCCCCTCCTGTTCAACGCCTATGTGTCTCTGACATAAGGAAGGTATCAGGGAGGAGATGAGTCTCTTTGCGGATGACTCAAAACTGGGGGCAGTGGTGGATGGGGAGGAGGGGAAAGTGGCCCTACGGGGACCTGGAGGCTCTGGAAAGGTGGTCTAGAAAGTGGAAGCTGAGGTTCAATGCAGGGAAATGCAAGGTACTGCACCTGGGAGCCAGAAACCCAGGCCAAGTGTACACCCTGAGGGGGGAAATGCTACAAGTCTGAATGGCTGAGAGGGACCTGGGGGTGGTGGTGGATGTCAAGATGAACAACTCCGAGACTTGTAGGAGGGCAGTGGCCAAGGCCAACAGGATGCTGGGATGCATCACTAGGGTGATCACCTCCAGAAGGAGGGAAGTGATACTCACTCTGTATAACTGCTTGGTGAAGCTACACCTCAAGTACTGCATGCAGTTTTGGAGGCCACACTTACAGAGGAACATCGAACTTCTGGAGAGGGTCCAGAGGAGGGCAACCAAAATGATCTGGGGCTTGGGGAACAGGACTTATGCGGAGAGGCTTGAAGAGCTAAATATTTACACATTGGAAGACAGAAGGGACCAGGGGAACATGATAGAGGTCTTCAGGTACATGAAGGGGGTAAATAGGGGAGGAGCAGTCAGGGTGCTCCGAAGGAAGGACGGGGGCAACTAGAGGGCATGGGTGGAAGCTGGAGGGGGGAGATTCAGGGGAGAAAGGAGGAGGTGCTCTTTCACTGAGAGGGTGGTGGAGCCATGGAATGTGCTGCCCAGGGGCTGGTGGAGGCAGAAATGGTGGAAGGGTTCAAGAGGGGTGGGACAGGTACAGGGAAGGATTCTGGAAGCAAAGTCCTGTGCAGCGAGAATATCGGGACTGGAAGGGAGAAACCAGAGAGGGTGGGGGAGGGGCAGCAAGGTCGGCTCCAGGGTGGGGGTTGACCAAACGAGCAGACATGAAAGACCGTTAGACCTATTCTGCTGGCATTTTAGTATGTCAGTATAGTTAAGAAGGGCATAATCATGGAACTGGGGGGGTGGGGCTTAACCAAACAATGACAGTAAATACAATTATGAAATGGGTAGAAAGAATGATGTATTCTGATTGGCCGAGAGCTGCTTTCAGCTGGGCCGTTATCCCAGCACAACGGCCCAGCTGAAAGTATTATGTTTAAAAATGCATAAAATTAACTAAAAAGTACCCATTTCATAATTGCAATAAGGCACTCCAGGGGGTGTGTTATGGTGGGCTAACAGCCCTTCTCGGGTGGCGGAAGCCCTCGGCTATGCCTCGTGCTTCAACCCACCCCGAGGTGGGCCGTTATCCCACCATAACACCCCCCCGTCATGCCTTATTGCTTAATCAATCAATCAAGTCTTTATTTAACCAGGCGGTCAACGTTGAGCGAAAGCTCATTTGCAAGATGGACCTGGGTGGAGCATGGACAAGTGTTTATACAGGTCATGCACAGGCTTAAGCATGCACTGGGACCAGGTGTGGATGGATAAGCCTCATTTTCTCCAAGTCAAGGACAAAACAGTTAGTATGTGTCCAGACCAAATAATTTCTCTCAATGAATTCTCAAACTGTTCAAGCACTGATTTTGCCCAGGGGTCATTCATATAAAAATGTGTTACCACTGCCTTCATATTGGGGCAGGAGAGGTTTTGACTCAAATAGTGGTAGATTCTCCTGCTATGGACAAATACCTGGGGCAGTGTCTGTCAGAGCTCATCCCTGCAGTGACGATTCAGACATCATACTGGAAGGTCACCAGACTGGGACAGAATGCCTATAGCTTTTTTTTATGATTTCCTTTCAACTCAATGACAATTCTATAGGACGCTTGACTGCCTCTACACTGCCAGCACTTTACTTTCATTACTCACTAAATCACTTATATCTTTAGGGTCTAGTGACAGTTATTCTTCTCTTTTAAAAGTCATCCAGCCTGAAGGCCACTGTGATCTCTCCCCGAACTTCAAACTTAACCGTTCTACTTCCAAAGGCTTGTTAGTGAACTCTGCTCCCTTCCTTTTCCTAATACAACAATAAATTAATGCCAGCACTCCAGAAGTCAAATTCCACTGTATGCAGTGTAAGATTTATTTCATTGCGAGGAGATGAACAGAACAGACAAAAAACCCTAGCGCCTTGACCGTTAGGTCTTCCAGGGGGTTCCTTCCTTTTCCTGCCTCCTTGTATCTGATGGAGGCAGCACCTCAGCTATGTCATGGCTTCAGGTCTTCTAACGGGATGAAGCAAATGAGGGATGCAGCATCTCGTTACTGGGGGGGGGGGTGTACTGCTTCTGCCCAACATTGCAGCTGGAAGGACTGACGCACGGGAAGGTCATGTGACTAGCCCAAGGATACGTGAGTACAAGTAGCAGCATTCAAAATGATAAATCTAGACTGACAAGAAATTCCAAAAAATGTAAGGTGTGCAAATATCCACAAGCAAAAATGTAGCATATAGCTGAATGATTGCAAAATAGTGAGGTCTCAACCAGCAGAAAAGGTAGAGTTGTAGAAAACAAATAAAGGAATAATGAAATTATCAACTTGTCACTGACCTCCTTCAAAGTTAATCAGAAAAATATTCTGGGAATGTTCTGCTACTAAACTTGAAGAACTCAAGCTTTAGGTAGATTTATTTTTAAATGTTCTGTAAAACATATTTGAAACATTATCTTGAGAACATAAATAATACCGGCATAAACTTCAACACAATGGGACGGAGCAGTGATAACATTTCTAGCGTTAACCTGGCTGTGCCTGTAGTGGGCTTTAAACCTGGCCTCCTGGCTCACAGACCTTTTGCTGTACGCGGCCTGTTACTCCCACATCAGCCTAAGGTGGAAAAATACACATAAAGTTTAACACAATGGGATGCAGCTGTGATAATGTTTCAAGTGCTATCCTGGCTGTACATGTGGTGGGCTTTGAACCAGGACAAGCAGCCTGTTACACCCACATCAGTCTAAGGTGGAAAAATACACATGCATCTCAGTGCCAACTGCAAGTTATTTCAGCCCCCCTTCCCCCATCATGCTGCTGCTCACAACCAGTCACTCCGTGAGGAGCAGCCTTGAGGAGGTACCATGCTCTCCTGGTTAGTCAAAGGACTGTGAGTCAGGAGATCTGGGTTCAAATCTCAGCTCCCAGGCAATGCAGTCCAATAGTTTCAGCCAGGAGCTAATAGCTAGCAGAGTCAGGTTGGAACCACAGCAAATTAGTCATATGACCTTGGTAGACACGTCTCTTGACCTGTGTGTTCTTCAGCTTCCCAGCTGCAAAATTGCGTAAAAGCTGTCCCCCCCACACACACACACACTCTCCTCCAATAATATGCTGCCTTCCAGTTAGCTGTCCTGGAGGGAAATTAATTCTAAATAAACCACACTGCCAGACTGTTGAGCCTCTGTGTCAACAGGTCACATTGTGAAAGGGTTACAAAACCTAGTAAGCTGCTAGCCCCCCAATAATAGAAAACTCAGAACTCCATCATCCCCACAGTTCCCAAGAGGACTTATCTGCAGCAGAGAAACATTCAAACCTCAACATTCAAGGGAAGCAAACAGTAACCCAGATGTTAGCCTTTAACCATTTTCTGTACTATTTGTCTAAAATCCATGTGGCCCCTTGTCCTGCCTTCTCATGTTACAGTACATGAAAGAGTTTCCTCTCTCCCCTTCAGTTGGCTGCCGGAAACAGAAACTCAAGTGTCTTCCAGTTCCAGCTCCCAGAGGGGAAGTGATAGAGGGTGACCCCAGCCCTGCTCAGCCTTGTGCTACTGGATTAAGTTTCAGGTCAACAGATGTCCCTGCCCTCTAGATAAGATTTGGGCATACACATGTTACAGGCAGCTTAGTGGAAAACAAAAGATGCATGGATCCTGAAGCCAGAATACTCCAAGTTTAAGAAATAAAATATTCCTGAGTCCCACAGGAGAAAAAAACTCTTGTTTTCATGTAAACCTTGTTTTCCTAATCATTATTATGACGATGTTATCTATGCCACTTGCCCCTAGGTGTCACCTTTCTAGACTAGGTACATGGTACAACTCCCTCTGCTGCTTTATCCTTCACTGTCCTTTTTGTATCCACCACTGTACCTTGTATGACCAGGTCAGACCAGCTGTACAGGTCCTCAGTTACAGATGCTCATAGCATGGTGGACGTATGGGGTTAAATATTGGCTATAAAAACTGCCCTCTTAACTTACCATGCTGCATGCCCCTTTCTCCCACTCGGGGCACAATCTACAGTGGAGCCCGCCAGGAGGAAACACAGTGTCACAGTTTTTTGCATGACTAATGAGATAAACTGCCATCGATGTGGCCAGTTTCACAGGACCACTGGATCGGCAATACGCTACGCCTGAGATGCTAGTGACCCAGGTCCAGGAGCAGAAATGGGTGTAGCAGGAGGTTGGCTGGGTGGGCAATGTACGTCCGGAGGACTGGCCTCCTCTCCTGTGGAGGGGGAACAAGCTGCAATGTGCCTAGACTGCCACCATGTGGCGATGTGGTGGCAGGGCAAACAGTGCAACTGGGGACGTCTGGTGGTAGACGTGGTATGGACCTCTACACACACTTGTGTCAGTGCGTGCCACTGGACGGGGGAAGAAAATGGTAAATAGGGCCAGTTTGTGATGCCCAGCTGGCTCCCTGACACACACTGCTGCCCAGTCCTGACAAATCTGGATGTGGACTCTGAGTGAGGAAGGAAGATAGCCCTCCCCCTCCTGGCCCTGCCATGGGGGTAAATCTGTGGGGGCCTGTACCTCCAGTAAGTCCTGGGGCAGGCAGATGTCGGTTGGGGTGAGCTGAGACTGAGTGGATGCCAGCCCTGGGAAAAAAACACTGACTGGAAAAAAAAGAAAGTAACAGCGTTTCCAGCAGTAACTCTGCAGAATTATGTAGTATTATGTGTTTCATCCTGGTGGGCTCTACTGTACATTCACAAGTCAGAAACAGATGTCACATTCCCAGGCCAGCTAGGAGTGCTGGTAAATTTGCCTTCCGGTATAGAGTGTTCCAGCTATGAAATAGCTTTCCCCTGGGTCCTACCTTACCAACAAGTGACCCCTCTGTCAAATGGTTGCTCAAGACTGTTACTGCATCTCATTGTGACTGTACTTAATCTATGCCGGGCATTATTATTTATAACCCTGCCTAGACCTCTTCTCCTCTGATGCATCCACCTGAGGAATCGGTTTCTGTATCAAACCGTGCACTGCATTGCCTGCTACTGTATCTGCATAGTTACTACAAATTCTGTATCTTTATATCCATAACCATATCTTATATTTTCTTTATATTTACTACAATATATTTCATTACTGCGTATACTTCCTGATTGTCCCTTACACCCGCCATGCTCCATCTGTAAATTAGTTTGTTTCTTAGTCTATATATATGTAACTAGTAAAACAATTTCAATAAATACCTCAGCCAAGAAGAATGGAATGGCTTGAAATTCACGTTTTTCTTTAGAATGCTCAGTTGAGGTGTGCTGTTGTATGTTTACTGGTAGCTGCATTCCCCAACCCCTTTCAATAATAGACAGAAAGAAGGTGGTGCTATAGGTTCTCCCCTTCCTTGGGACGCCCACAGACCTGACAGCTAAAGATTTTCAGATTGCTTGCCATATCTGCAGAGCCTCCGCATCCACCCCCTAGCCCGTTGAGTTTGTAATACAACAAATGCCGACACAAGCCAAATGAGTCAACTATCTTGGGGGTTGATGACGATGATGTACTGTGGGTACAGCAACCTGAAAACATTTAACCCAATCAGTAGGCACATTAATATATTCAAATACCCAACAATGTCATACATGTGAGCATATCAGGGCTACAGAATGCTCTTTGCTTACAGACAGACACTGAAAAATACATGAGGCAGAAGTGATAGAACTTGAAGCTGGAGGGTCTCTTTTATTACTTCTTACAAAGTTAGATTGTGTGTGTGTGTGTGTGTGTGTGTGTGTGTGTGTGTGTGTGTGTGTCTGTCTGTCTGTCTGTAATTGGCACAACGGTGGGAAAGAAGTGTAGTTAAGTCTATTCTACAGATCAGAGTGCTAAAATGACAAATTCTCAGGTTTGAATCCGTCCACAGTCACTAAACTGGCTTACTGTGTGACCTTGAGCAAGTCAACAGACTGATCTGGATCACTCTCCCAGCTGTATAACAGGGTACAAGCGAGACCTTCCCACCCCTGAGACCATGAGATCCTGCATATCAGCTGGACAGTCCTGGGGACAAACATTATTGGCTACAGACAACGGGCCTGCTTTGAGAATGATCATACAAGTGAAGTAACATAACTGGATTGTGTCAAACTAGTAAAAGGGAGACTAAAGGACATAATGTTTGAAATGTTTAAAGTTAGATGGAAAGGTGAAAGTGAAAGTGAGGCGTACATGGTCATTTATAAATATTCAACCTCCTTATACTCTGCCTTTTCCCCAGGGTCACAGAATAAGTGTTGGTTGTGCAAGTAGAACCTGGCACTACTTCAAGGTTATATGGCATTAACCGATTGTGTGGCCTCAAACAAAAAACGTGGTGGCTGATACACAGACACATACCCACACAGAGCAACAGACACAGGACACTTACAGTGCGCACGCGCATGCGCTCGCACACACATACACATACACACACACACCTACATAGGTGGTGGTGGGGGGGCAAAAACAGTGGTAGCATTCAAGAATGCATGAGATAGGCATAAGGAAGTCTTAGGGGAAGGGAAGGGGCAGGGTGGGTGAATGGGACAGAGATCAAGTAGGATCTGCGATGATTCTATAGGCAGGGAAAAACGGGCAGGCTAGGTGGGCCAAGCAGTCCTTATCTGCTGGCAAATTCTATGTTACCATGTTTCATACACAGACACAGGACACCTGCATGCAGTGTTTACATAAACCCACAACACTATATACACAGATCTAAACTTTTACATACAGTGCTTATATACACAGATGAGCACACATGCACATGCACACGCACACACACACACCACTACATTCACAGATGCACATATGTAAACAGCACTACAAACATAACTGCAAAAACTCGGCACCACGGAGAGACATACGCACACTGATGCACACTAATAAATACACACAGATGTGCATACACACTGACGCACACTAATACATACACACATATACACTATTGCATACACAGACATGTATGCACACAATGCGCACATACATATACGCAATTGTGTACCCACATGCTAAGGCATACACACAGATGCATACACATGCAGTCACACTACTCAGTTTTGTACCCACATGCTAATGCATACATGCTGATGTGTACACATACAAACTACACAGTTGTGTACCCACACGCTAATGCATACACACAGATGTGTACACATACAAATGACACAGTTGTGTACACACATGCTAATGCATACGCACAGATGCATACACATACAAACTACACAGTTGTGTACCCACAAGCTAATGCATACACAGATGTGTACACATAGACTACACAGTTGAGTGCCCACATGCTAATGCATACACACAGATGCGTACACATACAAATTACACAGCTGTGTACCCACATGCTAATGCGTATACACACATAAACTACACAGCTGTGTACCCATATGCTAATGCACACACACAGATGCATACACATACAACACATACAAACTACACAGCTGTGTACCCATATGCTAATGCACACACACAGATGCATACAAATACAACACATACAAACTACACAGCTGTGTACCCACATGCTAATGCATACAGTCATGCTAATATACAGAGATGCATACCCACTGATGCACACTGTACATACACACAGGTGCGTATACACACCGGTACACACTAATACCCACGGAGATGTGTACACACCCATAAACTTACACTTTCTTTTACCCATATTCTGTTGCTGCTGTGGCAGCCAGTGTCACTTTACAGCAGGAGGCGTGAGCAGTGGGTATGCCAGGGTGATAGTCAGAAAACAGGTGGGAGCTGCAGCACTGGGCAGAAGCTATGACTCAAGCTGGAGATAGAAGGCATGCAGGAGTTGTTTTGGCCAGGGTATGAGTCAAAGGAGGTTTTTTATAGTCGGAATAGTACTAGTAGATTAAGTCTCTCATAGATAAAAATGGAAGTACAGAAGAAACACTCCTTTGAGGGTTGTTTTTAAAGTGACAGAGAGATGCATAAGATTAAAGAAACAATGAAAGGTGCCACAGAAGAATTAATTATCCCTGCTGTAACGACATGGCTTTAAGTTGTGTTTAATTGGTTGAAGAATTTTTATTTGCTCCCAAGGCCTGGGTACACTCTCTTTCGAGCACCCACAAGGCACATCCCCTGCTGCCTACCGGAGTCTCCTTACTGTGCTGATCTCAAGACAAATCTCACCCTCCTGAGTCCTCTGTCAGCTGGAGATTTCAGCTTATCCCTGTCAAGGATTCGTCCTACAGCCACCAGAAGAGATGTGCCTTCGATCAGCCTGTTGATGGTGGGGTAGTAACCCAGCTCATTTCAGGGGCCTGGTGACGTGGAAGGGTCTGCTAGAGGGGCCATCATCTAGTGTGCCTGGTGCCATTCCATCCTCCTGTTTTGGGGCACTGCCCACCAGCCATGCAAGCACTACTGTATGGCTTCCTGGGGCAGGGATGCTCAGCAGTGCATGGCCAACCATGCTGCCAAAAGTGCTTCTGCACTGCCACCTCCAGGAGCTGCTAGACAAGTGGAGCTGTACAACACTTAGGGAGGGAAGCATCCAAAGGACTCTCTGAATCCCTCCTTGCTACTAACATTCCGGGCTCAGGCACGAACCCGGGTCACCAGTGGGTGGATGCTGCATGATCCAGCTGGGGCAGGTGGAAAAAGGAGCAACCCGACACCAGGGAAGTGATCCACTGCATTGGGGAGAGGGACGGGGGAGCTGCTACACACCAGATAACTGTTGACTGGTGTGCAGTCAAAAGGGAAATGGCAGGATCCTCCTTTTCTCCAGACAGTCTGGGTAAAGCACACACTGGATCACTTCACACCAGAGGATGGCATCACTCTGGGAGCTTCTGGTAGGCACAGCTGAGGTAGAGGGGGTTAGCTGGACTCACCAGTGCACCATTACCATGTTAAAGATAGGCCTGCTTTGAGTAGCTCCTCTCATTTCCTCTCCTTTTTGCAAAACCTGAGTGATTACAGGAGATGGGCTGCAGTGCCGCAAGCCTCTTACGATGAAATTGTGAAAATAACAGGTAACTCTGTGTTCTTGGAAATAATTTAAAAGGAAAATCAGACCAGGTGGGACTCATAATGTTGAGCACTAATGAAATCTACTTCAGAAAATCTGTACTATCTGTAGTGCAGTGTGAGGAGCTCAGTAGGTAGCATTCCGATCTCTGGGGCTGGAAGATCAGAAGGTTTGTGGGTTCTAGTCCTACACCAGGTACTTGGGGTAATACCCATCACTGGCACTGTAATGCAGTATGCGGGGGGTTGGGGGCTGCACTGGTGAGGTGCTGTCCTTTTGGATGAGACGTTAAACTGAGGTCCCGTCTGCCCATCTCTGGTCACTGTCCAGGTGGAAGTAAGAGACCCCATGGTGCTTAGCAAAGAAGAGTAGGGGGTTTCCCAGGTGTTATGGCCAAACAAACCCCCAACAATAAAAACTAGTCCCTGTAACCCACTCTCCAAGATGCACCGGGAAAAAAGCTGTCACCGCATAGTGTGCTTTTCCTGGTCAAAAATGACAAACGGATAAATAAAATTACTCTAGGACACAGTCTTGGCAAAGCATTTTATTTTTATTCTCTGTATAATGAAACCAACCCCCCATATATCTCTCCAGTCTCCTTTCCAATAAGACACACTACAGTTCACTCTAGCCTTGTATAAACTAGATTTATGTAGAGAGAAGGTAATCAAACAGTAATTGGTTCTGTATCAGTTCCTGCAATGATGAACTGCAACTAACAGCCCCAGCAGACTTTGCTTGCATTTAATCTGGGGGCACTTCAATGATAGCAGGGGGTCATCGGCACTCACAGTGGTATATTGTGGTTCTCAGCTGTTAATTAGGGTTCAGTACCCCTGTGAGTGTGAAGTGACCTTTGTGGAGGCTCATGCTCTTGTAAGGACCTTAAATGAAGCTTTTGTTCAAACTGCAAACTAAGGCAAGTTGATAAAGATAAATGCGGTTTGACACTGAACCAAGGACCAAGTGTCATGCCGTCTAACTGAGCCCAGGATATTTCTGGGAACATCTCGCATCTATACCACAATAACTACTTGAGACTGCTGCAGGAAATACAGGTTGGCCTGGTAAGATGGCAGGTGTTACCTTTGATGTTATATGGAAGAATTCAAAGTTTAAAAATGAACGTTCTGCCCCGCCTTCTGTTTTTATTTCAGACTCTCCCAATCCAGATTCCTAGGGAGTTCTGGAAACAACTCCAAAAAGTCACACAAAGTTATACTTGGAACAAGAAACACCCCAGAATAAATATATGCACTTTACAGGCCCCTAGAGAGGGAGGAGGTTTGGCACTTCTGAATTTCTATCGGTACTACTTAGCAGCAAGGGGAGCCAAGCTGATCACCTGGGCAAAAAGGAAATCTGAGTCGGGCTGGTACCAGTTGGAAGAACTAGCTTTAAAGGGATGGGCACTATTGTCCCTTCCGACGAATACCACCCCAAAGCAGATACGAAGGGAGGTGGCCAATCCCTGGATTCATCAGTCAATTAAAATCCTATCTAGATTAAGAAAGCTGACACATACACAGAAGGTCTGGGACCATTATCATTGATTAGACATGAGCCACAGTTCATACCCCCCCCCCCACTTGGACAAGGGATATTTAAATTGGACCACTAAGAAATTGGTACGGTTTACACAGTGTCTAGACTCAAATGGCATATTGTCATTTGTTCAGTTGAAAGACAAATTCTCCCTAGAACAAACAAAGCAGTTCCGTTATTTTCAACTCAGACATTTCCTATCTGACCCAAAGGTTCTCTGAGGGATACAACGGGAACAGACAGAGTTAGAGTCATTCTTTTATTCTGCAAACACACTGAAGGATAATTCTCATGCCCTCTTGCAACTCTACAAGTGTATCACACTATCGTCCCCTGCTATGGTGGACAAGGTGCGGGAGAGATGGGAAACAGAGCTAGACATAACCATACCACCACGGCTTTGTCATAGGAGACTGGCTAGAGGATGGGGGGGTCACAAGCTCACCCTCTTGGAGGGAATTTAACTGGACGATTGTAATGAGATTCTTCCTAACCCTGGCAACTACGCAGCATTATAATACTTCTGGGGCAGACAGGTGCTGGAGAAAATGCGGAAGATGTGGCAATCATGCCCGTATTTTCTGGAAGTGTCCAGAGATTAAGGGGTTCTGGCAGCAGGTGCACTTTAAAATCCAACGCGTAATCAGTACACAATTACCATTCACGGGAGAGGACATGGTATTGGGCCTCCCTACCCTGTTGTCAAGGAACCGAGACATAATTAAATTGGGGCAAATATTAAGAGTGGCAGCCCTAAAGTGTGTCACTGCAAGAAGGCTGTCCCCAGACCCCCAAACGATACAGGAGTGGCACTCAAGAGTAACCGAATTAGAGAGAATGGAGCAAATTAACAGTGAATTTAGATTACAGGAAGAGAAATTCTGCCAAATATGGTCCCCCTGGCATCAAGAAGTAGAAAATCCTTGAAAGTATCACAGAGGTATTAATTGGAGAGATACAGTTGAAGATGGAATAAAGATATGTGTTGGCCTGAGGAATTCCTTTTTCTTTTTCTTTCTATCTTAGTTGTTATGGTTTGTGATATAAGTAGAACTTTGTAATAAGATTACATATAGCTGTTTAAAACAGTGTTATTTTTTAAATAGTAATGTATTGTAACAAATAAATTACTGTAACCATTAAGAGCACTGTGATATTGTAAAGCTTTGTGGTTATAATATGATGAGTTAACTAAAAAAACTTAAAGTTTAAAAAAAAAATAATAACTGAGCCCAGGATTGAGCATCGTGCGGTCTGATAATGCAGGCAAGGCCACATCAGAGCATCATGCCACAGAACAACTGAACCAAGAACTACGTGTTACACGAATAACTGAATCACGGACTACGTTTCAAACTGTCTATAAACTGGGGCTGAGCCTCGTATAGTCTAATAACTAAGCTGACGTCCACATTTGACACCATAATGTAACTGAGGTGAGGTCCACATTTGACACCACAAGATAACTGATCTGGGGTCAAATTTCTAACACCTTGTAATAATGAGCTGAAGTCCACCTGTGACACGATATGCTAACCAAGCTGAGGTCCACATTTGACACCGTATAATAACTGAGTTGAGGTCCACTTGTGACACTATATAATAACTGAACCAAGGTCTACGCTTGACAACACGATGACCACACTGGTGTCCACATCTGACGTAATATAACTGAGCCAAGGTTCACATTTGATATTGTATAACAACTGAGGCGAGATCCACATTCCACATTTGACAACATATAATATGACTGAGCTGAGGTTCATGTTTGACACCAAAATATATAAATGAGCCAAAGGGCACATTTGACACTATATGATAACTAAGTGCTAAGGTCCACGTCTGACACCATGTGATATACAGTAGAGCCCACCAGGATGTAAGGCAGTGTCACAGTGCACTGCATGACAAAGGGGATTAACTTGTAACTGCCATTGAAACTGCCTTGTTTCCTGCAATAACTCTGCTGCAGAATGCTGCAGTGTTGTGTTCATCCTGATGGGCTCCGTTGTAACTTAGCAGAGGCCCACATTTGAAACCACATGACAATTGAGACGAGTTTTACATTTGACACTGTATGATAACTGAGCTGAAAAGGTCCATGTTGATTCCATATGCTGAGTTGAGGTCCATGTTTGACACCCATATGATAATTAAGCTGGGGTGTGATACCATATGATAACTGAGCCGAGATCCACATTTGACACCACATGATCTGGGGCCCAGTTCTGATGCTGTACGATAAATGAGCCGAGGTCCAAATGTTACACCATATAATAATAGAGCTCTATATTCGAGACCATGTGACAACAGAGCTGAGGTCCCTGTATGATGTGCTAACTGAGCTGAGGTCCTCATTTCAAATCATATGATAACTGAGTGGAGGTCCATATTTAATGTGTGATAACTCAGCTGATGTCCAGGTCTGACACCATATAACTGAGATGAGGTCTACATTTGACACCATATGATAAGTGAGCTGAAAGTCATGTTATAAGTCTAATTAATTATTCATGACGGCAGCACCATCTGTGATTGGTTGCCGTGCCGGTCTGATATGTCTAAGAAGTGACCGGCGTGGCCTCTGCTCTGTACTTCCCGCTGTCACAGCCCCCACTGCCACCACAGAAAAAGTAAGTAAATCTCTTAAAAACGAAGCCATTATTGTGATTAAACTTATAATCACAATAATGACCTCAGTGTCGATCATTTACATAGATACATAGACAGTGTCGGCAGATAAGGGCCTATGGCCCACCCAGTCTACCCATTTGAGCTTGTAAGTTCAGTTTGTTTTCCTAGAAGTCTGTTTCCCCTTACCCCTGACCTGCAGAATTCCTTTATGTCTATTCCATGCATTCTTAAATCCCGTGACTGTTTCAGCCCCCACCACTTCCTCTGGCAGGGTGTTCCACTTGTCCACCACCGTTCTGTGAAGAAATTCTTTCTCATGTTTCCTCTGAATCGTCCCTCCTCCAACTTCATCCCATGCCCTCTAGTCCTGGAACATCTTTTTCGCTTAAAATAGTGTTTTCCTGCACCCTGTTTCGCCCTGTAAGATACTTGTATGTCTCTATCATATCCCTCTCTCCTCTCTCTCCAGGGAGTACATGTTCAGTTCCTTCAACCTGTCTTCATAGGACTTGTGATGCAATCCATGCACCATCTTTGTTGCCCTCCTCTGAACCTTCTCTACCCTGTCTATGTCCTTTCGTAGGTATGGTCTCCAGAACTGTACACTGTACTCCAGGTGGGGCCTCACTAGTGTCTTGTATAGCGGAATTATGACCTCCCTTTTCCTGCTGGTGATGCCCCTGCCTATACATCCCAGCATCCTATTTGCTTTACCTGATGCCTTGTCACACTGTTTCCCTACCTTGAGATCATCAGAGATGACAACCCCAAGATCCCTTTCCTGCTTGGTGCATGCTATATCCTCACCCCCCAACTGATATATTGTGCCAGGGTTTTTGTGCCCCATATGCATTATCTTGCACTTCTTTGCATTGAATTTCAACTGCCAAACCCTTGACCATTCTTCAAGTTTCTGCAGGTCCCTTCTCATTCTGTCTACACCCTCTGGTGTGTCCACTCTGTTACAGAGCTTTGTGTCATCAGCGAACAGTGAAATTCTGCCTTCTAGATCCTGTGCAATGTCACTGGTGAAGATGTTGAATAGGACCGGTCCCAGCACTGATCCCTGTGGTACCCCACTGGTCACTCTTCCCTCTGTGGAGTGACAGCCATTTACCACCACCCTCTGGGTCCTGCTACCCAGCCAGTTACCTATCCACCACACTACTGTCCTGCCCACACCCATATTCCCCAGTTTGTGTAATAGTCTTCTATGTGGCACAGTGTCAAAGGCCTTGCTGAAGTCCAGATAGGCCATGTCAACTGCCCTCCCCTGATCCACCTCCCTAGTCACCCAGTCAAAAAATTCAATGAGGTTGGTCTGACATGACCTCCCCCTGGTGAAACCATGCTGCCTTGGGTCCTGTAGTCCATTGACAACCAGATGTTCCACCAATCTCTCCTTCAGTAGTGCTTCCATGATCTTCCCCACTACCGAGGTGAGGCTGACTGGTCTGTAGTTCTCTGCTTCCTCTTTGTTCCCGCTTTGTATAAGGGGACTACATCTGCTGTCCTCCAGTCTTTGGTACCTCCCTGTTTCCAGTGATTGGCTAAACAGGATAGCCAGAGGTTCAGCCACCACCTCTCTTAGTTCTTTAAGTACCCTAGGTGCACCATCTGGCCCCATTGCTTTGTCAACTCTTATTACTTCCAGTTCCTTCAGGACCCTTTCTCGTGTAAAGGGACTTGTGTCCATTTCTGCACCATTCTCACCCCTTGTACTCTCTTCAGACCCATTACCCCCCTCTTCCTCAGTAAAGACTGAGCAGAAATACCTGTTCAATATGTCAGCTTTACTGTTGTCATCCTCCACGTGACTCCCATCCTCCCCCTTCAGTCTCACTATCCCTCCCTTTGTCTTTCTTTTTTCACTTATGTACCTGTAAAAGGTTTTGTCCCCTTTAACCACTGATTTTGCAATGTGTTCTTCTGTCTGAGCTTTGGCTTCCCTTACTGACTTCTCTGCCTCCCTTTGTTTCTCCTGGTACTTCTCCCTATCTCCTTCTGCCTGTGTCTTTTTGTATTGCCTGAATGCAATCTTTTTGGCTTTCACTTTCTTTGCTACCTCTTTGGAAAACCATAATGGTCTCCTCTTCCTTTTCCTCTTGCTAACCTGCTTAATGCATAATTCTGTTGTTCTTATAATCCCCATTTTAAATACTGCCCACTGTTCCTCAACCCCTGATTCCTGTCCCATTCCCCTTAATGCCTCTTTCAAGTATCTCCCATTTTCCCAAAGTCTGCCCCCCTAAAATCCAGGATACGTGTTTTGTGTGGTTTGGTTCTGCTCTTTCTGTGATTTCAAACCACAATGACTGGTGGTCACTGTTACCCAGGTGCTCCCCATTGTTCCCCCCATCACACTGTCCCTGTTTGTGAGCAGAAGGTCCAGTATTGCCTTCTGCCGAGTTGGTTCCATGACCAGTTGCTTGAGGAAGGCACCCTGACGGGAGTCAGGATAAATCTGCTCCTAGTTGATGCTGCTGCTGGGATGCTCCAGTCCCGTCTGGAATATTGAGTCTCCAGCCAGTACTACCTCACCCTTGTCTGCCATCCTTTGGATGGCTAGCATCAGCTCCTATCTGTTTCTTTCTCCTGGGCTGGTGGTCTATAGACCACACCTGTGCAGATGGCTGGCCCCATTTTCCTTTCCAGCTTAACCCACAGTATCTCTCCCCCATTTTGTTCCTCCTGGATCTCTGTGGCCCTTATGTCATTTTTCACATACAGTGCCACTCCTCCTCCCTTCCTGCCTGCTCTGTCTCTTCTGAACACACTAAGCTGAAAGCTTGTTTACAGATGTGATCTGGGAGCACAGGGAAGTTAAGTGACTTGCTCAAGGTCACACAGTATGCAAGTGGGGGCTGTGGGATTCAAACCCAGGTCTCCAGATTTGCAGCTCAGTGCCTTAAACCACTGCACTATACTGCCTCCCTTGGCTGTGCCTCGGGTCACCCTTCCCCCCTAGCTGGTCATTAATCTCTAGGAAATGACCAGCTCTTCAGTCATTATTGCTTAATAACTCACTCCCTGCCGTTATCTCCGAATCGCTGTCGCTCGCTTGCTTTAAACGCAGTCTTAGAGATCACCTGCTACTCTCACATGGATGCCACTGCCAATAATATAAAAAAAAAATCCCCCGACAATGCTCTCCGAGCCGCCTCCCCCACACCCACTCCTCCACCCTGGCTCTCCCCTCCTGTCTGTTCCCTAGTCCCCACTCCCCTCTTACCCCCCTCCCTCCTTTACATCTCTCCCCACTAACCTCCATCCTGTCTATTTACTCTGCACTTGCATTGGAACCAACTGTACCTGTTTTGATACTTGCTTGAACTTGTATTATCTGTTGTCTTCTGTGCCACTGTCTGTCCTTCATGTGACGAGGTACCTTTGTAAATGAGCCTCTGGCTCAAAGGTTGTTAAACTGATGTTCAAATAAATAAATAAATAAATTAACACCATATGACTGACCCAATGTCCACATTTGACATATACAGTAAGGATAACTGAGCTGAGGTCCAAATGCAACAAATTTTGCCTGATGGAGGAGCCAAGGACTCAGCATAGCTCTTTCTCTAATTAAGCTGAGGACATAATGCAAAACGTTATGCGTCCTGGTGAGCCTCTTCTGTCTGTTGATGGCAAATGAATTCTTCTTTGTCCTGCTTGAGTTCAGAGTTTCTCAGAACAACCTTCATCAGCATAAACTTAAGGTTCCCTTCTATAACTCTATGGATGGTTGCACACTCTTTGCTCAGTTGGTGGATCTGCCCTGCCAGTAGAGTGAAGTATCCTGATTCTCTGGGTCACTTAAAGCATTCCAAGAGAATAAGTCAGTTTCACACGGAGGTACTATGCCACTTCAATCAATCAATCACTTTATTTAACCAGGCATATGAGGTACTATGCCACATCATATGTAACAATTATGATGGTATGGTGGAATTTGATGCTGCAGTCTGACATGTTGTGGGGGGGGGTGCTATGTACAACACTTGTTATGAATTTCAGGATTTCTATAAAGGGCAGATGGGACTGACAGATGAATCAAGGGATTTACCTTCTGGCCTTGTGAGTTATCATAACCAGTGGAAATGTGTTACATACTTATCCACCCAGCCATTATGTAAATACTGTATAGCTAAACTCTCTCTCTGGATTGGAATGTTTTTACAAGCAATGATACTACAGGTGAATGATACTACTTATGTGAAAAGCAGTACCCTCTAGCTGTGAGAGCTGCAATGACAGAGCCTTAGTGTGTTAAGTAATGGTACCTGCAGCGCCATCTAGATGTAAGACTTGCAATAACAGAGCCCTAGTGTGTTGAGGAATGGTAACAGTTGTGCCCTGTAGATGTATGATCTGCATTAACAGAGCCCTAACGTGTTGAGAAAAGGTAACAGCAGTACCTTGCAGTTGTGAGAGCTGAACTATACCATGGATTCCAAAGAAAACACTAAATCCAGTATTTCATTGGCTGGCTGATACCTTTCAGCCGTGGTAAATCCCCCAATAACCAACGCAAAAGGTGCCGGCCAGCCGCATGTTAAAAAAAAAAATCTGATCCCGAAATCATGGAACTCCAACCGCCATCTTGTTTCCCTGCTAAATGGGGATCACAAAACAACACCTGCGTGCATCAGGAAAATGCAAAGAAAATAGTGTGCAAGCCTGAATCACTAACCATAAACAGACTTTAAACAGGATTTTTTAACTGTTTCCCAACAACTACTTCCACCTGGCTCACCTCTAAATAATTCTTCTCTCCGCTCAGCTCGGCTCCGTTCCGTTCCGTTCCCGGTATAGTCCCTCTCTCGTTTTTAAATCCCGCTCTTGCTGTGTCAATGGCAGCAGAAAAAAAAAAAAAGGAAACAATAAAGAACGCAACTGCAAGAAATTCCCCCAAGTCCATTTTCACCACATAAACATTAACCTGGAAGCTGTATGACAGCAACACATAACGGTCACACAGTCAACAGGGAACTATTTTTTTAGCGGGCTAACAAATACACTTAAATTCAAATGGAAAACCTAAGAAACCACATTTATTTTATTCTATTAAAAAAGGAACACGGTATAATCACAATAACCCACTCGAGGGTGTGGGTTATGGGGGGATTTACCACAGCTAGTGAGGATTTGAACACTCGGCTGTGCCTCATGGCCAGACCATGCCAGCTGTGGTAAATCCCCCAATAACGCACACTCTCTCATGGTTTATTGCTTAAATAACAGAGCCCTAGTGTGTTGAGGAATGGTAACAGCAGCGTCCTCTAGTTGTGAAAGGCTGACAGAAATGGAACAAAAAAGCCCTGTCTAACCTCAAAGGGGATTCTTTTAGCTGGATAGTTAAATCTTCTACCTTCAACACTCAGGGTCCCTGATTTGATTTCCCACAAGGGTTCTTGGTGACTCTGGCTGACAGGAGACAGATATATAAAAATAGCAAGTTTATACCAAAGTGCTGGCTCCTTTGAAAGTGAGGATGTTTCCTGAAGTAGCAACAAGTGATCCAGCCTCATCCAGTCATTTGAATTCGATGTTTCTTTCCCATTTGTGCTCTTCTCAAAATGTAAATCTATCCCCATCTGATTTACATGAGCTCACCAGATATCATCACAAGCCCTAATGGTCTGAAGAGTTCAAAGGTCGACATCTGTGGCAAGCTCCTGTGTTTGTCCTGCTGTGGATGATAAACTCTTGTGAGTCTGAGACCTACATCCTGGAAAGATTTAAATGGACACCCAACTGAGAAGCATCAGAAAAGACTCACATTTCGTTACTGAAATGGTCAGGGACATTTCAGTTAATAAAAAGATTCAAATTCTTAAGTAATCCAGTTACCCATACAACGATCTCTGCCAGTCACCTCTCTAGTGTGGGGAAAAGGTTTCATTCGTCACCTCTCTAGTTTGGGGAAAAGGTTTTATTCTTCTTTAAGTAGGTAGGAAGTATTTTCCAAATTTTTGTTTACCTACCCCTTCTTCTCTTTTCTGTGCGTTAACTCTGTTTTTGCTTTCTGTCACCCTGGCCTTTAAAACCAGCTCTGTATGTGCCCTCCAGCTGTACCATTACAGAGGCTCCATCCAGTGACATCATGGACTGGAATCAGTCCTTGGCCCCAATGCTGCTACTGCTGCTTGCAGGGGGTAGTTGCCTATCTCTCCAACCAAGTGCATCAGAAACACATTCCTACTATGTCACCCGCTCTACCTAGTGTGGACATTAACTCCCTGCCACTGAATGTAAGAAACTCCCCTACTCCATATAGCTTCAAACAGGACCTTCAGAAGGCTTTTTCTAGCTCTGAATCCTACTCCTGTAGTCTGACCTCCCACTCCTCTGCGGGTTCCTCCTAGCTGTCTACCAGCACCTACCTCTACCACTTTCTAATTCTGCATGGGAAACCCTGCCATCCCTCTTCTAGAGCGCACCCACTTGATGTTGATTTAAAGACTGTTACTTAAATGCACTTGTATTCTATATCTGTTACCACATATTGTTTTCTCTAAATGTACTGACTTTGCTGTGGACTGTGAATAGCTGTACTGTGACTGATCTCTAGACTGCTTCTGTACCTGTTTCTTAGTTGCAACTGATTTTCCTTGTATTTTACTGTTTGACTACTTGCCCTCTGTTGTAACCTCCCGGGTCATACCTGAAAATAGGCAGCCATGCTGTCTAGTGTGCCTACCTGGTCAACAAAAACTAAATAAATAAATTAGTCATCGCTAAAGCAGAAAAAGAAGCAAAATGTCCCCACTGGCTGTGCTGGTTTGGTGGCACACTATACATACATCCTTCCTGGTGTTTCCAAAACAGCACCAGGGTGAGGTTCGATTACCATCGCCACACCCATACATTCTGCAACCATAGTCCACTAGGTAACACATACATTTCTGTGGAGATCCTGAGAGGCGTGGTGTTAGAATAGTAAATAGGAGTAAAAAACAAGCTCCATGACAAGAGGTGTGCTGATGTAGCTGCGATGCGATTTGATGTGGTTCACTGTAGGAGCCAGCCTCAAGCCTTGCAAGGGCTCCTACGCTGATGAAAAATGGAGCAGCTCAGTTTTAATCGAAGTAGCAATTGATGCCAGCAGCAGAATCAGCATCAGACCTCACTGCAGCTGATTGATTGTAACCGATGATGTCACCAGATGAATCAGCTGTAATGGTGCAATTGGGGGGAGGGACTACATACAGAGCTGGTTCTAGGAGGAGGGTGATGTTGAACAAACAAGAGAGAGATGTATAGAGGTGAGTAAATATACACTGGGATGCTGCTGTGGTGTCAGTGGGGCTCAATTGGCAGCACACTCGCCTCTCGGACAGATCGTCATGGGATAGATGGGTGGGTAGATAGATACTGTCTGTAGACAGATAAGATAGATAGATACCGTCTGTAGACAGATAAGATAGACAGATACAGTCTGTAGATAGATAGATAGAGTCTAAAGATAGATAGACAGACAGACAGATAACATTTTATTTTTATACAGGAACAAACGTTAGGGACAATGGTATCCCTAGTTTCAACAAGTGCCCTGTATATCTATAAACATTACAACACATGAATCCATGAACAGTATAAAAACATTATACATAGAAATACAGCATACACAGTGCTAAAATAAGCTGTCATTCTCGAGTGAAGCATTTACAAATTTTGTGCAAATGTTTCCCTAGTGCAATCTGGAATTCATATAGGGAGTTACATAGAACTTGACAGCAGATTGAACAGCCTGGCCCATCTAGTCTGCCCATTTTTTCTACCTTTAACTCATGCTGCAGACTGCAGTTGATCTGCGGCTCTCCCACTCTTTCCTGTTGCCTTGAGCTCTGTTAGCACTGAGTTCCAAGATTTAGCAGTACATATTTGTAAAGTCATATCCTCGAATCTGTTGTGCACACACATGTAAGGTAGATTACAGGTATCTGACCTCAGTATTTTATCACTCTGTAACTCTGTTGTTACCAAGTGACGTAAGGGGTGGGCAACTTGGGATTTCAACAATTTGTAACGCTGTGTTAGCCAATTATATTCTCTTTTGTCCTCTGACCCCAGACAATTTAGGGCTAAGTAGTCAGTACAGTGGGGAGCACCAATTTTACTCAGATTTGCAAATGTTGCCAGTCTGTAATATGCTAGATCTAGTTCCTTTAATACTGTTTTAGTTGACTTCCTATATAGTAAGCTACCGTACTCCAAAATTGGAATTATTAATTGTTTGACTAACTTCACCCTGGTATCCTGTGAAAGCTATGCAGACACCCTTCGTAGTGCCCCCAGTTTTTGATTTGTCTTTTTTACCAACATGTTTATACGTTCAACATATGTCAATTTGTTGTCGACATAAACTCCGTAATTTCTGTAACATTTTACGTTAGTCACTCTATGTCCATTTTTGAAATTAATGTCCAAATTCCAATTTGAAAGATTTTTCGCACCTGAAGAAAAGTAAATACATCGTGTTTTCTTCCCATTTAATAGAAGGCCTGACTCAGTGAACCGTGACCCCAATAACAGGAGATCATCTTGAAGCTTCTGCTCCAATTCAGTGTGACTGCCAGCGGATGCCACCAAGACGGTGTCATCCGCATACAGGCGGACCTTGCTGTACATAAATATTAAAAAGCAATGGGCCCAGAACTGAGCCCTGCGGGACTCCCCTTTTTACTTCTTTTGGAGCAGACACAATAGGTCCCTGCACAACACACCACCTTCTATTTGATAGATATGACTTAAACCAGTGTAAAGATTCAGCATGAATGCCCATCTTCTGCATTCTATCTAATAAAATCTGATGATTCACCAGATCGAATACTTTATTAAGGTCCACAAACACAGCCCCAGTATTCAACCCTGCATCCAAAGATGTGGTTACAAGGTTGTTAAAGTCTACTAGGGCTGTGTCCATGGACCTGCCTACCCAAAAACCATACAGGTGCTCAGTCACCAAGTCATATTGTTCCAAGTATTGATAAAGGTGTCGATGTACAGACCTCTCCATAATCATTGACAGGATAGGTAACAAGGCAATGGGTCCGTAGTTTGAAGGTATTGAAGCGTCTCCTCCCTTGAAGATTGTAACAACTTTCCCGATTTTCCAAAACTCAGGAAAAGTGGAGGAGCACAAGCTCCAGTTTAACAAATAAGTTACAATAGGGGTCACAATGTCTGCACTCATCTTTAAAAAACTCATCCCACACCAGGACTTGGGATGTCATAAATGCTGGTAACCAAGTGCAGTACTAGGAGGATGTTGTACTGTCAGAGAGTGCCATCCTGTGGACAAGACATTAAACCATGGTCCCTTCTGCCCGCCTCTGGCACTGTCCTGGTGGGTGTCCAGATGCAAGTAAAAGAACCCAAGGCACATTTTGCAAGAGTAAGGGATGTTCCTCAGTGTCCTGGCCAGCATTCCCCTCCCATAACACTGGTTCATGCAACTGTCCAAGGCTCTGTGAGGGTGTTGATGTGCGAAGTGGCTGCCACTACACATTCAGGCACTGTCTTCACTACCAGTCTCTCATTGTTTGTAAAGCACTTTGGGATACAAGGTGCATGAAAAGCATGTGATTGAAAGCCGGCATATTACTGTCAAGTGCACTTACCCGGTAATCAAAAACTCAATAAATAAATATAAATGCTAGTTGTTCTTCCCTCCCTCTTTATATCGTGGAAACTACGGAACTGAAGTGCAGATACCAGACAGCCAGGATGTTGGCTCACTTTATTTACAATGCTGCAACTGCACTTAATGCCACAAATGTAAGCAAAACTGACCCCCCTCCCCATTTCCTGTCAGTAGAGAGCTACAAGGTGTGCCCCCTGATGAGCTGTTGTGAAGAAACAGATTGCTGAAACATAGCACATGGGTTCAGATGGCCACTTGGAGGAAAGATAAAGTGAAGAACTAGTGCTTGTTCTGTCAGATGGCAGGAAGCTGTTTTTTTTTGGGGGGGGGCCCAAGGGAAATACTGAACATCCTGCACCGAATTAAGGATGGACAATTCCATGATGGTGGTGGGGGTGGGGGTTGATGACACATGTTTGATTTGTAGGAACTTTGGAAGGTACAGGACCACCCAAGAAATGTGCCGCAGCAGCAGAGTCAGGTCAGCTTGGTGTGCCAGACAGAACGACTTCTAATCTTTTCGTAATGACTCAGACTGGGAAAGCAGGATCAAGCCAGGCAGCAATATCACACGCAGCTGAAGGATATTACTTTGTTCACTATAACATGCCAGTGCCAACCACTCTAAACCCATAGGGATCCCTGCCACCCAGCACCACCTTAGAAGGACCACTCTCTTTGTCGGTCGGAAGCAAGAGGCCAGAGACATTAGTGGACCCAGAGAAGTCGCACCCGTTACCCTCTTTGGCCAGCAGATAATAGGGGGTCTAAGTCACAGCTGCAAATGCTGAAGTCACAAAATGTTTCTGTGTTTGGGGGGTGGGGCAATCACCACGATGCACTCCACCCTTCTGAACCATATACAGCCACCATTCTTTTTTTTTCTCATTTAGGTTTTTCCACCTCCTCCCTGCTGTCACCCCAGAGATATGTCCCATTGATCAGGGATAGTATACCTTGTTCAGGCAATTCACTGTCATTCGGAAGGCAGAGGATTTTTTTTTCTTCACTCGGTTTTATCCCTAGTTCCTCCTCCTTACCAGGCGTGGGCCATGCCCTTCAATCCTGGCAAGGCAGTGAACCCCTATGGAAGGAGCAGGCTCCACAGCCCACCTACAGGGGTTGCTGCATGCCAGAGCCTGCTGCCAGCCCTCACCGGCTGAGGCGCTGCCCTCTGGCAGCTGCCTGCAACCTGGCATGCCTCCTGACTGAGCAACCAGAGTCAGCTCCCAAACTAAGTTCATCTGCACGGCAGTGCTACGCATGGCTGCCAGGCCACTGGGGCAGTCCACACAGGGGAAGACAGAAATGGTCAGGGCTGGAGAGTGGAGAAAAACAGTAATTCAAATAAACAAACTGCCAGGAAATAGTAACAAATAGTTTTTTGTACACAGGCTTCTGCCACTAACAAAAAAAAAAAAAAAAAACACAGTTGACATCAACAAAACTCACGCAAGCAACCTTCCCCCCAAAAATTCAAGCCATACTTTATTTTCATTCTGTGGTTTCACATGTCCCTCCATCACCCCACCATGCCTGCAGACTCCTCCTAAAATCTTTCCTGTGACTCATACTGTGCCACCTCTGGCCTCTTCCTCGAGTGCGGTTAGGGATGCTCGGAATCAGCTGATTCCAATCCGATTTTTGGATTTAGGATTTTAAGAACATTTGAATCCTAATCTGATTCCATTTCAAATCTTAAAAGGACCTAAATATTGGATTTTGGATTCAGATTTGAAATCCTACCTCCTAAATGCTTGTGTAAAAATAGGTTTTAGGATTTAGTTGAGGATTTAGTAATTTTGTACTATAAATCAAAAATTCGAAAATTGGATCAGAATCCAATTCTGTTCGAGGGATTCCATGAAACCCTATGTGTGGTTCCACCTGAATCACAGCTATCCACAGTCATGCCACACTTACCCCCTCCCAAGGGACTCCCCTTACCCCGGGAAAGGATTAATTTGGTCAGGGACATCAGCAGGAGGGTGCTTAGAGTGTACAGCGACTCACAATAATCAGCCTGGGTGGAACAGAGGCGCTCTGCCTGTCTTGGATGAGTTTAAACTGGTGGAGTTGGCCGAGGTCATTGAGATGCGCTGGTTCCGTTGGCCTGGTGTTTGCCAGGATTGTCCAGTGTTCACTGTCAGAGGTGGTTTTCCCGGAGACCTTGAAAGAGGCTCTGGAGGCTGGCCCAGTGGTGCTAAGGGTTGAGGTGCTGGACGACACACCTCACACCACCCCGGCGACCTGGGTTAGGGAATGAGCTCGGACCACTGGGGGTCGGCAGGGGTGAGAGAGGATCGTGCATCTAGAGGACTGCTCTCCTCTCTTGGGGGGAGGGAGAACTGTTGTCCTGCTCATTAACTTCACTCTGGTGGCGGCTGGAGGGCAGTACGGGCTGGGAGACACATGCCGAAGTCGTCACGTTGGTAGGGGTGGATGATGGGAGAAAGCAGGAAAAACAGAGCCTGGCAGGTTCCGTGATGGCTCCTGTGTCCCTGAGGGTTGGGCCAGTATCTGGATTGGGTCTCTGGGGGAGGCCAGCACCCTCCTCCCTGGCCTTGGGGGGATTTGCGGGGGATTCACCGGGTCCAGCGATACAGGGATACAGGGAAGCCAGAGAGTGAGTCTCTCCATACAGAGGAACCACAGTCACCTGCCAGGGCTCCCAGGAGGGATAAACAAATAACAGAAAAAAAAGAAAGAGGCTGTGGTGAGGCCACTTCTAAAGAAGCCATCTCTTAACCTGCATATTCTGGTGAATTACTGTCTAATCTCCAACCTTCACTTTCTGGGTAAGGTTATTGAGAAAATTATGGTGCAGCAGCTCGAGGAGCACCTCATGGCCTTTGACATCTATGAGCCACTCCAATCAGGTTTCATAGTCAGGCACAGCACCGAAACGGCATTAGTCAGGGTGCACAATGACCTCTTCAGGTCTAGAGATTAAGAAGACAGGTCAGTTCTTGTTCTCCTTGATCTCTCATCAGCCTTTGACACTGTAGATCACATTGTGCTTCTTGATCACCTTAGAGAGTACTGTGGACTCACCAGCACTGTCATCAGCTGGTTTGAGTCCTATCTCTCTGGCAGGAAGCAGTGGGTGATGATGGGGAATTTCTCTCCCCCACAAAGCTCTTGCTGTGTGGAGTACCTCAGGGGTCGATCTTGTCGCTAGTGTTATTTGCTGTGCATATGCTGCCCCTGGGTGAGCTCATTAGGCAGTACAATGTGGGTTTTCACTGTTAAGCAGATGATCCCTAGTTGTACTTGTCCTTTGCCCCTGGAACATTGAATGCTGTCGAAGTGCTTAACAGCTGCCTGGCCAAGATCAATGATTGGATGTCCTCCAGCTGGTTGTGACCGAACATGCACAACTGAACTCAGATGAGGGCATGATGGGAATGCCTCCGGCGTGGTCACTGGTTTATCCCTGGGATCTACGTCGTTGATGGCTTCCTCTGGGGTGTGAGATCTTGGTGTTGTCCTGGATGACAGACTGACACTGGAAGCACAGGTGTCGGCTGTTGTCCAAAGTGATTTCTATCACTTGAGAAACATTGCCAGAATCAAACCCCTAGTTCCACCTGAGGACCTGCCCACACTGGTACATGCCTTTTTGACTTCCAGACTCGATTACTGTGCTACTCTTTACTTCAGGGTCTCTGGAGGTACCCTTCGCCGACTGCAGTTGGTGCAGAACGCAGCCACCAGGTTGCTGACTGGCCTTTCTAGGTCCAACCATGTGACTCCCGGTGCTGCGTGCTCTGCATTGGCTGCTGGTCAGGTGGAGGGTTATCTTCAAGGTGAGTTTACTCACTTATAAGGTCCTACATGGACTTGGCCCTAGCTACCTGGCTGATCTACTAACACCCACCACCTCAGCCCGCTCCCTCCACTCCTCGGCCAGGGTCCTCCTTGAAGTTTCTAGGACCAGATTTAGAACTTCTGGCAACTGAGCTTTCAGTGTCGCCGGACCGGTCCTATGGAACTCTCTCTTCCGGCTGTTCTCAGGGAGCCCCATCGGTTGAGAGGTTTAAGAGTGGTTTGAAGGCCTATCTGTTTTCCATGGCTTTTCCCGCTGAATCCATTTGACCAGCCCTAAGAAACTACTAGGCCAAATGTTAACTGCTGTATCTGAAGATTTTATTGTTTTATTGGATTTGTTTATTGATGATGTATACTTTTTATTTGACCACTCTGCTTGTTTTATGTAAGGCGCCCAGAGCCTCCGGGATTGGGCACCATATAAATAAACTTTGCCTTGTCTTGCCTAGAGAGCGTGTACATGTGACGCATGGTGTAACAGGTCCCATTTTCTCCTACTGATGAATGTTTCCTAATAACGCCCTTCTTGTCATACAATGTGCTGCTGTGGAAATTGTTGTAATGTCAGACACTGAGGATGAGAACTTCAGCTAGGGGAAAAATCATCAGGGACAAACAGACAGGGATTTGGTTAAAATGAGAATGGTTCCAGAACCGGAATGTACCTGGAACTGGGGCCCAGAACTGGAATAGTTCTGGAACTGGAATGCCAGAACTATCTGAAATTCACAAACTTGGCTTCCTGGCCAGTGCTCTTTGGGATAACCCTTGCCTCAGTGCTTGCACACTAAGGTTCTTTGTCTTTTAGCTTGTTTTTTGTTTTTATTGGGCTCACCACAACCCAACACAGATAGACCAGCTTAGGGTAGCTGGTTCATTCCACTTTGGTGTCATACAGACGAGGCACACTGATGAGTCCTGGTAGGACGAAACACGTGTCTGTGTCTTCTGTTGGCACCCTTTGCAGACTGTGTGAGAGGCCTTTCGGCACCATGTATTTCTGCTTAAAGTTGAACCAGCATAATATTTAGTGGTGATTTGCATATACATCCCATGATGCTTTGCATTATGGGGGTATTTGTGCTTTTGTATTTCTCTGAAATACACGAAGCTGAATGGTTCCTGAAACATGGCAGAATCACCTGGAATCATTTCAAATCTGGAACCGTTCTGGATGTTATCTAATCCCAAGTAGAAAGACTCTATGGGACAAAGATCCTGTTTTCACACACAGGCCTTCGATAATGATGAATGGCATTGCTTTTGGGCCACAGTTTGAGGCCTGAGCACGGGGTCTGGTTCAAGACTAGACCTAGTAGGAGGTGGGAGTACAGTCAAACAGATACTGTTTTTTTTTTTACTTTTTATTTAGTAGAAAGTTTTTGTCAATTACATAACAAATATAGACAGTGAAAGAGTAACTAAACATATAACAGGAAACAGGCTGCATCGTAAGACAAAATGGTCACTAAGTTCATCATGAGTCTGCCTGGGGGCTAGAACCTTACAGTTAAAGAAAAAATGGCACTAACCCATTGCCTTATCAATAATACATTCCAGTGATCTGAGAACAGAAACATTTAGAGACAGAAAGTCAGAGTACATTATTCCTAGAATCCATGTAACCCAACAGAAGAAGACATGTTCCTGCAACCCCTAGGCAGTGCTATTCTAAGGGCTATTATCCCTGCCCGTGTGGCTTTACAGAGGCTGAGGGGCCAGAGTTCTCTAAACAGGTGCCTCCATCCAGAGAAATGTTATTGGGGTTGCTTGTCTGCTTTGGTTTAGCCCTCTGGGAAGTTATAGCCCCCCCATTAACCCTCCTAGTGACCTTGTACTTGGCACAATAATAACTTTACAGACAATATGATACAGTAATAATATGCACACACCATTCACACTTACCACCAGGGATGGACCTTCAGCAATTTCCCTGGAGACCCCCTGTAAAGTAAGGTTCGCAATGCAATAACCCACTCTTAATACTGTAACCCAACTAATAACATGCACACTAGCCAGGTTAAATGTGAAAAAGACAATCAGGTTTCTTAACCTAGATATTACCCTGTATAGGATTTCATTACACCTGCTACTTAAATTTGAGTAAAGTGTACTGGTTACTTTAGCTATCTCTATGAATAGGGCTTTGTTACATCTGTACTGTATATTGTTAAATGTTTGTCTACACAGTCTTATGTACTCTAATGTGGAGCCTTTGTAAATGAGTCTCTGACTCAAAGGTTTGCAATTCCGATACCTTAAATAAATAAATAAAAAGAAGGGGACATGAATAAGGAAGGGGCGTGAATCTAATTAAACAATTTGCCTTCTGATTTAAGTCAGACTTCACTGGCATGCACTTTAAAGAGCCCCTGACAGCATTTGGAAAACTTTGAAAAAAGTAAGATTTATATTCAACATCAACACCATCCCATTTTCTTTAGTTCTTCATTTTCTTTATTACTGAAAGAGTTTTATGACAACAAGATCCCTGTCCCCTAGACTTTAGCTTCTCTGTCTGCTTCCCTACACCTGACATCACAGTCCCTTGTTTATGACATAAGTATCTCCACAGCAACAGATTGTGATGTCATAAACAGAACTGTGATGTCAGGTGTAGGCTAGCAGGCAGAGCTGAAAGTGTAGAGATACTTTTTTCATGCTAATACCCTTAGTAATAAGGGTGAGAATTACAGAATAAAATATGAAATATAAACTACATTTATGTCTCAATATTCCATTTTTTCAAAGCTGTCTCAACTGCATCAGAAGCTCTTTAAGTCCCAATTGTACAGTTCAACAACACTTGGTACTCAGAATATTATGCAGGCTAGCCTGAAGCGTTGCACAGAGTTGGCCAGCGTTGCAGCTGTCTGTTGGGGCCTTTAATGGAAAGAAAGCAGTTATCATGCACAGTGACAAATGATTATTTGTAATCCCGAGCTGGATGGCTCAGTCCTTTGCAAAAACCCAGTAAAAGAGAACAATTAGATGGTACTACAATGATTTTAGCTTTCGTTGCTGGGAGCTATCCTGATTTTGTACTCACGCTACCAGGATCTGGCTGCACTGCAGGCGATATGTAGACCTTGTGGTGATGATCAAGGGGCTGGGGGAAGCTGGGCCAGCACGACTCACCTCCGGGTGGTCACAACCTGCTTGATGGTGTTGGGCAGGGGGCCAAATCCGCAAGCCGGTCTTTCACCGAGATGGTCTCTGGTGCAGGAGCCATGACCTAGGCCAGGATGGCAGGGCAGAGGCAGGATGAACAGTTCTGGAAAAGTTCCTGATCTTCCGCTGGTGAAGCCTCCAGCTGGCATAACAGATTTGATCATAGGGAACCAAATCGTGACCCACGAAGCACATTCAGCACATTTATATCACTAACTTCTTTAAACAACAGTTCGGATTCAGTCCGGCTGCAAATTGATAGCTTTACTGCACAAACCTTTCGCTCTGAATCTAACTCTTTCACAAGCTGGGCCAATCGCTTCAAGAGCAAGTCTTCGGTCCAAATCGCAAGTGGCAATGACACTTCTTTTATATCTCTGCTGCAGTTTCAAGCTGGAATCGGACATGTCCGACTTCTGCAATAGGCAGTTCGATGCAGGAGAATGTGACAGGCAGGCCAGCTGAGCTTCTTCCCGCTGATTCCCCTATGCTCCTTCTGGGAGCTGCTGCTCGAAAGCTTGAGCTGTTCACACTTCAACCGGCAACTCTAACTGATCCACTGCTTCAGGCAGTTCTAGAGATTTCCCTTATAATCCAAAAGGTTCGGTTGGCTAGAGGAACTGTCAGTCACAGTTTGGGCTCCCCCTTCAGGCCAATTTAGGCACCAACAGTAAAACTACAAAAACTACAGTTTTCCTTCCCACAAGACCCCTTGCGACAGGATCCATTTTAGGTCCACAGTGGTTCGATTGGTCCAATTACTAGAAGTCCAGGACTTAACATGGTGGCTCCCATCCAAACGTTCAAGCTGCAATAAAAGCAGGTTAGACAAATTTCTCTATCTTAAATATAATGACAGATGAAAAGTAAATAATCACAGTTCCTAGATGGGCTCCCTCTGTACAAGTAGCGACTGCAGAATGGAGCAAAACAAATCACTGTCTGGCCAGTCGCAAGCCTTAAATCACTTGAACCCAACCCAAACTAATTCTTAAACACAGATTAGCTATTCTCTTAAAGGGACAGGCACGGAGGCTCAATAGGGCACTCTCACACAAATAGATAGAACTACTTAAGACAGGACACCAGCCTGACAGTGGGCATTAAGGAGCCCAGGAAGACATTATAGTAAAGCAAAATTTGGAGAGGGGTTACACTCTTCCCTGCCTGGAAAAACTTGTCATCTACATCAAGTCTACACGTATTATAAGATTCTATATAGAAAACATTATACGAAATACATGCATGTTTCATCAGTATACCATAAATAAAATCTGATGCATCAGTAAGATAATTAGTCATGACTACAGTACTGCTATATCTTTTCATTTGACATGAAATTTTCATAAGCACACATTTTCATAACATTTTTCGTAACATTAACAAATTCAAGTAGTTAAACACATTACTCTTACAATTCTGGTTTGTACTACCTCCTGTACATTAATCCACATGGCTTGGAGCCTATCCCTATCAGCTACACTAGGGCTATATGGGGCAAGGGCATTAGCATACTGATTGGAGGGCTTCACTATTAACTTGGATGTGGCATAGTAGCCCAGTTTTGGAAGAGAGTTTTTAGAAATGTACACCCCTTTGTGAACTACATGTAATGGGAAGTCTACAAGCCTTCCTGGGGAGTCATAACTCAAACGCACTACAAGCTTTGTGGCTCTTCCAGATTTTCTGAGAGGGGCAGGCACAGGCTCAGTTCTTTCAACATCTGCATTTGGGTTGCTCAGTCCTGGTTCATTGCTTGCCAATAAGTCTGCTTCTGAAGAAAGGGGTACCTTTGCACTGGCTGTCTGCTCTAGACTGGGAATACTTTCGGTTTCTGGTTCTGATTCAACAAGATTACTTTTGTTACTTGGTTCTGAAATTCCAGGTTCATCATCAAGAGGAAATTCCATGGAATTTAAATCACATAACACTTTACTGATACTTTCAACATCATTATCTTCATTAGCATCATCGTCCATAATACTATTGGAATCATTGGTTGCAATTAGTTCTGGACTTTCTGGTATGTCATCAGTTGTGCTTCCCGTGTCTGGTTTCCTTGTTGGGACTCAACTAATTCCACAAGACACAAGGAGTCTGCCATATCAGAAGTCACACTTTGTAAATTACTTTCAGGGGGCACAGGGGCTGGGGAGAAGGCTGGAAGGTTAGACAGTTCTGAGAGTCCAGCTTCATCTCCCAAATTACTCAGGGGGTTGCCTTGAAACAACTGACTCAGTCCACAAGATGGGTAATAAGGGGCTTCAAACTCACTGTCATCAGATTCAGATTAGCAGTCAATTTCATTTCAAGCACGGCTGATGGAAGGCCTTGGATCTCTAACAACTGGGGGGGTAACTGTTTCTTTTTGGCTGCAGCTCTGCTTACAGGCCCAGGAGGGGCTGTGACTTGGGGTGCAGAGTTAATAATGATTTGCCCAATTGGTAACAGATGATTTCTGTGCATTGTCTTTACAGCTTGTGGGTCATTCTGTGGACGCACTTTGTAAACTGGCAGGTCCTCCAGTTTGCTGACAACAATGTATGGGGTGTGATGCCACCTGTCAGCTATCTTGTGTTTTCCATGCAATGTCATAACAAGACTCTATCCCCGGATTGTAGTTCTTGGGCCTTGACACACCTCTCGTGCCTTTCTTTATTTGCTAAGGTAACCCCTAGGTGGCGCTATCCCAAGGGCTACTACCCCTGCCTGCATGGCTAGTTGCAGGTTAAGGGGCCTGGGTACTGAAACGGGTGCCTCCACCCAGAGGAAAGGGTGGTTAGTAACAAGGCTAACCTGGGTACAGCCCTCCGGGACATGGTAACCCAACTCTTTTCCTTCTAGTGGCCTAGGCAATATGCAACAAACACTTTCACAGTAGCCCCTACTCAGCATACAATTCCCCACACTGTTTGCACTTACCACCAGGGCTGGTTCCACCAGTTCGACCCTGAAGACCCCCTGTAAAACAAGGTTAGGCACAGTAAATAACAACAGTACAGTGCTTTTGGTACAAACTGGAACCACAGTCAGATTAAATGCAAAAAGAGTTAGATCTGATTTATTCAGGGGAATTGAACAAGGGAAGGGCGTAATCAGGTTCATTGATTCTAAAATTGATCTTCTCAAGCAATTATGCATGCACTTTTAGTCCCTGCACAGTCACACGCGCTGGGTACCCAGTTGGAAGTAAAGTGGGCTAGCCTGGAACGTTGCCCGGGGTAGGCCTGCGTTGCAGCTGGTTGGGGCCCTGTGATGAAAAGAAAAGGCATGCACAACCGCACACAATTTGTAATCCAGAGCCTGAAGGCTCCGTTCGTGAAAGGAAAAACAACAATGCAATCAGATGACAACACTTGAGATTTAGCTGTTGTTGCAGGGAGCTACCCTGATTGTTGCTCACGCTACCCAATATGAGACACTGGCTAGACAAAATGGAGACTGCAGGTTGATGACTGGTTTGCCAGGAGAAGCAGGGCCCACATGAATCACCAAGGTGTCATTCCTGTTCGAGATGGTTGAGCAGGGGGCTGATCCCCGGGTGAGTCTCTTGTTGATGATGGATTCTGTGCCTGAAGTAGCTGGCTGGGCCAGGTGGCAAGGCCCAGGCCGGGTGGAACAGTTCGGATTTTGAGTCCGGTAGTGCTGGATGCAGCTTCCAGAAAGCGTGGCACATTTACACAGTGGGGAACCAAATCGCGGCCCACTAACAGCACACAGCACATTTATAGTAAAGCAATCACCATACCACAATGCGGAAGGCAGTTTGGCTGCAATATCAGTGTCTCTGAGCAAAACCTGGAATTCTGTGGTAAATGAATGTACTGACAGGCCGATCGAGTACAGCAAATCTTTGCTCTTCTTCAGGTGGTTCAAATCTGGTCACTCTTCAGTGGCTTTGTCACACTCCAATTTGGATACAGTCCGATTGCTAAGCCTTTCAAAGGATTCCCTCTCGAGGGACTGCAGGCAGACATGCCAGACTCGGCCTTTCCACCAACCTCCCACGCAAACTACGCAGGAGCTGCTGCTCGAATCACTCGAGCTGTTTACTCTTAAAACTCTATCTCCAGACTGACTGAAGCAGGCAGCTTGGGAATTTCCCTTTGGTCCAAAAGGTTCTGGTTGGTTGATCCACTAATCTGTCAAAGCAAGGGCTCCCCTCCAGGTGCATTTAGGCGCCAAAGTCTCAAAACTACAGTTCCTACAGAAATTCCTCCCACAAGATCCCTGGGGACAGACTCCATTTTAGGGTCCCCAAAGGTACTGATTGGCCCATTCTGGCAGTCCAGGACCAAGATGGTGGTGATAAACAGAACTGTCCATGCTGCAAAGAAGGCAGGTTAGACAAACTACAACATCATTACTGTGTTAATAGAAAATCAGCAAATAAGTACAGCTTCTAATAGAGCTCCCTCTGTGCAAATAGCGATAGCAGGACAGAGCGATTATCTGGCAGCCAGGGTGGGACTTGAGCATAGAAACAGTCAGCCCCCTCCAGATTAAATAAGCACCACGTTATTGGCAGCTCTTAAAGCAGCAGTGCAACGAAAATGGGTTAAAATTTGACCTCACCTTTTTTTCTTCTTAATCGATGCCAGATGCCTTCCAGTTAATTTTGGTGGTAACATTTTCGGTTTTTATTATCATTTAAAAATTGTATGAAAGTTCTAAAATCATTATTTCTCAAGAAAAAAAGTTGGCAGCCTCATTTTTGCATAGAAATAATATTGAGGACCCGAGGAGGGTAAAAGTCCAGACAAAAATCCAAATGTACAGTACACAGCACAGGAAGCATCTAGAAAATCCATATCAACAGTTCTGCCAATATTTTTCATAACCATAGCAGAAAATTTGCTTTTTGGAATAACTTTTTTTGTTGCACTGCTGCTTTAAAGAGACAGAACACAGAGGCATTAAGGCACTCTCACACAAACACTTTTAAAGCGCTAAGACACAGGATACCAGCCTGGCAGTGGGCATTTAGGCACACCCAAGGAAGACTTTCAGGAACCCCCATTTGTAGGGGGGTTACACTAAGTTTCTTTTGGCCGCCATGGTTTGAGCTAACTGGTAGGCATGGTTCAACTGAGCTTTTAGTCTTTGAACATACTGTAGGTAATTTTTGGCTTTGACTCCATTAGGGGACACCCAAAACAAATGTCTACTGGTAACATTGCTTCTCGACCAAACATTAAGCGGTAGGGGGAGAATCCAGTTGCATCACTTTTGGTGCAGTTATAAGCATGGACTAATGTGCTTATCCATTGGCTCCATTTGGACTTATCCTGTGGATGAAGTGTGCCCAGCATGTCTAGTAGTGTTCGATTGAACCTTTCCGGCTGTGGATCCCCTGAGGGTGGTAAGGGGTAGTTCTGGACTTCCGCACTCCCCAGAGCGAGAACATTTCTTTAATCAAATGGCTTTCAAAGTCTCTCCCTTAATTAGAATGGATTCTCTGGGGGGCACCATAATGGATGAAAAACTTTTCTATCAGGACCTTTGCCACTGTGGATGCCTTCTGGTCTTCAGTTGGGTATGCCTGGGCATAGCAGGTAAAATGATCGGTCACCACCAGCACATTATCAATATTCTTTTGATCTGGTTCAAGACACAAGAAGTCAATACACACAAGCTCCATGGGCGTGCTGGTAGAGATATTGACTAAGGGTGCAGCCCTCTGGGGCTGAGCTTTTCTCTGCAGGCAATGACTACAGGTTCTGAAGTGAGTCTCAATGTTGGCTCCCATCTTTGGCCAGTAGAAGCAAGCATGGGCCAGATCAGTAGTTCGGTCACAGTCTAAATGTCCCATCTGGTCATGAAGGGCACGTAGAACCACACGTTTGAAAACTGTAAGTAACACTAGTTGTTGCTTGATAATTTGACCCTGTTGATTGAGGGTTTCTCTGTAGAACAGTTTCTTGTGCAATTTTAATATGGGCCCCTCTCTCTCGCAGGGCAGTTCGGGGATCCGAAGAAAGAAGTTTGGACACATTTTTTCCAGCATGAATAGCATCCAGCACAGGCTTAATCATAGGGTCTTGGGTCTAGGCCCATTATTGTAAGGAGTAAGTTGGGACAACGTGCGGAGATCCACGGTTGCAAAATGTCAGTAGGCTGCAGAAACACAAGTGTCGGGCCCTCAGAGCCTTAACAGATTGCTCAGACATTCTCACCCACTATTCGTTAATGTCAGGTCTTCTGGAAAGGGCATCCGCGTCAGTGCAGTTCAAGCCCAGTCAATACTCTACTGAATAATCATAAGTGGAAAGTGCAGATAACCAGCGATGCCAAGTTGCATCCAACTTTGCTGAAGTCTGGACATAGGTGAGGGGATTGTTATCAGTTTTTACTAGAATTTTTGCACCATAAAGATATTCATGGAATTGGTCTACCACGGCCCACTTCAGAGCAAGGAACTCAAGTTTGTGCACAGGGTAGTTCTTCTCAGATGTTGTTAAGCTCCTGCTAGCAAACTTCATTGGGCATAAGCCTTCCTCATGTGCTTGGTATAGAACAGCACCAAGTCCCTTCAAGATGGCATCAGTGTGCAACAGATAGAGTCTGGCGGGGTCTGCATACGCAAGCACAGGTGCATGGGTGAGCTGGTGAATGATATCATAGAAAGCCACCTCACACTCGTGAGTCCACCTGGCTCCAAAAGGTTAATCTGTCCGAAAGTCGACTTTTTCTTCCTCTTTGACTGTGCCTCTCTTATATTTCTTGTTTGTGGGTAGATAACCTTGAGTTAAGTTAAGCAAAGTGCGGATGACCTTGGTGTAATCTTTTATGAATTGGCGATAATAGCCACAGAACCCCAAGAATTTTTGCAGTTCTTTAAGACTGTTAAGCTGGGGCCAGATGGTCAGAGACTCCACTTTACTCAGGTCTGTTTGGATCTTTTCAGACGATACTATGTGACCAACATATTTTACAGATGTCTGGAAAAACTGACACTTGTCAACTGATAATTTCAGCCCAAAGTCCTCCAATCGGTCCAGGACCTTAAACAGACGAGTCTCATGTTCTTCAAGGGTCTGGCCAAACACAATGACATCGTCTAGGTAGACAAGGCATTTTAATAAGTTCATGTCTCCCACAGCTCGCTCCATCAGCCGCTGGAAAGTGGCAGGTGCTCCCGAAATACCGAGGCTTGCCCAGAAATTCATAAAAACCCAAAGGGCAGATGAATGCTGTCTTTTCTCTATCTTCGGGGGCCATTGAGATCTGGTAATATCCACTCCGGAGGTCCAGCACAGAAAACCACTGACTCCCATTGAGGCAGTCAAGGGCATCCTGGATGTGGGGCGTTGAGTACTGGTCGGGTATAGTTCTTCGGTTCAAAGTTCGGTAGTCCACACACATCCTCACCAAACCATTTTTCTTCCGAACCACCACAATAGGCAAAGTGTATGGATTGAGGGACTCCTGTATTATTCCAGCCGTGAACATCTCCTGGAGGTGGCGTCGAATGTCATCAATATCCGCCGGGGCTAGGCGGCGAGATCTCTCACGGAACAGCCTTTCATAATGCAGCCTGATGTAATGTTCAGCCCCAGTGACACATCCCACTCTTTCAAAGAAAACACCTTGCTTTTCTGTGCCAGCTTTCGGCTGATTCTAGTTTTCCACTCTGCAGGTATGGGACAGACTACAAAATTGAACAGATCAGGGGTCACCTCATCAGTCTCTATGGTGCATTTTTTTTCTAGGCAACACAACAGTGTCTGCACAATATACAGTAGCCAGGGTTCAAGCTCGATTTACTCTGATATCCCGATCAGACATATTCTGGACTTGTACCACCATGAGCCTGGGCCGGTAGGATGGTAGGCTTGACCAACAGTCCCTCAGGTAGTTTCCCTTCTTCCGGGGCATCCAACATGAGGATTTTATTTTTAGCATCTTTTTTAATTCGCACTTCATGACTGATGGTACACTGGGCACTGGTGGGGGGCAACACAAGTGATTCCGGATCCTTTTTCCATACTACTCCCACCGGTTCATCTTTCTCAGTCTCTTTGGTTTGCATCTGTATGTCGTATTCTCTGCGCACTATGGCTGGAATGTGTAGTACTCTTCTAGTCAGCTTGGCTTGTTTCTCTTGACAGAGCTGGGCTAGTCGGCCAAACATATGAGCGTTGGTGCCGATTAACAGAGGGATATCATCATACATTCTGGTCGGCAGGCACACTAAAGCCAGCATCTCCACTTGTTCATCCATGTCAGCAATAGCAGCAGGGAAAGACAGCCAGATTCATACATACCTTTGGTAAGGATAAGATCTGTCGCTCAACCCCCCACACATGCAGTCCTTCTAGGGGTAAGAGCAGGAGATCAGATAGGTGTTGGTCATATCAATCCTTAAACACAGTAGTGACCTGTGACCCACTGTCTAGTACAGCCCAAGTGGAGATGCCATTAACAATCACTGTAGTTTCCATTGAGGGGCCCACCATTTTGAACCAATCCGGGGAATTCTGCTTTGTGGACTGTCCCACTGCAGTCTTAGAGGACGTCCTCTCCACACCTATAACAAAACACCTTGCCTCTAGGGTCACCAGGGTAATTCAGCAGTTCAGCTCTTCACAAGATTTATAGTGATCTGGGGCTGGAGTGCTATTGTCTTCTTTCGGTTTGAACTTGGGCTCCATTCCCCCGCAGTCCCACCAGGAAGCGGATGATCGGGCGGCATGAATAAGATCTCTCACCATGGTTCACAGTTCTCTCATCTCTTCCACCAGTTTAGAATTCACTTGAGGTTCAGTGGCAAGGGCATGGTCTCCCATACCCATGGGTGGGATCTCACTACCAGACTCAGTCTTAGGGGGACAATGGCTAGAATTTTTGGCTGCCTCAGCCACAGCTTGTTGGCTAGCTCTCAGTTCTTTTAACTCTTTCAGCAGCTCACAGACTTGTGTCTCAGAAGGTTCCTCTTTCTCAGTCGGTCTGTCTGGAGTCAGAGCAGTACGGGCAACTACCGCATACGGTTCCCAGCCATCTTCGTCATTTTCAGCCTCCCGAATCTCCTTCATCAACCAGCAGTATTTGAGAGGGTTAGCTTTTCTGTCTTGAAACTTTAACTTCAACATGAGCACACTTGAATAATGGGCCGACTTAAGGATGTGCTCCAGTCTGACATGGGTCAGTTCACTACCTTAGATGCCCCCTTTACAGTGTGCCCTCTGCAGGGTCTGTTCGACCCAGGTTACAAAAGCAGACAGTTTCTAATTTTTCCACTGCTTAGCAGACTTGAATTTCCACATTAAATCTTGCCCAGACTCAGTGCTGCCAAATACCCCCCCCCCAAGTGGATAGATACTCAGCTGCCGAGGCCTCAGGGTTAGTAGACCGAGGGAACCGAATGGATTTCAGTGCAGGGCCCCTCAAGCTTTCCATAGTCTCTTTCTCTTCTCCCCTTCTGAGCACTGCTACTCTTGGACCAGGGGGGGGGTGGCATAGTCCATCCAAGTTTCCAAGTCATCCTCCCCCACTGGCATGGGAACAGCACCAGAAAACAGCCTGAGTCTGCGATAAGAGTCTAGGTGTACTGAGAGTATCACAATGGGGGATGCTACAGTGGTAGGCGCCAAGGGAGAAGCTGTGGAGGCCAAAGGAGACTGAATGGGGGTAACCTCCTCAGACTCTTCCAAGGCCCTCCGTAAATCCTTGACTGATTGTCCCTCAGCAGCTAGAAGTCTCAGCAGTTTGTCTGTAAATCCTTCTACCATGGGGGACCCCCTTGGGGAAGATGGATTGCTGTGTAAATGAATGACTCTCCTCCCCTTCTGGGACCCCTCCAGCATGATAACAGGGGGTACTGCCTCAGGATCTATGGGGATGCTACAGGATATGAGGGCCACCAAGGTCTGGGCAAACAGGTCCGAGTCCCGCCCTCGTACTTCAACCTTCCCCAGTCACTTAACTTTCCCCACAGTTTCGTCTGTGGTATCGTTAGTGGTCCCCACAGGGATATCGAGGAGTAATATGGCACGGCGGGGGTCAACCCCCTCGTCCTCGCTCCACCCCATCATGTGATGCACAATTAGCTTGTAGGGAGAAATTTTCCATTTGGGTATAGCTAGCGTCGCCATTGCAAATCCCTTTCCAAACTTACACTTAGCGTAAATTTTAACTTCTGGCCACTAGAAGGAGCAAATCCCAGCAGTGCCTTCAAGATGTAACCCCTAGGCAGCGCTATACCAAGGGCTACTACCCCTGCCCATATGGCTTTACACAGGTTGAGGGGCCTGAGTTCTCTAAACGGGTGCCTCCACCCAGAGAAATGGTATTGAGATTGTTTGTCTGCTTTGGTATAGCCCTCTGGGAAGCTATATCCCCCCACCAACCCTCCTAGTGACCTTGTACTTGGCACAATAATAATTTTACAGGCAATATGATACAGTAATAACATGTACACACCATTCACACTTACCACCAGGGATGGACCTTCAGCAATTTCCCTTGAGACCCCCTGTAAAGTAAGGTTAGCAATGCAATAACCCACTCTTAATACTGTAACCCAACTAATAATATACACACTAGCCAGGTTAAACATGAAAAAGAAAATCAGGTTTATTAAGACGACGTGAACAAGAAAGGGGTGTGAATCTAATTAAACGATTTGCCTCCTGATTTAAGTCAGACTTCACTGGCATGCACTGTAAGTCTCAAATGCACAGTTCAACAACACTGGGTACCCAGAATAATATGCAGGCTAGCCTAAAGCATTGCCCGGGGTTGGCCAGCGTTGCAGCTGTCTGTTGGGGCCCTTAATAGAAAGAAAGCCGTTATCATGCACAGTGACAAATGATTATTTGTAATCCTGAGCTGAATGGCTCAGTCCTTTGCAAAAGCCCAGTAAAAGAGAACAATTAGATGGTACCACAATGATTTTAGGTTTCGTTGCAGGGAGCTACTCTGATTTTGTACTCACACTACCAGGATCTGGCTGCACTGCAGGTGATATGTAGATCTCTTGGTGATGATCAAGGGGCCGGGGGAAGCTGGGCCATCACGACTCACCTCCGGGTGGTCACAACCTGTTCGATGGTGTTGGGCAGGGGGCCAAATCCGCAAGCCGGTCTTTCACCAAGATGGTCTCTGGTGCAGAAGCCGTGACCTAGACCAGGATGGCAGGTCCAAGCAGGATGAACAGTTCTGGAAAAGTTTTTGATCGTCCACTAGTGAAGCCTCCAACTGGCGTAACAGATTTGATCGTGGGGAACCAAATTGCGACCCATGAAACACATTCAGCACATTTATGTCACTAACTTCTTTAAATAACAGTTCGAAGTCAGTCCGGCTGCAAATTGACAGCATTACTGCACAAACCTTTCAATCCAAGTCTAATTCTTTCACAAGCTGGGCCGATCGCTTCAAGGGCAAGTCTTCAGTCCAAATCGCAAGTGGCAATGACACTTCTATATCTCTGTCACAGTTTCAGGCTGGAAATTGGACAGGTCCGACTTATGCAATAGGCAGTTTGATGCAGGAGAACGTGGCAGACAGGCCAACTGAGCCTCTTCCCGTCGATTCCCTATGCTCCTTCTGGGAGCTGCTGCTCGAAAGCTCGAGCTGTTCACACTTCAGCCTCCAACTCTAACTGATCCATTGCTTCAGGCAGTTCTGGGGATTTCCCTTATAGATCAAAAGGTTTGGTTGGCTAGAGGAGCTGTCAGTCACTGTTTAGGCTCCCCCTCCAGGCCAATTCAGGCGCCAACAGTAAAACCACAAAAACTACAGTTTTCCTTCCCACAAGACCCCTGGGGACGGGATCCATTTTAGGTCCCCAGTGGTTCAATTGGTTCAATTACTGGAAGTCCAGGACCTAACATGGTAGCTCCCATCCAATTGTTTGCGCTGCAATAAAAGCAGGTTAGACAAACTTCTCTATCTTAAATATAATGACAGAAGAACAGTAAATAATCACAGTTCCTAGATGGGCTCCCTCTGCGCAAGCAGTGACTGCAGAATGAAGCAAAACAAATCACTGTCTGGCCAGTTGGAAGCTTTAAATCACTTGAACCCAGCCCAGACTAATTCCGAAACACCGATCAGCTATTCTCTTAAAGGGACAGGCATGGAGGCTCAATAGGGCACTCTCACACAAACAGATAGAACTACTTAAACAGGACATCAGCCTGACAGTGGGCACTAAGGAGCCCAGGAAGACATTATAGTAAACCCCAATTTGTAGGGGGGTTACACTCCTATTTCATTTCAATAAAGTACTTAAGGGGGTTCATCTAGTCCATTGCAATTAAAGTGTTGAACTCTTAAACCCTGAAGGGACGGCCGCTCTCGGAGCATCCCCCTACACTCCCCTCACCTCTCTCCAAAACCCATTCCCACACAGGGCAGAAAACCCGTTCCACATTGCTGACCTCCATATTATCCCTGGCATTCATGGGTACCCCTCCTTAGCCCCGCTCCCGGGTGCCACCAGTTCCTCTTCATGTCCCACAACAATCTAATCCCTTGCCAGCTTCTTGGAGATCAGTTACAAAGCAGCAACCCCCCCACCACCACTGATCTATATTACTTCTAGATGCTGAGGGTGTCGCAAAACTCTGCCACCCCTTTTGCACAGGCCACCATGATTTGTGTGGCCTTGCCGGCCATTTGCATAGCAACCCCTCCACCGAAGGTCATATTGTCTTTAGCGACTGTGCAAGAAAAGGCTTATGACCCCATTGTGCTGGGCATAATGGGATGCAAAGCAAGATGCTGTCACTAAGTGGTCGTTGCTTAGTAACAGTCCCTTGTGACTGTCTAGTGCCCTGTCCTCATCAATTTATTATGGCAATATAACCCTCCGCACCAAGTGTTATGTAAAGAATAAGTCATGGTCGGGTGTATGACAATGATGTAATAATCAAACAACCTGGATGGGCTGTGAGGCCCAAGGCAGAGTCAAGGGCCTTCAACCACCCAGGAAGTGAGGTTATTACAGCATTGACACACACCCAAAGTGGATTATTTCACTTATAATATCCGTAGAATGGTCAAAAGTGGTATAACAAGGATTATGACATGGATAGGACAAATCCTGAAAGCTGACTGGCAAAAGCAGTGCCTGACTTGAGACGATATCCCTACTGCTTATATATTATCACGAGCTCAGAACAAATGACAAGATCAGCCATATCCCAACACTTGTGGGCCCTTTTATGTAAGGGATAAAACAAGACAGGATGTGCAGTTATAAGGAAATACTGCACGCTTGGGGGGGCTGTTAGATTCAAGGCATAACTGAGTGCCGCAACCACCCAAGAAGTGCATTATTTCGCTTATGACTGCACACCTTGGAGTGTGTTATCCCACTTATAAAATGGGTTTTATCTGTTAAAAAATACCAATAGTTCAGGTAGGTGTACGGTTGTCACAAAATATTCAGCGGTCATGTGACGTGTTTCATCCAATGAGGTAACATTATTTTCACTGCCTTTTTTATAAACTTATATTAATACACTGTATCATGGGATATCATGGGATATCATCATTTCTAAGGTGGGCGAAGGCACTTGGCTTCACCTTGTGCATCACATCACAGCACTCCTGAGGTGTGATGATATTCTATGATGTACCACACCCTGTTGTGTAATATTGCTTAAATGTAGACTGATTCAGTAACATAGGCTCAGTATTTACCTGTAGATATGCACAAGTTCCTGTATGCATTTTTGTGCATGCTTCCACATGTGCAGGTACAGTATGTGTGGGTATTTATGTGTGTGTTACTTGTTTCTTTGTGTGGCTGTTTTTGTGTTTGGGTATATGTTTCGGTGTGTTCTTTTGTTTTTTTTTTTAAACCAGGTATAGCACACTAAGCTGAAAGCTTTTTTACAGGAGCGACCTGGGAGCACAAGGAGGTTAAGTGACTTGCTCAGGGTCACACAGTATGCAAGCGGAAGCTGCAGGATTCAAACCCAGGTCTGGTCTGCTGGATGTGACCAGATTTGCAGCTCAGAGCCTTAGACCACTGCACTATACTGCCTCCTGGCATGTGCAGGTGCAGTATGTGTGTGTTGTTTCTTTGTGTGAGTGTTTCTGTACATGTCATGGGAGTAGCCAGGATTTCAAAACCTGAAAGCCCGTGCATCAGTACATGTTGTGTAAAGCAGTTTGGTATCTATTGCCAGCTACATTAAGGCAGAATTAGTTACAATTGTTTAATCCAAATGAAGGCATAGGCCTTCAAACTATGATCTGGCTACTCCCCTGCATGTCTACATGTTTGAGTTTCTGCACATGTGCGTATGTATGAGTCTGTGTGTGCACGTGCTGTGTGGGGGATGCTGTGCTGTCTGCCACGTGAATGGAATAGAAATTTTTCTTCCTCCTGGATCACAACAATTCTGTTCCTTTCCTCCATCTCACAAAATCTCCTGGAGGCATATCAGATGAGACCTGGGTGACCTCACTTCTGCCAGCAATTCTGTGTGTCTTTATCTCACTAACTGCTCTCCTGACAGTGGCACCAGATGGGTCATGAGGTTGTGTGTATGTCCAGACCGTGAAACAGACGTCGCAGCTTTTCATTGGATATGGTCCCTTTGGAGCAGCTGCTGCCACTGACAGTGACAACTAATGGGATTTTAACAGGGCCCTTTCCCTTTATTAAACTCACATGAGTATTGCCTTTGAAGCTCTCTGCCCAAACAGGCTGGACGAAAGAGGTGAGCTCTCCATCATCCTCTCATAATAGCGTTCAGGTTAATGGTTGCAGGATCAAGGTGATTAGCTAGAAAAAAGCACTGTCAGTCCTTTTCACTGGTTGAAACTGATAGGGTTCATTCTGGTGGGGGGGGCACCTGCCTTACTTATGAAAAAACAGGGTGGTACAGCAGCAATATGTTAAATTGGTGAAGATGGTTAACTGGATTCATAATCAAAAATAATCAGGCCAGCCTAGTGGTGTGGTCATAAAGCTAATCCTTGCAATGCTAGGGACCTCCTCCTCGGGACAGGTGAAGTGCAGATTCCACTGTAATAACGCCACCTGAGTGACCAGAGATGGAGGTGGAAACTGGAGCCATTCTTGGGGGGAAGGGGTGCTGACTGGCTCAGATGGGGCTACAGCTGTGCACCAGTATAATGTGCATTCCTAAGCTCCTCGTGTTCAGCATCCTTGGGGTTAGGGAGAACAGGGAAATACCCCACAGTTGCATGGGATGAAGCTGCCTGCACTCTCACACCCTGATGTGCCGACTGTCCTCTGTCTCCTAGAACTGTGCTCTTTGGGGGGCGCAGCCAGCTCTCCGCTGACCCAGCCCCAGAAGTGACTGTTAGTCCAGGATAAGAGGATACATGTGACGTAAGTGGTAGAGGTAGCAGAGGTGGGGCTGTAAGGTCTACCGGTAAAGTAGACAGAGGCTGCCATGGAGAGAGGAGGAAAAACAGAATGAAACAAAATAAACTCGGGGCCGCCCCCTCACGTACAGACCGACAGCAGTGTGTTCCATGGCCAAGATTTTTAGACAGATCTGCTCTTCTGAGACACAGAGTAGACTTCCCTGGTGCAGCCAGCAGTCTCCACTCAGGAGGGACACCACTGGGAGCCTGACTCCCAATTAAGGGGTGCTCTAGAGCTGGCCATCTATCCCCCAGTCCACACGCCATAGAAAATAACAGCACATCACTTTATTGAGCCTGGGTCCTCAGTCTGCTACAGGGACAGGAGTAGCATGGCTACTGGGTCCCCCTTTGAGCTCCCATGTAGAAGAAGATCCGTGATTTCCTGACTCTTAAGTCTTTACTAGAATAGCTCCCACTAGACGCGGTCCCTTTGTTCTGTTTGCATTTCTTTCTCAGATCACTGCAACTGTCACAGTCTCTTTGGTGAACAGAGTTCAGTATTGTGCTCATGAATGCATGTGATAAACAGCCTCTTGTCCCCCGTGGGTATCTACATAGAAACAGCCACTGTCACTTCCTTAGTGGGTCAGGGTTATCCCCCCAGTGAAATAGATTTCTTGCAAAAAAAACCAAAAACAATAAAAACAAAGGAAAGCAACCCTTTCCCTCTGTGACTCTCTTCAGACTAGCCGCTTAGAACACACTGGACGTTCTGCTCACCATATGTGCTGCTGCAGAAAAACCCTCCCACCTTGGCACCAGAGTCTCTAACTGACAATGGAGTTGGAGGGAATCCAGCAACTGACACCTAAGGTGCAACAACCACCTAAGAGCACCTATGCTTGGAACACATGGAGTTCCCAGGAGTTACGTCCCTCTCAACTGTCCCACAGTAGGAGGGACGTCCTCATTTTCCTCAGCTCAGAACAGGGGTGGTGGTAAAAATTTAGCAGCATGTACTCCTCCAAAATAAAGGAGCACAGAAAATCTAAACTGTACCCAAAAATATATGGCCCTTCAGACCTTGGGTGTGCTCCTACTTTTTAATTTACCAGTTCATTAACAAGTCCTTGCTTGTAATAAAGGTTCTTAGCAATTATGTGCAATAATACATTTGTCACCGGTTTCCTAGGTGCCGCTGAGATCTGAGTACATGACAGATTGACACCTTAGTGTGAGTGTTATTGATGCCTTTATGTACTGAAAATGCACTCACCCACACTGAATCCACAAGCACACCTGCAGTCAGTCTTACACGCGCGCGCGCACACACGCACACACACACACACACACACACGCACACACTTTAATTCTTCACCCACCTCTGGCATATACTCCAAAGCCACCTGTCCAGATCACACCACCTGGGCTCCCATGTGTTATTTTATTTTATTTGGAAACGTACCTTGAGCACAGCAGGTGCTCTTTTACAAAGGTTCCATGTCTGAGTCAAGAAGTAAGGTTATACATGAGAGTAAAAAAACAACCAACTCTAGAGGAGTGTAGCCAGTAACAGACCATAGGATGCATTAGGTATAGGAATGGAACTTAGCTTTTACTGTCAGAATTAAGTGCTTCCTGCAACTTTGGACTGTTTTTTTTCAAACTGTTTTGTTTCCCAAAGTAACCAATGCAAGTCCAGGTCTAGGGACGACTTTCTGTAGACTGCTACTGTACATCTGCTTGTAAAATGCAGGGGAAACACAAGGATGCCTTTCGATCTTGGAGCCTTGCACCACTTCCTGCCACGTGCTGATAAACTGCATTCAGCAGTGACTCCAGCAGGTTCCAGCAGGCTTGCACATCTACAAACATTTTTATATTTTTAAGGTAAATGGAGAAGCAGTCTACAGAAACATTGTGTCCAGAGACTTGTATTGTGTACACAGAGATAAGCAGAGCAATACACCTTTTATACTCCTGACTAGACTTTCAATTACACCATCATTTTCAGCAAAAGCATATAGTTTCAGCTACAGACTGTTTAAACTCTTGGTGATCTAGAGTTCAAATTATAAGTAAGCATTAATCACCGATAGAGGAGGGGTCTGCCGGTGGATTAATGCCTGCTGGGGGGGTTGGTGCCCGAGGGCGAAGCCTGAGGGGTCCAACTGTCCAGCGGGCATTAATCACTGGCAGAGCCCGACGCTGGAGGTGATTAATGCGCTTGTAACATAGGCTCGTTGCCGCGGCAACGAGCCTATGTTACCGGCGTGTCCAGTCATCGGCCGGCCGCCCTAAGGACAGAGGACACAGGACACATATCATTCAGGAAAGGCTATTTATTAGACTTACAGTGAGAGGAAAAAAGTCCACAGGTGAGATGGCTCACTCGAGCACTCGTCAAGGGTCGCGGTGCTCGGGTGACTGTTGCGGACATCGGTGCGGTGGATCCGGTCCTGGGCAGCGGGATACTGGGTGGTGCACTGATTCTGGCCGGGTGCCGCCGCCAGGAGACAGTGATGCTAATTCTCTCACGGTGGGCGGGGTCACAGTGCGTGCAGGATGGCGTCACTCTCTCCATGCCGTCACAGTCCTTGCAGTGCTACACAGCCCGGCTGCCCTGCAGGGCACAGGAGAAGGTGACTGGCCCGTGGACGGTCATGCTGTGGATGTGGACTGTCTGGGTGGCAGGGGCCTGCCACGATAGCCATGGTCTGCTGGTCGGCTGCATGTCAGGCTCGTGCGGTTCTCACCCCGGAGGTAGGCTGCTGGGATGCAAGGTGGGCGGATCACTGGGGTTCCAGGATTGGCAGGCAGTGGGAGTGGCTGTGTGCTGCAGGTCGCCTGCAGGCAGCTGGTCGGGGGTGCCTGCTGTTGACTGCTTGCTGTCTGCGGTGTGGTGTCCTGGGCTGGGTTGTGGGCGTGCAGGTTGCTGACTACTGTGCTGCTGGGTGCTGTATGGGCAGTCTCTGCCTCGCCTGTGGCAGGGCGGCTAGATGTGTCTCTGGGGCCCACTGTCTGGGAGCTGTGCCTGGGCTGGCAGGGGCGGGTGGTCTCTGCATCGGGCTGCTTGCTGGGTGCAGTGCGGGGGGGGGGCCGTGGTCTCCAGGGCCTGGTGTCTGTGGCGTGCTGTCCTTGGGTGTGGCACAGGATGGGGGCACTGGCAGCTGGCTGTAGGTGGTGGTGGCCCGGGACAGTGGAGGGGAGCTAGTCCCCGCTGTCTTGCCACTGGAGAGGATGGTCGACCACCTCTTGTGGTCTGATGTAGAGGGAGACCAGTAGCTGCGCAGACTGGTCTCGCAGCGATGCCCCGTGACCGACATGATCTCCCTGCTTGCAAGCCCAGCCGGGGACAGCATGGTGACTGCCATGCTCCTGATGCTGTGGTTGGTGTAGCGCATGGACAGCTGGGCATCATCAGAGATTTGGGGCATGAGGGCGCTGAGATAGTTCTTGCCCATTGGTTGCCGGCTGTACCAGCAGTCATGCTTTCTGGGACCCAGCTGGTCTACTCTACGTGGATGCAGGTAGAGGGCAGGAGCATTGGGTGGGCAACGCTGGATGTACTCCCGAAACATTCCCATGACACAGTCTCTGCTGCCAGGACTGCCATACAGTACGCCCCTCAGACTCTGCCGTGTGGAGTCGCCCAGCTGTCCATGGTTTTTGGTCTGCTCGTTGAAGGACAGTGCCAGGAACTCGTTGCCGTCCTCATCTGTCTGGACTGTGAAGGAGTCCTGGCGCAGCTCTCTCTGCCCCTCTCTGCCCCTCCGAGCAAGACCAAGCTGCACCTCAAACCACAGCCTGCGCACCAGGCTGTATGGGGTCTCAGAGCTCAGCCTGTCGCAGCTGCGGATTTTTGCAAGGTCACTGGCTGTGATGCTGGGGTGGTGGGTGGCCGTGTCCTGCCCCGCTCGCCGGTAGTCCTTCAAGACAGCGACAAACACATTGTTCGCCGCCACAAACTCACTGTTCATGATGATGTTGAGGACTCTTTTGTTTGGAGGGCCAGTCAGGTACCGTTGCAGCCCCGCACGGAGGCCGACGAAGGAGCTCAGGCTGTACTGCCCCCTCTGCTCTGTGCGGACTGACGCATAAAATTGGCGTAGCAGGGCTGCCAAATGAGCTGGGGGGACAGTCTTGAGGTCCACCTGGTGGTCTGCTGCTGTCAGCCAGTCTGAAAAAAATGTTGGAGGCCCATGCTGTGTTTTTGTGGGTGTTGGCCTCCACCTATCGCCTCTATAGCCCATCCAGCTCCTTCTCGCTGAGATTGGTGTGGCGTCTCTGTGGTGTGCTGCATGGGGTCCCGGTGCTGCTGGTTGCAATGCCAGGGCCACTGCAGTTGCTGCTCAGCCCAGGAGTGACACCTTCTGGTCTGTGCAAAGGTGCATGCATCTCTGTGTGGTGTTCACGGGGGTGCCTGTCCACGGCCACACTGCTGCCCTGCTGGCAATATGCTGGTTGACTGCTGCTGCATGTGCCACACTGCTCAGTCCCTTGTCCCGGGGCTCCGGTGAGTGGCCAGCGCTGCCCACAGGTCTCCTCCACAGCTCAGACTTGGGCAGCTGCCCTGTCTGGTGCCCCAACGTCTGCTGCAGGGAACAGGACTACTGTCTTTGGGGGCAACAAGGCGCTTGGCTTCCAGAGCAGCTCATCCAGCCAGGGGCTGGGATCCACTGTCTTACTGCTCACGGTTCTCAGGACTTCTGTCACAGCACTAGCAGCTGGCCCGCTGCTGCGGTCCGTGGGGCTGTTACTGAACTCATCAGCTACCCATTGGCTGATCCCTCGCACTCCGCACAAGGAGAAGGTTGCAGTGCACCGGTCCATGACTATGGTGCTGCGGTCTGCTTCAGCTGTGCACGTCTGGTTCGGCTCTGATGCACCAACCATACTGCTACTGTTCCAAGCTCTGGAACACTGCGCACCTGTGGTCAGGCGCCTGCTACTGACGCGGCGGTCAGCTGGGGGCGAGGACTGGGGTTCAGCGGCACATGAGCACATGGGTGGCCTCACCGCAGTGGTGATGGGCGGGCGCTCCCTCTACTGCCTCTGTGGTGACAGCTGGTACTAACCGAGTGGGCGTTAACTGTGGGTTAATACCCGCTCAGTTTGTGTCAGCTGTGCCACTTAGGCCAATCTGGCTGCTGTATTTCCCTGCTCTCCGGTGAGCCATGTTACAAAACAAAATAATACCTTTTTTTTTTAAATATTCCAAAGATAACCTGTTGAAGATAATGGGCAACTTCCTAAAAGAAATGGAATTACTCACCAGGCTTCCCTTGATATAGCAGGATACCATGACTGGCGGTCTTGCTGTCTTGCTACTTCTTCTGGTTTACCTGTCTCTTTCGTGTGTCTTTTATGTAATCAATAAGTGGTGAAGCATGAGGCAAAGCTGAGGGCTTCCACCACCCGAGATGGGCTGTTAGCCCAGCATAACGCATTCTCTGGAGTGCCTTATTGTGATTATAAAATGGGCCCTTTCTAGTAAATTGGATGTATTTTTTAAACATATTACTTTCAGCTAGGCTGTTGTGCTGGGATAACGACCCAGCTGAAAGTACCTCTTGCCAATCAGGAGCCAGCATTTTTCTACCAATTTCGTAATTCAATATTTTCCCTCTCTGATCGTTGTTCTTTTGTTCCTGTTTCACTGCTTACTCTGGCCTTTCTTGCTCCTCATTGCTCTTGTCCTTTTTTCTTCCTCTAGCCTCAGTTCCTTCTGTCTGTTTCAACTGTTTTCTTTCCATTCTTCTGTCTACTGACTTGATAATATATAATCATTCCTTCTTTGCTCATTCACCTGCTTTTCATTCACATGTAGGCCTGTAGTCAATGCACTCATTCCTTCTTTGTCATTCTCATACATGCTTGTTTACTACCTGTCCATACACTCGCGCGAAACCGCGCATGCTCATCCCCTACCTGCCTGCCCACATGCACGACTAGTCTACCAGCTGCTCTCATGCACTTTCCCCTGCCTGCCTACACACCCACAAATCTGTGTTGCCTGTGAACACGCTTGTTCCTTGCCAGTAGTTTGGAAGTGCACACTTACTTGCTGACTACCCACACACTTGATCCCTACCAGCCCACCTACTAACTCAGTGGCTACCTGCTCACCCAATGGCTTTCCGATGTAACTTTAAATTCCACACAGTTAGTTAAAAAAGCCTGACTTGTACCCCAATGCCCCTTCTGGATCCCCCCACTGCCAGGAACTCCTGTCTCTAACTGCGCCCCAGAAAGGCAAAAGGAGCACAGAACTCCGAACTGTTTTACAAAGAAAATGTGTTCCTGTAGTCGCTGGCCATTATTATAGCACAGAGCACATCTTGAACACTACCCAGGCTTCAGTTCACCACTGTCCATCTCTCTGGAGTGCCCTACACTAAGAGGAATGACCCTCTCTTTACCCATCAGAACCGTTCTGTCCATCCCTATCAACTGTCCCATTTTGGCAGGGATGTCCCTCATTTTTATCCCTCAGAACCCTTTATACCTTTCCACAGCCACATACTTGGATGGACAAGTCCCCCCTTTCATCCCTGAGAACCCCTTTGTACCTCTCCACAGTACTACTTGGAAGAGGGACAACCCTCATTTGCTCCTCAAAACCCCTTCATACCTCTAAACTATCCTGCAATTAGAAGGATGTCCCTCATTTTAATTTTCAGAACCCCCTATCTATTTATTTCAATGGTCCCATATTTTGAGGGACTATCCCTCTGATTCACATGGAGAGGATGCTGTCTCACATTGTAGACTACGATGCTGAATAAACAGTATACTTTGTGTGGTGTGGAAGCAGTCATTTCTACAGTGCTTTAAGCATTGCTGTTAATGATCTGATAATATGTCCTAAATGTTGCCCCCCCCCCAACATTTTAAGAGATGACATCCAAAAGGGTGGGCACACGGTATGCATGATGTACATCATGAGTTACTCTCTTGGGGTTTCAGGGAGAGAGAGAGAGAGAGAGAGAGAGAGAGAGAGAGAGAGAGAGGAGAGAGAGAGAGAGAGAGAGAGAGAGAGAGAGAGAGAGTCTTCCCAGAGATTAGCCTGAATGCCAGCTTACATGCAGTAGAGTGTGAATCTGTTAGATGCTGAGTCTGTGACTGGCAAGATACTGGAGATAATGACTGAACAGCTATTTGTCTATAGCCCTGTAAATACAGGGGGGAGCATTTCGTGACTCAGTGGAGCGTTTTGCCACCGTAGTGAAATGCAGCTGCTGCTAATCAGTTGGAAATAAACCCCATGGCACATTTAATGTCACTGAATGAATGAAGAGGGGAGAGGGCTCTTCTGAAACTGCTGAGCAGTAATGTCTGCCTTCTGTCACTCAGTCTGTGTTGATGGGAAGGGCGAAGGATGTAAAACTGAGAAGTTGTGTTTCAGGGTTATCTCTTAACTAGTGATATTTGGATCATGCTTTTGACTATCCTAATGGGATGCAGTGGATAGTCCAGCTATCAGACTCCACATCTGAGATCCTATCTGATTTCATTCACATTTTGGATCCAAGGATGGATAGTGGGATTTGTGATCAGATCGTGGGATCCATGGTGGGACAGTGGGATCTGAGGTCGTATGTCTACCTCGGATCCTGGATGGTCATGCTAAATAGTTGGTATCCTATTGGATCCTAGGTGACAGGATCTAGTAGTCAGATAACAATGGTATCCAATGCTATCCTGTACCCGAGAAAATTGGTGGTGTTCGATGATATCCGATTCCATCAGATACTGTCTGAGCAACACTACTCACAATGTGCTCTGCTGATACAGAGGACTCTCCCCTCAGTTTCCTCTACCAAACAAATCTCCAAAGAATGTTTCTGTGCTTGCAATGGCCATCATTATTCCACACTCTTCTACCGTGGTCTGACTTTAAGAGCGCAGGTGAAGGCCAGTTAGTACAGCTGTCCCGCACTGCACAACCTGCTCAGTAATATGCCTGCCCTTCAATATACCCGCCCCTCAATATACCTACCCCTCAATATACCCGGCCCTCAATATGCCTTCCCTTCAATATACCCACCCCTCAATATACCCGCCCTCAATATGCCTGCCCCTCTACCTAGGCAGACACACTTGCAGCCCTTGCTGGGAGTCAAATCTGGGACCCCAGGTCTTGAAGGCAGCAACTCTAATAATTAAGCTTTGGGACCTGCCCCCAGCTGGAACGTTAGAGTGCTGATTTGGCTTTGATTCACTGCTGTTTCGAGAACTCACACCAGATGTTTCTCTGGTGCTGCCATTTTCCATCACTGCAGTACCATGCCATCAACTGGCATGGGACTGGGGTACGCTTTGTCTTCCTTCTCCCCTTCCTTCGTCTCCTTACCCTCTCCCACTTATCTCCCTATTAATATTCTGCTCGTCTCAGCATGTCGTCAACCTTAATCCTTTTTGCTAAGAATTGCGATGTCCTACACTTGCTGCTTAGTATTGTTTGCATGTTGTATATTTATGTGCATTGATGTATATACCCTATGAGGTATCCTTGTTTTTGTCCTCCCAGGACCACTTTGTAAATGAGTTGCTCAACGGTGCTTCTCCTGGTAAAATAAAGATTGATTGATTGCAGTCTCGGTCACTAGATGGCACTGCTTTTTCTCATATACAACACTCGTTAGATACTGTGCTGCCTTGATTTGGGGAATGGCTAAATTACCAACTCCTCTCTCTCTCTCTCCTCCCCTCATCCCCCACAATCCTTTTCAGTCTGGATCTGACTTTACCTGAGGAAAGCACCGTCCGATTGCCACAGTAAGCTGATGTGTGCTGTGTTTGCTTAAGGTAAACCAAGGCACATTGTCCATCAGCAAGGCAGATATAGTCGAGCAGCTAGTGCTGGCAGCATACTAGGAAGGATGTTGTCATCATGCCCTGCCAGTAGCGGATCCAGGATTTTACAATGGGGGTGCTGTGGTGGTGTGCTTACTTGATATGCAACTTTTGAAATTTTTAATCCTTTATATTATCTTTTCCATTACATTTTGACCATCCATTTGGTCAGAGAGGTGAACATATCACAGATAGCATTATATGAGTGAATGAAAAGATCTAGGGCTCTGTTGGGGTCGAGGGCCTTAGTTATGAAGGACCAATCCATAGTACTAAGGTGTGTTTTTAGGACAGCAAGTTTACCAGGGCCAAGTTTGCATCGTATGATTATTTTCGGAAGGGATTTGGGTGTCTTGCATGTCCAGGAGCAGAGGAAGGGGGAGTGGTCACTAATCGCACCTGGGAGAATAGTAGTGCTGGAGATTTTGTGAGGGCGGTTTGTGAAGACTAGGTCCAGCAGGTAGGAGGACCCAGAGCGCAGGTTTATTTGGGTGGGTGACGGGACTATCTGCATGATGTCATGGGCTGTGGCTGCGTCTATGAAAGGGGCAGCTGCCTTGGCTAGCCAGTTGATATTTCAGTCTCCCAGAATAATTTTTTCATTTTGAGGGGGTAGGGTGGCGAGGTAGGATAGGAGAGAATGGAAGGCCCCCTTTTGGTCTCTAGGGGGAATGTATATGGCAGTGATGAGCAGGGGGGTATGGGAGTGACCGATAGTGAGTTTGAGTGTGAGTGCCTGGGGTCCGGGGAGAAGGTGGGGTGGGGAGGGGGGAGCAGGTGAACATTCAGCGTGTCTTTGGTGTATAAGGCACATCCCCCCACTTGCCAACCCTGCCAGTCAGCACAGAAAACATTATACCCAGGGAGGGAGACTGATTAGTCCGGGATACGGGGGGGAGAGCCAGGTTTCACCCACGGCAATGATATCAGGTTGATGCTGCAGGACCCATCCCTGGTAGGAGTCCCATTTTTTTAGTAAGCTGCAGATGTTTAGGGAGGCAATACATAAGCCACCTGGGGGGGTGGTGTGGGCATGGAGGTTGCATGGGGGCCAGGGTTTGGGTGTATATTAGCAGACATTAGGAGGAGGAGAAGCGACCGGAGGATGGGATTCCAGGCCAATTTTTTAGGGCAATGTAACTTAAGAGCAAGGGAGTTTATAGTGGCAGAACATGTGGGAATGGGGAGGGTAAGTATATAGGGGGATGCCTGGATAAGGCATTGTACTGTGGGGGGGATGTTAGGACCGGGGGATGACAGTAGGGTGACAGATGGGTGCCAGGATACAAATACCCAATTCTAGCGGTGGTAGGGTATTGTAGGAAGAGGGTACCAGCGCAGAATAATTCTTGTTTAGTTGTGGGAAAAAGAATAACTTTGGGTGTGGCAGGATATTTAGAAGGGGGGTTCTGACAGGCATGCATCAATACTGTGTTGACCAAGTTTTGGAGATTTGCAGGGTAGATGGAGGGGGGAGGTGTTAGTACAGAGAACAGCAGGGAGAGTATAGGGAGAGAGAGAGAAACATAGTAGCTAAGTGGTGGGAGGAGGATCAGAGAAGAAGCCAGTAAGGGAGAAGAAGAATACAGATTATCTGCTTCTAGTGGCTAGTATGTATAATCTGCAAGTGGAGAAGTGGGCTGATTGTTTCAGAGCCACATCCACTTCCTTATATAAGGGAGAGTCGAGCAAGGGTAGTGGTGGGGGTGGTGGGGAGCCGACGAGAGCGTGGTGGGGACAACAGATTCAGCAAGATGAGATGAGCTCCAGCTGCTAAGCGCCGCATTGCCGCACTCTTTTGTTAGTTGGGGGGTGGGGAGGGCAGCAGCTCCATGAGCCCTCTCGACCTCCGTGGGGACAGATTCAGTGAACAGTGAAAAAGGGAGAACAGGTAAGAATATTTATAAGCAGGAGGGGGGGAAGGGGGGGAAACAGAATTTGGTAGGGTGCAGTGGCTACGTGTCCTGAACTTAAGGGCCTCCCTGTGAATCCTCCAGTTCTGTTACAACAGTCATACAATTAGTTCAGCAGCATTTGCCTTTAACTAACAGAGAAGACCTTGTTTTAAGTAATTAATTTGTTACTTTCCTCCGCTCAGCACAAATTAAAAGTTCCCCTTTTTTTTTATATACAGACTTGGGCTAGTAACTTCGTTAGTAATGCATCACCAATGAATTGGCAGCTTTAAATTGCTTTAAGAGGTGCAGGTATCCTGGCTAGGTAGCGTTAGACCTTAGTTATAACATTTGGGAAAAGAATTAAAGTACCCCTTTCTTATGCAGTGTTACACCTTAATTAAAACATTTGGGACAAGAATTAATGTGCCCCATTCTCAATAAATCTACCATGAAAATAACAATCTCCACCTGTGCAGCGACAATAAAGTTAGCTAGTGTTTGCGCCATGCATCGGGTGAGGTTTGAATTTAAAAAAGGCACCAAACACAGATTCAGCAAGATGAGATGAGCTCCAGCTGCTGAGCACCGCGTTGCTGTACCTTTTGTTCATTGGGGGTTGGGGGAGGGCTGCAGCTCTGTGAGCCCTCTCAACCTCCGTGGGGATGGATTCAGTGAACTTTTGTTCCTTGGGGGTTGGGGGAAGGCAGCAGCTCCGTGAGCCCTCTCGACCTCCGTGGGGACGGATTCAGTGAACTTTTGTTCATTGGTGGGTGGGGGAGGGCAGCAGCTCTGTGAGTCCTCTTGACCTCTGTGGGAATGGAACAAAATTAGATTATTAATTTAACAAAAAGGTCCAAAACATATCTGAATAGTGGAGAGACACTAGAAGGACGGCCAGAGGGCATCTAGAGGTGTAAACAACTGTTTCCTATCAACTTTAAGGCCTGCCCACCTGAGAATACACTACACTGACGTGATGGAAACAGAAAATAAAGTGGAAGCAATCCTCAGGGAATTTGAGCAGCATGTGGAAGGTAAAGACCATGAAGATTTGGAATTAGCGGAGGAAACATGAACTTTCTGTTCGGATGAGTATTAAATAAAACAGAGACCTTCTGCAGACTATTTACAGTGAACTCGTTTAAAACAACAGCTTTATTTTAATTTGCAATACTCTCATTAGTAGCATATGCAACCAGTTAAATTTAAAGTAGCAGCATTTGTTAGTCACAATATAGTTTTTCAGCAATTATGTTTTTTCTTGCAAAGATATAACAATACCCATTTTTTTATTTTAGTTTTCTTTCATTCCTGAACCAAGATACAGGATTTTGAAGTTTTTAGAAGTTCCCACTCCTGTACCGTGCCCCCCATAAAAAAATGTAATCTCTTGGTACCGTGTTGTGCTGTTTACCATCAGAAACAGGTGGTTGCACCATCCTAGTACTTACACAGTATGAATCTAGTATGTGCATTCAACAGATAGCCTCAACGGAAGAGATTTTTAAAAACTGCAAGTGGCAGCTATCTTTAATGACGTGAGTCGTTAATTACAAAATTAACTATAAAAGCTGTTTTAACGGTATCTGAGAATTCTGAAAATACACTGAGGATAAATCTAAGGATATCAGAAATACATTTCTGCTAAACAACTATATGATGAAATGTATTAGTTTTTCATCTGACTCAATATGGAAACTGCCACGTGGACTCGATCCTAGCACAAAGGGACTTCATGTGCTTGCACTGTAACCATTCTGAACTGCCGAGTTTCACACAATAGAATGTTCTGTACCTGATTTCATTTAGCAAGCACAAGTAGTTGGGAGAAGGGTGGTAATAATATTGTTTTTAATCTTCTATGTTGTTATGAAGTGTCATAAGGTTCAAGACAGTTGGGAATTTTAACCCACTAGTTTGCAAGACAGTTAAGCAATGTCTTAGTTACATAAGGATGACATCTGAATAACAACGTGCAGTAGTAATGGTGAGGGGCCAACATATTATTTTTCTAAATGTTTGGGAAAGGGCCACATCAGCACTGAGTGCTGAGTTTACAATGCATGTTGGAATCACTTTTTTATTAACGGTATTGATCCCCTCACTCTTAAAGCATGTAACGATACTAGATACTATTATGTATATTAAATTGTCTCTAGGGTATATCCCCATATCCTTACATAAGACTGTTCCATTAGATGGATCCTGTTAGAAAGTTATGTGATGTCTGACAAGAGTTCAGCATTCAACTGTTTTTAAAGGGACAATGTCAACCCACTAAGGCCTCAAATTGTCCCTATAGAAACACATTTTATCATTCCTTATATTCTGTAGAATTTGTTGATGTAGCTGGTTGTTTGCTTCTGGTTTCTTTTTTCTTTTCAAAAGTGAAAAACAGACTGCAAATCATACTGGCGTTACCACGCACAAACATGTTCGTTTACATTCCTTGATCAACTTCCTCTGCATTGTGCCTGGAGTTGGGAACACCTTCACATAGTCTATAGTCACTCATGATGCAGTAGCTGGAGGAGAGACTGTTGCATCCTGAGTGACTGCACTGTTTAGTGGTGTTCCTAATGTTCAGGAAGTATGCAATAAGAGCAGGTCAAGGATTTGAAACTAAACAAGGTTGGGTATAATTACATTATTACTGTGCAATTCAGTTCTACTAAGAAAGGAAGCAGATAACAGCCAGAAACATCAATGAATTTTAGAGTAGGTAAGCAATCATAAAATGTGAGTTTTTCAGTTAAAAATAAAATGACCCAAAAAGGGTTGACAGTGTCCCTTTAACTGAAAGCAACAAAATATAATAAAGAAAAGGCAAATTCAGCCAGCCTGTCAGAGCAATGCTAGGTTGGGAGTGCTCCCTTGATCTATAATGTATTGAGTTGTTTCTATATTATATCCTTATATCGTTACATCAGATTGTTTAGACCATAGAGTTCAAATATATACTAGAGAGGGCCAGAGGATGAACTCCAATGGCTCAGTTGAAGCCGCCATCTGCAATATTAGAGGAGGATTGAGGTGCTGGCAGATAACAGGCCCCCTTCTGGAAACTTACGATAGTGGCACCAGCACACTGTTTTAACAAAAACTGAGTAACACACTGGTTGTACAAGCAAAGGACAAACGAGCATATCTTGTCTTTGTCACCACAATGTGAGTCTGCTTCTTCACTTCCCTGCTGTCAGTGGTGGTTGTTACCCAACCGGATCAGCAAACTTCTGTCAAAACAGTGTGTTGGTGCTGCTATCTTAAAGGGAAACATCCACGGGTCCACGTCTGAGGGGGCCCCACCTTCGTGTGAAGCAGGACCTGATTCGCTGTTTAATAAATACTATTTTTTTTTTTTACTTGCTGTGCCATGTTAAATTTTAAATTGTATCTGGTTGATCCTGCACCCTCCCCACTGGCATTTCACGATTTCAGTCCCCTCCTGGCATGCCAACAACCACCAACAGCTGTCCCCAGCAGCGATGCTTTTTGCGAGATGAGCCGGGTGCCCGCAGATTTCTCAGTTCAGTACTTTTTAATAGTTTGTTTGTTGATATGTCGTTCAGGTTGGCCGAGATGTCATTGTTAGATATGGTAGTGCGCCAGTTTGTACCACGCCCCATATAGCACGGACACGAAGCGACTGATATTTGCACGGGCACAAGATTACCGCATAGCCGCACTTTCAACAGTAGCTCCAGTTTGAATTGAGTGGCGTTATACTCACCAGGTACAGACTGGCAGGCACCCTGCCGTATGTGTAACTGGTGTCGTATAGCAACGGACAGTCAGTTAGCCCAGTGCAGCTATTAGAAATTACTGCACTATAGAAATCCTACGGAGCCGCCCCGGCTCATTGCCACACAACACGTCACGCTGGGGCAGCCACGGGTGGTTGTGGGCATGCCCAGAATGGACTGGAATTATAAAATGTTGGCGGGATCAACCAGATATAATTTTAAATATAACATGGCACAGTACGTAAAAAAAATGATAGTATTTATTAAACAGCTAAGTGGGCCCTGCTTCACACGGAGGTGGGGCACCCTCAGATGTGGACGTCTCCTTTTAAGTATCCAGAAAGGTTCCTGTTATCTGCCAGCACCTCAGTCCTCCCCTAATATGGCGGATGCTCAGCTTCAACTGAGCCATTGGAGTCCGCAGTCTAGCCCTCTCTAGTATATATTTGAACTCTGTGGTTTAGACTGTACAATACTAATTTCCACTTGATTGATCCTATTAGGAAGTTATGCAATGTCTGACAAGAGTTGAATTGTATTCCAATTGTTTTTAACAAAAGCAATAAGATATAATAAAAAAATGGGTAAGTTCAGTTGGCCTGTCAGAGCAGTGGCAGTAGTAGATTTTATTTATTTGAGTAGCCCTTCTCAGGAGGCTCAGGGCCACGTTACAACAAACAGAGGTAGCAGCAAATAACAAAACATAATCAATCCCAATTAATAAATACATTTAAACATATCATTCTCACTATACTAAAATAATAAAAAAATAATAAAATAATAGACAGTATAGCGCAGTGGTCTAAGGCTCTGAGCTGTACATCTGGTGACATCCAGCAGACCAGACCTGGGTTTGAATCCCACAGCTTCCACTTGCATACTGTGTGACCCTGAGCAAGTCACTTAACCTCCTTGTGCTCCCAGGTCGCTCCTGTAAAAAAGCTTTCAGCTTAGTGTGCTATACCTGGTTAAACAACTAAATAAAAAAAAATATATATATAAAGATCAACAACGATCTAAAATATTACTGCGGATGGCATTAAAGGGACTCTCACTGCCCATAAGCCTGTGCAAAAATATGGGTTTTAAGACCTTTTTAAAGGCCTCCACTGAGGGAACCTCCCTCAGGGCCCTTGGAAGGGAGTTCCAAAGGACTGGACCTGTGACCTCAAAGGCCCAGTCCCCCGAGGTTTTAAGCCTGGCCCTGGGAACAACCAAGAAGCCCTTCTCAGTGGAGGGGAGAGGGCATGAAGGCATGTAAGGATACAGGAGATCAGGCAGGTAACCCGGGTCCAACCCATGTAGGGCCTTATAAGTTAGTAACACAACTTCAGTGGAGATACATCACTTAACTGGCAGCTAGTGCAGTTCACGCAGTGCCTGGGAGATATCACCTGACCGCGAAAGGCCGGTCAACGACCTAGCAGCTACATTCTGTACCAGCTGCAGGTGCAGCAGTGTGTCTCCACTGAATCCCAAGGTACAGAGCTTTACAGTAGTTCAGCCACAAGGTCATAAAAGCATGCACCAGTGACCTTGGTTCAAGAACAAGGCCGGGTCATTGGGGCTCGCTGACTGCGGAGAGAGTGGCTGGGGCTGATCAAGGAGGAAGTGACTGGAAGCACTCCAGAGGTATAGATGACTGAGTCTGTGATGTCACTGAGGAACAAGCCATGCTGATTAGTAGTTAGGCACAGCTTGTTCCTCAACGACATCACTATGTTCTAAAAATGGCTCCAATGTACCATTAATGTTGAACAGACTCAGTCGTCTATATCTCTGGAATACTTCCAGCTATCTATGAGCCCAATGCCTCATTTGAAAGAGCTTTTCATGGGCTTTTAAACTATGATGGCTGCTGGCCATGAATGTGTCCCTTTAAAAAAAAATAGAATAATCTTGGGAACCATGTATTTTGAGACTAGTTGCATCAAGAGGTTCTGGTAACATGATTACCACAAGAGCAAATCTCTAGTGGTTAAGTCCTGTTTCCAGAGCCTTGAGATGCAATTATTGCCAAGTAAACATAGCGCCCCAAATTTGTTATTTTATACATAAATGTGGTTCTGATCTGTTTTTTTTTTTTTTTTGTTTGTTTACAAAACTCACTGTCTCTGGAATCAGTAGTCTGGACAGGTCAGTGCAACGCCCAGAAGTGACCCTGATGGGAATGAGGAAAACTGCTTTCCCCTTCCTGCCCCTACCACCCAATGGCTCTGCAAGCACTGGAGGTCAGGACGAGAACAAGCATACTGGTGGGCACGGTAAAGGCGGACAGCCTAAAAAAAGGTTTCTTAATCTTTTTTTAAGTTGGCTGACTGAGCCATTTTTGAAGAAACTTCACAGCAAGTTGGCTTCTACTGTAAACGATGGTTACAGTAGAAAAACAGTCTGAGTGCAGCACGAAGAATTTAGAGAATGCCAGATCCCATAATATCGATGTCATTACAATGGTATTATCATTACATGATGTCACAACAATGCTATTAAGGGATTTTGTTCTATTGTTTGTCTGTGGGAGAAATAGCTATCTGTATATTACAAATAAAGAATTAAAAATGACAGTACAGCATGCTAGTACCACTCTGCTCTGGGCTGGGGGGGGGGAGAAAACATTAGGCTGTTAATAAGCTTTTTTCTCCTCCCCCAGGTCATATCTGTAAACAAGATTTGTGCTGTATCTCTGTATGTTTACCTGGTGAAACCATGTGAATAAATCAATCAATCAATAACAGGAAAAGCGAGAGGGAAAAATTATGGGGTTTGTCAGAGAAGAAGCTGAACCGGGGTGGGGGGGGTTGAGTACCACCTGGTCTGTGCTGCTTATCCCGTCCACTGAAAACAACACCTGCTGGACCTTTTATCCTCCAGTTTAATAATCTGGCAGCAAACTGGATAATGCATTGTTTAAACATGCTGCTCTTTCTCTCCGCCGACTAACTATTAATCTCCATCACAGCTACTGTGGAAAGAATGAGATTTCATAAAGGACTTCATTTATCACCATCAGCAGTGACAGCTTTGTGCTGGTTCTTACTCAGAGAGTGAAAATTAGTGAACTGCTCGACCACCTTTTATCAACGTCATTGTCCGCACGCACTAAGTAAACAGCTAACGTCCTGCTACATATCTTCCATGTGCATGGGTGCTCACTAGGGTTTATAAAGGCTGCATAGTAGAGACAGAAGGCAGTCATCACCGGGTGTTAGATTTAAGCAATTTACCAGGGCAAGGGTGTGGGTTAAGCTAGGATTTACAATGGGTGGTGTTGTTTGGTCACGAGGCCAATAGGCGGTGAGCAAAAACGCACCAACGTCAAGTAAGCCTCTAGTGTGACTCCCACCCATGTAAAAGCAATTGCTATTATGCAATGTCCTTTTATTTTGCATTTGAAAAAAAATAAAGAAAATATGTTTTGTTTACATTTTACCTTATTTTTATTGTTATTGCTCCGTGAAAAAAAAAAATACATGTCTTTGCGTCCCTGAAGCGAGAGTATGTGCACTTTCAGTTTGCGCATGCATCGATGTGGGCGTCCGGGGAGGTTCAAAACTGCGAACGGCAGTCACTGAGAAAGCTAACATATGACGAGGTTTTCTCTGGGATGAATACAGCGATTGTCAGGTACAAGTGTGTATAGAACATGATGGGACTGTTTTGTTTTTTTAGTCAAGCAGGCTTTACGTTGCGGGGGGGGGGGCTGGACTCATCATTAGGACATTGCTACCGTCTGTTCCCTCTGTGCCACTCCTGATTTCATGGAGGTTGGAGTGATTTTGGGGGAGTCATTGGTGCGGCTTAGTGGGGAACTGGCACCTCTTCCTGTTGGTACTGTGGAGGATTTACAACGGGCACGAGGTGCCAGTTGACCAATCGGAGTCTGCCATTTTTGGACCCCATTGTATAATAGAAAATTTACCTACCTGATTTACAGAAGGAGCTGGTATATTAAGGGTGGACCATTAGGGTACTGTGGAGTGGACTTGTGCTGCTGGTATCTCATGGCCACTGTTACAGGAGGTTCACAGCAATGTCTCCGCCAGTGCTGGAACTACATTTGAAGAGCTATGGAGGCTGGGGGGGGGGGTCCTATCTTTAAACAAAGCCCCCTTCTCATTATAAGAAAATGGTAGTGCTGCTTAAGTTGCAGGGGCTAACTTAAGAGGTATGGGAGACAAGCCACTGTGCCCTCCCCCATAATTACAACACTGTGACTGCCTGATGATGGCAAAGAGTGAAAAGGCTAGCTATCAGAGAGGGAAGGGGATGGAAGAAAATAAGATGTAGTTGGCTCAATGATATGAAGGGAATGGGGGAGTCCCAGGTGTGGCAGTGAGCCTGAAACTATCCCGTGGGCCAGTGGGAGGTTAGGGTGCATGGCCAATACAGAGAGGCCCACAGCCAGTCACAGTGCTACTGCACACACTCTTCCGCCTATTGGGACATCGTGTGTCAGTGACTTCTGGAGGTGGGGGTGGTGCTGCATACTATCACCCCAGGAAAGGATCAGAAGACAGGCTGTGACTGCATTAGTCGTGGGAGCAGGTGCCTGTACATTTGTGACTACACAGCTGTAATGTAGTTTTACTTTTACTGTAATGTATTTTTGTTGTATTTTTATTACTATTGCTCCTTGCAGTATGTTACTTTCACTTGCACATCTTGTATTGTTTATCTCCCCCCCCCCTCCCCTGGATGTGCTGGAAACAAGCTGCTATTAGTTCAGTATGTCTTTCTCAATAAATGTTTTGAAATTAATTGATATTGCAGCTATCACCAGGTTGGTATGTGCCATGGCATATAATAAAAGGCCTGTTTATTTCATATATTTTTGTAGGGCCACACGGTGAATGCATATGCAAATTCAGAGTCTTTTCCCTGTATTTCACTGATAGATTTGCAAATACATAAGTGCCAATGCCATTTACGTTACCCTTTTTTTCATTTCATCATCTTTCCCCCAGCCCATACCTCTCAACCCCATTGCACTGCAAATTAGGGACAAGGTTTAAAAAATTCAGGGACAGTTGAAAGGTATGCCCCGACCCCATCACCTACCCACCCCAGAACTTACCTTCCACCTCTTGTACCTCCATGGGTGGGTAGGCACTTAGGTGGGGGGGGTGCGGAGCCTGTGGAGTGTGCTCCATCATCCTGTCTGCTTCCATATTGACCCCCCAAGAGTGTTTATTTTTGTTCCTGGGCCAGCATGTTTGCTATGGTACACACGTACTATGTCTCAGCGACCTGCACTCAGCCAAACAGGAAGGTGACCGCTGTGACACCACCAAGCTTCCACTAGGTAGTGATCAAGCAAGCAGTTCACTGTCCCCCCTTCCCCGAAGGAGAAGAACCATCGTGAGATGCGCAGTCCTGCTTCCCAGCCGGCCTCTGGCAACCCCAGTTCATTCCCGAACCCAGGTCGCTGGCGCAGCAGGCAGCGAGGCCCCATGCCTCAGCCAGCCACACCACTTGACTGGCCTGCTTGTATGGCAACTTTAAAGGAAGTCTCTGATCACAGACAGGGGCAAGTGCATAGCTAATGTGTTTGTACTTTGGTGGTTCTGTGGATCCCACGGGGATGTAGCCCACTGACGTGTATGATCTGGACAGTACACAAGCAATGCAGAACTACTGCTAGTGATCAAACCTCACAACTGCTATGAATTTCATATAGCTCTCGGATTTTTACACTCAAATTTACCCTTGCTATGTAAAGGTTTCTTCTTTATTGATGTTCCTCATAATTTTAGAGCGATTTCTGGACACACAAACTATTAAAACGTTGAACTAAACTGATGGAAACACTCCTTAACACTAAACATATGGAGCCCATTATTCTCAGATATATCATTCTTTAAGATAAGAATGTGCTACATATTCTGGCCATTTGCTCTGCTTTTTGAAGGCCAGTGCTATGCATTTTAATGCTGAGAGGTTGAGAGGTATGATGGTGTCAGTGAGTGAATAATTACATTTCAGATCAGGTAAAACAGTAACATTTATAAAAGTCCGAAAGGTACTGTTTCTATAAACGTTTCAAGGACCAAAGAGATTTTGCCTCCCTCAGATAGGCCAGTTAGGTGTCGCAGAGTTCGAGAGTGACATAATCAAAGGCACACACCGACTCAATTACTTAAACAGCAATGCTTTTGCAATGTGCAGTGTTGGAAGTGAATGTATTATGAGTACAGTTGACTGCAGTAGGGGAATACACTGGCCTCAGTGATTTGGTTACTCTATATAACACGAGACACAAATACTGTAAGAAAACAATGTGTTCCATAAGGAATGCACAACTTACAGTATGACGCTGCTCTTGGTATCAAAACTTGCGATGTGATTTTTGGAATGCCCTCCTCACTGGGGTTCAAGGGCCCACCTTGGTCTACCTCTGTTTGTTTCTATTTAGATGACCAAGACAGTGTAAAAGGATTTGGGGGTGTGGTGGTGGACCTGTGTTTATCACACAGAAGCTAGGCTGAAATAATCAACCTGGTTAGCCTGAGAGGCAGATTGGAAACTGATGGATCTGTCTGAATTCATTGATTTGATAGTGCATTGGGAATAGGGCCAGTCAACCAAATACCATGGCAGTTACATTCGTGGAAGGGGGAAGGAGGAATATTAAAGGAAGACTCTTAAAAACCTCTCCTGGGAATACCAGCACTTCATTAACCAGATAGGATCTGAAGCTGTGCTTCCATGGCTGGACTTATTAACGAATAGAGGCCCATTCGCTTCATTATTTTATGTAAATCACAAAGGTTGTGACCCTGGGGGTGTAACCCGTGAAACTGTAAAACAGTGGAGCTATATACACCCATGGGATGCAAGGGGGGGGGGCTTATCTTTAGCAGGATGCAACATGGATAAGGCAGCTAATATTTAATTAAAGGGCTTCTTTCTACATGCTGCTGCATCAGTTTCTGGCTAGTATATTTTTGCATACAGTTTTTAGGCTCTGTGGACAACACAGCCACACGTGCCCCCCCCACACACACACACACTGGGAGATGCTGGGAAGACTGGATGGATTTTGTGTGTTTTTCTGCCATCATTTTCTATGTTTCTGCACTTAGAGAGGAGAACTTGCAGTTGTGCGACCGCTCCTATGTTGGGAAGGCATCAGGCAGTTCCTTTGGGTGCCACATCACAGACCCACACTGGAGAGGTGGTGGGGATAGCAGAGTATGGGTTGAGAGGCAACCACTGATGTACATTCACAGGCCGAGGACTGGGCAGAGGGCAATAAGAAAAAAAAAAGCTCTATGGCAAAAAAAAAAAAGTACAGAACTGAGGCGATCCCATGTTCAAATCCCACCACAGCCACTGACTCACTGTGTGACCCTGAGCAAGTCCTTTAACCTCCCAGTGCTTAACTCCCTCTCTGATCTTAAACTCTGGTTGAAAGACAACTCATTGAAAACAAAATGTTACATGGTTGGGCTATTCTGTGGAAATCAATTGTGCAAAAAAAAAGGCAGTCTAGTTTGAAGTGAGAATCTGTATTTTAAGAAGGGGCCCATAAGTTTGCAGTATGACTGTTGCCCCACCTTCTCATCATGTGTTAATCTTTTGCATTATTCTTTCTGCGTCACTAAGGTCCTGCAGTTTCGAGTGAGACAGGAGAGACAGAAAAGCTTTCCGATGCAAACACTAAATTGCGGATGTCACTAGTAACCAGAAACAGTCAAGAAGTTGAATGTCACATGCAAATTCAGTAGCTTCTGTATTTGAATGTTCTTCCCAATGATGCTGCCAGTCCACCCCAGTTCCTATTCTCATCACAAATTGGAAAGGGTTCAATCCAGAACAATGCACCACTGCTGTTTCAGGTTTTTATTAAATAAATAAAAAACAGAAGGTAAATTGTGGCTCTCTACAGTTTGGCAGGAACAGGAACATTTTGCATGAAATGTGGTAAAAGTACATGCTTTCATTTCCCAGACAGTACTGTTCAGTGGGCAGCAGGACTGTGGTGGGACATACTGGGTATAGAGGACCCAGCTTGGTTCTCTGCACAGGGCTGGTTAACATGTTCTTACTTATAGTGGTGCAGAATTGCCCAAGACAAAAAGGGGAAAGGCTGGTGTTTCTGAAAAATGGTTCTCATAAACAGAGCTTTTAAAGCAAAACTGTTTCAAATGGTTAGTAGTTTAATGCACCGTCACAGGTTACTGAGCTGCCTGTGGGTGGTTGAGCCACTTGTGGTAACTGAACTGCCTGTTGGTGACTCAACCTCCTGTGGGGTGACTGAGCCTTCTGTGGAGTGACTGAGACTCCTGTGGGTTATTGAGATACCTGTGGGAGGCTGACCTGCCTTAGGGAGATTGAGCCACCGGGGAAGGGAGAGTTAACCATCTGTACATGTGATTGAGCAGACTCTGGGTGACTGAGCCTGCTGTGGAGTAACTGAGCCTCCTGTGGGGTGACAGCCTTCTGTGGGTCATTAAGCTACCTTGGGTGGGGGAGGGGGTGTTTGACTTGTCTGTGGGTGACTGAGTAATCTGTGGGGCAACTGAACCATCTGTGTGTGACTGAGCCACCTGTGGGGTGATTGTGCTGTCTGTGGGTCACTGGTCTGCTTTTGGCCGGTTAAGTTGCCTGTGGGTTGCTGAGCTACTTGTGGGTGAGTAAGCTACTGTCCCACTGTTGAGTGAGTAAACTATCTCTGGGTTATTGAACTACCTATGGGTGATTGAGATGGCTGTGGGTAATTACCCTGTGTGCGGGTGGTTGTGTCACCTGTGAGTAAATGAGCCTGGTGTTGCTGATTTAGCTGCCTGTGGGTGATTAAGTCACCTGTGGGTAAACTGAGCTGGTTTGGGGTAATTAATCTGCCTATGAGTAATTAAGCCAGTTGTGGGAGATTTAGTTGTCTGTGGGTGACTGAGCCACCTGTGGGTGATGGAGCCAGCTATGAGCCATTTAGTTGCCTGTGGGAGATTTAGCCTCCTGTTGGTGACTGAGCCAGGACAGTGCAGAGCGGATATGTAATGGACTTGATACATTCCACCTCTGGGGGAGGACCTAGCACACCTTGCTATGCCCCAGTCCTGTGGCAGATTCTTTAACCAGATGAAGCACTGGTCTTAAGGAAGTCTGACTGTCAGCTTCCCTCATAGCTGAGGTAAGGCCATGGGAAGCTGAGAAAGACGATATGAAAGCAAAAAAGAGAAGTAAGCAACTTGTTAATATTTGTGCTGTCCAAATTATAAAGGGAGATCTGTTAGCCACATAGTGTTTTTCCTTAACTAAACAGAAATATCCAACCACAATTACAGCCAACCTCCTCAAACACCAAAGTGACAGTCCAACACAACCATCGTTGGGGTATAATCATGTAATCACAGGATGTAAAGGGTTAAAGGGAACATAGGATTGGTGTTTTTATTTTAATTGGTAGTATTTACAACCTGACCACTTCCTATCTGCTTCTGGCAACAGCCAGCCCCGTCTCCCCATCTGTGGCCAACAGAGACCCATTGAGTACTTTGGGGGGGGGGGTGTAAGGCAGGTTTGTGCAGAGCATGACTGTACCGGGTATGATTAATGTGACAGCAAGGAGTCTTCCCCCATTAAGCCCACCCCTCACGAGCAGGCAGAGGGCTCCAGTGCGCGCACCTGCATATAACTGCATGACATCATGCAGAGCCAGCGAGCATCCCGCTCCCTTGCCACTCCCAAGCTGCACCTCCACCTAGGGACACCCAGGAAGCAGTGCTCCCTCAGAGCTACACAGCGTCTCACTCCAGAGAGGGAAAAGCATCCACTAGGATGCTCAATTCCCCCCTTCCCGTGATGATCCAGGGGTGTTTCTGAATGTAGATCATCGGCGTCGCAAGTGGCAGCACTACAGCTGCATTGTTGGCATGGCCCATAAAGCTTGGGTTCATGTTGTTTAATATGTTGCTAATACACTCCTCATGATCTAGTCACCAGATACAATGTTTGTTCTTATACAATGTTTGTATTTTTCTAAATTCACTCTATTTATTCTGTACAACCGGTTGCTTGTGAAAAGCTGTCTCATATTAAAAAAGGAAAATAATAATGAAATAACATAATTAGAAATGTGGGCATGTGTGATGTCTGCGTAATGACGCCAGTATACTGCTCTGTGTAGCTACAGAGGTCCCGGGATATACTGTATATTCAGGCTGAGACTTGACCTCCACTATGATCAATCAATTTGGAAAAGATCTCACTTTTCCTCTTCCTATACTACAATAAAAAAATGATTAGCTTCATCAGTGGCAGATCGGGTAAGTGGGTGGCCTGCCCCCATTGTAACTTAACTTGCTTGTTAAGAAGTCTGTTTTATTGATGGTAAGAAACTATACATTCAAAACCGTGAAATACATTTGTATTTCCTGTCAAAAATGTAATGAAAAAGATGCATTCTAAGTCCAGAACCTCAGTTTCAAGTCTGAAATGGTTCCAGAAGCATTCTACTTGCTGTATTCCAGCTAGTTCTGGCATTTCAGTTTCAGAACCATTCCGGTTCCTGCTTCATTCCCATTCTAGAATCATTATGGGTCTCCCCCAATCTCTGCCTCTCAGAGGGGAAATGCTTGACTCCTGGGGAATGTAAGAGCAACTCTCTACTACAAAAAATATCATAAAAACACTAGATATATATAAGATATGGGATGGTGTGTGTATGACGAGAAGTTTATACACACCCAAGGTGGTAGATGCTACATAAACCCTGACAGTGAAGCTCAAGGAGTTCGTGCAAGCATCTAATGCAGAGGGTGTGTGTAAACTTTGAGTTTACACACACCACCCTATATTGTGTTTTATATAATTGCTGGGTTTTCCTTTTTCGCCACAGCAATTATATAAAATAAAAAAGACATTACTGTGCAGCCATGGTCTGCTTAGATCTGAGCACATGGTCCGTGGTTGCTTTTGTTTACTTATTTAAACTTTTTTTAATCATTTATTTCTGTCGGGTTGTGAAATTCTACTTTTTTATTTTATGGTACTTGGTTTTGTTTTTTGAAGTCACTTACCATCTATTCCAAGTGGCGATTCCTTCTCAGTGGGAAAACAATGCGGCTAGCGGTCGAAAAGGAAGAGCTGCGATGGGTGCATATGCAGAATGATGGAAACATGACATGGGTTTACTGTAATAAACACTCCTTTATTACAGCAAATTACACCACAAGTTTCCCTATGGGAAAAAGGGAAAGCCAGTTATTATACACCAATTATTTTTTAACTCTATTGTTTTCTAGTTATTTATTTCTTTTTTTACATTAGCTACTGAGAACTTCAGAGATTACCTTTGAGCACAAGTGCTCATTTACAAAGGTTCCACGTCAACAGCTTACGTCTGCTGATTAAGCAAACAGCTTAATCTGGTTCAAGGTCAGTTGGCATTCATCTGTATCCCCCTTCCCTGGGTTGTGCCTGAAAATAAGCAGAATTTGTCTAGTGCACTTACCCGGTCAACAAAACCTAAAAAAAAAAAAAAAAAATTAAATTCCACATTTTAATGTTTTAATGTTACTGTGTAACTGAATGTTTGTATTGTTATGTCTAAATAAGAAACCGGGCATTCCTACCGAAAATAGAGGTAATTTCCTCAAAGTTTGCTTCCTGTATAAAAATTTAATTTCATCATCATCATCAAACACCATCTCGAGGGAGTGCTGGTAGTGATGGTCTGTCCCCCCACTTCTTAAAACTATTGGCTCAGGACATTGCCTATCCACTCACCTTCATCTTTAACCTCTCCCTTACTACAGCCTCTGTCCCCTCTGTCTGGAAGCAGGCTAAAATTGTCCCCATTCATAAATCAGGTGACCCTAGTCTTATGGACAACTACCATCCCACCTTCATTCTGCCCCATCTTGATAAGCTCCTAGAGAAGGCAGTAAACTACCAAATTACAGACCATATATCCAAATTAAATCTCCTTTGCTCTCAGCAACATGGTTTCTGGAAGAGGCACAGCACTAACACGGCCCTTGCCCTCTTCACTGACCATGTGCTGAGGAACATGGATGGAAGGAAGCTAACTGATGTAGTGTTTGTAGATCTGCCCAAGGCATTTAACCTTGTAAATCACAAAACTTGATATCAAAACTCGACGTCCTTGGTTTCTCCCATGCCTCCACTACCTGGCTCACTAACTACCTCTCTGGTAGAACACAGATGGTCTGCCTTGGTGGTGCCACCTCCCGCCTCTTGCCTGTCTCTGTGGGTGTCCCCCAAGGATCTCTCCTTGGCCCCTTCCTCTTTTCCCTCTTCATTAACTCTCTCTCTCTCCTGTGGGAGGGCCTAGCCTGTAAATCACTCCTCTATGCTGATGACTTAATATTATACCAGAGTGACCTTCCTTCTCCTCACTATCTGCCACTCTTACCAATGATTTCTGCAAGGCACATTGTTGGTTCTCCACTGACAAACTGTTGGTCAATGCTGCCAAAACAAAGGCCATGCTTTTCAGTTCCAAACGCAACTTTATACCCTTGCCCACAACAGCAGCCTTCTCACTGTCAAATTCCCAGATGGCTCTCCCCTTGACACTGTTCCTGCCTTCATGTATCTGGGGGCAATCCTGGACCCATCCCTAACCCACACTAACCAGATTGCCTCACTGATCAGGTGCATCTACCAGAAGATAGGGCTCTGCTATAGAGCTGTGTGGAATATAAAATTCCATCTGCAAAATGCCCGTGCAATGACCATTTCAATTCCACAGGATTTCTGCTGAATTTCACAAAATTTTAAATTTCAGTTATGTCACTATAATTTTAAATGTACATGTCCAAATAACACCAAATTTGGAATGCAAGCAGTACCCCATGACTTACAAAAGTGTACCAAGTTTCAGAGTTGTAGATTGACAGGGGGCAGAGTGATAGGTGGTCAAATATTTAATCAAAATGTAATTTTCAGTTATTTTGAGATAATTTTAAAAGTTCTTATCCAAATTTCTCCACAATACCAGGATTGAAAGAAACACATAGAATGCATACATGCTCCATGTTTTAAGCCTCAAGCTTTAATGGGAGCCGAGTTATAGGTAGCCAAATATTTAGCCAAAATTTGGATTTCTATAATTTTAGTATAATGTTGATAGTATTCATTGAAATATTACAAACATTACCAGGTATACAGGTTATCACTACATTTGTATATGCACATAGTTTCATATTTCTAGCTTTAAATGGGGCTGCATTATAGCCTGCCAAACATGTTGCTAAAATTTAAATTTTGGTTAGTTCCCTCTAATTTGAAAACTACATATTCAAATTTAACCAGAGTTGAAACACTTAAACTACTATACCACATGGTCATTTCTGAAAAATGTCCTGTTTTCAGCTTTAAATTGGATTGAATTAAAAGTAGTCAAACTTTCACAACATTTAAAAATGTAATTTTGCAAGAATGTAAACTACAAATTTATAAACTCCTGAAACTTTAAAACTAGAAAATGCAATATCATTAAATTTGGCAGGTTCTTAGACCTTACAAGGAGGCTGGGTGTGCCAATTATGTTAATTACTCGCTGCGAGAAATTGCAAAATAACATCTGTACTTAAAGTCAAATCCCATGAGTCTTTGTAAAAATGTAAGAATTTCATGACAAATTCCATAAAACTGAAATTTTCTAATTTCACTCAGCCTTATCGGGGGGTTCTAATTAAAGGATATGAGTATAAGAGGCAGGTAACGCAGGGAGTCACCAGGTTCTGGAGTTAGATGCACAGTTTCACCAAGAAATGGACAGCTGAGCTGGGTAGCACAACAGTGGTAGACCTCCAGGTTGGAGCAAGAAAGCACAGAGTGTCAACAATTCTAACTTGAATGCAGGCTATTTAAGGATCACATCCAGTAAATATATGATTCAGGGAGCCTGGTGTACATGCAAGTCTAGGACTTAGAAGCAGTCAAAAAGATGCACAGGGGAAGACAATGTCTTGGGCAGCAGGAAGAAAGAATTCTGGCTATTCCAACAGGGTAGATCAATAGCAAAAGGAGTAGGTGACTTATATTTTAAGGGAGTCGGTCACTGTGAAGAACAAAGAGAATATCAGTGGGATCAGTAGTTCTGCTGAGCCAATCTGGCTATGCCAAAAGAGAAGGGGGGGGGAATAGTCACCTAGAGAGGAACAGCAGGACTGCAAAAAGCTCAGCCCAGCTTATCAAATGAAGTAGTGATATGTGCATTGTTAATGTTAAATTCCACACACAAAAATTCTGGATGCTTCGTCTACAGTATATGTTATCATAACTATGTGAGAAAATTGTACTAATCATTTTTGTTTCTTCTGCAAAATTAAAAACGCTTAACCAATTTATTCAGTTGTATTAGACACCAGGATACATGGACTATGGATAGGCACGTCAAATGTTAAATCTATGCATGCAAGAGCAGAGAAGTTACAAATATCCACATTTTTGACAGTTTTCACAAAGTTTTGTAAATATTTACATGGTAAAGTTTTGAACCCCTGTAACTTAAAAATCTTTTATCTAATTCTCTCCATATTTAGATCATTATATAAGTATTACAGAAAGGTTATCTGTAATAATTTACACATGTCTAGCTCCAAAGGTGTCTGAGTTATATGCAGATGAAATTTATTCAGGAAATTTCCTGAAAAAAATAAAATGACAGATTTTGAGCACATTTAATTTTGAGATGATGCATCATATTGTCATGAAATCTGGCACATTGTTATAAAACACTTATCATTAAGAAATCATGCCAAATTTAAGATCCCTGACCCAATAGACGGTTAAGGTATATGCAGTTAAAAAATGTTCATGAAACTTCGCACAAACAATAAAATGACATTTGAGCACATATAATTTTGAAACTATCCCACCCAATGTCATGATATTTGGCTTGTATGTAGCCATTGGCCCAAAGAGTACATATTCCAAATTGCAGAGTGCTAGCCTGAACGGCTGTTCAGTTTTAAACAAATTACAAAATTTTTTAAAATTTCCATGAAATTTCACAGAATTTTGTGGCATTTCATCAAAATTCCACAGATTCTGAATCTTCCCATTCTGCACAGCTCTACTGTGCTATTGCCTGATCCACCACCTCTCACCGGAAGCCCACCTTGCTATTGTCCATGGCAACCTCCCCCCCTTGACTATGGCTGCCCGGTGTACTCCCTCACCTCCATTACCAACCTGACCCATCTGGATGCTACCTACAATCGTATATGTCACCCTGCCCTCCATGCCCCTCTCCTCACTCACCGCTGCTCTCTTTATCAGTCCCTTAACTGGCTCCCTCCACAAGCGCGGCGCCCCTACCTGCTGGCCCGAGCCATTGCCGATTACCTTGCACAATCCCTCCTACTCGCCATTTTCTCTTCTTATCTGGCCCAGAACCTACTTCTGCAATCTACGTCAGTCTTCCCACCTCCAACTAGAATGTCCTAACATGACTACGAGGATGGGCCTAAGAGCCTTGTCCACAGCCAAACACTTACAATGGAACAACCTCCCCTCCTCCCTATGTTCCCCTGATCCCCCTCTAAATCTAAATTCCCTATAAAGAATGCACTTTTTGTCCTCCACAAGCTGCGTCTGCCGACAGGCCGCTAGCATGGCTGCACCCCCCTTGCAGCCCACCCTTACCTCTTACCCCCTCTAGTGCTCTGCTCTCCTCTCCCGCCCTGAATAATATTGTTATTCCTATTGTTGAATGATGGAGCAACCTTACCTGCTTACCTAAATGTTATATACCTTGGTATGCTCAATTGCTGAGTATATGGTACTGTTTACCTTATATTTTCTCTGTTAGCTTGACCTACACTGGATTCCCTGTTATGTTCCCTATATGATCCACGTTGTTCTCTCACTGTATTTTACGTTGTTTGTGCCAGTTTCTGGCCTGCGTTGTGCCTGAAAAAGGTATTCGGATCAGTGCACCAACCCAGTTACCAAATGAATGAATAAATAAATAAATTAAACATAGTTACAAAAAACATTACAAGTACAACAAGCAGTTCCAGAGGAAATGCAGTCAAGTCAGGTGCAAAGCACTTAAGGCAGAACATCTACATACAGTTTTCAACAAAACAAAACAAAAAATCTGTGTGGACAAATCGTTGTATAAAAAATTATGGGTACTGTAGAGAGAGAAACCAAACAGAACTGCCCCTTTGGTCCCATAGCCACCATATGGCATCGGAACCATCCATTGCTGAGCCCGACCCAAAATGGCCACCAGAAGAGAATGAGTTAACAGTTCCAACTGCACTAGACTGCAAAGGCAGATCACAAAGATCCCCTATGCTGATGAAACCTGGGGTGATTCAGCAGTGTATTAGGCAATTAATTCAACCAGTTAAGGGCCCTGACAGCAAACAACCGCTTTGCTTGAAAGGAGGCTTAAGGGCATTCCTGGCTATATTCCTGCTGTTGCATTGGTAGGAGATGGTGGGGACACAATTTGTTAAATGGGTACTGTCAACGTTGCCCCTCCGCTTTTTTCTACATCTCATCAGTGTGCCTCTTGACACCCTCCTATCAAATGATTATGCTAGAATGCTCCTCTATGTCTGAAAATTCAGACTTTTTACCTGCTTTTCTGTTTTTTACATCAGATGTTTAGGGTTCCGGCTGAACTTAAATCATGCACCTACCGGAAGTATATAGAGCTCAGAAACATGCATCTGCCACGAGTGCTGTTCCAAACTGCATTTTTTTCACAAGCACAGTTTAAAAACATGCTCCGCCGGTCTGTTATGTTAATCCGAACTGTTCTTGTGGTCACCGAAAAGAAAACGAGCACTGGAAGTTCTGCAAATAATATTTGAAACTCAGAGCTGCGGAAAGTTAAGAGAGCAACACGCTTATGCGCATGCACGGATCTTGCTAAGACTTCTTGCTCAGGTGATAGGATTTTGGCCCTGAGTTACAAATATTATTTACAGAACTTCCAGGCTCACCTTTCAAACTGCGCCATTCTGAGGCGCAGCCCCCGCGCTGCTCAAAATAGTTACAAGAGGGTGATTGGTGATATTCAAAGGAGTTGCGCTGTTGAGCAACTCCTTTGAATATCACCCCCCAGCCACAGCACTTGCACATGGCGCAGTGGAACTTGCACCACCGCAAGTTGCCAGAGTTGAGCATTAAACTTGCGGTGGCGCAAGTACCATTGCGCCATGCTCAAATTTCCGATATTCAAAAGGTGACATGCAAATGGGGCCATAATTTATGCAAGGCACAGGGGGGGCCATTTGCATCTATTTATGGCCCCATTTGCATGCCATTTGCATGTAGGTGCGCCGATCCCCGAGGACTTGCTCCTGGCCAATCTGCCAGGCAGCAGCCGCTAGACCCATCAATGCAGCCCGATCAGGGCATCACAGTTACATGAAACCCCCCACACACATATCCCACAGCCCGATCACGGCAGTACAGGTACATGAACCCCACACACATATCCCACAGCCTGATCATGGGCAGTACAGGTACATGAAACCCCCCACACACATATCCCACAGCCCGAAAGGGCAGTACAGGTACATAAAACCCCCCACATATATCCCACAGCCCGATCAGGGCAGTACAGTTACATGAACCCCCCACACACATCTCCCACAGCCCGATTGTGGGCAGAACGCGTATGAACCTCCCAGTGCCCGATCGCTGGCAGAATGTAAACCCCCAACCCGAATATCTCCCTGGTGGTCCAGTGGACCGTAAAGCCCGATCGCGGGCAGAATGTCACATCACAACCCCCAAACATCTCCCTGGTGTCTAGTGTCCCCACCCACCCACCCACGAAGCCCCTCCACCCCTCCCCTCGTAGTCGGGCGGGCGACAGCATCCACCCGCCTGCCACCCCGCCGCCTGCCGATTGACTGTCCGTAGGGCTGCATGCCCATTGGTGCAGAGCTACAGCCAATGGGCGGGCAGCCCATACCGCATATGACGGTCCAGATTTGTGAATGGGGTGGAGGGGCCTTGGGTGGGTGGGGACACTAGACACCAGGGAGATGTTTGGGGGTTGTGATGTGACATTCTGCCCACGATCGGGCTTTACGTCCACTGACCACCAGGGAGATATTCGGGTTGGGGAGGGTTACATTCTGCCCGCGATTGGGCACTGGGGGTCTATACACGCTCTGCCCGCGATCGGGCTGTGGGAGATGTGTGGGGGTTCATGTTACTCTATGCCAGCGATCGGGCTGGTGGGGGGGCACAGGGACCCAGTGGGGGCCAGCTAGGTGGCAGCAGCTGCTGTGTTGCGCCTGCAACACAGCAGCTCACCAGTGGTGGGCCTCAACTTGATCCTTTTTTTTGGCTCAAGGTTGTGCAGGCGCAGGTTGGTTAGCGATGACACCTCTGCACAACCCGACTGAATATCGGGTGTACAGGTTATGCATGGTTCCTCCCCCTCCTGTTGAGCATGCATTCATTTGCATTGCTCTTTTGCTCAACCTGTTGCCAGTGGAGCAACTGCCTCCTGTTGAATATCGCAGAATGGCGCAATGTAGGACTTGTGCATGCGCAACCCTGTTGCGCATGGAGCAACCCTTTTGAATATCTGGGCCCCAGTGCTGTGTTTCTTTTCGGTGACCCCAAGAACAATTTGGATTAATGTAATGGACTGGCAGAGCATGTTTTTAAACCGTGCTTGTGAAAAAAATGCACTTTGGAACAACGCTTGTGGCTGATGTGCATTCATGAGCTCTATATGCTTCCGGTAGGTGCACAATTTAAGCTCATCCCGAATCCTAAACATCTGATGTAAAAAACAGCAAAACAGGTACAAAAGTCTGAATTTTCAGACATAGAGGGGCATTCTAGTGTAATCATTTGATAGGAGGGTGCCAAGAGGCACACTGATGAGATGTAGTTAGTGAGTGCATAAAGGGTACAACTATGAGTGCAGTTTTCTGCACCAAGTATAGAGCAGCATGCCTTATTACAGATCAGCTTTACTCGGTTTAGCACCATGTCACAAGCAGCTTCATAGACAGGGAGCCCATAATCTATGCATCTAGCCACAAGAAGGCATCTAGCATCCCCAGTGAGATTGTTCAGGTTACGGTACAAGGCACCCAGTATTTTGTTAACTGTGGCCCACCAGGTTGTCAACATGGGGTGCAAAAGATAAGGTGTCATCCAGAGTTACTTCAATGTATTGAAGGTCTCCACCTGTTCAGGTTTTGACCCTGGCCATTTCTGGTGACAAAGGGTGGAACTTTCCTCTTCTCTGGGAGCTAGAGAAGAGCATAGTCTTTGCTTTTTTGTAATTGAGAACCAATTTGTTGTAGGAGAACCAGCTTTCAAGTGATCTAAAGTTACTCTGAAGAGCAGCAGTAAGGTTGTCAAGGTCAGAGTTTTGGGAATAGATGACATCATCATTGACATAGAGGAGTAGGGTGACTGTCTGACAAGCATCAGGCAGTTCATTTATGAAGAGCCCAAATAGGAGTGGGCCCAAGATGGAGCCATGGGGGACACCAATAGCTGCTCCCCTAGTGTCAGATAAAGATTTATCAGTCTTCTCATACTGGGAGCAATTGGTGAGATAACCGTGAAACCAGTCAGCTGTGTTCTGTGACAAACCCAGGCCAAGGAGTTTGCTAAGTAGGAGCTTATGGTTGACCAGATTAAAGGCCTTAGTAAGGTCAATACATACAGCTCCAACTAGGTCACCATTGTAAAGGACCTCATGAACAAAGATGGTGTATTCCAACAGTGCCATGTTGGTACTGTGGAGCTTGTGGAAGTCATGCTGCTGTACACACTGGACACTGTACTGTTCAAGGTATGTGGCAAGTTGGTCAGAGACCATTCTCTTGAGGGCACTGGACAGGGAGGAAAGAATAGAAATGGGTCTGTAATTGGCAATGCTACTGTCTTCTCTGCTTTTGAAAAACTGGCATAACCAGTGCTGATTTCTGCTTCTCAGGGAACTGTGAGTGGTAGCACAGAGAAAACGTAATTCTAGAGATGGGGTGGGAAAGTTCCTCTGTTACCACGGCAAGACGTTTCATATCACACAAATCACTCCCACACCTAGTTTTGCCAAGTACCCTACTGGTGTATTTTGAAGTGTCTTTGACTGAAACAGCCTTAAAGTTGAATTCAGGTACCCTGGTTTAGAGCCGACCATCTGGGAGGTTTTAGGACTGGGTTCCCTGCAAGGGGTCTGGGCAGGCTCAGAGGGGATGACGGAACTGAAATCAGTAAAAGCTGTGTTGAAGTAACTGGCAATATTGGTGGGCTCAATGACCTCTTGACCCTCCACCATAAGCATGTGAGGAGTGGCTTTTAACTCCCTTGCTAAGGAGCTCTGTGACACTGTCCAAGAATCCTTTACCACTGCTCCAGTTCTGGGTTTGCTAGTCCTTACAGAAGTCAAGATTTGTCCATTTTAATCATACTGGTGCACTTATTGTGGGCTTTCTTGTACTTTTACCAGTGGACAGTGGACCCTCTTTCCCTAGCCAGCACCCACAGATTATCCCTGTCCCTCATGCAGGCAAGGAGTTCAAAGGTCAAGTATCTGGACGGTGTTCATCTTGCGTTGCGTTTTTAGAAGGGTGCAAATTTGTCACAGGTAAGTGTAAATTCAGAGACAAAGAATTCTAGGGTCAAGTCAATATGAGGAATGGCATCTAAAAAGCCCCAGTTAATTTGGGCCAAGTAAATTACGAATTCGGGCACCTTCATTTTGTTTAGGACTTGGACGACTGTCATCCGGGGGGATGTCCTTGTCTGTTTAACTGCCCATAGACACTACACTACACTGGGGAGTGGTCACTTAGGACAAAACTTTAACAACTTTAACCCTATCAGGGTGTGTAATAATTAGTACCAAGTTGAGTAGCGTCATGGCGCCTGTTTTATAATTGGTTCTGGTGTGCTCAGTGACTATTTGCGTGAGAAACAGGCTGGATGTCTTATATCCCTATGACCCGTGCTTGACTTAGCATTCCAATTGATGCTGAAGTCACCAGTAACAATGTATTCCCAGTTCTGATTTGCAAGAAGCAGCGAGTAAGTGGCTCAATGCCCAGATTCTGTTTATCCATTTTCCTTGTTACTGGGCTACTAAATAGTGCAGATAAAGCAGTACTTATTTCACAGAATCTTCCCAAATGTATCTGACTCTTCCCTGCTAACCACACAATTACTGTTTGTGATATCACAGTCTGGTATCATGGCGAGCACTACGATGCCATACACAAAGGAACTGGGAGGTTAACAAGGGAGAAGCCCAACACTTTTTATGCAGGCTTTTTAAACAAACTACCAAGACGTGCTGTAAACCTTGGAAAGGAATATTACAAAAAAATGTATTTTCTAGTAAATTGTAATAGCTGAAACATCTTCTTTATGAAAGTACACGCTAAAGTGCAGAGGTGTTCTTTAACACCCTCTGCTAGCTTACCATGAAGTAGCAGTGGCATCAACTGTTCAGGCAGCTGCTCACCTACCCTCCCAGCCAGAGGAAGGATGCAGCAGGGATGACCCCAACGTTGAGGACACGGGGAACCATAAGGGGGAAAAGGGGATAATTAAAAAAAAAAATAATAATCAAAAATAACACCTGCAGGCCAGACCAGTATCACAGCAGTAGTGCTACCGCTCGCTATGCCAGTAGCTGGAGTTTGGGAGCAGATGGATCACTCAAAGGGTCAGCTGGGCGGAGAGAAGATGGATATGGACAGCTCTCTTCTCCTTGGGAGAGGGGGCCAGGCTTCCTGCTGCCAGTGTGCCACCTGGTGGAAGCCAGGTGGTGGCACAGCAGGGATCACCTTGGAAAGAGGAAGGCCTGCCCCGCTGGCAGATGCTGACACGAACGTGGGTGCTCCGCATGTACCCATGGTGCATCACTGCACATTGGGCAGCCCAGAGGAAATACTCAAGGAAGATCCCTGGCCATGCGGGATAACTGCCTGACCCTCTGCAGGCCCCGCACCACCGACTAGGCAGGGCCCAATATTCTGGATTGTACTGGGGGGGGTGGATCCCCTCCCTAGCCCTGCCATGGAGGAAAAATCTGTGGTGGACTCTCCTAGAGGCTAGGTAAGCCCTAGGAAAAGTGGGTAGCAGGGTTGACAGGGCCAGGAATGAAGGGGGCCAGCTTTGGTAAGACAGCATAAATAATGGGTGGATAAAAAAATACACCCCAACCCTGAACTTCATGTTCTATGCCTCCAAACTCCTTTCTCAGTCTTATACACACAAAAAGTCAATAATTTAGCTGTGTTCGCCTGTATGCTTGGCTGCCTCTCATCTAATGAAATCTCCAAACATCCCCTAAAAGTGAAAAGGGTTACGCTTTTCCTGTGTTTACCAAACAAAATGTTTCCCTAGCAGTTATGCTCCCTGACCCTGTGTCAGATTTATATCAATACATTTTTCTGTCATAAATGCAACATCAGAAGTCGGGTCATGGCGACTTCTTGCTGCTTTCCTCAGTGGAGTAATAAAACTCCATTCACTGGGGATGACTGCTTCAATACGTCATGGCTGTCACAATGCAGGGAGCCATGCATTGAGTTTAATTTCCTCAGAAAGCAATAATCTCACTGCGGAACAAACCAGCTCTGGGCTCTGCAATACCACTTCATTTGTCTTGTCCCAGACAACCAAGGTGAAAGTGTCTGCGTGTGAAAAGGGGTTGTATACAAACACCTTCTGTCTCAGAAGGGACTGGAAAAAATATATAATTTTTTTGAGGCATTTAAGCTTATATTTGAAATATTGTCACACTTGGCTTCCCTTTTTTCTTTATAACAATGTACCCCTACATGACAACTGGATCACTCACTGCCCCCCGCCCCCCACCACCACCACCACCACACACACACACATACAGCTTCAGCTTCTCTGGCTACTTGTCTGTATCTGTCAGCATAATGTTCTGCTTGTGACATCGCAGTCTGTTGTTGTGGAAACAATGATATCGGAAACGGGATTAGTTGATTATTATTTTGTATTGGTGACTGAGTCTCTGTCCAATCATTGCTTGTGTCACAAGCAAGGACTGGACAAAGCAATGATTGGACAAAGAGACTCAGTCACCAATATAAAATAATAATCAAGTAATTTGTTTGTTGAACCTGAGACTCAGTGTGCAGCACCCTGTTGTACCCACTGATGTTTCATAGGCCACCGCCTACTTCCTCGGGGTGGCTTACAGATGCCACGCTTTAGGAAGAGGCACAACACTCCAACACTAAAAATGACCACAGAAACAGTCTGTGACAAAATAGTTCTGTAAGGTGAAAAATTAAATAACCGGATTGAGGACTGAAATTGAAACACTAGAGACCCCTCGTATCCTGTGCACCCCACAGAGGAAGTAGGTGGTGGCCTACGAAATGTTGGTGGTCATAGCACGGCATTGTACACTGAGTGGGTCTGAGACCGATCCACACAACAGCCAGTGATATACACAGTCTGTACATATCCCAGCCATACTGCTCCACACCCAAATCCCTGTCCAGAGTAGACAGCATCCAGCGCTCCTGCCCATCACCATCCTGAGTTTCGCACAGGGGTGGTGGGATCTCAGGGACCAAAGCTGTGCTGAACACCTGTCAGTCAACTGGATGCCTGGGTCAAGTTACGTAGTGGATCCGTTCTTCCACATTGTGCAGGGGCTGGTGGAATTCAGCAGTCCTTCACAAACTGCTGTATCTTGTTTGGTATATGCTAGGGGGGCTAGGGGTACGTGGTGGCAGACCTCTATAGACCATGAACCATCTTTCACAGTGCTGTCAGACAGGTATGTACTGTATTATTGTATCTCACTTTATTTGTATTATTACTATTTTCTTGTGTGTTGCATCCCATATATATTGTCCCTTGTTCCTTGTTAACAAACCCAGGTCCACCTCGAAAATGAGCTTGCTCAACGGTGATCGCCTGGTTAAATAAATAAAAGAAATAAAGACTTTGATATGTTATAAATAAAAACAGTGCAGTAAGCCCTCCAGCCCTCAGTGCTTGCTAGGGGTACGTGGTGGCAGACCTCTATAGACCATGAACCATCTTTCACAGTGCTGTCAGACAGGTACGCAACTGGCTGGCAGGTGTTATGGCAGCCGCCTGAGTAGTGTAACACTTCCAGCCCCTGCCCACATCCATTAGCATATGCATTGTGCTGTGAATTATGCGGCTTCACATCCCTGCATTTGTACCCACCCCTGACCTGGCTGGTTGAGTAGCTGTGCACATGGCATAGGATCAGGGGCAAGGGGGCATGCACAACTATTGTGTATGCTGCAGAGTGCCCCAGAGGTGAGTATCCTGTGCAGATGGGACACTCTGTCACTTTCCCTGGCCCTACACAGGCCAAGAGACATTTGTGGATTAGACAACCATTGTGTACAGTACATCACAGAATGCCCTGGAGGTGAGTATCCTGTGCGGATGGGTACTCTGCTGCTCTCCCTGGCCCTACACAGGCTGGGAGATATTTGTAGATTGGGCCCTTAATTATTATTTTATATCGAGTGTCCAATCATGGCTGCCTGATGGCCCAGCAGAAGAGCCATGTGCTTCCATACCAATGATCAGGGTTCGAGATCGGACCTGAGAAGTCGGTTGGCCGGCAAGGGGGCTGAGAAGCCCTGCCACACAGAAGTGCTACCAGCCAAGGGAGGCAGGTGTCCAGGTACCAGCACCGTACTGATCCCTGCAGTGGGCCAAGGGAGCTGGTCTCCCCTGCAGGACACGTCACTATGTGCGACAGAAGGACATGTGTGGGTATGCACGAACCGTATCAGGATGCTAGGGGAAGGGGGGAGAAGGGGAGAAAAACAAGAAAAGCCCTGTATGCACCGATAGCTATTAATTACAATGCTGGCACTCTCAGGTTCCTCTCCATGTGGATCCCTGCCGGAGAGATGGTGGAGAGAGTGGCATTTAGGACTGGGGGTGCTTGCAATAAGCCTGAAGCAGGCAGAGGAGACAACTTGGGGGGGGGGGGCAAAAAGCTATACGTTAACAACAGCAACAACAAAAAATAGAAAAGTGTGTCCAATCATTCCTTATCACTGCTAGTAGGCTTGATTGGAACAGACTCTTCCCATGTGCTTTTGCACTGGTCATGTTTTTGTTGTTGTTATTCTCTTTATTCCCCCTTCTCACTCTGGTCATTCTTCATCATGCTCCCCTCCACAGCCCCATCACTCGGCTTCCCATAGGCATACCTGCTACTCCATTTATCCCCTATGGCCTAACCCCCCTGAGAGGGACAGCAGAGTTCCCCAACTTCCAGCACAGTCATGGATCCAAATATGGAGAAGAGACGTAGCTGGTGTGGTACCTACAGGAGGCTGCAAGGTCTCCCTTCTCTAACCAGAGCTTTCTACTTTTCTCATCCCAGCACCCAAGACACAATCGGTGAGGGTGCGCATTCACATACAAATGTGCTCTGCATGTGCCCCCCACCTACCCACGAGCTGCTCTGGTTACACTGCATCCTGTGGTCACCCAGCTGGCAGTATAGCAGCAGAGCAGGCTGCACTCCCTCCATCCCTGGAGAAGAGCATCCTCTGAAATGCTCAATCCTCCTCCTCGCCAGCTCCCAATGACACAGGCTCATTCTGCCAGTGTTGTGCATGGTAGCCCCACTGCTGCGTTGTGTGGTGTGGGCATAGCTCACTGAGCAGCCTCAGCTGCATGTATTGACATCCTACAGAACGAGCAAGCTCTCTTTTCCCAGCACAGGGGTCACTGCAGCACCGGAACTCAATTCCACCTTTCCTTGACTGCAGTGTGCTGCTGAGTGACAGCTGCCGGGGGCTGACCTGCCTCCTGACGTGGCATTCCAGGTTCGCTCCTGAACCCTCATCCAATCTTTGGTGCTTCCAACCTTCTTGCCCAAGCTGGAGAACCCATGTCTGGTGGTGCTGCACTCTTGATGTCAACAGTCCTCAGTTTCTACCAACAAACAACCAAGGACTGCAGGCAAGCCTCTGCCTCCTTTGATCCCAATCGAAAATGACTTCCAGTTTCCAAACTGTGCTTGCCAAATTGGATTGTCAGTTGCATTCACCACTTCTGCATGTTAGCATGGCAACAACTGAAGGGCTCTGTCAGAGCTCATAGCAATGGCTACCTTGGTGGCTTTGCTATGTTTGGTTCCTGTTTCAGATATGTTGGGTCGCTACCTGGAATGGTGTTCACACCTTTACTAAACACTATGCTTTGGACAGTCACTGCAGGACACATGCAGGTTTTGACTGGCTGTTTGCAAGACCTGCTCTTCTCGTGAGTTCTTGGTCTCCAGCCTCCCTATTCCAGGGGACTTTTTCTGACAAATTGCTAGTGGAGGCCAAAGAGTAGGACTCTATGAAGAAGACTGATTCTTGGGAGATACAAAGGTTATTATAACTCCAGATCTTCACGCATATCTTCATAGAGTACCACTCACCTGCCCTCCATCCTGGACTCACTTCAGTTCCATATATGTTGTCTTCCACCCCTCCTTGGATGGGAACAGGCTGTGAAGACACTAGTTACTGTTGTCCCTTCTTATAGGGACTCATGGGCTATTTTATGAACTAGTGTCTTTCATTACTAATTTTTGGATAGATAGTGTAGCTCTTCCTCCTCGGTAGAAAAAAAATGTACTGAGGTAGTTAGGGCTGGCACTACTTTATACCTTGCAGGCATGCGGACAGTGCCATGCACTGGTGCTGTACACCACTACCACCAGCCCCAAAAGTTCTGGTTCTTGCATGGTCCTGTTGTCTCTAGAGCTAAGACAAGGGCCCTTAGTTCTCCATGGCACTTATGCTGGTGTTTCTTCGGCAGGACGTCTAGGCTACTGTGGCAGCATCTGTCCATTCCTGTAGCATGAACTGTCCATTCCTAAGGCAGAATGCAGTCCTGCCACTGGTTAAAAATATGATGTGATGTCATCGATGACATCACATGCTAAGGACAGAGGAGGGGGCTTCAGGATAAAGAAGGAAGGAAGAAAAGGGAGTCAGGTAAAACTGTTATCGATGACATCACATGCTGAGCATAGAGGAGGGGCTTCAGGATAAAAAAGGAAGAGAAGGGAATTGGGTAATATGTGAAAACTGTATACTTGAATGAAAAGTCATGTATTGAATTCTGTGGCACTACATGTATTCTGAGGCATAATGCAAGTCCTGCAGATGATTCTACGTCCGTGGAAATGCAGGATTCCAGCAGCCTTGGCCAAGACCATGAATGGTACTCTGTGGAGGAGATAGGGTATTGTTTAAAAGTAACTTTTTTTTTAATATGTGAGCACCTGCTACTAAAATTCTCAAATGTTTCAATCAAAATCCATTCTGAATGAAGGCTACCCTTTTACACACAAAATGACTTTGTAGTTTGTGCTCCATTTAGGTGAACGACATCTTCCCCGTTTTCTCCCAACTATTGTTTCAGTCTCTGTGGCAACAAAACGTTTTCTAATAGACTGCTTCAACACAGATGTGAAGTGCTTAAACATATGAATGCTTGGAAAGAGAATTTTTTAAAGTAAACTAAACCAAACCAGGCAGTGAATCAGATGAAAGCAGTGTTACAAAGAACCCCTTCGAGAACCCCTTCCCACCTCACCCATTGTTTTGGCGAAACCCAAATCAGCAAGCCAGACTGTCCATATGTTTGAGCTTCTTTCTTTGCAAATGTTATGATTTTTGACAGAATTTGAAGCAAAAACTCAAATAATTGCAAGAAATTGTGGAAAATGGCAATGTTTGCAGAGACCGAGTATAACTGCAGATTCTGCAATAAAACTGAAAGTGCCAGGTTGGTGTCAGCTACCATCAAGACATGTTCCTCTTGTGCTCCTGCAGGAGTCAGCCACCATCAAGACAAGATATGTTCCTCTCGTGCCCTGGCAGTACCTATACTAAAAGAGAATTTTAAATGTTTAATGCACGTGTACACTTTATATCTCCCTACTAATTAAGATGACGCTGACCACATGGTCTTCCCTCACCGCCAGTCCCAGTGGATGCAGCATTGAACATTTGGGTATGCGCAGCTGCACTAATATTTTTTTTTTTTACTATTACAAAAACTGCTGCGTTTTACAGAGAAGACAAGTCTTCATTTTTGTAACTTTATTTTATTAAGAAAATATAAACACCAGTTCAGATGGTACAGAGAAATCAACAGCATACAAGGATGTTCCATAGAAAGTACAAACAGAGAGTTGTCTGCAGTGCTGACTTGATAAGATGCACGTATAGTTAACCCATACCGCCTCACTGCTGCAGTAGAGTGGCAGCCATGAGTTGTGCTCGGAGTCCAGTAAGTGTCCTTTTTATCGTTCCGTGAGATAGCGGAACATCAATGTCAACAGTTCAGTAAGAAGGTACTGGGGTACTACAACAACAGTCCATAGCATAAGGTGACAACATTAACCAACAGGTGACAGGCATAAACAGCAGCTTCTAAGAACAAGGCTCATCAACAGTGTTCAGCCGATGGCACAGCGTGGTATTACTGAGTATGGCTTCTATGTTGTTGTGTCACCGTTTCATAAAATCAGCTTTGAAATTTCTGTTTGAAGGTTTTCAGTCTTTGAATGCACCAACCAGTTTGGAGGTTGGCATTATTTGAATGTTGCTGTACTTGCAATCGACTCTCTTCGTTGTCAGTGTGCTTTTTCTGCGGGGTGGGGGAAGGGGAGGAACGCCTGCAATGTTGTTTACTGCACCTGAGATATATAGACCATGTCAGCATAATGAGAGTTGTGTAACTGAGTGTTCACAACCTTTATGGAGATGGTGCTTGCCTGTTATGGCAATACCAGTATGTTGCCCATGACTAGTAATTTCCATAGACAACAAAAGAATATATTGGCTATCCCCCATATGAAGGCAGACCCTGACTATGTATTCATCTCACCTTTTGTAAGTATGACATACAATCAGTTGCTAAAATGTACTGTCACGGCTAATTTTTGAAAGGTATTTCTTACAAAACTAATAAAAATGAATAAAACAATTGCAGGTGTAATTTTCCAGTGTCCCAGAAAACTGGCAACACTAGGGCTACCTCCAGGCCAGAAAACTAGAGAATCTTTCAATTATTTCAGATAAACAAAATGTTAAAGAAGATTCAAAACTTGGGGGGGCTCTTAAAAGGCAGGAGAAAAAGGGTAATCAAAAATAGAATTAAAAGGTACAAAATTCTCACTGTAACATGTGCTGCTGCTCTGCTACCAATTAAACCAGCTCTGCTCTTTTGTCACTCATCAAGATTACCTTAAATTTAAAATCTTATCGAACAAACAAGCACGCTACCCAGGAGCTGTAACAGGAGACCCCTGGCTCTCAGCAAGCAGCGTGACCTAATCCTGTCATTCTCACAGACAGCAGCCTCGAGCCAGATCAAGGGGTCCAGCCTGGTTGAGAAGCAATTACAGTGTCAGCTGATTTACCTCCCGAGTACTGACAAAACCATAACTCTTCCACAATCTGATTAAAAAAAAAAAAAAAAAATCCTGCCTGAAGAAACAGCAGCGTACTAGCAATAAACAGGTTTGTCATTTAGTTTGCAGCACCAGAACTGTGTAAGCCATGAAATACACCCTGGAGTCCCAACGCTGGAGCCGGGTAGGAGCTGGCGCATCATGTAGGGGAGAGGCAGGGCTCCCGGGGATGGCTGGCGCAAGTTGATCAAACTTTTTTGTACACACCATCCACAGAACAATCCTGGAACAGCATTGGCTGTTAAAGTGGAACAGTCAGCACAAAGAGCCTCACACTCAAGTGTGGGGTTGGTCCCAAGGTGCATTTAGTGTGCAAAAACATTTTGGTTTACTGTTCACTGTAGTATAGTAGATTGTATAACACTAATCTGGCTTAGTTCCATGCTGACATCTTCTGTTACTACAAATTCCAGAATCCCCTGCAGCTGACAGCAGAGGAGGGCTGCAGCTGGGGGAGATTCAATAGCCAGCAGTGCATGATATTAGAGTTTATATAAGCTCTGATCTTTCGTTTGCTGGTCCTGCCATCTTCCCTGGGCTAAGTACAATACAGAGGACTGTACTTTGCCCCTGGAGAAAAGCAGATCCAGAAAACATCTGATCATAGATTATAAAGGACCGTGCAGCCAGGGGTGTAGCGTGGAGATATATGTCTCCTCCGCTATCCGATTCACCACCATCCTGTCTACTTCCATCCCTTTAGCCTATGAAGTGCTTATCCTACAACTATCCCTCCCATTCTATATTCCTATCTTTGTCGCTTGTGCCTACTACTGTCCTGGACTACCCCCTACTGTAGTCACTGACCTCATTGGCACTACTGTCTCCCACACATCGTCAGGTGAAGTGTACATAATGAGAGATTTCAACCAGAACTGGTTAGCCTCTTCACTAAACAAGGCATGTAATGAAGTTGCTGCTCTAAACCTCTCACAGCTCATTCTTGATCCAACCCGGCTCAACTACAAAACAAATAACCACTCTCTGATTGACTGGGTCCTCACCACTCATCCTCACAGGGTCATTAAATCTGGTATACTACTGGATGCCCTAAGTGACCACCACATGACCTTCATGGTTCGAAAAATCCACAGGCTCAAGGCTCCTCCCAAATCCTACTAATTCAGTCGTACAAATCCCTGAACCTCACCCCCCCTTCATGATCGGACCCAAACAAACTGGGCACTTATAGCATCTGCAAACTCTGTTGATGAAGTGTTAGACTACTTCAAAGTTAAATTTCTCAACACCTGGAACCATCATGCCCCACTCAGGTGTGCCAGAGTCCATGGAAATCGCCTTTCTTGGATAACCCCAGAACTCCTGGTTTGTCAGAGAGCTCGTGACCAAGCATGGAAAACCCACAAAACCTCCAAGCTACCAAAGGACTTCGAAGCATACTGTTCACTTCGCAACGCATGTACTAAAGCAACCTGCTTGGCTAAAGCTGATTATTTCAGAGCCACCTTTCAATCTAACATTAATAACTCCTCAAAATTCTGGAAAGTCATCCACACCCTTTTCTCTCCTCCTTCTAAGCCACCTCCACCACTCCTTAACATAAACAACTCTACTATTACAGACCACCCAATTGTAACCTCGGAATTTAATTCCTATTTTACTTTCTGTGCCTCCATTCTCCTGGCCCTCTACTATCCTCTCCCCTCTGCCCCCCACCCTTCAAGTTCTCCCCTCCCCTTCTCCAAAATCTCCTTCTGATACCCTGAAGCTTTCCTCACTTTCAATCCATCCAAAGGCACCTCTCTGGATGGCCTTGATCCTAAGCTATTATATCTATCTGCAACTGCAGTCTCCGCTCCACTGTCCGATCTCCTAAACCTCTCTTTCACAATGGCAGCCATCCCTAGTGGCCTAATCACCTCAGCAATCCTTACTGACCTAGCCAAGGCTTTCGATACTATCTCCCACTCCCTCCTCTTAAATACCCTCTCTTTAGAAGGATTATCTGACTCTGCCACTAACTGGTTCAGAGCCTACCTTGTTGGCAGGACCCAATCAGTTAAGACTGCTGATTCCATCCCCCCCTTCATCAACAGTGGGGTGCCCCAAGGATCAGTGTTGGGTCCTACACTTTTCCCCATATTTTTAAATGACCTTCCGTCTGTCTGCATCTCATCCTCTATCCATATGTATGCTGACGACACGGTCTTGTTCACCTCTGGTCAGTCCTTCTCTGAAGTAGCAACCAGACTCCAGCAGGACTTCAACAATGTTCAACTCTGGTTTTGCTCTCACCAACTCTTTCTCAATACCAAGAAGACAGTCTCAATGACCTTTGCCACTAGGCAGAGACTCTCGAGGCTTCCTGTATTGCCCTCCTTCCACACCATTGACGGGACAACCCCGGAAGACACCTCCTCCTTCGGATACCTTGGAGTATGGCTTGACCAGCATCTCAATTTCTCTCGTCATGTGGACGCCATCTTGAAAAAACTGCTCTCCATGCTTGGTGCTCTTTATAGGAACTGTAGATCCCTTCCTGTACCAGCCCAGTGTGAACTTGTCCAGAAGATGATCCTCCAGATTTTCAACTACTGCGATATAGTCTACAGTGCTGCTCCCAAGACTTCTTTATCCAGGTTGGACACACTCTTCAGCTCCTTCTGTCATTTTGCTCTGGACTCCCTCCCCCCCCCACACTCATCACTGTGATCTCTACCACTCTCTGCCTTACCCTCTCTCGAAAATATATGCCTCCTCCTCTGTGCTAAATTCATCTCCAAATTTTGGTTCAGGTCTCTCCCATCCTACCTCTACTCTACACTATCAATCCCTCCACCTCCTAGTCATTCCTTCAGATCACATGATTCCCGCACCTTGGTAGTCCCTCATCGTTCCACCACTATAGGTCAGGCTACGTTCTTGCACCGTTTCCCAAAACTTTAGAACACTCTTCCCCACCAAACACATCACTCCTCTTCCCCTCTTTCCATCTCCTCAGCCCTTCACAATTTCCTCTCTGTAAATTGTACTTGCTTTTAACCCTCTAACTTCATTCCTGCCTGCTCTCCCATGGGCACTGCATCTATAACTACATCATTCTGCCATATGGGCCTCTATGTATCTCCCCCTCACATGATTTTCTATCCATTTTGGTCCTCTCGGCACTTGTCTCTCTTAGGCTTATGTAACTTATACCAAAGACGAGCAATTTTTCAGCAGTATGTGATTTTACACTGCCATAGCACTTCCCTTGTATACTACCATTGTACAACTTGTCATCACCATATTTTGTCATTGTAACTTGAAATTTGTGTTGCTGTTATGTACTTCCCACTATCCTCTCCCACAAGACGCACCAGGAGATGAGCAACTTGTTGTTCAGTGTGTTTTTCTGGTGAAACTCTTCAATAAATAAATAAAACATTCTAACATGCACTGCAGGCTACTGAATCTCTCACTGCTGCCTACTGCTCCGATGTCAGCTGCAGGGGATTCTGGAACAGAAGATGTCAGCCTGGAATGAAGCAAAATTAGTCTGATACAATCTACTATACTACAGTAAACAATGAGTAAACCAAAATGTTTTTGCACACAAAGTGCGCTTTGGGACCAGCCCCATACTTGAGTGTGGGGCCCTTTGTGCTGACTATTCCCCTTTAAGACAGACACTTATCCACCCTCCCAGAAGAAGGGCACAGGTGTAGCAGCCCAACACCTGGAGAAGGTGGAAACATGGAAAAGTGGAATTAAAACAGAAAAAAAAGTAACGATATACATCAGTAAAGAAAGAGACTTCACTCACTGGGCATTACATTGACTCTGGTCACCAAGCTGAACTTTTTTAATATGAAATAAGGAAACCAAAGACTCTTACTTTAATTCCAGTAAGGTGAAAAAATATAAAAGTTTAAAATTCAATTTAAGGCACTTTTGAACTATACTATAAAGTGTGTGTACTAGTTTGTTTTTGAAATATATGTATATATATATATATATATATATAACATAAGGTGGTATAACTATTGTGCATATCTGCTGCAAGATGGGAGCCTTACAATGACACATGCATCATTATTTTATCGTAAAGTGGTCAGAATTGCAGTAAATGCATCAAAAAGTATTCAAAGGTTTTGCAGCATTTTATAATTGGTGTATAACTGGCGAGAGCCTTTATTACACTGATTAACAGTGTGATCAAACGCTGCAATAACTGGGTATGACATCATACCCAGTTATTACAGCATTTGGAGCGCTCCCACTTCACTTTCCCTGTTGGGAAACTTGATTTTTGTGCTCATGTCCCTACACCAGTTATTATAAAAAAATAAATAAAGTACTAGTGACTGTGCGCGTCATGAAGATAAATTTTTTTTAAACACTTTTGGTGTGTGATGACCACATAAACCTCTCAAGCTCGGGTGTGTAAAAAAAAAAAACTTCATAACACACAGTTGACTATGCATTATTCTCTGTAGTATACAATGGTAGCTCATTTTCTTTCTTTTCTTGCACTTTTTTATTGCAGGATCTCCAGCATTTTGTATTACATCTTCAAGCATATCAAACTGCGTCAGACAAATGTTGTGTGCTGTACATTAAATGTCCTTCATCACGAAGTTTCAACATATTAAGGTAACATAATAAAAACTACTGATAACAAAATAAAACCTGGTCACAGAGTCTCTTTTTTAGCTCAGAATCCTGTTCTTTGGTAACCTGTGGTTCTATATTGATGTATTCCACTCCTACCCAAGTTTATTCCAGTAACCTTCAAGATGGTAAGGTACCTAATATATAACAATGAATCAGCACACCCTTCGTATCCTTGGGGCCCCTACAGTGGTACAATAAATTTGCTTGGTCTTCTTCCTCAAACTTGAACATCTCCCAGTGTATCCAGTGATTAGTGAGTGCTGGTAATCTATGTTGTACGATACAGGTTACTCGCTTCAAAGTACACATTTGAGAGACCACCTCTACCCATTCTGTCACTGTCGGGGGTACTGTCAGTAGCTATTTTTTGCTACAGCTTTAGCTGCTGCTGCTCCTTTTAGGATATTCCACAGGGCTTTCTCATCTACCCCCTGACAGCCCTACCCTTGAGAATGCCTCTACTTTTAAGTACCTAGGAGTGTTGCTCGACTCCTCACTCACATACAGCAACCACATAAACAGCATAGTCAAGAGGGTAAATCAGAAACTGGGTGCCGCCAACTGCCTAAAGCCTTACCTGACCAACGAGGCTCACCTTGCCGTAGTCACTGGTAACCTACTCCCTATCTTTGACTGTTGCTCTCCCATATACTCCAGAACCTCGACCACCCTTCAGGCTAGGCTCACAGTAGCCCACAACAATGCTTGTTGGGTTGTCTTGTCCACTCCTTACACTGCTCACCACTGTGACCTTTACTGCTCACTAGGATGATTCCCCTTGCAGGGGCAATTTGACTATACATTTGGTTGCCTGGTGGATACTGCCACCAAAACTGGCAAGCAACGTCTCTCCCCTCACTGCCCTCTTCAATTTCAGAACATCCATCAGGAACCTACGTTCCTCTATGGTGCCTATCTTTCAGTTACCCAAAACCCTCACCAGTATGGGCAGGAAAGCTCTATCTAGTGTGGCCCCCTCCTTGCGGAATGGACTGCCCACCCCCATTAGTATGTCAGACTATCACTAAAGTTTCAAACACAACCGCAAATCCTGGCTCCTGGACAAATACAACTGTCTCTGCCCCTCTCACTAGCACTCACCCTACCTGCAGTGCACTTCTTGGCACTTCTCACTCTTCCTACCTCCCTACAAAGGAGCCATTGCTCTCTTTTTTATCTTTATCTATCTCAGTGTATATTTCCTCTGCAACCTTTACCCAAGTATGCCCTGTCTGCCTACATGCAAATTAAAGCAGCTTGTATACTTTAATGCACACTCCAATCTGCTACCTGTCTGTACCATTATAGTGACCTGTAGTTACTTTTACCTGTATTGTACTGTATTTCTGTGTATGCTACCTGTGAACACTACTGTATGTACTTATTGCCTGTACAGAATTTTATTGTGATTATTACCTGTGATGCCTATGTATTTTAACTGCCACTAGCTGGCCCGGGTCATGCCTGAAAATGGTCCCCAGGATCAATGCACTTTGCCTGGTTACCAAAGAATAAATAAATAAAATAAATAAATGCCTTCTGTCCCTAACAGCACATTTTCTATAAATAAAATATTATGAAGCAGCTGTGAGAGGGGCAACCCCAGGAAAAGTGGACCACAAAGCTGCAATTGTGCAGTACAGTTGAGTGATACTGACAGAGGAGTTCTTCTGAGGGGTAAAACTGAAACATAGAATTTGACATCAGAAAAGGGGTGCCTAGCCCACCTAATCTGCCCAGATGTTCCCTACCTATTCTGTCTTCACAGACCCAGTCTGGCCTCCGCTTGACCCTCCTGTATCCCTGCATCCAAATATACCGCTATGTCTATCCTATACATGCTTGAAGCCCCCCACTGTTCTAGCCTCCAGTACGTCTGCTGGTAATCTATTCCCCATATCCACTACCCTTTCAATGAATAAATATTTCCTCACACCCCTCTTGAATTTCCCCCCACCTCCAGCTTCACTGCATGCCCCCTGGTTCTGGTACTTGTTCTCATTTGAAAGAGCTACCCACCTGTACCCTCTTCACATCTTTGAGATACCCGTAGGTCTTGATCATATCCCACCACCCTCTTCTCCTTTCTTCCAGGGTGTACATATTGAGATCCCATAATCTTTCCTCATAGGCCTTCTAGTGCAAACCATGTACCATTTTAGTTGCCCACCTCTGGACCACCTCTACTCTGTCTGTGCCCTGGGGTGCAGTCTCCAAAACTGAACAAAGTACTCTAGGTGCAGCTGTATCAGTAAGCAATATAATGGCAACACCACCCCCCTCTTCCTCCTGCTAAGGATACCCCTTCCTATGCAATCCAGCATGTCACTAGCCCTACCCACTGCCTTGTCACACTGCCTGGCTACGTTGAGGTCCTCGGATATGATAATCCCGAGGTCCCTTTCCTGCCTGACGACTGTTCATACTCCCCCTATCCTATACTAAGTGACAGGGTTTCTATGTCCTAGATGCATTTTGTTGCGCTTTTTGACACTAAACCCCAACTGCCGTGTTTTTGACCATTCCTCTAGTTTTCAAAAATCCCTGCAGGTTTTCCACCCGTTCCTGAGTGTCCACCCCATTGCAGATTTTGGTGTCATCTGCATAAAGGCATTCCTTCCCTTCTAGCTCTTCTACAATGTCCCCTATACAGATACTGAAGAGGACAGGTCCCGGTACCGAGTCCTATGGTATCCCACTTGTCACACTCCCCTCTTTACAATGAGTGCCATTAACAACAACCCTCGGTCTCATATCTTTTAACCAGTGTCTAACCCAATTTACCACTACCGATCCCACTCTTAGGTTGGTCAACTTCCTAATCAGCCTTCTATGTGGCACCAAGTCAAATGGCTTGCTATTGTCTAAATAGGCCACACCCACTGTTCTCTTCTGATCAAGTTCCCTGATCACCTAGTCAAAGAAATTTATTAGATTCACATGGCATGACCTCCCACGAGAGTCATGTTGTCTGTGGTCTTGCAGCCCATGTAATTCAAGATACTCTATCAACCTTTGTAGATATATGCCATTTAAAGTGTATGACTTTTGTATTTATGAATATGTATGTAATTAACCTTATCATTATTACATGTATGTATTTATGTACAGGACAACTTTGAAAATAGATCCTCTGATCTAAAGTTATATCCTGTCTAAAAATACAATTTTAACTAACCTTTCTTTCAGCAGTGCTTCCATCAAGTTCCCTACCACTGAAGTCAAACTCCCTGGCCTGTAGTTGCTAGACTTGTCCCAGCTGCCGCTCTCACATAGAGGGACAGCATTAACTCTTCTCCAGTCCTCTAGAACCACTCCCGTTTCTAGTGATTTTTAAAAAGGCTGTCAGTAGGGCAGCCAGCACATCCCCATATTCTTTTTGTACCCTGGGGTGAATTCTGTCTGCCTTGTCCACCTTCAGAACCGAAAGTCCTCTCGGCACACTTTCCTCTGAAAGTGGACTTGTTTCCACCCCCCTTCCCACTCTATCATCCCTGCTCCCTCTTGGTAGTACATTCCCTCTACCCTCCATTGCGAAGACTGAGCAGAAGTACCTGTTTAATATGTCCGATTTTTCTTGGTCTCCTTCTGCAGTCTCCCTTTCCACCTTTCTAATTCTTACTATCCCTACCCTTGTTTTCCTCCTCTCACTTATGAACCCAAAGAAAGTCTTACCCCCTGTAGTGACCCCTTGGGTAATCTTTTCCTCTATCTGTGCCTTTGCTCCCCTTACTGCCTAGCTTTCTTCCTTCTGCTTTGCTAGGTATACCTCCCTGTCTTCATCCTTCTGCGTTTCCTTATACCTCTTGAATGCAACTCTCTTTTCTTTTACCATCCTTGCCACTTCCTTGGAGAATCATGATGGACCCCTTCTACTTTTGCTTTTGCCTACTACCTTCACACATAGGATGGCTGCTTTAGGTATTTTCTGGCTTATTCTTCCCCACTGTGTCTGTACCCTGCCCTGGCACTCCTCCGCCCCTCTTAGGCAGTTCCTGATGCACTCATCCATTTCTTTAAAATCTTCCCTCTTAAAGTGCAGAATCTTGTCCTTGTGTGGTTTGCCTGTGTTTCTGCCTTTATGCTGAACCACACAGTACGGTGATCACTGGTACCAAGGAAACTGCCCACTGGGACATCTTCAGTGCTGTCCCTGACTGTAAGCACCAGGTCCAGCGCTGCCCCATCCCTAGTCAGTTCTTTGATTAACTACTTCAGAAAAGTCCTATTCAGTCAGTCAAGGCTGACCTGCTCCTTGCTGAAGCCACAGCAGGAAGGCTCCAATCCACATCTGGAAGACTGAAGTCTCCAACTAGCAGTACCTCCCCCTTATTTGCCATTCTAATGATAGCTTGCTCAAGTGTCTTATCTATCTCCTCACTCTGTACTGGAGGTCTTTGCACACTCCAGTATGAACAATGGACCTAGAGCCTGCCTCCAGGTTGACCCAATGAGGAATGTCCCTCCTAATGTGGGACACTTGAGAGGGATAGACAGATGGTTCTGAGGGGTAAAATGTGGGGCATTCCTCCTAATGTGGGACAGCTGAAAGGTAGTGACAGAGGGGTTCTGAGGGGTAACACGAGGGACATCCCTCCTACTGAAAGCAGCTGCCTCCGTAATCTCCTATGTCTTGACCTACACATAACCTATCATTACTTACAGGGAAGGTGCCAAAAATGTAGAAACTAGCACATGTCACCCCAGTATACATGGTGAGGGACACCACAGTGTAAACAAAACTACAGATCTACTTTTGTACTGTCAGCCGCTCCCAAATTACTTAAAAAACTGGTAGTTCAGCAGCTATGTACTCACCTCTCTTACAACCCCCTAACCAGTAAACAGTTTGGTTTTTGACAACGGCATAGGACAACACATGCCACTGTTAAGTTTACAAATTACTTGATTACCGAAATTGACTAGGATGTCTTAACTGGGACCATCTTTGCTGATCTAAGTAAGGCTTTCGACCATGGACCACCAGTTCTTGCTACAAAAATTAGAACTCTTGGGCGTTAACTCCCTGGCACAAAATTGATTCAAAGATTATGTCACACACAGAATGCAAATGGTAAAAGTAAATAACAGCCTCTCCGCTCCTGTCACAGTAAAAGCAGGGGTCTCTCAGGGATCCGTAATAGGCCCATTATTATTCACACTGTTCGTAAACGACTTATCTAGTATCTTTGGTGATGTCTCCGTCCAACTCTATGCTGATGACACAGTCATCCATGCTAGTGGCCCAAACTTCCAGGATGGATGTTGCCCTCACACTGTACAAAAGGTTCTGACGTACTGCAAAACTGGATGCTCAGTAACAAAGTCTGCTAAATGAAAGCAAAACTCAAGCTATGTTATTCAGCACAGGGCACAAATTAGACAAAAACTGAGTGGTGTTCTGATCATTCACTGCCTAGATGGGACCGTCCTGCAAAATGCAGAAGTATACAAATACGTAGGCCTCATACTTGACCCGTAACTAACCTTCAAAGAGCACATGGCAAAAACTACCAAAGCTGTAACCAAAAAACTTGGTGCCCTCTACAGGATAAAAAGCTGCCTAACCAGTGAGGCTAGAAAAGCAGTTGCAACCCACACACCCTGTTCCCTACGAATATGGTGCCATTGTCTACAGGGGTCTCTTCGAAAAAGAGCAAAGCAAATTAAGCGCTGCATGCAACAATGCCTGCAGGTTTGTGCTAAATGCGTCTAGGTTCACCCACTACTACCAACTGTATGTTCAGCTGGGCATCCCACCCACCCCTTGGAAAGATGGGCATTCATATGGTACAAACAGCTGTTCAGCATTGTGAAAAAGCAAACTGGAAGCACCGTACAACCACTTCAAAGCAGAAAATTAATACTATAATCTCCGCTCCACTGACACCAGTGTTTTTGACATCCCCAGGACCAAGACAAAAACTGGAGAATGCACCTTATCGTACCAGGGCCCATGGTATGGCATAAACTACCCTGTGGTGCACAAGTTAAATAAAACTTTGCTCTTTTAAAAACTTGTGTTATGACCTACCTCATGAGAAACTCAGTGTGCAACTGTTTTACATAAATATTACCCACAGAATGTGTAGGTTATCTGTGGGATTACCCTGCTGCCTTACTTTAAAAAAATCAGGATCTCTGTCTTGCTGATGTAACCCCCCTACAAATGGGGGTTCCCGAAAAGTCTTCCTCGAGCTTGCTTAAATGCTCACTGCCAGGCTGGTGTCCTGCATTTTAGCAGTTTAAATGTGATTGCCAGAGAGTGCCTGTATAGCCTCTGTGTACTGTCTCTTTAAGAGCTGCCTGGATTGCAGTCATAAGTAATCTGAGAGGGAGCTCTGTTGAAGATGTAACTATTTGCTGAAAATCAGTTAGAGTGATAATGATAATGTAGTTTGTCTAACCTGCCTTCTTTGCAGCAAGGACTGTTTTGTTTATCTCCACTGTCTTGGTCCTGGACTGCGAATTGGACCAATCAGTACTGGTGGGACCTAAAATGGAGCCGGACTACAGGAGCTGTCTGGAGTCAAAGTGAAGAAGTAACAGCTCAAGTGATTTTGAGCAGCAGTTCTGTGCAGTTTTGCATGGGAGAACTGTGAAAGGGCTGAGTTTTGGCCTGCCTGTCTGCCTGCTGTCCCTGAGAGGGAAAACAGAGTTTATTCGGACTCAATCCAAGTTGTCAGGACTATTTAATCCACTGAACTGTGACCAGGCTTTAACCTGAAGAAGGCCGAATATTTGCTGAATGCATCGGCCTGTCAGGATTTCCAGCTACCTCTAAACTCCCAGTGTGTGCAGAGACTTTGCGATTGTGACCAGAGAGCGGTTTGCCTGGTATAGTAGAATCCCTTACATGTAAATGTGCTGTGTATTGAAAGTGGGTCGCGATTTGGTTCCCCACTGTGTGAACAGTGTTCTGCTTGCTGGTACCGTAGAATCCTTTACATGTAAATGTGCTGTGTATTGAAAGTGGGTCATGATTTGGTTCCCCACTGTTGAACTGTGTTCTGCTTGCTGGAAGCTTTATCCAGCCTAATCGGACTGAATCCGAGTTCATCTCCATTGGGTCTGGGCCATGCCACGCTGGCCCTGCCAGACTACCCCACTGCATGGAGAAAGCCACTGACGAGAGACCTGTCTGGGGATTAGTCTCCTGCTCCACGCTTGAACAGGAACGACGCCTCGGTGAATCGTGTGGGCCCTGCTTCTCATGGCACTCCAGATTAACCACCTGCTGTCTTGATTTTCGTCCAGCTTGTGTCCAGTCTTGGGTATCATGAGTAATCATCAGGGTAGCTCCCTGCAACAACAGCCGGATTATAGACCCTAAAATGCATGCATAACTGTTAGATTGATAGAGCCTTTAAGCAAATTAACCTGATTACGCCCCTCCCTTGTTGAAGCCCCTTAAATAAATCAGATCTAGCTCTTTTTTGCATTTACCCTGACTGTGGTTCCAGTTTGTGCAAGAGTACTGTACTGCTGTTATTTGCTGTGCATAACCTTGTTTTACATGGGGGTCCCCAGGGCCGGGCCAGAGGAAAGCCCTGGTGGTAAGTGCAAACAGTGTGGGTACTTGTGTGGTTTATCAGGGGTATTGTGAAAGTGATAATTGTGTATTGTTTCGGCCACTAGTAAGGAAAGAAGGGGGTTACAGTGTCCTGGAGGGCTGTGCCCAGGTTAGCTTGACCACTACCAACCCTGACCTCCGGGTGAAGGCACCCGTTTCAGAACTCAGGCCCCTTAACCTTCTACTAGCCAAGCAAGCAAGAGTAGTAGCCCTTGGGATGGCGCCACCTAGGGGTTACACTGAAGTTAATTATTTATTATGCAGAAGTTGCTACATTTGATTTTTTTTTTGTAGACTTTATCTCTGCTGCCACGGAACACTCTCAGGCAGACCCCACTCGCCTCAACCGCTCTACCACCCACCTGATCTTCACCCCGCCAGGAAATCCGGGACAGACACTTCCCACCTATCTCGATCCAATGACCCCCACTCAGTGTGCTGGAACCAAGGCAAGGCAAGGGATTGAGAAAGCCAATAAGATGAGTCCGACGTTGGGTGTTTGGTGGCGGGCACTGGAGGTTGCCTTTGCCTATCCGTGGGGCCAGGATTTTCTGCTGCTGTGTGTTCCCCAGAACGCGGATGTGCAATGATGTCCTGCACATGATGGGTGCACACCCACATGTAAGGCATCTGCTACTGCTCCAAACACTGAAAGAGCATGCTGCAAGGTGCGCCGCCCCCAGTCATCACCAGGAGCCTCCAGCGCCATGGCAAGCGTACCACCACCACCCCCAGGAAAGGAGAGCAGTCCCCAGATGCTCAATCCTTTCCTGGTCTGCTGACCCCGATGGCCCGAGTTTGTTCCTGAACCTGGGTCACCGGCGTGGCGTGAGATGTGGCATCCAGTGCATCAACCCTCAGTGCCACCGGGCCGGCCGTGCTACATTTGCTTTGATAAGTGTATTGAAATGTATAGTACTCATTTATTGTACAAAATGTGCAAAGTGTCGCTACATCTGACATACAAAAGTGCACTGAAATGTATTCCACTGTACTCTCTCTCTCTCACTGTTCCCCCCCAGGCAATAGCTTTAAAAGACACCTATGTCTCAGTCCAATTTATCCAGTTATCAATCAATCAATAAAAATTAAATAAAATAATATGGGATAGTTTAGAGGGACAGGCAAAGGCGTTCTGAATGGTAAAATGAGGGCTAGCCCTCCTACTGTGGGACAATTGAGACATAACAGTCAGGAATTACGATGGATAAATTCATGGACGGGCTTCCTAATGTGGAACGGTTAATAAGCATCTCTATTGTGCTCTCGGAGTTTCTGTACCCTCCCCCCAGAAGATCAATAAGCCCACATTGATATTTGGACTATGTTCATTAGAAGATTTGACGGGACTAAGCCTGCACTTTCACGATACCTGTTGTTGATACCTTACAATGTCTGACTTCTGAACTGTATGCTGTAATTATATGCTCTCCACAGAAAAATTACTAAAACTGATATTTAAAAACTAATGTCATGGGGAGATACATACTACTGTTAATATCTTCCTTTCAAGTGGATTACAGTGGCAGATGCCCTCTTGGGAGCTGCTCTTTAATTGTTTGGGCACTCATGTCAGAATTTAGTTAATTTAAATAACTGTTCTCTTCCCTGCCAAAAAAAAAAAAGAACATGACAGGTGTCTCCATCAGAGCCTGAAACTCCTGACAGCAGTGGTCATTTACATAATGAGGCCCCGGGCTGTGGCTGACCTTCCACATTCATTTTCCTCTGTGGTAGCTGTCCTGAGAGACTGGTGGGGTCCCTGCCAAGCTGCCATGTACTGTCCAGCTGCTACCTGTCAGGACGGGAGAAAAGAGAAAGGCAATTAAAATGGAAAAGGCAGTCAGAAGAACAAAAAATTGAATAAAAATGAGTAAACTGATAAACCAGGATTGTAGCTGGGAAGCTCACTGCACTTCACTGGCAATAATTTATAAAAAGGATATGTAACGGCCTAACTCTAAATATGCAGTTTAAGTGAGAGGAGACAGGGCCACAACTCACAAGTGGCAGAGAAGGACTCCGTGCCCCACTATGTCTGCCAAGATGTACCCTGCCTAGGTGCATACTGTGTGATCCTGAGCAAGTCACTTAACTTCCTTGTGCTCTCAGGTCGCATCTGGAAACAAGCTTCGGCTTAGTGTGCTACTCCTGGTTAAACAATGTTCCCTTTCCCCCTGCCTAATCTGTCCCCGCAGACCCTAACTGGTCTCCAGCAACCCTCCCCCCTTCCTGCCTACTTTTTTAAAATTCATGTTTATCATTTTCCGCTGAACTGAGATAATTCACATCCTCATACCCAATAAAGGTGATATACAATATTCAGTGTCTTTGTATTCTTTTATGGTGTTGGGGGGGGGGGGCTAGTATACAAGTCTCTGTAAAGGTGGAAGAAATGCTAGCTGCTTCAAAGGCTAGATTTCAGTCCATTACGGAAAATATCTAAGTAAATTTCAAATGCTAACAGTTTGCTATGCCCCCTGGTCCTGGTGCTCTTTTTCATTTGAAAGAGACTCCCCTCCTGCACTCTGTTCACCCATGAGGTACTATTTAGAGACAATATCCCCTCTCGGTCTCCTCTCTTCCAGGGTGTACATGTTGAAATCCCTCAGTCTCTCCTTATAGTGCTTCTTGTGTGTCCTCTCCACCATTTTATGTCCTTTCTGGAGTGCAGCCTCCAAAACTGGACACAGTACTCCAGGCGGGGTCTCACCAGCAAGTGATACAGTGGCAAGACCATCTCTCTCCTCCTGCTAGAGATACCCCTCCCTATGTATCCCACTAACCCTGCCCACTGCTTTGTCACACTGCCCTGGCCACTTTGAGGTCATCGGTTATGATAACCCCAAGGTCCATTGCCTGCTTGGTGACTTTCAGTATCCCCCCCCCCATCCTATACTCCACTCCTGGGTTTCTATGCCCTAGGTGCGTGATTTTACATTTTTGGGCATTGAACCCCAACTGCATTTGCTCGCGACCACTCCTTGAGTAACCAGTTTCTAAGCCAATTGACCACTTTGGATTCCACCCCCAGGCTGCTCAGTTTCTTTATCAGTCTCCTGTGTGGCACAGTGTTAAATGCCTTGCTAAAGTCTAGATAGGCCATGTTCTCTGCCCTCCCCGATCCATCTGCCTGGTCACCCAGTTGTAGAGGTCAATCAGATTCATCTGGCATGATGATCCCCTCTCCCCGGTGAATCCATGCTGCTGTGGTCTTCATAGCTCACTAGATGACATACTCTTTCCAGCCTTCCCTTAAGCAGGGTTTCCATTAATTTCCCCACCCCTGAAGGGAGACTGACCAGCCTATAGTTGTAGCCTCCTCTCTACTGCTGCTGTCATGCAGAAGGACCACATCTGCTCTTCTCCAGTCCTCCAGAACCTCGCCTGTTTTCAGTGAACTGTAAAACAAGGCCATCAGTGGGGCAGCTAGCACCTCCCCAAGTTCCTCTAGTACCCTTGGGTGCATCCGGTCCGATCCCATAACCTTGTCCACCTTCAGAGCTTCAAGTCCCTTTAGGACTCTTTCCTCTGTAAATAGACTTCTGTTCACTTCACCTGCTATTCCCTGGTGGTCTTTTACCCCCTCCCTCCACTGTGAAAAGTGAGCAGAAGTACCTGTTCAGGACAGCAGCTTTTTCCTTGTCCTCTTCAGTGCAGACTCCCCCTGCCCCCTTCCTAATCCTCATTATTCCTCCCTTACTTTCCTCTTCTCACTAATGTATCAGAAGAGTCTCCTAACCCATTTAGCTACCCCTCCCCCTACTTTGGCTATCCTTTCCTCTGTCTGCACCTTGGTTCCCCTCACTGCCTTTCCTGTTTCCCACTGTTTTACTTGGTATACCTCCCTGTCCTCCTCCCTCTGTGTTTCCTTGTACCTTCCTTGTGCCCTTTTTACCTTCACCATCATGGCCTCTTTCATAAAAAACCACAAAAGTCTTGTTTTCCTTCTGCGTTTACTCACTTCCTTCATGCACAGGCTGGCTGCCTTAATTATACCCTCCCTTATGTTTCCCACTGTGCCTCTATCCCTGCCTGGCAGTCCCCCTTACGAGGCAGTTTCTGAGGCAGTCTCCCATTTAAAAAAAATCCATTCCCTGAAGTCCAGGAACCTCGTCCTCATGTGGTTTGCCTCTGCTCCTGTCTTTATGTTAAACTACACTGTATTGTGATCACTGGTGCCTAAGGGACTGCTGTCTGTGACGCCTGCAAGGCTGTCCCTGTTTATAAGCACCAGGTCCGGCACTGCTCCATCCTTAGTAGGTTCTTTGACAAGATGCGAGAGAATAGCCCCTTTCAGGGAGTCAAGATTGACCCTGCTCCTTGCCGAAGTTGCTGCTGGAAGACTACCCTCCACGTCTGACAGAATGAAGTCACCAACTTACAGCACCTCCTCCTTTCCTGCCATTCCAGTGATGGCTTTTCCAAATGCCTTTATCCAACTCCTCTCCCTGTGCTGGAGGTCTGTACTCTACCTCGGTATGGAGGGTGGCTCCAGAGCCTGTCTCCAGGATGACCTGCAGCACTTCCTGCCATTCCTTTTCCTCTGTGTGACCCTGTACCTCTGTGGCCTTGAGTCCCACCCTTACATACGGTGCAACCCCTTCACCCTGCCTTGTCTCTCCTGAAAAAAGAGTAGCAGTTTAGTGCTGTGGTTAAGGGCACTGAGCTGCAAACCTGGAGACCGGGGTTTGAATCCCACAGCCCCCACTTGCATATTGTGCAACCCTGAGTAAGTCACTTAACTTCCTTGTGCTCCCAGGTCGCACCTGGAAACAAGCTTCAGCCTAGTGTGCCTTTCCTGGTTAAACAATGTTCCCTTTCCCTAGCCAAGTATGATCACGTCCCATTTGAGGTGCTCAGTGCACCATAGCTTCATTATGGCCACCAAATCCAGGCTAGCCTCTGGCACGATGGCCTCCGGGTCCAGAATTGTATTTCTCAGACTCGATGCATTGGTGCACATAGCTCTCCATACCTTACTCCCTCCCTATTTGCTTCCCCCCTTCCTGCTTGTGCTTTCCTCTGAAGCTCCACCTGACCCACCTATTCCCTTTTTACCTTGTCCATTTCCTGTCTTCTTTGTTCCTTTATTCTTGCTTACCTAATTCACACTCCCCACCTTGTCTCTTCCCCTGTCTTCTTGCACTCCACCCTAGGGGAATTTACTCCCCCTGGGCCTTCCCTCTCCACCCTAGGGGAATTTGCTCCTAATGCTACATCACCTCAGAGGGAGGAATTGTTGCCTCCCTTGGTTTCACAACCTCCCCTTGGCTAGTTCAAATGCTCATACAAGTAGCATTTAAGACTCCCACTGTGGTCCCCTTCTGAGAAGGATGCAGGCTGTCTCTGCTATAGAGGCCCATATCCTCCCAGGCTGGCCCCCAGTCCCCAGCATAGCTGAAGCCCTCCTCCATGCACCATGCCCTCAACCACTTGTTAAATATTCTGGTATGGAGTACCCTCTTCTCTCCCTGGTCGTACACAGATAACTGGGCAAAAGCCACTGTGCCTGCCACTTGCTTGAGTCCCCTCTCCAGTTCTCTGTAATTATTCTGCACTACCCCTACCCTGTCCCTTGCCTGGTCATCTGTTCCCAGGTGGACAATGATGTCTAGCTCCTTCCCAGCTCCTACTGCCTTAGCGAGCCTCTGGATATGTTCTCCATCCCTTCAAACCGAAGCACCTCTCAGGCACTTCACCTCCTTCTCCTTGCTCCCAACTCTATCTCCCTGACAACAGAATCCCCCACCAGCAGCAGATTTCTCCTTGACTGGGAGCCTCTTCCTTCCTCCTTGAGGACTCCCCTTCTGAGAACCCCCACTTCCCTTACCACTGGTATGAGTGTCACCTCTTGGCTGCCCTATCACGCCAGTATGGGGAAGGAATGCTGTGGTGGTATGAGCTGAGGAGCATGTACCCTTCCTGCCACACCCCCACCCTACTGGAGCCCACCAAGGTCCAACCACTCTGCCTCAACATCTTCTGGGGGAGCAGTGGCAGGCTTGGTGGCTCCTGGATGGGACAGAAGGTCCTCTGCACCCTTGCCAGTTTGGCCTGAAGTCCAGCAACCTCTGCCCTCAACCCAGGGAGGCGAATACAAATGGGGCAGCACCTCAATCTCCAGAAGGTGTCCTAAAAGACTATGGCCCAACACCCATTCACTATATCACTCCCTTGATCTTTACTTCTTTACTTAGTATCCATTGAAACTTCTCTGTATCCTACTACCTCCTTTATATTCCTGTTGTATTCCTGCCACTCTCTTTTGCTTGCCTGAAGCTTATTTGTTATCCTACCCAAGATAGGGAAGTTCCCTTATTTTTCTTTTCCTAACCCATCTACCTGTACCCAACCTAACAGTGGTCACTGAACAGAACACTGGGTGGAAATGAATGCCGATTTACAGGATCCATTCCTAGGTGTGTGGAGGATGTTGGTTATCAGTGCCAGTGACAGCCTGTAAGAGGCCAGCTCACATCCCCTCCCTCCCCAGCGAGATACGGGCTTGTTATAAATAACGTCCCTTGTCACTAATGAGCATTTTACCTTCAGGGGAAAGAAACAGAGAAATGACATGCGGAATTGCTGTCCAGAATCAGCAGTCAGCTCTGCCAATGAAGGTTGAAGCATCTTTTCTGACTGTAAATCAATTCAATGCAGACAGTTTTCCCAAACTAAAAACAACCTCAAACATCAGCACCAGGCTGAGGACATGGGAAACAGTGTACTATATCCATTTATCCATTGTACATTAAGAGGCAATGAAGCACTGCAGTGTTCCCAATACATGTATGCCTACCCGCTGTTCTCTGGTTATGTCATGGGGGACATGGTGAAAACCAGACTGCCAGAACTGGACCACACCAGAACGGTGAAGGCTGGACCACTCAGTGCAACTGGACTGGACACAAGTTGCACAAATTTTGCCAGTCCAGTCTAGCTTTTGCTGATCTGGTTTGGTCCGGTTCTGGCTTTCACCCATACCTGGGACTTGCTAAAAACTGGACTGCTGGAACCACACTGGGTCAGTAAAAGCTTGACAGGGCTGTCTGGCCAGACAGGCAAAATTTGTGCATCTTGCATCCAGTCCAGCTTTTATCAATCTAATCTTGGCTCCCATGCCGTTCTCGTGTACACGTTACCACTGGGGAGAGATCACTAGATGATATGGCCTGGGTTGTCAGTCACTATTATGTTGATGATACTCAGCTATATGCATCTCATGCCCCGATGACAGGGTGGCTGCTTTGGAACTGAGTGCCCCAGGGAAATTCAGGATTGAATGACAGCCAGCTGGCTTAGGCTGAATCCTTCGAAGCTGGAGGTGCTACTGGTGAAGCCAAGGGTGGCCTGGTTCACGAGCTTCATCTTATGATACCATTTTACCATTTTTGGATGGTGTTACTCTCGAGGCTGTAGATAGGGTGAGGAATCTAGGGGTCACGGTGGCCTCCAGGCTGACATTAGAACATCAGGTGTTGGCTGTTGTCCACAGTGGCTTTTATCAACTTCGGAACATCTCCCAGACCAAACCCTTTCTTGAGCCATCTGACCTAGCAACACTGGTGCACACACTTGCCTCATCAAGACGGGTTCACTGTAACACTCTGTATTTGGGGTTATCCACAGAGTTGTTGCATCGCATGCAGCTGGTCCCGAATGCATCAGCCTGGCTGGTTGTTCCTGGTTCGAGTATATCACACCAGTTCTCTGCGTTCTGCACTGGCTGCTGGTGCAGCGGTACATCAACTTCAAGGTGTGCTCGTTAGCTTACAAGGCCCTGCATGGTTTGGGTCCTGGCTACCTGAAAGACCTCCTAACTCCATATGCTCCTGGCCACTCTTTCAGTCAGTGGATGCAGGACTTCTTTCTGTTCTAAGATCTCATGTAAAATCCTCAGGGGATAGGGCATTCAGACTGGTGGCCCCACCTCTCTGGAATGCCCTCCCCCAGAGGTAAGAGGTCATGTTCACTTACCGGTTTTAAATCCAAGTTCAAGACTTGTTTACTATGTGTTTTGGGGCACGATGCTGTTATTTTTCTAATATTCTGCTGTGCTTATTTTATTATTTGACTTCATTATTTATTATTTTACTAACCTTGTTGGCATCTGTGAAGTGCCCAGAGCCCCAGGATTGGCCACCATATAAATAAAATTGCCTTGGCTTGCCTTGTTCTGGTCCTGTTCCAGCAGCCTGGCTTTCATCCATACTCCCCCCCCCCATGTTCTTTAAAACAGGTTCTATATGTAGCCCCCTTATCGTACCATTGTAGGTTCTCTAGCCAGTGACATCATCAGTTGCAATCAGTTTACTCCTGATGCTCACACCACTATTCACGCAGCAGGCTGGTATGTGGGTGAAAATGGGAGCAGCTCCTTCATGTGCTCAGTTTGGCTAGCCAAGTGGGCCCAGTGCTTCCACTGGCAGAGCACTGGGATGGTATTCCTAGGGCCTGGTTTCAATTCTCAGTTGGGCCACATTATTCCTTTCTTTTCCTTTTGTTTAACTCCCCTCCTCATCTAGGCCCCCTTAGTGCCAGCCTTCCCCGGTCCTGTCACCCGGCTTCTCCGTCCTCCACTTGTCACACACCTTTCATTAGAGGGGGAGTCGGGCTAGGCCATGACACTGCTCAGACCAGGCACAGACTGGAGGAGAGCCACTTTACTGGTGTGGGGCCTGAGGGAAGCCAGGTAGTCATCCTGCCTTCTGCCAGGGTATTTCCATGTGTTCTTGTTGATCCCATCCGTCAGGATACAGGTGGCAGGGGTGTGCATGTGTGTACACACGCTAACGTGGATAGCACAGCACCAGCCTGCATCCCTCCCTCCCCTGCACTGCCACCTCTGGTCTCTTTGGTGGCAGCTTAGCAGTGGAGTCAACAGCCCTTGCTTCCCAGCCAGTGTAGTGAGAATTTGACGGCAGATAAGGACCGCTTGACCCATCCAGTCTGACCATTTCTCCCTACCTACACTATTACCGCAGACCGTACCCAATCCACAGCACTTTCTCCCTACCCCCTTCCTTTCCGATATGATTCCCTTGTGCTTATCCCATGCACTCTTGAACCCACCACTGTTTTCGCCCCCACCACCACTGCTGGAAGGCTGTTCCAGGAATCCACCGCTCTTTCTGTGAAAAAGTACTTCCTCACATCTCTCCTGAATCTACCCCCTCCAGCTTCATAGCATGTCCCCTTGTTCTTGAGCGCCTTTTCTTCTGAAAAATACTTCCCTCCTGCACCTTAATTACCCCCATTCGGTATTTAAAGATCTCAGTCATATTCCCCCACTTCTCTGTTCTAGGTGTACATATTGAGGTCCTTTAGTCTCTCCTCATAGGGATTTTGATGCAGACCCTGCACCATTTTAGTTGCCCTCATCCGGACCGCCTCCACTCTGTCTATGTCCTTCCGTAGATGTAAAAAAAATGTTTGTTTTTTTTAATTCAGATTTTTTTCCCTGTTTTTTCTCGTTTTCTTTCATTGTCCCAGGACCCCAACACATGGCAATGCATGCCCGTGGAGGTGCACATATGCCCTGTGGAGCCAGTTATGGCCCCTTCCACCCCACCTTGGCAATTGCCTGGGCTCCCTTACGGCTTGGCACTACCACCCGTCCACCACTGGGTGGCAGTCAAGAGCCAGGGAAACCCCACGTCCCTCCCCAGGAGAGAAGAACTGCCTCACAGCGGCTCATTCCAGCTCCTCACCCTCCCCCAACTCCCGATGACCCAGGCTCATTCCCGAACCCAGGTCGCTGGCGTGGCATGAGGTGTGGCATCAAGTGCCTCCACTTCTCTCTTTCTGATGGTGCTACATAGAAACATAGATGTTGATGACAGATAAGGACCGTAAGGCCCATCCAGTCTGCCCATTTAGGCTACCTCTCCCTATGTACCCCAGCATCCCACATGCCCTCCCTACTGATTTATCGCACTGCCTGGCCATCTTTAGGGCATCTGATATGATCACCCCCAGGTCTCTTTCCTGTTAGGTGGTCATCAATACCACTCACAGAAACATAGACTTTGATGACAGATAAGGACCGCTTGACCCACCTAGTCTACCCATTTCCCTACCTATTGGATAAGCTGCAGATACTAGTTAACCAACAGCCTACTTCTTACTAATCCACCCATTTTGTACTCTGCTCCTGGGTTTCTGTGCCCTAAGTGCATTATTTTGCACTTTTTCACACTGAAACCCAGCTGCCATACCCTTGACCACTCCTCTAGTTTTCTCAGGTCTCTGCCCATTCCCCCCACCCTATTGCAGATTTTGGTGTCAACTGCAAATAGGCAGACCTTCCCTTCCAGCTGCTCTGCAAAGTCACTTATAAAGACATTAAAGTGGACTGGTCCCAGCACTGATCCCTAAGGTACCCTGATAGTCACCCTCCCTTCTTCGAAGTGAACTCTTTTTTCCACCACCATCTGACCCCTAACCAATTTCTTATCCGTCTACCACGTTTGGACGCACTCTTAAGCTATCCAGCTTGCTTACTAGTCTCCTATGTGGAACAGTGTCAAAAACCTTACTGATACCTAGGTGGGTCATATCCACTGCTCCGCCCTGATCTAAATCCTTTGTCACCCGGTCAAAGAAATCTATCAGATTCATTTGACATGACCTCTCCCTTGTGAAACTATGCTGCCTTGGGTCTTGTAACCCACTGGATTCAAGATATTCCATAATCCTTTCCTTCAGCAGTGATTCCATTAACTTTCCCACCACCGATGTCAGGCTGACTGGCTTAGAATTGCCAGACTCCTCCCTGCTACCACTTTTGTGCAGTGGGACTACATCTTCCCTCCTCCAGTCCTCTGGTACCACTCCTGCTTCCAGTGAGCTGTTAAACAGAACTGTCAGAGGTCCAGTATTTCCCTGAGCTCCCTCAAGACCCTTGGATGTACCCTATATAGCCCCATTGCTTTGTTCACCATCAGATTAGCGAGTCCCTTCAGGACTCTCTCCTCCAGAAAAGGACTAAGGTCCACCGCCCCCCAAAGCTTCTGTTACTTTTTTGTGGCCCCTCCCCTTCTCCTTGCTCTGTGGACATTGAACAGAAGTATTTATTCAGGATGTCTGCCTTTTCTGGTCTCCCTCTGCAGTCTCCCCCTTTTTTAACCTTACAATCCCACCCAGGTCTTCCGCTTTTCACTTTCATACCTAAAATTTTGTTTTGTCCCCTTTTGTTACCTCCTGGGCTATTTTCTCTTCAGTTTGCACCTTTGCGATCCTTACTACTTTTCCTGCTTCCCTTTGTTTCCCCTGATACACCTGCCTATCATCCTCCCTCTGCGTCTCCGTATACCTTCTAAATGCTACCCTTTTAGCTTTTACCTTTTCAGCCACCTCTTTCGAGAACCACAGCGGTCTCTTTTTCCTCTTGCTTTTGCTCACTTGTTTGAGGCAGAGGTCTATTGCCTTTACTGTGCTTCCTTCTCGCTTCGCCCACTGCTCCTCCACCCCTCCCAGGCCATCCCCCCGCCAGGTCATCCCTTAGGCATTCACCAATCTTTACAAAATCTGCCCTCCTGAAGTCCAGGACCCTCATTCTTGTGTGGTTCAATTCCGCAGCCGTCCTTATATGAACAACACCATACAGTGATCACTGGTCCCCAGGTGGCCTTCTACCTGACGCCTGCAATACTGTCCCTGTTAGTGAGTATCGGTGCAGTACTGCCCCATCATGAAATTCGGGGGCTTTCCAGTGTCCAGCCACTGGGGAATTATTTTTCCTCTGGACTTCTGTTTTTTATAGGGGGGAAAGGTAATGTTTTAAACAGGAGACATTATTCAGCCAGCCATATGGAATTATTCAGTGAGGCAACTCATTCATGTTTAATAGTGGAAACACTTGGGGGGGGTCCAAATTATTTTTTATTACAGGGTGTCTGCTAGCTGTCAGGTTCAGACTCTGGAAATATAATTTTTCCTGTAGCTATAGTTGAAAGAAAAACAATTATAACTTTGGCTGCTTCAAAAAACAAAAACAAAAAAAAAAGTCTGAGCACGAACTGGGGATGGATTGGTGATCAACTCACCTGTGCTGGATATTTATGACGTATCAGTTCCTGCTTCTAGAATTTGTAGTAAATTACACCCTCTGACTGAAATAGAAGTATTTTGATTTTTTGACTATACTCTGAACCTTAGGATAACTGATATTGTCATATGCTGCTGTAATGTACTTAAGTGTTATCTAACTTAATTTTGTAATGCTGACTTTTAAATAAAGTTTACAAAAAAAATGAAATGACATCATCTTGTAATCAGCAGTTATAGCAACTTGTATTTTGTTCATACTGTATATTAACTCTGTAAAGCATTTGGTGATATTCAGGTAGAAAACACTCTAGTGTGCAGTTGTATTTTCATTTTATTTGTATATTGCAACTCTCCAACAGTTTTAAGCAGGACTTGCTGGTGCTGTGCTGCTGGCCTTGAGAAGTGCCTGCTAGCACCGCCCTGACATACCCACAACAGTTGTGTTAACAAGGCTAACAGGTCAGTGCTGGAGTCTAATGTATCTGTACCGACTCCAGTGTTTACATGTACCTGGTGTAGTGGTACAACCAGTTTACATGAAGTCCGCGGCAAATGGGTGCAATGGTAAGGTACCATTCTTCAGATGCAGTGTTAAATCAAGACTCCTTCTGCCCATCTCTGGTGGCTGTCAAGATGAAAGCTAAAGATCCCAAGGCACTTGTGTTAAGAGAAAGGGATTTTCCCAGGTATCCTGCCCAACATGGCCCCCATCATTAAAGGAGAACTACGGGGAACAGTAATCACCAGATTGGAGCACAGTTTGGGGCTCCAGTACCCCGATCCCCCCTGCAGTCACATTACACATTTACTAGTTTCAGTACCTTATTACTCATAGATTTCTGGAATTCCATCGGTGCAGCCAGCATTTTCTAATAGGACGTACTCACCGCCGGAGATTATGCTGCAAATACCGTGATATGTGCTGACACGGCTTTGTCCCTTCCTGTATTGTGCCCATATGTATGGAGATTGAATAATCTCTGTCTCTACCATTCCCAATGCTATTTTTACAGAATTAGCCTGAATGCTATGTGTATGCCTTGCACACTAAGGTATGATGGCTTGAGGTCCCACATGGCTCAGTCCTTGGACCGATTCTCTTCTCCATTTTCCTTAATGATCTTCCTTCGGTGTGCTCATCTTCATCCATTCACATGTATGCATATGCGGATGACACCGTCCTGTACACATCCGGTCCTTCCACTTCCATGGTGGCGTCCACTCTTTAGCAGGACTTTGATAATGTCCAGTGCTAGCTATGCTCCAACCAACTATTTATAAATGCCAAGAAGACCGTCTCAATGACCTTTGGCACAAAGCAGAGACTCGCTCGGCTCCCCTCCTACCAGACTCTTGATGGGACCATGTTGGAAGACACTGCCTCATTTAGGTACTTTGGGGTCTGGTTCGATAAACACCTTGATTTCTCAGGCCACGTGGATGCTATTCACAAGAAACGTCTCCCCAAACTGGGTGCCTTATACCCGAATCATGACTGTATCCCCTTGCCCGCCCGCAGAGAAATTCTACTGAGAATGATCCTTCCAACATTTGACTACGGTGATGTAGCCTATAGTGCCGCCCCCAAAACAACCCTTGCCAGATTTGATGCCATCTTCTGTCACTTTTCTCTCAACTGCCCTCCGTGCACTCACCACTGCTTGATTTATCAATCCCTGACACTCCCCTCCCTCATTGATTGTCATCTGGCTCATTGTGCCAACTTCCTTGGTAATGTCTGGTTCAGAGCGCTCCCTTACATCTTGTCCTCCCTCTCCCCTTCCCCTCACCTCCTCCCTTCGATCCCTCAGGAGTAGCGATGCTCGCCCCCTTGCCATCCCCTCCATGTCCACATCAGCTAGCCAGACATCCTTCTCCTACCGCTTCCCCAAGCTCTGGAACTCACTCCCCACTGCCATTTGAAATGCCCCCTCGCTTCGCACCCTATCCTCACTCATCTGCAACTGTACCTAATCACCCAGCCCCTCCCCTACTATCCTTCCCCCTTTATAAATCCTACTCACACTCTCTTCCCCTATTCCCTCCCTAAACCAATGCCAGTTCCCCCCTCCTAGCCTTGCCCTGGGAGCCTAGTTATGACTTGCTTTCAAGCACTTATTCTGTACAACTGCTAGTTGACGAAGTAATGTATTTTGTGACCATTGCAATCACTGTAACCTCTGCTTATATGTCAGCATTATTTTCATTGTATCCTATACTGGTGTACCTTAGTTCCATTGTTACCCTGTATCCTCTGCTAGTCTATTTTATTGACTATGTATTCTGCTGTACCATGCCTTTTCCCTTCCCCCAGGCCCCGGCTGGAAATGAGCAATTTGCTCAGTATGTCTTCCTGGTGAAAATTTTAAATAAATAAATAAATAAAAATACTTTTTTTCAACTAGTTATTTGGATTAGATTTCCTTTTGTAGATCCTCACCTGTAAGTTCTAAGTTTCTCATCTGATTTCTTGCTTGAATATTTCCCTTTTGTGTGATATATGTATGATTTTTTGTTTTATTTTCATTTTAATAAACAAGTCTCCTTTTCTTCTTTGATAAGTGCCATAGAATCTTTTAGTTCCACCTGGACAATGACCAGAGATGGGCAGAAGGGACCTCGGTCCGATGTCACATACGAAGGACAGCACCTCAACAGTGCAGTGGCACACAAGGAATGCATGGTGTCCAGTGGCTGCCCCTTCCCATCTATGGATTCCCACTGTGCTGCCACCCGGTCTCCACCAAGGGGTAGTCAAGTGGCAGGAAGCAGCTTTCTGCACCCCAAGGGAGAAGAGCTGTTCTTGGGATTCTTAATCCTCCCACAGTCAGCTACCTGCTCCCCCAACCAGACCCCCCACAAGCGACCCCAGTCCGTTCCCGAACCCAGGTTGCCAGCATAGCCACTGCGCAGTTCCACGTGATAATGGCAATGGCAGAAACGCGATCACCATTTGGGCAAGTGTACATCGCCAAAAATCAATTTCGGCGATGTACACTTGCGGCAAATATCAAGAGGGTGCCGGAGACTTAGGTTTTCATTTTTTATGCAGAGGATGTGCTCCCTCCAATCCCCCACTAAAGGATTCTCAACTCCAGGGTGGTGCATGTCGGGGGTTCAAAAGTAAAAAAAACACGACTCTGTGCAAAACCACGAGCACGCCCAGAACAGAACTGGCACCCTCCCAACCCCAGCCTGCCACCAACCCACCATGCCACATGGCCAGCTTGGCAGCCTACCACTGCACTACACCCCACAAACCCTTCCTCCCCTTCTGCCCGTTGCATGCCATGGTCCCTCACCACCCCCATCCCTATGCATGTGTATACATAGCAACAGGATGTCGCTATATTCGCCGAACCACCTATTGGTCACCCTCCCTGCCAGGTAGCCCTGTGCACAGGCGCCATGATGGAGTCCCCCTTTTTGAAAGTGCTCTATTGTGGTCACCATCATCACAGACTACTCACTGCGCTAGTGGCCAAGCTTGCGCAATGATTTTAAGGAACCAGTTTACTAATTCCAAAAAAGAGAAAGCAAAGCAACTACAAGAATATTTTGGCCAGATAGAAAAGGGGGGGGTGGAGGAGAGAAGCAGAGACAGAGAAAGAAGGAAGCCATATGGAGGGCAGTGGCATAATTAGTATTAAAATGTAAATCACAAATTTAATGAATGCTAACATGATTAGAGTGCCTTGGATAGCTCCTCGGTTCACAGTCCCTGGTGAATGGTCTTGGGAACTCTATTGGAATTCACAAAGCAGCTGATGCTTGTCTGTGAAGGCAGTCGGATGCTGCTGCTGCTGCTGTGGGCTCAGGATCCAGAAGTGCCAGCTGGGCTCTTCCTGGGGTGGGCAAAATGCTACTTCAGTCGTAAAAGACTGAGTTCTAAAGGCTGACCCAAAATATCTGATTTAAGGTTTTAGAATTCAAGAGCCTGTATAGTAACTGGTGGGACTGTGTTCCATTCTGAGTGAGATCACATTATTTCTGTCCCACTACAATTTGAATTTCCAGTGCTAAGTCATGGTTAATGACATGCCACTACATTTCACGTTTGTCTGTAATCATTGGGATATACCCCATATGATGAAGTTGGGACATTTATAAAGGAGCTGTGGATTAGGATTGTAGACCAGAAATGACACCACTGACATCTGGGTAGGAACTGACAGCCTGGCCTCTCCCAGCAGGAGTCATTCTAGGCAATAGTGTAGGATCACTGGTTGTGACAGGAAGGAGGAATCACTGTAGACAATGGTGCTGGAACATTAGCTGTGGGGGGAGCACAGAGCTACTGCAGTCCCAGCCTCTCCCAGCAGGAGTCACTATAGGTAATGGCTCAATGGGCATACGCAACTTAGTGAGGAGTTATGCTTCTGCAGCTCCATTGATAGTCTGAAGATATTTAAGTGAATATGTCGTTGACTGTCATACATGGACACTTTGGCTGTTCACACTCTGTCCCATAGGGAAATATCACCCTGCCAGGGTACCGTGAAAGAAAAGAAACTCCCTTGAGAAGGGTTCCACCCTTAGAGGTGCCATGGGAACATAATTCCTTTAGGCTAAAGGTACCTTAGGAAAGAGCCCCAAGGGAGAGAAGCACACTGCTGAAGGAGGAGGGGAGGATGGTTGGGCAAAGAAACGGCATGGGGTCATAATGTTGCAGATGAAATGATGCAAAACACAATGCCACAGGCAAAACGGTGTGCGCCGAAATAAGGTTGGGAAAAAACACCAACCACAACAGAAACAGCGCACACCGTTGAAACGAATAGCACTATCTTGTTTTTATGGGGGGGGGGCTTTACCCCCGCACCTCCCGACGTAGGGGGGTTTCTTGTACTTTGACTTCAGTAAGGCCTTTGACTCAGTACCGCACAAGAGGTTGCTTAAGAAAATGGAAGACCTGGGTGCAGCTAAACTTTAGTGAGCTGAGTGAGTAAATGGCTAGCAGGAAGGCATCAGAGTGTGATGGTCAGTGGGGCTAAATCAGAAGAGAGGGAGGTAACAAGAGGAGTTCCACAGGGATCTGTCCTGGGTCCGGTCCTCTGCAACATATTCACTAGTGACCACTGGTGAGGGAATCCAGGGCAGGTTGTATCTCTTTGCGGATGACACAAAATTGTGTGTGAGGGTAGATAGTGAAGAAGAAATAAGGAATATGCAGAAGGAACTACGAAAGCTACAGGGGTGGTCAAAGGTCTGGCAGTTAAAATTTTATGCAAAAAAGTGCAAGGTAATGCACCTAGGGAAAAAGAACCCCATGATGGAGTACTGGATGGGAGGGCAGAGACTTAGCACTACAGAAGAGGAACATGATATCGGAGTTATCAGCAACTCCCTTGAACAAACAAATCAGCGCAACAAGTCCTATAGCAAGGCCATCAAGATGTTGGGATGTATCAGGAAGGCATTGATAGTAGGAGAAAAAAGGTAATACTACCACTCTGCAGATCCTCGGTGAGGCCTCACCTGGAGTATTGTGCCCAGTTCTGGAGTCCTCGAGTCGGAAAAGATAAGGATAGGTTAGAGACAGTGCAACATAGATGGACCAAGATGTTTCAGGGACAGTAGGGTAATCCTATGAAGAGCGCCTCAGGGTGCTGAATTTATTCTTATTGGAAACCAGAAGACAGAAGGGGAACATGATTGAGACCTTCAGATTTCTCAAAGGAATTAATAAAGTGAACTGAGGGGAATTATTTAGCCTGAATACTAACTCACTAACACAGGTTCACGAGTGGAGGTTAGCAGGCAGGAGGTTCAGGAATGACGTGAGGAAGTACTTCTTTACAGAAAGGTGGGGTGGAACTTTGGAACAGTCTACCAATCAAGGTGGTGGGAGTGAACACAGTGAGGGGGTTCAAACAGGCCTAGGATAGAATGAACGGAATAGTGATTACCCGGGCAGATGGGACAAGGGAAGAAAATAGGGGAAAGGACATGGAAGGTTGCTATCCTGGGGGAACATTAGGTTCCAAAGAAGATTCCAGGTATTTAGGTAACTTGGGCAGACTGAATGACCCTTGGTCTTTTTCTGCCATTATTGTCTGTGTTTCTAGGTTCTGCTTTTAAAGCTTTTAATTTCATCAAACTGCACCCAGCCATAAAAAGCACCCGATCACCCTGGGTCACCAATGCTATCATTAGTGAAGACACTGGTTTCTTACAGTATACCCACGGAGTTAGTCCTCAAGTGATTGTTAAGTTGTAGAGGCAGCCTTCAGCATCCACTGGATAAATACTTGCTGAATATATTCGTCCAGGATGCATCACTGTCACGTGGGACAGGAGACATTGTAGGAAAAGGGACTTATCATACGAGAGGAGGTTGAAGGAGTTGAACATGTACTCACTGGAGGAGAGGAGGGACGGGGGGGGACATAATTGAAACCTTTAAATACATGAAAGGAATAAACAAGACGGGTACAGAGGGGCTGTTCAAAGTAAGGGAGGGGAGGGCAACCAGGGGCCATGATATGAGACTGGAAGGAGGAAGGTTCAGGAGGGAGATGAGGAGACACTTTTTTACAGAGAGGGTGGTGGCTGGGTGGAATCGTTACCTGCAGAAGTGGTATCCAGTAGAACAGTGGACTGCTTCAAAAGGGGATGGGACAGGACAAGGGGAAGGGTTAATGAAGGGGAAGGGTGGAAGGGAGGGGCAGCTGCAGAATAAGGGGTGCTAGCTGCACATTCGAGCAGACTTGATAGACCTCTAGGCCTTTATCTGCTGGCAAATTTCGTATGTTCGTATAAAAAGAAGAGTAATATAAAGATTCCCAGAGGCCCCAAAACTAGTAGGAGAGGTAATAAAACTAGCAGGCAAATTGAAAGAAAAAAACTAATAGCAGACAAAGGGAAAGACACACCAGGACTAAACAGACAAATAAAACACTGCATAACATATGTGTTTGTAAATTTTGACTGTAGTATTCCTCTAAGTAGCTTAGGCAGGGGATGTGTCTGTTTACTCCCACCCACTGACCTGCAGGCATGGCCTCTGAATCTAGGAGCACTGGCTGTGGGGGAGCTTACAGTTACTCCAGTCCCAGGAGCTCAGTTACTCCAGTCTCAGTCTCTCCCAGTAGGAGTTTTCACAGACAAGGGCCCAGAAGCACTGGTTGTGGGGAGCTCAGAGCTACTCCAGTCCCAGCCTCTCACATCAAAAAAACACATCATTCATTGGCAGATAAAGAATGCTTGGCCCACCCAGTCTGCCCATTTTCCCTGTCTATACATTCACCGTAGAACCTACCTTATCTCTGGCTAACTCCCCCCCCCCACCCCATTTACCAACTAAGATTCCCTCATGCCTATCCTATACATGCTTGAAGCCCATCATTGTTTACGCCCCCACTATCTCCACTGGAAGACCATTCCAGGCATCTACCATTCTTTCAATTGAGAAGTACTTCCTTCATCCCTCCTGAATTTTCCATCTTCATTGCATGTCCCTTTGTTCTCATGCACCTTTTTGTCTGAAAACAAAAAATACTCCCCTACTGTACCCTGTTCAACCCTGTGAAGTATTTATAAGTTTCTGTCATACCCCCTCTCCCGGCTCTCCTCCAGGGTGTACATACTGTGATCCCTTGGCCTTTCCTCATACGGTGTCTGATGTAGCCCCTGCACCATTTTAGTTGCCCTCCTCTGGACAGCTTCCACCCTGTCTATGTCCTTCCTCAGTGGTGGCTCTACACCAGGGTACGTGCCCTGGAAAACAAATGCTGTGCCCTGGTTGGTGCCCCATATGTGGCAGAGCTTCCCCCATAGTAACAATATATCAGTGCCCTGGCTGCCATCTGTTGTGCCCCAGCAGTGCCCTGGTAACTAGTCATGGCTAGAGCCACTACTGTCCTTCCTGAGATGTGGCCTTCAGAACTGGATACAGTACTCCAGGTGGGGTCTCACCAACAATCTATACAATGGCAGCACCACCTCTCTCCTTCTGCTGGTGATACCCCTTCCTAAGCACCCCAGCATCCCACTGGCCTTACCTACTGTCTTGTCACAATGCCTTGCCATCAGCAGTCAATGTAAGCAAAGGTTTAGGAGCACAGGCTGTGGGGCAGCTCAGAGCTACTCCAGTCCCGGTCTCTCCCATCAGGACTCACTGTCAGCAATGGTGTAGAAGCACTGGCGGGGGGGGGGGAGCAACAGCTATAGCTCTCCCAGCAGGAGCCACTGTAAACTGTGGTGGGGGAGCACTGCCTGTGGGGGTCTCACAGCTACTCCAGTAGCAGCCTCTCCCAGTTGAAGTCATTCTAGGTATTATGGACTGAGGGTGTCCTGACCAACTGGAGCTCTCCTTTCCCGTGCACATGAGACATTTATTCTGTACTTACTGCATAATTCCACTGGGTTGCAGCCGGAAACAAGACTCAGCTCAGTTTGCCTTTCCCAGTTACCAATTTTTAAAGAAATAAATGAACGTGAAGTTGCCCTGAAACAGGCTAATTCAGGAGACTTTTAAAATTGCTAATATATTATTAATTGACCTCTATCAAAATATATTAATATAGCTGGGTAACCACTCAAATGGTTGTAAGAGTGGTTTTGCTCACATTTTTAGGGTAATGGAACTGCTTACCTTAAAATACGCATGAGGCCCCCCCCCTTATGATGGTAAGAGTAGCAGTGTTAACATATAATGGTGTAGGAACAGTGGCTGTGGGGGAGCTCCCAGTAACTCCACTCCCAGCTCCCTACAGGCACACCTTTCAAATGCCCCATATTAGAAAGGACGCCCTTCATTCTGTCACTCAGAAGCCCTGTGTCCCACAAGGGGAGGGTCCTGTCCCATATTTTACATTATGAATTAAAAGAGAGGTTATCTCCATTGAGAAAACATAGAAAGCTGCCTGCAGATACCGACTCATAGTCCTTTGTGTCTGCCCATTTTCCTACCTGAACTGTTCCAACCTATAATTGACGACCTTGCCCAATGCCCTAGTGGCAGTTCAGCCCTCCCCACCCCACCGCACCCCTCCCTCCTCTACCTTTCCTTGCACCAACCTCTTATAGCTATCTCCAGCTCTCTTGAAACATCACTGTCTGACTGTTTACCATCTCTCTGGCCAGGCTGTTCCATCCATCTGCCACTCTGTCCATGAAGAAGCATTTCCTCGTGTTCTTCCTAAATTTACCCCGACCAGCATATCATTCTGCCCCCTGGTGGTTGATCCCTAGCATTGCTGGAACAGATTTCATGACACTCTACCCTGTTTATTCCCCTCAGGTATTTCTAGGTTTCTATCATGTCTCCTCTCTCCCGCATGGCCTCCAGTTAGTACATATTTAGACAGAACAGATGGCCCTGATATGTTTTCCCTGGCTGACCCGGTATCATCCTTGCAGCTTGCCTTTGGGCAGACTCCGTATATGATCCTTACCTTTTTTCAGGTGTGAGCTCTAGAACCGGACACAATATCCATCTAGCCTCACCAAGGACCCACAGAGGGGCAACGGTACCTCCATTCTGCTCCGGGAGAATGGAGAATGCCCTCCCTATATATCCCTTCCCCAAGTGCCTTGGGGCACGGGCTGATGGCTTGAGACTATCGCTAATAACCACTTTAAACTCTTTGCATGTAAAGCGCTTTACTTTGTATGTTCTGATATATTGTATCCTCTTTAACTCATTGTATGTAAAGCACTTATAATTTGTTATCCTGTTAAGTTTCTGCATGTCTGTACTCTCCCGGGTCATGCCTGAAAATAGTCATTTTATGGCTAGTGCACTTACCCGGTTAACAAAAGCTAAATAAAATTAAATAAATAATGAGGACCTCTATGTGCCTTTCCTCTGTGGTCAAACTAATTTATTTTCACCCTCTCCCCCAACACCCCAATCTAGTAACCCATCCTCTGGGTACCCTGAATAGGAGCAGAAACACATAATAGGGAAAAAAAACAGAAGGGCCTCCTATAAGACAAGAGAAAAGAGGTACTTTAACATGGAATTGGAAGGTAATGGACAGGGTACGATTTTTACCACAATGAAGTGCTGCTTCGAATTGCAAAATGCATGCAGATTGTTCGGTTAGTAAAGAGTCTGAAAACAAGAACATATCTGCTGGACACTAATTTCAGCTGGCTGGAAGAGCCAAGTTTCTAATCCTAGTTCCTCGTAGCCTCAGGGGGGGCCTTACAAACTCTGGCACCCTCAGGCTGCACAGCAGTGTGATGTGGTGTGTCACACTGAATGCCACCTGGGAGACCAGGACTTGCAAACCATCCCTGAAATCCCACCCTGAAGCTGGCTGGACATGTCACGGAAGTGATGGGCCACCCACCTTTCCTAGACAGAGGAAGGGTGCAGCCATGTTGAACCCCATTATCAGGATGTGGGGGACAGAGGGAATCATAAGAGAAAAAACAGAAATAAACTGAATAATTAAAAAGGACAGAAAAGTCCATTGCCTAGTGATGATGCTTTCTACGGCTACTAACAGCTCTGGGACAGTCAATGTCCCAAGTAACAGAAGTTGCTGGGCTGCTGTCTTTGACATGTAGTAGCCGATAGCCTTGCAGTTACTGACTTACTAAATGTGTCCCCATTAACAATGAGTGGATCAGAAACATCTATATTAGTTCATTTGGGCCTAGCATTTCTGCCAGCACACCACATATTAAACAAGACAGTTGGAAGGAAGGATCGCATGATTTGGGGGCGGAGGGGCTGTAATTGTTAATCAGTAAAAGCTGTTGTCTCATTGTGGTGTGCAGCTATGTGCTTGGAGGGAGGTCTCCCCATGTTACGAAGTGAATCCATTCATTAATAGAACCTCCAAAAGGAGGGTGTTGTGGCTTTCGCTTCTTGGCAGACGTGAGGTTGGGGGGGGGTGCTGAATGAAGCTCAGTCCGTGGTGGTCTACTCAGTAGTTAGGGGCACAGGCTCCATTGGAGACAATCCATCTGTTCACTTCTCCTAGAAAGCTGCACCAAGCAGCACGACAGAGACAGAGACTGTCTCTGTCCAAAACCATTTGAAGGAGGTGTGTTTGTGTTTTTTTAGATTCATCTGTGCAGTTTCTGTGTCTTGTCTGGTTTAAGAGTGCATTCCTGCATCCTTTGGGTGACACAGTTGCAAAGGGGAGCTGAGCAGTTCTGGCACACAGAGGACGAAAGAATAAACTCTCATAACCATGAGAGACAATGGAACTGTTACATATAAACATATTGCAAATTATGTTGAATATTTCTGTTTTTTAAAAACTGAAACATATTTAAAATCAAATGAAATGGACCATTTCTTTTTCTATAGAGATTTTTCTGCCCAGGAGCCTGGTCAGCTCTCTCTGCACCAGCTCAACCCCAACTGATAGCCAGCCTCCCCTGGTACTCACCAGTGAACGATCCCTCACTGCTTGCCCCCCCCCAGTGGGTCAGGAGAGGGAGGGGAACCCCCCCCGATGGACAGTCCAGAAAGGCTGGGATTACTGGGCAGCGGCATAGGTCAGGAGCAAGCAAGGCATCATCTACCTGCTCTGTTTGTCCATTTTTACAGCCAGCAGTGTGCAATGATGTGATTGCGCTTTCATGTGGAGATGCGCATGCCACTGGCCATCCTACATTTCTGGCACAGCAGCTGCCCAGCCGCCATGTCTCCTCGTGGTGGTAGTAATGCATTGGTGCGGCAAGTCCCCCTTCCCAGGAGAGGAGAGCAGTCCATCAGCTAGATGATCGATCCTCTCCGCCTGGCAAATGCCAAGCAGCACAGATCCACTCCCGAACCCGGGCTGCCAACATGATTAGGAAACGAACTATTTCAACTCAACTCAGAACTTCAGAATTTTTGATCTATTAGCATGAGAGTCCCTCATATAGTTATTATAAATTACTTGCATGAATTCAGCCAATCAACACCCAGAACAGCAGAACCTCTTATCCTGCGTACATTCGTCTCCTGTGCAGGAACGTTAGTATTGGAACGTTTTGCATCACACTAAGGGAAGTACAGAAAGGAAAAGTGTGACTCAGTTCTTGCTGTGCCACAGACTGATATATCAGTCCAGAATTCCTATTCATTCTAATTCTGTTGGCAGCCCAAGGGTTAAAAGTTACTATAAATTACTTCAGTTACCTTGAGTAATTAATAATAAGTTAGTATGTCCTCCACAGTTCTTATAGCCTGTATGACAGTCTGCTACCCTGGATTTCTCTGGATCCTGGAGCACTGGATTTTAGTCCACACAGTGAACTGCCTTGGGGGAAGTGACCCCTGCCACAGAGGGGGAAGCTGTGGTCCATGGAGGTAGCCGCTGAGGATTCTGACCTGGGGAGACAGGAGTCATTAGGCTTGAACCAAGGTGTATCCCTGGCGCGATGCTCACGATGGGGCGAAACAAGATCTATGGAAAAAAAGAACAATTTTTTTTTGTTTTCAGCATACATCATTTAATCCAACCCTACTGATCAACAACAAGGCTGTGCTATCATCAAGGGGGTTCTTGTGACGTCATAAACCACGAGAGCAACAATGTCACCACAGTCCCTCTGCTGACTCACTGCCTTGTTCCTCAAGGTTTCACATCTATTTTATTCTATTAGTGTCCCCACAGTGAGACAGCTTACAAGCTCTTTGTATTCAGTTTCTAAGCGTTAAATCAACCCCTTCCCCAACTTGTTTAATTTTATTGACAGAACACCACAAGCCATGTGACCAATTTCATGGTCCAGTGTAACACAGCAGCTGTGTTGTGTGTGTGTGTGTGGGGGGACTAGATCCATAGATCCATTATTTTGTGCATCAGTAAATTCCCTCTCAGGCATTCAATGTGACCTCCATTAGGACTGGGAAACCTGCTTCTCCCTGGGGCACTGATGGACCCTCACTTAACACCCTCCCTGCAATGACAGTGAGCCATGGGGGGGGGGGTGACAGTGGGAGTGCATCACAAGCTCACCACCTAGTGCCTCTGTAGTGAACTACTGATCAGATCTAATCAGGCAAGATATTTCTTAATGTTTGCTAACTAGGTAAGTGCCACAGACAAAACTGCATCCTCCGAGGAGAAGGAGGGATATAGATGGAAACCAACTGAAGCAGAATCAAAATTAAGCAGTTGGTGGTATTTTTAGTGAATGAGGAATTTAAATTCCCCTAAAATCTTTTCAAGTGCCATGGGATCTTTATAACATCCACCTGAACGACCACCAGAAAAGACAGACAGGACCACAGTTTAACATCTCATCCCAAGGGACGGCATCCCCCCAGTACTTCACTCCGGTGCCAGCATTTATGGTATAAGCCTAATCTCAGTGCAGGACTAGAACCCATGACCTTCTGACCCAGAGGCAGATGTGCTACCAATTGAGCCATCCTTTCCAACTGACACAGAAACAGAACAGTTGAGGAAGAGATTACAAGCACGCACTGCCACTGCAGTGTCTGCCTGCTTTCCTGGGAAGGTGGTGTGGTTCCAGTGATTGCCATACAGACTTGTGAAGCAGAAGGTCACTGGTTCAAATCCCACCACATCCACTTACTCATTGTGCAGCCCTGAGCAATTCATTTGACCTCCCTGTGTCTCACTTCCTCCCCAGCTGTAAAACTGGTATAGAATCAGGATCCCACTGTAAACAAAATGCTGCATCTCAGTAATTTATTTTGTTAAAAGTTTTTCACACCATGAGAGCCTCATTTAGGGGCAACACCTTGTTTGCAAGGGGGTTCGGGGAGAGAGGGACTCAAACAGCAGCAGTGGAGGCCCATATGTTACAAAGTTACACTCTAAATTAAAATAATGCAAGATAACTTACGTAGAACATAAAGATAATAAACATACTGAGGAATAATGTATTATGCTCCTTATTTATGGCAGGTTGGTGGCATGCTTAAGTGAGCTGACCTAAGCAAATAAATTGAAAAAAAAATATTTAAAGGTAAGGAACCCCACCCAGGTCCTCTCTAACTTGTCCAAAAGCTGGACAAATATTAACAACAAAAAAAAAATCTCTCTAAATACCAGGCTGATGGAGGATTTTCAACGCACAATTTCACGCTTGAGGACAGACCTGGGGCACCACCCAGTGGCAGGGATGGGAACTGCAGTGAGGAAACTAATGGTAACTCCTCATCAAAACGTGACGGAACAGCAACTTTGTACATCAGCAACGAGACAGGGCTCCCAGATCCATTTGACATTTCCCCTGTAACTCCAGGGTGATTTTCCTGCATCTTTCTATCGTAACCCCCCTACAAATTGAGGTTCACTGTAATGTCTTCCTGGGCTGTTTTGTGTCCACTGTCAGGCTGGTGTCCTGCCTTAAGTAGTGCTGTGTCTTTGCATGAGAGTGCCATATTGAGCCTCCATGCCTTTCCCTTTAAGAGAACAGCTAGTCTGTGTTAGAAAATGGTCTGTGCTAGGTCCAAGTGATGTAGGGCTTGCGACCGGCCAGGCAGTGATCTAATTTGCTCCATTCTATAGCCGCTACTTGCTCAGAGGTAGCCTATATAGGAACTGTGATTGTTTACTGTTTATCTGCTGTTATATTAAAGATAGAGAAGTTTGTCTAACCTGCTTTGATTGCAGCTTGAACATCTGGATGGGAGCTACCACGTTAGGTCCTGGACTTCCAGTAATTGGATCAGTCAAATCACTGGGGACCTAAAATGGATCCTGTCCCAGGGGTCTTGGGGGAAGAAAATTCTGAAGTCTTGTAGTTTTGTCCAGTTGGCACCCAAATGGAGCTGGAGGGGGAGCTCTTACTGTGACTGACAGCTCCTTTAGCCAACCAAACCTTTGCCAAGAGACAGTGAATGAGTTAGAGTTGGAACTTGAAGTGTGAACACCTTGAGGCTTTGAGCAGCTGCTTACAGAAGGAGTGTAGGGGAAATCGGTGGGACAAGGCTAGACTTGTCTTCCTTCCATTTTCTCCTGCACTGAACTGCCTATTGCAGGTATCGGACTTGTCGGATTCCAGCCTGGAATTGCGGCAGCAAGAAGAAGAAGAAGTGTTAGTACAACTTGTGATTTGGATCGAAGACTTGCTCCTGAAGCAATCGGCGCAGCTTGTGTGCGAAATATACTCGGATCAGAAGGTTTGTGCAGTAAGGCTGTTAAATTGCAACTGGACTAATTCCGAACTGTTTCCTGAGGTAGTTATTGCTGTAAATGTGCAGAATGTATTTCGTGGGCAGAGACCTGCTCTCCCACGAAGAAATCCGTTATGCCAGCTGGAGGCTTCACCAGCAGAAGATCACAAACTTTGCCAGAACTGTTCACTCTGCATGGGCCCTGCCATCACAGCCTAGGTCACTACTCCTGCACCAGAGACCTTTCGGCGAGAGACCAACTTGGGGATTCGCCCCCCCCCCCGCACAACACCATCAAGCAGGCTGTGACCATCAGGAAGTGCGTCGTGTCGGCTCAACTTCCCCCTGTCCCTTTAATCATCACCATGAGGTCTACATATCGCCGGCAGTGCAACCAGATCCTGGTAGCATCAGTACAAATCAAGGTAGCTCCCTGCAATGAAAGCTAAAATCATTGTGGTACCAACTAATTGTTTTCATTTATTGGGTTCTTGCAACGAACTGAGCCATCTGGCTTGGATTACAAATAATTGGATTGTGCATGTTTAACTGCCTTTTTTCCTCTCCCAAGGGCCCCCACGTCAACTGCAACACCGGCCACCCTGGGCAATGCTTCAGGCTAGCCTGCATGACATTCTGGGTACCCAGGGTTGTTGGAACTGTGTAATTGGTACTTAAAGTGCATGCCAGAAAACCCTGATTTAAACCAGACTGATAATCATTTTGCTAGATTCGCACCCTTCCCTTGTTCACTGCCCCTAAATAATCTTAATTGTCTTTTTTTACGTTTAATCTGGTTAGTGTGCACATTATTAGCTGGGTTACTGTGTTAAGATTGTATTGTTGCATTGCTAACCTTATTTTCCAGGGGGTCTCCAGGGCAGTTGCTGCAGGTCCAGCCCTGATAGTAAGTGAGAAGGGTGTGAGCACATTGTTACTGCTGCCTATTGATTGTGTTATACATTAGGGCACTAGGTGGGTTGGTAGGTGGTTGTAGCTTCCCAGAGGTCTATACCAGAGCAGATAAGCAACCCCAATACCATTCCTCTGTGTGGAGGCACCTAATTAGAGAACTCTGGCCCCTCAACCTGTGTATTGCCAAACAGGCAGGGGTAGTAACCCTTAGAATAGCGCCACCGAGGGGTTACATCTTGGAGGCACCGCTGGGATTAGCGCCCCCCCAGTGGCCAAAGGTAACATTTCAACTCAGTTGGGTATTTTGCAAAAAATTGAGATGGAGGGGCTTGCTACCCACAAATGGAAGATCTCTCCCCATAAGCTGGTTGTATACCGCATGATGGGGTGGAGTGAAGCAGAGGGGATTGATCCCCACCATGCATTATTGCTACTAGATGTCCCCATGGGGACTACTAATGAGACCATAGAAGAAACTGTGGAGAAAATTAAGTGCTTGGGAAAAGTGACAGTGAGGAGGCAGTACTCTGACCTGTTTGAACAGACTCTAGTTGCCCTCATCTCATGTAGCCTCCCTACAGACCCTGAAGCAGTACCCCCTGTTATTAAGCCAGAGGGGTCCCAGGTAGGGTGGAGGGTCCTTCACGTACATAGTGGTCCATCGTCCCCTGGCGGTTACCAAAGGTGGAAGGTTTTAAAGACAGGCTATTGAGACTCCTAGCTGCCGAAGGGCAGACGGTCACAGACTTGCAAAAGGCTTTGCAGAATTCTGAGGAGACCACTCCCTTACAATCTCCTCCGGCCTCCCCGTTCACACCCAAGGCATCCCCTATTGTAGCATCCCTTATTGTGATACCCTCAGTGAACCTGGACTACTACCGCAGGCTCAGTTTGTTTTCAGGTGCTGTTCCTGTGCCTGTGCCTGTGAGGGAGGATGATTTGGAAACCTGGATGGACTATGCCACCCCCTGATCCAAGAGTGGCAGTGCTCAAAAGGGGAGAAATGTAAGAAACTTATTGAAAGTTTTAGGGGCCATGCACTGGAACATCCCATTCCTTCGGTTCGCTAACCTCGAGGCCTCTGCCGCTGAGCACTTATCCACCTTACAAGGGGTATTTGGCAGTACTGAATCCGAGGAGGATCTGATGTGGAAATTCAAGTCTGTTAAACAGTGAAAAAATGAGAAATTGTCTACTTTCGTGACCCCGGGTAGAATGGGCCTTGCAGAGGGCACATCATAAAGGGAGTATTTCGGCTGGTGAACTGAATCGTGTCAGGCTGGGGCATATCCTTAAGTCTGCACGTTATTCAAGTGTACTTATGTTGAAGTTAAAATTTCAAGACAGAAGAGCTAACACTCCTGAATACTGTTGGTTAATGAAGGAAATCTGGGAGGCAGAGAATGATGAAGAGGGCTGGGAACCGTATGAGGGGGTTGCCCACACTGCTCCAACCCCTGACAGGCCTGCTGAAAAAGAGGAAACCTCTGAGACACAGCAAGTTCATGAGCTGCTAAAAGAGTTAAAAGAACTGAGGGTCAGCCAGCAAGTTGCAGCCAAGGCGGCCAAAACTTCTAGTCTTTGCCCCCCTAAAACCAGTATCAAGAACATCACTGGGAAATAATCAAAGTCCCCTCCGGCCATGCTAATTGTAGATGGGTCCACTACCCTTGATCCTGTGGTCATTGCTAACACCTTCAACACGGCTTTTACCGACCTCAGTTCTGTTCTTCCGCCTGATTTCATCCTGGTCAATGATGCCCCCTCAAGCACTCTCTGCGCTTCATCCAGCTAGCCACGTTTCTACTTCAGGGAGATTAAGATGAGAGAAGCTCACGGCCACATTGCCTCAGCCATCTCTAAATCTAGAACCAGCAGTGACACCCTAGACCTTAAGTTGCTATCACTTACACTTGATGAGGTCCTTTGTCCCCTCACTAAAATTTTTAACCTCTCCCTCAACAGCAGTACATTCCCAGAAATGTGGAAACTGCCACAGTGACCCCATCCACAAAAATGGGGATAAGACCAGCCACTCAAACTATCACCCGATCTCCATATTGCCACCACTCTCCAAGGCCCTTGAGCATATTGTTGCAGACCAGCTCACTGACTATTTGGACAAATGCAACATTCTGTGCCCTCAACAGCATGGTTTTAGAAAAGGGCATAGTACCACCACTGCCCTACTTGAATTTACCAGCAAAGTGCACAGCTCCCTAGATAAAGGTCTTCTCACTGGGGCTGTCTCCATCGACCTATTGAAGACATTCGACATGGTCCATCATCGGCTACTGTTTGGCCAACTACTCATTGCCGGCCTTGCACCTGACTCAGCCCACTGGTTCAGAAGCTACCTTGAAAACCGCTCTCAAAGAGTAAAAATTGCCAGTGCTCTCTCACATACGTTGCCTGTACGCTCTGGAACCCCCCAGGGGTCCATACTGGGCCCACTCCTTTTCAGCCTGTTTTTAAACTCCCTACCTCAATCCAGCTCAGAACAAATCATCCTGTACATGGATAATGCTGTTGTCTTCTCCACGTAAAAGGACCCTGCACCACTCCAACTCAGCCTACAGCTAGGATTCAGTGCTGTTGAAACTTGGTTCTCCAATCATAAACTAGTCCTAAATCACAGGAAAACCAAGTCCCTGTTTTTCTGTAGTTCTCATAACCGTCACAGGCATCACCCCCTTGCCATCTCCACCAAACAGGGATCTGTCCTCGAACAAGTATCCTCCTTCAAATATCTAGGGATTTTGCTCGACCTCAATCTCTCCTACTCTGCTCACATCGACAGCATGGCCAAAGCTGCCAATACACACCTTGGATTGCTCTACAAGCACAGGCAACATCTCACCCCAGAGGCCCTGATGATTGCCGTCCAGAGCTCGGTGGTGTCAATTATTGATTATGGCCTCATTATCTATGGCTCTGCCTCTACATCCACCCTCCATTATATAACAACTGCCCTAAACAAGGCTTGCCGACTCACAACTGGTGCCCACCGCCTCACCCACACCTGTGCCCTCTATGCACAAGTCAGATGGCTCCAACTCTCCAACCGGATAAAGTATTTCACCTGTGCTATGGCGAGAAATATCAACCTTGGCCTAACACCTTCTGGTATTTCTGCCTTATTACATCAAAACACTAACCAGTGGAACACCAGGAGTTCAACAACCCAGAATCTACAAGTCCCACGCTGTCGCACAACTCAGGGCCAACGCTCCTTCACCTACAGGGCTCCCCTATGGCTGAATGGTCTCAGCAACACCATCGCCTCAGCCGCTAGACTAGGTCTGTTTAAAACCAGGCTCTGGGCCCATCTCACTGCCTCTAGCTCTTGTGACTGCCTCTCCTAGCTCATGACCTACACAGCTCTAGTCCTAACTTATATACTGCTAAGCCCCTGGCCCCCTCCCAGTCACCTTCCCCCAGACTCCTGAGGCGACAACTCAAAAACCCAGGTCTACTCACTGCCTCAATAGTCTCTTCATGCCCCTTTTGCTGCACTTATTCCTCCTCCTCACCCTGCCCCCCTTCTCCTCCATCATTCCTTCCCACATTTCTCGACAAATGCCTCCGGCTGCATCTACCTTCTCTCTCTCTCTCTCCTCTCATCGGACAGACCTGACCCACTGATCTGTTCTCCTTCTGCTATAACTACATTTCTCCTCCTCCTCCTCCACCTCTACACCACTCTTCCTATACTTGACCCCTTTCAATAACACTGCAGTACAAGAATTGCCTTACTGTCATCTCAATGTTGTTTCCTTGCTGTATGTTTCTCCCCTGACATGGAACCTTTGTAAAAGAGCCTTGACTCAAAGGTGCTTGTAATCCTAGACTAAATAAATAAATAAAATAAAACTGAGTCTGGCAGTGAGGCCCCACCTGTGGGTATGGGGGCCCATGCCCTTGCCACTGAACCTTGAACTGATTCTAAACCGGTAGAAGAGATGCGAGAATTGTGAACCATGGTGAGGGATCTTATTCATGCCACCCAATCACCCGCCCCCTGGCGGGACTGTGGGGGAACGGAGCCCAAATTCAAATCAAAAGAGGACAGTAGGACTCCAGCCCCCAGTCACTCCAAACCTCATGATGAGCCGAACCACCCTGTTAACTTCAGAGGCAAGGTGTTCTGTTATCGATGCGGAAAGGACGGGCACACCCAGCGCAGTTGCAATTCCCTTGAAGATCTGCAGAAAGTCACCACCAAATTGCTTAATCTAGTCTGACAGAGCAATATAAAACCCCAACCAGGGCCACAACGAAAATCGTACTCCTCCAAAATTGCTGTGTGGGCCAATCTGCAAAACTCCTCCAGATTGGTCCAAGATGGTGGGTCCATCCATGGAAACTACAGTGACTGTTAACAGCATTTCCACTCGAGCTGTGTTAGACAGTGGCTCACAGGTCACTATTGTATTTAAAGACTGGTACAACCAACACTTATCTGACCTCCCGCTTTTACACCTGGAGGGACTATATTTGTGGGGGTTGAGTGACAGATCCTACCCTTACCAAGGGTATGTACAAATCTGTCTATCTTTCCCTACTGCAGTTGCTGGCATGGATGAACCAGTGGAGACTCTGGCCTTGGTGTGTCCACCGACTGGAATGTATGATGGTATCCCATTGTTGATCGGCACTAATGCTCATATGTTCGGCCGGCCAGCCCAGCTTTCTCAAAAGAAACAAGCTAACTGGACTGAAAGGGCCCTACACATTCTGGTCATGATGCACAGAGTCTGACTTGCAGATGCAAGCCAAAGAGGTTGAGAAAGATGAACCGGTGGGAGTAGTGTGGAAGAAAGTTCCAGAATCACTTGTATTGCCACTCAACCCTCAGTGTACCATAAGTGGTGAGGTATGAATTAAAAAAGACGTTAAAAACAAGATTCTCATGCCGGATGCCCCAGAAGAGGGAACACTGCCTGAGGGACTGTTGGTAAAGCCTAGTATCCTGCTGGCCCAAGTGCATGCCTATGCTAGGCGGGTCATGGTGCAAGTCCGAAACATGTCTGACCGGATATCAGGGTTAATCGAGGCTGCACTCTGGCTACTGTATACTATGCAAATACTACTGTGTTGCCTAGCAAGAAATGCACTGGGCAGTGGCGGAGACAGGTTTGGGAGCATTTGGGAGTCAGGGGGGCCATTCACGTTAATCATGGGCTCCACAGTGGGCACTAAACAGTGAATAAAGATGGTGGTGGGGCACCACTACTCACACTGGGGCAGCCAGGAGGGGCGATCGCCCCCCCCCCCAGCTCCCCCTCTAGCTCCGCCACTGGGGAGAATGACACGGTGACTCCTGATCTATTCAACTTTGGAGAGTTCCACATTCCTGCAGAGTGGAGAGCCAAAATCAGCCAAAAACTGGCCCAGCAAAGCAAGGTCTTTTCCTTGAAGGAATGGGATGTGGGATGTGTCACTGGGGCCGAACATTACATTAGACTTCATGATGAAAGGCCTTTCCGGGAGAGATCTCACCGCTTAGTCCCAGCAGACATCGACTACGTTCACCGCCACCTACAGGAGATGCTGGCAGCTAGGATTATACAGGAGTCTCGCAGTCCATACGCCTCCCCTATTGTGGTTGTCTGGAAGAAAACTGGCTCGGTGAGAAAGACGTGTGTAGACTACCGAACTCCAAATCGAAGAACTATACCTGATCAATACACTATGCCATGCATCCAGGATGCCCTTGACTACCTCAACGGGAGCCAGTGGTTCTCTGTGCTAGACCTAAAGAGTGTGTATTATCAGATCCTGATGGCCACCGAAGATAGAGAAAAAACAGCATTCATCTGCCCTTTGGGTTTTTATGAATTTCTGTGCATGCCCCAGGGCATTTCGGGAGCACCCACCACTTTCCAGAGGCTGATGGAGCGAGCTGTGGGAGACATGAATCTATTAGAATGCCTTGTCTACCTAGATGATGTTATTGTATTGTGTTTGGCCAGACCCTCAAGGAACATGAGACTTGTCTGTTTAAGGTTCTGGACTGACTGGAGGACTTTGGGCTGAAATTATCAATTGACAAGTGTCAGTTTTTCCAGAAGTCTGTAAAATATGTCAGCAACATTGTGTCATCAGGAGAGGATTCAAACTGATCCAAGCAAAGTAGAAGCCTTGATCACCTGGCCACAGCCTAACAATCTTAAAGAGTTACAAAGATTCTTGGGGTTCTGTGGCTACTCTCGCCAATATGTAAAAGATTATACTGAAATCATCCACCCATTGCTTAACTCAAGGTTCTCTGCCAACAAACCGAAAGTACAAGAGGAAAGCTGTTAAAAGAGGAAGAGAAAGTTTATTTTTGAACAAATAAACCTTTTGGGACCAGGTGGACTCAAGAGTGTGAGGTGGCTTTCTAGGATATCATTCACCAACTTACCCATGCCCCTGTGCTTGTATATGCAGATCCTGCCAAGGCTTATGTATTGTACACTGACGCCAGCTTGAAGGACTCAGTGCTGTTCTATACCAGGAGTATGAGGAGGGGTTACACCCAGTGGCGTTTGCCAGCAGGAGCCTGACACTGTCTGAAAAGAACTACCCTGTACACAAACTCGAGTTCCTTGCATTCAAATAGGCCATTGTAGATCAATTCCACGAATATCTTTATGAAGCCAAAATTCTAGTAAAAACTGATAACAACCCCCTCACCTATGTCCAGACTTCAGCAAAGTTGGATGCCACTGGGCATCGCTGGTTATCTATGCTTTCCACTTATGATTATTCAGTAGGATATCGACCAGGCTTGAATCACATTGATACTGACACCTTTTCCAGGAGACCTGACACTAACTTGGGGTGGGTGAGAATGTCCGAACAATCTGTTAAAGCTCTTTGTCAAAAGTTCGATAAAAATGAACATCCATCTTCTGAAACCGTTGATTGGCTGGTGGACTGTCTGGGCCCTCCTGACACTTGTGTTCCTGCAGCATTGGATCTCAGCACGTTGCCTCAACTTACTCCCACCAATATACATTGGCCTCAATTCCAAGACCCTATGATTAAGCCTATGTTGGATGCTATTCATGTTGGAAAAAAATGTGTCCAAACTTCGTTCTCAAGATCCTCAAAGTGCCCTGCTGTTTAGAGGGGGGCCCAGACTAACGTTGCATAACACACTGATTTACAGAGAAACCACCAATAGACAAGGTCAAGTGGCCAAGCAACAGCTAGTGTTACCTACAGTTTTCAAACATGTGGTCCTTCATGACCAGATGGGACATTTAGGCTGTGACCGAACTACTGATTGGGCCCGTGCTCACTTCTAGTGTCCAAAAATGAGGACCGACATTGAAACTCACTTCAACACTTGTAGCCACTGCCTGCAGAGAAAAGCTCAGCCCCAAAGGGCTGCACCCTTAATCGATATTTCTACCAGTGCGCCCATGTAGCTTGTGTGCATTGACTTCTTGTGTCTAGAACCAGATCAAAAGAATATTGACAACGTGTTGGTGGTAACTGATCATTTTACCCGTTACGCCCAGGCCTATCCAACTAAAGAACAGAAGGCTTCCATGGTGGCAAAAGTCTTGATAGAAAAGTTCTTTGTCCATTATGGTGCCACCCAGAGGAGTCACTCTGATCAGGGGAGAGACTTTGAAAGCTGTCTGATTAAAGAAATGGTGTTACTCGGGGTGAAAGTCCAGAACTACCCTTTGTCACCCTCAAGGGGATCCACAGCCTGAAAGATTTAATCGGGCATTACTAGACATGCTGGGCATGCTTCATCCCAGAGACAAGTCAAAATGGAGTCAGCAGATAAGCACATTGGTTCATGCCTATAACTGCACTAAAAGTAATGCAACTGGGTTCTCCCACCACCTGATGTTTGGTTGAGAAGCAAGGTTGCCAGTAGACATCTGCTTCGGAGTGTCCCCTGATGGAGCCAAAGCAGAGAATTACCTCCAGTATGTCCAGAAACTAAAAGCTCAGTTAAACCATGCCTACTACTTAGCACACACCATGGCAGCCAAGAGAAACTTAGCAAACAAGAAAGGCACGACGGACGTGTCAAGGTACAAGAACTGCAACCTGGGGATCGAGTCTTCCTAAGAAATTTAGGACTACACGGCAAACTTAAGTGTAACCCCCTTACAAATGGGGGTTCCCAAAAAGTCTTCCTTGAGCTTGCCTAAATGCTCACTGCCAGGCTGGTGTCCTGCATTTTAGCAGTTTAAATGTGATTACCAGAGCCTGTATAGCCTCTGTGTACTGTCTCTTTAAGAGCTGCCTAATTGCAGCTTAAGTAATCTGAGAGGAAGCTCTGTTGAAAGATGTAACTATTTACTGAAAATCATTTAGAGTGATAATGATAATGTAGTTTGTCTAACCTGCTTTCTTTGTAGCAAGGACTGCTTTGCTTGTCGCCACTATCTTGGTCCTGGACTGCAAATTGGACCAAACAGTACTGGTGGGACCTAAAATGTAGCCGGACTACAGGAGCTGTCTGAATTCAAAATCTGTAGGAACTGTAGTTTTGAACTTTTTGCGCCTTTTTTGCAACTGAAGGGGGAGCTCTTGCCTTGACTGACAGCCAAATCAGCCAACCAAAGTTTTTGGATCTTGGGGAAGTCCCGGGCTGCTTGCAGTTTTTCAGTTAGATCTAAGCTGGAAGCTGAACAAGAAGGAGCTGAAGTGATTCTGAGCAGCAATCCTGAGTGGATTCGCATGGCAGAACTCTGAAAAAGCGAAGTTTTTGGCCTGCATGTCGGTGTGCTGCTCCTGAGAGGGAGAGAAGAGAATTATTTTGGACTAAATCCAAGTCTGTGTGACTAAAGTAAGCTACTGAAGTGGGCCAGGCTCAACCTGAAGAAGACCAAAAATTTTGCTGAATGCGATTGGCCTGTCAGGAGTTCCAGTTACCCCTAAGCTCCCGGTGTGTGCAGAGACTTTGCGATTGTGACCGGTGTAGCGTTGTGAAAAAATTACAGTTAATAAATTATCAATTCCAGATACTTAGAAAGGAGACGAACGGAGACGAGACTGAAGGCGGAAGAATTTAATGATTATAACAATAATCACAGCGAGAGATTACAAGTGGTACATTCTTCAAAATAACAGTGTGTGCTGGCTTGCTTATATAGTGGAAGACAGCATCATCATTTCCTATGGTTTTCTATGATTGGTTTAAAGCAAGCACAAACATCAACTTATAAGGTAATACTCTTTCTTTGGTATATGTATGAGCTCATCCTTGGTCAGCACAAGTATAGATAGTGTACATTCTATTATCATATATGGCTAGTAACAGCTGTCACTACCAGTTACCAAAGTCCAGGAGGAAGAAATAGGTTTGGACTTAGGAATGTGCATACAAGCATTTTGGCCTGTCCACATAAGGACAAACACTAGAGATAGTCAAAAGGGTAATTCGGACACTATCCTGTGTTCCTGTCTTGCAGTCACATAGGCCAAATGTTTGCTATTACTTACATGGTCAGCACAAATGTCAAAAGGCACTTTAATATTGCAACTTGTGGCTTAGTTTGTCTTGTGACTTCACAAGTTTTATATGATCCAATTATATAGGTCAACATTTGTTACACAGACACATTATGTTTTAGACCAAAATGAGGTTAGGCTGAAATATAGGGACAAACTTCTTTATCCCTTGTTACAACCAGGGAGCACTTTGCCTGGTACAGTAGAATTCCTGTACATGTAAATGTGCTATGAGATGCTAGTGCGTTGTGAGTTAGTTCCCCACTGTGTGAACTGTGTTCTGCTTGCTGGAAGCTGTATCCAGCCCAAAACGGACTGCATCTGAATTTGTCTCCATGCAGCCTGGGCCTTGCCAGACTGGCCCAGCCAGACTACCCATCGCACAGAGAAGCCATCGACGAGAGACCTGCATGGGGATCAGCCCCCTGCTCCACGCTTGAACAGGAACGACGCCTCTGCGACTTGTGTGGGCCCTGCTTCTCCTGGCATTCCAGATCAACCACCTGCAGTCTCGATTTTCATCCAGCCTGTGTCCAGTCTTGGGTATCGTGAGTAAATACCACGGTAGCTCCCTGCAACAACAGCTTAATCTGAGTGTGTCATCTGACTGTCTTGTTGTTTCGTTTCCTTTACGAACTGAGCCTTCTGGCTCTGGATTACAAATATTGTGTACTGTGCATGTTGTGTTTTCCATCACAGGGCTCCAACCAGCTGCAACCCCGGGCAACAGTCCTGGCTAGCCCATCTCTTCTCCACCTGGGTACCCTGAGATGTGACTGTGTGGGGGAACTCAAAGCACATGCATAACTGCTTGATTGATATAACCTTTAAGCTAATTAACCTGATTTTTGCCCTTCCTTGTTCAAGTCCCCTGAATAAATCAGATCTAACTTTTTCTGCAAGTAATCTGACTGTGGTTCCAGTTTGTACTCAAAGTACTGTACTGTTGCTATTTGCTGTGCATAACCTTGTTTTACAGGGGGTCCCCAGGGTCGAGCCAGAGGAACCAGCCCTGGTGGTAAGTGCAAACAGTGTGGGTACTTGTGTGGTGTACCAGGGGTATTGTGAAAGTGATTATTGTACAGTGTTCAGGCCACTAGAGGGGAAAGAGAGGGGTTACAGCATCCCAGAGGGCTGTGCCCAGGTTAGCTTTACCACTACCAACCCTGACCTCTGGGTGAAGGCACCCGCTTCAGAACTCAGGCCCCTTAACCTGCTACTAGCCAAGCAGGCAGAGGTAGTAGCCCTTGGGATAGCACCACCTAGGGGTTACATCTTGGAGGCTCATCGCTGGGATTAGCGTCCCCTAGTGGCCAAATTTGCAAATTGCTGTTAAAAATAAATGGCTACCCCAACAGAAGTGGCTGTACACCAGTTGGTGGGGTGGTGTACTGGGCAGGAGACTGACCCCCAAAATGCTATACTCATCCTGGATATTCCCCTTGGTACCAATAAGAACACTGTAGAAGGAGTACTTTCCAAGGTTGAATGTTTACAAAACCCTGTGGTGGTGGGTCGACAGGCTAATCTGCTGGCCCAAAATGCCATGGACTATCACCCCCAAAGGAACCCTCACTGCCTGGAAAGTGATAACTAAAGACAGTAAAGACCCCAGGGAGAATGAGCCCCCTCCCGAGACTTTTGAGGAGAAATTTGCTAAGTTGTTGCTGGAGGAAGGGAAAACTGTGGAGGACTTAAAGAAACTATTCCTGCCACCTGGGGGGTGTTCCTCCACCAACATCCCCTCCTGCTCCAGCAGCCATTATTGCCCCGCCTTCTGTGCCCGTGCCAATGCTGGCTCCTATGTCTGTACCTTGCCATTAGTCACGACTCTTACTGAAGGTTGAGAATCTTCTCCGGCACCCTCCCCACCCCCCAAGAGGAGGATGATTGGGAGACCTGGATAGATTGTGTTGCCCCTTTGGTACCTTAATATAGCAGTGTGTGGAGGCTGAGAATCGGAAAAGGATCATAGAAAGTTTGAGGGGTCCCGCCCTAGAGGCCATTAAATTTCTGAGGTCCACAAACCCTGATGCATCTGCCCAGAAGTACCTATCTGCACTCGAAGGCAATTTTGGGAGCATTGAGTCAGGGGAGAACTTGATGTGGAAATTTCAAGGTACAAAACAATGGCCAGGGGAAAGTCTGTCTGCATATGTTACTCATCTGGAAAGAGCGCTGCAGAAGGCTTACCAAAAAGGTGGGGTAGCCGCCAGTGACTTAAACCATATGAGGTTGGGGCACATACTGCAACATGCAAAGCATTCTAAATTGCAGCTCCTTCAATTAAGGCTCCCAGATAGAAGGGATAACCCACCGGACTATTGTGACTTGATAAAAGAACTCCAGGAGGTTGAAGATGAAGAGGAGGATTGTAATTCTAGGGTGAGCACAGCCCAAGTGCTCACGGCATCAGAAGGCCCTTCCGAAGTGGGGACCAATGAGGGTGTGCCACCATGGGATGAACTCCTGAGGGAGTTCAGGGAAACAAAAAACAGTCTCTTTATGAAGACCACTCCTGCAAGTACAGGCACCGACCATTATCTAACTGCATCTGCTATGGGGGTGGGGGCGTCCACCCATGCATCTCCTGCTAACAGCAGCTCGAAACTCGATGTCTTGACTATGAAAGTAAGAGAATTGATGAGATGTCTCCAAATGCTCACCACACAGCAGACAGAGATGGCACCAAGGTTTCCAGTTGACAGTATCACCGCCCCAGCTCCCAGTGTGATGCGTCGGCCACCCCAAATCCCAGAAAACATATTTTGCCATAATTGTGGGAAGGATGGGCACATGAAGAGAGAATGCCAGTCCACAAAAAACCTAGATAAAGTTGTATACAGGCTTCAAGAAGAGCTTCGGAGAATGAATCAGCAGTCAAGGAGTGCCCAAAATGACCACAGTGAGGGTTCAAGAAGTGGTACCTCAAATCCCTATGTGGCTAAATCATCTGTCCAGGCCCCTGCTGCTGTCCCTCCAGACTGGTCCAAAATAGTGGGCCCTTCAATGGATACTACCGTGGCTGTGAATGGTATTCCTACTTGGGCTGTGCTGGACAGTAGATCGCAAGTGACCATTGTATTTAAGGACTGGTATGACAAACACTTGTCTGCTGTGCCCTTACAATCCCTGGAATGCCTACATGTGTGGGGGCTGAGCGACAAGTCTTATCCCTACCTAGGATATGTCTGCCTCTGGTTGTCATTTCCTGTAGCTGTAACTGGTGTAGAGGAGGAAGTTGAGACACTGGCCTTAGTGTGTCCCCCTACTGGACTGTAGGATGGGGTTCCCCTGTTAATTGGGACCAACACCCATTATGTTTGGGAGACTGGCACAACTCTGTCACGAGAAACAAGTTTGACGGACTGGGAGGGCCCTAAGAATCCCTGCTCTGATCAAGAGGGCCTATGATTTGCAGCAGAGCCCCAAGGGAGTGGACCAGGATGAACTGGTAGGGGTCATGTGGAAGAAGGATCCAGATTCAATGGCTTGTTCTCATGCCTATGCACGATGAGTGAAGGTCCAGATTCATAATGTGTCAGATTGGGAGATCCGGGTGAACAGAGGATGCACCCTAGCTATGGTACACTGCGCAGACACTGCAGTGTTGCCCAGCAACAAGCACCCTGGCAAGACAGATAGATGGTACTGCTGTTACAACACTGATACACTAGGGGACTCTTCTAGTGCAGCTTCTCACCTCTAGAGGGACAAACCAAATGACATGGTACCGTGCAAGCCCAAGCAATGCTACAGACTGCAGTAAGCACATTGAGCATGTACATACCACTTAGAAAACAATTTATTTGCTTAAAAATAAGCAACAAACAGTCATGGTGAGTAACCTCTACTAACAGCCAAACTACTTCAGTACATTACAGGCCCTTTTTATTGATGCTTCTCACCTCTCTAGAGGGCACTGATGTTACAACAGCTCTATACTAGAGGGCTCATCTTTTGCAGGTTCTTACCTCTAGAGGGCACTTCTCACAAATGACTGTTTACAGCTAAAATAATCCGGGGGTCTATGGTGATAATACACCCTCACAGACTGAAATGAGTTGGGAACTGATGGCAGGGATGGAGTGCACTCAAGGCTTACCCGCAAGTGCTGTCCTAGAGCCCTCCATTCTACTGGATCACTTAAGCCGATGGCCTGGCACATATGAACAATTTGCAGGTCCCTCAGCTTCAGTCACAGATGCCTAACTGCATCAAACTTGCTGCCAGAATCCTTGCATCTGGTAAAATGTCCCTTGCCCTACAGCACAAAAGTCACAGAATGATTCTTTTCAATCCCCTCTGACAAGCCTTGCTGCGATCATTTCATGAGTGTAACATAGGTAGCAATAACCATAAGCCTCCATCCCTGCACCACCTACACTGGGCCTTGCTTTGCCCATGAAACTTTGTTATGCCTATGCAAACATAGGATGCTTTGTAAGTTGTACACTGCTGGCCTCATTTTCAAAAGGTTAGCATGACACAAACCAGGTTTGAGTCGCGCCAACCTGGAACAGTGCCAGCTGCTGAAAGCGTGCCCATATTCAAAGGGCACATATGCGTGGCGCACACCCGACAGCGCCATCGTACATAATATTTGGCTGTACCTATGTAAATGAGGGTTTCCCCATGCATATGTGGTGCAGCACAATACTGAAAGTGTTCAGAAACACTAAACAGCCACCTGCAGTGGCACAGTTTGCTTCTGAAACCCAGCACTTAACAGTGCACAGACCCATCTGCCCACTGTCAAGGGTTGGGTACCCTGGTGGTTCAGCGGTCCCTTCCCAGCCCCAATCCATGTACTGATAGTAAAAATTCCCATTTTCCTGGTAGTCTAGTCATCCCCCCTTCCCAAGCCCCGATCCATGTCAGAATAATAAAAAGATCCCTGATTCCCTGATAGTCTAGTGGTCCCCCTCTCCGAGCCCCAATCCGTGTCTGAATAATAAGGCCCTTGAACGAGTAGTTGCGGACCAGATGGTGGACTACCTCAACAGGTACTACATTCTGTGTCCTCAGCAGCACAGCTTTAGATGGCAGCACACCACCATCTCAGCCCTGCTGGAACTCCCAAACTCGCTACATGAGTCCCTTGACAAGGGCGAAATGGTTGGGTCAATTTTCATGGACCTGACCAAGGCATTCAGCCTCATGAACCACGCTCTACTGATGGATAAATTCGCTGGGATCTAGGGAAGCAGTGGGGTGGTTCAAGAACTACCTAGCTGACCACACCCAAAAAGTAAAGATCCGTGGAATCCTCTGTGACTCAAGGGCGGTCTCAGTAGGTGTTCCCCAGGGTTTAATCCTGGGCCCCTCTACTGTTCAGCCTGTTTATAAATGATCTGCCCAGCACCTGCGCTAGTGCCCACATCCTGCTATATGCTGACATCGCAATAGTCTATACCAACAGCACTAATTAGTCACCAGCCAACCACAATTTACAGCCCAACTTCCACTCCCTTGAGCACTAGTCCCTACAGAACAAGCTGCTCCTGAACCACAAAAAAAAAAAAAAAAATGAAATCAATGATTTTCGCAAGCCATCGGTGGATGAACAAACTCCTCCCCCTTGCCATCATTAATCAGAATGCAGAGGTACTTGAACAGGTGACCTCATTCAAATATCTTGGCATTCATCTCGACAGCTCACTAACTTTCACCCGGCATATAGACCACGTGGTCGGTACAGCAAACAAAAAATGGGCATTTTGTACAGACACAAGCACTACAGGACACCAGAGACCCAAAAACTAGCAGTAGCCTCCTCAGTGGATTATTGTCTGGTTGTCTATGGTGTGGCCTCAGACACCAGCATGAACAGAATTAGAACCCTTCTAAATAAGGCCTGCCGCTTTGTTTTAGATGCGGATGGGCTTACACATTCTTGCAATCTTTATCAGAGTACAAACTGGCTCACTCTTGACCTAAGATTATGATACCAAACCTGTCTACTCGGAAAGAAGGCACTTCTAGGGCTCACCCCACCCCTACCTGCAATCTCTACTACATACCCCTGCAAATCACCATACTACTAGGAGTACCACACCGGTCAACCAATGAGCATGTACTGAATACTGTAGGCGCTCTGGTACAGTTCAGTTGGCGGCTGGCCATGGCAGTGTGAGGAGGGCTGTACCAGTCGGTTCTGGTCGGGTTGGGGGGAGAACAGGGTGGTGGGTCACTGCCTACCGGGGTGGGGGGCCACTAGACTACCACAGATTTGGGGATTTTAATCATGCTGAATGAGCTGGGGGCTCGGGGAGGGGGAGCCACTAGACTACCAGGGAATTGGGGAATATCTGATTATTTTGACACCGATCAGGGCTTGGGAGGGGACCATTAAACTACCAGGGAATCAGGAATATTTTATTATTCTGACACAGACTGGGGCTCGGGGACCTCTAGACTAACATGCTAAAATGCCAGCAGAATAGGCCTAACGGTCTCTTGAGTCTGCTCAATTTTCAGCACCCGCACTGAGGGTCGGTTTTGGTGTCTCCCCCCCTTGGGTTATACTGTCCCCAGTCCCAGATGTTCCACCTGTACTGGGCCTGGTCAGATTTACTCTCCCTCTGTACTTGTCCCATCCCCAGTTAAACCTATCCGCAGTCTCCACCTCTACCAGCTCCCTGGGCAGTGCATTCCATGGCTCCACCACCCTTTCAGTGAAATAACATCTCCTCCTCTCCCCTCTGAGCCTGCCCCCTTCCAGCTTACACCCATGACCTCTCGTTGTCCCCACCCTCTTTCCTTTGGAGCACCCTGACTGGGCCTCCTTTATTGATCCCTTTCATGTACTTAAAGACCTCTATCATGTCTCCCCTTGTCCCTCCTCTCCTCCAGGGTGTACATGTCGAGCTCCTTGAGCCTCTCCTCATAGGTCCTCTCCCCCGGGCCCCAGATCATTTAGGTTGCCCTCCTTAGGACCCTCTCTAGGAGTGTAATGTCCCTTTTTACCAGGGAATATTTTATTATTACGGCACGGATCGGGGCTTGGAGGGGGGACCACTAGACTACTAGAGAATTGGGGATCTTTTTATTATTAGTACATGGATTGGGGCGTGGGGGGGGGAGCGCACACTCGGGCTGGGTACTCACATGCAGATGAGCCCATAATGGGCATGCAAATGGCACCACACTGCCATGCATGCTCAATGGGCTCATCTGCATTTTTGAGCTGAGTATCGCCCATGGGGGATGCGGCGCTAACCAGTGTGCACCGCACTGTGTCTCTATGGTGACCACTTGCTATGCGCCACTCTACCAGGGTCCGATATTTAAACAGATAGCACTAATCGTGTTATCGTTTGAAGATGTCACCAGAGCCGGACGGCCCTATTTTTTCATGCGACTCACCTTTTTGTGCGTGCAGCCAGCCAACTCTGAATATGGGGCCCTGTATCTTTTTTCTTTTTGTTTTTTTTTTATATACAGGTGTTTTCCCTCCTCGGCCTGCCGACATACTTCTGTCCTCCTCCAGCCCCCCAGTCACAGCCTCACCTCTCAGCATCTTCCAAGCTGTGTTTCCCCTATGGCTTACCACCCGTGGTGGGGCAGAAGGGGGGAAGGCCATCCCCCCCCGAACACAATCTGCAGTGGGCCCGGGAGTTCCTCGAGGCGACGGTGCCGGAGTACTGGAGGGGCTTTCATGGAGCCGGGAGTTGTGTTTCCCTTTTTCTTGGTCCCTCCCCTTGCAGCTGTGGAGGCACGCACGTGTCACAAAGTCACATTACTTGTCTCCCTTGACTCTGGCGCTACCCCCCCATCCTCCACCGGGGGCAGCCAAGGAGCAGGATGACATGCCCACCCTTCCCCAGGAGAGGAGAGCTGTCATCGGATGCTCGATCATCTCCTCCCACTCAACCCCCGCAACCCGTGCTATTCGAACATGGGCTGTCAAGGCCAAGTGAGGTGTGGCGCTCCAGTGCCACCGGGTCGAATCCTATATCTTTTTTTAAGACTCAATTTTTATTGAAGGAATAAAAACAATACATTTATGAACAGTGTTCCTGTGAATAATTTAGAGAATAAATCACTCATAACAATATCAATATCTAGCACTACTTATGTCTGCAACATGTTTGCTTGTCATCAGAGGTTTTGCTTCAACAGGACACCATTGTAAAGAGTTCTGCTCAAAATGTTTTTTACCTTAACTGAACCGAATTAAATCCAGAATTCTTTAAAACTCAGTATATACGAAAACAGCTTCTGTTTGCTAGCCTAAGGTGGCAGCGGGTGCTACTTAGCTAGACCCACTAGTGATTGATGCCAGCTGGGATCGCCCTGGTTCAGATGTGTGAAGGTGGGGCAGGGGATTAAAACAATACTTAAAAAAAGTTTGCTGTAGCTGAGCAATAGCAGAAGGAGGGAGAGAGAAAGACCTCATGATTTTCCCTACACAAAACACTGCAGACTAAAACAAGCAAGGTGAGAAAATATAAATACGTGCTAAAGATTCACAGCAAATCATTTTAGTTCCCCGGATACACCTGTTAATAAATGTATTTGTGAATACAGAAAATGACGACAAAGAACAAGCTATCAGATACTCGCAGTCATTCTGGGTGAAACATGCTAGTTCTCTGCAGTGTGTTTCAGCTGGATAACCTGTCACCGTTACTCACAGTTTTAATTAAAAGAAGGGTAACAGTATTGCATGCTAATGAATTCTTCCAATGCTGATGCATGCCTGCCACCCCCCCAACCATCCCCCCGTGTAGCTTGTTCTTGGTTAATTGGCACCTTTGGGGAGTAAATTTAATAACCCGCGGCATTTACTGTATGAAACCAATTCTATGAATTTACAAGAACTGCTCCGAGAGTGACATCATCCGTTCCAGAGAAAGCACACAGAGCAAGGAACATTGCAGATGTTCTCACCAAGCTGGGGGAGGCAGCATTCTCGAATCTGTTTTATTTATTTATTGATTTAATTTATTTATTAGTTTTTTTAATTCCCTGTCTCCCCCCCCCCCAATAATTCCATTCCATCTCCCAACAATGGGGGTTGCCATAACCACATCCTTCCTCCAGCTGGGAAGGTGAGTATTCTGGGTAAGTGGAAGCATTCACAGCCGATGCCAATTTTGATCCTCAGTTGGCCAGCTGGGTCTGCACAAACACTTGTTAACCTGCACCCTCTTTCCCTGAGAGTCAAGCATGTTACCAGTGCTATGTGCCAACCTCTGGTCATCTCTAGTATAGGATTCCAGGGACTGTGCCTTACCTCCTTCTTCTGGCAGCCATCTCTCTCTCTGGGGTGGCCCAATTTAGTCTTTTCTTTAATTCTGTGCAATAAGATTTGTGTTTATCGAACATCAGGCAGAACATAAACATTACAGACACATTTACAATTTCCAGTACATTCCCTTACATTTGATTTTACAAAAGGATGTGAGAATGAACCCTTATAACCATAACACACACAGTAACTAAACGTATAAACATATTATAAATCACGTTAAAGTCTTTTGTTTAAAAAAATGAAATCTAAGTTGAAAAATCTAAATGTTTTACTTTGCAGAATATTAGATAATCCTTTTGTGGAAAATGAACTGTGCCAACAGAATGTAACCCTGGCACCATTATATCAAGGGATACTATAAGGACTATAACATATAAGGACGTCGAATACCTCCTTCGTAGACTTGGCACTAAGAAGGGTGATGGATCCGATGGGCTACAGCCGTTTTTTCTTAAACTAGAATATTACCCATCTCACTGCTCCCATTCTCCACATTTTTAACATGTCTATCTCAATGGCCACTGTCCCCTCCTACTGGAAGTCAGCCCACGTTCTGCCCCTCTTCAAATCCGGTGACCCCTGCTACTTAAACAACTATAGGGCAATCTTGATACTACCTGTGCTCTCCAAAATCTTAGAAAAACTCATATACTCTCAGCTGAAAGACCACATCGAAGCCCACTCTCTTCTCAATCAGGCTTCAGACATAACCATTGCACAATCTCTGCCCTAGGTAAAGTCACCAATGACTGGTTCTCCACCTGAGACTCCAAGCAAGTATCAGGGGCAGTGTTCCTCGGTCTGAGCAAAGCGTTCGACATTGTGGACCATAATCTGTCCCTGCACAACCTCTCCATCCTAGGTGCCTCTGCCTCCACATTCCATTGGTTCTCCAACTAGCTCACAGGGCGCATCCAGCAAGTAAAAGCAGATGGTCTCCTTCTGAATCCCCTTCCCATCACTCGAGGCATCCCTCAAGGGTCCACACTTGGCCCCATCCTCTTCTCTATCTACATCAACAACCTTAATTCCAATATCACTAACTCAAAACTGCACTTCTTCGCGGATGATATTGTACTTTACAACTCCAAGCCCTTGCTTTTTGATGTCCATGAAGAGCTCCAAACTGACTTCCTTCAGCTTGAACATAATCTTACCTGTGCCAAGCTTTTGCTCAATGCTGAGAAAACTAAGGCAATGTACTTCCACCACAACAACCACCCCCTGTTGGGACCTAGTCCTACCTTGCAACTGTCAAAACTTCCCTAGGGGAAACACTTGACGTTGTTGACAAGTTCATATATCTAGGAGTCTGGTTCGACAACAAACTATCCTTCAGTGCCCACATTGATAATCTCTCCGCCAAGCTTAAAGCCAGATTAGGCTTCTTTTTTAGACATAGAACCTTCTTCCTACCTGAGGTCAGACTCTGACTCGTCCAGGCAACATTCCTCCAGCTCTTAGACTATGGTGATATATTATACAATGGCAAGAAAGAATCCTGGATTCTGATTGGTCAGTGTGAGCCTGAGACAGTGATGATATTGCAGTATAACATCACTGTCATTGATTAGCATTAGCTTTGCTTGCTGTCATCATTCAGCACCATTAGCTTTTTTTCCTCTTCTCTTAAGAAACTCACTAAAAATCTACTAAAAACATTTTTAATTTTTTTTTATTTTGTATAACAATGAACCATTGTATAATAGCAATAAGGCACTCTAGGGTGTGTGTTATTGTGTAATAACGTCACTCCTAGGGTGGTGGAAGTACTCGGCTTCGCCTCATGCTTCAACCCACCCCAGGAGTGACATTATTATGCAATAACACACACCCTGTCGTGCCTTATTGCTTAAATATACAACTGCCCTTCAGCTACCAACCTCCACAGGATTGATGTCCTCTTCCACTGTGCCCTTTGTTTTATTACTAGAGCATCCCCCAGGACCCATCACTGTGACCTATATTCTACTGCTGGGTTGACGTCCCTAGCTGCTAGAAGACTGCTCCACCTTGGTACATGGACACTCAAAGCACTGTATAATAAACTCCCAGACTATATTTCTTTTCTCGTCCACATCTCACACTGCGCTTATTCCCTTGGGAAGTCTTTCTTCCTCCTCCTGGATAGCCCCAAAACTAGAACCTCCCTCGGCAAGGGAGCTATACTACATTCTTTCCCTGGCTTGGAACAGCATTCAAACGGTGTTCAAGCTCACCGGCCTGGTCACTATTAGTTTCTTCAAGTTGCTCGCCTCAAGATTCTTCAAGGATCCTTGCAAATGCTGGTGGGCTTAGCTCTCTGAATCCTTCTCCCCCCGCCCTTTCCCTAACCTTCCGCTCTGGCCCTGTCTCATGTGTTATCCTGTCACTGCCCAAGTCCCTTACCCTCTCCTGTAGCACTCCCCTCCCTATTAACTATTTCATGTCCTTACTCTCCCTCTGCTGCATTCCTTGCCTTCCCTACATCCTACTGCAGATTGTTGCATTGTTGCATCATGTAATTTGCCTCATTATTGCACTATCTTGTTGCCAGGACTTGTTTTTACTGTGGTAGTATGTTGTGATGTACTACATCCATTGTCTTATGCATCCTACCGCAGATTGTTGCATTGTTGCATTATGTAAATTGCCTCATTGCTGCTCTATCTTATTGCCAGGACCCGGTTTTACTGGGATTGTACGTTGCGATGAATGAAACCCATTGTCTTATTCAAGGTATGTCCCTTTTATTTTGTAAACCTGTTATAGTTTATGGTAGAATGTTATGGATAGAAATCCATGACTAAAATGGAGTTGTTATGCTGCAGTAGCTATGTCATCACAGCTGTTATGCTGCACTAGCTATGTCACTACTGCAGCAGAACAACTTGGAATGCTGCCACATAGTTGCTTTCCTCAAACCTGTTAAACTGGAAGTTGCAGGGTTTTTTAAACTTGAACTTGCAGAAACATCTGCAGCACACTGTGTCAGTTAAAAAAAAAAAATGTTTTAAATTTCTATTCTCTGTTGTCTTCTCCAGCTGGTTTTGTGTGATTTTCTATGCTGTGACTGCCCATACACTATAAAAGATTGTGTATGAGCAGCCATACACAAACAAGGAAATTCTTGTATCTTGAGGTTCCCTTGGTAACAGAGTACCTCTCGAGCTGCGCTCTCGAGGTCATCTGTTACCAAGGAAACCTCTCGATACAAGAATATCCTTGTTATGTATGACTGCTCATACGCAATCCTCTACGTTGTACACGTCTTGTACTAGGATCTCCTTGTGAATGAGCTTGCTCAGTGGAGTTTTCCTACAATAAACTTGAATTGAATTGAATTGAGTCGAATACTCCTGCCTGCTTTCCTGACTGCAGGTTGATGGGCCTGGGTTTGGAAATAATAAATAGTGAGGGGTGCCTGCCAACAGTAGAACTACAATTATGGTGCCTCCACCCAGAGTAGTGCTTAAGTGGGTTCCAAACAGAATTGGTACAGCCCTCTGGGAAGCTATAACCACCCACAATCCTGCCTAGAGACCTTTTGGATTTAACAAAACAGTTGCAATACATAACAATCAGAATACAAAGCAATTTGACCAATAATGACATGCTCATGCAACCTCCACTTACCAGCAGGGTTCAGTCTCCTGGTATTCACCCTGCAACCCCCTGCAAAAGACAGTTTCAATGACATACACATGCACTTTCAGAATTCTTTACACTTGAGATCAAGTAATGATATGCTCACAAGCCAGGTGAACAGCAAAATCAGGTTTATTTAGAGGGATGTGAACAAGGGAGGGGTGAGAATTTAGGCAAATAATTACTTTACTGTACTGAGACAGGCTAGTTGCTTGTTAGTTACTCTAGTCCCTGAATTATCAGTCTTGGCAACTGCTGGGTACCCAGAGTGGAAACAGGCATGCCTGGGGTGGTGCCGCGGGTTGGCCGGCGTTGCAGCTGATGTTGGGGCCCTTGATGTAAAGAAGGATGATTAAATATGAGCAACACACTTGTTAACCATAAAATCCATATGTATCCATGGCCGGATGGCCCAGTCACTTTTAAACACATTAACTAGCAAAACTGAATCAGATGGTACCATTTACAATTGAAGCTTTGTTGCAGGGAGCTACTTTGGTTTCAGCCACTGTACCCAGAGGAATGGCAGAAGGCATTAGCGAGATCAAGACCAGCTGTTTACTTGAGCTGTTGATGGGGACCGGGGCCGACATGACTCACTTCCACTTCATGGCCTTTCTCTATGGGTGACCACAACCTGCGTTTGATTGCTGGTCTCTCACCAAAATGCTGATGATGGCGCAGGAACAGTCTGGCTGGGCTGTTGTTGGCATAGGCCCTGCTGGATAAAATGTATTTTTGAAAGGTTAGTCTGCATGCTGGTGAACCCTCCAGCTGGGCTTTTGGCAAAAAGTTTTTCCTGACTGGAATGGTTCCTGAATTTGGCACAGGAGTCCCTGGATCAACTTCTCCACACACGAGGTAGGCCACAGGCTTGTGGCTGAAGAAACAGCAAACTTCTCCCCTTTTCTGGTTTCTGGCCAGTTTCCCCCAGTCACTTACTGAGGAACCTCTTTGGTCTGCTTATAAGAAAGTTCAATGCCCTCGATCCTTTTGTGAACCGAAATGGGACCACAGGAGGCAATACACACCCTCCCTGTGTAGAATCTCCTTAGCCTGCATACAGGCTGCTTTTTTCTCGGTGACTCAAGCAGAACTCAACTCTGTTTCAACAGTCCCACAGTTAGTTCGAGAATACTGTATTCCAGCTGGCCAAATGAGCTGTCAATCAGTTTAGAGTGCTCCTAGTGGTCCATTTAGGTGCCAACAAGAAAGTTCACAGTCTCATGCATAATCCATTGTAATTAGGACCCCTTGAGGATCCTTTGGTTCCGATTGGTCCAAACTAGGAAGACCCAGACCAAACATGGCGGCTCCCATCGGAACAAATTAGCGTTGCAGTACTGGCAGTCCAAACCATTTATTTTATTTAAACAACAGTAAGGATTTAGAATGAAATATTTACAGCACATGGAAGGGCTCCCTCTGCTTTGTTAGCGACTGCAGAGTGGAGTCAATTAGGATAATGCCTGGCTGGTCGAGAGCTCCGTTGTACTCGGACCCAGCCCAGGCTATTTACACTATACACAAGGCTGAAGCTCTTAAAGGGACAGCACAGCGGCATGGACCAAGAGCAGGACCCTCCTGCATATGGATTTAACTTCTCGTGCTGGACGTCTGCCAGGCATTGGGCATCAGTGGAGCCCAGGAAGATACTTTTTTATCATTAGTTTTTGTTTACCGGGTAGGTGCGCTAGCCATAGAGATGACTATTTTCAGGCATGACCTGGGAGGTTACAGGGTAAAACAAGTACAGAGATACAACAATAGGTAGTTACAGCAAGGTATAAACAATGGTGTTACACATCAAGTTATGCAGTACAAATAATACACAGTTTTTTAGAGAGGAGGGTACAAAGCAGTATTACAATTATGGCATTTGGATGATACAATTTTGGCAGTAGAGCAAAACAGTGTAGTTACAGAGTACAGGAATAGATAAGAGATAGATGGGTATAACACAAAATAAGAAAATTATCATGCAGCAGATATGACCCTACAGGAAAACAAATTTATAAACAGACAAGGAAGATACAAGAAATATAATTGATAAGTGCAAGGGGGTTAGATGCAGGGGATGGGAAACTGAGGTTATTTAAGTCTGTGGTAGGGCAAGCTTCAGAGCTATACCAGCCAAGGCAAGTAGAGGGTGGTTGGGGACAGGTGAGATAGACTACACAGGGGTGGGTAGGGAAGTGTGTACTGATATAGGAATGTGAGAACAGAGCCAAGTAAGTGCAAGGAGGAGTGAAATACAGGGGATAGGCAAGCTGAGATAGATTGGGTTTGGAGCTGGGTTAGTATAGGTGATACAGGCCATGCCGAGTAGGGGGTGCACCTGGGGAGAGGCATAAGAAAAAAAGACACTGAGAATGGAGTTTAGCATAAGCAGGATTAAGAGCTGTGGCCAGGGAGGAGGTTTAAAACAGGAGCATTGGTCAGATGAGGTAGAGACGGGGTGCTTTTTTAAAGGTGTCATGAGTGGGTGTTTGGCAGACATCTAGGGGGAGGGAGTTTCACAGCCGAGGAGTGTGATGGGCAAAAGCACTGGAACCTTTGATGGTTGTGTATTTTGGGACACACAAGAGGGATTTGTCAGTTGAGCACAGTCCATAGTTTAAGGTCTGTGGAGTGAGCAGTTCCGCCAGTGATTTAGGGGTTTGAGACCTTATAATACTGTCTATGGTAGAGCCAAAGGAGTAGAGCCTGGTGACATTTGGAGATAGCCAGTTTAGAATAGAGTAGAGGAGGCAGTGGTGTTTCTGCCTGTGGGACAAGGTGGAATACTGACATATATTATTATAGGCAACATCCCACCTATGGAGATTTGTTTTAGGTATGGCGGTGTAAGAAGATACACCATAGGTTAGAGTTGGTAGGAGTATGCCCCGGCAATAGCTAGTCTCACGGAGGAGGTTAAAGCATAGCTAGTGTGGTAGGCTACACCTAGCTTGGAGTTCACTGACTTATATGTATTCAAAATGTGATGCTCAAAGCTTAAGGATTGATCCTAAGTGACTCCCAGGTACTTAAAAGCGGTAACTAAGCCAATGGATGAGCCATCTAAGCAAGAGACCCTAAAGTTGTTTGGGTGTGATTTGAGATTCAAGGGGGTACCAAATAGCATGGACTGGGTTTTGGTCTCATTTAGAACAAGGTTATGATCCAAGAGCCAGGCTTGGATGCATTGGAAATCAGCAGAAAGCCGTAGATTGATGTCAGATACATTTTTTGCACTGGTATAGAGGACAATGTCATCCGCGTAGAGTAAAGAGGAGGCAGAGAGTTTGGAGGTAATGTCATGTATGAATATAGAAAAAAGAAGTGGTCCCAGGATAGAGCCCTGGGGTACACCAACATTCACTGTAGCCTTATCCGAATAAGATGAGTTGAACTTAACAACTTGGACTCTGTTTGATAGGTAGCTGTCGAACCAGCTAACTATGTTTGACATGAAGCCCACAGACTGTAGGGTGATGAGGAGAAGGGAGTGGTTCACCAGGTCAAAAGCCTTCATCATGTCAATAAAGACAGCTCCTGTTTGAAGACCCCTGTCCATAGCCATGAGAGTATCTGTGGTAAATTTAATCAGGGCAGTACAGGTGCTGTGACCTTTTCGAAAGCCATGCTGGGCAGTTGTTAGAAGGTCATGCTTGATAAGAAAATCTATGGTTTGAGTGGCGACTAGTTTTTCTAGGATTTTGCTTACCACCGACAGGATGGCTACTGGCCTATAGTTCGAGGGGTCACTGGGGTCCCCTTTTTTAAAGACAAGGGTGACTCTCGCTATCTTCCAAATCTCAGGGATACTACTTTGACACAAGGAAAGAGTAAACATTTTGGCCAGAGGTGCAGCAATGAGAGGGACAGCTGTTTTTAGTAGTCTGGGCTCAATACAATCTGAGCCTGTGGCAGTACTATCAGAGATCAACTTAAGAAGTTTTGTTACCTCCTTTGGGGTAATGGCTCTAAAGTAAAAGGGGGGGGGCATCAGGTACTTTGATTGAGGAAGCTGGAGACACTTGTTTAGAGGTGGGGAAGGAGGATGTGAATTTAGTTAGGTCTGAGAACTGATTATTAAGGAAGTTTGCAATGGTCTGAGGATTGTTGCAGTGAGTTCCATTAAGGATCATATCATTAGGGGTAGATGATTGAGTAGATCCCAGGAAGGTTTTGACGTGGGACCAGAACTTTTTGGGGTCATCTGAGGCGTTGGCTATAAGGTTTTTGCAGTAAGAGCTTTTCACAGATCTTATATCCTTTTTGCAGGCATTCCTTAACATCCTATAGGTGTTATAGTCCTCTGGGAGTCTAGAGGACTTGAAACAGCTCCAGCTCCTGTCCCTCTCTTTTATTTTGGTTAGTAGATCCTTTTTGAGCCATCTAGTATGTTTACCCTTGACACGGCGGGTTTTAAGAGGGTAGTGATGATCCTGCAGTGTTGAGAATTTAGTGATGAAAATGGCCAGTGCGGACGGAACATCTTGAGCATTGTAGAGATCAGCCCATTCAATGTTGGCCACATCTTGAAGAAAATTGTGCTGATCCAGGTTGGCATAGTTGTGAAAGGTGATGAGGCGCAGTTTTTCTTGAAAAGAGGAGGCCGATTCCCAGATGCAAAAAATTGGGGAGTGGTCCGTGATGGCATTTGCAAGTGTGCCGGCAGACTGGATGTGCTCGAGGTGGTTAGCTAACATCCAGTCAATGAGGGTGCTGGAGTTGGAGTGAGAAGCACACTGAGTGGGTTCAGTAATAAGTTGATAGAGGTTATGGCTCTGTATCTTGGTAAGCAAGGTAGACTGGTATTTCCATAGCCAGTTCAGGTTGATGTCACCTAGGATGATCCTTTCATTCTTGTCGGAGAGTAGGGATGTCTGGTTCAGTAGCTCATCCAGGCTAGTGTGGCCACTGTTTGGTGGGTTATAGGCACATATGATATGTCGTTTTTTATTCCCAAGAGTGAGGAGTGCATGTAGCGATTCACAGTGTGTCAGAGGATCAGTGTTCAGGGCAGTGAGATGAAGGTGATTTTTGTAATAGATAGCTGCACCCCCCCTTTTTAGGGGATGGTCTGTCCTTCTGTAGGAGGCTATAGGATGGCACCAAGCAGCGAGAGTCAGATATAGAGGATTTTAGCCATGTTTCAAACAGGAACAGTATGTCTGGCTTGTAATGGGAGGTCTAAGCGTCAAGTTCCGGCAAAGTTGTGTTTGAGGCTTCTGATGTTCTGATGGACTATAAGGAGATTTTTTTTGTGGTCCTTAGTGGCACATCTGAGTGGGAGAGATGTCCTGCAGGGTCAGGGTTAGTCTCAATATCCCCGGACAGCCCTCTCGAAATGGGGGGGGGGTTACAAGAACTCAGAGCTTGAATTCAGAAATGTTTAATAAGACAGCTTATGGTTATGAGAGTACCTGGAACATTTAGAAATGAACATTATAAGTCTAATTAATTATTCGTGAGCTGAACTAGCTCACTGATTGGCTGCCATTCCAGACTAAAAACTCTTAGAAATGCCCAGCACGGCGGCCACACAGCTGTTCGCACGCAGCCTTCTCTGTTCTCAAAGCAGCTGTCACATAAAAAAGCTGACAGAAACATGATGAAAGAGAAGCTAAAAAAAGGAAATCACAGCACAAGTTACATTTTCTGGGGGGTAGTTCCACAAGTAAATATTGAAAACTTAAAACGCATTTCACTGATCTCCGGTTAGCACCTCGAATGTGATTGTTCGAACTAAATGAACAATTATAAGTCTAATTAATTATTCATGATGCTACCGACATCGTTGATTGGCAGCTGTGCTGGTCTGAAATCTCCTAGAAGTGACCGCACGGCAACCCGCTCAGCTCGCGCCACCACAAAAAGTAAATAAACACAAAGCGAAAAAATCATTATTGCGATTAGACTTATAATACAATAATATTAACGGTCATTTCCTTCGATAACAACTGCTGGGTGGCGGTGGCTCAGCTGTGCCTCAGGCCACCCATCCCCAGCCGGTCATTAATCTCTAGGAAATGACCGGTTCTTCCGTCATTATTGCTTAATTAATGACTATGCTGACATTCCTAAATGTGATTTGAAGCCTTTCTTACGGCTGTTTAACATATTCAAATTCATGAAAATGTACATTTCGCCATTAATGTTGTCTCTGGTAATGTCCTTCAATCTGATTGGCAGTGCATAGCACATCTATTTTACATACCCCTACTGCATATTAATGAGGCTGACATTTCACTTAGCGACGAATATTGGAGTGTAGGAATTTCTAAATTAAAACATTAAAAAATAACCAGATAAAATCACATTTAAACAACAAAACGTAGTAAAATGTAGAATATAGAAAAATATTACATCTCCCCAAACACAGAAGAGGACGAAAACAGACCAGGTAGCAGCCTTCGAAACACATCACAATGTGACTGTGCGGCACGCAGTGCTGCAGGGAAATAAAAAGAATAAAGAAAAAAAAACTCAGAGAAAAAGCTCTCCCACAAGATCATTATTGCAATTAGACTTATCATTTGAATGACAGTGGACCCCTTATATCTCAACACTATCGCCAATTGAAGCTGCAATAATTAGAGTGGAAGGTTAAAATACACTACAAATCATGAAATCACTCTTGGCCAGTCAGGATTTAAGCAATAATGACCTCAGAATGGAAAGGAACCTGGGGGTAATCATATCAGATGACCGTAAGGTTAGCAAGCAATGTGAGAAATCAGTAGGGAGGGCTAGGGGGATACTGGGATGTATAGGGAAAGGCTTCACCGGCAGAAAACAGGAAGTTATCCCTCTGTACAGACAGTTGGTGAGACCCCATCTGGAGTACTGCATCCAGTTCTGGAGACCCCATCTCTGCAAGGACATAGACAGGATGGAGGCAGTCCAGAGGAGGGCAACTAAAATGGTACAGGGTCTGCAAGAGAAGCCATACAAGGAGAGACTAAAGGAGCTTAACATGTATACCCTTGAGGAAAGGAGGGAGAGGGGGGACATGATGGAAACTTTTAAGTACCTCAGTGGAATCAACAAAGTCCAAGAGGGTAGCACCTTTCAGAAAAAGAGATGTGCAAGAACAAGGGGACACAATTTGTAGATAGAGGGTGGACAGCTCAGGGGCAATGTGAGGAAATATTTTTTCACAGAGAGGGTGGTGGACACATGGAACAGCCTTCCTGAGGAGGTTGTGGGGTCTAAAACCATGGGAGAATTCAGGAATGCATGGGACAGACATAAGGCAATTCTTGTGGGGGGTAAGAAGAAATAAGCTGTTGGTTAACTAGAATCTGCAGCTTATCCTGTAGGTAGGGAAATGGGTAGACTAGGTGGGCCAAGCGGTCCTTATCTGCCGTCAAAGCCTATCTACGTTTCTATGTTTAAGCTCATCCCACATTTGCAGTGTTGGCCTAGCATGCAAGACCCATGCGTTCTGAATGCACTTTCTGGGTATAACCAGCGCAATATGAACCACTCAAGGGTATAAATCCCATTCATCTTGGTCTCTAGCCTAAACTCCAAATAACAGAGACAAGGGCTCATCCTCTACCCTCAGCTTCATAATCTGGCTAATGTTTTGGGCCATCTCAGATCAGAATGGTCTCAGCTCCTTACAAGACCAAAAATAGTGCACATATGTCCCCCTTTATCTGTTGCATCTGCCCACGTATGGGGGAGACTCCCGTGTTGAACTTACAGTGTCTGTGGCATGTATAGTCTCTGTAGAAACTTGCATTGTACCTATTATACAGATTACACACTAATAATCCCACATGTGACACACACAAGTCACTCCAAGCCTTCTCTGGGATCTGGCACCCTAGTTCACGCTCCCATAGATGCTTAACTTTTAGTGAGAGATCTGGGGTGCACCCTTCAGTGTCAGGTATATTTTAACTAGAGTTTCCTTGGGGCAGGAATTTGCCTGCAAAAAAATGGCTCTACCTCACGTAGCAGGGATTCTTTCTGGTTCAGCCTCCCTATTCTCTGAGCCCAGTTCCTCACCTGGAAAGACCTTTTTATTTTATTTATTTATTTAGTTTTTGTTGACCAGGTAAGTGCACTAGACAAATCCTGCCTATTTTCAGGCACGACCCGGGGGAAGGGGATACAGATGAATGCCAACTGACCTTGAACCAGATTAAGCTGTTGGTGGTATTTTTAGTGAATGAGGGAAATTTGGCCAGGACACCGGGGAAATTCCACTACTCTTTTCGATAAGTGCCATGGGATCTTTAACATCCACCTGAACTACCACCAATCCAGGCAGATGGGACCTCGGTTTAACGTCTCATCCAAAAGACGGCACCTCAGAAATGCAGCACCCCTCTCATGCTGCATTACAGTGTCAGTACTGGGATATTAACCCAAGTGCCAGATGTGGGAACTGAACCCACAGCCCTCTGATCTCCCGGCCTCAGAGGCGAGTGTGCTACCTACTGAGCCACTGACACTGACCTAACCTTATGTATAACTGGGGCACCTGTCTCCTCCATTAATTGTGGAAAGGGTTTAAAACTCTGTGAATGGAACAGGTCACACAAGCATTACACCACTACCTCATCCCACATCTGGAAGCCTTCGTCCTCAAGTCCCGTGAGAAACTCTGGATCAGAGTGGACTGCAGTCAGAATGGCATTACCTCGGTCATCCCCCATATTGCACCTTATCTTACCCCACATGTTTAGCAACTGCTCAACTAGTCAGTTGCCTGCACTCAGCAATCTGTACGCTCACAGGCCTCCTAGGTTCATATATGCTGTTACTGGGTGTTGCTTATCTTCCCTAGCCAGTAAAACCTAGTCTGCCTCACTACCCCCCTTGTCTGTTATCATCCACACACATGCTGCCATACGATATAGAAAGAAAACTAGAAACCTCAGCCCTCCCTTGGGTGTAGTGCATTTCAACCTGCCCAAACTAATTCTGGGCCTCTTCTTATTCCAACTGAACTCCACACATCCTCTTTCTAATGCCTGCAAAGCGTTTTGCTTAATCCCCATGAGAAGCATCTGAATGGGGTACAGGACCCTAGGTAAAACATTAATTTTATTGAGATTTAATAATTTTGTTGAGATTGTGAAGTGACTAGTTTACATTTTTGCCCTCCTTCCACTCCCAGGTAGACATACCCCAGCTTCATCAACTCAGGCTTCTCAAAATTAACTTTTTACCCTGAGAATCTACTGAATACTTATATGAATCCAGTCACTACTGGTACAGAAGCCCTGGGCTGAGTTAGAAACAACACAGCATCGCCTGCGTAGAGATATTTTATATTGTTTTCCCCACACACACCACAATCTAACAACCTTGCCTGAAACCCGTATGGATTCTGACAGTGACTCAATAGCCAGGGGAACCAGCAGCGGGCAGAGTCCCGTCTCACGCCTCTCGCCAGTGCAAATCCCTGTGAAGTCTCCCTATTTACCAGAATGTTTGCCCTAGGTCTCTTGTACAGCAGCCTCACCATGTCTATAATGTACTGTCCCAGCCCAAATTCTCCCAAAACCCTGAAGAGGTAGCCACATTCAACTTTCTCAAATGCCATCTCTGTGTCCAGGGAAAGCACTCGTGCTCCCCCCAGATGCCAAGATGCTCTCCTAATAACACTAAGACAACACCTGACATTATGATCATAGTGGCAGCTTTTTTTTTGTTTTTGTTTTGACATTCTTCTGCCCCTGGAGCCCTGGCAGGCAACTTCGGCCCTCCCAGCGGAGGGACTCTCTCTCTCCGGTCCCCACTGCTCCCATGCTAGGCAGCTCCAGATATCCCCCATGGCGGGGCCGGGAGGAGGTTGCCGGCTTCTCTCCCCTCCAGGAGACCCAATCCAGATTCCGGGGCCCCTCCTGGGAGTGGCAGGCCATCATCGAGCCTGCCAGGCTTGATTTTCCTCCAGTTTTTGCCCATCCCCCTCCCTGCCAACATAAGGACATCGGCTTCCAGCCTCCCGACCTGTACTGTCCTCCAGCCACCGCCAGAGGGCAGTCAGCGAGCGGGGAAGACTAGTCCCCCCCCCCCCAGAGAGAGGAGAGCAGTCTTCCAGACACTCGATCCTCTTGCTCCCCTGCTGACTCCCAGTGGCCCAAGCTCGTTTCCAAACCCGGGTCGCTGGTGTGGCACGAGGTGTAGTGACCAGTGCTTCAACCTCCAGTGCCACTGGGCCAGCACTCACAGTGGTAGTTCTTGCCAAATCCTGTGTGGTCATCAGCGAGCAGAATTTTGTTTTTTTAACTGGTATCCAGGCCCTGGGTAGCCTCCCACCTCCAAAAGGCATAACTCACTGGTGCATGGCTGTCTGATAGGGACCCAAAAATCAGAAGTGCATTCAACAGGAAGGCATCTGGTTCCTCCATCCCTTCACTACATGTGACCCCCTCCCCCCATAGGTGGTACAGCGACCAACCTACTTCTCTGACCAAGATGGGGTCCAGCATGGCCCAGGTAACACCTGTGTTTAGGGGGTATGGGTGTTATGCTTACCAGAAGCCCCCTGCATTCAACTTCTCAGAGGTTGCATTACTTTCCATTTGGAACTGAACTGCACACGTTGGCAGGACTTGAGCACCTTTGGTGTTGAGTAAGACACAGACACCAGCCTTCCAGCACGTGACTCTCAACTCAGAACTATGACAACGATAATTTATACAAAACACAGGTTCGAGTCCAAGGACCCCAATTCATCAGTTTGCAAGCAGTTTATTTCTGTACACAGATCTTCTTAGGTAACCTCCGCTACCTCCAACTGCCTCTCATGTTTACTGGTAACCACCCTAACCCCAAAGACTTAGACCAAACAGTGTTTCAGCTGCATACAGGTGTCTGCTGCACAGCATGTTAACCCTCTCATGCTCCCAGCAGTTTCCCATCTGAGTGTGATGTCTGACATTGTTCTTTTTCTTTCACTGTTCAATGCAATTATGGACAACTTCTCTGGCCTGTGGGCCCAGCGGTTCCCCATCCCCCTCTATGTTGAATTCAAGCTCCTCTTAGCTAATGTTTCAATTTGGATCTTTATCTCGTAGCAGGGCATTGCTTTACATTCTCAGACATTTAGTTACTGCGCATGGTATGCCAGTGGGGTGCCCTAGAACAGTATGAACACCTTTACCAGAAGTCACCATTGGGGTTTGGCATTTCCCTTACCAATGCTTTCTGACCCTCCTGTATCCTAGGATGCCAGGCCTGGTCTTACTGGGCAGAGCCTGCACCTTGCTTAAGTGCTTGCCTGGTGATCCTCCAGCCTGCCCTCCTGGGTTGCTCTCCAGTGGTGCTGCCTTGGGCACGGCCTCCTTGGGTATTCCTGCTCCTCTCCATTTCCTGGAGAGGCCTGTTCTACATCACTCCTGCTACCTCCTGCACTGCATGCTTCCCTGATCCCTGCAAGTGCTCAATGGTCTCAGCTTGGACAGGTCTCCAGGTCCCACTACCAAAACATTCCACAATGATATTTGGGGAACTTGCCACAAGCCTAAAAGACAAAGGAAATTTCCCTTGAGGATGTACCCCCCTGGGGTTCCCACATTCTCCCAGTAGTCCCACTATGACTCCCACACATTCCAGGTCCATCCCCACAAGTCCTAGCTGAATGGGATCCATCTCGGGTGCCCAAGGCCACCTCCAGGCTCCTCCAGAGTCCAACTCAATGGCATGTTTGATGCCCTTGCCTTGGCAAGGCATCTGAGACTTTATGTTACTCATAGGGCTCTGACAGCATATGGCATCTGCGCTTCCAGGCAGGAGTGTCCAGTGCCCCTGGCCTGAGTCCTGCAGCCCGTCACACGGCAAGAACTGGCATGTGCCCTTCTCATCCGAGCACACATGGGAGTACCCCCCCCCGACACTCTACTACCCTGCTGGTGGTGCTTGCTCGCCCCTTTAGCTGGCACCACTGCCATGGGTGACCCAGCAGGGCCCTTCCCCATGCCCTAGAGGGCATCTGCTAGGCAAGGACACCTGGTGCATCGACATTCCCTCCAGTTTTAACTATACTGCCTCCTAAACCACTCCTCAGAGTTCTAGACTAAATAGACCAAGCGGCACTATGAGGGCATCCTTTCTTTATATTGCCTATAGCTTCTGCCACACCAGCTACACCTACAAATGATACCAAGGCACCACCTCCCGTTAGCCATCTCTGGTAATCACCACCTCTCATTCCTGTAAGGAAAATGTTGTTACACATGTGCTACTTTAAAGTCTCTTACTCCCCACCCCTGGCTGCTGTGAGCATACTTTTACTGGGAGACAAAACAACATATTGTTGTAAAGCAGTCTAACTGCCTCAGCCAATCAGTGCACTGCTTTACTGTACCTCTTATCCAGCATACAGTCAGTGCATCGGGCTGCTTGGATCAGTTGATTTCCGCACTCGGATGCGTCTTCTCATACTGCTTGTCAGAAACTGTCAAACAGAAATCGGCATGGCTTCAACTTTATCACTGAAACAAACTGTTGGCGACAGGAAAACATGGACCCAGAAACTGTTACAACTGTTAAGCTGCTCTAGTTGCTTCATGCAGCCTGCCACCATTACCTGCGTCAGCACATCCTGCAGTGTGCTAGACAGGAAGGTACTATTTATTACTGTAAGCAGAGGGGGAAATGCAAAAAAAAAAAAATTCTGGAATGTTAGTAACAGTCTCTGATTCATTTTTTCATTAAAGGTAGTTAGACTGCTTCATAATACACTAATATGTATGGTGTACTGTGTTTCTTACAGGATACAAAAGTTATCTCATGCTTTTTTGGGCTCACAGAATCACTCAGTTTTGTGGTCCTCTCACCCAAAACAACACAATCAATCAATCCTTTATTTTTAAAAAGTGCCTTTCCAGGACCAAAGCGCGTTTACAATAAATAAATAAAAAACACAAAATTAAAACAATATCATAAAATCAGTCAATGAAATGTACTTAAAAATCAGAATACGCCAGGCTAAATAAATACGTTTTATGTATATTTATATAATAACGTTATTATCCTGTAAGAAACACAGTACATTATACATATTAATATGTAGTACAGAACAATATGAATGGTGGGGCACAGATGGGCAAGATGTAGCATGTGGGTGACCAGGGTTTGAAAAAATGGTTCCTAGTTAGGGCGCCTGGCCCCAGAGCCTCAGACCCTACCTGGTCCATCAAACTCAACATGAACTACACCTACCTGAAGAGGAGAAGCAGGTGGATCTGCTGTGGGGGGTAAGCCATGGAATGCCGTGAGAGCAGGGTGGGGTTGGGGCATGGTGGATCACTGGTCCTTGAGTAGTAAGAAAAATATAGAATAAAAACTAAAGAACATGGGGCCCTACGCACTACTGCTGCATGCTGCTATGTGCAGCATGCAGCAATACTGAAGTCCAACTGTCACGCAATGGGGGACAAAAGGACCTCCATGGCATGTACAATCCAATGCACCAGTGGGCCTGAGCACACCTGCAATTGAACCCTTCGGTCGTGCATAGCAGCACATGTGCCTGGGGTGTGGGGGTGGTGGGGGAGTTGTAGCATTACACTATAGTCACAATGCCAGGTTTGTGGGGATCGGAGTGGCAGGAAGGGTGTGTACAGTATAGCTGGAAGACATCAACTGTGAGTGCCTCCACAGCCCCTGCCACCTTCAATTCTGGGGGCCAGACAATCCCAACTGGACAGTACAAGCCCATGCCTGACCATCACCTGCACCATGGAGGGCAGGGCAAAAGCCAGATGCAATAGCCATGCTATTCCCCACTGTGTTGGGGATACAGCAGCCGCACCATGAGCAGACACATTCAAGGATCCACTGCATGTGCACAACAGGGGATCTACTAGGTGACTGTGCCAGACGTCTGACTCGACACCCCCTGCCCAGCCAGGCTCCTCTGCCATGGCTACCCCTGCCCCATTCACTGAGCTCCACATCAGAGTGTAGTGGTCCTTATGCTTCGTGCATCCCACCGGCTCCACAGTTCATGCACAACGACATACTGGCGTGGCCCTCTGCAGGCCAGAAATCTGCAGATCGTGCATTAGCCAGCACCTTTCCTGCACTGGAAGTATATTTCTTCACAACTTATTTCCTCAGGCTAGCCGAGCTGAGATGCAGCATTTCATTGTCAGTGGGATACTACTTCTATCCCAACTGTATAGCTGGGATTTCTGACCACTGATATGTGACAACTTGTTTCCAAGTGCATCCTAAGGGGTGAGTTACATGGATCCAATTTACTGCCAGTTGAAACGTTGACCAGAACATCAGGTGAAATCCTACTCTCTTACAGTAATCGCCATGGAATCTACAACTTACCCCTAGACAGCCACCAGAGATGTTTAGAAGGGACCTCAGTTTAATGTCTCCTCTGAAGGATGGCATCTCAACAGTGCAGCATCCCCTAGTGCTGCAATACAGTGTCGGTGCTGAGTATCAGCCCGAGCTGGACTAAAACCCACAACCTTGCAGTCTTCTGGCCTTAGAGGCGAGCGGCAACCTACTGGGCCACTGGCACAACTGCATATTTATACACATATAAACACAAAAACTGACAGAGCAGACTAATATATAGAACCAATACTGCTTGAGTGTCAACGACGCTCTGGCCAAGAGCCTTGACAACTGAAGTTGATGACGGGCCATGGCCCGACAATACATATGTACCATCCAGAGTAGGTACAGCAGTGCCTGAGCCAAGCTCCAACCTTAGTGTCTCACCAACGATCAGGGAGGGGCACTGTTGTCACTGCCACCGGAGTGGTCAGTAACACAGCAGGATTATCTGAAGGCTGCAGCAGGGATGGGACCTTGCTGGGGAAGTGGATTTCTCTTTATTCCTGTGCTTGTGCTTATGGCCCAAAGACGAAGGGGGTCAGGACGATGACCTATCCCTCTCCCAGTCCTTAGATTTTGTCGGCTGCGATTCGGTTGATGGGGCAGGTGATGCAGCTTCCTGGCCTTGATATTTTTCAATGGCCACCAAAGTTGTCAATAAAAGAAAATGTTTCCAGTTGCAGGTCCGACAAGGATGATCGACTATGAAAAAAGAACTGAGGAGAGATGGGGCTGCTCACGTTTATACAGTCACTGATGCAGGACGTTGTCATGGGTGGCCCCCAGCTAGCAAAAGTTTCCTTGTGGTCCTAGCGCTGACGCAGGTATAGTTCCAAAGGTGTGGCCTAATGGAAGAGATACCCTCGAAGATCTATTTTTTTTGTTAGAGATATATATGCCTTGTTGTTATCATGCTGAATTATCTTTTGTAACCTCCCAGGTCATGCCTGAAAATAGACATTTGTTTGGTCTAGTGCACTTACCTGGTAAATAAAAACCAAACAAATAGCTTGATATTGAAACTTGAATAAAAAAATAACAATTGCTAGTTTTGTACCACTAGAGGGCACTACAATTGCATTAAAAAGCTTTTAGCCTAGCACAAGTTTTTTTTTTTTTTCTCCCCTTGGAAAAGCAACAAGTAACTTGACTTTATATTGGTTTTAAGTGGAAATGGTTAAAGAATTCTTTTGACAGCCCCCTCAGAGTGATTTATTTGGAAACAAACGTGTGTGTGTGTGTGTGTGTTGGGGGGGGTTGCAACTGATGGCTCCGGAGAAGTCCACAATATAAACTGAGAGCATGCATCAGAAACGGGTTCTTCACTTTGTAGGAGTCCTACAGTGCCTAGACTCATTTTACTGTGTTACGATTTTTTGCCATTATTTAATTTTTGCCACGTTCCTCATTGCCCTTCGCACACACACACACTCACAACTGGAGTCACCATGGCTGTATGGTTGCTCCAGCCTGCAGAGTATTCACCTTCACAACTGATAGTTCTTGGCCAGCTGGCAGGTGGTAGGTGAACACCAGGTGGCATACGCACTCCCTCCTAGGCAGCTGGACCCAGTGTGCCACAAAGCAGGTTCCAGAATTGTATGCCTGCTGTTTATGATGCTCGTAGCTCTTCAACGAATGGGGAATATTGGCCATGGATGATTGGTGAAGATGTTGTCAGGGTGGAGGTAACAAGTAAAACACTACTGGGATAAAAACAATTACAGGCTAGCAGTATAGCCAATAGGTTAGAGTAACAAGCTGTGAAGGAGCTTGGCACATCCAGCAGACCTGGGTTTGATTCCCAAAACCTCCACCTGCATACTGTGTAATCCTGAGCAAGTCACTTAACTGCCACATGGTCCCAGGATGCACCTGGAACTGAGATTTAGCATAGTATGTCTTTACCAGCTAAATATTGTAAAATAAAGGGGAAAAAAAGAAAATAAAATGTGATCACTATGTCAAACAATTACAATATATCTCCAAGACATCTCATTTCTAATTCTCCTTCTTTCTGGTTACTTGGAGATGAATCAGCTATCCAAAATATAGCTGGACATATTAAAAAATAGTATTACTGCTGCTCCTGAGGTGAAGTGTCAACTTCTCATAAATGGAGGGTCCTTAGCACTGAAAACTGGCTTGAAGCTATGTCTGCTTTGGCCGAGTTTGAAAGCATTTCACATATAGCTGCCTGTAACTTAGATAAGGGTTAAAAATATATGGGTTCCTTTTTTAGAATGGAAGATTTTGAACCGAGACCAAAACAAAAAATTACTAAATGTATACCCATCACTTGGAAGTTTTCATTAATCAATTAAGGGGCGTGGAAGCTGTTAAAAAATTGTTTCCACACTTTTCAAATTTTAATAGGAACAAACATTTGACAATGCTGAACATTCATTGCTGGTATTGCTGTTGTACCGGGTCTTGCTTGTACACATTTTTACGATGTATTTACCCAGGATAGAGCAGATGAGATGCAATGTCTCATGTTCAGTGGTGTCCTGCTTTGACGCCTTTTTAGACTGTAATTACCCAGGATATGGGCAGCTGAGAGGCAATATTTACTTTAAGTGGGTTCCCACATTTTGACCAAAAATGCACAACAGTCTTTTTATGACCTGACATTATGATCAAGACAGATCTCATTTTTAAAATCCCATCAAAAGGTGATTTCACTGTGCGTCTGTGGAAAGAAGTTTCATTGGAGATTTGAAAAATGATACAAGCCGTGTTCAGGAGGTGGGCTAACAAAAGGGATATGTTGAACATCAGGAGCCAAAATCTGCATAAAATAAAGTTATGAGTAAATGTTGGAACAATTCAACGTTTCCTCATATCTTAGTTGGTTTTTCACATTTTTACCCCAAATTTTCAACATAATCTTTTTTGACCAGTCTTTTTGAGCACATCAGGTGTCATTTATAAAACAATGGCTGAAACGTCACTTTGCATCACAAGCACGAAACACACATTTTGGGTAGGGTTTGTAAAATGGCAGCTGTCACATTCATGAGGCGGTGTGAAAAAAATTAGAATGTTAAACATCGGGAGTCAAAACACTGAAAATGACCACAGTTACGAGCGTGCACTGAAAAATTTCAACATACACTCTTAACGTTGTGGATTTTTTATATTTTTATCCCAAATTTTCAACATAGCTGTTTTATGACCTCACATAGCTCTCTTATGACCCCACCTTATGAATAATGGTGGAGAACATTTTCAAATTGTGCCCGAAAGGTGATTTCATGCCACAAGTGTGAAAATACATTTTGTCCAGGATTTGAAAAATGACAGCTGTCACATTCATGAGGTGGTGTGAAAAAATGACTGTGTTAAAAATCTGGGGTCAAAATACTGAAAATTACCACAGGTACGAATGTGTATTTAAATATGTCAAAGTACACTCATAACTTTGTTGTTTTTTAATATTTTTACACCAAATATTCAACATACAACCCCACCTCATGAACAAGGGTGGAGAAAATGTTCAAATTGTGCCCAAAAGGGGATTTTGTGCCACAAGTGTGAAAACACATGTTGCCCAGAATTTGTATAATGACAGCTGTCACATTCATGAGGTGCTGTGAAAAAATAGTTATGTTGAAAATTTGGGACCAAAATATTGAAAATTACCACAGTTATGAGCATGTGTTGAAAAATTTCAATGTAGGCTCATAACTTTGTTGTTCATATTTTACTCCACATTTTAAAACAGACTTCTTATGACCCCACTTCATGAGGAAGGGCAGGGAACTTTTTCAAATCCTGCCCAAAAGGTGATTTTGTGCCATAAGTGCAAAAACACGTTTTTTTTTATATACTTGTCCTTTCAGTCGGCCACCAAGGGTACTGTACCTTCCCTCAGTGTATTCAGCTGGGTCCCAGTGTAGCGGGATCCCAGTGTCATGCAACACCAGGGAGTGTTTTGTGGTTTTCTCCCCTTTTACAGTCCCACTCCTGAGGGCGCCAGTGTGAGGGACATATTCCAGATTGACGACGTGCTAACGCACATTGTAGTCAAGCGCCTGGCAGTGCCCTCCCCTCCCATGACTCATGACTGAGCTGTCTTCACCCTTGCCACCTGTGCTTCCACCGGCAGCAGGACTAAGGGTGCAAATGCTGCCCAGAATGACCCTCCCTGCCCCAGAAAAGGAGAAGATCTGTTGCGATGCTCACTCTCTTCTCCCCCCTGCCGACCCCCAACGATCTGGGCCCGTTCCTGAACCCGGGTTGCCCACGTGGCATGAGGTGTGGCGTCCAGTGACAACTGCAAAAACACATTTTGACCAGAATTTGAAAAATGCCACCTGTCACGTTTATAAGATGCTGTGAAGAAATGGCTATGTTGAAAATTTGGGGTCAAAATATTGAAAATTACCAGTTACGAGCCTCCGTTTATAAATTTTAATGAGGCTCATAAGTTTGTTGTTTTTTAATATTTGTACCCCAAATTTTCAACGCAGCCCTTTTATGACCCCATCTCATGAACAAGGGTTGAGAAAATTTTCAAATCCTGCCCAAAAGGTGATTTCACACAGTGACTGCAAAATCTCCTTTCGGGACAGATTTGCCTAATTTCATTGTCCTTGTTCATGAGGTGGGCTTCCAAAAAAGGCATGTTGAAAATCTGGGACAACAGCATCCTCCCCAACCTCCAAAATGACTCTGACACAGTACAGTCTGGGTTCCAATCAAATCAGTTGAAACTCAATACCAAAAAGACAGTCACCATGTTCTTTGGTTCCTGGCAGAAGCTGGCCTCCCTCCCCGACCCCCATGTGGTCACCACTCTGGACAGCTCTCCCCTAGAGAGAGTCTCTGCTTTAAAATACCTGGGAGTCTGACTGGACAGCCACCTTGATTTCTCTGCACACATCGACACTATCTGCTCCAAACTCTGGCCCAAACTCGCAGTCCTCTACCGTCCTAAAGCCAGCCTTCCTCTCTCCACTAGACGTGAATTAGTATTAAAGACAGTCCTGCCTGTGCTAGACTATGCGGAGGTCGTCTATGGCACCTCCCCCACCTCCTCCCTCTCCAAACTAGACACTCTTATGAACTCCTTCTGCCGCTTTGCCACTGCCTCCCCTCCCCTAACCCACAACTGTCTCCTTTATGCTCCCCTCTCCCTCACCCCGCTGTCTCATAGAAGAACTATCCACTGTGCCTCTCTAATTGCAAAACACTGGTTCTGCTCCCTCCACCCTCTCTCTCTCTCTCCCTCTCTCCCTTCACATCTCATTCCTGCTGAATCCACAAACTACTCTCTTCATCACAGAGACTCACGCACCTTCTCCATCCCTCGTCCTCATTCCTTGGCAGGTCAGACCGCCTTCTCCCACCACCTCCATCTCCTCTGGAACAAGCTCCCTTCCAAACTTTGTCTTGCTTCCCCTCTCTCGTCCTTCAAAAGACTCCTCAGACTCCTCCCCCTCCCCAGTGCCTCCAATGCTCCTAACCCCTATATCTCCCTCTGGTCCAAGTGCGGCTGTCCCCTCTTAACTCCATCATGCCCTCTTTTACACCTCCCACCATGACAACAAGTCCCTGTCAGACTGCGAAGGTTACCCCATGCCTCCCATACTCTGTCCCAGTTTGCCCCGATTCCCTCCTAAGGGACCTAGTATTGTCTCAAGGTGCTCAGGTCAAACTTTTAGTTTTGTATTGTTTATCTTGCCTTCAGTTGGTTGTGTTTCTCCTGTGCAACTCAGGAACTAACCCCCCTCCCCTTTTTTTTAACTCCTGTATTTATCTATAATTACTGGTGAGCCCCAATATCAACCGGTTTAAAAAGTCATATCAACCGGCTGGTTGATATGAAAAGCCGTGCTAAGTCACGCAAAGCCGCGTAAAGTCGCACTAAGTCGCGCAATGCCACGCTAAGCCACGTAAACAGTGCAAAACACCAGTGATTATAAAAAATAAAAGATAGGGAAGTGTGCGTTAAGGATTGTTTTTGACACACCCTTGGTGTGTGATGACTTTGTAAACCTCTCGAGCTTCGCACTCGAGGTTTACGGGTCATCTCACACCTCGGGTGTGTAATCAAAATCCATAACACACACTTGCCTATCCATTATTCTCTATGTAATTTTCTGTAATGCATATAGTACTGTACCTACATGCAACTCCTGCATATCTCTGTAAATTCTATGTCATATAACTTAACATCCAGAGGGAGGAACAGGGTGCAGGAAAACACTATTTTTAAGCGAAAAAGATGTTTCAGGGCTAGAGGGCATGGGATGAAGTTGGAGGGAGGACGATTCAGAGGAAACATGAGAAAGAATTTCTTCACAGAACGGGTGGTGGACAAGTGGAACACCCTGCCAGAGGAAGTGGTGGGGGCTGAAACAATCACGGGATTTAAGAATGCATGGGATAGACATAAAGGAATTCTAGAGGTCAGGGGTAAGGGGCAACAGACTTCTAGGAAAACAAACTGAACTTACAAGCTCAAATGGGCAGACTAGGTGGGCCATAGGCCCTTATCTGCCGACACTGTCTATGTATCTATGTATCTTATATTGTTACTCTGATTTTCTACTGTGTTACTCTCACCTGGGTCGCACCTGGAAACGAGCCTCGGCTCAGCGTGCCTTTCCTGTTCACCAATTTTAAATAAATAAATGTTTTTTTGAATGTTCATTATTAAGGAACCCCATATGATGTATCAAAGCTAATAGATCAATATATCTGGGTACTAAAATATGTGCAGTTACATTCAATGTATTACTGTATCTGGATCTATTCATGTAAGATGATACTGGTATGTTCAGTTTTTAAAAAGCTTAAAAATACAAAGTTCAATGTTTGCTGGCAAAGCAGGCAGTGAAATTCAGTGGGAAACTGCACATCTGCAACTGCAGAGCACTAAAGCTGTCTAGTCGTAGAATGTTATCGATCTTGAGCGTTTGTCATATTTTTCCTCTTTTTTTTCCTGAGGGGTCTCAGTTCAACCAGCTCTCCGCCCCTTGGGCAGTTGTTCCCATCAGAAATTCAACTGAACGTGACTAGAGGCTCAGTTTAGATTGCCAGTGGGGGGGGGGGCCTGTTGAGCACAGAATGCCCAAATTACACCCAGCCAGGCTGTGCCTACTCTCAGAATCGAGAGATCTCAACTGGAGTCTCCAGTGCAGTCAATCCCCTCTGAAAAGGAAGCTAATACACTAAAACTGAAGTCACGGAGAATACAGCTGGAGTCATAAGCAGATGGCAGTGGCACCACCTTGGTGAAGTCTGTATTACTGAGTTGTATAATTTTTTTCTCCATCAATCTCTTTGGCACCGCCCCCCCCCCCCCGTCCACCACCTGTGCCTTATGTCAGGTATCCACTTGACCTCGAATTCCCATCTGCCGCTTTCTTTGCCATCCAACTGATGGGAGAGCCACATAGGTTGAGACCTACACTGGTGGCCAGTGTTTTTTTTTCCTTGTGTGTTGTCCCCAGAGCACTCTAACTACCCGTATTCCAGTCTGGAGAAATAAATCACAAAGAAGCTAAATAACTGGCCCAGAGCTGGCCCAGTGCAGGAGTGGTTGTGCTTCCACCCCCATGCCAATGACCCAGGATCAGGAACGGACGAGGACTGCTTGGTGGGACAGCAGGGTGAGGGAGGATTAAGCACCTTCCTCGGGAAGGGGGGACACCAGTTCCCACTGCAGGGACTGCCACCTGGTGGAGGCCGGGCAACAGCACAGCAGGAGTGCATACAGAAAGCAAGGGGTGGGCTGGAGTGTGACTTGCTGGCAAACACGCACCCACACTCCAGTCCAGGGAGAAAACTGAAGGAAAAAGATGCCGGGCTGCTCATAGTAGGCACCCCCCAACAGGCTCTTGCACAACTGATACAGCTGGCCATCCACCCAATGGGTTCAGTGTAAGCAGAGGATAATTGGTAAGTCCATGAGAAGGTCAGTGACAGGGCTGGAGGGTGGCATCGGACAAACTGAAGGGGAGAAAATACTGCTTGGGGGGGGGGGGACTGGCCTAAAGCAATTCTCCACATTAAGGTACCATGCCAAGAAGTAACTTTGGTCTGCCATGTTAAAGAAGTGGGCAAGGTCGGACCAGGGTAACTACTGGCCAGTTAACCGTACATTGGTACTGGCAGGAATGATCCTGGAGGCCATTATCAAGGACACAATGACAAAACAGTTTGTGGAGGCCAGGTTTTTTCTTGCCCCCCCGCAAGGCTTTATGAGGAGCAAATCTTGTTGTTAGGAAAGTCCTTTGTGCACAAGTGCCCTTTTTCAAAGGTTCCATGCCAATCATTTGAAAGCAACAAAGTACAATACATCAAGGATTGGGCCAGTTCGACCCCTAAGCTCACTCATCCCTGCCAACTCTATGACCTTGCAACATTGCTTGACCTCGATGAACGCCTACTATACCAAACGTGCATCATTTAAAAAAAAAACCTTACTAGGACTTTCTCCCCCCGGACTGACTTCCTCCCTCCTCCCAGCACAGCCCCTTGTCAGCACCCGGACCTCCTGCAAAGCCACTTTCCTGGTTCCTCGTGCTAGGACTTCACTTGGTCAGAGATCTTTCTGCCATAGAGCCCCTGCTTGGTACAACACTCTTCCTCGGGCCATCACTGATTCCCCACCATCTCCACTTTCAAAATGCCCTCAAAAGCGAGCTATTCAGCAAGTGCTGCTGCTCCTGTGCCTAAAGGATGCTCTAACCCCTCCTCTCTGACAATGCCCTCTGGGCTGCTCCATCCCCGCCTCCCTTATTCCTAACAACCTCACTACTTCCATTTTTCCTCTACCAACTGTATCGCTACTGATTGGTAGAACCACGTTGCATTCCTATGCTACCTATGCATAACTTATTTGCTACCCAGCTCTATACTGGATCATACCCTGTTGTCTGTACTACTCCTGTCCCAGGCCCTACACTTTGTGTAATCTGATATCTAGTGACCGTGTGACTGCCCTATCGAGTTACCTGTACGGCTCCTGTCTCATGCCGTACGTTTCTTGGAATCTGACACTGTAGACCTGTTTGGCTGTTATCACACTTCCATGTCATACCATTATGCTGCTAAACCCTGTTATCCTACTGTTGTCAATTATACCATATTTTGCTCTGTATCACACCACCAATGTTTGCTGTAACCATGTGCCATTAATGCGTGTCTGTTTATACTTCTTTGTATGTACCCTGTTTTCTGTATTAACTGTATTATCTACCATTGTTGACAAGGTACCTTTGGAAATGAGCCTTTGGCTCAAAGGTTGTAAACTGATTGCAATAAATAAATAAAAATAAATAAAAGGATTACACCAAGGAACACATCAGACCCTCGTCTGTTGTGACCCCCAAGTCCTTCTCCTTCTTGACTGCAGGAAGAGGCACAGATCATGCTAAACCAACTTGAGCACCTTCTTTGAGGGGGTACTGGTGAGGTGAACAGGGGCAGACCCATGGGCAGAGCCTATCTGGACTTCAGCAAGGCCTCTGATGCTGTGGTACATGACAAGCATTTGGGCAAAGTAAACCAGTGCAGTATACATTAAACACGCAAAAGGTGAACTGCTAACTGGCTTCAGGCAGGAAGCAGAAGTGGGGGTGGGTGTGGATGGGCATGACTCCGCGTGGACCCAGAAGTACTGGTGCTCCTGAATAGCTTCATCAGCAATCTGGAAGGTGGGCCTCCAGGAGGCTACTTACATTCATGGAGGGCACGAAGCTAGCCAGAGTGGCTGACTCCCTTGAGGAGGGGCACGGTCGAACTGGCCCAACAGGATACCTGGAAACTTCCAGGTGGGCCCCCCGCTGGGTACCTGGCCACCTTCTAAAACTCTGAAAAGCTTTGTATTTATCATCTGTTTTACCGATTATGAATGTATTGTCTTACTCTGTATTGTGTTGTTCTGTATTGTCTCCTGGGTCACCCCTGGAAAAGGGACTGCAATGTCTCAGTGGGCTCACCCGGGTACCAAAATTCAAATAAATACATTAAATATTCTGGGCCTGCAAATGAATGTAAGGTGGCAACACAGACCTAGTTCATCAAATTTAACTGAAATATTGATGTGAGTGTTTTACCCTGGGACCTCCCTGACAGTTTTTCCAGGTGCCCCCCCCCCCAATATCCCAGTCTGACCTTAGGAGGGGGACAAACTGTAGGAAGACCTGAACAAGCTGAATGATTGGTTGGACTCCCGAAGCCTCAGATTCAATGTAGCCAAACACACACACTGCTACACCTGTGGAGGAAAAACAGAGGTGGGACCTACATACAGTGTGGGAGTTCCTCTTGCGGTAGTGAAGAAGAAAAAAGACCTGTTGGGATCATAACAGAGGGGGTGGCTGAAGCAGGACAAGCACTGTACAGCCACTGTCAAAAGGGCAAGCAAAATGCTTGGGTGCATCAAAAAAGGGTACCCAACGGAGCAGGGGCGTAATCCTGCCACCTTCCAAGGCCCTGGCCAGGCCCTACCTAGAGTACTGTGTGCAGTTTTGGGTCTCTTTATTAGAACAGGAGCTGAAGACAGTCGAAAGGGTACAACAAAGGGTCAGCAAAATGGTCAGCGATATTAGGGACAAAAGCTGTGAGGAGCGGCTAAAGGTCTTCACATGCTCACCCTGGAGCAAAAGAGGGCACATGATCTCGAGTCTTTTGCATATACACTGGTATCAACGAGATCAATGAGTCGGAAATGTGTGATATAGGGTTCTGCACCAGGGAAAAAGGACATGCCCTAAAGCTTATAGATGGTAATTTCAGGGATGACATTAGGATGCACTGTTTCTCCCAGAGGGCAATGAACCTATGGAGCAGCCTACCAGCAGCGACGGTAGACATGAAGACAGTAGCGACCTTTAAAGTAAGCCTGAACACACTGCTGCTTACCAAGGGACTCGGAGCATACCATGGGCAGTAGAGTTCAATAACATGCTAACAAATCATTCCCGGTCCCTGGCAAAGCTCCTTAGAGCAATGCATTGGGGTTCAGATGGCAGCTGTGTTTGGGTATTGGTTAACTGTTCAAAATCCAGTTTTTCTACTCTTGGTTCGTAATTTCTTTGGCCTTCCAAAGCAATTTCCCCCTAGCTATCCACTCCTCTAATATATCTCCCTCCAGTCCTCCCTATAGCTTCCCCTCAATTTTCATCCCTAAAGTTGTCTGCCACCTGGACCTGTTTCTACAACTTGTAAATATATCCTCATCCCCCTACCCCTTATGACGAAGCCTCTCTGGCTGATGTATTCTCCCTCCCCTCTGTAAGTCTTCCTGTCTATTATGTATGTCTTAGCCTGTCTTACCTGTATACCTTTACTACTCCTCGCTCTCTTGCTTCTAATTGTACTTTTACATACATTGTACAATGCCAGCTTGATGTCATTACCTTACTTACCTAAGTTTAACACTGTATGTATAGTTTACTTCATATTTAATTCCTGCTACTTAACAGCAATCACTTTACACTGTTTGTCTAACTCTGACGTGGAACCTATGTAATGAGTTTGTTCTCAAAAGATGTTAATCCGAGATCACAATAAAAACTACTGTAGCATTTTTGTGTCATAGAAACATAGACAATGACAGCACAAAAAGACCAACAGTCCATCCAGTCTGCCCAAGTTCTGTAGTCAGCCTTCGAGCCTACTGTCCCTCCAGGGTCCTAGCCCTCCTCATCTTTCCCCGTTCTCCTCCCAGTCTCTGCCATCCCGAGCAACCACTATACCCTTCATTCTGTCTCAACTGTGTTCAAACCCACCAACAATTATAGCATCCACCACTTCGGCAGGCAGAATGTTCCACGGTTCCACCACCCTCTCTGAAAAATACTTCCTCATGTCCCTCATGAACCTCCCTCCTGTCAGTCTCCACTCACGCCCACGTGACCACGAACTAGTTTTCAAACTAAATAGTTCCCTGCAGTTCGCCTTGTTGATTCCTTTTAAGAACTTAAAGGTCTCTGTCATATCTCTCCTGTCCCTTCTGGTCTTCAGCGAGTACATGTTCAGTACTTTGAGTCGCTCCTCGTAGGACCTACCCTGTTGGCCTGGAATCACTTCTGTTACCCTGTGCTGCACTGTCTCTAGCCTTTCCCTGTCCTTCCTGAGGCGAGGACTCCAGAACTGAGCTCAGTACTCTAGGTGTAGCCTCAATAAGGGTCTAATAGGAGAAGTATTACCTCTTCCCTTCAACTATTGATACCCCTTCCAATATATACCAGCATCCTAATCACTTTGCTGTATGCCTTGTTGCACTGACTTGAGGGAGTCACTGACAATAGCACCATGGATGAGGAACGGGACGTTGGAGTTAAGTTTCACCCCACCCATCAAGTACTCTATCCTGGGGTTCTTGTTCCCTAGGTAAGATGGGGTCTGAATAGCAGGGGTTGGAACGTCAGCGGGGGCATCAGGAGGCCTGACACTGATGAAGCATCACCAGCCGAAACAGGTCCGGCAGCACTCTCTGTCTGTTGCCCCCTGTACAAGAAAGTGACCAAACGACAGGGGTAGAAATGTAGGGGGGGCAGGCCCAACACCAAAGAGCCATCAACAGCTGAGGAAGGCAAGGCAGGGTGTACTGCCAAAACCAACCCTGTGGAAGTGAGGGTGTGGGCGGCAGTGGGGGTCCCCGCCGAGGCGGTCGATGACCCAGCAGCAGAAGACACTAGAAGTAGCGACTGAAAGTGAGTTAGGGAGGACTTCTCCTTATTCCTGCCCTTCTCCCAGTGTATGTGTGTTTACTGGAAGATTTGTCCCAAGCCTTAGAGGAATGAATGGGACCAATGGACAGAGCTGGTGAGGTGGAGTAGCTTCTTACCTGGAGCTCCTTCTCCATTCTGGCAACCTTCTGCTCCAAGAGGAAGGACTCTAGGGCCTTCTGACGGTGCTGCTGGGTAGTCTGGTTGAAGCTGCAGCAAACCTCGCAGGCCTTAACATCATGGGCCTCGCCATGACAGCGGACTCAGCGTAGTCATCCTTGTTGTAGATCTTCGTACCACACCTGCAGTATCTGAAGAGTTTCTCAGGGACAGTCAGCATAAATGAAGATCAAAATCACTTAAGAAATAAAAGTAATAAAAACTTGGGTGAGAAAGACAAGAAAAATACAAATAGAAGATTCTGGCAGTCGCCTGAAGCAGCAGCGTCTCCATGAAGTGTGACGTGCAATGGTCGACGGCAAGAAAAGAACTGAGGAGTGCACAGGGCCGCCCACATTTACATGGGAGAGACGTTGTCAGATGACATCGCCGTGGGCAGACCCTAGTAGACTGCTAGCTAGAAAAGTTTCCATGTGGTCCTAGCGCCTGGTGGCTATAGTTTCATAGGTGTGGCCTGATGCAAGAGATACCCTCAATGAAGATCTGTAATTTACAGAAAACCCCTAACTAAATGCAGAGTAATCGAGAAAACAGACTCAGATACTTTTTTGATATGACTACAAAATGAAAACCAGACTGGAGAACAGTTCACTACAGACTGACTGACTGCTCTCTTCAATCAGAGAAACAGATCTGAGCCACGGCCAGAGTGGAGCACGGATGCAGAGTTTGAACCTACATTCCAAATCCTAAAGCAGAGGCTCTATCTCTGGGGCATCACTCTCAGTCAAGATGACTGCATAAAGCGTAAACAGTAAGTGAGGGATTCCTAGGCTCAAAATTATGTCTGCCACCCTCCAATCCTTTGGAACTAGTCCCGTCCATAGAGAGCTGCTGCAGACACATACCAGGGGTTCAGCCAGTACCATTGCCAACAACAGTACCGTCAAGATACAACCCATCTGGTCCGGGGACATTACCTACCTTCAGGCCTACCAGCCCTTTGTGGACCCTTTTGCCTGTAAATATTGGCTGCCTCATCACTGCGACCCACTTAGTGGTTGCCCTGATGCCATTCTCTGGCAAGGGCCCACCATCCTCCATGGTGAAAACTGAGTAAAAGTAATCATTAAAGATGACGGCCTTTTGACTGTCCTCCTCTATCACCCAACCCCCCTCAGCTAGCCTTACAATTCTCCCTTTTTCCTTTTCCAATATATCAGAACTGCCTTTTCCACTTCTCATGTCGCAGCTCAGTGTCTGCTCTTGCCTCTAACCACCCTCTTTACCTCCCTGTTTTCAGCAATAAATCCTTGTACTTCTGTCGAAGCGCTTATCACAGTATGTCTTCCTATGTTTGGCACTACAGTTCTTGGGGCACCACTATGAGAACAGTCCTGTCGTGTCAGTTTTTGGATATGGAATCTGAATAAATATATGGCCGCACTTTGTACTTGGCAATCCTTGAACAATTGTTTTCATACTAGCACTTGTTGGGGTACAGACCTTTAAGATAAGCCTGGACAAATTTCTGCTCACCAGAGGAATCGGCCACTGTGTACCCTGGGTGGTAGGGAATCCCTAAATTAGCACGTGTTTGCACATCATTCTTCTTTCTTAGGGAGGCAGTATAGCACAGTGGTCTAAGGCTCTGACTTGCAAATCTGGTGGCATCCAGCAGACCAGACCTGGGTTTGAATCCCACAGCTTCCACTTGCATGCTGTGTAACCCTGAGCAAGTCACTTATCTTCCTTGTGCTCCCAGGTTGCACCTGGAAACAAGCTCCGGCTTAGTGTGCCTTTCCTGGTTAAACAATTTCCCCTTTCCCTTTCTTTTATCCATGTTTGTAAAGCAGGAGGAGGGGGGGCTGGCTCCATGTGAAACAAAAAAAACAAAACTCTGCAATTCACGGATTTCATAGCATATTGTGGTATTTCACATAATTAACTACCACACTGCACCTTATAATGCAAACTATGTAACCTATACCCTGGATCCATGTATGCCTGCATCTTTATGTATTATGTTCTCTTCTCTTTCGACCACACCTGACGAGGTACCTTTGGAAATGATCCTCTGGCTCAAAGGTTGTAAACTGATTGCAATATAAAATAAATAAATAAAATAAAAATAAAACACTATGCACCTTGCGGTGAATTTTATTACGCATATTGATGTACTTCGCAGCAAAATGTGGTGAATTGTGTCAATTCGCGTAGTAAAATTTGTGCAGTTGCAGAAAATTGCACTTCGCAAATGCTAGGCATAGTATGTAGCAGGTGAATCTGCTGCAATTCGGCCGCAAATTTTAAATTCACAAAACTCCTAGGGGGGACGTGATGGACCTAGAGTCCTTTCTGACCTAAATTTACTATACACTATATTGAAAAATCTAACCAGTCAAAATACAATTCCAAGTAACCAAAATATTTTACTTAAAAGTTTTGCGAGGCTGCATGATGCCCACTTCCCAGGTTTGGGAGCAAATATTGGGGGAGGGGGGAAGTATGCTGGTTCATGGGCAGCCAAGTTTGGGAAGCACTTCCCAGCTACGGCGTGACAGATGGTGTGTTCCACCACCGCAGTGATCCACAGATGGTGGACCAGGGATTATGCTCCCCCATCAGGGAGTATGTTGCGTGTGCACGAATCACCCAGTTACACATGGGTTGTGCATGATGCTGCAGGGGAGGAGTGAAGGCATTGAAGGAAAAAGGATGGTTGGGGGGGAAACACAACAGAATCCCCCACCAGAATGAATGTCGCTGGCACATGTAGAATTCCCTTTGTGGATCTTCGCTGGTCTAATTGGAAGGAGCCACTGAGGGGGCTGGGTGGTAGCTGGTGCACCAACCCTAAGGAGGGATGGGCACTGAGGGGCAAAAAAAGGCTGACAATTTTTTTTTTTCTGGCTTTAGGTCATGACAAAAAAATAGGACATTAAGTGAACCCACCCACTTAAATCCAGTGGTATCTGCTCATTTCTGCCTCAACAGGTGAGACCTGGACACATGAGGTATGTTATTGAATATGTTAACATGCTCAGAAAGGCATGTTACCTGAGAAATAACTCAGAGGGCGAAGATCCTTATGTAAGTGACACAACCACATGATAAACTCCCATAGGACCAGCCAGCCCCCCATCATCCCCATGTAAGCAGCCCCCCAACCCCAGCCAAGACAGGAAACAAAAAACAGAAAAACTAAACAATTCCACATACACACAGAAAAATCTCACTTCAAGGTCCATATGAGCAGAAAGAAAATATTACTTACCATAATAACATTGTTTCTTCCAGGAGCTCCCTCCGTATGCTTGACTAATGCAGGGATGCCCTGGAAGAAACAATATTACTATGGTAATTTTTTCTTCTCACCCCAGGAATCCCTCAGTATGCTTGACTAAGACAAATTACAAAGCAGTGCAGTTGGGAGAAGGGATCAGAACCTACTTTGAGAAAAGGTTCTGCAGGACTGCAGCACCAAATCTGGCATCTGATCTAGACTGTACATCCAAGCAGTAGTGCTTTGTGAAGGTGTGTACAGTCTTCCAAGCAGCTGCTTTGCAGATGTCGAGTAGGGGAATATCTCTTTTTGCTGCCACTGAGGCTGCAGTGCCCCTAGTGGAGTTGGCTCGGAAGCCTTGAGGTGGCTGTTTACCAGCTTTACTGGGCTCCATGTCATTTCAGTGAATTTTTTTTAGCGACAGCCAATTTCAGCGACTCAATTATAGTGAGTACAACTATAGCGATGGGTAATTACAGCAAATATGTTTTGGGGCACATGTCAGCGACTACAGTGACCGAACCACTCAGCACAGTTTGTCAGGTAATTCAGGCTCCGGTCTGCACCAAAAATTATTATCCTGTCTTCACTCCCACTATCCCATAGCAGGAAACGCTCACCCCCAAGGGTTCTGGTGTACTCCAATGGGATCATCAGCTCGGCAGCACACCCCGGCATCACAGGACACACCTGTTCAGACTTCCAGATCCTCTGTACAGTCCAGCGCATCAGCCTCACATCTGGCAACAGGTGCAGGCACGAGTAGCTCCTGGTGACACAGGGGGGCTATGCCCCCCTGCCCACCCCCGGACCTCCCTATTTCTATTATTTTAACACCACACTGCTCTTGGACCCAGGGGTTATTTTGCATTTTTGGGGTTGCTGAATTTTACAGTTGCCATAATGCATAGTCGCCATATTGTGCAGTCAGTTACTATATTGCCTTGTTCACTGTAATGGGCCATTCACTAAAGTTGTAATCGCTATTACTGATTCGCTGAAATTGATTTGCTCAAATTACTTTGCTGAATTGACGTGCTACTGCTGTACTGTAACATAATTGGATGCAAGAGACTATCCAACGAGAGACAGTTCTCTTAGAGGCTGGCCTGCCTTTGCCCACCTCGCCATAGGTGAGGAAAAGTTGGATGTGAGAGGATGTGAGCTGCTTGGTGTGCGCCAGGTAGTAGATCAGTGCCCTCTTTACATCCAGACTGTGGAGCTTATGCTCACCAGGAGTGGATTTTTCTGTGAAAAAAACAGGAAGAGTTATGGATTGATTAAGGTGAAATTCAGACACCACCTTTGGGAAACAATTCCTGCTAGTCCTGAGAACTACTTTATCCCTGTGGGAAATGATGTAGTTTGGTTCAGTGCAGAGAGTTTGCAGCTCTGAAATCCTTCTAGCTGAAGTGATTGCCACTAGGAATACAGTTTTCCAGGTGACATATTTTAAATCAGCAGCCGCCATGGGTTCAAATTGAGACTCCATCAACTTTGCTATACACAGGTTCAAATCCCAGGGAGGGACAGGTTCTCTAAATGGGTGTTGAAGGTGCAGCAGGCCTTTAAAACATTTCTTGACGATGGAATGAGAACTGAGAGATTTCTCCTTACCAGCAGGGATGTAGGCTGAAATGGCTGCCAGGCGAACCTTCAGCGATGAGGTTCTAAGGCCTGATGCTTGTAAGTATACCAAATAGTCTAGTATGGAAGACAGGCTAGCTTGCAGTGGGTCAATCTGCCTGTCCCTACACCAAAATTGAAAATCTCTTCCATTTGGAATCACAAGTCTTTTTGGTACTTGGCTTCTTGGCCAGTCGAAGGATTCTCAGGACTTGCTCTGAATATTGAGAGTCTGGGAGCTGTAGCTCCTCAAGTACCAAGCTTTGAGGTGAAGGGATTGTACACTGGGGTATGGGACCCCTGTCTGAGGCAGGGGCAGGCGAATGGGCCACCTGACTGAGAGGGCTAGCAGCAGTGTGTACTAGGGTTGCCTTGCCTAGTCTGGAGCCACCAGAATCATGGTTACCGGCTGGTTTTTGAGTTTTAGTAGAACCCCGAGAATCAGAGGAAATGAAGGGAAGGTGTACAGAAACCTCCCTGTCCAATCCAGAGACAGGGCATCCACTGGCACAGAGCCCAGAGCTGGAGGCCTGCAGCAGTACAGGGGAACCTGATGATTGGGGTTGGAGGCGAAGAGGTCCATCTCTGGAGTGCCCCACCTCCGGAAGACTGTGGCCAGCACCTGTTTGTTTAGAGTCCACTCATGGTGGCTCTAACTGATGCAGCTCAGGGAGTCTGCCAGCAAATTGCCCTTGCCTGGCAGGTGAATGGCAGTGAGCTGCATGTCCAGGGAGTAGGCCAAAGACCAGACCGTCAATGCTTCTGTGCAGAGCTTTGTGGATCTTGTGCCCCCTTGCTTGTTTTTTTTTTTTATTTCTTTTTTAATTAAAGTGTTTTTGTTACATTTGAGTTGAGTACATTTCATAGATTTCGTTGTATTTTCACATATCTTGAGTCATTATATGTTATTGACAGGTTTTTGTTTTTTTTTGTATTTCACCCATAGGTTTAAATGTTTGATACGGAATATTATGAATCCTTTTGGTCAAAGACCTTACTAAAGGCAAAGCTCCAACTCCTTTCTATATAGATCAGAGCTTATTTACCCCTTATGTTTTGTTTATTCCTTCATATCTACTATATCCGGTTGAGAGATTTCCTCTTCTCAGATAGGTCCTCCCTCCTTGATTAAATTTTCCTTCCCCTCATCTCTTTGAAACTTGTTCGATCCTTCTCCCTGTTACTCCCCCCACCAATTCCATCAACTTAGGGACAGAAGTGTGGATCCATCTCAGTTTGGTAGAAAACCCACTTCTGCCATTTCATCATGTATGTTGGAGCTTTACCCTGAATTTTAGCATTAAGATTTTCTATTTCATACAATTCGGACATGGTGGATCTCCATTCTGATACTGTTGAAATTATAGTGGTCATCCATCTACTAGTAATAGACTTTTAGGCTGCCAGAATACTGGGAGGCAAAAGAGTTTTTCCCCCACAGAGGGGAATGGTCTGGAAAGATCCCTAGCAGTACCTGCTCGGCTGTCGATTCTATCTCTTGTTCTATTAATTTGGTTAATTCTGTTTGTAAGGATAGCCAAAAGGGCATCAGAGAAGGACACTGCCAGAATATGTGTCCCAGTGTCACCCTCGGGAATCCACATTTTCGCCAGCAGACTCCATATTCTTCCGGAAGGAATTTAATCAGAACTGCCGGTGCTCTAAAGAAGCGGAAGTGAAACTTCCACGCAAATTCCCTCCAAAATGGAGGAGTAGTGATCTTTAACGCACTCACAGCTGATCTCTTCCACTCCTCCATGGTTATTTATAGATAGAAACATAGAAACATAGAATTTGACGGCAGATAAGGACCGCTTGGCCCACCCAGTCTGCCCATTTCCCTGCCTGCTGGATAAGCTGCAGATCCTAGTTAACCAGCAGCCTACTTCTTCATACCCCCATCCCCTAGAATTGCCTTATGACTGTCCCATGCATGCTTGAATTCCACCACTGTTTTTGACTCCACGACCTCCTCCGGAAGGCTGTTCCATGCATCCACAACCCTCTCTGTGAAAAAATACTTCCTTAAATTACCTCTGAGCCGCCCCCCCTCTATCTTCAAATTGTGCCCCCTTGTTCTTGCACACCTCTTTTTTTGAAAGATGCTACCCTCTTGGACTTTGTTGATTCCTTGAGGTACTTAAACGTTTCTATCATGTCCCCCTCTCCCTCCTTTCCTCAGGCTATACATATTAAGCTCCTTTAGTCTCTCTTCATATGTCTTCCGGTGCAGACTCTGCACCATTTTAGTGCCCTCCTCTGGACAGCTTCCATCCTGTCTACGTCTTTGCGAAGACTGGGTCTCCAGAACTGCACGCAGTACTCCAGATGTGGTCTGACCAGCTGTCTGTACAGAGGGATAATAACTTCCTGTTTTCTACTGGTGATGCCTCTCCCTATGCATCCCAATATCCCCCCAGCCCTCCTTGCTGCCCTCTCACATTGCTTGCCCACCTTTAGGTCATCTGATATGACTACCCCCAGGTCCCTTTCCATTTTTGTTGTTGTTAGTATCTCACCCCCCATTGTGTACTCTTCCCCTGGGTTTTTGTTTCCCAGGTGCATTACCTTGCACTTCTTAGCATTGAATCTAAGCTGCCATATATTTGACCATTCCTCTAACCTTGCCAAGTCCCTTTTCATCCTTTCCACCCCACCTTGTGCATCAACTCTGTTGCAGATCTTTGTGTCATCTGCAAAGAGACATACTTTTCCTTCCAGTCCCTCTGCAATGTCGCTTATAAAGACATTGAAGAGGACTGGTCCTAATACTGAACCCTGCGGTACCCCACTAGTAACCCCCCTTTCATCAGAGTGGACTCCATTTACTATTACTCTCTGTGTCCTATTTTCCAGCCAATTTTACCCAGGCTGTCATCTTGGGACCCTCCCAGGCTAGCTAACTTGTATATTAATCTTTGTGTGGGACTGTGTCAAATGCCTTACTAAAGTCTAGGTAGGCCATGTCCACAGCCCCCTCCTGATCTACTACTTTGGTCACCCAGTCAAAGAAATCTATCAGATTTGTCTGGCATGACCTTCCTGCTGTGAATCCATGCTGCCTTGGGTCCTGTGCCCCTCTGGCCTCTAGATACTCGACAATTCTTTCCTTCAGAGTGATTCCATCATTTTCCTACCACTGAGGTTAAACTAACAGGTCTGTAGTTTCCTGCTTCTGCCTTGCTCCCAGTTTTGTAGGGAAATCACATCTGCCCTCCTCCAGTCCTCGGTACCACCCCATCCTCCCATGATTTGTTAAACAGGGTAGTCAGTGGTGTCACTAATTCTACCCTTAGTTCTTTTAGAATTCTGGGATGAATCCCATCAGGCCCCATTGCTTTGTCCACCTTCAGTTTTAAGAGTTCTTTCAGAACCCTTTCTTCTGTAAATGGGCTGGTATCAACTTCTGTATCCAGTGTGTTTCTACTGTTTGTTCTAGGTACCCCCTTCCTTTGTAAATACTGAGCAAAATATTTGTTTAGTATCTCTGCCTTTTCACAGTCTCCTCTGCCCACCTCCCCCCTTTATTAAGCCTCACTATCCTCCTTGGTCTTCCTTCACTCCCTGATGTACCTATAAAAGGTTTTATCCCCCTTCTTAACTGAGTTGGCTATCTTGTCCTTGGTTTGGGCCTTTGCTGTTCTGACTGCCTTCCCAGCTTCCTTTTGCTTTAACTGATACAGTTCTCTGTCCTTCTCCTTCTGTGATTCCTTGTACTTCCTGAAAGCTTTCTTTTCTCTTGAACCTTCACTGCCACTTCCTTTGAGAACCATAGTGGTTTCTTACATCGTTTAGTTTGTTTATTTGCTTCACACAAAGGCTTGTTGCCTCTGTGATGGCAGTTTTATCATTCCCATTGTTCTTCCACCCTCCTTCCTGCCCATTTGCTAGTGCATTCCTTAGGCACTTACCCATGTTAGCAAAGTCAGCCCTCCTAAAATCAGTACCTTTGCCTTCGTATGACTTGACTCTATTGCTGTGTTTATTGTGAACCATACTGTTCGATGGTAGCTAGTTCCCAGATGGCTACCCACTTCTACATCTGTGATCCTCTCTTCATCTCCATTTGAGAGAACCAGGTCTGAGATTGTTCCCTCTCGAGTGGGCTCCAATACTAATTGTCTAAGGCATGCCCCCGTAGGGCATCTAGAATAACCCCACTCTTTGAAGTGACTGCTGCAACTGCACTCCAGTTAACATCTGGCATATTCAGATCAGCCATCAGCAATATCTCCCTTTTCTGCCATACTAAGTATACTTTCTATCATTTCCTTGTCCATTTCCTTCCCCTGAGAAGGGGGTCTGTATACAACCCCTGTGCGGATTGTGGTGCCATTGCCGGTCTCCAAATTTACCCACAGTGCTTCTTCTCCTCCCTGTTTACCCTTTTGTTCTGTTGCTTTGATTCCTTCCCTTATGTAAAGAGCTACTCCTCCTCCTCTTTTACCCTCCCTGTCCCTCCTGTAGATAGTGTATCCTTGTATGTTTACATCCCAGTCATGGTTTTGTGTGTACCATGTTTCTGTGACTGCCACAATATCCAGATGTTCCTCCTCCATCAAGGCCACTAATTCAGGAAGCTTGTTACTCAGACTACGGGCATTGGTACTCATTGCTCTCCATTTTTTGATGGCTTTACTTTCTGTTGCAGCATCCCCCACTGACCTTTCTACCTCGGTCTTTTTCCCATTTAGTACCCTGTTTTGTAGGGAGAGGCTGGGATTTTTCTGCTGCTTATCAGTGCCTCCCCCCTTGACTAGTTTAAAAGCTTGCCAATGAAGCATTTAAACCGATTGCTCAAAAGACTTGTTCCTTCCTGGACAGATGCAGACCATCCTGCCAGTATAGGCTGGTGTCCTCCAGGTGGAACCCCAGTCCCAATGAAGCCAAACCCCTGTGCTCCACACCATTTTTCAACCACTCATTAAACTGCATGGTGCAAAGTACCTTTCCTCACTCATGCCATTTACAGGCAGCACCTCTGAGAAGGATACTGTGTGCTACCTGTCTTAGCCCTCCCCAGTTCTACAAAGTCCTTCTGCACTGCTCTAAGCTCATGTTGAGCCAAGTCATTTGTCCCTAGGTGGACAATGACATCCAGCTCGAACTCCCCGTGCAGCTGTTCTCGTGATCCTGAGGATCGCTTCCTGTCCCTACAAGCCATGGCACCAGGCAGGCACTTTACTTCAGTTTTCTCTGCTCCCCAGTTCTATCCCTAATAATTGGGTCCCCCACCAGGGCTGCTTCCCTTTCCTTGTGGCATCCTCTGCCTCCTTCCTGTGGGCCTCCCTTGTGACAGGTGTCCTCAGCCTCCTTAATCTCCTCTGTGGGTGCATCCATAGGGGAGCTGTGCTCCCCCAGAATGGTGTATGGATTGTGGAGTGGAACAACTGACTGGGTGTGCCTCTGTTCCACCCTCCACACCCTCCCTGAGCCCACTGTGGTCCAACTGCTATGCTTTCTTTGCAACCTCTGAGGTAGTGGTGGTGGCTCTGGTGCTCCCTGGATGGGGGGGTTCCCTTCCTACCATCCAGTCTGGCCTGGGGAAGGTTTCTTACTGCTGTCCAGTGTGGCCTGAAGATGGGCAACTTCCTCCCTCAGGGCAGAGAGTTGTCTACAAATAGGGCAGCATCTCAGCCTCCAGAAAGACTCCCGGAAGACTGCTGCCCCACAGTACTATTACATTGCACTACTCCCACATGACTATGTATTTTTTTTGTGTGTGTGTGTGCTTGTGTGAGTGATTGGTTTGTTATATAGAAATATATATATATTATACAATGTGAATGCGTATATTTTCAGTGCTGTGTGCTAGAGAGGATATGACATTGATATTCACCTTGCACTCTTGAGGAAATGATGTCAGAACCCAGGTATAAAGGAACTATTTCCAGGGGTGGGTGGGGTGAGGGTGGGGAAGGGGTTGGGCCTAAACTGTGCCCTCACAAAACAATCAGCTAAGAGCTCTGACCCACCACTGCGATGAGTGCCTTCCTGTCTGCAAGATACTATACACAACAATTTGACAGAGAAAATCCCTGTTAATCAAACAGAAAAATCCAGACATCCAAGTCAGACACAGGTAAACCTCCCAGCCCCAAAACAGCCTGGTGGTTTGTGCTCTGAAAGCAGTCAGCCCCAAAATAAGTCAGCTGTGCTTTGAACTCTTCCTGCACTGAAAATCTTAAGAATTGTAACAAGACTGTCTTTTCCTGATAATTGTAAATTCCTTATTTCACCTTTCAGTTAGAAGCAGCCTCACCTGCAGTATATCTGCTACAAAGCAAAGACAATTGAAAGGTTCTCTCCTCTGTTGTGAGCACAACTCGCTTCTTGCAAATCCTATGTTCAGTATTGCAGCTCCCAACAAGAGATAGTTTGACTAGGAAAAATATTAGCTGTTCTGATGAGTTTGCTATAAACACTGCTTATAATACTGTTCTCAGGTCTGTTACCCAAGCTATTGGCTGATTAAGTCTCTGTGATGTCATCACTTCCTGAGAAAGTTTGGAATTGCCTTTTAAGGCAAACAAAGATAAACACAGAAAACAGTTTACTGTCTGGGTCAAATACACAAACTGTACCTGCACTTATTTCAGGATTTGTGACAAATGTTTTGCCCAGAGTTTAAAATCTTCCTGCACTGAAAATCTTAAGAATTGTAACAAAACTGTCTTTTCCTGATAATTGTAAATTCCTTATTTCACCTTTCAGTTAGAAGCAGCCTCCACCTGCAGTATATCTGCTACAAAGCAAAGACAATTGAAAGGTTCCCCTCCCTCTGTTGTGAGCACAACTCACTTTCTTGCAAATCCTATGTTCAGTATTGCAGCTCCCAACAAGAGATAGTTTGACTAGGAAAAATATTAGCTGTGATGGAGGTCTTTGTTCCATTCCTGTAGTATGGATTCAGTTGAGTCCTTCTGTTCGTTTCTCAATTCTCTATATATAATACCAATTAGATGCTTACCCAAGTTTCCCCTTATGGCCTCCATGAATAATTTAAGTAATTCCAGGGTTGGATCTTGGATTTGGGGTTGGATAATTCGATCTCTGAGTATATGATTCCTAACCTGGAAATAACGGAATAAGTCTGATCTGCGAAGGCCATATTGGGACTGTAGTTTTTTCAAACGGGAGTAGACCCTGATGGGACATAAACTGGAAAAGATGTGAATGGCCTAGTCTTCTCCATTCCTGGAATGTGGGGTCCATATATATAGGTGTAAATGAATCCTCTTCTGATAATAATTTAATATATTTGTATATAATACGGAAAAGCCCCATTTGCCTAGAACGATTCCAACATTTATAGATTTGAGCTGTAATACCCGTTAAGGTAGCGGGTAACAGAGACCTCTCCTCTGAGGAGAGAAGAATTTTTTTGACATCAAATAAATCATTTAGATAAAATTCGATATCCTTCCAAGGAGTCAAGTAGGATTCTGTCAGCCATATTAAGATTATCCTAAGGAACAATGCCTTAGAGTATAATTTGAAATCAGGAAGGTTAAACCCCCCCCGAGCCAGGGACAATTTAAGAACTGATAGTCGTATCCTTGGACGTCCTTTACCCCAAATAAACGTGGAGATTAATGTGTCCTATGATTTAAAATAATATATTGCCAGTAAATAGGGGATATTCTGAATTAGATAAAGTAATCTAGGTAATATATTCATTCGCACTATTTCTATCCGTTGGTGGAAGGGGGTGAGAAATGTCAACCATATTTCCAGGTCATTTTGGATTGTAGTCATGAGGGGATCATATTTTAGAATCCCCAGTACTTCTGGGTTAAGAGAGATGTTAATTCCTAGGCATTTTATTTTGGTAGTGTGCCATTTAAATGGATATTCCTTTTCTAGTTTTTGGGTGGGGTAAAATTAAAGGGCAGGATCTCTGTTTTTGCAGTATTTAACTTGAAACCCGCTAGTTTCTCATATCGTTTCAATATTTGCCAAGCTGCCGGAGTTGATTGAGATGGGGACAACAGAATCAATAGAATATCATCAGTGAACGTATTTATTTTATGTTCTTGTGCTATTGGAATTCCTTCTACAGGGGTTGTATTCCTCAACCTTACTGCAAGTGGTTCCAAATATAATGCAAATAGGTAGGGTGATAAAGTACACCATTGTCTTGTGCCCCTACTTAATTTAAATGGTGAGGATAGGTTCCCATTTACTCGCATATAGGCCCTAGGGGAACTATATAGTTTGATAAGAGAAGTGATGAATGAAGCCGGAAAGTGAAAGGCCGCTAGGGTTCTCCACAAGAATGGCAATTAGACTCGATCAAAAGCCTTTTCGGCATCTAGGCTAATGAAAACTGATGGGATTTTCCTAGTTTTAACATATTCCTGTAGTATTAGGGTCCTGCGGATGTTATCCGTAGTACTCCTGTTCTTAATAAACCCTGATTGATCCAATGATATAATCTTTGGCATTATAGATTCGAGTCTAGACGCCCAGATTGCTGTATAAATCTTATAGTCAACATTTAAAATGGAAATAGGTCTGTAAGATGCTGGGTCCGAATTATCTTTATTTGGTTTAGGTATTGGGGCAATGGTGGCGTAATCCCACGATGGTGGAGGAACTCCCTCTTGGGTTATCTCAGCAAATAACATATGTAATTTTGGGGTTAATTCTTTTTTAAGTATTTTATACCACTCAGGTATAAAACCATGAGGTCCTGGACATCGTCCCGAGTTCAGGTTTGTGATAGCTTCCTGAATTTCTAATTGTGTTATGGGAGCTTCTAAACTTCCTATTTGAGTAGAGGAGAGGGTGGGCAGGGTCATCTGGTCCAGAAAGTTTGATATTTCAGACAGTTCAGGAGTTGTTTCCGGTGAGCATAGATTAGTGTAGTACTCTGAAAAGGTCTGCAGAATATGAGCATCTGAATGGTATGTTGTACCAAAATAAGGATTTCTAAGTTTCAATATTGTGGAAGTATTTTTCCTAGCTCTGTGCTTCTGAGACAATCTCCGAGCCCCCCTAGCTCCTCCCTCATGGACCATTTGTCTTAAATATATTAATGATTGTTCCTTTTTGTTATCCATAATTTGCTGTAATTCCGCCTTTGTATCCCTAATTTTTTGATGTAATTCAATATCTCCTTCTCTATATAACATCTGGTAATTCAGTAGCTGTTCAGATAGTTCAAGTTGTTTCTCTTTATTTTTTTTTGAGGTGTAGGCTATTATTTCTCCCCACAGTGTTGCCTTCATGGCATCCCATTGTATCGCCTCTGTGATGTCTTGTGATTCATTTTCTGTATAAAATTGGTGTGTTCTTTTTTTAATTATCTCCTCGAATTTTTTATCTTTTAATGTTAATGGGTTTAATCTTCATAAGGCCCTTTTCTTTTCCCAGCCCAAGTCTATTTTCAAAATTAAGAGGTGGTGGTCAGATAGTAATTTTAAGCCTGTTGTCATATCCTGGACTGATGTGAAATGCTCACATGTCGTCATGAAATAATCTAGTCAGGAATATGATTTAAACTGTGGTGAATAATATGCATAACCAGAAGTAAAGGGAAATAAGCATCTCCATACATCTATAATACCCAGGTGTTCTATTGTTTTTATTTTTAACTGTAGTATTTTTCCTATGAGTTTGTAGATTAGAGTTATCTAAATGTGGGGATAAGGTCATATTGAAATCCCCTCCCATAAGTAGTCACCCCTGAAGATTGTCTAACAATGTAGACAAAAAGCCCTTCAGTATTGGGAATCTTGTCTGAGGGGGAAAATAAACACTAGCCAAGGTAATTTTGGCCATATAAAAGGCCCTATACAATTACATAATGACCCTGGGCATCAATATGGGTTTTTTGTACTTCCGAGGTGGTTGTTGCTGGAATTAAAATGATTGCTCCCCATTTCCTGCCCCTTGGGTGAGAGGAGGCTATGACCTTATATTTATTACCCCAAGCCCATTTCTTGTGTTCTGATTCTGAAAGATGGGTTTTCTGAAGGTAAATAAGGTCTGCCTTCTGTTTGTTCAGGTATTGTTTAAGGCGGGACCTTTTTTAGGGTCATGGAGTTCATCTATATTTAATGAAATAATCTTGATTGGGTCAACTGGCATCATTATTTCTTTGGAGCCTGTCTGTTTTTTCCCTTCCTCTAGTTGGTAGAAAATTTGTACTTTCCAGACCATTCCCCTGCAAGGGTCGGTGGTCCAAAAATCTGTGTGAAAATTTCACTGTCTTGTATATTTACCATATAACAATAAACATAGTTTAATCTGGATAAACTCTTGACTCATGCATTTTTTATCCCTTCGCCCTCCCCTCTCCTATATGGTATCCAGCCTTCCCATTATCTCTTATTAAGCATGTTTTTCCGAAAGTATACCACATTACATATCAAATGAATTAACTGACTTATGGTTAAGTTATGTAGTAATATAATAACATAGTATGTGTAACTGGAAACCAGAATACCCCCTCACCCACAGTTCTTTTAACTCTCTTTGTAAAGTAACATAACTGAACTGCTAGTACATGATAACTGTACTTAAACTTATTAACTTTAACAAAAACTTTATGCAGAATGACTCCCATTTGGGGGGTGCTCAACTGGAGCTCCCCCTGAAATCTCCTGTCCTTATCTTCATCCAAAGCAGGAGAGGAGTTTGGAGCATTATACCCCTCCTGGGCAATGGTAGTACCCAGTATGAGTATGATAGCCCGAAGTAGAATGGAGCAAAATCCATTCTGTAGAGGTAACAGTGTGTCTGTTGACATTTACATGCCTTTTTTTTTGTATTATCTATTTTTCCGCCCCCTTGCTCGCTGGTCCTCCACTCCTTCAGGCTCTGACAAGTTCCCCTGACCTCTTCTGTCCTTGCCCGGCCCTCCTCTAGTCCCCAGATCGCAGCCGACCCCCGGGATATCCCGGTGTGTCCCTTCACCGGGCGGGTCCCTCTCCTCCGAGGGGGAAGGCACTGGGGGGGTAGCCCCAGCACATCCTTCTAGGGCCTGGGGGTGCTGCTGGGGAACAGGAGGCACCGGGAAGGCGCTGGAGGCCCCTAGGAACAGAGAGCCGTCATCCAGAGGGCCAGTGAGCGATTTTCCTGGCTTTTCTGTTGGGGGTAGCATAGTGACGTCCCGGCTTATGCCGACGTCCGCTCCTCCCCCGGTTAGTATTGGGCCGTGCGTCCTGTGATACTCCCAGCCTCGGCTAGGAGCCAGCAGGCGCCGGACCAGCCCCTCCCGGAGCAGGAGGCTATCCCTGGGATGCTCAATCCTTCTCCGGCCCTCCAGTGACCCGGGCTCGTTCCCGAACCCGGGTCGCTGGTGTCGCAAGCGGAAATCCAACCGCTGCGCTGGCGGGCCGGCATGACATTTACGTGTATTATCCGAGAAGCTTCCCCTCTAATCAACTAATTGTATGGCTTTACTTTACTTTACTCTTTTTGCCTTAAAAAGAGAGGGAAGACGACCTCTAGTGGGCAATGTCTGAATTACAGCCCAATTTAGGTTTTGTTCACTATCCCGGCTCCCACTTTTTTTTTTTGTTACCTATATTTCAATCCTTCCCCCCAACTTTTCGTTTAAGGTAGATCAATACTTTGAGGTCCTGTAATTTTACAGGTTCCCCAATTATCAGGATCCTGGGTCTAAAGGTAAATCTCCTCCTACAGACAGCCCTGTGTGATATATATACAGTGTGCTGAAGAGTCCTTCATATAGTCCTTTATTTTCGTTGACCCCACCTGTTGCCGTTGGAGTCCTGAGAGCAGCTGGTCCGATGGGAGTCACTCAAAAACTGCAAAGTATTCCAACTCCTATAGAACCGACTACTTCACATCGAAGACCCTCTCGGTATGAACCCAGACCCTGCAATGGTGGGGGCAGGCCCTACAAGAGTCCACCCTGAGGTAAAGTGAGGAGGCCCAGCAGGGAACAAGGGGCAACCTGAGAAACCATCAGGAAGAAGGTCATGGTCTCATTCGTTTAGCTCCTTAGCCTGGGGGGAACCCCCACCATCAATGAGCTATTTGTGGTCTAAACTGGCAACCTAGTGCCTAATAACCGAATAAACAGGTAGACTTGTATGGGTTAGAGTTGATTATGGTTGCCTGGACCTCATAGAGACACCCTCTCCCAGAGTCCCTCATTCCTCCGCTCAACACCCAGGCCCCCCACCACCACCATTATCAGGGCGGATCACCACCCAAGAGAGAAAAACAAAAAGTGTACAAGTGTCTAACCTCCTTATGCATTTTCAGGTGGGTAAGGTGGGGTTTCTGAATTGTGGAAGTCTTTTTAAGATGTCGTTCATCTGGAGTTGTGGTGTTTGGAACCTTCTCTTGTCCGATTGGTCGCTTTGGGCTATTCGGGATTTAACAGATTCAGCCGTTTTTTCATTTATTACCCCCTTCTTTAAGAGGTCAGACATTGCTTCTGTGGCTGAGTTGTACATGTGCTGACCTGATGTGAGGAAAACAAGTAATTTTGCAGGGTATGGGGTGCGAAATCGTATTTTCTGCACACGGAACGATGGGAAAAGAGGGCTATAGTCCCTTCATTGTTTCTGTGTAGAAGGGGCATAATCGTTATCAAATAATAATCTTTGTTGCCCCCACATAACTGTCCCCTTCTGCCATGCCTTCTTTAAAATACTTTCCTTGGTTTGAAAGCTAAGAAATCTCAGGACAAAGGAGTGTGGCCTTGCTTCGGTTTGTGAGGGCTTGGGGCCCAGTGCTCTGTGAGCCCTCTCAATATCTAAGTGAAAGTCGGGCTCCAAATCCAGCAGTGACCTTAATAAATAATCTGAAAAAGCTCTAGGGTCATACCCCTCTTCATTTTCAGGTAAGCTGAAAATTTGAATATTTCGCCTTCTACCGTTGTTCTTGGCACCCTCCTGCCGTATTGAAATAGCCAGTTGTTCAGATGCTATGGCTCTTAATGTCTCCTCTAGGTCATCTAGTCTGGTGGAGTTCAGGGAGATCTGGGTGTCCGCCTCGTTCATGAGTTTCTGAAGTGCACCTAAGTCTGATTTAATTTCCTGCAGTGACTCACGGACTTCTCCCCTAAACTCCCCTATCGCCTGTAGGATAGCATCTGAATTGGTCTCCAAGTATTTTTTTTGTATGGCTTTTGTTCTACCAGATGAGGCTGACATTTTGGTGTCAGTAGATGGAGGTGGCCTGGTGTTCAGTTCTCCTTTGTCTGACATGCGGTCTTCTCCGTCGGCTGTTTCAGTGAATGTTTGAAACCTGTTTCTGTTTTGTTTTGCCATTGTAGATGGTAAGGGCAATATCCGAAGGTGTTCCTTCACCCTTAGAAGTCTGAATTAGATTTAGTTGAGTAGAATGAATGCCCTTTTCTTTTAATTCAAGTGGGAGCCTCTCGTTCTGCATGTTTAGTCTGCCATACCAGAACCGGAAGTCCTGCCCCCTTGCTTGTTGATGTAGAACAAGGCAGTGGTGTTGTCTGTCCTGATCTGGACAGATTGACCCCTTAGCTGGGGGGCAAAGGCTTTGATAGCCAAGCACACAGCTCTGAGCTCGAGGAGTTTTATGTGACATCTGAACTCTGCAGGGGACCACGACCCGCTTATGGACTGGTCTGCCAGGTGTGCACCTCACCCCAGGAGGGAAACATCTGTAGTTAGCACTCTAGAGGGTTCCTTTTGCTGGAAAGGGATTCCTTCCCTGAGGTTTTCCTTGTCCATCCACCAGTCCAGGGCTTGCAGAAGGGTCCTTGTGACTGGAATGAGCTTTGACAGAGTCTCTTAGGAATTTGACAGGCTCTCTCTTTCCTGAGACCAATGAGATCTCAGATGGTATTGAATGTCTCTCATCTGAAACCTGGCACCTGGAATTACAGCTGTAGTAAAGCCCATGTGCCCTAGGAGCCTGAGTCAGTGCCTGGCTGACCATGCTTGGCTCAAAACAAATGAGTGTGTGCCAGGGTTTGGAGAGTGTGCACTTTGCCTAGTGGGAGCAGGGCATTCCCCTGCTGGGTGTCCAGTTCTGCTCTAATGAACTGCAGTAGTTGGACTGGCTTGAAATGGGACTTTTCTGTGTTAATCAAGAAGCTCAGAGACTCCAGGGTGTGTTGTGTGAGACAGAGTCTCTCTGATCTTTTGGGAAGACTTGTCCACTATGAGCCAGTCATCCAGATAAGGAGAGACAGAGATCTCCTGTCTTCTGAGATGGGCTGCCACCAATGCCAGACACTTTGTGAAAACTTTGGGAACTGAAGAAAGACCGAATGGTAAGGCTGCAAACTGGTAATTGCCAGAGGGCAGTCTGAATCATAGAATCATTTCATTGAATCTTGACGGCAGAAAAGAACCATATCAGCCCATCTAGTCTGCCCTTTTTTCCCCCTACACCTCCTCCTCCCTGCTAGCCCCCACCCTCCCCCCTGATACTCAGCCCCATATGGTTGTCCCATGCCCTCTTGAATTCTTCCACCGATTTAGCTCCCACTCCATCTGGTAGTCTGCTCCAGGGCTCCACCACCCTATCTGTGAAGAAACGCCCTCCCACATTGCCCCTGTATCTTTTTCCTTGCAAGTCTGAGGCTGTGCCCTCTAGTTCTAATCCCCTCCTTCCTCTTAAGTAAACCCTCTTCTCCCACTTTATTGAGTCCCTTTACATATTTAAAAGTTTCAGTCATGTCTCCCCTTTTCCTCCTTGTCTCCAGCGTGTACAGATTCAGCTCCTTACACCACTGCTCATATGACTTTCCTTGCATACCCTCCACCATCTTGGTTGCCTTCTCTGAACACACTCCAACACATCTATATCCTTGCGGAAATGAACCCCCCAGAACTGAACCCCATACTCCAGGTGCGGCCTCACCATAGCTTTGTAAAGGGGCATTATTATCTCCCTCCTTCTGCTAGTAATGCTCCTGACTATGCACGCCAACATTCCATTGGCCTTTCCCGCCACCCTGCTACACTGGATTCCTACCTTAAGTTTCGAGGAGACTATGATCCCCAGATCCCTCTCCTGTTCTGTTACTTTGATTTCCTCCCCATCTAGTGTGTACCCTGCTCTTCTGTTCCTACTCCTCAAGTGCATCACATCGCGCTTCTTGGCATTAAATTTCAGCTGCCACATCCCAGACCATTTTTTAAATGTCTTTAAGTCCTCCCTCATGTCCTCCACCTCCCCGGGGTGTCCACCCTATTGCATATTTTTGTATCATCAGCAAACAGGCACACCCTCCCCCTCAAACCCTCCACGATATCACTGTAGATGTTGAAGAGAAGCAGACCCCAAACTGAATCCTGTAGCACTCCACTCTTCATCCTCACCATCCTGGAGTGCACCCTGTTTAGCACCACCCTCTTGAGTTCTACCTGCCAGCCAGGCCTCCACCCATCTTATTTTCCCACCCAACCCCAGGCTTTCCATCTTGCTCACCAGCCTCCTATGGGGGATGATGTCGAAGGCCTCAATGAAGTCCAGATATGCCACGTCCACTGCCCCCCTCTCCTGGTCAATCATCTGAGTCACCCAACCAAAGAACTGAATTAGGTTTGTCTGGCAAGACTTCCCCTTCATGAAGCCATGCTGTCTGCTGAATCTGAGATACTTTCTGTGAGCGGGCCTGATTGGAATGTGAAAACAGGCATCCCTGAGATCCAGGGAGGCTAGCCAGTCTACCTGTTGTAAGGAGGGGGATCTCCAGGGTGACCATCTTGAATTTGGGATTGAACAGGTGCTTGTTCAGGTAATGGAGATCTAGAATGGGTCGCCAGTCCCCATTTTTCTTTTAGGTGAGAAAGAACCTGGAATAGAGGCCTTTCCTGCATTGGGAGAGAGGAACTTGTCCACCTTCAGCTTCAAGAGTCCCTTTAGGACTCTCTCTTCCGTGACTGGACTGGTGTCCACCCCTTTTCCCTGTGTGTGTCTACTGGCTAATTTTGGTCCCTCCCCTCCCCGTCTTTTGTCAATACCGAGTAAAAGTATTCATTCAGGACCTGGAAAAAACTCATATACTGAATGAATACTTTTGCTCTGTATTCAAAAAAAAAAGGGAAGGGACCAAAATTAGCCAGTAGAGACACACAGGGAAAAGGAGTGGACACCAGTCCATTCATGGAAGAGAGAGAGTCCTAAAGGAACTCTTGAAGCTGAAGGTGGACAAGGCAATGGGGCCGGGCGGGATACATCCCAGAATCCTAAAAGAACTCAAGAGAGGTACCACTGACAGCCCTATTCAACAAATCGTTGGAGGAGGGAGTAGTACCAGAAGACTGGAGGAGGGCGAACGTGATACCCCCTTCACAAAATTTGGAACAAGGTAGAAGCGGGAAACTATAAACCAGTCAGTTTGACCACAGTGGTAGGAAGATAATGGAATCACTGTTAAAGGGAAGGATTATAGAATATCTAGAAGCCAGCGGGGCATAAGACTCAAGGCAACACAGATTTACAACAGGAAAGTCTTGTCAAACTAATCTGACAGATTTCTTTGACTGGGTGACCAGGGTAGTAGATCAGGGATGGGTGGTGGACATGGCCTACCTAGATTTCAGCAAGGCATTTGGCACAGTCCCGCATAAGAGATTAAACAAGTTGGGCAATCTGGGAGTGGGTCCCAAGGTGGTAAACTGGGTCAGAAATTGGCTTAGCAACAGGACACAGAGGTGGTGGTAAAGGGAGTTCAATCTGAAGAAAGGGTGTAACCAGCGGGGTGCCATAGGGGTCAGTGTTGGAGCCAGTCCTCTTTAATGTCTTTATATGCGACATTGCAGAGGGAGTCAAAGGAAAGGTATGCCTCTTTGCAGATGACACCAAGATCTGTAATAGGGTACACACTCTGGGGGGGGGGGGACGAGGAGAGACTTAGGCAATTTGGAGGAGTGGCCAAGAGTTTGACAGCTCAGATTCAAAGGGGAACAAAAACCCAGGGGAGGAATACACAAGGGGGGGTACTAACAACCACCAAACTGGAAAGGACCTAGGGTAGTCATAACAGAAGATCTTAAGGTAGCCAAACAATGTGAGAAGGTAGTGAGGAAAGCTGGTGGGATGCTGGGGTGCAGAGGGAGAGGTATCACCAGTAGAAAACAGGAAGTGGTGATGGCATCAAATCTTTATTTATTCAAATCTTTATTTATTCAGGCGAACATCATTGAGCACAGCTCATTTGCAAGATGGACCTGATAAGGTCAAGGTTCAATAATTGGTACATGTATAGGAAGATTTAAAACACGTACATACTTATATACAGTAATCAAGGTTCAATAATTGGTATATGTACATGAATAATTAAAACACTTATATACAGAAATCAAGAACAGAAATTGTTTAAACATAACAGGATATGGTAGGAACATATGAGATGCACTCTAGGTAAACCAGTATATACATAAACATTGGCAGTAAACATGGCATACATTCAACATGATATACCCAAGATTCCAAAGATCCAAGGGAAGTCAATTGGACAAAGAGAAATAGTGATTGGATGACTGAAAGAGGTGATCATAGACTGAGACAAGTGACATGGTAGGAAGGGTACGCATGACTAGAGCAGGGGCTGGTGCTAGAACTGGGAGGTGAAAGGCAGTGATAAGGGCTAAGGTAGGAGCCTGAGTTAATGGGAGAAGATTATAGCCAAGGGTGAGGTATCTGTGAAGATGAATTTAGAAGTGAATTGCCATGATATGATGGCAGCCTGAGAGGGGAAGGAAAGAACTGCGAATAAACTAGAACTTGTGGAAGCAATTGCATTTTCAGGGAAGAGACTTAGGTATAGATGCTTGAAGGATGCTAAGGATACCCGGTTGATCAGCTTCAAGGACTTTTGAATCGTGTTCCATGATATAGCTAGATTATAGCTGATAGCAGATCTCCCATGCCGGTGTTGACTCTAGGCACTTTGAGCATAATGAAATTGTAGCTTCTTGAGGCGTAGATGAGCGCAAGCAGTCAGTCTAATATATAGTTTGAAGCATCTTAGTCAAAATTTGTATGTCCACACTGCAGCATTTCTGTTTCTTCTGAGATGTAGAGATGTCCAACCGACTGCTGCATAAGAGAGCAATGGTGAGTGTTAAATGGTAGATCTGTTATGAACCTCAGAGCTCTGTGGTATAGTGTATCCAATTTGCATAGGTAGAGATAGGGCAGTGACTATAGAGGAAGTCTGCATAGTCAATTACTGAGAGAAATGTGGCCTGGACCAACCTCATTTTGGAATCTCTGTTTAGAAAGTGCCTTATTCTAAAAATAGACCAAGTCTCTGGAAGCTTTTTAAAAGTTTTTCAAAATGAACTGTGTAGTCAAGTTTTATCTATCCACACCCCAAATACTTGAATTTTTCTACATAATCAAGGCTATCACCAAGGATAGTGATAGCTAGGAGGTTGTTTAGTAATGAGGGATTTGTATGGCTTTGGGTGGAGAAAACATTGCTTTTGTTTTCTTTGCATTTAAAAGAAGTTTTTTCCAATAATTGATGTTGTAGTATAGAGAATTCTGTTTGTAGAACTTCACAAGCTGTAGCAAGCGATGGGTTGCTGACATATAAAACAGTGTCATCTGCAACAAGTGTACAGTGGCTTTGGTAAGATTCGAATCAATATTGTTAATATAAATGGCTGAAAGGATAGGGCCCAGGATAGATCCTTGTGGAACTCCTCTTAGAAGTGGTTTTAGTGGAGATAGGTCTCCTTCAGCTTTCACTTGCTGTGTTCTTCCTGTTAGGTAACACCTGAACCATGTAAGGGAGGATGGATCCAAGCCATGGAGGCAAGGATGAGAGTAGCAGCTCATGGTCCATCAGATCAAATGCCTTGCTTAGACTGGAGAATACAGCACAACGCTATTCTTTTATCCAGTCTGCCTACAATCGCTTTGTAACTTTAGCTAGTGCAGAAATAGTACTATGCTTAGACCAAACCCGGATTGTGCTGGATTTAAAAGATTAGATTCTTCAAGGTAATCTCTTAATTGGATGCTTACCAGTTTTTCTAGCAGCTTAGATAGTACTGGAAGGATAGAGATTGGCCTATAGTTGTTAAGGTCCATGGGGTCTCCTGATTTCAGTACAGGGAAAACTTGGGCTGTTTTCCAAGTTGCAGGAATAGAACCAGATTTTAAGGACAAGTTAAAAAGGTGTGTTAAAGGAACTGCAAGTGCATGCATTGCAATCTTTAGAAAGTAGGGTCTAGGGAGTCAGCACCTGCACTTTTTTTTATATCCATCTGCGAGATTAGATCCTCCACTTGTTTCAACAGAATCGGTTTGAAGGAGAAGGAGGATTCAGCTAACTGAGATCCTGTATACTGGGAGCTTAACTGAGCACGTAGCAGATTGGCTGGAGAGGTATCAAATGCAAGGCCAGCGGTTGTAAAATGATTATTGAATGCATCCAGTATTTCCATTCTGTCCAAGATTGTCACCTTGTTGTGGTGCATTTGAGCTGGTAGTGAAGTGCTAGGATCTTGTCCTGCTATGCCCTTAATAGTGCTCCAGAACCTGGCAGTATTGTGGTATGAGGAGTCGAGTTCAGCCATGTAGTAGGCAGCCTTAGCATCCCGTGCATTTTCTTGGTACAGCTGTTCCTGGCTTTCTTAAATATCAACCAGTCATTTGGGTTCTTAGTCTTCCTTGCCTTTTCCAAAGCTTATCTCTCAAGCAGGGCTGATTTAAGGTCAGGTGAAAACCAACGACAAGATTTGTTTTAATTCAACTCTAGTAATTGGTGCATGAGTGTTAAGGGCATCTAGTATTATGCTATTTAACACCTGATGAGCTTTTCCACTGAGTCTGCTAGGTAGAACTCTTGCCATCTTGCAGAGTGATTTAGATCATGAAGATATGCCTCAGAGTTGAAAGTTTTCTTGGATCTCCTCAGTAGGAATTTAGCTGGGGGTGTTAGTTTACCGGATCACCTTATTCCAGCAATAAGGCAGTGGTCACTTATGTCACTGAACAGCACTCCAGCATGCGTGAAGAGGTGGGGTTTGTTCACCAGCATGATGTCAAGTAATGTGCTGTTGCTCAGATTTTTTTTGTTGATTCTTGTTGGTTCATATATAAGTTGTGAAAAACCATATGTATCACAAAATGATATTAAAGGAGCCGAGGCCTTGGATAGCCAATTAAGGTTTAGATCACCTAGGATTATGGTCTCTTCAGTATCCATCTTGATTTGATTCCCCAGGTCGGCTAGAAGCTTATGATCCGCTGAAGGGGGCCTGTAGCAGCCAACCAGCTGAAATGCTGCAGTGTTGGAGAGAGCCACTTTGAGGGATAGACATTCGAATTCTTTGGGCATAGATGTTGCATCTAAGCAAGTTACAGATATATTGGATTTGACATATAGCAACTCCCCACCCCTTGTCTGGCGATCCACTCTGAATATTTGATAATTGGGTAAGTTTATGTCTCTGTCTGCTGTAGGGTCTGAGCCATGTCTCTGATACCACAAGAAAGTCTGGCAAAGTATGGGCAACCCAGGATTGTATCAACGTGAGCTTTTTTAGCAGACTGCAGGCATTGATATGTAGAAAGCTTAGACCTTTGGTCGAGGCTAAGTCTGCTGGTGAGGTAATGCACTGTGGAGGTCCGGGGTTAATTTCCACATTTCCAACACAGATCAGGAAAAAAATTAAAAGTTTCATAAGCATGATGCCACTGTACCTCATTTCGTGCAGTTCTGGAGACCTCATCTCCGAAAGGACATTGACTGGGTGGAGACAGTCTAGAGAAGGGCAACGGAAATGGTGCAGGGATTAAACCAGAAACCATACGAGGAGAGATTGAGGGAACTCAATATGTATACACTGGAGGCAAGGAGGGAGAGGCCGGATATGATAGAAACATTCAAATATCTCAAGAGGATTAACAGAGTTCAAGAGTGCAGCATCTTTCAGAAAAAGAGATGTGCGAGAACAAGGGTCATAATATGAGGCTGGGGGAAGACTCAGGGGCAAAGTGAGGAAGTATTTTTTCACAGAAAGGGTGGTAGATGCATGGAACAGCCTCCCAGAGGAGGTTGTAGGGGCCAAAATGGTAAGCAAAGTCAAGAATGCATGGGAAGGGCAGTAGGCAACACTAGTGGTAGGAAGGAGGAAGTATGCTGCAGATCAAATAGGATCTGGAGTTTATATAGTATGTAGGGAAATGGGCAGATTATGTGGGCCAAGCAGTCCTTATCTGTTGTCAAATTCTATGTTTCTAACTCTTTCCATTGCATTTGCTGATGGGAGAGACTTTACTTCTAACTCCAGCAGAATTCTTTCTGTGGGAGTTAGGGGTTTGAAACTCCTGCAACTCTGCTGAGTGGGGAAATGTTTTGAACTGCAGGGTAAGTCCTTGCCCACCACCTCTAGCACCCACTTGTCTATGGTGATGCACTGCCATTGGTGGAGGTAGTGGATCAGACTTCCTCCTACTGGCAGAAGAGAGGCGACCTGGCCCTTCCAGTCAGGGGTTTTGTTTAGTCTGTGTTTTTGTTGAAGGGGCAGGATCAGCATGTTTCTGAGCCCTTCTACCTCTTCCCCTAAAGAATCCTCTCATCTGAGAGTAATCCAAGGGCATGGGCATAGGGTAGAAGGCCCTGGGGTAGTAACCCCCCTACTTCTGCCCCCTCTACCTTGGGGCTTGTAGGAAGTAGAGGCTTTCTCTTTAGCTATGTTGCTCCGATAGGTGGTCTTGTATTCCTCCACCTTTTTCATGTATGTCTTTGTTTTGTCCCCAAAAAGAGAATTGTTCTCAGAGGGGAAATCCATAGATTTAGTTTGGGTGTCTTGGAAGACATTGGTAGTTCTCAACCAGGCAAACTGCCTGAGAGATATGGCCTGAGCCATAGCCCCAGAGGCGGAGGCAGTGTCATTGGCATCTACAGCCATGTGAAACTGATATTTTGTAGCTTCCAAGGCCGTTTTAATGGTTTCTGCCTGATCCTGGGCCACTTGTTCTGGGGCTTGTTGGCTGACAGCCAGGACAGAGTTCCAGAGAGTCTTCTGGTAATGAGCTGTATACACCATGTAAGTAGAGAGAGAGACGGAGCAGCAGAGAGTCTGTGGTGTAAGATTTCTTACCCATAGTATCCAGTTTTCTAGATTATTTTTCTGGAGGCTGGGATGAAAGGGGCACCTTAGCTTTGTCACAGGCTGCAGCCTGCACCACTCCTTCATAGTCGGGATGTATGTAAAGGTACTCAGCATTAATTTAGATGGTACTTTTTCTCTATTTTCTTATCCACCCCTGAGATGGAGGTGAGATTCTGGAGCAACTTGAAAGTAGCCCTGCGAAGGGACTTATGAACTGGAAGGAGTAGCTTTTTAGGAGGAGGGAGACCCGTCATATTCAAAAAGTCTGCCTCATCTTCCTCAGTGGTTTCTTGGCTAGAGAGATCCAGAGTGTCCACCATATGTTGGACAAAGGTATAATGAGAAGAAAAATCCTCCTGGCCATGTGAAGGAGAGCCAAACTCCTGGTCAGGGAGACATCAGGTTCACCCTCCTCTTCATCATCATCACCTTTCTCGAAGAAAATGCCCTGGCCAAGACCAGGGTCAGAGGGAATAGGCATGGTAGGACCAGCTGGGACATTGAGGAGGTTGCCCACAACCTGAAAAGTTTGATACAATTGCCAAGCCTTAGCCATTTCCGCCACAGAGGGTATATCTTGTTGTAACACTGATGTCTCCCTTTGCTTTTCAGCAGGAGAGGCAGTGATATGTTTCTCTTTTTGTTTCTTTTTATCAAACACAGAATCAGAACCCTGCCCGGTGTGTCTTTTCTATTTGGCTTGGTCATTATTATTTTTTATCAGATTTATTTTCTAGAGGGTCCTTGGAGGACCTTTTTTAGATTTTTGATAAGAAGAGAACCCATATTCTGAAGTTTTATCAGAGGGGGAGGCAGACTGAGAGGCCATATTTTCCAGCCTTTTTGCTCTTTTCCTTTACTGTTTTTGGGCAAAATGTAGTACAAAGTTCACAGTTAGCAGATGTGTAACTGGGACCCAAACAACTTAGACAAAGGTCATGGCCGTCTGTCTTAGCCACACTTTTAAAGCATTTAATACAATTTTTAAAACCAGTAGGTCCACTCCTCTTTTGGGGGTCTATCCGACATGCCAATCTGTCAGAAGTCCTTGAGGGGGTAAGGGGCAACAGACTTCTAGGAAAACATAAAGTGAACTTACAAGCTCAAATGGGCAGACTGGGTGGGCCACAGGCCCTTATCTGCCAACACTGTCTATGTATCTATGTAAAAAATAGTTCCTAAATGGGAAAAAGGATCAGTTTCCAAGCGCCGTGAAACCGTGAGAAATGGTTCCTAACTGAGGAAAAATAGAGTAAAAAATAAAAGAAACCACGGAGAAAAAAAAAATATATAGGAATCCACAGAAAAATTATGTTAAAATATAAAATCCACTGAAATTAAGCGGTAGTTTTAGTCAGAATAAAAAACGCAGGAACCACAGAAATGACCACTTAATGAAAAATAAACTTCTTCAAGCGAAGGTATGAAGATGAGAGCTCCAGGGCAGACTTGTCCAGTCAGAGAAGAAATGAATCTGACTGACTTACAGCAGCACCTGCAGGCAGCACTCTCTTACTGCAGGCCTACTGGCTAATTCTTCTTTATTATTAGCATAAACTCCACCTCCGGGGCAGCTGAACCCAGCTGGGATCACTGCATTAGTCAAGCATACTGAGGGATTCCTGGGGTGAGAACATTCAGACACAGAGCCAGAAGAACCCAAGATGGAAAACTTGCCTAAAGATTCACTCCCCAAAGAAAGACAAGATCATATTTATATTGTTAGTAGTGACATAATCAACCTGTGCCATTTATCCAGGAAGGAGGTGGGGGGGAGGGGGGATATCTGAGTCCAAAACTCCAGTTTTGATGCTCAATTAATGCAAAGCCATAAAACTTAACTTATGCAAACCACACTGGAAGTTGCATATAAATAAAAATAAATAAATAAATACCGATTGTTAGTATTTTTTGTTTTGTTCCACTGCTCTTCAGACTGCCATCCTGGTTGTGTAATGATATTTCAGGTGTCAAAATGGCCATATATTCTCCGAAATTCCCAGAGCAAGTCAGTGATGACTGTACTAGAATTCAAACATTTCCTGCATTTGTTTTATTATAATTTATTTCCCCAGGACTGCCCAGCTGAGTTGCAACATATTGTTTTCACTGGAGTCCTGCTTTCTACCAATTTACACAGCTAGGCTGGAGCACTGACAGGTTAAGTGACTTGCCCAAGGTCCCATAGTGAATATTACCTAGTAACTGCTCTCTGACCACTAGACGAGCAAACTGCCACCCAAAACATGGGGGGGGGGGTCATCTATGGGTTAATCTGCCTATGGGGTAGGTACAAAACTCACAACACCCCCATCATTGGTGATAATTGGAATTCTGAGACTACCTCACAAAGGTTTTCCGAAAATCTATTTCAGTAGCAGGTGAGAGGAGAAGAGCTGATGGAGTTCATTATAAAGTGTGAAACCTGCTAAAGATTTGTCAGGACCTGCAATGAGTGGTAAAGGTGGAATGAATCAAGATTAGGGATCAGAAGAGGCTGGGAGCATAAATGAAAAAAATAAACTTCCAAACTGCTATAGGGGATAAACAGAAATGATTATGTCTAATTATTTATGAGATGAATGCAGTTGCGGATTGGCTGCTGTAGCAGGCGTTAATATCCTAGAGTTGCCCTGCACAGCGCACTCCTCTGTGAATAAAAGCTCTGCATAACCTCTGATATCCTAAAGTCACATGTAGACTGCACAAGCTGGCTATTTCAAGAACAAAAAACTTAAAACATAAAAGAAAAGAAGATTGCCAACTGAGACTTTTAAATAAAATAATTCCCTCACAACTGAGCATTTCCCATGGAATAATGCCCAGCTGGGGTTAATAGCTCGAGCAGAACACATCCCAGCGGGATGTTAATACCTTAACATATAATAATAATAACAATACCCAGGCTGGACTACGAAGCAGCATTACCACTGTGGTGTTTCCACCACCTGCCCAACCCTTAGGATCATTTCTGCGCTGACGTGATGGACTTTTCCACTCATTCTCCATCCATCCTTGGTAGTCCCCCCCGCTCCCTCATCACCTGTGGCTAGCCTCCCTTATCTGCTGTTTGAGCTGCACCAAGATCCATGTACAGTACATTCTCTTGCAGCTAGGCCCCCCACCCCCGATATTTTCCGGTTGTACAGGATACCACTACCAGCCCAACGCCTGTGACTGCAGTCCTGAAGTAACTGCCCTCCATTGTTGAGGTGTTCTTGTAGTTCGTAACTTTCATTTGTAGATCCTACTGCTCTGCATAATAAATTACGTACTTTTCAGACTCTGCAGTAACAAAAGACCCCCATGAAAATAAGACTGTGTTGCTCACGGGGCCATCTGTTTGATGCAAATGTTAATGATCAGACTGACAGGTATTCAGTACTGGAGAACACTGCTGATAGCGTTAGTGGATCACTAGACATGTAGCAACAGCTGGCTAGTTTAACTGCAATCTAGTATTTCAGACGTGCCTTTGTGGTCCTACAAGCTGGAGATGGAAGTGAAGATTCTTGGAAGAACCCCATTGTGTACTGTGGTCCATGTCCCTGCTCGCCATTCCTCATCCCTGCTCCTCTGCTGGGCAATCAGCCTTTTCCTACAGACCTCCCACACCTTGAAACCAGCTCACCACATTCCTCCACTTCACTACCTCCCATGGCTCGCTCGTGGATCTGCTGAAACTCCTTTCCTTCCCCCACTCCTGTTTACCCTCTCCCTGACTGTTCACCTGCAACTGCTATCCTACCCCGGCATAGATGTAGCTGAGGCACTCAGTAGTCGTTTTTTTACCTAGCTTTTTCATGCTACACTCTGTCTGTACTCATCATGTTACTCTGCACTTTACTGTAATTGCGAACTGTGCCTGTGTTTTGTATTTTGTATCCTCTGTCCCCTTCCCCCAGCTTGCACCTGGAAATGAGCCTTGGCTCAGTGTGCCTTTCAAATAAATACATTGTGTTGTTAATGTAAAATCTTCAGTGTCTATAAACCTTCAATTTAAAAACAATGCCACCTCTGGAATACCTGCACCACCTATGCACTCCTCACTGGAGAGTAAGCAAGTCAACTGCATCCAGTTTCTATCTTGGCACTGGCAGCCTTCTCCAAATAGCACACTCATGTTTTCTCACCATCGAACAGAAAGAAAAAAAGTGTTATTCATGAAACAGATTATGAATGTAAGAACTAAATTTCTCCAAAATGCGTCCCGCAGGATGCCTCCAAAAATCAGCCATTACCAGTTCAATCTGTCTTTCCTGGTAAAACTTTGAAATAAACAAAAATAAAATTATGCATTTAAAAGCTAGTACTGTTCAAGTTTTCAAGTTTATTGCAGGAAGACTCCATTGAGCAAGCTCATTCACAAGGAGGTCCTGAAGGTAATACACATCCAATGGCACACTTTACAATACAGCACTTTGATAACCAAATAAACAGAGTGCACACAGTGCTCTACTCAGGTAATTCACAGCGAGATACAAGGTTACAGATATATGTACAAATACGGGACAGACAATGTCAGATGAGGTTAAACACTTTGTTGCTGTATGAAGCAATAGATTATTAAAACGTGGTGAAGAACTAGAAGAAGGAAACAATAATAAGGGTGAGCAGGGTGGGGGGGGGAGGTGTAGGTTAGCAAAGGGTAAAGTAGGTTGAGGGTTAAAAGGAAACACTGGAAAAGGCGCAGCTGTACCTAGGCACTACAAACATTCCTGATTCATGCTTTCAACCAGTAGGGTTACCACCTGTCCTGATTTTCGCAGGACAGTCCTGATTTGGGCAGCTGTGTCCTGCAAAAAAACATGAAAAATACTAAATGTCCTGATTTTATAGTAGAAAAAATATTTTATAAATTTCCATTAAATGTTGCAGGAAACTATAATACCTTAACTAAAACACCTTAAAATGATAAGAAACAATCGAAGCAACTGGGAAACTACTGCACTTAGCCTTAATTCTGACTATATAGAGAAAACAAGTCTGTTGCATTGGTCGAGGTTACGTACTGTCCTGTGAAAAATCATGTTTCAGTAAGAAATGTCCCACTTTGGGCTTCTTAAAAGGTGGTAACCCTATCAACCAGTACATTTTTTTTTATTTCTCCAATTGCTGTTTTAGTGCTATAAACAGTGGCCTTCAATTTTCACTTTCTATTGCTGGCAGCCACCATTTCATGAGTAGCAGAGAGCTTCCTGAGCTCACATTATGCTAATATGACCTGCCAACTAATAGCAGAGGTCAAACAGGCATATTAGAATACAGTGAGCTCAGGAGGCTCACTGCTGCTCATGAAATGGCTGCTGCCAGCAACAGAAAGTGGAAGTTGTGGGTAGCTGTTCTAAATCATTTTAAAAAGTTGTTATTGTCTGAAAGCACTAATTGAGAGTTTCTGTAGTGTCTGAGGAAAGCTGTGTCTTTTCTGTGATGGCAAGGGTCATTTGAGACAATGGACAAAAAAAAACACGCATAGGTATAAAAGGGGGCTTAGTGGCAGTTACAGATATCTTTTATTTTAGATGCAATTAGCACTCTAAAGAAGTTGACCGAGACAATGCTAGTTAGTTTTAGGACTGATTGGACTTGGTTCCACATAGAAGGGAGGGCATACGAAATAGCACGTTTGCCAAAGGAGGTACGAGTCCTAGGTACATCAAGCCTCTCTTCATCCCTAGATGTAAAACCACTATGGGTGCACGTGCTTTCTCTTACTCTGCACCTAGGTACTGGAATTCTATCCCTCAAGCTATTCGCCTAGCTCCCACTCATGCCGGTTTCAAGAAACTCCACCGTGAACATCTAGTGGCCTCAAATCCCTGCACATGCTTCCATCCACCTTAGCCCATTCAATTCTTCCACCTCCCACCCTGTTCTTTCCTGCACTCGCCTTCTTCCCTTTCACCCCTTTTCACCCTGTTCTCCCACCTCTCCCTCCTCCTCCCCCCCCCCATTTCCCTCTCCTTCTCTCTCTATACTGTGCCTCGTGATGGCACTTATTGTTTTTCTGCACTTTCCTGACAGCTCCAGTACAGACTTGTTGGCACTTGTTTTGTTTAGTTTACTTTTTCCTAACGGTACAGTCTATATTGTTTGACATTGTCTAATCTCAGTATATCAACCAGTTGCCAATATTGTTTGTATCGCAGATAATCCCATTTGTCTACCTCTCCCTTCTGCTGCGTCACCTTGTACTTCTCATGTATTTTTCATTTGTATGCTACCGGGTGGTGCCTGAAAATAGGCATCTCTATGTCTAGTGCACCCACCCGGTTACCAAAAGCAAATGAATAAATAAGCAAGACAAAGTCAGTTTTCCTAAGGGAATATGGACTGCAGGAAATGCGGATTAACAATGTTAGGTAGCATGGTAATAACTGCAAGAGCAACTTAAGGGTCCAAAGACCAGCGTGGAGCAGACGTCTAGTGGTGAGAGATGTCCAACCAACAGCTGCATACAAATCACAGTGGTGAGCACGGTAGGGGCAGTTAGTAATGAATCATAACGCATGGTGGTAAAGGACATCCAGCTTGCTTAGGCTTGAAGTTGAAGCTGTGGTGTATATTAAGTCACCGTAATCGAGTAGGGGAAGGAATATGGCCTGTATGAGCCTTGTATGTATCTCGAGGGGGAATAGAGACCTATTTCTAAAAAATAATCATAATCTTGCTTTGAGCCTCCTGGATAGTTCATCAATGTGGTCATTAAATGAGAGCTTATTATCTATCAAGATACCCAAGATTTTGAATTTAGGAATGACTTCCAAAGATTCACCTATACGGTAAATATAAAATCATTTGGTTGAGAGGGGACCAGGAGAGGCACAACGAGTAAAAGTCATTGCTTTCATTTTCTTAGCATTAAGGAGCAGCTTGGCTTTTATCAGATTATTTTTGAGCTGAGCCAAGTCAACTTGTAATACATCCCTGACCTGTGATACCGTGGATCCAGAAGTGTACAGAACAGTATCGTCCGCAAAGAAGTGCAGGTTGGAGCTCGTTATATGGGAGTCAAGGTTGTTTATGTACAGAGAGAACAGGATTGGGCCTAGAATGGAGCCTTGGGGGACTTCTCTGACAGTGGGCAGGGGGGCAGAGAATACGCCATCCACTTTGACTTCCTGTGTTCTCCCTGATAGGTAGCTAGTGAACCACTCAGTGGTGGACGGAGTAGCACCTAAGTTGGACAGGCAAGAGACTAGAAGGTTGTGATCAACAGTGTCAAATGCTTTGCTAAGGTCCAAAAAAAACAGCACCAGTAACCAGCTTAGTATCACTGGTGGAGATCCAGTCATCGGTTACTTTCGCCAAAGCTGTGATGGTGCTGTGATTTGCCCGGAAACCGGATTGGGCTGGATTAAGGAGTGAAAATGTTTTGATGTGAAATTTTAATTGGTTATAGACCAATATTTCGAAGATTTTAGAGAGGACAGGCAAGATGGATATGGGTCTGTAGTTGTTAAGGCCGCAAGGGTCCCCTGATTTAAAAAGGGGAAGGATGTGGGCAGATTTCCAACAGGTCGGAACTAAAGCAGAAGTGATAGGTTGAAGATATGAAGAGTTGGGGCTGTGAGGTGGATATAGCCTAGTCTTAGAAAGAATGGTTCAAGACTGTCACCCCCTGCGCTTTTCCAGATATCAAGTTTAAAAAGCGAGTCTTCCACTTCTTTATAGTTACACAAGTGCAATTGAAAGGGGCAGAATGAGGTGCCGGTGGACGGGGTGGAGCTCCATCTAAATGCAAGACAATCTTGTTAGCACAGATTGGTCAGCAGACTCAGCACAGCTTCAATAATCTGTAATGATGGGTCACACGAGATGACAAGGGACAGATGTACCCTATGCACTGGAGGAGAAAAGAACAGTTACATAAGAACTTACCGTAATAGTAGATCTTCGAGGGAATCTCTTTCATCAGGGCACACCTATAGGACTTAGCTGTCAGGCACTAGGATGTCATGGAAATTTTCTGAAGCAGTCTGCCAGGGGCCGCCCATGCTGATGTTGCACGCCGATATCTACACTATATAAGCAAGGGCAGCCCCACTCTCTCCTCAGTCTTTTCCCCCGGGGGACCAGGACAGCAAACTATCCCTGTAGGGGCTGAGGAGACAGAAGAAGTGCCCAGCTACAGAAAGAAGGGCTGCAGCAACAAATGACAATAACAAGACATAGACTTAAGAGGAATGGAGGGAGGGACGGCAAGACCTGAGGAAAGAGAGCTCCTCAAAGATCTACTGTTCTGGCAAGTTCTTACATAACTGTTCTGTCTTCTTCAGGGATATCTCTTTCATCAGGTAATAACTATAGAACAGAATCCCAAGCAATGAGAACTAGAGAGACAGTCTGGGTGGCTGGAGACTGAAAGCCATAGATATAAGGCCCGATAGCACAGCCAGGGCAGAGACTGCCCTCCTCATGGAGACAATGTCCAGACTGTAGAATTTGGTGAAAGTGTGAACAGAACTCTAAGTTGCCACAGCATAAATTTCTGCTGCCAAAACGTTCCTGAAACAGGCAAACGAAGTGGTCAAACCCATGGTGGAGAAACCACACACAACCCCAGACAGATCCTTGTCATACTTTCTATGAGAAAAGGTAAGGCAGTTGGCCAAAGATTTGGACAAGCACTGCTTAAAAACAGAGCACCCTCATTGCCCAGGGAAAATTAAATAAACAGCTGGATGGACCTCTTGCCATCCTTAGAATGTGCGTGTATCATCACATAAAAGCTAAGTGCAACCAAAGTATGGAGCAATGCTTCCCCTGGGTCAGCATGCTCTATGTGATGTACAGGAAGATAGATGGGGTGATTCAGAATAAATGCAAACACCTCTTTAGAAAGGTACCTGTGGTGGGGCCACACAGAGACCTTGCCCTTGTGGATAATAAAAGAAGGCTGCTCACACATGAGGGCCTGTAGCACTACAAGCCTTCGAGCAGAGAAAAATAGCAACCAGCAACAACGCCTCCAGTGACAGAAGGCACAGCCTGCAAGTCGCGGCTGGCTCAAAAAGGGGTAAGGCTAGCTTTTCCAAAGCAACGATCAGGTCCCAAGCTGGGTCTGGATTGTGGATAGGTGGTGCCAAATGAAGGATGCCTCCCATAAAAGCAAGGGCCACATCCAAGTGGGCCTCAATACAACCCTTGGCATGCAAAAGGAGGATAGATATGGCTAACAAGGGCATCCTAATAGAGGAATACTGAAGTCTCGCACCAAACAGGAATGGAGAGTGCTCGAGAACCTGAGCCACCGGACAAGAAAAAAGGGGTCCAGGCAGTGGGAAGAGGCCCAGACAGTAAATCGCTCCCCCTCATCGGGAAGGGAGCCATGGGGAAGATTCCCTGGTAACCACCAGGATATCCAGCACTGTTTGAAACCCCCACTATGGAGGGCTGTAGACCCCATATGTGCATGCGGAGCTGTAAACTGCTGCTGAGACTGTCCGACAGGGCATTTATGTGACCTGAAGCGTGAACTGCCAAGAGTGCTTGAGAGCATTTGCTGGCAGGCATCGCAAGCAAGGCCCGAGACAGCAAACGCTGTTGATGAGGAGCCTAAATAAAAAAACATTTTAGAAAAAAAAATAGCAGAAAAGGCGGGAGACTGATCGGTGAAGCTTTCTTGGAGACAGATGCGAGGAGGTTGACAGCGGGAAAAGACTGAGGAGGGAGTGGGGCTGCCCATGCTTATATAGTGTAGGTGACATTGGCATGCGATGTCAGTATGGGTGGCCCCTGGCAGACTGCTTGAGAAAGTTTCTGTGTGATCCTAATGCCTGACGGCTAAGTTCTATAGAAGTGACCTGATGAAAGAGATACCCCCAAAGAAGACTGATGGTTACTCACCTGTAACTGTAGTTCTAGGAATTATATATGGTGCATATCCACTCTCTGAGAGTCTTCCTTTCCCTTTAAGTTCACCCAGAACGTCTTTAAGCTAAGCTCCTGCCACCCACAATGGTGGTATACTTCTTGGCTCCACCCTGTGATGTCAGATCTTGCACACTGGAAACAGGGATCCATGTGTCACTTGCCAGGGGAGGTCAGGTAGGTTGTGTGGATGTGCACCATATACCACTCTTAAAAACTACTGTCTCAGCCGGCCTGGTGGTGCTGAAGCACTGGACGCCTTACCTCGTGCTGCGCCGGCGACCTGGGTTCGGGAATGACCTCAGGCTGCCAGGGTGCCAGCACGGGGGTGGGAGCAGGACTGCTGCGTTTTCCTCCCAGGTGGGGGTGGTCACCGCAGTCCCGCCACATCAATGGAGGTTCGGTGACGAACGAGGTGGTACAGGGTGACCTGGTGGGCATCCTGCAAGACATGTGTGCACGTGGCTCCAAATGTCCAGGTAGCAGCCCTGCAGATCTCTTGGATAGGGAGGTTCCTGCAAACAGCCACCAAGGCAGAGGTATTTCCACTGGAATGAGCCCTAAGCCCTACGGGAGGATCCCTACCAGCCAACCTATAGCAGAGGTCGATGCAGGAGACCATCCACCTGCCAACTGTCCACTAAGCTGCTGATCTGCCAAGTGCAGCTTCAGCATAGGTGACAAACAGCTGGTGAACCTCTCCTCGAACTCCAGCTGTGCGCTCCTGGTAGTAAGCGAATGCTCACCTCAGGTCCAAAGTATGGAGCCTGTGCGTGGCCTCTAAAGTGGGACTGATGAAGTACACTGGGAGGTTAATCACCTGGTTAAGGAGAAACTCTGACACAACCTTTAGGAGGAACTTCAGGGGAGTGAAGGAAAACCTTGTCCTTGTGGAACACTAGATATGGAGACTCCAGCAAGAGCACCTGGAGCTCGCTGATCCTTTTATCGAAGGTGATGGCCACCTAGAAGGCAGTCTTCCACGACAGGTCTCACACCTGTGCATAGGTTCAAATGGCTTGCCTATGAGCACTGCCAGTACCAAGAAGAAGTCCCAGGGTGGTGGTGGTTCTTGCACTGGCAGGGACAGGTGACCAGGCCCTTAAAGAAACACCCAACCACCTTCTCCTGTGCCACTGTCAGCATACCAGCCTGCACCCTGTATGCAGAGATGGCTGCCAGGTGCACCTTCAGGGTTGTTGACCTCAGTCCCAACTGGGAGAGGGATCACAGACAGTCAAGGATGATAGCTAAAGGGCAGGCCAGGGGGTCTTGCTCCCTGCCCTGGCACCAAATGAAAAAGCAATTTCATTTGAAGGTGTAGTACTGATGGATCGACTCTTTCTGGAAGGCCTCCACCACGTGAAGAACATCTTCGGAGAGACTCAAAACCTGGAACTCGAGCTTCTTAGGAACCAGGCTGTCAGGTGCAGGGCCTGAAGATCTGGGTGCAGGACCTTCCCCTTGTGACAGGAGAAGCAGATACGGGCAGTCACCACAGAGGCCTGCTGCTGAGGCTGAGGAGATCTGTGTACCAAAACTGGTGTGGCCAGTCCGGGGCTACCAGGATCATCCACACCTTGTCCCTCCTCACCTTGACCAACACTTTGTGGAACAGGGGAAAAGGAGGAAAAGTACAGAGGACGCCTGGGTCCAGGACCTCGTGGAGGCATCCCCTACCAGTGTCCCGCACTGTGGGGGGCCGGCACAGAACAGCCTCAGCTTGGCATTCTCCCAGGAGGTGAACAGGTTGACCAAAGGAGTACCCCACTGGGAAAACAGATAGTTCACCACCTCCTGAAGCAGGGACCACTCATGAAACACCTTGCCCACCTGGCTGAGGGCATCTGCTAGCTGGTTGGAGGCTCCCACTACATGAATCGTCAGGAGATCGGCATCCAAACTACACACAAGGGTCCAGGTGTGGAGGGCCTCCTGACACAAATGAAGGGAGTACATACCACCCTGCTTGTTCAGGTAGTATACGGTCGTGTTATTGTCCATCTGGATCTGCCTGATCTGACCCCGGACAAATGGAGCAAATTCCGTCAGAGCAAGGCACACTGCACGGAGCCTGAGCAGGTTGATGTGGTAATGGGACTCCCTTGGGGTCCAGACCCCGTGAGCTCTGTGGTCCCCCAGGTGGCTCCCCATCCCACCAGAGGCACATAGACTGTCAGGGTGATGGTTGGTTCTAGGCAGACAAATGGGACTTCTTCCTCTGGATGTTCCAGGATGAGCCACAACCGGATAGCACTGTACATTGGCTGGGTCACTGTGACTGGCTGGTCCAGGTGACCGAGGCATGGAGACCACTGGTGGGCCAGCGCCCACTAAAGGTGGGGCATCTGACAGCCAGACCATATGACCATGCTGGTGCAGGATTCCATGTATCCCAGCAGCTGCAGGATGTCCTGGGCATGGTGTGAGCATCCAACCTGAAATGATCAGTCAAAGCAGGCAAGCTCCGATGCCCGGTCCACGGAGAGTCAGGCCTTGGCCTGAAGGGAGTCTAGCTCTGCCCTGGCAAAGTGAATCACCTGCGAGAGGTTGAGTTCAGACTTGGCCGGATTGACTAGAAGGACCAAGTCTCTGCAGATATGGAGGGCCAGGTCCCTGGACCACTCCACAGGCTTCTTGGATGGCCCAGTTATCAGCCAGTTGCCCAGGTAGGGTTAGACCCTGACTCCTCATTGCCTCAGGAATGCCACCACCTCTTCAATGCACTTTGTGAAGACCCTGGGGCTGAGGAAAGGACAAAGGGCATGACCTGGAACTCACAGAGAACCCCTTCTGTGCAGAACTGGAGGTAACGCCAGTGGAATGAATGGACTGAAATGTGGAAGAAAGCATCCCGGAGGTCGAGAAAGCAGTACCACATGACCTGCTCCAGAGACAGAATGATTCGGTTCAGAGTGACCATCCGTAACTTGTGCTTCCTCAAGAACTGATTGAGATCATGAAGATCCAGTACAGGGTGCCAGCCCCCCTATCCATTTTGGAACCAGAAGTACCTGGACACGAAGCCCTGGCCAGCCATGGCATCTGGGACACAGGCTATGGCTCTTTTCTCTAGGAGCTGAGCAATGTCCACACTGAGGGCGAAAAGCATGTCCTGTGACACCACGGACTCCCTTGGTGTGTGGGGTTGGTACGGCAGGAGAGCCTTGAAATCGAGAGGCAACCCTTTGCCCACCATGTCTAGCACCCATTTGTCCGAAGTGCTGATGACAGACCAGTTGTGTCAGAAATGGCAAAGCCGCACCCCATCTAGAGAGCTGAAGCAGGGACTAAACAGGCAGGAGGTAGACCCCTCCCAAAACATCACTGGGTAGCCTTGGAGGGGGCATGGCACCAGCTGCCAGAGGAGCACCACCACCCCCCCGAAGCCCTGGCCAGTGAACTTAGACTTGGCTCATCAAGCCTTCCATTACCATCCCTGCTGGGGCTGCTGTGACTGAAAGGGCTGAATCTGAAAGGGCTTCTTTTTCGGCCGCTGTCCTTTCCAGTCTTTCTGTGAGGATGTCATAGAATTGAGGGTGGCACTGGACTTTTCAATCCTGGCAAGATGCCCATCCACCCCAATGCTGAAAAGGTTGGTGCCCAAGAAGATGATATTAGCCAATTTGTGCTGTGTGTCCACCATGAAGATGGAAATCTGCAGCAATGCCCTGCTTGCAATGCATGGTGATGGCCACTGCCATGGACCGGGCGCAAGAGTTGCCGATGTCCAAGGCCAACTGGAGCTGGTGTTTAGCCAGCACTTGACTCTGATCTCTGACCACCTTAACCACTAACTGCAAATCCGCAGAAAGGCGAGGGAGGACATGGTAGAGGACTCTGATCAGTGAGTGACCGAAGTTGGCCGTTATCAAGGCATAACTCACCTGAAGAAGATCCAGGGAGGATGCAGCATACACTTTCTTTGCTGCGTGGTCCAGCTTTTTGGACTCATTGTCCGGGGGTGGGGGGGGGGCCTGTCCACATCCCCGACATTGCCTGTCTTTTGGGAAAACGGAGTCAGACACCAACCCCTCAACTAAGGGGTGGTCTGAGAAACTGGACAAGGAGCCAGTAGGGAATGCATACTTGCGGACCATACGGGCCGAGGGCACTGCACAAGATGCCGGATGCTACCAGAGCTTCAGCACTGGTCCCAGGATGGCCTCTGCCACCAAGAAGGTGACCCCTTGGGAATCATCCCAGTCCAGTATTTCCGTGAGGGGGTACTTAACCCACTTCTGGACTGGATCTAAGGATCTCCATAGACTTGGAGATCAATCGAAGCACAGTCCCAAAGGACACCGGCAACAGCTGCTGGGGCCATGCTTCTACCCTAATTGAGGGATAGGTCAATGCTGGAGACACCGCTTGCGACAAGACCAGGGCAGGCCAGAATGAGGGTGACCAGAGAAGCGCTGGAGTCAGGGAAGGGGGCCTACCCTGCCCAAGAACCTACTGGTGCCACTTCAGCTCCTCACAGCACCAACGCAGCCTGCAACAGAGCTTCTCCTCATCAGAAGATGAGGAAGAGTGCCTGTGGCGCCACTGCACTGAAGATTGAGAGCAGGAGTACGAGAAATCCCTCAACTATGACTTTGACAGAGACCAGGATCTCAACCGATGACTTGATTGTTAATAACAAAGAGAGGCAGCTACTAAGAGGAGACAACTGGGTCTGCTGACTACTACTGACCCTCTTGGAAGAGCTGAAATGACCTGAGTCCTGGAGATTGCGTCGTTTTCAACCCTTTCAGACAATGGGTTGAGAAAAATCTCGATCACCCGGTTAGCCGGTGTCATGGCCAACAAGCTCAAAGGGGTTACTGTACAGCTAGTGGCCTGGCCCTTTGACCAGAACAGGCTTGGACGAAGTGGAGTGCTTGATGGCTGTTGAGCACTCAAGGGAATCATGGGAGCAGGAAAAGCATGCTGGTTCCACAAGTGATGGCGGGATTTTTTTTAGATTTTTTTCTTACCACTGTGGGAAAGGCCCTCCATGAGGGTCTGGAAGGATTTGCCCATCTCTCAGAACGTTCACTGTGAATAACACGCCAATGCTGGGCCCAGCCAGGAGCAGCACTAATGGCAAAGAGGTTCTCGCCGCAGGTTGGGCCACCACCTCTTCCATGGCTGCAAGCTGGGCCACCAAGCCTGCCACCACGGACTGTGCCTTACAGTCATCCTTCAAACAAACCAGGGAGTCCCATTCGTCCAGCTGACCAAGAAGAAAACGCACGTAGCGATCCTCTAAAGATGAAGGCAAAAGGATCTGCAAAGGCCACGGGCCTCAATGTTGTGCTCTGCCCCGAGGCAGTAGATGCATGACGTGTGCAGGTCCATCCTGGACATCTTTTGGTTGCATTGAATGCAACACTTAAATCCCGGACTGGACTTCCTCTTGATCCATAAGCAGCACAAAGCAGAAACCGTGAAAAAAACTACCAATATTCGAAGACGAAATGCCAGTGTTGCACTTGTGAGCATAGGCCTGCACCGGGCACTGAGCTGCAAAGGAGGAGACCTGACTCTTCCAGTGGAAAGGAAGATCTGGCAGCACAGGGTGGAGCAGAGGAGTATATCACCCTGGGAGGATGTGAGGAGCTTAGCCTGAAGATGTTCTGGCTGAACTTAAAGGGAAAGGAAGACCACCACAGTGTGCATCGTGCACCATATCCGTGCCCCGAGAAAAGATCTTATACATAGGTGCTTTTAAAAGGAGGCTTGGAACACAAACAAAAGCCGTGATTGGCAGCAGACTCAGGAAGTGATCAGTGTCAGTTGTCAAATGTTGCTTTTGTTTGTGTTACAATTGTTCTTGCTCCTGCAACTAAGGCCCATGACGAGGACTTCAGCTGTAACTGATCCTCAGTGAGACAAGGATACTGCAAATACCCGAGTGATCAACGAATGAAGAGAAGGTAAATATTAAAAATATTTAGCTTATCATGCAACTTGCCTCTAAATGCTGAAGTTTTCACATGTGTCACAAACTCTTTTTGAAATAATGTTTTTAATTACAAAGCCACTGGGATTATAGAGGAAACGTAAGAAAAACAAAAAGATTTGTTCATTGTTTTTTAGAATATAAACATTACAAGACACAACATCAACAAAACAGTATTTTCTTCTCACACAGGTACAGAGTTTTGAAAAGATGCAGATGTAAGCTTTTAAGAGATGGTGGAGGGTGCAGAATTTGTGCTGTTGCCAAGGTTCAAGAGGAACTGCAACAGTAGCCCTTGAGAGTGAAGCGTGAGAGGATTACTTTGACAATCACGTCACAAGAGCAGGCAGCCAGTACATTCTGTACTTCTCAACATCTGGAAAGGGATAACACAGGATGGTGTGGATTATAAGGGAACAATGCATGACTCAGGTGGTTGTTAGGAATGAGGCGTAGCCAAGTGCTGCAACCACACGAGAAGTGTTCAGGTGCTGCAATAAAGTGGACACTCAGGAGGGGGTGGAGAGAATGTCCAAGGGTCTTGGGAAACTCGAGGAATGGTCAGGAGTATGGCAAATGGGGTTCAATGGCAGAAAGTGCAAAATCATGCACCAAGGGCATCGAAAAAACAGAATCCGAGTATACGATGGGGGGGGGGCAGAGAACTGTCAAACACTAAACAGGAGAGGGATGCTGGGGTTATCATATCTGACTACCTCAAGGTGGCAGGGCAGTGTGACAAAGCAGTGGGTAGGACCAGTGGGATGCTGGGGTGCATAGGGAGGGACATCTCCAGCAGACGCCTCAGAAAACCAGGGACAGCTGAAAGGTATATAATAACATACGGAGATTACTGTGATTGCAAACACTGCTGTCTCAGACAGCAGAGTTCTAAACCAGAACACAGCTGCAGCATGAGAACTAAGACACTAGAGGGAGCCCTTTAACAAGACTTTGACAGGTAAACAATGCAACAGCATGACACTAGCTGGAGAGGTGATAAGAAAAAATTACTTACCACAGTAATGTTGTTTCTTCTAAAGGAGTCCTAATGTATTCTGACATATGCAGTAAGACCTTCATATTCTGCTGCCCCGGAGATGAAAGAGTTAAAGCTCATTCTAAGTAGGCACACGCTCGGTTTTAAATCACTGTCCCCTGGAACATTCTATTCAACCATCAGATTCTTACGAGTAACCCCCAGAAGCTTTTAAAGGTTTGAAAAACAATAGCAAATGCTATAGCATTTAAATGGAAACTTTTCCTAAAAACCTACCAGCCCAACATGGGCTAAAGACTCAAGTCACAGATGCCCATTTAGAGAAAAAACAAACTTCCAAGTAATATAACAAGTGTATCAGCTGGAGTGCAGAGACCCCAGGTTCTGGCAGGGGAGGCAGGGTGGGAGGTCAGAGCACATTAGGACTCCTTTAAGAAGAAACAACATTACTGTGGTAATTTTTTCTTCAAACAGGAAGTCCTAATGTAGTCTGACATATGCAGACTACCAAGCAGTTCCCTTGGAGAAGGGCACAGAACCTACTTAGGAAAGAGGCTCTGCAGTACTGCTGTTCCAAACCTGGCATCACTTCTTGCTTGTACATCCAGACTGTAATGCTTGGGAAATGTGTTTACAGTCAGTTTTCCAGGTAGCTGCTTTGCAGATTTCTGACAAGGGAATGTCTCTCGCAGCTGTAAAAGGGGCAGCTGTGCCCCTGGTAGAGTGAGCCCTGAGGCCTACAGGGGGATCCTTCCTTAGTTTTTTTTTATTTATTTTTTTCACGCTTGGATTAATACCTTTGAGCCAGGGGTTCGTTAACAAAGGCTCCAAGTCAACAAGGAATACAAGACATTTACAGGTAATGAAACATTGCAGAACAGAAAGACATCAACTAACAGGTGGTATTAGTGTGCAGTTACAACATTAAGCAGGGTATAACAAGTAAGGAGAAACAGGACCACACTTGCAGAGAAACATATTAATGCAGCACTAATTAAGTGCGGTACAGTGTTTAACAATCATGTTACAGTTCAGACGGGGTGCTCCCATCTGCAGAAATGCAGTTTTAGCAGCCAAGGTGAGGTTTGTCATGGGGAGGTAGTAGGTGGTGGGAGGTGGGGGGGGCGAGGTGGGCAGTTGTGGAACAGGAGGGTGGGAGTGTTTATTTTATTTATTTCAGTTTGGGATTAATAACTTTGAGTTAAGGACTCGTTTCTAAAGGTTCCATGTCAATTGTTTAAAACAGACATATCATAGAAAATACAGGGTTAAAAGTAAAAGGAACATTGACGCATATACACAACCAGTAACAGAAAAAGTTTGGGGTATTACACATCAATTTAGTACTTAATTACACAAGCTTGATTCAAGGAAAGAGAAGGGGTGGGTCAGCCAAAAGGTGGCATCATCGGGGGGGAGGAATGTTCAGCCATGGGGAGACATCGTTAATTACATAGGGGTAAGGGTAGTGTGAGAGGGTAGTGTTTGACTGGTGCGAGAACGGCTGTCAGAGGCCGTGGATTAACAGAAACACTGGCAGTCAGATTTGCTGGCAAGAAGAGATCGAAGCCCATTTTTAAAGTGGCCAAGTCTGGAGTAGTTGGCAAGGTCTGCAGGCAAATCATTGAACCATTTAGGCCCACAGTAGGTGAGGGATCTTTGGCCAAGGGTGGTTCGTTTGAAGGGAACAGTTAGGACAGCCCCCAGGAGGCACTCCTTGTGCATTTAGATGGTTGTGCAGGCTCAAAGAGGGCTGAAGTAGCACTAGGCATGGATCCCATCAGGGACTATTTTGCAAAGAGGCAGGCCTGGTATTGGAATCTGTGGTGGAGTGGGAGCCAGCCAGTTTCCTTGTATAGGTCACAATTCATTTTGTGTACATCCAGGAGCAAGCGGCAGGCCTTGTTGAAAATGGTTTTGACCCTTTTAAGTGCTGTGTCTGTGCCTGCCCCGTATATGACAAGGCCATAATCCACAGATGACAGAACTGAACTGCACGTAACAAGTTTCAGGGCAGCTGGTGTCATAGTGGTGCGGTGTCTATACAGGATGCCAAGCTTCAGTATATAGTTTCTGACAGCAAAACTGAATGCAAGACACTAACCATCTTGCAGTGGTCATTTTGGTGGCAGGCTTACCCCTGTCCACTTCTCCATAGGTAAGGAACAACTGGTTATTTTCACCCCCTATGGCCTCTGGTCAGATCTAGATAATAGCTAATAGCCCTCTCTACATCCACGCTATGCAGTCTACATTCTCCTGAACTAGTGTGATCAGTGAAAAAGACAGGCAAGTTTATAGACTGGTTAAGGTGAAACTCTGAGACCACTTTAGGGAGGAACCTTCTATTTGTTCTGAGAACCACTTTATCATTCTGAAAGGAGATATAGTTAGGTCCCACAGGTAAGGCCTGTAGTTCACTGATACGTCTTGCTGAAGTGATAGCTACTAAAAACAGTTTTCCATGTCACATACTTTAACTCTGCTGAGAACATAGGTTTGAAAGGGGGTTGCATTAACTGTGCTATGCATATATTTAGATTCCATGAGGGGGTAGGCTCCCTATGAGGGGAGTGTAAATGTAGTAGCCCCTTAAAAAAATGCTTAAATATAGGGTCAGAGACCAAAGAAGAAGGTTTACCTGCTGACAAATAAGCAGAAACTGCTGCCAAGTGCACTCTCAAAGTAGAAGGCGAGAATGCAAATAAGCCAAATAATCCAATAAGAGTGGAATGCCCACCTCTTGTGGTTCCACACCTGACTGAGTGCACCATAAGGTGAACCTCTTCCATTTGCAAGAGTATGTTTTCCTAGTGTTTGGTTTTCTGGAAACCTTCAGAATATCCAGAATCGAGTCAGAAAGTTGCAGACCTGCATATTTTAACTCTGCAAGAGCCAAGCCTTCAGCCTGAGGGACCCCAAGTTGGAATACATGATCCTTCCCTGGGAGGAGGTCAACAGGTCGTACCTCCTGGGGAGGCAGATCGGGCTGGTCGATGCCAGAGTCACCAATATCAAGTACCAAAGCTGCCTGGCCCAGTCAGGGCTATCAGGATCATCAGTGCTGACTGAGTCCTGAGTTTGGTCAGTACTTTGAGGAGCAAGGGAAATGGAAGGAAGGCATACAGGAATTTCCCTGACCAGTCTAGAAGTGGTGCATCCACTGGAACTGTGCTCAGGATTGGAGGCCTGCAGCAACAGAGGCAACCGGTGATTGTCTGCGGTTGCAAAGAGGTCCATCTCTGGGGTGCCCCACAGCTGGAAAATGTCCTTGAGAACTAGGTGATTCAGTGACTACTTGTGGTGGTTCTGGTTGATCTTGCTGAAAGTCTGCCAGAACATTGTCCTTCCCAGGAAGGTGCACTGCTGACAGAGTTACCTCCAGGGGGTAAGCCAGAATCCAGATCTTCATAGCTTCTGTACACAATAGAGTGGACCTTGTGCCACCTGGTTCATTGATGTAAAACATGGTTGTGGTGTTGTCTGTCCTGACCTGCAACACCTTCCCCTGGATCATGGAAGAAAAGGACCAGAGAGCCAGCAAGACTGCTCAAGTTCCAGCAAATTTATGTGCAGAAGAGACTCCTGAGGGGACCATGTGCCCTGAGCTGTATGCTCCCCCAGATGTGCACCAAACCCCAAGAGGGATGCATCTGGGATGAGCACCACTGTGGGTTTTTCCTGAAGGAATGGGACACCCAACCTGAGGTTGCTCTTGTCCTGCCACCACTGCAGAACTTGAAGAAATGTGGAAGTTACTGGAATCAGTCTGGACAAGGAATCTCTTCTCTGGGACCTAAAGGACTTCAGATGGAACTGAATGTCTCTTATCTGAAACCTTGCCCCTGGTACCACTGCTGTTGAAGCTGCCATGTGTCCCAGCAGCCGCAGAAAATACCTGGCTGGCTTTGGGGAGTGGAGCCTGAAAGAGTCCACTAACTGAACTATGCTGTCCACCCTGTCTGGTGGAAGTCTTGCTCTTCCCACAACTGTGTCCAGTTCTGCGCCTATGAACTGCAGGAGCTGGACTGGCTTCAGAATTGACTTTTTTGTATTTATTAAAAAGCCCAATGAGTGAAGAGTAGTCTGAGAGACTCCCATGGCCTCTACCACCTGCTGCTGAGACTGGCCTACCAACAGCTAGTCATCCAGGTAGGGGAAAACTGAAATTCATAAACGCCTTAGGTGTGCCACCACCACTGCCAGGCATGTTGTAAACACTCTGGGAGCTGAAGTCAGGCCAAAGGAAAGGAACCTGAATTGGTAGTGACCTGATGGCAATCTGAACCTTAGGTATTTTCTGTGAGACTATCTGATAGGAATGTGGAAATAAGCATCCTTGAGGTCTAGGTATGCTAACCAGTCTCCTTGCCTGAGAGCGGGCAATATCACAGCCAGGGTGACCATCTTGAATTTTGGCTTTGTTAGGTGTTTGTTCAGGAATCTTAAATCCAGAATGGGTTGTCAATCCCCATTTTTCTTCAAGGTCAGGAAGTACCTTGAATACAACTCTTTTCCTCTTTGGGCCAGAGGGACAGGTTCCACTGCCCTGTCCTGAAAGAGGGTTGTAATTTCTACTTCCAGTACGGAGATTTCTGCTGGACAGGCTGGCTTGAACAGCCTTGCTCTCAATCTGGGGAAATGTTTGAAATTTAAAGCAAGGCCTTTGCCACTACCTCCAGAACCCATTTGTCTGATGTTACAGACTGCTAATTCTGAAAGTAGTGGGCAAGCCTGCCCACTACTGGAACTGGAGAGGTGACACAAAGCTCTTCAGGGAGCCTGCTTAGCTGGTGTCCTGGTCTGGGAAGTTGGGCTGGAACGAGTGGCACCTCACCTGCCCCTTCCTCTGAAGTATCCACGCTGCTGCTGGTAGACAGGGAAAGCCTGGACCTGGTAGAAAGGCATCTGATAAGGCCTGCCCCCCTACCTTGTTGCTTTTGAGGTGTGGCAGCCTACTCTTTGGCTGAAGCACTCCTATAGGAAGTCCTATACTTGTCCATTTTCCTCATGTAGGCTTCAGTCTGTTCCCCAAAGAGGGAATTCTGGACCAGAGGAAAGTCCAAGGCCTTTGTCTGGGTGTCCTGTGACAGGCTCGTGGTTCTCTGCCATGAAAACCTTCTCAGGGATATAGAGGTGGCCAACACCCTGGATGCAGAGTAATTGGCACCCACTGCCATATGGAATTGCTGCTTGGAAGACTCCAGTTCAATAGGACCATAATAGTTATCATCATTATCTTGTTCAGCCTCCTGATCCCATGGACATTCACGTTCAGAGGGATCCAAGGGGATTTGAACCGGTTGAGGAGTAACCGAATGTACCACCGGTTCAGCTGGACCAGACTGAAGGGATTGAATAATGTGTATCGCATTAGCAACCTCCTCCACGGTCGCAACCGCAACCGTTCGCGGCTTAGGAGCCAGTTCGGTGTGCTTTTCCTTCTTTTTCTTTTTCGTGGTAGCTGATTCAATGGCTGTATCCGCAGTTCGTTTTGAAGAAGAGGTATCACCATGGTCAGAAGGCACCACTTCTAGTTCCTTTGAACCTGAACCGATTTGGCAATCCGTGTTAGCGGATTTCTTGGCCAATTTCTCATTCAGTCGGTTAAGACGCCTGTCAAGCGTCGACTTAGGGAAATTCTTACAAATGTCACAGTCTGCCTCTAGGTGTTCCAACCCTAGGCAAAAAACACAAGTTGGATGGGGATCGGCCTTGGCAAAAGTTTCCCCACACTCCACACATTGTTGAAACCTGGTTGGTCCAGTTTTCTTTTTGGGTTTCTGTGACTCCATCTCAAGCTTATCCAGGTGGTGGTTAGGCCGGATAAGAATCCAAAAAAATAGCTCTGGTTAATAGACCAGTATTAGCGGTCTGAAAAAAACTGACAAACTCATTTTTTTTATTAACCAAAGATAAACAACTTTTATTGAGAGAAGGAGAAAAGAACTCAATACCCCAACGGTTGGACAGCAACCTCTAAAGCACCGAGACTTAGCTCACTGAAGTCAATAAACCAAAGAAATGTATACTATACCGCAGGGACAGTAATGAGAAACTAAACGCTAGTAAAAATTTTAAATCGGTAAGGTAACCACAGCGATACACCACTAAACTGATGAGATGCTGAGGAGAAATCTCCGAGGCGTCTTCACAGTAAGGCGGAGTAAAGAATCTGACGGTCGAACAGAATGTACCAGGGGACAGTGATTTGAAACTGAGCATGTGCCTACTTGGAATGCAGGCTTTAACTCTTTCCTCTTCAGGGCAGCAGAACATGAAGGTCTTACTGCATATGTCAGAATACATTAGGACTTCTCATTGTTTGAAGGAGCTATACAAGCATGCAACCACAGTCTTCTCCACAAATTATATTATTTTCAGACAACAGCTTAAAATTCACATACTACAGTTTTCAGTTTTCTTCACAAATTATATAATTTTTAGGGCTGGCAGTATAGCCTAGAGGTTACAGTAATGAGCTGTGAACGAGCTTGGTACATCCAGCAGACCAGACCTAGGTTTGATTCTCAGAACCTCCACTTACATACTGTGTGACTGAACAAGTCACTTAATTGCCCAGTGCTCCCAGGTTGCTCCTGAAAACAGGCACTTGTGTTTAGTGAGCCTTACTCGGTTACCAAAAACTAAAAATAAAAGACAACAGCTTAGAATTTACATATTTACTGAATTTAATTTCTTGTTCTTAGCCGGCCCGGTGGCGCTAAAGGTTGAAGCGCTGGACACCACACCTCACACTACACCAGTGACCCAGGGCTGGGAATGACCTTGGGAAGCTGGGGGTCAGCCGGGAAGGAGGAGGATTGAGCATCCCAGGGACTGCTCTCCTTCTCCAGGGAGGGTGGGGAAGGAAGACTGTGGACGTGCTGACTCCTGATGGTGGCTTGGGGTTGATGCATGTCACAGTCAGCTGTGGGGTCGACACGGACTGATGCCAGACATGTCGGGTGCGGATGTGCGTATGGAACATCCTTGGAGTCATTGCATGCCTGCGCCATGGGGGAGGAGAAATCACACACAAGAAAAATCCTCCCTGCACATGTGAAGGTGGTCCACTGGCATCACGACAGACGCACCCTAGTCAGCTCTCCTGGTGTTCTCCTGGCCTTCCGCGGTGAGCGGGGTAAGTCCCCACTGCGATGTGGCCGGGGAGGGAGTGTAGGGCATACGGGTTGAGTTCTAGTTGCGGCTGGGGCCAAATGTAACAGCCGGATGGGAGAGGGGAATCATAGGTACAACCCACCTCCAGTCAAGGAGAAATAAATAATATAACAAAAAAAACACCTTCTTGTTCTTAACCTAGATTGCAGGTGTAAAGTTGTATGCTTTCCCTGTTGGAGAACAGCAAATATGTTTACAAACAAGAATGATATAGTAACCAATATGATGCACGGCCATTTCCATAACCCACCTAACCCAGGTATATAAGGTTGTCTTACTAAGATGGTAATTTAGAGATGGCATTCCATAGGTTTTCAGGCTGAAAAAGAAGAGTTTAGTTCATAAGAGATTGTGCCGACTTGAAGTCCTGCAAAGCCCTCATTAAGTTCTGTTGATATAGTTTCAAGCTTTAGAATTTATTTTAGAAGCACAAAAGGGACCTCAATGAAATATATGGATGAGACTGTTGGAGAGGTGGTATATGCCATTAATGGAGCTGGGGGGGGAATTAAATTACAGGCAGTGTAATGGGTTGAAAATGTAAAAAATTATAGGTGTTAGAGATCCCAATGTTAAACTACATAGAGGCTCGAGAATGATGTTAAGAACCATTCACAATGTGAAAGATTTATTAAAACGAAAATCATTATTTTTCATAACAAGAGGACCATTCTTTGACAGTTCACACAACTGATGAGGCCTTCCGGAGCATCCAGTGATCCTGCTATACCATGTAGCACACTGGTCCTGGGAGAAACCTTTCCAAACAGAATCACAGTAAGTAATGAAGAACTTTCAATTCTGCAACGATGCCTTAGCTGAATAGAATCCCATGTTATGGACCAAAAGGCCTGTACTAGACTGTGTTTCACAGATAATTGTTATTTGAACTACAGGTTCTGTTAGTATTCAGCTACAGATGTGGAGTGATGTGGGTAAGTCATGGCTGCATAAGCCACGGCATCAGTCTCCAAATCTGTCAGGGAATCATCACCGTAAGTGCGTGATAAGGTCTCAAGGAAGTGAGGTCCTAGGAGTTCAGCTGCAATTAACCCATTCTGCAAGTCAGAGATTGGGGTCTCCATCAGTGTATAGGACTGTATAACACTGTCATGTTAAGCTTTCAGAATGTTTTTCTGGGTTATACTGAAGGAGACTTCAATGCCTTGGACCAGCTTCCAAAGACTTCTATCGGTTTTATTTATAGCCTGCATGAGAGAGGTGGAGAATGTAAATCATTTATGGCCTTCCCTTGCTGGTATGAGTAATAGGTTTAATATATTCCTAGTGCTGCTGCTGTTAGACCCAGAAATCTTTGGGAAAGATTTCCCTGATATCACGACGTGTAATCCTTAGAAGAACTGGGAAAGCCAAATTCCTGCTCAGGAACCATCTGGTTCCAGAAGTTTCCCCGTTTCCCTCCCTCCTACTCAGCCTGTGTCAACGTGAGCTGCTGGGTCTGTCCCACAGCCATCTGCTCTTTGTTTAGAGGTCTGTTGCTCTGATAAAAGGGGGGATGCCAGAGGGCGGGTGGAAATACCGGAGAGCTCTGAGAGGGGGCAGGGCTCTGCACTGCTGTACATAAGTACAGCCGTTTCAAGTGGCTGCCCGTGTGAGTGGCTCATGCAGGAGTGGTGTGAGCCTTCAGCAGGAAGCTCATGCGAGGAAGCTTAGGTGTGGAGGCTATATATATTTTATTTTTGAAATGTTTCAACATCTACCTGTAACCGTTTGTTTTGTTGGTTGTTTTTTCCCTGTGATGTGGAACCTATGTACTTAAGTTGTTTTCAAAGGTGTTAATCCAAGATCATAATAAATTAAATCAATATTTTGTATTTTCGTTTTTGCTTTTATTTAAATTTTGTTATCCGATTGGCAGATACAATTAATATTATCTTGTATTTCACTGCTTGATAGTCCTTTGAATTAACAGTTCCTTAGTTTGCCTGGGGAGATTGCGGGGATTCCTTTTTTATCGGTTTGGGATTTGTATTAGGACATGATAGGTAACATGGGGAATAGGTTTGAATTTGCACTGATCTTAGTAGGGATCTGTTCAGTGCGTTATTGTATGCCTGCTGTACTGCAAAGAGGGATATCCTGGGAGCAAGCTGACATTAGATATTTTATTTTAGTTTTTGTTGACCAGGTAAGTGCACTAGACAAGACACTGTCTATTTTCACGCATGACCCAGGAGGCTACAGAACAATGGTACAACAGCAGAACAAGCTGCAGAACAGTAGTAAATAATAGAGGATATGGAACATAACTTTTTAGCAATACATACATTTTCATACGAAATAGGTATTTGACAATGACAGTACAAGCAAGGACAGAAAAATGAACTTAGGCGATTGCAGTGCAAGAGAAACTGAGCACAAGTACACAGTAGAAATTGTGAAGGGATACACTGATTTGCAATGGAGATTAGACATTTGTGTGAAAGAAAAGATGGAGCAAGCACGACATCGAGAGGGTTCAGGTCAGGTACAGAGCAGATGTCAAAGTTGCTTAGGAAGTTGTGAAGTGCTTTCTTGAAACAGGAATGGGATTGTGCAGCTCTGACATGGAGTGGGAGGGCATTCCAGATTCTAGGGGTGAAGGAGAAAGGTTCACCCATCTTGGTGGAATGTCTGGGGACAGCCAGGAGAGATTTGTTGCAGGAACGAAGGGGGTATATTTGTTCCTGGGGGTCATCAAGGCTGCAAGAGCAGCTGGTTTGGAGGATCGTATTATGTTGTCCAACAGACAGCCAAGTGTGAGTAGATGGCAAGAGGGGGATGATACCCTACCTAGCTTAGAATACAGTGAGCAGCGTTGAGTCAATCTGGGAGTGAAGAGGGCAAAGCAGCATATGTTGCATGACATGTTCCATTTGTCCAGAATGGAGGTGCTAGTTAGCTAGTAGGGGGCAAGATCATGAAAGTAAGGCTTGGGAGTAGGATTCTCCGGGCTATTGCTAGTCTGGCAAAAGGAGTTGGAAGTTTACCTGATTTTGTAGGCCAGCCCAGTTTTGGTGTTGACAGTCTTGCAGATGCTAGAGATATGTTGGTGGAAGTCAAGGGCAGGGTCCAGGGTAATGCCAAGGTATGTGAAGGAGTCTGTGGTGGAAACGAGAGATCCATCAGAGCAGTGAATGGTAGGAGCTGTGGGGCAGATTCTGAGCTTTGGCACAGACCCATATAGCATAAACTAGGTCTTGCTGGTGTTTAGAATAAGGCCATTTTCTGTTAACCAGGACTGCAGTTTTCCAAAATCAGCATTCAGTTGAGAGTTGATCTCAGCTATACTGTTGGAGATGGTGTGGAGTACCATACCATCAGCATAAAGGAAGGAGCTGCAGTGAGATGGGAGTTTCTGGAGCATCATTAATGAATGTGGAAAAAAGCAGCAGTCCACGGACTGAGCCTTGGGGCACTCCAATGTTGATTGTGGTGGGTGTGGAGACTGCCTGATTTACTTTGACAAACTGCTGCCTGTTTTTTAAGTAGCCAGAGAACAATTTTAGAGCAGTGTTGGAAATGCCTGGACAGGACAGTTTGGGTTCCAGCTGTGAGTGACTGACAAGATCAGATGCCCTGGTTAAATCAATAAAAATGGAATCGGTGAGTTTACCATTGTCCATCCACAGTTTAATGTAATTTGTGAGTTTGGTTAACGCCATGGTGGTGCTGTGGGCTGGTTTGGATTCGTGTCAAGCAGGGGACAGTAGGTTATATTTACTGAGGTGGTCTATGACCTGGAGGGCGACTATTTTCTCAAGAAGTTTGCTGAGAACAGGCAGGATAGCAACAGAGCGATCATTTGTTAGAATCTTTGGGTAAACCTTTTTTAGACACAGAAGTATTTTGGCTATTTTACAGTTCTCAGAGACTGTACCTGAGGTTAGTGACATATTAAACAGCCTCGTTATTGGTGTTGCTAGAGACTGGGCTGCAATCTTGAGTAATCTGGGTTTGATCCCCTCAGGACCAGTACACCCACTGGAAGAGATGAAGTGTTAGGACTTCCCCTTTGGGAGACAGCTAGGAGGTAGAAAGGAGGTGGGAGGGACAGGATTGGGAATGATTATTCTCTTGGGAAGGCAAAGTATCCTCTTTTGTGCCTGGTAGGTTGGCAAAGTGGGTATTGAAAGCGTTGGCTATTATGAACTTATTACAGCTTGCCCCATTGATTGTCATGTCTGATGGGATTTGCTTGGAATCCTCCCCAGACCCCATAAGACCTTTGATGTGGCTGCAGAAATTCCTTGGGTCTTTGGTAGAGGCTTGTAGCAGCTTTCTCTGGTAAGCTCCTTTAATGGTGCATATTTATTTCTTACAAGCATTTCTGAGAATCCAGTAGTCAGTCCAGTCTATGTTCTGTGAAAAGGCTTTGTATTTGTTCCATGCTGCATCTTTGTTTTTAGAAGGGTCAGTAGCCTACTGTGCAGCCACCTAGTGACTTTCCCCTTGACCCTACATTTGACTGTAGGGATGTGCTTGTCTTGGAGATGGAGGAAAGTGGCAGAAAAATAATCCAGGGTAACATCGATATCATTGGTCCTATAGAGAGGGAACCAGTCAACCAGCTCTAGATCACCAGTGAAGACAGAGGGGTTGAGCCTAGAATTGTCATGAAAGACAAGCTCTTCAGAAGGGAGGGTGGGAGCTCAGGCATGCCAGATACAGTAAATGGGAGTACGATCACTGATTAAATCTGAAAGAGTGCCAGCATTTATAATCCTGTCCTTCCTATTTGTGAGGACCCAATCGATGAGAGAATGTTTACCTTCTGATGTTGATAACCTTGTTGGGCCACTGATAAGTTGGGAGAGATGAAGTTTATTTAGGATGGAGTTATATGTAGGTTTTCCAAGCCAGTTCAGGTTAAAGTCGCCCATAACAATAATTCAATTTTTTCCTGTGGCACTGGACAGGTAATCGATTACATCAGCAAAGCCAGGTATGCCACTCTTTGGAGGATTGTAAACACAAATAATGTGTAATTTTTTTGGTGCCACCCCAAGGTCAGGAGTGAGTGTAATACCTCACAGGAGGAAGGCTTAGCACATGGTATGGCAGTCAATTGCAATTGTTTTTTAAAGTAGATAATGATTCCTCCTCTTTTGTTGGAAGGGCGGTCAACCCTCTTACCTGGGTAAAACCCAGCAAGCTGTAACCGGTGAGGCAGCACATGGAATCAGGGACGGATCGTTTTAATCAGGTTTCAGTAAACCTAAGTATGTCTGGACTGTAACAGGAGACCCAGGCTTCCAGTACAGGAAGATTAGCCAAGATACTCCCGATATTGAGGTGGGCGATCTTTAGCCCCTTTGAATTGGGCCATGGGGAGGAGTTAGAAGAGGCGGGGTTGGAAAAGGGACCAGGGTTGCTTTCAACATCATCAGACAGGGTAAGAGAGAGAGTGGTACCATAGAGTACTACTGTGGGGTGTAGAGAGTTTTGTACAAGGCTGGTGGAAAAATAATTTAGAGAGGCAGCGCATGATACAGAAATGCATCATTTGGTTTTGATGTAGCATGAGTTGTTCTTGATTGCAGTAGAGGAGACCAGGGTATTAGAGTAATGAAAGTCATGGTAATGCTTATTGCTTGTAGTTGAGGTGTAGCTGGGAGCAGGGATGCAGAGGTCAGTGATAGTGAGCAGAAGTAAGAGTACAAGTCTAGTTGTGATTGTAGAGCTAAGGGGCAACGTTCTAGAGGCCAATGGAGATGGGAGGTTGTGTTGGGAGAGGCAGGTATCATCCAATCTGATTAAAGGGGGCAAGTATAAACTGGAAGTGTAATATGGGGTAAATCTAAGTATGGGGAGAAAGTGGCATCAGCCAGAGGATATTGCAGCTTCAGGAGTAGTGTGGCATGTTTGTTGTGTGATCCACCGAGAAAAGGGTAGGCAATTCAATGGGCAAGGCTTAGAAATTAAATTGTGAACAGTGTTCTTTAACTATTTGAACCATACAGAGTAGCCAGAGAAATCACTAAGCAATGGCTAGAAATATACTGAGGGGAAAAACCGTAAACAAGTAGGACCCCTTGTGGAACAATCAAGGAAATTACATTTTAATAGTGGCTAGAGTACGATGGGATCCCCTAGATTCGCTGTAAGACCCTTTCTGAAACAAGCGGGAAATACACAAAGCAGGGTCTGAGAAAAGTGGCAGGTTATTGTTGGTAATTGTGAGACTCCTACAGAACAAAATAGTAATACTCTGTGTAGTTGCTACTTCTGAGTGCACTTTAGTGGAGATGTATAGAAGTAGTGATAACGTCATTATTACCCAGGACCAAACTGAATCTGCCCCACATATGGGCAGGCAGTTACCAGTGAATAGTAGAGTGGGGCAAAGAGTGGGCATTTGGGGACAATAGTACCAATGAATCAGACTCTGCAGTTGTATTAGGTGGTCTATTCAGTTGTGCAAGACAAGATGTAGGGGATGCATATAATAAGCGTTAATGGGGTTCTAATGTGGGTGTATGGTGAAAGCGGCAAGTAGGAGCTTGCAGATGGATTTTAAATGGCTGGATTTCTGGGAACTTTAAGTGGTCTTAATTTGCTTATTTCACCTCACTTCTTGCCTTTTACTTTGAATAGGGATTTAATTAAATTAGCATCTATTCAACATACTACAATAAGATCCCTTTGGTTAGAGCAAGCACAAAAAGTCTGGTAAGGAATGTATTCTCAAGTCTATTACAAAAAAGGAAGCTGGATAAAAAATAAGTTTAAAATTGATTATTAGTTTGTTTTTATTGCTATGTGGAGATGTACATTTAAATCCTGGTCCAACTGATACTGATTTTTAAAATATGGATGCTTTGAAAGATAGGGAGATTAAAACAGTCAATTTTAATGTAACAAGCTTAATGAACAATATAGATATTTTAAAGGAATGGACCCTGGAATATAAACCAGATGTTCTTATACTTACAGGGGACTTGGCTGAATGCTAAGATTATAGAAACACGTATTAGCATACCAGGTTTTCAAATGTGGATAAAAGACAGGTACAATAAGGGTGGGGGGTGCTTATTTATGGAAACCAACAGCTGGAGCAAATGAAACAGTTCAAAATATCAGTTTAGAAACAACTGAAATTTTACCACTTGACATAAAAATCACCTTTACTCAATCAGTCTTGCTGTTGGGGATTTAGAGACCCCCAAAGAGCAAAACTGATTACTCCAATTTATTATACAGTTCATTGGTGCAGTACCAAAAAAAACACAAGTTAATGATGGAAGGAGATTTTAATGTTAATTGGGAGCAAATCAGGATAGAACACGAGTTATATGATTCAAGTACTAGTCTTGGGCTGACTCAATTAATCAAAGGACACACTAGATCAAACCCTAAGGATCTGTCAACCTCAACAACACTAGGTTTACTCTTTACTACTAAAAGTGAGAATTATAAACTCAGTGGAGTTTTAGCTGATAGCTTCAGTAACCATCAAGGTATTGTGTGTGTGTGTGTGAAGTAGGGACAAAAGTATAGGGATGACTAAGATAAACTATAGAAGGGTGTTTGAAGGATTTGATTACATTTCCTTCATGCAAGATGTAGAAGCTTTTAACTGGAAAATACCTGAACTCATTCCTGCTGTAACTGAAGCCTGGATTTATTTTAAAACAAGAGCTTTTAAATCTATGTGTGAGATTTTCCTGCTCCAATAAAAAAACAATATGTTAAAGAGACCGACCAACATAAAAATACACACACTGGCACCATCTGTATAGGTGCCTTGCCACCAAAGATTCTCGATAAGAATGCTATCCCCAAGATGTGTTTTATGATTCAAAAGTTATTTTACTCATAAAATTCTGAATACTGGGTCCCCAAGGACTTCCTGGTTGTTTTGTACCTCCCCTGCACTCACAGACGTGATGACGAGATGCCAGTGAAAACGTGGGGGTGCGCTCCATTAGATTCAATGGGCGGCAATTTTTTTGATTTGTTTTTGTAATATAATGGCCACTTGGCAATGAAACGTGGGCACCGGTCAACTAACAAGGCCCTAGTTCTACCTGCTTGGTTGACAGCCATTTTCTGGTTATGGCTTTTTGGGATGCTAGTATTGCAATCTTGAGTAGTTTTTTACTATTTGTGTCTCTACAACCTCTAGGGTAGTCTGAAAAAAGAATAAAAGTAGGTTTAAACTCAGGTCTGGATAGAAGGTGTGTTGCAGAGCTCGTTCTAACTGTTGAAGAATGTGGGATAGTTTGGTGCAACCCCACGTAATGTGAACTAGGGCCACCGGAGTATGTCCACATCGTTTCCAGCAGTCTGGGGTACGGTCCTGTTGGAATTTGGCCTGTATAGCAGGGGTCCTAAAGTATCTTGTAGACATCTTCCAGGCATACTCCTTCCAGGAGAGTGCTGTAGTGCCCCAGTGGATCTACTCAAGATGCTTTTCCCACACCTGATGAGGCACCTGGTCTCCTAGGTCCCTGTCCCAAGCTGCCTTGATTGTTTTGGAGGTGGGGGTTACACAGGCCAATAATGCTGAGCACAGGTGTGAGATTATATGCTCAGTGGGACCTCTATTGTCTAGTGCTCCCCTAAGTAAATAGAGGATCTTGGAGGGGGGGGGTCCTGCCAAGTGTCCTGCAGAAGTGATTCCACTAAATGACGGACCTGGAAATATCTAAATCTGTCCTGAGGGTGAGGTCATATTTCTCAACTAATTCTGAGAAGGAGGCAAACACATCCTTCTCTACAAATTGCCACATCAAGTGTATTCCCTGCCTCTCCCATCTTTGAAAACCCATGTCCATTTGTGCTGGGTGAAAGGCTTGTAAGTATGGAACTGAGTAAAGGAGGGGTCTCCATTTAGTTAATCCTTTATCTTCTAGTACACTATACCAGCAACTGAAGATAGTGTTAGTGAAGGGGTTGGTCTCTTCTCTAGGTTGAATGAAATGAGGGTATGCAATAGTTTTTTATGTTTATTTTCTAGGCCCTCTTCTATTATTGCTAAAGTTTTCCATTTTGCTTGGCACCCCTCCTGAAGCCAATAAAATGCTGTTCGAATTTGTGCTGCCTGGTAACATATTTTAAGATTCGGCAGGGCTAGACCTCCTTTCATCTTGGGGAGCTGTAGTGTACAGAATCTTATCCGAGCCCTCTGAGTGCCCCAGATGAATCTTGCCATCTTTATACTTAATTTCTTAAAAAATTCCTCTGGAACTGGGATTGGTAGGGTTTGGGCTAAGTATAAAATCTAGGTAGTAATACCATTTTGACCACTTCTACCTTCTGGATTAGGGGAATAGGGACAAGGGCCCAATTATCCAGGTCAGCTTTCAGTTTTTCAAGCAGTGGTATATAATTGAGGGAAAACAGGTTAGAGCCTTCAGCTCCTAAGATAACTCCCAAGTATTGTAGGGATTGGAGGTTCCACCTAAAGGGGTATAAGGTTGTGATATGGTTAGAGGGGGCATAGTGAAACTGTAAAACCTCCTTCTTGCTCTGGTTAATGTTATACCCTATTCCCTCAAATTCATTCAAAAGTCTCCATAGGGGTCACAATGAATGTTCTGGGTCATCTGCGTACAACACCAGTTTATGATAACTCCCCCTATCCGCACCCCCTTCACCACCTCCTCCTGCCGCAGGGCTAGGGCCAAGGGTTCCAGGTATACTGCGAACAGGAGGGGAGACAGGGGGCAACCCTGCCTGGTTCCCCTGTGGAGGGATATAGGTGCTGATACCTAACCATCAATCTCGACATGTGCCCTAGGGCCCAGATAAATGTTATCTATTATTTTAGTAAACTCCTCAGAGAAGCCCATAACCCTTAATGTCTGCTGTAGGAAGGGCCATGCCACCCGGTCGAAGGCCTTCTCCGCATCCAAGCTCAACAGTAGGAAGGGGGGCCCCGATCGGGCGGCATTTACAGAAAATTTACAGAAAAAGGGTTCTGAAAGAACTCTTAAAACTGAAGGTGGACAAAGCAATGGGGCCTGATGGGATTCATCCCAGAATTCTAAAAGAGCGAAGGGTAGAACTAATGACACCACTGACTACCTTTTTTAACAAATCATGGGAGGATGGGGTGGTACCCGAGGACTGGAGGAGGGCAGATGTGATTCCCCTTCACAAAAGTGGGAGCAAGGCAGAAGCAGGAAACTACAGACCTGTTAGTTTAACCTCAGTGATAGGGAAAATGATGGAATCACTTCTGAAGGAAAGAACTGTCGAGTATCTAGAGGTCAGAGGGGCACAGGACCCTAGGCAGCATGGATTCACAGCGGAAGGTCATGCCAGACGAATCTGATAGATTTCTTTGACTGGGTGACCAAAGTAGTAGATCGGGGGCTGTGGACATGGCCTACATAGACTTTAGCAAGGCATTTGACACAGTCCCACACAAAAGATTAATATACAAGTTAGCCAGCCTGGGAGTGGGTCCCAAGATGACAGCCTGGGTAAAGAATTGGCTGGAGAATAGGACACAGAGAGTAATAGTAAATGGAATCCACTCAGAAGAAAGAAGTGTTGCTAGTGGGGTACCGCAGGGTTCAGTATTAGGACCGGTCCTCTTCAATGTCTTTATAAGCGACATTGCAGAAGGACTAGAAGGAAAAGTATGTCTCTTTGCAGGTGACACAAAGATCTGCAACAGAGTTGATGCACAGGGTGGGGTGGAAAGGATGAGAAGGGACTTGGTAAGGTTAGAGGAATGGTCAAATGTATGGCAGCTTAGATTCAATGCTAAGAAGTGCAAGGTAATGCACCTGGGAAACAAAAACCCAGGGGAACAGTACACAATGGGGGGTGAGATACTAACAACAACAAAAATGGAAAGGGACCTGGGGGTAGTCATATCAGATGACCTAAAGGTGGGCAAGCAATGTGAGAGGGCAGCAAGGAGAGTTGGGGGATACTGGGATGCATTGGGAGAGGCATCACCAGTAGAAAACAGGAAGTTATTATCCCTCTGTACAGACAGCTGGTGAGACCCCATCTGGAGTACTGTGCAGTTCTGGAGACCCAATCTCCCAAAGACATAGACAGGATGGAAGCTGTCCAGAGGAGGGCAACTAAAATGGTGCAGGGTCTGCACCAGAAGACATATGAAGAGAGACTTAAGGAGCTTAATATGTATAGCCTCGAGGAAAGGAGGGAGAGAGGGGACATGATAGAAACGTTCAAGTACCTCAAGGGAATCAACAAAGTCCAAGAGGGTAGCATCTTTCAAAAAAAGAGGTGTGCAAGAACAAGAGGGCACAATTTGAAGATGGGGGGGGCGGCTCAGAGGTAATTTAAGGAAGTATTTTTTCACAGAGAGGGTTGTGGATGCATGGAACGGCCTTCCGGAGGAGGCTGTGGAGTCAAAAACAGTGGTGAATTCAAGCATGCATGGGACAGTCATAAGGCAATTCTAGGGGGTGGGGGTAGGAAGAAGTAGGCTGCTGGTTAACTAGGATCTGCAGCTTATCCAGTAGGTAGGGAAATGGGCAGACTGGGTGGGCCAAGCGGTCCTTATCTGCCGTCAAATTCTATGTTTCTATGTCTCAGGATATGTACAGTGCATTTAATGTTGTCCTGGGCTTGCCTCCCAGGCACGAATCCAGTTTGATCATGATCGATCAACTGCAGTAAGGCTCCCTGTAAGCACCCAGCCAGGACTGTGGTAAACAGCTTATAATCTATGTTCAGCACAGATATAGGTCTGTAGGCCAAGCACTGTAATTTGTCTTTATTTGGTTTTAAGATACTTGAAATTGTTGCATAGTTCCATGTGGGTGGCAGTGCCTCCCCATCTTGTATTTCTTTTAGCACATCCAGAAGAGCCTTACTTATCTCTGTTTTTAATATTTTAAAGAATTCAGGGGTATATCCATCTGGGCCTGGGCTTTTATTTGTTTTAAGGTTTTGGATGGCCCATTCTAGTTCCTCATAAGTTATTGGATGGTCTAGGGACTGTTGCATCTCCATAGGGATGGTAGGGATGTTTATTTTGCAGAGGTATTCTTGAATCTGATGCTCTGTTGGTGTGGTCTCAGAGGTGTATAATTTTTGATAGAATTTTTGGAAGGCAAGTAAAACCTGATCTGGGTTTTTATATAGGTGGCCTGTCTCAGGATCTTTAATTTGGGTTTTGGTGGATCGGGCTATATTTTGCCTCAGCTTGTGTGCCAGGAGACGTGTGGCTCTAGAGCCACTCTTGCAATATTTTTGTCGCAGAAATTGTAGGCCCTGTTCAGTTTTTACATCTAACAATTTCTGTATCTGTTGTTTGGTGGCCAATAACAAAGGGAGAACTGCCTGATCACCTGCTGTATGTTGGGATTGCAGATCTCGCAACTGGTGGTGCAGGTGCTCCAGCTGGTGGGCTTGTTTCTTTTTATGGTTGGCAGCATATTTTATTATATTCCCTCATAATACAGTCTTACCTGTATCCCATAATGTAGCCCTTGAAATCTCTGGGGAATCATTTTCCTGTTGGATTTGCTTAATTCTGGTCTGGATCATATCAGTGAATTCCTTTGAATTCAAAAGAAAATTATTACATTTCCACAGGGTTTGGCCTTTTTCTGTTGTCCAGCTTAATTTTAACAGTAGTTGGCCATGGTCCGATAGGACTGAGGGGGAGTGAAGGCATTCCTCCACTCAGTATTGATGTTCCTTTGAGACATAAAAATAGTCAACCCTGGCATAGGACTTGTGGGGTGCTGAGAAATGGATGTATTCTCTTTTACTTGGGTTAAGGGTTCTCCATGCATCTACCCAGTGAGTACCTCGGAAATATGCTAGAGCCGGCCTCTGAGCTGGAGTCTTTCTGAGAAGAGGCATCCAGATGGCTGTTACAATGGTTATGGTCCCCCTCCTACTACTAAGGTACCCCTCTGGTGCTCTTGTTATTTTTTGTAGTAATCCCCACATTACTGGGGCTGCTGTACCTGGGGATATATATAAAGAAGCTACAGAGAATGGGGCTCCATTTAACAGTTCTCCCACCAGGGCTAACCTACCTTCTGGGTCTATATATTTAGTTTATAGTTCAAACTGGGTAGTCTGAGGGATCAGAACTGCAGCTCCTCTCCTCTTCCCCTTCCCATAAGAGGCGGCCACTACTTTAGAGAACCCAAATTTGAGCAATTTGTCATGTTCTTTTCTGTTCAGGTGGGCCTCCTGCAGAAGTACAAATGTTGATTTCTGCTTTTTGATAGATGAAAGAACCCTATGTCTCTTAATTGGGTTGTTTAGCCCATTGATATTCTGCGAGAGAATCGCCACTTGCCGGTTTGGATTCAACATTACGTCATATAAGATATGTTAAGGTCTCTCAGACCTTGTCTTCTCCGATATAGTGCTCTAGGATATTCCCATATGTTTCGTCTCGATTCACAGCCTGGGAAACAAACGTTATAACAAATGCAAACATACACAACGAAGAACTTTGAACTAATTACATGTTGGCTCCCAAGGTAGGGGCCCGCCTTTTTGTGTGCCCTATCATTCCAGCTGGGAGACTCCAAGGAGTGTCCCACCTGGGCAGGAGGGATCAGGGCTGTCTCCTTAGCCATGCCCTCCTGGCCCCTGACAATAACAGGGGTAATGGCGAATGTCCTTTCCTCCCTTCGCCCTGCTGCACCGGTTTCTGTATAATATTCAAATGCCAGCTTCAGCTTAACATATTACGTATGCTCTGGGTGAGTTGACCTTCGACCCTTGTGTGGTAGGATGGTGGGCAAGCAGCCCAGGTGAGGAGAAGAAGGAAAGCCAGTCCCGTAATTGTAAGGTCTCTATGTTCAACTTATTATGGATAGGTCATGTTATAAAGAAACACAACTCCCCCTTCCCCCACCGCTTCCACCCCCCACAACAACAACAAATGTCAGCAACCTTAGTATTTTTCATAACTTGATCATTTAAATGGTAACTTTAAGAAAAATGGAAGCAGGCCCCCCATAACCTGAGTTACATTTCCACATACAGGGAAAAAAGCAGTAACTCCATCTTTGTTTACTCTTGTAGGGTGGAAGACAGTTATTTTAACTGCAATCAGATAACAGTCTCCTTGTAAAAGTCCCATCTCACAACCAAGGAAGAATGAGGGGCTTTTTCTATTACCCTGAGATGGGTACTCGCAGACTCTCTAATTAAAATTGCCAGGTATAAGGAGTGGGACCTTAATCTTTACTTCTCATTAGACAGCTTCTCCATCTTCATTAGAGTCCCCCCCCATGTCCATCTTCATTAGAGCGCCCCCCACTGTTCTTCTTTGGTTATCATTTAAAGATTCAGCTGCATTTCAGGCTCCATGCAGGAATACTCCCCGTGTGTTCCTAGCTGTGAACTGACTCGAATGGAGTGCATAAGTCAGTCTCTTCCACGTGGCTGCCATTTCAGCTCCAAAAGTTAATTAGGGCTGCCGATTCTATGTGCCTAAAAGTTAGTAAGAAAAACAGTTCTGGGTCCGGACAGGTAAATCAAGAGAAGTGAGGCTCTTTTAAAACTGGGATGCGGGTGGCAGAGAAGTCCCAATCAGGCACACTGAGGGATTATTCGAGCTCCAGGAGTGGGCATCGTTCCCTGCAGCCCCTCACTCCAGGATCCCCTCGCTAAGAGCTGTAGGCCCAGGGACTGGGGATTCGAGTATGAAGCCAATTTAAAAAAGTATCTCACCTCTGATTTCAGGTAGTGGCTGTGTCCTTTGCTGCTGATAGTCCTACAGGGTTGTTTGTTGCTTTAGGTTGAAGGCTGTTTAGGAGGTTTTTAATATCTTCCATCGTTCAAGGGGCCATTGCTTGTGCAAGCTCCTGTTTTATTTTCTGCCCCCCACCCGAAAGCTGCCAGTCTGGGCGGGCCATGCGCTGCCTCTACGATTTCGTCTGCTGGATGGTGGGGTTCCAGCCCTTATCCTGTAAATCTGGGATGGCTTCAGTTGGGGAGCTGTATGTCTTGGTTCCTGTTTCCCAAAAGATCTTCAGACATGCTGGATATGGCGTTTTAAAGCAGATCTTTTGCTCTCTTAAAGTTCTTAACGGGTGAGTAGGCAATATGCTGCTTGGCGAGTTCTACGGCGTAATAGTTATCAAAACATTATCATACATCCAGCAGAACAGACCTGAGTTTGATTCTCACAACCTCCACTTGCATACTGTGTGATTCTGAGCAAGTCACTTAACCGCCCAGTGCTCCCAGGTCGCCCCTGAAAACAGGCACTTGTGTCCAGTGGGCCTTACCCGGTTACCAAAGACTAAAAAAAAAAAAAAATTAGTCTAGCTGTGTTGTATGTGACTGTTTTTGTGACCAGGCCATCCTCAGTAGCCTCTCCTTGTCCCTGTAGCAGGATAACTTAAACATCACAGACTGTGGTCGCATAGAGGGGTTCGAGGGTCATGGAACAAGCGAGCAGTGCGCCCGCTCTATTTTGAAGTGGAAATCCGAAGGCACATTAAGGATGACATCTCTTAATAGGCCCTCCATAAAATCTTTCATCTCTCCAACTTCTGCGCCCTCTGGTAATCCATAGACCCTTATGTTCTCTTAGCATGATCTAGCCTCTGTGTCTTAATAGCTTATTATGCATGCTTTCTTGATGGTTTAAGAGGGAGTTTGCAGGGTTAACTGATTGGTATTGAGTTCTGAAATTTTCTCCTCTGCTGAGGATGCCTTTTCCTCTACCTCTGCAAGCCTGTTATTCAGGGAGCTGAATTCTTGTTTTGTCTCTGCGCGAAAGGCTCTAAGTTCCCCCAGCAGAGTGTTAAAGCGAGACCTAGAAAGCCTTTCAGACTCGTGATCCATGTCTGCATCACAGGCCTCGTTGTCCGATGGAGAGGGGCTCCATCTGGGCCTGTCTCTGGATCTCTCATCAATGCGCCGTCGTGGAGTTGATCTGAAGCGTGACCTATTTGGTCTGTATCCTCCTTTGTTGTTTGCAGGCATTTTTGAAGTGATTTTCGTCCAGTTGCTCGAGGATTAGGTGGCAGAGTTAGCTAGAGCTCTAGCAAGAGGCAGCCATTCAGGGGATGACGTCACTGGAAGTCCCGGGGATAGTATTCTTATCGAGAGCCTTTAGTGTCAAGGCACCTATATAGATGGTGCAGGTCCTCATTCTGGTGAGTCTCTTTAAAAATAGCATTGCTTAATGGTACAAAGCAAGGTTGCCCAAAATAAAAAGACAAGGAAACAAACTGTGGAAGAAGGTAAAACAAACTATTTTACATAGGGATTGGACCTTGTACAGGGAATGTAGAAACAGATATTTTGAAGAGGTTAGAAATGCTAAAACCTTACATTATGGAGAAGTATTCAATAATATAAAATTATCGAACCCTAGAAGCTGTTGGAGGCTCATGCATGCATTATATAGACCTGGTATGAGTGAGCTTCCTAAAAGTTTTAGAACAAAAGAGGAAAATACAGTTATTGGACATAAAGTAGCTGAGAGTTTTAATAATGTATTTATAAATACGGGTACTGACACTAGAAAAACTGTTTTTTCAACAAACCAGCTTCATACAGTTTTCCACTGTACGGTACAAGATAGTCCAAACAGGTTATTTAAATTTCGAGATACAACAGAAAAAGAGGTAATGGTGGAATTGTTAAAAATAAATGAAACCAAAGCAAAAGGACTGGACAACATACCCAGTGAACTATTAAAATATGCAGCGCCAGCTATGGTGAGGGACGTTTCGGCTATCTTCAATTTGTCTTTGAAAACAGAATTTCCCATTGAATGAAAACATGCAAGAGTGATCCCTGTTTTAAAATCTGGGGCCAAGAATGATATTTCCAACTACAGACCTGTTTCACTGCTTTCAGTAATTTAAAAGATATTTGAAAGAATGGTAGCAACACAGATGAAGGACTTTTTAAATAAACACAATTTAATTAACACAAACCAAAAGGATTCTAGGGATAAGCATAGTACTGAAACAGCTTTATTAAAAGTAGTTGGTGATATACAGCAAGCCTTTGAAGCCAAATTGAAGATGGGTCCAATATTTATCAAAGACATTTGATACATTAGATCACAGAACATTATTAAAGAAATGATCAAATAAGGGTATGTCTGTAGAGGTTGTAAACTGGTTCCAGAGTTACTTAATTGGACAGATGCAGAAGGTGGCCTTGGGTTATTATAAATCTGAATTAAGGGAAATATAATCAGGGGTTCCACAGGGATCCATATTGGGTCCACTTCTTTTCAATCTTTATATGAATGGAAGCCCTGATTCTCAGATACATTTATATGCAGATGATACTGTGATTTATACCAGTGGAAACTGTATTCAACACATACAGACCACACTTCAGGACGTCTTACATACAAACATACAAAACTGCCAGCAGATAAAGGCCCTAAGGTCTATCGAGTCTGCTCAATTGTGCAGCTAGCAGCCCTTATACTGCAGCTGCCCCTCCCTCCCTCCCTCCCTCTGTCCCATCCCCTTTTGAAGCAGCCCACAATTCTACAGGATACTACTTCCACACGCAATGCGTTCCACCCAGCCACCACCCTCTCCGTAAAAAAGTGTCTTCTCATTTCCCTCCTGAACCTAACCCCCCTCCAGTCTCAGATCATGGCCTCGAGTGTCCCTCCTCCTCCCCCCCTCAACCTGAAAAGCCCCTCCATTCCTGTCTTGTTTATTCCTTTCATAAACTTGAAGGTTTCAATCATATCTTCCTAACTCCCTCAGCCTACTCTCATAGGGTAAGTCCCCCAGCCCCTGGATCATCTTTGTTGCCCAGCGCTGCACCCCTTCCAGTAACCCAATGTCCTTCTTCAGGTATGGGTGCCAGTACTGCACACACTAGTCCAGGTGTGGCCTAACCAGTGACCTATACAGTGGCAGGATCACCTCCTCCCTCCTAGAGAATACACCCCTGGCAATACAACCCAGCATCCTGTTGGCCTTTGCAGCTGCCTTCCTACACTGCGCTGAGTTATTCATTGAGCCCGTTATAATCACCCCCCAGATCCTTCTCTTCCTCTGTCGTGATTAGCTGAACCCCACCCGGCTGGTAGCTCCTCTTTGGGTTTTTAGTTCCGAAATGTAGCACCTTGCACTTTTTGGCATTGAATCCCAGCTGCCAAGTGTCCAACCAGGTCTCCAATTTTGACAGACCATCCTTCAACCCCTGCCACCCTCCTACATCATCCACTATTGCTCCCATCTTAGTGTCATCTGTGAACAGACTGATCTTGCTCTTGATGCCTTTTGAGATGTCTTCTATGAATATCCTAAACACCGGCCCCAGCACAGAGTCCTGCAGCACCCCGCTTGTCACCACCCTCCGAGAAGATTCCCCTCCCACCACCACCCTCTGCTGTCTCCCATGCAGCCAGTTCACTACCCATCCTACCATCTTTGCCCCATCCCTTGTGCCTCCAGTTTAGTTCCTAGCTTCCCATGTGGCACCAAATCAAATGCCTGACTGAAGTCCAGGTACAGGACAGCCACTGCATGGCCCATGTCTAACTGCCTAGTTACCCAGTCATAGTACTCCACCAGGTTGGTCTGACAGGATATGCCAGAGACAAACCCATGTTGTCTACTGTCCTGCAATCCATTAGTCTCCAGAAGGAGTACCAGCTTCTCATTCAGTATCATCTCTATCAACTTTCCCTCAATGGATGTGAGGCTTGCCGGCCTGTAGTTCCCTGGTTCATCTTTGGGGCTGCTCTTATGGAGGGGTACCACGTGTGCCATCCTCCAGTCCTGAGGTGCAATCCCCGGAGTCCAAGGAGGCATTGAACAGATCTGCCAAGGGCTCCGACAGCTCTCTCAGTACCCTGGGGTGAATGCCATCTGGCCTTGCACCTCATTCGCCGCTCTAATGCTCTCAAGTCCTCCAGTGCCCTGCCCACTGAGATTTCCCATGTTACCCCCCATGCCTGCCCTCCCACCCCTTGGGTACAGCCCCATCCTTTCTCCTTAGTAAATACAGAGCAGAAACACCCTTGATCCTTACATCTCTCTCTTGGATGTACCTGAAGAAGTCCTTCTCCCCCTCCTTAATGCCCTGTGCCAACCTGAGCTCTCTAGACACCTTGACTGCTCTTGTCACCTCCTTCAGGTAATCTTCTCTGTCCTCCCCTCTCCCTGTTTGTTTTTTTTTGAACCTCCTAAAGGCAGCTCTTTTCTTCCTTACTTTTTCCATTACCTCCTTACTCGCCCAGCTAGGTTTCTTTGATACTTTGCAGCTTTTCTTTGTAAATAAGCTGGTTTTGAACACAAATAAATCAAAAGTGGTGCTATCTGGACAGAAGAACAATAGGACAGTGACTATGGGCACTCTCCGGAAACAGTTTCAGTGGATGGAACCGTTTTGTAACAGGTAGAAATGTACAAATACTTAGGAATCTGAATAGATAATCAATGAAAATGGAATATCCATATACATTTTCTAACAAAAAAAAAAAATAGGCAACAACTGGGAATGTTGTGTAAAATAAGTAAAGAGCTGCCACTACATTTAAGATTGAAAGCAGTTAATCACATGATTGTCCCTACTATGAACTATGGAGATGCTATGTGGGGGGAAGGGCCTCAGGGACAGACGTTGCATGGTTAGATGTAATATATAATCACCTTGCTAGGTTTGTCCTCGACACCCCTCAGCATACACATCACTGTAAATTATGCAGGGAACTAAACTGGCTACATTTAGACCAAAGAAGACAATTACATACAGTAAATTTGGAGCTTAAAGGTTATAAAAAACAGCTTCTAGATTATATTTGTGAAAACATGAAACAAAGTATCCAAAGTACGGCTAAGATCAGAAATTTGTATTGATTTTGAGATCTCTTTTTTCTATATTGGGGCCCCCTGTCTTGGAATAGTTTAGCACAGCATTTCAGAGTACAAAATAAACAAGTGTACTGGAATAAAATCAAAGATTGATTAGTAAAACAAGCTTCAGCACTGAGGGCATGTTGCTTTGAATTTTGAAAAGGCTGATGTCTCATTGTTTGGAGCAACTTTGTTATGTCTTCTTCCAGGCTGAAATGTATTCTGCCATGAATGCTTAGTATATTATAATGCTGTTTATAATATAGGTTTAGTAAAATAGTCAAGAGTGATTCATTGAAGGGCAGCATCTGACTGTGGATTAAATTCCCTATTTAATCCACAGTTGCTGTGCCTGATCTAGTTCTCACAGAGTGAGAGACTGAATCACACTGTGGCTGGATGTACTCTTACTGCTCATCTCACGTTTGCCAACAGCTATTGTCGTTGTTCATGTTAGCGAGCAGTACACGGAATGGCCACCGCAATGTAATGGAAGTACATTTTTCATTGTTTGGCTCCCTTACTGTGAATGAGTGGCTACATGTGAGATTTCATGACGGGGAAACCACAGTCAGACATGTCAAAAACATTAAAATATTGGACAGTGTGGCCGTGGATGTGCAGCAAGGCGACAGTGATCCTCTGTGTCAGCTGTCACAGTCGCACTTCTTCCCACCCACCTCCTCCCACGCATACCTGTAGGAAGCGAAAGACAGTGATATATTTCTGTTTGTTGTGTCCCGTAAGTAGAATCTGCCCCCCCCATCCCCACTGTTAGAATGTGGGCTCCCTTACACCAAAAGCAGACAAGCATGCAGCACTCTGTAAGCAGTGCTGTCGTTTTCCCCGCCACAGCCTGAGTGAGCCTTGTGGTGCATTGGGGAAAGTAGCAATACTGGAACAGTGCAGCTACTCCCTCCCCATGTCTGCCTGCATGAAGTGTTGCCACTGTACAGATGGAGCCGTTCAGAGTAAGCGCAATCTGCAGTGCAGCAGTCCCGAGGCAGTACTTTCCTGTCTCCCCACCACAGCAGCAGTGATCCCTGGGGTGTGTTGTGGAACGGCTTGCAGTCGGGCGAACAGCACAGCAAAGTAGCAATGTTTTGAACAAAGCTCACAGTTGGGCAAAACGGAGAGGCATCACAGTACTGTTCGCACAGAGTGAGAGAGAGTGCGAAAGACGGAGAGCGACAGTGACACAGCAGGCCATTTAATTCAGTTGTCCTGCACTCTCCTGTGTATGCAGTATGTGTGAGTGCTATGTGTGTAGCTGTATAGTCACCGCAGGAGACATTTCCCTGTCTCCACTCTGGTTTGTCTGGTACACTTTCTGTAATCCCCAGATAAAAGTCGTGCAACAGTGTGTGTCATCTCAGGGCACATGTACAAAATTAAAAACTATAGAAGGGGTTTTACAAAAAATAGGGGATTGTATAAAAGATAAACCTATTGTATTGATGGGGGACTGTAACTGTGACTGGGCAAATGATAGAGGAAAACAATTAAAGGAAATTACAACTGAGATGGGACTTATTCAATTGATTAACTCACCTACAAGGTATATAAATACTACAAAAAATGGATCAATATTAGATTTAATTTTTGATTCTCAAACTCTTCAAATAAAAGATCAGGGAATTTTATCCCCTCACTTTAGTGATCATAATCCTGTTTGGACTGTCCTTATTATACATCCTAAGGGAGGATCATAGAGTATTTGAAACAAACTTGGTCCCGTGACATGAGACACTTTTCAGAGTTTCAATTCTTGGAGAGTATTAGATTAGAAAGATGGGAGAGGTGTCTATTAATACCAGAGTTGGATCTCAGTATTGAATATTTCACCAATACTTTTCAAAAAAGTTTGTAACCTTCATGCCCCCATAATAACAAAAAAAAATATAGTGATTTGCCAAGATTTCCATGGATAACAGAAAAATTGCAAAAAATGATTAGAGTTAAAAATAGAATTTGGAGGAAAGCTAAAAAGACAAAAAAAAGCTGTGTTTGGGACCTATTTAAAATGAAAAGAAATGAGTGTCAAAAATTAACAAAAAGGGCAAAAATACTTTACTATCGTAGTAAATTAAATCACAATGTGAATCCTAAAAGATTTTGGACAACTATAAAAAACCTGTCAAATCCTGGAGGGCATAATGGACAAATAAAATTAAAATTGAGAACAAATGAAAGTTTAATAGAAGACCCAGGGGAGGTATCAAACATTTTAAATAGTTACTTTGTTGATCTTCCTAATTTAGGATTAATAGGAGACACAACAATAGTAACTAACACCAGGTGTGAAGAACATTATTCAAATCAACACCCTCCCTTTAGATTTAAACAATTAACATTATGAGAAGTTACTAAGGAATTATCAAGAATAAACTCATATAAATCCGCAGGACTGGATAATTTGGAAGGACGTTTTTTTAAAAATAGCTGCCCCATACATAGCACATACGATTTTAGCTATATTCAATTGGAGTTTACAGGAGGGACATTTGCCTACTTTATGGAAGACAGGGAAGATAGTGCCTATCTATAAAACTGGAGATAAAACATCTAATAATTATCGTCCTATTACTATCTTGCCTGTTTTATCCAAATGTCTGGAAAGATTGGTAAATCAACAAATGGGAGTTTATCTGGAAAAATATGACTTACTAACAAAATATCAATCAGGTTTCAGGAAGGGTTTTTCAACTACGTCGGCTTTGGTTGAGTTTAATGATCTGATATGTACATCCCTGAATAAAGGTAAGGATAAAGCAGCGATATACATCGATTTGGCAAAAGCATTTGACTTGGTGAGCCACTCCATTTTATCTGAGAGGTTGGTCAGTCTGGGTTTCTCTGGGGGATCCACTAGCATGGTTTATGTCATACTTGACAGACCGATTCCAGAGAGTACAGTTACAGAACCATCTTTCACACTCTAGGATTGTTAAGAGGGGAGTTCCACAGGGGTCCATTTTGGGACCCTTGTTATTTCTGATATTTAATAATGATTTACCATCAGTGATCTGGCATACAGATATAAGAATGTATGCAGATGACACGGTTTTGGTGGCCTCTGGTAATAGTTTGGTGGATCTCCAGAGAAACCTACAGGCTGACTTCTCTAGGGTACAGGAGTGGTTCACCAAGTCACAATTAATAATGAACGTAAATAAGACAAAATTAATGTGTTTCGGTATTAGACAACAGGGATTCTCGGGATGTACAGATCACATCATTTAATCAAACTTTAATAGAACAAGTTTCAAATTATTGCTATTTAGGAGTTAATACTGACTCTTTATTAACCTTTAAGAGTCATATAGAGACTGTTATTACAAAAACACATAAAAAATTGGAAGCATTGAAGAGAACACCTAAGTCCTTAAAATTGCAAGATAGGAAACTGATTGCAGAACAGCTCATGCTCCCAGTAATCAAATATGGAGAGGTTATTTATAGGACTGCAACTAAACAACTTTTAACTAAATTAGATAAATTACAGTATAGGGTGGCAAGATATGTTTTATGTTGTAGCTTTAGGACTCACCATTGTGATCTGTTGACTAAGTTAAACTGGTTACCTCTTGACCTAGAATATAGGTATAGTTGGTCCTCATTTATATACAAATATAGGACAATTCATTTGAACCACAATATAGCTAAAATATTGGCAGATAAAGATTCTGCCCTTAGGAAACACTCAGTTAGGGCTTTGTATCAAAATAGAATAGATCCAGACAAGTGTAAGAATAAATTTGGGGACAGAACATTGGCATCACAAGCATCAGTGTGTTGGAACACACTCCCTCCATTGCGATTAGAGAAAGCTGAAAAAAAATTTCTTAAGGGGTTAAAGATGTATTATGTGTATGTGTTTGATATTAATTTTGCTGTATCTATTTAATGATTTGTAATTTTGTGATTCTGTATTTATATATAATTTGTATTGATTGTAATTGGTGTGATTATGTGAAACTTGGAGAACTTGCACAGGTCTGTCTTGAAAACTGGATTGTATTATCCAAATGACGTGTTATTCCTGTATAAAAATAAAATTTTTACTACTTTACTATCTGCCATCCCCAGCTCACATCCTAGATGGCAATGCAATAGTGTTGGCACAGATCATGTCAGAGTTGTCTCTGTCACAGTTGTATATACAGCACAAGCAACAGTATTAATGATTTCCTTAGGGACTATTTGTCAAGGCGGCAGGATAAAGTCCCTTTTTCCCCTTTAAACAAGGGGAACAGATGTTTTTGGGTGGTCGTACCCTGTCCTGAGGGTAACCCATGTTATATGCGCTATAACACACTCTAGGGTATGGGGTTATTGACATTTATAACATGAGTCAAGAAAAACACAGATCCAATTGGTGCAATATGACCTTGTGACCATTCGTTAATAACTGCTAACAAACAGTCAGGGTGAAAAGTCTCGGTGGCATAATTTGTCTTGCGGCACCAAACTTTTTCAGCCAGCAGGAGTAAATGATTTTTTTTGTCCACCACTGAAAAGCCATTAACCGAGAGCTGCAGATTGTAGAGAAGGTCCCGTGTTTCAACCCACCCACCCGCCCTGCGAACTCCATGCACTCGCATGAAGTGTCACTCCAGTCATGTTTATTAGAGTGAGCGACAGAGGTCGGAGAAATAGATTTGTACACAGCAAGACACCGTGATATTAATAACGCGGCACCCCCCTCACCCCTGGTACTCTATATAGTCGCACAAATGTTTGCTCCTTTGCTTTGAGATCCAAGAAAAGACCTACTTAGCAGCACTGCCGAAACAGAGAGAGACTGACTGAGCGAGAGTCGATCAGATGGTAGTACTCTAAGTGCTTGGCAAGAGAAAGAGAGAGAGAGAAAACAGGCTATCCTTGTCTCTGTCCAAGGGAAAAAGAGAGAGAGAGCGCGAGCGAGAGAGACAGACAGAATGGGGCTCTACTTCCCGTTCATTAATATTTGTCAATGGTCATTTCCGGTTCCGGCATGGGCCGAAGAGTAACTCACTCTGTGGGCTCTCCGCTCCTACCACTCTAAATTCGATCTCTAACATCTTAAAACACAAGATTTTAAATAAAAAAAAAGTTGGTAAAATAGAGAGCTACAACCTGGAATGTCAAACTCATCTAAAAACTGTTTCCAAGCTTTCGCAAATAGGGCAGATGGCAAACACCCAGCTTCAGATGACTCCGAGCACACTCTGTGGCCTAAAACGGGCTCCTCCAGAAAAAAAGCAGCATCCTCTACTAAGCCAAAAAAATCCTCTCTGGAGGATAATGCGGACACTATTTTAAAGGCCATCGCTGACTTTGGAAATGAAATCCAATAGACCATGCTGGATCTTAGAACCGAGATAGGTTCTCTACAAACTAAAGTCACCGAGGCAGACCACCAGATATCTCAAAATGTGGACAGACTCGATGATCTTGAGGCGAATCTGAAAGCTCTTGCCACAGAACAACTTGCAATAGCAACCCGCCAGGAGGATATAGAAAATCATGGCAGACGCCGAAATCTTCGCATTTTCGGAATCCCAGAGGGGAGGAGGGCGGCAACACGTTGGCATACGCAGATTATCTCCTGCGACTGGTGCTGGAACTCGAGCTCAGCTTTCAACTGGACATCGAGCAGGCTCATAGGGCACTTGGCCCCAAGCCGACTTGCCCAGATGCAAGGCCTCGCTCATATGTAATTCGTCTGTTCAGCTACCAGACTAAGGAAGTCTTACTTCATAAAGCCTGGTAGAAGGGCCGGGTGATGTTTGGCCAGCACAGGTTATTATTCAACAACGATTATGCACCCTATACCCAGAGACAGGGGAGAGACTACAACCCCTGATTCCCAGCACTGAGATCACAGAAGAGTTGTTTTCGTACACTATATCCAGCCCAACTAGTGGTGAACCTGCCATCTGGCCAAAATACATATTTTACAGCTCTGGAGGCAGCTGAGGACCTTACAACAAGAGGAATAATTAACAACAAAACACTGGACATAGTGAAATCTCACATCGGACAGGATCCCTCCAGTGACACCAGACCGACTACAAATGGACAGCATGCCTCCAACTGAGATCCTGCAACGTCTGAAACATTATAGAAACCCTAACCTGGGCACCTGAGGTACTGTTAAGGCTGCGCCTTTATTTGATCACTTTGGCCCCTGTCAGAGTCGGTTTATCTGGAAGGGGAGGGCTAGGGATGAGGAGCTAGGACGGTCACGGGGCGCTTAACTGGGCTCCGACAACCACAATTTCTATTATAATAAAATGTTCTTTCTTTCACAGTTTGGTACTGGGTTGTCATTAGGGCCTGATCTATCTCCCCAGATGGTGGGTGTTAAACCAGGCTTGGGGGGGGGTTCTGATCTCATGACTTTGAGGCTATTGCTCTCTCCTCAAGGCTGTGCTCAGTCCTCGTGTCTCTCCTCATGTCTTCTCTCTCATTCTCCCGCCATGAATAGGGTTTGGGAGATTCTGACTGGGGGCCAGATCGAGGCCCAGACAGAAACACAATCAGTAATTCAGGAAGAAATATTCTGAAAGAAATATCCCAGACTGAATATTTACAATTTGACAACTGGTCTTCACGTTCAAATTTATATAACTTACTGAAATAGTCCAAGGAATCTGAGCGTGTTTTCCTACCCATCTACTCTAGAACACAAGGACTGGGACTTGGTCACCTGCATCCCAATAAGGTGCCTGAAATCTTTTGGCACCATAAAGACGCCTTTGGACATGTCAGGCTGGGGAGAAGAGATCAGTATGGGGATGAAACTTTATGCTACTCTAATTACCTACTGGATGTCTTAATTATTTACCCTAACTTACCATGTTGAGATTATACAGGCCCTCGACACGAGCATAGGAGCCTGGTTGAGGGGCCTCCTCTTTTTATTTAGCCACCGTCCTCTTGGTACAGTACTCCTTTAATGAGGGGCCTGGGTTGCCGGTGCCCTCTGACCTTACCGGCAGCATCAGCAGAGGATCTCGACTGGCTCGGGGGGGGAGGTCCTATAGTGGCACATACTCCACTATCAGGAGGGTGGCCACCCAGGTCACTTCTTTGGGACCCTGAAGGGACTACAGAAATATTGTGCCCTCTATTGATGGAAACAAACCTATTTGATCAGTGTTCAGTAGACCTTTGACAATGTTAATAATGGAGGGACAGAGTTGCCCATATAAGGATCCAGATATCTACACTAATGTTGGACCATTCTAAGGGGGAGCAAAATTCATTGCTCCCCATATTGGGGGTATTCCTTTTACTCTCATGGACTAATCTCCAGATGAGTGACCCAATACCCTCATACTCCTCTCCTATCCCCTTGGGGCCACAGGATGGCGGACAATCGAGTGTGCTTACAACTAGCACCTCCCCTGTGGGAGTCAATATTTATATAGGTTATAGTTGGGACCACAGGGCATATGATAGTGAGAGTTCACATCACCACATCTCCTGGGACCTATATAGGTTCTTACATATTTGTTGGTTTGTTAATATCTGTTTAGGGACAAATGATGGGGGGGTAAGATATACATCTCAGCCATACCTTAGGATAGCTAAGAAAAGGGTGGGGGGCTTATTGGTTACCAAATATTTGTATGTATAAGTTTATGGTTTAGGGATACTGGGGACAAGGGAAAAAACACTACACACACAACAAAGTTCAAAATTGTTTTATTGAGACTACAGTTAGCTGTGCATAAGAGGAATGTTTTTTTCTTCTTCTTTGTGCAACCCTTCCCTGGGTGGAGAGTGATCAGAGGGACCACATATCTAACAAACCTGGAGATAAAAAGAAAATATATAAATAATGATATACTGAATAATGGCTACTAATCCGATACACATATATTCACAAAACATTAATGGTCTTCGTGACCCTATAAAAAGATACTGTGTTATGCAATAATTGAAGAGACAAAGAGCATGTCTCCATTTCCTTCAGGAAATGCACCTCACGGACCCAGAATATCAAAAATTGAATTGGGGAAAAAGATATAGAGTGTATGCCTCATCCTACCCTCGTGGTAGAAAAAGAGGAGTGACTATTTTGATCCCCTCTGATACCCCCCTAGAAATTACTAAGTCTTATATAGATAGCCAGGGCCGATATATCATACTACAGGGTCTTTTATATGGCCAGCAGGTCACCATTGGAAATGCTTACTCCCCTCCCCCCCAAAAAAAAACCCATCTAAAAGAACTACAAAAATGTATTTCCCACCTTCTTACTCACTTGCAGGGATAACTCATTCTGGGTGGGGATTTTAATATGACCCTCCCACAACAGGATTGTTCCCATCCCCATAAACACAGGTTGAATAAGACAAGTAAACAATTCAGACATACCCTAGACCATCTAGGGATAGTTGATATTTGGCACCGTACCTTCCAGTCTTCCCCTGGGTACACATACTATTCCCCCAGATTTCACTCCTACTCTCAACTCGATTATTTTTTTCACAACCTGAGAACACTACTCTAAAATACAGGATATTTCTATTGGCTCGAAAGGATTTCTGACCATCATCCCTTAATTTTAAAAACAGACGTAGGAACAACTCTGAGGAAAACCCTGTGGAGAATGAACCCCTTATTACTAGAAGATAAGAAATTCCAAGACAAGATTAAAAACGAATCCCCCAATTCCTGACAGAGAATGCCTGCTCTACTCCTACAGAAGCAATTCTATGGGATACATTAAAAACCACCATTCAGGGGGAAATAATAGCTTATACTACCAAAACAAATAGAGAAAGGGAGGCAAAATACCATCAACTCACAGAAGAATTATTAAATTATCAATTACTATATACAGATGGGAACCATGAACTTCTTAATAAAATCAGACACACCAAAAGAGCTCTATAGAAAATTAAGGACAATAAAATCCAGCAGACACGGATATACTTGCATCACTCCACAGGAGGGGGGCACCCAGGGGGCCAGGAAATTAGCTTACAAACTATGTTCCACAAAAAGTACCTCTACAATTCTAAAAATTAGAAACACGTCAACTGGACAAGAGGGGCCATACTGAGTCCCATATCACTCGGACATTTTCGGAGTTCTTCACGAACTTGTACTCAAAAGAGCCATGGGCATCTATGGAGGATAGACCCCCCCCCCTTTCTCACACAGCTTAAGCTTCCCTTCCTAGATGAGGCTCAAGCCATTACCCTATAGGCACAGATCTCCCATACAGAGATCATGGCAGCCATTTGGGACCTTAAACCTGCGAGCTGTCCGGGCCCCGATGGGCTTATTTCGTAATGATACCGTAACGTCTTGACAGTCCTCCTTCCACGACTACACTCTTTATACAATGAGATCACTAAGGGAGACTCACCACCCCCACTCTCATGGAGTTATGCTACCCTAGTTCCAATACTGAAACCTGATAAAAATCCAAATAACCCTACGGCATATCACCCTATTTCCATCCTAAATCTGGACTACAAGATATTTACCACCATTTGGGCTAAAAGTATAGAAAGACTTCTCCCCCTCATAATCAATCCGGACCAATCAGGATTTATCAAAGGTCGTACAACATTGGATAATATTCATAAAATCCTGATTTTGCAAGAATACATTATCAAAAGACGGATCCCTACAGCCTTGAGGTGGAGAAGGCGTTCAACAGGGTGTTCTGGACCTTCCTTTGGGATGCCCTGTGGACCTTTCATTTCCCGGCTTCTTTTATAGCCTGCCTATAAAACTTGTACAGCTCTCCTAGGGCCTACATTAGAGTTAACTGAGGCATTTTCACTCCAATCTGGGTGGGTCATGGCATACGTCAGGGTTGCCCTATTTGCTCTTTATATGGAGCCACTAGCTCAGGCATTGATAGGGGCCACGGAGATAGAGAGCATACCCATCGCTCAACAAGAGTATAAAATTAGCTTATTCGCTGATGATGTCCTGTTGTCCTTGACCTCTCCTGAAACCTCAATCCCCTCAGCCTGGAATATTTGAAAGAGATTCGAGGGACTTACAGGCTTTAAATTAAATGATTTAAAGACAGAAATATTAATACATAATTTTGCCCCCCCAACAGACCTGGAACGGACATATCCTTTCAAATGGCTTGCTACAAAAATAGAATATCTGGGCATTCATTTACCTCTTAACCCGGAGGTTCTCGAGTTGGTGAATTGTGAACCCTTAACTAATCTGACCTGACCAGATGGGCTCCCTTAATCTTTTCACCAGAGAATAGCCACAATAAAAATGAGCATTTTACAGTGTCTTCTGTACCTTATATAGAATCTTCCTGGCTTTCCATCGTCCTTTTACCTCAAATCTTGGGACAAGTCTGTCTCCACCTTTATCTGAGGGCAGGGACACCCAAGGATTAAACTACCCGTCCTCAAAATTTCTTTGGCTCAGGGAGGAGTGGCGGTCCTGGACCTGACTTTATACGCTGAAGAGGCATTGCTGGCTGTTGACTGGCCTCCCATTCCCTCTTGCAGTATTGCTTCCTTTCGCTCTCTGCTGCATCCCCCGTTCATGTCCGTTACCTTGCAACATCCCTGGAGAGAGAGTGAAGAGGAACGCGCAATCTTTTTGCAACCGGGTTGATGGAGAGACACTGAGTAAGTCAAAGTTGCTGCAGTCTCTCTGTGTGCACTGTATCTCTAGCTCTGTAGTTCAGTGTGATACACCTCTGAAGCCGCTCGCTATACTATGCCACTATTCCATTCACACATCAGGGACAGTAATATTATTAGCTCCGCTCCTGCCGTAGCTGCTTTAATGAACACCTACTGTTTCTACATTCTAGCACTCTTTTCACAGATGTCCGTTTTGGCTAACTTCGTTTGCTGCACACAGCAAGAGCCAGAGATAGCACAGTTCACAGGGCAGTGTCTAAATCATCAGCGTATTCTTTGTTAGGGACTATTTTGTAAGGTGGCAAGATACAGTACCTTTTTTGCTGTTTAAACAGCAGCCAAAAAAAAAAAAAAAAACACACCTTTTTGGATCTTTTTTTGTTCTTTAAACATATCCCATGTTATACGCACATTAACACATCCCAGGGTGTGCGGTTATTTAAGCAATAAGGCATGACCAGAGGTTATGTTAATGGTGTGTTAATCACTTTCTAGGGGTGTAATGTGGCACAAGGTGTAGCCGAGTGCTACATGCCCCTTAGAGGGTGATTAACTGACCATTAACATAACCCCTGGGAGTGCCTTATTGCTATTATAATAAACATATTTTTTAAATAGTGTTGAACCTTGTTCAGCATATCATTAGGCTGTACATGTATGTTAATCAAAGATTAACATAGGGCTGATAGAATGTTTATAATGAATCAGAAAGCTCCATTTCTCAGACCCATTTTATAACTGGGATTAACACACACCTCTGGTGCTGTGAAGACACTTGGCCAATGGCCTCATAACACATCCAGGGTGTGCATCAAGCCCCAATAACCACACACCCTGTGTGTTAATGCTTATTTACTCCACGCCTGGGGTGCATTGTGGGGCATGAGGCCACACCCTGTCAATTGGTTATTGCTTACATAATATATATTACTATCATGATGCTTTTTTATTCCACTGCAACCAGGAATAATTATTTTTTTTTTTTTAAAAGAGATGAGTTATCCCATGTGAATGAGTGAAAGCTTACTGGGAAACATTTTACCTTGTTCATGTTTTTCATGAATAAAATTCTACTACTTATCTTCATAATATATCCCCTCCTCCTCCACAGGTATTTGGTATGGAACGGGGGAAGCCATATTCATAAAATTTCCCATAGCCTGGAAAAATTGCCATGCCTTTATGTCCTCTACTGAGCAAGTCAACTGTCTGCTCCTTTACTTTTTCATGAGTGATCAAGAGTTTTCTACTTTTTTTTTTTTTTTTGCAGACACTGTTTCCAGTGCCTGCCCTGGGGCTCTTTTACTTTTGCTTTTGCGGTCATCGGATTCCAGCTTTCCTCTTTCAAACATCCTGGGTTCTGTACCATCTTCTGAATGATGAGATCATCGGATTCCAGCTTCCCTCTTTCAAACATCCTGGGTTCTGTACCATCTTCTGCATGATGAGGTCATTGGATTCCGGCTTCCCTCTTTCAAACACCCTGGGTTCTGTACCATCTTCTGCATGATGAGGTCATCGGATTCCAGCTTCCCTCTTTCAAACACCCTGGGTTCTGTACCATCTTCTGAATGATGAGCAGCAGCTTCATTTTCTGTCCCCTTTGACAGGGGCTGCTGCTTATTCTGAGGGGCAGGACTCTCATCTGAGCCCTCAAGTGACATGAAGGAAGAAGCCATAAAGTCTTTTCTTTCGTGGTTTAAGGCAAAACTTTTTACAGAGCTCACACTTTTTAAAATCATGGTTAGGACGCCAGGCACCTTAAACAAACCTCATGGCAACCTGTCCTTACCAGGATATTAAAAAAGTAGTACAGTTTTTTTAAGCCTTCTGGTCCTTTTTTTCTTTTTAGGACTGTCAGTCATGCCAAATGCTGAAGACCCCAAAGAAACAGTTACTGGTTCCTAAAATTTAGATCAATAATTTAAAAGCCCAATACATGTGAAAAGGTACTTCAAAAAAAAAAATTGAACTGAGGTTCTATTCCTTTAAAAATAGAGCCATTCAATTTTTTTTTTACCTCACTAAAATTTGAAGGAAAACAAAATCTGTTCAGTTCTCTAAAATGTAAACGAGCTTTAACCACTAGAAAAAAAAAATGCTGCCAGCTCTCCAATGCAGCAGTAGCGCTACTGCCTGCGACACAGACGACCCAGGTTTGGAAGACAGCCTGGGCGTCAGAGGGCTGAGCATCCTATGGACTTCTCTCCTCCTCGGGGAGAGGGGGGTGGAATAGGGAAGCTCCCGGCACTCATCTGACCCCTGATGGAGGCAACGGGTCCCACAGTTGGCGCAAGCAGTTGATGGAAACATAGAATTTGACAGCAGATAAGGACCGCTTGGCCCACCTAGTCTGCCCATTTCCCTACCTGATGGATAAGCTGCAGATCCTAGTTAACCAACAGCCAACTTCCTCCTACCCACCACTATTTATTTATTTATTAAATTTTGGTGACCGGGTAGGCCCACTGAGCCCCGAAGGTCCCTTTATCATGGGCGACCCGGGATAACAATACAAGTTATAAGAATGAACAAGGACATAAGGAACATTTGAGGCATTGTGAGTTACATCATGAGGTGGTTACAGTAAAGAAAAAAAGTGGATACAGGCATGGTAAAAGAAAAGCAGTGTATACAGGCACGGTAAAAGAAAAGCAGTGGATGCAGGCATGGGTACTGGCATGTAAGCAACTGGTAGTACTTTGCATATAGTTTATTCAGGGGTTACACATGGCCTCTGGTGAGCAGTCTGTATAAGGCAGGTAGTAGGAAGGTTGAGCCAGGAGTTGGAGAGGAGGGGAGTACCTTAGGAGCTTTAAGTGCCATGACAGTGGCATGCACTTGAGGTCAGCAGATGGGACTTAAGCCTGGTGCGGAAGTTCATGAGTGAGGAGGAGGCCTGGACCTGGGGAGGGAGCTTGTTCCATTGGCAGGCTGCTTGGGAGGAAAAGGATCTTCCGCCAGCGTTTGTCCTTACCCTAGGGACTTCTAATAGCATTCTATCTGAGGTCCTTTGGTTCCTTGGGTTGTGTTTGAGGGTGGCGGAGCGTGGGGTTTGAGAAGCTTGTAGGCCGAGGCGGAGCAGATGTCCATGTACAACTCCTGATGTCACTGCACATCCCACCTCCCAGGGAGAAAACAGAAAAACCTAGGCCATACAAGATGCCACCCATCTCACATCCTGCACCACTAACCCATGGCACCCCCATAGCTATATCCCATCATCCAATGGGAGACTGGGCCCCCTCCAGAAGGCCCTGCCCTGGGGGGCAATCCAGGGTGTAACTCCGGGTCAGGTAAGTCCCAGGGCAGTGAATGACGAGGCTAGGCACAGAGTAGGGCTGATGGGGGGGCTGGTCACTGAAGTATAGCAAATTTAAAATAAATCCTAAAAGTCAAAAGAAAAGCAGTTATGTCAGAATTTTTAAGAAAATATCAAAAAATGAATAATTACATAAGAACTTACTGTAATAGATCTTAGAGAGGAGCTCTTGCAGCAGGTTATAACCATTAGGACTAACGCTGCAGGCCTTATGACCCACCGTAAAAATCTTAGCTAGCAGTACCCAGCAGGGACTGCCCCCTGACATCGGCTCCACCCCGACGTCGGTCACACTACATAAGGGAACGGACCCCAGTTCCCCCACCAAGACCTGCGAATGGACCCTAGCGAGTGAAAGAAGCAAAGCCTGTCGATGATGTGCTGAACACCTCACCCGGGAGATGGAGGGCAGGAAAGCAGCACCTGCTGCAAGAGCTCCTCTTGAAGATCTACTGTTATGGTAAGTTCTTAAGTAACTGTACTATCTTACTTCGAGTTGGAGCTCTTGCAGCAGGCTATAACCATTAGGACTGAATCCCAAGCAGTCCCGTGCCAAGGAGGAGCCTTACCCCGGGAAGAGGAAAGAAGGAATAAAGCTGACAACACAGCAAGTCAGGACAGGAGTCCCTGAAGGACTGCCAAGCCGCAACTGGCACAGCATCTGGATGCAATGTCCAGGCTGTATTGCTTCACAAAAGTGTGCACAGGATTCCAGGTGGCTGCTGCACAAATGTCTTATGGAGACATTCTTTAAAGCGGCAAAGGAAGCCGAAACTCCCCTGGTGGACTGACCCATAACTGGGCCTGGAAGGGATTTGTTATGCTTCTCATAAGAAAATACAATACAGTGGACAAGCCACTTAGAAATAGTCTGTTTAGACACCAGTTTGCCCAAGTGTTGTGGCGTGAAGGCCACAAACAGTTGCTCCGATTTACGGTGTGTAGCCGTGCACTTGAGGTAGTACCTCAGTGCCCTGTGAACGTCCAGTGTGTGTGTAGGAAAGCTTCTCCCCTATTAGAAGAAGAAAATTAAACTGGAAGGTCAACCGACTGGTTGAGGGTCAACGCTGAGACCACTTTAGGAACGAACTTAGGATTTGTACTAAGGGAAACCTTTTCCCTGTGAAAAACCAAATAAGGTTCTTTACACTTCAGAGCCTGGAGCTCGGAAATACTTCGGGCTAAGGTAACAGCAACTAAGAAACAAACCTTCCAGGAAAGGTAACGCAGCTCACAATCAGCCGCTGGTTCAAGGGGGGAGTTAGGAGAGTGAGTTTCTCCAACACAAACAGGAGGTCCCAGGGAGGACATCATCCCTAATGAGGTTCTCAGATGCAGAATACTCCATAAGAAGGTGAGGGCCACATCAGTTGGGCCAAGGTTCTATCCCCCAAGAGGACATGATATGCAGAAATGGCCCACATGTGCACCTTTATTGAAGAGTAGCTCAAGCCTTGTTGATAGAAGGAGAGGAGATAATGTAATGCTGAGTTCACCGGGCAGGTAAGGGGGGTCCAGACAGTGAGATGACACCCATAAGCAGAAACGCTTCCACTTCATAGCATAAACGGAGCGAGTAGAGGGCTTCCTCGCCAAGACGAAGACATCTGACACCTCTTGGGAAACCCCATTCTTGGATTTTGCTACATCTGCAGGAGCCAAGCATGAAGGTGCAAAGACCTGAGATCTGGATGGACCAATGTGCCCCAAACCTGGGACAGCAACTACGAGCATATTAGTAGTGGAAATGGAGGTTCCGAGGACAACCACTGAAGTAGTGGGAACCAAATCTGCCGAGGCCACAATGGGGCGATTAGGATCATCCGAGCCCACTCGGCCTGCGTCTTCAATAGCACTCTCTGAAAGAGGGAAGGCATAAAGAAACCTTCCTGCCCAACAAAGGGACAACTCGTCTGGCCAGAAAGCACCAGGCACGAGCTCTTGTGAGCAGAAAGTTGGCAGTTTGGCATTGCATGGGGACGCAAAGAGGTCCAGCTCCGAACAGACCCCATGTGTCGAAGAGCTGTCCCGTTACGGATTGTAGCAACTCCCACTCGTGTGCCTTGGACCGAGACCTGCTTAGACTGTCTGCCAAGTAGTTTTGGACGTCTGGAATGTGCACAGTGGACAAAGAGATGCGACGCTCCAGTGCCCAGTACCAGACTCTCATCGCCTCCCCGCAAAGGGGGTAGGAGTGTGTTCCCCCTTGCTTGTTGATGTAAAACACGACCACCATGTTGTCCATCTGAACTACAAGAGAGCCTGGAACAAGGTCCTCTTGGAAGGCATGAAGTGCATTGAGGACCACTCGCATCTCCATATTGATGTGGAGATTGTGCTCCTCTGGGGTCCAGACTCTTTGTGTTTGGCGGGCCACTAGGTGCACCCCCATCCCAAATCTGATGCATCCATTGTTAGGGTCTGATTTGGGGGCTCTTGACAGAAAGGGACCCCTTTCTCTAGATTAAGAGGGTCCAGCCACCAAAGTAGGGTCCTCTTGACCAGCTCTGCGACTCTGACCATGTAGTCTAGTTCGTCTGAGTACTGATCCCATTGCACCCTGAGCATCCATTGTGGGATTCTCATGTGGAGGCAGGCCAAAGGAGTGACAGGGATGGCTGCTGCCAAGTGCCCCAGATGTCTGAGGAAGGTCCTGGCCGGGACGTGAGGGGTTACTAGAACCGATCGGGCTATCTCCCGCAGGCGATCGCCCTTCTCTGGAGGTAGGAAAGCCATGCCTTGCACTGAATCCAGAACCGCCCCTATGAAGACAAGTCTTTGGCTGGGCTCTGGGGAAGACTTTGGAAGGTTCAGGGTGATCCCCACCTCTTGGAACAGAGTATAGGCATCTCCGAGAGCCTGAAGGAGGCACATCCTTGATGGGGCCGCAAGAAGCTAATCATTGAGGTAAGGGAAGACTAATATCCCTGGTGCCTTAGAGCCGCAGCTACCTCTGCCAAACATCTGATGAAGACTAGAGGAGTGGAGGAGAGGCCGAATGGGAGAACCCGAAACTGATTATGCTCCCCCTGGAAGTGAAACCTCAGGTACTTCCTGTGAGGGGGAAAGCCCCGATGTGAATGTACGCATCTTGCATATCTAGGGAGCACAGCCAGTCTCCCTGGTGCAGCAGAGGAATAAGACCTGGAAGGGTCACCCTCCTGAATCTTCGGTACTCTAAAATTGTTTAAGGAGCTGAGGTCAGGATGGGCCGAAGGTCTTGTGCCTTTTTTGGAACTAGGAAAAAGTGGGAGTAATATCCCTTTCCCTGCTGCTGCAGAGGAACTGGTTCTAGCACCCTTTTTCGCAAGAGGGCCTGAATCTCTCTTTCTATAAGGGGTATGTGAGAAGGAGGATATCTTGAGGACCTTGGTGGAGTGTCTGGGGAAATTTCGGTGAACTCCAGCATATGTCCCTTCTGTATAATGTCTAGGACCCACTGGTCCGCTGCAATAGAGCTCCAACCCTTCAGGTGAAGGGAGAAGTGACCCCCTACTGCCTCCCCTGGTACCTCTTCCGGAAGACGGGGGGTTGAGAGGGAGTCATTGGGCAGAGGTGAGAGTGGGCAGAGGCGCTTGTGAGGACTTGGGGCCTCAAAAGGAGCGCCCAGGTTGCCAGCTTCCTTTGATGCCACCTCTGTCCCCTGTTGGTTTCTATGGGCTTGAGCACCTCAGGGGTTACGTAAAGGCAGTCATCTTGAGCGTTTCTGGCCCCCTCTGTACACCTGCCTGATGGACCAGATAGATTTGCCAGACTCCTGGAGACGAGAGATAAAGAGACTCCATCTCCTGCCCAAAAAGGACGGAACCCTGTAACGGGAGGTCCCGAATTCCGGACTGCAAATCCTGATGAAAACTAAGACTCAACCAGGCATGGCGCCGGAAGCAGACACCTGACGTTGACGCTCTGGCTGCCGTATCTGCAGTGTCATACAAGGCACGGAGGACAAGCCCGAATTCAGTATGTCTAGAAGCTTTTTTAGTCTGGCAAGGCATTGGCTAGCTCCTGCTCTCTCTCCCACAGCACATTCTGGTACTGGACCATATGCGTAAAGAAGTTAAGGGATCTAATGGAGCAGGTGGAGGCAGAGTAGACTTCTTTGCCCACCTGGTCCAAGTAGTGGGATTACGGGTCAGGATGCTGGGAGCTGAGGTGCTAAGGCTGCTTACTTGTGAGCAGCCATAATGACTGATGAGTCCGCCTGAGGGTGTTCCGCCAAGAAAGGCTCATCCCTTGGGGCTCTATACAGCAGTCTGACTTCTTTGGAATGGCCGTGACTGACACTGGATGCTTCAAAGTTATCCTGGTAAGGTACTGGAAGGTGTCCACTAAAGGAGGCACCACCAGAGGCTTGGGCTCCTTCTGCCTCAAGTAACGGGCCAGTCGATGGCGTTCTGGATCCATGTCCTCCGTCTCCCATTCACTGGAGGCCTGGATGTGCCTCATGACATCCATAAAAGTCAGCTCATCAGGAGGCGAGTGAGGTTGGTCATTCTCCCCTGGGGAAACCCCGACCCCTGAAAGGAATGAGGAGGAAGCAGAAGGAGAACACGACCTGCTACTGGGCCTAGAATAGCCAGAGCTGCATCTAGGATTCCCCCTGCTCGAGCATCAGTGGCTACCGGACCGACGCCAGCTATGGGACCAACGACGAAGCAACGACAGACGCCAACCTGGGGACTGGCGTCGCGAGCGGGCCCGCCTGGGAGAGCGGGATCGGCTATTGGGCTGAGACCAGGACCGATGACGGCTGCCCGATCGAGAAGGGCACCAGTGACGGTCCTCAGACCGAGTCTGGGAACTAGCCTTCGAGGGTGGGCGAGGCAGAGGCCACTTGGGGGTCTTCTTCAGAGAAGGAGCGGGAAGGCCAGTGGGCTCAGGGTTGTCCGGCCAGTCGGGAACCGGTGTTGGGTCCGGCTTCGGTGGAGTTTCCTCCTTTTTCACCTGACTCCACCAAAAAGAAGAGTTCTTGCAGCTTGTCTTTGCTGAAAACAGCAGCCGCTGTACCCGGGAAGGGACCCGGAGAAGCCGGAGGATCCGGTAGGGCATGAGTGGGGAAGTCCCCAGAAGAGCACTGCGGGGTGGAAGACCTGGATGTTGACGGAATGTTAGTGGGTGCCCCTTCAGCAGGAGTGTCTTCCACTGGAGGAACCTCCACTTGCGTCGATGCCAGGGCCAGCTTCACAGGAGACGGTGTCTGTGTCCTCATCACCCAGCGGCTTGCCCAAACCAGGCATAGCCAAGGCCTTCTTGGCAGGCCGAGGCTTGTGCCGAAGAGGCCTTGGGAGTCACATGGAGTGGCGCCACCTTAGGCTTAGTCGACTTTTCTCCTGATGGTCCTGCCTTGACCGGGGTCATTTTTTCAGTGGGAGGGCTCGGTTTCTTGGAGTCTTCTTTGCAGTGTTCCCCTGAGCCTGAGGAGGAAGAGGCTTTCCGGTTGGGGGCAGTGGGAATGGGACCAATGATGGGACCGGCTACGGACCTTCTCCCGGTAGTGCTTACGGGGCTTGTCCCGGTGTTCGCCCTTGTTTCCCGAGGTGTGCAGGACATCCATCTGTTGTTCTAAAAGATAGGCTTTTAGGGCCTTCGGCGTCAAATTCTTGTCCTGCTGGTAAAGCCTCTACAAGACTTGCAGGCAGAGCTGTCATGGTCTGGACCCAAGCAGAAGACGCACTTGGAGTGGCAGTCTTTTGATGGCATCTGGCGGCCACAATTGCACTTGAGGATACAGACAACGGAGACAACGTACTGAAGTCGAAAAAAAAACCCCAATAAAAACGGTCGATTTCCAAAATTTGAGCTGGATAGCAAAAACTTCCCCAACGTGAGCGGGCTGTGGCTGGAAAAGAACTGGGGTGGAGCCGGGGTCTGCCCCTTTATGTAGCGTGACTGACGTCAGAGTGGAGCCGACATCAGGGGGGCAGTCCCTGCTGGGTACTGCTACCCAATATTTTTCCAGTGGGTCCCAAGGCCTGCAGTGTTAGTCCTAATGGTTATAGCCTGCTGCAAGAGCTCCCAAAGTAAGATCAACAGATCTTTGAGAGACTCTCTTCCATTAGGCCACACCTTTGGAACCAAGTCATCAGTGTCCGGACCACAAAGAAACACTTGGCAGCTGGGGGCCACCTACAATAATGGGCAGCACATATATAATGTTGGCAGCCACATCACTCCTCAGTTCCCTGCCACAGATTAGCCTCGAAGGGCCTCTAACCGTGAGGAACCAAGAGATTATACCAGTACCAGACACAGAGGAAGAGGCATGGAATTGGAAACAGGATGCATGGAACAAAGGCTTTAGGTACAGCATCTGATATAACTCTCAATGAAATTGAAAGGGGGAAGGAGGGAGGGTATGGCATGGCCTAACAGAGGAGATTCAAATATCTACTGTTTTGTTAAGTTCTTGTGTAACTGGTCTACCCTCAAGGAATCTCCTCCATGAGGCCACACCTTTGGAACAATTCCCAAGCAGTGCAAAACAATGGGGTGGACAGTCTGATATGTGATCAGGACAGAAGGCCTTGCAATAGAGCAAGCCCAAACCAGCACATTTCTGAGAGACAATGTCCAGACTGTAATGTTTAGTGAAAGTGTGAACAGTGCCATATGGCTGCAGCATATGTCAGCAGTAGGAACATTTTGAAATAAGTGACAGAAGTGGCTATACCCCTAGTAGCGTGAGCACAAAGTACTTCCTGTACTTCCTATAACAGAATGTAATACAATGTGACAACCATTTGGACAGACATTGTTTCGACACAGGAATGCCCTCTTGCCCAGTGAAGAATGAAAAGGAAGCAGAAAGGACTTTCACCAGTACTCGGTGTGCGATCACGTATTCTATGTACACCTAGAGTATGGAGCAGCATCTCACCGTGGTTGACATGCTCAGTATAATACACGGCGAAGGTGCTCTGTTTGTTTCAACATAAATTCTAACACCACCATCAGCACCCACTTAGAATTCATGCAGAAAGAGACTGCTTTTGTGAAAAATCAAATAGGGAGGCTCACACATCACAGCCTGAAGCACAGAAATCCTCCAAGCAAAAACAACTAAAATGTTTTCTATGACAGGAAAAGTAAGCCACAACTCATGGCAGGCTCAAAAGGAGCCAATGTCAATTCCTCGAGTAAGAAATTCAAGTCCCAAGGCGGGACTAGATTACATATGGGAGATTTCATTTGAAGAATACCTCTCGGAAACATATGGGACACCGCTAAATGAGCAACCATACAACCATCAATAGGGGCATGGAAAGCGGATACAGTGGCTAAATTCACCATTTAGAACACTGCAGGCCTGAGTCAGACAGAGAAAGCAAATATTCAGGTACAAATTTCACATGTAAATGGATCCATATTCCAGGAAGTAGATCACAGAGTGAAGTGCTTCCATTTCAGGAAGTAAGTATACCCGATAGGCTTCCTAGTCTTAAGCAGGACATCAGCAACCTTAGGGGACACCCCAAAATGTGCAATGGCTATGTTGTTAGAAGTCAAGCATACAGATATAGGGACATCAGGGTCGAATGGACAAGGAACCCTTACCCTGTGACAACAGACCAGACCCAGACACAGAGGTCGAGGAATAGGATACTCCATTGCCAGATGCTGAAGGAGTGGAAACCAAATCTGGTGATGCCAGAACAGAGAAATGAAATAAGACTGGTACTCTCCATCTGCAATTTGAGCAGAACCCTCTGTATTAGAAGAATGGTGGGAATGCATATAGAAATTTCCCTTTTCAAGAGAGGGACAACACGTCTCATCAAAAAACTTCAGGCTCTGGAGCAAACAAGCAGAAGCACAGCAGGTTAGCGTTGTGTGGGGACGCAAAAATGTCCAGCTCAAATTACCCCATCTTGCAAAGAAGTCATTCACCACGGAGTTCAGCCATTCCCATTCGTTAGCCACTGGCTGGGACATGCTTGACCTGTCTGCCAAGACGTTCTGGGGACTTGGGAGATGCACAGCCAACAGCTGAAGGTCACGAGACAGAGCCCAGTATTATGCTCTCACCGCTTCCCAGCATAGGGGATATTATGCATCACACTGACACTGTCCATCTGGATTAACAGAGGACCAGAGCAGAGATGATTCTGAAATGTCTAAAGGCTGTACAAGTCAGTCCTCATTTCCAGAACATTAATGTGCAGTTCGGCCTCCACCTTGGTCCAGGACCTTTGTGTCTAGTAAGTGCAGAGATGAGCACCTCCATCTAGAGCCGAGGCATCCGTGGTGAGGATTTGTACTGGTACAAGAAATGGAATGCCTTGCAGTAGACTGTTGCAATCCATCCACCATACTAACACTCTACGCAGTGGAGACTTCACAAGAACCATTTGTTCCAACTCACCCGTCAGCTGATCCAACTGGACCTTGAGCGTCCACTGAGGTAGTGGTACAGTCACTATGGCCATAGCCATGAGACATAACATTGTTCATGAAGACACATTCTGGCTCCTGTGCACCAAGTGTGCCTGAGCAGAGTGCCCTGTCATGGGTAGGGAGGATGGGAGGAGTTGGGGGAGAGGGCAGGGACAGTAGCTCAAGCTGTGAACCCTGCAACACGAACAGACTTGATAGACCAAATGGCCTTCTGCTGGCTGCTTCATATGTTCATATACGTACTGCAGTCTTTGTCACAAAGTCAACACAGACTTTGGCACATTTACTGTGATCTACAAGTCGAACAACTTATGTCCAAAACAGGGTATGTGGAAGAGCTTAGGAAAAGCAGTGCTACACACTGGCTCCAATATAACAATATTTATTGAGGTGCTTCCAAACAAATGCCCCAGCGCTTCAAGGGATCAATCCTCCTCATGAAGAGGGACTGATCCCTTGAAGTGCCGGGGCATTTGTTTGGAAACACCTCAATAAATATTATTTTGGAGCCAGTGTGTAAAACCAGATTACTCACCTGTAACAGTAGTTCTAGGAGTGGTATATGTTGTTCATCCACACTCTCTGGCATGTCCCCTTCCACTTTAAATCTTTCCGGAAGTCTTCAGGCTGGCTTCTCCCACCCACCCTGGTGGTATAACCCTCGGCTCCGCCATATGACGCCAGATCTTAGCCCGCTGGAAGCCAGGTGTTGTGCATTCGCAGCTGGGGAGATTGGGTGGGTCTGTGTGGATGAACAACATATACCACTCCTAGAACTACTGTTACAAGTGAGTAACCTGTTTTTCTAGGAGCAAGGATATGTTGTTCATCCACACTCTTTGGAAGACTCCTAGCAGTTCTCTGGGAGGAAAGGCGCACACCCTCTACTAAGGGAACAGAGATTGGAGAACCGAGGCCCCAAAACCGGTATCCCGGCGTGACTCAAGGGCGATGTGGTAATGGGTAATGAAGGTGTTTGCTGACTTCCAGGTAGCAGCCTAACAGATTTCCTGGATAAGGATGTCCCTGGAAGCAGCCACCGATGCAGCGGTATAGCGGGTAGAATGAGCTGTTATCCTTCTGGGAGGCTCCATGCCCACCAACTCATAGCACAGACTAATGCAAGATGTAATCCACCTTGCAATAGTCCGTTTTGCTGCAGGTCTGCCAGAAGCAGCTTCAGCGTAAGTAAACAGCTGGCGAACCTCTCCCTGAATTGCCACCGTCCTCTCCTTATAATAGGAGAGAGCACGTCTCAGGTCCAAAGTATGGAGCCTGTACTCAGACTCCGAGGTGTAATTGGGGTATTACACCGGCAGAATTAACAGCTGGTTAAGGTGAAATTCTGACACCACCTTCGGAAAGAATTTTGGGTGGGGGTGTAGGACAACCTTGTCCCTGTGGAAGACCAGATAAGGGGTGTCCACTGAAAGCGCATGGAACTCCCGTCCTTCTGGCAGATGTGACAGCCACCAGGAAGGCCATCTTCCATGACAAGTGTGACAAGGCACACTTGTGCATTGTTTCGAATGGCTTGCCCATGAGCTTTGCCAATACCAGCAGTAGATCCCACAGAAGTAGAGGTTCACGCACCGGAGAGGATAATGTGATCCAGATCTTGCCACCATCGGCTGACCGGCCCATGCCCTGTAAGCCGAGATGGCTGCCACGTGCACCCTAAGGGTCGATGACTGAAGACCCCCTTTGGACAGAGACCAAAGGTAATAGAGAATGTTATCCACCAGACAGGACAGAGGGTCCAGGCCCTTGCCCTGACACCAAATGGAAAATCTTTTCCATTTGAAGGCGTAACATTTCCTGGTCGACTTCTTTCTGGATGCCTCCACCATGGTGAGGACATCCTCGGAAAGACCCAAAGCCTGGAACTCTAGCCACTCAGGTACCAGGCTGTGAGGTGCAGGGACTGACGGTCCAGATGGGATACCTTCCCCTGACAGAGAGAGAGATCAGGTCCAGGCGTGCTGGAAGCCACTCTGGGGGCCTGCAGCTGAGATTGAGAGGATCTGGATACCAGAACTGGCGCGGGGCTACCAGGATCACCTGCGCCTTGTCCCTCCTCACCTTGAGGAGCACCTTGTGGATCAAGGGAAATGGAGGGAAGGCATAGAGGAGGCCTGGGGTACACGGCATCGGGAAGGCATCCCTGTAGCAAGTCCTGCTGGGGGGCGGCATGAAACAGCTTCAGCTTTTTTCCCCCTTGAGGCAAACAGGTCCACCATCGGTTTGCCCCAGTGGAAGAACAGGCTGTAAACTACCTTTGGATGGAGAGACCACTTGTGGGATGTCTCGCCTAAGCGGCTGAGAGCATCCGCCAGATGGTTTGAGGCTCCTGCCACATGGATGGCTAGAAGATCTGCCTCCAGACGGTTCATGAGTGTCCAGATGCGGAGTGCCTCTCTGCAAAGCAGAAGGGAGTACGTGGTGCCCGGTTTGTTGATGTAGTACATGGTTGTGGTATTGACAGTCTGGACTTGAACCACTTGACCTTGGAGTTGAGGAGCGAACGCTGACAGTGCCAGTCTGACTGCTCTGAGCTCCAACAGGTTGATGTGGTATTGGGACTCCTCGGGGGTCCAGAACCGTGGGCCATGTTGTCCCCCAAGTGGGCTCCCCAGCCCATGAGAGAGCTATTGGTCCTAAGGACGGCCATCTGCTCGGGGCAGACAAACGGGATCCCTTCCTGCAAATCGGTCTGGGGCAGTCCACCATTGGAGAGTGTCCCACATCTTCTGGGTTACAGTGATCAGCTGGTCGAAATGACCGTGGCGCTGAGTCCACTGGACAGCCAGCTCCCATTGAAGGGGGTGCACATGCAGCCGAGCACAATGGACCACCAAGGTGCATGCTGCTATGTAACCCAGAAGGTGCAGAAAGTCCCGGGCAGGGTGTAATTGCCCAACCAGAAATGATTGGGCAAAGGAGGAGCGACCCTCCATGCTGTCTGCCGGGAGCAGAGTTCTGGCTTGATGAAAGTAGAGCTCTGCCCTGTTGAAGCACATCACCTGGGAAGGCACGAGTTCCGACTTGGCCTCGCTGATCAGGAGGCCGAGCTGGGAGCAGGTCTGCAGGGCCAGATCCCTGGACCTCTCCACCTCTAATTGGGTGGGACCTGCCAAGAGACAATCGTCGAGCTAGGGGTAAATTCTGACACCCCCCCCCAAGATGGACTGCCACCACTTCAATGCATTTGGGAAGACGCGTGGGGCTGATGACAAGTCAAACGGAATGGCTTGAAACTTGTAAAGGGATCCTTCGGCTCTGAAGTGGAGGAACCGTCAATGAGACGAATGGATTGGGACATGAAAGAACACGTCCTGCAGATCCAGTAAACAAAACCACGTTTTGCTCCAAGGATGGTATGATCTGGGACAGAGTGACCATCTGAAAGGTGCGTGACCCGAGATATTGATTCAGGTAGTGCTGATCTAGAATTGGGTGCCAGCCTTCTGTCTGCTTGGGTACCAGGAAGTACCTGGAGACAATGCCTAGGTCTGCTGGAGGATCCGCCATTGGAGCTACTGCCTCCTTGAGGAGGAGCTGAGCAATGTCGTCTCGGACAGCTGACTGAGTCTGGGCAGATACCCTTTTCTCCCGAGGGGCACAGGCTCGGCTTGGAGGGTACTGCTCGAATTCCAGAGGCAGTCCCTGACCGACCACTTCGAGAACCCACCTGTTCGAAGTGACAGCAGACCAGGCGGAAAGGAACTGGCAGGGCCGGCCCCACATGGGAGGACCCAGAGCTGGTGTGACAGGAGAGGGGGAAAACAGCCCCTGCCCCATCATTGAGCAGGCTTGGAGGAGGAGGATCCAGGACCTGAACCTCTGTCTCCTTTATGGGCCTGGGAGGGTCCGGGCTTGGGACGGGGGCACCAAGCTTGAGCCTGCTTCTGTTCTCCTTGAAAGGAGGGCTGTTGTGCTGCAGGGGAAGAGTGCAGAAAAGGTTTCTTCTGCTGGTTTTTGCCCGAAGAACCCTGGGCAGAAGTAATGTCCAAGGTGGCATTGGACTGCTCAATATGCTGGAGATAACCAGCAACACCAAGGCCGAAAAGATCGGTGCCCAGGAAAGGCACATCAGCCAGTTTGTGCTGAGTATCCGCTGGGAAGGAGAAGAGTCTCAGCCAAGCCCTGCGACGAGAGGCAACTGCGGCTGCCATCGAACGGGCACAAGAATCCCCAATGTCCAGGGCTGTCTGAAGCTGCTGTTTGGCAACAGCTCGGCCCTCACCACAGACCTGCTTGACCATGGTCTGCATATCCGCGGGGAGGTCTGGGAGGATTTCATCCAAAGACACCAAAAGGGCATGGGACAAGTGTGCCATGATGATGGCCGAACGTGCCTGACGAAGGCCCAAGGAAGAAGCCGCATAGACCCTCCTGGCCGAATGGTCCAAGAGTTTGGACTCTTTCTTGGGAGGTCTGTCAGTGTCGGCAGAACTGCCAGTACGCCTGAACACAGAGGCGGTCACCAGGCTCTCAGCCGGAAGGGTGCTCCATGAACCCAAGGGACCTTGTGGGCACCACATACTTGCAGGCCATGCGGGCAGATGGTGCTGGACAAGAGGCAGGGCGCTGCCAGAGTTCTAAGACTGGGCCAACAATGGCCTTGGCCACAGAAAAAGCCTCTGTCAGGGTATCCCCTATCTTGAGGATGTCCGTGAGAAGGTACTCCGCCTTTTCCTGGATTGGCTCCAGGGGCATCCCTGTAAACTCAGAGATGAGGTGAAGAATGCCCTGAAAGGACGAAGGACCTTCCTCCATCTCTAACCCACTGGCCAATTCGTCATCCCCGGGATGAGAATGCAGGCCGGATGCACCGGTCAACCACCCAGGTCACCCTCGACCTGCCGAGGGCGGTCCAGGGTGACAGAGACCAACAGACACCGGGGAAGCCCAGTGCCTGGCCTATCTTCTTTAGAAGGAACCCCCTCCCACAGGCTGCTTGGGCAGTGGTTCCACCACTATCAATAGAGAAACCAGTTTAGGCCGAACCGGAGGTTTCGCCAGCTCTGCGGGAGGGGGAACAGACTTGATTGGCTCCGAAGGAGTCTGCTTTGGCCTAGAAGGCGAAAGCCAAGTAATGGCTGGGGTAGAAGCCGGGGTCGGCTTGTGCCCGGTCAAAATCAGCTGTTGCCACATGAGGTCCTCATAGTGCTGGAGGTTCTGCCAGAGCCTCTCCTCACCTGAGGAGGACGAGGACGACCGATGGAGTTGCCTCTTTTTAAATCATTTGTGGCTCTTTCTTGGCCTTTCAGTCGAGGGGGTCCTGGACCTCGAACGAGATTGGACAGGCCGACTCAGTCGCTCGGGACACACCGGTTGGACCGGTGATTTCCCAGGGTCGGGGACCACTTCCTTGACAAGATTCCCAGCAGGCTGGCTCTCCTCATTGGGGAAAGTAAGAAATGGGAGTTCGATTGAGAGACTCGTCGAGCGGAGTCGGCGACAACGAGTCGATGAGGATTTCAACGTCGATCGACACTTCGGTCGACTGGCCAGAGGGCAAAGCTGAAAAGCCAGCGGCCAAAGAGCCAATTTCGACCGAAGTAGAGATTGCCGGTTCCTGGGACCAAGATCTCTCCTGATCCCAAGAGCGTCTCCATCAGGATGAAGACGATCCCGGGTCCTTTTCCCGCTTATGGGACCGAGAGGAGTGTGTGCCTGTAGGACCCTCTCCCTTGGTCGGGAGAGACTAGCACAACTCTCTGTAAGTACCAGAGAAGGTGAAGCCCAGGTTGAGCGGAACGAAAAAGCTCAGAGTAGTTTCTGCAGCCAAGCCGCTTCCTCCTCGAATGCTTGCATGCGTTCCAATTGCGCAATGGATCCCGCAACCGTGGAAACTGCCCACCGAGCCTCCTTAGATTTCACTGTAGGGTTCCATTTCTCCGGTCTCCCCAACTTCAGGCTTGCGAGACGGTCATTGAGGACGTTAGTATGAAAAGTGAGACAAAGATCGCACTTCGAGGTGTCATGGTCGACACAGAGACAGTAGACGCACGTGGTGTGGGGATCACTGCGCGATATTTTCTGGCCGCAGGAACACCAGCGAAATCCAGGGAAGACTGGTCTTCCATAATCAAAGGTAAGTAGTCGCGACCGCTAATGCGAACTAGACTGATTTTGTGTAGGCATGAGGGAGGCAACCTGAATCTTCCAGCGGAAAGGAAGATCTGGCGTCCTGGGGCGGAGCCAAGGGTTATACCACCCAGGTGGGTGGGATGAGCCAGCTTGAAGACTTCCATCAAGATTTAAAATGGAAAGGGACAAGCCAAAGAGTGTGGATGAACAACACAGCCACGATCCTAGAATGCTGCTTTTCCTGTCTTTTGTTTCAGCTATTTCACCTACTTCTGCAGTTGCTCCTGTTTTCATTGACAGTCCACCTGTGCTTGTGTTTTTATGTGGAAAAGCTTTCCTGGAGTTGGTCTTCAGGAGCCAGTTGTCTGGATAAGGGAAAGCATACAGACATTCCCAGCGAAGGACTGCTGCAACTACTGCCAAGCATTCTGTAAAGACCTGTGGTGCAGAGGACAAGCCAAAGGGCGATACCATGAAACTGATGATGCCTGCACTCCAGCATAAAGTGGAGTTACTGTCTGTGAAACTTCCTTATCTTTATATGAAGGTATGCATCCTTCATGTCCAGTGAACAAACCTAGTTCCATGTTTTTAACAGGGGAATCCGTGATTGCAGATGCACCATTTGAAACTTTTTGTATTCAATGTACAGGATGAAGTCTCTTATGTCTAGTGCAGGCCTTAGATATCCTGTTCATGCTGGGACTAGGAAGTATCTGGAAAAGAACCCTTTGTTCTGTTCTTGTGGGAGAAACTGGTTCTGTGGCACATTTTCGAAATGGTGTCTGAATCTTCTCATTTAGGAGGGACAAGTAGCCCAGAGGATGAAAGGAAGGAGGTGGGGGATGATCCGATCTCTACAACTCATTTGTCCATGGTGATCTCCTGCCACTGTTTCAGAAGCAGGGAGCTCCTGCCCCCCAAACTCACCCCTGGAATTAAGAAGTAACAGTTGCGGAGGGGGAGAGTCAGAAGGAAGTCAGACGGAACCAGGGGCAGCAGAGCACTGAAACAGACTCCTCTGTGTGCTTTTGCATGGGCACCGGGGGGAAGGGGACCACCACCTCTACTATGGCCATTGCTGATGGTAGGCACAATTACCCTGGGCAGAAGGCCTACGAAAGGAGCCCCTACCATGACCTCTAGCAGGTGTGGTGTACAGGGACTTGACAGACCTCATGAGTCATTTTAGAAGTCTGAAGGCCATACAGGGCTTCTCTGACATCACAGCCAAAAAGTCTGAATCCTTTAAAGGAGGCATTCAAACTGCATGTTGCACTTCAGTGGCAAAACCAGCAACTCTGAGCCAAGAATACCTTCTCATGCAAATGCCAGAAGCTACGGCCCTGGCAGAAGCATCAGAAACATCAAAAGCGGAGCACAGCAAACGTTTGTCAACCTCGGCACCAGCAGACACTGTTTTAAGTAAATCAGCCTTGGTAGAGCCATGAGGCAAAGCCTAAGCTGTAGTACACACAGCTTTCCACAGGCTGTTCTGATACCTGATCATATGGGCCTGGTTGCAATCCAAAGGGCCAATGAGGTAAAGGCATGTGTACTCTTGCCCATAACATCCGACCTCCTAGATTCTTTATCAGGAAGTAAAGTACTCGGATGTCTAGGAGCCCTAAACCTATCGTGAGCAGCCATGATGTCTACAAAATCAGTTTCAGGCTGGTTATCATAACAACACTTTGCAGATGGGGCAGGATACCGCTTATCAACCTTTCTAGAGACTGCAGGCAGTGAGTTGGGTCTATGCCACGCAGCATCTTCTAGAGGATACACAGGTGGTATAATAATAAAGTGAGTGCAATACATCTCTTAAAAACTCCATTAGATTCTTCTTAGTGGAATCTTCCTGTTCCACATTGTTGCATCAAAGCTTGAAAAGAGGGGCACTCTGGAGACCTTGGGGTATATACCACTGAGTCCTTACTACAGGACAAGAGGATAGAGCTAGAGGGCAAGTTTCTTTCAAACTGCTCCTCACTATCATATTCCTCCTCTGAATCCATGAGGTCAGGATTATATTTCGTGTCGTCATCTTCATCACGAATGATGGGAGCTGCTGAAGGTGCCAGCAATGGCTGAGAGGCAGGAGTCTGCAGTGTGTTACAGGAATCCATCTATGGGGCCACAGAGAAGGCCCCATCGCTGAACAACTGCAAGCAATGGCAACCCTAGCAGAATGCTTAGAATCATTTCAGAAAGCGATGCCAGCAGTCTGGCAGTTAATAGTGCCCTGAAATGGGTCTGGAACTATCTGTGTCTAAGGGTTGGAGCCTGACAACTGTGTCATACCGTCCTTAGTCGGTACAGCAGTGCCTGAGCCATGCTCCGACCTTGGTGTCTCAAAGGCAATTGAGGGGAGGGCTTTTGTTAACACTGCCGGAGCAAGTATTGATGGGGACGTGCCTGTTCTCAGTTGCGACCAGAACCTTACTACTTTAGTAGACTTATCTTTGTCCTTGTGTTTGTGCTTATGGCCGGATGATGATGAGATCCCAGACAACACCCTTTCCTTGTCCTTTAATTCTGACGATAGTTTCTCGAATGATGACGAGAGAGAAGCAAACTGAGCCCTTTTTCCTCCCCATAGCTTTTAATGTTTTCAAGGCAAGGACATTTTCTGGAGCTCTCTTACAGCACTGCCTTGTAGCCTGGCTGAAACTCTGGCACATCTCACTGTGGCGAGCTGGCCACTGCAGTAATATTGCAAACATATTGCTGTTATATTTTTCTGCGATTTGATTATGTTTAACTTCCTGAACAGGCGAGGATAAGGTCTGACAGGAAGATGCCCATGTTTTGTTTTTCTATTAAAAGAGTTATATGCAGAGGATGTGTATTCTAGAGTCTGAGAAAAGGCTGCTTAACAGGAAACTAAAATTCAATTTCAAAGGGGAGGAAACATCTCTCTCTCACTGTGAGTTGAACCCAGGACCTCAGCTGAGGTCCTGGGTTCAAATCCCAGTGAGAGCCACACTTTTCCTTTCATATCTACAACTGCATTTCAAAGGGGGAAATTAGTTTCCAATCAGGGAAACAAGTCCAGTAGGACAGGAGTTGGGAGGAACTCCCTTGCTGCCATAAGCCTTTCCATTTCAAAGCCAATTAGTTGAGAATAGAATCTAGGAAACCTCTCCTCTGGAAGTCTATTGTGAATACACTTCAAGTGTCATATTCATCTCCATTTAAAAGTGACAGAAAGGACTATCTTTTTTTGGTGGTTCACTTAAAATTTGAGAACGAGCAAGAGAGACCCCTGCTGGCCTAAAAAGATAAGGCCAAAGACTGCAAAAATTAAGGTATATAAGGCACTTAGAACAGGGCATTTTTCCACACACTTTCATGAGACACTCTGCTGACAACACAAGACAAGCAGACTGCAGTAAGAACTGGGACTTGGAAAACTTTTGCAGAAACTTCATTTATTTTCTGAACTTCTGATTCCCCACAAAACAGGTAGAAAATAGACAGTTACATTTCACAGTGCGTTTTGTATTTAGATTTTTCCAACTTTGTTTTGTTATCTTGTAACCAAATTTCTGAATCTTTTGTTTGCAGATCATGTATGATAATTAGTTATTAGTAAAAGCGTTTGTTTTTAAAACTGTCTATGAGTGATTTGTGTGTGTGAAAACGTGGGAAGGTTTATTCAAATCTGAGACCAGCCTGTTCATCTTGGGAGGGGTCTGTACGGGGGAACTAGGTTGTGTCTTCTCCCACGGGTGGTGCAGCAATCAGGGTTACGAGAGACAGCCCCGAAGAGCTCATAACACCTGGGTCCGTCCCCCCCCCCAGTACAGCAACCAAGGAAGGTTCTCACCTGGATAAAGACTTGAGGCTGTATTTTACCCTTACCCAGATTAGACAGGAAGCCCTGGGACCTTGTGGTGAGTGTTAAGTTGTGAACTCAGCGAGCATTCTAGGAGGACATGAGGAGGGCATTCCTGCTTCCCCCCCCCCAGATTGCAATGCAGGGTGGGCACTATGAGCTCAGTGGACCCAGCCCCCAGGAGTGGGTTTGTGACACTCAAGCTCTAACGCTGTGAGAAAGGCCCAGACGGCACACACAAACCAGGTGTGTCTTCTTTGTAAATTCTGTAACTGCACTTACAATAACAACATAAAGGTTCTTTAGATTTCAGTGACGTATAGAGGACAATGGTAAACCTTAGAAAATAAGAGTAACAAACTGCAACAGCTTCTTCAACGTTGTTTCCTTCAACAGGTCTGATGAGGATGACTGGCAGTAGAAAAAACTAAGAGTGATAGGGCGTCGACACTGCTCATCACTGTAGGCAGCCCCTGGCTAGCAAACTGTTTCTGTGTGCTCCTGACACGGACAACTTAAAGTTGCAAAGGAGTGCCCTAATGAAGAAGATAGCTTTGATGAAGATAAAGCAGTTCCCCAAAGGCAAGAACAATGCTATATAGTGACTGGGCCACCCAGGTGGCTGCTTCAGACAGAATCACAGCCATCCTAGAATCCCTGCAGGGGGCTGGACTCAGGCAGCTGGTGCAGGAGTCTACGAGGGACAAGTCGATTCTGGACCTGGTATGGACCAATGGGAACAGAGTTGAACAAATACAGGTGGAAGGGCAGCCAGGGTCCAGAGACCACCACATGGTGTGGTTCAGCAAAGAGACATGGGACTCAATTAAGCCACACAAGGCCAAGAGTATTAGATCTCAAGAGGGTAAACTTCTCTGAAATGGGTAGATGTATACAAGCTGTCCTGGGGAAGGAAGGGGTAATAGAGGGGGTGGAGAAACTGAAAGGAGCCATAGCTGGAGATAAACCAATGCGTTAGGATAGTGGCCAAAGGGAAATGAAGAAGGAAACCACTAGGGTTCTCTAAAGAGGTGGGGGACAAAGTCAGGGCTAAAAGGCAGAGTTTCAGGAAATATAAGAGGAGCTAAAGGAAGAATAAGGAAGTGTACCTTGAATGTCTAAGGGAAGCAGGGAAGGCTGTTAGGAGGGCAAAGGCGCAGACAGAAGATGGTTTAGCATGGTCTGCAAACAAAGGGGACAAGGCATTTTATAGGTACATCAGTGAAAGAAGAAAAACTGGGGGGTGGGGGTCTGTGAGGCTCAAAGGGGAGAAGGGAGAGTGTAAAGATGGGGATCTGGACAAGGTGGAAATACTGAACAAATACTTCTGCTCCGTATTCACTGAGGAAGGGGAGAGTCAAGGACCACAGTTGGGTTGCAGAGGCAATGGGGGGGGGGAGAAGTGGACACCAGTCCATTTCCAGTGGAGTGTGTTCTGGAAGAACTCAAAAAGCTGAAGGTGGATAAGGCCATGGGGCCAGACAGCATCCACCTGAGGATATTAAGGGAGCTGCGAAGGGAACTAGCAGGCAGCCCTGTTCACAGAGTCACTCAACACAGGTGTGGTTTCAGAGTACAGGAGGAGGGCACATGTAGTCCCACTACACAAGAGCAGCAGTAGGGAGGAGGCAGGGAACTATAGGCCAGTCAGTCTCACCTCAGTGGTGGGAAGGATCATGGAGACACTGCTGAAAGGACAGTGGCACATCTGGAATCCAGTGATGCTCAGGATTTGAGGCAACACGGATTCATAGTAGGAAGGTCATGTCAAACGAAACTAATAGATTTTTATGATTGGGTGACTAGGGAAGTAAATCAGGGAGGGGTGGTAGGCATCACCCACCTATATTTCAGCAAAGCCTTTGACACCATCCCACATAGAGGCTGGTTAACAAGATGGGTAGCCTGGGCATGGGAGACAAGGTGAACTGGGCTAGGAATTGGTTAACAGACAGGAGACAGAGGGTGGTGGTTGGAGCGCTGCTGGAGGAAATCTGGTCTGGATGCAGACAAACTCACCCTGCGTGTGCATTATAATGCATACCAGGGGTAATCAACCATAAGAAGGCAGTATTCCTGTCCAGGGAGATTGCTGCTGGGAAGAACCGACCAACTATACTTTTTTGGACTGTAGATAGGCTACTTCATTCTGGCTGTCTGCAGCCAAAGAAGTTTTTTTCAGACTTCAAATGTGAAAAGTTTGCTCGGTTTTTCTTGGACAGAGTGTCTAGTATTCGGCAGGGTGTTCCTCCAGTCAGCAATGTTATAGCTGGCAGTGGTCGTCAGAGGTATCCTAAGTGCACTCCACCTGGTTGGGGAGTTTAAACCAGTGGATGCCAATGAGGTTATTGAGATGGCGACCAACTTGAGGCCCACTTTTTGGGAACTGGACCCGGTGTGGACACCTTTTTTGATGAGATGCATCGACACCATCGGCCCGGTGTTTGCCCGGATTGTCAGGTGTTCCTTGGCTGAGAGGGTCTTTCCTGATTACTTGAAAGAGGCATTGGTGAGATCACTCTCTTGAAGAAACCATCTTTGGACCCTGAGATTAGGGCAAATTACCGACCTATCTCCAACCTTCCTTTTCTAGCGAAGGTTGTGGAGAAGATAGTTGTGCTTCAGTTGGAGGAGCACCTCTTGACCCATGATTTGTATGAACAATTCCAGTAAGGGTTTCGGGCAAGGCATAGCACAGAAACCGTGCTTGTCTGGGTGCAGAATGACCTCCTCAGGGCTAGAGATCAGGGAGACAAGACAATTCTTGTTCTCCTGGATCTCTCTTCAGCTTTTGACACTGTAGACCATGGTGTGCTGCCTGACCGTCTTGGGGAACTCTGCGGACTCACCAGCACGGTCATCTGCTGGTTTGAGTCTTTTTTTATCCAACAGGAGACAGCGGGTTGTGATGGGGAATTTCTCCTCTTCCGCTAGTCTCCTTTCTTGTGGAGTTCCCCAAGGTTCAATTCTGGCCCCCATGTTGTTTGCAGTGTATATGCTGCCCCTTTTGGGGGGGGGGGGGTCATTAGGAAGTATGGTTTGGGTTTTCAATGTTATGCTGATGACACCCAACTATACTTGTCCTTTGCCCCAGGAACATCCAATCCGGTGGATGTGCTAAACAGCTGCCTTGCTGATATTAATGACTGGATGGCTTCCAGCTGGTTGTGACTGAACCCCGATAAGATGGAGGTACTGGTAGTGGAGTTGAACAGAGTGCGTGATAGGTTGGATGCTGATTCAGGGACTGGACTAGTTCTGGGCTCTGTCTCATTTAAGGCCTCCTCAAGTGTGCACAATCTTGGTGTTATTTTTGATAGAGTTTGACTATGGAGGTACAGATTTCCTCTGTTGTCCGCTCCTGTTTTTTCATCTTAGATATATCGCCAGGATAAAGCCCCTTGTTCCACCTCTGGACTTCCCTACCCTGATACATGCCTTGGTTACATCGAGGCTTGACTACTGTAATGCGCTCTATCTCAGGATCATGGGAGGACTTCTCTGCAGACTGCAGCATGCAGCTTCACGGTTACTTACTGGGCAGTTAAAATTTTGCCACATTACACCGGTGTTGCGTGACCTGCACTGGCTGCCAGGTGGAGGATCCTCTTTAAGGTGAGGCTTCTCACCTTTAAGGCCCTAAACAGTCAGGGCCCTGGTTACCTGTTAGACCTTCTGGTTCCTGCTGTCTCGGCTCATTCCCTCCGTTCCTCCAACGGGAGCCTCCTAGCAGTTCCCAGGTCTAGATTGAAATCGGCTGGCGACAGGGCATTTAGTGTCACTGCCCCGGTCCTGTGGAATTCGCACCTTCTAGGGTTAAGGAGGCCCCGACATTGGAGGTTTTTAAGGCCCGCCTTAAGGCCCACCTATTCACCAAGGCATTTTTGGATTAAACGGAGAATTGTCTGAACTCGGGTTTTTAATTAGAGTTTAACTGATTATTGGCTAGATTTTAATCATTTTATAAGTGTAAGTGTAATTATATTCTGTTATTTTGTTGATGCTTTTGAATGTGTGTTTTATTGTACGGCGCCAAAAAAAAAAAAAAAGGAATACAATCTGGAAGAGGAAGGTGACCAGCAGGGTACCACAGGGATCGGTACTAGGACCAGTCCTGTTCAATGTCTTTATTACTGACATTGCCAAGGGGGCTGGAAGGAAACGTCTGCATGTTTGCAGATGACACCAAGATCTGCAACAGGGTGGAGGATACTCCAGAAGCGGTGCAGAAAATGGAGACCTAGAGAAGCTTGAAAGATGGTCGGAGATGTGGCAACTGAGGTTCAATGGGGAGAGCTACAGGTTCGGGCAGGGAGCTGACCGTCACCAAAGAGGAAAGAGACCTAAGGGTTATCATCTCTGATGACCTTAAGGATCAAAGCAGTGCACAAAGGCGGCAGGCAGGGCCAGTGGCATGCTGGGGTGTATAGGCAGGGGTATCACTAGCAGGAGATGGGAGGTGATAATGACATTGTAAAAAAACATTGGTAAGGCCTCATCTGGAGTACTGCGTGCAGTTCTGGAGGCCACACCTGTGGAAGGACATAGATAAGGTGGAGACTATCAAGAGAAGGGCAACAAAGATGGTGCAGGGCTTGCCCCACAAAATAAGTGAGGAGAGACTAAGGAACCTCAATATGGACTCTAAACCTTCAACATGGTGGAAGTAGGGGAAGGCCAAGCTGCTGTGGCTCTGGTGTCGGGATTTGTGTTCAGATCGTTAACTTTCCAGCATCACAACAGTGACTCAGACAATTCAAATTAATTCCCGGCAGCGGCAGTGGGCCAAGGTTAGAGGAGCTGCAAGAGGGTGGCATCAGGGAGGTTTCCCGGCGGCTGCAGTCAGCAGTGGACCAGGGTTAGAGCAGCTATCAGAGGAGGGCATCAGGGAGGATTCCTGGCGGCTGCAATCGGCAGTGAGCCAGGATAAGAGGAGCTGCGAGAGGAGGGCATCAGGGAGGATTCCCGGTGGCTGCAGTGGGATAGGGTTAGAGGAGCTGCGAGAGGAGAGAATCGGGGAAGATTCCCGGCAGCTGCAGTTGGCAGTGGGCCAGGGTTCGAGGGAGCTTCTCAGCTGGTGGACCAATCGGGAGAGAAGGCACCAAATTTAAACTATGCTTGGACTGCAGAAGCCTGACCCAGCCACCTCACTCAGAAAGGAGCTGTAATTGTGAGCCACACCACCCACCCTGGCCCCAACCTCTATTACATGGTCTGTGGGGGCGGATCCTTGGGGGAGTATGGTGTGATTGACTGGGACTGAGCAATCAGTAGCTTGGATTGGTTGCAGTATTGAGGGGACAGGGCATTGGTTTAACATACTGTGTGGCTGGTATTGTGTGTGGGGTTCATACTGTTCGCATCCAAAATGAGGGGTGTGTGTGGGGGAAATTAGATTGGGCATTTTTGGAAGGGTGACTGGGTGTACGGGATGTGCGGCAACCATAATACTGAACTGGGCATGGAGGTTCGGTGGGTGCCCAGTATGTTTTAAACTGGAGGGTTTTAGGGAAGAGATCAGAGAATCAGAAGGCAGCTGGAAGGAGGGAGGGGCGAGGGATGGGGAGATAAGTTGGGGTATGGATCAAGTGTGAGTAGACGTGGTCAACGTCTGATTGGCATATATCAGGGGGCTAGTGGACAAGGCAGAATAAATTTATCTCAGAGGTTGGGGGGATCAAATGGCTTCTCTGGAGGAGTGGGGGGACAACATTATTTTGGCAGACCTAGAGTGACTACTGGACATGGAAAAAAGGATTTATATCACAGGTTGGGTGGATAATATGGCTACTCTGGGTCTGTAGGGGCAGAGTAAACAACATACAGGAAGCATGCTGTAGGGAGGGGACTGCTCAATGGGACAGAATGAGGGAGGGTGAGTTAGGAGTGAGCAAAATGGGGGAGAGCATCAAGCTTACAAACCGTTTCACCATACTATACCCAGGTGATGAAGTGGAGGAAGATGGTGGGAAGGGGGAGCAAGTGGATAGGGAGAGTTTGGTCAGTAGGCAGAGAGGAGAGGGTGACAGAGGAGGGAGCATGAACCAAAAGGAAAGGACGGAGGAGGGAGGGACATGAGCCTGTGTTGGACGGCAATGTGATAGATTGGGGGGGGGGGGCACTGAGAGAGGGTAGGGTGGAAGGAGGTAAGACTGGAGATAGGCCGGTGACCAGGTTGGGGAATTTAATCAATGAGGAGGGGACGGTAGGGAGTTCCCTAGTTAGGTTAGATTCCAGACATGTATTGCCAGGTGAGGTGGAGATTAGGGTAGGAAGGAATATAGCAGATGGGGTGGGCTGACTCTCTCAGCGACCACTCCCGTTAGCTGCACCTGGTCAAATTCATCAAACAACCGCCAAAAACTATCACCAGCAGGGTTCTACCCCGTGGTCACCTTCCTCGACTCAAATCCCACCTCCACCATCAAGACTGGTCCTCAACTTCAATGCAACCAATGTAAACACTGCCCTTGACCACTTCATAAACATCTTCACTGTGGCCTGTGACATGTATGCTCCTATTAAGGAACACAAAGTCAAATCACTCAGTAACCCTTGGCTCACAGGTGACCTCCTCAGGATGCTAAAAACAAGAGACCACCTATGGGAGCTGGCCAGAAACTCTGGAAGGCAAAACGATATCCAAAATTACAAACGTGCCCGCAATGACTGCACCAAAACCATCCAGCAAACGAAGTCCGCCTACTATAAGCATGCCCTCACAAACTCCTGCGGCAATGGTTGGGAATTCTGGAAGAACGTAAAGGAACTCACCGTGAATCCACCCAAAACCCCCTCATCAAACTCAACATCAAAGGAACCACAACCTTCAACCCCAAAACCATTGCGGATACCTTTAACAAAGCCTTTACCGACCTCAGTGCTGTCCTACCCCAGGACTACGTCAAAGATGGTGAAGCCCCTCTGTCCGCAATGAACACTACTCCCTCCAGCTCCACCCGCTTCTACTTCAAAGCAGTCGAGGCTCACCAAGTACGTAAATATGTTACCAAAACCCTTGGTAAATCAAAATTCAATAATGACTCCCTCAATCTTAAAATCCTGCCTCTCACACTTGATGAAGCGCTTAGTCCTCTAACCAGAATTTTCAACCTCTCCCTCAGTCTTAGCCAGTTCCCAGACAGACAGAAATCTGCCACTGTAGTCCCAATCCATAAAAGTGGTGATAAAACTGCCCACGATAACTTCAGACCTATCCTCCTACCACCCCCGCTCTCCAAGGCACTAGAACGCATCGTCTCGGACCAGCTCACAGAATACCTGGATACGTACAACATCCTCTGCAAGCAACAACATGGGTTCCGCAAAGGTCACAGCACTTCCACAGCCCTACTTGAATTCACCGACGCAATCCACAACGCAATTGACTCCGGTGAACTACTAGGATCAATATACACTGACTTAACTAAAGCCTTCGACACCGTCAATCACCACCTCCTGCTTGTCCAGCTTCAGAACACTGGGCTATCAACAGACTCCATTGACTGGTTTAAGAGCTACCTTGAAGAACGGTCCCAAACAGTAAGAATCGCTGATACACTCTCGGACCCTAGACCAGTCCGCTTGGGAGTCCCCAGGGCTCCATTCTGGGACCCCTTCTCTTCAGCCTATTCTTAAACTCACTACCGGACAGCTGCCCAGAACAAATAATTCTCTATGCCGACGATGCTGTGATCCTCACCTCAGACCCTGATCCAATCCAATTACAAAATAAACTTCAGCGGGCCTTCTCCGCCATCAAATCCTGGTTCCTAAATCATAAACTGCTTCTCAATCAGAGAAAAAAAAAAGTCTGTGGTCTTCTGCAGCCCCCCACAAAAAAAACAAACGACTCCACCTCTCCATTGCAACCGAACAAGGAGCCATCCTAGAGCAAACACAATCGTTCAAGTACCTCAGCATCACCCTTGATCCCCACCTCTCATACGCTGTCCATATCAGCAATGTTGCAAAGCCTGCCAATGCGAGGTTAGGCATATTATTCCGGCACAGGAAACACCTAACCCCAGAAGCACTTTCAGTGGCCGTCCAATGCTCCATCATCAGCATCACAGACTATGGTCTTATCATATATGGGTCTGCAACCACCACTGCTCTCAAACGTATCGCGACCTCCCTGAATAAGGCCCACTGGCTCACATCGCCGTACCCACACACGTGACCTTTATTCCCAATCTGGATGGCTTCAACCGGACAAACGCATAAAATACCAAACCTGCATCACAGGCAAGAAAATTATAATGGGACTTGCCCCACCTGGTGTCTGTGCTCTCCTTAAGCCCAGACATAGGAACGTCACTACAAGGAGATCCAATTCCCATCTACTACATATCCCATGATGTCGTACAACCCAAGGACAAAGATCATTCACCATCAGGCATCCAACTGGCTCAACTCTCTTGACAGTGACATAGCGACAGCTCCAGCACTCAGGCTCTTCAAGTCCAAGCTGCGCCTCTCACTGCTTGTATCCTGCAGTTGCCCATCTTAACATTTCCACCGTTCCAGCTGCATATGCCCCAGCACTTACAATCAGTCTTTGCACCCCTAGCACCTTACTTGTCATATTCCCTCGACAAGGTCCCCTGGCTGCACCGTCTCCTGCCCTCTCCCACCTCCCCATTATCTCCACTCCTGCCCCCGCCCCAACCACCTCCCATACCTCTCCTACCCCTGCACCTCCTTCCCTTGATCTCCTACCTCACTTCCACCCCACCCCTTCCCTTGCTCATAGCTCCAAGTCTTTGTACTGGTTATTACATGTCTGTAAGTCAATGACTGTATGTTTGTCACTAAAAATGATAACTGTTGCACACGCTGACGTGGAACCTTTGTAAAAGAGCCTCAGCTCAAAGGTAATGTAATCCTAGATTGAAATAAATAAATAAAAAATAAATAGAAGTGCAGGTTCAAAGGAGGATGGGGAAGCAGTGGGAGGTTATTCGGGTTGGGGACTGGAGTTTTTTTGGATCAAAAAGGGAGACGGGGATTGATCTGGGGGGCAAACTCTGGACACCCAGGAGATTGGGGGGGGGGCGGCGAGGAGTAAACTGGCAGTTGCAGGTAAACAAAGTATGGTAGGACACACAAATGAGGGTGGCCCCCCGGATGATGGGGAGGGGAGGAACAAGCAGGGGGTTGTTGACAGGAAGAGGAGCCCGGATAGTATTAAACGGGCTAATAAAGACCCTCAGGTTGATGGGAGAGGTAGGAGCAAGCAAGGGTTTGATGTTAGAACGAGGAGTCTGGAAGGACTAAAGAGGGCTAATAAAGTGGGGGGTGAAGTGAAGGTGATATTGCTGGGGGATTCCATGATCAGGGGTATTCAATGGGAGGGGAGAATACAGACCTGTCAAGGCCAATGTATGCCAGGTCTATCCGTACACAAGGCCAAATTCCACCTGTACTCATTGGCATTGGATTGTGGGGTATTCCCAGACTTCCTAGTACATTTGGGGACAAATGATTTGGAAGCGAATAGTGAGCTAGAAATACAGGCTAGATTCAGGGAGCTGGCAAGGGTTTGTCACTCTATAGGAAGTAAAATTTATTTCTCTTCGAGATTCTGCCAGTACCTAGGGCATCTGCTGAGACTAAGCTAAAACTCAGAGAGGTAAATAAGTGGCTCAGGGGCTGGTGCAGGGCAGAAGGGAATGGGCTGGTAAGGGACTGGGGGCATACTTGGGAAGATAAGGGGCTATATGCCAGGGATAGGTTACACCTCAATATGGAGGGAAGAGAAATCTTGAAATTAAAACTTGCTGTTTTTATAGCAGAGAGGTGGGGTTTAAACTTGTAAGGGGGGGTCTAATATTAATAAAAAGACCCCAAGGGGGCTGTCTCAGGGTCCAGGTCTAGGGCACGTGAGGAGTGGAGGAGACTATGTTAAGAATTCTAGGAAAATTGGGCAGAAAAGGGATTGCACAGGGTTGAGGGGACTGGAGAGAGGGGAGAAGTTGGGGTGGAGGTCAGTCCTGATCAACGTCTGGAGTATGAGCAATAAAATGCCTGAACTCCAAGCTATGTTGGCTGAGGGAACAGTGGATGTGGCAGCAATTACAGAGACATGGGCCACTCAGAAAAATGAGTGGGACCTAAACTTAGAGGGCTACAAGATATTCAGGAAAGATAGGGGAGTGGAAAGAGGGGAAGGGGTTGCGCTGATAGTCAGAAATGACATAATGGTTAGTGGAGTGGAAGAAGCTGGAGTGGGTGTGGAGGCAATCTGGGTAACGCTGCAAATGAGGGGATGGAAGAAACTGAAGACAGGGGTGGTATACAGGCCCCCTGCAATAGAGGAGGCTCTGGAGGATAAGTTGGTGGAGAACACCAAGGCTCAATGTGACACTGGAAAGGGAAGGGTGGTTGTCATGGGTGATCTTAATATGCCGGTGGCGGACTGGAACACCATGACATCCTCTGTAGCCAGGGAACAGAGACTGATGGATGTCCTTCAGGATGCTTTCCTGGTCCAGCAGGTGGGGGAACCTACTAGACGGGCGGATACTGGATGTTGTGCTAGCGGACAGTGAACAAATTAGGGGACTGGAGGTGTGCAGTCCACTGGTGTGTGGAGACCATGCCACGGTTTGGTTCCTGCTGTATTTTTTTTTTGGGGGAACGCACTCATACAGTAGTGGTTGATTTCAGGGAAGCAGACTTTGTGGGCATGGGTAGGATTCCAAGGGAAAGGTTGGACATGGTTGGACCAGATATGGATGCTGGAAGATTGTGGGAGACCATTAAAGAAGGGGTACAGAAGGGTACTAGGTCCTGTACTAAAGTAAGGCGTAAGCATGGTAGAACCAGCAAGCCATGTTGGTGGACCAGGGAGGTGCAGGAGGCGGTGAGGGATAAAAAGGCTGCCTACGTACATTTCAAACATTCTGGGGGGATAAGGAACAAGGGGAGTCTGAACTACTGGCCAGGAAGGTCACCAGAGTGGTGAGGGGCGCCAAGGCAGGATGGGGAAAAAAAAAAAAAAAACCTGACTAGGGATATGGGGGAGATTCTATAGATACACAAGAGAAAAGAGAGGACACAGAACAACAGGATTAAGATTGTTGGGGTGGGCTCAGGAAGCAGGGGAACAGGCAGAGATGCTAAATGAGTACTCTGCCTCAATATCTGCAGTGTGTGACAAGGGATCCCTATAGCTTGATGGGAGAGATGAGGAGTCAGTAAAAGCGAGAGGTCAGTCTCAGTCTGAGACCATAGGATGGCATGAGACTAGGGCACAGGCTAGACCAGACCAAGAAGGTGTAGGAAGGTTGCATGAGGGAGTGGATTGGGGGAGAAATCACAGTGGATAGGGTGAGGAAGGCCCTTCGGAATCTGTAAACTGATAAGGCGCCAGGGCCGGATGGAATACATCTGAGGGTTATGAAGGAACTGGCGGATGTGCTGGCAACCCCACTGGCTGCACTCTAACATCTCCCTGCAGACGTGATGGGTACCACAGGGCTGGAGGGTGGCTTATGTAGTGCCTATACATAAGGGGGGGGGGGTCTAGGGAGGAGATGGGGAACTACATAGACGTTAAAATGAATAATTTTGAAAATTGTAGAAAAATTGCAGCCAAGGCAAACAGGATATTGGCAAACAGGATATCCTCCATTACTTTGCCCACTACAGACGTTAGAGACGTTGCATAGCCAGAGGAAGTAATGGAGGGCTTTATCAAGAAGAGGCTTGAGAGGCAGTTGGAAAGGTTAGGGCACCTGGATGATAAACAGTATGGCTTTGTCCCGGGGAGATCATGTCAGACCAACCTTGTAGAGTTTTATGACTGGGTGACAGGGGTCTTGGATAGACATAGGCCTGTGGATGTCTTATACCTTGATTTCAGCAAGGCGTTTGATTAAGTACTTCATAATGGACTGATAGCAAAAATGGATATGGGGGTGGGTGGACAGGTGCTAAACTGGGTTGAAAATTGGCTTTCGGGGCGTTTACAGAGGTTAATGGTGGGTGGGATAATATCGTCCCCCAGGAAGGTAATCAGTGGAGTCCCTCAAGGTTCAGTACTGGGGCCACTTTTGTTCAATGCCTACGTCTCAGATATAGGGAGGGGGTTAGGAATAGGTTGAGTCTCTTTGCGGATGATAAAAAAATTGGGAGCACTGGTGGATAGTGAGGAAGCGAGGGAGACAGTCCAGGGGATCTGATACCCTGGAGGGTGGCCAAGGAGGTGGGGACTGAAATTTAATGCTAGGAAATGTAGGTACTTCATTTGGAAGTAATAACCGGGTCATGTATACACCTGGAGTCACACTGAAAGCAACACTGGGAGAAAGAGATTTAGGGTGGTGGTAGACGTTAAAATGAATAATTCTGAAAATTGTGAAAAATGCAGCCAAGGCAAACAGGATATTGGGTTGCATAGCCAGAGGAATTACATCCAGAAGCAGGGAAGTGATCCTCCCTCTATATAATGTCTTGGTCAGGCCGCAGCTTGAGTATTGTGTACAGTTCTGAAGAAGGAAATAGCGCTGCTGGAGAGGGTCCAGAGGAGAGCAACCAGGATGATTCGGGGCATGAAGGGGAGACCTTACGAGGAGAGACTGGAAGAGCTTGGGCTTTACTCACTGAAGGAGAGGAAGGATAGGGGAGACATGATAGAGGTTTTCAAGTATGTAAAGGGAATAATTAGGAGTGGAACCAGGGAGCTGTTTAGGCTGAAGAAAGAGGGGAGGACCAGGGCCAGAGGTCGGTTGGAATGGGGAAATTATAAGGGGGAACGTATGATGCGTTTTTTCACTGAGAGGGTGGTGAAGCAGTGGAATGCACTTCCCAGGAGGCTGGTGGAGGAGGGCACAGTGGAGGGCTTCAAGAAAGGGTGGGATAGATTAAAGGGGAAACTGAATCTAGAGAAAACACTCTTGGGGGCTGGGTGGGTGGTGAGGCGGGCAGCAATTAGGTTGCTGGCTTTCCAGCAGACAAGACAGACCATTTGGCCTATTCTGCTGGCTTTTTAGTATGTATTCACTGGAGGAGAGAGTGGGGAGGACATGATTGAAACTTTCAAGTACCTCAAGGGCATAAACAATGTGCAGGTGGGGGACCTTTCCCAATGTAGAAAAAGTACTAGAACAAGGGTGCACAATATGAAATTGGAAGTGGGTAGATTAAGAGGTAATGTGAGGAAGTTTTTCTACACAGAAAGGGTAGTCGACGCTTGGAATAGTCTGCCATAGGAGCTAGTGAGGGCAAGCACAGTGGAGGGGTTTAAGCATTTCTGGGACTGACAAGGGAAGCTTGAGACGGAAGGGAGTGATGAAAAGCCATTGGTCATATAGGGTCAGTGGCCACATACAATGTATAGGGCCAATGGGCAAAATGGATGGGCCAAGCGGTCCTTATCTGCCGACAATTGTTTTGTTTCTATGACTTCTCCGGTTTCTGTGAAACAATCATGAATCGGAGAAACCACTAAATTTAACAATTTAAAAAAAACTACACCCTTAACTAATGCAGTACATCGAGAAATAACTAAACCAAACCAAATAAAGTAAAAGTTAAATTGGAGACTGGCCAGAAGAGTGAAGCTGTACTTTGGGTCGACTGCTTCCTTCAGCTTCATAGAAACAAATCTGATGTTTGGATGCTGGGGGTTGGGGTAAGCGATACCACAGGGCAGAGTCTGACAGTTCCACAGTTAGCACAAGTTCCATCTCCAAGGCATCTCTATCCTGCGGCAGGAATGCACATTGTGAATACATACTGATGGATTCCTGGAATACAATACTATGTTGGTTGGACTAACACAGAAAAACTCAATGTTGCATTTTTCACCAAAAAAAATAAAACAATGGTATGTAGAATACCATGGCACCCATTAAAAATTATTATACAATTACGAGTTCAAGAGTTCCAAGAAATAATCCGATTTATGTAACCCCTGGGTGCCATTGGTGACCCTGGAACCCTTGGGGTTTTCTAGATTACTCCCCTGAATCTGCTGGAAACTCTCCCATCCTTATTCAAACCATAACAGCCTCTTGGCTTTGTGCCTGCTGATAGGGGATGAGTTTCAAGTGGAAGGGCAACTGCACTCGCATGGGAGTTCAGAGTAGAAGCAAGTCTGAGGGAGTGTTGTCTGGGTAAGCAGTGTATCAGTTTTATGATGTCAGTATCCCTTTTCTGTTAAATCTATGTTCTTTTGAGAACACTGACATGGCATCAGCCATCATGATACTGACTCTAGGGAGTGACGAGTACCCAGTGTTTCACTTTCTGTATGAAGACTGGGCTCTCCCGAGACAAATGCTTTACTGTCTATAAACTTCTGAACTTTTGTGTTAAACTGCTGAGGCTGGTGGGGGACACCCAGAATACCACCTGTAAAGGGGGATGACGATCCCCAGTGCTATAGAGCAACCTTGAATTGAATTTTGACCCATGTCGTTTCTGGGTAAAAAGGTAATAGTGCACCAATAATCTCCAGTATTCTGTGGCTCTTCCCCATGTATTTCATGAAGTGTGAAAATGACAGGATGTGCAATCACGTGGGATGTATCTACTGTAAAATATTACTAGCATGTACGTGTTCTGCTCGTATGTCCGGTGGTGTTTGTCTCTCATCATGGGAAATGTGTATGTAAGCTAAAAGAAATAAAGCCTTCTGCTTGACCTGGGGAGGTAAGAGCTCTATTACGCAGCCTCTGGTTACGTGCACATACATAACCCATGCTGTAATTCATTCCTACTGGCGTGGCGTATTACCCAAGTATAATGGAGGAAAAGTTATAACAAGTAAACTAATGTTGTATAAACTGAATATGTAATGGTCCGACTCAAAATATGAAGTTTATATACTCTTGTGAGGAGGGAGGACTTTATAATTCAGTAGTGGCTTTACCGCTCATGAGTTATGGTCCTGCCCCCTTGCACATGAAGATAAACTGCACATTTTGAGTAAGAGCAGTACATATCCCATATTATGAAATGCTGCCAAACATCAACAGAAAAGCTGCATACAGTGCCGGCAATTTTACACAGCATTTGATCAAGGGTGGGCTGTGCCAATCGTATGTGTAGCCTGCATTACACCCAAGAACACATGTGAAAACAGTGGGTTCTTCCAGGTCTGAAGAACCAAGTATGCAACTGAGGGAACTACCGCATAAATACTAGTTATTTTTGTTCCTGTTCTTTGTTTCCTGTTCTGGAAACACTTCAGTTTTCATTTGCTATACCTGTTGTTATAGAAAAGGTATAAGAAGCTTGATGTGAACTAATGAAATGGAAATAACAGTCTGGCAAAATGTAGATTTAATCAGTCTGATCGAACCCGAATGGGGCTGTTTTTATGGTCTCAATGCCGGACTCAGAAGCTCAAAAACATCAACGAGATAGGAGAAGACTCGGTAACAGAATGGTCCACCAAATGGGAGCCAGTAGCAGCATAAAGTAGATTTCAAATAATATTTTATTTAACTTGAATGTATTCATTACGTAGAATACACTTTACAATCATCAATGTAACAGAGAATTTAAAAATCATATGGCACAGCCCTAGATTAGTTTAAGAAAAGCTTCATAAAAAAACAAAACCACAAAAAAAAAAAAACAGCATATCCGAGTCCGGCTTCCTAGAGGTAATGGGTATCGTAAATATTGCATGGATAGCATTTAGGTTTTTGTTTAGACATTGCCAGCATTCACTAAAATGACTGAGGAAGTTAAAAACAATAAATTAGGACTTCATTTTGCCACCGTTAAGCATAATATTTAGGCTTTTTTTGTTTTGTTTTTAAATACAGGGCTACATAACCCCACAAATAATTTACTGTTAATTAAATCTTACTGGTCAGTTGCTCAACAGTACACAAGTAATCTGGGGCCTAGAGAATACCTCTGGGTACAGTGTAGTATAAAAAATGATAAATACTGATAAGTAATTAATGTACTATTTTATAGAAGTCAGAAAATGCATAACGCTAAGCTTTGAAACCTGAAGAGGCAAAATTTGTTACAGCCCAGGACTACATATACCTAAATAAACAAAAGAAATTACAATAAAATATTAAATCTAAACTTTCCATTTAAGAAATGTCTAAGAATCACCTCTATCCAACTAGAACGTCACTTCAAAAAACCTTTTTAAGCTTTGTTTTTTTTTTTTTTTTAAACCATGCTCTTCAAAAGGAAAGGTCACAGAGCACAATCCTTAAGGCTTCTGTCATTAAAGGGCTGTGAGGGAGGTCAGTGGGTGCTCATACACAATACTAATCAAACCCACACTACACGGGCAACATCCATACAGAAATATTACACAAAGGTACAGTAGTATAGCATTTTTAGCCAGTGTACATTGAAAGAAATGCCTTTTTTTTTTTTTTTTTTTTCTCTTTTAAACACTCCAAACTTGACTGTGATCATTATGTTTTAAGTTCTATGGTTACATGTGCGGTGTACATCAAAACTCTGTATAGCCATCTGAAAGCAAAGAAGCCCAGGACACAGTTTCACACTTCTTGTTCAATAGAGGTTTAGGCAGAATTCTAACAACACTTGCATGTGCTCAGCAGTGCATGGGCGTAAGTCATGTACATACTTTTCATGTCTAGAGATAGTTGTCAAAAATGTGTTCTATTAATGTTTTTTTTTTTTTTGGGGTCCAAAAACACCCATGAAGGATGTTGGATTACATACAACTGGCTACATTTAGGGGTGAGGAGTTGCTCATAAGAACAGGCCAAGTGCTTACGAAGTAAAATGGAATTACTTTAAGAGCACATCACTAACAGCAGCAATAAAAAAATATTGTGAAATTAACACACACACACACACACATAAACAAGAAGTGGAATTCAGACAAGTTAGGAATTGCTAACAAATTGGTAGTGGGCCAGCCCGGTGGCGTGGAGGGCTGAGGCATCATGCTTTACTGTGTTCACTGTGCGAGCGGGCAATGGGGGAGGGAGGAGAGCCGGGGAGAGAAGAGAGTCGGGGAGGAGGACAGGGCATCCCAAGGACACTTCTCCTTCTGGGGGGGCAGTGATCGGTTCTTGCCTGGCTCTTAGAGGAGGCTGGGGGCTGGCACACCGATGCTGTTCATGGTGGACAGACGCCTGGTGTGTCATGCATGGGAGTGTGCGCAACACCAGCACTGACGTCATTACACACCTTTCCTCTGAGGGGAAGAAAAAAAAGAGAAAAGTCTCTGGCGGATGGATGAAGGGAGAGCTCGAAGGTCCCGCTCCCCGACCAACTGGCGTCGACCGGAACTGGATCCGGTCTTCAGTAGGGGCCTGGGCCAGCCCCGCCCGGGAAAGGCAAGCCCTGGGAGAAGAAGGTCAGTGAACCCAGTGGACATCGAGGAGATGGAACTGGGGCACCCTCCAGAACACGGGCCGCTGGAAAGGGGGAGAAAAAAAAATTGGTGGCGGGTAGAGTTAAAAGAACAGACTACAATTTCTAGCAGCACATGTCGATTTGTGCTAGGAAGCAATCACCCACTGTTGCAACAACAGTTTCAAGTTTTTATCAGCTAGCCTCTTCCAAGGGTCATCGAACACAGATAAAATCTGTGCCTGTCGGCTTATTAGATAAACAGCTAAATATACTAATGGCTAGGGAGGCTGACCTGGCCACTTTCTGAACTAATTAACATTTCACAAGCAGGAGCGCGCACATCACACACACACACACACACACACTCTTGCACCAGTGCAAATGGTCAGCAGATCCATGGCTAATGGTGCACCCCCTTTACACTGGCAATCAACTCTCCTCTTCTTGGGTTAGTGCAACGAATGGCAAACATCTCACAGAAGTAGGACACAATGGCCCCTGCCAGAAAAGTTTTGTGGTGGGGGGGCGGGCTGCAACAAAACAATATTCTAAAATGACAGCTATTTTATACTGAGTGGACTACAGACTCAAGTTCTGATTAGACCAACAGAAAAAGGTATCACACACATCTTAAGCAAAAATTCACATTATTAAAACTGTTTCACTCAGTAACCTATAAATAAAATGAAAGCACAATTTGTAGTGTGTGTGCGCGCGTTTTTTTTTCCTAAAAAGATCACATTTAACAAAAAAACAAACCAAATGTTGCTGACAGTTTAGTGGTGCAAAGCCTCAAAACTAAAAGTGTTCTGTGCTGTAACAGTCACTCATAATGATCACCTGCAAGTTTGCTGACATTTTTTTTCTTTCTAGTAATTAAAATTAAGACTATTCATATTTCTGTGTGTTTAAGTGACTGCAGCTTATCTATACCCTGGGTGCTGAATATGAATATTTCGACTATCGGTGGGCTCCGGGGCTCGAGCCATGGTGGGCCGGTGGACCTTCCCCAACATGGCCATGCTCTGATCTCTAAAGCAGGCTTGTTGGAAGTCCCCACTTAGGTACTCCATGGTCTGCATCACGTTACTCTGACCTGGCACCCCAGCGGCAGCTCTGTAATGAGTCCCTGCTGAGCAATCTAACGCAGCTGCTACAGACTGTCCTCCATGGAACTGCACGGCAAGCTCCTGCGACCCAGAGCTGTCACTGTTCGGCGTGGGCAGAATGTTATTCCACATGGGCTGAAAATAGTGTCCGTTCGTGTATGGCAAGGCGCCCTGTATGCCATTGACAGGCGGTGAAGGCGTAGGTTTGTCAACGGCAGGCTTCAAGTTGAAAGGCTGACCCATGCACAGTTCTTGAGGATAGTTTGAAGGTTTGCTTGGAAATCCCGACCCAGGAACTTCCCTCTGCAATGGGTGTTTTGCAGGAAGTCCAGCTGGGCCACCACTATCACCAGACATTTGCTGCAGATGAGCCAGCTGTAGCTGATTCCAGGAGATTGCTTTCATGTCATTCTGATAGCCAGCTGGCAACCGGCTTATATTCACCATGGGGACATTCCCGGAAGCAGCAACAGGGATAGCAGCAGTGGCAGCGGCAGCAGCAGCTTGATCTGCTGCATTTACAATACACGAAGGCATGGGTGTGGGGACATTGTGTGTAGAGACCCTCGTGCTTGCATTGATAAGCAGGTTACGACTGATGGGGCTGGGGTTTGCAATCTGTCCCTCACAGACTGAGGTAGTACCAATGCCAGCCCTGGCCTGACAGAACTGATTGATCTGGTGCACTATGCTGCTCAGGTCCGGGGGCCGGTTCTGTTGCAAGGTGGCAGCCATAGATAGAGGAATGGTTGAGGTAGACACAGTCACATTCGGTGGAGCATCGCCATCTGGTATCTTTCTGTTTCCATGCAAACCTGGTTGTAGCAGCGGGTTCTGTGGGTGGGGCAGGCTTTGAGGGTGCTGCAAAGTCTGTGGTAGGTTCTGAGGGTGTGACAAAGTCTGTTGCTGAGGCAGATTCTGACGCTGCTGCAAGATCTGTGCATGCTGTAGAGTTTGTGGGTGCGACAGAACCTGGGGGTGGTTTAAAGTGCTAGGTGCAACGTATGGTGTAGACGGGGGATTCATGATTGCTTCTGGTAGCAGACGTGTTCGCGTCCCGTCAAAGTCTTTTATAATTCCTTTCACTGGAACTTTAACTATTGCTAGCAAGCCTGATTTGGTGCTGGCCTGAGCAGGATAAGGATTATACCGCTGGGAGGACGTATCAAGTCCGTTGACAGTCCGACGAACGTGTTTCTTCTGAGGAACTTTGACGCTATTGGGGAAGATTTTTATGGTCAATGGACTGTTGGCAACCTTCTTAGCATAAGCATCCAATTCTGCTGGGGTTGGATATGTTGCAGATCTCATCTTCTGTGTAGTGTCCCCTAGAAGAGAACAAACAAGAAAGGCTGTGAACAAAGGCCCCTTAATAAAAAAAAAAGATCACAGCAGCTACAACATAAGGCCAATTCAAGCTAACATCGAACTCTCCTCTGGCCATCTCACCAAAAAACTGGACTGGGTGGCAGAAGGGATTTGTTAAACAACAAATGCATAATATTCATTTGTATGTTATGCTTATTGATTTACCCAATTCATTGACGTGCCAAAACCAGCATTGAGTTATAGCTGACATATACTGAAACAATGTAACAAGACTGGAAGCTAACCTTTTTTTCTTTCTATGTTTGTACCACCCGGGAGACCACTCTTATGGATGTGTGGTCTCGCGATAGCGTACATTATATTTTCAAAAATATTTTATTCATTTTCAAACTCAAAGCATATATTAGAGCTGACAGAAATATGTATTAGTACATAGGTTAAAATTCAGTGCGACATCTAAACAAAACATTGGTTCTTATTATTAACAACCTTACATTCTAAATTGAAACAACTCAAAAGACAGTAAACAAGTAAAAATCTATGGAAGAGCCGGCCCGGTGGTGCTGAGGGTTGAGGAGCTGGTGCCACACCTCGCACCACGCCAATGACCCGAGGTCGGGAGCGATCTCGGGTGCTGGAGGGTTGGCCAGGTGGAGAAGGATCGGCGTCCCCAGGACAGCTCTCCTCCTCCAGGCGGGTGAGGAATATCACGGTTGCAGGGAGGCAGGACGGCGTCGTTGCGTTGGTGTGGATAAACCGCACAGCAGGCATCGTCTGCGTCATTGCACGCGCGTGCTGAGGGGTATGGGAGGTCACGCTGGGAAAAATCCTTCACGTACACAATGATGGCTGATCCGCGGTGCCGCACCAGACACACCCCAGGTAGCTCCTCTGGTGTCTGCCCCCTGGCCTTCTGCGGTGAGCGGGGTAAGTCCCCACCACGGCGTGGCTGGTCAGGACGAGGCATGAGGGGTGAAGAGCTCTGGTTGCGGCCGGGGCAGGGCCGATGACACAGTTGGATTGGGGGCGGGGGAAGAGAACCATAAATACACCCCTTCCAGCCTAGGAGTATTAAAGAAATACAGTTAAAAAAAAAAATAAAGAAATAAAGAAATCTATAGAATGTAAAAGAACTGTAATTAGCCCAAATCTCCCAACCCTGCAAGCCTCACCCTCCAATTAAGGGTTCTGCAAATAAAGCTCCTTGTTCTGTCACTTTCCACTTTAATTTTTGAAAAGTCCGGCGTTTGCCAAAATGGCGCATGCTCCATATCATGATAAAGTGCGGCACCGCACTTTATCACAAAATGGAGCTACGGAGCATGTGCCATTCTGGCGAACGCCGGACTTTTCAAAGATTAAATAAAGTATGTGGAAAGTGACAGAACAAGGAGCTTTATTTGCAAAACCCTTAATCGGTGGGCGAGGCTTGCAGGGGTGGGTGATTTGGGCTAATTACAGTTCTTTAAAAATCACTGGCAGGGTGGGACAAATCAGTTTCTGAGCTGGTGGTCAGTTTGGTCACTAGCTTTCAAAATCTGGTAGCCAAACATACTTGGTTAGTGACTACTGGCCACCTGGCTACCTAATTTGTCCCACCCTGATCATGGGAGCAGTCTTATGTTCTAGATACTCAGGTTAAAATAATTAATTTTTCCATTTATTCATCTCATTACTTTGCATCTAATTACTGCTTTGAATCTTGGAAGGCTGGACTTCTCTCCATAAACTCCTCAAATTCCAACCATGCACTGGGTATGCCTCACATACATTCTGAAGAGTGTGAGGACTATGAACTGTAGGCAAGTACCAAGTCAGAAGAATACGAATAGAGTTATTCTGGATTGTACAGCGTTTTGAGCTTTTGGAATGGCATTTCGTAAAAAAGCAGGCCTTCAAAGCTGCATCAGTATCTGTGAGAATGCTGCAGGTGCACAGTGGAAGGGCGTTTCATGACAAGGGTGTGAGACAATGAAAGGCCATGCTCCTCAGCACTCAGCAATTTTATTCCCACTGTAATCTGGACCTTGTAGAAAGACTACCTCCAGACCAGAACCTGGACCCCTACTCTGATTTTGTGGATACTGAATCCTTGTCCTCCCCATCCAGTGTCTTCCCATCACCTTAAATAACGGGCTCAATTAACCAAATCAAAGCATTGACTGCACTAGAACTGGTAGATCCCGGCTTATACGGATTTTAAACAACCTGGCTACAAAAAAAGTGCACGACTACTGGGTGGGTGAGGCAGGATGGGGGAGGAGGAGACATAGCAGCAAGATGGCTGCGATGCTGCTCCACTCTCTACAGCATGCCAGCTGCTCCATGCTTGTGCAGTGTTGTAAGCGATTGTTTTGACTCCATTTACCTGTCGATGGAGCGTTTTTAATGCTGATTTATCAGCCTTTTGAAATTCACTAAACCAGTGGACCGTCTGAAGACTGTGGAGAGATCTTGTTTCAAATTGGCATTTCTCTTCTCCATATGAGGAACGAGACGAGAGATTCCTCAGGAATCAGAACCGAAAGGAGAGTAACCGGATTAGCACTACTTGTGCTGATATGCCAGCTTTTCCCTGGTAAAAGGTATGTCATTATTACCGGGGGGGTGCATTTCTCCTGGTGCGAAATTTACTATACTCAGTGGAGCGTGTGTTTTTCTTGTCTCCACAGATTAACTTCGGTCTCTTGGAGGATGAGGAACACTCAGTGGAAAAGTTTATTAATACGGAGCTCTCAGGAATTTGAGATTAGCCCCTGGAGACAGAACTCCATGGCTGCCTCAGATCCCCAGTAGAGAGGGGGAGAAAGGAGTTGGGATTTTAGAGACCCCCCGTGCAGAACTCCTTGGTATTCTGCATTGGTAACAGAAGGGAACTGGAGGACGGCTAAGGAGTCATATCCCTATGAGGTACTGCTTTTATTTTTAACAGCTGCTGACCCGATATTTAACCTGAATGAGAATGAAGGGGTTTGAATCTGAACGTTCTGGCGACATGTACGTGGATATTGCTCTGGAGTCTGAACTTCTGTTAGAAATACTCCAGTTTCTTTGAATCTCTAATTGCTGGCCTTATTTTGTCAAGAACATTTAGGCAGCAGCTGGGAGTTGGATTTAAGGGGTAAATTCCCTTTAAAAGTTGTGGTTTCCCTTGTGGAGCCTGAATTTCTATAGTATCTTGTCTTACTTGTGGAACCTTTTAAATTGCATTAACGATTACTTATAGTAGAAATAAATCAGAAGAATCGGATACTGAGAATAAACACAAAAGTGCTTTTGGAAGACCTAACTGAAAGACACTTCGAGACACTGAGATTAATGAGCGTTATAATGAGACACTTTAGAAGTTGCTTACATTTTTTAATCTTTTACTGGTGATATGTAATTTCATGTTTATTATGTATGAAATAATGTATATAAGATCTGGTACAGGTATTATAATAATCTCATTTCTAACTCTATAATATCCTAGGGGGACTGACCAAACGAGCAGACACGAAAGACCGTTACGTCTATTCTGCTGGCATTTTAGTATGTTAGTATGTTAAAATAGTAGCCAAGAACTGATCAAATTTTAACTGACCAAAGCCCACACAGAGAGTTGCTTACTGTGGCTGTAGGTATATTAAGTGCCCCTAGGAACACATCTGGAATACTAATGGTTTTATGGATAAGCAGTGCCCTTATAAATGGTTTATATCCTGGCCAAGCACTGCTACCCGCAACTATAAATTATACCAGGGCTGTAACTCAGTCCCCATTATTCAGCCATGACTTCCTCCCCTGCGTAACCCCTCCACTGCTCTCCCACACCACCCTAGCCCTCCTGTTCCTCTCCTCTCCTCCACCACTCCCTCCTCCGTTCTCCTCCACTTACCCCAGCCCACCAGTCCCCCTCCTCCAGCTCCCCATTTGCAGACCACCCAGCCCCAGTTTGAACTGTCTGACCTCCTAGCCCCCTCCTGCCCTGCAGTATCATGACAAAGCCTCCAGCTGGAGACTGTTCACTGCCCTACACATACCCCCACCCTTAGGAGGTGTTGCCACCAGCCCTCTGCTACCACTTCCAGCCCTCTTCACTTTCTGTCCATCCAGCCCCCCCTCACCCCCATGTGCCCCAACAATGCCTCTTGAACGATGCCAGAGGCTCCTTCCTGTCTCTCCCCCGCCCCCAGGAAAAGGATCTCACCTTTGCCTGTTCACTGCTGTTGCCTCTGTGCCCGCATCTCTCAGGCGGCTCCTTCCGCATCTCCCTAACCCTGGCCCGCCAAGCATTCTGTCGTGCCTGTACACCGGTTTCATTATCCAACAGTATTTTTTAACACATCCAGATTGTAACAATGTCTATTGTATTCCTATGTCTAGTACTCTGTGTGACGCTTGACCCGCTTGGTTATGATTATTGTATGATATTTGTAATATAAAAATATAGTACGAGATTATCTCATAAGACAGCCTGTGCCCCCACCCCTACCCCCAGGTTTCAGTGAAGCTACAGGATATAAAACTGACCAGGAAACATTTAATTAACTGACTTCCTTCAGAATGGCATTTTATTACCGTTTTATGACGTGCCTAGGTTTTCTGAAGTGCAAACCAAATGTGACTTTATGACTTCAGAAACAGGACGTCATTAGGCTGATTCCCGTTAGCTTTTTGAACACACTGGTGCCAGTGTGGGATTGCTAAGTTCAAAGGAAATGTGTAATTAAGGAGTTACATATAGGAAATGTTTTTTTTTTTCTTCTGATGGCACCTTATTTAAAAATTCCTCCCGATAGGAAACCATTTTGTGTAATTTTATATTCTAAAAGGAGGAGCTAGATGACTCACAGAAGGGGTGTGGAGACAAGAGTTTAAACTGATACTTGTGTCTGAAATGTTGTCATATCATCTTGGGACTCTAGAGAGACGCAGCGCTCTGTTCTAACTTTAAAACGCACTTCCAGAGCCAGTACCTTAGATAGCAAAACTCTAACTGTATTGTGGTAGGAGTTTTGCCTTGTAATTTTCCCTTGTTCTTTTATGCGACTGTGAGCTCTTTGATATAGTGTTCTGTGTTTACATTTTTTCATATTTTTATCATCTTTTAGTAAACTACATTTTAAGATTCTGCCCGAGTCTCCTCCATCATTTCTGCATGTGGAGTTCCTGTATTTGTAATGACAACTGTTCAAGGGCTTGATGGTGTTACTAAGCTTGGTAAAAGGTAAGAATATACCTAAAATTTCTTATAGCGTTTTAAGGGTTTATTTTGGATACCTGTTTATGTGCCCTTAGGCGAAAGATATATTGCATCCCCCGAAGAGAATATTATCTGAGCCTGTACATTTGGGTACGCTAGCATAAGGTTCACCATTTGAATCCCCCCAGAACTTGAGACTAAAGGAGATTCGGACCCAAAAGCAGACAGGAGGGTTACCCTGTCTGTTACCTGTTCACACTATTGTGCTCTGAGGTTGGCACCGTGGGAGCAGAGGGCCTGACCTGCAAGGTGTGTTTGTGACAGAGCAGATTGGCAGCAGTGCGAAAAACCTGGTAACACAAGATTTAACAGTTCAGTGTGTCAGCTTAATAGTGTACAGCTCACTTGCAAAAGAAGGCAGTGATTTGTTTTTAAAAAGAAACAGAACTGTATAATTTTGCTTACAGTCAAAGTTACTACCCGTTTTATTTATTTTTTCCTAAAGTGCAAGTTAGAGTAGTCGTAGTTAGGGAAGAAAATGGCTTCCAACTACAGTGAGTACACTGCAGACCACTTGAGGCAGTTGTGCCAAGACACAGGAGTCCAGTATGAGGGGAAAGACAACAAGCAGAACCTCATAGATGCCCTGATGGCAGCAGATGCCCAGAGTATCGAGTCACAGACTGTGACTGTAAAGGATCAAACCCTGGGCATGGAGGGGCCAGCGGCCAGTGCAAGCCAAGGGCCACAGTAGCAGGGGAAGGTCACCAGCATTCTGGAGCCAGAAGCAATCAGACTACAGACTGAGTTGCACAGAATGGAGCTGGAGTTCCAGAGGGAGGCTGAACGAGAACGGCGAGAAACAGAGCATGAACAGCGACAGGCAGACCGTGAAGCGAGTGAGCACCAGAGGAAACATGAACTGGAGAAGCTACGACTCCAACCACAAGCACCAGAGCAGGTAAGTGGCTTGGGTTTAACTGGAACTACAGGACTGGGTTACAAATTAAATTCCAAATTGATAGCTGAATTTAAAGAGGGGGAGAATATGGATGCCTCTTTAAATTCCTTTCAAAAAGTTTGTATTCAGGCAAATATTTCTAGAGGGTCCTGAAGCTTCCAGCTATCCCCGCTACTTACCGGGAAAGCTCAGGATGCACTGGGTCAAATGGACAATGAGGATGGTAATAATTACATCAAACTTAAAGCTGCACTTTTAAAAAAGTTTGATTTAACTGCAGAAACATAAACAGCTAAATTACGTAAGCTGAGGAGAAGCCCTGAAATGAGCTACGAGGAACTAACCATGAAACGACGTCAATATTTAAAACGTTGGTGGGAAGGAATTGAAGCACACTCTGTAGATAAAACTGAAAATGCTATATTGTTAGAACAGTTTTTTTGGGCATGCCCGGCAGAGCTGAAAACCTGGCTGGAGGACCGAGATCCCAAAACGGTGCAAGAGGCTGCTGAACTCTCGGACCGCTATGCCAAGAGCAGACCTGCTCGGAGAGCGAATGGGGTGGGCATGACAGCGCAGAAAGGGAAAAGCGTGCCTTCAGGGCAGCTAAAACCCTCACTGCCTACATTGAAACCAGTTAGCTCCAGGTTTCAAAGAAAAGATTTTTCTGAGAAAAGACACGAATGTTGGGTTTGCAAGGAAACTGGGCATATTGTCAGTGTCCTAAAAGGACGAGCAATATGTAAAATGGGGCTAGGAAAGAAGTGGGTTGTTTGCTTGTCCCTAGAAACATGCCTGTGAACATGAGGGAACACATGCACCCAGTCACTGTGAATGGTGTACAGACACAAGGGTTAAGAAACACAGGGGCATCCCTGACAATGGTAAAAGGTGATCTGGTACAGCCTGATCAGCTTATACCCAATAAATTTGTAACTGTACAAGGCTTCACCGGGGAGGAGACAACCTTTCCACTTGCTAGTGTTGTCCTAGACTGGGGTGAAACAGGGGGAAATGTGCAACAGGTGGCTGTAGCCAAAACTTTAGCAGCTGATGTCATCCTTGGCAACAATCTCAAACAGGGGATGGTGTGTGCAGTTACCCATAGCCATGCGGCAAGGGAAAACTGTAGTTCCCTGGACCCCATAGAAGCCATTGTGGAAACCACTGGGAGGCTGGTTCCCCAGCCTGTATCTCCTGATATGGAGACTAATGAAAAGGGGTTAGAAATTTCCCCAGTAGCAGTTAACCACACAACAACGGAGGGTTACTCCGAAGAAGGAGGGGTGACCCATTGTCAGAGGGTTAGGGAATGACAGTGATGCAGAGTGCCCTGACGCTAGTGCTAGGGACCCTTGTTTAGAGAATGAAGGGGATCTGTCCCATGCCTTGGGAATGTGTAAGGAGTTTGCAGTTGCTCAGAAAAGTGACCCTAGTCTAGAGAAGTTGAGGGCCTGGGCAGACTCTGACAGAGCACAGGGAGGTGACGGGAAACATAAGGCTTACTGGGAAAATGGACTGATGTATACTCAAGCTGAAAAGACGGGGGGGGGGGGAGATAGGCAGGCAGCTTGTCGTTCCCCAGGGGTACTGTAAGCAGTTGCTCAAGACTGCACACAATATTCCCTTGTCTGGTCATCTGGGAATCACGCGCACTATGCAGCAGCTGGCCCAGAATTTCTATTGGCCCAACTTCACTCAGCAGGTGAAGGAGTATTGCAGGTCTTGTCACCGGTACCAAGAAATAGGAAAGGCAGGTAAGAAACCAAGCCGCCCTAATTCCATTGCCCATAGTGGAGGAGCCATTCCAGAAGGTGGGAATGGATATTGTGGGGCCTTTAAATATCCCCCAGCTCCTCCGGAAAGAGGCTCATCTCAACTGTGGTGGATTATGCCACCCTTTATCCAGAGGCAGTTGCCCTATCCTCACTGAGGACAGGCAAAGTGGCAGATGCCTTATTTGGGATGTTCTTCTGTGTTGGGTTTCTGCAGGAGGTTATCACCGATCGAGGGAGTTCCCTTATGTCGGACCTGATAAAATGTTTGTGGAAGAAGTGTGAGGTGGTGCAAAAGCGCATGACACCTTATCACCTGCAAGCCAATGGGCTTGTGGAAAGATTTAACAGTACCCTGAAGTCAATGCTCCAAACGTTTGCTGAACAGTATGGGAGGGACTGGGAGAAATACCTTCCCCACCTGTTTGCATACAGGGAGGTGCCCCAAGAGTCGACAAAAGTTTTCCCCCTTCGAGCGCTCATACGGACGCCAGGTACGTGGGCCCTAGACTTGATCCAGGAGGACTGGGAAGGCAAGCATGCCACCCAGGGAACTCCCATAGTGGATTACGTCCTTAGGTTTAGGGAAAGGCTGAAGGAGCTTATGGGGACAGCCCAGAGCAACCCGGCAGCTGCTCAACAGAAACAAAAAGTGTGGCACGACCGCAGAGCCAGAGCTCGCTCATACACGGTTGGTCAGGAAGTCATGGTCCTTATCCCGGTCCGGAAAGACAAGCTGCAGGCCTGAGTGGGTAGGACCATACAAAGTAGTTAGAAAATTAAATGATGTGAACTATATCATAGCATTACCCGACAGAAGACATACAGAAAGAATGTACCATGTCAACATGATGAAGCCATATGCTAATAGGGCTGACGTGGTGTTTGCAGTAAGTAGTCCTGGTGAGTGGACGGACAAAGGAGACCCCCTTCTGGACTTGCTGGAAGAAAGCAAGCGGGGGTCCTCTATGGAGGCAGTTAAACTGTCACCCCAGCTGGCCCTGGACAAGATCCAGGAAGTAAGGGAGGTTTTAGCAGACTTTACCCCATTGTTTAGAGCCAAGCCTGGACTAACTCCCTTAGCAACGCACAATGTGGAGACAGGGACAGAGACACCCATACAGCAGACAGAATATCGGGTGTCAGAGGTTGTCCAAAAGGACATTAGGAGGGAGGCGGAGGAAATGCTGGATTATGGGGTAATTCTGAGATCCCACAGCCCCTGGGCCTTCCCCATAGTCCTTGTGCCCAGGCCCAATGGCTCTACTCGTTTCTGTGTGAACTAAATGCAGTCACAAAGTCAGACGCCCACCCGATGCCTCGGACGGACGAACTCCTGGACAAGTTGGGAGGGGCGACATACCTTACGACTACTGACCTGACAAAGGGGTATTGGCAGGTAGAGTTAACTTACAGAGCTAGGGAGAGGTCGACCTTCATCACTTGGATAGGCTTATCTAAATTTAAAGTAATGCCTTTCGGAATGAAGAACACCCCGGACGCTTTCCAAAGGTTTGTGAACCAGGTGTTAAATGGTGCTGAGGAGTACGCCGTGGCGTACCTGGGAGGAACACCTGTCCCATCTTAGGGAAGTGCTGGGCAGGATACAGAGGGTCGGGCTCACTGTCAAAGCTGAGAAGTGCCAGGTGGCCATGGCTGAAGTAGCATACCTTGGGCATGTAGTAGGCCAGGATAGCTCCGTCCTAACCAAGTAAAAATAGAGGTGATCAGGGCAAGGCCCAGACCAGAAGCAGGTCAGGAGTTTTCTAGGGACAGCAGGGTACTATAGGAAATTCGTTCCCAATTACAGTGCCTTGGCTGCTCCCCTATCTGACCTGGTAAAGAAAAAGATGCCTAAGAAAATTACCTGGGAACCAGCCTGTGAAAAAGCCTTTACTAGACTGAAAGAGGCACTGTGCAGCACTTCCGTATTGACAAGTCCTGACTATAGCAGACCCTTTATAGTCCAGACTGACGTCTCAGACGTGGGTATTGGGGCAGTACTGAGTCAGACATCCAACCAAGGGAAAGATCACCCTGTAGTGTACCTGAGTAAAAAGTTACTTCCCAGGGAGCAGGCTTACTCTACTGTGGGAAAAGTGTGTCTTAACATAGTGTGGGCCCTAAAGAAGTTAGAGCCATACTCATATGGGCAGCATTTTGAGGTACAAACTGACCATAACCCCCTGGTTTGGTTGACACAAATGGGGAAAAACTAATGGTAGACTATTAAGATGGAGTCTTGCCTTGCAAGGGTATGACATGATGATCTTACGTAGGGCTGGAGTGACCAATCAGAAAGCAGATGGCTTGTCGCATCTATAACGGGAGTGAACAGACTTAGGGAGATCATCCCATGCAGGGGATTGAGCCGCCAAATTCAGTCTAGGTGGGGAGGATTGTGACGCTTGGCCAGCTGGTTTTGATTATTGTATGATATATGTAATATAAAAATATAGTATGTCATTGTCTCACATAAGACAGCCTGTGCTTCCATGGTGCCCCAGGTTTGGGTGAAGCTACAGGATATGAAACTGACCAGGAACCATTTAATTAATTGACTTCCTTCAGAATGGCATTTTATTACCGTTTTATGACATGCCTAGGCTTTCTGAAGTGCAAACCAAATGTGACTTTATGACTTCAGAAACAGGACGTCATTAGGCTGATTCCTGTTAGTTTTTTTAACACATTGGTGCCAGTGTGGGATTGCTAAATCCAAAGGAAACGTGTAATTAAGGAGTTATATATAGGAAATGTCTTTTTTCTTTTGATGGTACCTTATTTAAAATACCTCTCCACAGAAAATCATTTTTTGTAATTTTATCTCAAAAAAGGAGAGGAACTAGATGGCTCACAGAAGGGGTGTGCAGACACAGAGTTTAAACTGATACTCGTGTCTGAAATGTTGGCATATCATCTTGGGACTCTCTAGAGAGAGACAGCTCTCTGATCTAACTTTACGAACATATGAATGTGCCAGAAGAAAGAGACTACAAATGCACTTCCAGAGGTAATACCTTAGATAGCAAAAATCTAACTGTATTGTGGTAGGAGTTTTGCTTTGTAATTTTCCCTTGTTCTTTTATGTGATTGTGAGCTCTTTGATATACTGTTCTGTGTTTACATTTTTCATATTTTTATCATCTTTTAGTAAAGTACATTTTCTTAAAGATTCTGCCTGGGTGGTCTCCATCAATTTTTGCAAATAGAGTGCCAGTATTTGTAAGTCTGACAACTGTTCAAGGCCTTGATTGTGTTACTAAGCTTGGTGAAAGGCAAGAATATACCAAAGGTCTCTTATAAGAGTTTTAAGGGTTTATTTTGGATACCTGTTTATGTGCCCTTAGGTGGAAGACATATTGCACCCTCAGAAGAGAATATTATCTGAGCCTGTACATTTGGGTATGCTAGCATAAGGTTCACAGTTTGAATCCCCCCAGAACTTGACAATAAAGGTGATTCGGACCCAAAAGCTGACAGGAGGGTTACCCTGTCTGTTACCTGTTCACACTGTTGCGCTCTGAGGTTGGCACTGTGGGAGCAGAGGGCCTAACCTGTGGAGTCACTCTGTGCCATTACCGACTGTATGTTTGTGATCTGTCCCATGATGTGGAACCTTTCTAAAAGAGCCTTGGCTCAAAGGCTATTTCTGAATCATAAATAAAATGTCAGTCAAACATTGGGACGGGGACTTCAGACAAAGGAACAGGCTTAATGCTGAAATTTGGGTGAAACATGGGTTCAAATGACTAAGTGAGAATGCAGACCTAATCCCAGGATCTTATATTTGATCCCAGGAGGCATTTCCGTTTGGAATAAGCGCAAGTAGTGGCAAAGTTTTGACCGATGGCACAGGTAAGGCTCATGATGGCTCTACCTGTGAGGGTGTTTTGCATCTGACTGGGTCGGAGTAACAGATATAGTAACTTTGTTTTGGCTGTATGGCCAGTTACCTGGGTTTTGGCCCTGCTTCCGGGAGGACTGTTCTTGACCCCCTGAGTGGGTAGTCTCCGGATTATTGCACCAGGTTGTTTTCCTGGGAGAACAAATCCTAGTGGGACTCTTAACAGCTGGTGGTGTATTTTCGTCATAGTCAATTCATTATGCTCTCCTCTACGTAACTGTACTTAAATCCCCTGTATTATAAATAGAGTAAGATGTAGAAACTGAAATTGAGACTTTAAGTCATTTTAACACTGCACTGCAGTGTCAGTGGCTCAGTAGGTAGCACACTCGCCTCTGAGGCCAGGAGATTAGAGGGCTGTGTGTTCAGTTCCCACATCTGGCACTTGGGTTAATGTCCCAGAACTGACACTGTAGTGCAGCATGAGAGGTGCAGTCTTTCAGATGAGACATTAAACCGAGGTCCCATCTGCCTGGATTGGTGGTAGTTCAGGTGGATGTTAAAGATTCCATGGCACTTATCGAAAAGTGTAAGGAAATTTCCCCGGTGTCCTGGCCAAATTTCCTTCATTCACTAAAATACCACCAATAGCTTAATCTGGTTCAAGGTCAGTTGGCATTTATCTGTATTCCCCTCCCCCGGGATGTGCCTGAAAATAGGCAGGATTTGTCTAGTGCACTTACCCAGTCAACAAAAACTAAATCAAATCAAACACTGGGGTCATTAACTTAAAAGGCATGTGAATTGCCTACTGCCCATTTTAATTCGGACCCTTAGAAAATAAACGCTATAGGTCTCAGGGCAAATCTTATGTATGTGTTGTACCATGTGGAATATAGAGTTTTTATATTTGAAATGTTTAAATTTCTGTAATGCTGTAATGGTTTATAACCGATCGACAATAAAATTTAATCTACTGGGTGAGTGTGGGGAAGGAATTGAGCTGTACCTTGTATACAACTTTTAACATGTGTGATTGTATTAAGTGATCAATGTTCTCCAGGAGGGGCTGAAAATGGAGCGAGAAACCCAGTCTTCTTGGTTAAACAATTAAAGTAATAACAACAAAGAGGAGCAGTAAGTACTTGTATTTCTGCTGCTGTGCTGTTCTGAAACTATCACTGCAGGGGGAGCTTCAACAGTGAGGGTGATGATCCAGAGAAGTAGTTGTCAAGGTTGGAAGCTTGTGGGATAGGGCCCGAGGGAAGTGGCTGAAAAGAGGATGATCATCTATACTACCCTGTATTATAGAAAAATCAATAAAACATATGTGAAGACAAACTAAAGTGCAGCTCCAGTTCCCAGTGCTGATGTAGTTCAAGTACAGGGAGGAATGGGGAGATGGAAAAAGGTAGAAAATGAAAAACTGACTGGCTCAGTAGTGTAGCGGTATGACTACTGCTTGCCATGGCAGCAACCTGGGTTCAGGAATGGAGTGGACACTGATCGCTCAGGGGCTCACCAGGGAAGAAGGATCGAGTCTTCTACTAGTTGGCTGCCATCTACAGGAATCTGGATGGTAGCGCTGCAAGGAGCATATGGAGGGAGGGGGTCCCACAAGCCGTCTCCACGGAGGTGAAGCCCACACATGCATCACCACACACTTGCGGCTCCATGGGCAATGTAAAAACAGCAGCTGGATGATAGCCCAGTCCCCTGTATGCCAGCCCTGCACCAGCGACTGGGCACCTCTGACACAGGATCCTGTTTAGGTAGAGGTTGCCCCCCCCCCCCAAACAGACCCAGCATTGGGGCGGGGGAAGTCCAAGCAGGTAAGTACCAGAGATGCTGGGTGATGGGCGGGGAGTGGTTCAGTGGGGTGGGGGGCAGGCTGGCAGTAAAGAGCAGAAATAATAGATTTCGGGGAAAGAAATGCTCAGAAAGAAACAGGGAATGGAAGTACTAAATGAGCAGAAAGAGTGTCTCAAGTTTGTGCAAACTTTTTTTCAGGTGGAAACACTGCTAAATCAAAATAAAACATGTTATCTCTCTGAACAAGGAATTTTATGTCAAACAAACCAGCCCAGTGGTGAGGCAGCTAGGGGGGGACATGCGTGTGGCAGATGTCAGGCATTTTGTCTCCAGGGAGAAAGGGCATCCAGCATTCACACGTGCCCCGCAGGCTAAGCAAGGGGCAGCACTGCCACCGGCTCTTATTAGCTGCACACCCATCCTTCTGGAGGGTGCCACTACGGCAGCCCTGATCTCTGGGGTAGGAGTGGGGAAACCAGAGAAAAAGCATTAGATTATGTATCCAGTCATTTATCAGGGTAATGGGGAAAATGAGCTACAATAAAATTGTATATAAAAAGCAAAACATCTTTCTGGTTCTACAGTCGCTTCTCTCTTGGATATGAGCAACCCTTGCTGAGAGCTTTAGTAATTAGCACTTGTTTTACCAAAATTACAGAAAATCACCCTTAAAGACGCGTCTTGCAACTGCTGTTTTTAACGCTATTACAGTGACTCAGAATTAAAATGCCTCATTAAGTAAGACTCCCTACTGCTAGGTCTCTAAAAGTAAGGCTTAGGAGGGAGCACCACTCATCCTGTCTGCAACTAAAAATGGAAAAGAAGCCTGTAGCAGCATTACGAGTGAACAAATGCAAGATTTAGGTACCCTTCTGCAGGGCTGACCACATGAAACACTGCTGTACTAGAAAGCAGTGATATCCTACCTGAAAGGAAAACCAGTCTGCAGAAGAATGGTTAATGACTGCCTTGTAAGTATTTTGTGTTTTTCAGTATCTATTTCGCCAGGAAAAAAGCTTCACTGGGCAGTGGTCATTTACAAAGAGGTACTGCTTTGAACACTCAATAGTACAAGTTAACTGTACAAAGCACAAAGGCAGCATGCAAACTAAAGATATACATCATATACTGAGTGCAAAAACATACACGGAATTAAAAGGCAAATCTACAGAGCATTACAATGATGCAAAAGACAAATGCAAAGGACAAGGAAGGTGGGGAAAGTAACAGCATTGTCAAGGGGCAAGCTAAATAAGCCTAAGTCCTGATACATTCACTTCAGAAAATAACTGAGACCATCAAGAGAAAAGTCAAAAGCTTTAGATATTCCGGTAAGATTACTGACATACAAAATACAGACATAACATACTGTATGTAAAAGGGGAAAGATGAGAACGTTGGGATTAGTTGCATTAATACAGCTTGATTGGTTGGTGCCTAGGGGTCTGAACTAGGGGTGATCGAATTCAGTGAAATCCGTGTCATTTATCAGAAATTCTGATTCAAGAACAAAGACCTTTCCTTCTCCCATACTTGTTTTTCTCCTTTACCTCAGGATGCTGCATTGGAGGACTGTAGGCATGATGGTCCAGCTTACAGAAGTAAAGGAGTTAATCCACAGGCAGGGTCAAAGGCATCCAATCATTCCTCCAGGTCCAAACGAACTTGAGACACCCCCTCCCTCCAGTAACTGACTGTGATGCCTGAGCCGTGGGTTGTTTTTCCAATGCTCATCATCAATTACATTCAATTGGAATAACAGAAAAACCCTTTGCAACGGAATACAGTTGGGACTGGGCTGGCAGGTGGATGGGAGTAAACAGCAGGGTATTTGGTATGAATGAATAATGCTATAAAAATAAAGTTCCTTTCCTTTTGCTGCTGTACTGACAATGAACACTCCTTCGGTTACTCAGACTGCCCTGTAACGTACAGATACAGGGACCACTTGTGTGATGCCTCTCCCACATGACTGAGAGCATCAGCCAGCTTGTCGTCAGTCCCCTCAAGGTCTACTGCTAGCAGATCCACTTGCAGGGCCCGCACCAGGGACCAAGTCCAGAATGTCTCTCAACACACTGGAAACGAGTGTGTCCTGTATGTTTTTTTTCAGGCAGAACACAGTGATCGTGTTGTCCATGACGATCTACAATACCTGACCCGTGACCAGAGGAGCAAACTCTGTCAGTGCTAGAACTACACAGAGCTCCAGCAGGTTGATGAGGAGTCAGGTCCTGCTTGGAGACCAGATCCCATGTGCTCTACAGTCTAGTAGATGTGCACCCCACCCTACCAGAGATGCATCAGTCTTCAAGCTTGGTCCAGACAAATGGGATGCCCTTTGAGATTTTAGGGAAAACAGCAGCCAACTGATAGTGTCCTGCATCGGTGGGGTCACCTGAACAGACTGGTTCAGCTCAGCATGTGACAGGGACCACTGGCACCCTAATTCCCACTGAATGAGATGCATGAATCAGCAGGCCTGGTGCACTACAGTCTTTGTAGAGGCCATGAAACCCAGAAGCAGGGGGAAGTCCCAGGCCTGGCACCATTGCCCAACCTGAAATGAGTGGGCAAAAGAGATCAAATTCTATGCCCAATCCAAGGGCAAGTAGACCCTGGCTTGGAGGGTATGGCGCGCTAGTGAACAGGATCACCTGCTTTTGCACCAGTTTGGACTTGTCCTGTTCAGACTTGTCCAATCTGACCACAAGGCCCAAGTCCAGGAATATATGAATGGCCAGATCTCTGGACCGCTCTTCATCCATCCTGAACTGACCAGTAATGAGCCAGTTGGCAAGGCAGAGAAATACTCTTGATGCCCCTGCATTTCAGGAAGGCCATCATGACCTACAGGCATTTGGTGTACAGTAATGGTCCTGAGGAAAGTACGGAGGGCATCACCCTGAACTGGTAGAGTTCAGTCCTCTCTGACGCAGAGGATGGATGATAAGATGAACAAATTGGAATATGGAAGTACGCATCCTGCAGATCCAAAGAACAAAACCAGGCCCCTGACTCCAAAGAATGAATGATCTGGTGAGGGTTACCCTTATGGAGCTTCCGAATGAATGCATTTGTTTAGCGTTTGCTGGCCAAGAATGGGGCAACAGCCCACTGTGGTAACAAGCAGTACCAAGCTACAAACCCCTGCAGTGCTTGGGACATACTCAATCGCACTGTGCTCTAAGAGCTGAGCAACTTCACTCCACAGAAAGTGTCCGGCCGTGCTATGAACTGACAAGGGAGGGGTAACACCTCAAATTCCAGAGACAACCCCATGCCCACCAATTCCAGGACTCGCTTGTCAGAGGCAACAGCAGACAACTGTGGCAGAAAGCGGGAGAATGTGCTCATGACCAGGAGCTACAGTAGGGTTTATAATGGCAGAAAGCTAGCCCATCAGCATGTCAATTCTTTCCCTTGTAGAAGGCCCTGAAGGACTGGCCTCTGATGGCACCACCACCAGCCCCCTTTGCAATCACTTAGGTCCTACACATCTGGCTGGCTATTTGCAAGAAACAGACAGTTAAAATCGGAAAGTCTCTTGGAAGAGCTCATAGCCAAATCTGGCCATCAAAGTCGCATAGCTGATCTGGCAGATACCCAAACAGTACAGACCCTACGACCAAGGGAATCCTGCTTCTGGGACTCCTTGTCCAGGGGCTTGTCGGACTCATCCAGCATCTCAGCCTTGCAGAAGGCCGCATTTTCCACATGTCCCTCCAGCAACGGATGTTCGGAGAATCAGCATATACCACCTAGGGGGACCCCATATCTATACAGCTTGGAGGAGGCTGTCACAAAGCCACTGCTGCAAGACACTGAGCGCAGTGCCCAATATGGCTTCTTGGTCAATAGGGAACGCTGCCCCCAGCAAGGAATCCTGATCGAGGATGTCCATTAGGGGGTAGATCTCCTGTTTCTGTTCCTCCAAGGGAATGGCCACAGCCATAGACATATGGTTCAGTAGGGCTGAACAAGAGGATTAATTCCCCAGGGAAGAGACCTCCCATCGACACAGGGTCGACAACTCAGAATCAGAGTCCAGACAGAGGCATGTTGAATGTCGACTAGGAGCATGAACAACCCTCCCTGAGGGGATGACAAGAACCAACAAATGGGAAGGTCAGGACTTGGGCCTCAAGTCCTTCGAAGGATAACCTTGTGGGGTTGTGTGGGAGAGTCGATGCACATCGCACCAGGACTGGAGCAGCAAGTGGCATCCATGCCCAGGACAGGCTGACCAGCAACGGTCAAATGGGTCTCTGGGCAAATACAGCCAAGGCCCATTGCTGCTGGCTGCCTTCTACCACTTGTGATATGACAGATGATGGCGAGAGCCAGACAATGACAAGGATGAACTCAACGTTGATCGGCGATTGTAGTTCCAGTATCAGAATCAAGAGCTCAAGCAGGATATCAACGTTGGGTGTTGACCGTGTGGTCAACTGGGTGACACCTGTAGTAGCAGTTCCATGTACACCACTTGCCTGGTTACACAGGTCAAGTCAGCAGTTGCACTGGAGGGGACTCCAGTGGATATGCAGTCCAGCCGACACTCCCTTGGGCTGAATCTTGGGCAACATCAGCGGCCAAGTGACAGACAACTTCTCGCCCTCACCCATCTCATGGCTGATGAGCACTTTAGCAGGTTCATCGACCTTCAACTGCTCAACTGGCCGGTCTCACAGAATCTCTGCCACTGCACTACCCAACTGGTACAACATTCATGGGAGGCGACCAGCTGTGAGAACACAACAACAGTGGAAGCTGTAAACTGTTTCTCAACCGACTATGCCCCCTTGATCAACAGCTTTTTTATTCTATGCTTCCGATGATAAGGGAGACTCTAGTGATCAAAACAATCGAAAAACGTATGAAGCCACGAAACTCTTCACTATCCTGAGGAGTTACCAGATCCAGGATATACTCCTCGACCAACTGGAGTTCAAGTACCAGGATGTCCCTGGTGGTCAGTGCTTCCTTTTCCAGAGGCCTGTAGCGGAGCAGCAGACCCAGCAGTCATGGCAGCTTACAGTTTGAGGGGCTGCTCACTGAGGGACGAAGGGTGCATGGCCTTGCACCTAGGCAGTAGGCAGAAGTTAAGGTGACGTCCAGGGCAGTACTGACAGCCCTCATGAATGAAGTGCTGTCCCGTACATTTCCTATCCTGGAGGAGTGCCAGCTTGACAATGGCCTCTAACTCAGGTCCTAACAGTGGATCTTCCCTGGAATGGAATATTTAGATAGGGCAAATTTATCAGCTGATGAAAGGCGTAGCCAGTGATCCTGTGTGCCATAACCAAATATCGAGAGAATTTTGCCAAGAGCTACAGCAGACTGCAGAATGCAGCCACCAGGAAAGATACACCCATCGAAAAGAGTGACATGGGTACTGCTCCTTCGAAATCATGGGGCGGGTCGAAGGAGATGTCCAGGAACAAAAAAAACACACATGACTGGAGATGTAAGCCAAAGCAAGTGCTGCCTGCCTGCCACTTTTGTATGTCTTCAACGCAGCCTCCATCTAGCTTTTTATGAAGGGGGTCTTTAATGTATGCCACCCCATGAAATGGAATGGTAGCTTTCTTTATGGTGGTAGAAGCTGGAGCACCAACTTTTAGGTTTGCATTGCATGATTCTGCATAACAACTATCAGTTTTGTAGGTCTTCACATAGAGCAATGCCGGTGCCTTCCATTTCGTGTTTGCCCAACTGAAGGGCACAATGTCTTTTGCCATGTTGCATACCAGGAACAATTTGTCTGTTCCGACTGCACTTTCAAGGATTCAGCTTTCTTTTTCGGCTTGTACTCTAACTCCAAAGTGATGCAGATTTGCTTCACTAGTGCAGTCATGTGTGACCAGTTAAAGGCTCTGAGACGACTCTATCTGCTACACGGTCCTCATGCAAAGAAAATTAATCTCCACCTTCTAATCCCGATTTTGCATCAATCTCATCAGATAGAGCTGGGGAAATTGGAGAACCTCTGGGACGTGGAACAATGCAATGACATGGGGGATGCAGGAGGCGTTTACAAGGGCCTTTTCCTTTTACTGGTGTGCACCACCAATATAACCTCCCTTAGGATCTCCATGGCATTGCTAAGCTTCACCATCGTGGGTAGAAGCTGAAGTGCCTATCCCCCCCCACCCCAAAAAAACACTTCTGCAGAGAAGGCAATTCGGAACCCTTTGCGGATACAACCAGGGAGAAGACGAGTCCCTTGAATTATGATGCCTCAGGTCTGGACTCTGATGCATTCTTCTGTTCTGATGCCCCCACTGCAGAGTGAGAGGAGCACTGGGCTTCATTCTGCTAGGAGGAAGAAGTTGTGGAGCAGGAAGGACAACATGCCCCAGTCAAGATCTACCAGAACATAGTTGGACTCCTCCCCCCTTTATTTACACTTGGGGGGCCATTGGACCTAATCTCCATTGATGCAGCATTTGAAAACTCCATGTTGTGGTCAGGAGAATCCCAAAACATCTTGCACTTGACCAGCTGCAAGTTCTTCTGGTCCAAAAGTGACTTAATTAGCCAAATGTATAGTAATACGAGCCTGAAAGAAGATCGGCAGTGCCCCCCCCCAAATTAAAATCCTTTTCAAAATGGTAGTAGCCACACTGAAATGCATATGTATGGCCTGTACCAATATGGCCACCGCACCAGTGCGCATACGCAGCCTGTATCAACATGGCCACCACTGGTACAACTGCAGTTCCTGGCCTCCAAAGATGGCACCTTTCAGCACGCACAAGAAGAGTACACAATTTGGGGGTACTAACAACAACAAAATGGAAAGGGACCTGGGGTAGTCATATCAGATGACCTAAAGGTAGGCAAGCAATGTAAGAAGGCAGTAAGGAGGACTGGGGGGATATTGGGTTGCATAGGGAGAGGCATCACCAGTAGAAAACAGGAAGCTGTTATCCTCTGTACAAACAGTTGGTGAGACCCCATCTGGAGTACTGCATGCAGTTCTGGAGACCCCATCTCCACAAGGACATAAGACAGGATGGAGGAAGTCCAGAGGAGGGCAATTAAAATGGTGCAGGGTCCCTACCAGAAACCATACTAGAACAGAAGTCTAAAGGAGCTTAATATGTATACTCAAGGAAAGGGGGGGGGGGGCATGATAGAAACTTTAAAGTACCTCAAAGGAATCAACAAAGTCCAAGAAAGGTGTGGTGGCATTGAGGCACTGGACGCCACACAGGGTTCGGGAACGGACTCGGGCCATCAGAAGAGAAGGGATCGAGCATCATGAGGACTGCTCTCCCTTCCTGGGGAGGGTTCTGGGGTCTGTGCTGCTTCAGGGTGGCCCCTGACGGTAGCTGGGGGCAGCATAATGGAATATGCGGCACAAGTGAACGCGGGGGCGGAGCTGCTGCAGATGTCGGCATGTTGTGCTACGGACGTCATTGCATGACCGAGCTCAAGGGGGGTAACAACAAGCAGAAAATCCCCCCTTAGCTTGGAAGGTGACAAGGGGTTCAGTGGACTGCACCCACATCCCCAACATTGGGCTGACTCCCCAACGGCTGGCCGAGCCTCTCACTGGACGGACCCTCTAATCTCAGAAAGGTCGCCAAGCAGGAGAGGCGGGCCCTCCCCGGGGGGCTGGAATGTCTGATTGAGGGGTGCTGAAAGGGAGGAGGCTTCAGGCAGGGGAGTAGAGGTGCTAGTCCGAGTGACCACCTCTGAGAGATGCCCAGTACCAGGGAGGCATTAAAAAAATTGACAAAAAAAAAAGTTCAAGAGGGTAGCATCTTTCAGAAAGAGATGTGCAAGAACAAGGGGCCACAATTTGAAAATGGGGGGAGGCATGGTGCCAGTTCAGGGACAACATCAGGAAGTATTTTTCACAGAGAGGGTGGTGGATGTGTGGAATGGCCTTCCTGAGGAGGTCATGGGGTCAAAAACAGTGGGGGAATTCAAGAATACATCAGACAGACAAAAGGCATTTCTGGTGGGGGGGGGGTAGGAGGAAGTAGGCTGTTGGTTAACTAGGATCTGCAACTTATCCAACAGGTAGGGAAATGGGCAGACTGGGTGGGCCACGCGGTCCTTATCTGCCATCAAAGTCTAGGTTTCTATGTTAAGTAGCGTGGGAACCTGCTCGTCTGCATTCACTACGTTGTGAAACCACCCTAAGCTTTCAAAAACCCCTTTTGTCTACCTCAGCTGTGGTGGGGGAAGACACTAGATAGCCATTACAAGGCACTGCAAGTATGATGGAGGCTACAGTTGCCTTAGCAAAGCATTGTAGCCAGGGGTTCCAAACATGAAAAGTCAGTCCAAGAAAAGTAGAAAAATGCTGCTAAGAAATCCTTCTTCCTGCTGAAAATCTGTAGAAAGTCCAAAGCAGCAGCAGCAACACATCTGAATCTAATGCAAAGAAACAGAGAATCTGTTGGCAGAAAAGAACCTCTTGGCCCATCTGGTCTGCCCTATTTTTCCTACCTACTGTGCCACTGCAGACCCTACTCTATCTACCGTCTTTTCCTCCCCTTGCCTTGCTACTATGGTCCCCTTGTGTCTATCCCATGCATGCTTGAATCCTGTTACCATTTCAGCATTCACCACCTCTATGAAGCCTGGAGGCTGTTCCAGGCGTCGCCCCACCCTTTCCGTGAAGTAGTATTTCCTTACATTCCCTCTGAATTCCCTCCCTTCAGCTTCATGGCATGACCCCCTGTCCTTGAGCATCTTTTTCTGTGTAAAATGCTACCCTCCTGTACCTTAACACCTTTGAGGTATTTGAATGTTTCTATAGAAACAAATGATCAAGAAAATCACATGCTGAGAACAAAGGTATCCCTGCAGAGCTGGGAGCTGTCTACCAGCAAGGATAGGTTGTGACTGAGGGAGTCTGGGAAGAGGCGTGTCCTAAGAATTATCTCGGGCTGCTACAACTTGTCTCACTAGCAGAGCACAACCCATACTATCAGACTGCCTATAGAGCAGACAAACAAAAATACAATGAAAAACAGAATACTGTCCAAATGTTATATCTTTAAAGGTTTTCCTGAGTACTGGAAAATGCTTTAAGATTAGCAGACTGAATCTGAGCAATGCTCAGAAACTCAAAATTTGAAAGGTAGGGTCCAGGTGCTGCTTCCTCCTCATATAGCAGTCTCTTTGTCAACACTGAAGTACATCACATGGGTGGGGGTGGGGGTACACCCTACTGAAAAAGCTTTCCTGCTAAATTAATCATAGAAACTTGTCACACTAATCAGCATCCAGGCACAACTAAGAGGAAAGGCAATGGCTGTAGACTGTCTAACTCCATTGTGCTTGTCAGTTTGACCTCCACACCAGCATTACCATAAACAGTAAAATTCTACTGCAAGAAAGGCTGAATACACTTTAATGCCCTTTGCATGTAAGCTATTAGGTTTATTGAGTGCAAACTCCCCCTGGATGATGGAAGGTCTGTAGTCGAACAATAAATACAGGTTACTCACCTGTAACAGGAGTTCTAGGAATGGTATATGTTGTTCATCCACACTTTCTGGCAGGTATCCTTGCAGCTTTAAATCTTGCCGGAAGGTCTTCAAGCTGGCTCCTCCCACCCACCCAGGTGGTAAAACTCTTGGCTCTGCCCCATGACGCCAGATCTAGCCCGCTGCAAGCCAGGTTGCGCGTCGAAGCCGGGGAGGTCGGGTGGGTTGTGTGGATACCATTCCTAGAACTCCTGTTACAGGTGAGTAACCTGTATTTCTAGGGACATGAATACGTTGTTCAATCCACACTTACTAGCAGACTCCTAGCAGTTCTCCAGGAGGAGGGAGGCAAGGCGCACACCCCCTACTTGGGAAATAAGGACTGGAGAACCGATGTTCCAAAACCAGCATCCCGGCGTGACTCAAGGTCGATGTGGTAGTGGGTAATGAAGGTGTGTGCCGACTTCCAGGTAGCAGCCCTGCAGATTTCCTGGATAGGGACGTCCCTGGAAGCAGCCACCGAAGCAGCGGTATGGCGGGTAGAATGAGCTCTTATCCCTTTGGGAGGCTCCATGCCCGCCAACCTATAGCAGAGATCTATGTAGGCGGTGACCCACATGCCTATCGTCTGCTTGGCTGCAGGTCTGCCAGGTGCAGCTTCAGCATAGGTGACAAACAGCTGGCGAACCTCTCCTCGAACTTCAGCCGTCCACTCCTCATAATAAGAGAGCGCTCTTCTAGGGTCCAGAGTATGGAGCCTATATTTGGCCTCTGAGGTGCGATTGGGGTAGAACACCGGCAGAGTCAACACCTGGTTAAGGTGAAACTCCGACACCACCTTCAGAAGGAATTTCGGGTGGGGGCACAGGACAACCTTGTCCCTGTGGAAAACCAGATAAGGAGACTCGATGGAAAGCGCCTGAGCTCTCCCATCCTTCTGGCTGACGCAAAGCCACCAAGAAGGCGGTCTTCCACAACAGGTGGGAGACATTGCACCTGTGCATCGATTCGAATGGCTTGCCCATGAGCTTAGCCAATGCCAGCTGTAGATCCCACGGAGGTGGAGGCTCTCGCACCGAAGGGGATATGTGATCAAGGCCTTTGAAGAAGCGCCCAACCACTTTTTTCTGTGCCACCAACTGCTTTCTGGCCCGTGCCCGGCAGGCAGAGATGGCTGCCAGGTGCACTTTAAGGGTCATCAACCGAAGCCCTAGCTGGGAAAGGGACCATAGGTAGTCCAGAACGCTGGTCAAGGAACAGGAGGAAGGGTCCAACCCCTTAACCTGACACCAAATGCAGAATCTCTTCCATTTGAAGGCATAGCATTTTCTGGTCGACTTCACGGATGCCTCAAACGTACGCTGAGGACCCTTGCCAGAAAGACCCAAGGCCTGGAACTCTAGCCGCTCAGGAACCAGGCCGTCAGGTGCAGGGATTGAAGGTCCGGGTGGAGTACCTTCCCCTGGTTGACTGAGATCAGGTCCGGGCGGGCTGGAAGCCGCCTCGGGAGCCTGGAGCTGAGGCTGAGGAGATCTGGATACCAGAACTGGCGGGGCCAGTCTGGGGCTACCAGAATCACCTGAGCCTTGTCCCTCCTCACCTTGAGAAGCACCTTGTGGATCAAGGGAAATGGGGGAAGGCGTAGAAGAGGCCCGGGGTCCACAGCCTCGAGAAGGCATCGCCCTACAGCAAGCCCTGCTGAGGGGGGCGGGCATGAAACAGCCTCAGCTTCGCATTCTCCCTGGAGGCAAACAGGTCCACCTGAGGTGTGCCCCAGTGGAAGAACAGATCGTGTACTACCTCTGGCAGGAGAGACCACTCATGAGATGCAGCACCGATCTGGCTTAGGGCATCGGCCAGAGTGTTGGAGGCTCCTGCCACATGGATGGCTAGCAGATCCGCCTCCAGTCTGCTCACGAGAGACCAAGTGCAGAGTGCCTCCTTGCACAGAGACAAGGAGTGGCGTCCCGCCCTGGTGATTTAGGTAGTACATGGTCGTGGTGTTGTCCGTCTGGACCTGGACCACTTGACCCTGTACAAACAGAGCGAAGGCGGTGAGGGCTAGTCGGACCACTTGAAGCTCCAGCAGGCTGATGTGGCATCGAGACTCCTGAGAGGACCAGAGGCCATGCGCGCCTGAGCTCCCCAGATGGGCGCCCAACCCATCAGAGAGGCGTCGGTGAGTCAGGAGGACCGCCGCTGCTCTAAGGACAAACGGATACCCTCTCCTGCAGATGAGTCTGAACAATCCACCACTGGAAAGCGTTCCCCCATCTCCTGGTCACTATCACTGGCTGGTCCAGAGGACTGGAGCGCTGTGACCATTGGCGGGCTAGCCCCCATTGCAGGGGGCGCATATGCCAGCGGGCCCAACGGACCACGCTGGTGCAGGCCGCCATGAGGCCCAGGAGGCGCAGAAAGTCCCGGGCAGGGCGCAATTACCCAACCAGAAATGATTGGGCAAAGGAGGAAAGAACCTCGGCCCTGTCCACCAGTAGCCATGCTCTGGCTCGAAGAGAGTCGAGCTCTGCCCCGATAAACTGAATCACCTGCATTGGCACGAGTTCCAATTTGGCCTCGTTGATGAGGAGGACAATCAGAGCAGACTTGGAGGGCCAGATCCCTGGACTGCTCCGCCTCCAGCCTGGAGAGGGCTGCAATCAGCCAGTCGTCCAGGTAAGGGTACACCTGGACCCTTCGGCGCCGCAGGAATGCTGTCACCACTGCCGTGCATTTGGTGAAGACCCTGGGAGCTGGAGAGAGGCCGAAGGGCATGGCCCGGAACTCGTAAAGGGATCCCTCTGCCCAGAAGCGGAGGAATCACTGGTGAGATGGACGGATTGGGACGTGAAAGAACGCGTCCTGGAGGTCCAGAGAGCAGAACCACACGCCTCGTTCCAAGGATCGAATGATCTGAGCCAGAGTGACCATCCTGAAGGTACGAGACCTTGGGAACTTGTTCAGGTCGTGTAGGTCTAGAATGGGGCACCAGCCCCCATCCGTTTTGCGACCAGGAAGTACTGGACACAAACCCTGGGTCTGGTGGAGGATCCCCCCAAAACACCTGGCAGGATGGCATGACTCCTTGCACTTTTGGCCCAGTGTCCCATGTTCACTCAACACAACAGGATCCCGCCATAGAAGCTTAAACTTGTGAAGAAAAAATACTTTCTTATTTTTCTTTCACTTATTGTCACCGAGCAGGTGCATCTCACTAAGTTTCAATGAAGCGTTGGAATGCTGGGTGATTCAGGACCAGTACAATGAGAGCATCTTTCAGGGGGAAAAAAATTCTAAAGGAAATGAAAAGTGATGCACTTAGGGAGGAAGAATTCAAATACCACATGCACACCGCGGGTGGGGTGGGGGGCAACAGCAGCAACCAGGCAAGAGAAGGATCTAGGATTATAATAGCAAATTTATTAAGATATCGGACAACACCTTTGAGCCTGGGCTCATTTACAAAACAATCACTGTCAAAAAAAAAAAAAAAAAAAAAACGAGCAAAGTTACAAACATATTGTAAGGCATACAACAGAAGCAGTCAAAGACATTGTCAAATAAATGCATGCACATATTTCAACCAGAAGGACATAATAAGTAGGCACTGTACAATGTATGCCAAGGGGGAAATTGCTTTTGGAGATAAGGTGCAGAGGCATTAAGGATTTGACCTTCAGATGAGGACCCAGTGCAGCAAAGCAGTGGGTAAGGCTAATAGGATACTGGTGTGTATAGGGAGAGGGATAACCAGCAGAAGGAGGGAGGTGCTGATGCCACTTTTCAGCTCCAAGGTGAGGCCACACTTGGAGTATGGGGTACAGTTCTGGAGGCCCCATTTAAGAAAGGACATAGACAGCATGGAAAAGGTGAAGAGAATGGCCACTAAAATGGTGCACGAGTTAAGAGGGATGGCATATGAGGAGAGGTTGAGCCTTGAGGGAACTGGATTTGTAGTCTCTGGACATAAGAAGGGAAAGAGGGGACATGATTGAAACATTCAGGTATGTAAATGGGATCAATAAAGTGGGAAAGAGCTTATTTACAGTGAAGGTAGATACAAGAACTAGGGGGCATGGACGAAAGGTGGAGGAGGGAAGGTTTAGGGGAAATGTTAGAAAGTATTACTTCACAGAGAGAGTGGTTGAACCCTGGAACAGACTGCCGGAGGAGGTGGCGAGTACCAGTACAGTGGAGGGACTCAAGAGCGTCTAGGACAAACACAGAGGGTTGTCAAGGGGAGGACGAGGGGAATTTTTGGGGAACAGGTATAGAGAGGAAATGGGCAGACTTGATGGGCCAGGATGGCCCTTTTCTGCCGTCACATGTCTATGAATCTAAGTTCTGGCACCCATGCATACTGTAGAAATGATGCACGCATTCAAGCCGGGTTCAGGAGCAACCTTGGGATACTGGCACTTGAACAATCAAGGCTGACAGAGCTGCTTTTTGTTGCTGCAGCTACCCCATGCGGGTCAGCTACATGTGTGGCACTGGGGTGGTGGTAGGTTAAAGTGAAAAGGCACATGCCAGGATAATTTATTTATTTAAAAGTTGATAGCCAGGAAAGGCACACTGAGCAGAAGCTCATTTCCAGGTGTGACTTGGGGACAGGGGATACAGATACAACAAAGGGATTACAATTCAAAATTCAGATACAGAATATAATGTCTAAGTAAATTGCTCTTAAAATTAGATTATAGAAATTTGTACAAGAGAAAAAAAAAAGACAAGCAACGTAGAACAACAGAAGCATAACATGAGATCAGTCTAATTAATTAGGAGGCAGTATAGCGCAGTGGTTTAAGGCTTTGAGCTGCAAACCTGGAGACCTGGGTTTGAATCCCACAGACCCCACTTGCATACTGTGTGACACTGAGCAAATCACTTAACTTCCTCGTGCTCCTAGGTCGCACCTGTAAACAAGCTTTCAGCTTAGTCTCTCTCTCCGGGTTTAAAAAAAAAAAAAATACTAATAATGAGAGACAGGACAGGAGTATAGCTGTGGGTCAGGAGAGTGGACACTGCAAGATGCATCAGGGGATGGCGTGAGAAGGCGCTAAAGTGCAGGAAAGGAGGGGGTGAGGTGGGTTGGTGGGGATATGGCACCAGCACTCTTAGATACTGCACCCCCCACACACACACACACATCACATCCAGAGGGGAATTTCCCAACAGCCACCCCATGTCTGTGTGTGTACGCGCATGCACTTAGAGAGAGAGAGAGAGAGAGTGTGTTGGGTGGAGGAGGATCTGTCAAAGACTCATCAGTTGGGGTTGTGAGGTTTCTGCAAGAAGCCAGGTTTTGGGGGGTGGGCGGCTCTGACCAGCAGGTGATGAAATGTCAGCTGTCAGTGGAAGAAAGCAATGTGTGCAGACAACAGGAAAACAAAATTTCTTGCCTTTGAAAACTAAAACTCCCATGAGAGGCAGGCAGTTCGAGCACCCACAGTAATAGGAAAAAGAAGCACTGCATGATGGGACTTTTTTTGTTGCTTTCTCCATTTAGAAACAAATTAATACTGGTTTGCAGCTATCATAAAGCACATGAATGGCAGGATACAAATACACAAATGGCTACTACAACAGCTGTTACATATTAAGAGACTGTACTAGGGCCAGCAAAATGCACATTTTGTAACGACATGTGGAGGGCAACTTTATAGAAAGGAAGAGAGAGAGAGAAAAAAACAAAAAAACACTTCGGAAACTAAAGTTTATACCTTATTATCTCAATAATGCCCCCTTGGTGGTGCACTTCTGGCTGACCCCTACCTGCCTGCCTGGAAATGGCCTCCTGCTGAGCTCTTCTGACCAATTATAAACCTAATGGCTAAAGTACCCTTTCCAGACCCATTTAAGAGGCATTAGTTCAAGGTAATAGCCCACTACACACATGGACTACCCTGGTATTCCACAATTACATTTAAAAGGAGAGATTACAAAAAAACGTTTTCCCTGTTTTAAATACATCAAGTGCAGCATGCATTCAATTAACTTTTCCCTGTGTTAAGTACCCTTGCCTTCTGGTCAGAACACTTAACTGCAGATTTGCTGTGTAACAACTGCAAGGTCTTGGAGCCTTACTGAAAGCTATCAATCGGTAGTAGTTCTTAAATATTTATACACTTTTAAATACCCTCATAACAGAATCATAGAATCTTAACCACATGAAACAGGAAGTCAGCCTTTCTGGCCTGAGCAAGACACATCTCCAGGCTGTTTCTACATGAATCATCTCTCCACTTTCTCTCCATACCCTATTTTTCTCCTTTGAAGATATGCACTCTTCCTAAAGAAATGATTAAAATTCTATTTTTCTCTGCCACTGACTGCCATGTTTCATGCTCCTCGCCATTAACTGCAGTCACATTTGTTTCCTGGACATTAAGTAATCATACCTCCTGGGCAAATGGCAAAAGGTGATGTGAAAACTAGCATGTTTCTATGAATCACTGCAACCTTTAAATGACCCCTTTAAGGTGGAGTCTAAGGTGCAAAGAATCATCTGAAGGCCATTAAAACGGAACATTTTACAGTCAGTACATACAACTAGCACAGGCTTGAAAATCTAGCACTGTTGTCCAGCTAACCCCATCAAAGAGAACTGCACAGAACCTACAAGCCAGAATTGTCTGTAGAAGCTGGTAACTCCAGTACTGGTTCACATTCTGCTATTGTTCCACCTTTACAGGCCTTTCAGTAAATTCAGTGGGCACTTTTGACTTGCACTTTGGTGCTAAGGACCACGGATGTAGTTATGCCCTTTACAAGCTTTCAGACTGTTGGCAGGCACAATGCAGCATATGTGCTCTACTGTAGAACTCTGTGGTTGGGAGGAACAAACTACATTCGTGTTGCTCAAATGGTGAGGCCAGCCTCCATGGGGAGGCCCCAACCTTTTCTGGGGGGGGAGGCTCGAGCAAGTCTGAAAAAGTAGTCTATTTGAATACTGAGTTTTAGATATTTTATGTGAAGGGATGGGGCAAACTGAAAGGGGATAACAGTAGGTGAATTTATGCATTTATTTACATATTGGCGTCTAGGAAAGGTACACTGAGCCAAGGCTCATTTCGGGTGTACCCGGGGAAAGGTAGGGAGTGGATACAATTAAAATGGTAACTGCAAAACAGTTAAGCAATTCAAATTGAACAACAGTGCAAACAAACAGGAACAATTAACTAATAATGAGAGGTAACAATTGATGAATTCGACTGGTGGCAAAACAGCTTGAATACAAGGGTTAAGCAGAGAGGCACTAAGAGGGGATAGGCAGAGGTGGGTAGAAAGGTTATTCAAGACAGAGGGGAAACAGAGAAAGCAGTCTGACCCGTGCAGGTATTGCAACAAGGGGTAAAGTACAGTGACGTAAGAACTTACTATAACAGTAGATCTTCGTGAAGAGCTCCTGCAGCAAGCTACACCATAAGGACTATACCGCCAGGCACTAGGACTCCACGGAAAAATTCTAGCCAGCAGTACCCAGCTGAGGCCACCCCCTTACGTCGGTCCGCCCACTGACGTCACCAGCTGCATCAAGGAAGCAGTCTACAGCCCCACCTCAGTTCACCCACCGGAGACCCGAAGGCTACTTAGCAGGAAAGATCTGAGGCAGGTGCCAAAGCAAATCCCAAAGAGAGAAACATAATAGGGGGATGGAGGGAAAATAGTGTCTGCTGCAGGAGCTCTTCTCGAAGATCTACTGTTATGGTAAGATCTTACGTAACTGTACTATCTTACTTCGAGTAAGAGCTCCTGCAGCAGGCTACACCATAAGGACAGAGTCCCAAGCAGTGTCCCAAAGGGAAGTAAGAAGGGAGGCAGGACTATAAATTCCTGAAATATTGGATTTAGTTATTTATGAGATTAGGTCATGGAGCATAGCAAGGCCGAATCCTGCTCTCTTTCTGGAAGCAATATCCAGGGTGTAGTGCTTAAAAGCATGCACAGAATTCCATGTTGCAGCAGCACATATGTCTGCCATTGAAACATTTTTCATGGCTGCAAAGGATGCAGCCATCCCCCATCACGGAATGCCCTTTAACCGGTCCCGGTAAGGGTTTTTTGTACTTGTTGTAGATGAAAGTACTGCAGTTGATTAACCATTTGGACATGGTCTGCCTTGCAACTGGTTTCCCCAGAACCCTAGAAGCAAATGATACAAAAAACGGATCCGACTGCCAGGTCAGTTTTGTACGATTCAAATAATACCGAAGGATCCTGTGTACGTCTAGAGTGTGAAGGAGGGTCTCCCCCTTATTCGAATACTCAGGATAGTAAACTGGAAGGGAGATGTCTTTATTCAAGCTTAATTCAGGTACCACCTTCGGAAGAAAAGTAGTTACTTAAGACTTACCGTAACAGTAGATCTGCGAGAGAGGCTCTTGCAGTAGGTATTTACATACAGGACTAAGCCGCCAGGCGTCAGGACCCCACGTAAAAATTTCTAGCTAGCAGTCTCTGGCAGGGGAACGACCCCACATCAGATGACTGGCGGCATGCGATATCGGTATAAAGGGCAGTCCCCACACCGCCTTCCAGTTCTTTCCTGCAAGGCCAAAGAGGCAAGGTGAGAAGAGAGGATACTTCCCCATGGAAATGAAGCAAAGAAAACTACGGGGGCGTGGGTGGGAAGGCAATAGCCATTGCAAGAGCCTCCTCGAAGATCTACTGTTACGGTAAGTTCTTATGTAACTGTACTATCTTACTTCGAGGGCTCTTGCAGTAGGTATTCACATACAGGACTGAGTCCCAAGCAATCTGGAACAAGGAAACACTCGGGAGGAGGATTGTCAACCACAGAAACCAACCTCAGGGCTGAACAAGTCTCATGAGAGGAGACCTTGTAGGACAGCCAATCCGAAGCCTGCTCTACGGCGAGAGGCAATGTCCAAACTGTAATGTTTCATGAAGGTATGGACAGACGTCCAAGTTGCGGCTGCACAGATGTCTTCTGCTGACACATTATTCAAACAAGCCGCAGAGGCAGTTACTCCTCTGGTGGAGTGACCTCTGACTTGACCCGGAAGGGTCTTGTTGTACTTGTCGTAACAGAAAGTGATACAATTCGCCAACCATTCTGAGAGGCATTGCTTAGAAACAGCATTGCCTTCTCTTTTGTGAGCGAAAGAGATAAAGAGCTGATCAGTCTTCCTAAGAGCCTTAGTCCGATTGGTGTAGTATCTCAGGATTCTGTGAACATCCAAGGTATGCAAGAGGTACTCCCCTTGATTGGAGTGTTGCATATAGAAAGGGGGAAGCTCAATAGATTGCGTCAGCGTAGATTCAGCCACCACCTTAGGGAGAAACTTAGGGTTGGTGCACAGAGCCACACGTTCCTTGTGGAAAATCAAATACGGGATATTACACATCAAGGCCTGAAGCTCGGAAATGCGCAGAGCAGAAGTGATGGTCACTAGGAAGAGAGTCTTCAAGAAAACTTTAAATCTGCTTCCACTGCGGACTCAAAAGGAGGCAGTGTAAGCTTCTCCAGGATGAAATTAAAGTCCCATGGAAGGGAAGGAATGCGAATGAGGGGTCTGAAATGGAGAACCCCTCTAAGAAAAGTCTTGGAGACTTCCAACTGAGCAAACGTCCTGTCTCCGAAGGGAATATGGTTGGCTGAAATAGCTGCCATATGGACCTTTAACTAGGAATGGTTGAGACCCAGGTCAAAGAGGTGCCGCTTGTAATCCAGGACTTTGTTAGCTGGGCACAAGAAAGGTTCAAAGTCTTTTGAGTTTGCCCAGATAGCAAATAGTTTCCACTTCATTACGTAGGTGGACCTGGTGGAACGCTTCCTAGCCTCTACCAAAATGTCTGCTACTAAAGAAGAGACTCCTAAGGGAGCTTCAGCTATGTCTGCAGGAGCCACGCATGGAGATGAATGGATTTAAGACCTGGATGGACAAGGGTCCCTTGATCCTGGGTCAATAATTGTTGCGACAGAGGAAGAAGGTGGTTCCTCTGAAAACTGTTGCAGGAGAGAGAACCAAACTTGCTTGGGCCAGAAGGGGGGATGAGAATCATTCGAGCCCCTTCCGATCTGAGTTTGTTCAGGACCCACGGAATTAAAGGAATGAGGGAAGGCATAAACTAATCTGTCCCTCCAACAGAGAGATAGAGAGTCCTGCTAGAAAGTGAGCAAACAAAAGGCAGGAAGTTTTGCATTCTGGGAAGAGGCGAAGAGGTCCACCTGAGGTGTCCCCCACTGCCGAAAGATGTCGTTTACGACCTGCTGATCTAACTCCCATTCGTCGGACCAGGCTGAGGACCGACTGAGTTTGTCTGCAGTGTGTTTTCCACTCCCGGAACGTGAACTGCGGTCAGGTGAAGGTGGCACTCGGCTGCCCAGTACCAGACTCTCATCACCTCCCGGCACAGGGGATAGGAATGTGTTCCTCCATTTGTTGAGGTACCACACTATGCACATGTTGTCTGACTGGATGAGAAGATGACCAGGAAAAAGAAAGGGAAGAAGAACCTGAAGGGCATAAAGGACTGCCCTCAGTTCGAGCACATTTAAGTGCAGATTTTGCTCGAACCTGGACCAGCTGCCCAGAGTCCTGCGAGACTCTAGGTGGGCACCCCGGCCCTCCCCTGACGCATCTGTTATCGTCTGGGAAGGAGAAGCGATGTAGAAAGGAACTCCCAGACAGAGGTTCTCCTGAACCATCCACCAGTGCAAGTCCCCGATCATGGGGTCCAATACTAGTAGTACCACTTGGTCTAGATCGTCCCTGGTTTGGTCCCACTGCGACCAAAGTGCCACCGAGAGATCCTCATATGGAGCCGAGCAAACGAGATTGTTGGAATAGCAGCCGCCATTAGCCCAAGGCGGAGGACTGACCTGGCTCTAACCCTTCTGTGACCTGACAGAAGACGAGCTCGATTCTGAAGGGTCTCAACCCTGTCCGGAGGCAAGAAGGCTTTGCCTGTGGCTGTGTCCAGGATCGCCCCTATAAACTGGAGGCATTGGTAGGAGACCAAATGGGACTTGACCTGGTTGATGGTGATACCCAGGTTGGTGAAAACCTGCAGGGCAAGGGAAACGGAGTGCAGGAGTTCCTCCCTTGGAAGGGGCCGCCAGGAGCCAATCGTCCAGGTACAGGAAAACCTGCACGCCCCTGGTACGCAGGTGGGCTGCTACCACAGACAGGCATTTGATAATCACTCGGGGACCGAGGAAAGACTAAATGGGAGGGCCCTGAATTGGTAGTGGTCCCCCAGAAAACAAAAATGGAGGTATCTGTGATGGGAAAGGCATATGCAGGTATGCATCCTGCATATCCAGAGCACATAGCCACTGTCCCAGCCGGAGTAACGGCAGAAGGCTCTGTAAGGAGAGCATTCTGAAGCATCTGTACTCGACGAACATGTTCAGGGAGCAGAGGTCTAGAAATGGCCTCAAGTCTCCCATCTTCTTTGGAACTAGAAAGAAATGGGAATAGTAACCTGCCACCATTCCTTGAGGCTTTTATTTTTGTCGGGTTTGGCGACAAAAATTATGTCGCTGCCCCTGAGCGGGTCTATACAAAGTCTGGACTTTAGTGCAGTGCCCTTCTCTTGCAGTTCAATTATGATGTCCTTAACATAACCCCCTGACAGCACCGAACCCCTGAAGGAGCATCCTGTACAGCAGACTGTACCTTAGGTACCAATCCTAACACATGGAGCTAGGCATGATGCCGTAGGCCCACGGCGAAGGCCAAGCTCCTTCTGGCCATGTCCACGACCGTAGATGGCACAGGCATGTGCCTACAGGCCGAACGAGCGGAACGGACTAGGTCTCCCAGTTCCTGCTTGGTTTGCGAATCAGGAAGGGAGTCCAACTTGGATTCCACCTGGCTAAGGATGGACTTCTGGAAATCCTCCATATGGCTGACGTAATTGAGGGCCCTGATGCCTAGGGTAGAAGAGGAAAAGATCTTCTTCCTGTACTGATCCAGAAGTTGGGATTCCTTGTCAGGTGGGGACGAGCTCAGATGTTTCGGGTTGGCCTTGGGGTGGAGACTAAGAAAGTCTACACCCTCCAGAGCCTGGTATAGCCTGTCTGCCTTCCTCGGAAGGGGAGCTAGCGTGGAAGGTTGTTTCCAGGTGGTGGAAACAAGATCGACATGGGGCTCTATCCAGGGTGGAATCAGTGTAGCAGTAGTCTTGGGCAGATACAAATGAGCAGCGAGTTTCTTACGCTGTGGGTCTGGCTCCACTGACTGCCACTGGCGCATTTCCTGGATCTTCCTTAATAGCTCCAGAAAGGAAGGGTACTTTGGAGGTGACTTTGGAGGGTCCCTCGGCCTTGAGCGTTCTGGAGTATGGGGCTCTTCTCCATGGTCAGAGCAGTCAGACTCAGAGTCCAAGTCAGATGTCTCTGAGGAAGAAGACTCCTCCCTGGGAGGGGAGGAACGACCCCTCTGGGGAGCTCCCAGGGGCATGTGTCCTCCCTGCCTCGGGTGCCAGTCTCCAATGTAGGGAGTCCGATACAGGGACAGACGTCGGGAGACGACTCTCAATCTCCTTGGTGAGCTAAGCCCTGGCCTCAGCCCACCAGGAGGCCAAGGTCTCCTTCAGATCTGCCGGCGGCTGTGGAGTGGGCAGCGGCGGTGGAAGAGGAGGGGGATACGGGTAGTGGGGATACCTGTAGGAGTATCCATAACCACACGGCGGGAAGCCTGAAGTCGGGTACTGAGGCGTCAGATACTGGGGGTCTGGGTACTGCGGCACCAGGTACTCTGGCTCCAGGGGCTCTGACGGAGCAGAAGGTCCCAGCAAAGGCCCTGTTGGCGGGCCGGACGGAGCGTCGGCCCTGCGTAAGTATACCAAACGGGTCCAATGGTCCTGATGGAGGAACAGGTCTTCCGTCAGGCAAAGGGACGCCAGAGGGTGGCAGATACTACGGGTCGACCGGCGTCAGGGGGTCCGGTGTAGGAGGAGGGACCCCTGACAACAGCGTCCCAAGGTCTTCAGTTTCAACCGGGGAAGGAAGGTTGAAATCCCCGGGTGTGAACCGAGGGGACGTGGGGACCTCAGTGGGCAATGGGGTTATCCATTACGGAGAGCCTGGAGCGTCAGCCATAACATCAGGGTCTGGCGCAGGCTTACTGACCAGGCAGTCGTCGGAAGAGCCGGCAGCCGACTTATCGGCAGTGTTCGGGCGGACGTCAGAGAAGCTGGCATCCGACTTATCAGACTCCCTATCCGAGGAAGGCCGTGAAGGAAGGGCGGCCTTGATGGGAGGGGGTTTGGCTGGGCGATCACCCAAAGAGGTGAGCGGTTTAGCAGCCTTGTCTGGGCGGGCGTCAGCTCACTGGACCCACTCTGACCGGAAGGCCACGAAGGAGGAGCAGCCTTAACGGGAGTGGAGGCCACCTTTTCCCCGGAGGCTCCCGAAGGGCCTGAGCGCAGAGCCCAATGGAGGGCGACGCCTCTGTAGCCACCAAGACGGCCATCGAGGAGTGATCCCGGACAGGATGTTACCTTCAAGGCCGCGACTCCAGCCGAAGCTCCCGGTGCTTCTCCTTGTCACACTTCTTTTTATGGCCTTCGGGGGAAGTGGACGCCTGCCAAAGCTTCTTTAACTCTTTTACCATGGAGGCCATTTTCTTCTTAATGAGATGGGATTCCAGGGACTGCTGCCTTCTCCTGAGGGTGGTAGAGTTGAACTTCTGGCAATGCTGGCACTTCTCCACGGGGTGGTCAGGGCCTAGACAGAAGAGGCACAAGGAGTGGCCGTTCCTTGTGTGGAAACTGGGAACCACACGAGCCACACTTATTTTTATGCGATTCAGAGGGCGTCGGGGAAGACATACACAGCAGATGTTGATGAAAAATTGAGAAAAAAGGTCGAAAAAGTTGTAAACTTTAGGTCCGACGAATGAACTGACGAGCACTGTTCTACCGCAAGGAACTTTCACAAGCCGACGGCGGGAAAGAACTGGAAGGCAGGCGTGGGGGACCGCCTCTTTATACCGACGTCCGATGACGCCGTCACCTGACGCGGGCTGTCCCCCGCCAGAAACTGCTAGCTAGACATTTTTCCGTGAGGTCCTGACGCCTGACGGCTTAGTCCTATATGTGAATACCTTCTGCAAGAGCCCTCACGAAGCAATATTTTTGGATTAGTACGCAGAGACATCCCTGTCCCTGTGAAAAATTAAGGTTCTTTACACATCAGAGCTTGCAGCTTGGAAACCCTCAGAGCTGAAGTGATGGCAACTAAAAATAACATTTTCCAAGAGAAAACATAGGTCACAATCAGCGGCTGGTTCAAAGGGAGGCAATGTTAATTTCTCTAGAACGAAAAGTAGGTCCCATGGGAGAACACAATCCCTAATGGAAGGCTTCATATGCAGTATGCCCTGAAGGAATGTACGGGCAAGGTCCAGTTGGGCAATATTTCTACCCTCCACAGGTGCTTGATAAGCAGAAATGGCACATAGAAGACAGACAACAAACTAACCTTTACTCAACACTTTTTATGAAAAATATAAGGAAAACGGGGTACATTTGACTTGAAGAAAAAATGGTGGTCAACAGATGCAACGAGGCATCTGAGGAGCCGAAGAGCACGGGTCAACAGCAGGAAAAGAACTGAGGTGAGGCTGGGGACTGCTCCCTTTATACAGCTGGTGACGCCGGGGGCAGACCGGCGAAGGGCGGTCCCAGCTGGTACTGGCGGCCAGAAGTTTCTTCCATGGAGTCCTAGTGCTGGCGTGCATAGTCCTTATGGTGTAGCCTGCTGCAGGAGCTCTTACTTGAAGCAAGATCAATGGTTCGAAAGTCAAAATTGTGGAGCTAACAGGCTGAACTGGGGAGGGGGATTACAAGGGGGAGGGGTGTACAATAAGCTGAATGAAATGAGCGCCAACTTCTCAAGTGAGTTTCACTTTATTCCTAATGTACTGTGCAACGTGTGCTATTTTTCTGTTAAGAGGCCCAAGATTATTTCAGTATTTAGGGGAGGCGCAACATCTGTTCTGTGGCTTGGGGAAGGCTCACTAGGACAAAGTCTGAGAATTAATGTAAAAGCAAGAAGACCCAACAGGGTGATGGTTATCTGAAGTTAATGCATGCACAGGTGGGCAGTGAGGCACGAGGTGCTTGTGCCAAGGGCCCGTGTCACCTGAAAGGGTATTAACACTAGACAAACAACCTGGAGTAACATATTCCACTCAAACTGGTGAAGTAGGAAAATGCAAAAAATAAGAATAAAAAAAATATATAGAATTTTTGTTTTGTTTTTTAGAAGAAAAAAAAAGATTATTTTCTTTTGCTAAAAATAGGTAGTAAAAATTATAAAATGTGTAAGAGAAATACTGCACTGCGACTGGTGGAATCCGGTCACATGACTGTGCGGTTACCCAGCACAGCGTACGTCAGGGGGAAGAAAAAAAAATGTATTTACCATAGAAATCTTGCTTCTTCCCAGTGATACTCAGGTTTTCATAACTTTCTGCAGTGCTCCTTTGAGCCAGAACTGCCCGGAGAGGATACAACACATGCAAATGATGGAACTCTGCACGTGACAACTATTCAAATGCTGCCTTGAACTAATTGCCTTAGTTCTAAACCCCTTAGATTTCCTGGACACCTGGAAAGGCAGACCCCGGACTATGAATACTGAATAACAATAATAAATAATGATAATTAGGCCCATAACCCCCCAAATAAGCCCTCCAACTGGAGGGGAAAAAACATAAGTACCCCAAAAAATGTCAGAATCACCTGAAAGAAGGGGGAAAACAACATGAACCTTGTTTGAAAAAATTGGTGCCAAAAATTGGCATTTATACCCGACAGCACAGTATACAGGATTGCAGAGGCTATAGGTTCTAGAAGGGGAGGCAGGGTGGGGAGTTATAAATACCCGAGCATCACTGGGAAGAAACAAGATTACTATGGTAAGTAATTTTTTATTCAAACCCCAGTACTATGTCATGTATTCCTAACTTTCTGCAGACTACGAGGCAGTACCTTTGGAGGTGGGCACAGAACCTTATTTTGGAAACAAAGTTTGCAAAACTGCTGTGCTGAATCTGGCATCACCCCTTGACTGAATGTTCAGACTGTAATGCTCTGTAAAGGAATGTACTGTTTTCCAGGTAGCTGCTTTACAGATGTCCACCAGTGGGACATCCCTGCAGCTGCTAAAGTAGCAGCTATTCCTCTTGTGGAATGGGCCCTCAATCCTGTTGGGGTTCCCTTCCAGCTTTAGTGTAACAAAACTGGATACACTGAAATATCCATCGAAAAACTGACCTTTTCAATGCTGGGTTACTCTTTCCCACATCCCCAAAAGTCAGGAAATGAAAATTACGTACCTACCATAATTCTGATCTTTCCGAGTATCTTCACCATTCATCACCTTTGGGTATAATGGCCGGAGATCATGACCCACGGGAGCTTTTTGATGGGCGGAGTTGGCGCACCATCATGGCACTGCCTCGAGGACAACGACTGGGCGTGGCCTGGGTTGGCTAGGTGTCGCATTCCCTGCACCCTCCTGCCAGTTCTGAGTTGCCACAGAGTAAGAAGGTTGGGAAGGGGACAAGGAGTCCAAGGGACAGATAAAGGAAAAGATATACACACTAAAAGGAGAAATAAACGACAGAGGACAGAATAAAGCTGGAAAACTAAAGGGACTGGGAGGGGCCCCAATCTCTGGAAGTAGAAGAGGAGTAGGGAGGGGTAAAGGAATTTTAGAAGTAAGGATGTGGGGGGGGGGGGGGAGAGATAAACATACCATGGAACCTTGACCTGTCTAGATTGTATAGGAACTGCAAAGGAGTAGCCAGAATCCTAAACTGCCAGAATTCAAGGCACAGAATCACTAGCAATAACTCCAACATAAACAGAATCAGCTATTTGGGAAGAAGACACAGGACACAGGGCAATCCCGCCCAAATCAAGTTCTGGTGCAAGAAAACTAGTTTCTTAAATTAATCTGAGGGTTAGCGCCCTTAGGACAAAAAGTCAAGGGAAAGCTGACAGGAGAGAGAACAAAAGAGGGCAACCACCAACGCCCACCCCACAGGGGTAGAGACGAGGCACTGAGGAAGGAGTGCCCCCTATCCTGACCACTCTCCCCCAGAAGAAAAACATCCCCTATGTGCCCAAGGTCACCCTACTACTGACCAATGGAAAGGGGGGGGAAAGGCACAGAGAAGGAGGGGGACGGAGGGTAGGATTGTGATGAATGGTGAAGATGCACAGAAAGATCAGAATTACAGTAGGTACGTAATTTTCATATCTTATCTGTGTCAATCTTCACCATTCATCACCAATGGGTGGCTGCTGAGCCCCCCCCCCGAAGGGGGCCCTAAACTCTAAAGTACTAAATCCCTTGGCTCTCAGTGGGTGGCACACCAAGAGAGACAGAACCTTCATGGGTTTGGAGAGGCCGAGAGTGGGAAGAGTGAGTCGGGGAACCCTCCGGAGGGGGTAGTAGGTTGCCCCGACAGACGTTGTCTCACCCTATGGAAGAAGAAGTGGGTTCTCTGGTAAGCAGAGGTAATCAGCCTATGCCGGGCCATGGGTGACAACCAGGAGAGACGCAGCCATGCAGTACGCCTAGTGCAGATCATTGTCCCTATGACCCTGGAAGCTACCTTGTTGGCATTGTAAGATGCCTTCGTTTGGTGCCTTGCTAGCTCCAGGCCATGTGCAGAGTGTGCAGTGGCTTGTCTGGTTACCTATCCATATCAGGCATCGAGGCCAGGAGTTGTCCTAGCCTGGACCATGGGAACCTGTCATAGGAAACGTAGTGGGCCTGATGTGCAGATATGGAAAGAAGCAACCGTGCCGAGTAGAAAGTCCTCCTACTCCAGAAGTCAAAATCCATGGAGTCTGCATCTGGGGGCCAGTCACGGTGAAAGGCGCGAAGCCCATCAGGAGTATCCAGTTGCATCAGTCCTGAGCTAGGATGAGGCAGACTACCTGGAGACTCCGGGGGGCACAATACCTCTGGCGGAGATCCCTAGGGGCAGGGACTCTGGAAAAGGGTCTCTGCCAGAAGTGCAACGATGCCTCCCGAAAGGGAGCAGGCCGGGGGGGGCACTACAAGAGTGTCCGCACTGAAATCGCCCAAAAAGGCGCGCGTCAGATGCTCCAGATTGTGCTGAGTGGGTGGGGTGATATGCAGGTCCTCCAACATCATCACGAGGAAACCATGATACTCTGCAAGATCAGCAGCTGGGGAGATGTGGAAAGATGGCTCCTCTCCTCCTAAAGAGGAGGGTGAAGAATTGGAGGACCTCAAAGGTTCAGAGGCTGGCTGCTCAGGGGGAGGTTGGGAAACCTGCCTGTCCATGGCCCTAACAAAAGAGGGAAATTGAGCAGCCACAGCTCTGAACTGCTCCCAGGAGAGAGGGCCGCTCGGACCAAGAATGCCTGGGAGAGCAGGAGGTGGTGGCAGAGGACAGGGGGCAGAGCCGACAACAGTAATCGGCTGTCCTCTGCCTGGACCAGAGAGTACACCTGGAGCCCCAAGGGAAGAGGGAGCTCCGGAAAACTCAACAGCTGACAGCTGGAACTGCCTAGGTTGTGCCCTGAAGATTCCCCCATGAGGTGACCGGGGACTGTGAAACTCCAAAAGGATGGCCCCCTATCTCTAAAGAACAAGGCCCTCTCGAGGAGATGAAAAGGAAGGGCAGAGGTCCACACTACAACTCCTTCTGGAACCCGGATGGGTCCCAGAAAAGGGTCGCCATGTCAAACCCCTACTCCTCGGAGTCCGAAAGAGCCCTTTTCCTCAAAAAAGCCAGCCTAGGCAGCGAGCAACCCTGGTCAGTCCCCAAAGGGACTATCCAAGGAGCAGCACCCTCCCCTCCTCTGGGTGCTCCAATCGGCCCCAAAGTTGGGCAAGCCAGGCACACCATCTGACGGGGTACCACCGAGTGGTCAGAAAACCCTCTGAGGCCAGGCTGCAGAGTAGTAGTGGCCTGCACCACTGCCTGCTGGTCAGCACCCCTGACCCTGGGAGCAACTGTCCGTTCCTCAGAGGGGGGCTGGTTCCGGTCTGTCAAGGACACTACCAAGGTGTCCACGTGAGCAGCCAACGCCAAAGAGTCAGACTGCCTATCTGACTCAAGAGTCTGATTCCGCCACCAAGGGGGAGGTGGAGATGAAGTCCTGTGCCAGACGATAAGTGGACGCCCGCTGCCATCCCGACCGAATGCAGGACCAGTTTGAGGGACTGCACCAGAGTCAGCGCCGAAGCCCCCAACTGCACCGCGAATGGTGGAGAAGACACGGCGCTGAGGATGGCAGCAGTATCGGCACCAGAGCCTGTCATAGCACCATCCCAACCCGCGGCACTGAGGCCAGGGACAGCACCAACGATGGCTCAGATAGTTTTCTCGGCGCCAAGAGCAGAAACCCCATGGCGCCGTGTCCTCGCTCGGCGCCAGAAGCGGCACCAGAACTGGACACAGCGCCATGCTCAACCACGGTGCTGTGAACAGAGCCGAGGCGAGAAACAGTCAAGGATGGCGCAGTACAACCTCCCACGGTGCTGTCAGCACCATCGGCGCCGTGAATGGCGCAGACAGCAGAGATGGCGCTGAGTGATGGACCGGGGTGCCGATGACGGTGCCATCAGGGCCCACAGCACAACAAATGGCGCAGAGACCCAAGATGGCACCGACGGACAGTGTCAAGGACAGTGCCGACCCAGGCTTTCCAGCCCAAGAAAACGACACGGGGGGAGCCTTCACCCCCGAAAGGGCGACTGCCAATGTAGTGCCTCCCACCCTTATGCCAGGGGGGACAGACTGGGCCTCCTGCACCACGGAAGGGGCTTCCGCAATGGCAAGGCTACTAGGAGCAGAAGCCCCCTCCTCCACGGTCCGTATAGAACTGGGATGGGAATCTGAGGAAAGGCCGAGAGACCGTGGCTTGGCATGACCAGTGCGCGCCCGTCCCCCGATAGTCGGCGCTCGCCCAACTTTCCACGTGCATTGTTCAATGACACGATGGTCCATGGAGAAGAAGGCGTTGCACGAATCCATGTCATGAAGCGGGCCAAGACACGTGAGGCAACAGTCATGCTGGTCAGTGACGGAGTACTTACAGCCGCACGGGCACCGACGCATAGGGGCCATCCCGTCTTCGAAGTTTTCTTGCCCCTCAACTAAGACATGACCTATAGAAAAAACAACCAAATGAAGACTCTACATAGCTAACAATAAAGAAAAAGGAACAGTCTTACCAGCGACGTCGAGTGATGGCGAACAGCGGAACCAGCAGGCTATAAAATGGCGCCAAACTATGTCGGCATCGATGGATTCGGCGTCAAAGTTGAAAACTAAGGCTTGATAGCAGACAGCAGGCCTCTTGCGCAGAGCTTCCCACAAGGTGCAACCTCTACGACAGGAGACTAAGAACTGGCGGGAGGGCAGGATCGATAACACCTAATGGCCAACCCGCGAGCGCCACACAGTGCATCGGCCTCTAGGGTGGTGACGATGGTGCATAGACTCCACCCACCCCCCCAAAAAAATGGTGCTCCAGCAGGGTCGTGACCTCCAACCACTATACCCAAACGTGATGAATGGTGAAGATTGACACAGATAAGATTAGCCGTTTCCTGTCCTGCCTATGGTCCTTAGTGGCTGTCATACAATAGCTGAGGGCTCTCGACATCCAGACTATAAAGACTCCTTTCACCAGAGGTAGAATGCTCAGTGAAAAAGACAGGTAGGGTAATGGTTTAGTTCAAGTGGAAATCAGAGACCACCTTAGAGAGAAATTTCCTGTTTGTTCTCAGGACCACCTTATCCCTGTGGAATTAAACGAAGTCCTATTCAATGCAGAGCGCCTTGAGCTCACCGATTCTTCTTGCAGAAGTCATTGCCACTAGGAAAACTGTTTTCCAAGTGACATATTTCAAATAAGCAGAAGAGATGGGCTCAAAAGGAGGTCCCATGAGCTTAGCTGTGCATGCATTCAGGTTCACTGCTGGCACCGGTTCCCTGTAAGGGGTTTGCAAATGGGCCAAGTCCTTGAAGAACCTGCTAAAGATAGGCTCTGAAGCCACAGACACATTCCTTCCAGCCGATACATAAGCAGATGCTGCAGCCAGGTGGACCTTGAGGGTACTGGACTGCAACCCAATGAATGTAGAGAGGTAATCAAGAACAGCTGGAACCCCAGCCTGTGTTGGTACCAGTTCTCCAGCTGAACACCAAATAAAAAGCCATTTCCATTTTGAATAGTAGAATTTCTTAGTGGCAGGCTTCCTATAATCTCTTAGAACATCAAACACTTTCAGACAGATGCAAGCCTGCATATTCTAGGTCTTCAAGAGCCAAGCCTTGAGCTTGAGACACGAGGTTTGGGTACAGGAGCCTCCCCTGGTTGGAGGGTAACAGACTGTACCTCCGAGGAAGGTGTATTTGCTCAGCCACAGACACGGACAGCAGCAGAGTACCATGGCTGCCTGGCCCAGTCTGGTGCTATCAAAATCATTGATGCTGACTGGGACCTGAGCTTGAACAATACCGTGTACACCAGAGGGAAGGGAGGAAAAGCATACAGCTGCTTCCCTGACCAATTCAAAGCTAGAGCATCCAGGGGAGAGTACCCTGATCTGGAGGTCTGCAATAGTATTGTGGCAAATGGCGGTTCTGGTGGGATGCAAACAAGTCAATCTCTGGGGTGCCCCACCTCCTGAAGATCACTTCCAACACTTGCCTGTTCAGGGTCCATTCGTGATGGGCCTGGCTAATTCGACTCGGGGCATCTGCGAGGGTGTTGTCCTTCCCTGGCAGATGGATTACCTGTAGAGAAACTCCCAAGGAGTATGCCAGGCTCCACATTTTCATGGTTTCTGTGCACAGAGGACCTGACCTGGTACCTCTCCACTTATTTATGTAGTACTTTGTGGTGGTATTGTCTGTTCTGACCTGTACCACCTTTCCCTGTATTAGTGATGTAAAGGCCTTCAATGCCAGAAACACTGCTGAGTTCCAGCAGAGTTATGTGCTGAGGTGACTCTAAATTGACCAAGTGCCTTGAGCTTGTGTGGTCCCCCAACTGCAAGCCCCACCCCAGTAGAGATGCATCTGTTGTGAGAACAACTGATGGAGACTTCTGCTGAAAGGGAACCCTTTCCCATAGGTTGGATTCCTCTTTCCACCACTGAAGTGCCTGCTACAAGGTTTTTGTTATTGGGATTAACTTTGAGAGGGAGTCTTTTCTTTGGCACCAGTGTGCCCTTAGGTGGAGCTGGATGTGTCTCATTTGGAACCTACAGCCCAGGACCGTGCCTGTGGCCGCAGCCATGTGGCCCGGGAGCTGTAGGAACTGCCTTGCAGTTTTCGACTTGTGCAGGCTGAAAGAATTTGCAATTAACTGGATACTTCTTACCCTGTCTAAAGGCAGGTAGGCCCTGCCTTGCAGGGTATTGATCTCTGCTCCTATGAACTGCAGCACCTTTGCAGGCAGGCAGGAGAGATTTGTTTGTGGTTTATCAAGAACCTCATGGATTCCAGAAGCCTCTGGGTGATCTGCAGACACTGTCTGACTTGCTCTGGTGATTTTCCCACCACCAGCCAGTCATCCAGATATGGAAACACTGACACCTTGCCTTTGAAGGTGTGCCACAACCACTGCCAGGCACTTTGTGAACACTCTTGGAGCAGAGTGAGGCCGAATGGCAGGGCTGAAAACTGGTAGTGACCTGATGGGAGTCTGAACAGGAGGTATTTTCTGCAAGAATCCCATATGTGGATGTGGAAATAAGCATATTTTAGGCCCCATGATGCCAACCAGTCTCCTTTTTGGAGTGTTGGCAGAATCAATGTCAAAGTTTCCAATTTGAACTTTGATTTTGTCAAGTGATTGTTTAGTACCCTGAAGTCTAAGATAAGACTGCCACTTTCCATTTTTCTTTGTGGTAAGGAAATACCTTGAGAAAAAACCCTTTCCTTTCTGCTGAGCTAGGACAGGTTCCACTGCCCTTGACAGTAGCAGGTTTTGAACTTCTACCTCTAGCAGCTTCTTTTCTAAGAGGGAGGATGATCTGAACACTCTGGCTCTCAGAAGAGGAAGGGATTTGAAACTTAGAGACAGTCCCTGACTCACTACCCCCAGAACACACTTGTCTGTGGTGATTTTTTGGCAAACCTGGAGGTAGTGAGCCAGCCTCCCTCTGACAGGTAGAGAGGAGGTGGCCTGTGAAAGCATGTCAGGGTGCTTGCTTAGCCTGGGGCTGAGGCTGGGTTTAAGATCCCTGCCTGGAGCCCCCCTTCTGCCCCTACCTCTGAAGTACTCCTGCTGGGGATACTGTTGGTATTGAGGTGTAGCCACTGTCTGAAAAAAGGGCCTGCTGTGAAAGGACCTGCCCCTGCCTCCGCTTCCATAGGGCCAGGTAGATGGAGGCACGCTCTCTTTAACTGAGTTACTTTTGAAGGTGGCTTTGTATTCATCCACCTTCTTCATACAAGCCACTGTTGTCTCTCCAAAAAGGGAATTACCCTCCAGAGGGAAATCCATGGCCTTTATTTGAGTGTCCTGGGTAAGATTTGTGGCTCTTAGCCAGGCGAACCTCCTTTTGGCAACAGTATTGGCCATCCACCTGGCTGCTGTATCATTAGTATCAGCAGCCATTTGAAACTGATACTTGGCCATACTGTCGACTTTTCTGGGCTCCTTTTCTGGTGGGTGAGAAGCCAGGGGCACCTTAGCCTTGTCACAGGCTGCTGCCTGCACCACCCCTGGTGATCAGGGTGGGAAAACAGAAACTCTGCACCCTCCCTGTCCAACTAGTATTTCTTGTCTAGCCTCTTATCGGGGGACAGAGTTAGGGTTTGTTAAATCGCCAAAGCATCCTTTTTGAAGAATTTATTCACTGGTAATAGGAGCTTTTTTGTGGGGGTTAACCCCATCATCTCGAGGTATTCCACCTCCTCCTCATCTTCAATTTCCTCACATGTGGTGATGTCCAAGGCATCAGCCATTCTTCTAACAAAAGTAAAGTGTGAGGAATAATACTCAGTGGTTCTGGAAGAAGAACCAAAATCCTGCTCGGGGGAAACCTCAGGTTCAATGGGTTCCCCCTCGTCCTCCTCCTCACACTCACCATAATCCTCCTCTTTAACAAATGAGGATTTGTCTGAGGTGCCAGCCTGTCCAGCTGGGACTTGTACAGGTAGGCTGTTGGCCAGTGTAGAAAAGGCCTTGCAAGACTTGCACCACAAAGCCTGTGCTATTTCTTAAGAGGCAGAGCACCCACAGAAAGTCCCCTTTTTTCCAGTAGGGGGTTCTGTGTGCTTTACTTTCTTAATCTTTTTTGAGGAAACTGGAGAGTCGGCCGGTTCAGTAGGCCTCTTAGTAATTTTATCACCCGTCTCAGGGGCTGAATGAGTCACTTCAGTGGTTTCACCCACAGCAAAAGAGGGTGTCGGCTGGTCAGAGCCCGAGGGGACCCTTAGGTGGAGGAAGTTTTTTCTTTAGCCGTTTCAGTCATTTCTCCACTGTTTTCTCTGGGAACGTTTTACAAATATCAGTCTTCTTTCAGGCGATCATAGCCAAGACAGGCAACACACAAACTGTGCTTGTCTGCCTTAGCAAACACTTCCCCACAATCAGTACAATTTTTAAAACCAGGTTCACTGGTTTTCTTTTTAGGTTTTTCCGACATTTTATCGGAACTGATAAAAAAATGTAAACCACTAAATGTAAAAGTTTTATCTAATATTTTGAGGTTGCGGTCGATTCCAGAACCGATAAGGAACCGAGGAAAAAAGTGAACAGAGATTATCGGTTTAGTAACCGATAAAGCGGTTACAAATATAAAAGATTTAAAATAAAATTAAACTAAAAATACAGGTTACTCACCTGTAACAGGAGTTCTAGGAATGGTATATGTTGTTCATCCACACTGTCTGGCAGGTATCCTTGCCGCTTTAAATCTTGCCGGAAGGTCTTCAAGCTGGCTCCTCCCACCCACCCGGTGGTAAACCTCTCGGCTCCGCCCATTATGCCAGATCTGGCCCGCTGGAAGCTCAGGTTGTGCGTCAAAGCCGGCCGAGGTCGAGGAATGTAGGGATAAAATGGGCCACATACCATTCCTAGAACTCCTGTTACAGGTGAGTAACCTGTATTTCTAGGGACATGGATATGTTGTTCATCCACACTGTCTGGCAGACTCCTAGCAGTTCTCCGGGAGGAGGGAGGCAAGCGACACCCCCTACTTAGGGAATAGAGACTGAGAACCGAGGCCCCAAAACCAGCATCCCGGCGTGACTCAAGGTCACAATGTGGTAATGGGTAATAAAGGTGTGTGCTGACTTCAGGTAGCAGCCCTGCAGATTTCTGGATAGGGACGTCCCTGGAAGCAGCCACCGATGCAGCAGTATGACGGGTAGAATGAGCTCTTATCCCTCTGGGAGGCTCCATGCCCGCCAACTTATAGCAGAGATCTATGCAGGAGGTGACCCACCTGCCTATCGTCCGCTTGGCTGCAGGTCTGCCAGGTGCGGCTTCAGCGTAGGTGACAAACAGCTGGCGAACCTCTCCCCGAATTTCAGCCGTGCGCTCCTTATAATAAGCGAGCGCCCTTCTAGGATCCAAAGTATGGAGCCTGTATTCGGCCTCCGAGGTGTGATTGGGGTAGAACACCAGCAGAGTCAACACCTGGTTAAGGTGAAACTCTGACACCACCTTCGGAAGGAATTTCGGGTAGGGGCGCAGGACAACCTTGTCCCTGTGGAAGACCAGGTAAGGAGACTCAATGCAGAGCGCCTGGAGTTCTCCCATCCTTCTGGCTGATGTGATAGCCACCAAGAAGGCGGTCTTCACTACAGGTGAGAGAGATCACACCTGTGCATTGGTTCGAATGGCTTGCCCATGAGCTTTGCCAGTACCAGCAGTAAATCCCACGGAGGTGGAGGTTCTCGCACCGAGGGGAAATGTGATCAAGGCCTTTGAAAAAGCGCCAGACCACCTTCCTCTGCGCCACCGACTGCTCCTGCCCGCGCTCGTAAGCAGAGATGGCTGCCAGGTGCACCTTTAGTGCCGACCTAAGCCCTTGACTAGAAAGGGACCATAAATAGTCCAAAATGCTTGCCACAGAACAGGAGGAAGGGTCCAGCCCTTGCCCTGACACCAAATGGAAAATCTCTTCCATTTGAAGGCGAGCATTTTCTGGTCGACTCTCACGGACGCCCAACAACATTGAGGACCTCGTCGGAAAGACCCAAGGCCTGGAACCTAGCCGCTCCAGGAACCAGGCCGCCAGGTGCAGGGATTGAAGGTCCGGATGGAACACCTTCCCTGATTGACAGAGAGCAGGTCCGGGCAGCTGGAAGCTGCCTCGGGAGCGCGTGGAGCTGAGGCTGAGGAGATCTGGGTACCAGAACTGGCAGGGCCAGTCTGGGGCTATCAGAATCACCTGCGCCTTGTCCCTCCTTGCCTTGAGAAGCACCTTGTGAATCAAGGGAAATGGGGGAAAGGCGTAAAAGAGGCCTGGGGTCCAGAGCCTCGAGAAGGCATCCCCCTGCAGCGAGCCCTGCTGAGGGGGGGCGGCATAAAACAGCCTCAGCTTCACGCTCTCCTGAGGCAAACAGGTCCACCTGAGGTGTGCCCCAGTGGGAGAACAGATCTTGTACTACCTCCGCAGGACAGACCACTGTGAGATGCAGCCCCTATCCGCTCAGGGCATTGGCCAGGGTGTTGGAGGCTCCTGCCACATGAATGGCTAGGAGATCCGCCTCCAGGCTGCGTACAGTGACCAAATGCGGAGAGCTTCCTTGCATAGAAGCATGGAGCGCGTCCCGCCCTGGCGGTTCAGGTAGTACATGGTCGTGGTATTGTCCGTCTGGACTCGGACCACTTGACCCCGGAGAAACGGAGCAAAGGCGGTGAGAAATAGGCGGACCGCTCGGAGCTCCAGCAGGTTGATGTGGCATCGGGACTCCCGAGGGGACCAGAGGCCGTGCACTCGGTGTTCCCCCAGATGGGCACCCCAACCCATCAGAGAGGCATCGGTCGATAGAGAGACCGTCGGCTCAGGGCAGACAAACGGGATGCCCTCCTGCAGATGAGATGGAACGGTCCACCACTGGAGAGCGTTCCACATCTCCTGGGTCACTATCACTAGCTGGTCCAATGGATCGCAGCGTTGTAACCACTGGCTGGCCAGTCCCCACTGAAGGGGCGCATGTGCCAGCGTGCCCAACGGACCACGCTGGTACAGGCCGCCATGAGACCCAGGAGGCGCAGGAAGTCCCGGGCAGGGCGCGATTGCCCAATCAGAAATGATTGGGCAAAGGAGGTAAGAACCTCGGCCCTGTCCGCCGGGAGCCGTGCTCTGGCTCGAAGAGAGTCGAGCTCTGCCCCGATGAACAGGATCACCTGCTTCGGCTCGAGTTCCGACTTGGCCTCGTTGATGAGAAGGCCGACTTGAGAGCAAACCTGGAGGGCCAGATCTCCGGACCGCTCCACCTCCTGTCTGGAGGGGGCTGCTATCAGCCAATCGTCCAGGTAAGGGTACACCCGGACCCCTCGCGCCAGAGGGAATGCTGTCACCACTGCCATGCATTTGGTGAAGACCCTGGGAGCTGGAGATAAGTCAAGGGCATGGCTTGAATCAAGAGGATCCTCCACTCGAAAGCGAAGGAATCTCTGATGTGACGGACGGATAGGGACGTGAAAGAACGCGTCCTGTAGGCCCAGAGAGCAGAACCACACGCCGTGTTCCAGAGATGGTATTATCTGCGCCAGAGTGACCATCCTGAAGGTTCGAGACCTTAGGAACTTGTTCAGGTCGTGCAGGTCGAGAATGGGCGCCAGCCCCGTCGCTTCGGAACCAGGAAATACCTGGACACGAACTCAGGGTCGGGGCCTCTACCTCCCTGATCACCTCCTTTTGGAGGAGGAGAGCGATGTCGGCTCGACGAGCCGCCAGTGAGGCTGCGGACCCCGAGGCCCCCCGAGGTGCGACGGCTCTGAAGGGCGGGGTCTGCTCGAATTCTAGAGGCAGGCCTTTTCCCACCACCTCCAGTACCCACCTGTCCGTGGTAACAGCGGACCAGGCGGAAAGGAAGTGTCGGAGCCGTCCCCCCACGGGGGGAACCAGGGGTAAGGTGACGGGGATGGGGGAGACACCCCTCAGCCCGTCACTGGGCAGGCTTGGAGGAGGGACCGGCCGAGGGACCTCCTGGGCCTTTTCCTCCCTGCTTCCTGTTGGAGAAAGCCGACGGCTTGGGTTTGGGATGCCAAGCTCGAGCCTGCTGGCCCTGACGTTGCTGGGCCGGGAGCGCGGCGCAGAAGGACGAAGGGTTAGGCTCGGCTTATGGCCTTTGGTCCTTCTGAGCGGAAGAGACCGAGTCCAAGGTAGCATTGGACCTCTCGATCCTCTGCAGGTGACCTTCCACCCCAGGGCCGAAGAGGTCAGTCCCCAAAAAGGGAACATCTGCCAACTTGTGCTGGGTATCTGAGGTAAAGGTGGATATCCTCAGCCAAGTCCGACGACGCATGGCCACTGCGGCCACCACCGAACTGGCACGAGTCCTCGATGTCTAAAGCAGTCTGGAGCTGCTGTTTGGCCACTGCCTGCCCTGGTCCCGCACCTGCCTGACTGTAGTCTGCAGATCCGCGAAGATGAGGACGACCATCCAGGGAGCCCAACAGGCATGAGAAAAATAGCTAAGAGGACGGCCGAACTGGCCTGACGGGTCGAGGACGAGCATAGACTTTTCGCCTGGCATAATCCAATTTCTTGATTCCTTGTCGGGAGGTTTGTCCACATCCCTGGCGTTTCCGCACGCTGAAAACGCTGTCGGTAACCAACCCTCAGCAGAGGGTGTTCCAAAACTGGACAGGGAACCGTAGGACCGAGATACTTCCTGGCCATTCTGGTCAAGGCGCAGGGCAGGAAGCAGGGCGCAAAGCTCCAAGGCCGGACCCACTATGGCCTCAGCCACCGGAAAGGCCTCCAGGGAGAATCCCTCAGTCCAGAATTTCCGTGGAGGGATACCTGCTCTTAGAACGGGTTCGAAGCTTCATCCCGTGGACTCCGAGATGAGCCAAGCAACCCAAGAAGGACGAAGGGCTATCGTCCACTGACTGTCCTTCCCGAGGACTCCAAGTCCATGCTTGGAGAAAAAGGAAGGATCATCCTCGGACTCCCAAGAGTCCTCAAAGAGCTGCTCGGCCTGAGCCACCTCCACCTGCCAAGGTTTAATCGGGAGTGAGGGTGACAGACAGCCTATGGGGCAAACCCATAGCCGAATCGAGAATTTTGGTTGGAGCCCCAACTAACGGTGTGAGGCGGAGGTTCCACCAGAATCGGTGGGCAGCTGGAATTGGCCGAACAACCGCCTGGGAACAGGCTCCTCGGCTACAACGAGGGTTGTTTCGCCACTCCGTGACAGCTACTTAATGGCCGGGAAGACGACTGGGTCGGGCTTATTCCCGGTCAAAAGGAGCTGTTGCCACATGAGTTCCTTTACCTCTGACGCAACTTGCGCCGGCTCTCCTCGCCTCGAGAGGAAGATGGCGGTGCCGGGTTGTCGCTGGTGCCGAGACGCCTATGACGGCGGATCGGCTGGACCACCAAGATGTCAGAGACCGAGAGTCTCGCTAGGGCCGAGGACGGCGAGGGGAAGTGTCGGAATCGGCACTGCCTCGGACGATTCCACCGAAGGCTCGGAACCGAGGGACAGACGAGCCGACGGGATCCTCAACTCCACCGGGGAACCGGGAGAGGGGATTCAGCTTCTCCAGCCGACAACTCACGCCTAACGGGTCGAGAAAATCTCGACCGCCGCTGACGGGAGTCTCGGCCAACTGGCCTGACGGGACACCGTGAAGCCAGTGGCCAAGCTGAGGGGTCGCATCAAGTCGACTGTCGACAAAAGGGAGGGGATTCTTCCGCCCCAAGAGCGCCGACGGAGAGACTTACTTTGCTCTTTTGACCTGGAAAAGGGTCCAGAAGAAGTTGGACCTCACCTTTCGCCGAGAGGGTCAGGACAAAGCTCCTTAAAAGAAGCAGAGTAGAGGCACCGAGAGAGCGGACAAATGCCGCAGCTAAGGTAGAAGCGTTACCGCCTTCCTCTGTTCGAGGGCGATCATCTGCTCGTTGATCCACCGAAATTACCGCCGATACCGCCAACCGGCCTCTTTAGACGAATCCGTGGAATTCCTTTTCTCGGCGCCCAGTTGTAATCGGGCAGCACGGCCTCAAGGACGAGGGCCGGGTAAGGAAGAGCATGTTGCAGGCTCATGGTCGTGCTCAAGGCCCGGCAGTAGATGCACGCGGTGAGGCGGATCCGCCCTAGACATCTTCTGCCCAGAAGGGCACCTCCGGAAACCGAGTCGATGGTCCATCGCAGCCGCGAGGGAAGAAGACCAAGTCTTTTAGCAAAAACTTTTGATTTAACTTCAAGAATTAGGAACCAGTCTTATACGCAGAGCGTTAAGGAGGGAACCTGAGCTTCCAAGCGGTAAGGAAGATCTGGCGTCATGGGGCGGAGCCGAGAGTTTTACCACCCGGGTGGGTGGGAGGAGCCAGCTTGAAGACCTTCCGGCAAGATTTAAAGCGGCAAGGATACCTGCCAGACAGTGTGGATGAACAACATATCCATGTCCCTAGAACTAACGGGTTTTTTAGTCAGAAAACCCCGAAAAGAACTAGGTTCCCCATCAGTTCTACCGAACTGGGAGGAACCTATAAAAATACCCAAATTAACACTAAAACTAAGGTTTAGCTAAAAAATACAATAAGTAAAAGGCAGCAAATGAAAGAAACAAGATACTTATATATATTTATAAAAAGTTTCCTCATGTCACAGGTACAAGTTGAGGAGAGGAACTCTGAGCGACTAGACTTGACAGGTGGAGAGTGACATTTGAGGGGGTTTAGAACTACGGCAGTTAAGTTCAAGGCAGCATTTCAATAGTTGTCACCTGCAAAGTTGTCATCATTTGCTTGTGTTTTATCCTCCCCGGGCAGTTCTGGCTTAAAGGGAAACTGCAGAAAGTTAGGAATACCTGAGTATTACTGGAGTTAGAATGCTTAACTTTCTGAACCTCATTACTTGGTCCCAAAATGAAAAATAAAAATCAGGGACGCCATTTTATAAATCATAATAAGGCATTCCAGGATGAGAGTAATCGAGGGGTAAACAGCACTTCTCGGGTGCACAAAGCCCTCGGCTTCGCCTTGGGCTTCACTTCCAGAGGTGTGCCGTTATCTCACAATATCGCACACACTTTCATGCCTTATTGCTTAAGTAATCCCTCTCCACCTATCAATCATCTGTCTTTCCTCACATTCAATAAATGGAATGTTTGTTTATCATGGAATACTGGAATTCAAATTTTTACAGAATTCTTCTGGCAGAAATATTCATCCTCTCACTCACAGGCTGAGACATGGTCTCAAGTTTCTTTGTTGCAGTGTAAGCAGTAGAGGTTGCCCCTGAAAGCTGGTAAAAATAGGAAGGGTTTTTTCACGACCTAAGAAATATCAGGCATTAAAACTGCAAACAGTCTTTCATTTTTTAAATTTGTATACTTAAACAGGGAATCATGCAAGGAAAGAATGGCCGTTTCTTATCTTTTAAAATTTAAGAACGGTTGACTTTCTAGGGCTTGGCTGAAGGTTTTAAGCAAGTAAAGGTGACAGCCTTGTTTGCCATGGTAATCACATGAGTGAACCAGGTTATCAATTTGATGTTATTTACCCAAGTTCCACTGCCTGAACTTGTTCCAACCTGTGCATTTCTGGGTGATTAACATATGGGCAGGGCCCCTGGCGTTCTGCGGCAGCATTTTCTGATTTCTGCGGCATGATTTATTCATTTCGCTGGCAGAATGCAGTCCTGTCACTGGCTAAATATGATGTGATGTAATCGATGACATCATATGCTGAGCATAGAAGAGGGGCTTCAGGATAAACGAGGTGGGAAAGAAAGCCTGACACTATGGAAAAACAGTGTATTTATATGAAAATTCACCAAAAACAATGAATTCTGTGGCACTGTATATATTCTGAGGCATGATGCAAATTTTGCGGCAAATTCCGCAACTGCAGAACCGCAGAATTCCAGGGGCCTTGCATATGGGTCTCGAAACTTATTTAGCCAGTCAGGAAACAGGAAATTTTCAACTCATTTTCTAAAATTTTAAATGGTACTTGCCACCAGTGTGTAAATCAGAAAAAACGACTGATTTTATAAAAGGGTCAGTAGCAGTGGAACAATTTTGGAATTGGAACCAGTATTAAAGAAACAGCTTCCACGTGGAAAATTGGTTACAGGTTCAGTGCAAGGGGTTTCCAACCAGCTGCAAAACAACCACAGCTGACAACAGACCCCCCAAACACTGAGGGTACGGACATGAAAACAGGGGCATTGTCCCTTATAGTCAATCTACAGACTAAACTTATTCAGGAGCACATGTCCTGCTTGTGACATTTTTTTTGGTAAATAAAAATTTTATTGAGATACGGACATACAAACAATACATAAAATGGCCACTAGGACTGTACAATAATAACCTACTCAGGGGCACAGCCCCTTGGAGATACAACACTAAACATGATCTCTCAATTCCTGCTGAAGTACAATAGTGCAACATAGCCATAAACGTGAACTTGCACCATGGAAATGAATAAACGTAACAAATTAAGGCAGAGTAAGAACCAAAAATACAGAGTAACACACTGAGACATCATAGTCTCAAACATGGCAACAAAGAACGCATTTCCAACAGGGAAAGTAGTGGTGTTATCTGGTAGCTAGAGGGGTCTGCTTCACTAACTATCTGTATTCAGTGATGTGCCGAGGTGTGTGTGCTGGGGCATGTAGCGTCTCTATGGTATTTTATAATATTCCAAAGCTAAGAGACCCCAGATCTTTGTAAAGGTTTCCATCTTGCTGCATGTAACATAATGAACTAATCTGAAACTTGCTGCAATGAACTCAGAGTAGCACCTTCTCTAAGACCTAACATCACCAGCTGGGAAGTGTGGGTTAGTTCAGAGTTGGTTGGGGTCCTGCAGATCTGTAAAATTCCCTTCCAGAACTGTTCCAGCCCTATGCATAGCTAGAGAAAGTGTGTTCGGTTCCCTGTGGATAGGTATCATCTTCAGCAAGTGTCTGAGGGTGACAGGCTTCATTTGTGGAGCTTATGTCAGTATGTAAATTATTTCTAGCTCAATAATCTTGCAGCCTAGCACATGGGTATTAAGTTCCTGCTGGTGGGGGAGGGTTAGTGTCAGCATTTTATCTATTGTCCATGTGCAGCTCTAAAGGTCACTCCCCCAAAGGCAGTATATCTTAAGCATTACAATCCATCTGGCTGTCCGAATCTGCCCAAACACAAAGAGGATACAAGGACACTCTTACAGGGTTATATATCCTAACACTTTTCATGCTTATTGGAAGGATCGGACTCTTTGGGAAGTCTAAGCCCATATATCCACCCAACCTCATCCACCTTGTTTAGTCTTTACCGAGATTCCCTGACCAAGCATACTGGGAGCCACTTTGGGCTAGTACTAGTTTTTGTTTGTAAGAGGGGGCGGATGGAAAGCACAGGGGCAGAAGCTCCAGGCCCTCGGGCACACTAACCAATGAGAACTCCTTTTGAGGGCAGTTTTTTTGTTTGTAATGGATAAATGGATCCACGCCCGTTATGGGGCCTGGAACTGTTTGACACCATCATTTAGCCAAAAAGTGATGCAGTGCTCCCTCTTTCATCCACCACCCTCGCTTAGCACCTGTGTAAGCTGCTTTCCCAATTTCCTACAATGATACTGCCCTCCTTTAACAGTCACCCTCGCTGTCCGACGACCACGGGGGGTTTAGTGTGTACTGTCTCCAAAGAGGTGAGTTAATCTTCCCCTGCTTATCCACCAGGCTCACGTTCACCATTATTAGTTGTGCATCACAGCTGGCTTGCGATTATCTTTATGATTTCCTGGCAAAACATGTACATTTATAATATCTGGACAGAAGTCTCATATGAGAAAACAGGCCGCTCTGTTAATATAATAAAAAGAATCAAAGCCAATAAATGTGACTCTCTGAGAGATTAGTTTTACATGTGGCTGTTTATTTATTTATTTATTGTAATATCTCTGCTCATGAACTCTGTCAGCGTAAGCTGCGCTGCCTTTGAAAAAGCAAAATACTCACCCAGCGAGGAACAGAACCTCATATTCCGAATACTTTTACATAACCTTTGCTGAACATCATTTTGTCTGGTGTGTGCATGTACTTTGTAATCATATTAGAAGTGGACCAGTGACTAGCAGTCTACGTAGTGCAGAGGTTTGAAGCTGAAGGGGAGGCACTGCGAATGTTAATGCCTTGCTTCTCCTAGATTTCTTCATGACAAACTGTTCTGATTGTTGGTGTTGAGCTTTGGAGCCAAAGTGGAAGGGGTTGAAAATGTTACTGCCTAGCCTGCTTTTTTTTTTTTTTTGTATTATCTATTTTTCCCCCGGCATACCCAGTCGACCACTCCTTTGGGCTACCTAAGCCCACTCCTGCCACTGAACCCCCACTGCCGTCCACTGCCCCATATCTTGCCAGATCCCTGGTTGTCCCGGCATATCCCTCCACCAGCGCCCCCCCCCCATGGTCACGACAAGGGAGAAGAGACTTTCTGTGTCTGCAGACCCTTCTATCTTCATCAGGGGTCCGACGAGGGAGCAGCACGGACATCTCCGGCTTTGTGGCGGTTGGGTCGCTGTCAACCAGACGGCCAGGCAGCCATTTTTCCCCACTGTTTCTTCCCACCCACCCCCTCCACCCATTTGGTGCTACATGCCGCGGCATCCTGGCTTGATGCACCTGCTGCATGTGGTCACCGACTTCATAAGGTGGGTCACGAAGGCCGACCACTAGGAGGCGCTCAGGCGTGCTGCCCCGGAAGGAGCACGTCCCATGGATGCTCTTAACCTCCTGCGATCTCCGGCCTCATCCATGAAAGCGAACCCAGGTCACTAGTAAAAGCCAGGTGAACCCACTTCGCCCCAGTGCCACGGAGCCGGCTTGCCTGCTTTTTAAAATAATGTCTCCTGGTTTTCTTCATGACAAGATTGCTTTATGGGTAGTCTATCGAAAAGGACTTATGGTGATGGTGACAGGAGTATGTGTGTGTGAGAGAGAAAGAGTGCGCGCGTGTGTGTATACACACACACTCTCTCTCTCAAAGTTCTAAATCCTTAATGTGTTATGTTAAAGGGACACCGTCAACCCTTTTTGCATGTACAAAATGTAGGTTTTCAACTAGAAATACCTTCTCTAAAACTCACTGAAGAAGCTGGTTATATGATCTGCTTGCTTAATAGGACTGAAATGCATAGGAATGGTGCTATTATACCCAATCGTGTTGCTTAAAATTCTTGATCTATTCTTAACTACATTCATCTTGAACATCAGGAACTCCTCCAAACAGTGCAGTCACACTCATGATACAACAGTCTCCACTCCTCCCAACAGCATTATGAGTGACGACTTTGTGTTAGGGGCATTCTTAAGTCCAGGGAAGATGCAGTGGAAGCTGATCAAAGGATGTAAACACAATTTTGTGGGTAACACCAGTATGGTGGACAGTTTTTTTACAAAAAGGAAAAAGTTGGAATCAAACTACTAGCTACATCGGCAGTCTCTACAGAATGTGAGTAATCATTATATGTTTTTTAAATTAGGGGCAATTTGAGGCCGCGAGGGGGGGGGGTTGGCTGTATCCCTTTAAGAAGGCACAGAATGTAATGACATTCTACAAAGTCAGATGACAGCAATCGGATAATACTGTAGTGAGCCAATTAAAAAAAATGCTAGTCAAGTAAAACAAAAAAAGTACACTGATATTAGAGTGTGTACTGTAAATAAAGATCAGGCATCCAGATTGTTTAACGAAATCACATTTTATCATTACACCAACGGAGGTTTCAAATGGGTAAAACAAATACATTTTTACTTTAGATCTTTAAATATACCGTTACTGATGAGGAAACTGCCACCCTCTATTATCCGCCAAATTCAGATTGCACGGAGGATGGTGGATAAGAGAGGGTATCACACTGTACACTCCATCTTATAGATAAGATTCACTATGGTTCCCTATTCGTCTATGGATGGGATATATGCATCGCCCATTTTCTGGTTGTAGCCTTTTTGCAGGCCAATATATAGACCTCCAGTATATATCAGCCATGTTTCTCCCTACATTCCTTTGGAAAATGTTGGTGAAGATAAAGGGTACTAGCTAGTGCTGGATCTCACCTAGTTGCCTTCTATCTCAGTTTCTACATTCTTAAAGAAAGACTGGATTTGTGGGCATTCCCACAGTGTGTGCGCGCATGAGCGTACCTCCATTTTCTGTTACATTAGCGCCTAGGGTTAAATTGTGCAGTGATAACTAGCTCAGTACAGAAGCTGCTGTTTCCATCAGTATTCCATGATAGAGATCTACAAGTACCTCACAAGGTGAAGGAGAGAGTCTCTTTCAAATGAAAGAGCACCAGGACCCAAGGGTGTGATGAAGCGGGGGTTAAGCTACTTCACTGAAAGAGTCGCGCATGCCTGAAACAGACTGCAAGCAGAAGTGGTGGAGGCGAACACAGTAGGGCGATTCAAGCATGCGTGGGATACACATAGTGCAATATTAGTAAATGAATATAGAGATGGGAGGGTCGCCAGAGCCCAGTTAGGGTCTGAAGAGACAGACTATGCAGGGATCACCTGGGCAGAATGGGTGGGCTGTGTGATCCTTTTCTGCCAACCAATTATATGCTTGTGTTTTGGGGCTTCTGTGTCAGAGGCGCAGAATCCTGAACTAGGCAAAGCAATGCCATGTGTCCCTAGCTGCCTCTCTCAAGACACATCCAGCAGGTATTCCAAGCCTGTTGCATTAAGTCCTTCCACAACTCTGTATTCCACGTTGCTCTTGGGGTTTTTGTGGCGCCCCCCCCCCCCCCAAAAACTGTGGAAAGTTCCCCGTATATGTGTCTAGCTTGGGGCGAGATAATGCCATCCATGGTGTTTGGGACACCAAGCCTGTAATGCGGATGGAGAACCTGGTCCAGCACATGCGTAACTTGTAGGTATTGCCAGTGCTGGTGGCTTGTCAAGTGCAAACTCAGCCTGGAGCTGCCCGAAGGTTTTCAGATGGCCCATTACCACATCTGTTAGCTGGGACAAGCTATGCACTCCTTCTGAGGACCAGGAAGGTCAGTCTATGGGCTTAACCCCTATTTTGAGGGCTGGATTCTGCCAAAGGGGAAGACAGGTGAACTATGAGGGCATCACTTTGTTGGGCTAAGAGAGCCCAGGCCTTTACTGTAGGGTTAACTGTTGGATGGGCACTTAGCCCTGGGGGAACCTTATCAAAATTAATAACCCTTGGAGGCTAGCACCTAGTAAAAGAGCCTCAGAGCTGGACCATTTGGGCTGCAAATCTGGCAAGCTAGGGGAAGAGGCTTACATCAGCTGCACCATGTGTTGAGCCCTCCTTTGTCTGTAGGTTGTGAGAGTTTCTTGTGGCTGATGCAGTCAGGACCCTTGCTCCACATGAAGTGAAGCATTTTCTGGCATACAAATTTGAACAGTCCCAGGCCAATTTTGATAGGGAGGTTATCCAGGATATACTGTACCCTGGGTACCTCCTTCATTCTGAGACTATTGCAGTTAGCCCCAGCCTTTAAACTGCCCCAGAGAACAAAGGGTTAACTTTCTATGCAGAGCATAGAACGCTGAGCACGAGCTCGGTTGAGGTCTCTGTCTGGAGCCCTCTGAAATCCAACAGTCAGATTCTTACGAGCAAAAAACTCACTAACTATCCTACGTGGAAATTGTAAAATTTTTACTAGTCAACTGGCAACAAGAGTTTTGAATTCCCAAGGAAGACTCAAGTCAGGAAACCCAAAACCAAAAAGCAATCCAAATAAGAATAATAATAAAACAAACACCCAAACAAAAAGAGGAGGGTGTAAAAGGAGCACCTCTGAGATGCAACACTGCACCTGCCCATCCACTTCCCCAAAAACAGGTTCTGAGAGGGGAGGCAGGTCAGAATACAGCAAGACTCCATTAGAAGAAACACAATTACTAAGGTATTTTTTTCTTCAAACAACATGAAGTCTTGCTGTATTCTGACTATTGCAGACTACCAAGCAGTACCTCCATGGAGGAGGGACAGAACCTACTTTGGGAATAGGCTCTGAAGTACTGCTGTGCCAAACCGAGCGTCACTCCTAGCCTGGATATCCAGAGAGTAATGCTTGGTAAAGGTATGGACTGTTTTCCAGGTGGCTGCTTGACAGATTTCTAAGAGAGGAATATCCCTGGCAGCAGCCAGGGAAGCAGCTGTACCTCTGGTGGAGTGAGCCCTGAGGCCTGAGGGTGGAATCTTCCCTAGTTTCTCGTAGCAGAATTGTATACAAGACACAATCCACCTAGCAGTAGTTCTCTTGGTGGCAGGTTTGCCCTTTCCCACTTCTCCATAAGTGAGGAATAACTGAAGGGAATCAAACCTGTGACCCTTGGTACACTCTATGTAGTAGCCAAGGGCCCTTTTAAAATTTAAACTGTGTAGCCTCCTCTCTCCTGAAGAAGAATGATCGGTGAAGAAAACAGGGAGACACACAGACCAATTCAAGTGGAAATCTGAAACCACTTTGGGAAAGAACCTTCTACTGGTTCTAAGGACCACTTTATCCCTATGAAAGGAGATAAAATCAGGTTCCACTGACAGGGCTTGCAATTCACTGATACGTCTGGCAGAGGTAATGGCTACTAAAAACACAGTTTTCCAAGTCAAGTACTTAAGCTCTGCTGAGGACATAGGTTCAAAGGGAGGTTGCATAAGTTGAGCAATGCAAACATTTAAATCCCAGGCAGGGGCAGGGTCTCTAAAGGGAGGATTAGTATGAAGCAAACCCTTAAAAATGTACAGAACACAGGATGAGATGATAGTGAGGAAGACTTCCCCACTGACAGAAAAGCAGAAACAGCTGACAAGTGCTCCTTGAGAGTAGCTGGTCTGAGGCCTGAGCCATTCAAATGGACCATATAATCCAGAACTGTAGGCAATTCAGCAGTGTCTGGGGAAATATGTTTCTTGGAACACCAAATGCTGAATCTCTTCCATTTGGAGTTATAGGTTTTTCTAGTGGCGGGCTTCGAGAGGACGTTGAGAATATCCAGAACCCCCTGAGACAGATGCAAATCTGCATACTCCAACTCTTCAAGAGTCATGCCTTGAGATTGAGAGACTGAAGATTGGGGTAGCAAATCCTCCCCTGAGAGGAGGTGAACAGGTTGTAATTCCTGGGAAGAGACAGGGGAAGATGGACTGCTAGGGACAGCAACAGGGGGTACTAAGGCTGTCTGGCCCAGTCTGGAGCAATCAGAATCACTTTGCAAGGTTGTGACTAAAACTGAACAGTAGAGGAAAGGGAAGGAAAGCATACAGAAATGTCCCTTCCCAGTTCAGAATCAGAGCATCCAGAGGGACTGAGGCCAAGATTGGAGGTCTGCAACAAAAGAGAGGAAGTTGGTGATTGTCTGGGGCTGCAAAAATATCCATCTCTGGAGTGCCCCACCTTGAAAAAAATCACCTTCAACACCAGAGGGTCCAGGGACCATTCATGATGGCCCTGTGAGACCCTGCTCAGTGCATCGGCTAGCACATTGTCCTTCCCTGGAAGGTGGACTGCTATCAGAGAGGTTTGCAGGGAATAAGCCAGGGACCACAATGTCATGGCTTCTGTGCACAAGGCCATAGACCGAGTGCCTCCCTGCTTGTTGATGTACCACATGGTGGTGGTGTTGTCTGTTCTGACCTGAACCACCTTGTTCTGCACCGATTGAGAGAGAAAGCTTGCAGGGCCAGAAAAACTGCCCGGAGTTCTAGGAGGTTGATATGAAGAAGGGATTCCTGAGGGGACCACAGTCCCTGGGCAGTGAGGGCCCCCAGATGGGCTCCCCAGCCCAGAAGGGAAGCATCTGTGGTAAGGACCACTGAATAGGACTGAGTGACAAATGGGACCCCTTGCCTTAAATTGTCCTGATCCTGCCACCATTGAAGGGCTTGGATCAGGGTTCGAGTCACTGGAATCAGTTTGGTAAGGGAATCCTTCCTCTGGGACCAAAAGGCCCTCAGATGGAACTGAATGTCCCTCATCTGGAATCTTGCCCCTTGGACCACTGCTGTAGAAGCTGCCATATGGCCCAAGAGCTGAAGGAAATGCCTTGCTGGTTGGGACACCTGAAGGCTGAAGGAAGAAGCCAGTTCTATAAGAACTCTTGCCCTCTCCAGGGGAAGGCTCTTGCTTTGACAGTATCCAGCTCCACCCCTATAAAGGTAAGGAGCTGCACTGGCTCGAGAACTGACTTGGGAAGGTTGAGAAGAAATCTTAGAGAAGTGAGCACTTGCTGGGTCACTTGCAGGTCTGACTTGACCTGGTCTGGGGACTGGCCCACTATGAGCCAGTCATCCAGATATGGAAAAATGGAAATATTTTGTCTTCTTAGAAAGGCAACGACTACTGCCAGGCACTTTGTGAAAACCCTTGGAGCTGACGTTAGGACAAATGGCATTGCTTTGAACTGATAGTGGCCTGAGGGCAACTTGAACCTGAGGTACTTTCTGTGGGAGCACCTGATGGGAATGTGAAAATAGGCATCTTTGAGGTCCAGGGAGGCTAGCCAGTCCTCTGGCCTTAGACAGGAAAGAATTATTCCCAGAGTTACCATCTTGAACTTTGGTTTTAAAAGATGTCTGTTCAGATATCTTAGGTCTAGGATGGGTCGCCACTCCCCTGTCTTTTTTGGGGTAAGGAAGTACCTGGAGTATAGACCTTTGCCCCAGTGTAGGATAGGAACTCTCTCTCTCTATGGCTCTTAAGCCAGAAGAGATTAAACCTCTGCCACTGCCTCTAGGGCAAGGATTTCTGAGAGACCTGCATGTGGAAGAGATCTGGGTCTCATCTACGGAAATTTTTGAAGCTGAGAACCAGTCCCTGGCTTACTACTTCCAGGACCCACTTGTCTGAGGTAACAGACATCCAGTCCTGGACAAAGTAAGCCAGCCTGCCCCCTACTGGAATAGAAGAGTCGACCCGGGCAGGCCCATCAAGGTGTCTACTTGGCAAGGGCCATAGGCTGAGGAGTGGATGCAGCCCTGCTCATCCCCCTTCTGCCTCTCCCTCTGAAGAACCCCCTCTGTGAAAAAGGAGAACAGGTCTGTGGCTGGTAAAAATGCCTATGAAAAGGCCTGCCCTTAGACTGCTGCCTTTGAGGAGTTGCCTGCCTCTCCTTGGCCTGAGCACTCCTGTAAGCGGTCCTGTACTCATCCATTTTCTTCATGTAATTTTCTGTCTGCTCCCAAACAAGAGAATTACCCACTACAGGAAAATCAATGGCCTTAGCCTGGGTGTCCTGTGAGAGGCTAGTATATCTGAGCCAAGCCATTCTCCGAAGAACCACAGATGTAGCCATGACTCTTGATGACACATCACTGGAGTCCACAGCAGCATGAAACTGTACTTTTGATGCCTCAATCCCATCTGCAGCCACCTCCTCCAGCTCCTTGGCTAGCTGGGGGGAGGCCTGTTTAGCCAGCACCAGTACAATGTCCCACCTGTACTTCTGATACCTGGCTGTATAGGCCATACAGTTTGCCTGCCTGAGTCCCAAGGAAGATGCCATGTACTGCTTTTTTGCCATGGCATCAATCTTTATAGAGTCTTTGTCTGGGGGGTGTGAAGCCAAGGGAATATTTGCGTCGTCACAGGCGGCAGCCTGCACTACTCCAACATGGCTGCATTGCTGGTATAAAAACTCTGTATCTGAGCCCGATAGTGTGTACCTCTTGTCCATCCTTCTGTCAACAGGAGGTACAGAATTGGGAGATTTCAGGATTTTTTGTGTCTGTCTATTCCCCTTCACAAATCCTTTGGGAAGCAGTCTCCTGGACTCTGGGATGTCCATCATTTCCACATAATCAGGCTCCTCTAGATCCTCCATTGCCTCCTCCATAGGAAGCTGGAGGGTTTCAGCCACTTTTCTGTAAAACAGAAAATGGGAAGGGGACTCAGAAAGCCTAGGAGGGGAAATACCATAAGGTCTGTCTGGGGAGATGTCCGGTTCCACAGGTACATTGAGACTTTCACTATCATCTTCAAACTCCGGTTCATAAAAATCGTCAGGGGTTTAATCTTGAACCAGGGGAACCGACCAAACCGAACCCCTGCCAAAAGGTGCCGGATCAGTCGGAACTGGGCGAAGCGATTCCACAATCCGAATCGCTCTGGCCATTTCCTCGGCGGTCGGAACATGAACCTCTGGATCCGAACCGGTGGATTTTTCTTTGCGTTTCTTTTTTGTAGGAACCGACCCCTCAGGATTGGCTCTCCTCTTGCCCAAAGAAGTATCACCCTGGTCTGAGGGCACTCCTTCTGGTTCGGTCGGAACCGAACTGGGCTGGCCATCCGGGTCAGCGGACTTCTTGGCCTCCTTTTCCCTCAGTCTACCTAATCTCTTTTCAAGGATAGATTTAGGAAATTTTTTTTACAAATTTGGCAGTCTGTATCGAGGTGTTCAAACCCCCGACAATAAACACAGGTGGTGTGGGGATCGACCTTAGCAAAGACCTCCCCACACTCACTGCAGTGTTGAAACCCAGTGGGCCCGTTTTTTTTCCCCTTGGGTTTCTCTGACATGGCCAACCTAACCAAACTTACCCTTTTAGTGCAACCGCCAGGCAAGACTTCTTATCGGTTCCCAACCGTGTCACCAGTATGAATGTTTTTAAGAACCGATAAGGACCGGTAACCACTTTTAAAGTAAAGCACAAGGATTCACTACAAGTGACTGGTTCAACCGAACCGATCTAACACTTTACAATTTCCACACAGAAAAGAACAAAACCTATCTATTACTCACGGTACCACAGACAAGAGACTGAACCAGCGATGCAAATAAATTCTGTTTAAAACCGACAATTTAACCGAGACTTTAACAGACTTTCGAACCGAGCTGAAGGAGAAATCTCCAGAGCGACTGTTCAGTGAGGCGGAGTAAAGAATCTGATGGTTGGATTTCAAAGGGCTCCAGACAGAGACCTCAACCGAGCTCGAGCTCAGCATTCTATGTTTTGCATAGACAGTTAACCCTTTGTTCTCCGGGAAAGTTTAAAGGCTGGGGCTAACTGCAATAGTCAGAATACAATAGTCAGAATACAGCAAGACTTCATGTTGTTTGAAACACAGGCAGCTTCATCTGGCAAGGCCTCTGTCCAAAGCAGGTGCCGGCCCGCCAATGCAGCGGCAAGACATCCGCTTGCAATGCAGACACCAGGATCCGTAAAAAGACCCAGGAGTTGGGAGGGCCAGCCAGAGAAGGACTAAGCTGCTCAAAGGGCGGTTCTCCTTTTCGGGGGTCCAGCCCATTAGCAACCTCTGGCAGAGGCCAGGGGAACCACAGAAAGGCCGGTGCCTAACTATGTGGGAGGCAAGATGGATGTTGATGTAGACGAGGCAGGGGCTGAGCTCCAAGTGGAACTGGGGGCCAGGCCAAAAAAAAAAAAAAAAATGAAGGGGGAGCAGGTTGAGCTTCCCCAGCTCACTAGTACTCCATGACAAATATATCCTCAGACATTTCAGCTTATTGTCTGCCACCTGTAATCCCCCATGGGAACCCCTGCAGGTTTTTACAACTGTTGGAGGCCGGAATGAGTGATTTGGACAAACTGGGTTTATAGTCGGACAGCTTGCCAAACTGCTCTAGCAACTCTAGGGTTGCTTGCATGGACTCTTCTGGGCAAGTCAAGGTGAGTGTTCCCAACCCAGCTGGATGCCATGTATGGTCTTATGTAGCTGGATAACTTGCAGGAGGGGTTCCAATGCAATAACAAAAAGGGAGGGGGTCAGTCCCAGCACGATCCTCTACACAGTGAGAAAGGGGCCAAGGACTGTAAGTTAATTACTACAGAGGCTGACGCTCTGTTATACAGAGTGGTGCTTCATAAGCATTTTACCACCAACAGACAGAGGGTTTAGGACTTCAACTCCCAAATGAGCTTCAGCTGTAAGTGAACTGAAAGCAACAGAGATCTGGGGCCCTATGCACAAATGATATATTGTGCCTCAAAAGTGGTAGCAACGACTACTTGGCAGCACAGTTCCTAACTGCGTCACTTTCTGTGCTATAACTCAAGGGTTGCAAGCCTTTTTAAACAGTAGTGGGGTTCAAGAATGAATGGGATAGGCACAAGAGAAAAGGGGAGGGGGCGAGAAAGCTGTAGATCAAGTACAGTCTGCGGTAAGGGGAAAAATGGGCAGAGGGTGGGCTAAGCAGTCCTTATCTGCCATCAAATTCTATGTTTCTATGTTTCCCTGTGCTGCCACAATGGTCACTGCAACAACACAACGAAAGGGCTGTTACATGCCAGAGCACTCTGCAATTCACTCCAATGGGTGATGCAGGTGTGCCCAGCCAGACTGATCCAGCCAGGGTTGTGGATGTGGGGGAAGAGGGATAGGGAAAGGGAAGGGGGCAACTGAACACCTGGGAGGAATTCCACTGTTAGCTGAGAGGGCCGCTACACCAAGATAGCCAGCAAGAGACTAACAAAAAATGTAATTTACGTACCTACCGTAATTCTTGATAGTCTCTTGCATCCTCACCATTCACTGCAGTCAGCCCCGCCCACAAGACCACACGTGGCACTCGAGGGTTGGCCATTAGGTGCCGCTGACTCCTCCTCCACCCTAGTTCTGTTCTGCCTTGCACGCTCCAGATCCTGTGCAGAGAGGGCAATGGCTTGCCTAGACTCCTCCGAATCAGGCAACAATGTTAACATCTGTGCCAGCATTGACCACAGATGCCAGCTGTAGGCAGCGTGGTCAGCCTGATGTGCTGTGATGCAGAGCAGCACACGAGACAAAGAGAAAAATGAAAATGATGTACCTACTGTAATTCCTGTTCTTCTCTTCTCTTGTATCTTCACCATTCATTACTGATAGATGTAGCCAGAGGAGTCCACTTGCTTGGCTGTTAGGCGCCACAGACTCCTCCTCCACCCCAGTTCCGTTTAGCCGGAGAGGATGAAAAACAGGTTTAGAAAAGAGGGAGGCAAAAGAGCTGAGGGACAGGAAAAAGGAAAGGATATAAACTGAGAAAGGCATAAGCCAAACAGGGGACAGAGAGAAGAGAACCCTACCCTAAGTGACCATGGGGCCCCAATCCTTGGGCAGTCTCGAGAGAAGAGAAGGCAAAGGACAGAAAGAAGGAGAAAAAAAAGAGAAAGCTAGTGGGCAAGAGAGGACGAGGAGGGCTCTCCACCATATTAATCTGGAAGACCACTGGCTTGAAAAGATTCAAAAACCCTTGTGGAATGAAGACAAGGGAGCAAGGATCCCTTCACTACAGGGATTAAAGGACCAAGGTCTGAAGGGGATTTAGCTGGCCTTGCAGCCATGGCGGAGGCCGCTCTATCCCCCCACATTTTACCCATTCCTGTGTTAAGCATCTCGGGAGTCTAGGCCTCACAGACTGTCCTCTGGAGAGAAGAGGGGCAGTCTTGTTCAGAAGAGGAGGAGTGAGTCCAGGCTTGTAAGAAAGAATGGGAACAACCCAGCTAGAGTTTTCCCATAGTGTACAGGCGTAGTCCCCACTTCAGCAGAAGAGGACCTTCGGACATTTGAGCCATACGAGAAGAAAAAGAGAAAGCAGGAAGGAAAATCTCATGAAGTCTCCCAGGAATGCAATTCAACAGCTAGGGGAAACCCAAGCCAGAGGATCATGAAGAGAATCCCAGGGAGTTTCCTCAGAGGTTAGAGTGAAGACCCTACTCACCGTCCTCCAGGTTGAATGCTCTGTGACTTTTAGAGAAGGAAACAGAGAGCTCTGAGGTACCGGGGGACTCAGCCCCCAGTTGGCCTCTAGGAGGGGGAAGGCGAGCAGGGTGGAGGCAATGCCTAAGAACTGAGGCTCACGAGGGGAAGGTGGGAGGGAATCAGTAATTTTTATTTACTTCGTTTTTGTTGACTGGGTAAGTGCACTAGACAAATCCTGCCTATTTTCAGGCACGACCAGGGGGTTGGGGATACAGATGAATGCCAACTGACCTTGAACCAGATTAAGCTGTTCGTGGTATTTTTAGTGAATGAGGGAAATTTGGCCAGGACACTGGGGAAATTCCCCATCTCTTTTCGAGAAGTGCCATGGGATCTTTAACATCCACCTGAACTACCACCAGTCCAGGCAGATGGGACCCAGTTTAACGTCTCATCCGAAAGACGGCACCTCAGAAGCGCAGCACCCCTCTCATACTGCACTACAGTGTCAGTATTGGGATATTAACCCACGTGCCAGATGTGGGAACTGAACCCACAGCCCTCTGATCTCCCGGCCTCAGAGGTGAGTGTGCTACCTACTGAGCCACTGACACCGACAAATGAATGGTGAAGACACAAGAGAAGATCAAGAATTACGGTAGGCACGTAATCTTCATATCTTCTCCTGTCAATCTTCACCATTCATTACTGCTAGGTAAGTACCAAGCCCCCCCTCAGAGGGGACCTGGCACATCCCTGAGGGAACAGATCCCTCAGCCTCCTGCAGGTGAGGCGCAGGAGGGGAAGACCCTAAAGCCCTGTTAGACCAGCAAGATCTAATGCTGTTCAGGAAGAGGTGGTGTCCCCCATGGCCGGGGAGAGCGCCCCGATAAGGTCCTCCTTGACCTGCTGGAAAAAAGGTGGGTCCCCTTGAATGTGGAGGACATCACCCTCCGCCTGGCAATGGGCGACTATCTGGATAGATACAGCCATGCTGTGCGCCTAATGCAGATCGCTGTCCCCGCAAGTCTGGACGCCACCTCACTGGCGTCGTATGACACCCTTACTTGCTGCCTTGCAAGCTCTAGATCTAGTGCAGAGAGGGCGATGGCCTGCCTAGATTGCTCCATGTCAGGCAAAGATGCCAGGACTTGTGCTACCATCGAACACAGGTGCCTGTTATAGGTAGCGTGGCGATTCTACACACAGTAATGACCAAGCCAAAGAGAAAACTCTTCTTCCCCACCGGTCGAACTCTGCGTAATCCGGATCCGGGGGTCGGTCATGCGCCAGGTGCTGAAGCCCGGAAGGAGTGTCTAGGGATGTCAGCCCCGAAGGCGGGTGAGGTAGAGAACCCAGAGACTCCTGAGGGGCGCAATACCATCTCCTGCAGTCCTCTGGGGCTGGGGAAAAGGTGGCTGGAGACTGCCAGGTGCAAATAGATGCTTCCTGGAAAGGGACAGGCCAGGAGGGCACCACCAGGTGGTGAGCGCTGAATTCGCTCAGGAACGAGCACGTCTCCCACTTGGTACTGCTTCTCACTACATGACAGACGCGGAGCTCCTGGACCAGCCCCGAAAGGAACTGCAATCAGTTAAAGCAAAAGGAAGCTGGGAAGGCAGTCAGAACAGCAAAGGCCCAAACCGAGGAAAAGATAGCCAACTCTGTTAAGAAGGGGGATAAAACCTTTTATAGGTACATCAGGGAGCGAAGGAAGACCAAGGGAGGGCTAGTGAGGCTTAATAAAGAGGAGGGAGGGTGGGCAGAGGGTGACTGTGAAAGGCAGAGATACTAAACAAATATTTTGCTCAGTATTTACAAAGGAAGTGGGGAGGTACCTAAAACAAACAGTAGAAACACTCTGATACAGAAGTTGATACCAGCCCATTTACAGAAGAAAGGGTTCTGAAAGAACTCTTAAAACTGAAGGTGGACAAAGCAATGGGGCCTGATGGGATTCATCCCAGAATTCTAAAAGAACTAAGGGTAGAACTAGTGACACCACTGACTACCCTCTTAACAAATCATGGGAGGATGGGTGGTACCCGAGGACTGGAGAAGGGCAGATGTGATTCCCTTCACAAAAGTGGGAGCAAGGCAGAAGCAGAAAACTACAGACCTGTTAGTTTAACCTCAGTGGTAGGGAAAATGATGGAATCACTTCTGAAGGAAAGAACTGTTGAGTATCTAGAGGCCAGAGGGGCCCAGGACCCAAGGCAGCATGGATTCACAGCGGGAAGGTCATGCCAGACAAATCTGATAGATTTCTTTGACTGGGTGACCAAAGTAGTAGATCAGGGAGGGGCTGTGGACATGGCCTACCTAGACTTCAGCAAGGCATTTGACACAGTCCCACACAAAAGATTAATATACAGTTAGCCAGCCTGGGAATGGGTCCCAAGATGACAGCCTGTGTAAAGAATTAGCTGGAGAATAGGACACAGAGTAATAGTAAATGAGTCCACTCTAAGAAAGGGGGCTACTAGTGGGGTACCACAGGGTTCAGTATTAGGACCGGTCCTCTTCAACGCCTTTATGTTTATATTGCAGAGGGACTGGAAGGAAAAGTATGTCTCTTTGCAGATGACACAAAGATCTGCAACAGAGTTGATGCACAAGGGGGTGGAAAGGATGAGAAGGGACTGACAAGGTTAGAGGAATGGTCAAATGTATGGCAGCTTAGATTCAATGCTAAGAAGTGCAAGGTAATGCATCTGGGAAACAAAACCCCAGGGAAGAGTACACAATGGGGTGAGATACTAACAACAACAAAAATGGAAAGGGACCTGGGGTAGTCATATCAGATGACCTAAAGGTGGGCAAGCAATGTGAGAGGGCAGCAAGGAGGGTTGGGGATACTGGGATGCACAGGAGAGGCATCACCAGCAGAAAACAGGAAGTTATTATCCCTCTGTACAGACAGTTGGTGAGACCCCATCTGGAGTACTGCGTGCAGTTCTGGAGACCCAATCTCCGCAAGGATATAGACAGGATGGAGGCTGTCCAGAGGAAGGCAACTAAAAGGGTGCAGGTCCTGCACCAGAAGACATATGAAGAGAGACTAAAGGAGCTGAATATGTATAGCCTCGAGGAAAGGAGAGAGAGGGGGGACATGATAGAAACTTTCAAGTATCTCAAGGGAATCAACAAAGTCCAAGAGGGTAGAATCTTTCAAAAAGAGGTGTGTAGAACAAGGGGCACAATGTGAAGATAGAAGGGGCGGCTCAGAGGTAATTTAAGGAAGTATTTTTTCACAGAGAGGGTTGTGGATGCATGGAATGGCCTTCCGGAGGAGGCTGTGGAGTCAAAAACAGTGGTGGTATTCAAGCATGCATGGGACAGTCATAAGGCAATTCTAGGGGGTGAGGGTAGGAAGAAGTAGGCTGCTGGTTAACTAGGATCTGCAGCTTATCCAATAGGTAGGGAAATGGGCAGACTGGGTGGGCCAAGCGGTCCTTATCTGCCGTCAAAATCTATGTTTCTATGCTGATATTCAGTGAAATCAGTGTCAGAGGAAAGGTGGACGGAGCATTCCTCTCCCTCAGAGGAGGGAGACGAGGAGGAAAAGGAGCTCGAATGCTCAGGGTCCTCTGCAGCGGGGGTGGGGAGACAGGCGATAGGTGGGAAAGGCTGCTGCAGTGGCCCTGAACATCTCCCAAATTAATGGACCCCTGGGACCCACATGGCCAGGGAAAGGGGGGAGGTGTCTGCATAGGAATGGGAGATGGGCATCCAACAGATAGTGGCCGGCCTCTGCCAGGGCTCCAAGACCCAGGAACTGGTCCTGCCATACGGGGGGACCCAGGGGTCAATCCGGGCAGTGAAGGCTGTAGCTGAGAAGACAAACTCAGGATGAGCCCTGAGGGAGAATCTCCCCTGTGGCACAACTGGGGATGCATGGGTCCAGAAGGGCAACCCTCTGCACTGCCAACTAAGGACGTCCCCGAGACCTCATGGGAAAGGCGGGGATCAGCGCTTCGACTCCTCCCCACTCCCTGCAGGGTAGTGGAAGGGGGTAACCGTGCCTCACCCCAGCCCCTCAATCCTTCGGACTCCGAAGTTGCCCTCTTCCTCGTTCCCAGCAAAGTCGGGTGCCCCAATCCTGCAGGCCTCCCGCAGGAGGTCGCAGAAGAGGGAGCCCCAGTCCCCACCCCAGGAGGTCATAGGAGCACCAGAAACTGCAGCTGCCACGCCCACCCCAGAAGAGGACACCACACCCTGAGCCCCCAGGCTGTTGTCCCGAACAGACCACCCACAGCCAACCTCAGCAATGGGAACCATTGGAACTATGGGCTCTGGAGACTCTGGGCCACCTGGTGCAGCGTCCCAAAGGCTCTCTGACTCAGAGGAGCAGGGGTAACCATCCGGGTCCGCCTGCAAGTCATCCTCCTCCGAAGAGGAAGAGACCAGGCAGACCTCCAGACTGGTGACCCCGGGGGGCCCTTGCTGACGGCACTGTGGGACATGGCACCGCCCGCGGCGCCACCCCGATCACTGGTGCAGCGAACTGCACCAGGATCCGGGATAGTGCTGGAAGGCAACACCGGGGGTCCACCAATGCCAGGCCCAAGAGCCGTGGGCCACAACACAGGGGGAGTCTGCACCTCCGTGGAGGTGACTGCCTAGGCAGCATCAGTGACATGGCTCCACAGGGAACCATATCGCTCCTCCGGCACCGCAGAAGAGGCCTCCTCCTCGGCAAGGCTAGAGTCAGAGGAGGCCTCCTCCTTGCCGTGCCGTATAGACCAGAGAGGGTACACGGAGGAGGGGTCAAGTGTTCTGGCCTTTGCGACCCGTGAGCGATGCTGTCCTACGAAAGTCACTGGAGCCCTGCCGACTTTAAATGTGCAAACCTTGAGAACACGGCAGTCCATGGAGAAGCAGGCATCGCAATGGTCCATATCGTGATTGGATCCCAGGCATCACAAGCAGACATACCATCCAAAACAGAAAAATGCCGGCCACAGGGCACCGACGCATGGGGGCACAGCCCGCTTTGGATTTTTTACTAGCCCCCGATCCTGACATAATGCGAAACAATAACCAAAACTAAGAAAAGACTCAGCACAGTTTAATACAAAATATATGGAAAGATCTTATCAGATCCCAATAAATGGCACCCAATGAACTTCAACAAGAACGGGATGGAGATCGAGTTGGCCGTTAAGCCCGAAGGCGCAGGGAAAAACAGACTCGCGTAGCAGGTGCTACCGCAACGGTGGAAGAAACAGAACTGGGATGGAGGAGGAGTTTGCGATGCCTAACGGCCAACCCTCGCGCTCCACGCAGCACGTCGGACACGTGGGCGGCGGCGCCTGTGCAGACTCCTCCCTCAAAACAAAAAAAAACCCACAAACTCCCGTAGCGGGTGCACTCCTCCAGCTACACATAGCAGTAATGAATGGTGAAGACTGACAAAGGAAGATCTCTTCTTCCCCACCAGTGGAACTCTGTGGAGTCCGGATCCGATGGTCAGTCATGTACCGGGTGTTGTAGCCCGGAAGGAGTGTCTAGAGCCATCAGCCATGAAGGTGGGCGAGTTAGAGAACCAAGAGATGCCTGGGGTGCACAATACCTCCTCCTGCAGTCTGCTGAGGATGAGGCGGCTGGTGACTGCCAGGTGCAGATCGATGCTTCCTGGACAGGAATAGGCCAGGAAGGAACTGCTGCATTGTTTTCTCTCAGTTTACTGTGTAGGGGCAGCAGTACTAGGGTCTGTACTTACTGTTTTCTTGTAGCCAGTGTTCCAGTGTATCCCTGGGGAGATTGCCTCAGGCCCTCAGTTCTGTGGTGGCGTTCTAGGTGTTTTCCCTGTGAGCACCATTTTGGCCTCCTGCCTGTTCTCTAGGCTCGCGCATGCACAGTTGGGGGTAGTCCTCAGCACCAGCTCCAACAACCTGCGCATGCGCAGTAGACACCAGCGTTCTGTAGCCAGCCAAACAGCCCTCCCGCTGCATACTGAGTCTTTGTTTCCTTTATTTCCCTGTCTATTTCAGGCCTCCCAGGACCCCCACCCCCAGCAGACACAACAAGCCAGCAGACACTACACCCTCTCTGGGGACAGCGTGGACAGAGGGGTGCCAAGAGGTAATTCCTCCAGCCTCCCTTCTCTGCCCGACTGCTGTGGGGTGTTAGCCCGTCTACGCCTCATATCGACTGCCCCAGCTGCGCTCAACTACTTCACTCGCTCCTTTAATATGGCCTGTGACATTTTCACCCCCCTTGCCAAGATCCAAACCAAGAAGCACAATCCACCATGGGTCACCCCATCTCTCATTCAACAACTGAGACTCAGAGACAACCTACGGCACAGAGCCGTTGACTCTGGTAAACCAGTGGATAGACAAGCACATAATACTAAATGCAGCAGGTGCACCTGGGCCGTTCACAAGGCCAAGGCAGAATATTACAGATCAGCTCTTGCCTCCTCCTGGGAGACCGCTCGGAAGTTTTGGGACAATATAAAAAGAACTGAATGGGAAATTGCACTCCCATTCCCCCTCCCAACTTACCATGAATGGCTCCATTTCCACAGAACCCCAAAGCATCGCCGACTGCCTCAACACCACTTTCTCTGTGCTCAGCACAGTCCTCCCTAGCAACTTCTTTGACCCAACCCCTCCCTCACAGCCGCCTACCCTCCACCGCCCCCCTTCTACCTCTGCACCATCTCCCAGCAAGAAGCCAGGTCATATCTAACTACAGCCCTTAATGGCACCAGTCCCAGTAACGACCCGTTAAGATACTAGGCTCCTTCGCCACGTTCTTGATGTAGTTCTTGCCCTGCTCACAGACCTGCTCAATCGCTCTCTGTGTCTTGGTCAATTTCCCCTTGCCTGGAAAAAAACGGTGGTCATCACACCAATACTCAAAGGTGGGGGACAGCTCGTCCCTCGGTAAGTACCGGCCAATCTCCATCTCCCCCCCCCCCAAAGCCTTAGGAAAAAATAGTGGCAGATCAGCTCACAGAATACCTGACCACACACGATCTTATGTGCATGGAGCAGCATGGCTTCCACTCGGGCCACAGCATCACCACGGCACTCCTGGAGTTCTCCAATTTCCTGCACTCTGCCTTGGACTCAGGCCACCTTGCTGGAGCCATCTTTAATCGACCTCTCCAAGGCCTTTGACATGGTCTGTCACTCCCTCCTGCTTGACTCTCTTCTTCAACTCCTTGTCTCCCAAGGGCCCCTCTCCTGGTTCAGTAGCTACCTGTCCTCCAGGTCCCAGTGCGTAAAAATTCACAGTACCCTGTCCAGCACCCGTTCTGTCCACTCTGGTGTCCCCCAGGGCTCCATCCTGGGCTCACTTATCTTTAGCTTGTACCTTAATGTGCTCCCCAGCTCCTGCACTGGAAGGGTCCTTCTCTATGTGGACGACACAGTCCTTTTTGCTTCTCACCCAAATCCCGCCTCCCTACAGATCTCCCTCCAGCACTCCTTCAACCAGACTGAGCACTGGTTTATGGACCACAGAATGGTCATTAATCTATAATAAAATAATAAAAAAAAAACACAACAATGCTATTCACCCACCATCAAAGCAAGGCCAGAAATTCCCCCCTCCAGATCTCAACACCCTCTTGAACAAGTGTCCTCATACAAATACCTGGGCATCACATTTGATCCTGCCCTCACCTTTCACTCCCACAAATGCACGGATTGGCCTTCTTTACCGCCACAAGAACTGCCTGCCTCCTGAAGCGGCTGGCTGTCATCTCCTCAGTCTTGTCCCCCTTGTGGACTACAGCCTCCCAATCTATGCAGCCGCAGAAAATACCACGCTCAGTAAGATCCAAATGTCCATTAATAAGGTATGCAGGCTCCTGACCAGTGCTGACAGACGTACACATACCTGCTCACTCGACGCCTTTGCCAATGTGCTCAATTTTGAGGAGAGGCTCCTCTATCAATCCTGCCTACTGACTAAAAAAATACTCCTCGGTTTCTCCCCTCCTGGGATGACCTCATCCCTCCACCCTGCTGCTCCCGCTGTCTCCACCCGCAGTGCCTCCAAGTCCACCCCTCCTTGTCCCTAGGGTCAGGACCTCGCTTGCGCAGAGGTCCTTTTGCTACAGGGACCCTTCCTGGTTCAACTCCCTCCCTGCCACTATCACCAGCCTCCCTAGAATCAGTCCTTTCAAAATTGCACTCAGGAACCACATATTTTCCACCCGCAGCTGTAGGTGTGCATAACAGTTCAGTTCCCATGCCAGTCGGGCCCCACCTACCTTGTCGGGCTCGAAGTTAGTCTTTCTCTTAATGTGACAATGTCCCCCTGGGACAGCACAACCTCACCTGTGCACTGTTTGCATTACTATTTTAACTGCCTAGCTACCACTTTGTATAGGCCTACAAATCATCTTGTGTATCGCTGCTGTTGCCATTTCAACCTTGTCTGCACACTTCTATTGTTGCACCTAATGCATTGTTTGTATATGTTCTGTAACCATGTAATTCTGTGACTGTCTCTGTATACTCGACGTGTTGCCTTTGGAAATGAGTCTATGACTCAAAGGATTATAATTCCGATATGTATAAATAAATAAAAACAAACACAAGGTGGTTTGCACTGAATTCACTCAAGAAGGAGCATGTCTCCTGCTCGGTATTGCGCCTCACCACACGGGAAATATGGAGCTCCTGAACCAACCTCAAAAGGAATTGCTGATATTCAGTGAAATCAGCATCGGAGGAGAGGTGGACGTAACGTTCCTCTTTCTCAGAGGAGGAAGTGGAGGAGCTTGGATGCTCAGAGTCCTCCTGCGGCGATGGAGACAGGCAGAAGATCTGCTCGTCCATAACCCTGACATACCTAGGGAAGGCCACCACAGTAGCTCTGAACGTCTCCCAGGTCAAGGGCCCCGTAGGACCCACATGGCCAGGGAGAGGAGGTGGTGTTCTGCAGAGGAATTGGGGAAGGACACCTGACAGAAAGTGCCCGGCCTCTAAGACCGCAAAGTAGATCCTCCCACACTGGGGGGGATCCGGTGGTCAACCCAGTCAGCAGACGCTGCAAATTTGAGAACAAATCCCGGCTGAGCCCTGAGGGGGGATTCTCTCCTGTGGTGTGACCTGGGCTACATGGTTCCAGAAGGGCAAACCCCAGCGCCGCCCACAAAGGGCACCTCTGCAGTCTCAGAGGAGGAGAAGCGGGGTTCGGCACTGCACCCCCCCGCAGGGTAGCGGTGGAGGGCCCCCGTGCTTCACCCCGGCCTCTCAACCCCTCAGACTCCGAGGCCACCCTCTTCCTTGAGCCCAGTGCTAAGGGGTCCCTTAATCCCGCCGGCCCCCCAAGGGAGGCCGCAGAAAAGGAGGTCCTCATCCCAACTGCAGTAGCCAGGGCAGCACCAGGAATGGCGGCTGCCCCAGCCCTCAAGGTTGAGACCATCACTCCAGCAACCCCAGAACTACTATCTGCCACTGACCCCCCCCCCCCGACACCGGTGTCGACGTGGGAGCCAGCGGAGACCATAGCATCCACGGCCACTGAGGGATGAGCACTAGAGCTCCTGGTGTCACGTCCAGAGGGGCTCCCTGACCCCAAGGACTCGGGACGCCAATCCAGATCAGCCATCAAGTCATCCTCTCCAAAGAGCATACCACACACATCGCCAGGTGAGCGATCCTGGGAGCCCTCCTACAAACGGCGTCGCGAACAGCATCACTGCAGGACATACCACCCGTGGCGCCACCCCAATCACCGGTGCCGGCAGGCGTTGCTGAGGATCCGCCGGGCCCAGCACCCATGGGCTGCAACACCAGGGGAGCCTGCACCTCCTAGGAGGCGACATCCATAGTAGTGCTCCCGACTAGGCTCCGAAGGGAACCGAGCCATTCTTCCGGCACTGCAGAAGAAACTTCCTCTATGGCAAGGTTTCAATCGGAAGAGGAGTGTTCCTCCTCACCAGGCCGTATAGACCTGCGCGGGAATCTGGAGGCAGGGTCAAGAGTTCTAGCCATGGCATCCCTAGAATGATGCCGCCCTCCAAAAGTCGGCCGGGCCCAGCAGACTTTAAACGCGCGGATCTCAAGAACATAGCAGTCCATGGGAAAGCAGGCGTCGCAACTATCCATATCATGGCTGGGACCCAGGAAACGAAGACAGACGTCATGCCGGTCCGTAACGGAATAATGCCGGCCACAGGGGCACCGACGCATGCGGGCATGGCCCACTTTGGATTTCTTCCTAGCCCCTGAACCAGACATGATACCGAAACAAACTCACAAAAACTACAGCAATAGACCCAGCACCGTCAGTAAGAATTTTTTAGGAAAATAAAAGGAACGGGCTTACCGGGGTGTAATGGCGTCGAGTGAGCAACTTCCAAACCGGAATGGAGGAAATTACAACAGAAAGGAAAAATGAAGACCACCTTCCAATGCAGGAAACTTTTCTCATCACTCGTGCAGCAGGTGCTACCTCAAAGGCAGGAGAAACAGAACTGGGGTGGAGGAGGAGTCAGCGCCGCCTAACAGGCAACCCTCGCGTACCACGCACGTTGGTCTCATGGGCAGCGCCATGGACGCCAACTCCCCCCACCCTTCAAAAACAGCTCCCGATCAGGTGCGCGCCTCCAGCTTACACCCAGCAGTAATGAATGGTGAAGACTGACAAGGGGAAGATATAAAAATACAACTCAGGATGGCCCACAAACAGGCCCTAAGGCACAGGTGGGGTAGGACAACATAGAAACACTGATGTCTCAGATCATGCCCTTTGGCCAGGGCAATGTGCTATGTAAACTGGAGCAATGCCACACCCAGACGTCTGTGGGCGTCACACTGTAACATGCCGGTGAATACAAACCCTGCTTACATCTACTAACATCTGGCTTTCAAATTTGCATCGAAACGTACCCACCGTGGGTGATTCCTCCCCTCCCACCCCCGTTAACTCAAGGATCTACATATGGCAGTTTATGGTACTGACACATCTCTGCACTCTGATTCTGCACCACCACCAACTCAGACTGTGTACCAGGTGAAGGTTTTTACAGTAAATGCCTTTAAAGAACAAAATGGCTCAAGATTTAAAATTTAGGGACAGTGTTGTAGTATGAAGTTTTACGGATGTCCCCTGTGATTTTTTGGCAGGTGACCGAAGCCCTTTTTAAAATACTTTGGTGGTTAACAGTAACATTACAAAACTACATACAGTAAAGCACTGGGCACACTGCAGAGAAGAGGCGCTTGCTTACCAGGGAGGGAGAGCTTTGCCCACCTGGCCTTTGCGCAGCGAAGGAAGATGCTCGTCTCCACCCTAGATGGAGAAGGGTGCCGTGACAACCTCATCAATGGCGTGGTGCTTGAGATGTACTTCTGTTTCCAGCAAGAACTGGAAAGCACAACAGGCCTGTCTCCTTTAAGACAGGCGTGCTTCTGGTTTCCAATTGTGTGCCCTTTGCAATCAGTGTTCACACCTCCTAGATCATCCCTATATTATATAGCGTGCCACTTCAATTATAGACCTGTTCCTAGAAGTGTCATGCTCTTGGTGCAACAATGACGTGTTTGAATTAATGCAACGTCATTAGATTTCTTACAGACACTAATCATGGTCCTGTAGCAACCGGGGAGTTGGGCCAATGATTTTCCATTTTCAAACGAAAAAACACTGGTGAAAAACTGAATTTGACATTTTTAAACCAGCACTTGTGAGCCAATTGTTTTTTTTTTTTTTCATGAAACAACACATTTTGCTTCCACTTTTTGGCCACACTCCTCTACTTTAAAGAGCTAGTGGAGCCAAAATGGGCAAACAGGAAAATAATACAATTTTGTATAACTTTTTATTTCTGAAGTATTTTTCTTTTTCCTTTTGCTCGTCAGAAAGTATTCTGTGTGATAATATTGTGCCTGGATGTATGGAACAACTCTTAGCCTGGCAGATGACATATCCAACTCTACTGCCCCACACTACATCATCAGCTTTATGATCAATGACTGACACATCACAGGTGAATGACCAGACAGTCACTCACTTGCTGTTCCCAAGTAGCAGTGATGTCACAGTCAGTGAGGTCACAATGCTGATGTAGTGTGGGGCAGTAGAGCAAGATATGTCAGCTGCCAGGGTAAAAGCTGTTCCACACATAACACCTACGAACATCAGGTAGACAATCGCATAATTAAAGGGAAAAGAAAAAGTGCCTCAGATATAAAAGGTAATGGCTGCTTTTAAAATCTTATTAGTTTTAGGTAGTACACTAGCTCTTTAAGCCACATTTTTGTACAAAACATGCTGATTTTCCCGGGGGGGGGGATTTTGAGCTTTTGCCAAACTGAAATGATCATTTTTGAAAATGAAAAAAAATCGCTGACTCTAGAAGAGATTGCTTACAAGAGCCACACCCTGACAACTTGACTCCAGTTACTAATGTTCTATAGTTGCAAGGCAACCATCTATTTAATAACCCCAATATACTGAACTCATTATGATGGGGATGTTAAGAGATTAATGGATTCAATTAACAGATATAACAAGGATTATTTGAAACTGGGGGTAGGAGCCATTAGCATCTAGCAGACAGCTTTTTGATTCCTAAATGGTATATGCCAGCTTCCCAATACAAATGAAATAAATGCAGTCTAAAAACAACAGCACAACAAAGAGCAGAATGCAGACTTACATTTCTGAAGTCCAGTGTTCATCTGCGGGTGGGAAAGAAGCTGTAGAGACAGGTCACCTGGTCCTGGCAGACAGGCCAGCATGGCAGAGGCACTAACACAACATGGGGCATTCACTCCTCCTCACACTGCAACGAAGGAAAAAAATAAGTTACAGAATGCAAATTAAAGCAGCAGTGCGCCATAATCAGGAAATGATCACCACAGTTATTTTTCTTGGTTGTAAGCATGCAGCCATAAGAAAAAATTACTCACCTTAGTAATGTTGTTTCTTCTAATGGAGTCTTGCTATATTATAGACATTAGCAGTTTGTTCCAGCTCTAGAACTGCCCCGGAGTGAAATGGTTAAAATCATTCCAAAACAGAATTTTGGCACGAGAGCAGCTCTATCTGTGTCATTTCAAACTTGAACTGTCAGATCTTTACGACCAAACTCACTAAGGTCTGTGTGGAAGCTGTAACTACACTAGCCAAATGGCTACCTAAATAATAACAACCATTGATGGTCCTAACACCCAAGACTCAAGTCAGGGAACCAGAAATACTAACACCATTCTATAATATGAAATGGAACATAAGTATAATAAAACACACACACGCCATACATACACACTCCCAAAGTCCCAAAGGGGACAAAATGCTAACAGGACATAAGTAGTGCCCACACTAAGTTGCCCGCACCCCACCAAGTAGAGGTTCTGAGAGGGGCAGGTTGGGGGGGAGGTCTATAATATAGCAAGACTCCATTAGAAGAAACAACATTACTAAGGTGAGTAATTTTTTCTTCAAACAACATGAAGTCTAGCTATATTATAGACATTAGCAGAATACACAGCAGTACCTCCATGGAGGAGGGGCAGAACCTACTTAGGGAATAGGCTCTGAAGAACAGCTGTGCCAAACCGAGCATCTCTCCTGGCCTGGACATCCAGGGAGTAATGCTTGGTAAAAGTGTGTACCGCTTTCCAAGTAGCAGCCTGGCAAATCTCTAATAAAGGATATCTCTGGCAGCAGCCAGAGCGCAGCTGTACCCTGGTAGAATGAGCCCTCAAACGGGGCTCTGCCCACTTTCTGATAACAAAACTGGATACAAGAGACAATCCAACTGGCTATTGATTTCTTAGTGGCAGGTTTGCCTTTCCCAACTTCACCATAGGTAGGAAAAGTTGGAGGATTCAACCTGTGACCTTTGGTACGCTCTATATAATAACTAAGAGCTTCTTAACATCCAGGCTGTGCAACCTTCTCTCACCCGAAGAGGAGTGATCAGTGAAAAATACTGGAAGGGAGATAGATTGATTAAGATGGAAATCTGAAACCACCTTAGGCAAAAACTTCCTATCAGTCCTAAGGACTACCTTATCCTTGTGGAAAGAAATAAAGTCAGTCTCCACTGACAAGGCTTACAATTCACTTATGCGTCTGGCAGAAGTGATAGCCACTAGAAAACAGTTTTCCAAGTTAGGTACTTAAGCTCGCAGAAGACAGAGGTCTGCAAAGGGGTTGCATTAACTGGGCAATGCAAACATTAAGGTCCCAAGCAGGCCGGTCTCTAAAGGGAGGATTAGTATGGAGTAATCCCTTAAAAAACTTGGAAAACACAGGAAGAGAGGAAAGAGGGGATGACTTTCCTGCTGATACAAAAGCAGACACAGCTGCCAAATGAACTCCTCAGGGTAGCTGGTCTGAGACCCAAGGAATTAAGATGTATCATGTAATCTAACAAAATGGGCAATTCAGCAGATTCTGGGGAAATATTTTTCCAGCACACCAAATGGAAAACTTTCCATTTAGAACTATAAGTAGCCCTAGTGGAAGGCTTTCTGGAAGCTTTAGGATCTCAAAACACCCTGAGAGAGGTGTAAATCAGCAACTTCTAACTCCTCAAGAGCCAGGCCTTGAGGTTGAGGGATTTGAGGTCCGATACCAAACCCTTCCCTGGGCACAAGTCAACAGATTGTGATTCCTGGGGAGGCACAGGGAAGATGGACTGTCAAGAGACAGAAGGAGTGGGTACCAGGGCTTCCTGGCCTAACCTGGGCAATCAGAATCACCCTGCAAGGCTGAGATCTGATTTTGACTAGTACTTTGAATAGGAGAGGAAAGGGGGAAGCATAGAGGAACTTCCCCTCCCAATCCAGAAGAAGGGCATCCAGGGGAACTGAGCCCAGCACTGGAGGCCTGCAACAGAACAGAGGAAGTCTGTGATTGTCTGGGGCTGCAAAAAGATCTATCTGAGGGATGCCCCACCTGGCAAAAACTATCCCCAGCACTTGAGGATCCAGGGACCATTCGTGATGGCCCTGGGAAATCCTGCTGAGGGCATCCGCTAGGACATTGTCCTTCCCTGGAAGATGAACTGCTATGAGGGAAGTGTTCAGGGAATAGGCCAGACACCACAACTTCATTGCCTCGTGCACAAGGCCGAGACCGAGTGCCCCCCTGTTTGTTGATGTACCACACTGTTGTGGTGTTGTCTGTTCTGACTTGTATCACCTTGTCGGACAGATGCAGAAAAGCTTGAAGAGCTAAAAAGACAGCTCTGAATTCCAGCAAATTAATGTGGAGCAGAGATTCCTGGGGACCAAACTCCCTGAGGGAAAGGTCGCCCATGTGGGCTCCCCAACCCAGAAGGGAAGCATCTGTAGTGAGAGTCAAGTCGTGAGAAGGGGAAATGAAGGGGACACCCGCTCTTAAATTGCTCTGATCCTGCCACCACTGGAGAGCTAGGATCAAGGTTCGAGTCACTGGGACCAACTTGAAAGGGGTCTCTTCTCTGAGACCAAAAGGTTCTCAAGTGAAACTGAATGTCTCTCATCTGAAATCTGGCTCCCTGCACAACAGCTGTGGATGCAGCCATGTGCCCCAAGAGCTGCAGAAAGTGTCTTGCTGGTCGAGAGACCTGCAGAGTGAAGGAAGAGGCCAGAGCCACTAAATTCCTTACCCTTTCTGGGGAAGAAATGCTCTGGCTAGCTTTGTGTCCAATTCTGCCCCTATAAAGGTGAGTACCTGGACTGGTTCCAGAACCAACTTTGGTAGGTTTAGCAGAAAACCCAGGGAGGTGAGAAGCTGCTGGGTGACCTGCAGGTGAGATTTTACCTGTTCTGGGGACTGGCCTACAATGAGCCAATCGCTCAGATAGGGAAAACAGCAATCCTCTGCCTCCTTAAGTGGGCCATTGCCACTGCTAGACACTTTGTGAATACCTTGAGCAGAGGTAAGGCCAAAGGGCATTGCTCTGAACTGGTAATGACCTGAGGGCAGTTCAATCTGAGGTACTTTCGATGGGATCTTCTGATTAGGACATGGAAATAGGCATCCTTGAGGTCCAGGGGGCTAGCCAGTCCCCTGGCCTTAGGGAAGGTAAAATCATTGCCAGAGTTACCATTTTGAACTTTGGTTTCAGAAGATGCTTGTTCAGATATCTGAGATCTAAAATGGGCCGCCATTCTCCTGTCTTTTTCCGGGTAAGGAAGTATCTGGAATACAGACCCCTGCCCTGACGCAGGGGAGGAACCCTTTCTACTGCTCTGAGAGCTAACAGGGATGAGACCTCTGTTTCCAGAGCGAGGGTCTCTGAAGCACTTGCGGTAGAAAAAGTCTGCTTCTCAACTTGGGAAACTTTTTGAAGCTGAGAACCAGACCCTGGCTTACTACTTCCAGAACCCACTTGTCTGAGGTTAAAGAAGCCCAATTCTGACTGAAGTAAGCCAGCCTGCCCCCACTGGTACAGGAGAATGCCCTGGGCACCCCATCAGGGTGCCTGTTTCATGGAGCTTTAGGCTGGGGGTGGGAGCAGGTCTGCCCACCCCTCGTCTGCCCCTGCCTCTGAAGAAGCCCCTCCGAGCATAGGCAGAGGAGGCCAGAGTCTGGTAGAAAGGCCTGTGAAAAGGCCTACCCCTACCCCTGGGGGCATGCCTTTGAGGAGTGGCTTGCCGCTCCTTAGCCTGGGCACTCTTGTAAGTAGTCCTATATTCATCCATCCATCTTCTTCATGTAATTCTCTGTCTGCTCTCCAGAGAATTTCCCACCACAGGAAAATCCATAGCCTTAGTCTGGGTATCCTGTGACAAACTAGTACACCTGAGCCAGGCCAACCTACGAAAAGCTACAGATGTGGCCATGACCCTAGAGGAGACATCACTAACATCCACAGCAGCATGAAACTGAACCTTAGAGGCTTCAATGCCATCAGCAGCCACCTGTTCTAGTTCACTAGCCAGCTGGCCATGGGCCTGCTTGGCCAATTGCATGACAGTATCCCATCTAGATTTCTGATACCTAGCTACATAAGCCATATAATTTGCTTGCCCGAGTCCCAGAGAGGCTGTCATATACTGTTTTTTTGCCATGGCATCAATCTTCCTGGAATCCTTGTCAGAGGATATGAAGCCAAGGAATATTAGCTTTATCACAGGCAGCAGCCTGAACTACCCCAACATGACTGCATTGCTGAGAAAGGAATTCTGTATCAGGGCCTGACAATGTATACCTTCTGTCCATCTTTTATCTACAGGAGGCACAGAATTAGGAGCTTTTAAAATTTTAATTGTTTGTTTTCTAAAAGACTTATGTAAAGGAATAGACAATCTCCTAGACTCTGGAATATCCATCATTTCTACAAAATCAGGCTCCTCTTGCTCATCCACAGCCTCTTCTAAAGGAAGCTGGAGGGTTTCAGCAACTTTTTATAAAACATAAAATGAGATGGGGACTCAGACAGCATGGGGAGATTCTAAAGGTCTGTCTGGGGAGATGTCCAGTTCAATGGGCACACCCAGACCTTCCCAGCCACATTCATACTGTTCATAATCCTCCCTCCTCTGGTTCATAAAATTCCTCAATATCATAATCCTGAACCACTGGGACCGACGAACTGACCTTTACCAGATAGTGGTGGTTCGACGGACCCTGAGACAGTGACTGGACAATTTGTATGGCTTTTGTTATCTCTGCAGCAGTTGGAGAAGGAATTTTGGACTCCAGACCTGCTGATTTTCTTGTTTTCTTACTGGAATTGGTTCCTCAGAACCAGCTTTTCTTTGCCGAGGAAGTCTGGCCCTGGTCAGAGGGCACTTCCTCTGGTTCGTTGGCACCGAACCGGCTGGCCATCCGGTCAGCGGACTTTTGGCTCTCGCTCCTGAGCCTGCCCAATCTTTTTCCAGGGTGGCTGCAGGAAATTCTTACATATCTGGCAGTCTGACTGGATGTGGTCAAATCCCAGACAATAAACACATGTGGTGTGGGTCAGCCTTGGCAAAGACTTCCCACAAACACAACAGTGTTTAAACCCAGTGGGCCCGTTTTTCTTTTGGGTTTCTCAGACATAATGCCAGCCTAACCAAAAACTTGCCCTTTTAACGGCAGTGCCAGGCTAAGAACACCCTTATCGGTTCCCTAACCGTGTCAGCGGTATTGGAAAACCGAATAACCTCTTTTTTTTTAGGAACCGATAAGAACCGGAACCGCACTTAAAATAGTAACTTTTAGTTTTAAATGAGTTTTAAACCCACTGATCAGTTCAAAACCGAACCGATAACTTACAAGTTCCACACAGACAAAACCTTCATTTACTTACGTTACCACAGATAGAGCTTGAACTGAACGGTTTTAGTGTTAAAATAAAACTATTCTCGGTTAAATCCAACCGAGAAAACACTTTTAAACCGAGAAATGAACCGAGCAGAAGGAGAAATTTCCGAGCGACTGTTCACTGAGGCGGAGTAAAGAATCTGACAGTTCAAGTTTGAAATGACACAGATAGAGCTGCTCTCGTGTCAAAATTCTATTTTGGAATGGTTTTAACCATTTCACTCCGGGGCAGTTCTAGAGCTGGAACAAACTGCTAATGTCTATAATATAGCAAGACTTCATGTTGTTTGAAATGAGGTTTTCATATCTGTAAATGTTTATTTTTTAGTGATCTTAAATTTTAAATATCTAAAAAACGAATCTGAATTGTTGTGGCACCACAATAAATATGGCGGCTGCCTAATTTTTAGCTGTGCTCCCCCTTCACAACACATCTTTTGATTACAGCAGTGGGACCCTGTGCTGAACACTCCAGATGTCACCGTGTAGTACTGCCAGTCATACATATGTGCAGTTGGCAGCAGAGGGGGATCCTGTTCAACGTGGCAGGTGGCAGAAACAAAGACAAAGGAAAACAAGAGCACATTACGGGGTGATAGTACAATGCCGGCTAGAAAGAGTACCAGGGAAATGCTCAACAGAGCACAGGGAATAAACTGTCAAAAAAGTGCAATTTTTTTTTACATTGCACTGCTGCTTTAACATATATTATACAATATCGAGAAAAAATCCTGGGCTCTGATTGGTCAGTCTGGGTCTGGATCCGTGATGTTATCCCAACATATCATGGATATAGTCCCAGCACACACTTGACCAAATTACACGTGAAAAAAAAAATGTACAAATTAAAAACACTGCCCAGTACATGCTACCTACCCAGATACCTTCACTTTCAAACACAAGCACATCCTGTCAGTTCCCATTCAATTTAAGCTGATTACCACAGTTTGAGCACTTCATTATATAAAACATATTTCAAAGTTCTGGACATATCTTAACCCTTGTGTGCCATGGATGGAATCTGTTCAGAATTCTTATGTTCTAATTCTGTCAGCAGCCTAAGGGTTAAAAAGCAGGTTTTTAGTCTAACTTGTGACCCCCCCGCCCCAATATACTGCAGCTTACCTGTCGGTTAAGCAATGCCTCCATAAGGCGCAACTTTTTGCATGCTGTATTTTTATTTCACTTGTAAACAAGCTCCGATGCCCTGGTACTTAAAACACTCGCACTACTGCACTTGGAGCTGCACCCCTATGCTGGCACGTTTTGTGATGTCAGTCCCAGAACGGCGCGGGAGCACGCTCCATAGACTACAATGGGAGCGATTTTCAGAAGCTTTTTTTTTTTTTTTTTTTAAATACTTTTAAGTGCAGATTTTGAGAAAGGAATGCCACTACTCAACTAACAAAGTCACTAAATTAGTTGCACGGTGGCTTTCATTTTCCTCCAAGGCTGCTTAAACTTTGTAAAGATGCACTGAAAAAGGTCCCCAGAGACTTGTAGGAGGGCGTCTCGCGCCTCCCCTGTGAAACATCTCTAAACTCGAGCACAGGGAGTGGCCAGCAGACCAGGAACTTGGAAGGGATAGCTTGCCGTAGATTCAGCTACTGTTATGACCCCTTCCCTACTGAAAAGCACTCATTTAAAAATTATAACTGCTACACCATTTGACAAACACTGCCATTAGGTATTGGGCTGTGAAGCCCAAACAGCGCTTTAAATGGGCAAGAAATTCATTTTAACAGACAGCCCTGAAAAGAGTTTTTAATTTGCATCCCCAAAACTCTGCTGCCTGTGAAAAAGAGCTAGTCTTGGGCTACTACTACAAGTACAGCACACAGAGAAATGCGGTGTGCAGTGCAGAAAGCAAAAGGAAGACAGGTTTAACAGCACATGCACGGTGACAAGGAACACATGCACAGTCTATTCCTACCATGGCTTGATTTTCATATCTGCTGCTTAACAAAACTACTGACTGCACAGAAGAGCCCATCCTGGGACATTGGGGTGAATGCACATCTTTTAACATGTGAAATCATGATGTTGGAATGTCCACAGTACAACCTTACAGGTAGCAGCATCCTCAGGGATGTGGCACTAATGCTTTTTCACTTGGTGCCTGTCCCAGGGACAAGCAGAGAAATTATCAAAAACTAAATACATAAACCAGCTGTCCCTAGGGAGAACTAAGTGTCTGGGGCAGGCAAACAGGTGGTTATTTCGACCCCTGAATCAGTCATTTCTTCAGATAGTTTTATTGAAAAATAAAATACTGCATAATAAAAACGGGTAAACTGCAAAAGCATTCATTGAAAAAGTGACTGGGAAACATTTTTAAAATCTTAACACCATCTTGTGTCTTCTGTTCAACAATATCCAGTGTTTAGACAGGTTTTAGATTTTTTTTATTTAAAAAAAAAAAAAATATGTATTTTTTACTTTTACGTCATGAATTGTGCCAAAGACTTGAACGCTTCACTGGTTAATCTGTTCCAGTGTTCCACTGACATTCTACCACAGCGGTTCTCAAGCCTCATGTGGTGGTCTCAGAAGTTTGACCACCAGAACTTATGACTTGCCTCGTTCCTTTTTTTTTTTTTTTTTTTTTCCACTTATATTTTATTTTCACAAAACACAAAAATACATTACACACACTCATCCATGGTACACAGAGAGGTACATGGAGGGAATAGAACAAAGTGTCCCAAGAACATCTAAAAAGTGAATGCCAGACCCTTTAATGGCTGTGGTGGAATCCTAGAAAGAAGAACATGCACAAAGTAGAAACTCAGTTAGCTAGTATATTTTAAGGGTATTTCTAGCATAAGGTATTTATAGGCTTCAAAGCCAAATACCGTATGCCAGCAGGAGCTGATTTTTGATTTTTTTTTTTTTTTTTTTTACACTCATGCTGTTAAGTTAGTGAAAGGATTGTGGCTGGCTCTGTAGCCACCACCAGCCGATCCCTTCCAGCTTTCTAGGTCATCAGCTCTTCCCCCGCGCTTGGTGTTTTTGTGACGTCTGAACAGAGAGAACGCGGTGCGAGTCCTATACAAGTCTATGGGGCATTTTTTAAAAGCCGTTTTATGAAGCTGTAAGCAATCTGAGAGGGAAATGAATGCCACCACTCTGTAGAGTGGGCAGAGCTGATGATTTAGAAACTCCTGTCTGCTGGTTCTTAGGACTGGTCATCTTAAATTTAGTACCTCTTGGTTCCAACACAGATCCTCAGGAATCCAACTCTATCAAGCAAAGAAGTCCAAAGTAATATTTTAAGTTTATATTTCAAAGTTTGCACTTTTGTGAGTGAGAGCTCATGCAAAATGCTTACTGCCAGGAAGGTGGCACTGCAATGCCCCCTCACTCAAAATCCCTGATGTATTGCAACCACCCCCGACATAACATTTCTTTTCACATAGTAATAAATCAAGTACCTGCTGCCGTTTCTCTTGAAATGCCATCTCCCACATTTTCTTGAAAGGGGAGAAATAGTCCACTCGATTACCTCTGTAAATGGAGCTCTAAAGAGCTCTGTGGCCACAGAAAATTGAGACCCAGCAACAGTGTAAACACTAAAGAGGTAAAATGCAAAATGATTTTAAAAAGCACCAGCTCTGCCCTTTTTAGAATAAGGCACAGGTAATCTTACCTGTGTGTGAGCCAACCTATGTGAAAAATACAGTGGTTTTTCACTTCAGCAAATCTGGAAGGGAAGGGATTGTATTTTGCTCTGAAGAGCCTGCAGTCGACTTCCAGCACAGTGCTCGGGGTAATAGCGGCTTAATTTTACAGCTCCACTTACTTACAAGCAACAATTGCACATCTAGCCCTCTAAAAGCATTTTTTTTTTTGCTTAACTTGATAAATAACGGATGGCTGGCAACAGGAATAAAGGAGGGTTTAACTGTTTCCAGATATTTACACAAGAACCAGAGATCTCGGATCACTAACAACTTGAGGTGGAACCCTTGCCAAACGTGGCCCAGAAACAACGGTCATGGAACAAATCTTTGAGCAGCCAAACCAAGAAACCTACTAATATATGAACCAAAAGCTGGACAAAATTCTCAGTGAGATTATCGACTTAAAATCAGAACTCACCAGTTTTAAACCGCATCAAGAAACGATGCAAAAAGAAATCGCAGATACCTGATCCAGAGTAACGACAATCGAACAGACTATCTTGGACCAGGGAGAGACGGTGTCCCAATTCTAGTCCACGATGCAGCAGACCACTCAACTTTGCCAACTAACTGTGGAGCGGCAGCAAGACACCGAGAATCGGCACAGACACTGTAACCTTTGCATATACAGACTTCCCAAGAATAGTGAGGGGCAAGACTTAGAGCACTTCATTGCAACAGTTTTGAAAACAACCCTCGCTTTAAACTCGGACCTTGATTTGGAAATTGGGAGCACACATAGAGCGCTGGGCCCTAAGCCTACCCACCCAAAGGCTCACCCACGTTCTATAATAATAAGGTTCCTCTGTTACAGCACCAAGGAAAGTACAGTTATGTAGGAACTTGCCGTAACAGAAGATCTTTGAGAGAGGTTCCTTCAGTAGATCATTACATATAGGACTGGTGCCACCTGGCATCGAGCCACATGGCACTTTTCTAGCAATCCCTGACGGGGGACCGCCCACCTGATGTCATGTGACCAATGTCAGTGTGGCCGTATATAGTGGGCAGTCCCCACACCCGCCCTCCAGTTCTCCTGCCGGAGCCAGGAAGAGGCCTAACAGCAGGAGTGAACAGGATTTGGAGTCCTTGTGAAAAATAAAACGAGGGGAAGGAGGGAAAAATATGACCTACTGAAGGAACCTCTCGAGAGGGTTCCTTCAGTGGGTCATTACATACAGAACAAAGTCCCAAGCAGTCCCTCCAAACAGAGACCGAGAAACCAGGGAGGAGGAGAAATGGCTCCAACACAAACTGGGAACCAGAATGGACCCAGCCTAGGACAGAAGGCCCTGCAAGACAGCTAGGCCGAAGCCAGCCCTCCACCTAAAAGCAATGTCCAGACTGTAATGTTTGGTAAAGGTATGGACAGAACTCCCAAGTGGCTGCGGCACAGATACCAGCCGCAGAGACATTCCGCAAAAAGGCAGCGGAAGCAGCCATGCCCCTAGTAGAATGACCTCTGATGGGACCCGGCAGAGGTTTTTAGTACTTTTGGTAACAATACCTAATACAGTTGCCTAATCATTTGGAAAGACACTGCTTGGAAACCGGTTTGCCCGCAGACCTGGGGGCAAAAGAAACAAAAAGCTGAGCACAACTATGGAAATCCATGGTCCGGTGTGTGCAGCACCAAAGGATCGGATGGACGTCCATGGTGTGCAGGAGTGTCTCACCTCTATTAGAAGGGAACGGAAAGTAAACCGGAAGCTTCTACTGATTGTCTGTGTGTGGCTCTGACACCACCTTGGAAGAAACTTAGATTTGTCCTGAGGACCGCCCGTCCTTGTGGAAAATAAGATAAGGCTCTTTACAAACCAGAGTGTGAAGCTCCGAAATCCTTCGGGCTGAAGTAATAGCGACTAAAAATAACGTCTTCCAGGAAAGGAAGCGCAAATCAGAGCTCATGGCCGGATCAAATGGGGGAAGGGTGAGCTTCTCCAACACAAAGTTCAAATCCTAAGGTGGAGTTGGGCTGTGGATTTGGTGGGGGGGGGGAAGAGTTCAGATGGAGGATCCCTCTCAGAAAGGTTTTTGAGACTTCCAACTGAGCCATGGGTTTACCATCCACCAGCTCGTGGTATGCCGAAATTGCGGAAACGTGGACCTTCAAGGAAGAATATGACAAACCATAGTCTGACAGATGAAGGAGGTACTGTATTCCATGATTTGAGGGACAGAACAAGAAAAGGGGTTCCAATTCTTGGAAGTGGCCCAGATGGAAAACCATTTCCACTTCATGGCATAAGTGGAACGGGTAGAGGGTTTTCTAGCCTCTATAAGGACTTGTGGTCTCCTCCTGAGTCGCTCCAAGCAAGAAATCGCTATGTCTGCAGGAGCCATGCATGAAGATGCAATGTCCTGAGCCCCGGATGTACAAGACAACCTCGATCCTGGGTCAAGAGGTCGTGGGTCACTGGAAGTGGAACCGGTGGTTCCCTGGATGGCTGTAGTAACAGCGGAAACCAAATTTGTCTCAGCCAGAGAGGGGCGATGAGAATCATCCTCACCTTCTCTGCCTGAAGCTTTAGAAGGACCCTCTGGAGAATGGGAAATGGAGGGAAGGCGTACAAAAATTTCCCTGTCCAGGAGAGAGAGCGTGTCATGCCAGAAAGCACCATGCCCTGGAACAAGCGAACAAAAACTGGGAAGTTTTACGTTCTATTGGGAGGCGAAAAGGTCGATTTCCGGACGCCCCCAATTTAGGAAGAGGGATTCTGCCACTTCCTGATGTAATTTCCACTCGTGAGCTAGGGTCCGAGACTTGCAGAGACTGTCCGCCTGGACATTTAGAACACCTGGAACGTGCACAGCCACAAAAGCCAGATTGTGCCGGACCGCCCAGTTCCACACCCACATTGCCTCCTTGCACAGGGGGTACGATCGGGTTCCTCCTTGTTTGTTGAGGTACCAGACTACCGACATATTGTCCGATTGGACCAGCAGTGATCCCTTGGGAAGGAGAGTCTGGAAGGCTTGCAAGGCGTACAAGATTGCTCTCATCTCCAGAACGTCGATGTGCAAGGCTGTGCCCAAGCTGGACCACAGACCTTGAGTTTGGTGTTCCCCCAGATGCACTCCCCATCTTATGTTCGAAGTGTCCGTAGTTAGGGATGCCAGAGGAGCAGGGCTCCTGAATGGAAGATCTAAGGAAAGGTTGCAGGGGTCCCTCCACCAAAGCAATTCTTTTTGAACCACTGCAGAAACCAGTACTGGATGGTCCAGGTCATCCAGAAGTTGGTCCCACTGCACGCGCAAGGACCACTGAGTAACGCATGTGAAGCCTCGCCAGGGGAACAGTAGTGATGGAGGCCATCAAGCCAAGAAGGCAGAGGACCTCCCGGGTCGGGATGGTCCTCAATGAAGCCACTCGTGAAGCCTGACGGATCAGGTTATCCACCCTGTCTGGAGGAAGAAAGGCTCTGCACTGGACCGTATCCAAGCCTGCCCCAATGATGGTCTCTGGGACGGGATCATGGATTGACTTGGGAATAGTCATAGTAATGCCTAGTTTCCCAAAGAGGTTCAAGGTGAAAGAGAGCCTCCAGTAAAGAGTCCCTGGACAGGGCTGAGATCAGCCAGTCATTCAGGTAAGGGAAAACCACAATACCCTGGCGGCGTAAGCAAGCTGCCACCACTGCCAGGCACTTGGTAAAGCCCCAGGGTGCCGAGGATAGACCAAAAGGGAGCGCCCAAAATTGGAAGTGTTCCCCTTGGAATTGGAACCGCAGGAAACGGCGGTGGCTAGGGAAGATCGGAATGTGCAGGTAAGCATTCTGCATGTCCAGAATGCACAACAAATGAGCCTCCAGAAGGAGTGGGAGGAGACTCTGGAGCGTCAACATTCAAAACTTTTTGTATTTGACGAACTGATTGAGGTTGCTCAAGTCACGAATGGGCCTGAAGTCTCCTGTCTTTTTTGGAACCAGGAAAAACCGGGAGTAAAACCCCCTGCCCCTCTGCCGAAGGGGAACGCGCTCTATTGCTTCCTTGAGTAACAGGCTTTGAACTTCTTCTCGGACGAGAAGAGCCTGATCCCTGAAGTAAAAAGACCTTTTTGGCGGAGATTCTGGAGGAAGTTCCAGAAACTCTATGGTGTGTCCGATGGATACTAGTTGCAGGACCCATGCATCAAAGGTTATTGCCTTCCATTCCTGCACATGGCGGATGAACCTCCCCCTCACCTGCTCCTCACTGTGAGACTGAGGAGGTAGTGGGGATAGCGAGTCAGGAAGTGGCAGAATGTTCAGGGGGAGGGCCCCCTGTGGGTCTCTGGTTCTTGAAGACCAGAGGAGTGGTGGAACCCATGGACTTGCGTTTGCCGTGGCGCCAAGCTGGGGTCTGCTTCCTCTGCCTCCAGGTCCTTTTCTGAAAGGGCTGCTGCTGCTGTTGCATGCCCGATCGGTACATGGACTTCACTGATCTGAGGGCGAGGCCTCGGTCCTGGAGATCAGTGGTCCCCACCAAAAAGTACCGAGCCCCGGAAGGGGGCATCCTAAATTGCAGACTGTACCTCGTTGGCAAGGCCAGAGATGTGAAGACAGGAATGGCGTCTTAGGGCAACGGCAGTTGCCGAGGTGTGAGCTACAGAATCGACGGAGTCGTATGTCACCCGCAAGGCGTGCCTACATGAAAAGCGAGAGAGGCGAAAGTCCTTGGCAAGCTCCTCTTTGAAGCTCAAAGGTTCCATAACCTGGACACAAGCCTCTAACCTGGCCAGGGTAGCCTTTTGGTGGGACACCATGTGGGCCACATAGTTGAGGGATCTAAGTATGCATGTGGCCAAAGCGTAAACTTTTCTACTGAACTGGTCCATCTGCCTCTACTCTGTCTGAAGGAGAGGTGCTCATGTGCTTGGGTGCAGCGGAGCGGTCATGAGCAGCTGAGATGACAACAGACTCTGCCTTAGGATGTGTCTTTAGGAATGGAACGTCCTTCGGCACCCGGTAATCCTGGCCCGCCTCTTGGGGACAGCTGGGAGGGAATGCGGCATCTGCCAGAACGTAGAGGTGAGGCGCTGGTGAGGTCTGATCCAGGAAGGAATGAGGACCGGAGACAGAAACTCTAGGTCCAAGTGTTTGGCTAATCTCGGTCTCAAGTAGTCCTGTCTGACTCCCAGTCAAGGAATCCTTCATAGACCTCAGAAGATTCGAGAAGGCAGGATCCTCTTTGGGGAAGAGAACCTTGCCTTTCGGACCCTCAGGCTCCTCCAGGGCGCCCTCCGCCGACTCACTGGCACCACCACCACCATCATCATCGTCGTCTACCCCCTCGTCAGGAAGGTTATGGATGTCGGGAAGGTTAATATCCTGACGAGCCACCCCCAAGACGTGTACCGTGGACGGAGAAGAGCTTCTCAGGGACGCAGACCTAGGAGACCATGGTAGAGGGAGTCTTGTCTCCAGGTCTGAAACCAACTTCGAGAGCACCCCCTGCCACCAAGACTGGACAAGGGTCTTAAAATCCGGCGTAGTTGATGGAGGAGGAGGCTGTGGCTGAGAAGGAGGAGGCATAACTAGTGGGGGTTGGTAATGGTAACCCTGGTAGTTGTGGCAGGGGTTACAACCAGGGTAGTACTGTCTAAAAGAGCTCCATTCAGGAGGACGACCAGCCGGGAAGTGGTCCCCAGGATACCCGAAAGGGTAATGTGGGACAGTCCAGGATTTTGTGTAAATCCCAGTCAGATCTGACAGAGGGGGTACCCACGTCGGACCCGCTGTAGTATAAATTGGCAGGGGGTCCGGTGTCAGGATAGCCAATGTCAGGGGGACCGACACCACCCGATCCAGCGCTGCAAGGGGATCCGGCGCCGAGGGGCAGGCCGATGAAGGGGGCCAGATGGCGGGGGCAGGCCACAGGGCCCTGGCTGCGGAAGAGTCGTCAGAATATCCGGCATCAGAATGGGGTTCGCTGGATCAGACGGTGGGATCAGAGCCGGGATAATCCTCCGCTCCGAAGGGATCCCACCTGGAGGAGGAGGGGCCTCCATTGTAAGGCCAGACGGCCGAGGAGAAGCCTCTTTCTCCGTTATCCCATCGGGAGAGCGCGAGCCAGACCCCGAGGAATCTACCACAACGAGGGGTTCCACGCTGTTTTTGCCTGAAGTACCTGCCTACGATGGGGAGGGTAAAGGTGAAGGAAGGGGGCCTTCTCTCTTGGTTCTGCCGGTCATCGGGTGAGGCACCGCTAGGCCCTGACAGGAGAACCGCACCTGAGCGGCCGTCGGAGACAGGCATCTTATCAGGCGGAGCCAGGAGGGTGTGGGAGGAGCCCCCGGCTGACTTATTGACTGGTGTCGGGTGGGTCTCTGAAGGCTAGGGAGTCCTCTTACTGGCGGCCATGCAGTCCCCAGAGGAGCCAGTGGCCGTAGCGGTGTGGTCGTCAGAGGAGCCGACGGTAGACTGACCCACTGAAGATTTGCCAGACTTATCGTCAGAGGTCTTCTTTGGTGGCGGTGACTGATTCCATCCATCGTACCCGCTCCCCCGCTTGCCTGATGAGCCTAGACGCTGAAAAGGCCTTTGACAAGGTCTCCTGGGGGTTCCTATTCCTTGTCCTGGAATGCATGGGTTTCCCCATGGGCCTTTATTGACAGCATCAAGACACTTCACTCTGGCCTGCAGGCATATGTCAGGGTGAATGGGGGGGATTTCCAACAGATTCAGACTGCGTAAGGGCACCCGCCAAGGTTGTCCTCTATCCCCTCTCCTGTTCACCTTGTATATCAAGCCTCTGGTTGAAGCCACTCGCACTTTGGATTCCATTCATGGGATTGAAGTGGGGGGCCAACACTGAAAGATATCCCTATATGCAGACGACGTCTTGCTCTACCTGTCTCGTCCTGAACAGTATTCCTCAAGTTTGGTCAGCCTTGTCAGAATTCGGAAAGCACTCCGGATACTCCCTCAACAAGACCAAAACCGAGGTTCTCAGCTTTTACTACTCCCCCTCGCAAGCAATACTGGATCTTCTACCCCTAGACTGGTCTGTGGAAAAGATGAAATACCTGGGAGCATTGGTTACCAAACATGACTCCAAGTTATTTAAAGCAAACTACATCCCACTTGTCAATCAAATAAAAAAGGACCTTGACAGGTGGGTCTTAATAAACATCCCTATGTATTCAAAGATCCAGACGATTACCATGAATATCCTCCCCAGGTTTTTATACCTTTTCCAGTGTCTCCCATCCTTTATTCATAAATCACACTTCCAGGCCTGGCAAAAGTTAATTTCAAAATTTATATGGAACAATAAAAGGCCCAGAGTAAACATACGCATCCCTCAGACACACAAAAACAAACGAGGCAGATATCTTCCGTATCTCGAGGACTATTTAGCCCTGCAGTGGTCCATCCCAACATACTCCTCCAACTGGAAAGAAATGGAAAAGGGAGAAGAGTATGAGCGTGGCCCACTGCTGGAGATTCGACTCATACACTTTTCTAGTACATACAGAGCCCGTCCACTCTTGTTGTCCACTGTCAGAGAAACCATAAAAGCTACTCGTAGGGCCTGGCAAAAATATAAATTAAAGACCTCACTCTGGCCTCTTCGTGGGTTAGCCTAGGACCCTGATTTTTCCCCGGCCCTACTTCATCACACTTTTCGGACCTTGGAGAGACTGGGCCTAGTTTATATTTTATTTATTATTTATTTAGATTTTGGTAACCGAGTAAGCCCAATGAGACCAGAGATCCCTTTTTCAGGGGGGACCCGGAATTAGCTACAGTGAATACATACGTAGCTATAATATACAATAGTTTTAACTGAATACATATTTAGTTACAGTGAATACATACATAGATATTAATGTACAGTAGTTTTAGCTGATACATATTGGGGAGTAGGTGTCAAACATTGGGCACAGAGCCAGCAGGTATCACAAGGCTCACAGGTATTAAGACAGGTACACAGTACATTTAGCATTTTTCCATAAGAGATTCTTGGGGTGGGAAGGTGTGGTTCAGCTGGTGGTAGCAAGGGAGTAGGCCCAGGCGGGGGCTGGCGATTACAACCACAGATGCTAAGTTCCAGGAGGTACACTTTGAGGTCCGATTTAAACCCTGGGAGAGTAGGCTTGTCGACCAGACTTGCTGGGAGGGCGTTCCATAAGTAGGGAGCTGCATATTGGAAGGAGCGCTTGCCTTGGTTGGTGTGAACACGGGGGATATCGAGGGGACGACTAGCTGTGGATCGCGGGTTTGGCGCTGGACTTTAGGAGTGAGCAGCCCACGCAGGTGTGGAAGAGGGCCGAAGGAGGTGAATTTAAAGGCCAGACAGGCAGAAGAGTAGGCCAACTTGTGCCGTAGGGTGGGCCAGTTTAAGTCCACGAGGGCCTCGTAGTGGTGCCTCCTGGGGGAGGAGTTTGTTGCAAAGCGAGCCACTCTGTGATAGAGCAAGGAGAGTTTGTTGAGCTCCGTCTCTCAGAGGAACTGTAGTAAGGGGGAACCGTATAGGATGGAGGGGAGGAGCCAGATCTGCCACCTCACATGAATCCGTTTCTTCAAGGAAGCAGTACAAGACTTTGTAACCCTTTATAACACATTCGGGCTACGAAACTCTGACCACTTCAGGTACCTACAGGCTAGGGCCTACATTAACAGCTGCCAAGACAGATCAAGACCCATTTAGGGTTGCCCCTTTCCTCGAGTGTCTCCAAACAATTTTGTCCACCCAGAAAACAAAGGATCTAAATCTCCGCAATTTATAAGTCCCTAGCTGGCTAAAGAATGACCCTTCAGAGAAAATCAAGCTGAACTGGCAGAGGGAGGAGGAAGTAGACCTGGGAGAGGTCAATTGGGGTTCAGTATTTCATGTTGCCTCTAGGACTACCTGCTCTCCACACTGGAAAGACTTCAGTTGGAGAATCAGGGTGAATTACTTCCTCACTTCCTCAGTTCTAAATAAGAGGGATCCAGCTAGACAACCAACCTGTTAGCGGTTGTGCGGAGAGGCCCCAGCAAACCACCTGCATGTCTTTTGGCTCTGCCCACAAATCAGGTCCCTCTGGAATGATGTGATCTTAGCACTGAAAGATCTCTCTGCTCTGGACGCCCCCCTTGACTGGCCTAATGTAATTTCAGGCGAGCCCCCAGAAGGCCTGAAGGAAGCACACTCAATTTACTTACGGGCTATTCTCCTAACAGCAGGACATAACGGTTGAAGGCAGAGTCCCCCACTATACATACCTGGATACAGGTGATACAGGAAATTGTGGGACTTGAAGAGTTGACATTTAAGATCAACCAGAAAACGCACATTTACACCCACAGATGAATGAGCTGGCAGATCTGGCTAGACACCGGTCCGGACGCGAATCCTCACTTGGCTGCCCAGGGGGACTACTCGGACTTACCTTCCAGAACTCGAAGGTTCTTGGTCCAGGTCTGAGGACAGAATCGGTTGACTGAATGGAGGGTGGTTGTATTGGTCATGGGGAATCCTTGAATAATCTTCTGCAATAAATGTAATTGACTGATATTTGGAAAGATTTGAAAGCTGTGCGGAAATTAATTGTAACTTACACTGGAACAGTATGTGAAATTATACTTTACTATATCTGTAACTCTCCTATTGTAGATGTACCCAATTGATGTTAAACTTGAATTAAAAAAAAATAATTCTTTGGCGGTGGCTGGGCCTTGCTCGTCGAGGGCCACAAGGTCTCATCCGTGAAGCAGTCCCGCTCCCAAGATTTCTCCTTATGGTGCTTCTTTGATGGGGAACATTTCTCAGAAGGACTCTCTAATGCGGTCCATTTGTTTTTCTAAAGAAGCTAAGTGGACTTTTAAAAGTTGGGCCTCCAAAGCCTGCTGTCTCCACTTTTTGGTGGCCTGATTAGAAGTCTGGCACTCCGAGCAGGAGGAGACAGGGTGATCAGGGCCCAAACAGATCACCCACTTTAGATGACCGTCCTTATGAGGGATCTGTGTGCCCCAGGACAAGCACTTCTTCTTGGGTGAAGACATCAAGTAGTAGGAATATCAAAATAAAGGTTTGGCGAAGGAAAAATCCTACGCAAGAACTCAGACAACAATTGCTGTAAGGAAGTCTGCAATGCGACACACCAGGCGACAGCGGGAAGAAACTGGTGGGCGGGCGTGGGGACCGCCCACTACATACGGCTCGCTGACGTCGGGTGGGTAGTCCCCCATCAGGGATTGCTAGAAAAGTCTGCCATGTGGCCCAATGCCAAGTGGCGCCAGTCCTGTATGTACTGACCTACTGAAGAAAACCTCTCAAAGTAAGATCTCCTCCTTAGAAAAGTGTGGTCTATGGGGAAAGTACACTATGGTTCAAAGTGCATATTCTTCGATAACGATTATGCTCCCACCATGAAGGGCCTACAACCCCTTGTTCCCAATACTGAGACAGCAGCAACTTAAGTTTAGAACTCCCTATCCCAGCCACTTAACTGTCTAGAAAGTGGAAGCTGAGGTTCAATGCAGGGAAATGCAAGGTACTGCACCTGGGGGCCAGAAACCCGGGCCAAGTGTACACCCGTGGGGATGCTACAAGTCTCGATGGCTGAGAGGGACCTGGGGGTTGTGGTGGATGTCAAGATGAACAACTCGGAGACTTGTAGGAGGGCAGCAGCCAAGGTCAACGGGATGCTGGGATGCATCGCTAGGGGGAACACCTCCAGAAGGAGGGAAGTGATACTCCCTCTGTATAACTGCTTGATGAGGCCGCACTGAGTACTGTGTGCAGTTTTGGAGGCCACACTTAAAGAGAGACATTAAACTCCTGGAGAGGGTCCAGAGGAGGGCAACCAAAATGATTTGGGACTTGGGGGACAGGACCTATGAGGAGAGGCTCGAAGAGCTAAATATGTACACATTAGAAGAGAGAAGGGACCGGGGGGACATGATAGAGGTCTTCAGGTACATGTAGGGGAAATAGGGAGGAACAGTCAGGTGCTTCAAGGAAGGAGGAGGGGGCCACTAGAGGGCATGGGTGGAAGCTGGAGGGGGGAGATTCAGGAGAGAAAGGAGAAGGTGCTATCACTGAGAGGGTGGTGGAGCCATGGTATGCGCTGCCTAGGGGGCTGGTGGAGGCAGATACGGTGGAGGGGTTCAAGAGGGGGTTGGACAGGTACAGGGGAAGGGTTCTGGAAGCAAAATCCAATGCAGCGAGAATATCCAGAACTGGGAAGGGAGAAGCCAGAGAAGGCGAGGAGGGCAGCAAGGTCAGCTCCCAGGGTGGGGGCTGACCAAACGAGCAGACGCGAAAGACCGTTAGGCCTATTCTGCTGGCATTTTAGTATGTTAGTAACTGTCCAGTACCCTTCGGGGCAAGTAACCTATGACTCAGCTGCAGAAGCGATGCAGGACTTCTCTGCTCGAGGTTATTCTCTGCCACCTACCACGCCGACTGCTAGTCGCAACCGGACAAGCAGACCTCCATCTCGGGCAAAACAGTAGGGACAACAAAGCCAACAAGCGGCCCTTGCAGCAATAAAGCAGCTTCTGTCCCAATTTGCCAGACAAGAAAGCTGAACCGAAACCACGATGCACGCAAAGCAGAGAGGTGAGTGGTTCCTATCTGTCTTCTGGCCAGCCCCTCCGGGGGGTTCCTGCGGGTCGAGGGCTGGGGGGGCTTCTGCGCTCCTGTGTGGTGGGGGTCAAACTGGGCTTGATGGTGGGGAGACTGATTAGCTACTCCCCCCCACCCAGCTGCTGGGAGGGGAGTGGGGGGGGAGAGAGAGAGGGATTGATTCTTGCCACCCCTTGGGACCCAATTACTTAAAGGGGGGGGCCGATGACCGTTGGGCGCAGTGCCAGATAGGACGCCTCTCTAGTTTTCCTCTCTAGCCATACCATAGTCCAACTTCACCTCATAACGCAGAGTGGCAGTGGGGGGAGCTTCTTGGTGGAGAGTGGAGACTCAATCAGAAAACGGGCCGACGCCACAAGACGGGCAATACTCAAATTACTCATTCTTCGGCAAGGTTCCGGAGGATTGCTCCTCCGAACCCTGAGTTTATAACTGGGACAAAATCTCCAGCGCTTTTCTCAGTCATGTCTGCTCCTGCAGGCGCACCTCCTACCAGCTTCTGAGACTGGGTCTTGAATCATACTGCTCATGGCTCTGCTAGATCTTAGTAGGTGGACTTCGCCTATATGAGAGAGGCGTGGAGGATTTCAGATGAGGCTGACTCTGGAGCGTGATTGGGGGGGGGGGAGCCTGAGAACCCCACCGTAACCAGTAGTCCTGGCACACTCTATGACCAGAGTGGTAACTTGCGGGTCCCCTTATGAGGCAAGGAGGCGATTCTGTCCCCCTAAAGAAAGAGAAAGGCCTTTGGCATCACCTGAAACCAGAGTATAGTCCTGTGGCCCCCTGCGAACCGGACCCGAAATTCCTTGGGGGGGGGGGTTGCTGGGCAGGGGAGGTGATGGAGTCGCCACCTAGGACAGTTGAGGACTACATTTCCTACTGGTTTAAACCCCAGAGCATATGAACTTTGTCAGTTACAAAATTTCTTTAAATAGAACCCGAAGACTATCCTGTTTCTAGTATGGTCAGACTGCCCTTAAGACTGTTTTTCTACTCCCTTACGTATCATGACTACTCCTGGGCTACGAAGATGGACAGTCTCTGGAGATGGATCAGAAGCAGCTAACTTGGAGTTACCAAGGAACACAGAGCATGCATCTAATTCCAGACATACTTATCAATCCCCTCCAAATAAAAATTTTATGGAACAAGCTTGGGGCAGTGGGTTACACCATACCCAGTTACCTGCCAGCCATGCACTTTTTTCTTCCCAGCCTTTTCCACACCCTTCCCCCAACTACTATGTGTTTTAACTTATTTTATTCCTTACTTCAATTTAGGGCAAGAGTATCCCCAGGGGAATACCTCCTTTTCCGAGTCATTGGTTCCCACCTAGGCGGGAATTCTTACTGCCTCCCTCTCCTCCACTGTTAGAGGAACAGGAACTGGAAGCCACCTTTCCATCATACTGTATGTAGTTACCAGTTTCTCCTATACAGCTCAACCCAGTTGGCAGTTTAGAATTAAACCTATTAAATTTCCCTTTCTTCTTCCCCATTAGAAACACAGATGCAGGAATGCATAATGTCTATTTGTATATCTCAGAAAGGAAAAACATACAAGAATTTCCAGTGCAATGACAGGAGTATCGATGGGATTACAGCAAGGAGGAGGTTCACAACAGTGAAACACTATCAACTATGGCATTATGGGTCCCCCCTTAGAATAATCTCCCATAATGTGAATGGGCTTAATGGACCTATTAAGAGATATCGGACAGTTAAGGCCCTTCAGAAAATTAAACCTGATGTTTTACTACTACAAGAAACTCACCTAAATGAAACTGAACATCAACAATTGTTAAAGTTGGGGTTTTCTCAGACTGTAGAGTCCTCCTATTAGGAGGGGCAATATGAGAGGGGCTGATGTATTAGTACCCAAGCCCTTTACATTTACACTAACTGATCAATACTCTAACCCAGATGGGAGACTGGCACTGGCTGTCTGTACTGTCCATGGTCAACCCTTTACAACCTGTAGCACCTATATACCCCGAGCGACGCCTCGACAGTCCAAAGATTAACAGATCAAATTCTCACCAGACAGAAGGGAATCCTGATCATGGGAGACTATCTTAATTGCCTTTAAAATCCCTCGCTGGATTCGTCAGCGGCACGCCCACCCAATACAAACCACGGGTCAACGGCACTTACACCGCCTGTTGAAAGATATCGGCCTGGTGGATTCCTGGCGTCAGTTAAACTCCACTAATTATTACTCCGCAACACACAAACATTACTCCCACTTGGATTATTTATGTATTAGCTAGGAAGAAAAAATTACTCATCTTAATAATTATGTTTCTTCTAATGGAGTCTTGCTGTATTCTGACTATTGCAGTTACTGTAGCTCTAGCACTTGAACTGCCCCGGAGAGTGAAGGATTAAAATTCTATGCGCTCGAGCTCAGTTGAAAACTCTGTCTGCAGCACTTTGAAACCAAACCATCAGATTCTTACGAGCTAAAACTCACTGACTTTAATAATGTGGAAATTGTAAAATTTCTACTAGCCAACTGGCAACAAAGGTTTTAGGTTCCTAAAAGACTTAAGTCAGGAAATCCAAAAACCAGGTAATAAAGCATAAACATTCTTAACTAATCAACACAAAGCACCCAAAACAACAGAAGTGGGCTGAAGACACACATGGGGTGCAACACTGCACCTGCCCACACTGCACCTGCCCACTCACTTCCCAAAACAGGTTCTGAGAGGGGAGGCAGGCAGGGAGGGAGGTAAGAATACAGCAAGACTCCATTAGAAGAAACATAATTACTAAGGCGAGTAATTTTTTCTTCAAACAACATGAAGTCTTGCTGTATTCTGACTAGTGAAACTACCAAGCAGTACCTCCAAGGAGGAGGGACAGAACCTACTTTGGGAATAGGCTCTGAAGTACTGCTGTGCCAAACCTAGCATCACTCCTAGCCTGGATGTCCAGAGAGTAATGCTTGGTGAAGGTATGAACTGTTTTCCAGGTGGCTGCTTGGCAAATTTCTAACTAAAGAATATCCCTGGCCACAGCCAGAGATGCAGCTGTACCTCTAGTGAAATTAGCTCTCAGGCCTGAGGGTGGAATTTTTCTATTTCTTATAGCAGAATTGGATACAGGGCACAATCCACCTCGCAACAGTTCTCTTGGTGGCAGGTCTGCCCTTACCTACTTCCCCATAAGTGAGGAACAACTGGAAGGAGTCAAACCTGTGACCCTCTGTATGTTATATGTAGCAACTAAGGGCTCTTTTAACATCTAAACTGTGCAACCTCTGCTCTCCTGAGGAAGTATGATCAATGAAGAACACATGAAGAGATACAGACTGGTTTAAATGGAAATCAGAAACCACTTTGGGTAAGAACCTTCTATTGGTTCGAAGGACCACCTTATCTCTATGGAATGAAATGAAGTCAGGTTCAACTGACAGAGCTTGCAATTCACTGATACGTCTGGCAGAGGTAACAGCAACCAAAAACACATTTTTCCAAGTCAAGCACTTGAGCTCTGCTGAGGACATAGGCTCAAAAGAGGGTTGCATAAGCTGAGCAATGCAAACATTCAAATCCCAGGCAGAAGCAGGATCCCTAAAAGGGGGTTTGGTATGAAGCAATTCTTTGGAAAAATTTACAGTATACAGAGTGAGATGACAGAGAGAAAGGCTTACCCACCGACAGAAAAGCAGAAACAGCTGACAAATGTACTTTGAGAGTAGCTGGTCTGAGGCCTAGGCCATTAAGGTGAACCATATAATCCAAAACTGTAGACAATTCATCAGTGTCTGGGGATATATGCGTCTTGGAACACCAAATGCTGAATCTTTTCCATTTGGAGTTGTACGTATTTCTGGTGGCAGGCTTCGAGAATGTCCAGAACCCCTTGGGACAGATGCAAATCAGCATACTCTAACTCTTCAAGAGTCATGCCTTGAGACTGAGAGACCAAAGACTGGGGTACCAAATCCTCCCCTGAGAGGAGGTTAACAGGTTGTAATTCCTGGGAAGAGACAGGGGAAGATGAACTGCTAGAGACAGCAACAGGGGGTACCAAGGCTGCCTGGCCCAGTCTGGAGCAATCAGAATCACTTTGCAAGGTTGTGACCTTACCTTGACTAGAACCTTGAACAGTAGAGGAAAGGGAGGGAAGGCATATAGAAATTTCCCTTCCCAGTTCAAAATCAGAGCATCCAGAGGGACTGAGCCCAAGACTGGGGGTCTGCAACAAAACAGAGGAAGTTGGTGATTGTCTGGGGCTGCAAAGAGCTCTATCTCTGGAGTGCCCCACCTTGAAAAAAATCACTTTCAACACCAGAGGGTCCAGGGACCATTCGTGATGGCCCTGGGACATCCTGCTCAATGCATCTGCTAGCACATTGTCCTTTCCTGGGAGGTGGACTGCTACCAGAGAGGTCTGTAAGGAATAAGTCAGGGACCATAATTTCATGGCTTCCGTGCACAAGGTTGCAGACGGAATGCCTTCCGGCTTGATATACCAAATGGTGGTGGTGTCATCTGTCCTGACCTGAGCTACCTTGTTCTGTACTGACAGAGAAAGCTTGCAGGGCCAGAAGTACTGCGTGAGCTCCAGGAGGTTGATATGAAGAAGGGATTCCTGAGGGGACCACAGTCCCTGGGCTGTGAGAGCCCCCAGATGGGCTCCCAACCCAAATAGAGAAGCATCTGTGGTAAGGACCATAGAGTGAGTCTGAGAGACAAATGGAACTCCCTGCCTCAGACTGTTCAGATCCTGCCACCATTGAAGGGCCTGGATAAGGGTATGAGTAACCAGGGCTAGTTTGGTAAGAGGATCTTTCCTTTGGGACTAAAAAGGCCTCAGATGGAACTGAATGTCCCTCATCTGAAACCTGGCCCCTTGGACCACTGCTGTGGAAGCTGCCATGTGGTCCAAAAGCTGAAGAAAATGCCTTGCTGGTCGAGAGACGAGAGGGAGGAAGGAAGAGGCCAGCTGTGAAATGGCTGTTGCCCTTTCCAGAGGAAGGAAAGCTCTTGCCTTGACCGTATCCAGCTCTGCTCCTATGAAAGTGAGAAGCTGTACAGGCTCGACAACTGACTTGGGAAGACTGAGAAGGAAACCCAGGGAAGAGAGAACTTGTTGAGTCATCTGCAGATCTGACTTGACTTGGTCTGGGGACTGGCCCACAATGAGCCAATCATCCAGATATGGAAAGATTGAAATCCTTTTTCTTCTTAAAAAGGCCACCACTACTGCTAGGCACTTTGTGAACACCCTTGGGGCTGAAGTTAGGCCAAAGGGCATTGCTCTGAACTGGTAATGGCCTGAGGGCAATTCGAACCTGAGGTACTTTCTGTGGGAGCACCTGATGGGAATGTGAAAATAGGCATCCTTGAAGTCCAGGGAGGCTAGCCAGTCTCCTGGCCTTAGAGAGGGAAGAACTGTTCCCAGAGTCACCATTTTGAATTTTGGCTTTAAAAGGTATTTGTTCAGGTATCTCAAGTCTAGGATGGGTTGCCACTCCCTTGTCTTTTTTGGGGGTAAGGAAGTACCTGGAGTACAGACCTTTGCCCCTGTATGGGGTAGGAACTCTCTCTATGGCTCTTCAGGCCAGTAAAGACGAAACCTCTGCCTCTAGAGCAAGGGTTTCTGATATATTTGCAGGTGGAAAGGATCTGGGTCTCATTTTCGGAAAATTTTTGAAACTGAGAACCAGTCCCTGGCTCACTACCTCCAGGACCCACTTGTCTGAGGTAACAGACATCCAGTCCTGACAAAGTAAGCAGCCTGCCTCCTCACCGGAATGGGGAGTTGACCCAGGCTGACACATCAGGGTGTCTGCTTGGCAGGAGCCTTAGGCTGAGGGGTGGATGCAGCCCTGCTCATCCCCCTTCTGCCTCTCCCTCTAAAGAACTCCCTCTGAGAAAAAGGAGAAGAGGCCTGCACTTGGTAGAAAGGCCTGTGAAAAGGCCTGCCCTTGCCCCTAGCTTGCTGCCTTTGAGGAGCTGCCTGCCTCTCCTTGGCCTGGGCACTCCTATAAGTGGTCCTGTATTCATCAATTTTCTTCATGTAATTCTCTGCCTGCTCCCCAAACAGAGAATTACCCACCACAGGGAAATCCATAGCCTTAGCCTGGGTGTCCTGTGAAAGGCTAGTACATCTGAGCCAAGCCATTCTCCAAAGAGCCACAGATGTAGCCATGACTCTTGATGACACATCACTGGAGTCCACAGCAGCATGAAATTGCACCTTTGATGCCTCAATCCCATCAGCAGCCACCTCCTCCAGCTCCTTGGCTAGCTGGGGGGAAGCCTGCTTAGCCAGTGCCAGTACAGTGTCCCACCTGGACTTCTGGTACCTGGCTGTACAGACCAAATAGTTAGCCTGCCTGAGTCCCAAAGATGATGCCATATACTGTTTCTTTGCCATGGCATCTATCTTCCTGGAGTCTTTGTGTGTGTGTGTGTGGTGTGTGTGTGTGTGAAGCCAAGGGAATGTTTGCCTTGTCTCAGGTTGGAGCCTGCACTACCCCAACATGACTGCACTGCTGACAGAAAAACTCCGTATCCGAGCATGATAAGGTGTACCACTTGTCCATTCTTCTGTCAACAGGAGGTACAGAGTTAGGAGACCTTAGAATTTTTTGTGTCAGTTTCCCAAAGGACTTATGGAGGGGAACAGACAGTCTCAGACTCTGGGATGTCCATCATCTCAACAAAATCAGGCTCTTCCTGATCCTCCACAGCCTCCTCCATGGAAAGCTGGAGGGTTTCAGCCACCTTTCTGTAAAGCACAGATAGTGGGGAAGGGACTCAGAAAGCCTAGGAAGGGAAACACCAGAAGGTCTGTCTGGGGAGATGTCCTGTTCCACAGGCACATCCAGACTTTCACCATCATCACCATCCTCTTCAAAATCCCCCTCCTCATCAAACTCCGGTTCGTAAAAGTCTTCAGGGGAATAATCTTGAACCGGGGGAACCAACCGAACTGAGCCCCTGCCAGAAAGCACCGGATCAGTCGGAACCGGATGAAGCGATTCAACAATCTGAATTGCTCTGGCTATCTCTTCGGCGGTCGGAACATGAAGATCTGGATCCAAACCGGACGATTTATCTTTGCGCTTTCTTTTAGTAGGAACCGATCCCCAGAATCGGCTCTCCTCTTGCCCGAAGAAGTATCGCCCTGGTCAGAGGGCACTCCTCCTGGTTCAGTAGGAACCGAACCGGGCTGGCCTTCCGGGTCAGTGGATTTCTCGGCCTCCTTATCCCCAAGTCTGCCTAACCTTTTCTCCAGGGTAGACTTAGGGAAATTCTTGCAAATTTGGCAGTCTGAATTGAGGTGGTCAAACCCCAGACAGTAAACACAGGTAGTGTGGGGAATCGGCCTTAGCAAAGACCTCCCCACACACACTGCAGTGTTGAAACCCAGTGGGCCCGGTTTTTATCTTGGGCTTCTCAGACATGGCCAACCTAACAAACTTACCCTTTATTCGGCAACCGCCAGGTAAGACTCCCCTATCTGTTTCTCACAGTGTCACGGGTGATGGAAAAAAAAAAAAGTTCAAATCACTTTTTCTTTTTAAACCGATACAGACCGGTAACCACACACTAAACTTTCCCACAAAAGATCTACTAAAGGATCAGTTCAGCCGAACCGACCAAAAAATACAGTTTTTACAATTTCCACAAGGAACTACCTAAGTACTTACAGTACCGCAGAGTCCTGAACCGACAAAACGGAACTAATTGCGGAATAATTTCGGACTAACCAACAACTTTAACCGACTTTCTTGAACCGAACAAAGGAGAAAATCTCCGGAGCAACTGTTCAGTGAGGCGGAGTAAAGAATCTGACGGTTGGGTTTCAAAGTGCTGCAGACAGAGTTTTCAACCGAGCTGGAGCTCAACGTTCTATGCCTTGCATAGAATTTTAACCCTTCACTCTCCGGGGCAGTTCAAGTGCTGGAGCTAACTGCAACAGTCAGAATACAGCAAGACTTCATGTTGTTTGAACACAAATCACGAATCCGGAGGGTGGATATAATAACAACATCCACCTCTCAGATCATGCTCCAGTGGAACACAAACATTGAAATTATTCAGAAACAGAAATCCACACCGTGGAGATTCAATCCTTCACTTATGAGGGATCTTGAACTCAAAGAATAAAATCTCTGAAATCATAGCAGACACCTCTCCTCAGACATCACCTCAATTACTATGGGACACCATTAAAGTGGTCCTAGTCCTACGGGGCTATACTACTGCTTACGCTGCTCACAAAAAAACAAAAATAAAGGGAGCTCAGATTTAACTAACTCCAGCAGAGGTTGAGAACCCTGCAGGAGCTACATAGAGATGAGGACAAGAATGTCTATACACAATTATGTCAAACACAAGTGGAAATCCAGACTAACAGTTAAAACAGAACAAGCCCTTATGCGGCTCCGTCAAAAATATTAGGAGGGAGGAGCCAAAGCCTCAAGACTGCTGGCCTATAGACTCCGTAGGCAAACACAACAAGTTATGATTAATAAAAGATCCCAAAACTAATCTTCAGAAATATGGCACCCAGCAGATATTAACAGTTTTTAGAGAATATTATCACTCTCTATACTCCAATCCTTCTCCCACAGAGTCCTAACAAACTGCGCAATTTTTAGCAAAGGTCCAGCTCCCCACTCTGTCACCATCACAGAGAGATTCTTTAATATCTTCAATAACATCTGAGGAGTTACATCACACTATTAAACTTGAAAAATGGAAAAAACCCTGGTTCAGATGGATATGGGGCAGAATTCTACAAGGGAGCAAGGGAATCTACATAAAAAAAAAAAAAAAAACATTACTACACGCCATGCAAGCCAGTCATAATACTACAACTTTCCCCGATTTCCTGGAGACAGGCAACTATCTCTGCTATTCTGAAACATAATAAACCTCTCAACTATGTGAGTCATACTGCCCGATCTCAGTCCTTAACCAGGACTATAAAATCTCCACGAGTATTTTAGCCCACAGATTAGATAATATACTCCCTGGAATAACATACCCCGACCAGTCCGATTTTCTTAAAACCAGACAGACTACAGATATTAAATGCACATTATTTCTCATTAATCACTCCTACCGAACAAAACTTCCCTTTCTATTTTTAAGTCTCGATGCCCAAAAAGCATTTGATAGGGTCTTATGGGGGGGTTTTACATTCCACCAAATCTAAATTTAATTTCCCACAGGGCTTTTTGGATACCATTCAGGGCATCAATACTGCTCCAGAGGCCTGTGAAGATAAATGGCTCTCATTCAACTAGATTCCCCCTGCAAAGAGGTACACAACAGTGGTACCCGTTGTCCCCTTACTTATTTGCCCTATATGTTGAACCAATTGCCCAGTTTCTCAGTTAGCAAAAGGACCTGACAGGATGCAACATAAAGGGAATACATCACGAAGTGGCATACTATGCTGATGATTTGCTCCTCTATACTACCGATCCTGAATATTCCCTGGCCTCTTTATCCAGAATTTTACCCATAATTGATCAAGTTTCTGGTTATAAAATAAGCCAAGATAAGTCTGAAGTACTAGCTTTAAATTTTATTCCCTTCTCCACTATCATGCTGAAATTTCCTTTACAATGGAACAGACCATATCCAACATATCCGGGAATTAAGCTAACTCCCCAATCCCTCTTCTCTATTAAAATTAAACTATGACCCTCTCTTCCTAGCTATATAGGCGGACTTGCATAGATGGACTCAAATATCAATATTACCGAGAATTCCGTCTAGTCAAATGAATGTTCTGCCTAGAATTTTATATATTATGCAGAACATTCCATTGCCTCCCCATCCTAGAGAACTAAATAAATGGTCTAAGGCCATAAATCAATTTATCTGGAAAAATACCAAACCGCGGATTGCCCTCCACAGACTCCAACTACCGAAAGAGCGAGAAGGCCTAGCACTCCCTAACCTAGGCAAATACTTACTAGCAATGGTACTATCTCATATATCCAAGTGGATGCTTTCTGTCGGTCAAACACCGATATGGACAACTTTAGAAAGGCACCTTTCTGGCCGGCCCGTCGGCGCAGCGGTTGGATTTCCGCTTGCGACGCCGGCGACCCGGGTTCGGAACGGACTCGGTCGCTGAGGGTCATTGCCGGGGAGAAGGGACGAGCGCCCACGGCTGCTCTCCTTCTCCGGGAGAGACGGGACGGTGTCCGAGCTTGCGCCCTTCGCGTAGAGGCCAGGGTATCGCGAAACCGACCGGCGCCGCTGACTTGAGGCGGGCAGACGCTCGACGCCATTGCACGCCCCCGCCTCCCAGAAAACCAGGAAATGGACGGCTGCCACCTCCCACATGAAGCCCGCCACGGCTTCGATTAGCCCCCCAGGCCAGCTTCCCTGACCAATTCCGGTCTCTGCGGGGTGTTTGGGTCCACACCCTGCAGCTCCGCCGTGGGGGGTAATCCACGGGGTATTGGGGGAGTCGTGGCCGATCTGGGGGGTGGAAGCCGGTGGCCCGTGACCGGGCAGAATTACCGGGAGGTCGGCAGCTAGGAAGGGGATAAAGAAGATAAATAAATAAAAAAAAAAAAAAGAAAGGCACCTTTCTGACACACCCCTGGGCTATGGCCAGGTCTTCCAGCCAAACCCTCCTCAAGGAGAGAAGCAGATCTCTCCATTTACAAAAGCCATCATCCAACATTGAAGGACAGCACTTAATTCTAAGATACTAAAATGCCAGCAGAATAGGCGTAACGGTCTTTCGTGTCTGCTCGTTTGGTCAGCCCCCACCCTGGGAGCTGACCTTGCTGCCCCCCTCGTCCTCTCTGGCTTCTCCCTTCCCAGTCCCAGATATTCCCATTGCACAGGACTTGGCGCCCAGAACCCTTCCCCTGTACCTGTCCCACCCCCTCTTGAACCCCATCCACCGTCTCTGCCTCCACCAGCCCCCTGGGCAGCACATTCCATGGCTCCACCACCCTCTCAGTGAAGTAGCACCTCCTCCTTTCTCTCCTGAATCTCACCCCCTCCAGCTTCCACCCATGCCCTCTAGTTGCCCCCCCTTCCTTCGGAGCACCCTGACTGCTTCTCCCCTATTTAACCCCTTCATGTATTTGAAGACTGCCATCATGTCCCCCCGGTCCCTTCTCTCTTCCAGTGTGTACATATTTAGCTCTTCGAGCCTCTCCCCATAAGTCCTGTCCCCCAAGCCCCAGATAATTTTGGCTGCCCTCCTCTGGACCCTCTCCAGGAGTTCAATGTACCTCTTTAAGTGTGGCCTCCAAAACTGCATGCAGTACTCGAGGTGCTGCCTCAACAAGCAGTTATACAGGGGGAATATCACTTCCCTCCTTCTGGAGGTGATCCCCCTAGCGATGCATCCCAGCATCCTGCTGGCCTTGGCCGGTGCCCTCCTACAAGTCTCAGAGTTGTTCATCTTGACATCCACCACCACCCCCAGGTCCCCCTCAGCCATTGAGACTTGTAGCATTTCCCCCCAGTGTGTGCTCTTGGCCTGGGTTTCTGGCTCTCAGATGCAGTACCTTGCATTTCCCTACATTAAACCGTAGCTTCCACTTTCTAGACCACCTTTCCAGAGCCTCCAGGTCCCCCTGTAGGGCCACCCTCCCTCCTCCCCATCCACCACCGCCCCCAGTTTTGAGTTATCCGCAAAGAGACTCATCTTACTCCTGATACCCTTCCTTATGTCACAGACATAGGTACTGAACAGGAGGGGCCCCAAGGACTAATCCCTGAGGGACCCCACTAATGACCCTCCTTGGGGATGAGATTATCCCACCAACCACGACCCTCTGGGTCCGGTCCTGGAGCCAACTGCCTATCCATCTGATCATCTGGTTCCCCACCCCCATTTCTCCCAGCTTATTCAACAGACCCCCGTGAGGAACAGAGTCAAACGCCTTGCTAAAGACAAGATAGAGGATGTCCACCAGTCTACCCAGGTCCAAGGCTCTCGTCACCCAGTTATAGAACTCCACAAGGTTTGTCTGACACGATTTCCCTGGGACGAATCCATGCTGTCTATCGTCCAGGCACCCCGTCTTTCCAGGTCCCCCCCAGTCTCTCCTTGACAATGCCCTCCATCACCTTGCCAACCACCGATGTCAGGCTGATGGGCCTGCAGTTCCCTGTCACCTCCCTTGATCCCCCCTTGTGAACAGGCACTATATGCACCACCTTCCAGTCCTGGGGCACCCACCCTGTCCTCAGAGAGATGCTGAAAAGCTCCGCCAGGGGTTTCGCCAGGACATTCGCCAGTTCCTTCAGCACTCTGGGATGTAATTTATCTGACCCCAGTGCTTTCTCCATCTTAAGGGACCTGAGGGCTTCCCTCACTCTCTCTCTGCCGTGATTTCCACCTCCGCTACCTCGTCCCCCTGCCTTGCGTTCCCCCCTACCAGTGATGGCCCATCCTCTCCCCAGACCTGACGATCGGTTAAGGCCCCCCCCCCCAGTTTCACCATCTCCTCCCATGTATGATGCAGCCCCCCCATTTTCCTTGGTGAAAACTGAGGCAAAGTACTCATTTAGTACCTCAACCTGCTCCCCCGGATCTTGTGCCCATCCTTCCCCTGTTTTAATCCTGCTAATCTGCCCCGTCACCCTTTGTTTTTTCCCAGTGTATCTAAAGAACCCCTAATTCCCTCTCCTAATTTCCCTGGCCAGATTCTGCTCCTTCCTTGCCTTAGCCACCCTCACCACCCTAGTGGCCCTTCTGGCCATCAGCTCATACTCCCCTCTATCCCCTTCACTCCTTGAGCACCTGAAATGCCTAAAAGCCGCCTTCTTTCCCCTCACCACCTCCTGAACCTCCCTGGTCCACCAGCAGGGGTTTACGCACCAAATTTATTCTAAGGAACTTCGTTCAGTGGCTCAATGGATGGGTATCCCAGCAAGGGATGACAGATTTCTCTCAGGCAGACTGGATCCCACATTTCGAATCTGGGAAGAGAAGGGACTCACCCATACTGATCAGTTCTTCCAAAATGGTACTATTAAAACATTTCTTCAATTACAGGAGTACTCATTACCCCCATCAGGATTTATTCCGATACTAAAAAATCAGACATTATTTCATCACTGACTTAGCAATAAATGCACCAGATCTCCACGCTCATCCCCTACCTGCTGTTCTAACACCGCTGTCTACAGCAATTCCCAGCAACACCTTATTTCTCGTTTTTATAAAGCACTCCAACAACCCCCGCACCAAGCTAATGACCATACTCAAATAAACTGGGAAGTAGAACTACTGTTAACTCTAACACTTCAGGATTGGCTGAGGATTTGGAGACTACAACATAAAACTGCCCAATCATACACGTGGCGGGAGTTCTCGTGGAAGACAGTGGCCTGATATTTCCGTACTCCCCAAGTCACGGCGAAGTTCCTGGCGATGGGGATTCCTCTTGCTGGAAGGGATGTGGGGAGGAACTTGCAACCCAAACTCATATATTACGGTCTTGTACAGTCCTCTCCAGATTCTGGGATTCAGTGAACCAGACCATTGAGGATTTGTTTCCCTCTCTGGGAGCAGCCACCCCACACTTAGCCCTACTGCTCCATTACCCACGCCACTTTCAGGATAAACAATCTATTTATTTATTAAACATCATGCTTATGGCTGCCCAAAAGGTAATAACTAGACTTTGGTTAAAACCAGACCAACCCCTTATATCAAACTGGGAAAACCTTATATACGAGATATACAAAATGGAATATATGACAGCCCGATTTCAAAACACAATCCCTGCTGTAACTAATAGATGGTCCAAGTGGTTTCTTCATATATCCCCCTCACGTCCAGATCTTATCCCATAGAGAGGATGGGATGGGAGGAGATGGCTTACCCAACCTTCTAAGACTTTAGACCCGGGGAAAAACATTAACAAAGGTGCCTTCCTCTTCTCCTAAGAAACACATAACAGCCCCCTCCCCGGCTCTGATTTCTCCAGAAATGCAGGGGTCAGAGATCTGATTCTTACAAGATCCACTTTATTAATCAAGCCACCTCCCTGTCTAATACCCATCACTGATATTCTGTCACAACCAACTACTATTGCAATTAATAATACCTCATCTTACTATCATCAAATATGTAACTTTTCCAGTTGAACAACTTTCTGTCTACGATACTGGATATGTATTATTCTTCTGCTGTCTCCAAAAAATTAATAAAAAAAAAGTGTTAAAAAAAAAAAAAGAGCCTGAAGTCAGATCCTTTCCAATTCTTAACTGTGAATCCCCACACTTATAACGCCAAAGCGAAAAAAAAAAAAAAAACTCAGCAATTCCGTAGCATGAATTGCATCAATTCTAGCTATGCAATTCTCATTTTGTGGCAAATTTTACTACACAAACTGCCACAATTTGCCACTTTGCCGCAAATTCTTACGACTGGCAACATAAATTAGCTGCAAATTGCAAACTGTGGAAAACACTGTGTAGTGCTCACTATGCAAATACTTCACACAGTGCATAGCATTTTGATATTTGCTTCTTGTTCATTAGCTTTCTGTACCCGTTAATTTTCTAAACTAGTCTCATTATATGTACCTAGCTGATGTATTCTCTGTGCCAGTATTCCACACGATACTTTATTCTGAACCTTGGAACACTTATGACCATTGCTGTGCACTAGCATACGTGGGTAGTGACGAGCATGCAGGGCCTACTTGCGCTGTCAACCTTCCAGAAAGGTTCTGGCTCCTGCGGGATCCAAGCAGCTCCTGCACAGGCCATTAATGGTACTCTATGGAGAAGACATTCAGTGTGATCAAGTTAAGGTAAGTATGCAACTTTCATATCTCCATTGGAATGCGGGAGGCTCAAGACCACCACAGTGAAAGCATCTCTGAAAATAGCATTCAAAGTTCCAGGGAATCTTACACCTCACAGAGATGATGCATAAGTCTCACTGGGCTGTTTTAATTCATGTTGCAACATGGCAAAAACAAGAGAGCTGGAGACAGGAATCCTAACTGGTCTAATCGTGTCAGCTGGGAGCAGAGCAACACGGCATTATAGAACTCATAATGCTACGTGTTTAGCGTAATTCACCAGTCGGCGGCGATAAACCAGCAATGATTAACTAGAGTGAGACAGTTAGAGAATCGAAGATGTGTTGTCTAGCCCAGCGAGTGCGCCAATTATGCACAGTGCATGGAGAGCACGGAAACATGGAGCGTGACACACAGAGAGGGAAAAACTGTGCGCCACAGAGACACAGAAGGGAAATGAAGAACAGGGCGATAACATTTAGGGTTTTCTGCGGGACAGATCTGGAGTGATGGCTAGATGGCAAAGGACCCACAGGTTGCCTAACAGGAGCAGAAGGAAGGCAACAGAGGAATGTGTGGTGCCATAACAGAGGGTCACACCAGATGCCGCAGTGGCGCACAGGGTAGCTGAGGCGCAATCCAGAAATCCATCTGGCTTCCACTCGTTCACGGTGCACGGGACTGTCAACCTCCAGTGACAGCGAGAGGAAGAAGCAGGTCTCCGGATCTACAGGCTGAAAACGGAACCAGGAGGGTCAGAAGCAACTGGCCAGGTACAGAGCAGCACTTAATCTGCCTGCCCAGGTGACGTGGTATGCAAATCAGTAACAGAGCCCGAACCCAACCGAAGACAAGTCTGACCCCGCGGTCCTCCTGAGTGTGCTGCAATAGTAACAGCTGCCAGGAATCCGAAAAAAATTACAGTAACAGTTAAGACATGCTAAAGTTGTAAAATAACACCTCTGTATGCGACAGAGTGTCAGCGTACCGTGTGAAAAGTACAGTAAACTTCACCTTGTAACTAAAATACTGTGACCGTGTGTTTCATTACAACGATGCACACTCATCTCTCACACTCCTAATAATGCACGGGCCATGTTACAAGCGCATTAAGCCATGACGAAGGTGGCATCTAATGGGGGAATTAATGCATGGTTGGGACCGTTCTGGCACGAGGCCGCATTTGCACTGTAAAGTAGCAACTGGTTTCACACGAGAGTTTAATCAAGTAGCAAGAATGCATCTCAGCCACTTGTAACACTACCGTAGGTCAATCTGCACAGACCTACATTTCATGCGACTCAGATCTGCTCCTCCAAGTAGTTCTACAGTTTGAAAATGGTACAAGATCCGTTTCTTTTTTTTTAAAGGAAGAGAGAAAATCAAAAGATTAAATGGGACTGAAAGAAAGTACAGTTACGTAAGAACTTACCGTAACAGTAGATCTTCGAGAGAGGCTCTTGCAGTAGGTAATTACATATAGGACTGACGCCGGCAGGCATCAGGACCCCATAGAAAAATTTCTCGCTAGCAATCTCTGGCGGGGGACCACCCCCACGTCAGGTGACCGACGTCATACGATGTCAGTATAAAGGGGCGGTCCTCCACGCCCGCCTTCCAGTTCTTTCCCGCCAAAGGCCAGACGAGAGAGAAGCGGATATTTCCCAAACTGGAAAAGGAGCTAAAAAAGCTTAGGGGGATGGAGGGCGGGAAGGTATTACCTATTGCAAGAGCCTCTCTCGAAGATCTACTGTTACGGTAAGTTCTTACGTAACTGTACTATCTTACTTCGAGAGGGCTCTTGCAGTAGGTAATTACATATAGGACCGAGTCCCAAGCAGTCTGGAACAAGAAGAAGCAAACGGAGGAGGAAAGCTACTCAGAGTAGATCCTCTAGCTGTGAAGGCCTTAGAAAGGAGGGCTTGCAGAACAGCAAGCCTCAAGTCCGCTTCACGGCAAGAGGCAATATCCAAACTGTAATGTTTTGTAAAGGTATGGACGGAAGTCCAAGGCAGTGCACAGATGTCACCGCTGACACATTCTTGAAATGCCACTGAGGTAAATTCTCTGGTGGAGTGGCTCTCACTTGACCCGAAGGGTCTTGTTGTACTTGTCATAACAGAAAGTGATGCAATGAGCCAACCATTTGGACAGGCATTGCTTAGAAACAGCATTGCCTTCTCTTTGTGGGCAAAAGAGACAAACAGTTGATCAGTCTTTCTGAGATCTTTTCTTCTGTTAGTGTAGTATCTCAGAATCCAGTGAACGTCCAGTGTGTGTAAGAGATACTCCCCTTGATTGGAGTGTTGCGTAAAGAAAGCAGGTAACTCTATGGACTGATTCAAAGTAGATTCCGCTACCACCTTGGAGAGAAACTTAGGGTTGGTGCACAGAGCCAAAAGTTCCTTGTGAAAAATCAAATACGGGATTTTACATATCAGGGCCTGGAGCTCGGAAATCCGTCGAGCAGAAGTAATGGCCACTAGGAAGAGAGTCTTCCATGAGAGGAACTTCATGTCTGCTGAGGCTGCCAGTTCGAAAGGAGGCAGAGTAAGCTTCTCGAGGATGAAATTCAAATGCCGAGGGGCAGGAACCCGGATGGGGGTCTCAAGTGGAGAACCCCTCTAAGGAAAGTCTTGGAGACCTTTAGCTGAGCAAACGTCCTGTCTGCAAAAGGGACATGGTAGGCCGAAATGGCAGCCATGTGTACCTTCAAGGACGAGTGACTGAAACCCAGATCAAAGAGGTAGTGCAGGTACTCCAGCAGCCGCCCAACAGAGCACGAGAAAGGCTTGAAATCTTTTGAAGCAGCCCAAATTGTGAACCGTTTCCATTTCATGGCATAGGTAGACCTAGTGGAGGGTTTCTAGCCTCCACCAGAATCTCAGCCACTCGGGGGGTGAAACCCCAAATCGAGCTTGAGTTACATCTGCAGGAGCCATGCGTGCAGCTGAAGGGACTTGAGACCTGGATGGACCAGGGTCCCCTGATCCTGGGTCAGTAAAAGTCACAACAGAGGATGAGGAGGTTCCTCTGAGTATTGTTGCAGAAGAGAGAACCAAACTTGCCTGGGCCAGAAAGGAGCGATCAGTACCATTCGAGCTCCTTCTGAACCGAGTTTCTGTAAGACTCTCGGAATCAAAGAGATCGGGGGGGCATAGACAAATTTGTCCTTCCAATCTAGAGACAGAGCGTCTCTCCAAAAAATGCCGCACTCTGGAGCGAGCAAAAGTCGGGAAGCTTTGCGTTTACAGGTGAGGTGAACAGGTCCACCTATGGTGTTCCCCAACGTAGGACGATATCTTCTAAGACCCCTTGATCCAGTTCCCACTCGTGAGCTTGAGTAGATGAGTGGCTGAGTTTGTCTGCCAAGGTGTTCTTGACCCCCGGGACGTGAACTGCCGTGAGGTGGAGGTTGTGCTGAGCTGCCCAATCCCAAACTCGCATCGCTTCCCTGCAAAGAGGGTAGGAACGAGTCCCTCCCTGTTTGTTGATGTACCATACCACACACATATTGTCCGTATGTATGGCTAAGTGGCCGGGAAGGAGGTGCAGAAGCAGAGCTTGAAGAGCATAATGCACTGCCTGAAGCTCAAGCACATTGATGTGAAGCGTTTTCTCATGTTTGGACCAGGAGCCCTGGGTCCTGTGAGGTCCGAGATGGGCTCCCCAACCTTCGCCCAAGGCGTCTGTGGTCAGAGTCTGGGAGGGGGGAGAAAGACAGAAGGGAACTCCCCGAGAAAGGTTCTCTTGAACCATCCACCACTGCAAGTCCCGAACCATGAGAGAGGAGACTAGGACAAGCTGGTCCAGGTCGTCCACCAACTGATCCCACTGAGACCGAAGCATCCACTGAGAGATCCTCATGTGGAGCCGAGCACAAGGGACTGTTGGGATTGCAGCCACCATAAGCCCGAGGAGGTGAAGGACTGACCTGGCACTGACCTGCCTGCGGCTGGACAACAGGCTGACCTGAGCCAGGAGTGTGGCCGCCCTGTCCGGTGGCAGAAAGGCCCTGCCAGAGGTCGTGTCCAGGATCGCCCTGATAAACTGGAGCTTCTGGGACAGGATCAAGTGGGACTTGGGAGTGGTTGATGGTGATGCCCAGGGAGAAACACATCCCCTGGGTAAGGGAAAGGAAGTGCAGGAGATCTGCCCTGGATGGGGCCGCCAGAAGCCAATCGTCCAGGAACGGGAAAACCTGCACCCCCGGGTATGCAGGTAGGCCACTACCACCGAAAGGCATTTGGTGAACACCCGAGGTGCCAAGCAAAGACCAAATGGAAGGGCCTTGAACTGGTAGTGGTCCCCCTGGAAAGCAAAACAGAGGTATTTGCTGTGAGAAGGGTGGATAGGGATGTGCAGGTAAGCATCCTGCATGTCCAGAGTGCACAGCCATTGTCCCGGCCGAAGGAGGGGCAGGAGGCCCTGTAGGGAGAGCATCCTAAAACTCTTGTACTCCACGAACAAGTTCAAGGAACTGAGGTCGAGAATCAGCCTTACATCTCCTGTCTTCTTTAGGACCAGCAAGAAGTGGGACTAGTAACCTGTTCCCAGAAGAGGAAGGGGGACGGGCTCTATCGCCTCCTTCAGCAAAAGTGCTGAAATCTCTTCCTGGACCAGAAGAAGGTGTTCGAGAGCACAACGACCTTGGTGGAGGGTGACGAGGTGGTTTCTGGAGAAACTCTATTGAGTGTCCTCCTGCGATCAGCTGGAGCACCCAGAAATCTGAAGTTATCCTCTCCCAACCCGGGAGGCGGAGGGAAAACCTCCCTCCTACAGTTTCCTCCAGAAGGCCCAGAGGCTGTGGGAGAGGAAAGGAGTCAGGTGGTGTGGGGCAGCACCGCGGCTGAAGCACCCGCTGCTTTTTTGGGCGGAGGGGGCTTGGCAGCCGGGGGGGCCCGGCATTTAGTGGCCCGCTTTCCCTGTGGTTTCGCCTTTTGCCGATTCTCTCTGCAAAAGGGACGGTGCTGCGTTTGATGGGGATGGTACATGGAGTCCACAGACTTCAGAGCGGTCCCCTTCTCCTGCAGATCGCTGATAATGTCCTTGACATCACCACCGAACAGCACCGAACCCCTGAAGGGCGCTTCCTGAATAGTGGACTGCACTTCCGGGACCAACCCTGACACACAGAGCCACGCATGATGCCGTAAGCCTACGGCGAAAGCGGAGCTCCTACCAGCAGTGTCCACTGCATCATAAGTAGCACGAGGCATGCGCCGACTGGCCGAACGTGCAGAGTGGACGAACGAGGTCAGCCACTTCCTGTTTGACTTGAGAGTCCAGAAGGGAGTCCAATTTGGATTCCACCTCACTAAGAATCACCTTCTGGTAATCCCCCATGTGACAGACATAATTTAGGGCCCTAATACCCAGAGTGGAAGAAGCATAGATCTTTCCATACTGGTCCAGAAGACAGGATTCTTTGTCAGGTGGAGACGAACTCAGATGTTTCAGGTTCGCTGTTCGGCCATGAGCAGCGCTAATCACGACCGAATCAGCTCGAAGGTGAGAATCTAAAAAGTCAACACCCTCGGGAGCCTTATACAGCCTGTTCGACTTCGAGGAAGTGGGGCTAAAGTCGACGGTTCCTTCCGAATAGTGGAAACAAGATCGGCATGAGGATCAATCCAGGGTGGCACCATGGTGGGAGCTGTCACGGGCAGATCCAGATGCTCAGCGAGTTTCTTACAATGGGGATCTGGCTCAAGGAACGCCACTTATGAACCTTCTGGATTTTGCATAGCAACTCCATAAAAGAAGGAAGGATCCTCCGGAGGAGACGTCGGAGGAGTCCTTGGCCTGGGCTAAGACGGAGAGTGTGGCTCGTCGTCTGGCTCGGAACAACCGTCTGAGTCATCCGAGGTGTCCGAGGAGAAAAAAGAAGATGAGGAGGAAGACTCCCTCTCCCGGCGTGGGGGAGGAACGGACCCCTTGGGAAGCCCTCGGGGAAGTGTGTCCTGCCCCGCCCTGGAACCAGAGGGCTCAGCCCTGGTGTCCGGAGGTGGGGAGGGAGTCTGTCGTCGCGAACATACGGGAACCGGAACAGTCGTCGGGAGACGACTCTCCACCTCTCTGGTGAGCTGAGCCTTGGCCTCAGCCCACCAGGAGGCCAGAGTCTGCTTCAAGTCCACCGTCCACTGAGGGGGCGGTGGAGGGGGATATGGGTATGGATTATACCCGTAAGGGGCGTATCCATAACCCGACGGCGGGAAGCCTGGCGTCTGGTACTGAAGCCCCGGGCACTGCGGCGTCGGATAGGCTGGCGTCAGGTACTGGGGCGTCGGATACTGCGGACCCCAGTAAGACTGCGTCGGATAAGATGGGGTTGGATACCCGGGAACAGAGGGGTCTGCCGGAGTAGACGGCCCGGCGGGAGGGCCCACGAGCGGGTCTGGAGCAGAAGGCTCGATGGGCGGAGGGCCTGGCGTTGGAGCGGCATCTGGAAGCGGGATGTCGCCCGGGGTCGGCAAGACTGGCGTCTGAGCCGGCAGCCGGTCTGACAGGGGTGCAACAGGAACCTCAGCATTGCCCGGGGATGGAGCAGAAAAATCCCTGGGGTCAGGCTGAGGAGACCCAGGGTCCCCGGAGGGCAGCGAAGGCTGCGGGGAGCCGGAAACGGCGGATGTTGGAAGGTCCGGTGACGGCTCAGCCGCTCTGCGGACGTCGGGCAAACCGATGTCCGACTTATCAGCGGGGTCCAGGAGGACGCCGGAGGAGCTGATGTCCGACTTAGCGACTGCCGCCCGAGGCAGGCCGTGAAGGAGGGCAGCGGTCGGGCGAGAACAAGGGTCAATGCGCGACCGAGGGATGTGGAGACTTATCAACCTTCTCGCGCAGGCGTTGAGAAGCAGACGGCCGCTCACCGAGCCACTCGAACCAGTAGCTCGCACGGTGGCATCTTTACCGGGAGAGGAGGCCCACTAGCCCAGAGGTGCCCAAGGGCCCAAGCCAGATGGATGGGCTGACGCCACCTTGGAAACTTCCAAGGCGCCCGTCGAGGATCTGTCTCCCCGGGGGGACGTTACCTGGAGCACGGCGACTCCCGAGGGAGACGCGGTGGATGAGGAGCCCTTGTCCCAGTGCTTCTCCTTGTCTTTTTCTTGCGGCGGCCTTCGGGAAGTGGACGCCTGCGGAGCTTTTTAACTCCTTTTCCATGGAGGACATTTCTTCTTTAAAATATGGGCCTCCAGGAGCTGCTACGCGTCTGCGGTGGCCGCGCTGAATTTAAGGCAGTGCTGGCACTTCTCCACCTGATGATCTGGGCCTAGGCAGAAGAGGCACTGGGAATGGCCATCCTTGTGCGGGAGCTGGGCGCCGCATGAGTCGCACTTGTTCTTGTGCTCGGAGGTTGTAGGGGACGACATACACCAACGAATACCTGACAAAAATTTGAAAAAAAAAATCAAAAATAACTCTGTAAAAACTACCGACGACTGAAGCCGATGAACGCTGAACCTTTCCGCGAGGCGCTGACATGAGCTAATGGCGGGAAAGAACTGGAAGGCAGGCGTGGGGACCGCCCCTTTATACTGACGTCGTATGAAGTCGGTCACCTGATGTGGGGGTGGTCCCCCACCAGACACTGATAGCTAGAAATTTTTCCGTTGGGTCCTGACGCCTGCCGGCGTCAGTCCTATATGTAATTACCTACTGCAAAAGCCCTCTCGAAGTAAGATCAAGGAATCACTTAAATGTACAAATACTGTATTTAAAATCAGTTTTTAGCACCTTTAAACATTTGTTAGACCAGCATCCCTGTTAAGACTGAGCTATGAGGACTATACTCAAAATATGCTGGACACTACGGGATGGCATTAAATTGCACTGAGTCTCCATCAGTGAAGATTAAGGCATGTAGGGGATGGAGTCTCTGTCTGACAAAGGAATGCATTTATTGCACAGGGTTCCTGTCAAGATGAGGGACTCTTCACCCGAATGAAGAATGGGCTACGAGGGCCACATTCACATTATGTTGGGCACCAGGGGAAGACATAAAAATGCACAGGGTCCCTTACCAGTGCAAATGGAGTGCATAGAGGGGATGGAGTCACTGTCCAACGTAGGACGGCACTTAATGCACAGGGTCCCTGTCAGACCAGGGACCCTATTATAAGTCTACCGTTTGACACAGAAGGCCTATTCCTTTACCAGGTATTTTGTTGAGAAGGGCACCATGTACCACTCAACCTCCATAAGGTCCTCTATATAAGATACTGGTTAGACTCTCTGGCCAACACTCAATAAAGGGACATATAGCCATCAACGAGCATACAGCAAAACTGTATTTAATCCTCCTAATGGAAGGGTTCTCTAGTACCAAATCATAGAGGCCTCACAACAAAACCACCAGAATTTACTGGTTAACACACAATTATTTTTTTTTATTTTTTTTTTTATCCCAAACCCCAATGCAGCAAAGTCTCTTTCATATCAAGTCAAATTACTGCTGCCTAATCCATTAAAATCTGCCAGGTTTTCTCCACACAAGAAACTGACAGTTAACATTTTTTAATAGGGTCACTAAACACCACTGCGCCACAGAAAATAGTACAGGTAGCAGATCGTGGTCACAATGGTCTCTCTTGAGAAACCCTTTCCTACTGTGGTACTAAAGGGTTAAATTCTACAACAGTCAAACTGCAGCATAATATGATAAATCCGCCATATGTCACTGATCAGACTGTTATCAGGCCTGAACTGCTCTGTTTTGTGATTAAAATGCATCTCCACACAGCCATCTCTAAAAGTGGTTGGTTGCAGTGCTCTCTTCATTTTGTACTGTGCTACTTAAGGCACGGCATTCACCAAGTACCCTTATCCATGCTTTGGGCATACACTTACAGATTCTATTCCTGCCAGGGCAGGCAAATTAGATACAGTTGGGAGACAGTTCTACAGTAAGCTACTACAGTCCCAGCATCCTTCAAGGCTAAAAGAATGAAAACCTATGCAGCTGCAGAAATATAGATAAGAACACAAGTTTATCTGCACCCCAAACCCTCCCCCAAATCTGGTTAACAACAAAAACTAAAATAAAAAAATAAAAAAAAATCATCCTTCGAACGGTCTCTGTGGCAAGTTTTCAGTTAACTCTAGAAACATAAAATTTGACAGCAGATAAGAACTGCTTGGCCCACCAAGTCTGCCCATTTACCCTACCTAGTGTAACACTGCACATCCCACTTTATTTCTTTAGTTAGTTTTTGTTGACCGGGTAAGTGCACTAGACAAATCCTGCCTATTTTCAGGCACGACCCGGGGAAGGAGGATACAGATGAATGCCAAGTGACCTTGAACCAGATTAAGCTGTTGGTGGTATTTTAGTGAATGAGGGAAATTTGGCCAGGACACCGGGGAATTTCCCCTACTCTTTTCGATAAGTGCCATGGGATCTTTAACATCCACCTGAACTACCACAATCCAGGCAGACGGGACCTCGGTTTAACGTCTCATCCGAAAGACGGCACCTCAGAAGTGCAGCACCCCTCTCATGCTGCACTACAGTGTCAGTTCTGGGATATTAACCCAAGTGCCAGATGAGGGAACTGAACCCACAGTCCTCTGATCTCCCGGCCTCAGAGGCGAGTGTGCTACCTACTGAGCCACTGACACTTGATCTCAGGCTTTACCCCCTTCCTTACCACTAATGTTCCTTTATGCCTATCCCATGCCTTCTTGAAGTCTCTACATAATTAAAAGACAAACTGGTTTGGGGCAGATAAACAGTTATGCAAGAACTAACCGTAACAGTAGAACTTTGACAGAGTCTCCTCTATTATGCCATACCTTTGTAACTATAAGCCATCAGTGCTAGGACCACACAGAAACTTTTGCTAGCTGTGACCACTCACAATGATGTGCCACGTCTGCGTGTATATAAATATGGATGACCCCATCACTCCTCAGTTCCCTGCTGCAGAGCAGTCCTGGAGGACCTCCAACTGTGGGAAACCAGGAGAAGAGACCAGCACCAGGTATAGGGAGAGAGAGAGGCACGGGACTGGATACAGAATTCAAGGAGTCAGATTTAGGCACAGCATCTAACAGAACCCTCACTGAAAACAACAAGGAGGAAGGGATGGCATGACCTAATGAAGATTCTCTCAAAGGTCTACTGTTACAGTTAGTTCCTAAATAACTGTCCAATCTTTTTTGAGAATATCTCCTTCATTAGGCCACGCCTTTGTAACGTCTCCCAAGCAGTACAAAGCAAACTGAGGATGGTACAGTGATATATAATCACGACAGAAAGCCCCGCAATACAGTAAGCACAAAGCTAGTGCATCTGGCAAGAATCTATGTCCAGACTGTAATGTTTGGTGAAAAGTGTGGACACTGCTCTATGTGACTGCGGCACACATGCCAGCAGCAGGGACATTTCTGAAACAGGCAACAGAAGTGGCCTTACCCCTTTTGGTAAGATGACCATGAACAGCACCAGGAAGTTCCTTACCATGTTTTCTGTAACAGAACGTAATATAATATGCTAGCCACTTGGATAGGCACTGTTTAGTCACAGGAGTGCTCTCTTTTCCAGGGGCAAGCAAAACAAAAATCTAAGAGGACTTTCTGCAGTCCTTGGAGCGACCAACATAGAAGCAGTGTTTGACGGCAGAGGACTGCTTGGCCCACCTAGTCTGCCCATTTCCCTACCTGTAACACCGCAGATCCTAGTTGATCTCTGGCTTTACACACACACACACACACGCACTTTCCCTACCACCAAGGTTCCCTTATGCCTATCCCATTAGTTTTTCCCCCCACCACCTCCTCTGGGAGGTTGATCCTGGAATCCACCACTCTTTCTGTGTGAACTACTTCCTTGCATCTCCCCAGAGTCTACCCCCTCCATCTTCATAGCATGACCACTTATTTTTGAGCATCTTTTACTCTGAAAAAGGTTTCCTTTCTTAACCTTATTTATACCCATGATGTATTTGAAAGTCTCCCTCATATCCCCTCTCCTCCAGGGTATACATATTGAGGTCCTTCAGTCTTTCTTCATAGAGCTTTTGACGCAGACCCTGCATCATTTTAGTTGCTCACCTCTGGACCACATGAACTCTGCCCATGTCCTTCCTGGGATGTGGTCTCCAGAACTGGACACAGTACTCAAGGTGAGGTCTTATCAGTGATTTATGCAGCAGTGTCATCACACCACCTCCCTCTTTCTGCTGGTGATACCCCTTCCTATGCACCCCAGCACCCCACTGGCACTCCCTACTGCCCCATCATCACACTGTTTGGCTACTTTTACATCATTAGATATGATTATCCCCAGGTCTCTTTCCTGTTTGGCGGTCAACAGTACCACTCCCCCAGTTTATACTCTGCCCCCAATGTTTCTGAGCCCCCAGTGCATGATTTTGCATTTCTTCACATTGAAATTTAGTGGCAACACTCTTGACCAGTCCTCAAGCTTTCTTAGATCCCCTTTTCATCTCCCCCCACCCCCAAGAGTACTCTATTGCAGATCTTAGGGTCATCTGCAAAAGACATACCTTCCCTTCTAGTCCCTCCGCGATGTCGCTAATAAAAGACATTAAAGAGGAATGGTCCCAGTACTGATCCTTGTGGCACCCAGCTGATCATCCTCCCTTCCTCGGAGTGAACTCTGTCTCCTATCCCCACACCAGTTTCTGACCCAGTTTACCCTCTTTGGGACCCACTCCTAGGTTGCCCAGCTTATTTACGAGTCTCCTGTATGGAACAGTGTAAAAGGCCTTACTGAAATCTAGGTAGGCCACATCCACCGCTCCACCCTAATCCACTTCCCTGGTCACCCAGTCAAAGAAATCTATCAGATTTGTTTGACATGAGCCCCCCCCTTTTTTATTCTAGTTTATTAAATACTCGAGCACATTTATTGAGTACATCATAAATTAATAACAGTATCATTTCTTATTAAGTGTTACAGATCTTGCATCAATCAATTTCTCCCAAGTACATTTTCCTGTTCCCTTTTGTACATAGTACTGGACGACGGTGGCGAATTAGCTCCAAAAGAGCAGTTCATCAGTAGGTCAACCAAAATTCCCCTTAATCCAGATTCAAAAATGTATGCAGTGTGTCAGTTTCTTAGCAAAGACGAGGTCATCCCTATCTTGGTTTGAAGCCCCTCGCCCAGTCTTTCTTTTTTAGGTATCCCCCTGTGCATGTCCCTCTTTCTGTACTTGCACTTTCTGGGCCTCTTTCTAGATCACCCATTTAGACCATCTGTTTATGAATAGTGGGGTTCTAGAGTTAAATCTTATGTGTCAATCTTCCATTTCTTGCATTTTCCCCTCTATTTCGTACCACTGTCCTACTGTAGGTGGCTCGAGAGAAATCCATCTCCTGGTCACAGCCTTATGGGCAGCTGCTATCAGGACATTCCAAAGGTATAACTGATCTCCACCCCTCACTCCCATCGGGGGTAAGCCTAGCACAAGATGCTTCAGGGTCAGGACCTCACCAACAGAGAATATGCTGTCCAAAACTCCCGTCCCCCCCCTTGCCAGAAGCGGGTCAGGCATGGGCACTGCCCTAAAACATGCAGATGACCAGCCCTTCCCTCTCCGCAGTCCATCCAACAGCTAGGTCCACATCCCTTTTCCCACTTATTCTTCATCACCGGGGTGATGAAGAATCTTGTTCGGACCTTCCATTCAAATTCCTTCCACCTGTGGGAGTATGTGGTTTTGTGGGTTTGTGGGAAAATGGTATCCCACTCTTCTCCTGTGAGTTTTCCCCTAACTTCTCCCATCTGTTCTTGAGGGGAGTGGAGAGTTCCCTTCCAAGATCTGAGAGCTCCATAGATAGTGGAGAGATGACCCTTAGTTAATTGCATAGTATTTCTTCTACAGTGGTCCGTACGGCAGTAACTCAGTTTCCTGTCCATACTGCCCCTGTAATTTTTGTATGTGTGCCCGGATCTGGAGATATCTGAAGTGATCAGTTTGTCTCAACTGATATAGTGGTCTCATCTCCATGAAGTCCCTTATCATGTTCCCATTTAAAAACTGTCCCCAAGTATTCAGCCCCGGTCTACCCCACCTCCTGAACGCGAGGTCCTGGCCGGCAGATTCAAATTCCCTGTCCCAAGCAAACCATTTCATTGTCCATAATCTCTTTTGGAGTCCATGTTTGGACCAGATTCTATGGGCTGCATCTAAAGTGTTCTTTACTGAGAGCAGAGTAAATCCCGAGCCCTTGTTAATACTTTTATGGGTAAATATTGTGGCCAAGAGGGGGGCTCCCTCCGTGTCCTCTCCCTCCATTACTTTCTATATCGCCTGGTAACCTGGGACCGCCCAGAGAAGGGCATTTCTTTCAGGGGAGAAAGAAGGAGGTGCTACTTAACTGAGAGGGTGGTGGAGCCACGGAATGTGCTGCCCAGGGGGCTGGTGGAGGGGGTTCAAGAGAGGATGGGACAGGTACAGGGGAAGGGTTCTGGAAGCAAAAACCAGTGCAGTGAGAATATCCGGGACTGGGAAGGGAGAAGACAGAGAGGGAGAGGGGGGCAGCAAGGTCAGCTCCCAGGGTGGGGACTGACCAAACGAGCAGACATGAAAGACAGTTAGGCCTATTCTGCTGGCATTTTATTATGTTAGTATGCAAGCCATGGGGTGGGGAGAGGGGCAAGAAGGAGTGTGGCCTATTTGTAGCCCAGTGTTCCCCACCTACAGTATGAGCCCATGCAAAAGTCAGGGCTTAAAATTCAAAGGGGGGGGGGAGACTGTGAGATTCACACTATTTTAGTCCCCCCAATTCTGGACCCCCCAGGCAGGACAATCCCACACACATTGAGCGCCCTAATAGCACAGTGGTAAAGTGCCATAAAGAGCCTTCTGTGACACTCTACCACTGACTTCTGACTTTCTTTTACGTCCCTTTGGATCTGCCATAGTCTAGTGTGCAAGCCTCTCACTTCCCTCCACTGCTCTCACAAGACTGGTGCACATGGAGGGACTGGAGAGATCCATTGCAGCATCTGCAGTAAAATAAAAGTTTGTCATTTCTTATGTCAACCTGGAACATACTAACATACTATTTGCCAGCAGATTAGGCCTTACAGTCTTATAGAGTCTGCTCGTGCCTCAGAACCCTAGTTGGGTACTGAGGCCCCCCAAATCATCGCATTTCTGTTTCTCCTATCATCCATTCCAGCCCCCGAGCCAGGCCAGCCCCTGTTTCTTCCCCTTTCTGTTACCTGTCCCACCCTCTCTGGAACCCCTCCACCGTAGAAGCCTGAACCAGCTCACCAAGCAGTGCATTCCAAGGTTTCACCACCCTCCGTGAAATACCCCTCCCCCCCCCCCCCCTTCCACCTTCCAGTTTCAAACCATGCCCTCTGGTGATACCAACCTCCTTTAGTCTAAAGATCCCCACCTTGTTAACCCTATCAATTCCTTTGAGGTACTTGAGGACCTCTATCATGTCCCCCTGATCCCTCCTCTCCTCCAATGAGAACAGGCCAAGCTCCTATAGTCTCTCCTCATACATCAAATCCCCTAGACCCCGTATCATTTTTGTTGCCCTCCTCTGAACCCTTTCCAGAAGCTGTATGTCCCTCCTCAAGTGCAGTCTCCAGTACTGCACACAGTACTCAAGGTGTGGTCTAACCAGTTCATTGTACAGTGGCAGGATCACTTCCCTGCTCCTTGAGGTGATCCCCCTAGAGATGCAGCCCAACATCCTGTTTGCCTTGACAGCCGCCCTCCTGCACTGCTCAGAGTTATTTATACTTGCATCCACCAGGACCCCTTGGTCTTTTTCCCCTGCTGTGGCCTCCAACACCTCCCCCCAGGGTGTACTAGTGTTTGGGGTTCCCCTGTCCAAGATGTAACACCTTGCACTTGGAGGAGTTGAAATTTAATTTCCAGGTGCGGGTCCACCTACCCAGGGTCTCTAGGTCCCCTTGCAGGGATAACCTCCCCCTTCCCTTCTACCACTGCTCCCAGCTTGGAGTTGTCGCGAAGAGACTAATTTCACACCTGATACCCTGCCTGATATTGGAGATGTATGCGTTAAACAGGATCGGCCCCAGGACAGAGCCCTGTGGCACCCCACTAATGACCCTGTTAGGGGTCAAGATCTCCCCACCAACCATTGCTCTGAGTGTGCCCCACCAGCCAGCTTCCTATCCATCTGACCATCAATGGGCCTACTCCCATCCCCCTCAGTTTCTCCAATAGGCCACTGTGAGGGACCGAGTCAAACGCCTTCCTGAAGTCTAAGAATAGTACATCCACAGGTTCTCTCTTGTGCAATTCCAATGTTACCTACTCATAGAACTCCACAAGATTAGTTGAACACGATCTACCTGGCACAAACCCATGTTGATGACTATCCAGGCATCCCACCTCCTCCAAGAACCACCCCCAAATGTTTCTTCAGTATACCCTCCATTATTTTACCCACCTCCGCCATCAAACTTGACAGGTCTATAGTTACCCGGCACTTCCCTCATCCCCTATGGATTGGCTACATGTATCTCTCTCAATCTATAGGCACCCTCCTGTCTCATTGACCTGCTGAAGAGCTCCACCAGAAGTTCAGCCAGTACATCTGCCAACTCCCAAAGAACTCTCAGATGTATGCCGTCCGGCCCTGGAGATTTTTCCTTTTTTAGGGCTTTCCACATCCTTACAGTGGGGACAGCATCATGTCTCCCCTTCCCCCACTGGCAAATTTATCCTGATGTGAAACCCCTGAGGTACCCCCGCTCCCACCTTTTTCTTATCTATTGCTCTGCCGTTTCTACCCACTGCTTCATCCAATCCCGCTCTGCAAGTTTTCCATCCCCCTTCCTAGTGAACACAGAGGCAAAGTACTCATTTAATACCTCCGCCTGGTCCCTCACCTCCTCCACCCACCTTCCTTCTGTTCTCAATCTGCCGATCTGGCCCTTGGTGTTTCTCCACTCCCCAATATACCTAAAGAACCATTTTTCCCCTCCCCGTATCCCCTGTGCCAGCCGCTGCTTTGTGCTGGACCTTGCGCCCCTCACCACGGGTGACTTGTCTGGATGTCAGCTGGTAAGTTTCCTTCTCCCTTTTCCCTCTAGTTTTTCTGTACTCTCTGTAGGCAGCCTTCTTTTCTCTTACTGCCTCCTAGACCTCCCTGGACCACCAGCATGGTTTACGTGACCTCGTCCCCTTATGCTTCACCTTTGCACAGATCCGAACTGCCTCCTGAAGTCCCCTTTTAAAGACCTATCTCCCTTCAACATCCATCCTTGATGTAATCTCCTTCAGATCCACGAGAATATTTCCCATGCCCCTAAAATCCAGTGAAAAGGATCTGGGGGTGGTGATAGACACCAAAATTAATAACACTGAAAACTGCAGAAGAACTGCGGCAACAGCTAACAGGATTCTGGGTTACATAGCCAGGGGAATTACGTCCAGGAGGAAGGAGGTGATCCTCCCTCTATATAATGCCTTGGCAGGCCGCATCTCGAGTACTGCGTGCAGTTCTGGAGCCCTCACCTCAAGAAGGACATAGCACTGCTGGAGAGGGTCCAGAGGAGGGCAACCAGGATGATTCAGGGCATGAGAGAGAGGACCTATGAGGAAAGGCTGGAAGAACTTGGGGTGTACTCGCTGGAAGAGAGGAGAGACAGGGGGGACATGATAGGGGTCTTCAAATATGTAAAAAGGATAAACCGGGGTGGGAACAAAGATGTTCAGACTAAAGAAAGGGGGCGCTACCGGGAGGGCATAAGTGGAAGCTGGAGGGAGGAAATTACAGGGGAGAATGAAGAAGACATTACTTCACAGAGAGGGTGGTGGGGCAATGGAATGCACTGCCTGGGAGTCTGGTTGAGGAGGGCAGAGTGGAAGGCTTCAAGAGAGGGTGGGACAGGTGCAGGTAAACTGAAGCCAAGATGACCCTCTCAGGGGCTGGGGGTGGGGTGGGAGAGTGGGCACCCAATAGCAGACACAACAGACCGTCAGACCTATTCTGCTGGCTTTTAGGTATGTTAGCATCCCCCTGTTTAAGGACTTCCTTCCCAATCGGGTTAAGGTGAAGCATATCCCTGGCGTACAGTCCCTTATTCTCCCAAACACCCACCCTCCCCCCAGTCCCCCAACACTCCCGACCCTCTTTCTTCGCCACACTTTCTTAAGTCAGTCATTAACCTCCGCCATCTTCATTTTGTTCTCCACAGAGGCCTTTGGTACTGGCAATATTTCCGAGAAGGAAATGTTGCATCCATTATCCCGATAAACTCTGGCCAGTTCTCGGAACCTTGCCTGGATTTCCATTACGTTATTACCCTCTATGTCGTGTGTGTCCCCAGATGCACCAGGAAATCAAATTTCCCCTCCGCAATCTTTTGCCAGTTCATACACCAGGAACTTTGCCCTGTGCACCGTCGGACCAGAAATACCCACTACCTTAACCTGGCCAGGGTGTCCCCTCCCCGCCCCTCCCAGTGTATACCCCTAATCGTGAGTCCCCAGCAGTAGAACCTTAATGACCCTTCATCCTTTGTATTGCCTCCGTTTTGTGCTCCGACCCACCCTCCACCCCTTTATCAGTTATCTCCTTCCTTGGGAGTCTTCCTGCCTCTTATGAGAGAACCCCTGTCACACTCCCTTCCTACCTCCCTTTTATGCCCACTACTCAGATCCCCCCTGACTGGATATTCCCTTTATCCCTCTCCTGTCCGTGCCATCCTCCCTGGCCCTGATCATATCCCCTTCTCCCACTCAGTCATCCTCCCCCCTCATATTAATACTTCTACCTCCTGTGGATCCCCTTTACCTAGGGCCCATTCTTTGGTATGGTCCATCATCCTCGAGGGGCTCCCCTTCCCCTCATCTTCCAGTTTCTCGCCAACCATGCCCCCAACCCCATGCCTGCTATATGATGCCTCTCCCCCTTTTGCTTAACATTTAAAGTTCCCTTCCCCCCCGCTGGAACTATTTCTAGCCTTCCCATTCCCGGTCCCTTTGAGTTTCTAACTCCCTCTCTTCGGCCTCCATTTCATTTCCCTCGTTTCCACCTACCCCTTCCTCACCTTCTAGGTTGTGTAGTAGCTCAAATTTATTGTATCACTCTATGCCAGCCTCCATCTCTTGACCCGATTTACTCAACTGCCCCTCTCGTCTGTCCCATATCCACTCCTAACCCATATTTCTCTAGATCTATTTTCCCAGTGCCTGCTCTTCTCGGCTGCCCCATATCAGTCTCTCCTAACCTGACCCCCTCCCCCTCTTTTGAATTTGACCATTTAACACAGAAACAGACTGACGGCAGATAAGGACCGCTTGGCCCACCTAGTCTGCCCATTTCCCTACCTAGAGGATAAGCTGCAGATCCTATTTAACCAACAGCCTATTTCTTCCCCCCCAACAAAAACTGCCTTATGTCTGTCCCATGCATTCTTGAATTTCTTCCACAGTTTTAGACCCCACAACCTCCTCAGGAAGGCTGTTCCATGCATCCACCACCCTCTCTGTGAAAAAAATACTTCCTCACACTGCCCCTGAGCCGTCCCCCCTCTATCTTCAAATTGTGTCCCCTTGTTCTTGCACATCTCTTTTTCTGAAAGATGCTACCGTCTTGGACTTTGCTGATTCCACTGAGGTACTTAAACATTTCTATCATGTCCCCACTCTCCCTCATTTCCTCAAGGGCACACATATTAAGCTTCTTTAGTCTCTCCTCGTATGGCTTCTCTTGCAGACCCTGCACCATTTTAGCTGCCCTCCTCTGAACTGCCTCCATCCTGTCTGTGCCCTTGCGGAGGTGGGGTCTCCAGAACGGGACGCAATACTCCAGATGGGGTCTCACCAACTGTCTGTACAGGGGGATAACAACTTCCTGTTTTCTGCTGGTGATGCCTCTCCCTATACATCCCAGTGTCCTCCCAGCCCTCCCTACCGCCTTCTCACACTGCTTGCCAACCTTAAGGTCATCTGATATGATTACCCCCAGGTCCCTTTCCATTTTTGTTGTTGTTACTACCTCCCGCCCCCCACTGTGTAATCTTCCCCTGGGTTTTTGTTTCCCAGGTGCATTATTTTGCACTTCTTTGCACTGAATCCAAGCTGCCATACTTCTGACCATTCCTCCAACCTTGCCAAGTCCCTTTTCATCCTTTCCACATCTCACTGTGTATCAACCCTGTTGCAGATCTTTGTGTCATCTGCAGAGAGGCATACTTTTCCTTACAGTCCCTCTGCAATGTCACTTATAAAGACATTAAAAAGGAACAGACCAAGTACTGGACCCTGCGGTACCCCACTAGTAACTCCTCTTTCTTCAGAGTGGACTCCATTTACAATTACCTTCTGTGTCCTGTTGTCCAGCCAATGTTTTACCCAGGCTACCACCCTGGGACCCACTCCCAGGCTGGTTAATTTGACTATTAATCTTTTGTGTGGGACTGTGTCAAATGCCTTGCTAAAGTCTAGGTAGGCCATGTCCACAGCTCCACCCAGGTCTACTACTTTGGTCACCCAAAGAAATCAATTCGATTCATCTGACATGACCTTCCCCCTGTGAACTCATGCTGCCTTGGGTCCTGTGCCCCACTGGCCTCTAGGTACTCAACAATTCTTTACTTCAGAAGTGATTCCATCATTTTCGCTACCACAGAGGTCAAACTGACAGATCTGTAGTTTTCTGCCTCGGTCTTGGTCCCACTTTTGTGAAGGGGAATCACATCTGCCTTCCTTCAGTCCTCAGGTACCACACCACCCTCCCATGATTTGTTAAAAAGGGTAGTCAGTGGACTTCCGGTTGGGCTTCCAAGCAGCATGGCGGTGTAAAAGCAGAGCTCCACTACACCCCCCGCTAATCTTCCCGATTTGACGCTTTCAATGACAAACAATTTAAAATAAACAAGAACTAGATATCGGGGACATACGTAAGGAGCATTGCAAAGAAGAAAAATATAAGAAATTGAACTACTACAGGCAGCAGTGAGCAGAATTAAATCGAGCAGCAATGTCGGCCCAGGAGCCCTCAGACTCGGAACACTCTCAAGCGCCAGCAGAACGGCAGGACCAAACGACCACACCAAATAATAAAGCAAGAAACAAATGCACAAAGTTAGATACTATATACAAGGAACTATTATCGTTTTGTGCAGAAATTAAAGATCTTTACGGAGAGCTTTGCAGAGACGTAGTAAGCCTGGAGCAACGAGCTGATGCATCGGAGAGACAGATAACAGCAGTGGAGAACAGAGTAGACGACATGGGGAATACAATTCAACTCTTACAAGATCAATGTGTACAACTGCAAGAAAAACAAGAAGATATGGAGAATAGAGCTCGCAGAAAGAACCTAAGATTATATTGCATCCCTGAATGCTCAGAAGGTCAGGACATTACTGAGTTTACTATTGCTTTGCTCAAAACAGCTCTTGAATTGCCCTCAGATATTCAATTAACTTTAGAGAGAGTTCACCGTGCGCTGGGCCCACAGCCTACAGATCCAAATGCTAGCCTCGATCTATTATTATGCGCTTTCTTAGCTACGCAGTCAAGGATACAGTATTAACAGCAGCATGGCGAAAGGGCAAGGTCTTTTATGGGCAAACTCGTTTCTATGTTGGTAACAACTACGTTCCATAAACTATGCGTAATCGCACAGCATATGCGGACATTTTACCAGCTTTGAAGGAGGCAGCCATTAGATTCACAACACCATACCCAGCTAGACTTGTAGTGCAACTTTCATCGGGAAGGAAGGAATTTCATACTGCGGAGGAGGCCAGAGAGCGGGAATTCAAATAAAAACAAAATCCACACTAGGATTACAGAAACTGACCCACCGCGCTGACATACGGTGAATCTGGGCAGAACACAAAATGGCAGAGAAGTAACAAAGAGGGGGGAACATTGCTAATCGTCTGGCAACTTTTCGCTGATTGGCAAGGGGAAGAACCTGAGTGACAGAAGCTGAAGTTTGGCGTGTGATTTCTCGATGGTACTCTGGCTAGAGATCCCTGAAAGCTTATGACTGATGAGAGGGACTGGGAATTCAGTTGTCTGAACTGGGAACTTTATAAGACGACGACTCTCTCACACGATGTTGGGCAGAGAAAAGGAACGCTTTAATAACTTTACCTGCAGAAAAATTTTGCTATAACAAAGAAACATGTAAAACATTTGGTTTAGCTGTTTGAACTGGCCCTGATGATTGCTTTGAAGGTGGCAACGGATATAACTTTAAAAAGCAGATTACAGTGCTCTGCTTGATTTGTTTTAGGGATAAACTGATCTAAGGGTCTGAGAAAAGTTGCCCTAGTTGTATACTACAGAATTTATTTAATTATAAAATAAACAATTTACACTGTGTGTGTGTGTGGGGGGGCATCTCCAGACGTTACAGGAAGCCCATTTCAAAGACAGACAGGCAGGGTATTTTGAGTTAACATTTGGATTTTTATTTAGCTTGTCTGCATATTTCTCTTTATTTTCCATTTGGGGGGTAGGATATCCCCAGAAGGCCTGGGCATTTGGTGCTACCAGATATCCTCCGGTGACCCCAGACTATCAGGAGGCACACTTAGGGAGTATTTTTTTTAAACTCCCCTACCTTGGAAGTCAATTTTATTTGGAATACAGTGTATGTACATAGTTTTCAAGACAAAGAGCAGACATATATTGATAATTTGTTTCAGATTTCAAAAGGTTTGATAAGATCGCAGCAGGAGATGTTTAAGAATAATTTAGATGAGAAAGGCATAATCAAACAATCCAATCTTTATTTATTCAGGTGAACATCATTGAGCACAGCTCATTTGCAAGATGGACCTGACAAGGTCAAGGTTCAATAGTTGGTACATGTACAGGAATACTTAAACACACATATACAGTAGTCAAGGTTCAATAATTGGTACATGTACAGGAATATTTAAAAACACTTATATACAGTAAGCAAGGACAGAAGTTGTTTAAAACATAACAGGATATGGTAGGAACATATGAAATGCACACTAGGTAGTCCAGTATATACATATCAACATTGGCAGTAAACATGGCATACATTCAACATGAGGTACCCAAGGTTCCAATGATCCAAGGGAAGTCAATGCGGACAAAGAGAAACAGTGATTGGATGACTGAAAGATGGTGGTCATAGACTGAGATAAGTGGACATGATAGGAAGGGGTATGGAATGACTAGAGCAGGGGCTGGGGCTAGAACTGGGAGGTGTATGGCATTGATACGGGCTAAGGTAGGGGCCTGGAATTAATGGGAGAAGATTATAGCCAGGGGGTGAGGTATCTCTGGAGATGAATTATAGGGAAGTGAATTGCAATGTTATGATGGCTGCCTGAGAGGGGGAAGGATAGAACTACGAATAGACTAGAACTTGTGGAAGCAATTGCATTTTTCAGGGAAGAGACTTAGGTATAGATGCTTGAAGGATGCTAAAGATACAAGGTTGATCAGCTTCAGGGTCTTCTGAATCGTGTTCCATGATATAGCTAGAGATAGCTGATAGCAGATCTCCCATTCCGGGTGTTGACTCTAGGCACTTTGAGCATAATGAAGTTGTGGCTTCTTAGAGGATAGGTACTAGCTGTGGCCTGTGCGAAGCAGCCTAATATATAGTTTGGAAGCATCTTAGTCAAAACTCTGTATGTCCACACTGCAGCATTTCTGTTTGTTCTGAGATGTAGAGATGTCTAACCGACTGCAGCATAGAGAGAGCAATGGTGAGTGTTAAATGGTAGATCTGTTATGAACCTCAGAGCTCTGTGGTATAGTGTATCCAATTTGCTTAGGTAGGAGATAGGGCAGCGACTATAAAGGAAATCAGCATAGTCCATTACTGAGAGAAATGTGGCCTGGACCAACCTCATCTTGGAGTCTCTGTTTAAAAAGTGCCTTATTCTAAAAAATAGACCAAGCCTCTGGCAAAGCTTTTTTAGAAGTTCTTCAATGTGAACTGTGTAGTCAAGTTTGCTATCTATCCACACCCCCAAGTACTTGAATTTTTCTACATAATCAAGGCTTTCACCAAGGATAGTGGATAGCTGGGGGAGACTGTTTAGTGATGAGGGACTTGTATGGCTTTGGGTGGAGAAAAACATTGCTTTTGTTTTCTTTGCATTTAAAAGAAGCTTTTTTTTCCATTAGTTGATGTTGTAGTATAAAGAATCCCGCTTGTAGAACTTCACAAGCTGTAGCAGGCGATGGGCTGCTGACATATAAAACAGTGTCATCTGCAAACAAGTGTACAGTGGCTTTGGTAAGATTTGAATCAATATTAGTAATATAAATGGTAAAAAGGATAGGGCCCAGAATAGATCCTTGTGGAACTCTTCTTAGAAGTGGTTTTAATGGAGACGGGTCTCCTTCAACTTTCACTTGCTGTGTCCTTCCCATGAGGTAACACCCGAACCATGTAAGGGAGGATGGATCCAAACCTATAGAGTGCAAGTAAGAGAGTAGTAGTTCATGGTCCACCGTATCAAATACCTTGCTTAGATCAAGGAATACAGCACAAACACTATTCTTTTCATCCAGTTCGGTTTGCCAATCGTTTGTAACTTTAGCCAGTGCAGAAATAGTACTATGCTTAGATCTAAACCCGGATTGTGCTGGGTTTAAAAGATTAAATTCTTCAAGATATTCTCTTAATTGGATGCTCATTAGTTTTTCTAGCAGCTTGGATAGCACTGGAAGGATAGAGATTGGCCTATAGTTGTTAAGGTCCATGGGGTCCCCTGATTTCAGTAGAGGGAAAACTTGGGCTGTTTTCCAGGTTGCAGGAATAGAACCAGATATTAAAGACAGGTTAAAAAGGTGTGTTAAAGGAACTGCAAGTGCATGCATTGCAATCTTTAGAAAGTAAGGGTCAAGGGAGTCAGCACCTGCACTTTTTTTGATGCCCATCTGCGAGATTAGATCCTCCACTTGTTTCAACAAAATCGGTTTGAAGGAGAAGGAGGAGTCAGCTAACTGAGTTCCTGTGTACTGGGAGCTTAACTGAGCACGTAGCAGATTGGCTGGAGAGGTATCAAATGCAAGGCCAGCAGTTGTAAAATGATTATTGAATGCATCCAGTATTTCCATTCTGTCTGAGATTGTTACATTGTTGTGGTGCATTTGAGCTGGTAGTGAAGAACTAGGATCTTGTCCTGTTATGCCCTTATGCTCCAGAACCTGGCAGGATTGTGGTATGAGGAATCGAGTTCAGCCATGTAGTAGGCAGCCTTAGCATCCCGTACTTTCCTAGTACAGCTATTTCTGGCTTTCTTAAATATCATCCAGTCATTTGGGTTCTTAGTCTTCCTTGCCTTTTTCCAAAGCTCATTCCTCTCAAGCAGGGCTGATTTAAGGTCAGGTGAAAACTAATGACAAGTTTTGTTTTTAATTCGAACTCTAGTAATTGGTGCATAAAATGTTTCAAAAAAAGGGACGATCTGAAGGATGGCTCTAGGGGACAACATCAGTATGATGATCCCCCGGGAATTAGATTATTAAGACGGGGACAACAGGAGAGAATATGTTTCCATAAGGGAATAAGATGGATACTCAGATAGTAAAAGCACTCTCACTTAATATAAATGGGCTTAACAACCCCATTAAAAGGGCCAGACTGTTCCAATATATCAAGAAACACCCCAGTGATTTTTATTATCTCCAGGAAACACATTTAACAGACACCGAGCATGCAAAATTGAACTGGGGGCAGGATTTTGGTATATGAGTCGTCCTATGCTAAAGCGAAACAATGAGTAGCCGTTTTAATACCTTGGACCTCTCCTTTTCATTTAGAAACACAGTGTGTAGATTCAGATGGAAGGTATGTAATCTTAGAAGGTACCCTTTATGGGACAAAGGTCACGTTACTGAACGTGTATTTTCCCCCCTCTTACATCTGTTTGTTTTTTTAGAAGATTTTTTGCAAAGCCCCTAGACACTATGCACAGATGTCTTATTATAGGGGGAGATATCAATTTAACTTTGACACCTCGGTTGGACTCCTCTGCACCTTCCAAATATAAGCTAACATCAGCTCAAAGATTATTTATCTCTCAACTTGGAGCATTGGGTCTAGTCGATGTATGGAGACATTTTTATCCTCTTTCTGGGGGATATACGTTTTTCTCCCCTAGACACAACACTTACTCAAGACTGGACTACTTTTTCATTTTAAAAGAACATTTGAACTGCTTACAGGATTTAACTATAGGACCTAGATTTCTTTCTGATCATTTTCCCCTATTTTTGAGGCTAGATTTTAAAATACCAAGGAAATCCACTGGGTGGCGCTTGAATACATCTTTTCTTAAGGATAAAGCTTTTAGGGACAGCTTTAACTCAAACATATAGTTCAGGTTATTGCAGAGAATTCATCCCAGGAGACATCCAACAAAATAGTTTGGGATACTGTGATGGTTGTGATCGGGGGAAAGACAATTACGTATTCAGCATACAAGGAGAGATACTGGGAAACACAATATGGCAAACTGCATGAGAAACTAAGGGAAATGCAAACAAAGTTATACCTATTACCACAGAGGCCCAAACCCAGATTAATCAGACAAAGGCTGAGCTCCAGAAACTTCTAGATGAAAAAACACAACAGGCGCTATTTTACTTGAAAACATATAGGTATGAGGGAGGGCCAAAAAGGGTGAGAAATTTAGCCCGGAGGCTTAGGGGACATAGGAGAGCCACAATTATAACACATTTAGTGGATCCAAAGAGAAAAACAAGAGCTCTTAACTCACAGCGCATACTGCAACTGTTCCTGAAATATTATAGGCAGCTATATGAGAAACCACAAGGTCCAGAATTTAACAAAGTTGAGGAATTACATTAAGAAAGCTAACTAAGGAAATGGAAACCAGATTAAAAGCCCCTGTCAGATCAGAGGAAGTCAGACGTGTCATAAAAGAAATTAAATCATTAAAAACCCCTGGCCCAGACAGATTTCCGTCCAAGTGGTACAAGACTTTTAGTGAACAACAGACTCCTTTACTACTAAACACCTTTTCAGAAATTCAACAGGAGGGTTTCCCTCCTCCATCATGGGATTACACTAATGTTTCACCCATCTTAAAAGTAGGCAAACCAGCAGATTTAACTACCTCATATATGGCAATATCCATATTAAACAAGGACTACAAGTTATTTATGTCCATATCGGCACACAGACTAGAGGAACTGTTACCCTATTTCAATAATTCAGATCTGGGTTCATTCGAGCCTGAGAACCCACATATAATATACGCAGAACGATCCATTTGTTGGACCACTTAAATCAGAGACAGATACAAGCAGTGTTGCTCAGCCTTGACGCAGACAAGGCTTTTGATTGAGTCAGTTGGACTTTTTTATGGGAAACTTTACGCAAGTTTGGACTCCCTTGGGAATTCGCTAGCATGATACAGAGAATTTATGCCTCTTCGAAGCCATTTGTTAAAGTGAATGGACAGTTATCTTCAATGTTACATCTGGGAAGGGGAACTAGGCAGGGCTGCCCACTTTCCCCCTTACTGTTTGCCATATACGTTTAGCCATTGGCTGAAGCCATAAGGCAACATCCTAATATTCAGGGGGTCCCTTTTGGAGGGAGGTATTTTACCATATCATTACATGCAGATGACGACATTTAACACTCCTAGAACCTGAAAAGTCAATTCCTGCTACCTACAAGTGATAGATAAGTTTTTCAGAAATAGCGGATACAAAATAAATATACAAAACAGTTATTATCCTTAATTTCACCCTCAGTCTCTGAAGAACCAGATCCCTCTGAAATGGAGAAATAAGAAGATTAAATATTTGGGTGTAAATATTCCCCAGAAACTGGAACATTTGGAACTGTTTAATTTAGAGACCCTATCGACAGAGATAGAGAATTTAGTAGGGAATTGGACATGCCACATATTATCTTTTTCAGCTTGAATACAAGCTATTCGGATGACCTTGTTTCCCAAGATGATATATTGTTTCCAGACTTTATCGATTATTCCATCACAATTCTACTTTGCATCCTGGGCTAAAAATTTTTCGAGGTTTGTATGGGCTGGGCAGCAGCCAAGGGTCAGATGGTCTCTGTTATAGTTACCAGTGGCAAAGAGGAGTTGTAATCTTCCAAACATTAGAGATTACCATAAAAGAGTAACATGTAAAATAGTGATGACATGGCTGAACCCTCAGGTAGAGAAACAATGGAAATTTATTAAATTTATACTAAATGATCTTGTAAACATTATCCCTATTATATTCCCCCCCAAAATTCTTATCCACAGTTACAAAACTTCACATTTGGAACCCATTATACGTTAAAGGCTTGGTATGAGCTAAGGGCGTCTACTACATTAACTGAAGTTTTTGGTTATTTTAAACTAATCGGTACAGAAAGTGCATCTTTGGATATGGGTGCTGTTCGGATCCATCAAGAATGACAGAAAAAAGGTTTGCTTTTGTTATATCAATATCTGGATGTAAATGGAGTACTGCCCTTTGCCACACTACAGGCAAAATATCAATTCCCCCATACAGAACATTATAGATATTTACAGATTCGGACATTTATACAGACAGAATTAGCATTAAATACTCTGCCCTCTCTCATACCTATATGTTGATGTCCCTTTTAAGGGATGCTATAGAAGGCAGGGAACAAATTCATTTAATTGGACAAATATATAAAGCAATAAGAGACTTGTGGAAGGAATCCACTGAGGATATCTTGCGGAGATGGAATAGAGAATTAGGGACTCTGATAACTTATCAGAAATTGTTGGAACTATTCCTCACTCGATGAGAGTATCACAGTCATCATACTGGTCAGATTATATATGGAAATGTCATAGTAGATATTTTTATACACCTGACAAATTTGCTAAATTTGTATACATGAGACATGGCCTTTGTTGGAGAGTGTGTGGAGAAAAAATGGCAAATATAACAATTTTTTTGTGCCTATCCGAAAGTTACCCAACACTGGTTAGACATAGAAAAGAGCATACAGAATATTGTGGGACCAGAAATTCAGTTATCCACAGATGACTCTGCTTTATATTGGGGAAGACGGAAAAGTTCCACCAAATAGAAGGAAGTTATACTTCTACTTGGCAGCAGCTAAAAAGGTTATAACTCGCCTACGGCAAACAGCTAAAGTACCCATTCTCTCTCATTGGCGTTCACTGATGACAGATTATCTAGAGAGAATAGTAGCTTCTAGAGCCGGAAGGATGTCACAATTTGAGCTCCAATGGAGGCCATGGGTTTTCTATATCTCGCCTCTGGATGAAGCATTTGTTCCCTGATAGAGCTATTTGAAAGTAACCAATTTTTGTAGGATATGAATTTTGATCTAGTGTCATTTCATATACAACAGAATTATGTTGTAGAAACATGAACTGCCATCCCGAAGAACATTCCATGTATTGCAAGACAAAACAGCGATACTGTATAGATGAACTCATGCTGTTTATACATACATATATATATATAAATAAAACTATATAAAAAAACCAAAAATAAAGAATATTAAAAAAAAAAAAAAATGGTAGTCAGTGGTGTCACTAGTTCTCTGCTTAATTCTTTTAGAATTCTGGGGTGAATTCCATCTGGCCCCATTGCTTTGTCCACCTTCAGTTTTAGGAGTTCTTTCAGAACCCTTTCTTTTATGGAAGAACTGGGATCGACCCCCCTATCCAGAGTGCTTCTGTTAATTGGATTAGGCACCTCCTCTTTTGTGAATACTGAATAGAAGTATTCGTTCCGTATCCCTGATTTTTCACTGTCCCTCTCTGCCCACCCACCGTTCATTCTATTCAGCCTCACTATCCCTCCCTTTGTCTTTCTATGCTCCCTGATATACCTATAAAAGGTTTTATCCCCCTTCTTAACTGAGTTGGCTATCTTTTCCTCAGTTTGGGCCTTTGCTATTCTGACTACCCTCCCTGCCTCCTTCTGCCTTAACTGGCACAGTTCTCTGTCCTGCTCCTTCTGTGTTTCCTTATACTTTCTAAATGCTATCTTTTTCTCTCTAACCTTCACCGACACCTCTTTTGAGAACCATAGTGGCTTTTTCTTTCATTTTGATTTATTTGCTTCACACAAAGGCTTGTTGCCTCTGTGATTGCAGTTTTGATGTTTCCCCACTGTTGCTCCACACCTCCTTCTAGCCTGTTTGCTAGTGCTTTTCTAAGGCACACTTCCATCCTGCCAAAGTCAGCCCTGCTGAAGGCCAGAACCCTCACTTTTGTATGGCTTGACTCTGTAGCTGAGTTTAATCGTGAACCACACTGTTTGGTGGTCACTTGTTCCCAAATCGCTACCCACTTCCAGATCCGAGATCCGCTCACTGTCCCCATTTGAGAGTATGAGATCTAAGATTGCTCCCTCATGAGTAGGTTCCAAAACTAGCTGTCTGAGGCATGCCACCTGAAGGGAATCGAGAATGGCCCTGCTTTTGGATGTGGCTGCAGCAAAGGTGCTCCAGTTAACAACTGGCATATTAAGGTCCCCCATCAACAGCATCTCCCCTTGCTCTGCCATTCTAAGTAAGCCTTCTATTATATCCTTATACATTCCCTCCCCCTGACATGGGGGTCTGTATATAACCCTGTGCAGACTGTGGTGCCATTTCCAGTCTCTAGGGTGACCCACAGTGCCTCCTCTCCTCCCTCTTCTGTTCAGCTGCTTTTATCCATTCCCTTACATAGAGAGCTACTCCTCCCCTTCTTCTCCCCTCCCTGTCTCTCCTATAGGTTGTGTACCCTGGTATGTTAACATCCCAGTCATGGTTCTCTGTGTACCATGTTTCTATGACTGCTACGATATCCAGGCATCCCTCTTCCACCAAGGCCACCAGTTCAGGGAGCTTGTTGCCCAGACTACAGGCGTTGGTACTCATTACCCTCCATTTCTTGATGGCCTTGCCCCATCCATGCCCTTATTGCATTTGTCACTTTCTTCATTTACTCCTGCGCTTCTCCTATCGATATCTCTATGTTGGTGTCTACCTCACTTAGTAAACTGATTTTTTTTTTTTTTTTTTACAGAGCTGGGGTTTTCTGCTCCTCTCCAGTGCCTCCCCCCTTGGCTAGTTTAAATGCTTGCCAATGAAGCATTTAAACCTATCACCTAGGATCCTGGTTCCCCCTGGACAGATGCAGACCATCACGCCAGTACAGGCCTGCATCCCTCCAGATGGACCCCCAGTCCCCAATGAAGCCAAATCCCTGAGCTCTGCACCGGTTTTTCAACCACTGATTGAATCCCATGGTGTGGAGCACTCTAGTCTTACCCGTGCCATAGACAGGCAGCACCTCCAAGAATGGTTATCGTGCGTGCTATTTGTCTAAGGCCCCTCCCCATCTCCACAAACACTTCTTGCACTGCTCTGATCCCTTTCTCAGCCAGGTCATTTGTCCCTAGGTGGACAATGACATCCAGCTCCCTCCCCGTGCAGCTGCTGCTGCGATCCAGAGGATTCGCTCCCTGTCCCTCCAAGCCATGGCACCAGGCAGGCACCATACCTCCCTCTCCCCTTCCTCCCCCAATTCTACCTTCCTAACAGTGGAGTCCCCCACCAGGAATTGTTTCCTTCACCTGTGGGGTCCCACGCCACCTTCCTGTGGGTCTCCTTTGTGGAGGTTCCCAGCATCCTCCTTGGTCTCCACTGTGGGTGCCGCCATAAAGGAACCACACTTTTCCAGAATGGCACAGAAGTTATGGAGGTGTACAACTGGAGGGATGCGCCTCTGTTCCACCGGCCTCACCCTCCCTGAGCCCACTGTGGTCCAACTGCTCCTCTTTCTTGGCAACCTCTGAGACAACGGCAGTGGCCCTAGTGGTCCCTGGGTAGGAGTGGAGGACCCACAAATCCTGGCCAACTCAGCCTGGAGATGAGCAACCTCCTCCCTCAGCCCAGAGAGGTGCCTGCAGATGGGACAACACCGTTTACACCATAAGTGTTCCCCCTGGCTTCAGCTTCTCTGGCTAAAGGCCCACGTTCCCCAAGTTCTCCCCTCCTGATTGTAGAGACATAGCTCCCCCTATTTGCTGAGCTGTGCCCCGGCCTCAGCTCCACCCCATCCACCTGCCTCACATAACTCCTCCCATTATCCTTTGTCACACCCCCATCTCCTCCAGTTGTCCCCTTAACCAATTTACCTCACCCTTATCTGAAATAACTGCCTGCAGAGTGGGCAGCCTCCCTCCCTCCCTCCTCCAGGCCCAATTTAGAATTATTGCCACCCCACAGCCTGTACACCCTATAATCCTTCCAAAGATGCCTGCTGTGGTGGCTGGAGGCCTCCCTGTAATTCCTTCTCCAGACATATGGGGACTGTCGCCCTTTGCCCGGGCTCTTCCCCCGGGAATACTACCCCTCACCACAATCCAGGTGGCCATACTGAGGTGGTACTAGATCAATCCTACAGCCCTTTACAGTACTAGCGGACAACCCCAAACCCTTGAAACCAGCCCCTAATCTAGGCAAACAATTCAGCAGCTAACAGTTTTATAACCATGCAAGTCTAGTGAACAGTTCTAGTAGATGACCCAAGTCTTAGATAACAGCTCCTGTTCCAATTAGACAACTTAGCTTCTAACTCAACTAACATTTTAGATGTGATTAACATTATAGGAGATAGCTGATAACAGATTTCCCTAGATTATCAATCAGGAACGCAACCACCAATCAGTACCTTGTCCCCCACTAGGACACACCTCCTCTGCTCATTTAACAGAGGTCGAGGTCGGAGCCAGGGTGGGTGGGTGCGACAAATAAGCTCCCCTATTGTTCATTCTCAAGTCAGCAAGAAGCGGCTGGGCCTGCTCTTGAACGCCCAGCCACGAGTCTTTCAATTTTGACGCCTGTCCTTTTGACAGGAGGAGCCAGGGTGCCCGAGCCTATCAAATGGGCAGGCGCCAAAATTGAAAAACTCATGGCTGGGCATTTAAGGGCAGGCCCAGCTGCTTCTTGCTGACTTGAGACTGAACAACAGGGGACCTTATTTATCCCGCCCACCTACCCTGGCTCCTCCTCCTGTCACCACCCGCAATCAAGAACTCTCCCGGGACCTTCCGCCACTGTTGCAGCCAAGAAACAGCTGTCTTTGCTCCCTTTAGTGGCCGCCGATGCAGTCACACCAGTCCCGGACCACCCGCCGATTGCGGACGAAAAACTTTGCTCCCTTTGATCCCCACAGCAACTACTGATGCTGTCGCTCACTCCCCTCCGGCTGCTGCCAGAAACTGATGAGGAAGCGGCTTGGCCTGCCCATAAATGCCCAGCCACGAGTTTTTCAATTTTGGCGCCTGGCCTTTTGATAGGGTCAGGCACCCTGGCTCCTCTTCCTGGTCACCGTCTGCGACCGAGAACTCTCCCAAGACCGTCCGCCGCCGCTGCGGGAGAGAAACAGCTGTCTTTGCCCCCTTTAGCAGCCGCTGATGCGGTCACACCAGTCTCAACAGTCCCGGACAACTTGCCACAGACTGCGGCCGAATGTGCTCCCTTTGATCTCCTCAGCAATCGCCGATGCAGTTGCTCACACCCCTCTGGCTGCTGGCAGATGACCGATGGATCACTGGAGACGAGGGCTACCGTGAGAATGCAGTGACTGGCGCCGCTGTGGTAGATGTACCTTCAGCTGCACCTGGTGGATAGAACACACTGCAGCGGCCAGCGGGAAGCAGAAGTTGAGTGCAGTGAGCAAGTGAGGAAATGATGCTGTCAGAATTTCAGGTAAACAAATGAAGAAGACAGTGAATGGGATTCTGTCACCAGACAAACAGAACTTCTAGCTTTTATAGTGCATTTTGGGAAGGGAGCCCATCACAGTCAAATGTGTACGAAAAGTTCTCAGCCACAGGGTTACTGGGGACAGGTGTGTGCGAGGTAACCTGCTGCTTCCTTGATTTCGTCCCAGTCCATCACTATAAACAATGATTATATAATGTGACACCAAACAAAGAATAAGGTAGGATGTTCTGTGTGATAGGGATACCATTTTTCTTTGACACTAGGCTTGAGATGGTATGCATGATCTGGGAACACGTTAATAGTAATAAGTTGATCTGTATGAGAATTAATGCAAGGGATACTGTGCTACAAGTACTCACTCTTTTAGAATGTCAGTGTTACAGTATTGGGAGCTTTGTGCACTGTGGGCACCTGTAATCTGTATCCTAGCATTCTAAAGGAGTGAGTACTTTTTGTACAATATTGGAAGCACCATAATAAAATAGCAATAGCACTTTTACATTAAAACTGAGTGACAGGAGCACCACAGAGGTCTACAGAGGTGTTTAGAAATCCCCAAAGTTTATCCACCCACTGAAAATGTCCTCCCCCAATTTGGTTGATCGGGGGAAATTCCTCCTGTACCAAAAAGTGAATTATAAGCCCTTAAACTGCAGAAAAATTGTTGAAGTCCTACAGTCCCAGAGCTGCACCAGTACAAAACTGATTGTAGAAACTGTAGAGCAAAAAAATTACTTGCCAAGATGAAAATGATCTCTGCCTACCAGCTGGGAAAGGTTAAAAAAAAATACTAAGTGAGGCGAGTCTGGAAAGGGGTGTGTGCCAAGGATTATCAGTGTTTTATCTTGTCCCAGCAAGCAGCCTACAGCAGTCCCTACTTTCTTATTGCCTACTGGTGCTGACATACAAAGGCAGACATCAAGAGTCCACAAGGGCAACTGCACATACACAATCAGGGTAATGCTGGGAAACCGTTCTTAACCCAGAGGGCAGTGAACTTACTGAACAGCCTACTAGCAGAGACAGTGAACATGATGACAGTACAAGCCTTCAAGGTAAGCTTTGATCAATTTCTGCTTACCATGGGAATCCCAGGGATATCTTGTGTAGTAGATTGGACAATGAACCTCTTTAAGACAGAACATGTTTGCCTTGCATACTTGTTCATACCTGCCTGAAGCAGGTGGGCAGACATAATGGGCCCGAGTCCTTTCCAATCATAAATTACTATGTTTGTAAGTTATTAAAGTGACTGCAAGTTATTAAAATGGTTTACATACCAACGAGATAAAAAAAAAAATGGCGCCACCTGATGGCCCAGTGGGTAGTGTGCTGCACTACTACTATACCGATGACCCAGGTTCAGGAATATACCCTGGAGCTGGCATGGGCAGAGTGGCACAGTCACATGTCAGTGCTCCCAGCCAGGAAGGGATGGTGCAAGATTCACCGCTGTAGTGACCCCTGTGGTAGGCCAGGGAGCCTGCCTCCTCCTCCTTAGTGTGAAGCGGTGCGTGTGTGCATGATTTGGAGAGTTAGCATGGAGTGGGAAGTGGGTGGGGCTGCAAAAGAAAACCAGGGAATTAAAAAGTGTATGTGCCAGCTGGCCCGGTGGCGCTGCGGGTTGAGGTGCTGGACGCCTCACCTCGCTCCACGCCGGTGACCCGGGCTTGGGAACGAGCCTGGGTCGTCGGGGGTCGGAGAAGGATTGAGCGTCCGTAGGACTGCTCTCCTTCTCTGGGGAGGGGGGAGCACTGCATCGGCGTTCAGGTGGCCCCTGGCGGTGGCTGGGGGTCTTCACAAGAGCACTGGCAGACTGGTAGGGGACGTAGCGGGGCGGACGCCTGGATTAGAGTGCGTGCGATAGCGCGCATGCTCAGGACCTTAGGCGTCACTGCATGCCACAGACGTCGGGGGAGAAGCGCGGAAAAAAAATAAATAATCAGGCACCAGTCGCGGCGGCATGATGGCAGTCTACAGGAGGGATGCGTTCAGCGCCGAGGGTAAACGGCAATACTGGATCCTGTCCTGGGGGGTGGAGCTAGGGGGGAGAGCTCCCCTCCACTCCACTCCGCTGCGGGACCCGAATAAGGAGCTGAGGAAGAGTCCCCAGAGATGGCGGCCTGAGACCCGAGGAGGATGCCTGATGCGTTGAGGTAGACAGACTGGTGGCTCAAGGGGGGAAAAAAAGCATAAACTTAAAAAAAAACAAAGAAAAAAAGCTTATGTGCCTGAAGCCATCAAAATGACTGTTGTCAAAACCAGCCCAACAGTGCAACGGTAGCCCTGGGTATGGGCTGGAGGCTTTATGTCCCAAGGACAACTCTCTCTCCTTTGGGAAAGGGAACAGTGTGTCCTGCTGCTTACCACCACCCAGCGGGAGCAGAGTAGCACACTGGGCCACAAGAGGGACCCTGCCTTTGGACACCAATACGTGCAAGTGCCTCCGCATGAACTACTGCATAACTGTTGGCCGTTGGGGAGGATAATACTAGAAAAATGGCTTGGCCATGGCAGGATAAAGCCTGCTCCCAACAAGTCCCAAGGCCCCCACACTTCCCTGTGATCTATACCCTAAAAAAGGAGGAAGAAGCCCCTGCGTGGCACTCAGTCAGAAGATAGGGGTATATACTGCAGATGGCAGGTGATGGGACTGGGAAGGCAGGTAGCCAAGGGGATAAAAATCTCCACAAGGGAAAAAATGGAAGACTGCTGTCGGCAGCCTCAAGCCCTTCTCTGTGTGGATCCCCACTGCTTAGGATGGTGGGGGATGCAGCAGATGGGGATGAGGAGTCGCAGAGGACTTGGACTGTGAGTGATCGTGAGGCACAGGTGGTGTCTCTGGGAACAAACAGATATATGGGAGAAAAAAATGAAATTGTTCCGAAGGTCACACAGGACTAGTGTGTTATGACATGCCTCCCTTAAGAACCGAGCGTCACATATTTAAGTTTCTACACCGATTAAAATCCAGCCTGAAATTTTGTTGTTTTTTATTTTGTTCCTATGAGCGAGAATTGTAAAGATTTACAATTCTACAATCTGCTCACCAACATTCCACCAGAGCTGACATTTTCTCTAGCAGCAGCAGCTCACCCAGCCAGCTGGAACAACTGTGTTTAGGGAGATTACTTTTAACGCATTTTAAGTGCCCTTTGTTACGCTACAATACAGAGATTTCTTCTTTCAGAACTCTCATAAGTGGGGGTCTTTAAATTGCAGGCTGAAAGTTTCACAGCCTACTCCCACCATTTGCGTGCCATGTACGGCTTTATCAGTTTACATCTGGTATACCTGGTGGCTTCTAACAGCAGCCTTGGGGGCATTTAGTTATAGCCTTTAAATTCCAACAAAGGTCCCGATGACCTCAGCAGAGCTGCGGCTTATCCTAAGCATTTGAAAGGGGAAGCTGTGCACTGTCAAATGTATCAGCATTACATAAACAATGCAGCAATTTCACAAACACATTTTATGAAATGGGCATTGCAATTCAAGCTTTCTGATTGGCCACTGACTGTGTGCTAAAGTGTCTAACAACATAGGACTAAGACCAGGCAGTGCCCATTGGGCATTGATATGGGTGATGCTGCCCACAAAGAATGTTCACAAATAAAATAGCCATCTTGTTTTGTGCCACAAGCGATGCCACCCTTACTATGAAGCGAACACAAGAAACATCAATCAATCACACACACACACACACACACACACACACACACACACACACACACACCTACCTTAGAATGAAATGTACAAGCTGAGGCATTTAAAAAGGAAAAACTGCCACAATCGCAATCGTTCTCTCGAGAGGCAGCTAAACAACGTACACACAGCCGCTCAGGTGCACTTGCACTTCTGTAATGCTCCCACTTCAACGCCTCAACGCTTTATTTGCAGGTATGAACGGGGGATTAAAAAGAATCGTGCCTAGGGGTTTTGCGAATCGGAACTGTGGATTTAAAATGCTGTTTGGGGAATGATCTGGTGGGTCCCTAGTCAGAAAGTCAGTTGAGAGAGGAAGGGAGCAAAACAACGTACACACAGCCACTCGGGTGCACTTTGCTACCACGGAAACAGCTCGACGGTGGCTTTGCGATTAGGATTTTATTCGAAAGGCCAGTGATTCTATGGAGATGAGCTTTATAAGTCTCCCGTGTTTAAAAGGCAAATTAAATACCATCCTCCTTTATTTACGTGTCCTTCGGTATGCTGGCTTTCCTGTCACTTCGTACAGCTATGGGGACCATAGTAGGACAAACTAAGTCTTAAAAAAAAAAAAAAAAACACACCCACGTCCAGGCAGAAGACCTATTTTATTTAAAATAAAGACCCAAAAATCACTTTTTTTTTTTTTTTTTTTTACTTAATCCTAATAATTTTGATTTTTAAATGCATCTAAAATGTAGATGCCCATTTCATAAACGCAATAAACCACTCCAGGGTCTGTGTGTTAGACACTTTAACATGCAGCTAGGAGGCTTGCGCCTCGCCCAGTGGCCTCGTGCCTCACTTCGCCTCCTAACCCAGTGTGTTAAAGTGTCTAACGCACACACCCTGTCGTGTCTTACTGCTTACTTAGAGACCAGATGGCAGTGCATGTAACACTAGAAACAAACTTATCTTTTTCATCGGTCTCTAAATACAACCGCACATGAACCTTCCTGCAGGAGGACACTGCTACCGATGGCACCATCCGCTGTAGGCACCAAAGGCATCTTTCAGCATTGTCTGCTGCTCAATCTGTCATCATAGATGAGTTTTGCCTGTAGTTTACTGCTCTGAAACAGCTTTCAAAAGAAAACCAAAGGCAGCACCACCAGACCCTCACTTTCTTACTGGAGCAACAAGAAGGTGACCCGACAGCAGGAAGATGGAAGTCTCCAAAATGGGGACAGAGCAGGCAAAAGGTGTCCCAACCAGGACAGCACTGATCCTCCTTCATGATCAGAGAGATGAACTGAAGCTACTGTGGCTATCTGGGAACATCATGTCGGAACATTATGTGGGATGACAGGAGTCTGATCTCCTGCCAGTCAGCAGCAAAGGATGAAGTTACCTACTCATCAGGAGTGGCAGATGCATTCTCTGCATTGGAGAATACGGTTTTATAAAATTACTTCTACATGATCAAAATAAATTTATCAAAACTATACCAAGGACTCACCCCTTAACAGCCCAGTGGTAGTGCACTGGGCTGCCATGGGGGTGACTGTTTGGAACTTAACCTGTCTCACCTGCCAGAGACCCATGAGCTGGGTGTGCCGCCAACAGTAATGCTACTCCACTCAGGGAAGGCGGTGCCACCACAGGGACCCAAGTTTGCTCCACAGGATCAGTGCGGATTCTAAGAGTGCTGCATCAGTGATAGGAAGATGAAGCAAATCTCTCAACCTTTTATTACTGAAATGAGGGACACAAACACTCAATATGAGGGACAATGGCCCTCATAATGAGGAATGCATCCTCAAACATGTAGATACAAGCTTAGAATACTGTGTGTATTTACTAGCACAGAGTTTATTTTATGATTTAGCATCTTAGAATAATAAGAATTTCTGCTTTGAAGTCTAAATTTAAGCACATTTTCTGTGGGGAAGCATCTTTTCCATGAAAGACAGGGCAATTCTGAGGGGTAAAATGTGGGACTGCCCTCATAATCAGAACAGTTGAGAAGTACAAAAGGCATGAAGAAAAAAATCAGATAAACCTCTTGACAGTTAGGTGGTGATCCCCAGCGTTCCCAGGCCCCATGCCACAAGCCTACTGCACTAAACTGTGAGATAAGACAGGGATGCCCCTGAAGGTCCCGCCATGGGGGATGGATGCCACCATGAAAAAGTTACTTTCCGAGCTGAAAGGCAGCTGGACATGGGGCCTGACAGAGGTGCAGCCATGGAGTGAGCTGGAAGGCAGCCAGACATGAGCCTGACCTAGGCGCAGCCATGGAATGAGGATAAACATCTGCTGGGGGAAGCAAGCCCAGTGGCATGGCAGTCAAGCTACAACCTCCATGTAGGCAACTGGATTCAGGAACAAGCTCAGGTTGCCTGAGGGCCAGCCAGGGGAGGGGGGTGTCACTGTGTCTCATGGAGTGCTCTCTCTCTCGCTCTCTCTCTCTGAGGGGGAAGACGTTCTTCCGTTGTATGCCTTTACCACGGTGAAAATCATGTGCAGCACAGACAAGTGTCACTCTGGGGACAGGCCTGCTGACGGACATTTGTACATGGTGTGTATGCACACTCCCAAGTGTCACTGCACGGGTAGCAGCCTAGCAAGCAGAGAAAACATGATGTTAAATGCCAACCAGGATGGGTGATGCCTGGTCCCTCGCAGACTCCACACTACCAAATGGTCTCCCTCCACAATCTGGATTGTGCTCCAGAGGCTTGGCCAGCCCGCACAGTCCCACCTTGGTTTGGGGGGGGGGGGCAATTCTGTGGGTGACTTAGTGAAGAATAGCAACTTCCAGGGATGACGAAAGGTCATGGCGGCTGCAGGGGAGTGGAGCTGATGGGGGTAGGCCTGCCAGACACCAGGCGAAAAATACCTGTGCAGGTGTGTGTTATGAGGATTTTTCACACATCCAAGTTATGTTCCCACTAGCTGCTCATCATGGGCAAATCATTTTTGGGTGGCTTAAATCCTGATGGCTTCCTGTTCCATAGCAGCAAACGTCATTAATTTCGCACCACTGTCCTCAATATCTTACCACAGAGGAGGCTGCATGTTAAAAAACTACAGGAGCTATCTCTGTTCCCAAGAGTCAGTGCAAGACTTCATGGAGCATGAGACGTGGTCTCATTTGACTTCTGAAAGCGTGATGACTCTTCATCGTGGTGAGATCAGATTCCGTGTGTGCACCACATGATCATTTGGAGGGTGCATTCCAATTACTGGCATATCATTCCCCCCTTAATCCAAAGGAAGGTCCCTTTTCAAGGAGGGGGGATAAAAACACCTATACTGCAGTCTAACCTCAATCAGCAGCAGGGATTAAACAAAAACAAATGCTGCACTCGTACCATTTCATTTATTTATTTTTATTTAGTTTTTGATAACTGGGCGAGTGCACTAGACACGAAAGTGACTATTTTCAAGCACGACCCGGGAGGTTACAACATAGCAAGGAAACAGTTCCAATACAATGTAAGAATACAACATATAGGGATACAGTACAAATGGATAAACAGTTTGAGGACTGAGGTAACAGGAAAAACATTTGGATATTCTACATATCAGAAGTGCAGTAAGTGCCCATGATTACCGTTAACAGCATCAGGTAGTTCAAAGTGCCTAAGGGTTTCATTTCTAGTATCGACTCTGTTATACAAAAATTAGCTATGTAAGAAAGATATTATAGGAGAGAGGGAGAAATGAGGCAATACCACTTCATCCAAAACCTGTATATATCCTGCCCAGTCTATCATTTAGGATTGTCTCTCAAAACATAGCCACTCCACCACTGGAGCAGCTCGACCAGGCACCACACCAACAGCAACTTGATCCCTTCCTTCTTTCAGCAGACAGCGACAGGGTAACAGTAATTCCCTATCGCCATTCTACCCGTCGCCATCAATGTTTTAGAGATTTTTACAGCGTAGTTTCTTCCACGCTATCACAGCAGCGACATACTGACCTGGCACCCTTTTATGCTATTCTCACATAAAGAGCCACTTCTCCCCTTTTCTTACCCATGTAACCCCTATTTTGGTGCTATACCAAGGGTTACTACCCCTGCCTGCATGGCTAGTTGCAGGTTAAGGGGCCTGGGTACTGAAACGGGTGTCTCCACCTGGAGGACCGGGTTGTTAGTAACAAGGCTAACCTGGGTACAGCCCTCCGGGACACTGTAACCCCTCTCTTTCCCCTCTAGTGGCCTAGACAATATGCAACAAACACTTTCACAGTCGCCCCTATTCAGTATTCAATTCCCCACTCTGTTTGCACTTACCATCAGTGCTGGTTCCACCAGTTCGACCCTGGAGACCCCCTGTAAAACAAGGTTAGGCACAGCAAATAACAGTACAGTGCTTTTGGTACAAACTGGAACCACAGATTAAATGCAAAATGAGTTAGATCGGATTTATTCAGGGGAATTGAACAAGGGTGGGGCGTGATCAGGTTGATTGATTCTAAAACTGATCCTGTCAGGCAATTATGCATGCACGTTTAGTCCCTGCACAGTCACACACTCTGGGTACCCAGTTGGAAGCAAGGTGGGCTAGCCTGGAACGTTGCACGGGGTAGGCCGGCGTCACAGCTGGTTTGGGCCCTGTGACAAAAAGAAAAGGCATGCACAACCACACACAATTTGTAATCCAGAGCCTGAAGGCTCAGTTCGTGATAGGAAAAACAACATTGCAATCAGATGACAACACTTGAGATTTAGCTGTTGCTGCAGGGAGCTACCCTGATTGTTACTCACACTGCCCAATACGAGACACTGGCTAGACAAAATGGAGACTGCAAATTGAAGACTGGTTTGCAAGAAGAAGCAGGGCCCACATGAATCACTGAGGTGTCATTCCTGTTTGAGATGGTTGAGCAGGGGGCTGATCCCCGGGCGAGTTTCTCATCGATGATGGTTTCTGTACCTGAAGTAGCTGGCTGGGCCAGGTGGCAAGGCCAAGGCCAGGTGGAACAGTTCGGATTTTGAGTCTGGTAGTGCTGGATGCAGCTTCCAGCAAGCGTGGCACATTTACACAGTGGGGAACCAAACTGCGATCCACTGACAACACACAGCGTATTTATACTAAAGCAATCACCATACCACAATGCAGATAGCAGTCCGGCCGCAATATCAGTGTCTGAGCAAAACCGGGAATTCTGTGGTAAATGGATGTCCTGACAGGCAGATCACATACAGAAAATCTTCAGTTTTCTTCAGGTTCAAATCTGGTCACTCTTCAGTGGCTTTGTCACAGCCCAATCCAGATATAGTCAGATTGCTAAGCCTCTCAAAGGATTCCCACTCGAGGGACTGCACACCAATCTCCCACACAAACTACGCAGGAGCTGCTGCTCGAATCACTCGAGCTGTTTACTTTTCTAACTCCAGATTGAATCACTGCAGCAGGCAGCTTGGGAATTTCCCTTTCATCCATAAGGTTCTTAAGGTTCTGGTTGGCTGATCCATCAGTCTATCAAAGCAAAGGCTCCCCCTCCAGGTGCATTCAGGCGCCAAAGTCTCAAAACTACAATTCCTACAGAAATTCACTCCCACAAGACCCCTAGGGACAGACTCCATTTTAGGGTCCCCAAAGGTACTGCTTGGCCCATTCTGGCAGACCAGGACCAAGACGGTGGTGATACACAGAACTGTCCATGCTGCAAAAAAAGGCAGGTTAGACAAACTACAAGGCTGGCAGTATACCCTAGAGGTTAGAGGAACGAGGTGTGAACAAGCTTGATACATCCAGCAGACCAGACCAGAGTCTGATTCTCACAACCTCCACTTGCATACTGTTTGACTGAGCAAGTCACTTAACCGGGCACTTGTGCCTAGTGGGCCTTACCCGGGTACCAAAGACTAAAATAAAAAAAAAAAAAAAATCATTACTATTCTGATAGATAATCAGCAAATAAGTACAGCTTCTAACAGAGCCCCCTCTGCACAACTAGTGATGGCAGAATGAAGCTATCATCCGGGAGCCCGGGCGAGACTCCAGCATAGAAACACTCAGTCCCCTAAGCACCACGTCATCGGCAGCTCTTAAAGAGACAGAGTAGAGAGTCATTAAAGCACTCTCATACAAACACTTTTAAAATTCTAAGACACAGGATACCAGCCTGGCAGTGGGCATTTAGGCACACCCAAGGAAGACTTTCAGGAGCCCCCATTTGTAGGGGGGTTACACCCACCTTACCTATCCTGAACAGAGTCTAGCCTGGTATGTCCCAGTCATGGTTCTCACTGCACCATGACTCGGTAATGGCAACAATGTCCAGGACAGCTTCTGCCATAATGGCCACAAGGTCTGGGATTTATTTCCCAGACTTCAAGCATCTGCATACATGGCCTTCCAAATTCTGCTACCACCCTGCTTTTCAGCCCCCTCCCCTTTTCCCATTTGCCTTTTCTCCTTACCCCCTCTGCCCTCATTCCCGTCATTCTTGATTTCTACCATTTTCTTTTTCTTGTTATTAGATACCCTTGGAGATTTCCTTCCCTTAGGGTACTCCCGGGGGGGGGGGCAGTTTTTGTTTCACTACTTCCTTCCTTCCACCACCCCCGGATAGTTTAAACGCTCATTAATGTAACATTTAAATCACTCACTAAGGACTGTGCTTCACCTCCTGGATGGATGCAAGAAATCTTCCCTGTATACGTTTTTATCCCTCCAGGTGAGACCCCGGTCCCCGATATAGCCGAATCTACCTCTCTGCATCACTCCTTTAACCATGACTTGAAGCTCCTGGTACGGAGTACCCTATCCTACCCCCTGTCTTAAGACAGGCAGCACCTCAGAAAAGGTCACCGAGTGTGTTATCTGCGTAAGACTTCTCCTGAACACCCTGAATGCGTTCTGCACTATTCTAACCTTGGCCCTTAGCCAGGTCATTAGTCCCTAGGTAGACAAGGACATCCAGCTCTCCCTCCTGTCCTGCTGCACTAGCAATCCCCAGGATCCGCTTCCCATCCCTCTGAGCCATGGCGCCGGGTAGGCACCTAACCCCCCTCTCCCTTCCTGTCCCAAAATCTATCCCCTTCACAATGGAGTCCCCTACCAGGACTTGCTTCCTCCTCCTCCTCTTGGGTCGTCTGCCACCCTCCCTGAGGACTTCACTACGGAGAACCCCAACATCCCCCCGGTCACTACTACAGGTACCTCCTTAGATATCTCTGTTCCCGCTTGCCGATCGCCACCGGCAAAGCCACGACCCATGTGGCATTATTTTCCAATCCCCCTAGCGCCACAGAGGCGAAAAGAAGCAGCCGGGGTCAGTTTTCGCCATTCTCTCGCCACAGAGTCCTAAACTATTGAGAGAGTGGCAGAAACATCACAAGAGTTCGTGCAGCGACCTCCGGGAGTGCTTAACTGTGCATATCACAGTCACTGGCACCCACATGACCACAGTAAGTTGGAGACTGGCACCCACATGATCGGAGTCTTGGCCCGGAGGAGAGTTATGCCTGATTGGTGCTGTTACACAGACATCTCTCCTCCCGCCAATCGGAAGGGCTGCTCACAGGACTTGGGAGGGCTCACGGTGGAAAACTACTCACTCGGGCAGCGGCGGTGATAGGGAACAGACACACTGTAGCTCTGCTTTCCCCCGACCATTGGGAAAAAAAAATGTTTCTGTCATTTAAGGCAGCCAGACAGTAGAGCAGTGTTTATGGTAGTCAGGGAATGCAGAAAACATTGAGGATTTTTTTTTTTTTTTAATGGGAGGACGGCTGTGGACACAGAGCTATGAGCATGATTATTTCATAACGATCGCAGGCTGATGATTTAAACAGAACGAAGACTCAGAGGGGTAGTGCTTAATGTAAAACAAGATAGAAAAGCTGGAAAAGAAAAAATAAATGAGAGAAGCAGCAGAAGCTGAAGGCAACAGAATTAGCCTGATGAAACTTAAAGACAGGGAATACTTTAGAAAAGAATGAAAATAAAACGTGCTACAGAGTGAATATAACATGAGTAAAAGGCAGAACAAGCAAAGTACCTAAATATAAAGGGACAAGACAGATAGAGAAAAGTAATCAGTGTGGTTTTATAACAAAGCAAGCAAGTTAGGCATTGAGAAAACCTGAAATAAGGGATATAAGGCAAGGGGAGATCATACTGGGCAGTGCTTAATGCAAAACAACACAATATAAAAAAATGAGAGAAGCAGGAAGCTGAAGGCAACAGAATTTACAGATAGAAGCCTGATAGTCAGTGAAGCTGCCTGTGAGAGAAAAGAACAAGCAAAGCTCCTGAATTATAAAGGGAGACAAGACAGATTTATAGTCAGTGTGGTTTTATTACAAAGCAAGCAGGCTGGGCATATGAGCTGCATTGAGAAAACATGAGAAATAAAGGGAGACAAATCAATTCAGTACATGTTGCAAGTAATAAGAGATATAAGACAAGGGAAGATCATATTAAGGCAGCAACATGAGGCATAGCATTTGAAAAGTAAAGCAAGAATAAAGCAAAGAAGTCTTGAGTGAACTAGAAAGCACTGAGAAAAGTAAAGCATGGAACTAAAGAAGTCTTGAGTGACCTAGAAAAGGAGGAAGACCACATAAAGAAGTGAAGTTTTATGCAACACACAGCCCCTGAAATAAAGGGGGAAGGAGAAGTGAAGTAAAAGCCAGGATAGAAGCACGAAGTCAGAAGTATTATAGGAGACAGGGCACTGTAGAATTAAGCCTAAGATTGTGAACACAAGACAGGAGAGATAAAAGGTAAATAAGCAGAGGAGACAGGGAAGCAGAAGTTTTATGCAACACACAGCCCCTGAAATAAAGAGGGAAGGAGAAGTGAAGTAAAAGCCAGGATAGAAGTCAGAAGTATAGAAGACAAGGCACTCATGTAGAAGCAAGCCTGAGATTGTGAATTCAAGACAGGAGAGAAAAAGCAAAATAAGGAGCAGACAAAGGAAAGGAGACAAAAGACAGGGAAGCAGGGAGATATAAGAAAGACAAGGGCCCCTGTGTAAAACAAAAGAAAACCCAGTGTGACTGCTGGCAGCAAAAAGCTGCTTATTTACTGAAAATCTTGTGTGAAACAAGTGTAAATGGTGCTAAGCATACTCCACAACCTTCTGCCATAATAAAATGTGCCCCCACACACACACACAAAGAAACAGATAGACCCTGAAATGTGCGTGTCATTTAACTTACTTCTGTCACATAGGCTGAGACCGGCTAACTCATACATACACACTGTACAATGCAACCAACTGGCTTAGCCTTGACAATAGGCTCAAGTTCCACACATGCCTCTTGGCAAAAAAATTTGCCCATGGTCCCTGCCCTTCAGGTCTCGCACCACTAATAAGACCGGCCCAATCACTTAAGCACACTCGGAGTTATGGTAAACACCTACTGTCTGTCCCCCATTGCCGTACCTCCCTATACTAGAGGTCCTTCAGCTGCAGAGCCCCCCCATTCTGGATGAATAGTCTGCCCCCACCGATTGCAAATGAGAACAGATTAGGATCCTTCAAAACCGCCCTTAGATCCCACCTACAGGCCTCAAACCTTTGTGCCTGTCCTTGACTAATACTTCATCCAACGACCAGCCTAGACTACGGCTGGCTCCGCCTCCTCATAACCCTGCCACTTACAGCGTCCCTCTTGTATAGCTCAGCTCTGTTATACCATACTGTGTTGCTTGTTGCCCTGCACCGTTATGCCATGTTGTGTTGCCTGTCTGCCTTAACTTGACCTAGGTCTCCTCTGTGAGACCCACAAATGCCTCTGTAACTACTGTTAATGTAAATACCTGACTATGTACTGATATGTAACCTCTCTTCTCGTATGCAATACTTGTGACGTGGAACCTTTGTAAAGGAGTCCTTGACTCAAAGGTACTTCCCAATCTCCAATAAACAAATAAATATAAAATAAGACTCTCACACACTGTCATGCAATTTCAACTTGAACTTTATTAATGTGTGCATCTCAGACATCCCAATATGTACACAATACTTTAATGCGTAACTGAAATGTTCATGTCACCAATATTTATTGCTGTCTGAAACCTAAGTATTTAATTGTCAAGAACTTATATTCACCCAAATAAGCAAAGGTGTGCACAGTGTACAGAAATTATGTTATAGTACATCTTGTAATTGTCTCTGCAATTCTGAGTTACTATTTGAAGAGCTTTTATTCACAAAAAAGTAAGAAAGTGCATCTCCTCGAATTTACACAGTAAAGTAACGCTACAGTGAATTGTGATTTATTAGTACAAAACGACATAAAAATGTCGGAAACAGCAAATATTGCCACTGATAAAGAGTGCCAGCAGGACGGCCACAGTAAAACAAAGAAAAATAACGGATATTTTCAAAAGACGCAGATCATCAAGTGCCGCTGAAACCAAACAAACAATCTACACACACTAATCCAGAAACGTGTAGCGCCGCCAGCACCTCTGTAGCTATGGAAAGCCAGTCTCAAACTGCAATCAAAAAAGCCAGACTTTATAACAGAGACAGCCACACAGGAATAACAGATTCCTGGTTTAAAACACACACATGGCTCATCCATGACAAAGCAGCAGCAGTATTCTATTGCAGAATTTGCAAAGCAACTGGCCGGAGAAATATTTTCACTGAAGGAAAATCAACCAGTAAGCTGAAGGCTGATGACTTCAATAAACATCAGATGTCCAAAGATCACAAGTGAGTTTATTAATTATGCCCCCGACAGCCAGGCTTCTGTCATTTTTTTTGTCTTCCGACTTATCATGATAAATTTTTTTTGATTTTAAAACTATTTCGGCCTCCATTGCAAGCTTCACAAAAAAAAGAAAAAGGGAAAAAAGGAATGACGAAGGCAGTGAGCACAGCTTATTCATCTGTGAAAAGTGCTATTATAGCAGAAATGAGAAGTGTTTACTACATGGGAAAAACTCTGACTGCCACTCATAACCTCCAGAAACTTCTGGTACTGCAAGTTCACAACGTAAGTACTTTTGACTTGCAATTTCCATCCAGAATTGTAAATTGTAAAAGAGATTGTAAAAAAAAAAAAATAAATAAATACACAGCACCTGATTCCATGCCTCTCACTTGGTCATGTTTCTGACTTGCGTGGGGGTGGGGACAGCTCTTGCTGTCACTTCAAAATTTCTTTTTTCTCTTTTTCCACACAGGATTGCACTGAGCTAGCACCTATCAAGCAATCCGTTCTCCAAGGCACAGGCATCTATACGCATTCTGAATCGATTAATGACTTTTACAAAGCAATATTTAAGACTGTGCAGGATGCTTTTTTAAAGGAATTGGAGAACGCTCCATATAAATTATTTTCCTTACAAACTGATGAGGAACAGATGTGGCTAACAAGAGTACTACACTAATGGTTTACATCAGATTCAGATTCATTCACTGACAGCAAGGGTTTCGTTCAGTCAAAATTTCTAGGTGTGACTGAGCTTGCAGAATGTAAATCAGAAGCAGTATATAATTCTGTCAAGAACATTATCTCTGATCAAAATGTAGGACATTTACAGCTCATAGGACTTGCGACAGATGGGGGCCTCTATAATGACAGGATGCAAAAAGGGTGTGACCACTCTAGCCAAAATAGATCACCCATATTTAGTTGCCACTCACTCTCTTGCACATAGACTCGCTTTAGCATCAGAGAAAGCAGCCAACCAACTGCAGTATCTGGTCAGTTTTATGTCAACAGCAAATCAGCTTGGGAAACTGATAAAGTACTCGCCCAAATTCTGTCAAATACTTGGTCAGAGCAAAGAGCTACACCAGGAACATGCTGTGAAGCTTAAACAGATTTTCTTCACTAGATGGCTTTCATTCTCTGATTCTGTACAGGCATTACTCCGTTCCTCCCAGGATTTTTAAAATGTTAGCCACTGTGGCTAAAGTGACCCCAGGCTGTTTAGCCACTATGTGAAATCATGAACCACACCACGATATACACTGCCAAATTAGTTATTCTAAACCACGCACTATGCTATTGCTAAAAATGACATGAACAGAAGGTTTTAGCCTCTGTGGCTCGGGTAATTTTACAAATCCTTAGAAATTTTAGCCACACGCTAAAAACATTCGCCGGTGGAGACGTGGAGAGTGGCTAGCAGGAACACAGCATTACAAGCCTGCATTGCATCACTTATGTCTGCTTTGACACAAATGGCAGAGGATAACTATCAGAGAACTCTTGCTATGGGATGCCTTAAAAAAAAAAAAAAAAAAATGGGGACGTTCAAATTTGTTGCCACTGTTTTCTTTCTGGCAGATGCTATAGGTCTTCTTGCAATTCCTTCTAAACTTTTCCAGAAACGTGCGGTCATATTCTCCGAGGCAAGGCAGCAGCTGGTCAGCACCACTGATGCACTCCGTGCACTCCCTGAAAATCCAGGACCACATTTCAAAGGTTTTCTACCCGAGATGCCAAGTGAACCACCAGAGGAGGGTAAATCTATATTTAGATCACATACACTGAAAGATACACGGTATCAAAGAGAACAGTTTAAGAATCTACAAACTTCTTACATACGCTCTACAGCTAAGCAACTAGAAAGTTACTTTCCAGAAAGGACATTGTTGGACAACTGGAAAGTTTTAGACCCATGCAATGCACCCAAGGATAAGAACATTGTTAGTTACGGAGAAGAGGAGATTGAAAACATACTTATCCATTATGGTGTCCCTAAAGAAGTCAGTGTCCCTCGAGTTACTAACATCCTGCCAGTTAACCCAGATGAAACCAGACTTGGTCTTTAATACATAGACTATTCTCAGTGCACAAACAGTGCACTATTGAAGAATTCAATGTCGAAGTTGTGGTCCCAAACAAGGAATCGTGGCCAAACATGTCCAAACCATATTCAATGTCTGGCAACCCCGTCAACGTCAGTGGAGTGTGAAAGTGGGTTTAGTACATACAACAACATTAAAACTGCTGAGAGGAATCGTCTTAAAGTGTGGAATGTGAACTATCTAATGATTCTTTTGGTCGATGCTCCAGATGACATTGGAAACTTTGATTTCGAAAGTGCATTCCAGATCTGTGCATCGGAGAAGGACAAGCACGGTTTCCTACAAACTGTCAAGGCAACTGATGCCCCTCCAAGTTCCTCTGAAGCTGATCTGCAGCACTGCATAGACCTAACAGAAAAAGACAGAGAATGTCAGACAGACACTGGGCTGGTTGCTTGTTCGATGATGCATTAATAGTCACTGGTATTTGGTAACCTAAACCAAAACTGTTTGGCCTTTTTCTCCACAGGCACTGCTTTAATCTTGTGTGGTCATGATTTAGTATGACGCTCAAACACACATTAAGAGAAAACAAATCACTGCTGTTGGTGGTTGCAGAATCATTGGGATTCAAAGTTACTGGGTTTGCTGATTTTTGAAATTGGCTTGTTGCCATGTTGTTTTCAATACTTGCAGAGCTGCAATAATGTCATAAAAAAACAGTAACTGACTGCTTTTCTTATGATTTAATAGCCGGAATCAATGAGTTGGTGCCTAATGTTTTTCAAACAACGAAGGTTTACAATATAAAAACACTTTTTCTGCTTTTAATAATTGTTTAAAACTGTTGCTTAATTTCTTATGTGAAAATTATTTCTGACTGCCTTGCTAGTGCCTTGAGTTTCAGGCTTACACATGACCCTGTGTGTGTGTTATGGCAGCTGGGGGGAGGGGAGGAGATTAAAACGCTTACAGTTATGGCACTACTGGCCTTGTTGTTTCACATAGAAATTACTTAAAACTTTTATAGAGTCTAATGCTGCTTTTCCTGCTTTAAAAATATGTGGTGCCTTGCCTTTTACCGACGGCTCACTGTTTGCCTGAACTGACCACAAATTAAAGGTTTTTTTTTTTTATGAGCCGAGTGCCTGCTGTATGGCTTCTGGCACTTCTCAATCTTAATGACCTGTATGCATTTATTTTGTATGCTTTTCTTATTCTACATTACAGTTCAGTCAACCTGATGATAAAGATTTTATTTCACATTTAGGCTCATTAATTGTGTTTAACCACTACAAAAGTGCTGTAAACAAGTTTAAGTACTTAAAGAATATGATCTGCAGTTAATACAAGTCTGTATAAATTTTCACCATTACTTGGCATGTGTGGCTAAGCGTCTCAAGCAGTGGCTAAAAAATACTGGGTCCGATTAGCCATAGTGGCTAATAATTTTGAAACAATAGGGGGAACGGAGGATATTCCCACTCTGCCAGAGTGGCACAGAAATTGTGTAGTGGTACCATGTGGGAGATGTGCCTCTGATCCACCACCCTCACCCTTCCCAGCTGCTCCTCCTCCTCCTTGGCGGTCCCTGAGTGGGGAAGAAGACCCCCACCCCGAATTCCAGCCAGCTTGGCCTGGAACCTCGCAACCTCCTTCTTCGGCCCAGAGAGGTGCATGCAGATGGGGCACCATAGTTTCCAGAAATTCTATCTGAAAACTGCCGCTCTACAACCACTGCAGTGCACCACTCCAAGCATACCTACTTACTACCCTACCTGCTTATAATTCTGCTTACTTAAATCTTTTTCACAATAATATAATATAATACCATATATGCTATAATATATAATATAGTAATGTAATATCACTTCTATGTACATCCAAAGTATGAAGCAGTGCCCCACCCTGGCTGGCATGCTCAGGATAACATACAGGAAGATGCATCGTTTGATTCAGTGTAAACTCGGACACTGCCTTTGGTAGAAACACAGGATTTGTACACAGAGCCTGTCTCCAGAGACCAACATAAGGGAGCGCTTGTATTTAGGTAATTAGCACCTTCCACTTTAAGAAATGGCAAGTCAGCAGTGCTACAAGCAGCTCCCATCTCTGCAGTGTGTTTGTTTCTGTGCAGCATAGGGAGAGTGGGAGTGTCTGAGCTCCACAGTTAATGACTCCCAGTTTTGAAATCGGAGCCGATCCCCTGAAAGCAGAAGAGAAGAACGGGGCGTGGACTATGCAGAAAGGGGGCAATTTGACCAGAGGAAATGGAGTGCTGAAATGTGAGCCACTGAGACTCAGTGCAATTAGGAGAAAGAAGGGAAGATGCGATCAGGAGAAAGACGGGAATGTAATATACAACAGACTAACGTGATGGGGAGGGTTAAAATACATGAGCACGGCATGTCACAAGCATAGAAAACTGTGAGAAAACAAGCTCTGCATTTATCAAGTGAAAACATTATGCCTGCAGCTTCTAGTGTTTTAATCCCTAATTTCTGTGACATTGTAGGATGTTGCTGGAACTGGTCGTGTAGAGTATGTGTTTGTTTTTTTTTTAAACAGTTTGCAAAAGTTTGAATAGGTACTTGGTTTAATCAACAGAATGCTAGAGGTGCCGCTGTTGTAGTCAAGAATTATAACAGCCTACTACCCACCCCAAGCAGCAGCTGAAAAACTGTAGTTACTTGAATATTTTACCAAAAAATTAGGGACATGTTAAAGAGACACACAGCTTTTATGCTCTTTTTGCAAGTGCAAACATTTACTCTGCTTCCTGCTCCATGTCTGCAAATTGCTACAATAACTTGTATGCTGCACAAAAGTAAACCATGCACTTACAAACATGGCATAAAAGCTGACAGTGTCCAACTCCTAACCCCTCTCCACAAAACCAGAGGAAGCATATACCGACTTCATGAGTTACAGCCACCATCCCATGGCAGCCATATTATTAGGAAGAACAGCCTTTCTGAAATACCACAACTTATTTTCAGTGGGGTCCCTAGTTACTACTCATTTTCACAGCTTGGTGGATGGGAGGATGGGGTGGGTGAGTGTCTTGGGTCACATAGCGAGTATCTGGCTCTAGTAGGGTTTGCACCTGCAAGCTCTCTTCCTGAGCCAGTGCTCTAACCACTAGACCAGTACCTCCTAGTAGCCACACTGCCTCCTAGCTGACCACTGAGTCTTGTCATGTTTTTAATATATTTTACCTTCAGCTCCTGATTTTGCCAAATTAGCTCCTGGTCAGCTGGAAATTGCCGACACCCAGGAGCTACTCCTGGCTCTTGGCTGCCAAATCCTTATTTCTGCCCGTGTCTCTGTTAAAAATCAAATAAGGAGTCTCAGACGTTAGAGCCGGAAGCTCAGAAATCCTTCAAGCAGAAGTTATCACAACTAAAAACAACATTTTCCGTGACAGGAAACATAAGCCAAATCGTGACAGGCTCAAAAGGAGCCAATGACAATTTCTCAAGCATAACATGGAGCAATGCTGGAGGACTCTGGACCCACTTACTCTACTTTTGTTAAGTGCGGCACACTCTACGCCAGGTCGACCAACGCTGTTATGCTACCTCCACATGTTCTGCTTTTCTTACTTCGGGGTTAGCGACCTATGGACCAATTTACACTACTTGTAGTGGTACTACAGGTTAGCTGGTATGACCCTGTAGTTTTTTTTTGTTTTTGTTTTTGAATATAAACAGCGATATCAACTAACCCCAAGTGCCATAAGTTGGTATGCAAGGAATACAGATGGGTCCATAGAACTTCACTAGCACTGAAACCGGCAGAGCGGCAAGCAGCGTAGCAGTACTATAGCATAATGTACATGGATTCCATGATGTCCTGCCATCTGTCACGCTATTTGCATGGGTCCGGAGTCCTCCGGTATCACCCAAAATTCAAGTCCTAAATCAGGACTGGAATATGGATATGAGGTTTCATATGAAGAATACCACTCAAGAAACGTAGAGGACATGTAAGTATTAAGCACAGAGAAAGGAGGCTTCTACTGTGGAATTAATGCATTTTTTTGGGGGGGTTGTGGCACGAGGCCGAAGGCAGAATGCCTACAATGACCCAACCATACATTAATTCCACAGTAGCAGCCTCCTTTCGAGGGGCTTAATGCTCTTGTAACATGGACAATATGTATTTTAGTGCATGTCTTATGAAAGTACAAAAACACATGACAAAATCTTACATTTAAACTTTTTATGTGAAAAATCAAACCAATGTGGTTTTCACTCACACCAGTTATTTATATGGTGGGTTCTATGTTTCAAAAATTCTCCTACGTATAACGACTCAACTGTAAAACTACAGCAACATCTTAAAAAAAATGTGTTAAGACTGTGATAGAATCCATTTCATGTACTCGGAAATGCCCATTACCTTTCAAAAATGAACTGTCGGATATGTCTGTTTCTAATTTGCATACAAATACAACATCGCTGACATTAACGTTAGTAAACAGAACACATCTAACACTGCAATACGATATTCAAATCACGGCAAAACTGTTACAGAATGCGTTTCACTCAGTGGAAAATGCAGCAAACTCCGTTTTTAATACTAACTGTGGGACATTACATGTTCTAATTTGCATATTTTCCACAGCCAACCTTTTCCCAGAAAGCACATTTATTTATATGGTGGGTCCCGCTTTTAACAAATACTATACTATCTGTTACAACATCACTATGAAAGAACAGTGACAATCTTCAAATCTCTATCACACGCTGACAGAATATTTCATTTATTCGAAATCTGTACACATTACATTTCCACAATGAACTGCAGCATATGCAAGTCTGTAATCTGAATAGCATTCATTAATACAGATCGTTGCCAATATTAAAAAAAAAAAAAAAAAGAAACACTGGAACTGGCATTTAAAACGGGACATATTTACATAGTCTGTCACTCCTTATTGTCCTTTTCATTGCGGCAAGTTACAAATGTACGTGAAGTTGTCAGGGGTAGGTGGGTTGGAAAGAAACTCAGATTCAAATAACTGCCACAGCCACTGTCACATTTACATAACTGAGACAGCCGCCTTAACACTCACAGCAGCATATTAACATCTGGCGCCACTACGTTTTGTTGGCCATTTCTGGTACTACACCAGCAGGCACTACTTGGTAATTAATACCCGCTGAAACTGCATCACATGACATTAACTGACCAATCATTACATATACTTTCAAGCAGTATTAATGTCCATGTTACAACTCTAACTGGGTGATCCTACAACCATCAATAGGGGCATGGAAAACTGATATAGTGGCCAAATGCATCTTAACAGAAAAATACTGCAGGCCAGAATCAGGCAGGGAAAGCAAGTATTCCAACACAGCATTCAGGGGACATGCAAAAGCATCCAGATTCTAGGAAGCAGCCCAAAAAATGAAATGCTTTCAATTCAAGGAATAAGTATGTCTGGTAGAAAGCTTTCTAGCTGCAATCAGTACATCAGCAACCTTAGTGGATAAAAATTGTGCAATGGTATATTTTCATGAACCATGCCATGTAGATGTAGGGACTTCAGGGCTGATGGACCAGGGACCCCTTGTCCTGTGACAACAGACCTCGACACAAAGGTAAACGGACAGGACGCTCCACTGCCAGCTGTTGAAGGAGTGGAAACCAGATCTGGCGAGGCCATAATGTAGCAATGAGAATAAGAGTGGCACTTTCCACCCGCTGTTTGAGCAGAGCTCTCTGTATTAGAGGAATGAGGGGAAATACATATAGTAATCTCCCCTTCCAAGAGAGGGACAACACATCTCACAAAAAAAAAAAAAAACTCCAGACCCTGTAGCAAGTGAGCAGACACGCGGCAGTTTTTGATTTGTGTGGGGATACAAAAAGGTCAGACTCCGAACTACCCCATCTTGCGAAGAGGTTGTTTACCATGAAGGTCAGCAGTTCCCATTCGTGAATCACTGACTAGAACATGCTTAACCTATTTGCCAAGATGTTTTGGAGACCGAGGAGATGCACGGCCGATAGCTGAAGGTCATGAAACAGAGCCCAGTACCATACTCTCATGGAATTCCCTGCATAAAGGATAGGAGTGAGTGCCCCCTTGTGTGTTGATGTAATGCATCACAAAGTTGTTGTCCATCTGAATTAGCAAAGTAGCAGGGCAGAAATGATTCTGAAATACCTGGAGGCTGTACAGGACAGCCCTCATTTCGAGGACGCTTATATGCAGCTCTGCCTCCACCATGGTCCCTGTCCACTGTGTCTGATAAGGGCTGAGATAAGCATCCCAGCCAGAGCCCAAGGCATCCATGTTGAGGATCTGCACAGGAGCTGGTGCAAGGAATGGAACACCCTTCAATAGGTTTTCACAATCCATCCATGACCCTAATGAAAATTCCTTTCTGCAGTTTGATCTTTTGATATCACTCGTGCCTTTCCTACTCATGATAACATATGGCCAAACTGCACTCAGGAAAGGGGGAAGAGAAACACAACAGTATTTTCATTAGAGTTATATATATATATTTATTTATAAATGCAGATACACATATTTATCTATAGATATAGATATGTATATGATATAGATATGTAAGTTGTGGGGAGGGGGCCAAGAAGTCCTGCAAGGCACCAGAAGGAGGGTGTGGCCTATTTGTAGCCCAGTGTTCCCCACCTGCTGTCGAAGCCCATGCAAAAGTGGAGGCAGAGACAGTGGAGGGGTTCAAGAGGGGGTGGGACAGGTACAGGGGAAGGGTTCAGGAAGCAAAATCCAATGCAGCAAGAATATCCGGAACTGGGAAGGGAGAAGCCAGAGAAGGCAAGGGGGACAGCAAGGTCAGCACCCAGGGTGGGGGCTGACCAAACGAGCAGACACGAAAGACCATTAGGCCTATTCTGCTGGCATTTTAGTATGTTAGTAAAAGTCAGGGCTTAAAATTCAAGGGGGGGGACTGTGAGATTAACAGTATTTTTAGCCGCCCCCCCCCAAGCAGGACAATTCCGCACACACTGAGTGCCCTTACAGCACAGTGGTAAAGTGCCACAGAGTGCCTTCTTTGGCACACTACCACTGACTTCTGACTTTATGTCCCTTTGGATCTGCTACAGTCTAGTGTGTAAGCCTCTCTCTCTCTCCCCTCCACTCCTCTCAGGAAACTGGTGCACATGGAGGGACTAGAGAGATCCACTGAGGCATCTGCAGTAAAATAAAGGTTTGCCATTTATGTCAACCTGGAATGCAGTGACTAATGAATGACTGGGGACAAGGGCTACCGCAAGCATGCTGTGATTGGCACCGCTGTGGTAGATGTACCTTCAGCTGCACCTGGTGGGTAGAACTCACTGCAGCGGCCAGCGGGAAGCAGAAGCTAAGTGTAGCAAGCAAGTGAAGGACGACGCTGTCAGAATTTCAGGTAAATAAATAAAAAAAGAAGACAGTGAATGGGATTCTGTCACCGGCCAAATGGACCTTCTAGCTTTTATAGAGCAGCTTGGGAAGGGAGTCCATCACAGTCAAACGTGTATGAAACGTTCTTGGCCACAGGGTTACTGGGGACAGGTGCGTGCAAGGTGACCTGCTGCTTCCTTGTATTCGTCCCTGTCCATCGCTATAAACAGTGATTATATGATGCGACACCAAGCAAAGAATAAAGTAGGGTGTGCTGTGTGATAGGGATACTGTTTTTCTTTGACACTAGGCTTGAGATGATATGCATGTTCTGGGAACACAGTAATAAGTTGATCTGTATGAGAATTAATGCAACGGATACTGTGCTACAAGTACTCACTCTTTTGGAATGTCGGTGTTACAGTATTGGGAGTTTTCTGCACTGTGGGCATCTAATCTATATCCCAGCATTCTAAAGGAGTACATTCTGCACAATATTGGAAGCACCTTAATAAAAATAGCAATAGCACATTTACATTACCTCTCCGAGTGACAGGAGCATCACAGAGGTCTACAGTGGTGTTTCAAGGAAATCCCCCCCCCAAAGTTTATCCACCCCACTGAAAAATGTCTGTTTCTCTCCCCCTCCCCCCCCCCAATTTGGTTGATCGGGGGGTCCCCCGGGGGGGGGGAAAAAAAGGACGAATTTTAAGCCCTTAAACTGCAAAACAATTGTTGAAGTCCACAGTCCCAGAGCTGCACCAGTACACAACTGATTGCAGAAACTGTAGAGCAAAAAAATTACTTGCCGAGATGAAAATTATCTCTGCCTACCAGCTAGGAAAGGATAAATAAAATACTGAGTGAGGAGAGTCTGAAAAGGGGTGTGTGCTAAGGATTCTCTCAGCGTTTTATCGTGTCCCAGCTAGCGGTTACGGCAGTCCCTACTTTCTTATTGCCTACTGGTGCTGACATACAAAGGCAGACATCACGAGTCCAGAAGGGCAACTGCACGTACACAGTCAGGGTAATGCTGGGAAACGGTTCTTAACCCAGAGGGCAATGAACCTACTGAACAGCCTACCAGCGGAGACAGTGAACAGGATGACAGTACAAGCCTTCAGGCTAAGCTCCGACTGATTTCTGCTTACCAAGGGAATCCCTGGGATATCCTGGGTAGTAGACTGGGCAACAAACCTCTAAGACAGTACATATCTTGCATACTTGTTCATACCTGCCTGAAGCAGGTGGGCAGACATAACAGACCTGGAGTTCTTTCCAATCATAAATTACTATGTTTGTAAGTTATTAAAGTGGTTTACATACTAACAAGATAAATAAAAAAAAATATAAAACACATGGCACCACCTGATGGCCCAGTGGGTAGTGTGCTGCACTACTACACCGGTGACCCAGGTTCAGGAATACACTCTGGAGCTGGCGTGGGCAGAGTGGCACAGTCACATGCCAGCACTCCCAGCTAGGAAGGGATGGTGCTGAAGATCCACCGCTGTAGTGACCCCTGTGTTGGCCCAGGGAGTCTGCATCCTCCTCCTCGGGGTGAAGCGGTGTGTGTGTGTGTGTGTGTGTGTGTGTGTGTGTGTGATCTGGAGAGTTGGCACGGAGTGAGAAGTGGGTGGGGCTGCAGAAGAAAACCAAGGAATTAGAAAGCGTACATGCCTGAAGCTGTCTAAATGACTGTTGTCAAAACCAGCCCAACAGTGCAGCGGCAGCACTGAGTATGGGCTGGAGGCTTTATGTCCCAAGGACAACTCTCTCATTTGGGAAAGGGAACAGTGTGTCCTGCTGTTTACCACCACCCAGCGGGAGCAGAGTGGTAGCAGACTGGACCAGATGAGGGACGCTGCCCTTGGACAACAATACTTGCAAGTACCTCGCATGAGTTACTGCATAACTGATGGCCCTCAGGGAGGATAAAACTAAAAAAATGGCTTAGCCATGGCAGGATAAAGCCTGCACCCCACAAGTCCCATGGCTCCCTGTGATCTATACCCTGAAAAAGGAGGAAGGAGCCCCTGTGTGGCACTCAGTCAGAAGATAGGGGTATATACTGCAGATGGCAGGTGATGGGACTTGGAAGGCAGGTCACAGTGGGCAGGTAGCCAAGGGGATAAAAATCTCTACAAGTGAAAAAACAGAAGACTGTTGTCGGCAGCCTCAAGTCCTTCTCTGTGTGGATCCCCACTGCTTAGGATGGTGGGGGACGCAGCAGACTGAGCTGAGGAGTTGGAGAGGACTTTGATCGTGAGTGATCGTGAAGCACAGGTGGTGTCTCTGGGAACAAACAAATATATGAGAGAAAAAAAAAATGAAAGTGTTCCGAAGGTCACACAGGACAAGTGTGTCATGACATGCCTCCTTTAAGAACTGAGCAGCACGTATTTAAGTTTCTACAATGATTAAAATCCAGCCTGAAATTTTTTTTATGTCCCTATGAGCGAGAATTGTAAAGATTTACAGTTCTACAATCTGCTCACCAACATTCCACCAAAGCTAACCGTTTCTCTAGCAGCAGCAGCTCACCCAGCCAGCTAGAATGATCATGTTTAGGGAGATTACTTTTAACGCATTTTAAGTGCCCTTTGTTACGCTACAATACAGAGATTTCTTCTTTCAGAACTCTCATAAGTGGGGGTCTTTAAATTGCAGGCTGAAAGTTTCACAGCCTACTCCCACCATTTGCGTACCATGTACGGATTTATCAGTTTACATCTGGTATACCTGGTGGCTTCTAACAGCAGCCTCGGGGGCATTTAGTTATAGCCTTTAAATTCCAACAAAGGTCCAGATGACCTCAGCAGAGCTGCGGCTTATCCTTGGCATTTGAAAGGGGAAGCTGTGCACTGTCAAATGTATCAGCATTACATAAACAATGCAGCAATTTCACAAACACATTTTAGAGACCAGATGGCAGTGCATGTAACACTAGAAACAAGCTTTTATCGTTTTCATCAGTCTCTAAATACAGGCGCACATGAACCATCCTGCAGAAGGACACTGCTACTGATGGCACCATCCGCTGTAGGCACTGAAGGCATCTTTCAGCCTTGTCTGCTGCTCAATCCGTCATCCACTTCAAGAAGAAATATGTAAGCACCTGGATCCCTTGTGTGGTGCTTTACTGAGTTCAGCAAACACAAAATAAGAAATAGTAGATAAGCACCCACACATCAGACTGGTAATCAGGATATCAAACTTACTTTTATTACATCCTTCCTCGTACAAAATGTGCAGCTAAAAAGTCTACGTTTACAGCACATTCTGTGTGTGTGTGTGTGTGTGTGTGTGTGTATAAGCATCTTTTCCATAAAGAACATGGCAATTTTGAGGGGTAAAATGCGGGACTGCCCTCGTAATCAGAACAGTTGAGAGGTACAAGAGGCAGGAAGAAAAATCTTGACAGGTGGTGATCCCTAGCATTCCCAGGCCCCATGCCACAAGCCTACTGCACTGAACTGTGAGATAAGACAGGGATGCCCCTGAAGGTCCCGCCATGGGGGATGGATGCTACCATGAAAAAAAGTTACTTTCTGAGCTGAAAGGCAGCTGGACATGGGGCCTGACAGAGGTGCAGCCATGGAGTGAACTGGAAGGCAGCCAGACATGAGCCTGACCTAGGCGCAGCCATGGAATGAGGATAAACATCTGCTGGGGGAGCAAGCCCAGTGGCATGGCAGTCACACTGCAACCTCCATGCAGGCAACTGGATTCAGGAGCAAGCAAAGGTTGCATGAGGGCCAGCTTTTGGGGGTCACTAAGTGTCCCATGAGGTGTTCTCTCTTTTTCACAGAGGGAAGAAGTTGTTCTGTTGTATGCCTTCTTCACCATGGCGATGACCAGGTGCAGCACAGACAAGCATCACTCTGGGGACAGGCCTGCTGATGGACATTTATGCATGGTGTGTATGCACACTCCCAAGTGTCACTGCACGGGTAGCAGCCTAGCAAGCAGAGAAAATATGATGTTAAATGCCAACCGGGATGGGTGATGCCTGGTCCTTCGCAGGCACCCCACTACCAATGATCTCCCTCCACAATCTGGACTATGCTCCAGAGAGGCTTGGCCAGCCCACACAGTTTCACCATGGTTTTGGCGGGGGTTGGTGCGTGCAATTCTGTGGGTGACTCAGTGAAGAATCGCAACTCCCAGGGATGACGACAGGTCATGGCGGCTGCAAGGAAGTGGAGCTGATGGGGGTAGGCCTGCCAGACACCAGGCGAAATATACCTGTGCAGGTGTGTGTTATGAGGATTTTTCACACATCCAAGTTATGTTCCCACTAGCTGCTCATCATGGGCAAATCATTTTTGGGTGGCTTAAATCCTGATGGTTTCCTGTTCCATAGCAGCAAACGTCATTAATTTGGCACCACTGTCCTCAATATCTTACCGCAGAGGAGGCTGCATATTAAACTACAGGAGCCATCTCTGCTCCCAAGAGTCAGTGCGAGACTTCATGGAGCGAGACTTCAAGGAGCATGAGACGTGATCTCATTTGACTCCTGAAAGCGTGAGGACTCTTCATTGTGGTGAGAACAGATTCCATGTGTGCACCACATGATCATTTGGAGGGTGCATGCCAATTACTGGCATATCACTCCCCCTTTATCCAAAGCAAGGCCCCTTTTTAAGGGGGGGGTTAAAACACCTATGCTGCAGTCTAACCTCAATCAGCAGCAGGGATTAAACAAAAACAAATGTTGCAGTCTTACCAATTCATGTATTTATTTTTATTTAGTTTTTGATAACTGGGTAAGGTTACAACAGAACAAGGAAACTGTTCCAAGACAATACAATGTAAGAATACAACATACAGGGATACAGTAGAAATGGATAAACAGTTTAACAATTGAGATAACAGGAAAAACATTCGGATATTCTACATATCAGAAGTGCAGTAAGTGCCCATGATTACAGTTAGAGTATCAGGTAGTTCAAAGTTCGAAGTGCAGAACTGCCTAAGGGTTTCATTTCTAGTATCAACTGTTATACAAAAATTAGCTATGTAACAAAGATATTATAGGAGGGAGGGAGTAATGAGGCAAGTAGGTTAGGAGCAGTAAGACCTTGCATGGAGTGAGTGGGGAGGGGGAGATTTGGCAGGGTAGAAGGGGCGAGAAGCAGGTACACTCATCAAGCAGGGAGTGATGCCACTTTTTAAAATGTGGCATGGTTAGGAGCCAGGTGTACTTTTAGGGGCAGCGAGTTCCAGTAACTGGGGGTTACATAGGAAAATCCGGTTTTACTGATAGATGTATTAGGAGGAGACAGGACATGAGCTGGGGTAGAACAGCTTGGAGGAGTACACCAAAAATGAGGTCAAAGAGGCTGCAGGGAAGATAAAAAAAAAAATCCAATGGCCACACATACTACAGTGCATAGGCTTTTGGTTTTAAACGTAAAGTCACTCATAACAGATCGAACAAGTTTGGAAAACATGAAAAGCAGTTAGCACTCTGCAGCCTGGGCAATATTTGACACACACAAAAAACATTTCCTGTCACTCACTAGTGTCTGAAATATGTTAAATTTAACTACTGAAAAGCGTACTTGGCCCCTCATTCTGCTGCCTGTTCAAGGCTGTGTTTTGTGCCACTTTTTGCAACTTTCAAATACTATCTGAAATACCGGTAAATAAAAAAAAGACAACTCAAATGTTGTACACGGCTTTTCTTATTTAAAAAGTATTGGTATGTTATGCTTTTATGTAACAGTGACAAAGTTTTTAATGCAGTATATATTCATTTTACAGGAGACTGGTTACTGCACAGCCCGTAAGTAAATACTGAAAAATGGGGTTTCATTATCATACATATATATTGTAGTTCTTTTAAAAAACACCTATGTAATTTTACACCCCCCCCCCATCCCCAATCTTCGTGGCTCACGTTCTCTCATGGTGGCTAACATTTTCACAGTTGCTTTAGCCACAGTGGCGAATATTTTTTAAATCCTAGGGAGAACAGAGCCATGGTGCATGGTAATCCATAAATCTTCAGAGTGAAGCCTCCGAACAGTCCCCAGATAACGACTGAAGCAGCCTGGGGAACAGGCATTTGCAGCGGCATTGTGGAATTCACTGCCTCATAATCTGAAGAAGCCCACAAGTAACTGTTACTACACAGTCAAAATTTCATACTGTAACATCTCCACACAATGTCCATTTGGCCAATCCATCCAGTTGCACAGACATCTACCGTAGAAAGCACCTATAGGAAAGGCTCTGCAGATAGCAAACCCAGTAAAAGAGTATGGACACCCATAGAGATCTTAGCCAGAGCCTCTGAGCACACACAGAAGTGGCCGGGTGACACCCAAACAGCTGCACATCTTCACCCATCACCAATGCAGAGGTCTATCAAGAACCTTCTGGGAGTTTCTCTTAAGGGGGCTATGTATTTGTTTGAATTTTGGTAAATGGGTAGGCCCACTGAGGAAGAATGTACCTTTTTCAGGGGTGACCAAGGGAAAAGGGTTACAAAGGAAGGAACAGTCATACAATAAATAGCAGCACATGGTAAGTGTACACAGACACTTTTACAAAAACATAAACAAAGCAAAACGTCACCCTGGCAGTAACTTTAACTTACATCTTCAAAACTAGTATAGGGATAACAGTTGAAAAAAAAAAAAAAAAAAAAAGATTAAAAGAAACTGCTTTCTCAGAAAATCCTAAGACCTTAATTCAAGGCTTCTGTATTAAAAAAAAAAAAAAATGATGATATTACCATTTAAAGCATTGTTATTGATGTATGTGTATACATATTCTTTGCCAAAAACGCTGTTGTTGCACTAGTTATGGTTGGTTACAGAGACAAAAGTAGGCATATGTGGGGTTAGGGTTTCCAACCCTAACACCCCACTCCCACCCTGCAGGCAGCAACAGGGGTGGGGCGTGCCTTGGGGTTCTCAACTCTAATGCTCACCCCATTACAGGAGTAAATAAGCTGAGATGGGTACAGTATATGAGAATGGGGTGAGCCTTAGGGCTGAGAACCTTAAGGCACACCCCATCCCTGCTGCTGCCTGCAGGGTGGGGGTGTTAGGATTGGAAACCCTAACCCATTTCCCTACTTTTGTTGCTGTAACCAACCCTAACTAGTGCATTAACGAAGTTTTTGGCAAAGAATGTCCTTACTTTCTGAGATAGTATAATGGTATTCTTATTTCCTGTGAGAGCGCAAGGGCCAGATAGAATCCTTGTTTCTATGTGGGAGCACAGGGCCCTTTGTGCCCTGCACTCCCATCCATCCACATGTATCAGCCATCCATCACGTTTGACATAGTGTAATTGTATCCCCTTATTCGCATGTTGGAACGCAGGGCCCAGAATGTTTGACATAGTGTAACTGTATCCTTATTTTCCTGTGGGAGCGAACGGCCCTCCGGGTCCTGCGCTCCCATCACTCTATAATCGTATCTGTGTGAGTGGAAGCACAAGGCCCTCTCACTCGGAGCCCTGTGCTCCCAGCCTTCCATATTTCTTGAGCCAGACCCTGCGCTTCCATGCCTACACAGCCGACTACGGGAAGGGGGGGCATTACTGAAGTCTGCTTACAATGTTATCCTATGGGAAACGAAGCAAACTTTCAAACCTGTATAACTCCGCACCAAATGAATATTTTTTTCACCAAGCCAATAAAAGACACATCTGCAGGGCAAGCCCTCTGTACCTTGAAAATGTCAAAGCAAAACTGCAAACCATTTCTCCACAGCAGCGTGACAAAGAAATGACTGTGTACACAGTACAGTTTTGTACTTACTATAACAGCAGATCTTCAAGAGGATCTCTTGCAGCAGGTCATATACTTGGGTGTCCGCCAGAGGGTACTCTTGTCATGGTAGCTTTCCCCAGCAGTGCTGAATGGGGGCCGCCCACGACAATGTCAGTCTATGCATATGTATAAAGATGTGGGCTGCCCTAGCGCCTCAGTTCCCGCCAGTGACCAGCTCCACAGAGCAGGACACAGAGGGGAACCAAAGAGGGCGGAGACATCACCTACTAGGGTGATGAATGTAGAAGCAGAAGATGGCTGTCCCAGAAAAGGGGGGGTGGGTGGAGGGAGGGAACGTGACCTGCTGCAAGAGGTCCTCTCGAAGATGTACTGTTATGGTAAGTACAAAACTGTACTATGTACTTTGAGGGAATCTCTTGCAGCAGGTCATACACTTGGGATGATTTCCAAGCAGTCCAATAGAAAGGGCGGTTCGGACAGAAAGTCCTGGAGGCTAACGGAGGCACGGCACCTGGAAACTATGTGTAGACTATAGTGTTTAGTAAATGTATCGACAGTAGACCAAGTGGAGGCATCACATATATCTGAGAGAGAAATGCCCCTGAAGCATGCAGCAGAGGTAGAGTGAGCCCTGGTGGCGTGCACAGCACCGGGGAGACTCTTTTGGTATTTAGTGTAACAGTAAGTGATGCAGTGGGCCAACCAGTTAGATAAGGTCTGCTTTGTGACCGGGTTGCCCTCCTTTCCAGGGGTGAAAGCCACAAACTGTTGCTTTGATTTACGGGAAGACAGTTTGAGCAAGGTAATAGCGTAGGATGAGGTGGACAACCAGAGTGTGGAGAAGGATTTCCCCCGGGTTAGTATAATCTGGGTAGAGGACAGGTACGTTGATGGATTCGGGGACAGTGAATTCCGAAACGACTTTCTGCAAGAATCTGGGACTGGTGCAGAGTGAGAGACTGTCTTTCTGACAGACTAAGTAAGGCTCATGGCACACGAGGGCCTGGAGTTCCAATATGCACCTGGCCAAGGTGACAGCAACCAGAAAAAGGGTCTTCCAGACCAGGAAGCGGAGTTCACAGGTAGCAGCCAGTTCAAACGGTGTAAGGATTAGTTTTTCCAGAATGAAGTTGAGATCCCAGGGTGGAACTGGATCTCAGACAGGGGGCTGGATATGCAGAATGCCCTTGAGCTACATCTTTGCCAGGTCCAGGTGGCGACCTGTCAGTCCCTGATAAATATATACTGTCGGCAGATAAGGGCCTATGGCCCACCCAGTCTGCCCATTTGAATTTGTAAGATACGTTTTTCTAGAAGTCGGTTGCCCCTCCCCCCCGACCTCCAGGATTCCCCTATGTCTATCCCATGCGTTCTTAAATCCTGTGATTGTTTCCGCCCCCATCATTTCCACAGGCAGGGTGTTCCACTCGTTCTTCACCCTTTCTGTGAAGAAATTCTTCCTCAAATTTCCTCTGTATCGCCCTTCCTCCAACTTCATCCCATGTTCTCTAGTCCTGGAACATCTTTTTTGCTGGAAAATAGTGTTTTCCTGCACCCTGTTCCTCCCCATGACGTACTTGTAGGTTCATGGAATGCGGATATAGCGGCTAAATGGACTTTGATGGAAGAATAACTTAAACCCTGACTGAAGAGGGTGGAAAAGTAGTTCAAAATGGTAGTTAATGGGCAGAAGCACGGGTCCAAGACCGCAGTGGTAGCCCATATGGCAAAACGTTTCCACCTGACAGTATGTATAAACACACATACGTGTGTGAGTTGTGTATGTGTGTCATATATACATACACACACACACACAAATATACACATAATATATATATACACACACACACACACACACACACACACATATACACACACACACATATACACACACACACATATACACACACACACACACACACACACACACACACATACATATATACACATACACCCGTACCTTTCTGGTAGGTGCTTTTCTGGAGGTCAGGAGAATGGCGGCCAGAGAGGCCAAGATGCTGTGCCGGGCTATAAAGACGTCTTCAGGAGCCAAGCATGGAAATGAAGGAACCTGAGATTGGGGTGAAGGGTCCCTTGGTTCTGCATGAGGAGATTTCGTCGTAGAGGATGGGAAAGGGGATCCATGACTGACAGTTTTTGGAGAAGGGGGAACCATATCTGTCGTGGCCAAAACAGGGCAATAAGAATCATGGAGGCCCACTCCTGCTGGAGTCTGAAAAGTACTCGCTGAATGAGGGGAACGGGCAGGAAGACAAATAAGAAGCACCCATAGCAAGAGAAGGACAGGGCGAACAGGGAGCTGCCGAGTGAACCAGGCAGGATCGAGCAGTAGAGTGGTAGTCTGTGATTGTCCAGAGAGGCACATAGATCGATGTTTAGGGAGTGCCCCATCGGTGAAATACGTCATGGAGGACTGCCATCGCTAAGGTCCACTCGTGGCCCTGAGCATGACAGCTCAAGTGATCCACAACGATGTTTTGGACTCCGGGAACATGGCCTGCTACCAGATGAAGATGGAGAGCTGGCACGCGATTCCACACTTTCATGGCTTCTTGGCAGAGTCTGGGACTTCATGCTCCCTTGCTTGTTGATGTAGAATACTATGCACATATTGTAGACCAGCAGGGATCCTGGGGCAAGGAACAGCTAGATGGTCTGAACAGCCAGACAGACGGCCCGCATCTCCAGAATGTTTATATGGAGGGATGTGGCTGCTGGGCACCAGAGGCCCTGTGTTTGGTGCAGACCAAGGTGGGCGCCCCAATCCAGGGTGGTGGCATCCATCGTAAGGGTTCATGTGTGTGGGGTGAACTGAAATGGCATGCCAATTTGAAGGTGCGTCAGATCCAGTCACCTGGAGAGGGCCTGCCTGAGAGCTGGGGTTACTCAAATGGAGTCTTTGAAGTCCCCCATCTGTTGGTGCCATTGGTAGCGAAGGGCCTACTGGACCCGGATGTGTAAGTGGTGTAAGGCAGGTGAAATGACTAGGCCATGTGACCGAGGAGGCACATGAACTGGCACGTAGTTATCTGCGCAGCGGCATGGCACTGCTGTACAAGAGAGATGAGCTTCTGACACCTGTTTGGCGGCAGAAAGGCCGGTCCTTGTGCTGTGTCCAAGATGGCCCGATGTACTGGAGGCATTGAGATGGCTCCATTTGGAACTTTGCAACATTTATTGTGATGCCTAGGTCCTGGAAGAGCTCCAGAGTGCATGCTAGAGAGTATAGCAACTGGTCTCGAGAGGATGCCTTGATGAGTCTGTCATCCAGGTACAGGAACATGGTGGTGACCCCAGCGACAAAGGGCAGCAGTCATGACTGCCAGGGATTTTGTGAAGACCCTTGGGGGTGGACAGCCCAAAGGGCAGGGCACGGAACTGGTAATGGTAGCCTAGGAGCTGGAACCATAGGCACTGGCAATGGGTGGTGTGTATCGGGATGTGAAGGTAAGCATCCTTTGTCTAGAGCACAGAGCCAGTCCCCTTGGTTTAGAAGAGGCAGGACTGTTGGCAAGGTAACCATTCAAAACCATTTGTACTCGATAAACCAGTTGAGGTCTCTTAGATCCAGGACAGGGCGGAGATTGCCCGTGCGCTTGGACACCAGAAGGAAATGGGAGTAAAAGCCTTGGTTTAGTTCAGCTTGAAGAACAGGCTGAACCGCCCACTTCTGGATCAAAGAAAGAAGCTCCTCCAGCAGAACCGGAATGTCTTCTGGTGGGTAGGACAGGAGGCTAGGCGGATGTGGGGGGAGGGGCTATAAGTGCTAGGGTATGGACCATACGAATAACCTGCAGTACCCATTCGTCTGATGTAATCTGTTTCCAGGCCTCTACATGTAGAGCGAAGCGGCCACCCACTGCCTTGAGAGGCCTGCAAAGGAGAGCAGGGGAGGCAGATTGAGGAGTCAAAAAGAAGTTGGGGCGGCAGCAGCCGCAGCAGGGGCAGCCCTGGCAGTCTTAGGGGTGGAGGTACTGCCATGAGGTTGGCCGAGTTGGCATCTCCTAGCGGGCTGATGAGCAGCACCCTTCTGGTGAGAGGAATGCCGAAACTGAAAAGGCTGATGTGGTCACCTGTGGGAGACAGGCAGGTGTGGAACATCGTGTGTACAGTACAGAGAGTGCGGCCCAAGGCCTATATATCATAAAGGATGTTTTTGGTGCCCATCAAAGGGGGCATTCAAGATGGTCTGTAGTACATCAGGGGTAAAGCCAGAAAACGCGGAGCCAGGAATGGTGGCGAAGGGTAATACCCATTGCCAAGGTACAGGCAGAGGTGTCCCAAGGCATAGCAGCCTGCACAGAGGTGACGAGAAAGACTAGTACTTATCTTAAGGGTAGCCAGCAATTGGTCAGTCTGTCCGACACTTCTGAGGCAGCAGTCCAAAGCGTATTCTGGTACTTGAGCATATGCTCCATATAGCTCAGGATACAGATGATTAGGGTAGATGAGGCACACAACCTTTTCCCCATCAAGTCCAATTTATGGGACTCTGTCAGGTGGTGGGAGCTCAAATGTTTAGGATGCTTGGTCCGATCATGTGCAGCATTGAAGACCACAGAATCCGCTTGTGAAGCCATGGTGAAAAAGGGGTGGTCTGTGGAGGTCTGGTAAAGGTGATCTGCCTTCTTAGAAACAGGAGGTACTGTGGAAGGGCGGTGCCAAGCCGCAGAAATGGCATCTTGATGGGCCTGGATGAAGGGAGGGATCACACAAGCTGTGTCCTCTGATAGATCCAGAAAAATCAGCCATGTTGCGACGTTGCAAGTCTTGGTCGGTGGTTTTGAACCTCATAAGCTGCTGGTCATGATTTCCAGGAAGGTGGGGTCATCCGGAGGAGAGTTGGGAGTGTAGAGCCTGGGATCCTCCCACACAGAAGACAACAGCAGAGGCGCTGGAAGGGGTCCGTAACCCATCATAATCTTCTTCCTCTTCCAAACCCCCCCTCTTCCAGGGGCTGTAGGTAGGATTATAATTCCTAGAGTCATCGACGATGGGCAGTGTGGTTGAATTCCTAGCAATAAGCGCAGGAGTGGACGTTATGGACAGCTCCCAAACAGCGAACACAGAGAGAGTGGTTATTGTACTAGTAGATCTTTCTTCCACAATGGCACTTGTGGAAAAGGGAATCTGAACTGGACATATGGGGGAAAAAAAAAAAAACCTGAACTTTTCCTCGTCGATGAAAGCGTCGACACACTAGCAGCAAAAGTGAACGTGAAGCAAGCTAGGAGACGGCGGGAAAAGAACTGAGGCCGCCCATGTCTTTATACATATGCACAGACTGATGTCATCATGGGCGGCCACCAGTCAGCACTGCTGGTGAAAACTACCATGACAAGAGCACCCTCTGGTGGACACCCAAGTGTATGACCTGCTGCAAGAGATTCCCTCGAAGATCTCCTATTACAATGTTACCCTATGGAGAAAAAAAACAAAATTTAAACCTGCAAAGTAATATCTTGTCACCAAACCAGCAAAAGACATCTCTTATTTTTATCTCTTACTAAATAGTTTCGAAGTTGATTTTTTTCTGCTCGTACAGTTAATGTATTATTCTCAAATGTATGGTCATTTGAGTTTATGTTGGTTAAATTTTGAATTCAATAAAATTATGAATTGCAAAACAAAAAAAAAAAGGCACATCTCTGTGGCAAGACCTTTTTTTTTTACCCTGAAAATTTCAGACAATTCCAAACAGTTTCTTCACTGCAAAGTAACAAAGAAACACCTGACTTCTTATTCTTTTTTAGCAAAGCAGGATCCTTCTTCGCAATTTGTGGAAAAAGACTAATCCTTTTTCGTAAATTCCTGTTTCGCGTTTCTTTTTTCACAATTTGTGAAAAAGGATTCCAGCATGTCCAAAACACGCAATTCCAGGGGATTTGTCAAAAAAGTAACTGCAGAATCCGACAGAACGGGTCCAGACAGCAGCACACATGTGTTGGTTACTTCAGAAAACATTAATTTTTTTTTCAGTGATTTAATTTTGTTTCTACTTGCTAAGAGAGTTCCCATTTGCGACACAGGATGACCAGTTTGCAAAAAAGGATTACCCATTTGCAACAAAGGATTCTTTTTCGAGTGGGACATCTAATTGGAGTATGAAATTCCCATTAAAAATAATGGGAAACTTTACAATTTAATAACTTTGGAACAGATTAATATTTTTCACCAAATCTTCAAAAGGCACACCTGTGACCCAAGACCTTTCTACCCTAAACGTTTCACACCAAAATCCCAAACTGTTTTTGTGCTGCAGCGTGACAAAGAAATAAAACCCCAAAAAACAGTAATTTCCACATGTTTTCACACTCCGTACCTCTGCATCCATGCATCTGACCAGAACGAAACTTGCCATATCAAAAGATCTTTGGTCCCTGGTGATGCATACAACATTTCATGCAAATTGGTTGAATGGTTGTGAAGTTAAAGTACAAAATTTTGAGTTTAACATAGAGGTATCTGTTCAACTGTAACTACAGGGGCACGACCACGCCCCTATAATATACAGTATACATGTATGCACGTACACACACACTCTTGTAAAATAGGTAGAAAAAAGTGTGAAAAATCGAGGTCCCTCACTGGATAATACACACCACATGACCGTGCATTATCCCATAATGACCGTATGTTCGCACTACTTTCCATTCCCTCATCTATATAGCTGCCCCACACTGAATACAATAATCTGGTTGATCTCGCCACTTTTTTTTTTTTTTTTTTTTAATAGGTCAAAGGTAATTTAAAAAACGTATCTGGTTGAGCCTGCCATTTTCAGACCGTCTTACGTTTAATCACTTTCACTTTCCTGTTTTAGTGTAGCATGACCAAGCAGTGCTCGCTGCGGTAACGGACATGCTGACAAAGCTTTAAAATAAAACACATTCTGCTCAAAAATCATGTAAAGTCCATTTTTTAAGCTGAGGTTACTGAGCTTTTTGTAAAAGAAGGCTGCGGCTGTAGAGAGACGTGAGTGAGTGAGTCGGCAGCTTCAGAAATGTAGATACAAGCCCAAGCAAGCACTGTGCTTGCATCTACACTGCTGAAGCTGCTGACTCGCTCGGCTCTCGTTGCTCTACAGTTAGCGACTTCTTTTACAAAAAGCTCAGTAACCTCAGCTATAAAAAAAAAAAAAAAGAGAGACTTTACATGGTTTGAAGCAAAATGTGGCTTATTTTAAAGCTTTGCCACCATGTCCTTTACAGCAACAAACACTGTTGTTACGCTACAGTAAAACAAGAAAGTGAAAGTGATTAAACATAAGACCGCCTGAAAATGGCAGGATCAACCAGATCACCTCCTGTAAATAAAAAAAAAAAAACTAATTTGTGCCAGACAGGGACTACTTTTTGGCCCCAATATACTTGTGACTATATTGTAAGAGATAATCCACTACAGGTCATGCTGTCGGGCTCTGATATATGCACGCCTGGGGTTGAATGCACTTGGCCTGTGGCCTTGTGCATTACAACTCAGGCCAAGGCGTGCGTATATCAGAGCATGACCGTATGCCCTGAAGTAAGTTTTATATGTGCGTGTATGTATGGGTGGGAGCCCAGAGACCCAGAAATGTACAGTGTTGCTCAAATAGTTCCATATTCTGAACCCCAACATGGTGCCCTGACCAACTCAATGTCTCTGAGCCCCTTATCAGAGATTCTGTTTCCACACTACAATCAAGCTATCAAAAGCATTTCCTTCTAACAAACATCTGCGCAACCCACAACACAACATAAGGGAATGCATGTCATTACAGAACTTTGTTCCTGTGTGTACTGCACTTTATCTCAACTTCCTTAGTGTACACAAAGGTCCGGTAATTACATCATTGTACCACAAGTTCTGCTCAGATACAGATAGGAAAAACTTCAAATAGCACAATACTATACTCCATCTAACCAATACAGCTAGGTTGCTGAAAGCGATCCAAAAATCCAATCTGCAGCATTTAAACTGCAAGTCTAAAACCCTAAAGCTAATTGTCATCTGAACATTTTAGCCAAACCACACAAGACTCTTAGCTAAACCTTTGAAAATCTAAAACTATTTAACTCCAGGCAGTGAAACTGCAATTTGCTTACTTGAACAATGTTATCGGTAACTAAATTTAACAAAACCACACACACACACACACACACACACACACCAAAATGTAATTTGGCCAGCACTGACTTAAACCACAACTGCAGCTCCACTTGACAAAAAAAGAAAAGAGAACCTTTTATTGCTCTCTGATAAGAATGTTGCCATTAATTTTTAATATGTTATGCTTATATCTTATACTTTTTTATTTAGATTTCAACGCAAATAATAAGTTCATACAAGGTACATTTATTCTCTGCAAGGGTCAGTTAGTTACTCGCAAACAAACAAACTAAATACATTTTTTCCTCAAGTTTGTTGCATCTTGTTTTTCCAGCACAGAGTGTGTGCATCTGTCACTCCTAACAAGTGGATAGTTCCATCTTCTGCTGCTGGTAGGCAGCAGAACAAAGTCCTGGCATCCCGCGTGGTTTCCAACAGCCCCAGTAGATTTCAGTTTGTCTCCTACACTGGAACTGGACGCAGGAGGTTTTCAGTTGGTCCTATACAGTTTTTTTTTTGTTTTGATTGTTTTTTTAAATAACCCAGAGGCCTTTTTCCCCCCTCCCAATTCCTGTCACGTCCCACTGCTTCTGAAAAGAAAGCATGGGTGGCATTGGCCACCGAAGCACCCATTTTCTCCAAGGACGAAGTACTGAGCTACCCACTGACGACAGCCAGAGATGGCAACAAATGACAAAGCAGGCAAGAGGCATGGCCACAGGTGCATCATTATTATTTATTTTTTTAAGCGCTCCAACTTACGTGAATCACAGTCATAATGTCAAGCCATGATACCTCCAGTGCTCGATGCTGATGTACATGCCCGGTACCATGGCTCAATTTTCAGACCATGATTTACACAAGTTAGAGTGCTCATTTACAAAAAAAGAAATAAAATACTTTCCGCAAGTTCAGACTGCTTTCTACTATTAGACACTATGTTTAACAGAACTCCGGTAAAAACGGTCAATGGAGGAGCATTCCGGCACTTCAGTGCCATTTAAAATGTAAGTGCACTTTGGCATTAGACACAGCAAACATGGGCGGACTGACAGGGTTTCATTTTTTCAATAAATTAATAACATATTTGCAGAAATACATTGCTAGCATGTATACTGAACCACAAGAAGACTGCTGCAGGGAGTGCAGGCACTTTTGAGAATACCTGCGAAAGTAGTAAAAGGCTGATAGTGTCCCTTTAAATATTATCAGCACTCTACTCCTTCCGTCTGTCCCTCACACCTATTCAGTTTACTAGGAAAAGTGATGCAACTTTCTGGCGGCCTAGCAGCGCAGGTCTCTTGGTCCAGACTCCTGCATGTGATGGAGAGGTGTGTATGCACTGCTGAAAAATTTAACTGTAGGCAGCAAAAAAGGTAAAATAGCAAAAGATAAAGGCATGGTTCCTAGTTTTTGTGGTTTGGCTACAAAATCTTAAAACACCGTCATCTGGTGCTATAGCAAACTTTTCCCCATTACTTGTAATTATAATTGTTAAATATCTAGAGGCCAGAGGGGCACAGGACCCAAGGCAGCATGGATTCACAGCGGGAAGGTCATGCCAGACAAATCTGATAGATTTCTTTGACTGGGTGACCAAAGTAGTTGATCAGGGAGGGGCTGTGGACATGGCCTACCTAGACTTTAGCAAGGCATTTGACACAGTCCCACACAAAAGATTAATATACAAGTTAGCCAGCCTGGGAGTGGGTCCCAAGATGACAGCCTGGGTAAAGAATTGGCTGGAGAATAGGACACAGAGAGTAATAGTAAATGGAGTCCACTCTGAAAAAGGGGGTTAGTAGTGGGGTACACGCAGGTTCAGTATTAGGACCAGTCCTCTTTAATGTCTTTATAAGTGACATTGCAGAGGGACTGAAGGAACATGTCTCTTTGCAGATGACAAAGATCGTGCAACAGAGTTGATGCACAGGGTGGGGTGGAAAGGACGAAGGGACTTGGCAAGGTTAGAGGAATGGTCAAATGTATGGCAGCTTAGATTCAATGCTAAGAAGTGCAAGGTAATGCACCTGGGAAACAAAAACCCAGGAAGAGTACACAATGGGGTAAGATACTAACAACAACAAAAATGGAAAGAGACCTGGGGGTAGTCATATCAGATGACCTAAAGGTGGGCAAGCAATGTGAGAGGGCAGCAAGGAGGGCTGGGGGGATACTGGGATGCATAGGGAGAGGCATCACCAGTAGAAAACAGGAAGTTATTATCCCTCTGTACAGACAGCTAGTGAGACCCCATCTGGAGTACTACGTGCAGTTCTGGAGACCCAATCTCCTTAAAGACATAGACAGGATGGAAGCTGTCCAGAGGAGGGCAACTAAAATGGTGCAGGGTCCGCACCGGAAGACATATGAAGAGAGACTTAAGGAGCTTAATATGTATAGCCTCGAGGAACGGAGGGAGAGGAGGGACATGATAGATACTTTCAAGTACCTCAAGGGAATCAACAAAGTCCAAGAGGGTAGCATCTTTCAAAAAAAGAGTGTGCAAGAACAAGGGGCACAATTTGAAGATAGAAGGGGCTGCCTCAGAGGTAATTTTAAAAGTATTTTTCACAGAGAGGGTGGTGGATGTATGGGAACGGCCTTCCAGAGGAGGTTGTGGAGTCACAAACAGTGGTGGAATTCAAGCATGCATGGGACAGTCATAAGGCAATTCTAGGGGGTTGGGGTAGGAAGAAGTAGGCTGCTGGTTAACTAGGATCTGCAGCTTATCCATCAGGTAGGGAAATGGGCAGACTGGGTGGGCCAAGCAGTCCTTATCTGCCGTCAAATTCTATGTTTCTATGTTTACTCCATGCCCTCCTATACCGCTTCCGTCCCTTTCGGGAATGAGTGACACAGCACCCAGGAGAGTGCGGCACCAAGCCCTCCCTCAAGAGAAAAGCATCTATGTGACTTCATGTTCCTTTACCATCCCAGCTAGCCTCTGGCACCAGTTATTCTAAGCCCAGGGCACAAACCTCAGCCGCCAGCAGGCGGGCTGAATGCCCCATCACTCACCACAGTTTTTTTGGTTTTTTAAGGACCCCAAGAAGTACATTGTGTTTTTGTTTTAATTTTGCAAAAACTGTCTATGAAAGGCACTATAAAAACCTAATCTTAATGACCTTACCCTTCAACTGTGGGAATAACCAACAGCAGGTCAGATTTTTTTTTCTGAGAGTAATTTGCTGCTATTTGCAATAAACATTAATTAGACATAATTGAACAAAAGCCCTGATCCAAGTGAAACCGTTGCTGGCAAGCATCCCATTCCTGCTTGCACTCTGCATATGAAACTGCCATCCCTAATTTGTGGGCAAATACGGAATGCTTCTGTGGTTTCGCTGGAGCAAATCACACTGCAATTTCTGTAAATGCTTAGCTACTGGACCCAACTTGAATTACTAAAGAGGTACAATCATTTTCCTCAGTAAAAGCAAAGTGCACAAAATGCAAGTGTAAGATGATGAAATGCTTTCCCAGCTGGGACAATAACAAAGGAATATTCACCATATAAAAGTATTATTACAACAAAAGGTTTACTCTTATGTTCATGTTTCCTTTTTCAAGAAAAATGTTATAGCGTATGGTGGAACACTGTTGCGTATGGAAAGCCATACACCAGGAAAAGTCATTCTGCTGCAGTAGTGACATAGCTACTAACGCAGAATGACTTTTCATGCTGTGTTAGTAGCTACGTCACAATACAAGCGCCCAGAGTGTGTGAGCTGGCCGGTGAGCGGTTGATGATGAAGTGCAAGCAGCAGAGTGGGGAGACTGGATGCCGAAAACAAAAAAAGTAAGTGATTCTGGGTTGTTTTACACCATACGCTATATGGAGTAGTGTACGGTAGCCCTGATATACAACCTGCTCTTCTTATACCTTGTGGTTACCATGACATCAAAGGGACTTCTTGAGCCTTGCTCTAGAGGTTCGACATCATGGTAACTACTCATGAGCTACCATACACTAACCTATATTTTATTCACTGGAATGATTCTTAAAATTCTCCATTCCAATATTATAGAACTTATAAACTGCTGGTATTAACATTTCTTTTCAACAGAAAACTTGAAATCATGAAAAAATTTAAATAATGTTACACGGCCAGTATCCAAACTGTTTTTTTTTTTCTCTGAAAATATAGAAACTTTTTAAACTAGAACAAGATAAATTATTATGTTAATTACAATATTTAATCTGGTCAAGAGACAGACTTCCAAAAATCATGAATACTCTCCTGGGTTGATCGTTACAGAAGCACCTAGAATAACTTGGGAGGGCCTAAGTTATTAGTAAAAAGTTTTCAGCTAGCATGAGAAGAACCCACTTACTACAAAAAAAAAAAGTTAATTTCAAGCCATTATATTCTTTTTTTCTAGTTTTTTTTTTTACATTTTTACATTTTATTACTACCCTCGTATAGCTCAGTCTCTCCTCCTAGCCCCAAATCCCCTGCCTGCAACTCACCCTTCCAACTCCTCCAGCGGGCCAGTCTGCCAGTGCAGCTATAGCGCTTCCACTTGAACCAGCGACGTGCAGTTCTGGAGACCTCACCTTAGGAAGGTGATCCTCCCTCTGATGCCTCAGTCAGGCCGCATCTTGAGTACTGCGTGCAGGAGACCTCACCTTAGGAAGGACATAGCACTACTGGAGAGGGTTCAGAGGAGGGAAACCAGGATTATTTGGGGCATGAGTGAAAGGACCTATGAGGAAAGGCTGGAAGTCCTTGGGCTGTACTCACTGGAGGAGAGGAGAGACGGGGGGACATGATAGAGGTCTTCAAATATGTGAAAGGGATTAACAGGGGCAGAGCTAAAAAATGTTCAGGCTAAAGAAAGGGACACAACCAGGGGGCAAGGAGTGAAGCTGGAGGGGGAAAATTACAGGGGAGAACATAGAAGGCATTACTTCACCGAGAGGGGGGTGGGGCAATGAAGCACTGCCCGCGAGTCTGGTGGAAGAGGGCACTGTGGAGGGCTTTAAGAGGGGGTGGGATAGGTGCATGGGTACACTGAAGCCAAAGAAGACCCTCTTGGGGGTTGGGGAGGTGGAGGAGCGAGCGCCGGTTGGGGATGGCTACCGAGCAGACATGAAAGACCGCTAGGCCTATCCTGCTGGCTTTTAGTATGTCAGGTTCAGGAACAAGTGAAGGGTCGGCCAGGGGAGGGGGGCAAATTAGCCTGGCCCCTAGAAGTGGATGGGGTGAAGGTGCCTGGGACTACCAGAATAGGAAGTAGAGGAGCAGTGGACATCACTGGACTTCAGCAAGGCCTTGGACTGTGTGCCACACAAAAGCTTGGTAAAGGAACTGGGTAAAACTTAAGGAGTAGCAGATAAAATCACTAGATGAGTGAGGAATTGGTTTGGGGGAGAACCAGGTGGTACTGAATGGTACATACTCCAAGGTCAGAGAGTTACAAGCAGGGCATCACAGGCGTCAGTCCAAAACTTGGTGCGCTTCAATGCACTGGGGTACAGGACATGATGTGTCTGTCTGCATAGGACACAAAAATGTATGGCAGAGTGGATAGTGAGGAGAGAACTGAAAGTGACCCAAGGATACTGGAGAGAGGATCCAGGAGTTGGCAACAAACTTGATGCCAACTGAAGGGAAATCCAAGAACTGAAAATTGGGGGTCGACTGGCACAGATATCAGAAGAGAGAGTGATCCATTCTGGAGGTTATAGTTAGTGACGGACTCAAATTGTCAGCCCCTGTCTAACAAGCCACACAGGGGAAGCAGCAGGATGCTGGGACACATAGGTAGGACCTTCTCAAGCAGAAGGATGGAGGTGATCCTACCCCTGTACAGGTCCTTGGTGAGGCTGCAGCTGGAATACTGTGCACAGTTCTAGAACACAACTGAAAAAGGACAAGGACCATCTGGACTCAATCCAAAAGAAGGTGACTAAAATGATTAACATCTAGCAGGGAAGGACTTACAAGAAAAGACTGGCCACCCACAATATGCATTCACTGAAAATCGAGTGAGGAGAGAACATGACAGAAACCTTCAAGTACTTGAAGGATATAAACAGAGTGGAAAGCCAGCAACTTAAGTTTAGTGAGAGTTCCATCACAAGGGGCCACAACTATAAACCAGTAGGGGGATCCTTAGAAGGCAGCAACACTAAAGTTCCCAATCACCAATCCAGCCAAAACGGGTTCACCACATGCTCAGGGTCTGTGAGGGATGATTTGCATTAACAGACATGAAATAACAGACTTCAACAAGCTTGTTAAAAATTCCTTTTTGAAATTTATTCAGAGATCACAATTCACTGCTGGCCATCAAACACTCCAACGTTTCGCCCTCAAACTTTAGAGGGGACATGAGGAGATGCTGAGAAGGGGCTGAAAAAGTGGAACTGCCTGCCAGAGGAGCTGGTCAATACTGGTGACCAGAGGATGTGGGACAGACACATGGAACGGTCGAGAATGACAGGGAGGAAGGAGATTATGGGAAGAGTGGGTTAGCTCAAGCAGAAGTAAGGGATAGCTGATCCGCTACAGGCCCAATTAGTGAAAGACTGGTGAGAGCCTGGGTCAACTAAATTAGTACAGCAGTGGCTTTCATTTTCCTCTGAAACTCCTTACACTTACGTAAAAATGAATTGAAAAAGCCCGCCCCCATAGACTTGTATGGGGTGTGCCCCCGCCCTCTCCATGCTGAGACGTCACAAAACTTCGGAGGGTGGGGCCGGCAGACCAGGAACTTGGAAGAGATTGAGGTCGACCCGTGGGTTCGTCTACTGTTACAATCCTTTACCTACGGAAAAGCACTCATTTAAAAATTATAATTTCTACACCACTGACAAATGCTGCCATTAGGTATTGGGCTATAAAGCCCAAACAGCGCTTGAAACAGGTAAGAAATTCACTTTGACAGACAGCCCTGAAAAAGCGAAATTTCAATACCTGTAAATTTTCTTTCTCCGATGGCTGGTCTCCAGGCTTCCTTACTCCTGGGCTGTACCTCCTGATGCTGACAGGTAGGGAGGAATCGGACCAATGCAGCAGGGGATATCCAGCCCTCCACTTCCTGTCTTCCTCAGTTCTTCCTAAAGCAGTCCAATGTGGCAATACTACAAGAACTTGAGAACAAAAAACAAGAATTTGAAGGCATATATGGCCATGAGGCCAGCCAACTATATACATTCTGGGAGGGAATCCCAAGCCCGGAGACCAGCCGTCGGAGAAAGAAAATTTACAGGTATCTAAATTTCAATTTCTCTCTCCTCAGCTGGTCTCCGGGCTTCCTTACTCCTGTGATATACAAAAGCACTACGTCCTCAGATGTCCCGGGTAGGAAGAATGTCAAGAGCCCTTAAGGGTTCACCACCGCTTGAAGCACTCGGCGGCCAAAGGATACCTCCGCCAAGGCCATCACCTCCAGCGAAAACATTTTTTAAAAATATGTGAATGGAAGATCAAGTGACCGCTCAGCATAAATGTGCTGTCGATGCTTCTCTGAAGTACGCCCACACGAAGGGGCCATGGGCTCTCACTGGGCCAGGCAAGTTACTCCGACCTGATCATAAGCCATGGAGGTGACGGATAGAATTCATCTAGCTATAGAGCCTATTGAATCCATGCTACCCAAAATTCTTGCCCGTAACTGACGTGAACAAACTTGAGGTTTTTCGAATAGTTTCCTCTCTCAACGTACATTTTCAGCACTCTTTCCAGGTCTAGTGGATGAAATTTCCCTTCCTTATTGCTTTTAGAGAGTGGGCAGAAGGAAGGAAGAATGAACCTCTGATTGTAATGGAGGGAAGATATAACTTCTGGCAAACAAAAACTGGAACTGTTCGAGCCTGATGAATGAGTGTACGGCTCTTGGGTAAGCAGTGCTTTCAGTTTGTCGATACTCCTGGATGAAGTAATAGCTATGAGAAAAAGGCAACCTTTATTTTTGAGATGCATGATGGATGCCTTGAGAGGCTCTAAAGGGGGCCTTGGTCGCAGCCTTGAGAACCATATTAAGACTTCAAGGTGGTAGCTCTGGTGGACTGGAAGGAGTTTTAATGTTGCTGCCTTTAGAACCACAAGACATAGTGTTAACATACTAACATACTAAAATGCCAGCAGAATAGGCCTAACGGTCTTTCGTGTCTGCTCGTTTGGTCAGCCCCCACCCTGGGAGCTGAACTTGCTGCCCCCCTCGCCTTCTCTGGCTTCTCCCTTCCCAGTTCCAGATATTCTCGCTGCACTGGATTTTGCTTCCAGAACCCTTCCCCTGTACCTGTCCCACCCCCTCTTGAACCCCTCCATCGTCTCTGCCTCCACCAGCCCCCTTGGCAGCACATTCCATGGCTCCACCACCCTCTCAGTGAAGTAGCACCTCCTCCTTTCTCCCCGAATCTTCCCCCTTCCAGCTTCTACCCATGCCCTCTAGTTGCCTCCTCCTCCTTCATTCGAAGCACCCTGACTGCTCCTCCCCTATTTACCCCCTTCATGTACCCAAAGACCTCTATCATGTCCCCCAGTCCCTTCTCTCTTCAATGTGTACGTATTAAGCTCTTCGAGCCTCTCCCCATAGGTCCTGTCCCCCAAGCCCCAAAGAGACCAACGATCCCCCCCAAGTCTGTCAAGAGTGCCCCCAGCGCAGAAACCTGAAATTGCAAGGTGGCTGGTTGCAGTCCTTTGTTCATCCATCTTAAAGGAACTGCAGTAGTGTAGGCGATTATATTGGTTAGTTCTATGTGTCCGAAATGAAGCCAGAACCAAAATTTCCTCCAGATTCTATAATGCACTTTGCAGGAAGAAGAGACACACGAGTTCCCCATCATGTCAATAACAGAAGCTGTGTAGCCTAGCTCCTTGAAAGTTTTTCCACTCAATCTCCAGGCCTATAGAGAAAAGTTGTTGAAATGGGATGCAGAACCGGACCTAGATGGAGAATGTCCCGGGCTGAACTTGAATGTTAGAGGTGGTCGCCTTAACCAATGAATGATAAACGGGAACCAAGTATGGAAAGGCCATTAAGGGACAGACTAGAATCATGACCGTCCTGACCAAAGCCACTTTGTGGAGGACTCGTGATAGAGGCCGTAATGGAGGAAAGGCATACAGGAGACCGAACAGATTGCAGTTTGGGGGGAAAAAGGTGTCCTGAGCCACCGCTGGTTCGTCCTTGGCCAGGGAACAGAACTGCTTTACCTTGGAGTTCTGACAGCAGGAAAAAACATCTGTGAGAATTGCTCCACTGTTCTGTCTGGATGTGGGAGGCACTGTCCTTCAGCTCCTATTCCCTTGGTCGACCAACCTTGTGACAGAGCCATTCTGTTGTGACATTTTCCTGTCCTGGTATATACATCGCTCAGTGGTGCTCAACCCACTGAAAGAGAAGGGATTCCTTTAGCATCTTTGAGCTTCTTGTGCCACCCCGATGGTCGGTGTATGTCAGTGTTGACAGATTGTCAGTTGGAATCAGACTATCCTGATGAAGATATTGCTGTTCAGAGTGCCTCGGGACATGGCCTACTGTTCACAACTCAGGAACGTTTATGCTATACCTTGTGTCTAACAGTGATCCCCTGCCCGGTGCCAACAGCTGATGCAGGTGAGCCCTCCCCAGCTCCCAAGGCTTGCATCGGTCACAATTCAAATTTGGTGTGGATGGCCTAACTTGTGGCGCCTGATGACCTCTGTCCTCCGCGACTGTCACTGGAGGGAGGGTTTAATTGGCCTCAATGAGCTGTGTGAAAAATAAGCAGGCAGCTGAGGAGCTTGTGAAAATCCTTGATGAGCTTTTGCAGATCCCAAAATTTCATTTTTTGGGGGGGACTTGTGTCATGATGTGTGACCCCCAGGAGGATCAAGGTCTGGTTTGGAATTAGGGAACTCTTTCTCCAGTTGATGAGAAAACCGTGTGCCGTCTGGCACCAGACTACCTCTGCCACTGCTTGGTTGAGCTGTGGGGCCTTTATGTGGACTATGATCGCTACTAGCACATTTAATAATGTCCGTGGGTGGGAGGAAGACCACAATGGCAGAGCCTGAATTGGAAGTACTGCTCTTCCACTCAACCTGGGATAGTGCGTGTGTCGTTACTGAGTGAGAATATGCAAATAGGCATCTTGCAGATTTATGGAAGCCGGAAAATCCCCTTTCCCCTACAAAGGTCAATTGGAGTTTTTTTGTCCCCATTCTTCACCGCGTCAAAGCACATAGAGGGACTCAGACCAGTCCTAGATCTCGAATAGTTTCGTCTCCAGCAGACCCTTCAAGGTGGAAACCTTGTCATCAATCATCAGGGAGTCGCAAAACTAGCCCATCTGCAGAAAATCCGTAATGGCCTGTAGCGTTGCTGGTCTTTCAGATGGGTTGCCAGCGAAGGGGCACCACCTGTGGCAGTGGGGGGTTGTATTAGGTAACCCATGCTAGTAATGTCTATGACACCTCTGTCTGACTTGGTTTGGGCCCATTCATGAAGTGTTTCCTAAAACCTGCCCCTACTGGAGAATGTGCCTGGAGAGCATATCTCCCCAAAGTTAATGTTTAACCCTTAAGGTAATCTTGGTAATGAAAAAAGGCAGCTGGGGCCTGAAGATTGACCCCCGCCTCCTGAAGTGGCATGTGCACCTTGGCCATCTCCCCGGAATCCCTCACTACCTCCTTCATGGCTGAGCCAAACAGGAGTTTACCTTCACTGGGTATGTTAACAGACTGGCTCTTGCAGGGGCGACTACTTGCCAGGCCCAAAGCCAGAGGCAGCAGCGAGCAGGGGTTACAAAAAAACAGTGCAACCGGCGCACCTGACCACCTCCTCTTACACATCTGCTGCATAAGTCGAAGCCAAACCCAAGAACTGTAGTTGATGAAAAAAATAGGCCTATTCCTCTCTGTATTCACAGGAAATGAAAAGGCTAAAACTGGGGCCCCGGACAGAGCGGCTTAGGCCGAAAAGGATTGGCGGATGCCGCCTTGAGACGTTGTCGATGCTTGGAGGAACTAGTTGAGTGAGGCATCCCCTTTCCCATGCACTGGGTCTCTAAGAGAAGCCCCTACTTCAGTTGGGATGATCAACTTCTTAGTCAGGTTTGAAATTGGAGGGTCGATTCTGGGACAGTCTGACCACTTTTCCGATTGTTTCTTGCCAAACTTGAGAAACTTGGAGAGCAGCCGGGTCACTGGATAGGTGCATGCTCGACCTTGCCATTCCTCCTTTAGAAGTTCCCTATGGCTGGAGGAATAAGGAAGGCTGAGGCTGGTCTGGTGGCAGCTGCCCAGCAAAAAACTTGTATCGTCTGGGTGGGAGCCTCTGGGGCAGATTTGAGGAGAATCTTGACAATGACCTCGTTTAAAAAAAAAAGACTAGGCCCTCCAGGTCCAAGATTCTGGACAGCGAGTCGACAGAGTATCAGAGTAATGGGAGGACAACTGCTCCCCGGTGGATGAGGACGGGAATGAGGTCCTCCTTCTTTGCGTTCTTGTGAGGTCTTCCATCTGGTGCCCCCGGAGATTGCCTGCAGGGTCCAGAGCAACGGCCCTATTTTACCTGTCGAAGAAGCCTGAAGACCAGAAAGGGGCTGCAGACTGCTGGGTCTCCCAGCGGCTGCTGCTCTCTCAGACCTGTGGACTGCCACTCGCTCAGGCCTGTCTGTCTGTCTGTGGCTATCATTCCGAGTCGAGGAAGGGGCTGCCTCCTTCAAGGCCTCAACATTCACAGACGCTGCCTCCTAACATATTAGGCAAGCGACCTGGCAAGAGATCAGAAGCGTGGTCTTCTCACATTTTAGGCCAAGTGGACCATCAAAGTGATTAGTAGTGGGGGCAAGCAGCCCTGGCGCTGTTGGCCCTTGGAATGGAAGATATGAGTGAGGCCATGATGGCAAAAAGGTGGCCTACTCCTCTTTGACCCCCCCCCCCCCGGGAGGTTTCCTGATTCTATGCTGTTGAAGCTGCGATGAATTGTGCTGGCCCTTTAAGGGCAAAATACTGAACTTTGTGCTGTTAGGGCAATGCTGGCCCTTTAAAGACAAAATATTGAGCTGTCTGGGATCAGTATATATATTTTAGAGACTATCCTGGAATCCCGCTGTGCAACACTTCTTGCTGTGGGGGGAGGGGGGGACTGCACAGCACTGAGAAAAAGCTTTGCATGGACGCTCCTCCTGTACCATGGCACTCGTTGACGAGAATTTCCTGAATGTCACCAAGCCACCGATCTAGCATTGCAGTCCCACCGTCGACAAGTGGCTGAGGCTGTCACAATGCCAGCCATTGACGAGATGCCTAGTATTTGCACTGTTCGCGCCCCAGAGCAGCTCTGCAATCCCACCGACTGGTGGCTGGGGCCGTTTGAGATACTCCCAGTGCCCCACAGCAGTCGACAACAAGAACTCCCAGGACATCAAGCTGCTACAGAAGCATTGCAGGCCCATCGTCGATGAGCAGCTGAAGCAATCGGGATGCCACCCGTCAACAGGAAATACACAGGGCTGTCGTCGGGGGGGCGGGGTCCTCACTAAGCACTCCAGTGCTGTTTCCACCCCCCTAATCGGACAAATGGCACAAGGGCAGAATCCTAGGCTTGCTGGGTTGAGACCAAAATTGCAGGACAAAAACACCGCACTGAAGTGGGGCCAGTCTGTGCAGCATGCAAGGCTAAGGCTGGAACCCTCACAGGAGCGCTGAAAAACAGCTGTGATTCCTCAGAAATCCGAAAAAAAGAAGAAATGAATTGACTGGCAGTCTAACATACTAACATACTAAAATGCCAGCAGAATAGGCCTAACAGTCTTTCGTGTCTGCTCGTTTGGTCAGCCCCCACCCTGGGTGCTGACCTTGCTGTCCCCATCGCCTTCTCTGGCTTCTCCCTTCCCAATTCCGGATATTCTTGCTGCATTGGATTTTGCTTCCAGAACCCTTCCCCTGTACCTGTCCCACCCCCTCTTGAACCCCTCCACTGTCTCTGCCTCCACCAGCCCCCTAGGCAGTGCATTCCATGGCTCCACCACCCTCTCAGTGAAGTAGCACCTCCTCCTTTCTCCCCTGAATCTTCCCCCCTCCAGCTTCCACCCATGCACTCTAGTGGCCCTTCCTCCTTCTTCGAAGCACCTGACTGTTTCCTCCCTATTTACCCTCTTCATGTACCTGAAGACCTCTATCATGTCCCCCAGTCCCTTCTCTCTTCCAATGTGTACATATTTAGCTCTTGAGCCTCTCCTCATAGGTCCTGTCCCCAAGCCCCAAATCATTTGGTTGCCCTCCTCTGGACCCTCTCCAGGAGGTCAATGTCCCTCTTTAAGTGTGGCCTCCAAAACTGCACGCAGTACTCAATGTGCGGCCTCACCAAGCAGTTATACAGAGGGAGTATCACTTCCCTCCTTCTGGAGGTGATCCCCCTAGTGATGCATCCCAGCATCCTGTTGGCATTGGCTGCTGCCCTCCTACAAGTCTCAGAGTTGTTCATCTTGACATCCACCACCCCCAGGTCCCTCTCAGCCATCGAGACTTGCCCTGCTGCCTGTGAACAAGATCTAGTCTTGGGCTGTTACTACAAGTATAGCACACACAGAAATGCAGTGCAGAAAGCAAAAGGAAAACAAAGTCTGCTGTCTTCAGCGCTGCCACATGGTGACAGAGCTCTGCTTGCAGAGTACCTGCCAGTCTGAAGGCAGGAAGACAGGAAGTGAAGGGCTGGATGTCCCCTGCTGCAGAAGTCAGATTCCTGCCTGCCTACCTATCAGCATCAGGAGGTACAGCCCAGGTGTAAGGAAGTCTAGAGACCAGCTTAGGAGAGAATGTAAATGAAAAACCTCTCTCTCCCCCAAGCTGGAGAGAGAAATATTTTTAATTTGCATCTCCAAAACCCTGCTGCCTGTGAACAAGATCTAGTCTTGGGCTGTTACTACAAGTATAGCACACACAGAAATGCAGTGCAGAAAGCAAAGGAAACAAATAACTGCACATGCACAATGACAAGGAGCACATGTGCAGTCAATACCTACCTTGGATTGGTTTTCATTTCTGCTGCTTAACAAAACTGCTGATTGCACAAAAGAGCCCATCCTGGGTCGTTGGGGTGAATGAACTTTTTCAACATGTGATGCCATGATGTTGTAGCATCCATAGCCCAACATTACGGGTAGCAGCATCTCCAGGGACGTGGCACTAATGCTTTTTCACTTGGTGCAGGTCCCAGAAACAAGCAGAAAACTTAAACCAGCTGTCCCTGGGGAGAACTGGGTGTCTGGGACAGGCAAGACAGGTGGTTATTTCAACCCCTGGTGGAAATGCTAACAGTTTCACAGTCGGAGAAGAAGGAGTACCTCACATGGGGAATATAGTACACTCCCATTTATCTGAAACCGGATTAACCAAAACTCCGCATTATCCGAAACCTGTCCATGTGCCCCACTGTTAGAATCAAAAGGTTATCGATTGTTAGAAACTCGTGTGGTTTCCCAATTGTTAATAATTTTTCCTATTAAGGTCATTAGTGGCTTGTTACTGATTGCCAGCCACAGCATAAAGGCGCTAACAGCACTGCTCAAACATGAGGGCTGCTTTCTGCTGTTGCACTACAATGATTATTTACAAATGTCAAACTTGTGCTATGCCTATGTTAGCCTAACTGATTGCAGCGGTTGAAATTATTGTTAATGCTGCTTGCTGCTCACTATGTGAGCCACTATGATTAAACGTTTTTATTACTGTTATTTGCCGTAATTTTACAATACATAAATAAGTGACTATGCTTGTCAATATGGTAGTATAATTTACTATTGTTAAGTGGACTCCCGGTTTTCCGACCACCTGATTATCAGACAGAATTGTGTGTCCACCAAGGCTTTCAGATAATCAGGGTTATACTGTAATCACCACAAGCAGATGAACTAGCAGGGACAACAATCACATTCAATGCCAGCAGTAAAAAGAATGGCTGGTGGGGGTGTGTGCTGGGTTCTGCTGATGCAAACTGATCTTTTGTTGCTGGTGGCAGCCCTCTTGAAAAGGATTTGAAACTTGTTTTTTTGGAGACTGTGGACTTCTGCAGAATTCCAGTCTGCATTTCCAATGCAGCCATTAGCTTTCATCTGCCCAAACCGAGACCAGAAGATTGTATAACAAGTACGAATATACTGCATGATAAGTATACAACAGAAATTCAAAAAAAAAAAAAAAACGCCAGCCAACTATCAACACATTCAAGAAGTGTGATGCAAACTAAAATGCACCCTTAATAAATGAGCTCTTACCAGGATTATATTATATTATCTATAATTAAACTCAACTCGCTCCTCCACTTATCAAGCTGTGATTTTTTTTTTCCTTGTACGGTACATTAGTTCCCATATGGTGATAATGTAAGATGAAACATACCTTAAAATGTTATTACTGACACCTAAATCATGCAAGTTAAATATGCTGCAGATTGCAACAGTCTACCAGCCCCACCCCGCCCCCTTTGACAAACCCCTAATCTGCTCACTTTCTAAAGGCTGCTGCAGTTGAGATCAGAGATCCATGTGTAGCACCACCCCCCCTTCCTTATCCACCCAACAAATGTTTAGAGACATTCTGTGACTTTACTGTAATACAGACTTGGAAACCAGGAAATCATAGGCTCTAAGCCCACACATTCAAAATACAATACTCATTGTGAACTTGGACAAGCCACTTAACCTACCAGTGCTAGTCCACCCAGCTGTAGAAATGGGTAAAAGCAGCACCCCACTGGAAAGAAGGTGTTGCATCTCTGCCAAGCTACCCTGGGTGAATCAATTGTAAAATACATAAATATACGCAACTCAAATATCTATATTGACTACTAGCACCTGCCTTCTTTTCAGCTCTTCATAGTGCCAGTGTGTACAACAGTTCAACCCTCAACACCAGGGACTATCATGATCCCCATATGTGCTGTTTTAAGTCCTATGTTGTTGCCATGGTCCACCTGGTGTAACTGGAGTTTTGCATGTGAACTAGTACTTCCTACTGCAATCACGTTCAAATGTTAATTTCCTCATGATCTATAGGATTTTGTATCCCAACAGTTACGTTCCTATATAATTGGCTAGTTCTGAAGCAGTAACTCAAAAGATTACAAGGCTGTCAACATGGAGTTCCTACGTCCCTGTAGCCACGTGCACTAAACACCAAAAGTAACAAACTGTCAGCAGCACCAGACAAGTAATTAGAAAAAACAACACACTAATAGTGTACTTAAGAATGACTATCACAGCAAGCATGCTATTTCCTTATGTACATTAAGTGCACTTGCTCCTTATACACTGCACTACAAACTAAGCACTTTTTTACCCCACTGTACCAAGGGACCCCACAAAATATAGAATACTGGATGGGCAACCACGCAAAACAAGACTGTGCTGCCACAGAAGGGTTCCAATTACCTCAGACCTTGAAAACGAAGCTCGACGGGTCTGACATAATGAAACCCCCACAAGCTAGCACGTTAGGCTTGTTGTGTATGGGGTTGCCCATCCTGGACTTTTCTTTGTAATAGCGTATAGTTTTAGAAAGACAGAAATAGAAATTATATTAGTGTAGTTAGTAAGTAAGTGGCAGAGGCAAAAATAAAAGTGTCCCCCGCCGGCAGCGCTTTTCAGTTAAACTGATAATGCCTGCAGCAGTTCTGAAGCAAGAAAACAGGTGATGCGAGGACTTCTGATCAGCTACAATGTTGCTGTACCACAGAAAGGTACAACAGAAGTGCATTACAACAACTTTTCAACCAGGATGGAAATCCATACAGAATAAGGGTCTACTATACACGAGATACTGTATCTCATGTGGCCATGCAGCCATCTTATTGGATGCAAATTTGAAATAATGCAGTCTGTAGATGTGAGTCAGACTGCTCTCCAGCCCCCACTAGTGCACAATATAGGTATTGCAGGCAAGAGCACTCTATCAGAACAAAAACAAAATCCAACAGCATAAAATTGCTAGAACTCTCGATGCTTGATGGCAGTACTCGAGGACCACAGCTCTGAGTCCCTGTGCTTAGAGACAACAGCAATCCCCTTCGTCATGGGGTGTGGCTGCTTCATGAGCACTGTGTAATTTATTTCAAACATTTAAGGGACACTGTCAACCCCTTAGGCCTCAAGTGTCTTTAGCTTAAAAAAATATCTAATGATTGGTCACATTTTGTATAGACTGCTGATTTAGCTGGTAGTTTGATTTGGATTCCTTTTTAAAAGTGAAAAACAGACTCCCCATCATTCTGATGTTACCACACAAAACATGCTTGTTTACAGTCCTTGGTCAATTCTTATTGCATCTTTCCTAGACATAGAACACCCCCAATATAGTCTAGCCACTCATGATGCAGTGGGAGTACAGGAGACTATTGCATCATTAGTTGCTTCAGTGTCTGAAGGTGTTCATAATGTTCAGGATGTATTCATTAAGAGTACATTAAGGATTTGAAATAAAACAAGGTCTGGTATAAATTAATTACACCATTAGCATGCATTCCAGTTCTACTAAGAAAGGGAGCAGATAAAACAACAAGCAAGCAACATTACTGAATTTTAGAGAAGGTACGTAATTATAAAAATGTGGGTTTTAAACTAGTATGATGCACAAAGGGTTGACTATGTCCCTTTAAGATATGTTATATGTGAAGCAGCAATATCAGCAAATGCATTTGTAAATACTGAGCTTCAACAAAAATTGAGAAAAATTACAATGACAGGAAAAATACTAGAATAAGAAAGTATGGAAATTATAAATCAAAACAACAAGGGTGATGGATGACGATGGAGGGAGGGAAGAAAACAGCTGCTCAAATGGTTTCACTTAAATACGTAAATGCAGTTGCCATGTAAAAAAATACAGCAGAAAATATGGAAATCTACTGCCTATGTCACAGCTGTAGACACAGTGAGACAGTGAAGCTACTTAAGAGAGGGGAGAAGGAGTGGACTGGCCATCTAATACCATTAAAAGTGTTGGCACTAGTGAGCGCTGTGGATATAGGCCTAGCAATAGTGACAGCTAGTGACAATCAACAGGGACAATCCATTGATAAACTGGGTTAATACTGTGGATATTATATGAAGCTTATCCACAAGGAGGTGGGGGTGTTAAAATGTACAATACTGAACAAACAGAATCCTTTTGGGGGGCCGTATATCGTCAAAACAGTGCTGGCAGTAATAAAATGTGACTAAAGAGTGGAGAGGGAGGGAGTTTGAAAGTAAAAATTAAATACAATGGTTGCCACAATACCTGACTGTGTAATAATTAATTGCATAGAGTGATGCTTAAGGCAACCAATGTGACATATCGAAACCAGCCTGCTGGGAAAATAACCCCAAATGTTATAGCCAGTAATTCTGAGCCACCTAAAATAATAGCGAAGAGAGAAGATCTCAAAAGGTGGTCAAACAGTTGTCAATGATGACAGATGCCTGGGCACTCAAATAAGTGCAGTTAAGAAACAGAGATATGGAACCTTGATATAAGTTTGCTTTCCACATAGCAAACATGTAAAAAATAACAGTGAATAGCTACTATGTACACTTTCATTCAATGCACACAGTTATACATACAAAGAGCCACCCAGCTAGACAAATAAGAACTAGTTGTAAGAATGGAGTAAGATCTAAGCCATCATTTAAACCTGTTGGGTGCATAGCATGTAGTGTGTAGATCCGTTTTGCCTTTTTTTTTTTCCTTCTTCTCAATTCTCTGTTTAAGACCCCTCCTCTCGCCGCACCTAGGTTGCGCTGACTCCCAAGCCTCTTCTCAGAGCCATCCTCCATGCTGCCTAGGCTTACCTCCTCGGTGGGAGGAAGGAGCAGCTCCCATTTCACTCCCCCCCCCCACCTATTTGAAGTCTTTGTCAAGTGGCCCACAAGATCGCCTGGAGTGAGTGCGTCACCGTCCAGTGGTGTCAGGGGATGTCATCCAGCCAGCTGGGGGCTTTTACTGCATTTCTCACTGCCACTGAGGAGCTGGCATACTCAGAGAACCAAGAAGCACGAGCATGCCGGCAGCATGCACTCCAGGGACTCAGCAGCATTCTCCCCTCCCATGTTACACCTCCACCCATGGTCAACCAGGAGGCAGTATTGCAGCGAAATGGCGACACCCCAGAGAAGCATCTCCTGGGATACTGTCTACCTCCCCTACCCCCGACACCAGTCCACTCCCAACCGGATCATTGGTCCCACAAGTGGCAGCGCTACTGCTGCGCTGGTGGGCCGTATCTTGCTTCTTTTCTTGAAAGAAGCTTCTAGTTCTGTTCCCACCCCTAATGTTATGTGGATGTGTTCCAGTCCAGTGAACCCAAAATGTGTAGGGTCTTTATGAAGAAAAATTATAATCTGGGCTCCTAGCAGGGTAGCTTTCTGGAGTGGCTGCACTAACTGAACGTGATCCTGTATTCTTTTCCTTAGGGGGCATATGGTACAGTCAGCATCAATTTTTGGACAGAACCATGTGGTAATGTAAACAAAGGGGGTTGCACAAGTAATGCATTCTCAATTATTCTCAATGGTACCGCCTGGACCTAGGAGGGATAGAAGGCTGCATAAAGACGGAGGTAACTGACTTCGGGGGGGGCAGATTTCAAGGAAATGGGAAGGATCCTTAAGAAGCATTTGGATGGGATTGGGCCAGACATGGACGCTGACAGTAAGTAGGAAATCATCGGGGGGGGGGTGCAGGATGCTACCAGCACCTGTGCAAGAGTAAGATGAAAATGCGGTAGGGCCCATAAACCCTGCTGGTGGACCAGAGAGGTTCAGGACGTGGTGAGGGGAAAAACGGCGGCTTATAGGCATTTCAAGTGCTCAAGGAGTGAAAGGGATCGAGGGGAGTACGAGCTGATGGCTAGAAGGGCCACTAGAGTGGTGAGGGTGGCTAAGACAAGGAAGGAGCAGAACCTGGCCAGGGAAATTAGGAGAGGGAATCAGGGGTTCTTTAGATACACTGGGGAAAAACGAAGGGCGAAGGTGCAGATTAGCAGGATTAAAACAGGGGAGGGATGGGCACAAGATCCGGGGGAGCAGGCAGAGGTACTAAATGAGTACTTAGCCTCAGTTTTCACCAAGGAAAATGGGGGGGGCTGCATCATACATGGGAGGAGATGGTGAAACTGAGGGGGGGACCCCTGCCGATCGTCGGGTCTGGGGAGAGGGTGGGTCATCACTGGCAGGAGGGAGCGGAGGTGGAAATCACGGCAGAGAGAGTAAGGGAAGCCTTCAGGTCCCTTAAGATGGAGAAGGCACCCGAGCCAGATATATTACATCCCAGAGTGCTGAAGGAACTGGCAGATGTCCTGGCGAAACCCCTAGCGGAGCTTTTTCAGCATCTCTCCGAGGACAGGGGACAGGGTGGGTGCCCAGGACTGGAAGGTGGTGCATATAGTGCCTATCCAAAGGGGTATCAAGGGAGGTGGCAGGGAACTACAGGCCCGTCAGCCTGACATCGGTGGTGGACAAAGTGATGGAGGGCATTGTCACGGAGAGGCTGGGGAGGGACCTGGAAAAGTCGAGGTGCCTGGACAATAGACAGCATGGATTCATCCCGGGGAAATCGTGTCAGACAAACCTTGTGGAGTTCTAGGACTGGGTGATGAGAGCCTTGGACCTGGGTAGACCGGTGGACGTCCTCTATCTGGACTTCAGCAAGGCATTTGACTCTGTTCCTCACAGGGGCCTGTTGAATAAGCTGGGAGAAATGGAGGTGGGGAATCAGATGGGATAGGCAATGGGCTCCAGGACCGGACCCAGAGGGTTGTGGTTAGCGGGATAGTCTCATCCCCAAGGAGGGTCATTAGTGGGGTCCCTCAGGGATCAGTTCTTGGGGCCCTCCTGTTCAATGCCTACGTCTCTGACATAAAGAAGGGTATCAGGAGTGAGAGGAGTCTCTTGGCGGATGACTCTAAACTGGGGGCGGTGGTGGAGGGGAAGGTGGCCCTACAGGGGGACCTGGAGGCTCTGGAAAGGTGGTCTAGAAAGTGGAAGCTGAGGTTTAATGCAGGGAAATGCAAGGTACTGCATTTGGAAGCCAGAAACCCGGGCCAAGAGTACACCCGGGGGGGGGGGGTGCTACAAGTCTCAATGGCTGAGAGGGACCTGGGGGTGGTGGCTGATGTCAAGATGAACAACTCTGAGTCTTGTAGCAGGGCAGCGGCCAAGGGCAACAGGAGGCTGTGATGCATCACTAGGGGGAATCATCTCCAGAAGGAGGGAAGTGATACTCCCCCTGTATAACGGCTTGGTGAGGCCGCACCTCGAGTACTGTGTGCAGTTTTGAAGGCCACACTTAAAGAGGGACATTAAACTCCTGGAGAGGGTCCAGAGGAGGGCAACCAAAATGATCTGGGGCTTGGGGGACAGGCTCGAAGAGCTAAATATGTACACATTGGAAAAGAGAAGGGACCAGAGGGACATGATAGAGATCTTCAAGTACATGAAGGGATTAAATAGGGGAGGAGCAGTCAGGGTGCTCCAAAGAGAGGGGCAACTAGAGGCATGGGTGGAAGCTGGGGGAGAGAGATTCAGGAGAGAAGGAGGAGGTGCTACTTCACTTGAGAAGGTGGTGGAGCCATGGAATGTGCTGCCCAGGGGGCTGGTGGCAGCAGACACAGTTGAGGGGTTCAAGAGGGGGTGGGACAGGTACAAGGGAAGGGTTCTTGAAGCAAAGTCTGTGCAGTGGGAATATCCGGGACTGGGAAGGGAGAAGCCAGGGAGGGCGAGGGGGGCAGCAAGGTCAGCTCCCAGGGTGGGGGCTGACCAAACGAGCAGACACGAAAGACCGTTGGGCCTATTCTGTTGGCATTTTAGTATGTTAGTATTAACCGTGACTTGCTTAGTTGCATGTGTGAAGACAGCGAGCCCCCACTTTCAAAAAAAATTACATACACTGCAACAACCACGATGATTACCCTTGGGTGGTGGTGCTGCTAACCAGTTAAGGCAAGTGGTCAGTGTGGGAGTTTTATATAGACCATATGTCAGTAGTCACCAGGGCTTTTGCCTTTTCTCTGTTAAATGTGTAATGCATGTCCTAACGTATGATACAGATCTGGGGGTCACCGCTCAAAACATGCCCACACTGTTTGAAGATACCTGCAATGGTGCATGTCAGTGCATTATCTTCAGTCACAAATGTGACTGGTTGCTGCCGTGTATATGATTTGGGATGTAGTGTTAAGACTATTTCTGTTGTGGTTCTTTTCTCTGAAATACAACTCATGTATCAGGATGGATGAATAGCAAAGCTCCAGGAATCCAAGTTTCAAGTTCAGTGCTTGTTCTTCAAAAATCTCTAAAGTACAGCAGTTCCTGTGAATGTGGACAAACTGACCATATGGTAGAACACGTACTGGATGCTTTGGGTGAGCAATATGTACTATTATGAACTGAGGAGGATAAATGGCAGAGAGCTCTTTGAAGCCATGATGATATCGGGCTACATCATCACGGCTTCAAAAAAGTTCCGGCGCCACCAGCCTCCTTGCTCTGTTCTGTCTGAGAACTATTTTTTCGAAATGTACTCCTACATCACCCAAAAACTTGTTCATAAAACGTTTAAAAACCTGTTTCTTTTATTTTTATTTATGAAAATTCGAACTCAGTTCATAATAGCAATAAGTCACTCCAGGGTTTGGTATATCATGGGATATCATCACGTCTTGGGTCACTGGATGCACTCGGCTGCCCAACCACCTGAGGCGTGACGATATCCCATGATATACCACACCCTGTCGTGCCTTATTGCTCAATTATACAATGGCAAGAAAAAAATCTAGCATGCTGATTGGTTAATGAACCCCAGAAACAGTGATGATATTACAGTATAACATCACTGTATCTAGGGCAGGCACAAAAAGACCGCACAACGATCTCACTAATCACTCCCTTCTTGTCTGCCTACCACACGCTGAATCTGTCACTGCTTAATCCCCCCACCGCCAAATACAAATTCCAATCATTGCTCCAGCATTCACCCAAAACACCTCAGTTCATTATAAAAAAACATTAGTTCATGACAGACTGTTTCTCTGAAACTGAATGGCTAGAGTGAACCGCATCGATGTTAACTACCAGTCGCGCAGTTCATTTCATGGAGAAAACAGCAGAAACGTCATTACTTTTCATCCCCAGTTTGAGTGTTCCACACAGTCTCATCCTGCTTTATTTGTACTCACTGCCAAAAAGTAACCGAAGCAGTAACACCTTGGATCCAACAGCTCCACTCCGAAATCAGGACATCGAGTGCGTGCCTCTAAACCGCCGATCGGCTCCATAACCACAGAAACTAACAGTAATTAAACCATTTGAAAAACTGCAGCTGCATCCCGGTTTTACGAACTAAGCAATGCCGTTGGTGGTGGTGGTAGTGGGGGGAAGGGGTTGTACAGACGTCAAAATAACAAAATAGGCACACACAGTTAAATAAGGAACAGTGTCAGACTGAACACAGCCCAATTCTTCAGCTAACAGCTCCATCTAGTGGCAAAAAAAAAAATGTACTGGACCTTTTTTTTTTTTTAAACATACTCCTCCACTCATAAAAAAATAAATAAAAATGCATAAAAGAAATTATTTTTTTCTTTTCTCTCTAAAATTAACAAATTAGCCATTGTATAATAGCAATAAGGCACTCCAGGGTGTGTGTTATTGTCTAATAACGTCACTCCTGGGGTGGTGGAAGCACTCTGCTTCACCTCGTGCTTCAACCCACCCCAGGAGTGACGTTATTAGACAATAACACACACCCTGTCGTGCCTAACTGCTTAAGTAACAAGGCTTTGCTTAAAGATGGTTTCCTTTAAGTTTTGGCATTGATGTTATTGTTGGCATCAACAGAAGCAGAGGTCAAGAAATGAAACCAAATTGGGGTCAATATTAGCAATGAATTTCAACTGTAACTCGTTTAGATTCAAGAATCCTATAAATCGTAATGCTGACTCCATACCACCCTTCCATGCCACAATGATGTCATCAATATATCAGCCCAGTAAACTATCTGGGGCCAGTACTTTCATTCCTGGATTAGCACTGTGGCCCCTCCTGACAACCCAGTTAAATGGTGCCCATGGCTGTATGACACTACAAATAAAAAGGATTGTTACATACAAAGCAGTTAGAAGTGACAATGATGTTGGCTGCTGTTATTAGGAAGTCTTCAGGAATGTCTAAAGCCAATGAATTGTTAGCAAGGTGATGCCGTAATGCTGCTAGTCCATTATGATGTTGGTGTGTGTGGGGGCAGCTGCAGTCTAAACAGCTGAAGTGCTGCACACTCAAGCAGACTACATAAACCGTAAGGCCAGGGCTGTGCAAATCCCACTGCCCCATTCGGGGCAAGTAAATTTCCTTTAAGGGCAAGACCTAAAAGAGAGCTAATTTAATTGTAATGAATTGGGGCAAGTGAAAATTCAGCTACAGTCATGGCTGGGCATGTCCTAAAAGTTTTGATTTGAACACCTGCATAAAGCATGTAACTGCTGGCAATTTCATATGTTCGTGTAATCATGTGACATCAATCGTCACCCAGAAACACACTCTGTCCATATGCTTTGTGTCTCTTGTGTGTCCCGGTAGCTCAGTAACCGCTTGCTGAAAAAAAAAAAAAAATTCAGTGAAAACTAGAAATTTTCTCTATGAGGAACCCTTGCTCCAAGAAGATCAGGTGCCCCAATGGATTAAGTGGGTCCTTGTGCACAGTGTAGATGGTTGGTATGGCTGGATTATGGACTAGCATGAAGTGTCAGATGAGGAGATGTCACCTTTAATTCTAATTTTGGTATTCTGTCCTAGATACTGGTATACCCACTCATGCTAAATACAATTTAGCTGTGATAACATTCGTTCAAACAGATTTCTTCTCAAAACTAGGAATTCAAAATAGAGTACCAGCTGATCAATATTGGTATTCCGCCCCTAATTTCTGGCATGCATGGAACAGTAAGTGAATGTAAAATTTGAGCCCAGATGACAGAACAGCAATTCTGCACTGACAAAAACTTCCATGTAGTAAGTGATCATTCCCCTGCAGAGAAGGAACACCTGACATATGGAGAATAAACATGATTACTCCAAAGCTACTATATTTCTGGATACTTTAAACCCGACAAGATTCTTTTCACATGGCATAAACAACCTGTGTTTAGAAGCTGGAAACAGTTTACCCCTGCTATAAAACTACTCAATCTGCATCTCAGATGTATAAAATTGGGTCACTGTAATCTAACAAAGATGTAAAGTTTGATGAGATGCAGTCAATATCATTTCAATGATAACTGTTGACAAGTAAAATCTTTAAACCAGATGACTTGATACTAAGACTACCCAAAATACAGTGTCAGTGTTCTGGTGGGATCTCTCAAGCAATGTTTTGGTAACATTCAAATCTTTCATCAGACAAGCCTGAAATTATTTTTTTCAGCTAGTAGCCTTATATTTACTATAATAGTTTCTTGTGGTATCTACGATAACCACCACACAATTCTTTCTTCTGGTAAAGAAAGCACATGATGTTTGTCATAATCCCTCTATTCGATACAGAATTCTCAGATTTTCTCCTTCTGGTCCCACATACATCCTTGCCTCCACGTCTGCTACCCTCCTAGGGGCTCAGATCACATCCACAGCCAAGGTCAGTGTGCCTCATGTTCCATGCATGGGGGTGCTTGGGGCCTGGTGTAGGCACCTCCATGCCCTGCCAATAGGGTTGGGCACCCGCTGTCACCACGTGACACCAGCATAATTAAGAGGGTTCCTTGCAGAATGGCTACACCCCGACCACCAGGTGTGCCCCATGCTTCATGCATGCAGGGAACTCTGGCCTCGTGTAGGCACTTCTGTGCCCTCCCAACAGTACAGCCATTGATTTTCTGTTTTCAAAAATGGCCAGTTCTGTTTGGCAAAATCAAACATCTGTGGTTATTTTCCATTTCCTCCCCAAACTGAGGTCAAATCCGCATGTTTTGTACACAGATTTGGCTCAAAATTGAGGGGTTTGTCCATAAAGCTAGTGCAAAGTGGGGGTTTAATGAAAAACTGACTCCAGAGTGCTGGTTTAAAAATGACAGATTCCATTTTTTACCAGTGTTTTCTAATAAAAACAGAAAATCATTGGCCCTATAACAGGGCCGGGCGCCTGTTGTCGCCAGGGGATACCAGTATAATAAAGAGGATTGCTTGTGGAACAGTTTACCCTCCCCAGTACCACCAGGGGGCAACTGTTCCATAAAGAATGCAGAATTCCTATATTCTGAAAAAAAGACAGACATCCATTGTTGCTACAGTCAGCTGGGCTCACTGGTCGATGACACAAACTTGTGAGCCCCCAAATAGAAGATGCACACCTTAAAGAGCCCCTGACACCACTGGGAAAACTTTAAAAAAAAATGTAAGCTTTAGACACAATTCAGTTTAGATTTTTAGGTATGTTCTGTTATTACATCGCCATTTTTCTTTTGCTGAGGACTGCTGCATGAAAATAAGATCACCGTCCCCTGGACTTTACCTGCTCTAGCTGCTTGTCTACACCGGATATCATGATGCCCAGTTTATGACATCAAAATTATATCCATAGAAACAGACTGTGATGTCAGTCAGGTGTAGAAAAGCAGCCAGAACAGATAGGGCAGAGATCCTGTTTTCATGCAACTTTCCTTAGTAATATTATAAGGCTGAGCAGAGGTTTCAGATTTTGCATTTTAATAGTTTCACAACCATCAATGGATTTGAACAAAATTTCTGGATAGCTGCTTGGAACGAAAACAATAATTTGGTCCATACGAAAAAGGATCCTTTTTTGTATGCGGTAATCCTTTTTTGTGAGGAAACGCTTGGGACCCTGTTGGGTGGATTCTGCACTTACTTTTTTGGTAAAATTACTCAGAAATTAATTTTTTTTTATACATTTTTAAATCCTTTTTCATGACTAAATTTCCTTTTTCTACATGGCCATACTAAAAAGGATTTCTTTTTCTCCACATTTCAACTTCAGTAAGGCATAACTCCCTCAATATTTGCACTTTAAGAGCAACTTCCTATGTGGTCCTCCCAAGAAGCACAAAGAACCCTTACCTGCCTCCAAATGAAATCCTTGCAATCTTTTCTTTTGTAAGCGCCCCCAATTTAGGAATCTAAACCACCAAAATTTAACTGTGCCCCATTCATGTCTACAGGAGCGCCCCCGTGCTCTTCATATAGTGATGTCACAAAACGTGGCGGCGCTAGGGCAGATCGCACTCTGCAGAGGTAGCAAGAAGTGGAAGGGATCGGCGCAGCTCCACTCAGACAAAATACAACCCCTTTCCTTCCTAAATTGAGGCACTTACAAAAGGACAGATTACAAGGATTTGAGGCCAGGTAAGGGTTCTTTGTGCTTCTTTGGGGGAAAATTTGATAAAGAGCGCAATAGTTGCTCTTTAAGGGGACAATACATCTCTCAAAACGAAGATCTTAATGAGTTCTACAAGAACACCACAAAATAACCCCCCCCCCAAAAAAAAAAAAATTTTAGGTCACGGGGCCACCTAGATGATCACCAGCATGGCTTTGTTAAGGGCAGATCGTGTCAGACCAACCTGGTGGAGTTCTATGAAGGGGTGACAACTGCACTGGATCAGAGCAGGCCAGTGGATGTCTTCTTTCTAGACTTCAGCAGGGCGTTTGACTCTGTGCCACATCCCGGGCTGCTGGAGAAGCAGATGGTCAGGTGGATAGGAAACTGGCTAGTGGGGCATGTACAGACAGTGACAGTTTGGGGGGGGGGGGGGAGAAGATGGGTCTCATCCCCCAGGAGAGTCATTAGCGGGGTCCCACTGGGATCGGTACTGGAACCCCCCCCTTCCTTTTCACTTTCCCTTTCCTCACCTTTATGCCTGTTCTAGTTTGAGTCCTTTTCGTGAGCTAGAGTGTTGCCTTAATTTTCCAGGGGATTGGGCACTCTGATGTGGGCAGAAACAATTTTTTTGTAATAAAACATGCCTCGGACCCCCTTGAAGGCAGTAAAAGGAGAATACCTAATAAATTGATGTTAACACCAATAGGTGTTTTCCTAAACAGGGGATAAGGAATCGTATTCTGATGTTTACTTTGTCCAGAAAAGGTTTTTTTGTTTTTTTTCCACAGGCTGTTTTTTTTCTTAAGTAGTGACACAAATTTGCAGCAGTTTTAACAGTGCGTTAATTGTGAAAACTGCTGCAATCTGTCAACATTCATAAAAAAGTAGTGTATATGAATTTGCGACACTTCCAATGGCCTTAAAAAAAAAAAAAAAAACATTTCCAAACATTATTTAAAATCTAATGCCAGGATTAGGTTCCTCGGCCTCGATTAGGTAAACACAACTGTTGGTGTTTACAAAGGGGCAGTATTTTTTGAATTACTTTTTTTTTTTTTTTCCCGTTGCTAACACTACTGAACCCATTTGGGGCAGTAAAAAGTGCTTTTGAGGCATACATATATTTTTTCCCCATTGGCTTTAATGGGAAACTTTAAAGTTTTATAACTTTTGAACAGATTAATATTTTTTCACCAAACCTTCAAAAGGCACATCTGCAGCCCACACCCCATATACCCTACTAATTTCATACCAGCCCCCAAAGCCGTTTCGGAGACGTGACTGAGCAAAGAATTTGCACCTAAATGGTAGATCTGTGGTGAGCCAGAGATTAAGTATCACCCTATGCAGCCTCTTTTGACTGGTTTGCTGCGTAACCAAGGCCTCTACAGTCCTGTCCCGTGACTCACTGTTTGGTTTGAAATCAGAGGGTAGCTTCTACGGCAGTTTTAGCCATTTTTCCCGTTGCTGCGTTCCGAGCCTGAAAAGCTTAAAATCTGCTGGGGCACTGGATAGGGGAGGAAGCTTAGAGAGTTGCCACTCCTCCTTTGGCCATTTCCCTGTTGGTAGGAAGAGTGGGAAGAGCTGTGGCCGGTTTGACAGCAGATAACAAACGAGAAAAACCTGTTCTTGTTGGCTGTGAGCCGACGGGTGAGAACCAAGGGAAATCTCGACAGTGACCTCTATTTAGAAAGAAATTTGGCCATTCGCTCCCCCTCCAGAAGATGATAACCTGGGGTCCTATGAGTGCCAGAAATGCCACCTGCAATGCTTTAGGTTACCCTCTATACCTTATCTTTCTCCTAGGGGACGGAATGTTGATCCTCCCAGGTCAACTGCCTCTCGGGGTTAGAATATAGAGGAGTGAGAATATGGATGGTCCATTTTCTTGTATCCTCTAGAGATGTCTCATATCTGGTCTTATTTAACTGTTGGGTTGTATTTAAGTGTTTTACAAAGTGTGGTGTCAGAGGGGGCTGCAGATTGCCGAGTCCCTTTGGAAGCTGTCGGTTAATATGATCCGTGGGCTATGATACTAAGCCGAGGAGGATCTTCCTCCGTGATGTCTTCCCCATTCGCAGACGTTGCCCTCTGGACATTATAGGAGAAGCTACCCAGCCAAGGTCATTAACAGCGGGCGACTAGCCGTGCTGACCTTTCCTGCCCTGGGAAGGCTTGTGTGAGGCCATACCACCACAAAAGATCCTACTTCCCTTAATTCAGCTTACTCCCCCCTTCCTGATGTCCTGCTGCTGAAGCAAGTAGAACGTGTGCTGGCCCTTTAAGAATTGTGCCAGTCCTGTAAAGGCCATCAGAGCTTCCCTTGTGCTGTAGTCCTTTTTCTAAGGTTTTTATTTTACTCCCCCTAGAATATGCAGGGATCTGAAAAAAACCTAGGCAGCTGGCTCACTTATTGATGGTTTTTGGGGGGCACAACACGGTGAACAAAGGCTCCCATATGGCGCTCCTCCCGGCTGTAGTGCTCACGTCAATGGGCTCCATAATAGCACTCCTTTACGCTGCAGGGCCTGGGCTAATGGAGTCGCTGCCGCGCTGCAGGTCCGCTGTCGACGAGCCGGCTGGAGGTAACCGATTGCCCGCCGCAGACAACGTTGCCCCATATGATAATTTAAGCCTCTGTGTGCTCATTGGAGTTCCTGATCCCTGCAGCGCTTTGTCGAGCAGTGATTCATCAACAAGTTGCCACTGACAAGCTGCCGGCCCACCATCGACGAGTGGCTCAATTAGAATGCCGTTGATGGGATAACAAGAAAAAATACGGGGGAAAGATACGGGCTGCCAGCTGAGGGAAGATGTAGTCTCCCTAAGTCCTTGTGCGATCCTTCGCAGGTAGTGAGCACAGAAAAAAAAAAAAAAAAAACACACACACTCAGTTTCTGCCCAAAAGCTGAAGGGAGATGTATTCTCCCTAACTCCTCATATCGTTTACATCCTAGAAAGTGTGGGGAAAACAGCCTCACGAAGAGATGGGGCCCATCCTGTTCTGACCCCCTAAAAATAGATGTTGCGGGTTACTGAGCACTCTGGACCCGTTGTAATTCCCTGAAAATCAAATCACTCCGGTGCCCGTTTTGATTCCCCGAGAAACATTTTCCACTGCACTAAGTAGCATTTCAAGCCTAGTGCAGGATGTGCAGGGAAAAAAAACAACCCAATGAAAATGGGACAAGACTCTGCAGCTTGCAAGGCTGAGGAGGGGAGGGTGGCCCCACAGGGAGACCTGGAGGCTCTGGAATGGTGGTCTAGAAAGTGGAAGCTGAGGTTTAATGCAGGGAAATGCAAGGTACTGCATCTGCCAAGAGTACACCGGGGTGGGGGGGGGCGCTACAAGTCTCAACGGCTGAGAGGGACCTGGGGGTGGTGGTTGATGTCAAGATGAAGAACTTGGAGACTTGTAGGAGGGCAGTGGCCAAGACCAACAGGCTGCTGGGATGCATCGCTAGGGGGATCACCTCCAGAAGAAGGGAAGTGATACTCCCCCTGTATAACTGCTTGGTGAGGCCACACTTTGAGTACTGCGTGCAGTTTTGGAGGCCACACTTAAAGAGGGACATTGAACTCCTGGAGAGGGTCCAGAGGAGGGCAACCAAAATGATCTGGGGCTTGGGGGGACAGAACCTATGGGGAGAGGCTCGAAGAGCTAAATATGTACACATTGGAAGAGAGAAGGGACCTGGGGACATGATAGAGGTCTTCAAGTACATGAAGGGGTTAAATAGGGAGAAGCAGCCAAGGTGTTCCAAAGGAAAGGGGGCAACTAGAGGCATGGGTGGAAGCTGGGGGAGATTCAGAAGAGAAAGGAGGAAAGGTGCTACTTCACTGAGAGGGGTGGAGCCATGGAATGCGCTGCCCAGGGGGCTGGTGGAGGCAGAGATGGTGGAGGGTTCAGGGGGTGGGACAGGTACAGGGTTCTAGATGCAAAAGGTCCTCTGTGGTGAATACCGGGACTGGGAAGGGAGAAGCCAGAGAGGATCAGGGGGACAGCAACATTAGCTCTCAGGGTGGGGGCTGACCAAACGAGCAGACACGAAAGACCATTAGGCCTATTCTGCTGGCATTTTAGTATGTTAGAGGCATAGAGGAGTGGTATTCCAGCTGGAATACAAACGCCATGAATTGTGAATTAGAAACATATGATCAGATGGATAGGAAACTGGCCCTCAGAGCGTACCCAGAGGGTCGTGGTTGGGGGGATAGTTTCATCTCCAAGGAGGGTCATTAGTGGGGTTCCTCAAGGATTGGTCCTAGGGCCCCTCCTGTTCAATGCCTATGTCTTTGACAAAAGAAAGGGTATCAGGAGTGAAGCGAGTTTCTTTGCGGATGACTCGAAGCTGGGAGCAGTGGTGGAGGGGATGGTAGCCCTAAAGGGGGAACTAGGTGCTCTGGAGAGGTGGTCAAGGAAGTGGGGACTGAGGTTCAATGCAGGGAAATGCAGGGCAGGGTTCATTTCAGATATTTATCTATGTGGGACACTGACCCACTGAGTATACAAAGTAAGGGTCAAATGAAGAAAAAAAAAAAATTAATGGGTCATATTGTTCAGTGGAACCCAGTTTCATAAAACAGTAGTTTAAAATCTCTATAACATTGAGCAGGTTGTCCCCAAGGTAGAAAAAAAGGTGGAGTCAAAATTAAAAACTGCGTGCCAATTGTTCCAATCCCCCACCCAAAAATGAACCCTGGGAGGGTACTGCACCTGGGCATCAGAAACCCGGGCCAAGTGTATGGGGAGAGAAGAATGCTGCAAGCCTCGATGGCTGAGAGGGACCTGGGGGTGGTGGCAGATGTCAAGATGAACAACTCTGAGACTTGTAGGAGGGCAGTGGCCAAGGCCAACAGGATGTTGGGATGCAACACTAGGGGAATTACCTCCAGAAGGAGGGAAGTGATACTCCCTCTGTATCACTAGGGTAAATAGGGGAGGAGCAGTCACGGTGCTTCGAAGGGAGGAGGAAGGGGCAACTAGAAGGCATGGGTGGAAGCTAGAGGGGGGAAGATTCAGGGGAGAAAGGAGGAGGTGCTACTTCACTGAGAGGGTGGTGGAGCCATGGAATGCGCTGCCCAGGGGGCTGGTGGAGGTGTTCAAGAGGGGGTGGGACAGGTACAGGGGAAGGTTCTGGAAGCAAAATCCAGTGCAGCGAGAATACCCAGAACTGGGAAGGGAGAAGCCAGAGAAGGTGAGAGGGCAGCAAGGTCAGCTCCCATGGTGGGAGCTGACCAAACGAGCAGACATGAAAGACTGTTAGGCCTATTCTACTGGCATTTTAGTATATTAGTATCTATAACTGCTTGGTGAGGCTGCACCTCGAGTATTGTGTGCAGTTTTGGAGGCCGCACTGATAAAGGGATACTGCACTCCTGGAAAGGGTCCAGAGGAGGGCAACCAAAATGATCTGGGGCTTGGGGGAAAAGGACCCATGGGGAGAGACTCAAGGAGCTAAATATGTACACACTGGAAGAGAGAAGGGACGGGGGGAAGAGACATGACAGAGGTCTTCAAGTACATGAAGGGAGTAAATAGGGAGGCTCAGTCGGGGTGCTCCAAAGGAAGGGGGCAACTAGAGGGCATGGGTGAACGCTGGGGGGACTCAGGGGAAAGAGGAGGTGCTACTTCACTAACAGGGTGGTAGAATCATGGAATGTGCTGCCCGGGGGGACTAGTGGAGGCAGAGACTGTGGAAGGGTTCAAGAGGGGTTGGGACAGTTACAGGTGAAGGGTTGTGCAGGCAAAGTCCAATGCAAGGGGAATACCCTGGACTGGAAATGGAGAATCCAGAGACGGCAGGAGGTGGGGGGACGGACGGACAGCAAGATCAGCTCCCAGGGTGGGAGCTGACCAAACGGTTATTACCGAAGACAGGGCCCACTTAAGCTGGCATTTTAGTACGTTAGTATAAAGCATATTACACCTCGAAAAGTGGCGTGCAGAACAGGGTGAAATGCCATTAATTTCTAGCCCTTGACCCCCCGAATAACATTATTGCATGTTTTTATACTTTAAAATCTAGAAATTAAGGGTTTAGGTCTACTTCCACCCTGGACAATCTATTGTTCAAAACAGACTGTTAGAAAGACTGAAAACTGCAGACGGCTCTGGAGAGAGTTAAAAGTACTACTGCATTCTGCAATTATCATTTGATCTGTTTGTTCCTTAATAAAAGCAAACTGAAGTGGTACTGTAACATGTGGCACTCTGATTGGGCCGATTAGCAACGTATGTATCCACCCCACTCCTGCAAAAGCTATTTTAGGCCTGCTTTGCCAGCACTTCTAGTTCATCATAGGGAGGCATGCAGTTCGTGCCAGCACTTCTAGTTAGTGCATCGTAGGGAGGCACGTAGTTTGTACTTCGGGCCCTCACAAAGTGCAGACCTGTAAATGACATCTCGAGGATTAAACTGATTGAGATGCAATTTGCCTAGCAACCATTCATTAAGCAGGGTTCAGAAACAGGCCAGCAATACATTCTGCCTCCTTATCTGTGCAGTAAACAGATAACAGTCTCCACAGTGTCCTCACCCCTCCTTTAAAGACTAAAATTATAAACAGCTTCCTTAGAACTTCCACCTCCAGTACCAGACCTTATAATGAAAACAAAAATGTAATTTACTCTGTGCACACACATGCCTTACTGGGCCACTTAAGGGATTGAAACCCGACAGTAAAACAGTCATTTGACTCTGCCAATCCCAAGAGATAGGTGATAATGTATTTCTTTTTAAAGTTGCAAAGGTGGACCCTCCTCCACACCAATTTAATGACAGTTTTTTTGGTACCCTAACATAGCACATCTTTACTGAGTTTAAAGATATATAAAATGGTTCCATCTCCACTTTCAAGCCATGTTCGGATACAGCAGATAATCTCCCCGAGTTAACTGCAGTACCAGAAGATCAGACATAAATCATTTAAGAATCTCAAAGACAATTTGAAATAAATTGTGTGTTACAAATCCCCAAGAGTTTGGATGCAAAGCACACATCCTAACAACAAGGCTCCATTTTACCTAGCAACAAGGCCATTTGTAGTTGAAGAGCTGTTGCAGCAATAGCCGAGAAAACAAAATTCCTGACACAGCTTACACTGTGATCCAACACGAACATCAGTTTTATTGATTCTATCTGCACAATTACCCTCTGGTAACAATGACCTTCTAAAACTACAATTTGCTCCCCAGAATAACCTCCGAATCACCTGAATATTTACTAAGTGCCCTGAAAAATATGTAATAATAGATTCTCCTACTTAGGCATTTTGCACATGTGATTAGTCATGCTACAACTTGACTAATCAATGTGAGATACAACTGGTTCCATACATATAAAAGGAAATGCCCAGTTACAAAAGGGATAGTAATAGCACTGAAACCCAATTAGTGCACACACCAGCTGGTTCTGCTATACTAATTTGAGAGCTTTATGTTTAAAATCTAATTAATGGGATCTTATGCAGCAGAAAACATGCACAACCTGTATTTATATACTCTGAAAACCTAACTGCTCAGACCTTACTAACACAGGACTATGTGGTACGCTTTAAACATACGAAATGTAAAGAATTTATTCTACCAACCTGCAGACTAGACTGTCTTATGGTTTGCCCCTATTATACTAGATTAAAGCAAGGACTGTTGGACATAAAGGACACAGTCTTCTACCCTCCCCCCCCTCCCAATCCTAGCAAAATGTTAATTTGATACAAAATACTTCTAATAAATGTATAATTTACATATAAAAGTTTATCTTTCAAGGTCTGAGGCAAATATGCACACTTATCTCCCCCAAAACATCATGTAAGAATATTAAAATGTTTCGGAATGTTCAGTGGGACAATCGGGCAAATTAGAACACTTAAAATCCTTAGAATGTCAATTCAGCTAATAGGCACTGCATTAATATGTTATGTTCAGTTATGCACTGCAGAAACTATCCTACTCTGGGAGCCTTCATTTGCTTTTTATTAGGCACTCCCATTATTTGACAATAACCTTCAAATTACATTTTAAATCTTCGAAATAAACCACTGTCCTAGGGATATAGGTAATTGAAGCAAGATACAATTAATACAAAAATAAAATGCTATCAACGGCCCTCGTGTGCTATTTCTTGCAAATACCAGTTTACAAATATTTCAGTCAGTCCTACGTTTAGTGCATTTAATTGTCAGTCTACATGGTATACAGTAGCTCCTTTTCGATATACAGGACAAAAAAAATCAAATTACATTTCTGAAAGTAACAATTTCAGACCATAAATCAGACTCCTACAGCACAGCACAGCAACCAGATTACAAAAATTGTGCAATCCGACTGATCAAGAAATGATATAATCAAAATCCCACTCGCGGTAGGCCTGGATTTCCCAGTGACACATCAAATGTCAAGGACTAAAACCTCCACCGACAAACTGCTAAATAAATGATCAAACCGTGTGCAAATAAACTATGTAATACACATATTAGATGCAAGAAAGAGAATGCGCCAGAGAAAAAAACTTGTGCGGTTAACAAAACTCATTGTATTTGCAATCAAACTACTTGCACCGTAAATCAAACCAGTTTGAGTCAGCTGGGACTTGAGATCATTATTAATGATTACATGAAAGCACACCGATTTCTTACCGAGACTGCTCTCTAAAAATGCAAAAAAGCAACCTGCACTCTTAATCACGGAAAGTCTCCTGCGCGCATACTGTACAGGATTAAAGGAAAACAATAATAATAAAATCGGCCTGCCAGACTACTGCCGTCTCGGTGTCGGAACGATATGCCCGGGTCGCTGGCATGGATAGGCTGTCCCCTTTTTCGCTTTTCCCAGCCTTTTCCTCTTTGCAAACTCAGCTCACATCAGCGCTAGGATTCCAGCCGGAAACAGGGCTTCTGCAGGGGTAGGCGAGACGGAGAAGCATACGACCAATCTCGACGCGAGGGTGCCCTTGATTGATGGCTCGCATAGCCAATGAGAAGCAAGAGCAGGGAGGCGAGGGGTGGGGTGAGACCCCGGCGACGAGCCGGGTCGGGCCGAAGCGGATGTGAAGATGACGTCACCTCTTTGTTGTTGTACCGGCGGCCTCGCCACGGCTGAATGCCGGGTGTTTTTTCTTTGGGAATCCAGCGAATCGAAAGCTCAAGCCACACGAAAATCGGCCTTCACCGTACGGCATTATGGGCCGACGCTTCCACACCGGGTCAAAGGGCGGTGGAGATGGGAGCGAGATGCCGCTCCCTTCTTCCACAGCCCAACGGCAAAAAAAATCGTTTCGCTCAGCAGAAGCACGCAGTAACCGGTGCCGACTGGCCCATAAACTGCCCCACAGATACACTACAAGTTGCTGCTCCCGTACAGCCAACAGAAGATCGACAAATACTCTACTTGCCGCAGTGTCGGTACCCGGTGACAACGGATGACCACCTCCGCTCCAGCCGTGTCCCGGTTAAACCCCGGCCGTCTACCCTTCTCTATCCCAAGGGCCGTCGGCCCAGGTCCAGACTTACCGCCGCGGTCGCTTACAGGAATTCATGGCGCCGTTGCACCCCTTCCTCCCCCTCTTAAAAGCCGCCTCTCCCGTTGATTCAGCGGGCCGTCTCGCGCTGTCTGGGACTCCCGGTTCTTGGTCTCCTTTTCAGTGTTGGAAAAAAAATGATTTGCTGTCCTTTGGGCTGTGGCGGGCGGCGCGAGCTCGAGGAGCGAGCGGCGCTGCTGCTGTCTGCGGCAGCCTCTCCTCAACTAGCGCATGCGCCCGCGGCGGCTGGGGGGATTACAGAGAAAGTGCGCGTGAGCGTCTGAACCTTACTAGGAAGGACACGAGCGAGCTCTAATCGGGAGGTCAAACAATAAAATACATTTCTCTTATAAGTGATTCCTACGCCATCTGCACCAGGTGCTTCTTCAACTCTGGTTATTCTTTTTTAACCATTCCGCTCAACCATTTGTTACCGAAATATGGAACGCTGACCCACAAAACGAGGGGTACAAACATGGAAACTCGAACACTGCGGAAACCTGTGCTTTTATTTTCTCTGTTTTATTTTTGCTTAAGAATCCTAGAATATTAGAGTTTCTGCTTTAAAGTATGAGTTTACAGTATCTCCACGTGGGCAGAACCTTTTCAACGTTGCCCAGGGCATTTGTAAGGTGTAACATGAGTGGGATTTTGTACATAATGCTGGGCAGTTGAGAGGCATGCTTCCAACATTAAATGGGGTTGGAGAGGCTTTTTTTGGTTCTCCTTGAACCCCCAGCCAGCCACTCCTTTGGGCTGCGAAGGCGCGCTGCCCCTTCAGTGCTGTGACCCTGACGTGTAACCCTTTGCTGAGTGGGGCCCCCATGGCACAGAACTGGGGCAGAAGAAACATTCACAGGCGTGTAGCATGTATCCCTGAGCAGTAGGGGCCGACGCGAACAATTGGGCTACCGTGCCGCGAGACGACCAGTGGCTGTAGTCCAACCAAGGCGTGTTTTTTCCAGTTTTGTCACAACCTCCCTCCCACAATGGGCCAGCTGCGGGCTTCCTGGGGACAGGGGCGTTCGGTGCATGGAGACCACTTACTGCTAGGAACGCCACTCCAAGCCACCTCCAGCAGCCAACAGCGGTCCAAAGCCCACCCACCCCTCCAGGAGGAAAGCATTGAAAGGACATTCTGAGCTCCCTCCCTGCCGAACTCCGCTCCTGACACCCGAGTTCGAGGTGCAAACCCAGGTCGCTAGCATGCCGAGTAAACCCTTTCAGCACCATGGGACCAGCCCTTGTAGGGGTTTTAAGAGACTTTTGTGCTTTGCTCTGTCCTGGAAGGATTTTATTTGAAACATAATTTGATGGCAGAAAATGACTGCTTATCCCACCTAGTCTGCCCAAATGTTTCCCACCTATTCTGACTGCAGACCTTGTCTGGTATCTGTCAACCCTCCCACTTCCCGGCCTGCAGCCTAATATACCCCTCTGTCCCATGCATGCTTGAAGCCCCCATTGTTCTAGCTCCTACCACTTCTGCTGGCATTCTGATCCAAGCACCCACTACCCTCTCCGTAAAGAAATGAATTCCTCACGTCACTCTTGAATCCTCCCCCTTCCAGCTTTATTGCATGTCCCCTTCTTTGGTACTCTCATTTGAAAGAGACTCCCCACCTGTACCCTATTCACCCATTTGACATACTTGTAGGTCTCCATCATATCCCTTTTCTTCCAGGGTGTACATGTTCATGTTGAGGTCCCGCAGTTTCTCTGTAGGGCTTTTCATGCAAGCCATGTACCATTTTACTTACCCTCCTCTGCTCTCTGTCCTTTCTGAGGTGTAGCCTCCAAAACTGAACGTATAGGTGTGACTGCACCAGCAAGCACTATAATGGCAACACCACCGCCCCACTCCTGCTAGAGATACCCCTCTGTATGTAGTCTAGCATTCTACTAGCCTTATCCACTGCCTTGTCACAGTGCCTGGCCACCTTGATGTCCTCGGATATATAACCCAAGGTCCTTTCCTGCCTAATGATTGTTAGTATACCACCACAGCACATACACTTATCATGTACACAGTGTGACGGAGCTCCTGCCACTCCTGAGGACCAACCTTTTCTTAAATCTGTTGCAACAATTCTTCTATTTCTTAACCTAATATATCCTTTACAATTTCTAGTCCATAAGGTTGGCTAACTATGGGCACCCCCTTCCCTTTCTTGACTATGCTATAGTGTCCTCTTTAATTTTCCTTTTCCCTCTCGGGTCTCAGGTACAGGGAGGTTAGTGTGGAGACCTCCAAGCGTATGTAAAACAGGTTGTGTTTATCGTTGTTGGATTTAGTATGTAATAGCACTATGTCGTAAAATACCTTGACGTATTTACCTTGGGTGGGATATTCAAAGGGGCGCAACCAACTGATGCACCCCGGCGCGATATTCAAAGGGGGATGTTGCGCTGTGCAAATCCCGCTGCGTTGGGGTGCACCAGTAATGTATGTGGTACAAGTGTGGGGGGGTGTGCACATGCATGTTCGGCACATCCCGATATTCCACCTGGGATGTGCAGCGCATATACAGGCACACACCCACCTTGCGCCGCACGGGGGGGGGCACGCAAAGATCTGCCCGTAAAAAGCAGGAGCAAGGCCTGGCCACCCACAGGTGAGCTGCCCTATTGCAGGGCGCAGTGCGACAGCTGCCTGCAGTGGGTGGCCACCCGACCTCCTGGTACATAGTCTGGGAGTCGTGAGCCCCCCGCTCGATTGCGGGCTGTAGAAATATAAATATTCCCTGGTGGTCCAGTGGACCTGCTCCCCAGCCCCAGCGCAGGCTCTATATATAACGGTAATCCCTGGTGGTCCAGTGGACCTGCACCCATGCCCGATCGTGGGCCTATGCAAATGAAATGAATCCCTAGTGGTCCAGCGGACCCGCTCCCCAGCCCGATCACAGGCTGATGCAAAATAAAAGAATCCCTGATGGCCCAATGGACTCGAATGCAGGCTATAGAACACGTAATATCCCTGGTGGTCCAGCTGTACCCCCCCACCCACTCAGACCCGCTACCCTCTCTCTCCCCCCTCGGTCAGCAGCAGCTCCCCACCCACAAGCCAACTGACAGTACAGTATAGTCTGCTGCGTGGGCCAATGGGCGTACAGCCATAGTGTACGCTGTCAGTTGGCGAGTGGGAGCTGCCACCAGCCTGACGCGGGGTGGGTGGGGTACCGCTGGACCACCTGACAAGTTATTGTTCCAAAGCCCCAATAGGGCTGGGGTTCGGGTCCACTGGACCACCAGGGAGTCTTTTACGTCACTTAAGCCCATGATTGGGCATGGGTGCAGGTCCACTGGACCGCCAGGGATTATTTATATATATATATAGAGAGAGAGAGAGAGCGCCTGCGATTGGGCTGGGGAACAGGTCCACTGGACCACCAGGGATTGCTTTATTTTACAGTAGCCTGCGATCCGGCATTGGGGCACGTTGCCCGCTGAGGGGCAGGGGGCATCAGTCCCCGGCGGCTGCAGCCTGGCACGGTGCATCTGCATGCAAGTGGGGCCATAATGACATGCAAAAAGCCCCATTTGAGCCTTGCATTCATAGTGGCCTCATTTGCATGCTCAGTCTGAATATCACTCTTGCTCGCGGCGTCATTTCGCCCCCTACCCTCAGTTGCCCTGCGGCTGTGCAGAAGCGCCCCAGTGCCGTATTCAACGGGTGCTGAGCCATAGAGCCCAGCCATTGCGCTGCACCGGGTTGTGCCTCTGCCTGGCGCATTTCTGAATATCCCACCTCTTATGTTTATGAAACCTGTAAATGTTGAAAATACCATGGCACTAGGTGTTTTTGATAATGGTAAAAAAGTACTAGGTGACTGTTATAGAAATTAAGTTATTTGTGCCATCTAAAATGCATGTAAATTGCTGTAAGTTGAACAAGTCTGAAGTGTCATGGTGATTTACATGTATGCCATAATACTTTGCATTAGGGAAGTATGTGTGATGTTGTGTTTCTTTGAAACTTGGCTTATTCTCAATGCTCTTTTGGGTAACCCTTGTTTCAGTGCTTCTGCACTGAGGTTCTTTGTTTTTAGCTTGTTTGTTTTTTTTATTTTTATTTTTATTTGAGCCCCCACTACCCAAGCAAACAAGGCCTACTTAGGGATGGATGCTAAATCTCAACTGCTGAGGTAGATCAGTGAGTTAGTAGGTGCTGGCTAGGTGCATGCCCAAACTTGACATGTTTAAAACCGGGCTCCGACCCCATCTTACTGCCTCCAGCTCCTGTGATTGCCCCCTTAATCAGAAATACTTGCCACCACCAACAGCCTTGCCTTGCCACCCCCTCATAGCACTTATCTCCTATTTTACCTCTGCTCCCACAACCCTTCCCACCCCCAACCCCTCTCTCTCTCCAGCACTTCTCCGGTGATGTCTGACAATGCCTCCGGCTGCTACTACTCCCATCTTGCCATCCCATTCCTCCTCCATTGTTCTTTACCCCTCTCCTAGTTGATGCTGTTCCGGGCCATTCTATGTACTGAGCTCTCGAATGTGTTGCCTTCTCCCTTAATAACTGTGTAATGTACTGTTTACCTGCAATGTTGTTATTTCTGTTGTATCCCCTGTATTGTACTTCAACTGATGTGGAACCTTTGCAAAAGAACCTTGGCTCAAAATTATTTATAATCCTAGAACCAAATAAATGAAGGGGGAAAAAAAGTGCAGAGAGAGGACATACCTAGTCTGTTGCAAACTGATGTACTGAAGAAGGGATATGCCATTACCTAAGGTTATCTGCTGTATTTTGAACAAACATTTTATTTATTTATTTAGTCAGTCATAGGAATTACAACCCTTTGAGTCATAGACTTATTTACAAAGGCTCCGCGTCAACATAGTCATACGTTCAGAGAGAGTACATTAATGGGACATCACATTTCAAGTAATTACATATAATAGCCAAGGTGGCTGAAAGTCTATACATGTAGTAGCTAGGGTATTGATATTATTACAGTGGAACAATTATAATACAAGTGCAGCCTCTGGGGCATTGTCGTATAGTAGTAACAGTGATCTATACAATAGTGAGACAACACAGTTTTAAGGAAGTATTTATATATAGTTGCCTGGGTGGCTGTTGACCTATACATTTAGTAGCTAGGGTATTGGCATTAGTACGGGAGGTATAGTCACAGTGTAGGTGCAGCCTCTAGGGCATTGTCATATAGCAGAGACAAAGATCAGCAGCAGAAATGTCCTATACAGTTAGTCCTGTACGATTGGTGGCAATGTCAGTGGGGAGCGGCCATAGTGCAGCTCTGTGCAGGTCAGTTAGGAGGATTAGCAGCTGCACTGGCATTGGCGCAAGGAGAGAATGTGTTTTTTAGGACGGTCTTGAAGTGCCCTAGATTGGGAATAGAGGTTATGGCTGGGGGGAGTTCATTATACCAGGCAGGAGCTCTAGAGGGGAATGATCTCTGAGCAAGGGAGGTTCTGACCCTGGACACGGTCCGCAGATGCTTGTTGGCAGAACGAGTGGTCGCAGTGCGGGAACATGAGAGTAGTGAGGCTGAGACCCCCAATGGAGTTACCCCTAGGTGGATTTTTTTTGTGAGGAGACAGGATTGATATTGTAGTCTTTCCTCAAGGGTGAAGATGCTTGTAAGAGCATAGAGGGTGCAAGTATGGGAGCATTTGTCTGTGCCTAGGAGGAGTCAGCATACTTTATTAATGGCTATGTGAATTTTGTTTAGGGTGGTGGTGTCCGCAGCAGAGTAGATAGGGAGCCCATAGTCAACGAGAGAGAGGACAGAAGAGGTGAGAGCCAGGTTGACACAGAGCCACACAGAGATTGTGTGTTGAAGTTCGGTGTCTTGTCCATCTGTTATCCCACAACCCTTCCACACAGAGCCCCACTGTTCTATGTCCTAGATGCATTATTTTACAGTTTTTGGCATTGAACCCCAGCTGCCATGTTTTTGACCATTCCTCAAGTTTCTCAAGATCCTGGTGCCTTTTTTCCACTCCTTCCTAGGTCCACACTATTTCAGATTTTGGATTCGTCTGCAAAAAGGCATACCTTCTCTTTCAGCTCTTCTGCAATGTCCCCAGTTGGATTTGTTCCCAGATTGGTGTGACATTGTTCCTGCCTACTCCAGTGTGATTTTTTTTTTCCCTTGTTAGCTTTCAGCAGTGACTACACGATTTCCTATGGGATCAGGGTTGCTCTGCCTTCCTATACATGCAGTACAACTCCGTTCCAACAAGGTTCCCTGTTGACTGCATCATATTTTTGTAAAATGTATTATTTTTTATTTGTAACATGTTTTGCCAGGTAAGCAAACAGAGTCCAAATGTACTTGTTGCAAAGGGGGAAGGGGTCTAAATCAGGAAATACAATACTGGTAGAAAAAGGTAAAAAGTCTATATACGCACGCACGCGCGCGCACACACACACACACACACACAAAGTTACAAGTCAAACGAGCATGATGAATATATACAAAGTCACCAGTTAACATAGTATATACAGAGTCTGCATCTAGGAACCCAGTGTGGCTGACCATCTGCAGCAAGAAGAAACCACAGGGAGGAGTCTGCTCCAGACGAAGCATAAGTCTCTACTGTTTCTGGAGAAATGGACTCACCGTATGTATTTCAATTTTTATTTAATAACTATAGATCACGGTACTGCTAAAAGTTGCCTGCCAACATTTCAAAGGAAAAATCCGTCTTCCTTAGGGCAGCAGTTACTGGCCAAATGGTTTTCTGAGCAAAGTGAACTGTTTTTCGTAAAATCATAGCCTTGTTGGCACACCCAGAGAGACTTGGGGCTGGATTCACAAAGTTGTCAGAAGGTGCAAAACCTTCCCTGAGTCCTCAAAACTGCCGTAGCTATGGAAAAAAAGGGGAGATTGCTCTAAGTGCTATTCACAAAAACGTCCGCAGCTCTGGAAAAACCCATTAGGGACTGTGGAAAAAAAAAAAGTGCAGCTGCGGAAGTCCCTGACGGGAAAAAAAGGTGTGAGATAACTAAGACACAGCCCCTGAAAGGCTATTCTCAGCCAGTTTTTTTTGCAGTTGCGGAAAACATTTTAAACAGTGGAATGAGGTGTCACTCTCCCTCAGCAAACTGCAGTAGTGCCCCAACAATTGGAATCAGTTAAGGCGGAGGTGAGGTACAGGTAATATCATCCCAGATAGTATAGCAGTGGCTGACGTTACAGCAACAAAAGCACACAATGCCATGATATGGCAACAGGCAACAACCACCAGACCTAGTGCAGTCCATGATGGAGCCCCACAGGCAGTAGAGCCTGGCCAGCCTGCAGCGAATGCTACCCCTTCAGGCAACAGGAATGCCCCAGGGAGGCACGACCAGCAGTGACGGTCGGCCACTGTGGTGCCATGGTATTGCTGGTACCTGTGGTGCTGCAGTGGTCCCAGTTGAGGGACTGGTTGCTAGTCTCTGTGGGTGCTGTCAGCCTCATACTATGGCAGCAGTGTTAATGTCTGCTGCTTCAGCTACTTGGTTGTACTATTGCTGTGCCTCCTGAGCCATTTCCACAGCTGCGGATTCACAGCACTTGTGGAATTATCGCAGTTGCTGCAATTCTACAGCTGCGGGGATTTTCTTTAAGAATATCGCACAAGTGAGTTTCCACAGTGCTGCATGTCTTTTTCCCACCACTGTGGGATTTTAGGCTGTCTTTGAGAATCCTGCCCCTTGTCTCCACGTGCTGTTTCTCAGCCTCAGCAGGGTGAACAAGATGGCACCCTCTCTGACGGCTGAGGCTGGGAAAGAACATGACACAAGATCTCTTTTGGTGTGCCAACAAGGCTATGAACATTTAAAACTAAGAAATTAGGATGATTTTATGAAAAAACTGTTCACTTTACTCAGAAAACCATTTGGCCAGTAACTGTTGCCCTGTGAAAGAGGGACTTTTCCCATGAAACATTGGCAGGCAACTTTAACAGTACCATGACCAATGGTTATTGAATAGAAATTGTGAACATTTAAGAATATATGTGGTGAGTGAGTCCATTTCTCCAGTAATGGTAGAGATGTATAAAGAGTTTAAACGTTCTTAGAAAATAGGGAGTTTCCTGGATCCTGATTAGTTGAGAGGTACCCTGGCCCATGTCGTTATGAGACAGTATTGTGCCAGCTGGTACCTCTTCAGCCACTTTGGACTTGGCACAACACATGTCATTTTGCCACCCTGCAGAAGTGGTAGCCATTTTTTTTTTTCTGATACAGTAGCTGACCTGGAGTCCTCTTCTCCCCCCCACAAAAAAAACACACTACTGGCCTGCGTAACACAGTTATCGCAATGAAAACTTTTAAAACTGAAGTCTAACCTGTACTGCTCACTCCAGTTTAAAATCACGCAGTGAGTGTCACGCTTGTACTGCCAGAAGGCTGCTTTTAAATGAGAACTGAAACCCACTCCTCCAGCTGTTGTCATTTAGTTAGTTTTTGTTGACCGGGTAAGTGCACTAGACAGATTCTGCCTATTTTCAGGCACGACCCGGGGGAAGGGGATACAGATGAATGCTTACCGACCTTGAACCAGATTAAGCTGTTAGTGGTATTTTTAGTGAGTGAGGGAAATTTGGCCAGGACACCGGGAAAATTCCCCTACTCTTTTCGATAAGTGCCATGGGATCTTTAACATCCACCTGAGCTACCACCAATCCAGGCAGATGGAACCTCGGGTTAACATCTCATCCGAAAGATGGCACCTCAGAAGTGCAGCACCCCTCTCATGCTGCACTACAGTGTCAGTACTGGGATATTAACCCAAGTGCCAGATGTGGGAACTGAACCCACAGCCCTCTGATCATTGTTTTTAGCATGCCAGGATCTGAACATTAAGGGTGGCACCTTTAATTATATTTGAGTGTGAGATCTGATATTAAACAGCACTGGCAGCCACTTGTATCATGCTGCGATCAGGTACGCGTTATGAGAAAAGCAGTAACTACAGAGGCAGTTAAGGGACATGCTCCCAATGAAACCCACATTCACTACAAAACCAAAAGACAACAAAACTGTGAAAACCAATATATTCTTTGGGGGGGGGGAGGGCAGACATGATACCCGCCATCTAGTGGCTTTTTCATAAAATGACAAGGACTACTTTTAATATTTTGTACACATTTTAACCACTTTTCATGTGAAAATGTTTTTTTTTTGTTTTGTTTTGTTTTTAAACCAGGGGACCCATTTTGTAAGCGGAATAAGTCAGTATGAGGTTTGGTTTATGGCTGATAAGCGCACTTCCCAGGTGCTGAAGGCACTCTGCACAAGCGCTGCATACCTCATTGTGCACCTGGGGCATGCTGTTGTCAGCCCCAAAACCACAACTCGTCGAGTCTTGTTCTTATAAAATGGGTAGAAAATTTCCTGGCTTTTGATTCGCTAAAAGGCATCATTTGCCATGTCCTTATCAGGACATTCTAGCAACTGGTACTATTTATGCCAACCAGGACGCAGCACACTCGGAGCTCAGTGCCTGTCACGGACTTAAAAAAAAAAAAACCTTCTGTCATCTATGTTGGCAAGGAAAACTCCTTTCCATAAACTATCAAATAAATTTCCCTTCCCTACCCATTTAAGCAATGAGGCATGACTAAGGATTAGATTAACAGTCTGTTAATCACCCCCTGGGGTCTAATGTGGCACGAGGCATAGCCAAGTGCCATATTGCCCCAGGGGGTAATTGATTGAATGTTAATATAACTCCTGGGAGTGCCTTATTGCTATTGTAAAAAATTATTCCAAAATAAAAGTGTTAAAAGTATACTTTTTGAATGTTTTCCTTATTTAGAGGGAGATTTTTAATAAAATAGTTCTTCCACCAACAGTTTAAGAATGCTGGTTCAAAATTAGAATGCATCATTCCAGTCTTTCAGCAGTACTAGAGGATGGAATGCTGACAGGAAGAATTCATGTGCCATGGTGATCAGGCTGTACATGACAGTGTAACATGGATTAATGTAAGGCTGTTAGGATTCTAACAGCCAATCAGATTGTAGCATTTCTGAGACCCTTTTTATAATTTTCCAAATACCCATTACACCCTACACGAAACATCACGTAAACATTTCAGAAAATGTGGTTGTTTATTTTTCCTTACCAGGGCAAGATGTTAACACCTACATCATAACTAGCTTAACTGATGATCTGAGTGTCCTCTCCTTGAGTTGATGCACTAATTATATATGTATGTATGGTAGGTGCTTACATCCTTCAAAATGTATATTCGTATATGGTTATGTATTGCATATTTCTCATGCATCCTGTTTCTGTTGTATAAGAAAACGTTTAATAAAGTTTAACTGTAAAGAAATTCGGTTTAATGATTAATTGACTTGCTTTGACGTCTCTCTACCTTTAGTCATGAGGCCTTTGATGCTCGGACTGTGGTATTGAGAGCAGCTCAGCTCACCCACCTGCCTGTTAGTCCACACATGACATTTCCCGGCCACGTAACCATTTATTTCATGTAATCCAACAGTTGTGAACAGAATGTTAGAGCAAGCAGCTTGATGTGAACAGAATGTTAGAGCAAGCAGCTTGATCCAGGACACTGCAGTGATCAGGAAGCCACTCGCTCATACTACAGAGCTGTGATCGGAAAAGCACATAAGTGAAACCGGGCGCTCACTATGCTGACTGCTGAGGGACATGCGCCAAAAAAAGCTGACTGCTCACCAACAAACCAGATGCTGTTTTCATGGATAGAAAAAATGTCATACAGCTCTCTTCATTGATAGAAAAAAATGCCATATATTTGGTCTGGCAGTATAGCCTAGAGGTTAGAGTAACAAGCTGTGACTAGCTTGGTACATCTAGCAGCCCCGGGTTTAATTCTCACAACCTTCAGTTGCTTACTGTGTGATCCTACGCAAGTCACTTAACTGCCCCAGAGCTCCCAGATTGCCCCTGAAAACGGGCACTTGTGCCTAGTGGACCTAATCTGGTTACTAAAAGACTAAAATAAAAAATATATAGTACAACAAAACAAAATAGACTGTCTTGCTGTGTGTATCCGGGGGGGGGGTCGTCACAGGGCATGCCCACTCCCAAGGAAACAGGGCACTCTCTTGGTCCTTGCTAAAGACACCCTGAAAAAAAAAAAAAAAATGAAAACATGAAACTTTGTGTATGAAGAGAGGGACAGACATCACCTACCTAAAATGTTGGCATAAATACAAAAACATTCTGCAGTTAAAAGGACTATTTTCTTCAAACCTGAAAGAAAATTGAAACAAAAATATACATTCCGTTTTAGTTTTCAGACTGCACAAACTTGTTTAGATTCTTGAAAATTGTCTCTTATAAGCGGTATAAAACATTTCGAGTTGTGGTTTATGGCTAAGAGCCACAGGTACAAGGGGAACGCAGCCCCAAGATAGGAAAGAGTTAAATACTGCTGTGTATGAAAACCCTGAGGAAGGCCCATCACAGACATGTCAGGATAGAAGCAAATAAACTGGGACCAGGCCCCCTGTTAAAAGTTAGGGAGTACCTCTCTGGCACTTTGGGCAGGGCATAGGAGCCTTGTAGTGCTTCTTAAGGTTAGCCTTTGGAGACTGGTAATGGCGCACATAGAAACCACAGGTTCTAGGCAGAAAAAGGCCCTGCAGCTCATCACATCAGCCCCATTGGATGTAATATTGATTGTGAAGGCCCTGGTGGCTCTGGGTGCCCCTTTTGCCACCATCTTTTGCAGAGCCATATTCTCTTCCCCCCCACGTTTGACCCCCTCCATACACGTGCCCGCACACACACACTCCTTTGGTAATCCATTCAACCCCTCGATCACTCTGTCTTTCTGCAGAAATGCCTTCCAGAGTTTGAATGCGAAGATATGGAGAGGTTGGAGGCAATCCAGAAAAGGGAAACCAGGATGGTGTAGGGGTTACAAGGGAAGCCCTGTATAGGCTATGAGGAGAGATTGAGGGATCTCAATGTGTACACTCTGGAGAGCAAGGGGTTACATGATCGAGACCTTCAGGTACCTTACAGGAGCGGCCGTGGCAGGGATGGAGCCTCTTCCAAGAGGATGAGCTCCAGGAGTAGGGGGCATGTTTCAGGAAGGATGTGAGGAAATGCATCTTCACAGAAAGGGTGGGAGAAGCATGGAACTAACTGCCGTTTTGGAGGCTAAAATGGACTGGGGCATATTAATACAGAAACTTGGGGGGACTAGTTATGGTCTACAGAGGTAAAATAGACAGGGAACCCTTTGTCAGACTGGGTGGCCCTAGCTGTCCTTTTGTGCCAACAGTTTTCTATGGAAACAAATCCTTATAGATCTGGGAGACCTAACAGTAGTTAGGGTGGACCACCCTACAGCATACTAAATTCAGGACATGCTTTAAAAATTCCTATACCAGTTCTCTTGCAGACAGGTAAAAATTTAGGACAGGAAAGGGAATTTCAGGACTGTCCCAGTAAATTCAAGACAGGTGGTTACCTTAATTGTAGTAGAACACATCTGAGCTTTTCACACACATTACAGATGAAATAACATTCCAGGGTGTGTGGTGTGCTGCAGTAATTGCACATTCCAGGTTGTTGAAGGCCCTCTACTCCACCTTGTGCTTCACAGCCCACCCCAATGTATAGGGGGATTACAGAATCCGTGCACATCTTGCCATGTGTTACTCATTGCTTATCCATGTTTGGAAATGTAGAAGGGAGTTTGGGCCCATTAGGTGACCATACAGAGTATGGTGCTGGAGTGCCTTGCTTCGGGTTTCCGCCTCCCTGTATAGCTCCCAGAGACAGGAGTGCTGTCTTGGATTGCATTTTGGGATGCATGCTGCTGCTTGGTTACCGTAGCTGGAAGCCCAGTCACGGATCACATGCTATTCTGAAGTACAATTCACTGAAGATGTAGGGAATGCAGTTCAGTGGTTAGGACACCAACTTTGTAATCAGGGTGACCCAGGTTTGGACACTGGCTCACTGTGTGACCTTGAGCAAGCCACTTGGCCTCCCAGTGTTTCAGTCCCACCTGGCTGTAAAATTGGTGGCATCGGGACCCCACTGTAAATGAGATACAGTGAATCTCAACAAGGCTGTCCTGGAAAAATAAATGGTAAGTACCTCAGAACCATCTCTCTTTACATAGGTGTGGTCTGCTGTCCCATATTGCATGGCACTTCTCATCCATGTCTCATGACTAGTTTGAGGCTCAGCTCTTCACCAGGCATGGTGCCTCTCCGCCGCCACAAGAATACAATGTACCGTACATCATACAGTACACAGCAGAGAGAGCAGCAGCCAAGTAGATTGGTTGCTGGGCTGTATAGCCAGGGGTATAACCAACAAGAAAGTGGAAGTCATCTGCCACTGTACAGATTGCTGGTTCAGCCGCATCTTGAGTACATTGTGTAATGTTGGAGCCCTTACTTAAAGAAGGACATCGATCTAATGGTGACGGTGTGGAAAAGGGTGACCATGATGGTCCAGGGACAACAAGCAGACCATACGAGGAGAGACTTGGACTTTTTTTTTTTTAAGTTTTCAAACGACAAAAATTTAACATTCATAACTGTACATGGCAGGAAATTGAGATTCTATCATATCACCAAGTTATACAAAAGCAAGCTGAGTGTTATGTATTACTGTAGATAGAAAATTAACTAATAGGGCATACTACGATAAGGAGGCAGTATACAGGTCTGGACACTTCTGGAGGAAAAAAAACGTATCCTATCCTATTCAAGGGACAAAGGTGGGATCTCTGGCCATGGCATGTAATAACCACTTAGACCATCTCTTTTATCCCTTTTCCTCTTGTTGTCGAATGGTATAAGTAACATTTCCATAGTATATATCGAGTTTGCTGATATTATCCACTCTTCGATAGTAGGGGTAACCCCTGTAAGCCAACGTTTAGTAACCTAGAAACATAGACATTGTTGGTAGGTAAGGGCCTTGTTATAGTGTGGGTATAAAACGCGCTGTCATTGTGCCCTACAATTTCAGCATTATCCCACACTACAGCAGCACTAAACTGGGGGTGTCACTGTGCCCTTCAATTTCAGCATTATTCCACACTACAGCAGCACTGCACTGGGGGTGTCCTTGTGCCCTACAATTTCAGCATTATTCCACACTACAGCAGCACTGCACTGTGGGGCTGTCACTGTGCCCTATAATTTCAGCATTATCCCACAGTACAGCAGCACCACACTGTGGGGGTGTCATTGTGCCCTACAATTTCAGCATTATCCCACACTACACTGGGGGGGTGTCATTGTGCCCTACAATTTCAGCATTGTCCCACACTACAGCAGCACTTACTGTGGAGGTGTCATTGTGCCCTACAATTTCAGTATTATCCCACACTACAGCAGCACTATACTGTGGGGCTGTCATTGTGCCCTACAATTTCAGCATTATCCCACACTACAGCAGCACTACACTGTGGGGCTGTCATTGTGCCCTACAATTTTAGCATTATCCCACACTACGGCAGCACCACACTGTGGGGCTATCATTGTGCCCTACAATTTCAGCATTATCCCACACTACAGCAGCACCGCACTGTGGGGCTGTCATTGTGCCCTATAATTTCAGCATTATCCCACACTACAGCAGCACCACACTGTGGGGGTGTCATTGTGCCCTACAATTTCAGCATTATCCCACACTACAGCAGCACCACACTGTGGGGCTGTCATTGTGCCCTATAATTTCAGTATTATCCCACACTACAGCAGCACTTACTGTGGGGGTGTCATTGTGCCCTATAATTTCAGCATTATCCCACACTACAGCAGCACTACACTGTGGGGATGTCAGTGTGCCCTACAATTTCAGCATTATCCCACACTACAGCAGCACTACACTGTGGGGGTGTCGAGCCCTACAATTTCAGCATTATCCCACACTACAGCAGCACCACACTGTGGGGCTGTCATTGTGCCCTACAATTTCAGCATTATCCCACACTACAGCAGCACTTACTGTGAGGGTGTCATTGTGCCCTACAATTTCAGCATTTTCCCACGCTACAGCAGCACTACACTGGGGGGGCTGTCATTGTGCCCTACAATTTCAGCATTATCCCACACTACAGCAGCACTACACTGTGGGGCTGTCATTGTGCCCTATAATTTCAGCATTATCCCACACTACAGCAGCACTTACTGTGGGGCTGTCATTGTGCCCTACAATTTCAGCATTATCCCACACTACAGCAGCTCTACACTATGAGGGTGTCATTGTGCCCTACAATTTCAGTATTATCCCACACTACAGCAGCACTTACTGTGGGGGTGTCATTGTGCCCTAGAATTTCAGCATTATCCCACACTACAGCAGCACTACACTGTGGGGATGTCAGTGTGCCCTAGAATTTCAGCATTATCCCACACTACAACAGCACTGCACTATGGGGGTGTCATTGTGCCCTACAATTTCAGCATTATCCCACACTACAGTAGCACTTACTGTGAGGGTGTCATTGTGCCCTATAATTTCAGCATTATCCCACACTATATCAGCACCACACTGTGGGGCTGTCATTGTGCCCTACAATTTCAGCATTATCCCACACTACAGCAGCACTTACTGTGAGGGTGTCATTGTGCCCTACAATTTCAGCATTATCCCACACTACAGCAGCACTACACTGTGGGGCTGTCATTGTGCCCTCCAATTTCAGCATTATCCCACACTACAGCAGCACTTACTGTGAGGGTGTCATTGTGCCCTATAATTTCAGCATTATCCCACACTACAGCAGCACTGCACTGTGGGGCTGTCATTGTGCCCTACAATTTCAGCATTATCCCACACTACAGCAGCACTTACTGTGAGGTGTCATTGTCCCTATAATTTCAGCGTTATCCCACACTACAGCAGCACCACACTGTGGGGCTGTCATTGTACCCTACAGTTTCAGCATTATCCCACACTACAGCAGCACTATACTGTGGGGGTGTCATTGTGCCCTACAATTTCAGCAATCAGCCTTTCATTCTGCTCTATGAACTGAGGGCCTTTGAGGTAGAAAGTATCAAACTGCCATGCCATGGTCTTCTGGAAGAGGCTTAAGTCAAGTTCGGTGAGAATGGGGACATGAACAGAATAAGATCTGGGACCTGTCTGACAAGAGGAGACCCTATGCAAGTTTTCCTGGGAAGTAAACACACAGTCCATCCGGTTATATGTTTGATGAGGGTGGGAGAAGTGTGTGTATGTCCTTTGTTGCAGTGAAAGAGTTCTCCAAATGTCTGCCCATTCCAGCATAGTTAACATTTTATGGAAGTATTTGTGGGTGGCTGGGAAGCGGGTAGGTCGGAGTGCTGTTGTGTCCCTATGAGGGTCCATAAGGAGGTTACAGTCACCTGAGAGTAGTAATAATCTCAATTGATTATCCAGGGCTAAATTCACAATACACCTGAGAAAATGAGTATCTGAGCCAGGAGGCAGGTACCAAGACACCAAGGTGACTAAGGCACCATCTATCTGGCCTTGTACTATTACACAACACCCCCTCTTTATTCTGTATTACTTTGAATTCTTGAAAAGCCAGATTTTTGGATATTAATGTGGCTACTCCTCTTCCTTTACCTTTTCCATATGTAGAGAGTACACTGCGGAGTATCCAAACTTATGTAATTTGGCACTTTCAGTTTGATTTAAATGAGTCTCTTAAAGACATTCTGTTTCTGGTTCTTCCCTTTTAATTACTGAAAATATTTTTGAGACTCTGAGATCTCAACATGAAGGGCATAAACAGGGACATAGGGGCTGTTCAAAATAAGGAAAGGGACTTCCAGTGACGTCATGCCAGCAGCTGCAGCCTGACTGCGTAGATCCGTCTCCCCTGGGATATAAATCACTAATTCCCAGCTAATTAAAAAAGCAAAACTGGGCAAAAGCAACTTTAAGAAAGCGCAAAGATGCCCCGACGAAAGCCGGAAAATCAAAATCTACTGCCAGACCCCTCAGATCCAGATGGGGCACTCTGATAGCGATAGCTCGCAGATATCTGGTTGCGGTGATCTCTCTAGGCCTGAAACCCTTAACTCAAACAATATCGCCAGGCAAATGGACTTAGTCCTCGGAGAATTAAGGGACTTTCAGAAAGAAACTAAGTCCACATTTGCAGCACTACGAATGGATGTGGGGAAAATTGAAAAGCGACTTGATGGTCTTGAACAGGCCGCATCCACCGACTTAACGGGTAGATCAAATTGAAAGGGCAATCCTCCAACTGAATCAAGAGGTAAAAAACCTCAGAGATAGAGCGGATGATATGGAGGCACGAATAAGGAGAAATAATTTAAGAATCGTAGGCTTTCCCGAAGGGGTGGAAGGAAGTCACCTTATCCCCTTGCAAAAATATTTCAAAACCCAGCTGGACATACCAGAGGATTGCTCCATGGAAATAGATCGGGCTCATCGTACATTAGGGCCTCAGTTACCAAACCACCCATGAGCAATTTTAATGTATTTTCTGAGGTACCAAGAGAAAGAGATGATACTGCATAAATCCTGGCAGAAAGGCAATTTAACCTACCAAGACCACAGAATTTATGTAGACAACAATTATCCTCTAACAATAGCCATGAATTGTAGAGCTTATGGCACAATAATGAGAAAGATGAAGGAGTCAGGGATAAAGTTTCATACGCCATACCCTGCAAAATTGGTGGTTTACTTTGAAGAAGGCCCTAAAAGCTACGAATCTGCAGAAGAAGCATCTTGAGGACTAATTAAGCTGGGAATCGAGGTCCCGACACACCAAAACACCAATATTTCATCATTAGTGGCCAAATTAGCACAAAAGGTGTGGAGCAGAGGATCGTCGCGGGAACAATGCCGAAGAGAAGGAGAATCCGCGATTAAGCAAATCGCAGCAAGTTTGAGACAGCAAGCAACACCCGAATCAGAGAGTAAAGCAACTAAACAGAACACCACATGACGTGGACTGGCAATAATATCTTTACCTAGTAACAGGTAGGCAGGCTATGCCCTCCCCTCCCCTCTCCTCTCATTTACCAAACTCCTTGTCAGCCTCTGTGCCCCTTATCCCATCCCCGAGTATCTCCTCCTGATGTAGACGTACCAATAAGCCTGCCCAGAGGCCTCTACTGAAATTAGGCCCCTACAACATAGAAACCTGGGGAATCAGGCTAAGAGGGCTCCCTTGCTGTGACACCCTAAAATCGGGAGTTGAGAGAAAGGAGCAAAGGAAAGGGAAGGGGGCACGAGTTGATGGCTTGGAAGTGAGATGGGGACAGGCCTGCCATCCGGCCACAGTGTGGCCGATTATTAAATATGAGGACACATGCAACGCTACGGTCAGTGGCACCTAACTAACCCAGATGTATATTGGGACTTTGTGTTGGATTTTAAAAATGTTAAATGTTAAATTGCATGCCCATGTGGATACCTGGGGAACCCTAAGAGCCCTCCATATTATGGGGAGGGCAGAACTATGGAAAGGAAGGGCCGGGTGCCAAGACGAAAGGAGAGATATGCTTGCTCTGCCTCTCAAACACATTAACAGGTCCTCGACTGGGGAGTGGATTCTCTTTGCCCCCCCCCCAATTACTCCCTCAATGCTGTGCGAGGGAGCTGGGGTTGGGTGGAGGCTTCTGCCTCTGATTGGACCATCAGAGTGATCTAATTACCTCCAGTATGTGAAGTTGTGCAATATGAAGGGACTCCCTGTGTAAGGAAATGAGCTCTGCTCCCCTAAGTAGCACAAAGGGGAAATCACAGTTAACTGGGAAACAATATATGGAAACATAATTTGTTTTTAACAATCCGGGGAACGACCTGGCATGATTATAACCCCCCCTTCCTTTCCCAAGACATTTTACATCTGGTCCTAAGCAGGGGTGTAGCCAGAAATATTCTTTTTGTACACGTACTCTCCAATTGCTGCCCTCACTGAAAAAAAAACACTGCGTATCCTTTCTAAATGTTGCTTCCCATAACTAACAAATCAGATTGTTGTCAGATGACTCATCCAATCTCTAAACAGGTTGTATACATATCTGTCCCCCAAACAACACATACTCAGTGGCTTACACTAATCTAAATAGTACAGATTAGAATGATAATGTTAACAAAAAAGTGTATGATTTGGCACAGGCACTCAGCAAATCTGTACTCAAAAGTGTACAGTGAGTATGCCTGCCTACACCCCTGGTCCTAAGGTAACCAGGACCAAGCCATACTTGGCACATTAGGGGACCTGGACACGTTTAGCTCTTAGCCCCCATGGAAGCCGCTCACAGTTTGGCAGGGCAAGCCCAGTTGGTGCTCCACTGCCCCAGTTCACGGCAAGTTGTTAATTCATTTGCTCCTTGAAAGTTTGAAGTTGAGGGTGGCTTAATTCCCTCACTACCTCATAGGCAGTCACCAACCTATAAAACAAGTAACAAAAATTACAATGTCATAGGATCCAGGCATAGCAAAGGGGCCCAGTTAAAGCTCTCCAATATCAGAGAGACTTAAATGGCGGTTGCTCCTTTACAGATAATGTCATTAAATGTTAATGGCTTAGGCAGCCTGATCAAATGTACAAGAATGCTTACTTTATTCAGGAAGTGTCATGCAGGGATTATCTATGTACAAGAGACACATATGAATGCGAATGAACATAAAAAACTGTTGGGGAGGGGAATCGCACAGGTGTTTTCATCCTCGCATGGAGGTGGTAGAAAGAGAGGGGTTGCCTTAATGATAACGGGCCAAACTCCCTTCCAGGCCACGATGGGGTGGGAAGGCATGGAGGGCTGCCTGGTAATTGTCCAAGGAAAGCTACAGGACAATGAGGTGACCTTAGCTAATGCCTATTTCCCTCCAGGGTCAAAAACTCGGACAATAAGGTACCTATTGAGGAAGGTGTTGGAACTGATTAAGGGGACCCTGATCCTCACGGGAGACTTTAATATTGCTCCAAGCCCTCATTTGGACTCCACGAGTGTCACTAGGGGTAAACAGCCCGCCCCACGTAAGTTTTTTAAAAGATTTACACAAGAAGTTGGCTAGTTGGATGTATGGCGTACCCTCCACCCTAGAGATAGGAGATACACATTTTATTCAGCAGCCCATGGAATGTACACCAGAATAGATCACTGTTATACACAAAAAGAAAGCTTATGATTCCTTCAGGAAGTCACCATTAGGGACATTGCACACTCTGACCATGCCCCAGTAACTACAACATGGGGAATGGGGCTTGAGAAGCGAGATACCTTGTGGAGACTCAATCAAACTCACCTTAAAGGTGAACAATTTAGGGAATTTTTAAATGAAAAAATACAGGAGATTCTCACATATAGTCCTGAAGGGGAGACATCCCCAGCAATCACATGAGATAAATTGAAGATGGTCCATAGGGGCCACTTAATACAACATGCCACCTACTTAGCAAGACAACGCAGGGAAAAAGAACTGCACCTAGAGCAAACCCTGGGTTTCCTTCAAATGGCCCACCAACAACGGGATCGGTCAGTGCTGACGCAGCTAAAACAGACCAAACAAGAGCTCGATAGGCTGTGTTTACAGCAAACAGAAATAGCTCTGGCTTTCCTGAGGCAGCGCTATGGAGAAATAGGACCCCCGGGCTTCACGCCTACTAGCTTTTCGCCTCCGTAAACAGAGACAACGAGCTACTATCGCCAGCATTAAGGACCCAGCAACCAACACCCAAATAATAAAGGTGAGAGGCATCACACAAGTCTTCAGTGATTACTATAGGAAATTATATACCCCCGATCATTTGTCAGATCATAATAACATGGCAACCTTCCTATCCTCCCTCAATCTCCCTAAGCTAAGTACAGACCAACAAGAGGGACTGATCTCCCCCATAACCCAGACAGAACTGCGTGCAGCCATTTCACATTTAAAAACAATGAAGGCCCCAGGACTGGATGGGTATGGTACAGAGTTTTATAAGCATACAGAGTCCTTAATCAGCCCTCTATTAGAACGGGCATGCGAAGGGGTATTGCAGGGCACAGATGAACCTCCTCCGAGCAGGTCCTACGCAGTGATCTCTGTCATTCCCAAACCTGACAAAGATCCTCAAATATGTTCCTCATACCGCCCCATATCAGTACTAAATATAGATTATAAAATATTTATGTCTATAATGGCAAAATGAATAGATGCAATCCTCCAATCCCTGATTGGCTTAGCTCAGACGGGCTTTGTAAGCTCTAGATCCACAACAGATAATACTAGGAGAGCCCTGAATTTGGTCCAGAGGATGCAAACATCATATCAGTCCTCCTCACCCTAGACGCTGCGAAGGCCTTTGACAGGGTCTCTTGACCTTTCCTATTCTCTGCAATGTCAAAGATGGGATCCCCCCGCTTAGTCTCCCTGATTAGGACTCTGTATGCTTCACCCCAAGCCTGCGTAAAAGTTTCTGGCCACCACTCAGCCCATTTCCCCCTACACAGGGGCACCTACCAGGGCTGCCCTTTATCTCCGGGACTTTTTGTTGTCTTTATTGAACCATTGGCCCAGGCCATTAGGCAGTCCACCTGAATCAAAGGGATCAGTTTGGAGGGCAGAGAACACTGCATTGCGCTTTACGCGGATGATATCTTGCTCTTCCTCTCAGACCCCACATACTCAATTCCAGCTATATTTAAAATATTGGGAGATTATGGAAAATGTTCAGGATACAAATTAAACACCTCAAAAACAGATGCATTAACATTTAATTTCAACCCACCCTTACAGTTTAAACAGACTTATCCCTTCCAGTGAGATCTAGAAAAGCTAAAATACTTGGGTATATATCTATCTCATGATGTAAGGAAAGTAGTACGAAACAACTATGCCCCATTCTTCTCCCAACTTCAAACTGACCTAGCCAGGTGGAGTGTTATCCCACTTAACTTGCTCCAGAGGGCAGAAGTCATTAGGATGGTGGTCCTCCCTCGGGCACTATACCTTTTTCAAAACGTCCCTATATATATTCCAATTAAAACATTCCAAGCATGGAACAAAGCCATAATGAGCTTTATATGGGAAGGTAAATGCCCTAGAACAAAGGCCTCGACCCTTTTCCTCCCCAGACAGAAGGGAGGCCTTGCCCTCCCGAATCTTAAACTGTATAATTGGGCTTCATACCTTTCATTTATTGTCCTGCGACTTAAACGTACCTACCCTGCAATTTGGAGAGAGATTGAAGAAGGGCTGCTCCCATTTATGGACCTGAATAGGGCTATTTTCCACCAGACACAACATGTCAATCCGCAATTGAATCCAGGCCTGTGGATCTTATACCAGGTCAAGTCTTGGAAATTGGTTTGCAAACAGCTTGCTTTTACCCTGTATTTAATCTACCTATGCCCTATATATTTACTAGAGCACTTTCCTCCATCTCAGATGGACCACACATTCAGACAATGGGACCATCTTCATCTTACCTATATATCACAGTTACTAAATGAGAATGATGTTATTACATTTCAAGAAATAAGGAGGTCATATAGTCTGAGGCAAGATGACTTCTTCAGGTACTTGCAACTGAGACACTTTTTTTTTACGCTCTCCCACTGAGAGTGAGAATGCTAGAAGATGTTCCCCCCATAATAACCTTCATACAGAATAGCATTACTACTATTGAAACCCTACATATTATTTCATATACATATAAGGTTCTTAACAAGACCTTAGGAGCAAATACACTTGAAATAATGGGGAAGTGGAACCAGGAAATGGGTACAGAGATTACCCCCAAAAAATGGCAAAGAGGCTGTCTCCTAGCCACTAAACTTACGTTCTCACATAGTTGGCGTCACTTCTCATGGCAATTAATAGCAAGATACTTTCGAACCCCAGCAATAACTGCTCATTATTCAATGACAGGCACATCAGAATGTTGGTGCCAATGTGCTGAACCCCAGGCACATCATACCCGTATTTTCTGGTCATGCCCCATTACACAACCCTTCCTGACCTCCCTTCAGGCAGAACTAATAGATCTCATAGGATCCCCTATTACCTTAACACCAGAGTTAGTTATACTGTAAATCTTCCCACATGATCTCAAGGACTCTCACACACTTTATTTACTGGGGACAGCTCTCCTAGCTGGAAAAAAAGCACAAACTAGAAACTGGCTTTCATCCCAGCCACCTACAATACCTGAATGGAGGGAAATAATAACACCACAAATATACAAAACCAAAAGGATATCATTCTCTTTGAATGACCGCTCAGACTTGGGCAGGCTGAAATGGACTATTTACATAATGGCAAGGGATCCTGGATTTGTACCCTAAAAAGAAAAGAAAGGAACCATCACATAATTAATTTAAATTACAACAGGGGCCTTCTCTGAGGCAAAGAAGGGAATCAGAGTGGATTAATTGGTTGGAACTGATCAGAGGGAGAGGGGTGTCTCTAATGTATGTACCTATACCTATTAAGAAAATCTCAAATGGACATGCAATAATAAAATGCTATAACCTATGTACTATGCATAAACTGAAAATGTACTTGTTTTTTAACTCTGTATATGTAAAACAAATATAACATGATGTATTTGTGACTGCCTCACCCCCTTCCGAAATATGTGAAAACATCAACAAAAACTATATTAACAAAAAAAAAAAAAATAAGGGAAGGGAGGGATACTAGAGGCCATGCTTTGAGATTGAAGGGGGGAAGTTTCAGGAGGGAGATGAGAAGACACTTCTTTACAGAGAGTGGTGGCCGAGTGGAATGTGCTGCCAGAGGAAGTGGTGGCCTGCACAACAGTGAGCGGCTTCCAAAGGGGATGGGACAGGGTAAGGGGGGGTTAAAGAGGAGAGGGAGGGAGGGGCAGCTGCCAGGTAGAGAGGCTAGCTGCATAATCGAGCAGACTTGATAGAGCTATTGGCCTTTATCTGCTGGCTAATTTCGTATGTTCGTACTCCCAGAAGGATAGAAGAGTAAGGGATGACATGATCAAAACCTTTAAAATCTTTAAAAGGATTCCACAAAGTGGGCTCTGAGGGTTTCTTCAACCTTAGTGGGAATAGGACCATTAGGGGCACTGCCTCAAGGTGTGTGTGTTCGGGGGGGGGGGTGATTCAAGAGGGAACTGAAGATTCACTTCTTCACTGAGACGGTGCTGGTGAAATGGAACAAGTTGCCAGAGGGAGTTGTCTTCCTTAAGACTGCACAGCTTCAAGAGAGGTTGGGACAGAGTAAAAGAGAAAGTTGCATGAGAGGGAGGTGTGGTGGGAGGGAAGACATCAGAGAGGAGGGGGGGAGGAATGGGGAAGGGGCAGATCCCTCAGTAGATACTGGGGAGGGCTACAAACTTGAACAGACAAGATAGACCGCAAGGCTATTTTCTAGTGGCTCATGCTGTGTGTCTGTCATGATACAATGTCAAGGTGAAAGAGAAGATGCTGTACCAGTTGCTTTGGGGTGCCCTGGCAGTGGACAGCTGCAGGGTTGGAAATGTTTAAAGGAGAACTGCTGAATCTAGAAGTAATTTTCCCCCATAGAAGCTGTTTTTTTTTTTTTAAATAATGCTTCAAATTCTGTTTGATCTAGCAAGGTTTGTTATCCTAATGGGTGTTTCTGATTCACATGCTGCTGGTAAGAAGCATTTTATAACTGTATGATGTAATTTATGCCCCTGTTCTGCTCTTCCGTTGTTGGCATAATGCATCTATGTTCTACTACAGAACTGTGTGGTTGTTCGGGACATGAACTACACCATACAGTTCTAAAATGGTACCACTGGTTTGTAAAGCAGAAACGCGGACTGAGGTTACTAAAATTGCTGAGTACCACTGTAAATAGCCAAAGTTTTATTTTTTTTAAAACCCATAGCTTACATTGTAAATTCCTTCTCCTGTTATCCTGTTTTGTACATATTTTGGAACCTCTATAAATAACTTTTGCTATAATGTCCTTTTCTTTTTATGTCCGCTCACAAATTGTAAATTATCTACCGAGTTATACCTTTCTGGTTTTTTTTTTACTGTATTACAATGTTGTTTATAATGTCTCCTGTATTTAACTGTATTACTATGTTGTTTATAATGTCTCCTGTACCCCCTTCCCTGGGTTACGTCTGGAAATGAGCTTCGGCTCATGATGCCTTTCCTGGTTATCAACTTTTAAATAAATAAAAAGCATGTTTAGAGCGTGCCTAGTGGGTCTTACCTGGCTACCAAATAATAAATAAAAATACTGCAGCTTAGAGTCCTGATGACACCTCTTTGCCCCTTCCCCAAGATGTGCATTTTTTTTATCCAGCTTTTTGTGCCCCCCCATCCAGTACTCCAGCTGCCATTGGTGATGTCCTGACCAAAATACATCTTTGCCGCTCTCAGGTTGGGGGAATCTCCCCTTTTCTTATCATCATCTGGTGAGAGACAGCTGGCTGGACATAAGAAGGTAAGGTAATCTTTATTTATAAAGCGCCTTTCAAATACCAAAGCACTGTATAATACCACAATAAAACCACACAATCAAGTGAATAAATAATTAACATAAATATGACAAATAAAATGCAGCAAATGAATAAATAGGTTATAAATCATCAAGTTCCTGAGAAAAACAACTAAAAACAGAGAAATGCTTGTTAAAAAAGATGGGTTTTTAGGTTAGTTTTGAAACTTTCGATGGTCAGGCATTCTCTTAACCGACAAGGTAGAGAATTCCACAGGGTAGGCACAGCATATGAAAAGGTTCGGGCGCCAAAGGTTTTCAAGCATACCCTGGGAATCTCTAGCAATCCCTCATTGGCAGATTGGAGGTGGCAGTACGGAATAAGAGGATCTTTCAGGAAGTCGGGTCCCTATCCATGTAGGGCTTTAAAGGTTAGCAAGCCAACCTTAAAGGTGATTTGCCACTGAACAGGCAGACAGTGCAGTTCACACAGTACAAGTGTAATATGTCTGGCCCTAGATGTACCAGTCAAAAGTCTGGCTGCCTCGTTGTGCACTAGCTGCAAGCGGCGAATATCAACCTTAGGTAGAGGGCATTGCAATAATCAAGGAGGTTGGTGACAAAAGCATGGACCAGAGTAGCCAAGTCATCGGGGGGAACCAGGTATTTCACCTGGGCGATATTCCTCAGATGGTAAAAAAAGGACTTGACGATGGCAGACATCTGAGATTTCAGAGTCAGACTGTTGTCGAGAATAATGCCAAGGTTCTTCACCCAGTCTGAGGTGGGCAGCTGAACGCCATCAAGCTGTAGGTCTGAGGGTTGCCCAGCCCCCAGATCTACTCCCAGGCGGCATGGGTCCACAACTAACACCTCCGTCTTCTCCAGATTCAGTCTCAGCCAGCTGGCACTCATCAAGTCTTTGATTTCAGCAAGACAGTTGTTGAAGATGGAGACTGCATCTACCTGTTCAGATAGAGAAGACAGATACAGTTGAGTATCATCTGCATAGCAGTGAAAACTCAAACCGTATTGTCTGATGAAATCTCCTAATGGCAGCATGTACACTGCGAACAGCATGGGTGACAGAATGGAGCCCTGTGGAACCCCACAAGATAGAGGGAGGGCATCAGAGGAATAAATTCCTGAGACAACCCTTTGAGATCTGCCCATGAGGAAAGATTGAAACCATTTAAGGACTACACCTGATAGTCTGCAAAGAAAACACAGGCGCTTCAAAAGCACACCATGGTCCACAACGTGGAATGCTGCAGCGAGATCAAGAAGGACCAAGATGGTGCATGCCTTTCGATCTCTCGCTATTAGGAGGTCATTCAATACCTGGACAACGGCAGTCTCCATGCTATGACTCTTCCTAAATCCTGACTGGACAGCCTCATAGATACCATGAGATCCCAAGTAATCCTCCAGTTGTAATGCTACCACCTTTTCAATAACCTTGCCTACAAAAGGCGGTTAGAAATGGGCTTGTAGTTAGCTGACTGGTTTTGGATCTAGGGAGGATTTTTTTAAAGAGTGATCAAATGACTACCTCCTTAAGGGGATCAGGAAAGACCCCCTCTCCAAAGAATCCCCAAATGATTTCAGCAAGGATTGGACACATGGTGTCAACACAACTGCTTAGTAAAGGGGTTGGGGCTGGATCCAAACCACAGCTAGTTGGGTGCATACCCTGGACGATTCAAACGATATCCATGAGTTCCAGCTGGTTGAAGTCTGACGAGCTAGGCTGGGTGCTCGTCTCCTCCCGCCGATCAATGCAGTCCCTCATGGGGAGTGCTGGACCGGTGCTGGCACAGACGTTGGCAACTTTATCTGCAAAAAATCAAGCGAGCTCATTGCACTCTGCCTGTGAAAAAGTTCTTCAGGGCTGGAGACAGATCAGACTGCACAATCTGTCTACAGTCCAGAAGAGCTGAGCCAGTTGATTTCGAGCAGCAGAAATCTCCCTGGACAGGAATTCTGCCTTCTTACGGGAGATTTCCGATTGATAGATCTTATAATGCTCCATCAATCTAAGCCTTTCAACATCCAAGCCAGTCTTCCGACAAGCTCGCTCCAGCCTTTGACCCACTTTCCTCAACTCCTTCAAGGAACCATCAGACCAGGGGTTCTTTGGGCGAAGAGTGAGCGGGTGAACATGAACAGGTGCAGTCTTATCCAGGACATCTTTCACTGCCCTATTATAGGCCAGAACCAAATCTCCCCAACTCATGCATTTTCATGACAAACCCGATAGATCCAACACTGCCATAAGGCCTTCGGGAGTAATATCCCTTAACGGGTGGTACTGTATCATCTCCGTGGGGCAGGCCTTTTAAGGGGAGCCCTGAAACTAAACCTTATTTTGTGATGGCCCAACCAACTGGTTCCACCCCCAAATCAATGATCTCCATCCCCAGGAGGAACACCAGGTCCAACAAGTGACCCTTTATATGGGTAGCAGAGGTAATAACCCATGTGAGGCCCAGCATCGACATAAGCTGGAGGAGACTGTCCAAAATACGAGAGTTCATCATCAACCCAGGCGTTGAAGTCTCCCAGAATTAACCATCTGGGGGACTCCAGTGCCACGTCAATGAAGAAATCCACGAACTACATAAGGAATTCTCCACCATCACCTGGTGGACGGTAAATGAGGAGTATCCTGAACCATACATTCAAAGGACCTGGTGGTCCCCACTGATACATCCACAAAGTTCAGTTCCGGCTTAAATATAATGGCAACACCCCCGCTCCCACAATTCAGCCTCGGGCCATGTATCATCGAGTACCCGACTGGAACAGTTGAAGCTAATATAGGGCCAGCGTTTTCATCCAGCCAGGTCTTGAGGATGCAAGCCAGGTCAGTTGTTCCAACAAGATCAGCTATAATAGCTGTCTTGTTTTTCATAGACCTGGCATTACATAACACCACCCGAGTTGGATGAATTTTCGAGGAAGACCTCAGCTCCTGCCAAGTTGCCAGCAGAAGGAGACCACTTGACCTATCAAGTCTGCTCATGTTGTTGATGAGACCTGGCTATTCACCAGTGCCTCATGCCCGCCCTCCCCCTTTCTCCCATCACCGCCTCTGCACCCTTGTTTCCCTCTGCGCCTGTCCCATGCCTTTTTAAAAGCTCTGACTGTCCTCGCCTCAACCACCTCCTCTGGCAGCTCATTCCAGGCCATCACCACTCTTTCTGTGAAGAAATGTTTCCTCGCGTTTCTCCTGTATCTCCCCCCCCCCACCAGCTTGAAACTATGCTCCCTTGTAGTGGTGCTCTCTCTTTTGTTGAAGAGACTTTTGCATTCAACTTTATTTATACTCTTCAGGTGTTTGAAGATCTCAATCATGTCCCCCCTCAGCCTTCTCTCCTCCAGGGAGTACTTTCAGAGTGCTTCCAACCTTTCCTTGTATGATCTATCCTGCTGCCCTGATCATCTTAGTTGCCCTCCTCTGCACCCCCTCTAGCAGCTTGATGTCCTATTTTAGGTGTGTGTTCCAAAACCTCACTCCGTACTCCCAAGTGCGGCCTCACCAGTGACTTATACAGAGGCATGATTACCTTGTTGTTCCTGCTGCTAATCCCCCTTGCTATACATTCCAGCATCCTGTTTGCTTTTGCCACTGCCTTTTTTGCATTGAGATGATTGTTTCAGGTCACTTGTTATCATAACCCCCAGGTACTTTTCTTCCTCAGTCCCAGCTATCTGCACTTTTCCCAAGTAGTACTCTACCTGTAGGTTCTTTGCCCCAATGTGTATCACATTACAGTTTTTGGCATTGAACCCCAGTTGGCAGATCCCTGACCATTTCTCCAGTCTGGCTAAGTCTTGCCTCAGCTCTTGTATCCCCTCTTGTGTATCCACCCTTCCATAGAGCTTGGTGTCATCAACGAACAAGCACATTTTGCCCTGGATACCCTCCCCTATGTCTCCTATGAAGACATTAAATAGTACCAGACCCAACACTGACCCCCTGTGAAACCCAGCTGGTGACCTCCTCCGCACTAGAGGATTCCCCTCCTACAACTACCACCCCCTTCGTTCTCCCTTCCAACCAATTTTCAACCTTTCTTGCTACTCTCTCCCCTACCCCATGTCCCCTCAGTTTTGCGATTAGCCTCCTGTGTGGCACCGAATCAAAGGCTTTGCTAAAGTTTAGATATATGACGTCCACTGCCTGCCCCTTGTCTACCACCTTTGTGACCCAGTCAAAGAACTCCACTAAGTTTGTTTGGCACAATCTGACCACCACAAACCCATGCAGTTTATTGTACTATAGGCCACTGCCCTCCATATACCTCACCAGCCCCTCCTTGATTATTGACTCTAGAAGCTTATACACTATCAAGGTCAGGCTGACTGGCCTGTCATTGCCTGGATCCTCCCTTGGTCCACTTTTGTGGAGTGGCACCACGTGCGCAGTTCTCCAGTCCTCTGGCACTAACCCTGAGTCCAGGGAGCTATTGAACAGGGCTGCCAGTTCATCAGCCACCTCCCTGAGCACTCTGGGGTGTATCTCATCCAGCCCTGGAGACTTATTCACCTTCAGTGCCATCAGCCCCTCCCTCACCCTCTCGATCCCTATGGTCCAAATTGGGTCACCTCCAGCTCCCTCCTCCACTGTTCCCACTTCTGGCATTGGTCCCTCTTTCTCCTTTGTGAAGACAGAGCAGAAATATTGGTTTAATACTTCTGCCTTGGACCTGTCCTCTGTGACCCAATTATCCCCATTCTTGAGTCTGACTATGCCATCCTTTTTGTCCCTCTTTTCTCTTATGTAGTTGAAAAAGGCTTTTTCGTCCTTCTTTATTCCTTTAGCTATTTTTAGCTCTTTCTGTGCTTTGGCATTCTATACCTCATTACTTGCTAGGTTTGCCAGCCTCCAGAATTCCTCGATGTCCTCCTCCCTAGCTGTTCTTTTGCTTTTCTTGTATACTGCCCTCATTTGCCTTATTATTCCTTTAACCTCCCCACTGAACCAGCTTGGTTGTCTGGCCCCTCTTTTCTTGCCCTTCGTTCTCATGCAACTGCTTGTTGCCTTATGAACGGCCTTCTTAATGGCTTCCCATAGTCTCTGCACTCCCATTCTCTTCTCTATGCTCCCCAGGTCCTCCTTAATCATTTCCCTCATTTTGCTAAAGTTTGCTTTTTTGAAATCCAGAGTCCTAGTCTTTGATGGGATGTCCACCTTGCCCATGTCTATACTGAACCACACTGTGCTGTGGTCACTTCCACCCAGGGGCTCCCTAACTTCAACCCCACTGATGTGCTCCCCATTAGTGAGCACCAGGTCCAGGAGTGCCTCTCCTCTGGTGGGACCCATCACTAACTGTGTTAAGAAATCATCCTGAATTGCATGTAGTATTACCTGGCTTCTTGCACAGGATGTGGCAGGAGTGCCCCAGTCTATTTTGGGCAGGTTGAAGTCCCCTGTCACTACCACCTCCCCCCTCCCTGCTGCATTCCTTAACTGTGTACACAGGTCTTCATCCATCTCTTCACCCTGATTAGGTGGACTATATATGACCCCAACCTGATTTTTCTTCCCCTGCTGTTCTGGAGTTGTAACCACAGTGTCTCAATGTTCCCCCCTTTCTGCTCCTCCTCCTCCTTCCTTGTGCACATTATACCCTCCCTGATATAAGCCACCCCTTTCCCTGTTGTGCTGTCTTTTCTAAACAGCTTATACCGTGGGATCGATAGATCCCAGTTGTGATATGCAGTGGCCCAGGTCTCTGTAATAGCTGCTGTATCCACCTCACCCTCCGCCAGGAGGGCTTGCATCTCTGCCATTTTGTTCCCAATATTACGCGCATTCAGTGAGATGACCATCCACTTCATCTCCTTTGTACCCCTGCCTTTTGTGTTACTTTTAATGTCCTTCACTTCCCCTCATCCTCCTCCTCCCCTCCACTCTTTCTTTCTCTGTTTCCCCACCCTCCCTGATTTCATCATGTGTGGGGGGAAGGTTGTCTGGCCTCCCCGGCTTCTCCTCCCCTCTCTTACAGTTTAAACCCAGCTCCTTTGCCATGTAGATTCCCAATCTGCCTTTTAAAATGTTCTTACCTTCCTAGCTTAGGTGAAGTCTGTCATGGCTGCATAGTCTTTTGTCTGACCATATATCATCCCCTTTCCCTATAAAACCGTACCCCTCTTCCTTACACCAGTCTTCCAGCCATACGTTGAATTTGTCGATTCTCCTTTTTCTAGCAGTGCTTGCCCTAGGGATGGGGATGATTTCTGAAAATGCCAACAAGTTCACGGACTCCCTGCATGTCCTTGCTATGTTCCTAAATCTCTCCGGCATCATCTCCGCCTCTTCCCCTGCTAGGTCATTGGTACCAATGTGCAGCACCAGGTCTGGCTTGCTTCCCTGCTTACTCAGCAGCTTCTTTACCCTTAATGGTGTATTCGCTGCCACCAATTCCAGCACGCTGGTTACCATTGTTTTGTTCTGGGGGACCTCCCCTCTTCCCCATTTTATACCCCTGCTGATAGAATCTCCAATGGTTATTATTTTGCTATTCCCGGTGTGTCTCTCCCCTGCCCATTTTTCCTCTTCTATGAAGCCATTCCCTCTTTCCCCATTACTTCCCTGTCTTTTGCCCTGCTATTTACACCTGCTTCAGTGCCTCCCTCTTTCATCATCCTTGTCTCCATAAGGACGTTCACCCCCCCTTGTTCCCAGCCTCCCCAGGGCCCTTGGACTCTTCCCTTTCATCTAGGTTGCCTAGGTCCACCCTCTTCCTCTCCCCCCCCCCCATATCTTAGTGCCCTGCTTCCCTTCGTCTCCTCTGTATCCCTCGGTTGAATCTGGGAATTGTTTTCCCCTCAACCCTTGCCCCTCCTCCCTCATCGCCCCTTGCTGGTGACATTTCAGCCCCTCCTCTTTCCTCTGTCCCTTGGCCCCATCCTTCTAGCACCCTGTATTTGTTTGTAATTGGCACATTAAAGAAAATGGTTTCCTGCATTTCCCTTGGGGCCCTTAGGGTGCGTGTCTCCTGTCCCCTCTTCACTGATTTTACATCTGCTTGCTCTCCTTTCTCCCTAGTCCTTCCATTGTGAAATGTATTACTAATCTGACTCCCCTCTGCTGCTTGAAAGGTTCCCTTCTGCCCCTTCTGGCACCTTGTGCAGCTGTTTGGTTCTGCTCTCTCCTCTCCTCCCTTTATTATCCGAGTTCCTTGCCCACCTGTCTCCAACAAGCTCATGAACTTATCAGTAAGCTATCTAATCTCACTTTTTAAAGTGTCAAATCTCATGCACACTGGACAGCTTACTAGGTTCCACAGTGTCCCTATGAACACTGCCGCTCCACAATTGTTACACTCCACTGTCCTCCCCGTTACTCTGCTTGTGTATCCATTTACCCCCCATGTGCTAGCTCTATCCATGCCATAGTTACTTAAGTGGCGCACCATTAGACTGTACCAGCTTCACCCCCTGGCCAGCACTTGTACCTCCATTACTTTTACCAATGTGTTCTCCCCCTAAAGCAGAATCCACAAATCAATCAAATGTAATGCTTTGTTTTCTTAGAGCCCTTAACAGCATCATAATGTCCCTGAAGCCCCCAATAGTAACTTGATCAGAAAAACACCCTGTAGTCCTTCCTATAAACAACTTAAAGGTGTTATAATCAGCAAGGGATAAACACCATTGTAATCTTAAATGACCCCCTTCCTCTCAGGAAAGTCAATTAAACGTCACCCTCAGAAAAATCCCCATCACTGTAATAGACCCCCTTTATTGACAGTGATCCAATTATCATTATCGACAAATAGCCAATTATCAATACTCCTCATTACCCCCACACATAAAGAAAATATATCCACTCTAATAATCTCCATGAATAAATAGTCCATTTTAAACAATCAATCAGTAGTGAGCCAGTCTTAGAAGAACCTCTTGCAATGCTGTCCTTTAAAATGCCACCCTGACACAGTACCTTTGTTTAGAGTCCACTGCCACTCTCCTCCTTTTTGGTTGCACACACCCTTCTTGCCAGCGAATCCAACCCTTGAGAGCCAAGCTAGCTGCAGCCCATGGTCACTCCCCCAGCCGCCACTCCCCTATCTCCTCCGGACAGGTGTAGCACAGTGTGCCCTTTTAAAAAAGGTGGTGGTGCGGGGAGGGTGGGAGAAAATTCAAGCAGGATACAGCTCCCCTCTGAATGAGGCAGCGGCTGGGCTGTTGGCTTTTTATGCCCAGCCGCTCAGTCGAATCCCCTGCCTTGCTTTCTGATTGGCCCAACATGAGGAGCTCGCTGATGCAGCCAACGATCCCCTGTAGAGTGGCCGACGATCCCCTCTGCACAGTCGCCCATGCGACCTCTGCTGCCGGAATGCTGCCTCCTGCTTCCCACAGCCGATGCGGTCACCTCTGAAAATTCGAGCAGGTACAGCTCCCCTCTCAATGAGGCATGACTTGAGGATGCTTGCCGAGGCCTGGTGGTGGTGGTGATGGTGAAGGGTCTGAAACCCCAGTGTGTGGTAGGATGAAAAATGTGTCCTATTTTTACTCCCTCAACCTGCTTGCACCATGTGCATACTCATGTACTATCTGCACCCATGTAGGAGCTGGGCTCCAGCGATCAGGTAATTTCCTTGTCCTGCCACACAATGGGTCACTACAGGAACAGCCAAGGTGCCAACCCCCCCCCCCATCCTGGAAGTACTACTACTGACAGCACCCACCCTCCTGCCAAAAAACATCCTATTGCAGGGAGGCAAGGCTCATTCCAAAGCCCAGGTCACTGCAGTAAGAATGCGTAGTGCTATCGCAGGATGATTGGCCAGTCCCCAGAATTTGCATATTTGTGAAGCCACTAACCAGCAGGGCTAGTGGATGGAAACATTGATTGGCTTTCCAAACACATTCCACTGACCCAAGTGGTGTATATATTGAACTGTTTCCTCCTCCAATACAAGTCACAAAAGCTATCTAATGGAAAATGTTACTGACCCCATACAACGCCTACCAGTGTCAGGCTGGTATCAGTTTCAGACTCTGATGCACTGCACTCAAGGATGTCTGTATCTTTGATGTGCTCAGAACCCCTTTTATTTGAGGGATTTTTTTTTTTTTTTTTATTAGAAGCAGGCCTGTCCCGTTACCAGCAACTTTCAGAGTTTGAGAGGAGAAAAAAAGTGCATAGTGCAACCCACTTAATAGCAAAACAAAACATAATCTGTCTGGATTCTGATTTCATATGTAGTACAGAAAGATTAAAAGTAGCATGATTGTTGTCCCAAAGAATGTCCACCCACCTTATTTTTCTTTAATGCTGCTCCACTGAGTCAAAAGTGGAGGGTCAAAGTGCATTGGTTGCCCCCCCCCAAAAAAAAATGTGAAGGTTCTGCTGGCCCTGCCGCCTATACCCATTACTATATTGTTTTCTCACAAAATAATTTAAATATATATTTTTTTCAAACTAGGGAGTCCGGTCTCGACAAAAAGGCTACATAGAAACATAGAAGTTGTCAGCAGATAAGGACCATTTGGCCCACCCAGTCTGCCCTAAATTCCCTACCTATAAGATATGCACACACATTGTGTTGCATTGCTGCAGATAAATTCTGTGAAATGTTTAGCACCCTCAGTTTTTTTATAGACCATTGTCAAGAGTCCTAACCCAAAAGAAATGAGGGCTTTGGTGCATTTACAGACCTCCTAGTGCTCTGAACAAGTCCGTCCTCAAAAGCAAGTCTCCAGGGGCCATTATAATCAGTTTAGCAGAATGCTCAAATTAGATTCACCTAAAAGACATCTTTGTCAGAAAAGCACTGTGGCAGTTTGCCTGACAAAAGGCAGTGTGGGTTGGGCGTTTGGGTCCCCTGTGGGTACCTGACGAGCAAGGAGAGACCGCAGATCAATGTACTGATATACTGTAATTGCGTGTGTGGAGCAAGTCTTGTGTTTTCATCTTGAAGATTTGTTGACCTGAAGCATCTCATTTGAGGTGTTTTGCTAATCGGGTGCTCCATTGTGCAGGGCTGTGGTACTTCAACTTTAAAAAAAACACAAAAGATCAAATGGGTTGTTTTTTCTGTAAAGCAGCAGTCCCATATGAAGGCTTTCATTTTTTTAATTAGTCAACAAAAAAGGCATATTCCTGCTTTTACTCTCAGTTTTCTTTTTCTTGCATGACTTTGTAAATTTGTTCTACAGGTACACATCATTTTTTAAACTCAGTTTTATTTATTTTTATTTTATTTTTTTTAGTTGGTGTTATTTTTGCTGGAGTCCTCGCCTTGCCTTTTGACATCCCCCTCTGCACCGACCGGGTATTAGACCCCCTTCCCTTCATCCCCCACGACTTACCCCTCGCGGCAAGGGGTGGGGAGACCCTCAACCCACCAGTCCTGATCCAGTTCAGGGGAAGCACCCTCCTGGCAGCACCAGAGGGGACAGTCATCATCCGTGGCGAGGACTTCATCATTTTTTTACTATTTTCTCCCCTGTGGAGAGGGGTGTGCAATGACGCCAGTGGAGGGAGTGCACACGCATCCGCTCGTGCTCCTCCTGGCATCTGCCCCATCTCTCCACCCAATCTACAGTGTTGGTGCACTGCCACCTAGCCTCCGCTAGATACCAGCCAAACGCTGACTACTGACATCCCACTCCCCGGAGAAGGAGAGCAGTCCTTTTGATGCCCGATCCTTCTCCAACCCTGCCAACCCCCAGCAGCCCGTGCTCATTCCCAAACACAGGTCGGCGGCGTGACGCGAGGTAAGGTGTCCAGCGCCTCAGCCCTCAGCCCTCAGTGCCACGGGGCCAGCCTAAACTCTGTTTTATTAAAAAAACATACCAAGTACAGTTGTGGGTCTCAGTACCTTCCACATATGCCAGTGCTCAGAAACGTATCCGCATGTCATGACCATCATACGTTTGCAACAGTATAACATTGATAAACAATTCATTAACAACGAAATCTAAGGTCTGGATTACTTGCACCAGTTGAAATACAATAAAATTTGCATTCAAACAAGAATGTGTGTATTTATTAAAGTGCATGATGGGCATCAATAGCAAAATGTGTCTGTTCAAAGATGACACCAAGCTGTTTGGGATGGTGGACTGTATAGAGGGGGTACAGGATCTTAAGGAGGATCTCAGAACACTTGAAAGGTGGTCAGGGATTTGGCAACTAGGCTTCAACACCAAGAAGTGCAAGGTTATGCACATGGGGCCCAAAAACCCCAGGACAGAGTACTACTTGGGAGGGGTCCGGACAACTCCCGCACTGGAGGCAAAGGATCTGGGAGTGATGATATCTAGTGACTTAAAGCACTGCGCAGTGCAAGAAGGCAGTGGCAAAAGCAAACATGATATTGGGCTGCACAGCTAGGGGGGATTAGCAGTAGGTGACCAGAGGTGGTTCTGCCATTGCACAGGTTGTTAGTGAGGCCACATCTAGAGTATGTGGTGAAGTTGTGGAGTCCTTGCCTTAAGAAGGATATCAACCTGATGGAGATGGTCCCAAGGAGGGCTACAAAGATGATTGTGGGGCAGCAAGGTAGATTGTATGAGGAGACGCCGAGGCCCTGAACATGTACTCCCTGGAAGACAGAAGGGAGAGGGGAGACATGATTGAGACCTTCAAGTACTTGAAGGGGTTCAATAGGGTAAACAAGGAGGGGCTATTCAGGGAAGGCTGCATCAAAACTACTAGGGGCACAGCCTTAAGCTGGAGGGAGGTTAAGGGACACTTCTTCACCGAAAGGGTGGTGACCAAGTGGAATGCACTGCCAGAAGAGGTGACCTCTGTGAAGACAGTGGGTAGCTTCAAGAGGGGCTGGGATAGATATAGGGGCAAGATAATGATCATGGGGGTGGAGGGATGAAATAGTCGAGGAAGGGGAGTGGAGACATTAGCCTGAGATTTATCTCCACTATTGGCGGGGCTCGGTGGTGGTGGTACCGATCATCTGTGCTCTGTCCTTCCTCCAGCTGTTGAACATCTTGCTGCACAACGGGAACGGGGCAATATGACAGCCCCCCCCCCCAGGGAGGAGAGCATCCTATAGGACACTGAAACCTTCCCCCCCCCGGCCGGGCCCTGAAAACCCAGGTTCATTCCTGAACCTGGGTCACCAGCGTTGGGCAAAAGCACTACTACCAGACAGACGGGTTGGCCTATCCATAGTTTTTATTTGAACATGTAAAGGGCTCACTACCAGTCTATGGTGTTTTGCTTCATTACTTTGGGGGAGGATAACAGGAAACAAAACAGCTCCAGCTTGGTTTAGTTGGGATTTACATTATAATTCTCCTGTTTCACAGCCTTAGCTACTTGAAATGGATTACCCAGAAACACTTTTTGTGATTCTTGTTCTTTGGGTCTGCAGTTGAAGTAGACACATCTGTTGGGCAGGGGGAGTACACCGCACTAAATGGCAACCCCTAATAGCTAATTCACAAGCCGTACTCTGGCATCATTGAAGGAGGCATCTTGCCAGTGTCCCTCACAACTGAGGCTGCGGTAACGGCAGATGGCAGTGGGCTGATGGCCGGGCCAGGATGATGAAAAAGGGGACGTTTTCCTGTTCCACTGTGAAGAACCAGTCTCCCAATTCAGATGCCATTGGAGACTTCAACACAAGAAAACAAATTCCATCCTGATGTTAAAAAACCTGTACCAGCCAGATGGCACCAGCTGTAGAAACATTGCATACATCGTAATTTTAAGGCTTACAGTCCGCAATAAGAGCTCCATGCCTACAGTGGGGATGGTCCCAATTTGGACTTCATGTGCAAAAACCTATTTTTTGCTTTCTTACTGTTTTACTGTACTATAGTAGATTGTATCCAACTAATGTTGGTTACTTCCAGACTGACTTTTTCTGTAACTGCAAACCCCGAATCCCGTGCAGCTGACATCAGAGCAGGACTGCAGTAGTGGAAGATTCAGTAGCCTGCAGTGCATGTTAGAGTTTCTACTGGCCCTGATCTGAGAAAAGAAGGACCAGAAAACAAAAGATCAGAGCTTATACAAGCTCTAAATATTGAATCTCCCACTGCTGCAGTCTTGCCATGATGTCAGTTGCAGGTGATTCTGGGATTTATGGTTACGGAAAATGTGAGCCTGTAAGTAAGCAGAATTAGTCTGTTATAATCTATTACATAACAATACATGGTAAAAAAATACATATACAGCCAGTAGGGTAAGGGGCTATAAATGGGGGGAAGGGGCTTATGGGCAGACTAGATGGGCCTGGGAGTCCTTATCTGCCGACAGTTTCTCTGTTTCTATATTTTTTTTGCGCACAAACTGCAGATTGGGACCAGTGTAGTGCCCATGGTGCTGACTGTTCCCCTCTGAAGTCAGAAGGGATTCTAGATCCATCAGGTTGTTCCACCCTCCAGCCTTCTAAGCAGGAATTAATGAATGTGCTGTGTAACCATGTACTGATTTATAGGAATTTCCATCCCATTCTGCTACCAAGGGTCCCTGTGACTGGTAAGCTGAAGTTTATCCAAGCTCACCCTGAAGGCCTATACTGTTTCCGTATCCACTGGTAGGCTGTTCCATTGGTTCGCCACTCTCTGGGAATAGAAGTTTATCCTAATGTTATCCCTGAATTTATCAGTTCTGAGCTTCAGGCTGTGTCCCCATATCAGATCCCTGAGCCCCAGCACTTCAAGCCTATCTGGCTCTGCGTCAGGGGTGGATCCGGATCAGGCTGAAGCGCCGGGGCTGAGGACTCTAGTCGGCTTCTTTGAACCTGCCACAATAAAGTGTGTTTGAAACTTTGTCTGCCTAACAGTGTTTGGATTGTGTGGAATACTGGACATCTGATCAAAATTGAGGCAGTGAGCTGGCTGCCCTTCTCAGCACCGATCCTGAACTTTTTGTGCACAACTAATTTCCTCTTCTTTGTTTCCCGATATCATGCTGGAGTCCACCAGATCAAAGATCCCTGTCCGTGGTCTAGTCCTTTCCCTTAAGTATGCGTCATGCTCCCCACTCCCTCTCAGCCTCTTTATTTCCAGGGTGAACATGTCAAGGGGCTAAAGCCTCTTCTCTTTGCTTTTGCCCTCTGTACCCCTGATTATTTTGGGGGTTCTTTGTTGCACTTTTTTTTCTTTCCTCATTTATTTATGCCGCCTGGTTGCCAGGTGGCTCCTATTTACTGTGGTTTCCCAAGCCCCATCACTCAACTGTTCTGCCCCCCCAGAGTCCCCCATTGAATACCACCACCCCCATGGCTGGGGTGACCAGGCTCCTCCAGAGCACAATCTAGAATCTGGAAGGGAACCCAGTGGGCGATGTGGGCCTGCAGCATAGAGCTTCATCCTGCCAGTTGGAGATTTACTGCCATCATACTTTCACCATAAGCTGCCTGTGGTGCAATGCCACATGTGCAGAGGCATGCATATTTACGTATTTGTTTTCCTGGTGGGAGCACTGATCCAGTGGACCATTTTCCTGCACAACCTGGGCCATAAAGATGCCACATAGGTAATACAGTTAGGAAATACATAATCCTGACCCTTACTTAACACTCTGACTGTGCATCTGGTGACCAGATGCCAAGGTCCTTCCATGCCCCAGCTTGCATCTCCGGGAAGGGCCACTGTCCTCCAGCTGGATCCTGGTAAACGAGGAGAAGCAGGCATTCTGGGAGGGGGTGACACAACAGAACTGTTCAGAGGCAGCAGCAGAAGGGCTGTCTGGGAAAACTTATAGTATCAGGGTAGGAAATTGGAGATGAGGTCGGGTAGCCTCCATGAAGAATATAAAGATTTTTTTTTAATGGCCTCTGTGGCTAGTCTAACAACATAGTGAATATTTGTTGGACAACCATGCACAACCAGAGGGGTTTTGATTACACAAGACCTCGAGAATGAAGCCTGAGAGGTTCAATGTAATCAGAAGCCCAAGGTGGCACTGCACATGGGATCAGCATGAGGACACATATTTAAATATGTGGCTTAATTAAAAAAAAAGTGCTGCTATGGCTGGGTAATTCAAAAAATCGAGGTACACTGTACCCCCAAGTACACCGTCACTTCAATCCCTGGCCACACCTTTCTTTTCATTCCTGCAGTGAAAGTATTGACTGGCAGTGGTTCTGACATGCAAGCCAAATGAGTCCATGTATAGATACAATGCCACTTAACTGCTGCAGTCTTCTTAAAAAAAATTACAAAAAAATCCTCTGATTACTCTTTGTTGGGATAATAGTGATCACAGCTCTGTAGCTCTGTGAGGTCTGCAGCAGAGATTTCAGCAGGAAATAATGCAGGACTGATGGCGCTGGATTACGCATGGTAACAAATTCCAGACGAGAGTCGATACAGAAGGTGGGGGCTGGCCTTCCTAACTATACTTCTTTCTAGCTGATGCCAGAACAATTGATCATCTCCAGGAAGCTTCATTGATCTCCTATAGAGACAAATCTTATTGACAGCATTATTTAGATCAGAGTTAGTCACAGGCTATATTTTGGGGGGAGGGCTTGATGGCAGAATAGCTTCTGGAGGCCCCATTATTGTCAATTATAAGAAAAAGAAAACCACATTTATTTATATATATAGTTTTATTGACCTGATAAGCAGACTAGATTATTACAGTCCCAATTTTCAGGTACGACCCAGGAGAAGAGTATCGTATGAGAGTCCAAGGTTACAGAAAAGCAGGAAGGCAAGCAATACATTCCATACAATAACAGATACAAAAAAGGTTACACTAGAGACCAGGAACTGGTCACAATATCAGTGTAGCACACTGTAGAAACATAGCATTTGTCAGCAGATAACCACTTGGCCCATCTAGTCTGCCCCTTTTTTCCTGCCTATACTTACACCACAGACCCTATGTGATCTCTGGCTACCTCCCCCTCACTTACACCACAGACCCTACCTGATCTCTGGCTACCCCCCCCCCCAACTGTTTCCCAACAAAGATTTCTGTGTGCTTGTCCCATGCATCTTGAAGCCCACCTGTGTTTTCTTTCCCAGTACCACTTCTGGAAGACCATTCCAGTCATCCACCATTCATTCAGTGAAGAAGTACTTCCTCACACCCCTCCCAAATTGTCCCCTTCCCTCTTTATAGCATGTCCATTTTTTCTCATGCACCTGTTCTGCTGAAAATATACTCACCTGCTGTACCTTGTTCACCTTTGTGAAGTATTTATAGATCTCTTTAATATCCCTTCTTTCTTCCAGGGTGTACATGTTGGTTACGTGGTACATACAGGCAAAATCTGATCCTTAAGCAGTGTAAACACAGGATACTGGGAGGAGCTGAGAGAGTTCAGGGGATGGGGGCAGGTCCCACTGTAGACACAGGAGGGACCTGCACACTTGAGCAGACAAGATAGACCATAAGGCTTTTATCTGCTGGCATGCTCTTATGTTCGTAAGATAGAGGACCCCACTGAAAGAGTGGGGGAAGCCAACTGGACTGAGTACAGGCAAAGTGGACCATCGGAATAGTGAGTGATTGGGAGGGGGCACAATGAACAGGTAGTCAGAGCAAGTTCCAGAGCCTAGCTGCATTGACAGCAAAGACCTGGTCTCCTGTAGCTGTACTGGTTTTAGGGACAGCCAGCAGGGGCATACCTTTAGACCTGAGGGGGTAGTTCAAGTTAGCCCCCTTTAAGTTCAGCTACAGTATAACTGCGAGTGTCACCCAGCCAAAAATGTTTGCCTTGTTGCCTACCGATGGCAACACATGCACACCTTCATTAGAACGCCGGCATCTTTGAAGGGGATTTGGTGGCTGATGTAGCAACCATAGCATGTTGGTTCTCATTACTGTAGGGTCCTGAAAGGGACTTGTTGGTTCTCACTACCGGAGGGTCCTGAAGAGGACTTTTTGTTGCCTCCTCTGATTGATGGCACAGGCACCTCCTGACAACCTGCCCCAGCTCTTGACCCAGTTCCCCAGCAATGTTATTCAGTCAGGGTCCCACTGTGGGAAGGCATCTACACTGGATGCTGGTAAAGTGGAGGGCCCCCCCCCAAAAAACATTCCTTAATATATGCAGTACAAGAGATCCCTCAGTCTATCCCTTCATTCTTAACTGTTATACATGAAGGGAAAATAACTTGTAGGAAAATAGCTAACTGAGCCGAAGCTCAAAACACATGTCTGCCGTTTTCATTACCAGCCTATACATGATCAGATATAAAGGCTTGTTTAAAATGCAGTGTCTGTTCTAGTAAAACTCTGTCAGCCTGCCTTGCATGCTGATTTGCATACCATGATGCTGTGCACATTGATTTGCATACTGTGATGCTTTTGCACACTGATTTGCATACCCGCGATGCCTTGTGGAGCCGGCCTTTGCTAGGGGCGAACTGTGCATTTGCACAGGGCCCCAACAGCAAAGGGGCTCCCCAAAAAACTCAGCTGTCCAGTTGGTCTCTTTTCTTCCCGGCCCTGTATGTTCCAATTTAAGTAGGGTGTAAAAATGGCACAAAACTGGATGAAAATGAAGATACAGAGTGGCCATGGTAGGGATGAGGATGCCTCATTGAGGGCTTCACAACTTCCGATATGGGGCCCCAGCAAAGAGATTCACACAAGGCCCCAGGATCGCTATGGCCAGTCCTGATGCCTTGCACTGGGACTGACCCTTCAGAGAGAGTTTCCCAACCAGACCATTCCTTTTCAGATCTGTCTGTCCTAATACCAAGAGGCAACTTAAAAAAACACTCGGGAGAGAAGGACGTGGGAACTAAAATATATAAAAAATGTAATTTGAACTTTAACAGACTTATTCGAGACATTTGCTTTGTGACATACTATGGAAAACTTTAAAGGATAACTGCGCTGAATCTGTAAGTCATGTTTTCCTGTAGATGCTGATTTTTAAATACTTTTTTCCCCCAATTGTTTTACCAGGAGGTAACACACTAAGCTGAAAGCTTGTTTACAGATGTGACCTGGGAGCACAGGGAAGTTAAGTGACTTGCTCAAGGTCACACAGTATGCAAGTGGGGGCTGTGGGATTCAAACCCAGGTCTCCAGATTTGCAGCTCAGTGCCTTAAACCACTGCGCTATACTGCCTCCCTGGTTATACTGGTTTCAGATATGTTGTTATTTTATCTCTAAATGCTTTTTAGCTACCATTGTGGGTGTTTATTTATACACTGCTGGTAAGTACCATTTTAGAACTGTATGATGTAGTTTATGTCCCTTGCTCAGCTCTTCCATTGTTGTCACAATGCATCCGTATTCTACTACAGAACTCAGTGACTGAAAGATACATAAACTACATCATACAGTTCTAAAATGGTACTTACCACTAGAGTGTAACTCAGAAAAAAAACACTGAGGTTACTAAATGGCCTGTATAGATGAAACAGTAACAGAACTGGAAGCAGTATTTATAAACAGCTTCTACTGGGAAAAATAACTTTCAGGTTCAGCGCAGTCCTCCTTTAATACTGTCTGTTGCTGTTTGCAATTTTTTTTTTCTTTCTGTGACCCCCCACCCCACTCACACTCTGTGTATCTCAGGTCTTTATTATTCTGTGTTCCTGTAAGGATACCATTCAAATTAACACTTCACGGCATCCATTCAGCCTCTTTTACGAATTTCTTAGCACTTCCTGCTAATAATCCGTTTACAGCTATAGAAACTGTTCCTGTTCTTTGCCCATCCACCCTTCCTGTTCTCACCTATCCTATCATAATTGTTTAGAACCAATGCCTCACAGTGTATCTAAACATTCCCTCTATTCCTCCCTGTCCATCCTCCCTCTACCCACACATTGCCAGTCCCACTGTACTTTCTTCATTGCCACATACCGGTTTGGCTCCCTTCCTGACTCTCATCTCTTCTCTCTCCTGTCCGCTCCTCCTCTTGCTCTCTGTGCTCCAGAGATTCCTGTATCTTCTCTGTTCCCCACCCTCACTCCTCTGCTGGGCAAGATGCCTTCTCCTGCCACCTCCCTTCCATCTGGACCCTGCTCCCGTCTTCCCTCCACCTCTCTCCCTCACTCTCTGCTTTTAGATGCCTGTTAAAGCATCTTCCTCCTCCTCACTGTACCTTTCAACCCCCCCCCCCAGCTACCTTCCTCTCTCACTTGATCCCCTTCCTGTTTTTAACTCCCTAAGCTAAGGCTACCTTCTGCTTTCACCCGCGCACAGTTTCTGTTTCCCCAATAGCACTGCCATCCTCATCACAATTGTTCCAGCGTCTGTGATGCTGCCCACTGAATGCTGCCCATGTAAACACAAGCCACTGCATTGTTAATGTTGTGCTTTTATACTTCCCTTCCCCACTGCCCCAGGTCACACCTGGAAATAAGCCTTGCATCAGTGTGCCTTTCCCACTTACCAACTTTTAATAATTATAAATGCTGCTTATTTTGCTCAGTGTGATAGTCACCTGAAGAAGGGACCTATTGGGCTCCAAAAGCTTGTGTACCGGATACCATCTTTGTACAAGACATATTTTGGTCCAGAAAAATGTATCAAACTATTCAGCAACTCCTGTTTTCCAAGGAACAGTATGGCTAAAATCTCGGTACTGAGACTTTAGAAAAACAAAGAGAGAAAGTGTGTGTGTGCATGTATATATATATATATATATATATATATACATACACACACATATACACACATATATATATATATATATATATAGTATAACTAAGATTCCTGATTTTCAGTTATAACCGATAATCACAGATAAAACTCTACCGATGTGTTTTTTCGTGATTTTGGTTATAACAGGTAACCACCGATTTCCCCGAGTGCAATAATGGGCGTGACATATGCTAAGGAAGTCAGGTACATGTCATACACCACCACAAGGAGCAAGAAGGGCAGATAAAAAGCTTGAATTCAAATGCTCACTCCACGCTGCTGCTGCATCAGAGAAGAGAGAGAGAGAGAGAGAATGAGAAGCTGGCATGCTACTGTTTTCCTTTATTCCTATTGCTCTCTCTCTTCTTTAGTTTTCTCAGTAGGCTGGAGCCTACAATTTGTTTTATGCACTCAAGTAAAGTGAACACTTTTCTGTTCTGGCAAGGAGCTTTGGAGCAGCTTTCTAGTTCAGAGTAAAAAGTAAAGCCGCTCTGCTCCTGGGGGTACATTTTATTACATGTGCATGTGGCATACAAGTGAGAGAGAGACAAATGACCTAGCTAGGCATGGGATCAGTGCAGTGCAGAATGAAACTGTGGAGTTGGGGAGGGGCCTCAAACAGGTAGCAAGCACGGTTACCTTCTCAGAGGTGCTGCCAGTCCATGGCAGGGGTGAGGCTAGGGTACTACACACCATGCAGTTTAATGAATGGTTGCAAAACTGGTGCAGAGCTCAGGGCTTTGGCTTCATTGGGGACTGGGGGTCCACCTGGAGAGATGAAGGTCTATACTGGCATGATGGTCTGCATCTGTCCACAAAGGGAACCAAGATTCTAAGTGACAGGTTTAAATGCTTCCTTGGCAAGTTTTTAAACTAGCCATGGGGGGAGGTGCTAAAAAGAGGCAGGAAATTTCAAGCCTCCCCCCACAAAACATGACAGGTAGTAAGGTAAACACTGAGGTACAGAGCTCAACAGAGAGAAGGACAGGGGTAAATGGAAAAACAGACAAGGGCAAAAAGAGCAGGGATGGGGGGAAAAAAGGATAAAGCCAGCATTAAATGGAGGGCAATGAGTACCAACACCCGTAGTCTGGGAAACAAGCTTCCTGAGCTAGTAGCTTTGATGGAAGATGAACAATTGGATATTGTGGCAGTCACGGAAACATGGTACACAGAGAACCATGACTGGGATGTCAACATACCGGGGTACACAGTCTACAGAAGGGACATGGAGGGGAAAAGAGGAGGTGGAGTAGCTCTATACATAAAGGAAGGGATCAAAGCTACAGAACTAAAAAGTAAAGGGGGAGGACAAGAGGCACTCTGGGTCACCTTGGAGACAGGGAATGGCATCACAATCCGCACAGGGGTTGTATACAGACCCCCATCTCAAGGGGAGGAAATGGACAAGAAAATGATAGAGGACATTCTCAAAATGGCTGAAAAAGGGGAGATACTGTTGATGGGGGACCTGAATATGCCAGATGTTAACTGGATGACATGTACTGCAGCCACATCCAAGAGCAGGGTCATTCTAGTGCCCTGCACGAAGGGCAGGCAGACAGCTAGTGTTGAAACCCACTGGGAGGAGCAATACTAGACCTGGTACTCTCAAATGGAGAGAGGATCACAAATTTAGAAGTCAGTAGACATCTGGGAACAAGCGACCACTGCACAGTGTGCTTCACAATAAGCACAACCATGGAGACGAGCCATACAAAAACAAGCATACTGGACTTTAGAAGGGCTGACTTTGGCAAAATGGGTGAATACCTGAGGAATACACTAGCAAATGGCCAAAAAGGAAGGGTGGAAGAACAATGGAGAAAAATCAAAACTGCCATCATAGAGGCCACAAGCCTTTGTGTGAAACAGATAAAGAAAACAAAGCGGAGTAAAAAACCACTATGGTTCTCAAAAGAGGTGGCAGGGAAGGTTAAGGGGAAAAAGGCTGCATTCAAAAAGTATAAGGAATCACAGAAGGAGCACGACAGGGAACTGTATCAATTAAAGCAGAAAGAAGTGGGGAAGGCAGTCAGAATAGCAAAAGCCCAAACCAAGGAAAAAATAGCCAATTCAGTTAAGAAGGGGGATAAAACATTTTATAAGTACATTAGGGAGCATAGAAAGGTTAAGGGAGGAATAGTGAAGATTAATAAGGGAGAGGGGAGGTGGGCAGAGGGAGACAGTGAAAAGGCAGAGTTACTGAATGAATACATTTGCTCAGTATTCACAAAAGAAGATGAGGAGGAGTTACCTAAACCAGACAATAGAAGCACTCTGGGTAGGGGGGTTGACACCAGTCCATTTATAGAAGAAAGAGTCCTGAAAGAACTCCTAAAACTCAAGGTGGACAAAGCAATGGGGCCTGATAGGATTCACCCCAGAATCCTAAAAGAACTAAGGGAGGACCTAGTGACACCACTGACCACACTTTTTAACAAATCATGGGAGGATGGGGTGGTACCTGAGGACTAGAGGAGGGCAGATGTGATTCCCCTTCACAAAAGTGGGAGCAAGGCAGAAGCAGGAAACTACAGACCTGTAAGTTTGACCTCAGTGGTAGGGAAAATGATGGAATCACTTCTGAAAGAAAGAATTGTTGAGTACCTAGAGGCCAGCAGGGCACAGGACCAAAAGCAGCATGGATTTACAGCAGGAAGGTCATGTCAGACGAATCTAATAGATTTCTTTGACTGGGTGACCAAAGTAATAGACCAGGGAGGGGCTGTGGATATGGCCTACCTAGACTTTAGCAAGGCATTTGACACAGTCTCACACAAAAGATTGATAGTCAAGTTAGCCAGCCTGGGAGTGGGTCCCAGGGTGGTAGCCTGGGTAGCAAACTGGCTGTACAACAGGACACAGAAGGTAATAGTGAATGGAACACATTCAGAAAGGGGTCACTAGTGGAGTACCTCAGGGCTCAGTACTAGGTCAGTCCTCTTTAACATCTTTATAGGTGACATTGCAGAGGGTCTGAGGAAGGTATGCCTCTTTGCAGATGACACAAAGATCTGTAACAGAGTTGATACACAAGTGGGGGTAGAAAGGATGAGAAGGGACTTGGCAAGGTTGGAGGAATGGTCAGACATATGGCAACTTAGATTTAGCAAAGAAGTGTAAAGTAATGCACCTGGGAAACAAAACCCAGGAGAAGAGTACACAATAGCAGGGGAGGTACTAACAACAACAAAATGGAAAGGGACCTGGGGTAGTCATATCAGATGATCTAAAGGTGGGTAAGCAATGTGAGAAGTCAGTAAGGAGAGCCAGGGGGATACTGGGATGCATAGGAAGGGGCATCACAAGTAGAAAAAGGGAAGTGGTTATCCCTCTGTACAGACAGTTGGTGAGACTCCATCTGGAGTACTGTGTGCAGTTTTGGAGACCTCATCTACGCAAGGACATAGACTGGATGGAAGCAGTCCAGAGGAGGGCAACTAAAATGGTGCAGGGTCTGCATCAGAAACCATATGAAGAGAGACTGAGAGAGCTTAATATGTATACCCTTGATGAAAGGAGGGACGGGGACATGATAGAAATGTTCAAGTACCTCAAGGGAATCAACAAAGTCCAGGAGGGTAGCATCTTTCAGAAAAATAGATGTGTAAGAACAAGGGGGCACAATTTAAAGATAGAGGGGGGATGGTTCAGGGGTAATGTGAGGAAATTTTCTTTCACAGAGAGAGTGGTGGACGCATGGAACCGCCTTCCTGGAGAAGCTGTGGGGTCTAAAACAGTGGAGGAATTCAAACATACATGGGACAAACATAAGGCAATTATAGTGGGGGGTGGCAGGAAGTAGGCTGTTGGTTAACTAAAATCTGCAGCTTATCCAGTAGGTAGGGAAATGGGCAGACGGGGTGGGCCAAGTGGTCCTTATCTGCTGTCAAAGTCTATGTTTCTATGTTTCTAGAGAGTGAGGAGCTGGCATGCAAAAATTTCCCTTGCTCCTCTGTCTCTCTCTCTCTCTCTCTTCTTTAGTCAAAAATGGTACAGCAATTTTCTTTACATATTCACTCTTTTAGAGTGAACTTGTAACTTCGCCAGGTCAGGGAGCTTGGGAGTGGCTTTCTTTTTTAAACTTTCTTTATTTTAAAAAGGTTTTTTCTTGTGGGGACATTCGCACATATACAGCAACCATATTACATTCAGGAGTCATATATATATTTTACATCATATAAGTAGGCAAGGACAATCAAGATATTAAGCACTTAGGAGTCACAATTTCCCATTTTTCTTGGGAGATCAGGAACCACTCATATGGCCCTAATTCCATTGGGCACCCCCTCCGCATGCTCTTTTCTGTTGGGCCTGAGCCTGTCTCCATTCAGTTATACTTTTAAACATCTCAGCTTTCATTACTAATTCTATCCCCTATTCCATTATATGAGAAGTTTAACAATTCTATATGACTAGAAAGTTTATTATGGTTCAACCCAGCCCCTCTCATAATTAATCCCTGGCGGAGCCCCAGCAGGCCCAAGGTCTCATCGCCCCCCGAGCTAGGGGCGTCCCCTCAGGCTATAACTTTTAATTTGTTTTTATTAGTTTCAGCCTTTAGACACCATTAAGAAATGAAATCCAAAGATTCATTTGACATATAGATTACCCATCTCCTCCAGATTAATTCAAATTTACCATAATTCCTGTTAAGTGTTGCCGTCATGGCCTCCATCCTATAGGTAGAAATCATGATTTCCTGCCACCTCTGCAAAGTGACTTCTTTTTGCGATAGCCAATTCTTTGTTGTCACTTTTTGAGCAGCTAGGCAGGCTATTTTTAGAAATTTACTAGTATTGGGGTCTCTATACCTTTTGGGATATTCCATAAAAAAATACAACATTGGAGTTATTTGTAAGTCAGATCCCACTATGGTCTGTAGGGTCCGCTGCAGCCCCGCCAGAAAGTTTTGCAATTTTGGGCATCCCCAAAAGATGTGACCCATCGCTGCTGGAGAACATCCACATTTTCTCCAGCAGACTGAGGCCCCTTCCCCTTGGTATTTCCCTTGTACTGCAGGTGTCTTAAAAAATCTAGTAAACATCTTCCATGCAAATTTTTTCCAGCTTATAGCAGACATTCCCCACTGTATTCTCTGTGTCGCCCATGACCATTGCTCATCATGTATCTGAAGCCCCAAGTCTTCTTCCCAAGCTTTCTTAATAGATTGGATAGAGTCCCCCCTCCATTCAAGCATAGCATTATATAGAACCGAAATTATATGTTTTTTAGGTGGGTCCCCTTCTATTGCCTTTTTTAGAATTTCTGCTATCTGGGGAGGTGGTTTTCTCCTATGTAAAATCTGTGTTTGAAGTGATCTGATATAAGCCCTAATCTGAAAGTAGCGGAATCTATCCTGCCATGAAATCTTGTATCTGGCAACTAACGTTTGAAAGTCCAGGATCTCTCCTCCTTCTAAAAAGTGCCATATTAAGTATAGTTTATTCTCCTCCCATTTTTTATATCCCCTATCCCATCTGACAGGAACAAAGGATGTCAGATATGGTATTGACCATAATAAGTATCTCCACTCCTTGGCCCTTTTGTCTGACACCACCCTATGCCAAATGCGCAAGGTGATCTCTGTAAATGGGTTATTTCTCTCCTGTAAGTATCTGTTCCCCTCTTGTGAGAGTAAAACTTTCTTTATATTCATCATGACCCCTCCATAGAGTTCAGCTGATTTCCACCTGGCTATATATGAGGGATGCATCCAATATATGGCTGTTCTTAATTGGGCTGCTTGATAATATATTTTCACGTTAGGTAAAGATAGACCCCCCTCCCTCCTTGGGATCGGAAGGGCAGAGAAACGTATTCTCGGTCTTCCCCGGCCCCACAAAAAGGGGAGACCCTTCTGTGTAGTGTCATGAAATATGAATCAGGGACAAGCAGGGGCAGAGTCTGGCTCAGGTATAATATCTTAGGGAGTAGCACCATCTTAATTGCCTCTACTCTTTGAACCAGAGATATAGGAATCGGGCCCATCTCTCCAAATCTTTTCTAAGTTTGTCTAGGATCGGGGTATAGTTAAATGTGAATAGCTGACTCGCATCAAAACTCAGGTAGACCCCTAGATATTTCACACATGTAAGATCCCATTTAAAGGGAAAGGACCTAACTATTCTGTCTGAGGGCATATATTGGTTTTTTAACACCTCCGTTTTATTCGTGTTTATTTTGTAACCTGCCAAATCTCCAAATTCTGTTAGGCTGCACCACAAAGGTTCTATAGATTGTTCTGGGTCAGAGAGGTATATAAGTAGGTCGTCTGCGTACAGGGCTAATTTGTGTATTTCTTCTCCTATCTCCCAGCCCCTCACCAATTCCTCCTGCCGAATCTTCTGAGCTAAGGGTTCCAAGTACAGGGCAAAAGGAGGGAGACAGGGACAACCCTGCCTAGTACCTCTGTACAGGGATATTGGAGCCGAGACCCGGCCATTAACTTTTATATAGGCCCTGGGATTTGTGTAAATGTTGTTTATCACTTTAATGAAGGCACCCGAGAAGCCAAATCTGCCCAAGGTCAACTCCAGAAACTTCCACGCTACCCGGTCGAAGGCCTTCTCTGCATCCAAGCTCATCATTAAAAAAGGGGACCTCGACCGGGCAGCGTGGTGTAATACCTGCAAGGATCTTTTAATATTATCCTGTGTCTGCCTTCCCCTAATGAAGCCCATCTGATCCATTGCAATTATCTTAGTCAAGACATTTTCCAACCTTCTTGCCAAAATGGCCGCATATATTTTATAATCAATGTTAAGAACTGATATAGGGCTAAATGATTTACATTGTGTAATGTCTTTGTCCGGTTTTGGAATACTGGAGATGACTGTGAAATTCCAGCTGTCCGGGAGAGACTCCCCCTCCTGCACTGCCCTGCATGTCTCCAGTAACTGGTGACTGAGTGCTTTCCCAAAAACTTAAAAAATTCTGGGGTATACCCATCTGGACCCAGGTATTTTTTTGTTTTAAGCTTTTTAATTGCAGCCTCTACCTCTGACCTTGTGATGGGTTTCCCCACGAATCTCTAGTTTCCGATGATAGTCTCGGTAACCTAAGCCCCTCCAGGTATTTTTGAATCTCCGGTTCACTTGAGTTTTTTGGAGTGTATAATGACTGGTAAAAGGCTTTAAAGCATGACAAAATATCTTCCGGTGTTCTTGCCATCCTCCTGTTATATGGTTTCTAATCTGTGTAATGGTGTTTTGTGAAACTTGTTGTCTCAATCTATGGGCCAACAGTTTGGTGGCCCTAGGGCCTATTTCATAATATCTCTGACGCATTCTTTGTAGCGCCTGTTCTGTTTTAATATCAATTAGTTTTTGTATTTTTTGTCTTATTTCTTGCATGTCCAAAGAGACTGACTCATCTCCGGCTGCGTGTCGTTTTTGCAGGTCTGATAATTGGTTTTGGAGATTTTCCAATTGTTGACTGTGTTGCCTTTTAAACTTTGCGGCATATTTTATGCAGTCTCCTCTAAAGACTGTTTTTATCGTGTCCCAGAGTATACTCCAGGTTATGTCCAGAGTTTTGTTTTCCTGTATTATCTGTTTCAGACGAGCTTTTGCCATGTCTGTAAACTCCTTCACATTCAACAGATAATTGTTAAATCTCCAAAGGGTATGTCCCCTCCCAGTGCTCCATTCCATCTCCATCAAAAGGATGGAATGGTCGGATAATATGGATGGGATATGATGGCACTCTGTCACCAAGTTTTGATTTTCCCCTGATATCAACATGTAATCTATTCTCGCATAAGATTTATGTGGATAAGAGTAGTGTGTGTACTCTCTCTTCCCCGAGTTCTCATGTCTCCAGGCATCCACCCAAAAGGCAGTTTTCAGATATTCCCTGATCATTTTACTTGTTGGGTTTTGTCTGAAATTCGAGGACTTAGAAGTGTCCATCTGATCCCAGACTTGGTTGAGGTCTCCCCCCTATTATCAGTCTCCCTCTCTGCAATTCCACTATTTTTTGTAATAGTGACCTAGCAACCTCCTTCGGTGACCCAGGTGGTAGGTATATTGAGGCCAAGGTAATAGGGGATCCCTCCAGGTTCCCAGAAAGGACCACCAGGCGACCCTCCGGATCTGAATATGATGAAATTGTTTGGAGTAGGATGCCCCGGGACACAAGAACCGCCACCCCCCTCCTCTTGTTTTGCCTATATGAGGACGATACCACGTGACCAAATCCCAGTCTCTGTAGTTTTTGGTGCTCCTCCCTGTTCAAATGAGTTTCTTGTAGTAATACAAAAGCAGGTTTTTTGCCTCTTGATTTCTGTTAGGACCTTATATCTTTTAACAGGATTATTTAATCCATTAACATTATGTGATACGAATCGTATCTTATCTTTACCTGCCATTTATGTGCATACTTATTGGGAGTGGCTTTCTGATTCAATCTAGAAAGTAAAGCCGCTCTACTCCCATGTTTTTCTTTACAAAAGTGAGTGTGAACTTTCTTTCACATGGAGCGGTCTAGTAATTAAAACAAAAACTGATAAATACTGAAAACGTGTGACTTTTTTGACACTGGAAAACACAGATTTTTAGGACTCTGAAAAGGTGCGAGAAAAGGTATCAAATAAACACTGTTTTAAAAAAAAAATAAACGCCTAAAACCAGAAACCCTAAGTATAATTATAGAGGTGTACAATAACCAGTTTCAATAGCTCTTTTCTCCTAGCATCCTTTTACTGATCAAGCAGACTGCTTATTTGTTATGTTACCTCCAGGTGTGCTAAATACCCAATTTCAGTGGCTCCCCCTAATGTTTTTTTTATTTACTTTTATTGAACACTTTGGGTACAAGGCTCATATCACATACAGAAATGTGATAAGATCAGCAACCATCATAAGGTTAAGAATTACTTGCCCTCCGCAACTGATTTTTTTGCTCACTTTGATCTGGTAATGTTCCCCCCATCGTTATCCTCTCCTTCCCCCAGCTGGTTTACCCTGCCTACCCCTCTACCCTCCTTGATGTCCCCTCACTGCACCTCATTCATTCAATAGTTGCTAAATTATCTGCCTCTTAACTGCGATCCATTTCTGTAAGGATTTGGCTCCAAGGTTACGTTAAATTTCTTTACTAGGTTCCTCAGATCTGCCACTTGTATTTAAATGCATATTCCACACGTATGATATACTTAACTGTATGTTATGTCACAAATGTGATTGCATTATTATTTATGATATATATATATTTTTTTTTTGCATAAAAAGTTTTTATTGGAGCAATCCATCTTTATACATATCAAACTACATGTCATATTTGCCCCAGTCATTTTACACTTAGTTATCCCCTTTTATACAACTACATACATTTAAACAAACTCAAACTCATTAGACATCCTATGTTTGTACATTTGTACATTTTCAAAACATCAGTAATGCCATTTTCTTAGTAACTTACCAGACATTCAGTTATAGACCTCTATGGTGCCTAGGTCTTCTTTTATTTTTTTCTCTACATCTTTAACACAATTCATCAGAAGTCTCTACAACCCTTCATTAAGAATATGCACCTCTGCCAATGAAAAAGATCTTATAAATGCCTCCCATTCCTGCCAAAATCTATATTCCTTATTTTTAAGTGTGAATGTCAGTCTCTCAAGGGATAAAACCTGGATTACCAGGGTCTTCCATTGCTGCGCACTTGGGGTGGCCGACGAAACCCAGGTATTTAAGATACATTGTCGGGCTAGGGTCAGCAGGATTCGTACCCATCTGGGCATGGGGATCCATTCTTCCGGCCCTTCCACCTTAATCCCAAATAGCAATGTCAGGGGGGCTACCGCAAGGCTTTCACCTAGCATTCCTCCTATTGCCTGTGCTACTTCCCTCCAAAACTACCTCACCTTAGGGCACTTCCAGAAATAATGTATGTATGTACCTATGTCCCCCTTACACCTACTGCATAGCAGAGACACCACGGGATTGAATTTATGGACCAGTGCAGGGGGGCAGTATAATCGATGTATAAATTTATATGTGGCTCCTTGGTATCTATTACATATGAGCATTCCTTTATGTAGTTCCAGCACCTACCACCGGTTCTCCTCCAATATCTCTCTACCCAAATCAACCTCCCATTGCTGTCTTACCTTATGTGTGTGATCTGGTAGGAACATTCTCCCCATCCTGACTACTTTGCCTATCAAGCCTGTTGTTCCAGATCTCGCCTGTGCGATCAGGTGTTCCAGCTGAGATAAAGGTGAGTCTGAAGCTACTGCCCTATCTAGGCCTCTTGTATAGGACTTTACCTGCAGCAGCCTATAGTACCTCCCTGCAGGCGGCACCCTACCTCCCCCGAGCTCCTCCACAGATGCCAACCGATCTCCCACATAAAGATCCCTGACACACCTAATTCCATTCTCCTCCCATTTCTTAAACTCTGGGTCCTCAATCCCTGCCAAAATGGCTGGATTTCCCATAATCAGTAGTAGCAGTATTTCATCCTGAGAGGCTCCCATCTGCTTCTTCAATTTTCCCCAGGCAATAAGGCTCACCTCCACCATCAGATTCCTATTCAAATTTCTCCTATATCTTTTAAGTCCATCTCTACAAAAGTACACTGTTAACCTTATTTATGATATTTTTTAACTGTGTGTCTTGTTACAAATGTAATTGAATGTTTAATTTCTCGGATATGTTAAATGGTAACCTGTATGGCTAATTCTTCATTCAATTGTACCTCCCCCCCAGTTGCACTGGGAGACGAGCAACTTGTTGTTCAGTGTGCCTTCCTGGTGAAACATTTTCAATAAATAAATAAAATAAAAGCTGTCAGTAAGTCACAGGTCACATATGAGGTAAACATGGCAAAGCAACTGAGTAAAACCCTGAGATGTGACTCATTGTACGTGAACAGGAGCTACGTAAAAAGTAATTTTCATTCCTCTAACTCCCGGACAGGAGGGAGTGATTCCTCACCCTCTTCACTTGCCCTTCTCAGGGGCTGAGACTGAGTTGCCTGTGAAGAGTCCCTATATAGCACCCAGCGAGCCCAATGTGGCACAGAGATAGGAATTCTTAGGTTTATTTTATAGGTTAGCGCCTCCATGTTTTGTATTTCTTGAACTACCTCTAACCACAGCTGACACATTAGCAGATCATGTTTAAGCCATTTATGAGTTATGGCCTTATGCGTAGAGGCCAATAGTATATTCCGCAGATATGTCTAATCAAGGCCTTCAACTCTCGTGGGGGGAGGCCCAAGAGTGTGTGTGATATAGTGAGTGGGGCATCAAACAAAAACAAATTTTTGTAATGTGGCAATAATGTGTTGCCAAAAAGTATGTCAGGGATGGGCATGCCCCAAAAATATGTGAATGTGTCTGTGTTTCCTCACATCTTCGCCAACAAGCCTGGAAGGAGTAGGCATTCCATTTTCCTAGAATAACTGGTGTAAAAAAATTGCATTCTAGCTTTCCATGCAGACTCTTGCCATAGGGGGAACTAATGGATTTCATGCCAGATTTAAAGATAGTGGACCAGTCCCTATCTGTAAGAACTAAATGATTTTCTTACGTCCATTTTTGTTTTATTGACAGGGCATAGTTACCATGGTGAGGTCTCAAAGCTTTGTAGAGGGTGGAAATATGTTCCTTTGTAATTTCTTGTTTCAAGATCGCCTCCATGGCATCTAGCAAGGATTTTGCTGAGGGGGTTGTCAGGCACCGGGTTGCTTTGATCAGTCATGTATGCCCATAGTTGAAGGTATCTAAAGTCCAGATTAGACAGGTGGAATGTTTGTTTTACAGTTTGAAAGTCAGAGATGTTGCCCTTTTGTATGATTTGTATTGGGGAGCAGAGACCTAAGTGGGTCCAATGTCAGAAAGTTAAATCCATGCCAGATGACCGCAAAAAATAATTCCATGCAAACCATTTAAAGGGCCATATGAGATGCCCTATGTTGAATGTTTCCCACATTCTATATGCTACAGTTGTAGGCTGTTGGTTAACTGGGATCTGCAGTTTATCCAATAGGTAGGGAAACAGGCAGACTAGGTGGGCCAAGCGGTCCTTATTTGTCGTCAAAGTCTATGTTTCATTCACTTAAAGTGTAGTGGACAGTGAGAAGGGTCAGGCCCCCATTTTTCTTTTTAAAGGTCAGACCCATGGCTTGCGTTGCCAGATGTGGGCCTCCTTTCTCCCTGTAACCCCCCTACAAATGGGGGTTCCCAAAAAGTCTTCCTTGAGCTTGCCTAAATGCTCACTGCCTGGCTGGTGTCCTGCGTTTTAGCAGTTTAAATGTATTGTCAGAGAGTGCCTGTATAGCCTCTGTGTACTGTCTCTTTAACAGCTGCCTGGATTGCAGTCATAATTAATCTGAGAGGGAGCTCTGTTAGAAGATGCACTTGTTTGCTGATCATTTGTTAGGGTAGTAATAATATTGCAGTTTGTTCTAACCTTCCTTCTTTGCAGCATGGACAGTTCTGTTTGTTTCCATCATCTTGGTCCTGGACTGCAGAATGGGCCAATCAGTACATCTCGGACTCTAAAATGCAGCCTGCCTACAGGGGTTTGGTGGGGACAAAACTTGTAGGAATTGTAGTTTGGGGCTTTTTGGCACCTAAAATAACCTGGAGGGAGAGCCCTTGTTGTGACTGACCGACAGACCACCCAACTGAACCTTTTGGATCTTGGGGAAAGTCCCACACTGCTTGTAGTTTCATTTAGAGCTGAGTTGGGAATTGAAGAGGTAACAGCTCTAAGCCGGCCTGGTGGCACAGAGGGCTGAGGTGCTGGTGCCTTACCTTGAGCCACGCCAGCGACCCGGGTTCGGGAACGGACTCGGGACGCTGGGGGTCGGCAGGGGGAAGATAGGATTGAGCATCCGAAGGACTGCTCTCCTATCCTCGGGTGGGGTTGGGGACTGCCTCACTAAGCAGTGGCCCCCAGTGGAGACTGGAGGCACTGCATGAGTGGCACAGTGAGGGAACCTAGAAAAACGGAAATACTGCTCGGTGGTGGCTGCCGGATGACGGCTCTCCATCCCCCGATTCCTCTGGTGCCTTCAATGAGCTTCCTTCCCTCAGCAGCATCCCTGGGCCCTATTGAGAGTGTGCTAGGACTCCCCACTTCCTTCCCCTTCAGAGGAGAGGGACCTGCCCGGTGAAGGGTTACGTCCCGGGATATCCCAGGGACAGGCTGTGTTGTGAGGTGAAGGAGCTTGGGTAAGGCCAGTGGGGATGGGTGAGGACTTGTAAGGATCCTGAAGGAGTGGGAGTCACCAGGAGCACGGAGGGGAATAAACAAATAATGCAAAAAAAAAAAAAAAGAAGTAACAGCTCAAGATAGTTCGAGCAGCAATCCATAGTGGATTCGCGTGGCAGAACTGTGGAAAGGCCTGAGTTTGGCCTGCATGCCTGCCTGCTGTTCCTGTGAGGGAACAGGTGCTTTTTTCAGACTGAATCCGAATTTGGAGACCAAATTAAGCCACTGAATTGTGACCAGGCTTTAACCTGAAGAAGACCAAAGATTTGCTGATTGTGATTGGCCTGTCAGGACTTCCAGCTACCTCTGAACTCCTGGATTGTGCAGAGACTCTGTAATTGCGACCGGAGAGCCATTTGCCTGGTACAGTGGAATTTTCTTACATGTGAATCAGGTGTGTAGCCAGAGATTTCAGATCTGCACACCAAGTGGACTCACTGCTACCACCACCCCCGTTAGGGTGAGCTACCCCACCACCATCGGGGTGTAGCCAGACAATATACAAATCTACACCAGGACCGTGTTTGTTGCCTCATTTGGCACAATAAATACAACTTTCATATCTCATGACAATGGTTGCTGCCATGCATTGTTCTCTAAGACACTCACACACCAATCCAGAGCCTGTAAAGTTGTATTGTCCTTGGGATGCAAAGAGAGCATTAGTGACCAGTCCTTCTAGTTTCGACTCCTATGAATAAAATTACAGAAAGGTTCAGTATTTTCTTTGTTAGTTTTCATGGAAAAAGGAAGCAGTTCAGAGCCTATTTGCTACCCCCCTTAAATAAAATTGCACACCATGGAGTGCTTGGAGTATGCCTGCCTACACCTCTGATGTGAATGTGCTGTGTGCTTATAGTGGGTCGTGATTTGATTCCCCACTGTGTGTCTGAACTGCGTTTTGCTTGCTGGAGGCTGTATCAAGCTCCATGGATGGAATCCGTATCCATTTCCATTTGCCTGGGCCCTGCTACACTGGCCCAGCCAGAATATCTGCTACGCAGAGAAAGTCATCGACAAGAGACCGGCCTGGGGATCAGCCCCCTGCTCAACACTTAAACAGGAATGACACCTCAGTGATTCGTGTGGGCCCTGCTTCTCCAGGCACTCCAGCTCAACAGCCTGCAGTCTCGATTTCATCCTGCCTGTGTCCAGTATTGGGTATCGTGAGCAAACATCAGGGTAGTTCCCTGCAACAACAGCTAAATCTAAAAGCATTGTCATCTAATTGTCTTGTTGCCTTTTCTTTCATGAACTGAGCCCTCCGGCTCCGGATTACAAATAGTGTGTGTTGTGCACGTTGCTTTCTTCCATCACAGGGCCCCAACCAGCTGCAACGTTCCTAGCTAGCCCACTATTTTCCTACCTGGGGACCCAGAGTGTGTGACTGTGTAGGGACTCTGAACTGCATACATAACTGTCTGATTAATATAGCTTTTAAGCAAATCAACCTGATTACGCCCCTCCCTTGTTCAAGTCCCCTGAATAAATCAGATTTAACTTTGTTTGCATTTAACCTGACTGTGGTTCCAGTTTGTGCCAAAAGTATTGTACTGTTGCTATTTGCTGTGCTTAACCTTGTTTTACAGGGGGTCCCTAGGGTCAAGCTAGAGGACCCAGCCCTGGTGGTAAGTGCAAACAGTATGGGTAATCACCTGGTGAATAAGGGTATTGTGAAAGTAATTATTGTATATTGTTCAGGCCACTAGAAGGGAAAGGGGGGGTTACAGTGTCCTGGAGGGCTGTGCCCAGGTTAGCTTGACCACTACCAACCCTGACCTCCGGGTGTAGGCACCCGTTTCATCACCCAGGCCCCTTAACCTGCTACTAGCCAAGCAGGCAGGGGTAGTAGCCCTTGGGATAGCACCACCTAGGGGTTACATCCCTTTGTTCTATCATCTTCTAGTTAGCTGCGTAGTCGGCGATGGCCCACAGGAGCACGGTTTTAAAGTGCGTGACATGGTAGTAATCTTCCAGCTCTGGCAATGCTCTGCTGCCAGAGGTTTTGGCAGCCTGTAAATGTTTGTATTTAAGTCTGGGGCACCTTGCATTCCAGATATGCTTAGAGATAACTTGTTGCCATTTTTGAAAGTGAGTTTTGTGTATGATTACTGGGGTGCATTGAAATAGATACAGGTACCGGGGAGAATATTCATTGTCATCGAATGAATCCTGGAGTACATCAGGGAATTAAAGAGGGCCCAACGATTCAGATCTGTTTGTACCTTTTTGGTAAGGGGTACAAAGTTTGCTTCAGGTAGTTTGGACAGGGTTTTAAGAAGCTGAATCCCCAGATATTTGATCTGTGTCGCATTCCAGTTTAAAGGTAACAGTTGGGTTATATGTTATCGATGGTTTATAATAGAATTTGAGTACCTCTGTTTTATTTTTTGTTGAGCGCGTATCCTGCATGTTCTCCAAATGTCTCAAGGGCTGCCCAGACTGCAGGGCAAGCCAGGTATAAAAAACATTGTCTGCGTACAGAGATATTTTGTGCACAAAGCCTCCAACCTCTGTGCCCTTCACTTGATCGTTATCCCGTATGCTTTTTGTCAGAGGTTCAATATGTATGGTAAACAGAAGGGGTAATAAGGGACAACCTTGCCGGGTTCCTCTATATAAGCTGAATCTGGACAAGATGCACCCATTTGTGTGGACATATGCTCGAGGGGAGGCATAGAGGGTCCGTATACCTTCTATGAATTTCTGTGGGAAACCGAAGGACTCGAGAGTGAGAAAAAGAAAGTTCCATGCCACTTTATTGAAGGCTTTTTCAGTGTCAGAGCTTACGACACAGGCTGATATATGAGTACGTCTGATAGCCTGCGATAAAGCCTGTCTGATCCAGGTGGATGATATCGGGGAGTAAGGGGTTAAGTCTTTTGACTATTATAGATGTAAAGATTTTGTAATTGATATTAAGAAGGGATAGCGGGTGATACGAACTACACTGGGTTAGGTCTTTTCCATCTTTAGGTAAAACTGTAACAGTAGCAAAATTCCAAGTGTGTGGTAGGCCCCTCATTCTCCCCAAACCTGATTAAAAACTTTATTCAGTAATGAGGTTACTTCTGTTTGGAGTGCCTTATAAAATTCACATCTAAAGGCATCCCCACCTGGGCATTTCCCTGTTTTGAGATCCCTGATTGTTGTTCATATTTTGGTTTGTGTTATGGGGCAATCAGTTTCTTGTCTTGGTCTGGAGTTAATTTGAGGAGGTTTAAGGCTTGGAGATAAGTTTGTTTGGCGGTTGGTGTAGTTTCCTTATGTGGGATGTATAGGGTTTGGTACTAAGAGACGAAGGCGTTAGAAATTTGCTCAGTCCCATGGACCACCTGCCCCGTAGTTGGATAATAGATTTTTTTTTTATTTATTCTTTATACTCCCTGGCCATGTCCTCTCCCCCAGATCGCCCCCAATGCCCAAGCACACTCCAACCGCGGGGTAGCAACCCTGTGAGTTCACCCCTTCGAATTGGGACCATCCCAAAGGACAGTTCTGACCACCACCATGGCATGCCTGCAGCAGCAGTGCCAGGAGTGGGGGGGGGACCACTGATCCGGGAGGTCCTAAAGCACAGGGGGGATTTCTCTTCCCATTACTGCCCACTCCCCAAGGGCAGTGGCATACAAGAGAATTCATGGAGAAGTGCTTATGCAAAGACATGACAACGCTACGGACTCCAGCCACCACCCTCCTCTCCCACATGATGCCCCTCACAGCACTGCCACCCGTGGTTACCAGGTGACAGTGATACAGCAGGTATGGCAACCCTCCCTCCCTCCCCAGAGGAGCAGAGTGTCCCTTAAGTCACTCAGTCCTCTTCCTCTCCCCAGCCATCCCTCTGGCAACCCAGGTTCATTCCTGAACCCTTGTCACCAGCATTGCAAGCAGTAGCGCTACCGCTGCACCAGTGGGCTGGCTGGATGTTGGAATTCTGTAATAGCTGCTCTAGCAGCTTGCTGTTTGAGTCGGTAGGCTAGACATTTAGTAGCCCTGGCTCCCCCTTCATAGTACTACTGTTTCAAGTACAGGAGAGCTTTTTCAGTCGCCACTTTTTGCAGGTCTTGCATTTCCAGCTTTATTTGTTTAATTTCTACAACTATCCCCCTGATGGTTTCAGTTCCAAACAAACAATTTCAGTTGGCAAAGTAAAAGGACACTTTTCGAAACGGGGTTACAAAATAGCAATATACACAAGGTTAATGATAATAAGTCAAGGCAAATGTATTTATGTAGTTATAAGTTCGGACAAACACCTTTGAGCTGAAAAGCTCATTTACAAAGGTTCCTCGTCATCAACAGAGCAGTGACAATCATCAAATCTACTGCTAAAGGACATGACAATGGATATACTATAACAGTCAACAAGCTATACAATTATAATGCATGAATTACGCCAACAATATACAATAAGCTTTGTCAACATGTAATTAGACGCAAGTCACCTTACAATAGGCTCTGTCAACATGAGAATATGAGGCATTTGAAGAGATGGTCAGTTGGACAATAGAACAAGCAACTCAGAAGAACATTGTCTGGTACAAAAGAGGGGAGAAGTCGGAGCAGTTACAGACGATCTTGGAGGTAAGGTATTGTCTGAGCTGCCTCTTAAACTGGCCAGTTCTGTTGAGGTTTGCAAGTGAATCTGAGAGCTCATTAAGCCACAAAGGAGCCCTAACTGTGAAGGAGCGTGTTGCCAGTGCAGTCCTGCAGAACGGGACTTTAAGGGTGTTTTTGGACATGACCCTGGTGGGATGGGGGGGTGAGACCTAACTGACCTTTTTTTAACCAAGGATGCAGGTTTGGAATTTAATTCTGTCCTGTAACAGGAGCCAATTGGTTAAGGAGTATAGGGAGCAAGTGTGTGTAAGTCTGTCGACTCCCAATACTAAGCGACAGGCCTTGTTCAGGACTAACTTGACTCTACTTAGGGTAGTGCTGGAGGCAGCTCCATATACACAATGTCCAGTCCCAGAGGCTATGGGCCCTACACTCCTGACACTGTCAGTGCCTAGATGTTCTCAAAAGCTTGTTTAGAAAGCAAGAATGTGAGCCCCTTAGACGCCTCCACCAAGGAAGAGCTCCACAGACCAATAGGCATGGCATGCATTATACATGGAGCTGCAACAGAAAAACATCCTATTCCTCAATTACCTTAATTGCCTAGGTGTCAGCGTGGCTCAGTTTGTAGCACATCCGCCTTTGGACCAGAAGGTCATGGGTTCTTGTCCCACACCGGGATTGGACTTGCACCTAAAAATCGCTGACATCTGAGTGCAATATTGGAGGGTACTGTACTGCTGGGGTGTGCCATCCTTCGGATGAGATGTTAAACCGAGGTCCCTTCTGCCCATCCTGGTGGTGTCCAGGTGGAAGTAAAAGAACCCAGGGCACTCTTTGCAAAGAGTAGGGAACATTCTCGGTGTCCTGGCCAACATTCCCCTTCCCATAAACCGGTTCATGCAATTATCCAGGCTGTGTGTGGGTGATGATGTGCGATATGGCCGCCACCACACATTCAGTCACTTCACTACCAATCTAGCATTGCTTGTAAAGCACTTTGGGATACACTGTGTATGAAAAGCGCTATATAAATGCTGATTCTTCTTCTTCTTAATAGGAATCAAGGCGTCGACAGTAACTTAGCTTTGGTGGAGCGGAGAGGGCAGCCTGAATTATAAAAAGAGATCTTTTAGGTAGCCTGGACTCAACTAGCAAAGGTTTTTGCGTGTTTTTTTTTTGTATGTTCTTTTTCTACTCCAGTCCTAGAACTCTCTCAGGCTGCTCCTACTCACCTAGCACCACTTTTATTCCCCACCTGAAGCCCTGCCTCCTCAGAGTTAGCCGCCCTCCACCTACCTCCAGCCGGCAGACCCCCCCCCCAGCTCTGAGCCCCCTAAGGTAGGGCCACCTTCACTCCTGGCACTCTATCTATAATCCAATGTGCTGACCGAGGAGGTGGAAGGACAGAGGGGTGGAGACAGAGGGCCGGTATTGGGCATGCGGTGGCATGGCCCCGAGGGTAGCCATTGCCTATCCAGGATCGGGGGATTTTGCTTAAGTGTTTTTCCCCCAGGATTGCAAATATGCAATGACATCAGCACAGCTGAGCCGCAGACATCCACTGCGCTCCTCTCCTTTTAACATCCTCGCGCTAGTATTACCCCCGATCTCCATTAGGGGTCTCTACTGCACCGGATGCTCCCTGGATCCCTCCCCAGGAAGAGGAGAGCAGCCCATCAGACGCTCAATCCTCTCCTTCTCCTGCCGACCCCCCGGCACCCAAGTTCAGCCAGTGTGGTGTGAGGTGTGGTGTCCAGCGCCTCAAACCTCAGCACCACCGGACTGGACAGGTTTTTGCATGTCAACAATGCAGTCTTAAAGGTAGTGCACAGCCATAAGGTGCATACTTGCAGACTACTGAGAGATAGTTTATTTATTTACTTATTTTTTTATTTAAAGGGGATGGTAACAATTCTGAATCTCTCAGATTCTGAAAGTCCATGAAAAGAGTTTTCAAATGAGGTACTGGGCTTCCCTGCAGCTGTTGGCAGTCCTGAGATATAAACATCTAAATCAGCTGTCAGTTAAAAAAAGTGAGCAGCCATCTCATGGAATCTTGACACAGAAAGTGATGTCACTGAGGGGGCAAGCTGTAATTAACAACATATAACTTGCCCCTCAGTGACATCATTTTCTGTGTTAACATTCTCGAAATGGCTGCTTCCATGTTTTAATTGACAGCAAATTTAGATGTCTGTATCTCAGGACTGCCAACAGTTACAGGTAAGCCGAGTATCTCATTTGAAAGCTCCTTCCATGGACTTTCAGAATCTGAGAGTCCCAGCATTGTTACCTTCCCCTTTAAAATGTGGTAGCCGGGAAAGACACACTGAGCCAAGGCTTATTTCCAGGTGCAACCCAGGGGTAAGGGTAAGGATATGGAATTGAGCCATACAATACAATACAAGTAAAGTGCAAACAAGGTAGTGCAAACATGGTATAGGGACATCATATGCAGCAGCTGACTGGAGCATGATATGCTAAACAGTCATAGATGCAAGCAACACAGAATTGAAACACCTCATGTAAAGAACAATATGAGAAGTGATATCAATCCCAGGGAGGTGACTAGAACTGGAGGGGAAGGGAAAGAGCAGGTCAAGTGGGGAGTTGACAGACGTAGGGAGGGGAGGGATGCGGGATAATGTTTAATGGAAGTTGGGGATGAAGAGAGACAAATGGAAGACGGGGGGGGGGGTTCCAGAGTGAGGGAAGGTGATAGAAGAAGGCAGACTGCCCAGCAGAGGACACAGGGAGAGAGAAGGAGCAGGGATCCCTGGAATGAAGAGAGTACGAGGTGGATGGAGTGGGGGTGATCAGAGTGGACAGATACCCAGTATTTAGAGATGAAAGAAGCACAGTGGTGCAGGCAATGGGAGGGACGAGGGAGCATGGAGAGGGAGGAATGGAGAATGCAGTGATGAGTAAGAGGGGGTGAGTTAGTGGCGAAATGACAGAAGGTATTACACAGGGTGCCCAGTTTAGCAAGTGAAGAGGTGGCAGATCCATATGGCACATCCACATAGTGAAAGACTGGCAGCACCATCTTTGTAGTTAATTTTCAGCAGACATAAGGAGTCAAGCATAGAAACACAGAAACTGATGACAGATGAGGACCTCTTGGCCCACCTGGTCTGCCCATTTTCCCTATCTACTGTAATACCACAGACCCTACTTGATCTCTGGCTTAGCCCTCCCTTCACTAAGTCAAGTAGTCTTTATTCCATAGCAGTGTACTGGGTTCAGCATGACACAAAGCTCAGCACAGGGTGTAAAAGTCACAGAACTCACCCCCAGCACTAACATAAACTGAAGTCCAGACAAAGGTTCTTCCAAAAGACTGTTGCAGTTTATTCAGAGTTGCAGGCAAAACACACCTCAGTGGAGGACAGGAACAAAGACTAACATTTCAGCTGGTTGGCTTTATCAAAGGGTGGAGAATGGTAATGGTAGGGAGGGAAGCAAGCCTAGCCTGATTCTGGCTGGAACCAAAGGTCATGGACCCTGTTTTTTTTTGGAGCTGACCCAGAGTTGGTTAGCCTGAAACCAATGCAGGACATTGTGGATGTCCTGCTGAAGTAAAACTTTCACAGCCTCCGTCGATGAGCTTGAGGTAAAGAAAACTGATAAGACAGTATACTTAAAGAGGACCTTCACCAGTCCTTTTGGCTTTCATGCATAAATTACCCCTTCTTGCATTGGTTCTGGAATTGTATTTCATTACTGTCTGCTGCAGTTAGTTTTTGCATTCTGAGCTGCTAAAAACTGTAGGGTGGTCTAGAGCTTCTATAGCAAGCCTGGTGTTGCTGTGGACCTAGAGTTGTACTGCTGACATGACTGTAGGGCAGAGTCAATTTCACAAACAAAGAAATGTACTGACAAGGCATTTGGATTTTGGCATAATGCATTGCTAACAGGGTGTCTTGGGGGAGGGGAACACAGCATATATACTGAGTACAGGTAGGTTTTCCTTGCAACATTGTTGCAACTGCATAGTACTGCAGAGTGTGAGTCACTCCCCTATCCTACAATGATGTCATCAAGCGATAGCAGCCCAGCAGCTGAACAGCAATGGCAAGTGCAGCAGGGCTCAAAAACAAATCCAAATTATGGAAGGCAGAGTAAACCTTGGCCAAAAATAACAAATGCACACACCTTTTCAGGTGTAGTACTGCATATAATGACTACAAGCTGTAACTTTTTGGACCATCACAGAAGTTCCTCTTTAATTCATAGATTTACAGCTACTACACCAAGGACTGCTAATTTATAAATAATGTTTTAAAGTAGCAGCAGTAGTAGTAGTAAAATTATTTATTTGTATACAGGATGAGATCACAATTTCACATTTTTAGGTCATAAGATATATTTTTAAGATGGTCCTAAAATTAGCAAGAAAAAAAATGTTTCTGAGTTAAAACATACAAGTACATTACAAGACAATTCCATAGTTACATACAGATTTCACTGTCATCCATCAAACTCCAAACTTATTACACACAAAGAATTCATTCCAGACATACCTAACCCCTCAGTCATAGGAAGTTTACCTCAAATATTTTTCTTCGACCATTGCACGCACATTTATTTCTTAACTCTTGTTTTAATAATTCAGCAAAATGTTTTGGTTTATTTATACTTTTCAGGTTGTTGTCTAATGAGTTCCAATGTAAAGTATAATTAGCCACAAAGGTCATGTTAACCAAATGTATTTTTTTATTTTTGATCTTGAAAGGCTATGTTCAGAATTTCTTAGGTTATATTTATGCCTATGTTCTTTTTGCCTCATTTTGGCCATTAGATATTTAGGGTTACCTGAGTGAATTACTCTATAAATTTGGTTGACCCACATCGAACATCTCTTATTTTCAAGTGTTAACCACCCCAATTTCTGGTACATATAACAATGATGACTTCTTGCAAGGGAGCAGGAATTTTGTGCTAATAAGCAGCTGCAGGTGATGTCCTTTTTTTTTAATTCTTTTTATACTCCTTACTTTCTGATTGGATCCTCCTTCAGTCACAACCAAGTGCCTCCTGCATGAACATAGAGGCCCTCCATACCCTACTCCCCTCGGGACCTGTGCTCAGAAGGCACTAATGTAATCCCACAGATTACCCCCTTGAAATGGGCCCCTGCCATTCCAGTGTCTTGGCAGGTGAAGTTCCATAGCCAGCCAGCAGCCATTGAGCAGAGGGTGCACCAGAAGGCAGCAGAGAGGCCTGTGTTAGTCTTGGGGGGGGAGCTGAACATTATCTGACCAATCTCATGGGGGTGGGGCTGAACATCATCTGACCAATCACTGGTGACAGGAAGTTATTATCCCTCTGTACAGACAGTTGGTGAGACCCCATCTGGAGTACTGCGTGCAGTTCTGGAGACCCAATCTTCGCAAAGACATAGACAGGATGGAAGCTGTCCAGAGGAGGGCAACTAAAATGGTGCAGGGTCTGCACCGGGAGAAATATGAAGAGAGACTTAAGGAGCTAAATATGTATAGCCTCGAGGAAAGGAGGGAGAGAGGGGACATGATAGAAACTTTCAAGTACCTCAAGGGAATCAACAAGGTCAAGAGGGCAGCATCTTTCAAAAAAGAGTGTCAAGACGGGGCTGAATTTGAAGATAGAAGGCGGCTCAGAGGTAACCAAGGAAGTATTTTTCACAGAGAGGGTTGTGGATGCATGGAGCAGCCTTCCTGAGGAGGTTGTGGAGTCAAAAACAGTGGTGGAATTCAAGCATGCATGGGACACTCATAAGGCAATTCTAGGGGGTTGGGGTAGGAAGAAGTAGGCTGCTGGTTAACTAGGATCTGCAGCTTATCCATTAGGTAGGGAAATGGGCAGACTGGGTGGGCCAAGCGGTCCTTATCTGCCATCAAAATCTATGTTTCTATGTTTCTTCCCTGTTTTCTGCCTCCTGAGAACGAGCACCATGGCTTTGTTGGATGCCAGACACACCAACATCCATATGCTCTCCACACCTGGGTGGTGCATTTACTTTTAACTACATTACCACCTGAGGTCACCAGGTGGTAATAAATCAGCAGGAGGCACAACCTCCCCCCAGATAAGAAGAGCATCCTGTGGGATGCTCAGTATTCCTCAGCATGCCACACCAGCCCACCTCTGATTCAGTCTCAGCATTATGAGCAACAACTCTACTGCTGCACTGATAGGACAACCAATATTTCTTTCTTCTGTAATTATATTCACCCCTCTCAAATTTTCATATTTGTTGTAGTTTATCTCTTTTTCTCCTCTCAATTGGTGCAGGCTTTCCCACTGACATGATCCCACCTCAGATCCATCACTTGGTGTCCCAAGGACTTATGTTCCAAGCTCAGTGCTTCCTAGATGGCTTACCACCCCCCGCCCCCCGCCGTGGCATGATCAGCAACTTCCACTCACTGTCAATGGATCCGATTCCGAGAAAGGGCCATAGAGCCTGCAAGGGGTTGGCCTGCCATGCTGCACTGCTTCTCCGTTATTTTCTCTCCTGTATTTCCACCCCGGGAGAAGTGGACATGCAGTGCCATCCATATGACCCCATGCATGACCTTGTGTGTAGGACGTCACAGACTGCCGCTTCTCCACTCTGCAGCACACGGTCCATGGCTGCCTAGCCCCTAGCTTCTGCTACAGGCCAGGTTACTGCCGGGCACCATATCTTTCCCTCCCTAGAGGAGAAGGGCAGTCCTTTGGACACTCGATCCTCCTTTCCCTGGCCCACCACCAATGACCTGAATCCACTCTTGAACCTGAGTCTCAGGCATAGTGGCAGGTGTGACACCTAGCACCTCAACCCTCCGCACCACTGAACCAGCTATTCAGTTTTTCATATTTAATTGAACCTAAATTAAGGTTGATTTGAAAAACTGTGTTATGTATTGTTTTGTTGCTGTGCTCAACATCCTCTACCGTACTCTTAATGGAACTAGGACGCTGGAGTTTTGAGTCTGTCACTGTATGTATACAGAAATCCAAGTCTTGCTCGATTAGGTCAACATCTCATGCTTCAAGTTCTGTACACATGTAGAGAAACAGTCAAAAGTCCACATTTTGTAACGGCTCTGTGGAGCACGCTGCATGAAATTGTTCAACAAATGCTGACTGCGCACGTTTCCCAGCAGTGGAAGCCCCACTGCATCCTCCCCGCCTGCCCTGCCCTCTACCAACCTGTGCTGCTGCTGCTGAGTGTGTAACTGCAGCCTGGCCCAGGTAACCCATTGTTATCTTTTCCCTCTTATCTTTTTTTTTGGGGGGGGGGGATGCAACGTTGGACATGACTGAATGTTAGAGGCTGTCCTGCTGATAAGTGCTGTTTCTTCTCTACAGAAGAAGAGTGCTCCCCCTTCCTTTCTGCTCCCAAAGGCTTTCTGTGTTTAGAGTGGATAGTGTACAGTATATCTGCGGGGCTCCTAGTCTTGGTGCTTATGTAACAACAAAGCAGAAGAGGCACAGAAGTGATTCTTCGAGAGAAGCCAGCAGGGCTAAAGTATGAAGAAAACAGCAGTCCATAACTAACTCTGAAGCCCTTCAGTCAGGCTCAGAGTCAGCTGTCCTAAGGAGCAGCATTCTCCCTTACCTCCCAGAATCTCCATTTTACCACACAGAGAGAATCCTGCCCTCCTTTGCTCTGCAGGATTCATAATACTCAGTCATTCCATGCTGAAGTGGATACCCTCCCTAAGAGTGGATGCCCCACATTTTACTATTCTCCCCCACTTTTCAAGGCTGATGGAACACAAGGGTAAGCCACGAGTTCTGCTATACTGCTACTTGGCTAGTAGTGTTTTAGCAGTCCTAAAGCCAAATACATCATATGTAACTGCGTGAGGTGGGGCTAGGTGTGCCTTGAAATGTTTTGCCAGACAACATTGGTTCTATTCCAGGAAAGGTTGATGTAAATATAGATATTCTTGGCCCAGAGCAAACGGTGACCTCACATCGTTGAACTGGGCCTCTGTGTCCGCATAACTGACATTCCGTTTGTGCAGTTGTCTTCATGTTTCAAATAAAGATCACCTGCTGCTGGGTGCTGTTCAGCATTACAGAAAGGAAAGGAAGGAATTTGGTTTTACATTACACTTTTCATACAGATTGCATCCCAAAGCACTTTACAAGTGATTAATAGTCATAACCAGCCATTCAGCATGCACAGAGGTAATAAGTAGATTCAAGAGAGAAGGGGAATGAAGTTGAGCACAGGGCAATCAGGTTAAGTGACTTGCTAAGTGTCAAGCAGGGAGTAAATGGCTGTGGTGGGATTCAAACCTGTGTCTCCAGGGTCGCAGCTCTGCGATCAAATCACTAGGCCACACTGCCTCCAGATGAGGCCAGAGTGGTCATAGAAACATAGATGTTGTCAACAGATAAGGACTTCTTGGTTCAGCTCGTCTGCCCTATTTTCCCTAGCTACAGTGCCACCGCAGACCCTATTCGGTCTCCAGTTTGCACCCCCCATGCCTTACTTCTTGAATTCTGTAACTGTTTTAGCCTTCACCACCTCTGCTGGGAGGCTGTTCCAAGCATCCACCACCCTTTCTGTGAAGAAGTACTTCCTCACATTTCCTCTCAGCCTCCCCCCAGCTTCATAGTGTGACCTCTTGTCCTTGAGCATCTCTTTCCCTGGAAAATACTCCATTCCTGTACCTTGTTTATCCCTGTAAGGTATTTGCATATTTCTATCATATTCCCCTTTCTTCTAGGGAGTACATATTTAAGTGCTTAAGCTTTTTTTCATAGGGCTTCTGATGCAGGCACTGCACCATTTTGGTTGCCCTGCTTTGTACCGCATCTACCTTATCTATGTCCTTCCAGAGGTGGGGACTCCAGAACTGTACACAGTACTTGAGGTGTCTCACTGGTGATCTATACGGGGGTATTAATACCTCCCTCTTTCTGCTGGTGATACCTCTGCCTATGCATCCAAGCATCCTGTTAGCCTTTCCCACTGCATTGTCACATTGTTTAGCTACCTTCAGGTCATCAGAAATTATTACCCCTTTTGCCGGTCTGGTGGTGCTGAGGGTTGAGGCGCTGGATGCCACACCTCGTGCCACACTGGTGACCCGGGTTTGGGAACGAGCCCGGGGCATCAGGAGTCGGCAGGGGAGGACTGAGATCGAGCATCCGCAGACTGCTCTCCTAGTCCTGGGGTGGGCTAAGGAACTTCACCACATTGTAGCGGCCACTGGGGACGCCCGTGGGCACTACTAGCATCAGTGACACTAGAGGGGGAGCACTGCGGATGTCAGCACATTGTGCCTGGACGTCATTGCACGTACACACTCCAGGGCCAAAAAGAGGGAAAATGGCTGGGCATGACCATGCAGCCTGATGACCATGCTCTTAGCCATCCGGAGGGCTTTGGCAAAGTCCTGTTGGGGAGGGTCCAGGGCTGTCCAGGCTGGTAGAGGCAGAGGGGAAGCCATCCAGCAGGATGGCATGACGGCTGTCCTGGATCCTCCTGGGTGCAGTTTGAGCGACCCAGCTCTCCGAGCGGGCGGAGCCAGCAGCTGGATGGCCCAAGCCGGAGTGCCACAGCGGGGAGGTAAAAGTAGTCATGATAAAAAAAGAAATGATTACGCCCAGGTCCCTTTCCTGTTTTGTGACTGCTAGTACTTCTCCTCCCAGTTGATACTTTGCCCCTGGGTTTCTGTGCCCCAAGTGCATGATTTTACAATTTTTTGCGTTGAAGTCCAGCTGCCAAACCTGTGATCATTCTTCCAGCTTTTAGATCTTCTCTCATTCCCCCCCTCCGTGTGTCTACTCTGTTGTAGATTTCTGTGTCATCCATGAACAGGCATACCTTCCCTTCCAGTCCTTCTGCAATGTCGCTTATAAAGACACTGAAGAGGACTGGGTCTAGTACTGACTCTTCTGGCACCTCACTGGTCACTTAGCCCTCTCCAGAGTGAATGCCATTTACCACCACCTCTGACGCCTATTGTCCAACTGTCGCTCTATCCAGCTTATTACTTTAGGACCCACTCTCAGGCTTCTCAGTTTGCTCACCAGTCTTCTATTTGGAATGGTGTCAAAGACCTTATCGAAGCATACGTAGGCTACATCGACCGCTCCGTTCTGATCCACTTCCTTGGTTACCCAATCAAAGAATTTGATCAGGTTTGTTTGGCAAGATCTTTCCCCTATGAACCCATGTTGCTTCGGATCCTGAAGATCATTGGAAACAAGGTATTCTCCTATCCTTTCCTTCAGTAGTGATTCCATTACTTTGCCCACTACTGAAGTCAGGCTGGCAGGCCTGTAATTTCCGGCCTCCTCTCTGTTTACATTTTTGTGGAGTGGGACTACATCAGCCTCCTCCAGTCTCCTGGGACTGCTCCTGTTTCTAGTGACAGGTTGAACAGGGCTGTCAGAGGTGCAGCCAACCCTTCCTTGAGCTCCCTCAGTAACCTGGGGTGCACCCCATCTGGTCCCATTGCCTCATCTACTTTTAACAATGACAATGCCCTTAGGACTCTTTCCACTGTAAAAGGGCTAGTGTCCCCCTCCCTTCCCTTAATGTCCTTGTCTTTTATCATTGGCCTGCCACCTACCCCCTCCTCCGTCAATACTGAACCGATATATTTGTTCAACATGTCCACTTTTTGGTGGTCCTGTTCCACACACACCTCCCTCTTTCAGCCTTACTATCCCTCCCTTGGTCGTTCTCTTTTTGTTTACGTAGCTAAAAAATGTCTTGTCTCCTTTTTTAACTGATTTGGCAGTATTCTCCTCTGTTTTTACTTTTCTGCTTCTAACCGCGTTCCCTGCCTCTCTCTGTTTCTCCTGATAAGTCTCCCTATCCTCTTCTTTCTGTGTTTTTTTATGCTTTCTAAAAGCCAGTTTCTTTGCTCTTACTTTTTCCACCACCTCACTAGCGAACCATAGTGGTTTCGTTTTTCTCTTGCCCTTGCTTACCTGCCTGACACAGATATTTGTACCTTTCTCAGCGCCCTCTTTTATTTTTGCCCACTGGTCCTCGACTCCCCCTAGTTTCCCTATCCCTGCCAGCAAGCGCTGAAAAAAATTCCGTTATAACCTAGTACTGTAGTTCACACTGCAACTGCTTACCATTGGGTAGTGCATGTGCACAATTTAACTGTACTTTAAAACATTTTTAGTAAAGTTGCATTTGTTGGGGTAAGCTGAACGTTTTCTGTGAAGGCAATTCTACATACAGGTTTTCTGTCCTTAAGGTAAAACACATGGAAAAACTGGGTGATCTGGCTGGGGTGGAGTCGATGGTGGGGGGGGGCACCCGCGACGGTGTGAATAAACAGAAAAAAAAAAAAAAACATACATGGCACCTGCTGCATAAATAGGGCAGGCATTGGACTTTTAATAACTGATACTTTGCCATGTGACTCTGAGCTAGAGTGCACGGCTGCTTTTGTACATTTTATTGAGTAAGGATTCTCTTTTAAAGGTGTAGCTCTCCATTTGTACATTTTCCTAAGGTATATATAAGCACTGTATCTTTTTTTAAGATCCGAATATTATTTTGTCTCATTTATATCTTAGGAATTTTCCCCATCTTCAGTCCCCCCCCATCACCAGAAGCTATGGCTCTCAGTAGCAGCTATTGCAGACAAACGCTTAATCCTTAAATACTGGAACAACTCCAGGGTACTCTCCCTGACTGAATGGTTCATCCATATGAGTTATATGGCAAACAATGATAAGATGGATAAGTTTCTGGTTATCTGGGGCCCTTTCCTACAACTGAATAGTAGCTAAGTTCTTATGCTGAATCTACAGGCCTATATAGAGTTTGATTTACTTACTTACTACTTAAGCAGCAGTGAATTAAGCAATAAGCAATTATACAATGGCTCGATGTTATAGAAAACAAAAATAAAAATGTTTTTAGTAGATTTTTAGTGAGGCAGTTTCTGAAAAAAAAGGTGCTGCTCTATAAAATCAACACAGTGATGTTATTGTATAACGTCATCACTGTCTCGGGCACACACTGACCAATCAGAGTCCAGGAAATGTTTTTGCCATTGTAAAATTAACATAGGCAGACGACAGTGTGGTATATCATGTTGATATCATCACGCTTGGTGGACGAGGTCACGAGGCCAAGTGCATCCAACTGTCTGAGAAGTGACACTAGCCCATGATATACCACACCCTGGAGTGCCTTATTGCTATTATGAACAGGAGTAATGGTTTTATAAATAAAAGATAAAAAAACCACCCTTTAAACCTGTTAAAAAAAGCTTTTTTGGTAGTGTAGGAATACATTTAAAAAAAATAGTTCTAAAAGACAGCAGGTGGCGCTGTTGTAGTTGGAGCTGACAGAAAAGGTAATAGTATTGTGATGGTGTGACCTGTGAACTCTGCAACAGTATCTTTGTCTGCACCCCCCCACCGCAGTAGATGATCGCGGTAACGAGATTCTAAAGAGAAAATGAAGCCAATTACCAATATCAATGGATTAGGAAGCAGCGGGATTGAGAGGACAAGTGTGTCTAGCGATGGCTTTTTGAATATGCGCGTGCCTACGAGACATGAGAACGGTCGTCTGCTCAGTGTTGCCTACGAGCAGCAGCAGGTTGGTTTTGTGTGTTTCACAATGTCTTTTATGTTGTCCGTCTGAATGTTGTGGGCCCTGGAGACAGCAGGCAATTCAGTGTAAACAGAGTTCCTTTTTTTTTTTTTAATCGTGGTCGAGTACAAGTTTGACTCACTCTGGAGCACGGGAGATTGAGAACAGTGTGCGGTCAGTGAGGAGGCTGGTGACCAGAGGTTTTCTGAAGCCGTGATGACGTAGCCCGATATCATCACGGCTTCGAAACCCTCTCGGCCAATCAGCTTCCTCCATTTACGATCGCTAGTTCATAATTTGGGATAACTGTTACCCTTTTCTGCTAGTTACAGTATTTGCCCTATGTCTAATTACTTTCTCAGAAATCAACCTTTAATAGGCTAAAACTGTTTGTACACACATCCACTATACTGTGATTTCTGTGTACATTTTATTATTTTTTGTACGGTTCTTTTCCCTTGTATGCATACCTCTCAACCTTTCTTCACCAAAATGTGTGACGCGATGTGTGACAAATGAACAAAATGTGTGACATATGTCTAACATAGCACTGCATGCCCAGAACACTATAGCTATCAGGGCACTAACATTCATAATGTTTTTTTGATAACTGAGCATAATAGATTATTATGAATTTCTGCTTTAAAGTCTCAGTGGGGAATGTGGAATATCACCTTTCCCATGACGGACAAAGGGTTTCTGAGAGGTAAAATGAGTGACGTACCTCATAATGTGTGACAGTTGAGAGGTATTCTTGTATGCTATGTTATCTTCAGTAGACACTATTATGGAAAAAAAAAAGAATGTTATTTTGCGCCTGGTACTGTACATAACCAAGACTGTGTTCCTTAGAAGGAAGACATTTGTATTGTCATTTAATTGCAAAATTAATAAAGTAGAAGTTTAAAAAAAATTATATTTGGAGTTAATAAAAATGGAAGTTCCTGTTTTAGTTTGTTACCTCGATGCCCCTACCCTTTCCGAGTCCCACAGTGCTAAGCCGCACTTCTCTTCCCGTCCAGCAGGAGTCGCCCTCGGCGTCTCCTCGGCTCTCCTCTCGCCCACTGCGGCACTCCGCTCGCCGTCCCGGCATCCCCCACTGTCCAAGATGGCGGTGCCCAGTGTCGCCGGCATGAATTTAGTTATGTGGTCCTGATGCTCTCCTGGATGGAGTGTGTCATCTACCACTAAGACTTTGCTGAGGAGGCCGGCTGAGGCCCGCAGGCTTGAGGATGGGCTCAGTGTTCTGTGGCAGGTTGTGCCGTGGCGGCCTGCGTTTCGCCGCAGCGCAGTGGAAGGCAGGTCAGTGGTGGCAAGGAGGCCGTGCAGGAAATGCCCACCCCCATACATAGTTTGTTGATTTAAATGTAGCGCCCCCTCGTTTGGTTATATGTACCTGGTGCTGCAGTCAGTCCGATAAACAGAAGCGCACCTAGAGCCACTAACTTGAGCTGTACTGGACCGTTCCTGCATATATTCTGTCGCGGCAGTTCGGTGTCGGGTCAGGGCTAGGAACAGAGGTCTGAATTGTGACTAAAATGTTTCTGGGTGCCCCTCCCCCCAGTCCAGTTCTGGACTGGACATTGGCAAAATGTACTGGAAGTACAAACACATACTCAATTGACGGGCGAGTGTGGAATGTGAAAAGTTGATTTCCATTACACATGGAACAGAAAAGCAAGCATACAGTGACATTGTAACAAAATAAAATGACAATTTATTGAAAATCGCAATTATTAAGGCATCTTTAAAACGCTATGGCAGTAACACCAAGGGAAACACAAGAGACTCCATATACCACAACTGCCAAATCAATTTTCTGAAAATGATTAACCTCAAACGCATACGATGAAATTGTAACCCCAAAAAAGGCAATTTATTGAAAATTGCATCAGTGAACGAGCAACCGGTGGTGTTGGGGGCGGAGCGCCCCCACTGAAAGAATGATATCCACAAAAATCACAACTTCAAAAAAACAGCCACAGGGCAAGAATCTGTGTTTTTGACTAAAACGATATAGGCGTAATTAAAGCAACGGTAGGAGAATAAATAATTACTGATGTTCTTTCAGTGGGGCATTTCCACCCCTACACCCTCCGGGGTAACAACACAAATTCATCGAGGCAGGAGGGCACAATCCCGTCCATTTATTTATTTTATGTAGCTGTAGTAGTTTATGGTGAGTCGTTTATGTGGGGGCGTCCATTTATTTTATTTTTATTGTAGTTCTTTATTTCACTGAATTACTTCACTGCCGCTTGTTGGAATATCGGAACGTGTCGGACCATGCATGTGCCGCACATTACCGTAGTTCACCACATAGCACTGGGAGCGCCACTATCGTTGTATAATGGTCTGGGGTACCCACTCTCCTCCAGTGATTATGCCTGCATGTAAACATTCCATACCGGCTATCGCCCTTCACAGATAATGTGTGCAAGAAATGCACTGTACAGGACAATGCTGAATAGGCACTGGGCATCCTAGTCAGGGTTGATTGATTACATTGGAGACATTTGGGAACTTGAATCGGACTTTCCTCTCTTACAGGAGGAGCAGTTCTGTTTAGCAGCTGTCCATGTTTAGACAAGAGCTGGTCACTGCTGACTGTAGTACTAGTGCCCTTCCCCTCCGGAAGGATTTGTCCTCTTAGACACCCACTTACACAGATGCGTGGAGCCATAAAGACATGCATGCATTAAATGCACTGAGACACAATCATGGACAGAATGACAGAGTCCTACACACATGTATTCATACACACTTGTATATATTTAGATTTATTGACCCATACACTGGTAGTTATCTGAAGAAACAGTCTGACCTACATACATGCCAACTCATACATACACACAGAGTCTGTGATGAACCCACCCTCCACTGGAGCAGATAGCAAGAGATCTGATCTTGAACTTACTGTTACTCCCATCTCTACACCTAATTTCCCCACCCACCTCTGTACAAATGCCTACACCCTCTCATTTTTTTGTTGTTCCTCAGTAGTCTCTCTCTCCCCCTCTCTGAGTCCCTTCAGCTCTGTGGTTCTCGACAAGCTCCCCTATTTGACAGCTATTGATAATTTGTATAAAAAAACTGGATCCTTGTAACTCATGATAGATATGCTGCACTTATGTATTTTTGTACTCTAGTCTGTTTACTCTGTCTTTGTACAATGTTTACCATTTTGTTTGGGCCACTGTTTTCTTCCCTTTGACGTGGAGCCTTTGTAAATGAGCCCTGGTTCAAAGATATTGTAATTCTGAAACTTCAATAAAATAAAAAATAATAAATGGCCTGTGGGCCCAAGGAGCTGATAACTTTCAGTGGCAGCACTGAGGGGTTTAAAACATGGGTCAGATTAGATTCACTGGTGTTAAAAATGTGGGTCAAAAAAATAACTGAAAGCAGGTTTTGCCCTGTTCATTTTCTCTTTTTTCAGTGTTTGTTATAGAGTGTATACATTGCCCCGGACCCACAGGCGAAGGGTAGAGGGGTAATTTTTGGGAAAGCTGCAACTTTTTTCCCTTTGTGCATGTTAGTGCTGTCCCTGGATTCTTCCATGATATCTTTGACAACACCTAAGCATGTGAATGCTGAATCTGACACCAGAGGCACGGGCAGTGGGATGTGCAGATTTTGTAGCAGTGCAGGCTAGTAAGAGAAAGTTTCACAGCTCGTGTGTAATGTACTAGCCTGTTATACTGCTCTATATATTAAACTGTGTGGTAAATAATTTTAGACGTTGTTGCTATACCCAAAGTTCAGTTTTCCACCATGTTAAGCTGGGACTGTGGTTTTGTTTGTCCTCCATGTTGCAGTATCCTCTGTCTGTCCACTTAAGAGGAGTACACCCAGAGGCCCTTCCGTTGTGCCTGTCTGTTTCTATGGACATGATTCTGCGCTAGGACGGCTATTAGACGCAGGTGAAAAAGACAGTGAAAACAGAATCGGCCAGCATTCTGCTGTCCCAGTGCATAAAGGTGAGCCGCTCTATAAAGAGTCTGAAACAACTAAATTGCTTTGTTGGAAGGCTGCATTATTAAATGGATGATAAACACTTTGTCTTCTTCGCTGGAACTTAGAACTCTGACAGCTGTGTTCTTACCCTTAAGATACATGTCTTAAACCCTGTAGTATTTGATGGCTAACTGTCACATGAACTTTAAAGTCAAGTGACAAAACTCTTAGCTGGACCTTGCATTTTGGTCTGCAGCCTGTGGAGCAACTGTAGTAGCAGGTTGGTTACCAGAACAACGGTATCTGTAGCAGACTACAGAAATGTATAGTAAAATGCTATTTGGTTAGTGGCATTTCAATGATTGCCCTTTCTAACTCTTTACTATAGTATTATACAAATATTGACCAGAAGTGAGGGGAAGCGGTGGGAAAATAATGACCCTGAGGGATGAACTATTGTCTGTTTCTAATGAACTATTGCATGGTTCTTTGGTTTGAACTGTGCAATAGTTCAAAAACCTCATATGTCATGTGATGGGCTCTGGTTCAGTCAGAGACCAGGATGTTTTCTACAGTTTAATTCATTGCTTGTTCTCCTGGGGCTTTACAGGATGTGGAACACAAAACCTAGTCTGCCATCTGGTTTAACCAACAACAAAATGCACATACAAAAATTGACTCTAAGATTTCTTTTTCAGCCTACAAAGCCTTAACTGAGGTACAACAGGTCAGTTTCTTATGGGAGGGGCCTACTTCTACCCAGTTTTATGGCTGGTATTCTGAAGCTCTGGGAGGTTGGCACTTGCTCAAAGTCACACAGTGACCCAGTGGATGTGGTGGGATTTGAACATGAGTCGTTTGGTCCACACTTGCTCTATGCTGCCTCCAGTTTTGAGGCCTTGTTTATTATAATAGTCTTAATTGTTTAATTTTACAGAAAAAAATATTCGATAAGGAAAACAGTTTAATGCTGCTTGTCTTTCTGTCTGCAGCTGAGCAAGATATGCTGCTGATCAGACAACCATCCCAGCCTGAGAATGCGAGGGTTCTGAGGGTTGCTGTCATTGGATCACCGAACGCAGGCAAATCTACCCTGGCCAACCAGCTTCTGGGCAGAAAGGTAAATCTTTGTCTTTTAAGATGTTGAACCAGGTGGACCATTTATATTTGTAACATGGCATAGATATGAATGAGCAAACCGGCAGTATCCATTGGACAAAATGCATCAGGTGGTGTACTTTGGAGATGGCATTAATCCACCAGTAATGCCATCTCCAAAGTGAAGCACCATCCTGAACCACAGAGGTAGAAAAGCAGTGCACTACAGAAGCGGCAAGTGTGTATCCCAGCCACTCACCCAAATCCCCATGAGTGGCCTGTCTGTACCACTCAGCACGATTTGTAGCAATCTGCAGCTACAAGCAGGAGCGATGCGCACCACTAGAGTGGAGCAACTGGCGACAGATGTCCGAATCACAACGGACCGTCACACAGACTGGTAGGCGAAATGTGCTATCTGAATGATGCGCAGTCTGTAAAACTAGATGGCACGGCGAACGGGAATTAGTAATCTTAGAAAGTGAGACAGGGCAGCCAAAAGACCTCCAAAGCAGTCAGAAAAGCAAAGAACGAGTAAAGAACAGCAGCTGTCGAAAAGGGGACAGAACTCCATCGGACTGACGCAGTAGACACAGACAGAAGATCAAGTAGTATGCAAAGCAGATAAAGTGGGACGTAAAGGAAGCGGTAAACGAGCGTACAGTCGACCTCCCAAAGGGGCTATCACAATAATAGCCGCGTAAATTTCAATAAATATCACACACAAATGTTCAGACATAGTAGGTTGATAGAAATGCTTGCTATTAATTTCACAACATCAGCATGTAAATCACAGTGTTTCAAATGTTCAGTAAGTGCAGCACAGAAATTGAAACAATGCAAAATATGTGTGTATAATGTTAACAGTATCAAAATAAGACTCATGCAAAACGTATTGTCCTAGAAGCCATGTTACAAGCACATTAAGCCACTCCGAAGGTGGCTTCCAATGGTGGACTAATGCATGGTTGGGCCGTTGTAGGTACTCGGCCATGCATTAATCCACCAGTAGATGCCACCTTCGTCGTGGCTTAATGGTTACATCAACACACACCTCAGGTAAATAAAAAAATTCAAAATGCATTGCTGCCCATATAATGTATAGAGCTAGGGCTGTGTGCATGGATGGATGGATGGATAGATTTACTGATTTTTATTTTATTTTTTTGCCGCCAGCCTACAGGTATTCTCCTGAACGGTGAACAAACCTTGAAACAGGTGCAGTCCAGCAATTCCTCTTGGGATACCTGGATTTGGAACCGACATCAAGATCTCTTACTGAGTTAGTGGAGGTTGGGGTCATGGTGGTGAAACTCTCTCTTCTGTCTCTGTTTGGGGAGGTAGGGTTAGAGTTTATGGTTCTCCAGCTCTCCCCTTTGTGGCAGATCAGCAGGTGGGACTTGGCGGGGTCTGGGAGGAGAGCATCGCTCTTGCTTCTCTTAGCAGGGGGTCAGTGCTTCATCATGCTTGGAGTGACAGGATGAGTAATGAGGGGAAAATGAGCAAAAAAGGGGGGGTATTGAACCAGTTGTTCCATATAGTAGAAAACAGTTGAGATGTTAAACAATGCAGTAATTATCGTACCATTAAATCTTAAAAGGAGTTGAATCAGTATCTAAATGGTAGCCGTACTTCAGCTGAATTTGTATGTGGTCAGTTAATATTTCATTTAGTGGCCAGTTTGGCCATCTGAAAATCAAGCAGTGATATTTAGAAAGCACACAAAATCCTGTGTTCCTTTATCAGAAAATACATAAGGTAGCAGTTGCCCCTCCCCATCACCTACTACTTCTGTAAGAGGTTACACTGCAACAGGCACAAGCAAGGACAAAACCGGTACAGCCTAGGGCGGCCAATCAAATCAGACGGTGTCATAAAAGTGGGGGCACAGTGAGCAGGGAAAGCCAAACCTGGTGGGCACTCTGTCTCAATGCCTGTAGCCTGGTAAATAAGATACCAGACCTCACTGCCTTAATGGCAGAGGCAAACCTGGACTAGGTTGCTGTAACGGAGACTTGGTTCAACGAGAACTATTCCTGGGATGTTGTTATCCCTGGGTACACTCTGTTCAGGAGAGATCGCAAAGGGAAGAAGGGAGGGTGTGTTGCCATCTACGTGAAGGAAGGAATCAAGGCCACAGAGGTACAGATGATACACTCTGAGTCTGAAGCCCTATGGATCATCTTGGAGCTGGGGAAAAGTCCCCCATCCGAGTGGGGGTGATCTACAGACCCCTGTCTCAGCAGATAGATAGAAGCAAGGAAATGCTGGAAACCGTCCTAACAATGTCCAATAAAGGCGACTTGTTGCTCGTCGGAGACTTCAGTCTGCTTGACGTAGATTGGTCCTCCTTCATGGCATTATCAAACAGGAGCAATGAATTCCTCATGGCTCTGAAACAGGCAGAACTTAAACAGCTGGTGCAGTTACCCACCAGAGAAAACGCAATCCTGGACCTTGTACTATGAAACACTTCCAGGATCACAGACGTCAAGCGACCATAGGTCAGTCTGGCTGTCAGTCAAAAGATCCAAGGATACAAGTCACACAAAACTGAAGATCCTAGGCTTCAGGAAGGCTGATTTTAATAAAATGAAAACATGCATTAGGAACAATCTCAGAGTTGTAGCTGGGGGAGATGTGGAGGAAACCTGGAAAGCCATAAAAGCGCAGTCAGTCTGGCAACAGAATGCACAAAACGGATAAGTAAATCTGAAAGGAGGAAAAATCCTCTTTGGTTTACTGAAGAAGTAGGTTCCAGTATAAGGGAAAAAAAGAGCTTTCAAGAACTACAAAGAAACTAAGAAAGAAAGCGAGATGGAGAGATACAGAGCAAGACTCAAGGAAGCAGGGAAGGCAGTTAGATTAGCCAAAGCTCGAGCAGAAGAAAGAACAGCAAAAGGGGTTAAAAAGGGGGATGAGACCGTCTAAAGATATATAAGGGAGAAAAGAAAACGTAAGGGAGGTATTGTAAGGTTGAGAACTTGGTAGGGCCAGAATGTTGAAAGCAGTGAACAGAAGGCAGAGGTTATAAATGAATACTAACATACTATTTGCCAGCAGATTAGGCCTTACGGTCTATCGAGTCTGCTCGAACCTCAGATCCCTAGTTGGGTTTTAACCAAGGAGGATCAGGGAAGTGGACTAGTACTAAAGAATGAAGAACACCGCACCAGTGAAGCCGACACAAACACCTTCACAACTGAAAGGGTCCTAAAAGAACTAGGAAAATTAAAATTGGACAACGCTGTGGGACCTAATGGTATCCACCTGAGAATACTAAAGTAACTCTTGAGAACTTGCCACCTTATTACCGGATCTCTTCAACAAGTCACTGGAGAGTGGCACCGTACCAGACGACTGAAAGAAAGCCACAGTTGTATCGCTGCACAAAACTGCAGCAAGGAAGACACTGGAAACTACTGTCCAGTTAGCCTCACCTCAGTGGTGGGGAACATCATGGAAACATTACTGAAAGAAAGAATTGTACAACATCTAGAAGCAACTAGCCAAATAGACCTAAAGTAGCATGGCTTCACAGCAGGGAGGTCATGTCAGACAGACATGACTAATTTCTTTGATTGGGTGACTAGAACGGTCAACCAAGGAGGAGCAGCTGATGTAGTATATCTGGACTTCAGTAAGGCGTTCGACTCCATTCCACATAGGAGGCTGATAAATAAGTTGGAACACACAGGAGTGGGACATAAAATAGTAGGCTGGATTAGAAACTGGCTCCAAGGGAGAGTCCAGAGAGTGTTAGTAAATGGCACTCTGTCGGAGGAAGGAGTGGTGACCAGCAGAGTCCCCAAGGGATTGATGCTGGGGACAGTTCTATTTAACATATTCACCAGTGACATTGTGGAGGGTTTGCAAGGAAAGGTATGCCTGTTCGCAGACGACGCCAAGCTCTGCAGCAGAGTGAACACGCAAGAGAGGGTCACAGAAATGGTCGCTGATCTAAAAAAACTAGAAAATGGTCAAAACAGTGGCAGTTAAAATTAAACGCCAAAAAGTGCAAAGTTATGCACCTGGGGAGGAAGATCCTAAGCTGGAAATATACCCGGGGGGGGACAGCTGACTGAAACTAAGGTAGAGAGGGATATGGGGGTACTCGTATCTGATGATTTAAGGACAACCAGGCAGTGTGAAAAGGTGGCGCAGAAAGCTAGTAGCATTCTCGGATGCATAGGAAAGAGTATCACAAGTAGGAAAAGTGAAGTGATAGTCCCGCTGTACAGGTCCTTGGTGAGGCCTCACCTGTAGTACTGCATACAGTTCTGCAGACTGCATCTCAAGAAGGACAAGGATCACCTGGAAACTATGCAGAGGAGAGCTGTGAAGACGATACACAGACTGCACGAAGAACTATATGATTTGAGATTAAACCATCTTAGGATGTACTCACTGGACAAGGAAGAGGCAGGGGAGATATGATAGAGACATTTAAATACCTCAAAGGTATCAACTCGGTACAAACACAGGGTATCATCAGGGAAAACACGAATACATGAGCAAGGGGGCACAGCATGTGCATGAAGGGAGGTAGTTTCAAAACAAACAGCAGGAAGTGTTTCTTCATGGAAAGGTTGTTGGAACCCTGGAACAGTCTGCCCCCAGAGGTTGTGGCAGCAAAGACAGTCTGGAAGTCAAGCTAGCATGGGATAGGCACTGTGGAAACCTAAGGCAGTAAAGAAACTGGGAGGGGGGTTAGTTTTCACGGGCAGACTAGATGAATCGCAAGGTCCCCCCTTCTTCCGGCACTTTCTTATTTTCTTGTCCACCTGAAATTTCAATTTGACTAGTCAGATATTTGTTGGCCCAAGTGGCTACCTGGAAAAAACTTAACTTGGAGCATTTCTTGAGGAAAAAGATCATGAGAACTTTGGCATCTGACTTCTGCAGATTACTGGTTTAAACCTGTAGTCAGAAGGCTCCCAAAATACCTTGTGTACTATAAATCTTGATGGTGCCAGCCCGCCGACACAGTGTTTTGGATTTCCACTTGTGACGCCGCGACCCAGGTTCGGGAACGGACTCGGGTTGTCAGAGGGCCAGCCCGGTGGAGATGGATTGAGCACCCCACGGCTGCTCTCCTTCTCCAGTGGGGAGGGTGGTGGAGTGATCGGAGCTGTGGTGACACCCAGGCACTGATGCCAAAGTAAGCTCGGGGGCGGGCGGACGCAGGTCGTCATTGCACATCCTGCCCTCGCCTAACGGGGAAAAAACTACGCTGCTTGCTGCCAGGATGATGCCTGCCCCTCCACTCTAATGAGCTCTCAGGCTGGCTCCCGGACCTATCCTGTTGTCTGCGGCACTTGGGCTGGTGCTGCAACCCCGCCCTGGAGGATAATCCAGGGGGTATCCGGGAGTAAGGGCTAAATGTGGGAGTAGGCGTGGAGAGGGCCGTGACCTGGGCGGATGGCTCGGCGGCAAAAGCAGCAGATAAATAATTTAAACAAAAAAAAAATCTTGATGGTAGTAGCCAGACCCACCTGTTGCCCTAGAATCTTTTCTTTCATTCTCAGTTTGCAGGGTAGATGTGTGAGCCAGTGGGATTTCCTGGAAACCTAGCAGATAATTTTCAAGGCTTTACTGGAACTGCTAATTTCAGACATCCTGACTTTTAAAATCCTGCCATGTGTTCTGGATTGTGCTGTAGTATAGCACTTGGGGTTAGTATGGTGCCTTTCATCAACCCTCCCCCATCTCACTGCATTGATTGTTTAGGGAAGGCAGTAGTCATACATAGAAACATATATAGAATTTGTCGGCAGATGAGGACCAATTGGCCCACCTAGTCTGCCCATTGTCCCTATCTACAGTATCACCGCAGACCCTACTTGATCTCCGGCCCCTTTTTCCCACCAGTCTGCCACTGGAGTAGCAATAAAAAGACTCAGAAGACTGAGAGAACTACAGAGCTGTAAAAGCACAGTATGTGACACAGTGCTAGCCTTCTCTTCCCATGGGCTGACCACTCTGATTCCCAGCTGGGCCTTTGCTGTACCCTTTCGAGCATGCTGTGCAGAGACTCTGAAACCGTTCTCTGAGGTCGAAGTGGTTGGGAACAGAGTGTTGTACTGTAATCTAAGGTCCATCATGTCACCTTCCCTGCTTTATAGGCTGCGCTGAAATCGGTATGTTGTGCAAACGTGGATGAGAGAATTCATTTTAATATTGCTTTGTCATGCGCCATTGCATCTAAAGTCAGGAGTTTATATTCCAGTGTCTGATTAAACAAATTTTATATATATATATATATATATATATAATCTGTTCTCTCTCCTCCTGGTCAGGTTTTCCCAGTTTCCAAGAAGGTTCACACAACACGTAGCCTGGCTCAGGGGGTGATCTCAGAAGCCAACACACAAATTGTAAGTAACTTTTGTTTTATGGGAAGGTGAATGAAGTGGACCCTCCCCCTTTTTTTTTATTATATATTTTTTTCCTTGTCCTGTTCCCCACCCTGATTAGGGTTGTCTTGGCTGCAGTTTTCTTCCAGCTTGCAGGGTGGGCAAAAAGTTGGCTTCACAGCCAGTGGCAGTGCTGTTCCTTGCTCGGCCAGCAGTGGGTTGCGTGTATGTCGGGCAACCTACGCTCTCCCTACTTAAGGGCAGAGCGCCCCTCACCACCGCGCAACACTGTGCCCCATTTGTCATCATTCCTCAGATCAAGACATTTTTAAGAGCTGTGAAGTCTAGCACCACCAGGCATCAAGTGTCCCACCTATGATGGCAGCAGGTACTGGGCATTGGGCTTCCTGCCCTGTGAGGGCAGAGGGTACCGGGCATCAGGTGTCCTACCCTGTAAGGGTAGAGGGTACCGGGCAACAGGTGTCCTACCCTGTGGGGGCAGAGGGTACCGGGCAACAGGTGTCCTACCCTGTGAGGGCAGAGGGTACTGGGCATCAGGTGTCATACCCTGTGAGGGCAGTGGGTACTGGACAGCAGGCATTATATCCTGTGAGAGCGGAGGGTGCCAGGCATCAAGTGTTCTATCTTGTGAGGGCAGAGGGTACTGGACATCAGGTGTTGTACCCTGTGAGAGCAAGGGTACTAGGCAACAGGTGCCGTTCCCTGTGAGAGCAAGGGTACTAGGCAACAGGTGCCGTTCCCTGTGAGAGCAAGGGTACTAGGCAACAGGTGCCGTTCCCTGTGAGAGCAAGGGTACTAGGCAACAGGTGCCGTACCCTGTGAGGGCAAGGGTACCAGGCAACAGGTGTCTTACCCTGTGAGGGCAGATGCTACTGGGCATCAAGTGTCCTACCCTGTGTGGGCAGAGGGTACTGGGCAACAGGTGTCTTACCCTGTGTGGGCAGAGGGTACTGGGCAACAGGTGTCTTACCCTGTGTGGGCAGAGGGTACTGGGCAACAGGTGTCTTACCCTGTGAGGGCAGAGGGTACTGGGCAACAGGTGTCCTACCCTGTGAAGGCAGTGGGTACTGGGCACCAGGTGTCCTGCCCTGTGAGGGCAGAGGGTACTGGGCAACAGGTGTCCTACCCTATGAGGACAGAGGTACTGGGCAACAGGTGTCCTACCCTGTGAGGGTAGAGGGTACTGAGCAATGTGTCCTACCCTGTGAGAGCGAAGGGTACTGAGCATCTGGGGGCCATCCTTGTGAGGGCAGCAGGTATAGGGTATCAGGTGTCCTACCCTGTGAGGGCAGAGGGTACTGGGCAACAGGTGTCCTACCCTATGAGGGCAGAGGGTACAGGGAATCAGGTGTCATACCCTGTGAGGGCAGTGGGTACTGGACAGCAGGCATTATATCCTGTGAGAGCGGAGGGTGCCAGGCATCAAGTGTTCTATCTTGTGAGGGCAGAGGGTACTGGACATCAGGTGTTGTACCCTCTGAGAGCAAGGGTACTAGGCAACAGGTGCCGTACCCTGTGAGAGCAAGGGTACTAGGCAACAGGTGCCGTACCCTGTGAGGGCAAGGGTACCAGGCAACAGGTGTCTTACCCTGTGAGGGCAGATGCTACTGGGCATCAAGTGTCCTACCCTGTGTGGGCAGAGGGTACTGGGCAACAGGTGTCTTACCCTGTGTGGGCAGAGGGTACTGGGCAACAGGTGTCTTACCCTGTGAGGGCAGAGGGTACTGGGCAACATGTGTCCTACCCTGTGAAGGCAGTGGGTACTGGGCACCAGGTGTCCTACCCTGTGAGGGCAGAGGGTACTGGGCAACAGGTGTCCTACCCTATGAGGACAGAGGGTACTGGGCAACAGGTGTCCTACCCTGTGAGGGTAGAGGGTACTGAGCAATGTGTCCTACCCTGTGAGAGCGAAGGGTACTGGGCATCTGGGGGCCATCCTTGTGAGGGCAGCAGGTATAGGGTATCAGGTGTCCTACCCTGTGAGGGCAGAGGGTACTGGGCAACAGGTGTCCTACCCTATGAGGGCAGAGGGTACAGGGAATCGGGTGTCCTACCCTGTGAGGGTAGAGGGTACTGAGCAATAAGTGTCCTACCCTGTGAGAGTGAAGGGTACTGGGCATCGGGGGCCTTCCTTGTGAGGGCAGCAGGTATAGGGTATCAGGTGTCCTACCCTGTGAGGGCAGAGGGTACTGGGCAGTAGTTGTCCTACCCTGTGAGGGCAGATGGCATCAGGCAACAGGTGTCCTACCCTGTGAGGGCAGAGGGTACCGGCTCTACCCTTGCAACATGTGTCATCACCAGGGTCCATGTCCTCGGGGGGAGGCGGACATTGGCTCTAGTTTATTTTTTATTGCTTTTAACTTCTCCACTTGTTGTTCATATGTAGATTCTGCTGGACACACCTGGACTCACCAGCCCAGTTCGAGGAAAGAGGTAACTTGTTCTTTTTAGTTTACAGTCCAAGAGCTGCACCCAGATTTTAAAATGTATTATTTTGGTGGGTTGGGGGGGGGGCAGCCCAGCTCAATGGCATAGTGGCATAACCTACACTGCTCCACCAGTGGGCCTCTGCCCTGTTGTGGAAGGACCACCATGTAGGTAAGAGGGCAGTTTAGACTCCCGTGTCCATTCAGTCCCTGGCTTCTCATGTGAGGCTGCCAAGAAGAATGCCAGTTTGTGCTAGCTTTGGTGGTGGTTTAGTAATGTGGATGTTTATCCCTGAGGAACTGGGCCAAGAAGCACCACAACTCATTTCACATACAGTAGGTCAGTGGCTTTTGGCCACTGCCAACCTGGTTTGGACGTGTCATGGAGACAAGGCCCCCTGAGGGAGTTGGGCATGTTGTGAAGATGAGGCCCCTGAGCGTGTTGTGAAGATGAGGCCCCTGAGGGAGTTGGGCATGCTGAGAAGATGAAGCCCCTGAGGGAGTAGATAATGCTGTGGAGACGAGGCCCCTGAGGGTGTCGGGTGTCTTATGGAGACAAGGCCCCTGAGGGATTCAGGCATGTCATGGAGACAAGGTCTCTGTGGGAGTTGGGAATATCATGGAGGTGAGGACCCTGAGGGAGTTGGGTGTGTCATTGTTTGTGGAGAGGAGGTCTTCTGAGGGAGTTTGGCATGTTGTGGAGATGGGGCCTCCTGAGGGAGTCTGGAGTGTTGTGAAGATGATGCTTCAGAGGGAGATGGGCATGTCATGGAGATGAGGCCCCTGATGGAGTTGGGTGTGTTGTGGGGATGAGGCCCCTGAGGGAATCAGGTGTGTAGTGGAGACGAGGCCCCTGAGGGAATCAGGTGTGTAGTGGAGACGAGGCCCCTGAGGGGAGTCAGGTGTGTAGTGGAGACGAGGCCTCTGAGGAGTCGGGCATGTTGTGAAGATGTGGCCCCTGAGTGAGTTGGGCATGTTGTGGAGACAGGGCCCCGAGGGATTCTGGAGCGTCATGGAGACGAGGCTTCTGAGGGAGTCTGGTATGTTGTGGAAATAAGGCCCCTGAGGGAGTCGGGTGTTTTGTGAAGACGAGGCCCCTGAGTGAATTGGGCATGTTGTGGAGATGGGGCCCCTGAGAGAGTATAGAGTGTTATGCAGACAAAACCTCTGAGGGAGTCGGGTGTGTTGTGCAGACAAGGCCTCGAGGGAGTTGAGCGCATAGTGGAGAGAAGGCCCCTGAGTGAGTTGGGCATGTTGTGGAGACAGGGCCCCTGAGGGAGTTTGGAGTGTCACTGAGGCAAGGCCTCTGAGGGTGTCGACTATATTGTGGAGACGAGTACCCTAAGTCAGTTGGCCGTTTTGTGGAGACAAGGCCCCTGAGGGAGTCGGGTGTGTCATGGAGATGAGGCCCCTGAGGGAGTCGGGCGTGTCATGGTGACCAGGCCCCTGAGAGGGTCGAGCATGTCGTGTAAAACAAAGCCTCTCAGGGAGTCTGAAATGTCGTGGAGATGAGGCCCCTTAAAGAGTCGGGAGTGTCATGGAGACGAGGCCTCTTGAGCTGGGCGTATCGTGGAGATGAGGCACCTGAGGGAGTCAGGCATGTTGTGGAGACGAGGCCCCTGAGGGAGTGTCATGGTGATGAGGCCCCTGAGGGAGTTGCTTGTGTTTTGGAGAGAAGGCCCCTGGGGGAGTGTTGTGGCGATGAGGCCCCTGGGGGAGTGTCGTGGTGACAAGGCCCCTTTGAGAGTTGGGCATGTTGTAAAGGTGAGGGAATCGGCCATGTCATGGAGGCAAGGCCCCTGAGGGAGCCAGACTTGCTGTAGAGATGAGTTCCCCAAGGAAGTTAGGCAGTGTCATGGAGATGAGGACCCTGAGGGGATTGGACATGTGGAGATGAGGCCTCTGAGGGAGTTGGGCATGTCAGGAGAAGAGGCCCCTGAGAGAGTTGGGCATGTCATGAGACGAGGCCCCTGATGGACTCAGACGTATTGTGGAGACGAGGCCTCTGAGGCAGTCAGGCGTGTCGTAGAGACAAGGCCCCTCAGGGAGCCAGGCATGTCATGGAGACAAGACCACTGAGGGAGCCTGGTGTGTCATGGAGACGAGGCCTCTGAGTGGGTCGGGTGTGTAAACTGGAGAGTTGCAGAGGATGTTACCCTGGTAGCTGAGCATGGGAGACTGGGCTTGCATCTTTCTGCTTGCGGTTCCAGTGCAATTTTCCCCCGTATAACTGCCAGTAGCCTTCAGCATGGAAACCGCCCTTGCCGTGCCTGACCCGAGAATGGATGTGGCGTAATCACCACCACTACCACCTTCCAGTTGCTTTTGCTGGTGTGAGTCGCTGGACTTGTCATGAGAGGGAATTACAGAACCTCATGTGTGGCCTGCTTCCAAAGACCTTCATCCAATTCCCTGCCCCATCCACTGGTTTTATCTACCTACATTTTGTGGACATAATCTCTGCTGTCTTGAATGGGGAAAGCCTCACTTCTCCCCTCCCCCACCCCAAGTGCATCATCTGACCTGTATGTTTCCATTTGTAGACATCACCTGGAGAAATCTCTGCTGCAGGACCCCTGGAAGTCGATGCAGGAAGCTGATTTTGGTGGGTAATACGTTTGATCCTGTTTCAAATAAATAATGACACGGCGATTGCTTTGTCTGGACAAGAAAGTAGTTCCTTTGCTCCTCACTACATCCTGTTTTATTGCACTTTGCCTGCGGAGGTGTTTCTGAATGAGGAATTTTGTACAAAGGCATTTTTTCTTAGGTGAGAGGTCCAGTGTCTGCTGCTCTTTCTTCCTTCCTTCCTTCCCAACCCACACTGTGCAGAGTTCAGCAGAGGCAGGTAAAGGAGGAGATGGAGAAGTGCATCTCTGAAGCACTAGTGGCTGGGTAGCGGATATACCACTGATGAGGGTCAGATTGCATGGCTGAATGCATGGGTGGGCTGACAGCCAAGGCTGCCGTGGATGGCTGTTTTTCCTACTCATCCCTCCCTCCACCGCTTGGAACATGCACCATGTTGGCACTGTTGGTTCAGACCCCACTGCTGCGTAGTCATCAATGCAGTTAATGGCCGCATGCAAGCTCCAGGTGTCATTTTCCGAGTGGTGCATGTCTCCCCCTTCCCCGATAGAAGAGTGTCCCTCGGATGGTTTGCCCCCCTTCCTGTTGAGCTTTGCTCCTGAAATCATGGAGTCGAGGCGCGAACCTGAGTTGCCAGCATAGTCCCCCATTGTTGTGCGCTGCGGAGCTGGCTATACCTCTTGCTAAATTGAAGCTTGGAGCACAAACAAAAGCAGTGCTTAGCAGCCAACACAAGAAGAGATTATCATTTCCTGGGTCAGATGCCAGTCACAGATGCGTTGGCTGCCAGTCACTGATGTTTGTGTTTCAAGCTTTGCTTTAAAAGAAGGTATGACTGAAGTCTCTGAAGGGAAGACTGTGGCTCCCTCTGGGCTTGGGTGACCACGGTGCAGTCAGGAATGCATGTGTGAGAGGGGAGGATGCAGACACTGACGTCAGGAAGCCTCAGGTGCCTCTTCCCCCCCATCAGTTGTGACTTTATCTAGGGATCTGTTGAGTGGTGCCCACCGTGTGTGTGTGTGTGGTGCCTAAGGTAGGTATTTTGGCTATGGGTTGTGGTGTAGGCATCCTGGGGCATGGGTTCAGTGAAGCTTCTTCATATGGGCAGAAGGTATGATTACAGCCGGGTGCAGGTCCTGCCCATTTGGCCAAAGAAAAAGAAACAGAACCTGAAGACAGATACAGTGCTATGTAGTAATTTGGGGGAAGGGAAGGTGAAACTGGGTGGTAACAAAAGAGACATGGTCAGTGAAACTTTCTGATTTCTGGATTTCAGTGCTTGTTCTGGTGGATGTTTCTGATCACTGGACCCGGAACCGGCTTAGCTACGAGGTGCTTAAGTGCCTTTCCCAGAACCCACACCTTCCAGCTGCCCTTGTCCTAAATAAGGTAGGAGGAGAGAGCCTTGCAAAACTGCTTTCTTTTTTTCATTGTGATTGTTTTTTTCTCCCAAGTTTTATTTTCCCCTGCCTTCATTATGCCCTTGCTTTGCCGTCTGGGCTGCCTGCCACGTAGGCAGAGAATAGAGTGCAAGATACTGTTACTAACTTTCAAAGTTCCAGATGGTTTTGGTCCCCTCTACCTCCCTGAACTCCAGAGCCCTGAACAGTTTGGTCCCCTCTACCTCTGTCTGCTCATGAACTCTGGATCCCCTGTACCTCCACAAGCTCCTGATTCTGGGACCCACTGTAATCTCTGGACAAGGGACACAGGAATCAAGCAGACTAACTAGACCCTAAGGCCTTATTCTACTGGGTATTTTGTATGTTTGTAAGATCCCCTGGGTGACTTGTCAGTAGGCCAGGTGTGGCTTTGGATCCCGCCTACCAGATTAAGATCTGTGGGGAACCGTGCTTTGGCAGTTGCAATGCCTGGTCTATGGAATCCCCTCCCATTTGACCCTAAGACAAGCAAATTCAGTAGCTCCTGGTATGTTTACATACAAACATAAGTTCTAACTATTCTATTAAGCCTTCCTGTTTCAAATCAGAAACCATTAAAACAATCTTAAACTTACCATAAAAGAGCCTTTCTATAGTTTGTATGTCATAGTTATAATCTGTTGTCTATTCACAGTGCTCCTTAAACCCCTCATTAATGTCACTGGTTTCATAACCCCGCCTTTTTTATTTTGTATGAAAACAGGGAGATTTAGCTACTTCATTTTTTTTTCTGCACTTTATTTGCTTCAGTGCCATGCTGCATCAAGTTGCTCATGTATAACTGTACCCCCTCCCCCCCACATACACACATTTGCACACCTACTTACCTAGATGGTCCTTCCTGAACTGCTCCTGAACAGTTCCTCCATAGCTTTACGCCCCCACCCCCAGATGGTGGCCAACATCCAGACCGTGTGGTGCCAGTCACAGAGGACCACCCTTGGTCTGCATCCAGGAGCAGTCGACATCAGGTGTTCAGGCGAAGTCTGGGGTGAGCTGTGCAGACTTACTTCATCCATGGATGATCCGGGGATCTTCATCAGGGGTATCTCCTCCACTAGGCCACACCTTTGGAACTGTAAGGTGTCAGCATCAGGTCACACAGAAACCTTTTGCTAGCCAGGGGCCACCCACAGTGATGTGCAGTATCAACACATTTATAACATGGCCGGCCCCGTCACTACTCAGTTCTTTCTCCTGCTGTCAATCACCCTCATCAAACCTGCTGAAACAAACAACATAGCTAAGGCTATTGTTTTTTTTTTTTTTTATATACTTCATTTTTTTAAGACATATCCGTAGACGTAGGAAAATAAAATACATATAATGTATAGTCCAAAACTATGTACGCATAATAGGACCTAAAGTCCCTTAATCATAGGCAGTAGTGCATCCACTATATAGAGATACCACATTGGAGGGAATAACCATCATAATAGTAGGATATCAAGAACGGTTCATAAGCTGTGTAAATGAGTCCAGGAGCTACATGGCAGGTCCGTAAAATAATGATTGTCCAGCAGTGTCCCTTGAAAGAAATAGCCTGACCCGCTAGGGACTTGCGATGCCATGTATATACACTAAGTAATAATAAAACCCATTTTAAAGCCTGAAAGCACTATAAAGGATAAAAAAGTAATTACACAGTAATGATATATTCAATTTCCTTTATACCTAACAGTTGGTATAATACTAATAAAGTACAGAAACCCCAACATAGTAGTTTTAACTACAAACTTTAAGCAAAGAGGAGCTCTTTGAATGAGCAACAGTTAACATAGAAATAACTCGGGTCTCCTAGTATAGGAGCAGCACTACTGTAATATAAAAATAGTAAACAAGGCAGTAAATCATTTACCGTAGCTAAGTTATAAAGTCAGAGCTCCCCCGGACTCCGCAGAGACCTCCGCCTCTGAACGGGCTTGCATGGCTGAGAGACGGAGCGGCCCATTTGTCATGTTCTATGGGATCCGAAAAAAGGTAAACTTTGCCATCAAAGGGTATCCGCAGATGGGCCGGTTAAATCATGTTATGTGGTACCCGTGAGTCCTTTAGCACATGATGAACCCTGTCTAATTTTTGCGGCATTGGCTTGTCATATAACTTATATCTGGAAAGAGGTAAACATGTTTATCATCTTGCATGATAGGTCCTGCATGCCGAGCCAACTGCAGTACACAGTCCCATACACCTACTCCCGATGTAACCACCAGGAAAGTTCAAGGTTCATCCAATCCCTGCTGCCGACCTCTCGGAGTAATCCGGTAAGCTTTCTGAATATCCATAACAGGATCTGGCCCTGCTGGCACAAGTTTTGGTGAGCCAGTCCTTGGCAAAGTGAACAGAGAGATCTCCTTCAGACCTCTTTGGTAGGCCTAATAGTCTTACATTTGCTGAACGGACCTGATTTCCAAAGGTCTCCAAACAGGTCCGCATGTGTTGAGATTCTGTGGCCATCAATGCAGTGGCTCCTGTGGCAGCGTCAGCCTGCTTATGGACCTCTGAAAAAGCTCCCTTCAAGGAGTCGACTGCAGTCTCCAGAATTAACACCCTACTTTGTGGGATAAATCGGAGACTGATAGAATCAATTTCTGGAGTTTCAGTCCCAAGGAGGCTAGAGTTTCTTCTGAGCCATGTTCGGATGGGGACAAGGCCTCAGCTCCCAAACGCATAGTTTGTGCTCTGCCAGATCCCTTGCTTTTACTGGAGCCACCTGAAGTTTTATCCTCACCCATCCTAACCAAATGAAGAGTCCCCTTTCTGCTGGGGAACACCAAATTGTACAATCCCCAAGCTAAAATGCAAATTTTCGTGGATTTAACAGTAGTAGTGCAGGAGCTGCAAAAGGTGCTTCCGTTCAGCTCGGGCTCCACAGAGCGCCCCCCTCCCCCGGCAAAGCTGTTGCAATTTTTTGTTATTTTCTTTATACTTTTTAAGTATTACTATCGTAGTCTCTGCATGCAGCTGATGCCAACAGACCTTTTGTTCAGATACTGTGTTTGTGGTTATAAACTCTACAAAGACGACACGTACTCCATTTGTGTGTGCTATTTGGGCCTTTCTCACAACATGAGGACTTGTGAGATTTGCCTGGGTTTCAACCAGGCTACAAGGCAATGCTGTTGGAAGGCTCTAGAAATCTTTCTTGCTCAGAAAATGTTGAAAACCATGGAGAAGGAAAAAGGTACAAAGTCTGTTTCTCTCTTGCTGCCATCTGACAAACTGTCATCAAAACAGAATAAGGACAAGGAATGGGCACCATCTCGGGCCTGCTTGTCGTCCAGTCATAGGCACAAATGTAAAGATAAGGACAAGTCCGTTTTGCTGGTGAGGTCCCAGTCGCTGTTGAAGACAGGTACTTCCTCTTCAGCATCTCCCTCGGTGTCGGCAACTAAAGTTCCCCTGACCATCGTTGAGATGCCAAGGTTTGTAGCTGGCTTGGGCACTGCTGTACCTGTTGTGGGTGGCACATTGCCGTCAGGCTTCAGCCCTTTGACACAGGTAGTCCCTGACCCTTTTCAGGGTGCTATCCGCTTCCAGGCTGTGCTGGCATAGAAACATAGAAATTGACAGCAGATAAGGACCGCTAGGCCCATCTAATCTGCCGATGTTCCCTGCCTACCGTAAAAGCTCAGACCCTGCTTTACCTCCTTATTCCTGTTGCTAGGGTTCCCTATGCCTGTCCCATGCATGCTTGAATCCCCCACAACCTCTGCTGGAAGTCTATTCCATGCATCCACCACCCTTTCTGTGAATAAATACTTCATCACACTACTCCTTAGTCTACCCCTTCCAACCTCATGTCATGCCCCCGTGTTTCTGGACATCTCCTTTTCTGAAAGATGTTACCCTTTGGTACCCTATTTATGCCTTTTAGATATTTGTAGGTTTCTATCATATATCCCCTGTCTCTCCTCCAGGGTATACATATTGAGGTCCCCCAGTCTTTTCTCATGTGACTTTTGGTGCAGGCCCTGCACCATCTTTGTTGCCCCTCTTTGAACTGTCTACATCCTTATGGAGAGGCGGCCTCCAGAACTGGACACCATATTCCAAATGAGGCCTCGCCAATGATCTGTACAGTGGCATCACCACCTCCTTCCTTCTCTGGTGATACCTCTCCCTACACTCCCCGGTATCCCACTGGCTCTCCCCACAGCCTTGGCACATTGTTTGACCACCTTTAGGTCATCAAATAAGATTACCCCCAAATCCCTTTCCTGTTTGGTGACCATCAGTCACCCCCCAAAATCATGTAATTCCTCCCCTGGGTTCTTGTGCCCCAGATGCATGACACTTTTTTGCGTTAAATCTCAGCTGCCACACTCTGGACCATTCTTCCAGTTTACCTTGGTCCCTTCTCATTTTTTCCACCCCTCCCAGAGTGTCCACCCTGTTGCAGATTTTAGTGTCATCCGCAAAGAGGCATAGCTTCCCCTCCAGCCCCTCTGCAGTGTCACTTATGAAGACTTTAAACAGGACTGGGCCCAGGACTGATTGTGGCACCCCGCTAGTCACTCTCCTTTCCTCAGATTGAGTACCATTTACCATGACCCTCTGTCTTCTATCACTCAACCAGTTCCTAACCCAGTTTACCACATTGTGACCCACTCCCAGGCTGCCCAGCTTGTTCACAAGTCTATGTGGCATGGTATCGAAGACCTTACTGAAATCCAGGCAGGCTGCATGCAATGCTCCCCCCTGATCCATGACCTTAGTCACCCAGTCAGAGAAATCAATTAGATGTGTTTGACATGACCTTCCCACTGTGAATCCATGCTGTTTCAGATCTTGTGCTCTGCTGGATTCAAGGTGTTCCATGATCCTTTGTTTAAGTAGTTATTCCTTAATCTTCCCACTATTGAGGTGAGGCTGACTGGTCTGTAGTTTCCAGCCTTCTCCCTACTGCCACTTTTGTAAAGAGGGACTACATCTGCCTTCCTCTAGTCCTCTGAAACCCCTCCCATATCAAGTGACTCATTGAACAGGGCTGCCAGTGATGCTGCCAGCACCTCCCGTAGTTCCCTAAATATTCTAGGATGTATCCCATCTGGTCCCATTGCCTTGTCCACTTTCAGGTTTGTGAGTTCTTTTAGGACTCTCTCTTCTGTAAATGGACTGGTGTCCATCTTCCTCCCATATTTCTTTAACTGTGGTCCCTCACCTTCTTCTTCTGTGAGTACATAACAAAAATATTTGTTCAGTATTGATGCTTTTTCCAGGTTCCCTTCCACACACACTCCTTCACCTTTAAGCCTTACTATCCCACTAATGTACCTATAAAAAGGTTTCTCTTTTTTTTTTTTTTACCTCCATTTGTGCCTTTGCACTCCTGACTGCTTTCCCTGCCTCCCTCTGTTTATCCAGATACAAGGAAACACAGCAGGAGAAGGACAGGTTAGTGTATTTCCTGAAAGCCATCTTTTTTGATCTTACCTTCTCGGCCACTGCCTTTGAGAACCATAGTGGCTTTCTCTTCCCTTTGTTGACTTGCCTAATGCAAAGGTTTGTTGCCTCCACTATGGCTTCTTTCAGCTGGGCCCACTGCTCCTCCACTCCTCCCTTTTGTCTCTCCCTGCCAGGGCATGCTTGAGACATATCCCCATCTTAGTAAAGTCCACCCTCCTGAAATCCAGGACCCTTGCCTTTGTGTGGCTTGACTCTGCCACTGTACGTGTGCTGAACCATACTGTGCGATGATCACTGGATCCCAGGTGTTTGCCCACCCTGACTTCCACAGTTCTGTCCCCAGTGGTGAGTACCAGGTCCAAAATTGCACCCTCCCTGGAGGGCTTTTGCACTAGCTGCCTGAGGCCTGCCCCTTGCACAGTGTCCAGGATGCCCCTGCTCCTGGTTGAGGCAGCAGCTGGGATGCTCCAGTCCACATCTGGCAGATTGAAATCACCTACCAGCAGCACCTCCCATTTAGCTGCCATCGTATGGATGGATTCCACTAGAACCCTGTCCATCTTCTCCCCCTGTGCTGGAGGTCTGTATGTCACACCCGTGGGAATAGCAGTGCCGTTGCTAGTCTCGGGTGACCCAAACTACCTCCGCTTCCCCTTGCATTCCCTGTATCTCAGTTCCCCTAATACCCTCCCTGACATAAAGAGCCACCCCATCACCCTATTTTACCCCCCCCCCATCTCTTCTAAACAAAGTATAATCTGGTACTGCTACATCCCAGTCATGGTTTCCAGTATATACCGTGTTTCAATAATCGCTACAATGTCCAGGTCAGCCTCTGTTATCAAGGACACCAGGTCTAGGATTTTATTCCCTAGGCTGTGGGCATTGGTATACATGGCCTTCCGTGTCCTGCCATTTGTCCTTTTGTTATCCCCCCGCTGTCTTTTTACCTCCTCTGTTTGTCCTCCCTGTTTTCAACTACCTTCGTCCTGTCCTCTGTTGTTCTCCCCTCTATGGGTTTCTTTTTCTCTGGTAATATCATAACTTTATGGTTCTCCATGTTGGCTTCACTATCCTGTGGGGGTGAGCAGTTTGGTTCCCCCTGCATCCTTCTGCTACTGCCCCGTTGCTAGTTTCAGTGCTTGCCAATGAAGCATTTAAACTGTTCACTGGGGACAGCGGTCCCCTCACTGGACAGGATGACAACAAAATGGAACACAACCCTGACCTCATGGATTTTGAGGTGTATTTAGAGGAGAAAAATTAGGATGATGAGCAGTTTGAAGAAAGAAACCAGCCCTCTAATTCTACCCTCTCATCCTGCAGTGAGGACTCCATGGTTTGTACCCCAAGGTCGCCTCCTGAGGACCCCTCTTTTCAAGCCATGACACAGCAAATGCAGTCTGTCATGGATTTCGCAATCCCAAGAGGAAGATTCCACTAATAGAAATCTGGTGGTTGCTGGCCCGGTGGCACTGAGGGTTGAGGCGCTGGACACTACACCTTGCACCACGCTGGTGATCCGGGTTTGGGAATGGACTCGGGTCGCTCGGGGGGTCTGCAGGATTGAGCATCCATGGACAGCTCTCCTTCCTTGGGGAGGGGTGACAGTATGGCGCGCTGTTTGCCTGACATGTGCGTGCGGTCAGAAGCGGAGGGCCTCACATACAGGGCGTACGGCTGCCTCCACAGAGGCGGAGTCCAGCCATCTCCATCCATTGCACATACGGAGGACCGGGGAGAAAATGTGGTGCAAAATACCGGGAGCCAGTAGGCTTCGTGACGGCCTGATGTGCCACCGCACCAGCGAACCTCAATTCTGGATTGTGCTCCGGGATGGGGAGTAAAGCTGGCGCTCCTCTCCCTGGCCCCACCGTGGTGGGTCGTCCACACGGGAACTCCGGGGCATGGCTGGTGCGGGGTGATCGGGGCCAGAGAACGAGTCCCCCCAAGGGAGGGCTGGAGCCACCTGCCTAGCTCCGTGGAGGCAGAGGAAAAAAGTAAATAGGAAAAAAAAAAGAAATCTGATAGAATTTTTGGACGTGCCTTGCACTCCTTTAATAATTATTCCTCTGGTTTGTCCTGCCACAGAGGATGCTACTTTTGTGCGTGGCTTAGACCTAATTCCCCTGCCTGCAGTTCCTAGAAAGGCTGCTGAGCAGTACCCTGCTCCATCTGTTAAGCCTTATAATGCTAAGCAGACTGAAACTGACTCAGTTGTCATCATGGGTGCTCACGATGGGTCTAAAGCTCCTAGACACGTGAGAACTGTACCGCAAGACAAGGAGTCTAGAAGACTGGATGTGCTGAGCAGGTGTACTGATGCCTCAGCATCCTGCATCCTTAGGATTGCAAATTACCAGGTCCACGTGATTAAATATCAGAACAGCCTGTGAAAAGTTGCTTGCACTGTTGCCCAGGCTTTGCCTGATTCAGTAAAGAGTGATTTGATTAAAACCCTTTCTAATGGTGCTGAAGTTGGCAGACATTTGCTGCAGTCAGTATACAATGTCTCTGATGCAACTGCCAGGGCTGCTGCCCCTGGTATCTGCATAAGGCATTATTCTTGGCTCAGGGTGGATGGCTTTGCCACTGATGTGCAACAGACATAGAAACATAGACTTTGACGGCAGATAAGGATTGCTTGGCCCACCTAGTTTGCCCATTTCCCTACCTAGAGGATAAGCTGCAGATCCTATTTAGCTAACAGCCTATTTCTTCCTATCCCCCCACAAAAATTGCCTTATGTCTGTCCCATGCATTCTTGAATTCTCCCTCAGTTTGACCCCCACAACCTCCTCAAGGCTGTTCCATGCGTCCCACCACCATCTCTGTGAAAAATACTTCCTCACATTGCCCCTGGAGTCAACCTCTCTATCTTCAAATTGTGTCCCCTTGTTCTTGCACATCTCTTTTCTAAAAGATGCTACCCTCTGGACTTTGTTGATTCCACTGAGGTACTTAAATATTTCTATCATGTCCCCCCTCTCCCTCCTTTCCTCAAGGGTATACATATTAAGCTCCTTTAGCCTCTCCTCATATGGCTTCTCTTGCAGACCCTGCACCATTTTAGTTGCCCTTCTCTGAACTGCCTCCATCCTGTCTATGTCCTTGTGGAGATTTGGTCTCCAGAACTGGACACAGTACTCCAGATGGGGTCTCACCAACTGTCTGTACAGAGGGATAACAACTTCCTGTTTTCTGCTGGTGTTGCCTCTCCCTATACATCCCAGTATCCCCCCAGCCCTCCATACAGCCTTCTCACATTGCTTGCCTACCTTAAGGTCATCTGATATGATTACCCCCAGATCCCTTTCCATTTTTATTGTTGTTACTACCTCCCCCCACCATTGTGTAATCTTCCCCTGGGTTTTTGTTTCCCAGGTGCATTACTTTGCACTTCTTTGCATTGAATCCAAGCTGCCATACTTCTGACCATTCCTCCAACCTTGCCAAGTCCCTTCTCATCCTTTCCATGCCTCCTTGTGTATCAATCCTGTTGCAGATCATTGTCATCTGCAAAGACTGGACCCAGTACTGAACCCTGCAGTACCCCACTAGTAACCCCTCTTTCTTCAGAGTGGTCTCCATTTACAATTACCTTCTGTGTCCTGTTGTTCAGCCAATGTTTTACCCAGGCTGCCACCCTGGGACCCACTCCAAGGCTGGTTCATTTGACTACTAATCTTTTGTGTGGGACTGTGTCAAATGCCTTGCTAAAGTCTAGGTAGGCCATGTCCACAGCCCCTCCCTGGTCTACTACTTTGGTCACCCAGTCAAAGAAATCAATTAGATTCGTCTGATATGACCTTCCCGCTGTGAACCCATGCTGCCTTGGGTCCTGTGCCCCACTGCCCTCTAGGTACTCAACAATTCTTTCCTTCAGAAGTGATTCCATCACTTTCCCTACCACAGAGGTCAAACTGACAGGTCTGTAGTTTCCTGCTTCTGTCTTGCTCCCACTTTTGTGAAGGGGAATCACATCAGCCTTCTTCCAGTCCTCCGGTACCACACCATCCTCCCATGATTTGTTATAAAGGGTAGTCAGTGGTGTCACTAGTTCTCTGCTTAATTCTTTTAGAATTCTGGGGTGAATTCCATCTGACCCCATTGCTTTGTCCATCTTCAGTTTTAGGAGTTCTTTCAGAACCCTTTTTTCTGTGAAAGGACTGGGATCGACTCCCCCTCTCTAGAGTGCTTCTGTTAATTGGATTAGGCACCTCCCCCACTTCCTCTTTTGTGAATACTGAACAGAAGTATTCATTCAGTATCGCTGCTTTTTCACTGTCATGCTCTGCCCACCCACCATCCATTCTATTCAGCCTCACTATCCCTTCCCTTTGTCTTTCTACGCACCCTGATATACTTATAAAAGGTTTTATCCCGCTTTTTAACCGAGTTGGCTATCTTTTCCTCAGTTTGTGCCTTTGCTATTCTGACTACCCTCCCTGCTTCCTTCTGCCTTAACTGGTACAGTTCTCTGTCCTGCTCCTTCTATGTTTCCTTATACTTCCTAAATGCTATCTTTTTCTCCCTAACCTTCACCGCCACTTCTTTTGAGAACCATAGTTGCTTTTTCTTTCATTTTGATTTGTTTATTTGCTTCACACAAAGGCTTGTTGCCTCTGTGATGGCAGTTTTGATATTTCCCCATTGTTGCTCCACCCCTCCTCCTAGCCTGTTTGCTAGTGCTTTTCTAAGGCACTCTCCCATCTTGCCAAAGTCAGCCCTTCTGAAGTCCAGAACCCTCACTTTTGTATGGCTTGACTCTGTAGCTGAGTTTATCGTGAACCACACTGTTTGGTGGTCACTTGTTCCCAAATGGCTACCCACTTCTAGATCTGAGATCCTCTCACTGTCCCCATTTGAGACGGTTTTGAAAGCTCACTTTAAGGGCTCCAAACTGGTTATGATGTTGAATAAGCCCTATGTGGACGCCAGACTTCGTGAGTTCTGTGCTGGAATACTTGTCTTCCTTATCTGACTCAGGCCTGCAGTATTCCTCTATTAAGGTGCATTTGGCTGCTATATCAACTTTCTGTGCACCCCCATTGATGGTTGTAGGATTGCCCAATTAGAGTTGTCCCGTATTTTTCTGAGAGCTAGCCTTCATGTGAATACTCCTATCTGTAATCCAGTCCCACATTGGGACCTGAATTTCATACTTGAGAAACTGCCGTTGGCTCCTTCTGAACATACTGCAAGTTGTGGCTTAAGTTTTCTGTCACAGAAAATGTTATTTGTAGTGGCCATGACTTCTGTTCAGAGGATTTCTGAGCCTCAGGCCTTGATGTATGAGCCTCATTTGATTTTTCACACAGATAGAGGCTCTGTATGTATGAATCCTAAGTTTTTACTGAAGGTGGTATCAGAATTTACACTGAATTAAATGATGCACCTTCCTGTGCATTATCTTGAGCATGCCAACCAGGGTGAGGCGCTGCTCCATACTTCAGATGTACGCAGAACACCGAGACGCCATGTAAATCACACCAAGGACTGCAGACAGTCCTCTCAGCTTTTTGTTTCATTCACCCCTGGGAAAGAGTCCTCCTGTGCATAGACAATGTCTGTCCAAATGGATGGCGACTTCTAGTATGTTTTGTTATAGGAAGTAGAGTAAGGAACTTCTGGTGCTGTCTGTGGTCACTCCACAAGGGGCAGGGCCACTTTGGTAGCCTGTTTCAGAAATGTGCTGCAGCTGCATGGAGCACTATTCACACTTTCACTAAACATTACAGTCTGGACATCGTCTCTTGTAGATGTGCTGGTTTTGGGCTTGCTGTACTGCAAGGCCTTTTGTCCTGATTGCTTATCAGATTGTGCCATCCTCAGAGGTTGCTTTGTACTGCTTGGGAGTCATTCTAAAGTTGTGGTCTAATGGAGGAGATAACCATAACAGTAGATCTTCAAGAGAATCTTCTCCAGTAGGCCATGCCGTAACCTTCATTCCCCGTTTCGGTATTCTGAGGCATGTGTCAGATGCTGTACCTAAGGCCTTACTCCATGCATCCTGTTTCCAGTCCCATGCCTCTCCTTGTTTGCGTGCTGCTGATCTAATCTCCTGGTTCCTCACTGTTAGAGAGACTCTTAGGCTAATCTCTAGCAGGGAACTGAGGAGTGATGGGGCTGCCCACGTTATATACAGGTCGACGCTGCACATCATTGTGGGTATTCTCCCAGCTGGCAAAAAGTTTCTGTGTGGTCCTGATGCGAACGGCTTATAGTTCCACAGGTGTGACCTAATGGAGGAGATTTTCGAAGAACTTGTTGCAGTCCTCGCTCCCCCCCCACCGATGGCCAGCTGTATGCAGGGGGTTTGAAATGCACAAGAACACCAAAGCATGATGCCAAAGAGCCCGGATGATGGCCGGCCCATCCACTGAAGATTTTGGCTGCACTGCCACCTGTGGTTACCCACGTGACAGTGTGTAGTGGGTTCTACAGCCCTCCCTCCCCTGAGGAGGAGAGCAACTGCTTGAGATGCCAGATTTGTCCTTCTCCTGACGCCCCAGCCTCAGTCCTGAACCAAGGCATTGCAAGCGGCAGCCCTACCACTGTTGCCATCTGGCCAGCTTCATCTGCGTAATTTATTAATTTATGCAGTGCATTCTGCTACATAATGTTTATGCATGCCTGTCTTGTTTTTTTTCTATGTTCTGTCTTATTTTAAATTTGTAATCCAGCTGCACATGGAGCCCTGGAAAGGAGCATAATGAACCTAACCCACCCCCCACCCGGCTGAGCATGAGTCACCATGGCTGCACACTTCCTCAGGTGGGGTGGGCGAGTGAGTGGCTGCCTTCAAAGCTGATGCCAGTGCCACTCCTTTGTTGATCACTGTGTGTGTGTGTCAGGCTGTCCTCGTGTACTCTTCTTGGAAATAAACATATCTCCTTCGCAACTTACTTGGCTCCAAGCCACTCCTGAAGTGGGATTCTGGGGCTAAAACACAAACCCCACTTTCCAAGATTGGCCAGCCTTCTAAAGTTTTTTTTCCCTCGTCAGTGTAATTACAGTATGCTATGCATGTCGATTCACATACGTTGTGTGTACAAATCTACATACATTGTGCCAATCTAAGTACGTTGAGCATGCCAGTCCACGTATGCTGTGAGTGTAAATCCAAGTATATTGTGTGTACAAATCCAAATATATTGTAAGTAAGTAAACTTTATTTATAAAGCGCCTTTCAGATACCAAGGTGCTGTACAATACCACAATAAAACCAATCAAGTAAATAAATAACATAACTATAACAAGTAAAAATACAACAAATTAATAGATTATAAATCATCAAGTTCCTAAAAATAAAAGCAATCAGAGAAAAGCTTGTTGAAAAAGGTAGGTCTTTAAATTAGTTTTGAAACTTTCGATGGTCAGGCTTTCTTTTAACCGATGAAGTAGAGAATTCCACAGGGTAGGCGCTGCATATGAAAAAGCTCGGGCGCCAGAGGTTTTCAAGCACACCTGGGAATCTAGCAATCGCTCATTGGTGGATCGGAGGGGACGGAGAGGGCAGTAGGGAGTTAGAAGATCTTTCATGTGGTCTGGTCCCTGTCCATGTAGGGCTTTAAAGGTTAGCAAGCCAACCTTAAAGGTGATTCGCCACTGAACAGGCAGCCAGTGCAGTTCATGCAGCACAGGCATAATATAACTGGCCCTAGATTTGCCAGTCAAAAGCCTGGCTGCCGCATTCTGCACTAGCTGTAAGCGGTGAATATCGACCCCAAGAAGCCCTAGGTAGAGGGCATTGCAATAATCAAGGTGGTTGGTGACAAAGACGTGGACCAGGGTAGCCAAGTCATCCGGGGGGGGGGGATCAGGTGTTTCCCCCGGGTGATATTCCTCCGATGGTAAAAAGAGGGCTTGACGATGGCCAACACCTGAGATTTCAGAGTCAGACTGTCATCAGGAATAACGCCAAGGTTCTCCACCCAGTCTGAGGTGAGCAGCTGGACACCATCAAGCCATAGGCCCGATGGTTGCAAAGCTCCCAAACCTATCCCCAGGCGACATGGGTCTACGACTAACACCTTGGTCTTCTCTAGATTCAGTCTCAGCCAGCTGGTTCTCATCCAGTCTTTGATTTCAGCGAGACACTTGTTGAACACGGAGACTGCACCCACTTGTTTGGGTAGAAAAGACAAATACAGTTGAGTATCATCTGCATAGCAGTGAAAACTCAAACCGTATTGTCTGATATCTCCTAATGGCAGCATGTACACTGCGAACAGCATGGGGGACAGAATGGAGCCCTGTGGAACTCCACAAGACAGGGAAGGCATCAGAGGAATACATTTCTGAGACAGCCCTTTGAAATCTGCCCATGAGGAAAGATTGAAACCACTTAAGGACTACACCCGATAGTCTGCAAAGAAAACGCTGGTGCTTCAAAAGCACACCGTGGTCCACAGTGTCGAATGCTGCAGAGAGATCAAGAAGGACCAAGATGGTGCGTGCCTTTCAATCTCTCGCTATTAGGAGGTCATTCAGTACCTAGACAAGGGCAGTCTCCGTACTGTGTCTCTTCCTAAATCCTGACTGGACAGCCTCATAGATACCATGAGATCCCAAGTAGTCCTCCAGTTGTAATGCTACCACCTTTTCAATAACCTTGCCTACAAAAGGTATGTTAGAGATAGGCCTGTAGTTAGCTAATTGGTTTGGATCTAGGGAGGATTTTTTAAGGAGTGGTCGAATGACCGCCACCTTAAGGGGATCAGGAAAGACCCCCCAAAGAACTCCAAACAATTTCAGTTAGGATTGGGCAGACAGTGTCAACACAACCACTTAGTAAAGGGATTGGGCCCGGATCCAAACTACAGCTAGTTGGGTACATACCCTGGACGATTCGGACAATATCCATGAGTTCCATCTGGCTTAAGTCTGACCAGGTAGGCTGGGGGCTCATCTCCTCCCGCCGATCAGTGCAGTCCCTCTTGGGGCGTGCCAGGCCGGTGCTGGCACAGATGTTTACAACCTTATTTGAATAAAACTGGGCAAGCTTATCGCACTCCACCTGTGAAAAAGTTATTCGGTGCTGGAGATGGATTGGATTGCACAATCTGTCTACAGTCCAAAGAGCTGAGCCAGTCAATTTCGAGCAGCAGAAATCTCCTTGGACAAGAATTCTGCCTTCTTACGGGTGACTTCCGATTGATAGATTTTTTTATAATGCTCCCATCAATCTAAGCCTGTCAACATCCGAGCCAGTCTTCCACCAAGCTCGCTCCAGCCTTCAGCCCGCTCTCCTCAACTCCTTCAAGGAATCATCAAACCAGGGGTTCCTTGGGCAAAGCGTGAGCAGGCAAACACAAACAGGTGCAATCTTGTCCAGGGCATCTTCCATTGCAGGCCAGAACCAGATCCCCCATACTCATGCATTCTCTCGACAAATCCAATAGATCCAACACCGCCATAAGGCCTTTGGGAATGATATCCCTTAAAGGGCTGTACTGGATCACTTCCATGGGGTAGACCTTTTAGGGGGAGCCCCAAAACTGAACCTTATGTTGTGATGGTCAGACCAACCAGCTGGTTCCACCCCCAGATCGGTGATCTCCATCCCCAGGAGGAACACTAGGTCCAGCGAGTGACCCTTTATATGTGTGGTGGAGGTAATAACCCGTGTGAGGTCCAGCATCGACATAAGCTTGGAAAGACTCTGTCCAAAATGTGAGAGTTCATCATTGACCCAGGCGTTGAAGTCCTCCAGAATTAACCATCTGGGGAACTCCAACACCACGCTGACAAAGAAATCTGCAAACTCCTTCAGGAATTCTCCACCATCACGTGGTGGATGGTAAATGAGGAGTATCCTGCCCACACCCACTCCTATTATACACTCAAAGGACCTGGCGGTCCCCACTGATACATCCACAATGCCCAATTCCGGCTTAAATATAATGGCAACACCCCCGCCCCCACGTTCCAACCTTGGGGGATGCATCACCGAGTACCCGACTTGAACAGCTGAGGCCAATATAGGGCCAGCGTTTTCATCCAGCCAGATCTTGGGTGATGCAGGTCAGTTATTCCAACAAGATCAACTATGATAGCTGTGCATGCAAATCCAAGTATATTGTGCATGCAAAGCTCTGCATCAGTCCCCGGCTTTATTCCTGCGATTGAGTGCCACCTTGGCTGCCGGAATGGGTCTATTTCCTACTCTGGTTCAGGTCATTTTTGTTTTTGGTTGTGGTTCAAATTTGAAAGGTGTATGTTGGCTCCTGTGGGCAGGTAGTAAAGGTATAGGTTGTCTTCCCCTCTCAGCAGGGACAAATAGAAAAGTCTTAAGAGCATGAGGACATGCTCCCAGTCCCATAACCCTTACGGTTTTCTGTCTGTCCCAGCTAGTGACAGCTCCCTGCTTTGCAGAGAATCTTTGATTCTCCCCCTATTTTCAGTCTTTTCCTCAAACTTTGATGGTCTCCAAATTTGGAAATAAGTATTGTAAGAGGGAACCAAGGTTTGCAAGATAATATAAAATCTTACTGGATGTTACCTTATTTTGTTTCTCTTTTGGGAGTTAAATATCCCACTCCCCCCTTTTGGAGTCAAATACTCCCCCACCCATTTGGGAGTCAGATACCCTTACCTCCCTTTGGAATCAAATAGTTCCCCTCTTCAAGAGTCAAAAATATTCCCCTTAGGGTCAAATGTATCCTCCCTTTGGAAGTCAAATACAGTAGATCCTCCCATTAGGGGGAAATCTCCCGAGTCAAAAACTTCCTTCCCACCTTATTTTGGAAGTTTTATTTTATTTTTGTAAATAGGATGCTTACAGAATGGAGGTATGTGAAGGCCTTTACATACCGTGTATGCGGTTTGTGCATTGGGGTGGGATGGGGAGATATGGAGAGAAATAAGGTGGGCTGATGTCCCTTTTTTTTTTCCTTACCCAGTAATGAATTAATTTTTTTCCAATAGGTGGACCTGTTGAAAAGTAAAAGCCTCTTATTGGATCTTACAATGGAACTGACTGAGGGCTTTGTCAATGGAAAAAAAAATGAAAGTAAAATCCAGGTTGAAATCCTATCCAAACCCTGAAGAGACTGCCAGTTCACGGAAATCTCATGGGTCTCCCACAGCTGAGGCCACAAAGAAGCTCGCACATGGGAGCAAACCAGGGGCTGGCGATACTAGTGACTCCTCCCATCTGGGCTGTGTGACTGATGCAGAAGGTGTGCCACCAGTTTCAAACTCAGCGGTGTCTGACTCAGCAGAACCCCACAAGGAATCGCAAGTGGGGCAGGATCAGGCACTGCGTCAGCGTCTGAAGAGCATGAAAGGATGGCCTCACTTTCGGGAGGTCTTCATGTTATCGGCTGTGAATAGAGAGGAGGTGGAGACACTGAAGGTAGGTGGGAGAGCCGTAGCAGGACTATGGGTCTGCTTCTTTGCTCACAGCCTGTTCTACAAATCAGTTGGTTATAGTTGCTTCTGATCTGTATGTAATATGGGTCCTCCTTTTCAGTTTAGTGTTACCACATTCTGTAGCATAGCTTATTGTCCTTTTAAATGGGACAATAAAGAAATTTAAAAAAAGTTGCACAATGGTTACAGTGTACAGAACTGTAAAAGGCAGCCAGAATGTTGTGTGAGCAGGAGTTCATATTTAATATTCATGCTGTGATATTTAATATTTGTGCCATGGTATTTAATTTTCGTGCCATGGTTATACATAAGCAGTAAGACACGAGGGCATTGGTTGTCTGGAGTTAATGCACAACCCGGTGCATAGTGAGTCTGGAGGCACTTGGGCCGAGTGCCTTCAACACCTGAAAGTGCATTAATACCTGACAGCCAACAACTTGCACTTACAAAATGGGTAAACTTAGAAACAATGGGGAAAAAAATAAAAAAAAATTTTATTAAAAAGAGGTATTTTCTTCTGTTCAAAGTAACTAGTAAAAAGTAATCTCTCCCCACCTGTCAATCATCTGTCTTTCGACTCAAAAAAATGAAATGTTTGCTTGTTATGGAACACAAGAATACAAATTCTGCAGAAATCCTTTGGCAGAATGATCACTCCCCCATGCATGACAGAAGGCCTTAAATGGAGCCACGGTCTCACTTTTATCTGTACAGGATAAGCATCAGAGTTTGTTGTGGCAAGCTGGAAAGGATAGGAGGGGGATTTTTCATGGTCACTTAAGAAACAACTTTAAATCTGGGACTAGTGCTTTTTTTTTTTTTTTAATTTGTGTGTGTTTAAAGGGATATGGAGAGAAAAGAATGTTTTTTTTTTTTTTTTTTTTTTTGCTCAGTCTTCACTAAGGTGAAGGATGGGCCACTGCCACAGGGAAAAATAGGGACTATGGGGCCAGTGAGGATGAGACAGGAAGCAATAACACAGGACAGAGTCCTCAAAGGGCTCAAAGCTGTCAAGGTGGACCAGTCCCCAGGGCTGGATGGCACACTTCTGAGGGTGCTGATAGAGCTGGCAGAAGTCCTTGCAGTGCCCCCTGGCTGGCCTGTTTAGTTGCCCTGTGGACACGGGTGGTGCTGCAGGACTGGAGGAAAGCCGATGGGGTGCCTCTGCACAAGAGTGGACCTAGGGGTTGAAACTGGGAACTCTAGAACAGTCAACTTGACGCCAGTTGTTGGCAAACTGAAGGAAACTATCCTAAAGGAAAGTTGAATTCCTTGAGGCAGTAGGGCTCTAGGATAGCTGGCAGCACAGGTTAATGGCACGGAGGACTTGCAAAACAAATCTGATCAGCTGCTATGATTGGGTCACTAGGGCAGTGGACAAGGGCCAAGCAATGGACATACTAAACCTGGACTTCAGCAAGGCCTTTGACTCAGTCCCCCACAAGAGGTTGATCAAAAAGCTAGCAGATATGAGGACAAAGGAGAAAATAACCAGGTGGGTGGCAAACAGGCTAGGGAGTAGAACACAGCCGGTTGTAGTAGGTGGGCAGCACTCCTGGATGGGGGACGTTACTAAGAGGGTCCCACAGGGGTCAGTGCTTGGTTCGGTCCTTTTCATTGGAGACAGCATTAGAGGCAAGATATGGCTTTTCGTGGACTGCAGATTTAAGTAACTAATAATCTGATGTTGTATAAATCAAATATGCAATGGCCTGACTGCGATTACACAGGCTATTATTACTTGTGAGGAATCAGGACTTTGTGGCTCTGCTGCTGGTGAGTCATGGTCCTGCCCCCTCACACTTGAAGGTATATTGCATGTTTTAGCAAGGTTGGAAAGGTGGTCGGGAATCTGGTAATTGGGATTCAGTGCTTAAAAGTGCAGGGTGATACACATAGGGTGTAAGTACCCCAGGATAGAATACGGTGTTTGGGGTAAAGGTCACAGTCTCGGAGGAGGAGAAAGACCTGGTAAAAGCAATTACAGGCAACCTGAAACTATCAGTGGCCTGGAAATAGCATGTCAGTGCAGTGCAAAAAGGCATCTGGGAATGCAAACAGGATGCTGGGTTGCATATTAAGGGGCTCCTTCAGCAGGAGGAAGGAGGTCATTCTGTCCCTGTACAGGTCCATGGTGCATCTGAATCTGGAGTACAGTGTGAAGTACTGGAGCCCCTACCTTAAAGACATTAACCAGATGGAGGCAGTACAGAGGAGGGCTACCAGGATGGTTCTGGGGCAGTAGGATATCCCATATGGACAGAGGCTGGTGAACATGAACACATACTTACTGGCAGAGAGAAGAGAGAGGGAAGGGAATGATCGAAACCTTCAAACACCTTAAAGACATTAACAAGGCCAACACGGGATCTTATTTTCCAAAAGTTAGAATAGAAACACCAGAGGGCAAACTGCAAATTTGCTGGGGGTACTTCTTCACTGAAAAGGTGGTAGCAGGATGGATTGCACTGCCAGAGGGGGTAGTAAATCACAGTACAGTGGGTGGGGAGGGTTCAGACGAGAGTGGAATAAATTCAAGGGGAGATTAGAATGAAAGAGGGGGTGGAGCAACGTGTAGCATATATGCATGAGCTCCACATCGAGCAGACTCTGTAGACCTTCGGACCTTCTGCTGGTCTTTCATATGTTCTTTTGTTGATTATTTATTAATTTAAGGGAGTTTTACTCTTAGGGCATTGTTTAAAGGTTTTCATTAAATAAAGGTGGCAACCATGTTTGTGGTGGCACTGAGGGATGAGTGAAGTGGCTCATGAATTCTGTATGTCATTTGCCCAAATTCCAGATCGCATTGCCTTAATTTGTTCCAACCTCTGGGGATTCACATAAGTGTCTTAGAACTTTTTTAGCCAATCAGGAAACAGGAAATTTCCATCCCAACCATGTGTTGACATTTGACCAGTAAGATTCTAACATTTCATACACAATTATAATGCAGTTTAGCAAATATACGTTTTTTTCATTTTATTAATATCATAGTTGGCTGTTTGTTTCAGTATCACTTTTTTTTGTCTATTTATTGGTATTTCTCTGTTCGCCTTCATACCGTACTGCCTCCCACCCTCCTTACCTGCCCGAATCCCTCTGGAGAGGGTTTGGATCCTATTGCCATCAAAGATGAAGCACCAGATGCTCTGAACTGGCAGTTGGGCCTGGTGTTACTGCCTCCACACCCTACCACTGATGGACTGTCTCACCTGCCCCATCAGTAGAGGCTGGCAGAACTAAGGAGGTTCGCCACAGAATGGCTGCCATCTCCCGTGGTCACTAGGGGGCAGTCATCTGCCAGGAATGCAGGAGTCTGACTGCAAAGAGTTGAGAGCATCCATGGACTGCTGTTCAGCCTCCTGCCTTAGCTGGTTAGGTTCAGGAATCCAGATGAGAACCCGACCAGAAAGTGGCACCTTAACCACCAGGCCGCCAAAATGCAGCTTCAGTATAATTTTCATTTATGCAAATAAATTTCAGCTTTTTATTGTATTCCATGATACTCTGGTATGAAACAGAGAGAAATACCAAAGAAACTGGAAAGTGAACCGAAAACAACTCTGTTTCTGTAATTTTGTTTAGAGGTAAAGCCCCGGCCCCTCCACCCCGCTTCTTGAGTTTACGATGACTGCTTTGACATTGGGGGGGGGGGGAGTGATAGCGGCTGCCTTCACAGCTCTTTCCATTGCCACCCTGTGATTGGCCAGCAGGGGGAATGCGAGTGCCAACCCACATAGACCATGCCCTCTTTCCTTGGGAACAGAGCAAATTGCCTCCCCATTCCACCAAGGCCCCCTGACTGTCCCATGGTGGGACACTGGAGTCCGCATGTGAACCCTTGTGTCACAGAGATGGCAGTGTGGATCCCTGTCACCCACCACTGCCAGCCCGGACTCCTAACTGCTGTGCACCACCCACTAAACCAGTCCTGCCCTCTTCACTCCACACACTGGTGGAAAGACCGGCCACTGCAAGAGCCCAGATTCATATTGCGCCCTTCTGTCTTGCAGCATTCTGAGTTAGTCAACCCTCTTTTCCCTCTCCCCACAGAGAGAGAATAAAATGTAGGCTCTGCAAATACAGTGAGTTGAACCGCATCTTTATCAGAATTGGTGAGGTATCCCTGCCTTTTATCACTAGGGGGTCTCGGCGGTGATGGGCTTCGGGGGGAATCGTTTGACGAAAGGTCGCTCCCATTAACACTAGTGTATATGTTTTTAGAGGTATGTAGCTAAACAAGCGAAACCAGGCCCCTGGGTCTTCCACGGAGAAGTGCTGACTGACCAGACGCCACAGGAGATCTGTGAAAACATAATCAGGGAGAAGTTAATGGAGTGCTTGCCACAGGAAGTGCCCTACAGTGTGACACAGGTAAACAGGAAGTACTTTTGTTGCCCTTAAAAAAATTCTTTCCAGGTCCAAAAGTTCCCAGCTGTTGAGTTGATCAAACGAAACCATTGTTCTCCAATTTTATTTATTTATTACTGGTAACTGGGAAAGACTCACTGAGTCAAGGGTACAGATAAATACAGCAAAAATGATAATGGCAAAAAGAGTGCGATGAAATGCAGTCCTGACTAAATGAACAGTGTGGACTGTTGGGTGTCAAGCATAACTAATGGAAAGGTACTGGATAATAACATAGCAAAAATGAAAGGGGCAGGAATCCTGCAGTTACGTACAATATTGTACAAATGAACAGTGCAAACTGTTAAGTCTGAAGTATAAATAACGTACAAGGTAACACAAGAATAAATCAGGATAAAAAGGAAATACAAAATCAGCAGTAGGTTATTAAAGGCAGCAACTCATGGCTCATACTCCAGGATAGACCACTGTTTTACACAAAAAGAGAATTTGGGCTCTCTTAGGGAGGCCACTATTGGGGACATAATCCACATAATCCACTCCGATCATGCTGCTGTGGTAACGGAGTGGGAGATGGACCTGGAGAGGTGAAATTCCTTCTGGAGATTCAACTCAATCCATCTAAAAAAACGCTCACTTTCCGGAGTTCCTTAATGATAAAATCCAGGAGATCCAGGGGGATAACCTGGGCGTGGAGGTTTCCTCTGCAATAAGATGGGACACATTGAAGGCGGTATTACGAGGCCACCTAATACAATATTCCTCAGATCAGGCGAAACAACGTAGGGAAGAGCAGTCCAGATTAGAACAGACCCTCTCATTTCTTCAAATAGTGCACCAACAAGGAGATGATACAGTGCTACCACAACTTAAACAGACTAAAATGCAACTGGAGACACTAGCAATACAGAAAACTGAAATTGCCCTGGCCTACTTAAGACAGCGATATGGTGAGGTCGGCCCCAGGGCCTCCTGCCTACTGACATTCCGGTTGCGTAAGCAGAGGCGCCTTTCAACTATACCCACAATTCGGGATCCTGTCACGGGAGCCCAGTGTACAAAGGTGAGCCAAATTACCCAGGTATTTAGCGAGTATTATAAAAAAACTTTACACCCCAGACCACCCCCCAGAAGCTGAAGGCATCAAGGCTTTTCTCCAGCCCCTGGGCGTCTCTAGGCTGACCAATGAACAGCAGAATCATTTGGTTTCCCCCATTACACACACAGAGCTCCTGGCTGCCATCGCCTGTGCTAAAACAATGAAAACTGCTGGCCCAGATGGCTGTGGTGCTGAACTTTATAAACACTCCGTGCAGACACTCTCTCCAATCCTCCTGCAGGTGTATAATGAAGTCCTACAAGGGACAACTGACCCCCCCCACCCAGCTGGTCATATGTGGCGATATCCCTGAGCCCTAAACCTGATAAGGACCCACAAGTGTGTACATCATACCGCCCAGTTTCAGTTTTAAATGCGGATTATAAGTTTCTTATGTCTATTATGGCAAAGCGCCTGGATTCGGTTTTACCTTCCATCATTAACCTTGACCAAACTGGTTTCGTTAGTGCTAGATCTACCACAGATAATACAAGAAGGGCCCTACATCTGTTCCAGGAAATGCAATCCCGTAGCTCTCCATCTATCCTTCTCAGCTTAGACGCTGAGAAGGCTTTCGACAGGTCTCTTGGCCCTTCCTGTTTACAACTATGACCACAATGGGCATTCCCCTCCCTTTTGTTTCCATGATTAGGACACTGTACTGCTCTCCTAAAGCATGTGTAAAAGTGAGTGGGCATCATTCCACCTATTCCCCCTTTACAGGGGCACCCGTCAAGGATGTCCTCTATCCCCAGGTCTGTTCGCAATATTCATTGAACCGTTGGCACAGGCCATTAGGCAGTCCCCCTTGTTAGAAGGTGTAGAGGTCAAAGAAATAGATCACGGAATTGCCCTCTACGCTGATGATGTCCTGTTATTTCTTGCCGATCCTCCCAGGTCAGTTCCAGCGGTATTTAACATAATTGAGCAGTTTGGTAGATGCTCAGGATACAAGCTTAATACCACTAAAATGGAGGCTCTGGCATTTAATTTCTCCCCCACACTGGAGTTCGCACAGAGATTCCCCTTCCGTTGGGACTTGGTAAAATTGAAATACCTGGGCATATACTTGTCCCACCGAGCCGAGAATGCCAAAAGATTCAGTTATGACCCGTTCATTACGCAACTCCAATCGGATTTGGCCCGGTGCAATATTCTCCCACTAAATCTCATATAGAGAGTGGATGTAATTAGAATGGTCATTCTGCCCTGAGCTTTATATTTGGTCCAAAATATGCCCATACATATTCCCACCGAGATATTTGAAGTATGGAACAAATGCATCAGCAGGTTCATATGGTCTGGGCGTCGTCCCAGAATAAAATTCTGCACTCTGACTCTCCCAAGAGCTAAAGGTGGCTTGGCCCTTCCAAACCTCAGACATTACTATTGGGCTTTACATCTCATTTATAATACACAGGCTGTCAAAAGCCAACCTGACATGGTGGAGAGAAATAGAAGGGGACCTCATTCCACACCGAAAATGGGCTAGGTTGGTGTTACACTGCTCCACTTCCTATCCGCATAACTGGCTCCCCCAAAACCCGTGGATCCTGTCCCAGCTGAAGGTATGGACCGAGATCCGTAAACTACTATCTCTCACCATATATCTTCCCCCTAGTCTGCCCAGTGGCTGTCCTAGAGAATTTCACTCTGCCTCCCTTGATCACATCTTTTGAGTCCTGGGGCTGTCTACAACTCTCTCACCTCTTGCAGTTTCTGCACGGCAGGGATTTTAAGTCCTTCCAGGAGTTGAGCCGTACCCATGGACTTCTACATTCAGACTTCTGTAGGTACCTGCAGCTGAGGCATTTCTATTATTCCCTCCCCCCGGAACTACGAGACCCTGAAGCCATCCCTCCCCTGGTTACATGTCTTCAGCAATGCATTACTTCTGGGGGGATACCTCATATTATCTCGGTCCTATATAAGGCCATCATAGAAACCCTAGGATCAAACACTGACGATTATCGTGCACAATGGAGCCCAGAATTTGGGTCTGATGTGCCTCTGCTGTTATAGGAAAGGGGCTGTAGAATAATGTCAAAACTTACTCTCTCCCATAGCTGGAGACTGTTTGCCTGGCAGGTGAGGCTTAGGTATTTTTGAACCCCAGCAATAACAGCCCATTTCACAGCGACCCATCTGGGACTTTGTTGGCGTCAGTGTGGAGACCCCACTGCACACCACACACACATATTTTGGGTTTGCCCCAAAATTCAGCCCTTTCTGAATTCAGTACAAGCTGAATTAAGTGAATTGATGGGTATCCCACTTACATTTACTGCTGAATTCTTTATTTTACATATCCTCCCGCCAGACATAAAGGCCAACCATACACGCTATCTGATGGGGATTTCCCTCTTGGCGGCAAAGAAGGCCCTGACACGGAACTGGTTGACCACCAGGATACCCACTGTGCTAGATTGGAGGGAAATAATGACCCATATTTATAGGTCTGAAAAGATTTCTTACTCCCTAAATGCATCTTCTGACTTATTTACTGAGAAACGGGCCAGGTGGGCTATGCACATCATGTTAAGAGACACTACCTTCATACCCTGAATAAATTATACTGTGAGTGTGTTCATTTATATAAGGCCCTGATACAGGCCTAGGTACCCAACCACAAATAACCTTGGTGAATACGCGGATTAAAGTGATGTATGTATTCTGCTGTCATGAATATCCTAAGCTGTCTTATATGTTGTGAGGAAGTTCTGGGCTACCAGTACCAGCTATCATTAATTTGTACCCAATAACTAATTGATTATATGACACAAAGTGTATCCTTAATAGACTATCTAAATGTATGGCTCCACTATAAATGTCTGTATAATTACAAAATATGACTGTCAACCCAACCCTTGTAACCCCCGTTAATGGAAAAACTTAATAAAAAATATATTAACCAAAAAAAGGGAGCAACTAAGCCCAGACCTAGGTTACATTAGGGCTCTTGGACAAACAAATGAAGGTATATCCCAGCTCAGGGAGGAGTACCAGAAGGGTCTAGCCAGGGTCTGAGCAAGAAGAGGAGGGAGAAAATGAAGTTTAGGTAGATGTTTCAGGGAGAGAAAGAAGGCAGATTCCAGAAGGAAGGGTGCTGTTTGCCCAGTAGAAGATTTGCAGCAGGGAATAGAGAAGATATGGGAGTCCATAGAATGGAATGGGTAAGAGGAGGAGAAAACAGGAGAGGAAAGATGAGGGAGGGAGGAGAACCAGTATTTTAGACAGAAAGGAGGCACAATGTATGAGTCATCAGGAAGCAAGAGCAGGGAGCAATTAATGTAGAGTTATCAAGGATGGTTACAGGGAGGGGCATTTGAGGTAAAGTGACAGAAAGCATGAAAAGAAAGTGTCTTGTCTGGTGAGAGAAGAATTAGCGGTGGTACCATAGACCACATCTGCACAGTCAACCCACCGGTGGGATCCTCTTAGTGAAGATCTCCCGACGGACTGTGCAAGTGTTGTTGCAATAAGTGGTGACAAGCTTGGGGCGGAATTTTTTGTGGATGATATCACTGTGGGCAGAGAAGTCGAATCTTCTATTAAGCCACACAGTGAGCCACGTGAAATGAGAAACAACTTAAAGAGGGGTGCCGTTCAGGGTAAACTAAAGAGGCAGAAGAGCCTGGCAAGTTTTCAGCTTGCGCCGGATGTCATTCATGCCATCTTTTTGGCATTGACTATCAGTTGGCATGGTTGGACTAGATCTCAAGCTTCTGGGAATCCGACCATTCCATCCAGCAGAGTGAAGGCTAAGGATAGCGGATGTGTAGCAAAGGGGGCTAGGGCCTAGAATAATCTTTCAACCGTCATCGTGTCACAGTCCAGTTACAGTACCCACAACTAAGCACTTGGCCAGTCCCAGTGGTTCCCGTACAATCCCCAGAACTCCCACTGTGATCAGGTGTATCATGGAGGTGAGGCATACAGCCTTCGAGGCAAGTGGGCATAGGCTGCCCAGCAAGGATGCTGCCATGAGGACTCCATTGTTTGGGGGAGCAGGGAAGCTAGGGGGGATGAGGGGAGAAGCACTTAAGGATCATATAATAGTAGTATGTAACTGTATGGGAGACTTATGCAGCCATTATTTTAAGGGAGGCGAAGTGACTTCCTCAGGGTCATAGTGCATCATTGACACTGGTGGGATTCAAACAGAGGATCCTCGCGGATCACAGCTTGGTGCTCTCAGCCCCAGGTCACAAGACCTTCTCACGTTTTCATTTAAAGATCGCTTGCTTAGCTGGAGACTGTCAGCTCACAGAAAAAAAAGTTTATCAGTAACTGTAGATCTTCGAGAGAGTCTCCTTCATGTAGCCAGATATGTCTCTCTGTCCTGCCACCATCAGCTTACAGTAAATGTGTGGGGCTGTTTAGAGGGGGGATAGTCTTGAAGATATTCGCTGACTTCACAGGAACTCATTGGCTGTCACGTGATAGCACAGAACTAATTGCCTGTTGTTATTTTTGATCTTGTATTGTGTTCTCCACGAAGAGAGTTGAAGCATTTAATGAGCTCTGTTTTTTATTTTCAGAGCACGGAGCTGTGGGAGGAGGGAGAGAATGGGGAACTCCTGATACTGCAGAAACTCCTGGTGGTAAAAGAAAGCCATGCTGTAAGTATCTTTGCCCTGTTGCCCTCCACTGGGGGGGGGGGTGTAGTCAGTGTGACTGGGATGACGGTGGCTATGCCTTATGACTGGGACGACAGTGGGCTATGCCTTATGACTGGGACGACAATGGCTATGCCTTATGACTGGGGCGACAGTGGCTATGCCTTATGACTGGGATGACAGTGGGCTGTGCCTTATGACTGGGACGACAATGGCTATGCCTTATGACTGGGACGACAGTGGCTATGCCTTATGACTGGGACGATAATGGCTATGCCTTATGACAGGAACGATAATGGCTATGCCTTATGACTGAGACGACAATGGCTATGCCTTATGACTGGGACGACAGTGGCTATGCCTTATGAGTGGGACGACAGTCGCCATGCTTTATGAGTGGGACGACAATGGCTATGCCCTGCTGATGTCCCACTGATGGAGAAGCAGTACAGTTTTGAGCTGGACATTGTCTACACAGGCTGCTGCCTTGGTGAGGGAGGTGAGGTCCCATCATTCAGACATAAGGCTTTTGCTGCAAGATGGTGGGATATCTGCTTCTCCTTCTTAGTTTTAAAATTGGGGGGGGGTTATGGATCTACATTTGACTTTTAAAATATTTTTCCCACATAAGGTTTATCTTTTATGTGAGAGCCTAAACACACACACACACACACACACACACACACACACACACCCGGCCCCAGTGCTACTGTTGTGTTCTGCCTTCATCACCTCTACAGTAACACTTTATCAGATTGCAAAGAGTCTTGCTGCAAGAGGAGTTATACTCAACTGAACGGTTCAGATCCTATTACACCTCCTCTTCGGTCTGCACTGACAGCAAGGCACCGTATTGGGACTGTAAACTCCTGCTTACCTATAACAACCTTCAGGGCCATGGTCCAGTGCAGTGCAGTTCTATGCACCCTGCCACCCCTTCCGACTGATCTTCAGTCTTCAGTCTCTGTACCTCTGAGTTCATTGTATTTGTTCCTTTGTTTACCAGGTACATGTGTTGGGCCAAGGCCCTTTTTCAGGCATGACCCAGGCCAGAGTGCAGAGCAACACCGAATGACATGAAAAAAATTCATACTGTACTGTGCATGCATAACTAAGAAACAAGTGCAAGTAGAGAAGTCAAAGAAATAATTCCATGCTAACGGTCTGAACTGATGGTGAGATGTGGCTAAACTTAACGGGGAACATTTATGAACCATGCTCATCCTATTTTGACAGTCCACGAAAAGCTGATTTAAATGAGTTACTGTACTTAACCTGTAGCTGGCCGCAGTCCAGCGATAGCCCTGACTAAATCTGCCCTATATTGGTACTGCTTTGCCACCATTTTAGACCCATGTGATGTCATGCAGGAGGACGCTGTGTCTGGCTACGTTATAGTTGGGTACTCCTTCACCGTGTGTGACATCACATGGTTCCATGAAATGGTGGCAGTGTAGTATCAGTACAGGGCAGACTTAGTCATTTATATCTCCAGACTCTGTCCACCTACAGGTAAGCCTATTACTTCATTTCCGCCCCCACCCCTGTCCTGGCTGGCCTTCCTTGCCGGTCCTCCCAGCCCCATCACCCTGGGTTCTCCCAGGCTTAACTCTCCCTATATCCCCCATGGCTTGCCCTAAGTGGCAGGAGGCAGGGAGTCCCCTTGACCTGCCAGACCTGATCCAGATTTGGGAGGTGCCTAAGTCGCCGAGTGCGGGCCTTGCAGAGGCTGATGGTCATTGTGCATGACCTAGGTTTTCCTGCTTTCGTACACTGGGAGACGTGCCAATGTCTGCCACGTCTCCCCATCTCTGTAGCTCGGGCTGCATCTTCCTCTGGTCTCCACCAGGGGTCAGTCAAGCTCAAGCTCTTGCCCCCCACCCACCGGAGGAGAGCAGTCAAGTGGGCCTTGATCCCTCCACCCACCCGGACCAGCACTCCGACTCCTCGGGCTTGCTTCCGAGCCCAGGTCGGAGGCAGCACGAGTGGTAGCACTACTGCTGCGCCGGTGGGCCAGCCCCAGTACTTCATTTAAAAAAGCTTTTCATGGGCTTTCAGTTTATGATAGTCACGGTTAATAGATGTACCCCTTTAATGTCACACCTGTTGGTGCTTTGGATTGCCCTGCAGGTCAGTATACAATCTGTGTCCATTTTTTTAAGAATGGAATAAAGTAGGAATTGCATAGTGTCTTAATACAGAGTGATTGCAAAGTGCTTTATGACGCAGTGGGTTACCCACTGGTAGCTCTGGGATTGCGTATAGACTTTACTCCTAACTTGTCAGCACTACAACATGTAACACCAGTGTTTTAAAATGTACAGCAAATGGTCATAACATGTATCTTAAAGGGACACTGTCAGCCCCCTTAGGCCTCAATGTTCCTGTGGTTTTAAAAAACACATATTATGACTGGTCACAATGTGTAGAGATTGCTGATGTGGTTGGTAGTTAGATTCTGATAACTTGTTTTGTTTTTAAAAGTGAAAAACAGACTGCCTACCATACTGATGTTACCACACAAAAACCTGTTTGTTTATAGGCCTTGATCAACTCCCATAGCATCTTTCCTGGACATAGGAACACCCACAACACAATCTAGCCACTCACGATGTAGTGGGAGGAGACTGTTGCATTAGGTGTAGTTGTATTGTTTGGGGGTATTCCTAATGTTCAGGAAGTATGCAGTAAAAGTAGATCAGGAATTTGAAACAAAACAAGATGGAGTATAGTTACACAATTAGCATGCATTTCAGTTCTACTAAGAAGAGAAGCAGATAAAACAACCAGCAACATCAATGGATTTTAGAGAAGGTAAGCAATCATAAAATGTGGGTTTCCAACTAGAAATAACATGATGCAGAGAGGGCTGACACCGTCCCTTTAATTTAAAATATAACAAGAGTGGGCACATGTTTATTGTTAATGAATGTTTATATCAAGTCAGTTTAATTTTGTATTATAAATCACTTACATGATCTCAGCCAATCGGCGCACAGAGCTGCTGTACCGCTCATACTGCATACAGTGATCGTTAATACAGGAACATTAAGGGTGGAGCATTCCACTTTATTGGGGCGCAGCTTCAATGGTTACACTTTATGTCACTTAACTACACTGTAATTATAATGTAACTGCACTGCAACTGCATTGTAATTGCAATGTAGTTGCATGCAATTAATGATTACATTGACGCAAACACTTAAAGTTTAAGCGCTTCACTTAACTTTTGAAATAAAAACAAAATACTTAAAACTTAACACTCTCGCTAACTAGAGTGATTTATAATTAGTTGTAAGTCTAATTATTCATAAGCCTAGCAAGACTCCTGATTGGGTACTGGATCGGTCATAAACGTTTTGGAGATGACCGATCCAGCTGCAGTCTGACGCTGTGTGGCATGCATGGTTTGCGACACAGTTAAAATCTAAATAAAACCAGCAAAAAATGAAGGTTGTTTTTGCGATTAGATTTATGATCACAATAACATCAAAACCAATCATTTCCTTAGACTAATGACCAGCTGTGGGAAGGTGGTCCGAGGCGCAGCCTCAGGCCACCCAACTGGTCATTAATCACTCAGAAATTACCATCTTCTCGGTTGTTGTTGCTTAATTAATAGGGCCTCCACAGTGTGTCTGTTAAGGTATAAAAGACTATTGTTGTGAGGTTTGTGCAACCAGAACTGCTTCACTTTTCTTTGGGGTCCTTTCGCCCACTCCACACAGTTGGAGGGCTCCATTTTCAAAAGCAGATGAGTGCCCCACACAAATCATAGAGTAGTGCAGCACTTAGTATGCTGCCGTTAGGGAGTCCTATTCGTACATGGAGAGTGCCCTGTCCAGAGTGCGCCGTATTTATGAATGTCAGGCTATGGCAGTACCATACAAAAGTCCTTGATGGGAATGGCTACCACCTCATTAAACCTCCCGTTTGAAGTTTGCTCTGCACAATCTCACTTTTCCCTTTCTTGCCTCCTTCATAAGCATACTGCTCAGTGTTGCAATTGCACTTAATCCCCTCCTCCTTCAACTTATTCCCCTTTCATGTCCCCCAAACCTCCCCTCTTCTCCCTGTCTCCCGCCAATTTCTAGGCTACTTTAGTAGTAACCTCCCCTTTTCTCCCTCTCCCCCTCCTCTTCTGCCTCCTATCCTCCCCCCTTTCTCCCAGACTTTGCCTGGTCCTTCTCCCCTTGCAGGGCTCTGAGCATCCTGAGGGGGTGTAGGTCATGGAAGTCTTCCCTTCCGCCACCACCTTCTGTAACCTCCCCTTCTTCCTGCTAGCCACTCCCTACCCCTTCTCTCTTTCTCCCTTATCTTGCAGGGTTCCTATCCCCTTGCAGGGTTCTCAGCATCCTGAGGGGGTGCAGGTCTTGGCAATCTTCCATCCCCCACGCCATTCCCCCACCCTTCCTGCAGCCCACTCCCTATCCCTCCTCTCTTCCTCCCTAACTCTGCCGGGTCCTTGTCCCCTTGCAGGGTTCTCTGCATCCTGAAAGGGTGTAGGCCTTGGCAGTCTTCACGTCTCTCCTCTCCTACATACCCTTACACTCCCATCAAGCTACTCCCCTTCGTTATCCCTCCACTTCCTACAAGCCACTCCACTCATGGAATTGCCATTCCAGTATGTTCTATCACTTGCTCCCCGTCCACTGTCTGCCGCTAGCACTTCAGCTATGTACTCCAAATAGCTGGGTCATACCCATCTGTGTAATCGATTATCCCCATGTGCACACTGCACTGTTTTTTGTATTATATATCTGTGTTCTATCTTTCCTCCTCAAGGTTACTTCCATATGTTTGGTGTTTCAAGTCTTGTACTTGTACTCTTTCTCCTTATCTGCTGTAGTCTATCTCTGCCCAATTGTTGCCACTGATTTTAATGTATTTTAGCCTAGACAAGTCCTATCCTGTCGTGTATTGAAATGTATTGTATCTGAATTTGTACTGTATGTAGGTTGCCTGTATGTATTTTAGCCTATATATGTTTATTCTGCTTCTCCCACTTATGTATCCCCTCCCCCCAGGACACTACTGGAAACGAGCTGCGTGCAGCTCGTCCTGTCTTTCCTGGTGACACCTTTTCAAATAAAAATAAAATAATAAATTGGCCCGTGAGGCGCTGATGTACCTCATCTCCTGTATCTTCAACTTCTCACTTAGTGTGGGCAACTACCCTAAGTACATCGGAGGGCAGATTCTTTGTATGATTCTGCAGATACAGTTTCTAGCTCACTCCTACTGGCTATTACCAGCCACGCTTCATTGGTTATCTAGGCCTTAATTTTCACTGGTCCCCCATCCTCCCACAGGAACCACTCATTTCCCTGGCCCTCTCAAGGAACTGTTGCAAATCCTGTATTTATTACCGATAAAAGGAAATATCTCCACGTTAAGAATGCCATATGCGCCTGTCCTTCTCTATAGTTGACTTATATTACTAAGTTATGCTGTACCCAAAATTTCAGTTTGCAACTCGGACAAAGGCCAGTTTCCCTCCTCTATCATCTCCCAAGATATAGCCTCCCAACTTTAGACCATGGCATCCTACATCAGGGACGTCTACTCCATGGTCATGCCCCTCCTCCCACCAGGCCATAACTATAGAACACGTGCAATTCCCAAGGATGGCATCGGCTCTATCAGTTCTCTATGTTTTATCCCTAGCAAATAGCAATCCTGCCCTTAACACAGCCTAGAAGGAGTAACAAAAGACTATTTAGCAGGCTAAGAAGACACCACCTTAAAAAACTACTACTGCTTCTCCTACTCTGTTCGGGAAATGTTGAATTAAACCCAGGCCCACCTATTTCTCTGGATGCCTCTGCAGACCTCCCTCAATATAAAGGGATTAGCTTTCTCCGTATCAATGTCTGTAGTTTGCTAAAGAAGATTGACTCTATACAGACCTGGGCTCTACATGCATCTCCTGATTTCTTCATGATAACTGAATCCTGGCTCACACCCTCGACCCTGGACAAATCTATCAACGTACCTGGATATATCATCTACCACTGTGATAGACTGACTAGAGAGGGAGGGGTTGCAATATATGTCAAAAGCAAAGTCACAGTCTTTGACTGTACCTCAGAGGCTAAGGAATTTGAATGCCTGGCTCTAAAATGATCACTTTCCAGTGAGAAATCACTCCTTATGGCAGCATGCTACCGACTGCCGTCTGGTGGCTGGGCACTTCTGCCACACCTTCAAAACCTTCTTGACTCTGCTAATACTGAGTGTATTCTAATGGGGGATTTCAATCTAAATTGGAATGATGACAGTTGTAAGAAATTGAAGGATCTATGCAATGTTACAAATGTCTGTTACAAATGACGACTGCTATAACCAGACCTAACAGAAAAAACCCTGAGCGCAGCACCCTCCTGGACCTTATGCTAGTAAACAAGCCTCACAATGTCTCGCATACTGGAGTATTCTTCAATGATATAAGCGACCATTGCGCTACTGCCTGCCTCAGACATCCTTCCCAAATAAAAACAGCCTCCAAATTCAAACTGAAAAGATGCCTGAAAATGTTCTGCCAGTACACTTTCCTGAAATATCTAAGCAACATTCGTTGGCAGGATTTCTATCTAGCTCCCACCTTTAACGAGGCATTTAACATCTTTCACAGCCTCTTACTGGGGCTAATAGACAAACACGCCCCACTAAGACTGATCAAATCAAAAAATAAAACTCCTGGCTGGTTCTCTCCTATCCTGAAGAAGGCACTTAGGGATAGGGACTACTGGTGGAAAAAAGCGAGGAAATCCCACCTGGAGGCCGATTGGTTAGCATTCTGTACCACTAGGAATGCTTGTACCAAGCTAATTAGGTCAGAAAAAGCTAGGTACTTCCAAAAAAAGAACTAGAAGACAATAAAAACAACTGCCAAATTTTGGAACATCCTCAAAGAAGTAGAAGGTCAGTCCACTGCAACACCCCTTCCAAACAAAATTGTGTCTGATGGTACCACCTATACGGACAAAGCTGATATACTAGAGAAGTTTAATGATCACTTTGCCACTGTAGGGCTTGCCTTTGACACCTCACCTATCAGCAAACTTAGCCCGGCAAGAGACTACACTGTTGGCTTCACTGATAATCACAACCATAACCAACCGCATCCCACCCCCTTCAGCTTCCTCACAATTACGTTCAAGCAGGTGGAGGACCTCCTCCTTTCTCTGGATACAAAAAAGAGTGCCGGTGCAGATAATATTGAACCTTACTTCCTAAAACTTGGCCATACCTATCTGACCGCCTCCGTTACACACTTATTCAACACCCTTCTGATTCAAGGCGAGCTACTTGTCTCATGGAAAACTGCCCACATCCTACCATTATTCAAGACTGGGGATCTGAGTGATCTGAACAATTACTGGCCTGTTTCTATACTATCCGTCCTCTCTAAATTACTTGAAAAAATTGTCAGCATCCAACTTAGAGAACATTTGGATTCACAAAAGTTGCTAAACCCAGCTCAGTCCGGCTTCAGAGCCAAACACAGTACAGTATCGGCTCTTGCCAAAGTAACTACAGACTGGCAAATGGCCTTGGACTTTAAGAAGCATGTATTTGCCCTCTTCCTTGATCTAAGTAAGGCCTTCGATACTGTGGATCATACCATCATGCTTACTGTACTGAGTAATATCGGACTTGATAGTTCTGCCATTAAATGGTTCACCAGCTACCTAACCAATAGGTTACAACAAGTCAAAGCCATAGGAGATCTGTCCCCACAAAAATCCTTGTTATGAGGAGTCCCACAAGGCTGCATCCTGGGCCCTATACTCTTTGCACTATACATCAATAATCTGGACTCGCAGCTGGGCACAGCCAATGTACACTTATTCGCAGATGATACTGTACTCTATACCACAAATTCATCCTTGGATTTGGCCCATGAGTACTTACAGAAAGACTACTTCACCCTCCAATACAACCTTATCACTCATAAGCTCGTCTTCAACGCCAAAAAGACTAAAGCAATGATTCTCTCACCAAAGTCTACTTCCCGATGTCCACATATCACACAGATCCGAACACTCTTGGATGAACCCTTGAAGTAGTTGATACCTTTAAATACCTAGGGTTCTGGCTGGATAACAAGCTCAACTTTCTGTGCCCACTTAAATGAAACCTCGAAGAAACTAAGACAGCGATTAGGTTTATTCTATCGCATGTAAACACTTACTTCGTTAGAAGCCAGAATGAGACTAGTACAAACTACATTCCTACCTATACTGGACTATGCTGACTTCCTTTACAGTCATTGCCCATCAACGATGCTAAACAAACTGGACACCCTTTACCACGGGCTTTAAGATTTATCCTAAATCTACCCGTGGTACACATCACTGTCTATACCAGGTTTCGGGATGGACCTCACTCTCAACTAGGAGAAAAAGGAATGCTCTCCTCTGGTTTTTTAGAGCATTATCCGATAACCTCCCTGCATACATCTCGAACCTCTTCAAATAGGCTAAAGGTTCCTATGGCCTGAGACGCTTCTCCATAATCTGCTTCCAGATTCCTATAGTGAAAACTACCCTTGGCTCGGCAGCAATCAACTTCTCACTTCCATCACTTTGGAACACTATGCAAGACTCATTAAAATGATCCTCACTTCCAAGTATTTTCACATTCAAAGCTCTATTAATGGATTATCTGAAGGAATCATGCAACTGTTTCAGACGCCTATGACCCATAAGCCCCGGGTGCCACTCTCAAATCCTACACCTAAGTATCTCATCCACCCCACATTCCTAACGACAGAAACCTAGGACCTACAAGCCTAGTTCCCTTAATCCGAGATGGCCCTGCCTATTCTCTACCTTTTAGCTATTCTGGCCTCCCTCTTGGCTGCCTGCTCTTTCACCCCAATTTCTACCCTATTCTTTAATACCTCCTTAGTTTTTATCATTTAGGTATGAGCTCTACTGAGTGGAGACTATATGGGATTGTTGTCTCTTCTCATTCCAGTAAAGCTTATCATTATGTACCTTCGCATGTTAATTACGTTAACTGATATGTATATATACTAGGCAACTGGACAGGGGCCATGCAGTGGATGTCCTGTATCTGGACTTCAGTAAGGCATTCGACTCAGTGCCACATGGAAGGCTGGGAAGGAAGTTAGTAGGCACAGGTGCGGGTGCAAAGCTGGTGAGATGGGTAGGAAACACTGCAAGGAAGGCAACAGAGGGTGGTGGTGGGTGGGGAGCTCTCACACCCAAGGGCAGTGACGAGCGGTGTTCCACAGGGCTCAGTGTTGGGACCAGTGTTGTTTGGGTTATTCTTTGCAGACATATCATGGGACATCAAGAGCAAGATCAGTCTGTTTGCTGATGATACTAAGGTAGGTGTGGTGGTGGATGACCTGGGGGATGGCAGGGGTTGCAGGATGAACTGGCAAAGCTTGAAACCTGGTCAGACACCTGGCAACTGGGCTTTAATGCCAAAAAGTGCAAGGTGCTGCATTTTGGGATGAAGAACCCAAGAGGAGTTACCAGCTAGGGGGAGTGCAGCTAGCCCAGACAGAGGAGGAGAAGGATCTGGGTGTGCTCATTACAGGGTCAGTGAACAACTCTGCACAATGTAGGAAGGCAGCTGCAAAGGCCAACAAAATGCTGGGTTGTATTGTAAGGGATATATCCTCGAGGAGGGAGGAGGTGATTCTGCCACTGTATAGGTCATTGGATTTAGACCACACCTGGGTACTGCGTGCAGTACTGGCATCCGTATCTGAAGAGGGACATTAAGTTACTGGAGGGGGTGCAGCGCAGAGCGACAAAGATGGTGAAGGGGCTGGGGGACTTATCATACGAGAGGAGGTTGAAGGAGTTGAACATGTACTCACTGGAGGAGAGGAGAGACAGGGGTGACATGATTGAAACCTTTAAATACATGAAAGGAATAAACAAGATGGGTACAGAGGGCTGTTCAAAGTAAGGAGGGAGGGCCACCAGGGCCATGATATGAGACTGGGTGAGGAAGGTTCAGGAGGAGATGAGGAGACACTTTTTACAGAGGAGGTGGTGGCTGGGTGGAATCGTTACCTGCTGAAGTGGTATGCAGTAGAACAGTGGACTGCTTCAAACGAGGATGGGACAGGACAAGGGGGAGGGTTAATGAAGGGGAAGGGTGGAAGGGAAGGGCAGCTGCAGAATAAGGGGTGCTAGATGCACATTCGAGCAGACTTGATAGACCTCTAGGCCTTTATCTGCTGGCAAATTTCGTATGTTCGTATAGGCCCATATTGACTGGCACCTTCACAGTGTTTTTATTTTTTTTGCACCGCTGTCCACTGTAATTGTAATCTTATGAAGTGTACTGTATTGTATTAATGCCCAGAACCACCTTGAAAATGAGCTTGCTCAGTGGTGTTTATACCTAGTTAAATAAAGTGATTGATTGATTGATTATGCTGTGTATCCCGTTATAACCGCCCACCCTAGTAGGTTACAGGCTTTCTCTGTTGACAGGTTCATCCTTGTAGTAAACATAATTTGTGCTCTGTCCCGTGTTTTTAATACAGAAAATGCTGATTGGTCCTGGAGGCCAGCTGATCAGCCGGATCTCTCAAGAGGCTGGAGCGGACCTGATGAACATCTTTCTGTGCGATGTGAGACTGAAACTTTCTGTTAAGGTGAAGAAGTGACGTGCATGCTGGGCTTTGACAGCTTGTGCCATCTGGTGGAGAAAGCCTGACTCACTGTCATTTTGTTTCCCTTTTCACTGACATCACCTCCCTCATCGAGTTTGTGGTGTTTCCACTTCTGCAGAGATTCCTGTAAAACACATTCGCCTTACTTATGGATTATAAGCAGGAAACTGGGAGACATGGTATATTTTACAGAGAAGCAACTTTGCTGTCACGTTCTCTCTTTGCCACTGTGATATTCAGTGCTGTCCTTACGTTTTGTTACAGGCATCAGTGTTGGCCATGTATGGTCTGAAGAACTGTCTTGAGCCCCTCTGATCTGAAATCGGAATGTCTTCAGAAATCTGAGTTGTTTTTTTTTGCACTGAATCAGTGCTTTCAGAATTCAGTACACTGTGCTGTGCTGAGAGTGAGTGGCAGGCTTCAGAGCCCCAATTTCTGTGAAGGTGGGATTCACCGATACCTAGGTTAGGTGAGTGGTTGGGAGGCTAACCAACCTCTGAAAGAGTTGCTGAGAAGAGTGATGGCATAACTGTTCATCCAAAACCTACTGGAACTTATATTTTTCATTGGGGAAGCAACCTGCTGCCACCCCACTGAAATTTCATCTGTCCCAGCACCTCAATACCAGGGATACCATGGGTGCATACTGTCTTAAGGTCGGGAGGTGGATTAGCTGCTACTTACGCAACCAGTGCCATGCAGCTCCCAGTTTAGCCTGCCTCCCCCCACTAGTTCCATGGTGGAAAACCCGAGTTGACCCTGGAAGCTGACTCTCAGGTGATACTGCCTGACTGGACCCACAACATGATGTTGTTCGGCTTCTATGACATTTGCTGTTGTGGCTGAGGTTGACAATAGCCTGGTGTCTGATTAAGTAATTTAATCAGCAGGGGCTGAAATAAAGTGTTGTAGCCACTTGCCAACATGACTTGTTACTGAGAAAAGCCGTTGGCCCCAGAGATGTTCCACTGAGCCATGTGGGTGTACCTGTTGAACCGATGCCTCATCTGATACAGTGAAGCAAGGCTAGTCAATAGAAAATGTTGCTGGCCCGATGCAAACTCTGACAGAATTTGGCTAGGGGGTTGGAGTCAATTTCAAGCTCTGGTCAGTGTCTAGACAGAATTGTTACTGTTTGGTTCAGTCACGTGAAATGGGCAGACCCAGTGGTGTCAGGGACCTGGGCTTGTGCTGTGTGTCTGATTCCTCGCTCTGGAACAGTGGCCTCTGGGACGCACTGCAAAAGCGGCGCATTCGTACTGTTGGGGTGGGAGTGCAGACTCCCACTGCAACAGTGCCTCCTATAATGGTTGGAAGGCTTGAAGGAGTTGGGTATCGGGAGCCTCATAGGGCGCAAAATAAAATCTGCTGAAATGGCTCTGTCAGCCTGGGGAATATAGCTGTACTGTTCCACAAAACTTTCTTTAGACACAAAACCAGTATTGTGCTGAAGAAGTCCAATCAACAAGGTTTTAGATAATCAATTTGAAACATACCATACTGTGATGCCTGTCCGCAAGTAATCCTGCTGTGTGAGTGAGTAAATACAAGTTTGTACTGCATGAAAGAACATAGGCATTGTTGGCAGAATAAGGCCCCATGGCCCATCAAGTCTGCCCTGCCCCACTTATCTCATGTTGATTTGCTGACAAATCAATGAACTGCATATAATCAATCAGTGTAATTAACATGTAATAAATGCAAAATTAACATAATAAATTTCAAATCAGATGAGCACCAGTGGGAAAAGCATCACCTTATCATAGTGGTGGGGCTGATCCTGGTGGGCCACACAAAATGACATTGCCTTGGACCTTGTGGAGCAGAGAACACAAAGTGCTTTCTACTGTTTTTACATGTATCTACAGAGAAGTGGATCTTAGGAAGACTTTTTGGAAGGGTAATACGAGATCCAGGGCACATAGATTGACTTTATTGTTCTATACAAGGTAACCGTTTTCATTATTTACATTGACTGGTTGTAGACCTCAGTACCGAACAGTACAATATACTGAGTACTTTTTAACTGCTGCAGGAGTCTGTGTATCCAGAGAACCATGGAGGGTGGGAGGAAAGAGATGGATGAGATTTGGGACATATGGGCCAGGAGGCTTTTCCCTAGGGACATAGGACTTGCTTGCTTACACTTTATTCCTAGGTTGTTGATCGACAATTGTAAAGAGGGACTTGTAGGATCCGGCAGCCATATTGCCCCTGTCTGGGCAATTCTGTGCAGTGCTGGATCATGTAAGCATTAAAGTATGATCAGCGGTTGGGCTGACCTCAAATTAATGGGGGGGACAAGTTACAACCAAGGGTGTTATGCCCATAGGGTTAGAGTAGCGAGTGTTACCAACTCCATATTATGCCTTTGTTGTTATTGAACTAAAACGCTTTCATTTTTTTTCAAAATATATGTTTTTAGAGTTATAGTTGTAATTGAGGCAATATAACATAGTGGTTAAGGGCACTAAGCTGCAAACCTGGAGACCTGGGTTTGAATCCCATCAGACCCTACTTTTGCATACTGTGTGACCATGAGCAAGTCACGTAACTTCCTTGTGCTCCCAGGTCACACTTGGAATCAAGCTCTGGCTTAGTGTGCCTTTCCTGGTTAAACAATTCCCCCCCCCCTCCCTTGTTCTTTTGTGTATGAGTTTTCCCAGCCATTAACCAGATCTTTAGAATGCCGTCAACCAATCCAAATGCTCCATTTGCAGCCATTGTCTTATACTCCTGAATAAATCTACAGTAACTTAAAAAATATATATATGTATCCCCAGTTGCACAGTTGTCACCATTAGTCTGTGCACTTTGTCCTTGCTGGCTTCTGCCATCATTGATCCTTGCCATTTCCCCAGGCCCCTCTTCAGGATTTTCACTTCCCAACCAGCCACTGCACAAGGACCCCTCCAGTAGTAAGATTCCGGCGAATTTGGACTGATGGTATGTTCTGCTGGTGGAGTCTGTGGGGGAGGTGAGAAGGGATGATGTGAGGATCTGACGAGACGGTATTTGTGTGGCATGCTGCGATTTTAACCCCTTTAATCTCCAACCTCCTATAGGGACACATTAGAAAAAGCCAGCACATACTACTGGATAAATATTTACTGCCAGAGTCGCACACTCCAGGAAAATGCAAAGAATGACTGACTTTATTGCATATAAAAATTACAAAGCAGCACAGCATGTGCTCCAAGGCAAACCCCATGTTTTTTGTGCTTCTGCTGCTGCTTCCAGGTGAAGGGGGGAAAAAACAAAGAAAAGGGGAAAAGCCAGCCCGCCGGTGCAGTGGTAGGGCTTCCACCTGCGATGCTGATATCCCGGGTTCGGAAACGGATCTGGGAATCGGAGGGCCGGCCGAGGGGAAAAGGATTGAGCATCCAGGTGATGACTCTCCAGGGGGTTGGGGTGCTGAGTGTCCGGCACAACACTGACTGCTGGGGAAGGGGAGGCCCAGTAAGCAACCGGCACCTGAACTGCTGGGAGGTGTGACAGATGTTGCGCTCGCACACTCCATGTTATTCCAAGTCACGCCTCCCGATGGGGTGAAAATGGGAAAATCATCTGCCAACATGGTGACATCTGCCCCCTCCACGTCCAGACCCCACACTGCAGACCGCAACACCTTGCCCTCCAGTATAACTATAGTTCCATTGGGTAACTGCCAGCCTCACTCTGGGGGAAGATAGGCCAGGGTACTTGGAGTGTCTCGCTCTTCCCCCAGTAATGACAAAGGTCTGTCAGGGAGCCAGCGATCCCGCCCTGGGGGGTAAGCCAAGGTACTGAGGAGGAAGGCGAGGGGATGGTGGAGGAGTGTCCCCGGGTCACGGTATTTGGGGCTGAGCCTAGGGGAATGAACAGACTGGTGGGGGTTAGTCAGACCGGTGGTGAAAACAAAACAAAAAAAGATGGGGGGGGAGAATACTAGGTTTGGAAAACATGCCTCTAAAGGGTTAGCACCCCATCCCACCAGAAAGTGCTCTCTAAGCTGTAACTGCCTTTTCAAACATCTACTGTAAGCTGTAAGTACCCTCTCCAATTTACAGGCCCCTTCCCTAGGAAACTACTTCTGAAACTCCTGAATGCACTCTGTTTTTATACGAACCTTACTGATGTTCATAACTACCCTACCGCTGGCCAGTTATGCAGACTCTATAGATATTTGTATTTCCAAAATGTAGCACACATTGAAATGTCACACAAAGGGAGGGGTCTTTACAAAACTCTGCCCCAGTGTCTAAAGAAATGTGATTTTTATATTCTTTACTTATCCTGTTCAAAAGTTGACCTTTGTTTATTATTAAGTTGCAGTATTTGACTAGGAAAGATGCACTAAGCTGCAACAGCTCGTTTCCAGGAGCGTGGGGATGGGGGGTGGGGTAGTGGTACAGGAAAAACAGGTTTATTATCCAGTTACAGAGATGGAATTGGAGAAAATGTGGAGCAGTAGCTTTGAGGGGCTGATGTGCGATCATAGGGGGCCCCTGATAGAAATTAAGGAGGGAAGATTTCTGAGGATAGAAACACATTCCTTTGCATTGTTTTCAAGTCAAAATAATAAAAGTGAAACGAAGTTGTAACCGTTGACTTGTGATAATGGGCTAGTTTATTTTGTGTAAAACAATCCAGATAATGTACATGTGGAATTTAGAAGTCTTTTGTAGCTATAAGCTAATGTCCAGTAAGTCTGTACATCAGAGTAACACTCACCATGTCACATTAGCCACTTGTTTAGGTGCAGGGCTGGGACTTTGCCCTGTAATGTTGTATCGGTTTCTGAACAGCCTGCTGTACTGTGGATTTTTTGTCAGTTGAAGATTTAATCTCAAAAACACCATCTATTTACACACAACTCTAAAAGGTAAACAGTAAATAACACCCTGACGTTATAAGAATTCATAAACTGAAACAGTTCCTAACCAACTTTTAATTCTGAAGTTTATGATGATTAAACTATCTGCAAGAATAATTGTTACCTAAAAGGTACCCACATAATGTAAAGGAGAATAGTGAAAAGAGATAAGAAAACAGTAGGATAGATAAGTTGGAGAGACATGCAAAGAAAGAAAAAAAAAATGAGACTATCTCTAGATCTGGTTGTGCGGCTTCCTTACCATTCCGCTAAAGGAGAAACATTAGAATCTCTCTAGTTCATTCAGCTAAGGTATCTTTGACTCACTTAGTTAATTTCCCATCCGCTGCTCTCCATTTAGTGTCAAAAATACTCCCTTGGTCTTCCATCAGATATGTCTTTCTGATTTCAAAGGCTTTAATACTTCCTGTACTGTATATGAGTTGTCATCTGGTTTGCTGTATTTCATTAATAAACTTGGTGAAATTTTAAAAAAAGAAATCTGAGAAAAATGCAGAAAGTAAAAATATGCATTAAAAAGTTAGGAGTAACGAGACATTTACTATGCACTGGATAAACCTGTAGTCCTTAATAAGTAAATAAGAAATGTTTACCAGTAATATATAAGGTTTATGTCAAGACACAGTTACGACTTAGCGTGATCCATTTTTCTTGTTATCTTTGTATCTTTTACTTGCCCCTCTAACTAGCTGTGGCCAGCCAGTTTGTTCGAGCCACCACCACCACTATCCCACCAGTCTACATTCAGCTGCTGCTTTATAGCTTCAGAGCTTACCCACCTCTGGTGGGGGCCCGTCAGGTTGGGGGCTAACTCTGGAGGAAGCATGCACCCACTGATGCAGGAGGGGAGACTCACTGGGGCAGGACATCAGTGTGGTGCTGGGGCAGCCATCATTCAGGGCCAGTCTGAGGGTTTACCCCCCCCCCTTTTTTTTGTTTTGCCTTTCCCACCTTCCCTGTGATGATTTGCATCTTGCTGTGGCCCGTATGCTCACACCAGCCTGCAGAGGAACCGGCATCATGTGGTCACCTGTGACACCAAAAGGAGGTTCTACTGGCAAGCGGTGGCAACCTTCTCTCACCCTGGTGTCTGTGCACATTGCTTACGTAATGTGCCTAAGACCCCGCCAGCCCAGAGCAAGGGAGTTAGGCCCGAGACTCGAGCCCGCGTCTCTCCACATTTCAGGGCTGCGTACTATCAGCCAGCTCGATTGGGCTGACTTGTCTAGTTGCTTTCAAAGAACTGGCCTAGAGAGTAGGAGGTTTTAATTTAAGTCAATATATTGTTCCAGAGTTTAGGTATCCTTCAGGAGAAGGTTTCCGGCCCATGTGGATGCCAACATCTGAAGTAAAGGAAGTCTGAAGATCGGTATTTCTTGAATAGTAAGGTGCAAGAGAAGTAGGGGATAGTAGCGAGGATAGTCGAGGATCATATCGGAGCTGCGCTTGAAAATTTCATTTTAAATTTACATTTTTGACCAGGAAAAGCACATTAAACTATGATAGCTTGTTTCCAATTGTGCCCTGGGGGCTGGGTTAAGTGGACCTGTTGTATGACAATGTTGACCAGTCCATGACACGGGGAAAATCCCCTGCTCATCTTCAGTAAGTGCCATGGGATCTTTTACTTTCACCTGGGCAGTGATCATAGATGGACAGAAGGGACCTTGGTTTAATTTCTCATCCGAAGGACAGTACCTCAAGAGTGCAGCGCCACCCTTGTGCTGCAGTGCTGTGTTAGTAATGGGTTACCCCAAGTACCTGGTGTGGGGCTAGAACCCACGACCTTCTGATCAATAAGTAAGGTGTCATGCACACTCTTCTCAACAAACAGATGCATGTTTGAATAAATCGTGTTTTTTACAAGGTAGCTGTTGTATGCACTGGATTTATTGAGACTTCTCCCTTTGTGTTAAAATGTCAAAGCTTTTCTCTTTCAATGTTCCAGATGTGGTGACAGATCAGGTTAGGTGTTCTTGAAGCCCCAAGAGGACTTGGCAGAGTCTCTGTTTTGGAAGAGTTCTTTCTGGGGCGTGGGAGGCTATCTCTGGTACACCATCCTGCTGTTAGGCCATGGCACAGGGAGATATGGGCTGTCCAGGACCCTCCGTCCCAGTCTCGCCCTCACAGTAGTTTCTCACATGGCCTGCAGCAACTGATTAAGGAAGATTGGGGGCTTTTTTGGTTTATTTTTAACTTGAAAGTTCTTTGTGTGTTTGTTGGCCCTGTATTTGATGCCTGTGAGGTTATTGGTCTAGAGGGCGATCACATGGCCTTAAAACCATGTTCCCAGCAGCCCTGCACAAACAGCAGCGTTGAAGTCAGCATGGTTTTACTTTTTTTTTTTTTTTTATCTTTCCTACAGTTAACTTCTCGGAACAAATTTCCAACTGTAATGAAATGGCTAAGATAGGAAGAAGTGGTGTTTGTTATTGGCTAATGAACAGTCCAACCCGTGTGATTATCTCACCGTAATTGTACAGGAGCAGGACTTCCTACTAAGTAAACGTAACAAACAAAAAATCACCTCTTCCCCCAAAACACCGTTTTTTAAATGTAGATTTATAAACAAAATAGGGCGCTTCTTGGATGTGTATTATAGCAATAGTCACATTTTTTGTTTTATGTAGAATGTATGTACCAGGGATAATTTAGCTGAGATGCAGCATCTCATTTCCAGTAGAATCCTGCTTTTAACTTCTTCTGCAGCTGGGTGGACTGGAGCACTGAGAGGGTAAGTGGCTTATTAAGGTCACATAGTGAGTATTTGGCTCTGGTGGGGTTTCAACCTCTGATCTCCTAGTTCCCAAGCTGGGGCTAGATTCACAAAAAGTCGCTAAGCACAGCGCAGAAGTTTGCATTGTGCTTTGTATTTGCCCAGGTGTCTAAGGTTGCTATTCTTATCTGACGGAGAATAGGGCTAGGTTGAGTCAGCGGTAACCCCATTACTGCTAGTGCTAATAGTGCTGCCCCATCATGCAGCCAGGAGTATGGACCCACAATAAATAGCACAGGTGCGTTATTTCCAACTCACAGAAGCAGCCATGTAAATGAGCCCATTGGGCATGCAAGGCGCTATGTGGCTATTTGCATGCCCATTATGGTCCCATTTACATAGGCTGCGCTGGAGCTTAGCGTGCCCCCTTGGGCCCCTGCTTAATAGGCATCCCTCAGTCCATGGTGTCCAGTGGTTCCGGCCCCTACCAGATGCCCACCCAATGTAGAAAAAGATTTTCTCTGGTGTCTAGTGGTCCACCCCAGCCGGTTACCAGCCTGGTGAAAAGAAATAACCTTTCCCTGGTGTCTACAGGTCCCCTCCCCCCTTCCCGCTGCTTGATGGCCCAATATAAATAACCTTTCCCTGGCATCTAGTGGCTCCCCCCACCTGCCGATCACCATCTTGATGTGTTAGAACATCATTCTCTGGTGTCTAGTGTCCCCCGAAGATCACCATCTGAATGTCTTGAATCATCCTTCCTGGCATCTAGTGCCCCCAGTCGCCAACTTAGTGTGTTGAAGCATCAGTCTCTGGCGTTTAATACCCCGATTGCAGGCCCAATGTGATTAGATATAATTCCCTGGTGTCCAGTGATCCCTCCCCAATCTGTACCTGTACCTGATCTTGCCCAAACTGTAATCGTTATGCCCTGGTGTCCAGTGGTAGCCCCACATCCCGACCTCCTGTAATTTCAAATAACACTATTCCCTCGTGTCCAGTTTTCCCGTCCCCATCACAATAAATTACCAGTCCCTGAGTCTAGCAGACCACCCCCACTCTGGCAGATGAGTGCCTCACCACCTGGTCCCCACCCCCAATCCCGACCCTGAGCTGGCGACTGGCACAGTCCTTCACTCTCCACCACTGCCGACTGAGCTGTCAGTGAGCACGATACGCCAGCCACCCCGACTGAGCTGTCAGTGAGCATCAGAGCCATTGTTAGTTATGATGCTGACTGAGCTGTCAGCAAGAGGTACTGAATAAAGTACGTGCTCATTGACAGCTCAGTCAGCAGCCAGCTGTGGTGGAGAGTGGAGGGCTGTGCCGCCTCCCTGCCCGGAGTCGGATGGGTGGAGGGGTGGTGGGGCCACTACCTGCCGGGTGGGGGGTCCAGTAGACAGCAAGGACTGGTATCAGTTTATTGTAGGGGGATCAGGATGGGGGGCAACACTGGACACCAGGGCATAATGACTACAGATTGGGCATGGGTGCGGTGGGGGAGGGGCCACTGGACACCAGGGAATATAACAAAGATTGGCTATGGGTGGGGAGGGGCCACTGACACCAGGGAATATTAAATAAAGATTGGCTATGGGTGGGGAGGGGCCACTGGGACACCAGGAATATTAAATAAAGATTGGCTATGGGTGGGGAGGGCCACTGGACACCAGGGAATATTAAATAAAGATTGGCTATGGGTGGGGGAGGGCCACTGGACACCAGGGAATGATATGTTATTACATTAGGCTAGCAATCGGCAGGGGGCAGGGGAGACCACTAGACACCAGGTACTATTGTGCCAAGGAATGGGCGGGGGGGGGCACTGTAGTACCTCCGCCAAACACTAGGGTTTTGCAGGATTAATGCAAGGTCTCGGTCGGTGGTATTTGCTCCACACAAGAGGGCCGCTCTACAGGCCCTTGTGCGAAGCAATTGCTCTGTGAATCAAACACTGCCGATATTCAGGTCTCCTCCCCCTCATTTGCATTGCAACTCCTTCCATATCTGCCAGAGCACAAACCCGGTTTGAGCTCGCAAATCAGGCTTCTGTAAATACCAGCTCAGCGCAAAAACGTGTTTGCGCTCGGGCAGAATTTTGTGAATCCTGTCCCTGGCGCGCTAACCTCTAGAACCCATTGCTTCCACAACTTCTTAGGTGTATTTAGTGGCATTTGGCTATACCTTGTGCTTAATAACAAACCTGAGGCATGTGCTGATTGGTTCATAATTATAACCCCTATCATGTCTTATTGTTAATGTAATGCCTGCTGAACATGCAAAAGCACCGGATCCATTCTCCTCCACAAGACATTAATACCAAACAAGACCTTGCTGTCGAAACTGTAGTGAGCACTGCACAAGCTGGCTGTGCAGTACGTCTTCATTAAACTGAGCTTTTTCCCCAAAATATGTTATTGAAATTCTGCAGTCAACGTACATCACTCAGTTATTCAAGTGTATAGCAGTAAAAATTGTTCCATACTAATTTAAACATGAATTTAAAGAGAACAACCACCTTTAAAGTAAGTTGCTACCTCATCTTATTTTTTGCATTGCTAGCAATGTACAGCACTTTAGTAGAGACGATTGGAGAGGTTAAATAAAAACCTAAAAAAGGCATTAAAAAATAAAATCAGTTCAATAAAGATACACTATTCTCATTCTGTTTGTGGTTTACATACATTCGTACTTGTCAATCTCTTGGCAGGGTCTAACAGTTTATTCTCGTTATAAAATTGAGCATTTTTCCCATATTACTTTTCTCCCTGTGCCGGCTTCCTTGTTTTGTCAGGTCATCAACCCCGGTTACCACCCAACTCCCTTAACTGCTTCTTCTGCTGTTGCAGAGACGTGTGGAGGGAAATTCGGGTGTACCTGGTGATCATTATGCTGCTGGGGGGGGGGGCGCATCAGTTTTTGTCTGTTTTTCCCATCATGCCCTTCATTTTTGTGGAGCTGAGTGGTGCCCAGAATGGCTTTTCACGCATGCAGTGTCCATCCTGTGGAGGTGCAAGCTCCTCAGCCCACAACAGGGGGTGGCTATGGCAGTGCAACTTGCCACCTGCCCTGCACTTCCTTGCTGGGAGCACCCCAGGCCTCCTGGGGCCACCCAGCTTGTTCTCAGGTCCTTTTCCCATACGTGGGTGACCAGCAAGGAAGTACGTTGCGCTGCCACTAAGACATCAGGTCACCTCTCAAATTAAGCATTTTTGAAATAAAAAAATGTTTTCTGTTTCTGTCACGGAGGCTAAAGCCCTAGACTTGGTGGCCCATACCTCCTTCACTTGGCTAAGTTGGCTAGTGCAGACCTATCTCTTCACGTGGTTAACTTGATTAGGTCTTAATTCACTGACCATTACCAGACTGCAAATAAATGATTCCATGTCGTCCTTTCTTCCTGTAAAGACCAGGGTTCCCCAAGGTTCTGTCTTGTTCGCTGTATTTCTTAATCACCTCCCCGCTGGCTGCATCACATCATGCATTCACATGTATTTAGGCAACAGAGCTAGTTTTTCCCTCTGGCTGTAGCATACCAGCACTTATAAATTACAGAAGGACATTAATGCAATTAGATTCCTGGCCAGCAGCCTTACACTGAATTCCAAGAAAACTATTTGCACAAAACACAAGCTGGCAAAGCTTGATATTGTCCCTTCCTTCAGTTCATAGCTGTTAATGGTTCTCTGCTAGAACAAGGTGGCTAATTCAGATACATAGGCCTCTAACTGTAGAAGCAGTTGTATTTCTCCTAACACACCAATGCCATCTGTATTAAACTCCTTCCCAGACTTGGTGTCCTATACCACAACAAATCCGGTCTCCCCACCCCCACCATTAGTCGCAACTCATTTCTGAAAGGCTTCTTTTGGTCATCCGTTATGGAGATGTGGTTTTCAGAGTTGCCAGCAAAATGTCCCTTGCAGGCCTAGACACTCCACTTCCTTCAGTCAGCCTTCTGTCTCCCATGACGCCCCCCGGCACCACTGAGCCTATACAGCGGCCATAGTTGGCCATTTCATGATAGGTGTTGACAGATGTATGGGGGCTACTTTTCTCTTTAAATATTGGTCCAATAGGGATGCCCAGTGGCAGTGAATCATGCTGCCATGAGGTGACCTAGGTTCAGGAACAAATCTAGGTTGCCATGCTCGGGCAGCCAGGCTGGGAAAGCACCCGGTGAGGGTGACATTGTGGTCTACCACTGCAGCAACCCCTTTGGTGAGCATAGGAACTTGTTCCTCTGCAGGGGCAAGCTGCGACCTGCAAGGCTGAAAACGGGCATACATGGCATTGGGCTGGCAGGAGGGTGATGCCTGCCTGATCCCCACAATACTGGGGGGGAAGGTAAGTGAAGTTGTCCAGAGACAGGAGGTTGCTAGTATTGTTGGATAACAAGCTTAAGTGAAACCAAATATTGATCTAGCATGCTCCCCTGCCCTGCTACATCCAGTCCCTCGTGTCTCCAGCTCCTTTCCCCTGCTACATCCATATCTCCAGCTTGCCTGCCCTGCTGCATCCATTCCCTCTTACCTTCAGCTCCACCTGCCCTGCTATATCCATTCCCTTGTACCTCCAGCTCCCCTGCCCTGCTACATCCATTCTCTCGTACCTCCAGCTCCCCTGCCCTTCTATCTTCACTTCCTCATATCTCCAGCTCCCCTGCCCTGCTACATCCATTCCCTCATATCTCCAGCTCCCCCTGCCCTTTTACATCCATTCCCTCGTATCGTCAGTTCCCGCACCCTACTACATCCATTCCCTCGTATCTCCAGCTCCCCTGCCCTGCTACTACCATTCCCTCGCATCTCCAGCTTCCCTGCCATGCTGTATCCATTCCCTCATATCTTCAGCTCCCCTGCCCTGCTACATCCACTCCCTTGTATCACCAGCTTCCCTGCCCTGCTACATTGATTCCCTCATATCTCCAGCTCCCCTGCCCTGCTACTACCATTTCCTTGCATCTCCAGCTCCCCTACCCTGTTGCATCCATTCCCTCGTATCTCCAGCTCCCCTGCCATGCTACATCCATTCCCTCGTATCTCCAGCTCCCCGCCGTGCTACATCCATTCCCTCGTATCTCCAGCTCCCCTGCCGTGCTACATCCATTCCCTCATATCTCCAGCTCCCCTGCCCTGCTACCTTCATTCCCTTGTATCTCCAGCTCCCCTGCCCTGCTACATCCATTCCCTTGTATCTCCAGCACCCTGCCCTGCTCCATCCATTCTCTCGTATCTCCTGCTCTCCTGCCTTGCTACTTCCATTCCCTTGTATCTCCAGCTCCCTTCCTGCTACATCCATTCCCTCGTATCTCCGGCTCCCCTGCCTGCTACTTTCATTCCCTCACATCTCCAGCTCCCCTACCCTGCTACATCCATTCCCTTGCATCTCCAGCTCTGCTACATCCATTCCCTCGTACCTCCAGCTCCTGTGCCCAGCTGTATCTACTCCCCGGTATCTCCAGCTCCCCTGCTCTGCTACATCCATTCCCTCATATCTCCAGCCCCCCTGCTCTGCTACATCCATTCCCTCGTATCTTCAGCTCCCCTGCCCTGCTACATCCATTCCCTCAGATCTCCAGCTCCCATGCCCTGCTACATTTACTCCCTTGTATCTCCAGCTCCCCTGCCCTCCAACACTCTAAGGTACAGTCATCGCAGTTCATTCTTCTTGAGTTAACTTTTTGTTAGAATTTCAAAAGAGCAACCATGTATACTGTACCATATAGACTGTAACAAGTGAAGAAAGTGACAAGTTACTGAAGTGTACAATGAATGTATAACCATACAACATATGTATGGAGATAATGATGAACTGACTTAAGTGACGCTAGTACACAGTAAACATCTTGATATCCCCAGCCAATTAGAGAAACAGAGGATGCCTCTAAACAGAAGACTCCATGCGGAGTTCATCCTTAACTCAGAGACTTGCATCAATTCAGCCTGTTGGTTCTCGACATTACTTTGTGATGTTTCTGTTACTGAGGGAAGAGAGCCAGGCACAGAGAGAGACTGGCACAGTCATTGTCTCTGTTACTGAGGGAAGAGAACCAGACACACAGAGTGAGACTGGCACAGTCAAGATCTGTGTTACCGAGGGAAGAGAACCAGGCACACAGAGAGAGACTGGCACAGTCATTGTCTCTGTTACTGAGGGAAGAGGACCAGGCACAGAGAGACTGGCACAGTCATTGTCTTTGTTACTGAGGGAAGAGAACCAGGCACACACAGAGACTGGCACAGTTATGGTCTCTGTTACTGAGGGAAGAGGACCAGGCACAGAGAGAGACTGGTTACTATTTATTGAAATGTTTCACCAGGATGGCACACTGAACAACAAGTTGCTTGTCACCCGGTGCGACCTGGGGGAGGGTGTTACAGTTGGATGAAGAATTAGGCATACAGTTTAACATATCCAAGAAATTAAACATTCAGTTACATTTGTAACAAGACACAGTTACAAATATAATCATACAATTGCATTTGTGACATAACATGCAGTAAAATATCATACCTGTGAAATATGCATTTAATTACAAGTGGCATAACTGAGGAACATAGTACAGAAATTTAAGGTAGCCTTGGAGCCAGATCCTTGCAGGAATGGATCGCAGTTAAAAGGCAGATTGTTAAGCAGTTATTGAATGAATGAGGTGCAGTGAGGGGACATCAAGGAGGGTAGAGGGGTAGACAGGGAAACCAGCTGGGGGAAGGAGAGGATAAAGATGGGGGAACGTAATTGGAGCAAAGTGAGCAAAAATCAGTTGCGAGGAGCAAGTTAACACTGAGGGAAGAGAGCCAGGCACAGAGAGACTGGCATAGTCATGGTTTGTCTGTCAAGGTATGAAGATACAGTAGTAACATAAAACTAGTGGGACTTTGCTGTGTGTATTGGCAGTGGACAGCAGATAATAGAAGAGTGTTGGTTGGGATAAAGCCAGTAACATTTACTTCTACTTTAGTTTCTTGTACTCGTAGGGTATCTATGGGGTGTTCTGATAAAGGTGACAAGAAATGATCCTGTCAGGACAACTTGTAGTTTATAATTCCCCTGTCAAGATTAGAACCCCAGTCACCTGCTTTGTAGGACTTCACCTCTACACCACAGGAATGGCAGTTTACTTTATAATAGATCAAGGGAGTGTCCCTATGCTTGTGAAACACACATTCTGTGAAGAGTGTTTCACATGCAGCTGCCCTGGAAGTGGGCATGTTCGCTGCTGCTTGATTAAATGTTAATACATTATTGATCACTCTCAGTCAATAATGTATTAATACAGCAGCGGAGACAACTCTTACGGTTGGGAGAGTGAACTCACTTGCATCCTTATGGTACCAGAACAGCTCACCTTTGGGTTGCTGTTCTCATACCCCATGAATACCCATGAGACCACTCTTACAACCGGAAGAGTGGCCTCCGCAGCTTTATTAACATGCATTGCAGCACGGTGGCACATTGGATGTCCATTACTACGCTTGCTGTTTATGTATTCTACTTTATTCTTCCTCTTTACTTCTCTTACTGTCTGTCTGCTCATCTCATTCAAGCAGCCCATCACACAGATACTTGATCCATGAGTCACAGAGCCAGATCCTCTGGGTCCCATCTGAATCTCCTGTGACTTGATTCTTCTTTGGGCTACCCTCTCTCCGGAATATCGTTCCTAATACTGTGTGCTCCACCTGATCATGTTATGCCCTGCGTGCGCAGCTTTGGCTCATTACCAGTCCCATCTGCTGGTGTGACTGAATGCCCTATTTATTGTATTATGCGGTTTGCTCTGCTACTGTGCTGATGAACTGCTTTATTTTGGTTGTACATGTCCATTACTTTGTGTACATCTCCCACCCCCTGCCGCCAGCCACATCAGTAAAGTAGCTACTTTATTATTTAGAACATATTTTTACCAGGTAGGCAAGCAGAGCCCTGAAGCTTGTTTATAGTTGCGACCTGAGGGGAAGGGGAGGGGGTAGTTAGGGAAGGAAGGCATATGTACACTTACAAGGCTACAGTTGTGAGGTAAATACATACATACAGTTCAATGCTTACAGTTTGAGAGTACAAGGCTAACAGGGTTGCTTCCGAAAATAGGCATTCAGCTGCCTAGTGTGCTTATCGTAACAAAATCAAAATAACAGTTATGAAGAGACGCATACAGTATGTGCAGTTTCAGTGTGGTTCAAGTTGCATTTCAGTTTCAGAGTTGAGTTTTGCTTCCTAGGGGCAGAGCGGTTTCAAGAGATTGTAGTTGCAAGGGAGGGAACTGCACTGGATGCATATTTGTGGGCTAGGTTAGGGTGAAGTGCTTGATAGTGCAGAGATAATGTACTTTGGTATATTTTCAGAGAAGGGGTAGTTTGGGAAAGAGTCTGGTTTCAGCTCAGTATGCTATTCCTAGACAAAAATGACCCCCCCCCATCCTGAACAACTTCTCCCTTAGTTATGACCTGTCAGGGATACACCCTGTTACCTATCCCCTCTGTGGCAGGGGCTCCAGGAGGAGAGCTGCCCTTCCCTCAAGTGGCCCACTATATAGACTTAAGATCCTGCATCAGTGGGCACTAGGACCCCGTGGAACCCCAGGCCATCATAGTTTTTTTTCTCCCTGGTTCCTCTCCAGGTATGGGCATCCTGCGGAGGGATCACGCTGCCTTTGTCCACTGCAGGGGTTGCTGCGGCATTGGAGCCTGACGCTGTCCCTCCCCAACCACAGTGCACTGCCAAGTGGCAGTTCCTGCTATGTGGCTCATCTCTTGATGCAGCGTTCCAAGCCTGCTTTCAAACTTGGGTCACCTGCTGTGCAGTGCTACCGCTAGGCCATCAGGGCAATATGGCCGAAACATTATAAACAAAAAACTAAATTTCTAAAAAATAATATAGGGCCCAGTACTGGTATACACTTAGTATGTTGTACAGTTGGCAGCAGGGAGGGTACATTATAGGGCTTGGTACCAGGCGGTAAACTCTGCATGTTATGCAGCAGGGTACAGAGTACTGTGAACCAGGCGATCCAGAATAGGAATCCCAGCATAGCCACTGGCTCAGTGTGCGACCTTGAGCAAGCCACCTCACCTCCCTGTGCATCCATCCCTCCCTGCTGTAAGTTACGTAGAACAAGGACCTCGCATAAACAAGAAGCTGTTTTCATCTGATCCATCTCATGGAAATGCATCACACTTTTGTGCTCTAGCAGTTCCCAGCAATAGGGTTCAGTGTCTCCATCAATAACACGGCCAGGGCTGAGGATCCCATAACACATGCTGTCAGATGGCGGAGTGCTGCACAGTACATGTTTATCATTTTGGCATGCTTTTTATGTAATAAACCACAACAAGGTGTACATTATAGGATTTTAATGCATGCTGCAGGAATGTAGGACGGCACAAGGCCGAAGGCTGAGTTTTCTTACGCCCCTAGGAAGTGCATTGAAATCCTATGATGCATGCCCTGGGGGGCTTATTACACTTATAAAATGGCTCTAACTAGGATTTTTGGGGAGGAAAATATGATTTGGCACCTGACTATGCATTTCTAAAGATTTATTCTTGCCATTTTATAAATAGTTTTCATTTTTGACTAGGTGTATCCTGAAGGTGGGTTACATGGACCTGTTTTCTGACTAGGAATGTTGACCAGGACACAAGGGAAAATCCTCTAGTCTTATGTTTGGTGGAATGGGATCTGTAACTTCCACCTGAATAGCCAGCAGAGGTGAGCAGAATGAACCTTGGCTTACTGTCTCCTCGGAAGGATGGCATATCAGCAGTGCAGATATCCCGCCCCCAATCCTTGGAACATAATCTGAGATCACTAGCTTAGCAGTCTTCCCCCACCCTTGCAGTATGCACATCTTGACCACCTTGTTTTAATGTGTAATCATTCACAAGATGTGAACATTTCCTGCTGGTGGTTTTGAGGCACTTCTATTCTTTGAAATTCCCAGCAAACTGCCTACTGGATGGAGTTTGCTTATGCAGTGCATTATTATTTTTTCTTTCCTTCAGTCTTGCATTTTTCACTCTGGCCCCCTTGTCCACCACTCCACTGGACAGCAACCCCCCCCCCGCCTTATCACTGACTTTCTCAAGGACTTACTGGTTATTCACCACTTGTGCAGGACCACAGCATGGTGGGCAGCTTGCCTGGTCAGTTGGACGGTGGGGGGCCTGCATGGCTGCAGTGGGATTTTCTCCTCCATGCAGTTTTCTTCTGCCGAGGGTGCCAACCTGCAGTGATGTACGCAAGTGTGCAGCATTTGTCAACCATTCCTCCCCCCATGTTGAGCGCCCACCACCCTGCTACCTGGCTTCCACCAGATGGCAGCCATTACTTTGTGTAATATCCAACTTACCCACCCCCCGCCAGACACATCTGTAAGTTACTACTTTATTAGTTAGAACACATTTTACCAGATAGATAAGCAGAGCCCTGAAGCTTGTTTCTAGTTGCGACCTTTGGGGGAGAAGGGTAGTTAGGGAAGGCATATGTATGCATATAGGTACAAGGCCACAGTTATGAGGTAAATACATACATACAGTTCAACACTTACAGTTATACAGTACAAGGCTAACAGGATCGCACCCGAAAATAGGCATCCAACTGCCTAGTGTGCTTATCTGGTTAGCAAAATCGAAATAAACAAGTTATGAAGAGACACATGCGATTCAGTGTGGTTCAAGATACATTTCAATTTCAGAGTTGAGTTTTGCTTCCTAGGGGCAGAGTGGTTTCAAGAGATTGCAGTTGCAAGGGAGGGAACTACACTGGATGCATATTTGTGGGCTAGGTTTGGGTGCAGTAGGGGTGAAGTGCTTGATAGTGCAGAGATAATGTACTTTGGTATATTTTCAGAGAAGGGTAGTTTGAGAAAGAGTCTGGTTTCAGCTCAGTATGCTATTCCTAGACAAAAATGATCTCCCCCCCACCCATCCTGAAGTTCTTCTCACCCTTGCCATAACCTGTCATGGATATACCATTTTACCAGGGAGACCCTTGTTCTGGCCCATTAATGCTGCTGTTCCCACCACCACCCCCGGTCCCCACCCTACAGACATCTCCCACAATTATCCAGTCTGTGGCAGGGGCTCCAGGAGTAGAGCTGCCCTTCCCCCAAGGTGGTCCGTTATATAGATTTAAGATCCTACATCAGTGGGCACCAGGACCCCGTGGAGATGGTGGAATCCAGGTCATCATAGAGGTCATGGGTTTTTCTTCCTGGTTCCTCCCCAGGTATGTGTGTGGCCCTTTGAGCAGCTTTGGCTGCATGCAGTGACGTCTAGTGGAGCGATCACACTGCCTTTGTCACTGCAGGGGTCACTGTGGCATCAGAGCTCGATGCTGTCCTTCCCCCGACCACAGTGCACTGCCAAGTGGCAGTTGTTGCTGTCCTGCTTGTCTCTTGATGCAGTGTCCCAAGCTTACTTTCAAACTCAGATCTCCTGCTGTGCAACACTACCGATAGGCCATCGGGTCAGTATGGACAAAACATTTTAGACAAAAAAAACTGAATTTCTGAAAAAATAATATAGGGCCCAGTACTGGTCTACACTTAGTATGTTGTACAGTTGGCTGCGGCGGGGGGGGGATATTATAGGGCTTGGTACCAGGCGGTAAACTCTGCATGTTATGTAGCAGGGTACAAAATACTGTGAGCCAGGAAATCCAGAATAGGAATCCAGCACAGCCACTGGCTCAATCTGTAACCTTGAGCAAGCCACCTCGCCTTTCTGTGCGTCCATCCCTCCCAACTGCAAGGTACTGTACATACAGCAAGGACCTCACATAAACAGGAAGCTGTTTTTCATCTGATCCATCTCATGGAAATGCATCACACCTTTGTGTTCTAGCAGTTCCCAGCAGCAGGGTTCAGTGTCTCCATCAATAACACGGCCCGGGTTAAGGATCCTGTGACACATGCTGTCAGATGGCAGAGTACTCCACAGCATGTTTACTATTTTGGCATTTTTTTTTTTATGTAATAAACCACAACAAGGTGTACATTATAGGATTTTAATGCATGCTGCAGGAATGTAGTAACGGCAGAGGCCGAATGTCCTTACACCGCTTAAAGTGCATTAAAGTCCTATGAAGCATGCCCTGGTAGGGCTTATTACACTTATAAAATGGCTCTAAGTAGGATTTCTGGGGAGGAAAATGTGATTTGGCACCTGACAGTGCGTTTCTAAAGATTTTTCCCTTGCCATTTTATAAATAGTTTTCATTTTTGACCAGGTGCATCCTGAAGGTGGGTTGCATGGAACTGTTTTACTGGCTGGGAATGTTGACCAGGACATCAGGGAAAATCCTCTAGTCTTAGTTTGGTGCCAGTGGATCTTTAACTTCCACCTGGATAGTCATCAGAGGTGAGCAGAATTGGCCTTGGTTTAATGACTCCTCTGAAGGATGGCATATCAGCAGTGCAGATACCCCCCACTATCCTTGGAACATAATCTGAGATCACCAGCTTAGCAGCCTTCCCCCACCCTTGCAGTATGCCCATCTCGACCACCATGTTTTAATGTGTAATCATTCACAAGATGTGAAAATGTTCTGCTGGTGGTTTTGAGGCACTTCTAGTCTTTGAAATTCCCAGCAAACCACCTACTAGATGGAGTTTGCTTAGGCGGTTGTGCAATACATTATTATTTTTTTCCTTCAGTCTTGCATTTTTCCCCCCTGGCCCCCGTGTCCACCACTCCACTGGACAGCACCCCCCCCCACCTTGTCACCTAGTTTTTCAGGGACTTACTGGTTATTCACCTTTTATGCAAGACCACAGTGTGGTGGGTGGCTGGCCTGGTCAGTTGGTTGGGGGGGTGCCTACATGGCTGCACTGGCTCAGGGATCTTCTCCTCCATGCTGTTTTCTCCTACTGAGGATGCCGACCTGCAGTGATGCACACAAGTGAGCAGCATTTGTTGACCGCCCCTCCCCCCAGTGTTAAATGTCCACTCCGATGCAGCCTGGCTTCCACCGTGGCAGTCACTTAGCAGGATGCCGAGTCCCCCCCCCCACCGTGAGGGAAACAAAGCTATCCATGGGATGCTCAGTCCTCATTCACTCCCTGGCCACCCCTGAGTGACCCGGATTACCAGCATAGTGAGCGGTAGCAGTACTACTGTGCTATTGCACTGGCTCGTACAGGGCAGTGTTATGGGGCGTAGAAGCCCCTCTGGGTAGGGCAGGGACTGACTGTATACAATGGATAAACAATGAAAACACTGAAGACTAACATTTCTATACATGTGTATCTTTATTTATTTAGACATAGGGCTAAACAACAATCATTTCAAACCCCATAAATGTTATTTATTTGGAACTGAAAGCCTAAATGAGGTCACACATTCTTTAGGCACATGTTGCTCTAAATACCGGTGTGGTGATTTACATATATTACCCATGGTGCCTTGCATTGGGATGCATGCAGAATTGTGTGCTTCTTTAAAAATTTAGCTTTATTAACAGTGTGCTTCTCTGTGCAATCCTATCTCGGTAACTTTGTGTTCAAGTCATTGCCTTTAAGGTTACTCAGAAAATATTCAGAGTGTTTTAAGAAGAGCTGCCCCTTCCTTGTACCTTGACGGACTGTCCTTCTCTGCACAGTGCTCCGATGTGTCTCCATATCAGTTTTTTGCAGGCCAGTCTTCTGTGTTCTGGTTGAATGTAGGAGTAGCAAAAGAACCCTTACCATTACTAAACTCAGTAATGGTAACGGTTTGATCGACACTCCGGAAGAGTCCTGCGATCTGCCTCTGGAGTCTGCGGATTACATACCAGGATAGTGAGATCTTCAGCATTTGCAGTGAGTTCTTCCAGTCCATATTGAAGCAGAATGGTAACAGAACACATACCATCAACCTCTACAGATGTGGGTCATCCCCCCTACCTGAACATTTTTAGACCTATAGGGAACTTGTCCTTTAATACCCTCTGACACCACAGGTACAACTTAAAAAGAAAATATCATAAATGCACAGTTTTGCTTACATATTTTATAAAATGTCTCCCTCATATGTGAACTTAAAGCCATTCCCTTCTCCATTATGGTAGGAATTTACATGAAAGAAGAGCGCTGTGCTTTGGTGTTCATCTCCAGCTGAAGCTGTTTCAGCAGCTAAAGTCGTAATACCCAGGTTGGGACATCAGAGCCATTCCCATAGCAACACTTTGTGATGTTAGAAACAGAGAGATCAGGAACTGAATTTCAAAGCCCACACCAATTTTGGGGTGTATCTGTGGCAGGGTAAATGTGGCAAAATGTTTGAATGCTATTTTTAGATGCTCTGCTGCATTGTGGCAGTTGGTGCCACTTTACAGTGAAGTAATGAAGCATTCATCAAAGACTGACGCAACTGTCATTATTCGCCATAAGTCATGGCAGATGCTTGCATAAGTTAGATCATCTTTTAGGTTCTCTAACCTATGGCTGCAAGCATCGGGGATGTGGCACAATCATGCCACAAGTTCCTGATGTATCTTTGAAAGTCCAGCCTTCAGTTGGCCTGGCTATGTAGTGGTAGCACTATTGCTTACTATGTCAGCGTTTGGGAACAGACCCTGGGGGGGGGGGGGAGATTCAGCATCCCAGGGACAGCTCTCCTTCACCTTCTGGTAGGGGGGTCTGTAACTTTGCTGCTTGACTGACACCGAGTAGAGGCTGGGTGTCAGTGCAGTTTGGAGCTCCAGTGGGAGGTGCTCCCACCGGATGAGGACATGCTTTACGCATTGCATGCTGGGACTCCAGTGGGGAGAAAAATGGAGGAAAATCCACCACGTATGCTGGATGATGCCAGGCCATCACAGGCCTGATGCTACTGACTGGACATCTGGCCACTGGATACTGTTTCCTGGGATCAGGGCCTGCACCGAAGACTCTGTCACAAAGAGTAAGTCGTGAGGGCACTCGCTGGTAATAAGTCCTGGGGAAGGTGAGTGATTGGGCTGGGAGGGTCCAGCTGAACATGGGCCGAGTGGAACCCAGGAGGATAAAAGCCTTGTTTGTAAACAAAAAAAAAAAAAAAAAAGAAGGACCAGCCATAGGACTTCAGCTCCTGAATAAAGCTTCGCTGGAAGTGAACTTTAAGGGACAAAGATACCATTTTCGGGTAAATGGCCTTTATAAAGAAGAAGAAAAAGGGATGACATTTACATTTTTCACACTGCTGTGTAACTGACATGTGAATGCCAACTGTAATTATAGTTTATGGTGAATGGAGCCCTTTGTTACACTAAAAAATTATAAGATCAAAAATAGTAGGCCCCGAATGTTGTGTTGAAGAATGTTCCTATGAATTTCAGTTTAACCTTTGAATCATCTGTATGTCTACCAAAAAAAAAACCCAGCAGCATCAGTACATTTTCACAGGACAAGATTACATCTAGATGCTGTGAGTAGCCCTGCACCCTGTGTCTCTCGAGGGGTGCCAAAAGGTAGTTCTGTTCAGAAATGTCACTCTAGATGGCTGATGTTTTCAGAAACAAATGTTTTCAAGCTAAGATCACTTCCCCAGAAATTTATATCACCCCCCCAAAAAATGTGATTCTGCATGAAATGATGTGGTATATTTTATTGAGGGTTGGGGGAGTTGGTGTCCTGCTGGCTGCTGCCTCTAGTGAGGTTTTTCTTAGTCCAGGATAGTACATCATCTATACTGTAGTGTCTCTATTTCAAACTTACAGTATACGATGATATCCCACCCAGAACATGAGTTCTTTCCAACGCCAGGAAGCCTGTCAGACTGAAAATATAGAAAAATGAGAACACACGTTTCATTTGTAATAACTGAGTTACACTACAGAAACCTATAGTGAATTACGGATAGTACACCAATGAAATTATATAGATCCCAGACAATACCTAAGCAAGCTCTCCAACAAGGGTGTAAAAAAATATATATATATATATATATGTTTTCTTCATTCCTTATGTACAGAAGAGGTAATTTCCAGATTTTTCAGGAAGCTGTAGATGCTTCAACGTGCACACACACACATTCAGCTCATCCCTCTCACACGTCCTTTTGAAATAGGTAGAAAATGTTCCACATTACGAGGGATGCCACTCATTTTACCTCATAGAACCCTTCTGTCTATCCCTCTCATAAGGAGGGAGGTCCTCATTTTACCCCTCAGAACCATCTGTCTATCCCTCTCAACTGTCCCACATTAGGAGGGAGGTCCCTCATTTTACCCCTCGGACCACTTTGCCTATCCCTCTCAGCTGTCCCACATTAGGAGGGAGGTCCCTCATTTTACCCCTCAGAACCCCTCTGTCCATCCCTCTCAACTGTCCTACATTAGGAGGAAGGCACCTCAGAAACCTCCTGTCCATCATTCTCAGTTGTCCCACATTAGGAGGGGCATCCATGTCCCTTATTTTACTGATCAGAACCTGCCTCGGTTTATTATATGCTGAAGGGGAGCTGCCCTCACTGGGCCCTTTAAATGCCAGTGGAAAAGAATCTTCTTAAAACTGCAAAGAAGGCATGCTAGTATTGCTCTTTCAGAATTAAAATATCAGTATTTTTACAGGCAGCATAAGTATTTTTTGGATGCATTTAACGCTGTTCACCAGTATGTTAGCGTCTCCTGAGATGCAGAAGCTCATTTGTATGAGGGTTCCTGGGGGAAGCAGATACACACCTACACGTTACGTTAGGCATATATACAGAACAGATGAGAATCACACAAACAGATTTTGTAAAAATGGCCGTCCTAACAGTGTAGCAGTAGTCCTACACTTCACAATGCTGCTGATTCATGTTCAGGAGTGAACCCGTATCGTTGAGCTGGCCAGGGGGAGGAAGATTGAGCATCCCATAAGACACTCTCCGTGCGGAGATTTGCTGGCTACTGTTGCAGTACTGCCACCTGGGTGACCACAGGTGGCAGCAGTGACACTGATTTGGGGGGAAGGGGAGGACTTGGCTCTGCATCAGTGCAATGGCATCCACAATATTTGTGTCAAGGCCTTGATGCCCTCATACAGCCAGTGTCCCAGACTGTTGGACAGAGTGTGTCAGGGCCATGATACTTTCATACAGCCAGTGTCCCTGCGGGTTGTACAGAAGTGTGCCAGGGCTGTGATACCCTCATACAGTCGGTGTCCCAGGGTGTTGGACAGAAGTGTGTCAGGGCCATGGTACACTCATATAGCCAGTGTCTCGGGGTTGGACTGAAGTGTACCAGGGCCATGATACCCTCATGCAACCAGCATCCCAAGTGGTTGGACAGAAGTGTGTCAGGACTATGATAACCTCATACAGGCAGTGTCCCAGGGGGTTGGACAGATGTCTGTCAGGGCCATGATACTCTCATGCAGTCAGTATCCCAGAAGGTTGGGCAGAAGTGTGTGCCAGGGCTGTAATAGCCTCATACAGCCAGTGTCCCTGGGGGTTGGACAGAAGTCTGTCAAGGCCATTATACCCTCATGCAGTCAGTGTCCCGGGGTTGGACAGAAGTATGCAAGGGCTGTGATACCCTCATACAGCTAGTGTCCCCAGGAGTTGGACAGAAGTGTGTCAGGGCCATGATGCCATCATACAGACAGTGTCCCCGGGAGTTGGACAGAAGTGTCGGGATCATGGAATCCTCATACAGCCAGTGTCCCTGGGAGTTAGACAGAAGAGTGTCAGGGCCACGATACCCTCATGCAGCCAGTGTCCCAGGGAGTTGTACAGAAGTGTGTTAGAGCCATGATACCTTCATACAGCCAGTGTCCCAGTGAGTTGGACAGAAGTGTGTGCAGGTCATGGTACCCTCATGCAGCCAGCTTCCAAGGAGGTTGGACAGAAGTGTGTCAGGGTCATGATACCCTTGCACAGGTAGCGTCCCATGGGGTTGGACAGAAGTGTGTGTTAGGGCCATGGTACCCTCACCGTCAGCCAGTGTCTCTGGGTTGGACAGAAGTGTGCAAGGGCTGTGATATCGTCATACAGCCAGTGTCCCAGGGGTTGGACAGAAGTGTGTCAGGGCCATGATATTTCATGCAGCCAGTGTCTTGGGGTTGGACAGAATTGTGTCAGAGCCATAATACCTTCATGGAGTCCGCTTCCCAGGGGGTTGGACAGAAGTGTGTCCAGGTCATGATGCCCTCATGCAGCCAGCTTCCCAGGGGGTTGAACTGTAGTGTGTCAGGGCCATGAAATCCTCATGCAGCCAGCATCCCAAGGAGTTGTACAGAAGAGTGTCGGGGCTATGATACCCTCATACAGCCAGTGTCCTTGGGAGTTTGACAGAAGTCTGTCGGGGCCATGATACCCTCATGCAGTCAGTGTCCCAGGGGGTTGGACAGAAGTGTATCAGGGTCATGATACCGTCGTATAGCCAACATCCCAGGGAGTTGTACAGAAGTGTGTCAGGGCCATGATACCCTCATGCAGCCAGCATCCCAGGGGGTTGTACAGAAGTGTGTCAGGGCCATGCAACCCTCATGCAGCCAGCATCTCAGGGGGTTGGACAGAAGTGTGTCCGGATGCCCTCATGCAGCCAGTGTCCCAGGGGTTGGACAGAAGTGTGTCAAGGCCATGATACCCTCACATAGCCAGTGTCTCAGGGGTTGTACAGAAGTGTGTCAAGACCATGATACCCTCATGCAGCCAGTGTCTCAGGGGTTGGACAGAAGTGTGTCAAGACCATGATACCCTCATGCAGCCAGTGTCTCGGGGTTGGACAGAAGTGTGTCAAGACCATGATACCCTCATGCAGACAGTGTCTCAGGGTTGGACAGAAGTGTGTCCGGGTCATGATAACCCTCATGCAGTCTGCATCTCAGGGAGTTGGACAGACGTGTGTCAGGGGCATGATACCCTCATGCAGCCAGTGTCCCAGGGGGTTGGACAGAAGTTGTGTCAGGGCCATAATACCTTCATGCATCCAGCATCCCAGCAAGTTGGACAGAATTGTGTCGGGGCCATAATCCTCCTACAACCAGCATCCCAGGAGTTGGATAGAAGTGTGTCAGGGTCATAATACCCATCACAGCCAGCATCCCAGGGGTTGGATAGAAGTGTGTCAGGGTCATAATACCCTCATACAGCCAGCATCCCAGGGGTTGGGCAGAAGTGTGTCAGGCCATGATAACCTCATGCAGCCAGCATCCCAGGGGTTGGATAGAAGTGTGTCAGGATCATAATACCTCATACAGCCAGCATCCCAGGGGTTGGGCAGAAGTCTGTCAGGGCAAAAATACCCTCATGCAGCCAGCATCCCAGGGAGTTGGACAGAAGTGTGTCAGGTCAATAATACCCTCATACAGCCAGCTTCCCAGGGCGTTAGACAGTAGTGTGTCAGAGCCATAATACCCTCATACAACCAGCATCCCAGGGAGTTGGATAGAAGTGTGTCAGGGTCATAATACCCTCATACAGCCAGCATCCCAGGGGTTGGGCAGAAGTGTGTCAGGGCAATAATATCCTCATGCAGCCAGCATCCCAGGGAGTTGGACAAAAGTCTGTCAGGGCAATAATACCCTCATGCAGCCAGCATCCCAGGGAGTTGGACGGAAGTATGTCAGGACCATGATACCCTCATGCAGGCAGCATCCCAGGGGGTTGGACAGAAGTGTGTCAGGGTCATGATACCCTCATGCAGGCAGCATCCCAGGGGGTTGGACAGAAGTGTGTCAGGGTCATGATACCCTCATGCAGGCAGCATCCCAGGGGGTTGGACAGAAGTGTGTCAGGGTCATGATACCCTCATGCAGCCAGCATCCCAGGGAGTTGGACAGAAGTATGTCAGGGCCATGATACCCTCATGCAGCCAGCATCCCAGGGAGTTGGACAGAAGTATGTCAGGGCCATGATACCCTCATGCAGTCAGCATCCCAGGGGGTTGGACAGAAGTGTGTCAGGGCCATGCAACCCTCATGCAGCCAGCATCTCAGGGGGTTGGACAGAAGTGTGTCCGGGATGCCCTCATGCAGCCAGTGTCCCAGGGGTTGGACAGAAGTGTGTCAAGGCCATGATACCCTCACATAGCCAGTGTCTCAGGGGTTGTACAGAAGTGTGTCAAGACCATGATACCGTCGTATAGCCAGCATCCCAGGGAGTTGTACAGAAGTGTGTCAGGGCCATGATACCCTCATGCAGCCAGCATCCCAGGGGGTTGTACAGAAGTGTGTCAGGGCCATGCAACCCTCATGCAGCCAGCATCTCAGGGGGTTGGACAGAAGTGTGTCCGGGATGCCCTCATGCAGCCAGTGTCCCAGGGGTTGGACAGAAGTGTGTCAAGGCCATGATACCCTCACATAGCCAGTGTCTCAGGGGTTGTACAGAAGTGTGTCAAGACCATGATACCCTCATGCAGCCAGCATCCCAGGGGGTTGTACAGAAGTGTGTCAGGGCCATGCAACCCTCATGCAGCCAGCATCTCAGGGGGTTGGACAGAAGTGTGTCTGGGATGCATGCAGCCAGTGTCCCAGGGGTTGGACAGAAGTGTGTCAAGGCCATGATACCCTCACATAGCCAGTGTCTCAGGGGTTGGACAGAAGTGCGTCAAGACCATGATACCCTCATGCAGCCAGTGTCTCGGGGTTGGACAGAAGTGTGTCAAGACCATGATACCCTCATGCAGACAGTGTCTCAGGGTTGGACAGAAGTGTGTCCGGGTCATGATAACCCTCATGCAGTCTGCATCTCAGGGAGTTGGACAGACGTGTGTCAGGGGCATGATACCCTCATGCAGCCAGTGTCCCAGGGGGTTGGACAGAAGTTGTGTCAGGGCCATAATACCTTCATGCATCCAGCATCCCAGCAAGTTGGACAGAATTGTGTCGGGGCCATAATACCCTCATACAACCAGCATCCCAGGGAGTTGGATAGAAGTGTGTCAGGGTCATAATACCCTCATACAGCCAGCATCCCAGGGAGTTGGATAGAAGTGTGTCAGGGTCATAATACCCTCATACAGCCAGCATCCCAGGGGGTTGGGCAGAAGTGTGTCAGGGCCATGATAACCTCATGCAGCCAGCATACCAGGGGGTTGGATAGAAGTGTGTCAGGATCATAATACCCTCATACAGCCAGCATCCCAGGGGGTTGGGCAGAAGTCTGTCAGGGCAAAAATACCCTCATGCAGCCAGCATCCCAGGGAGTTGGACAGAAGTGTGTCAGGTCAATAATACCCTCATACAGCCAGCTTCCCAGGGCGTTAGACAGTAGTGTGTCAGAGCCATAATACCCTCATACAACCAGCATCCCAGGGAGTTGGATAGAAGTGTGTCAGGGTCATAATACCCTCATACAGCCAGCATCCCAGGGGGTTGGGCAGAAGTGTGTCAGGGCAATAATATCCTCATGCAGCCAGCATCCCAGGGAGTTGGACAGAAGTCTGTCAGGGCACATACACCTCATGCAGCCAGCATCCCAGGGAGTTGGACAGAAGTATGTCAGGGCCATGATACCTCATGCAGGCAGCATCCCAGGGTTGGACAGAAGTGTGTCAGGGCTATGATACCCTAATGCAGGCAGCATCCCAGGGGTTGGACAGAAGTGTGTCAGGGTCATGATACCTCATGCAGGCAGCATCCCAGGGGTTGGACAGAAGTGTGTCAGGGTCATGATACCCTCATGCAGCCAGCATCCCAGGGAGATGGACAGAAGTATGTCAGGGCCATGATACCCTCATGCAGCCAGCATCCCAGGGAGTTGGACAGAAGTATGTCAGGGCCATGATACCCTCATGCAGTCAGCATCCCAAGGGGTTGGACAGAAGTGTGTCAGGGTCATGATACCCTCATGCAGTCAGCATCCCAGGGGGCTGAACAGAAGTGTTTCAGGGCCATGGAACCCTCATGAAGCCAGTGTCCTTGTGAGTTGTACAGAAGTGTGTCAGGGTCATGATACCCTCATGCAGCCAGCATCCCAGGGGCTTGGACGAAATAGTTGAGGAAAACTGGAGCCACAGCCACTACAGGATGGTGCCAGCACACACTTGAGGCCCCATACTGTTGAGTGTAGCATCTTCCTCAAGGCATAATAAAGGATTTTATCTCAAGGGGGGCCTGAAAACAGACTCTGCCCATGGGGGGGAGCCATGGGTGCACGTGAAACATAACTGGAAGGGTGCCAGCAGAAAGAGTCTGGCCAAAGGTGGAAGGGGCACAAACAGAAAGTTCATAAAAATGAATGTATACACACAAAGTACAAGCAATACATAGTTAAACATAATAGTAACAGCTCAGTTAATTACATTGCTCAAGATAATGTAATAGATGTTAACAACGTCTTTTGGGGGTCCTGAAAAAGGCAATGCTTTCAGCATTCCGTTGTATCCCCCATGGCAAAGAAATCAAACTGAGGTGGTATTTTAAAACGTTGGATTGGTGGCTGAATGTGCCCATGCTGGACAGCAATTATTGTTAGTTTTGTGACCAGAGTACTTAAATCCATGACTGGTATCCAGATTGGTGGCTCAGCTGGAAATCCTGAGCAGACTCCCTTTCAATACTTCTGATGTCATGGAGACAGGCGTGGGCCCCTATAGATAATCACCAGGAAATGAAATGGGTGCTGAGCAGCTGGACGCAATGCCACAACCACTGGTCCCTGGTAGATTTGCTACAAACGTCTGCCATGTATAGGGCTCTCCCCATGGAACTCCCACTTTCAAAACAGGAAGTAACAGATAATCCCTAGCCAGTGCAGTGTAGTCTAGAGGTCAGAGTACAAAACTGAGGACCAGGAGACCCAGGTTCAAATTCTACCACGGACTCTTATTCCCAGAACAACCTTGAGTAAGCCATTAGATCTCCCTGAGTTTCAGTCCCTCCTGGCTAAAAAAAAGTTGGATAGATGCAGGACCCCACAGCAAACAAGATGCTGCATCTCAGCTGGGCTAGCCTGGATAGACACGTTGTAAAACAAAAAATGAAGGCGTAGTGTCCATTAACCAAGAAGGCATAGATTCTGTAAAGCAAACATAAATGTATGCATTTTTATATTAAAGGAGCACACACAGTTCTTACACTACAAGTGAACTGTCGACACTCAGCGGTGCTGGAGAGTTCTAGGAATGAAGAAGTGAAACTCCAGCAGCAGCAAGTGAAAGAAATACCAGGAATTGTGATTACAGATGTCAGAAGTTTTTTTTTCTAAAGATTTTATTCTTAAATTCCTACCCATGTAAAATTTATTTCATTTTTTATTTATTTATTTTTAAATGTTCATTGGCAGTTAGTTGACCTAGAGGGACCACCTCTCCAGTGTGAAAGGATATTTCTGTAGACAAGTTTCCACACAAACTGCTCCGCCACTGCACCTACAGTACATATTGACCTGGAGTGACTAACTGTCCAGGGTGGGAGTACCTTTAACCACACAGCCTTCCCCACTCAGTGCTGCCTCGGTGCAATGTCAGTGATTCAGTAAGTAGCACCCTAACCTCTGCGTCCAGAAGGTCATGGGCTCTAGCCTCCCACACCAAGTGCTTGAGGTAGTGCCCATAACTGACACTGTAGTACAGTGTGAGAAGGGTACTGCACCATTGAGGTGCTGGCCTTTCGATGTGTTGCTAAACCAAGGTCCCTTCTGCCCATCTCTGGTCGCTGGCCACATGGAAGTTAAAGATCCCATAATACTTATCAAAGAAGAGTAAAGGAGTTTCCCCAGTGTCATGGCCAAAGTTCCCTGTCAATAAAAAATGGGTCCATACAACCCAGTCCCAGGACAAACTTGGAAACAAGCTGCCATAGCTTAATGTGCCTTTCCTGGTCAAGAATGACAAATAAATAAAACAAACTCCTGGTCAAACATTAAAAGGCAAAAACCTCATGACTGACCTGGATGGGTCTCCTTGGTCCTTCAGTCCAGGGTGTGTAGACCATGATGATCAGGCCATCAGTCACTAGTCCCCAAAGAACTAGTGAGGCATTTGACCAGGTTCCCAACCATAGCAAGGTCAACCTGTCATTCTGCATCCTTAACATGGACACTCCAGCCTTCCAAAAATGCTAGGAACCATTCTTAGCATACTTCGCAGTCTGAGTTGGGATTCAACAGTGTCATCGCTCATGAAGCCGGTACCGAAATGGAAACAGCCACCCTTCCCAACCAGAGCACTGCGGAGCTGAAGCCCTTCACATCTTTCTCTTGTTATGATTCATCACAAAAGAAATCCCCTACTGCTGCTCTGCCAATTTAAAAAAAACAAATGCTGAGCAAAATTCACCTAAATTGCCTCATAAGTTCCTACGCAACCTCTACCCTGTAGTTTGAAAAATGTTATTTAAAAAAAAAAAGTTTCTTTGGAGGCTTCATGAATGTCTTTGCTGGGCTGGAGAAGGAGGTTTTCTAGTGAGCCATAGTCTTGCTTCTTAGCTAGTGAGTGCAGGGTGGGATCAAAGATCAGGCAGTGCAGGCTGGATGGATCACTGCCCACACCTAGGATAAGGACATTGTTTTTTATGCCCCACTGAATCCAGCACTTTTCCATTTCATTTCATCTGGAAGAGAACTGAGGCAAAACACAGTGGCTAAAACACAATAAAGGACAGACTTCTTTCTTTCAAATTGTATAACCAGGAGTAGCACACTAAGCTGAAAGCTTGCTTACAGGTGCAACCTGGGAGCACAGGGAAGTTACGTGACTTGCTTAGGGTCACACAGTATGCAAGTTGGGGCTGTGAGATTCAAACCCAGGCCTCCAGATTTGCAGCTCAGAGCCTTAAACCACTGTGCTATACTGCCTCCACCACTGCACTATACTTGTGATCTGGGAGATGAAGAAAAGGAACTTGCCTTGATGCTGGCCCTAGAACACAGTGCTAGCACCACTGCTCACTATGCCAGTGACCCAGGTTCAGGAATGGGCATGGGTCACCGCTGCCCAAGGAGGGAGGGAAGACTGAGCACCCCAAAGACAGCTGTTTTCCCTCAGGGAGGGGCAGCGCTGTCTGACTGCCACCCAGTGGACACTGAGTGGTACCACAGTAGGGCTGCACACTAGGCAGAGGGCCAGCCCTTGGATGTTGATACATGTGTGAGTGCCTCTGTGTGCATGTGTGTGCATTATTGCATGATTGATGGCCCTCAGAAAGGGAAAACTAGGAAACTTTCTCAGCCATGGCAGGATGAAGCACGGCCCCCCCACTGGCCCCACACTGCTGACCAAGGCTCCCATCTTCCCTGCAGTATGGACCCTGGGATGGAGAAGAAGGATAGACCCCTGCCAGGGGGTGGACACGATGTCTGAAGATGGAGGAAGGTCCTGAAGATGGTGGGTGATGGGGCTGGGTGGTCTGATCTGAAGGGAGCAGGCCAGCCAAGGGGATTAAAATCTCTATGGGGGCCAGGTGGCGCTGAGGGTTGAGGCGCTGGACGCAGACCTCATGCCACGCTGGTGACCTGGGTTCGGGAATGGACTCGGGTCATTGGGGGGCCGGCGGGGGAGGCAAGGATTAAGTGTCACAGCTCTCCTTCCTCGGGGATGGTGGGTCTGTGCTGTGAATGGCACAGCTAGGAGGGCTCGCCCGCGCCCAGGATGATTGGTTGCGTCCACGGAGGTGGAGACAGCTGCTGCCCATTGTACGGTGCATGGGCACAAAAGGGGTGAAAAAAAGGAGGAAAAATCCCCAGCAGCAGGATGATGCCTGACTCCCCGCAGGCACTGCTCCTGGGCCGGGCATAAGGTAAGCCCGTAACTCCAGGGATGGAGCTTGGGGGTCGAGCAGAATGGGGCTTTCGGGGGGGGAGGTGCAGAAATGGCAGCTGTGATAAAAAAAAAAAAACTATGGAAATAAAAGAATTTGCATTTATATAGCACTTTCCATGCACATTGTATTCCAAGCACTTTCCAAGCAGTGAAAGAGACTGGTAATACAGTGACTGTGAATGTGCAGTAGCTACTGTTCAACTTAATACCCACACAGACATAGACGATTTCCTGAACCAGTTTTATAGGAAGGAGAATGTTCCCTGCTCATGGGAAAAGGGCCTTGGGTTCTTTAACTTCTACCTGGACACCCAGCAGGACAGCACCAGAGATTGGCAGAAGGGACCTCAGTTTAGCATCTCATATGAAGGACGGTACACCCTGACATTACTGCACTTGGATTCTAGCATTTGAGGTATAAACCCAAGTCCTGGAGCAGAATGGCTAGAACCCATGACCTTCTGTCCCAGAGGCAGATGTGCAACCAGCTGAGTCATACTGAGATCCAGGTTCAAATCCCAACACACCCGCCAATGCACTCTGTGACCTTGAGCCAGTCACTTCACTTCACTTTCCTGAACCTCCCTCCTGGCTGCAAGCTGGGGTAGACATAGGACCCCCACCGGGCATGAGATGTTGCATCTCAGCTGGGCTATCCCAGGTAAACTGTAAAATAATTAAAAAATGTGCGGTCAATCAGCACAGTGGTAATGCTACTACTCACAGTGCCAGTAATGGAAGTACAGCAGCGAGCCTTGGGTGCTAGGGACAGGCTGGAGGAGATTAAGATCAGGCTTACCAGAGGATGTGATCTTCCTGCGAAGAGGGACGGTAGCTGCCTTTGCTACAACACTGTTACCTGGATGACCACAGCTTGCAGTGCGGTGGAGGTACTGGGGGGAATTGGCCGGCTCTGCTCAGGCACACCTTGGATGGGTGAGCATGGAGTCTCTAGCACACTGACATCTATGGTTGGGGAAATGGAACAAAAGAAACACCCAGGCTTATGCAGGATGAATTTGGGTGCTCTTGGGCCCCAGTCCCTGCCACTGTCCTCTCTTCACACAGGGGCCTGACCACTGCCACTGTCCTCTCCCCACCCAAGGGCCCCCAGCCCCATCTACTGTCCACTCTCTCCCCACCCGGGGGACCCAACCACTGTTACTATCATCTCCCCACCCAGGTGTCCTGACATCTGCCACTGTCCTTTTCTCACCCAGGGGGCCACAACCCCTGCCAGCCTCCTCTCATGCTCGCTCACTCTCTGCACACCGTAGGAACTACTACCTCCATACTCGCGAGGAAATGGGAAGCAGAAGGCTGGCCCAGCCAGACCATTCTATGGGAGGTAAGCCCTTGGAGTTGAAAAAGGGAGGTAGGGATCTGGGCCTGACCAGAGAGAAAGGGGCGAAACCAGAGTAGGAACATAATATAAGAAGCATAACAAAAAAAGAAAAAAAAAACAGTTTGGATTTTTAAGTCTGTTCTCTTAAAGTGAATAGTCACAGAGTTTACAGCTAATTCCATGCCCCTCATTTTCTTGTACTGAAGTGCTCCAAGACTTTCAGGGATGTGTTGTTCCTAGACTAGGTCACTAAACATTACCGCATCGGTCACTGGATAGCTTTTCCTAGCATATATTTGTGTACGTCTGTACTTCTTGCAGTTAGCTTTTACAGTATACGTACCGGTAATCATTTTTATGTATTGGTGTGTCCCCTTACGTCTTGATGCTTGCTGGATGTAAAGAGTGGGTTCCTGCTGTCATCCCCCAGAATCTTCATAAGGTGATCCAGGACAGCAAAAAAACACAATTGAAATATTGTATCAGTCATCACTGTTTCATCTCAACATGCAGTGGATGACTGGCTGGAAAAGCTGCTTACAGTGGGAGTGACACCAGTGGACTAATGAACCGTGGTTTCTTTGGCTGCACTATCATGTACCCAGCTCCTGTACTTACAGTCCTATGAATATGACTCTCAGTCTCTGTCCCACCATTATTAGCTGCTTCACCGCCATGAATTGCAGAACATGTACTTGGTGCAGCTGACATGGGGGATACGCCGGTCGGGTCCAAGGTGCATCCGTTGGTTGTACTTTTTTTTAAACTCCTGAAGTTTTTCATTGTCATATCCACTGATATTGATGCTATTAATGGGTGCACTGCTATGCCAGTATTACTTTATTTAATCACGCCCATATTATGTATGAACTACGGTGCTGGTTTCTGCAGGTTTCTAGCTTTTCTTTTTTACATAGCATCCAGCCTAACATGCAGTGCCGCTGACTCTGCGAGTTCCATGCTGGAACCTTTACCTGTGGCTTTCCTGCCCCCCTCCCCAACCTGCATCTCTACAGATCAGTCAACCTGACCTTGATCATTGGGAAACTTCTGGAAACCGTCATAAAGGTGCACAGTGTGGAATTCTTGGAGGTCAACGGCTATGGGACAGGATACAGTGTCGGTTCATAGCGGGCAGATCTCATGGTATCAGACAAACTTGATTGACTTGTTTGATTGGATTATGAGGGTGGTGGTCTGGTGGACAGGGGCCAGGCAGTGGATGTATTACATCTTGATTTCAGGAAAGCCTTCGATTCTGTACCTCACAAAAGGCTTGTTAAAAAAAAAAGGGAGACCTGGGAGTGAGGGAGAAACTGACCAGTTGGCTAGTGAACTGACTGAGGAGGGGGACTCAGAGGGTGGTATTTAATTAAGCAAGCAACAAGACATGACAGGGGGTGTGTTATGGTGAGCTAATGGCCCTTCTTGGTTGGGTTGAAGCACTCAGCTAAAGAGCTTCCACCCACCTGAGGCAGGTCATCACACCATAATGCACACCTTGAAGAGCCTACTGCAATTATGAAATGGGTCCGCTTTAGTAATCTGGATGTATTTTTTAAACATATTTTTGTTGTGCTACTTTCAGCCAGGCTTTTGTGCTGGGATAAGGGCCTAGCTGAAAGTATCTCTTGGCTAATCAGGAGTCAGTATTCTTTGTACCCATTTCATAATGGTAAATATTCAAAGGTTAAAGATGTCACAAATGGAGTACAACAAGGCTTGGTCCTGGAACTGGTATTGTTCAATATATTCATCTGTGATACAGGAGAGGGAATACAGGGGAATATTTGTCTCTTTGTAGACAATACCAAGATATATGGCAAGGGACATGAAATGAGAGCTGGAAAAGTTTGAAAGGTGGTCCAAGATAATGCAGTTTAAATCCAATGCAAAAAAGTGCTAAGTTATGCACACATTGGCCAAAAAAATAACCCTAAAATAGATTATTGGATTGGTTGGTGAAACTGCTAAAGACCCCTGAGCAGGTGTGTTCAAATCAAAACTTTTAGGACTTGCCCAGTCATGACTGGTGGAATTTTCACTTGCCCCTGACTCATTACAGTGAAAATTAGCTCCCTTTTTGTACTTGCCCTTCAAGGAAATTTACTTGTCCTGGACAGGAGGCAATACAATTTGCACACCCCTGCCCCTGAGGAGAGAGAGAGAGAGACCCTGGGGGTCATCAACAGTGAAAGCCTGAGTTCTATTGTCCAGTGCAACAAGGCATTTGGGAACTATAACAGGATGCTGCGTTGTATAGGAATAGGGTATTCCAGCAGGAAGGAGCAGATACGGTCCATGTACATGTCCCTGGTGAGGCCATATCTGAAGTACTGCATGTAGTTCTGGAGTGGGCACCTGAAGAAAGGCAGGAACCACTTGGACACCATCCAGAGGTCCACAAAAATGATTCAGCAGCTATACAGGAAACCTTATGAGTAGTGGCTAGACAGCCTCAGCATGTACACCTAGCAGTGGTGGGGGTGGGGGGCACATGATAGAGACCTACAGTTTCCTGCCATGAATAAACAATATGGACTGCAGTGCACTGTTTACTAGGAACAAGTGTGCTGCGACACAAGGGCAGTGGCGGAGTTGGTGGGGGGGATATAAGAAGGACTTGAATACTCTTTTTTTTTCATAGGGTGGTGAATGAAGGGAATACATTACCCAGCAAGGCAGTCTGTGCAAAGTCCATTACCAAGTTAAGATATGGGTAGGACAAGCACTAGAGAATGATGGGTGGAGGGTATGCAACCTGGGGAAGGGATGCCAAGTCACAACTAAAGCTATCAGTTGAATAACTCCAGTTCGGGAATTGGGTCAGGCATGAACTCAGGGAGGGAAATGGGCAAACTGGACAGACCTCTAAATCCTTTTTCTATCAGAGTCTAGGTATCATTTGCTTCATTTTAAATCTGTGCAACTAAAAACTCCTGAAATGACTTTGAAATTAAAGTAATATAACTTTATTATGATTAATATGTTGTTATGTTCCAATAGTGTTCCCTCAGGCTGGAAAACTGCAGTAGTTACCCCTGTTTTTAAATCAGGAGATAGAAGTGCCATGGCAAATTATAGATCTGTATCCGTTCATTCTACTTTATCAAAACTCCTAGAAAAAGTAGTATTTGACCAGTTATCAAGTTATCTTGCAGTGAACAAGTTGTTAACCTTAGATTAATATGGCTTTAGGAGAGGATACAGTACGATGATAGCCTTGGTCAGGTTGATGGAAGATATAACAACATGGAACAAGGTTTGCTGACGGGCTATCTTCATTGACCTGACCAAGGCCTTCGGTCTAGTAGATCTTGCTATATTAATGAGTAAGCAGAAGGAGTGAGAGATTATACTGCACAGTGGTTTCAGGATTATTTATCTAATGGTACAGAGAACTGAAACAGGTACAATTAAATCTGAGCTGCAGAGGATTAGTCTGGGTGTCCCTCCATGTTCCATTCTGGGTCAGCTCCGGTTTTTCATGTATGTAAATGATTTACCAACTGCATGTCAGGATGTATCTACGATTATATACATACGCAGTACAGGACTTCATTGTGTGGGTAAAGGAAGAGTGGCACTTATGACAAATTGCAAAATTGGTTTTACAGAAACAGACTTATTAAACAAGAAAAAAAAAAAGTGCTTTTGGAACCCATCAAAGACTCAACAATCATGGACAAAAATTACATATTGTTGGGTCTAAAACGGAACCACTTCAAGTTGTAGAGAATTTTAATTATCTAGGTATACTCCTAGGTCAGTCACTTTTGCAAAATCATGTTAAGTAACTGGAAAACGTAAATAATAAATTAAGCTACCTCTACAAAAATCAAAATAACGAAGTCAAAGACCACTATTGCTAAACAGGTTTTCTCTCCTGCGTTAGAGTATAATTCAGTCTTATTATAGCAAGCCTCAAATGGTGTACTGTCAAAATATGTTGAACAAAATGAGTGATTTGATACCTTTTATTGGACCAATAAGAGATTTACAAAATTTTAAACTTTTGGGCTACACAGAGCACTTCATCCATTTTTTTTTCTGATGAAGGGCTCTGTGTAACCCGAAAGCTTAAATTTTGTAAATCTCTTGGTCCGATAAAAGGTATCAAATCATACTCTGTTCATCTTTTTGCACAAGGACCAATATGTAAACAATTTTGTGTCAAAATATGTTGTTACATTTAATAATTTTATGTTACTTTGTTACAAAATCTCCTAAATAGACTCATCATAGCAAATTATATTTATGTACTAAGGTTTTGGTACCACCAGTGAAAATTTAGCAAAAAGTTGCAACTTTTGTAGAGATCAAACTTGCCAGTTACTTTAAGCAAAACAAATAAAGTCAGGCTTTAAAAAAACTGTCTCTTTATGGAATACATCAACAAAAAATTTTAAGGAGAAACTTATAACAACAAAGTTGGTGGAAAGATCTTTTTCTTATCATGGACCAAAAGTGCCAAATCAACTAACACAACAAGATGTTGGTCTGTGTTAAATATCCAGTGCTCAAATGAAGCGTGAGCAAGAGTTTCTGGTCAACCTCCGTATGTAATTGTGAAATCTTGTTTAACTTGTGTGTTCTGAATTGTTTACTGGGGGGGGGGGGCGCTGTGGTGCAGTAAGATGGCGGCAACATTTTAAAACAGCTCCGACACAGTATAATAATAAAAAAGTGAACACCTGAGAATTACTTGAAACAACTTTCAAAAACTTACTGAGACTTTGTCGGAAGTTCTTTGGTACAGAATGGGATGAAAAAAAGAATCTAAGAAGGCGATGCACAGCTTAGATCCCTTCTTCTCTCCTCCGAGCTCTGCTGGTGGTTCTGGGTCTACCTTAAGTGGAATGCCTGCTCCTGAGCTCCTGACCACACAGATTTTGGTGATGTTCTCTAAAATGCAATCAAATGGGGAAGAGACAAATAAAAGACTCACGGCAGTAGAGGTGAAACTCACTGACAATGATCGCCTTATTCAAGAAAATGCAGCGGCGATTAAAAACATCCAACAGTCACAAGATCTACAAGCCGACTGTAGTGCTGCCTATGCAAGGGACTTTTCTTTTTTAAAGTAAAAAATATGGAGCATTGAAAACATACAAAGGCAAGCAAATGTATGCATAGTGGGTTTTCCTCCTCGGTATGCTGGTGCGACGGAGATCCTGTCAGCGGTTATCAGAATGATCTTCGAAGTTCTACAACTTCTGCCCAGGGATTCGAACTTAAAATCATATGGGTCTTGCACACTTAATGATTTAAACAGTGGGGTGATGCAAGAAAAGACCAACATGGTGATTACCAGTGCCGGAGGCCCGGTTCTCACTATTGCAGGCGGCTAGAATGAGAGGAGAGATTGTGTGTGTGTGTGGGGGGGGGGGTAGCTGCCTAAGCTTCTTTCCTGACCTAGCAGCTCACACGTAGGCATGGAAAAAAGAACGACAGGCAACCAAAAAAGATCTCTTGAGCCATGGAATAGAAGTCAGTCTAAACTATCCTGCAAGATTGCAAATCAGGCATGAATCAAAAGCATACATTTTCCTGAATCGTATGGCTCCAGCCCAATTTACTGAAAAAATCCTGCGAAAACAAAACCCACCAGATGTCACATCTGATGAAGAGGGGTGGAGTCTTACTTCTGTTCTGAGAGAGCCTAATCTACTTTCGTCTCAGAACTGGGACTGTATTTCCTTGTGGTCTCATTGTTTGGACTTTATGGATTAAGGAAATTTTGCCTTATACTACTCAGGTTGTTTAATACACGTTTTCTACTGTTTCTATGTTATAAAGTTTAAATTAGGATATTCCTGTCCTATAAAGTTTGACTGTTTCCATGAGGCTACTGGTTCTGGTTAGTTTAATAATATTGTTGCTCCTTTAACACGACCTGTTGCATGATACCTTTTTGACTAGCACTATAATTGAAATTATATGGCGAATAAGGTCACCACTCAGTTTGTGGACTGTAACTATACCCTGTTTTATATATTTTTCTGTACCCTTAGGGCAGGTTGCTATGCTCTGTCATATACTAAGGTTTTATAATTCAACTTAACTGAGCCCAGGCTCTCATGTTAAATTTTGTTTTACAAGTGGATATGTCCATCAGCCCTCCACATTACTGTATTTCTACAAGAGGACTGCTATCCTGGCTACATCAATTTGTGAGCTATGATTTGTGGTGAGAGTGCCATAGCCCTACAGCGTAATTAGTTCATATTATTCTCCAGATTGTTAATATTCAGCATCCCTCAATAGTGTTTGGAGTTTTAATATGGTTTGAAAAGCAATGTAAAATATTGTACCTGAACATGCACTGCTGGGGTATGCGTACCTCGCCTTTTGTTTTTATATGTACAGCTCGTTATGACATCATAAACATTTTTATAAATAAAAAGTTAAAAAAATAGTTTACTAAACATATCTAACTCTTCTGACAGATGTAAATCCTATTATAAAAAGGGTCTGAGAAATGGAGCTTTCTGATTGGCTGTAAACATTCTAATAGCCTTATGTTAATGTTTTATTAACATACATGTAGAGCTTAACCATATGCTGACCATGGTTTAACACTTTAAAAAAAAACGGTTTTATTATAATAGCAATAAGGCACTCCCAGGGGTTATGTTAATGGTCAGTTAATCACCCTCTAGGGGCATGTGGTACTCTGCTATGCCTCATGCCACATTAAACCCCTAGAGGGTGATTAACAATCCATTAACATAACCCTTGGTCACGCTTTATTGCTTAATTAGTTATTGTGTTTTAGTATAATGTTTTTACTCCTCTTGTTGTGCCTTTCCCCAGGCGTGGCTGAAAACACATCTCTCTGTTCCACTCCACCTTCCTAGTTAAATGGAAAATGGAACAGATACAGTAAAATATAGGATGACCTTATAGATAAGTTGTCTTCTGATTGCTCTGTCAATTGTAAAAAAATTAGAGTCACAGCTTTGCCAGCCAGAATTACTGCCGGTGCTAAATCCAGGTTTGGGGGTCAATGCCAGTGATAGGAACTGGCAGCTCTACCTGCTGACTGCATACCTCTCAGTCTTTTGTCACTGAAATGAGGGACATAGATACTCAAAATGAGGGGCATATTCTCAAACATGGAGATACGAGCTCAGAACACTGTGGAAACCACTGTGATTACTTATATAAAGTTTGTTTTTGATTTAGCATCTTAGGTTATTATGAATTTCCATTTTAATGTCTGAATTTACAGCACAGTCTCTGTGTGGACAGTACCTTAAGAAGGCAGCATTTATTTATTTATTTATAGGGATTCGGAAATACCTTTGAGTTAGAGACTCCTTTACAAAGGTTCCACATCACAATAATAGAGGCAAAACAATGTTACGTAGCAGGACATAGATTAGTTTGTTATAAGAAACAGTAAAGGCAAACAACCAGATATCAGTAGTTAATTAGTACAAGTTTTAGTTTATATATATATATATATATATATATATATATATATATATACACACACACACACATACACTCAGGTTTAGAAATAACCTGGCAGTCTCAGGTAGGGGTTGGGGGGGGGAAGCAGGCCAGAGGCCTTAGTCAGGGGAGGGGGAGAGAAGCAGGGGATGGATAATGGCGATCACAGGGGTTAGAGGCCTGTAGATGGTCCCTGAGATAAGTATGGTGTAGTGATTACGGCACTGAGCTGCAAACCTGAAGACCTGGGTTTGAATCCCATCAGCCCCCACTTACATACTGTGTGACCCTAAGCAAGTCACTTAGCTTTCTTGTGCTCCCAGGTCACACCTGGAAACAAGGTCTGGCTTAGTGTGCCTTTCCTGCTTAAACAAGTTCCCCTTTCCTTACCTTATTTGTAAGGGACACAGCAGTTTTGAGGGGTAAAATGAGGGTCATCCCTCTTAACCAGGGATAGTTGAGAGGTATGGCTTGCTGTGCTCCTGCATCAGACCCTTTTGGAATTCAGGGTGGAGTGGAATTACAAATTGGATTGTTGATTTAAGGTCCACGTTCCTTTTTTTTTTTTTTTTTAGTTTTATGGTTTCTGCCCCTTTGACAACAGCACTGTCCCAGCTGTCACCTTGCAATGTCCTAACCCTGTCATCCTCCATCTCTGCCCTTTACACCTGCCATCATGGCTTGTCCCCTGTTTCGGGGGCCTTTGGATTAGGGATTCCCTCAGGAAGCACCTCCATGGGTGGGCATTGAGAAGGTGTGGGATGCGAGAGTGCCATTGGCTTCATTCTGCACTTGCTGAGGATTTTCCTCTTTAGGTTCCTAGGTCCAGATGGGAGCATGTACATGCCTGTGTGGAGCTCTATGTCACCCCCCCCCCGCACACACACACACACACCTGGCCCATGCCTTGTTGCGCTGCTATCTCTGGTCTCCCATACAGCAGTACTACAGTAACTCAGGTCGACCTCCCTCCCTGGAGGAGTTGAGTGTCCTCTGGGATGCTCAATCCTCTCCCCCCCCCGCCTTCCACTGTACCAAACTCATTCCCGAACCTGGGTCACCAGCACCAACCAGGTCCCACGTGTTCCCTGTAAACAGATTACCCACAAAGCTCACATTTTTAAGTTCCCTTCAGGCTGCTATTTCCAGAAATGTTTGGACGTGAGCAGTAAATGGGAGAAACTTTTATTTTCATTTAAAAAAATTGAGCAGTTGGATGCACTGAGCTCTGAACAGCATGTTTCCAGGAGTGTCCTGGTGGGAGGGGGTGTGGCTCACATGGGATAGAAAAGAATGCACCGATAATAGTAATTAGTATACAGAGGTAGAAATCCTATCAAGACGAAAGAAAAACAGCTGTAGTTAGAGAACAGCAGAATCCTTTCAACCTGCAGTTGGGTGAAAAATCACCAGCACCGTAACTTAAAATGATCTTCATAATATCACATGCACAGACTTTCCTGCTAACAGCACAGGACATGGATTCTGTGAAGAATAATAGACAGGCAGCTGTTCCAGTGGGATTCAGTACCTCCCTATGGCTTAATACCACTGATCATTTATTTATTGAATTATTTGTAATTACTCTAACCAGGATAACCCCACAAGATGCAGCATCTTGTTTTCAATGGAGTCCCAGGGAGGATAGCAGCATCCAATAGGTTAACATAGTCCAGCAGGAACAGTTGCATGTAGAATAAAATATAAAAGCCAAAAAACAACTGTAAAGGTGTATCCACATCCAACCAGCAAACAAAGCAAGCTAAGAATGGGGGGGCGGGGTTCACAGCAAGAAAGAACACGAGCATTGTTACGTAAACGTGCACTTCTCAAATAGGAGTGCTCCATATCTTTGAGCACCTGTCCAGTTTGGGAACTAAAACACAACACTCACCTCTGCAAGCTGCTTGTTTGCCCAGATTTCAGCAAGGCCCCCTTCTCTCTCAGCTTCAGGTCATGAAATATTAAGGCCAGAGATCTGCATGCTAATGGGGTGCAGGCCATCTTCCTGGGAGTTATTCTGCAGACCTCCCAGGGCTGCTTGCACTTATTAAGTCCTGGACTCATTTGCATACTGTCCATCTGCTCAGGCATGGGACAGCCCCCAGTTAACCATTTCACTGCCGCCTTCAGCTCTCTGTGAAATTCCCATCTAGAAAGCTGACAAGAATTTGTTCCACCTCCACAGCTGAACTTCTGAAACTCTTAACCCTTGAAACGCTAGGCATAATGTCAAGAAGCGAGATGAAGTAACGATGTGAAACTTCACACCTACTTAAACAAAGGGCATTGGAGCTTCTCAGACTAGTTACAAAATATGTGCTTTTTAAACTCGGTACTGTGTTATGTGTTTGCAGGGCTTGTGAGAAATGTTACCTTTCTGAACAAACGTGTCATCTTCATCTGTTTGGGCAAGAGGACCACAGAGTGAAGCTGATCAGTTTTGTCAGCTAAAGCAGTATTTGAAGTGCTCTTAGTCGGAGAACTCTCATGGGCCTTATAAACATAACGCACTTTGAATTTCCTAGAGAGGGGTTCAAATGGCTAAAACATTTTTTTAATTAAAAAAGAGGGTCCTCAGGTCATTCTACACCTGGGGGGGGGTGGGCGCTCACCCAACCACTCTCCGAGTGGCTCCCGGTGGTGACATGGTGGAGGGGTCTTGGACGGCATGGATGACCACGCATGCCCTGGCACCCCCAGGCCATCTGCAAGTATACACTAGTTAGTGGGAGGATGTGGGGAGGAAAAGCAGTGGAAATGCTGCCCCTGCTTGCTGGGTGGCAGTCTGTATGGTCCCACTTATGCCAACCATCCCCCAGGTGCACAATCGAGGGCCCCTCCAGGTGGCATCCACTGGCAGTGCTCCTCCTCTATGCCCAAAAAGGCTCCATCTCACCTTCCCGTGACATGGACAGTTGCCAAAGTATTGGTCTCTTCACAAGCACGCAGCACCCTGTTGGGAGGCACAAGCACCCTGAGCCTTCTCAGAGGTGTCACTGTAGTGCTGGGATACACTACCAACCATCCTCAGTTTAAGATGCAGTGCCAAATATCAGCTGTCTCAGCTATGGCCTGCCCCTGACACAACTCACAGAGTCTGCTCCTGAACCCCCGCCGGACCATTGGGCAATTTGCAAAGTTGGACATTTGTTCATTTTTGTGGTGTATAACTAGTCACTGTTTTGTAACAGAAAACAAGTAATGACAGTTCATATAGCATAGTTTATACTTCTTTTTGGTTTTGGCAAGAGCATCTGTTTCCAACATTGTCCAGTGCTGAAAGTGGCCGTTACTGCCAAATGTTCAAGTGATCATTATCTGGCCACTGGGTGCTGTTGTAAAATTGTTCTGGCCTCAGAACAGTGTGCAACTGCATTCTAACATTAGAACAATGGTACAGCTGTAATCTGACATTAGAACGGTGGTGCAACTGCATCCTGACAATGAAGAATGGTACAGCTACATTCTGACCTCAGAACAATGGTACAACAGCATCCTGGCCTCAGAACAAGAAAACAACAATGGCATCCTGACCTCAGAGTGATGGTGCAACTGCATCCTGACATTAGAATGATGGTACAGCAGCACCCTAACCTCAGAATATTGGTACAAGAGCATCAGTCTACCTCAAAATGATGGTCCATCAGCATCCTGACATCAGAACTATGGTCCATCAGCATCCTGACATCAGAACAGGGAGGTAGTATATCTCAGTGGTTTAAGGCTCTGAGCTGCAAATTTGGAAACCTGGGTTTGAATCCTGCAGCCCCCACTTGCATACTGTGTGACCCTGAGCAAGTCACTTAACTTCCCTGTGCTCCCAGGTCGCACCTGTAAATAAGCTTTCAGCTTAGTGAGCACTCCTGGTTAAACAATTGAAGAAGAAGAAAACAAAACAGTGGTACAATAGTGTCCTGACATTAGAACATTGGTACACCAGTATTTACCACAGTATTGTGATGTCAGAACCATGGTACAACAGCATCTTGACATCAGAATGATGGTACACCAGTATTTACCACAGTATTGTGATGTCAGAACCATGGTACAATAGCATCTTGACATCAGAATGATGGTACAACAGTATTTACCACAGTATTGTGATGTCAGAACCATGGTACAACAGCATCTTGACATCAGAATGATGGTACACCAGTATTTACCACAGTATTGTGATGTCAGAACCATGGTACAACAGCATCTTGACATCAGAATGATGGTACAACAGTATCCTGACTTCAGATGGATGGTATAACCATCCTGACTTCATAGTGATGGTACAGCTGCATCAGTTTGACCTCAGAACAAAGGGGCAACAGCATCCTGACATCAGAATGATGGAGAAGCTGTATCCTGACTTCCGATCAATGGTACAATAGTATCCTGACATCTGAACAATGCTACAACAGCTGCCTGACTTTAGGTCAATGGTACAACAGCATCTGGGAATCAAAAGGATGGTACAACAGCATCGATCTGACTTCACAACCGTGGTGCAACTGCATCCTGAGCTCAGAACAATGGTACTACAGCATCCTGACAGAACAATGGTGTGCAACAGCATCTTCACATCAGCACAACAGCATCAATCCGGCCTCAGAATGATGGGACAGTGGCAAACTGACAGAACGATGGAACAACTGCAATCTGACATCAGAACAATGGTACAACAGCATTTTGACATCTGGGTAATTTACAGACTGGTGGTTAGTACCATTTTAGAACTCTGTGATGTAGTTCATGTCCTTGCGAAGCTCTTACTTTGTCGTCACAATTCATCTGTATTTTTACTGTAGTACTCTGTGGGGGAGAAGGGCATAAACTACATCATACAGTTCATAAATGGTACCACCGGAGTGTGAACCAGAAACACCTCGCGGGGTTACCAGACGGCTTGCATAGATTGAACAATAACAGAATTGGATCCAGTATTTAAAAAACAGTTTCTACAGGGAAAAGGGACTTATAGGTTCAGTGCAGTTCCCCTTTAACACAGAAACCTCACAAGGTATGACTTCTAGAACATGGCCTGTTGGCTCTGAGGGCCATTACATGAACATCCAAACTGTAATCAATCGGGCCCAGGGGGAGCCAGCTGCACGTTCCTCGGGGAGGGTCTCAGGGTGGAGGGGATCTATCCTTCAGCCCAGCTGCAAGGGCTGGGCTGTCTGATAAGAAAGTCAGGCTTGATATCCTGAGACATCATCTTGTAGGCTGTGAGACACAGCTTATCAAAGATATCAAGCTGCAGGGGCCTACTAGGAGCCAGAGAGGAGGACAAACCTTCCTGGAAACTCACATCTTCTGGAAGCTGTGCAGTAAAACCTGTTAATGTTTTTTGTTATTCTCATTTACAAGCTTACAATAAATCCTATGGGAGGGGAAACCCTTCTCATATAGGACATTACACATAATAACCAATTCATTTATAAGCCATGGCTGATAAGAATCCGTGACCACATAACACACCTTTTATAGAGTATAGCTGGTCACTTCTCTTACACAGAACCAGTGACACATCTGGGGTGTCGCCCCACTGTTCTGACATAAAATTGATGATACCTCAGCAGCTTGACATCAGTTGTGGTCGCATAAACATTGAAACTGTCACTGACCACAATGCGTGTACAACTAAATGAGCAGCTTTTTAAATAATATTTGCTTTACCGGAAAAAAAAACATATCGGTGTTGCACACAAGAATGAGTTAATTCATAACCTGCATCTGTATAATTCATCTACAGTTTATAACATCATGTTTGACATGGCAGGGTAGCAGTTCTTGGTGTACTTTCCGCATTCCACTTTGTGTATCAGCCTGGCTCAGTTGGCAGCACGTCTGCCCCTAGGCCAGAAGGTTGTGGGTTCTTGTCCCATACGAGGATTGGCTCATACCATCAATGCTGGCACTTGAGTGCAGTACTGTGGGGGTGCTGTACTGCCTTGGGGTGCTGTCCTTCAGATGAGCTGTTAATGGATAAGGATTGGTTAGGGGTTTTTGGGGGGCACACAAGATGGACCAATTATCTTTTTCTGCCATCATTGTCTATGTTTCTGTATTAACCTGAGGTCCCTTCTACCCGTCTCTAGTGCTGTTGTAGTGGGTGTCCATGTGGAAGCAAAATAACCCAGGGCGCTCTCTTTCTCATAAAACCAGTCTGTGCAATTGTCCAAGGCTGCATGGAGCACATGTAAGTGCTGGAGTGCAAAATGGCTGGCACTGCACATTTACAGTCACTCATCACTAGTCTCTCATTGCTCTTGTAAGCCCCCCATGGGTCTTACTAGTACTGATTGGGCTACCTCCTGACATCTCTGAGGCTGTCTTCAGGTTGGTAGTCTGGAGGGTGAAGGAGGCTATAAAGGGGTGTTTTGGGTGCATAGGGGAAGTCTGTGGGAGGGTTGGTGAAGTGGGGCCAGGGTGGGGGGTGATTGTCCCCCAGTGGGCTGTTTTGGTGGTGAAAGTTCTTCAGGAATGGCAGTCTGTGGGTGCCAGCTGTGGTGGTAGCTAAATGGGTCGGTTCCAGGGGCAGAAGTGAGAGCCTGCTCCGGTTCCCACAGGGCACAGGTGAGAGCCTGTCCTGCCCCTTCTGCTGTTTGTGGGGTCCCTTTGGAGGTGGAGCAAGTAGGAACAGTCAGATAGTGCAGGGAGCCTGAGTGTAAGTCATTTTGAGCCCCCTCGCATGGGCATGTTCCTGCCGTGTGTTCCAGTGTGCCCATTTCAGCATGTGCCTCCAGGACTCAGCAGCAGAGAGTCAGCCCAAGGTAGCAGCAGGAAAATGTGGCAGAGGCTGGCATCCTGTGTGTGCAACGATCATAGGTTCAAGCCCCAAGGGAGGCATCCATGAATTCGGGATTGGGGACTGTTGAGGTGCAATTTGAAGAGAGTGCAGGAGGACAGTGAGAGCAAAGTCATCTGTGAGAGTAGCTAGCCAGATTCAGCTGCAGGAAAAGAAAGTTGCTGCCACCAGTCCTTTTTGCAGCCTGATTTGTCTGCAGGACAATACCTGTGAGGTCTTCATGGCCAGGGGAGTTTAATGGGAAGAGGTACTGCTATGTCTGAACTGATTTGCTGCATAAACCCCACACTCCATGGAGTGGCTATGTTTAAAGTTTTTCTGATGAAATGGAATTGTTTTATGCACTTTACCACTACGTGGGCATTGGACTCATTGTTTCCGCTGGCTCAATAGTGTTGACCTGCATTCCCTCCACAGCTGCTGCAGTCCTTTCGGAGGGCACCCTGTCTTCTTCAGTAAGAACCATGTAAACTCAGTCAGATGGTGGTTTCTGGGTCAGTGGTCCCCCTTCCCTCAGACTGCACCATCCATACCCCTAGACGGGGGGAGTGGGGGCTATACTTGTAATGTACTTTGGGATACAGTGTGTATGAAAAGCGCTATATGAATGCAAATTATTATTCTTCTATTCACATCTAGAATGCTAATACATTTTTTAAATCCTGTTATTTCATGAATGATTCATAACAAAATTAATCACTGGACTATCTTTTCTTTTACCACTGTCTGTTCAGATTACACATTGCTACATTAGGCATTCAGACTTGTTTCTAAATTTCTTGTTTATGCACCCCCCCCCTTTGCCTCCTTCCCTTGGGTCGGGCCCAGCCTTATCCACCTGCATCTCTGGCACTTAACCCTCTCTACTTTCAGTCTCATAGACTTACCCTAGAGGTAGGGCCTGGCCATGCCAGACTCACACAACCAACTCCTCCTGAGTGGGAGGCCGAAGGTCCCTGGGTGCAAAGCAAGTGGCCAGTGGCAGGGTTTTGGCTCCCTGGGTGCAGAGACATTGGCCAGTAGCAGGGGTCAGGTCCCCTGGGTGCTGAGAGATCGGCCAGTGGCAGGGGTTGGGCCACTGGATGTGGAGAGAGTGGCCAGTGGCAGGGTTTAGGCCCCTTGGTGAGGACAGATTGGCCAGTAGCAAGGGTCAGGGCCCCTGGGTGAGAAGAGATTGGCTGGTGACAGAGGTTGAGGCCCTTGGGCACAGAGAGATCAGCCAATAGTTAGGGGTCAGGGCCCCTGGGAGTGAAGAGATCGGCCTGTGTGGAGAAAGATAAGCCAGTGGCAGGGGTTGGGGCACTTGGATGCGGAGAGAGTTGGGGTTTGGAGCCCTTGGGTGCAGACAGATTGGGCCAGTGGCAGGGTTTGGAGCCCCTTGGTGAGGAGAGATCAGTTGGAGGCAGAGGTTGGGGCCCCAGGTGCAGAGAGACTGGCCAGTGGCAGGGTCAGGGCTCAAGCATGCCAGGATTATCCTGCACAAGCCAGTTTTTTTTCCTTGCTTCTGGTGTTTCCTGCCCCCAGGATGTCAGAACACTGGGGGCTTCAAGTTCATGCATGTAATGCATGTTGGAGTGAAGCCCAGCTGACATCCCCATCCATTCTGTACCTCCACTGCACTGCCAACCATGGCCATCCTGGTGGCAGTGCTATAGCGGAGGCATCTATCTCTCCCCCCCCCCAGGAGGAAGAGAGCATCCTCTGGGACACTCAGTCTTCCTCCACCAGCTGGCTCCAGTGTCCAAGGCTTGCTGCAGAATCCCAATCATCAGAATCATGTGCAGTAGCATTATTACTGCGCTGATTGGTTGGCTTTAGGCATTCAGATTTAATTATGTAGTTTAAAAAGGAAATAGGATTTCCTTTTGCTGCCTTACTGCTTACATTATAAGTTTGTCGATATTGGTGGGGGTTGGGGTTGGTGGTTAACGAATATTGGGTATTTGATATACAGGTACTTTAAAAATGGTTTCCATATTTCATGGAACACACGCAGCCTGTTTGTGGCACAGTCTCACAGTCTTTCATTGCTTGCCACAGCTCCTACTTTTTCTTAAGGGGGGCTTCCCAGGTCAGCTCCAGACACCTACTCCTTCGTTCCCCACTGGTATCACCTCCCAGTGTGGTGTATTGCCTCAGTAAGCAAGGGGGCTACCTTCTGTGCTGGGAGGCAATGAAGCTAAGGGACTGGGCAGTAGCTCACCACATCTCGGTCATTGCTGCCTGCATTGTAGGCCCACTGAGTGTCCTTGCAGGCAGCCTCAGATGGTCTGTAGTAAAGCCCCATGAGTGGGGACTCAAGGCAAGCTATTGCAGACCAGCTGTTCGACATGTGGTGGGGGGGCCAGAGTTGGACCTTTTTGCATCCCCGCATAACATAAAACTATTGAGTTTCTGCTTACTTGTTTCAGGGCGTGGCTTTTTTTGCAAACTGCATTGTCTGTCTGCTGGAAAGGGAAATTTCTCTGTGCCTTTCCTCCTCTGTCTCTCATCCTGAGGGTCCTGACCAAACTCAGGCAAGAAACAGCCAGGATGACCCTAGCTGTGCCCTGATGGCCCAGGCAGATCTGGTCCTCACTACGGTGTTAATTTGTGGTTGGGGGCCCCATTTCCACTGCCCCTCCACTTGGGCCTTTTGTCCCAGAACAATGGCACACTGCTGCTTTCAGACCTGTCCCTGTGGCTCCATGCCTCACTCCTGAAGACATGGAGATCTTTTGGTTCAGAGTCTCTGTCGAGGTTTCAGTTGTTCTGCTTGCTGCTAGGAAACTTTCCACCAGGCACACCTACTTCCTGAAGTGGCAGCGTTTTGTCGTATGGTGCCAGACTGCTTCACTGAACCCCTTCACTTGCCCAGTGCAGAGGGCGCTGGACTACCCCCGGACTCTGTCTCAGCTGGGGTTGCAGTACTCCTTAATGAAGGTTCACCTGTTGGCTGTTTCAGCATTTCATACCCCATTTGGGCACAAGACAGTGGCCCAGCTGGACATAGTCCACAGGTCCTTGAAATGCCTGTTGCATGTGGCCCCTTCGGTCTGCAAACCTGTTCCAGTTTGTGGATGGAACCTTGTGTTCAAATCTCTGATGAAAGCACCTTTTGAACCCATATGCTGTGACCTGAAATATCTGTCCTGGAAGATAGTTTTCCACGTGGCTTTTACTTTGTCCAGTGAGTGTCTGAACATTAGGCTTTAGTCTGTGAACTACATTTTCTGGTGTTTCACAGGGATAGGGTGGTTTTGTGTACTTGCCCAAAATGTTTGCCTGAGGTGGTATCTGATTTCATGTTAAATCAGACCATTGGTTTACCTGCATTCTTCCTTTCCCCTCAGAATGTAGCTGAGGTGCTGCTGCACTCCTTGGCTGTCCACAGAACCTTTCGATACTGCCAGGACTATACCAAGGACTCTGACCAGTCCTCCCAGCTGTTTGTTTCCTTTGCCCCTGGCACCAGTCTCTCAGCAGTGCCTGTCTAAATGGATTACATCCTGCATCATACTCTGGTAGAGGCAGACAGAGCAAGATGTGCTGGGTATCATAAATGAAGATTACGTACTTACCATAATTGTTGATTTCTAGAATATCTGCACCATTGATTTACACTGATATGGCTGGGGCTGGAGGCACTAGGACCTTGCGGGAGCAATTTTTTTGCAGGAGGGTGCTGACAACTACTGATAGCGCCTGCCCACCTAACGTGGTGCTGCACGTGCAAGCCAGTAACCGTTGCCAGCTCCCTCGTGCATTTCAGTTCTGTTTTCCAGGAGAAAAAGTGGAGAGAACTAGAGGACTAGATACTTTCTAGTCCAAATGGATAGGGAAAGGATACAGGAAATAAATAACCAACCAAATAAAACCTGACTACCAGCTTAGAGCCTAAGGGGTGAGCTTGCCAGGGGGCACAAGGGTAGTTGGGTTTAAAAAGGAGTCACAGCCTCTTATCAGTAGCCAGATAAGATGGATAGTGACAGGAGATTAGCCATGTGATGAATCCGGCCAGCTCTGGAACACTACCTCAGATTACCACAATTCTTGGAGAGAAACTGGAGTTTGTCTCAAAGTTTAAATACCTACGTGTGTGGTTAGACCATAATCTATCATTCACTGAGCACATCGAGGGCCTTGTAAAGGAGTTAAGGCAGAGGCTGGGGATATTCTTTAAAATTAACCAGTTTCTTACTAGAGATGCAAAAGAGCGCCTTGTCCAAACTACTTTTCTTTCGCTGATCGATTATGCAGATTTCCTTTACAGTTAATGTCCCAAAGCCTCGCTTGCAAAGTTGGATACGCTTTGCCACAGGGCCATCCAGTTTATTACTGGTCTCCCCATCTCTACCCATCATTGTTCCTTGTACAAAGCCGTAGGGTGGTCCTCTCTTATGTTTAGGCATAATAGAAATGCAGTCCTTTGGACTTATAGTCTTCTTGAAGCGGCTTCCACAATATATAATAGATTGTCTCCCACTAAGTGAGCCAGGAACGTATGCCCTAAGAAGCACATCCTACATCACATTATGTATCCCCAAGGCTTCCTCTCACCATGGTACAGTGGCCATTAGTTTCCTGTTGCCAACATTGTGAAACAAAGTACAAAAATTATTGAAATTAAGTTGCCTCCGCAGAATGAATGCCTTTCAATCTTTGTATGCCCGGTATGTGTGTGAGCCTTGCAATTGCTACCCCAGCCCCTAATTCTAGTCCGAAGCATCAGGCTGCTGCCCTCTGAGTGTAGTTGAATTTATGATCGCTTGTAACCTTTGGTGACCTTAACTCTGTGAGTGTCTTATGCCTTAATTGTTTTTCCCCCCTCTAGAAATTCTTGTAGGGTTATTATCTCTTCATTGCTTTCCCAGCCGCTACACCTTACTCACTCTGCTGTCTTTTACATATTGCTTATTCTGTGGCTCTTATTCCCCTACTCTGTACCATTTAACTGCCCTATTTCATTGTCATATTCCCTTTCCACTGCATTCCACTCTTACTATCTCTTTCCTCTGTCCCCTAACTCTCTTCCCTGCCGTAGACTAGCTCCCTGCCCCTCAGGTAAGAGAAATGTGGATACCGGGTGGTTGTTGCTTCCATAGCCGCCACCTGAGACACCTACTAGTGAGGTGCGGCATTGCCAATACCCAATCGGAACACGAGCACTTTTCCGCTCTGGCGTCTGATTGGCTCCTGCAGTCTGCTCCTGTGTTTCTCTCAATACTAAGCTAAAGTCTGATTTTCTGCCTAAAACTTGCACAAAAAAGAGCTGTACTTACTTATTGCCCAACAGTTACGACCTCTATTTTTTCCTGTTTAGAGTGTCAAGAGTTGGGACTCTGTTTGATTACACTCCTTTCTGAATTTCTGTGGTTGGGCCAGTCTTTAGGCGTCAAGGAATACCCAATTCTGTTGTCTTGCTGTTTTGGTCCTCCTGCTGGTTCAGATGTTCCATTGTCTGTGGCCCATTACTTAATACCGACCCCTTCTTCCATCCCCTGCCAAGGATATGCTCTCCACGGGCTCCCTGCCCATAGGCGTGGGAAACCCGGGCACCGGGTGGTCGGCTCTGCCTCTACCGCTACCTGAGAACCTAAGCTCAGACTCTCCATTAGCAAAGCATGGCATTAGCAGTCATCCAATTAGAACGTGAGCTCTCCTTGGCATTGGCTTCCAATTGGTTCCTGCAGTCTGCTTCTGTGTCCGTTCTAAACCAAGCATAAATCTGATTTCCTTGCCGAAATCTGCCAAAAAAGAACTGTAATTACTTTTCTTCTTGACTGTTAAAACCCTTATGCTTCTGTTTAGAGTGTTACATTTAGGGATACTGTGTGATTACACTACTTTTGAAATTCTGTGCTTGTGTCCGCTCCCTACACGAGCGACCGATCACTTCACCCTACTGAAGTTCCTACTAAGCCTCATCTTATGTCCTCCTTAAATATTACAGAAGCACTCTGAACTGATATGACTGATGTAACATTGAGTACTTACTTGCATTAATTGTTCTTTACTTGTGTTATTTGACTGTATTGTAAATATCTCTGTATGCATTGTACCATTTGACCCGGAGCTAACCAGATCCATCTTGTAAATGAGCTTGCTCAACGATTTTTGCCTGGATAAATAAAGATTTTGATTGATTGATTGATTGAGGAGCAAAGATAGGGCAGCAGACTTGAGTAGAATGACTCTGGCAGAAGCAGGAAAATGGGAAGTTCAAACCACGCCCCCCTTGCAAATGAGGTGGCAATTGTGCCAAAAAGGGAAAAAATGACATCTGGACTCCCAAAAAAGACCAACGTTATGCTACCAGATAGAAACTGAGTAAACTCGACAGTATCTAGTATGCAGATATCCCACTTTTCCCTATGACATGAGGGACAAAGATAGGGATTTGGAGCGTAAGAGTTGCAGGACTGAGCAGTCATGGGGAGTCAAGATGTGCCCATCTCATCTGGCATGCTCCAGGTGGACTGGGCCAAGGCCCAAAGCACAGGGAGAGGGAGGAAATAAAGGGTATACCAACCAAAAAGTTCCAATATGGGTAGAAAAAAAAAACACATGACCTGCTTCTCCCTGCAGCTGCAGGAATGTGCCCTGGGTGTAGCTAGGACATTGATCCAATGGCATTGCACCCTTCAATGCACAGAGTAGCAGCTCAGTGGAGTTAGACTGGATAGTGCCCAGGGCATATATTGCACATAGCAATTAATAGGGAGGGATATACCCTATGGCCCCAGACCCATCAGAGTGAATCAGTGGTGAGCTGCTGCTACTTTCAGGACTGCTAACTGGCACATGAGCCACACTTTTTGCTGAGCATTACAGTCTTGGTCTGATGTGCCATTGGATGGCAGGATTTCCTTCTGCTGTGCTGCAGGGCCCATTCTCCTGATCGGCAGATCTGCTGTTTTACCAGCCAGCTGGTTAGGGTTGGTACTGCTTGGTAACCATCTAATATCTTATGGATCTATGGAGATACCCTCAAAGATCAGTTCTTTACTTACCAGTACCAGCAGATCTTTGATAGCATCTCCATAGAGCCATAACGTTCCTGCCCTCTGGCCTCCTGGTTGGCAGGCCTTTTCTTTTCAGCTTCTTGGCACAGTACTGCATGTTGAGTCTAAAACATTTTTCTCTCTCAGTTGGTAATGTTGACATTTCTTGTTGTATTTATTCTCCCCCCACTCCCTTTTGCCCTTATGAATTCCACTGCCCCACAGCCTGACCATGGAGTCATAGCAGCATGGCTGAACTGTTCCTTCAGATGGAAGGGTGGGCATGTGGCTGCCCACACAGTCGATGTCCATGCCACTCTGTGGTAGGCTGGCTGAGGGAAGGGGTGCACAAATGCCAGGCACACAGCACCATCCCTGTCTGGCAACCTAATGCCCACAGCTTGGCATCATGCCAGGCCCCCCTGCAGGCCTCAGCACTGGATTCCCAGGCATTGCACCTGAACTGCAGTCTCCCAGGTAGCAGCTTTGATACTCTGCCACTGGGCCACCATTTAGGTATGTTTTTGCAAGAAAACAAAGACTGAGGCACTGTGTGGTCACGAGCAGATCCAGCAAATGGTTTTAACCTAATCTTGACAAACCTGCTACCCTCTTTAAAAAATTCTGGATCCGCCCCTGGTGTAAAAGGTGTGGTCATTGTGGCTGCATCTACACCCACGTACTATGGCCAGAAGGACCTCAGATTTATCTGTAGAAACACAGCAAAGCATTATAAAACTGGTGTCTGGGAAACCCTTGTATAAAGAGTCTTCTGGGACATAGCTGATGCCAGTAGTTAAATGCTAGTCATCATAGCAGATGTTGAGGTAAGTCTGCTTAGTGTGATGAATAGAGTGTAGAGTTGTGAAGCTGGAGAGACCCAGGTTTGAATCCTACAGCTGCCTCTAACTTATTGTGGGACCTTGAGCAAGTCACAAAAACCTCTCTGTGCTGAACTCCCTCACTCCCAATCTCTTCCCCCTGCAATCTTTCCTTAACCTCCTTCATTCCCACTTGATCTCTGTGCGTACCCAGTGGCTGCTATCAGCTGTTCATAGATTGTAGTGTTTTGGAACACAGTATGTATGAAAAGTGCTATATAAAATCAGACTAATTTCCTTCCTTGCTTATATACGCAAGACATTTGATAACTGATTGCTGAGCTTGTACAGAGAGGGCCGGTCGGTGGTACTGGGGGTGACACTGCATCATGATACCAAAAAGATGTAGCTTTACACAATTTTCCTAAACTAAGGCTGCCACTGTGAGGCGGTTGTCAGCAGCCTGTGAAAGGGAGCCTGGTACCATCCCCATATGATTATATAAAACGGTAGTACAATGGTCAAGTACCTGAATTGTTAGATTAGAATGTCTTCAGTAGAACAAAGAATAAAAACCTTTGAAATAGTGATGCGGGGGCATACATTTTTTTTCAGCCAAGGTTTTTGTCCCCCTCTATTGTCGCACCCTTCAGCACCCCCCCCAGCTAATTTGCCATCCCTGATACCAGTCAACAATCAAGTGTCACAGAGCCCAGATCATATAAGATGGGCAAGGAAATCCCTGTGTCCAGGCTGGCTGAGACTTGGTTCTAGCCATCGCAGTAAGAGAGCACCACGAATGGCGATAAACAAGTTCCTGCCAATTAGGGCAACTCACCGAATTCTTAAGCCACTTACTTCCTAATTTCCATCAGAAACATGGCTATAGCCTGTACTCATATATAAAAAAACTTCAACTAGGCCCTAAAAATAAAAGTCCATTAAATTAAAATAAGTGACTCACTACACCCCTGACTGTGGGGGGAACCTAGTACTATGCCTTATTACTTAAATCATCTGGGAGAAGACAGGGTTTGTACTCTCATTTCTTTTTTTATTTAGTTGTTTAACCAGGAGTAGCACACTAAGCTGAAAGCTTTTTTACAGGAGCGACCTAGGAGCACAGGGAAACTGAGTGACTTGCTCAGGGTCACACAGTATGCAAGTGGAAGCTGTGGGATTCAAACGCAGGTCTGATTTGCTGGACGTCACCAGATTTGCAGCTCAGAGCCTTAAACCACTGCGCCATACTGCCTCTTTGCCTCTGTACCATTTTACTTTTGCCCTCCTGCTTCCATGTAACAAGGGGTCCCTGCCACAATTTTGGGTGTCAAGCAAGGGCTTGCTGGGAAAGTCAGTATAAGCAGTACTGCCATCAACCCCCCCCCCCCCCCCCACCATGGAACTTGATAAAAGAAATAAACACATATTGAAATGGAACATAGCTATTAAAGACTCAGCCCTGTTTACCTTCTCTTTTTTCAGGTCTCTAGTGCCACAGTCTGTCCTTTCCACCGCCGGTCACTCCCACTCCATTGCCTGCCAGCAAGCTTCCAAGTCAGGCTAGCACCAAGTCGGGCATCCCACGCTCAGCGGCCGCAGCTGGAACTACCACTGGTCGCAACTTGCTACGTTGCCCGCTGACAAGCCTCCAAGTCGGGTAAGAAGCTCACTCTCCCCTGGGAGCACTTTCAGGCACTCCAATTGCCTGTGGCTTGGACTGGCTGCTCCTGATTGGCTGTAGCTCTTACGGCTTTCCCACTGATTGGCTGCAGCTCTCCTAGGACTCCTACTTGAATTTCTGACTGCTTTTCTGCCTTCTGTGAACTCTACTAGGGGGTTCTTTGGCCCTCTCCCCACCCCCCTCCTCCTGCCTTTATTAAATACGCCTTAGCCCTTCCTCCTGCCCCTAAACCTCTTCACTATTGGCCACCAGCGCTCTGCCTATTGGCCCCTCCTTCAACACCCAAATCTCTACCCATTTGGTCTTCAGCGCCAAGCCAGAGAGATCTAGCTGGCTCCCATTGCTCAGTACTCCTCAATTAGTGTATTTTCCTTCCTGCCCTCCCTCCTCATTCCACCTCATAGGTCCTAAGTTGCCTTGTTCAAAGGTATATGTAGATTCCGCTAGTACACATCTTATCTCTGAAGGAATACGGCCTTTACTGCTCATAGGTCTTATGGCCAATTTTATGCCTTTTTCGCTAGCTCCCTGCATAGGGACCCATCCTTCATTTGGGAATGTCCCACCATGTAATGATGTCCTCTTTACTGATTCTTCCATGTCCTCATTGTTGGCCTACCCTTTTCTGCTGCCATGGCACATTGGGGCTTCATCACAGATATTTAACATGTGCATTGGACCTAGCAAATCCCAACAGCTACACCTTTCCCCCCTACGGCACCAGGCCAGGGTACTTCTACATGCAACCTTGGGAGCACTTGGCATCCACTTAAACTACGTTATGCCTTGCCCACCCCATCAGAAGAAATGGGTTTGGGCACAATCCATTAAGCTTGTGTTGAGAGCCCTTAAAATGATACTATTCATGCTTCTGCTCTGTTCTGGAAGTGTCAAACTGAACCCAGGCCCCCCTCTACCTATCTCTGCTCCTTGTCACCTTATCAACCTAAAAGGTCTAAGTATCCTCCATATTAATGTGTGCAGCCTCCTAAGTAAGCTAGATGCCATTCAGTCTTGGATTACACACACGAAACCTGACATCCTGGTGGTTTCTGAGACCTGGCTCAAGCCCACTACCCTGGACTCTGAGGTCAACTTACCTGAATACAATATCTTTCATGCAGACAAATGGACTAAAGGTGGGGGGGTTGCCATCTACGTATTGGAAAAATATAATGTTTCTATTACTGATGCCTCATCATTGCCAAAAGAGTTTGAAAGCCTCACGGTCAAAGTCCAACTCTCAACCACCTTGGCCTTGCACATCATAGGATGCTACAGGCCTCCCTTTGCAGGGCCTCAACTGTTAAGTCACCTTTCCCACTCTCTTAGTGTGCTGCAGTCAGAAGTCATAATCCTGGGTGACTGTAACCTGGATTGGCTTTCGGACTCCTCTAAACCCTTAAAAACTCTATGTGACTCATTCGGACTTACTCAAATTGTCTCAGAAGCGACCCATCCAAATAAAAAGAACCCAAATAAAAGCTCTGTACTAGACATTATTCTAGTAAACAAGCTGCACCGTTTCTCTCATTCTGGAGTCTTCTTCACTGATCTCAGTGACCACTGCTTTACTGCTTGCATAAGAGCTGCACCCAAGCCTATTTCTAATTCCAGGTTCACAATCAGGAGATGTTTACGTAATTTAGTGCCACAAGCCTTGCTTTCGGACTTACAAAACTCCTTGCTATGGCAAGACTTCTACCTAGCCAAAACAATAGAGTCAGCATACAAGACCTTCCATACTATTGTCCATGGAGCTATTGACAGACATGCCCACTTGATTAAAGCACTTACCAAGAAAAAGACTCTCCCTTGGTTTACACGTCAACTGAAATCAGCTTTGCTCAACAGGGACAATCTCTGGAAGAAAGCACATAAATCAAAGCTTCAGTCGGATTGGGATGATTTTAGGGCAGGCAGAAACCTCTGCACAAAGCTTGTCAGAAACACTAAGGCTAACTACTTCCAGTCATCTCTGGACTCCTTCACCAAGGACCATGCCAAATTCTGGCAAACCCTTAGAGATATTCAAGGACATGCTTCGTCAGGTTCTCTCCCTACCAAGATCTTATACAAAGGATCCCTCATTACCAAGAACGCAGAAATCCTTGACTGCTTTAACAATCATTTTATTACTGTAGGTATGGCCTTTGACATTTCACCTGTGAATAACTTACATACCCAGTTCTTATCACAAGGACGAGCAAGCCCTTCCCCTGTCCACAGTACTCCTGTCATGGGTTTCTCCTTCCAACCGGTAACTTACAAGGAAGTAGATGACCTGCTCCTTCAGCTGGATGTCAGAAAAAGTGCAGGAGCAGACCACATTGGCCCTTTTTTTCTAGAGCTCAGTCACCAAGTGCTGGCAGCTCCATTAACACACCTCTTTAATACGTCTCTCAGCTTGGGTAAACTCCCTTCTGTCTGGAAGACTGCCCAAGTTTTATCACTCTTCACATCAGGAGACCCCAGAGACCCAAATAACTACAAGCCAATCTCCTTACTCCCCACCGTATCAAAACTGCTGGAGAAATTAGTGAATTGCCAACTTAGAAACTACATTGATGCCTCAGATCTGCTAAACCCTGTGCAATCAAGCTTTAGGCCATGCCATAGCACAATCACAGCTCTGGCTAAAGTCACAAACAACTGGCAGAGAGCCCTTGACTTACTAAATCACGTATGTGCGGTATTCCTCGACTTAAGCAAGGCCTTCGATACCCGTTGACCATGCATTGCTCTTAGTTACTCTCTGCAACATTGGTCTGGATGCACCTTCCCTAAAATGGTTCTCATGCTATCTGGCAGAGTGGATGCAGCAAAAGTTAAAGCAGTAGGAGATCTCTCCACTCTAAAACAGATTAGCAGAGGTGTACCTCAAGGCTCCATCTTGGGGCCCTTACTTTTCTTACTTTATATCAACAACATCGACTGTGGAATCAAACTTTCCACTGTGTTAGTTAGAAGACTAACTGCTAAAGTAATAAATTAGATTTGTTCTATGTTTACAATGTTAGCCAGAGATAACACTCACAAGTAGTCGTAAATAAAGTATTTTTATTATACTCACAGCCAAGCAGGATAATAACTCACAGATAAGGGTGACTTGCCAGTCTATTTGTACGTACAAAGCTTTTAGAGAGCGAGAAACTGACAAGACAGTGTTTTATATACTAAGATAAGAACTAGCTTACTGATACACAAAACCCTATGTATTGGTTCTGAACTATAAACATTGTTACACAATACATTCTCTATTGGATAATTACTTAGGAGACAGAATACTAATGAGTATAAGAAATAATGCTTCTAGAGCATAAACCTTAGACAAAGAGAAATGCTGACACTTCCAATCTACATGTGCTTAGATGATAGACTAAACAAGGGATCTGTCTCTTGTTAGTAGAAATAGAGAATTGCTTACAAAGCTATATTACACATGGCATATGCGCCTGAGTGTACATACATATAATTATATGAGAGTATAAGTACATAATAATCACTGACGATCCTTCAAAGACATCTAAGCAGTGATTAGGTCAATGATATATGGAGGCCCAGATATTCAAACTGCGCCATTTTGTGGTGCAAGCCCCTGCGCCGCTCAAAATAGTTGCGCAGGGGTGTGACCAGGGCGATATTCAACGGAGTTGCGCTATGGCGCAACTTCTTTGAATATCGCCTCTGGCCACACTTGACAGGCGGCGCAGTGGAACCGCGCCAGCAAGTGGTCAGAGTGGAGCATTGAGATGCGGTGGCACAAGTTCCATTGCGCCATGCACAGCACCTGTGATATTCAAAGGGTGACATGCAAATGGGGCCATAATTTATGCAAGGTGCTCGGGGGGCCATTTGCATCTGATTATGGCCCCATTTGCATGCCATTAGCAGGCAGGTGCGCTGATCCCCGGCGACTTGCACCTGGCGCCCTGCCAGGCAGCAGCCATCGGGGACCGACGCCCCCTGCAGCCCGATCGCGGGCAGAACAGTAGTGTTCCCTCTGAGCAGCCCGATCGCGGGCAGAACAGTATGTCCCCGAGCAGCCCGATCACGGGCAGAACAGTAGTGTTCCCCAAGCAGCCCGATCGAGGCATGGCCAACGTCCCCCACCCCTGAGTAGCCGATCGCGGGCATCAGACCTCCCGCCCAAAGTCCAATATCCTGGTGGTTCAGTGGACCGGTAGCCTGATCGCGGGCGGCATCCACACCCCACGTCCCAAACTGTGATGATCTCAGTGGCCCCCACCCCAACCGCCCATGGAGCCCCACCACCTCGCCCCTGGCAGCCGGCGGGTGGCAGCACCCAACTCTCGCCGCCCGCCACTCGCTGAGTGACAGCTCGAGAGGCACGCCATTACTCAGAGCATGAGCCATCGGCTTGTAGCCTGATATAAGTCAGTCCAGATATGTGAATGAATGCATCCACATATCTGGACTGACTTGTACTGGTATGGGCTGCACGCCCATTGGCTCATGCTCTGAACCAATGGGCGGCAGTCCACTGAGCTGTCGTCGGCGGGCGGCGGGTGGCAGACGGGTGGGTGCTGCCGCCCACTGGTTGACGGGTCGAGCGGGTGGTGGGGTCCGTCGGTGGGTGGGGCCAGTAGATCACCAGACTTTCGGACGGGGTGGGGATGCCGCCCGCGATCGGGCTACCACAGTCCACTGGACCACCAGGGATATTGGACTTTGTAGGGACGCCTGATGGCTGCGATCAGGCTACTCGGGGTGAGGACGTTGTTATGCCCGCGATCGGGCTAATTGGGGAAGAATACCGCTATGCCCGCGATCGGGCTACTCGGGGTGACGCTCAGCCCGCGATCAGGGCATGGGGCGCGCCAGGTGGGGGAACAGTCCAGGGCCACCCACAGGTGGCAGCTGCTGTGTTGTGCCCTGCAATGCGGCAGCTCACCTGTGGGTGGCCCTCGACTTGTTCCTTTTTTTTTCAGTGTAACTTTGTGCAGGCGCAGGTAGGGGTTGCGCCTGCATAACTCTGCACGTCCCGGCTGAATATCGGGCTGTGCAGTTTATGCGTGGCACGCCCCCCACCTGTGCCTGCATACATTACTGATGTGCCCCGCGCATCGATTTCAGTGTGGCGTACTTTTCCTTTAAATATCGTGACCGGGTGTATCAGTGGGTTGTGCATGGTGCAACACTGTTGCACCATGCGCAACCCTTTTGAATATCTGGGCTGGAATATATATGAAAAACAAACATAATCTAGATAAATGTAATATAATGAGGTGTAAATGAACCATGCATAGTACATTAGCATATATTAGCAGCAAAGCACATTCCTAGCACTCATGCTTACACGACGTATGCTAAATTTATAATGTTAGTGCAAAATAGCAATATCACAGTATAATAGACCAGAGATATAGTGTAAGACATATATGGGGTAATAAGGGCATAACCCAGGCACAACAACTGTACATCTCTTTGCGGACGACACGGTCCTTTACACTGCCAAGCCTACTCCTGAAAGTGCCTACTCGGACTTGCAAGCAGATTTCCTTATGCTGCAGCAAAACCTCCTGAGTCAAAAGCTCCTATTGAATGCCAAAAAAGACCAAGACTATGCTGTTATCCCCAATGACCAAGTCCATTAACTCCATTAAGCATGACAATATTCCCACTATCACCACCCTGCTTGGTGAGTCACTTGACTGTGACCAAGTTCAAGTACCTAGGTATGTGGATTGACAACAGACTTTCTTTTGCTGATCGTATAGACAAGCTGTCAAAAAAAAATTAGAGGCTTGGACTTTTTTTTAGAATCAAGCATCTGCTTACCCAAGAGGCCAGAAAAAGCTTAGTACAAACCACATTCCTAGCTATCTTGGACTATGTAGACTGCCTGTATGGCCAAGTCCCCAAAACTGCCCTATCTAAGCTTGACACCCTTTATCATAGGGCTTTACGCTTCATCTCAGGTGCGGTATATAATACCCATCACCGCGTACTCTAGTCCATGGTAGGATGGACCTCACTTACATTCAGGAGGCAAAGGAATGCTATACTATGGACCTATAAATCTATATCCAAGATGCTACCCTCCTACATTTCTGACTGTCTGCCCTCCTGCACCTTACAAAACTATGCCTTGAGAAGCCATTCATACATCTCACTAGTTGTGCCTAAAGTCTTTTCCCATTTTGGCAGAGCCTCCTTCAGCTATGTGCTGCCGAAGCTGTGGAACAACATCCAGAAAGCCATAAAATTGGTGCATCCTATTGGTTATGCGGAATTCAAGTCAGTCTATTTGAGATACTTCTCAGAGCCTTGTCAATGCCCTCCCTGTCGCTAAACTGTAGCCATACATTGCTATTCTTACAGTCAACCCTCTACACTTTCTATCCTCTCGTTAGAATTACCCTAAGCCATGTTCCTGGATTCATCCCTGCTTTCTACTTGCTACTGAGCCCCCAGCTTGCACTGTCACTAGCATTAACTCTGCTCTACTGGGGCTATCAATGTCTAAAATCACTGGTTTGGCACATTAGTGCTGACTTGCTTCCACCTCTCTGCTGTACTGTCTACTGGAATAAGGCTTCACCTTACGACCGAGCCTCATTTATTATCTTTGTACCTTGTTTTTGTTGTTATGTATTGTATTACTACGCTCATTTGTGCTATATATTCTATTGTGCTACTGTATTATTTATTCTGTACCTACCAGGCCCTCCTTAAAATGAGCTTGCTCAATGGAGTTTCACCTGGCTAAATAAAGATAGATAGATTGATTGATTGATTTCCTATCTTTTTTTCTATCTCTTCCTGAGCTGGCCTCTCAAGGAATTTGCTCTTACTCTTTGGGGTCTCTGTCTTCTATTTTATTTTGCTCTCAGTGTCTTATTGGGTTTTCAGTTGCTATATCACAATACAGATATCAACAACTTTTCACATAACAGTTCATAAACTCTGGGTCTTTCAGGTGTACAACCCACACCTGTAGGTGGCCAAGGAATTGGTTCAGTGGATGACACTGTCAGAGCCGAGGGGCTATCAATATGCCATACTCTGGTTAAGTCTGAGTTCATCCTCTGCACTCTTTGTCGATCTTACTCTCCATTTCTACCTCCTGAATGCCTCTGTTTGTCTTTCATTCCTAAAGAACATGAGGGAATAATAGACTCTAGAAGTGGTTCAGTCCTTCAAGTACCTTGGTGTGTGGCTAGACAACAAGCTTGACTTCTCTGCCCATATTAACACCATCCATGCCAAGCTCCACCCAAACTTGGTGCCTTGTACTGCAATAAAAATTGTGTGTCTCCGCAGGTCCATCAAGAGCTTGTTACCAAAATGGTGCTCCCAGTCTTTGACTATATGGCCTGGTGTGGTCTATTGCATAGCCCCCTCCACCTCCCTGACCAGACTGGACAGCGTCTCCAATTCCTTTTGCCGCTTTGCTACCAACTCCCCCTTCCCCTTGTTCTTGCAAAAAATGTTTTTCCAAAAAGCTAGTTTCAGCTACAGTTAATAAAAATATTAGCACACCTGTCACTTTACTCCTGCTTATCCACTATCCCCCTACCCTCTCATCACCTAATCCACTGTGCCACCTTCATATCCAGATACTGGTTTGGGTCCCTTCCCTCTTACCTTTCATCACTCCTCTCCCTCATCCCCTCTGCTTCCTGCTCCCTCTGCTCCAGAGATACTTGCACCTTTGACATTCCTCATCCCAGTTCCTCTGCTGGGCAATCAGCCTTTTCCTATCATCTTCCTACAGTTTGGAACCAACTCCCCACATCCCTCCACTTCACTGCTTCCCCTGGCTCCCTCATGTATCAGTTGAAACTCCTACACTTCCCCCACTCCTGTTTACCCCCTCCCTTACATTTCACCTGCAGTTGCTGTCATACCCCAGTGTGGGTGTGGGTGTGGATGAGGTGCTTAATTGTTGTTTTTTGTGTAGCTTGTTTGTGCTGCACTTATACCTGTACTCATCATGTTACCGTCACTGCACTTATACCTGTACTCATCATGTTACCGTCACTGCACTTATACCTGTACTCATCATGTTACTGTCACTGCACTTATACCTGTACTCATCATGTTACTGTCACTGCACTTATACCTCTACTCATCATGTTACTGTCACTGCACTTATACCTGTACTCATCATGTCACTCTCACTGCACTTATACCTGTACTCATCATGTCACTCTCACTGCACTTATACCTGTACTTATCATGTCACTCTCACTGCACTTGTACCTGTACTCATCATCTTACTCTCACTGCACTTATACCTGTACTCATCATGTCACTCTCACTGCACTTGTACCTGTACTCATCATGTTACTCTCACTGCACTTGTACCTGTACTCATCATCTTACTCTCACTGCACTTATACCTGTACTCATCATGTCACTCTCACTGCACTTGTACCTGTACTCATCATGTTACTCTCACTGCACTTGTACCTGTACTCATCATGTTACTCTCACTGCACTTGTACCTGTACTCTTCATGTTACTCTCTCTACACTTATACCTGTACTCATCATGTTACTCTCACTGCACTTGTACCTGTACTCATCATGTTACTCTCACTGCACTTGTACCTGTACTCATCATGTTACTCTCACTGCACTTATACCTGTACTCATCATGTTACTCTCACTGCACTTATACCTGTACTTATCATGTTATTCTCACTGCACTTTGTTATAACTGCGAAATGTGTCTGTGTTATGTATTTTATTTATGTTATAATATTACAGTGTCAGTGACTCAGCAGGTAGCACACTCACCTCTGAGGCCAGCAGATCAGAAGGTTGTGGGTTCTATCCCCACACCAAGCACTTGGGTTAAATCCCAATACTGACACTGTAGTGCAGCATGGGGGGGGGGGTGCTGCACTCCTGAGGTGCCGTCTTTCGAATGAGATGTTAAACCAAGGTCCCATCTGCTTGTTCAGGTGGATGTTAAAGATCCCATGGCACTTCTAGAAAAGAGTAGGGGAACTTCCCCGGTGCTCTGGCCAAATTTCTCCCCATTCACTAAAAGTACCATCAGCAGCTTAATCTGGTTCAAAGTCAGTTGGCATTCATCTGTATCTCCCTTCCCTAGGCTGTGCCTGAAAATAGGCAGAATTTGTCTAGTGCACTTACCCGGTCAACAAAAACTAAATAATTAAATACATTTTGTATCCCCAGTCCCCTTTCCCTGGGTCTTACCTGGAAACGAGCCTCAGCTCAATGTGTCCTTCCCAGTCACCAATTTTCAAATCAATCAATAAAACAAGTGGAGGCATCTGAGAGGTGGAGCTGGGGACTCAGTTAGGATATTTCTGCAGATGTATGGACATGCAAATACATCTGAAGATCTATCTTTTTAGCTGTATCATTTTGAACTGCAAACTTATTTGCAATTTTCGTACATCACACCAAAATATCCAAAATAAATTATATAAGCAGTTTTGACAAAGAATAAAGAAATAGCCAGCAATGTTTAATTACTAAACATGGGAGCAATCAGCCTACAGGGCTGAGAATAAACATTCACAGGTGCATAGAAATTGCTTTGTCACTACTGACTCATTCATCGTCCTCTTAGACCCCCTCCTCATGAGGCATGGGTGTGGTCCGCATCTCTGGTGCAGTGTAACTTCAGTCGTTGGAAGGGAAGAAAAAGGGTCACATGGTTCCGAACTGCCCTCTTATTTATTTGCTTTTGTTAACCAGGTAAGCACACTAGACAGCCAAGTGCCTATTTTCAGGTGCGACCTAGGAGGGTTACAATGGTACATACATGAACATCAGGCAAAAACAGGGTAACATACAATAGAACCGGGCACATGGATTACATCAGGATATTCCATTGCCCTCCTGCCATCTGTAATGGTGCAATGCCCCATACTCCTACATCCACCCATACTGCACTCCATGCTCTTCCTCTGCCAGGCTGCCCAGTTAATTACTTCCCCCACAATTCTGACAAGGGGGTTTCTCCATAGCGGGGCTTATGTGGTGCATTGCACCTTGTATTTATATATTATGTGGCCCAGGTTCCCTATGTCTCTGATATGACAGGTAAACTAAGTATGCACTGTTGCACCTGTTTGGTATCTGTACCAGGGAGAGTAATACTGATGGGTACCAGTCTGTGATTGGCAAGAGCCACTCAGGGCACAACTGCCCTTTCTGATTGAGCTATGAAGGCCATCATCTGAACATCAGGCAAAAACATTTAATAAAAAATAAATGAAAACATTTATAAACATATCCTGATGTAATCCATGTGCCCGGTTCTATTGTATGTTACCCTGTTTTTGCCTCATGTTCATGTATGTTGAGGGATAAAACCTTTATAGGTACATCAGGGATGAGAGGAGACCAAGGGAGGGATAGTGAGGTTTAATGATGGGGAGGGGTAGAGGGAGACTGTGAAAAGGCAGAGATACTAAACAAATATTTTTGCTCAGTATTTACAAAGGAAGGGGGGTACCTAGAACAAACAGTAGAAACACACTGGATACAGAAGTTGATACCAGCCCATTTACAGAAGAAAGGGTTCTGAAAGAACTCTTAAAACTGAAGGTGGACAAAGCAATGGGGCCTGATGGGATTCATCCCAGAATTCTAAAAGAACTAAGGGTAGAATTAGTGACACCACTGACTACCCTGTTTAACAAATCATGGGAGGATGGGGTGGTACCTGAGGACTGGAGGAGGGCAGATGTGATTCCCCTTCACAAAAGTGGGAGCAAGGCAGAAGCAGGAAACTACAGACCTGTTAGTTTAACCTCAGTGGTAGGGAAAATGATGGAATCACTTCTGAAGGAAAGAATTGTCGAGTATCTAGAGGCCAGAGGGCACAGGACCCAAGGCAGCATGGATTCACAGCAGGAAGGTCATGCCAGACAAATCTGATAGATTTCTTTGACTGGGTGACCAAAGTAGTAGATCAGGGAGGGCTGTGGATATGGCCTACCTAGACTTTAGCAAGGCATTTGACACAGTCCCACACAAAAGATTAATATACAAGTTAGCTAGCCTGGGAGTGGGTCCCAAGATGACAGCCTGGGTAAAAATTGGCTGGAAAATAGGACACAGAGAGTAATAGTAAATGGAGTCCACTCTGATGAAAGGGGGTTACTAGTGGGGTACCGCAGGTTCAGATAGACTAGTCCTCTTCAATGTCTTATAAGCGACATTGCAGAGGACTGGAAGGAAAAGTATGTCTCTTTGCAGATGACACAAAGATCTGCAACAGAGTTGATGCACAAGGTGGGGTGGAAAGGATGAAAAGGGACTTGGCAAGGTTAGAGGAATGGTCAAATGTATGGCAGCTTAGATTCAATGCTAAGAAGTGCAAGGTAATGCACCTGGGAAACAAAAACCCAGGGGAAGAGTACGCAATGGGAGGTGAGATACTAACAAAAACACAAATGGAAAGGGACCTGGGGGTAGTCATATCAGATGACCTAAAGGTGGGCAAGCAATGTGAGAGGGCAGCAATGAGGGCTGGGGGGATATTGGGATGCATAGGGAGAGGCATCACCAGTAGAAAACAGGAAGTTATTATCCCTCTGTACAGACAGCTGGTCAGACCCCATCTGGAGTATTGCTTGCAGTTCTGGAGACCCAGTCTTCGCAAAGACATAGACAGGATGGAAGCTGTCCAGAGGAGGGCAACTAAAATGGTGCAGGGTCTGCACTGGAAGATATATGAAGAGAGACTAAAGGAGCTTAATATGTATAGCCTCGAGGAAAGGAGGGAGAGGGGGGACATGATAGAAACTTTCAAGTACCTCAAGGAATCAACAAAATCCAAGAGGGTAGCATCTTTCAAAAAAAGTGTGTGCAAGAACAAGGGGCACAATTTGAAGATAGAGGGGGCAGCTCAGAGGTAGTTAAGGAAGTATTTTTCTACAGAGAGGGTTGTGGTTGCATGGAACGGCCTTCCGGAGGAGGCTGTCGTGGAGTCAAAACAGTGGTGGAATTCAAGCATGCATGGGACAGTTATAAGGCAATTCTAGGGGATGGGAGTAGGAAGAAGTAGGCTGCTGGTTAACTAGGATCTGCAGCTTATCCAGTAGGCAGGGAAATGGGCAGACTGGGTGGGCCAAGCGGTCCTTATCTGCCGTCAAATTCTATGTTTCTATGTTTCTATCATCCTCAGTCCCTGCACCAAGTAATAGTACTGAAAGAATCTTTTGAAAGCTGTAGCTTTGCTAATTTAAGTATCGTCTTTCCTTCCCATAAAAAGGCTGATATATATTTTATCCAGCACTTTAGAGGTACCAAGGGGTATTACCATTGGCAACATGGACCAGAGGTACAGGACCTGTGGTACCACCATCATCTTATAGAGGCAGGGTGACAAAAATGTTTTTCCAAAAAGCTAGTTTCAGCTACAGTTAATAAAACATTAGCATACCTGTCAAATCTACTTTTTAGGTACCGCCTGTGCTACATGTGATGAATTTTTATCCTCAGTCTCATAGGTGCGGAACTGGGGGCCAAAGGCGGTAGTCACTCACTTTTTATTTCTGTATGGCAAAACTAGTATAGAAAAGTGCCCTTTGTACCCTCATAAGTGCCCTTTTGCTTCTCAGCCCCCTCAGCTTTTACCATCTTCCGGCACCTTTGCTCAGTCTACAATGCTATTTCTAAGTCAAACGTGGTATCCATCTTTTTTTATTAAGGAAAAAAATAAATGAAAACATTTATAAAATACTCAGATTTTGGCATTTTGCCATGAAGAAAAACTGGAAGATGCCTGGAATATTTTAAAGTGAAAAAAGGTAGGGTCAAATGTTTTGCCCAATTTTGTTGCACTGCTGCTTTAATTGCTGAAATTTTAGCCCAAAATATGAGTTTTCATTTTAACCATCTCTCCGGCTGGTTTTGAATCTTACTCAGCAGCAGATTCAGAATCAAATCCCATTCTGCCCCCAGATCTGTATGTAACTGAATGCAAAAATACATGATCCCATTCTATGTGAGTTTCTGTGGAAGCAGATGGGACTCCTGTGTTGGGCAGTAGTCTGTTCGAGGCAACATCTCTGCTATCCCCCAATGTATGCAGTAGCCCAACATGCTTGAGAGGGCCTGGGAAATCTCCATTGCTCTGGGAATGGTTCCTTGTGGTTAATGACCGGCAGGAGCATACCGTCCACAAAGGGAAGACAGAATTGTTTAACCAGGAAAAGCACACTAAACCAGACCTTGTTTCCAGATGTGACTGACCTGGGAGCACAAGGAAGTTAAGTGACTTGCTCAGGGTCACACAGTATACAAGTGGGAGCTGGTGGGATTCACACCCAGGTTTCCAGGTTTGCAGCTCAGTGCTCTTAACCACTACACTATAATGCCTCCTAGTAGCATAAAGCAGTAGCTGTGCTGCACCCCCTCACCTTTACCCCTGCACTCCCGGATCCTGCCAGAGTTAAAATGCTAGTGATTAACACTAACACAGTGACAAGGGGTGACAAGGGATGCCCCCGCCCTGTATTTGTCTATTAATGGGCAATGCATATTTCTGATTGACAGCTCACCCGACCTCAACGGAGTATAAATAGAGCTGCCTGAGCTATAGGTAGTTCATTTCACTCTGGGCTGAGAAGCAGGAAGGAGTACACCTCTGACAGGTGCCACTTTGGAGCCTGAGGGGAGTCTGCAGTGGGGTAAGAGACAAGCCAGATCTGAGTACTACAGTCCTTCAGTGGGCCTAAGGTGAGCATGGCGCAGACTGTTTGGTAGAAGACCCTGTAAATCCTGATGGGAGAGGAAGGACAGTGGTGGCCCTGGATTGTGACTGTGACTCCTAAAGGTCAGGTTTGGGCTACAGAACTGCGTACCCACTAAATATTCACCATCCATGATGCTAAACTGGGTACCAATGCAGACACGTAGGCTACAGGGAAACCTGAAGAACAAAAAAAACACATGGATCGCTGCACTCATGGGAATAAAGGGCAAAATACTAAAAGTTAAACCGCTTTTACATTTATATGGTTACATTGAGAGCCAGCATATTACCCCAGAACTCTGAATCCAGAATGACACTTTATCAGGAGGCAGAGCTGAGCAGAACAATTTGGCTTTTATAGCATGAAACTATAGCATATACCTATATATTAATGGGCACCTTTCGGAGGACTACCAAATTAAATGTGGGGTCCCTCGGGGCTCCATTTTGGACCCGCTCCTGTTCTCCCTTTTTATAAATAAGCTCCCTGATATCTGCCACTCCACAAAAATTGTTCTCTATGCAGATGATGCTGCCCTACACTGCAGTAACAACAACCTGGACACAATGTTCATTAATCTGCAAGCGGATTTCAGCAAGCTACATTCACGGTTTTCTGCCAAAAGCTGAATCATGGTCCTCAACTCTAAGAAGACCAAGTTTATGATTTTCTCTGACCCTAAAAAACTTTTAATAGAAGTCTAACCCTCACAGACAATCAGGGAAATTGCATTGAAAAAGTGGACGAATTTCGGGTTCGGGAACCAAACTGGCGACCCGGGTTTGGGAACGAACTCGGGTCATCGGGGGTCGGCAGGGGGAAGAAGGATTGAGCATCCCAGTGGATGCTTTCCTCCTTCAGGGTGGGTTTCCAGGGGTGCTTCTCACATTCAATGTCCCTGAGGGTTGGTGGGAGCACCAACTTTTGGGGCTGTGGCAGCTCCCATGGTGCTGGAGTTGGGAGAGGAGGACACTGTCAGGCACTTGGTAGCGTCGTGCGTTAGCACGTCGTCTACCCAAGCCGGCATCCTTAGGGGTGGAAGGGAACAGAAAAGCAGAAACACCCCCTCTCGGTCCTAGATGAAGACCGATCTGTGCCTACCAGCCACCAGTTTATGGGCAGACCCCGCTGTGCCGGCTCTCCTCAAAGCAAGGTCGAGGAAGAAGGTCCCTTCCTCGCCCCACCCAGGGGGATATCCGGGCATCAAGGAAGTATGGTGGAGAGACAGGGTACTCTAGGGGCAGACTCCATGGTGGTGGTCTGTGGGGTTGATCAGGGTCTGAAGGAGTGGACAGAGGGTGGTACAGGTGGGATAAAAAGAAAGTTAAAAAAAAAATGGACGAATTTAAATACCTGGGACTGTTCCTTGACCCACATCTGATGTACCACAAACATATAACAAACCTGATCAAGAAGATCCATGTGAGGCTAGGTCTACTATACAGAGTCAGGAAGTTCTTGATACCCGTCTCCAGACTACACCTGGCTAGCTCCCTGCTCCTATCTCTCCTAGAGTATGGTTCCATTGTCTGCTCCCCCCCTTCCACCTCCCTCCTTTCTCCAAACTGAGGACTACGTATAATAACATCACTCGCTTCATTACAGGCCTCCCATGGTCTACTCACTACTGTGCCCTCTACAACTCCCTAAACTGGCTCACCCTTGAAGATAGGTTCCACTTTAAAATGGTCTTGTTCTTACACAAGGTAAACGTAAACCTATTGGCGAAAAGCGTCACCTCCTTTTTCCCTAAATCGGTTCCTAAGCGCTGTATAAGAGGGGCCTCCCATCACATCTTTGACATCCCATTCTACCACACCATGCATGCTCAGAACTCCATCACTTATAAGGGCCTGAAACTTTACAACAAACTGCCCCCCGGATATTCACACCTGTAGCACCATCAGTACCTTCCATTACACTATCAAGGACCACCTCCTTAAAACAACTTCTTGCGTATGCCCTGGTCAGCTGCCTCACTGAAAGAGGTGGCTGACCAGGGCATACACAAGCTGCTAGCTGTTGCTTCTGTTAGGGGTTTGATGGTTAGTTTGTTCCTAATCGATTGTGAGCCTCTATAAATGTATGCCATTGTATATAATCAATGATTGTTGAGCCTCTGTAACAATGTCTGCCACTGGATATAATCAAATGTTTTATAATATTCATATTTTTCCGTAGTAATTCTTTCCACTCTGAAAGCCAGGATTTGCCTGCTCTGTATATAGTTCCTTTATATGTATTCTCTACCTCTCTGTATGGTGTGTAACGCTTACAGTATAACCCTGTCTTCAATTGTAATTATCTGTAAAATTTGTCATTTGTAATTATCTGTACAACTGGACGTTCATGAAAATGGGCATTTTTGCTCACATACTCTCCAGTATAAAATAAACATTAAGTGATTGATTGATTGATTAACATAATTCATTAGAAGGTCATACAGAATTGTGAACATGAATGCTCAGTTCAGAAATGGCTGAGGAAACTAAGTGGTACTGGTAGTCCTCAGGTGAATGCAAGAGAGGCTGGTACTGGTAGTGCTCGGGTGAATGTGAGAGTGCTCAGATGAACATAAGAGAGGCTGGTACTGGTAGTGCTTGGGTGAATGTGAGACAGGCTGGTACTGTTAGTGCTCAGGTGAACATAAGAGAGGCTGGTACTGGTAGTGCTTGGGTGAATGTGAGAGAGGCTGGTACTGTTGGTGCTTGGGTTAATGTAAGAGAGGATGGTATTGGTAGTGCTTGGGTGAATGCGAGATGGGCTGATACTGATTGTACTCGGGTGAATGTGAGAGAGGCTGGTACTGTTAGTGCTCAGGTGAGCATAAGAGAGGCAGGTACTGGTAGTGCTCGGGTGAATGTGAGAGAGGCTGGCACTGTTAGTGCTCAAATTAATGTAAGAGAGGCTGATACTAGTAGTGCTTGGATAATATGAGAGAGGCTGGTACTGTTAGTGCTTGGGTTAATGTAAGAGAGGCTGGTACTGGTAGTGCTCGGGTGAATGCAAGACAGGCTGGTACTGATTGTACTCAGGTGAATGCGAGAGAGGCTGGTACTGTTAGTGCTTGGGTCAATGTAAGAGAGGCTGGTACTGGTAGTGCTCGCGTGAATGCAAGACAGGCTGGTACTGATAGTGCTCAGGTGAATGTGAGAGAGGCTGGTACTGTTAGTGCATGGGTGAATGTTATTTTATTTATTTATTTATTCATACATCAGTTTACAACCTTTGAGCCAGAGGCTCGTTTCCAAAGGTACCTCGTCACAAAGAGGACAAAACACAGTACAACATTTCGTTACATCATTGTAGATGACAGTTTTTTTTTTTTTTTTTTACAACACAGCGGTCACAGTTTAAGGCAGATATATGCAGTAATTACTTTGTTAACAATAACAGTGTTACAGGTTTGGTATTCACATGTTATTACAGTAACTTGGATAAGATTGAGAGGTAAGCATACATTGGTTAAGCAGACTATTAGTCTTGAGCAGGTACAGCTAGGTTAGTAAAAACAGGTGGCTATGGGACAACGTAGGTGATAGGTTAGGAGGCGAGCCACCTGGGAGTTTTGTCAGTTGTTGTTGTGGAGCTACTCAGAGAGTATTGTCGGGACAGTGAGCTGGAACACCTATGGTCGGGAAAGCACAGCTACGCATGTTAAACAGTTGACTTCAAGTGCAGTTTTGAAGCTGGAGATTGTACGGCATTATGGATGGAGCTGGGGAGAGTATTGTACCAGGAGGCTCTGTAACAGAAGGACCATTGACCATGTGTAGTCCTGGTCCTAGGGACAGACAGGGTGGCCTTGGAGGAGCTACGGTTTGGACTAAGGGTTGAGCAAGGTGGATAGAGGCTGTCAGGCCAGGAGGGATAGTCCAAGGAGTGTTTTTTTAGTTATGAGGCAGGTTTGGTATCTGAGCCGTTCGTCCAGGTTAAGCAGCTTAGCCAAGTCATATAGTTGGCAGGTATGGGTTAATCTGGTGGCTCCCATAATTAATCTACAGGCCTTATTCAAGGTGAGTCGGATTTTATTGAGGGCAGTCGTGTCCGCGGCACCATTTAGACAGGCTGGTACTGGTAGTGTTTGGGTGAATGTGAGAGAGGCTGATACTGTTCGTGTTTGGGTGAATGCAAGAGAGGCTGGTACTGGTAGTGCTCAGGTGAATGTGAGAGAGGCTGGTACTGTTAGTACTTGAGTGAATGTGAGAAAGGTTGGCACTGGTAGGGGTTGGGTAAATGTGAAATGGGCTTGTACTGGTAGTGCTCAGGTGAATGCATGAGAGGCTGGTACTGATAGTGCTAAGGTGAGTGTGAGAGAGGCTTCTACTGGTAGGGGTTGGGTAAATGTGAGAGAGGCTGGTACTGGTAGTGCTCAGGTGAATGCGAGAGAGGCTGGTACTGATAGTGCTAAGGTGAATGTGAGAGAGGCTACTACTGGTAGTACTTGGGTAAATGTGAGAGAGGCTGGCACTGGTAGTGCTTGTGTGAATGTGAGACAGGCTGTCATGCCTAAAAAGGGGTTGGCTCTCAGTCTGTCAGTTGGCATAGTGTTACTGGCTGTAAAGGTCCAGCTGCAGGGGCAGAAAGAGGTCTCCTAAAAAAGCTCAAAACCATAATATTAAGCCATTATGCATCATGAGGAATATCCTGCATATAATTTTAAATAAAATGAAATCCAACAGGGTGCATACCTCTCAGCCTTTTTTCACTGAAATGTGGGACACAGACACTCAAAATGTGGAACACTGTGGGACATGAATCCTCATAATTTGGGGCACATCATCAAACAAGGAAATGCAGGTTCAGATCACCATAGAAAGTGGAAACCAATGCATTTATTTATGCAAAGTTTTATTCTGATTTAGTGTCTAAGAGTATTAAGAATTTCTACCTTAATGTCTGCGTTCACAGCACCTTCACTGTGAGGGCAGCACCATTTCACATCAGATGGAGCAATTACGAAGGATAAAATGAGGCACAGCCCTCATAATGAGGGGCAGTTGAGAGGTATGGCAGGGAACCCTTCACTATAACTCCAAAGTGTCTTCTTCTGATCCCCCCTCCACACTCCCACTGACATCACAGGCAGCACTTGAGATCTGCAGCATCCCTGTGGAGAAGGCTGCGCTCCTTGGCCCACCTTATGGGGCCTCTGCAGGAGCAGAATGGGGCACCTCTCCCCAATCCAGTGAACACTGACTTTGGCAGTACCTCCTGACCATGGGCCACCCAACAGCAGGGATCCCAGTCTCACTCCAGGATCCAGGGTGCCTGCATGGAAGGATGACCCACCACTTCTTGACCATCTGGGCAGCTCCAAGGTGGCATCCATTTTGAGGATGTGGTGCAAATTATGATAACGTAATTGGATCCTGAGTCTGCGCAATGGGCAGCAAAGAGGCAGAAACAGAGTACTCCAGTCTCCATACTGACGTGGGGTCCTTTTTTTTTGAAACTTTATTTAAAGTTTTAGCAGAAGAGGTAAAAGGCACATATGCACTTCTATAATTGACAGGCAATTAGACAATTACCATACATGTTGCAGATATTCGTTTCATTGGAAAACAAAGGCAAATTAAAAAGTGAAAGATGCAAATACACCTACATAATCACACCATGTAACCAACAACATATCAGATAGCATATGGAACGTTAATGCTGACCACTCACACTGAGGAAACCAGAGATCGTTGGTACACTATTACCAGACAAAAAAGTTACAGGGATCCTACCAAATTGTGAATAACAACACTGGTTTCCTTTTTTAAGATTTACCCCTCCCCCCCCCAAAAAAAATGTTTTCTTCACAGTTCAACAGATTCCTTTATCAGCCTGAACAATTAATGCAGTCTCGCTGTCCACTTTCAATATGTTAGTGTTGGAAAAGCTGTGACATCATCGCAGTGCCTTTCCTGTTTGCAAAAATGGCTGCCATGACATCACAGGTTTTTTTAGATTTTATCGAGGACATTTTTTTTTAATTTATACATTATTGTTCTCAAGGAAAAAAAACATACAAAGAACAAACTCATGTAAGCCATCAGGAAATACAGGCCATATCACAAGGACAGTTACAGAATAGGTTAGGTAACGTATCACATTGGCATAGTCTGATAAGTGAGGATCTGGGGGAAATCTCAATTAATGCAAAAAAAATGTAATCAAATGATGCCAGGCCACTTAATGGGAATATAATTATTATACGTCCTGAGTCACATGAGCTTAGCACAGCTGTGTGATACACCATAAACAGTAATTATTTCTTATCAGGAGGACTACACATTTACAACTGAGCCTCAGGAGAGACTTAGCAGATAGCAATACAAACAGTTCAACACTCGTTTCAATTAAAGCAACATTTAACCACTAGCAGTCCCACTTCTGCACTACAGCTAGATAACTACAGACAGTTTAACACTTAAACTTGTATTGTGTGGTAAACAGCCATTAAGCAGCAGACATTTTACCATCACCTGGTCCACTGACCCCGTAGTCCCTAAGTGCCATGTGCAAAACAAAAAAAGTTCCACTTTATCTGCAAATCCAGGAATTTGAACACTAGCCAGCTAATTTAAAGACCAAGTTAATCAGGCCACTCAAACTGTCTGGAACTTTGCCATATTCCTGAGTCCCAGTATGTTGAAATGTCAGTGCCTTCACCCCTCCAGAGCAGGAGACTATTATTTTGAGCATGACTAAAATTTCTTTCTGGTTTTCTCTACCCACCAACCAGTGTCCAGTCCTTAAAGTCACTTGAATTGAAAATGTTTTGCACCATAGATGATCCATAGCTGGGTGGGTAGCAGCAGAGAATTAACAAGTCCCCTCCATTGGTTGTGGACAGCATTCGGCTGTTTCTTTCTATTCCTGATGGAGAATGACAAGTCCAGGTATGCGCTGGCATCACGAACTTCAGACTGTGGAGGTGGAAGTGAACAGTCCATAACATGTAATCGTGTTTTACAATACATCAGTGAATGCTCAAACAACATAAAATAAGACCGTAAATAACATACAAACACATATTACTGTATCTGTGACTAAGTGACAACATAAAATAATACAGTCCATAATATACAGTCACATATTTCACATACAATGTATGATAGAATGTTGTTGTGGATAGAAATGCATAACTAAAATGGAGTTGTTATGCTGCAGTAGCTATGGCATCACAGCCGTTATGCCGCACTAGCTATGTAGCTACCGCAGCAGAACAACATAGAACACATACACACATGCTCATTTGGATAAGAGTCACCAGAAAGGAAATGGCCACGGTGGTGAGAACGGTATTTCAGGAGAGCGGCGCCAATGAAATCAACAATGAGTAAGGACTAAGCAAGGAAAACTAACTTTTTTTTCATAGTGATAGCGGCCCATACACGATAAAAGACAATGTACGGGCCACTATCCACAACAAGTGCGAGTAGCCATCTCTTGGTTGTCATGGTGATCAAAACCTCTTGAGCTGCACTCTCGAGGTTTAAACGATCGCCATAGACAACTGCTCGATGGCTTCACACACTTGTTATGGATAATGGCCCATACATTATCCTCTATATTACAATATATTAGTGAAAGTTCAGACAACATAAAATAATACAGTAGTAATATACAATCATGTATTACAGTGTATCAGTGAATGTCCAGACAGCATAATGCAGTCCATAATTAATATACAATCCTGTTAATATATCAATGAATGTTCCGACAACATAAAATAACAGTCCATAATATACAATCACATGTTACACTGTATCAATGAATGTGCAGACAACAAAAATAATACATTACATAATATACTAATCACATATTCTGGTATCCATAAGATCCATTTATTCAAATCAAAAGGTCAGCAAAGGGTGCAGTATTGAAATCTGTTTCTTATAAATCTAAGGCTGGTTCTCATGCCTTTTCCATAGCAGTACCTTCTGACTGGAATGGCTTACCTGAAACACTTCGATCTGCAGGTTCTTTGCAAACTTTTAAAACTAGTTGTAAACAATTTCTGCTGGATCAGGAAGTTTGTAATTGATAAAATTAATTATGTTTTGTTGTTTCATATCTGTTGCTGTCTTGTTTTGTTAGTATTCTGTATTGTATTTCCGGTTCGGACCTGAAAAAGGATCTTCCAGTCCAGTGTCCCTACCTGATTAACAAACAAACAAATAAATAAATAAACAAATAAATATTACAACATATCTATGAATGTTCAGATAACAAAAAATAATATATTGTATAATATTCAGTCACATAGTGTTCGGGAGCCAACTCAGGGGTATTGGAGGGTCGGTTGGGGGGAGAACAATGAGCGTCCAATGGACTGCTCTCCTTCTCTGGAGAGTAAGGGCCCTGGCGCCTCTCAACATTCCAACCCCAGGTGCACCTGGGACCAGTACTGCAGCAGGGACTGGTGGGGTGATGGACATCTGCACATTGGAAGCGGGCATGCGCCCGATGTACACTGATGTCATTGCAAGTCTGCCTCCACCAGAGAGAACAGAAAACAGAAAAATCCATCTGTGCTGCGCATAATGAAATCGGCAGCCTCCCAGGGCTGTCGCCTTCTGAATGATGCCCTGTCAGACTGATCAGGACCAATGTTGATCTCAGTCTCTCCCCATAACCCCAGGAAGCCCTGCCGTGAGGGGTACGTCACAGGCCTCCCTCTGTGGGCTGACCTGGGAGATGCCAGGTGGGGGGTCGGAGAGTCTCGGGGTCGACATGGGGTATATCCTTGCCAGCAATGGAGTGCAATAAACAGAATTCAAAAATAACAATAATATATAATCACGTATTGTAATATATCAGTGAATGGTCACACAACATAAAATAATGCAGTCTGTGATATGCAGTCACATATTATTTCAGTGGATTTCTAGTCAGTGTTAAGATGCCATCAATTATAATCCCTCCAAACACTTGCCTTTCTATTTAGAATGCAAATACTATAAGTGATCCTGATTTAAAAGCGTTAAGGTTACTTTTTTTTTCTGCCGTACTTTGTTTATCCTCCTGTGGCTCAGACGAGGGAAGGCCCCCTTCTGCTGGCTCCCACCCCTCCACCTTCCACAGTCTCCCCAGGTCCTTACCTGGTGGGGAAGGTATCCCCATGGATTACTCCCTGTGGCGGGGCAGGAGAGGGAGGACAGTCCTCCCCCTCCCAAAGCACATGATGCAGTGCTTCTCTGCAGGCTGTTCTGGTGATGTGGTGGGTGGCGGTGTGGCGAGCAGGCGTCATATACCCTCATTGTGCCATGTGTTTTCCTCCAGCTCTAGTCCCCTATTATGTCCCAGGGCCTCAGCAAACTTGGTTGTGCATGAACGTGGAGGCAAGCCAGAACCAGCGGCCCCACGTCACCCACCTGCCCTAATGCCAGCCCTCCATTTGCTCAGTGCTACCACTGAGCCTCCACTTGGCGGCAGTCAAGAGCCAGGAAGACCAGCCTCCCCAATTTGGGAGAGGGGAGCTGCCCAGCAGCTGCTTAGTTGTCTCCCAGCCTCCCCCTCCAGGGGTCCCCCCCTGGTCCAAGCTCATTCCTGGACTCAGGTTGCTGGCATGGGAGAAGTAAGGTGCTCTAAGCACCTTAGTGCTCTGCATCACTGGGCCAGCTTACAGTCTTGTTTTACACTATTTGGGAGACCCTGTCCTGTTCCTGACATTACAGCCTGGGAGTGCCTAGTTCCTCCCACTCCTGATGTAATCAGTTTGTATTGTTATTAATTTTGCCAGTACATTCCTGTGTGTTACTGTACATTGCTGTGCCAATTGCGTTATCATTTTTCTGCACTTTTTACTTGTTACTTTTTTTTATCACAATATTATTTTTCTCTCTTCTACCTTCTGCGGAGCGGGTGGTAAGTCTTCCAGCCGCCAGCACCTGCACCCCCAGATCTGGTCTGGCAAGCAACATGCTCTCCTCCACACAGACTGGCATGCAGAGCCCCCCCCTTGGGGGACCTGGATCCTGATACCGGGGGGTGCACCTCTCATGTCCAGGGGTGAGGCGCACAGCCATCGGCCGCCACGACTGCCCCACAATTTTCCACCTGGATTTTTCTCCCTTGGAGCCAGACATGCAATGGTGTCCATGCACAATGTGCTGATGCCCGCCATGCTCCAGCCCTCCACTACGCATGCTACTAGCAGTGCCCCTGGCTTCCACCAGTTGCCGCTGCAGAGCAATGTGTAGTCCTACCCCACCCCAGAGAGAGGAGAGGTGTCACAGGATGCTCAATCCTCCCTCTCCCCTGCCAACCCCCGATGGCCCGAGTCCATTCCCGAACCCAGGTCGCCGGCATGCCACAAGGTGTGGCGTCCAGTGCCTCAGCCCTCAATGCCACCAGGCCAGCTTTTTACTTGTTACTTTACTATGAAACTATCCCCCCCCTTCCTCCAGGACACATCTGGAAATGAGCTTTATGGCTCAGTATGTCTTTCCTGGTAAATCTCTTTTAAATAAAATAAATAATTCCGTGATGACCTAGAACCTGTGAAACAAAAGACCTTCTGGCCCATCCCTGTTTCATTTTGGTATATTCATAGATAATTTATTTATTTAGCTTTTGTTTACCAGGTAAGCACGCTAGACAGTCAAGTGCCTATTTTCAGGTGCGACCCGGGAGAATTACAAAGGCAAACAACACGTCTGAGACAAAGTAACAATTAGTCACTATGGTATAGTCCAATAATAATCGCTAGTCACCTATCGGTAACAAGCTGGTTAGTGTGTCAAGAGGTTGCCTTGGTGACTGCAGTAACCTCGAGAGCGAAGCTCCAGAAGTTTGGTCTCCAATGGCAACCTAGAGACACCCTAACTGAGCTTGTTACTGATAGGTGACTAGCAATTGTTTTTTATAGTGTATGGTGGCAACAATAAAATAAAACAAAATTTATCACAGTCTGGGCAGTTCCTTTGATAGTACAGCTGATGACATGTTTTTTACTTCTATTAGCTACGTCAGTTTCAAATTGAAAGGTTTAACTTCAGTTTCAAATTGAAAGGTTTAACTGCCTAGTGCCTCTGCCAGATGCAAACACTGTTACACTGTGCGTGAGGGGAGTTCTATTCTGTTATTGTGTACTACACACGTCACTAGTGCAGCATGACAGAACTGACGTCCGTGGTGCAGCATAACAGTGTTTGGAAAGCTGTGGAATTTTAGTGGTAACAGCATTCCACCATGCACTATAATAACATTGTCACTGGAATATAATGACCCTAATTTCTTTTTTATGGATGCCAGCTGGGGGTGTTTGTGGTTTATCAGTTCTTTATGTGGGCAGTTGGTCACCAGTGACCCTATAATGCCGTCCAAGCTTTATATAAATTTGCTTGGTAACTTCCATCAGTTGCTCATCAAAGCTTAACCCCTGGTCCACCCATAAGTCTAAATATTTAAATGTGTACACTTCTGCTGACAGTTCCCTCTTTTCAGCAATCTTCAGTTTAACTCGATTCACCCTGCATTTATTTGAGGTTCCAAATAATGTTTTTTTTTGTTTGTTTGTTTTTTCTAATTTAATACTGGTTGGTTTATTTCGAGCCAGACTTATAAAATTAAAGAAGACATACCCAGTGTTTCATTCAATGCCTGTATTGTTTTGAGCAATATTTGAAATCTCTATTTTAATCCATTAGTATCTATACAGATGCAATACTCTCTCTATATATAGATATATATATATATAGATATATATAATAATAGGCTAGGTGCTTATGTATCTGAGCATGGAGGCCATATGGGTTAAACCCAGACATGAACCACCACAGCAGACACATTTACAAACCTAAGCCACCCCTTCCCTGGCCTGCACTCTCCCACACCCCACCCTTAACTCTGTATGCCTCCCTTTCTGCCCTCATTCCCTAATTTATGGGGCAGTAGGTACAGTATAATACAGCTAGCTCAGTCTGTCCCTTCCTCCTGCACTGCACTTGCCCCAGTCCCTTTGCTAGACTGAGGGCATGCTTGGAGAAAGGGATGGCTGGGGTAGGTCTCATTGCATAGTTGATGATGCTAAGTGATTGGTTAGTCTGCCCAGCATCATCAATGACATGCTTAGCCCACCCCCCATGAAACATGCTTGATATAATGTAGACATGCTACAGGAAGTAGGGGTCTGATTGAGCAAGCCGGGGTACATCTACTGCCCCCAAAATTGTGGACCGAGGACAGGGAGGGGGATTTTGAGGCACAGTATGTGGGGTTTTGGGGACGGGAGAGCACTGGACATCTGGGAGTGTTTAACTGGTATAGGGGGACACACTGGACATCAAAGGATGCTTGACTGGGGCAGGGACAACACTGGAATCAGGGAATGCTTAGCTGGGGTCAGGGGCACACAGGATGCCTGAGAATGCTTAACTGTGTTGGGGGGGGGGGATACTGGACACCTGGGAATGCTTGATTGGGGTGGGGGAGTATTGGACACCAAGGAATTCCTGATTGGGGTGGGGGAACACTGAACACCAGAGAATACTTGGCTGGGATAGGGGGTACACTGGATGCCAGGAAATGTTTAATAGGGGGGACCACTGGACACCTGGGATTGCTTGACTGGGATGCAGAGAACATTGGGCACCAAGGGATTCTTGACTGGGGTGGGGTGGGGGAACACTGGACACCAGGGAATGCTTGACTGGGGTTGGGGAACTCTTGAAACTAATGCTTGACTGGGGTGGGGCTAGCAGACCACTGGACATTATGATTGCTTGACTGGGATGGGATGAGGACCGAGGGGCCACTGGACACCAGGGAGTGCTTGACTGGGACTGGCTGAGTGTCAGGAAACCACTGGACACCATAAAGTAGTTGACTGGGATGGGGTGATGGCAAGGAGACCATTGGATACCACGGAGTGCTTGATTGAGACAGGGTGATGGGTGCATGACTGGGATAGGGTAAGTGCAGGGGGAGCACCAGGCACCAGGTAATGCGTGACAGAAATGGGATGAGGGCAGGGGATCACTGGACTCCAGGGAAATCCTTGACTGAGATGGGGTGAGGGCAGGGGACCACTGGACACCAAGGAAATCCTTGGCTGAGACAGGGTGAGGGCAAGGGATCACTGGACACCAGGGAAATCCTTGACTGAGATGGGGTGAGGGCAGGGGACCACTGGACACCAGAGACTTTTACTGGCTGATGTGTCCTTCCTGGGCACCGATCTCTTCGGCCCAGGTCATCACTCTCATCACTGAGGTCAGTTGGGCTTGACACCAATTCCATTAGATGGTTTCATAATTATCTTTCAGGAAGAACTCAGCAGGTGAAGGCCGAAGGTGATATATCCCCACTCAGACCACTTCAAAGACGAGTACCACAAGGATCGATCCTTGGCCCTATCCTATTTGCAATATATATCAACAACATCAACTTAAAACTTTCCAAAGCCACTGTACACCTGTTTGCTGATGGTACAGTACTGTATGTCAGTCACTCTTCACCTATTACAGCCTGCAAAGATCTACAAGCAGAATTCGACCTGCTGCAATATCAACTGCTGGGAAAGAAACTATTATTGAATGCAAAAACCAAGGCAATGTTTTTCTCCCTCAGGTGCAGTCAGGATACACTATCCTCTCAACCTTCCGAAATTATCCACTGCCCTTGGTGAAACCTAGACTATGTCACAAAATTCAAATACCTGGGGTATTGTTAGATAATAGGTTAGACTACCTAGAACATTTGGAAGAACTGTTAAAAACTCAGACAAAGACTTGGACTTTACTACAGAATAAGGCACTCCTTACAAGTGATTCAAAAGAAGATGGTCCAGGCCACTTCCTCTCAGTACTAGATTATGCTGACTTCTTATACAGTCGCTGCCCTACTGTATGTCTGAACAAGATAGATACACTATATCACAGAGCCTTGAGGTTCATCACAGACCTACCCTACAGCACTCACCACTGTCTGCTCTACTCTGCAGTGGGATGGACGTCGCCAAGCCAGAAGAGATAGAAATGCAATATTATGGACCCACAGAGCAATATCGCAGCAGCTTCCAAAATATATCTCTGACTGTTTTCACAAGCCACATCAAATAGTTATGCATTAAGAAGTATGAACCTTATTACCCTCAAGGTGCCTAAATTCCACTCTCGACATGGTAGATATGCAGTTAGCTATGTGTTATCCACTTTATGGAACACAATGCAGAAGACATTGAAAGTGAAGAAGCTTATATCTATTTCAGCCTTCAAATACCTATACAATAGGTTTTTCAAAGAAAAATGTAGCTGCTTCCATCAACACTAGTTTAACCCTCCATATTTAGACACACAAGACAAGCTTACCAGCACCTACTGTGAAACTACCCTAAAGCTCACTATCCAGTGCCTTTTCAGCTCCCTATACCCTTAATACTTAAATCTCCCTAACACTCCCAGCTCATACCTCTCGGCTAACCCTCTCCTCTTCCTCCTATACCTACTCTGGATCCTCTTATTGCACCAACTCTTACGATTCCTTCCTCCCCACCCGGTTCCCTACCCCTGACCATTACTGCAGGGTACCAATCCTGCCACCGCAGCCACAAAACACTCTTTGTCCCCTAGTACCCATCCTAGTGAGCTGGCTACCTTATGAACCTTCTGAATCGTGTACATATGCAATATATCCTTGTTTTTCCTAACATGTCAAATTATGTGTTCAATATCTGATTTATTGTTTTATTTCTGTCTTCACAATTTGGTGTATAACCTGATTGTTATATTATTGGGATCTGTTGTATAACTCACATTTTTGTATTCTTCTATTTGTAAATGTTCTGAATGCTACATTTCATGTAAATTGAACCTTGACCTTACCAGGTCCATCTTGCAAATGAGCCTTGCTCAACGATGTTCACCTGGATAAATAAAGATTTGATTGATTGATTGATTGATTGACTGGGACAGGGTATGGGCAAGGGAGGTAATGGACACTAGGGAAGTGCTTGATTGAGATAGAGTGAGGTCCGGGGGAGAGAGACACTGGTCACCAGGGAGAGTTTGAATGGGGGAGGGGGTATAGAAGGTTGGCACCATTGGATCCCAGAGACTTCTTGACTGGGACATGGTAAAGGTGGAGTACTGGACAATATGGAGTGCTTGACTGGGACAGGTTGTGGGCCTGGAGGGAGAGGCACTGGATTCCAGGGAATGCTTGACTGGGACTGCAAAATTGCTGATGGGATAAAAAGTAAGATAAGCCTGTCTGCAAATGACACAAAGCTCTGTGGTAGAGAGTAGACATGGAAGAGGGGAGACAAAGACATTAGAGAAGACCTAGCCAACCTGGTGAGGTTGTCTGGTATTTGGCAACCAGGATTCAATGCCAAACAGCATAAGGCAATGTACTTGGGGGTGAAGAATCCAGAGGCCAAATTCTAGCTAGGAGGGGTGCAAGTTACCAAGTCAAAAAAAGAAAAGAACTTGGGTGTGATCATTACAAATGACCTAAAGAATTCAACACAATGCTGGAGAGCAGTGGCCAAAGTGAATCAGATGCTGTGCTGTAATGCCAGGGGTATAACTAGCAGGAAAGTGGAGGTCATTCTGCCACTATACAGTTAACTGGTTTGGCTTCATATGTGCAGTATTGGTTCCCTTACCTAAAGAAACACATCAACCTACTGAAAATGGTCCAGGGAAGTGAGGCCAAGATGATCCAGGGACATCAAGGCACACCATATGAGGAGATACTCAGTGATCTCAACATGTACTCCCTGGAGGACAGAAGGAAGAGGGGTGACATAATTGAAACCTTCAAGTACTTTAAATGTTTCAACAGATTGAGCTCTGAAGATCTCTTCAACCTTAGTGTGAACAAGACCACTAGGGGGCACTGCCTCAAGCTGGTGGGGGAAGATTCAAGAGGGAAATGAGGAGACACTTTTTCACTGAGAGGGTGGTGGCATAGTGAAGTTACCAGAGGAAGTTGTCTCCCTGAAAACTGTAGACAACTTCAACAGAGGGTGGGACAGAGTAAAAGGGAACATTGTATGAAGTGGTGGAGTACGGGGAAAGGGGGGACATCGACAGGAAGGAAGGAAGGAATAGTTAACGGGAAGGGGCAGATCTCTTAGTAGATACTGAGGGGACTGCAAACTCAAGCAGACATGACAGACTGCAAGGCCTTTTTCTGCTTGCTCAGTTGCATGTTCTTACGAAGGGTTGACTAGGATGGAATGAGGGCAGGGGGAAGACTGAACACCAGGGACAGCTTCACATGTGATATGGTGAAGGGAGTGGGATCACTGGACACTAGAATGTGCTTTACTGGGACAGGCTGAGGGTGGAGAGGGAACCTCTGGACTACAGGGAGTGCTTGACAGTCAATGGGGTGATGAGGAGCACTGGACACCAAGGAGTGCCTGATACTGATGAGATGAGGGTGGGGTGTGCTACTGGACACCAAGGAGTGCCTGATACTGATGAGATGAGGGTGGGGTGTGCTACTGGACACCAAGGAGTGCTTGATACTGATGAGATGAGGGTGGGGTATGCTACTGGACACCAAGGAGTGCCTGATACTGATGAGATGAGGGTGGGGTGTGCTACTGGACACCAATGAGTGCTTGATACTGATGAGGTGAGGGTTGGGTATGCTACTGGACACCAAGGAGTGCCTGATACTGATGAGATGAGGGTGGGGTGTGCTACTGGACACCAATGAGTGCTTGATACTGATGAGATGAGGGTGGGGTATGCTTCTGAACACCAAGGAGTGCCTGATACTGATGAGATGAGGGTGGGGTGTGCTACTGGACACCAAGGAGTGCTTGATACTGATGAGATGAGGGTGGGGTGTGCTTCTGGACACCAAGGAGTGCCTGATACTGATGAGGTGAGGGTTGGGTATGCTACTGAACACCAATGAGTGCTTGATACTGATGAGATGAGGGTGGGGTATGCTACTGGACACCAAGGAGTGCTTGATACTGATGAGATGAGGGTGGGGTGTGCTACTGGACTCCAAGGAGTGCCTGATACTGATGAGATGAGTGTGGGGTGTGCTACTGGACACCAAGGAGTGCCTGATACTGATGAGATGAGGGTGGGGTGTGCTACTGGACACCAAGAAATGCTCAACTCAAATGGGTAGTTGCCAGTGGGCACTAGGGAATTCTTGACTTAGACACGTTGAGGGCATGGGGGTAGAATGGTGCTCCCTCAAAAGAAAGCCAAGTAGACTATGAATGTTTTACAGATAACAGCTAGTATATTATTAAATGAAACAATTATTTTTGATAAGGCAGTAGTACTGGCTGACCTACTGATTTTGCTCCCATATGCTAATGCTGGCAGTAAGCACTGCCATAGTAGGAGCTTCCTGGTGTTCAGAGTAAGACAGCTTTTAGTGCAAGAGAGGAGACCACGTATTGATGCGTGATTCTGATGGACCTGGAAATGCTATCTGTATATGTTAGCTTAATCCAATTGTGTTCCATCTGGTGGACAAATTCAGGGAGAAATGTTTATGGTTGACATTCCACTGAACGGCATGACCTTTGTTTTGGAGTTATTGTGCAGGAAACAGTTGTTAGTCATAGAAGGCTGTGGTGCATCAAACCGAAAGACTGCAGTGAAGTATTTGAGATTGATCGTTGCTGACAGATTTGGATTTGGGATAGCTGACTCTGTCATCATCAGCATTAAGATCTTTCTGTAGATGCTCCCCACTTACCTGGCATGTCAGCACATTGGTAGCGTTGCCGCTTGCGACACCAATGACCTGGGCTTGGGAACAAGTTTGAGTCATCAGAGGGCTGGCCGGGGAGAAGGACTGAGCATCCCAGAGGATGCGCTCTGCCTTGGGGAGGGAGGGAGGGATCCTGTTTCTGCTGTGTGACCACCACCTGGGTGATCACAGGTGGTGGTGCCGGCTGATACACCTGTCAGGTGGGGGGCAATGCCGATTGGCTAGCAGGGTGCATAGCCACCCTCTGTGTGTGGATACTCATGCTTATCCTTGCCTAGTGTTCCCCAGTGGGTGGGGACAGAAAACACCAGAAAAAGAGAATGCTTGCAGCATTGCGGAGTGAAGCATTGCCAGTCTCTCGGGCCCCAACTCACCAGCTACTCACCTGCCCCACAGTACTGTGTAGTCAGAGAGGAGCCTGGGCAACTCCCCACTGCCCCACCTTGGAGGGGTAAGTAGGTAGATAGAAGGGGCAGGGTAAGAGACAGCGATGAGGAGGATGGGGCTGGGAGCTGGGACAGTGCATTGATGGGGCAGCTGCAGGTAGAGGGATAAACAAAAAAAGACGCTTCCCACTCCCATAATCCCCCCTCTTCCCACATTCCCATCTAGGTAGTGCTTTCGGGACTGAGGAGGGCTATAACAGTATAATTCAGTGTTTTCTAGATGTATTTTCAGTTGTGTGCCCACCTCAACCCCCATTCTCTTGGCATGATGTCCCTTTCTGCAGGCTCTGTCATTCCTCAGAAAAGATGGGAAATGTTAACTTTTTCTTGTGTGGAAGACAATATTTCCAATGAAAAAAGCACAGAGGTGTCAGAATATGTGTAAGGGATTTCATCTCAGAGGAAAACATATTTGAAAGGAAGGGAAGGAAGTGATCAGAGAGCATCCTCTTTCACAAGTGGATGTGAGGCATTTAATTTAGAGAGTTATGCATATTCCCGTGTCCTGGCCTCCCTAGCTCACACCAAAACTGCAGACTAGCTGATCACAGTGATAGGCTGAATGAGGATTTCGGCTCCCGCTTCCTGTTGTTACAGGCAGAGACAGTTCAGGTGATTAGCACCTCTTGGTCTGGACTTTGTGATGTTCAAATCTCTCAATCCCCTCCACCCCCAACACCACCAAATCTCTGATCTGTCACTTGAAAAGGTGTTGAAATTGTCACCCACTTGTGGAAAACTGGGATCAAAGCGGCCTGCATATTTCTAGGAAAGGTACTGGGAGGAAGTTAGTCATCAGGGATCATTCTCTTGTACCCAGACCCTCAGAGATCAGAGCACTTGAGGATTGCAAGAGTTTCTGTGCTGTCTGCATCTCTCCCAACTTTCCTGGTCCAGGGTCCACACCACATTTCTTCAAGGAGGAATGTCTTTTCTGGGTTGTAACCACTGTCTGCCCCCTTCAAGGGACTGTGCTTTCTCAGGTAAGGAGAATTACATCAGGTTTTAATATTTCAGTTTATTTTGCCAGGATAACCCATCTGAGTGGCAACATTTCATTTTCAGTGGGGTCCTGTTTTTCACCCAGTTATAGGTAGGGGATAAGCACAAAGGGGTGATACTGAAGGATTAAGGCTAGATCGCATTGCTGCGCAGCTTTCAGAGACTTCACGGTAATGTGTATCTTGAAGCTGCGCGAGCGAGTGAAAACAGCCGGCGAGCTAGTGAAACCGCATGCGCTTTCTACACAATCACCACTAACACAGCAGGCATGACAGTAAATGCAGAGAAATTATTTTTATCTCAGATACAATATTACCAAATACAGAATAACCACTGAGGACCCGGGGGGTGTAGGGGGCTGAGCGCCCCCACAGAAGAAAGCAAGCAGGCATGACAGCAAATGCAGTGAAATCATTTTTATCTTGGATACCATATTACTGAATAGAATAACCACTGAGGACCTGGGGGGGAGCACCCCACAGAAGAAAGAAGCAATCAGTATTTAGACTTTTTTTTTAAATAACCAAGACAATATTTGTTTGTTCGTTCTTCTGTGGGGGCGCTCTGCCCCCCACACACCCTGGGTCCTATGAGTTAAATTATTGTTGCTATGTAGGTATGTATGTATGTATGCTATGCTGTGCTATAGGCCGGGAGATCAGAGGGCTGTGGGTTCAGTTCCCACATCTGGCACTTAGGTTAATATCCCAGTACTGACACTGTAGTGCAGCATGAGAAGGGTGCTGCACTTCTGAGGTGCCGTCTTTCGGATGAGATGTTAAATTGAGGTCCCATCTGCCTGGATTTTTTTTTTTTTAGTTTTTGTTGACTGGGTAAGTGCACTAGACAAATCCTGCCTATTTTCAGGCACGACCAGGGAAGATGATCGCTAACTGACCTTGAACCAGATTAAGCTGTTGGCGGTATTTTTAGTGAATGAGGGAATGGTGGTAGTTCAGGTGGATGTTAAAGATCCCATGGCACTTATGAAAAAAGAGTAGGGGAATTTCCCTGGTGGCCTGACCAAATTTCCTTCATTCACTAAAAATACCACCAACAGCTTAATCTGGTTCAAGGTCAGTTGGCATTCATCTGTATCCCCCTCCCCCGGGTCATGCCTAAAAATAGGCAAGGTTTGTCTAATGCACTTACCCGGTCAACAAAAACTAAATAAATAAGTTCAAGTTCAAGTTTATTGCAGGAAAACTCCATTGAGCAAGCTCATTCACAAGGAGGTCCTGTGACATAAACACTTAAAGTACAAACACAGATAGGTAATAACAGTATATACATGAAATGCACGTTACATGATACAGGCTGGATATACATACAAGGGTACCACATAGGGTGACCGCAGGTGGTAAGCATTGATATGAGACAGGGAAGTGACTTACAGGTTGCATACTGATAAATGAAACATGATGACTGGTGTGTGCAATACATATACAGTATTTTGGCAGCTAGAACAAACAACAGTCTACAACTGATATGGGGGAGGAGTGATTTGATAGAGTAGCAGTGGAGCGTAAGCAAAGATAAAGCCAGGAGTAGAAGGGAAGGAAAGCAGTTAATATGACAAATCAATTATACCTTACCAGTGGATAAATATGGCACACATGGGGAAGGAAGAGACTTAATGACAGTTACAGGTGTCTTTATTTTGGCTGAACTTAGTGATTTGTAGAAGTTTATTGAAACTGTGCTAGTTAGTTTCAGTGCAGCTTGTAATTGGTTCCAAATGGAGGGACGGGCATATGCAATAGCACGTTTACCAAAGGAAGTCCACGTCCTTGGTATGTCAAGCATAATAAAGTCAGATTTTCTTAACGAGTATGCATAAATGTACTCCCCGAATATCTTCTTTCTTTTGTTGTTTAGTGGACTGTTTATATGTTGTGGGGGGGGGGGCGCTCTGCCCCCCATCCCCACCCCGGGTCCAACGTGGCACTTCACACACACACACTGTACTGTACATTACTGTAATTATTATATGACTATTCTATGAACTGTTTGGTGACTCGGGCATAGACCGGAAGAGGCGTGTCAGAGTGGCGTCGCTTTAGATGCATGCCTCTTACCATAATACTTTCTTGTTTACTTGTGCAACTGGCCTTAATCCTTCAGTATTGCCCACAAAGGAACCATAGTGGAAAGGAAGGAGGGGAAGGAGAAAGAGCTGTAGATCAGGCACAGTCTGTGGTAATAGTGTAGGTAGGGAGAAATGCACAGACTGGATGGGCCAAGTGGTCCTTATCTGCCATCAAACTCTGTTTCTATGTTTCTATTGCCGGGAGAGACTGGAGCACAGAGAGGAAGGTCAGGCGCCTCACTCAAGGTCTCAGAGTGAATCAGAGGCCCTGGTGGGATTTGGAATTGTGGGTTTTCTTGCTTCCCAAGTCTGCGCTTAAACTACAAGATTTAGACTGTCTTCCTGTTCAGCATTTGTATCCCCAATGCTGCAGGGTCAGAGAAGACTCATGAATAAATAGGTCATGGAATTTGGTTTTATTTATTTTCTAAAATTATAATAACTGCCGTTATCACTGGTGCAAGGTGAGGGACTGGCAGCATTGCAAAATGAAATCCATCTATTTAGTCACAGCAAGGAGGTTCTCCACTCTCTGCTCCCAGACGACCATAAAACCTGATGTATGTCTCAGTCTGGTGTTCCCCATACTAGTGCAGCACACCACCACCAAGTTACCAGTGAGTCACCTACTGTCTGAAGCTATGTGATGTTTAGATCTGCTACGCATCTGAAATACTGACTGTGCCATTAAACAGAATGAATTGAAATGGAGGGCTGAGAACAGCTAATATGCAGTGTGGTCTGGTGGTTAAAGCACCAGTTTGGGAACCAGGAAGTCGCAGGTTCAAACCCTGCTAGAGTCAAAATATTCACTTTGTGACCTTGGGCAGTCACTCAACCTTCTAGTGCTCCAGCCTACCCAGCTGCAGAAATGAATAGGAGCAGGATCCCACTGAAAATGAGATGTTGCCTTGCAGCTGGTCTGTGGAAAGAAAAACAAAACAAAAAACAGATCAGACATTTCTAATTTGCCTAGACTAGATCTGATCTTTATTTATTTTTACCAGGAAAGACACACTAAGCTGAAAGCTTGTTAACAGGTGTGACCTGGGAGCACAAGGAAGCTAAGTGACTTGCTCAGGGTCACACAGGATGCAAGTGGGGGCTCTGGGATAGAGTACTCTGGCTCATTACTGGCTTACAGGCCAAAACCCATCATTGTCTTCTCTATATGGAAGTGAGATAGACCACTTGAAATAAGAAAAGCGATGCTACATTTTTTGCCAACTTACATATCTGGAAATGAGCCTTGGTTTAGTGTGCCTTTCCAGCTACCAATCTATAAATAAATAAATATCTAGTCTCCTTTGAAGATCTACGGGATTGTGCAACCTAAGAAAGCATAGTGCTATCCTTCTTGATGTCCTTAAGCACTTTTCAAAGTATGGTTAGATGGTCTTTAGCTGGGCTGCCTCCACAGCTTGGAATGCCCCACAGGAATCACAAACTGAATTTGCTAGTCAATCTCTTTTATCTTAAGGTCCTCCTTGGTCAATTTTGTGTTGACAAATGTGTTTGCTATTAAAACACTATATGCACTTTGTTTTACTAGGATGTGAAACACTTGCTTTTGTTCTATTTTCTCTGCTATAAAACCTATCTCTAGTTGCTGCTTTGTGCTAGTCTTTGTATTAGATTACACCTACTGACTTGTATTATGAACTCGTTTCAACCGGCGATTGTGAATGACTCTGGACAGGTCATGTGCTTATTTTTGCTGTGGAGACTTTATGGTACTGATGTTGTGATGTCAGGACGTTATGACTTACTGCACTATTGATGCACGGCCTGTCCTGAGTGATTCACAATCGCCGAAACAGGAAAAACGACCATGAAAAATTAAAAAGCATCAAAAGACACAAGACGAAATCAACAAATATAACATGCTTTTGGTTGGGAGCCTCCCATACAAAACAAAATCAACCAAGAACGGTATATATTGTTTATTGAATACAGCACTTTATTTTTTATCGGGCGTGGAGCCCCCAACTGAAAGCATATTGCTATATTCAATGAAATGAGGAAAACGTACTGTGTTCAATAAACAATGTGTCCTGTTCTTGGTTGATTTTGTTTTTTATGGGGGGGGGGGCAGAGCCTCCCCAACTGAAAGCATGTTGCTGTGTTCAATGTATGTATTCAATAAAATGAGGACAATGTGCTGTATCTCCTGGTTGATTTTGTTTTAGCTGTACTCCAAGAGCACAGGACCGCAGCTGTTGATGTTGATGTCAACGTACTATAAGTATCCTAGTGTAAAAATTGACATGCAGCTTGTCCAGAGTGCTTCACAATTTCCTTCTGTATTATGTGTACTGTATTATATGTACAGTAATTTCACCTTTTGTATTGTTACCTGCCCTAACCAGGACCTCCTTGTAAATGAGCATTGCTCAATGGAGCTATTTTTCCTGGTAAAATAAATAAATAGAAATACAAATTGAGGAATACTGTTGTATGCATTGAGAGAGAGAACATTTATTTATTTTGTTGACTAGGTGAGCTACCTAGAACTGAGTCCTCAGGAAAAAATACAAAATATTAAATTATAACTCTGGATTACAGACAAATGTGTATTGGGGCAGAAGGGGAACATTGTTTAACCAGGAGTAGCATGCTAAGCCGAAGCTTGTCTCCAGATGTGACCTGGGAGCACAAGGAAGTTAAGTGACTTGCTCAGGATCACACAGTATGCACCTAGGCAGCTATGGGATTCAAACCCAGGTCTCCAGATCTGCAGCTTAGAACCTTAACCCACTGCACTATACTGCCTCCAAAAAGGGACATGTTATTGAAAAAAAAGTTACACGTCCATCTGTTGTTTCTTTGTTGCAAAATATCAGTATTAAAGCTTTTTTTCAACATCCATGTATATCTGTCTATATCCGTCTTTCAGAAGAGATGTTACACTGAAGTCCCATCTGTCTGTTCGTGTGCTTGTTTAGGGGATCCCATGACACTTCTAAAAAAGAGTAGTGGAATCTCCCCAGTGTCATGGACAATATTCACCAAGGAAATCCACCAACCTTGTTCAGTATTAATTACTTCGCATCAGTATACCCGACCCCCCACCACTAATGGAGAAGGCTGAGAACAGCAAGTGTTTCTTAGCCTTCCCTGCTGGTCAAGAAAAAACAAATATACCACAGTACAAACTGCACCATGTTCCCAGTGGTACAGTAACTTTCTATAAATGAAATATTGTACTGAACACGGTGGTCAACTACAACTAAAAAACAAAATCAAAATCAATAAATTAATACATTAATAAATCACAGTATAGCCTAGTGGTTAGAGTAACAAGCTTTGAATGAGGTTGTTACATCCAGCAGACATAAGTTTGATTCCCACAACCTCCAATTGCATACTGTGTGACTTTGGGCAAGTCACTTAACCTCCCCAGTGCTCTGGGTCACCACTGAAAACAAATACTTGTGTCTAGTGGGCCTTACCTGGTTACCAAAATAATAAAATAAAGAAATGAAAACAATAGATAAACGGTCAGCCACAATAAGACAAGTGCATTGATAACTAATGCCTTATTATCCACTTGCTATTACCTGTATTTTATTTTTGCATGCTGTATACATGTTACATTGTACCATTATGTTGCTCCTTGTATCATTTTGTTGCCTTTTGCATTGTACATTTGCCCCTCCCCCTTCCCCCATCACTCCTGGAAACAAGCCTTGACTCAGTGTGCCTTTCCAAGTTACCAGTGCTCAAATAAATGTCTTTTTCAGACAGGTAAGAGTAGGGGCTGCTAGAGGGGATATGGAAATATCTGCAATGCGATTAAGAGCATCTGATAAATGAAAATAACATTGCAAACTACTCAGTTTCTAGTACCAAAATATGTAGTAAAAAAGCAATAATATTGTTTGTAAACCGTCATGTAATTCTGTGTATCGATACAAAAAATAGCATGGACGCAGTCTGTCAATAAAAAAGATAGTACAGTATCAGTACAACGTGTTTGACATTTTTCTAACTATGTCACAACTAGAACACATGTATCGACGATAATATACTCAGAAAGCATTTCAGATAGTATTGCTACATATAGAATAGTATCAGAACATAATATCAGTAGGGCTGATTCTTAATGACCTAACATCAAGCTTTCATTTACAATAAAATTGTTTCTAGACCTTTCAAAAGATAATTTCTTCACAAGGGATAACTTTGGAACTGTTAGGGTTAGAAATTTAAATGTTCTTTGATGTGAAAGCTTGGTACCAGCTAAGTTGATTTATAAACATATGATGTTGCTCCATCTTCCATATATTGATATATGAAAACACAAAGTGGTTCAAAAATGTTTTAAAATCATGTTATTTTTAACAACATATTACATCAACATCTATTGACATATATCAGCATGAGAGCCGTATTGTTATAATACTTTACGCTGCTCAAACTTTAAGCTTTCATAAAAAAATACATTTCTAACAGTTTAAAAGATACAGCTTTGAAAATATAATTTCAAGCATCATAAAATATCAAAATAGTTTTTTCGAATGGTCAGAAGATATTAGTGGTTGCTTTGTTTAAGAGTAAACTTATTATTTTCTAGTTCATACATTGTTGGGGGGGGATTCCTTATTCTATGGAGTTTAACAAGGGGCCCCCTATATCTTTTCATACTTAATGGGCATGTTCCTGTCCTGCAGAATGTTGGATTCTTTCCAGAGCCATGGGGGCTAGCAGGCTGACTGGCCAGTGGCAATTGGCGGAGAGGAGGCACTCATCCAATTTTGAGCAACTGTTTTTTTTTTTTGCGACGATGGCTAGGGCTAAATGCCACAGCCACCTATCTTCTTTTTGAACTGTACTGTTCTTCCTGAATGGGGTATGGCCCACCTCCTCCTCACAGAAGGAACTGAAGGGTATTCTCACTTAGTACAAGTGTGAGCATTCTCACTTAGTGTGAGTATTCTCACTTAGTACAACCACCAACTCTTACTGCAGGATTGTGTTTACAGTAGCCCAAAAGGGGGCCACCCAGGGACATGTCAGCACTAGATACATAGAAGTCCCCTAGCCTGGGGTCTGTACACAGCAAAGGATGGACAGGTTAGGGTTAATTCTGTGGAGCCTTGTGGGAGTGACATTAATCTAGTTTAAGAAACAATGCTGGATTTTCCTACGCTTACTACTTTTGGAAGTGACATTGTTATATATGCTGAAATATATAGACACATGTTTACATGCTTATAGAGATATATAGTTGTGCATTAATATTTTAAGCAAGTGTATGAATAGATAAGAACATAGTAATTTAAGGTTGGAAGGAATTCTAGGTTTATTGTGTTGCCCCCCCCCCTCACACACACACACACACTTCATAAGCAAGAATGAATAAGTATGCTGTACAAACATGTACTGATATGTGTGTGTGTGTGTGTGTGTGTGTTTATTTATTTGATTTATTTATTTTAGAAAGTTTCACCAGGAAAGACATACTGAGCTGAGTAGCTCATTGGTTCCAGCTGCGTCCTGGGGTAAAGGGACAGGGGAGAAAGAAAATATAACAGATCAGAGCATTTACAGTTCAGTATTTACAATATTTACAAAATATTTAGATTTACACACGAGTAGAACCATATATGCAATAAGAGGCATTCAACAACAAGGCAACTTAACAATTATGAGTTAAGGCTGGAACAGAGCAGAGGATGCTACTTAAATGATCCAGAAACTATTCAGGAGGAGGCAGTGAAAGTTTAAACAAGGGTTTGGGTGTAGGTAGCAGGAGGGCTAGGGCAGTGTTATAGGGGGGCTAGGGCAGTGTTATAGGGGAGCTAGGGTAGTGTTATAGGAGGGCTAGGGCAGTGTTATAGGGGGGCTAGGGCAGTGTTATAGGAGGGCTAGGGCAGTGTTATGGGGGGCTAGGGCAGTGTTATAGGGGAGCTGGGGCAGTGTTATGAGGGGCTAGGGCAGTGTTATGGGGGCTGGGGCAGTGTTATGGGGAGCTAGGGCAGTGTTATAGGGGAGCTAGGGCAGTGTTATGGGGGCTAGGGCAGTGTTGTGGGGAGCTAGGGCAGTGTTATGGGGCTAGGGCAGTGTTATGGGGGCTAGGGCAGTGTTATGGGGGAGCTAGGGCAGTGTTATGGGGGAGCTAGGGCAGTGTTATGGGGGCTAGGGCAGTGTTGTGGGGAGCTAGGGCAGTGTTATAGGGGCTAGGACAGTGCTGTGGGGAGCTAGGGCAGTGTTATGGGGTGAGGGCAGTGTTGTGGGGCAGCTAGGGCAGTGTTATGGGGCTAGGGCAGTGTTATGGGGGGCTAGGGCAGTGTTATGGGGAGCTAGGGCAGTGTTATGGGGGCTAGGGCAGTGTTATAGGGGAGCTAGGGCAGTGTTATAGGGGGCTAGGGCAGTGTTATAGGGGGGCTAGGGCAGTGTTATAGGGGAGCTAGGGCAGTGTTGTGGGGGAAGGAGAAAACAAGGGGCAAAAAATGGTGAGGAGGGATAGGTAGAATATGCAGAATGTATAGCATGGGCATTCCCTAACCTATGTTGTCTAAAGGAGTACTACACTTAAAACATGCATACATCCTCATATCTCCCCTTCCCCTCACCTCACCCCATAGTGGTGAGCTCTAGTCAAGGTAAGGCTTTTTTATTTTGTTTATTAAAGATATTTCATAGCACACTCATGTTAACATAGTCTCAGGAAGAATTCATGTGTCTAAATGCGGTAGTCCAGAAGGTTAAAGGTTATTTTGGAAGAATGTAATGTAACTATCCTGCCTCTACTTCGGGAATGATCACCAAACCAAACTAGTAGTAGTGGTAGTAAATTACACAATAAGGCACGCCAGGTCATGTGCTGCACTGGGATAACATCATACCTCAAGGTCACAGGCCGAGTGCCTTCAGTCACTCGAGAAGTAACATTATCCCAGTGACACACAACCTGAAGTGTCTTACTGTGATTATACAATGGATCCATGTATATGTTTACAGTTGTAAGCAGACTGTTTTATGAGCACTAGTTTCAACTGTGAGGTTGCGTGCTAAGAAAATATCACAGGTAAATCTGGTTCTCCACCAATCAGTTTTTGGCATTTTTAATCCATTATATAATTCTGTTTATTCAAGGAGTTGCTATTGAGTCCCTTCTCCTTTACACTGGAAATTCTGTGCTTGAAAGTTCTAGAAGCAACAAATAGGTTACAAGTTACAGGTTATGCAACAAGCCGGAGTCTGAGATATTATATTCAGTGGTTAGTTAGTTTTTGTAGATCAGAAAAGGACTGGACAATTCTTTTTTTTATTTCCTTTTATTGCAGTTACTAAAATAACATACAAAAAACATTTCCTTGGTTCCAAGGCATAACAATGAATAAAGAGTGAGTTTACATAAAAAGGAGATACATTTCTGTCACCCAGTGCTACAACATTGGGGGGGGGCACAATAAATGGAGCAAAAAAAGCAGTCCTAAAGTCCCAAAAGGTGGCCAATAATGCCATGGCCATGGACTGTTCATCAAAATGAAGTAACTTGATAATCTCCTGAGTGACAACATTCTTGAAAGTGTCTAAAAGGACTTTCAAAAGTCTGTGTAAAACTTTAAATCCAATACCATGACACCCATAAGGTAAGTGCATGTACTCTATGGACCCGGACTAGGCAATTCTACCGGTTTCCAGCCTCATACCGGGGGAGGGGGGTACAGATGGAAATCAACTGAAACTGAACCAGCTTGAGTTGTTGGTGGTATTTTTAGTGAATGGGGGACATGTGGCCAGGGCATTCTGTGTTATGCAAGTGTTGTAGGAATACCTAGCAACTTGGAAAGGGCTCTAGGTTCATTAAGTCACACCCCCCACTAACACAATAAGTTAGAAGGGACTCTAGTTTCATCAAATTGCATCCCCCCATGTTCATGCTTCCACCATGAGAGTGGAGCATTAATGGGTGGACAATTCTCGGCCTGCAGATCGACATGACCTGCGGCATGCTTGCGCTTTCCACCACCCACCCTGCATGGCAGGCGACACTCACCTACTGGATTTGGGCAAATGAGGGGGGCCACGGGTGTATCTTTAGAGACACCTTAGGGGATTCCACTAGGACCATTCTAGATAAATGGAATACTGATCTTGAATTGTCTGTTTCATATGAAGACTGGGTGAAACATGCTTTATCAGCTGTAAAAGTCACTTTTTACTCAGTCTGGAGGGAATTCACCTGGAAATGTTGGACAAGATATTTCAGAGCTCCAGCTTTATGAGCTAAATATATGTCTCCTGTATTTGGCGTTTATTGGAGAGGCTATAAATGCCAGGTCACAGACCTAGGTCATATATTTTACCTCTGGGGCTCAGTGGGCCTACCCGGTTATCAAAATTTAATAAATAAATAAATTGTGGCATTGCCTGTTGCTAACACTCTTTTGGTGCACATTGCAGATTGAGTTACAGGAATGCCTGGGTGACCCCATAGAATTAGCAGCAGAAATAGTATTATTGTCCATACTGCCAGACCATAGACCCTCATGGACCCGAAACTTACTGCCTATCTATTTGGTGGCAGCCAAAAAAGCTATCACAAGGCAGTGGATGACCTCGACTGTTCCCTCGGTTGCCGATTGGAGGGTCATAGTGTTGAACATTTGTAATATGGAAAAACGAATGGCATCCATTCATGAAAGGATGGACGCTTTCACTGTTCTGTAGCAAAGATGGGTGTGGTACTGAGCCCAGCTCGATCCTGGTTTTTTCCCTGAAGAGGCTTTCTGTGGCTCATGAGGTGGTGCTGCTCTCAGTGAAGGGGGAAGGGGGAGGGGGGCTGGGGAGGATATGTGTGAACTGATGGGATATTAATCATTGCACAACTTTCTGCTTTCCATTTCCTCCTACTTTTCTTTTTTGGTGCAAGTATCTTAATAGTCTGTAGCCTATGAAACTATAAATGAAAGACACTGTACTATCATGCATCTGTGTCTTCATACCCTTTTATAAGCTTTGCAGGTGTGGTCTACACCAACAGTTTTCACTAATATGTGTGATTTTTGTGATGCCTTATATGTTAAACTTAGTGAAAATTAAATAAAAGAAAAAATGAGGGGGCCACCCAAAAAGCACCATCATGGGAGTAAGCCACAAGGGAAGAAGGTGAGTGCTGCTCTGGAGCACGGGGACAGGTGACGGAGCTGGCCAGTGGCTTTCTGAACAGCAGAAGGGGGTTGGTTGGGGTGTAGGAAAAAGGGGGTTGGTCAGGATGTGGGAGAAAAAGAATAATAAAAAAAACAGACGTCCTGATCATATTTAAGCAGTAAGGCATGACAGGGGGTGTGTTATGGTGGAATAACGGCATGAGACATAGCCAAACACTTCCACCACTCGAGAAGGTCCGTTTGCCCACCATAACGCACCTCCTGGAGTGCCTTATTGTGATTATGAAATGGGTAATTTTTAGTAAATTGTATGTCTGTTTTAAACATATTACTTTCAGCTGAGCCATTGTGCTGGGATAACGGCCCACCTGAAAGCTGCTCTCGGCCAGTGAGGAGCCAGCATTCTTTCTACCCATTTCACAATTTATAATATGTTTATATGTATAATGTTGCCTTCTCTAAGAAATTCTTCTCAGGCAGTTTGTATGCCAGTACTGATCAGTTTCACTTCGCAGTTCTCTCATCCCAGAAACCTGAGAAGGTACTTTTTTTTACTTTCTATTTTATCTCCCAGCTCCCAAGTAAGCTCTCATCAGCTGTCCCCACACTCAGCCCTGTCCCCTGCCTTCTCCCGGACTTACCCCTGCTTCCTTGTTCTCTTAATTCCCCCCCCTCCAGGGTAGGGTCAATGGTTTGCACCAAGCCTGGTCAGAGGTCCTCTTTGGTCCAGAGGTAGTTGCCCAGGTCAGAGGTGCGGGGCACGCAGAGTTGGGGGCCAGCGACACTGTGCCTCAGCTAGGGTTTTCCTTTTTTTTTTTGCATTTCCCTGGGATGCTGACTGGCCAGAGCTGTCAGTGCATTTGTGGGGGTGGTGCAGCTGGGAGTGCACTTCACCAGTGGTGAAAATAGATGACCGGGAGAGGAGCAGTGAGCCAGGCTCATTTCCAGGCATAACCTTGGGGAGAAGGAAATGGGAGGGGAAAAAAGAACAATAAAAACTGCCAGTATAGCCTAGAGGTTAGAGTAACGAGCTGTGAATGAGCTTGTTATATCCAGCAGACATGTGTTTGAGTCCCACAATCTCCACTGTGTGACTCTGAGCAAGTCACTTAACCACCCTAAGCTCCCAGGTTGCCCCTGAAAACAGGCACCGTGCTTAGTGGGCCTTACCTGGTTAACAAGGAATTTAATAAAAAGTTTAATTTACAAACATCACTGTGATTACAACAGAAAACAACAACTGTAATCAGAATTAAAACTATGAGACTAATATGAGACTTGAATTTGAAACTGAATGCCTGCTCATGTTTTTCAGTTGCAGTGGAGGAGGCTCAGAGGGATCCGCAGGTGCCACTTGTGAAGAGGACATGCCAGGCTGCTGGGCCCCCTGGCTGTGAAACGGAGGCAGAGCCCAGTCTCCAGAATATCGCAGTGTCCCTGGAAGACAGAGAGCTCTGGGAGCGCTTCAGTAATTTAGGGAATGAGATGATCATCACCAAATATGGAAGGTGAGTCTGTTACAAACCTCTCCTTTGTCAGCTAGACACTACCCTTCCCCTGCCTCCACCTCCGTCCTCTGAACTAGTTTGAAGTTGTGTTTCTGTTTATCCCATCTAACAGCTGTGTGCACTCTGATTGCCCCCACATACTACTTACACCACAGTGAATATGCACTTTACATTTTAATTATATGTTCAGACTTTATATATGTTTAAATATACTCAGAACTCAGGGATAATATATCTCAGAACAGTTCTCCCATCCACCATTCTGGTTGCAGAGTCCCTTCTACACAAAACATGTTTTTTTAACATTTAGGATCGGGTTATTTCACTGGAGCCACGCTTCGAGTTGTTTGAAGTCATTTCCCAATGCTAAGCTAATCTGGCTAATGTTGGCAGAGGAGCTGTACAATACAGTGTCATCTGTGAACAGTTGGAGAGAGGCTCCACCACAGTAGTCAGGCATATCGTTTATAAATAGTGAAAACAATAGCAGACCCAGGATTGAGCCTTGAGACGCACCATATGAAATGTGTCTTTGTTCTGAGAGACAGCCCTGCCACATAACGAGTTGCTTGTGGTCAGTCAGGTAATGTCTAAACCAGTGGTGGGACAGCTCATCCAGACCAGTAGTTTGGAGTTTTCCCATTAGTAGGACATGGTTTACAAGGTCAAAGGCCTTAGTGACATTTATAAAAATTGCCCTGCCGAGTTTGGTTGCCTGAAGTATGTCGATCATCAACCTAACCAGGGCAGTATCAGTGCTGTGGTGGCTTCTAAACCCATGTTGCAATGGGCAAGGATATGGTGAGTCTCAAGGTATTCTAGCAGTTGATAAGACACTGGCCTTTCCTGTATCTTTGCTAGGATACAAAGAAGGGAGATGGGCCTATAAATTTCTATGGGTTCTCTTTGGCCTCCTTTGTGGATGGGAACTACCACAGCTGTTTTCTTCTTTTCCAGGATGATGCCCAGGAGAAGTGATATGTTTATAAGGCGTGTGAGGGGGTGGCAAGGACAGGGGCCACCATTCTTAGGAATCGGTGATCTAGTGTGTCATACGGAGGGGGGCTGTCCATATTGATCTGGCATAGCTGCAAGCGGATTTCCTTTCTCGTGACAAGTCTGAAGTGGAAATTGGGTTAGTGCAGTTGGACTGCAGTTAAGGAAGGGGCAGGAGGGCTCAGGGAGTGAGCCTGAAAGGGAGATTTAAATCTCTCCAAGTCTGCACAAAATGTATTGAAAGAGGAGGCCATGGGGATCAGATATAGTTTGGCCATCAGTGTGAATGTTATGAGTGGTGGGACTAGGCCAGCCTTTTAATGTTAAGTTGATCTGGGCCCAGATGTTTTTAGGGTCGGATAGGTTTTTGACCTGGAGATTTTGCAAATATTCTCTTTTGGCATTTTAAGATTGACCTTGTAGGTGTTTTGTAATCTTTGATAGGATTGTAATCCAATGTTAACCAGATTTTTTTATTGCTCCCAAGCTTTGTCTCTCTGTCTCAGTGCAACATGGAGTTCACTACTCTACCACCTTCAGCAGTGCCCATTTGCTCTGTGCTGTTTTTTTGCATTGTATTTTTTATTAAGCTTTTTTTTTTTTTTTTGCAAGAGAACACTTAAAAAAGCACACATTTCTGGGTGAGTCCAAAATACATACAAAATTCACAAGAGTTAATCTAAGCCCCCACCGATACAGTAATAGGAGCCACCCCAAGCAAGACGACATGGGGGAAATAGCCATTAGTCTATCATGTAAAAATACGTAAGCCTACAGTCAAGGGAGGGTCCCAGAGGGAGTAACCAATACCAGCTGGCCCCAGATAGGAACTAGCCAGCATGCGAGCCATCCAGCCCACAACTCCCCCTGCAGGATTTCAAAAGAAAATATGAACCATAGATTAAAAACATATCAACTTAATAAAGCAGGCACAATTGCCCACATATTCCAACGATAAATGCAATAAAACAAACTGTGATCCTATTATAGGGCAAAACTAGGTTCAATCACCCCTATATAAAGTTAAATACACGTCGGGTGGAACAAATGCTATAAAAGAAAGAACAGCACTCCATGATAAATGCAGCCACAAGTTAAGATAGTTCAGGTCCCTGCAGTATAGTCCAGTGTACAGGCTTAGAAAAATAAGTATGTTTAATATCACCAGGACCAAAATTAGCGACATGAGCCCACTATAGCAGATTTAGGATATACTCCAAAAGCACGCACCACCCAATTGTGAATTAGAAACACAGATATTTAAACTTTAAGGGGTGAATAAGCTGAATATACTTTGCAGTTCGATATAAAGTCCAAAGAACACTCTCCTTCCGTTTCAACAGTCCCATCCTCAAGGCACCTCTCCCGCTCAATAATGCGCAGCACCTTCTCCACTCCTTTCGGGTAACTAAATAGGTAGGTCTTATCGTTCCATGAGAGTCACAGTCTAGCTGGCAATAATAGCTGATGAGGGACTTTTAGTTGCTGCAAGCGACTCCAGACCCCGTCAAAAGATTTGCAGTGCTGTCAGGTGCCGTAGGAAAGAGCAGGAAAAATATGAAGGTCTGTGTCTCCATACTTAAGTTGCTGCCACCTTCTTGCCGTGGTTAACAGTGGTATACCATGATGATAGTGACCGCATATGGGCAACTGTCAAAATGGTGACCCATATAATGGTGCTATTATCATAGGTGACTGTAGGGGGACGGCGAATGCTGCGACCGGGAGGTAGGGTGGGCAACAGGATGTGGAGGGATGGGGAACAGGGATGTGACCTTGTGGTGAGTCTGCTTCTGCCGAGCCAACGATGTGGTGTGGTGGGTAGGGTGGTTGGCTCCGACGGAGCAGGTCCTGGGTTCGGGACTGGGGGCAGCTGTAACTTTTGCGCTTCCCACAGCTGCAGGACTTACATTTTTTGTTTGAACCAGGCTGTGCCCCCCTCTCCAACATGCATCCCCCTGGGGTTGAGAATCTTTAGGTGGGGGGCACAGCCCCCCCACATGCACAATTTCCCGGTCGCCTTTTTCTGCATATCGCCAAAAATGTTTTTGGCGTTAATGCAGGTCTTGATAATAGCGATCACCTTTGTGTGGTTGCTATTATCACATAGAACCATTAACAAACTGTCCCTGTCTCCCATGCCCATACAGACCACCACAAATGCACACCCAGTGCTCTATGAGGGGTGAGTCTGAAGACCCTCTCCAAAGACAGTGACGGTTCCTCCTCAGAAAGTCCCAGTAACTCTGGCAGAAAGACACCGGTGAATTCTAAAGGGTCTTCCCCCTCAGCTGACTCCAGCAGGTACCAAAATGCAAACATTTCTTTCTCGCACCTGATTCTCCAGGACTTCTAGGTGTTGACGTAGCCAGGTGGTGTCACTGATTAGCTTGGTGGACAAGTCCATAGTTTTGTTCAAATTTGTCTTCAGTTTAGAGACTGACTGGCTGGTGGTGTCCATTCTTGTTTCCAGAGCTGCAACTCTGGGGGTTAATGAGGCGAATTTATGGTCTAGATCCCGGACCGTACACACCAACTGTTGTAGTGTGTTGTTGATTGTAGGTAGGGACACATCTTCGGTGTTCACAGAACTAGAGGTCCCTGCCATGCCACCCTGAGGAAGCCCACCATCCCACTTGCCTTTCAGGTGGAAAGAATCTATGGAGACAGCCACAGAACTCTTAGTTTTCCCCATATTGGCCACCAGTAAGGATTCAGAGGTTCAAGTAGTATAATATGACCAGGGAAGATGTACAAACTTTAGGTCATATAGTAAAACATAAAAAATAGTCTCCGGAGCTCCCACAGTATGCTGTCTCCCATGTGGCTGCTCTCTAGCGCCCCCCACTGTGTGCTGTCTAATTGGGGCATGTTGATTTAAAAGACTAGTAAAGCTGTGTATGAAGAAATCTAGGGCACTGTTGACATCCAGCAGATCAGTTATTGACCACCAGTTGACTTCATTTAGGCTACAGAGGAAGGAGGTCACATCAAAGTTTGAGAGGTCTCAAACCTTGATAGTCCTGGGGATGGGCTGGGACATTATTTTTCCAGATGCAGAACACCGGGGAGTGATCACTAAGTGAGTGTGGGAGGGTACCAGCTGCTCAGATCCTGCCTGGTCTGTTAACCAGAATCCAGTCGAGAAGTGAGTGATTACCAGTTCTATTATTTATCCTGGTGGGCTCATCAATTAGCTGAGAGAGGTTCACGCCAGACAGGGCTGACTTAGTCCCTGAGTGACAGCTATGCATCCAGTTGATATTAACCCCCCATCTGTATTAATTCACCCAAACAGTTGTCAGTTAGGCAGCTGGTCAGGGGGGGATAGTGCAGTTTGCATCACATTAGGGCAGTGGTTCTCAAATGGTGAGGCCAGCCTCCCAAGGGAGGCCCCATACTGTTCCAAGGGAGGCCCAGTGAAGTCTGAGAATGTACAGTACTTAAATTTTAAGTTTTGAATGTTTTGTGTGAAGGGAACACGCAAACTAAATATGGATAATGGCAGGTGAATTTCTTTACTTATGCATAGACTGGTGACCATGAAAGGCCCTGAGCCAAAGCTTGTTTATCCTGTAGGCGTGTATTTACATGTACATTGGTGACTAAGAAGGCACTCTGAGTCAAGGCTTGTTTCTACAGTAGGTGTTTATTTTATATGTAAATTGGTGTCTGTAAAAGGCACTCTGAGCCAATGCATGTTTCAGGTGTGATTTTGGTAAGGGTACAAGAAGTTGCTTAACAGGGTAAGGGGGAAGAGATGATGTGGCTAGGTTAGTTGTTCCAGATAGAGAGGAAGTAGCATAATAAGGGTCCAAGAGTCAGAATAGTGGAGTGACAAGGATAACCTGGGGTGTGGGGTTTTGGGTGGAGAACAATAAGTCAAATAAAAAGAGAATATACTCTGTCAATATTATTAGTCTTGCTTGATTCCTGGTGTACTGTGCAAAAGTATAATACATTTTTTCTAAGGGAGGCCCAAGATTTTTTCCAAATTTGAGGGAGGCTCAAAATCTGTTCCATGGCTTGGGGGAGGCTCACTATCACAAAGTGTGAGAACTAATGCATTAGGAGAATTGTATATGCAGCCATTGTGCAGGCTTTTGGCACCTCCCCCATGGCAATGATCATGTAAATGGCTCTGCAGGGAGAGTTATCACGGGCAGGTGTGGCCATTTCAGTGGCCCTAATGTAAAGGAGGACCTCATCTCCTTTTTCACCTATCCTGTCTTTTCAGAAGATTGTATACCCTGTGAGATTTATTTCATGGGTCAGTACAGAAGGCTTGAGCCTGGTCTCAGAGATACCTAATATGTCGGGCAGTACAGGCTGGACCAGGCTTCAAGCTCACGTATTTTGGGATGCAGGTTGTTGACATTCAGATGAGCTATTCTGAGACCTTTAGTGTGGTATCAGCGGGGGTCCCTGGGTGAGGACACTCTGATATTGGTGGGAATGGGGCATGGACTGGTTTCAACATCTCCCACTAGCAGTAAGAGTGATATATTTATTTATTTAAAAGTTGGTAACCGGGAAAGGCACACTGAGCCAAGGCTCATTTCCAGGTGTGACCCGGGGAAGGACAAGGAGTAGCGTATAACAAAGTAGCATTTGTACACGGTAATGCAGACGATTACACAGCTTTAACTAGATGTAGAGTATAATAGGTAAATAGCAGTGATACACAACATAACAGAGCCCTCACACATCAGATAGAAACAATGGAAAGGGCATCGGTACAGGGATCCTGGGGCAATGCCTTGGTGCAAGACAGAGTGATAACAATAGCACATACAACAACGAGGTAGTCATAACAGCAGTTCATACACACAACAGATACTAAGGGCTGGCATTGGAGGGACAGGATGGAGGGGGATTTGGGCAAGGGGAAGGGCATGAGAATTGTTAAACTAAGAGGGTGAGTGGCAGAGACATGGAGGGATGAGGAGAGACATCTGAAAGGATTTTTGATGGCCACCACAGTCGGCAAGCCATGAACCATGAGGGGTAATGAATTCCACAAGGCAGGGAGCCAGTGGGCAAAGGCTTGTTTCCCAGACAGGGAGTGTGGGGTAGCTAATGAGAAGGACAATGGGTCACACAAGCACAGGGCATAGCCTGGGCTAGGGGTGGGGGCTATTAGAGAGGGGAGGTAGGAGGGAAGAGTGTTGAACCAGAAATGTTGTGATAAAGGACACACAGTGAGCAAGCCGGCAACTGGCTAGAGAGGGGAGGGATACTGTTTGGTAAAGGCTGACATGGTGCATGCAGTGGGGGAGGTTAATGGCAAAACGGCAGAAGGTATGGAACAGCGGGTCTAGTTTGGCCAAGGAGGACGGGGGGGCAGCACTGCAGACCACATCGGTGCAGTTGAAGGAGGGGAGAATAAGTTTGGCTATGACTTCTTTCCTGACTGGGAGGGAGAGACTGAGTTTCCGCCTGTGCAGCATGCCTAGCTTGGGTTGGAGTTTGTTATGAATTGCGTCGAGGTGAAGGGAGAAGTCTAATTTAGGGTCCAGCAAGACTCCCAGGTATTTGTAGCTGTCGACTGCTGAAATTTTGGAACCATCAAGAGCATAGAAGGGGGGAGGGCAGTTTGTCCAGCTTCTGGGTGGAACCGAACACCATTGCAACAGTTTTTTCTGTGTTGCACTTTAGAGACTCAGCGTCTAGCCAGCGCAGAATGCTCTCAAAATCAGACTGGAGGATGGATTTGACTTGGTCTAGGGAGGGGCCTGAGGTGAAGATCACTGAATCGTCCATGTACATTTGGAAGTGTGAGGAAGGGCAGACAGTTGGCAGGTTATTTATGAAGATGGAGGAAAGGGTGGGGCCAAGGGTTGATCCTTGCGGGACTCCGACAAAGATGGGGAGGGAGGAGGGTTTTGTTTCACCCAGCTGCATGAACTGAAATCTGTCTGACAGATGGGCCTTGAACCAGTTGACAGCAGTGGGAGGCCTGTTGAAGCAAGGTCATCTATAAGGAGTTTGTGGGCAACGGAGTCAAACGCTTTGGCCAGGTCCATGAAAATAGCCAAGGTAAGGTGACTTTTATCCATCGCATTGTGGTTAGGCAGAGAAGGGATGAGGAGGTGGAATGGTGTCATTGAAAACCAGATTGATTAGGGGTCAGAACTTCGTAGGTGGCCAGATAGGAGTTTAATCTTTTGGGTATGAGAGATTCCAGTATCTTGGAGAGGGCAGGGAGAAGCGAGATAGGCCTACAGTTGCCTGGGTTTGAGGGGTCACCTCCTTTGTGAAGGGGAATGACCTTGGTCAGCTTCCAAGCTTTGAGCAGGGAGCTAGACGAGAGAGAGAGAGAGAGAGAGAGAGAGAGAGAGATTAAAGAGGTGGATGATAGGAGGGACAATGGCAGGGGCTGAAATTTTCAAAAGTTTGGGGTTGATTCTGTCGGAATATAGATTGAAGCCATGGGATTAGGGATGGGGGAGCAGGCCATTTCAGCATGTTGTGCTGTCACAGGCCCCAGAATAGTTTAGAAACATAGAAACATAGACTTTGATGGCAGATAAGAACCACTTGGTCCACCCGGTCTGCCCATTTCCCTACCTATTGGATAAGCTGCAGATCCTAGTTAACCAATAGCCTACTTCTTCCTAACCTCCACCAGAATTGTCTTATGTCTGTCCCATGCATTCTTGAATTCCCCCACTGTTTTTGACCCCACAACCTCCTCAGGAAGGCTGTTACATATGCCCTCTCTGTGAAAAAAATACTTCCTCATGTTGCCCCATAGCGTTCCCCCCATCTTGATTAGCCCCTTGTTCTTGCAAATCTGTTTTTCTAAAAGATGCTACCCTCTTGGACTTTGTTGATTCCACTGATGTACTTAAACATTTCTATCATGTCCCCCCCTCTCCCTCCTTTCCTCGAGGGTTTCAAGCAGTTTCTGTTTCTGCATAGGCCATGCAACATTAGCATGGGTGGTACACTGCCCCTTGCTGTAAAGAATGCCGCTGTTGGAGGCTGGGAGAGATTCCACAGGGGAGTGTATCTTGGGGTTAGTAGCCCAATAACAAAGCAGTCCATGCAGACAGAAAATAAAATATACGTTGCCGCTGTAACTATACCCTTAAAGGCCAAGGTCCAATGAATTAAGGAATCAGGTAAGGATGCTGTGAACATGTAAGGGGAAGACAAACTATTTGTGCTGGGGGAGTATGGCTGCAGCGCTGGGGGAGCAAGCTGTATTTTCTGTGGAGGCAGATATTAGGGAGGCAGTATAGCACAGTGGTTTAAGGCTCTGAGCTGCAAATCTGTTGACATCCAGCAGACCAGACATAGGTTTGAATCCCACAGCTTCCACTTGCAGACTGCGTGGCCCTGAGCAAGTCACTTAACTTTCCTGGGCTCCCAGGTAGCACCTGTAAAAACGCTTTCAGCTTAGTGTGCTAGTCCTGGTTAAACAACTTAAAAAAAAAAAAAAAAAAAAGGCACAATGTAGATACCATCCTGAGGTTCACTACAATCCCAGAAAAGGGAACAGACTTCTTAGAGAGGACTGTGTTAGGAAGTTTAGCAGCTCTAGGTGCAAAGCAAACCGGGTTGGGGGGGTTAACAGTGGGAGATAATATAATGACCATTTAGCTTAGAAAACAGTCCTACCCTAGATAGGGTGCTGGCTATGTTCAGCAGCACAGGCGATTTCTAAAACACAACCACAGAGGAAGGCAATAAGAAAGAAGAGGATACAATTCCCCTGGAATAGAAACATAGAATTTGATGGCAGATAAGGACAACTTGGCCCACCCAGTCTGCCCATTTCCCTACCTAATGGATAAGCTGCAGATCCTAGTTAACCAGCAGCCTACTTCTTTCTACCCCCAACCCCTAGAATTGCCTTATGGCTGTCCCATGCATGCTTGAATTCAACCACTATTTTTGACTCCACAACCTCCTCCGGAAAGCCATTCCATGCATCCACAACCCTCTCTGTGAAAAAATACTTCCTTACATTACCTCTGAGCCCCCCCCCATCTTCAAATTGTGCCCCCTTGTTCTTGCACACCTCTTTTTTAGAAAGATGCTACACTCTTGGACTTTGTTGATGCCCTTGAGGTACTTGAAAGTTTCTATCATGTCCCCCCTCTCCCTCCTTTCCTTGAAGCTATACATATTAAGCTCCTTTAGTCTGTCTTCATATGTCTTCCGGTGCAGACCCTGCACCATTTTAGTTGCCCTCCTCTGGACAGCTTCCATCCGGCCTATGTCCTTGCGGAGACTGGGTCTCCAGAACTGCACACAGTACTCCAGATGGGGTCTCACCAGCTGTCTGCACAGAGGGATAACAACTTCCTGCTTTCTACTGGTGATGCCTCTCCCTATGCATCCCAGTATCCCACAGCCCTCCTTACTGCCCTCTCACATTGCTTGCCCACCTTTAAGTCATCTTATATGACTACCCCCAGGTCCCTTTCCATTTTTGTTGTTGTTAGTATCTCACCCCCTACTGTGTACTCTTCCCCTGGGTTTTTGTTTCCCAGGTGCATTACCTTCCACTTCTTAGCACTGAATTTAAGCTGCCATACATTTGACCATTCCTCTAACCTTGCCAAGTCCCTTCTCATCCTTCTCACCCCACCTTGTGCATCATCTCTGTTGCAGATCTTTGTGTCATCTGCAAAGAGACATACTTTTCCTTCCAGTCCCTCTGCAATGTCGCTTATAAAGACACTGAAGAGGACTGGTCCTAATACTGAACCCTGCAGTACCCCACTTGTAACCCCCATTTCTTCAGAGTGGACTCCATTTACTATTACCTTCTGTGTGCTATTCTCCAGCCAATTCTTTACCCAGGCTATCATCTTGGGACCCACTCCCAGGCTGGCTAACTTGTATAGTAATCTTTTGTGTGGGACTGTGTCAAATACCTTGCTAAAGTCTAGGTAGGCGATGTCCACAGCCCCTCCGTGATCTACTACTTTGGTCACCCAGTCAAAGAAATCTATTAGATTCGTCTGGCATGACCTTCCCACTGTGAATCTATGCTGCCTTGGGTCCTGTGCCCCTCTGGCCTCTAGGTGCTCGACAGTTCTTTCCTTCAGAAGTGATTCCATCATTTTCCCTATCACTGAGGTTAAACTAACAGGTCTGTAGTTTCCTGCTTCTGCCCTGCTCCAACTTTTGTGAAGGGGAATCACATCTGCCCTTCTCCAGTCCTCAGGTACCACCCCATCCTCCCATGATTTGTTAAAGAGGGTAGTCAGTGGTGTCACTAGTTCTACCCTTAGTTCTTTTAGAATTCTGGGATGAATCCCATCAGGCCCCATTGCTTTGTCTACCTTCAGTTTTGAGAGTTTTTTCAGAACCCTTTCTTCTGTAAATGGGCTGGTATCAATTTCTGTATCGAGTGTTTCTGTTGTTTGTTGTAGGTACCTCCCCCTCTTCATTTGTAAATACTGAGCAAAATATTTGTTTAGTATCTCTGCCTTTTCACAGTCACCCTCTGCCCACCTCTCCCTTTATTAAGCCTCACTATCCTCCCTCCTTGGTCTTTCTTCGCTCCCTGATGTACCTAAAAAAGGTTTTATCCCCCTTCTTAACTGAGCTGGCGATCTTTTCCTCAGCTCAGGTCTTTGCTGTTCTGACTGCCTTCCCAGCTTCCTTTTGCTTTAACTGATACAATGCTCTATCCTGCTCCTTCTGTGATTCCTTGTACTTTCTGAATGCTTTCTTTTTCATTTGAACCTTCACTGCCACCTCCTTTGAGAACCATAGTGGTTTCTTACATCGTTTTGTTTTATTTGCTTCACACAAAGGCGTGTTACCTCTGTGATGGCAGTTTTAATTATTCCCCATTGTTCTTCCACCCCTCCTTCCTGCCCATTTGCTAGTGCATTCCTTAGGCACTCACCCATTTTGGCAAAGTCAGCCCTCCTGAAGTCCAGTAGTTTTGCCTTTGTATGGCTTGACTCTATTGCTGTGTTTATTGTGAACCATACTGTTCGATGGTCGCTAGTTCCCAGATGGCTATCCACTTCTACATCTGTGATCCTCTTTCCATCTCCATTTGAGAGAACCAGGTCTAAGATTGCACCCTCTCGAGTGGGTTCCAATACTAGTTGTCTAAGACATGCCCCCTGTAGGGCATCTAGGATAACCCCACTCTTAGAAGTGGCTGCTGCAACTGCACTCCAGTTAACATCTGGCATATTCAGATCACCCATCAGCAATATCTCCCCTTTTTCTGCCATTCTAAGTACACTTTCTATCATTTCCTTGTCCATTTCCTCCCCCTGAGAGGGGGGTCTGTATACAACCCCTGTGCAGATTGTGGTGCCATTGCCTGTCTCCAAATTGACCCACAGTGCTTCTCCTCCTCCCTGTTTACCCTTTTGTTCTGTTGCTTTGATTCCTTCCTTTGTGTAGAGAGCTACTCCTCCTCCTCTTTTACCCTCCCTGTCCCTCCTGTAGATAGTGTATCCTGGTATGTTTACGTCCCAGTCATGGTGCTGTGTGTACCATGTTTCTGTGACTGCCACGATATCTAGATGTTCCTCCTCCATCAAGGCCACTAATTCAGGAAGCTTGTTACCCAGACTACGGGCATTGGTACTCATTGCTCTCCATTTTTTGATGGCTTTACCTTCTGTAGCAACATCCCCCACTGACCTTTCTACCTTGGCCTTTTCTCATTTAGTACCCTGTTTTGTAGGGGAGGCTGGGATTTTCCTGCTGCTTATCAGTGTCTCCCCCTTGACTAGTTTAAAAGCTTGCCAAAGAGCATTTAAACCGATTGCCCAAAGACTTGTTCCCTTCCTGGACAGATGCAGACCATCCTGCCAGTATAGGCTGGTGTCCTCCAGATAGAACCCCAGTCCCCAATGAAGCCAAACCCTGTGCTCCACCATTTTTCAACCATTCGTTAAACTGCATGGTGCAGTACCTCGCCTCACCCATACCACTGACAGGCAGCACCTCTGAGAAGGATACTGTGTGTGCTACTTGTCTTAGGCCCCTTCCCAACTCTACAAAGTCCTTCTGCAGTGCTCTAATCTCATGATGAGCCAAGTCATTTGTCCCTAGGTGGACAATGACGTCCAGCTCAGACTCCCGTGCAACTGTTCTCATGATCCTAAGGATGCGCTTCCTGTCCCTCCAAGCCATGGCACCAGGCAGGCACCTTACTTCAGTTTTCCTTACTCCCTCCAGTTCTGTCCCCCTAATAATTGAGTCCCCCACCAGGAGCTGCTTCCTTTCCCTGTGGTGTCCTCTGTCTCCTTCATGAGGGCCTCCCTTGTGACAGTTGTCTGCAACCTCCTTAGTCTCCTCTGCAGGTGCATCCACAGGGGAACTATGCTCCCCCAGAATGGTGTATGGATTGTGGAGTGGAACAACTGACTGGGTGTGCCTCTGTTCCACCACCCTTACCCTCCCTGAGCCCACTGTGGTCCAACTGCTGTGCTTTCTTCGCAACCTCTGAGATAGTTGTGGTGGCTCTGGTGCTCCCTGGATGGGGGAGGTTCCCTTACTACTGTCCAGTGCGGTCTGAAGACGGGCAACTTCTTCCCTCAGGGCAGAGAGTTGTCTGCAAACAGGGCAGCATCTCAGCCTCCAGAAAGACTCCCGGAAGACTGCTGACCCACACCCAATAAGCTAGGCAAAGTGCAGTATTGCATGGGACAATAGCACAAACAGCTTTCAAAACAGACCCTGTAAATGGATCATTCAGCAGTGGGAGTTAATAATGTCCAATTAGCTAAATAGAAAACAGGCCTACTCTAGATAGGGTGCTGGCTATGTTTAGTCGCAAAGGCAATTTCTAAATCACAACCACTGAGGAAGCCAATAAGCAAGAAGAAGACAACATTCCCCTGGATTTAAGCTAGACAGAGTACAGTTTTATATGGGACCCTAGTATAAACAGCTTTTTAAAACAGACCTTGAAAATAGGTCATTAAACATTGTCTAAGCAGAGAGTTTAGGTCCAAACTACAGTGTACAGAAGTACTTGTGTAGATATAAAACTTTAGGAGGCAGGGTATAAGGGTGAAAAGTCACAGGACCTGTGTACAGCAGGGGATTCTAGTAGCAGCAGTATCTGCTGCCAGCTGCCTCCCACTGGTTCTCTCCCTCCTGGCAGACTCCCTCATTGTCCTTTGTGCTGCGGTCCTTTGTGCGGAGGGCCCCAGCACAGAGGGCTGATTGAGATCCAGTCAATATATTATGGGAAGCTAGGTGTGCAGCACACCGATAAGTTGGCTGCAGATTCCCTGGAAGGTGGGCTTTGTTTGGGGCTTATGTTTTAAAAAATAATTAAATATTATATAAAGCCCAGGCTGGGTTAGGCAAGGAGCTGTACCACTGGCAGCATCCTTCTTGTTCACCAGTGATACAGCGGAGGCACAGGGCCTGGATATTCCTCAAGGGTCTGGACCATTTTCTTCATTTTCTGGACCCCCTTTCCCTCGAGCTGCCAGCCATGATGATGTCATGTGCACTGACCAGCATCTCTCCACCTCCAAAGCCATGCTGACTGCTACTTTTGCCTGTGGTTATCCAGGTGGTGCTATTTCAGCATCATTGCACAGCCTCCCTCCTCAGAGAGGGAGTGCATCCACTGGGACACTCAATCCCTCTCCCCCTAGCTGGCCCACAGTGTCCCAGGCTCATTCCCAAACCCTGTTTGCAGGGGTCAGAAGCAGTAGGGGTACTGCTGCGTTGATGAGCTGGCACTTCACTGCTTGCTGTTCCACAATCACAACTTGGATTGTATAGTCATATAGTCCGCATTTGTCATATTAAGGGCCTCTAGCCTCTTCCCTTTCCCTCAAAACCCCTAGCATTTAAAATGTCAGGGGTTTGGGGGGAAAGGGGAATTATATTACTCTTTTAGTAATCTGTGTAGTATGTATTGTTTGACTTTTGTGAGTCTTCCTCCCCTCGCCACATGCATACACTCTGAAGCTGCAAAGCATATGCAAGGCGTAATGGGAGACAGTATGCAAATCCTTCTGCAGTATGCTTTGTTTTTTATGCATCTCTCTGAACCATACATATACTCTAAAGTCTCATTCCCCATGCAAGGCATCATGGCCATGGACATGCAAATCAGCGTGCAAAGCATCATGGGAATGCAAATCATGTGCAAGGCATCATGGGTATGCAAACCCTTGCTCAAGGCATCATGGGTGTGCAAATCCTTGTGCACATTAGGATAACAAGACTTTACCATAACAGACCTGGTTTAAACAGACTGGTACATGAGATCCAGTATTGAGTGAGAATGGCAAAGTACAGACACAACGTGTTTCATCCTCTGAGAGACTCCCCAGTGTACTGCAGTCATAATCGCAACCAGGTACCATATCAGAACCTCAGTGCTTTGCCCATGTAGAATACTTGGAGTGAACATACCACAGAGGCAGTTTGCTTCGGCAGACTCTGTAAACCAGGGCCAAGAAATGTTACTGGCACATTCGCTCCCTACCCCAAGAAAAGTTTCCTCAAACAGTAACCCTAATAATATGTATTCGTACACTAACTTGCATAATATAGTGTCAGATGTCTTGGTGGAGCCTCACCAGCGGACTGGCCTCGCCCTCTGAGAAACAGTCATGTGAACCCTGATATCTCCTATCCTCAATATGGTAATCACACTACAGCTTTCTCACTTAAAGGTTGATCTTTTGTGCTGGAATTGCTTTGATCTAGATCCTCTGTAACTGAGCTGTTACACATTATTGGAACAAATCTATGTGGCTTTGAACATGTGTGTGAGTAATTCTCTTTAGTCTAATAAAAAGTATCAGAGAAACTCACAGAAATCCAGTCACCTCATTGGTCAAATCGTATTACTTGACTGTTTCTTAAAGCAGCAGTATTTGTTAGTGGGCAAAAACTTTCATCACGTAATTTTTTAGCAAAAATGTATTTCTGACATCCTTAGATTCATCCTCGATGTATCTTTAGTTTTCTCACATATTTTTAAAACAGTTTTTATAGCTAATTTTGTAATTAATGACTCATGTTATTAAAACTAGCTGCTACTCACAATTTTTTAAAAATCTCTTCCACTGAGGTTAACAGTTAAATGTACATACTAAATGAATACAGTGACTGTATTACGATGCTGTTACCACACATTTTCTGATGGTAAGCAACACAGCACTGTACTGCTGGGCATGGCACGAGCACATTTAAAATGATCATCCTGTATCTCAGCTCAGGAATGAAAGAAAACAAAATGAAACATAGAGGACAATGGATGGGGAACCAGTTAATAACAACGCTGTGTTCCCATTGACAGGTTGTCATGACAACATAGTAAACCTCGAGAGGGAAGCTCGAGAGGTTTACAGTTGGCATGACGACCTCCAGATGGGCATTCCATGTTGTTGTTAACTGGTGCCCATCCATTGTTTTTTTATAGTGTATGGGCACCAGTTAAGCAAAATTTGCCTTACTTTACTTTTTTTTCCCATCGCGCCACTCTCCTTCAGTGCCAGCTCTCACCACCACGGCTGTTCGTCATAAGTCCATAGTTCATTAGATGCACATGCATAGAGCCGTTCACATTATTATGGTATTGCTGTGATGTAATCAAGAGGGTATAACAACCTCTTGATGTCACAATGATACCATAACAAGGATAGGGAATCTATCGAATTCCATCTGTAACAACTCTCTCCCATACATCATATGGATATATTAATGTTTTTGCTAGTAAGATAGATAGATAGTAACTGTAACTCCCAGTATCCTTCTGGGAGTCATGTTATAAATGTAATATATCACTCCACTGTTCATAAAGAATTCTACCCCCAAGCCACCCTGATGGCTCAGCAGCAGCGTGTTGCTGTGTTGTTGACCCGGGTTCTGGAGTGGACTCGAGTCGCCATTTCAGGAGGAAGGCCAGGCAGTAGGTGCCAGAAGGCAGTGAGCCTTTCCCAGGGAAGGTTGGTGGCAGGTTCTGGTACCACAGTGGACCATGTGGGTGGGACTGGGAGCTTGCTTCTTCTGCAGGGGCACACTGTGTGCACATGGCTGATCGACAACACTGCTAAGGCCATGGAGAGGATGGTGGATATGGGTGATAAACCAAGGAAAGCATACCTGTCTGCCATCCAGATGAGGATTTTAGCCTGAGGTGGGGTATCTCCCTATCCATATGGTATATCTCAGCTACACAAAAAACAGATGCTCAGAGTGTGGCAGGGCTTCAGTCACTACAGCTGTATACAGACACACAGACTAGGCTCTACATGCCACACCATTAGACAGTGTAACTCAGTGAAAGATTTTTTATTTTTTTATATAGCATGAAGTGCAATTAAAAGAGCCGGCCCAGTGGTGCTGAGGGTTGAGGCGCTGGACGCCACACCTCGCTCCACACTGGTGACCTGGGTTTGGGAATGGACTCAGGTCTTCAGGGGTCGGCAGGGGCGGATAGGGATTGAGCATCCGTGGACTGCTCTCCCTCTCCAGGGGGGGGGGCACTAGTTGTCGGCACACTAGCGATTTCTGGTGGAGGCTGGGGGCAGTGCACTGGCACTGCATGGAAGGGGATGAGCTTGGGGCATGGCGCTGAGAGGGAGCATGTGCGGACACGTGCACACTCCTTCCATTGGTGTCATTGCACGCCCCAGCCCACACCAAGCCAGAAGAGTGGAAAAACATGGCTCTTAGTCACGGCGGCTTGATGGCCGTCCAAGGGGACTGCCTGGCCTCGGTGGCACCATCACCCAATACTGGATCCTGTGTTGGTGGGGAGTGAGGGGGACATCCTGCCACCCTGCCACGGGGGACAAGCTGCGGGGGTAGATGGCAATGGGGGCTTCACTGGGGGGGCGGGACTGGATGGCAGCTGGAGGTGGACGGATGCCGGGACGTGAACAGCAGACTGGAGGGTCATACAGGTAAAAAGGATTAAGAAAAGAAAAGAAAAAGTGCAGTTTAAAAGAGGTAGTTAACAAAGCAACAACAGTAAACAGCCAACTGCATCAATGACAACGATGCCAGGGAAAAGATTTAAATAAAAAAAAGTTTTATCCGCAGTATGGAGATCTTTCCAGAACCCAGCATTCATCACCAAAACAGAAATTCCTACCGTCAAATGCCACCACTCAGAACTCAAAGGTGACTCAGCATTTTGTTCAAACCGCTGAAGTGACTATGAACTTTTAAACAGGATCACACAAGGACACACTGTAAACCAGTGCCAAGAAAAGTTACTTGGCACAGTCACTCCCCACCCACACCCACAAGTAACATGTCCTCAAACTGAAACCCTAATAGTATATATTTATACGCAAAATTGCATGTTAGAGTTTTTATAAGCCAAGATCAGACATTTGCTGGCCCTGCTGTTCTCCCAGGGCAAAGTCCAATCATCTGTGACTGTACTTAGCCCCAGCGGGACAGTAGGACCAGCAAACAAAAGATCAGAACTTAAAAAACTCTTAATGTGCACTGCAGACTGTTGAATCTCGCACTGTTGCAGCTCTGCTTTGACAACAGCTGCAGGGGATTCAGGAATTTCTGGTTACAGCAAATGTCAGCTTGGAAAGCAGCAGAATCAGCCTTATACAACCTACTATATTGCAGAACAGTAAGTAAAAAGTGTTTTGTTTTTTGCGCACAAAGTGCAAATTGGGACCAGCCCACACTTGGGGCTCTTAATGCAGTTTCTCTTTAATAACATAGCAAAATGTATGCAGGAGATGGTCCAGAGAACTTGCTGGAGACAGTCCAGAGAAGGGAAACCAAGATGATTCAGGGCCAGCAGGGCAACAGCTATGAGGAGAGGTTCAGGGAGCTCACCATGTACTCTTTTTTTTTTTTTTCTTATTCTGTTTCTTCCCTGGGGACCGGCTTGGCAGGTGGCTCCGGCCCTCCCTCAGAGTGCTCTCCTTCCCCCTGTGGCCGTGTTGCTATCTCCCAACTCCCTTCCCTGGCAAGTCCCCCACAGAGTTCCCCTCCATGGTAGAGTCAGGGAAGGGAGGGCCACCCCCAAGTAATCACAAATTTGGTTGTCGGGGGCTGAGCTTGGGGTCGGGAGCACGGTCTGGGCTACACGGAGCCTATCAGCACATCTCCCATTTTCTTGACTGGTTCCCCTTCTGTTGCAGAGCACACATGTCAGTGTGCATGCATGTAGGCTTGCACACGCTGCACTGTCCCGTGGCACCCTCCCTTCCTCTGGCATCTCTGACCCATTCTGCCCCCAGGCCTCCACCTGGGGGCAGTCATTCCATGGGACTACCAGTCCACTCTCCCTGGGAGAGGAGAGCAGTCCTCCAGATGCTCTATCCTTTCCCTTCCTGGCTGAATCCCAATGGCCCGCTTGCACCACAAATATGGGTCGCCGGTGTGACAGGAGGTAAGTCCTCAATGCCTCAGCCCTCCATGATACTAGGCTGGGTCTCCATGTACTCTCTTAAGGAAAGACAGGAGAGGAAAGACATGATTGAGACCTTTAAGTACCTTAAGGGTAATAACAGGGTGAGCAGTGAGGCCCTCTTCACCCTTAGTGGGAACAAGACCTCTAGGGGCAAAGTCTAAAGCTGGTGGGGGGAAGGTTTAGGAGGAAGATGAGGAAGCACTTCTTTACGGAGAGGGTTGTGGCCAACTGGAATGAACTGCCAGAGGAGATGATATCCCTAAAACCAGTGGTCAGTGACTTCCGGTTGAGCCTGTAACCAAGATGGTGACTTAATTTCGAGCTCCGAGATCCCCTCTTGCTAACTTCCCTACACTCACGGAACTTTGACAGATTTGTGACAAAAACATAGTTAGAAGTGTAGGGATGGCGGTTCAGACAACTTAACAAGGTGAAACTGCAAACCGTAGTGAGTCTGGGATTACAGCAACGCTACGGAGATGTCTGCCCTGGCAGCCTCTGACTCCGAGCTTTCTATCGCCACTACTGAACCCCCCCCCCGATCAGATGGCTTCATTCTGAAGCAAAATAAAAATAAAAGGGTGAAGCACAACACCATTTACAAAGAATTACTCTCCTTTAGAGCTGAGACAAAAGATATGTATGGAGAGTTACGCAGGGATGTGGTGAATTTGGAGCAATGCACTGATGCCACAGAGAGACAGATTACTGTCGTTGAGAACAGGGTAGATGATGTTGAGGAGTCTATTAAAGAATTGTAAGATCAATGTGCCTATCTTCATTCCAGACAAGAAGACATGGAAAATAGAGCCTGACGTAAGAACCTAAGAGTTTATTGCGTTCCAGAGGGTTCAGAAGGCCAAGATCTCACAGAATTCATAATAACTGTCTTGAGAACGGCCCTAGAATTGCCCTCAGACATGCAACTGGAGTTGGAGCGAGTACACAGGGCGCTGAGCCCATGTTCCACTGATCCGAAGGCCAGGCCACGGTCAATTATACTCCGCTTTCTCAACTACGCAGTGAAAGAAAAAGTATTGACCACAGCCTGGCGTAAAGGGAAGATATTTTACGGCCAGACTTGTATTTACCTGGATAATGATTATGCTCCCCAAACTATGCGGCACAGAAGGGCATATGCTGATATACTTCTCTCCCTAAAGGAGACCAATATTAAATTCACTACCCCTTACCCGGCACGTTTGATTGTACAGCTCCCAACTGGTAGAAAGGAATTTAACTCAGCAGAAGAGGCCAGGGAGGAACTCCTGAAGATGGGGATTTAGATCAAGAAGAGAGCTGAACAAAGGCCTATGCCCTCCTTGACGTTTCCCAAATGGCAAGCAGTGACTCCGAGTGGCGGTGTCCAAAAGGGAGAAGACCTGAGACCCGGAAATTTGATGAATCAGCTTGCAGCTTTCTGCAGACCTGCACGTGGGAGGACCTGACTATACTAGGAGGACTGAATAATTTGGAGAAATTGATTATGATGTTTAAGACTCAGGCAGGTTTCTGGTGATATCGGCATCGAGAACTTTAACCAAAGGGTCTATTTATGTCTTTTGGACTCTGCTGTGGACATCCAGGCCTGTATAATGGGTCTAATTTTGACCCCTTTAAGTTTAAGATGAATGGCATATTGAGAGGGGGTATTTACATAAGAAGCCACTTTTCTTTGTTTAGTAAGGGGGGGCTGGTGTGGAGAGTAGAGGAGATCTCACATATCACAATCGAGGGCGATTAACATTATGGCTTCATAGTTATTTTGTAAAGCATTATAATGAAAGCCAGTGGGAGTCTGTCGCTGCTATTAAATGTTTAGGCTCATGTTTGCTTTAAAAGGGCAGGAAAGTGTTTTTATTTTTGAATTTATATGTTGTATACTGTCCATTTTTTATGTTTGCATTAGAGGGAATTCACACCCTCTGGAGGCCCAAGAGCTTTACGCACCCGGATTACCTCCTGTTCCTCCTGAACTTTGGGAGGCACAACAAGGGAGCTTTCTTATAATCTCCCCTGCCTTGGAAGTCACAATTGATGTACAAAGTTGGTCTATCGAGGGTTTGTGTTTACTCGATTTAATGTTGAAGCAGTTTAGACTATTTAGCATTTTATTTTTAAACTTGATACGGTACTATTATAAAAAAAAGTTGATATGTTTTTCCAGTCTTATGTACAGCCGCAGCAGGAATGTACAGTCTTTAGTGCGGATAAAGATAGAGATGTTTAATGGGAAATCTTGGAAAGAGAGGCCTTTAGAGATTCGGTTAGACTATACACTCAGGGAGGAATACTATCTTTGGTGTCATTTTCAAGTAAAAGGGGGTATTGTTTGCCTATAGGGTTGGTGAGGTGGGAGTGGGTGTACTGGAGAGGTCCTGTACTTCATTACAATTTATAATGGCGATTCAAATAATTAAGGCTTTGTGTCTCAATATAAATGGGCTGAATAATCCAATTAAAAGAGCTAGACTTTTTCAATATTTAAAGAAACACCCGAACGATGTCATCTAGCTACAAGAAACTCATTTGACAGATATAGAACATTCTAAATTAACTTGGGGAAGGGGTCGATACCAGATTTACGCCTCATTATTTTCTAAGGGAAAACACTGTGGGGTAGTCATAATGATTCCCTGGACCTCTCCTTTTCACCTCTCTTCACAGTACACTGATTCTCAGAGACGGTTTGTTATTCTTACAGGGACATTATATGGGAAATAGGTTACATTGGTAAATGTGTACTTTCCACCAATGATGTCTGCTGTTGCGCTGAAAAGATTTTTTGATAAGCTTCTGGACTATATGCAGGGATGTTTGCTGATGGGCGAGGACGTGAATTTAACTCTGAATCCATATTTGGATTCTTCCTTCCCACACAAGCACCGTACCTCACCCACGCAGAAACTCATTTGTTCTAATATAGAGGCTCTGGGTATGGTAGACATTTGGAGAAATTTTTATTCGACTGCAAGGGGATATACTTTTTTTTCACCCAGACATAGCTCCCATTCCAGATTAGATTATTTTTTTATCTCGAAGGAACATGTTGACTACCTGCACAACCTAACCATTGGCCCCAGATTTCTTTCAGATCATGACCCTTTATTTTTGAAATTAGACCTTAAAATACCAAAGAAAACCACAGGGCGGTGCCTGAACACCTCATTTTTAAGAGATAAGGCTTTTAGAGATAGTTTTAGTGTTAAAATTGCTCAGGTGATCTCCGACAACTCTGGGGTCGAAGTCTCTGCACCTATACTGTGGGATACGATTAAGGCAGTGATTCGGGGAGAGATAATAGCTTATGCTACTGCCAGGAAGAAAAAAATGGGACCTGCAATATGAAAAATTACATGGAGAACTTAAAGAATTACAACAGGCCCATATCCCAGTAACTGAGGACACTAAGTCACAGATTAATAAAAATAAAGCTAGCTTACAGAAACTGTTAGATGAGAAAATACAACAGGCATTATTTTATTTAAAGTCCTACCGATATGAGGGGGGTCCAAAGTGGGCTTGAAATTTGGCCAGGCGATTAACAGGACAGCAGACAGTCACATATATCTCATATTTAGTGGATCCCACATTTAACCATCGAACTATTCATACAGAACAAATAATGGAATGCTTTAAGAGATATTATACCCAGTCATATGCAGCTCCCACACCACCAGACTAGGGTAAAATAGAATAATTTTTTCGTTCTTTTACTCTTCCCCGTCTGGCCGAGGAGATGGTGGAGAGACTGAAAACTCCAATTTGACATGAGGAACTCAAAAAGGTAGTTTCAGATAGTAAAACACTGAAAACTCTGGGACCGGATGGGATGCCCGCCGAGTGGTATAAAACATTTTTTCAGCAATTAGCTCCAACAATGGTGAAGGCGTTCAATGAGATACAAGGGGGAGGGGCTCCTCCACCTCCATGGGATTACACAAATATTTCTCCTATTTTAAAACAGGGCAAATCCCCAGATCTGGTTACATCATATAGGCCTATATACATATTAAATATGGATTACAAGTTGTTCATGTCCATATGGGCCCACAGGATAGAAGATATGCTCCCTGGTTTGGTGGACTCGGATCAATCGGGATTTATTTGGTCTCAACAGACTATGGACGGTGTCCATCGGACAGTACACCTACTTGATCACGTCAACCAGAGACAAATTCCGGCTGCCTTTGTCGGCCTTGATACTGACAAGGCTTTTGACCGGGTCAGTTGGGGCTTTCTTTGGAAGACGTTGTCTGAATTTGGATTCCCAGAGGAATTTGTTTCCCTTCTCCGGAGGGTATATGCTTCTCCGAAAGCTAATATTAAGGTGAATGGGCAGCTCTCAGTCAGGATCCCTCTGGGAAGGGGGATGAGGCAGAGCTGTCCATTATCGCCGCTTTTATTTGCTTTATATATTGAGCCGTTAGCGGAGGGCATAAGACAGAATATGGATATTCATGGTGTGCCGTTGGGTGGGAGGGAGTTCACTCTCTCACTTTATGCAGATGATATATTATTAACCCTGTTAGAACCAGATGTCTCAGTCCCTGACACTTTAGAGGTAATAGAGAAGTTCTCAGAAGTTGCTGGTTATAAAATTAATATTCAAAAGACAGAGATTTTGCCTCTAAACTATATTCTATCCCAAGGCCTTAGGACACTGCTCCCAGCTAGATGGAGAAATAACAGAAGTAAATATTTGGGGGTGTTTATCCCCCGAGATCTGGGACTTTTGGAACTCCTCAATCTGGAGCCTCTAACGCTAAATATAGAACAGTTATTTAGGAGATGGGCATATCTTTCTTTATAATTTTATCAGCGCATGCAGGCCATACGAATGACAATATTTCCAAAAATTTTATTTTTTTTTCAAACTCTACCCTTAGTTCCCTAGAGGTTTTACTTTTGTTCCTGGGACAGAATATTTTCCAGGTTTGTATGGGCCGGGAAACATCTGAGAACAAGGTGGTCTGTATTACAACTACCTATTGCTAAAGAAGGTTTAAATCTTCCGAATTTAAAAGAATATCATAGGGCTGTCATGTGTAAAGTAATTCTGATATGGCTTAATGGGCAAATAAGGCCTCCATGGAAATTTATTGAATTCGTATTGAATGACCTTTATGATATTCTCCCAATCCTATTCTCCCCATTGGATTCTATGCCATGTTTCGGGGACTTCACATGGGGGAACCAGAATACATTAAAAGTCTGGTATGAGGTGAGGTCTTGTCAGGGACTTGCAGAGGTTTTTTATTATTTTAGACTACTGGGTAAAGAGAGGGAATTATCTGCGTCCAGAATGGATCGTACCTATAAGGAATGGCATAGAATAGGCTTGTCTGTGCTTTATCAATTTTTAGACACCCATGGGGTGGTCCCTTTTGCCATCCTACAGTCTAACTTCGGTCTCTCTTCTACAGACCATTTTAGATATTTGCAGGTTCGTTCATTCTTGATGGATGTGAGCTCTACCCGAATGACGTTACCTTCCCCTATGCCTATATTTTTTTTTTGTTTTTTTGTGCCCCAGAGTTACCTCTCCTTCAGGCCACCATGGACCCGGACATTCCCCTACTAGCTCCCCCTCAGCCACCTACCTCATATCTGCAGCCTTCCTCGGGCTAGTCCGGTGTAACCCTGCACCGGATGGGTCCCCTCCCTCGAGGAAAGGCACCAGCAGAGAACCAGCACACTACTATTTTCTCGGACCCCGGGCTGCTGAGGCAATTGTGGCTCTCAGGAGTCTTCAGGGATGTCTGGGGCGGCATCCGTCATCCGGTTAACTTCGGGCGGATTTTCTCATTTTCTTGTTCCCCCCTTGTTCGTCGCTACCTGCAGTGCCTCCAGTCTCCACAGGGGCGCTGCATAATGCCCTAACCCACCCAGGACAGGAGAGCAGTCCGTCGGATGCTCGATCCTGCCCTTCCCCTGCCGACCCCCCCGAGACCCGAGTCCGTTCCCGAACCCGGGTTGCCGGTGTGCCCTATGTCTATATTTATGAATTTGATGGTGGAGGCTATTGATGGTAAGCTTCATGCACATTCAATTGGTTTGCTATACCGATCCCTCAGGGATTATTGGAAGGAGACCACTGAAACTATCCTAGCCAGATGGAATAAAGAAATAAATACTCAAATTACTTATGATAAATGGTTAGAGCCCATTAATCATTCGATGAAGGTAACCCAGGCACCTTATTGGCTTGAATATATTTGGAAATGTTGTATGCATTTTTTTATCTCCCCAGATAAATTGACCAAATTTCTACCGGAAAGATATGGGATGTGTTGGAGAGATTGTGGGCAAGCGAAGGCAAATATCTCTCATGTATTTTGTATCTGCCCAAAAATATCCCAATACTAGAAGGACATTTCCAGGAGTCTACAACTTTTAATTGATTCTGACTTTGTTTTAACAAACCAAATTATTCTCCTATATATCAGGGAAAATAGCTTGGTCCCTCCGAAAAAGAGTAAATTATATCTTTATTTAGCTGCAGCTAAAAAGGTGATGACTCACCTTTGGTGGACCGCCACCGTCCCTACTTTGACACACTGGCATTCCATGATGTCCGAGATCTATTATTTGGAAAGTTTATTAGCAAATAAAATGGAGGACTCACTAATTGAATTGTATGAAGACCATGGGTACTATATAGTTCTCCCTTGGATGATTCATTTATCCCTGAACAGGTAGATCTATTTGCTTTGTTCTTTTGTTTCCCCTCACTGATGTAATCAATTGAGCATTGAAGGTTGACATTTCTCTATGTACTTCTGAGTCTGAATTTCATATGCAATATTAGTACTGTACAAATGTATTCCTGCTGTAATAATTGGAAAAAATAAAGAATATAAAAAAAAAAAACAGTGGCCAGCCTCAAAGAAGGGCTGGAACAGGGTGAGAGGAAAAGTTGAGGGTAGAAGGGGGGACAGTAGGGGGAGAGGGGGAAGTTGAGGGGGGTCAGCAGGGAAATGGGGAGGTGAGGCTACACAATTGAGCAGACTAGACAGATTGTAAGGCATTTATCTCAGTTACTCAGCTGATTAAGACATAAGTAGGCTTGCGCCCATCTGGAATGTCTCCCACTCCCCGGTGGGTATAGTAGGTGTCCCTAGTTAACCATCCAAGATGAGCGTCCTGCCTGGATTTAAACATGGTAAAGGTATCAGCTTCTACCTCATGTTGGGGAAGTCTATTCCAGGCCTTTGTTACCCTGACTGTATAGCAATGATCTGGTTTTGCAGTTTTGACTTTGGGGTCTATTAATTGCTTGTTGTTACTTCTTCAGTTAGGTGTTCGCTTAGTAAATTGAAATCCACACTGCATTTTCAAGTCAGGGCACTGCAGAAATTTGTACAGCTGCAATAGATCTCCCCTTTCCCTCCTATTCTTGAGGCTAATCAGGGCTGTATTACTTAGTATTTTTTGGTAGGTGAAGTTTTTTTAATCTAGGTATTAACTTTGTTGTCCTTCTTTGCACCTTCTCCAATAACGCTATGTCCTGTTTCAAAAATGGGCTCCAAAAAGGAGATCCAGAATCCAAATGTGGATGTATACGAGTCCTGTACCAGGGTAAGATACATGCCTCAGTCCTATTTATAAATGTTATTTTGACACAGTTAAGTGTTATCTGTTGGCCGTTGCGGATACTTTGTTACAGTGATATACTGCAGTTAATTTGTTTTGATAATGATCCCTAGATCACTTTCTTTTGTAACTGTGTTAAGTGTTTTATTGTTCATTGTGTATGTGTATAGGGGGTTATTTTTCCCAAAGTGAAGTACAACTCACTTGTCCTGATTAAAATGCATTTTATTAGTTTTTGCCCATAATTCTAGGTTTTTCAGATCTTCAAGCATAGCCATGTACGTGCCATAGCTGTCCACCTCTCCCCCCAGTTTTGTATCATCAGCAAATTGAATGATGGAGTTATTGATACCTTTATTAATATCTGCTATGAATAGGTTAAACAAAGTCAGTCCAAGGACCGACCCCTGTGGAACGTCGCTATCAACAGGGCAAGGTTTGAATAAATCCCAGTTGGGGCAGACCCACTGTGTCCGATCCTTCAACCAGTTACTTATCCATTTTACTAGATTGTGATTTAGTTCTATGCATATTAATTTGGATACAAGCTCTTTATGGGGGACCTTGTCGAAGGCTTTAGCTGGGTCCAGGAGAATAACATCATCCGGGATGCTCATATCAAGACTGGCACTTACTTTATTGTAGAAGGTGACTACGTTTCTGGTACAGGAGCATCCAGTTATGAACCCATGTTGATAAGGATTAAACAGCGTTTTTGGAGTTACTTTCCAGATCAAGGTTATCCTTTATTAGCCTTTCCATCACCTTGCAACAGAGGGAGGTCTGGCTAACGGGCCTGTAGTTACTTGCTGCTACTTCATCTCCCTTCTTATGAATTGAAATTACACGTTCATATGTTCCTATGTTAGAATGATGCAAACTGGGTAGAAAAGGTGCCAATTGTGAGATACTGCATGTGAAGAAATAAAACAGGCTTGTGTGAGAAATCATGCAAGGTGCATTAAAAAGGTACACAATGTGTGGAAAAAAATCTAATTGTGGTGTAAAAAAACAGACTTGATCTAAAACTTGACTGATTAAAAAGATCACTCAAATGAGTGGAAAATTATGCAAGAGAAGTGAAAAAATACCAAATGAGTGAAAAAACTTCCAACTGAATAAAATATGCAGACTCAGAAGTGTCAGGAAACAGTTTTTGCTCCTCCAGATGCCCTCCTGGTTTCCTTTTAGTGTCTATCCAATATTCTGATGTGCTTTGACCTTTTTTTAAATTAATAACCTAATTTTTTTGCCATTATAACTACCATACCCTGAATCCCTCCTTCCTCAGCAGTTGCTGTTCTCTCTCTCTTTTCATGCTGCCTGAGCATTCTCCGACATCTGTAACACCATTCCGGGGTATGCAGATGAAGAGCGTGGAACAGTGTTCCTGATGTCACAGAATGTTTTAGATAGATGAAAAGAAACAGTAGCTGCTGAGGCAAGAGGAACGCTATGCAGGTCTGAGGGCACCCCAAAACTAGATTATTCATTTATCAAACATTGGTCAAAGGAGAGCACATCAGCACAACAGTAGCGCCACCGCTTGCAACACTGGTGACCTGAGTTCGGAAATGAGCTTGAGTCGTCAGGGGCTGGTTTGGGGGGGTCGAGCATCCCAGGGTACACATTCCTCCTCTAAGATGGGTGGATCACCATCCTCGCTGCAATGCTGCCACCTGGTGACCACAGATGGCACTGTAATCAAGGGTGCAGTAGGAGGGAGGGAGAGACACAGGTCAGGGCAGTGCAGTTGAGGGCACAGCAGGAGGGAGAAACGCAGGCCAGGGGCAGTGCAGTCAAGGGCGCAGCAGGAGAAAGAGAGAGAAATGCAGTCCAGGGTTTAGAGTTGCAGCACTCAATAGTGTGCACATGCTCCATGGACCCCTAGAGTCAGATGGTATGCAGCAATGGTGCAGACAGAGTCTGAAAAACAGACTCTGGTGTCTGCCAGAGGTGAATACTGTCCATGGATGGAACCTCGACAGTGGATGCTCAGAAGGACCTGATGACGTAGTCCATAAACCAAACTGCTTATCCAGGACATCCCAAAAAACAGTGGGCTATCAGAGGCTGAGGTGCCGGCACCCCCACATGAAAAATATTGATATTTGGTCCACTTCCCTCAAGGGAGATAGAGAAGGGGACCTGGCACAAGACCCACATGCAACTGAGCCAATAACTTCAAGGCAGAGTGGCAAAAGTCAGACCAGGATGTGCCATCACAGTGTTTCTTGTATGAGGTTGAGTGCTTCCAGGACATTGATACTGAACACAAGCAGGGTTGGGATCATTACTTTTTATGACTCCAGGATAACTGCCTATCCTTCTGGATGTGAGGCTCTCTGGTACAAAGGCACCCAGGCAAAATGGTTACCCAAAACAGGCTCATTGCCAAAGCAAATGACTTTTGCAGGCACCCTACAACAGTCGGCGAATGAACTTGATGGATGAGATAGGGCTGTAAGAAACTTTTAGATCTGTGACAAAAACTGAGATGGTGCCAAGAACAGTTAAATAAATCACATACTCTGTTCTGAGACAAAGGACATGCTGTAAAAACAAACACAAACTAGAAACGAAGAGGCTCAATTGAAACCAAAACTTCTGCTGGTCCTCTAATGAGGTATGCTGTACTCTCAAAGGTGGAAAAACAGAAACTGAGACAGCTGGGGCAGTACCACTGTGCTGTCAGTGCACATGGCACCATACTGGATGCCACGTGCATGCACATGGTACATGTCCGTGCCACATGTTCTAACTCCAGCAGGGTACCAGTTCCTCCAGCCCCAAGATGAGAGAGTGGGGCTCTGTGGAGATTTATTCTTGAATGTCCTACCTCCTCGGATCAAAGCAAGGATGGTTGCTGGAGTGAAAACAGGGATGGCCCTCCTCTAGGGTACCCTGCCATCAGCAGCATCCCCAACCCCAGGGGTTGCATAACACATGAACATATGAAGAAGCCAGAAGAAAAAGGCCATTTGGTCTATCTAATCTGTTCATACTGCATAACCTCAGAGATGTCCACATGCTCCCAAACCACTGTAATCTGCATGGCAGTGTAAGATGCTTCTACTGGGCCATTGAGGCAGCCAAGGATATTCTTTGTTTTTAAAGGGGAACAGTCATCACAAAGGGACCCATACTCAAGTGTGGGGCTGGTCCCAATGCTCACCCTTGTATTTATTTATTTATTTGAATTTCGGTAACTGGGTAGGCCCACTGAGATGGGATGTCCCTTCATTGTGTTCCTATCTAATTAGCTGCTTATCTACTCCCCCACCCTCCTGTCCTCCCCTAACCCTCCTGCCTCTAGGTTAGATGCCTTAATTACTGAAGCTGTCACTTGTATTAGGTAGGTCTCCCTCAATCTATGTACTTCATATTCAGCAGGTAGTCCATGACTATAATGACCGAGATTGAGCCCCTAGAAAACAGCAACTCAATGTCGTGACTGTGATCACGGCTACAGGGAGGAGGCAACTGGATACTCGGTTGGCGAAAACCTTGACAGGAGCAGCGGGTATATGCATGTACACACACTGCGTGGGGGTGGTGGCAGGGAGGGATGGCATGTGGGAGGGTTGCGGTGGCTGCCAAGCTGGATCACTGGCATTGTGGGAGTGTGTGCTCGGCTGGGAGGCACAGGGTACCGGGTTCTGGTCTGGCGTGGTGCAGGGTTTTTTAATGCTGCCTGCCGGCATGTATTTTAATCATGTTTTTTACCCCACCCCCAACATGCACCTCCCCTGGAGTTAAGAATCCATAAGTGGGGAGGTGCAGGGGGCACAGCCCCCCACATTACAGGGAGGCAGTATAGCGCAGTGGTTTAAGGCTCTGAGCTGCAAATCTGGTGACATCCAGCAGACCAGACCTGGGTTTGAATCCACAGCTTCCACTTGCATACTGTGTGACCCTGAGCAAGTCATAATTTTCCTGTGCTCCCAGGTTGCGCCTGTAAAAAAGCTTTCAGCTTAGTGTGTCTCACCTGGTTAAATAACAAAACAAAACAAAAACATTAAAATTGATACCTGTAGGTCTCGGTGCCTTTTTTCTGCACTGAGAGTGTGTATCGCAGAAGTTGATTTTCGGCGATGTACACGCGCCATAATAGCGATCACTGTTTCTCGGTCACAATTATGACATGGAACCTGTTCAGCATATTGTTCCTTGTACTGTTTATAGTGACTGCTTTATGTTCCGATTACTTTATAAGCTTTCTATGGGAAACAAAAACCCAGGGGAAGAGTACACGGGGGCGAGACACTAGACTTGCCCACCCACGTAGCTTTTAAATTCTGAGTGAGTCATCATACTGCAGGAGAGAAGGAGTGGTTAAGCCTACTTGCTGTGGAGAAGATTTCTGTAAGTTTTACTACTGTTTTTTAAACTACAGGAGAGAAGGGTTAGTTAATTCTACTTGCTGTTGATGTGTAGAGGATTTTGTAAGTTTTGACATTGTTTTTTTTTTTTTTAATTTAGCTTAAAGTGGATTTTAGCTTAAAGGTTTCTGTGGATGGAGTGACTGTGAAACCAGTCCACCACCTTCTACCAGCCTCTCTTAAATACTGAAATACCACTGGGGGTTGGGTTTGAAGGCTGTGAGGGAGGAGCTTGGGAGCTGCAAACTGACCTGAGCCCTCAGAGCAGGTCAGGAAGGAGGAAACAAGGAACAGCCATATGTGCTAATTCTTACAGATATATAAATATATATATAACTTACGAGTAGGTCTATAGTCCTTATGAGAAGGATTGTGGTTTCCAGTTAGTACTGTAGTAGGCTGTCTTATGCTGTGTGCAGGGGCATTTGGGATTAAAATTTCTCTTAGAAGCTGGGCTAAGATTAGTTAATTCTACTTGCTGTAGGGAGAGTTAGTGTGGAGAGGCTGTATAGGTAGTGTGGACCATGGGTAGGATTGTAGGGTGCAATGGTTGTGGGGCAGCAATGCGGATGAACATACTGTGGAGGCTGGGAGGGTGCCCAATGTGCCACAGGCTAAGGAGGCTCAAGGAAGAGGTTCAGTGGCTTGGCAGGGAGCTGGGGAGGTTGAGGGATGAGGGGAGGACTGCATCGGTAGGAGGGCTGACGTCTGAGAGTATTGTGGGGGCACCACAGAGGAGGAATAGTGGGTCAAGAGAGGTGTTGGGGAGGGGGCAAACCAGACAGAAAGCCAGCTGATGAAGGGTGGACTCTAGTAGGACCTAAAAAAAAGAGGAGCAGCAGGAGGTAGGAGTAAACACATAGTAAGGCAAAGGGGGTAGGGAATATGTTTGCTTTACTAACAACACGTAGGAAAGAGGACGTAGGAGATTGCACCAGGGATAGCACTCACAAAGAGGAGGGAGTGAGGGGCATTACTAGTGGAGAGACTGAGCAAGGTGTGATGGGGAGGGATAATACTCAGAGAGGTGAGGAGGGGGAGAGAGAGGTTGGCAGTCAAACAGGGGCGGGGAGGTCTCAATTGAGAGGGTCGGGAAGACACTGGGGCACATGGTAAAAGCACCATCTTGAGTGGCTCCAGAAATGAGAACCTGGGTGGGGGGTGGCGATGAGCACAAGGAAAGAGGAGGGGTTGTACTGGTGTTGGGGGACTCCATACTCAAAGGAATCAGATGGGGCAGCAAGGGGGAGAGGCACAGTTAGATATGGGTGGAGTCCATACCAGGATTAAAGGCAGGACAGGCAATCCTAAGGTGCGTAGGGAGGGGTAGGAGGAAGCCACACATTGTGGTACTTGTGGGGACAAATGACCTAGCAGGGGGAAACGGTGGCGGTAACAAGGGAGAGGATTGAGGAAGTGGGAAGGTTGTGCAAGGAGACTGGGGAGTCTGTGGCCTTTTCTGAGGTGCTCCCAGTACCCTGAATAAGTATAGTGAAAAAGGAGAGGATTAGGGAGTTGAACACATGGTTGGTAGAATGGTGTCGAACTAAGGGGTATGGGGTTGTGGGCGGCTGGGGAAGTACCTGGGATAAATAACAATCTGTTTGCAAGGGATAGGCTGCACCTGAGTGGGGAGGGAAAGGAGGTATTAAAGCAAAGACTGGGGAGGTATATTGCGACAAAGGTGGATTTCAACTAGATTGAGGGGTGGCAAGTGGACAGCAGGTAGGCAGGGATCCGATATAGTGGAATCACAGCCTGCCCCCAGGCTAGCAGAGAAGGACACGGGCGGCCAAAAAAGGAGGGAGTAGAAGGGAGGAGGTGGAGGCCAGTGAAGGGAATGGGGCAGGATGGAGGGTGGTCTTGTTGAATGCAAGAAGCTTAGGAAACAAATCAGCTGAGCTACAGGCACTCTTAGCAGAGTGGAGAGTGGATATTGCAGCTGTCATAGAAATGTGGGCAACTGAGCACCATTACTGGGATCTGGCAATCCCAAGATACAAATTATACAGGAAGGACTGTAAGGAGGGGAGGGGGGTGGGGTTGCAATCTATGTGAGGGACGGGATCAAATGCACAAGAGAAGAGGGGGAAGAAAGGAGAACAGAGGCAATCTGGTTGCAGCTTCTAGACTCAAGGGGTAGGAAACTGAGGTTTGGGGTGCTATACAGGCCACCGTCCCAGTCTAAGGAGCTTGACAGGGAATTAGTGGAACAAATCAGAAAGGTATGTAGAAAAGGGAAGGTGGTCATCATGGGGGATTTCAACTTGCGGGGGGTTGACTGGAGCATTCCGGTCACCTCCAGTGCTAGGGAGCAAGTGCTCCTGGACGCGATCCAGGAGGGTCTCCTGACACAGTTGGTTAGTGTACCTACTAGGCTAAAGAACACTTTAGATCTGGTATTGTCGAATGGGGAGGCAGTAAGAGAAGTAAAGGTGGAGGACCTACTAGCCGACAGCAATCACCAAATGGTGTGGTTTAATATCACGATGTGTGGGGAGCCAGAGAAATCAGTTACTCGGGTGGTAAACGTCAGGGGTGCGGACTTTGGGAGGATGCAGGAAGTACTGAAAGGGAAACTGGAGGGCATAAGGCAGGAGATGGACACAGAGCAGAAATGGGATATTATTAAATGGGGGATTACAGAGGCAACAGAAGCCTGCACCAAGACACAGAGTAAGAGGAACAGAGCAAGAAAACCATGCTGGTTGAACAGTGAGGTTGTGGAGGTGGTGAGGGCAAAACGAGTGGTGCACCAGAGGTATAGGAGGACAGGGAAGGAAGTGGACAGGGAGCAATATGCAAGATGGTCCAGGGAGGTGACCAGAAAAGTGAGAGAAGCCAAGGCCCAGAGGGAGCTGAGATTAGCGCAGGGAATTAATGGGGGAGACTTTTCAGATACATCAGTGAGAAAAGGAAGTGCAAGGAGACAACAGTGAGGATAAAAGGGGGAGTGGATGGAATAGGGAGGAGCGGCAGAAGCACTGAATGAATACTTTTGCTCAGTGTTCACAGAAGAAAGGGGACCGCAACCACCATGGGCTGGGAGGATGGGGACAGGGCAGAGGAGGTGACAGATGTAAGAACTGAGGCAATAGAGTCCTAGAGGGACTGAGGGCACTGAAGGTAGACAAGGCACCAGGGCCAGACTGTATCCACCCCAGGGTGCTGAGGGAGATGGCGGAGGTGTTGGCGGAGCCGCTGGCAGATCTGTACAGCACCTCACTGCAGTTGGGATGTGTGCCACTGGACTGGAGGATGGCACATGTTGTACCATTACACAAGAGTGGGCCAAGGGATGAACCGGGTAATTATCATCTGGTAAGTCTCACCTCCATAGTGTGCAAACTCATGGAAACGATACTAAAGGAAAGACTGGTGTCGTACCTGGAGGACAATGGCCTCCAGGATGTGAGGTAGCATGGGTTTGTTTCAGGGAAATCTTGTCAAACCAACTTGATGCAATATTATGACTGGGTGACAGGTGAGCTGGATATGGGTCATGTGATGGATGTTCTTTACTTGGACTTCAGCAAGGCCTTTGATTTGGTGCCTCATGGACAGCTTGGGGAGAAGCTAACTGGTGTAGGGGTAGGGGCAAAAATGATGAACTGGATTACAAGCTGGCTGAGTGGGAAGCTGCAACAGGTGGTGGTGAGAGGGGAGCTCTCAACTCCAAGGCCGGTGATGAGTGGGGTGCCACAGGGCTCTGTGCTGGGGCCAGTATTATTTGGGCTCTTCATATCAGATATTACATATGGGGTGCTGAGCAAGGTATGTCTGTTTGCTGATGACACCAAAATTGGAGCAGTGGTGGATGGAGGGGAGGAGTGGAAGCAGCTGCAGGGGGACCTAAGCAAGCTAGAGGAGTGGTCAGAGAGGTGGCAGCTGGGGTTCAATGCAAAGAAGTGTAAGGTCATGCACTTTGGGGCAAATAACCCAAGGAGGGAATACTGGCTGGGGGGGTTAAGCTGGGGATCACTGAGGAGGAGAAGGACCTAGGGGTAATGATAACAGGGACCATGAACAACACTGCCCAGTGCAGGAGATTGGCTTCAAAAGTGAACAAAATACTGGGGTGCATAGCGAGGGTTTTTGCCTCCAGGTGAAGAGAGGTGATCTTGCTCCTCTACAGGTCACTGGTAAGGCCACATATTTGGAGGCCATACCTAAAGCGTGATATGAGGCTACTGGAGGAGGTGCAGAGGAGGGCAACAAAGATGATATGTGGAATGGAGGGGAGACTATGAGGGCAGACTGGGAGAGCTGAATATGTACATTCTGGAGGATAGAAGGTACAGGGGGGACATGATAGAGACATTCAAGTATCTGAGGGGGCTCAATAAGGATGGGGCAGATGGGGTCTTTGAGCTAAGGAGGGGGAGGGACACCAGGGGGAATGGGCTAAGAATGGGGGGGGATTTAGGAGGGAAATGAGGAGATGCTATTTCACAGAGAGGGTGGTAGCAAAATGGAACGCACCACCAGAATGGGTGGTATCATGTAAATTTGTGAACAGCTTCAAAAGGGCATAGGACGGGGAACAGGGGAGAGTGAGGGTGAGGGGTGGCAGTGGGATGACAAAGGCTAGGGGGTGGGGCAGCTGCAAACTAGGGGTGCTAGCTGCACACTCAAGCAGACTCAGATAGACCGGATGGTCTGTTTCTGCTGGCACATTTGTATGTTCGTATGTAACAACAACAAAAATGGAAAGGGACCGGGGGTAGTCATATCAGATGACCTTAAGGTGGGCAAGCAATGTGAGAAGACAGTAAGGAGGGCTGGCGGGATACTGGGATGCATAGGGAGAGGCATCACCAGTAAAAAACAGGAAGTTGTTATCCCTCTATACAGACAGTTGGTGAGACCCCCATCTGGAGTACTGCGTGAAGTTCTGGAGACCCCATCTCCACAAGGACATAGACAGAATGAAGGCTGTCCAGAGAGAGACAACTAAAATGGTGCAGGGTCTGCATCAGAAGACATACGAAGAGAGACTAAAGGAGCTTAATATGTATACCCTCGAGGAAAGGAGGGAGAGGGGGGACATGACAGAAACTTTCCAGTACTTCAAGGGAATCAACAAAGTCCAAGAGGGTAGCATCTTTCAGAAAAAGAGATGTACAAGAACAAGGGGGCACAATTTGAAGATAGAGGGGGATGACTCAGAGGTAATGTGAGGAAGTATTTTTTAATGGAGAGGGTTGTGGATACATGGAACAACCTTCCCGAGGAGGTAGTGGAGTCAAAAACAGTGGGGGAATTCAAGAATGCATGGGACAGACATAAGGCAATTCTAGTGGGGGGTAGGAGGAAGATGGCTGTTGGTTAACTAGGATCTGCAGCTTATCCATCAGGTAGGAATATGGGCAGACTAAGTGGGCCAAGCGGTCCTTATCTGCCGTCAAATTCTATGTTTCTATGTATGTTTTGTCTAAACACTTGACGCAGAACCATTGTAAATGAGCTTTAGCTCAAAGGTATTTTTTCTCCAAGATTTCAATGACTAAAAATAAAACAAAAAACGGGGAAAGGGGTACAAAGGAAGGAGCAGCGATACAATAAATAATAGCACATAGTAAGTGTGTGCAAAAAGACCTTAATTTACTTTCTTTCTACTGTAGAGCATATCAGACTCATTTTGCTTACTTGAAGGCTGACATCTTCTGCTGCTACAAATGCCAGAATCCCCTGCAGCTGGCATCAGTGCAGTAAGCAACAGTGGGAGATTCAATAGCCTGCAGTGGATATTAGAACTTTTATAACATCTCCAGTCAGATGTTTTCTGGTTCTGCTTTTCACCAGGGGTTAAGTACAGTCCTCTGTGACTGCCCTTAGTCCAAGGAGGACAGCAGGACCGGCAAACAAAGGATCACAGCTTATATAAACTTTTAACATGCTCTACAGGATATTGAATCTCCCACTGCTGCCTACTGCTCTGATGTCAGCTGCAGGGGGTTCTGGGAATTGTAGTTACAGAAGATGTCGGCCTAGAACCAAACAAAATTAATCTGATACAATTTATTATACTACAGTAAACAATGAGTAAACCAAAATGTTTTTGCATATGAAGTGCACATTTGGACCAGTCATACACTTGAGTGCCGGGTCCTTTGGGATGACTGCTTCCCTTTTACTGGAAGTCTACAAAATAAATTAACTGCAGGGTGAACACTTTCAACAGGAAATCAGACCAGAAAATTTCTGAATGCCTGTAGGTGTTTGTCCCTTTTTACTACATCACTCATGGGATTGTTTTTCTCTTACATAACTCTTAAAAAATGTTTTGAGATACACGTATTATAAAAGACACTATGCAGAATAAAAGAGTGTATTGTACTGTATTAACATTTAACAGTTCTTTACCTTAAAGAAAAATGTTTGACCTTTGTCAGTTTGTTTGGGGACGCGTGGTCCCATTGTTTTCTTTCCAGTTCTATTACCCATAAAATGTGAGAAGGCACGGTTACATAACCATAACATCATAAGATACCCAATAACTGTACATATAAAAGAAAACTGTTTGACCTTTGCCCCTTTGTTTGCAGACGGATGTTCCCTTCATTCAGGATTAACGTTTCTGGCTTGGAAGCAAATGCCAAATATATAATGATGGTGGACATTGTGCCTTATGACAATAACAGATACAAGGTAAGGAATGACATAACCCCTGAACAGGGACTTGCGCATTTCCTGTGAGCAATGGAAGTTCATGGGAGGAGCCCTTTACACCCATAAGTGTTGTCAGTCAATATTTATTATATCTGGTTGGTAGAGGAGCGCAGGATGCTCGTTAGGAATCTTCCTAGCCTAGAGAATGCATTTTGATTCCATTCCCAGCACCCACGTTAGGAACCCTTTTAAGCTATCACATGTTTGCACAGCACAGTAAGCATGTCTGATTATAAAGCAGCTGGAGGGACATGAGGGACCGAGCATCCCTTCTGACTTTAAATTATTGTTTTATGCCACTATGAACTGTGATAGTAGTGACTTGCCCCCCCCCACTCTGGAAAAAGGGGATTGGTGTTTGGAGTGGCTTCCTATGACCTTCAGCCTCTATATCAGCCTCATCTATAGATGAACACTAAAGAACAACACACTTGTTTTCATGTAAATACCCTTCCCCCATTCTAAAGAATGGAACAGCCTGAAAGTCAAGTTTATTTTAGAATGTAGAATTGAGTTCTGCTGATGACAACTGTGAGTTTTTGCCAAAGTCTTGAACTCCCTGTTTAAAAATGAAGTTTATTTTTTTTTGAGGGGTTGTATGAATAATAAAAGTAGCACAAAAGGTATATATATAGGGCAGATTCTGGATACTGATGTATAATGAGATGTAGATTCATTGCCATGTTACGAGACTATAGTATCAAACTATATGCTGGAACAGAGTAGGAGAAAACAGAAAAATACTACTAAAAATGGGAAACTATTAAAGGGGTGGCTTGGGGGGCTAATTAAATTTAATTTGAAGTTTAAAGCTTTATTTTTACAATTTTTGGCCAGGAAAGACATGCTAAACTAAGGCTTGTTTTGAGGTGCATCCTGGGAGCACAGGGAAGTTGAGTGACTTGCTCACGGTCACACATTATGCAAGTGGTGGCTGTGGGATTCAAACCCAGTTCTCCAGGTTTGTGGCTCAGCGCTCTTAACCACTACACTATTTTGCCTCCCCTTGCATGTTCTTCAGCAGTGCGTAAAAGAGAGGCCCTGTTGAGAAGCTTGGACTCTCCAGCAGATGGAATCTACTGGAGTTAGAGGATACTCTTCAAAATCCTCTGACTCGTCAGTGAGATCCGGATTGTACGCAGGCTCATATTTCAACAAGGAAGAGGGAAGTTAGTGAATCAGTGGGGCATTCCCCACCCAGAACTGAGGCTGGCCCTCGCACTGGTAGTGGAGACCCAAGGAAAGGCTGCATTGGCACGGAAGGCCACTGTCCCAAAGAAGGCAGCATGGACAACAGGACAGGATAGACTGCTTAACATATAAATAAATGAATGGCCCAATAAAGCAGTGACTGCGGTAGCTACATGCCCAATAATGCAGTGGCTGGGGTAGCTGCTTGCCCAATAATGCATTGGATGGGTTAGCTGCTTGTCCAATCAAGCAGTGACTTGGGTAGCTGCTTGCCCAATAAAGCAGTGCCGGGGTAGCTGATTGCCCAATAAAGTAGTGCCTGGGGTAGCAGCTTGCCTAATAAAGCAGTGCGGGGCATAGCTGCTTGCCCAGTAATGCAGTGACTGGGGTAGCTGCTTGCCCAATAGAGGAGTGACTGGGGTAGCTGCTTGCCCAATAAAGCAGTGCCTGGGGTAGCTCCTTCCACAATAAAGCAGTGCCAGGGGTAGCTGCGTGCCCAATAATGTAGTGCCTGGGGTAGCTGCTTGCCCAATAAAGCAGTGCCTGGGGTAGCTGCTTGCCCAATAACACAGTGACTGGGGTAGCTGCTTGCCCAATAATGCAGTCACTAGGGGAGCTCCTTGCCCAGTAATGCAGTGGCTGGGGTAGCTGCTTGCCCAATAATGCAGTGGCTAGGGTAGCTGCTTGCCCAATAATGCAGTTGATAGGGGAGCTCCTTGCCCAGTAATGCAGTGGCTGGGGTAGCAGCTTCCCAATAATGCAGTGGATGTGGTAGCTGCATGCCCAATAATGCAGTGGTTGTGGTAAGTGCTTTCCCAATAAAGCAGTGACTTAGGTGGCTGCTTGCCCAATAAAGCAGTGACTGGGGTAGCTGCTTGCCCAATAACACAGTGCCTGGGGTAACTGATTACCCAATAATGCAGTGACAGGGGTAGCTCCTTGCTCAATAAAACAGTGGCTGGGGTAGCTGCTTGCCTAATAATGTAGTGGATAGGGTAGCTGCTTGCTCAGTAAAGCAGTGACTGGGGTAGTTGCTTGCCCAATAGTGCAATGGCTGAGGCAGCTGCTTGCTCAATAATGCAGTGGCTGGGGTAGCTGCTTGCCCAATAATGCAGTGGATGGGGTAGCTGCTTGCCCAATAATGCAGTGACTGGGGTAGTTGCTTGCCCAATAAAGCAGTGACTGGGGTAGCTGCTTGCCCAATAAAGCAGTGACTGGGGTAGCTGCTTGCCCAATAATGCAGTCGCAAGGGGAGCTCCTTGCCCAGTAATGCAGTGGCTGGGGTAGCTGCTTGCCCAATAATGCAGTGGATGGGATAGCTGCTTGCCCAATAATGCAGTGACTGGGGTAGTTGCTTGCCCAATAAAGCAGTGACTGGGGTAGCTCCTTGCCCAGTAATGCAGTGGCTGGGGTAGCTGCTTGCCCAATAATGCAGTGGCTAGGGTAGCTGCTTGCCCAATAATGCAGTCGCAAGGGGAGCTCCTTGCCCAGTAATGCAGTGGCTGTGGTAGCTGCTTCCCAATAATGCAGTGGATGTGGTAGCTGCATGCCCAATAATGCAGTGGTTGTGGTAAGTGCTTGCCCAAAAAAGCAGTGACTTAGGTGGCTGCTTGCCCAATAAAGCAGTGACTGGGGTAACTGATTACCCAATAATGCAGTGTCGGGGGTAGCTCCTTGCTCAATAAAACAGTACATGGGGTAGCTGCTTGCCCAATAAAGCAGTGCGTGGGGTAGCTGCTTGACCAATAAAGTAGTGCCTGGGGCAGCTGGTTGCCCAATAAAGCAGTGCCTTGGGTAGCTGGTTGCCCAATAACGCAGTGACTGGTGTAGCTGCTTGCCCAATAAAGCAGTGACTGGGGTAGCTGCTTGCCCAATAAAGCAGTGCCTGGGGTAGCTGCTTGCCCAATAGTGCAATGGCTGAGGCAGCTGCTTGCTCAATAATGCAGTGGATGGGGTAGCTGCTTGCTCAATAATGCAGTGGATGGGGTAGCTGCTTGCCCAATAATGCAGTGACTGGGGTAGTTGCTTGCCCAATAAAGCAGTGACTGGGGTAGTTGCTTGCCCAATAAAGCAGTGACTGGGGTAGCTGCTTACCCAATAAAGCAGTGACTGGGGTAGCTCCTTGCCCAATAACGCAGTGCCTGAGGTAGCTGCTTGCCCAATAAAGCAGTGACTGGGGTAGCTGCTTGCCCAATAAAGCAGTGCCTGAGGTAGCTGCTTGCCCAATAAAGCAGTGCCTGGGGTAGCTGCTTACCCAATAATGCATTGGCTAGAGGAGCTGCTTGCCCAATAATGCAGTGGCTGGTGGAGCTGATTGCCCAATAATGCAGTGGCTTGGGTAGCTGCTTGCCCAATAATGCAGTGGCTAGTGTAATTGCTTACCCAATAATGCAGTGGCTAGGGGAGATACTTGCCCAGTAATTCAGTGGCTGGGGTAGATGCTTGCCCAATAAAGCAGTGGCTGGGGTAGCTGCTTGCCCACTAATGCAGTGGCTGTGGTAGCTGCATGCCCAATAATGCAGTGGTTGGGGTAAGTGCTTGCCCAATAAAGCAATGCCTGAGGTAGCTGCTTGCCCAATAAAGCAGTGACTGGGGTAGCTGCTTGCCCAATAAAGCAGTGCCTGGGGTAACTGATTACCCAATAATGCAGTGGCAGGGTAGCTGCTTGCCCAATAAAACAGCGGCTGGGGTAGCTGCTTGCCTAATAATGAAGTGGATAGGGTAACTGCTTGCTCAGTAAAGCAGTGACTGGGGTAGTTGCTTGCCCAATAGTGCAATCGCTGAGGTAGCTGCTTGCTCAATAGTGCAGTAGCTGGGGTCACTGCTTGCCCAATAAAACTGTGACTAGGGTAGCTGCTTCCCCAATAAAGCAGTGACTGGGGTGGCTGCTTGCCCAATAAAGCAGTGCCTGGGGTAGCTGCTTGCCCAATAAAGCAGTGCGTGGGGTAGCTGCTTGACCAATAAAGTAGTGCCTGGGGCAGCTGGTTGCCCAATAAAGCAGTGCCTTGGGTAGCTGGTTGCCCAATAACGCAGTGACTGGTGTAGCTGCTTGCCCAATAAAGGAGTGACTGGGGTAGCTGCTTGCCCAACAAAGCAGTGCCTGGGGTAGCTGCTTGCCCAATAACGCAGTGCCTGAGGTAGCTGCTTGCCCAATAAAGCAGTGACTGGGGTAGCTGCTTGCCCAATAAAGCAGTGCCTGAGGTAGCTGCTTGCCCAATAAAGCAGTGCCTGGGGTAGCTGCTTGCCCAATAAAGTAGTTCCTGGGGTAGCTGCCTGCCCAGTAAAGCAGTGCCTGGGGTAACTGCTTGCCCAATAACACTGTGACTGGGATACCTGCTTGCCCAAAAAAAGCAGTGCCTGGGGTAGCTGCTTGCCCAATAAAGCAGTGCCTGGTGTAGCTGCTTCCCCAGTAAAGCAGTGCCTGGGGTAGCTGTGTGCCCAATAAAGCAGTGACTAGTGTAGCTGTGTGACCAATACAGCAGTGCCTGGGGTAGATGCTTGCACAATAATGCAGTGCCTGGGGCAGCTGCTTACCCAATAATGCAGTGGCTATGGGAGCTGCTTGCCCAATAATGCAGTGGATGGGGTAGCTGACTGCCCAATAAAGTAATGCATGGGGTAGCTGCTTTCCCAATAATGCAGTGGCTGGGGTAGCTGCTTGCCCAATAAAGCAGTGGCTAGGGGAGCTGCTTGCCCAATAAGGCAGTGGCTGGGGAAGCTGCTTGCCCAATAATGCAGTGGTTTGGGTAGCTGCTTGCCCAATAATGCAGTGGCTAGGGGAGCTCCTTGCCCAGTAATGCAGTGGCTGGGGTACCTGCTTGTCCAATGAAGCAGTGGCTGAGGTAGCTGCTTGCCCAATAATGCAGTGGTTGGGGTAAATGCTTGCCTAATAAAGCAGTGACTGAGGTATCTGCTTGCCCAATAAAACAGTGACTGGGGTAGCTGCTTGCCCAATAAAGCAGTGCCTGGGGTAGCTGCTTGCCCAATAAAACAGTGGCTGGGGTAGCTGCTTGCCCAATAATGCAGTGGATAGGGTAGCTGCTTGCTCAGTAAAGCAATGACTGGGGTAGTTGCTTGCCCAATAGTGCAATGAGTGAGGTAGCTGCTTTCTCAATAAAACAGTGGCTGGGGCAGCTGCTTGCCCAATAATGCAGTGGCTAGTGGTGCTGCTTGCCCAGTAATGCAGTGGCTGGGGTAGCTGCGTACCCAATAAACCAGTGGCTGGGGTAGCTGCTTGCCCAATAATGCAGTGGCTGTGGTAGCTGCATGCCCAATAATGCAGCAGTTGGGGTAACTGCTTGCCCAATAAAGCAGTCTCTGGGGTAGTTGCTTGCCCAATAGTGCAATGAGCGAGGTAGCTGCTTGCTCAATAAAACAGTGGCTGGGGTAGCTGCTTACCCAATAATACAGTGGCTGGGGTAGCTGCCTGCCAATAATGCAGTGGCTGGGGTAGCTGCTTGCCCAATAAAGCAATGAGTGGGGCAGCTACTTGCACAATAGAGCAGTGACTGGGGTAGCTGCTTTCCCAATAAAGCAGTGGCTGGGGTAGCTCCTTGCCCAATAAGGCAGTGCCTGGGGTAGCTGCTTTCCCAATAAAGAAGTGCCTGGGGTAGCTTCTTGCCCAATAATGCAGTGACTGTGGCAGCTGCTTGCCCAATAATGCAGTGGCTAGGGTAGCTGCTTGCCCAAAAAAACAGTGGCTGGGGTAGCTGCTTTCCTAATAATGAAGTGGATAGGGTAGCTGCTTGCTCAGTAAAGCAGTGACTGGGGTAGTTGCTTGCCCAATAGTGCAATGGCTGAGGTAGCTGCTTGCTCAGTAATGCAGTGCCTGGTATAGCTGCTTGCCCAATAATGCAGTGGCTCGGGTAGTTGCTTGACCAATAATGCAGTGGCTGGGGTAGCAGCTTGCCCAATAAAGCAGTGACTGGGGTAGCTGTCTGCCCAATAAAGCAGTGACTGGGGTAGCTGCTTGCCCAATAATGCAGAGACTGGGGTACCTGCTTGCCCAATAATACAGTGGCTATGGGAGCTGCTTGCCCAATAATACAGTGGCTGGGGTAGCTGCTTGCCTAATAAAGCAGTGGTTGGGGTAGATGCTTGCCCAATAATGCAGTGGCTGGGGTAGCTGCTTACCCAATAATGCATTGGCTAGAGGAGCTGCTTGCCCAATAATGCAGTGGCTGGTGGAGCTGATTGCCCAATAATGCAGTGGCTTGGGTAGCTGCTTGCCCAATAATGCAGTGGCTAGTGTAATTGCTTACCCAATAATGCAGTGGCTAGGGGAGATGCTTGCCCAGTAATTCAGTGGCTGGGGTAGATGCTTGCCCAATAAAGCAGTGGCTGGGGTAGCTGCTTGCCCACTAATGCAGTGGCTGTGGTAGCTGCATGCCCAATAATGCAGTGGTTGGGGTAAGTGCTTGCCCAATAAAGCAATGCCTGAGGTAGCTGCTTGCCCAATAAAGCAGTGACTGGGGTAGCTGCTTGCCCAATAAAGCAGTGCCTGGGGTAACTGATTACCCAATAATGCAGTGGCAGGGTAGCTGCTTGCCCAATAAAACAGTGGCTGGGGTAGCTGCTTGCCTAATAATGAAGTGGATAGGGTAACTGCTTGCTCAGTAAAGCAGTGACTGGGGTAGTTGCTTGCCCAATAGTGCAATCGCTGAGGTAGCTGCTTGCTCAATAGTGCAGTAGCTGGGGTCACTGCTTGCCCAATAAAACAGTGACTAGGGTAGCTGCTTCCCCAATAAAGCAGTGACTGGGGTGGCTGCTTGCCCAATAAAGCAGTGCCTGGGGTAGCTGCTTGCCCAATAAAGCAGTGCGTGGGGTAGCTGCTTGACCAATAAAGTAGTGCCTGGGGCAGCTGGTTGCCCAATAAAGCAGTGCCTTGGGTAGCTGGTTGCCCAATAACGCAGTGACTGGTGTAGCTGCTTGCCCAATAAAGGAGTGACTGGGGTAGCTGCTTGCCCAACAAAGCAGTGCCTGGGGTAGCTGCTTGCCCAATAAACTAGTGCCTGGGGTAGCTGCTTGCCCAGCAAAGTAATGCCTGGGGTAGCTACTTGCCCAATAAGGCAGTGCCTGGGGTAGCTGCTTGCGCAGTAAAGTAGTGGCTGTTGTAGCTGCTTGCCCAATAAAGCAGTGCCTGTGGTAGCTGTGTTGCCAATAAAGCAGTGGCTGGTGTAGCTGTTTGCCAAATCAGGCAGTGCCTGGGGTAGCTGCTTCCCAATAAAGCAATGGATGGGGTAGCTGCTTGCCCAGTAATGCCATGGCTAGGGTAGCTGCTTGCCCAATAATGCAGTGGTTAGGGGAGCTGCTTGCCCAGTAATGCAGTGGCTGGGGTAGGTGGTTGCCAATAAAGCAGTGGCTGGGGTAGCTGTTTGCCCAATAATGCAGTGGCTGTGGTAGCTGCATGCTCCATAATGCAGTGGTTGGGGTAAGTGCTTTCCCAATAAAGCAGTGACTGAGGTAGCTGCTTGCCCAGTAAAGCAGTGCCTGGGGTAGCTGATTACCCAATAAAGCAGTGCCTGGGGTAGCTGATTACCCAATAATGCAGTGCCTGGGGTAGCTGCTTCCCAATAAAGCAATGGATGGGGTAGCTGCTTGCCCAGTAATGCCATGGCTAGGGTAGCTGCTTGCCCAATAATGCAGTGGCTAGGGGAGCTGCTTGCCCAGTAATGCAGTGGCTGGGGAAGGTGGTTGCCCAATAATGCAGTGGCTGGGGTAGCTGCTTGCCCAGTAATGTAGTGGCTAGGGTAGCTGCTTGCCCAATAATGCAGTTTCTAGGGAAGCTGCTTGCCCAGTAATGCAGTGGCTGGGGTAGCTGCTTGCCCAATAAAGCAGTGGCTGTGGTAGCTGCGTGCCCAATAATGCAGTGGTTGGGGTAAGCGCTTGCCCAATAAAGCAGTGACTGAGGTAGCTGCTTGCCCAATAAAGCAGTGCCTGGGTTAGCTGATTACCCAATAATGCAGTGGTTGGGGTAAGTGCTTGCCCAATAAAGCAGTGACTGAGGTAGCTGCTTGTCCAATGAAGCAGTGACTGGGGTAGCTGCTTGCCCAATAAAGCAGTGCCTGGGGTAGCTGCTTGCCTAATAATGAAATGGATAGGGCAGCTGCTTGCTCAGTAAAGCAGTGACTGGGGTAGTTGCTTGCCAAATACTGCAATGGCTGAGGTAACTGCTTGCTCAATAGTGCAGTGGCTGGGGTAGCTACTTGCCCAATAAAGCAGTGACTGGGGTAGCTGCCTTCCCAATAAAGCAGTGACTGGGGTAGCTGTTTGCCCAATAACGCAATGCCTGGGGTAGCTGCTTAGCCAATAAAGCAGTGCGTGGGGTAGCTGCTTACCCAATAAAGTAGTGCCTTGGGTAGTTGCTTGCCCAATAAAGCAGTGCCTTGGGTAGCTGTTTGCCTAATAACGCAGTGACTGGGGTAGCTGCTTGCCCACTAGAGGAGTGACTGGGATAGCTGCTTGCCCAATAAAGCAGTGCCTGGGGTAGCTGCTTCCCCAATAATGCAGTGCCAGGGGTAGCTGCTTCCCCAATAAAGCAGTGCCTGGGGTAGCTGCTTGCCCAATAACACAGTGACTGGAGTAGCTGCTTGACCAATAAATCAGTGCCTGGGGTAGCAGCTTGCCCGGTAAAGCAGTGTCTGGTGTAGCTGCTTGACCAATAAAGCAATGCCTGTGGTAGCGATGTGCCCAATAATGCAGTGCCTGGGTAGCTGTGTGCCCAATAAAGCAGTGCCTGGGGTAGCTGCTTTCCCAATAAAGCAGTGGCTGGGGTAGCTGCTTGCCCACCAATACAGTGGCTATGGTAGCTGCTTGCTGAATAATGCAGTGGATAGGGGAGCTTCTTGCCCAGTAATGTGGTGGCTGGGGTAGCTGCTTGCCCAATAAAGGAGTGGCTGGGGTAGCTGCTTCCCCAAGAATGCACTGGCTGTTGTAGCTGCATGCCCTATAATGCAGTGGTAGGGGTAAGTGCTTTCCCAATAAAACAGTGACTGAGGTATCTACTTGCCCAATAAAGCAGTGACTGGGGAACCTGCATACCCAATAAAGCAGTGCCTGTGGTAGCTGATTACCCAACAATGCGGTAGCGGGGGTAGCTGCTTGCCCAATAAAACAGTGGCTTGGGTAGCTGCTTGCCTAATAATGAAGTGGATAGGGTAGCTGCTTGCTCAGTAAAACAGTGACTGGGGTAGTTGCTTGCCCAATAGTGCAATGGCTGAGGTAGCTGCTTGCTCAATAATGCAGTGGCTGGGGTAGCTGCTTGCCCAATAATGCAGTGCCTGGGGTAGCTGCTTGCCCAATAAAGAAGTGACTGGGGTAGCTGCTTGCCCAAGAATGCACTGGCTGTTGTAGCTGCATGCCCTATAATGCAGTGGTTGGGGTAAGTGCTTTCCCAATAAAACAGTGACTGAGGTATCTACTTACCCAATAAAGCAGTGACTGGGGAACCTGCTTACCCAATAAAGCAGTGCCTGTGGTAGCTGATTACCCAACAATGCAGTAGCGGGGGTAGCTGCTTGCCCAATAAAACAGTGGCTTGGGTAGCTTCTTGCCTAATAATGAAGTGGATAGGGTAGCTGCTTGCTCAGTAAAACAGTGACTGGGGTAGTTGCTTGCCCAATAGTGCAATGGCTGAGGTAGCTGCTTGCTCAATAATGCAGTGGCTGGGATAGCTGCCTGCCCAATAATGCAGTGCCTGGGGTACCTGCTTGCCCAATAAACAAGTGACTGGGGTAGCTGCTTGCCCAATAAAGCAGTGACTGGGGTAGCTGCTTGCCCAATAAATCAGTGCCTGTGGTAGTTCCTTGCCCAATAAAGCAGTGCCTGAGGTAGCTGCTTGCCTAATAAAGTAGTGCCTGGGGTAGCTGCTTGCCCGAAGAAGCAGGGACTGGGGTAGCTGCTTGCCCAATAACGCAGTGACGGGGGTAGCTGCTTGCCCAATAAAGCAGTGCCTCAGGTAGCTGCTTGCCCAATAAAGCAGTGCCTGGTGTAGCTGCTAGAGCAATAAAGCAGTGCCTGGGGTAGCTGAGTGCCCAATAAAGCAGTGCCTGGGGTAGCAGTGTGCCCAATAAAGCAGTGCCTGGGGTAGCTGCTTGCTGAATTATGCAGTGGCTATGGGAGCTGCTTGCCCAGTAATGCAGTGGCTGGGGGTAGCTGCTTGCCCAATAAAGAAGTGCCTGGGGTAGCTGCTTGCCCAGTAATGCACTGGATGGGGTTGCGGTAGCTGCTTGTCCAGTAAAGCACTGGCTGGGGTAGCTGCTTGCCCAATAATGCAGTGGCTATGGGAGCTGCTTGCCCAATAATGCAGTGGCTGGAGGAGAGCTGCTTGCCCAATAATGCAGTGGCTGGGGTAGCTGCTTGCCCAATAATGCAGTGGCTAGGGTAGCTGCTTGCCCAATAATGCAGTGGCTAGGGGAGCTGCTTGCCCAGTAATACAATGGCTGAGGTACCTGCTTGCTCAGTAATGCAGCGCCTGGTATAGCTGCTTGCCCAATAATGCAGTGGCTCGGGTAGTTGCTTGACCAATAATGCAGTGGCTGGAGTAGCTGCTTGCCCAATAAAGCAGTGCCTGGGGTAGCTGCTTGCCCAGTAAAGTAGTGCCTGGTGTAGCTGCTTGCCCAATAAAGCAGTACCTGTAGTAGCTGTGTTGCCAATAAAGCAGTGGCTGGTGTAGCTGTTTGCCAAATAAGGCAGTGCCTGGGGTAGCTGCTTCCCAATAAAGCAATGGATGGGGTAGCTGCTTGCCCAGTAATGCAGTGGTTAGGGGAGCTGCTTGCCCAGTAATGCCATGGCTAGGGTAGCTGCTTGCCCAATAATGCAGTGTCTAGGGGAGCTGCTTGCCCAGTAATGCAGTGGCTGGGGTAGGTGGTTGAGCAATAATGCAGTGGCTAGGGTAGCTGCTTGCCCAGTAATGTAGTGGCTAGGGGAGCTGCTTGCCCAGTAATGCAGTGGCTGGGGTAGCTGCTTGCCCAATAAAGCAGTGGCTGTGGTAGCTGCATGCCCAATAATGCAGTGGTTGGGGTAAGCGCTTGCCCAATAAAGCAGTGACTGAGGTAGCTGCTTGCCCAATAAAGCAGTGCCTGGGGTAGCTGATTACCCAATAATGCAGTGGTTGGGGTATGTGCTTGCCCAATAAAGCAGTGACTGAGGTAGCTGCTTGCCCAATGAAGCAGTGACTGGGGTAGCTGCTTGCCCAATATAGCAGTGCCTGGGGTAGCTGCTTGCCTAATAATGAAGTGGATAGGGTAGCTGCTTGCTCAGTAAAACAGTGACTGGGGTAGTTGCTTGCCAAATAGTTCAATGGCTGAGGTAACTGCTTGCTCAATAGTGCAGTGGCTGGGGTAGGTGGTTGCACAATAAAGCAGTGGCTGGGGTCACTGCTTGCCCAATAATGCAGTGGCTGTGGTAGCTGTTTGCCCCATAATGCAGTAGTTGGGGTTAGTGGTTTCCCAATAAAGCAGTGACTGAGGTTGCTCCTTGCTCGATAAAGCAGTGACTGTGGTAGCTGCTTGCCCAATAATGCAGTGGCTGTGGTAGCTGCATGCCCAATAAAGCAGTGGTTGAGGTAAGCGCTTGCCCAATAATGCAGTAGCTGGGGGAGCTCCTTGCCCAATAATGCAGTGGCTGGGGTAGCTGCTTGCCCAGTAATGTAGTGGCTAGGGTAGCTGCTTGCCCAATAATGCAGTGGCTAGGGGAGCTGCTTGCCCAGTAATGCAGTGGCTGGGGCAGCTGCTTGCCCAATAAAGCAGTGGCTGGGGTAGCTGTTTTCCCAATAAATTAGTGACTGGGGTAGCTGCTTGCCAAATAAATCAGTGCCTGTGGTAGCTACTTTCCCAATAAAGCAGTGCCTGAGGTAGCTGCTTGCCCAATAAAGTAGTGCCTGGGGTAGCTGCTTGCCCAAAGAAGCAGGGCTTGGGGTAGGTGCTTGCCCAATAACGCAGTGACTGGGGTAGCTGCTTGCCCAATAAAGCAGTGCCTGGGGTAGCTGCTTGCCCAATAAAGCAGTGCCTGGTGTAGCTGCTAGAGCAATAAAGCAGTGCCTGGGGTAGCTGACTGCCCAATAAAGCAGTGCCTGGAGTAGCAATGTGCCCAATAAAGCAGTGCCTGGGGTAGCTGCTTGCCCAATTATGCAGTGACTGGGGTAGCTGCTTGTCCAGTAATGCAGTGGTTATGGGAGCTGCTTCTCCAGTATTGCAGTTGCTGGGGTACCTGCTTGCCCAATAAAGAAGTGCCTGGGGTAGTTGCTTGCCCAGTAATGCACTGGATGGGGTTGGGGTAGCTGTTTGCCCAGTAAAGCACTGGCTGGGGTAGCTGCTTGCCCAATAATGCAGCGGCTAGGGGAGCTGCTTCCAAATAATGCAGTGGCTAGGGGAGCAGCTTGCCCAGTAATTCAATGGCTGAGGTACCTGCTTGTTCAGTAATGCAGTGCCTGGTATAGCTGCCTGCCCAATAATGCAGTGGCTCCGGTAGTTTCTTGACCAATAATGCAGTGGCTGGGGTAGCTGCTTGCCCAATAAAGCAGTGCCTTGGGTAGCTGCTTGCCCAGTAAAGTAGTGCCTGGTGTAGCTGCTTGCCCAATAAAGTAGTGCCTGTGGTAGCTGTGTTGCCAATAAAGCAGTGGCTGGTGTAGCTGTTTGCCAAAGAAGGCAGTGCCTGGGGTAGCTGCTTGCCCAGTAATGCACTGGATGGGGTTGGGGTAGCTGCTTGCCCAGTAAAGCACTGGCTGGGGTAGCTGCTTGCCCAATAATGCAGTGGCTATGGGAGCTGCTTGCCCAATGATGCAGTGGCTGGGGGAGCTGCTTGTCCAATAATGCAGTGGCTGGGGTAGCTGCTTGCCCAATAATGCAGTGGCTAGGGGAGCTGCTTGCCCAGTAATGCAATGGCTGAGGTACCTGCATGCTCAGTAATGCAGTGCCTGGTATAGCTGATTGCGCAATAATGCAGTGGCTCGGGTAGTTCTTGACCAATAATGCAGTGGCTGGGGTAGCTGCTTGCCCAATAAAGCAGTGCCTTGGGTAGCTGCTTGCCCAGTAAAGTAGTGCCTGGTGTAGCTGCTTGCCCAATAATGTAGTGCCTGTGGTAGCCATGTTGCCAATAAAGCAGTGGCTGGTGTAGCTGTTTGCCAAAGAAGGCAGTGCCTGGGGTAGCTGCTTCCCAATAAAGCAATGGATGGGGTAGCTGCTTGCCCAGTAATGCCGTGGCTAGGGTAGATGCTTACCCAATAATGCAGTGGCTAGGGGAGCTGCTTGCCCAGAAATGCAGTGGCTGGGGTAGGTGGTTGCCAAATAAAGCAGTGGCTGGGGTAGCTGCTTGCCCAATAATGCAGTGGCTGTGTTAGCTGCATGCTCCATAATGCAGTGGTTGGGGTAAGTGCTTTCCCAATAAAGCAGTGATTGAGGTAGCTGCTTGACCAATAAAGCAGTGACTGGGGTATCTGCTTGCCCAACAAAGCAGTGCCTGAGGTAGCTGATTACCCAATAATGCAGTGGCGGGGGTAGCTGCTTGCCCAATAATGCAATGACTGGGTTAGCTTCTTGCCTAATAGTGCAGTGGCTATGGCAGCTGCTTGCCCAATAATGCAGTGGCTGCGGGAGCTGCTTGCCCAATAATGCAGTGGTTAGGGGAGCTGCTTGCCCAATAATGCAGTGGCTGGGAGAGCTGCTTGCCCAGTAATGTAGTGGCTAGGGTAGCTCCTTGCCCAATAATGCAGTGGCTAGGGGTGCTGCTTGCCCAGTAATGCAGTGGATGAGGTAGCTGCTTGCCCAACAAAGCAGTTGCTGGGGTAGCTGCTTGCCTAATAATGCAGTGGCTGTGGTAGCTGCATGCCCAATAATGCAGTGGTTGGGGTAAGTGCTTGCCCAATAAAGCAGTGACTGAGGTAGCTGCTTGCCCAATAGAGCAGTGCCTGGGGTAGCTGATTACTCAATAATCCAGTGGTTGGGGTAAGTACTTGCCTAATAAAGCAGTGACTGAGGTAGCTGCTTGCCCGATGAAGCAGTGACTGGGGTAGCTGCTTGTCCAATAAAGCAGTGTCTGGGGTAGCTGCTTGCTAATAATGAAGTGGATAGGGTAGCTGCTTGCTCAGTAAAGCAGTGACTGGGGTAGTTGCTTGCCAAATAGTGCAATGGCTGAGGTAACTGCTTGCTCAATAGTGCAGTGGCTGGGGTAGCTGCATGACCATTAAAGCAGTGACTGGGGTAGCTGCCTGCCCAATAAAGCAGTGACTGGGGTAGCTGTATGCCCAGTAACGCAATGCCTGTGGTTGCTGCTTAGCCAATAAAGTAGTGCGTGGTGTAGCTGCTTGCCCAATAAAGTAGTGCCTTGGGTAGCTGCTTGCCCAATAAAGCAGTACCTTGGGTAGCTGTTTGCCCAATAACACAGTGACTGGGGTAGCTGCTTGCCCAATAGAGGAGTGACTGGGGTAGCTGCTTGCCCAATAAAGCAGTGCCTGGGGTTGCTGCTTCCCCAAGAAAGCAATGCCAGGGGTAGCTGCTTGTCCAATAAAGCAGTGCCTGGGGTAGCTGCTTCCCCAATAAAGCAGTGCCTGGGGTAGCTGCTTGCCCAATAACACAGTGACAGGTGTAGCTGATTATCCAATAATGCAGTGGCGGGGGTAGGTGCTTGCCCAATAATGCAGTGACTGGCTTAGCTACTTGCCCAATAGTGCAGTGGCTATGGCAGCTGCTTGCCCAATAATGCAGTGGCTGGGGGAGCTGCTTGCCCAATAATGCAGTGGTTAGAGGAGCTGCTTGCCCAATAATGCAGTGGCTGGGAGAGCTGCTTGCCCAGTAATGTAGTGCCTTGGGTAGCTGCTTGCCCAGTAATGCAGTGGCTGGGGTAGCTGCTTGCCCAACAGAGCAGTTGCTGGTGTAGCTGCTTGCCCAATAATGCAGTGGCTGTGGTAGCTGCATGTCCAATAATGCAGTGGTTGGGGTAAGTGCTTGCCCAATAAAGCAGTGACTGAGGTAGCTGCTTGCCCAATAAAGCAGTGCCTGGAGTAGCTGATTACCCAATAATGCAGTGGTTGGGGTAAGTGCTTGCCTAATAAAGCAGTGACTGAGGTAGCTGCTTGCCCAATGAAGCAGTGACTGGGGTAGCTGTTTGCCCAAAAAAGCAGTGCCTGGGGTAGCTGCTTGCCTAATAATGAAGTGGATAGGGTAGCTGCTTGCTCAGTAAAGCAGTGACTGGGGTAGTTGCTTGCCAAATAGTGCAATTGCAGAGGTAACTGCTTGCTCAATAGTGCAGTGGCTGGGGTAGCTGCTTGCCCATTAAAGCAGTGACTGGGGCAGGTGCCTGCCCAATAAAGCAGTGACTGGGGTAGCTGTTTGCCCAATAACGCAATGCCTGGGGTAGCTGCTTAGCCAATAAAGCAGTGCATGGGGTAGCTGCTTGCCCAATAAAATAGTGCCTTGGGTAGCTGCTTGCCCAATAAAGCAGTACCTTGGGTAGCTGTTTGCCCAATAACGCAGTGACTGGGGCAGCTGCTTGCCCAATAGAGGAGTGACTGGGGTACCTGCTTGCCCAATAAAGCAGTGCCTGGGGTAGCTGCTTCCCCAAGAAAGCAGTGCCAGGGTAGCTGCTTGCCCAATAAATCAGTGCCTGGGTAGCTGCTTGCCCAATAAATCAGTGCTTGGGGCAGCAGCTTGCCCACTAAAGCAGTGCCTGGTGTAGCTGCTTGCCCAATAAAGCAGTGCCTGTGGTAGCTATGTGCCCAATAATGCAGTGCCTGGGGTAGCTGTGTGCCTATAAAGCAGTGCCTGGGTAGCAGCTCCCAATAAAGCAGTGGCTGGGTAGCTGCTTGCCCACCAATGCAGTGGCTATGGTAGCTGCTTGCCGAATAATGCAGTGGATAAGGGAGCTTCTTGTCCAGTAATGTGGTGGCTGGGGTAGCTGCTTGCCCAATAAAGCAGTGGCTGGTGTAGCTGCTAGCCCAATAAAGCACTGGCTGTCGTAGCTGCATGCCCTATAATGCAGTGATTGGGGTAAGTGCTTTCCCAATAAAACAGTGACTGAGGTATCTACTTACCCTATAAAGCAGTGACTGGGGAACCTGCCTACCCAATAACGTAGTGCTTGAGATAGCTGATTACCCAACAATGCAGTAGCGGGAGTAGCTGCTTGCCCAATAAAACAGTGGCTGGGTTAGCTGCATGCTCCATAATGCAGTGGTTGGGGTAAGTGCTTTCCCAATAAAGCAGTGACTGAGGTAGCTGCTTGCCCAATAAAGCAGTGACTGGGGTAGCTGCTTACCCAACAAAGCAGTGCCTGGGGTAGCTGATAACCCAATAATGCTGTGGCTAGGGTAGCTGCTTGCCCAATAAAACAGTGGCTGAGATAGCTGCTTGCCTAATAATGAAGTGGATAGGCTAGCTGCTTGCTCAGTAAAGCAGTGACTGGGGTAGTTGCCTTCCCAATAGTGCAATGGCTGAGGTAGCTGCTTGCTCAGTAATGCAGTGGCTGGTGTAGCTGCTTGCCCAATAATGCAGTGGCTAGGGTAGCTGCTTGCCCAATAATGCTGTGATTGGGTAGGTGCTTGCCCAATAAAACAGTGACTGTGCTAGCTGCTTGCGAATAAAGCAGTAACTGGGGTAGCTGTGTGCCCAATAAAGCAGTGCCTGGGGTAGCTGCTTGCCCAATAATGCAGTGACTGGGGTAGCTTCTTGCCCAATAATGCAGTGGCTATGGGAGCTGCCTGACCAATAATGCAGTGGCTGGGGTAGCTGCTTGCCCAATAAAGCAGTGCCTGGGGTAGATGGTTGCCCAATAATGCAGTGGCTGGGGTAGCTGCTTACCCAATAATACAGTGGCTAGTGGAGCTGCTTGCCCAATAATGCAGTGGCTGGTGGAGCTGACTGCTCAACAATGGAGTGGCTGCGGTAGCTGCTTCCCCAATAATGCAGAGGCTAGGGAAACTGCTTGCCCAATCATGCATTGGCTAGGGGAGCTCCTTGCCCAGTAATGCAGTGGCTGGAGAAGCTGCTTGCCCAATAAAGCAGTGGCTGGGGTAGCTGCTTGCCTAATAAAGCAGTGACTGAGGTAGCTGCTTGCCCAATGAAGCAGTGACTGGGGTAGCTGCTTGCCCAAAAAAGCAGTGCCTGGGGTAGCTGCTTGCCTAATAATGAAGTGGATAGGGTAGCTGCTTGCTCAGTAAAGCAGTGACTGGGGTAGTTGCTTGCCAAATAGTGCAATTGCAGAGGTAACTGCTTGCTCAATAGTGCAGTGGCTGGGGTAGCTGCTTGCCCATTAAAGCAGTGACTGGGGCAGGTGCCTGCCCAATAAAGCAGTGACTGGGGTAGCTGTTTGCCCAATAACGCAATGCCTGGGGTAGCTGCTTAGCCAATAAAGCAGTGCATGGGGTAGCTGCTTGCCCAATAAAATAGTGCCTTGGGTAGCTGCTTGCCCAATAAAGCAGTACCTTGGGTAGCTGTTTGCCCAATAACGCAGTGACTGGGGCAGCTGCTTGCCCAATAGAGGAGTGACTGGGGTACCTGCTTGCCCAATAAAGCAGTGCCTGGGGTAGCTGCTTCCCCAAGAAAGCAGTGCCAGGGGTAGCTGCTTGCCCAATAAATCAGTGCCTGGGGTAGCTGCTTGCCCAATAAATCAGTGCTTGGGGTAGCAGCTTGCCCAATAAAGCAGTGCCTGGTGTAGCTGCTTGCCCAATAAAGCAGTGCCTGTGGTAGCTATGTGCCCAATAATGCAGTGCCTGGGGTAGCTGTGTGCCTAATAAAGCAGTGCCTGGGGTAGCTGCTTACCCAATAAAGCAGTGGCTGGGGTAGCTGCTTGCCCACCAATGCAGTGGCTATGGTAGCTGCTTGCCGAATAATGCAGTGGATAAGGGAGCTTCTTGTCCAGTAATGTGGTGGCTGGGGTAGCTGCTTGCCCAATAAAGCAGTGGCTGGTGTAGCTGCTAGCCCAATAAAGCACTGGCTGTCGTAGCTGCATGCCCTATAATGCAGTGATTGGGGTAAGTGCTTTCCCAATAAAACAGTGACTGAGGTATCTACTTACCCTATAAAGCAGTGACTGGGGAACCTGCCTACCCAATAACGTAGTGCTTGAGATAGCTGATTACCCAACAATGCAGTAGCGGGAGTAGCTGCTTGCCCAATAAAACAGTGGCTGGGTTAGCTGCATGCTCCATAATGCAGTGGTTGGGGTAAGTGCTTTCCCAATAAAGCAGTGACTGAGGTAGCTGCTTGCCCAATAAAGCAGTGACTGGGGTAGCTGCTTACCCAACAAAGCAGTGCCTGGGGTAGCTGATAACCCAATAATGCTGTGGCTAGGGTAGCTGCTTGCCCAATAAAACAGTGGCTGAGGTAGCTGCTTGCCTAATAATGAAGTGGATAGGCTAGCTGCTTGCTCAGTAAAGCAGTGACTGGGGTAGTTGCCTTCCCAATAGTGCAATGGCTGAGGTAGCTGCTTGCTCAGTAATGCAGTGGCTGGTGTAGCTGCTTGCCCAATAATGCAGTGGCTAGGGTAGCTGCTTGCCCAATAATGCTGTGATTGGGGTAGGTGCTTGCCCAATAAAACAGTGACTGTGCTAGCTGCTTGCCGAATAAAGCAGTAACTGGGGTAGCTGTGTGCCCAATAAAGCAGTGCCTGGGGTAGCTGCTTGCCCAATAATGCAGTGACTGGGGTAGCTTCTTGCCCAATAATGCAGTGGCTATGGGAGCTGCCTGACCAATAATGCAGTGGCTGGGGTAGCTGCTTGCCCAATAAAGCAGTGCCTGGGGTAGATGGTTGCCCAATAATGCAGTGGCTGGGGTAGCTGCTTACCCAATAATACAGTGGCTAGTGGAGCTGCTTGCCCAATAATGCAGTGGCTGGTGGAGCTGACTGCTCAACAATGGAGTGGCTGCGGTAGCTGCTTCCAATAATGCAGAGGCTAGGAAACTGCTTGCCCAATCATGCATTGGCTAGGGGAGCTCCTTGCCCAGTAATGCAGTGGCTGGAGAAGCTGCTTGCCCAATAAAGCAGTGGCTGGGGTAGCTGCTTGCCCAATAATGCAGTGGCTGTGGTAGCTGCATGCCCAATATTGCAGTGGTTGGGGTAAGTGCTTGCCCAATAAAGTAGTGCCTGGGGTAGCTGCTTGCCCAATAAAGCAGTGCCTGGGGTAGCTGCTTGCCCACTAAAGCAGTGTCTCGTGTAGCTGCTTGCCCAATAAAGCTGTGCCTTTGGTAGCTGTGTGCACAATAAAGCAGTGGCTGGTGTAGCCTTTTGCCTAATAAGGCAGTGCCTGGGGTAGCTGCTTGCCTAGTAAAGCAGTGGATAAGGTAGGTGCTTGCCCAATAATGCAGTGGCTAGGGTAGCTGCTTGCCCAATAATGCACTGGGTGTCATAGCTGCTTGCCTTATAATGCAGTGGTTGGGGTAAGTGCTTTCCCAATAAAACAGTGACTGAGGTATCTACTTGCCCAATAAAGCAGTGACTGAGGAACCTGCTTACCCAATAACGTAGTGCTTGTGGTAGCTGATTATAAAACAATGCAGTAGTGGGGGTAGCTGCTTGCCCAATAAAACAGTGGCTGGGGTAGCTGCATGCTCCATAATGCAGTGGTTGGGGTAAGTGCTTTCCTAATAAAGCAGTGACTGAGGTAGCTGCTTGCCCAATAAAGTAGTGACTGGGGTAGCTGCCTGCCCAATAAAGCAGTGACTGGGGTAGCTGTTTGCCCAATAACGCAATGCCTGGGGTAGCTGCTTAGCCAATAAAGTAGTGCGTGGCGTAGCTGCTTGCCCAATAAAGTAGTGCCTTGGGTAGCTGCTTGCCCAATAAAGCAGTACCTTGGGTAGCTGTTTGCCCAATAACGCAGTGACTGGGGTAGCTGCTTGCCCAATAGAGGAGTGACTGGGTACCTGCTTGCCCAATAAAGCAGTGCCTGGGTGCAGCTGTCACAAACAAGCAGTGCCAGGGGTAGCTGCTTGCCCAATAAAGCTGTTCCTGGGTAGCTGCTTGCCCAATAAATCAGTGCTTGGGGTAGTAGCTTGCCTAGTAAAGCAGTGCCTGGTGTAGCTGCTTGCCCAGTAAAGCAGTGCCTGTGGTAGCTATGTGCCCAATAATGCAGTGCCTGGGGTAGCTGTGTGCCTAATAAAGCAGTGCCTGGGGTAGCTGCTTACCAAATAAAGCAGTGGCTTGGGTAGCTGCTTGCCCACCAATGCAGTGGCTATGGTAGCTGCTTGCTGAATATTGCAGTGGATAGGGGAGCTTCTTGTCCAGTAATGTGGTGGCTGGGGTAGTTGCTTGCCCAATAACGCAGTGGCTGGTGTAGCTGCTTGCCCAATAATGCACTGGCTGTCGTAGTTGCATGCCCTATAATGCAGTGGTTGGGGTAAATGCTTTCCCAATAAAACAGTGACTGAGGTATCTACTTGCCCAATAAAGCAGTGACTGGGGAACCTGCTTACCCAATAACGTAGTGCTTGTGGTAGCTGATTACCCAACAATGCAGTAGCGGGAGTAGCTGCTTGCCCAATAAAACAGTGGCTGGGGTAGCTGCATGCTCCATAATGCAGTGGTTGGGGTAAGTGCTTTCCCAATAAAGCAGTGACTGAGGTAGCTGCTTGCCCAATAAAGCAGTGACTGGGGTAGCTGCTTACCCAACATAGCAGTGCCTGGGGTAGCTGATAACCCAATAATGCTGTGGCTAGGGTAGCTGCTTGCCCAATAAAACAGTGGCTGGGGTAGCTGCTTACCTAATAATGAAGTGGATAGGCTAGCTGCTTGCTCAGTAAAGCAGTGACTGGGGTAGTTGCTTTCCCAATAGTGCAATGGCTGAGGTAGCTGCTTGCTCAATAATGCAGTGGCTGGTGTAGCTGCTTGCCCAATAATGCAGTGGCTAGGGTAGCTGCTTGCCCAATAATGCTGTGATTGGGGTAGGTGCTTGCCCAATAAAACAGTGACTGTGCTAGCTGCTTGCCGAATAAAGCAGTAACTGGGGTAGCTGTGTGCCCAATAAAGCAGTGCCTGGGGTAGCTGCTTGCCCAATAATGCAGTGACTGGGATAGCTTCTTGCCCAATAATGTAGTGGCTATGGGAGCTGCCTGACCAATAATGCAGTGGCTGGGGTAGCTGCTTGCCCAATAAAGCAGTGCCTGGGACAGGTGGTTGCCCAATAATGCAGTGGCTGGGGTAGCTGCTTGCCCAATAATGCAGTGGCTAGTGGAGCTGCTTGCCCAATAATGCAGTGGCTGGTGGAGCTGATTGCTCAACAATGGAGTGGCTGCGGTAGCTGCTTCCCCAATAATGCAGGGGCTAGGGAAACTGCTTGCCCAATCATGCATTGGCTAGGGGAGCTCCTTGCCAAGTAATGCAGTGCCTGGAGAAGCTGCTTGCCCAATAAAGCAGTGGCTGGGGTAGCTTCTTGCCCAATAATGCAGTGGCTGTGGTAGCTGCATGCCCAATAATGCAGTGGTTGGGGTAAGTGCTTGCCCAATAAAGTAGTGCCTGGGGTAGCTGCTTGCCCAATAAACCAGTGCCTGGGGTAGCTGCTTGCCCACTAAAGCAGTGTCTGGTGTAGCTGCTTGCCAAATAAAGCAGTGCCTGTGGTAGCTGTGTGCGCAATAAAGCAGTGGCTGGTGTAGCCTTTTGCCTAATAAGGCAGTGCCTGGGGTAGCTGCTTGCCTAGTAAAGCAGTGGATGAGGTAGGTGCTTGCCCAATAATGCAGTGGCTAGGGTAGCTGCTTGCCCAGTAATGCAGTGGCTAGGGAGCTGCTTGCCCAGTAATGCAGTGGCTGGGGTAGGTGGTTGCACAATAAAGCAGTGGCTGGGGTAGCTGTTTGCCCAATAATGCAGTGGCTGTGGTAGCTGTATGCCCCATAATGCAGTAGTTGGGGTAAGTGGTTTCCCAATAAAACAGTGACTGAGGTAGCTCCTTGATCGATAAAGCAGTGACTGTGGTAGCTGCTTGCCCAATAATGCAGTGGCTGTGGTAGCTGCATGACCAATAATGCAGTGGTTGGGGTAAGTGCTTGCCCAATAATGCAGTGGCTGGGGGAGCTGCTTGCCCAATACTGCAGTGGCTGGGGTAGCTGCTTGCCCAGTAATGTAGTGGCTAGGGTAGCTGCCTGCCCAATAATGCAGTGGGTAGGGGAGCTGCTTGCCCAATAATGCAGTGGCTGGTGGAGCTGGTTGCCCAACAATGGAGTGGCTGCGGTAGCTGCTTCCCCAATAATGCAGAGGCTAGGGAAACTGCTTGCCCAATAATGCATTGGCTAGGGGAGCTCCTTGCCCAGTAATGCAGTGGCTGGAGAAGCGGCTTGCCCAATAAAGCAGTGGCTGGGGTAGCTGCTTGCCCAATAATGCAGTGGCTGTGGTAGCTGCATGCCCAATAATGCAGTGGTTGGGGTAAGTGCTTGCCCAATAAAGTAGTGCCTGGTGTAGCTGCTTGCCCAATAAACCAGTGCCTGGGGTAGCTGCTTGCCCACTAAAGCAGTGTCTGGTGTAGCTGCTTGGCCAATAAAGCAGTGCCTGTGGTAGCTGTGTGCGCAATAAAGCAGTGGCTGGTGTAGCCTTTTGCCTAATAAGGCAGCGCCTGGGGTAGCTGCTTGCCTAGTAAAGCAGTGGATGAGGTAGGTGCTTGCCCAATAATGCAGTGGCTAAGGTAGCTGCTTGCCCAGTAATGCAGTGGCTAGGGTAGTTGCTTGCCCAGTAATGCAGTGGCTGGGGTAGGTGGTTGCACAATAAAGCAGTGGCTGGGGTAGTTGTTTGCCCAATAATGCAGTGGCTGTGGTAGCTGTATGCCCCATAATGCAGTAGTTGGGGTAAGTGGTTTCCCAATAAAGCAGTGACTGAGGTAGCTCCTTGCTCGATAAAGCAGTGACTGTGGTAGCTGCTGGCCCAATAATGCAGCGGTTGGGGTAGGCGCTTGCCCAATAAAGCAGTGACTGAGGTAGCTGCTTGCCCAATAAAGCAGTGCTTGGGGTAGCTGATTATCCAATAATGTAGAGGCAGGGGTAGCTGCTTGCCCAATACAACAGTGCCTGTGGTAGCTGTGTGCACAATAAAGCAGTGGCTGGTGTAGCCTTTTGCCTAATAAGGCTCTGCCTGGGGTAGCTGCTTTCCCAATAAAGTAGTAGATAAGGTAGGTGCTTGCCCAATAATGCAGTGGCTAGTGTTGCTGCTTGCCCAATAATGCAGTAGCTAGGGAGCTGCTTGCCCAGTAATGCAGTGGCTGGGGTAGGTGGTTGCCCAGTAAAGCACTGGCTGGGGTAGCTGCTTGCCCAATAATGTGGCTATGGTAGCTGCATGCCCCATAATGCAGTAGTTGGTGTAAGTGGTTTCCCAATAAAGCTGTGACAGAGGTAGCTCCTTGCTTAATAAAGGAGTGACTGGGGTAGCTCCTTGCTCAATACACCAGTGCATGGGGTAGCTGCTAGGCCAATAAAGCAGTGTGTGGGGGTAGCTGCTTGCCCAAGAAAGTTTTGCCTGTGGTAGCTGCATGCCCAATAAAGCGGTGCCTGGGGTAGCTGGTTGCCCAATAATGCTGTGACTGGGGTAGCTGCTTGTCCAATAGAGGAGTGACTGGGGTAACTGCTTGCCCAATAAAGCAGTGGCTGGTGTAGCTGCTTCCCCAATAAAGCAGTGCCAGGGGTAGCTGCTTGCCCAATAAAGTAATGCCTGGGTAGCTGCTTGCCCAATAAAGCAGTGCCTGGGGTAGCTGCTTGCCCAATAATGCAGTGACTGGGGTAGCTGCATGCCCAATAAAGCAGTGCCTGGGGTAGCTGGTTGCCCAATAATGCAGTGACTGGGGTAGCTGCTTGCCCAATAGAGGAGTGACTGGGGTAGCTGCATGCCCAATAAAGCAGTGCCTGGTTTAGCTGCTTCCCCAATAAAGCAGTGCCAGGGGTAGCTGCTTGCCCAATAAAGCAGTGCCTGGTGTAGCTGCTTGCCCAATAAAGCAGTGCCTGGGGTAGCTGCTTGCCCAATTAAGCAGTGCCTGGTGTAGCTGCTTGCCCAATAATGCAGTTCCTGATGTAGCTGTGTGCCCAATAAAGCAGTGAGTGGTGTAGCAGTGTGCCCAACAAAGCAGTGCCTGGGGTAGATGCTTGCCCACTAATGCAGTGGCTGGTGTAGCTGCTTGCCCAAAAATGCAGTGACTATGGGAGCTGCTTACCCAATAATGCAGTGGCTGTGGTAGCTGCATGCCCAATAATGCAGTGGTTGTGGTAAGCGCTTGCCCAATAATGCAGAGGCTGGGGGAGCTGCTTGCCCAATAATGCAGTGGCTGGGGTAGCTGCTTGCCCAGTAATGTTGTGGCTGGGGTAGCTGCTTGCCCAATAATGCAGTGGCTAGGGGAGCTGCTTGCCCAGTAATGCAGTGGTTGGGGTAGCTGCTTGCCCAATAAAGCAGTGGATGGGGTAGCTGCTTGCCCAATAATGCAGTGGCTGTGGTAGCTGCATGCACAATAATGCAGCTGTTGGGGTAAACGCTTGCCCAATAAAGCAGTGACTGAGGTAGCTGCTTGCCCAATGACGCAGTGCCTGGGGTAGCAGATTATCCAACAAAGTAGAGGCGGGGGTAGCTGCTTGCCCAATACAACAGTGCCTGTGGTAGCTGTGTGCACAATAACGCAGTGGCTGGTGTAGCCTTTTGCCTAATAAGGCAGTGCCTGGGGTAGCTGCTTGCCCAATAAAGCAGTAGATGAGGTAGGTGCTTGCCCAATAATGCAGTGGATAGGGTAGCTGCTTGCCCAATAATGCAGTGGCTAGGGAGATGCTTGCCCTGTAATGCAGTGGCTTGTGTAGGTGGTTGCCCAATAAAGCACTTGCTGGGGTAGCTGCTTGCCCAATAATGCAGTGGCTATGGTAGCTGCATGCCCCCTATTGCAGTAGTTGGTGTAAGTGGTTTCCCAATAAAGCCGTGACTGAGGTAGCTCCTTGCTCAATAAAGCAGTGACTGGGGTAGCTGCTTGCCCAATAGTGCAGTGGTTGTGGTAGCTGCATGCCCAATAATGCAGTGGTTGGGGTAAGCACTTGCCTAATAATGCAGTGGCTGGGGGAGCTGCTTGCCCAATAATGCAGTGGTTGTTGTAGCTGCTTGCCCAGTAATGTAGTGGCTAGGGTAGCTGCTTGTCCAATAATGCAGTGGCTAGGGGAGCTGCTTGCCCAGTAATGCAGTGGCTTGGGTAGCTGCTTGCCCAGTAATGCAGTGGCTGTGGTAGCTGCATGCCCAATAATGCAGCGGTTGGGGTAAGAGCTTGCCCAATACAGGAGTGACTGAGCTAGCTGCTTGCCCAATAACGCAGTGCCTGGGGTCACTGGTTATCCAATAATGCAGAGGCAGGGGTATCTGCTTGCCCAATAAAACAATGGCTGGGGTAGCTGTTTGCCTAATAATAAAGTGAATAGGGTAGCTGCTTGCTCAGTAAAGCAGTGACTGGGGTAGTTGCTTGCCCAATAGTGCAACGGCTGAGGTACCTGCTTGCTCAATAGTGCAGTGGCTGGGGTAGCTCCTTGCCCAATAAAGCAGTTACTGGGGTAGCTGCTTCAACAATAAAGCAGTGACTGGTGCAGCTGCTTGCCCGATACACCAGTGCATGGGTAGCTGCTTGGCCAGTAAAGCAGTGTGTGGGGGTAGCTGCTTGCCCAAGAAAGTTTTGCCTGTGGTAGCTGCGTGCCCAATAAAGTGGTGCCTGGGGTAGCTGGTTGCCCAATAATGCAGTGACTGGGTAGCTGCTTGCCCAATAAGCAGTGCCTCGGGTAGCTGCTTTCCCAATAAAGCAGTGCCAGGGGTAGCTGCTTGCCCAATAAAGTAATGCCTGGGTAGCTGCTTGCCCAATAAAGCAGTGCCTGGGGTAGCTGCTTGCCCAATAATACAGTGACTGGGGTAGCTGCATGCCCAATAAAGCAGTGCCTGGGGTAGCTGGTTGCCCAATAATGCAGTGACTGGGGTAGCTGCTTGCCCAACAGAGGAGTGACTGGGATAGCTGCATGCCCAATAAAGCAATGCCTGGAGTAGCTGCTTCCCCAATAAAGCAGTGCCAGGGGTAGCTGCTTGCCCAATAAAGTAATGCCTGGGTAGCTGCTTGCCCAACAAAGCAGTGCCTGGGGTAGCTGCTTACCCAATAAAGCAGTGCCTGGTGTAGCTGCTTGCCCAATAAAGCAGTGCCTGGGGTAGCTGTGTGCCCAATAAAGCAGTGAGTGGTGTAGCCTTTTGCCAAATAAGGCAGTGCCTGGGTAGCTGCTTGCCCAATAAAGCAGTGGATGGGTTAGGTGCTTGCCCAATAATGCAGTGCCTGGGGTTGCTGCTTCCCCAATAAAGTAGTGCCTGGGGTAACTTCTTCCCAATAATGCAGTGACTGGGGTAGTTGCTTGCCCAATAATGCTGTGGCTAGGGTAGCTGCTTGCCCAATAATGCAGTGGCTAGGGAGCTGCTTGCCCAGTAATGCAGTGGCTGGGGTAGGTGGTTGCCCAATAAAGCACTGGCTGGGTTAGCTGCTTGCCCAATAATGCAGTGGCTATGGTAGCTGCATGCCCCCATTGCAGTAGTTGGTGTAAGTGGTTTCCCAAAAAAGCCGTGACTGAGGTAGCTCCTTGCTCAATAAAGCAGTGACTGGGGTAGCTGCTTGCCCAATAGTGCAGTGGTTGTGGTAGCTGCATGCCTAATAATTCAGTGGTTGGGGTAAGCACTTGCCCAATAATGCAGTGGCTGGGGGAGCTGCTTGCCCAATAATGCAGTGGCTGTTGTAGCTGCTTGCCCAGTAATGTAGTGGCTAGGGTAGCTGCTTGCCCAATAATGCAGTGGCTAGGGGAGCTCCTTGCCCAATAAAGCAGTGACTGGGGGAGCTGCTTGCCCAATACACCAGTGCATGGGGTAGCTGCTTGCCCAATAAGGCAGTGCCTGGGTAGCTGCTTGCCCAATAATGCAGTGGCTGGGGTAGCTGCTTGCCCAATAATGCAGTGGCTGGGGAAGCTGCTTGTCCAATAATGCAGTGGCTGGAGTAGCTTCTTGCCCAATAATGCAGTGGCAATGGGAGGTGCTTGCCCAGTAATGCACTGGCTGGTGTAGCTGCTTCCCAATAAAGCAGTGGCTGGGGTAGCTGCTTGCCCAATAATGTAGTGGTTGGGGTAAGTGCTTGCCCAATATAGCAGTGACAGAGGTAGCTGCTTGCCCAATAAAGCAGTGACTCGGGTAGCTGCTTGTCCAATAAAGCAGTGCCTGGGGTAGCTGCTTGCCCAATAAAACAGTGGCTGGGGTAGCTGCTTGCCTAATATTGAAGTGGATAGGGTTGCTGCTCACTCAGTAAAGCAGTGACTGGGGTAGTTGCTTGCCCAATAGTGCAATGGCTGAGGTAGCTGCTTGCTCAATAAAACAGTGGCTGTGGTAGCTGATTGCCCAATAATGCAGTGTCTAGTGGAGCTGCTTGCCCAGTAATGCAATGGCTAGGGTAGCTGCTTGCCCAATAAAGCACTGGCTGGGGTAGCTGCTTGCTCAATAATGCAGTGGCTGTGGTAGCTGCATGCCCAAGAATGCAGTGGTTAGGGTAAGTGTTTGCCCAGTAAAGCAGTGACTGAGGTAGCTGCTTGCCAAATAAAGCAGTGACTGGGGTTACTGCTTGCCCAATTAGTCAGTGCCTGGGGTAGCTGATTACCCAATAATGCAGTGCCAGGGGTAGCTGCTTGCCCAATAAAACAGTTGCTGGGGTAGCTGCTTGCCTAATAATGAAGTGGATAGGGTAGCTGCTTGCTCTGTAAAGTAGTGACTGGGATAGTTGCTTGCCCAATAATGCAATGCCTGAGATAGCTGCTTGCTCCATGATGCAGTGGCTGGGGTAGCTGCTTACCCAATACTACAGTGGCTGGGGTAGCTTTTTGCCAATCATGCAGTGGCTCTGGTAGCTGGTTACCCAATAACGAAGTGGATAGGGTAGCTGCTTGCTCAGTAAGGCAGTGACTGGAGTAGCTGCTTGCCCAATAATGCAGTGGATGGGGTAGTTGCTTGCCCAATAAAGCAGTGACTGGGGTAGCTGCTTGCAGAATAAAGCAGTGACTGGGGTTACTTGCCCAATAACTAGTGCCTGGGCTAGCTGATTACCAATATTGCAGTGGCGGGGTAGCTGCTTGCCCAATAAAACAGTTGCTGGGGTAGCTGCTTGCCTAATAATGAAGTGGATAGGGTAGCTGCTTGCTCAGTAAAGTAGTGACTGGGGTAGTTGCTTGCCCAATAATGCAATGACTGAGATAGCTGCTTGCTGCATGATGCAGTGGCCTGGGTAGCTGCTTACCCAATAATACAGTGGCTGGGGTAGCTGCTTGCCAATAATGCAGTGGCTGGGGTAGCTGCTTGCCCAATAAAACAGTGACTGGGGTGGCTACTTGCCCAATAAAGCAGTGACTGGGGTAGCTGCTTGCCTAATAAAGCAGTGCCTGGGGTAGCTGCTTGCCCAATAAAGTAGTGCCTGTGGTAGCTTCTTGGCCAATAATGCAGTGACTGGGATAGCTGCTTGCCCAATAATGCAGTGGCTAGGGTAGCTGCTTGCCCAATAAAACAGTGGCTGGGGTAGCTGCTTGCCTAATAATGAAGTGGATAGGCTAGCTGCTTGCTCAGTAAAGCAGTGACTGGGGTAGTTGCTTTCCCAATAGTACAATGGCTGAGGTAGCTGCTTGCTCAATAATGCAGTGGCTGGTGTAGCTGGTTGCCCAATAATGCAGTGGCTAGGGTAGCTGCTTGCCCAAAAATGCTGTGATTGGGGTAGGTGCTTGCCCAATAAAACAGTGACTGTGCTAGCTGCTTGCCGAATAATGCAGTAACTGGGGTAGCTGTTTGCCCAATAAAGCAGTGCCTGGGGTAGCTGTGTGCCCAATAAAGCAGTGCCTGGTGTAGCTGCTTGCCCAATAATGCAGTGACTGGGGTAGCTGCTTGCCCAATAATGCAGTGGCTGTGGGTGCTGCTTGCCCAATAATGCAGTGGCTATGGAGCTGCCTGACTAATAATGCAGTGGCTGGGGTATCTGTTTGCCCAATAAAGCAGTGTCTGGGATAGATGGTTGCCCAATAATGCAGTGGCTAGGGAAGCTGCTTGCCCAATAATGCAGTGGCTGGTGGAGCTGATTGCCTAATAATGGAGTGGCTGCAGTTGCTGCTTCCCTAATAATGCAGAGGCTAGGGAAACTGCTTGCACAATAATGCATTGGCTAGGGGAGCTCCTTGCCCAGTAATGCAGTGGCTGGAGAAGCTGCTTGCCCAATTACGCAGTGGCTGGGGTAGCTGCTTGCGCAATATGCCGTGGCTGTGGTAGCTGCATGCCCAATAATGCAGTGGTTGGGGTAAGTGCTTGCCCAATAAAGTAGTGCCTGGGGTAGCTGCTTGCCCAATAAACCAGTGCCTGGGGTAGCTGCTTGCCCACTGAAGCAGTGTCTGGTGTAGCTGCTTGCCCAGTAAAGCAGTGCCTGTGGTAGCTGTGTGCGCAATAAAGCAGTGGCTGGTGTAGCCTTTTGCCTAATAAGGCAGTGCCTTGGGTAGCTGCTTGCCTAGTAAAGCAGTGGATGAGGTAGGTGCTTGCCCAATAATGCAGTGGCTAGGGAGCTGTTTGCCCAGTAATGCAGTGGCTGGGGTAGGTGGTTGCACAATAAAGCAGTGGCTGGGGTAGCTGTTTGCCCAATAATGCAGTGGCTGTGGTAGCTGTATGCCCCATAATGCAGTAGTTGGGGTAAGTGGTTTCCCAATAAAGCAGTGACTGAGGTAGCTCCTTGCTCGATAAAGCAGTGACTGTGGTAGCTGCTTGCCCAATAATGCAGTGGCTGTGGTAGCTGCATGCCCAATAATGCAGTGGTTGGGGTAAGCACTTGCCCAATAATGCAGTGGCTGGGGGAGCTGCTTGCCCAATAATGAAGTGGCTGGGGTAGCTGCTTACCCAGTAATGTAGTGGCTAGGGTAGCTGCCTGCAAAATAATGCAGTGGCTAGGCGAGCTGCTTGCCCAATAATGCAGTGGCTGGTGGAGCTGATTGCCCAACAATGGAGTGGCTGCGGTAGCTGCTTCCCTAATAATGCAGAGGCTAGGGAAACTGCTTGCCCAATAATGCAGTGGCTAGGGTAGCTGCTTGCCCAAAAATGCTGTGATTGGGGTAGGTGCTTGCCCAATAAAACAGTGACTGTGCTAGCTGCTTGCCGAATAATGCAGTAACTGGGGTAGCTGTTTGCCCAATAAAGCAGTGCCTGGGGTAGCTGTGTGCCCAATAAAGCAGTGCCTGGTGTAGCTGCTTGCCCAATAATGCAGTGACTGGGGTAGCTGCTTGCCCAATAATGCAGTGGCTGTGGGTGCTGCCTGCCCAATAATGCAGTGGCTGGGGTAGCTGCTTGCCCAATAAAGCAGTGCCTGGGCAGCTGCTTGCCCAGTTATGCAGTAGCTGGGATAGCTGTTTAACCAATAATGCAGAGGCCAGGGGACGTGCTTGCCAGATAATGCAATGGCTGGTGGAGCTGATTGCCCAATAATGCAGTGGCTGCGGTAGCTGTTTGCCCAATAATGCAGTGGCTAGGGAAACTGCTTGCCTAATAAACCATTGCCTGCGGTAGCTGCTTGCCCAGTAAAGCAGTGCCTGTGGTAGCTGTGTGCCTAATAAAGCAGTGGCTGGTGTAGCCTTTTGCCAAATAAGGCAGTGCCTGGGTAGCTGCTTGCCCAATAAAGCAGTGGATGGGTTAGGTGCTTGCCCAATAATGCAGTGCCTGGGGTTGCTGCTTCCCCAATAAAGTAGTGCCTGGGGTAACTTCTTCTCCAATAATGCAGTGACTGGGGTAGTTGCTTGCCCAATAATGCTGTGGCTAGGGTAGCTGCTTGCCCAATAATGCAGTGGCTAGGGAGCTGCTTGCCCAGTAATGCAGTGGCTGGGGTAGGTGGTTGCCCAATAAAGCACTGGCTGGGTTAGCTGCTTGCCCAATAATGCAGTGGCTATGCTAGCTGCATGCCCCCTATTGCAGTAGTTGGTGTAAGTGGTTTCCCAAAAAAGCCGTGACTGAGGTAGCTCCTTGCTCAATAAAGCAGTGACTGGGGTAGCTGCTTGCCCAATAGTGCAGTGGTTGTGGTAGCTGCATGCCCAATAATTCAGTGGTTGGGGTAAGCACTTGCCCAATAATGCAGTGGCTGGGGGAGCTGCTTGCCCAATAATGCAGTGGCTGTTGTAGCTGCTTGCCCAGTAATGTAGTGGCTAGGGTAGCTGCTTGCCCAATAATGCAGTGGCTAGGGAAGCTGCTTGCCCAGTAATGCAGTGGCTCGGGTAGCTGCTTGCACAGTAATGCAGTGGCTGTGGTAGCTGCATGCCCAATAATGCAGCGGTTGGGGTAAGAGCTGCCCAATACAGTGCACCGAGGTAGCTGCTTCGTCCAATAACGCAGTGCCTGGGGTAGCTGATTATCCAATGCAGAGGCAGGGGTATCTGCTTGCCCAATAAAACAATGGCTGGGGTAGCTGCTTGCCTAATAATAAAGTGAATAGGGTAGCTGCTTGTTCAGTAAAGCAGTGACTGGGGTAGTTGCTTGCCCAATAGTGCAATGGCTGAGGTAGCTGCTTGCTCCATAGTGCAGTGGCTGGGGTAGCTCCTTGCCCAATAAAGCAGTTACTGGGGTAGCTGCTTACCCAATAAAGCAGTGACTGGGGCAGCTGCTTGCCCAATACACCAGTGCATGGGGTAGCTGCTTGGCCAGTAAAGCAGTGTGTGGGGGTAGCTGCTTGCCCAAGAAAGTTTTGCCTGTGGTAGCTGCGTGCCCAATAAAGTGGTGCCTGGGGTAGCTTGTTGCCGAATAATGCAGTGACTGGGTAGATGCTTGCCCAATAAAGCAGTGCCTCGGGTAGCTGCTTGCACAAAAAAAGCAGTGCCAGGGGTAGCTGCTTGCCCAATAAAGTAATGCCTGGGTAGCTGCTTGCCCAATAAAGCAGTGTCTGGGGTAGCTGCTTGCCCCATAATGCAGTGACTGGGGTAGCTGCATGCCCAATAAAGCAGTGCCTGGGGTAGCTGGTTGCCCAATAATGCAGTGACTGGGGTAGCTGCTTGCCCAACAGAGGAGTGACTGGGATAGCTGCATGCCCAATAAAGCAATGCCTGAGGTAGCTGCTTCCCCAATAAAGCAGTGCCAGGGGTAGCTGCTTGCCCAATAAAGTAATGCATGGGTAGCTGCTTGCCCAACAAAGCAGTGCCTGCGGTAGCTGCTTGCCCAATAAAGCAGTGCCTGCGGTAGCTGCTTGCCCAATAAAGCAGTGCCTGGGGTAGCTGCTTGCCCAATAAAGCAGTGCCTGGTGTAGCTGCTTGCCCAATAAAGCAGTGCCTGGGGTAGCTGTGCGCCCAATAAAGCAGTGAGTGGTGTAGCTGTGTGCCCAACAAAGCAGTGCCTGGGGTAGATGCTTGCCCAATAAAGCAGTGCCTGGAGTAGATGGTTGCCCAATAATGCAGTGGCTGGGGTAGCTGCTTAACCAATAATGCAGTGGCTAGGGTAGCTGCTTGCCCAATAATGCAGTGGCTGGTGGAGCTGATTGCTCAACAATAGAGTGGCTGCGGTAGCTGCTTCCCAATAATGCAGAGGCTAGAAACTGCTTGCCCAATCATGCATTGGCTGGGGAGCTCCTGCCCGGTAATGCAGTGGCTGGAGAAGCTGCTTGCCCAATAAAGCAGTGGCTGGGGTAGCTGCTTGCCCAATAATGCAGTGGCTGTGGTAGCTGCATGCCCAATAATGCAGTGGTTGGGGTAAGTGCTTGCCCAATAAAGTAGTGCCTGGGGTAGCTGCTTGCCCAATAAACCAGTGCCTGGGTAACTGCTTGCCACTAAAGCAGTGTCTGGTGTAGCTGCTTGCCCAGTAAAGCAGTGCCTGTGGTAGCTGTATGCGCAATAAAGCAGTGGCTGGTGTAGCCTTTTGCCTAATAAGGCAGTGCCGAGGGTAGCTACATGCCTAGTAAAGGATGGATGAGGTAGGTGCTTGCCCAATAATGCAGTGGATAGGGTAGCTGCTTGCCCAGTAATGCAGTGGCTGAGGAGCTGCTCACCCAGTAATGCAGTGGCTGGGGTAGGTGGTTGCACAATAAAGCAGTGGCTGGGGTAGCTGTTTCCCCAATAATGCAGTGGCTCTGGTAGCTGTATGCCCCATAATGCAGTAGTTGAGGTAAGTGGTTTCCCAATAAAACAGTGACTGAGGTAGCTCCTTGCTCGATAAAGCAGTGACTGTGGTAGCTGCTTGCCCAATAATGCAGTGGCTGTGGTAGCTGCATGCCCAATAATGCAGTGGTTGGGGTAAGCGCTTGCCCAATAATGCAGTGGCTGGGGGCTGCTTGCCCAATAATGCAGTGGTTGGGGTAGCTGCTTACCCAGTAATGTAGTGCCAAGGTAGCTGCCTGCCCAAGAATGCAGTGGCTAGGGGAGCTGCTTGCCCAGTAATGCAGTGGCTGGTGGAGCTGATTGCCCAACAATGGAGTGGCTGCGGTAGCTGCTTCCCCAATAATGCAGAGGCTAGGGAAACTGCTTCCCAATAATGCATTGGCTAGGGGAGCTCCTTGCCCAGTAATGCAGTGGCTGGAGAAGCTGCTTGCCCAATAAAGCAGTGGCTGGGGTAGCTGCTTGCCCAATAATGCAGTGGCTGTGGTAGCTGCATGCCTAATAATGCAGTGGTTGGGGTAAGTGCTTGCCCAATAAAGTAGTGCCTGGGGTAGCTGCTTGCCCAATAAACCAGTGCCTGGGGTAGCTGCTTGCCCACTAAAGCAGTGTCTGGTGTAGCTGCTTGCCCAATAAAGCAGTGCCTGTGGTAGCTGTGTGCACAATAAAGCAGTGGCTGGTGTAGCCTTTTGCCTAATAAGGCAGTGCCTGGGGTAGCTGCTTGCCTAGTAAAGCAGTGGATGAGGTAGGTGCTTGCCCAATAATGCAGTGGCTAGGGTAGCTGCTTGCCCAGTAATGCAGTGGCTAGGGAGCTGCTTGCCCAGTAATGCAGTGGCTGGGGTAGGTGGTTGCACAATAAAGCAGTGGCTGGGGTAGCTGTTTGCCCAATAATGCAGTGGCTGTGGTAGCTGTATGCCCCATAATGCAGTAGTTGGGGTAAGTGGTTTCCCAATAATGCAGTGACTGGGGTAGCTGATTGCCCAACAGAGGAGTGACTGGGATAGCTGCATGCCCAATAAAGCAATGCCTGGGGTAACTGCTTCCCCAATAAAGCAGTACCAGGGGTAGCTGCTTGCCCAATAACGTAATGCCTGCGTAGCTGCTTGCCCAACAAAGCAGTGCCTGGGGTAGCTGCTTCGTCTAACAGCAGTGCCTGGTGTAGCGCTTGCCCAACACAGCAGTGCCTGCGTAGCTGCTTGCCCAATAAAGCAGTGCCTGGTGTAGCTGCGCCCAATAAAGCAGTGCCTGGGGTAGCTGTGTGTGCCCAATAAAGCAATGAGTGGTGTAGCTGCTAACAAAAGCAGTGCATGGGGTAGATGCTTGCCCAATAATGCAGTGACTGGGGTAGCTGCTTGCCTAATAATGCAGTGACTATGGGAGCTGCTTGCCGAATAATGGAGTTGGTGGGGTAGCTGCTTGCCCAATAAGGCAGTGCCTGGGTAGCTGCTTGCCCAATAATGCAGTGGCTGGGGTAGCTGCTTGCCCAATAATGCAGTGGCTGGGGAAGCTGCTTGTCCAATAATGCAGTGGCTGGGGTAGCTGCTTGCCCAATAAAGCAGTGGATGGGGTAGCTGCTTGCCCAATAATGTAGTGGTTGGGGTAAGAGCTTGCCCAATAAAGTAGTGACTGAGGTAGCTGCTTGCCCAATAAAGCAGTGACTCGGTAGCTGCTTGTCCAATAAAGCAGTGCCTGGGGTAGCTGCTTGCCCAATAAAAACAGTGGCTGGGGTAGCTGCTTGCCTAATAATGAAGTGGATAGGTTGCTGCTCACTCAGTAAAGCAGTGACTGGGGTAGTTGCTTGCCCAATAGTGCAATGGCTGAGGTAGCTGCTTGCTCAATAAAACAGTGGCTGTGGTAGCTGATTGCCCAATGATGCAGTGTCTAGTGGAGCTGCTTGCCCAGTAGTGCAGTGGCTAGGGTAGCTGCTTGCCCAATAATGCAGTGGCTGTGGTAGCTGCATGCCCAACAATGCAGTGGTTGGGTAATGCTTGCCCAGTAAAGCAGTGACTGAGGTAGTTGCTTGCCCAATAGTGCAATGGCTGAGGTAGCTGCTTGCTCAATAAAACAGTGGCTGTGGTAGCTGATTGCCCAATAATGCAGTGTCTAGTGGAGCTGCTTCCCCAGTAATGCAGTGGCTAGGGTAGCTGCTGCCCAATAAAGCACTGGCTGGGGTAGCTGCTTGCCCAATAATGCCGTGGCTGTGGTAGCTGCATGCCCAACAATGCAGTGGTTAGGGTAAGTGCTTGCCTAGTAAAGCAGTGACTGAGGTAGCTGCTTGCCAAATAAAGCAGTGACTGGGGTTACTGCTTGCCCAATTAATCAGTGCCTGGGGTAGCTGATTACCCAATAATGCAGTGGCAGGGGTAGCTGCTTGCCCAATAAAACAGTTGCTGGGGTAGCTGCTTGCCTAATAATGAAGTGGATAGGGTAGCTGCTTGCTCTGTAAAGTAGTGACTGGGATAGTTGCTTGCCCAATAATGCAATGCCTGAGATAGCTGCTTGCTCCATGATGCAGTGGCTGGGGTAGCTGCTTACCCAATAATAGAGTGGTTGGGGTAGGTTCTTTCCAATAATGCAGTGGCTCGGGTAGCTGGTTGCCTAATAATGAAGTGGATAGGGTAGCTGCTTGCTCAGTAAGGCAGTGACTGGAGTAGCTGCTTGTCCAATAATGCAGTGGATGGGGTAGTTGCTTGCCCAATAAAGCAGTGACTGGGGTAGCTGCTTACAGAATAAAGCAGTGACTGGGGTTACTGCTTGCCCAATAACTTAGTGCTTGGGCTAGTTGATTACCCAATATTGCAGTGGCGGGGGTAGCTGCTTGCCCAATAAAACAGTTGCTGGGGTAGCTGCTTGCCTAATAATGAAGTGGATAGGGTAGCTGCTTGCTCAGTAAAGTAGTGACTGGGGTAGTTGCTTGCCCAATAATGCAATGACTGAGATAGCTGCTTGCTGCATGATGCAGTGGCTGTGGTAGCTGCTTACCCAATAATACAGTGGCTGGGGTAGCTGCTTGCCAATAATGCAGTGGCTGGGGTAGCTGCTTGCCCAATAAAGCAGTGAGTGGGGTAGCTACTTGCCTAATAAAGCAATGACTGGGGTAGCTGCTTGCCCAATAAACCAGTGCCTGAGGTAGCTGCTTGCCCAATAAAGTAGTGCATGCGGTAGCTTCTTGGCCAATAATGCAGTGACTGGGATAGCTGCTTGCCCAATAATGCAGGTGCTAGGGTAGCTGCTTGCCCAATAAAACAGTGGCTGGGGTAGCTGCTTGCCTAATAATGAAGTGGATAGGCTAGCTGCTTGCTCAGTAAAGCAGTGACTGGGGTAGTTGCTTTCCCAATAGTACAATGGCTGAGGTAGCTGCTTGCTCAATTATGTAGTGGCTGGTGTAGCTGCTTGCCCAATAATGCAGTGGCTAGGGTAGCTGATTGCCCAATAATGCTGTGATTGGGGTAGGTGCTTGCCCAATAAAACAGTGACTGTGCTAGCTGCTTGCTGAATAATGCAGTAACTGGGGTAGCTGTTTGCCCAATAAAGCAGTGCCTGGGGTAGCTGTGTGCCCAATAAAGCAGTGCCTGGGGTAGCTGCTTGCCCAATAATGCAGTGACTGGGGTAGCTGCTTGCCCAATAATGCAGTGGCTATGGGAACTGCCTGCCCAATAATGCAGTGGCTGGGGTAGCTGCTTGCCCAATAAAGCAGTGCCTGGGCAGATGCTTGCCCAATTATGCAGTAGCTGGGGTAGCTGTTTACCCAATAATGCAGTGGCCAGGGGACGTGTTTGCCTGATAATGCAATGGCTGGTGGAGCTGTTTGCCCAATAATGCAGTGGCTGCGGTAGTTGTTTGCCCAATAATGCAGTGGCTAGGGAAACTGCTTGCCCAATAAACCATTGCCTGGGGTAGCTGCTTGCCCAGTAAAGCAGTGCCTGTGGTAGCTGTGTGCCCAATGAAGCAGTGGCTGTTGTAGCCTTTTGCCTAATAAGGCAGTGCCTGGGGTAGCTGCTTGCCCAGTAAAGCAGTGGATGGGTTAGGTGCTTGCCCAATAATGCAGTGCCTGGGGTAGCTGCTTCCCCAATAAAGTAGTGCCTGGGGTAGCTTCTTCCCCAATAATGCAGTGACTGGGGTAGTTGCTTGCCCAATAATGCTGTGGCTAGGGTAGCTGCTTGCCCAATAAAACAGTGGCTGGGGTAGCTGCTTGCCTAATAATTAAGTGGATAGGCAATCTGCTTGCTCAGTAAATCAGTGACTTGGGTAGTTGCTTTCCCAATAGTGCAATGGCTGAGGTAGCTGCTTGCTCAGTAATGCAGTGGCTGTTGTAGCTTTTTGCCAAATAATGCAGTGGCTAGGGTAGCTGCTTGCCAAATAATGCTGTGATTGGGGTAGGTGCTTGCCCAATAAAATAGTGACTGTGCTAGCTGCTTGCCGAATAAAGCAGTAACTAGGGTAGCTGTTTGCCCAATAAAGCAGTGCCTGGGGTAGCTGTGTGCCCAATAAACCAGTGCCTGGGGTAGCTGCTTGCCGAATAATGCAGTGACTGGGGTAGCTGTGTGCCCAATAAACCAGTGCCTGGGGTAGCTGCTTGTCCAATAATGCAGTGACTGGGGTAGCTGCTTGCCCAATAATGCAGTGGCTATGGAGCTGCCTGACTAATAATGCAGTGGCTGGGGTATCTGTTTGCCCAATAAAGCAGTGTCTGGGATAGATGGTTGCCCAATAATGCAGTGGCTAGGGAAGCTGCTTGCCCAATAATGCAGTGGCTGGTGGAGCTGATTGCCTAATAATGGAGTGGCTGCAGTTGCTGCTTCCCTAATAATGCAGAGGCTAGGGAAACTGCTTGCACAATAATGCATTGGCTAGGGGAGCTCCTTGCCCAGTAATGCAGTGGCTGGGCTGCTTGCCCAGTGCGCAGTGGCTGGGGTAGCTGCTGCGCAATATCCGTGGCTGTGGTAGCTGCATGCCCAATAATGCAGTGGTTGGGGTAAGTGCTTGCCCAATAAAGTAGTGCCTGGGGTAGCTGCTTGCCCAATAAACCAGTGCCTGGGGTGACTGCTTGCCCACTGAAGCAGTGTCTGGTGTAGCTGCTTGCCCAGTAAGCAGTGCCTGTGGTAGCTGTGTGCGTAATAAAGCAGTGGCTGGTGTAGCCTTTTGCCTAATAAGGCAGTGCCTTGGGTAGCTGCTTGCCTAGTAAAGCAGTGGATGAGGTAGGTGCTTGCCCAATAATGCAGTGGCTAGGGAGCTGTTTGCCCAGTAATGCAGTGGCTGGGGTAGGTGGTTGCACAATAAAGCAGTGGCTGGGGTAGCTGTTTGCCCAATAATGCAGTGGCTGTGGTAGCTGTATGCCCCATAATGCAGTAGTTGGGGTAAGTGGTTTCCCAATAAAGCAGTGACTGAGGTAGCTCCTTGCTCGATAAAGCAGTGACTGTGGTAGCTGCTTGCCAATAATGCAGTGGCTGTGGTAGCTGCATGCCCAATAATGCAGTGGTTGGGGTAAGCACTTGCCCAATAATGCAGTGGCTGGGGAGCTGCTTGCCCAATAATGAAGTGGCTGGGTAGCTGCTTACCCAGTAATAGTAGCTGGGGTAGCTGCCTGCAAAATAATGCAGTGGCTGGGCGAGCTGCTTGCCCAATAATGCAGTGGCTGGTGGAGCTGATTGCCCAACAATGGAGTGGCTGCAGTAGCTGCTTCCTAATAATGCAGAGGCTAGGAAACTGCTTGCCCAATAATGCAGTGGCTAGGGGTAGCTGCTTGCCCAAAAATGCTGTGATTGGGGTAGGTGCTTGCCCAATAAAACAGTGACTGTGCTAGCTGCTTGCCGAATAATGCAGTAACTGGGGTAGCTGTTTGCCCAATAAAGCAGTGCCTGGGGTAGCTGTGTGCCCAATAAAGCAGTGCCTGGTGTAGCTGCTTGCCCAATAATGCAGTGACTGGGGTAGCTGCTTGCCCAATAATGCAGTGGCTGTGGGTGCTGCCTGCCCAATAATGCAGTGGCTGGGGTAGCTGCTTGCCCAATAAAGCAGTGCCTGGGCAGCTGCTTGCCCAGTTATGCAGTAGCTGGGATAGCTGTTTAACCAATAATGCAGAGGCCAGGGGCGTGCTTGCCAGATAATGCAATGGCTGGTGGAGCTGATTGCCCAATAATGCAGTGGCTGCGGTAGCTGTTTGCCCAATAATGCAGTGGCTAGAAACTGCTTGCCTAATAAACCATTGCCTGCGGTAGCTGCTTGCCCAGTAAAGCAGTGCCTGTGCTGTGTGCCTAATAAAGCAGTGGCTGGTGTAGCCTTTTTGCCAAATAAGGCAGTGCCTGGGTAGCTGCTTGCCCAATAAAAGCAGTGGATGGGTTAGGTGCTTGCCCAATAATGCAGTGCCTGGGGTTGCTGCTTCCCCAATAAAGTAGTGCCTGGGGTAACTTCTTCTCCAATAATGCAGTGACTGGGGTAGTTGCTTGCCCAATAATGCTGTGGCTAGGGTAGCTGCTTGCCCAATAATGCAGTGGCTAGGGAGCTGCTTGCCCAGTAATGCAGTGGCTGGGGTAGGTGGTTGCCCAATAAAGCACTGTGGGTTAGCTGCTTGCCCAATAATGCAGTGGCTATGCTAGCTGCATGCCCCCTATTGCAGTAGTTGGTGTAAGTGGTTTCCCAAAAGCCGTGACTGAGGTAGCTCCTTGCTCAATAAAGCAGTGACTGGGGTAGCTGCTTGCCCAATAGTGCAGTGGTTGTGGTAGCTGCATGCCCAATAATTCAGTGGTTGGGGTAAGCACTTGCCCCAATAATGCAGTGGCTGGGGAGCTGCTTGCCCAATAATGCAGTGGCTGTTGTAGCTGCTTGCCCAGTAATGTAGTGGCTAGGGTAGCTGCTTGCCCAATAATGCAGTGGCTAGGGAAGCTGCTTGCCCAGTAATGCAGTGGCTCGGGTAGCTGCTTGCACAGTAATGCAGTGGCTGTGGTAGCTGCATGCCCAATAATGCAGCGGTTGGGGTAAGAGCTTGCCCAATACAGCAGTGACTGAGGTAGCTGCTTGCCCAATAACGCAGTGCCTGGGGTAGCTGATTATCCAATGCAGAGGCAGGGGTATCTGCTTGCCCAATAAAACAATGGCTGGGGTAGCTGCTTGCCTAATAATAAAGTGAATAGGGTAGCTGCTTGTTCAGTAAAGCAGTGACTGGGGTAGTTGCTTGCCCAATAGTGCAATGGCTGAGGTAGCTGCTTGCTCCATAGTGCAGTGGCTGGGGTAGCTCCTTGCCCAATAAAGCAGTTACTGGGGTAGCTGCTTACCCAATAAAGCAGTGACTGGGCAGCTGCTTTCGCCCAATACACCAGTGCATGGGTAGCGTTTGGCCAGTAAAGCAGTGTGGGGGTAGCTGCTTGCCCAAGAAAGTTTTGCCTGTGTAGCTGCGCCCAATAAAGTGGTGCCTGGGGTAGCTTTGCTGCAATAATGCAGTGACTGGGTAGATGCTTGCCCAATAAAGCAGTGCCTCGGGTAGCTGCTTGCAAAAAAAAGCAGTGCCAGGGGTAGCTGCTTGCCCAATAAGTAATGCCTGGGTAGCTGCTTGCCCAATAAAGCAGTGTCTGGGGTAGCTGCTTGCCCCATAATGCAGTGACTGGGGTAGCTGCATGCCCAATAAAGCAGTGCCTGGGGTAGCTGGTTGCCCAATAATGCAGTGACTGGGGTAGCTGCTTGCCCAACAGAGGAGTGACTGGGATAGCTGCATGCCCAATAAAGCAATGCCTGAGGTAGCTGCTTCCCCAATAAAGCAGTGCCAGGGGTAGCTGCTTGCCCAATAAAGTAATGCATGGGTAGCTGCTTGCCCAACAAAGCAGTGCCTGCGGTAGCTGCTTGCCCAATAAAGCAGTGCCTGCGGTAGCTGCTTGCCCAATAAAGCAGTGCCTGGGGTAGCTGCTTGCCCAATAAAGCAGTGCCTGGTGTAGCTGCTTGCCCAATAAAGCAGTGCCTGGGGTAGCTGTGCGCCCAATAAAGCAGTGAGTGGTGTAGCTGTGTGCCCAACAAAGCAGTGCCTGGGGTAGATGCTTGCCCAATAAAGCAGTGCCTGGAGTAGATGGTTGCCCAATAATGCAGTGGCTGGGGTAGCTGCTTAACCAATAATGCAGTGGCTAGGGTAGCTGCTTGCCCAATAATGCAGTGGCTGGTGGAGCTGATTGCTCAACAATAGAGTGGCTGCGGTAGCTGCTTCCCCAATAATGCAGAGGCTAGGGAAACTGCTTGCCCAATCATGCATTGGCTAGGGGAGCTCCTTGCCCGGTAATGCAGTGGCTGGAGAAGCTGCTTGCCCAATAAAGCAGTGGCTGGGGTAGCTGCTTGCCCAATAATGCAGTGGCTGTGGTAGCTGCATGCCCAATAATGCAGTGGTTGGGGTAAGTGCTTGCCCAATAAAGTAGTGCCTGGGGTAGCTGCTTGCCCAATAAACCAGTGCCTGGGGTAGCTGCTTGCCCACTAAAGCAGTGTCTGGTGTAGCTGCTTGCCCAGTAAAGCAGTGCCTGTGGTAGCTGTGTGCGCAATAAAGCAGTGGCTGGTGTAGCCTTTTGCCTAATAAGGCAGTGCCAGGGGTAGCTACATGCCTAGTAAAGCAGTGGATGAGGTAGGTGCTTGCCCAATAATGCAGTGGATAGGGTAGCTGCTTGCCCAGTAATGCAGTGGCTAGGGAGCTGCTCACCCAGTAATGCAGTGGCTGGGGTAGGTGGTTGCACAATAAAGCAGTGGCTGGGGTAGCTGTTTCCCCAATAATGCAGTGGCTCTGGTAGCTGTATGCCCCATAATGCAGTAGTTGAGGTAAGTGGTTTCCCAATAAAACAGTGACTGAGGTAGCTCCTTGCTCGATAAAGCAGTGACTGTGGTAGCTGCTTGCCCAATAATGCAGTGGCTGTGGTAGCTGCATGCCCAATAATGCAGTGGTTGGGGTAAGCGCTTGCCCAATAATGCAGTGGCTGGGGGAGCTGCTTGCCCAATAATGCAGTGGTTGGGGTAGCTGCTTACCCAGTAATGTAGTGCCAAGGGTAGCTGCCTGCCCAAGAATGCAGTGGCTAGGGGAGCTGCTTGCCCAGTAATGCAGTGGCTGGTGGAGCTGATTGCCCAACAATGGAGTGGCTGCGGTAGCTGCTTCCCCAATAATGCAGAGGCTAGGGAAACTGCTTCCCAATAATGCATTGGCTAGGGGAGCTCCTTGCCCAGTAATGCAGTGGCTGGAGAAGCTGCTTGCCCAATAAAGCAGTGGCTGGGGTAGCTGCTTGCCCAATAATGCAGTGGCTGTGGTAGCTGCATGCCTAATAATGCAGTGGTTGGGGTAAGTGCTTGCCCAATAAAGTAGTGCCTGGGGTAGCTGCTTGCCCAATAAACCAGTGCCTGGGGTAGCTGCTTGCCCACTAAAGCAGTGTCTGGTGTAGCTGCTTGCCCAATAAAGCAGTGCCTGTGGTAGCTGTGTGCACAATAAAGCAGTGGCTGGTGTAGCCTTTTGCCTAATAAGGCAGTGCCTGGGGTAGCTGCTTGCCTAGTAAAGCAGTGGATGAGGTAGGTGCTTGCCCAATAATGCAGTGGCTAGGGTAGCTGCTTGCCCAGTAATGCAGTGGCTAGGGAGCTGCTTGCCCAGTAATGCAGTGGCTGGGGTAGGTGGTTGCACAATAAAGCAGTGGCTGGGGTAGCTGTTTGCCCAATAATGCAGTGGCTGTGGTAGCTGTATGCCCCATAATGCAGTAGTTGGGGTAAGTGGTTTCCCAATAATGCAGTGACTGGGGTAGCTGATTGCCCAACAGAGGAGTGACTGGGATAGCTGCATGCCCAATAAAGCAATGCCTGGGGTAACTGCTTCCCCAATAAAGCAGTACCAGGGGTAGCTGCTTGCCCAATAACGTAATGCCTGCGTAGCTGCTTGCCCAACAAAGCAGTGCCTGGGGTAGCTGCTTGCCCAATAAAGCAGTGCCTGGTGTAGCTGCTTGCCCAATACAGCAGTGCCTGGTGTAGCTGCTTGCCCAATAAAGCAGTGCCTGGTGTAGCTGCTTGCCCAATAAAGCAGTGCCTGGGGTAGCTGTGTGCCCAATAAAGCAATGAGTGGTGTAGCTGTGTGCCCAACAAAGCAGTGCATGGGGTAGATGCTTGCCCAATAATGCAGTGACTGGGGTAGCTGCTTGCCTAATAATGCAGTGACTATGGGAGCTGCTTGCCGAATAATGGAGTTGGTGGGGTAGCTGCTTGCCCAATAAGGCAGTGCCTGGGTAGCTGCTTGCCCAATAATGCAGTGGCTGGGGTAGCTGCTTGCCCAATAATGCAGTGGCTGGGGAAGCTGCTTGTCCAATAATGCAGTGGCTGGGGTAGCTGCTTGCCCAATAAAGCAGTGGATGGGGTAGCTGCTTGCCCAATAATGTAGTGGTTGGGGTAAGAGCTTGCCCAATAAAGTAGTGACTGAGGTAGCTGCTTGCCCAATAAAGCAGTGGCTCGGGTAGCTGCTTGTCCAATAAAGCAGTGCCTGGGGTAGCTGCTTGCCCAATAAAACAGTGGCTGGGGTAGCTGCTTGCCTAATAATGAAGTGGATAGGGTTGCTGCTCACTCAGTAAAGCAGTGACTGGGGTAGTTGCTTGCCCAATAGTGCAATGGCTGAGGTAGCTGCTTGCTCAATAAAACAGTGGCTGTGGTAGCTGATTGCCCAATGATGCAGTGTCTAGTGGAGCTGCTTGCCCAGTAGTGCAGTGGCTAGGGTAGCTGCTTGCCCAATAATGCAGTGGCTGTGGTAGCTGCATGCCCAACAATGCAGTGGTTAGGGTAAGTGCTTGCCCAGTAAAGCAGTGACTGAGGTAGTTGCTTGCCCAATAGTGCAATGGCTGAGGTAGCTGCTTGCTCAATAAAACAGTGGCTGTGGTAGCTGATTGCCCAATAATGCAGTGTCTAGTGGAGCTGCTTCCCCAGTAATGCAGTGGCTAGGGTAGCTGCTTGCCCAATAAAGCACTGGCTGGGGTAGCTGCTTGCCCAATAATGCCGTGGCTGTGGTAGCTGCATGCCCAACAATGCAGTGGTTAGGGTAAGTGCTTGCCTAGTAAAGCAGTGACTGAGGTAGCTGCTTGCCAAATAAAGCAGTGACTGGGGTTACTGCTTGCCCAATTAATCAGTGCCTGGGGTAGCTGATTACCCAATAATGCAGTGGCAGGGGTAGCTGCTTGCCCAATAAAACAGTTGCTGGGGTAGCTGCTTGCCTAATAATGAAGTGGATAGGGTAGCTGCTTGCTCAGTAAAGTAGTGACTGGGGTAGTTGCTTGCCCAATAATGCAATGACTGAGATAGCTGCTTGCTGCATGATGCAGTGGCTGTGGTAGCTGCTTACCCAATAATACAGTGGCTGGGGTAGCTGCTTGCCAATAATGCAGTGGCTGGGGTAGCTCGCCCAATAAAGCAGTGAGTGGGGTAGCTACTTGCCTAATAAAGCAATGACTGGGGTAGCTGCTTGCCCAATAAACCAGTGCCTGAGGTAGCTGCTTGCCCAATAAAGTAGTGCATCGGTAGCTTCTTGGCCAATAATGCAGTGACTGGGATAGCTGCTTGCCCAATAATGCAGGTGCTAGGGTAGCTGCTTGCCCAATAAAACAGTGGCTGGGGTAGCTGCTTGCCCTAATAATGAAGTGGATAGGCTAGCTGCTTGCTCAGTAAAGCAGTGACTGGGGTAGTTGCTTCCCAATAGTACAATGGCTGAGGTAGCTGCTTGCTCAATTATGTAGTGGCTGGTGTAGCTGCTTGCCCAACAATGCAGTGGCTAGGGTAGCTGATTGCCCAATAATGCTGTGATTGGGGTAGGTGCTGCCCAATAAAACAGTGACTGTGCTAGCTGCTTGCTGAATAATGCAGTAACTGGGGTAGCTGTTTGCCCAATAAAGCAGTGCCTGGGGTAGCTGTGTGCCCAATAAAGCAGTGCCTGGGGTAGCTGCTTGCCCAATAATGCAGTGACTGGGGTAGCTGCTTGCCCAATAATGCAGTGGCTATGGGAACTGCCTGCCCAATAATGCAGTGGCTGGGGTAGCTGCTTGCCCAATAAAGCAGTGCCTGGGCAGATGCTTGCCCAATTATGCAGTAGCTGGGGTAGCTGTTTACCCAATAATGCAGTGGCCAGGGGACGTGTTTGCCTGATAATGCAATGGCTGGTGGAGCTGTTTGCCCAATAATGCAGTGGCTGCGGTGGTTGTTTGCCCAATAATGCAGTGGCTGAGAAACTGCTTGCCCAATAAACCATTGCCTGGGGTAGCTGCTTGCCCAGTAAAGCAGTGCCTGTGGTAGCTGTGTGCCCAATGAAGCAGTGGCTGTTGTAGCCTTTGCCTAATAAGGCAGTGCCTGGGGTAGCTGCTTGCCCAGTAAAGCAGTGGATGGGTTAAGTGCTTGCCCAATAATGCAGTGCCTGGGGTAGCTGCTTCCCCAATAAAGTAGTGCCTGGGGTAGCTTCTTCCCCAATAATGCAGTGACTGGGGTAGTTGCTTGCCCAATAATGCTGTGGCTAGGGTAGCTGCTTGCCCAATAAAACAGTGGCTGGGGTAGCTGCTTGCCTAATAATTAAGTGGATAGGCAATCTGCTTGCTCAGTAAATCAGTGACTTGGGTAGTTGCTTTCCCAATAGTGCAATGGCTGAGGTAGCTGCTTGCTCAGTAATGCAGTGGCTGTTGTAGCTTTTTGCCAAATAATGCAGTGGCTAGGGTAGCTGCTTGCCAAATAATGCTGTGATTGGGGTAGGTGCTTGCCCAATAAAATAGTGACTGTGCTAGCTGCTTGCCGAATAAAGCAGTAACTAGGGTAGCTGTTTGCCCAATAAAGCAGTGCCTGGGGTAGCTGTGTGCCCAATAAACCAGTGCCTGGGGTAGCTGCTTGCCGAATAATGCAGTGACTGGGGTAGCTGCTTGCCCAATAATGCAGTGGCTATGGAGCTGCCTGACCAATAATGCAGTGGCTGGGGTAGCTGTTTGCCCAATAAAGCAGTGTCTGGGGTAGATGGTTGCCCAATAATGCAGTGGCTGGGGTAGCTGCTTACCCAATAAGGCAGTGGCTAGGGGAGCTGCTTGCCCAATAATGCAGTGGCTGCTGGAGCTGATTGCCTAATAATGGAGTGGCTGCAGTTGCTGCTTCCCCAATAATGCAGAGGCTAGGGAAACTGCTTGCACAATAATGCATTGGCTAGGAGAGCTCCTTGCCCAGTAATGCAGTGGCTGGAGAAGCTGCTTGCCCAGTAATGCAGTGGCTGGGGTAGCTGCTTGCTCAATAATGCAGTGGCTGTGGTAGCTGCATGCCCAATAATGCAGTGGTTGGGGTAAGTGCTTGCCCAATTAAGTACTGCCTGGGGTAGCTGCTTGCCCAGTAATCCAGTGCCTGGGGTAGCTGCTTGCCCACTAAAGCAGTGCCTGGTGTAGCTGCTTACCCAATAAAGCAGTGCCTGCGGTAGCTGTGTGCGCAATAAAGCAGTGGCTGGTGTAGCTGCTTGCCCAATAAAGCAGTGCCTGGGGTAGCTGTGTGCCCAATAAAGCAGTGGAGGTGTGGCTGTGTGCCCAACAAAGCAGTGCCTGGGGTAGATGCTTGCCCAATAAAGCAGTGCCTGGGGTAGATGGTTGCCCAATAATGCAGTGGCTGGGGTAGCTGCTAACCCAATAATGTAGTGGCTAGGGGAGCTGCTTGCCAAATAATGCAGTGGCTGGTGGAGCTGATTGCTCAATAATGGAGTGACTGCGGTAGCTGCTTCCCCAATAATGCAGAGGCTAGGGAAACTGCTTGCCCAATCACGCATTGGCTAGGGGAGCTCCTTGCCCAGTAATGCAGTGGCTGGAGAAGCTGCTTGCCCAATAAAGCAGTGGCTGGGTAGCTGCTTGCCAAATAATGCAGTGGGTTTGGTAGCTGCATGCCCAATAATGCAGTGGTTGGGGTAAGTGCTTGCCCAATAAAGTAGTGCCTGGGGTAGCTGCTTGCCCAATAAACCAGTGCCTGGGGTAGCTGCTTGCCCACTAAAGCAGTGTCTGGTGTAGCTGCTTGCCCAGTAAAGCAGTGCCTGTGGTAGCTGTGTAATAAAGCAGTGGCTGGTGTAGCCTTTGCCCTAATAAAGGCAGTGCCTGGAGTAGCCTTGCCTAGAAGAAGCAGTGGATGAGGTAGGTGCTTGCCCAATAATGCAGTGGCTAGGAGCTGTTTGCCCAGTAATACAGTGGCTGGGGTAGGTGGTTGCACAACAAAGGTGGCTGGGGTAGCTGTTTGCCCAATAATGCAGTGGCTGTGGTAGCTGTATGCCCCATAATGCAGTAGTTAGGTGTAAGTGGTTTCCCAATAAAGCAGTGACTGAGGTAGCTCTTGCTCGATAAAGCAGTGACTGTGGTAGCTGCTTGCCCAATAATGCAGTGGCTGTGGTAGCTGCATGCCCAATAATGCAGTGGCTGTGGTAGCTGCATGCCCAATAATGAAGTGGCTGGGGTAGCTGCTTACCCAGTAATGTCGTGGCTAGGGTAGCTGCCTGCAAAATAATGCAGTGGCTAGGGGAGCTGCTTGCCCAATAATGCAGTGGCTGGTGGAGCTGATTGCCCAACCATGGAGTGACTGTGGTAGCTGCTTCCCTAATAATGCAGTGGCTGGAGAAGCTGCTTGCCCAATAAAGCAGTGGCTGGGGTAGCTGCTTGCCCAATAATGCAGTGGCTGCAGTAGCTGCATGCCCAATAATGCAGTGGTTGGGGTAAGTGCTTGCCCAATAAAGTAGTGCCTGGGGTAGCTGCTTGCCCAATAAAGCAGTGCCTGGAGTAGCTGCTTGCCCACTAAAGCAGTGTCTGGTGTAGCTGCTTGCCCAATAAAGCAGTGCCTGTGGTAGCTGTGTGCGCAATAAAGCAGTGGCTGGTGTAGCCTTTTGCCTAATAAGGCAGTGCCTGGGGTAGCTGCATGCCTAGTAAAGCAGTGGATGAGGTCGGTGCTTGCCCAATAATGCAGTGGCTAGGGTACCTGCTTGCCCAGTAATGCAGTGGCTAGGGAGCTGCTTGCCCAGTAATGCAGTGGCTGGGGTAGGTGGTTGCACAATAAAGCAGTGGCTGGGGTAGCTGTTTGCCCAATAATGCAGTGGCTATGGTAGCTGTATGCCCCATAATGCAGTAGTTGGGGTAAGTGGTTTCCCAATAATGCAGTGACTGGGGTAGCTGCTTGCCCAACAGAGGAGTAACTGGGATAGCTGCATGCCCAATAAAGCAATGCCTGGGGTAGCTGCTTGCCCAATAAAGCAGTGCCAGGGGTAGCTGCTTGCCCAATAAAGCAGTGCCTGTGTAGCTGCTTGCCCAATAAAGCAGTGCCTGGGGTAGCTGCTTGCCCAATAAAGCAGTGCCTGTGTAGCCGCTTGCCCAATAAAGCAGTGCCTGGGGTAGCTGTGTGCCCAATAAAGCAGTGAGTGGTGTAGCTGTGTGCCCAACAAAGCAGTGCCTGGGGTAGATGCTTGCCCAATAATGCAGTGACTGGGGTAGCTGCTTGCCCAATAATGCAGTGACTATGGGAGCTGCTTGCCCAATAATGGAGTTGGTGTGGGTAGCTGTCGCCCAATAAGGCAGTGCCTGTGTAGCTGCTTGCCCAATAATGCTGTGGCTGGGGTAGCTGCTTGCCCAATAATGCAGTGGCTGGGGAAGCTGCTTGTCCAATAATGCAGTGGCTGGGGTAGCTGCTTGCCCAATAATGCAGTGGCAATGGGAGGTGCTTGCCCAGTAATGCACTGGCTGGGTCAGCTGCTTGCACAATAAAGCAGTGGCTGGGGTAGCTGCTTGCCCAATAATGTAGTGGTTGGGGTAAGTGCTTGCCCAATAAACCAGTGACTGAGGTAGCTGCTTGCCCAATAAAGCAGTGACTCGGGTAGCTGCTTGTCCAATAAAGCAGTGCCTGGGGTGGCTGCTTGCCCAATAAAACAGTGGCTGGGGTAGCTGCTTGCCTAATAATGAAGTGGATAGGGTTGCTGCTCACTCAGTAAAGCAGTGACTGGGGTAGTTGCTTGCCCAATAGTGCAATGGCTGAGGTAGCTGCTTGCTCAATAAAACAGTGGCTGTGGTAGCTGATTGCCAAATAATGCAGTGTCTAGTGGAGCTGCTTGCCCAGTAATGCAGTGGCTAGGGTAGCTGCTTGCCCAATAAAGCACTGGCTGGGGTAGGTGCTTGCCCAATAATGCAGTGGCTGTGGTAGCTGCATGCCCAACAATGCAGTGGTTAGGGTAAGTTCTTGCCCAGTAAAGCAGTGACTGAGGTAGCTGCTTGCCGAATAAAGCAGTGACTGGGGTTACTGCTTGCCCTATTAATCAGTGCCTGGGATAGCTGATTACCCAATAATGCAGTGGCAGGGGTAGCTGCTTGCCCAATAAAACAGTTGCTGGGGTAGCTGCTTGCCTAATAATGAAGTGGATAGGGTAGCTGCTTGCTCTGTAAAGTAGTGACTGGATAGTTGCTTGCCCAATAATGCAATGCCTGAGATAGCTGCTTGCTCCATGATGCAGTGGCTGGGGTAGCTGCTTACCCAATAATAGAGTGGCTGGGGTAGCTTCTTGCCAATAATGCAGTGGCTCGGGTAGCTGGTTGCCTAATAATGAAGTGGATAGGGTAGCTGCTTGCTCAGTAAGGCAGTGACTGGAGTAGCTGCTTGCCCAATAATGCAGTGGATGGGGTAGTTGCTTGCCCAATAAAGCAGTGACTGGGGTAGCTGCTTGCAGAATAAAGCAGTGACTGGGGTTACTGCTTGCCCAATAACTTAGTGCTTGGGCTAGCTGATTACCCAATATTGCAGTGGCGGGGGTAGCTGCTTGCCCAATAAAACAGTTGCTGGGGTAGCTGCTTGCCTAATAATGAAGTGGATAGGGTAGCTGCTTCCTCAGTAAAGTAGTGACTGGGGTAGGTACTTGCCCAGTAATGCAATGACTGAGATAGCTGCTTGCTGCATGATGCAGTGGCTGGGGTAGCTGCTTACCCAATAATACAGTGGCTGGGGTAGCTGCTTGCCAATAATGCAGTGGCTGGGGTAGCTGCTTGCCCAATAAAGCAGTGAGTGGGGTAGCTACTTGCCCAGTAAAGCAGTGACTGGGGTAGCTGATTGCCCAATAAAGCAGTGCCTGGGGTAGCTGCTTGCCCAATACAGTAGTGCCTGTGGTAGCTTCTTGGCCAATAATGCAGTGACTGGGATAGCTGCTTGCCCAATAATGCAGTGGCTAGGGTAGCTGCTTGCCCAATAAAACAGTGGCTGGGGTAGCTGCTTGCCTAATAATGAAGTGGATAGGCTAGCTGCTTGCTCAGTAAAGCAGTGACTGGGGTAGTTGCTTTCCCAATAGTACAATGGCTGAGGTAGCTGCTTGCTCAATTATGCAGTGGCTGGTGTAGCTGCTTGCCCAATAATGCAGTGGCTAGGGTAGCTGCTTGCCCAATAATGCTGTGATTGGGGTAGGTGCTTGCCCAATAAAACAGTGACTGTGCTAGCTGCTTGCCAAATAATGCAGTAACTGGGGTAGCTGTTTGCCCAATAAAGCAGTGCCTGGGGTAGCTGTGTGCCCAATAAAGCAGTGCCTGGGGTAGCTGCTTGCCCAATAAAGCAGTGCCTGGGCAGATGCTTGCCCAATTATGCAGTAGCTGGAGTAGCTGTTTGCCCAATAATGCAGGGCTAGGGACGTGGCTTGCCCAATAATGCAATGGCTGGTGGAGCTGATTGCCCAATAATGCAGTGGCTGCGGTAGCTGTTTGCCCAGTGATGCAGTGGCTGGGAAACTGCTCCCAATAAACCATTGCCTGGGGTAGCTGCTTGCCCAGTAAAGCAGTGCCTGTGGTAGCTGTTGTGCCCAATAAAGCAGTGGCTGGTGTAGCCTTTGCCAAATAAGGCAGTGCCTGGGGTAGCTGCTTGCCCAATAAAGCAGTGGATGGGTTAGGTGCTTGCCCTAACAATGCAGTGCCTGGGATAGCTGCTCCCTAATAAATTAGTGCCTAGGGTAGCTTCTTCCCCAATAATGCAGTGACTAGGGCAGTTGCTTGCCCAACAATGCTGTGGCTAGGGTAGCTGCTTGCCCAATAAAACAGTGGCTGGGGTAGCTGCTTGCCCTAATGGTGAAAGTGGATAGACAAGCAGCTGCGCAGAAAACAGTGACTGGGGTAGTTGCTTTCCCAATAGTGCAATGGCTGAGGTAGCTGCTTGCTCAGTAATGCAGTGGCTGGTGTAGCTTTTTGCCCAATAATGCAGTGGCTAGGGTAGCTGCTTGCCCAATAATGCTGTGATTGGGGTAGGTGCTTGCCCAATAAAATAGTGACTGTGCTAGCTGCTTGCCGAATAAAGCGGTAACTAGGGTAGCTGTTTGCCCAATAAAGCAGTGACTGGGGTAGCTGTGTGCCCAATAAACCAGTGCCTGGGGTAGCTGCTTGTCCAATAATGCAGTGACTGGGGTAGCTGCTTGCCCAATAATGCAGTGGCTATGGAGCTGCCTGACTAATAATGCAGTGGCTGGGGTAGCTGCTTACCCAATAATGCAGTGGCTAGGGGAGCTGCTTGCCCAATAATGCAGTGGCTGGTGGAGCTGATTGCCTAATAATGGAGTGGCTGCAGTTGCTGCTTCCCCAATAATGCAGAGGCTAGGGAAACTGCTTGCACAATAATGCATTGGCTAGGGGAGCTCCTTGCCCAGTAATGCAGTGGCTGGAGAAGCTGCTTGCCCAATTACGCAGTGGCTGGGGTAGCTGCTTGCGCAATAATGCCGTGGCTGTGGTAGTTGCATGCCCAATAATGCAGTGGTTGGGGTAAGTGCTTGCCCAATAAAGTAGTGCCTGGGGTAGCTGCTTGCCCAATAAACCAGTGCCTGGGGTAGCTGCTTGCCCACTAAAGCAGTGTCTGGTGTAGCTGCTTGCCCAGTAAAGCAGTGCCTGTGGTAGCTGTGTGCGCAATAAAGCAGTGGCTGGTGTAGCCTTTTGCCTAATAAGGCAGTGCCTGGGGTAGCTGCTTGCCTAGTAAAGCAGTGGATGAGGTCGGTGCTTGCCCAATAATGCAGTGGCTATGGTAGCTGCTTGCCCAGTAATGCAGTGGCTAGGGAGCTGTTTGCCCAGTAATGCAGTGGCTGGGGTAGGTGGTTGCACAATAAAGCAGTGGCTGTGGTAGCTGTTTGCCCAATAATGCAGTGGCTGTGGTAGCTGTATGCCCCATAATGCAATAGTTGGGGTAAGTGGTTTCCCAATAAAGCAGTGACTGAGGTAGCTCCTTGCTCGATAAAGCAGTGACTGTGGTAGCTGCTTGCCCAATAATGCAGTGGCTGTGGTAGCTGCATGCCCAATAATGCAGTGGTTGGGGTAAGCACTTGCCCAATAATGCAGTGGCTGGGGGAGCTGCTTGCCCAATAATGAAGTGGCTGGGGTAGCTACTTACCCAGTAATGTAGTGGCTAGGGTAGCTGCCTGCAAAATAATGCAGTGGCTAGTGGAGCTGCTTGCCCAATAATGCAGTGGCTGGTGGAGCTGATTGCCCAACAATGGAGTGGCTGTGGTAGCTGCTTCCCTAATAATGCAGAGGCTAGGGAAACTGCTTGCCCAATAATGCATTCGCTAGCGGAGCTCCTTGCCCAGTAATGCAGTGGCTGGAGAAGCTGCTTGCCCAATAAAGCAGTGGCTGGGGTAGCTGCTTGCCCAATAATGCAGTGGCTGTGGTAGCTGCATGCCCAATAATGCAGTGGTTGGGGTAAGTGCTTGCCCAATAAAGTAGTGCCTGGGGTAGCTGCTTGCCCAATAAAGCAGTGCCTGGGCAGATGCTTGCCCAATTATGCAGTAGCTGGAGTAGCTGTTTACCCAATAATGCAGTGGCCAGGGGACGTGCTTGCCCAATAATGCAATGGCTGGTGGAGCTGATTGCCCAATAATGCAGTGGCTGCGGTAGCTGTTTGCCCAGTGATGCAGTGGCTAGAGAAACTGCTTCCCAATAAACCATTGCCTGGGGTAGCTGCTTGCCCAGTAAAGCAGTGCCTGTGGTAGCTGTGTGCCCAATAAAGCAGTGGCTGGTGTAGCCTTTTGCCAAATAAGGCAGTGCCTGGGGTAGCTGCTTGCCCAATAAAGCAGTGGATGGGTTAGGTGCTTGCCCAATAATGCAGTGCCTGGGATAGCTGCTTCCCCAATAAATTAGTGCCTGGGGTAGCTTCTTCCCCAATAATGCAGTGACTAGGGCAGTTGCTTGCCCAATAATGCTGTGGCTAGGGTAGCTGCTTGCCCAATAAAACAGTGGCTGGGGTAGCTGCTTGCCTAATAATTAAGTGGATAGGCAAGCAGCTTGCTCAGTAAAGCAGTGACTGGGGTAGTTGCTTTCCCAATAGTGCAATGGCTGAGGTAGCTGCTTGCTCAGTAATGCAGTGGCTGGTGTAGCTTTTTGCCCAATAATGCAGTGGCTAGGGTAGCTGCTTGCCCAATAATGCTGTGATTGGGGTAGGTGCTTGCCCAATAAAACAGTGACTGTGCTAGCTGCTTGCCGAATAAAGCGGTAACTAGGGTAGCTGTTTGCCCAATAAAGCAGTGACTGGGGTAGCTGTGTGCCCAATAAACCAGTGCCTGGGGTAGCTGCTTGTCCAATAATGCAGTGACTGGGGTAGCTGCTTGCCCAATAATGCAGTGGCTATGGAGCTGCCTGACTAATAATGCAGTGGCTGGGGTATCTGTTTGCCCAATAAAGCAGTGTCTGGGATAGATGGTTGCCCAATAATGCAGTGGCTAGGGAAGCTGCTTGCCCAATAATGCAGTGGCTGGTGGAGCTGATTGCCTAATAATGGAGTGGCTGCAGTTGCTGCTTCCCTAATAATGCAGAGGCTAGGGAAACTGCTTGCACAATAATGCATTGGCTAGGGAGCCTTGCCCAGTAATGCAGTGGCTGGAGAAGCTGTTGCCCAATTACGCAGTGGCTGGGGAAGGTTGCGCAATAATGCCGTGGCTGTGGTAGCTGCATGCCCAATAATGCAGTGGTTGGGGTAAGTGCTTGCCCAATAAAGTAGTGCCTGGGGTAGCTGCTTGCCCAATAAACCAGTGCCTGGGGTAGCTGCTTGCCCACTAAAGCAGTGTCTGGTGTAGCTGCTTGCCCAGTAAAGCAGTGCCTGTGGTAGCTGTGTGCGCAATAAAGCAGTGGCTGGTGTAGCCTTTTGCCTAATAAGGCAGTGCCTGGGGTAGCTGCTTGCCTAGTAAAGCAGTGGATGAGGTAGGTGCTTGCCCAATAATGCAGTGGCTAGGGAGCTGTTTGCCCAGTAATGCAGTGGCTGGGGTAGGTGGTTGCACAATAAAGCAGTGGCTGGGGTAGCTGTTTGCCCAATAATGCCGTGGCTGTGGTAGCTGTATGCCCCATAATGCAGTAGTTGGGGTAAGTGGTTTCCCAATAAAGCAGTGACTGAGGTAGCTCCTTGCTCGATAAAGCAGTGACTGTGGTAGCTGCTTGCCCAATAATGCAGTGGCTGTGGTAGCTGCATGCCCAATAATGCAGTGGTTGGGGTAAGCACTTGCCCAATAATGCAGTGGCTGGGGAGCTGCTTGCCCAATAATGAAGTGGCTGGGGTGGCTGCTTGCAGTAATGTAGTGGCTAGGTAGCTGCCTGCAAAATAATGCAGTGGCTAGGCGAGCTGCTTGCCCAATAATGCAGTGGCTGGTGGAGCTGATTGCCCAACAATGGAGTGGTTGGGTAGCTGCTTCACCAATAATGCAGAGGCTAGGAACCGTTTGCCCAATAATGCATTCGCCAGCGGAGCTCCTTGCCCAGTAATGCAGTGGCTGAGAAGCTGCTTGCCCAATAAAGTAGTGGCTGGGGTAGCTGCTTGCCCAATAATGCAGTGGCTGTGGTAGCTGCATGCCCAATAATGCAGTGGTTGGGGTAAGTGCTTGCACAATAAAGTAGTGCCTGGGGTAGCTGCTTGCCCAATAAAGCAGTGCCTGGAGTAGCTGCTTGCCCACTAAAGCAGTGTCTGGTGTAGCTGCTTGCCCAATAAAGCAGCGCCTGTGGTAGCTGTGTGCGCAATAAAGCAGTGGCTGGTGTAGCCTTTTGCCTAATAAGGCAGTGCCTGGGGTAGCTGCATGCCTAGTAAAGCAGTGGATGAGGTCGGTGCTTGCCCAATAATGCAGTGGCTAGGGTAGCTGCTTGCCCAGTAATGCAGTGGCTAGGGAGCTGCTTGCCCAGTAATGCAGTGGCTGGGGTAGGTGGTTGCACAATAAAGCAGTGGCTGGGGTAGCTGTATGCCCCATAATGCAGTAGTTGGGGTAAGTGGTTTCCCAATAATGCAGTGACTGGGGTAGCTGCTTGCCCAACAGAGGAGTAACTGGGATAGCTGCATGCCCAATAAAGCAATGCCTGGGGTAGCTGCTTCCCCAATAAAGCAGTGCCAGGGGTAGCTGCTTGCCCAATAAAGCAGTGCCTGGTGTAGCTGCATGCCCAATAAAGCAGTGCCTGGGGTAGCTGCTTGCCCAATAAAGCAGTGCCTGGTGTAGCCGCTGCCCAATAAAGCAGTGCCTGGGGTAGCTGTGTGCCCAATAATGCAGTGAGTGGTGTAGCTGTGTGCCCAACAAAGCAGTGCCTGGGGTAGACTTGCCCAATAATGCAGTGACTGGGGTAGCTGCTTGCCTAATAATGCAGTGACTATGGGAGCTGCTTGCCCAATAATGGAGTTGGTGGGGTAGCTGCTTGCCCAATAAGGCGGTGCCTGTGTAGCTGCTTGCCCAATAATGCTGTGGCTGAGGTAGCTGCTTGCCCAGTAATGCAGTGGCTGGGGAAGCTGCTTGTCCAATAATGCAGTGGCTGGGGTAGCTGCTTGCCCAATAATGCAGTGGCAATGGGAGGTGCTTGCCCAGTAATGCACTGGCTGGGTCAGCTGCTTGCACAATAAAGCAGTGGCTGGGCAGCTGCTTGCCCAATAATGTAGTGGTTGGGGTGAAGTGCTTGCCCAATAAACCAGTGACTGAGGTAGCTGCTTGCCCAATAAAGCAGTGACTGGCAGCTGCTTGTCCAATAAAGCAGTGCCTGGGGTGGCTGCTTGCCCAAAAAAAACAGTGGCTGGGGTAGCTGCTTGCCTAATAATGAAGTGGATAGGGTTGCTGCTCACTCAGTAAAGCAGTGACTGGGGTAGTTGCTTGCCAATAGTGCAATGGCTGAGGTAGCTGCTTGCTCAATAAAACAGTGGCTGTGGTAGCTGATTGCCAAATAATGCAGTGTCTAGTGGAGCTGCTTGCCCAGTAATGCAGTGGCTAGGGTAGCTGCTTGCCCAATAAAGCACTGGCTGGGGTAGGTGCTTGCCCAATAATGCAGTGGCTGTGGTAGCTGCATGCCCAACAATGCAGTGGTTAGGGTAAGTTCTTGCCCAGTAAAGCAGTGACTGAGGTAGCTGCTTGCCGAATAAAGCAGTGACTGGGGTTACTGCTTGCCCTATTAATCAGTGCCTGGGATAGCTGATTACCCAATAATGCAGTGGCAGGGGTAGCTGCTTGCCCAATAAAACAGTTGCTGGGGTAGCTGCTTGCCTAATAATGAAGTGGATAGGGTAGCTGCTTGCTCTGTAAAGTAGTGACTGGGATAGTTGCTTGCCCAATAATGCAATGCCTGAGATAGCTGCTTGCTCCATGATGCAGTGGCTGGGGTAGCTGCTTACCCAATAATAGAGTGGCTGGGGTAGCTTCTTGCCAATAATGCAGTGGCTCGGGTAGCTGGTTGCCTAATAATGAAGTGGATAGGGTAGCTGCTTGCTCAGTAAGGCAGTGACTGGAGTAGCTGCTTGCCCAATAATGCAGTGGATGGGGTAGTTGCTTGCCCAATAAAGCAGTGACTGGGGTAGCTGCTTGCAGAATAAAGCAGTGACTGGGGTTACTGCTTGCCCAATAACTTAGTGCTTGGGCTAGCTGATTACCCAATATTGCAGTGGCGGGGGTAGCTGCTTGCCCAATAAAACAGTTGCTGGGGTAGCTGCTTGCCTAATAATGAAGTGGATAGGTTAGCTGCTTCCTCAGTAAAGTAGTGACTGGGGTAGGTACTTGCCCAGTAATGCAATGACTGAGATAGCTGCTTGCTGCATGATGCAGTGGCTGGGGTAGCTGCTTACCCAATAATACAGTGGCTGGGGTAGCTGCTTGCCAATAATGCAGTGGCTGGGGTAGCTGCTTGCCCAATAAAGCAGTGAGTGGGGTAGCTACTTGCCCAGTAAAGCAGTGACTGGGGTAGCTGCTTGCCCAATAAAGTAGTGCCTGCGGTAGCTTCTTGGCCAATAATGCAGTGACTGGGATAGCTGCTTGCCCAATAATGCAGTGGCTAGGTAGCTGCTGCCCAATAAAACAGTGGCTGGGTAGCTGCTTGCCTAATAATGAAGTGGATAGGCTAGCTGCTTGCTCAGTAAAGCAGTGACTGGGGTAGTTTTCCAATAGTACAATGGCTGAGGTAGCTGCTTGCTCAATTATGCAGTGGCTGGTGTAGCTGCTTGCCCAATAATGCAGTGGCTAGGGTAGCTGCTTGCCCAATAATGCTGTGATTGGGGTAGGTGCTTGCCCAATAAAACAGTGACTGTGCTAGCTGCTTGCCAAATAATGCAGTAACTGGGGTAGCTGTTTGCCCAATAAAGCAGTGCCTGGGGTAGCTGTGTGCCCAATAAAGCAGTGCCTGGGGTAGCTGCTTGCCCAATAATGCAGTGACTGGGGTAGCTGCTTGCCCAATAATGCAGTGGCTATGGGAGCTGCCTGCCCAACAATGCAGTGGCTGGGGTAGCTGCTTGCCCAATAAAGCAGTGCCTGGGCAGATGCTTGCCCAATAAAGCAGTGGCTGGTGTAGCCTTTTGCCAAATAAGGCAGTGCCTGGGGTAGCTGCTTGCCCAATAAAGCAGTGGATGGGTTAGGTGCTTGCCCAATAATGCAGTGCCTGGGATAGCTGTTTCCCCAATAAATTAGTGCCTGGGGTAGCTTCTTCCCCAATAATGCAGTGACTAGGGCAGTTGGTTGCCCAATAATGCTGTGGCTAGGGTAGCTGCTTGCCCAATAAAACAGTGGCTGGGGTAGCTGCTTGCCTAATAATTAAGTGGATAGGCAAGCAGCTTGCTCAGTAAAGCCAGTGATGGGGTAGTTGCTTTCCAAAGTGCAAATGGCTGAGGTAGCTGCTTGCTCAGTAATGCAGTGGCTGGTGTAGCTTTTAGCCAATAATGCAGTGGCTAGGGTAGCTGCTTGCCCAATAATGCTGTGATTGGGTAGGTGCTTGCCCAATAAAATAGTGACTGTGCTAGCTGCTTGCCGAATAAAGCAGTAACTAGGGGTAGCTGTTTGCCCAATAAAGCAGTGACTGGGGTAGCTGTGTGCCCAATAAATCAGTGCCTGGGTAGCTGCTTGTCCAATAATGCAGTGACTGGGGTAGCTGCTTGCCCAATAATGCAGTGGCTATGGAGCTGCCTGACTAATAATGCAGTGGCTGGGGTATCTGTTTGCCCAATAAAGCAGTGTCTGGGTAGATGGTTTGCCCAATAATGCAGTGGCTGGGGTATGCTTGCCAATAATGCAGTGGCTAGGGGCGCCTTGCCCAATAATGCAGTGGCTGGTGGAGCTGATTGCCTAATAATGGAGTGGCTGCAGTTGCTGCTTCCCAATAATGCAGAGGCTAGGGAAACTGCTTGCACAATAATGCATTGGCTAGGGGAGCTCCTTGCCCAGTAATGCAGTGGCTGGAGAAGCTGCTTGCCCAATTACGCAGTGGCTGGGGTAGCTGCTTGCGCAATAATGCCGTGGCTGTGGTAGCTGCATGCCCAATAATGCAGTGGTTGGGGTAAGTGCTTGCCCAATAAAGTAGTGCCTGGGGTAGCTGTTGCCCAATAAAACCAGTGCCTGGGTTAGCTGTCTGCCCACTAAAGCAGTGTCTGGTGTAGCTGCTTGCCCAGTAAAGCAGTGCCTGTGGTAGCTGTGTGCGCAATAAAGCAGTGGCTGGTGTAGCCTTTTGCCTAATAAGGCAGTGCCTGGGGTAGCTGCTTGCCTAGTAAAGCAGTGGATGAGGTAGGTGCTTGCCCAATAATGTAGTGGCTAGGGAGCTGTTTGCCCAGTAATGCAGTGGCTGGGGTAGGTGGTTGCACAATAAAGCAGTGGCTGGGGTAGCTGTTTGCCCAATAATGCCGTGGCTGTGGTAGCTGTATGCCCCATAATGCAGTAGTTGGGGTAAGTGGTTTCCCAATAAAGCAGTGACTGAGGTAGCTCCTTGCTCGATAAAGCAGTGACTGTGGTAGCTGCTGCCCAATAATGCAGTGGCTGTGGTAGCTGCATGCCCAATAATGCAGTGGTTGGGGTAAGCACTTGCCCAATAATGCAGTGGCTGGGAGCTGCTTGCCCAATAATGAAGTAGCTGGGTAGCTGCTACCCAGTAATGTAGTGGCTAGGGCAGCTTCCTGCAAAATAATGCAGTGGCTAGGGGAGCTGCTTGCCCAATAATGCAGTGGCTGGTGGAGCTGATTGCCCAACAATGGAGTGGCTGCGTAGCTGTTCACTAATAATGCAGAGGCTAGGAAACTGCTTGCCCAATAATGCATTCGCCAGCGGAGCTCCTGCCCAGTAATGCAGTGGCTGGAGAAGCTGCTTGCCCAATAAAGCAGTGGCTGGGGTAGCTGCTTGCCCAATAATGCAGTGGCTGTGGTAGCTGCATGCCCAATAATGCAGTGGTTGGGGTAAGTGCTTGCCCAATAAAGTAGTGCCTGGGGTAGCTGCTTGCCCAATAAAGCAGTGCCTGGAGTAGCTGCTTGCCCACTAAAGCAGTGTCTGGTGTAGCTGCTTGCCCAATAAAGCAGTGCCTGTGGTAGCTAGTAATGCTTAATAAAGCAGTGGCTGGTGTAGCCTTTTGCCTAATAAGGCAGTGCCTGGGGTAGCTGCATGCCTAGTAAAGCAGTGGATGAGGTCGGTGCTTGCCCAATAATGCAGTGGCTAGGGTACCTGCTTGCCCAGTAATGCAGTGGCTAGGGAGCTGCTTGCCCAGTAATGCAGTGGCTGGGGTAGGTGGTTGCACAATAAAGCAGTGGCTGGGGTAGCTGTTTGCCCAATAATGCAGTGGCTATGGTAGCTGTATGCCCCATAATGCAGTAGTTGGGGTAAGTGGTTTCCCAATAATGCAGTGACTGGGGTAGCTGCTTGCCCAACAGAGGAGTAACTGGGATAGCTGCATGCCCAATAAAGCAATGCCTGGGGTAGCTGCTTCCCCAATAAAGCAGTGCCAGGGGTAGCTGCTTGCCCAATAAAGCAGTGCCTGGTGTAGCTGCTTGCCCAATAAAGCAGTGCCTGGGGTAGCTGCTTGCCCAATAAAGCAGTGCCTGGTGTAGCCGCTTGCCCAATAAAGCAGTGCCTGGGGTAGCTGTGTGCCCAATAAAGCAGTGAGTGGTGTAGCTGTGTGCCCAACAAAGCAGTGCCTGGGGTAGATGCTTGCCCAATAATGCAGTGACTGGGGTAGCTGCTTGCCTAATAATGCAGTGACTATGGGAGCTGCTTGCCCAATAATGGAGTTGGTGGGGTAGCTGCTTGCCCAATAAGGCAGTGCCTGTGTAGCTGCTTGCCCAATAATGCTGTGGCTGGGGTAGCTGCTTGCCCAATAATGCAGTGGCTGGGGAAGCTGCTTGTCCAATAATGCAGTGGCTGGGGTAGCTGCTTGCCCAATAATGCAGTGGCAATGGAGGTGCTTGCCCAGTAATGCACTGGCTGGGTCAGCTGCTTGCACAATAAAGCAGTGGCTGGGGTAGCTGCTTGCCCAATAATGTAGTGGTTGGGGTAAGTGCTCCCAATAAACCAGTGACTGAGGTAGCTTGCTTGCCCAATAAAGCAGTGACTGGTAGCTGCTTGTCCAATAAAGCAGTGCCTGGGGTGGCTGCTTGCCCAATAAAAAACAGTGGCTGGGGTAGCTGCTTGCCTAATAATGAAGTGGATAGGGTTGCTGCTCACCAGTAAAGCAGTGACTGGGGTAGTTGCTTGCCCAATAGTGCAATGGCTGAGGTAGCTGCTTGCTCAATAAAACAGTGGCTGTGGTAGCTGATTGCCAAATAATGCAGTGTCTAGTGGAGCTGCTTGCCCAGTAATGCAGTGGCTAGGGTAGCTGCTTGCCCAATAAAGCACTGGCTGGGGTAGATGCTTGCCCAATAATGCAGTGGCTGTGGTAGCTGCATGCCCAACAATGCAGTGGTTAGGGTAAGTGCTTGCCCAGTAAAGCAGTGACTGAGGTAGCTGCTTGCCGAATAAAGCAGTGACTGGGGTTACTGCTTGCCCTATTAATCAGTGCCTGGGATAGCTGATTACCCAATAATGCAGTGGCAGGGGTAGCTGCTTGCCCAATAAAACAGTTGCTGGGGTAGCTGCTTGCCTAATAATGAAGTGGATAGGGTAGCTGCTTGCTCTGTAAAGTAGTGACTGGGATAGTTGCTTGCCCAATAATGCAATGCCTGAGATAGCTGCTTGCTCCATGATGCAGTGGCTGGGTAGCTGCTTACCCAATAATAGAGTGGCTGGGTAGCTTCTTGCCAACAATGCAGTGGCTCGGGTAGCTGGTTGCCTAATAATGAAGTGGATTGGGTAGCTGCTTGCTCAGTAAGGCAGTGACTGGAGTAGCTGCTGCCCAATAATGCAGTGGATGGGGTAGTTGCTTGCCCAATAAAGCAGTGACTGGGGTAGCTGCTTGCAGAATAAAGCAGTGACTGGGGTTACTGCTTGCCCAATAACTTAGTGCTTGGGCTAGCTGATTACCCAATATTGCAGTGGCGGGGTAGCTGCTTGCCCAACAAAACAGTTGCCGGGGTAGCTGCTTGCCAATAATGAAGTGGATAGGTTAGCTGCTTCCTCAGTAAAGCAGTGACTGGGGTCTTCGCCCAGTAATGCAATGACTGAGATAGCTGCTTGCTGCATGATGCAGTGGCTGGGGTAGCTGCTTACCCAATAATACAGTGGCTGGGGTAGCTGCTTGCCAATCAATGCAGTGGCTGGGGTAGCTGCTTGCCCAATAAAGCAGTGAGTGGGGTAGCTACTTGCCCAGTAAAGCAGTGACTGGGGTAGCTGCTTGCCCAATAAAGTAGTGCCTGCGGTAGCTTCTTGGCCAATAATGCAGTGACTGGGATAGCTGCTTGCCCAATAATGCAGTGGCTAGGGTAGCTGCTTGCCCAATAAAACAGTGGCTGGGTAGCTGCTTGCCTAATAATGAAGTGGATAGGCTAGCTGCTTGCTCAGTAAAGGAGTGACTGGGGTAGTTGCTTTCCCAATAGTACACGGCTGAGGTAGCTGCTTGCTCAATTATGCAGTGGCTGGTGTAGCTGCTTGCCCAATAATGCAGTGGCTAGGGTAGCTGATTGCCCAATAATGCTGTGATTGGGTAGGTGCTTTGCCCAATAAAACAGTGACTGTGCTAGCTGCTTGCCAAATAATGCAGTAACTGGGGTAGCTGTTTGCCCAATAAAGCAGTGCCTGGGGTAGCTGTGTGCCCAATAAAGCAGTGCCTGGGGTAGCTGCTTGCCCAATAATGCAGTGACTGGGGTAGCTGCTTGCCCAATAATGCAGTGGCTATGGGAGCTGCCTGCCCAACAATGCAGTGGCTGGGTAGCTGCTTCGCCCAATAAAGCAGTGCCTGGGCAGATGCTTGCCCAACAAAGCAGTGGCTGGTGTAGCCTTTGCCAAATAAGGCAGTGCCTGGGGTAGCTGCTTGCCCAATAAAGCAGTGGATGGGTTAGGTGCTTGCCCAATAATGCAGTGCCTGGGATAGCTGTTTCAATAAAATTAGTGCCTGGGGTAGCTTCTTCCCAATAATGCAGTGACTAGGGCAGTTGGTTGCCCAATAATGCTGTGGCTAGGGTATGCTTGCCCAATAAAACAGTGGCTGGGGTAGCTGCTTGCCTAATAATTAAGTGGGAGAGGGCAAGCAGCTTAGCTCAATAAAGCAGTGATTGGGGTAGTTGCTTTCCCAATAGTGCAATGGCTGAGGTAGCTGCTTGCTCAGTAATGCAGTGGCTGGTGTAGCTTTTTGCCCAATAATGCAGTGGCTAGGGTAGCTGCTTGCCCAATAATGCTGTGATTGGGGTAGGTGCTTGCCCAATAAAATAGTGACTGTGCTAGCTGCTTGCCGAATAAAGCGGTAACTAGGGTAGCTGTTTGCCCAATAAAGCAGTGACTGGGGTAGCTGTGTGCCCAATAAATCAGTGCCTGGGGTAGCTGCTTGTCCAATAATGCAGTGACTGGGGTAGCTGCTTGCCCAATAATGCAGTGGCTATGGAGCTGCCTGACTAATAATGCAGTGGCTGGGGTATCTGTTTGCCCAATAAAGCAGTGTCTGGGGTAGATGTTTGCCCAATAATGCAGTGGCTGGGGTAGCTGCTTACCCAATAATGCAGTGGCTAGGGGAGCTGCTTGCCCAATAATGCAGTGGCTGGTGGAGCTGATTGCCTAATAATGGAGTGGCTGCAGTTGCTGCTTCCCCAATAATGCAGAGGCTAGGGAAACTGCTTGCACAATAATGCATTGGCTAGGGAGCTCCTTGCCCAGTAATGCAGTGGCTGGAGAAGCTGCTTGCCCAATTCACGCAGTGGCTGGGGTACTGCTTGCGCAATAATGCCGTGGCTGTGGTAGCTGCATGCCCAATAATGCAGTGGTTGGGGTAAGTGCTTGCCCAATAAAGTAGTGCCTGGGGTAGCTGCTTGCCCAATAAAACCAGTGCCTGGGGTAGCTGTCTGCCCACTAAAGCAGTGTCTGGTGTAGCTGCTTGCCCAGTAAAGCAGTGCCTGTGGTAGCTGTGTGCGCAATAAAGCAGTGGCTGGTGTAGCCTTTTGCCTAATAAGGCAGTGCCTGGGGTAGCTGCTTGCCTAGTAAAGCAGTGGATGAGGTAGGTGCTTGCCCAATAATGTAGTGGCTAGGGAGCTGTTTGCCCAGTAATGCAGTGGCTGGGGTAGGTGGTTGCACAATAAAGCAGTGGCTGGGGTAGCTGTTTGCCCAATAATGCAGTGGCTGTGGTAGCTGTATGCCCCATAATGCAGTAGTTGGGGTAAGTGGTTTCCCAATAAAGCAGTGACTGAGGTAGCTCCTTGCTCGATAAAGCAGTGACTGTGGTAGCTGCTTGCCCAATAATGCAGTGGCTGTGGTAGCTGCATGCCCAATAATGCAGTGGTTGGGGTAAGCACTTGCCCAATAATGCAGTGGCTGGGGAGCTGCTTGCCCAATAATGAAGTGGCTGGGGTAGCTGCTTACCCAGTAATGTAGTGGCTAGGGCAGCTTCCTGCAAAATAATGCAGTGGCTAGGGGAGCTGCTTGCCCAATAATGCAGTGGCTGGTGGAGCTGATTGCCCAACAATGGAGTGGCTGCGGTAGCTGCTTCACTAATAATGCAGAGGCTAGGGAAACTGCTTGCCCAATAATGCATTCGCTAGCGGAGCTCCTTGCCCAGTAATGCAGTGGCTGGAGAAGCTGCTTGCCCAATAAAGCAGTGGCTGGGGTAGCTGCTTGCCCAATAATGCAGTGGCTGTGGTAGCTGCATGCCCAATAATGCAGTGGTTGGGGTAAGTGCTTGCCCAATAAAGTAGTGCCTGGGGTAGCTGCTTGCCCAATAAAGCAGTGCCTGGAGTAGCTGCTTGCCCACTAAAGCAGTGTCTGGTGTAGCGCTTGCCCAATAAAGCAGTGCCTGTGGTAGCTGTGTGCGCAATAAAGCAGTGGCTGGTGTAGCCTTTTGCCTAATAAGGCAGTGCCTGGGGTAGCTGCATGCCTAGTAAAGCAGTGGATGAGGTCGGTGCTTGCCCAATAATGCAGTGGCTAGGGGTAGCTGCTTGCCCAGTAATGCAGTGGCTAGGGAGCTGCTTGCCCAGTAATGCAGTGGCTGGGGTAGGTGGTTGCACAATAAAGCAGTGGCTGGGGTAGCTGTATGCCCCATAATGCAGTAGTTGGGGTAAGTGGTTTCCAATAATGCAGTGACTGGGGTAGCTGCTTGCCCAACAGAGGAGTAACTGGGATAGCTGCATGCCCAATAAAGCAATGCCTGGGGTAGCTGCTTCCCCAATAAAGCAGTGCCAGGGGTAGCTGCTTGCCCAATAAAGCAGTGCCTGGTGTAGCTGCTTGCCCAATAAAGCAGTGCCTGGGGTAGCTGCTTGCCCAATAAAGCAGTGCCTGGTGTAGCCGCTTGCCCAATAAAGCAGTGCCTGGGGTAGCTGTGTGCCCAATAAAGCAGTGAGTGGTGTAGCTGTGTGCCCAACAAAGCAGTGCCTGGGGTAGATGCTTGCCCAATAATGCAGTGACTGGGGTAGCTGCTGCCCTAATAATGCAGTGACTATGGGAGCTGCTTGCCCAATAATGGAGTTGGTGGGGTAGCTGCTTGCCCAATAAGGCAGTGCCTGTGTAGCTGCTTGCCCAATAATGCTGTGGCTGGGGTAGCTGCTTGCCCAATAATGCAGTGGCTGGGGAAGCTGCTTGTCCAATAATGCAGTGGCTGGGGTAGCTGCTTGCCCAATAATGCAGTGGCAATGGGAGGTGCTTGCCCAGTAATGCACTGGCTGGGTCAGCTGCTTGCACAATAAAGCAGTGGCTGGGGTAGCTGCTTGCCCAATAATGTAGTGGTTGGGGTAAGTGCTTCCAATAAACCAGTGACTGAGGTAGCTGCTTGCCCAATAAAGCAGTGACTCGGTAGCTGCTTGTCCAATAAAGCAGTGCCTGGGGTGGCTGCTTGCCCAATAAAACAGTGGCTGGGGTAGCTGCTTGCCTAATAATGAAGTGGATAGGGTTGCTGCTCACTCAGTAAAGCAGTGACTGGGGTAGTTGTTGCCCAATAGTGCAATGGCTGAGGTAGCTGCTTGCTCAATAAAACAGTGGCTGTGGTAGCTGATTGCCAAATAATGCAGTGTCTAGTGGAGCTGCTTGCCCAGTAATGCAGTGGCTAGGGTAGCTGCTTGCCCAATAAAGCACTGGCTGGGGTAGATGCTTGCCCAATAATGCAGTGGCTGTGGTAGCTGCATGCCGAACAATGCAGTGGTTAGGGTAAGTGCTTGCCCAGTAAAGCAGTGACTGAGGTAGCTGCTTGCCGAATAAAGCAGTGACTGGGGTTACTGCTTGCCCTATTAATCAGTGCCTGGGATAGCTGATTACCCAATAATGCAGTGGCAGGGGTAGCTGCTTGCCCAATAAAACAGTTGCTGGGGTAGCTGCTTGCCTAATAATGAAGTGGATAGGGTAGCTGCTTGCTCTGTAAAGTAGTGACTGGATAGTTGCTTGCCCAATAATGCAATGCCTGAGATAGCTGCTTGCTCCATGATGCAGTGGCTGGGGTAGCTGCTTACCCAATAATAGAGTGGCTGGGGTAGCTTCTTGCCAACAATGCAGTGGCTCGGGTAGCTGGTTGCCTTAATAATGAAGTGGATAGGGTAGCTGCTTGCTCAGTAAGGCAGTGACTGGAGTAGCTGCTTGCCCAATAATGCAGTGGATGGGGTAGTTGCTTGCCCAATAAAGCATGACTGGGGTAGCTGCTTGCAGAATAAAGCAGTGACTGGGGTTACTGCTTGCCCAATAACTTAGTGCTTGGGCTAGCTGATTACCCAATATTGCAGTGGTGGGGGTAGCTGCTTGCCCAATAAAACAGTTGCTGGGGTAGCTGCTTGCCTAATAATGAAGTGGATAGGGTAGCTGCTTCCTCAGTAAAGTAGTGACTGGGGTAGGTACTTGCCCAGTAATGCAATGACTGAGATAGCTGCTTGCTGCATGATGCAGTGGCTGGGGTAGCTGCTTACCCAATAATACAGTGGCTGGGGTAGCTGCTTGCCAATAATGCAGTGGCTGGGGTAGCTGCTTGCCCAATAAAGCAGTGAGTGGGGTAGCTACTTGCCCAGTAAAGCAGTGACTGGGGTAGCTGCTTGCCCAATAAAGCAGTGCCTGGGGTAGCTGCTTGCCCAATAAAGTAGTGCCTGCGGTAGCTACTTGCCCAGTAAAGCAGTGACTGGGGTAGCTGATAACCCAATAATGCAGTGGCTAGGGTAGCTGCTTGCCCAATAAAACAGTGGCTGGGGTGGATGCTTGCCTAATAATGAAGTGGATAGGCTAGCTGCTTGCTCAGTAAAGCAGTGACTGGGGTAGTTGTTTTCCCAATAGTACAATGGCTGAGGTAGCTGCTTGCTCAATTATGCAGTGGCTGGTGTAGCTGCTTGCCCAATAATGCAGTGGCTAGGGTAGCTGCTTGCCCAATAATGCTGTGATTGGGGTAGGTGCTTGCCCAATAAAACAGTGACTGTGCTAGCTGCTTGCCAAATAATGCAGTAACTGGGGTAGCTGTTTGCCCAATAAAGCAGTGCCTGGGGTAGCTGCTTGCCCAATAATGCAGTGACTGGGGTAGCTGCTTGCCCAATAATGCAGTGGCTATGGGAGCTGCATGCCCAACAATGCAGTGGCTGGGGTAGCTGCTTGCCCAATAAAGCAGTGCCTGGGCAGATGCTTGCCCAATTATGCAGTAGCTGGAGTAGCTGTTTACCCAATAATGCAGTGGCCAGGGGACGTGCTTGCCCGATAATGCAATGGCTGGTGGAGCTGATTGCCCAATAATGCAGTGGCTGCGGTAGCTGTTTGCTCAGTGATGCAGTGGCTAGGGAAACTACTTCCCAATAAACCATTGCCTGGGGTAGCTGCTTGCCCAGTAAAGCAGTGCCTGTGGTAGCTGTGTGCCCAATAAATCAGTGGCTGGTGTAGCCTTTTGCCAAATAAGGCAGTGCCTGGGGTAGCTGCTTGCCCAATAAAGCAGTGGATGGGTTAGGTGCTTGCCCAATAATGCAGTGCCTGTGATAGCTGCTTCCCCAATAAATTAGTGCCTGGGGTAGCTTCTTCCCCAATAATGCAGTGACTAGGGCAGTTGGTTGCCCAATAATGCTGTGGCTAGGGTAGCTGCTTGCCCAATAAAACAGTGGCTGGGGTAGCTGCTTGCCTAATAATGAAGTGGATAGGCAAGGAGCTTGCTCAGTAAAGCAGTGGCTGGGGTAGTTGCTTTCCCAATAGTGCAATGGCTGAGGTAGCTGCTTGCTCAGTAATGCAGTGGCTGGTGTAGCTTTTTGCCCAATAATGCAGTGGCTAGGGTAGCTGCTTGCCCAATAATGCTGTGATTGGGGTAGGTGCTTGCCCAATAAAATAGTGACTGTGCTAGCTGCTTGCCGAATAAAGCGGTAACTAGGGTAGCTGTTTGCCCAATAAAGCAGTGCCTGGGGTAGCTGTGTGCCCAATAAACCAGTGCCTGGGGTAGCTGCTTGTCCAATAATGCAGTGACTGGGGTAGCTGCTTGCCCAATAATGCAGTGGCTATGGAGCTGCCTGACCAATAATGCAGTGGCTGAGGTAGCTGTTTGCCCAATAAAGCAGTGTCTGGGGTAGATGGTTGCCCCAATAATGCAGTGGCTGGGGTAGCTGCTTACCCAATAATGCAGTGGCTAGGGGAGCTGCTTGCCCAATAATGCAGTGGCTGGTGGAGCTGATTGCCTAATAATGGAGTGGCTGCAGTTGCTGCTTCCCCAATAATGCAGAGGCTAGGGAAACTGCTTGCACAATAATGCATTGGCTAGGGGAGCTCCTTGCCCAGTAATGCAGTGGCTGGAGAAGCTGCTTGCCCAATTACGCAGTGGCTGGGGTAGCTGCTTGCGCAATAATGCCGTGGCTGTGGTAGCTGCATGCCCAATAATGCAGTGGTTGGGGTAAGTGCTTGCCCAATTAAGTACTGCCTGGGGTAGCTGCTTGCCCAGTAATCCAGTGCCTGGGGTAGCTGCTTGCCCACTAAAGCAGTGCCTGGTGTAGCTGCTTGCCCAATAAAGCAGTGCCTGTGGTAGCTGTGTGCACAATAAAGCAGTGGCTGGTGGAGCTGGTTGCCTATTAAGGCAGTGCCTGGCGTAGCTACTTGCCCAATAAAGCAGTGGATGAGGTAGATGCTTGCCCAATAATGCAGTGGCTAGGGTAGCTGCTTGCCCAATAACGCAGTGGCTAGGGAGCTGCTTGCCCAGTAATGCAGTGGCTGGGGTAGGTGGTTGCCCAATAAAGCAGTGGCTGGGGTAGCTGCTTGCCCAATAATGCAGTGGCTGTGGTAGCTGTATGCCCCATAATGCAGTAGTTGGGGTAATTGGTTTCCCAATAAAGCAGTGACTGAGGTAGCTCCTTGCTCGATAAAGCAGTGACTGTGGTAGTTGCTTGCCCAATAATGCAGTGCCTGTGGTAGCTGCATGCCCAACAATACAGTGGTTGGGGTAAGCGCTTGCCCAAAAATGCAGTGGCTTGGGGAGCTGCTTTCCCAATAATGCAGTGGCTGGGGTAGCTGCTTGCCCAGTAATGTAGTGACTAGGGTAGCTGCTTGCCCAATAATGCAGTGGCTAGGGGAGCTGCTTGCCCAGTAATGTAGTGACTAGGGTAGCTGCTTGCCCAATAATGCAGTGGCTAGGGGAGCTGCTTGCCCAGTAATGCAGTGGCTGGGGTAGCTGCTTGCCCAATAAAGCAGTGGCTGGGGTACCTGCTTGCCCAATAATGCAGTGGCTGTGGTAGCTGCATGCCCAATAATGCAGTGGTTGGGGTAAGTGCTTGCCCAACAAAGCAGTGACTGAGGTAGCTGCTTCCCCAATAACGCAGTGCCTTGGGTAGCTGATTATCCAATAATGTAGAGGCAGGGGTAGCTGCTTGCCCAATACAACAGTGCCTGTGGTAGCTGTGTGCACAACAAAGCAGTGGCTGGTGTAGCCTTTTGCCTTATAAGACAGTGCCTGGGGTAGCTGCTTTCCCAATAAAGCAGTAGATGAGGTAGGTGCTTGCCCAATAATGTAGTGGCTAGGATAGCTGCTTCCCCAATAATGCAGTGACTAGGGAGCTGCTTGCCCAATAAAGCGGTGGCTGGGGTAGCTGCTTGCCCAATAATGCAGTGGCTATGGTAGCTGCATGCCCCATAATGCAGTAGTTGGGGAAAGTGGTTTCCCAATAAAGCAGTGAGTGAGGTAGCTTCTTGCTCAATAAAGTAGTGACTGGGGTAGCTGCTTGCCCAATAATGCAGTGGCTCTGGTAGCTGCATGCCCATTAATGCAGTGGTTGGGGTAAGCGCTTGCCCAATAATGCAGTGGCTGGGGGAGCTGCTTGCCCAATAATGCAGTGGCTGGGGTAGCTGCTTGCTCAGTAATTTAGTGGGTAGGTTAGATGCTTGCCCAATAATGCAATGGCTAGGGGAGCTGCTTGCCCAGTAATGCAGTGGCTGGGGTAGCTGCTTACCCAATAATGCAGTGGCTGTGGTAGCTGCATGCCCACTAATGCAGCGGTTGGGGTAAGAGCTTGCCGATTACAGCAGTGACTGAAGTAGCTGCTTGCCCAATAACGCAGTGCCTGGGGTAGCTGATTATCTAATAATGCAGAGGCAGGGGTATCTGCTTGCCCAATAAAACAATGGCTGGGGTAGCTGCTTGCCTAATAATGAAGTGAATAGGGTAGCTGCTTGCTCAGTAAAGCAGTGACTGGGTAGTTGCTTGCCTAATAGTGATGTGGCTGAGGTAGCTGCTTGCTCAGTAGTGCAGTGGCTGGGTTAGCTCCTTGCCCAATAAAGCAGTTACTGGGGTAGCTGCTTACCCAGTAAAGCAGTGACTGGGTCAGCTGCTTGCCCAATACACCAGTGCATAGGGTAGCTGCTTGGCCAATAAAGCAGTTTGTGGGGGTAGCTGCTTGCCCAAGAAAGTATTGCCTGTGGTAGCTGCATGCCTAATAAAGCAGTGCCTGGGGTAGCTGGTTGCCCAATAATGTAGTGACTGGGGTAGTGGCTTGCCCAATAGAGGAGTGACTGGAGTAGCTGCTTGCACAATAAAGCAATGCCTCAGGTAGCTGCTTCCCCAATAAAGCAGTGCCAGGGGTAGCTGCTTGCCCAATAAAGTAATGCCTGGGCAGCTGCTTGCCCAATAAAGCAGTGCCTGGGTAGCTGCATGACCAATAATGCAGTGACTTGGGTAGCTGCATGCCCAATGAAGCAGTGCCTGGGGTAGCTGGTTGCCCAATAATGCAGTGACTGGGGTAGCTGCTTGCCCAATAGAGGAGTGACTGGGGTAGCTACATGCCCAATAAAGCAGTGCCTGGGGTAGCTGCTTACCAAATAAAGCAGTGCCAGGGGTAGCTGCTTGCCCAATAAAGTAATGCCTGGGTAGCTGCTTGCCCAATAAAGCAGTGCCTGGGGTAGCTGCTTGCCCAATAAAGCAGTGCCTGGTGTAGCTGCTTGCCTAATACAGCAGTGCCTGGGGTAGCCGTGTGCCCAATAAAGCAGTGAGTGGTGTAGCTGTGTGCCCAGCAAAGCAGTGCCTGGGGTAGCTGCTTGCCCAATAATGCAATGGCTGGTTGAGCTGATTGCCCAATAATGCAGTGGCTGTGGTAGCTGTTTGCCCAATAATGCAGTGGCTAGGGAAACTGCTTCCCAATAAACCATTGCCTGAGGTAGCTGCTTGCCCAGTAAAGCAGTGCCTGTGGTAGCTGTGTGCCCAATAAAGCAGTGGCTGGTGTAGCCTTTTGCCAAATAAGGCAGTGCCTGGGGTAGCTGCTTGCCCAATAAAGCAGTGGATGGGTTAGGTGCTTGCCCAATAATGCAGTGCCTGGGATAGCTGCTTCCCCAATAAATTAGTGCCTGGGGTAGCTTCTTCCCCAATAATGCAATGACTAGGGTAGTTGCTTGCCCAATAATGCTGTGGCTAGGGTAGCTGCTTGCCCAATAAAACAGTGCGGTTGGGGGTAGCTGCTTGCCTAATAATTATGTGGATAGGCAAGCCGTTTGCTCAGTAAAGCAGTGACTGGGGTAATTGCTTTCCAATAGTGCAATGGCTGAGGTAGCTGCTTGCTCAGCAATGCAGTGGCTGGTGTAGCTTTTGCCCAATAATGCAGTGGCTAGGGTAGCTGCTGCCCAATAATGCTGTGATTGGGGTAGGTGCTGCCCAATAAAATAGTGACTGTGCTAGCTGCTTGCGGATAAAGCGGTAACTTGGGCAGCTGTTTGCCCAATCAAAGCAGTGCCTGGGGTAGCTGTGTGCCCAATAAACCAGTGTCTGGGGTAGCTGCTTGTCCACTAATGCAGTGACTGGGGTAGCTTGCCCAATAATGCAGTGGCTATGGAGCTGCCTGACCAATAATGCAGTGGCTGGGGTAGCTGTTTGCCCAATAAAGCAGTGTCTGGGGTAGATGGTTGCCCAATAATGCAGTGGCTGGGGTAGCTGCTTACCCAATAATGCAGTGGCTAGGGGAGCTGCTTGCCCAATAATGCAGTGGCTGGTGGAGCTGATTGCCTAATAATGGAGTGGCTGCAGTTGCTGCTTCCCCAATAATGCAGAGGCTAGGGAAACTGCTTGCACAATAATGCATTGGCTAGGGGAGCTCCTTGCCCAGTAATGCAGTGGCTGGAGAAGCTGCTTGCCCAATTACGCAGTGGCTGGGGTAGCTGCTTGCGCAATAATGCCGTGGCTGTGGTAGCTGCATGCCCAATAATGCAGTGGTTGGGGTAAGTGCTTGCCCAATTAAGTACTGTCTGGGGTAGCTGCTTGCCCAGTAATCCAGTGCCTGGGGTAGCCGCTTGCCCACTAAAGCAATGCCTGGTGTAGCTGCTTGCCCAATAAAGCAGTGCCTGTGGTAGCTGTGTGCGCAATAAAGCAGTGGCTGGTGTAGCCTTTTGCCTATTAAGGCAGTGCCTGGGGTAGCTACTTGCCCAATAAAGCAGTGGATGAGGTAGATGCTTGCCCAATAATGCAGTGGCTAGGGTAGCTGCTTGCCCAATAATGCAGTGGCTAGGGAGCTGCTTGCCCAGTAATGCAGTGGCTGGGGTAGGTGGTTGCCCAATAAAGCACTGGCTGGGGTAGCTGCTTGCCCAATAATGCAGTGGATGTGGTAGCTGTATGCCCCATAATGCAGTAGTTGGGGTAATTGGTTTCCCAATAAAGCAGTGTCTGAGGTAGCTCCTTGCTCGATAAATCAGTGACTGTGGTAGTTGCTTGTCCAATAATGCAGTGGCTGTGGTAGCTGCATGCCCAATAATGCAGTGGTTGGGGTAAGCGCTTGCCCAAAAATGCAGTGGCTGGGGGAGCTGCTTTCCCAATAATGCAGTGGCTGGGGTAGCTGCTTGCCCAGTAATGTAGTGACTAGGGTAGCTGCTTGCCCAATAATGCAGTGGCTAGGGGAGCTGCTTGCCCAGTAATGCAGTGGCTGGGGTAGCTGCTTGCCCAATAAAGCAGTGGCTGGGGTACCTGCTTGCCCAATAATGCAGTGGCTGTGGTAGCTGCATGCCCAATAATGCAGTGGTTGGGGTAAGTGCTTGCCCAATAAAGCAGTGACTGAGGTAGCTGCTTGCCCAATAACGCAGTGCCTTGGGTAGCTGATTATCCAATAATGTAGAGGCAGGGGTAGCTGCTTGCCCAATACAACAGTGCCTGTGGTAGCTGTGTGCACAATAAAGCAGTGGCTGGTGTAGCCTTTTGCCTTATAAGGCAGTGCCTGGGGTAGCTGCTTGCCCAATAAAGCAGTAGATGAGGTAGGTGCTTGCCCAATAATGTAGTGGCTGGGGTAGCTGCTTGCCCAATAATGCAGTGGCTATGGTAGCTGCATGCCCCATAATGCAGTAGTTGGGGAAAGTGGTTTCCCAATAAAGCAGTGACTGAGGTAGCTCCTTGCTCAATAAAGCAGTGACTGGGGTAGCTGCTTGCCCAATAATGCAGTGGCTCTGGTAGCTGCATGCCCATTAATGCAGTGGTTGGGATAAACGCTTGCCCAATAATGCAGTGGCTGGGGGAGCTGCTTGCCCAATAATGCAGTGGCTGGGGTAGCTGCTTGCTCAGTAATGTAGTGGGTAGGGTAGCTGCTTACCCAATAATGCAGTGGCTGTGGTAGCTGCATGCCCAATAATGCAGCAGTTGGGGTAAGAGCTTGCCCAATACAGCAGTGACTGAAGTAGCTGCTTTCCCAATAACGCAGTGCCTGGGGTAGCTGATTATCCAATAATGCAGAGGCAGGGGTATCTGCTTGCTCAGTAAAGCAGTGACTGGGGTAGTTGCTTGCCTAATAATGCAGTGGCTGAGGTAGCTGCTTGCTCAATAGTGCAGTGGCTGGGGTAGCTCCTTGCCCAATAAAGCAGTTACTGGGGTAACTGCTTATCCAATAAAGCAGTGACTGGGGCAGCTGCTTGCCCAATACACCAGTGCATAGGGTAGCTGCTTGGCCAATAAAGCAGTTTGTGGGGGTAGCTGCTTGCCCAAGAAAGTATTGCCTGTGGTAGCTGCATGCCTAATAAAGCAGTGCCTGGGGTAGCTGGTTGCCCAATAATGTAGTGACTGGGGTAGCAGCTTGCCCAATAGAGGAGTGACTGGAGTAGCTGCTTGCCCAATAAAGCAATGCCTCAGGTAGCTGCTTCTCCAATAAAGCAGTGCCAGGGGTAGCTGCTTGCCCAATAAAGTAATGCCTGGGCATCTGCTTGCCCAATAAAGCAGTGCCTGGGGTAGCTGCTTGCCCAATAATGCAGTGACTTGGGTAGCTGCATGCCCAATGAAGCAGTGCCTGGGGTAGCTGGTTGCCCAATAATGCAGTGACTGGGGTAGCTGCTTGCCCAATAGAGGAGTGACTGGGGTAGCTGCATGCCGAATAAAGCAGTGCCTGGGGTAGCTGCTTCCCCAATAAAGCAGTGCCAGGGGTAGCTGCTTGCCCAATAAAGTAATGCCTGGGTAGCTGCTTGCCCAATAAAGCAGTGCCTGGGGTAGCTGCTTACCCAATAAAGCAGTGCCTGGTGTAGCTGCTTGCCCAATAAAGCAGTGCCTGGGGTAGCCGTGTGCCCAATAAAGCAGTGAGTGGTGTAGCTGTGTGCCCAGGAAAGCAGTGCCTGGGGTAGATGCTTGCCCAATAATGCAGTGGCTGGGGTAGCTGCTTGCCCAATAATGCAGTGGCTATGGGGGCTGCTTGCCCAATAATGGAGTGGCTGGGGTAGCTCCTTGCCCAATAAGGTAGTGCCTGGGGTAGCTGCTTGCCCAATAATGCAGTGGCTGGGGTAGCTGCTCTTCCAATAATGCAGTGGCTGGGGAAGCTGTTTATCCAATAATGCAGTGGCTGGGGTAGCTGCTTGCCCAATAGTGCAGTGGTTGGGGTAAGTGCTTGCCCAATAAAGCAGTGACTGAGGTAGCTGCTTGCCCAATAAAACAGTGACTCGGGTAGCTACTTGTCCAATAAAGCAGTACCTGGGGTAGCTGCTTGCCCAATAAAACAGTTGCTGGGGTAGCTGCTTGCCTAATAATGAAGTGGATAGGGTAGCTGCTCACTCAGTACAGCTGTGACTGGGGTAGTTGCTTGCCCAATAGTGCAATGGCTGAGGTAGCTGCTTGCTCAAAACAGTGGCTGGGGTAGCTGATTGCCCAATAATGCAGTGTCTAGTGGAGCTGCTTGCCCAGTAATGCAGTGGCTAGGGTAGCTGCTTGCCCAATAAAGCAGTGACTGAGGTAGCTGTGTGCCCAATAATGCAGTGGCTGTGGTAGCTGCATGCCCAACAATGCAGTGGTTGGGGTAAGTGCTTGCCCAGTAAAGCAGTGACTGAGGTAGCTGCTTGCCGAATAAAGCAGTGACTGCAGTTACTGCTTGCCCAATGAATCAGTGCCTGGGGTTGCTGATTACCCAATAATGCAGTGGTGGGGGCAGCTGCTTGCCCAAAACACCAGTGCATGGGGTAGCTGCTTGGCCAATAAAGCAGTGTGTGGGGGTAGCTGCTTGCCCAAGAAAGTATTGCCTGTGGTAGCTGCATGCCCAATAAAGCAGTGCCTGGGGTAGCTGGTTGCACAATAATGCAGTGACTGGGGAAGCTGCTTGCCCAATAGAGGAGTGACTGGGGTAAATAAAGCAGTGCCTCTGGTAGCTGCTTCCCCAATAAAGCAGTGCCAGGGGTACCTGCTTTCCCAATAAAGTAATGCCTGGGTAGCTGCTTGCCCAATAAAGCAGTGCCTGGGGTAGCTGCTTGCCCAATAATGCAGTAACTGGGGTAGCTGCATGCCCAATAAAGCAGTGCCTGGGGTAGCTGTTTGCCCAATAATGCAGTGACTGGGGTAGCTGCTTGCCCAATAATGTAGTGCCTGGGGTAGCTGGTTGCCCAATAATGCAGTGGCTGGGGTAGCTGCTTGCCCAATAATGCAGTGGCTGGGGAAGCTGCTTGTCCAATAATGCAGTGGCCGGGGTAGCTGCTTGCCCAATAATGCAATGGCTATGGGAGCTGCTTGCCCAGTAATTCACTGGCTGGGGTTGCTGCTTGCCCAATAAAGCAGTGGCTGGGGTAGCTGCTTGTCCAATAATGCAGTGATTGGGGTAAGTGCTTGCCCAATAAAGCAGTGACTGAGGTAGCAGCTTGCCCAATAAAGCAGTGACTCGGGTAGCTGCTTGTCCAATAAAGCAGTGCCTGGGGTAGCTGCTTGCCCAACAAAACAGTGGCTAGGTTTGCTGCTTGCCTAATAATGAAGTGGATAGGGTAGCTGCTCACTCAGTAAAGCAGTGACTGGGGTAGTTGCTTGCCCAATAGTGCAATGGCTGAGGTAGCTGCTTGCTGAATAAAACAGTGGCTGGGGTAGCTAATTGCCCAATAATGCAGTGTCTAGTGGAGCTGCTTGCCCAGTAATGCAGTGGCTAGTGTAGCTGCTTGCCCAATAAAGCAGTGGCTGGGGTAGCTGCTTGCCCTATAATGCAGTGGCTGTGGTAGCAGCATGCCCAGCAATGCAGTGGTTGGGGTAAGTGCTTGCCCAGTAAAGCAGTGACTGAGGTACCTGCTTGCCGAATAAAGCAGTGACTGGGGTTACTGCTTGCCCAATAAATCAGTGCCTGGGGTAGCTGATTACCCAATAATGCACTGGCAGGGGTAGTTGCTTGCCCAATAAAACAGTTGCTGGGGTAGCTGTTTGCCTATTAATGAAGTGGATAGGTTAGCTGCTTGCTCTGTAAAGTAGTAACTCCGGTAGTTGCTTGCCCAATAATGCAATGCCTGAGATAGCTGCTTGCTCCATGATGCATTGGCTGGGGTAGCTGCTTACCCAAAAATACAGTGGCTGGCGTAGCTGCTTGCCAATAATGCAGTGGCTGGGGTAGCTGGTTGCCTAATAATGAAGTGGATCGGGTAGCTGCTTGCTCAATAATGCAGTGGCTTGGCTAGCTGCTTGCCCAATAATGCAGTGGATGGGGTAGTTGCTTGCCCAATAAAGCAGTGACTGGGGTAGCTGCTTGCAGAATAAAGCAGTGACTGTGGTTACTGCTTGCCCAATAAATCAGTGCCTGGAGTAGCTGATTACCCAATATTGCAGTGGCGGGGGTAACTGCTTGCCCAATAAAACAGTTGCTGGGGTAGCTGCTTGCCCAATAAAACAGTTGCTGGGGTAGCTGCTTGCCTAATAATGAAGTGGATAGGGTAGCTGCTTGCTCACTAAAGTTGTGACTGGGGTAGTTGTTTCCCAATAATGCAATGGCTGAGATAGCTGCTTGCTGCATGATGCATTGGCTGGGGTCGCTGCTCACCCAATAATACAGTGGCTGTGGTAGCTGCTTGCCAATAATGCAGTGGCTGGGGTAGCTGCTTGCCCAATAAGGCAGTGAGTGGGGTAGCTACTCGCCCAATAAAGCAGTGACTGGGGTAGCTGCTTGCCCAATAATGCTGTGGTTGGTTTAGCTGCATGCCCAATAAAACAGTGACTGTGCTAGCTGCTTGCCCAATTAAGCAGTAACTGGGGTAGCTCTTTGCCCAATAAAGCAGTGCCTGGGGTCACTGCTTGCCCAATAAAGCAGTGCCTGGGGTAGCTGTTTGCCCAATAAAGCAGTGCCTGGGGTAGCTGCTTGCCCAATAATGCAGTGACTGTTGTAGCTGCTTGCCCAATAATGCAGTGGCTATGGGAGCTGCCTGCCCAATAATGCAGTGGCTGGGGTAGCTGCTTGCCCAATAAAACTGTGCCTGGGGCAGATGCTTGCCCAATAATGCAGTAGCTGGGGTAGCTGTTTACCCAATAATGCAGTGGCCAGGGGACGTGCTTGCCCAATAATGCAATGGCTGGTGGAGCTGATTGCCCAGTAATGCAGTGGCTGTGGTAGCTGTTTGCCCAATAATGCAGTGACTAGGGAAACTGCTTGCCCAATAAACCAGTGCCTGGGGTAGCTGCTTGCCCAGTAAAGCAGTGCCTGTTGTAGCTGTGTGCCCAATAAAGCAGTGGCTGGTGTAGTCTTTTGCCAAATAAGGCAGTGCCTGGGGTAGCTGCTTGCCCAAAAAAGCAGTGGAGGGGTTAGGTGCTTGCCCAATAATGCAGTGCCTGGGGTAGCTGCTTCCCCAAAAGAGGAGTGACTGGGGTAGCTGCATGCCCAATAAAGCAGTGCCTGGGGTAGCTGCTTCCCCAATAAAGCAGTGCCGGGGTAGCTGCTTGTCCAATAAAGTAATGCCTGGGTAGCTGCTTGCCCAATAAAGCAGTGCCTGGGGTAGCTGCTTGCCCAATAAAGCAGTGCCTGGGGTAGCTGCTTGTCCAATAATGCAGTGATTGGGGTAAGTGCTTGCCCAATAAAGCAGTGACTGAGGTAGCAGCTTGCCCAATAAAGCAGTGACTGGTAGCTGCTTGTCCAATAAAGCAGTGCCTGGGGTAGCTGCTTGCCCAACAAAACAGTGGCTAGGTTTGCTGCTTGCCTAATAATGAAGTGGATAGGGTAGCTGCTCACTCAGTGAAAGCAGTGACTGGGGGTGGTTAACGCCCAATAGTGCAATGTTGGTGGCTGCTTGCTGAATAAAACAGTGGCTGGGGTAGCTAATTGCCAATAATGCAGTGTCTAGTGGAGCTGCTTGCCCAGTAATGCAGTGGCTAGTAGCTGCTTGTCCAATAAAGCAGTGGCTGGGGTAGCTGCTTGCCCTATAATGCAGTGGCTGTGGTAGCAGCATGCCCAGCAATGCAGTGGTTGGGGTAAGTGCTTGCCCAGTAAAGCAGTGTCTGAGGTACCTGCTTGCGAATAAAGCAGTGACTGGGGTTACTGCTTGCCCAATAAATCAGTGCCTGGGTAGCTGATTACCCAATAATGCACTGGCAGGGGTAGTTGTTGCCCAATAAAACAGTTGCTGGGGTAGCTGTTTGCCTATTAATGAAGTGGATAGGTTAGCTGCTTGCTCTGTAAAGTAGTAACCGGTAGTTGTTTGCCCAATAATGCAATGCCTGAGATAGCTGCTTGCCCATGATGCATTGGCTGGGGTAGCTGCTTACCCAAAAATACAGTGGCTGGCGTAGCTGCTTGCCAACAATGCAGTGGCTGGGGTAGCTGGTTGCTTATAATGAAGTGGATCGGGTAGCTGCTTGCTCAATAATGCAGTGGCTTGGCTAGCTGCTTGCCCAATAATGCAGTGGATGGGGTAGTTGCTTGCCCAATAAAGCAGTGACTGGGGTAGCTGCTTGCCCAGTAAACCTGTGACTGGGGTAGCTGCTTGCCCAGTAAAGCAGTGCCTCGTGTAGCTGCTTGCCCAATAAAGCAGTGCCTGTGGTAGCTGTGTGCCCAATAAGGCAGTGGTTGGTATAGCCTTTTGCCAAATAAGGCAGTGCCTGGGGTAGCTGTTTGCCCAATAAAGCAGTGGATGGGGTAGGTGCTTGCCCAATAATGCATTGCCTGGGGTAGCTGCTTCCCCAATAAAGTAGTGCCTGGGGTAGCTTCTTGCCCAATAATGCAGTGACTGGGGTAGCTGCTTGCTCAATAATGCAGTGGCTAGGGTAGCTGCTTGCCCAATAAAACAGTGTCTGGGGTAGCTGCTTGCCTAATAATGAAGTGGATAGGGTGGCTGCTTGCTCAGTAAAGCAGTGAATGGGGTAGTTGCTTTCCCAATAGTGCAATGGCTGAGGTAGCTGCTTGCTCAATAATGCAGTGGCTGGTGTAGCTGCTTGCCCAATAATGCAGTGGCTGGGGTAGCTGCTTGCCTAATAATGCTGTGGTTGATGTAGATGCTTGCCCAATAATGCAGTGACTGTGCTAGCTGCTTGCCCAATGAAGCAGTATCGGGGTAGCTGTTTGCCCAATAAAGTAGTGCCTGGGGTCACTGCTTGCCCAATAAAGCAGTGCCTCGGGTAGCTGTGTACCCAATAAAGCAGTGCCTGGAGTAGCTGCTTGCCCAATAATGCAGTAACTGGGATAGCTACTTGCCCAGTAATGCAGTGGCTATGGGAGCTGCCTGTCCAATAATGCAGTGACTGGGGTTGCTGCTTGCCAAATAAAGCAGTGCCTGGGGTAGATGCTTGCCCAATAATGCAGTAGCTGGGGTAGCTGCTTACCCAATAATGCTATGGCTAGGGGAGCTGCTTGCCCAATCATACAGTGGCTGGTGGAGCTGATTGCTCAATAATGCAGTGGTTGTGGTAGCTGCTTGCCCAATAATGCAGTGTCAAGGGAAACTGCTTCCCCAATAATGCATTGGCTAGGGGAGCTGCTTGCCCACTAATGCAGTGGCTGAGGTAACTGCCTGCCCAATAAAGAAGTGGCTGGGCTAGCTGCTTACCCAATAATGCAGTGGATGTGGTAGCTGCATGCCCAATAATGCAGTGGTTGGGGTAAGGGCTTGCCCTATAATGCAGTGGCTAGGGAGCTGCTTGCCCAGTAATGCGGTGTCTGGGGTAGCTGGTTGCCCAATAAAGCAGTGGCTGGGGAAGCTGCTTCCCCAATAATGCAGTGGCTGTGGTAGCTGCATGCCCCATAATGCAGTGGTTGGGGTAAGTGCTTTCCCAATAAAGCTGTGACTGAGGTAGCTGCTTGCCAATAAAGCAGGAACTGAGGTAGCTGCTTGCCCAATAAAGCAGTGCCTGGGGTAGCTGATTACCCAATAATGCAGTGGTGGGGGTAGCTGCTTGCCCAGTAATGCAGTTGCTATGGCAGCTGCTTGCCCAATAATGCAGTGCCTGGTGTAGCTGCTTGCCCAATATAGCAGTGCCTGTGGTAGCTACGTGTGCAATATAGCAGTGGCAGGTGTAGTCTTTTGCCTAATAAGGCAGTACCTGGGGTAGCTGCATGCCCAATAAAGCAGTGGATGTAGTAGGTGCTTGCCCAATAATGCAGTGGCTAGGGTAGCTTCTTGCCCTATAATGTGGCTAGGGAGCTGCTTGCCCACTAATGCAGTGGCTGGGGTAGGTGGTTGCCCAATAAAGCAGTGGCTGGGGTAGCTGCTTGCCCAATAATGCAGTGGCTGTGGTAGCTGCATGCCCCATAATGCAGTGTGTTGGGGAGGTGCTTTCCCAATAAAGCAGTGGCTGAGGTAGCTGCTTGCCCAATAAAGCACTAACTTGGGTAGCTGCTTGCCCAATAAAGCAGTGCCTGGGGTAGCTGATTACCCAATAATACAGTGGTGGGGGTAGCTGCTTGCCCAATAAAGCAGTGCCAGGGGTAGCTGCTTGCCAATAATGCAGTGGCTGGGGTTGCTGCTTGCCCAATAATGCAGTGGCTAGGGGAGCTGCTTGCCCAGTAATGCTGTGGCTGGGGTAGCTGCTTGCCCAATAAAGCAGTGGCTGGGGCAGCTGCTTCCCCAATAATGCAGTGGCTGTGGTAGCTGCATGCCCAATAATGCAGTGGTTGGGGTAAGCGCTTGCCCAATAAAGCAGTGAGTGAGGTAGGTGCTTGCCCAATAAAGCAGTGCCTGGGGTAGCTGATTATCCAATAAAGCAGTGCCTGGAGTAGCTGCTTGCCCAATAATGCAGTAACTGGGATAACTGCTTGCCCAGTAATGCAGTGGCTATGGGAGTTGCCTGTCCAATAATGCAGTGGCTGAGGTTGCTGCTTGCCAAATAAAGCAGTGCCTGGGGTAGATGCTTGCCCCAAAATGCAGTAGCTGGGGTAGCTGCTTACCCAATAATGCTATGGCTAGGGGAGCTGCTTTCCCAATAATACAGTGGCTGGTGAAGCTGATTGCCCAATAATGCAGTGGCTGCGGTAACTGCTTGCCCAATAATGCAGTGTCTAGGGAAACTGCTTCCCCAATAATGCATTGGCTAGGGGAGCTGCTTGCCCACTAATGCAGTGGCTGGGGTAGCTGCTTGCCTAATAAAGCAGTGGCTGGGGTAACTGCTTTCCCAATAATGCATTGGCTGTGGTAGCTGCATGCCCACTAATGCAGTGTGTGGGGTAAGTGCTTGCCCAATAAAGTAGTGCCTGGGTTAGCTGCTTGCCCAATAAACCAGTGCCTGGAGTAGCTGCTTGCCCAGTAAAGCAGTGCCTGGTGTAGCTGCTTGCCTAATAAAGCAGTGCCTGTGGTAGCTACGTGCACAATATAGCAGTGGCTGGTGTAGCCTTTTGCCTAATAAGGCAGTGCCTGGGTAGCTGCTTGCCCAATAAAGCACTGGATGGTGTGGTGCTTGCCAATAATGCAGTAGCTAGGGTAGCTACGCCTATAATGCAGTGGCTAGGGCTACTTGCCCAGTAATGCAGTGGCTGGTAGCTGGTTGCCCAATAAAACGAAGCAGGGCTGCTTGCCCAATAAAACAATGGCTGGGCTGCTTCTTCCTAATAATCAAGTAAATAGGGTAGCTGCTTGCTCAGTAAAAAAGCAGGGAGGGTAGTTACCCAAGTGCAATAGCTGAGGTAGCTGTTGCTCAATAGTGCAATGACTGGAGTAGCTGCCCAATAAAGCAGGACTGGGCAGCTGCTTGCCCAATAAAGCAGTGCATAGGGTAGCTGCTGGGAAATAAAGCATGCTGCAAGGGAGCTGCACCCAATAAACCAGGTACCTGTGGTAGCTGCATGCCAATAAAGCCTGCCTGGGACAGCTAGTGCCCAATGGCGCAGTGACTCGGGTAGCTGTTTACCCATAGAGGTACTGGGGCAGCTGCCTTAATAATACAGTGGCTGTGGTAGCACCATGCAATAATGCAGTGGTTGGGGTGCTTGTCAGAAAATAGTGCCTGGGTAGCTGCTTCGATAAACCTGTGCTGGGGCAGCTGCTTGCCAGTGAAGCAGTGCCTAGGTGGCTGCTTGCCCAACAAAGCAGTGGCTGTGTAGCTGTGTGCCCAATAAGGCGATGTTGGCACAACCTTTGCCAGATAAAGCAGTGCCTGGGGTGCTGCTTGATAGCGAGATGGATGGGGTGGTGCTTACCCAATAATGCGAACCTGGGGTAGCACTTCCCAATAAAGTAGTGCCTAGAGCGCTTCTTGCCCAATAACCAGTGCTGGAGTAGCTGCTTGCCTAATAATGCTGTGGTTGGTGGAGTGCTTGCCCAACAAGCAGTGCTATGCTAGCTGCTTTCCCAATGAAGCAGTAACCAGGGTATGTTGGCCAATAAAGTAGTGCCTGGGGTCGCTTCTTGCCCAATAAAGCAGTGCCTGGGGTACCTGTGCCAATAAAGCAGTGCCTGTGTAGCTGCGCCCAATTATGCAGTGGCGGCGCTAGCTGTGTGCCCAACAAGGCGTGGTTGAACAGCCTTTTTGCCAAAACAAGGCAGTACCTGGGGTAGCTACTTGCCCAGTAAAGCAGTGGATAGAGTAGCTACTTCCCCAATAAAGTAGTGCCTGGGTAGCTTCTTGCCCAATAATGCAATGACTAGGGTAGCTGCTCAATAATGCAGTAGCTAGGGTAGCTGCTTGCCCAAAAAAACAGTGTCTGGGTAGCTGCTTGCCTAATGAAGTGGATAGGGTAGCTGCTTCTCAGTAAAAGCAGTGAATGGGATAGTTGCTTTCACAATAGTGCAATGTGAGGTAGCTGCCTCCCAATAATGCAGTGGCTGGTGGCTGCTTGCCAATAATGCAGTGGCTGGGGTATGCTTGCCTAATAATACTGTGATTGGTCAGGTGCTTGCCCAATAATGCAGTGACTGTGCTAGCTACTTGCAATGAAAAACAATGACAGGGTAGCATTTGCCCAATAAAGAAGTGCCCTGGGCAATACTAACCCCAATAAAGCAGTGCCAGGGGAGTTGATGTACCCAATAAAAGCAGTGCCTGGAGTAGCTGCTTGCGTCTAATAATGCAGTAACTGGGATATCTGCCGCCCAGTAATGCAGTGGCGGCGGAGATGCCCGTCCACAAATGCAGTGGCTGGGGTTGCTGCTTGCCAAATAAAGCAGTGCCTGGGGTAGATGTTTGCCCAATAATGCAGTAGCTGGGGTAGCTGCTTACCCAATAATGCTATGGCTAGGGGAGCTGCTTGCCCAATAATACAGTGGCTGGTGGAGCTGATTGCCCAATAATGCAGTGGCTGGGGTACCTGCTTGCCCAATAATGCAGTGTCTAGGGAAACTGCTTCCCCAATAATGCATTGGCTAGGGGAGCTGCTTGCCCACTAATGCAGTGGCTGTGGCATCTGCTTGCCCAATTAAGCAGTGGCTGGGGTAGCTGCTTGCCCAATAATGCAGTGGCTAGGGAGCTGCTTGCCCAGTAATGCAGTGTCTGGGGTACCTGGTTGCCCAATAAAGCAGTTGCTGGGTTAGCTGCTTGCCCAATAATGCAGTGGCTGTGGTAGCTGCATGACCCATAATGCAGTGGTTGGGGTAAGTGCTTTCCCAATAAAGCTGTGACTGAGGTAGCTGCTTGCCCAATAAAGCAGGAACTGGGGTAGCTGCTTGCCCAATAAAGCAGTGCCTGGGGTAGCTGATTACCTAATAATGCAGTGGTGGGGGTAGCTGCTTGCCCAGTAATGCAGTGACTGGGGTAGGTGCTTGCCGAATAATGCAGTTGCTATGGGAGCTTCTTGCCCAATAATGCAGTGCCTGGTGTAGCTGCTTGCCCAATAAAGCAGTGCCTGTGGTAGCTAAGTGCGCAATATAGCAGTGGCAGGTGTTGCCTTTTGCCTAATAAGGCAGTGCCTAGGGTAGCTGCTCGCCCAATAAAGCAGTGTATGGGGTAGGTGCTTGCCCATTAATGCAGTGGCTAGGGTAGCTTCTTGCCCTATAATGCAGTGGCTAGGGAGCTGCTTGCCCACTAATGCAGTGGGTGGGGTAGGTGGTTGCCCAATAAAGCAGTGGCTCGGGGTAGCTGCTTGCCCAGACAATGCAGTGGCTGGGGTAGCTGCATACCCAATAAAATGCAGTGGTTGTGGTAGGTGCTTGCCCAATAAAGCAGTGGCTGAGGTAACCCACTTGCCCAATAAAGCAGTACTAGGATAGCTGGGCCCAATAAAAGCGCGCCTGGGTGCTCGTTACCCAGTAATGCAGTGGTGGGTAGCTGGCACCCAACAACGCAGTAATGGGAGCTTCTCGCCCAACAAAGCAGTGCAGGGCTAGCTGCTTGCCAACAACCGTGGCCGGTTGCTGCTTGCCCAATAATGCAGTGGCTAGGGGGCTGCCCGCCCAGTAATACTGTGGCTGGGAAGAAGCTACCCAATAAAACAGTGGCTGGGGCAACTGCTTCACCAATAATGCAGTGGTTGGGGTAAGCTTGCCCAATAAAGAGGACTGAGGTAGCTGCTTGCCCAATAAAGCAATGCCTGGGGTAGCAGAGTACCCAACAAAACAGTGCCTGGAGTAGCTGCCACCCAATAATGCAGTAACTGGGATAGCTACATGCCCTAATGCAGTGTATAGAACTGCCAGTTCAATAATAAAGTGGCTTGGTTGCTGCTTGCCAAATAAAACAGTGTCTGGGGTAGATGCTGCCCAATACCAGTAGCTGGGGTAGCTGCTTACAATAATGTAATGGCTAGGGAACTGATTGCAATAATACAGTAGCTGGTGGGCTGATTGCCCAATAATGCAGTGGCCGGTAGCTGCTGCCCAACAATGCAGTGTCTAGAAACTGCTTACCCAATAATCCAATGCTGACGAGCCCAATAAGGCAGTGGTTGGTATAGCCTTTTGCCAAATAAGGCAGTGCCTGGGGTAGCTGCTTGCCCAATAAAGCAGTGGATGGGGTAGGTGCTTGCCCAATAATGCAGTGCCTGGGGTAGCTGCTTCCCCAATAAAGTAGTGCCTGGGGTAGCTTCTTGCCCAATAATGCAGTGACTGGGGTAGCTGCTTGCTCAATAATGCAGTGGCTAGGATAGCTGCTTGCCCAATAAAACAGTGTCTGGGGTAGCTGCTTGCCTAATAATGAAGTGGATAGGGTAGCTGCTTGCTCAGTAAAGCAGTGAATGGGGTAGCTGCTTTCCCAATAGTGCAATGGCTGAGGTAGCTGCTTGCTCAATAATGCAGTGGCTGGTGTAGCTGCTTGCCCAATAATGCAGTGGCTGGGGTAGCTGCTTGCCTAATAATGCTGTGGTTGGTGTAGGTGCTTGCCCAATAACGCAGTGACTGTGCTAGCTGCTTGCCCAATGAAGGAGTAACTGGGGTAGCTGTTTGCCCAATAAAGTAGTGACTGGGGTCGCTGCTTGCCCAATAAAGCAGTGCCTGGGGTAGCAGTGTACCCAATAAAACAGTGTCTGGGAGTCGCTGCTTGTCCAATAATGCAGTAACTGGGATAGCTGCTTGCCCAGTAATGCAGTGGCTATGGGAGCTGCCTATCCAATAATGCAGTGGCTGGGGTTGCTGCTTGCCAAATAAAGCAGTGCCTGGGGGTAGATGCTTGCCCAATAATGCAGTAGCTGGGGTAGCTGCTTACCCAATAATGCTATGGCTAGGGGAGCTGCTTGCCCAATAATACAGTGGCTGGTGGAGCTGATTACCCAATAATGCAGTGGCTGCGGTAGCTGCTTGCCCAATAATGCAGTGTCTAGGGAAACGGCTTCCCCAATAATGCATCGGCTAGGGGAGCTGCTTGCCCACTAATGCAGTGGCTGGGGTAGCTGCTTGCCCAATTAAAGCAGTGGCTGGGGTAGCTGCTTGCCCAATAATGCAGTGGCTGTGGTAGCTGCATGCCCAATAATGCAGTGGTTGGGGTAAGTGCTTGCCCTATAATGCAGTGGCTAGGGAGCTGCTTGCCCAGTAATGCAGTGTCTGGGGTAGCTGGTTGCCCAATAAAGCTGTGACTGAGGTAGCTGCTTGCCCAATAAAGCAGGAACTGAGGTAGCTGCTCGCCCAATAAAGCAGTGCCTGGGGTAGCTGATTACCCAATAATGCAGTGGTGGGGGTAGCTGCTTGCCCAGTAATGCAGTGACTGGGGTATCTGCTTGCCCAATAATGCAGTTGCTATGGGAGCTGCTTGCCCAATAATGCAGTGCCTGGTGTAGCTGCTTGCCCAATAAAGCAGTGCCTGTGGTAGCTACGTGCGCACTATAGCAGGGGCAGGTATAGCCTTTTGCCTAATAAGGCAGTGCCTGGGGTAGCTGCTTGCCCAATAAAGCAGTGTATGGGGTAGGTGCTTGCCCAATAATGCAGTGGCTAGGGTAGCTGATTACCCAGTAATGCAGTGGTGGGGGTAGCTGCTTGCCCAATAATGCAGTCGCTAGGGTAGCTGCTTGCCAAATAAAGCAGTGCCAGGGGTAGCTGCTTGCCAATAATGCAGTGGCTGGGGTTGCTGCTTGCCCAATATTGCAGTGCCTAGGGGAGCTGCTTGCCCAGTAATGCTGTGGCTGGGGTAGCTGCTTGCCCAATAAAGCAATGGGTGAGGCAGCTGCTTCCCCAATAATGCAGTGGCTGTGGTAGCTGCATGCCCAATAATGCAGTGGTTGGGGTAAGCGTTTGCCTAATAAAGCAGTGAGTGAGGTAGCTGCTTGCCCAATAAAGCAGTGCCTGGGGTAGCTGATTATCCAATAAAGCAGTGCCTGGAGTAGCTGCTTGCCCTATAATGCAGTAACTGGGATAGCTGCTTGCCCAGCAATGCAGTGGCTATGAGAGATGCCTGTCCAATAACGCAGTGGCTGGGGTTGCTGCTTGCCAAATAAAGCAGTGCCTGGGGTAGATGCTTGCCCAATAATCCAGTAGCTGGGGTAGATGCTTACCCAATAATGCAATGGCTATGGGAGCTGCTTGCCCAATAATACAGTGGCTGGTGGAGCTGATTGCCCAATAATGCAGTGGCTGCGGTAGCTGCTTGCCCAATAATGCAGTGTCTAGGGAAACTGCTTCTCCAATAATGCATTGGCTAGGGGAGCTGCTTGCCCACTAATGCAGTGGCTGGGGTAGCTGCTTGCCCAATAAAGCAGTGGCTGGGGTAGCTGCTTGCCCAATAATGCAGTGTGTGGGGTAAGTGCTTGCCCAATAAAGTAGTGCCTGGGGTAGCTGCTTGCCCAATAAACCAGTGCCTGGAGTAGCTGCTTGCCCAGTAAAGCAGTGCCTGGTGTAGCTGCTTTCCTAATAAAGCAGTGCCTGTGGTTGCTATGTGCACAATATAGCAGTGGCTGGTGTATCCTTTTGCCTAATAAGGCAGTGCCTGGGTAGCTGCTTGCCCAATAAAGCACTGGATGGGGTAGGTGCTTGCCCAATAATGCAGTGGCTAGGGTAGCTGCTTGCCCTATAATGCAGTGGCTAGGGAGCTGCTTGCCCAGTAATTCAGTGGCTGGGGTAGCTGGTTGCCCAATAATGCAGAGGCAGGGGTAGCTGCTTGCCCAATAAAACAATGGCTGGGGTAGCTGCTTGCCTGATAATGAAGTGAATAAGGTAGCTGCTTGCTCAGTAAAGCAGTGAGTGGGGTAGTTGCTTACCCAATAGTGCAATGGCTGAGGTAGCTGCTTGCTCAATAGTGCAGTGACTGCAGTAGCTGCTTGCCCAATAAAGCAGTGACTGGGGCAGCTGCTTGCCCAATAAAGCAGTGCATGGAGTAGCTCCTTGCCCAATAAAGCAGTGCCTGGGGTAGCTGCTTTCCCAATAAAGTAGTGCCTGGGTTAGCTTCCTGCCCAATAATGCAGTGACTGGGGTAGCTGCTTGCCCAGTAATGCAGTGGTAGGTTAGCTGCTTGCCCAATAAAGCAGTGCATGGGGTAGCTGCTTGACAAATGAAGTAGTGCCTGGGGTAGCTGGTTGCCCAATAAAGCAGTGCCTGGGGTAGCTGGTTGCCCAATAACACAGTGACTGGTGTAGCTGCTTACCCAATGAAGGAGTGACTGGGGTAGCTGCTTGCCCAATAAACCAGTGCCTGGGGAAGCTGCTTGCCCAATAAAGTAGTGCCTGGGGAAGCTACTTGCCCAGTAATGTAGTGCCAGGAGTAGCTGCTTGCCAAATAAAGCAGTGCCTTTGGTAGCTGTGTGCCTAATAAAGCAGTGGCTGGTGTGACTGTTTGCCTAAGAAGGCAGTGCCTGGGGTAGATACTTGCCCAATAAAGCAGTGGATGGGGTAGCTGCTTGCCCAATAATGCAGTGGCTTGGGTAGCGGCTTGCGCAATAATGCAGTGGCTAGGGGAGCTACTTTCCCAGTAATGCAGTGGCTGGGGTAGGTGGTTGCCCAATAAAGCAGTGGCTGGGGTAGCTGCTTGCTCAGTAATGCAGTGGCTGGGGTAGCTGCTTGCCCAGTAATGCAGTGGCTGTGGTAGCTGCATGCCCCATAATGCAGTGTTTGGGGTAAGTGCTTTCACAATAAAGCAGTGACTGAGGTAGCTGCTTGCCTAATAAAGCAGTGACTGGGGTAGCTGCTTCCCCAATATAGCAGTGCCTGGGGTAGCTGACTACCCAATAATGCAGTGGCGGGTGTAGCTGCTTGCCCAATAATGCAGTGACTGGTGTAGCTGCTTGCCCAATAATTCAGTGGCTATGGGAGCTGCTTGCCCAATAATGCAGTGGCTGGGGTAGCTGCTTTCCCTATAAAGCAGTGCCTGGGGTAGCTGCTTGCCCAACAATTCAGTGGCTGGGGTAGCTGCTTCCCCAATCATGCAGTGGATAAGGGAGCAGCTTGTCAAATAATGCAGTGGTTAGGGGAGCTGCTTGCCCAGTAATGCAGTGGCTGGGGTAGATGCTTGCCCAATAAAGGAGTGGCTGGGGTAGCTGTTTACCCAATAATGCCCCAATAATGCAGTGTCAGTGGTAGCTGCTTGCCTAATAATGAAGTTGATAGGGTAGCTGCTTGCTCAGTAAAGCAGTGACTGGGGTAGTTGCTTGCCCAAAAATGCAAGGGCTGAGGTAGCTGCTTACTCAATAGTGCAGTGGCTGGGGTAGCTGCTTGCCCAATAAAGCAGTGACTGGGGTAGCTGCTTGCCAAATAAAGCAGTGCCTGGGGTAGCTGCTTGCCCAAAAAAGCAGTGCCTTGGGTAGCTGCTTCCCCAGTAAAGCAGTGCCAGTGGTGGCTGCTTGCCCAATAAAGTAGTGCCTGGGGTAGCTGCTTGCCCAATAAAGCAGTGACTGGGGTAGCTGCTTGCCCAATAACACAGTGACTGGGGTAGCTGCTTGCCCAATAAAGCAGTGCCTGTGGTAGCTGTGTGCCCAATAATGCAGTGCCTGGGGTAGCTGAGTGCCTAATAAAACAGTGCCTGGGGTAGCTGCTTGCCCAATAAAGCAGTGGCTTTGGTAGCTGCTTGCCCCATAATACAGTGGCTATGGTTGCTGCTTGCCCAATAATGCAGTGGCTAGGGGAGCTTCTTGCCCGGTAATGTGCTGGGGTAGCTGCTTGCCCAATGTTGCACTGGCTGTGGTAGCTGCATGCCGTATAATGCAGTGGTTGGGGTAAGTGCTTTCCCAATAAAACAGTGACTGAGGTAGCTACTTGCCCAATAAGGCAGTGACTGGGGTAGCTGCTTGCCCAATAAAGCAGTGCCTGGGGTAGCTGATTACCCAACAATGCAGTGGTGGGGGTAGCTGCTTCCCCAATAAAACAGTGGCTGGGGTAGCTCCTTGCCTAATAATGAAATGGATAGGGTAGCTGCTTGCTCAGTGAAACAGTGACTGGGGTAGTTGCCTGCCCAATTGTGTAATGGCTGAGGTAGCTGCATGCTCAATAATGCACTGATGGGGTATCTGCTTGCCCAATAATGCAGTGGCTGTGGTAGCTGCTTCCCAATAATCCAGTGGCTGGGGTAGCTGCTTGCCCAATAAAACAGTGACTGGAGCAGCTGATTGCCCAATAAAGCAGTGACTGGGGAAGCTGCTTGCCCAAAAATGAAGTGACTGGGGTAGCTGCTTGCCCAGTAAAGTAGTACCTGGGGTAGCTGCTTACCCAATGAAGCAGTGCCTGGGGTAGCTACTTGCTCAATAACGCAGTGACTGGGGTAGCTGCCTGCCCAATAAAGCAGTGCCTGGGGTAGCGGTGTGCCCAATAAAGCAGTGCCTGGGGTAGCTGCTTGCACAATTGTGCAGTGACTGGGGTAGCTGCTTGCCCAATAATGCAGTGACTGGTGTAGCTGCTTGCCCAATAATTCAGTGGCTATGGGAGCTGCTTGCCCAATAATGCAGTGGCTGGGGTAGCTGCTTTCCCTATAAAGCAGTGCCTGGGGTAGCTGCTTGACCAACAATTCAGTGGCTGGGGTAGCTGCTTCCCCAATCATGCAGTGGATAAGGGAGCAGCTTGTCAAATAATGCAGTGGCTAGGGGAGCTGCTTGCCCAGTAATGCAGTGGCTGGGGTAGATGCTTGCCTAATAAAGGAGTGGCTGGGGTAGCTGCTTGCCCAATAATGCAGTGGTTGGGGTAAGTGCTTGCCCAATAAAGCAGTGACTGAGGTAGCTGTTTGCCCAATAAAGCATTGCCTAGAGTAGCTGATTACCCAATAATGCCCCAATAATGCAGTGTCAGTGGTAGCTGCTTGCCTAATAATGAAGTTGATAGGGTAGCTGCTTGCTCAGTAAAGCAGTGACTGGGGTAGTTGCTTGCCCAAAAATGCAAGGGCTGAGGTAGCTGCTTTCTCAATAGTGCAGTGGCTGGGGTAGCTGCTTGCCCAATAAAGCAGTGACTGGGGTAGCTGCTTGCCCAATAATGCAGTGCCTGGGGTAGCTGCTTGCCCAAAAAAGCAGTGCCTGGGGTAGCTGCTTGCCCAATAAAGCAGTGTGTGGGGTAGCTGCTTGCCCAATAAAGTAGTGCCGGGGGTAGCTGCTTGCCCAATAAAGCAGTGCCTGGGATAGCTGGTTGCCCAATATCACAGTGACTGGGGTAGCTGCTTGCCCAATAGAGTAGTGACTGGGGTAGTTGCTTCCCCAATAAAGCAGTGCCTGGGGGTAGCTGCTTCCCCAGTAAAGCAGTGCCAGTGGTGGCTGCTTGCCCAATAAAGTAGTGCCTGGGGTAGCTGCTTGCCCGATAAAGCAGTGACTGGGGTAGCTGCTTGCCCAATAACACAGTGACTGGGGTAGCTGCTTGCCCAATAAAGCAGTGCCTGTGGTAGCTGTGTGCCCAATAATGCAGTGCCTGGGGTAGCTGAGTGCCTAATAAAACAGTGCCTGGGGTAGCTGCTTGCCCAATAAAGCAGTGGCTTTGGTAGCTGCTTGCCCCATAATACAGTGGCTATGGTTGCTTCTTGCCCAATAATGCAGTGGCTAGGGGAGCTTCTTGCCCGGTAATGTGGCTGGGGTAGCTGCTTGCCCAATGTTGCACTGGCTGTGGTAGCTGCATGCCCTATAATGCAGTGGTTGGGGTAAGTGCTTTCCCAATAAAACAGTGACTGAGGTAGCTACTTGCCCAATAAGGCAGTGACTGGGTTAGCTGATTACCCAACAATGCAGTGGTGGGGGTAGCTGCTTCCCCAATAAAACAGTGGCTGGGGTAGCTCCTTGCCTAATAATGAAATGGATAGGGTAGCTGCTTGCTCAGTGAAACAGTGACTAGGGTAGTTGCCTGCCCAATTGTGCAATGGCTGAGGTAGCTGCATGCTCAATAATGCACTGACGGGGGTATCTGCTTGCGCAATAATGCAGTGGCTGGGGTAGCTGCTTCCCAATAATCCAGTGGCTGGGGTAGCTGCTTGCCCAATAAAGCAGTGACTGGAGCAGCTGATTGCCCAATAAAGCAGTGACTGGGGAAGCTGCTTGCCCAAAAATGAAGTGACTGGGGTAGCTGCTTGCCCAGTAAAGTAGTGCCTGGGGTAGCTGCTTACCCAATGAAGCAGTGCCTGGGGTAGCTGCTTGCTCAATAACGCAGTGACTGGGGTAGCTGCCTGCCCAATAAAGCAGTGCCTGGGGTAGCGGTGTGCCCAATAAAGCAGTGCATGGGGTAGCTGCTTGCACAATTGGGCAGTGACTGGGGTAGCTGCTTGCCCAATCATGTAGTGGCTATGGGAGCTGCTTGCCCAATAATGCAGTGGCTGGGGTAGCTGCTTGCCCAATAAAGCAGTTCCTGGGGTAGCTGCTTGCCCAGTAATGCAGTGGCTGGGGTAGCTGCTTGCCTAATTAGGCAGTGCCTGGCGTAGTTACTTACCCAATAAAGCAGTGGATGGGGTAGCTGTTTGCTCAATAATGCAGTGGCTTGGGTAGATGCTTGCCCAATAATGCAGTGGCTAGGGGAGCTACTTGCCCAATAATGCAGTGACTGGAGTAGGTGGTTGCCCAATGAAGCAGTGGCTGGGGTAGCTGCTTGCCCAGTAATGCAGTGGCTGGGGTAGCTACTTGCCCAGTAATGCAGTGGCTGTGGTAGCTGCATGCACCATAATGCAGTGGTTGGGGTAAGTGCTTTCCCAATAAAGCAATGACTTAGCTGCTTGCCCAATAAAGTAGTGACTGGGGTAGCTGCCTCCCTAATAAAGCAGTGCCTGGGGTAGCTGATTACCCAATAATGCTGTGGCAGGTGTAGCTGCTTGCACAATAATGCAGTGAATGGAGTAGCTGCTTACCCAATAATTCAGTGGCTATGGGAGCTGCTTGCCCAATAATGCAGTGACTGGGGTAGCTGCTTACCCAAAAATACAGTGGCTGGGGTAGCTGCTTGTCAACAATGAAGTAGCTGGAGTAGCTGCTTGCCCAATAAAGCAGTGAGTGGGGTAGCTGCTTGCCCAATGAAACAGTGCCTGGGGTAGCTCCTTGCCCAATAAAGCAGTGCCTGGGGTAGCTGCTTGCCCAATAAAGTAGTGCCTGGGGTAGCTTCTTGCCCAATAATGCAGTGACTGGGGTAGCTGCTTGTCCAGGAATGCAGTGGTTAGGGTAGCTGCTTGCCCAATAAAGCAGTGCGTGGGGTAGCTGCTTGACCAATGAAGTAGTGCCTGGGGTAGCTGGTTGCCCAATAAAGCAGTGCCTGGGGTAGCTGGTTGCCCAATAATGCAGTGACTGGTGTAGCTGCTTACCCAATAAAGGAGTGAGTGGGGTAGCTGCTTGCCCAATAAACCAGTGCCTGGGGAAGCTGCTTGCCCAATAAAGTAGTGCCTGGGGCAGCTACTTGCCCAGTAATGTAGTGCCAGGAGTAGCTGCTTGCCCAATAAAGCAGTGCCTGTGGTAGCTGTGTGCCTAATAAAGCAGTGGCTGGTGTGACTGTTTGCCTAAGAAGGCAGTGCCACGGGTAGCTACTTGCCCAATAAAGCAGTGGATGGGGTAGCTGCTTGCCCAATAATACAGTGGCTTGGGTAGCGGCTTTCCCAATAATGCAGTGGCTAGGGGAGCTATTTGCCCAGTAATGCAGTGGCTGGGGTAGGTGGTTGCCCAATAAAGCAGTGGCTGGGGTAGCTGCTTGCTCAGTAATGCAGTGGCTGGGGTAGCTGCTTGCCCAGTAATGCAGTGGTTGTGGTAGCTGCATGCCCCATAATGCAGTGGTTGGGGTAAGTGCTTTCCCAATAAAGCAGTGACTGAGGTAGCTGCTTGCCCAATAAAGCAGTGACTGGGGTAGCTGCTTCCCCAATAAAGCAGTGCTTGGGGTAGCTGACTACCCAATAATGCAGTGGCGGGTGTAGCTGCTTGCCCAATAATGCAGTGACTGGTGTAGCTGCTTGCCCAATAATTCAGTGGCTATGGGAGCTGCTTGCCAAATAATGTAGTGGCTGGGGTAGCTGCTTGCCCAATAAAGCAGTGCCTGGGGTAGCTGCTTGCCCAACAATTCAGTGGCTGGGATAGCTGCTTCCCCAATCATGCAGTGGATAGGGGAGCGGCTTGTCCAATAATGCAGTGGCTAGGGGAGCTGCTTGCCCAGTAATGCAGTGGCTGGGGTAGATGCTTGCCCAATAAAGGAGTGGCTGGGGTAGCTGCTTGCCCAATAATGCAGTGGTTGGGGTAAGTGTTTGCCCAATAAAGCAGTGACTGAGGTAGCTGCTTCCCCAATAAAGCATTGCCTAGAGTAGCTGATTACCCAATAATGCAGTGGAAGTGGTAGCTGCTTGCCTAATAATGAAGTTGATAGGGTAGCTGCTTGCTCAGTAAAGCAGTAACTGGGGTCGTTGCTTGCCCAAAAATGCAAGGGCTGAGGTAGTTGCTTGCTCAATAGTGCAGTGGCTGGGGTAGCTGCTTGCCCAATAAAGCAGTGACTGGGGTAGCTGCTTGCCAAATAAAGCAGTGACTGTGATAGCTGCTTGCCCAATAAAGCAGTGCCTGGGGTAGCTGCTTGCCCAATAAAGCAGTGCATGGGGTAGCTGCTTGCCCAATAAAGCAGTGACTGGGGTAGCTGCTTGCCAAATAAAGCAGTGACTGTGATAGCTGCTTGCCCAATAAAGCAGTGCCTGGGGTAGCTGCTTGCCCAATAAAGCAGTGCATGGGGTAGCTGCTTGCCCAATAAAGTAGTGCCTGGGGTAGCTGCTTGCCCAATAAAGCAGTGCCTGGGATAGCTGGTTGCCCAATATAGCAGTTACTGGGGTAGCTGCTTGCCCAATAGAGGAGTGACTGGGGTAGTTGCTTGCCCAATAAAGCAGTGCCTGGGGTAGCTGCTTCCCCAGTAAAGCAGTGCCAGGGGTGGCTGCTTGCCCAATAAAGTAGTGCCTGGGGTAGCTGCTTGCCCAATAAAGCAGTGACTGGGGTAGCTGCTTGCCCAATAACAGAGTGACAGGGGTAGCTGCTTGCCCAATAAAGCAGTGGCTGGGGCAGCTACTTGCCCAATACTGCACTGGCTGTGGTAGCTGCATGCCCTATAATGAAGTGGTTGGGGTAAGTGCTTTCCCAATAAAAGAGTGACTGAGGTAGCTGCTTGCCCAATAATGCAGTGACTGGGGTAGCTGCTTGCGCAATAAACCAGTACCTGGGGTAGCTGATTTCCCAGCAATGCAGTGGTGGGGGTAGCTGCTTGCCCAAAGAAAACAATGGCTGGGGTAGCTGCTTACCTAATAATGAAGCGGACAGGGTAGCTGCTTGCTCAGCAAAGCAGTGACTAGGATAGTTGCTTGCCCAATAGTGCAATGGCTGAGATAGCTGCCTGCTCAATAATGCAGTGGCTCAGGTAGGTGCTTGCCCAATAATGCAGTGGCTGGGGTAGCTGCTTGCCCAATAATTTAGTGGTTGGGGTAGCTGCTTGCCCAATAAAGCAGTGACTGGGGTAGCTGCTTCGCCAATAAAGCAGTGACTGGGTTAGCTGCTTGCCCAATAAAGCCGTGCCTGGGATAGCTGCTTGCCCAATAACACAGTGCCTGGGGTAGCTGCTTGCCCAATAAAGCAGTGCCTGGGGTAGCTGCTTGCCCAATAAAGCAGTGCCTGGGGTAGCTGGTTGCCCAATGAAGCAGTGCCTGGGGTAGCTGCTTGCACAATAAAGCAGTACCTGGTGTACCTGCTTGCCCAATAAAGCAGTACCTGGGGTATCTGTGTAGCCCAGGAAGCAGTACCTGTGTTAGCTGCTTGCCCAATAATGCATTGACTGGGTAGCTGCTTGCCCAATAATTCAGTGGCTATGGGAGCTGCTTTCCCAATAATGCAGTGGCTGATGTAGCTGCTTGCCCAATAAAGCAGTGCTTGGGTTAGCTGTTCACCCAATAATGCAGCGACTGGGGTAGCTGCTTGCCCAATAATGCAGTGGCTAGAGGAGCTGCTTGCCCAATAATACAGTGGCTGGGGGAGCTGCTTGCTCAATAATTCAGTGACTGGAGTAGCTGCTTGCCCAATAATGCAGTGGCTAGGGGAGCTGCTTGTCCAGTAATGCAGTGCCTGTGGTAGCTGCTTGCCCAATAAATCAGTGGCTGGGGTAGCTGCTTGCCCAATAAATTAGTGGCTGGGGTAGCTGCTTGCCCAATAATGCAGTGGCTGTGGTAGCTGCATGCCCAATAATGCAGTGGTTGGGGTAAGTGCTTACCCAATAAAGCAGTGACTGAGGTAGCTGTTTGCCCAATAAAGCAGTGACTGGAGTAGCTGCTTGCCGAATAATGCAGTGCCTTGGGTAGCTCATTACCCAATAACGCAGTGGCATGGGTAGCTGCTTGCCCAATCAAACAGTGGCTAGGATAGCTGTTTGTCTAATAATGAAGTGGATAGGGTATCTGCTTGCTCAGTAAAGCAGTGACGGGGTAGTTGCTTGCCCAGTAGTGTAATGGGTGAGGTAGCTGTTTGCTCTATAATGCAGTGGCTGTGGTAGCTGCTTCACCAATGAAGCAGTGACTGGGGTAACTGCTTTCCCAATAAAGAACTGACTGGGGTAGCTGCTTGCCTAATAAAGCAGTGCCTGGGGTTGCTGCTTGCCCAATAAAGCAGTGCGTGGGGTAGCTGCTTGCCCAATAAAGTAATGCCTGGGTAGTTGCTTGCCCAATAAAGCAGTGCCTGGGGTAGCTGGTTGCCCAATAACGCAGTGACTGGGGTTGCTGCCTGCCCAATAAAGCAGTGAATGAGGTAGCTGCTTGCCCAATAAAGCAGTGCATGGGGTAGCTGCTTGCCTATTAAATTAATGCCTGGATTAGCTGCTTGCCCAACAAAGGAGTGCCTGCGGAAGCTGCTTGCCCAATAACGCAGTGACTGGGATAGGTGCTTGCCAAATAAAGCAATGCCTGGGGTATCTGCTTGCTCAATAAATCAGTGCCTGGTGTAGCTGCTTGTCCAATAAAACAGTGCCTGGGATAGCTGTGTGCCCAATAAAGCAGTGCCTGGGTTAGCTGTGTGCCCAATAAAGCAGTGCCTGATGTAGTTGCTTGCCCAGTAATGCAGTGGCTGGGGTAGCTGCTTGCCCAATAATGCAGTAGCTAGGGTAGCTGCTTGCCCAGTAATGCAGTGGCTGGGGTAGCTGCTTGCCCAATAAAGCAGTGGCCGAGGTAGCTGCTTGCCCAATAATGCAGTGGCTGTGGTAGCTACATGCCCAATAATGCAGTGGCTGTGGTAAATGCTTGCCTAATAAAGCAGTGACTGAGGTAGCTGCTTGCCCAATAAAGCAGTGACTGAGGTAGCTGCTTTCCCAATAAAGCAGTGCCTGGGGTAACTGATTACCCAATAATGCAGTGGCGGGGTAGCTGCTTACCCAATAAAACAGTGGCTAGGGTAGCTGCTTGCCTAATAATGAAGTGGATAGTGCAATGGCTGAGGTAGCTGTTTGCTCAATAATGCAGTGGCTGGGATAGCTGCTTGCTCAATAATGCTGTGGCTGGGGTCGCTGCTTGCCCAATAAAGCAGTGCCTGGGGTAACTCATTGCCCAATAAAGTAGTGCCTGGGGTAGCTGCCTGCCCAATAAAGCAGTGCCTGGGGTAGATGCTTGCCCAATAATGCAGTGGCTATGGGAGCTGCTTGCCTAATAATGTAGTGGCTGGGGTAGCTGCTTGACCAATAATGCAGTGGCTGGAGTAGCTGCTTACCCTATAAAGCAGTACCTGGGGTAGCTGCTTGCCCAATAATGCAGTGGCTGGTGTAGCTGCTTGCCCAATCATGCAGTGACTAAGGGAGATGCTTGCCCAATAATGCAGTGGCTGGGGGAACTGCTTGCCCAATAATGCAGTGGCTGGGGTAGCTTCTTGCCCAGTAATGCAGTTCTAGGGTAGCTGCTTGCCAAATAATGCAGTGGCTAGGGGAGCTGCTCACCCAGTAATGTAGTGGCTAGGTAGCAGCTTGCCCAATAATGCAGTGGTTGGGGTAGCTGCTTGCCCAATAATGCAGTGGCTGGGGTAGCTGCTTGCCCAATAATGCAATAGCTAGGGTAGCTGCTTGCCCAATTGAGCAGTGGCTGGGGTAGCTGCTTCCCGCAATAATGCAGTGGTTGGGGTAAGTGCTTGTCCAATAAAGCAGTGACTGAGGTAGTTGTTTGCCCAATAAAGCAGTGACTGGGGTAGCTGCTTGCCCAATAAAGCAGCGCCTGGGGTAACTGTTGCCCAATAAAACAGTGGCTGGGGTAGCTGCTTGCCTAATAATGAAGTGGATAGGGTAGCTGCTTGCTCAGTAAAGCAGTGAGTGGGTAGTTGCTTGCCCAATAGTGCAGTGGCTGAGGTAGCTGCTTGCTCAATAAAACAGTGGCTGGGGTAGCTGCTTGCCCAATAGTGCAGTGTGTAGCGGAGCTGCTTGCCCAGTAAGGCAGTGGCTTTGGTTGTTGCATGCCCAATAATGCAGTGGTTGGGGTAAGTGCTTGCCCAATAAAGCAGTGACTGAGGTTGCTGCTTGCCCAATAAATCAGTGCCTGGGGTAGCTGATTACCCAATAATGCAGTGGTGGGGGTAGCTACTTGCCCTATAACACAGTTACTGGGGTAGCTGCTTGCCTAATAATGAAGTGGATAGGGTAGCTGCTTGCTCAGTAATGTAGTGACTGGGGTAGTTGCTTGCCCAATAATGCAATGGCTGAGATAGCTGCTTGTTCAATAACGCAGTGGCTGGGGTAGCTGCTTACCCAAAAATACAGTGGCTGGGGTAGCTGCTTGTCAATAATGCAATGGCTGGGGTAGCTTCTTGCCCAATAAAGCTGGGAGTAGGGTTGCTACCTGCCCAATAAAGCAGTGCCTGGGGTAGCTCCTTGCCCAATAAAGCAGTGCCTGGGGTAGCTGCTTGCCCAATAAAGTAGTGCCTGGGGTAGCTTCTTGCCCAATAATGCAGTGACTAGGGTAGCTGCTTGCCCAATAATGCAGTGGTTAGGGTTGCTGCTTGCCCAATAAAGCAGTGCGTGGGGTAGCTGCTTGACCAATAAAGTAGTGCCTGGGGTAGCTGGTTTCCCAATAAAGCAGTACCTGAGGTAGCTGGTTGCCCAATAACACAGTGACTGGTGTAGCTGCTTACCCAATAAAGGAGTGACTGGGGTAGCTTCTTGCCCAATAATGCAGTGACTAGGGTAGCTGCTTGCCCAATAATGCAGTGGTTAGGGTTGCTGCTTGCCCAATAAAGCAGTGCGTGGGGTAGCTGCTTGACCAATAAAGTAGTGCCTGGGGTAGCTGGTTTCCCAATAAAGCAGTACCTGAGGTAGCTGGTTGCCCAATAACACAGTGACTGGTGTAGCTGCTTACCCAATAAAGGAGTGACTGGGGTAGCTGCTTGCCCAATAAACCAGTGCATGGGGAATCTGCTTGATCAAAAAAGTAGTGCCTGGGGTAGCTGCTTGCCAAGTCCTGTAGTGCCTGGGGTAGCTGCTTGCCCAGTAAAACAGTGCCTGGTATAGCTGCTTGCTCAATAAAGCAGTGCCTGTGGTAGCTGTGTGCCCAATAAAGCAGTGGCTGGTGTAGCTGTTTGCCTAATAAGGCAGTGCCTGGGGTAGCTATCTGCCCAATAAAGCAGTGGATGGGGTAGCTGCTTGCCCAATAATGCAGTGGCTTGGGTAGCTGCTTGCCCAATAATGCAGTGTCTAGGGGAGCTACTTGCCCAGTAATGCAGTGGCTGGGGTAGGTGGTTGCCCAATAAAGCAGTGGCTAAGGTAGCTGCTTGCCCAGTAATGCAGTGTCTGGGGTAGCTGCTTGCCCAGTAATGCAGTGGCTGTGGTAGCTGCATGCCCCATAATGCAGTGGTTGGGGTAAGTGCTTTCCCAGTGAAGCAGTGACTGAGGTAGCTGTTTGCCCAATAAAGCAGCGACTGGGGTAGCTGCTTCCCCAATAAAGCAGTGCCTGGGGTAGCTGATTACCCAATAATGCAGTGGCGGGTGTAGCTGCTTGCCCAATAATGCAGTTACTGGGGTAGCTGCTTGCTCAATATTGCAGTGGCTGTGGTAGCTGCTTACCCAAAAATACAGTGGCTGGGGTAGCTGCTTGTCAATAATGCAGTGGCTGGGGTAGCTGCTTGCCCAATAAAGCAGTGTCTGTCGTAGCTCCTTGCCCAATAAAGCAGTGCCTGGGGTAGCTGCTTGCACAAGAAAGTAGTGCCTGGGGTAGCCTCTTGCCCAATAATGCAGTGACTGGTTTAGCTGCTTGCCCAATAATGCAGTGGTTAGGGTAGCTGCTTGACCAATAAAGCAGTGTGTGGGGTAGCTGCTTGACCAATAAAGTAGTGCCTGGGGTAGCTGGTTGCCCAATAAAGCAGTGCCTGGGGTAGCTGGTTGCCCAATAATGCAGTGACTGGTGTAGCTGCTTACCCAATAAAGGAGTGACGGGGGTAGCCGCTTGCCCAGTAAACCAGTGCCTGGGGATGCTGCTTGCCCAATAAAGTAGTGCCTGGGGTACCTGCTAGTCCAGTAATGTAGTGCCTGGGTAGCTGCTTGGCCAATAAAGCAGTGCCTGTGGTAGCTGTGTGCCCAATAAAGCAGTGGCTGGTGTAGCTGTTCGCCTAATAAGGCAGTGCCTGGGGTAGATACTTGCCCAATAAAGCAGTGGATGGGGTAGCTGCTTGCCCAATAATGCAGTGGCTTGGGCAGCTGCTTGCCCAATAGTGCAGTGCCTAGGGGAGCTACTTGCCCAGTAATGCAGTGGTTGCGGTAGGTGGTTGCCCAATAAAGCAGTAGCTGGGGTAGCTGCTTGCCCAGTAATGCAGTGGCTGGGGTAGCTGCTTGCCCAGTAATGCAGTGGCTGTGGTAGCTGCATGCCCCATAATGCAGGGCTTGGGGTAAGTGCTTTCCCAATAAAGCAGTGACTGAGGTAGCTGCTTGCCCAATAAAGCAGTGACTGGGGTAGCTGCTTCCCCAATAAAGCACTGCCTGTGGTAGCTGATTACACAATAATTCAGTGGTGGGCGTAGCTGCTAGCTCAATAATGCAGTGACTGGGGTAGCTGCTTGCCCAATAATTCAGTGGGTATGGGAGCTGCTTGCCCAATAATGCAGTGGCTGTGGTAGCTGCTTGCCCAATAAAGCAGTGCCTGGGGTAGCTGCTTGCCCATTAATGCAGTGGCTGGGGTAGCTGCTTGCCCAATAATGCAGTGGATAGGGGAGCTGCTTGCCCAATAATGCAGTGGCTAGGGGAGCTGCTTGCCCAGTAATGCAGTGGCAGGGGTAGATGCTTGCCCAATATTGGAATGGCTGGGGTAGCTGCTTGCCCAATAATGCAGTGGCTGGTTTAAGTGCTTGCCCAATAAAGCAGTGACTGAGGTAGCTGATTGCCCAATAAAGCAGTGCCTGGGTAGCTGCCTGCCCAATAAAGCAGTGCCTGGGGTAGCTGCTTGCCAAATGAAGCAGTGCCTGGGGTAGCTGCTTTCGCAATAAAGCAGTGCCTGGTGTAGCTGCTTCCCCATTAAAGCAGTGCCTGGCGTAGCTGTGTGCCCAAGGAAGCAGTACCTGTGTTAACTGCTTGCCCAATAATGCACTGACTGGGGTAGCTCCTTGCCCAATAATGCAGTGGCCATGGGAGCTGCTTGCCCAAAATGCAGTGGCTGGGGTAGCTGCTTGCCCAATAAAGCAGTGCCTGGGGTAGCTGTTTGCCCAATAATGCAGTGGCTGCAGTAGCTGCTTGCCCAATAATGCAGTGGCTAGAGGAGCTGCTTGCCCAATAATGCAGTGGCTGGGGGAGCTGCTTGCCTAATAATGCAGTGACTAGGGTAGCTGCTTGCCCAATAATGCAGTGGCTAGGGTAGCTGTTTGCCCAATAATGCAGTGGCTAGGGGAGCTGCTTGCCGAGTAATGCAGTGCCTGGGGTAGCTGCTTGCCCAATAAATCAGTGGCTGGGGTAGCTGCTTGCCCAATAATGCAGTGGCTGTGGTAGCTGCATGCCCAATAATGCAGTGGTTGGGGTAAGTGCTTGCCCAATAAAGCAGTGACTGAGGTAGCTGCTTGCCCAATAAAGCAGTGCCTAGGGTAGCTGATTACCCAATAATGCAGTGGCAGTGGTGGCTCTCGCCTCATAATAGAAGTGGATAGGGTAGCTGCTTGCTCCAGTAAAAGCAGTGACTGGGTTAGCTGCTTGCCCAATAAAGTAGTGCCTGGGGTAGCTGCTTGCCCAATAAAGCAGTGACTGGGTAGCTGCTTCGCCCAATAACACAGTGACTCAGGGTTACTACTTTCGCCCAATAAAGCAGTGGCTGGGGCAGCTGCTTGACCAATAATGCACTGGCTGTGGTAGCTGCATGCCCTATAATGCAGTGGTTGGGGTAAGTGCTTTCCCAATAAAACAGTGACTGAGGTAGCTGCTTGCCCAATAAAGCAGTGACTGGGGTAGCTGCTTGCCCAATAAAGCAGTGCCTGGTGTTGCTGATTACCCAGCAATGCAGTGGCGGGGCAGCTGCTTGCCCAAATAAAACAGGGGCTGAGGTAGCTGCTTGCCTAATAATGAAGTGGACAGGGTAGCTGCTTGCTCAGTAAAGCAGTGACTGGGGTAGTTGCTTGCCCAACAGTGCAATGGCTGAGGTAGCTGCCTGCTCAATAATGCAGTGCCTGGGGTAGGTGCTTGTCCAATAATGCAGTGGCTGGGGTTGCTGCTTGCCCAATAATGTAGTGGCTGGGGTAGCTGCTTGCCCAATAAAGCAGTGACTGGGGTAGCTGCTTGCCCAAAAAGCCGTGCCTGGGACCTGCTTGCCCAATAACACAGTGTCTGGGGTAGCTGCTTGCCCAATAAAGCAGTGCCTGGGGTAGCTGCCTGCCCAATAAAGCAGTACCTGGGGTAGCTGCTTGCTCAATGAAGCAGTGCCTGGGGTAGCTGCTTTCGCAATAAAGCAGTGCCTGGTGTAGCTGCTTGCCCAATAAAGCAGTGCCTGGCGTAGCTGTGTGCCCAAGGAAGCAGTACCTGTGTTAGCTGCTTGCCCAGTAATGCAGTGACTGGGGTAGCTCCTTGCCCAATAATACAGTGGCCATGGGAGCTGCTTGCCCAATAAGGCAGTGGCTGGGGTAGCTGCTTGCCCAATAAAGCAGTGCCTGGGGTAGCTGTTTGCCCAATAATGCAGTGGCTGCAGTAGCTGCTTGCCCAATAATGCAGTGGCTAGAGGAGCTGCTTGCCCAATAATGCAGTGGCTGGGGAGCTGCTTGCCCTAATAATGCAGTGACTAGAGGGTAGCTGCTTGCCCAATAATGCAGTGGCTAGGGTAGCTGTTTGCCCAATAATGCAGTGGCTAGGGGAGCTGCTTGCCGAGTAATGCAGTGCCTGGGGTAGCTGCTTGCCCAATAAATCAGTGGCTGGGGTAGCTGCTTGCCCAATAATGCAGTGGCTGTGGTAGCTGCATGCCCAATAATGCAGTGGTTGGGGTAAGTGCTTGCCCAATAAAGCAGTGACTGAGGTAGCTGCTTGCCCAATAAAGCAGTGCCTAGGGTAGCTGATTACCCAACAATGCAGTGGCAGTGGTAGCGGCTTGCCTCATAATGAAGTGGATAGGGTAGCTGCTTGCTCAATGAAAAGCAGTGACTGGGTTAGCTGTCGCCCAATAAAGTGAGTGCCTGGGGTAGCTGCTTGCCCAATAAAGCAGTGACTGGGGTAGCTGCGTTCAATAACACAGTGACTGGGGTTACTACTTGCCCAATAAGCAGTGGCTGGGGCAGCTGCTTGACCAACAATGCACTGGCTGTGGTAGCTGCATGCCCTATAATGCAGTGGTTGGGGTAAGTGCTTCCCAATAAAACAGTGACTGGAGGTAGCTGCTTGCCCAATAAAAGCAGTGACTGGGGTAGCTGCTTGCCCAATAAAGCAGTGCCTGGGGTTGCTGATTACCCCAGCAGTGCAGTGAGGCCGGGCAGCTGCTTGCCCAAATAAAACAGAGTGAGGGTAGCTGCTTGCCTAATAATGAAGTGGACAGGGTAGCTGCTTGCTCAGTAAAGCAGTGACTGGGGTAGTTGCTTGCCCAACAGTGCAATGGCTGAGGTAGCTGCCTGCTCAATAATGCAGTGCCTGGGGTAGGTGCTTGTCCAATAATGCAGTGGCTGGGGTTGCTGCTTGCCCAATAATGTAGTGGCTGGGGTAGCTGCTTGCCCAATAAAGCAGTGACTGGGGTAGCTGCTTGCCCAAAAAAGCCGTGCCTGGGATAGCTGCTTGCCCAATAACATAGTGTCTGGGGTAGCTGCTTGCCCAATAAAGCAGTGCTGGGTAGCTGCCTGCCCAATAAAGCAGTGCCTGGGTTAGCTGCTTGCTCAACGAAGCAGTGCCTGGGGTAGCTGCTTCGCAATAAAAGCAGTGCCTGGTATAGCTGCTTGCCCAATAAAGCAGTGCCTGGGTAGCAGCTGTGTGCCCAAGGGAAGCAGTACCTGTGTTGGCTGCTTGCCCAGTAATGCAGTGACTGGGTGGCTCCTTGCCCAATAATGCAGTGGCCATGGGCTGCTTGCCCAATAAGGCAGTGGCTGGGGTAGCTGCTTGCCCAATAAAGCAGTGCCTGGGGTAGCTGTTTGTCCAATAATGCAGTGGCTGCGGTAGCTGCTTGACCAATAATGCAGTGGCTGGGGGAGCTGCTTGCCCAATAATGCAGTGACTGGGGTAGCTGCTTGCCCAATAATGCAGTGGCTAGGGTAGCTGTTTGCCCAATAATGCAGTGTCTAGGGAAGCTGCTTGCCGAGTAATGCAGTGCCTGTGGTAGCTGCTTGCCCAATAAATCAGTGGCTGGGGTAGCTGCTTGCCCAATAATGCAGTGGCTGTGGTAGCTGCATGTCCAATAATGCAGTGGTTGGGGTAAGTGCTTGCCCAATAAAGCAATGACTGAGGTAGCTGCTGCCCAATAAAGCAGTGCCTAGGGGTAGCTGATTACCCAACAATGCAGTGGCTGTGGTAGCTGCTGCCCTAATAATGAAGTGGATAGGGTAGCTGCTTGCTCAGTAAAGCAGTGACTGGGGTAGTTACTTGCCCAATAATGCAATGGCTGAGGTAGCTGCTTGCTCAATAGTGCAGTGGTGGGGGTAGTTGCTTGCCCAATAAAGCAGTGACTGGGGTAACTGTTTGCCCAATAAAGCAGTGCCTGGGGTAGCTGCCGCCCAATAAAAGCAGTAAGTGGGGTAGCTGCTTGCCCAATAAAGTAGTGTCTGGGGTAGCTGTGCCCAATAAAGCATTGCCTGGGGTAGGTGGTTGCCCAATAACGCAGTGAGTAGGGGGTAGCTGCTTGCCCAATAGAGTGCCTGGGGTAGCTGCTTGCCCAATAAAGCAGTGCCTGGGGTAGCTGCTTCCCCAGTAAAGCAGTGTCAGGGGTAGCTGCTAGCCCAATAAAGTAGTGCCTGGGGTAGCTGCTTGCCCAATAAAGCAGTGACTGGGGTAGCTGCTTGCCCAATAAAGCAGTGGCTGGGGCAGCTGCTTGCCCAATAAAGCAGTGGCTGGGGCAGCTGCTTGACCAATAATGCACTGGCTGTGGTAGCTGCATGCCCAATAATGCAGTGGTTGGGGTAAGTGCTTACCCAATAAAGCAGTGACTGGGGTAGCTGCTTGCCCAATAATGCAGTGCCTGGGGTAGCTGATTACCCAATAATTCAGTGGCATGGGTAGCTGCTTGCCCAATCAAACTGTGGCTGGGGTAGCTGCTTGCCTATTAGTGAAGTGGATAGGGTAGCTGCTTGCTTAGTAAAGCAGTGACGGGGTAGTTGCTTGCCCAGTAGTGCAATGGGTGAGGTAGCTGCTTGCTCTATAAAGCAGTGACTGGGGTAGCTGCTTGCCCAATAAAGCAGTTCCTGAGGTAGCTGTTTGCGCAATAAAGCAGTGCATGGGATAGCTGCTTGCCCAATAAAGTAGTGCCTGGGTAGCTGCTTGCCCAATAAAGCAGTGCCTGGGGTAGCTGGTTGCCCAATAACGAAGTGACTGGGGTAGCTCCTTGCCCAATAAAGCAGTGACTGGGGTAGTTGCTTGTGCAATAGTGCAATGGCTGAGGTAGCTGCTTGCTCAGTAATGCAATGGCTGGGGTAGGTGCCTGCCTAATAATGCAGTGGCTGGGGTCACTGCTTGCCCAATAAAGCAGTGACTGAGGTAGCTGCTTGCCCAATAAAGCAGTGCATGGGGTAGCTGCTTACCCAATAAAGCAGTGCGTGGGGTAGCTGCTTGCCCAATAAAGTAGTGCCTGAGTAGCTGCTTGCCCAATAAGGCAGTTCCTGGGGTAGCTGGTTGCCCAATAACACAGTGACTGGGGTAGCTGCTTGCCCAATAAAGCAGTGACTGGGGTAGCTGCTTGCCCATTAAAGCAGTGAGTGGGGTAGCTGCTTGCCAAATAAAGCAGTGCGTGGGGTAGCTGCTTGCCCATTAAATTAGTGCCTGGATTAGCTGCTTGCCCAACAAAGCAGTGCCTGTTGTAGCTGCTTGCCTAATACTGCAGTGACTGGAGTAGCTGCGTGCCCAATAAAGCAGTGCCTGGGGTAGCTTCTTGCTCAATAAGTCAGTGCCTGGTGTTGCTGCTTGTCCAATAAAGCAGTGCCTGGGATAGCTGTGTGCCCAATAAAGCAGTGCCTGGGGTAGTGCTTGCCCAGTAATGCAGTGGCTGTGGTAGCTGCTTGCCCAATAAAACAGTGGCTGGGGTAGCTGTTTGCCTAATAATGAAGTGGATAGGGTAGCTGCTTGCTCAGTAAGGCAGTGACTGGGGTAGTTGCGTGCCCAATAGTGCAATGGCTGAGGTTGCTGCTTGCTCAATAATGCAGTGGCTGGGGTAGCTGCTTGCCCAATAATGCAGTGGCTGGGGTCACTGCTTGCCCAATAAAGCAGTGACTGGGGTAGCTGCTTGCCCAATAAAGCAGTGCCTGGGGTAGCTGCTTGCTCAATAAAGCAATGCCTGGTGTAGCTGCTTGCCCAATAAAGTAGTGCCTGGGGTAGCTGCTTGCCCAATGAAGCAGTGCCTGGGTTAGCTGCTTGCCCAGTAATGCAGTGACTGGGGTAGCTACTTGCCCAATAAAGTAGTGCCTGGGGTAGCTGCTTGCCCAATAAAGCATTGCCTGGGGTTTGTGGTTCCCCAATCACGCAGTGAGTAGGGGTAGCTGCTTGCCCAATAGAGGAGTGACTGGGGTAGCAGCTTGCCCAATAAAGCAGTGCCTGGGGTAGCTGCTTGACCAGTAAAGCAGTGTCAGGGGTAGCTGCTTGCCCAATAAAGTAGTGCCTGGGGTAGCTGCTTCCCCAATAAAGCAGTGACTGGGGTAGCTGCTTGCCCAATAACACAGTTACTGGGTTGCTGCTTGCCCAATAAAGCAGTGGCTGGGGCAGCTGCTTGACCAATAATGCACTGGCTGTGGTAGCTGCTTGCCCTATAATGCAGTGGTTGGGGTAAGTGCTTTCCCAATAAAACAGTGACTGAGGTAGCTGCTTGCCCAATAAAGCAGTGACTGGGGTAGCTCCTTGCCCAATAAAGCAGTGCCTGGGGTTGCTGATTACCCAGCAGTGCAGTGGTGGGGTAGCTGCTTGCCCAAATAAAACGGGCTGGGTAGCTGCTTGCCTAATAATGAAATAGACAGGGTAGCTGCTTGCCCAAATAAAACGGGCTGGGTAGCTGCTTGCCTAATAATGAAGTGAACAGGGTAGCTGCTTGCTCAGTAAAGCAGTGACTGGGGTAGTTGCTTGCCCAACGGTGCAGTGGCTGAGGTAGCTGCCTGCTCAATAATGCAGTGCCTGGGGTAGGTGCTTGTCCAATAATGCAGTGGCTGGGGTTGCTGCTTGCCCAATAATGTAGTGGCTGGGGTAGCTGCTTGCCCAATAAAGCAGTGACTGGGGTAGCTGCTTGACCAATAAAGCAGGGACTGGGTAGCTGCTTGCCCAAAAAAGCCGTACCTGGGATAGCTGCTTGCCCAATAACACAGTGCCTGGGGTAGCTGCTTGCCCAATAAAGCAGTGCCTGGGGTAGCTGCCTGCCCAATAAAGCAGTGCCTGGGGTAGCTGCTTGCCAAATGAAGTAGTGCCTGGGGGAGCTGCTTTCGCAATAAAGCAGTGCCTGGTGTAGCTGCTTGCCCAATAAAGCAGTGCCTGGCGTAGCTGTGTGCCCAAGGAAGCAGTACCTGTGTTAGCTGCTTGCCCAATAATGCACTGACTGCAGAGGCCCTGCCCACAATGCAGTGCCATGGGAGCTGCTTGCCTAATAATGCAGTGGCTGCGGTAGCTGCTTGCCCAATAATGCAGTGGCTAGGGTAGCTGTTTGCCCAATAATGCAGTGGCTAGGGGAGCTGCTTGCCGAGTAATGCAGTGCCTGGGGTAGCTGCTTGCCCAATAAATCAGTGGCTGGGGTAGCTGCTTGCCCAATAATGCAGTGGCTGTGGTAACTGCATGCCCAATAATGCAGTGGTTGGGGTAAGTGCTTGCCCAATAAAGCAGTGACTGAGGTAGCTGCTTTCCCAATAAAGCAGTGCCTAGGGTAGCTGATTACCCAATAATGCAGTGGCAGTGGTAGCTGCTTGCCTCATAATGAAGTGGATAGGGTAGCTGCTTGCTCAGTAAAGCAGTGACTGGGTTAGCTGCTTGCCCAATACAGTAGTGCCTGGGGTAGCTGCTTGCCCAATAAAGCAGTGACTGGGGTAGCTGCTTGCCCAATAACACAGTGACTGGGGTTACTACTTGCCCAATAAAGCAGTGGCTGGGGCAGCTGCTTGACCAATAATGCACTGGCTGTGGTAGCTGCATGCTCTATAATGCAGTGGTTGGGGTAAGTGCTTTCCCAATAAAACAGTGACTGAGGTACGTGCTTGCCCAATAAAGCAGTGACTGGGGTAGCTGCTTGCCCAATAAAGCAGTGCCTGGGGTTGCTGATTACCCAGCAGTGCAGTGGCGGGGTAGCTGCTTGCCCAAATAAAACAGAGGCTGAGGTAGCTGCTTGCCTAATAATGAAGTGGACAGGGTAGCTGCTTGCTCAGTAAAGCAGTGACTGGGGTAGTTGCTTGCCCAACAGTGCAATGGCTGAGGTAGCTGCCTGCTCAATAATGCAGTGCTTGGGGTAGGTGCTTGTCCAATAATGCAGTGGCTGGGGTTGCTGCTTGCCCAATAATGTAGTGGCTGGGGTAGCTGCTTGCCCAATAAAGCAGTGACTGGGGTAGCTGCTTGCCCAAAAAAGCAGTGCCTGGGATAGCTGCTTGCCCAATAACATATTGTCTGGGGTACCTGCTTGCCCAATAAAGCAGTGCCTGGGGTAGCTGCCTGCCCAATAAAGCAGTACCTGGGGTAGCTGCTTGCCCAATGAAGCAGTGCCTGGGGTAGCTGCTTTCGCAATAAAGCAGTGCCTGGTGTAGCTGCTTGCCCAATAAAGCAGTGCCTGGGGTAGCTGTGTGCCCAAGGAAGCAGTACCTGTGTTAGCTGCTTGCCCAGTAATGCAGTGACTGGGGTAGCTCCTTGCCCAATAATGCAGTGGCCATGGGAGCTGCTTGCCCAATAATGCAGTGGCTGGGGTAGCTGCTTGCCCAATAAAGCAGAGCCTGGGGTAGCTGTTTGCCCAATAATGCAGCGGCTGTAGCTGCCTTGCCCAATAATGCAGTGGCTAGAGGAGCTGCTTGCCAAATAATGCAGTGGCTGGGGGAGCTGCTTGCCCAATAATGCAGTGACTGGGGTAGCTGCTTGCCCAATAATGCAGTGGCTAGGGTAGCTGTTTGCCCAATAATGCAGTGGCTAGGGAAGCTGCTTGCCGAGTAATGCAGTGCCTGTGGTAGCTGCTTGCCCAATAAATCAGTGGCTGGGGTAGCTGCTTGCCCAATAATGCAGTGGCTGTGGTAGCTGCATGTCCAATAATGCAGTGGTTGGGGTAAGTGCTTGCCCAATAAAGCAATGACTGAGGTAGCTGCTTGCCCAATAAAGCAGTGCTTAGGGTAGCTGATTACCCAATAATGCAATGGCAGTGGTAGCTGCTTGCCTAATAATGAAGTGGATGGGGTAGCTGCTTGCTCAGTAAAGCAGTGACTGGGGTAGTTGCTTGCCCAATAATGCAATGGCTGAGGTAGCTGCTTGCTCAATAGTGCAGTGGTGGGGGTAGCTGGTTGTCCAATAAAGCAGTGACTGGGGTAGCTGCTTGCCCAATAAAGCAGTGCCTGGGGTAGCTGCTTGCCCAATAAAGCAGTACGTGGGGTAGCTGCTAGCCCAATAAAGTAGTGTCTGGGGTAGCTGCTTGCCCAATAAAGCATTGCCTGGGGTACGTGGTTGCCCAATAACGCAGTGAGTAGGGGTAGCTGCTTGCCCAATAGAGGAGTGCCTGGGGTAGCTGCTTGCCCAATAAAGCAGTGCCTGGTGTAGCTGCTTCCCCAGTAAAGCAGTGTCAGGGGTAACTGCTTCCCCAATAAAGTAGTGCCTGGGGTAGCTGCTTGCCCAATAAAGCAGTGACTGGGGTAGCTGCTTGCCCAATAACACAGTGACTGGGGTTGCTGCTTGCCCAATAAAGCAGCGGCTGGGGCAGCTGCTTGACCAATAATGCACTGGCTGTGGTAGCTGCATGCCCAATAATGCAGTGGTTGGGGTAAGTGCTTACCCAATAAAGCAGTGACTGGGGTAGCTGCTTGCCAAATAATGCAGTGCCTGGGGTAGCTGATTACCCAATAATGCAGTGGCATGGGTAGCTGCTTGCCCAATAAAGCAGTGCCTGGCATAGCTGTGTGCCCAAGGAAGCAGTACCTGTGTTAGCTGCTTGCCCAATAATGCACAGACTGGGGTAGCTCCTTGCCCAATAATGCAGTGGCCATGGGAGCTGCTTGCCCAATAATGCAGTGGCTGGGGTAGCTGCTTGCCCAATAAAGCAGTGCCTGGGGTAGCTGTTTGCCCAATAATGCAGTGGCTGCGGTAGCTGCTTGCCCAATAATGCAGTGGCTAGGGTAGCTGTTTGCCCAATAATGCAGTGGCTAGGGGAGCTGCTTGCCGAGTAATGCAGTGCCTGGGGTAGCTGCTTGCCCAATAAATCAGTGGCTGGGGTAGCTGCTTGCCCAATAATGCAGTGGCTGTGGTAACTGCATGCCCAATAATGCAGTGGTTGGGGTAAGTGCTTGCCCAATAAAGCAGTGACTGAAGTAGCTGCTTTCCCAATAAAAGCAGTGCCTAAGGGTAGCTGATTACCCAATAATGCAGTGGCAGTGGTAGCTGCCTCATAATGAAGTGGATAGGGTAGCTGCTTGCTCAGTAAAGCAGTGACTGGGTTAGCTGCTTGCCCAATACAGTAGTGCCTGGGGTAGCTGCTTGCCCAATAAAGCAGTGACTGGGGTAGCTGCTTGCCCAATAACACAGTGACTGGGGTTACTACTTGCCCAATAAAGCAGTGGCTGGGGCAGCTGCTTGACCAATAATGCACTGGCTGTGGTAGCTGCATGCCCTATAATGCAGTGGTTGGGGTAAGTGCTTTCCCAATAAAACAGTGACTGAGGTACGTGCTTGCCCAATAAAGCAGTGACTGGGGTAGCTGCTTGCCCAATAAAGCAGTGCCTGGGTAGCTGCTTGCCTAATAATGAAGTGGACAGGGTAGCTGCTTGCTCAGTAAAGCAGTGACTGGGGTAGTTGCTTGCCCAACAGTGCAATGGCTGAGGTAGCTGCCTGCTCAATAATGCAGTGCTTGGGGTAGGTGCTTGTCCAATAATGCAGTGGCTGGGGTTGCTGCTTGCCCAATAATGTAGTGGCTGGGGTAGCTGCTTGCCCAATAAAGCAGTGACTGGGGTAGCTGCTTGCCCAAAAAAGCAGTGCCTGGGATAGCTGCTTGCCCAATAACATATTGTCTGGGGTAGCTGCTTGCCCAATAAAGCAGTGCCTGGGGTAGCTGCCTGCCCAATAAAGCAGTGCCTGGGGTAGCTGCTTGCCCAATGAAGCAGTGCCTGGGGTAGCTGCTTTCGCAATAAAGCAGTGCCTGGTGTAGCTGCTTGCCCAATAAAGCAGTGCCTGGGGTAGCTGTGTGCCCAAGGAAGCAGTACCTGTGTTAGCTGCTTGCCCAGTAATGCAGTGACTGGGGTAGCTCCTTGCCCAATAATGCAGTGGCCATGGGAGCTGCTTGCCCAATAATGCAGTGGCTGGGGTAGCTGCTTGCCCAATAAAGCAGTGCCTGGGGTAGCTGTTTGCCCAATAATGCAGTGGCTGCGGTAGCTGCTTGCCCAATAATGCAGTGGCTAGAGGAGCTGCTTGCCAAATAATGCAGTGGCTGGGGGAGCTGCTTGCCCAATAATGCAGTGACTGGGGTAGCTGCTTGCCCAATAATGCAGTGGCTAGGGTAGCTGTTTGCCCAATAATGCAGTGGCTAGGGAAGCTGCTTGCCGAGTAATGCAGTGCCTGTGGTAGCTGCTTGCCCAATAAATCAGTGGCTGGGGTAGCTGCTTGCCCAATAATGCAGTGGCTGTGGTAGCTGCATGTCCAATGATGCAGTGGTTGGGGTAAGTGCTTGCCCAATAAAGCAATGACTGAGGTAGCTGCTTGCCCAATAAAGCAGTGCTTAGGGTAGCTGATTACCCAATAATGCAGTGGCAGTGGTAGCTGCTTGCCTAATAATGAAGTGGATGGGGTAGCTGCTTGCTCAGTAAAGCAGTGACTGGGGTAGTTACTTGCCCAATAATGCAATGGCTGAGGTAGCTGCTTGCTCAATAGTGCAGTGGTGGGGGTAGCTGGTTGCCCAATAAAGCAGTGACTGGGGTAGCTGCTTGCCCAATAAAGCAGTGCCTGGGGTAGCTGCTTGCCCAATAAAGCAGTACGTGGGGTAGCTGCTAGCCCAATAAAGTAGTGTCTGGGGTAGCTGCTTGCCCAATAAAGCATTGCCTGGGGTAGGTGGTTGCCCAATAACGCAGTGAGTAGGGGTAGCTGCTTGCCCAATAGAGGAGTGCCTGGGGTAGCTGCTTGCCCAATAAAGCAGTGCCTGGGGTAGCTGCTTCCCCAGTAAAGCAGTGTCAGGGGTAACTGCTTGCCCAATAAAGTAGTGCCTGGGGTAGCTGCTTGCCCAATAAAGCAGTGACTGGGGTAGCTGCTTGCCCAATAACACAGTGACTGGGGTTGCTGCTTGCCCAATAAAGCAGCAGCTGGGGCAGCTGCTTGACCAATAATGCACTGGCTGTGGTAGCTGCATGCCCAATAATGCAGTGGTTGGGGTAAGTGCTTACCCAATAAAGCAGTGACTGGGGTAGCTGCTTGCCAAATAATGCAGTGCCTGGGGTAGCTGATTACCCAATAATGCAGTGGCATGGGTAGCTGCTTGCCCAATAAAACAGTGGCTGGGGTAGCTGCTTGCCTAATAGTGAAGTGGATAGGGTAGCTGCTTGCTCAGTAAAGCAGTGATGGGGGTAGTTGCTTGCCCAGTAGTGGAATGGGTGAGGTAGCTGCTTGCTCTATAAAGCAGTGACTGGGGTAGCTGCTTGCCCAGTAAAGCAGTTCCTGAGGTAGCTGTTTGCGCAATAAAGCAGTGCATGGGGTAGCTGCTTGCCCAATAAATTAGTGCCTGGGTAGCTGCTTGCCCAATAAAGCAGTGCCTGGGGTAGCTGGTCGCCCAATAACGAAGTGACTGGGCTAGCTCCTTGCCCAATAAAGCAGTGACTGGGGTAGTTGCTTGTGCAATAGTGCAATGACTGAGGTAGCTGCTTGCTCAATAATGCAATGGCTGGGGTAGTTGCTTGCCCAATAATGCAGTGGCTGGGGTCGCTGCTTGCCCAATAAAGCAGTGACTGAGGTAGCTGCTTGCCCAATAAAGCAGTGCGTGGGGTAGCTGCTTACCCAATAAAGCAGTGCGTGGGGTAGCTGCTTGCCCAATAAAGTAGTGCCTGGGTAGCTGATTGCCCAATAAGGCAGTGCCTGGGGTAGCTGCTTGCCCAATAAAGCAGTGACTGGGGTAGCTGCTTGCCATTAAAGCAGTGACTGGGGTAGCTGCTTGCCCAATAAAGCAGTGCGTGGGGTAGCTGCTTGCCCATTTAATTAGTGCCTGGATTAGCTGCTTGCCCAACAAAGCAGTGCCTGGGGTAGCTGCTTGCCTAATACTGCAGTGACTGGGGTAGCTGCTTGCCCAATAAAGCAGTGCCTGGGGTAACTTCTTGCTCAATAAGTCAGTGCCTGGTGTTCCTGCTTGTCCAATAAAGCAGTGCCTGGGATAGCTGTGTGCCCAATAAAGCAGTGCCTGGGGTAGTGCTTGACCAGTAATGCAGTGGCTGTGGTAGCTGCTTGCCCAATAATGCAGTGGCTAGGGTAGCTGCTTGCCCAATAAAACAGTGGCTGGGGTAGCTGTTTGCCTAATAATGAAGTGGATAGGGTAGCTGCTTGCTCAGTAAGGCAGTGACTGGGGTAGTTGCATGCCCAATAGTGCAATGGCTGAGGTTGCTGCTTGCTCAATAATACAGTGGCTGGGGTAGCTGCTTGCCCAATAATGCAGTGGCTAGGGTCACTGTTTGCCCAATAAAGCAGTGACTGGGGTAGCTGCTTGCCCAATAAAGCAGTGCCTGGGGTAGCTGCTTGCTCAATAAAGCAATGCCTGGTGTAGCTGCTTGCCCAATAAAGTAGTGCCTGGGGTAGCTGCTTGCCCAATGAAGCAGTGCCTGGTTTAGCTGCTTGCCCAGTAATGCAGTGACTGGGGTAGCTACTTGCCCAATAAAGCAGTGCCTGTGGTAGCTGCTTGCCCAATAAAGCAGTGCCTGGTGTAGCTGCTTGCCCAATAAAGCAGTGCCTGGAGTGGCTGTGTGCCCAATAAAGCAGTGACTGGGGCAGCTGTGTGCCCAATAAAGCAGTGCCTGGGGTAGCTGCTTGCCCAATTATGCAGTGACTGGGGTAGCTGCTTGCGCAGTAATGCAGTGGCTATGGGAGCTCCTTGCCCAATAATGCAGTGGCTGGGGTAGCTGCTTGCCCAATAATACAGTGGCTAGGGGAGCTCGTTGCCCAATAATGCAGTGGCTGGGGGAGCTGCTTGCCCAGTAATGCAGTGGCTGGGGTAGCTGCATGCCCAATAATGCAGTGCCTAGTGTAGCTCTTGCCCAATAGTGCAGTGGCTAGGGAAGCTGCTTGCCCAGTAATGCAGTGGATGGGGTAGCTGCTTGCCCAATAATGCAGTGGCGGGGGTAGCTGCTTGCCCAATAAAGCAGTGCCTGGGGTAGCTGTGTGCCCAATAAAGCAGTGCCTGGGGTAGCTGCCTGCCCAATAAAGCAGTGCCTGGGGTAGCTGCTTGTCCAATAACGCTCTGACTGGTGTAGCTGCTTGCGCAATAATGCGGTGCCCGGGGTAGCTGCTTGCCCAATAAAGCAGTGCCTGGTGTGGCTGCTTGCCCAATAAAGCAGTGCCTGGGGTAGCTGTGTGCCCAATAAAGCAGTGATTGGGGTAGCTGCTTGCCCAATAATGCAGTGGCTATGGGAGCTGCTTGCCTAATAATGCAGTGGCTGGGGTAGCTGCTTGACCAATAATGCAGTGGCTGGAGTAGCTGCTTACCCTATAAAGCAATGCCTGGGGTAGCTTCTTGCTCAATAAGTCAGTGCCTGGTGTTGCTGCTTGTCCAATAAAGCAGTCCCTGGGATAGCTGTGTGCCCAATAAAGCAGTGCCTGGGGTAGTGCTTGACCAGTAATGCAGTGGCTGTGGTAGCTGCTTGCCCAATAATGCAGTGGATAGGATAGCTGCTTGCCCAATAAAACAGTGGCTGGGTTAGCTGTTTGCCTAATAATGAAGTGGATAGGGTAGCTGCTTGCTCAGTAAGGCAGTGACTGGGGGAGTTGCTTGCCCAATAGTGCAATGGCTGAGGTTGCTGCTTGCTCAATAATGCAGTGGCTGGGGTAGCTGCTTGCCCAATAATGCAGTGGCTGGGGTCACTGCTTGCCCAATAAAGCAGTGACTGGGGTAGGTGCTTGCCCAATAAAGCAGTGCCTGGGGTAGCTGCTTGCTCAATAAAGCAATGCCTGGTGTAGCTGCTTGCCCAATAAAGTAGTGCCTGGGGTAGCTGCTTGCCCAATGAAGCAGTGCCTGGGTTAGCTGCTTGCCCAGTCACGCAGTGACTGGGGTAGCTACTTGCCCAATAAAGCAGTGCCTGGGGTAGCTGCTTGCCCAATAAAGCAGTGCCTGGTGTAGCTGCTTGCCCAATAAAGCAGTGCCTTGGTGGCTGTGTGCCCAATAAAGCAGTGACTGGGGCAGCTGTGTGCCCAATAAAGCAGTGCCTGGGGTAGCTGCTTGCCCAATTATGCAGTGACTGGGGTAGCTGCTTGCCCAGTAATGCAGTGGCTATGGGAGCTCCTTGCCCAATAATGCAGTGGCTGGGGTAGCTGCTTGCCCAATAATGCAGTGGCTAGGGGAGCTCCTTGCCCAATAATGCAGTGGATGGGGGAGCTGCTTGCCCAGTAATGCATTGGCTGGGGTAGCTGCATGCCCAATAATGCGGTGGCTAGTGTAGCTCTTGCCCAATAGTGCAGTGGCTAGGGGAGCTGCTTGCCCAGTAATGCAGTGGATGGGGTAGCTGCTTGCCCAATAATGCAGTGGTTAGGGTAAGTGCTTACCCAATAATGCATTGACTGAGGTAGCTGATTGCCCAATAAAGCAGTGACTGGCATAGCTGCTTGCCCAATAATGCAGTGGCTGGGGTATCTGCTTGCCCAATAATGCAGTGGCAGGGGTAGCTGCTTGTCCAATAAAGCAGTCACTGGGGTAGCTGCTTGCCCAATAAAGCAGTGCCTGGGGTAGCTGTTTGCCCAGTAAAGCAGTGCCTGGGGTAGCTGCTTGCCCAATAAAGTAGTGCCTGGGGCAGCTGCTTGCCCAATAAAGCAGTTGCTGGGGTAGCTGCTTGCCCAGTAACGCTGTGACTGTGGTAGCTGCTTGCCCAATAACGCAATGCCTGGGGTAGTTGCTTGCTCAATAAAGTAGTGCCTGTTGTAGCTGCTTGCCCAATAAAGCAGTGCCTGGGGTAGCTGTGTGCCCAGTAAAGCAGTGCCTGGGGTAGCTGTGTGCCCAATAAAGCAGTGCCTGGGGTAGCTGCTTGCCCAATTATGCAGTGACTGGGGTAGCTGCTTCCCCAATAAAGCAGTGCCTGGTGTAGCTGCTTGCCCAATAAAGCAGTTTCTGGGGTAGCTGCTTGCCCAATAAAGGAGTGCCTGGGGTAGCTGATTACCCAGTAATACAGTGGCAGGGGTAGCTGCTTGCCCAATAAAACAGTGGCTGGGGTAGCTGCTTGCCTAATAATGAATTGGATAGGGTAGCTGCTTGCTCAGTAAAGCAGTGACTTGGGTAGTTGCTTGCCCAATAGTGCAATGGCTGAGGTAGCTGCCTGCTCAATAATGCAGTGGCTGGGGTAGCTGCTTGCGCAATAATGCAGTGACTGGGGTAGCTGCTTGCCCAAGAATGCAGTTGCTAGGATAGCCGCTTGCCCAATAACGCCATGGATTGGGTAGCTGCTTGCCCAGTAATGCAGTGGCTGGGGTAGCTGGTTGCCCAATAATGCAGTGGCTGTGATAGCTGCTTGCCCAATAATGTATGGACTAGGGTAGCTGTTGCCCAATAATGCAGTGGCTGGGGTAGCTGCTTGCCCAATAATGCGATGCCTGGGGTAGCTTCTTGCCCAATAATGGATTAGCTGGGGTAGCTGCTTGCCCAATAATGCAATGGCTGGTGTAGCTGCTTGCCTAATAATGCAGTGGCTAGGGTAGCTGCTTGCCCAATAAAGCAGCGGCTGGGGTAGCTGCTTGCCCAATAAAGCAGTGACTAGTGTAGTTCCTTGCCCAATAAAGCAGTAGCTGGGGTAGCTACTTGCCCAGTAATGCAGTGGCTGTGGTGCTGCTGGGTCACTGCTGCAGCCTGACAGTTGGCTGTGGAAATGTAAACTTAGTGCTTCAGATATTTTGAGGGAGGGAGCTGGCTTGTCCACTGTAATAGTTTTCCCAGGGAACAGCAAAGACATGGAGCCATTTGTACAACGAAGGGGCCAATGAGCCTTGCTATCAGTGTCCCGGGGGGGGGTATGGAGGAAAAACAACAGCTGTGGGATGATGACCCAGACGCTCTCCGGCACCATGCCACTCTCCAACCACACTGGATCCTGCTCCATAGGAGAATGTCCCCAAAGGTCCCACCTCAGGAAACAGGCTTTGGGGATGTGGGTTGGAGGTATTTATCTGGGCTGAGAAATCACCACTGAGATCAGACATGGATGGCTAACCAGGAGTGTAAATGCATCTATGGAAAAAATAAGCAAATACATTTTTGTTTGCATATTCAAATCCTGGGATGGGTTGTGATAGAATATTTATTTATTAAGTGTCTTTTCAGAGTTCAAAGCACTGTACAGTACAAACAAATTATAAATACTTATAAAGAGGTAAATACAAATACAGGAACATGATTGCGCTCTAGTGCATTACCACAAATTACTCAGAGCTACCATTCTCCTGAAAAGATCTGCCTAAACAGCCAGGCATTTAACTGTGATTTAAAACTTTCCACTGAGAAGGCATAATGGATAGATTTGGGGACAATATTAGAAACATAGACAATGATGGCAGAAAAAGACCAAAGGTCCATCCAGTTTGCCTGAGTTCTTTATTTTGCCATGGGGCCTACTGTTCTACCAGGGTTCTAGCCCTCCACCCACCACCCACCCACCCCATTCTTCTCCACGATTCTGATGCCCTGAGCAACCACTATACCCTTCATTCTATCTCAGCCATGCCTACAATCCATAACGGTTTTTGCACCCACCCCCTCAGCTGGCAGCCTGTTCCACGGCTCCACCACCCTTTCTGTAAAATAGTATTTCCTCATGTCCTTCCTGAACCTCCCTCCTGTTAGTTTCCACTCATGACCACGTGACCGTGAGCTAGTATTCAAGTGAAATTGTTCCCGCAGTTCATCCTGTTAATTCCTTTTGGGAATTTGAAGGTCTCTATCATATCTCCCCCTCTCGCTTCTGCTCTCCAGCAGGTATGTGTTCAGTACCTTGAGGCGCTCCTCATAGGACAAGCCATGCTGGCCCTGAATCATTTCTGTTACCCTGTACTTCGTCATCTCCAGCATATCCCTATCCTTCCTGAGGTGAGGACCCCAGGGAAGTATAACCTCCTTTCTTCTACTATCAGTACCCCTCCTGATACATCCAAGCATCCTATCTGCCTTGCTATAAGTCTTGTTGCACTGCCTTGATTGAGTTAGGGGGTGGCTGATGATAACCCCAAGGTCTCATTTCTCAGCTGTGGTGCTGAATCTCACCCATCCCATTCAGTACTCTGTCCTGGGGTTTGTTCCCTAGGTACATTACCTCACATGTTTTGGCACTGAATTTCAAGTGCCAAACCTTGACCACCCACCCCTCCAGCTTTTGCAAGCCTCTCTGCATTTCCTTTATTCACTCATCACTAACCACACAATATTCCAATATCTCAGGACAGCCAAAGAAAATGCTCAGTCCCCAGTGGATTTTAATCTTCTTGATGGGCCAAACAGAAGCCCAAGTATCCAAACAGAGAACTCTGGTGCCCCAGTAATCCTACTGAAGGGTTGCTAGTAGTTCACAAATATAGAGGGGGTCCCAGTCCATTGATGGCCTTGTATACCAGCTAAAGTATTTTAAATTCAGATTGCCATTTAATTAGCGACCAAGTCAACTGACACAATACGGGAGTAATATGACTTAATCTAGACATACCAGTTAACAATCTGGCTGCTAAATTCTGCAGTAACTGCAGGCGGCGGAGCTGAGCAGCGGGGATGCCATAATAGAATGCACTGCAGTAGTCAATCCGTGAGGTAATGAAAGCTAACACTAGTCTTGGCAGATCGCAATATTCCAGGAAGGGACGCAACCTGGCCACATTCTTCGAAGTGGTAAAAAACACTCCTAAGGACAGAGATTTGAGATGTAAAATCCAGTTGAGTCCTTGAGTTTAAGTACCTCAGTGTTACACTTGACAGTCCACTCTCCTATGCTGCCCATGTAAAATTTATCTCTAGAGCTATTAACTCTAGAACAGGCATGCTGTACCGCCATTGCAAGTGTCTCACCCTAGAGGCTATGCTTGTAGCTGTTACCAGCTCTGTGATCTCGATTGTCGACTATGAACTGATATTCTATGGTGTTGCTACTGACACCACGTTAAGAAGAATCAAAACGGCTCTTAACAATTGCTGTCGTCTTGTGACAGGTGCTGGTAAAAGAACCCTTACCTGTGAGCTCTATAAACAAGCGTCATGGCTCCATTTTCAAGGAAGGATTGCCTACCAACTCGGCCTCCTGGCCAAGAAAATCTGCTTCGGCCATACCCCTCCTGCCACTTGTGACCTGATACCACCAGCCACCTACTCACGCTGCACTCACAGTGCTGAGAAACCCTCTTTCCAGATTCCCTTTTGTCGCACCACACAAACTCAACGCTCCTTTTTTGCCAGGGCCCCCTCTCTAGTGAATGGTCTCCCTCCTGAGGTCTGGTCAGAAACTAGACTTGTCCCTTCAAAAGTAACCAATGCCAGCACCTCTCTAGTCTTAGCAATTGTGACTGCCCCAGCTAGGCTGCCTCTTCTCCTCTTCCACTCTTCCCCTCCTCCTCCTCCTCATCTCCAACCCTCTCGCTCTGCTAATTTCCTAACCTCTATTTCCCACTTCCTCTCTCACCTCCCTCTTCACTTCCCCTATTTTTCCCATCCCTTTCTGCTTTCTGCCCCCCCAGCACTTAGTATTGAAACCTGCACTTTATGACAAAGCCTCGTAACTGACTGCCTCCTACTTACTTATTTGTCCCTCTTCCCCATTGCTCCTGCAATCCTTTTCTAACTTAAAAATGTCATAACTGCTTACTACTGTTTTTAAATCCTGTATCCGGTTGTTCCTTTCATTCTTTTTTGTCTCGTTTTGGTTGTACTGCTCATTTTGATATTTCTGACACGGAATCTTTGTAAATGAACCTCTGGTTCAAAGGTACTTGTTATCCTAGTATACAAAAAATAAATACATAAATAAATAAAATTGGCTGTCAAAACTACTTCCAGACTGTGAACTTCCTCCCTAATCAGAAGCACTGCCCCATAACATACAAGGGGACAAGATTTTCTTTTGCTGCAGATACCAAGCGATCTGAGCCCACCAGAAGAAACTTGGTCTTGCTGGGGTTGAATCTCAGCCAGCTTGTACTCATCCAGTACTTGATCTCCATGGTGGCTTTCTCAACCACTCGCATCAGATCCCACTTACCAAGTCTAAATGAAAGGTAAAGCTGAGTGTCAGCTGCATAATGGTGAAAACTTAAGCCATACCTTTGGATCACTTCTGCCAGAGAAAGCATACTGTATATACTTCAATCAATCAATCAACCAAAATCTTTATTTTGCTAGGCGGAACATCATTAAGACAAGTTCATTTACAAAATGGACCTGGGGCAAAACAATTGCCAACAGGGTTAAGACATCACAGGTTAAGTGAACGTACATAACAATTACATAGTAATAATAACATAATAACATATAACCATTGCATGTGACAAGATACTTGCACCAGAACATAGCAATAGGTTCAACAGGAGGTAGTGCCATTTGAATACAATTGCATGGATACAGATATATGGACGTACGGTAATGAGCTAAAGTTTATACAGTAAAAATCATTGGAGAAGTCATAGTGAGCAGGAGTGGCAGTTCCTCTAGCACAGTGGTTCTCAAATGGTGAGGCCAGTCTCCCAAGGGAGGCCCCAAATTATTCCAGGGGAGGCCCAGTCAAGTCTGAGAATGTACAGTATTTAAATTTTAAGTGTTGGCTGTTTTGTGTGAAAGGATAAAACAAATTAATAAATATGGATAATTGCAGGTGAGATTTTTTTACTTATGCACAGATCTGTGACCGGGAAGTCCCCATTGAGCCAAAGCTTGTTTATAGGTGTGTATTTATATGTCAGTTAATGCCTGGAGAAGACATGCTGTGTCAAGGCTTGTTTCTACAATAGGTATTTGTATGCAAATTAGTGACTTGGAAAGGCACACTGAGTCAAGGCTCATTTCTATAGTAGGTATTTATATGTAAATTAGTAACTGGGAAAGGCACAGTGCTCCGATGCATGTTTTCAGGTGTGACCTGAGGTAAGGGTACAAGGAAGTTACCTAACTGCAGGGTAAGAGGGGGGAGATGAAGTGGCTAGGTTAGTTGTTCCAGACAGAGAGGAAACAGAGTAACAAGGGCCCAAGAGTCAGAAAAAAGGAGTAACAAGTATAACCTGGGTTGCCGGGTCAGGGGTGGGGAGCAATAAGTTGAATAAAAAGAAAATATACTCAGTCAGCTTTATTAGTTTCACTTTATTCCTGGTGTACTGTGCAAAGTAGGATTTTTTTTTCTGTGGGGAGGCCCAAGATTTTTTACCAAATTTGAGGGAGGCTCGAAATCTTTTTCATGGCTTGGGGGAGGCTCACTATCACAAAGTGTGAGAACTAATGCTATAGCATCACAGTGCAAAGAAGATTGAGATGTAAGAGTCCTTTGATAAGTACTGTAGGCATGGCCTGGCAAGTGGGGTGGGAAGGGAAGGGGTATATGGAGTGGGGAGGGAAGGTCAGCCGAGATAGGAGAGGGTTGGACATGATGGCCTAGGGAGGAAGGACTGTTCGAAGGGAGAACACGACTGATGCCACAGGCAATGGTTGGGGTTTAAGTCCAATATTTGAAGCAAAGACAGATCATGATGTTGGGCCCTTGATTTGGACAATGACAGAAGGGAGGACTCAAATAACGCCTCAGGCAATGATTGAGGTTTAAGTCCAGAATTTAAAACAGTAACAAATTGTGATGTTAAGACCTTGACTTGACACAATGACAGACCTTGGAGAAGGTCCTCAGGAACAAGGATTTGAAGAGGGAGAATGTGACAGGGGTAGCGAGCCTTAAGGTTTTCTGGATCTTATTCCAGAGTGTACGAAGAGTGAAGCTTATTGAGGCTCTACCAAAGCACATTTCAACTTTAGGGATAGCCAGAGATAAGATGGTAAGACTTCTGAGAGAACAGGCAATAGGGATGCAAGGAGTTAGGCAGCTTGTGAGGTACTGAGGTAATTTATGAGTGATTGCCTTATATGTCTATAGAGTAGCATTCTTTTGCCTCCTGAAGCTAAGGGAGCTCCAGCCTACGGAAGAATAGAGGATGCAGTGGTGCGTGCCATAAGGGGCATCCGAAATTAACCTACGGGCTCTGTGGTATAAGGTATCAAGCTTGGAGAAAGCTGTGCTAGTACTATGGCCATATAGGAAGTCCGCCTAGTCTAGGAGAGGCAAGAAGGTAGCTTGGACTAGGAGTTTTCTAGCCTCCTGGGTTAGTGAGTGCTTGATCCTGAAGAAAATACTGAGCCTTTGACGTAGTTTCTTAGTGAGTTCATCAGTGTGATCAATGAAGGACAATTTGTAGTCAGTCCAGACCCCCAGGTATTTGAATTTTTCCATGAACTCCAGGTCTTCTCCCAAAAGGGTGATTATGTGAGGAACCTTATCTGGGGTTTTGGGGGTTTGAGTTGAGGGGCCAGTGGAGAGAAAATCATGGCCTTAGTTTTTTTGGCATTGAGCAAGAGTTTCAAGTTGAGTAAATTCTTTTGGAGAATGTCGAAATCATTCTGGAGGTCCAAAATGGCTTGATCCGGAGTTGATCTGTCAATGTATAGCACTGTATCATCAGCGAAGAGACAAATACTAGATGACTTTAGGCCAGTGTCAATTTGATTAATATAAATGGCAAAGAGAAGTGGACCAAGTACGTATCCTTTGGGGACACCTCTAAGGAGTATTTTTATGGTGATAGGTCTCCTTCTGCCTTGATTTGCTGCTCTCTGTCCACAAGATAGTTTGCAAACCAACTTAGGGCCAGGTTGTCCACCCCAAATTTCTTCAGGGTCACCAGGAGTAAATCATGGTCCACCATGTCGAAAGCCTTGCTGAGGTCCAGAAACAAGGCGCATATGTATTGTCTGTTATCAAGTGCAGACTGCCAGTCATTTATAACCTTTGCAAGGGCAATGGAGGTACTACGCATGGGACGGAAACCAGATTGAATCAGGTTTAGTAGATTAAAACTTTCCAGATGAGATCTGAGCTGTTCATTTACTACCTTCTCCAATAGTTTTGACAAGGCCGGGAGCAAGGAGATTGGGCAGTAATTGTTTAGGTCACAGGAGTCCCCTGATTTGAATAGAGGGATGACATGGGCCATCTTCCAGACCTTTGGGAGGGAGCCCTGATTGAGAGACAAATTGAAAAGGTGGGTAATAGGGGGAGCCAAAATACAGTAGGCCAACTTTAGGAAGAAAGGCTCAATCATATCCGTTCCCGGACTTTTCTTAGTATCAAGTTGAAGAAGGAGATCTCAACCTATTTGACGGTGACTGGACAGAAGGTGAAAGAGTGGTAAGGGTCAAAAGATTCTGGATCTTGGCAATCAGATGACTGACTAAGGAACTGTGCCCTGATGGCATTTGCTGGGGAGGTATCAAAAGCCATCCCTGCTGTGGCAAAGTGACTGTTAAGGAGGTCAAGGATCTCATTTTTATCTGTAGTGTGGGTACCACCAGTTGAAATTTTGTGGGGAAGCATGCCAGCGCTGTTATGGCCTTCTACCTCCCTTAAAGTTTTCCAAAACCTAGTAGCAGAGTTAATGGATGCGTTAAGCTCAGAGCGGAAATAACTAGACTTTGCAGCTCTGATAGTTTTCGTGCAGAAATTCCTTGCGGTTTGGAAAGCAGACCAGTCTGTGGCCAATTTAGACTTTCTGGCTCTTTTCCAAACAGCATCCCTATGCCATAAGGCAGTCTTTAGGTTATCCATGAACCAGGGACAGGATTTTCTTTTGGTTCTGCTTTTGGTAACTGGGGCATGGAGGTCTAGGGTTCTGGTGAGTATTTCATGAAGTATCTCGTGTGCCTTTTCCACAGAAGATGCAAGGTAAAATTTCTGCCAGTTAGCATACTGGAGGTCGTAGAGAAAAGCATCTAGGCAGAAGTTCCATTTACATCTCTTATGGATGTATTTAGAGGAAGAGGAAGTTTGGAGTTGTGCCGACCTTACACATGCAATGGCACTGTGGTCACTGATGTCGTTAAAGAATACACATGAGCAGGAGAAGAGGTGAGGCTTCTTACAAGGATTAGGTTGAGAAGGGAGCTACGCTCTGGGTTTTTGGTGTTTGGGCGGGTAGCTTCATTAATGATCTGGGTAAGTCCATGGGCATCACATAATTCTTTCAATGGTAAGGAGACTGGAAAGAGACAGTCAAGGTTGAGGTCACCAATTACGGATACTTCTGATGAGGTGGTATCTAGTATGTTATTTAGGTGTTTGAGCAGAGAGAAGCCAGCTGAAGGGGGCCTATAGCACCCATTAATGCAGACAGAGGTTGATTTGGCTGGTTGAATTCTTAGCGTGAGGTACTCAAACTCCTTAGGGACTGTAGTCGTGTCCACCATAGTTGCAGTAATGTTGTCCCGGACATAGATGGCTACTCCCCCTTCCCGGGATTTCCTATCAGTACGAAACAAGTAGTACGAAGGAATGTTAACCTCATAGTCCAGGGTGGTTGGTCTTAGCCAAGTTTCGGAGATTACAAGTACATCAGGAGAGCAGTGGAGGGTGCAAGTTTTGATAGCATCAAACTTTTTCAGAAGGCTGCAGGCATTCAAATGCAAAAATGATAACCCTTTTAGTAAAGGTAGGTCAGCTGGGCAGGAATGGAGGGGGGGGGGTCTGGGGTTTAATTCAACATTACCAGCACAGATAAGTAGCAGCAGGAGTATCTTTTTTATAGCACTAAGAAGTAGTCGGAACGGCTGAATTTTGCCCCGAGGCATGGGCAGTTTCTGAAACTCTTCTCCAAGGCCAAATAGCAAGGCGAGGGGCGACAGTAAGCATACAGAATAGCTTTGCTTGAAAGAACAAACCCATGAGAGAGAGGCAGTTGGTACCCAACATGAGTACAGCAGTGTATGGTAGTATAGAGGCCAGGTAGGGTAAGTGGTAGTGGGAGGGAAACATTTAGAAATGTGTGTGTAAGATTTAGGTAGCCTGTGAATATGCCTGGGTGTTGAAAATGTTTTGGGTTTAGAGACCCACGGTATGTGACGGTTACACTAATAAGTAGAAATCCTATGCTGAATGGATGAAGCAGCATTGGGGAGAGTATAGAGCCCTGAGGGACATCACACACAACCGGGGAAGGGGCTGATCGACAATTGCCCAACAGCATGGTCCGGTTGCGATTTTCCAGGAAAGATCTGAACCAGTGTAACACGGTGCCAGACAAACCACAGGCACTCAGCAGGTGCTCAACCAACTCCCCATGATCCTCAATATCAAACGTTGATAACTGGTCAAGGAGAACCAGAACAGAACTCTCTCCCCGATCCCTCGCCAGGAGCAGATCATTCATGACCCAGACCAAGGCAGTCTCCATGCTGTGGCATGAACAGAAACCAGACTAGTGCAAGGAACCCCCCACCCCTAGTACACAAGCTTGGGGGGGGGTCATATTTCTATACATTAATTAATTAATATTAAAAGTTTTACCAGGAAAGACATCTGGAGCTGATAACAGCTTGTTTATGAAAACAGCAAAAAGATCGCACTACTGGGACTGGGATCCTCACAATACACTCATTGCCAAAACACATTGAAAAATCTGACACACACCCCTGGTTGAGAAAACAGACACTGGCTCAGACCATTATTAGTGAAGAAAGTCCTTGTTCTATTTAGTGCCACATGCAAAATAAACAGTTCCGAACACCTGACATGTTTTTTTTGCATGTGGCACTGAACAAAACAAGCACTTGCTTCACCAATAGTGGTCTGAGCCAGTGTCTGTTTTCTCAGCCAGGGGTGAGTGTCAGATTTTTCAATGTGTTTCAACAGCTTCTTTCCAGATGCATCGGGGGGGGTGGGGTGAGGAAGTAAATAATACAAAGGTATCAGAGAAAATAAAATACAGTAAGGTGTAATACTAATAAAGATGAAACACATTACAGTTCAGCAGTCATGTATTTCAAGCAGGTAAACCAGCGCAACCCAAAAGTCCTGACTGCGAACACCAGGTTAGGGGCAGATTAATACCACCCAGACTGTGCGAAGGTGCAAGACTTATCAGTGCAAGTACAATACAGTAAAGTATAGAAGCAATGCATACATTTCCATCGTGACCACATAGTAGGAACATATCAATGCCACACAGACTGGCTGCATAGGATGGGTAGAAAATTGCTCTGAGTCGGGTTGGGGCACCCAACAAACAGGGAAAAGGGGACACTGAAACGAAAGGCTTTTCTGCTGAGGTTGTGTTTTGTTAATGATCTCTTTATATATTTTTTTTGCCCCACAGTATACCAAGAGCAGGTGGGAAGTTACTGCGAAGGCAGAGCCTCATCTTCAAGGACAATTTTATATCCACACAGACTCTCCAGCCTGCGGGAATCACTGGATGAAATCTCCAATCTCCTTCCATAAACTCAAACTGAGCAACAGTGACCTGAGTCAGAACCATGTGGTAAGGAGTGTTTTGTTGTTCCAACCCTTTTCTAGTCCTCATGTCCAGGACAGGAGTTGTTTGTAGGCTGTGAAACCTCATCAGCTGCAGCCCCAAGACACCTCGCTTGTTTCTTTAAAGAGCACCTTTCATGCTCTGTTACAGAATATCCCCTTCCCCAAGGAACCTTACCTGGTTCAGAGTTCAACAGTATTAAAAAAACATTTTTATATGCTGGCATTTTCGTGAGTGAATGGATCACATTTTGGCTCAGAGGAGCTGAACCGCTGATCCCTTCCACTTTCCAGTTTGGAGATGCACCCTCACACTGTCGCATGTCCTGACATCACAATGTGCTTGCACAGGGGCACACTCCATAGGCATGTATGGAATGCGTCCTCCATGCAAGCACATTGTGATGTCACAATATGGAACAGTGTGGGGGCATGTCTCCAAACCGAGAAGTGGAGTGGATCGCGGTCATTCCCTCAGAGCTAAAATATGATCCTTTTGTTCGAAAATGCCAGCATATAAAAATGCTTTCATTAATACCGTCGAACTCAGAGCCAGATAAGGGTCCATTGTAACTGTGAGCACTCACACCATGAAAGGTGCTCTTTAATAACAATGGAATATTCTGCCACCCTCCTGCTGGGCTTTTATGAATCTGAATGAACTCCGCAGCACTTTGATTTGATGTGTAAACAGACAGCTCTGTGTCTCATTTGAATCAACATCCAACTCGTAGACCTGACTTGACACTCAGCTCTGCTTTCATTGACCAGATGAAGAGAGTACAACTCTCAACATTTTGTCTCAAAAACAATTTTGTTAGTCCAATAAAAGGTATCATCTTCAACATAGTTCTTGTTTTTTTTATTCATCTACATTTTCGACTGGAATAACACAGCTACCATATTTCTTTGTTGCTAAGAACAGAGAAACAGTCTACACTAAGAGCCCCATAACAAAGTGTGGGGTTGTTGCCAATTTGCACTTTGTGTGCAAAACAGTGTTTTCACGTACTATTTACTGCAGTATAGTAGATTGTATCAGGGTAATTCTGTTGACCTACATGCTAACATTTACTGTAACCATCCTCCCTCCCCTCTCTAAAGCCCTGGAGAAAGTGGTGGCCATTCAAATCACTGATTATCTGGCTAAGCATAACATCTTATGCCCAGAGCAACATGGCTTCCGTGCGGGTCACAGTACCAGCACTGCCCTTATTGAATTCTCCAACTTCCTACACTCCTCCTTGGATACCAGCTCCCTAGCTGGTGCAGTGTTCATTGACCTCTCAAAGGCTTTCGACACTGTCTCCCATCCACTGCTGCTGAATGCACTCTGCCTCACTGGTCTCTCGGCTGGCCCTGGCATGGTGTGCTAGCTATCTTGACACTCGATCCCAGTGTGTCAAGATTATATACACTCTCCGTACCCATCCCATTCTCTCTCTGGGTCCCCAAGGCTCCATCCTGGGCCCCTTCTCTTCTCGCTGTATCTGAAACACCCTGCCCAGTGCATGCTCTGGCAAAATTCTGCTGTATGCAGATGACGCTGTCCTTTTGCCACCCACCGTAATCCCATCTCCCTACAGGACTCCCTACAGCAGTCTTTCAACAGTGCCGAGGCTTGGTTTAAGGAGCTTAGACTCGTCATCAATCTTAAGAAAACAAAACTATGCTCTTTCACACCCCAAAACAAAGCTAGCAACCACCCACTCTATATCCTTCAAGCACCAACCAACCACTGGAACAAGTCTGCTCCTACAAATACCTTGGGGTTACCTTGATTCAGCCCTCACATTTCACAACCACATCGATGCCCTAACATCCACCACCAACACATGGCTTGGCATCCTACTCCACCATAAAACCTGCCTTCCCCAAATGCTCTCCGGCTAGCTGTTACCATACGTCCATTCTGTCCCTTTGTAGACTATGGTTACTAGTATACTGTGCTGCCGACACCACTGCACTCAACAAAATTCACCTAACCCTGAATAAAGCATGCAGATTGATTACTGGTGCCCCCAGGCTTTACACACACCTGTCAGCTATATGTCGATGCTAACCTGCTTACCCTGGATGAACGGCTCCGATACCAGACCTGTCTCCTCACCAAAAAAACCCTACTCGGGCTCTCCCCCCCTTGGGTAATGGCATCCATCCACCAGAGCCCTCCCACCATTGCAACACGGTCTTCCTACAAGCCCACTCTAAAGGTCCCCAGAACGAGAACCAGCCGTGGCCAGAGGTCCTTCAGCTATAGAGCCCCAACCTGGTTTAACTCTCTCCCTGCCACCATCACCATCTCCACATTCAAAACCGCACTTCGGAACCACATCTTCAGCACTCGTAACTGCTCCTGTCTCTGAACATAGCCTCCACCTCTTTTCTCTTGACAATGCCCCGGCAGCTCTCCACCCAACCATCCCTCCACCACTTCCCTGTACACCATGCCTAGGTTTAACCTGGCCAGTGCCAGCTGTTTTCAATGTTTATCTACCAGAATGCTACTTGATACCGACTTGTGTAATACCTGTTATCAATTACATGTACCCTGTACCCAATTGTATTTGTCTGACCACAATGTGACGTGGCACCTCTGGTGAATGCCTATTGATTTTTTGCAAATCTTTGCTATGTAACCGAAACGCAATGTATGTCTTTATGTGACGAAGTACCTTTGGAAACGAGCCTCTGGCTCAAAGGTTGTAAACTGATTCTTAAATAAATAAATAAATAAAAAATAAGTATCGGCACACCTTTTCTACAGGACAAAGAAAAACTCTCCACACATAGCAAGTAATGTAATTACTTAACTTTACTGGTAATATCAGTATCAAAAAACAGTGACGGCAGACATACAGTGCAAACCAGTGCAGACACAGAAATCCTCATGCACGTTTCACCTGAACACAGGCTTTGTTTTGAAAGATCAGATCTTTTCTCCTTCAGAGTTCATCTGTTCCTGTTGTTGAGTCCCCTGCTGAGGTCATAATACTCTGCTTGTGACAGTAGTCTGTCACAGCAACAGATTGTGATGTCACAACAAAGGATTATGACTTTAAGAGAGGAACAAGCTGCAGAGGCAGATAAAGCTTTGGAAAACTAGCCCGCCCAGTGGCATGGAGGTAGCACTACTGCCGACCATGCCAGCAACTCTGGACCAGGAGCAATCTTAGGTTGATGGGGGCCGGATGGAGAGAGAGGTTTGAGTGTCCGTTGGACTGCTTGCCTCTCCTAGGGAGGGAGGGCTGCCATTTCCTCCAAACGACTGCCACCAGGTGGAGGCCTGGTGGAAGTGTGGGACTGGAGTGACAAGAAAGGTGTGCTCTGGGACTCTGCAGCGTGCACAGCCTCCACACCCATGTGCTGGCGTCAGTACCACAGAATGGGTCTGGGGAGAAAAATGGTGGAACATTGTGCTGAGGCAGGCTTGTATGACGTGCTGTGCACCAACCCCCCCACCACCAGGACATTGCCGGCTGGAATACTGGATTTGTGTCTCAGGGGTGGGGGGGTGGCCATTCCTCTCCTGACCAGGGAGCAATCCATGGGGGTTACCCAAGCCAAGCAGGTAAGCCTGGGGAGGTGTGAACTGGTGGGAGCTGGTGGGGACAAGGACGAGAGAAGTCCTGCCTGCCTCGGCCAGGAGGTATTACATGTATATATAAAAAACTTTGGAAAATTAATCCTTTTTCGTGTAAATTTCTTTAGTATTAAATAACAGGGAGGAGAAATCTACAGCATATATGTGAACTACAAACTGAATTGTGTTTAAATATGTCAGTGGGTAGTCTGCAGTGGCTCTCTCCATCTACAAAATATTGCCCAGATTGAGCCCTATCTTGCACCAGCTAACCTGGTCAGCTGACCTGGTAACGTTGGTACACAACTTTGTCACGTCTAGACTGGATCTCTGCAGTGCCCTTTACCTAGTGTTACTGTATCTGTGGGACTGGTGACTATGGATCTCTGCAGTGCCCTTTACCTAGTGTTATCTGTGGGACTGGTGACTATGGATCTCTGCAGTGCCCTTTACCTAGTGTTATCTGTGGGACTGGTGACTATGGATCTCTACAGTGCCCTTTACCTAGTGTTACCTGTGGGACTGGTGACTGTGGATCTCTGCAGTGCCCTTTACCTAGTGTTATCTGTGGGACTGGTGACTGTGGATCTCTGCAGTGCCCTTTACCTAGTGTTATCTGTGGGACTGGTGACTATGGATCTCTGCAGTGCCCTTTACCTAGTGTTATCTGTGGGACTGGTGACTATGGATCTCTGCAGTGCCCTTTACCTAGTGTTACTGTATCTGTGGGACTGGTGACTATGGATCTCTGCAGTGCCCTTTACCTAGTGTTATCTGTGGGACTGGTGACTATGGATCTCTGCAGTGCCCTTTACCTAGTGTTACCTGTGGGACTGGTGACTATGGATCTCTGCAGTGCCCTTTACCTAGTGTTATCTGTGGGACTGGTGACTATGGATCTCTGCAGTGCCCTTTACCTAGTGTTACCTGTGGGACTGGTGACTATGGATCTCTGCAGTGCCCTTTACCTAGTGTTACCTGTGGGACTGGTGACTATGGATCTCTGCAGTGCCCTTTACCTAGTGTTACTGTATCTGTGGGACTGGTGACTATGGATCTCTGCAGTGCCCTTTACCTAGTGTTACCTGTGGGACTGGTGACTATGGATCTCTGCAGTGCCCTTTACCTAGTGTTATCTGTGGGACTGGTGACTATGGATCTCTGCAGTGCCCTTTACCTAGTGTTACCTGTGGGACTGGTGACTATGGATCTCTGCAGTGCCCTTTACCTAGTGTTATCTGTGGGACTGGTGACTATGGATCTCTGCAGTGCCCTTTACCTAGTGTTACCTGTGGGACTGGTGACCATGGATCTCTGCAGTGCCCTTTACCTAGTGTTACCTGTGGGACTGGTGACTATGGATCTCTGCAGTGCCCTTTACCTAGTGTTACCTGTGGGACTGGTGACTATGGATCTCTGCAGTGCCCTTTACCTAGTGTTACCTGTGGGACTGGTGACTATGGATCTCTGCAGTGCCCTTTACCTAGTGTTACCTGTGGGACTGGTGACTATGGATCTCTGCAGTGCCCTTTACCTAGTGTTACCTGTGGGACTGGTGACTATGGATCTCTGCAGTGCCCTTTACCTAGTGTTACCTGTGGGACTGGTGACTATGGATCTCTGCAGTGCCCTTTACCTAGTGTTACCTGTGGGACTGGTGACTATGGATCTCTGCAGTGCCCTTTACCTAGTGTTACCTGTGGGACTGGTGACTATGGATCTCTGCAGTGCCCTTTACCTAGTGTTACTGTATCTGTGGGACTGGTGACTATGGATCTCTGCAGTGCCCTTTACCTAGTGTTACTGTATCTGTGGGACTGGTGACTATGGATCTCTGCAGTGCCCTTTACCTAGTGTTACTGTATCTGTGGGACTGGTGACTATGGATCTCTGCAGTGCTCTTTACCTAGTGTTATCTGTGGGACTGGTGACTATGGATCTCTGCAGTACCCTTTACCTAGTGTTATCTGTGGGACTGGTGACTATGGATCTCTGCAGTGCCCTTTACCTAGCGTTATCTGTGGGACTGGTGACTATGGATCTCTGCAGTGCCCTTTACCTAGCGTTATCTGTGGGATTGGTGACTATGGATCTCTGCAGTGCCCTTTACCTAGCGTTATCTGTGGGACTGGTGACTATGGATCTCTGCAGTGCCCTTTACCTAGTGTTACTGTATCTGTGGGACTGGTGACTATGGATCTCTGCAGTGCCCTTTACCTAGTGTTATCTGTGGGACTGGTGACTATGGATCTCTGCAGTGCCCTTTACCTAGTGTTATCTGTGGGACTGGTGACTATGGATCTCTGCAGTGCCCTTTACCTAGTGTTACCTGTGGGACTGGTGACTATGGATCTCTGCAGTGCCCTTTACCTAGTGTTATCTGTGGGACTGGTGACTATGGATCTCTGTAGTGCCCTTTACCTAGTGTTACCTGTGGGACTGGTGACTATGGATCTCTGCAGTGCCCTTTACCTAGTGTTACTGTATCTCTGTGGGACTGGTGACTATGGATCTCTGCAGTGCCCTTTACCTAGTGTTATCTGTGGGACTGGTGACTATGGATCTCTGCAGTGCCCTTTACCTAGTGTTATCTGTGGGACTGGTGACTATGGATCTCTGCAGTGCCCTTTACCTAGCGTTATCTGTGGGACTGGTGACTATGGATCTCTGCAGTGCCCTTTACCTAGCGTTATCTGTGGGACTGGTGACTATGGATCTCTGCAGTGCCCTTTACCTAGTGTTATCTGTGGGACTGGTGACTATGGATCTCTGCAGTGCCCTTTACCTAGTGTTACTGTATCTGTGGGATTGGTGACTGTGGATCTCTGCAGTGCCCTTTACCTAGTGTTATCTGTGGGATTGGTGACTATGGCAGGCCTGATTGCTGGGACACCCCATTCTCAGCATACTACGCTGGTACTCCCGTGAGCTGCCCTGGCCTGCAGTTTAGTAGTGCATCAGCTTCACGGTATGATTGTTGGCTTACAAGGCCCAGCATGGTTTGGGTCCTGACTACCCTTAACACCTCCTGATCATCAGAACAAAAAGAGCCTGCACCATGTATGGAACGCATATGCCTCTGTCCCCCTTCCCCCACCGATGGGGGTCTCCTGTGTGTTCTCTGGTCCCATTTAAAATCCTCTGGAGACTGAGCTTTTACAATGGCAGAACCTCTGCTCTTGAGTACCTTGCCTCCTTGTGTGTGAGGGGCCCTTCAGTGGACATTCTTAATCTTTTTTTTTTTTTTGAAACTTTTATTTTTATTCATATAGGTAGGTACAATCCGTGTCCAGTATCCACATATTGATATGTTCAGGCATTTAATTTAAACATACAACAGACATGTATTTTGGGGTACTTTTAAAAGGATAATATCTCTTTACATAAATCCAGTGGAAAGGAGGACATTTTTTAATCTTTTTCAGTTATGGGTTCAGATACTTGAATTGTTTATCTTATTTTTTGTGCTTCCTGTAAAGTAGTTTTTGTTTACTGGATTGTGTAAAGGCACCCAGAGCCTCCAGAACTGAGCACCCAGGAAATATAACTGCCTTGCCTAAACATTATACAAGTCTCCTCGGAGGTGTCAGTGGTTCCTTAAGTGGCTTGCTCAGGGTTGCACACCGAGTCAGTAGTGGGATTTTTTTTGTTCCATATTTCTTTTTGCCCTGGGCACATCCTCCTCACATTTTGTTAGGCCCTTGTGCCAGTGGCCTTCCAGCCCAGTCAGTCAGTCCCCGCAGCTGTTCTGCTAGTGGGGATCTCCACAGAACGGGGCTTGAGAATGCCAGAATCATCATTCTGATGGTCTAAGGCAGTGATTCTCCCCCCTCCATTTTCCCTGATCTCTCTCTACCCTTTGGCATCAGCATGGCCAGTGGTGGCCTCAAGCACACAAAGCATGCCCCTGCAATGAGAACAAGCTCCCTGGCCCAACCGCAGGGGTTGCTGTGGTATCAAAACCCACCGCCAGTCCTCTCTGGCTGAGGTGCACTGCCACGCAGCAGCTATCAGCCTAGCCCGCCTCCTGATGTGGCAACCTGAGTGTGCTCCTGAACTCAAGCTGTCTGCACAACAGGTCAGTACAATGTGCTGCCATTGGGTCATTCTGGCAGCCCTACTGCAGTGGGATTTGAACCTGGGATCCCCTGGTTCACAGCAGGGCCAGATAAAGGCATAGGCCAACAAGGCCCAGACTTAGGGCCCCTGGTAATGTTAATCTGGCCCTGGTTCACAACTTTATAATTGTTTTTCCCTCCCCATGCCAACCATCCCCCATCCGTCTCTTCAGCATCTTCTTTGATTTACCTCATTCAGATCATCCCCCAGGGCTTGCCCCCTGGTGGGGTTGATGGGGTCCATCATTAAGCCCCACTGGGAACATGATCCGGTTTGCACAAATGTTGCCCAGATAGACGAGTGTGGGGCCTATGGTAGACCAGTGTTACTCTACCAGTCGTTATCTATTTTTCCTGTTTCTCCCCCAGTGTGGAGGAAGTGGCATGCAATGACATCATCAGCCATGCTGCTCAAGTTCCCATATGCCGCATGCCAGGCATCTGCCCTGCCTCCATTCCCCCGTATCCAGTCCCCATATCCAGTGTCAGAGTGTTGACCCCCCCAGCCACTGCTAGGGGCCAGGCTACCACCAGGCACTGGTCCCACCCCCTTCCCGGAGGAAGACAGCAGTCTTTGGGATGCTCGATCCTCCTCCCCCAGCTGACCCTCTGACTCCCGAGGTCACTCCCCACCTCGGGTCATCAGCGCCGCAAGGATTAGCGCTACTTCTGTGCTGGTGGGCTGGCTACAGTTCTGTATTCAACCACATAACCAGACTTCCTTATACGTGGAAGTCAGTTAGATCAGTCTGTTGGTACTAGTCTGATAACCGTGAACAACAGAAGGCTCTGCATGTGCATCACATCAGTGACTTGTAAATGATACTGGAATTCCTTGTTTTCCTAGGTTGTTCTGTATTCAATGCACAAGTACTTGCCACGGTTTCATGTTGTCAGAACTGAGGACTCGCAAAGCCAGGACTGGAAATGCCATTCCACCTTTACTTTCCCAGAACTAGCATTCATAGCTGTCACTGCCTACCAGAACAAGGAGGTGTGGTTACTTTTGAGTAAGGCTTTTGAATATGTATGTAAACGGGGAGGACGGTTGACACTTTGTCCATACTTGACAGTCCACTTGCATGAATAGACGAGGGGTATCACCTGAAAAATGAAAAAATGAAAATGAGAGAAGCTGTCTTGAAATGGTGCCATGTACTCTGAAATCTATAACCAGTTGGTGCTCATGACGCGAATCACATTTTTTTTATTCACTCTTCCCCCCTCCCCAATTTCAGCCAGTTCCCTTTACCCCCCCCACCGAGTCCCCAGCCTCATCCCCCCATCATCTCCAGGACTTGCCCACCTTCACCACCCTATGTCACACCCTCCATAGTGAGACCACTGAGATGTGACCAGGTCCTGGTGATGACTCAACCTGCATAGAGCTGCGCCTGGTCAGTGGGTGCGGAGCCTGTGGGACTTTGGCATCATCCTGCTACCAGGCTGATGATTTACCATGTTCTATCCATCCCCTGGAGTCGGCAGTGTGAAAGTGTGCATACACACACACGCACGCAGTGGGCATGTGATTATTCGAGCCAGCCGACTCTCCCACCCTGCTGCCACCCATGCAAAACTGTGCCTCCTGTGCTTCCACAGGAGATGCTCATGCTGCAGCACAGTCAGCCCTCCCTACCCGGAGAGGGTAAGCATCCTTGCTCAAGCTGGTGCTTGAGTCAGCCCGGGAGGAAGCGATTTTGGACTGGTACTAACCAGCGGGGTCAGAATTACGGATGTCAGAGTAGGTGAATATTTGGGATCCAGTGACCATCGCACAGTGTGGTTCAGTCAGAACTACAAAAGGGACATGCCACATGAAGGCGAGGGTTCTGGACTTCAGGAGGGTGGGCTTCATTAGGATGCGGATTTGCCTCAGGGAGGCCCTAGAAGGGGTTGAAAAGGAGGGGGGAGTCGAGGGACAATGGGCCCATCTAAAAGGATCCATAGTGGAGGCAACAAACCTTTGTATTTGGCAAATAGACAAAGGCAAAAGGAAAAGAAAACCACTATGGTTCTCACAGGAGGTGGCCGGGAAAGCATAGAATAATAGAAGCTTGACGGCAGAAAAGGACCCTACCAGCCCATCTAGTCTGCACTTTTTTTTCACCCTACACCTCCCCCTCGCTGCCAGCTCCTGCCCCCCCCAATACTCAGTCCTATATGCTTTTCCCATACCCTCTTGAATTCTTCCACCGATTTAGCCCCACCACTCCGTCTAGTAGTCTGTTCCAGGGCTCCTCCACCCTTTCTGTGAAGAAACACCCTCTCACATTGCCCCTGTATCTTTTTCCTTGCAGTCTGAGGCTGTGCCCTCTAGTTCTGACCCCCTCCATCCTCTTAAGTAAACCCTCTTCTCCCACTTTATTGAGCCCCTTTACATATTTAAAAGTTTCAATCATGTCTCCCCTTTCCCTTCTTGTCTCCAGCATGTACAGATCCAGCTCCTTACTCCCCTGCTTGTATGACTTTTCCTGCATACCCTGCACCATCTTGGCTGCCCTTCTCTGAACCCTCTCCAATGCATCTATATCTTTGTGGAGATGTGGCCTCCAGAACTGAATCCCATACTCCAGGTGCAGCTTCACCATGGCTTTGTAATGCCCCTGCCTATACATGCCAACATTGGCCTTTCCTGCTGCCCTGCTACACTGGATTCCTACCTTAAGTTTTGAGGAGACTATGATCCCCAGATCCCTCTCCTGTTCTGTTACTTTAATTTCCTCCCCACCTAGAGTGTATCCTGCTCTTCTGTTCCTACTCCTCAAGTGCATCACGGCGCACTTCTTGACATTAAATTTCAGCTGCCATGTCCCAAACCATTTGTCAAGCGTCTTTAAGTCCTCCCTCATGTCCTCCACACACCCCCCCCCCCGGGATGTCCACCCTATTGGATATAATTAAGGGCAAAAAAGTTAGCTTTCAAGAAATATAAGGAGACAAAAAGAGGAGGACAGGGCATTCTATCTAGAAAAACAGAGGGAAGCAGGGAAAGCAGTCAGGGGCACTAAGGCAAAGGCAGAGGAAAATATAGCAGAAGTTTAAAAAGGGGACAAGTCTGTCTATAGATACATCAGAGAGAAGAGAAAGACTGGGGGGGATTGTAAGGTTGAACGGGGAGGAAGGGGTGGGAGTGGAAGGGGACCAGGATAAAGCCTCAGTCCTGAACAAATATTTCTGTTTAGTTTTCATGAGGAAAGAGAAAGAGGAGGGACCACAGCTAAGAATCAGGATGGGAAGAAAGGTAGACAACAGCCTGTTCAAAGAGGAGAGAGTCCCGAAAGAACTTACAAAACTAGAGGTGGATAAGGCAATGGGACCAGATGAAACACACCCTGCAATATTAAAGGAGTTGGGGAGGTACTGACAGCCCTATTCAATGAGTCAATGGAGACAGGAGTGGTTCTGGAAGACTGGAGAAGGGCTGATATGATCCCTCTCCACGAAAGTGGGAGGAGGCTGGAAACTATAGACCTGTCACAGCCTGACCTCGGTGGTGGGTAAAATTATGGAATCTCTGCTAAAGGAAAGGACAGTAGAGTACCTTGAATCAAGCAGAGCACAAGATCCGAGGCAGCACAGATTCACGCCAGGGAAGTCCTGTCAAACTAATCCTATTGATTTCTTTGACTGGGTCACTAGGGAAGTGGATCTGGGGAGCGGTGGATGTGGTTTACCTTGACTTCAGCAAGGCGTTTGACACCATTCCACATAGAAGGCTTACAAACAAGCTGGGCAGCCTGGGATTGGATTACAAGATGGTGAACTGGGTAGGAAACTGGTTGAAGGATAGAAAGTAGAGGGTGGTGGTAAAATGGGTTAAATCTGAAGTAGGGAGGGTCTTGACCAGTGGGGTGCCCGAGGGTTCGGTTCTTGAGCCAGTACTGTTTAATATCTACAATAGCAACCCTGCAGAGGGGCTGGAGGGGAAGGTGTGTATCTTTGCAGATTACACAAAGATCTGCCATAGGGTAGACAGTCCGGGAGGGGGTGGAGAAAATAAGTAGGGACCTAGCTAAAATGGAAGAATGATCCAGAGTGTGGCAGCTGGGATTCAATGCAAAGGGCAAAATCATGCACTTGGTGCACAGAAGCCCAGGGGAGGATTGCATGATGAGTGGGGAGATATTAGCAGCCACAAAACAGGAAAGAGATCTGGGGGTCCTCATATCTGACGACCTAAAAGTTGCCAAACAGTGTGCCAAGGCAGTGAGAAGAGCTAGTGGGATGCTGGGGTGCATAGCCAGAGGTATTACCAGCAGAAGAAAAGAGGTCATAATGCCACAGTACAGGTCATTGGTGAGACCTCATTTGGAATACTGCATCCAGTTCTGGAGGCCACAGATCCAGAAGGACATAGGCAGGGTGGAGGCGGTTCAAGGAAGCGCAACAAAAATGGTGCAGGGCATGCACCAAATGCCATATGAGGAGAGACTGGAGGAACTCAACATGTATACCCTGGAGGAGAGGAGAGGAGAGAGAGGGGAGACATGATAGAGACCTTCAAATATCTCAAGGAGATCAATAAGGTACAGGAGGGCATCTTTCAGAAGAGAAAATGCTCTAAAACAACAAGAGGGCATGACATGAGACTGGAAGGGGTGAGAAAGTACTTTTGCACAGAAAGGGTGGTGGAAGTTTGGAATGGCCTGCCCCAGGAGGCGGTAAGAGCAAGCACAGTGGGAGGATTTAAGCATGCATGGGATAGGCACAAGGGAACCCTAGAGGGAGGAAGGAGAAACTACAGCCAATGACCAAGTAAGGTCAGTGGCACATAATTTAAGGTAGGGTAAAGGGACAGACTAAATGGGCCTGGCAGTCCTTATCTTCCATCAATTTCAATTTTTCTACGTCCTCTTGGATGCTCACTCCCTCTCCCACTGGCTGGCCCTCAGCAACCTGGAGTCAATCTTGATCCGGGGTTGCTGGCGTCATGAGCGGTAATCCTACCACTGCACCGACAGGCCGGATGATGAAAATCAAGAGTTAAACCCTTAATGATGGCATGGCGATAACCAATGTTCAGTCATGGGGCTTCTTCCTTGGACATCAGCTAACTAGAAGTTCAGTAACCCCCCCCCCCCATGTTGAAAAGTTTAGTGACCACCTGCAAAAGTTTAGGCATTAGCTTTTAAACATGCAGTTATCAATCAGGATGTTTTCTTGATTAGTTAATTTTTATCTGTAATTTCTTCTCCTCTCTCCAGGCTGCCCCAACCTGGACCCCCCTCCTTCCTCCTGTGATGGGAAACCTTCAACCCCTATCCCCCCAATCTGTGCCTCTCCCTGTTACCTTCAACACTTACCTTGCGTAATGGGGCTGGTATCAAGGGGGTACTACCACAGCTGCATTGCAAGCTGGATCCTGCCAGTGGGAGGGGGATATGGGTCTGAAAGTGCCCTGAGGGGACCATTAACCCACCACGCAGAGCATGGCCAATGTTCACCCTCCACATAGTAGCTCCATTGTACCATCACCTGTGGTCATCAGGTGGCAGGGTTCTATGTGATAAAGGTGAAGAAACAACGGCAAAGACGATAACAGCAAGTGCACATCACTGAAAACCAAAATGGCGATGTGCACTACAGCGACAGGACAAAACAGTGACAGTGCTGTACTTTCTCTGTGGGGGGGGCATCATAAATTACTGTTTTTGCGGAGGGTTATGCCCCCTGCAGCCCCATTACTAAAGTAATCAACTCTGAGGGGATGACAATGAGAACAGGAAAACTCGGGAGGGACTATTGGGGGACATAGTTCGGCAGGGGAAGAACATTGGGGGGGGGTAACCTGCAGGGAGAACAAAGTTGAGAGGGTGGGGGGGGAGGAGAGAATACAACCTCCCAAAAAAACACAATAAACCAAACCAAAAACCAAGAAAAATGTATCTCCTGGAGCCAGTCCCAAACCCAGGTCCACCAGCTACATAGGCAGTGACTCTACCCACTGCACCACCCGGCCAGCTCAAAAGCAGCTTGATGGGGGAAAAAAAAAACCTTTATAGTGTATCTCGCAAGCACTCCCTATAAGCAAAAGCACTGACTTTACCATGCACTAGTAACACCACACAGCCCATGTTGCACTTGCTATTTTTACTTTGCCTAAATTGAGTCGCTCATATTGACTCACTGTAGTCACGGTATACCAGCGGCAGTGCTGCAGCAGAGGCAGCCAGCCTCCCCTTCTGAAGGAGCAGAGTGCCCTATGAGATGCTCAGTCCCCCATCCCAACCCTTCAACAGCCCAGACTCGCATTTGTTCCCAGGTCACAGGCATTGTGAGTGACAGACTTGCCACTGCACCATCGGGCTGGCTCTTCTCAATGATCTATTTGCTTATGAATTGCTACCTGCCAGTGTTTTGCAATTTTTTACTTCATGGCTGGGATTTTCAAAGCTCTGGACGTAACACCTGCATACATATTTTCGACATGTGCTGCATCCAGGGAAATGCATCAGGATGTCTGCATCACATTTTCAAACACCCTGATGCATTTGCAACAGTTTACGTGCTTCACAGCAAAAAAAAAAAAAGAACCACAGAAACAAAAAAACAATGGTGCACATGTCACAATGTTGACATATGAGTATTGTCAGGGTAGTCACACTCAGAAGTTAGAACACCTTTTAGGTGGTCTAAAAATCTGGGTGGATTTTGTGGACCTGCATCCAGAAAATGGACACAGGTGTTTGAAAATCCTGCCCCATGCTTTACACTGTAACCATGTCCTGTTTTTTATAATAAAGTTTTTATTAGGCATGAGGACATTTGTATATATACAGGTCATGTCACATCACATAGATACATTCGTTCAGCTTATATAATTATACATTGGACTTTAAAAACTCTTACGCAGTACTAGGACTAATTGATCACAGGTAATAGACAAATCGCATTTCTGAATAAGTGCTTAACAGATACATAATCCATTTTCTCCATTTTGTATCAAAGACCTCCACTCTATCCCGTACTCTGGCCACCATCCTCTCCAACCTATATATCTCTCTCTTGTCAAGTTTAGCCACTCTTCCTTAGTTGGCAGCCTATTCATTCCCCATGGTCTGGTGATTACTTTTTTTGCTGCCAATATTATCAATGTAGTTTGCAGGTATACATTCTTCTCTACTTTTAGACCAAATGGGGTAGTAGGTGTCAGTATATACCCAGGGGTAAAAAGAACTGGATTTTCATATATTGCCACCAATTCCTGCACTATGTCCCCCCAGTAGGGACCCAACATGCTGCAGTTCCAACATATGTGGGTCTGGTCTGCATGTACTACTCCACATCCCCTCCAGCACCTTCCTTCAGGATTTCCTGTAAAACTAGCTACCACTGCAGGAGTGCAGAAGATCTATATCGTAATTCCCATGCAAACTCTTTCCAATATGGGGAATCCGAGGCTTTAAGCATAAGTGGTGAGGTCATCTTCCAGTTAGTAGCCAGAAGATTAGTCCCCAATTCCAAGGACCAGCAGGCCCTTATCGACTCAGTAGAGTCGTCCGGTTTCTCTCCTAAAGCAAGGTAGACCAGACTAATAGAGTGGCCCAAAGTGGCACCTTGTCTCTGTGAGAGAAGTCATTTTATTATTAGTTGGGGGGCTTTCAGCCACTGCTGTCAGTGCTTCCTCCATTGGTTACAGGTAAGATTGTAACTGCAAATATTTATGAAAGAAGCCTTGGGGCATTTTATACTGAGCCTGGAGCTGGACAAATGAATAAAGGCCCTGTGGGCCTAACAATTGAAAGATATGTTTGATATTATACTTATACCACCGGGTTATGGATCTATCCAAAGCATTGCGTGGAAAGGCACTGTTTACTACAAGGGATTACACTGTAACCATGTCCTACCATATTACTTGGGACGTGCCTGAAGATGGGCAAACTCTTGGCCCAGTGCATTTATCCAGTTACCAAACAAACAAACAAATGCATTTTATCATATTTTGCTGGGGCTCACTAGAGCACACCTTGCCTTGATGGCACCGAACTTCTAAACAGCCTGTATACTGTTTTAAAATGGTTTTCATGTAGAGGATTCTCACCAGCTGCTGGTTTCTTCCTGTAGATAACCAAACTGAAAATTGACAACAATCCCTTTGCCAAGGGATTCAGAGAGTTCAGAATGCACAAAAAGGGGTAAAGAGGCCCTTACTGAAGGGTATCTGTGTTTCATTTGCTTGTATCCCTTAATATCAACAGCTCCCAATTAGCTCCCCTTCATCCAGCTATGAAAACATAGTATAGTGGTGAAAGGACTTGATTCTTATTCATACTTCCAGCTGCATGGCAGAGATTCTACCCAATGTGAGCATGGACAAATATCCAAGCTTAACAGCCGGGGTGCTACCCTCACTCACGCTATGTAATGTTTAATGCCTTTTCCTCTCTGGAATCTGTCTAATCCTACTTTGACAGGCTGAACAGTGGCTAGCTTCCACAATCTCACCAGGTAGGCTGTTTCACCATCCTTTATGTAAGGGATAACACGTGGCAGGGTGTGCGGTTATAAAGAAATAATGCACACCTCGGTTGGTTGTTAGGCATGAGGCATAACCAAGTATCATAGCCACCCAAGCAGTGCATTATTTCCTTATGAATGCACACCCTGGAATATGTCATCCCACTTACAAAATGGCCTTTTATTTGTTTAAAAAAATGTAGTTAGGTGAGGAATGTAGTTGTCAGAAAATAATCAATGGCCATGTGATGTGCTTCGACCAATGAGGTTACAGAATTTTCATGGCCCATTTTCTATATAACGAAGTTACACTTACTGATGTTTTCTCTTATTCCGTTACTCTCCAATTGAGTGGGCATAGGATTAATTTGGCCTAACTGGGAAATCCACCTGGACTCTGCAGGATGCTCCCCCACCTTCAGATTACTGCCCCTTCAATCCATGCCCGCTGCTTCCCTTCAGCAGTCAGGCTCACCTCTTGACTACAACAGTCCAATAGAAAGCAGCTGGGACTTTATGTGACTATGCCTCCACCTGTTTCCCTTTAGTCCTCTGTAAGGCCCTGTTCACACTACAGAACTGTTTTTGAAATCTGTTTTCAAAACCAGTTTAAACTCTTTTAGTGCATCCAGATTATTCAGTAAGTAACCATTCTTGCTAACAGTTTAGTATGTCCCCACTGCTGGTGTTAAAACCATTCTGCCTTTATACTGCATATTAATTCCAACACGCAGAACTTTGCTTTTCTCTCCACACTGCAGCTAGAACTGTTTTAGTAAATCTGTCATGGGTTAAACAGTTTTTACTCTGGTCCAGACATGTGAATGAAAGCATGCTAGCTCCAAAACATTTTTTTAAATTGTTTTGAGATTAGGTACCTAACAGGGTTTAAAACATTTTTTGTTAAAACATTTTGGGAGAAAAGGAACACCAAGGATGAAATAGATTAAAAAAGGTGGGTGGTCTGGTAGAGGGTAATGAAGAGAAAGCAGAGGTACTTAAAAAAAGTACCTCTGTTCAGTCTTCACTAGAGAGAAGGAAGGATCAGTGCCGCTAGGGAACAGAGAGTGGGGACAGGGAGGGGGGGAAGTCGCGATGGCATCATTCATGCTGGCAGGTGTGAAGGTTAGTGGGTAGACAGATGCAACAAACACAGGTAAAAGGTGTAGAACACACTTTCCAGTATTTATTTTACAAAAAATAATAATAAATGTACAGAAAGGAAATAGTTGGTTAGTCTTTCAGTTCAAAACAGTGCATAATTCCCTTAGTGTACAACTTCCAGGCTTAATTCAAGCCAAATAGATTCCTAACACATGAAAGCTTGCATGTACTATGAGATGCTTCCTCCACGACAGTCAGGTCTCCACTAACGACAGTCAGGTCTCCACTAACTGATTCATCTGTTTTGCATCTCAGGAGGTAGGCTTTTATACCTGCCTACTGATTATGTCAACACCATGTGACCTGTCTGACTCACAATTCTCTAAATAAACACAGACAGGCTGACTCATCTGAAATGACATCAGAAAATAGGGTACAGTATGTTTACATGCCTAGATTATTACAGAATCTCTCTTCATTTTCCTTAAAATCAATGTTAACCTCTAAATTGGCATACACCGCTCCCCCCCATTCAAATGGCATCACATTTTAAGGTAACAGTATAAAAGAACTGGCTTTTCATCCGACCGAGTGGTCAGCTCTTCAGCTTAGGAACAGCTACAGTATCTCTGTAGCTAGCTGCCCCTTTTAGCTTCATTCCCCACCAACTCAGAAGAGGGAATAAAACAACAATAAAAATAGTGGCACATGCTGTTCAGCTACACTGTAATGGACAGTTCAACAGTGCAGCATCCTTCTTTCTTTAAACAACAGACTACTTCTTAGACAGACTACACTGTCAGTCTGTATTTACATCAGGCTGTATTTTATTACATTATGCAGCTACCTGCTGGCCCACAAAAATGGGAGGGATGGGGAAGAAAAGAAACAGAAAAATAGGAAATAGATTTAAGTAAGGTCAAAAGGGTGTGTACTGCAGATGCCCAACCTGACAGTAGAAATGAAGATTTAGTGACAGAAGTGGAAAAAGAGGTGCTGTTGCAACAGGCTTAGAGAGGGGGTAAAATATCAAGCAAAAAAAAACAATGGTCCTGAATTTATCAGATAAGGTTTCCCTATCACAACAGGGGCCTAAGTGCCCTGAAGGTAGATAAATCCCCAGGGCCAGATGGAGTGCACCGAAGGGTTCTAAGAGAACTGGCAGAGGCTCTGGTGGATCCCTGGCAGACCAGTTTAACACCTCTCTGGAGTCCAGGATTGTGCCCGAGACTGGAGAACCACACATGTGGTGCCTCTCTACAAAAGTGGGCCAAAGGCTGAACCAGGGAACTACAGGTTGGTCAGCCTAACCTCAAAAGTGGGCAAGCTGGTGGAGAGAGTCCTGAAAGAGGGACTGGTGAGCTTTCTGGAGGATAATGAGCTCCAGGACATGAGGCAACATGGGTCTGTGTCAGGGAGATCCTGCCAGCCGAACCTAACTAACTTCTTCAACTGGGTCACCAGAATAGTGGACAGGGGCCAAGTAGCTGATATCCTGTATCTGGACTTCAGCAAGGCCTTTGGCGCTGTATCTCACAGGAAACTGATCAGGAAGCTAGAAGAGCTAGGGGTGGGGTAAGCTTGATGGTGGGTTAGAAGTTGGCTATAGCATAGAAGTCAAAAGGTGGTGGTGGGAGGACAGGAATTCTCAGAAGCTAGGTCTATGACCAGTGGGATCCCACAGGGCTCTGTGCTCGGTCCAGTGTTTAACATATTCATAAGTAACATAGTGGATGGGATCAGGGATAGGATATGCCTCTTTGTGGATGACATAAAACTCTATGGGAGTGCCGACATGGAGGAGGGGAGACAGGAACTCAGGAAAGACCTGGCTAGGCTGGAGAAGTGGTTTGGCATTTGGTAACTGGGGTTCAATGCTAAAAGGTGTAAATTTATGCACTTGGGGGCGGAAAACCCAGGGACCAAATACTGGTTGGGTGGTGTGCAGGTAACCAGGACAGAGGAGGAGGAAAAGGACCTGGGTGTAATTATCACGAGTGACCTGAAACACTCGGCACAATGCAGGAAGGTTGTGCCCAAAGCAAATCGGATGCTGGGCTGCTTAGCCAGGGGAATCACCAGCAGGAAGGCGGAGGTCATTTCTCCATTGTACTGGTCTCTAGTGAGACCATATATAGAATATAATGTGCAGTACTGATGCCCCTATCTGAAGAAAGATAATGTGTTGGAGGCAGTCCAGAGAAGGGCAACCAAGATGATTCCGGGCCACCAATGGAACACCTATGAAGAGAGGGCTCAGGGGGCTCAACATGTACTTTCTTGACAATGGAAGGGAGCTGGGGTACATGATTGAAACCTTCAAATATCTTAAGGGTATAAACAGGGTGAGCACCAAGGGTCTCTTCAGCCTTAGGGGAAACAAGATCACTAGGGGTAACATCCTAAAGCTGGTGGCGGGAAGGTTCTGAAGGAAGATAAGGAAGCACTTTTTCACCAAGAGGGTGGTGGCTAAGTAGACTAAGTTGCCAGAGGAGGTGGTATCCCTAAAGATAGTGGACAGCTTCGAGACAGATTGAGACAGAGTGAGAGTGAAGTTGCAGTTGGGGGGAAGGGGGTACTTGACAGGGGTCCAGAGGGATATGAGATGGGGGGGCAATTCTCTCTGTAAAAGCAGTGGGAGCTGCACATTCTAGCAGACTAGATAGATCATAAGGTCTTTATCTACTGGCACAATTTTATGTTCGTAGTTTAGGGGGCTTGTTAGTCAGGATGCCAACTATGTTTTGCCTTCTTGTTCGGACCACCACTACCAGCACCTAACCTTTACGTCAGTGAGGGTAGATGCTGTAGGATCAGCCACCATGTCAGTACAACTCCATGTTCACCCAAAGGATAAACTTCAGTGGTGGAGGCAGTTATTGCCCCACACAGGGAGCCAGAGTACACTGACTACACATGGTTTCCTTGACTTAATCCTCCTGGGAGTTGGGTTTTGGGTGTGAATCTGGGTCTCCAACATGGCTGTGCAAAGCCCCAACCCAACTGCCATGGAGCCGCTGGGGAGATTTATTTTTAACCCTTTAACAGCAGGGCATTGCTGTTTTCTCTGATTCCTTGTTCACATTTTTGAAGGGAAAGCTAGCACACTGACCCTATCAAACCAAAGTTGGGATGGGTCTGGGCTACGGGGGACTACTTTTCTCCCCCCCATCTTCTTTCCATCCAGTTTATGCATCTTCCTTTGGCAGACCCTTCATGGTTAAGCTCAGCATCCACATAACCAGACCAGGTCCCCCACAAACTGTTCATCTGGAGCAGAATCTGGTGAGGTTGGGAGTGGCAGCATGAGGCCCCAAGGTTGTCACCCCGCCCCCCCCCCAGCGTTCCAAATATGTCAGCCGTAAGGGATCCCAGGGCATGAATACATTTACATTCTAACACACACATTCTAACACACAACCCAGGTAGAGCCCACCTTTCTTTCAATGAGGTACACACAATGTGTTCGTTCCATGTCGTCAGGGGGCAAATGAACACCGGGCTAACCTGCCTCCCTCCCCAGAGATTGGTAGCATACAAGCAGACTCTTATCCAACTCCCTGATGGCCCAGAGGAACTACCCGAGTTTGGACTGTGAATCTAGGAATGTTTGCATGGCAACTGGATCCCCAGTCTACTATTTCCAAGGCCTTGCTGTACACAGAAGACATATTTGGGATCATCTTACTTCTGTACAGACACTCACAAAAGGCAGCTCTCCTTTGTTGTGCTACAGGTGTGGCAGTCGATTTGAAATCTGCATCAATAATTCACGTTGGGTTCTCTTGCTACATTAGGGTACAAAATAGAACTTAGTTTGCAGTGCAATACACTACATTATAAAACATGTTAATAGATAACAAGACCTGTGATTGGTCCATTCGGCCCATCAGAGCAGTGGTAGCACTACTATTTGCTATGTCAGTGAGTCGGGTTCAGGAATGAGCCAGAGTCGTCAAAGGGCTGGCCTGGGGAGGATGGTAGAGTGTTCCAGTGGATGTTCACCTCCTCAGGAGAGGTAAGGCTCTCAGTATCCACTGCAGTACTGCCACCTGGATGACCGTAGGTGGTGGTGAAAGCAGGAGCCAAAACTCAAGGGAGGAGAATGCTGGCATGCTATGATGCAAATAGCACACTTTGCGTGCACGTGTGCATCAGTCAGGGCTTCTCATGATGCTGGTGGGTCGAGAGAAATACTGAAAACTCTATACACAGTAGAATGCCATCTGCCACTTGCCACAGGTATTCACCACCGACCAGGCACTCTCTCTGAAACGGAGCTAAACTCAGTCAGAGGAGCTGAGGCCTACTTCCAGCGGCCCTGCTCTGGGGGAGGTAAGCCAGGGAGGAACAAAAAGTTGAGGTAAGCCTTGGGGATTGTGGGTGACAGGGCTGGACAAGTTGGCAGAACTGATGAGGGCCAGTCTGGTGATATGGGGTAAAACATACTAAATAAAAAAAAAAAAAAAAGGAAAGACCTGTGATTGATCAGCTGTGATCACATGGCTGTACATTATTTCAGCACAGCAGCACATCAGAATGTCAGAAATACTTTTTTGGTTTTCAGTGAAGCTGTTTATCTGCCCTGGTGTCAGCAACCATCAACCCCTACCCACACCTGACCAGTGTCTGTCTCCCCGGGACTTACTTCCAAGGTCCACTGTGGATTCCTCCCAGGGCATGCCCAGGAAGGGTAGGAGTAGACCCATCCTCTTCCTCCACAGAGCACAACCCAGATGGAGACATCCTGGGTGACAGAGCGGGTTGGGCGATTCAGGCATCATACCCTGACCTACCAGGTGTTTCCCTTGTTCAGGTCCCCTCAGCCAGCAGTATGCCATGATGCAGGTGTGTGTGTGTGTGTACAGGCACGCACCATGCATCTGCTACCAGACATCCCCTTGCCAAGCTGTGCCGGCTGCTCTGCCACCATGCCTCCATAAGGTGGCATTCTAGGAGTGGCGCAGCTAGACCTCCCTCCCCAGGAGAGGCGAGCAGCCCTTGATCCTCTCCTATCAGCTGACGCCCCAGTGAGCCAAGCTCACTTCCAAACTCGAGCCGTCGGTGTGGCAGGAGGTAAGGCATTCAGCGCCTCAAACCTCCATGCCACCAGGCCAGCCTTCGTCAGAAATATTTAACTCTCTGAACTTCATTACTCAGTTTTTTTTTCTATTTATGCTCCCACCCCACGCCCTGGCCGATTCCTCTTTCAGGCCTCTCATGGACTTTCTCACCCGGCTGCTCCTGATCCTACCGCCACACATCACAGCCACCCCAGGTTACACTGATGTATCCCTTCATCGGGTGGGTCCCTTACCTTCATAAGGAATGAGGCTTACCAGCCATGCCAACGATCCTGGGTGCTGCTGAGGTGTCAGATGGAGGCCCGGGAGCTTGATGGTGAGGGTCTGGGAGGCTGTCACCCAATTGGCCAGGGCGCCATTTTTCCATTTTTTTTCTCCTGCAGGAGCATGACGTGTAGGACGCAAGGCGCGCCAGCGTCTGTCACACTCCTTCGATAGTGGGACTCTGCACATTGCTGTACCCCCGGCCTCCGCCAGAGGTCAGTAAACACTGGTCCTCGACCCCACCTTCCCCCCGAGAGAAGGCGAGCAGTCGGCAGATGATCAAGCCTTCTTTCCCTGGCTGGCCCTCCAACACCCAAGTTCGTTTCCGAACCCAGGTCACCAGCATCACAGCGGTAAATCTTTCCACTGCGCTGGCGGGCCGGCCATTACTCAGTTTTTAAAATAAAAATCAGAGAAACTATTTTATAATCACAGTAATGTACTGTGGGTGTAACTGTGGGATAAAGACACTTCTCAAGCATGTAAGGCACTCAGCATTGCCTCATGCCTCACTTCCAGAGGTGTGTCATTATCCCACAATAATGCTCATTACTCAGTTTTTCAACAGGAACTAATTTATAATTACAATAAGGCGCTCCAGTATGTGAATGATGGTGGGATAACTTAACTTGTCAGGTGCATAAGGCATTTAAGTTATAATGCATGACAGGGGGTGTGTGTCATGCTGGGATAACATCACGTTTCAGGTGGTTGGGCACGAGGCCACAGGCTAAGTGCATCCAACACTCGAGAAGTGACATTATCCCAGCACTGACACACACCCAGGAGTGCATTAATGCCATTATACAGTGGTTGTTATGAAGGGGATTTTATTACTGGGTAGGAGTACATACCCCAAAAAATAGTGCTGCTGTATTATTTTGCCCGGTAGGTGGTGCTGCTGTTTTAGTATTGTTGATCAGACAGACAGACACACACACACACACACACACACACACACACACACATAGTTTTCTTCCTTTAGTTTTCTTCTGTCTCATACCCCCCCCCCAGTTTAATTCACCCAGCCCCGCTACCTGCCTGGGACCAGGTGAAGATGCTTCTTGCTTTTTTTGGTTTTGCTTTGTTGGAACCGCAATCTGCATGAGAAAGGAGCCATAACCTGGTGGACACTCCTGGTTTTCTGATCACAAACAATAAGTGGCTTGGTTCTTGGCAGGTGAGGGCGAGTCAAGCAAAAAAAAGCTTTAAAATGTTTCTGTTTGGAAACTAAATTCATTTAGCAAGCAGCCACATGTGGTAACAGCTACGCATTTTCTGAAACAGTCACTGGGTGCCACTTTATTGGGAACTGGCCAAGAGGGAAGCACATGTGTCTGCATTACAGCAGTCAAACTGTGAAGCTGTCCAGCACGTAGCAGCTATTTTTTAAATGATTTGCTTTCAAATAAGGATTTCAGTTGTGGTACACAGTTTGATTAGTTTAACTTTAAACTTATTTTGTGTGCAGCACTATAATGGGAAAACAGTCACTTGGGGATTTATACAGTGTGTGTAATGATATGTATAAAGCAGTCATGTGTGCTTGGACTTGATACAGTGATGTTATGCTCAGATGACATCACTGTTCCAGGCATACAGTGACCAATCAGAATGTTAGAAAATTACTAGTCATTGTACAACTTGTATTGCCTAGTGCTTTACTTTCTAAGGCTTGCTGTTATCCCACAGTAACACACATGCTGCCATGCCTTACTGCTTAAGTAGGATATACAGGTGCTGTTCCACATGGTTGTTAATTTCATATGGGATTGCTGCTTTGTTCTCTGTAGGGAACGCGATGAAGGTGCTTGGAATGGCCATTCCACAAGATCACCAAATGGTTTTGCAACGCAGCCCTCCCAAGGTAGTTTAGAACAAGGTGAGCAACAATTGCTTAATTCATGGAGTCAATATTTTAGGAACAACACTGATCCAAGGGTTATTCATAAATGGAAAAAATAATTGTAAATATAGACCCCCTCTTTTTTGTTGCTTTCATTGAATTTGTCAAATGCTAGTTGTGTCTGTGAGGGATCTTAATATGTACACCCTAGAAGAGAGGAGGGGGCATGATAGAGACCTGTAAGTACCTCACAAGGCTGAATATGGTACAGGATGGGGAGTATTTTTCAGAAGAGAAAGTGTACCAAGACAAGAGGGCATCTTGCTAATAAACAGTGCCCCAAAAAATAGCAAATGAAATGTGGCAACAAATAACCACACCTCATAACTCACTGAATATTCTGAGGGTAGAGCTCCGGTTACCTTCCTCTTTAAACTGATGGCCATGGGCTGCCTTCTATCCTGCACCCTCCCTCTCAGTCTGGCCCACCCCTTCATCATTCCCATCACTACCTTGTCCTTGCATGGATCCTCTAAGCCCCTAAGGTTGCTGACCATAAAAAATGTCTGCAAGGTGGGCGGCCATGGTGGACTGTGCCATTACTTCCTCTGCCAGCAGAACAATGAATTTCATTGCCTGCCGAACTGGTATTGGCCAGCTTACTGGAAGCTGGGCCCTCCCCAAAAATTCATGAAATACTCTGAAGAATGACTCATATGACTTCAGTGTAGTAAGTGCCCAAAAATTTGCAAAAAGGAACCCAGCTGTTTCAGCCCAATTTCCCCACAATAGGGACAACATACATTTAATTAAAGCACATCATTACATTAGAGTACATGCACATGTAATCCAGTGTTTTCCTCATTTTAGAGCAATATTAAATACATATTAAGTAAATGGATTAATAATCACGAGTCCGGATTAGCCTAATGGTTCCTTCTTCCTTGCCACCTGTAGTAATTTGCCCCAATCCTGTGCCACTGCTAAAACTATTAAACAGTGTGCATGGAAAGTCTTTATTTGGCCATTTTCTGGAGGTAATGCAATAGGTGCAAGACACCACAGGCACCCATTCCCAGTGCAGGATGTCTTTTAACCAGGTTGAAGTCTCATCCGTAGGATTCTCCTCTTCTGATATCACTGGAAGCTCCAAAACACTTAGGATAGGAGAGTGAATGAAATTCTCCAAGGCCCTCAGCCAATACTGGAGTATCCAATTTTCCTTGACAAGATTCCTTGTCATGGTGGCAGCCTGCAGCACTGCTTCTGTTGCTTCTTCTTTCGCTTTTGCAGCAGCCGCTGTGGATTGCTGCTCACAATTGGGACACTCTGGTCTAAAAGTCCACTATTTCTTAATTGAGGGTGGCAATCCTCAAGTCTGGTGCTTGTATGGCTTGTAGTACATCCTGTAGCATGATCTCAGACTCATTTGTCCCCGCAGGTGTTGATGTATATGCTGCAGTGGCCACGGCCTGCTGTCCCTTTTTCCACTGCTCTCACCTCCTCCTTTTCTTGGGTTCCCCATCATTCTGCAACACCAAGTTTTTCAATAGAACTGACAGTGTTCTCTGTTAATTATTTAGGTAGATTTCTTAATAGAATAGCAGTTTATAGAGCTGATTAAAGTAGATTTAACAGGTATTTGTTAGAGCTGTGTGAAAACACGTCTTTCCTCCTTGGCTGCTGGCTGCACCCCCCTTTCTGGATATATTTTTAACAATCCGTTCAACATTTCAGTTTTTATAGGGGTTTTGGCTAGGGACCCCCCCCCCACATGACCCCTGAAATCAGATTGTCCCCCTTCTCCCCAGTCCACAAAAAGGCTGTTTAATCTTGGACTTTACCTGCCCCTCCCTGCGCTGTAATATGGAATGGAAACTGCTAAACGTGGAGCACGTGTGCTTGAACTGGCATCCCACTCTCATGCAGGCCCCCTCATTGTATGCAAAGCAATAGTTTGAGGTAGACACATTCCAGGATTCTCCCGCCTTGTCCCTCCCAAAGTCACCCACACTGCCTCCATTACTACCTGGCCAACATCGTGTCCAGCCAGATATCCGCACTTCTTGTGTCCCATCTTATATCCCTCTGTGATGCCATGCGTTGCTTAAATGTTTCATCATATATTCATTTAATTTCATTTTAATTTTATTTGAAGGGTTAGATCATTGAGCGAACTCATTTAAAATGGTGACCCAAGGCATTATAACAAACTGTTACAAAACAGTTGCATAACACATAATTATACACACACAAAAACAAAAGAAAAAGAATACAATGAACAAACTTATCAATGTAAAGTGTAAGTAGACATTCTAATGTAGCAACCACTACAGGCTGTAAATTGAGTTGTTAGTGTATCTAAAAACCATTGCTTAAGGGCATTTAAGTATAAAGCTTTAGTATTGGTCATATGAAATTTAGGAGGGAGTTTATTCCAGTGCAGAGGTATCATCTGACTGTAAAAATACTCCGATCGCAACCATGCAAACCCATTTCCTTTCATATGCACTTTCTTTATCATGGCCATGTAGACTAGCATTGGCCTCACCTGTTCTGGTCTCTTTTCCAGTACCACCAGCATGTAATACATGTATCCTGTTAGCCGTACAAGTTTTGCCTTTGTAACTCTTTCTGGGCAGCTTCCCATTTAACAACAAGAAGGCTGCTGCAAGGTCACGCTTTCCAGTCTTAGCCTCCTCAGCCCGCCTAACGCAGTCTTTGTCAACTAAAAACACCCACAAATTCCCCTTCCCAAATTTTTTCTTTCATGGCCTGGGTAATGCAATCAGTTATGAACTTCCAAAGCCCTCCCTCTTTCCCCCTTTTTCTGGATTCCTTCCCTTGCTGCTCCTCCATCCCCATGTTTTTTAAACCCTGTACTCGGGACTAAAGGGGCCAATGAACCCAGTGCAGACCCCCCCCCCATCCCTTTGTGTTTCCCACTCTAAAAATTCTTGGAACCTTTTTCTTTGTCCCCTCCCCCCACCACATCATTTTCTTTTCAATTTTCCACTCTAAAAATGTCTTAAACCTTTTGGCTCCCTCCATGCCCTCCCTTATACAAAACTCTGCTTTTTATTTTTGTTGATTTTCAAAATATGACATATATCGTATTTGATTTGACTCTGGTGAAAAAGAACAGCAATAAAATACATTTAGAAATATCACAGTAGTATACAATACTCCATCTCCATTGTTACGACATGTGGGAATAAAACTCTGCTCTCTGACACAGCTAAATGGGAACAGTACGCATAAAGGGCCCCACACTCATGTGCGGGGCTGGTCCCAATGTGCACTTTGTGTGCAGAAACATTTTGGTTTACTTACTGTTTACAGTAGTATAGTAGATTGCCTCAGACTGATTTTGCTTACTTCTAGGCTGACGTTTTCTTTTACTACAAATCCCAGAATCCTCTGCAGTTGACATCAGAGCAGTAGGCAGAAGTGGGAGACTCAATAGCCTGCAGTGCATGATAGAGCTTTTATAATCTTTGATCACATGTTTTCTGGGTCTGCTTTTGTCCAGGAGCTAAGTACAGTTCTCTGTGACTGTTACTTGGCCCAGGGAAGACAGCAGGACCAGCAAACAAAAGATCAGAGCTTATATAAACTGTAATATGCACTGCAGGCTATTGAATGTCTCGCTGCTGCCTACTACTCTGATGTCAACTGCAGGGGATTCTAGGATTTGTAGTAACAGAAGATGTCAGCAAACAACTAAGCAAAATTTTCCTGAGATAATCTACTATATATACACTACAGTAAACAGTGAGCCAAAATGTCTTTGCAAATAAAGTGCACGGTGGGACCAGCGGGCTCTTTGTGCTGACTGTTCCCAACAAAAACTGGAGTCTTACCTGGGATAGCCAGAAGCTGGTTCCCCCCACTCCCCCATTCTGCACACTTTCCCCTCCACCTGCACTGGTGCTTAGTACTCCTGTCTGCTCCCCTTTGATTCTCATCTCCGTTCGTTGTCTGCCTTGCTCCGCTTTACATTCTTTCTCTTCTTATCTTCGCTCATCTCTCCCCCTCATGACCTGCAGCATTTAGTTCAGCTGCTGCATCCTCAACTGGGCTTTCAGAAAAATGGCTTCTGCATTCTGCTGTCGGCTCCTTTCTGCCCGTTTTGGAACCTCCTCACTTACAACTGCCGCCACGTGTTCTTCTGCTTCCATCTCAAGTCTTTTTCCTTCTGCCAAGTCTTCTTCCTTCTGCCATAGGTTGTCCTGCTTCTTGAAATCAGCTGGAACAAAGAGTCTGTCCTTTTTGTTCCAGCTGTCCTAGATAACCACCAGCACCAGCCAATCCCCCCGACTCCTTTTTGCCCTGCTCCTTCTCCCCCCCAGTCACAACCTTTCCTACTACTATTTGTCTATTGTTCCCTCCCCACTTACCTACCTATGTCCCTTTTCACACCATAAGCAGTGCACATGTGCCAGCTACCTATGCATATGCACCACCTGGCACTTTGAAGAGGGGGTGCAGGCCACCTCTGTGCTTACCACCGGCCGTGGCCCTGCCCCCCCAGTGGAACTGTCCCACCAATAATTTGGCCCTCTGGTGAGCAGCAGGCTCTTTTCTCAGCCACTTCTAACCTACGCTTCAGCAAGAAGGTCTCTGCCACCATTTTCTAGGCAGCCACCATCCGCTGTTTCATCTTAGGCAGCGCATCACCCACTTTCTTTCATGGTGTTAGGCCAATCACTTCTTGATCAACATACACCAAACTATTAGAGGATTGGACTTATCCACGCTTCCTGCTCTGTTTCAGCTGAAAAACAGTCATTTGTTGCAGACTGAGTATTTTTAGGTTTGTCTGTGCTGCCGACCTAGGCATTAGAAACACTCTAAAAGGAGGTAACACATGCTAACAGATAACTGGAAGTCTGTAGAGACACCTTCTCTTGATGTCTGGTTTAAGAGTCTAAGAAAGGCAGCAAATAATGAAAGAATGAGTTACTTTGCAATGGATAAAATGGATATATTTGAGTCAACATGGTTTGAATTTTTTCTCTGTCTGAGGGCATGACATAAAGATGTGTATAAACAGATATTACTTTGAATTGTATTTTAGTAGGTCATGTTCAGTATATCAATAGCCTTGAAAAGGAAAACTACATGTAAAAATAGCAAAAATACATGTTCTGCATTGGGTTTTTGTTTCTCTGATGATCCCTGTCATTCTGTTGCCTGCGTCTATAGCAAGGTTTTATTTGTAGCTTTTCTCTGCAAGTTTTATATTGCTTACTAACCGGTGGCGCCAGAGGCTGAGGTGCTGGGCATGCCACCTCTCTCATCACGTTGGCAACCTGGGTTCGGGAATGGACTTGGGTCATTCGGGGAGCCAGCACGGGGGGAGGGTGAGAGCAGGACTGAGCAGTCATTGTACAGCTCTCCTCTCTTGGGGTGGTCGTCGCCCCTCCCCATAGTTCCACTGCCACCGGATGGAGGTCCAGTGGCTAGAAGAGGCAGGAGGGGGTGATAAGTTGTGGAAGGGTGTCTCGAGCCGCGGCATGCTCAGGCCTCCACATGCACGAACATGGCCGAGAACAGGGACGGGTGAAAAACAGGGAGAAAAATCATAAAATATATATGGAAAACGTTTTATGGCCCCTGGGGTAGCCATTCAGACTCTTTATTGCCTTCGCTCTGTTGGAATCTTCCCAGAATGTCTCTGGGTATGATGTGAATTAGACCTTGCATTAGAACTAAGAGCCCATGGTCCTAGTTATAATCTAGTCACAACATCTAAATGCAACTGCTTGTGAAAGTTAACTGCTTTGAAAAAGTGTTTGCCCTCCCTCCTCAGCTGAAGTCAGATTTTCCTAAGTGCCAGCTGTTGTAATTCTGGATGTGTGGCAATTTTCTTTGTAAAGTGCTATCACTAGGTGATAATAAAGCCAATACATCTTTGACGAACTTAGGTCTAATTTACATAATTTTCAGAGGCATTCTGGGAAAATTCCAGCAGATCAAAGGCATTAAAAGAAGCCGACATGGCTACCCCAGGCACCATAAAATGAGCACGGAAAAGTTAAAAAGAACCTTGTCACAGCTACATGGAACAGAACGCCAGGAGCCATCAAAATACAAAAACACAATACACAATATGTGTTTGCATAATTTTTTGCATGTAATTTTCCTTTAATGAATTACAGAGTTTAAGAATTATTGTAAAATATGTTCACTTATGTTACTCTTTTTACTCTATTTTAGCATATTGTAGCATCTATAGATTCAAAAGGCTTTTATACGTATGCTTGTACTTAGATTTGAGATGTTACTTGAAATTTAATAAATCATCTACTGCAGAAGCAGATATAAGATGAAGCAAGACCTCACAAAAGCACATCCATCTTGTTCGATGGGTAGCTCTGCCCACCCCATTTTATGACTTCCTTCCATAGATGGCATCTTACTACAGCCTGTAGCCAGCTTCATGAGTACCAGTCTCCCCTGTGACTGTAGGGTGAATCCTGAGTGTCCCAGGGCTGTCACCCTGCTATCCTTGTGGAATATTTGCTGTCAGTTCCTTATCTTGTGCTGGAAGTACAGTACATGCACATCTGTTTCTCCCCAGAGTCTCTCCTACCAGCCAACAGAATTGCAGACAGTCTGCATAATCTCACACACACACACACACACACACACACACACACACACACACACACACACTCGTCTCTCCCACCAGCCAATGGAATTGCATACAATCTGCATAATACACACACACCAGAGTCTCTCCCACCAGCCAATGGAATTGCATACAGTCTGCATAATCAATCACACACACACAATCACACACACCAGAGTCTCTCCCACCAGCCAATGGAATTGCATAATCTCACACACACACACACACACACACACACACACGTCTCTCCCACCAGCCAATGGAATTACATAATCTCTCACACACACACACACACACACACACACGCGTCTCTCCCACCAGCCAATGGAATTGCATACAGTCTGCATAATCAATCACACACACAATCACACACACCAAAGTCTCTCCCACCAGCCAATGGAATTGCATAGTCTGCATAATCAATCACACACACACACACACACACACACACACACACACGTCTCTCCCATCAGACAACGGAATTGCATACAGTCTGCATAATCAAACACACACACACACACACACACACACACACACACTATCTCTCCCGCCAGCCAGTGGAATTGTGCAAAGTCTGCATAATCACAAGTGCTCACACGTGCACGCGCACGCGCGCACACACACACACACGCTTTGTGGAGAAGGCAAGCTTCCTGGCTCACCACAGGGGGTGCTGTGGCAGCAGCAGTTGGCAGCACTCCCAGATCCTGGTTGCCTAATTGCAGGCCTCCTGAGCTCACTCCTGAGTCCTGACCATCTGCATGGAAGCAGCATGCGCTTTGGAGGGGTCAGCGGGCAGCCCCTCTAATTTCATTTCTACTGTATTCCTTTAGTAATTACATACCATTGGCATAAAGCCCCCTGTACCATATTTGCATTACTCTATTGTCACCGAAGTTTGTTGCTGAAGTTGCACCTGGTTTATCTCCTAGGTCTCGAGTGCTGGAAAGCCACAGGAAATCGTATTTCTCCCGTGGACGTGGGTGCCCATGCAACAGCTCCCGGCAGAATGAAGAGTAACTGCTGTTACTCTGACAGCCCGAGCACTAACCCTTTCATTACAGCTTTCATGAACACAACCGAGGAGCAAAGGGTTGTGTGTGCTCCAGGGGGGCAGAGAGAGGAACATGTGATACTGAACTCCGCAGCCTCAGTTTACCAACAAACTGCTCATTCTTCATGGTAAGGATACTTGTACAGGAAATATACATCTTAATGAAAGCATCTTCAGTAATAAAAACTGGAACATCCTGAAATCCAGTTTGGCAGAAATGTTGTAAAACTGGGTGCGCTGTGACCAACTAGGAGTCATTTTACTTCTGTTTATATGTCCTTTCTGGCTAGAGACTTCCCAGCTCTACAACATTCACCTACTTGCCCTTTCAAAATCTTGCCCCCCCCCAACCATGGCAGCGACATCATTCTGACAGTAGCATGGGGTGTCCCCCCCATGTCGCTCAGCAGCCAGGGGAAATATTACATGCACAAGTCCTTTCTAGTATCCCACCCACCTCCCTAGCATCACCCACAGCTCACTATGAGCCTTGAGCACATGCAGCAGGTACACCATGCATCATAATGTCACAACCCCCATAAGCTAGAGAGCAGATGCAGAGGTGCTGGGCTGCAATGCCAACTGGGATGGGCTCCCAGGCGTAGGGTTGTTCTTGTGCCCAGCCCTGGCTGCTGGCAAACCACCTCTCCTCCTGGTTCACTGATGAACTCTGGTTGTCTGCATGGAAGTGTGATGCATGTGCTCTTTGCAACCCCAACTATGAGACTGAAAAAAATTACCTTTTGATCCTCCTGTTTCTTGATTGGCCAATGTCTAGGTCCTTTTGGCAGCTTCCTCGCCCAGTCCCCATTTTTTATTGTTTGATTAACAATTTAATTTCACTTGAATGGTTATCCATAGTGGCTTGGAGTTAGGAATCATAAATCTATTGTGGAACAATATTGGACAGTGGACATGTGGAGGAGGGGGAGATGTGTGGAGGGAGCCTAAAGTCTCTGGGGAGCACCACTGGGTGAATGTGTGCTCTCTTCCAGTCAGGCACATGCAGCTGCTGGGGCTTTAGCTGTTGGGGCAAGGTAAAAGTATTTGAGGAAAAGTAAGAAAAATATGTGGTTGTTGGCAGCAGCGAGGGTTACGTAATATGAACAATGGGTCAAAATGCACAAATTCCTGTCAGCGATCACCCTACAGTGTGGTTCAATAAAACAAGGGTCCTGGACTTCAGGAGGGCTGATTTCAGGAAAATATGAGCATGCCTCAGGGATGCCCTGGCAGGGACAGAGGATCTGGGGGGAATCGAGGAACTGTGGGCAAAAATAAAGGGGGGGGGCATTGAAAAAGCAACAAATCTCTGTGTCAGGCAGGTTCAGTTCAGTTTATTGTGTAGGGATAGCATCCATTGAGCACGCTTGTTCACAAGGGGGTCCCTGATACAAAGTACTAATCACAGACAGTCAGTACAAGGATACATCATAGTAATACAGCAGGCATATCATGGTACATAGAGTAGATTGGTTGTAACAAATACATAAAGGCAAAAGCATCACATGACAGTAAGGGTACCGCCACCTAATAAAAATCATCACAGACAATCAATACAAGCAGTACAATGTGGAAAAACAGCAGGGATATCACGGTACATAGAATAGGTTGGTTATAGCAATACATAGAGATGAATTAGAAGCATCACTTAACAGTAAGTTTACCACACCTGATATATAAGGCAGATAACAATGGAAGGGAGGGAGGAAGGAAGGAAGGATGGATGGAAGGATGGAAGGAAAAAAAATAAGGGTAAGAGAAAAAAGAGACTGCTATGGTTCTCTAAAGATGTAACAGAAAAAGTAAGAGTAAAAAAAAAACCCTAGGATTTACAAAGTACAAAATGACACAGAAGGAGGAGGATAGGGAAAACTATCAGGAGAAACAAAGAGAGGCAGGGAAGGCAATTAGACGTGCAAAGGCACAAAGAGATGAGAACAATGCCCAATCAGTAAAAGAAGGGGATAAAACTTTCCTTAGATATATAAGTGAGAAGAGGAAAACCAAAGGGGGAATAGTAAGGATAAAAGGGGAAGAAGGGGTTTGTGAGAAGGAGGACCAAAAGAAGGCAGACATATTGGACAAATACTTTTGTTCAGTATTTACAGAGGAAGGGGTAGGTGACAGGCCAAAGATAAGGGACAAGGGCAATAAAAGGACGGGAGGTGTTTTACAGAGGAGAAAGTTCTCGAGGCACTAGCACAGTTAAAAGTAGACAAGGAAATGGGACATGATGGGGTGCACCGCAGGATACTGGGGGAGCTCAAAATGGTGCTGGCAGCACCTCCAACAACTCTGTTCAACTTATTATTTGAAATAAGGGAAGTTCCGAGGGACTGGAGGAGGGCAGATGTGGTCCCACTTCACAAAAGTGGGAACAGGGAGGAGGCAGGAAATTACAAACCTGTCAGCCTGACTTCTATAGTGGGCAAAGTAATGGAAACTACTGTAGGAAAGGATAGTAGAATACCTTGTAACCAGTGGATTACAGGATCTAAGGCAACATGGTTTCACAGCAGGGAGGTCTTACCAGACAAACCTGATTGAGTTCTTCGAATGGGTGACCAGGGTAGTGGATCAGGGAGGCGTGGTAGATGTGGGCAACCTGGATTTCAGTAAGGCCTTCGACACCATTCCACACAGAAGACTGCTGAACAAGCTGGCCTGTCTGGGAGTGAGTCAAAAAGTTATAAACTGGGTACGAAGCTGGTTAAGCTACAGGAGTCAGAGGGTGGTGGTAAATGGTGTCCACTCTGGAGAAGGCAAGGTGACCAGTGGGGTGCCTCAGGGCTCAGTACTAGGCCCTCTCCTCTATAATGTCTTTATTAGCGACACTGCAGATAGGCTAGAAGGAAAAGTATGCCTGTTCACAGATGACAAAAAAATCTGCAGCACAGTAGACACGCCATGGTGGGGGTGGGAGGGGAATATGAGGGATGATTTGAAAAAGTTGGAAGAATGGTCATGGGTTTGGCAGCTGGGTTTTAGTGTAAAAAAGTGAAAAATCTTGCACTTGGGGCACGGAAACCCGGGGGATGCGTACCAACTGGGGAAATACTGGCAACCACCAAACAGAAAAGGGACCTGGGGGTAATAATTTCAGATCACATGAAGGTAATCAAGCAGAGTGAAAAGGCAGTGGAGAAGGCTAGCAGGATACTTGGGTGCATAGGGAGGGGTATCACCAGTACGAAGGAGGTAGTTATTACCACCGTACAAATTACTGGTAAGATCCCACCTCAAGTACTGTGTCCAGTCCTGGAAACCCCACCTCCAGAAGGACATTGATAAGGTGGAGACGGTACAGAAGAGGGCTACCAAAATGGTGCAGGGTCTGCATCAAAAGCCCTATGAGGAGAGATTCAAGGAACTGAATATGTACTCTCTGCAGGAGAGGAAGGAAAGGGGGTATTTGACAGAAACATTCAAATACCTAACAGGTATTAATAAGGTACAGGAAGGTAGCATTTTACACAGAGAAAGAAGCTCAAGGACAAGGGGTCATGCTATGAAGTTGGTGGTGGGGGGAGCGCAGAGGAAATGTGAGGAAATACTTCTTCATGGCGAGGGTGGTGGACGCCTGGTGGGGAGGCTCAGAGGAAATGTGGGGAAATACTTCTTCACAGAGAGGGTGGTGGATGCCTGGAACAGCCTTCCAGTAGAGGTGATGGGTGCCAAAATGGTAATGGGATTCAAGCATGCATGGGACAGATACAAGGGAACCTTGGTAGGAAGGCAAGGGGAGGAGATGACTGGAGATCGAGTAGGATCTGCAGTGGCACAACGGGCAGGGAAAACTGGGCACACTAGATGGGTTCAGGTCCTTATCTGCCGACAATTATGTTTCTATGTTTGAAATAGTAGACTATTCCACTCCACCATTTTCCATGGGGAGTGGAAAAGACCACTGCCTTCCATGGGGAGTGGAGACCACCACTGATTTTCTTGGCAAATGGAAGAGACCACCGCTTTTCTCAGGGTGTGGAAGAAAGGTACTGTTTGAAAGGCAATCTGCCAAGTACTGTACTATGCCCGGTTATGTACTAATCATTCACAAACATTTGAATTATTTTTTGTTTTCATTCCGCCACCCCCCCCAATCACCCATGCTGCCCACCTCTGCCAGGCCACCTCCCAGCCCAACCTGCTAACGTGCTTGGTCACACACCTTGTTCCACAAGGCGTCCACGGAGGACATATCCTCACCAGAGGACATTTCCTCTGTGGTGGGTTCACTTGGAAATTTCAACAGCTGTAACCTCCCTTGGGCCTATCTAATGTGACTGGGGGGGGGGGCAATTTGCAGTCCACAGTGGTGGGGCCAGAAAGTGTTGATGTCATGTTGCCACATGTCATGGCTTTTCCTCCTTATGTTCCCCAGCTCTCAGGACACTGGCCCATGCATGGCACCAGCCTGCATATTTCCACCTGTTTCAACTGCACTGCCACCTTTGGTCACCTAGGTGGCAGTATAGCAGCAAAGCATGCATCTCTCCCTCCCCAGAGGAGGATGGTATCGTTTGGTACACTAGATCCCCCTGCCCCGGCTGGCCCCTGATGATCCAGGCTTGTTGTCTCGGTCACAGGCAGCAGCACTGCCTCTGTATGAAGAATCTGAAATCTAACGGCTGTGCTTAGATTCAGTGCTCCAGATAACAATGGCAGACAAGAGTAATGTACTCACCCATTTTTAAATGAGGTAATTAAATTAAAATTTTGTGAAGTACAAGTGCCTCTAATGTGGGAAAACTAGTCTTTCTAGGGACATGGATATGTTGTTCATCCACACTCATTGGCAGTATCCTTGCCGCTTTAAATCTTGCCGGAAGGTCTTCAAGCTTGCTCCTCCCACCCACCCGGGTGGTATAACTCTCGGCTCCGCCCCATGACGCCAGATCTTCCTTACGCTTGGAAGCTCAGGTTCCCTCATAACGCTCTGCGTTTCGACTGGTTCCTATTTCTCCGTTTGCGGTTTAAAAATAAAATTTTGCAAAGACTTCAGTCTTCTATCCCACCAGCTGCGATGGACAAATCGACTCCGGATTTGAGGAGATGCCCATGCGGGCAGAAAGATGTCTCGGACGGATCCCTCCTCCCGTGTATACCACTGGGCCTTGAAACACGACCCGCGGGCTTGCGACCTGTGCTCATCTTTCTGCGACTCATTTTTCCCGAACCGTGCTGCCCGATTGCAACTGGGGCGTCCAGGCGTTCCCTCGGTGAAGTCAAGGAGGCCCGGTTGGCGGTGTCAGCGGCGGCGGGCTCGGCGGATCAGCTCGGCGGATGGTGGCCCTCGAGAGGCGGCCGCGGGCAGTATCTTCCTCGACGCGGCATTATCCGCTCTCTCTGGGTTCTTCCTACCGGCTTCTTTTAAGGAGCTTTGTCTGTCCCTCTCCACTAAAGGAGAAGGGCCTGCGTCTGCGGGACCTTATTCTCGGTCCAAAAAGAGGACAGGGGTAGAATCCTCCGTCGGCGCTCTTGGGGCGGAAAGGTCCCTCTCCCGGGCCGTCGACCGTCGGCAGGTCGACCGCTGCCTGGCCACTGGCCTCACGGTGTCCCGTCAGGTCAGTTGACCCGAGACTCCCACCGATGAAGTCGAGATTTCTCGACCCATTAGACCAGACTGTCGCCTTTAGCAGCCGAGATTCCCTCTCCCGGTTCCCCGGAGGTTGAGTCCCGTGGGCTCGCCTGCGCCTCCGGTTCGAGCCCTCGGATGGACCTTCCGAGCGAAGGAGTGCGGTTCGGCCGACACCTCCCGCACCGACCCGGAAATTCCGGGACTCTCGGTCTCGGTCTCGGACCTCTTATGGTCAACCGTTCCCACCGTCATAAGCGGTCTCGGTCTGACACCCGCGGTAAAGCGGCGTCGCCGCGTCCTCGTCCTCCTCCTCGGATGAGGAAACCCGGCGTAAATCGTCGTCGTGATGCGAGGACCTTATGTTCAACAGCTCCTCCTGGCGGGAGAATAAAGCCGACTCCGGGCCTTCCCAGCCATTAAGTAACTGTCACGGGCAGCCGACACAACCCCTCGACTTGTCCGAGGCCTATACCCAGGCGGTTGTTGGCCAAAACCAGCTGCTCCACCGATTCGGTGGAACCTCCGCCTCCACAGCCACCAATTGGGGCTCCGACCAAGGATTCTCGGTCGGCTAAGGGTTTACCCGCATCGACTGTCAGTTACCCTCACTCCCGACCGACCTCGGCAGGTGAAGGGTGGCTCAGGCCAGAGGCAGCTCTTGAGGACTCTTCCGAGGTCCGAAGATGATTCCTCCTTCTTCTCCAAGCGACTGGACTTGGGTCTTCAGGAGAGTCAGTCAATGGGCGATAGCCGCTCGTCCTTCCTAGGACTGCTTGGCTCATCTCGAGTCTACGGGATGGAGCTCGAACCCGTTCCAAGCAGGCCAGGTATCCCCTCACGGAGATTCTGGACCGGGGTTCTCCGACGGAGGCCTTTCCGGTGGCGAGGCCATAGTGGGTCGGCACTGGAACTTTGGCAGCGCCCTGCTTCCTGCCCTGCGCCTTCGGCCAGGATGGCCAGGAAGTATGCGGTCCCTACCGGTTCCTTGTCCGGTTTTTCGGAACACCCCTCTGCTGAGGGGTTGGTTACCGACAGCGTTTTCCGGCGCGCCGGCAACGCCAGGGATGTGGACAAACCTCCTGACAAGGAGTCCAAGAAATTGGACTATGTCGGGCGAAAAGTCTACGCTGCGTCCTCTCTCGGCCTTCGTCAGGCCAGTTCGGCCGTCCTCATGGCACATTTTTCTCATGCCCTGTTGGGCTCCCTGGATGAGGTCATCCCTCATCTTCCCGCCGATCTGCAGACTACGGTTAAGCAGGTGCGGGACCAGGGCAGAGCAGTGGCCAAACAGCAGCTCCAGACTGCTTTGGATATGGGGACTCATGTGCCAGATCGGTGGCGGCCGCGGTGGCTATCGTCGGCGGGCTTGGCTGAGGATATCCACCTTTACTCGGATACCCAGCACAAGTTGGCGGATGTTCCCTTTTGGGGACTGACCTCTTGGCCCTGGGGTGGAAGGTCACCTGCAGAGGATCGAGAAGTCCAATGCCACCTTGGACTCGGTCTCTTCCGCTCAGAAGGACAAAGGCAAAACCACAGCCTAAGCCCTTTGTCCTTCTGTGTGCCCAGCCTTGACCAACGTCAGGGCCAGCAGGCTCGGCCTGGCATCCCAAACCCAAGCACCGGCTTCCTCTAACAGGAGGCAGGGAGGAAAGGGCCCAGGAGGTCCCTCGGCCGGTCCCTCCTCCAAGCCTGCCCAGTGACGGGCTGAGGGGTGTCGCCCCCATCCCCGTCACCTTACCCCTGGGTCCCCGTGGGGGGATGGCTCCGGCACTTCCGTTCCGCCTGGTCCGCTGTTACCACGGACAGGTGGGTCTTGGAGGTGGTGGGAAGAGGCCTGCCTCTGGAATTCGAGCAGGCACCACCCTTCAGAGCCGTCGCCCCTCGGGGGGCTTCGGGATCCCCAGCCTCACTGGCGGCTCGTCGAGCCGACATCGCTCTCCTCCTCCAGAAGGAGGTGATAAGAGAGGTGGTGGACCCTCCTTCAGACCCAGGGTTTGTGTCCAGGTACTTCCTGGTTCCGAAACGGACGGGGGGCTGGCGCCCCATTCTCGACCTACCGACCTAAACAAGTTCCTAAGGTCTCGAACCTTCAGGATGGTCACTCTGGCTCAGATAATACCATCCTTGGGCAGTGGTGTGGTTCTGCTCTCTGGACTTGCAGGGCCAGCGTTTTTCCGTCCCTATCCGTCAGTCCACCAGAGATTCCTTACGCTTCCGGCGGAAGGATCCCTCTTGAGTTCCAAGCCATGCCCTTCGGCTTGTCTCCAGCTCCCAGGGTCTTCACCAAATGCATGGCAGTGGTGACAGCATTCCTGCGGCGCCGAGGGGTCCGGGTGTACCCTTACCTGGACGACTGGCTGATAGCAGCTCCCTCCAGGAAGGAGGCGGAGTGGTCCAGAGATCTGGCCCTCCAGGTCTGCTCTCAACTGGGCCTCCTTATCAACGAGGCCAAGTCGGAACTTGAGCCGAAGCAGGTGATTCTATTCATCGGGGCGCAGCTCGACTCTCTTCGAGCCAGAGCGCGGCTCCCGGCGGACAGGGCCGAGGTTCTTTCCTCCTTTGCCCGATCATTTCTGGTTGGGCAATTGCGCCCTGCCCGGGACTTCCTGCGCCTCCTGGGTCTCATGGCGGCCTGCACCAGCGTGGTCCGTTGGGCCCGCTGGAACATGCGTCCCCTTCAGTGGGGACTGGCCAGCCAGTGGTCACAACACTGCGATCCTTGGACCAGCTTGTGTCGGTGACACAGGGATGTGGGCGCTCTCCAGTGGTGGACGTTCCAGATCATTTGCAGGAGGGCATCCCGTTAATCCGCCCGAGCCGGACGGTCTCTCTATCGACCGATGCCTCTCTGATGGGTTGGGTGCCCATCTGGGGAACACGGGCTCATGGCCTCTGTTCCCAGGAGTCCCGATGCCACATCAACCTGCTGGAGCTCGAGGCGGTCCGCCTAGCTCTCACCGCCTTTGCTCCGTTCCTCCGGGGTCAAGTGGTCCGAGTCAGGCGGACAATACCACGACCATGTACTATCTAAACCGCCAGGGCGGGGCCGCTCCATGCTTCTATGCAAGGAAGCTCTCCGCATTTGGTCACTGTGCGCAGCCTGGAGGCGGATCTCCTAGCCATTCACGTGGCAGGAGCCTCCAACACCCTGGCCGATGCCCTGAGCGGATAGGGGCTGCATCCCACGGTGGTCTCTCCTGCGGAGGTAGTACAGCATCTGTTCTCCCTTTGGGCACACCTCAGGTGGACCTGTTTGCCTCCATGGAGAGCGAAGCTGAGTCTGTTCCATGCCCGCCCCCTCAGCAGGGCTCGCTGCAGGGGATGCCTTCTCGAGGCAATGGACCCGGGCCTCTTTCGCCTTTCCCCATTTCCCTTGATCCACAAGGTGCTTCTCAAGGCGAGGAGGGACAAGGCGCAGGTGATTCTGATAGCCCCAGACTGGCCTCGCCAGTTCCGGTACCCAGATCTCCTCGGTCTCAGCTCCAGGACTCCGCGGCAGCTTCCAGCTCGCCCGGACCTGCTCTCAGTCAATCAGGGGAAGGTGTTCCATCCGGACCTTCAATCCCTGCACCTGGGCCTGGTTCCTGGCGGCTAGAGTTCCAGGCCTTGGGTCTTTCCGACGAGGTCCTCAATGTAGTTGAGGCGTCCCGTAAGGAGTCGACCAGAAAATGCTATGCCTTCAAATGGAAAAGGTTTTCCATTTGGTGTCAGGGAAAGGGCTTGGACCCTTCCTCCTGTTCCTTGGCAAGCATCTTGGACTATTTATGGTCCTTTCTAGTCAAGGGCTTGGGTCGGCGACCCTAAGGGTGCACCTGGCAGCCATCTCTGCTTACCGGAGCGGGCCGGGAAGCAGTGATGCTTGCCAGGAGAAGGTGGTCTGGCGCTTTTCAAAGGCCTTGATCACATTCCCTCAGTCTGAGAACCCCACCTCCGTGGGATCTACTGCTGGTACTGGCAAAGCTCATGGGCAAGCCATTCGAACCTATGCACAGGTGTGCTCTCTCTCACCTGTCGTGGAAGACCGCCTTCTTGGTGGCTATCCGTCAGCCAGAAGGATGGGAGGCTCCAGGCGCTTCCATCGAGTCTCCCTGGTCTTCCACAGGGACAAGGTTGTCCTGCGCCCCACCGAAATTCCTTCCGAAGGTGGTGTCGGAGTTTCACCTTAACCAGGTGTTGACTCTGCCGGTGTTCTACCCCAATCACACCTCGGAGGCCGAATATAGGCTCCATACTCTGGACCCTAGAAGGGCGCTCGCTTATTATAAGGAGCGCACGGCTGAAATTCAGGGAGAGGGTTCGCCAGCTGTTTGTCACCTACGCTGAAGCCGCACCTGGCAGACCTGCAGCCAAGCGGACGATAAGCAGGTGGGTAACCTCCTGCATAGATCTCTGCTATAAGTTGGCGGGCATGGAGCCTCCCAGAGGATAAGAGCTCATTCTACCCGCCATACTGCCAGACGGTGGCTGCTTCCAGGGGCGTCCCTATCCAGGAAATCTGCAGGGCTGCTACCTGGAGTCAGCAAACACCTTCATTACCCACTACCACATCGACCTTGAGTCACGCCGGGATGCTGGTTTTGGGGCCTCGGTTCTCCAGTCTCTCTTTCCCAAGTAAGTATGGGGGTGTGGTCTTGCCTCCCTCCTCCCGGAGAACTGCTAGGAGTCTGCCAATGAGTGTGGATGAACAACATATCCATGTCCTAAATACAGGTTCTCACCTGTAACAGGAGTTCTAGGAATGGTATATGTTGTTCATCCCTAAACCTCCATTTCTCCCGGCTTCGGCCGCACAACCTGAGCTTCCAGCGGGCAGATCTGGCGTCATGGGGCGGAGCCGAGAGTTATACCACCCGGGTGGGTGGGAGGAGCAAGCTTGAAGACCTTCCGGCAAGATTTAAAGTGGCAAGGATACTGCCAATGAGTGTGGATGAACAACATATACCATTCCTAGAACTCCTGTTACAGGTGAGTAACCTGTATTTATGAAGCACCAACAGAGGTGCAGTGCATTGTTTTATTAAGTATGGATTATTTCAAAGTTTTGGGATAAGTATAGGTACCAAATAAAAATGTTTCAAAAGAGCAGTTCTTTCAAATGGTGTGCAAAAAGGTTTTCTTATTTAGAGCACTGCCTAGATCAATGAAGAAAAAGGTTCCGGCATGGTGGCTTCCACTTCCACTTCAATATATTTTTATTTTTCATGTTTTTTGTGTGTTGATTGTAACAATACTGTACAGTATTTTTTTTTTTTTTATAATTTTTGTGCCCCCTTGCTCTCTGCCCCCGATCTTCCTCCAGACCCCCTAGTGCTCGCTGCTGGTCACATCCTACCAGTGCTGATGCATCATTCTCCATGTAGCCATGGCTTGCTTCCCCCCCCGGCCAGGGTACAAGGAGGAGGGGATATACCCTCGAACTCCAGTATCTCATGAGGAGGCATCCATCAGCAGGCACGAGGACCACACCAGTGCTGGGGGTCCTTCGTCCTCAGATGGTAAGGTCTTCTTTCTGTTTTTGCTCCCTCACTCACAGGTGTAGCGCACGCAAGGACTGCAAGGACACATATATATATACTGTGTGTATACATATATATATATATATATATATATATATATATATATAGCATCATCTTCAGTCAGCGTAGATCCTTCCACCCACTAGTCTGAACGCATAGCACCATCCCCTGCATACAGGTAGCAGTGTGGCAGTGGTAGACGGGACCCTCCCTCCCAAACAAGAAGAGTGTACTCTAGGATGCGTAATCCTTCTCCCCTCCATGGCTGGCCCCCGATGACTCAGGCTCGTTCCTGAACTTGGGTCGCTGGCATCATGAACAGTAGCGGTAAGGCTGGCCTTACTGTACAGTATTTACCTGCACTCCATCTCAAGAACACCACTTACAATTCTTGACTCCAATAATATTTACTACTGCTTATAGGCCTTTGATAGCGGTAATGCAGAACTGAAATTTTGGCGAGCAAAGCACGCTGAGGGGTGTGGGATACAGTAGGGGTTCTGCAGGCCCGGTGAAAGGAATTCTGGGCCCTGGAAAAAGTTCAGACTCTGCAGTCCCTATGCAGCTGCGTACAGGAGCATGCTGGATGGCACAGGCCCCTCTTTGCTGCCAGGCCCCGGGAATTATCCGTGGCTCCCCCACCCTCTCACGGGCCCTGGGGTTCTGTAACAAAGTTTTGTTTGTTTACACACTTGAGGTGTTTAATGTCACTTAACCCCCAACCCAAGCAAAGCTACAGTGGTTTAACTAGCCACCACACGCCAAGGCAGTGTGGTATCTAAAACACAAAAACACAAAAAAAAACGAGTTACTAACCCTTCCCATCCTTTTTTTTAAATGATATATTATTACTAGTCCTGACAACTTTTTCAACAATTTTGTGCCCCCCCCAAAGACTTTTACCCAGAACTTGCTATAGAGGAAGTAATTTTTTTCCGATTACAATCACCAGCGGCAACAGATCTGTGCTGTAGCCCATATAGGAGAAAAACTAGATGTGAGTCATGCACCCGCTGTTATACACAGTCATGTATAATGGCAGATTACAACACAGTTTTCTGATTGTAATAATAACTGACCAGCAATTGTGGAAATATTATCAATATCAGAAAATAACTATAAAGTCAGTGGAACAGTCTAGAAAGCGAATATTCCACGGAAACTGTGCCTACACAGTGAGAATTTATACAGTAACTCCTCTCTCTCTCTCTTTCTGTAGTCCCACCCAACTTGAAGATGGCAGCAAGGGTCTGGCATCCAGATGTCACGAAGCCCCAGATGTTTCACCACTGGACAGGATGTTGCTCCTTCCCAAAAGCAGTGCTGTAGAGAAGCTGAGGGCTACGACTTCCTGGGAAGGTCTGCCTCTAAAAGTAAAGAAGTCCTCTGCTCATGCTTTACTCTGCTATTCTGGCAATGCAGCCAATGTTTCTGAAAAACACAAGCAGGTCTGCAAACCAACTCATGTAACTGAGGCCAGTTTACCTTATCCTCCCAAAATACGGCGTGTGAATGTGATGGAAGCAGCCTTTCAGTCTCTGGAGTGCACTCTGCCTTCACTGCCGGAATCTACAGAAGTCCAGCTTTCGCCCAGCCTAGTGTGCAAGCCTCATGAGGGACCATGGCCTTTCAAATGTAAGGACTGGGTATTTCCTTGTCACAGCCAAGGAGACAGCACTTCCATTTTTAGTTCTTCTTACTACATGGGGACCATCAGTTTAAGGAGTGGAGAAAGCAAACCTGAAGAAGATAAGGATGTACTGAGTGTCGTACCTGGGCAGTTCAACAACGCGACAGTACAAGGGTTTCCAGGTCTTTCTGTCATGGACTTTCACTGAATACAGTGGCAGCCTTACATTTGGGTGAGGGGGAGCACCCCTTTTTAAGGTTAGAGATAGTGGTCCCCCTCTACTAATTTGGACATTTCATTGGTAGGGTTGGAGGGAGGTAACCTCAAGGAATTATACCATTTTGGAAGTTTCTGCATACACCTCTGATACTAATTTTGTGCTGTTTCAACAGGACACAGTGAGTGAAATGATTATTTTTTTAAATTACTTTCAAGTACTATAATGTACTGGCTCCGGCCAGAACCCAGTGTTCGCAGAAGCATCACCACCACCCCTCCCCCAGCACCCATTGAGGACAGAGGGTGCCAGAGGCGTGCTCTCACTGAGTGACTTTTTTGCTAACTGCTTAGACAATATCTCCATTCCATTTGGAAGGGTGCCACATTTTTTTTTGCATAATTTTTTTATCGAAGATTTTTAAGAAAAATTACATACACAATAACACTAACATATATCAATGAAACAACTGTCAACATAAAAGCAACAATTCATCTAACTATATACATAGGTCCACTACATCATTATTAGTCCAACATAAACCAATCCATTGAGGGGGAAATAATAATAAATAAAATTGAGATATGCACATATGTAAGCGATAAGACATGATGGGGTGTGCATTAGACAGTTCTAATGCACGGCTAGGGGGACGTAGTGAGGCACGAGGCCAGGCCTAGTGCGCCCAGTCCCTAGCCATGCATTAGAACTGTCTAATGCACATCCCCGGAGTGGCTTGTTGCGCTTATAAAATGGGCCTGTGTATTCTAAATGGGGGTTCTAGTTTTAGCTGTGCATTAGACACATCTAATGCACGGCTAACAACTAATCAGATTGCTTGAAATCCTTTGCCCATTTTATAAGTGTAGTTAAAGCTTTCCTCCAATGCATTAATCACTTTGTTGCACAACAGTCTAATCTGGAAGGAAGAGTGCCACATTTTAATGTGAATGAAATCACGGCTTATATATTTCAATGTGTTTAGTTATGCTGACAGTTATGTAAAGGCACAAATGGTTGGTGCCTGCACATACACAAATATAGCCAGTTCTTACTGCATGTCACTGTTAATGACCCCGGGGGTTGGCAGCATCTTATTTTATTTAGCTGTAGTTTTTCTATGTACCGCACAACTGCCTATGTAAAGATTTCACAGTTTTCTATGCTTATTTTCAGACTGAATTGTTGATACTTGTTATAAATGTGTAAAGTGGGCTTAGCAATTCTTACTGTTCTTGTGAGTTTAAAAATGAACATTAAAAGAACTGCTTCGGACAATAGGTCCTCTATAGCAGCTACAGATTAAATAATGTGTAGTGTTTGTTGGCTGGGCACCAACAGCATCATGCGGGTGCAAAATTCTAACTAAACAAAAACAGCCCAAAAGGCTGCCGTAAAAATACTTTAAGGTCTAGTATGCCCCCATTGAAAATATTACCAAGCAGTCAGCTGTACTTTGGTAGCTAAGCACGTTTTCTTTTTGCCAGTTACAAGATTTTCCACCTGGTAGTACTAGGTGTGATGTATAAAGGTGATAACAGATGGTGGGGCGAGCAAAATGGTGCTATTGCAGGTTCATGAGAACTTGCGACAGTAACCCTCAAGAGCAAATCTCAAGGGGGACCTTGCAACTGTTTTACAAAAACCTGCAACCAATACATTCTATACTCCCTCAAATCTGTTGTTACCAAAGCAGCAGAGTTTGTTAATCACCATAACAGTTCATGTTTTTCAGCAATAATGTTTCTTGCAAAAATACAGATGCACATTTTTTTCTTTCATTCCTGCACCAGGATAGGGGATTTTGAAGTTTTAAAAGTTTCTACTCCTGTGCCATGCTCATGAAAAAAATAATATATATATAATATATATATATATATGTATGTTATATATATATATATATATATATATATATATATAGGTATAGTGTTGTTTTCATCAGAAAAATGTTGCAGCACCATCCTAATACGTCCATATTACAAATCTAGCATGTATGTTCAACAGGTCACCTCAATGGAAGACATTTAAAAAAAACAGTGACTGGTGGCCATCTTCAGTGATTTGAGCCATTAATTAAAAAAAGTAACCATAAAAGCTGTTTTAAAAATGTCTCATAAACACTAAAAAATAAACTGAAGATGAATCTAAGCATATCAGAAGTACATTTTTGCTTTTAAAAAGAATCTATGATTACATTTTTTGCCGACTAACAAATGCTGCTGCTTTAAGATTATTTCTTTAGCTTGCGTTTACCGGGTAGGGTACACTAGGCATACAGACGCCTATTCTCAGGAACGTCCAGGGAGAGTACAGTTACAACATATTGGACAAGTTTACAAAGCAACAAGCAATGTAACAAGATTAATACAGCATTACATGTAACCTAGGGCAACCAATAACGAGTAGTGGGTAGGCATTATCAAGAAAGAGTATATGGTATGTGTAGATCCCAGATGGACCTCTGTGTGTGTAAGACTGCCACCTCTTGCAGTTTGGGCGGGAGGACTGCAATGTGAAGCTGAGTGGGTATGTCTACCAAAACTGTGCACGATGACGCTCTAATGCAACCCAAACTGTGCACGATAACGCTCTAATGCAACCCAAACTGTGCACGATGACGCTCTCATAGGAGACATTTCAGAGCATTTGAATATGAAGTTAAGTATACATGCTAGAACTGGCTAAAGTGCAAGTTTTATGTTATTTTTTGTTAAGTCTGCGAGAGGATGTTAACCCCCGACAGTGAAATGTAATACTCTCCTATAATATTTCATACAAGGTAAAAGGAGAACACTTTGGTTGCAATTTTTTTTTCTTTCAAAAACATTTGTTTTTTTCCCCCCAGCGGAGGTGTTCTGAACTGGAGCACTAGAAAAGCGGAGGGAGCTTATAACCAGCTTGTGACATGGGCAAAGTGATGTAACAGCATGATGACACTAGCAGGCGATACTGAGATGTAGAAAACCATCTGCAACCACAGTATTCTCCATCTGCATACATTATAAAGCCAGACTCCAACAGAACTACATCTGTCAACTTCCAGGTAGTCTTCATACAGCATCACTCAGCACTGTGACCTCGGACTGTGACATGATAACTAGCCAATGAATGCTATTTACTTTTACATCAGCACAGCGGTAGCACTACTGCGTGCGATGCTGATGGCCAGGGTTTGGGAACAAGTCCCGGTCACTGGCTGGCTGGGATGAGGAGTGAGCATCCCGTAGGATGCGCTCCTCCTTCTCTGGAGGGGAGGAGGATCACTGCTGCTGCTGCAATACTTCCACCTGGCTGACCACATGAGGTAGTGCAGTGAAGGAACACTGTGGGGAGGGGAGGATGCTGGTCAGGATCTGCATTGCCACACAGCTGCAGGCATGTGTGCACTTAGCTCCACATGGGTGCTGTAGGTATACTCCTATTAAATCCTTCCATGCCTACCAAGTGCTTCCCTTTGTTTGCTGAATTGTTTTCTAAAATTTGCTTGCTGGTTTTATGGCTCCTGGAGATGTCATGTATGCATTTTTTATGGCTCTTTGTGTTCCTACAATGCCTCCTGTCCCATATGACACTGATATGTCCAGGACCGTTGATTCAGAGAGTAATAACTGCTGCAGAAACAATCTACTATAAAGAGCCTGATATTCTGGCTTCAACTAGGGTGCTGCATCTGGGGGTCAGAAACCCGGGTCATGCATACACCTGGGGTGGGTGTCACACTGCAAGTCACATCAAACGAGAGGGATCTAGGGGTAGTGGTGGACAGCAAAATGAACAATACTGAGAGCTGTCGAAGAGCTGCAGCAAAAGCAAACAGGATACTGGGCTGCATAACCAGGGGGATTACCACTAGGAGGAGGAGGGAGGTGATCCTCTGTCTGTATAATGCCCTGGTTAGGCCACATCTTGAGTACTGTGTGCAGTTCTGGAGACCCCATCTTAAGAAAGACATAGTGCTGCTGGAGAGGGTCCAGAGGAGGGTGACCAGGACGATTCAGGGCATGGAGGGTAGGGCCTATGAGGAGAGACTGGAAGAACTCAATCTGTACGCACTGGAAGAGAGGAGGGACGGGGGGACATGATAGAGGTCTTCAAGTTTGTAAAGGGGATTAAATAAGGGCGTAGCCAAGGAAGTGTTCAGGCTTAAGAAGGGGGGAACTACCAGGGGGCACAAGTGGAAGCTGGAAGGGGGAGTACAGGGGGGAGTGCAGGAGACACTTCTTCACTTGAGAGGGTGGTGGAACCATGGAACGCACTGCCCAGGAGCCTGGTGGAAGAGAACACAGTGGAAGGATTCAAGAAGGGTTGGGACAGGTACAGGGGTACACTGAAGCCAGGGAAGACCATTGCTGGGGCTGGGAGTGGAGGAGCGAGCTCCCAGTAGGGGTCTGGCTTCTGAGCAGACATGCTAGGCCATGGGGCCTATTCTGCTGGCTTGTACTATGATACTATGATAACTAAATGACTCTAATCCAAACTTTCTGTTTTCTAGGTATGTGTCCAGGTCTAGCCAGCAGAAGTGAATGCTTTGTTTTTAAACTTTTTCATTTCATCAAACTACACACAACCATTAAAAAAAACACAAGAATCTCCAAGGTCACAAATGCTATAATTGGTGAAGACTCTAGCTCTTTCTATACAGAGTAGCCCACTCAATTGTTCCTCAGGTGTTTGCCATCTGTAAATGTAGCCTTCACTGGAGCTCCCTGGAGAAGGAAAGTTACATAAAATCACAGCTCTACTAAACTAAACTTGACAAAATAAAAAAAAAAAAAGCTCTTGCTGACTTAATGGTCCTGGACACATCACTGTCACATGGGACAGGAGGCTTTGTAGGAATAAGAGCCATAAAAAATGCGAACATGGAGATCCCCAGGGCCATAAAACCAGCACGCAAATTTAGAAAAAAAAAACCTTTCAACAAAGGGACAGATTTACGAGGAGTACTCCTACAAATTTATTTATTTACTTAGTTTTTGATGACCGGGTGAGTGCTCTAGACACAAGGGTGACTATTTTCAGGCAAGACCTGGGAGGTTACGACAATCATAGAAAATGGTACAACAAATGGAAAATACAACATAGCAGAGATACAGAGGTACAAATTTAACCAACAGTAATGTATTAGATTTCGTAGTATAGTAGGATGATAGACATTACATAAGTGCAAGAAACATTTACATGGACTCTATGTAGTGTATCGACTAAAATTACATATTCATAAGTAAAAGGAGATGTAAGAGAGAATGAAGAAGTAAAGGGGCAAGTAAGCAAAACAGAAGGTCAGCAAAAGAAAGCGTGTAGGTGTGAGAGTGTTGACAGAGACAAGAACTAAGGATAGAAGAGAGAGGTAATCGACAGGTGAAGTCAGGGAGACTGTTAGGTGGGGAGATCATGGCGCAGTACAAAGTGTGATCATGTACCTAGGAAGAATTGTAGCAGGTGCACTGGGTGCGCTCGGCAAGGTGTGAGTAGATCTTTTTAAATACAGTATGACTCAGAGCCAGGCGTACATCTAGCGGTGGGGAGTTCCAATAACTAGGTGCAACATAGGAGAAGCCTGAGGTGCCTTTGTTTGTTTTACATCTGGGGATGTGACGCAGGGAGAGGTCAGCAGATTGGAGTCCGTAGGAGGTGGTCTGAGGGGTAAGCAGGGTGACAAGGGAAGCTGGCATATTAGATCTTAGCATACTGTCTAGTAGAGTCCAAAGGGAGAGGAGACGGTGGGCCATTGGGGAAGGCAAATTGAGTTCAACATATAACAGGCAATAATGCTTTAGCTTAGGGGAGGTGGCAGTATATCGACATATATTGTTATAGGTCGTATCCCATATATGTAGGGAGGCCTTGGATGCATTGCTATAGGTGACAGCCCCATATGTAAGCAATGGAAGTAGGGTGCTCCTAGCTACAGCCAGTTTTGCTGAAGGGGTTAGACTATGGCTCGTTTTGTAGGCTATCCCTAGCTTATCATTGACAGACTAGTACCAGGTCATCAGCATAAAGTAACGATGAAAAGGGGGAGGTGTTAAGCGTTATATTAGTAATGAAGACCAAGAAAAGAAGAGAGTCTAAAGAACAGGTTACTCACCTGTAACAGTAGTTCTAGGAGTGTTATATGTTGTTCATCCACACTTCTTAGAATGTCCCCTTCCACTTTAAATCTTGCTGGAAGTCTTCAAGCTGGCTCCTCCCACCCACCCAGGTAGTATATGCCTCGGCTCCACCCCATGACACCAGATCTTAGCCCGTTGGAAGAAAGGTTGTGCGCTTGAAGCCGGGAAGCTCAGGTGTGTGTGTGTGTGTGGATGAAAAACATAAACCACTCCTAGAACTACTGTTACAGGTGAGTAACCTGTTCTTCTAGGAGCATGGACATGTTGTTCATCCACACTTCTTGGCTGACTCCAAGCAGTTCTCCGGGAGGAGGGAGGCAAGGCATACACCCCCTACTTAGGAAATAAAGATTGGAGAACTGAGGCCCCAAAACCAGCATCCCAGCGTGACTCAAGGCTGATGTGGTAGTAGGTAATGAAGGTGTTTGCTGACATTCAGGTAGCAGCCTGACAGATTTCCTGGATAGGGATGTCCCTGGAAGCAGCCACCAATACAGCAGTATGGCGGGTAGAATGAGCTCTTATCCCTCTGGGAGGCTCCTTGCCTGCCAACTCATAGCACAGACCCATGCATGATGTAATCCATCTTGCAAAGGTCCGTTTGGCTGCAGGTCTGCCAGAAGCGGCTTCAGCATAGGTGACAAACAGCTGGCGAACCTCTCCCCAAATTTCCATCATCCTCTCCTTATAACAGGAGAGAGCACATCTCAGGTCCAGGGTATGGAGCCTGTACTCGGCGTCCAAGGTATAATTAGGGTAGTAAACTGGAATAGTCAACACCTTGTTAAGGTGAAACTCTGGCACCACCTTCAGAAGGAATTTCAGGTGGGGGCACAGGACAACTTTGTCCCTGTGAAAGACCAGATAAGAGGAGTCCACCGAAAGCACCTGGAGCTCCCCTGTCCTTCTAGCAGACATGATAGCCACCAGGAAGGCCGTCTTCCACGACAAGTGTGAAAGCTCACATTTGTGCATGGGTTCGAATGGCTTGCCCATGAGCTTTGCAAAAACCAGCAACAGATCCCATGGAGGTGGAGGTTCACGCACCAGAGAGGATATGTGATACAGGCCTTTGAAAAAGTGCCCGACCACTGTCTCCTGTACCAATGTCAGCTGACCGGCCCACGCCCGGTAAGCAGAAATGGCTGCCAGGTGCACCCTAAGAGTCGATGACCATAGACCCCCTTTGGAGAGAGACCAAAGGTAGTCAAGAATGTTAGCCACAGAACAGCATAAGGGGTCCAGACCCTTACCCTGACACCAAATGGAAAAACATTTCCTTTTGAAGGCTTAACATTTCCTGGTCGATTCCTTTCTAGATGCCTTCACCATGGTGTAGACATCTTCGGAAAGACCCAGAGCATGGAACTCTAGCAGCTCAAGTACTAGACTGTGAGGTGCAGGGATTGAAGTTCCGGATGGAATACCTTCCCCTGGTTCAGAGCTATGAGGTTCGGGCGTGTACAAAGCCGCTCCGGGGGCCTGCAGCTGAGGCTGAGGAGATCTGGGTACCAGAACTGGCATGGCCAATCTGGGGCTGCCAGGATCACCTTCGCCTTGTCCCTCCTCACCTTGAGTAACACCTTGTGGATCAAGGGAAATGGAGGGAAGGTGTAGAGGAGGCCTGGGGTCCACGCCCTTGAGAAGGCATCCCCCTGCAGCAAGCCCTGCTGAGGGGGCCGGCATGATACAGCCTCAGCTTAGTATTTTCCCTGGAGGCAAACAGGACCACCATCGGTTTGCCCCAATGGGAGAACAGGCTGTAAGCTACCTCTGGATGGATAGACCACTCATGGGATGTCTGGCCTATGCAGCTGAGGGCATCTACCAGTTGGTTCGGAGCTCCTGCCACATGGATGGCTAGGAGATCCACCTCCAACCAGCTTATGAGGGTCCAGATGTGGAGCGCCTCCTTGCACAGCAGATGGGAGTGTGTGCTGCCCTGTTTGTTGATGTAGTACATGGTCGTGGTATTGTCTGTCTGGACTTGAACCACTTGACCTCAGAGCAGAGGAGCGAAAGCTGACAGTGCCAGTGTGACTGCTCTGATCTCCAACAGGTTGATGTGGCATTGGGACTCCTCAGGAGTCCAGAACCCATGGGCCCTGTTGTCCCCCATATGGGCTCCCCAGCTCATGAGAGAGAGAGGCATTGGTCATGAGGACGACCGTTGGCTCAGTGCGGACAAACGGGATCCCTTCCTGCAACCAGTCTGGGGTGGTCCACCATTGGGGAGCGTCCCACATCTTCTGGGTTACAGTGATCAGCTGGTCGAAGTGACCATATCACTGAGTCCACTGGGTGGCCAGCTCCCATTGGAGGGGGCGCATGTGCCACCAGGCCCAACGAACCACTGAGGTGCATGCCACCATGTAACCCAGAAGGCACAGAAAGTCCCAGACAGGATTGATTAGGAGGCTGAGTTGGGAGCAGGTTTGGAGGGCCAGATCCCTGGACCTCTCCACCTCCTGAAGGGAGGAACCTGCCAAGAGCCAGTCATCGAGAAAAGGGTAGATTCTGACTCCTCGACACCAAAGGTGGGCCTCCACCACTGCAATGCATTTGGTGAAGACCCGAGGGGCTGATGACAGGCCAAATGGCATGGCTTGGAACTCGTACAGGGTCCCTTTGTCCCTGAAGTGGAGGAATCGCTGATGGGATGGATGGATTGGGACGAGAAAGAATGCATCCTGTAGATCCAATGAACAGAACCACATGTTTCGCTCCAGGGATGGTATGATCTGGGTCAGAGTGACCATCTGGAAGGTGCGAGGCCTGAGATATTGATTCAGGTCATGGAGATCTAGGATGGGGCACCAACCCCTCATCCACTTGGGCACCAGGAAGTGCCTGGAAACAAAGCCTGGGTCTGTCAGTAGATCCAGCACCAGAGCTACTGCCTCCTCACGGAGGAGCTGAGCTACGTCATCTTGAAGAGCCGACTGGGTGCAAGCGGAGATCCGTTCCTCCTGAGAGGCGTGGGCTCGACTGGAAGGGTACCACTCGAATTCTAGAGACAGTCCTCGGTCGACCACTTCGAGAAGCCACCTGTCCAAAGTGATAGTGGACTAGGCGGAAAGTAAGTGGCGGAGCCGACCCCCCCACGGGAGGACCCAGAGCTGGCGTGACGGGTGTAGGGGTGGCAATCCCCAACCCATCACTGAGTAGGCTTAGATGAGGAGGAGGAGGAGGAGGAAGAGGAGGCTCCAGGACCTGCACCTTGGCCTCCTTTACGGGGCTGTTGAGGACCCTGCTTGGGCCACGGGTGCCAAGCTTGAGCCTGCTGCTGCTGTTGCTGCTGACCTCCTTGATAGGAGAGCTGCCTGACCACAGGGGAAGAATGCTGAAATGGCTTCTTCTTTCTCTTCTGCTGGTTCTTGCCTGGAGAACCCTTAGCAGAAGTGGCATCCAAGGTGGCATTGGACTGCTCTATATGCTGAAGGTGACTGGCCACTCCTGGACCGAACAAGTCAGTGCCCAGGAAGGGCACATAAGCAAGCTTATGCTGAGTATCCACTGGGAAGGAGGAATGCCTCAGCCAAGCCCTGCAGCGAGAGGCCACTGCGGCTGCCAGTGAGCGGACACAAGAATCCCCGATATCCAAGGCCATCTGGAGCTGCTGTTTAGCAACAGCACGGACCTGGTTACGGACCTGCTTGACCATGGTCTGTATGTCCGGTGGGAGATGAGGGAGGACCTTGTCTAATGACCCAAGAAGGGCATGAGAGAAGTGTGCCATGATGACAGCTGAGCTGGCCTGATGAAGGCCCAAGGAAGAGGCTGCATAGACCTTACAGGCAGTGTGGTCCATATTCTTGGACTCCTTGTCCGGGGGTCGGTCAGTGTCGGCCAAACTACCAGTACACCTGAACACAGAGGTGGTCACCAGGTTCACAGCTGAAGGGTGCTCTGTGAAGCCCCCCAAGGGACCCCATGGGCACCATGTACTTGCGGGCCATGGGGGCAGATGGTGCTGGGCAGGAGGCAGGGCGCTGCCAAAGTTCAAGGGCCGGGCCAACAGTGGCCTTAGCCACTGGCAATGCCTCCGTCAGGGTATCCCCTCTCTTAAGAATGTCGGTGAGAGGGTACTCCACCTTTTTCTGGATAGGCTCCAGGGGCATTTCAGTGGAATCGGAGATGAGGCAGAGAATGCCCTGGAAAGAGGAAGGGCCTTCCTCCATCCCTGCACCGACCAACGACTCATCATCCCCAGGATGTGAGTGCAAGCCGGTGACGTCCAAGTCTGAAGAGTCGTGCTACAGTGGTCTACCACCTAAGTCACCTTCGATCTGCCAAGGGCGGTCCAGGGTGACTGTTATCGACAGACATCAGGGAAGCCCGGCTTCCTGTCAGTCCTCTTTTGAGGTCGCCCCTCCCTCAGGCTGTTTAGGTGGTGGTTCCACCCGAATCAGTGGAGAGACCATAGTAGACCTAACCAGGAGACGGCCCAGCCCCACAGAAGGAGGAACTGAAAGCTTCGGTTCTGGAGGGGTTGGCTTCGGCCTAGGAGGTGAGAGCCAAGTGATGGCCGGGGTAGGCGGCAGAGCCAGCTTCTGCCTGGTCAAGATCAGCTGCTGCCACATAAGGTTTTCATAGCACCAACTGAGTTTCTGCTGGAGCCTCTCCTCGTCCAAGGAGGATGAGGAACTGTGGCGTCACCTCTTTTTTGGGCGCTTCTGGCTCTTTTTCAGTCAAACATCCAAGGGGGTCCTGGATCGAGACCGAGATTGGGGAGGCCGACTCGGTCGATCGGAAGACACCGGGATCGGTGAGACCCGAGGGTTCAGGACCGGTTCCTTGATGAGGACACCAGCTGGCTGGGTCTCCTCATCTGGAAAGACCAGGACCGGAGTCCTTTCTAACGAATCGTTGGGCACAGTCGGCGACAAGGGACTGAGGATAATTTTGACCTTGTCAGCCACTTCCTCGGTCCCTTGACCAGACGTAAGGTCCGAAAAGCCAGCGACTGAGGTCGAGACTGCGTGTTCTTGGGACTCAGACCTCTCCAGGTCCCAAGAGCATCTCCATCATGACAAAGACACCCGTGTCCTTCTCCCTCTTCTGAGAGTGTGAGGAGTGCGAGCCCAAGGGTGCCTCACCCCGAGTGGGGAGAGACTGGCACATCTCCCTGAAGGAGCCCATAAAGGTGGAGCCTAGGTTCAGCAGGACGAAAAAGATTCGATTGACCGAAGCATGAGTTGCTTTCTCCTCGAATGCCTTCATCTGTTCCAGCTGTTTGGTGGAGCCCACAGCCGTGGAAACTGCCCAACTAGCCTCCTTTGATTTCACCGGCGGCTTTCTTTTTTCCAGTCTCCCCAGCTTCAGGCGTGCCTTGCGGTCATCGAGGACGTTGGGATGGAAGGCCAAACAAAAACTGCACGACAAGGTGTCATGTCCGACACCTAGGCAGGAAACGCATGTGAGGTGGGGATCGGTGCACGACATCTTCTGGCCACAGGGGCACCGGCGAAATCCTGGGGAAGATTTTTCCTCTCCTCCCCTCCCCAGCTGAGACAGCTGCTGCGCACCAGTTGCCTCCCCAGTCCATGGGCTGCCCAGCCAGCTTCCCAAGCTCGTTCTCATACTCAGTTCACCAACATCAGAGTGTGTAGCACTACCCACTGGGAAACTGAGCAGCTGTGGGGGGGCAGCTTTTCTAACTGCTGGAAAATTTGAATGTGATGACATTTCTAATTAAAATGTTACTTTATTTTACATTTGCTTTAAAATATCCCCAAGACTGGGAGTCCATAATAATAAAAGTAGTTGAGAGAATGAAGGTTTGTGTGCAAACTACAAAATATGGTACTGAGGCCACAGGCATGAAGGTGAGGCACTCTGCTGCAAGACAGGGAAGGCATAAGTCACACAGTATTTGCACACCGCCTATCTTCAAATCATGGGGCAGCATTGATACTGGCTATGGAGACAAATGCTCATGCATCTTTCCAGCCAGCAGAGTACAGCTGTAGTGATACCCTCCCAAACTCTGATGTGGGGGACATGGAATAAAGAGAAAATAAATGGGAGATGCACCCATTTCCTAATAAACCTATAATGTGTACTTGCAAATACTGAAATGAGATTGCTCCTAAACACCAATCCTGAGAAAGAAGACATTTCTTCATATTTACCGTAATTTCTTTTTCTGTTAGCCCCTACATTGTCAGTGGGGTTCAATGCTGATGGGCTATGTGCACACTACTAGGGGTAATGGCACAGCCCGAGACTGTAATCAGGACAGAATCCTGGGCACCTGAGCATTCCAGACAGCAGCAACTCTCCAGTCACTACTGACCACGCAGTGCCTCCAAATATGGAAAAAATATACCTGTATAGAACATACCGGTCATCTTGACATGAAAGCACACTTACAGTTGTCCACACAGGATTTTAACCTGAATAAAATACAATAAGCAGCTGCCTACCTCATCAGATGGTGGAGGTAAGGAATCAAGGCTCGTCTTCCAATTCTCTAATGACACAGAAGATCCTTGAAGTATCGAATCAACTAGAACAGACTTGTCAAATGAATTAATGCAAACAGATAACACTGGGCAAAGAGACTACAAACTGTGTAAGCACTCACCTGGAACAAAGGAGGCACTCTTAGTCATCATCAGATTTGAACTTGTTAAATCTGCGTCCTAGTAACCAACATTCTAATGTAGAGCTGCTTTTTTTTTGCATATCTATAAAAATGCAAAGCACAGCAGGTAAACTATAGAGAGGTGTCCAGACAGACTTACAATCAAAGGCTTTAACAACAAATATCCCACTGCTGGCATACAGGACAATATTCTCCCGCAGGAGCAAGGCTCCTAGGTGGGCTCCACTGACAATGTAGGAGCTAACGGAAAAGGAAATTATGGTAAGTATGAAGAAATTTCTTCTTTCTGTAGTGCTCCACATTGTCAATGGGATTCAATACTTACGGGTTCTAAGAAGCAGTACCCATGCAGAACTGGGTGGGGGAGAATATCGTCCCATAGGTCAACCACGTACAGGAAAGGAATTTACCTGCTGTCGTCTGCAAAACCCTGCGACCAAAGGCTGCATCAGCAGAATTTTGAACATCCAATCTGTAGTGCTTGTTGATTGTGGTACAGAACCATGTTAGCTGCCTTGTACAATTCTAGGACAGATGCCTCACCTTTCTCCACCCAGAAGGTGGCCATAGTCCTGGTGGAGTGAGTCTTGATGAGAGCCGGAGGCCTCTTCTGTTCTGTGACATAAGCCTTGTCAATGAATGCCCTCACCCACGCAGCCAGCATGGCCTTGGAGGCATTTTTGTTCCTTCTTGGCTACCATGGAAAGGATGAAAAATCTGATTTCCAGAACTCAGCAGTCTGTTTCAGGTATGTCCTAAGGGCCCATCGCAAATCTAACTTGTGCAACTCCTTCTCCTTTGGGTGAGTAGGTTGTGGACAGAAAGATGGGGGACAGATTTCCTGGGTCAAATGGAAGGCCGTGGAAACCTTCAGAATGAAAGAGGGAAATGTTCTGAGCACCACCTTGTCTTTATGAATAACGAGGTAAGGTTCTTTGTGGGACAAAGCCTGGAGCTCGCCAATCCTCCTGACTGAGCACATTGCAACTAAAAAACACACCTTGTAAGACAGCATGTCCAACAGTACAGACAAAAGCGGTTCGAAAGGCTCCTTACAAAGTGCATTCAGAACCAGATTCAGATCCCATTGAGGAACAGGGGATTGGAACAGAAGCGGACTCCTGCTGACAGCCAACAGACAATGAATAACCTCCTGGTTAGTCCCAAAGGATGACCCCAAGAAGACTCCGAGGGCCGACATCTGACCTCTCAAGGTGCTCAAGGCCAAACCTTTCTCCACTCCTTCCTGCAGAAAATCCAAAATCTGCAGAACCGTGGTTTTAGAAGGCCAAATATTTTTTCCTTTGGCCCTAGCCAAAAAAGTGGTCCATACATGAGCGTAAGCTGCTAACATGGAACTCTTTTTGGCAGCCATCAGTGTGTCCACTACCTTATTAGAGAAACCCTGTTTTAGGAGTCTCCTCCTTTCAAGAGTCAGGGCACGAGCTGCATCGCTCCTGGATTTGGATGCAGAATGGGACCTTGGCAGAGAAGGTCCACCTGCACTAGAAGGTGAAACAGTGCATGTTTGGCTAGGTACATGAAGCCCAACAACCACAGCCTTCTGGGCCACTCTGGAGCTATCAGAAGAAAGCTTCCTCTCGAGTGCCTTATTTTGCAAATGACCTTGGGGAGGAGTGACAGAGGAGGAAAGGCATATGCTCTGCTGAAATTCCATGCTTGTGACAAGGCGTCCACTGCCTCCACCTGTGGACACTGGTAGTGACTGAAGAACTATTGCACTTGAGCATTCTGGGTGGAGGCGAACAGGTCAATCTGTGGACAACCAAATCTTTGACACAGAAGGTTGGACACCTCTGGGTTCAAAATCCACTCCCCTGGATGGACATTCTCGCGGCTTAGCCAATCAGTCTGAATATTCAGCTCCCCGCTAAGGAAAGAAGGTTCTCCTCTGCCCACAACAGGAGATCAGTGTCTTCTTTTAGCATCTCTCTGCTCTTTGTGCCCCCTTGATTGTTTATGTATGCCCCCATGACAGCACTGTAAGTGAAGGGGAGCGAGGCAAACAGCCCTCATCTCCAGAATGTTTTTGTGTAGGTGCTGTTCCTGCACTGACCAAGTCACAGCACTGTCCCCCAACTTAAGAGGCTGGCATTGGTTGTCAGAATCAACTCTGGGGTGACATTCAAGGGAGACCCCTTGCTCAGGATCTCCAGATTCACCCACCAACTGGCAGTCTTCTGCAGTAGAGATGAAACTGGGATCCTGGCCTGACAGTCCTCTGAGGTAAGATCCCAGACTGACAGCAACTCAATCTGCAGGGTCCACATGTGAAGGTGAGCCCATGGGACCAGTTCTATCATTGCCATCATGAGGCCTAGAATCCACAAAAGGCTGTGAGGTGAAGTCGACGACTGGGTCCTCAGCCAATGAATCTCTCAACTTTCTCTCATCCATCTTGAGCACCACTCCCAGGTGTTTCAGGGTCTATGACAGCTTGAGAGAGCTTTTCTCCCAATTCATCATCCAGCTGTAGGACTCCAAAACCTCCAGAGTCCTGGTCACCAAATTTCTTGCCATTGGTGCAGACAGCACTTGAATGAGCAGATTGCCTAGGTAGGGATAGACATGATGTCTCTTCTGCTGGAGTTGAGCCACTAGGACTATGACAACCTTTCGAGAAAACCTTTGGGGCTATTGCCAGTTCGAACAGGAGTGCACTGTACTGGAAATGCTGTCCCAGGACCATAAACCTGAGGAACCTCTGATCAGACTGCCTGATGGGAATGTGGAGATAGGCATTGTTCAGATCTATGGATGCTAGATAATCCCCCAGCTGAACAGCCTGGATGATTGAATGTAAGGACTCCATTTTGAAGGTTGTGTGGCAAACGAACTTGATTAGGTGTTTCAGATCCAGAATAGGCCTGAAACCCCCCCCCCCCATCTTTTTGGGAACTACACAATAAATCAAGTAGAATCCCTGGCCTTGGTCGCTGGTAGGCACGGGAACAATCGCCCCGATCTGTGTGAGGTGGTCCAGTGTCTGCAACACAGCTTGCCTCTTCACCGGGCTCTTTGGTACCGGTGAATACAGAAAATGCCCCTTTGAGGGAATGGTGAACTCTATCGCATAACCTAAGGCCAACATTTCCAGAACCCAAGCATCCGATGTCATCTGGGCCCACCTTGTGTAAAAACTGTGCATCTTCCACCAAGGAAAGGGAGGCAGTGCCTGCTTTTCGCCCTGGGCCTCCGTTGCGTCTTCAGGCAAGGGTTCCTCTGCTACTACTGCTCTTGAAACCAGAATAGGATCCTTTACTCCTCTGGCTCCTGAAGTTCCAAAAGGAATGAAAACCCCCTCAATATTGCCTCTGTCAGCCACCTTCCTGACGTCAGATTTTGGAGTCAAACTGTCCTTTTGCTGTTGTTTTGACACTGGAAGGTGGTTCTTTTTATCCTGGATAACCTTCAAAATTACATCTAGGCCAGAACCAAATAACAAGCTTCCCTCAAAGGCTAAGTTAAACAGATTGGTCTCTGAAGCCTGATCAGCGACCCAATGCCAAAGCCACAATCCTCGCATAGCAGACACAATGTGATAAGCAGAGCGAGTCGACATGCATAAATTCTCCACCATGGTATCCCCCAAGAAAGTGGAGGCCAGGGATACCAATTGCAGAGTTCTCACCCCCTCTGAATCCAGGGGAGCGAAGCTGCCCAGGGTCGTAGCCCATCCGTTTAAGGCTCTGGCAACAATAAATGAGGCATAAGAGGTGTGAAGGTTTGCGCTGTTGGAGGTGAAGACTCTTCTGCATGAAGAATCCACTTACTTGTCATGCGAATCTGCTAAGTCCAGGGATCCTTCAATATGAACAGTAGTGTGCCTGACGGAATTATGTACAGCCTTATCCGCCGGGGTGGGGGTGGGGGGCCCCACTTGCAGGTATTTTCTTCCAAAAAAGGGAAACACTGTACTTTCGGTCTCAGCAAATATTTTCTTTAGTCCGTCCGCACCTGCCCATTCTTGTTCAATAATCTAGTCTAGTCACAGTGAATAAAGTTGGAAAACACTTTGGAGCAGAGGAGGACATGGACAGAATAAGATTAACATCCAATGCCTCCAGGGAATGCACTTCCTTCAGCTGCAATGTCCTACAAGCCTCAGTTACCAGATAGGACAAAGATTTGGTATTAAACAGGGGATGGATAGGAATCCTCCTCTTTGGGTCCTTCCACTCCCCTTCTTCCTCCTCCTCTTCCTCCTCAAAGGGGTCATCCTCATCATCCTCAAGTAACTTCTTTGGGTCAGGATTATCTCCAAGATCCTCATCCTGACCCTCTGTATGATCAGGGTTGGGGGTCTGCTTGCAGATCCATACTAGCAGCCTTGTCCTGCTCTGGCACACCTTGATATGCCTGTGTGGGTCACCCCTGATCTGAGGGGCCCAGCTTGGGTCAGGTGTGTCTGATGGGATGTTCTGCATAACACTGGGGCCCAGAAGCTCTCCTAAGAGCAACAACAATGATCTACGCAATTCTGCTTTGTCATTGCCAGTTGGTACACCAGGTGCACCCCCCAACTCAGAGGGCCGACTAGGGGGGAACCATAAGAGACATATTAGCTAGAGTAACCCAGTGGGGAAATATGAACCCAGATGACAAGGTCACATTGCACTTTTGAAGGTCTTACATCATTTTAAAACTAGAGGTCTCCGATAAGCCATAGTGCCAAAAACTAGTCCTGTAGATGCCCAAACAGTAAGAAAAAATTGCTTACCATAGTAATGTTGTTTCTTCTAGGGGATCCCTCAGTATACTTAACTAATGCGATTAGCCTCCTATGTTGAACTGCCCTGGAGAGACTGGAATGTATATAACTGATGGAAAGTATCACTGGCTCATGCCACAATTCAAACTGCTGCCCCAAGTGCTGCTGCATTCTAAAACACTCAGATTCATTACGAAGCCAAACTAGTTTAAAAACCTCTGTAATTATGCTATCCCAACGAGAATTAAGTCCCCAAAAGGGGTCAAAGAAAAACATTGGTTGGCAGTGAAAACACAACAGACTGGTTTCGATTATTATTTTAACAATTAAATGACAGGACAGGAAGTGACTAGCAAGGATGCAGAAGAAATTACCCCTTTTCTGGTTCTGGTAGGAGAGGCAGGGTGGGAGATGTAAGCATACTGAGGGATCCCCTGGAAGAAACAACATTGCTATGGTAAGTAATCTTTTCTTCAACCCCAGGAATGCTTCAGTATGCTTAACTAATGCAGACTACCAAGCAGTACCTTGGGAGGTATGGTACCGAACCTACTTGGGGAAAAGATTCTCCAGAACTGCAGTGCCAAACTTGGCATCACTTCTGGACTGGATGCCCCAGCAGCAGTGCTCTATGAAGGTGTGTACAGTTCTCCAGGTAGCTGCTTTGCAGATATCAAGCAGGGGAATGTCCCTTGCAGCTGCCACTGAAGCAGCTGTAGCCTGGGTAGAGTGTGCCCTGAGGTGGCTGTTTTGCCAGCCTTACTGCAGCAGAACTGTATACAGGAGACAATCCAGTCCAAAGGTTTGTATTGATCAGCTTTATCCATTACAATGTAAAATGAACAAGTTAAAACAGGGACCATCTGGGCAACAAAATATACAGACATGAGTAAAACCACAGTTCTTAAAACTTTGCACAATATTATAATTAGTCCATTGGAAGTGCGGATGGCAGATACATTCATACAAAAACTGTACTAGAAGAGGAGATAATCCAGCATGCAATGGTTCTTTTGGATATTGGTCTACCTTTGCCCACCTCGCCACAGGTCAGGAACAACTGTGTGTGCTGTGGCCTGAAAGCCTTGGTGCAATCAAGGTAGTGGCTAATTGCCCTCTTGACATCTAGGCTGTGCAACTTCCACTCACCTGAGCTGGAATGGTCAGTGAAAAAAAAATGGTAGAGAGATTGACTGGTTTAAGTGGAACTCAGAGACCTGGGAAGGAACTTCCTATTGGTCCTGAACACCATTTTGTCCCTGTGGAAAGAAATATAGTTAGTTTCTGTACATAGAGCCTGCAGCTCACTGACCCTTCAGTCAGAAGTGCTGGCCACAAGGAAAACAGCCTTCCAGGTAACATTTTAAATCTGTAGTTGCCAAAGGCTCAAACGGAGGCTCCATGCACCAAGCTACGCAAATGGTCAGGTCCCAGGCGGAAACTGGCTCCCTGAGGGGTGGGTGAAGAAGCCCTTTAAAGAACTTCATGAAGATGAGGTGGGAGGTCACTGACTTTTCCTTGCAGTTTAAATATATGCTGCATTATAAAATGGCAAGAAAAAAATCTAGAAATCTCATTGGCCAAGAGAGATCTGCTGACTGTACATTAAGGCCCTGTTCGCACTGCAGGACGCTGGAAAACGGTTCTTTAACATGTTATCAGAAACGGATTAAAGCTTACCATTTCAAAGCATCCGCACTGTGTAACCCGAGTTTAAAAACATGTTGGTACCTTGCAAAATCCGTGTTAGCGTATTCATACTTCAATAGTGTAGTGGTGTGTTCTCGTCTGTTTTCTGGCACTCGCAGCAGCCGAAAGCTGCTTACCATGATGCTTTGTGATCATGGATCTGACCCAGAAAACAGCCGAATCATGCTCCGGAATCCATGTTGTCCTGCTCTCACTGACAGTGAATTCGATTTAGAATCTGAACCATTTTGAAAACCATGCTCAAGCCTAACTCGAAGCAGGGTTTGAGCACAGTTCAATAAAATGGTTCATAAGTGGTGCTAAGTGTGAACGCAAACCGTGCTAGGGGCTATTTAAAATGTTTTACCACTGCTAAAACATTTTAAATAGCACAGTGTGAACAAGGCCTAAATCTCTATATACGCACAGTCATCCTGGCCCTAAACCACATCACACAATGAGCAAATCAGTCCTCCTGCAACAAGAACTATCTTACATCAATCTCCCCACAACCAGAACTGATCTTCCACCACAAACATGGCTGCTGCCCTTACACTGTAGAAACCTTCAACTGGGCCCTAAAAATAAAACTGCCTTATATATAAAATAAAAACAAATTAATTAAATGTTGTTTACCAGATCATCACATTCTCCTTATACACATAAACACATTATAAACATTGAGCATTGTTTACAGTTTTCATTATAACTGTTTCTTTGCTAACAGTGAAAAATACAACTTCTATCTTTACCTGTTCACCAGGGAAATCTCTTCTGCTTGGCCTGACAGTTAGAAAATTGAGTCTCTGGCTGTAAAACAGGCCTTTGTTGTGTGTGTGTGTACAGTATGTTAGTAGAGGAAAGTACAGTTATGTAAGAGCTTACCATAACAGTAGATCTTTGAGAACAGCTCTTGCAGCAGGTTACACCATTAGGACTGAAGCCGGAAGGCGCCAGGACCCCATGGAAAAACTCCAGCCAGCAGTATCCAGTGGGGAACCGCCCCCAACATCGGCCCCTTCCTGACGGAAGGCATCACATAAAAGGGGGCGGTCCCCCAGCATCCCCAGTTCTCCCGCTGGAGACTCCCGGCCCAAGAATAACATCTGAAGGGGAGACCGAGGATCCACTTCCAAAGGAAGGTTTGCAGAAGGTGTCGAAAGACGCTGTAGTCTAGAAACTAGGTTAGAAGACTCAACCTCCAGAGGGGAAGGTGGGAGGGAAACTACCTGCTGCAAGAGCTGTTCTTGAAGATCTACTGTTACGGTAAGTTCTTACGTAACTGTACTATCTTACTTCGAGAAACAGCTCTTGCAGCAGGTTACACCATTAAGACTGATTCCCAAGCAGTAAGGGACCAAGTTGTTATCGGGAGGAAGATAGGAGGAATGCTCCAAGCTTCAGGACAAAAGTCCCTAAAGTACCATCAAGCCGAAACCAGCTCTGTGCCTAGAGGCAATATCCAAACTGTAGTGTCTGATGAATGTGTGTACAGTGCTCCAGGTCGCTGCTGCACAGATGGCTGAAGTGGAAACATTCTTAAGCGCAGTGAAGGAGGCAGCCACCCCCCTAGTAGAAAGACCCTTCACCGGTCCTGTTTATGGGTTTATTGCGCTTCTGATAACAAAACATAATGCACTTTACCAGCCATCTAGAAAGCGACTGTTTCGAAACAGGAGCACCGATCATCCTCTGTGCATAGGAAACAAAGAGCTGGTCTGATGTACGATGGGCTTTGGTTCTGGTCAGATAATATCTGAGGCACCTATGCATATCCAAAGTGTGCAACAGGGCTTCCCTCCTGTTACTGTGATTCGGGTAATACACTGGTAGGTTTATATCCTGGTTGAGTGTGACAGCCAAGACCACCTTGGGAAGGAACTTAGGATTTGTTCTTAAGGACACCCTGTCCTTGTGAAAAACCAAATAAGGATCCTTGCACATGAGTGCATGGAGCTCAGAAACTCTTCTGGCAGAAGTAACAGCAACTAAAAGGGGCGTCATCCAAGCGAGGAGACGCAGCTCGCCATCCGTGGCTGGTTCAAAAGGAGGCAGCGTAAGCTGCTCTAGAACGAAAGGAAGATCCCAAAGTGGAACCGGGTCTTTGATGGGAGGCCTCAAGAGCAGGATGCCAGGCAAAAAGGTGCCAGAAGCCTCTAGTTGAGCTAGAGACCTGTGCCCTATCAGAAAATGGTATGCTGAAATAGCGCATAGATGGACCTTAATGGAGGAATAGGCAAGTCCTGCCTCATAGAGAGATAGGAGGTAGTCTAAAACAGACCTTACAGAACACTCCAGTGGGGTCAATGCTCGAGCCTGAGCCCAAATACAAAATCTACGCCACTTCATGGCATAAGTAGCGTGAATAGAGGGTTTTCTGGCTGCCACCAGAACGTCCACAACTTCCTGAGAGACCCCGTATCTCAGGACTGCTATGTCCTTAGGAGCCAGACATGCAGGTTCAGAGACCGAAGATTCGGATGGACCAAGGAGTCTGTCTCCTGGGATAGAAGGTGAGAGCAAAATGGCAGAGGCACCAGAGGTTCCTGGGCCAGCTGATGTAAGAGAGGGAACCAAATCTGCCTGGGCCAAAAGGGTGCTACTAGAATAAGGCACGCTTGCTCTTGACGGAGCTTCAGTAGAACCCTCTGGATCAAAGGAAAGGGTGGGAAAATGTAGAGGAACCTGCCCGTCCAAGAGAGGGACAACGCGTCTCGCCAGAAAACACCAGGCCCTGGATCTAGCGAGCAGAAATTGGGCAGTTTTGCATTGAATGGGGACGCAAAGAGATCTAATTCTGGTGTCCCCCATTTGTGGAACAGGTCCTCTACGACTTCCTAAAGCAGTTCCCATTCGTGGACCCTGGCCTGTGATTGGTTTAGGCTGTCCGCGATAGAGTTGTCCACACCGGGAACATGTACTGCAATAATGTGTGCTCCGTGTTGCAATACCCAATTCCAAACCCTCTGAGCCTCCCTGCAAAGGGGGTAGGAATGAGTGCCTCCTTGTTTGTTGAGATAGTACATCACTGCGGTTTTGTCTGTTTGAACCAGAAGAGTACCCGGCGGAATCTCCATCTGAAATGCCTGTAGGGCATATAAAACGGCTCTCATCTCCAGAATATTTATGTGAAGATGGGACTCCAGAGAAGTCCAGGATCCTTGAGTCCTGACCCTGTTGAGGTGAGTTCCCCATCCGGACCACGAGGCGTCCGTGGAGAGAGTCGCTAAAGGAGGTGGCACAGTGAAGGGGACTCCCATCGAGAGATGGTCTGGGATGAGCCACCAATGCCAGTCTCAGATGGCTGCGTTCGTGATCCGGACTGGATGCTGCAGATGATCCTGCTTTTGGCCCATTGTGCTCTCAGCATCCATTAGGTAACCCGCATATGGAGTCGAGCTAGGGGAACTGTCACAATGGCAGCCGCCATGTGTCCGAGCAGACAAAGGACGGTGCGAGCTGGTACCGTCTTCTTTTCCTTTATGTCCCTTATGAGGGATCTGATGCGTTCCACCCAGTCCTGGGGAAGGAATGCCCTTCCCTGAATTGTGTCCAGAACCACTCCTATAAAGTGCAAGTTCTGAGATGGAACAAGACACGACTTCTCCTGATTGATGTTGATGCCCAGCGATAAGAAGAGGGAACAGGTATCCTATTGCGGACATCAGGGCCTCCTGTGAGGGTGCCATGAGGAGCCAGTCATCTAGGTACGGAAACACATAGTGGTCCCCTCTCCTGAAAGCTGCTGCCACGACTGCCATATACTTCGTGAACACCCAAGGTGCCGAAGATGGTCCGAAGGGGAGGGCTCGGAACTCGTAGTGGCATCCCAGAAACTCGTAAAGTGCAGAAATCTGCGGTGCGCTCAAGCGATCTGGAGATGTAGGTAAGCATCCTGCATATCCAGCAACGCCAGCCATGCGCCTCTTTGAGCATGGGAATGAGACCCGGCAGGGTTGCCATGCAGAAATGCTTGTACAGCACAAAGTTGTTGAGATCGCTGAGATCCAAAATCGGGCCCAAATCCCCTGATTTCTTTGGAACCAGGAAGAAGTGGGAATAGTAACCATTTCCTCTCTGGTTCAGTGGAACATGTTCTATGGCCTCATTGTGTAGGAGGGCCAAGATCTCTTGCTGAATAAGCAGAGCATGCTGACCCGAGTAACGGGAGAGCAGGGGAGGTCTGGGTGGCGGGTGATTGAGGAACTCTATAGAGTGACCTCGTTCTACCAACTGCAACACCCACCGGTCGGAGGTGATCCTCTGCCATCCTGAAAAGTGATGAGAGATGTGACCCCCGACCTTCTCGACCCTTTGATCCAGAGGAGGGGCGGGGACCAGGAAGGAGTCATGCTGTGGTGGTGTTGGCTCCCGCGGGCTGGGCTGCTTTTGAATGCTTTGGGCCCTGGCCCGAGGGGAACCTGGCTTGATTCTTATGGCCAAAATTGCCCCTGGAATGCTGGCCAGAACGTGGCTGTTGCCTTTGTTGGCGGCCACGAAAACGATTCTGGTTCCTACGAAAGGAACCAGATTTTGGTCTGTACGTGACTTGTACAGTCCTGACTGCCTTCCCAGCATCCTGCAATTTGGTGATGACCTTCTCAGACTCCTCACCAAAGAGGACCGCTCCATTATAAGGGATGTCCAGGAGATTCTTCTGGATGTCTGGGGTAAATCCGGAGACCCTCAGCCACGAGTGTCTCCAGAGACAAACGCCTGTGGCTGCTCCCCTGGCTGCCGAGTCTGCTGAGTCGTAAGCAGCTCGGAGAACCTGAGTCCTCACGTCAGACCCAGTTTGGAGGAGGTTTAGCAGCTCCTCCTTCTTTTTGCTATCCGGTAGATCTTTAAGAAGGTCTTGTCCCTGATCCCAGAGGGCGTTCTGAAATTGCACCATGTGCATCAGATAGTTCAAAGACCTAATAGAGCATGTAGGAGCCACGTACACACGTCTTTCCTGGTCCGGAGGCTGGGTGCTCAAATGTTGAGGCCGCTGGGACCTGTCATGAGATGCAGTAATGACCAGGGAGTTGGCCAGGGGTTGTTGCGTCAAATACTGGTCCTCCGTAGGAGCCCTGTAAAGGCAGTCAGCCTTCTTTGGAACAGCCGGTGTGGAATGCAGACGTTTCCAAGCTGCCTTGGTGACATCCATAAAGGTGTCCACCAATGGTGGGACCATCACAGGCTTCAGATCTTTCTGCCTGAGGTAACGGGCAAGGCGTTGTCTCTCGGGGTCTAGCTCTTCAGTCTCCCATCCCAGATTGTCCTGGATGTGCCTCATGATTTCTGAAAAGGAGGGATCATCCAGAGGCAACCTTGGAAGGTCCCATGGGTCTGGTGATGGGGGACTGAAAGGAGATGGAGACCTGGAGATGTCGGATGTATCCGGTCTGGAGTCATCTACTGATGATCGACGTCTGCCCCTTGGTCGCTTCAGGCTCAGGGACCCTGAGAGAGAGCGTGATGGGCGTTTCCTGTCTCTCAATCTGCCCCGAGGAGGCGGAGTTGGCTTCTTGGGGTTCGGGGGTCTGTCACCTTTGGCGCCCCTAGGAGGAGGAGGTGGAGGTGGTGGAGGAGGCTGAGGCTTAGGAGGAACCACGTCTTTCTTGATGGTTTCCCACCAGAAGGTGAACAAATCCTTCACCTCCTGGATGTTCATACCTGATGATGGACCCGGCGTCGGTGTGTGCCTGTCATCGGGGTCGGGCGTCGGTGTGGGCCTGTCGTTGGGGTTGGGCATTGGGTCCCGGGGAAGCACTGGATCCGGCTACCTGGGCAAGCCAGCATCCTCCGTGTTGCCCGTCTGGTCATCTGGTGGCGTGGTAGCCTCTTCGCCTGAGGACCCCTGATGTCCGGTGTCCACCGGCGTCAGTATAGTAGTTGGCCGTTTGTCGGGTGCTGGGTCGGACGCCTTTTTGGACTCCGTCATCCGCTTGAGGGATGGCAGCTCGGAAGTCTTCCTTACAGGTGCTTTAGGAGGTTGGGAGACAGACCTGAAGTCGGTGTCCTGGCATCGGTCAGACGCACCTCACGATTTGGAGGAAGACTTTTTGTGCCTGTCCGGAGGAACAGGCTTGGAGGCATCCGACGCCCGAGAGGTCTTGAGCGGGTGCAGGGAGGCGGAGCCCCTGAAGACCTTACCTTTACTGGGGGAGGCTGGGAGCAAGCCTGGGAAGGAGATCTGTTGGACCGGGTAGAGCTGGAGCTGGTCCTGGACTCTGGGGCCCTGCTTGGGGATTTTGCCCTGTCCAAGTCTCGATGCTTGTCCTGGTGCGTCTCAGATCTATGAGAAGATTCCCCTTTGGAAGAAGGCCTTTTCTACATCTTTCTTAATTTCTCCTTGAGGAGGAAGCCCTGAAGGGCCTTTTCGCAGTGGATCCGGGTCCTGCTATTAAATTGTTGGCAAATTGAGCACGGCCTGGGTGTCGTGCTCCGGGCCCAGACACCTGACACAGGCAGAATGATGGTCTGTGAAGGGGATCTGCTTGCCGTAGGTGCACTTAGAGGGATGTCCTTCGGGAGAAGGAGTAGAAGAAACAGACATGGATTAAAGTTTTACTTAAAATAAAGATTTCACGCATCGTAACAGTAGAGCAGGCTTCCGTGAGGCCGGTGTTGGCGAGTTGATGGTGGGAAAAGAACTGGGGATGCTGGGAGACCGCCCCCCTTTTATGTGATGCCTGACATCAGGGAGAGGCCGATGTCGGGGGTGGTCCCCCACTGGATACTGCTGGCTGGAGTTTTTCCGTGGGGTCCTGGCACCTGCCGGCTTCAGTCCTAATGGTGTAACCTGCTACAAGAGCTGTTTCTCGAAGTAAGATCATTCTGTTTGTAGAACCGAGCAGAATTTTGAATCCCTGTATTCCATGGTAAAGATTCCATGATAAACATTCCATTTCTTGAATGTGGGGAAACAGAGAAAAAAAATAACAATGAAGAAAGTAAGTAATAATTAAGCAATAAGCCACGAGGGGGTGTGGGTTATCGGAGGACTTACCATGGCTGGAGTGGGTGCCTCATGGGTAAATCCATGCCAGCCATGGTAAATTCCCTGATAACCTAGATCCCCCGAGTGGCTTATTGCGATGATACCTAATACTGCTTTTTTGATTATTTAAAAAGCAGTGCTTGTATAATCTTAAACAAGCCACTCGGTAGTATGGCAGTGTGTTTGGTTTGTTTTGTTTCCCTGATGTATGGAGCTGCTGTTTCACAGTCTCCGCTTAGCGGGGAAACAAGATGGCGGTCGGAGTTTGGTGATTTCACCGTCAGATTGCTTTTTTTGAAGATGCGGCTGGCTGGCACCTTTTGCGGTGATTATCGGTAGATAATCAATGCAGGTAAGGTGCCAGCCTGCCTGTCTGATTGGTCGGCGTCCGAGGTACATGGTATAATACTATATAAACAAGGAGAAAAGGTGGTAAATGGCTTACCTTGCTGTTTATCTTTTAGGACAGAGTGAGCAGTTCATGATGCTGTCAGTGAGTGTGGCAGTTTTGACCTACGCTCATGCTTGCAGCACAGGGGAACTGAGAAGCCTCTGTTATGGCTTTCTTTTAGTTTTGTCTACAGAGAGGAGAATGAAATAAAGTAAAGGGGCAATGTGTCATACTTAAAATAAGGAAAACAGCATTTGTGAATTGTTGTGGCTGGTAGGGGAATATGACGCTTAAGTGGGCAGGGAGGCACACACTGTATAACACTAATTTAATCTAGCACCAATAGGCGCAAGGACTATTTTATGTGAAAAGCACTAGATTCACTTACATTTTACTTATTTAAAAAGTATTTAAAAACACCACAAAATAAAGGCCATTTATAAGCGTAATAAGACACTCCGGGGTTGAGCATTACGGTGTGATAACCGCACTCCTAGGGACGACTGGCGCTCAGCCTTCGGCCTCGTGTCTAACTACACCTCTAGAAGTGCGGATATCACACCGTAATGCACACCCCATCATGTCTTATTGCTTACGTGGCAGACAGGTGAACCTTGAGAGTGGAGGGCCTGAGTCCCAGTGAATTGAGATGAACCAGGTAGTCCAAGAGCGCTGCTTGCACCACAGGGAGAACGTGTAGAACTTCCTCAGAGAGTCACACAGTCAAGAACTCTAGGTCTTCATGAGCCAAGCTTTGAGATGAAGAGACCTGTGGTTTGGATACAGAACTCTGCCCTGGGAAGTGGTTAGGAGATTGTGCCTCTGAAGAAGGTGAATCAGCTGTGCTACTGATAGAGTTAGCAGGAGGGAGTACCATGGCTGTCTGGCCCAATCTGGGGCCACCGGTAACACAGATGCTGCTTGGCTCCTCAGCTTTATTAGAACTCTAAGCAGCAGAGGGAAGTGAGGAAAGGCACAGAGGAACTTCCTAGGCCATTCCAGAGCCAGGGCATCCACTGGCACTGCTCCTTGAGCTGGAGGCCTGCAACAAAACTGGGAGAAATGGTGGTTCTCCAGGGAGGTGAAGAGATCTATTTCTGTAGTGCCCCACCTTCTGAAAATGGAGTGCAGGACTTGCTTGTTTAGAGACCACTCGTGATAGCTCTGGTCGATTCTGCTGAGGGAGTCTGCCAGGACATTGTCCTCGCCTGGCAGATAGTTTGCAGAGAGGGAGACCTGCAATGAGTAAGCTAGACTCCATACTTTTCTGGCCTCTGTGCATAGAAAGGTGGACCTGGTATCTCCCTGTTTGTTGATGTAATACATGGTTGTGGTGTTGTCTGTTCTGACTTGTACCACCTTGCCCCATATCTGAGGGGCAAAGGACTGTAGAGCTAGCAGGACTTCCCCAAGTTCTAGCAGGTTGATGTGCAATAATGACTCCTGGGGAGACCAGGTGCCACTTACTGTCAGGTCTCCAAGGTGTGCCCCACAACCGAGGAGGGAGGCATCTGTGGTCAAAATGACCAAGGGAGCTAGCTGCTGGAAGGGTCGCCCTTCCCTGAAACGGAGTCTTTCCACCATTCTAGGGCCTGTAGGAGGGGCTTTGTGACAGGCACTAGTTTGGAAAGGGGCTCCTTCCTTTGTGACCAAAAGGACTTGAAGTGGAACTGAATGTCCCTCATTTGGAATCTGGAACCTGGTATTACGGCTGTGGTGGCTGCCATGTGGCCCAACAGCTGCAGGTAGCGTCTGAACGGTATGGGTTTGCCCAGCTTGAAGGAGTGTACCAAGCTTAGTATGCTGCTTACCCTTTCCTGTGGAAGGAAGGCTCTGCCTTGCAGTGTCCAACTCTGCAACTTTGAACCCCAGGACCTGTACAGGTTCCAGTTGTGACTTTTGTCTGTTTATGAGAAACCCCAATGATTCTAGGACGCCCTGGGTAAGGGAGAAGGACTCCTTGGTGTGGTGTGGGGACTCTCCTATGACCAATTGTACATGTAAGAGAAGACTGTGACACCCATTCATCTGAGGTGTGCCACAACCACTGCCATACACTTTGTGAATATCCTGGGTGCAGAAGAAAGCCCAAAAGGGAGTGCTGCAAACTGATAATGACCTGAGGGAAGTCCGAACCTCATGTACTTTCTGTGACTGGGTCTGAAGGATATGTGGAAGTAGGCATCTTTTTTTTTTAATTTTTTTTTTTACAGCTATTATTTTCTCTTCTACTTCTGGCTTGTCCTCAGGAGGGCGCCCACAGCCCTGTCCCACGGTATCTACCAGCCAACGCTGACCTAAACTCCAGGGCGGGTCGGTGGGGTTCCCCAAACCCCACCAAGGTCTGGATTCAGTGGGCCAGTGCCGTGGCTAGCTGGGAGCGGAGCCTGCGAGTTGCCCTCTGCCATTGTGTCATGGCAGTGCATTTTTCTCCTGTTCTCCCCAGGAGTTGGGGGCATGCAGTGATGCCTGCAGAGGGGAGCCCGAATGCATCTGCACATGCTCCCTCCAGGCATCTTCTTCCCATCTTGTAGTACGGTGCCTTGTACCCCAACCTCTGCCAAGGGGTGAACAAGCGCCAACCACTGGAAACCCCACTCCCCAGAGAAGGAGAGCAGTCTATCGGATGCTCAATCCTTCTCCTCCCCTGCCAACCCCCAGCAGCCCACGCTTGTTCCCGAACATGGGTCACCTGTGTAGCGCGAGGTAAGCTGTCCAGCGCCTCAGCCCTCAGCACCAGCGGGCCTGCTCCGGAAGTAGGCATCTTTGAGATCCAGGGATGCTAAACAGTTTCCCTGTTGCAGAGTGGGGATGATCATGGCCAAAGTGACCATTCTGAATTGTGGCCTTGTTAGGTACCTGTTCAGTAGACTGAGATCCAAAATGGCTCGCCATTCCCCATTTTTCTTTAGTGAGAGGAAGTAACTGGAGTAGAAGCCCTTTTCTATTTGGGATGTGGGAACAGGTTCTGCTGTGTTCTTCTGCAGTAGTTTCTGGACTTCTAACTCCAGCAGGGCTCTTTCTGCCAAAGTTGCAGGCCTGAAGTGTCTGCTGTGCAATCTGGGGAATGTTTTGAAGGTCAGGGAAAGGCCCTGGCTCACTACCTCCAAGACCCACTTGTCTGTGGTAATGGCTTGCCATGCTTGGAGGAAATGAGCCAACCGGCCTCCTATGGGGGGTGGGATGGCGGCCTCTACAAACGCATCAGGAGTTCTGTTTGGGCTGTGTCCTGGCCCCTGATGCCTGTTCAGTCCACTTTGTGGGGGACAGAAGTCCTGTTCTGGTGAGACTTCAGGTTCAATTAGTTCACCCTCTTCCTCCCCCTCTGGTTCCTCATAGAGGAACTCCGGTTTCTGGGTGGAAGGAACAGAGGTTTGAACCTGTGGTTGAACTGGGGTAGCCAAGCTAGGAACAAGGAAACCAACAGCCTGAAAAGCCTGCAAGACCTGTAAGGCCATGGCTATGTCCTCTTCCGAGGGCATTGCTGGTTTATTCACTGAGAGCTCCTTTGCTTTTTCAGCAGGAGGTGCAGCGGTATTTTTCTCCCTGTGCTTCTGTTTGTCAGGAACTGGTACAGTTACCGGTTCTGCAGGCCTCTTGAACTTAGAGGCATCCTTTTCAGAGGGTTTAGGCTCCCCAGGGTCGTTAGGCCTGTCTTTTCTAGGATGCGAGGAAGAGATCTCTTCAGAGGACTGAGGGAGATGAGGGGGAAGCCAATTCCTCAAGTTTCTTGGCCCTCTTCTTTAAAGTTTTAGGACAAAAAGTACTACAAATCTGACAACTGGTGAAAATATTGCTAGGACCAAGACAAGCTAATCACAAATCGTACTGGTCAATCTTGACAACAATCTGACCATACTCAATACAATTTTTAAAATTAGTCAGTCCTGTTTTCTTTTTGGGTCTCTCTGACATTGTCAGGAGATGAAAAGAAAACTGTCACCAACAGCAAAAACAAATGCGGTCAGTTCCCAAAACCCGCTTAAACAACCCCAGCTGTAGTGGAAAAAGAGATTGCAATCAGTTCCCCAGAACTGCTAAAAGAATGGAAAATAACTATTTATTCGCTACAGTTCCCAAATAAGGGAACCGGAGCGAAAGGGTTTAAATGTGAAAAAAGGCACGGTAAACCGCTGAGCAGACGGTTCCTCTCAGTTCCCTGAAATCGCAGCAGAACCAAATAAAATGTAGAAAAAATCCCTAAAACAAACTTGACTAACCTTAAAGTACTAGGGACAGCATTATTTACTTTTTTTATCGCAGCACTGTCTCTTTCAGCAGAAAACAACAAAGTTTATTAAAATGCTAAGGAGAGCTCTCCGAGTCGTCTTACTAGGCAGGCGGAGAAAATGAATCCGAGCCATCTAGAATGCATCAGCACCTAGGGGCAGCAGTTTGAATTGTGGCATGAGCCAATGATACGTTCCATCATTTACATACATTCCAATCTCTCTGGGGCAGTTCAACATAGGAGGCCAACAGCATTAGTTATGCATATGGAGGGATTTCTGGGGTTTAAAAAGGAAGTTAGAAAGAGCTACTGCTGTCATCCTTGCCTCCAATTGTGGGAAAAATGACAAAGAATAGAAGAAAATGCTCCTACCAGCCGAGCCGGCTATGAGGAGACTGATCGCAGTCAGCCAGTCGGGCTGAAAGTAAAGGCAAAACAGAGCCAATGCCTCTAGCATGAGAGCAGTGCAGACACGCACTCTTTCTCAAGTGCACGTGTGTGATGTCACGATGCTGTGCAGGATGTCAGCACATCATAGGGGGCGCATGCACACAATCACAGGAGCACAAAAAGCACGCTGAGGCTGTAGAAAGCCTTTGACAGAAAAAGACGCGTACCATACTATCTTCATCGATGGCATCTCTTGCATCAGGCCACACCTGTGGAACGAGTCCCACGCAGTTACAGACAGAGGCACAGTCTGGGTGGCTGGAGACTATAGGCCTAAGACAGGAGGTCTTGAAGCACTGCCAGGCCAAAGCTTGCCCTTCTCCTAGAGGCAATGTCTGGACTAATGTTTAGCGAAAAGTGTGGATAGTACTCCAGGCTGCCACAGCACAGATCTCTGCAGCTGAAACATTCCTGAAACAAGCAACTGAAGTGGCCATATCTCTGGTTGAATGACCATGAACAACCCTTGGAAGTTCCTTACCGTACTTCCTATAACAAAATGTAATACAGTTGGCCAACCATTTGGGCAGACGCTGTTTAGAAACTGGTATGCCCTCATTCCCAGGGGTGAAGGAAATAAACAGCTGTGAGGACTTCCTGGAGTTCTTCGTACAGTGTGTTTAGTAATGCAGAATTCTATGTACATCTAAGGTGTGCAACAGTGCTTCCCCTGAACTGGCATGCTCTGGATAATAAACAGACAGGTGGATAGTTTGATTTAAGGTAAACTCAGACACCACCTCAAGAAGAAACTTAGGATTTGTATGCAAAGACACCCTGTCTTTGTGGAAAATCAAATAAGGAGGCTCATGCATCAAAGCCCGAAGTTTGGAATTCTTTGAGCAGAATTAATAGCAACTAAATATAACACTTTCCATGACAGAAAGCATAGCTCGCAACTTGTAGCCGGCTCAAAAAGAGCCAAAGTAAATTTCTCCAACGCAAAATTTAAGTCCCAAGGTGGGACTGGATTGTGAATGGGAGGCTTCAGATGGAGAATGTTTCTCAAAAAAGTATGGGACACCTCTAGTTGTGCCACCCTACAGGCACCAACAGGCACTTGGAAGGCTGAAATGGCTGACAGGTGCACCTTAATGGAGGAGTACTGCAGGCCAGAATCTGAAATAAACAACAAGTACTCCAGAGTCTGATTCACTGGACAAGTGAAAGGATCCAAATGATGGGAAGCAGCCCACAGAGCAAAGTGCTTCCACTTCATGGATTAAGTGGCCCTTGTGGCGGGCTTCCTAACAGACACCAGAACGTCAGCCACCTTTTGGGACATCCTGAATCTAGCCATGGCTATGTTCTCAGGAGCCATGCATGAAGACAGAGTGACTTGATGTCCCGATGGATCAGGTTGCCATGCTCCTGCAATAGCAAGCCTTTGCACAGGGGTAGGAGGATGTGGGGGGGGGGCAGCACCGTCAGCTGCTGTAGCAAGGGGAACCAAATCTGACAAGGCCAGAAGGGGGCAATGAGGATCAGAGTGGCCCCATCCATCTAGAGCATGATCAGCACTCTCTGGGGTACAAGAAAGGGAGGAAAGGTGTAGAGAAATCTCCCTTTCCAAGAGAGGAACGTGTCTTGCCAGAAAACTCCAGGCCCTGGAGCAAGTGAGCAGAAACGTGGCAGTTTTGCATTGAGTGGGGACGCAAAAAGGTCCAACTCTGGATGACCCCACCTGTCGAACAGGTCTTCTACAACCAAAGTCAGCAGCTCCCATTCATATATCTGAGACTGCGACTGGCTGAGCCTGTCCACCAGGGTATTTTGGACGCCTGAAACATGGACGGTTGACAGTTCTAGGCTGTGTTCTACAACCCAGTAACAGACCCTCATCGCTTTCCGACACAGAAGGTACAAATGGGATCCCTCTTGTTTGTTGATGTAGTGCACTACACTGATGTCCGTCTGCACCAGCAGATGGCCTGAGAACAGATGGGTCTGGAAGGCTTGTGAAGCATACAGAACAGTCATCTCCAGGATGTTGATGTGGAGAGCAGTCTCCACTCCGGACCACATCCTTTGAGTCTGAAGAGTCCCCAGGTTAGCCCCCCAGCCCAACCCCAAAGGGTATGTGGTGAGAATCTGCTGAGGGGAAGGAAAGAGAAAGGGAGTCCCTTTCAACAGGTTGCTGGATTCCATCCACCAAAGCAGTGCCTTTCTGACCAGAGAGGAGACTAGAACCTGCTGTTCCAGGTTGTCGGTGCACTGGTCCCGCTGGACTCACAATGTCTACAGGGGAATCCGCATGTGCAGCCAGGCTAAAGGTAACATGACAATGGCTGCAGCCATCAGGCCCAGAAGCCTAATGAAGGTTCTGGCCATGACATATCTGCTGTTGTAAAGCAGCCAGGCCTGAGCTAGGCAGTCCACCCTGTCCTGCGGTAAGAAGAACAGTTGCATAAGAACTTACCATGACAGATCTTTGAGAGAATTTCTTGCAGCAAGTCACATCTTTGGAACTATAGCCGTCAGGCACTAGAACCACATGAAAACTTTTCTAGCTAGCAGTCTAGAAGGGGCTTCCCACTCCGATGACATCTGCACTCCTACATATACGTGGGTAGCCCTGTGCCCTCCTCAGTTCTCCTGCTGGAAACCGGACATAAAGGATATCTGCTGAAGGAACTGAGGTAGGGCAGAGGTTCCCATCACTGAAAAATGAGAGACAGTGGTGCAAAGAACCCTGGAGAAGGAGACAGATACAGAGGAGAAAAGGGAATGGAGGGAGGGACAGCATGGCTTGCTGCAAGAGATTCTCTTGAAGATCAACTGTTAAGGTATGTTCTTATGTAACTGTTCTATCTTCTTCAAGGATATCTCTTGCAGCAAGCCACACCTTTGGAACGAGTCCCAAGCAGTACCAGTAGAAGTCTGGGTGGCTGGAAGTAACAGGCCCATGAAAGGAGGCCATGTAGCCCAGCTAGGCCAAAGCTTGCTTGTCTTCTAGAGGAAATGTCCAGACAGAAGTGTGTAGAGAAGGTGTGGACAGCACTCTAGGTAGCAGCTCCCCAAATCTCAGCAGCTGAGACATGCCTAACACATGCAGCCAAATTGGCCATGCTTCAGACTGCATGGCCACGAATAGGACCAGGAAGCTTCTTACCGTACTTCCTGTAACAAAAGATAATGCAGTGGACCAATTTGTACAAGCACTGTTTTGAAACTGGGATGCCCTCTTTCCCAGGGGCGAAAGAAAAACCAGCAGCTATGAGGACTTCCCAATGTCCTTCGTATGGTGAACAGAATACCCGAGTATTCTATGTATCTCTAAACTATGGAGAAATGCTTCTCCTGGATTGGCATGCTCCAGAGAATACACAGGTAGGTGGATAGATCGATAAGAATTTAACTCAGACACCACCTTAGGCAGAAACTTAGGATTGGTATGCAAAGACATCCTGACTTTGTGGAAATTCAAATAAGGAGGCTCACCCATGAGCACCTAGAGCTCTGAAATCCTCCAAGCAGAAGAAATATCAACTAAAAAGAATATGTCCAACAACAGAAAGCATAGCTCGCAAGTCACAGCTGGGTCAAACAGAGCCAAAGTAGCTGCTCCTGTAATGAAAAATTCAGATCCCAAGGAGGAGCTGGATTGCAGATGGGAGGGTTTAAGTGTGAGATGCCTCTCAGAAAGGTACAGTGCACATCCAGCTGGGCAACTGTGCGGCCATCAACAGGCACATGGAGGGCCAAAATGTCAGACAGGTGAACCATGATGGGAGAGTACTGCAGCCTGGCAGTGCAAGTACTAAAGAATCCGAGTCACTGGACAAGTGGAAGGATCTAGATGGTAGGAAGCAGCCCACAGAAGAAAAGCACTTCCACTTCAGGAAAGAAGGGGCCCTGGTGGAAGGATTTGTGGCTGCCACCAGGACACCAGCCACTTATTGAGGAAACTCCAAGCCTCACAATGGCTATGCCTTCAGGAGATATGCACAGAGAGGAAGAGACTTGGGGGGGGCGAAGCCCCCCACAAAAAAAGGCATTTTCCAAAGCGGTCACGTTGTGAGTTCGGTGCCGTTTTCATGCGTCAACATTTCTCAGTCACTGTTATGACTTGGAACAGCTCTAGGCTGTGTGCTAGAGCCTCATACCAGACTCCCATCTCCTTCTGACATCAAGAATATGTCCTGGGCATGACATACCTGTTGTAGCAAAGCAACTGGGTCTGTGCCACGAGGCACTCTCTCCTGTCCTGGGACAGGAAGGCTAAGCCCTGAGCAGCATCCAGTACTGTCCATATGTGCTGCAGACTTCGATAAGGGGTTACGACTGACATGGGCAGATTGACCGTGATCCCAAGGGTGTGGAAAAGTTGCCTGGGATGTGCTAGGGCATGAGACCATTGCTCCTTGGGATGAGCTTTGAGCAACCAGTCATCTAGAAAGGGGGAGACCTACAGACCCTCTCTCCTAAGAGTTGCTGTCACAACTGCCAACCGTTTGGTGAAAACCTATGGTGCAGATGACAAGCCAAAGGGCAATACCCCAAATTGGTAGTGCCCCCCCCCCCCGGGCAAAAGAAGAACAGGTTACTCACCTGTAACAGTAGTCCTAGGAGTGGTATATGTTGCTCATTCACACTGGTTGGCATGTCCCTTTCTCTTTAAAGCTTGCCAGATGGTCTAAAAGCTGGCTCCTCCCACCCACCTGGGTGGTATAAGTTTTGGCTCCACCCCTTGATGTCAGATCTTGCCCGCTGGAAGCAGAGGGTTGTGCATCGAAGCTGGAGAGATCAGGTGGATGAACAACATATACCGGCAGTGGGGACTTCCAGTGATGTCAGGAAGCTGATGGTAGCTTAACTCACTGGCTCCCTAACCCACCCAGCCGAAATCAAACTCCATCTGCCTCATTTCACATGAATTTGCCGGCTAAAACAACCCGATCAAAGACTGCTGACCAGAAAATCAGGGATCCCTGTACAAAAATTAAAAGAGCTCCTAGAACAAGGGAAATCACAATCTAACCTGGATTTGGTGGCAGCGCAAGAAGACATGGCCGATGAGCAACCCACAGACACCACAGAAGCAGACTTGATTTCAACAATACTCCAAACAGCCAAAACAGTTACTAAGATAGACAAAAACCTGACTGACCTGAGATCTGATCTTAATAAAATCGAACACAGAGCCGATCAACTAGAGCTGGGGCTTACAGCAGTTACAGAGCAGTTGGACCACCACTATCGCCTGGTCCTCTACTTAATGGCCTGGGAATGAGAACTAACACACAGGTTAGAGGGCCGCAGCAGAAGACAGAACCTGTGAATTTACGGCATCCCGGCGGGACTAGAGACCGAAGCTCTGAACACCATCGCCTTCCTGCAGGGGGCCTTGTGGGAAGCCCTGAAGCTACCAGATGATTTTGATTTAAGAATGGACCATACTCATGGGTCCCTGGCCCCCTGACTGACCAACGCTGGTACTCGGCCCCGCTCATTTGTCCTTAAACTCACCACATATGCATCTAAGGAGGAACTACTCAATAGGGCCTGGAAGCAAAGAGACCTACATTTTGGCAAACACAGAATTTCCTTGGACAGTGACTACATGACGACAATGCAAAAAAGCCGTCATGTGGTCTGGCCCATTCTAAAGCAACTGCACACCAAAAAGCATCAAAGTGCAGCTATGTACCCTGCAAGACTCTGAGTAGAGACTGACAAGGGAAACATAGTGTTCTAGGACTTATTGGCTGCCTCCCCTTCCTTCAAGAAGCATGGCATTGCTGTTCCAATTCTGGTGAAGGAGAGGCTAGAGAAGGAGCTCCTTAAATCAGCGTGGGAGGTGGCACAAGGAGGTGGTCCACAGAGGAACTCCCAACAGAGAAAGGCTAATTTTCGAGCTGACTTCTCATCGATGCTGAAGGCCTATGTATCCCCGATCCTGCTTGCAAACATTAATACAGCAACTCAAGACCCTGACTCTGAATATACGAGAGCCCAGATGAGGGCTACAACTTCAATGGATACCTTAGACTCTTGATCAACCCTGCCAGAGAACGTAAGGAATAAGATTAGATTCGGGGATGGGGATGTGAGGGGAAGATTACCACAGGGTGGCCCGTAGCATCTGGAATCTGCACTAGATGCAGTGGCACTCCCATCCTGACAGTGGATCTAAGAACATTATACTGGTCCTCTCCTAAAGTAATGTTTAAGTGGGACTTTCCCTACACATTGATGATGCACAGCATTTGCTCAGGGTGGACACGGGTACCGAGGATGAAATTGCTAAAAGAAAAAAGATAGTTCTCTCTTTTTACAGGCGCTCGAGGGGGCCGCCCTACCACGCATCCTCCTTCGCCCGGGTTAGGGCAGTCGGGAACCAACTTGTGGTGGTCCTGGACAGCCACAGGCCTTAATAGGCCTAACAGAGACATCACCAGAAGTGGACTCCAAGAGTAAACAGACATGTTACATAAATGTTTTGATTACCAGACATATTTGTTGGCAAATATTTTAGTAAAGGGTTAAGATATGAGCTTCAGGACCAGGAGTAAGACAATATAATGCCTTTGGAGGGGTTCCTGAGGGGGGGACACTGGGAGGCAGGGGGACAGGCATGGGGTGAATCTCAAAAGGGAGGGATAGGGGCACTTGGTACCCTGCCAGACCCATCAAAGCAATAAGACTACTTGTACATCCCTGATGCTGGGTTCCCAGGCCACTCCTCGAGCCTCCCCTCTTGCCAAATGTGTGTTTTGGGGGGAACTCTGTTTCTGGCTAGCAGATGAACTGCCCTGGCTGTTGCCAGGAACGACAAAAGGGGAGGGGAGTATAAATGCATAACAGCATGAGGCAAACAAATTTAAAGAAAGAATAGGGCCTGGGGAGGGAGGATTTTAGACTCACAAAGGGCAGTAAAAACTATACTCTCCCCACTTCCCAGCCCGACATGGGATAAATCAGGGTTTAACACCCACCCACCCACCCATCTGACAGGCCCCTTACTAAGGTACGGAAGCAGTGCCTGACAGGCGGCATGACCCAGACAGTCAATATCTGCTGTCTGACCTTGGAGGACCAGGACAGGGCAACCGACTTAGCTGTTCAGCATTGGCACTTCCTCTAATTTAGTTAATAAGTCAAATACGCCACCTTGTGGCAGTTTGTGTGTGTGTGTGTGTGTGTTAATGTTTACATTGATTAAAAATAGACTTTTGTTACTGTTTGAAGGTTGGAAGTTCTACGTTGCAATGATATTGTTCTATGGGTACAATTACAGTTGCAAGTAGATTGGAAGACAAGGGCAATACAGGTTAATGGTCATCAGGCCTCACTTTTTATATATTACAAAAATGATTACCACTAATACAAAGGTTCCCTCATACAATATTAATGGAGTCAGTAGCCCCATCAAGAGAAAGCAAATACTAAAATATATTAGAGATCAGAGATGTGACTTTAACTTTCTCCAGGAAATTCACCTCTCCCCAGGAGAGACCCAAAAACTTAAGTCTAGGGCATACCCTCGATTATATGGGGTCTCGCTAGAGAGGGGCAGGCAGAGGGACCTGGCCATTTTACTATCAGCCAGTTTCCCATTTGAAGAGGAGGAGAAGGTGTTGGTGGACCAGGGGTCCTGCTATGTCTTGGTTGTGTGGAAGGTACAGGACTTCCCAATTACTCTTCTCAATGTGTATGCTCCCCGGGTTCTTCCACAGCCTTCTACTTCGACCTAGTAGAGCTACTGGCGGAGAAGGCCAAAGGGATTGTACTGGCAGGGGTTGACTGGAACCTAGTTTTAAACAGGACCCTAGATTCCACCTCACAAATTCCCTCCCCACGAAATAGTACAACTAGAGCATTTACTAGACTATTGACAGACATGGGGTTGGCGGATATACGGAGGGCGAAATATCCGCTAGCGAAGAAATATACGCGTTTTTCGCTAAGGTTTAAGACATATTCAGGAACTGACATGTTTTTCACCTCTGCAAAGGACCTTTCCTTAATAAGTTCTATGTGGGTTGGCACAGCCACAAACTCGGACCATTAGCCTGTTTTTCTCGAGGTGGACCTGAAGCTCCCACTCAGGAACACACATTGGAGACTGAATGTCTCATTAATTAGAGATAAAGAAACAACCTCAACCATCCAGTCAGTAGTTAAACAAACAATAGAACTTAAGAGGGGCCCCAACACAACCCCACAAATTCTGTGGGACACGCTCAAAACGGTGGTAAGGGGTAAATTAATCTTCATAGCATCCCACAAACAAAGGAAAAGGAAGGCAGAACAGGAGGCCCTTCCCTCCCAATGTGGAGCCCTAGAAAAGCAATAAAAACAAAAGTGGGACAGACAGGCCACGGAGCAAATCAAAATCCTAACAACCAGGCTACAGGATATCCAGAAGGCAGAAACAGAGAAGGTTATGGTACCTTAAACAAAACTATTTTACGAGGGGGGGCCCCCCAAGGGCCATGAAATTCTTGGCATTCCGTTTACAACAACAAGCAACGAAATCCACAATTATAAAGATTAAACATCCCAGATCAGGACACATAACATATAAAGGAGATCAGATAGCGGATGTATTTGTCACTTACTACAAAACCCTATACCAATCTCAGAAGCAATCCCCTCAAGATGAGAAGTCCCACTTTCTTCAGGCCCTAGAGCTGCCAAAGCTAACAGCTGAACAAGGACAAGCCCTGACATGCCCAGTTACACAAGGGGACGTAGTAGAGGCCATCAAAAAGATCAAACCAGGGAAATGCCCAGGACCGGATGGGTTTGGGAGTGAGTTCTATAAGAAGTTCCAGGGGGAGGTCCCCCTACTTCTCACTGACATGTATAATGAAATCTGGTTGGGGGAGGGGGAAGACCCTCCCTCCTGGAACTATACCACCATCACAGTGCTGCATAAGGAGGCAAAGACCCAGCAGAATGTGGCTCCTATCGGCTGATATCGCTGCTAAACACAGACTGCTAAACATTTACCCCCACTATAGCATCTTGCCTTAATAACATAATCACACATCCAGTCCAAACAGGGTTTGCCACAGATAGACAGGCTCCGGACAATGTCAGATGAACAATCAATCTCATTGACATAATAACCAAGGACCATACACCAGAGTGTATCCTGAGCCTGGACACAGAGAAGGCATTTAACATGGTGTCATGGAGTTTTCTCTTCCAGACCCTTGAACACTTCAGATTCCCACACACTTTTATTGGGAGTCTCTGGGCATTATACGCGGCACCCCAGGCATATGTCCGGGTCAATGGAGGGATCTCAGACAGGCTTTCCCTGGGCAAAGGCACCCAAAAAGGATGCCCCCTTTCTCCCTTATTATTCACCCTATATATCGAGCCCCTGGCAAAGGCCATCAGGGATGACTCCCAAATCACTGGGATAAAAGTAAATGTAGTAGAGCACAATATATCACTGTATGCAGATGATGTCCTTCTCTCTCAAACCCAGACAGTTCAATCCCATGGACCTAGTCAATTTTGGACGCATTTGGCCTACATGCGTGCTATACCCTGAATAGAAATAAAACAGAAGCCCTCAGATTTCATTAGAAACCCTCCACAGAAATCTTGAAGGCACTTCCCCTGATCTGGAATAAAACCAAAATCAGATATCTAGGAATCCAGATACCCTAGAACCTAAAGAAACTGTTTGCAGTTAGTTTTCTACCCTTAACGAACCAAACCCAACAAGAGATAAACAATGGACTCTATTGAACCTACCACTATATTCTCACATTCAGTCTATTTAATGAACATACTACCCAGATAGTTGTACTTATTTCAATGTCTAGCCCTACAAATACCCAAAACACAATTTTGGTTGTGGCAGAGATGATTTCCCAATACACATGGGCACCTGGCAGACCCAGAATAAAATCTCACATCATGCAGGCCGACAAGAAGTGTGTGTGGGGGGAGGGCTCTCCCAAATTTAGAGGACTATCACATGGCTGTACAGCTCTGCTCTGCCCTCCTCTGGTCCACAGAGGATTTCCATTCCCACTGGAAGGACACTGAGAAGGCAAATACAGAAGGTGCCCCACTAGGGGCTAGAGTCATGGACCCTAGTATAGGCAAGAATGAGGGGGACATGCCATGCTTAACGGTCAGAAATACTTTGGAAACAGTACATAAAACATGGGCCAGATATAGAGTGGTTGAAACCCTGTGGCCGTGGAAATGATTTGGATGGGATGTGTCTTTCATGCCAGCTTGACTGGACCATGGGTTCCGGTGCTGGTCGAGGTTGGGCCTGTGCCAGCTGAGACAGTTGATGGCAGGAGACGTGGTCCATGAATTTTGTACCATCAGGGATACCTACCATCTCAATAACATGGATCACTATCGATTTCTGCAGCTTAGAGCATACATAAATAAACTTAAACAAGGGACGTGAGCCCCACTGCACTCCAACTACAGGCAAGAAACAATTCAGACCATCGTAAACAGGTCAATCAAAAAAGGATAGGTCTCTGCCCGCTATAAGGCCATCAGACACCTACATGACGACTGCTCCCAACACATAAAGAATGGGTTGGAGGAGGAGGCATGAATCAAAATCAGTAATGAGGAGTGGGACAGAGTCCTCACCCTAGCCAACAGGTCTACACAGTCCCCATTCTGGCAAGATTTTGAATGGAAAATCAAGGTCAGATTTTTTTACACACCAGCAATTCAAAGTAAATGGGAGGCTGAACACTCTCCTGGGTGCTGGAGGGATTACCTGGAGGGGCCCGCACACCATACCCATGTATTTCGGCAATGCCCAGTACTCCAGCCATTTTGGCATCAGATAGATGGGGTGCTCTCCGAGATTTTCTCCATCACCTCCTCAATGTCAGTGACACACCTTCTGCTGGGCCTTCCACCCCCAGAACTGAGAGGGACAGATGGCTTATACCTGTGGAATGTTTTTCTTGTGGCAGCCTACAAAGCCATCACCTGGTATTGGCTAAAGCCAGACCTCCCCCACCCAAACACAATGGATAGCTATTGTCAGAGAGATCCAATATATGGAAGAGCTGACCTACAAGGCCAGCTCCAAGCTCCATGTTTTCACCCGCAGATGGACGTGGTGGGTGATCTGGCAGGACTCAGCCCCAGACATAGAAGGGGAATAACTGAATGAAAGTCTAAGCCTGCCTCCTCCTATCAACACCAGGGTAAAAGAGACTTTGGGTCTCATGTAAGTTTGAGTGCGGGACGGAAACCTGGGGGGAAATTCACTAGAAATACAGGGGACTTCTTTCATCTGGTCCTAATGAAATATAAAAACATGATATGTGTAAAATTCAAGATGTATAAATTGTTGCCTTCAGATTAACGAGTTAATATTGCATATGTGAAGAATTCTACCCAATGTTTCAATAAACCTGAATTTGAAAAAAAAAAAAAACAACAAAAAAAACCAACATATACCACTCCTAGAACTACTGTTACAGGTGAGTAACCTGTTTTTCTAGGAGCAAGGATATGTTGTTCTATCCACACTTCTTGGCAGACTCCTAGCAGTTCTCTGGGAGTAGGAGAGCAAGGTGCACACCCCCTACTTAGGGAACAGAGATTGGAGAACGGAGGCCCCAAAACTAGCATCCCGGTGTGACTCAAGATCGATGTGGTAATGGGAAATGAAGGTGTTGGCTGACTTCTGGGTAGCAGCCCTGCAGATATCCTGGATTGGGATGTCCCTAGAAGGAGCCACCGACGCAGGAGTATGGTGGGTGGAATGAGCTCTTATCCCTATGGGAGGCTCCTTGCCCGCCAACCTATAGCAGAGATCAATGCATGATATCCATCTGCCAATCATTCGCTTTGCGGCAGGTCTGCCAGGCGTGGTTTCTGCATAGGTGACAAACAGCTGGCGAACCTCTTCCCGAATTTCAGCCACATGCTCCTTGTAAATAAGAAAGCATTCGTCTCAGGTCCAAAGTATGGAGCCTGTACTCAGCCTCCGAGGTGTAACTGGGGTAGTATACCGGCAGAGTCGTCACCTGATTCAGGTGAAACTCCTAAACCACCTTCGGAAGAAACTTTGGGTTGGGGTGCAGGACAATCTTGTCCCTGTGGAAGGCCAGACAGGGAGACTCGACAGAGAGTGCCTGGAGCTACCCAATCCTTCTTGCTGATGTGATAGCCACCAGGAAGGCGGTCTTTCATGACAGATGTGACATCTCACACCTGTGCATCGGTTTGAATGGCTTGCCCATGAGCTTCGCCAGCACCAGCAGTAGATCCCACAGTGGTGGTGGTTCATGCACTGGAAGGGAAATATGGCCGAGGCCTTTAAATAAACGCCAGACCACCTTCTCCTGTGCCACCGTCTGCTGACCGGCCTGCGCCCGGTAAGCAGAGATGGCTGCCAGGTGCACCTTAAGGGTCATAGACTGAAGACCCCTTTGGAGAGAGACCAAAGGAAGTCGAGGATGCTAGCCACCAGACAGGACAAAGGGTCTGGGTCCTTGCCCTGGCAACAAATGGAGAATCTCTTCCATTTGAAGGCACAGCACCTCCTGGTCGACTCCTTCCTAGATGCCTCAACTACACTGAGGACATCATCGGAGAGACCCAAAGCCTAGCACTCTAGCCACTCAGGAACCAGGCTGTCAGGTGCAGGGATTGAAGGTCCGGATGGAATACCTTCCTTGATTGATCAAATCAAAATCAAATCAAATCAATCTTTATTCTTATAGCACCTTTCAAAAACCAAGGTGCTGTACATATTAGAAATACATTAAAACAACAAATATAAACTATTAATATCTACTCAGTTCAATTCAATTATCTCCAATCAATCCGGGAAGGCCAGAGAAAATAAAATATGTTTTAAACATAGATTTAAAATTAGTGATAGTCAGGCATTCTCTTAACTGACGAGGTAAAGAATTCCACAGGGTCGGTGCAGCAAAAGAAAAAGCATGCACTCCAGATGTTTTAAGACTGACCCTGGGAATCTCTAGCAATCCCTCGTCGGTAGATTGGAGAGGGCGATTGAGGGAGTAGGGAGTCAGGAGATCTTTGAGGTAGTCGGGTCCCTGTTCATGTAGGGCTTTATAGGTAAGTAAACCTACCTTATAGGTGATCTGCCACTGAACAGGCAACCAGTGCAGTTTGCGCAGAACAGGAGTAATATGACTGGACCTATGGGTACCAGTCAACAACCTGGCTGCAGCATTCTGCACTAGCTGCAAGCGGTGGATATCAACCCCAGACAGCCCAAGGTAGAGGGCACTGCAGTAGTCAAGACGGGTAATGATGAAGGGGTGAAACAATGTCGGGAGGTCACCGAGGGAATCAGGTGTTTCACCTGGGTGATGTTCCTCAGGTGGTAAAATGAGGATTTGACCACAGTTGACACCTGATACTTCAGAGTCAAGCTGTCATCAAAGACAATGCCCAGGTTATGCACCCAATCTGTGGTGCTAAGCTGGACACCATCAAGCCAAAAGCCCAACATGTGCCCAGCACTAGCACCCATCCCCGGGTGATCTGGCTCCACAACCAGTACCTCAGTCTTCTCCAGATTTAGTCTCAGCCAACTCAAACTCATCTAGTCTCTGATCTCAGAAAGGCAGTTATTTAGCATGGAAACCGCATCAACCTGTCTGGGCACAACAGACATATACAGCTGAGTATCATCTGCACAGCAGTGAAAACTCAAGCTGTATTGCCTAATAATGTCTCCTATATACTCTGCGAACAACATGGGAGCCAATATAGATCCCTGTGGTACCCACAGGATGGGGGAGGGCATCAGAAGAATAAATTCCTGTGACCACACTCTGAGACCTGCCTGTTAGGAAAGATCGAAACCATTTGAGGACTGTACCAGACAGTCCACAAAGGAACTGCAGAGTCTCAAAAAGCACCTTATGGTCCACAGTGTCAAAAGCTGCTGAGAGATCGAGAAGGACCAAGATGGTACAAGTCTTTCGATCTCTCGCCATCGGGAGGTCAATTAGTACCCAAACAAGGGCAGTCTCCGTGCTATGCCTCTTCCTAAATCCAGACTGGAGAGCTTCATAGACACCATGAGTTTCCAAATGATTGTCAGGTTGCAATGCAACCACCTTCTCAATAACTTTCCCCACAAAGGAAAGGTTAAAGACAGGTCGTAGTTAACTGGATCAGCGGGGTCCAAGGAGGGTTTTTTCAGGAGTGGTCTAATAACTGCCTTCTTTAAGGAATCCAGAAAGATTCCTTCCTCCAAGGATCTCTGCACAATTTCAGCTAGGATCGGGCAGATAACATTTACACATCCCACCAAAAGGGAGGTAGGGCCCGGATCAAAACTACAACAGGTTGGATGCAAGGTATGGACAATCTTCACAACGTCCATGAATTCCGGTCAGCCGAAATCCGTCCAGACAGACTGGGTACTTGCCACTCCCCATCGACCTCTACAACCCCTCATGGAGGGAGCCGGGCCGATTCCAGACCTGATGCTGGCAACCTTATCCGTGAAAAACTGAGCTAGCTCATCACACCTAGCTTGTGAAAAAGCTTTTCCGGACTGCAGACAGATTAGATTGCACAATCTGTTGACAGTACAAAAGAGCTGAGCTGGTCGGTTCTGCACAGCAGAAATCTCCCTTGACAGGAATTCTGCCTTCTTACGGGTGATTTCTGATTGATAGCCATCATAATGTTCCATCAATCTAAGCCTGTCAGCATCCAGGCCGGACTTCTGCCATGCTCTCTCCAGCCTTCGATCACTCCGTCTCAACTACTTCAAGGACCCATCAAACCAAGGAGACCTTGGGTGAAGAGTGAGCGGTCGAACAGGAACAGGAGCAATCAAGTCCAGGGCATCTCCTACTGCCTTATTATATTATAGGCTAGTACAAGATCCCCAGGACTTGTGCTGTCACCCAGCAATCCCGATAGGTCCAGCACCGGCGACAGATCATCTGGGGTAACCCCCCTCAAAGGGCGGTACTGGACCATATCCAAAGGGGTAGGTCCATTTGGGGGAGCCCCAAAATTGAACCTTATGGTGTGATGGTCAGACCAGCTGACTGGTTCCACCCCCAAATCAGTGATCTCCATCCCCAGGAAGAACAGCAGATCCAATGAGTGGCCTCCTATGTGAGTAGAGGAGGTAACAACCTGTGTGAGGCCCAGCGATGTCATTAGCTTGAGGAGATTTTGACCAAACTGCGAGAGTTCATCGTTGACCCAGGAATTGAAATCCCCCCCTAGAATTATCCATCTGGGGAATTCCAACACCATGTCGACGACGAAGTCTGCAATCTCCTGCAGGAATAAAACCCCATCACCTGGTGGACAATAAATGAGGAGTATCCTGCAGCCTACACCTTCACCCACAACACAGTCAAAGGATCTGGTGGTCCCCACTGGAACATCCACAAGGCCCAATTTGGTCTTAAACAAGATGGCTATACCCCCATGATCCAACCTTGGGTGGTGAATCACCGAGAACCCAGCTGGGACTGCAGAAGCCAACACTGGGCCTGCATTTTCATCCAGTCAGGTCTCAATGATGCATGCCACATCTACTGTTTCAACAAGGTCAGCTATAATGGCCGTCTTGTTTTTGATAGACCTAGCATTACATAACACCACTCAGGTTGGATGAGATGCTGGGGAAGACCTCAACTCCTGTCCAGCAACAATTTCTGGGCCCTTGGGTATGGGAAAAAGACAGGGATTACCCCTGTCTTGACACCATTTCGCCCCAGGGCATCGCCTGGTCCCCACCACCCCAATATGTCCCCCCCCCTTTCCATTCCCCTACCAGGCCCAGTCCCGCCCCTCTTCCTATACCTTCTAACTATACCCAAAGATCGACAACGTATATATGTCTCTATTGGTAAAGAGGGGCAGGTCTGGGCATACTGGAACATGCCTCAGGAGCCTGATGCTGAAGCTGAGGAGATCTGGACACCAGAACTGGCGGAGCTAGTCTGGGACGACCAGGATCACCTGTGCCTTGTCCCTCCTGACCTTGAGGAGCACCTTGAGAACCAAGGGAAGTGGAGGTAAGGCACAGAAGAGGCCTGGGGTCCATGGCCTTGAGAAGGCACCCCCCTGCAGTGAGCCCTGCTGAGGGGGGGGCAGGCATAAAACAGCCTCAGCTTTGTGATCTCCATGGAGGTGAACAGTTCCACCTGAGGGGTGCCCCACTGGGAGAACAGACTGTGAACTACCTCTGGATGGAGAGACCACTCATGGAACACCTCACCCACATGGCTGAGGGTGTCCACCAACTGATTCGAGGCTTCTGCCACATGGATGGCTAGGAGATCTGTCTCCAGTTGGCTCACGAGGGTCCAAATGTGGAGCCCTTCCTTGCACAGAGGCCAGGAGCATGTGCAGCCTGGTTTGCTGAGGTAGCACATGATCGTGGTGTTGTCTGTCTGGACCTGAACCACCTGACCCTGAAGGAACAGAGTGAATGCAGCCAGCGCCAGCCGAACTGCTCAGAGCTTCAGCAGGTTGATATGGTATCGGGATTCCTCGGGGGTCCAGAGCCTGTGGACTCTGTGATTCCCCATTTGGGCACCCCAGCCCATGAGAGAGGCATCGGTCATAAGGATGACCATCGGCTTGGGGAAGACAAACAGGATCCCTCCCTGCAGATGTTCCAGGACGGTCCACCACTGGAGGGTGTCTGACATCTTCTGGTTCACAGTGACCAGCTGGTCGAAATGACTGTCGCTGAGATCACTGGCTGGCCAGCTCCCATTGAAGGGGTATATATGCCACCGGGCCCATCACACCACAATGGTGCAGGCTGCCATGTAACCCAAATGTCGCAGTAAGTTCTGGGCAGGGCGCAATCACCGAACCAGAAATGATTGGGCAAAGGAGGTGAGAACCTCTGCCCTGTCTGCTGGGAGCCTGGCTCTGGCTCGGCAAGAGTGAAGCTGTGCCCCGATGAAGCAAATCACTTACGAGGGCACGAGTTCCATGAGGCAGGTTTGGAGGGCCAGATCCCTGACCTCTCCACCTCCAGTCTGGAGGGATCTGCTATGAGCCAATCATCGAGACAGGGGTACACCCTAACCCCTTGATGCCAAAGATGAGCCGCCACCACTGCAATGCATTTGGTGAAGGCCCTGGGGGCTTGGAACTCGTAGAGGGTTCCCGCCACCCTGAAGTGGAGGAACCTTCAGTGGGATGGACAGATCGGGACGTGAAAGAACGCACCCTACAGATCCAGGGAGCAGAACCATATGTTCTGCTTGAGAGATGGTATGATCTGGGACAGAGTTACCATCCAAAAAGTGTGAGACCTGAGAAACTGATTCAGGTTGTGCAGCTCTAGAATGGGGCGCCAGACCCCCGTCCATTTCGGGACCAGGAAGTACCTGGAAATGAACCCTGGGTTGACAGGGGGATCCGCGACTCTAACCGCTATCTCCTTGCAGAGGAGTTGGGCAATGTCGTCTCTGAGAACTGACCGAGTATGGGCAGATATCTTCTCCTCCCATGGGGTGCGGGCTCGGCTTGGAGGGTACTGCTTGAATTCCAGAGGCAGTCCCTGGCTGACCACTTCCAAGACCCACCTGTCCGTTGTGATAGCGGACCAGGCAGAAAGGAAGTGGCAGAGCCAGACCCCCCATGGGAGGACCCAGAGTGGTCATGATGGGCATGGGGTTGGCTACCCCATCCCATCACTGTGCAGGCTTGGAGGAGGAGGAGGAGGAGGATCCAGCAGGGAGACCACCGGGGCTCTTCCCTCCAGGCTTACAGGCTGCTGAAGTCCCTGACTTGGGCCGAGGGCACCAAGACTGAGCCTGCTGCTACTGCTGCCCAGATTGGTACTGGGGCTGTTTGGCCACACAGGGGCAGAAGGCCGAAAAGGCTTCCTTTCTGCTTCTTTGAACCCTGGGGTTCCTTCTGGGCAGAGGTAACAGAGTCCAAGCATTGGACTTCTCGATATGCTGGAGGTGACCTTTGACTCCTGGACCGAACAAGTTGGTACACAGAAAAGGAACGTCCGCCAGTTTGTGCTGGGTGTCTTCCGAAAAGGTCAAGACTCTCAGCCAGGCCCTGCAGTGCATGGCGACTGCAGCCACCACTGAACAGGCACAAGAATCCATGATGCCCAAAGTCATTTGGAGTTGCTGCTTAGCTACCGCCCGACCCTGGTCACGGACCTGCTTGACCATGGTCTGAAGGTCCATGGGGAGATGAGGAAGCACCTCATCCAAAGAGCCCAGAAGAGCATGAGAGAAATGTGCCATAATGATGACTGAACTCACCTGTCTGAGTCCAAGCGAGGAGGCAGCATAGACCTTTCTGGCCGAATGGTCCAATTTCTTGGACTCTGTCTGGAGGTCTATTCGTGTCTCCTGAGTTTCCCAAGCACCAAAACACAGACTCGATCACCAACCCCTCAGCTGAGGGATGTTGTGTGAACCCCAAAGGGGAGCCTATGGGAACCATGTATTTACAGGCAATATGGGCTGAAGGCGCAGGGCAGGAGGCTGGGTGCTGTCAAAGCTCCAAGGCTGGGCCAACTATGGCTTTGGCCACTGGGAAGGCCTCGGATGGAGAATCCCCTTTTCTGAGGATATCAGTCAGGGGATATTTGGCCTGTTTTTCAACAGGCTCCAAAGTCATCCCCGTTGATTTGGAGATGAGATGGAGGATGCCCAAGGACGTGGAGCCTTCCCCCGTTGAAAGACTCATGGAATCGTTGTGACATGGACATGAATTCAGGACTGAATCCTCAGACCCTGAGTCTGGACAGAGCAGCTGACCACCAGAGTCACTCTCAAATCGCCACGGATGGTCGGGAGTAAGGGTGACTGACAGCCTGTGCGGGAGGGCCCGAACGGGCTGAGACTCCTTGGCAGGAGCCCTTGAGGGAGACTGCTTAGGTGGTGGCTCCACCAAAATAGGAGAGGCCAAAGCTGGAAGGGTCTTCAACAGCTCTGCTGGCAGAGAGACGGTGTTGACTAGCTCCGGAGGAGTCAGCGTCGGCCTGCAGGGTGACAGCCAAGTGATGGCTGGAGTGGAAGCCGGTGTCAACTTCGGACTGGACAGCATGATCTGTTGCCACGTGAGGTCCTCATAGCGATGACACAGCTTGCATCGAAGCCTCTCCTCATCCAAGGAGGATGAGGATGAATGGCGTTGTCACTGCTTCTTGAAGCGCCGCTTATGAGACTTCCTCAGCCTATCGGTCGAGGTTGTCCAAGACCTTGTCCTTTGGGGGGAACCGATGGGGCCTCTCAGAAGGGGCCAGGGAGAACCGTGGCTCCTCCAGGTCAAGGACAGAGACCATGGGTGGAGCACCAGTGAGCTGGGTCTCCTCCTTGGTGGCCGGTAGGATCGGAGTCCTGAATAACGAATTGTCGGCCTTATCAGTTGACAATGGGTCAATGGGGTTGATTACGATTTCGACCTGGTCATTATCCTGCATCTGAACCAGCTGGCCTGACAGGGGTACCATGAAGCCAGTGGCTGAGGTCGCAATTTCGACTGAAGTTGAGATGGGAGACTCCTGGGACCGAGATCTCTCTCTGTTTGTCCCAAGAGCATCGATGATCTGAAGAATCTTCTCTTGATCCTTTGTCCTCCTTGAGGGACTGGGAGGTGTGCCAATCAGATGGGCCCTCTCCTTTTGTCGGAAGAGACTGGCACATCTCCTCAAAGAAGGAAGTGCCCAGTTTGAGTGGAACAAAGACTGAGGCTGAAGAGGATTGCTCGGCAGCACAAGCTGCCTCTTCCTCAAAAGCATTCATCTGCTCCAGTTGGTCGGCGGATCCCACGGCCGCGGAGACCACACGACGGGCATCTTTGGATCTGACTGGTGAGTGACATTTTTTTGGTCATCTGAGTTGCAATGTGCGATGCGAGCATCCAGAACTGGAGGTTGAAAAGCGCAACAAAAATCGCAGGCCTGGGTATCATGCGCATGGCCCAGGCAGCAGACACACGTGGCGTGCAGGTCAGTATGAGACATCTTCTGCTCAAAGGGACATTGGCAGAACCTGGGTGAGGACTTGTCCTCCATCGTGGTCGCTATCGCGAATTTATGCAGAGAAACCCTAATGAGTTTGATTTTCGGTATGCTATCCGAAGGATTAAGTGCCAGGGCCTACTCAACGTGGGAGTGATAAGGAGTGAACCTGAATCTTCCAAGCAGAAAGGAAGATCTGGCATCAAGGGGCGGAGCTGAGGCTTATACCACCTGGGTGGGTGGGAGGAGCCAGCTTTTAGACCATCTGGCAAGATTTAAAGAGAAAGGGACATGCCAACCAATGTGGATAGAACAACATATCCATGCTCCTAGAACCTAAGGTACTTGCTATGGGATGGGCACATCATGATATGCAAGAATGCACCCTGCATATCCAGGGAGCATATCTAGTCCCCTGTGTGCAGGATGAGCGGCAGGCTTTTCAGTGACCATCCTGGACCTCCTGTACAGAATATGGAAGTGTAGATTCCTCAGGTCCATAATGGGCCTCAAATCTCCTGTGGGACTGGGAAATGGAAAGAAATGAGACTAGAACACCCTGTTCCTTCGTTCCTGGGAACAGTTCTATGGCTCTCTTCCACATCAGTGAATATACTTCCTCTAGTAGCACTGGTATGTGGTCTGGATGGATAAGTTGAGGGAACTGAAAGAAGGTCTGGGGGCAACTCCAGAAATTCTAGAGCCTGGCCTGGTTCTATGAACTGCAGGACCCAAGCATCTATTGTAATTCCCCTCCACTGGCCAGATGGAGGGAAAGGCAACCCTGTATCACCCCCTCCAAATCTGGTGCTGGGGTGAAGGGTTCTGAGAAGCAGTCATGCTAAGGGCAGATCCGGCGGTCGCAGCCACACCTCCACTAGGGGCTTTGGGGTGGGCACCCATAGCGGAAGATGAGATTCGCAAAGGTGCTCTGCTTTTGCACTGCCTGGCCCGACCTAGGTCTATTGATAGACCAGTGAAAGGGCACTCTCTTCCAACTTCACGGTTAGGTGCGGTAGAGGGGATGGACTGGTCTTAGAGTCCTTCCTGAGGCTTCAATGTCGGAGAGGATATCCTGTTCATCTGCCCCAAAGTGACCGTATTTACTGGATGGGGCAGTCAGAGTGGATTGCTGGGCATCCCTAGCAAATCCAGAAATGAAAAATGCCTGCTTACTCAGGTGCCAACCGCCACTGTTCTGGCTAAAACATCCAAAATGATGGAGGGAGACCTCAAGAGGAGCCTACCCACGTCAACCCCAGCTTGGAGGGCCGTGTGCATCTCCTTCTGCTGGGGACCCAGTTGGGGGGGGTCTAGACAGCTGCTGTAGTCTTTTTTCATTAGAGAAACCTGGCATCTGACCATATGGGCCTGATAATCTGCTAAGCTGAGGTCCAGTGTGGCAGAAACAGGAAAGTACAGTTATGTAAGAACTTACCGTAACAATAGGTCTTTGAAAGGAGCTCTTTCAGCAGGCAACACTGGTAGGGCTGAAGCCACCAGGCACCAGGACCACATGGAAAACTTCCAGCTAGCAGTCTATCACAGGAGACCACCCCGTCGATGTCAGCATCTTGATGTCTGCATATCCTATAAAGGGGGTGGTCCCCCACACCTACCTCAGTTCTCCCACTGAAGACCCCAAACAGGTGGTGAAACAGAGAACCAAGGCTGGTCCTCAGAGCCAAGGAAAAGGCATAAGCAGAAGAGGTGCAAAAGAGAAGAAAATGTCAGGGGGAAGGAGGGAGAGAAAGCAGCTCTGCTGTAAGAGCTCCTCTTGAAGATCTACTGTTACATTAAGTTCTTACGTAACTGTACTATCTTACTTTGAGGGGGCTCTTGCAGCAGGCAACATTGGTAGGACTGAGTCCCAAGCAGCACCGGAACTGATCGAAAAGGGAGCCAGGAGGAGGCAGGTGTCAGCAGAAGGCAAGGAAAGAAGGCCCTGAAGGACTGCGAGTCCGAAATTGGCCCTGTGTCAAGAAGCAATGTCCAGACTGTAGCGCCTAATTAAGGCATAGACAGAACTCTAGGTGGCAGCCGGACAGATGTCTGCGTCAGACACATTCTTGAAACAGGTGGTAGAGGCAGCCATTCCCCTGGTAAAGTGACCTTTCACAGCACCCAGGCAAGGGCTTGTTCTACTTGAGGTAGCAGTAAACAATGCAATTAGTTAACCATTTTGACAAACACTGTTTCGAAACCGGTGCCCCCTCTCTGTTGGGGGTAAACGAAACTGGTCAGTTTTCTTAACAGTCCGGGTGCAGTTTCTGTAATACCAAAGCACCCGATGAACGTCCAAAGTATGGAGGAAGGCCTTCCTCTGATTAGAATACACAGGGAAATAAACTGGTAGGTGGATGGATTGGTTTAACGTAAACTCAGACACCACCATAGGCAAAAACTTAGGACTAGTATGCAAAGACTCCCTGTCTTTGTGAAAAACCAAATAAGGCTCTTTACACATCAGAGCCTGAAGCTTGGAAATCCTCTAAGCAGAAGTTAACGGCAACCATAAAGAGTGCTTTCCATGACAGAAAGCGCAGCTTGCAACTCATGGCCGGCTCAGAGTGAGGCAGAGTGAGCTTTTCCAGCATGAAAAGGAGGTCCCATGGAGGGACAGAATCTCGGATGGGAGGCTTCAAATGTAGACTACCCTGCAACAATGTGCGGGACACCTCTAGCTGGGCAACAGATTTGCCCTCAATAGGTGCATGGTACACAGAGATGGCGGAAAGGTGCACCTTAAGAAAGGAGTACCACTGCCCTGAGTCAGAAAGGGAGAGCAGGTACTCCAAAATCAAATTCACACAGACAGGTGAAGGGATCTAGGTGCTGAGCAGCGGCCCAGAGGGAGAACTGCTTCCACTTCAAGGCATAGGTGGCTCTAGTGGAAGGTTTTCTAGCAGCCACCAGGACATCAGTGACCCTGGAAGAAACCCCAGAGTGGACGATAGCCAAGTCTGCAGGAGTCACGCATATAGATGCAGGGACTTGAGGTCAGGATTAACCAGGGTGCCCTGATCCTGGGAGAGCAAGCCAGTGCACAGGGACAAGGGTACTGGAGGTTCCACTGCCAGCTGCTGCAGCAGGGGGGGAATCAAATCTAACGCAACCAGAAGGGGGCTATGAGGATCATCTCTGCCCCATCCAACTGAAGCTTGAGGAGAACCTTCTGCAGGAGTGGGAAAGTGTGCAGGAACTTCCCTTTCCAGGAGAGGGACAACACGTTGCGCCAGAAAACTCCAGGCCCTGGTTCGAGCAAACAGAAAAGCTGCAGTTTTGCATTGAGTGGGGATGCAAAAAGGTCCAACTCTGCATGTCTCCACCCGTTGAAGAGGTCTTCGACCACCGAGGGAAACAGTTCCCACTCGTGAGCCCTTGACTTGGTCCGGCTGAGACTGTCGGCCAGGACATTTTGGGTGCCTGAAACATGAATGGCAGAGTTCCAGGCCATGCTTGATGGCCCAGTACCAGACTTTGATTGCTTCCTGACAAAGGGGGTAGGAGTGTGTTCCCCTGCTTGCTGATGTTGTACACTATGGACATGTTGTCCATCTGCACCAGCACCATGCCAGGAAGAATGTGGGTCTGGAAGGCCTGCAGGGCGTAAAGAACTGCCTGCATCTCCAATACATCGATGTGAAAATGCTGCTCTGCTTCAGACCGGGTTCCCTGTGTCTGAAGATCGGCCAAGTGAGCACCCCAGCCGAGACCTGAGGCATCCATCGTGAGGATCTGCTGAGGGACACAGCCTGAAAGGGGACACCTCACAGGAGACTGACAGGGTTCTGCCACCACTCCAAGGCCCTCCTGACTGGATCAGAGACCATTACTGGCTGATCCAGGTTGTCAGTGCACTGGTCCCGTTGAACCCGAAGGGTCCACTGGGGAACCCTCATATGCAGGTGGGCCAGGGGGACCATGGCTATTTGCCCCAACAAGCAGAGGAATGCTCTGGCTGGGATCTGTCGACTGAAGGAGACTAGATGGGCCTGCTCCATCAAATTTTCCGCCCTGCCCACTGGCAGGAACACTCTGCCCTGGGAAGAGTCCAGAATTGTCCCATTATACTGAAGGCACTGGCATGGAGAGAGAGACAGGACTTTGGCAGATTGACCGTGATCCTCAAGGCCTGGAAGAGCCAAAAGGTGCATTCCCAGGTCTGCAGCAAGAGATCCCTGGAAGGGGCTGTTAGCAGCCAGTCATTCAGGTAGGGGAACACATAAAAGCCCTGTCTCCTGACAGTCACGGCCTCCACCACTAGGCACTTGGTAAAAATCTGAGATGCTGAAGAAAGGCCAAAAGGGATGGCGCAGAACTGAAAATGGTCCCTTCCTGGAAACAAAAACAGAGGAAAAGATGGTGGGCTGGTAAGATCTGAATATGAAGATAGGCATCGTGCCTGTCCAGGGAGCAGAGCCAGTCCCCCTGGTGAAGGAGGGGCATTAGTCTCTGGAGGATGACCATCCTAAAAGTCTGTACTCTATGTACAGGTTCAGGTAGCCGAGGTCCAGGATTGGCCTCAAATACCATGCACGATAAGCTGTAGCACTCATTGATCTGTGGTCACTGCTTGCCACATGTCGAGGTAAAGGGAGAACCAATCCCTGACTGCCTTCCCCAAGATTTCTGCTGAGGAGGGTCGGGCAAGAAGTCAGGCCGTGGACCTAGGGGTGGGCAGAGCAGCTGTGGGTGCTCATGGAGCCCTAGGAACAGCCGCTGCAGCTGGGGGGGGTTAGAGCCTTGCGCTTGAAGGGGCCCTTCACCTGCTGGCCCATGGTGGGCTGGCGAGAGGACCGACGAAAGGACTGATGCTGGGCAGACCAGGGCCGAGATCTGTAGAGGGAAGGAACCAATCTAAGTGCTCTGCGGGACTCCTGGAAGTGGGAGATGATATATTGGGCATTCCCCCCAAACAGGACGGAACCTCTGAAAGCGGCATCCAAGATGCTGGCTTGAAAATCGGGAAGCAAAGCCAGATGCCCTAAGCCATAAATGATGATGAAGACAGATCACTGTTGCCGCCCAGTGCCCAGAGGCATCAACAGTATCGTATGCCACCTGTAGAACGAGTGCCCACATCTGAGCCTGACTTTAAAGAGTTGGGCCAACTGAGTCTTAGGATCCTCAGGAAGAGTTTGAACCAGATCCCTCGCCTGATCCCCACAGGGCATTCTGGTTCTTCACCATATGGGCTAAATAGTTCACAGCTCAAATGGCCAGGGTGTCAAAGGCATACATTAGCTTGCCCCATTGATCCAGCTATCTAGACTCCTTGTCAGGAGGGTGGGTACTAAGGTGTTTGTATCTGTTAGTGCGGTCATGGGCCACATTCATCACTACAGAGTCCGCCGTGGGGTGCTCCCCTAAAAAAGGCTTACCCACAGGCACATGGTACCGGCGGTCAGCTTTCTTGGGCAAGATTGGGGTGGAGGAAGGGTGGTTCCACGCCACCTTGGTAATGTCCTCATATGAATCGATTAAAGGAGGAACCACCAAGGGGAGGGTCTCCTTTTTCTGCAGATATATGTCCAAGTGATGGCGCTCCGGGTCCAGCTCCTCCGCTTCCCATCCCATGAGGGATTGGATGTGACACAATGTCAAGAAAGGTAGGGTCATCCAGAGAGGATTTAGGAGCCTCCCTAGCCTGGTTGTGCCCCTTGGAGGAGCCCCCCAGAGGACTCTGAAGAAGAAGAGTTCCCGACAGTTCATTCAGGGACTGGAGTCGGAGGGCAACGGTCCTCCACATGTTGGCTGGAGCCCAAGCTTGTACACCCTCCAGAAGACCCCATGTGGTAGAGGGGTCACTAGGTCCTGCCAGGTCTGGGTCCTAAGGCGGGGGGTCCCGGGGAGGACCACCAAGCAGTGAAAAGGGCATTATAATCCACCGGTGGGGTTGGATTATAGACTGAAGGATAAGTGTACTGCAGAGGGAGGTATGGGTATGATGTTGGGGGAGCTGGCGTAGGGTACCCCAGCGCTGGTAGTGGATCCTGAGGAAGGACCAGCAGGCATCGGTTGTGGTGCTGGCTGAGGCAACGAGGACTGTGGAGTCACTGGCTGGGCTGGCACCAGCCTAAGCAGCAAAGGCTGGTGACAGTCTGGGGAAGTAGCTGACATTGGCCCCAATAGTGAGGGTGGTGCCCGCGGAGAAGAGGGCCTCCTGAGGCAAGGGCAGAGGTGACACCTGTGTACAAGAGGCAGCAAGAGCTTGCTCCGGGTGATGCCTTGAAGGACTAGCACCGGCCCCTGAGAACCAGTGAAGGCAAGGCCTTGGCCGGGGGGGGGGTGATGGTCAAAGAACTGCCGCCAGAGTTTCCAACTCTGGCCAAGCCACCTGGCTGACAGCCCATGGGAGCTAAGGGCCTGAGCATCAGGGGCCAAGAGGTAGGGGCTGATGTTTGCTACCCTGAAGAGCTGATGCCCGTAATGGAGATAAGGGCGGGCGGCTGGACCACCAGCAGCCCGGAGGAGGTAAGGGCTGATGGGGCAGGAGGGGCCGACCCCCCAATGGGAGGAAGACCAAGAGGTGGTGGTCAGTCTGTGTGGTGTTCGCGAGCGACAGGCTGACCGAGGATAGTCCTGGTGCTTGTCCTGGTACTTGACCTGGTGTTCATGCTTCCCATTTGATTTCTTCTCCTTCTGAGAAGAAGAAGATAAAGCCCTGGAAGATTGAGCCAGGGAAGTTGAGAAACTTTTGGCCTGTAGCTCCTTCTCCATCATGGCCAACTTCTGCTTAAGCAGGTAGCTTTCGAAGATCTTCAAACAATGTTTCCGTGGGGCCTGGTTGAAGTCCTGGCAGGCCTTGGTGTCGTGGTCTTGGCCTAAGCACAGCAGGCAGGAGGAGTGACTGTCCTTAGTGGGGTTCTGCTTGCCGCAGGCACATTTTGTAGGCCGGTTGGAAGAAGAGGCTGGAGAAGAAAACTAACTTAGGAGAGAAAACACCAAAAACTTGATGTTTTAATCACTAAAAGAAGAAAAACTAAAAGCCCAGATTAAATGTGGGAAAATGGCAGTCGACTGAAGCTGACATCTGTGAAGTTTCAACGTGCATGGGTTGATGGTGGGACAGAACTGAGGTAGGTGTGGGGGACCGCTGACATCAGCGGGGGCTGTCCCCATGATAGACTGCTGGCTAGAAGTTTTCTGTGTGATCCTGGCACCTGGCAGTTTCAGTCCTACCAGTGTTGCCTGCTGCAAGTGCCCCCTTGAAGTAAGATTCCTCTTTCCCCCCCCGAGGACCAATTCTCTCTACCCTAGAACCAGAGGGGAGAGAAATGAAAATTATGTACCTACCGTAATTGTTGATCTTTCTGTATATCTTCATCATTCATCACTGGTGGGGTCTAAGCTGGAGGTGCTAGGACACTGCGGGAAGCTTATATGGCCAAATGCTTTTTAGCTTTCCTCTGGAGGGGGGCAATGCTGGAGATGGCGTCACACTCAAGGCTGATGTAATACGTGGCTCTCGCGGGTTGGCCAGTAACGGACATCAGCCCGTCTACCATCTCAGTTCAGCTAGCTGGAGAGGAAGATAGAGATAGAGAAAAAAAGGGGGGAGGGTGGGGCAAGGAAGTCCAAGGAATAGGAAAAGGAAAGGATATAAACTAAAAAAGGAATAAAGCTGTCCAGGGGAGAGGGGATAGGTCCTAAGTTTCTGTGGGGGGGAGAACCAAACCACTGGGCAGGCTGAGAAGGGGCTGAGAGAAAGGGTAGGCAGAAGAGTGTAAAGAAGGGGAAAAGGAACGCTGGAAAAGAGTAATGAGGCGGGAGAAAGAGGACAAAAGGAAGGTCAGATTTTAGGTGGAGAGTGGTGTCTCTGAATGCGCGGAGTCTTGGAAACAAGGGCAGTGCACAGGCACTATTAGCAGACAGGAGGGTGGACATAGCTGCAGTAACCAAGACTTGGGCAACATCACACCATGACTGGGACCTTGCGATCCCTGGATATAAACTATACAGGAGGGACAGGGTAGTTGGGAAGGGGGAGGGGTGGCAGTTTATATCAGGGAGGGAATAACTTGCACGAGGGAGGAGTCGGAGGAAGGGGAGGTGGAGGCATTATGGGTTCAGTTAAGGTCCAATAGAGGGAGAAAGGGAGTTTTTTTTAATCAATAACATTTTATTGAATTAAAATACAATACCCAAAAATAATGCCATAAGTAATCAACAAAAAACCATACAGCAATAACCATTCATGCCTCATTTAAAAGATTAAACATTAGTAACTTAACAGAGCCTTCTAAAACTACACACACTACTCATTAAATTATTAATTATAAATTATAGACAAATTACCTTAGTAATACAAGGAAGATAGCCCACTAATCCTTGAACAACATTTCCCTGAAGAAATGAGTCAACATGAGAAATATAACAGAAAAAGCAGAAGTGAAGGGATCAGGTAAGGAGGGATAGGTTACTGGCAGCCTAAAGGCTTGCTAGGTTGGTGAAGAGAAACAATTATAAATTGTGACCCACTTAGAGCTGAAAATAAGAAAGGTGAGGTTGGAGGTGGTTTACAGACCACCCAATCAGGAGGAGGAGAGGGACAGGGAACTGAGCTCACAAATATTGAAAGCTGCGGGGAAAGGAGAGGTGGTACTTGAGGGGGACTTCCAACCTGCCCAAGGTGGACTGCAGCATACCATCCACAACATGTTCTAGGAGTCAGCTGATCCTGCAAGGACTGCAGAGTGGGTTCCTGACTCCAGGCATTACTGAACCAACAAGAGCTGAGACGATTCTTGATCTGATGCTCACAAATGGGGAGCATGTACACCAGCAAAATCCCTCCACAGTCTCCCACTGCCCAAAAAAAAACATCAAAGCCGTCCCTATCCACCTAGCCCCGTTTTCTATTTTAGAGCCATCGACCACAGGGTCACTAGCAAACTCCTAAGGACACTACCCTCCAGAGGCAGCCCAGGCAGCAACGGCCTGCATCCCACCTTTTTGAACTTCCTCTCCCCAACCATAGCAAGGCCTCTGACATACATATTTAATCTTGCCCTCTCATACTCCACCATGCCTGACTCATGGAAACATGCACATGTGGTGCCTATTTTCAAATTCGGTGATCCGACTGCCCTGGAGAACTACCGTCCCATCTCTCTCCTCCCACACCTAAGCAAACTATTAGAAAAAAATCATCCACCACCAACTATCTTAGAATCTTGAATGTCACAACCTTCTGACCCCACTCCAACATGGTTTCCGCAAACAACACAGCACATCCTCTGCCTTGGCCCTTTTTTCAAACCATGTCCTTAGGAGCATGGATATGGGCATGGCCACAGGTGCGGTGTTTGTGGACCTATCAAAAGCCTTCGACTTTGTGGACCATTACCTTCTAATTTCCACCCCACTAAACCTAGGTTGCTCCATGGACACTGCCACTTGGTTCAGCAGCTACCTCACGAACAGATCCCAGTCTGTTATGACAGGCAAAGTTTCTTCTACTGCCTTGCCTGTCCACACAGGTTTACCCCAGGGCTCCATACTGGGGCCTCTATTATTCTCTCTCTTTTCATAAATAATCTTCCTGCAGAGAGAATAAACTGCAATACACTTCTCTATGCTGATGACCTCATCTTTCACAGTGCCAGATCCCTTGAAGCCATATCATCCACCTTCACCCCGAACTATAGAGCAGCGCAAAATTGGTTCCTCTTCAAAAAACTCCTGGTAAACGAAAAAAAAAAACAAAAAAAACAAGGCCATGCTCTTTGGCTGTAAACCGTACCTCTCTAAGGCTGCCAAAACTAACGCCAATTTACTCATAGCTACCCCTGCAGAACCTCCTCTGGACATTGTATTCTCCTTCAAATACCTAGGAGTGACTCTTAATCCCTCCCTTACCTACCATGTCCACATTGATAACATCATAAAAAGGGTCCACCAAAAGCTGGGGGCAGCCTACCATGTAAACCACCTCCTGACCCCGGAGGCTCGCCTTGCAATTGCCCAGGGAAATCTCCTGCCCTTTCTCAGCTATTGGTCTCCTGTTTTCTCCTCCACTTCTGCCTCGCTTCTCTCTCAGCTAAGTATCACATATAACTATCTGTCGCTTTGTCCTCCAGGTCCCTTCCTCCACTCATCACTGCTCTTTATACCAATCATTAGACTGACTATCATTACATGGTCGCTGTGAATATGCCATGGGCAGTCTAGTCGACACCTCTCTCAGGAATTTACAGAAGTTCCCTTTCTCCCCGGTTCTCTCTGCCAGGGCGGTCACTTGTTCTTTCAGGGACTCTTTGATACCCCCCTCCCCCATAGTCCCTCGTGTATCTACTATCACGGGGAGCAAGGCCTTCTCTGTCTCTGCTCCATCTCTCTGGAACAGACTACCACCTGTCATTAGAACGTCACCTTCTCATCAGTCCTTCAAACTGCAGCTGAGAGATTGGCTTAAGTCCCAGGCCAACTGTACATACTCCCTAGGCAACACCCTCCCCAAACAGCTGCCTTAGAGGCAAAACTTTAAACCACCGTACTGTTCCACCAAATGTTTCACCTGGCACTCTTGGTTTTACTCTGTGTAAATGATGATTATTGTAATGTATTACACCATGCACTGTTGCATATCCTGACTGCCTAAATGATGTCCTTAACTGCCTTTCATGTAAATTACCAAGTATCTAAGGTCAGGCATGCACCGTTGCATTTGTTAAAAAAATGTGTTCTTTCTCTTTTAGATTTTTGCTGTATTTTTATCACTGTTCTTGATTTCCATTTATACCCAATGTATTATGTGCTCCTACAATATTATAACGTGTGTCTATTATATGGCCCTGTATTGTTTTGCCACCATGTGGTCTGAGTTGCAACTGAAAATGGTCCACTGGATCAGTTTGCCTACCTGGTTACCAAAAACATACATAAATACCTACCTACCTATATAAAAATAATGGTCAGGGAGCCACTGGGTGGAAGTGACCATTGCACAGTGTGGTTCCAGTTGGATATGGGCAGGGAAAGCATCCAGACTAAGACTAAGACCAAAATCTTGGATCTCAGGAGGGCGGACTTTAGGAAATTGGGGGAAGTGCTAAGGAGCCATCTAGCGGGCATCAGAGCAGATATAGGGGTGGACCAAAGGTGATCCATCATTAAGGAAGGAATACTGGTTGCCACAGATGAGTGCGTTAGTCTTGGGGAAGAACACAAGGGCCAAAGCGCTCAGCTGGATCAGTTCTGGGGTTGGCCAGGCAGTAAGGGAATTAGGCTGGCCTATAGAAAATTCAGGAAGACCAAGAGAGAGGTGGAAAGGGAAAATTACCTAAGGTTGGCTAGTGAGGCAAGGAAGGAAGTCCGGCGAGCAAAGGCAAAGAAGGAGCTGCAGATAGCAGAAGGAATTAAGAAGGGGGAGAAAGCTTTCTTTCGCTATAAAAGTGAAAAAAGGGACACGAAGGAAGGGATTGTTAGGCTTAAGAAAGGGGTGGAGTGGGAGGAGGATAATGGAGGAAAAGCAGAGATACTAAATGAATACTTCTGTTCCATCTTCACCAAGAAGGATGGACCAGTGCCTTCAGGAGGAAAAAGAGGAGCGGTGTGCGAGGGACACAGATGTAGTGATGGAGAATAAAGTGAGGGAGAGGCTGCTGGCATTTAAGGTGAACAAATCATCAGACCCGGACAGAGTACATCCAAGGGTACTAAAGGAACTGGCTGAGGAGCTGGCAGGGCCACTAGCAGATCTATTTAACAGTTCACTAGAGTCAGGCGTGGTACTGCAAGACTGGAGAACAGCACATGTAGTGCCCCTCCACAAAAGCTTCCCCAAGGATGACCCAGGGAATTACAGACCAGTCAGTCTGACCTCCATTGTGGGCAAGCTCATGGAGACCATATTAAATGAAAGGTTGGTGGAATATTTAGAGCAGCATGGCCTCCAGGATGCGAGGCAGGATGGCTACATTGCGGGGGGGTGGGGATCGTTTCAAACGAATCTGATTGACTTCTTTGACTGTGTCACTAAGACAGTAGTCAGGGGTCATGTGGTAGACATCTTCTATCTTGATTTCTTGTTTTTTTTTTTTTAAACTTCTTTATTAAAGTTTATGATACCAACAGAGAAGACATACATACACATATCCCAGGTTTTCCCCGGGCCCACATCTCCAAACTGGCTGTGGCTACTATATACATCCCCATAACTATTTACATACACAGGTTTCATGTAATATACCAGCTAAATTGACTCTGACTTACTAATATAACGTTGAACTCTATCAACTCAAAGTTAGCTATGAACCTAATCAACTTCCAGTTTAATGATCCTCTTATTACTAATCTTAATGTCTAAGTGGCTGTAAGTCAGTTAGGCTAGGCTTTAAAACTGTGTCCCTAGGGAGAGGGGGAGAGGGAGGGAGAGAGAGAGAGAGAGAATCATAACCCTTCTGATGCGGCAGACATAATATAACCATACTAAGAACTATCTAAAGAGAGAGTAAAACGCCTCTCCGGGAGGAGTACTTAAAGGCACGAAATTACACACATCAATAAAAATCAAAGTCCCTTTTATCTTTTTCTTTAGTTATAATTGCTAGCTAATCCCAATCAGACAGACAGATCTGGGTTCAAGCACTCTTCAGTTGTATTGAATACACTGCCTCTAATGCCCTCCATCTTTTATCATAGACTTTCTTTTTATCTTCTATCATCATTTGTCTTTTGAGTCTATCTAAGATATGTAACAGATCTCTCACCCAATGATCATAATTATAGATAAGATCACTTTTCCAATGTCTTAGGACAAATGCCTTAACCAGGGCAGACATCAATGCCACATGATGCTTAGCTAACTCTCTCACAACCGATTTCGTATCTCCCAAAACACAGATCTCTGGCTTAATATGCTCCGAATAGTTTAGTAATGGATCCATGTTGTGACCAATTTGAACCCATAATGAATGTATTTTGGGACAATTCCACATCACATGTAACAGATCCCCTGGTTTCATGCCACATCTAAAGCACATATCTGCCTGAGTCTTAAAGAACACAGCTTAGCAGGGGTGCAGTAGATATTTGAAAAAATTAAAAATTGCTTAGTCTTGTATTTCGGTATGGGAAGGAATTTAACACTTTTTTCCAAGTCTCTTTCCAGTCAGGCCTCAGGGGGGTTATATTCCCCCAGTCTGAGCTCACAAAATCTAACAACACAGTATAAACGTTTGAGAGGGGATGTTGAGAGTAATCAATCTCACTCAAATTGTCCCAAGTAAATGGACTCTGACCAACATCTTTATAATCTCTTAAAAATTGCTGCACCATATTCGTGATCTGAATCTTTCTAAAAAAAGTTCCATTCCCTAGTCTGCGGTGGAAGGATCACCTTATCTTCTATTATAAAATCTGTCACGGTTAGGTCAGATAATTGCGGAGCCCAATACTCATTGATTATTTGTCCCCCCAGATGAAGATTAGGACTTCCCAGTATGGGGTGATCTCATTTGGACTCTCCTCTGTCTGGGATTTAAAAAAATTCCACAATGCCACCATTGATTTAAAAATTGGTGTCTACCTTCCCCTTTTAGGTAAGCCCTCTGGATCTGAGAAGAGCAACGCTGCTGGGGAAAGTTTCAGGTCCTCCAGAATTTGTCTCAATTTGGAGCCAGGTTGGGGTGTATCCCCCTTTTCCCGGGCTCTGTACCACTGTCCCATTAAACCTAGTTGTCCCGCGACATAATATAAAAGTAAGTCTGGAAGTTTAATACCTCCCATAAGATCGTGAAGGCGTAGGGCAGCTTGTTTTCTCCTGTGGGATTTTGAATTCTACAGAAATGCTGAGATTTCCCTCTGGATGTTAATAAACCTTCCTTTAGGAATATTATAAGATAGCAAATGAATTGGGTATAGCAATCTAGGTAGGAGATTCATTTTAATCAGTCCCAGTCTGGCAGTGAAGTTCAGGGGGAGTTTGTTCCACCTTAAAATATCATTTTTAATTATAGTCAAAAGATTATCAACATTTTCTTCCACCCCATTTTCTATTTCAGCCATAATCCAGATACCCAAATATTTAATCTTAATTGGGGCCCAGTTTATTTGCGCATTTTCAAAATCTGCTCTATAAGTATACCGGGTAAGAGGAAGAACCTGCGTTTTGCTCAAATTTAATTTGTAGTTGGAGACCTCAGAGAACTGCCTAATTTCCATGGGCTTTTGGAAGCTCTCAGCCAGTTTATATAAATACAACATTATATCATTGGCAAAAACCGAAAATGTAAGCTCCATCCCATGGACCTTAATCCCTTGCACCGCAGGCTCCATGTGAAGTGCCCATAAAGATTCCAAATAAATATTAAACAAGATTGGTGATGGGGCAACCCTGTCTAGTCCCATTCATCAGAAGGAGCTCTTTAGAAAGATAGCCATTACACAGAACCCTGGCAGTGGGGGCAACGTAAAGGTTTTTAAGACCTCTGAGAAGGCCCTCCAGGAAGCCCATTTTCTCCATCGTAAGAAATAGAAAAACATGGGAAACCCTATCGAATGCCTTCTCGGCATCAAGTGCCATCAAAGCCATAGTTGACTTGGAGTTGGAGGCCCAGTAAAGAATATGATGCAGCTTCCTTAGTGCATCATGTGCCCCCCGACCTGGCATAAACCCTACTTGGTCCGGACTAATTGATAAAGGAGCAACTTTTAAAACTCTATTAGCCAGGATCCTTGTGAGCACTTTAATATCCTGATTTATTAAAGCTATGGGTCTATAATTGCCAGGCAGATCCTTAGGTTTATCTGACTTTGGGAATAAGTGTAATATAAGCTTGATACAAGGGAGGATGGGGAACCCCATCTTTCATAATATTCAAGAATAAATCTTTCAGGAGAGGGAGTATAGTCAATAAGTGAACTTTATAAAATTCAGCCGCTAGACCATCAGGCCCTGGTGTCATACCATTTGGCAATGCTTTAATTGCTGCCATAATTTCTACTTCTTGAATTGGGGCTGCCAAGGCCTGAGTCTGCTCTTGGTCCAACTCAGGCAAGGGTATCTTATCCAGGAACCCTCTAATCTCTTCCTCTGAACTAGTAACCCCCCCCCCTTGATAAATCCCAGTATAATATTCTGCGAAAGCATCAGCCATTCCCTGAGGATCTGTAATAATGGCCCCTCCAAGCTTCACTGCCATAACCGTTTGATCTGCCTCCCATTCCCTAATTCTACTAGCTAACAAACGACCCGGCACATCTCCCTGCAGTAAGTATCTAGCATTTAATCTTCCAAGCCAGCGATCTATTCTGACATACATCATGCATCTCATTTCATCTCTTAATTCTCTAAGCTCCTCATCCAATTCACTAGTGGAACCCTCCAAAGGTAGTAGTGACTTAATGGCCCCAGTTAAAAATTCTTCCCACGCTCTATTCATCCTGTTCCTCCTAGCAGTATATTCCTGCATATAGTACCTTGCAAGTAGGCCAAGCAAGTTTCTTATCCATGAGTGTCGGTATTTGGGTCTGGATAATCTCCAGTAGTGCTTCCTCTAATTTAGACACAGCATTATCAACCATTAATACCACATCATCTAGCCGCCATCAGTATGGTTTTGGGGGAATGGTATCTATCTCCCAGAGCATCTGTACCGGGGAGTGGTCAGATAATACTCTGATAAGAGTAGTCAGTTCTTTGACGCCCCTTAATGCTGCCCCATTGACCAAATAAAAATCAGTTCTGGAATGTGAGTTATGCACTCCAGAATAAAAGGTTATGTCGGTATCCCTTTCAGTATACACCCTATATGGGTCTACTAATGCTGTAACTTCCAAAAATCTATTCAAAGTTATCTGTGCTGCAGAAAGTGGTCTTTTAGAAGGAGGGTTCCTGTCCACCCCATTATCCAAGCAAAGATTCTAGTCAACTGCTAGAATAAGTGGGTGCGAGAGGAAGAGTAGCAATATCAACCTCCATTGAGGCAAAAAAAGTCAGGTTTAGAGGGGGGTAGGGCCATAAATTGAGGCACAAGAAAATAGATATCCCAAGATAGTACCCAACACATAAATCCCCCGACCATCCTCTCGTGTCTTGATTTGAGAAATTACATATGGGCAAGCTTTCCTTACTAGTATCGCCACACCCCCGATGCTTTTGCATTCCCTTTTCCTATTACTTGGCCCCATACCTCTCAACCTTTTGTCCCCCAGATGTGGAACATTGCCTCTCAAAATGTGGAACAAATGAGCAAAATGTGGAACACTTAATCAAATCTTTACCTAGGAAGCTCAGAACACTGATAAAATGTTTGCATTTATGTTCAGAAAGTCTGTCATTAATTGAATAATATATTTTTTGCATCATTTACTACAGATTTTTGCTTTAAAATGTTAATACTAAATGTGGGACGAGTCCTCATAATGTGGAACAGGGAGCTTTTGTGAAGTAAAATGAGGAACATTCCTCATAATGTGGTACAGTTGAGAGATATGCTTGGCCCACCCACACTTTCTTCAATAGATTTAATTCCTCTGTCAATAAGTGGGTTTCTTGCAGTGCAGCTATTTGAACCCCCAATTGATTAATATATCGTAATATTACCAGTCTTTTCTTCCTCCCCTGAGGCCTTTAACATTCCATGAAATAAATTTAAGCAATACCATTATTGACAGTACCCCTGCTTTTCACCCTCTTACTTTCTGTCCATCTTCTTATATGCACCATGGATTCTCTCTCTCTCCCCTCCACCCCACTATAACCCCCGATCCTCCGATCGTCCTCCTTAATCAGATTGAGATGTGAATGAGCTAGCCCTGAGGTGTCCCCGAGCCCCCCCGAATCCATTAAAAAAAAAAAAAAAAATAGACCCTACTTATAACAATAAGTCCCATCATAAGCTTCTTTTTTTTTTTTTACTTTTTATTTATAAAATTTATATATTCATACAGTATCTCACTGCAGTATACATAAGAGCAAGAATGAGGTGTGCAAACCTCCATGGCAGATATACAGATATGATGTATTCGTAAAGAAAAAATTTTAATATCTTGAATCCATTTACCAAGCAGGGCTGCCAGGTATTTAATCCAAGGAGTAGGAAAAGAGCTGATTGATCTGTAGGTCGCTCGTGCTCTCACTACAGTAATTGAGGAAAATATTGACTACAAAAAAACAGAACCTCAGCTCACTTGTAGAAATAAACATTTGTGGAGGGCTGTGTGCATAATACAAGTAGCCATATTATACTACCTTTGTCTGAACTCATTAGGTTATTTTAACTTCCCGCAGACTTCGCAGAGTAACGCAACCTGCCCTAGCGGTAACAGTAAACAGCAGTCACAATTAAGATACTTTTGAAGCTCACAAATTGAGTGGTGGACTAATTCACCCCATGCAACTACTACTGTACTTCGGCTTATAGGATTTACTTAAGACAACGTTCGCGAACCAGCATTAATGGCGGTTAAACAAACTGGAAACTAGTTAAATTATATCTCTTATAGCCCTCTTATTAAGAAATAGAAACCTAAATACTTTAAATTATAGCTTTATGTCCAAGCTGATGTAAATTCGGAGTTTAAACCAACAGTTTGACTCCCAGTCGAACGTGATTGGAAGGCGAAACCATAGAGATACGTGGGTATTTAACCAAGTTGAACAGTTTTCAGCCCAAAACGATTAGGTGTGCTTCATCCTTCTTCATCAGATTGAGAGTTCGGGGTTTGTCTTCCAGGATTTTTCCATAAATTGAGTAGCTGCTAATGGGTCCAGAAAAATATGTGTCTTCGCTCATGTCTAACTTGTAGGCGGGCAGGATAGTTTAGACGAGCCTCAATTCCCTGGCTTAACAGATTTTTTTAATAATCTGGAGCTCTTTTTCCTGCCTGGGTCTGTGCTGAGAGGTCAGGAAAAACCCAGTCTACTGCCTTCCCAGATCGTTTCTCCTTTGGCTCGAGCTGCTTGCAAGAGTGCAATCCGGATCTCGGTGGGGAGAGAGTAAGGTGCTGTTAGTGGTCTTTGCTGCACCCCGCCCTCCCTCTAATTCGCTGTGGCACGGCAAAGACTTTTGTTATTATAGCACCAGAGTCCTGGGGCAGTAACTGTAGATCATCAAATATAAGCCTTGAGATAGCTGAGTGGAGCTCGGTAGATCCAGCAAATCGTGGCGGAAAGCCCACAATCCGAATATTCCCCTGACGCTGCATATTTTCTAATGACTCCACTTTGGCTCTCAAAAAGGTCTTTAATACAGGCCACACTACACTCAGCTTGTCTTCCCTGTGCCTCTAAGTTCTTGAATAGCCCCTGTGTTATCCTGGATGAGGCGTTCATTTTCAGTTAGTTTCGCCTCTACATTAGCCAGTCTCTTATTGGTTTCCTCCCCATTAGCCTGAATTTTGGTCAACATTGCCAGTATTTGCACGGCAGGGAATTCTGTAGTATCTGGGCCAGACCCCCCTGTAGGTCCCGTAGGCGCACTGGAGCTCCCGGGTGAAAGGTAAGTGTCCAGATTATGCGATGTTCGTTTGAAGTCTTTTTTTGGTCCCATTATGTGCCTCCAAGGTTCCGACTAGTCGTCCGTTATTTTATTCCACTTCAGTTCCACCAGTTCTGTCATTTAAAACTTATTTTGCGGAGGGTCGAGAGCTACTTTAAATTGCTGCCGCCATCTTGCTGCTCCACAGTGCCCCCCCATCATAAGCTTCTTGAGTTACAAAATACCCCTACTATTCAAAGACAGAGAAACTCCAGAAGCTCAGTAAATACATCCTTCTCCCCACAAGAAGTCACTCCCACTATAGTATCCAGTGGTGGCAGGGAGACTGCATTCCACGCCCTATTTAATCCACTCCACAGAATCAGCAGTCCCCTCGACTTCAAGTAAATATGGTAATAAAATTATACCCCCCCATTTCAATAGTGTGCCCCACCTTTAGTTTCCCAAGATTCCCCCATTCTTCCATTTCAGGTATAACAGATTAGAAGACAACCAGTAAGCCCCTGAAACCAGTAATTAATCATTTAAAAGAAAGTGCCCTAATATAACTAATAATCCAGTATAGGTTTGGTCAGTAGCATAGATTTACCAAGACCCCATTTTCCTCAGGGCAAAGTCGCTCCCCGTCTCTAGGAAATAGCAAAAAGAAGAGGAAAAAAAAAAAAGAAGAAAAAGTCTTGAGCCTACTTAGACTGTTCTACACTGCACAAAACTACAGGCTGTCTGTTATGCACTCCTCCTCTTAAAACAAAATTTCAACTCCCTGAGGCGAGAAAAAAAACAGAATTTTTAGCGGAATGGGGCCCATTTGACCCTAAAAACAATCAATAAGGAGCCCTTTTATTACAGTCCCACACAAAATAAATCCAGGGCAGTCCAAACAGTAGAAGGGCAAATCTGATCTCCAAAGCGTGGAGCAAGGTTCAAGTAGATCGAACACTACCTACTTTCGTAACTCTTCCCAATCCATTCTGCTCTCACTCACTGCTCTACAAAAGTCAATCCTGCTGCCACCTCGAATCTTCAGGTCACAGATTTAAACAAGGCCGATAGCTCCACCTGTAGGCCTTCTGCAGCATCGATCACCATCGCATACCTCCTATCTCCAGTCTGCAACCTCACAATCAACGTGGCTGGATATTGTAGTCTAAACTTCACCCCTGCCAGATATAACTTCTTCTTGATCTCCGCATACTCCTTCTGTTTTTCTCTAACCAAAGGTGTCAGATCTTGAAAAAGCCAAATAGAGGCCCCATTTCATTGGAGATTTCTATTTGCTTTGGCTTTGAACAGTACATGAGATTTTTCTTTATAATTCAGAAAGCGCATAATAAGGACCCAAGGTCTAGCTCCAGGTGGGGGGATCTCTCTCAAAGAGCGGTGTGCCCTCTTGATATTATTGGATTCTCCAAAGGGCGTTGGACCAAACAATTTCAGAAGGAGATCCTGCATGAAAGCTACACAGTCTGATCCTTCCGTTTTCTCGGGAAGACCCACCATAATCAGATTATTCCTCCGACTGCGTGACTCCTGATCTTCCAGGTGATCTTCCAACTTCCTAATTTGCTTTTTGAGAGGAATCACCTCATGATCTATAGACACCGACTTTCTTTCCTGGGAAGCAACCCTGGCCTCCACATCCCCCACCTGTTGCGTTAGAGCCTTCAGTGCCAGTTTTAACGTAGATAAGTCAGCCACTAAGCCTTGGAGGAGATGTTTAATTTTTTTAATATAATCTGAGGATGCATGCTCCCCTCGCTCTTCTGTCAGCTGGCCTTCATTTTCCTCTGGGGCCCGGGGAGTGGGGTTTTGAGCGTTTTACAGCCGGCGACCTTGCAGCCAGAGGCTCGGGGCTTCCACATTCCATCTCGGCCATATTGTCGGCCAGTCCAGTTTTTGCTTATCATAAGTACAATACTGAATTACATTCTCTCGGCTTGCATCCAGAAACGCTGAACCCTGTTAGGACTCCAAATTCCTGATTGAACACGAAGTTGTGAAGTCCTAAGTAGTTATTTTACAATGTAATATTCACGCGACTCAGGAGCAACCTTCGGGATGTCTTTTCCCCTCTAGCTCATCACGTGATTCCCCCTCTATCTTGATTTCAACAAGGCCTTTGACTCTGTGCCCCACAAACAGTTGATCAGAAAGTTGGTGGATCTCGGGGTTGGGGAAAAGATGGCCAGGTGGGTGGAAAACTGGCTGAGGGACAGAACCCAGAGGGTGGTTGTGGGGGAGAGTTATCTGGCACCAGAGAGGAAACCAGTGGGGTCCTGCAGGGCTCGGTGCTGGGGCCAGTGTTGTTCAATGTCTTCATCAATGACATTGGGGATGGCATTAAGGGCAAAATGTGCCTATCTGCAGATGACACCAAGCTCTGTGGGAGAGTGGACACAGCTGAAGGGATATAGGACCTCCAGGAAGATCTGGAAAAGCTGGGAAGGTGGTCCAGGATCTGGCAGCTTGGCTTCAATGCCAAGAAATACAAAGTTATGCATATTGGAGAAGGACCTGGGAGTGATGATCACTAGTGACCTGAAGCACTCCACGCAGTGCAAGAAAGCAACAGCAAAGGCAAACAGAATGCTGGGATGCATATCTAGGAGGATCAGCAGTAGGGGGGAGAGAGGAGGTTATACTGCCCTTGTACAAGTCACTGGTAAGGCTGCATCTAGAGTATGAAGTTCAGTTCTGGTGCCCACACCTCAAAAGGATATTAACCCACTGGAGAAGGTCCAGAGGAGGGCTACAAAGTTGAGAGTGGATCAGCAGGGTAAGGCATACAAGGAGAAGTAGAGGGCACTGAACATGTACTCCCTGGAAGACAGGAGAGAGAGAGGGGACATGACTGGGACCTTCAAGTACTTGAAAGGGATAAATAAGGTTCATAAGGAGAGTCTCTTTAAGCTGAGTGGCAACCATAACATGAGGGGCACAGTCTTAAGCTGGAGGGTGGGAGGTTTAGGAGGGAGGTCGGGAAGTACTTCTTCACAGACAAGGTGGTGGACACTTGGAATGCGCTGCCAGAAGAGGTCATATCGATGAAGACAGTGGGCAGCTTTAAGAGAGGCTGGGATAGGCATAGGGGGAAGGTAAGGATCATGAGTAGGGAGGATGTGAGGAGTGGGAGGGAGGGAGGGCAGGGACATTAGCTTAAGCTGTGGACCCTGCAATATGAGCAGACTTGATAGACCAAATGGCTTTCTTCTGCTGGCTTCTTCGTATGTATGTATGTTCATATAAGAAGCATGGGAGAGAGGGAAAGGAGTGGACCCAGGCAGAGCAAACCAAAAGAAAAGACTCTTCTGCTGTCTGTGGACCAATGGGGAGGAGATCCTCCTCTTTTTTTTTTTTTTTTAAAGGCTAAAGATCCTAGCGAGGGTTCACTGCCTTCACAGCCATAAAGAGAGCCACAGAATGTGGTGGACCAAAGATCTTCGTCACTGCTGTTTAGAGGTCAGAACTCCCTGTCCACAGAGAAAAGAAGAGTCCATACAACTTTCCCTCTTACTCTCCTTCTCTCCCTCTCCTGCCACATAGGGGTGAGGAAAAAGGGTCCCACTGGACAGAGGTGAAAAGGAGATCACTCAGCTAGGCAAGCCCCCCTACACTTCCAAGTAAAGAGTGGGCTGCCTGAACCCAATTCCACCAATAGGTGGCTGAAATTAAAGGGCTTGCCTCTCCAAAAGGGGAGGCAGATGATCCGGGGAGACCCCGTCTCACGGGCAACCTAGAAGTAGGTCGCCAACAAGTATAAAAAGGAGCCATGTAGGGCTCCAAGAGATGGGGGAGAAGAAAATCCTGGTGTTTCAAAAGAAGGGTCAGCGGGACCCAGAAGTGCCAGTGGGATTAGACCTGCAATTGGCCTCAATCAGGGAGAAAGCAAGCAGGGAGGAGGCACTGCCCATGAAACTAGGGCCTGAGAGGGGGTGGTGGGCAGGAAGCAGTGATGAATGGTGAAGATATATAGGAAGATCAAGAATTACGGTAGGTACGTAATTTTCATATCTTACCTGTATCAATCTTCACCATCCATTACTGGTAGGTGAGTACCAAGCACCACAACTGTGATGCTGGCACCTCCCTGAGGGCAGAGGTCCCTCCCCAACCTCGCCACAGAAAGTGTGTGGGGGGGTCCAGCCTCGACCTCGCCACGTGGTTAACTAGCTTGCGGAAATCCATTAAAAAAAAAAAAAAAAAAAAAAAAAAAACAGGCATTGCACAAATCCATATCATGATCGGCCCCAGGCAAGTAAAACACCAATCATGTGAGTCCACTATGGTCATTACACTACCACAGGGGCACAGACACATTGGGGTAGTCCCTGCCTTAGATAAAAGTTTTTGCCCCGAACCAGACATGATCAGCCGCACAAAATAATAAAAATGAAAGAAAAAGACATAGCACATTTTAGAGAAAAAGTTTAAAAAAGATGGTGCCGAAAATGGCAACAGTTAAATGGTAGAGAGTGACTGGATCCAACTAACAGAACCTCCAAGACCTCTTCTGGAAGATTCGCTTTTGCTGCTCCCATGGAGTCATGCTGCTACCTCGATGGCAGGAAAAACATAACTGAGATGGCAGAGAGGCTGGCATTCATTACTGGCCGACCCACGAGCACCACGCATTGTGTTGTGATAGGGAGCTCCTGCCACTCTTGAGGACCGACCTTTTCTTCAATCTGTTGCAACAGTTCTTCTATTCCTTAGCCTGATCTATCCTTTACAATTTCAAGTCCATAAGGTTGGCCACCTATGGGCACCCTTCCCTTTCTTGGCTATGCTATAGCGTCCTCTTTAATTTTCCTTTTCCCTCTCAGGTCCTCATACAGGGAGATTATTGTGGTGACCTCCAGGCGTATGTAAAACAAGCTGTGTTTATCATTGCTTGATTTAGTATGTAATAGCACTATGTCGTAAAATACTTTGATGCATATACCTTATGTTTATGAAACCTGTAAATGTTGAAAATACCATGGCACTAGGTGTTTTTGATAATGGTAAAAAGTACTAGGTGACTATTATAAAAATTAAGTTAGTTGTGCTATTTCAAATGCATGTAAATTGCAGTAAACTGAACAAGTCTGAAATTTCATGGTGATCTGCATATATCCCATGATGCTTTGCATTATGGAAGTATACGTGATGCCGTGTTTCTTTGAAACTTGGCTTATTGTCAATGCTCTTTGGGGTAACCCATGTTTCAGTGCTTCTGCACGGAGGTTCTTTGTCTTCAGCTTTTTTTTTTTTGAGCCCTCACCACCCAGGCAAACAAGGCCCGCATGGGGTGGAAGCTGAATCTCAACTGCTGAGGTAGATCAGAAATCAGTAGGTACTGACTAAATGCAGAGAAAATACATACATAGTCTGTTGCTGCAAACTGATGTACTGAAGAAGGGATATGCCTTTTTTTTTTTTATCATCTTATTTTACTCGCCTGCTGCTGCGACTCCATCCAGCCGCCGGGAGGGCACCAGGCTCACTCACATGATGAGGGATATGGCATGGCTATCGCCGATCCGCTGGAGGGTCACCCCATACCCTATCCAGCTAGACCGCCCCGCGCCCCCAAGTGCGATACCACGAAGTCCTCCTGGTGAGATAGGCTGCTATCGGCGCTGCATGGTTAAGCGCCCCAGCCATTTTCCCACTTTTTCTCCCCATTGGGACTGCGGACATGCATTGACGTCTGCGCACATATGTGCTGACATCCGCTGCAGTCCCCCCTCAGTCACACCATCGCATGCGGTACCTCTGGGCGTCCCCAGGGGTCGCGGCAGCGCGATGTGGTTCCCCAGCCCACCCCAGGACTTGGAGAACTGTCTCCCGACACTCAATCCTAGTCCTCCCCTGCCAACCCCAGATGACCCAAGCTCGTTCTTGAACCTGGGTCGCCGGCGTAGCGTGACTTGTGGCATCCAACGCCACCGGGCCGGCTGATATGCCATTTCTTAAGGTTATGTTCTGCATTTTGAATAAACATCACACAGAGATTGTGTTGAACTTGAGGTTCGATGTCTGGTCCCTCTGTTATCCCACAACCCCTCCACATGTCAGCCTCCAAGGCGGCGCCATCTCCAACGTCAGCCCCTCCTCCAGAGGAAACCTAAAAAGCTTTTAGCTCTAAGTTTCCCATGGGGTCCTAGCATCTCCGGCTTAGATTGCACCAGTGATGAATGGTGAAGATTGATACAGGTAAGATCAGAGACTTGGCACCTTAGGCCTGTCATGGGTTGCTGTATCACAGCAGAAGCAGCCGCAGGCTGACTTGCAAAAAAAACAAAAAAAAAAAAAAAGGGCTTTCCTGAAGGAACCTGTGCAAGGAAAAAGCTTGGGCAGTGCCCGGCATCCTCTAGTGCCAAAGGGGGAGAAATGCACAGAGGTGGAGAATCAGGTAGCTCTCAAAACTCTACTAAGAGCCTATTGGTGATGTACTGTTGGCATCAGCCCCCATCGCAGTGTGCCACTGCTTCATCATAGAGATGAAAGGGCTATAGGAGGGGACCTCAGAGTAAGCAACGTGGGGTCCTCAGTCCAGGTGGAAATGGGGGAGCCAAACCCATCAGACAGGCTCCCAACCGTATCAACCTTCTCCTCTGCCTCTTCATATAAAAGGAGGTCAGGGTCAATACTCGAGCCTCACCAACAGGCTCTAAAAGCCTCAAGGTAGAAATCAAGGACAGCAACGCCCTGGAGTGCACAGGGCAGATACTGATGCAAGGGGCCGGCTGAGAGATGCCCCATTTGTGCGCGTCAACGATGGCCTGTACCGCAGCAGCGCATAACAACATCGATGGGGAAGACTGGGGGCCCCGGTATTGATGGACCAGTGCCCATCGGGGGGGGGGGCAGATCTTCCTGTCAGCAGACCTTAGGGGTTCTGAGATTTGAGCCGCAGTACGTGCAATGTCAATGGGGGGGGGGTGACAGCAGCCCTGACGTTGACAGGGCCCCTTCCATCATGCTGCCAGAGCCCACTCCATGGAGACGACAAGAGGCCGGCAAAGCAGGGTGCCTCACATCACTGACGGGAAAGCCGGAGTCCCAGCATCGATAGGCTGACACTGGCCATAGAAAGTCCAGCAAAAGTCACTGTGGAAGTTGAACTGTGATATATGAGGTCTAAGCTGTAGGACTAACGACGTCATTTATAGCCTCGACATCAACGGGCCAACATTAACCGAGGAAGGTCCGTCATGGGTACGTATTAGGCTGACCACATTAGCTCTTGTGTTGAAAGGCCCTCATTGGCCATAGGAAGGCCGGCAGAGAACACTGCCAGAGTCATACCTTGTAGGAAAGATGATGCTGAATGGCAGGAGATGTCGCTGCCAAAATGGACGCTGTCACAGTCATAGTTGGCATCAAGAGGAATGGGGACCAGTGGAGAGTACCAGGCAGGAGAATCCCCCACCTGGGGGAAAGATGGAGGCCTGAAGTCATCCGGTGGGATCTGGAGGTCATGGGGACTCTGCAGAAAGAACTGGTGACATGGTAGAGCTCTTCTATCGAAGCCTGCGATGGCCAGTCTGTGCAACGGTAGCGCTACCGCTGGCAATGCTGGTGATCTGGGTTTGGGACCAAGCCTGGGAAGCTCAGGGGCTGGCCTGGGGGAGGAGGCCTGAGCACCCATCAGGCTGCTCGCCTTCTTGGGGGCAAGGCTCAGTGCTAGGCTGGCCTCTGGTGGAAGCCAGAGGTATAGCAAGCACCAGTCACACACAGTGAGGGGATGGAGTGTGATGGACGTCGGCGGGTGCGCCTTGATGTCCGGGCGCGAGTCACACTCCGGAGAAACAGGAAAAATCAGCCTCTTGAGCAATGGGTAGATGCAGCGCCGGCACTGATCCCTAACCTCTGTCTCCATGGTAGCCCAACGAACAATGAAAGATTGGATAATGGCCCCCCATCCCCTGCCTGGGGACAACCATGGAGAATGGGGGAGAACCAGAGGTAAGAGGGGGACAAGATGCCTTGGCAACTCCTGAAGATGAGGAGCACAGGAGGCTCGGCGAAGGAGAAGAAACAGAAATATAAAAAAAAAAATAATAAAAAAGTAGAAGCCCACCGTGCTGAGTAGTGATCTGCAGCGCAGATATTTTCCGGGCTGGTCACCGGGGAGCTTGACTGAGGATCCAGCCGAAATGGCGGGTCTAATGGTCAAAGGCCCTGGGGAAATCCACCACTCTTGAGGAAAAGGGAAGAGGCGGTGGCTGAAGACAACAGTGAAGGATATAAGGAAACAGAAAGCATGTTTAAAAATTAAAACTGATTTTAGAAAAGAAAATCGAAGATTTGGCTGTCAACCAAAGCAATAATGTCTCTGCGGTGTCCAATGTGCGATGGTCGACAGTGGGAAAAGAACTGAGGAGGGCATGGGGCCGCACACATATACATAGTGCTGATGTTGTCATGGGCAACTCCTTGTAGACTACTAGCTAGAAAAGTTTCCATGTAGCCCTAGTACCTGACCGCTACAGTTCCAAAGGTGTGTCTTGCTGCAAGAGATATCCTCAAAGAGTGCAAAGCACTGAACCATGTTCAGTACTGCCGGGATGCATTGGAGGCGATAGCAAGGGGTCAACACCGATTTAGGCAGGTTAACTGTGATTACCAGGGCATGGAGCAACTGTCTGGTATGTTCTAGGGTCTGGAGCAGTTGCTCCCTGGACTGTGCCTTGAGCAACCAGTCATCGAGGTAAGGGAATATGTACAGCCCCTTCCTCCTGAGGGCCGCTGCTACCACTGCCAAGCATCTGGTAAAGACCCGTGGTGCTAAGGTCAAACCCATGGGTAATGCCTGGAAATGAAAATTACATACCTACCATAATTATTGATCTTCTTGGACGAAGTCTCCACCACTCATTCACACTAATGGGACTATGCCGGAGGCGCTAGGACTCAGTGGGAGCCAAAAATCTTAAGGAAGGCCAATGCCGAGGTAGAGCTGTGAGGAAGCAGCACCGAAAGCCCAGCTCACACAATATAGACCACCTCAGCGTCAACCCTCCAACCACCTCAGTATCTTTTTTACTGAGGAGGTGCAGCGTAAACTAACCTAGTGAAACTAACCTATGTCGGACATAAGATTGTCCGAATTACCCATATAAGAAGGGTCAACACAAGTCTTCACAGCCCAGCCATCAAGGGAGTGAAGACCAGGAACAAGATAAGTGAGCTCGGGGGATGGAGGGTGGGCATGTGAATGAGCGGTGGAGACTTCATCCAAGAAGATTAAGAATTACGGTAGGTACGTAATTTTCATATCTTCCTGGACATAAAGTCTCCACCACTCATTCACACTAATGGGAGAGTACCGAGCTAAAATAACCCCTCAAGAAGGACAGCAGGAGAGAGGAGCTCACTTAGGATAGGAGTTCATTAAGGATTGTCCTGCCAAAGGATTGATGCTGTCTGGGATGGACATCCAAAGCGTAGTGCTTCACAAAAGTGTGCATGGAACTCCAAGTAGCTGCATTACAGATGTCTGCAATGGGCACGTTTTGAATTTCTGCCAGAGATGCCATGACTGCCCTGGTAGAATGAAGGTATAGCCTGCCTTCCAGTTTAACCTGTGCCATGGAGTAGCACTGGCTAAGGCATGCCACTAGCCACGCCAAAATACATCTGATAGCAACAGGCTGACCCAGACTGGCCATGCTGAGAGAGACAAATAGTTGTTGAGATTTGTGGATCTCTTTAGTTTTAAGTAGAACCGAAAAACCCTTTTAACACCCAGAGAATGTAGGGTATGCTCCCCCTCATTCTGGAAGTTTGCGAAGTAGGTCGGAAGAACCAAGGGCTGGTTCAGATGGAATAGAGACTACTTTAGGGAGAAACGTAGGGTGAGTTCTAAGAACCACCTTGTCTTTGTGAAATACAGTATGGGGGGGGGTGTCTGTGACCAATGCATGTATTTCGGACACTCTGCAATCGGAGGTAATGCCTACAATTATGGCGGTCTTCCAGGTCAGGAACTTCAGCTCACAAGTTGCTAGGGGCTCAAAAGGTTTACGAGTGAGCGCATGCCGCCTGTTTTCTTTTGAACTAGGAAGTAATGGGAGTAGAAACCTGTGTTACATTGATCCAATGGAAATACTTCTACTGCCCTGTTCAGAAGGCCTTGAATCTTGGAAGCAAGAACGTCTGACTGAGAGACAGACAGCTTGGGCTGTCATTTGGGTGGATGATCTGGAGGGGTTTCCCAAAGATTTAGAGAGTAACCCTCGCAAATTATTCTGAGCACCCATTTATCTGATGTGACTGACTTCCACTGGTTGTAAAACGGAGTCAGACACCCTCCTATTGCCAAGGAAGAGTCCCCCTTAGACAGCTGAGGTGGGACCTGGGCCGGAATCTCAGAGGATGGCACTAAGCGCTTTTGGGCCCTGTGCCCTTTGCTGCATTTTCTTTTGTGGCTGGGGGCTTGATTTTTGTTGAAGCCCCCTCTGCCTTTGCCACAAAAAGACTGACGGTTATGAAACTGTCACCTGTTTCCGCCCCACTGAGGGGTGGCCTGGCTGTTCTCATAGCCGTTCTAGTTTTCTGTGTGGCCTCTAGTGGCTGCTTGACTTGAGGACCAAAGAGATAAGTTCCCTCAAATGGTAAGCTCATAACTTAATGTTGGGCATCATGTGTGAATCCTGATGTTCGTAACCACGAGTGGCATCGGGTGCAAATACCAGTTGCTGCTGCCCTGGAAGTAGTGTCAAAGGCATCCACAGCAGCTTTTAGTTGCTGATTGTTGGACTCAATGCCTCTATTAATGGTCTGGAGAAGCTCTGAGCTAATGTCAGGCTCCAGAAAAGCTTCCACAGTGGCTCTGAGAGAATGCCAGAGGGTATACTCATACTGAGAGAAATAACCCTGGTAGCGAGCAATGCTCATACCCAGGGTAGAGGCAGCGAAAACTCGCTTCCCCAAGGTGTCAGTCTTATGAGATTCCTTGTTTACTGGACGTGCTGTAGATTCCTGAGGAAAGACGGCTTTGTTATTCTCTGCCAAGACAACTATAGCATCAGCAAAGGCTTGAGAGGCCAAGATAGGTCAATACCGGGGGGTTACTTCCTGTCTATGGATTTAGCCACGGAAGAAATAAATACCAGACTATCCCACACCATTTGCAAGACAGTCTCAAAAGGAGGCTGCACCGGAGGAGTCAATTCCACAGGAATATCCGGAATGTGCAGATACTGCAGATGCAGTAATTTCCCCAGCTCAATCTCTGAAGTCTGGAGAGAGTGGAATTCATGTTCTTCAGCACAGACCTAAAGGAAAGGTCTTCGACCAGAGGCTCTGCTGAAGAAGAGGGTTTATTTGCCACTTCAAGAGAAGAATCGTCATCAAAGTCGTCTCCTAATCAAGGATCAGGATCAGGCTCAATATTATCTCCTACTAGCCCCGGAGGGATAGTATAAATAGGAAAAGGAGGAAAAAGAGGAGGAGGCGCCCCACAAATTGGAGTCAAAAATCCCAGCGCCGAATGTGCATATGGCGCCGGAAGAGAAGATGGTGCCAGACCAGGGAGCGGCGCCACCAAGACCGAAGTTGAAAGTCGGCACCACTCTAGACGCCATAGCAACACCAGGGGGTCCCAACCCAATTTTCGGAATCAGGGAGGAAGATCTGAGAAAATTAGTACGAGAAAATGGCACCTGTACTGGCCCCTGCGCCGCAGCCATACGAGGGGGAAAAGCACCAGAGCATGGTATTAGCACTGGAGAAGGCGCCGCACGACTAGGAAGTCCCAGCTGCCCTACTCGCAGGTTCGAAACAGTTAGGCCCAAAGGCCTGGAGATGGACCCGCAGACTCAGACAGGTGGGACAACCGTCGAACCCACTGCTCCACAAGAGTGGCACAATGATGAAACTGCTCACCGGAAGACCCCCCCCCCTGGGGGCGGGGAGGGACTCTGGAGTAGAGGATGTTGGTCACCAGGAACAGAGGCCGCAGGAGACCCCAGAGGAGTCTGAGCCGAACCCCTATCCTTGCCGATGATCGATGCGCAGACATATCAGAGGTCAACCTCGAGCGGTACAGTTTCTTCTTCAACCGGGGGGGTTGAACAACTCGAGGTCAAGCGGTGCCGAGCCCTCGACGAAGATCGAGAATGGGACTACTTTTTTTTGTGCTTTCGGGAGGACCGCCCATCCCCCCTCCCAGCATCAAACTGCCTGTAGTCGGACCCTCCCCCCCCCCGTAGAAGGTGGCGGATCAGACCCAACCCTGCTGAAAACACAGTTCTCATGCAAAATCTCCCTACCGTCACTGGCTCCGTTCATGGTCGACTCTGTCGAAGCGGGCTGAAGAAGACGTCTTCATTGACGAAAATGGACTTTATTTTTTAACTTAAATACTAAAATAAATAAAAACTAATACTGAACGACTATAGCTGCTGTCATACAGACGTGAAGATTTGACTCCTGGTGGGCGAGTGACATCATCACTGAAGCGCACTTAATGGCGGAAAAAAAGGAACTGAGGCGGTTGGAGGATCAACACTGAGGTAGCATATACGACGTGAGTCAGGCTCACGGCACCACTTCCTCGCGGCCCTACCTTGGTACCAGCCCTCCTGAAGATTTTTGGGTCCCGCTCGGTTCTAGTGCCTCCGGCGTAGTCCCATTAGTGTGAATGAGTGGTGGAGACTTTATGTCCAGGAAGATCAGATCGTGCTCCCCTTGAACAAGAACCTGAGGTACTGCCAGGGGCGAGCACGAACCTTGATATGCAGATATGCATCCTGCATGTCGAGGGAGCATATCCAGTCTCCCTGGTGCAGCAGTGGCAGCAGGCCATGCAGAATCACCATCCTGAACTTCTGTCCTGCAGATACGTCCCAAAGAGCACGTATATAGAAGCATAGAAGTTGACAGCAGAAAAGGACCGCAAGACCCATCCAGTCTGCCCATTTTACCAATTTGATCCCGCTGCCTCTACTAGGCCAGCAGCCCCAACTATGCCCCCTTCACATGTATGATTCTCCTGTGCCTATCCTATGCCCTCTTGAATCCCTCCACTGTACGTGCTCCCACCACCTCCTGAGGCAGGGCATTCCACACATCCACCACCCTCTCTGTAAAAAAGAACTTTCTCACGTTACCCATTATGCGACCCCCCCCCCAATTTCATGTTATGCCCTCTAGTTCTACTGTACTTTTTATACTGAAAAATGCTATCCCCTTCCACCTTATTTATGCCCTTAAGATATCTGAAGGTCTCAATCATGTTCCCCTTTCCCGTCTCTGTTCCAATGTGTATATATTGAGGTCCCCAAGTCTATCCCCACATGTCTTGTCGTACAGACCCTGCACCATCTTAGCTGCCCTCCTCTGCACTGTTTCCACCCTGTCAATAGCCTTATGCAGGTGCACCCTCCAGAACTGCACACAGTACTCTAGGTGAGGCCTAACCAGCGTCTTGTACCTATATAGCCTCTAAAGGAGCATTCGGGATGAACTGTAGCACATCAGTAGCAAAACCAGACACCCTGAGCCAGGAATGTCTAAGGCAGATGCCCACCACAGCTGCTCCAGTGGAGGCATCAGTTGCATCATAGGCAGACATCAAAAGATGCCTGCCCACATCTGCCCCAGACTGGTGGGCCTTGAGCAGTTTCTGCCTCTGGGGACCCTCTGGAAGAGCTTGAGCAGCAGCTTTGGCCTTCTTTCAGAGTGTATTCTGAAATTTGACGTGGGCAATGTAATTCATAACCATGATGGACAGCATAGCAGAGGCAAAGGTCCTTTTTCCAATAAGGTCCAGCTTTCTGGACACCTTATCAGGGGAAGAGCACTGTCTCTTGGTCCTGTCATGGGCAGCATTTATCATCACTGAACCTACCTGTGGTTGCTCTGCAAAGTATGGCTTCCTGGAGGGAGCCTGGTACAATTTGTCTACCTTTCTGGGTATGGCATGAATTAAATTTGGCCTGTACCAGGCAGCCATGGTGACATCTTCAAAGGCTGCTATTAGAAGAGGAATGATCAGGGTGGAGAATCTGGTAATTCCAAATATTCAGTCAGATTTCTCCTAGTAACATTCTGCTTCTCCGCATCAAATCCCATAGCAGTCTGTAACTGCTGCATCACAGAGATGAAAGAGGGGTCATGGAGGGCTCGGGGTATACTTAGTAGCATGTGGTATGGAGGGTAGTTTGAGGGGTTTGGAGGCAACTCCAGAAGTTCTAGAGCATGGCCTTATTCTATGAGTTGCAGGTACCAAGCATCGGTTGTAATCTCCCTCAATCATTCCATGTGGAGGGAGAAGTGATCCCCCCGCCACCACCTCCTCCTGAAGCGCTGGAGGGTGGAGGTCTAATAAGCAGTCATGCTGAAGCAGATCCTGCAGCTGGGACCGCACCTCCACCTCTAAAGGCTTTCCATGCAGTGGAGGTTGGGGCAGGCAAAGCTGCTCCTGCTTTGCGTTTGCCATTCTGCCTGGCTCCCAACCTGGCTCTGTTGGTGGCTCAACGAAAGGGCACCCTCTGCTCACTTTTTGGCTGGGTGTGGTAGAGGGAGTGAGTTGACCTTAGAGTCCTCCCTGAAGCTTGTAGGTCAGAAAGGATATCCTGCACATCTGCCCAAAACAGCTTATAATCTCTAAAGGGGGCATTCAAAATGGACTGCTGGACATCACTAGCAAAGTTTGACACCCTGTGCCAAGAATGCCTTCTGAGGCAGATGCCAGCTGCAGCTGCTCTGGCAGAGGCATCTTAAATATCATAGGCAGACCTCAAGAGGTACTTACCCACATCACTCCAGTCTGGAGGGCCTTGAGCATCTCTTGTTTCTGGGGACCCTCTGGAAGGGCCTGGGCTGCTGCTTTAGCCTTTTTCCATAGGATATTTTGGCAGTTGATCACATGGGCCTGATAATTTGCTATTTGTAGGCCCAATGTAGCAGAGGCAAAGGTTTTCTTTAACATGAGGTCCAGTTTTCTAGACTCTATCTAGGGGGAGAGAACTGAGATGCTGAGGTCTCGAAGACCTATCATGGGCTGCATTTATCACAACTGAATCAGCCTGAAGTTGCCCAGCAAAAATAGGCTTTCCTGATGGAGCCTGTTACAGTTTGTTTACCTTTCTGGGCATGACAGGGACCAGACTTGGTCTATGCCAGGTAACCATGGTGGCATCCTCTAGAGTAGCCAGCAGCGGAATAATAAGAGGGGGAGAATCTGGTAGTTCTAGGAACTCTACCAGTTTCCTCCTGGTAATGTCTTGCTCCTCAGTATCAAACCCCATAGCAGTCTGGAGTTGCTTCATTACAGAGATGAAGGAGGGATCTTCAGAATAGGATCTCGGGGTACACAGTATGGAGTCCTCACTTCTGGAGGAAATGGTGGCGCTAGACCTAGATGGGCTCCTATTTATATCTTCCTCCTCTTCTTGCAAAATGAGGTCAGGGCTGTATTCCTGATCCTCTTCAATGGCCTCTGAAAGCTGCAAGGAAGGAAGCGAGGATATCGACGCCCTGGAGCAAGCAGGGCACACTGACATGGCAGGTGTCGACGCAGGGGCTGGTCTGGTAAATACTGTCATCATGGTGCCTGGAGGATGCAAAAGATGCTGTAGTATCTCCACAAAGGAGTAGAGCACTGTGTACATATCGATGGTGGTCTGCATTGCAGGAGCGCCTTGCAACGTCGACAGGGGAGGTTGAAACCCTTGCAATGTCAACGGGGTGAATGTTGATGGGCCATTGCTGGCCGTGGGAGGTCTGGCAGAACCCACTGCCAGCTGACCTTCAGGGAAAGGTCTGAGCAACAGGGCTTGCAACACTGACGGGGGAGGTTGGAACCCCCATGTGAACAAGGGTGTCAGCAGCCCCAACGCTGAAGGGCCTTCACCGGCCATGGGAGGTCAAGCAGAACTCACTGCTAAAGTCGAACCTGTGAGGGTTTGTATGGTAGGAGGCTACTGGACCATGGTGGATGCTCCTGCAAGTGCCCACAAAGGATCAAAGGGCTGCCCAATGCCACCACCTTAGACTCTGACACAATCCCAGTTTAGTTGGGGGGGGGGTGGAAGAGCTCAGTACCCCGAACAGCTCTGATAGCCAGTGGACCAGGGGGAACTGTCTGGCGACCTACAGTATCTTTAGGCTGCCTCTATGTTGAGGCATGTCCTTGAAGCTTAGAATGGGCCATGCTATCTCCAAAGCTAGAACCTACAATGTCTGTACATCAAATGTAGTGCAACTTGTCAAAGGCAGAGGAAACAAAGCATACGTCATTTGGTGTAGGCATAATTTTTCCCATATCAACACAGCCAGCAAAGCTGCCCCGAAGATTTCAATGGCTTTTGCTTTTTAGAACCCGACATTACACTGTTCGGAAAAAAAAATTCAAACTAGAAAATGATCCAAGACAGATGGCATTCACTTCCATGGTGTATATTCGACAGTATGAAAAACAAAACTGAAGCAGCTAGGGTGTCTGCAACGGGTTCTGACTCCAGCGCCGCATATGTGCTGTTGCCAACACTGTTATCGGTGCCCTGGCAAAAATTTTATTCCCACAGGGTCCTAACACCTCTGGCCCTATGACCAAAGAGTGGGACTCTATAAGAAAGACTGATTTTTACCCTGTCTTCTTGCTTGGATCCTTTAGGGTTCAAGGTGTGAGGCAACGACAAAAGGGAAACACAGACATGTCATAACCTGGCCCCAAACAAGACAAATCAAATGGGTGAGGAGTGAAGCAGATTTTCTTTCTGCACCAACAAAACCAGAACAGAGGTACATCCATCAGTGAAGTAAGAAAGAAAGAAAAACAAATGAAGCTTTCACTGTCAAAACCTGAAGTTCATCATTCCCCTCGAGATGATGTGTTCTCCATGGTGGGGTAAAAAGGAACGGATGCAGTTCCTACTGATGACAGGATTTATAGGCTACAAGTGTGGCATGACAAGTCTGTACCATCAACCTCAAAAGTTCTAACTCCTTGGGGTACTAGAGCCTCTGGCCCGAATACCAAAGGGTGTGGCCTATGGAAGAGACTGACTCGAAGAAGATCAATTCATATCCAGGTGCATCCTGGGGGAAAAATAAGAGGAACAGACGGGGAAATAAATTCAGTCAAGACATACCTTACTGTACTGGGGGTGGCCGACTACTAGAGTGCATCTCTCTCAACCTCCTGCCACACAAAAGAAGGGCAAGATACTGCTTAAAGAGCACCTGTTTTGGTTTATTGTAAAAGCAACAATCCAGAAGCCTTACCTCCCAGTGAGATAGCAGATGCATTAATAGGATTTTTCAGTCCAAAATTTCAGAGACAGGGCTGATTGTGCTGCTGTCAAATTCTATTTTTCTATGTCTCCACGGAACCAAACTACGATTCCTTACCTCCTTTAAATGTGGGACTAAAAAAAAATTATATTTATGAACCAGAGAGGCAAGGATACTGAGAGTTTTGCTGTTTTTCTAGTTTTTACTGTGGCACACTTGGTACTCTTTAAAAAAAAAAAAATAGCAGTTAAAGAAGTCTGCAAAATGCACAGCTTAGTGCGAAAAGAATTTTGTGAGGAGAACTAGACAACACTAATGTCCGGCAGTATTCTACGATCTAAATCCCTACTCTTCAGTGAGGGAAATGCCACCTTTAGGAGGACCAAGGAACTTTTGTCAAGCATTATCTGAGATCTGCCAGAATGCAAATTAGCTTTGTTTTAGGTATTCAGCTATGATTACTGGGCCAACAGATGGTGTACATGTCACAGTGTTGCTGCACTTACTCTCGGAGGATGGAGTGCTAAAAGCAGCTCGTTCTCCAGCACCCCGTGTGGCCAAGCAACAAACTGAACTTGGCGTGGCTTTGGACGACAGCAGTAATGAATCCCTCAAGGCAGGTAGAGTGCGGCAAAGCTAAGGAGAGTATAAAGGCCCCAGCAAAACAAAAATAAAATAATTTAATTTCCATCTTGCTTCAGGAGAGAACAGAGACTTCAACGTACCTTAGTCCAATATAAATTAAAAAATAAACAGCCAAAAAGCAACACAGTTCCACAGAGCTTTAATTACATAGGAGGGAATCTCATTCCAACATTTGAGTGTCACAGTATCACAATCTTCATATTACACAGGTGGCAGAACATATACATGCATCATTTACATGCACATTACACAACTGGCATATGTAAGTTCCTTTGGGGCTTTATTTAGGATCAACAAGTATCTCCTTTACAAGGCCGAAGCAGACCGATAACAAATACCTACTCTTTCACCCTATGGCCCCCCCCCTTTTTTTGTTTGTTAATACTGGTATCTTTCGACAAGCGTATTAATTTATACTGCTGTTACACCCTGCATCAACAAGCCTGGAATAAGAAAACATTTCTAACCAGAGCTGGAAAGTGCACACCTCAATTCAACAATAAGAGGCTAGAAAATTGTAAATTCCACCACAGTTCCAACCCAACAAACAACTGGTTCAATATTTGCAGTGATAATAAAGAGAAACATTGTTCTCTGTTTTTACAACATAGTTGATGCTCATCTCCATCTGGTCCAGCTAATACAGGTAAGGTAGGGGGTAATCTGGCTGTTAAAGGAGACACCCACATTTTGTTTCATTAACCAGTTTACCGCCGCATATGTCATGGCCAACAGTGAAAGAATTAGGAGGGCGGACCATAGTTTCCATTCTCTTTAAACCACAAAAAATTAATGGAAGAAGCAATAGTTAATCTGCATGGTAAAAGCAAAGGCCTGGGGTGTCAGTATAGAATATGACTTGTTCTGTATTGTGCCCAGGAGCTGGGATTGTTTTTCTTTTGGGGGGTGGGTGCAGGTGTTGGGCAGTACCAGTGTTGGAAATGGAAAGAATTCACTAGCGGAACCTCCAACCTTTCATGTAGGATCGAACATACCAGACAGGGGCATGAGGACACATTTCTTCATTACCTATGGCATTTTTGCATGTTATTTAGCTGGTTTTATGCCTACAGAATAATAGACTTTGCAATGGTGCAATCTTTCCCCGGTTTTACTCCTGAAACAGTCAGGCTTTAAACTGTACTCATAGAGCTGTGTTGCCCATGGTCCTCCTCCTCTCCCATTCCACCACTGGGCAGTACAAAACAATCTTGTCTCTTGAAAGTGCATAGAGAACCTACATTGCATAACTTCCCCATCCCCTTTGCTGGAACCACAACTGGGCTTGATGTTTTGGCTGTGCTCCCCTCGCACCAGCTCACATGACAACAGCTCCCACTGCTGACACAAGATGAGCACATTGCTTCCCTCTAATCTCTTGGAAAAGAAATGAAAGTAATTTGGGACAACAGTAATCAGAAACAACGGTACATCGAAAAGTTCAGCAGCGAGGCAAAGTCACTTGGGTATCAGTAAGAAGTTCTGTACCTGTACTGTATTTTTCTACACGGTCTAAAACCTGATCTCCTAATGTAACTCTAAGCTATAGTAAAACAGTCCTATTTCACATGGCGGCTGACCTTCAGTGGACCCGACTGTCACAGAAGCAGCATGCAGTGTTATGCTCTTGTTTACTGACCTCAATCTGCCACTGGCAACTGGTGGAGATCACCCATATCACCTGAACCATGGGGCAGGACTGGAATCTTGCTGGCAAACTCAGACAGGACCCCAAACAACTTTGTCGGCTAAGTATACTACATATCTGAATTAGCAGTGGGTAAAAGCACCAGTTCATAATGGTTGGGAAAATTCTTCAGCGGCCAAGTATTCCTGATATGCTTAAATTCACCAATGCAGTATCTGTGGCCCAAACATTTAAAAAAAATGCTTTTCATATTAAAACTGCCACACAAAGTTGATAGCCCTAAGCAGTTTTTAAAGCTCTCCTTCCCTGAGGCCTCTCTTCAGCTGTGAAAGCTGTATTTATACATTTTCAATACGGATATGTCAAAGCAGTATAAGCACTCGTTTGTGATGACTGATCGCATAGCATAGTACAGCACCAGCCTACTTAGACTTAGTAGGGTGGGCCTGACAAGGGAATAGCAGCTTTGAAAAAATAAAGAAAAAACACACATTTTGACTTGAGAATGAAATCAAATAGATGGGAAAAAATTGTTATCCTTAAAGGGGAACAGTCACCATCAAGTGCCCCGCACTCAAGTGTGGGGCTGGTCCCGATGCACACTTTGTGTGCAAAAACATTACGGTTTACTTACAATCCACTATGCTACAGTAAACAGTATCAGACTAATTTTGCTTCGTTGTAGGCTGACATCTTGCACAACCTGACCCTGGACTAAAAAGAGCTCCAGCAATTTGATGTGGTCACAGGACTTCCTGAGTGACCAGAACCCACTGGCTCAGTGGTCTCCCAATTATGCTGTCCACCCAGCCAGAGACACATTCATAGTGACAGCTGGTTCTGGGCACACAAATAGGACTCCTTCTTCCAGATGTTCTGGTATCAGTCGCCACTGGTGGATGGCATCCCACATCAGCTGAGTCACTGTGACCGACTGATCCAAGTGGCCCAATTGCTGGGACCACCGATGGCCCAGCTCCCACTGCAGGTGCTGAATCTGCCAGCGGGCCCACAGGACCACGCTGGTGCAGGACACCATGTACTCCAGCAGCCGCAGAAAGCCCCAGGGAGGGTGCGAGCACCCAACCTGAAATGACTTGGCAAAGGAGTTAAGATACAGTGCCTGGTCCACAGGGAGTCAGGCCTTTGCCTGCAGGGAGTCTAACTCTGCCCCAATGAAGTGACTCACCTGTGAAGGGATCAGTTGGACTTGGCCGGGTTGACCAACAAGCCAAAGTCTCTGCAGGTCTGGAGGGCCACATCTCTGGATCACACTGCAGCCTCCTTGAATGGCCCAGCAATCAGATTGTCATCCAGGTTAAGGCTACACCCTTTATGCCCTTGCACAGCAGAAAAGCTGCCACCATGCACTTGGTGAAGACGAATGAGAGGCTGAAGGGCAGCTGGAGTACTGTGTGCAGTACTGGAGGCCACACCTTCACGAGGACATTAACCAGATTGAGGCTGTCCAGAGAAGGGCAACCAAAATGGTGCAGGGACTGCATCAGAAAACATATGAGGACAGATTAACGGAGCTCAATATGTATACCCTAGAGCAAAGGAGGGAGAGAGGTGATGTGATCGAAACATTCAAACACCTTAAGGGCATTAACAAGGTGAAAGAGTCCAACATGTTTCAATATAAGAAAAATAGCAGGACAAGAGGACACAGCATGAGATTAGAGGCAGGCCGATTAAGTGGTAATATGAGGAAGTTCTTTTTCACAGAAAGGGTGGTGGATGCATGGAACGGCCTACCTCAGAAAGTGGTGGATATGAACACAATGCAGGGCTTCAAACAGGCATGGGATAGGCATAAGGGAGCAAAACAGAGGAGTATGAATAGATAGACCATTGACAGATCAAAGGCCGATGGCAAATTTATAAGGTAGAAAAAGAAATGGGCGGACAGAATGGGCCTTGCGGTCTTTATCTACCGTCAAAATTCTATGTTTCTATGACCTGGAGCTAATACAGAACACCTTCTGTGTAGCACTGAAGGTGCTGCTAGTGGGACAGCCGGACCGGGATGTGGAAGAATGCATCCTAGTAATCCAAGGAGAAGAACCACATACCCTACTCTAGGGATAGTATGATCTGGTTCAGGTTATTGTTCAGAATTTGTGCTTCCTCATGTACTGACTGAGATCATGCAGATCCAAGTATGGGGCGCCAGCCCCCTGTCCGTTTCAGGACCAGCAAGTACCTTGACACATACCCTTGGCTTGCCAGGGTGTCTGGGACAGGGGTTATAACACCTATTGCAAGGAGCTGAGTGATGTCCTCCCTTAGGATGGTAATTGTGTCCTGCGACACCGAGGACTCCCTTAGAGCATGGGACTGGTAAGGTGGGAGAGCCTCAAAATCTAGAGGCAACCCTTTGTTTTCCACCTCGAGAACCCACTTGTTCATAGTAATGATGGACTAATGTGGCCAGACGTGGTGAAGCCGGCCCCCCCCCCCCAACAGGAAAATGGGTCAGGGACTGGACAGGCAGGAGGTGGATATCCCGACCCATCACTGGGCAGCTTTGGAGGGGGCACTAGTCACAGGGCCAGAGGGGCATCATTTACTCATCTCCGCCTCTTTTTGGCCCCTGGCCAGAGACCTTGGCCTTGGGGTGCAAGTCTTGGCATTGCCCCTATTGGAGCTGGTGCTGAGCCTGCTGTGGCTGAAATGACCAAAACTGAAATACCTTTTTTGGTTTCTGGGCCTTCAGGTCCTGCTGGGATGAAGCCACGAAGTACAGGGTGGCACTGGATTTTTCAATCCTGGTCACATGACCTTCAACCCCTGGGCCAAAGAGGTCAGTGCCCAACAAAGGGACATCAGCCAGCTTGTGCTGAGTATCCACTATGAAGGTGGAGAGCCTCAACCAGCCCCTGCAATGCATCGTGGTGGCTGCTGCCATGGCACAGGTGCAGGAGTCACCCATGTTTAAGGCCATCTAAGGCTGGTGTTTAGCCAGCGCTTCACCCTGGTCTCTAACTTCACCAATAACTGCTTGCCCGCAGGTAGGTGAGGGAGGACATCATTCAACATTCCTAGCAAGGAGTGACCAAAATCTGCCATCATTAAAGTGTAGCTCACCTGACAGAGACTGAGGAGATGGCACAGACCTTCTTGGCTGTGTGGTCAAGCTCATTAGACTCTCTCTGTCTGGGAGCCTAAGCATGTTCCCTTGGTTTCTGGACTTCTGGAAAGCACAGTCAGAGACTAGATCCTTGGCAGAGGGACGGTACAAGAACCCAGAAAGGGAACCAGCAGGGAGTGTGTATTTTTGAACCATATGGGTGGAGGGTGCTGGGCAGGATGCTGGATGCTGCCAAAGCTTCAGAACTGATCCCAGTACAGGCTTAGCCATGAGAATAGCAACCCCTAGGGATTTGTCCCTATCGAGGGTGTCTGTGAAAGGGCACTTGTCCCTTTTCTGAACAGGCACCAGAGAGGCAGACATGGACTCTGAAATGAATCAAAGTAGAGCCCCAAATGACACCGGTCCATGATCAGTAGTCAGTTCCTCAACTGACACACGATCGAAAATATGCGTCCTCGACAACTGCATGGATAAATAAGGTGGATAAGGAGAGTCTCTTTAAGCTGAGTGGCAACTATAACATGAGAGGGCAGTCTTAAGCTGGAGGGTTGGAGGCTTAGGAGGGAGGTCAGGAAGCACTTCTTCACAGAGAGGGTGGTGGACACTTGGAATGCACTGCCAGAAGAGGTGATCTCATTGAAGACAGTGGGCAGCTTTAAGAGAGGCTGGGATAGGCATAGAGGGAAGGTAAGGATCATGAGTCGGGAGATTGAGAGGAGTGGGGTAGGAGGGCAGGGACAGTAACTCAAGCTGAGGACCTTGCAATACGAGCAGACTAGATAGACCAAATGGCCTTCTTCTGCTGGCTTCTTCGTATGTATGTACGCATGTTCACATGGATGAACCATCAGGGTCATCCGAAGACTCCTCAGAAACGCCCCTTGGCCGTTTGCCACTGTGGACCACCTGAGAAGTACCTGACTGGGTGATTTCCACCGACAGCCTGCCTGGCAAACTAGCTGCAGTATGGGAGTCCTTCGTTGGGGCTCCCACCCACAAGAGAGGTGAGACAGGAGCTGGGAACATATATCGAGGAGGGACTAGAGTGGACATGACCTTTCCTCACCCCGCAATGGTTCACTGCTGCCAGAGAAGATTCTTGTAGCATCACTGCTTCTGGTGGCAGGACCTCTTCTCATCCAAGAGCAAGGAGGTCGAGGAACAAAGATGCCCCGTCAAGTGAGAACACGAGCGGCACCTCAACCAAGAGCTCGATGTAGACAATTGACCCGTGGGCCGACACCGAGGAAGCCACTAGTTGTTCATTATAGACAACATGCCAAGGCGCATGGGAAAGCATCGGCGTCGGTAGAACAACCATTGCTGATGGTTGTTCCCAAGTGGACTGGCTGGGGACACTGACCAGTCCACATCCTCCTGAGTGAGAACCAGGAAAACCGGGGTTTTGGAGACCGACTCCTCAACGATCCCCTCTGACAGCTGGTCAATGGAGGTAAAAAAAAAAATCTCAATTGCCTGATATCAAGGCCAACAAGCCGGGGGAGGGGGGCACCTCTGAGCTTTCCTCCTGGCCCTCGACCACAGAATGCTTGACCAGAGTTGAGCGGTCAGAAAAAAGGGCGTGGGAGGACTGCGATCTCTCCTGGTTCCACGACTGGCCTCAACGGTGCTTGTGTTTCTTATGGTGGCAAGCAGGACTCTCCTCGGAGGCCTGGAATGCCCAACACATTTCCCAGAATTCACTGGCGAAAGACGCTCAGACCCTGGATCCAACTGACAGCAGTGCCAAGGCCAACAAGGTGCCTGCTGCAGCAGTAGCCATCGCCTCTTCCATGGTCGCAAGCTGGGCCGCAGACCCCATCACAGCAGAAGTCTTCCTGCGGCCCTTCGGCTTACATTTCGGGTTCTGCTCGGCTGGCTGGCAGAGAAGAAGCCAGGCCATGCAATCCTCAAGAAAGGAAGGGGGCATCGTCTTGCATAGGCCAACATGGGAAACATCGTGTGAAGCCCCCAAACAGTAGTAGCAAGACACGCATGGGACCATCCATGACATTTTCTGGCAGCACGTGACGCAGAATTTCAAGCCGGGCACAGGCTTCCCTTACCTTGTGTTTCACCTTCCATCAACAAGACTACAGTTGAACTGAGGAATCTAAAATATAGAAGAAAAAGCTTAGAAAAGCTAGAAATCACCAATGGCGCACTTGGTAGCCTACACTGCACAGAGCTGCGAATAAGAATAAACTCTTACAGCAGAAAGGAAGATCTGATGTCATGGGGCCAAGCCGAGGGGTACACCGTTGGATGGTGGGAGGATCTAGCTTGAAGCCATTCCAATGAATCAGCACTTTCTATTGGAACTGCCAGTGAACTATATCCACACCCCTAGAGACAGTAAGTAAACCAAAACGTTTCTGCACACAATGGGTATGTTGGGACCAACTCCACACTTAAATGTGGGTCTCTCTGTGCTGACTGTTCCCGTTTTAAAGACATTAGAAATCAAACCATACACCATATAAAAGAAACTATGACCCAATCCCCTCAACTTCTCTCTATAAAAAGTTGCTTTGCTCCAAGAAAGATGGCATTATGCAGGAGACACCTTCCTCTGTTAAATTAGAGGGCCTTCCACGTAGTGGGATCCAGGCTTCTGAAGGGCCAGGAGGAACTGATATATAATACACACGGTGGAACAATCTGGCAAGGAAAAAGGGACTTCAGAACCAATGTAAGAGCAATCAAAATAAAACGTTTTAAAAAACAGCATTCGTTTAACTTTCCAACGACGTGTACAGTACGTTATGAACACAACAATTTAAATGCCCGTTTTCACAGGATTTGACCATATAAGGAATATCTAATTAATCAAAGCAGTGAACATTCTAGAACATGGTTTACTGATGCTTTCCTGTACAGAAAAAAAAAGTCTATGTTCATGCAGGCTGTATATGTGCATCACTCTCAAACACATGCATGGTGCAAATTTATGCCAGTACCACCACGGTCACTCTGGCTCAGGTTCACTGCTGCACCCTTGACACTTGCCTGCAGCATTCCTTAGCTCTACAGGGAGCATAATGTTACAAAACAATAAAAACATACAGCTTACTTATGTTTCTTACCACATCGCAGAACTATAAAAATAACCTTTACATCTACAAATAAAAATAAAATGCAGCTAAAAATTACAAAAACTGCCAAGATACTATATATATATTCATAAACTATGTAACTTAAAAAATCCTTGTTTTTTAATATGCAGATTTCCAGTATTACCTTAACATGTTTCCGAATGGAATATGATTCACAGAAAGCTAAACAGATTTTCAAGACTATGATAAGTTTAGACTTAAAATATGTAAGGCCTTTAAAAGATGCTTTCTGCAGCAGTATGGCTTGGTTTACTAATTTTTTCTAAAGCTTTATTCTGTTTTGTTTTAGAGGGTGGATAATTACTATACATGTGTCTAAAGAAACGGAATTATAGTAATTTATTAACTTGGATAGCTGTTACTTCTTGTACTAATAACAGTCGGATAATATCAACTGACGAAGTCCCTGGATTCACTCTTCTGTTTTAGTGCGATATTCCACTGTCTGCAGCTTGCCAGGAGCTGGTGTACCAATGAAACCCGTCTGAGTGGTGCTGGCTGAAAACACTCAAGCTCAACCACTTCAAAGCAATCACTCAGTGTTGACGGGCTCTGGGGTTTCATGAAGCCAGCAGAATTCCTAGAGATCATTTACAGGACAAAAAGAAAAACTGCACATGTTGCTCACGGGAATTGAGTTTTCCTGAGTATAACAAGGTCTGCTTGCCCCAGAACGTGTGGAAAGAGGGCTGCAGACAGCGAAGGTAACCCAAAGTTTGCCCAGCATCTGTGAAAAGAAATACAGCACTGATTTTCTGATCACTGACCCTATCCGGCATTTTCAGCAGTCAACAATTCTGCACTTATGATTGAGAAGCTGAGCAAATATAACAGAAAAAAAACCTTTTTTTACCCTCCCCCGACTGTATTCTACCCTGCCGTCATCTGTTTAATGTGGTTAGCTCTCGGTTTAGGAAGCTGCCATTATTTTTTACTGAATGGTACTGCCTGGAGCTCTTCTATTCAATGATGCTAAAGGTACAGTCCCCCCCCGTGGCTGGTACTGTGAAGTGCTCTGTAGCCTCTTACTGCACTGAGAGAAGCTGTATTTTTACATATTATGGGGAAGGTTGCTGAGGCATGAAGGAGGTCTCAGAAACTAAGTGATTCCCCATCCCCACAACAGTCTTAATTAACTGCAGCTGATCAAAACTCCCTGAGCTGTGTTCAATGTACAAACCTACATGCATACAGGCCCACAATGACATCGGAATAGAGGCCTGACCTGTGTCAGTCAGTCAGTCAGTGTTGTTTGCACTTCAGTTTCTGTACCACTGTTGAAGACATAGGCCAGAGACAATACCACTGTGTTCTGTCATCTCCCCACAATAGTAGCAGTCATGGTGGGGGATGTGTTTCATACAAGACTATACCAATGCTGCTGCAGGAGACAGTTGGGGGGGGGAGGTTCTTATCAGCACATACTTTTAAGTCACCAGAATATTGAGTAACATAGTGGGTCTGACCCTACACCTCACAAATTACACAGAAAAGGAAAGTGACTTTAGGACACGTTAAAGGTTTATTGTAGGGAGCACCTCTAATATTTGTTGACAGAAACCTTTCATATTAGCATGATGATTTATGAGCATTACCTGAAGGAGAAAACAGCCTTCTTTCTCCAAGCCTGACAACTGCAACTGATTATTCCTAGTTTTCCATGACTGTGAAATGACAGTGCAGCATGCACTGCTGAGGGTTAACGCTGCTTAAACTAGGGCTGCCACCTTACAAAAAGCTCAGTCAAGCCAGGTAACATTGCATTTCATGGAGGAAAATAGCACCTGGATCCTGCAAAAAATGGTCCCTGGTCCTTTCCTATCTCTCCACCTTTTTTCCTCATGTGTCCTCCCCAAACCTCCCTCACCTTACATCTAGCACTCTTGGCACTGTCCTGTCAATTCTACCTATGTCTCAAATGACAAGAAGCAGCTTGCTTGCCTGCAGCGTGGCACTCAACTGCTCCCTCCTTTTAACTCTTGCTGCAGGTTCGGAATCCTGAATGGAGGTGCCAGGACCACAATGTCAAAGTGCTGGGAGTACAGAAGATCAACATCCTTGCTTGGACCGAGACGCCACTCAAATGAGGAATGTCATGATCAGCATGAGACAGCACGGCAGGTGGCAAACCTAATTGTACCTGCATTCACAGCAGCTGGAGTTTAAAACTGAAAGCTACAGACAGGCATTCCAACTTCTCTTATAAGAAAGCACTCAATCTGTTGTTTTTGGTTTTTGGACCGGTCACATTTAAAAAATAAAACTGACATCACACTAGAAGCTTTTTTCTTCATTAAAAACACACAAAGAGTGTGCATGCAGAGGTTTCTGGTCCTAAAAAAGTAAGGCACCAGAGGTTAAAAAAAAAAATCCACTTTTTTTGTCTGTAGAAAAAAAAGTTTTGTCAAGTGTTTAAAGGCAGTTGATGTAAGAGTGCATAACGAGGGTGCTCTTTGTTAGCTTTGGGTCATCCTTTCTCATGCCTGGGCACTGGTCATTTTCTGGATCAATGGAATCTGTAGGAGAGAAGACACTACAGTTTAATCAGATTGTGTTGCTGTTAACCCTCATACCACATTAGTATCGCTGAGTGCAACATTAAAAATGACCATTCTAGCTACACATTGACCCACTGAAGACCACTATTTCAAGTTTTCCACTTGAGAACAATCAGCACGAAGAGCCCCACATCCAAGTGTGGGACAGGTTCCAGTTTACATTTTGTGCAGAAACACATTTTTTACTTACTGTTTACTGCAGTATAGTAGATTGCACCAGACTGATTCTGCTGACATTTTCTAGAACTATAAATCCCAGAATCCCCTGTAGCTGGCATCAGAGCAGGGCTGCAGCAGTGGGAGATTCAAGAGCTTGCACTGCATGTTAGAATTTTCAAAATCTCTGATTTTTTCTTTGCTATTCCCGCTCTCCTCCATGGCATAAGTATAGTCACAGAGGACTGTACTTAACCCTGGGAGTACACAGGGACCAGCAAACATCTGATCTGAGCTTATAAATCTAACATGCACTACAGGCTATTGAATCTCCCACTGCTGCAGCCCTGCTCTAATGTCAGCTGCAGAGAATTCTGGGATTTAAAGTCACAGAAAATATCAGTCTGGAAGTCAGCAAAATCAGTCTGATACAATTTGCTTATACTGTAGTAAACAGCAGAAAGAACAGGTTATTCACCTGTAACAGTAGTTCTAGAAATGGTATATGTTGTTCATCCACACTCAATGGCATTGTCCCCTTTCCTCTTTAAATCTGCCGGAAGTCTTCAAGCTGGCTCCTCCCGCCCACCCAGGTGGTATATACTTCGGTCCGCTCCATGACGCCAGATCTTAGCCCGCTGGAAGTCAGGTTGTGTGCATCTGCAGCTGGGGAGGTCAGGTGGGTCCGTGTGGATGAACAACACAGACCTCCTAGAACTACTGTTACAGGTGAGTAACCTGTTCTTCTTGGAGCGTGGATATGTTGTTCATCCACGCTCATTGGCAGACTCCTAGCAGTTCTCCAGGAGGAGGAGGAAGGCAAGGCGTACACCCCCTACTTAGGGGAACAGAAACTGGAGAACTGAGGTCCCAAAACCAGCATCCCGGCGTGACTTCAGGTCGATATGGCAGTGGGTAATGAAGGTGTTTGCTGACTTCCAGGTAGCAGCCTGACAGATTTCCTGGATAGGGATGTCCCTGGAAGCAGCCACTGATGCAGCAGTATGGTGGGTAGAATGAGCTCTTATCCCTCTGGGAAGCTCCATGCCCGCCAACTCATAGCACAGACCTATGCATGATATAATCCATATTGCAATGGTCCATTTGGCTGCAGGTTTGTCAGAAGCGGCTTCAGCGTAGGTGACAAACAGCTGGCGAACCACTCCGCAAATTTGCGCCATCCTCTCCTTATAATAGGAGAAAGCACGTCTCAGGTCCAAAGTACGGAGCCTGTACTCGGCCTCCGAGGTGTAATTAGGGTAGTATACCGGCGGAGTCAATACCTGGTTAAGGTGAAACTCTGACAACACCTTCGGAAGGAATTTCAGGTGGAGGTGCAGGACAACTTTGTCCCTGTGAAAGACCAGATGAGGGGAGTCCACCAAAAGCACCTGGAGCTCCCCTGTCCTTCTGGCTGACGTGATAGCCACCAGGAAGGCTGTCTTCCACGACAAATGACACAGCTCACACTTGTGCATGGGTTCGATTGGCTTGCCCATGAGCTTTGCCAAAACCAGCAGCAGATCCCACGGAGGTGGAGAGTCACGCACCGGAGGGGATATGTGATCCAGACCTTTGAAAAAATGCCCGACCACTGTCTTCTGTGCCAATGTCGGCTGACTGGCCCGGTAAACAGAAATGGCTGACAGGTGCACCCTAAGGATCAATGACCATAGACCCCCTTTGGAGAGAGACCAAAGGCAGTAGAGAATGTTAGCCACAGAGCAGGATAAGGGGTCCAGACCCTTACCCTGGCACCAAATGTTAAATCTTTTCCGTTTGAAGGCATAACATTTCCTGGTCGATTCCTTTCTAGATGTCTCCACCACAGTGAAGACATCTTCGGAAAGACCCAAAGCCTGGAACTCTAGCCGCTCAGGTACCAGACTGTGAGGTGCAGGGACTGAAGATCCGGATGGAAGACCTTCCACTGGTTGAGAGATATCAGGTCCGGGCGTGTGCAAAGCCGCTCCGGGGGCCTGCAGCTGAGGCTGATGAGATCTGGACACCGGAACTGGTGCGGCCAGTCTGGGGCTACCAGAATCACCTTTGCCTTGTCCCTCCTCACCTTGAGTAACACCTTATGGATCAAGGGAAATGGAGGAAAGGCGTAGAGGAGGCCTGGGGTCCACGGCCTCGAGAAGGCATCTCCCTGCAGCAAGCCCTGCTGAGGGGGGCGGGCATGATACAGCCTCAGCTTGGTGTTTTCCCTGGAGGCAAACAGGTCCACCATCGATTTGCCCCAACGGAAGAACAGGCTGCAAGCTACCACTGGATGGAGAAAACACTCGTGGGATGTCTGGCCTATGTGGCTGAGAGCATCTGCCAGCGGGTTCGAGGCTCCTGCCACATGGACAGCTAGGAGATCCGCCTCCAACCGGTTTATGAGGGTCCAGATGCGGAGCGCCTCCTTGCACAGCAAACTGGAGTGCGTGCCGCCCTGTTTGTTGAGGTAGTACATGGTTGTGGTATTGTCCATCTGGACTTGAACCACTTGACCCTGGAGCTGAGGAGCGAAAGTTGACAGTGCCAATCTGACTGCTCTGAGCTCCAACAGGTTGACGTCGCATTGGGACTCCTCGGGGGTCTAGAACCTGTGGGCCCTGTTATCCCCCATGTGGGCTCCCCAGCCCATGAGAGAGGTATCAGTCTTGAGGACGACCATTGGCTCGGGGCGGACAAATTGGATCCCTTCCTGCAACCAGCCTGGGGCGGTCCACCACTGGAGAGCATCTCACCTCATCTGGGTTACAGTAATCAGCTGGTTGAAATGACCATGATGCTGAGTCCACTGAGTGGCCAGCTCCCATTGGACGGGGCGCATGTACAACCGGGCCCAATGGACCACTGAGATGCACGCCGCCATGTAACCCAGAAGACGCAGAAAGTCCTGGGCAGGGCGCAAGTGCCCAACCAGAAATGACTGGGCAAAGAAGGACAGAACCTCCACCCTGTCCACCAGGAGCCGAGCTCTGGCTTGACAAGAGTCGTGCTCTGCCCCGATGAAGCCCATCACCTGGGAAGGCATGAGTTCTGACTTGGCCTCGTTGATCAGGAGGGCGAGCTGGGAGCAGGTCTGGAGGGCCAGATCCCTGGACCTCTCGATCTCCTGTTGGTTGGAACCTGACAGGAGCCAATCGTCGAGGTAGGGGTAGATTCCGACCCCCCCCCGATGCCGGAGATGGGCCGCCACCACTGCAATGCATTTGGTGAAGACTCGTGGGGCCAATGACAGGCCGAATGGCATGGCTTGGAACTTGAACAGGGGCCCCTTGACCCTAAAGTGGAGGAACCGCTGATGGGACGGACGGATTGGGATGTGAAAGAACGTGTCCTGCAGATCCAGAGAACAGAACCACATGTTTCGCTCCAAGGATGGTATGATCTGAGACAGAATGACCATCCGAAAGGTTCGAGACCTGAGAAACTGATTCAGGTCGTAGAGATCTAGAATGGGGTGCCGACTCCCCATCTGCTTGAGTACCAGGAAGTACCTGGAAACAAAGCCTGGTTCTGCTGGAGGATCCGCCACGGGAGCTACCACCTCCTTGCGGAGGAGCTGAGCTATGTCGTCTCGAAGAGCCGACTGGGTGCATGCGGAAATCCGTTCCTCCCGAGGGGCGCGAGCTCAGCTGGGAGGGTACTGCTCGAACTCTAGAGGAAGTCCCCGACCGACCACTTCGAGAACCCACCTGTCTGAAGTGATAGCGGACCAGGCGGAAAGAAAGTGGCGGAGCCAGCCCCCCACAGGAGGGCCCAGAGCTGGCGTGACGGAGACAGGGGTGGCAAGCCCCATCCCGTCACTGGGCAGGCTAAGAGGAGGAGGAGGAGGAGGAGGCAGCTCTAGGACCTGAGCCTCGGACCCCTTTTCGGGCCTGTTGGGGTCCAGGCTTGGGCCAAGAGTGCCAAGCTTGAGCCTGCTGCTGATGTTGATGTTGCTGTCCTCCATGATATGAGGGCTGCCGGACCGCAGGGGAAGAGTGCCGAAAAGGCTTCTTCTTCTGGTTCTTGCCCGAAGAACCCTTAGCAGAAGTGGCGTCCAAGGTGGCACTGGACTGCTCTATGCACTGTAGGTGACCGGCCACTCCTGGACCAAACAAGTCGGTCCCAAGAAAAGGCACATCAGCAAACTTATGCCGAGTATCCACCAGGAAGGAGGAAAGCCTCAGAAAGCCCTGCGGCGAGAGGCCACTGCAGCAGCCATCGAGCAGGTACAAGAATTCCCGATGTCCAGGGCCGTCTGGAGCTGCTGTTTGGCAACAGCACAGCCCTGGTCATGGACCTGTTTGACTGTGGTCTGCATGTCTGTGGGGAGATGAGGGAGGACTTTGTCTAATGACCCGAGAAGAGCATGAGAGAACTGTGCCATGATGACAGCCAAGCTGGCCCGATGAAGGCACAAGGAGGAAGCCACGTACACCTTCTGTGCAGAGTGGTCCATATTTTTGGACCCTTTGTCCAGAGGTCAGTCAGTGTCGGCCGAACTGCCAGTACGCCTCAACACAGAGGCGGTCACCAGGCTCTTGGCCGAAGGGTGCTCTGTGAACCCTGCAAGGGACCCCATGGGCACCGCGTACTTGCGGGCCGACGGTGCTGGGCATGAGACAGGGTGCTGCCGAAGTTCGAGGGCCAGACCAACAATGGCTTCGGCCACAGGAAAGGCCTCCATCGGGGTATCCCTTCTCTTTAGGATATCTGTTAGAGCGTACTCTGCCTTTTTCTGGATTGGCTCCAAGGGCATTCCAGTGGAGTCGGAAATGAGATGGAAAATCCCTTGGAAGAAGGAAGGGCCTTCCTCCATCCCTGTGCCAACGGACAACTCATCATCCCCAGGATGAGAATGGAGTACTGTGACATCAGAGTCCGAGGAGTCTGGGTACAACGGCCTGCCGCTTAAGTCGCCCTTGATCTGCTGAGGGCTATCTGGGGTGACTGTGACCGACAGACGGCGGGAAAGTCTGGCGTCCAGTCAGTCCTCTTTTGAGGAAGCCTCTCCCAAAGGCTGTTTTGACGGTGGTTCCACCCGAATAGATGGAGAGACCGGAATAGGCAGAACCGTGGGACGGGCCGGCCCCACGGGCGGAGGAACAAAGGGTTTCGGTTCCGGAGGAGTCGGCTTCGGCCTGGGAGGCGAAAGCCAAGTAATGACCAGGGTGGCCGGCGGAGCTAGCTTCTGCCAGGTCAGAATCAGCTGTTGCCACATAAGGTCCTCATAGCGCCAGAGTTTCCGTCGGAGCCTCTCCTCGTTCGAGGAGGATGAGGACGACCTGTGGCATCGCATCTTCTTAGAGCGCCATGGCCTCTTCCCCGTTGTTCGGCTGAGGGGTTCTGACCCTGCCGAGATCGGGAAGGCCGACTCGGTCGATCGGGAGACACCGGGGGTATCTGTGAAACCTGAGAGTTTGGAACCAGATCCTTAATGGGGACGCCAGCTGGCCGGGTCTCCTCATCTGGAAACACTAGTCCTTTCTAAGGAGTCATCGACCATGGCCGGTGACAAAGGTTCAATCGGGTTGAGAATGATCTCGACCTCATCGACCACTTCCTCGGTTGTCTGGCCAGATGGAAGGTCCGAAAAGCCTGCGGCCGAGGAGGCGATCTCGAACCGGGGACTGAGACCTCTCTTGGTCTCAAGATCGCATATTCAAAAGGCGAAGGTAAGCAGGTTCTTTTTCCTTCTTCTGAGAGCGGGAGTAGTATGAGCGTGTGTTCGCCTCACCCCGGGTGGGGAGAGACTGGCAGAACTCGTTAAACGAACCTGTAAAGGTGGAGCCTAGGTTCAGTGGGATGAAGAAGCTTTGATTAGCCAAAGCGCGAGCGGCTTCTTCCTTGAACACCTGCATGTGTTCCAGCTGCTTGGCGGAGCCCGCGGCCGTGGAAACCGCCCACCTAACCTCCTTGGACTTCACCTGGAGGGTTTCTTTTCTCCGGTCTCCCCAATTTCAGGCATGCCATGCGGTCGTCCAGGACGTTGGGATGGAAGGCCAAACAGTAACTGCAGGACAAGGCGTCATGGCTGCCACCCAGGCAGTGGACGCATGTGAGATGGGGATCGGTGTGCAACATCTATTGGCCGCAAGGACACCAGCGAAATCCTGGGAAAGATTTCTCCTCCATGATCGAAGACGCACATGAGCGATCGCTAACTCGAACGAGTTTTAATTTCGGTAAAACTGAAGATTTGAAAGCCAGGGCCTATGAAATGCGAGAGTACGAGTGAGGCAACCTGTATCTTCTAGTGGTAAGGAAGATCTGGCGTCATGGGGCGGAGTCGAGGTATATACCACCCGGGTGGGTGGGAAGAGCCAGCTTGAAGACTTCCCGCAGATTTAAAGAGGAAAGGGACAATGCCAATGAGTGTGGATAAACGACATATCCACGCTCCTATAAAAATGTTTTTCACACAAAGTGCACACTGGGATCCGCCCACACTTGAATGTGGGGCCCCTAGTGTGGACTGTTCTACTTTAACAAAATGTTCTCCGTTAGCTCCATGGCACAGAGCAGTGGGGCACTGTTCTGGCAATATGGCGCCTCAGGTTTGCACCCTGTCCCTGAAGCATGGTGGGGGGGGGGGACAGCATGGAGGGATGGTGTGTTGCACCACTCTTTTAGCAGCACCTGGTGAAGGTGTGATGGTGGTTTGGCTCCCTATGCTGCATGAGTGGCCGTTAGCTTCTGGGCACTCCCCATCTACTGGGGGCTGCTACGTGTGCGTTAGCGAGAGGTGAGTGGAACTGCCATAATACTGGAAAAAGGGGAGGTCTATCTGTGCAGTCCTGAAGATAGCCAACCCCTTGGCCCCTGTTCTGCCAGCCACATTCACCGCCTAGATGCTGTTTATCCCCTCTGGCGACAAGAAGGTAGCCTCCGAGAAGGGACAGACCCAGATCAGTGAAATGCGGAGGAACTGATGAGCCTGGAGGCGAGTATTGATGGTTAAGGGGCAAGTCTGGAGAGCACCAGGGGTAGTTGGCAGGGCATGGAGCCCAAACAATGTCCTCTACCTTTTTTATTGTAGCATTTCAGCAATCTTCATTTATAAAAAAATCAAAACTTGACACATACCATAATATGAAAACACACAGGTTATGAAGATTAAACAAGTACTGTATCAAGGACTATTGCTCTAAAAACAAAGACTTGTCAGATGTTAACAAAGCTTTTACTTTGAGGAAATCTGGTTTCCATGTTTTAGTTTTTAGCATGTAGAGCTGGAAACCAAACTCTATTTTGACAAAGTCTGACAAGTTTAGACTGACAGAGAACTCTGTGTCAGGCTCAGTGAGGAAAGGTGACAACCAAGCATGCACACGGAAATTATCCTACCTTTGACAGATCAACCCCAGTGAGGGCATGGACCGAGGCAGGGACCTCCGCCAGCAGACGGTTCACTTCTGATGTCACCCGGTTACTGTCGCCACTAAGGATAACAATCTCTTCAGTCTTCTCCAGCGGAGCAGATACTTTTGCAGCAATCTGTGGGGGAAACCCATTCCAGATTTGAAATAAGGAAAGAGAAAACAGTGACATCTTCCCATCTCTCTCCCTTGTACCAGATTTTCAGGGCCATCCCCCATTTGCCTCTTCTTTGGTCCCGCCCACATTTGGCATTCCTCTCACCAAAGAGGACAGATCTGAATACTAAAACACAAGGCACTACTGTTTCAGTTAAGTTTCCTCCAGAAAAGGCTTTTCACACTAACAAGTTCTACCAGTTTCTTGAACTGCTGATACTGCCATTTTTGTCTCATATTATGATAATCTGTCCCCATTTCTTTTTAGCTTTCTCTCTTATTTGAGAGACGGGGGGGGGGGTTAAGCGGTATCAGCACCTTTATTACTAATGGAGCATTGCATCAGGAGGCAGTACAGCATAGTGGTTAAGAGCACTGAGCTGCAAACCTGGAGACCTAGGTTTGAATCCCACAGCCCCCACCTGCATACTGTGTGACCCTGATCAAGTCACTTAGCTTCCTTATGCTCCCAGGCTGCACCTGGAAACATGTTTTCGTTTAGTGTGCCTTTCCTGGTTAAACAGTTTACCCTTTCTCTTCCTGTTAATCAGCTGTTGCAGGAAAACACAGTTCAGGCAAACCATTTAAATTAAGGGGCCTCGCTGCCAAAACATAATCAGCTCATCTCTACAACAATAATTACCAGCATACAAATTCATGGTACTCTGACCTTTCAGTTGAATGCTGCTTGCAAGACCTAGGCTCAAATACCAAAACACTACCACTCCAGTGCAGTGCTAATGGGCTAACTAATATCCACGCATTTGTTTTTAAAACTGGAACTAGTTCTTGGTTGCACTGATAGTATAACCTGTGCATGTTTAGTTTCTTTTTGTTAATGATAATATCCCATGCTGTATTTCAGTGTATCATGTTACAATAATGTCACTGTTTGCTATAAGCATGTTATATATGGGTTTCTACTGAAGCCTAGGCTGTTCCTGAAATGGGATGCATTTACGCCAGTACATTTACCTTGGTTAACAAAGATAAAATAAACTGTACTGCTGGGGTGTGCTGTCCTTGAGCAGAGACATTAATGCAGGGTCTCTTCTGCCTAGCTCTCGTACTGTCCCTGTTGGGTGATCCAGGTGGTAAAAAAAAAGAACCCATGACACTTACTACAACAGTAGGAGAGTAACTCCAGTGCCTTTGCTGATGTACTGTCACTGCTGATAAACACTTTGAGAACAGCCTGGACGCAAAAGTCAGACCAAATGGCATTGCTTTGGAGCACGTCCTGCCCTGAATCTCAGATACTTCTTATGTCTAGACGTTACTGGAATATGGAAATTAGCATCTTTCAAATTCAGTGACCCTAACCCATCCCCTTTCTGCAGGGATGGAATCTTGGACTGCAGTGTTACCATTCTGAAATTTTTTTTTTCAGATGCCTATTCAGGAACCTTAGGCCCAGAATGGGTCACCATCCTCCATTTTCTTCAGTGAGAAAGTATCTGGATGCAGGCCATCTTTCCCAAACAGCCCAGTTCGGCTTTTGAAATATTTGCCGATGCAGTAGAGGTTACAATATTTAATATCTCAGCACAAGATTGAACAACTCAAGTCAACAGGAGTCAAAATCAAGTTCTGCAATCTTTAGCAACCAAATTACCTGTGGTAAAGCCTCCAGGACAAGTGCCATTTTGGCTGCTTCTCCGTACTGCTGGTAAGCCTCAGCTTTCAGTTTCATTTTCTGTGCATCAGCCTTTCCAATCGCCTCAATGGAAGAAGCTTCTGCCTCTCCAATCCTTCGGATCCTTTCTGCCTCGGCTTGGGCTAGAAGCACTTGTTTTACTCTAAGTGACAGAAAAATCAAGGTTTTTTTTGCTTTTACTATTTTCACAGTTAAATTAATTGGGTTTCCCTGATCAATAATTGAATTTATATCTATATTAGTTCAATTTATTTGGTATAGTACTAACAGATAAATTTCAAAGTTCAAACTGTAAATACCATCGCAGTTAGCTACAAATGTTAGTATGTGACTGTAGCAATAACAGTACAGTATTTTACACAAGCAAAAATGTTCTCCTAGGATATTTATAGATAACTCATTTAGCACCCTCTAGTGCAAGATACAATAAATACAGTTCAATTCACACAGCACCTAAAATTCACATAATTTTTGCCTGTGGTTGTAAATTCTTTTTTTTTGTAGGACGCTACCTACAGTCAAAACAAGGTGCCAGCACATGGAGGGCAAACAACTCACATAAGCCACATGGTATGCAAGGTAAAAAAGAAAAAAACTGGTGCAGAATCCAGGCTGGCAGTAACAGGGCCAACTCGGGCCAAGGCCCTAAGCCACACCCCCTGATGCAACGGATGTGCTCCCAGCCGAAAGGAAAATGAAAGGCACCCTTCCTCAATAGCAAGGGGGACAGACACAGGTCAGCAGAAGGGGAAAATTAACTTTTCCACCTATCAGTAGACTGAGCAACTGGCTGACATCTATTCTTTTTTTTTCACAAATGGCACCTAGACCACAGCAGCTGCCAGCCCTGGACAGTTCATCTCACCCACAACAGCAAACAGCTGCAAAGAAATGAAGGGAGTGTACGTGTCTACTACCTGGCCATATTAAAAACATTTTCATATTTCAACATGTTGGCAGAAGGGAGTGGGGAGAGAACAGCACACTACCCAAAGGCTGTGAGCAGAAGGTGAGAAAAAAAAAAAACCCAGCCAGTTCTATTGCTGCCGTCATCAGGCCCAGGGTCTGCAAATACCTGGGTGCCAAGACAACCCTCCAGGACCACAGGAAACAGATGTCCCGCTGCAGGTTCTCCACACTTGATTGGGGTAGAAGGACCTTCCTCTGATCGGTTTCAAAATATGCCCCCACATGTTCCAGCAGAATCAACAAACTCTTCTTGCTGATTAGCCATCTGTGTGGCTCTAGGACTTGCAGAGTCCTCATCACTGACAGCCTTGCCACTTGCTCCAAAGGTGCTCTGATAAGTAAGTCATCCAGGTAGGGATATACAAGTTGACCCTCCTGTCTGAGCAGGGCTACCACCACTATCAACACCTTCGAGAAAACCCTTGGCACTGATTCCAGTCCATCCAAAGGGGATAGTCTTATACTCATGCTGGTTCTGAACAGCAAACCTCCACAACCTCTGGCAGACTCTGTGCATTGGGATGTGCAGATATGCATCTGACAGATCTATGAAGGCCAGAGAGTCCCAGGGTTGCAATGCTCTTATGATAGATCTGAGGAATTTCATCTTGAATTTCTTCTTCTAGATGAACTTGCTCAAGGACTGCAGATCCAGAATTAGACAGAACCCACATGTAATGATTCCCACTGACAATGAGGAGCGACAAGAAAGGAAACATAAGTAAACACTCACCCCAGTGCAAATGGGGGTGGGGTGGCTGCAGAGACAGAATACCACAGTAAGCCATGTTACTTAAAATAGGGAGCATTTGGAGGCGTGTCAAAAGCAGACGCGCTGTCCAAGGGCACTCCCTCATGGAATCCTTACAGTTTAAAAAAACTCAATTTAGTTGCAAAATTCAATCTTTTAAGCATCAGACTTACAAAATCTGCTTACCAGGAATCTCCAACACGACTCTGGGGCAAATTCACAATGGGGAACCCTAAAAAAAGCAACAGCTGAAGGTGGTGGGCGGTGAAGACAAGCAGATGGCAGAAGGATTCTCAGAGATGCTAACGTCACGATCAATGATGTGATATAATCGATCAAGACAATAGGTTTTCGAGTGGCCACTCTGGACAATAAAATTCAAGGATTTAACAGCCACCTGGTAACCTGCAAAGCTCAGTCCTCAGCTGCTCTCATTGGAGGCCAAAGAATCTGTGGGATCAGCACTCAAAGCGGATATGACAGGGTTTCATGTCAAAAGAGCGACTACAAAATGGCGCTGAAAAAAAGCGAAGAAATAAGCGCTACAACCAAAATGGCGAGAAGCACTACAGCGTGCTCCAAAATGGAAGTGACTTTTTCTTTGCCCCAGCATCCCCACAAATTAAAATAACTATCACCGGGGACACAATTCAGGTACGGGAAAAACTTGAGATTGGAGGTACTCTCCAGGGGGATGCAAGTCATGGAGGGGTCGAAAGTTGGGGGGGGGTCAAATATTTATACTCGGCAGGGGGGACCTACTCGGGGACACAGACAAATGTGGTGGAGGGGGCAAACACAGGTTACTCACCTGTAATAATAGTTCTAGGAAGGGTATATAATGTTCATCCACACTTTCTGGCACTTGCCTTTCCCTTTAAGACTTGCCGGAAACGTCTTCATGCTGGCTCCTCCCACCCACCCGGGTGGTAACTCCCCTGGCTCTGCCCCATGACGCCAGATCTTGCCTGCTGGAAGCAGTGCATGTGCACTGAAGCTGGGGAGGTCGGGTGGGTTTATGTGGATGGCCATGATATACCACTCCTAAAAAGTACAGTTACGTAAAAACTTACCATAACAGTAGATCAATGAGGGATGTCTCTTGCAGCAGGTAATACATTTGGGTCATCGCCAGAGGTCGCTGTGGTGCATGGCAGCTCTTCTAGCAGTCTCACCAGGGGCCGTCCACCGATGACATCATCATCCTGTTCCTATATAAGAGTGGGCGGTCCCTGGTATCCTCAGTTTCCCGCCGGATTCAACTTGCTAAGCAAGGACCAAGTGGATCCAAGGTACCATAGGTGTCCCTTCCCACGTGCTTAGTAGAACAAAATCATTCTCTTAGAGAAGGAGTGGGACGGAGGGAAGGAACATACCTGCTGCAAGAGTCATCCATCAAAGATCTACTGTTAGGGTAAGTTTTTACATAACTGTACTATCTTCCACAGGATGGTCTCTTGCAGCAGGTAATACACTTGGGATGATTCCCAAGCAGTGTACCCAAAAGAGGGTGGAATTAGGATAGGAGACCCCATAGGACTGCATGGCCAAAGGCAGTCCTATGGCGGGAAGCAATATCTAGGTTGTAATGCTTCGTGAAGGTGTGAATGGTGGACCATGTGGCTGCATTGCAGATATCAGTGATCGAGGCCCCTTTGAAGCAGGTTGCCGTGGAGGCCTGGGCTCTAGTGGAATGGGCTTGTACTGTTCCAGATAGGGGCTTCTTGTATTTCATGTAACAAAACGTGATGCAATTTGCCAACCAACTAGAAATGTTTTTCTTGGCAACTAGGGAACCTTCCATCATGAAGGCGAATGTGACAAACAATTAAGAGTTTTTTCTCAATGATTTGAAACGGCTTATGTAGTACCTCAGAATATGATGAACATCTAAGTTGTGTAAGAGATGTTCTCCTGGGTTAGAAGCTCGGGGTAGTAGATGGGCAATTCCATGGTCTGGTTTAAGGTATGTTCTGAAACCACTTTCAGCAGAAAGGAGGGACTGGTGCGGAGAAATGTAAATTACGTACCTACCGTAAATCTGGATCTTCTTGGACGAAGTTTCCACCACTCATTCACACTGATGGGACTACGCTGGAGGCACCAGGACCCAGCAGGAACCAAAAATCTTCAAGAGGGCCAGTGCCTAGGTAGGGCCGTGAGCCCGGCTCGCGCCATATAGGCTACCTGGTGTCGACCCTCCAACCGCCTCAGTACCTTTTTCACCAAAGAGGTGCAGCATAAACTAACCTAGTGAAACTAACCTATGTCGGACATGAGATGGTTTGAATGACCCGTGTAAGAAAGGTCAACACAACAGTCTCTTCACAACCCAGCCATCGAGGGAGTGAAGACCACAGACAGATAAGTGAGCTTGAGGGTGGCGGGTGGGCATGTGAATGAGTGGTGGAGACTTTGTCCAAGAAGATCAAGAATTAACGCAGGTACGTAATTTAGATATCTTCCTGGACATAAAGTCTCCATCACTCATTCACACTAATGGGAGAGTACCAAGCTAAAATAATTCCCCGAGACGGGCGGCAGGAGAGAGGAGCTCACTTAGGACAGAAATCCATTAAGGATTGTCCTGCCAAAGGACTGATGCTGCCTGGCATGGACAGCCAAGGCGTAGTGCTTTACGAAAGTGTGCACAGAGCTCCAAGTGGCCGCACTGCAGATGTCTGCAATGGGCACGTCCCGGATTTCTGCCAGAGATGCCGCAACTGCTCTGGTAGAATGCGTGTATACTCTGCCTTCTAGCTTAACCTGTGCCATGGAGTAGCAATGGCGAAGGCATGCCACAAGCCATGCTGAAATTCATCTGATAGCAACAGGCTGACCTAGCCAGGCCGTGCTGAAGGAGACAAACTGTTATTTTGACGTGCGGATTTCCTTAGTTCTAAGTAGAACCGCAAGGCTCTCTTCACATCCAAGGAATGTAGGGTACGCTCTCTCTCATTCTGGAAGTTCGCGAAGTAGGTAGGAAGGACCAAGGGCTGATTCAGATGGAATTCTGAGACAACCTTGGTTAGAAACTTAGGGTGGGTCCTAAGAACCACCTTGTCTTTGTGAAATACACTATACGGGGGTCTGTAACCAAAGCATGTATTTCAGACACTCTGTGGGCGGAAGTGATGGCTACAAGGAAGGCTGTCTTCCAAGTTAGAAATTTAAGTTCATAAGTAGCTAGGGGCTCAAAAAAGGTTTATGGGTGAGCATGTCTAGCACAAGGTTAATGTCCCAGGCTGCTACTGGTCCTCTGAATGGTGGCCTGGATTGTAGAATACCCTTAAGAAACCTTTTGACCACAAGAGTCAGAGACATGGAGTATGCGGGCTCATGCTAAGTGGAGATTGTGCAGAGGTGAACCTTAACAGTCGAGTATTGCAGGCCTGTGTTTGGGAGATCAGAAAATACTTTAGGACTTTATTTGGTGGGCAGGAAAAAGGATTCCAGGAGGATTTTGCACATCAGATGGAGAATCGTCTCCACATAGCCGTGTAAGTTTTCCGGGTAGCTGGCTTGCGAGCAGCTAACAGGATATCTGAGACCCTATGCGAAACGTTAAACCTGTTCACCTCTATCTCTTCAGGAGCCAGGCATGGAGGTGAAGGGACTTCAGGTTGGGATGAACCACAGGGCCCTGGGTTAGTAGGTTCATAAGAAGTGGAAACTGTTTTAGAGATGTTTCCGATAACCTGTTGATTAAAGGAAACTAGATCGGGACGAGGCCAGAGTGGGGCAATGAGGATCATTCTGCCCCCCTGCGCCTCCAGTTTGAACAGCACCTTCTGAACTAGGGGAAGAGAAGGAAATGCATACAGAAAGCATCTTGTCCACTGCAGTCTGAATTCATCCTGACAAAAAACGCCAGGCCCTAGATTTCTGAAGCAGAAGAGAGGCAGTTTTGCATTGAGTGGGATACAAAAAGGTCCAGGTCTGGAGTTCCCTACTCTTGGAAGAGTGACTGCACGACATCTGCATCGAGAGACCACTCATTAGGGTCTATCTCTGTTCTGCTGAGACGATCCACCAGATCATTCAGTACTCCTGGCAGGCAGACCACCTGGATCAGAGCTTTGTGCTCTAGGCACCAGTCCCACACTCTCATCGCTTCCCTGCACAAGGGGTAAGTGTGCGCTCCACCCTGTTTGTTGATTTAGTACATCACTGCCTTGTTGTCCATTTGAAGGAGAATGGTTTTGTGACAGAGTAAGTCCTTCAAGGCCCGGACTGCGAAGAGGACGGCTCTCATTTTCAGAACATTTATGTGAAGCTGAGATCGTCCCGACTCCAACGACCTTGGGTGTGGAGATCCTGGCAGTGAGCTCCCCATCCCAGCAGGGATGCATCCGTGGTAATGGAGATCTGGGGATCTAGAAGGGCGAAGGGATAACCTTCCCGAAGGTTGTCCTCCTGAGTCCACCAGGTGAGTGACTGTTTCAGTGGTTCCATCACCTTTATGCGAAAGGACTGTGGGTGTGTGGTTGGTGACCACTGAGTGCTGAGCGTCCACTAAGTAGTTCTCATGTGAAGGCAAGCCAGAGGCATAGTGAACATTGAGGATGCCATGAGACCCAGCATCCGCTGCATCGAGAGAGCTCGGACTGAGCTGTTTTCTCTGATGAAGCAGGCCAGCTGAAGGATGTCACTCATTCCGTCTTCCGGCAGAAAGGCTTTCACATTGGAGGTATCCAGAAGGGTTCCTATGAAGAGGAGCCGCTGGGAGGGCTGAGGCTGCGACTTTCCCAAATTTAGCAGGACTCCCATGGAGGTGAGGAACTGTGAAGCCGTAGCTACGGCTTCTTGAGTCTCTTGTCTGGAGGGACTTGTGAGAAGCCAATCGTCCAAATATGGGAACACCCGGAGTTTGAGTTTCCTCAGATGCGCTGCGAGAACTGCAAAGCACTTTGTAAAAACTCAAGGCACTGAGGATAGCCATTGATAGTGTTGACCCAACACCACTAATCTGAGGTATTTGTGGTGGTTTGGGTGCATGACAACGTGTTGGTAGGTATCCTGCATGCCCAGGAAGGCTAGCCAATTATGTTCATGAATCGGAGGTAACAGTGTACTAAGTGATATCATCTTGAACTTTCCCTTGTAAAGGAACTTGTTTAACTTCCTTAGATCGAGAATAGGGCGCATGACACCTATTTTCTTTGGAACTAGGAAGTAAAGGGAGTAGAAACCTGTGTTCCCCTGATCCAGCGGGACTACTTCTACTGCCCTGTTGTTTAGAAGGCCTTGGATCTCGGAAGCAAGAAGGTCCGACTGAGAGAAAGACAGTCTGGGTTGTCGTTTGGGTGGATGATCTGGAGGGGTTTCCGACAGATTTAGAGAGTACCCCTCGCAGATTATTCTAAGCACCCATTTGTCTGATGTGACTGACTTCCACCGGTCGTAAAACTGAGTCAGATGCCCTCCTACTGCCAAGGAAGAGTCCCCCTCGGACAGCTGAGGTGGGACTTGGGCCGGGATCTGAAGAGGGTAACACTAGGTGCTTTGGGGCCCCGTGCCTTCTGCTGCATTTTCTTTTGCAGCTGAAGGGTTTGGTTTCTGTTAAAGCCCCCTCTGCCTTTACCACGAAAGGACTGATGGTTATGAAACTGATGCCTGTTCCCAACCCTTTGAGGGGCTGCAGATGGCGGTCTGACTGTTTTGATGGCCACTCCAGTCTTCTGTGTGGCCTCTAGTGCCTGCTCGACCTGAGGACCAAACAGGTATGTACCATCGAAAGGTAAGGCCATAACCCTCTGTTGGGCATCATTTGTGAAGCCTGAGGTGTGCAACAAAGAGTGGAGATGGGTGCAAATACCGGCTGCTGCTGCTCTGGAGGCAATGTCAAAGGCATCCATGGCAGTTTTGAGCTGTTGATTATTGGATTCAATACCTCTAGTAATGGTTTGAAGAAGTTGTGTGTTAACTTCTGAATCTGGAAGAGCTTCTACTGTAGCCTTGAGTGAATGCCAGAGTGTATTCTCACACTGAGAGAAATAGTCCTGGTAGCTAGCAATGCGCATGCCCAGGGTGTTAACAGCAAAGACTCACTTTCCCAAAGTGTCGATTCTGTGAGATTCTTTGTTTACTGGATGTGCCGTAGATTCTTGCGGAAGAACGGCTTTGTCATTCTCTGCCAGGACAACTATGGCATCAGCAAAGGCTTGTGAGGCCAGAATGGGCCAATCCTTGGGAGGGGCATATTTCCTGTCTATGGACTTAGCCACAGAGGGAATAAGTGCTGGAATATCCCACATCATTTGCAAGAGTGTCTCAAAAGAGAGTTGCACAGGGGAGTCAATTCCACAGGAATGTCCGGAACATGCAGGTACTGCAGATGCGGCAACTTCCCAGGATCGATTTCGGAAGTCTGGAGAGAGAGAGGGAGAGAGAGAGAGAGAGAGAGAGAGAGATTGAGTTATTCGGGTTTCTATTCAGAGACTTAAAAGAAAGGTTCTCAATCAGAGGCTCTGCTGTAAGAGTAGGTTTATTCACTACCCCTAGGGAGGAATCATCATCAAAGTTGTCCTCCAGTCGAAGATCAGGATCAGGCTCAACTTCATCTTCTACTAGTCTCGAAGGGACTGTATAGGTAGGAAAAGGAGGAGGAGGAGGAGGAGGAGCACTGTGAATCGGAGTTAAAAAAACATGTATCACATGTGGTACTGCAGGCGCCTTTGGTGCCACTACAAGAAGCGGCGCCAAAAACACAGATGGCACTGGCACAGGACACGGCACAGAGTGTGGCACCAGTGGGAGCCAGAAGTTCCCAACCCTCGACTCGCTGAGGAAAACTGAAGTTCAGCAGGAGTTAAAGACACTGGTGTGGACCCCTGCGCCACAGCCATATGAGGGGGATAAACACCAGATGCACAGACAGCACTCCAAGAAAGCGCCAAGGCCAAGAACAAGGATTAAAAAATGGGACCGCTTCTTTTTGTAGCTTTCAGGAAGACTGCCCCCCGAGCACCAGACTGCCTGTGTCAGACCCCCCGTTGAGGGCAGCGGACCAGATCCAGCCCTGCTGACAACACAGCTTTCATGCAAAGTCTTCCTACCGTCACCTGCCCCGCTCATGGTCGACTCTGTCGAATAAGGGCTGAAGACTTCTTCTGACGAAAAATTTACTTATTTATTTTTCTTTCAAACTGACAAAGAAAATAAAAAACCTAATAAAACTACTCAAAACTGAAGACTACAGCTGCTGTCATACAGACGTAAAGTTCTGACTCTAGGCGCACGAGCAACATTGTCACTGAAGCACACTCAACGGTGGGGAAAAAAGGAACTGAGGCAGTTGGGAGGATTGACGGCAGGTAGCCTATGTGGTGCGAGACGGACTCGCAGTGCCGCTTCCTCGTGGCCCTACCTAGGCGCCGGCCCTCCTGAAGATTTTTGGCTCCCGCTGGGTCCTGGCTCCTCCGGCGTAGTCCCATCAGTGCTAATGAGTGGCAGAGACTTTATGTCCAGGAAGATCCAGTAGCTTCAGAAGCTTCAGTAGCAGACAAGTAGTGGAATAGCAGTATAACTGCAGTATAATGTGGGGAGTGGTGCAATGCAGTGGCTGTGGGGCAGCCATATTCAGGCAGATCTTCTGGACACTGAGGTGCTGCCCTATCTGCATGCATCTTTCTGGACTACGGGATGAGGTAGCCAGACTTAGAGCGGAAGTAAACTGGGTCAGGAGTACCATCGCCCCTATCCAGAGACCACTCAGTCCAATGCACCTGCCTCAAAGGATGCAGAGAACAAGGAGTACTTGGATGACAGTGGGCTCAGGGAGGGTTAGAGCAGTCAGGCAGAGGCACATCCCAGATCCTATTCCACTCAAGAACTCATATGCCACACTGCCAAACAGTGACAACCAAATAGAGGTACCCAGAGAAATGGAAGGAAAGGATGTGGAGGTTAGCCAAGTGCAAAAGCTGGAGATTAGCGCCCAGGAGGTGGATAGGCAGAATAGGGGCAAAATTCAGCAGAAAGGCAGACAGCAAGGTGAACCAGGAATAAAGGACAACCAAGGAAAGGGCTGGAGTAGAACAGTGAAACAGTCTAGGGAGGTCAAATCATGGAAAGTCATGTGTGCAAATGCCAGGAGCCTTAGCAACAAGATGGAAGATCTGGAGGCTGTCATGGTGCAGTCAGACCTGGACATTGTGGCCATCACTGAAACCTGGTGTAATGATAACCACGACTGGGAGTTGGCCATACCTGGCTACAACATATTCAGAAGAGACAGGGCAGGCAGGAAGGGAGGAGGAGTGGCACTGTATGTGAAAAATGACATAAGGGCCACAGAGATCCAGGAGGAACAAAATGGGGGAGAGATACTGTGGGTTAAGCTGGAAAGGAAAATGGGGCCAGCCATCCGCACAGGTGTGGTCTATAGACCACCAGCCCAGGAGGAAGAAACAGATAGGGAGCTAATGCTAGCCATCCAGAGGATGGCAGACAAGGATGAGGTAGTACTGGTTGGAGACTTCAATATTCCAGACGTGGACTGGAGCATTCCAGCAGCAGCATCAACTAGGAGCAGATTTATCCTGGACTCCCTTCAGGGTGCCTTCCTCAAGCAACTGGTCATGGAACCAACTCGGCAGAAGGCAATACTGGACCTTGTGCTCACAAACAGGGACAGTGTGATGGGGTAAGAGTGGGGGAGCACCTGGGGAACAGTGACCACCAGTCACTGTGGTTTGAAATCATGAAAGAGCAGCACCAAACCACACAAAAGCACGTATCCTGGATTTTAGGGGGGCAAACTTTGGGAAAATGGGGAGATACTTGAAAGAGGCATTAAGGGGAATGGGGCAGGAATCAGGGGTTGAGGAACAGTGGGAAGTATTTAAAATGGGGATTACAAGAGCAACAGAATTATGTATTAAGCAGGTTAGCAAGAGGAAAAGGAAGAGGAGACCATTATGGTTTTCCAAAGAGGTAGCAAAGAAAGTGAAAGCCAAAAAGATTGCATTCAGGCAATACAAAAAGACACAGGCAGAGGGATAGGAGAAGTACCAGGAGAAGCAAAGGAGGCAGGGAGGTCAGTAAGGAAGCCAAAGCTCAGACAGAAGAACACATTGCAAAATCAGTGGGTAGAGGGACAAAACCTTTACAGGTACATAAGTGAAAAAGAAAGGCAAAGGAGGATAGTGAGACTGAAGGGGAGGATGGGGGCTGTGTGGAGGATGACAACAGTAAAGCTGACATATTGAACAGGTATTTCTGCTCAGTCTTTACTGAGGAAGAGGAGGAGTAATGGGTCTGAATGGAGTACAAGGGGTGAGAATGTTGCAGAAATGGACACAAGTCCCTTTACGAGAAAGGGTCCTGAAGGAACTGGAAGTAATAAGAGTTGATAAACAATGGAGCCAGATGGGGTGTAACCCAGGGTCCTAAAGAACTAAGAGAGGTGGTGGCTGAACCTCTTCTATCCTGTTTAGCGATCACTAGAAACAGGGAGGTACCCAAAGACTGGAGGATAGCAGATGTAGTCCCTTATACAAAAGTGGGAACAAAGAGGAAGGGGAACTACAGACCAGTCAGCCTCACCTCAGTAGCGGGAAGATCATGGAAGCACTACATGAAGGGAGAGATTGGTGAACATCTGGTTGTCAATGGACTACAGGACCAAGCAGCATGGTTTCACCAGGGAAGGTCATGTCAGACCAACCTCATTGAATTTTTGACTGGGTGACTAGGGAGGTGGATCAGGGGAGGGCAGTGGACATGGCCTATCTGGACTTCAGCAAGGCCTTTGACACTGTGCCACATAGAAGACTATTATACAAACTGGGGAATATGGGTGTGGGCAGGACAGTAGTGCGGTGGGTAGGTAACTGGCTGGGCAGCAGGACACAGAGGGTGGTGGTAAATGGCTGTCACTCCACAGAGGGAACAGTGACCAGTGGGGTACCACAGGGATCAGTGCTGGGACCGTACTATTCAATATCTTCATGGTGACATTGCACAGGACCTAGAAGGCAGAATTTCACTGTTCGCTGATGACACAAAGCTCTATAACAGAGTAGACACACCAGAGGGTGTACACAGAATGAGAAGGGACCTGCAGAAACTTGAAGAATGGTCAGGGTTTGGCAGTTGAAATTCAATGCAAGGAAGTGCAAGATAATGCATATGGGCACAAAACCTGGCACAATATATATCAGTTGGGGGTGAGGATATAGCATGCACCAAGCAGGAAAGGGATCTTGGAGTTATCATCTCTGATGACCTCAAGGCAGGGAAACAGTGTGACAAGGCAGCAGGTACAGCAAATAGGATGCTGGGATGCATAGGCAGGGCATCACCAGCAGGAAAGGGAGGTCATAATTTCACTCATACAAGACACTAGTGAGGCCGCACCTGGAGTACACTGTGCAGTTCTGGAGACCTTACCTACTTAAGGACATAGACAGGGTAGAGAAGGTTCAGAGGAGGGCAACAAAGATGGTGCATGGATTGCATCACAAGTCCTATGAGGACAGGTTGAAGGCACTGAACATGTACTCCTGGAAGGGAGAGAGGGATATGATAGAGACATACAAGTATCTTACAGGGAGGAACAGGGTGCAGGAATGCACTCATTTTAAGCCAAAAGATGTTCCAGGACTAGAGGGTATGGGATGAAGTTGGAGGGAGGACGATTCAGAGGAAGCGTGAGGAAGAATTTCTTCACAGAACGGGTGGTGGACAAGTGGAACACCCTGCCAGAGGAAGTGGTGGGGCTGAAACAATCACGGGATTTAAGAATGCATGGGATAGACATAAAGGAATTCTGGAGGTCAGGGGTAAGGCAACAGACTTCCTGGAAAACATAAACTGAACTTACAAACTTAAATGGGCAGACTGGGTGGGCCATAGGCCTTTATCTGCCGACACTGTCTATGTATCTATGTATCCAACTCTATCATTGTGGAAGATTAGGTAAGGCTCTCGACACATCAGAGCCTGAAGCTTGGAGATTCAGTGAGCTGAAGTGATGGCTACTAGAAACACCATCTTCCAAGAGAGGAAGTGGAGATCAGCGGTAGCTGCTGACTCAAAGGGCGCTAGGTTGAGTTTCTCTAATATGAAATTCAGATCGGGGGGAGGGGGGGCACTTTATGGGAGATCTGATATGAAGCATGCCTCTTAAGAACATCTTAGCAAGATGATGTTGGTACAGTAATTTGCATTCACAGGGTTCATGAAAGGCCAAAATGGAGGCCAGATGAACTTTGACAGAGGAATAACTAAGGTCCTTCTTGGCAAGTGAAGCCAAGTAATCCAAAACCTTGGGTAAAGGACATGAAAATGGATTTAGCAAAAGGGAAGATGCCCATATGGAAAAGTGTTTCCATTTAGCGTTGTATGTTTCCTTGGTTGATGGTTTTCGTGAGGCCAAGAGAATGTCAGCCACGGGTGAGGAGATTTGAAGATGTGCTATGAAAGCATCCTCAGGAGCCAAGCGTGAAGGTATAGAGACTTCAGGTTTGGGTGAAGGAGGGTGCCCCACTCCTGAGTCAGGATATCTGGTCTGATTGGCAACAGAATGGGATGCGCCACGGACAATTGTTGAAGTAGGGGGGAACCATGCCTGCCTGGCCACAAGGGGGCTATGAGGATCATTGTGGCAGGTTTGAGTTGTAGTTTCAGTAGAGTCTGTTGCAGGAGTGGGGGGAGCATATAAGAAGAGTCCTGCCCACGGTTGGGACAGGGCATTGGTAGACAGTCCCCTTCTGTTCGGGATAATGGAAAAGTATTTGGGGAGTCGATGATTGTGTGCGGATGAAAACAGGTCCAGTTGTGGGGTTCCCCATAAATCGGAAAATTGTCTGAAGAACTTTGTGATGGACAGTCCACTTGTGCGTGGAGGACTGGTGACTGAGAATGTCTGCCAGGGTATTGTTGCATCCTGGTAGATGGATGGCAAGAAAAAATTACTTACCATAGTAACCTTGTTTCTTCCCAGTGATGCTCAGATATTCATAACTTTATGCAGTAAGCCTGAGGAGTTGGACTGCCCGGAGAGCTAGACCACATGCAAATGATAGAACACTTTGCACATGAGTATCTTTCAAACACTGCCTCTACCAACTGTCTGTGTTCTAACCTCTTCAGATTTTATATGGAGCCTGGAAAGACAGGCCTAATGTAACATAGTACTATAAGTTTGATCAGTAAACTTTTCCCATAGATGTAAAATTGCAATTATAACCAACCTCCGACTGGAGAAACAAGGTAATTTAACAAAATTAGAACAAAATGCCAGAAAAATAGCTAAAAAGAGAACCACAAATGAACTCTGTTTACTAAATCATTGACAGGTGCAGAGAATATGCACTTCAAGGATATACTGTGATTCGGTGGCACCAACGTGCAGAGGCTGTAGTTCTGGAAGGGGAGGTGGGAGGGAAGTTATGAATATCTGAACATCACTGGGAAGAAACAAGATTACTATGGCAAGTAGTTTTTTCTTCTAGCCCCAGTAACGCTCAGATATTCCTAACTTTATACAGACTACAAAGCAGTACCACTAGAGGTGGGTACATAAGTTATTTGGGAAACAGACTTTGCAGGACTGCTGTGCCAAACCTAGCATCACTCCTAGATAGAATATCCAGGTTACAATGCCTTGTAAAGGTCTGTACTGTCTTCCAGGTAGCTGCTTTACAAATGCCCACTAATGGAACATCTCTGGCAGCTGCTAAGGTAGCAGTTGTCCCTCTTATAGAATGAGCCCTCAACCCTGTTGGGGGCTGCCCACCAGCTTTCGTGTAGCAGAACTGGATACACTGGACTATCCATCTAGAGATGGACCTTTTTGAGGCTGGATTACCTATCCTATCTATTAGCACCCTTTGCAAACTGTGTGAGAGGCCTTTCGGCACCATGCAATTCTACTTAAAGTTGAACCAGCATAACATTCTGTGGTGATTTGCATATGCAGCCCATGATGCTTTGCATTGTGTGGGCATGTGTGATTTTGTATTACCTTTTCCTACATCCCCATAAGTCAGAAACAGTTGCTTTCTGTCATGCCTATGGTCCTTAGTGGCTAGCATGTAATAGCTGAGAGCCCTTTTTACATCCAGACTGTGACGTCTTCTTTCACCAGAACTGATATGATCTGTGAAAAAGACAGGAAGAGTAAAAGACTGATTCAGATGAAAATCCGAAACCACTCTGGGGAGAAATTTTCTGTTTGTTCGGAGGACTACCTTATCCCTATGGAATGAGATATAGTCCTGGTTGACACAGAGAGCCTGGAGCTCACTGATTCTTCTTGCCGAAGTCATTGCCACTAGAAACACTGTTTTCCAAGTGACATATTTTAAGTGGGCTGTAGCCACGGGTTCAAAGGGAGGGCCCATGAGCTTAGCTATACACACACTGAAATCCCATGCTGGCACTGGTGCCCTGTGAGTGGGATGCAAATGATTCAAACCTTTAAAGAACCTTCTAAAAATAGGTTCTGAAGCTAGTGTTACCTTTGCTGCAGCAGAAAGGTATGCAGACACTGCTGCAGGATGAACCCTTAAAGAACTGGGTTGCAAACCCAAGGAATGCAAGTGAGTAAGATAGTCCAAAACAACTGGCACTCCAGCCTGAGCTGGTACCAAGTTTCTAGCTGAACACCAGCTAGAAAACCTTTTCCATTTGGAAAAATAGGTTTTCTTAGTGGAAGGTTTCCTGTAACCTCTTAATATGTTTAACACATCTTCAGGGAGGTTTAAATTAGCATATTCTAGTTCCTCAAGAGCCAGGCCCTGAGATTGAGAGACTTGAGATCTGGATACAACAGGGTTCCCCGATTGGAGGTTAGCAGACTGTGCCTCCAAGGGAGGTGTACTGGTTTGGCGACAGACATGGAGAGCAGAAGAGAGTACCATGGCTGCCTGGGCCAATCTGGAGCTAAAGATCAGAGATGCTGAGTGGGATCTGAGCTTCAGTAATACCCTGGAGACCAGAGGAAAAGGAGGGAAGGCATATAGGAACCTCACTGACCAATCTATAGCCAGAGCATCCAGAGGAAGTGCGCCCTGATCTGGTGGTCTGCAACAATACTGTGGCAGGTGGTGGTTCTGGTGGGACGTGAACCAGTCTACTTCTGGACTGCCCCACCTTCTGAAAATAACTTGTACCACCTCTCTGTTCAGGGTCCATTTGTAATGGGCCTGGTTGATTTGACTCAAGGCATTTGCCAGGGTGTTGTTTTTCCCTGGCAAATGGATTGACTGCAAGGATACTCCCAGGGAGTAAGCCAGAGTCCATATTTTCATGGCTTCTGTGCAGAGGAGGTCTGACCTGGTGCCTCCCTGCTTGTTTATGTAATACAATGTGGTGATATTGCCTGTTCTGATCTGTACCACCTTGCCCTGTATTAGAGAGGAGAAAGCTTTTAGAGCTAGTAGCACAGCTCTGAGTTCCAGCAAGTTTATGTGCTGAAGGAGACTCTGTAGCTGACCAGGCACCCTGGGTTGTGTGATCCTCTAAATAGGCGCCCCAGCCCAGGAGGGATGCATCTGTTGTGAGAACAACCGAGGGATATTCCTTCTGAAATGGAATTCTCTGTCTTAAGTTGGATTCCTTTTTCCACCGCTGAAGGGCCTATAACAGGGACCTTGTTACTGTAATGAACTTTGAGAAGGCACATTTTCTTTGACTCCAGTGAGACCTAAGGTGGAACTGGATATCTCTCATGCGAAACCTGGAACCCAGCACTGTGCCTATGGAGGCAGCCATGTGGCTCAGGAGCTGCAGAAACTGTGTTGCAGTTTTTGGCTTGTGCAAGCTGAAGGAATTTGCTATTGACTGAAGATTTTTTACCCTGTCCAGAGGCAGGAAGGCTCTGCCCTGTTGGGTGTTTATCTCTGCTCCTAAGAACTGCAATACTTGTGCAGGAATGAAGACTGACTTTTTGTGATTGATTAGGAATCCCAGAGATTCCAGGAGATTTTGGGTAACTTGTAAGTATTGTCTGACCTGGTCTGGTGATTTCCCTACCACCAACCAGTCGCCCAGATACGGAAAAACAGTAATTTCCTGCCTTCAAAGATGTGCCACTACAGCTGCTAGACACTTTGTGAATATCCTTGGGGCTGATGAAAGGCCAAAAGGCAGGGCTGAAAACTGGTAATGGCCTGATGGGAGTCTGAATCTGAGATATTTTCTGTAAAACTCCTTTACAGGGATGTGGAAATAGGCGTCTTTCAAGTTCAGTGATGCCAACCAATTTCCCTTTTGGAGTGTTGACAATATCAAGGCCAAAGTTACCATTTTGAACTTTGGTTTCCTCAGGTGCTTGTTTAGAGCTCTGAGATCCAATATAGGCCACCACTCCCCACTTTTCTTTGTAGTTAGGAAGTATCTGGAATAAAAAACCCTTCCTCTCAAGGTGGTTGGAACTGGTTCCACTGCTTTTATCAGTAGCAGGTTTCGAATCTCTGACTCTAGCAGTGTTTTTTCTGCTAGAGAGGGTGAACTGAAAACACTGATCTTTTGGGGAGGAAGGGATTTGAAATCCAGAGATGGGTCTTGACCCACCACCTCCAGGACCCACTTGTCTGTGGTGATGTTCAACCAAGCCTGGAGGAAGTGGGACAGTCTGCCTCTGACAGGGAGGGAGGAGGCAGCCTGTACCTCAGGGGATCGGCTTAGTTTGGGGCAGAGTCTGGGATCCTCACCTACAGCCCCTTCTACCCCTACCCCTGGAGTATCCTTGCTGTGGATACTGCTGGTGTTGGGGCAAAGCCACTGGCTGGAAGGGCCTGATATTAAAAGACCTGCCCTGGCCTCCCCTTCCATAAGGTCTGGTGGATGGGGAAGCTTTCTCTTTAGCAGGGTTGCTTCGATAAGTGGCCTTATACTCATCCACCTTCTTCATGCAGGCAACCATGGACTCCCCAAAAACAGAGTTACCCTCTAGGGGAAAATCCAGTGCTGAACCGCAGTGGAAGAATGCCGAAAGGGCTCTTCTTCTGCTGGTTCTTGCCCGAAGAACCCCTGACAGAAGTAGCGCCCAAGGTAGCAATGGACTGCTCAATGCGCTGAAGATGACCGGCTACTCCTGGGCCGAACAAATTGGTACCTAGGAAGGGCACATCAGCTAGTTTGTGCTGGGTATCCACCGGGAAGGAGGAGAGCCTCAGCCAAGCCCTGCAACGAGAGGCAACTGTGGCATCCATCGAGCGGGCACAAGAATCCCCAATGTTCAGGGCCGTCTGAAGCTGCTGTTTGGTAACAGCTCGGCTCTGGTCCTCTACCTGTTTGACCATGGTCTGCATGTCTGTGGGGAGATGTGGGAGGACTTCATCCAGCGACCCAAGAAGGGCGAGAGAGAAGTGTGCCATGATGATGGCCGAATTTGCCTGATGAAGGCCCAAAGAGGAAGCCGCATAGACCTTCCTGGATGAATGATCCAGAAGCTTGGACTCTTTATCAGGAGGTCTGTCAGTGTCGGCAGAATTGCCAGTACGCCTGAACATAGAGGCAGTCACCAGGCTCTCGGCCGAAGGGTGCACTGTGAACCCCGCGAGGGACCCCATGGGCACAGCGTACTTGCAGACCACGCGGGCAGATGGAGCTGGACAAGAGGCAGGGCGCTGCCAGAGTTCTAAGGCCAGGCCAACAATAGCTTTGGCCACAGGAAAAGCCTTCATCGGGGTATCCCCCCTCTCTTAAGGATGTCCGTAAGAGGGTACTCCGCCTTTTTCTGGATTGGCTCCAGGGTCATCCCTGTGGATTCAGAGATAAGGTGAAGAATCCCTTGAAAAGACAAGGGACTTTCTTCCATCTGTAGGCCAACGGTTGACTCATCATCCCCTGGATGAGAATGCAAGCTGTTGACATCCGAATCTGAGGAATCCGGGTATAACGGCCGACCACCCAGGTCACCTTCGACTCACCGAGGGTGGTCCGGGGTGACCGTTACTGACAATCGCCGGGGAAGCCCGGTGTCAGGTCTATCTTCCTTGGAAGGAGCCCCTTCCACAGGCTGTTTGGGTGGTGGTTCCACCACGATCGGTGGAGAGACCATTTTGGCCAAACTGGTGGTTCTGCAGGCTGAGGGCCAATTTAAATCGGCTCAAGGAGGTCGCCTTCGGCCTAGGAGGCGAAAGCCAGGTAATGGCCAATGTAGAAGCCGTGGTCGGCTTGTGCCCAGTCAGAATTAGCTGTTGCCACATGAGGTCCTCATAGCGCTGCCGGAGTTTCCTCTACAGCCTCTCCTCATCCGAGGACAACCGATGATGTCAGCTCTTTTTAGAGTGCTTATGGCTCTTCCTCGGCCTGTCAATCGAGGGGGTCTGAGACCTCGATCGAGATCGGACCGGACGACTCAGTCACTCGGGAGACACCAGTGGATCGGTGATTTCGCATCAGGACCCTTCTTCGATGGGAGTCCCAGCAGGCTGCGCCTCATCATCTGGAAAGACCAGATTGGGGAACGATCGAGGAATTGTCAGCCTGAGACGTGTTAATCGGATCAATCAAGATTTCAATTCTCAATCGATAATTCCGTCAACTGACCAGATGGCAGAGCCGAAAAGCCAGCGGCCGAAGACGCAATCCCGACTGAAGTCAGGACCGCATGTTCCTGGGATCAAGATCTCTCCCGCTCCCAAGAACGTCTCCGTCGAGACGAAGACAATCCTGGGTCCTTCTCCCACTTATGGGATCGAGAGGAATGCGAGCCCGCAGGCGCCTCACCCTTGGTCAGGACAGACTGGCACAACTCTTGGAAGGAACCCGAGAAGGTGTAGCCCAGGTTGAGAGGAACGAAGAAGCTCAGAGAGGTATTCGCAGCACGAGTTGCTTCCTTCTCGAACACTTGCATGCATTCCAACTGCTCGGCAGATCCCGCAGCCACGGAAACCGCCCACCAAGCCTCCTTGGATTTCACCGGAGGGTTCGTTTTCTCCAGCCTACCCAGCTTCAGGCATGTGAGACGGTCGTCGAGGACGCTGAGATGAAAGGCAAGACACAGACTGCATTTCGAAGTGTCATGGTCGATACCAAGGCAATAGACGCACGTGGTGTGGGGATCGGTGCGTGACATTTTCTGGCTGCAAGGGCACTGAAGAAATCTGGGGGAAGACTTGTCTTCCATGATCAAAGCCGCAAACTTGCAATCGCTAACACGAACATTGCGAATTTTCGGTATAACCGAAGGTTTGAAAACCAGTGCCTACAAAATGCGTGAGCACAGGGAAGGCAACCTGAATCTTGCAGTGGAAAGGGAGAGCTGGTGTCATGGAGCGGAGCTGAAGTATATACCACCCGGGTGGGTGGGAGGAGCCAGCTTGAAGACTTCCGGTGAGATTTAAAGCGGAAGGGGACATGCCAAAGAATGTGGATGAACAACATATCCATGCTCCTAGAACTGGAGGTTGTGGGCAATGCCCAAAGCTCAGAGACCCAAGTGCACTGCATCGAATGCTTTCCAACATTTTCTCATTTCGAAATTGAAGTCTGAAAAACAGAAAATTTGTCCCCCCTATGCGGTAGCTGCCCTTTCCTTTTGCCATGTTCAATATTATAACCCATACATTAGAGCCGCTGATAACCACCAGCATGGCATGAGGTTGCTCCCGGTCTGAGGGTTGCCTGTTGGGGGGGGGGGATTATACAATATAGCAAAATTACATACTCACCGTAATTCTTGATCTTCCAGAATATCTTCATCATTCATCACTGTATGGGTCTGTGCCGGAGGTGCTAGGACCCCACAGAAACTTTAAGAACTTCAAAAGCTTAGAGCTAGGGGGCCAGCATTGGTGATGGTGCCACCCACGACGAATGACATGGTGCTCGTAGACTGGCCAGTAACTGACGCTGGCCTCCTGCTTCTCTCAGTTCTGTTTGCCAGGAGAGGAAATAAGTGAAACAGAAAAAAGGGCAATATAGCCCAAGGGATAGGACACAGGATATAGGATAGACAAAGGAACAAAATAATAAAATCCGTCTACCAGAGAAAGAGAAGAGGTTGGGAGGGAGGACTTAGGCACTGAGTTAGAAGGACTACCAAAACAATCTGGGCAGGAAGAAATACATTTCTAGAAGGGAAAAGTAGTGGGGGTCAACGGTTCCCCAGTAGCAGAAGTGTACCAACACAAAGGTACCTCAGGAAATCAGAGAGGTGCCTAAACTTAAGAGTAACAAATAGGCACCTCTGCAAGGGGAGGAAATAAGTGAGGAGAAGATCCAGATGCTAAACTGAGCGTGAGGCTCACAGGAACTCAGTTTAGTATCTCTCCTAAGAGACTGAATGGCACTTCCACCACCTCTGTCGTTCTTTCCCAAGAGTAGAACTAAACCAACCACTGAGGAGATCCCCGCTAAGAGAGAGGGAGGTAGAACTCAGAGAGTTTTTATATACACACATGTACATATATATTTGCAAAAAATTTCATTAACACACTAATTAGGGTTAAAGTGTCAAAAGTAGAGAAATATGATGTTAGGGTTTCCAAACCCAACACCCCACCCTGGGACCTGTTCGTGTAAGTGGGGTGGTGGGTGCTGAGGGAGGTCAGGGTGGGGATCAGATAGACTTTTTTTTTTTACAGGGTTCAAAACAAAAGACACTGAGGAACCATTTTCCTCATTACATGCAGAATGGCTCAGTGCGGGTGGGGGGCCACTAGACACCCAGAAAAAGACAAACTTTAAAGGGGACATCAATCAGAGGGTGGGGGGCACCACCAGACACCAGGGAAAAAATAAAAATTACGAGGATGCCGATCTAGGGTGGGGGGTGCCAGTAGACACCAGGGAAATAATACACAATTATGAGGACGGTGATCGGTGGGTGGGCGGTGCCACTAGACACCAGGGACAAAATAGAGGAATGTTCCCTCATGAAAAAGGATTGCCCCAAACGAAAAAGGATTCCTTTTTCATTTCACACAGCTGGGAGGCGAGTCACAAAAAAGGATATTAAAGAAAAAACAACAACACACACACAAACACCTGGGGGTCATTTTGTCAACACTTAAGTGCAGAATTCACCTAATGGGGTCACGATAAGTCAGAAAGATGAGTTAGTCTCGCTCCAGGACATCATTTTTTGTGACTTTTGAAATTTTTTTGCATAGAAAAAAATGGAAACAAGATGGTGGCAAACAAGAAAGGATTTTTTTCTAACAAAAAGGATTGGCCCCATACGAAAAAGGAATTATTTTTCGATTCAAACCTCTATCTTGCAAAGGTTACTGAGCATGCGCAGAACCAAGTTTGCAAAACTTCAAAATTACATAACGTTGGAATGGATTAATATTTTTTCACCAAATAAGCAAAAGGCACATCTGTAGGCCAGTCCCTTTCTACCCTGAAAATTTCAGCAGAAAATTACAAACGGTCTGGGTGCTACAGGTGTCACCAGAAAACCCAGCAAAACCAATGGGGGAACACACCTGAAAATCACTTTTTGCACTATTCAGAACTCAGGATCTGCACATCCGACCAGAACGAAGCTTGGCATATCCAAAGATATACCACAAGAGACCACACATGCAAAATTTCATGTAAATCTGGTGAACGGTTGTGAAGTTGTTAAAGTGCAAAAAATTGGGGATTAACATTAAACAGCCTACTCAACCCCAACTATAGTGGCACTACTGCTCGAGGGGAGGGCCTGACAAACTCATCCACCAGAGAACACTCAACCATGGAGGAGCAATCGAGGTGGTGCCATGGGGGGGTGGAAAGACACCCAGGCGGGAAGATTGGAACTGTAGCGGTCCCACAGGGTGGCCTCTATCCCCACCTGCGACAGGCTCACATGGTTCTGGAGAGGCCAGAGGATTCGAGCTTGTACTTCAATTCCTGCCAGAGCTGCCACATACTCTGGACTTGGAGAAAGTCACTGAATGTGATCTACCAGCCCCCACCTCACCTGATAAGGTTCTGCTCCTTGGGCTGGGCCTAACAATGGGCTCTACACCAATGGAAGAAGTGACAGCACTGCAGATGGTGACAGAACTCATCCCGGCACCACATGCAGCAATGGAACCCTGCCCGGCACAGAAAATTGTGCTGGGTTCCTGCTCAGCACTGCATCCGACACCGATGCCCCTCCCGGCGCTGGAATCAGTGTCAGGGCAGTTGCCAGCACAGAGCACCATGACCAGCGCCTGACAGAGAATCAGTTCCTAACACTGACTCCAAGCCTGACTGAAGCCTAGAACTAGACCCAGAAAAACCCTTTCCTTGTCAGAGCCTAGAAACCAGTCAGTATAATCCCGGCTCTCATCCCCCAGGTCATCTAACCGCTCAGGGGGCGAGACCCAGAATATGTCCACTGAGCATATGACTCCAGGGGTCTTCCCTCTCCCGATGCCGCAAGCCATGACGAGAGGAGACCCAGTTGCGCGGTGGGCACTGCCTCAGCTCACCAGCACCAGCCTCAGTGCCAGGAGCAGAAATGGTGCTAAATCACGACTTTAAAAGCCCACCAGTGTAGGTCAAGCATACAGCTCTGACCTTGACAAAGGGGGCATCCATTGCCCTGAAGAGGCCATGGACTGGGAGGGGTGCGCAACCGACCCAGCCGGGGGGGAGGGGCCAGCTGTCCCATAGACCCCTCCCCCAGGGTCTCTGTCTCGGCAAACCGAGGACTGTAAGAGGTCTGGTCTCCCTAAGTATGTATAGTACTGGGGAGGGGCTCATGGGAAGAGCAGAGGGACCTTACCTTGAAGACCCTCATTTGTTGCCTGCCTCTGAAGGTGGTGGTGGGGTGAATGAGCCCGCCGCATCGCGCAGAGTTTGAGTGTGCGATAGTTCACTGAAAAGCAGGTGTTGCAGTGTTCCATGTTGTGGCTGGCTCCAAGGCAAGTCCACCAGGAGTCATGGCAGTCCTGGATGAATACAGGCCTCCCACAAGGGCACCGATGCACAGGGGGAATACCCATCATCTTCTTCTTGGACTTGTCCTTCTTTCTTGACCCCGGGAACCTGACAAGAGTACAGAATCGGGGAAAACAAAATAAAAAGCAAAAAAATAAAAAACCTCTGCGCCGTAAAAGGGATAGAAAGAAAAAAAGGAGGTGCTAAAAAAGAGTGAGGGAAGATACGGCATCAAGCTAGCAGTGACGAACTGTGATGCAGTGGAAAATGGAGATTGCTCCCACAGAGTGCAACTTGATGGTGGGGAGAACAGAACTGAGAGAAGCTGTGCCCAGTGTCGGTAACTGGCCAGTCCATGAGTACCATGTCATGTATCAACCTTGTGGGCAGCACTGTCACCAACTTCAGCCCCCTAGCTCTAGGCTTTTGAAGCTCTCAAAGCTCCCAAGGAGTCCTAGCTCCTCTGGCACAGAGCCATACAGTAATGAATGATAAAGATTGATTCTCAGAAGATAATTTGATTATGAAGTTCATCAAGCCCAAACCCAGCAACTCAGATAAAAGTTTTGTGAAATACTGAACTGTGTATTATCCCTTAAGAATTTCTGGTAACCCCAGAAGCAGGGGTGTTCAAATCAAAACTTTTAGTACTTGCCCAGCCATGACTGTAGCTGAATCTTCACTTGCCCCTATTTATTACAATGAAATTAGCTCTCTTTTTATACTTGACCTTCAAGGAAAATTACTTGCCTCGGACAGGGGGCAATAGGATTTGCACACCCCTGCACAGAAGGTGAACATCGCACACACATACAGGTTACTCACCTGTAACAGGAGTTCTAGGAATGGTATATGTTGTTCATCCACATTTATTGGCAGGTTCCTTGCCGCTTTAAATCTTGCCGGAAGGTCTTCAAGCTGGCTCCTCCCACCCACCCAGGTGGTAAAACTCGGCTCCGCCCCACATCGCGAGATCTGCCCGCTGGAAGCTCTAGGTTGTGCATCAAGCCGAGGTTTGTGAGTCAGGGATGAACAACATATACCATTCCTAGAACTCCTGTTACAGGTGAGTAACCTGTATTTCTAGGGACATGGATATGTTGTTCATCCACACTTATTGGCAGACTCTAGCAGTTCTCCGGGAGGAGGGAGGCATGACACCCCAATACTTACTTGGGAAATAAGGACTGGAGAACCGAGGCCCCAAAACCAGCATCCCGCGTGACTCAAGGTCGATGTGGTAATGGGTAATATAAGGTGTGTGCTGACTTCCAGGTAGCAGCCTGCAGATTTCCTGGATAGGGACGTCCCTGGAAGCAAGCCACCGATGCAGCAGTATGACGGTAGAATGAGCTCTTATTCCTCTGGGAGGCTCCATGCCCGCCAACTTATAGCAGTGATCTATGCAGGAGGTGACCCACCTGCCTATCATCTGCTTGGCTGCAGGTCTGCCAGATGCGGCTTCAGCATAGGTGACAAACAGCTGGCGAACCTCTCCCTGACTCCCAGCCATGCGCTCCTTATAATAAGCGAGCGCCCTTCTAGGGTCCAGAGTATGGAGCCTATATTCGGCCTCCGAGGTGTGATTGGGGTAGAACACCGGCAGGTCAGCACCTGGTTAAGGTGAAACTCCGACACCACCTTCGGAAGGAATTTCGGGTGGGGGCGCAGGACAACCTTGTCCCTGTGGAAGACCAGGTAAGGAGACTCGATGCAAAGCGCCTGGAGCTCTCCCATCCTTCTGGCTGACGTGATAGCCACCAAGAAGGCGGTCTTCCACTACAGGTGAGAGAGTTCACACCTGTGCATTGGTTCGAATGGCTTGCCCATGAGCTTTGCCAGTACCAGCAGTAGATCCCACGGAGGTGGAGGTTCTCGCACCGGAGTGGAAATGTGATCAAGGCCTTTGAAAAAGCGCCAGACCACCTTTTCCTGCGCCACCGACTGCTTCCCGGCCCGCGCCCGGTAAGCAGAGATGGCTGCCAGGTGCACCTTTAGGGTCATCGACCTAAGCCCTTGACTAGAAAGGACCATAAATAGTCCAAAATGCTTGCCACAGAACAGGAGGAAGGGTCCAGGCCCTTGTTCTGACACCAAATGGAGAATCTCTTCCATTTGAAGGTGTAGCATTTTCTGGTCGACTCTACGGACGCCTCAACCACATTGAGGACCTCGTCGGAAAGACCCAAGGCCTGGAACTCTAGCCGCCATGAACCAGGGCCATTAGGTGCAGGGATTGAAGGTCCGGATGGAACACCTTCCCTGATTGACTGAGAGCAGGTCCGGGCGAGCTGGAAGCTGCCCCTGGAGCCTGGAGCTGAGGCTGAGGAGATCTGGGTACCAGAACTGGCGGGGCCAGTCTGGGGCTATCAGGATCACCTGCGCCTTGTCCCTCTTTGCTTTGAGAAGCACCTTGTGAATCAAGGGAAATGGGGAAGCGTAGAAGAGGCCCGGGGTCCACAGCCTCGAGAAGGCATCCCCCTGCAGCAAGCCCTGCTGAGGGGGGCGGGCATGAAACAGCCTCAGCTTCGCGTTCTCCCTGGACGCAAACAGGTCCACCTGAGGTGTGCCCCAGTGGGAGAACAGATCTTGCACTACCACCGCAGGAGAGACCTCCTCGTGAGATGCAGCCCCTATCCGGCTCAGGGCATCGGCCAGGGTGTTGGGCTCCTGCCATATGAATGGCTAGGAGATCCGCCCAGGCTGCGCACGAAGATGACCAAATGCGGAGAGCTTCCTTGCATAGAAGCATGAGCGTGTCCGCCCTGGCGGTTCAGGTAGTACATGGTCGTGGTATTGTCCGTCTGACTCGGACCACTTGACCCCGGAGAAACGGAGCAAAGGCGGTGAGAGCAGGCGGACCGCCTGAGCTCCAGCAGGTTGATGTGGCATCGACTCCGCTGGGACCAGAGGCCTGCACTCGGTGTTCCCCAGATGGGCACCCCAACCCATCAGAGAGGGGTCGGTCGATAGAGACCCGCGTGGCTCGGGCGGACAAACGGGATGCCCTCCTGCAGATGAAATGGAACGGTCCACCACTGGAGAGCATTCCACATCTCCCGGGTCACTATCACTAGCTGGTCCAAAGGATCGCAGCGTTGTGACCACTGGCTGGCCAGTCCCCACTGAAGGGGGCGCATGTGCCAGCGGGCCCAACGGACCACGCTGGTACAGGCCGCCAAGAGACCCAGAAGGCGCAGGAAGTCCCGGGCAGGGCGCGATTGCCCAACCAGAAATGATTGGGCAAAGGAGGTAAGAACCTCGGCCCTGTCCGCCGGGAGCCGTGCTCTGGCTCGAAGAGCGTCGAGCTCTGCCCCCATGAACAGAATCACCTGCTTCGGCTCAAGTCTCGACTTGGCCTCGCTTGATGAGAAGGCCGACTTGAGAGCAAACCTGGAGGGCCAGATCTCTGGACCGCCTCCACCTCCGGCCTGGAGGGGCTGCTATCAGCCAATCGTCCAGGTAAGGGTACACGGACCCTCGGCGCCGCAGGAATGCTGTCACCACTGCCAGGCATTTGGTGAAGACCCTGGGAGCTGGAGATAAGCCGAAGGGCATGGCTCGGAACTCGAAGAGGGATCCCTCCGCTCGAAAGCGGAGGAATCTCCGATGTGACGGACGGATAGGGACGTGAAAGAACGCGTCCTGTAGGTCCAGAGAGCAGAACCACATGCCATGTTCCAGAGATGGTATTATCTGTGCCAGAGTGACCATCCTGAAGGTTCGAGACTTAGGAACTTGTTCAGGTCGTGTAAGTCGAGAATGGGGCGCCAGCCCCGTCTGCTTTGGAACCAGGAACACCTGACACGAACCCCGGGTCTGAGGGGGTCCTTACCTCTGATCACCTCCTTTGGAGGAGGAGCGATGTCGCTCGGGCGAGCCGCCAGTGAGGCTGGCGGACCCCGAGGCCCCCGAGAATGCGACGCTCTGAAGGACGGGCCTGCTCGAATTCCAGAGGTAAGCCTTTTCCACCACCTTCAGTACCCACCTGTCCGTGGTAACAGCGGACCAGGCGGAAAGGAAGTGTTCGAGCTGCCTCAATGGGGAACTAGGGTGAGGTGACAGGGATGGGGCGACACCCTCAGCCCGTCACTGGGCAGGCTTGGAGGAGGGACCGGCCGAGGGACCTCCTGGGCCTTTACCTCCCTGCTTCCTGTTGGAGGAAGCCGGCGGTTGGCTTGGATACCAAGGTTGAGCCTGCTGGCCCCTGACGCTTGCTGGGCCGGGCGCCGTGAGGCAGAAGGACGAAAGGGCTTAGGCTGTGGCTTGTGGCCTTGTCCTTCTGAGGCGAAAGAGACCGAGTCCAAGGTAGCATTGACTTCTCTATCCTCTGCAGGTGACCTTCCACCCCAGGGTCAAGAGGTCAGTCCCTAAAAGGAACATCCGCCAACTTGTGCTGGGTATCCGAGGTAAAGGTGGATATCCTCAGCCAGCCCGACAACGCATGGCCACTGCGGCCGCCACAGACCTGGCAATATGAGTCCTCGATGTTCAACGCGGTCTGAGCTGCTGTTTAGCCACTCGTTCTGCCCCCTGGTCCCGACCTGCCTGACCGTAGTCTGCAGATTCTGGGAAGATGAGGACAACTCATCCAGGGAGCCCAACAGGGCGTGAGAAAAGTGCCTGGAGGATCGGCCTAACTGGCCTGACTAGGCCGAGAGGACGCGAGCATAGACTTTTCGCCCGCATAATCCAATTTCTTGATTCCTTGTCGGAGGTTTGTCCAATCCTGGCATTCCCGCACGCCGGAAAACGCTGTCGGTTACCAACCCCTCGGCCGAGGGATGTTCCGAAAACCGGACAGGGAACCGGGACCGCTGATACTTCCTGGCCAACCTTGGTCAAGGCGAGGGCAGGAAGCAGGACGCTGCCAAAGTTCCAAGGCCGGACCCACTCATGGCTTTGGCCACCGAAAGGCCTCTGTAGGAGAATCCCTCAGTCCAGAATCTCCTGAGGATACCTGGCCCGTTTAGAACATGGTTCGAAGCTTCATCCCGTGGACTCGAGATGAGTCAAGCAACCCTAAGAAGGACTAAGGGCTATCGTCCATTGACTGCCCTTCCCGAGGACTCCAAGTCCATGCGCTTGGAGAAGAGGGAGGAACTCATCATCGGACTCAGAAGAGTCCTCAAAGAGCTGCCTCGCCCTGAGCCACCCTCCACCCGCCGAGGTTTATCGGGAGTGAGGGTGACAGACAGCCTATGGGGCAAACCCAAAGCCGACCGAGAATTTTAGTCGGAGCCCCAACTACCGCTGTGGAGGCGGAGGTTCCACCAGAATCGTGGGCAGCTGGAATTGCCGAACAACCGCCTGAGAACAGGCCTCGACTACAACGAGGTTGTTTCGGGCGTTCGGTGACAGCCACTTAATGGCCGGGAAGACGCACTGGGTCGGCTATTCCCCGTCAAAGGAGCTGTTGCCACATAAGTTCCTGTGGCTCGATGCAACTTGCGCCAAGCCTCCTCGTCCGGCGGGAAGAGGAAGAGCGGCGGCGCCGCTTGCCGCGGTGCCGAGACCGCCGAGGATGTCCGAGACCGAGAGTCTCGACTAGGCCGAGGGAGGCGAGGAGAAGTGTCGGAAATCGGCACTCCCCTTGGCTCAGACGATCCCACCGAAGGCTCCAGAACCGGAGGCACAGACGAGCCGACGGGATCCTCAACTCCCACCGGGGGAACCGGGGAGAGGGGATTCTCAGCTTCTCCAGCCGACAACCCGTCTAACGGGTCGAGAAAAATCTCGACCACGTCGACAGGAGTCTAGGTCAACTGGCCTGACGGGACACTGTGAAGCCAGTGGCGGCTGAGGGGTCGACCGGAGTGGACTGTCGACAAGGGAGGGGATCTTTCCTGCCCCAAGAGCGTCGTGGGAGAGACTTACTTTTGCTCTTTTGGACCTGGAAAGGTCCTGAAGAAGTTGGACCTCACCTTTGGTCTAGAGGGCTGACAAAGCTCCTTAAAGAAGCCGAGTACGAGGCACCGAGAGAGAGCGGGACAAATGCCGCAGCTGAGGTAGAAGCGGCCCGCGCCGCCTCCTCTTCGAGGGCGATCATCTGCTCTAGCTAATCCGCCGAGCCCGCCGCCACGGACACCGCCAATCGGGCCTCTTTAGATTTCACCGGTGGAATTCTTTTCTTGGGGTGCCCCAGTTGTAATCGGGCAGCATGGTCTTCAAGGACGTAGGCCGAAAAGGAAGAGCACAAGTCGCAGGCCTGCAGGTCGTGCTCAAGGCCCAGGCAGTAGACGCACGTGGAGTGCAGATCCGTCCTAGACATCTTCTGCCCGCAAGGGCACCTCCGAAAACCGGGAGTCAATTTGTCCATCACAGCCGCGAGGAGAAGAAGACCGAAGTCTTTTAGCAAAAAACTTTTTAATTTCGAACTTTTCGAAGAATTAGGAACCAGTCTTATTCGCAACGCGTTAAGGAGGGAACCTGAGCTTCCAAGCGGTAAGGAAGATCTGGCATTATGGGGCGGAGCCGTGAGTTTTACCACCCGGGTGGGTGGGAGGAGCCAGCTTGAAGACCTTCCGGCAAGATTTAAAGCGGCAAGGAACCTGCCAATAAGTGTGGATGAACAACATATCCATGTCCCTAGAAAGGTGCAGTTTATCTAAATGTTCAAGTCTGAGAGCCTCAGTAGTTAATGTTCCTTTTATATTACACGAAATGGCTGTCGATTTGTTGGCAATCTCGATCACCTGCTTTACTTCTCCTAATGATCCTTCCATTCTGGCCTCTAAAGTGGTAAATTTGTTGTGTATTTCCTCTGCTTTTTGAATAAGACTGCAAATAATCTGTAGTAGCTATACAGCCTGCAGCTTGAAGGCTCTTCCACACTGCATGCACCCACAGGCTACCCACTCTGGCCTGCTGTTTTGGTCAGCTTGCCAACTTCTCCTTCACAATCTCAGATGCAGTAGTTTTCCGAGGGTTCCCCGTGTCAGTTTGAGATCAGACTTTCAACTTCTGTGCAGAACAGGTACAGAATTGGACGGTTCGAAAACCGCAATGAAAAAAACAAATTTTTTTGTGTGTTTTAAATGAAAGTGAGAGAGTAGTGCTAAACAGCTCTCTCAGACATGACCCCACCGGTCTAGGAAAATTAGTCCCCTACGACCTTGTCTGAGACCAGTTTCTTTTTTAAATGGTCTGGGATCAGCTAGTGTCACACATGTGTCTAACCGCCAGCTTGCTAAGCACCAGCCAGCACAGCCTAGTGGTTAGGGCACAAAGCTGTGATCCAGAAGGTCTGGGTTTGAATCATGATTTCCCTAAAATTCTTAAAGTCCCCATAAATTTCATTTAAGTGGTGATCCACGGCAAGGTGGCACTAGAACAGTAAATCTACACTAAAGGCTGTAAAGTGCAAGAAAAAATACTAACTGCAACAAAGAAACTGGTTTCACACCAGGTCTTAAGCAAACAATCTACCTGGAGCCGACTTCTCCTGCTGGCCACTAGCTCCGCCCTCTGAATCAATCAGCGTAATATATATAATGCAAAATTTGTACGTAAACAGTTACTTACTGGGCAAAAACACTAATCGGGGCTCCCCCACACTGAGGTATAGAGCATTTCTAAAATTACGTTTCCCTTTAAGTTCTTCATGTGACCATTACAGTTACAGAGCTTCTGTTAACCCAATAGTAAGGGCTCCAGGAGCCCATAATTTCGCTAGAGACTCTTGATCCGAGGCAAGGGGTGCAATGATGCCCCATTTGTTTCACTCCCAACTTATTAAATTAACTGTCCATCATATCCATACAAATAGATCCAAATACTCATTGTGCAACCTTGGGCAAGTCATTTAAAGGGCATAACATGCAAGCAAAAAAAAAACCCAAAAAACAACTAACTGCGACAAAGAAACTGGTTTCAGACCAGGTCTCAGGGGGACAATCCACATGTAGTGCCCCTCCATAAGAGCGGTCCCAAGGATGACCCAGGGAACTACAGACTGGTCAGTCTGACCTCCATCATGTGCACGCACATGGAAACCATACTTAAGGAACAGTTAGTAAAGTATCTGGATGAGAAGCAACACAAGTTTAAGGGAGTGGAGGTCATGACAAACACAGGTTTAAGGGAGTGGAGGTCATGACAAACAAATCTGATTGGCTTCTTTGACTGGGTCACTAAAACAATGGACTGGGGCCAAGCGGTGGACATGCTTTAGCTGGACTTCAGCAAGGCCTTTGACTCTGTACCCCACAAGAGATTGATCAGAAAGTTGGCGGATCTAGGGGTTTGTGAGAAATTAACCAGGTGGGTAGAAAACTGGCTGAGGGGCAGAAGCCAGAGCGTGGTGGTGGGAGGTAAGCTATCTAGCACCAAGGAGGTCATCAGTGGAGTCCCACAGGGCTCGGTACTGAGACAGGTGCTGTTCAATGTCTTCATCAGTAATACTGGGGATGGCATTAAGGGCAAAATGTTCCTATTCGTGGATGACACCAAGTTCTGTGTGACAGTGGACAAAGCAAAAGGGATACAAGATCTAATGAAGGATCTGAAAAAGCTAGTGGTGGTCTGGAATTTGGCAGCTTGGCTTCAATGCAAAGAAATGCAAGGTTACACACACTGGAGCCAAGAACCCGAGGACAGGGTGCAGCCTGGGAGGGGTTCAGAGGAGAAGAAGGATCTGACAGTAATGATCACTAGTGACCTGAAACACGCTGCACAATGTAGGAAAGCAGCATCAAAAGCAAATAAAAATGTTGGGCTAAACTGCCAGAGGGATCAGCAGCAGGCAGCAATACTGCCCTTGTACATGTCATTAGTGAGGCCTTACCTGGAGTACAGGGTACAGCACTGGTACCCATATCTTAAAAAAGATATAAAGCTGCTCGAGACAGTCGGAAGGAGGCAACTAAGATGATCATGGACCAGGAGGGTAAGACGTATGAGGAGACACTGGAGGCCCTGAACATGTACTCTCTGGAGGAGAGAGAGAGGACATGATTGAGACCTTCAAGTATTTGAAAAGATTAAACAGGGTAGACAGGCAGGGTCACTTCAAGCTTAGTAGGAAATGAAACATGAGGGGACACATTCTCCAGTTGAGGGGGTTTAGGAGAGAGGCTAGGAGGCACTTCTTCATGGAGAGGGTGGTAGCATGTTGGAATTTTATTTATTTTTTTATTTATTCATTCTAGGATAACAAATACCTCTGAGCACCAGGCAACTCATTTACAAAGGTTCCACATCAGTAGGGAGGGTTACAAACAGTTGCAGGGAAACAGACAAGTCATACAGAATATTTTAGAACAGATGTACATGTGTTTACATTATAGTATAGGACAATTAAGTTTCAGTTATATACACATTAAGCAAAACCTGATCAGAGGAGTCAGCCGGGGCGGAGAAGGATAGAGCGCCCGACGGCAGCTCTCCTTCTCCCCGAAAGGGAGTGTGTGTGATCGAGGTACTCTAGGAGCAGACCATGGCGGGGATCAGGTTGGGGGGGGTGCAATGAGGATGTCTGAGAGAGTGGAGGGAAGAGGCAGGTCAGGCAGATAAAGATAACGGTTAAAAAACAAACAAACAAACAAAAAAACCCGATCAGAGGCAGAGGGAAGAAATGTGTGGGGGGGCCAAGAGGAGAGAAGCAGCCAGGCAGCCTTGTAAAGTTGCAACCACTGATGGGAAGAGTCTTAGAAAGGGAGGAAAGGCTGGCCACTTGGCGCAGTAGTAGAGCTACGCTTGCGGCGCCAGCGACCCAGGTGGGGAGCAGTTCAAGCAGCTGGAGGCCCAACCCGAGGGAGGACTACAGGTGCCCAGTGGCTGCTCTCTCCTCCGTGTGGGGTGGGAATGCAAGTCCTGCTGCTATACCGCCACCTGGGTGACCACAGGTGGAGAGTACAGTGAGACTGCATACAGTAGGGTGGGAGAAACGCCTGCGGGAGCCGGGCGCCAGCCACGTTGTGACATGCTTCACCCTGAGTGCTGTCTTGGCGACGTCCTGAGGGCAAGGAGACAGAAAGCTGAAAAACCCTGCACCAGGCTCCAGTAGCAGGGACCGTCGAGCCGAGAACAACCATAACCAGGCCCCATAGAAGGGCGGTGAGACCTCTGACACATACTTAAGGACTGAGAGAGGTAGGGAGCCTCTCCTCCATCCGGTGAGGGGTAAACCGAGGCAGGATGGGCACAGGTCCGCCCGGTACCCGGAGGGAGGCACTGGGGCATTACGGGAGCAAGACGACCTAGGGTCTCCAAGAAAGGATCCTGGTGCAGAGAAGAAGGAGCATAAAAAAAAAAAAAGAAAGAGGGAGGAAGAGGGGAAGAGGGACAAAGGCAGGGAGGAGGGTGGTAAGATGAGGGTGATAGAGGTGTCAGTGAGGGGAGGTCCGAGGTGGACTAGTGGAGGTCCTGGAAAGGGACCTGGAAATTAGGTGGAGCAATCACAAGAGTTTTCAGTTAGGAGGCGAGTTTGGAACTTATGTTTGAATGCTCCAAGTTTAGGAAGAGTAGCTAGACTATTGGGGAGTCCATTGAACAAGAAAGACACTCTGCTACCAAAGGTGCATTGGCGTTGCGTGGTCCGGCACCATGGGACTAGTAGGAGTTCAGTGGATGAGGTGAGCGTATGTTGGGTCTTTGGAGATTTGTGAAGCAGACAACACAGACCCTTCGGGATGAACCCAAGTAGAATCTTTTTAGTGAGAAGGCAGCTGTGGTATTTAATTCTCCCAGATAGATTGAGCCACCCAATCTGTTTATAGAGATCGCAGGTGTGGGTGAGGTGGGATGCCCCCATTTGGAGTCTACAAGCCTTGTTTAGCGCAACAGTGAGCCTTTTGAGAGCAGTATCAGTAGCAACTCCGTAAATGACAGGGCCATAGTCAATAATAGAGAGCACCGAACTGTGAATCGCCACATTGAGAGCTTCAGGTGTTAGACACTTTCTGAGTCGACAGAGTAGACCAATCCTAGCATTGACGGCTCTGGCTACATTTTCGATGTGGGGTGTATAGGTGAGGTGACTATCTAGGGTGACCCCAAGGTACTTGAAGTGCTGTATTTGTTCAAGGGGGTCATCTTGGCTATTTCTTTTTTTTTTTTAACCCTGTATTTATGCTCCTAATCTTCCTCCTCCCTCCACTCTCTCAGACATCCTCTATCTGTGGACCCTCCAGTATCCACCTTGGTCTGCCCCTAGAGTGCCCCGTCTCCACACACACCCTGAAGACCCCCGGTATAGCCCCCAGGTAGGGGTGGAGAGGAACCCCCCCACATGCTTACCTCTCCAAACCAGTATAATGTGAGTGTGCGCGTAGAGCCGGCACAGCGGAGTCTGCCCTGACGAGCCCAGAGAAGTTCCCGGGGAGGTGTCGTCGCTTAGGAGGGACCGAGGTGTTTTTCCGGTTTCTTCCTCCCCCTGATGTCGACGTGCAAAGAGGGGCTATGAGCTGGGAGGTGAGCTGAGATGCACCTCCTGCTCTGCCCCTCTGCCGACATCCACCCAATCCCTTTACTGCTTCTCCACCTTACCGCGCCATCCACCCGGGCTCCCCTAGGTGGTGGCATTGCAGCGGGAGCCTACAGTTAACCCCCCCTCCCCGGAGAAGGAGAGCCGCCGTCGGGCACTCTATCCTTCTCCGCCCCGGCTGACCCCCAGTGACCCGTGCTCGTTCCCAAACCCGGGTCACTGGCGTGGTGCGAGATGTGACGTCCAGCGCCTCAACCCTCAGCGCCACCAGGCCAGCCCCCTCTTGGCTATCTCTGATAGCGAGAGCATGTCCGTTGTATTTACTGCGGGCAGAGGAGAACAACAGGACTTTTGTCTTCTTGTAGTTTAGCACTAGTTTCTGTTTGGAGAACCAGTGCTCGACGTCCAGGAAACCATTCTGTAGGTTGCTTCCGAGCACATGCAGGTCAGGGTGGCTTGCAAAAATGACAGCATCGTCCGCATAGAGCAGTGTGCGCAGGTGGCAGGCAGATGGTAAATTGTTAATGAAGATGTTGAATAGTAGGGGACCCAGAATTGAGCCCTGGGGTACACCAGACCGAACTGGTTTTTGGTCTGAGATAGCGTTGGAAATCTCGCATTGTGATCTATCTCCAAGATAGTTTATAAACCAGGACAGTGAATCGGGGAGAGGCCAGTTAAAGAGAGTTGATTAAGGAGGAGCTGGTGATTAACCATGTCGAAGACCTTGGTTAAGTCTATAAAGACTGCCCCCACAAGACTGCCTTGGTCAATAGATTGGTGGATGGAGCTGGTGAGCTCTAGGAGTGCACTGGTGGTGCTGTGCCCTTTTCTAAAACCATGTTGTTGTTCACACTGTAGGGAGTATTTACTGAGGTAGTCCACTAGTTGGTTGGCAAAAATACGCTTGAGTATTTTTGAAAGGGGAAGGAGGATTGATATAGGCCTATAGTTGCTATGTAGCGCACAGTCCCCAGCTTTATGAACTGGTGTAACAATGGTTGTTTTCCAAACCTGTTTGAACTGAGACAACGACAAAGAGAGGTTAAGGATCTCAGTGATAGGTGGGAGTTATTCCTCAGTGGTAAGTGCAATTAGTTTGAGGTCTAGGGAGTCCCCACTATGCTGAGACTTACCCAGCACTTTGCTCAGTAGTTTCCTGACTTGGGCAACAGAGACGTGTTTAAAGTAGAAAAGAGAGTGATCATTTGTCTTGTTCTTCTGCTGGTGCGCAGACTTTAAGGTGGTATCATCAAAGAAATCTTGTGGTAGGACATTGTTAAGATCTGTAAAGGAATCATTGAAAGTATTTGCAATTTGGAGTGGATCCAGTATGTGGGAGCCATCGAGGTTTATCATAGTTGGTGCCTTTTTTTGGTCTTTTCCAGTTATATCTTTAATATTTGACCAGAATTTCCTGCTATCACCCCAACTGTTGGTAAGCTGCTCCCTATGGTGATTGCTTTTCACTTTTCGGATGGCCCGAGTGCAGGAATTTCTTGCAGCTTTATTGGCTTGCCAGTCTTGAGGTTTGCCTGATGATTTAGCACAGTACCAGAAGTGGTCCCCCTCATTTTGATGGTAGCAAGAAGATCAGGGGTAATCCAGGAATCTGTAGTGCCGCACACCTTTATTTTCTTGAGGGGTGCATATACATCACAGGTGGCATTGAAAGTACTGACAAAGTGCTGAAGGGCTTCATTAGTGTTGGCAGAGGAGTCCAGTAGAGACCAGTCCTGACAGCGAAGGTGTTTTTTTAGGTACTCCAGGTGGCCACGTATAAGCACTCTGTTGAATACAGTCAGAGGCGGTGGGGATTGGAATTTGTTGGTCCAGCTACAGGTGACAGGGGAGTGGTCACTTAAACAGTCAGGGTGCACAGTTACATTGGAGATCCGGTCAGGGCGGTTTGAGATTACCCAGTCAAGAGTGGTGCTTGTCCCAGTTTTGTAGTTAATTCTTGTGGGAGAGCTGACAAGTTGAGAAAGATGTAGAGCCGATAGTGCATCTTTTATGGGGTCTGAGGAAGCTGACAGCCAGTTATATTGAAGTCACCAAATATAATTGCCTCGGCAATGTGTTTTGGGGGTTTTAGGTAATCCAAGATTTTATAAAGGCTAGTGTTAGGGTCTTTGGGTGGTATATAAACTGACAGTATTGTGAGAGTCTTTTGATGTGCTCCCAGTAGTACTTTGATCCCTAATACCTGAGTGGGGCATCCAAGGTCAGTCACAGGCATGGCTAGACCCTTTAGTGAGTCTTTTAGGTAGATGGCACAGCCACCACCTCGCTTGGTCAGCCTGTCCATTCTGAAAATTGTGTAACCAGGTAGGTTGACCACAGAGTCTGGTATTTTGGGGGATAACCATGTTTCCACGACAGAGAGTATGTCAGGGTTGTTTTCTGAAACCCAAACTTTAAGGGAGTCAGTTTTACACAGGAGGCTGCGGATGCTGAGAGTAGCCAGAGTAAGAGTTCCCTGTTTACTGCAAGAAACATTTGGAGTGCGTTGTGCTGGTCCTGGGTTAGGGTGGATGTTGCCTGATAGTAGAAGTAGCAGGAGGGCGAGCCTAAGGAGGTATTCTCTTATCAGTTTAGACACCTGTTTAGCAGCCCTTTTGGAGCTATGTTGCCTTTTTATTTTCCCTTTCTTCCCCTGGTGGTGGAAGACAATGGGACCTGAGACGGTGATAAGGGTAGGCAGGTAGTTAAGAGATACAGCTATCACGCTGGGGAAATTTAAATAAGGGGTCCATGGGCTTCCTGAGGAGATGGTTTTGCTGAAAATGGTAGGCAGCTTCAAGACAGGGTTGGACAGAGTTATGGGGAAAATAAGGGAGAGAGAGAGAGAGAGAGGCAGACAGGGGAAGGGAGGATTGGGGATGGGGCAGGGTCAGTAGCTGATGCTGAAGATTCTACAATATGAGCAGACTCAATAGACCTAATGGCCTTATTCTGCTGGCTTTGTCGTACGTTTATATTTAATCCCCCAGTGCTATAGTCCAACCAGCTACAGAAATTAGTAGAAGCAGGGCCCACTGGCAATGAGATACTGGATCTCAGCTGGGTTATCCAGGGTAAATACACTGTAATAAATAAATACAACACTTTGCCAAAACAGAAGCTGAGACACTGTAACATTCAAAGCATTACCTTTGAAGAATCCAAAGTTTCAAGATCTCAGAGTTGGAATGTGAACATCAGCAAGTTACTTTCCCTTTCTCTGAGGCAGGACTCCAGGATTATGGCGATTCCTGCACTACTATAAAAAAGCATGCAGCTACTTCTACCATGCTTGAAAATTCTCATTAATTTTTTTTACACTTTCCATTTCTAGCAGCCCCAGATTGAACCTGTTGTGAACCTCATGACATCTCCCTCAAGGTCCCTTTCCTGCCCTTGAATCCCCCCGCAGACGGACACTCCTTTCCTTCCTTTTCTCACTCCAAACCCTGGCCCCCAAACCAGTATTCTGTGGCTCATCTCCTACAGGCAGGACTAGGTCTTCGAGGATGTATTTTGCTAGACTGGACAGGGGACTAGAGGAAGAAACCAGTGGGGGAAAGGTGGGCCAAGGAGCCCAGATGGGCGTGGTGGAATGAGGGGACTTAATCTATCCTAGATCTGCCTTCCATTTTTCTGCTCCATAACCCAACCATATCCCTCCCACAGGGACTGTTCCTGTTGCCAGATCCGGCATTTCACTTATTAGGGCCGAAGGGGTGGGTGAACCGACCTCCCCTCTTTCAGAACTCCCACCGCCAGTCTCAATCCAAGTGTGGGGTAACTCAGCATCACATGCTAGGTGACTGGGTGCACACTGGCATAAGTCCACTCCACAAGGGACCACTCCTTCCTGAATGCAAGATACTCTCACTCACTGAGTTACACATGGGGATGGTCATGCAGTGGAAAGAGGTGCCCTCCTTCCCTGCGGCAGAAGGCATCAGAGATGACAGTCAGAAACCCACCTCACTGGCTGGCACTAGACATCCCACACTTGGTGAGCGAATCTAGGTCATCTGGAGAAAATTCTCATTACATTACATTGCTCCTGGGCGAGCAAACAAACCATTTGGTTTGCACTAGACTACCACACCTGGCTGAGGCTGGGGAACAGCGCATTATGGAGGTGAGGTGCTCTGCTCCAGGGGAGGCAGGAAGCAGCTCCACCCCTACCAGCCAGCACACCAAGGAGTTGCATCTGCATAGGCTACAAAAAAAGTCATTTACTGGCCCACCCAGATGAAGGTGCCGCCATGGGGACAAGTGGGGGAATTGATGATGATTTTTATTTATTGAAGTCTCAGATTAACAACCTTTGAGCTAGAAGCTCATTTGCAGAGGTTCCACGTCAAAATACAATACAGATAAATAAACAGAACTGATAATACATAAAAGGCAGAGAATACAAAATATTAAACAAGGTTACATGCAGTTGCAATTCAGTAACAATTTCAATGCAGTTAAAAATTGCCCTTGCCGGGGTTGGGGTAGAAGGGTAAAGAGTAGGAGCAGCCGTAGGGCCTTGTCATCATTAGGAGGAGCATTATGAGAGTAAAGAAGGGTGTTCTGAGGGATGAAGAAGGGACCAGGCCAAGAAGATAGAGAAGGAGTGAGTGAGGCTAAGGTTTTGAGTGGAGTGGAGATAAGGATAGGGTGGTGTAGTGCAGGGATTATAGGATGCGGAAGTGAGGAGGATTAGGATAGGAAGAGGTGGTGCGGTTGGGCTAGAAATCACAGATCAGAGGGACTTGAAGTGCTAGGGTAGCGTAATAGAACTCTCGATGGTAAACAGGTGGAGTATTAGTGGCTATAGTCACAGGCACTGTGTGCAGTCAGGCGTGTGTGAAGTTGTGCTTTAAAGTGCCCAATTTTAGTAATCTCTACCACATCACTTGGAAGCGAGTTAAACCAGCTTGGTGCTTGGTACCCAAATGACCACTGCCCTTCAGTGGTCCTTCGAAACGGTACCGTGAAGGTATCACTATTAGCCCCTCTTGTTAACCTAGGTGTTGCAGCTTGACATAGGAGATATTGGACCCCCCAAGGCGTTAGACCTAGAGTGGCTTTTTTGGCAAGTAGGCACACCTAGTACTTAATCCTGCTATGCGGATTAAGACAGACAGATTGAGCATAGAGTTCACAGGTGTGAGTTAGGCTAGTTGCTCCTAAAACGAGGCTGCATGCTTTGCTCAACACTAGGGTGCTCCGTTTTAGTGCCGTGGCTGCCCCATAGACCACCAGCCCATGGTCTACTACAGAGAAAACTAAGCTATTTATGGCAAGCTTGAGAGTAGCATATGTAAAGCAGTTTTTGTGCCTGTACAGTTGGCCTATTTTGGCATTAGTGGAGTTTGCCACTAGATTGATGTGTTTCTAGAAGGTAAGGGAGCAATCTAGTGGGACTTCCAAGTATCCGAAATTCTGGACCATTTCCAGTTTTTCACTATTCCTATTCAGGATTCTGAGTTAGTGCGTTCTGTAGCGATTGTGGGAGGAGGAGGCAAAAACAGTATTGATCTTATCTGTGTCAATCTTCACCATTTGTCACTATTTGGGTACCGGCCGGAGGCTAGGACCCCGACGAAGATTTTTTTTTTTGGAAGTGGAGCCGACATGCAGGGGTGGCGCCACCCTTGAGGCCGACGTGCTACATGGTGCTCGTGGGTTGGCCATTACCTGGCATCGACTCAGCCCTGGCTCCAGTTCTACTTCTCCTGGCATCGAGAAAGTTCCTTGTGTGGAAGCCTCAAATTCCCTACAGCGTACTGCGGTCTAGTCCGTCGGTTCACAGTTCTGCTCGCCTTCGTACTTGGCGCCACCTCCCGGAATACCCGGTAAGACCTTTCCTTTATTTTCTATTGACATCGAGTACCTTGTTTTGTTCATTGTATTATCATTCATCATGTCTTGTTCAGGAGACATGAAGAAATCTTCACAGGCGAGTTGGCCCCCACTGCATCGGTGTCCCTGTGGCTGACTTTTTTCCACCATGGACCAGCATGATCGGTGCCTAACCTGCTTAGGCCGTGACCATAATATGGATCGTTGCGACACCTGTTTTTCTATGGACTGCTGAGTGTTGGTAATGCGTGCAGTTAAGGTCGGACGTACGCCACCGACTTTCGGAGGACAGGCTTGCACTCGGAAGGCCAAAGTTAGGTTTCTTGACCCTTCCTCCGGGTCCCCTCCTGGTCCTTTACGGCCCGTGGAAGAGGGTGGCCTCCGCCACTTTTAGCCTTGCCACAGCAGGGGCTTCTTCCATGGTGCAGGAGGCCCAGTCTGGCCCCCTCAGGGGCCGGTGGAAGGCACCATTTCAGCAATCGCTTCCTCGGAAGCGAAGGCTCCCCTGGTGTTGTGCTCTGGGACCTGCGGGTCCGAGCCGGCACCGTCTGTCTGTGCCACCCCTGACTCTGGTGTTGCTTGGCTGCAGGTCAGGCGGGCGCCAGGCCAGGAGGGCGAGAAACTGTAGGCGGCGCAGACGCGTGCAGCACGCTTGTCTCCAGTGCCGCTCACGGCGCCAGGGATGGAGGTGGCGGCACGGGCGGTGCCGCCTCTGTCCCCGGAGCTGTTCGTGGTGTCAGGGGGAGGAGAGTGGCCCCGCTCGCGGTCCTGGGACCGGCAGGGATCGGAGGGTGGTCTGGGTCCAGACTTTGCTCACCTCCCCAGACACAGAGGCTGACCCGGATTGGCTCCCAGATTCCTCTAATTCCTCAGGGTCTAGCGCTTCGGCCCCCCGCTCAGTCCCTACTGGGGAGTGGGCTGATTCCTTTGGTTCTGGGGTCAGTGGTACTGACCAGCCTTCGGGTGCCCACATGGACACCATGGGGCAACCCAGAGCCGGAGACCTGTCTGCTCCTCCAGTGGGTGTATCCCCTTCTGTGGCTGTCCTGGCTAGCTCGACTTCTGGGCCGGTCAAGGCATCCCAGGCAGGGAAGGGCTCTGCACCTCTGGCTGCCTCCTAGGAGTTGGCCAGGGGGTGTCAACTGCCTTAGCTAGTGGTGAGGAAGAGGTCCTTTTCGGAGTCTGAAGGGTTGAGTAGCCAGGGTTCAGCGCAGCGGCCTCTCCCAGGGACCCAGCCGGGTGCTGGGAGGAGTCATAGCGCGGATCCGGCATCTCCTCTGATGTCTCTCCAAGAGACATATCTTCTCAGGAGGTCAGCGGTCATCCTTTTGGACCTACATGATCCCGGTCACCTCGCAGGGGGATTTCTTTCATAGGGCACAGCTCTAGCCATTCCAGTCTGGTTGAACAGCTCTTGTCTGCCCGGACCACTGGGTATTCCCTCTCCTTTGGGATCATCCACTCGGGCCTCCTGCCCAAGCAGAGGCCGTGCTCCTCCTCAGAGGTGCTTGGCCCCCGTGCCTCTGTCATCTCCTCCTCCTATCCCAGGTGTTCCTGGTCCTATGGGGCCCCTTACCTGGGAGCAGTTCAGGGCCTCGGCTGCACTTTTCCCTGCCTACTTTAGAGCCATGGACAAGCAGGTATTTCACCACTCCCCAGTGCGGCCTGACCCTGAATCTCCGGAATCATCGGCTTCCTAGTCTTCCTTCTCCGAGGGAGAGGAAACATCCGTTCACCTTTCCCCAGTGGCTGATCTTTCCAGCTATCGGTGCTTCCTATCTCCACCCTTGGAAAGCGCAATCTGGACCGGTCGGTACAAGCCTTCCTAGGCGAGTTCAGTGCGGTCAACCTCTCGGTTCCCGCCTGGCCTGTTCCCTTCTGTGAGGTGTCGCACCAGGTCTGGCGACATCCCTTTTCCTCAGTTCCAGCCCCTAGGGACCTTCACCAGAGGTACTGCAGCCACCCCCACCCCCCCGGGTCTCCAGGAACTCTGCCTCATCCACTTCGGGCGTGACGCTTTTGCATATTCCCTCTGGGCAGAGAAGCCCAGGCCGTGACCGGCCCCTGGATTCAGACTCTTCAGACTTTGATTTCTGGGGCAGGAGGATGTTCTCTTCAGCACGGATTCTGCTCTGTGTGGCAGCGCATCAGGCCCACCATGCTACCCACAACAGGTACTTGTGGTCGCGGCTAGGACAAATCCTAGCCTCCCTGCCTGATTCGGAGGAAACCAGACAAGCCATTGCCCTCTCTGCTCAGGGCCTGGAGCTTGCAAGGCACCAAGCAAGGGCATCGTACGACACTAATGAGGTGGCTTCCAGGCTGGTGAGGACAGCGATCTGCATTAGGCGGTCGGCATGGCTTCATCTATCCCAGTTGTCATCCTTGGCCCGGCTTAGGGTGATTTCCTCCGCTTTCCAGAGAACCCACCTTTTCTCCCGTAGGGTGAGGTGGGAGCTTCAGGGGTGCCGTCCATCTCCTGTGAGGAGATCCCCGACTCACCCAGACCAATCCCAAGCCTAGCCAGGCCTGTAGGGGTTCTCCCCTCTGGTGTCTTCCCCACTGGAGGCTAAGGGACACTGTCCCTTAGGGAGGTGCTGGGCCCCCTTCAGGAGGCTCGGTACTCACTCATATAGTGATGAATGGTGAAGATTGACACAGATAAGACGTGAAAATTATGTACCTACTGTAATTCTTGATCTTTCTGTGTATCTTCACCATTCATCACTAAATCCCGCCCTCTTTCCCCCTGGGGCCTCAGTCTCTGAGTGATCCTCCTCCTCCCCGTTTGTCTCCCTTGTTGGTCAGCACCTCCCCCTCCTCCCTTGGATCAGGGAAGGTTTCCTCTGGGAAGGCAGACAGGGATAGTTGTGTTTCGGGGATTCTGGAATTTCCCCTCCTTTCCCACTCTCTCTTGGGTTGAACCTCCGGCTCCCTCTCAGGAGGAGCTGGTTGGGGGAGGGGGAGAGAAGGGGACCTCTCGAACCTTCAGTTTCCCCTAAAATTTATTTTGCAACCCTCTTTGGGGGTTATCTGTTTCTCTCTTACCAGAGGTGTTTTCTACACCTCCTTTTTCATTCCTACTGTCTTGTTGGTTGGCAGGAGGGGTAGACGCCACCCACCTTAATCCTGTGGCCTGCCTCGACCTCTAAGTGACGGGTTCTCCTCAACCCTAGCTTGTTTCTGCTTCAACCCATGCTGCATCGTGGTTATGTGCTCATGCTCTGTAATCCTTCTGGATTAATTCTGCCAGCTTTGGGTTTTAATCTGCTCCCTTGAAAGGCCTAGGTCATTGATTGGGGGTGGGCGGTGTCTCCTACACCTCCCATTTCTTCCCTCCCTCCCTTCTCCACCCTTTCCTTTCGCCCAGAGATTGGGGCCCCTCCCTTCCCAATCCCTTAGGCTTCTCTCTTTCTTTTGCTGTCCTCTCAGTCATTATTCCTCCTTTTAGTTTTATATCCTTTCCTTTTTCTATTCCTTGGGCTCCTTAGCCCCCCTCCCCAATCCTTCCTATCCTTCTAGCCAGCCAGCAGAACTGGAGCCAGGAACGGAAGTCGATGCCAGGTAGCAGCCAACCCGTGAGCGCCACACAACACGTTGGCCTTGAGGGTGGCGCTGCCCCTGCATTGGCTCCACCTCCAAAAAAAAATAAAAAATCTCCCGCGGGGTCCTAGCCTCTGGCTGGGACCCAAATAGTGATGAATGGTGAAGATACACAGAAAGATCAAGAATTACGGTAGGTACGTAATTTTCATTTTTTGTCCTCTTATAGTTTAGCATGAGTCTAGAAGTATGGAACCAGCATTCAACACTTGAGAAGAAGTCCACTTGCATCTGTTTTTACAGGATGGCAGGGTCATTGTGACTGGTAAACAATACCGCGTTATCAGCATACAATAGTATTTGATCACTGCACGCTTGGTGGAGGAGATTTAAAAACAGGCTAAAAAGGCAGGAGGCCCAAGATAAACCCTTCGGTGACCCCTGTGCAGAAACAGGGTTGACCCCTGTGCAGATACCCCTTCGGTCAGATAAAGCATCTTGGATTTTTACCTGTTGCTCTCTTCCAGAGAGATAGCTACGGAACCACCCGACGGATTAATAAAGGAGACATTTCTGTATCAGAATAGTATTTAGAGAGAAATTAAAAAAAGCTAGGGTAAAGAAATATGTTACAGACCCAGGTAGTAATGGGTATTGATTTACAAGTTTGCTTTGTATCATTTCAGACTTTGCTGCTAAGGGTTTGCATTATCATCACTCACTTGTCTCCTTCTGCTATCTGCTGCATCCGGTATGCCTCCGCCTCAGCCGGTCTTCTAACGGTAGCTATCAGTTCCTTGTCCATTCTCAAGACCTCTTTCTCCTCGATATCAATCTGCTTTCTGCGCTGCACAACCTCTATCTCAATCTCCTCCTGTCGGATGTTCTGTTGCTCTTTGGCAGCCTGTAGCTCGTAGGCCAGCTGAGCTTCGGCTTTCTGTTCACAGGTGGGGTGACAAGGAAACAGCGGCTCAGTGATATGCTACCAGTATTTCTTCCTTAGAAACAATACTATCTGATCACCTCCTCCAACAACCTAACACCAGTCAGTGGTAGTTCACATGAACAGCGTGAAAATGAAATGCAATTTAAACAAGGTACACTTAATACTGACCTAAGGTGTACACTGAACATATCTGATCAGTGCTGCATAACCTGGCTAACCCAAGATACAGTCATGCCTAGTTGAAATTTTATTAGTTGTATTTTACTGTCTGTGCTTTATCTATTCTCAGGCAGCAGAGTTGTCTCTCTTTAAGCCTTCTGCACATTAGTGCTATTTTCCTCATCAGTAGGCTCTTGGATCTTCCTGTATTTCCATTTGAACCTTGTTGTATTGTGTGTGTGTTGTTATTTTTGTATACTTCCCCTATGTCCTTTCCCCAAAAAACATCTGGAAAGGCTGTGATTTTTCAGTTCAGTACAACTTTCTGGTGAAACCTTTTTTTTTGCAATAAAGCTTTTTGGTCACTCATCACCACCAATGCCTGCTTCAAGCAATTCTCAGTCCCCTAGTCCCATCCAGTACTCCCCACCATCATACCAGTGGGGATATGCATGGGATGGAACGAAAGACACTTGACCGTCAAATCCTGTGACCAATGCGCACACAGTTTTTCTTATTTCCTCCCATATCCCCGAATACCCAGCACAGGATTAGTGTTCCCAACATCCTGTGGGGAAGATAAGCTCTCTTGCCCACTGCAGTGCTGGAACCTGGGTTCCTAGTTCATTCTCGAACCTGTGTTGCTGGCATGAATGTGCATAGCACTTCCACTAAGCCATTGGGCAGCCCACAGTGAAACTTTTTTTTTTTTTTTTTGCATTCTCTCTTTTTACATCCTACGTGCTCCACTTCAACCTCTCCTTCAGGCTCGCCAAGGCTGCTCTGATCCATCTGCCCTCCGAGCCTCTGGTCCCACATGGCAGCCACCCTCACAGTAACCTGGCGTAACGCTTCACTGGATGGGTCCCCCTCCTCCGAGGGGGAATGTGCTAGCCCCAGGGTGGGGGTGGAGCAGCCCAGTGCTACATTTGGCCCCAGGGTGCTGCTGGAATGGAGGACTAGGCAGGGACATGAATATCACTAGACAGCCGAGCAGCCGACATCAGGCTGATGTGGAGCAGTATTTCTGCTTTTTCTGGTGCGTTCCCTCCTGCGTGCATCTGTAGTGCTCCTGGACTCCACCAGAGGCAGCTACAGCGTGACGTCAACCCACTACCCACCCCAAGAGAGGAGAGCAGTCTTATGGACGCTCGATCCTCTCCTTCCTCTGCCAGCCCCTGGTGTCCCGAGTCCATTCCCGAACCCAGATCACTGGCATGAGTCAAGGTAAGGCACCACACTTCAACCCTCTGTGCCACTGGGCCAGCGCAACATTTTTAAATAATCAGACTCACTCTTTTACTTCACAATACAGAAAAACGTGACCACCACCCATCAGTCCAGGTTCAAGGGTCAATGTCTGGGAACAGCACATCTAAACTTCAATATTCGGGTCAAAGACTATACTGGCAGAGGCCGAAATGGATCTGCAAACTATGGTCAGCAACTGACTACCAATTCCTTACCTTGTGCCGTCACTGCAACTTGTCCGAAGCAGCAGCAACTGAATACCCATAACAGAGCAGAACAGGGAAAATTACGCAAACTTCTGGAACTCCAAGGCATAAAATAAGTGGGTTCGCATCAGAATTTGCTACCCATAAAACACCATTTGCTCATTTAAGTGCAGCCTTGATTAGTGCTTGCTAATCAACTGATTTATCGCAATGCAGTGAAAACTGCGGCAATTCTTCTCACAATTCGACATTTCTCCCCAACTTGCACTCTTCTGGACCATTTCTTCCAAAAGAAAAAAAATAATTTTGTGAAACTGTTTTTCAAACCTAGCTGGTGGCTAATCACAATTTTGTCGATTAGCAAAGACTGCTAATCAAGTTTCCAAAAATTATTTATGCCTTGAACTCAACTACCTGAAGCACGGGACTGCCTTCCTTGACGATGAGTGGGATGGTGGTACAACTAGCTGTGGTCACTCAGGTCAGTACAGCAAATCATATGTTGTTCTTGGGCCCCAGGGTCATCGTCCCCATGTACTCCTGAACTCGAATGCCTCATTCTAAATACGTACTTTGGTACAGCTGTGCTGACAGACCAGCATGCTCTCCTACAACTAGCATACCTTAGTATTTACTTCCTGGGTGAAGGATGCCTTTTGCATTTCAAATGCTCGTTTGGAGTCTGCGATCTTGGTTTCAGACATGTATTTAACATCCAGCATTTCCTTCTTACATTCTGCTTCCTATACAAGTAAAAAGCAAAAAGGTGTAAGGACAAGATAACTTGGCAACAAAAACCAAACCATGTCATGCATCCCATCTACTGTTCATACTCTTTCGACAAGTAGTTTTGATCGCTAATTTTAACATAATTTTGTTATGATTTATTTTTGTTTTTAATGCTGCTGTTCCTATATTTAGGACACCAAACACAAATTTAGATGATCCTCCTACTCTGGTCTCACTATCCACCTACAATGGGCATGAAAGCCACCATAAGAAGAGACGCTGCATTTCAGTCAGAATATGCGCTCATTTTGGCTGGCCATTTTGCACCAATATCCTGCAGACTCGAAGCAAAATATTCTGTAGTTAAATATTAGTTGTAATTTATTTGAAATGGATGGGGAAACAAATCCCTCAATATAAGACAGTTGGCAGAGCAATTTTGCCTATGAAGATCTCAGCGTGTCATCACAGATCGGAACTAATTTGCTGCCAGTTTCTCCTCTCTGGACAATTGGAAATGGCCTCCAATAACATGCATCCCCTTGCTGCTCCCTGCTCTAGTGACAGTGAGACACTGCGCCACCCAACTCCCTGCTTACTCCCTCCCTGGGGGTTAACAGCTGCTACTGTGGCATCACCCCCCCCCACCCTTTCTTATCAGCAAACAAAAGTATTGGAAGAAAAACAGTCCCTCCTCTGACACTCCACTATAAACAAAAATGGCTGCTTCAGCATCAGCACCAGTCACACTTCCCTAACCCCTGCTCCCCATGAGTTTTTGGAAGCAGGTGCTCTGGTGACAGAAACAATGCTCCATCCCCTGCCCCGTTAGATAACTGAAATCTCTCTGACGGCAGCAACACTCCCCTAAACCTGCTCCATGTGGGCCAACAGAAACGAACATTCTGACAGCAGCAAAAAACACACCCTACACTCACCAACAGAAGAAATCACTTGTCAGTAGAGAACCAGTGGTGGCAGTTGCTCTTTACAGAACATATATAAGGCCTTGTACTGACTACGGCATCCAATCCTGGGCAATGTTGGAATTACACTTTATGAGCTCAGGGAGCAAGGGGGTCCGTAAGGACCTCATCTTTAAACTGAGCATCCCTTCCCATTAAAAGTCTATTCCAGTGATGTGTGAGCTACTGGAGCTCATGCCAGAGCTAGTGGGGCTCAGCCCTGGCAAGCTCTCCTCTAATTCTAACACTGGTCCTGGGGCCCTCATATAGAAAACAACAAAACCAAAATGGAGAAATATAGGAGGCAAGCAACAAAGAGGATTACATGCATGCAGATTAAAAATTATGAGGGAAGGCTAACTACTTTAGGGTTTCATAGCTTGCAGCAATGGAGAATTCATAGGGACTTTTTGTAAACAAAATTAAAAAAAGACAAGGAATTACTAACTTCATTTGGTTTGGAAATTAAAACCCCTGCATATCAAACGAGGGGGCACAATATCCAACTGAAGGTGAAGAGCTTTAAAACATATAAAAGGAAAGCGTATATCACACAAAGAATTATAAATATTTAGGAACTCACTGCCTCAAGAAATAGTTGAAAGTAATTATTTAGATATCTTTAAACATGTCCTTCATAAACACATGGACAAGGGAACATACAATAATTATTCCCACTGAGTAGTGGGGAACAGTTCAAATAGGTTCTACCGTCTGCTGTCCTAAAATTCTAGTATAAATTCCAGTAGGAAACAGAAACAGTATGGTTTTGCTTGAGAAGTCTATAGCAATAAAGATGAGCAGAGTACAGAGAAATATCCCCATCTATTTAATGGGGTATAATTAACCTACTCGTATTCCAGCATCTCTCTCTGCCTCGGCCACACCGATGTCTGCATCTCTCTGTACAACTGCTGTCTGAGTCTTTCCTAGGGAACTCAGGTACTCCACTTTATCATATACATCCTACAGAAAAAAAAAAAAGATTTCCTTTATCCAGCCAACATAATTTTGTCAAATATACATTTTCCCCTGCAAAGGACCCCATCCACAGCTCATATCATGAAAAACAAACCGTTTTGTGCAATCCTGTCTGTAAAGCCCCAAACTGTGACGCTAAGCCTGAAGTACTGCATAATCAGTCAACAAAACATTTTAGTTATCTTTGTAACTTTTTTCCATAAAGTTTTCTGCCTCATGGTCGACGCAGGCAGGCTCTCAGGCCTGTCCCCACCCCAACCACCTTCCATAGTACTCACCAGATCCAGAGTCCCTCACGGATTGCCACCAGTTGGTGGGGTGGGGTGGGGTGGGAGTGAGGGGTGGAGGCCGTGCTCCCCTGATGACCCACATCCAATAGTGGGATCCAGGAGGTGGTGCTGGCCGGGGACAGGCAGGGAGGGCTTGATGTAGCACGCGCTGACCTTTTCCATCTTCTCTCAAATTCCTCTGCCATCATGGCATGTAAGTGTGTGCGCATGGAAGCATGCACACCCTATGGAACTGTGGCCCCTCCCAGCAGTGTTGCTTGTGAGCTGACTCTACCACTAGGTCTCCACCTGGTGGCAGTCGAGGGCTGATATGGCATGCCTCCCCACACCAGGAGAACAGAACAGTCCACTGAACGCTCAATTCACCCCCAACTCCTAGCGAGTAGACTTTGCACCCAAGCCCAGTTCGCCGGCGTGGCACGTGGTAGGACTACCGCCGAGTCACTGGCTTGGCTTTATTTTTGTCAAGAACTGTTACGTACTTACCGTAAAAGCAGAGCTTTGAGAGAATGTCTTTCATCAGGCCACATCTATAAAACAGAGCTGTCAGGCACTAGGACCACATGGAAACTTTGCAAGCAGTTTACCAGAGGCCACCCATGATGATGTCGGGCATCAGCACGCATATATAAACATTGGCAGCCCCTTCTTTCCTCAGTTCCCCACAGGAGATCAGTCTTGGAGGACCTCCCTTTCAGGGAACTGGGAGAGAACGCAGCCCCCTACAAGATAGGTGAGGCCAAGGGCTGGAAAAGATCCCCCAAAAGACATGGGCAGCACATTTAGAGCTGTAGACCCAGAAGGGAGATAGAGGGTGGGTCGGCATAGCCTGATAAAAGAGATTCTCTTGAAGATCTACTGTTATGGTAAATACATAACTGTTCTATCATTTTTAAGGACATCTCTTTCATCAGGCCACACCTATGGAACGAGCACCAAGCAGTACTGGAAACTAACAGTCTGTGTGGCTGGAGCCTACGGGCCTAAGCGAGGAGGCCATGAAGCATAGGTAGGTCAGAGCCAGCCTTTCTTCAGGGAGACAATTTCCAGACTGTAGTGTCAAGAGTTAGTGTGGACAGGATGATGTCAGGTGATAGCTGCACAAATTTCTGCAGCAAACACATCTTGGAAACAAGCAACAGAGGTGGTCCTACATCTTGTGGAATGATCATGAACCTCTCCAGAAAGTTCCTTACCATACTTCTTGTAATAGAAGGTAATACACTGTGTTTGCCATTTGGGTAAGCACCGTTGAGGAACCAGAGGGCCCTCTTTCCCGGGGGGCAAATGAGACAAGCAACTATGAAGACTTCCTGCAGTCCTTCGTGTGATGTATACAGTACCAGAGTATTCAATGTACATCTAGGGTATGAGGCAATGTTTGTCCTAGGTTGGTATGCTTAAGAAAATAAAGTGGCAGGTGGATGATTTGATTTAAAGTAAAGTAAACTTAGACACCACCTTTGGTGGAAACTTAAATAAGGAGACTCGCACATTAGATCCTGAAAACTCTGAAATTTTCGAGCAGAAGAATAGCAACTAAACATAGCGCTTTCAAAGAAAGAAAGGGTAAGCCACAAGTAGCAGTTGACTCAGAAGGGACCAAAGTAGGCCTGTCCAAAACAAAATTCAGGGGCAAATGAGACAAGCAACTATGAGGATTTCCTGTAGTCCTCTGTGTGATGTATACAGTACTCGAGTATTCAAAGTACAGCTAGGGTATGAGGCAATGCTTCCCCAGTTAGTATACTTAAGAAAATAAAGTGGCAGGTGGATGATTTGATTTAAAGTAAACTCAGACACCACCTTTGGTGAAGACTTAAACAAGGAGACTCGCACATTAGATCCTGAAAACTGAAATTTTCGAGCAGAAGTAATAGCAACTAAACACAGCGGGAAGGAAGGAAGGAAGAAGAAAGGAAGGAATATGCCACAAGTAGCAGTTGTCTCAGAAGGGGCCAAAGTAGGCTTGTCCAAAACAAAATTCAAGCCCCGAGCCAAGACTGGACTGTGGACAGGAGGCTTCAAGTGTAGAGCACCTCTTGAAAACGTAGGTGCCACCTCCAGCTGGGCAACCCTATGGCTCTCTATAGGCACCTGGAAGGCTGAAAATGGCAGCTAAGAGTACCTTGATAGAGAAGCTTTGCAGGCCTGTATTTGACAAGGACAGCAGGGATTCTAGGACCTGATTAACTGGGCAAGTAACTGGATCAAGATGAGGAGAAGCAGCCTGCTAGGCAAACCGCTTCCACCGCAATGGATAGGTGGATCTGGTGGATGGCTTCCCCGTATCCACCAGGGCCTCGACTGCCCTTTGGGAAACTCCAGACCGGCAATGGCTATGTTTTCAGAGGCCATGCATAAAGACGAAGCAATGTGAGGTCTGGATGGACCAGGGCTCCCTGTTCCTGTGACAGTAGGCCCTTACAGGTACTAGTGGTTCCACTGCCTGCTGTTATGTTGGTGGAGATCAGATCTGAGAAAGTCACCAAGAAGAAATGAGGGACAGTGTGGCTCCCTCCACTTGGAATTTGATTAGCACCCTGTGAATTAGAAGGAAGAGAGGGAGGGCATACAGGAACCTCCCCGTCTAAGAGAGGGACAATGCTTCTCAACAGAAAATTCAAAGTCCTGGACCAAGCAAGCAGAAAAGTGGCAATTTTGCGTCGTGAGGAGATGCAAAAAAAAAGGCGACCCTGGAAGACCTCACCTGTCAAACAGGTCTACTACTACTAAGGTCAACTGGTGCAGTCTGGACTGGAACCGGTGTAGTGGATTCGCCAAAACATTTTGGGCACCTGGAAACAAGTATCGCTAACAGTTCTACACTCTGTCCTAGAGCTCAATTACAAGCTTTCATCACTTCCCTGAATGGGAAGAGAGTGAGTGCCCCCTTGCTGGTGGATGTAATATATTATACTGCTGCTGTCCATCGGTACTGACAGAGGACCCAGGAAAAGATGAGCTGGGAAGTCCTATAGCCCATACAGGACAGCCCTCATCTCTAAAATGTTTATATGCAGGGTGTACCCCACTGTGGTCCACATACCCTGCGTCTAGAGAGGCTCTCAGTGTGCCCCTTCCCTGTCTCATCCCTGAGGCCTATGTTGTTAGAATCTAACTGGGGAGGGGATCAGAAAAGGAACCCCCTTTAATAGGCTGCCAGATTCCATCTACCATTGGAGCAGTTTGCGGATAGGGGAAGGGACTAGAACCTGCTGTTCCAGATTGTCAGTACACTGGTCCCACTGGACACTTACAGTCCACTAAGGAATCCCCATATTTAGCCTGCCTAGAAGTACTGTGACACTGGCTGCTGCCAGGAAGCCTAAGAGCCATAGGACTGTCCTGGATGAGACATACCCACTTGTCGGGTACCAAATGGGCAAAGGCAATCAATCGTTCAGCCCTGTCCAGAGGTAGGAAGGCTGAAACTTGAGCTGTGTCCAAGACTGCCCCTATATACTGCAGTCTCTGATAGGATGTCTACACCTATTTTGATATTTAGACTGTGACCCCCCAGGGCAGTGAACAGTTGCTTGGGGTTGTGCTGTAGAGACCTCAGGAGTGGACTCTGGAGCTGACTTTCAAAGGTCAGACATCCAGGCAAGACAAGATATACTGGTCTGCCCTATGAAGGGCTCCTGTTATCATCGCCAAGTACTTAATAGAAGACTCCTGGCACAGAGGACAATCTGAAAAGGGCAACACTCTGAATGGGAAATGTGCTCTGGAAACAAGAACCTCAAGTACATTATATGATGTTTTTTGGATTGTAATATGGAGATGTGTATCCTTCATATGTAGAGGCCAGTGCCAAGCCTCCTTTTAAAGCAGCGGGAGAAGGCTTGTGCTGGAAGACTCTCCAGAACCTAAGTTTCTCTGGGTCTGTGAGAACATGTTCCATGGCCACTTTTTTTGTTTTAAGCAAAGGTAATACTCCCTGCTAAGAAAGAGGCAGGTGTGCAAGAGGATAAGGCACATATGGGGAATGGTCTTGAGAATATCAAAAAGGTCCACAGCATGCCCTTAAGCAACAGCTCTAGAGCTTAAAAATGTATAGTCGGCCTGGTGGCACTGAGGGTTGGGGCGCTGGACGCCACACCTCGCGCCACGCCAGTGACCCGAGTTCGGGAGCAAGCTCTGGCGCTGGCAGGGAAGAGGTGAGGATTGAGCGCCTGCAGGGCTGCTATCCTCCCCAAGGGGAGGGCAGGGGATAGCTCGGCGCGCCAGTGGCTCCCGGTGGAGATGAGGGGCACTGCAGCGCGTCAGCTGCACGTCAAGCAGTGTGGATGACGCGTGCAGAGTTGCCATGCGCCAGCGCGTCATGGGTGCACCACGCAGGGGGAAGGGCACCAAGAACACGGAAAAACCTGGCTCCGTGGGGCAGGTGACGGCACCTGACGTCCATGCCCAACGCCAGATCCACCCTGCCTGGCCTTTCAGTTCCTCCGTCCGGGCCCCACTCCCACAGCCAGAGTCTATGTATAAGGGCGTCCAAAGAGGAGGGGTGGCCCCACCCCAGAGGGGTTAAGCTAGGGATGCTGGCTGTTGGGGGGAGGCACAGGATCAGGAGAACCTCAGGCAGGCAGGATGCCTGAGAGAGGCTCCACAGGCTGTGACCAGAGGGAAAAAGATAAAAAAAAAATGTATAGTCACCTACCTTCACTGATCTAAGTGATGGAAGAGGCTCAGTCCAGTAACTAACCCTTGGAGGTAAAGGGGGTTCGTCGAGCCAAAATGGTGGTGGGGGGCCGGCGGGGACAGCTCTTTCTGCACCACCTTTGGGAATTCTTTGTGCACTGGTTAGGTAGAACTAGAGGCCAGTAAGTATGTTGATTATGCTGTTCTGTTGCCACCTGCCTGCAGTTTGGAGTGGCCAGCTACACAAGAGCTCTACCTATAAACTGGGTATGGTGGAAGGGGCGCTACACATCTTGGCAAACCTTGCCATCCTAAGCCAGTCATATCTTTTGAGGCAGGTGCTTGGAGTTGCAGTCCTGGTTAGAGTTATCTGACACATGGCAGGTAATGCAGATCGAGTGTTTGCTCTCATCAGCCCCTGCAGTGAGATTTTTAGATAGATTCCTGCTTAGGGGCACCCTCTGGTAAGGCTCGTTTGTCTGTTGTGGCATTTTTCTGTAGGGCATTTCGGCACTCTATAATGTGGGCCTGGTGGTAGGCTATACACAGGCCCAAAGATGCTGAGGTTTAAACTTTTTTTTCAGATCATCCAAATCGCCTGGACTCCTCGCCAGGAGGGAGGGAACTCAGGTGTTATAGCTCCTTGGACATACCACAGGCAGCATTGGACATACCGAGTCAGCATCCTCTAAAACTGGTAGGACAGCTGACACCCCAACAGTAGGATGGTCAGGCAACTCAAGGGGATTTATAAGGTCCCTTTTGGTTGTTTGTTACTCCACCCCCCCCCCAAGCCAAATCCATGGCAGTCTGCAAATACTGTAGCATGGTGGGGAAAGTAACATCCTCTCGAGGGAACTCAGAAGTGTTTAGGACAGAGTCCTAACTGCAGGTGACATTGTGGAACTGGTGGCCTGATTATGGGGCTCTCCACATAGCCTTGCTCCTCATCTTCCTGCATGCATATAGTCATTGTCACTTGCTAGCAACGGGAGGGAAATAGCAGGTCAGTGATGTTTGTGGCACACGATGAGGACTAGTAGACCGCCTGGAAGTTGATGTCTGTATTGGCTACGGATGCGACACAGGGCTGATAATGTCCGCCCTCTCCTACCCCAGCAAAGAGTGTGTTGGGGAGGGGGAGTCCATGGGGAGGCAGAGGCACTATCATCGACGTGAAGGTACCAGCCTTAACAGGCTTGGTAATGATCACCCCATATCCCGGCCATGGTTACCGGGGGAGAGGGGGATGATGATTGATGTGAGAGGTAGAGGCACCACTGTTGATGTCGGTGTACCAGCTGTAGCTGGTATGATGACAATTCGCACCCTAGACCCCAGTTTTGATGTGCTGTCGATGTTCGGGGAGGGGGGGGTAGGCTATTGGGTGCAAAGAGCTAGGGCAATCTAGAGTGCACCGGGGAGGTCTTCATCCTGTGCCTGTTCCGGCGCTGGTACCCGTGACTCCTACGCTGCTGACACCAAAGTTGAATGTCCATGAACAGGTTGACGGGGTCAGCGACACGGCTATGTCTTCCACCCAGTTGTGGGTGAAAGACCCCAGCAGATACTACAGGCAGTAGCATTATGGTCTGGGTCTAGGCTGTGGACCTCGAAGCTGTGGGAGTCGCCGCTGCAGATCTGCTCTTAGTCTGGCACAAAAACAGGAGGAGAGAGTGGGTGGTTCCTTTTTCTGTTAGATCGTTTTAGAACTGTAAGAAAAAAGGTTTTATTACCAATGCTGCTAAAGCGCCATTTCCACAGTGGTCCGCCGAGGCTTGATTGATGGTGGGAAAAAAACTGAGGAGAGAAGGGGCCGCCCACGTTTATGTATGTGCGCCCATGCCTGACGTCATTGTGGGCGGCCCCTGGTACACTGCTTGCAAAGTTTCCATGTGGTCCTACTACCTGGTGGCTCTATGTTCCACAAGTGTGGCCTGATGAAAGAGATGTCCTTGAAGAAGATCTTGTATTTTTCAATGTAAGAACAGGTTTCTCGCTTTGCACAGAATACAGCTTCTGGTATGGAACCTCAATGAAAATACATAACAGACAGGGTAGACTCATCTTGTGCAACAGACAACCAACCTTGGATTTGGCTTCCCACATTACACTGCATAGATAATAAGGGAGTCATACAATAAACTATCAAGTGTGTAACAGTGTGCGCGCATGTGGAGTATTCCATCTGTCAGATCAGCCACTAATAGTATTTTCCCATTTGTTTACTACGGGTTTTGTTAGCTGCAATCTGTGATTTAAAATGCCAGCTTTGTAATCTGATTAGCTGCACAATGGTCCTGTCATGTGCCTGTCTCTTTCCCTCAAGTTCGGTGTGGAATGATCCACTTGAATCCTTTGTGTTTTGCTCTACGATTGTACTATTGGTTATGCATCATCAGTGCTGTTTTGTGATCACTGCACATAGCATTCAGCCTGCTTCACTGTGTGACCCCAGTAGGATTGCCTGTATAAATTTTACATTCTGCTTATGTATCCTTACTGCCCTAGTCATATTGTTTACATTGCTCACATCATTAGTGCTGTTTTGTGATCACTGCATATAGCGTTCACTGCTGCCCTGTGTATCTCCAGTGGAATGATCTGCCTCTTCTAGTGCTCACTAACAACTGTTCTTCCATCCCCCTCTTCTCCATCCTATTCCTTCCTTACTCCTACTTCCACTCTCCCTACCTTTTATCTTACCCCATTCTGTGTCTGCTTTCTCTCACCCCCCCCCCCCAACTCTCTGGCTGCCCCCACCCATTTTCTGCCTAGTGCACAACTTCCTATTTAGAGTCTCCCTATCTCCGCATCTCTATGCTGCTCCCACTTCCTACCCATACTCCTCTCTTCTGACCTTGGTACTCCCTTTCGGCCTCCCCTCTGACCTCGGCACTCCCTTCCACCCTCCCTCTGTTTTCTGTCTAGTGCCCAAACTCTATCTAGGGTCCTCCTTTCTTTGTGTCTCTGTGCTGCCCTCATTTCCTACCCATTCACCTCCTCCTTGCTGCTTTCTCACTCTTCCGCTTACTTTGCTGTCTACAGCACAAACTCCCTATATAAGGTCCCCCTACCCCTGTATCACTGTACTGCTCACCTTCAGACTCCCATCCCTGCCAGGCTGGCTCTCTCCCTCCACTAGCTCCACCTTACTCCTTCTACACTGCATCCTTCTCCTGCTCCTCTCTCAGCTTAACTCTGCTCTTCTTCTCCTTGTTCCCCTCCCATCTAAGCCTTACTCCCTCATCTTGCTCCATCGCTACTCCTCCTGTAGTGCATTTCCTGCCCCCCTCCGCTGCATAAGCTCTCTCCCCTCTCTCCTACCACCAACTTCCCCTGTCCTCCAGGCTTCCTGTCTATCAAACATGTTCCTTATTACCCTCTCTCTCTTTCCCCTCCTGTTTACCTTTGCTTTCCTTCGTTCAACAAGCTTGCCCTCTTTATGCCCTCCCCTTCTTCCACCCTTCCCTCCCCCTCCTGCCTTCCTTCTCTTCTCCATTCATCCTGGCTTCCTGGGCCCTCACTCTACCTTCCTCCTGCCTCCATCTTGAATCTATTAAATCCTGGCTTCCCACCCACCCATCCCCCTCCCTACTCTCCCTCACAACAGCCACAAAAACTCTCCTCTGTCCCAGTTAAGCTCCTTATCTCACTGCTGCTACTGGTTGCAGGAGACATTGAGCCCAGTCCTGGACCTGCTCACTCGTCTACCACCTGTCTCCCCAAAGAGTTGAGAGTGGCACACCTCAATGTCAGAAGCCTCATCCCTAAGGTAGACCTGCAACAACTGCTCATGGTTAACTTTCACTCAGATGTGTGAATTATCTCAGAATCTTGGCTTCCCCCAAGATTCTGGATACTGAGGTCGCTATAGCTGGGTATTTCATTACTCCCCAGGATCATGCCAGCAGGGGTGGTGGTGTTGCCATTTACCTCTCCTCTATCATCCAGTTCACCCCTATACTCTCTCTTCTCCATCTGCCTACGAACTTTTACTCCTCAAACTCTCCCTCCCGTTCTTTATCCCCATCTTTGTGGCTGGTGTTTACTGCTGCCCAGGCTTCTCCCTCTCTGGTCACTGACCTCCTCACTACAATTCTCCACCCATGCCTCGACAGAAGAATTACTCATCCTTGGGGACTTCAATTTAAACTGGCTTTCCCCTTCTCATTCCAAATTCTGCCAAAACATTAAGTCCCTTAATCTTTCTCAACTGATCTCTAACCCTACCAGCCACAACCACAAATCTCTCAATCACACCGTAGTGGACTGGGTTCTTGCCTCCCAACCCCACTGGATTACTGATGCCGGCACCCTTCCAGACACCCTCAGTGACCATCATCTGGTCTACCGTGTCTGCAAATCACCCCAAAGCCCCAACCAAGCTCCTTCACATCCAGTCCTTCCTATCACTAGACTTATCCTCCCTCCACGCAGACTTGGCAGCTACTGACTGGTCACCAATCTCCTCTGCCAGCTCCACTGATTCTGCCCACCCTCAATTATTTAAAGTCCAAATTTCAGTCCATCTGGGACCGGCACGTTCCCCTCAGAAAAAAAAAAAAGTCTGTGTTTCCCACCTCCCTTCCTAATTGCTGGCCTGCCTGCATGTTCAGGATCTTGCCTGGAAGTCTCACAAGTCCTCTGGCTCCCCTGCTGATTTACTCAAAAACCTTGCCCTTCGCAACACCTGTAAGCCACTAGGCCTGCCAAAGCAGAGTACTTTGCCACCACCTTCCAGACCAACATTAACCACTCCCTCCACCCAGTCCTCTGCCCCAGTCCTCAAAGTAAGTGATGTTGCCATTTCTGACCCCCTCTCTGTTGTCTCCGAATTCAACACTTTCTTTACTATCTGTGCCTCCTTCCCTTCTCTCCTACATCACTCCCAGCCATCCCCCTACCCCCACCTACCCTTCCTGTCTCCCCTTTCTCCTTCTCTCCTATATCTCCTGCTGAGACTCTGAAGTCCCTCCTAGCCCTAAACCCTCTTTTTTTTCTCTATATACATTTTATTCTCCTTACATCTCCAGCTGCTCCCTTCTGACCGACCCTAACAACCCCGTCACCCAGGAATCACCAGGTCTTACCTTCCTGCCCAGTCCGGATGCGGAGCCTGCGAAGGGTCGGGCTGTCATCCTGAAACTGGAGGGTTTTTTCCACTGGTTTTCTCCCATTCCCTTGCTGAGGCGCACACAGCCCGACGGCGTGCGTGGAGACGCATGCTTGTCTGCAGAAGTCCCACAGCACCCTCCCTTCTGCTGGTATCCTCAGACCTGCACTGCCCTCTGGCCTCCACCTGGAGGCAGTCGTTTGGTGGGAGCACCAGTCCTCCCTCCCCAGGAGAGGACAGCTGTACTCCGGACACTTGATCCTCTCCCTCCCCTGCCGACCCCCGGCGGCCCGTGCTCATTCCTGAACATGGGTAGCTGGCGTGGTGCGAGGTGTGGCATCCAGTGCCTCATCCCTAAGCGCCACCAGGCCGGCTTGCCCTAAACCCTCTTAAGGGCAGGAGCCCTGATGGGCTCGACACTAAACTCCTCCATCTCTCTGCACCAGCTATTGCTCTACCACTCTCCTTCCTTCCTTCTAAACCTCTCATTCTCCCTTGCCTCTGTCCCTGATGCATGGAAACATGCTACTGTCGTACCCCTTCCCAAAGAAGGCAACCCCACCAGTCCTGGAAATTATCGCCCTATTTCCCTGCTCCCCACCCTTGCTAAACTTCAAGAGCACCTAGTACTTTCTCAGCTCTCCCCCTTCCTTGATTCGTCCTCTTTCTTCACCCCTTTTCAGTCTGGTTTCTGTAAATTCCACTCCACTTCCTCCTCCAGCTTACAAACTCCATTCTTTTAGGTATGGACATGGCCTTATCACCTCTGCCATCTTTGTCGACTTGGGCAAAGCCTTTGAAACTGTAGCCCAACCCCTTCTCCTTGACAAACTTATAGCAGAGGGGCTTTCCACATTTGCTACGAACTAGTTTCACTCCTATCTTGGTGGTAGGACTCAATCACTTAGGAATTGGAGATTCCTTATCCCCTCCACTCTCTACCACCACCACTGGTGTCCCCCAAGGTTCCGTCCTTGGCCCAATTCTCTTTTCAGTTTTCTTGAATGACCTCCCCGCTGCTTGCATGTCTGCATCCATCCATATATACACATATGATACACTTGTTTACACCTCTGCCCCCCCCCGTTTGATGGCCAAGGTCCAACTGGACTTCGACAATGTCCAGCACTAGTTCCGATCAAATCAACTGTCACTCAATGTCAAAAAAATGGTCTCCATGACCTTTAGCACTAGGCAGAAGCTCTTTAGGCTTACTGACCTTCCCCTCCTTCCACACCCTTGATGGGGCCATGATAAATGATGTTCTCACCTTTAAGTACCTCGGGTCTGGCTCGATCAACACCTCGACTTTTCTGGGCATGTGGATGCCATCCACAAAAAACTACACCCTAAACTAGGTGCATTATACAAGAACTGTGGTTGCATCTCCCTGCCAGCTCATACAGCCGTTGTCCAGAAAATGATTCTCCCCAATTTTGACTATGGAGACACTGTCTACAGTGCTGCTCCTAAGTCCATCCTGACCAGACTGGATTCCCTCTTCCACTCCTTCTATCACTTTGCTTTGGACTGCCCACCTCGCACCCATCACTGCTCCCTTTATACCTCCCTCTCCCTTGTAGCCAGGCACCTCTCTCATTGTACCTCCTTTATTGCTAAATTCTGGCTTGGTTCTCTCCCCTCCTCTCTCTCTCCCTCACTTCCTGCTACACACATCGTAACTCTGGCTTTCCACTCCCTTGCACACCCTATTAGGTTATAATCAGCTGGCCAGGCTGCCTTCTCCTACTGCTTCCCCAAACTATGGAATTCCCTCCCCCTCGCCATCCACTCTGCCTCTTCCCTATGCTCTCTCCTCTCTTCTCCTCAGTTTCTCTTCTCACTCCTGCAACTGCACCTGACCCCCCCGTACCTCTCTTCCCGTCCTTCCACTCCATCCACCTCTCCCACCACTCATCTCCATTCCCCTCTAACTCCTCCCCTAGCTCCAGCTGCCAACCGCCATTTCCCCCCTCTTCAAATAGACTCTTCTTGACTACCTACTGGTAAGCTTCACTACCACCTGCCTGCATTGTCTGCACTTTGCACTTAATTTGTATCCTCTTGTTGTCTTGGGGTTGCATCTTGCTATATCCATGCCAATGTAATATTTTGCTTAAATGCCTTCGTTGTTGCCTGTAATACAATGCTTATATGATGCTTAGTTATGTTTTTACCTGCTATGTAAATACCGCTCTATTTGTTATTCATGACCCTCCTTCACCTCCTCCTCCCAGGACGCATTTGGAAACAAGTTATCAGCTCAGTATGTCTTTCCTGGTGAAACTTTTTAAATAAATATTTAATGAGATATCATTTGGTATTTTGTTTGGCTTCCAGCTGCTACCATTACAGTACTGATTGTGACTTTTCATGTTTAACTACTTTTACATCTTACTACAGGGGAAGGAGCAAAATGGTGCTCTAACGGCCATCCACATACTCAATGTTCTCTCCAGCTGAAGGGTTAACCTCGCTGACTCCACCTCTACCAGGCTGAGGTGCAGTTGAGAGCTTGCAGATTGCTCTGGGTATGGACACGCCAAGTGCATTGGTCTAATAGGCCTGCTAACACTTGAAGACGCAAGCATGCGCTATGTAGGAGTGACCTACAAGGGGACAAATGACCACTGATTGAACAGGTGATGTCCTGCACCCCCACCCATGTTTATGTCAGACTCCTAGCTGCCTTGGGGATGGCCTCGGGAGACCTCCACTGTGAGTGGTTGATTGTGTGAGGGAAGCTGCTGTGAAACGGAGGGCAGAACCCCACCTCTGGAGAGAGATGCAGCAGTGTGTCAGGGATACCCCGGGGTCCCTAAGAAATAGGCCAGGAGGATCTCTGTGAATGGAGACAGGGCACTGCCAGAGACCGAAGGAGTTTCTAGTCAGGGGGCCTGGGAGGTAAAAAGAACTACAAAAAAACACAGCATTTAATCTGCTGGAAAAACAGTGCAGTTAAAACTACAATTTGCTGGATGTATCAACTTGTGTACTATCCCAGTACACACTCATAGTTTAGAAAGGAAAATGCAATATTAAGAGTTCTCTGTTTTGTTTGTTTAATAATTAAATGTACAAAGGTTCCCAGAGACAGCACATGAGGACATCATCATCATCATGTTGAACTTAACCTGTACATGGCAGAGCCAGTGAAAAAAGTTGTACTTATATCAGCAATACAGCTACCAGAAAATAGAACACAAGGAGGGCCAACACATACCCACATTAGGGACCCACAACTCCACCTCCCACCTGATGGGCAGCAGAGAGGACTGATAAAATGTTACTGCAGAATTACCATCTCCGACTCTCCACTCAGTTTAAGAACTCCACTTACCTTGATAGTAAAGCTGAGGATCTCAATCCCCATCCGTCCCACGTCAGGAGCTGCCACCTCTCGTACCAGCTTAGCGAACTGATCCCTATCCTGATAGATCTGTTCCACTGTTAGAGTACCTGAGAGAGCGTAAACAGGGTATCAAGGAAGAGACAACTGCAACAGACTCAACATGAAAAATCCCACAAGTAGAACAATTTTTTTTCTTCTTCCTCTTCCAACTCTTGGAGCCAAAGCCCTGGTAAACAGCACTGAAGTTCTTGAGATTCCCCAGCTCTACACATCAGGCACACAATTTGAGTCTGTAATAAGTCTTAACTGCATTCAGAGACATATGCTGGTGCCGGTCAGTATAAAAACAGATGAAACTGCATCTTGCAGCTCAGCCAACCCTAATCTACAGCAACAGTGGCACTCAGTGGCTACTTGGGCTAAGAGCAGAGGAAGATAGGTATGACTCTCTGTGGTTATGCCTTGCTGCTCCCACCTAAACCATCAGTTGCCTATTGCCATGCAAGGGACAGAGAAGGAGGGAGACTAGCTGTAACAAAGTAAAAATCCCAAACTTACCCGAGGCACCAGGCAAACTAACAAAAACACACCATGTACAGCAAAGATAATTTTTTTCCATTCTATTTTGTCCCCTTACCCACTATCTGGGCCCTCTCACTGCCACTTACCACAGCTTCTCTCCTTGGGCCAACATGTGCCATAGATAGTCCCCCAGCAGGGTTGTGTCACCCCTCCTCCTCCTCCCCCCCCACAGGACGCTCATGGTCCGGAGCGAGACAGCTGGGTCGAGGGGGCCAGATATACCAGGACAGCTTGCCCCGGTGCTAGGACTCATTGTTCCTGTTTTCTTCTCCCCCTCGGTCCTGAGGTTGCACGTGTGGTGATGCCATGACGTGAGCACGTTGAGCGTGTCAGTACATCGACGCCCACCTCCACCCCATCCTGCTTCTGTGTCCCTCCAGCTGCACTGCCACCTGTGGTCACCCAGGTGGCAGTGTTGGGGCAGAGGATACAAACCTCCCTCCCCAGAGGAGAGGAGCATCCTCTGGGACACTCGATCCTCCACCCCCCAGCTGATCCCCCGATGACCCGAAATTGCTCCCGATCCCGAGTTGCCAGTGTCGTGAGTGGTAGCGCTACTGCTGCACTGACAGGCTGGCAGCAAAGAGACTTTTTAAACAATTAAACCCTTTTTAACAACAGAATATTGGTAGAATGGCACTCACTCAGACACTGTAAGCTGAAATAAGGAAAAAAGCAGGCTTGCCAATTTAATCTTTTTTAAAACAGGCACAAATGAATTTAGAGTGCCTGTAGATACAAACAGCATCTACCTGCTGGAGTTACTTAGAGAGGGAAAAGTAATAAAAACTGCAGAGTTACAAATAAGAGGAGGATCTCTTAAGATGTGCTGCTGCCACAACACACTGGTAAAAAAAAAACTGCAGAGATGAGGCACTGCAACACTCATGGCACAAGCATTTCATTCTGCTAGGGACAGCTCTTAAAGTCACAGCTATACCTGGTCAAGGTGCATACTCCACATCAACAAGGCTCTTGTTAGTTGAACCCTAGCTTTGATTATGGAGGGAAAAAAGGCATTAAAAAAAAGAGACGCTCCACAGAGTTAAATGTGGCGAGCCCCCCGTTCTCCCTATTGCTAATGTCACAAAATGTCAGAGGCTAATATGGCAGTGAAGGAGACTGCGATTACAATCCCCTCCCTTTCTAAGGGGGCATTATTAAAAAACTCAAAACTGCCAAGAAAGAACTCCCAGACAGGTAAGGGAGCTTTCCATCTGTGGTTCTGTGCCTGGGAAAGGTGCTCTTTAAATTACCATGTTGCCATGTTATTCAAACCTACTTGGCATAACAGTGCAGAGAGAGGAGAGAAATAGACGTGGACTACCATAACAGTAAACTGTCACTAGATGGGGCTCTTCTATTGTGTCTAACTCCTATACCAACTCTGTAAATGTAACTGCATTGTTTTGAGTCAAATTCCTATACCAATCTCTGTTAATGTAACTGTATTGTCTGTGTTACCATTGTACCATCTTTATGGCCCCGGTTGTGCCTGAAAACAGTCCACTGGAACAGTGCACCTACCCGATAGACAAACAAACAAATAAATATGTGCTGCCTCTGAAATATGGCCGTTGTTACACCCAAATACATTATCAAATCAAATCAATCTTTATTTATAAAATAGCGCAATTCCAGGTTTGTTCAAAGCGCTTGTACAGCATTGCCAAAACCACAAACACAGTTAAAACAATCAATTTAAAAATCTCATAATATCTAAAAATTCTAACTATTTTGAAAACTTTCATAAACTACAGCGCTAATACAATTTAAAAAAACATCATAGAAAATCTAAAAGCAATCAGGGAAGGCCATACTAAATAAATGGGTTTCAAAGGAAAACAGTCAACAATACAGGCTCCTGCCCCCACAGGACTTACCCTCTGGTTAAACCTTTTAAGTATGTTGTGGCATTTTTCTCGTGCCGCAACATGCTTTATTTTAATAAAGAAAAGTCCATGACCAGGAAGTATGGCGGATGCTGGGGTGGGGGGCTCCATTATCTGTAAAGGTGCGGTGCCACACCGCTCACTTCAAAACATAATGTACTGAAGTGAGAGGTGCGACACCTTTACAGTCTGGAGCCCCCCAGCCGCCCACCATACTCCGGTCGCAGACTTTTCTTAAAACGCCAACATACGGGCGGACACTGTATTGTTGACTGTTTTCCTTTAAGAGCAGTCTTAAAGCTCTGGACGGTCAGGCACTCCCTCACCCAACGAGGTAGAGAGTGTTCCACAGGGTAGGGGCCGCAAAAGCAAAACAGCGGGCTCCCAAGGACTTAAGTCAATGTCAATTAGATCTCATTATAATCACCCTTGCTACAGCAAAGCAAAATTGTCTGTCTCTCAAGAACAGCTTTAGAGTATCTACAATAAGCAGGACAGTGGAAACTTCAGTTGAAGTGGAAGGAATAAACTGCAGCATTCACAATTCAGATTTGCTCACCCTCTGATCTCTTTCAGTACATCAGTCTCTTGTTTTAGTTTGCGTCTCCCTGACCTTTAAAACCTGCTCTGTATGTAGTCACCCTACTGAGCATTTACAGGAACTCCAAAACAGTGACATCACCGGTTGCAATCAGTGGTGCCGGATTCAGATACCGTCCACTACTTGCATACTACAGGTTGACAATTCAATGACAGATGAGTAGCCCAGCTAGTTGAGTAGCGCAGTGGTACCGCTACTGCTCTCTAATCCGGCAACCCAGGTCTTGGAATGGACTCTGGTCATGCCGGGGTCAGCTGAGGGGAGGAGGATTGAACGTTTCTTGGATAACTCTCCTCCCTCAGGGAGGGGGAGCTACCATGTCCAGTTGGTTAGCTGCCACCTGGAGGAATCTGGGTCACAGCACATCAGAACTATATGCAAGGAAGGGTACCCCCACCCAGAGCACACACACTGTATCACTGCATGCATGTGGCCCCATGGAAGAAAAATCAATGTCCGGCGCTGGATGATGCCCTTGTTCTTTGCAGGCCCCATACAGGTGACTTGGCACCTCCAACTGGTCCTGTGGCAGAGAACACCCAAAGTTAAGGTAAGACCTGGAGAACTCGAGTGATGGGGCAGGTCAAACCATTAAGGAGATAAAGAAAGGACTGAAAAAAGAAAACTGACCAGCCCATGCAAGCAGTTGCATTACTATCAGGAGCCACAAACTCATAAGCACCAATGCTGTCACTGGTTGGTGAACCTATAATGGAGCAGACAGACAGACTTCATGTAGAGCTGGCTATAATGAGCAGGGAGATGGAAAACAAGAGAGCTGCATAGAATGATAATAGGAGGTAAGTGGATATGAACTGGGAATTCTGTAATGCTTCCCTGTCCCTTCAAGGGAGGCAGTATGGTTTAGTGGATAAAGTACTAAATAATTGAACAAGAGTTCTCATATTCAAATCCCGTCTCAGTCACTGGCATATTGTGAGACACTGACCAAGTCACTTGACCTCCCCTAGGCTTCCACACCCCACGGTAAAACTGCAAAACAGGAACCCCACCCCACTTAATATAAGCGAACATAAGCAATGTATCCGAGTTGTGCTAACATGGATAACCAAGCTGCAAAATACAAATTTTAAAAAATGACAATGTTCTGATCCAGTCCCTTATAGTTCAGTTTATTTTTGCTAGCCAGTTAAGTCCACTGGAATACTAGATTCCATTTTCAGGGAATACTGACACTTCCTAATGAAGTACAGATAGAACATACAAAGGCCAAATGGATCAGTACTTTCCAGTTCTCATGCAAGCATGTTAAGCCCTGAAGACCACTGTATGTGATGTAATAACCAGAATCATCATACCCAAGATGGAGCGCAGGTGTCCCTCCAGGGTCTGCAGCACCACATTTTTGACATCGTGGACATTTTTCCCTAAGAACTGCTCACATGCCACGGCAAGAAGCTCCTTTTCAGTCATGATTTTCACCTGGAGACAACAAATGGTGATTTAGAGACAGGAAAAGTTTTATTTTATTTTTTAACACAAAGATGAGGCTAATTTAATACAGTTACAGTACTCTCCTCTTGAGACAAACTCAGTTACCATGAATTCCCCGATAAGTGAACTGTCTGTAACAATCAAATCCTTCTGATGTATTCCCCCTTAAGAATGATTCTATCTCTGCCTATAATTAATTTGTTTTGAAGGGAGGGAAGCAGGATAGTTGCATTTTACACTTTAGTGTTCCAAAGGAGCTTTAGCTTCTTAACAAGAAATGCCGAGGTGAATTGATTTCTAGAGGTCTGAAATCGCTCCTGTCCAGTGGTGGTATATTGATCAATGTACTGTATCTGACATCATTCAGATAAGTCGTGCACACAAATCAGCCAGCTGCTCTTCCCCGATGTACTGAATCTCCAGTTAAAAAGAAAGTTTTCCCTTGCAAACCCGAGTGTGCCTTAAGAGGAGCTACTGTATCACCAATAGAAAGACTAGGTAAGCAATCCTCGTCACCTCCAAGAAGCCCACAGCATGCAATATCCCATGAAAGGCCTGTGATGTTGGTTCTTGCACAGTGCATCTCACTGTTGAAATTACTGCACAGAGAAGAGAGCACCTGACCACCCATCAGAACCATTACCTGGTGGTACACATTACATCACTGACAGTGCAGTGCTACCCACGCAAGGGACAGCTGGGATACAAACAAGAAAACACATTGGGCCATGGGAAAAAATGTTGATCCTCAAAATCTGCCTCACTTTCTTTTTTTTGTACTTTATGTTTATTAATTTTCTGTTAATAAATAGATTACAAATACAGTACTCATACAGGCAATAGGTACATATTGTTTTAGGTACAGAGCAGTAATATAGTAAATCTGAAGCCCCATAATCTTTTACAGTAGGAAGTGGGGGATTACTTCAATTCTTATTTAAACAAGTCCCAAATCATTCAAAAAAGTTGCCAGCCTCTTCAGTGGTTAAAGGTGTTTCCTGTAGGGAGTATTTAAACACAAACATTATGAAGCAATCATAAGCGATTGCTATTAAACCTAGTATTAGATATAAAATGTACACATTGAGTTAAACCTCTTTTAGATTCCATACATCATCCTGTATAACATCGCAAAAATAAGGATAACAAAAAAGAAAAACCAAAACAGCATTATATATAGTAATAGTCAAGTCGACTAGACTAAATGTATAACAGTTTTGCACAGCATGTGCAGTTTAAGAACAATTTGGTTATGGGCCTTAAACCTGTAGAATCGGCATCAGACTGCCGAAGATCCTTTACAGCCCAACTGGTATAAGAGACATTATGGAGATTCTTCCCGCGCTCTCATACTGAGAGCTCAGCCAGTAAATATACATAAGTATATTTTCTTAAAAACAATTAAAGAAAGAAAGAAACGAATCCCCGTTATCCCTTAGTGACCCAGACCAGAAAATGTTAATACTGTAGTCAAGACTAAAATGTATTTCTTTAAAGAGTAATTTCTGGGTTTAGCTGCTACATCACTTACGACGCCTTGCCTCAGTCATCCGAGTCCGACTGCTGGTGCTCCGCAGCTTCTCTACGGCCTACAAATTCGGCCTCCACCTTCTCCACCCAACGTCCAGTATCCTGCAGGTTGTTGAAACTCCAGGTTTTGCCCCTGTAGATAATTCGGAGCCGAGCTGGAAGTGGAAAGGAATGGATTATGCCCAATGACCTCAAATGATGGCGAACCGCATCAAAGCTCTTCTGACGTGTCCTCGTCTGGAAGGAAAGGTCAGGATATAGCTTGACATCCGAACCGCCAATATCCAGGGGGTATGTGGCTCTAGCAGCTGCAAGCAACAGATCTCGGACCTCAGAGCCCGAAGTGCGTATAAGGACAGTCCTAGATTGGTTTGCTCCAGTAGGCCTCACCCTAGGGTTGACTCGGTAAGCTTGTTTCAGTGTGGACCAAGCAAAATCATTGGATACTGTTAGATGGTCTTGCATCCATTTAGTTAGGAACTGCAGTAAATCTGTGCCCTCGACACCTTCTGGAACCCCAACTATTCTCACATTTCCAGACCGGAGTTGATTCTCGACTGCTTCCATACGGCTTCTCAGTTGGGTATTTTCCTGGGTGAGATTAACCACTGTGGCCATTGTGGAGATGCTTCTTTTTTCAGTCTCGGCCATGAATCCGGTTAAGGACTGTATAGCTGCATCATGATTTTCCAATTTCTGTAAGGTCTTTTCTATTTTAGCTTTCATTGTCTGCATAGATTCAAGCATTGCCTTCCACGGGGGATCCGATAAGGCTGTAGTAACCGTTTCCCCACTACTTGCCACTCCACAGGCCTTACTCGTGCTTTATTGCTGAGACTCTTTCGGTTGGCCCTGATGCTGCGCTTTTTGTCGGACCATCTTAATTTTTAGATCTTTCGACTCTCGGAATGTTCAGGAGTCTGTTTTATTCTTTATTTGCTGTTTAAAGAATATTAAATTGCTATTTTAAAGCTTTGTAGATGCAGGAGCTCTAGTGAGGTGCTTCCTACCATGAAGATGGCTCTCTGGCACCCCCCCCCCCAAAAAAAATCTCTCATTTTCAAAAACTGATTTTTTTTTTTACTTTTTGTTGTGTATGAACAGTTGCCACATTATCATGTAACAGGAGGACAACATGGAATTTCTGACCCCGATATTCCCCTGATGGAAAAAGATGAGCCATTTTTGTCTAACTAACACATTTAAGCCAGTGGCAGGGGGAAAAACATGTTTTTGCTTGCCGTCCAGGAGAATGCCCAGAAAATCTAAGGTTCAATGGGCAGGATTCACAGAAGGGATGCGCTGGGGCATCCCCAACATGCGCCCAAGGGCGATTCTGGCAGGGTGCCGATGCACCAGCGCAACCCTGATGCGCCGCATACCACCATTAATGCTATGTGGTGCATCTGGAGGGGCTGTGAAGGGGGCGTTCCCATGCATACCGGGCGCAACTGCATTCACAGCCCTATTCTGTGGTGCATCCCGGGGCAAGTCTGGGGATTCGCCACAGAAAGATAAGTCTAAAAGAACTAGACTTAAGTGGGTGGCCACCCACAGGCAGGCCACAGCATGGCAGCCTGCCCACTCTGGCAGTCCAGTGTATCCCCCCCACAAGCCCCCGCAGACAGCCGCACCTGGCGCAGTACATAGCACTGCAGAACCCCCCAAGCCCTCCGTGGCGGTGGTGACAGTACAGAATAACCCCTCCCAACCCCAAGCCCTCCGATGCAGCTGCCCTCCACAGCAGTGGTGATATTATAGAACAACCCCCTCCCATTCCCTCCAATGCAGCCACCCTCCATGGCGGTGGTGAAGTGAACAACCCCCTCCATCCCCAAGCCTCCGATGAAGCCGCTCCCCGTGGCAGCAGTCCGTTCGTAACAGCCCCCCGAACCTCCAACTCACCTCCACCCCAGCAGGTCCCACTGTTGGCGGGCAGCTCAGCCTACCCACACACCGCCATAGCCGCCACCAACAAAGCTGTCTGACAGTGACAGCTGGTAGCTGTCATTGTCAGACAGCTCTGTCAGGGGTGGCCGTGTGCGGGTGGGCTGAGCCGCCCACTGACAGTGGGACCCTGCTGGGTTGGGGGATGAGTTGGGGTTGGAGGGGGCTGTCTGTAACGGACTGCTGCTGCAGGAGCAGCTCCATCGGAGGGCTTGGGGATGGAGGGGGGCTATCTATAATCATCACCACTGCCTGGAGGGCGTGCTGCAACGGGGTTTGGGGGTTCTGCAGTACATGTGACTGGGCCGGGTGCGCTGTCTATGGGAACATGGGGGGGGGGGCGGAATCATGCATGCCCTATACTGCCGCCAGTGGCATTTACCGGGGGTTTGGGGCGGGGAGGTGGGCGTGCTTGTGCGACGTCTACAGGTCGGCGCATTCCACCAGGGCATCCCTGCCAGCGCAATGCAAATGGAGCCATAATGGCATGCAAATGGCACCACTGTGCTATGCAAGCCTAACGGCCTCATTTGCATGCCCCTGGCTGTGGATCACATTTTTTGGGCACAGGGCATCCTGAGATGCCCTGCCCCAAAAGGGTTCACAGCCTACAATGGGGGATGCGCCGGCGCATCCTGGGTGGGGCATACCTGTGCTATTCACAGAGGGAATGCGCTGGGGGAATCTCCCTGTGCCTCCTCTGTGAATCGCCTGTTCTGCCCTCAGTGCATTTCCCCTGCGCTGGGGCAGCCGAGTTGCACTGAGGGCATCTTCTTTGTGAATCCTGCCCAACATGTTTATTTGTGAACCACTGAATGCGATGCAATGAGTGATAATTTGATTAAGGGCAATATTCCATGGTAACAGCGCCGACTGAAAGCAGCACCACTCTAACCAACAGCAACCCATCTCTAACAATACTTGCTTTGCTGTCTCTCTTAGGAGTTCACTGGAATTCAATTTTTTTGCTGAAATAATGGTAGGGGTCGAATACAATATTAGCGTAATAAAGAAAAAAAAATGAACATAAATTACTTCTAAATGCATGACAAAAGCCTTATTTATGATCTCCGAGATTACTTTTTAGCAACAAACCTTTAAAGCAGCAGTACTTGTTAGTGGAAAAACATTTAATCATATCGCCTTTCAGTAATCGATATCTGTTCACTGTATTTCACTTCAGTACAGAAATATGGAGTACGGAAGTTTTTAAAAGTACCTGCTCTCTGACCACACCCACTATGAATAAATTAAATATTCTGGTGTGGTGCTGTGCTGGCGCCTTCCTAATGTATCCACAGTACAAATCCAGTATGTAAAGTCACAAAGTAACCTTGAGGGAAGAGTTTAAAAAAAATGCTAGTGGTGGCCATCTTTTAATGACTTGAGTCAATGGGCTCGATGTTGAAAGTCCCTTGAATGCCATAAGACCCTGGTGCGCTGATCGTTTGGCGCACGGGGTTTGCGGTATTCTCCCAGCCAGCAATCGGGATTTTCAATCCAGAGTGCCAAATGCCGCAAGTTAGACCAGCTTTTCCCTGGTCTAACTTGTGTCATTTGGGGGATCCGTTTTACAGGGCTTGCGCCAAATCTTTGGAATGTCATAAACTGAGGAAACTGTTGCAACTGCGCCTGATGTACTAAAAAATGGTTTCAGCTGCATCAAAGGTGTTTGGTGCAGCAGCGCTAAAAAATGGGTTCAACGCAGGGCTTGGTGCAAGCCCTGCGTCAACCTTTGAAAATCGAGCCCACGTGTTATAAAATTGGTAATAAAAGCTGCTTTAAAAACTTAAAAAAATAGAAATATACTAATGATGAATTTAATTATGTCAGAAATATATTAATGCTAAAAAAAAAAAAACTACACAAGGACATTTTTTGCCAACTAACAATACTGTTGCTTTAACTGGCGAGCTCTTGCTAACGTCTAACGTTAGAACAACAAACATGAATAGGGCTCAGAGAGCAGAAGTCACTTACGATAACTACAGATCTTCAAGAACATCTTCTACACAGAGTCACACTCTTTGGTATTATGGCTGGAGGCACTACGACTCCGCGGGAGTTAGAACTTCGGGGGCCGGCGCACACAAAGTATGGTGCCACTCACACAGGTGGCACAAATAGTGGTGTTGGTCCAAATCTCCTCAGTTTCTGTTTTTCAAGGAATGAGAAAAAAAAAAGTCTCACCCAAATAAACAAGAATGTGAATTTTTGGGTAAATAAATGTTTAGAAAAGTACAAAATAAAAAGCCTGATGAACAGAATGCCTCTGTAAGAGTATCCTGTGACCTGAGACAAGTAAAATCAGAATAGGATTAAGATAACCTAGAAACATCTCCAGAACGGACAAAAAAACCCAGCCAACCCTTAAAGGAAAAGAAGTTGTCAGAATATCAAGAGAACCTCCCAAAAGAAGAAATCTGGGGTTCCCCAAAAACAAACGAAGAGAACATTCTAAAAGATTTAACATGTATTCCAATATTTGCCATGAAAGGGTGACCCTCAGCCTGGGGCTAGAAAAGCCAAAGCTAGGGCAGAGAAAAACTAGCCTGGCACAAGACACATACAAGATGCTGAAATCATCTGCTGAAAAGGTCAAGAATGCAAGGAAAGCGTCCGATAGGCACAACTAGGCCAGTTATGAAACAACAGAAACAGTCTGATGACGAATAACGACTGCTTGGTCCACTTACTCTGCCCATTTTTTTCCCCTGCTCGTTGTTTGTGGTTTGTGAGGACAAGCCTTGAGCTAAATAAAGTTTCCAAGTGTTACTCTGGCTGTAGAAAAGTAGGGCGCTAGCGCACTCCACATCCATGTACAGTAGTCTCATTTTCCAGTGGTGCGAGGCGAGAAGCGGAAAAGGAGAGCCGCTCCACCTACTCAGTTACTAGATCAGAAAAAGTCATTACACAGGAAAAACTCCAGCCCCGTTAACTCCTGCATAAAGAACAGAGGGACAGCAGGTTGGTAAGTGTCATGTGTGGCTCTATGGAGAAGATTAAAGAGCTGAAGCTATGGTAAGTAACTTTCATATCTTTTCAAGAGTCAATCTTCTCCATCGAGACCATGTGCAATCCTCAGTCAGGGAAAAACAAGGAGAAGGAGTGACAACGGCTGAGTCAGTGAGTGCGGACAATCCTAAAGGACCAAAGGGGAGCTGGAGCTGGCCTGGAAGCTCCTGAATACATTTTCCACTCAGAAGAGAGTATTACGGCTTGTGGCAAAAGACCAGGCCTAGATGGCATAGGCGTAGCCAAGACATTCATCTGAGGCAAAAGGCAGATGCTAATGAGCGATAGGCCACATCAGATGAAGGATGTCCTCGTCTGGTGCCTTGCTGCCTCCATATCCCAGCATGTTGGCCAAGAACACTGTATTTGGTAAAAAGCATGCAACTTGGATAGAAAAGTGCCACAACCATGATACAAGGCAGTGCTGAAATGAGAACAGTAAGAACCAGGCCCTGCATCCCACTACCCCCCCCCCCAAACTTTTTTTAAGGTAATTTCCCTTGTCAGTATTTATCTTGGGTCAGCAAATAAAATCTGTGAGAATACAAAATAAATCTGTCAGAATCTGCTGTTTTTAATGCATAAGCAGAAATTAACCTAGCTGATTGGCCATACATATGAAATAGTATATATATATATATATATATATATATATACACACACACTGCATTATCTATCAATTCTCCCCCCTTCGTCCGATTGGCCTCTCCTTCAGGTCACCAAGGACTGGCTCACCTCCCCCGGGGACCCCTGTCGGCAACTGCCCGCCTCACACTGCAGCCATCCCAGGGTAACCCAACGTATCCCTTCATCGGACGAGTTCTCTCCTTCCGGAGAGAAAGTGCCTTGCGGCTTACCTTTCTTGGCCTTGGGTGCTGCTGCGGTTGGTCCCGGCTGTCTAGGGGCTCCATGGCAGCGAGGGTCTGGGATGCCGTCATCCGGTTGATCGAGGCGTCATTTCCTCTGTTTTCTTGGTCCCAACTGTTGCGCCGCTCCTGTATTGCTCCCGGTCTTCACCAGGGGCTGCTACGGAGTGAGGCAAACTCCCCAAACCACCCCAGGAGAGGAGAGCAGTCCTCTGGACACTCAATCCTTCTCCTTCCCCTGCTGACCTCCGGCGTCCCGAGTCCGTTCCCAAACCCATGTCACCAGCGTGGCGCGAGGTGTGGCGTCCAGCGCCTCAAACCTCAGTGCCACCAGGCCGGCTCGAAATATTATATTTTAATAATGTTATAGCGTGATCCCCTTTTTGTTGGATATTGTATGTGGAACATCTTGATTTTTATTGTGTGAGTTTCAGGTGCTGGTTTAGTTTTAGGACATTTATGTCCAAAGTTCAAAGACGGAGGTGAGCCTTTGTTTGACTCCAACCCACACTACTAGGATGACACAGCCATAATCTGGTGCTAAGGATACCTATCGACTGATTGGACAGGACTTTGGGTAGTAAGAATAAAATTATCACGAAAATCCTGTCTGGAATAAACTAGAAAACTGCAGGCAGGAAAATAAGACTGAGCTATAACATTTTCCAGGTTTATGAAATGATATGAAATGTACAGTTTTTTTTTAATAATGTTTCCATAAAATGTTTATTAGCACAACTGCACTTCTGGTTACCACATGCTGACTCACTTTCCACGAGCACTGTTTAACTGAATGAATGACCATGCTAATTTCATGTATTTAACACTGCTGCATGTTGTTGCACCCTCCCTGATGAAGCCTCGCATGTAGGGCACTACGTAGGGGTTACACAGCATCCTGCACATGTGGCTCTGTTGCAATGAAATATTGTATCTTTGTATCTGGTGAGTGCTGCACCCTTTTTTATTTTTTTCATGAAGTCCGATTTTGGTCTACAGCTAGCGCTACCACCTTTGCAGGTGGGAGTGCTCTGGCTCCGGCATTCTTTTGTTTCATACAGGTAGTGCTGAAGTGAGAACTGTATGCACCAAAACCAGGCCCCGCACCTGGTGAGGCCGAAGACACACAACCGTGCAGGGGATATAAAGACAGTGTGTGTTCCTCTTAGCCCTAGCCATGTAGGCGAATGTGAAGAACTTTCCTATGTGACTAATGAATTTAAACCTAATCAGCCACAGTGGCAAAAGCCTAAAGGCAGAAAATGCCTAGCAGAAATACCAGGATAAGCCATTCACACTATGAAAAACACTCCAGAAGAGCTGCGCAACCTGCCTGAAATGGTTGACAGAGGACTCAAAAGGCTCATCAAAACCCTCAGAAAGAGGGGTGTAGCTGGGGTGAGGAATCTCCCAAGTGATAATCCTCTCAAAAACCCATCCACAGATAAGGACCCCATGCAGCTATACAGAGGTCAGAGGTAAAAAGCAAGTATCCAACAGCTGACCAGGGACATCAAGTGAAGAGAGGGGGGCCCACATCGAGGTGTCGGCATCCTCAAAAAGGTGCAGGATAAAAACAGTGGACAGAAGCCCTGAGAATTCCTGAAGGAAAGTAAAGGGATGGAGACAAGAATGAAGGCTTGCCACAGTGTAGCCTAACCAAACCAAACCAACAGTCTATCCCAGGACAAGCAACTTGGGTCAGAAGCTAGTTCACCAAGAACCTGCAAAGCAATCCCCCAGAGGCTAGAAACCCCATAGACAGCAGTGCAGCACAGGCTATTAAGTGTGACATGCAAGTGGAAAGCCAAGAGCCACAGCAGCAAGAGTTTACTGAAATATATTAGAACTGCCTGAATATCATGGGTAAAAAAAAAAACAGCACAAGACTGCTTGCCAAGTACACAAATTTACAAGAAAGACATTGCACTGTGCGTACTAGTAAAAGACATTATTTGCTGGATGATACTTGTACTAAAAAGCAATGCAAAGTTGTACAAACTAAGATCAAAGAGTGGGACTCTATGGAGAAGATCAATTCTTGAAAGATTCTCCAGTAAACATCCAGGGAGGAAAAACTCTGATGTGGCTCGCAGTAGGAGAGGACCACTCGTTTTTTTTAATTTAGTTTTTGTTGACTGCGTGAGGTGCAACAGGCAGACATCTGCCTACTTTCAGACGTGACCCAGGAGGTTACAAAGGCAGGGTTATACAGTTATCATTGAAGACATTAACAAAGTGCCAGAAGAAATACAGAATACTGAATTGATATTACATGCAAGTTACATAGTGTTCAGGGGTACATACAGTGAGGTAACATACACAATAGAGAGAATAGCATGGAGTATATTCAGCGTAACACCACTTACACATCAGAGTCCTAAGGCAGGGGTAATGGGCAAGTATGACAGGTGCATTCAGGAAATAGTAAATTCATTAGTTGCCTGATAAAGTGTGAGGGATGTAGCAAGGGGTCAAGGTGACACACTGCCATGTCTATGCTTAATGATATAGAAAAATATTAGAAACTACCATCGGATCCAAAACAAGCTTTCAAAAGAGAACTGCACCAGGTGTTACAGACAGCTACCGTAAGGGGTGAAATTAATGAAAAAGAACTGGAATTCATTTGGACTGAATGTCCCAGCACATCTGGCTTTTATGCACTACCAAAGGTGCACAAAAATACCACTGACTCACCTGGTAGACCGATAATATCTGGTGTCGGTTCTATTACTGAAGCAAGCTTGGAAAATTAATTTACTTTTACTTATAAAAGTACGTGGTGAATTTACAGTCATATTTAAAAGATACTATTGACTTACTGCGTAAGCTTAAAAATGTGGTCTGGGATGATAACTTCATGTGGCTGGGAATTAATGTTGAGGCTTTATATACCTCCATCGGACACCATCAAAGCGTAACTGAATGTGGGTACGTTCTTGAAATAAAATGATAATGATGAAGCCATTCCAAAAAACTGGATTCTGTCAGCCCTAGAATTTATTTTGACACATAATTCCTTCAAATTCAATGGGCAACATTATCTACAATCTTGCAGTGTGGCTATGGGGGCATCTATGGCACCATCATTACGTGCAGACTGGATGGGCCTAGCGGTCCTTATCTGCCGACAATGTCTACGTTTCTAGGTTTTATCATACGCCAACATATTCTTAGGAATGTGGGAGGAGTTATGTGTTGTACTTAACCCTGGGAAAAACCCTTATTTGAGCAAAATAAAATGTTGGCATCATTTTATTGATAATGTAATTTGCATCTGGTGAGGGGGACATAGCAGAAATACCAAAATTTATGAGTTGGCTACATGAAAACAACTTAAAATTCACTCATGTAGTGAACAGGAAAGTTCTCAATTTCCTGGATGTCACCATTTTCAGTACATACACTAATCCTAAGGCTATAAAGGTTAAATGTTATAGGAAAGATACTGCTAGCAACTCAGTAATGCACGCTGAAAGCGCACATCCAAAAGCCTTAAAAAAACTCAGTCCCATACTGTCAATTCTTACATCTTAGGAGAAACTGTAGCACTATTGCTGATTTCCAAACAAAAGCAGAAGAACTTGAATCAAGATTTGAAAAGAGAGGCTACAAAAGGGGTCTACTTAATTCTAAACTAAGGGCCCAGGGCTGCAAGAGAGATGAACTCATTAAAGAAAAAGGTAAAAATGAAAATCCACAGACAATGGCTGTCACTTTTGTGACTGAATATAATGACTGGGCTGGCAAGATAGGTCACATTATTTTCCAGAATTGGCGCATTTTAATGGTACACCCAATAGTTAGTGATTCTATAGGTCTCAAACCCTGCATCACATTAAGAAAGGCATCCGGGGGACTTCCGGTGACATCAAGGACGAGATGGCTGCTTGAGCTCGGGACTCCGGACCGGCACCAATAAAAATCTTAAAACATCAACCTCTTAGCATCATGCATGTCACCCGCAAAAGTGAATAGACTGAGAACTAACACCTCAAAGGAGGCCGCTATAGAAAGCATGGCCGCAGAGCAGCTCCACGAAACCGAGGACTCTGATTTGGTTGCAACAATCCAGCAGACAGCCCAAACGGTCACCAAGATCGACAATACTTTAACAGACCTGCGATCTGACATTAACCACATTGAACACAGAGCAGACCAACTTGAATCAGGGCTGTCGGCGGTGGTGGAACAATCTGACCGCCACAGCCGCCTCATGCTGTACTTATTGGCCTGGGAGAGGGAACTCCAACACAAGCTGGATGATCTGGAAGGGCGTAGTCGGCACCAGAATCTCCAGCTTTATGGCATTCCAGAGGGGGCTGAAAGCAAGGTGACCAGTGTAATCATCTTTGTTCAAACGGTATTAAAAGAAGCCCTCAACTTACCAGATGATCTCAATCTAAGCATCGACCGAGCCCATAGATCGCTCTCACCTAACATACTAACATACTAAAATGCCAGCAGAATAGGCCTAATGGTCTTTCGTGTCTGCTCGTTTGGTCAGCCCCCACCCTGGGTGCTGACCTTGCTGTCCCCCTCGCCTTCTCTGGCTTCTCCCTTCTCAGTTCCGGATATTCTTGCTGCATTGGATTTTGCTTCCTGAACCCTTCCCCTGTACCTGTCCCACCCCTCTTGAACCCCTCCACTGTCTCTGCCTCCACCAGCCCCTAGTGGTAGTGCATTCCATGGCTCTACCACCCTCTCAGTGAAGTAGCACCTCCTCCTTTCTCCCTGAATCTTCCCCCTCCAGCTTCCACCCATGCCCTCTAGTGGCCCCTTCCTCCTTCCTTGAGCACCCTCACTGTTCCTCCCTATTTACCCTCTTCATGTACCTGAAGACCTCTATCATGTCCCCCGGTCCCTTCTCTCTTCCAAAGTGTACATATTTAGCTCTTGAGCCTCTCCTCTAGGTCCTGTCCCCAAGCCCCAAATCATTTTGGTTGCCCTCCTCTGGACCCTCTCCAGGAGGTTAATGTCCCTCTTTAAGTGAGGGCCTCCAAAACTGCCGCAGTACTCAGGTGCGGCCTCACCAAGCAGTTATACAGGGGAGTATCACTTCCTCCTTCTGAGGTGATCCCCTAGCGATGCATCCCAGCATCCTGTTGGCCTTGGCTGCTGCCCTCCTACAAGTCTCAGAGTTGTTCATCTTGACATCCACCACCACCCCAGGTCCCTCTCAGCCATTGAGACTTGTAGTATTCCCCAGGGTGTACACTTGGCCTGGGTTTCTGGCCCCAGATGGAGTACCTTGCATTTCCCTCGTTAAACCTCAGCTTCCACTTTCTAGACCATCTTTCCAGAGCCTCCAGGTCCCCTGCAGAGCCACCTCCCTCCTCCCATCCACCACTGCCCCCAGTTTGAGTCATCTGCAAAGAGACTCATCTCACTCCTGATTCCTGTCCTTATGTCAGATACATGAGGGCTGAACAGAAGGGGCCCAGGACTGATCCCTGTGGGACCCCACTAATGACCCTCCTTGGGAAGAGATTATCCCACCAACCACGACCCTCTGGGTCCGGTCCTGGAGCCAATTGCCTATCCATCGGATCATCTGGTTTCCACCCCATTTCTCCTAGTTTATCCAACAGGCCCCGTGAGAACAGGTCAAATGCCTTGCTGAAGTCCAGAAAGAGGACATCCACTGGTCTACCCAGGTCAGGCACTTGTCACAGTCATAGAACTCCACCAGGTTTGTCTGACCACGATTTCCCGGGATGAATCCATGCTGTCTATCGTCCAGGCACCCTGACTTATCCAGGGCCCCCTAGCCACTCCTTGACAATGCCCTCCATCACCTTGCCCACCACTGATGTCAGGCTGACAGGCCTGGTTCCCTGCCACCTCCTGATCCCCCCCTTGTGGATAGGCACTATATGCGCCACCTTCCAGTCCTGGGGCACCCACCCTGTCCTCAGAGAGATGGTGAAAGAAAGCTCTGCCAGGGTTTGCCATGGGACATCTGCAAGTTCCTTCAGCACTCTAGGATGTAATTTATCCGGCCCCGGTGCTTTCTCCGTCTTAAGGGAGCTGAGGGCTTCCCTCACTCTCTCTGCTGTGATTTCCACTTCCAGTACCTCTTCTCCCTGCTTAGCCCTCCCCACCTGCCAGTGATGCCCCCCTCTCCCCAGACCTGCCGATTGGTAAGGGGCCCCCCCCTCCTCATTATCTCTGTCTCCTCCCATGTATGATGCAGCATCCCCATTTTCCCTGGTGAAAACTGAGGTGAAGTACTCATTTAGTACCTCAGCCTGCTCCTCTGGGTCTTGTGCCCATCTCTCCCTGATTTAATCCTGCTAATCACCCCTTCACCCTTCGTCTTTCCCCAAGTGTATCTAAAGGCCCTTTCCTCCTAATTTCCTAGGCTGGGTTCTGTCTTCCTTGCCTTAGCCGCCCTCACCCTCTGTAGTGGCCCTTCTAGCCAACAGCTCATACTCCCTCGATCCCTTTCACTCCTTGAGCACTTGAATTTCTTATAGGCTGCTTTCTTTCCCCACCACTCCTGGACCTCCTGGTCCACCAACAGGAGTTTTGGGCCCTACCACATTTCGTCTTACTCTTGCACAGGTGCTGGTAGCATCCTGCACCCCTCTCCTGATGATTCCCACCTACTATCAAGCGTCCATGTCTGACCCAATCCCATCCAAATGCTCCTTAAGGATCCTTCCCATTTCCTTAAATCCACCCCTGAATCAGGTTACTTCCGTCTTTGTGCAGCCTTCTACCCTCTAAGGTCCAGGCAGAACCAGACCCGTGGCATGGTCACTCCCGTAATGGGTCCCTTACCTCCAGGCCCCTAATCTGGTCACTGTCTGCCAGAACCACATCCAGTACCCGTGCCTCCCTGGTGGGTTCCCTCACCTGCTGAGTTAGGGCAGCGTCTTGAAAGACATCCAACAACCTCTGTTCTCTGGTCACAGAGGATGTCATTGTCTCCCAGTCTGTTCCTGGCATGTTTAGGCCCCTAACACCACCACCTTTCCTCTGCCCAGTCTGCACTGTCTCCTAACATCTGCCACCAGACTGTCCTCCAGCTCCTCCGCTGGGCAGGGGTCCTACACCACTCCTATTTTTTACTTCTTGCCCCCTTGTTATCAAGGTGACCCAAATCACCTCCACGGTTCCCTCCGCCTCCTCAACTCCCCTATGCCAATGCAGTTTTTACTATCATTGCTACCCCTCCTCCCCTTCCCTCCCCTGTCCTTCCTGAACATAGTGTAACCCTCCAGGTTCAGGTCCCAGTCATGTCTTGCAGTGGCCCAAGTCTCAGTGACCGCTGCCACATCCACTGCTCCCTCAGTTAACATTGCCCTGGAGCTCAGGCATTTGCTACTTAAACTCCTGGCATTTAGCAGGACTACCTTCCACCCTTTCCCTATAGTTTCATTTCCCCTGCTCGTGTTCCCTTGGAGTTCTGTTTTCTCCTGGTCTGCACTTTTGCCAGTTGGTCTTTTCCTGCAATCCTCCTGGTCCCCAGGGGGTGGAGACAGAGTCCCTCCTTATCGGCATCCCTTGACTGCCTTTTCTCCCATCCCACCCCTTCACAAGTTTAACCCCACTTTTCACCAATGAACTCCTCCATTTTCAACTTAGGATTCCCCTCCCTCCAAATTGAGATGTAGTCTATCTCAGCATACAGCTCCTTATCCTCCCAGGTCTCCCCCAATCCCCCATCAGCCATACCCTTTGGCCTCCACCACTCCCTGAGCCACTGGTTTATCTCCTAATTTTTCTTTTGTGTTTCCTCACTAGCCCTTGGCACTGGCAGGATTTCTGAGAAGGAAACTGTGCATCCTATGTCATGACAGACCCTGTGAGCTCCTGAATCTTGCCTGTATCTCTGGCTCGCTATTTCCTCAATGTCATTTGTGCCCAGGTGGACCAGTATGTCTGGGAACCCCCACGATCCCTTGCCAGCTGATATGCCTGGTGCTTAGCCCTGTGCACGTTAGTCCAGGGAAGCATCTTGTTCTAACTGGCCAGGCTTCTCCCTTCCTATCCCATTTGATACCCCTGATCATAGAATCCCCCAGCAGGAGCACTCTGACCACTCCTTTTCCTCCATTTCCCCCCCTTCCATGTCCCTCATCCTTTCTACCGGCCCCCCCACACCTAAACCCACAAATGCTGGGGCCAGGCTGCACTCCATCATCAGATTCACTTATTACTCCCCAAAAGAGGAGTTTCTTAATAGGGCCTGGAGGATGAAGGAAATTACTTTCTAGCAGCATCGCATATCCGTCGACAATGACCAAACCTCCTAGGTCCAAGCGCAAAGGAAGGCACTCTGGCCAATATTGAAGCAGCTACAGAGTAAAAACATGAAGGCACAGATCCTACACCCAGCACACCTCAAGGTGGAAACAGATTGAGGCCCCCGGATATTCCCTGATCTTTTGGCTGGAAAACCCTTTCTGGACGACCTGGGAATCGTCACACCTGCCCTCCTAAATGAGCAACCTGAGAAAGACCTCCTAAAGTCTGCCTGGACCGTGACTTAGAAAGGATATAAACGAAAAGGCACCCAGCAAACCGTCCCCAACTTCAACCTCCACGCTGACATTCTGGCCACACTTAAACCTTACAGCACTGCTGCCCCAATCCTGGGATCGGTGGAAGGCTCCAATGAAGACGAGCGGCCGTCTCAAGCACAGATAAGACAGACATTGAATTATCAGAAAACCTGACTGGAAATAAGGTACTGTGCACTTTTAATTCAGAGAGTCGACCCTGGTACTTAGATTCTCCTGAAGTGCCTCGTTTCCCCTCATGCTGAAGTATTGATGTCGTGACTCTTGGCTCCTGCCAAACAGCCCCTGAACATAATAACTTGAGACTCTCCTTTATTGTTGGACTGGCAGGTGAAACTGTTCCAATTAAACACGGACTGCCACCTGATACGTGAAACTGAGGGGGCCGAGACTCAGCTAGAGAGGTCTCTCTCTCGGGGGGGGGGGGGACTCAGAAAAGGGTCACAGTCACCAAGTTTAATGTTTCAACAGTTAATTGATGCTGGTCAGGTCACAGAACCATCTTGGTAGATGACATCAAAAGAAAAATAGTCAGGCAGACTGAACGATGTAATAAAGTTTTTCTTTCTCTTCTTTCTGCATGTAGGGGGAAGCGTACAAGTTCTGAAGCTCAATGGCTTCTGCATAACGGTTACCACACTGTACTGTACAAATATTCGTCAGCTGAGAATTGTTACCCACCTTGGCTGGGGTAAGGAGGCCTGCAATTAAACTCATAAGCCCTCAGAAACAAATTCTATCGAGCTCATTATGATGTTTACCCATAGGGGCTGCAAGGGGAGGCCACCCATGGCTGGTGACAGAGAGTGGGGCATGCCGAGACCTTATATCACTGATCTCAGAAATCACCTTTAGAGGCCACTGCTGCTCGAAGGACAGAGTTACAAGCTAAAACAGTGGGCTTATCTTTCTTGATTTCTTTTTCTCCCCATAGATTTAAGAGGATTAAGAGTCGATCCAATTGATAATGGTATTAAACCATTTCTGACATAGTAAGGCTGTTCTGGCGACTGAACCAGCAGCAGATATAAACCTATACTTGCCTGACACTGGTGATATCTCTAGAGAGAAGCGTTCTACTACTCCTAAGAGACAATTACCCTTCCAATACCACCATAGGGTAATAGGCACCTAAGAAAGGCCCTACCCAGGCAACACCCATGGGTTACCTGACCTGGGAATGTCAGTGTGGCTAGTATTAGAACCAGCACACACACTGTAGAAATCTTGCTACCCATAACGGAACAGCTGTTACTTACTCTTAGGGAGTTCTTATTCCTCCCAAAGTTTAGAAACCTGGGGGGGGGGGGTATCAGAAAGCATTTTACTTAAGTAGTAGTAGTGATTGTTATTACGAATCGTTTGATACTGATTATTAGTTTAAGTGAGTTTGCATACACAGGAAACCTAATCCTTCCTTCAGTAAAGGCAGGGACAGGAGTTTTAAGGGAACATAATACTCATCAGAAGCTTTTGCCTATATACTATTAATTTTAGCATGGCATGCTTCCAATTAAGAGGAAATTAATTCAGAAATTTATTAAGGATTAGAAATGTCAGCTTGTCTTTTTGCAGGAGACGCATCTCGCACCCTCGGAGGCAGCAAAACTTAAAAGTAGATTGTACCCGGTGGTGTACCATGCCTCGTTGGGAAGAAGAGGGGGTTGCAATTCTGGTTTCAGCTTTCCTGCCTTTTGAAGAGGAACAGGTGGTGGTGGATCCGGGAGGGAGGTTTGTTCGGGTGGTGGGGAGAGTGCAGGATAGCGAGATATCCCTTCTGAATGCTTATGCCTCTCCTGGCTCAACAATAGACTTCTATTCAGACCTGATTAAGCTGGTCACCGAACAGGTGAGGGGGTGTTGTTAATGGGGGGGGACTGGAACTTCCCCTTAAACAGGAGGTTGGACACATCACACATACCAACTACAGGAAGAAAAAATTACTCACCTTAGTAATTATGTTTCTTCTAGTGGAGTCTTGCTGTATTCTGACAAGTGCAGTTAGCCCCAGCCTTTAAACTGCCCCGGAGAACAATGGGTTAACTTTTCTATGCATGGCATAGAATGTTCATCTCAAGCTCGGTTGATGTCTCTGCCTGTTGTTATTCGAACTGCAACCGTCAGATCTTTACGAGCAAAACTCACTAGGTGTCTGTGTGGAAACTGTTAAATTTTTAACTAGCCAACTGGCAGAAGAATAATGTTTTGGGTTCTCAAAGGAAGACTCAAGTCAGGAAACCCAAACACAAAAACCAATCAAATGAAATAACATTTCACCCCATGAGAACAGAGGGTGTAAAGGGGGCACATCTCGGGTGCCAACACTGCTCCTGCCCACCCACATCCCAAAAATCTAGGTTATGAGAGGGGAGGCAGGGGGAGGTCAGAATACAGCAAGACTCCACTAGAAGAAACATAATTACTAAGGTGAGTAATTTGCTCTTCAAACAACATGAAGTCTTGCTGTATTCTGACAAGTGCAGACTACCAAGCAGTACCTCCGTGGAGGAGGGACAGAACCTACTTTGGGAATAGGCTCTGAAGTACTGCTGTACCCAAACCGACATCACTCCTAGCCTGGATATCCAGAGAGTAATGCTTGGTAAAAGTATGGACTGTTTTCCAAGTGGCTGCTTGACAAATTTCTAAAAGAGGGATATCCCTGGCAGCAGCCAGGGAAGCAGATGTACCTCTTGTGGAATGAGCCCTCAAGCCTGAGGGTGGAGTTTTACCCAGTTTTTCATAGCAGAATTGTATACAAGACACAATCCACCTGGCAATAGATCTCTTGGTGGCAGGTTTGCCCTTCCCAACTTCTCCATAAGTGAGGAACAACTGGAGGGAGTTAAACCTGTGACCCTTGGTACGCTCTATGTAGTAGCTAAGGGCTCTTTTAACATCCAAACTGTGTAGCCTCCTCTCTCCCAAGGAAGAATGATCAGTGAAGAAAACGGAGAGATATAGACTGATTCAGGTGGAAATCTGAAACCACTTTAGGCAAGAACTTTCTGTTAGTTCTAAGGACCACGTTATCTCTGTGAAAAGAGATGAAATCAGGTTCCACTGATAGGGCTTGCAATTCACTGATACGTCTAGCAGAAGTAATGGCTACCAAAAACACAGTTTTCCAAGTCAAGTACTTAAGCTCTGCTGAGGACAAAGGTCCAAAAGGGGGCTGCATAAGCTGAGCAATGCAAACATTAAGATCCCAAGTAGGAGCAGGATCCCTAAAGGGGGAATTGGTGTGAAGCAATCCCTTGATAAACTTACAGAATACAGGGTGGGATGACAGTGAGGAAGACTTGCCTACTGACAGGAAAGCAGAAACAGCTGACAAGTGTACCTTGAGAGTAGCTGGTCTGAGACCTAGGCCATTGAGATGGACCATATAATCCAGAACCGTAGGCAATTCAGCAGTGTCTGGAGAAATATTCTTCTTAGAACAACGAATGCTGAATCTTTTCCATTTGGAGTTGTAAGTCTTTCTGGTGGAGGGCTTTCGAGAAGCCTTGAGGATATCCAGAACCCCTTGGGAAAGATGCAGATCTGCAAACTCTAACTCTTCAAGAGCCAAGCCTTGAGATTGAGAGACTGAAGATTGGCGTACCAAATCCTCCCCTGAGAGGATGTTAACAGGTTGTAATTCCTGGGAAGAGACAGGGGAAGATGGACTGCTAGGGACAGTAACAAGGGATACCATGGCTGCCTGGCCCAGTCTGGAGCAATCAGAATCACTTTGCAAGGTTGTGACCTTATCTTGACTAACACTTTGAACAGGAGAGGGAAGGGAAAGCATACAGAAATTTCCCTTCCCAGTTCAGAATCAGAGCATCCAGGGGGACTGAGCCCAAGACTGGGGATCTGCAACAAAAAAGAAGTAGTTGGTGATTGTCTGGGGCTGCAAAAAGATCTATCTCTGGAGTGCCCCATCTTGAGAAAATCACCTTCAACACCAGGGGATCCAGGGCCCATTCGTGATGGCCCTGGGATATTCTGCTCAGTGCATCTGCTAGAACATTGTCCTTCCCTGGAAAGTGAACTGCTATCAGAGAGGTTTGTAGGGAATAAGCCAGGGACCACAACTTCATTGCTTCTGTGCACAAGGCCGTAGACTGAGTGCCTCCTTGCTTGTTGATGTACCACATGGTGGTGGTGGTGTTGTCTGTTCTGACCTGAACCACCCTGTTCTGTACTGATTTGGAAAAAGCTTGCAGTGCCAGAAACACTGCCCTGAGTTCCAAGAGATTGATGTGTAGAAGAGATTCCACAGTCCCTGGGTGGTGAGGTCCCCCAAATGGGCTCCCCAGCCCAGCAGGGAAGCATCTGTGGTAAGGACCACTGAATGAGACTGAGTGGCAAATGGAACCCCTTGCCTCAAATTGTCCTGATCCTGCCACCATTGCAGGGCTTGGATCAGAGTTCAAGTCACTGGGATTAGTTTGGTAAGGGAATCCTTTCTTTGGGACCAAAAAGCTCTCAGGTGGAACTGAATGTCCCTCATCTGGAATCTTAAGGACCACTGCTGTAGAAGCTGCCATGTGGCCCAAGAGCTGAAGGGAATGCCTTGCTGGTCGAGACACCTGAAGGCTGAATGAAGAGACCAGTTCCATGAGAGCTCTTGCCCTTTCCAGGGAAGGAAGGCTCTTGCTTTTACGTATCCAGCTCTGCCCCTATGAAGGTGAGGAGCCTGCACCATTGCTTGAGAACTGACTTTGTAGGTTGAGAAGAAATCCTAAAGAAGTGAGCACTTGCTGGGTCACTAGCAGGTGTGACTTGACTTGGTCTGGGGACTGGCCCACTATGAGCCAGTCATCCAAATATGGAAAAATGGAAATCTTTGGTCTTCTTAGGAAGGCAACAACTACTGCCAGGCACTTTGTGAAGACCCTTGGGGCTGAGGTTAGGCCAAAGGGAATTGCTCTGAACTGATAGTGGCCTGAGGGCAACTTGAACCTGAGGTACTTTCTGTGGGAGCACCTGATGGGAATGTGGAAGTAGGCATCCTTTAGGTCCAGGGAGGCTAGCCAGTCCCTTGGCCTTAGAGAGGGAAGGATAATTCTCCCAGTTATCATCTTGAACTTTGGTTTTAAAATATGTTTGTTCAGGTATCTTAAGTCCAGGATGGGTCGCCACTCTCCTGTCTTTTTGGGGGCTAGGAAGTACTTGGGAGTATAGTCCTTTGCCCCAGTGTAGGGTAGGTACTCTCTCTCTATAGCTCTTAGAGCTAGGAGAGAAGAAACCTCTGCCTCTAGGGCAAGGGTCTCTGAGAGATTTGCAGGTGGAAAAGATCTGGCTCTCATCTTGGGAAATTTTTTGAAGCTGAGAACCAGTCCCTGGCTTACTACTTCCAGGACCCACTTGTCTAATGTAACAGACATCCAGTCCTGGACAAAGTAAGCCAGCCTGCCCCCTACTGGGATAGGGAGAATCGACCCGGGCAGACCCATCAGGGTGTCTGCTTGGCAGGGGCTTTAGGCTGAGGGGTGGATGCAGGCCTGCTCATCCCCCTTCTGCCTCTCCCTCTGAAGAACCCCCTCTGTGAAAAGGAAGAAAAGGCCTGTGCTTGGTAAAAAGGCCTTTGGAAAGTCCTGCCCCTGCCCCTGGACTGCTGCCTTTGAGGAGTTGCCTGCCTTTCCTTGGCCTGAGCACTCCTGTCAGTGGTCCTGTATTAGTCCATTTTCTTCATGTAATTCTCTGTCTGCTCCCCAAACAGAGAATTACCCACTACAGGAAAATCCATGGCCTTAGCCTGGGTATCCTGTGACAGGCTAGTACATCTGAGCCAAGCCATTCTCCGAAGAGCCACAGATGTAGCCATGACTCTTGATGATACATCATTGGAGTCCACAGCAGCATGAAACTGAATTTTTGATGCCTCAATCCCATCTGCAGCCACCTCCTCCAGCATCTTGGCAAGCTGGGGGGAAGCCTGTTTAGCCAGTGCCAGTACAGTGTCCCACCTGGACTTCTGGTACCTGGCTGCATAGGCCATATAATTTGCCTGCCTGAGTCCCAAGGAAGATGCCATGTACTGCTTCTTTGCCATGGCATCAATCTTCCTGGAGTCCTTGTCTGGGGGGCGTGATGCCAAGGGAATGCTTGCCTTATCACAGGCAGCAGCCTGTACAACCCCAACATTGCTGCATTGCTGATAAAGGAACTCTGTATCTGAGCCTGAAAGAGTATACCTCTTGTCCATTCTTCTATCCACAGGAGGTATGGAATTGGGAGACTTAAGAAGTTTTTGTGTCTGTTTCTCAGAAGATTTGTAGAGGGAACAGACAGTCTCCTGGACTCGGGATGTCCATCATCTCTACATAGTCAGGCTCCTCCTGATCCTCCACTGCCTCCTCCACAGGAAGCTGGAGGGTATCAAACACCTTTCTGTAAACATGAAGTGCTAAGGGGACTCAGAAAGCCTAGGGAGAAGAAACACCTGAAGGTCTGTCTGGGAGATGTCCGGGTCAACAGGCACATCCAGACTTTCACCATCACCATAATCATCTTCCAACTCTTTCCTCCTCAAACTCCGGTTCATACAAATTCTTCCAGGGTATATCTTGAACCAGGGAACTGACCGAACCGAGCCCCTGCCAAAGGTGCCGGATTCAGTTGAACTGAGGCGGTTTATTCTGTCAATGCGATCGCTATTTCTTCAAGCGGTCGAGTATGAGATTCATATCCGAACCGGTCGATTTGTCTTTGCGTTTTGTCGGAACCAACCTCGAATCGGTTCTCCTTTGCCCGAAGAGTATCGCCTGGTCAGAGGGCACTCCTTCTGGTTCGGTCGGAACTGAACCGGGCTGGCCATCTGGGTCAAAGGATTCTCGGCCTCCCTTTCCCTCAGTCTACCTAATCTCTTTTCCAGGGTAGATTTGGGAAAATTTTTACAAATTTGGTATTCTGAATCGAGGTGGTCAAACCCCAGACAATAAACACAGGTGGTGTGGGGATCGGCCTTAGCAAAGGCCTCCCCACACACACTGCAGTGTTGAAGCCCAGTGGGCCCAGTTTTTTTTCTTGGGTTTCTCAGACATGGCCAACCTAACCAAACTTACCCTTTTTTCGGCAACCGCCAGGCAAGACTACCCTATCAGTTCCTGACCGTGTCACGGGTCTTGGAAAAAAAAGTACTAAAACCCAGTTTTTTTAGAACTGATATGGACTGGTAACCACACACTAAAGTAAAGTGCAAAATTTACCTGAATGATCGGTTCAGCCGATGCGATCTACACTTTTTACAAGTTCCACACAGAAAACAGAACAAAACCTATCTAGTACTCACGGTACCACAGACAGAGACTTGAACCGACTATGACGGAAGCAAAAATTTCGTAGAAAACCGAATTAAAACTGACACTTCAACTGACTTTGAACCGAGCAACAGGAGAAATCTCCGGAGCGACTGTTCAGTGAGGCGGAGTAAAGAATCTGACGGTTGCAGTTCGAACAACAACAGGCAGAGACATCAGCCGAGCTTGAGATGAACATTCTATGCCATGCATAGAAAAGTTAACCCATTGTTCTTCAGGGCAGTTTAAAGGCTGGGGCTAACTGCACTTGTCAGAATACAGCAAGACTTCATGTTGTTTGAAACCATACTACTAAACTTTTTAAAAAACTTCTCGGGGAAATGGGATTGTTGGATATCTGGAGGGAAAGATACCCTAATGCTAGGGATTATACTTGTTATTCCCCCAGATATAAGACATACTCCCGTACTGACATGTACATGACCCATGCTAGGAATATATCCAGATTTGGGCATACTTGGGTGGGAACAGCAGTACACTCAGATCACCAACCGCTGTTTGTGGAACTTGACCTCTCTCTACCAAAAAGGAGAACGCTGCAGCACCTGAACATTTCCCTCTTGAGGGATAAAGAAACTGTAGACTGACTACGGGGGGTCGTCACGCAGACAGTGGCCTTGAACTCCAACCCGAGTACCACTCCACAAATAATCTGGGACACGATAAAAACCGTGCTAAGGGGCAAACTTATCTCAATAGGCACCCACAAGCAGAGAGAGAGAGAGGAAAGTCCAGTTAGAACAGCTCAAAACACAACTAAGACACCTACAATCAGCACAGAAACAAAAATGGACTAAACAAACTGAGGGGGAGATTAAAGAAACCAGAACCCGGATCCAGAAAATCCAGCAGACAGATATGGAAAGGTCCCTCAGTTACTTAAAACAATCATACTATGAGGGAGGCCCAAGAGCCAATAAAATACTAGCATACAGACTGAGACAGCGGCAGGCCAAAGCCATTATTACAAAAATCAAACACCCTAAATCAGGCACCCTAGCATATAAAAGCAACCAAATTACGGAAGCCTTTCTCAGCTACTGTAAGAACCTGTACCGTCCCCAGAATGAATCTTCTCTCACAGAAAAACGTTGTTTTTTGGACAAAACTAAACATTCCGACTGACGCAAGAACAGCAGCAAGCCCTGATGGCCCCGGTTCAGCACACAGAAATTATCAAAGCCATTTAGCACCTTAAGTCAGGCAAGTGCCCGAGGCCGGATGGGTTCAGTGGGAGATCTATAAATCACTAGCTAAGGAGTTAGCTCCCCATCTTCTCAGCTAAGAGTTTGGGTGGTGGGGTGGCCTCCTTCTTGGAGTTATGTCACCATTACAGTCCTACATAAACAGGGCAATTGTAGAATGCGGGTCATATTGACCCATCTCAGTACTCAATGTGGACTATAAGGTATTTACCTCTATAACTGCCAGCAGGCTAAATGTTCTCCTCCCAAAAATCATTGCTCAGGACCAAACTGGTTTCATTACTGGTAGACAGGCCCCAGACAGTATCAGGCATTCAATAAATATCATAAACAAAATTTCACATGACAAGACCCCAACTTGTGTCATAAGTCTTGATGCCGAAAAGTATCTGACAAGGTGTCTTGGCCCTTTCTGTTTAAAGTCCTGGATAGATTTGGCTTCCCACAGGCAATGATCCGTGCTGTTAAGACCCTGTACACATCACCACAGGCATACATTAGACTGAATGGTGGCATTCCGACAGATTTCTGCTGGGTAGGGGTACTTGACAGGGATGCCCCTTGTCACCCCTGCTGATCGCACTTTACATAGAACCCCTGGCCTGTGCGATTCGAGAAAACCCCCACATCACAGGGGTTAAAGTTGGGGAGGTCGAACACGAAATCTCCCTTTACGCGGACGATGTCCTTCTCTATATCACTAACCCAAACCAATCTATTACCCAGATTTGGAGCACCCTGGAGGAATTTGGCTCTCATGCAGGTTATTCTTTAAATAAAGATAAAACAGAAATTCTAAGGTTCTTTTATCAGCCACCCCAGAATATAACAAATCTACTCCCACTGAACTGGAATAAAAAAAAATTAAATATTTATGAGTTCAGCTCACAAAACAACCCAATAAACTTTTTTCCTCAAATTATGGGCCCTTATTGACACAGCTCCAGCAAGATATCGCTAAATGGGGTCTCCTGAACCTACCGATGTACTCCAAGATCCAAACAGCAACCATGAACATTCTCCCCAGATTTTTGGACTTCTTCCAGTTCCTCCCAGTAACCATCCCCAGGGAACAATTCAAGGACTGACAAAAAACCATATCCAGATTCATCTGGTCCTCTGGGAGACCGAGAATAAAAATGCAAGTTATGCAATCAGATAAATTGGCCGGGGGGTAGAGTGGTCCCTAACCTTGAGGACTACTGCTTAGCCGCCCTTCTGAAGAATGCCTTGTTATGGAGCTCTGCATCATACCAGGCACATTGGAAGGACATTGAGATATCCCTCAGTGAGGACCCACCACTGGAGGTTAGGGGTGGTGGATCGCCTTTTGACGAAAGAGGGGGTCTTAGTCTTTTGTCTGTGGTAAACACACTGAAGATGACTCATAGACTTTGGCTAAAGAGGGCAATACATAGATACATAGACAGTGTTGGCAGATAAGGGCCTATGGCCCACCCAGTCTGCCCTTTTGAGCTTGTAAGTTCAGTTTATGTTTTCCTAGAAGTCTGTTGCCCCTTACCCCTGACCTCCAGAATTCCTTTATGTCTATCCCATGCATTCTTAAATCCCGTGATTGTTTCAGCCCCCACCACTTCCTCTGGACGGGTGTTCCACTTGTCCACCACCCGCTTTGTGAAGAAATTCTTCCGACGCTTCCTCTGAATCGCCCTCCCTCCAACTTGATCCCACGCCTCTAGTCCTGGAACATTTTTTTGCTTAAAAATAGTGTATTCCTGCACCCTGTTCCTCCCTGTAAGATACTTGTATGTCTCATCATATCCCCTCTCCTCCTCTCCTCCAGGGAGTACATGTTCAGTTCCTTCAACCTATCCTCATAGGACTTGTGATGCAATCCATGCACCATCTTTGTTGCCATTCTCTGAACCTCTCTACCCTGTTCATATCCTTACGTAGGTAAGGTTTCCAGAACTGTACACTGTACCCAGGTGGGGCCTCACTAGTGTCTTGTATAGTGAATTATGACCCTCCTTTCCTGCTGGTGATGCCCCTGCCTATGCATCCCAGCATCCTATTTGCTTTACCTGCTGCCTTGTCACACTGTTTCCCTACCTTGAGGTCATAAGAGATGATAACCCCAAGATCCCTTTCCTGCCTGGTGCATGCTATATCCTCACCCCCCAACTGATATATTTTGCCAGGCTTTTTGTGCCCCATATGCATTATTTATTTACGAGATTAACCAGGAAGGCATACTGAGCAACATGCTCGATTCCAGATGCGACCTGGGGGCCTAGCCCAGTGCTGGGCCCATTATCTTGAACTTCTTTGCATTGAATTTCAACTACCAAAACCCTGACCATTCTTCAAGTTTCTGCAGGTCCCTTCTCATTCTGTCTACACCCTCTAGTGTGTCTACTCTGTTACAGAGCTTTGTGTCATCAGCGAACAGTGAAATTCTGCCTTCCAGGTCCTGCGCAATGTCACTGATGAAGATGTTGAATAGGACCGGTCCCAGCACTGATCCCTGTGGTACCCCACTGGTCATTCTTCCCTCTGTGGTGTGACAGCCATTTACCACCACCTCTGTGTCCTGCCGCCCAGCCAGTTACCTACCCACCACACTACTGTCCTGCCCACAACTCTATTCCCAGTTTGTGTAATAGTCTTCTATGTGGCACAGTGTCAAAGGCCTTTGCTGAAGTCCAGATAGACCATGTCCACTGCCCTCCCCTGATCCACCTCCCTAGTCACCCAGTCAAAAATTCAACGAGGTTGGTCTGACATGACCTCCCCCTGGTGAAACCATGCTGCCTTGGGTCCTGTAGTCCATTGACAACCAGATGTTCCACCAATCTCTCCTTCAATAGTGCTTCCATGATCTTCCCCACTACCGAGCTGAGGCTGACTGGTCTGTAGTTCCCGCTCTCTTGTTCCTACCTTTTGTATAAGGGGACTACATCTGCTATCCTCCAGTCTTTGGGTACATCCCCTGTTTCCAGTGATCGCTAAACAGGATAGCCAGAGGTTCAGCCACCACCTCTCTTAGTTCTTTAAGGACCCTGTGGTGCACCCCATCTGGCCCTATTGCTTTATCAACTCTTATTACTTCCAGTTCCTTCAGGACCCTTTCTCGTAAAAGGGACTTGTGTCCATTTCTGCACCATTCTCACCCTTGTACTCCTTCAGACCCATTACCCTCCCTCTTCCTCAGTAAAGACTGAGCAGAAATACCTGTTCAATATGTCAGTTTTACTGTTGTCATCCTCCACGCGGCCCCCATCCTCCCCTTCAGTCTCACTCATCCCTCCCTTTGCCTTTCTTTTTCACTTATGTGCCTGTAAAGGTTTTGTCCTCTACCCACTGATTTTGCAATGTGTTCTTCTGTCTGAGCTTTGGCTCCTTACTGACCTCCCTGCCTCCCTTGCTTCTCCTGGTACTTCTCCCTATCCCCTTCTGCCTGTGTCTTTTGTATTGCCTGAATGCAATCTTTTGGCTTTCACTTTCTTTGCTACGTCTCTGGAAAACCATAATGGTCTCCTCTTCCTTTTCCTCTTGCTAACCTGCTTAATGCATAATTCTGTTGCTCTTGTAATCCCCATTTTAAATACTGCCCACTGTTCCTCAACCCGATTCCTGCCCCATTCCCCTTAATGCCTTTCATGTATCTCCTCATTTTCCCAAAGTCTGACCCCCTAAAATCCAGGATACGTGTTTTTGTGTGGTTTGGTTCTGCTCTTTCTGTGATTTCAAACCACAGTGACTGGTGGTCACTGTTCCCCAGGTGCTCCCCACTGTTACCCCCATCACACTGTCCCTGTTTGTGAGCACAAGGTTCAGTATTGCCTTTGCAGAGTTGGTTCCATGACCAGTTGCTTGAGGAAGGCACCCTGAAGGGAGTCCAGGATAAATCTGCTTCTAGTTGATGCTGCTGCTGGGATGCTCCAGTCCACGCCTGGAATATTGAAGTTCCAACCAGTACACATCATTTCCTGTCTGCCATCCTTTGGATGGCTAGTATCAGCTCCTATCTGTTTCTTCCTCTGGGCTGGTGGTCTATAGACCACACCTGTGCGGATGGCTGGCCCCATTTTCCTTTCCAGCTTAACTCACAGTATCTCTCCCCCACTTTGTTCCTCCTGGATCTCTGTGGCCCTTATGTCATTTTTCACATACAGTGCCACTTCTCCTCCCTTCCTGCCTGCCTGCCCTGTCTCTTCTGAATATGTTGTAGCCAGGCATGGCCATCTCCCAGTCGTAGTTATCATTACATCAGGTTTCAGTGATAGCCACAATGTCCAGGTCTGACTGCACCATGACAGCCTCCAGATCTTCCATCTTGTTGCTAAGGCTCCTGGCATTTGCACACATGGCTTTCCATGATTTGACCTCCCTAGACTGTTTCGCTGTTCTACTCCAGCCCCTTCCTTGGTTGTCCTTTATCCCTGGTTCTCCTTGTTGTCTGCCCTTCTGCTGAATTTTGCCCCTTTTCTGCCTATCCACCTCTTTGGTGCTAATCTCCATCTTTTGCACACTGCTTTGTAGAGATAGCCACTCCACTGGTTCACTGGTTCCACTGCTAGCTGTGGGGTGAGCAAGTAGGTACCCTCCTTGCTGGCCTGCCACCGCTTTTGCTAGTTTAAATGTTTGTCAATGTAGCATTTAAACTTATCATTGAGTGCTTGGATTCCCTCCAGGATGGATGCAGGCCGTCAGGCTTGAACAAACGTCCATCCTCCAGGTGGGTCCTCAGTCACCAATGAATCCAAACCCTTCTCACAGCACCAGTTCTTCAACCATGAGTTAAAGTTCCTGTGCATGCACCCTATGCTCTCCTTGCCTCGCGAGGTAGTACTTGAGAAAGTGACAGAAGTAGCTACTTGCTTGAGACCCTCCCAATTTCCTAAACTCTTCCTGAACTTCCTTTGGCTCCCCATTTGCCAGATCATTAGTACCTAGGTGGATAATGACATCCAGCTCACCTTCCCGTCTTGCCTTCCCAGTGATCCCCAGGATCTTCCTTCCATCCCTCCATGCCGTGGCACCTGGTAGGCACTTCACCTCCCTGTCCTCCCCCTCCTGTGTTCCTAGCTGAATCCCTCTTATGATGGAGTCCCCCACCAGGAGTCGCTTCCTCCTCCTCTGGGGTCCACTGCTTTCCCCGCTGAGGTCACCTCCTTGGTTAACCTCCACATCCTTTCCTTCCACTTCTCTAGGTACCTCTATTTGGTTGTCCCTGTTTGCCAGTGTGGCATACGAGTTCTTGAGTGGAATAGGATCTGGGATGTGCCTCTGCCTGACCGCTCTAACCCTCTCTGAGCCTACTGTCATCCAAGTGCTCCTCGTTCTCGGCATCCTTTGAGGCAGTTGCATTGGACTGGGTGGTCTCTGGATAGGGGTGATGGTACTCCTGACCCAGTTTATCCTGCTCTGAGTCTGGCTACCTCATCCGCAGTCCAGAGAGATGCATGCAGATAGGGCAGCACCTCAGTGTCCAGAAGGTCTGCCTGAATATGGCTGCCCCACAGCCACTGCATTGCACCACTCCCCACATTATACTGCAATTATACTGCTATTCCACTACTTGTCTGCTACTGAAACTCTCCTAGTTCCCTTTTTATTAATTTACTGTCCTAAAAATCCTGCCACTGATCCTCATATACTTTTCTTTTAAAAAAGAAAATAAACCAATAAATAAATAGAGTCAAAACACTTGTCGTGCTGAGGGTGGGCTTTTCTCACTTATGCCCCTCCTACCCACATCCCTTACTATACCCTGTGTTTAGCTCCTGTCAATCAGATTTAACAGGGCATATAATTAAGAGTTGGGGAAGGGGTAAAATTTGCAGCAATTAAAGACAGCAAAGAAATACACCACCACCATGCTTTTAAATTTTCAACAGCCCCAAACAATTCTAAGTAAAGACAACAAAGAAAGTACAGTGTCACTAAAAGCCCACAATCTAAGTTTAAAAGAAAATAGCAATTACCAGTTACTGTAAAGCAGTGAATTGAATATGTTTCCTTCCCCTTCTGGCTTCTTCTGAGAAAATAAAACTCACTTGCTACCTCAACTCTGACTAAGCCCCACCTCCAGTTATCACGTAGCTGAGGTCAGAGGCCAGACAATTAACACCCCTCACCCAAACTACAGGGCACGTCAGACAAGCCAAGACTAAATTTGCAGCAATTAAAGACCGCAAAGAAATACACCACCACTACGTTTTAAATTTTCAACAGCCCAAAAACAATTCTAAGTAAAGACAACAAAGAAAGTACAGTGTCACTAAAAGCCCACAATCTAAGTTTAAAAGGAAAATAGCAATTACCAGTTACTGTAAAGCACTGAATTGAATATGTTTCCTTCCCCTTCTGGCAATAAGGCCCTTCCAGTGGTTTGCGTGGCCAATAAATTTCCCCCTGCCAAGATGGATCTGGCATTTAGACAGTGGGCTAGACTTGGTTTGTGCCAGCTGGGCCAGATGACCTCAGGGGATACACTGCTGGACTTTCAAACCATTAAACAGACATTTCACCTGCGAAACCGGGATCACTACAGATTCCTCCAGCTTAGGTCGTACACCCAAATGGTTAAAAAAGATGCGAGTAAACACTCCCAAGTTGACCACCTGCTTGAGGTGATCCACTCCATAATGTCGGGAGGGCTCCAGAGGGGACACATTTCTGCTCTGTATAGAGCAATTCGACAACTATATGCGGCCTTTACACAGCAAATAAAAACTAGTTGGATAGAGGAAGCAGGCTTAAACCTCACCGACACAGAATGGGCTACTATATTCCACTCCCCAAACAAAACTACTCTTTCGCCCAACTGGAAGGATTTCGCCTGGAAGGTCAGGGTAAGATATTTCTATACACCTGCTATCCAACATAAATGGGGTGGAGAACTTTCCGCCAGTGCTGGAGGAACTGCAGCACTCAAGTTGCACACCACTAGCACATATTCTGGGAGTGTGAGGCTGTGCAACCATTTTGGAGAGAGGTCACACGGGTCCTGACTGATCTATTCTCATGCCCCCCTCAGTTAACACTAGAGAACTTGGTCCTGGGCCTGCCTCCCACGGAGGTAAGAGGGGCAGATGGACTCTACCTATGGAACATTCTCCTGGCAGCCGCCCATAAGGCGATCACCAAGCAATGGCTTTCCCCGGCCCCACCCAACATCTCTCAATGGTACTCATTAATTAAGGGAATTCAGGACATGGAGGAACTAATCCATAAACTAACCAAAACACAAACATTTGTCCGTAGATGGGCCAAATGGGTCATATCACTCAGCCTGTCCTCAGAGGTCACATGAAATAGAGACCTAGGTACAGAGAATGTGACAATGGAAGATAACACCAGAAGAGACGGACCTATGGTTCAGGTGATGGATGGCCAGGAGACGGGGCAGGGTGGACCCAGAGCAGGAATGGCCGAAGAAGGATTTTGAAGGGGAAAGCCTGCCCAGCCTATTGATTGCCTCTGGGGTGAGATGCCCTCCTGCACATTAAGGTATATCAGAGTAATTCTTAAATACAGATCAATTTACAATCTTTGTACTCAAAATGGAATAAGGACACTTCTGATAGAATGCATGTATTTTTACTGATGGATTAATGAGTTTTCTCGAATAGAACGTATGTGAACTCAAGCCTTTCGACAGACTTGAATTAAAAAAAAAAAGAAAGGCATCCAACTTCAAGGATAAACTAGTCCACAGTAGATTGCTCACAGGAAATCCAAGAGAACACTTAAACTGGTTACCACAAAGAACAGAAGGTAATTTCAGAAGTGACAGGTGCAATATCTGTGGTCACTTGGAACAGGGCAAAATATTCATTCACCCCAGCAATGCACACAAAAAGGTGGTGATCAGGGAGTGCATTACATGTGCCACCACATTCATAGTATTTGTACTGTGGTGCTCTTGAAGGAAAATCTATGCTGGATGCACCATAAGAAACCTGAAGACTAGAATTCAGGAACACACAAGGGACACAGAAAACAAGAGGTTGGACAAAACAGTAGGGGCACACTTCCATGGGGGGGGGGAGAGAGAGACAAAAACTGCTATTCATGAGAGAAAGCTATTGGATTTATACACTTGGTAGTGTAAAACCAAATGGAGTGAACGAACAATCAGATTTAAAACTCTTCTTACTGTAACTATTTGGTTTTCGGACATTTTGCTTTCTATCTTTCAGGTACCTGACTTTCTTCTCTCTCTCGCTACGGTATGATGGAAGCAGTCATGTAGATCGCCTTCATCAACCAGATTCTACAACTGTTGGGTGATCACGTGATATTTTTGGACCCTTTCTATCCTTCTCTTGTAGAGACTCAGTTCCTCTGTAAATAGTCCAACTATTGAGTAGTCAGACACTGTTTCCAATTTGGAATGAGGAGGTTTCTTCTGCTTTTGCAAAAAAGGCAAAGTTTTGGGCCTCTGATTTAATAGAAATGAAAGAGTCTGAATATTTTACTAAAAAGGTTGTTTCTTTAAAGACTGCACTTCTGCTGTACTTTAATAAATTATCAGAGTTCTTTCCTTAGTTCATTTTGAAAAGTTTATAAATGTTTTGGAAAAGCTTTTTATATAATGAAGTATGTCTCAAAGTTATACATTTTTTTGATAATAAATTAGCTTACACTCTGAATGTAAGAAAACATTACTTACCATAGTAGTCGTGTTTCTTTCAAGGGAATCTTACTGTATTCTGACAAATGCAGTATGGTCTCACTATAGGACTGCCCCGGAGCTGAAATAGTTAATAGAATCTATGATAATAGTGGAATGTTAGGCTCGAACTCGGTTTTCAAACCACTGTCCCTGGTTGCACTTCCTGCAACCGTCAGATTCTTACAAAGCATGCAGAAGCTAAACAAAGTAGCTAACTAACCTATTCAAACAAAAACATATCAATCCCCCTTTTAGGGGCAAACACCTCTTAAATAATAGAGGGCATCTCCTAAGACTCAAGTCAACAGATGCCCAAGAAACTAGTAGGTACCCACAGGTTTCCAACATCAGTTGTACAGACAGTATGCAGTGCCCTGTAGGTCCTAGCAGGAGAGAAAGGGTGGGAGCTCAGAATACAATACCCTTGGAAGAAACAAGATTACTATGGTAAGTAATGTTTTCTTCAAACCCCAGGAAATCTTACTGTATTCTGACAAATGCAGACTACCCAAGCAGTACCTTTGGAGGCAGGCAGAGAACCTATTTAGGAAACAGGCTCTGCAGGACTGCTGTGCCAAACCTGGCATCACTCCTAGCCTGGGTAACCAGGCAGTAATGTTTGGTAAATGTGTGGACCATTTTCCAGGCAGCTGCTTTGCTGATTTCCAGCAAAGGGATAGCTCCTAAAGCTGCTACTGATGCAACTGTTCCTCTGGTGGAGTGGGCCCTGAGCCCCTGTGGGGCCTGCTTGCTCACTCTGGCAGAACAGAATTGGATACATGCCACGATCCACCTAGCTATGGACCTTTTCGTGGCAGGTTTACCTTTTCCTACTTCCCCACAGGTCAAGAAGAGTTGGGTCCTAGCCCTTCTGTGGCCTTTTGTATGCTCCAGATAGTAGCCGATAGCTCTTTTTACATCCAGGCTATGCAGTCTATGTTCCCCTGAAAAGGAATGGTCAGTGAAAAAGACTGGTAGTTTAATGGACTGGAGAAACGTATTATTGATCCTAAGAACCACCTTGTCTCTGTGGGATACTATATAGCCAGTCTCCATGAACAAAGCCTGGAGCTCATCCTCCTGGCCAAAGTAACTGCAACTAGGAACACAGTTTTCCAAGTTACATACTTGAGATCAGCTGATGACACAGGTTCAAAAGATGGCTGCATGAGCTGTGCAATACATATGTTTAGGTCCCACACTGGAGTGGGGGGTGCAGGAGTGGCAACCCCTTAAAGAATTTTCTGAACACTGGATTTGAGGCCAGAGATGATGCCTTGCCTGCTGACAGGTAAGCTGAGACAGCTGCCAAGTGCACTTTCAGGATGGATGGTCTCAGACCAAAGGAATGAAGGTGGGTTAAGTAGTCCAGGACAACTGGCAACCCCGGAGGAGTGTGGTCTAGATTCTTGTTACGGTACCAGATAGAGAATCCTTTCCACTTGGACGTGTAGGTCTTCCTGGTGGAGGGCTTTCTAGAAACCCTAAGGACCTCCGTGACCCCTTCCGAGAGATGCATGTTGGCATTCCGTAGGTCCTCAACAGCCAGGCCTTGAGCCTGAGAGACCAAAGGCTGGGGCATAGGATCCTGCCCTGGGAAGAAATCAGCAAGCTGCGCTTCCTGGGGAGGATCCTTGGTTTGGCAACTGACAGTGCCAGAACCAGGGAGTACCATGGCTGCCTGGCCCAGTCTGCAGCAATGAGAATCACTGTAGCCGGCTGGGATCTGAGCTTGTTCAGGACCCTCAGCAACAACAGGAATGGAGGAGAAGGCATACAGAAACTTCCCTGTCCAGTCCGGGATCAGTGCATCCAGTGGGACTGAGCCCGTCACTGGGGCCTGCAGAAAAATTGAGGAAGCTGGTAGTTGTCTGGGGCTGCAAAGAGGTCTAACTCTGGAGTGTCCCACTATTTGAACACAATCTGGAACACCTGCCTGTTCAGGGACCACTTGTGGTGGTTCTGATTGATCCTGCTCAGGGCATCTGCCAGTACATTTTCCTTTCCTGGCAAGTGGGCTGCTGACAACGCAATTCCCAGAGAGTAAGCCAGAGTCCAGATTTTCATGGCTTCTGTGCACAGGCGGGGTTGACCTTGTGCCCTCCTGCTTGTTGATGTAGTACATTGTGGTGGCGCTGTCTGTCCTGACCTGTACCACCTTTCCTTGCAGCATGCTGGTGAATGCCTGAAATGCCAGGAAGACTGCCCTGAGCTCCAGCAGGTTGATGTGAAGCAATGACTCTTGTTTGAGCAGTGTGCACCTCCAGATGTGCCCCCCACCCCAGTAGGGAAGCATCTATGGTCAGCACCAATGAAGGGTTTTCCTGTAGGAATGGAACCCCCTGCCTGAGGTTGTCTATATCCAGTCACCACTGAAGCGCTTGTAGGAATGTTTGGGTGACTGGGACTAGCTCTGATAGGGAATCTCTTTTCTGATGCCAGTGTACTTTGAGATAATACTCGATATCTCTCATTTCGAACCCTGTCCCCGACACTGTTGCTGTTGAGTCTGCCATATGACCCAACAGCAGTAGGAAGTGCCTTGCTGGCCTTAGGCTTTGCAGCTTTAAGGTACTTGCTAGCTGTACCAGACTGTCTGCCCTCGTCTGGGGTAGAAAAGTCTTTCCTCTCACCGAATCCAGCTCAGCTCCTATGAATTCCAGGAGCTGCACTGGCTGTAGCACTGACTTTTTCAGGTTGACTAGGAACCCCAGTGACTATAGTAGTGCCTGTGTAAGTGCCAGAGACTCCCTTACCTGTCGAGGTGATTGCTCTATGACTAGCCAGTCATCCAGGTAAGGAAAGACTACTACTCCCTTTTCTCCTGAGGTGTGCCACAACCACAGCCAACCATTCTGTGAACACCCCTGGAGCAGAAGTAAGTCCGAAAGTCATTTGCCTTGAACTGGTAATGACCTAATGGCAGTTTGAATCTGAGAAATTTTCTGTGAGACTGCCTTATGGAGATGTGGAAATATCCATCCTTTAAATCCAGAGATGCCAACCAATCCTTTTGTCTTAAGGTTGGAAGGATTGTTGTTAGGGTCATCATCTTCAACTTTGGCTTTACCAGATGCCTGTTCAGGAGCCTGAGATCCAGTATGGGTCGCCAATCCCGTTTTCTTGATTGTGAGGGAGTCCCTTTCCTCTCTGTGCCAGAGGAACTGACTCTACTGCTCCTAGGGATAGGAGATTTAATATTTCCCCTTCCAGTAACACTGTTTCTGATGGGGAGGAGGGTCTGAAGACCCCTGCTCTCAGCTTTGGCATGAGCTTGAAGCTGCGAGCCAGACCTTGGCCCACTATCTCCAAGACCCACTTTTCTGTGGTGATGGATTGCCATTCCTGGAGATAGTGGGCCAGCTTGCCCTCTACCAGGGTTGGGGAGGTGACCCGAGCAGGCACCTCAGGGTGTCTGCTTGGGTTGGGATGTTGACAGAGTGCTGGAGCTAGTTTGATCGCCACCTCTCCTACCCCTGCCTCTGAAGCAGCCTCTCTGCTGTCGATAGTGGGGATAAGCCCGAGGCTGAAAGAATGGCCTATAGCCCCTGCCCCTACTTCCCCTGGCTTGTTGCTTTTGGGGAGTAGATGCGTTTTCTTTAGCAGCAGCACTCTTATATGCTGCCTTGTACTCATCCATTTTCTTCATGTAAGCCTCTGTCTGTTCCCCAAACACAGACATAGGCTCACATGGGAAGTCCAAGGACTCAGACTGGGTGTCCTGGGTCAGGTTAGTAGTCCTGAGCCAAGTAAACATTCTGAGCGACACAGAAGAAACCATTTGTCTGGCTGCAGCGTCACTGTCCACAGCCATCCTATATTGGGCTTTAGAAGCCTCTATACCCCCTTTCACAGCCTCCTCCAAATCAGCTGCCATAGGGTCTGGGACCGATTTTGTGATTTCCATCACAGTGTTCCACAGGGTTCTCTGATATCTGGCAACACTGGCCATGAATGATGCCTGTCTGATGATCAGAGAGGATCCCAAGTAATAATAATAATAAATTCATTTAGCAAAAGCACCTTTCAGGCCATCAAGGCGCTTTACAAAAAGATAAGAGCAATCATGATATAAACAGTAAACATAATAGTAAAATAAATAACAGACGATCCAAGTACACCTTTTCGGCAATGGAATCCATCTTTCTGGAATCCTTGTCCGGAGGGTGAGATGCCAACGGTATACCTACGTTATCACAGGCTGCAGCCTGCACCACTCCCTCATGGCTTGGGTGTCCAAAAGGGAACTCTGCTCCACCCCTAGCCACCCAGTACTTCTTGTACACCTTTCTGTCATCCAGTGGCACAGAAGTGGGGGTCTGCAGGACCTTGTTAACCTGCATTTTCAAGGATTTATGGATGGGCAGTAGCAGTCTTTAAGAGTCTGGCACATCCATCATTTCCACGTAATCCTGTTCCTCCTCCTCATCATCCGTAAATTCCTGGGTAGGGAGGTACAGGGATTGAGCTACTTGCTTAATAAAAGCAAAATGTGAGGTATAGCCCTCGGTCCCTTCGTCAGGGGAGTCATGATGGTGAGGATCTGGGGACATATCCGGTTCAATCGGTTCCCCATAGTCCTCCTCATCATCATCCTCAGCAAAAAGCCCTCCTTCGTGTACCAAGGAACCGGAGTAGAGTCAAAGGTACTCAACCGCAGCTGCTTCTCAACCGGGACCGGAGCACTCGGTTGGAGCGCCTGAATTATTCTAATAGCATTAGCTAGCTCTTCAGTGGTTGGAACCAATGCTTTCTTCGAATGCGGTTCGACCGCTTTTTTCCTTCTCTTTTCTTTTCCCTGCGGTTGGCGGGTTAGCGGCAGTGTCAGCAGCATGTTTCTTAGAGGAGGAGGAGGAACTGTCACGCTTGTCAGAAGGCTGTTCCTCCAGTTCTTTTTGGCTGGTAGCCGGTTTGTCTGTAGCCGGGTCTGCAGCTTTTTCAGACATCTTCTCCTGCAGTCGCCTCTCAAGCATCGACTGAGGGAAGTTTTTACAGATTTCACAGTCCTCCTTGAGGTGGTCAAACCCCAAACAAAAAACACAAATTAAATGAGGATCTGCTTTAGCAAACGGTTCCCCACACTCTGTACAATGCTGGAAACCTGTGGGGCCCATTCATTTTTTAGTCTGTGACATTTATCAGTTGGTTAAAACCGATGAACCGGGAATAATCCCAGTACAATTCTAAAAAAATTAGTAATTCAATATACATCTAACGGCTTACTGGACAGTAGAAGAACGGATTCAAATTTAGAACTTAAAGTAAATACTATCGATTCCTTACTGGTTAACAGAACAGACACGGAACTGAGAAAACTTACCAAAATTCACTCTAATCTAGACTAAGTCTACCTGTGAATCAAGGACAGTGCTTCAAAAAATCAAAATAACTAACGGACTTCAACAAACCGAGATTAAATAAAATTCTTCAAGAAAGTGAAGGAGTGCTCTCCGGAGATGTCTTACTGAGGCAAGCGGAGTAAAGAATCTGACAGTTGCAGGAAGTGCAACCAGGGTCAGTGGTTTGAAAACCGAGCTTGAGCCTAACATTCCACTATTAGCATAGGTTCTATTAAACATTTCGGCTCCGGGGCAGTCCTATGGTGAGACCATACTGCATTTGTCAAAATACAGTAAAATTTCCTGGAGTTTGAAAATACAGGTTACTCACCTGTAACAGGAGTTCTAGGAATGGTATATGTTGTTCATCCACACTGTCTGGCAGGTTCCTTGCCGCTTTAAATCTTGCCGGAAGGTCTTCAGCTGGCTCCTCCCACCCACCCGGTGGTAAAACTCTCGCCCGCCCCATGACGCGCTACAGATCTAACCCCGCTGAAGCTGGTGGTTAAAGGCCGGGCTGAGGTCAGGTGGGTTTATGTGGGATGAACAAATATATACCATTTCTAGAACTCCTGTTACAGGTGAGTAACCTGTATTTCTATGGACATGGATATGTTGTTCATCCACACTGTCTGGCAGACTCCTAGCAGTTCTCCGGGAGGAGGGAGGCAAGGCGCACACCCCCTACTTGGGAAATAAAGACTGGAGAACCGAGGCCCCAAAACCAGCATCCCAGCATGACTCAAGGTCGATGTGGTAGTGGGTGATGAAGGTGTGTGCTCACTTCCAGGTAGCAGCCCTGCAGATTTCCTGGATAGGGACGTCCCTGGAAACAGCCATCGATGCAGCGGTATGGTGGGTAGAATGAGCTCTTTTCCCTCTGGGAGGCTCCATGCCCGCCAACCTACAGCAGAGATCTATGCAGGAGGTGACCCACCTGCCTATCGTCTGCTTGGCTGCAGGTCTGCCAGGTGCGGCTTCAGCGTAGGTGACAAACAGCTGGTGAACCTCTCCCCGAACTTCAGCCATCCGCTCCTTGTAATAAGCGAGCGCTCTTCTAGGGTCCAAAGTATGGAGCCTATATTCGGCCTCCAAGGTGTGATTGGGGTAGAACACCGGCAGAGTCAACACCTGGTTAAGGTGAAACTCCGACATCACCTTCAGAAGGAACTTCGGGTGGGGGGTGCAGGACAACCTTGTCCCTGTGGAAGACCAGATAGGAAGACTTGATGGAAAGTGCCTGGAGCTCTCCCATCCTTCTGGCTGACGTGATAGCCACCAAGAAGGCGGTCTTCCACGACAGGTGAGAGGTGTCACACCTGTGCATCGGTTCGAATGGCTTGCCCATGAGCTTAGCCTATACCAGCAGTAGATCCCACGGAGGTGGAGGTTCTCGCACCAGAGAGGATATGTGATCAAGGCCTTTGAAAAAGTGCCCGACCACCTTCTCCTGTGCCACCGACTGTTTCCCGGCCCGCGCCGGTAAGCAGAGATGGCTGCCAGGTGCACCTTAAGGGTCGTCGACTGAAGCCCTTGCTGAGAAAAGGACCACAGGTAGTCCAGAATGCTTGCCAAGGAACAGGAGGAAGGGTCCAGGCCCTTGCCCTGACACCAAATGGAGAATCTCTTCCATTTGAAGGCGTAGCATTTCCTGGTCGACTCCTTACGGGAAGCCTCAACGATGTTGAGGACCTCGTCGGAATGACCCAAGGCCTGGAACTCTAGCTGCTCAGGAACCAGGCCGTCAGGTGCAGGGATTGAAGGTCTGGGTGGAATACCTTCCCCTGACTGACTGAGATCAGGTCCGGGCAGGCTGGAAGCCGCCTCGGGAGCCTGGAGCTGAGACTGAGGAGATCTGGATACCAGAACTGGCGGGGTCAGTCTGGGGCTACCAGAATCACCTGCGCCTTGTCCCTCCTCACCTTGAGAAGCACCTTGTGGATCAAGGGAAATGGGGGAAAGGCGTAGAAGAGGCCCGGCGCCCACGCCGGCCTTGAGTAGACATCCCTGGCAGCAAGCCCTGCTGAGGGGGCAGGCATGAAACAGTCTCAGCTTCTGCATTCTCCTGAGGCAAACGGGTCCACCTGAGGCGTGCCCCAGTGGGAGAACAGATCTTGTACTACCTCCGCAGGACAGACCACTCGTTGGACGCAGCCCCTATCTGGCTTAGGGCATCGGCCAGGGTGTTGGAGGCTCCTGCCACATGGACGGCAAGGAGATCCGCCTCCAGGCTGCGCACGAGTGACCAAATGTGGAGAGTTCCCCTGCACAGAGGCATGGAGCGTGTCCCGCCCTGGCGGTTTAGGTAGTACATGGTCGTGGTATTGTCCGTCTGGACCTGAACCACTTGACCCCGCAGAAATGGAGCGAAGGCGGTGAGGGCTAGACGAACCGCTTGAAGCTCCAGCAGGTTGATGTGGCATTGGGACTCCCGAGGGGATTAGAGGCCATGCGCTCTGTGCTCCCCCAGATGGGCACCCCAACCCATCAGAGAGGCATTGGTCGACAGAGAGACCGTTGGCTCAGGGCGGACAAACGGGATGCCCTCCTGCAGATGTGCTGGAACGGTCCACCACTGGAGAGCGTTCCACATCCCCTGGGTCACTGTCACTAGCTGATCCAGCGGATCGAAGTGCTGTGACCATTGGCTGGCCAGCCCTCACTGAAGGGGACACATGTACCAACGGGCCCAACGGACCATGCTGGTGCAGGCCGCCATGAGGCCCAGGAAGTCCCGGGCAGGGCGCAATTGCCCAACCTGAAATGACTGGGCAAAGGAGGAAAGAACCTCGGCTCTGTCCGCCGGGAGCCGTGCTCTGGCTCATAGAGAGTCGAGCTCGTCCCTGATGAATTGTATCACCTGCTTTGGCAAGAGTTCCGACTTGGCCTCGTTGATGAGGAGGCCAACCTGAGAGCAAACCTGGAGGGCCAGATCTCTGGACCGCTCCACCTCTGTTCTGGAGGGGGCTGCAATCAGCCAGTCGTCCAGGTAGGGGTACACCTGGACCCTTCGGCGCCGCAGGAATGCTGTCACTACTGCCATGCATTTGGTGAAGACCCTGGGAACTAGGGAAAGGACGAAGGGCATGGCCCGGAACTCACAGAGGGATCCCTCTGCCCTGAAGCGGAGGAATCTCTGGTGGGACGGACGGATTGGGACGTGAAAGAACGCGTCCTGGAGGTCCAGAGAACAGAACCACACGCCTCGTTCAAAGGATGGGATTATCTGAGCCAGAGTGACCATCCTGAAGGTCTGAGACCTTAGGAACCTGTCCAGGTCATGCAGGTCGAGAATGGGGCGCCAGCCCCCCGTCCGTTTTGGGACCAGGAAGTACCTGGACACAAACCCCGGGTATGGAGGAGGATCCGCCACCTTCCTGATCACCTCTTTTTCGAGGAGCAGAGCGATATCGGCTCGGTGAGCCGACAGAGAGGCTGTGGACCCCGTAGGCCCCCGAGGGCCGACGGCTCAGAAGGGCGGGGCCTGCTCGAACTCCAGGGGCAAGCCCTTTCCTACCACCTCCAACACCCAACGGCCCACGGTGATAACGGACCTGGCGGAAAGGAAGTGGCAGAGCCATCCCCCCACGGGGGGAACCCAGGGGGGAGTGACGAGGCTGGGGGCGACACCCCTCAACCCGTCACTGGGCAGGCTTAGAGGAGGGACCATCCGAGGGACCTCCTGGGCCTTTTCCTCCCTGTTTCCTATTAGAGGAAGCCGCAGGCTTGGGTTTAAGGTGCCAAGCGCGAGCCTGCTGGCCCTGGTGCTGGTGCTGTTGGGCCGGAGGTGCCGCAGGCGCAGAAGGCTGAAAGGACTTATGTTGCTGTTGTCGACGGCCCTTGTCCTTATGGGCAGAGGTGACCGAGTCCAGAATGGCATTGGACTTTTCGATCCGCTGGTAGTGACCTTCCACTCTGGGCCGAAGAGTCGGTCCCCGGGAAGGGGACATCCGCCAGTTTATGCTGCGTATCCGCCGTGAAAGTGGATATCCTCAGCCATGCTCTGCGGCGCATGGCCACCGCGGCCGCAACTGATCTGGCACAGGAGTCTCCAATGTCCAGAGCCGTTTGGAGCTGCTGTTTTGCCACCGCCCTTCCCTGGTCCCATACCTGCCTGACCGTGGTCTGCAGGTCGGCCGGGAAATGAGGGATCACCTCATCCAGGGAGCCCATAAGGGCGTGGGAGAAGTGTGCCATCAGCACGGCCGAGCTGGCCTGGCGGAGGCCAAGGTAGGACGCAGCGTATACCTTGTGCCCGGCATAGTCCAGCTTTTTGGACTCCTTGTCAGGGGGCTTGTCCACGTCCCTAGCATTCCCGGAAAGCCGGAAAACACTATCGGTAACCAACCCCTCGTCGGAGGGGTGTTCCGAAAAACCGGACAAAGAGCTGGTAGGGACCGCATACTTCCTGGCCATCCTGGCCGAAGGCGCAGGACAGGAGGCAGGCCGCTGCCAGAGCTCCAAGGCTGGGCCAACAATGGCTTCAGGCACCGGAAAGGCCTCCGTGGGTGAATCCCCTCGGTCCAGTATCTCCGTTAGGGGATACTTGGCCCGCTTGGATACGGGCTCGAGCTGCATGCCGGTAGACTCCGAGATGAGCCAAAGCAGACCCATGAAGGACAATGGGCCTTCATCCATCGACTGGCCCCCGGAGGACTCCAGATCAATGGCCGAAGAGCTGCCTGAGCCACCCTCCACCTGCCGAGAACGGTCGGGAGTGAGGGTGACCGACAACCTGTGGGGCAGGCCCTGACCCGACAGACAGTCCTTGGTCGGCGCCCCCGATTTCGGTTGTGGAGGCGGAGGTTCCACCACAGTCGGTGGGGTAGCTGGTTTTGGCCGAACAACTGGCCCAGGCTTGGGCACCCCGACTACAGCGAGGGGTTGTTTCAGCCGCTCGGGTGACAGCCACTTGATGGCCGGGGAAGGGGAAGGCCACGGCGTCGGCTTGTTCCTGGGCAGAAGTAACTGCTGCCACATCAGGTCCTCGTAGCGTCGACGCAATTTGCGCCGAACCCTCTCCTCTTCCAAGAAGGAAGACGAGGATTCAGCGGCCGCGCTGCTTACTTCAGTGCCGAGACCGAGACCGCCGATGTCGGTGGGATCGGCTGGACGGAGAGGATGTCTGAGACCGAGATCCTTGGTGTTTCCAAGGATAGGTCTGGGAAGGGGCCGGGTACACCCACTCTTCCCTCGGCTTGGAAGCCTTGACCGGGGACTCCGGCACCGGAGGCGCAGACAAGTCCTTGGTCTCCACTGGAGGAACTGGTGAAGAAGGGTTGTCAGCTTCACCAGTCGACAGCCCGTCTGACGAGTCGAGGAAAATCTCGACCTCGTCGACTGCTGTCTAGGCCGGCTGACCTGACGGGGACACCGTGAAGCCAGCGGCCTTAGCCGCAACCTCGACCAAAGTCGAGTGTCGACTTTCCGGGGAAGGGGACCTCTCCCGCTCCCACGAACGCCGACAGTGGGACTTACCTTTCGAGTCCTTCTTTTTGGACCGAGCAGAATGTCCCGATGGCTGCTCTCCCTTCGTGGAAAGGGACTGGCAAAGCTCCTTAAAAGAAGCTGAATATGAGGTACCCAGAGAGAGCAGGATAAATGCTGCGACCAAGGAAGAGGATGATGCGGCCTGTGCCGCCTCCTCCTCGAGGGAGATCATCTGCTCGAGTTGCTCAGCCGAGCCAGCCGCCGTGGTAACCGCCCAACAGGCCTCCTTCGACTTCACCGGCGGGTAGCGCTCGCTGCCAAGCTGTAACCGGGCAGCGGTCTTCCAGGACGCTGGCCGAAACGAACGCATAACTCACAGGCCTGTGGTCAGTGGTCTAGGCCGAGGCAGCGACGACGTAGAGTGCGGATCCGTCCTGACATTTTCTGCCCACATGGGCACCACCGAAATCCAGGAGTCGATTTGTCCATCGCAGCCGCGAGGGAGTAATTTGACCGAAGTCTCGAAAATTTTAGAATAAGTTTCGGGTGAACCGAAGAATTAGGATCCAGTCTACAAGCAGAGCGGTTAGGAGGGAACCTGAGCTTCCAAGCAGTAAGGAAGATCTGGAGTCATGGGGCGGAGCCAAGAGTTTTACCACCCAGGTGGGTGGGAAGAGCCAGCTTGAAGACCTTCCGGCAAGATTTAAAGCGGCAAGGAACCTGCCAGACAGTGTGGATGAACAACACATCCATGTCCCTAGAACAACAATTTTGGAGAAAATTCTTTATATATTTTTTACTTTTATGGTTTGTTGTAATTTGCATATTTTGGTTGTATGGTGTTTTGGTATTTCACAAATTTTTTTTTGTTTGTTTTTTTTTTTTTCAAAAAATGAATGTACCATGTTACTATATGAACTGGTTACTTAAGGGCTCAGGTGCTCTCTCCTGGACATGCCCACTGAAGAAGGCTGGAATAGCTGAAGCACAGAGGCAGAGAGACGTAACTCAGGCTATGAATGTTTGCATCAACGCATACTCTGAGGACTGATTCACATTAAAATATTAGGATTTGAATCGCATGTTGGTTCTCTGAGTGATATGTCACCACTTAGGTGGTTCTGCGTGCTACACTTTCTTGGACTTCTACTTAGACTTCAGCAAGGCCTCAGACACCATACTACATAGGAGGCTTATAAAGAAACTGGGCACTTTGGGGGTGGAAATCAAGGTGGTAAACTTGGTACAGAACTGGTTGAAGGACAGGTGGTAGAGGACAGTGGTAAACAGCACCCACTCTGATCAGGGGAAAGTGACCAGTGCGATACCTCAGGGCTCACTGCTGGGACCAGTCCTCTTCAATGCCTTCATAAGCAACACTGCAGAATGGATGGAAGGGAGGGTATGCGTCTCTTCAGATTTCTCAGAAATTTGCAATAGCGTAGATACTCCTAAGGGGGTGGAAAGAATGAGTAGAGACTTGAGAAAACTCAAGGAGTGGTTGAGGGCATATTAGCTGTTTTTTTTTTTTTTGTACATTCTGTTAATTCACTCCACAGCTCTGGGCATCCTTTCAGAGTACCCACTCGGCTGGGTCTGTACTCCTTGCCTGAACCCTGGCTAACCAGTGTCCTCCCCAGACTACCCAGGTAGATCCAGCCCCCCCCCCCCCGATCACCTAGCAGGGCAGGCCTGCCCGGCCCACCCTCCCTTGACAGCCTTTCTGGAATTAGAGAGGCCTACCTGGCGCCAGGTTGGCAGCGGAGTCCACTGGGTGCGCTGGGCCGGCGCTGGGATGTGGACCTGCCCCTGAGTCTCCTTCATCCCTACGGCTCGCAGAGGGCTTTTCTTGTTACGCCCAGAGAGCTCGGGTTGCAATGGTGGCTGGGCACTATGTGCCGCCGCCATGCTCCTCCTCCCTATCGTGTGCCACTAGTGTGCTGCACCCGACAGCAGGTGAGTGCACATTGTGCGCATCCTAAAGCCCTCCTCAGGGAAGAGGTTCTGTCCTTCGATACTCGATCCCTCCCCTCCTCTGCCCTGCCAACCCCCGGCGGCCCAGGCTCGTTCCCAAATCCGGGTCACCAGTGTGGCGCGAGGTGTGGCATCCAGCACTTCAACCCTCAGTGCCACCAGTCCAGCTGTCAGTTGGGTTTTAATACAAAAAAGTACAAAATCATGTACCTAGATCATAGAAACCCAGGGGTGGTATATAAAATGGGGCAAGAGGTATTAATGGTCACTAAACAGGAAAGGGACCTTGGGGTTGTTATACCTGATGACCTCAAGGTGGCGGGCAAGCCAGCCTGGTGGCACAGAGGGTTGAGGCGCTGGACACCACACCTCACACCACGCAGGCAACCCAGGTTCGACTGGGGAGGAAGGGAGAGGATTGAGCATCCGGAGGACGGCTCCTCTCTCAGGGTGGTTTGGGAGTTTCGCTTGGCTCTTGAGTGGCCCCCGATGGAGATCGGGGGTCCTACAGGAGCCATTGCAGATAGGGGTGGAGCGGCAGCAGACGTCAGCAGCGTACCTGCGCAGATGTCACTGCATGTCCGCGCTTCAAGGGAAACAGCAAACAGAGAAAAGCCCTGACACTCAGTAGGTGATGGTGGGGACCAGGGGCTGACCTCTACGCCCAGTGCAGAGTCCTCAGCCTGCCTTCGGTGCACCCTTCGCTCCATGGCAGGCTGTCTAGATTTCAGAAAGGTCGCCAGGAGGAGCCGGTTGTCCTGCCCTGGGGGGCTCAGATCCGGGGGAGCCGGGGTGTCATAGGAGCGAGGAGGAGTTCCCTGGGTTCGAGGGTAAAACTGGAACTGCAGGTGGGCGGGATAAGGTCACGCCATGTCCCCCCACTGGAGAGAGTCCAAGGGTCAGTGAGGAGGCACGTAAAGAGAGCTGGGGGGGGGAGATGGGGGGGCAGTGCAACAAGGCACTAGGCAGGGCCAGCGGGATTCTGGGGTGCATAGGGAGGGGAATCACCAGCAGAAGGACAAAGATGGTGTTACCACTGTAGCAGTCGTTGGTGAGATCCCACATGGAGTACTGTGTCACAGTTCTAAAGACCACATCTCAAGAAGGAAATAGACAGGGTAGAGGCTGTCCAGAGGAGGGCAACTACAATAGTGCAGGGACTGCATCATAAGCCCTATGAGGAGAGACTGAGGAATCTCAATATGTACACCATGTAAAAGAGAAGAGAAGAGGAGACATGACAGAAACCTATAAGTACATCACAGGGGTGAATAAGGTAAAGGAGATTATTTTTCAGAAGTCGAGGTGCACAAGAACAAGGGAACATGCAATGAAGCTGGAGGGGGGGGAATTTAGGAGGGCGGTGAGGAAAAATGCCTTCACTGAAAGAGTGGTGGACACCTGGCAGTCTTCCAGAGGAGGTGGTGAGGGCGAAAACAGTGGTGGGCTTCAAGCATGCATTGGACAGGCACAAAGGAATCTTGGAAGGAAAGCAGGGGAAGCAGCCGGAGATCAAGTAGGATCTGCGCTGACAGTATAGTAAGGGACAACAATGGGCAGACTGGGTGGGCCAAGTGGTCCTTATCTGCCAAAAAATTCAGTATCTAAGTTTCTACGTATGTTCTGAAAGAAGACAGGATTAAGAGGGACTAAATTCAAAATACCCTTTACAAGACACTTTATCAATAAAGCAAACAAAAATCAAAGTGCCATAATGTAGACACCAGCCCAAGGTAGCAGTAGTAGTGGTACCACTTGCAAAACCAGTGACCTGGGGTCGGGAACAAGCTCGTGCCATTCAGGGGGAAAGAAGGCTGAACATCCCAGGGGATGCTCTCTTCCTCCGGGGAGGGAGGAATCTCACTGCCATGGCTATATTAACACCTACGTGACCACAGGTGTAGTGCAGCTGGCAAGTGTGGGAGGGAGGCCTCCATGCGTGTATTTATTTATTTATTTGCTTGCTTTTGTTAACCGGATAAGCAAACTAGACAGCCAAGTGCCTATTTTCAGGTGCGACCCGGGAGATTACAAGGTACATTACAAGGTACATACATGAACATCACATCAGGCAAATACAAGTGGAGGATTACATTATGTAGAATTAGCACAACAGAGACTTTACAAGCATCAGATTTCATCAGGCAAATAGTAGTGAAGAGTTAATATAAAGTGACCAGAACACAGGGACATTGTAAGACATTGTAAGGATGTATGAATCCGACTGGGCCTTCCAGCATGCTAACATTCTAGGGGAAGAGAACTTAAACAGACAAAAAGCACCCTGAGCACCATGACCTGAAGCGCGCTTCACCTCAGACCCAGACTACTGTCTGCTCCCAGGGGAAGCCAGGGAACTTCCGCCTCCATGGCCTGTAGAAGACGGAGGGTTGATCTAGCCCAGATGTACTCTGCCACAAGGTAAGCTTGTGGGGTCGTAATCCCCAGGAAGTACGTGGCAGAGGTGTGTGTGTATGTGGGGAGGGTTGGTTCAACCCAGTCATGGGGCCAAGGTGTGATAAATAATAAAAATAAGTGCCATTAGGAACTATAGATATAGAAACTGACAGCAGATAAGGACCACTAGGCCCATCTAGTCTGCCCATTTTCCCTGCCTACTGTAAAAGTCGCAGACCCTACTTGATCTCCAGCTTTACCTCCTTGTTCCTACTGCTAGGGTTCCCCTATGCCTGTCCCATGCATGACTGAATTCCCCCACTGTGTTTGCCCCCACCACCTTTGCTGGGAGTCTAGGGCATGTTTGGTATTGTATTTAAAAGGGTGGTGAGCACATTACCTTTAAACTTTACCTTTAAGTAATATATATAAGGTGTATTACCCCCTACTACCATAGCCTTGAAAAAGCGTAATTGTGACGTGAAAACGTTCTGGCTCTGTGGGGAAGGGCAGTGTGTATCTCGTTTGCTGGCTTACCTGCCTATTTTTGGAATAAAAGGCTTTTATCCTGCTACATCTTGGTGGATTTCTTATCTGAAGTAGACCGTGACAAGGTGCCGACTTATAAAATCATTTGTGAGTACTACTGAATTTGGTTTTGGCCCCGTTATTGGCGTTTGTAGCCACCTGCTTTGTCTTGTGGTCTACGATTTTGATTTGGCGTGCTCAGCTGGCTGTCGGCTTGTTCGAAATGTTTTAACAAGTTTAACAATGTCAAGAAACTCTTTTGCCTTAACATGTCGAATGACAATGATTTTAGCCAGTAATAATGCCCCTCCCCAGCAGGTAGTTTCCAGTACATTTACTGAGTCATTATTTGTTCAGAAAGATGCTATAAATCCCTTTTTACAAGTGCGAAATGATACCTATTTTCATAGACCACAGAATGTTTTGGAAGAGCAGAATGTACCTTTGCACATCAAAAAAGCTTTCATTTTGTTACAAAGGACAGCTTTAAAAGCACGCCACCTTTATTGGCAGAGGGTATCACTGACAGCATACTTGGCGGTTAATAGAACGCCGCGGGGCTTACTATGAACTATTAAACCAGCATTTGGTGGTAATAGACAACAGTTCATTATGGGATGGCAGCAACATCTTTTAAAATCTACTATTGGGTTGATTGAATATATTTTAAAAGACGCAGAAACAGTGGAACAGGAGATCAAGTTGGAATTAATTGAAAGAGAAAAAGTGGTTTTGTCTTTCTCTGCCCACATAGAATAGGCGCAGTATCGGAGACAATTGGAAGAAACTATTAAGAAACAGGACACAAGAATTGAAAGAGTTAAAATCAGTAAATCTGAACGGGACAAAAGAGATTATGAAGATGGAAGGATTTTTGAGTGGAACAGAATAAAAAAAAAAAACAGTTAAATCAATATTAAAGAAACAGTCCATGTTTGTCAATGATAGATCATCGCATTCAGATGTATATACAAGTGGTTCTGAACTTGATATTACAACTCCTTTTCTGGATCACAGTCAGGAAAGTATTCTTTTGAATCAAGAAGTGTACAGAGCACAACAAGAAGTGTTGGTTTCAAAACTAGTGCCAAATGTGGAGACACAGAATTAAACTTCCACTCCTTACCCGTACCCCCACCCTGATCCTCATTCACATCCCTCACACAGTCTCAGATCGGCTTTAATACCTGCACAGGATTTTCTAGCACGGCAGTTGAAACGCAGCCCGAGATTCACTCAATTTCAAGAAGATGTGTACGGAGAGGTACACGAGGGGAGGGAAGGGAAAGGGAGGAAGAATGAGAGAAAACGGAGGGGGCAGGAGAATGTATCAGCGACGGGGGAGAGGGAATTATTACAGACACAAACGGAGTTATTAAGTAGTGATGAACAAGCGATTGTTAATAACATTTCAGATCACATACTTACTGAGTTTGAAAGGAAGGTATTGCAAAAGGGACTTTCATTTGTTCCGACATTTAATTTAAACAAATTTGAAACAGTAGTGGATTTTTATAAATTCACTAGAAAGCTTAATTTAAAGCCGTTTTTTCCATGATGAGAATCAAGAGCGCATAGTACATGACTAGGGTGATAACAATAATCATAAGAACAGTCAGGCTAATTATGTTTCTGCCTTTAAGAAGAAATCAACTTTTTTTTCCTCCACAAAATGCGGCAGTTATGGTGTTTGAAAAAGCTTGTATTCAAGATCTGGAAAATTTAATATTACCACCACTTGAATATTATAATTGTACAGCAGAGGAAAATGCAGCAATTCGTACTTTAAAAAATAATAAAACGATCACTATAAAATTGGCTGACAAAGAAGGTTCTGTAGTGGTTATAAATACACGAGATTATGAACTGGAAATGTCACATCAGTTAAATAATGTGGATTTCTATACAGCCTTGTCTTATGATCCTGTAAATAAATTCAAACAAGAAACTGATGACTTTTTGTATGAAGCATTATTGGAAGGTTTGATCAATCGTGACATCTTTGATTTTTTGACTGTGGAACATCCAATTAAACCAGTCATATATGGACTTCCAAAAATTCATAAGTGTATGGAGAAACCACCGTATTGACCTACAGTGGCTAAAATTGGATCATTAACAGATAATATTGCACATTTCATAGATTATCATATCAAACCTATTGCACAAAGCACCAGGTCATATTTGAGAGACACTACAAAGTTCATTCATTTTCTTATGGGCATTGAAATGAATCAAGAATCTAGTTTTACAACTATGGATGTTTGCTCGTTGTATACAAACATTCCACATCAAGATGGTTTGGAAAGTTTGAGAGAAAGCTTATGTGAAAAAACATCCTACACACAGGCATTTGTTGAATTTCTGGTAACGTTAACTGAAAAGGTTCTCACTTGCAATGCCTTCATGTTTGACAAAAAGATATTTTTGCAGAAAAAAGGAACAGCTATGGGGGCAGCCATGGCCCCTAATTATACAATTATTTATTTATTTGTCTAAATGGGAAGAAAAAGTCATCTTTGGTACTGAGAATCCATTTTTGGAACAAATAGATTTTTATAAACGATATATAGATGATTTTTTTTCATTTGGAAAGGCACTACTTTGGAATTAAAGTCGTTTGTTGCATATTTAGAAGAATCAAACTGTAATCTGAAATTTGAACTGAAAACAGATCCCAAAGAGATACATTTTTTTGATTTAACAGCGATAAAAGAAAACAATAGGGACATTAGTACAAAATTATTCAGAAAAATTACTGATAGGAACAGTATTCTGCATTTTCAGAGTTGTCATCCCAAGCACGTTACAGAAAATATTCCTATTGGACAGTTTTTAAGATACAAACGGAATTGTTCTCGTGATGAAGATTATGAGAAAAATGCAGAGGAACTTACTAAAAGATTTTTAGAATGAGGTTATAATATGGAAACAATTAATAGAGGACGTGAAAAAGCAGAACAGAAATGGAACGTTAAATCTGGATGCACTCACAATATAAGAAATGAAAGAAGAAAAAATATGATTCTGAAAAATACTGTACATATAAATGATGCCCCTAAATTCATTACTACTTTTAGTCCGCAGGCCCATTTATTTAATGAAATAATTAATAAACATTGGCATATTCTTTCAGTTGAAAGTAAAATTCAAAATTTAGTTCAAACTCCTCCTAGAATTGTTTACAAAAGGGGAATAAATGTAAGGGAGACTTTGGTACACAGTTACTGTAGCGGAGATATGATTGTACAAGATAGAGAGAAAAAAATTATTTTGCCAAAAGGTACTTTCCAGTGTGGAAATTGCTGTTTTTGTAAATTCATTAGAATTGGCAAAGAATTTCAACAACCGGTAACGGAGAAGATATGATATTAGAACCTTTGGCAATTGTAATACTTCTAATATTGTATATTTTGCTTGTTATAAAAAATGTACTAGTTTTTATGTGGGAAAAACCACTCAGAAATTCAAAGAAAGAATAGGACAACATGTACGTAGTATAGCACATGCTGATGGTATAAGTGCCCTTTCACAGCATGTCAAATCTCAGGGGGAGGAACATTATTTTTGTTTTCAAATTATTGAAAAGGTTTTTGTAGGTCCTAGAGGGGGAGATTTAGATTTAAAATGACGTCACAGAGAAACATATTGGCAGCATATTATGAAATCATATGCTGTCCCAGGATTAAATGAATTTTTCCAACTTTCTCCATTTTTATAATTAATATTTGTCAATAATTATGTACATTTATACATTAATATGTAGATTGGTATATGCATACATATGTGTGCTTTTACAGGTATTGTGCTGGAAATAGTTACTGTTATACCTGCATTGTAATGGCAGTGTAATTTGATATTTAATTTTAGGGGATGTTTGGTATTGTATTTAAAAGGGTGGAGAGCGCATTACCTTTAAACTTTACCTTTAAGTAACATATATAAGGTGTATTACCCCCTACTACCATAGCCTTGAAAAAGTGTAATTGTGACGCGAAAACGTTCGGCTCTGTGGGGAGGGGCAGTGTGTATCTTGTTTGCTGGCTGACTTGGAATAAAATGCTTTTATCCAGCTACATCTTGGTGGATTTCTTATCTGAAGTTGACAGTGACGAGGTGCTGACCTATAAAAACATTTGTAAGTACTACTGAACTTGGTTTTGGCCCCATTATTGGCGTTTGTAGCCGCCTGCTTTGTCTTGAAGGCGTCTAAGGAGCTCAGGCTGCCGCAAGGCATCAAGAAGAGGGAGAAGAAATTCTTCAGGTATATCAGGGAGAAAAGGAGTTGTAGGGACAAAATAGTAAGGATTAAGAGGGATGGGGGTGGGTGGAAACAGGGGCAGAGCAGGCAGAAGTGCTTAATGAATACTTCTGCTCAGTGTTTACTAAGGAGAAAGGAGGGGCGTTACCAAGGGGGGGTGGGAGGTCAGACTCGGGGGGGAGGTGACAGATGGGGCAATCACAGAGGGCAGGGTACTGTAGGGTCTGATGGCACTGAGGGTGGAAAAGACGCCAGGGCCAGATGGCATTCATCCCAGGGCACTGAGAGCTGGCAGGGCCCTTGGCAGACCTGTTCAATGCCTCCCCTGGTCTCAGGAAGTGTACCTCAGGACTGGAGGAGGGCTCATGTGGTACCCCTATATAAGAGTGGTCCCTAAGATGAACCGAAAAACTACAGGCCAGTAAGCCTCACATCCATTGTGGGAAAACTGATGGAGACAATCCTGAAGGAGAGGCTGGTGTCCATTCTGGAGACCAATGGGCTGCAGGACGTTAGGCAGCGTGGGTTTGTCACGGGCAGATCTTGTCAGACCAACCTGGTGGATTACTATGACTGGGTAACTAGACAGTTGGACAAGGGCCATGCAGTGGATGTTCTGTTTCTGGACTTCAGTAAGGCATTCGACTCGGTGCAGCATGGGAGAATGAGTAGTAAGTTGGCAGGTACAGGTGCAGGGGCGAAAATGGTGGGATGGGTAGTAAACTGGTTACAGGGAAGGCAGCAGAGGGTGGTGGTGGTGGGAGGGGAGCTCTCATCTCAGAGGGTAGTGACAACTGGAGTACCACAGAGCTCAGTGCTGGGACAGCATTGTTTGGGTTGTCCATATCAGACATCTCAATGGGCATCAAGAGCAAGATCAGTTTGTTTGCAGATGACACCAAGATGAGAGCAGTAGTGGATGACCTAGGAGGGTGGCATGGGTTGCAGGATGATCCGTCAAAACTGGAGACCTGGTCGGACACCTGGCAGTTGGGGTTCAATGCCAAAAAGTGCAAGGTGCTACATTTTGGGGCAAAAAAAAAACAAGAAGGAGCTACCAGCTTGGGGGGAGTTCAGCTAGCTGTGACAGAGGAGGAGAAGGATCTGGGGGTGATTATAAATTTGCTCAATGAACAACTCAGCATAATGCAGGAAGGTAGCTGCAAAGGCCAACAAAATGCTGGGTTGTATTGCCAGGGGTATATCTTCAAGGAGAGGGGAGGTGATCCTGCCATTGTATAGGTCACTGGTTAGGCCACACCTGGAGTACTGCGTGCAGTATTGGCATCCATACCTGAGCAGGGACATTAAGTTACTGGAGGGGGTGAAGCACAGGACAACAAAGATGATCCAGGGACTAGGGGACATACCCTACGTGAACAGGCTGAGGGAGTTGAATATGTACTCACTGGAGGAGAGACGGGGGATATGACTGAAACCTTCAAGTACATGGAGGGACTATTCAAGTTAAGAGAGGGTAGGGACACTCGAGGTCATGATCTCAGATTGGAGGAGGGGAAGTTTCAGGAAGGAAATGAGAAGACACTTTTTCACAGAGAGAGTGGTGTCTGGGTGTAACGCGTTGCCTGCGTAAGTGGCATCCTGTACAACAATGCACTGCTTCAAAAGGAGATGGAATAGGGTAAGAGGGAGGGGAGGGAGAGGCAGCTGCAGTATAAGGGTTGCTAGCAGCACACTCGAGTAGACTCAATAGACCATAAGGCTTTATCTACTGGCAAATTTGTATATTCGTATGTTTGTATGTGTGAAAGTTGCTTTTGCTCCAAAAGTGAGTGAAGATGACAACCTAAACCACCCCTCCCACACTGCAAAAGGTTTCCACTCCAGAAGAGTACCAAGGTGATGTGAAACAAAGCAGTGAGAAAACAAACCACACAGCGCTCTAAAGTGCTGTACTCCTACTGTGGTTAACCAGAGTGCTCTATATTCAGCAGTTTTAATCTCTTCACTTCCTGAGTATTGTACTTCAGGCGTGAGACATTCTGTCCCCTTCTCTGCTGTTTTTTTCTCCCCATTTCTTTCTCTGGGTCCTTGTATTTTTCTTTTCTTTTTTCCATCTCTTCCTTTTCCCTGCATCTCCTTTGCCATTTTTCCTGTCATCCTAAACATTTTGTAGCTGAAACAATACCTAGGACCAGGGCTCTGCTTTAAGCATTTGGTGGGAGGAAAGCATGAGGGTATTGCAAATGTATTAGAGGGGCTCAAAACAAAAGCATATGGCATAAATACTTCAGAGTAGACACTACAAAAGGGAATGTTGCCATGAGCACAAGTGAGGGTTAAAAGATTTGACGGAAGGTGACAAATAAGGATATATCCAGAAAGTTTAGAAAGGCATGGGCAATGACCTGGGACCAGCAAGAAGCAGGGTTTGTCAAAAGGTATGACTTACAGCTACCTGGTGGCCCCAATGGTACTGTTTTGAACCATCAAGCAGGCAACCTGGGTTTGGCAGCAGACCCATGTCACTAGCAACAATGTTTAGCTATTTTTAATTTTTTTTATTTATTGGAAAATTGGTAACTGGGAGAGGCACACTGAACCAAGATTTGTTTTCAGGTACGACCCAGGAGTAGGGAACACAGTAAAGAACAGCAGCACAGACACATACTGTATAAGCAAACTTTTAAATGGTAAACAGTACAAAACTGGTATAAAATTAGACTACATACTGAACAGCTGTATGTGCAGAACAAGATGTGCGGTACAGTACAGTAGAGCAAGAAGTGCCTCGTAAGTGCATATTCAGAAGTGGCAACAATACTTGGTGAGCAGAACAACACTGGACAATGGACGATTGACCTGAGGGGCAATTTAACTACTCACCCTTGTGTAACCACCCAGTCCCTGGGGTTACTAGAATCCTGGTGCACCCCTTTACGGTGACACCCTGACAGAGAAACGGGGAAAAAAGACCATTACGGCGACATTCACGGTGGTGTCCTTTTCCCTGTTTCCTAACACCCCAGTGTTCGGACCAACTCAGGCCTGGAGTTGGAATCTTAAAGTCCGGGGGGGTGTGGGGGTACAGCCCCTACAGAAAACACCCACAGAACAGGCGGCACAATACCTGCGTCAGTACTGTGCTGTCGCTGTGGGGGAGGTTGGCATTGTCGCTGCCGGCATAACTTGGTGCTTCCCTAGAATCCTATCAGTATTATTGTTAGGAAGGTAGCAGGCAGCTGTAGGGAGCTCATTAGGGGTTCCTTACATAATGACATAATTGTTTATTCAGCTAGCCTGAGGGAGGAATGATTAGGTCAATTTAGAACTCTCCCAGCAGCATAAGCCACACTGTGTGGATAGCTGCTCTGGGGAGCTTAGAATGCTCAGTTCAATTCAGTCAGTAGTAGAGTGAGGAGGTGAGAGTGGCAGAAGGACTGCCAATGGGCTCTGACGGAGGTCCCAGGATTTCCCACCCTAGTTGTGTGTCATTTCCAGCTTCCAGTGAAGTGGTGGAGACAAAGGCTACAACAGGATTTCCTGATTTCTACTCCCAGTGAAGTGGAAGGATCTGCTTGTTCTCTGTGGACTCAAGGGGCAATCCCCTGAATGTTCTGAGGTGCATTCAGCTTCCTTGGTATAGGACCTGAAGTAGACTGCGTGGACCGGCTACCCAGAAGAGTGCCTTTCCTGTTTCTTTCTTTTTTGTTTATTTATTTAAGTTCTCGGATAAACCATTTGAGCTCAGAGCTCTTTACATAGGTTCCACGTCAGGACATTTCAGACAAACAGGTGAGAGAATTATACAAGGAGTACAAGTAATAAGGCAAAATAACAGGATTGGAATAAAACACTTAGGTACAAGTGGTGATTAAACAAAATATTGCAGGACACAATAATAACCAGCACTGGATTATTTTGGGATGTTCCATGCCCAGTGGATGGAACAAGTTCTGTGAGTACTGAAAGGGAGACTAGATCTCCACAAATGTTCTTAGGGGAGTGAATAGTCTGGGGTGTGTGTGCCCATAGATAAGGCTGGATTGCACCCATCAGTGCCCCAATTCTCATCAGTGTGAGTGAAGAAAGTTAAACTGTGGACCCCAGTGAGCGTTTATTTTCTCTGTGTCACCCAGTATTGTGACAAATAATGTATGGGACCTCTAGCATTTCAGTGGGGAATGGGGGTTTCAATGGTGTAACCCAGAAGAATGGCAGAGTCTGACGGTTGGGGCCAAGGGTGGGAGGAACGCCATCCAAGTGCTTACAAGGCAGGGCTTGCTGGTTCGTAAAGGGCACTAGTATTTTTACCTGAGCGAGTGGCCATGCTGCAGGTTAAGGTGTGTGGCTGAGTTTTCACATATTGCACTCATGTTCGAAAGGAGTTCTGAGTGTGTGGCTTAGATCTCACTAAAGAACACTAAAGGGAAAGAAAGAGACATGTTCATGTGCATGGTCCAGTGTCCACAGATGCACTTTTGGGAATTTGGGAAGATGATGATTCCATTTTGTTCATGAACTGTACTGCAATTTATTTATTTATTTAGTTTAGTTTTTGTTGACCGGGTAAGTGCACTAGACAAATCCTGCCTATTTTCAGGCACGACCCGGGGGAAGGGAATACAGATGAATGCCAACTGACCTTGAACCAGATTAAGCTGCTGGTGGTATTTTTAGTGAATGAGTGAAATTTGGCCAGGACACCGGGAAATTCCCCTACTCTTTTCAATAAGTGCCATGGTATCTTTAACATCCACCTGAACTACCACCAATCCAGGCAGATGGGACTTCGGTTTATCGTCTCATCCGAAAGACGGCACCTCAGAAGTGCAGCACCCCTCTCATGCTGCACTACAGTGTCAGAACTGGGATATTAACCCAAGTGCCAGATGTGGGAACTGAACCCACAGCCCTCTGATCTCCCAGCCTCAGAGGAGAGTGTGCTACCTACTGAGCCACTGACACTGCAATGCAAGGAGAGTTCTTGGATTTTGTATCTGTCCAACCTAGACCAACCCTTGGGGGTCCACTTCAGCTTTATTTGCCATCTTTGAATAAAGCTATACTGCACAATCCCAGTCACTGTTATGGACATTCCGATTTATTGCTTTTGGGTGTGTGGACTTATTGGGGCCCCCTCAGCAGGTTAAATCAAGCATATGCCTAGCTGCCTCCAACCCAGAACCTGGGTTGTGTTATTTACACAGGGTTCAAGTTGTATGTTTCTGTACCCCCACCCCTCTCTTCCTCTAGAAAATGAGTCAGGTATACATCCTATCGCCAAGAGTGGTACCTACCTTTTTAGTAAATAGTATGCCAATATAAGGGCACCAGTTTAGCTGGGTAAGCGTTACAAAAAAAAATGTGCATACTAGTTAAATAAGTGACCTGGGGGTTACACTTGTAATGGAGGGAAGAGAACTGCAGTAGTGTGGCAATTTTATCACGGCAGGGGCGGTGATCCAGCTGGCTTCTTATGCTGATGGTTATGGCTCGGCTGTGGCTGTACCAGAAAGAATAGTAACAGGAATAGGTTTGGAGGGTTTGGCGTTTCAACTGGTGACTGAGGGAACCAGGGGATGGGGAGAGGCAAATAGTGGAGGGGAGTTGGTTCCAGAGTGCGGGAAGTCAACAGAAGGCAGACTGCCCAGCAGAGGATCGGGGATGTGGAGTGACAAAAGTGCAATGGTCCCTGTAATGGAGAGAACAGGACATGGGGCAGTTGAAAGGAAAGGTAAGAGGAAAGGGAACCAAAGCAGTAACTGGATATGAAGGAGCTAGTGAGCCTGGCGACAAAAGGGCAGAGGGAGGATGGATAGGGGATGAGTATAGTGAGCAATGGTGGGTGCAAGGAGGAAGAGTTTGTAGCAAAATGGGTTGCAGAGGGTGTCCAGTCTAGCTGGGGAAGTGGAAGTGGCAGTGCCCACATCCATGTAATCAAAGACAGGGAGCATCATTTTTGTAATGAGCTCCTTGTGGACATATAGAGATAGACCGTCTTTACTGCTTTATAAGGCACCAAGCTCGGGGTGGAGTTCAGCAGAGATGGCATCGAAGTGGGTTGAGAAGTCAAGGTACTTGGAAGAACTGAACTGCTTCAAGAGGGAGCCATCCAGAGAGGTGGGGCGGGGGGAGGGGGGGCCCGAGTCTGGCCAGTTTCTGACTTGTACCAAAGATCATAGATACATTTTATCAGTGTTGACTCTGAGATGGTTGGATTGAACCCAGTGCAGAATGCTGCTTAAGTCTTGCTGGAGAGGGTCCTCCACAGCTGCAGTGGAGGGACCAGAGGTTAAGATGACTGTGTCATCTGCATACATGTCAACATGCAAGTTGGCAGAGGCAAAGGGGAAGGCGTTCAGGAAGACAGAGAAGAGAATGGGACCCAGGATGAAGCCCTGTGGGACCCTGGCTGGATAGGAAGGGGAGATGACAGGGTGCCTCCAACCTGTACTGACTGCTGAAAGCTCATTAGGTAAGATCGGAACTAAGCAACACCGGGTGCTGAGAGGCCAGCAGAACTCGGCTTGTCAAGGAGTGTATGGGACACCACATCGAAGGCTTTGGCCAGATCAATGAAAATAGCAGCCGTAATGTGCCCCTGATCCATCCCAGAGAAGAGAGAGAACCTGTGACATGCAGCAAGGAGGAGACAGTGGAATGGTGCTTCCTGAAGCCACACTGGAAAGGTGAGGGGAAGTTGCAGAATGAAAGGAAGCTGAGGAGTCCAGAGTGGACCAGTTTCTCTTGCAGATTAGAGAGAGGCGGAAGGAGGAAGATGGGACGAATGTGGCCAGGGAAGGTGGGGTCACCCCCTTTGTGAAGCAGAATAACTCTGGCCAACTTCCAGGACTGAGAAACAGCACTGAGGGAAAAGAAAAGATTGAGTAGGTGAGTGAGGGGAGCTTCTGCTATAACAGTGCATATAACAGTGCTCTACGATTTATGACTAATTTGCCAAATAGGACCCATCACTGTAAATTGTTAAAGGAAGCTGGTTGTTTACCACTTGAAAATAAAACCAATTTAAAGATGGGCACCATGTTACCTAAAGAAACAGTAGGTCAGTTATCTCAGACATTCCTATCATTGTTTCTCAGAGCTATGAATTCACAAGGGACTAGATCCCAGAGTAAATATGTATATCATTTTTTTTTTTATATATATAAAGTGATTGGGCAAAAGTCACTGTTATATAGGGTATCTAGATTTTATAACTCTGTACCCAATGAAATAGCCAATTGCACAAACATAGAAACATAGAATTTGACGGCAGATAAAGACCGCTTGGCCCACCCAATCTGCCCATTTCCCTACCTAATGGATAAGCTGCAGATCCTAGTTAACCAACAGCCTACTTCTTCCTACCCCCACCCCCTAGAATTGCCTTATGACTGTTCCATGCATTCTTGAAATCCACCACTGTTTTGACTCCACAACCTCCTCAGAAAGGCTGTTCCATGCATCCACAACCCTCTCTGTGAAAAAATACTTCCTCACATTACCTCTGAGCTGTCCCCTCAATCTTCAAATTGTGCCTCCTTGTTCTTGCACACCTCTTTTTCTGAAAGATGCTACCCTCTTGGACTTTGTTGATTCCCTTGAGGTACTTCAATGTTTCTATCATGTCTCCCCTCTCCCTCCTTTCCTCGAGGCTATACATGTTAAGCTCCTTAAATCTCTTTTGATATGTCTTCTGGGGCAGACCCGGCACCATTTTAGTTGCCCATCTCTGGACTGCCTCCATCCTGTCTATGTCTTTGCGGAGACTGGGTCTCCAGAACTGCACACAGTACTCCAGATGGGGTCTCACCAGCTGTCTGTATAGAGGAACAACTTCCTGTTTTCTACTGGTGATACCTCTCCCTATGCATCCCAGTATCCCCACAGCCCTCCTTACTGCCCTCTCACATTGCTTGCCCACCTTTAGGTAATCTGATATGACTACCCCAGGTCCCTTTCCATTCAATACTAAACTTAAACATTGGTTGTTATTAAGCAATGAATGTACATGTGCTTAATGTTTGTTGTTTGTTTCACAGTATTGACATAACTTTTACACTGTGGTTTTTTGGTCTGTACTGTATTCATGTTATATGGCTTTTAAAAAAAAAAAAAGTGTAACTTGTGAAAATGGGCAAAATTGCTCATCAGCTCACAAGTATTAAAAAATAACTAAATAATAAATAAAGCTGAAAGGTGGAGGAGCTTGAGTTCCAGATCATCAGCAGTGGACTTTGATGGGCTGAGGGAGGAAAGGGCAAGCAGGGTTTTACGGATGGTGACCGGGGGGTGGAGGGATTAAAACCTGGTCAGCTGTGGGAGAGGGAGCTGAAAGGGGGAGCAGAAGAGAGGGCACAAGTTGTGAAGAACTCATTGAAGTGAGATGAAACAGAGGTAGGATCAGACACAGGTGAACCATTTACCAGGAGGATTGGGGGAGTGGACTGGGCACGGAGGTTGAAGAGGGAGTGGATAAACCTTCCAGAATTTAGCTGGGAAGCTGAGGTTATTCTGGAGGTTGGCCTTGAAATAGTGTGATTTTGTGGCCCAGACAGCCTTTGCACAGTTATTCCTCAGAGCCCTGTAAGAGATGAGGTAGGTAGCGGATTGTAATAATTTGTAGCAGGCACACACAAGGTCTCGGGACTTGCATAAATCAATGATTCGGCTGGTAACCCAGGCTGGTGGGAACTTTTTACTCTGGATTTCCTTACGGTGCTTGTCCCACACAGAAGAGAATTGGGGTAGAACAAAGACAGGGCCATGTCAATATTCAAGGCAGAGAGGATGGCTGACCAGTCAGTTGCAGCGAAGTCGCTCGGTAGAACACTGATGTCCAACAACTGGAGAGATCAAGACCAGATGTATTTTGGTAAGGAGTGGGATGCTGGATTTTTTGGATACAGAATGTCATGCACTGGTCGCTAAATTAATCTGGCAAAATAACTGCTGCAACAATGCGGTGGAGGTTAGAACCCAGTCCAAAATGGTATAACAGTGACAGAGTGGGGATTGAGCCATGTCGGTTGTAAAATAACCTGTGACAAATTAAGGGACTCAATCCTATGGATGGTAGATTTGGAGGACAGGGGAGCCAACTGACACTGAAATCCCCAAGGAGGACGAGTTCACCTGAGGAGGAATAAGAAACAATTGAGGAAAGAGTCAGCCAGGGATGAAAATGAGATCTTGGGAGAAGCATAGACAACCACGAAGAAGATAGGTACCGGGGGCCGAGCCTGACTAGGAAAAATTTGTGGGAGAAGGGTATGGCCTCCCTGACGGTCATGGTATGTAAGAGGCCCTGGTGGACTTAGATGGCAACCCCACCTCCACCTTTTCCCCTGTCCTGCCTGAAAAGATGGTAATCAGGAAGGGACATGCTAGACTCAGGAATCCTGGAGGAGAGCCAGGACTCAGAGGTACAGAGGACATCAGGAGAATTTAGTTGGAGCCAGATGGAGAGGAGGTTGAGTTTAGGTGGAAAGCTCCTGTTATTCAGATGGAAAATACGGAGACTCTTGGTGGTGGTGGTGGTGGTGGAGGGGTAGTGGAAGGTGTGGGACCAGGGTTGAGCTCCACGTCACCAGACTGGAAGATGAAATATGGCAAGGTTTGGAAAATTACTGTAGGTGCAACGTTCTGCCATTGCTGTAACCTCTCATGTTGGGCAAGGCAGCTTGTTCTCTTGCAGGGGATGTGCTTCCATGTGCGCCCATCACTGGGTACTGTCATGGCACCAAAGGGGGTGGAAAGGCAACAGCCACATGTTAAATCCAGGAGGAAACAATGCAACTGCGCTCCTGGACCCTGCAGTTCTACCAGCCCCACAACCCAGATCCTGATCTGGAGAGTGGTGCCTCCCCAATGGACCCATTATGAGGGAGGGTGCGCCATGGAGGACCCTCTGGACCAGGAAGGGATCGACTCTGTTGGGATCATTTTTGTTGGGATGTAGTATGGATACAACATACTGGTATCTAGTCAGAGTATTAAAAACTTGTACGAGAAAAATATAAGAGGTACAGCTTTCAGATCCAGGAAAGGGGAGATACTGTGGTCCACTCGGCAGCAGTGCATCCCCAACCGCCAACCATGGTGGCATTACTTTTTCCCTCCTCTATTCCAACTAGTCAGACCTCCTTCCACTAATGTGACTATCCCTTCTGCCTGACCAGTATCCTCCTCCAGCCTCTGCCCAAAGCCCTGGTAACCCCTCCCCCAGATTTTCCCCTGGGGTAGCACACCACCTTACATCACTACAGCCGGCAGTCCCCTCATAACCTGGTCAGCTACTGTGGAGTCTCTGGGAGGCAGACTTCGGTGCAGGGGCAGAGCGAGGACTCATGGCAGTGGTGGGAGGTTTGGCGCAACTTCATCTGCCTTCTGGACCCCCATATGTACACACATTTGCATCCTCCCCTAGAAGGGGTAAGATGTAATTTGGGCGACATCATGAATGATGCACGGACATTCGTGTTGTATTCACCACCACACGTGTGCCTGGTCTCCTGACTGCACTGTGGTCTTGCAGCAGGAGGGACAAGGGCATCCACCCCACAGGAGGACAGTATCCTGTGGTACACTTCATCCTTGTCTGCCCGCCGACCCTCCAATGACTCAGGCTCGATCCCAAACCCATGTGGTCAGTACCTCAACCAGCAACACTGCTGCTGAATCAGTGGACAGACTGGCACCACCCTCCTTGATACAGGACAAGGTGGAGACATATCAACTCTGATTTCAAGGTGAAGTAGAGGATCAAACCCAGGGAAAAGGAACTTTAAGAAGGAACCATTGCATTGGCAGAAAGCATGTCTTTGACTTTTACTACAGCAGGCAAAAGTCGTAATTGTAATAATGCAGTCACAATCTTAAATAGTGACTAAAAATTTCCCTTAATCCTCATGGGTGCTTGAAACTTGCCATTTCTATACAAAGGAACTATGCAGGCTCCACTACTCACTGCAAATCTGACTTGCACAATAACATGTGCTAAAGCAACGTTACCACGTGTATGACCTTAGAATAAATGTCAAAAATTAAATTTATAATCTGGTTTCACCAGTTGCCAAATCCATTTTAGAAGATAAGAACACTCTGTTTTTACTTCATTTTTTCAATAAAATGTTACTGATTTTCTAACATATAGGAACACACCAGTTGTGAATATTACAGAATGAAGCAAATCCTCCTAACAGCGGAATCTTATATGGGAATAAAACAGTGTATCGCTCAGATTTACACTATCTACAACAGATGCGATTAAGTACTGAGTTTTGAACAAGCTAAGAATCTCTAGCGTGGTTAATCTATAAAACCTATTTTATAAAAGTTGCATGCTAGACACAAATCATGTAACTGTAATGTTATTTATGAAATCAATAAAAAATTTTATTGATAAAAAATAAACATGAAAAAGGAGGAAAAAAGAGACCTTGAGATAGAAGAGGAAAGAAAATAAAAAGGATAAAGAGAAAATAAATAAAGTCGACAGTGTTGATGTATGCTGAAAGAAACCATCTCAAGACAGGACAGGACTGGGAGAGGTGGCGGTGTGGCTATCTATACCTCCTCTTCCCTCTAGTTCACATCCACCTTTACAACCACTGTACAATCATCCCACGAGGCTCTCCTTTTAAGTATCTCCTATCCCCACACTGCACCCATCTTCATTGCTGGGGTTTACTGCCACCTGGGGCAACCACATTCTAATGTCACTGACTTGGTCACAAAGCTCTCCTCAATTGCCATCGGTGGCGAACTCTTTAGCCTGGGTGACCTAAATCTAAACTGGCTGGCCCCTTCACTAGCTAGTATCTGATCCACCATCGAAGCCTTAAATCTCCATCAACTTATCCTACAGCCCACTCGTCTCAACTATAAAACATTACACCACTCCCAGCTTGACTAATCCTCACCTCCCATCCCCATCGAGTAGTGGCCTCTGGCCTACTACCAGACTATCAGCGACCATCACATGACCTTTGTGGTGCGTAAAATACATAGAACTAAACACCCAGCAAAAACTATTCTCACTAGACCCTTTGCATCACTTGACCTGCAATTACTGCTTCACGACCTCACACAAGCTGACTGGTCCACTCTCTCCTCAGCGATCTCAGCTGACAAGGCCCTTGACTCTTTCAGCACCAAGTTCTTACAGATTTGGAATTCCCGAGCTCCGAAGAACCCGGGTCCGCGGTGGGCACCTCCCCTTGGTAACTCCTGAGCTTCTGGCTTGCCAACGAGCTCCTGACCTCATGGCAAAAGGCAAAAGTCTCCCACTGCCCCAGAGATCACCAACGATATTGAGAATCTTTGAATGAAGTTGCACTAAAGCAACTGCCTGACAAAGTTTTATCACTTCAAGTCCACACTTCCAATGTAATACAAACAACCCATCCAAATTCTGGAAGGTCATCCACTCCCTCTTCTTGCCAACCACAAATCCTCCACCACCCACCCTCAGGCACAACTACTCTGTCCTTTTAGAACCTATGGCCATTGCCAAATGCTTCAACTCCCACTTCACCACCTGCGCCTCATCTCTGCTGTGCACCCTTCCTAGTCCGTCCCTTGGACAGGTGGCCCCTTCTCACCCCTCACACACTGACACACCATCCTCTGCTCCCCCACTTGCCCCCACCTCGTCCACACAATCTTTCCCCCCACTACTCTGCTGCTCAACCCCCTCCTCTCCACCCTCCTCTCAATCACTCCCACCTCCCTCCCAGTTCTCCTTCTCTCCTGTCTTTCCTGACACTACCCTTCAAGCTCTTCTTGCACTTAACCCTACCAAAGGCTCCTCACCTGATGGCCAAGATCCTAGGCTCCTCTCTCTCTCTCTCTCTGCTCCTGCCATTGCCTAACCACTCTCTCTTATACTAAACCTCCCCTTCGAGACTGCCACAGTTCCCTCAATTTGGAAACATGCAGTAGTCCTCCCCATCCCGAAGGGAGGTGGTGACTCCGCACCTGGGAACTATCAGCCTCTCTCTCTCCTTCCAACCTTAGCTAAACTACAAGAACACATAGCCCTCAATCAACTCTCCTCGTTCCTCTGACTCTGCTTTTTTCACACCCTTCCAGTCTGAATTCAGGAAATTCCACTCCACCACCACCTCCTCTCTGTTGAGGCTTACAGAGACCATCTCCACTGGCTTTAATAAAGGCCACATTACCTCGTCTATCTTTGTCGACCTGGCCAAAGCCTTTGACACTGTCTCGCACCCCCTCCTCCTGCACAGCCTATCAGCTGCTGGACTCTCCCCTTCTGCCTCAGGCTGGTTCAGTGCCTATCTGTTCGGCAGATCGCAATCAGTCAGAATTGCTGATGTTACCTCTTCCCCTTGCCTATAACCACTGGCGTTCCCCAGGGTTCAGTGCTAGGCCCTATTCTGTTCTCCATCTTTTTAGATGACCTCCCCCAGGTTTGCTCTGCATCCAGCATCCACATGTATGCTGACGATACAGTTCTATTTACATCTGGCAAATCTGTCTATGATGTCACTGCCAGGCTCCAGTCCGACTTCACTGAAGTCTAACTATGGTTTAGTTCTCATCAACTTTTTCTAAATGCTAAGAAGACAGTCTCCATGTCCTTTGGCACAAGGCAGAGACTCGCAAGGCTAAGTCACCTCCCCACCTTTCACACCCTTGATGGGACTGCTCTTGAGGACTCCTCCTCATTCAGGTATCCCGGCGTCTGGCTGGACAGATACCTAGACTTCTCTGTACACATCGATGCTATTCTGAAAAAACTAAGGCCCAAGCTCATGGCCCTTTTCAGAAACTGCAGCTGCATCCCGCTCGCTGCCAGGCGTGAGCTGGTACTGAAAATGATCATGCCTATTTTTGACTACTGCAACATAGTCTATGGTGCTGCCCCGCAGTCCTCCCTATCCAGATTGGACTTCTCTCTACAATTCCTTCTGCCATTTCACTCTTGATGCCCCTCACCCATCATTGTGATCTTTACCACTCCCTAAACTTCCTTTCCCTTCACAATCATCGTGTGCTACATGGTGCTAAGTTCATCTCTAAATTCTGGCCTGGATCTCTCCCCTCCTACCTCTCCTCTTCCCTTGGTACCCCTCCACCCTCCCTTTATTCCCTGAGATCCCATGCTGACACATACACCCTCTCAATCCCCAGCAGATCTACATCATCTGGCCAAAAAGCCTTCTCTCACCACCTGCCTAAAATGTGGAATACTTTTCCTCCACAAATCCGCCACTTCTCCTCCCTAAACTCTACTACTTCTGCTCTGCACAATTATCCAACACCTAATTGCTCTTGCTTCTGACCCCTCCTTGCCTACCTCTCTCTTTTTCTCTCGACAGCCCTTACCTCATCAGCACTTATCTGCCCTTTATTGCCTAGTTTTTATAAATGTGTCATTGCATATTTATGTCTCCTCCCATGCTGCTACTGTATCACCTGTGCACCGCTTGTAATGTATTGTATGTATTACCATGTATCCCATGCTTTATAGCTCTGTAATGATATGGTATGTATGTATGTATTCTTCTCTGCAATGATGTATGTATGTATTTATGAATTCACCTTCTGTACTGTATATCCCACTCCCCTTTCCCCCAGGATGTACCGTGAGACGAGCATTGAGTTGCTCAGTGTATCTTTCCTGGTGAAACAATAAATAAAAAAAAAAAGAAAAGAAAAAAAGACCACAAGGAAGGTTTACAAAGTATAGCAAAACACACCCGCAAGCAAATGCAGAAGCCTTTCCTTGTCTGTTCCATATCCATCAGTTCAAATTCTCACTTAACATAACTGGTCAGCAGAACAATGGACTCTAGGCAGCTAGAACATGATGGCCAGAAGAATGTTTCTACTGACTTAAGCATCTGCTGATGTGGAAACATCTAGCCCTTAATGGTTTGTAATGGTATGTACAGATGACCATGTGGCTGCCGTACAAATCTCTGTAGGTGGACTGACTAGGAAGCAGCCATGGCTCTACTGGAATGGCTCCATATTTTATCCTTGGAAGCCTAATTTGCCATAAGCCTCAATAATGCAGAGCCTTAAACATCTAAGCTGTAGACAGATGCCTTCTCATTTCTCGCCAGGAGACAGCATAAAATAAAGAGACAGAAGACTGATATCCATTTCAGATAGAACTGCAGCAGTACTGCAGAAAATGTTAAGTCAGCAGGTCATACAAACACAAATGCCAATCTAGTCACTGTTTTTCCAATTTATTTCATTCCTGAATGGAGGTATGAGGTTTTAAAATTTTCAAAATGTTCTACTCTTGCCATATTCACCATGGCAAAACTAACCATCTTGATTTGATGCTGTGCTGTTTACCATCAGAAATGTATATTCCAAACTAATGCATCCATAGTATGAATTCAGAATGTACAGCCAAAAAATAAAATGAAGGGTAGAGATTTTTTGTAACCTGAAGGTGGCAGTGCCACTGACTTAAGTCAATCTCCCATTTTTGTTTTTGTGTTTTTTAACCGTGAAAGGAAGGGGCAGAAAAGCAGGACTGGACTTTGGACCCTTTGCTACTAAACCCTCACTGAGAAGCCACGGAGAAAATATCTCCCTTGGGATACCTTGCCACCTTGTTTCTCACCAAACATCAGTATGCCAATGGTATCTAGAGATTTTTGGGTGGTTCAACAACTTAAAGAGACTCACCAAACAGCACATACACCAAGAATGTGGCCTGCACCAAGCTGCTTTCTTGTCAGTGTTCCACGGCTTCAACTAGATATGCCGCCATGTCATGAACAAGTTGTACATAGCAGCATCACGTGCAAAGCAAAGTTCTACAGATGCCTCCTAAATGTACTCTCTGGCCTTTCTTTTGCCAGGACACAGGCATACCTCTTGGAGTCAGGTCAAGAAAATCAGAGAAATATAAGGCAGGTATTCGGTGACCCATAAAGTGCCCATCGTCAGCTCCCATGATCCGCACCAAATACTGTCCATTGTCATGTCTTCCAAATACTTTGGCATTGCACATCCTTCCAACTAGAAGAGCCAATTATTCAATAAGGTAGGCCAAGATCAGATCATCCAAGGGGATGAAGATGACTGCAGTCTGTACAGCTTTATGGAACTTATACAGACAGTAAAGAAGCATGGTACTGTGAGTGACTGTGCCAAAGAAGCCACTCTTTCCTGATCTGTTTTATCAGGGTCTTGTGGAACTGAAAACCCTCGTAGGTATCTAAGACGTTGATGAAGCAACCGGCATGGCGGAAACCTGGATACTAACTGCAGACAGAGAATGCTTAAAGAAATACTTAATGTCTCACTTACCAAACAGCTGGCTTCTGCTTCCCTCCTCTAAGCCAAAGGAGGAAACAGACATGCTCTCTCTCCAAAATCACAGTACAACTCCTCGACAGGCTGTGGCTACTCAACTGAAAAGTGTTTGCGCTCCTTTTTAGGTGGGAATAGGACGACTCTCTATAGATTCTCTGGTCTTCTCCACAAGCTAGCCGTCTTTTGGATATAGCTAGCTGAAAGGCATATTGCCAACTGGGGTAGTTTTATCCTGAGTTCTCCATGCCTGTTTTTTTTTTGGCCTCCTCCTGAGCTTTCACCTTTCAGCCTCTCTACATGTCTTATTAGCCTCAGGAAGTAAAGAATGCTCAGAGTTCATTGCTTGTGGCCACAATGGTGTTCTCATGGGACCTAACCAATTACATAGGCTCAGACTCTTTGGCCTTGGACAGCTTACTCAAGCTGCAAAATAGGTGTAGTGCTGTAGGTAAACCACTTCTCCAGACTACATGCCATAAATTAACTGCTAGAAGCTTGCATAGGAAAGCTGCAATCTAAACTGGCATGACTTCTGCAAGGTTTCTAGCAGCTGCCATGCACAAAGGAATTATAGAGGGGTGGGTGGTGGGTAAGAAAAATCTGTCAAAATCCAGTCTCCTGACTGGATGAAACACACCACATGACCATGCATTATTCCACAGTGACTGCACAACTGCCCTTCTTTTCATTCCTTAGAACCTGTGGCCTGGTGCCTCACAACATACCCAAGGCAAGCGCCGTGTGTATGTCAGAGCACGACCCCACGCCCTGTAATGGATTATAAATATAAGAGACGCACTATATACAATGGATAGGAAGGTGCTATACTACACTAGGTCACATAAGGGAAACCAGCTAATTCCTCTAGGCAGGCTCAAACAAGCTGGGGGAGTATAGCAATCCCACTCTGTTACCTACAGTTGCTGTTTTGCCCCTCCCCAAAAAAGCATCAATAAGACAAAGGGGAGTATCTAGGACAGAAAAAAAAAAAGAAAGTGAGGCCCTGGTGCAAGTCTTCGAGGGAAAGAGATGGTCCCCAGATTTGGGAGCACTATCCTTGGATTCAGAGAAACTAAGTTATGGGCAGGAACAGATATCGTGCCATGGAGATGGAAGAAAGGACTACTGTTAATCAAAAGTTGAGAGGTGTGATTTCTTGTTAGTGCAGAACACAGAAGAATGGATATGGAACTGACAGGGAAAACAAGTGGTGCACTGTGCTGTGTAAGGTAGTTGAACTCTAGAGGTAAAACACAGTGGGCCCGATTCTCAAAGCTCCCGAGGCGGCAGAAGTGTCATGCATCCCAATGGTTGGTGTAAAGTGTCCCTTGCATCAAACGATGCCCCTCGAGCAAGTCACAAAAGCAGCCTGCATCCACCACAGGCTGCCTGCACCAAACGGGGCCTGCGCCACCTGTACACCAGGAAATGATCTGTGGTAAGGCGCTAGGGGCTTGCGGCAGACACAAGCTGCCAAAGCACCTCAAACGATATTCACAAAACTCACCCAGAAGGCGATTTACTAATTTATAGCAGCCAGGCTGGTCTAAGGGTACTTAGAAATTCGCCCTCTGGGTGAGTTTTGCACATTGTAGCAATGTGCCACGGTCCCCCGCCTCAGCCTAAATGCCAAATATAAAATTAAAACTCCCTGGTAGCCTAGTGGCCCCCCCGCCCCAATCCCCGTTGTCACCCATGTTAACAGAATTCTATCCTCACCCTGGTATTCATACAGATCCCCACTCCCCAATGTCACCCCTATAAATACATTTATCCCCATCCCTGGTGGTCTAGAGGCCCCCCGCCCCCATCCCAGATGCCGCTGGTGTCGTCATAATTTATATACCCCAATCCAGGCATTCTAGCACCACCCCTAACCCAATCCCAGATGCCGCCTATGTTATCATTTATATACCCCAATCCCTGGTGTTCTAGCACCCCCCCTCCCTGATTACCGATGCCACCGGTGTTGTTATAATTTATATACCCCAATCCCAGGTGTTCTAGCGCCCCCGATTCCCGATGCCGCCAGAGTTGTTATAATTTATATACCCCAATCCTTGGTGTTCTAGCAGCCCCCCCCTCGCCCCAATGTCACCTGTGATTGGAATTATACATACTTTTCCCCTTCCTTGGTGGTCTAGTGGACCCTCCACCCTGGAAGGTAGTGCCCACTGTGACAGAGACAGCCAGTTCTGAGTGCTGGATAATATTTTTTTATATGAAATGTATTATGACTGTCTCTGCTGAAATTCAAATGCTCTAGGAATGACCTCTCTCACCCCCCCCCCCAGATTTTAGTTGACGGATGCAGGCCAATAGAACTGCTGACAGTATGTATCACACACTCAGTTTTTTTAGAGACAATGTGTTACTGGAATACTTTTATTAAAGATCCTGTTTCTCTGAGCTAATTACGGAGTTAAGTTAATTTTGTTAAGAAAGAAATTATAAACTAGGTTTATGACGTTAAAATAAGAGAAGCTAGGATGTTACATAGAGGTGTAAGGTTGTAAATGACCCTATGAAGCCTGTGTGAAGAGGGTATAGCATGAGATCAAAGGAGGTGTCATTGAAACTTGAGTTATGCTAAGGTTGCAGAATTAATACTTTGAAATTACTTCCTGTGGTTGTATAAAAATATATTTTTGTATTTGACCAGAGGAGGGGCTGGATGGCTTCATCCAAAAGGGGTTGGCCAATACTGCTTGAAACGATTATTCTCTTTCACTATAGAGAGGCATTTTGTATCTGACACTGACCAAGAAAACATTTGAGCACTGAAAAAGAGGTATTTAGAAAGCTAGACGAATCTAAATATAGTTGTAGGAATGCACTGTTTTAAACCTTGTTTTGTTTAAAGATATGTATGTATTGTGATATAAGAGTTCTGTATTGTATGTTTGACATATTATTCTATATTCTAGTAAAAACTCTAATTTTAGAGAAAACCTAGTCTGTCTTTGAATTGCTTTCTTTTGCTAAGAAATATTTAAGGTTCAGCAGACATACAGCTTGTATGGTGGTATCAAACTGGAAAGAGCAGAGTTTTAAATCTGAGGTCTTTGTAAAAGTTTTAAAGGGTTCATCTCTGAATACCTGGTTAGGTGCCCGCAGGCAATGATATCTGGCCCCCCGAAGACAGATATATCTGAGCCTGTGCATTGGGTATGTTAGCAAGAGGTTAACAGTTTGAATCCCTCCAGAACCGAGACCAAAGGTTGATCCGAACTCACAAAAACAGACAAGAGCGTTACCTTGTCTGTTACACTGTTCACAAGACTGCGCTCAGAGGTTGGCACTTTGAGAGTAGAGGGCCTTACCTGCTGAGTGAATCTGTGACACCCACCACCCCGTTTCCCCCCATCTACCCACTAGGTGTACAATACAGTATGCGCTCACTGACAGCCCAGCTGTCAATCAATGAGCACGTACTGTATTATCAAGATAAGTTTTCTCAATATAAGTGTGAGGAGTTTGCTCGCTTCTTTGCTGATAAGGTTGCTGACATCAGATCTGAGATCTGCTTAGTATGCTCTATGGGGACTGGCAGTGGCCAGTGTCGTGTCACTACTCCGCGGTTTTGTTGGATGGAGTTTGATAGGCTGGATATCATGGATGTCACGCAGATTCTCCAAGGTATGCGGCCAACTTGCTGTAGTCTGAACCCGGGTCCAACCCGCCTTTTAATAGGCTGTGGTTATGTCACTGTCCCTGTCCTTGCAGAGATAGTCTGGTGGTCACTGGATTCAGGCGAGTTTCTGAGCTCCCTGAAGGAAGCGGTGGTAACTCCCCTTCCTAAGAAATCTTTGCTTGACCCAGACTGCCCTGCTAACTACAGACCAGTCTCTAACCTTTCCTTTGTGGGAAAGGTTATTGAGAAAGTCATAGCACTGCAGTTGGAGAGCCATCTCACCATCCATGACAACTACGATCCCCTCCAGTCCGGATTTCGTAAGAGGCATAGCACAGAGACCACTCTGGTTCGGGTACTCGATCTCCTGATTGCGAGAGATCAGAAGTGACTTTCCATTTTGGTACTTCTAGATCTCTCCTAAGCTTCTGATACCGTGGACCATGGGTTGCTGCTGGAATATCTGCGAGTCATCTGTTACCTGTCTGGTACAGTCCTCAGATGGTTCCATTATTTCCTCACTGGCAGATCTCAGAGAATGGTTTCAGGGACTTGTTCCTCCGAGTTATTCCCTCTTCCCCGTGGGGTGCCGCAGGGTTCCGTGCTGTCCCCCATGTTGTTCACAGTGTATATGCTGCCACTAGGAGACATCGACAGGCAGTATGGGCTGGGTTTTCACTGCTATGCAGATGTTACCCAGCTCTATCTGTCTTTTGTGCCCAACCAGGATAGAGTGCTCTCAGTGTTTAACAACTGCCTCGCGGAAATCCAGGACTAGATGAATTCCAGCTGGTTAAAACTGAATTCTGACAAGACTGAGGTATTGGCTGAGGATCCTGGCCGCTGGATAGAGGGGTCGGCGGTGGGATGTCCCTCAGGGCTTTGGCTTGGGGGTGCCCAGTTGCTGACCTCTGAACAGGTGCAGAATCTGGCAGTAATACTTTACATTGGGCTGATGCTTTGTTCGCAGGTGTCGGCCGTTGTCAATTCCTCTTTTTACCATCTGAGGAATATCGCCCGGATTAAGCACCTAGTTCCATCTGGCAACATTCTAACATTGATCCATGTCTTTGTGACCTCACGCCTTGACTACAGTAACTCTCTTTACTTAGGGCTTCCGGGGGTTGATATCCGCTGCTTGCAGCTGGTGCAGAATGCAGCGGCCAGGTTGTTGTCTGGATTATCTCGATCCAGCCATATTACACCTGTGCTGTGCAAACTCCACTGGCTGTCAGTTCAGTGGCGGATCACCTTCAAGGTCAGCTGGCTGACCTAAAGAGCCATACACTGACTGGGTCCGAGCTACCTACAAGATCTCCTGCACCCTTTACTGCCCCCTCCAACTGCTCTGCTCAGGCGACGAGGGACTGTTGGAGATTACCAGGGTACGATTAAAAACCTCTGGATCTCGGGCATTTTCGTTTGTAGCCCCAACCCTGTGGAATTCTCTGCCTCGTCGGATACGAGAGTGTCTGACAGTGGAGAGCTTCAAAACTGCTCAAAAAAACTATTTATTTGGGCTCGCCTTTGGCGGCACATTTTAATTTATGTCGGATTTTGCTACCTTTGAGTTTTTAATTATAGTGACTGGATGACTGATTTTAGAATTTTATTGTTTTAATTTTGTATTGTTGGTTTGTACAGCACTTTAATACAATGTGAACAGCGCTTTATAAATAAAGATTATTATTATTATACAGTAAGGCACTCTCTAACAGGTCAGTCAGCAGCCAGCCATGGTGGTGAGAGGAGGGCTGTGCTGGTTGCCGACTCGGGATTTAGGTTGGGGGGGAGCGGGGTGGTGGGCACTACCTGCTGGCGTCGGGGGAGGGGCCCACTAGACCACCAAGGAAGGGGAAAGTATGTATAACTGCAATATCGGGCGATACAGAGGATCGGGTCAGGGGGCTGCTAGAACACCAGGGATTGGGGTATATAAATTATAACACCTGTATATTATAACAACCCTGGCGACATTAGGGATGGGGGGGGCCACTAGAACACCAGGGACTGGGGTATATAAATTATAACACCACTGGTAGCATCGGGGATCAGGGCCAGGGGGCAGCTAGAACACCAGGGATTGGGATATATAAATTATAACACCACCGGTGGCATTAGGGATCAGGGCGGGAGCGGCTGCTAGATCACCAGGGATGGGGATAAATGTATTTACAAGGGTGACATCGGGGAGGGGGGCTGCATGACTACCAGGGTGGGGATACATTTCTATTAAAATGAGCAACATGGGGGTGCTTATGTGTGCCATAAGGAGTCTGCGGCAGACCCTTCCCATGCGCAAGGTGTTTACCACACAGGAGAGGTTGCCGCAAGTGTGGGGATTTAGGTGCCGGGACCCCTCCTGTACTACAATCTATTGCAGGGTCCCTGGTGCAAGGGGCTTCGGTACACGCTACTATTTGTCGCAGCTTGCACTGCTCTAAGCCCCTTTTGAGAATCCAGCCCAGCATGTTTTTACAAGGTGTCTACAATCCCCTACCACCCCTCTCAAAATAAACAGTGCCCATGCAATGGCAGAACAGCTCCTTCCTTTAACATTGAGCTCAACACAGTTTCAATGAACTGCATGCTACACAGGACCCTTTGGAAGTGTTATTATGAGATTCTGCATAACAAGAATATCTGGGAGCCTATATGTACACATACACACACACCAGCTTTCTGACACTCAGGGAGACCCTTATTTTTTATTTATTTATTTGTATTTCAGAATTACCTTTGAGCCAGAGGCTTATTTACAGAGGCTCCATGTCATTACAAAAAACATGATTACACATAGAACAAGAGATAACAGACTACATACATCTTAATAAATTACAGGGTGCAAAAAAAATTGCATTGTGTTAAGCAGAAATAAATACAGTGGTACAAAAGTGTGCAACCATACGCGAGTGCAGAGAACATTGCAAGACATGTTTAACAACAGTTCTTTTGTCGAGGTACTAACTAAACAAGGATGGCTAGGAAGTAGAGTGACAGAGGGGAGGAGTGTGGAGGGGAGTAGAGTGAAAAGAGGGAGAAGGAATGGGTGAACGGAGGGGGAGGGTCAGAAACTAGGCTGGAGGGAAGAGGCAGTGGTAGATCCTACATCGACAGGACGCAGAGAGGAGGCAGTGGTAGATATTACATAGGCATTGGGAAGGACAGCAAAGCAAGGGAGTTAGGTTTCACAGTCACAGTTACTGGTGGTTACCAGAAGCACATGTAGATTTGTCTTAAGTGGTCCCAGCTTAGATTCTTTATGAAAGTCTTCTGGTAGGAAGTTAAGTCAGACCGGCGCTCTGTATTCAAATGAGCGTTGGCCCTGAGAGGTATGGCGGAAGGGGATTTTGAGGGTGTGGTTATTTAATCCCCTAGTACTTCTGGCTGACTTGGTAGAAGTGATGAGACTTTGCACTCCTGGGGGCATAATACCTAGGGTGGACTTTTTAGTCAGTAGGCAAACCTGGTATTTTAGTCTACACTCCTGACTAAGCCAGCCTTATTGGGCATATAGGGCACAGGTATGAATAAGCCTGTCTGCCCCCAGCACAAGTCTACAGGCCTTGTTAAGTGTGGCCTTAATACACTGGAGCGCAGTGGGGGTAGCGGCACCATATACCACTAGGCCGTAATTGATGACTGACAGCACTGAGCTAGAGACGGCAACTTTTAGTGCTTCGTTGGTAAGGCAGTTCTTGTTATGGTATAGTTATAATGAGGGTCTGGTGTGTATCCACAGACATTCTGGAAGACTATATATTTTGTTTTTGTCACAGGTAAATACATACTTTGAGATGTAATTCCATTTTTCTTTCAAATTCCCACCAAGAACAGGACACCTCAAAACAGCCAAGTTTGCTTTAAATATGCTTACAGCTAAAATGTTACTGTAAGTGTACTATATACATATTCAAGGGGACAGTTTGTTTTTCAATACTGGAAGAGGAAATGCTCTTTTTTTTTTTTTTTTGTAGACTTTATTTATGCCCCCATCATCTACGGCCCCATTGACCTCTCTCTCTCTCTCTGGTGTAGACAAACTGGATCGGCTTTCTCCCGCACCGGCCGAGGTCCTCTGACCCAACCCTCGTCCTGGGAAGCTTTCCTCCTATACCCACCAACCTGACCAACCCCACCCCAGGTGGGACCACCACTCCTCCGGCGCACTCTATCTACAATCTAGTAGGCAGCCAGAGCGAGAGCTGGGGGCCTGGACGGAAAGATCCGGCGTTGAGTGTGGGTGCCGTCCTTGTGTCCTGGCTTTGCCTGTCCAGGTGCCAGGGTTTTTCTGCTTTTCGGTCCCCACCGAGGCGCAGATTTGCAATGATGTCAGCATGCGGAGGGCGCGATCCCACCCCTTCCTGCAGACTTCTGCTGTCGCCTCTCCCCCATTCCTGTTCCCCGCTGGTATAGTGCTCTCAGTTCCCACTGGAAGCTGCTACAAAATGGGGAATCCCCAACAATCCTCCGCAGATACTCAATCCTCTCCTCCCCTGCCAACCCCCGGCAACCAGAGTCCATTCCTGAACCCTGGTTGCTGGTGTGGCGTTCAGCGTCTCAACCCTTAGTGCCACTGAGCTGGTGGAAATGTTCTGAAGTGAGGCATTTTAGCCCCTGCCCACATATCCTCTCCCTAAAAAGTTCCAAGAGCTTACTCTTGGGCAGCCCTGAAAACAGATATCAAAGCAATACCAAGCATATTTTATTTTGCATCTTCAGTGAAAAGTTAAAAGGTAGGAACATTCGGAGGGCAACTGGCTGAGCCGCTAGTGTTTTTAATAAATAATTCCCAATGAGAATTGTCCTCCAGCAGTCACGTGTTCTCCATGGATGGAGCATTCTTGCACTTACATTAAATCTAGGAGCACGACACCAACAACTTCCATATGGCCACATTTCATGAGAATGCATTTCTAAGAGCTTTATGTAGACCAAGGCAGGGTTTCTGATTAGCGTTTTGCTCATAAAAGTGCTAAAACATTGTGAAAATGCATAACACTTGCCTTACTCTGTTTAACAAACATAACACTTGTAGAAAACCTATATAATTACTTTCTGTACAGTTAGCATTGTCCCAAGAAAAAAAACTGCTAATCAATTATTCAAAACCCTGCAAGGCATGGGAATACTCCACTACAATTCAAATCGGACTATGCAGGTTTTAAACTTTGGTGGCCTTAATCTCTCTTAGCATTCTACTGGTGAGAGTAGATGCTGGCAAGCAATTCAGTGATCTTAGTGCATAGCACAGAGACACCTAGCCCTCAGCTGTAACTAACAGATGTTTAGTCACTCCTAACCTATATTCAGAAACAGAATTCAAAGAGCAGGGTGGAACATGAGGCATGATTAATACAGCAGAGTTTGCTAGAACAATAAAAAAAAAATTATTTTAAATCACATATTGCTTGATAGGACTGGTGCGATGGGGACCCATCTGACACAATGTGATGACATATTTAGCGTATCAGCAGCACACTTAGCCTGCTGCCGTTAGATTTAGCAAACTACAGCGTTCTGGAAAGGTGCCAAATTCATAGCACTAGAGACTAAAGCCCTCTTATTTATCCGTGACATGGTACAGCGCTGTCAGACGCAGTGCAATGCTTTCCCACAGTGGCTCACCAATGTGCCATCATGGACAGATCATGCTAGCAGGCGAGACGGTACTTCAGACTCCCATACCTATTCAGTCTTTGGACTCTCAAAAGAGACCACCGATCTGGTGCAAATTAACACCAACTGCTGATGATTGTTTTGAGATGCAAGCATTTTGAATCTGCTGTAATTTCTGGATGCTACCCTGTGCAAGACCAAACAAGCAATGAATCACAATCAACTCTTGATAAAATCAAATGCATATATGATAGTCCCAATCCAGAGATTAACATTAGCCAAGTTTCATATTGATATATCAAACATCTCAGTCAGGGTGGGTGGTGGCAGAACATGTCCACATTGCTCAAGCTGTGGACATGACAAGCATCACTCAATATAAGCTTGCTAGATTTCTAGAGAGTACTTTTCACCAGATGTTGCCCCCGGCCTCGCCATCTCAGTTTAGAAATCTTTTGAAATATCAACACTCATGATGTCACAACAGATCGCAGCTTCCTGATGACATCATAAGCCAATATGCAGATATTCACCCAGTAAAGGTACCCCATCCTACAGGAACATGGGGTAATAACAAAAGCAAAACACACACACACATGGTCCAACATCTATAATGTATTTCTATTTTACTGTAACAACTCATTTTGCACTTCTTTTTTGGTCATATCACAAATCTGTGGATAATGAAGGCGGGGCTTCTTCATTTAAAGTGACTTGCCAGTGTTGTCATCAGCTGGACTCGAATCTCATAACATTCCAAAGAAAACTGAATTTCAGGACATTTCTGTCTTTATTACTGAATACATCTGCAGGAAATCACGCTCTTTGCCTCACAGACCTCATCTGCTCCTGCTGCTTTTCCTGCCACGAAGTTACAATCCTCTTTTGCAACATGACAAGCTGTTGCCATGCAAAGTGTTATGTCACAAGCAGACGGTTGTGACTTCAAGGCAGTAAAAGGAGAACTGTGATGAACTCATATGTCAACTTCCTCTGTAAAACCCGTTTTTTAAATACTGGTTTTAATTCTAGTACTGTTCCATCTCTATAGGCTTTTTAGATATCCAAGTGGGTGTTTCTTTTTGTTATTAATATTTGATAAAATTTTCACAGAAAGAAAATCTCATACAGATGAAAACAGATGCGTTGCTGGTCTAGGAAATTAAACACAAACAGTTAAATAGTAACATAACATTGGCAAACGGTGCCATAGAATAACACTACTTTACATTTTTAAGCCTCACGAGTAATTTACAAAAATCTGAATGAAGATGTGGGTTCCATGACAAAATCTGTCAGACCTGACATCACTTGTATATGCCAATCTCTCTCAACTGACTTTGGTTGATAGGGCATTTAACCACTCTAGAACTGAGAGGGTAATCAGATTCCCTCCTATGTTTCAAGAGAATATTTTTTTGAGGAAATTAATGCTGCACGTAGCTATAATATTCGGCATCAAGAATCGTAGTGGCCGTTTCTGATTTACCTATAAAGTAGTGAGAACTAAATGATGTACACAAACTAATCGTTTATATCAGATTCAGCTTTACACTTTTCATACGATCTACTCCATATTTTTTAAACAAATTCAACTATGCAATTTCTCCTCTATGTAACCATTGCTTAGAAGGCACAGGCACAATTTCACATGCTACAGCTACACACCCACTGTTAAAGGGATATTGGGCCTCCATCTTTAGAGCTATTATTGTTATTTTAAAAGCAAACTTAAAGGTGAAACCAGAGCTATGTCTTCTAGGTTCCATATCCAGACAAGTTCTCCTAAGAGGTCCACACAAAAAAATTCCTGGCTCTTGCATTAGTAAATGCAAGAAGAGCCATAGCCGGCTTATGGAAGGACCCTACCCCTCCAACTTTTCTATTATTGAAAAACCTTATTATAGATTGCATACGACTAAAAAAGGCTTATTATAAATCTTTTAGGCATAGTAAATTACATGACTTTACCTGGAAATCATTGCAGACAGCATTCGACAATAACCTAGCCTAAGGATTGTGTACTATACCAAATAAGTCACTTTAGACTTTTAAAAACTGTAAACTGTGCAGGTTTTCATGGCATGCTAATTTCAAATCAAATGCTTCTGAAATTGTTATACATATTCATATATGAATGACATGATATTTATACATTGAAATACACCAATGACAAACTATTTAAAACAAAAGTATGATGTAATTTATGTCTTTGCACCGCTCTTCCACTGTTGGAACAAAGCATCCATGGTCTACTATTGAGATGGACATAAACTACATAATACAGTTCTAAAATGGCACTTATAAAATGGGCAAGAAAAATCAAGTGAACTGATTGGTCAACAGCTGTCCAGATTTGTGCAGTAACTGACTAATAACTGCACAGCTCTGGAAAGTGCCTTGCAAGTCTTAGAATTATGCTGCTTCAGAAGACGTGTGCGTTAACTGACTAATAACCACACAGGTCTGAAAACTGCCCTGCAAGTCTTGTAACTACACCACTTTGAAATTCTTAGTAACTGTAACAGTTGGGGGGTTAAAAAACTCTCAGTAGGCAAATGGAAAGCTGAAGTAGCAGCCAAGTGTACTGTGAGAGATGAGTATTATATGCCTGCATCTGATAAGAGCAGCAGACACTCCAGAACTTGGTTTACTGAACAGGTAAACAGATCCACGTGATGAGAAGCAGCGCACAAGCAAATCGCATCCACTACACAGAAAAAGTAGCTCTGGTGGAAGGCTTTCTAGCAGCCACCAAGACATCAGCCACCTTTCAGAAAACTCAAGTCTAGCATGGCTATGCTGTCAGGAGCCATGCATGGAGCTGAAGCTACTTAAGGTCCTGGTGGACCAAGATGCCCTGCACCCATGACAATAAGCCCTGGCATAAAGGTAGGGGTACAGGTAGTTCTCCAGCCAATTGCTGTAGTACATGCAACCAAATTTGTAGAGCTTCCTGGGGGAGCAATGAGCATCGTTTCCCCCTCCATCTGGAGCTGGTGTAGCACTCTCTGCATAAAGTGGGAGAAGAGGGTTTACTTACGAGAAAGGAGGGGGTCAGAACTAGAGGGCACAGCCTCAGACTGCAAGGAAAATGATACAGGGGAAATGTGAGAGGGCGTTTCTTCACGGAGAGGGTAGTGGAGCCCTGCAACAGACTACCAGATGGAGTGGTGGGGGCTAAATCAGTGGAAGAATTCAAGAAGGCATGGGACAAGCATATGGGGCAGAGTATAGGGGAGGGGAGGGTGGGCGGGGCTGGCAGGGAGGGGGGAAAGCTATAATTATAATGGTGTGCCAGCAGTCCAACCTTTCCAGTAAATGAAGTTAAGTGTGGGAGAGATGGAGCTTCTTATTTGCTTACTAAAATGCTTATTTTATTTTTTATCTTACAAATGGCACTGAGAAAATGTTACATTCTTTAAATATTTGCAACTAAGCAATCAGATAGACTTATCTGATGATGTCAGCATTAAGGAGTAGTTAAAATGTTGAATGCCTTGTTTGCTCATTACCCCCTTGGAAGCCTCACGGAAGAGGTGAAGCACTAGGGGTTAGACCTTGCAATGGATGTAGGCTGTGGCAGCAACGTATTTGTAATAAATACTTGAACTATAAGAGCATTGTGTGTGGATGTTCTTATTTGGAGTGCGGTTCTTTGGAACACATGGGGAAGGGCAGACTAGATGGGCTAGTATGGTCCTTTTCTGCTGTCAAGCTTCTATGATTCTATGATGACAGTGGAGGGAAGAGAGGCATATAGAAACGTCCCTTTCCAATAAAAGGACGATGCGTTTTGCCCAAAAACCCCAGGCCCTGGAGCTAGCAAGTGGCAGTTTTGCATTATGTGGGAACGCAAAAAGGTTCAGCTCTGGATGACCCCATCTACTGAACAGACTGTCCATTACAGAGGTCAGCAGGCTCCCTTTGTGCATTCTGGACTGTGACCTGCTTAGCCCATCTGCTAAGATGTGGCAGGGCTCTGGGAACATGTGCTAACAGTTCTAGGCCGTGTTCTAGAACCCAATATCAGACTCGCATCCCATCCCTACACAAGGGGCAAGACTGTGTTCCTCCTTGCTTGCTGATGTAAAGCATCATACTGATGTCCGTCTGTATCAATAGAGGGTCCAGGGATAGAGGAGTCTGAAAGGCCTGTAGGCCGTATTGAACCACTCGCATTCCCAGAACACGGGACTTGCGTTCCATGTACCTTGTGGTTGGTGGGTCCCTACGTGATCCCCTCCCCCCCCCGCTCCAAAAGGCAGCTGTAATTGAAATCGAATATGGAGAGGAGAGCAGGGAAGGAACCCCCTTTAATAGGCTGATGGTTCAAGCCACCACTGGAGCACCTTGCAGCCAGGACAGTGTACTAGAACCCTGTGTTCTAGAGCATCTGTGCCCGGATTCCAGTGGACTCCTAGAGACCACTTAGGGATCCTCATACGTAAACTGGTCAGGGGTACCGTGACAATGGCCACTGCCAGCAGGCCTAGAAGCCTCTGGAACATCCTGGCTGTGACACACTGGCTGTCGTGGCCCATCTGGGCCTGTGTGTAACCAGGTGTTCAGCCCTGTCCCAGGGCAGGAAGGCTAAGCCCTGGGCTGTGTCCCAGACTGTTCCCTACACACTGGAGGTGCTGGCAAGGAGTCAAGACAGACATGGGCGCCTTGACTGTGAGCCCTACAACATTGAACATATGTATAGTACATGCTAAAGTGTGCAATAGCTGCTCCTGGAAGTAAGCTTGCAGTAGCCAGTTGTCCAGATAAGGGAAGACATAAACGCCTGCCCTGCAAAGGGCTGTTGTTAAGCACTTGGAACAGGCACGTGTCATAGATAATAAGACAAAGGGCAATACCCTCAACTGATATGAAGACAGACATCCAGCATATTCAGGGAACCAAGCCAATCTCCTACCTGCAGCAGAGGAAGCAGGCCCTGCAGAATGACCATTCTGGACTGCTTGTGCTCAATAAAAAAAATTCAGAGCCCGGAGATCTGAGGTAGATCTTGGATCTTCTGTCCACTTTGGGACTAGGAAGTGCCCAGAATAGAACCCTGTGTTCCTTTGTTCCTGGAGAACAGGTTCTATAGTCCTTCTCTGAGAAAGGTGGAATTTCCTCCAGAAAACACCGGGGTATGTTCTGGAGAGTAGTGTGAAAACGCTGGTGCATGGTCTGGAGACAGCTCTAGAAATTCCACAGCATGTCCTAGTGCTATTATTTCTAGGGCCTAAGCATCTGGTGCCAGTATCCTCCAATGGATCAGGTGGAGGAAAAGAAGACAACCACCCTTTAAGGCAATGGTGGCTGAGGGTTATAAAGGGAGTCAGGCAGAGCTTGTTGCTGCGGCTGCTACCACCCTGCCACTCATAGAGGCTTTGGAGTGGTTCCTGGGGTAGGCAGGTCTCCTGCTGCACCACCTTAATCCTTGGCATCTGGCGGTGAGCGGTGTCTTGCACTGGCCGGACGAGAAGGCACCCTCTGTCTACACCTTACTTGGTGCTGACAGATGGGAAGGACAGATCTCAAGGTTCTGCCTGAGGCCTACAGATTAGAGAGGCTATCTTAGGCATCTGCCCCAAATCTTCTAAAAGGGGGCAGTGAAAATGGACTGTTGCACAACACCCAGCTGGAAGGGCGGATTTCCTAGAGGTTTGTAAAATGGGCAAAACCAGCCACCCTGAACCAGGGGTACCTCCTGAGGCATATACCAGAAACAGCTGTCCGGGCAGCAGCATCAGAAGCATCACAGGCTGTATATGTAGGAGGTGCTTAACCACATCTGCTCCTGCTGTAAGAACTTTAAGGAGCTCCTGCTTGGGTGCAGATTCTGGGAGCTTGAGCAGCTGCATCAGCTTGCTTCAAGAGAGCATTTTGGTATCTGCCCATATGGGCCTAGTAATCTGTAATGCTCAGGTTCAGAGATGGTGAAGGCAAAAGTTCTTTTGCCCAGGATATCTAGCCCCCCTGGATTCTTACCACGAAGGGGAGACCTAAAGTGTCTTGATGCCTTAGATCTGTCATGGGCAGTATCTAGGACTACAGAGTCTCCCTCAGGTTGCCAGTGAAAAAAGGCTTTTCTGAGACCTTTTACTTGCCTTTCTAAGTACGGCAAGGGTCTTGTTAGGCCTATGCCAAGCAGCAAGGGTGGTAGTCTCCAAGGCTAGTAGGAAGGGAGGGATGATACTGGGAAGGGAATCAGGCAGCACCAAGGACTCCTTCAGGTTCTTCTTGGTTATGGCCTGTCCCACTGAAGCAAAGCAGCCTGCAATTGCTACATCATGACTGTGAAAAGAGGCCGGGGGCCCTGGGTGCAACATACTGGGTCCTCACTCCCTGTGGGCACAGCAAAAATGGTCCTCTCATAGGGGCTTTCCCATAATTATTGCCCCTCCTCTGCATCCTGCATTATAAGGACAGGATGGTACTCTTGGGTGCCACTGACGTGACTGTCAAGTAAGCTATTGGGGCTGTCAATGCCCAGGAAGAGAGCTGGTAAGATGGCCATAAAGACATTGACATGGGGCTTTGGCTTAGGTGCCCCATCAACGTAGGTTCTGCGACAGGAGGAGGAGGTAGCAGGCATTCTAGTATATCCCTAAGGGACAACTGCACCACCTAGACATTGGCACCTGTGTGGTCGATAGAAACGAAGAAGGCTGACAGGGAGCCAAGATGCTACCATCAATGTTGCTGTACTGGTCAAAAGAGACCTGGTAGAGACTGCCCCAGACCCCAACCTTGGTGCCTGATTCAACAGTTGGGGGTATCTTCACCGAAGCCGATGACGTCAGTGGAAAGGTCATCCCGGAAGGGTGCTGGGGCGATCAGAAGCACACTTGGGAAGGCCTTCCCCTGCCCTGGTCCTGGTGCTTAATCTTGGGACTCCCACTGCCTGCTAGGTCTTATCCCCAGACTTGGAAGCCAGCGCGGCAGCACAAATGCGTATGAGCCACTGCTGTGTTGTGTAGAGCTCACCTCCGCATTCACACTGGCGGAAGTTTTTTTTTTAACCATCTTTTTGGCGACATATAGGTAATCAGAATCACAGTAAAAGTGACTATTTCTATTGACGATCGAAAAGAAAAATGGTGGCAAAAGAAACGTTTCCACAGTACTCTGATCAGCTCTGACCGATGGCGGGAAAAGAACTCAGGAGGGAAATGGCCGTCCACATTTATATAAGGAGAATCCACATAGGACGTTGTCATCATGGGCGGCCATGTGGTCCTAATGCCTGGCAGCTATAAGCTCCATAGGTGTAGCCTGATGAAAGAGGCATCAACGAAGATCTAATTTACCAATGATGAAAATGTATTCTTAATTTAAAGATCTATTTAGTCTCATGTTTTCTTATTATTTTGGTGCCATTTTATAAACGCAATAACACACTTTAGTACTTGCGGTTATTGGGTAATTACCACTCCTCACTCCACCCCAGCCCAATCCAACCCTGTGGTTGAATGGGGGGGGGGGGTAATTACCCAATAACAGCACGCTCTGTCTCTATGTTAATTTTATTGCTCAAAAAGGGATGGCCTGAAATAATTGCCTTATCTCATTCCATAATGTTTGAATTAAAAGACATTCTCACAACATGTGGCCCAAAGAAACATTCTCTGTTTTGCATTTACTACAATTAGGATCTGTTTTAAAGAGCAACTGATGTCTTCAGGATTAATGCAAATTTACGTAAGCAACAAGACATGATGGGGTATGCATGGTAAAGATATTACCGCATGCCCAGAAGCGTAGTAAGGCACAAGGCCGCATGTCGAGTGCCTTCAGCCCCTGGAAGTGCTTTAATATCTACCATACACACCCCGATGTGTCTTATTGCACTTATAAAATGGGCCCCCTATTTTAAAATATTTTTCTTGCACTTAAAAACTCTATGTGACTGAAAAAAGGAATCATTATGTTAACTTGTGGTAAAATAGTCCTTCTGCCCACTACCTAATGATGTCACTGTATTTTCCCCATTGGACATTTGTCCTATTGTGGCATCCATAGTCCCCCCCCCAACACACACACACACAGGACTAACTTCAAGTAGTACTGTTGCTACTACATGGGAAGACTTGATTCTTGAACATTTTTGGCTTATTATAATTACTTTTTTTTTTATCGGGGGGTGGCGCGTATGGCTGTAATCCATGTCCTCTCAGGTCTATTGCTGTGAGTGACTCATGTCCGTGTTCCGATCTAGAGAGAGCGAAGGAGGCAAGCTGTGTAGTTCTTCAGCTGGACAGGTGGGTCCGTTGCAGTTTGCCCGTGGGAGAGCCAGAGTGGCTGTGGACTGACCAAAAGTTAAGTGCAGCAGCTTGACACCTGCTGCAGAGAAAGTAATGTGCAGTGTAAATATACCAGCAGGCAGTGGCCAGGAAAGCTGAGAAGAGGCGAAAGGGAGAGAAAAAAAAATGGAACAGCACCACCGTTTCTCTGATGGGGGGACAAGCTGCCTTACCAGAGACAAACACTGTTTCTCTGATGGGGGACCAGCTGACTTACTGGAGACAAGGAAAAAAAACAACCTGCACCACCATTTCTCTGATGGGGTACGAGATGCCTTAGTGGAAAAAAAAAAACAACAATGGTGGCATTTCAAAAGCGAACGTCCTAACTGCACACGGATTTTCTTGTGCAGTGCGATCCTACAATTGAGGACTTGTTTTTACCTGTGCATCGAACGGATTTGATGCACAGGTAAAAACCAATCAAATCGCAGGATTTTCTCTCCCCATTTTATAATCCGTAATAAACAATGGGGAGGAGAAATCTATAGAATATACATGGACTATGAACAGAATTGTGCCATATTATTATGTTTTTCAAAGTTTTCTTTGCGGCATCAGTAGCTCTTTAAGGTCCATTCCATGCATATGGGAAGGTGTATATTAGTGACATATAAGTTTCCAGTCTACAATGTTGATGATTTAAATGTAATTTTTTTGTGTGAGTTTTGTTTTTGTACTCATATTGGTAACTTGCTATCTTTTTAATGTATTACTATTTATAAGTCTTGTGTTATTTGATTACTATAATGTGATTTTCTTAAGATGGCCCGGTGACGCTGAGGGCTGAGGCGCCGGACGCCTTACCTCACGCTACGCTGGTGACCAGTGTTCGGGAACAAGCACGGGCCGTTGGGGGTCGGCAGGGGAGGAGAAAGATCAAGCGTCAAATGGACTGCTCTCCTTCTCTGGGGAGGGGGGTCACCAGTAGTTGGCGTCTGACTGGCCCCTAGCGGTGGCTGGGGGGCAGTGTGCCGCGCTGCCAGAAAAAGGTGAGGAGATGGGGCAGATGCTTGGAGGAGCACGTGCGGATGCATGCATGTTTCTCTCGGCCGTCACTGCATCTCCTCACCTCCATAAGGGCGAGCCGGAGGAAAAAGGAGTGCGGTGTAGTGATGGAGGGCACCGAGGCCTTCTCCTGGCTAGCCACGGCACTAGCCACACTGGATCCGGTCTCCGGTTGGGGTTAGGGTACCCCACCAGCCCCACCAGGGATGCGGGGGGGGGAAGCCCTGGGAGTATGGGTCGGCGCCCGATGGTGGACACCGGGGACGGGGCTAGGGCTCCTTCCTGAGGCAAGGGGCCATGGCACAGGAGTATAAATCAAGGTTACATTTTTTTTTTTTTTTAAATAATGTTACTTTGTTTTTTCATTAATAAAAATTACATTGAGGGGAAATAAAACTGCACGCCCTGTCATGTGTTGTTGATTTTTTATAAAATGGGAAAGAAAAATCCAGTGGTCAGCACCTGTGTGGTGACTTACCAATAAACACACAGGTCTGGAAAGTAACTTACAAGTCTTAGAACACTGCTTTGGAATTCTCACTAACCGTGATGGTTGGAGAAAAACAAGCATTTGTCAATGCTGAATATTTGCTTGCTGGCATTGGTAGTGCAGGAGTGAGAGAGATGCATAATAAGAATGGCAGTGAAGTACTGAACTAACGACAGCCCCCACCCTGCAGAGACTGACAGGCGTTGGGGGTGTGCCTTTTTGTCATCGACCATAACACTCACGCCATTCCACCTCACTCCACCCTGCAGACACCGACAGGTGTCGTGGTGTGCCTTGGAGTCTTCACCCTTATGCTCACCCCATTCCATAAGGAAATAAACAGAGATGGGAGCACTATAGAAGAATGGGGTGAATGTTAGTGCCGAAGACCCCAAAGCACACCTCGATGCCTGTCACTGGCTGCAGGGTGGGGGTGGAAAGGAGTGAGCATTACAGCCGACGACCCCAAGTCACACCCCCGATGCCTGTCAAGTCTCTACAGGGTGCAGCATTACAGTTGGAAACCCTAATGCCCCAGGGCGTTTGTTGGTATTTTTGCTCCAAATTTCAACATGGGCTTTTTGGGACCCCACCTCATGAACAGTGGCACTATCATTTCGTTACTCAATCCCAAAAGGTGATTTCGCAAAGGGACTATGCCATTCTGTGCCACAGGTGGGAAAACACATTTCAGGCTGGATGTGAAAAATGACAGCTGTACTGTTCATGAGGAGGTGTGAAAAAATGGCAATTTTGAAAATCTGGAGTGAAAATATGAAAAACTGGTGAAATTATGAGCGTGCGTAGAAACTGCATAACGCACGCCCATAAAGCAATCATTTTTTGAAATTCTTTCACCAAATTTTCAACATGGGCATTTTGGGACCACACCTCATGAACAGTGGCACTGTAATTTTGTTAATCTCTCCCGAAAGTTAATTTCCCACAGCGACCATGCCATTCTGCGGCATAGGTGCGACAACACATTTCAGGCAGGATGTGAAAAATGACAGCTGTACTGTTCATGAGGAGGTGTGAAAAAATGACAATGTTGAAAATCTGGAGTGAAAATATTAAAAATTAGTGAAGTTATGAGCGTGCGTAGAAACTGCGCAACACACGCTCGTACCACAGTCATTTCTTAGAATTTGTTCACCAAATTTGCAAAATGTTTTTTTTGGGACCCCACCTCATGAACAGTGGCACTGCTGTTTATTTTTATTTATTTATTTATTTCAATCTAGGATTACAATACCTTTGAGCCGAGGCTCTTTACAAAGGTTCCACGTCAGCGTAGCAACAGTCATCATTTTTAGTTACAAACATATAGTCATTGACTTACAGACATGTAATAACCAGTACAAAGACATGAGCTATGAGCAAGACAAGGGAAGGGGGGTGGTGGTGGGGAAGTGAGGGTAGGAGATCGAGGGGAGAAGGAGATGCAGGAGTAAGGGAGTGGAGGTGGTTGGGGCGGGGCAGGAGTGGAGATAAGGGGAGGTGGGCGAGGGTGGAGACAGTGCAGCCAGGGGCCTTGTAGGGAATATGACAGGTAAGGTGCTAGAGGTGCAAAGACTGATTGTAAGTGCTGGGTGCTGGGGCATTTGCAGTTGGAATGGTGGAAATGTTAAGATGGGCAATTGCAGGATACAAGCAGTGAGAGGCGCAGCTTGGACCTGAAGAGGCCAAGTGTTGGAGCGGTCGCAATGTCGCTGCCAAGAGAGTTGAGCCAGTTGGATGCCCGATAGGCGAATGATCTTTGTCCTTGGGTCGTGCGACATCGTCGGATATGTAGTAGATGGAATTGGATCTCCTTGTAGTGATGTTCCTATGTCTAGGCTTAAGGAGGGCACAGACACCAGGTGGGGCCAGACCCATTATAATTTTCTTGGCCGTGATGCAGGTTTGGTATTTTATGCATTTGTCCAGTTGAAGCCATCCAGATTGCGAATAAAGGTCACAAGTGTGGGTACGGCGATGTGAGCCAGTGATGAGACGACAGGCCTTATTCAGGGAGGTTGCAATACGTTTGAGAGCAGAGGTAGTTGCAGACCCAAATATGATAAGACCATAGTCTATGATGCTGACGATGGAGCTTTGGACGGACACTGCCAGTGCTTCTGGGGTTAGGTGTTTCCTGTGCCAGAATAATATGCCTAACCTCACATTGGCAGACTTTGCAACATTGCTGATATGGACAGCGTATGAGAGGTGGGGATCAAGGGTGATGCCGAGGTACTTGAACGATTGTGTTTGCTCTAGGATGGCTCCTTGTTTGGTTGCAATGGAGAGGTGGAGTTGTTTGTTTTTGTTGTGGGGGCTGCAGAACACCATAGACTTGTTTTTTTTCTGATTGAGAAGCAGTTTATGATTTAGAAACCAGGATTCGATGAAGGAGGAGAAGGCCTGCTGAAGTTTATTTTGTAATTGGATTGGATCAGGGTCCGAGGTGAGGATCACAGCATCGTCAGCATAGAGAATTATTTGTTCTGGGCAGCTGTCCGGTACTGAGTTTAAGAATAGGCTGAAGAGGAGGGGTCCCAGAATGGAGCCCTGGGGGACTCCCAAGCGGACCGGTCTAGGGTCTGAGAGTGTATCAAGCGATTCTTACTGATTGGGACCGTTCTTCAAGGTAGCTCTTAAACCAGCCAGTGGAGTCGGTTGATGGCCCAGTGTTCTGAAGCTGGACAAGCAGGAGGCGATGACTGACGGCGTCGAAGGCTTTAGTTAAGTCAATGTAGACTGAGCCTAGTAGTTCACCGGAGTCAAGTGCATTGTGGATTGTGCCGGTGAATTCAAGTAGGGCTGTGGAGGTGCTGTGACCTTTGTGGAATCCATGTTGTTGCTTGCACAGGATGTTGTACGTATCCAGGTATTCTGTGAGCTGGTCCGAGACGATGCGTTCTAGTGCCTTGGAGAGTGGGGGTAGTAGGGAGATAGGTCTGTAGTTATCGTGGGCAGTTTTGTCACCACTTTTATGGATTGGGGTGACAGTGGCAGATTTCCATCCGTCCGGGAACTGGCTAAGGCTGAGGAAGAGGTTGAAAATTCTGGTCAGAGGACTAAGCACTTCATCAAGTGTGAGAGACAGGATTTTGAAATCGAGGGAGTCATTACTGAATCTTGATTTTCCAAGGGCTTTGGTTACATATTTGCGTACTTGGTGAGCCTTGACTGCTTTGAAGTAGACGCGTGGGGAGCTGGTGGGAGTAGTGTTCATTGCGGACAGAGGGGCTTCACCATCTTTGAAGTAGTCCTGGGGTAGGACAGCGCTGAGGTCAGTAAAGACTTTGTTACAGGTATCCACAATGGTTTTTGGGTTGAGGGTTGTGGTTCCATCGATGTTGAGTATTGGGGGGTTTGGGTGGATTCCCGGTGAGTTCCTTTATGTTCTTCCAGAATTCCTGACCACTGCCCCAGGAGTTTGTGAGGGGTGCTTATAGTAGGCGGACTTCATTTGCCGGATGGTTTTGGTGCAGTTATTGCGGGCACATTTGTAGTTTTGGATGTCATTTTGCCTTCCAGAGTTTCTGGCCAACTCCCATAGGTGGTCTCTTGTTTTTAGCATCCTGAGGAGGTCACCTGTGAGCCAAGGGTTACGGAGTGATTTGACTTTGCGTTTCTTAATAGGAGCATACGTGTCACAGGCCACAGTGAAGATGTTTATGAAGTGGTCAAGGGCAGTGTTTACTTGGTTGCATTGAAGATAGAAGACCAGTCTTGATGGAGGAGGTGGGATTTGAGTCGAGGAAGGTGACCACTGGGTAGAACCCTGCTGGTGATAGTTTTTGATGGTTGTTTGATGAATTTATTTGACCAGGTGCAGCTAACAGGGGAGTGGTCGCTGAGAGAGTCAGGGAGGACATTAGTGTTAGATATCCGCGATGGGTGACTGCTAAGGATCCAGTCCAAGAGTGTGCTGGTGTCGGTCCTGTAATTTCTCCTGGTTGGTGAGTCAACCATTTGTGTGAGATTCGCTGCAGCAATGGTATCCCTGTATGCACCGGCATCAGCTGCAGGCCAGTTGATGTTGAAGTCACCTAGGAGGATGGATTCGGTATCTGGTGGGAGTGACTTTACAAAGTCAAGAACAGCTGTTAGACCAGTTCCCTGTTCTTTGGGAGGGATGTAGATGGTGGCAACAGTGAGGGTTTTGTTTTGGGCTCCGAGGAGGATTCTCACTGGCAGTATCTGAGCAGTTGTGGGTTGGAGTGAGGTAATGATGTGATGCCCCTGTATGGAGTCTTTTAGGTAGAGAGCGCAGCCCCCACCTCTTTTGGAGAGGTGATCCAGCCTAAAGACATTGTAGCCAAGAAGGCTGACTGCATGGTCCGGTACTGATGGCGTGAACCAGGTTTCGACAACCGCCAGGATGTCAGGGCTGTGCTGGCTGGTGAAGGCCTGTAGGGCATCCATTTTAGGAAGGAGGCTGCAGATGTTGATTGATATGAATGAGAAGGCACCCGAAGGCTTGCTCAGATTAATGGCTTTAGAGCAGAATGGGTCAGGGTTTGGGTGCACGTTGCCTGACAGCATTAGGAGGAGGAGGAGGACTAGCCTCAAGGAGCTGCGGCGTATTTCTTTAAGGGAATGCTTTCATCTGCTAGCATCTCGGGATATTGCCGAGCATCGACAATAGTGGGTGAGGGTAAGCGTAGACAGGGGGTACCAGAGTGGAGGGCTAGGACCAGTGTGGGTATAGGACAGTTTCACGGCTGTAGGATGGACCCTGGGCAAGGGGCAGTGACCAGTGTGCAGCGTGCTTAAGTGGAGGAAGGATGTAAGAATGTGGAAGCTGTGGGGGAGGGAGGGAAAGCAGGCTTTGGGGCGCAGTAGGGGAGGAAGACAGGCAAGAAGAAATAGAAGTGGTAGGAGAAACGGTGAAAGAGCATGATTAAGGTGCAGGGATTCGGCGAGGGCGGAGGGAGGGGGTTAAGACAGGCTGGCGGGGCTAGGAGAAGGGGGCGGAAGAGCAGTAGCTGGAACAGTGGGAAGTGAGGATACAGCCAGGAAGGCCAGGCAGCCAGGGGCTGTGTCTTTCTGAAGGTATACTTTTTTTTTCTTCTAATGAAAGACCAAGAATCCCTCTAGTGGCAGGTCTGTATAACCTGCTAATGGAAAACTAGCCCCCCCAAAAAAAATTTAATCGGTTCAGAAAGGTGATTCCATGCAATGACCGCGAAATCACCTTTCAGGACCGAGTAATGAAATGACAGTGACAAGTTCACGAGGTGGGGTCCCAAGAACCCCATTCTGAAAATTTGGGGCCAAAATTCCTAAAAATGGCTGAGATATCAACCCAAGTTGAAAACCACCACTGACTCCCATTATACAATGCTTACCCGATTCCTCAGTTCGCAGACGTGTCCCGGTCCAAAGAAGATCATTGCTCCCGGCCTCCAGAGGGTAAGTATGGGTGGGGTGGGGGGATGCGGAGAGCTGGGTGTTCAGTTGGGAGGGGAGGACTGGGGAGATGACAATGGACTGTTTTTTTGTTTTGTTTTTTTACCTGTAAAAAAGAAAAGATGCTGGGGGCATGGTTTTCTTTCTTTTACAGGTTTAAAAAAAAACATTTTCTCACATTGGGGTTGTCTCCCAGTGTGCCACAATAGTGGTGGTGGTGGGGCATACTGACACAAGGATTGGGCACTCCAATGTCGGCAGGTTACAGACGTTTTTTGGGTTTTTTTTTATCTGGGGGGGTGGCATCTGACACCGGGAGTGGGCATCCCAGTGACAGAAATATTTTGGCACACTGGGGTGGGACCCCAGTGTGTGACATTAATGGAGGGAGGAGGGATACACGCCGACACAGGGATTGGGCACCCTGATGTCCTTGGAGTGTGTGGCGGGCGGCAGGAGCCGTGGCTCACTACTTCTTTTACTAGGAAAAGCACACAGAACAAACAAGTTGTTGGCGGAGCAAGGGTCAGGGACAGAGTGCTGGGCGGCAGGAACCAACAAGGTTGCGAAGGAGAGAAGAGGTGCCGCTGCAGTGACAAAACTGTTCGTGACTGCAGCGGCAGATTAATTTCAACTTCTTGGCTCTCTTTGAAGCTGCTGTCATCGGCAGCTTCAGGACACGCCCAGTAAAGCGTCCACTGCACTGGCCACAACATTGCCACACTTCTGAAATGTGGTACTGTCGCAAGATGTTTCTTGCGCATGTACGCAAACAAACATAAAAAAGGTTCAATTAACAACATTAGCAACTTACCTGTAAGACGATTTGATCTCTCTGACTGGGGCAAACCTAGCTGTTTGGAGTAAGAACCAATTTACCAGTGATGAAGATTTATTAATTCTTAATTTAACAAGTTATTTAGTTTATGTTTTTTATTGTTTTGGTGGCATTTTATAAATGCAATAACACACTTCAGATTTTGTGGTTATTTTGTAATTACTGCATTCCCTTCCCACCCATGGTTGAAGGGCACTCGGCTAACGCCTCGTGCCTCCAACCCACGGAGTGGGAGGGCATGCGGCAACTAATAACCACATGCCCTGTTGTATGTTACTGCTTACTTAGCACTAGACTGTAAATCCGAAACAGCCACTGAGGTTACTAATGAGCCCATACAGATGGAACAACAGAATTTGAATATATATATATATATATATATGTATATATATATGCATGCTTCTACAGGGAAAAGTACTTTCAGGTTCAGTGCAGTTCTCCTGTATAGCAGCCAGAACATACTCAGTCTCAAGAGCCAAGAGCCTATGTGTCATGCAAAATGTTTTCAGACATTAAAATGTCCATAATTTCAAATACGAAGGTGTATTTTATGTAACTGTGTTCTACTCATGCCAACTGTGGATTTTTTTTTTCTGAAAATTAGAAAAAACACCAAGTTTCTTAATCCCAATGCCTATAATATAGAGGGGTGGATTACTGGTTAATTACACACATGCATTCCCAGAATGAGTTTTTGGAGTTACTGTACCTGTGCCACCCCAGTGACAGTTAAAGCTACCCCCTCGGCCGTCTCTACGTCCTCGCACTTGGGCTGTAACGTCATTAGCTCTAGGGAAATCCTGTCAAAAAACGTAAAACAATTGCACATTTCCAAATCAGAAAGGTCTAAGAGCCTTTTAGCTGTCACCTTTGTCCCCTTCTAGCTGCAGAACTCTTTACGAGGTAATGTAAGCCTTGAGAGAGACTCAAAGTGGACTAATAGTCTACTGGCTTGTGACTTGTACTGAAGGTTTAGTAGCATCTTTAAAATAATGCATAACGGTTTGAGAGGTGCAGTATTTCTTTAAAAGAGTATCAGTTCAACATGTCCTTCTGTGTATTTGTAAGAGCTATATCTATCCAGTGTTTTGGGTCACTGTTTCTCAATCGCAGCCACACCAGCACAATCACGTGTGACCACAGAAGTTTTAAACGTTTGGCTGGCAGTATAGCCTAGGGATTAATGAGCTGTGAATGAGCTTAGTACATCCAGCAGAACCTCCACTTACATACTGAGCGACTCTGAGCAACTCACTTAGAGCAACTTCTAACTTTCCATCCCCCCCCCCCAAAAAAAACATATAATAAACATTATCTGGCCCCAGGTGGACTGCACCAGGAATTTTAATTAATTACTGCCTGTGTTTAACATTTGAGGAGATCATGTTTGGCTATGTGGAGCCGACAGCCAAAACGCTGCCACTTCCCATATTGTGAGACATGCCCCCCACAGATTTCATGATGTCAGTAAATGGAGAGCGCGGGGGCGCAAGCCATAGAATACAATGTGGATGCTTTTTAACTGTTTTTTCTTATACTTTAGAGTTCCGATTATGACAAAGCAAGGCTACCAATTAGCTGAGCGGTGGCTTTGATTTGTCATAATCAGAACTCTAAAGTATAAGAAAAAGCAGTTAAAAAGCATCCACATTGTATTCTATGGCTTGCACCCCTGCGCTTCTCCATTTACATAGATACATAGACAGTGTCGGCAGATAAGGGCCTATGGCCCACCCAGTCTGCCCATTTGAGCTTGTAAGTTCAGTTTATGTTTTCCTAGAAGTCTGTTGCCCCTTACCTCCAGAATTCCTTTATGTCTATCCCATGCATTCTTAAATCCCGTGATTGCTTCAGCCCCCACCACTTGCTCTGGCAGGGTGTTCCACTTGTCCACCACCCATTCTGTGAAGAAATTCTTCCTCACGTTTCCTCTGAATCGTCCTCCCTCCAACTTCATCCCATGCCCTCTAGTCTTGGAACATCTTTTTCGCTTAAAAATAGTGTATTCCTGCACCCTGTTCCTCCCTGTAAGATACTTGTATGTCTCTATCATGTCCCATCTCTCCCTCCTCTCCTCCAGGGAGTACATATTCAATTCCTTCAACCTGTCATCATAGGACTTGTGATGCAGTCCCTGTACCATCTTTGTTGCCCTTACTGACATCGTGAAACATGCGAGAGTGGGGGCATGCCTCACAATACGGGAAGTGGCAGCATTTTGGGGTCCACGAAGCCACACAGGCAGCAATTAATTAAAATTCTGGTGTAGTCCACCTGGGGCCAGATAATGCTTATTATATAGTGGGTGGGGGGGGGGCACATAGTAGGAAGCTGCTTTTTAACACCCCAGTGCTCTGCCTAGTGGGCCTTACCTGGTTACCAAAATAACAAAGGCCATAATAAAACATGTAAAAGTTAATAAAATGTGGAGGAAAATGCATTTCGAGAGAGAAGGCAGAGAGAACTTGATTTACTGCATTCAGTGTGACAAGAAAATTGTTTTATAAGGGGTTTTGAGGTGAAAAATTAGATAGTAAGGTACCCATTAAGTTCTGATGGGCATACTTTGAGACCCAAAATTTGGGACTTGAGAACCTCCCTTTTTAGGTTACCCCATATAGCATATGTATAGTACAAACAAACAAACATATACAGTGTACAGCACCCCCCAGCCTACTCTGTTACTAGTTCATCTTGGTCACAAGAAAGGTGATTCAAATACAGCTAAGAATACTGATTAACTTCTGGGGTCAAGCCATATTTTATGAAGCACTCCTCTAATTATTTCAAATCTGGAAAAATACTAAAACAGATAAAATGGAGAGAAAGGGCATCCAGCAACACTGGAGAAAAGGACAATAAATTAGCTAAAAAAAGTGTGGTTCTCCTTTAAGGAATACCACTACTATTTGCGATCGCTTTTCCTCCCAACTGATAAGTCTTTTAATGTGATGACATGTTTTTTTTTTTTTTTAAGGTTTCGAAAATATTAGTTGTTAGCTGCTTCTCTGTGTGTGGAAATGTCTTTGTATGTCAACTGTATCGATTGAAGTCATGTTTAATAAATCCAATCAATCAATCACTGTTTATTTCTTGAGTGCAATTACAAAAGATCAAAGCGCTGTATATAGGATTATTATTTCAACTATCAAAATTATACAGTTAAAATCCCATACAATAATCACAATTAAAAACTCTATAATCTAATTCTAAATTTCAGCAGGGAATGCTGGATTAAAAAGAAATGTTTTTCAGTTCAGAGTTAAAACTCTCCATGGTCTGACACTCTCAACTGCGTATGTTTGAAAAAAAAAAAAGGAGGTTGGTAGCCCTAATGCTTCCAAAGATAGCCCTTTTGAAAGGGATAACTTAGGAACAGGCTTGGAACTCAAAGGGTAACAACTGTGCTCATTTACCAAAAAACAAGTACGCACGCGCACACACACAGGCACACACACACACACACACACACGTGTCTTACCTGGTCTTAATCAGTCCCTAGCTAGGATTTTTCTAAATAGTAGTTTACAAAGGGGACGGGATCGTAATTCCTCACTTGGAGGAGCTGGCCACCAGATCCCTTTCCCTTCCTGGTCCTGATTTGTAAAAGTCCAGCTCCCGTGCCCCCACTACACGCACAGATGTTTTCTGATGAATAAGTCAGCAGACAGCGGGGGCGTATGCTATTGATATGAATAGGGCAAGTTTTAAATGCCTGTCATATTTTAGAGATCCACTGGGGTCAAACCAAAGCCAGCACTTAACTGACATATCAACAGAGCATGCCACAGCACTCTACCTCATTACCTCCAATAGCTTCTTAAGAGGTCCAAACTATCCATTGTTTACCTGGCACAAAATGGCTACCAGGGTACGAGTTAAATACTCAATTGTTACAAAACGTCTGAGCACTGGGGTGGCACGGGGTGGGGCTTTCAGGACCAGGAAGGGGAAGGGATCTGGTAACCAACTCCTCTGTGCTAGGAATTACAGGCCTTTACCCTTCATAAATTACTGTTTAGAAAAATTCCAGGTAAGGTAAGGCCCCAGTATATGGCTTGATGAAAGCACAAACACTGGTACTGTTTAATCTATTTAAATGACAGCTTAGAGCCATGTCAAGATCGACAAGTCAAGTCGATAACGTCTTCATTAATGGGTATGGTATAAAAATGTATATATACTTTTTTGTGCTGCTATATTTTTGGCTTAAAGGGGAACAGTCAGCACTAACGTCACACCCAAGTGTGGGTCTGGTCCAAATCTGCAGTCTGTGTGTAAAAACATTTGTTTTATTTATTGTTTACTATAGTATAGTAGACTGTATAAGTCTGATTCTGCCGACTCTCAAGCTGCCTTTTGTTGTAACCAGAAATCCCAGACTCCCCTGCAGCTGATGTCAGAGCTGGGCTGCAGCAGTCAGAGATTCAATAGCTTTCAGTGCATGTTGAAGAGTTTTCATAAGCGCTGATCTTTTGTTTGCTGGTCCTGCTGTTTCCCTGGGACTAAGCAGAGGCACAGAGGACCATACTTTGCCCTGGGGGAGTGGCAGGACCAGCAAATAACCAACTGGACTCGTGCCCTCCCACACCCGGATTTGAGCACCTCTCTGTTTTTTTTTTCCTTCTTCACAGAGGTGCATGGTGAACATAATCTCCTCATAAAGAAGTCCAACCAAGGTTATTATTTAAAAGCAAACAGCTTTTTTTCGCTCCAATGAAATTCTTAGTTTCTTTACGCCATCCCCAAAAATGTACCCGAATCCACAGCACAGCATTACCACGTAACTCAGAGTACCATCTGGCAGCTATTGGGGGTGACAGTGAAAGGATTAGTATCATTTTCTTCTGCTCCTGCAGCTGTCTAAAAGAGAAGGGAAGAGAAAGAGCATTAAGCGCAATATTTGAAACACATTATTACCTGTGCAACCCCTGTCACATCTAGGGGGAACCCCTCCGATGTCTCAATATTCTCACAGCGACAGAGGATGGTCATAACTTCCAAAGACAGTCTGAGCAGCAGTAAATAAGGGTAGGACAGCAAATACACAGAGCAGTTATCAGCAAGCAAACACTCCTCAGTCCACCACCAAAGGAAAGATGGCACACAAGTTTAAGCTAAACAGATGTTATATATGGCTTTGCCAGTTCTTATCAATTTAAATTTTGAAGGGATATGTGGGGGAGAAAGAAAAAAAAAAAAGTAGAATGCAGCCTATGTAAGTTGAAAAGCTAGATACCACAGACATTTACATGTGCAATTTGGTTATTCCCACAAATTGTCAAACATCCTTTTTAGCAGGAAACGACTATACAGAATTTATAAACCGTTTAAAGAGGAAACCCAAACAACAGCAACAACTGAAACTGTCAAACAGATCCGCCCTCCAGTTCCTCTACAGCTGAGGCTGCATGCGTGACTAAAGTCATAACTGGAAAAAAAAAGGGGGGAATGCACACACAGCCTCCTGAATAAATACACAATGCCACCACATATAGCAGATGTCTGAAAGTTGATTCAGTACATAAAAATTAAAAAGAACAAGGGAAAAAAATACAAAAACAGCTGGCCTGTCAATGCAGCGGTAAGGCTACCACTTGCAATGCCGGCAATCTGGGTTCAGCAACAAGTCTGGCTCACTGGTGGCCAGCCAGGAGTAGGAATAATCAGGCTTCCCGGAGGACACTCTTCCCCAGGAAGGATTGCTGCCTTCGCTGCAGTGCTGCTACCTAGGTGACCGCATGTGGCAGAGCTGCAAGAGACAGAAAGGATGGTTGTTGGATGGATGCACAGACGACATAATGGCATGTGTGTTCCCACCTAGCACCCATAGCATGCCAATGACAATGGGGAGAACATGATAGAAACAGCCCCAGCATCAGAGGCGAAGGACCCTGGCACATCTGGACCCTGTATGTCCAATGCTCTGCCATCTGGTGAGACACGGAGAAATCAGTGTTACATCCCTCTAACCATGCCTGGGAGGAAGACCACAGCTCTGTGGAGGAGGAGACAATGTCATCAAGATACAGGAGAATCACCGGTCCGTCGGCGCAGCAGTTGGATTTCTGCTTGCAATGCCAGCAACCCAGGTTCGGGAACGGACCCGGGAGCTGGAAGGCCAGCCGAGGGAGAAGGCTTGAGCATCTCACGGACAGCTCGCCTCCTTCAGGGAGGGGGGGTCAGAGCTCTTGTCTGACCTCGGGTGGAGACCTTAGGAACAACAAGGTCAAGGCCGAAAATAGGGTTGACGTGCTGGCGTCAGCGCCTTGACATCGGGCTGTGCAGCATGTCCAAGAACACTGGGAAAAACACCCGCAGCACTCCCAGTAGACGGAGCACCAAGGCCCCGATCCCCAATGCTCCCATCGACCCTTGTGATGCATCCCGACGAAAGACAAACACGTTGGGGTGGAAGAGCCCCCACCCCGTACCCACCTGGGGGGTACAACCACGGCTCCATGGGGGATGGACTGAACCAGAGTTTCCAGTAGGTGAGCGGAGACTGATCAGGCCAATGGGTGCCTCCTGAAGAAAGGGGGCTCGGTGGGAGGACGAGGGGGAAAAAAAAAAGATACAGAAGAGTCAGGAGTTTGCCAAAACTTTGGAGTAAGTGGGTGTCAGGAGACGGAAGGGGCATAACTCGTAAGTTAACAGGGTTTTAAACAGGCTGAAAAAACTGATTTAGCAGTTTGACTTGTAAATGTGCTAACCAGTTCTGAAAATCCACAGCACAGAACTTGGCTCAGATTGATTAGCAACATTTTAAAAAATTATACTGTTTTATTAATGTTGTGTACTGTGTGTCATGGACTCACTCAAAAAATGGTTAGTAGTCTACTGCTAAGCATTTCTGAAAATGGTTCGCATAGGCCTAGTGGCACAGAGGGTTGAGGCGCTGGACGCCACACCTCGCACCACGCTGGCAATCTGGGTTCGGTAACGAGAAAGGATCAGCGGGGAGGAAGAGGATTGAGCATCCGGAGGACAGCTCTCCTTTCCCGGGAGGGAGGGGAGATCCAAGCTCGGCGCCTGACTGGCCTCTGACGGAGGCCAGAGGCACAGCAAGCACTGATGTATTCAGAGAGGGTTGGGGGTGGTGGCACAATGACGTCAGGGTGTGTGCCACTCCTCTAGAACAGGAGAAAAACACACTGGAGCATCGAGAGGAAGGAGCGCCTAAGCAGACCCTAATGGCTCCTGCCTGACCACCAGAGGGACCAGACGAAAGCTGAATTCTCAGGGTGTATGGGCCCCACCTCATAACCGCCTGGGGGTACAGCCACGGCTCCAGGGGGGTCCACCGGGTTACAGGTAAGGCAGCAAAGCGGGGTTGTGAATGTGCGTCTCCCAATGGAGCGATGCTCCAGCGAGGGGCGGGGGGGGGAGAATAAAGGATAATTTTCAACCAAAAAAATGGTTAGTGGTACCCCGTTTTGCTATGCTATACCAGCTATTTAAAACCCTGGTTAAAAAAGACAGTAGGCAATATAGCATAGTGGTTAACAGTACTGAGTTGCAAACCTGGAAAACAGGGTTTGAATCCAACAGCCACCACTTGCATGCTGTGTGACCACGAGCACATCACTCAACTTCCCTGTGCTCCCAGGTTGCACTTGGAAACAAACCTCAGTTTAGCGTCCTTTTCCTGGCCACAAACTGCAAAATAAGAAAATATGCCCAGCACCAAGGAAGAAGATACCCCAGTGTTTTGTTGGTTGTAGTGATTCCGCTTTCTCAGGGGGAAGCGTCTCAACAAAACATGTGTCTATGTATTCTACTTCTAGAGACAGTACTGCACAAAGTTATATGCAATTAAACGCTCTGCAACATTATATGCACCATATATTCAATCAATTTTACTTCTGTTAATTTTTATATTTTATTATAAAAGGCATATTGCAAAGAAGTAGATTCCAAAATATTCATTTGCATCCTAAAATGTTAAATTTAGATCTTATTTTCTTATCTTTGAAATGGTAGAAAGAAAAACAAAACTAGCAACAAAAACCATGATGCTGACTGTTTTTAGGTACTCATGTACAATGTCTGGTGCTAAAAACAGACCCTAAATAAGAGGGACTTGATTTATCTGTGAGGGCAACTCACTTGTGGGGCTTACAATGGTAAATCATTTTTGCAACAATGTTACCAGATTTTGTGTCCGGTTCTGGCCACAAAGACCAATTCTGTGCCTCATATTGGTCACAAAAGGAAAAATTACTCACCATAGTAATGTTGTTTCTTCTAATGGAGTCTTGCTGTATTCTGACATAATGCAGTTAGCCCCAGCACTTGAACTGCCCCGGAGAGGAAAGAGTTAACTTTATGCATACGCACAGAATGTTGAGCTCGGTTTTCAAACCTCTGTCTGTGGTACTTCCTAGTGTAACCGTCAGATTCTTATGAGTAAACTAACTAAATACTATAGTATGGAAACTGTTCAACATACAGCCAAAGGGCAAAAGACTTTTTGGGCCCAAAAGACTCAAGTCGAGAACCCAAGAAGAAAAGGTAGTGAACATATTTAACTATAAAACACCAGAAAAGTAACAACAGCTACCCTACCCAAGAGGGAGGGTACAAGGTACACCCCTGAGGTGCAACACTGTATCTGCCAGCCCACTTCCCAAAAACTAGGTTCTGAGAGGAGGCGGGGGGTCAGAATACAGCAAGACGCTATTAGAAGAAACATTACTATGGTAATTTTTTCTTCAAACAACATGAAGTCTTGCTGTATTCTGACATAATGTAGACTACCAAGCTGTTCCCTATGGAGGAGGAGTTCCCTACTTTGGAAAGAGGCTCTGCACAACTGCTGTGCCAAACCTAGCATCACTCCTAGCCTGGATGTCCAAGGATTAATGCTTGGTGAATGTATGTACCGTTTTCCAGATGGCTGCTTTACAGATCTCTAACAAGGGTATATCTCTGGCCACAGCTAGAGTATCAGCAGTACCCCTAGTTGAGTGAGCCCTCAGGCCTGAAGGGGTGTTCTACCCAATTTGTCATAGCAGAATTGTATACAAGAAACAATCCACCTGGCAACAGTTCTTTTAGTGGCAGGCTTACCTTTCCCCACTTCACCATAAGTGAGAAACAATTGAAGACGGTAATTTATGTGTGCCTTAGTATGCTCTATGTAGAAGCTAAGAGCTTTCTTAACATCCAAACTGTGTAACCTTCTTTCTCCTGAAAAAGAAGAATGGTCAGTGAAAAACACAGGGAGAGATACAGACTGGTTCAGATGAAAATCCGATACCACTTTGGGCAAGAACCTCCTATTGGTTCTTAGGACCACTTTATCCCTATGGAAGGAGATGAAGCCAGGTTCAACTGACAGGGCCTGTAATTCACTAATCCGCCTGGCAGAAGTAACAGCTACCAGGAACACAATTTTCCAGGTCAAGTACTTCAATTCGGCCGAAGCCAGAGGTTCAAAGGGTGGCTGCATAAGCTGAGCAATGCAGACATTAAGATACCTAGGTGGAGTGGGCTCCCTAAAGGGAGGGTTAATGTGAACCAGACCTATGAAAAACTTTCTGAAAACAGGATGAGCTGCCAGGGAAGAGACCCTTTCTGCTGAAAAGAATGCACAGACAGCTGCTAGATCAACCTTCAGAGTGGCAGGCCTAAGGCCTAGACTATTCAGAAGAACTGGATAATCTAAGGTTGTAGAAATGTCTGCAGAATCAGGCATGATGCCCTTCAGAGAGCACCAAATACTGAACCTCTTCCATTTGGAATTAAGTTTTTCCTAGTGGAAGGTTTCCTGGAGACCTTCAGAATATCCAGAACTCCCTGAGAGAGAGAGATGTAGTGCTGCATATTCTAACTTTTCAAGAGCCAGGCCTTGAGATTAAGAGACTGGAGACTGGGGTACCAGATCTGCCCCTGGGAGAAGGACAGGAGATAATATGTCCTGGATAGAGACAGGGGACGCGACGCTGACAAGGACAGTAGTACAGGATACCAAGGCTGTCTGGCCCAGCCCGGTGCCACTAGTATCACTGTGCAGGGTTGAGTCCTGATCTTGATCAAAACTCTGAACAGCAGAGGGAAGGGAGGGAAGGCATAGAGAAACCTGCCATTCCAGTCCAAAAGGAGAGCATCTTGGGGTACCGTCCCCAGGACTGGAGGTCTGCAACAAAGTAGAGGAAGTTGATGATTGTCTGGTGCTGCAAAGAGATCCATCTCTGGAGTGCCCCACCTGGAGAAGATGACCTGCAGGATGAACTGCATATGACTAAGTAGGGAGGGAGTCAGTGCATTGGGGCAGAAGTTTGACGTCTTTGCAGAATATTTAAACTAGCAAATGGGGAGAGGGGTGCAGCACCCCATACATCGAATGGGAAGAACACCCTCCCCCCCTCAGCTAGTGGTCAAACAGGGATTTAGCATGTTTGCAGTTCATTTGCATCACCAGGTAAGAAAAAGGTTTGTCTCCCATACTACGACAGGGTAATGCCAAGCCTCACCCAACAACTAACACAATCAAATCTGGCCAATGGAAAATCATGTACACAATGCTCACAGCCTGGAGTAAGATCCCAGACCTGCAGGCAATAATGTCAGAGGCTAAACTGGACATAGTAGCAATTAGTGAGACGTGGTTTACCAGTAACCACACTTGGGAGACTTCAGTACCTGGCTATGCATTGTTCAGAAGAGACGGGGTGCAAAAAGGGGAGGAATTGTTCCTGTATATCGTGAAAATATCAAATCTACAGAAATTCAGAATACACATAAGGAGCCAGAAGAACTGTGGGTCACCCTGGAAACAGGAAATGGGACAGCCATAAGAACTGGGGTTGTCTAAAGGCCCCCAGACCAGGGGGAGGACATAGACACATTACAGTTAGAAGATATACAAAACATGACAGATAAAGGGGAGGTTCTGATAATGGGAGACTTCAACATGCCGGATATAGATTGGTCAATACCAGCAGGAACATCTGCCAGAACTAGACACATAGTGGATTCCCTGCAGGGGGAGGGCCTCAAACAACTGGTACAGCAACCCACAAGATACAGGGCTATCCTAGATCTAGTACTGTCTAACAAGGAAGGGATCACAGATCTCCAGGTAGAAGGTCACCTGGGGGCCAGTGACCATCACATGGTATGGTTCAATTTGGCTACTACATCTAAATCATCCCATTCCAAGGCGAAAATATGGGACTTCAGAGGAGCTGACTTTGATAAGATGGCCAACAGAGTTAAGCTAGCCCTGGCAAAAAGAAACACAGGTGAGGGGGTACAGCCAAAGTGGTCAAGCATTAAGGATGCAATACTTGAAGCAACATCCCATTGTGTTAGACAGAAAAGGAAGTGCAAAAGAAGAAGGAAACCACTTTGGTTCTCAAATACAGTAGCAGAAAAGGTCAGAGCCAAAAGGCTGGCCTTCAGGAAATATAAGGGAACACAGCGGGATGAAGATAGGGCGGCATACCAAACTGCCCTAAGGGAAGCAGGGAAGGCAGTAAGGCAGGCAAAGTCTCAAACTGAGGAAACACTAGCACGAACAGTAAAAGAAGGTGACAAGACTTTCTATAGATACATTAGTGAAAGGAGAAAGTCCAGAGGGGGTATTGCTAAGCTTAATGGAGAAAAGGGAGCATGTGAGGAGGAGGACCCTGTAAAGGCATCTATCCTAAATAGATACTTTTGCTCAGTATTTACTGAAGAGAAGGTAGGGCAGGGCCCACAGCTCAGCATCATGGACACAGGGGAGGGAGGTGAGCACTACTCCCTTCACAAAAGAAAGGGTCCTACAAGAGCTTGCTAAGCTAAGGGTGGATAAGGCAATGGGACCTGATGGCATACATCCCAGGGTACTTAAGGAGCTAAAGGTGGAACTAGCAGAGCCATTATCAGAACTGTTTAGTGAGTCTCTGAGCACAGGAGAGGTCCCAGAAGACTGGAGAAGGGCTCATGTGATCCCGCTCCACAAGAGTGGTAGCAGGGAGGAGGCAGGGAACTACAGACCAGTCAGTCTTACCTCAGTAGTGGGCAAGATTATGGAGGCACTCCTTAAGGAAAGGATAGTGCAACACCTGGAATCCATAGGGGTAAAGGATCCAAGACAGCATGGGTTTACAAAGGAAGGTCCTGTCAAACTAATCTCATATATTTCTTTGACTGGGTAACCAGAGTGGTGGACCAGGGGAGCAGTTGATGTCAGCCTACCTTGACTTCAGCAAAGCTTTTGACACTGTTCCACACAGAAGATTGATAAATAAGCTGGATAGGCTCAGGGTGGGTCAGAAGTTGGTCAACTGGGTGGCAAACTGGTTGACGGGCAGAAACAGAGAGTGGTGGTAAATGGTATACAGTCAGAAGAGATGCAAGTCACAAGTGGGGTAATTCTCAGGATCAGTCCTGGGCCAGTCCTCTTCAACATCTTCATTAGTGACCTTGCAGATGGACTAGAGGGTAGGTTTGTCTGTTTGCAGATGACACCAAGATCTGCAACAGAGTAGATGATCCAGATGGGGTGGGCAGAATGAGAAGAGATCTGGATAAACTAGTAAAATGGTCAGAAGAGTGGCAACTGGGATTTAATGCAAAGAAGTGCAAGATCATGCACATAGGGAAGAGAAACCCTAAAGCCACCTATAGGCTGGGAGGGGAGTTGCTAGCAGTCACAAAGGAAGAAAGACACTTGGGCATCATCATCACTGATGACCTGAAATCATCCAAGCAGACCTCTAAAGCAATAGATAAGGCTAGGGGGGTGTTAGGGTGTATTAGTAGGGGTATCACAAGTCGTAAGAGGGAGGTAATAATCCCTCTTTACAAGACACTGGTTAGGCCCCATCTGGAGTACAGTATTGGAGGCCACACCTTCACAAGGACATTAACCAAATTGGGGCAGTCCAGAGAAGGGCAACCAAAATGGTGAAGGGACTGCATCAGAAGACATATGAGGACAGATTAACAGAGCTCAATATGTATACCTTGAGCAAAAGAGGAGAGAGGTGATATGATCGAGGCATTCAAACACCTTAAGGGCATTAACAAGGTGAAAGAGTCTAACATGTTTAAATATAAGAAAAATAGCAGGACAAGAGGACACAGCATGAGATTAGAGGGGGCCAATTAAGGGGAATGTGAGGAAATTCTTTTCACAGAAAGGGTGGTGGATGCATGGAATGGCTTACCTCAAGAAGTGGTGGCTATGAATACAGTGCAGGGCTTCAAACAGGCATGGGATAGGCATAAGGGAGCAATACAAATGAGTATGAATAGATAGGCCACTGACAGAGCAAAGGCCAATGGCACATTTATAAGGTAGAAAAAGAAATGGGCAGACTGGATGGGCCTTGCGGTCCTTATCTGCCGTCAACTTCTATGTTTCTATGTGAGGATCCAGGGACCATTCGTGATGTCCCTGTGAAATTCTGCTCAGAGCATCTGCTAATACATTGTCCTTCTCTGGAAGGTGAACTGCTACCAGAGAAGTCTGAAGAGAATAGGCCAGAGACCACAGCTTCATGGCTTCTGTGCACAAGGTCAAGGACCGAGTGCCTCCCTGCTTGTTGATGTACCACATTGGGGTGATGGTGTCTGTTCTGACTTGGACCACCTTGCCCTTGACTGAATCTGAGAAGCTCTGAAGGGCTAGGAAAACTGTCCTGAGCTCCAGGAGATTGATATGAAGGAGAGACTCCTGTGGAGACCAGATCCCTTGAGCTGTCAGGGCTCCCAGGTGGGCTCCCCAACGTAGGAGAGAAGCATCCGTAGTTAAAACTATTGATGGGACTTGAGGGAAAAATGGAACCCCTTGTCTGAGGTTGTCCTGGTCCAGCCACCACTGAAGAGCTTGGACTAGAGTCTGAGTAACTGGAATCAGTTTGGTAAGTGAATCCTTCTTTTGAGACCAGAAGGACCTTAGGTGAAACTGAATGTCCCTCATCTGGAACCTTGCTCCCTGCACCACTGCAGTGGAAGCTGCCATGTGGCCCAGAAGCTGGAGGAACTGTCTTGCTGGGTGGGAGACCTGAGGTCGAAAGGATGAAGCGAGATCCACTACGGCCTTCACCCTTGTCAGGGGAAGGAAAGCTTTTGCTTGTACAGTGTTCAACTCTATGCCTATAAAGGTGAGAAGTTGAACTGGTTCGAGGACAGACTTTGGAAGATTGAGAAGAAACACCAGGGAACCGAGTAGGTCCTGGGTAGTTGGTAGAGCTGACTTGACCTGTAGAGATGACTGACCCACGATGAGCCAGTCGTCCAGATATGGGAAGATGGTGATACCCTGTCTTCTGAGGTAAGCCACCCCTACTGCAAGGCACTTTGTGAACACCCCTGGAGCCGATGTTAGGCCGAATGGCATGGCTCTGAATTGGTAGTGGCCTGAAGGCAACTCGAACTTGAGGCATTTCCTGTGGGAGCACCTGACAGGAATATGGAAGTAGGCATCCTTGAGATCCAGAGATGCTAACCAATCTCCTGGCCTTACAGAGGGAAGGATTATTCCCAGAGTTACCATTTTTAATTTTGGCTTCAAAACGTGTTTGTTCAAATACCTTAAGTCTAGGATGGGTCGCCACTCTCCTGTTTTCTTTGGGATAAGGAAGTACCTGGAGCACAGTCCTTTTCCCTTGTGTTGAGCAGGAACCTTCTCTACAGCTCTGAGAGTTAGAAGAGAGGAAACCTCTGCCTCTATGGCACATCAATGAATACCAATGAGAGAGGGTGGGTACTTTAGCTGTTCGCCATAGGCTAATTAGAACCTTTTTAGCTGCTGCCAGGTACAAGTATAACTTACTTCTACTTGGTGGAACTTTTCCGTCTTCCCCAATATAAAGCAGAATCATCTGACAGGACAATTGAATTTCTGGTCCCACAATATTCTGTATGCTCTTTTCTATATCAAACCAGTACTGGGTAACTTCAGACAGGCACAAAAACGTGTGTTATATTTGCCATTTTTTCTCCACACTCTCTACAACAAAGGCCATGCCTCATGGATACAAATTTAGCAATTTTGTTAAGGGTATAAAAATATCAACTACGACATTTCCACATATATTCTGACCAGTATGATGACTGTGATACTCTCATCGAGTGAGGAATAGGTTCCAACCATTTCTCATAAGTTATCCGAGTCCCTAATTCTCTATTCCATCTCCCCAAAATATCCTCAATGGATTCCTTCCAAAAGTCTCTTATTGCTTTATATATTTGTCCAGTTAAATTAATTTGTTCCCTGCCTTCTATAGCATCCCTTAAAAGGGACATCAACATAGGTATGAGAGAGGGCAGAGTATTTAATGCTAATTCTTTCTGTATAAATGTCCGAATCTGTAAATATCTATAATGTTGTGTATGGGGGAATTGATATTTTGCCTGTAGTGTGGCAAAAGGCAGTACTCCATTTATATCCAGATATTGATATAACAAAAGCAAACCTTTTTTCTGCCATTCTTGATGGACCCGAACAGCACCCATATCCAAAGATACACTTTCTGTACCGATCAGTTTAAAATAACCAAAAAACTTCAGTTAATGTGGTAGACACTCTTAGCGCATACCAAGCCTTTAACGTATAACGGGTTCCAAATTTGAAGTTCTGTAACTATGGATAAGAATTTGGGGGGAGGGGGCAACTATAATAGGGATAATGTTTACAAGATCATTTAGTATAAATTCAATAAATTTCCATAGTTTCTCTACCTGAGGGTTCAGCTATGTCATCACTATTTTACATGTTACTGCCTTATGGTAATCTCTAAGGTTTGGAAGATTACAACCCCCCTTTGCCACTGGTAACTGTAACAGAGACCATCTGACCCTTGGCTGCTGCCCAGCCCATACAAACCTCGAAAACATTCTAGCCCAGGATGCGAAGTAGAACTGTGATGGAATAATCGGTAAAGTCTGGAAATACTATCTTAGGAAACAAGGTCATCCGAATAGCTTGTATTCAAGCTGAAAAAGATAATACCTGACGTGTCCAATTCCCAACTAAATTCTCTATCTCTATCAATAGGGGCTCTAAATTAAACAGTTCCAAATGTTCCAGTTTCTGGGGAATATTTACACCCAAATAGTTAATCTTATTATTTCTCCATTTCAGAGGGATCTGGTTCTTCAGAGACTGCGAGGGGATGAAATTTAAAGATAATAATTCTGTTTTTTGTATATTTATTTTGTATCCGGCTATTTCTGAAAACTTATCACTTGTAGGGTATCAGGAATGGACTTTTCAGGTTCTAGGAGTGTTAGTAATAAGTCATTTGCATATAATGATATGGTAAAACCCCTTCCTCCTAAAGGGACCCCCTGAATATCAGGATGCTGCCTTATGGCTCAATGTATATGGCAAACAGTAAGGGGGAAAGTGCGCAGCCCTGCCTAGTTTCCCTTCCCAGCTGTAACACTGAAGATGACTGTCCATTCACTTTAACATATGCCTTCGGAGAGGCATAAATTCTCTGTATCATGCTAGAGAATTCCCCAAGGAATCCAAACTTGCGTAAAGTTTCCCATAAAAAAGGCCAACTGACGCAATCAAAAGCCTTGTCTGCGTCGAGGCTGAGGAACACTGCCTGTATCTGTCTGTGGTCCAACAGATGGATCGTTCTGCATATATTATCTGTAGGTTCTCAGGCTCGAATGAACCCAGATTGATCTGAATTAATCAAATATGGTAACATTTCCTCTAGTCTATGTGCCCATATGGACATAAATAACTTGTAGTCCATGTTTAATATGGATATTGGCCTATATGAGGTAGATAAATCTGCTGGTTTGCCTACTTTTAAGATAGGTGAAATATTAGTGTAATCCCATGATGGAGGAGGGGAACCCTCCTGTTGAATTTCTAAAAAGGTGTTTAGTAGTAAAGGAGTCAGTTGTTTACTAAAAGTCTTGTACCACTCGGACGGAAATCATCTGGGCCAGGGGTTTTTAATGATTTACTTTCTTTTACGGCATGTCTGACTTCCTCTGATCTGATAGGGGCTTTTAATCTGGTTTCCATTTCCTTAGTTAGCTTTCTTAATATAAGGGGGTATAAAAATTCCTCAACTTTCTTAAATTCTGGACCTTGTGGTTTCTCATATAGCTGCCTATAATATTTCTGGAACAGCTGCAGAATCTGCTGTGAGGTAAGAGCTCTTGTTTTTCTCTCCGGATCCACTAAATGTGTTATGATTGTGGCTGTCCTATGTCCCCCAAGCCTCCAGGCTAAATTTCTTGCCCCTTTTGGCCCTCCCTCATACCTATATGTTTTCAAGTAAAATAGCAGCTGTTGTGTTTTTTCGTCGAAACGTTTCTGGAGCTCAGCCTTTGTCTGATTAATCTGGGTTTGGGCCTCTGTGGTAATAGGGATAAACTTTGTTTGCATTTCCCTTAGTTTCTCATATAGTTTACCATATCGTGTTTCCTAATATCTCTTCTTGTAAGCTGAATACGCAGTTATCTCCCCCCTGATCACAGCCTTCACAGTATCCCAAACTATTGTGTTGGATGTCTCCTGGGATGAATTATCTGCAATAACCTGAACTATTTTTGAGTTAAAGCTGTCCCTAAAAGCTTTATCCTTAAGAAAAGATGTATTCAAGCGCCCCCAGTGGATTTCCTTAGTATTTTAAAATCTAGCCTCAAAAATAGGGGAGAATGATCAGAAAGAAATCTAGGTCCTATAGTTAAATCCTGTAAGCAGTCCAAATGTTCTTTTGAAATGAAAAAGTTGTCCAGTCTTGAGTAAGAGTTGTGTCTAGGGGAGAAAAACGTATATCCCCCAGAAAGAGGATAAAAATGTCTCCATACATCGATTAGATCCAATGCTCCAAGTTGAGAGACAAATAATCTTTGAGCTGGTATTAGCCTATATTTGGAAGGTGCAGAAGAGTTCAACCAAGGTGTTAAAGTTAAATTGATAGCTCCCCCATAATAAGACACCCGTGCATAGTGTCTAGGAGCTTTGCAAAAAATCTTTTAAAAAGACAGATGTAAGTGGGGGAACATACATGTTCACTAACGTGATCTTTGTCCCATAAAGGGTACCTTTTAAGATTGCATACCTTCCCTCTGAATCTACGCACTGTGTTTCTAAATGAAAAGGAAAGGTCCTAGGTATTGAAACGGCTACTCCTCGTCATTTCCTTTTAGGAAAGGACAATGCATATACCAAAAACCTGCCCCCCAGTTCAATTTTGCATGCTCGGTGTCTGTTAAATGTGTTTCCTGGAGATAATAAAAATCACTGGGGTATTTCTTGATATATTGGAACAGTCTGGCCCTTTTAATGGGGTTGTTAAGCCCATTTATATTAAGCGAGAGTGCTTTTACTATCTGCGTAGCCATCTTATTCCCTTATGGAAACATATTCTCTCCTGTTGTCCCCGTCTTAATCTAATTCCTGGGGGATCACCATACTGATGTTCCCCCCTAGAGCCATCCTTCAGATCATCACTTTTTTTGAAACATTTTATGCCTTCCCCATCTAAATCATTCTTAAACATCTCCTGCTGCGGTCTTATCAAACCTTTTGAAATCTAAAACAAATTATCAGTATATGTCTGACCTTTGTCATGAAAACTATGTACATACACTGTATTCCAAATAAAATTGACTTCCAAGGTAGGGGAGTTTTAAAAAAATACTCCCTAAGTGTGCCTCCTGATAGTCTGGGGTCACCGGATGATATCTGACCACACCAAATGCCCATGCCTCCTGGGGATATCCTGCTCCCCAAATGAAAAATAAAGAGAAATATGCAGACAAGCTAAATAAAAATCCAAATGTTAACTCAAAATACCCTGCCTGTCTGTCTTTGGTTTGAAATGGGCTTTCCTGTAACGTCTGGAGATGCCTCCCCCACAATGTAAATTGTTTATTTTATAATTAAATAAATTCTGTAGTATACAACTAGTGCAACTTTTCTCAGACCCTTATATCAGTTTATCCCTAAAACAAATCAAGCAGAGCACTATAATCTGCTCTTTAAAGTTATATCCGTTGCCCCCTTCAAAGCAATCGTCAGGGCCAGTTCAAACAGCTAAACCAAATGTTTTACATGTTTCTTTGTTATAGCAAAATTTTCTGCAGGTAAGATTATTAAGCGTTCCTTTTCTCTGTCCAACATCGTGTGAGAGAGTAGTCGTCTTATAAAGATCCCAGTTCAAACAACTGAATTCCCAGTCCCTCTCATCAGTCATAAGCTTTCAGGGACCTCTAGCCAGAGGACCATAGAGAAATCATGAGCCAAGTTTCAGCTTCTGTCAGTCAGGCTCTTCCCCTTGCCGATTGGCAAAAAGTTGCCAAACGATTAGAAATGTTCCCCCTCTTTGTTACTTCTCTGCCATTTTGTGTTCTGCCCAGATTCACCATATACCAGCGCGGTGGGTCAGTTTTCTGTAATCCTAGTGTGGATTTTGTTTTTATTTGAATTTCCACTTTAAGGAGCTCCTCTCTGGCCTCCTCCGCAGTGTGAAATTCCTTCCTTCCCGATGAAAGTTGTACCACAAGTCTAGCTGGGTACGGTGTTGTGAATCTAATGGCTGCCTCCTTCAAAGCTGGTAAAATGTCTGCATATGCTCTGCGATTACGCATAGTTTGTGGAGCGTAGTCATTATCAACATAGAAATGAGTTTGCCCATAAAAGACCTTGCCCTTTCGCCATGCTACTGTTAATACTGTCTCCTTGACTGCATAGCTAAGAAAGCACATAATAATAGATCGAGGCCTAGCATTCGGATCTGTAGGCCGTGGGCCCAGCGCACGGTGAACTCTCTCTCTAAAGTTAACTGAATATCTGAGGGCAATTCAAGAGCTGTTTTGAGCAAAGCAATAGTAAACTCAGTAATGTCCTGACCGTCTGAGCCTTCAGGGATGCAATATAATCTTAGGTTCTTTCTGCGAGCTCTATTCTCCATATCTTCTTTTTTTTCTTGCAGTTGTACATGTTGATCTTGTAAGAGTTGAACTGTATTCTCCATGTCTACTCTGTTCTCCACTGCTGTTATCTGTCTCTCCGATGCATCAGCTCGTTGCTCCAGGCTCATTACGTCACTGCGAAGCTCTCCGTAAAGATCTTTAATTTCTGCACGAAACGATAATAGCTCCTTGTATACAGTATCTAACTTTATGTGTTTGTTTCTCGCTTTATTATTTGGTGTAGTCGTTTGGTTCTGCCGTTCTGCTGGCACTTGAGTGTGTTCCGAGTCGGAGGGCTCCTGGGCCAACATTGCTGCTCAATTTAATTCTGCTCACTGCTGCCCGTAGTTGTTCAATTTCTTATATTTTTCTTCTTTGCAATGCTCCTAACGTATGTCCCCAATATTTAGTTCTTGTTTATTTTAAATTGTTTGACACCGAAAGCGTCAAATCGGGAAGATTGAGGGGGGGTGTAGCGGAGCTCTGCTTTTATACCACCATGCTGCTTGGAAGCCCAACCGGAAGTCTTAGGGCAATGGTTTCTGAGGCTGATACAGGTGGAAAAGACTTGGCCTTCTTTTTTGGAAACTTTTTGAAGCTGAGGGCGAGTCCCTGGCTTACTACTTCCAGGACCCACTTGTCTGAAGTCACAGACTTCCAGGCCTGGAAGTAGTAAGCCAGCCAGCCTCCTACTGGAAATGGGGAGTCGACCTGGGCTGACACATCAGGGTGTCTGCTTGGCAGGAGCCTTAGACTGAGAGGAGGAGGAGAGAGCAGCCCTGCTCATCCCCTTCCTGCCCCTCCCTCTGAAGAAGCCCCTCTGTGGGAAGGGAGAGGAGGCCTGGGCTTGGTTAAAAGGCCTGTGAAAGGGCCTGCCCCTGCCCCTAGACTGCTGCTTTTGCAGAGTGACTTGCTTTTCCTTGGCCTGTGCACTCCTGTACATGGTCCTATATTCATCCATTTTCTTCATGTAAGCCTCTGTTTGCTCCCCAAACAGAGAGTTACCCACTACAGGAAAATCCATAGCCTTAGTCTGGGTATCCTGTGAAAGGCTAGTATATCTGAGCCAAGCATGTCTCCTGAGAGACACAGATGTAGCCATGATTCATGATGCCATATCACTGGAGTCCACAGCAGCATGAAATTGCACTTTCGATGCCTCAATTCCATCAGCAGCCACCTCCTCCAGCTCCTTGGCTAGCTGGGGAGAGGCCTGTTTAGCCAGTTCCAGAACCGTATCCCATCTGGATTTCTGGTACCTGGCTGTGTAGGCAATATAAGTAGCCTGCCTGAGTCCCAAAGAGGATGCCAAATACTGTTTTTTGGCCATGGCATCCATTTTCCTGGAGTCCTTATCCAGAGGGTGTGATGCCAAAGGAATGTTAGCCCTGTCACAGGCTGCAGCCTGCACTACCCCAACATGGCTGCTAGGACTATAAAGGAACTCCGCAGCTGAGCCTAATAACATATACCTCCTGTCCATTCTCTTGTCCACATGAGGTACTGAATTAGGAGTTTGTAAAATTTTGTGCGTCTCTTTCCCCAAGGATTTATGAAGAGGGATAGACAGCCTTTTGGACTCTGGGATGTCCATCGTTTCCACAAAATCAGGCTCTTCTTCCTCCTCTGCAGCTTCAATCAAGGGAAGCTGCAGGGTTTCTGCCACCTTTTTGTAGAACAAAAAATGTGAAGGGGACTCACGAGAGCCTGGGCGGAGAGACACCCGAGGGCCTGTCTGGGGAGATGTCTGATTCAATGAGCGCATCCAGACCCCCTTGGTCATCATCACCGGGATAGTCTTCGTCTCCCTCCCATTCCTCATAATAAGCGTTTGGATCATAATCTGGAGGAGATGGATCTGACCAAACCGATGGCCTAACCGGGGGTACCAGTTCGGACGGAACCGGTCTAAGCGACTGAACAATGCTAATCGCTTTGGTTATTTCGTCTGCGGTTGGAGAATGCGATACAGGATCCGAACCGACAGGCTTACACTTCTTTTTTTTTTTTTTTTTTTGTATTATTTCTTTTATCTCCCCTTCCGGCCTCGCGACCCACCACTCCTTCAGGCTTACCTAGGTCCGACTTCCGCTGCTGCCTGCCCCGTCCTGAGTCCTCTCCAGCTGCATATCGTAGCCGTCCCTGGGGTAACCCGGATGTAACCCTTCACCGGGCGGGTCCCCTCCTCTGAGGAAGGCACCAGAAGGGCAGCCAGCACATACTTGGCCCCATGGGTGCTGCTGCAGCCAAGAGGCCTGCCTCAGGCATCGCAGCAATGGAGGACCGTAGCCACATCCGTCGGGTCGCCAGGTGAGTTTCGCTTTTCTGCGATGTTCCCACGCGTCACTCATTGCAGAGCTCCTGGTCTCCACCGGGGGCCACTGCAGAGCGACGCCAACCCACAACCCATCCCAGGAGAGGAGAGCAGTCCCTACGGACGCTCAATCCTCTCCCTCCCCTGCCAGCCCCCAGCGTCCAGAGTCCATTCCCAAACCGGGTCGGCGGCATGGCACGAGGTGTGGCATCCTGAGCCTCAACCCTCAAGCGCCCGCACTGGGCGGCTTACGCTTCTTTTGGCAGAACGGCCCTAGGAGTCGGCTCTCCTTTGCCCGAGGAGGTATCGCCTAGGTCAGTAGGTACCTCCTCAGGTTCGGCCGCAACCGAACCGGGCTGGCCATCCGGAACTACGGACTTCTTGGCCTCCCTTTCCTTCGGCCTACTCGGTCTTTTTTCTAGAGTAGATTTAGGACAGTTTTTACAGATTTGGCAGTCTAACTTGAGGTGGTCAAACCCCAGACAAGAAACACAGATGAGGTGGGGGTCAGCCTTAGCAAAGGCCTCTCCACACTCAGTACAGAGTTGAAACCCAGTGGGACCGGTTTTCTTCTAGGGTTTCTCAGACATGGCCAACCTAACAAATTACCCTATTGCAGCTTTCAAGCCAGGTAATACAATAACTGATCGGTTACAAACCGTGTCACAGGTTTTGAAAAAGAACCAGAAAAAAACACCAGTTCTTTTGAAACCAATTAGTACCGGAACACCACTCTAATCTCAGAGAAAGATTTAGTAAGAGACTACAAGATCGGTTCCAAACCGGACCGACCGCAAAGAAACACAGGAAAAAACAAATTCCACACTTCCCCCCCCCCAAATAAACACAGTCACTACCTATCTACCACACTACCTGTACCGTAGACAGAAGCTGGAAATCCGAAAAATAACAAATAGCGGTTTTTAAAACCAAACGTTTTACTTTCTACCGAACCGAGCACAGCAACTTCACTGTTAGGTGGAGTAAAGAATCTGACGTTTACACTAGGAAGTACCACAGACAGAGGTTTGAAAACCGAGCTTGAGCTCAATGTTCTATGCTTCTGCATAGATTTAACTCTTTCCTCTCCAGAGCAGTTCGAGTGCTGGAACTAACTGCATTATGTCAGAATACAGAAAGACTTCATGTTGTTTGAACAGATTTTACATCCAATTTGGGCAGCAAAATAATGCATGTGATGTTGCTAAAATGGTCATGGTAAAGAGGGTTGACCTATAGGCAAGTATTTATGGTAAGTCTTTTAATGCTCATGTATTAAATCAACTTTTCCACTTAAAGGAATATGTGGTGGCATTCTTTTTCCAGAGTAGCTGCATTCATACTACCTAGGGAACAGCTCCAGCAGACTGTAGTTGTGCGTATTCCTTTTTGTGTAATCTGATACTGGGTTTTTTATGCCATATTTGTGACATTTGCCATCTCCACAGCAACACAGCGTGATGTCACAAGCAGGGGGATTATGATATCAGCATGTAAACACACCTCAGGTGTTCGGGACAAAGATCCAATGCAACTGTTTTTGGAATGTTGCATAAACTACAGTTCTGCAGATGGCAACTGTCATTTTTTTTTTTTTGTGATGATGACTGGAACTCCTCTTTTAAATCCTGCAGATAACCCCGGAACATCCAGCAGGTATGTTTCTAAAAATAAAAAAATATTCAAGCTTGTAAGAGTAACCAAACAGCATAGATAAATGTATTAAGAAGATTTCATTATTTATTCATTTTAGATTTCCTTTTTTTGGAGGTGTTCTACTTTTGTTTAATTTCCCTGTTCCTCACGTATGTAGAGGGCAGCCTCTCGAATCTATATGGTCCTACACAAAACACAAAATTATTCTCGAGTGGGGCGAGGAGGACGTAAAATAAATCAGCTGTCAAATACCAATGAATTAGTGGGCCTACACACTTTTGGAGCATAGTTTAAGGGAAGCCAAGGCTGAAGAATGACTATACTGGAAGTGAATCTCAAGGGATTCAACAGACCTGCGGATTTAGGTTTCAATAACTACATTTTTGGATGTTGATTGTCAAACAGCTCTGACACAGATATACTTGATGCATGTAAACTGTGATTTCTTAACACAAACTTTAATAAAAATCTTGATTGCAAAAAAATGAACATAAATATGTACCGAATGTGTTCCATCTACTCCCAGTTACACAGCACTGCCTCAATTTCATACATTTTTCTACAGACTGGTAGAGAATATTGTTCAGAAATACTAATACCACAAAAATGAAAATCGCAATCTAGAAATGACATCAGTGATAGCGCTGGAGAATTCACTCATTTTTTTTCAGAAACTAATGTGAGAAGGTTATCACACATGCACAATAAAGGGTCTGGCTGATTACCGCAATCCACAAGTGCTATGCTACCTATATTGACAAGGTCCCCATTCACATAAAATGATTGCTTTGCAGAGCTGTTGCTCTGATCATGTCGCTGCACATGGGCGTCACAGCTGTTTCAGGGTTATTCAGGAGTGCAGCTTGTAAGTCAAGCACCCCATTTGTTTACATTTTTAAATATAACAAAACAGTATACAACTTTACTTTTGAACCAAACGGAGCTCAGCATTACACGGGTACCTGAAGCCCCATATTTTCCGATTTTGCAAGTTAATTTAGAAAATATGCTCGGTTTACTTTTCAAATGTTTCTTGCAAACACACGTTAGCTTCACACAAACTTCTGGCATTTTCTCTTAGGCTGATTATTTTCTAGTTTCAAGTACTTTAATCATGACAATATCTGTAGCTTTTAGTAATTCTATTAAGAGGTTTTGGTTATTAGAGCATAAGTTACACCTATTATCGGACATAATTTCATTAACTTCCTCAAGCCTTTACTCTTTTGTACAGTTATAGCCTTTCCCGCCTGGTAGACAATTCTTGGATACTATCTGCTGAGGTTTTAGATGCACTAAATGAGGAATCCAAATATAACAAGTCTGAATCCCCTACAGCTAAATCAAGAGTCATTAGCTTTAGTCAAACCTTCCACTGCTTGTGTGCTAGAGTCCCAGCTACTATCTATAAGGCCAAAGTTAAACTAGTTCTCGTTTATTTTCTACTTTCTCATCTTCATTTCTTATTAGAACCAATAATTTTCCATTTTCAATGCACGTCGGTTAAAAAAAACAAGTGAACTTGTTTTTAAACCAACATTTGGGAAGTCCGTTTTTCATGAAAACCCCAGTTTGCACCAGCTTATATATGGGGCTGGCAGTATAGCCTAGAGGTTAAGGTAATGAGCTGTGAATGAGCCTGGTACATCCAGCAGACCTGGGTTTGATTCCCACAGCCTCCACTTACATACTGTGCGACTCGGAGCAAGTTACGTAACCTCTCCAGTACTCCCAGGTTGCCCCTGAAAACAGGCACCTGTGCCTAGTGGGCCTTATCCAGTTACCAAAGACTAAAATATCTATCTATTTTGGCAGCTGACTAAATAAAAAAACATTTCTTATTTGAAACTAAGTTGGATTCTGATGCAATTAATACTTTATGTTCTTCACTAAAATTGTTTAAATTTCATCTTGTGTTTTAGAGGATTAGCAGGTGTGTCTGCTCTCGCTGAACACTGTTATAACTCTGAACTTCTGTTCTCTGCAGTTCTATGACAATGTAACACTAATCATGATGTAATGTTGATTGTTCTTATGCCTGTGTAACCTGTACTTGGGATCTATTGTCACTGTACCTATAGTGTATGGGTGTTGCTAGTTGTGTATGGAAATCCATACACTGAAAAAAGCGGCTGTGCCATAGTAGTTATGTCATTAAAGCATGGAAGGCACCACACCATTTGACTCGTGTTGCAGCCACTGATTGGGCGATCAAGTTTCCAAAATTTGACATCGTTTGTGTGGGACGAGAAAGAAGGGGGCAGGAGCAGTGTTACAGATGATTTTTTTATTTTTTTGTTAATAACGGCAGCAGTCCAACAGCTGAGCTGTCATTAGTAGAGTGGCCGCGTGGATCGGCTGTCATGTGGGCGGGCAGGCACACGAACTGGAGAGGTGGAGAACAGCCTCTTACAAAACACCAAAATGTGCCTTGTTAGGGTAGGTCATAACTACAGGGACCTCTCAAGCTTTGCTGTTAAGGTCACTGTGTTGTCACAACAACCCCTCAATGGAAACACACTCTTGTTGTATATGGTTCTCCATACATTATTTTATATATTATCTGTAATTAATTCCGGGTTGCACCTGAATAAGTGACCTTTGGCCTCAGTGTGCCCACCCGGTTACCAAAATAAGATACATAAAAAACAAATATAAAACCATCATTAAAATGAGAACTCCTAGTAGAAGACATACTTTGATTATAATTAAAGACTTTTGAAGTAGAAAAGAGAAAATCGTGTACATTCTTATCTGTCAATGCAGCTTAAGCAAGGATACACTTTACACAGGGCTGGGTGTCAAGTAGTTTTATTCCAAAATAACACAGCAGACAAGTGCAGTCCACAATCCAGGTGCAACAGTTTTCCTTAATGTTTTGCACTTGCAGCTTTTCAATAGACCACTCTGACAAGTGTCCTGTTAAAGGAAAGCTGTCCTAAACTGTGGGGGCAATCACCAGGACTGCAAAAACGCCCGATTAAAACAACCAATATAGTTTAAAATGAATAGCGCTAACCTTTTATTAGTTATTTATTGTTGTACAGTTGCTCCTGGATGCACCATTTTGAAACTGCCGCCGCACCGGAAAACAGAGTGTGACCCAGACATCCGGTCCTGTGCCGGAATGCTCATAAAAATGACGAGCGAGGGCACATTTACAGTGGATAAAAAGAAACACTGTGCCATGTAGAGGTCTATTAACTGAACCTCTAGAAGTAATTCCCAGTTAAAACGGAGCAGTGTAAGGTATTTAAAATTGTTCTTAAAGTTGGAGCTCCAAGCTCAGTCATGCGCAGTAGAACCTAGCGCTAATGCGCATGCCCGAACTTGGAGCACTAGGCGCTACTTGCATGACTGAGCTTGAGCTCCAACTTTAAGAACAATTTTAAATACCTTACACTGCTCCGCTTCAACTGGGAATTACTCTAGAGGTTCAGTTAATAGACCTCTACATGGCACAGTGTTTCTTTTTATCCACTGTAAATGTGCCTCGCTCGTCATTTTTACGAGCATTCCGGCACAGGACCGGATGTCTGGGTCACAGTCTGTTTTCCGATGCGGCGGCAGTTTCAAAATGGTGCATCCAGGAGCAACTGTACAACAATAAATAACTAATAAAAGGTTAGCGCTATTCATTTTAAACTATATTGGTTGTTTTAATCGGGCGTTTCTGCAGCCCTGGTGATTGCCCCCACAGTTTAGGACAGCCTTCCTTTAAAGTCCTTTCTTAAAGCAACAGACACAGAATACAGTACAAATGAGTACAACTTAATAACATAAGTGTCACGTTAAAAGTGCTACGTGATATACAATCAAGTAAAACAAAAATGCTAACATTGTAACAAACACTGATATACAATAAAAATTAAAACACTAGACCGGCCCGGTGGCGCTGAAGGTTGAGGCGCTGGACGCCACACCTCACGTCACGCCGGCAACCTGGATTCGGGAACGGACTCGGGAGCTGGGGTCAGCAGGGAGGAAAGGACTGAGCGCCAGAGGACTGCCTCCTCTCCTGGGGAGGGTTCTGGCTGCTCGAGTATCTTGTGACCCCGATGGAGACCGGGGGTACTACAGGATCACCAGCTAGAACAGTGGGGCATGGGAGTGTGGCAGACATCAGCAGGGCAGCCGTGCGCAGATGTTATGGCACACCGCACTCCCGGGGGAAATTCACAATAGAAAATCCCCGACCTCAGGGATAGGCGACGGCGTTTCCATCCACACCCCACTGCCAGTCACACTCCTCTCCTGGGGCGAGCCCAGCCTGGCCTGCCAGATTATAGATAGAGCGCCTGGTGTATAGGGCAGCCCTACCTTGGGGTCTCAGAGCCGGGGTCGCGGGTTGGTGCCAGGTAGAAGGAGGCACAGAGGTAGAGCTGGGGGCACTGGAGGCTGCCCGAGAGAGTTCCCCGAAGGTTGGTGCATAAATAGAATATACAAAAATAAAACACACAATTAAAACACTGATAGGACACTGTCACAGGTACAAATTTATACAGATGCCTTGAAAGACCCTTTTGTCAGATATAATCGTTACATATTGCTAAGATAACTACAGAATCTAGAGAATAAAATGATGACAAAAATGGGGTGATTTGAACTCTGTCATTTAGTCCTGGTGGGCCAAGGTGCAAAACCTATGAATCCAGTAAGATTTCCTGAATGCTAGCACAGAGCCAGTGTCGCTGCCCCTTGGACCTACTTTAACCTTTCTAATTCCAACAAAACTCTAGCAGCATGGACCAATATTGCTGATGTTCAGCAATCACATAATCCATATTCTTGATTATATGCTCGCTGAACATGGCCTGAATTCCAGCAATGCTGGTCCCCACTGCTGGACTGAGTTTTGCTGGAATTAAAAAGGTTAAAGTAAGTCCAAAGGGTGGTGAAACTGGCTCTTTGTACCAAGCAGGGATTCTTACTGGATTCATAGGCTGCGCACCATGGTTTCAACCAGGATTAAATAATAAGAGTTGAAATCACCCCATTTTTGTAATTATTTTATTCTCTAGATCCAATTAAAAACATTGTTATCTTAGCAATATGTAATGGCTATATCTGCACAAAAGGGCCTTTCAAGACATCTTTTTTTTACGTTTATTGAAGTTTTGTGGAAAGTACACAGGCACAGAAGTTAATTCCCCCCCAATTGTTTAACCAGGTGAGACACACTAAGCTGAAAGCTTGTTTACAGGTGTAACCTGGGAGCACAAGGAAGTTAAGTGACTTGCTCAGGGTCACACAGTATGCAAGTGGAGGCTGTGGGATTCAAACCCAGGTCTCCAGATTTGCAGCTCAGAGCCTTAAACCACTGCACTATACTGCTTCCCGAGAAGTAACTCATATAATATAGAAGTTCTAGTATAATATCATTGTATCGTAACGTTACATGTAATTTTGAATTCCCAACACAACTTCTTAAAGGAAAGCTGTTTTTAATACAGATTCCCCACCCTCACAAGCCTTAACCCCCCGACTAGGGGTTCTGGCAATAAAACGCAATTTTCTGTGCCTGTTTACTTATTGTTTTTAATTTTTAAACAGTCCAGCGATCCACAAAATGGTGCAGACCTTGCGTTTCCATTTCATTGCAAAGTGCGGCACCACACTGCTCGGCTTCAATACAAGTGTATTGTACTTTGCAATGAAATGGAGACGCACAACCTGCGCCATTTTGTGGATCGACAGACTTTTTAAAAATGAAAAAAAGTAAGTAAACAGGCACAGAAAATTGCGTTATATTTGCGAAACCCCTAGTTGGGGGTTAAGACTTGCGAGGGTGGGAAATCTGTATTAAAGACAGCTTTCCTTTAAAACCTAAGTATATGGAGGAAAGTCATTAGGCAAAATGTTAAGAGGTCTCAGATGTAAGATGCCTAACAAAGTCCAATTGATAGAATGATATGCAGTATAGGGGAGGATAGGGCTAAGTGGAGCAGGGGCACACTCATTCTTTTGAATTCAGTACCTGTGTCCAGGACCCAATTTTGAGGCCTATGACCATGGCTCCTCCCTCTGTTTAGATACTCAAGAGTGGGAGGCCATCTACATTCAGGAAGCTGATATGGGGTTATTCAATTTTTATGAGCTAATATCCCATCTTTTAGTCATATTATATATATATTCCACAATTTCCACCTATTTTGGTGTTGGGCGTCTTGCTTTTGTAATTGGGCTGTCAATTTTTCCATCTGGTAAATATTCCACATAAGGTCTTCCCACTGCGTTCTGGGCATCCTGCATGAATTTAATACCATGTGACAGTGTTAGATAAGTGTTTTAATTTTTATATATGCAACTGTGTGTTACAATGTTATTTTTTTTTACTTGATTGTATAGCGCTTAGCATTTTAAACGTGTTGTACTCATTTGCACTGTATTCTGTGTCTGTTGCTTTAAGAAAGGACATTAACATGTCAAGCGGTCTCAGACACGGTAGTCTTTTGGAAAAGTGCGCAAGCACAAAACATTATGGCTTTCTGCTGCACCTGGATTGTGGTCTGCACTTGTCTGCTGCGTTATCCTGGAAAACAATTACTTGACACATCACCTTGTGTTAACCCGAGGCTGCCGACAGAATCTGAACATATAGGACTTCTGGACTGATATATCAGTCCGCAGCACAGGAAGGGTTAAGTGTATCCTTGCTTGAACAGCACTGACAGACGTGAGTGAGCGTGCAGAATTTCTGTTTTTTGCTTTATCAGTTTATGTTCCACTAACACCATGACTCCAGAGAGCGGCTCTGTTTTACTTTTGAAGTAAATGAGCTTTGGGGTTGAATAGAAGAATGCCTCCCCAGTAAACAAGTTGCAAGCATATGTAAAACAGGAGTACTTAAAGCACTGCAAGTGGTGATTTTGTTTTCCTACGCCCACTCAGCATTGTCCTAGTGGACCAAAGACCCCTCCAAAGTGCAGCTTATTAAAATACTATCTGGTGTCTAGTGGACTCCCCACCCCCGCCGGTCTGTCAGAATTCAAGCCAGAGTGGGCATGGGTGCTACATAACATTTTTGACAAGAAAGTATTTAAAATGACAATATGACATTAACATTGTAACTAAAATTAAAACTATGAATCGGTAGGAAATCAAAAATAACTTAATAAAAGGAGGCAGTCCAAGGTGCTTTGTTAAATATGTATAGGTAGATTTGGGTGAACAAAAGTTCAGGTAAGTGAAGATAAACAGTGGAAAGAAGGTGGAGGGTGAGAGGGATGAGGTGAAAGAAGGACCGGGGAAGGAGGCAGGAAATAGGGGAGAACGGTTAGGGTGAAAGTGGTCATTCGCAGAGAAAGGGGAAGAAGTAGATACACAAAGGATGTGTCAATACTGCTGAGGTAGTGCCATGTCGGTCAAAACAATCACAGGAACTGTTAGCTATAAGATGCTGACAAAGAATGTCTTTAAATGGTTCCAATTTTAGTAAGGAAGAGATATCACTGAGCAGCGCAATAAACCATACTGGTGCTCTATATGCAAACGATCGTTGCCCTTGTGTAGTCCGGCATCTTGGGACAGAGAAGAGTTGGTTGACTGAGTTACACGTGTGCTGGGAGCTGCAAGAGGGGTTGAGTAAGTTTGTAACACCAAAAGGCAGGAGCCCGAGAAGTGCCTTTTTTAGTTAGCAAGCAGGTTTGATAGTGAATCCTCCCATTTAGCTGAAGCCAACCTGTCTTTGCATACAGTTCACATGTGTGGGTAAGGCATACTGTTCCAGTAAGACGTCGGCATGCTTTATTGAGTGCCACTGATATTCTGCTGAGGGTAGTGGTGGAAGCTGAGCCATAGATAACCAGCCCATAGTCAACAATGGATAATATGGAACTATAGATAGCTAGGATAAAGGCTTCAGGCGTCCAACTGTGTTTATATCTATGGAGTAACACGATCTTAACACTGGCAGACCTGGCAACATTCTCAACATGCTGGGCATATATGATAGTGAGCTATCCACGGTTACCCCTAGATACTTGAAATGTTGAATTTGTTCAAGCGGGATGCCAGAGGAGTTCCTGATGTGTTTTTATTGATGGTTTCCAATTTGTCGTTAACAGAACAACCAAAGCAGATACAACAGTTACCACGGACTTTTGACAAAATACAGTACAGGGCTGCAAGCTGTTTAAAAACCCAGCAGGGATGTTTTACGATAATGGGGTTTCAAAGTTGTGACCATCACTAAGTTGTCACAATGACCACTTAACAGTCAATAAGAATGAGGCCTCTGGTGAGAGTAAACATAGTGTGTTCCCTATTTTTATTTACATTTAGAGGTGGCAGTATAATAAAAAACATTTTCATTTTTCGACTGCATTTGACTATATGTTAAAAGTTTTTGGAAAACCAGACAGCTAATTTTTAAAAAAAAATAGTTTATTGATTCTATGAAAAGATAGACATATTTATACTTAAGGTGTTTTTTTTTTTTTGTATTTTATTTTTATTGAATTAAACTGTATACTATACACAGCATAATGTATCATGTAGGTAGGCATACATGAGTGTCATAGCAGATACCATAAGTACATGCACACAGCATTGTTACAGTAAGGATTGTTTATACCCCTACTCACTCGGTACCACATACAGGGGGTTACCTCTAATATATCTGTTAATTCCCCGTATGAAAGATCCAAAGGCTACTTCTGCCATGAGCAGGGATTACCAACATAGAAAATCCCAATACTTAACCATATCCCCTTTATATACAGTAGGTAAATGATCCCTTAACTCCAGATCTACAACAAACTTAAATAATAAAGCAGAGCCCCATTTCCGACATTGACTTCACATGAACATATTTTATATCATCATTTGTATACGCCCCCGGGAGGGTTAGAGAAAAAGAAAACTTTGCATTTTCATTACTTTTATGTCCCCTTCCCCTAGCCCTTATATATATAGCCATATTAGCAAACACTCAACACTACTAAACATGTTAGGTAAATGGGGAAAAAACTGCATAGTTTAGTCTGTCCGAGCTACATATTAAACAGACCCAGCCAAATCCCCATTCAAGCCCCAGGCAGCACTAGGGAGAAAAAGAAAGGGACAATATCCAACTTTAAAGTCTATATAAACATATGTAACAGCTCGGGTGAACAAGAACCAGGAGCCAGTTCAGTTACTTAGGTCCATTACGAATCACGTATCTTGCCAGTCGCTACTCACTGATCTCGGACCCAGAATCTGCATCTGTTTCTTTAGCCCGGAATTCTCTTCCAATACGGCCCAACAGCCTGGCAGCCTCTCCGGCATCAGCAAACTGATAAACCTTCTCTCCATAAACCACACGAAGACTTGCTAGCATTAACAAAATGTGGTGCACTCCCAGCTGTCAAGTCTCGCTCGGACCCCATCAAAACTCTTTCTACGCTGCCGGGTCTCGTAGCTCAAGTCCGGGAATAAGTGGATGCAATTCCCTTGCCATTCTTGTGGACCACATTTTCTAGCCTGAGCCAGGATCCTGTCTCTATCTAGTATGTTTCCCAGCACCACCATCAATGTGCGAGGTGGGTATTCGTTGGTAAAAGTCCACTTCCTCTCTCCACGTGTATTCATCCAGTACACTTTAAGGACCGTGATGGGATCTTCGACGTTAAAAACCTCTTTAAAAAGGTCTGCCACAAACATTAGTGGGTTTTTCCCCTCAGCTTCTTCAGGTACCCCAAGAATCCGAAAATGTGAGGCTCTAGCAGCGTTTTCAAGGTTCTCTAGCTGTCGGCGCAAAAAAGTATTTTCTTTCGTTAGGCCTGCAGATACTGTTAAAGCCGTCTCGGCCGATTTTTTTTTTTTTTTTATTATTATTTATACTTTATTCCTCCTCACCTAGCCGCAGGCTGCCCGGGACTATCAGCCCATGCAGCTTCCACCTCTCCAGAACGGCCTCGAGCCCTCCGATACCCCGCGGCTTACCCCCCACGGGCGGGGCTACTGGGAGCGGGGAAGGGGCACCCCACAGGCACTAAATTTTGGATCGGAGGGCCGGGCCTGGAGAGCAATTGAAGCCGCGCGGTTTCATGTAGGCGCCGACAGCCGCCCATTTTCCGTTTCCGGGAGGCGGGACGGCAATGACGTGATGACGCCTGCCCGCCTCCAAGGCGCTTTTAAGTGTCGGTAGCTGGTGACTCCCCAGCCTCCGCTCAGGGTCGCTAGTGCTCAACAATAACCCACCTCCCCTGGAGAAGGAGAGCAGTCCATAGGACGCCCATCCTTTCCCCTGCCGGGCCCTCCACGATCCAGGTCCGCTCCCAAACCCGCCGGGCGTCAAGAAGCGGAAATCCCATCATTAAGCTCAAGGGACGGCATGTCTCGGCCGATTTTGATGCTGTTTTCGTTTTTTTCTTCGAGAACTCCCATTTTAGTGTCCAATATCTTAAATTGCGTCATACAGTCTTCTACCTTCTGATCTAATCTTTGAATGGCTTTAAGTAGGGCCGCATTTGTAGGCTGCAACATTCCTTCTTCTTCGGCTCCATAGCTGACCTCCTTACTTGCCTCTTTGCTACCGCCTGGCTTGGCGTCTTTGGACTGGGTTCCATGTCCTCCCGTGCCCGGCCTATTACTCCGACCCATAGCTGTTTTTCTAAATGACGAATTAAGTTGCAAATTAGACTGAAATGTTCTCATCCTCTTTGAGTTTCTTTTGGTTTGTTTACAGGCTGTCTCATAAATTTTTAACCGTTAAATGTTCATGTTTTAATCATGTTCCACAGAGCTCTGCAAAAATGGTGCTTCAAGCTCGGCAGCTAGCCACGCCCCCCCCATGTGGTTTTAAAATGACAGACACAGCAATTTCTTGAGTTTAAGTTTAAAAAAATGCATTGTCCTAAATATTTATTTTGTGTAACCCAGGAGGAAAAAATTGTGTTCTACTGTACACACACACACACACTCCAAGTACCAATACTGAAATAATAGTAAGGGTCAGCTTGACACTGTAGCCAAAACTTGTGTGGGTATTGTGCACTCGGCCTAAAGTCGGTCAGTTTGTGTCTTGTGTAGACATGGTGCTGGTTCTCTGGAGAGTAGGAAATAAAATGGCAAAATGGGTAGGTTACAGGCAGACTTGGGAGACTTCAGTACCCGGCTATGTACTGTTCAGAAGAGACCAAGGTGCAAAAAAAGGGGGGGGGGGACTAGCCCTTTATGTCAATGAAAATATAAAAGCTGTAGAAATTCAGAATACACATAAGGAGCCAGAAGAACTGTGGGTCACCCTGGAAACAGGACAGCCATACGAACTGGGGTTGTCTACAGGCCTCCAGATCAGGGGGCGGAAACAGACACATTACTGTTAGAAGATATACAAAACATGACAGATAAACGGGAGGTTCTGATAATGGGAGACTTCAACATGCCAGATACAAATTGGTCAATACCAGCAAGAACATCCGACAGAATTAGACACATAGTGGATTCCCTGCAGGGGGAGGGCCTCAAACAACTGGTACAACAACCCACAAGAGATAGGGTTATCCTAGATCTAGTACTGACTAACGGGGAAAGGATCACAGATCTCCAGGTAGAAGGTCACCTGGGGACCAGTGAACATTGCATGGTATGGTTCAATTTGGCCACTACAACTAAATCATCCCATTCTAAGGCAAAAGTATGGGACTTTAGAGGAGCTGACTTTGATAAGATGGCCAATACAGTTAAGCTAGCCCTGGCAAGAAGAAATACAGATCAGGGGGTACAGGCAAGTGGGCAAGCATTAAGGATGCAATACTTGAAGCAACATCCCACTGTGTTAGGGAGAAAAGCAAGAGCAAAAGACGGAGGAAACCACTTTGATTCTCAGAAACAGTAACAGAAAAGGTCAGAGCCAAAAGGTTGGCATTTAGGAAATATAAGGGAACGCAGCGGGATGAAGATAGGGAGGCATACCAAACTTCCCTAAGGGAAGCAGGGAAGGCAGTAAGGCAGGAGAAAGGCCCAAACTGAGGAAACACTAGCACAAACAGTAAAAGAAGGGGACAAGACTTTCTATAGATACATTAGTGAAAGGAGAAAGTCCAGAGGGGGTATTGCTAAGATCAAAGGGGATAAGGGGGAATGTGTGGGGGACGACCAAGGAAAAGCATCTATCCTAAATAGATACTTCTGCTCAGTATTTACTGAGGAGGAGGTAGGGCAGGGCCCATAGCTCAGCACCATGGACACAGGGGCGAGGGAGGTGTGCACAAGTCCCTTCACAAAAGAAAGGGTCCTACAAGAGCTTGCTAAGCTCAGGGTGGACAAGGCAATGGGACTGGATGGCATACATCCCAGGGTACTAAAGGAGCTAAGGGTGGAACTAGCAGAGCCATTATCAGAACTGTTTAGTGAGTCTCTGAGCACAGGAGAGGTCCCAGATGACTGGAGAAGGGCTCACGTAATCCCGCTTCACAAGAGTGGTAGTAGGGAGGAGGGCAGGGAATTACAGACCAGTTAGTCTCACCTCAGTAATGGGTAAGATTATGGAGGCACTTCTTAAGGAAAGGATAGTTCAACTCCTGGAATCCATAGGAGCACTGGATCCAAGACAGCATGGGTTTACAACAGGAAGGTCCTGTCAAACTAATCTCATAGATTTCTTTGACTGGGTAACCAGAGTGGCGGACCAAGGGGGTACAGTTGATGTCACCTACCTTGACTTCAGCAAAGCTTTCGATACTATTCCACATAAAAGATTGATTAATAAGCTGATTAGGCTAGGGGTGGGTCAGACGTTGGTCAACTGGGTGGCAAACTGGTTGGCGGGCAGAACACAGAGAGTGGAGGTAAATGGTATACAGTCAGAACAGATGCAAGTCACAATTAGGGTACCTCAGGGATCAGTCCTGGGGCCAGTCCTCTTCAATATCTTCATCAGTGACACTGCAGATGGACTGGAGGGTAAGGTTTGTCTGTTTGCAGATGACACCAAGATCTGCAACAGAGCAGAAGACCCATACGGGGTGGGCAGAATGAGAAGACATCTGGATAAACTGGCAAAATGGTCAAAAGAGTGGCAACTGGGGTTTAACGCAAAGAAGTGCAAGATCATGCACATAGGGAAGAGAAACCTTGAAGCCACCTATAGGTTGGGAGGGGAGTTGCTGGCAATCACAAGGAAGAAAGAGACTTGGGCATCGTCATCACAGATGACCTGAAATCATCCAAGCAGACCACTAAAGCAGTAGGTAAGGCTAGGGGGATGTTGAGGTGTATTAGTAGGGGTATCACAAGTCGAAGAAGGAGGTAATAATCCCTCTTTACAAGACACTGGTTAGGCCCCATCTGGAGTACTGCATGCAGTACTGGAGGCTGCACCTGCACAAGGACATTAACAAAATGGAAGCAGTCCAGAGAAGGGCAACCAGAATGGTGCAGGCACTGCATCAGAAGACTTATGAGGACAGATTAACGAAGCTCAGTATGTATACCCTACAGCAAAGGAGGGAGAGAGGTGATATCATTGAAACATTCAGACATCTTAAGGGCATTAACAAGGTGAAAGAGTCTAACATGTTTCAATAAAAGAAAAATAGCAGGACAAGAGGACACAGCATGAGATTAGAGGGAGGCCGACTAAGAGGTAATGTGAGGAAGTTCTTTTTCACAAAAAGAGTGGTGGATGCATGGAACGGCCTACTTCAGGAAGTGGTGGATTTGAATACAGTGCAGGGCTTCAAACAGGCATGGGATAGGCATAAGGGAGCAATACAGACGAGTATGAATAGACAGGCCATTGACAGAGTAAAGGCCTATGGCACATTCATAAGGTAGAAAAAATGGGCAGACTGGATGGGCCTTGCAGTCCTTATCTGCTGTCAACTTCTGTGCTTCTATGTAGATGATGCAGACTTCTCCATCAATCCACTTGGGGCATCTGCAGCCCCATTTCCGCCACCTATGTCGTCTCTGACCCAGTTTGGGGGGGGGCCTTGGCCTAGCTGAGGGCGGTATGCTCTCCTGGAGTCTTGGAGGTGGAGACCAGGGGCAGACAGACAACACAGAAATCTTCCAGTGGAAGGGGCTCAGGGTTGGAGACGACTGAGGGAGGTCCGAGTCACCTGTAGGAAGTGCTGAATTAACAGGATGAAAAGAATGATAAAATCAACTAATGTATCTGTGAATATAGCGGACTTCAAAATGACACTGTGGTATGCTACTGACTCCACTTCATTCACACAAATGAGTACCAAAAGTTTACCAATCTGTTCATCAAAAAGAGGACAGGCCTGGCAGATGAGGCAAATACAAGAAGCCAGAAAATCACAAAAGGCAATAAGAGTACAAATCAATTAAAATTATTAAATAGTATCAAGTTGACTCTCTCTCTCTCTCTCTCTCATATGCTTCTTTTTGGAAGGGGGGTCTGGATTTATAAAAAAACAAAACAAAAAAAAGATACAAACTTTTTCCCTTCCATGTATTTTGAGAACGACAAAAAGTGGTACTATTTCTGTTAAGTCCAATTCTCCCAGAAGCAATTTTTAGACAGAACTAGTATCCAGGAATGGCCCATTTGATTCCAATGCGAAGGCCATGTTAATTTATCAGAAGACCTTGAAGCAGTGCTGGCAATGGGAGTATTTATAGAGCGTAGTGTAGTGTGCTAGCTGTGAGTGTGACTGCAGGAGATAACTACTAACTACATGCTTCAAGCTCCATTTTATTTTTATCATATCACTGAGCTGATACTCTACATGCACAAGTGAACTCCCCTAAAAATGAAAGTGAACATTTTCAGCTGAATTAAGAACCCTTTAAAATATCTGGCAACATAAAGTGTGTGTGTGGGGGGACGGACTGCTGAAATCCTGTATGAACCTATTTATACATGTGGACGTAAACAGTTTGAATAATATACAGAACCACCTGCATCTAGAAGACATCCTAATCAGCGTGCCGACCCAGCAGCAAGTGCACACTCTCAAGTCACCGGAAGTCTTCAGCTAGGTGATAAACCACAGGAAGCACTCCTTCCACCCGTCTCAGTCCACAATCAGGGAGCCCACTTTTACAGTGTTTACATGGTCACAGTGCTTCCTATTTTCCACCGCTACTTTTGCGCTGCACGGATGCTCCTGGAACAGGGTCGGGCTCTACGCGGCTGGGCTCTTGCTGGGCTGCCTATTGTGCCATGGAGGAGGCTGGACACTCCGGAAGCCAGAACTCATCGTCAGAGAGACAGGCTTCAAAGCAGATCGATCGCATTAGAGAGTTTACAAAGCAGCTTAATGCGCTCGATCCGACTGAGGTACCCACTCCTGCGTCGGATCAAAAAATGGATCCAGAGCGCTCTTAACACACTTTCCACTGCAATCTTTGCAGTGCATCAACTGGTGTGCATGAGTTGATTGTTCTGCAAAGACAACAGGGTAAACGGTGCTTTTGATACAGCCAAGGAAGTTAAGACCCTGTCCCAGGAATGTCTGCTCTGACCGACGACACAGGTACACTGCTTCCACAAACAATGCAAACCATCAACTCAGAGCATTCCTATATGGAGGTAATCTGGTAATCCACCCCCCCCCCGCTGCCCTACACCTCAGGACACTACAATCATTCCTGCTCGCTAACTGGAGTCAGAAAATGGGGGGCCCAAATCAGTCCTGGATACTCCCAGAATTGGTCAAACCCCTGAAGTGGTGGCTCAACAAGGCTCATCTGCTGAGGGGAACCCATCTGTACTGCACCTTGCCTAATCACCTTTAATGGACACCAGCCGCTGGAGCTAGGAAACCCAAACTGGGAACCACCTGACACCAGGTCCCTGAACCCTATGGACAGAGTCACCCACATAAACGTTCTAGAACAACAGGCAGTCCACCTAGCACTCCTGCACTTCTCCAGACTGCTAGGAGGAAAGTCTGACTCGATGGTCAGCAGCAATAAAGCAGTGGTGGCATACCTCTGCAAACAGAGGGGTACATGTAGCAAGAATCTTCTGAAACAAGCAGTACTACTTCTGTGGATGCAGAAAGGCATCTGCACACAATCTTCATGACTTTTCTCAAAGAAAAATTTAACACAAATGCAGACAGGCTCAGCAGGAACACAGTCCTCCCAGGAGAATAGTTATTTCATTCTGAGGTATTGAACAGGGTCACGATCACTTTGATACTGCCCTTAGACCCGTTTAGTCAATCGATAACTTCAAGCTTCTCATCTCTGCTCAAGACACAAGGAAAATACAGCAATGACGAAAACTGTCTTCACAGCTTCCACTTTCCTGCCACTGGTAATATTACACAGGGTGATTCCGAAGATAATCATAGACAGAGCCCAGTTCATAATGATTGCACAGTACTGTCTAAGATGTCCATCGTTTTTTTCAGGGAGGCCTCCCAACATGTGTCCCCTTCAGCTAGACCTACTATCACAGGGCTCAGCTAGACTTTCTAACTTTAGCAGTCTCCACCTAACAACTTAGAACTTGAACAGCACGCACTGGCACAATATGGATACTCCAGGGTGGCTACTACCCTCCTTAATAAGTTGCACGGCCTACGAATGGGTGTTCCCTCAATCTCCTGGTTCATGGATTATCTAACAAGAGGCAAAAGGTCAGGCTTGGTGCTCTTATTTCTGAGGCCAATGATATCAAATGTGGGTCCCCCAGGGATCCATACCAGGACCATTGCTTTTATTAATATTCATCAGTAACCTGCCCAAAGTCTGCGACTCACATACTCCTTTATTCTGATGATGCTATGTTATCTGTGCATGACAGTGACATCAATGCTGCCAATAATACCCTTTGCAGCAGCCTCCACATGCTGCAAGATTGTTTTTTAAAAGAAAGGTTGATTCTCAATATACTTAACACACAGGTCATGTTGCTTGGCTCAGCCCCTAAGGTCAGGAAGGTCACACCTGATTTTCATACCACCACCAAAGACGGTACTCAACTAGAGGCTGTAGCAGCCTTCAAGTACAGTGGAGCCCACATAAGTGCACATCCCACTTAAATGCACTTTTTTCCCATATCCCAATTTTTTTCCTAGTCATCCAGTGTTAAATGTATCTCTTAAGTGCACTACATGTAAGTGCACATTTCGGTTAAATGCACATTTTTTTTTCCTACTGTTACCAGCTTTCAAGTGCACAATTCATACAGTACCACCTTAAATAGTCCACCTTAACTACAGCTGTGGTGCTGTCTAGCATGGCCACAGTAAGAAAATCCATTTTGCCAAAAGAAGACAGACTTTAGCCTTCTGTTTAATTTTGAATCCTACACAGAAACACACAAAGCAAAAGAAGATTACTGATTTTTTAAGTAGTACTATGTTGTAGGACAGTGCAGTAATGTCATTTTAACTTGAGTGCCTGGTATTTAATAAAGCACATTACAGAAACAGTGAAATGTGCCTGAAAGTGATTTTCTGGTTAAATGCACAGCCTGCTTCAGTGCACAAAAAACTTAACCCGAGGGTGTTCACTTAAGAGGGCTCCACTGTATCTGGGAATCTATACTGATCCTTGCCTCACTTTCAATGTCCACCTGAACCACATCGCCACTCAAATTCACCAGAAATGTGGTTCCCTGTACAGAGTATACAAACATCTTACTGCTGATACTAGATTAGCCACAGCTCAAACCAATCTACTGCCCTTGATTTACTATGGGGCCCTGAAATCTGTTGTTGACGTTATGCATAGCCTTTCTCTCAAGATGGCGAGACTGGCCACATCCCAAAGGCCTAGATCCCACCACTGCCACACCTTAAATGCATTAAATTGGCTCCAGCCTGATGATAAATCCCAGTGGGCACTTGCAAAAATTGTTTTTAGCCTATTTCACAAAACACCCCCTCCTTGGTGGTACAGCTCACTTAGAATGATTACTTTGCCTTATTTACGCTCTACAACCAAAAACCTTCAGGCTCTCCCACTGTTCCAGACCGCTATAGGCAAAACTCCTTTGGCTACTGAGCAGTCTCTTTGGAACAAAAAAACTCCTACAATTAGGCAATCGCCTGCACTCTATGCATCTCAACTAGCTACAATAATTATTTGTTGTTTGCAGTCACGTTTGTGGTTGCGTCGGCTAATGCATGTGACCATATGCTGACTACACGGTTTTACTTGTATATGCAAGCAATAAAACATGACAGGGTGGGCATTATGGTGAAGTAATCGCACCTTTGCACACCTCAGGTGCGCTGTTAGGCAAGAGGTGCAGCTGAGTGCTGTTAAATGTACCCGAGAAGTGCGATTGTCTTATTGCACTTATAATGGCATTTAAATATTTGACTTAAAATAAGAAGGAAATATTTTAAAAAGATAAAAACTGGACCTTTCATTGAAATATGCTTCCAATTTAACTCTGAATATGAAAAACAGTCACTATTCTGGTAACTGGGGAACTGGGAGGTTAGCTTAAAACAATAAAACATAACGAAAACTATGTATGGCACACATGTTTTCTAAGAAAAAAGCATGTTACCTTGCATATCAAATCAATACAAGTGCACTGTACTGATTTTAATGGAAATGTGTTCAAAACTTTGAAACTCCAGGTTGCTTTTTTCTTGGGGGGGTATAGATTTCACTTTTTTTTTTTTTGCAAGAAAATATTTATTAATTTATATTACCATAACCATAATACATGAAATACGAACAATCGTATATACCCCCAAGAAATCCATACAGAGACTGGAAAGTTACATAAATAGAATATCACATAAATCTGTTAACTATCTTAAAATTAGTATTAATATTTTCTGGTGTTTTAGATGTGCTGTATCTTTCACTGCGCTTATCTACATTAAGGGTATAGACTTCACCTGAAAACACTCATATGTAATCAAATGAATGTGCTTTTATAGGAATGTATCTCAGCAGTTTGGGTTTGCCTCTGCCTATGTAACTGGTTTCCCATATTTTCTCCGTTTATAAAATGTGTGGTGGAACAATGATGTGTATGAAACCCCATTCATTGTAAAAAGTCATTCTACTGCAATAGTAACATAGCTACTAACGCAGAATTACTTTTCGTTCTGTGTTAGTAGCCACGTTACAACGCAAGCCTCCCACTGCCACTGTTGATAGGGCTGGCAGCAGTTAAATGGACACGTGAGTGAGCTGGCCGGCGGGCGGTTGGCAAACAAGTGCGGGCTGCTGAAAGCAAGGATAGTTTTATGGATCATAAAAAGCAAGCGACTGTTTGCCCATTTCACCATACACTATACAGAAAAGTGTATGGTAGTCTCAATACACAACCATAGAAACATAGCAAGGTAACAGCAGAAGGAAACCAACGGTCCATAATGTCTGCCCTTGAGATCCCGTGATCCTAGGTGATCCTGGGTTCTAGCTGGTAGATTCCCCTTGCAGATTTGATTGTAGCGTACTCTTTATCCCAACCCCTTTTGAATGCTGATACAGTCCTAGCTCCTACCATTTCCACAGATAGTTTGTTCCATGGCTCCACAATCCTTTCTGAGAAATAGTGCTTCCTAAGATACCTCCTGAAACTCCCACCCCTCAGTTTCCATCCATGGCCCACCATGTTTGAATTGGGAGCCTCGGTGAATAGTTCAGCATAGGGTACTGAATTTTAACCCCTTATGTACTTAAATGTTTCTATCATAGCCCCCCTTTTTCTCCTAGATTGAAGTGAGTACATGTTTAACGCCTCTGGCCACCCCTCGGACAGCAAGCCCTGTATCATTTTGGTTGCACTTCTCTGAATTGTCTCTATCTTGTCCCTATCCTTCTTAAGGTATGGTCCCCAAATCTGTAAGGAGTATTCCAAATGGGGTCTTACCATAGATCTGTACAGTGGAAGCTTTGGGAGGCAGTATAGCACAGTGGTTTAAGGCTCTGAGCTGCAAATCTGGAGACCCGGGTCTGAATCCCACAGCCCCCACTTGCATACTGTGTGACCCTGAGCAAGTCACTTAACTTCCCTGTGCTCCCAGGTCGCATCAGTAAACAAGCTTTCAACTTAGTGTGTTACTCCTGGTTAAACAATTGAAAAAGAAAAAAAGAAAGAAAGAAAAAAAAGTATCACCTCCCTATGTCTACTGTCAAATCCTCTTCCTATACATCCCAGCATTTTGTTGGCCCTACTAAATGCTGCATTGCACTGGCTGGTTTGTTTAAGGGTGTCACAAATAATAACTCCTAGATCCCTTCCCCCCCCCTTACTTTTTTCCGGTTGTGGCCCCTGGTCGGCTCTCTTCCTCCACTCCTCCTCCAGCCGCCCGCGCCAATCCCAGGCCACCACCTTGTACTTCCCCATGGCTTACCCATCATGGCGGGGAGGAGAAGGACCCCCTAATCCCCCACCAAGCACTGATCCGGAACAGGTGGTGGAGCTTGAGGAACGGCGCGCGCCAGCGGACTGCCGTGAAGCCGTGCAACCTGGAGCCACTTTTTCACTCCTTGCGGGAGCATGGCGTGCAGGCATGCAATTACACCAGCAATGGTGTTCGCACACGCTCCTGTGTGTGCCCACGTCCAGAGTCTATCACGTCCCCCACCTCATTCATGCGGCGCCATGCTGTCGAGCTCCAGCCTCTGCTAGGGGTCAGGCACGCACCGGCCGCTGCATTCCTCCCGGAGATGGAGAGCAACCACTAGACGCCACAATCCATCTCCTCTCTGCTGACCCACGGCGATCCGTGTTCGTTCACGAACATAGGTCACCGGCACGGTGCGAGGTGTGGCATCCAGCACCTCAACCCTCAGTGCCACTGGGCCAGCTTTCCCTTTCCTTTTTTGAGTCACTGAGTTTGGCCCTGTTTAGCCAATAGGTTGTTCTTGGGTTATTCCTGTCAATATACATCCCTTTACATTTTTTGGTGTTAAATTTCAGGTGCCAGATACTAGACCATTGTTCTAACTTTTTCACATCATTTTGTACGATTCTCACTGCTTCTTTGCTGTCCACCCTTCCCCCTAATTTAGTGTCGTCCATGAACAATGCAATCTTGTCCTGGATACCTACTCTTATGTCGCTTATGAACACATTAAACAGGGCTGGACCCAAGACTGAGCCCTGCAGGACCCCACTCGTCACTTCTCCCTCCTTTGACATCTCCCCATTGACAACCATCCTTTGCCTCCTTCTGTCCAACCAGTTTCCAACCCACTTAACGATGCAGCTTGCTATGCCCAAGATCCTATAGCTTCTTTAGAAAGTGTTTGTGTGGTACTGAATCAAAGGCTTTGCTAAAGTCAAAACAGAGGAGGTCCACTGGCCAGCCACTATCTAGTTCCCTAGATACCTAATCAAAGAAAGTAATCAGGTTTGTCTGGCACAACCTGCCTGTAATGAAACCGTGATGTTTGTCGTCCTGTAGGCCATGCTTATCCAAGTAGTCTACTAGGTCTTGTGAAATCCGGGCCTCCATTTGTCTTCCTAGCACTGACGTGAGGCTGACTGGCCTGTAGTTACCGGCCTCTTCACTTCTACCACCCTTATGCAGAGGCACCACAGGTGCGCTAAGAGGACTGCTAACTCACTCACTAACTCCTTAATTATCCTCAGATGTATTCCATCTAGACCAGGAGATCTGTTGTTCTTTAAATGCTCAAGTACCTCTCTGACCCTGCTTGCAGTAATACTTGGCATTTCCAGTTTTGGCACTCCCCTGCCATGTGCTGTAATGACGCAGTCAAGTATTGGGCCACTGTGTTCACTGGTGAACAATGAAAAGTATTTGTTCAAAACGGTGGCCTTCTGCCTGTCCTCTTACATTATCCTAGCTCCATCCCTGTTTTTAACTACCCCTCCACCCTTCTTTCTCTTTTCTTGCAAATATCTGAAAAATTGTTTATTCCCCTCCCCGACACCTTTAGCTATCTGAAATTCCACAGCCGCCTTTGCTTGTCTCACTGCTGACTTAACCTCCTTATTCTTTAGTATGTATACCTCCCATAGATCGTTACCCGACTTATTTCTGAAGTAGCAGAATGCTTCCCTCTTGACCCTAATGGCTGTCCCAACATGACTAGTGAACCAAATGGGGCGTTTGTGTCTTTCTTTTTTCGTGGCTACCATGACGTCAAAGAGACCTCTCGAGCTTCGCTCTCGAGGTCCTTGACATCAGAGTAACCATTCAGTGTACGAACAGCATTGTTGTGTATGGACTACACAACACTATTTATTTAGTTTTTGTTGACCAGGTAAGTGCACTAGACAAATTCTGCCTATTTTCAGGCACAACCCGGGAGAGGGGATACAGATGAATGCCAACTGACCTTAAACCAGATTAAGCTGTTGGTGGTATTTTTAGAGGATTTTTTTTACTTTATGCTCCATGTCCTGGATGGTGCTTCTCCCCCTCCCAGTAAAAACAGGTTCTAATAAATAGCCCATGTTCGCATGTGTGTATGTGTGGTGCTGCTGTTGCACAATGGCTGTCGAGTTCACCTACACACAATCACTGCACTACCAGCATCTAACTTGCTGCTTTACAATATGCTGTGGCATGCTTTGTGAAAGGCGGCCCTATGTACGACAAAAGAGAAACACAAACTCTAGTGTTAACACTGTGCAGTATATGACTTGCCAACCAAGGAGATGACAGATGTACAGTGATTTTTTTCTACACTGTAGTGTTATATAAATAAGTGATATCGTGGTGCTTCACCAGTGAGAGGTTAGGATGCTGAGGGGCAACTTGGATAAAGAAGACAAATGTAAGAAACCAAATAGTGTAGCCTACTTTGCTAATCACTGATCAAATGGTTGCAGTGCTACAACAGAGATCAGCCTGAAGTTCCCTTCACATTTCTGGCACACACCATCATTACAGGATGTTTTCATTGGGTTCCTCCTCCTGTGCTGAAGAAGCACAGTCTACTGTTGTTCAGAATGAGCAGCTGTGTGCTATCATGGAAGTCCCGGATCACTGAAGCTGTGAGATCTTGATGGCAATTGTGCTGTTGAAGTCCAGGAAGAAGGAGCCTTCTTGGTTGGGGAGGAAAGTGGTGGAAATCACATTGTAAACCCCAGCAGGCAGTCTCTCCAGCTCCAAGTAGGAAAACCCACATCTATAATCTCCACTGCTCTTCTTCTGAAAGCCTGAAGAACCAGGGTCTCCCACTGTAGACACAGTCACAACCTCAAACCCCACACTATACTGCCTTGGCCCACGCAGTTCAATCAGCATTGGCCCACTCTTTTCAAGCTGGAACTGGTAGATCGGATTGTTCTTGTAGAACTCCTTGTAATTCCCACAGCCTCCAGAGCTCCGATCTTTCCACTACCCATTGATCCTTTTGGACACCATGTATGGGGAAGGGATCTTTGAAAAACTGAACTTGCACACAGAATATACCGAGTGTATAATGGATGGTGTTCTGTTTCTCATAGTGAGACACCACTAATGTAAATGAGTGCATTCCTGGGGTTGTCAGCTTGAGCTTTGTCAGATAGGGAGGGCTGTTGATTCGGATTCCACCCACACACGGAGGAGGGTCACTTGGGATAATAAACTTTTTTCCCATCAGTTTTGTATACAAGTGTGATGAACTCCCGATTCTGTGCAAAGTCGTCCTTGTCTGTGATGTCTCTAGTAAGAAGGATCCAGCTGGCGACACCCCCTTGTGGACACTGTACTTCCAGCTTGTACTGCGGGTTGTTAGCCAGGCTATAGGCATCTTTCATAAGGCCCTGCTTCACATTCCAAGTACTGTGAATGCATGCAGACTCTTTGAAAAGAGCAGGATTCCAGCTCAAATAAATAACATCATAATACTGGCACAGATCCTCCCAGGTAATCCAGAAAACTCCGCTTCACAAAAGTGGGAGCAAGGCAGAAGCAGGAAACTACAGACCTGTTAGTTTGACCTCAGTGGTAGGGAAAATGATGGAATCACTTCTGAAAGAAAGGATTGTTGAGTACCTAGAGGCCAGCGGTGCACAGGACCCAAAGCAGCATGGATTCACAGCAGGAAGGTCATGTCAGACGAATCTAATCGATTTCTTTGACTGGGTGACCAAAGTAATAGACCAGGGAGGGGCTGTGGATATGGCCTACCTAGACTTCAGCAAGGCATTTGACACAGTCCCACACAAAAGATTAATAATCAAGTTAGCCAGCCTGGGAGTGGGTCCCAGGGTGGTAGCCTGGGTAGCAAACTGGCTGCACAACAGGACACAGAAGGTAATAGTGAATGGAACACATTCTGAAGAAAGAGAGGTTACTAGTGGAGTGCCTCAGGGCTCAGTACTGGGTCCAGTCCTCTCTAACGTCTTTATAGGTGACATTGCGGAGGGTCTGGAAGGAAAGGTATGCCTCTTTGCGGATGACACAAAGATCTGTAACAGAGTTGATACACAAGGGGGGGGTAGAAAGGATGAGAAGGACTTGGCAAGGTTGGAGGAATGGTCAGACATATGGCAACTTAGAGTCAATGCAAAGAAGTGCAAAGTAATGCACCTGGGAAATAAAAATCCAGGAGAAGAGTACACAATAGCAGGGGAGGTACTAATGACAACAATAATGGAAAGGGATCTGAGTGTAGTCATATCAGATGACCTAAAGCTGGGTAAGCAATGTGAGAAGTCAGTAAGGAGAGCCAGGGAGATACTGGGATGCATAGGGAGGGGCATCACAGGTAGGAAAAGGGAAGTGGTTATCCCTCTGTACAGACAGTTGGTGAGACCCCATCTGGAGTACTACGTGCAGTTTTGGAGACCCCATCTACGCAAGGACATAGACAGGATGGAAGCAGTCCAGAGGAGGGCAACTAAAATGGTGCAGGGTCTACATCAGAAACCATATGAAGAGAGACTGAGAGAGCTTAATATGTATACCCTTGATGAAAGGAGGACAGGGGACATGATAGAAACTTTTAAGTACCTCAAGGAATCAACAAAGTCCAGGAGGGTAGCATCTTCAGAAAAGAGATGTATGAACAAGAGGCACAATTTAAAGTTAGAGGGGACGGCCCAGGGTAATGTGAGGAAATTCTTTTCACTGAGAGAGTGGTGGACGATGGAACCGCCTTCCTGAGAGGTTGTGGGGTCTAAAACAGTGGGGAATTCAAACATGCATGGGACAGACATGAGGCAATTATAGTGGGGGGTTGCAGGAAGTAGGCTGTTGGTTAACTAGAATCTGCAGCTTACCCAATAGGTAGGGAAATGGGCAGACTGGGTGGGCCAAGTGGTCCTTATCTGCCGTCAAAGGCTATGTTTCTATGTTTCTATTTTCTTTATTCTTTTTTTTTTTCCTGTCTTTACCCACATTCAATGCAGGGAATGTTTACCATGGAACACAGGAATTCAAAATTCTGCCCAGTTCCACTGGCAGATTGTTCCACTCTCAACATGCTGTACACAGACACAACAAATACCTCTTGTGGGACCAGAGACTCAATTATATCTCTGTCAGGGCAAGCAGAAGAGATTTCCCTGTTAAGCAGGTAAAGCTAGAAGGAGGATTTTTTCATTGTCAGCAAAGAAACACTTGTAATGAAAGCTATGAACAACACTTAATGTTTCTGATTTGTTTATGTGTGTGAAACAACAGGGAAACAACATTTAATAAATTTGTTTTATTTTCTTATGGTAGTTTTATTTTTGGGGCCCAGCTGAAGGTTTTTACTGTGTAAAGGTAGCAGCCATGTTTGTGATGGAAGATCAGTTCTGGTTGTGGGGGAGACTGGTGGAAGATAGTTCTGGTTGTAGGGGGACTAATTTGCTCACTGTGTGATGTGGCTATCAACAAATCTAGTCAGGTTTAGGACCAGGATGACTGTGCATTACGCTCTAATAACACACGATCGCCTGACTGGTTTTACCCAAAGTTCTCTGATTTTAAGACCCATTTTATGTAACTATGCAAACCGGCTGTATGGACAGTAGCGGAGCCAGGATTTTACAATGGGGGAAACTGTGGTGATGTGCGTACTTGATATGCAACTTTTTGAATTTTTTTAATCCTTTATATTATCTTTTCCATTAAATTTGACAGAAAATATGAATGCAATCTATTGTTTTGATTGTAGATTTTCTTAGAATCAATATATTAGACTTCTCCAGCAAAGTGAAATACAGCTGCAGCAAGCAAGTTTGTTACAATGGTGGATGCACCTGCACCCTCTAAAACCCCCTAGATCCGCTACTGTGTATGGCTAGCCCTTGTGTATGTACAGTGTTCTATTGCGAACCACTGAATGTACGGAATCCTTATGTGAACTACTGTATTTGTACTGGCACTCTGTATTTTATTGGTGCCCAGGTCATTCCTGAAAAAGGTGTTCTTGTGTCACCACTGTACCTACCTGGCTAACAAAATCTAAACAAACAAATAAATAAATAAATATGAAACAAGTCCTGCAAGGATTCTACAAATAAGGCATATTACTCCATTTGGGAACACATTCTTTCTCCAGTGGAGGGAACAGTCCACAAGGACTTAATAAATGATAGCCAAGGTACTCTATTTTCTCCAGCAAGGCTTCAAGTTGGCATTCAGAACGGTGACCCCTAAGCTGCAGGCCACAGCCTTGGCAGCACTTTTCCTCCCCTCCACTCAAAGCACACCTGTAAATGGCGAGATTCTTCATGGATATCTCCCTCATAAACCTTAAAATAAAATCCAGAGCAATGGTGGCCAAGGTATTCTATTTTCTTCAGTAAAGCTTCAAGTTGGGACTTAGAACGGTGACCTCAAGGCTTCAGGCCACAGCCTTGGCAGCACTTTTCCTCCCCTACGTCCCTCCATTCAAAGCACACCTGTAAATAAGTGAGATTCATCATGGATATTTCCATCATAAACCTTAAGGTAAAATCTAGAGCGCCCACCTGAGACCTGACTGTAGCCCTCAACGCTATCACGAGACCTCCTTCTAGTGACTTACACTAAAAGTCACATTCCATTTGCCATTACCTCTGCAGGAAGAGTAGGGAGCTGGGGCTCTCTCAAGCACCATACTCCTTTTCCAACAGGACAAGGCGGTCCTCAGGCCTTCACTGGAGTTCATACCACCAGTAAACGCCACAATTCACCCTAACCAGAAAATAGCTCTCCTGTCCTGCCCACATCTGAGAATGACCTGGAAAAGTGCTATCACGCCCTGGATGTCAGTCATGCAGTCACACATTATTTGCACTGAACTCAACCACTCAGGAAGATATTGAGACTCTTGGTGCTCTACACTATAAGAAGCAAGGCAACAAAGCTTCAAAATCAATCATTTCCTGATGATCACAAATTGTATTTCGAAAACGTACAGGCATCTCACAAACAACCACCGGCTGGCCTCAAAGCACACTCCACTAGAGCTGTGATGGTACTGTATCCTTAGTCAAACGGAATGGAGCAAACATGAACATTTGCAAACTAGCTATTTGGATGTCTCTCACAGCTTTAGCAAGCACTACAAGATGGATGTGGCTTCTTCCTCCGATGTGGACCTCAGACACAAAATACTAGAAACACAGAATCAGACGGCAGAAGGAGACAGAGGGTCCATCAAGTCTGCCCATACTATAGTACTACTCAATGGCCTACGGTACTGGCAGGTTACTACAAGCTGTTTCCTAGCTGCTGCTTTCAGTCCTCAGGCGCTTATGCTCTGTCTGAATCTAATCTGTATTTCCTCTAGGACTCTTTTTTTACTCTTCCCCACAGACAGTTGCTGCTACTGAAATCCCACTTGTAGAAGTGACAAATGTGCCCTCCCTGCATTGGAGACAGGAACATTTCTTACCTTCTGCTACTGTGCACCTGTCACTTTGTTCCCACCCTTTCATTATCTCTATGTTTTGCATACTTTTTCCTCCTTGGAGGTGTATATAATTAAAGTCATTGGGAAGTTGTGATACTCTCCAAGTTGCTTAAAGGGAAATCCCCTCAACCTATTTTCTGTGTACCTGTGTAGTTAGTAGGCATGAACAATGATACCCTCTCTTGCATCTCCCTACTTTTATCCTAATTTAAATGTAAATGAGGTTGCTTCACTCCACTTTGCCCTAGTTTTAAAACCGGTTTGACTCCATTGCAAAAGTCATGACCCCACTCATGCGAGGCATCAGTAGAGCTCAAGTCCTTGATTTTAGAACGGCGGACCTCAACAGGCAGAGGGAACTGGTCAGGGATAAATTAGTAGGGATGGACACCATAGGTGGGATGGAAGAGAGGTGTGGGGTAATTAAGGAGGTCATTCCTGAGACATCTAAGGTATATATGAGAACGATAACCAAAAAGAACAGGTTCAAGAGACCATTACGGTTCTCAGTAAGGGTTAGGGAGGTGGTGATGGCCAAGAAAGTGGCCCTCTACAACATAAAGAAAAGCAGGGGGAGTAAAAATATTTAAAAATAGGGAGGCAAAGGCAGGCACAGAGATCTATATTGTGGAGGGGGACAAAAGCAGCGAAAACAGTTCTTCAGATATATTAGGAAAAAAGGATGGGGAATAGTAAGGTTAGCTGAGGGGGGTTGGGTGATAGAGGACAATGGGCAAAAGGCTCCCATCCACAAGAACAAATTACTCACCATAGTAATGTTGTTTCTTCTAATGGAGTCTTGCTGTATTCTGACTTAATGCAGTTAGCCCCAGCACTTGAACTGCCCCGGAGAGTAAGGAGTTAAACTCTATGCAGGAGCATAGAACGTTGAGCTCGAGCTCGGTTTTCAAACCTCTGTCTGTGGTACTTCCCAGTGTAACCGTCAGATTCTTACAAGCAATTAACTAGCTGAGTCTAAATATAATATATGAATGTGTGTGTGTGTGTGTGTGTGTGTGGAAATTGTTTTAGTATCAGCCAAAAGGCAACAATTTGGGCCCAAGACTCAAGTCGAGAACCCAAGAAGAAAAAACGTAGTGACAACACTAAACAGATTTATAACAAAAAACCAAATTAATAAATAACCCACCCAAGATGGGGGGGGGGGTGCAAGGTACACCCTGAGATCCAACACTGTACCTGTCAGCCCACTTCCCAAAAACTAGGTTCTGAGAGGGAGGGGAATAGAATACAGCTAGGCTCCATTAGAAGAAACAACATTACTATGGTGAGTAATTTTTTCTTCAAATAACATGAAGTCTTGCTGTATTCTGACTTAATGCAGACTACCAAGCAGTTCCCTATGGAGGAGGGAATGCAGAACCTACTTTGGGAACAGGCTCTGCAGTACTCCTGTGCCAAACCTAGCATCACTCCTAGCCTGGATGTCCAGGGAGTAATGCTTGGTGAATGTATGTACTGTTTTCCAGGTGGCTGCTTTGCAGATCTCTAACAAGGGTATATCTCTGGCCACAGCCAGAGCAGCAGCTGTACCCCTAGTCAAGTGAGCCCTCAGGCCTGAAGGAGGTGTTCTTTCCAATTTGTTATAGCAGAATTGTATACAAGAAACAATCCACCTGGCAATAGTTCTTTTCATGGCTGGCTTACCTTTCCCCACCTCACCATAGGTGAGAAACAACTGAAGGCAGTCATTCCTGTGAGCCTCAGTGTGCTCTATGTAATAGCTAAGAGCTCTTTCAAACATCCAAACTGCGTAGCCTTCTTTCACCTTGAAGAGGAGTGGTCAGTGAAAAACACAAGAAGAGACATAGACTGGTTCAGATGAAAATCTGATACCACTTTGAGTAAGAACCTCCTATTGGTTCTTAGGACCACTTTATCCCTATGGAAGGATATGAAGTCGGGTTCAACTGATAAGGCCTGTAATTCACTAATCCTCCTGGCTGAAGTAATGGCTACCAGGAATACAGTTTTCCAGGTCAAGTATTTCAGCTCAGCCGAAGCCATGAGTTCAAAGGGGGTCTGCATGAGCTGTGCAATGCAGACATTAAGATCCCAAGCAGGAGTCGGTTCTCTAAATGGAGGGTTTGTATGAACCAGACCCTTGAAAACTTTTTAAAGACATGATGATAGGCCAGGGAAGAGCCCTTCCCTGCTGAAAGGAAAGCAGAAACTGCTGCTAGGTGAACCTTTAGAGTTGCAGGCCTAAGGCCTAGACCATTTAGGTGAACCAGATAATCCAAGGCTGTGGAGATGCCTGCAGAATCAGGGACAATGCCTTCCTGAGAACACCAAATGGTAAACCTCTTCCATTTGGAATCATAAGTCTTTCTAGTAGATGGTTTCCTGGAAACCTTCAGGATATCCGCGACTGCCTGAGAAAGATGCAGGTCTGCATATTCTAGCTCAAGAGCCAGGCCTTGAGATTTAGAGACTGGAGATCGGGATACCAGATCCTCCCCTGAGAGGAGGACAGAAGATTGCGTCTCTTGGGAAAGGACAGAGGGCGAGACACTGCCAGGGACAGGAGCAGAGGTTACCTAGGCTGCCTAGCCCAGTCTGGAGCCACTAGGATTACTGTGCAAGGCTGAGTTCTGATCTTGATCAGGACTCTGAACAGCAGAGGGAAAGGAGGGAAGGCATAGAGGAACCTGCCCTTCCAATCCAAAATCAGGGCATCCTGGGGCACAGTCCCCAGGCGTTAGAGGTCTGCAACAGAACAGAGGGAGTTGATGATTGTCTGGGGCTGCAAAGATATCTATCTCTGGAGTGCCCCATCTGGAGAAGATGATCTGCAGGATGAGAGGATTCAGGGACCATTCGTGATGTCCCTGGGATATTCTGCTCAGAGCATTTGCCAATACACTGTCCTTCCCTGGAAGGTGAACTACCACTAGGGAAGTCCGAAGAGAATAGGCCAGAGACCACAGTTTCATGGCTTCCGTGCACAAGGCCAAGGACCGAGTGCCTCCTTGTTTGTTGATATACCACATTGTGGTCGTGTTGTCTGTTCTGACGTGGTCCACGTCTGTTCTGACGTGGATCACCTTGCCCTTGACCGAATCTGAGAAGCACTGAAGGGCCAGGAACACTGCCCTGAGTTCCAGAAGGTTGACGTGAAGGAGAGACTCCTGTGGAGACCAGACCTCTTGGGCTGTCAGGGCCCCCACATGGGCTCCCCAACCTAGGAGAGAAGCATCCATAGTCAGAACTACTGAAGGAGTTTGCAGGAGAAATGGGACTCCTTGTCTGAGGTTGTCCTGATCCAGCCACCACTGGAGAGCTTGAACCAGAGCCTGAATCACTGGAATCAGTTTGTAAAGAGGATCCTTTTTCCTGAGACCAGAAGGACCTTAGGTGAAACTGAATGTCCCTCATCTAGAATCTTGCTCCCTGCACCACTGCAGTGGAAGCTGCCATGTGGCCCAGAAGCTGGAGGAAGTGTCTTGCTGGGCGAGAGACCCGAGGTCAAAAAGATGAAGCAAGATCCACTAGGGCCTTCACCCTTGCCAGGGGAATGAAAGCTTTTGCTTGTACAGTATCCAAATCTATTCCTATAAAGGTGAGAAGTTGAACTGGTTCGAGAACAGACTTTGGAAGATTGAGAAGAAAACCCAGGGAACTAAGTAGGTCCTGGGTAGTATGCAGAGCTGACTTGACCTGTAGAGATGACTGACCCACAATGAGCCAGTCGTCCAGATATGGGAAGAGGGTGATACCCTGTCTTCTGAGGTAAGCCACCACTACTGCAAGGCACTCTGTGAACACCCTTGGAGCTGAAGTTAGGCCGAATGGCATGGCTCTGAGTTGGTAATGGCCTGAAGGCAACACGTACCTGAGGTATCTTCTGTGGGAGCACCTGATAGGGATATGGAAATAGGCATCCTTGAGGTCCAGAGATGCTAACCAATCTCCTGGCCTTAGAGAGGGAAGGATTATTCCCAGAGTTACCATTTTGAATTTCGGCTTTGAAATATGCTTGTTCAAATACCTTAGGTCTAGGATGGCTCGCCACTCCTCCGTTTTCTTTGGGGTAAGGAAGTACCTGGAGTACAGTCCTTTTCCCTTGTGCTGAGTAAACCTCTGCCTCTAGGGAAAGGGTTTCAGAGACTGATGCAGGTGGAAAAGAATTGGCCCTCTTTTTTGGAAACTTTTTGAAGTTGAGGGCCAGTCCCTGGCTTACTACTTCCAGGACCCACTTGTCTGAGGTCACAGACTTCCAGGCCTGGAAGTAGTAAGCCAGCCTGCCTCCTACTGGAATCGGGGAGTCGACCCGGGCTAACACCTCAGGGTGTCTGCTTGGCAGCAGCCTTAGACTGGGAGGAGGAGGGAGCAGCCCTGCTCATCCCCCTCCTGCCCCTCCCTCTGAAGAAGCCCCTCTGTGGGAAGGGAGAGGAGGCCTGGGCTTGGTAAAAAGGCCTGTGAAAGGGCCTGCCCCTGCCCCTAGACTGCTGCTTTTGTGGAGCGACTTGCCTTTCCTTGGCCTGTGCACTCCTGTATTCATCCATTTTCTTCATGTAAGCCTCTGTTTGCTCCTCACACAGAGAGTTACCCACTACAGGAAAATCCATAGCCTTAGTCTGGGTATCCTGTGAAAGGCTAGTACATCTGAGCCAAGCATGTCTTCTGAGAGACATAGATGTAGCCATGACTCGTGATGCCACATCACTGGAGTCCACAGCAGCATGAAATTGCATTTTCCATGCTTCAGTTTCATCAGCAGCCACCTCCTCCAGATCCTTGGCTAGCTGGGGGGAGGCCTGTTTAGCCAGTTCCAGAACTGTATCCCATCTGGATTTCTGGTACCTGGCTGTGTAGGCCATATAATTAGCCTGCCCAAGTCCCAAAGAGGATGCCAAATACTGTTTTTTGACCATGGCATCCACTTTCCCAGAGTCCTTATCCGGGGTGTGTGAAGCCAAAGGAATGTTAGCCCTGTCACAGGCTGCAGCCTGCACTACCCCAACATGGCTGCTATGATTATAAAGGAACTCCATAGCTGAGCATGATAACATATACTTCCTGTCCATTCTCTTGTCCACAGGAGGTACTGAATTAGGAGTTTGTAAAATTTTGTGTGTCTGTTTCCCCAAGGACTTATGAAGAGGGATAGACTGCCTTTTGGACTCTGGGATGTCCATCATTTCCACAAAATCAGGCTCTTCTTCCTCCTCTGCAGCTTCAACCAAGGGAAGCTGAAGGGTTTTGGCCACCTTTCTGTAAAACAAAAAGTGTGAAGGGGACTCAGAGAGCCTGGGAGAAAAGACACCTAAGGGCCTGTCTGGGGAGATGTCCGGTTCAATGGGCACATTCAGACCTTCCCTGGACGTCGTCATCATCAGGATAGTCTCCGTCTCCCTCCCACTCCTCATAATAAGCATCTGAATCATAATCCGAAGGAGACGGATCCGACTGAACCGACCGCCTAACCGGCGGTACCGGTTTGGATGGAACCGGTCTAAGCGATTGAACAATGCTAATCACTTTGGCCATTTCATCTGCGGTTGGAAAATGCAGTACAGGATCTGAACCGGTGGAGTTACATGTTCTTTTTGACGGAACTGGCCCCTCAGGGTCAGCTCTCCGTTTGCTCGAGGAGGTATCGCCTAGGTCAGTAGGCACCTCCTCAGGTTCGGCCACAACCGAACCAGGCTGGCCATCTGGATCTACTGACTTCTCAGCCTCCCTTTCCTTCAGCCTACTCAGTCTCTTATCTAGAGTGGATTTAGGAAAGTTTTTACAAATGTGGCAATCCGACTTGAGGTGGTCAAACCCCAGACAATAAACACAGATGAGGTGGGGGGACGGCCTTGGCAAAGGCCTCCCCACACTCAGCACAGTGCTGAAACCCAGTGGGACCGGTTTTCTTTTTGGGTTTGTCAGACATGGCCAACCTACTAAATTACCCTATAGCAGCTTTCAAGCCAGGTAATAAAATAACCAATCGGTTACAAACCGTGTTACGGGTTTTGAAAAAGAACCAGAAAAGGCCCAGTTCTTTTGAAACCGATCGATACCGGAACACCACTCTAATTCCCAGAAATTTTCTCAGAAAAAACAGAAGAAATACAAGGTCGGTTCCTAACCGGACTGACCTAAAAGAAACCGAAGAAAAAAGTAATTTCCACACACTTTTACAAAATAAACACAGTCACTACCTATCTACAACACTACCTGTACCATAGACAGAGGCTAGAAATCCGAAAAAATAACAAATATAGTGGTTTAAAACAGAATGCTTTACTTTTACCGAACCGAGCAGAGGAATCTCCAGAGCGACTTCACTGTTAGGCGGAGTAAAGAATCTGACGGTTACATTGGGAAGTACCACAGACAGAGGTTTGAAAACCAAGCTCGAGCTCAACGTTCTATGCTCCTGCACAGAGTTTAACTCCTTACTCTCAGGGGCAGTTCAAGTGCTGGGGCTAACTGCATTAAGTCAGAATACAGCAAGACTTCATGCTGTTTGAACAAGTACTTTGCTCAGTTTTCATTAGGGAGGATGGCAGGCCCTTGCCAAAGAATGGTAGATAAGCGCCACTAAGGGGGTCTCTGAGATGAGGCAGCCAATATTTACTAGTGAAAGGGTCCTGAAAGGGTTGGTAGCTCTAAAGACAGATAAGACCCCAGGACCAGATGGGATGCATCCAAGGGTACTCATGGAATTGGCAGTGGAACTGGCTGAACCCCTTGGTAGGTCTATTAAACAGCTCACTAAGGACAGGGTTAGTTCTGAAGGAATGGAGGACAGCGGATGTGGTTCGGGTCCATAAAGAAGAAGGGGTGGGGGGAGAAGACAGGGAAGGAACTACAGACCTGTCAGTCTTACCGCTACTGCAGGGAAGCTAATGGAGTCAGTTGTCAAAGAAGACCTTGTGGACTACTTGGAGAGCAACAGTCTCCAGGATAGTAGACAGTGTGGATTTATGGCAGAGAGCTCTTGTCAGACTAACCTAATAGTTTTCTTTAACTGGGTGACATGGGGAACAGATAGGGGCCATGCTGTGGATTTGCTCTACTTTAACTTCAGCAAGGTGTTGAACTCGGGTGTCTCACAGATACTTGTTGAAGAAGATGGAGGATCTGGGAGCAGCTAAGGCCACAGTTAACTGGGTAGGTAACTGGATAAAGGTGAGGCAGCAGATGGTAGTTACCAATGGAGTTAAATCAGAAGAGATGGAGGTCACACGCTGGGTACCACAGGATCTATCCTGGGTCCAGTCCTCTTCAGCATGTTCCCGCAGTGACACTGGTGAGGGAATTCGGGGCAGGTTGTGTCTCTTCGCAGATGACACTAAGCTCTGTGGGATAGTAGACAATGATGAGAGAATACAGGAAATGCAGAGACTTATAAAAGCTAGATGGGTGATCTACGGTTTGGCAGCTGAAATTCAATGACAAAAAATGGAAGGTAATGAACCTAGGGAACAAGAACCCCAAGACGGAGTACTGGATGGGAGAGGTGAGACTTAGCACTATGGCTGAGGAACAAGACTTTGGCATTATCATCAATGACACCCTAAAGCAATCGCATCAGTACAACAAGGCACTGAGCAGGGCAGACAGGATAACTGGATGTATCGGAAGGGGTACTGATAGCAGGAAGGGAGAGGTAATACTTCCCCATATAGATCCTTGGTGAGGCCACACAGAGTACTGCGCACAGTTCTACAGTCCTCACCTCAGTAAGGATAGACTGGAGACAGTGCAGCACAGAGTAACAAAAATGATTCAGGGCCAACAGGGCAGGCCCTATGGGAAGCATCTCAAGGCTCTTAACATGTACTCTCTAAAGACCAGAAGAGACAGGGGCGCTATGAAACAGAACTCCAAGTTTCTAAAAGGAATTAATAAAGTGAACTGCAGAGAACTATTTCGCTTGAATACTGGCTCACGGTCACATGGACATCAGTGGACGTAAACAGGAGGGAGGTTCAGAAGGGACAAGAGGAGGTACTGTTTTACAGAGAGGGTGGTGCAGCAGTTAACAGTCAGCCAGCAGAGGTGGTGGGTGCGAAAACCATTAGTGGTTTCAAATTAGCTTGACACAGATGGAAGGATATAGTGGTTGCTCAGAGTGGCAGTATCAGGGTGAAGCACATGGGGAAATTGGGAGGGACTGGACCCTTGACAGACACAGTAGGCCCCAGGACTGAACAGGGAACTCTGGCAGACTGGCTGGACCATCAGTCTTTTTCTGCCATCATTGTCTAGTTTTCTATGATGTGTATATGCACATGCCAGCATAACGGTCTACTCTCAGTCGGTTCTGATGTTTGTCTTCTAAAGTCACTGTATTCATGTCTTGTGCTGGCCATCACACTTTCAAGGTAAGTTCCCTACTGTTTTCTGTTGTTTAACGTGTGTCTGAGTTGGACAAATGCAGTTGGAAAGGTGATGGTGCTTGTGACGTTTCGTTATTCAACTAACTGGATTATGTGTTAGGAGCTCTTTGCTTGCTCACTGAGCCTTAAGTCCCTTTGAGGTCATTGTGCTCATCTCCTGCTGGCAAACATACTTTGTTCAGCAAGCAAGTGACCTTTTTTTTTTGGTGTGTGGTTTCATTTCTGAGTTGGAAAAAAATGCTTTAACGAATGTTTGTGACAACTAGCATTATCCAATTATCAGTCGAATAACAAAAGGTCACAAGGACCAGCATCCTTCCAACTGCATTTTTCCAACTCAGACATAACAACAGAAAACAGTAGGGACCTTGAAAAGTTTGATGGCCAGTGCAAGACATGACTACAGGGACTTCAGAAGACATGTAACAGAACTGACTAAGAGTAAAACTTCTGCTGGCTTGTGCAAATACGTATCATCAAGCCCCCTTGATCCTTGCATGACTGGAGTCATGGTCTTTGCAATGAAGTCAAACAGGTTTCCACACCAGGCCAGAACACAGTAAAGCAACGTCATTTAAAGTTAAATTAGGGTGAACTTGGGGGGATGTAAGAGAGAGAATCATTGTTCATGCCTACAAATTACACAGGTGTACGAAAAATAGATTATGGGGAGTATCCCTTTAAATTGGTAGTTGAATTCATATGTTTCCCTATGAGTTCTCTTTAGGCAAGAAAAGTCCTTTCATTGGAGAGGGAGCTACAAGGCTTCAAAAGGGCACCATGTGGAGTGTCTCCTGTCTGCCTGCAACAGGGTCATCTATCCATTTGTAGACGTGGCACATGCACAGGTAGAAGAAAATAAATTACTGGCAGGTAAGAAAGTTTCCTTGATTACTTATGTAACCCCCCTGCAAATGGGGGTTCCCAAAAGACTTCCAGGAGCTTGCTTGAATGCTCCAAGCCTGAATGGTGTTTGGCATTTAAGCCATTTATCAGTGAGTGTTTTTAGAGCCTCTGGTACTGTCTCTTTAAGAGCTGTCTGCTTGCAGACATAATTAGTTTGTATGGGGGGACTGTGTGCTTCTCTGAGTACCACTCGAGCTGCTGCCAATTCACTTCATTTTTGCAGTCACTAGAGTGCAAAGGAACCTATCTGAAAGATGTAACTGTTTGCCAGAAATTATTTAGAGTAATAATGAAATTACAGTTTGTCTAACCTGCTTTGCAGTCAGAACTGTGTCTGCTAGTTCCCCATTCTAGTTTTGAACTGCTGAACTGGACCAATCAGTGTGGGGTAAGCTAGCTCTAAAATGATGCCTTGGACGTAATCAGAACTTGACTCATAATCTGAGCCAGCCACAAGAGGATTGTATGGGCAGTGACTTGGGAGATGTAGTTTAGACTTCAGTGCCTTTTGGACCAACAGCAGTCTATTGTGAGTGACAGCCAATCCAGTCAAGAACTGGGAGGAACTCAAAGGAAGTGCCCGTTTCGTCAGTTGGAGTTCAGTTGAGCTTTGGCAGTGAAGAAGGAAGGAGCCCTGTGCTTTTCAGTGTGCAGTTTTAGTCAAAAACGTGTGTAAGGCCCAGAGTTCGGTCTGCAGCTTGTGTAACAGCTTGTTAGACTGAATCCGTCCTGTGAAAAGAATCAAAGGATCTCTGAAGAGTAGAAACCAGGCTCACCCTGTAGAAGACTGGAAGAATTGCTGAAAATTGCACTCGGTCTGTCAGAACTGAATCTGCTGTGTGTTCTCCCGGTATTGTGCAGTAATTGCGATCGGGATACAGATGCAGCCTGCCTGGTATAGTACTTTCTTTTATATGGATGTGTGAAGAGGTTTGTGTACCTCAAGTGAGCCCTGCTGACATTGAAGGACCCTATCTTATTTGGAGGTCGTGAGTACTAATTCAGGGTTGCTCCTGTTGAATTGCCACATTAAATCCAAATGGAATTACTGTACTGCTGACTGTTTAATTCTCCTTTTCTGTGTGAAAGGGCCCTACCAGCTGCCACTGTTTGGACTAGCCACTAGGCTTGGGTACCCAGGGACAGTAACTGATAGGGATAGGCCTGCACAGAGCCATAGGTAGATTATTAGAGTGATAAGCTAATTAACCTGATTTCCCTGTCCTTGTTATATCCCCTAAATAAATCAGAGCTGCTTGTTTCAGCAAAGTTATACTGCCTGAGGTATTTGTCTATGTTAAAGTACTGTACTGTGATTGTTGCACTGTATCTCATTTCACAGGAGGTCCCAGTGCCGGAACCAGACCTGGGGGTAAGTGCATACTGTGAAGGTAATTCTGATATATTGTGTGGGCCACTAGTGGGAAGAAAGGGGGGTTGCAGTGTCCCAGAGGGCTGTGACCAAGTTAGTTTAACTATTGCAAACCCTGACCTCTGGGTGGAGGCACCCGCCATTGGATCCAGGCCCCTCAACCTGTTAGTGGCAAATCAGGCAGGGGTAGTAGCCCCTGGGATAGCGCCATCTAGGGGTTACACTTATATATTTCGAATATCTTTACTTCGCTTTCTCTCTTTGCAGATCTTCATACTTTGGATTTAACTGCACCATCTGCTTGTCTGTATGTTATGATCCTCTGTTTAAGGCATCGCTGTCTGCTGCTGTGGAAAGGACTACAATGCCACAAGCAGAGGATGATTTCACATGTAGGTCAGAGGCTGAAGTAGGTGAAGTCTGAGGGACAAGGTTTCCGTTTTCAGGTAAATGACCCGAAAACAAAAGAACTACGGAAATATAAATAGTGGAAGAGTGAGATGTACAAGCCTATATATTTCTTCTCTATAAAGATCTAGGTCACAGCTAATGGCATATCCAAAGTCCTGGTAACTTTCATCACAGATAGTGCAACCTGAGTTATTTTTCATTACTTACATTGTATTTTTAAGTAACCACATCAGATTTTCGTTAGCTATATTTTTTTAAGGAACCATATCAAATTTTCATTAGTCATTGGCTGCTGTGGCTATCCTTAGTACTCACCTAGTAAAACTGATTTGGAACAGGACATACTGTACTTTCAGACCAGAATGGTATTTAATGTACCCATGAGCAAAACTGCCACTACATGTCATTTGGTTTTATAACATGGGTTCTGAAAATACTGTCTTCTGATTTGTCCAAACAGGTCACCTGACCATTGATTAATCCCTGATATACCTACAGTTGCATGATCACAGGGCTTTATTTTACCATTTCTTTAGGTAAACCTCTAACATAACATTGCCCATGTTATAAGAGGATTAACCCACTCCAGGGTATGGGTTTACTGAGCATTAATCCACGCCTGGGAGGTTGAAGTCACTGACACTCGCCTCGCCTCAACCCCCGCATGGATTGATGCTCAGTAAACCCATACCCTGTTGTGGGTTAATCCCTTCTTATTCACTTGTTTGATGAAAACCACCCCCCACCACCACCTTCTCCCACTCTCCCTCTCTGTTAACTAGAATGTCATGATGTGAACATTTTCCAATCAGGGTAACCCTGAAAAAAAATTAATCCTGCCCATTGTTATACTACTTGAGCATGTGTTTTATAGGAGGGCCCCATCAACACCCTAAATGTGTGTATGTAGGTGTTTGTGCGGGGAGGGGGGCAGGACAGTAGACTGAAAACCCCATTTTTTCATACTTTATTGTGAAATCCTGTGCTATATTGTGAAAACTGGCTATTGGGCTACAGGAAAACAGATGCAATATCAGTGTTTCACCAGCGTCAATGATCATGGTTATTGTAAAAACAATTTACCATGACAGCCCTACTGCTAACCCATTAAACTGCACTAGTTTCAAGTACTGTATTTGGGGACTATGTGATTTTTGTTTGCCTCACAGAAGGCTTTTCTTGAATTTGTTCTTCCAGAGTATCTGACACAAGGAATGGTAGATGTGAAATAACCCATGAAAAACAAACCCACTGACCTACTTACTGTTGTGAGTTTGAATCTAGTGACAGAACCTTTGGTGGCAAAGCAGTGCAACTTCTTGGGATTAGTATAAGGTGAACTACTACAGTAGAGTATTTTTTTTTTTTATGCAAGAGAAGCAAACATACTGGGTTAGAATTCCACCACAAGAGGTACAAATAGCGCAGCTCCTAGGCACATGTTGTTATTTGCTACTGCTAAAGCACTGAAAGGGAACATTCAACACCAAGGGCCCCACGTTCAAGTGTGGGGCTGATCCCAATGTGAACTGTGTGCGTAAAAACATTTTGGTTTACTATAGTATAACAGATTGTATCATACTAATTTTGCTTAATTCTATGTTGACATCTTCTATTACAACAAATCCCAGAATCCCTTGCAGCTGACAGAGCAGTAGACAGCAGCAGTAGGAGATGCAATTAGCCTGCAGTGCATGTCAGAGATTTTATAGGTTCTGATCCTCTGTTTGCTGGTCCCACTGTCCTCCCTGGACTAAGTACAGTCAAAGAGGACAGTATTTTGCCCCTGGAGAGAAGAAGGCCCAGAAAACATCTGATCAGAGATTATAAAAGCTCTAACATGTACTGCAGTCTGTTGAATCTCTCACTGCTGTCTACTGCTCAGATGTCAGCTGCAGTGGATTCTGGGATCTGTAGTAATAGAAAATGTCAGCCTAGAACTAAACAAAACTGGTCTGATATGATCCACTATTCTACAGTAAACAGTAAGTAAACCGAAAGATTTTTGTACACAAAGCGCACAATGCGACCAGCCCCACACTTGAGTGTGGGGGTGGACTGTTTGTGCTAACTGTTCCCCTTTAAGAGCTAGTGCCATCCTGTGAAGGGTTGCAGTACTGACACACATGCTAGAGACAGTATCCCTTCTTTAAAATGAGTTGTAATGCTTCACTTTCTACATCCCAGATACAATGCAACACTGGGTTTTAATTAGAAAAGTTAGTACTGAATGTCCATTCTGGCCAGACGGTCTTCCATTTTTTCGAGCCACATTCAATGGTTTATCATACAGTGGTGGTGGGGGGGACCATATTTACACTAACTCCCATCAGCAAGCAGGAGAAAATTACATAAATAACTTCACATGTTTCTGGTATACAGAAATGTGCAGAAGCGTGACTAACAGCTACAAATCTGTATACCTTCACACATTCTCAACCCCTTATCATTTTTGAAAAAGAATATATAATAGCAGTGTACTGAAAGCTAGACAGAAAAGGAGTGGCAGAAGTGGAGAGGAAAAATGAAAAAGATAAAGAACCAAGGACAGACCAACAGGCGAGCTCAGGAAAGAACTGGGATATTCGGCTGAAACCGTGTATTATGGTCTTCCCCTTCCCCTCGTGACGTAACTTAGGGGGTGGAGGGGTCATTCTTATCATAACCCTCTCTTTTCCCTGAAAGCACAAGTGTAATGATGACTCTGGGCCACACTAATGGCATCATTAAACTGTCTTTATTCTGTACAAAGCTGGATAATGCTGACATGGAAAATTGTTCAATAAAAACTATTATGTACAGAAAAAAGAAAAGCACTGGGATAATCTGGCTGGTCTGGTAGCGTGGAGGGCTGATGTGCTGGATGCCTTACCTCCAGCTATGCCAGAAACCTAAGTTTGGGAATGAGCTCAGGCCCACCGGGGTTTGGTAGGATGGGAGAACACTGAGCATCCAGGGGACTGATCTCCTCTCCTAGGGGAGTGGGGTTTAAGCTGCACCAACTTCTACAGGTGTGGTGGTAGAGCAGTCGGTGTGATTCCATGAGGACAAGTCCATGTGGTGTGTGTGTGTGTGCCTCTACATGCATATTTGCATCCTTGCACACAGTTGGGTGGTGGGAAAACAAAAAGGAAAAGCCCTTGGGCCAGCTAGTGAAGCCTGACCTGCCACCTGGCCCACAATGTCACCTACAACTGCCTATCTGGATTCTGCTCTGGGGGGACTGATAGCTCAGCCAACTCCTGGGAGGGAAGAAATACCTTGATTAAAAAAAGAACTGGGGTAACCAGTAGAAAAGGTGAGGGAAAACAAAAAAGAAATGACTAGAGTTAAAAAAAGGGGAATTAAAGAATACAGGGACGTACCAAATGACAGAAGACAGTAAAATTCTATTATACACATAAATCCTTCTCTCTTTTTCAGTAAACCCGCCTAGGTTTGGGACCCCACCCCCATTACGACTGATGTGAGATTATAAGTTTAAATAAAACTCAAGAAAAGGGATACTGCCTCTATAATGTTAGCTTAATTGTACACCAGAAGTGAACTCTCCTCTTACCTTTGTATGTCGGTAACACACCACCAGGCCCAAGCCCATCCTCCGACAACATACTGTTTCGAATCAGAACCACAGCAGCCACCTGCAGAGGAGATATAAAAGCAGATTATAAAATATATTGAAAAATACTGTATAATATGATTGGTCAAAAGCAGTCCTGAGGAGAGTAACTACTTTCACAGGACTGCACAGTTCAGAACTTTTTGATTTAGGCCAGGCGAAGCACAATGGATATTCCTCCATTCTGAGCAAACCAAAATTCCTGGGTGGTTGAAGGCACTCTGCCACCAGTCTCATGCCTCATAACACACATGGAGCGTGCAGTGATTACAGCATAACCACACACCCGCTCATGTGTCATCGCTTACACAGAAACATATACAGAATGCAGAGGAGAAAAAAAGGCTTAAGGCTCATCCAGTCTGTTTTGATCCTGACTGTTTTATTTCTGATTTATTTAAAAATTGATTACTGTGAAAGACACACTGAGCTGAGGTACATTTCCAGGTGAGATTCAGGGAACGGTGAAGTGGAGAACACAATTACAAGGAAATACAAACCAGGCTGAAGATGAGGTTAACCACTGACTCAAACATTCTGTCAAAGGGGAAACGTGAGCAGTAACAGCCCCATGCTCAATAAAGGGTCTGGACCAAATTAGCACTTTGTTTTGTTGCTATTTACTGTAGTATTGTAGATTGTATCAGACTGATTCTGCTGACTTCCAAGCAGGCATCTACTGCGACTACAAATCCAAGAATCCCCTGCACTTGACATCAGAGGAGGCTGCAACAGTGAGAGATTGAATAGCCTGCAATGCATGATACATGTTTTTATCTACTCTGAGCTTTTGTTTGCTGTTCCCGCTTTCCTCCCTGGCTTAAGTAAAGTCACAGAGGGCTGTACTTAGCCTCGGGAGAACAGAGGGACTGGAAAACATCTGATCTCAGCTTATAAAATCTCTAACATGCACTGCAGCCATTGAATTTCCCACTCCAGCCTTGCTCTGATGTCAGCTGCATGGGATTTGGGGATCTGTAATTATAGAAAATGTCAGCTTGGAAAGTCAGCATAATAAGTCTGATCTACTATACTGCAGAAGTTAAAAAAAAAGGTTTTGCACACAATGCAAACTGGAACCAGCCCTACACTTGAGTGTGGGGTGCTTAGTGCTGACTGTTCCCCTTTAATATAAGCATAATATGTTTCTTTAAGGATTAGTTCAATAAGCTGAAACTCTGGAGACAATAGGAGGAAGCATGGAAGGATGGTTTAGTAAACGGCAGAGGGAACAGGAAATTGAATCTCAGGCCATAACTGAAATGAGTCTGCTGGTCTCAGCTCAGCTCCCAGTGGACAGCAGCAATGAGAGAGGCGTGCATAGACACACACACAACCTGGTTCTATCCTGATACTGTTCCATTATGCATGATCAAACTGACCATTTTTCAAGGGCTCCACCTACTCATAGTTTTGAGAACTTAACCCAATCTGAAATACATTGTAAACATCTTGCAGGTGTCAGCTCAGCTCAGTATAAGGTTCAAAACTAAACTTGCAACTTGCATTCAATCCCTTCAGTATCACACAGAAGTACAAAGAACTGGGACCCCCATTGCAAGCAAGAGATTTCAGATCAAGAGGGTTGCTCGGAGATGTGGCAAAATCTTACACAACTTTATTAAGAAAAATTCATGGGGGCGGAACCAACTGCCGAATGAATCAGATGCATGAGAGAGAGCTCTGCACAACCAAAGTCTTACAATGATAAAACTAACAATTTTATGTCTGAATCTCTGTGAAATGCTACTGTTAGCAAGAAAAGGTGATCCCAATCATTCTGGTACCAAACACCTGTAGAAATGGGCAGAAATATCCGTGGCAGAGCACAAGAAGGAACCTTGCAGAAAACATTGCCACCGGTGGGGGATGAGGGGTCACCAACCACTTTCAAGGCAGGGAATAATGCGCAACCGTCAAACAGGGCACTTCTGAAAGCCATCCAGGTCATGGATCTTAAACTGGAATCCCTGGTGGCTAAAATTAGTGATGAATGCCAAAGTTATCGGAGTGCAGGGAGAGGTAAAGGAAGCATCTGAAACAGCCACTAAAGCTTTCACCGCTGCAACTGTCTCATGAAAGATACACAACGGTACCATTTAAAGCACTTAGAGAATTAAGTGTGGGCTATGAATGTAAGAGTGGTGGGTATGCCAGAAGGAGTGGACTATGAGGGAGATATCAAGCAATTTATTAAAAACTGGCTTACTAAACACAACTTCGTTGAACTACAGTAAAAAAAGCATACTGTGTCAACACCAATGGAGATAACCCACCACCACCACGCACTTTTACGGTTATCCTCGCTGATCCGGCAAAACAAGATTAAGTCCTGTATGCTGCACTAGGGGCTGATTAACTCAAAGGGAATCAGTACGTTTCCTTATGAAATTATTATAAAGGTTACTATGTGGATCCAGTATGTAAATTGCTGGGTTATATTTAGAAAATGTTTTCAGTAAGACAGAAAAATGCTTTTTAAATAGATATGTGGAGGCATCCATTTTGTGGACAGGATGGATGTTGTGATGATGGCACTGTCTCACCAGTGTTAACAGTGTGCAGTGCAGCAGGTCAGGACAGCTCAACTCTGTTGCCAGGGATGCTATTATGTTCTGAGGAACACCCAGGATTTTATGTTTGGCAGAGTACAAGAAAAGAATCCAGTGTTTCTCTTCATGATAGAACAGGATCCCTGTCTGTAGGAGCAGTTTGTTTTAACCTGCTTAACTGCATACTGTTAGAGCTAGTGAGCACCCTTCCTGTCCACAAAATGGATGCCTCCACATCCCTATTTAAAAAGTATTTTTCTGTCTTACTGAAAACATTTTCTAAATATAACTTAGCAATTTACATACTGGATCCTCATAGTAACCTTCACAATGATTTCATAAGGAAACATATGGATTCCCTTTAAATCACCACGGTCATCAGGTGCACCTGTTTCCTGACCTTAGTTATTCCACAAGGAGGAGGAGAAGAAGAAAATCTTTTGATGGGGTACGTGCCTAACTTCAAGCTTTGGGGATTCAGCACATCTTAATGCTCCCGGCATGAATCAGAATAGTTTATGGAGGCAAAATCTTCCCTGTTCACCAACCCCCAAGCATCTGGGAGGCTGGTTGCTATGCTGAAAACTGAGTTTGCAGCATGACAGGAGGTTCAAGCATTGGATCTGGAAGACGAGTCAAGATGACTAAGTGAGCCTATCTTTAAATTTTTCTTTTGGAGTGAGGTAGGCTAAGTGGCAACAAGGGGACTCTAATGTATAATAGTGTTTGCTCCTGATCCAAGTTTGCTCATTTTATTACTCTGTCACATAAATGTTGGATTCGTGACTGACTACTGTTAATGAGAATGGATTTGGATTTTACTTACTAAGGTGGTGCCTTGCTCAGCCAATCCTCGTGCTGTTTCTCCATATGGCGACTCAAACTGTTTTTTCCCCACCATTGACCTGGTAAACAATAGCGTAAACGCCGAAGGCGTAATGGTGCTGGCTGTGAAACGGCACTGTGTGCATTCAAGACTGCTCAAACTGACCCAGGTCATCAGTGCACAGTTGGACAGTTCATTAATCTGATGCTTTGCATAGTTTTAGGTAATGTGTTATGGCGTAGAAAAGTTGCTTTTTCATGCATATATGGGGGGAGCTCCCAGAGTTTTTAAAACAGAGCTTGCTAGTAATAAATCAGGGATTTACTGTTATCGAGACGAGATCTGTAATGTGGCAAAAGCTTGCACTCTCTCATGGGTATATACTCCTTAAAGCATTATTTAATGGGAACATTAATCCCAGTTAGATGGGAAATTCACAATTCATTTTTCAACAAGGACATGGTTAGTCACTCAGTGCCCATGATTAATGACAAAACAACCGCTAAGATATCTAAAAATGTTTTAAAAGTTGGCCCCCATAGAGAACAATGGAACACGCCCCTGCACAGTCCCTTGGCGCACGTCATTACGTGCCTGAGCACAGGGGCGGGTCTTTAGTCAGCTCTCAGAACCGGGAAGTGGAAGGGATCAGCTGTTCACAAATTTACAGTCCCTTCCACTCTTTAATATGGTATTTTGGGGGGGCAAAATATAGTCAGACAGGGTGCCACTCAGGTAAGGCACCACACCATGTGGTGCACAATGGTATTTACACAACTTTGTGCGTCTCTAACAAAATGAAAAACAAATCTATGCTCTTCAGGTCGAACTCGAAACTGATCTCTAAAACTTCCATGTCCAGAGTTCCTGGAAGCAGGACCCCTATTGAATGTGTCCACACTTTTTTTTTTTTGCATTATTTGTTTATCCGCCTCCTCCTCGCCTCTACCGGCCTCTCCTTGAGGCCGCATGGGATACTCTCACCTCCCCCCACCGCGAGAACCCCCATCACCAACTCCCACCTCACATTGCAGCCACTCTACAGGGTAACCCAACGTATCCTTCTGGAGAGGATGTGCCTTGTGGCTTACCTTTCTTGGTCCTGGGCGCTGCTGAGGTTGGTCCCGGCTGCCCAGGGGCTCCGTGGCAGCGAGGGTCTGGGCGACCATTATCCAGGCAGTCGAGATGCCATTTTCCCTGGTTTTCTTAGCCCCTGTGCAGCACCGCTCTGCAGTGCTCCTGGTTTCCACCAGGGGCCGCTACAGAGCGAGGTAAATTCCCCAACCCTCCCCAGAAAAGGAGAGCAGTCCTCTGGATGCTCAAGCCTCTCCTTCCCCTGCCGACCCTCGGTGTCCCAAGTCCGTTCCTGAACCTGGGTCACTGGCGTGGTGTCCAGCACCTCAGCCCTCAGCACCACCGGGCCGGCCAATGTCCACACTATCTAGTAGTCAACATGAACCCTAGTTTGACTTACTTAGAACACAAACTTTATGCAAATCAACTAATCAAAAATGTGGGGCCCTGTACAGGCTTAAGCATTGTTTCACGTTCAAGGTAAGTCAGGGCTTTGCTAGAGGTACTTTGCTATCCACCTTTGGCTATAGTTTGTTACACCTCCTGCAACACCCACACCACCACTGAGCTTAAGAAACTTGACAGAGCACAACAGTATCAGTTGATTCACACTGTCTGTTAACTATTGTGCCCACAGTTGGCCCGGTGGCGTCGAGTGCTGAGGCGCTGGATGACTTGCCTCATGCTACACCGGCGACCCGTGTTCGGGAATGAGCACGGGCCGCCGGGGGTCGGCAGGGGAGGAGAAGGATCGAGCATCCGACAGACTGTTCTCCTTCTCCGGGATGGGGTCTTCAGTGGTTGGTGCTTGCCCGGTTCCTAGCGGAGGCTGGGGACAGGGCGCCGAGCTGCAGAAAGGTGAGGGGTTGGGGCAGACATTTGGAGGGGGCATGTGCGGATGCGTGCACGCTCCCCTCCGCTGGCGTCATTGCACAGCCCAACTCCAGGGAAGAAAAGCAGTGAAAATAATAGAAGGGCCGCAGCTCTATGGTGGAAGGCGCCTCACAGGCCCTCGCTCCCGGCTAGCCATGGTGCTGGCCCACTGAATCCGGTCTCCAGTGGGGGTTGGGGAACACCGCTGGCCCAGCCAGGGGGAGCAAGCCCTGGGAGTATGGGTCAGTGTGGGCTGGTGGACGCTGGGGGCTCCCTCCGGAGGACAAGCCGGCTCAGGAGAGTAAAGAAATAGCCACAAAAAAAAAAAAAAAACTACTATCGTGCCCACCAAGTAAGCCATATTTGGGCCTTGGACAGTTGACACCTCAATCACACTGAATCTATACTCAAGGCTGTTTCACTGCTAAACTTTAACGAGATGCCCACAACCCCCCAACAGAGGATGCTCAAGACCAAGAAAAACAGAAGAGACCTCAGATCTTCCACCAAACTCCTGCTCTCTGAACCCCAGATATGCAGTATCATGGGCCAGAAATCTTTCTCAGTGTCTGCCCCCAAGTTACAGAATAACCTCTGGCTGTGAACGGACTCATGTCCTCAACCTTCTGACTTTTAAAAGGGGTCTAATGGGGACTTCCGGTGACGTCACCTTCCATGGCAGACTGAGTTTAGCAGGGCTCCCTTGTGTGAATCCTAATCTGGTCTCATCCTTGCCATTAAACTGGCCAGCACTACCAGAAAAAGCAAATTAGAAGAGAGAGAATGATGGCTACCAGACAGAGACTTTGGGAATTTGCAGCGAGTAACGCTGGAAAAGATAAAACTGACGGGGGCCATGCGGGCATGCAGTGACAGCTGTTCTTCCTCGTGGTGGGCCGACTCCCCGATCCAGCTCAACATGATAAAGCTACCTTTACCATTACATCTAAAAAGTTATTTAAAGACTTGAGGAGACTGAGTGATACCCTTTCGAACATCCGTCAGAAACTTGCTCATGCACGCTGAGACTTTAAAAAATCAAGAACAGAAGGTGCAGGACCTGGAGACTTCCAGTGGTGCCATGGAGTAAGAAACAGAGCAAGTTGGAGCTCTCTCCCTGCAATACACATTAAAAATTACAGCAAGAGCGTTCTGAATGGACTAAAACAGCCAACTGTCTACTTTAACAAACACCTTGCTATATGAATCTGCGAGGGGCTTATCATAATCGATTCTGGATTTTTAATTCGTATAAGGATCAGGGAGACAGTGATATCTCTGACAACAAGGGAGAGATGGCGGTTTTGGAAGATAATAAGCACACCCACCACAGTAGTAAAAATACTCCGGGCAAGTCATCCCGCCCCCCAAAGTCGATCCTGCAGGCCATCCAAGATTTTCGCTCGGAAGTCAAACAGATCCTCCTCGACCTCCGCACAGATCTGGGGCAATTACAGAGCCACCTGGATGAGGCCGACTTACAGATCACCTCCAAGAGGGAGTGCCTGGACGCCCTCAAAACCTCCGTGAAACAGCTGGCACTCCTACAACTCCAAACCATCCATAAGCTGGAGGATGCGGAGAATGGAGCCAACCAGTGCCCACATTTCACCACAAACTGACCATTATAATATATAAAAACACAATGAAAGCTGCCGCCCATTCACCATAATGGAGCGTGCCCCCGCGCTCTCCCAAAGCATCACGTCATAACGTTGCTGAGAGCAGGGGCAGAACTTGGGCTGCTCTTCAGAGCGGGAAGTCCTCTGGGACCCGGTTTCCCTAAATTACGAGTATTCCTGGAGGTAAGGCACCCATATATCGGTTGCAATAACAAACACTGGTGAATCTCTTTAAAAAAGAAATACAGAACATAATGGACTCCAAGATACTTCAGACCCTGACCTACCTAAAACAGGCCAATTATGAAGGCGGTGTCAGGGCAACTCGTCTCCTGGCCTGGAAATTAAGAAATAGGAAATGCACCGAAACTATCTTAAAAGCTAGGCATCCAGTGACAAAACAAATTTCTCATTCAGATGAACATATCAGATCGTCCTTCCTTGAATTTTACCAAGCTCTATATACATCCTCTCGTGTCTCTTCAGATTCTGGTGCCAGGTCAGAGTTCCTAACTAAACTGTCATTTCCAAAACTACCAGACACACAACGAGTTACTCTTGAATCTCCCATAAGCCTGGATGAAATTTTAACCCACATTCATGCCCTCAAGCCCCTTAAATGCCCAGGCCCTGATGGTTTCATGGCAGAATGGTACAAAACATTTGCTGGTCTTCTTCTACCCAAGCTCCTGTCTTCTTACAGAGCGGTGGCGGAGGGGAAGGCTCCGCCACCCTCTTGGCATTATGCAATTACTCCTCTTCCCTAAACCAAATAAGGATGTATCAGATCCGGCTTCATACCGAGCTTTCTCCATTCTCAACGTCTACTATAAGATTTACATGGTTATCTGGGCTTCTAGGCTCGAGATACTTCTACCCTTCCTTATCCATCTCGACCAATCTAGATTTATTAAACATCGAAGCACCACCGACAACATCCGTTGCACCATGTTACTCTTAGAACATATACACTCTAGACAAATCCCTTCGGCTGTTCTTAGCTTCAATGTCGAAAAGGCATTTGATAGGGTTTCATGGAACTTCCTTTGGGGAAACTGGAATGTTTCTCTTTCCCTGATCAATTTCTTCTCTGGCTTAAAAATATATATTCTCAGCCTAAGGCCTATATCCATTTAAATGGAGCAATGTCTCCCCCATACATCTACAACAGGGAACTCGTCAGGGGTGCCCGCTCTTCCCTTATCTTTTTGTCCTTTACATGGAACCCCAGCCATGACTATAAGGCAGGATCCCAGAGTAGAGGGTATTCCCCTGGGCCATAATGCCTATAAAATATCTCTATTAGCGGATGACATCCTTTTAACAGTCTTATCCCCAGAAACTTCAATACCCAGGAAAAATCATGTCAGACAAACCTTGTGAAGTTCTACGATTGGGTGACGAGTGCCCTGGACCAGGGTAGGCTGGTGGACGTCCTCTTTCTTGACTTCAGCAAGGCGTTTGACTTGGTTCCTCACAGGGGCCTGTTGGATAAGCTGGGGGAAATGGGGGTGGGAAAACGGATGATCAGATGGATAGGAAATTGGCTCTCTGAGCGTACCCAGAGGGTCATGGTTGGGAAGCTAGTCTCATCTCCAAGGAGGGTCATCAGTGGGGTCCCTCAGGGATCGGTCCTAGGGCTCCTCCTGTTCAACACGTATGTCTCTGACATAAGAGAGAGAGAGAGTATCAGGAGTGAAATGAGTCTCTTTGCGGATGACTGAAAGCTAGGAGCGGTGGTGGATGGGGAAGGTGGCCCTGCTGGGGGACCTAGATGCTCTGGAGAGGTGATCAAGGAAGTGGGGACTGAGATTCAATGCAGGGTTCTACACCTGGGCATCAGAAACCTGGGCCAAGTGTATACCCTGGGGGAGGAAATGCTACAAGTCTCGATGGCTGAGAGGGACCTGGGGGTGGTGGTGGATGTCAAGATGAACAACTCTGAGACTTGTAGGAGGGCAGCGGCCAAAGCCAACAGGATGCTGGGATGCATCGCCAGGGGGATTACCTCCAGGTGAGGGAAGTGATACTCCCTCTGTATATCTGCTTGGTTAGGCCACACCTCAAGTACTGTGTGCAGTTTTGGAGGCCGCACTTAAAAAGGGACACTGCATTCCTAGAAAGGGTCCAGAGGAGGGCAACCAAAATGATCTGGAGCTTGGGGGAAGAACCTATGGGAAGAGGCTCGAGGAGCTCAACATGTCCACGTTGGAGGACAGAAGGGACAGAGGGGATATGATAGAGATCTTCAAGTACATGAAGGGGATAAATAAGGGAGGCTCCTGTCGGGGTGCTCCAAAGGAAGAAAGGGGGGGCAACTAGAGGGCACGGGTGGAAGCTGGGCGGGGAGATGGGGGAGGAGGAGGTGCTACTTCACTGAGAAGGTGGTGGAACCATGGAATGCGCTGCCCGGGGGACTAGTGGAAGCTGAGACGGTGGAGGGGTTCAAGAAGGCTTGGGACCAGCCCGGTGGCCCTGAGGGCTGAGGCGCTGGATGCCTTACCTCGTACCATGCTGGCGACTCGTGTTCGGGAACGAGCACGGGCCGCCGGGGGTCGTCCGGAGGAAGGATGGAGTGCCTAGCGGCTGCTCTCTTTCTCCGGGGGTCCTGCACACTCCCGCCACAATACAGCCATCTGGGGGAGCCCGGCTGGAAGGTGCAGTAGATGGGGAAGCAGCAAGGGCATTGGGCAGATGTCGGCAGAGGGGCGGAGCAGGAGGCACGTCTCTGCACGCCTCCTAGCTTACTGGCCCCCATTCCACGCCGATGTCCGGGGACAAACAAGGGAAAATCACCTCGGTCTCTACTAGGCAACGACTCCTCACTGCAAGTTTTTGGTTTGTCGGGGCAGACTCCGTTGTACCAGGTCCACGTCACAGTAAGCATGGCTCTGAGGAGGTAAGAACAGGGGTGTTCCTCCTCACCCTATCCGGGCACCTAGGTTAGTGGAACGGCGTACTCTAGGGGCAGACCACGATGAGAGAGGACCATGCAGAAGAAGCTGTCTGAGAGAGAGAGTGAAGAGAGGAGGCAGTATGGCACATAAATACAAGGTTAAAAAAAAAAAAAAAAAAGGAAGGGTTGGGACAGGGGAAGGGTTGTGCTGGTAAAGTCCGATACAAGGGGAATATCTTGGACAGGGAATGGAAAATCCCGAGGGGTGGGGAGGGGACAGCAAGATCAGCTCCCAGGTTGGGGGCTGACCAAACAAGCAGATATGAAAGACCATTAGGCCTACTCTTCTGGCATTTTAGTATGTTAGTATAAATTAGCTCTGAACTCTCCATTGGGCCCTCTCTCCCTCATCCGCTACCATACACATTTTCGCCCCCTCACTTAGACCAGGGTTACGTTTACTGTGAATGACAGGGCGTAACTCAATTTTCCCAGTTAATTACAAAGGGGCCATGCATGCCCTTTCAGATGTTACAGGACAAAATATTTTTGAGAACTCAGGATTTCCACAGATACCTGCAGGTACACCACTTCATTAACAGTGATAACAATAAAACCTAACAAATTAGACCTTTAACTCCTTGAGAAGACTTCATTTATTAGATGGTGACCTTACAGGTCAAACTGAGGTGTATTTCAGTCATATATAGGTGGTTGGAGGACCCCGGGGTGGAACCCCTCAGGGGAATCAGGGTAGTATGGAAGGGGGCAGTGTGTTGTCCCATACCAAACAATGCATGGGTGATATGTCTTAGACTGGGTTGGCGGGTGACGTCCTTGCATATTTGGTGAGAATTCTACTGGAGAATTCTTGTTAAATATTTCAGAACCCCAACTGTGACCAAGCATTTTGGCACTACTGACACAGCTGATTATTAGAAAGGATATGGGGATAAAGGCTCCCTCTAGCATATTTTTGGGGGCTTGCCCTAAAGTGGGCATCTTTTGGTCAAGCATTACAGATAGCATTCAGAGGATTTTTTAATTAGTCATTCCAGATACCTTTATGGACTGGGTGCTAGGTTTTCCTACAGTAGTACAGCCTCCCCCAGATAAGCAATACTTGCCGTTAATACTGCTGGCAGTGGCACTGAAGTGTATCACAGCCCACTGGCTTCAGAGGGCACCCCCCCCTCCCCGTACAGGAATGGCATAACAGAGTGCAATATGTCTATGACATGGAATTTATGATGGCCAAACCTCGACTCAGGGTAGACAAACATTTAGATGGGTGGCATCCATGATTACAATGGGTAGAGGAACAGCAGGGAACTGGTCTGCTTGTCTGAGAGGCCTCTCGGTAACTAAATTTAATGGGTAATTCTCTTTCAGACCTTCCAGAAACTTTGTTTACTCTCTTTTTTACTTAGGATGTTCCCCACTATATTGATGTTTTTTTTCCCCATTCTGGCAGTACAGACGACTTTTTATATGGTGACTGGAGTGAAGTGAAGTGAAGTGATATGATGTGATCCCTCCACACATGGGCATGGACATTCTTATTAACTTTGAGGTGCACGAAATTTTCAATTTGGATTGTTCAGTTTCCAATTCCATGTTATATGAGGTTTCTTTTTCTCTTATCTGTAATGACACATGGGAATAGGCTGGTGCATTTTGAAAGTGGAATTTTTAACAACACGTATAGATTGTACTCATGCACCTGATGTACGATTGTTCTAAGCACCAAGAAATGTACTTTGGTATTGTTTTGGCTCTTAAATAAAGACGAGTTTCCCACAAAAAAAAAAAGTTAAAGGAATTACTACTAAACAAGTCTATATGCTGATACTTCCAACTACTTGAACTGGGCTTTCTCATCAATTTGCCCTTAACTCTCAAATGTATTGCATCCTTTAATCAGTAGCTATTTATTGATTCTTGTATATAACATGCAGTATATTGACTTGGCCCTTACTCAACACTTGTGATCTTGCACTATAAATCTGTACAGTGCACTGTTTGTAGCTATTCTAACCTGTAATGATTCATGTCTGCGCATTGCCTACCAATGCCCTGCCTTAAGGCTCTGATAGGGCCTGAAAACAGGCCAGTGCTTGGCCAGCTGCATGCCCACTGCACCTCGTTACCAAATTAATAAAAAAAAAAAAAAATTTCAACCACCCAACTGAGTAAATGTTATCAGTTCCGTCTGGTTGAGGTGGCTAAATGACATTGTGCAACCTTTGAGAATTCATTGCCTCACAGTATGCAATTCAGTGCTTTTAGGATCACAAGATCGGCCACTCCTCCAAGTTTATCCTTTGCAGAAACAGTACATCATGTGATTCAATCAGCACTGAACCAACCGACGCTGAGGATTTATCTGCATGACAGGATCCCTAATAATAAAACCATAAAAGGGCCTTGCATGCAAATTCTCAAAACATGGGAATGCAGGGGTGTCTTGTTTAATTTGTTTATGCCAGTTGCAAGCTAAATTTTTTTATTTTTAAATGTCAAACATACTCTAATGATGTAATTTAATATACATTTATAAGGTGAATGGGGTGTCTTTCACGCCTGCAAGAGGTCACCCCGTGTGTCTTCAGGGTGCCAGAACCATTCTCTCACCTCAAAAATGCACAAGTAGACACTCTTTATGCTTAACTGTGGATCAACGGCTTTTTTGTTTGTTTGTTTCTTAGTTATAAAGTCCTCAGTCATCAAACTAAATACCCATACTGTGATGAACATGGGTGCCTCAGGCTCTGCTAAGCTCTAAAATGTTACTGCTTGAGGCACTGGGACTGCCGGCTTATTTCTCTCTCTCCCTCCCTCCCGTTTCTCACTCCAGGACCTCCCATCCCTTTCATCTGGCCACATCATCCTTTGCTATATATTTGACAGTCTATTCACCAGTTTGGGTTGCTGAGTCCACTAAACAGAAAAAAACTGTGAATCATAAGATCTGTGTTTATATATTTAAAGTACAACAAACAGCAGACAAATGCAGAAGATGTAATCTCATTTTCACGGAGGGGGTCAGTTTGTACATAAAGTTATAGTCATTTCTTAAATACAGTCTCAGGCATACCACAAGGTGGTTCAGGAATGACAAGATAACATAACTGTACAGACATTTATTAACTGGTCATTCCTTGTGGGTACTGTGACAAGTTTATGACGCGACTCTGGAGCGAGGATTTAAAGGGGGCCATATGATGGGTTGCATTCAGGGTAGTTTGGTAGCCTGTTCTAACTGCTTAGGACTAGGTCAAAAAGATAGTAATTTGAGATAGCCCGAGTAGTTTTCTCTGCAGATCTAAGAGAGCAGGGTTTTGGTGCTGCAACAAAAACGGATGTAAGATTTGGGGGTGGATAAGTCAGCGTGTCTGCTTTCATGCTGCTGACCTTTGCCACTACAACCATTCATACTACAGACAGAGCAGCAATGAGTTCTGGAGTCACAGCCCAGGGGCAAATTTACAGTCTGTTGCAGAGGACATCTACTTTAGGCGTTACATTCTTGGAAGCTGTGTGTGGTAGAATATGTTGCCACAGGCCAGGATAGGCAGAAGGTACTGCTTCATTTAGTTTTTCTTGACAGGGAAAGGAGGCCTAGGCAATTCTGCTTATTTTCAGCCTTGTCTGGTGGGGGGGGGGATACAGATGTAAACCAACTGAAACTGAACCAGATTGTACTGTTGGTAGTACAGTACTTTCAATGAATGGGGGAAATTTGGTCAGGACACCGGGGAAATTCCCCTACTCTGTCTGTAGGGGGATCCTTGGCCATCTGCGTTGCAATGGCCAGTCCGTGTGAGCCGTCGGAGAGGATGGATGTCGAAGGTGCAGGGGAACACGCCTCCTCTCCTGTACTGCTGCAGCCAGAAGCCGTTGAGGAAGCTTGTTCTGTTGCTGAAGTTGCTGACCTCAGCATTCTGGAAGCTAATATTCCTTCCCTTCTGACAAAAGGAGAGACTCTTTCAGTGTTCCTACCTGTTGCTGACAAAGCTCGTTTATTGGATATGCGCTCCCAGCTACATGAAAAAATGGACTTGCTGGATAAAGAAATTGTAGCTCTCCCGGTGGATCCCATAACTGTTTGTGTGAGTTCCCCTTTGATGGTTTCTAGTCGGCCTCTTCCTGTGGAGGGACCTGCAACGTCTAGTGCACCGCAGGATCCCGTCGTTCCACTGCCCACAGTGGATGCATCTTCGGACTCTGGGGCTGGCAGTTCAAGTTCAATGTAACCAAAGCCCCCGTCTGATCAGTCCGGCATCTCGAGTCAGTGTCATGGTGAGTCTCCACAAACCGCCCAACGGTTTTCGAGGAGCGAGGAGTCAACATTAGGACACAATCCTGCAGGTCCTGTCTTTTCTTTTTCATCACGGTCTCAGTGTCCTGGATGGAGCAAGCAACCAGGCAGGCTTCTGGTTGCCTTGCCTTCCCCTGTCACAGTTGCTGACAATTTGGGTTTGGATTCTCTATATCCACGAACTGGACTGCCTTGGTCTCCTGAATCAGCCTTGAAGGACGCTGGCTGGGAACTATCGGATAACTGCTCTTGGTCGTCTAACCTACAGGACCCTTCTTACGTGGAGATGATACAGCATGCTGCAGCGCCGGTGGCCACTGAGATTTCTGCCCTTCAGAGTTCCAATTCACCCCGGGGTAACTCTTCTTCTGTTTATAATGACTCTAATGATAAAAGTATAGTTTGTGAGGATGTTACTATTTCAAGGCCTGAGATACAGCCTAGTGAGGTAGTCCCTTCTTTTTCAAGTTTTGTAGTGGGGGAGGATGCTCCTCCTGTAGTACCTGAGCATTTAGGTCCTGATCCTGTGTTATTACAAGAACCTGATGAGGCGTCGGGTAGACCTGTGGGTTTTAAACTCACGGATTTGTTTAGTAATAAGGGCGAACCTGCCCCAAGACGTAATGCTGTACGTCTCCTGTATAAGGGTGGGTTGGAGTGTCCCCCTGACAGGGTAGATGTTGCTAAAAACTTGCTCAAGGGTTCAATGCATTTCTTTTCCTCTGAAATCTCTGCTTTAATCAGCTTGGGGAATGCTAATTATGATGTAAGCTTTAAGAATGTGTCCAGCTTAGATCGCTTCTGGGATCAGTATGCTACCTGTAAATCTTCCCCTTTGGTCCCCTTTTCATGTTCTTCCTTTAACCAAGCTGGCTACTAAAAACATTACTATTATGTTTAAAAACAAAGGGGTTAATATTGAAGATATTCTGTTTTGGCTGAAGCAGTGTTGTGAAGGTTTGAACAGACCTACTCCTACTTTGGACAGTGAACAGATTTGGGACTGGGGGTGGAGGGTTAGAGTTAAATTGTACTCTACGAACATGGGACCTAACCACTTGCCCAGTTTTTTTTTCTTTCTAGGGAGAGATAAGGGGATGATTTTTTTATGCCGGTCAACCCAAATCATGCTTTAAATGTGGTTCTAGGGCTCATTTGAGCTCGGCCTGTGACACGGTTAAATGCAGTCATTGTTTGGAATTTGGTCATGCTTCCAGTTCTTGTTTAAATTTATTTAAATGTAATTTGTATGAACATACCGGTCACACATATGGTCGATACCCTTGGGCATCACATAATAGGAATTACTGTCCCTTTCATGAGGGTTTGATTAATATGGCCAAACAACAACAGGCTAAGAGGATTGCAGAACATGATTTACGAGTTGGCATGGAAACTTTACATCAGTCCCAGCAGATGAAACCCTCCGAGGTTGTGATTGAGAAGGATACTTGTTTACCCCAGGGTACCGTGGAGATAGTAAAGGACACCAGTACTACTGAGGTAGTTGTTTCCCCTGCTCAGGCTCTCTCTGTGTCAGATAATCTTGGTGAAATGCCTCCCCCTCCCCAGGCTCCCCCAAAGTCAGACTGATCGGTGTTTCTTAAAGTAAGGCAAAAACAGAATAGAAAGGGGTCCATGGTTTCTAGTCGGGGTAATGTTACTGGGGTCACGACTTGGAAAACTGGCAATAAATTTGCATTACTGTCTACTGATGGTACAGATAGGGATTCTGCAGATGAGGAAACAGATACCTCATCTATTATTTCCAATACTGACACGGGGAAGGGTGGTGACACAGACCCTATCGCTAAAAGGACTAGACAAAGTCGATGGAGTAAGTCCCCCTAGTTTCTCTGTATGGACTCTTTGTCAGTTCTTTCTCTAAACATTAATAGTATTAAGGGTGACAGGAAGCTGGGGGGTTATGCTTTCTCTGGCCGAGATGCATTGTGATATTGCGGGTCTGCTGGATACTAGGCTAAAGACTAATCAAGAACTTAGTCAAGCCTCTAGGGCATGGCCGCATGGGCCCTCTTTTTGGTCTTCTGGCACTGATAAATATGATGGTGTGGGTATTTCATTCTCTAATCCTGCCCTTAAGGTGTCTAGACTTGTTGACATTTCCCCAGGGGGGGCATTGTTGCTGAACATTTCTTTTCATTCTGAAAGGTTTTGGTTGATTGCACTATATGCCTCCAGACCAAGGCACAAAGAGTAGCCCTTTTAAACTTGTACAGCCTTTTTTGCATACTTCAAGATTGGTTCTTTGGGTTGGGGATTTTAACTGTGGTTTGCATCAGTCAGATAGGGGGCTTCAGACTTCTAAACTTTTTTGTGATTCTGTTGCCCTTAACAATATAGTCTCCACTGCCCATCTTCAGGATGCCTATCGGGTCCTTCATCCTAGGGGTGGGTCCACTTACTTCCAGGGAGAGTGCAGAACCAGGATAGAGTTTATCTTCCTTTCTAGCACACTTCACGTAGTTCAGTGTACTACTTTCGGGAGTGAATTTTCTGACCATGCTGCCTTACATGTTAAGATCTCATGGTCTGATGTTCCCCGCTGTAAAAAGAATAGATGGAGACTTAACGATTCTATGTTGAACAACCCAAAGGTTCAAAAGCTATGGAGACGGGAATGGGCTGCTAGATTATCTGTAGCCGATCTGTATGAGGATTTATCCTTATAGCGGGAAGAATCTAAGGTTAGGTGGAGACAGGTTTTTCAGAAACAGGCAGCTGATGTGCATACTTGCCAATACAAGAAGTACTTGGCATTACGTCAGCAGCTCCAAAATCTTATTTCCTTATCAGATAGTTCACACCAGGATTATAGTTCACAAATCTCCATTCTTAGTTGTCGGATGAGGGAACTGCAGTATGATAGGGCTAGTTCTCTGGGGCAAGAAGCACGGTTTGGGACTAAGTTGTCCAAAGGGGGGTTGGATCCCTTTAAGGAATGTAAGGGCAGGGTGGAGTCTAGGGTAATTTCTGGCCTTGTATCTCCCTCGGGGGATCTTGTCAGTTCCCTGGAACTATTAGTGGATGTCACTGAAACTCATGTTTTAAATATATTAGGGACTGAATCTGCTGATGATAATGCGGAGGGATTTTTAGGCTCTCTTAATCTACCCCACCTCACAACTACAGAATGTGTTATGCTATCTAAGGAAATTTCTGAGGAGGAGGAGGAGGTAGTTCAGGCAATCAGTAGCCTACAATTCAGCTCGGCCCCTGGGTCCGATGGACTCTCGGCTGGTTTTTATACTACATTCACGGCAGAACTGGCTCCAGCTCTAGCTATTTTGTTGTCCAGGGCTCAATTTTCAAAATCAATGAAAGAAGCTATTCTGATTTTAATTCATAAAAAGGGTCCAGTCTCTGACCTTAATAATTGGAGGTCTTTGAGACTTCTGAACATGGATAGCAAGATCATTGCTAAAATTCTGTTGGCTAGGCTTATTCAGGTAGCAAGGCTTATCAGTCCAGTTCAGACTTGTGGTGTTCCTGGTAGATCCCACAATGATAACCTTATCTTGTTGCGGGAATTATTGGCCTTGGGGGATTTGAACCATATTCAGGGGTGGATGCTTGGGATGGACCAGGAGAAAGCATTTGATACTGCTGATTGCTGATACCTCTTCCTGCTTTCACCCTACCTAATGACTGATGTCTCCTGCCATACAGTAGTATTTCCTCACCTCTATATAACCCTCTTACTGCCTCAGCCTGTCCCTGCTCCTTTTCCCTGACCATATACAATCTTGCACTGCAGGCATCTCCCTTACACTTACATATACTCATATAATCTAATTTCATGGCTTGCTCCCCTCTTCCTCACTTATCGACCTTTTCCTTAATGACATCCCCTGCTCTCAATGGTTATTTCTTCCTGCTGTATTACCTTTTTTTGTGTACCTTGTTCTGTTTATATATGTCATGTCACCTGATAATTTATTGTCCAAGGTCCTCTCTACTCATTGCATAGGTGGGCACATATGAACTTATGAATGGTCTACTCTGTAGGTCTCTAATATATTGTATCCACTTTAACTCATTGTATGTAAAGCGCTTTACTTTGTATGTTCCAATATATTGTATCCTCTTTAACTCATTGTATGTAAAGCACTTATAAATTGTTATCCTGTTAAGTTTCTGCATGTCTGTACTCTCCCGGGTCGTGCCTGAAAATAGTCATTTTATGGCTAGTGCACTTACCCGGTTAACAAAAGCTAAATAAAATAAATAAATAAGGTTTCTCACCAGTTTTTATTTTCAGTTCTGGCAGCGTATGGGATTCCTTCTACATTCATACAATGGATTAAAACTCTTAATTCTGAGGCAGTCATTATTCCCAATGTTAATGGGTGGTTAGGAAACAGGGTAGTGGTCAAATGTGGGGTTCGACAGGGGTGTCCCTTGAGCCCCCTGTTGTACAATTGTAGTATTGATATGTTGATCTGAGCCATCCTTCAATACCCTAGGGTGATTGGCTTACACGGTCCACAATTTCCAGCCCCTGTCAAAATGTTGGCTTACGCGGATGACTTAGTTCTTACCGTGGCTGCCGATACTAATGAAACAGGTTTGGTGGATATCCTCCAACAATATTCGGCTGTTTATGGTTCTCAGGTTAATTCTGAGAAAATTACTGGATTCCCCCTAGGGAACTTACCTATTCCTGTTTCTGGTTCCTTTGCTGGGATCAGGGTTTCTCTAGAGCCCATTAAGATTTTAGGTTTATGGTTTTGATCAGGGGATATGCAATCTCTTAACTGGAACGCTGCCTTGGGGAAGGCCGATAGGCTTGTTGCTGGGTGGAAACAACACCAAATAGGTAAAAAGAAATGTTTTTTTTTGCTCACGTCTTTGGTAGTACCAATATTTTTGTACCTCTGTTATGTTTTCCACCCCTCCTATGAAATTATTTTCCAGATTATATAGTGGTTTTTTTTCAGGGTTTCTGAGGATCTCGATTTAACCCTATTAAACGAGGTTTGACCTATCGACCTATAAAAGAGGGAGGTGTGGGGATGTTGAATCCCGTCGCCTTTTTTATAGCATTTTTTTGAGTCATAGTTTTGGTTTAGCCTTAAAACCTGGTATGACAGTTTGGAAGCCTTTCATACTAGTCTGGCTTCTGCCTTGTCTTTCCCCCATGGGAACAGAAAAAGCAGAGGTTTTTTAGCCAGAACCCCTGGACTTCCATCCGATGGCTTGGAGGCTATGAAACGTTTCCTGGAGTTTTATACCTCATGAGTTCTGTATATTAGGCAGGAAAGCCTTATATGACAAGATTTGGAGACAGAGAGCTCTGAACCCTGTAGAATTCCCTTTTTGTCCGCCAGGTCAATACTCCTGGATATTGCAACAACTTTCCAACCCCAGGATACCTCCGTATATATGGGATACTGTATGGTTGGATAATTATGGCAGGCTTAGTGTGAAAGGGAATCATAAGCATAAAATGTTGATTGATAGGTATTGTCCTCGGGAGTCTTGTGTAACACTACTAGAAACCTAACAGCATTTGTTTCTTGACTGTCAATTTGCTGTGGATTTTTGGAATCTCCTTGCTACAGTTTGGTTTAAACCTCTCTTTTCTAACCTTTCATATGAGGATCTTATGTTTGCTACCAATATTGTTTTAAGTAAGAAATATCATGCCGAAACTATTTATATTGTTTTGACCTTAGTAAGATATTTTTTTGTGGCAGGCCAGATGTCTGTTGCTTTTACATCAAAAATGGATACCTCCACATGAAGTTGTACATAATGTTGGGAAAGCTGTTACTGCAGTTAAAACATCTGACTTTTCAAAAAACTCTAGGACTCAATTTAGACTTTTATGGCTTAACTGTGAATCATGGACTTTGGGGTGATTGATTGGTTTACTGTTTTGTATGCCTTTTTTATTGTCTTTTTTTGTACTGTATTTTGTATTATTTCACCGTCATTTTTCTTGTAATGAAGTCCAATCCTTCTCAATAAAATTCCCTTACTCTTCTGTAGGGGACAAACTGGCCATCAGTCCAAGATGGCCACAGCTGGCAATTCCACAGAGAAGATCGATGTGTTTAAGGTATGGCAGCTGTCCTCCTACCCTGCTTTGAATTCGTTAGAGGCTGTAGAAAATGCTACTATTACGGAAGAAATGCAAGAGGATGGTATGGGCTCCGAGATCTTTTTGTCTACTGAAGATCTGTCAAATAGCACGGACAATAATGAACATATAATCACAGACAAGCCTGGGAAACAGCATGATGTACAGCAAGCTCACATTGAACACCAAACTGAAATGTCATTATTACAATTGGAGGAAGAAAGTACAGTTACGTAAGAACTTACCGTAACAGTAGATCTTCGAGAGAGGCTCTTGCAGTAGGTAATTACATATAGGACTGACGCCGGCCGGCAACAGGACCCCACGGAAAAATTTCTAGCTAGCAGTCCCTGGCGAGGGACTGCCCCCATGTCAGGTGACCGGCGTCATATGACGTTGGTATAAAGGGGCGGTCCCGGATGCCCACCTTCCAGTTCTTTCCCGCCACAGGCCCGGAAGGCCCGGACAAGAGAGAAGCAGATGTTTCCATTCCTGGAAAAAGAGCTGAAAAAGCCTAGGGGGATGGAGGGCGGGAAGGTATTACCTACTGCAAGAGCCTCTCTCGAAGATCTACTGTTACGGTAAGTTCTTACGTAACTGTACTATCTTACTTCGAGAGGGCTCTTGCAGTAGGTAATTACATATAGGACTGAATCCCAAGCAGTCTGGAACAAATAAAAGGCACCGGGAGGAGGAAACTACTCCAGAAAGTAGCGAAGCCTTGCAATCCTCAAGACAGGAGGCCTTGCAAAACAGCTAGCCCGAAGCCTGCTCTACGGCGAGAGGCAATGTCCAAACTGTAGTGTTTCGTAAAGGTATGGACAGAAGTCCAGGTGGTGGCAGCACAGATGTCTGCCACAGACACATTCTTGAAACAAGCCGCAGAGGCCGCTACTCCACGAGTGGAGTGACCTCCGACTTGACCCGGAAGGGTCTTATTGTACTTGTCATAACAGAAAGTGATGCAATGAGCCAACCACTTTGACAGGCATTGCTTGGAAACAGCATTGCCTTCCCTTTTGTGAGCAAAAGAGACGAACAACTGATCAGTCTTTCTGAGATCCTTTGTCCTGTTGGTGTTGTATCTCAGAATCCGGTGAACATCCATGGTATGGAGTAAATATTCCCCTTGGTTGGAGTACTGCGTGAAAAAGGCAGGTAACTCTTATGGACTGATTTAAGGTAGACTCTGCTACCACTTTAGGTAGAAACTTAGGATTAGTCTGAAGAGCCACTCGTTCTTTGTGAAAAACCAAATAGGATTTTACATAAGGGCCTGGAGCTCGGAAATTCTTCGAGCGGAAGTAATGGCCACCAAGAAGAGCATCTTCCACGAAAGAAACTTCAGATCTGCGGTTGCTGCAGGTTCGAAGGGAGGAAGGGTGAGTTTCTCGAGAACAAAGTTCAAGTCCCAAGGGGGAGGAGTTCGGATGGGGGGCCTCAGATGAAGGACCCCTCTAAGAAAGGTCTTAGAGACCTCTAATTGGGCAAATGCTTTATCTGCGAAAGGAGCATGGTAGGCTGAAATAGCAGCCATGTGCACTTTCAAGGAGGAATGACTGAGACCCAGGTCGAAGAGATGACGTAAATATTCCAGCAGAACAGCCACTGAACAGGAGAAAGGCTCCACATTCCGAGAGGCGGCCCAAATAGAAAATCTCTTCCATTTCATGGCATAAGTGGACTTAGTGGAGGGTTTTCTAGCCTCCACCAGAATCTCCACCACTTTTGGAGAGACACCAAAACGAGATTGAGCTAGGTCTGCAGGAGCCATGCATGAAGTTGCAGGGACTTGAGGCCTGATGGACCAGGGTCCCTGATCCTGGGTCAGCAAACCTCGAGATAAAGGAAGAGGAAGAGGAGGAACTCTGAGTATTGTTGTAGAAGAGAGAACCAGATTTGCCTGGGCCAGAAAGGAGCAATCAGAATCATTCTCGCTCCTTCTGTGGTTAGTTTCTGCAATACTGAGGGACCAGAGGAACTGGGGGAAAAGCACAGACGAATCTGCCCTTCCAGTCTAGAGACAGAGCGTCACTCCAGAAAGCGCCTCGCTCTGGAACGAGCAAGCAAAAGGCGGGAAGTTTTGCGTTTTGGGAAGAGGCGAACAGGTCTATCTGAGGAGTCCCCCAAAGCTGGAAGATGTCGTCTAGAACCTTTTGGTCCAACTCCCACTCGTGTGGCAGAGCAGAGGAGCAGCTTAGCTTGTCTGCCAGGGTATTGTCGACTCCTGAAACATGGATCGCCATGAGGTGAAGGTTTTGAAGCGTTGCCCAGTCCCAAACTCTCATTGCTTCCCTGCATAGAGGGTAGGATCAAGTCCCTCCCTGCTTGTTGATGTACCACACCACGCACATGTTGTCCATCTGGACAGCTAGGTGACCGGGAAGGATGTATTGGTGAAGGGCTTGGAGAGCATATAGTACTGTTCGTAGCTCGAGCACAGTGATGTGGAGAGCTAGCTCCAATCTGGACCATAAACCCTGGGTTCGGTGAGGACCCAGATGGGCTCCCCAACCATCGCCTGATGCGTCCGTGGTCAGAGTCTGGGAGGGGGGAGGATGACAGAAGGGGACCCCCCGAAACAGGTTCTCTCGAACCATCCACCATTGCAAGTCTCTTGTCATCGGCGAGGAGATCAGAACTGGATGATCTAGGTCGTCTACGAGTTGATCCCACTGGGAGCAGACAGTCCACTGAGATATCCTCATGTGGATCCGCGTGCGGGGAACTGTGGGGATGGCGGCCGCCATGAGCCCCAAGAGACGGAGAACCGACCTCGCCGGAACCTTCCTGCGTTCTGATAGCAGGGAAATCTGTGACTGAAGAGAGGCCGCCCTGTCCGGAGGAAGGAAGGCCTTGCTCACCATTGTATCGAGGATAGCCCCAATAAACTGAAGTCTCTGGGAGGGATCCAGATGAGACTTGGAATGGTTGATGGTGATACCCAGGCAAGTGAAAACCTGCTGGGTGAGGGAGAGAAAATGCATGAGCTCCTCCCTGGATGAGGCCACCAGGAGCCAGTCGTCCAGGTAGGGGAACACTTGAACTCCCATAGTACGCAGGTGGGCCGCTACCACTGCCAGGCATTTGGTAAAATCTCGGGGTGCCGAGGAAAGACCAAACAGGAGTGCCCGGAATTGGTAATGGTCCCCCTGGAAAGCAAACCGGAGGTACTTACGATCGCGAAGGACAAATGGGGATGTGCAGATGTCGTCCTGCATATCAGCGCACAAAGCCATTGACCCGGCGAAGAAGGCAGAAGGGTTTGTAGGGAGAGCATCCTGAACTTTTTGTATTCCACGTAAAGGTTCAAGGCTGCTGAGATCGAGAATGGGTCTGAGATCTCCCGTCTTCTTTGGGACCAGGAAGAAATGAGAATAGTAACCCGTCCCTTGAAGGTGAGGAGAAACGGGTTCTATATGCCTGCTTCGCGAGAAGAGCAGATATTTCTTCCCGGACCAAAGGAAGATGGTCTCTTGCATAGGACGACTTCAGAGGGGGGTGGCGGGGTGGTTTCTGTAGAAACTCTATGGAATGCCCCTCCGCTATAATCTGAAGCACCCATGAATCCGTTGATATCCTCTCCTAACCCGGAAGGTGGAGGGAGAACCTCCCTCCTACCGGTTCCTCCAGTGTGTCCGGAGGCGGTGGGAGAGGGGAGGAGTCAGGTGGTGTGGGTCAGCGCCGCAGCTGGGGCACCCGCTGCTTTTTTGGGCGGTGGGGGCCTGGCAGCTGCGGGTGCCGGGCGTTTAGTGGCCCGCCTTCCTTGGGGTTTCGCTTGTGGCCGACTGCGTCTGCGAAAAGGACGGCGTTGTTGGGGATGGGGACGGTACATGGAATCCACGGATTTCAGAGCTGTCCCCTTCTCCTGCAAGTCGGTGATGATGTCCTTGACATCACCGCCGAAAAGCACTGAACCCCTGAAAGGTGCTTCCTGGATTGCTGACTGCACCTCTGGGACCAAACCTGACACGCGGAGCCAGGCATGACGCCGAAGACTTACGGCGAACGCGGAGCTCCGCCCGGCAGTGTCCACTGCATCGTATGTCGTCCACAGGATGTGACAACTGGCCGAACGAGCAGAACGGACTAAGTCAGCTAACTCCTGCTTGACTTGGGAGTCAGGTAAGAAGTCAATCTTGGATTCCGCCTGGGTAAGGATGGCCTTCTGGTAATCCCCCATATGAGCTACATAATTCAGGGCCCGAATTCCCAGAGTGGAAGAGGCGTATATTTTTCTTCCATACTGGTCCAGGAGGCGAGATTCCTTATCCGGAGGAGACGAGCTTAGATGTTTAGGATGTGCTGACCGGCTGTGAGTGGCGCTAATCACGACTGAGTCTGCACAAGGGTGAGAATCCAAAAAGTCTACACCCTCTGGAGCCTGGTATAGCCTGTTGGACTTCCTAGGAAGCGGGGCTAAAGCCGACGGTTGTTTCCAAATAGTGGAAACAAGGTGGGCATGAGGCTCGATCTAGGGTGGCACTAAAGTAGGAGCCGTAAGGGGCAGGTCCAGATGTTCGGCAAGTTTGACCCGCTGAGGATCTTGTTCCAGAGAATGCCACTGAGGTACTTCCTGGATCTTCCTGAGCAACTCCATGAAGGAAGAATCCTCCGGAGGAGACTTTGGAGGAGTCCTCGGCCGGGGCTTGGACGGAGAGCGAGGCTCTTCGTCTCTCTCAGAGCATCCGTCGGAGGAATCCGAGAGTGAAGAAGAAGAAGAATCAGAAGCAGAATAAGACTCCCTGGCACGTCTAGGGGGAGGAACAGGTTCCTTAGGGGGGATTCCTGGACACGTGTCCTGCCCCTCTCGGGATCCAGAGGGAAGGACTCTGGGATCCGGAGGCGGTGAGGGAGTGTGCCGTCTCGGGCGTACGGGGGCCGGGGCCGGCACCATCGTCATAAGGCGGCTCTCTACTTCCTTGGTGAGCTGAGCCTTGGCCTCTGCCCACCAGGAAGCCAGAGTCTCCTGCAGATCCACCGGCGGCCGGAGGGACGGTGGAGGAGAGGAAGGGGATAAGTATACGGATTGTATCCGTAGGGCGAGTATCGAAACCCGGCTGCGGGAAAACCAGTGCCGGGTATTGCGGCGTCAGCGGAACCGGCATCGGGTACTGTGGCGCTGGATACTACGGACCCGGGTAAGATGGCGTCGGATAGGATGGTGGGTACCCGGGTGCCGGAGGAGCTGCGGAGCAGGCGGCCCAGAAGAGGCCCACGCGGCGGTCAGCATTGAGAGGTCCGGGGTTGGGCCCAATGGAAGGAATATCCCGCGGCGTGATGGGGCGGCATCGGGACCGCTTTGAGCCGCATCCGGGGGCGTCCAGATCCGGTTCCCTAGGAGGAGGGTCTGACGGGTTGGAATATCCCCCGCATCGCCCGGGGACGGTGGAGAAAAGTCCCGGGGTCAGGCTGGGGTGACTCAGGCTCTCCAGACGGCAGCAAAGGCTCTGGGAACCCGAGTCCAGCCGGGGTTATAGGTTCGTCGCACAGCGCATGTCGGGAGAGCCGGCGTGCGGTTTAAAGGCAGGTTCCAGCGCGGGCGCGGAGGAACCAGCGTCCGACTTCTAGGGGTCCTCGTCGGAGGAGGGCTGAGGAAGGAAGCGGCCCAGTCCGAGGGGCCAGTGTCTTGCGCGCCGCCGAAGGGTCAGGCGTCTTATCAACCTCGCCCGGCCGGAGCCGGAGGAGCCGATGTCCGGATTATGGAGATGCCGCGCCAGTAGGCGCAAGCCTGCGGCGGTACTGAGGACAGAGGCCTCCTTTTGCCCGAGGCACCCGCAAGGCCCGAACACGAGCCCGACGGGCGGGCCGACGCCTCCTCCAAAGCCTTGGAGGCTGCCGTCGGACGGTCCCCCGGAGAGGATGTTACCTGGGCCGCGACTCCGGCCAGAGTCACGGAAAAGGAGGCCTTCTCCCAGTGCCTTTCTTTGTCCTGCTTTTTACGATGTCCTTCAGGAGAAGTCGACGCCTGCCTGAGCTTCTTCAATTCTTTTTCCATTGAAGACATCTTCTATTTAGCAGATGGGCTTCCAGGGACTGTTGGCTTCGTCTGTGGGTAGCCGCGTTGAAGTGCAGGCAACGCGGGCACTTGTCGACTGGATGGTCGGGGCCTAAGCAAAAAAGGCAGAGGGAATGGCCGTCCTTGTGTGGCAGTTGGGAGCCGCACGAGTCGCACTTGTTTTTGGAAGATGTAGGGGACGACATACACCGACACTGACCTGACAATGAGAAAAAAAATACTCAAAACTTCGGTAAAACCGACGAAAGAACAGGGCTTTGCTAAGCACGAACTTTACCACGAGGCGCTGCACAAGCTAATGGCGAGAAAGAACTGGAAATGACGTCCGGGACCGCCCCTTTATACCGACGTCATATGGCGGTCACCTGATCAGAGGCGGTCCCTCGCCATGGACTGCTAGCTAGAAATTTTTCAGAACCTGCCGCCGGCCGGCGTCAGTCCTATATGTAATTACCTACTGCAAGAGCCCTCTCAAAGTAAGATCAACAGTTTTTGAAAGAAAAACAAAAAAAGCTGCAAACCAGAATTGCTAAACTGAAAGCGAGCCCAGTACCTGTCAGAGAAATCCAGCGGTCTGTCTGCTCGGATCAGCTGAGCAGTGACGCAGCTTTATCAAAGGCTTCAACGGCCCCGCCCGAGGTTGCAGAGCCCTCTTCATCTGTCAACACAGCTCCGAGTTTGTCATCCAAAAGTACAACTGGCAGCTATAGTGATCCGATGATTGTGTGCTGAGAGCCACAGGAGACAACACCAGAGAACAAAAAATCTGACAGTAAATTCTGGAGAAGATTAGGCCCACAGAGACATTCGGGCGGCAGGGCAGAGAGGAAAGAACTGGAGCAGCCCACTAATGAGGCCGGTAAGCAATACAAAACCTTTTCTTACTCTACTCATTCTAACTCGGTCCCTCAATCAAATGACATTTCCAATGATAATACAAGCAGCTGCACCTCGGCATTATCAAGAAATACAGAAATAGGGACCAGGAATTGGTCACCGGTTCATGATCTTGAGAATGCCAGCTGGGTCCATACATCAGAGAGACAATGGGTTCCTGACCCAGAGGATCCACAAATCATTCAATATACAGCTGATGTTAACATGCACAGTACAGACGAAACAGTGGCCACTGAGAATAACGTTGTTGCTAATCCTACTGAAATACAGGAGATCTCTGCTCAGAATAGTCTACCCCAGGGTACTTCATCTAATCAAGTTGAGCATGCTAGCACCAGTACTGGTATTACAGGGTTACAGCAGGAAAATTAAGGTCTCCTCTTTTCTACAGTACAACCCAAGGAACATTTGACTGCAGCAAACAGTGACAGTACTCACACATGTATGGTCCCTTCAGAAGAAACTCTCAGGGACCCAAATCGTAGGGCTTGGTTAGAGCCCAAGTTCCATCTAGCAGACCTTTTTCAGAATAAAGGAGAGCAGGCCCCCAGAAGGAACGCAGTCCAGCTCATACATAAAAGGTGGCTTGAAAGACCCATCAGACAGATACTTTTTAGCAAAAAAAAAAAAAAATTAAAAAGGTCTATGAAATTAGTTTCTTCCGAAATATTTGCCCTAATCCATAAAGAGAACGCTAATTTCGATGTTAGCTTTAAAAATTTTTTACAGGTCTTGATAGAGTTTGGGCTCAATACCACACTTTGAAAATACCTCCCTTTGGATTCCATTTTTAGCCATTCCTCTTTCAAAAACCTTCATATTGAATATTACTGTAATGTTTCGAAATTAAGTGTTAATGTGGAGGACATTTTATTCTGGCTAAGGCAACGGTGCAAGGTATTGGACAGACCTTCACCCATCCTTGACAGCGAGCAGATATGAAATGGGGGGTGGAAAATCAAGGTCAAATTATTTTCCTCTACCTCTGTTCCTGTTTACTGACCCAATAGTTTCTTCTTAGATAAAGATAGTGGTTCTTTATTCTATCATGGACAGCCTAGGTCTTGCTTTAAATGTGGGGCTATAACTCACTTAAGTTCTGCATGTGATACAGCAAAGTGTAATCATTGTCTGGAGTACGGGCATGTGTCAGCCAATTGTCTCAATCTTTTTAAATGTAATCTTTGCGAAAAGACTGGACATGCATATGGGAGGTGCCCATGGACATCTCATAAGACGACTATCCATCTCATGAAGGGCTCATAGACAAGGCCCAACACATGCAAGATAAAAGGGCGGCTGCCCAGGAAGAGGTTACATTCAGGAATAGGGAGGATGTAGGGAATCCGAGTACAACACAAGCACAAGTAGCTAATCCCCCTGAACAATCGGTAGGTTTGGTGGAGGAAGAGGCCCAGATGGTAGTGGACCCAATCATGCCTGAAACTCTCACTGACGAGTTAGAGGGGGCAGAATCTGGCAACATCCCAGCCCCAATACCCTCTACCTCAGAGGTTATGCCCCCTATCCCCCACAACACAGGGTCTTCCTTTAAAACTGTGGTATCCAAGAAAAGATCTAGACCACTGAAAAAGGTCACTCAGGCCAAGAGAGGGAAACCCTCTCCCCGCTGTTCTTGGAAAGCAGGTAACAAGTCTGTGTCTGTAAAAGCAGGATCCTTCTTTCTCTGGGAGTCATCTCCGACGTCAGGGCTTGCTTGCAGGCTGTCGTCTGGCCTGACGTCGAGGCTCGAGGAATGACCAGAGAGGGCACCCTAGGGGTAGGATCTTGCCAGCCTGTTTCCAAAGGTTGCGGATACCTGCTGTCCAGCTCTGAGACCAACTAAGATTTTGTCTCAAAGACCATCAAGAATTCAAAATCTCCCTAAAATCTACCAGTGGTTGAGCAGGGGAAGGTGGAGGGTGGCAGGGATGAAACCCTGACCCAGCGCCATGCAAGAAGTTCGTGGTCGGATAATGGTTAGGATAACCTGGTGACTGATACAGAGATGGATGATAACCAGGATAACTTGGGTAGTAATAACCCGATGAAAAAGGGTCCGGCGTCGGGCCTGACAAAGGATAGCCTGATGGCGGAAAACCTGACGGTGCTCCTGAAGAAGAGAAGCCAGACGGCGGCCCTGACGGAGGGTAGCCAGACTGCGGCCCTGAAGGAGGGTAGCTGGACGGCAGCCCTGACGGGGGGGTAGCCGGATGGTGGCCCCGAAGGTGGGTAACCTGAAGAAAGGCCTGCCAGCAGCCCTGATGGGGGGAAACCTGGTGAAGGGCCTGAAGGCAGCCCTGAAGGTGGGAAACCTGATGGGGGTGCCGACAGAGGATGGTCTGCTGGAGGTCCTGACGGAATGAGTAAAGGACCCTGTGGGCGATGAGGAAGAGCAGGGTCTGGCACCCCTGATGGGGGCGGTGGAGCTACTGTTAGGCCACTGGCAGCTCCGTCGACAAGTATACCTGAATATGCCAGATGTTGACTGGAGCACCTTTGCTGCAGCCACATCCAAGAGCAGGGCCATTCTCGATGCCCTACAGGGGGGCATGCCTCAGACAGCTAGTTTTGGAACCCACTTGGGAGACAGCAATCTTAGACCTGGTACTCTCAAATGGGGATGGAGCGAGGATCTCTGATCTTGAAGTGGGTAGCCATCTGGGAACAAGCGACCACCAAACAGTGTGGTTCACGATAAACTTAGCTGTACAGTCAAGCCACACAAAAGTGAAGGTACTGGACTTCAGGAGGGCTGATTTTGTCAAAATGGGAGAGTGCCTCAAAGAAAAGCACTCGCAAACAGGCAAGAAGGTGGGGTGGAGCAACAATGGGGAAACATCAAAACTGCCATCATAGAGGCAACAAGTCTTTGTGTGAAGCAAATAAATCAAAATGAAAGAAAAAAACACTATGGTTCTCAAAAGAAGTGGTGGGGAAGGTAAGGGAAAAAAAGATGATATTCAGGAAGTATAAGGAAACACAGAAGGAGCAGGACAGAGAACTGCACCAGTTAAAGCAGAAGGAAGCGGGTAAGGCAGTCAAAATAGCAAAGGCCCAAACTGAGGAAAAGACAGCCAGCTCGGTTAAGAAGGGGGATAAAACCTTTTATAGGTACATTAGGGAGCAAAGAAAGACTAAGGCAGGGATACTGAGGCTGAACAAAGAGGAAGGTGGTTGGGCAAAGAGCGACATGAAAAAGCAGGGATACGGAACAAATACTTCTGCTCAGTATTCACAATGGAAAAGCAGGGGGAAATACCAAATCCGGTCAATAGAAGCACTCTGGATGGGGGTTGATATTAGTCCTTTCACAGAAGAAAGGGTTCTGAAAGAACTCTTAAAACTGAAGGTGGATAAAGCAATGGGGCCTGATGGGATTCACCCTAGAATTTTGAAAGAACTAAGGGAAGAATTAGTAACACCACTGACTACCCTTTTTAATAAATCATGGGAGGATGGGGTGGTACCTGAGGACTGGAGGAGGGCAGATGTGATTCCCCTTCACAAAAGTTTATTTATTTATTTATTTTTTTTATTTATGACTTTGATAACCGGGTGAGTGCACTGATCCCAGGGACCATTTTCAGACATGACCCGGGCCATAACACATGGCGCAGGGTGACAGTGGAGTACAAGGTAACAGTAATACACATGAAACAGATTTGATACAAGCGAAGTGGGAGCAAGACAAAGGCAGGAAACTACAGACCTGTCAGTTTGACCTCAATGGCAGGGAAAATGATGGAATCACTTCCAAAGGAAAGAACTGTTGAGTACCTACAGGCCAGTGGGGCACAGGACCCAAGGCAGCATGGATTCACAGCGGGAAGTTCATGTCAGACAAATCTAATTGATTTCTTTGACTGGGTGACCAAAGCAGTAGACCAGAAAGGGGCTGTGGACATGGCCTACCTAGACTTTAGCAAGGCATTTGACACAGTCCCGCATAAAAGATTAATAAACAAATTAGCCAGCCTGGGAGTGGGTCCTAGGGTGGTAGCCTGGGTAAAACACTGGTTGGACAACAAGACACAGCGGGTAATAGTAAATGGAGTCCACAGTGAAGAAAAGGGGATAACTAGTGGGGTACCACAGGGTTCAGTACTGAGGCTGGTCCCTTTTAATGTCTTTATAAGTGACATTGCAGAGGGACTGGAAGGGGAAGTATGTCTCTTTGCAGATGACACAAAGATCTGCAACAGGGCTGATACACAAGGTGGGGTGGAAAGGATGAAAAGGGACTTGGCAAGGTTGGAGGAATGGTCAAATGTATGGCAGCTTAGATTCAATGCAAAGAAGTGCAAAGTAATGCACCTGGGAAACAAAAACCCAGGGAAGAGTACACAATGGGGGGTGAGATACTGTCAACAACAAAAATGGAAAGGGACCTGGGGGTAGTCATATCAGACACCTAAAGGTGGGCCAGCAATGTGAGAAGGCAGTAAGGAGGGCTGGGAGGATATTGGGATGCATAGGGAGAGGCATCACCAGTAGAAAACAGGAAGTTGTTGGCCCTCTGTACAGACAGTTGGTAAGACCACATCTGGAGTACTGTGTACAGCTCTGGAGACCCCATCTCCGCAAAGACATAGACAGGGTGGAGGCTATCCAGAGGAGAGCAACCAAAATGATGCAGGGTCTGCATCAGAAGACATATGAAGAAAGACTAAAGGAACTAAAGATGTATAGCCTCGAGGAAAGGAGGGAGGGGACATGATAGAAACTTTCAAATACCTCAAGGGAATCAACAAAGTCCAAGAAGGTAGCATCTTTCAGAAAAAGAGATGTGCAAAAACAAGAGGGCACAATTTGAAGATAGAGGGGGGGAAACGGCTCAAAGGTAATGTGAGGAAGTATTTCTTCACAGAGAGGGTTGTGGATACATGGAACAGCCTTCCTGACAAAGTTGTAGAGTCAAAAACAGTGGGGGAATTCAAGAATGCATGGGACAGACATAAGGCAATTCTAGTGGTGGGTAGGAGGAAGTAGGCTGTTGGTTAACTAGGATCTGCAGCTTATCCGTTAGGTAGGGAAATGGGCAGACTGGGTGGGCCAAGCTGTCCTTGTCTGCCGCCAAGTTCTATGTTTCTATGTTACCTGACGATAGGTCTTCTTCCATTGGGACCTGTGGGTCCAGTGACAGAGTTACCTCCAACAGAGGAGGAGACAGGGGTTCTCCATGAATGGAATCCCATGATGACCCTGGCCCTCTAGCCAGGACGGAATTGACGTCCAGCTGCGCATCATCAGAACCTGATGGACGCGAAATGGTCGTGCAATCGCTGGAGGGTCCAACGATCAACTTATCGACTTGGGTCATGCAGGAGTCGGAGACACCAATCCCTGACTTACCAACCCCAGCCAGCAGCTCATCGTCCGTGCCTGCCAACTTTTTTCCCCCTCCGGTCACGGATCTGGAGAACTCTCTTAAGCAACCCATCCTGTATGCCTGCCCGCCTGAGATCCACTGCGGACTGTTGCCCTCTCCCCCCCCCCGCCAGTACCGCCGGTTTAACCCGCCCGGGGAGGGTAGCCCTACTCCATCTTGGGCTCCTTAGGAAGGCAGACTCTGGCAAGCAGGTGGGGTTCGGGTGGAGGAGATAGAAGGCCCAGCCGAGTCGGATCCGGCGCTTGGCGTGGAGGATAGGTGCCGTCTCCTGTCCCTCCGATCCGGGTTTTTCCATTTTCTTGGCTCTTCTCCTTAGGTGTACCCCCGACACTTGACACATGGCAACCACTATAAGCATCAGGCACACTGTTACGTGCAGCCCTGCTCTCTGCGGAGCCCCCAATCTCTACCAAGTGCCGCCAAAGCACCGGGCATCCCAAACCCTCCCCCAGGACAGGAGAGCAGCCCTCTGGGCACTCAATCCGGTCCCTCCCCTGCTGACCCACAGCGCCCAAGCTCGCTCCTGACACGAGGTGTAGCGACCAGCGCCTCAACTCTCAGCGGCACCGGGCCGGCCCTGCACCTGCCAACTTAAGAGCCTGGGTTTGTGATGGGCCCAAGTGTGGCAGCGACCTCTGATAGATGCAAGGTACCTGCCATCACCGCAACCAGTGGCGGCAGGGTGGCCAAAGCCTGCTCTTTTGGCGGGAGTGCAGGCTTAGCCATGACACACGTCCTCCCAAAGGAAGAGGTCCGAGCCTCCGACGAACAGCCCATAGGCGGCTTCGGAGGAGGAGGGGGATGGATTGCTCTTGGTCCCAATGTTTTTCCTTGTCCCTCTTTTTCTTCCTATGGGGGTCAGTTGCAGAGGAGGAGGCACTTTTTAATTTCTTCAGCTCCTTTTCCATCCAAGCCATTTTTTAGTTTCAGGAGCTGGGCTTCGAGTGACTGTTAGCACCTTTTCCGTGTGGCCTGGTTGAACTGGGCACAGGCCTCACTCCTCGACACTGTGATCTGGTCCCAAGCAGAAGAGGCCAAGGGTATACTGGTCCTTATGCGGTAGCCGGACGCCGCAAGAACCGCACTTATTCTTATGCAATTCTGTGGAAGAAGAGGACGACATACACGATTATTAGGAAAATTAGATAAAAGATAAAAGGATACTCATCTGAATTGGGCGTTTGAACTGCTGCGCCGAGCTTCAGTCAGTCTGACGTGCACAGGTTGACGGTGGAAAGAACTGGAGGGCGGATATAGGGACCGCCCACTATACAGTGTCATAATGACATCCGTCACGTGATGTTGGGTGGGCAGTCCCCCATCAGACACTGCTGGCAAAGGTTTTCCGTGTGGACCTGATGCCAGGGGGCGCAGTACTACAAGTAATTACCTACTGCAAGAGCCCTCTCGAAGTAAGATCAAGTATGCCCCTCTGGCAGCAACATGGGCAACGAAGAGTCTGCAGATGAAGCTTCTGACTCCTCTTCAATTGCCTCTACCAACACAGACATTACATCAGACATATAATAAGGTGGGGGGGGGGGAGATTCCATTGTTAAGAGAACTAGAAATAGGAAATTATCAAAAACTCCTTAAAGTCATGTTTAGTGAATTTGTTCCTCTTTTTTTCTATCATTCTCTCCCTCTCCCTCTCCCTCTCTCTCTCACTACCATGAATGTCAATAGCATCAAAGGAAATAAGAAAAGACTGGGGTCTTCCATGCACTACGAAACATTAAAGGGGATAAATGGCTGGCCTGTCGGCGCAGCAGCTGCATTTCCGCTTGCGACGTCAGCGACCCGGGTTCGGGAATATTTATACCTATTGAACCTACTGAAAAATTGAACAGTTTGGTGAGTGGGAGGGCCAGTTCATTCAGTGTTAGGGCTACCAGTTTCATGTTTACTGTGTCAATGCCCAATTTCGTTGTCCCCAATACCCGTCTAACGTACTTTATAGTGTTAGATACAGTGATAGGTCTGAAGCAGAACTGAGGGTTGCCCAAGTTATGTAAATTGTTTGTGGCTATATGTTCACCCTCTGCTGCAGGGGTGTCTGCTAAATGGAAGGTGTTTGGGTTGAGGATAGCTGTGAGGTCGGTTAAAGTGTTATTGAAGGTGTTTGCAATCTTTAGTGGGTCTAAGGTGTTTTCTCAATTGTTACTTAACATTACAGGCGGAGATTTGTTGTCTCTTCCTAGGAGATCTTTGAGGTTCTGCCGTAATTTTTTACTGTCTCCCCAACTATTTGTTAGTTGTTCCTTACAGTAGTTTGCCTTAGCCTGCCTTATATCCTTTGTGCATTTGTTTCGGGCAGCCCTATAGTTTTGTATGTTCCCCTTTGATCCAGTGGTTCTGGCTCTGTGCCAAGGGCAGTCTCTGTCTCAAATCTGAGCAAGAAGAGATGGAGTCATCCACCCAGCAATTGTGCCTTGAGTTGTCTGGTTTTTGAGGGAAGCAAATAGGTCACATGCCCCACTGAATTGGTTGATAAAATAATCTAGGGCAGTATTGATGTTTCTTTGAATTTTTATTTTTTTAACGGTAAAAGCACCATAGTGCAAGCTTTCAAGGTAGTACTGGATGAACACAAAAAATGTCAATGCATACACTGGTTACAATGTAAATAAAATGCACAATACATCCAGATAAGCCTGGTTCTAGGTAGAATGACAACAGATACAGAGCAATTAAGGAATATAAAGGAAAATATATTTATTTTAAATGTTTTTCCAGGAAAGGCATACTGAGCAAAAGCTGGTTTCCAGGTACATCCGGGGGATAAAGGAAGGGATACAAAACAGTTACAAACATTTGCAGTATAAACTTACACATGTAGCAATTTAAATTTTACAGACAGTATAAAGTTTGATATACAGTGTATATCACAAGACAAGGAGATACTGAGTCAGCTACAGGCAAAGTTATAAACAGTGCAAGACTTATAGAACACGTGGCTTTTATTTTAATAGGGATGCTAGGAGGTCTATTCTACGTTGCTTTCTCCGTGTCGGTATCTGCCTGTCAGTTTGTTTTACATAATATCTGACCTGCTGTGTGTGTGTGTGTGTGTGTGTGTGTGTGTGTGTGTGTGTGTGTCTCTCCCGTGGCACCGATGTCGCTGCATTCCCAGTTTTGTGATTGCCATTTTCGGACTTGTTCGCTGCTTTGCTGACTCGGTTGGACATCTTTCAACTGCCCTACATGCGTTTCCCACACCTACATTTTCGCTTCAGTGTCTCCTGCACTATACACAACTGCACATTTCCAGTACAGTATATCCTCTTCTGATGCCTCCGAGAGTGCGTTGCGCTCCGGATATTCCTCCCCGGTTGCTCCTGTCTCCTCCTCCGCGTCACTGCTGCCTCCCCCTCTACATTTCCACATATTCGAGTGCCTCTTCTGGACTGTGTGTATTTCTCCACAGTGCTGCTCTGTGCTCCGTGGTTGTCCCAGGTACTTCACTAGAAACACAGCATTATCGTGTCATAATGCCGTGTTGCTCTTGTACCAGCTGACCCAATTCAACCAGTTGTGTTCCTTATTTCCGATGTTCTTATTTTTGCCATGTTACAAACAAACGTAATCACACCAACAGATTACAAGGGACAGAGCGATTTAACTTTTAACATTTATAAGTGCTAACTGTTTATGTGCAACCCAACAGGCAAAAAATAAGGTGAGGGAGTATTTATTTAGTACCGTATGTTTAGATTAGGCGCAAGTACAGACAGGGGGGAAAGGTTCCTTAAGAGAGAGGAGAGGACTTTACGTGAGGCAGAGTGCTGGACAGGCTGGGGGAGGGAGTTCCACATTTTAGGGAAGTGGTAGGAGAAAGCTGATTGGCCTACAGATGAAGATCTGTGAGGAAGGTTTAGGGTTCATAAGTCTTGGTTTCTAAGGGAGTGGTAGGAAGGAGATTTGGGAGGCACAGAGGATGAGAGGGAAAAGGAGAGTGAGTGAAACCAGAATTTAGCAATGAAGGAGGCACAGTGGATACAATGTAGCATGTCAACTTAGGTGAGATAAATAATACATGAAGGGATGTCAGTGGTGGAGTCTAAGTAGCTCCACTCCAACTGGGCAAGGTAGGCCTCAACTCACATGCTGGTAAAGGGACAGAGTACCCTACTTATGAGAATTATGCGGGATGTTTGGAGGAGTTTATTTGACCACATACAGATCACCGGAGAGTGGTCACTGACTGTGTCCGGAAGGACAGAGACCTCGGTGAGCACTTTTAGGGTGAGTGGAAAAAATCCAGTCTATAAGTGCACTGGTTCGAGTCTTGTAGTTGGTTTGTGTGCAGTTTTTCACCACCTGAGTTAGGTAGAGACTTGCCAAAAGGTCCTTTTGTAGTGTACTGTTTTATGCTATCCAGTTGGTGTTAAAATCTCCCATAACAACCGTTTCCCCATTTATGAGAAAACTGTTTATAGTAACTAGCAAATTTATCAAGACCAGACTGCTGTTTACCAGGGGTATATATACTGTTACAAGGAGTAGGGATTTACATCCCTTTCCTAACAGAAGCTTTACTGTCAGACATTCATAGTTGCTAGCAGGATTGTCTAGTTAGATTTTATTGCCTTGCAAGCTTGATCTTATGTAAAGTAGGCATCCACATCCTCACTTTCCCTGTCGGCCATCTAAATATTTTGTAGCCATCCAGCGCGAGGGCAGCGTCAGAGATTTTATGGGTGAGCAGCCAGGTTTCAGCAAGGGAGATGATGTCAGGTTGCACATGTGCTACCAAGGCCACAAACTGAGCAAATTGTGGCAATATGCTGCCAATGTTTACTGCAGTAAATTTTAATTGGCCATGTTGATGTTTGGTAGGTCCTTCTCTGTGGGTTGATTTGCCCTTAGTGGACCTCTAAAAGATAAAAATGCATGTTTTAAATTATGCTCCCATCGCTCTCAATGGAGTGCACCCTCACACTCTGCAAACTCCTTTGTCACAACACATGGAAGCACAGGAGGGGAGCTGGACTACTTTGGGACCAGGAAGGGGAAGGGATCAGTCAGACAGCTCTAATTTATGATGCCTTCCCCTACAAAAAATATGAAAAGAAAATTTTTAAAAGAGGAACAGTTAAACTCCAGTGCAGGTAAGCTACTAGTGGGGGGCTTCAGGAACTATACTAAAATAAGCATGATTTGCTGCTCTTTAATGTACTTCTCATGGGCATTGAAAGCCCTCAGCCATTGGCCTCTTGCCTTCCAATTCATCTGGGGTGTTTATTAATTCTCTTGAAATGTAAGCCCCGTTGTGGATTACTGTTTATTACTATTATCCTTGTCCCCCTTCACCGGGTAAGACAATCAGGGAATAACACCAATTATGCATCTTAAATGTTAAGTCCCTAAACCAGGGTTTTAAATGGATGGTATAGCATAGCAAAACACTATGCAAAACAGGAGGTAATGCTAACCATTTCCAAAAATGCGTAGCAGTAGACTGCTAACCATTTTTTTCAGTGAATCTATGGAACAGAAGACAAAACTTATAAAATGATACATATTTTTAAATTTTGCCAACCATTCTGTGCCAAGTGCCATGCATTTTGCAGCTGATTAGCACTTTTACGTGTGAAACTACTAATCAATTGTTTCGGCTTATTTAATACCCTGCTAAACTATTAACTTTTCTAATACAACTTTACAAAGCCGGCCCGGTGGCACTGAGGGTTGAGGTGCTGGATGCCACACCTAGCACCACACCAGCGACCCGGGTTCGGTGACGGACTCGGGGAGCTGGGGGTCGGCAGGAGAGGGAGAGGACTGAGCGTCTGGCGGACTGCTCTCCTCTCTCTGGGAGGGATCCTGGGGCTGCTCTGTGTCCTCGCGACCCCAGATGGAGATCAGGGGTACTGCAGACGTCAGCAGGAAAGCTGTGAGCGGACGTCACTGCACGCCGCACCCTTAGGGGGAACCACTCAAGAAAAAAACCCTACCATCGGGTGAGGCAACGGCGACTACAAGCATTCCGACCACACGTCCAATGTTGGCCAATTCTCAGACTCTCCCTGGGGTCTGGGGCCTCTCCATGGGGGCCGGTAGAGCCTGGATCCCGCAGACCTGATGCAGCAGTACGGAGATCGGCTCAGGCAGACAGTTAAGTCAGAAGCTGCAGATGGGAACCTGAGAGATGCCCCATAGGTAGGGTGCATAAACAGAACATACAAAAAATACAACTTTACAAAAAGCTAACTGAATGGTAGTCAGCACTCATTTTGGTACATTGTGCATCTGAGGCACCACACAGCCAACCCCTTTTTCCTCCAAGTGCTGGGCATGTCACCCAGGCAATGGCGGGGAAAACAAATGGCTTAAAAGTCAAAGATGCACGCACAGCATCCTTGGCTACATCAGATGCTGACATCTCAGCCACATGCAACAATACAGTAATTGTGAGAGCAGTTCAATGAGTAATACGAAACAGGATCACATTAGAAAGAAAATTAGTAACATAGATTAGCCCAGGAAGCCATGTATTATATGACTTGTGATGCTACATCTTGCCCAGCAAATCACCTGAAGGCACCGCAACTTTATTTATAAAGCACTCTTTCCCGAAGGCTCAGGACACTGTACATAATTTAACAAACTGAAAACATAAACAACACATAAGCAAATAAAATGCAACACTAATTAATACATCCCACACAGTCCAATGTCGTTATTAAATTTCCCCAAAGAAACAAAGAGGTACAGTAAAGTAAGGCTCACACATCCGTTGACGCCCCAGGCCCTAAATTACCATCCAGTTATTGGATCACCCCATCTTTGTTGCTCTTGTTGTCACTCAGCTGATCTTCCCTGTGGCTCTCAAACTCTCTGGCTGTCTTGGCAGCCCAAATGCCTGCTTCTTTGGGATCTGAATACTAGAAAGTCTTACCTTCATATTGAATGTGGAGGCGGGCCGGCAACAAAAAGAACAGATGATTCCCAGTTATCAAAGTTGTGCCCGACATAAAACTGCTTTAGTCTCTTTCTTGTAGTGTAGGATAAATCTGAGAAAAGTCTCATTTGATAGTTATCCACAGGAAAGGGGGGGGTACGTTCCTAGATGTCTGCAAGATCTCATCTCGTACTGCCATATTTGTGGTAATTACAGTTATGGTTCTGGTATAACCAAGGACTGTGGGTCTCGATCCCAGTTTACTCTGTAAGCCTGCATAACTGCTAATTCATGAAGATAAGATATGACTGGAACAGATACTCTAATACTGTCCCCTTTAAGGTGCTCCTGCAACACTGACACTGGGGGTCTCAGTTGGTTCTCACCTGTTTCCAGCCTATATTTAAGTGCTTTCTTTTCACTTCTGAGTGTAGATGAAGAACAGTGTGTCTTTGTGGCTGATCATCAGCTCCGTCCACCTCGTTCTGGATCACAGCTAGTCTTGCTGAGTGGGTCTACAACTGTAGTAAGATCACTTCTACCTTCTGGTCCAATGTGGACAGTCTTTAGGATGGCTTGCAAAGGAGGCTCATTACTGCTCTATGAGCCAAGCTGGGTCACAATGCTTCCAGAGCCATCTACCGAGGCTGTGATTTCTGCATCGTTGCCTGGATTATACTGTTTGGTTCTCTCACAGCTTCCTCCTTTCAGCTGCCGGTGGTACAGTAGTAACACTTGTGTGATACCAGAATGTTAATACAGTAGTAATGCTCTTGAGTGATACCAAAATGTTTTAAGTTGGATCAGTTTAAACAGGTTATTATTGTATTTAAATTTACAAAATATCAAGGGCTCCTTTGACTTCTTATCAAAATGGGTGCTCACTCTTACCCCACAGCTTTTTAATTTTTAAATTTTTAAAGACATGTTACCAAGCTGCATTATAAACTCTGGAAATGAGAACTGGAAACAAAATCCATGTGCTAGTAAACTGTAACAGGTGAAGCATTATGCTTATGAAAAGTACATGATGAAGTGCCGAGTCTCTTGCACTGGTGAATACATTCTGGGCTTTTTTTGTTGACCATGTTAATGTGACAATCTGATATCCAAAACACAGCAGCAGCAGTGGATTGCATACATACCCTTCAGTGCTGGGATACGTTTTTTATTATGTGACCATTTATTTGAACATTTCCCACAAATGGCGTTCTTAACAACAACAAAAAAAGTAAATATTTACTGAAAGAGTAAACTGTACAGACTCTCTGGATAGGTAGGTGAGTAAACTAATAATGTTGTTATTATTACAGACTTCGGGCTCACCAGCTGCTGGGACCCAGAACTACCCTTACATGGTCACTGTAGGACAGCATGAATTGAGACTGATGCTAACCAGCTGGGTGACCGGCAGAGCAAATAAAGAAATAAGAGAGGCCACATTTTTTTTTCTCCTCCATGAGAAAAATGTGAATGTTGGTGGATGTGAATAATGGCATAAATAAATATTACAAATAAATAGTATGAAATCTTGTACAGGAAAAGAAATATGGTTACCTTCCTTACACCCTAGCCTACCACCAGTACTCCCCACCCCCCACGCTTTGTGCACTGGTGGTTTACTAACACGCATCAAACTTTTGTTCCTTTTTCAAAACCTTGTGTGTAACTATGAGATGAGGGATTTAACACAGAAACATAGAATCTGACGGCAGATAAGGACCGCTTGGCCCACCCAGTCTGCCCATTTCCCTACCTAATGGATAAGCTGCAGATTCTAGTTAACCAGCAGCTTACTTCTTCCTACCCCCACCCCCTAGAATTGCCTTATGACTGTCCCATGCATGCTTGAATTCCACCACTGTTTTTGACTAAACAACCTCCTCCGGGAAGGCCGTTCCATGCATCCACAACCTCTCTGTGAAAAAAAATACTTCCTTAAATTACCTCTGGCACGCCCCGTCTTCAAATTGTGCCCCTTGTTCATACACACCTCTTTTTGAAAGATGCTACCCTCTTGGACTTTGTTGATTCCTTGAGGTACTGGAAAGTTTCTATCATGTCCCCCCTCTCCCTCCTTTCCTCGAGGCTATACATATTCAGCTCCTTAAGTCTCTCTTCATATGTCTTCCGGTGCAGACCCTGCACCATTTTAGTTGCCCTCCTCTGGACAGCTTCCATCCTGTTTATGTCTTTGCAGAGATTGGGTCTCCAGAACTGCACGCAGTACTCCAGATGGGGTCTGACCAGCTGTCTGTACAGAGGGATAATAACTTCCTGTTTTCTACTGGTGATGCCTCTCCCTATGCATCCCAGTATCCCCCAGCCCTCCTTGCTGCCCTCTCACATTGCTTGCCCACCTTTAGGTCATCTGATATGACTACCCCAGGTCCCTTTCCATTTTTGTTGTTGTTAGTATCTCACCCCCCATTGTGTACTCTTCCCCTGGGTTTTTGTTTCCCAGATGCATTACCTTGCACTTCTTAGCATTGAATCTAAGCTGCCATACATTTGACCATTCCTCTAACCTTGCCAAGTCCCTTCTCATCCTTTAGACCCACCTTGTGCACCAACTCTGTTGCAGATCTTTGTGTCATCTGCAAAGAGACATACTTTTCCTTCCAGTTCCTCTGCAATGTCGCTTATAAAGACACTGAAGAGGACCGGTCCTAATACTGAACCCTGCGGTAGCCCACTAGTAACCCCCCTTTCTTCAGAGTGGACTCCATTTACTATTACTCTCTGTGTGCTATTCTCCAGCCAATTCTTTACCCAGGCTATCATCTTGGGACCCACTCCCAAGCTGGCTAACTGTATATTAATCTTTGTGTGGGACTGTGTCAAATGCCTTGCTAAAGTCTAGGTAGGCCATGTCCACAGCCCCTCCCTGATCTACTACTTTGGTCACCCAGTCAAAGAAATCTATCAGGTTCGTCTGGCATGACCTTCCCGCTGTGAATCCATGCTGCCTTGGGTCCTGTGCCCCTCTGGCCTCTAGATACTCGACAATTCTTTCCTTCAGAAGTGATTCCATCATTTTCCTATCACTGAGGTTAAACTAACAGGTCTGTAGTTTCCTGCTTCTGCCTTGCTCCCACTTTTGTGAAGGGAATCACATCTGCCCTCCTCCAGTCCTCGGGTACCACCCCATCCTCCCATGATTTGTTAAAGAGGGTAGTCGGTGGTGTCACTAGTTCTACCCTTAGTTCTTTTAGAATTCTGGGATGAATCCCATCAGGCCCCATTGCTTTGTCCACCTTCAGTTTTAAGAGTTCTTTCAGAACCCTTTCTTCTGTAAATGGGCTGGTATCAACTTCTGTATCCAGAGTGTTTCTACTGTTTGTTTTAGGTACCTCCCCCTCTTCATTTGTAAATACTGAGCAAAAATATTTGTTTAGTATCTCTGCCTTTTCACAGTCACCTCTCCCACCCTCCTCCCTTTATTAAGCCTCACTATCCCTCCCTTGGTCTTCCTTTGCTCCTGATGTACCTATAAAGGTTTTATCCCCTTCTTAACTGAGTTGGCTATCTTACCTTGGTTTGGGCCTTTGCTGTTCTGACTGCCTTCCCAGCTTCCTTTTGCTTTAACTGATACAGTTCTCTGTCCTGCTCCTTCTGTGATTCCTTGTACTTCCTGAATGCTTTCTTTTTCTCTTGAACCTTCACTGCCACTTCATTTGAGAACCATAGTGGTTTCTTACATTGTTTTGTTTTGTTTATTTGCTTCACACAAAGGCTTGTTACCTCTGTGATCGCAGTTTTTATTATTCCCCATTGTTCTTCCACCCCTCCTTCCTGCCCATTTGCTAGTGCATTCCTTAGGCACTCACCCATTTTAGCAAAGTCAGCCCTCCTAAAGTCCAGTACTTTGCCTTTGTAAGGCTTGACTCTATTGCTGTGTTTATTGTGAACCATACTGTTCATGATGTCGCTAGTTCCCAGATGGCTACCCACTTCTACATCTGTGATCTCTCTCCATCTCCATTTGAGAGAACCAGGTCTAAGATTGCTCCCTCTCGGTGGGCTCCAATACTAGTTGTCTAAGGCATGCCCCTGTAGGGCATCTAGAATAACCCCACTCTTGAAGTGGCTGCTGCAACTGCACTCAGTTAACATCTGCATATTCAGATCACCCATCAGCAATATCTCCCCTTTTTCTGCCATTCTTTTTTTTTTTTTATATACTTTATTTTTTCCTTTTGTTATAAGCACAACAAGTATACATCTCATATAGTAGACGATCCATTTGTAATTTTTCATCACCATTGGAAGCCTCAATAGGTCCCTTAATAATAGGAGTTCTATGTATCCACTATATATTGTTACATCATGTGGAGGTACCTAATATACTATTATACCTAAATATTTAATATATACTCTACTTTTTGCTGAGAACAGAGCCCAAGAGCTACATGGCATAATCCAAGATTGATAAAATGTCCATATTTTCAAGTCCAGAACTTAGCCACGCTCGTACAAGAGGAGCTAATGGTGCCATGCAAACTACCTAAATGTAAAAAGAAACGAAAAGAAAAAGCAGTCTAGCAGTAAGTCTCAGCTTGACTATATACCTTGTCAGACTGGAGTGAGCAATAATTAAAACCTAAAATTAAGCAAGATAAGATATCAACGTCAAAACTATAACAGCTCATGTAAATCTCTTACAGCTTAGTAACTGAAGTATTTTATCCTTCAACAAATTAGATGGCAGTGTTCAAATAATATATTTGTTCATAATCCTGAACAAATTCCCGAATTACTACAGGAGAAAGAAATCCCAGGGAACATCTGGGCTAAGGTTACTGTTATGGTAACATTTCTACTTAAATAATTACTCAGTGTCACAAGAGTCCCGGAGACCTTGAGAGAACTTCAGGATGTCACCTCCTCGTCTTCATAGTCCGTTCTGGTGATTCTTTTGTGGGATTCAGCCGCTTTTCTGTATGCCCATTTACCGGCTTCAATTGGGTTTGTGAACAGGTATACCTTACTTTGGTATATAATTCTAAGTCTAGCTGGAAAAATCATGGTGTGCGGTATTCCTATTTCTCGGAGAACTCGCCTCACTCCGTCGAACTTTTTACGGCGTTGCCTGGTAGAGTAGCTAGTATCTGGGAAGAAGTGTACCTGTTGATCATCTTGCAGTAATGGCGCTGCTCTTCTGGCCTGTTTGAGAATTTTGTCCCGAGCTGCCACTCCCGAGGTTACCAGCATGAGAGTCTGAGGTACCCCAGCATTCTGAGATCTGTCTCGCAAGCTCACTCTGTACACTTTTTTGACCTCCCAATCGATGTCCAAATTCTCAGGGGCTAATTTTTCGGTGAGCCACTCGTGGATACCTAGGATCGGATGATCGCCTTCCAATCCCTCCGGGAGGCCTAATATCCAAATGTTCGCAGCCCGGGCTTGATTCTCAAGGGCCTCCAGTCTAGCCTTCAGATGTTGGTTCTCCCTAATTAGGAGCATGGTCGCTGCGGTAGAGGCATCTGCCTGCTTGTGAACCTCTCGAATGTCTCCTTTGATGCCCTCGACTGTCACTTCCAGGAGCACCACTCTTCCGTTAAAATCATCCACTTTCTGGTTGAGAGTTGTAACGGATGCTATGAGGGTCTGAAGTTTGTGACCCAGAGTGGAAATCGTCTCTCCTGACTTAGGCCTGTCCTCCTCGACCATGGCGTCTTCCACTCTCCCAACTCCTCCGGTTGCCTTACTTTTCCCTGCTCCTCCCGAATATTTTTCTTTCTTAGGGTTACCCATCTTGATGTTTTCTGGGTCACTCGTTTCAATGCTGCAATCCAAATTTTGATGCTGAAAGTGCAAAATGTAAAATAAGATGAATTTCTCTCCAGGCTTCAAGGAGCTGGTAAAACCTGCTGCACACAGCTCGGGCTCCACAGCGCCCCCCTTTTCTGCCACTCTAAGTATACTTTCTATCATTTCCTTGTCCATTTCCTCCCCCTGAGAAGGGGGTCTGTATACAACCCCTGTGCAGATTGTGGTGCCATTGCCGGTCTCCAAATTTACCCACAGTGCTTCTTCTCCTCCCTGTTTACCCTTTTGTTCTGTTGTTTTGATTCCTTCCCTTATGTGAAGAGCTACTCCTCCTCCTCCTCCTCTTTTACCCTCCTGTCCCTCCTGTAGATAGTGTATCCTGGTATGTTTACGTCCCAGTCATGGTTTTGTGTGTACCATGTTTCTGTGACTGCCACGATATCCAGATGTTCCTCCTCCATCAAGGCCACTAATTCAGGAAGCTTGTTACTCAGACTACGGGCATTGGTACTCATTGCTCTCCATTTTTTGATGGCTTTACCTTCTGTTGCAGCATCCCCCACTGACCTTTCTACCTCAGTCTTTTTCTCATTTAGTACCGTGTTTTGTAGGGAGAGGCTGGGATTTTCCTGCTGCTTATCAGTGCCTCCCCCCTTGACTAGTTTAAAAGCTTGCCAATGAAGCATTTAAATCAATTGCTCAGAAGACATGTTCCCTTCCTGGACAGATGCAGACCATCCTGCCAGTATAGGCTGGTGTCCCTCCAGGTGGAACCCCAGTCCCCAATGAAGCCAAACCCCTGTGCTCCACACCATTTTTTCAACCATTCATTAAACTGCATGGTGCAAAGTACCCTCGCCTCACCCATGCCATTGACAGGCAACACCTCTGAGGATACTGTGTGTGCTACTTGTCTTAGGCCCTGCCCCAACTCTACAAAGTCCTCCTGCACTGCTCTAATCTCATGATAAGCCAAGTCATTTGTCCCTAGGTGGACAATGACGTCCAGCTCAGACTCCCGTGCAGCTGTTCTCGTGATCCTGAGGATGCGCTTCCTGTCCCTCCAAGCCATGGCACCAGGCAGGCACCTTACTTCAGTTTTCCCTGCTCCCCTCAGTTCTATCCCCCTAATAATTGAGTCCCCCACCAGGGCTGCTTCCTTTCCTGTGGTGTCCTCTGCCTCCTTCCTGTGGGCCTCCCTTGTGACAATTGTCCTCAGCCTCCTTAGTCTCCTCTGCGGGTGCATCCATGGGAGCTATGCTCCCCAGAATGGTGTATGGATTGTGGAGTGGAACAACTGACTGGGCGTGCCTCTGTTCCACCATCCTCACCTCCCTGGGCCCACTGTGAATGCGACTGCTGTGCTTTCTTCACAACCTCTGAGGTAGTGGTGGTGGCTCTGGTGCTCCCTGGATGGAGGAGGTTCCCTTCCTACTGTCCAGTGTGGCCTGGGGGAAGGTTCCCTTACTACTGTCCAGTGTGGCCTGAAGACGGGCAACTTCCTCCCTCAGGGCAGAGAGTTGTCTCCAAATAGCGCAGCATCTCAGCCTCCAGAAAGACTCCCGGAAGACTGCTGCCCCACAGCCATTACATTGCACTACTCCCCACATGTGTATCTACTTTTTTTTTTTTGTGTGTGTGTGTGATTGTATAATATATATATTTCTATATAACAAACCAATGTGTATGCTTATATTGTCAGTGCAGTGTGCTAGAGAGGATATGACAGTGATATGCACCTTGCACTCCTGAGGAAATGATGTCAGAACCCCAGGTATAAATGAACTATTTCAGGGGTGGGTGGGGTGAGGGTGGGCAGGGTTGGGCCTAAACTGTGCCCTCACGAAACAATCAGCTAAAAGCTCGACCCACCACTGCAATGAGTGCCTTCCTGTCAGCAAGATGCCCTACACAACAATTTGACAGAGAAAATACCCTGCTAATCAAACGAGAAAAATCCAGACATCAAGTCAGACACAGGTAAACCTCCCAGCCCCAAAACAGCCTGGTGGTTTGTGCTCTGAAAGCAGTCAGCCCCAAAATAAGTCAGCTGTGCTTTAAACTCTTCCTGCACTGAAAATCTTAAAATTGGAACAAAAGTAAAGCTAGATCCACCTCCCTCTGTTGCTTGAAAGACTGTCTTTTCCTGATAATTCTAAGTTCCTTATTTCACCTTTCAGTTAGAAGTAGCCTCCACCTGCAGAATATCTGCTACAAACCAAAGACAATTATAAGGTTCACCTCCCTCTGTTGTGAGCACAACTCGCTTTCTTGCAAATCCTATGTTCAGTATTGCAGCTTCCAGCCAGGGGTAGCTTCACCTTAAGAATATTAGCTGTTACAGAGCCAGTGACAAAGTTTGTTAATTCATCGATCAATAAATAAACCAATTCTAACTCACACTGTGTGCTTCTTTTCTTTCAAATAGTAAAGTAAATTGTATTTTCTAACATGTTTGTTTAGAACCATGCTTTTCTTGTTACACGTTCACTGTGTTTTTTCAGTTTGTGCTGAAAGTATTTGGTGTATTATATTATTTTTTGGTGATTCTGAAGTGCTCCGTTTCACAACTCCAACTGTGCTGTAATTTTAATTGGGGCCTCGTTTCACCTTACATTCCTTACATTCAGTAAAAGCCCTGGCATTTCACTGTTCTAAATCATCTTTGAATAAGTTTCTTTTGGTGCTTTTTTTGAATGATCATCAGCGTGACAACTCCGGATTTAATTACATGCTCAATTCAGCTTTGTCTGACTAGATAACAAGTGATGCCAATAGAAGTGTTCAGTTCATACGTGTTTCATAGTTGTATCCATTTCAGGACCCAACAGCCTCTTTATATGGTCAGTGGCATGTATGTTATATTTGTTTTGTCGGTATTACTCCTAAATTTGTTATTTACGGTCTACTTTATCAGTGTGTTCTGCTTTCAATTCTCATTCTAATTTCTCTGAAAATTACTTGCATTCTAATCTGACCGCAGTTTTGTGAGTAATTCCTGTCTGTACACTGGAAACTGCAATACTCCCACTGTGAGCAGGTACTGTCTTTCAGTTTTGTTCTGATAAAAGAAATAAAAATCGAATCTCACATAATTTTATGGTCCATGTGTTGTGCTTCTGGTGACTGTCATCTGATACAACTGAGCTGTATGTTGCTGGACTGACTAATGACCACCTGAGTGGATTTTTTTTTTTTTTTTTTTTTTTTTTATGTCAATATTTTTAATAAATCCAATGGTGTATAATTTCATAACTTATTTTACTACTTTCTGTTTTCTGCATATACTACTTATTAACTTGCAACTGCTGGATTGTCATATTACATGTGACTGCACAGTGAATTAATTGTTGATGCTGTGTGCCTAGCACTAATTAGAAGTAACAAAAGATTCACCAATGTAAATGTAAGTACTTCTGCACCCGAAATATAGATGCCATGCCGCAACAGGAGTCCATAATGGTGCAAATGACAAAATGTAATGTAGTCGGAGAAAAACTATCTCCCTTGTAAAATTCTTGAAACTGGGTCCCACAGACTTCCTGTTATAAGTGCCGCCCACGCTCCGCCCCCGCGCTCACTAACATGATGACGAGATGCCAGTGAGAGTGCTGGGGTGCGCTCCATTATAATCAATAGGTGCCATCTTTTCCATCAATTTTTTGTTTTATTATGGCCACTTGGTAATAAAACATTGGCACTGGCTGACTAACAAGGCCCTTGTTAGTCAACGATGCATAGACATTTATTGGTGAATTTCTTTAAAAACTCTAAATACCCGTTGTACTCTTTTTCTCAACTGTTATACTTCTGACTGGCTTTGTGGTGTGCTGTGGATGCAACATTATTTGTTTGCTATCTTATAAAAGTAATACTGGTTTGCAAAGAGTTTTTGTCTATTGCTTTAGAAATATTATTAAAAATTGAAATTTAAATACCTGAAAAGAAAAAAATTACTCACCTTAGTAATTGCTTTTCTTCTCATGGAGTCTTGCTATAGTATAACAATAGCAGTCAGCCACTGCAGCTGAACTGCCCCGGAGAGGAAGGAGTTAACTCCAGAAGATCTGAGTTCTACAGCGCGAGGCGCCAGCTCTGAAGTCTTCATCTGGCAGTTTCAAATGAAACTGTCAGATCTTTACGAAGCTAACATCAAAGGACGGAAAGTCTGTGTGGAAAAAACTACACTAGCCCATGGCTACCTACTAGTAGTAATAACAACAATATAAAGAACAAAGAAACACTCAGAGCCATAATAACAAAAATTGATGGTATTATGGTTCGTTTTACCACCCTTGACAAGCACATATGAACCCCCCCTTTCCCCAAAGACTCAAGTCCAGGAAGGGGGCAATATAAATAACCTAAATGAAACAATCTAGATCCCTAACCCAAAGGAAAAGAGGGTAAGGGAAAAACTACAATGGCATGACACAGTGCTTGCACCAATTCGCCACCCCTACCCAAGTAGAAGTTCTGAGAGGGGCAGGAGGGAGGGTGGTTATAATATAGCAAGACTCCATGAGAAGAAAAGCAATTACTAAGGTGAGTAATTTTTTCTTCAAACACCATGAAGTCTTGCTATATTATAACAATAACAGATTACACAGCAGTACCTCCATGGAGGAGGTCAGAACCTACTTAGGAAATAGGCTCTGAAGCACAGCTGTGCCAAACCAAACATCTCTCCTGGACTGGACATCCAGGGAATAATGCTTGGTAAAGGTGTGAACTGTCTTCCAGGTAGCAGCTTGACAAATCTCTAGAATGGGGATGTCTCTAGCAGCCGCTAGAGACGCAGCTGTACCCCTGGTGGAGTGGGCCCTCAATCCTGAGATGGGTACTCTACCCAGTTTCTGATAACAGAATTGGATACAAGAAACAATCCACCTTGCAATTGTTCTCTTAGTGGCAGGTTTCCCTTTGCCAACCTCGCCATAGGTAAGAAAGAGTTGGAGGGATTCGGACCTATGACCTCTGGTGCGCTCTAAATAGTAGCTTAAGGCTCTTTTGACATCCAAGCTGTGCAGTCTCCTCTCACCTGAGGAAGAATGCTCAGTGAAAAATACTGGGAGAGAGATAGATTGATTCAGGTGGAAATCAGAAACCACCTTAGGCAAAAACCTTCTATTAGTCCTAAGGACTACCTTATCTCTGTGGAAAGAGATAAAATCTTCTGCCACTGACAGGGCCTGTAGCTCACTTATCGTCTGGCAGAGGTGATAGCTACTAGGAAAGACGGTTTTCCAAGTTAAATACTTGAGATCTGCAGAAGACAGAGGCTCAAGGGGTTGCATTAACTGAGCAATGCAAATATTCAGGTCCCAGGGGAGCTGGTTCCCAAAAGGAGGTTAGTATGAAGTAACCCTTTAAAAACTTGGAGAACACCGGTGAGAAGAGGGAGGCAGGCTTCCCTGCTGACACAAAAAGCAGAGACAGCTGCCAGATGAACCTTCAGGGTAGCTGGTCTAAGGCCTAGGGAATTCAGATGGACCAAATAGTCCAGTAGAATGGGAAGATCAGCAGATTCTGGGATAATCTGCCTCTCAGAGCACCAGATGGAAAACCTCTTCCACTTAGAATTATAAGTGGCCTAGTGGAAGGCTTCCTTGAAGCCTTTAAAATATCCATGACACCTTGAGAAAGGTGTAAGTCAGAAATTCTAGCTCCTCAAGAGCCAAGCCTTGAGGTGGAGGGATTTGAGGTCCGATACACACTCTCCCCTGTGCACAGGCCAGTAAGTCGTGGACTCTGGGCAGGCTCAGGGCAGGGTGGACTGCCAAGGACAGAAGCAGAGGGTACCAGAGCTGTCTGGCCCAATCTGGGGCAATCAGAATCACTCTGCAAGGTTGAGATCTGATTTTACTAGTACCCTGAAAAGGAGAGGAAAGGGAAAGGCATACAGGAACTTCCTTTCCAGTCCAACAGAAAAGCGTCCAGAGGACTGAGCCCAGAACTGGAGGCCTGCAACAGAAAAGAGGAAGTTGGTGGTTGTCTGGGGCTGCGAAAAGATCTATCTGAGGAGTGCCCCATCTGGCAAAGACAGACCCCAGCACTTGTGGATTCAGAGCCCATTCGTGATGGCCCTGAGAAATTCTGCTGAGGCGTCCATGGATATTGTCCTTCCTGGGAGATGAACCGCTATCAGGGAGGTGTTCAGGAGTAAGCCAGAGACCACAACTTCATTGCTTGTGCACAAGGCTGAAGACCGAGTGCCCCTTGCTTGTTGATGTACCACATTGTGGTGGTATTGTCTGTCCTGACTTGAACCACTTTGTTCTGGACAGAATCTGAAAACACCCGAAGAGCTAAAAAGACAGCTCTGAGTTCCAAAAGATTGATGTGGAGCAGAGACTCCTGAGGAGACCATACCCCCTGAGTGGCAAGGTCGCCCAGGTGAGCCCCCCACCCTAACAGGGAGGCATCCGTGGTGAGGGTGAGGGAGTGAGAAATGGGAATGAAGGGAACCCCCTGTCTTAAATTGCTCTGGACCTGCCACCAGTGGAGGGCTAGGATCAGAGTTTGAGTAACTGGGACCAACTTGGTAAGGGGGTCCTTCCTTTGAGACCAATAGGCCCTCAAATGGAACTGAATGTCCCTCATCTGGAATCTTGCTCCCTGCACGACAGCTGTGGAAGCAGCCATGTGCCCGAGGAGTTGCAGAACATGCCTTGCTGGTCGAGAGACCCGAAGGGTAAAGGAGGATGCCAGGGCGATGAGTCTGTCCACCCTTTCCGAGGGAAGAAAAGCCCTGGCTAACCTTGTGTTCAATTCTGTGCCTATGAAAGTTAGGACCTGAACTGGTTCCAGAACTGACTTTGGTAAGTTTAGCAGGAATCCCAGGGAAGTCAGAAGCTGCTGGGTGACTTGCAAGTGGGATTTCACCTGACCTGGAGACTGACCCACAATGAGCCAGTCGTCCAGGTAGGGAAACACAGCAACCCCTTGCCTTCTTAAGTGAGCCACTACTACAGCGAGACATTTTGTGAATACCCTTGGCGCAGAGGTAAGGCCGAAGGGCATTGCCCTGAACTGGTAGTGGCCTGAGGGCAGTTCGAACCTGAGGTACTTTCGGTGAGAAGGCCTGATCAGAACATGAAAATAGGCATCCTTGAGGTCCAGGGAAGCTAGCCAGTCCCCTGGCCTTAGGGAAGGCAATATCATTGCCAGAGTCAACATTTTGAACTTTGGTTTCAACAGATGCTTGTTCAAGTATCTTAAATCTAGAATGGGCCGCCATTCTCCTGTCTTTTTTGGGGTAAGAAAGTATCTTGAATAAAGCCCCTTGCCCTGATGGCAAGGAGGAACCCTTTCCACTGCTTTGCAGTCCAGCAGAGCAGAAACCTCTGCTTCCAAAGCAAGGGCTTCTGAAGGATTTGCAGGTGGAAAATGCCTGGCTCTCATCTTTGGAAAGTGTTTGAAGCTGAGAACCAGACCCTGGCCTATTACCTCCAGAACCCATCTGTCCGTAGTTAGGGACAGCCAGTTCCGGCTGAAATAGGCCAACCTGCCCCCCACTGGTACAGGAGAATCGGCCCTGGGCACCCCATCAGGGTGCCTGCTTAGCAGCAGCCTTAGGCTGAGGGGAGGGGACGGTCCACTTGTGCCACGCCTACCCCTGCCTCTGAAGAAACCTTCTGCTAGACAGCAGAGGAGGCTTGAAATTGAAAAAGGCCTGGAAAAGGGTCTGCCTCACCTCTGGGAGCATGCCTTGTGGCATGGCATGCTTCTCCTTAGCCTGGGCACTTTTGTAGGTAGTTCTGTATTCATCCATCTTTTCATATAGTTTTCTGTTTGCTCCCCAAAAGAGAATTTCCACTACAGGAAAATCCATAGCCTTTGACTGGGTATCTTGGGACAGATTAGTGCATCTGAGCCATGCCAACCTCTGGGAAGCTACAGAAGTGGCCATGACCCTAGAAGAAACATCATTAACATCAACAGCAGTATGAAATTGAACTTTAGAGGCTTCAATGCCATCAGCAGCCACCTGTTCCAACTCACTAGCCAGCTGGCCATGGGCCTGCTTGGCTAACTGCAATACTGTGTCCCACCTAGATTTCTGATATCTAGCTACATAAGCCATATAATTTGCCTGCCTGAGTCCCAAAGAAGCTGCCATATACTGTTTCTTCCATGGCATCAATCTTCCTGGAATCCTTATCAGGAGGATGTGAGGCCAGAGGAATATTAGCCTTGTCACAGGCTGCAGCTTGTACCACACCTACATGACTACACTGCTCAGTAAGGAAGTCTGTATCCGAGCCTGACAAAGTATACCTTCTGTCCAATTTTTATCTACAGGAGGGACAGAATGAGGATTTTTAAATCTTTGTTGTTTGCTTCCTAAATGACTTATGCAAAGGAATAGACAACCTCCTAGACTCTGGAATATCCATCATTTCCATAATCAGGCTCCTCTTGCTCATCCACAGCCTCCTCTAAAGGAAGCTGGAGGTTTCTGCAACCTTTTGTAAAAATAAAGAAAGAAGGGACTCAGACAGAATAGGAGGAGATTCTAAAGGTCTGTCTGGAGAAATGTCCGGTTCAATGGGCACGTCCAGACCCCCAGCCACACATATATTGATCAAATTCCTCCTCCCCTCCTGTGGTTCATAAAATCCTCAACTTCAAAATCCTGAACCACTGGGACTGAGCAGAACCAACCTTTTACCAGCTGTTGGTGGTTCTGCAGATCCCTGAGACAGTGACTGGACAATCTGAATGGCTTTAGCTATCTCTGCAGCAGTTGGAGACACAATTTTGGACTCCAGACCTACTGATTTCCTTGTCTTTTTACTTGGGACTGGTTCCTCTGACCAGCCTTCCTTTTGCCGAGGAAGTCTCGCCTGGTCAGAGGGCACTCCTCTGGTCCAGTGGGTACTGGACCGGCTGGCCATCCGGTCAGCGGACTTTTTGGCCTCTCGTTCCCTGAGCGGCCCAATCTCTTCTCCAGGGTGGCTGCGGGAAATTTTACACACTGGCAGTCTGACAGGAGGTGGTCAGCCCCAGACAATAAGCTTACAAGTGGTGTGTGGGTCAGCCTTGTGGCGTCCCCACAGGCTTTCTCAGTGTTGAAACCCAGTGGGCGGTTTTCTTTTGGGTTTCTCAGACATAATGCCAGCCTAACCAAAACTTGCCCTTTTGATGGCAGTGCCAGGAAAGACACCCTTATCGGTTCCCTAACCGTGTCACGGTGTTTTTGAAAAACCGTTATAATTCCAGTTTTTAGAACCGATAAGAACTGGAACGACTCTAAAACCCACTGTACACATTTAAAATGCAAAAAACCAACCGATCGGTTCAAAACCGAACCGATAATTAATTTCCACACAGACTTAAATTTAGTACCAGTTTACCAGATAGAGCTTTAAAACCAAAATGCGGTAAAATAATAACTTTGCCGGTTCAAATGAACCCGAAAATACTCGCTTGAACCGAGAATGAACCGAGCTGAAGGAGCTGATCTCTGGAGCGACTGTTCAGTGAAGCGGAGTAAAGAATCTGACAGTTTCATTTGAAACTGCCAGATAGAGCTTTGGGCACAGCGCCCTCGCGCTGTAGAACTCCAGATCTTCTGGAGTTAACTCCTTCCTCTCCGGGGCAGTTCAGCTGCAGTGGCTGACTGCTATTGTTATAATATAGCAAGACTTCATGGTGTTTGAATTTTCTTTCTCCGACTGCTGGTCTCCGGGCTAATAACTAGTGGGAGGTCCTTCCTGGAACCACGTGACAGGCAGGAAAGATCTCTGCAGGGGGACCAGATCCTCCCCTCTGCATCCTGTAGCTCTCAGTTCGTTCCAAAGCATGTCCCCTGCAGTAAAACATCACTGAGAAACAAGAAGAAATGTTAATATGTACTTACGGCCTGGAAGAGCAGACTTCAAACCCTCAGGCCAGATGGTCATCGTCCAAGATTCTGGGAGAGGAGGAGCCCGGAGACCAGCAGTCAGAGAAAGAAAATTTACAGGTATTTCAATTTCTCTCTCCTAAGCTGGTCTCTGGGCTCATAACTAGTGGGATATACTAAAGCAATACATCCCTTTGCTTCCCGGGTGGGAAGAATGTGAGCAGACCCTTATGGGTCCCACGCTTATGGAGGGACCAGTTAACTAAGGGATGCCTCAGTGGAACAGACACATCCAATCTGTAGAACTTTGCCAAGGAATGGATGGATGTCCAAGTGGCCACTCTGTAAAAGACTGCTGGAAGGCTTCTCTGAATTCCGCCCAGGAGGCAGCTACTGCTCAAGCTAAAGGTGCCCTCCATGGACCCAGCATAGAAAACCCAAACCTTTTGGAAGGTGACAGAGAAGAGAACAAATTAATTTGGTCCAAGAGGCTTTTAAGGCTTTTTTGCCCAAATTTGGGCCCGAAGGTAAGGGTGAATAGACTAGAAGAATCGTATAAGGGCTTCCACTCTCCTGATGTAAAGCTCAAGTGCTCTCCTGTAGCCCAGAAGAATTTCCCTTTCCTTCTCACTCTTAGGGCTAGGACACATAGGGCAGGGATATTCAATTCCTGGTAGCCGAGGAAGGGAGATAACACCTTCAGTAGAAAGGATGGATATGTTCGGAGAATCACGGAGTTCTAGGGGAACATGATGTAAGGTTCCTTGGAAATAGAGCTTCTATCTGCTAATACAGTGGGCTGAAGTGAGTGCTGTAAGAAGACGACTTTCCTTGTGAGAAGGACGACGGACGTTTCCTTAATGAGCACCAATGGGGTTTTGGTGAGGGTTCTGAGGACCAGGTTAATTTTACAATGTCAGAGGATGGCTCCACCCAATCCAGGGTGATCTTGTGCAGGAGCCTTGGGATTAGTAGAAATGGATTCTTGAGATTAGCGGAATTGGAGGAAAGTCGTACATGAAAATTGGGGTTGCGGGGTCCCCAGTCTAGGGAGCAGGCATCCTATGCTAATGTCAGCTCGACCCTGATTAGAGAGCAGGACTGGGGAACTTTGCGGCTTCACCAGCCAATGCAGAACTACCTGCAGGAGGCCCCCCCATGCCGCAAGGAGGAGGAAGGGGACGACCTTTAGATCCCATTCTCCTGGGAGAACATCCTGACTTAGGCAATCCTCCATGATATGCATCTGACCTGGTATGTATACGGCCACCAAGCTCACTCGGTGATGCTCTGCCCACTGTAAGAGCAACAGGGTTTTCTTGTACTATTTGAGAGCTCATGTACCTCCCTGGTGATAGATGCAGGCCATTGTGGTTCGACTAAGGAAAAGGGCATCCTGGTTGGAGATCTGTGCTTCGAATCTTTGAAATGTCAGGTGGTATCTCCAGTATGTTGATGTTGTAGTGGGTCTGAATCCTCGACTACTTGCCAGCCCCGAAGGCTGGTATCGGTAGTAATTCTCCCCTGGTGAGAATGCCCCCGCTTGAGATCCTTCCTGATGCTGGAGCAATGAGTCCCCAAAGCAGGGATGCTTCCTCCTGGCAATAGCCTTGAATCCGTAGGTTGAGACTGACCCTTGGCTGGTCCCTTGATGGAGCAGGTTTGACTGGCCATATGTTTGAATCTGCTGGCCCGGACTGACCTTTGACTGGAACCCTTGATGTAGTAGGTTCGACTGCCGGGGACACATGATAACCAGAGCCCATGGAACGGAGATGGTCAAGGAGATCATTGTCCCCGTAAGCTACATGAGGATTTAGTCTGAAAGGCATTAGGCTGCTTGGTCTTTGCTGAAGAGAACCCCGAGGTCCATGAACTTAGTAACCGTAGGGAAAGTCTTTAATTTAGGATGTTCAGAAGATTATTCCTCAATGATTCAGATGCCTGTATGGCGGAAGAGAGCTCTTTGGTGATAAGGAATCCTATGGGCGAGAGGCATTGGTTAACCTCAGTCACTGCCAGAGTTGTTTGCTCGTACTGTGGGGCATTGACCAGAGTGATGCCCAGATAGGATATGTAAAAATGCACCTGCAAATCTGCCGAGACCAACTGAGCTCCCCGATGGAATTCCCCTGAAGATGGATGAAAGAGTACTCATCTAGAATGTCCTGTGGAGGACGAATTCGATCAGATATTTCAGAACCCATATGGCTCTGAAAACTCCAGATCAATTTGGGACTATGATGAATAGACCGTAAATGTCTAAGTACCTTTTTGAGCAGGGCATTCACTGCTTGCTCCAGCCTGCAAGTGGTCTGTAAGTGTTTGGAGAGTTGACCTATTCCATGCAGATAAAGGTGAGGGTACCACATGCAGTGAGGGGACCCTGCTTAAAACTCTCTGGCACCTCCTTGATTGCGGAGGTGCAAACCCTTTCCTTGAGAAAACTGGAAAGCTTGCCCTCCACTTGAGGATGGGTCCGGGGCCCTTACTGTGAGCTTTCTGGCATCTCAGATGCTTCTTCCTCTGCTGGATGAGAGAGATTACTCAGGATCGTCTAACAAAGGCAGATTTAATTTGTCCTCTGAGTATGTATGGGCTTGAATACTCTGACTGGATCCCCACGACCAGGGTCTGTACCTGCTCCTGGATTGTGGTACTTAGGTTTTCGTTGTTTCCCTGGATTCTTTTACCACCCCCTTTAAAGATGATCCGAATGGGAGATCTCACGCGTAGGGGGCATTCCCCTAGTGTGCCTTGGCTACCTGTCCGCCTGCCATGCCTGCAGCCTTAGGGATGTCGAGGCAAGGTGAGTTAAAGCATGGCCCTTGCTGCGCATCTGGCAGCCTCCTTCGAGACATCAGCTGAAAATGCAGAGAACAGTCCCAAACTGTAGTTGCTGCGGGGTGGGCTTGTTTACATCTGGCTTGTCAGCATGCTGGAATGCCAGGTCAGTGGCCCATAGTAGTGCGGCTGATGCTGAAAACAGGTTGGCTGGGCTTGCTTGTATCTGGCTCGTCAGCACGCTGGAATGCCAGGTCAGTGACCCATGGTAGTGCGGCTCATGCTGAGAACAGGTTGTCTGCAGCTGCTTTAAGGGAGACTGCGGAGGACTAAAGCATCTTTTTGAGGGATACATCCACCTTCGTATCCCCTGGGTCCCACAGAGAAGCCCCACCCCCGGTGGGGGAGATACATATTATATATATTCTCTGTTTTGCTCGGCAGCCGATGCAAATCTGAGCGCTGGTTGGTGGTTTAGGAGTTGACAAGGGAGATCTCAAGTGAAACTCCTCAGTCACCTGCCTAACGAAGAAATCTAGGTCATCCAAGACTAAGTTTCTGGATAGAGAGCCGTCCAAGAGAGAAACGCCGCCCTGTAGCCCCCTTCCTCTGGGGGGACTAACGGACCTCAGGCGGACTTGGGAGTCTGTCCCCCTGGATGTTTTCCCCTGTGGACATCCTCAAATCTGCTACTAGTATGTGACCTCTTCCTCTCCTATGTTGCCGAGAGGAGTGATGCCCCTCCGGTCCAAAGATTGGGAGTAGGCATGGGGTGGACTTCCCATGGACCCTACGATCTACGAAGGAAATAGAGGCAAGATGGTCAGGGCATGATGGGTTGAGGGTGAAGGCCCTGTTAGGCTGCCTATTATGTCAAGGGCTAAGTCTGATGGTAAACCACGCTGCCCCTTGGAGGAGGAGGAGAAGAGCTGATGAGTCTGCGCTGCCCGGATTGGCTCCTGTGATAGCAGGGCAGATGTCTCCGGATCTCCTCTGACCTTGTAGATGTCTCACTTAGGCATAGGAAACCTGCAAAGGTGACCTAAGGGGGAAGGGGTCTACGTCTGTGGCCCTTTCCGCCCTGTGAGAAGTTGTGCTGTGCTCCAGACAGCCCTTGCAGACCTTTTGTACTGGAGGGTGGCATGAGTCCCTGTTTTGAGTCCTATTAGCACTGCCACCTGGAGCGAGGGCCTATCTGTCCAAATGGGCTCAAAGACATAGACGAGGCGAGGCGAGTTAGTACGGGCTCGTCAACACATTGTGAGCCGGGTCCTTTACACTGTTCGATCGCCCTTGGCGGGACATGTTGAGGGCAGCAGGCAACCACAAGCTGGATTGTAAGGGGAGCGCTGTCGCTCTGGCCGGTTTCCCCTGTCGTGCATCCAGGAGCCTGATGGGTAGGAGACTCAGTAATAGGCCAGAGTCGACTGCCTGTGCCCTCATGGCTGTCGATGACAGGCTGTAGCACAGCTCTTCCTGAACCAAAATGAAGCCCCTGCTGCTGTGAAGCGCTATCGCTCCAAGAAAATTCCTCCGCCAACCATTGGTGAGCCAGAGGACTGGGGGCTCATGAACGGACAACCGTTTCTGCCTGTGCCCTCCAGGTCGTTGATGAAGGGCTGTAGTGCGGCTCCTCCTGAGCCGAAATTAAGCTCCTGGCTGTTGAGGAGGGCCTGTAGTGCCGCTCATCCTAAGCCAAAATGAAGCTCCTGCTGCCGCAGGGCGTGATCGCTCTAGCAGCGTCCCATGTTAGTCCGGCAGCCCCTGCGGTCCAGGGGCTATTGATGGAGCGAAGCATCAATGACCTGAGCAGCAGGGCCATCAATGAGGAGAATAAAGTGCAACTCTCCAGAGCCGAAAATAAATGTGCAGCGTGAGGGACCCCGATTCCTGTGACCTGCCAGACTCCAGTGTGCTGGTGGGGGAAGGGGACAGCGAACATCTGGAGCAGATATGAGGAGCAAGGCTGTACAGCACACAGGGCTGAGGCTGGGATCCTGTGTGATTCTTTTTGAAGGAAAAAAACAGGAATTCTGTTGAGTGAACATATGCCTCCTCCAAGTAATGACTGTGAGTGGGTGGGGGAAGAGAATGCATGCCTCCAAAGCGTGGGAAGTAGAGGAGAGATGGGGCCAGTCTGTTCAGCATGCATGGCTGAGACTGGGAACCCTACAAAATCAGTGAGGCAACGCTGGAGCTCCTGCTCCTGTGAAGTTTCCCCCTTGAAAATCCTCTATTAAGTAGAAAGTAAACTGCACTTACAGTTTGATGTTTTCAGCTCTGCCACAACAGTGGCAGAGCCCCTGCAGAGAACATGCCTCATGGCAGGCAGAAGTAAACAAAGAGCTACAGGGTGCAGAGGGGAGGATCTAGTCCCCCTGCAGAGATCTTTTCCTGCCTGTCACGTGGTTCCAGGAAGGCCCTCCCACTAGTTATGAGCCCGGAGACCAGCTAAGGAGAGAGAAAGTGTTCCTACTATCCGTTGCACAAAGTGGCAAATAAGTGTGGGGCATATGGCTGCAGCAACATGCACAGAGAAGGGGTCAGTCTCCACACATTTCCTAGTGACCCAGCCATGTGAAAGCTATGGGATCAGGTGGTGCAACATACTCGTTTGGAATGGAAGGATGCATCTGACACTAGCCTTTCAAAACATTACTGGACAGAACTACTTAAAGTGATGTTCTGACCTAAAGCTATCAGGTATTGGGCTTCACAGCCCAATACCTTATAACCTCTTTGATAACAAACAAGCGCCAAAAATTTAATTAAGCATCTTACTTCTTGTTGTGAAAGGGATCGTAACTGTTGCCGAAGCCTCGGCCAGCTGATTCCCTTCCAGCTTCCTGGTGCCCCCGTTCCACCACCACGCTCTCTGAAATTGTGACGTGTGCCAGGGAGAGTGTGGGGCAAGCCCCATTCAAGTCTATAAGGGCTATTTTTAAAGCGTTTTTTTTTTTGCCATTTTAAATAGTCTTAGGAGAATATTATAGCAGTCTCTTAACTAGTCCCTACTAGTTAAGCGACTAATGTAATTTTCTCCTAAGAATGGCAAAAAAAACAGCCCCAATAGACTTGAATTCCCAAGACTGTAATTCAGAAATTAAATAAATAATGTTCCCTTCTGTATATGATACAAAAATTAAACATAGGTGCCTGTGAAGAAATGGGTGGCAATTTTGTCTTGCGACTTTTGGGGGGTAGAAGTCACTCGGCTACTTATCCTAACCCCAGCTTCACTCGAACTTACCAATTTATCACAGAAACACATGAATAAACCTCTCTTTACAATACATACTCACTACTGTTCTTTGCACAACTGATGGTCAAAGGACAAGTTAATATTGATTACAAAGAAAACAAATATAATGATCTTTAACAACAAAAAAGAATATGGGACTGGGTGAGGAATTATTAAATACAAATATAATAACAGCAAATGGAACACAGCTTACTCAGGTTCACCATTATAAGTATTTAGGTTTATGGGTTGACTCACAATTGGAATTTGATTATCATATAGAACAGCTTTGTGTAAAGTTCTCGAAGAAGTTTGGGGTACTAAGAATACTTGTTAACTCTGACGTACTTCCTCAGATTGGTTATGGATGGATGATTTATAATAGTACGAATAAGTATAATGTGTCAAAGCTTGACAGATTGCAGTATAATTTAGCCAGGTTTGTGCTTGGTCTTAAGGAACCCTATGTCAACCATCATCATTGTTATATATGTTATCCCAACTCAATTGGGTTCCATTAGAAATAAGCGATAGAATTATAAGTACTTTTTTATATAAATGCATAAAAGGACCTGTCCCCAAATACCTCAGGGACAAACTGACATGGAATTCTAGCTTCTATTCATGAAAGAGATGTAAGAGGGAGGGGATTGAAGGTCTCATACATAAAAACTAAGTATGATAAGCAGCGATTTGATTATATTGCTGCCAATAAATGGAGCTCAATCCCTCCATTGGTGTGAAACAAGCCTACTTTTATAACCTTTAAGTCTGCTATACAGAATTTATATACACATAATTAATGGCTTCCGTTTTTTTCAATGTAAAAATCCGTGTGTTAAATACCGTAACACTTGAGTAGGTGTTACGGCATTCACGCGCCCTCTTCCCTTATGAATGCGCTCGAGACACTGAACAAACACAGCTCGAGCTTAAAACGCTCCGTTTCTCTTCGCACACTACTGATCACAAAAACCTTGGGCTGCTTCTTCAGTGGGTCAGGAGGCGGGAGGTATTCTCACAGTGGGAGGGAGTAAAAGGGAAGTTGGTGATGCGAGGGACAGCCATACGGGCGCGATGCGGCTCTTCAGTGCTGCAGACGGGGGACCGAGTTTAAACTAAACCTCATAAAGAAAAAAACATCGCCCTTCAATTATATATAACAAAATATGGGGTGCAGTGTGTTTTACTTGAATTTCACACACTCCCTCGTTGTTGGATAGCTAATAAACCCTTCGGGCTTCGCCCTCTGGGTCTATGTGCTATCCAACAACTCGGGAGTGTGTAAATTCTTGTAACACACTCACCCCATACTTTATCCTATATTTAATCATTCCTGTTATCACTGAATCTTACAACGGTGTTATTACTGAATGTGAGAATCCATATATTTATTTGTATTTGTAACCATGTATATTATTATTATTTAGCTTTTGATGACCGGGTAAGTACACTAGGCAAATAATATGCCTATTTTCAGGAATGACCCAGAGATTACAACAATGGGGTACAGAGAGATTCAGAAAAGGCCACACCTCGAGTACTGCGTGCAGTTCTGGAGGCCACACTTAAAAAGAGGGACATGAACCACCTGGAGAGAGTCCCAGAGAAGGGCAACCAAAATGATCTGGAGCTTGGGGGACAGGACCTATGGGGAGAGGCTCAAGGAGCTCAATATGTACACATTGGAAGAGAGACGAGACCGGGGGGACATGATAGAGGTCTTCAGGTACATGAGGGGGGTGAATAGGGGAGGCGAAGTCAGGGTGCTCGAATGGGGGGGCAACTAGAGGGCATGGGTGGAAGCTGGGGGGAAGGGAGAGTCAGGGGAGAAAGGAGGAGGTGTTACTTCACTGAGAGGGTTGTGGAGCCATGGAATCCCAGAAAAGTGCAAGATGGGACCCAGGAACATGAACAGGGGCATCATCCTGGCATCTATATATATCCCCTGGCTCTACTAGGGACGGACTGGCTCGTTAGTAGTATCTGCTGCTCCTCGTATGCCCGGGAGGGGACGGGAAAGCACACAGTAAGACACTACAGCTGTCCTTCTCCTAGGTGCAACATCTCACTTCTAGTGGCGCATGAATTCTCTAGGAAAGGGATCCTTTATAGATCCCTTCTCCTCACTAGGAGCATAACCCTCTGCTCGACTCTACCACCTCTAACCCTCACTGTCCGCCGCTTGTTAGCAGTGCTGCTGCTACTGGCGGGGGACATCCAACCGAACCCAGGCCCAGGGACGCCTAACGTATCAATTTCCTCCCCCCTAGACCAGGCCTGGCACGCAGCCAAGGGTCTGAGGTTGGCGCACATGAACATTTGCAGTCTGAGGCCTAAGATCCATGAAGTCCAAGCATGGTTGGCACTGTACAAACCAGACATCCTAGCAGTCTCCGAGACTTGGTTAAAGCCCCATATCCTGGATCACGAGGTTGCTGCCTCTGGATATGCCTTCTACAGAGAGGATAGACCCTCGGAAAGGGGGGGGTTCTTATGTATGTAAAGGACACACTTACATCCTCCCTTGTTAGCAAGCCCCACGGCAGGACCCATGACATAGAATCAATCTTCTTACGACTAACGCTAGGAGGTGCCAAGCACCTCACAGTAGGCTGCGTATATTGCCCCCCTACCAATGCTCTCCACTCTCTGGAGACGCTCCTGAAGGACCCAGCTGTAGATACTGCATCTGAGCTTATCTTATTGGGTGACTTCAATCTAAACTGGGCCCAAGAGGCAAAGTCAGCCATAAGTGGCATATTACATAACTCCCACCTTGCCCAAGTCATCTCTCAACCGACCAGAATGAACCATAAATTGGGAAGGCACTCAACAATTGACTGGGTCCTGGCTTCAACCCCAAGTAATGTAAAGCGGCGGGCACCATGGCCGATGCCTTGAGTGACCACTCGCCTGTTTGCTATCTGGAAGAGAATAGTGCGAATAAAGTCCAGCCGAGAGTGATTACCACCAGGGACTACTCCAATTTCCATCCTGACCAATTAATTGGCTACTTAGATGGCATCAACTGGAGTACAATAAGACACCTACCTACCCTTGAGGAGGCCGTAAAATTTTTCCAGACAACCCTCACGAGGACCGTTGACCTTTTAGCCCCAATGAAAACCCACAGAGTAAAGGGAAGCTGCTATAAGTGGATCTTGCCCTCACTAAAAGCTTTGATGACCACCCGTGACAAGGCCTGGAAAAAGTTCAGGAGATCGATGCTACCTGCTGACTTTGCCAGCTACAGGGCCCTTAGAAACCAATGTAAGCATGCCATAAAGATAGCTAAAAAAGACTATATTACCAATCTCCAAAAAACTAACCTAGGCAATCCTAGGTTCTTCTGGTCGCATATTAATGAACTGCTCAAAGGGAATAAAAAAACTACCCCTGGCCCAATCATGGCCAATGGGCAATTAATTGAAGAGGGATCACTCATCGCAGAGGCCCTAAATAGCTACTTCACGAACCTGGATGTATACAAGACTGGACCCCCTGACAACAGGAATGAGCCTAATGCACAGCAGCCCCCAGACCTAGACCGCCCTTTGTTTCACTTGAGGCTGGTCAGGGTAAAGGAGGTCTTGAACATCCTTAAATCCCTGAACTCGAGAGGATCAGGGGGCCCCGACGGCATCCAGACTAGAATCCTCAAGGATGGAGCCCCAGCACTAGCTAAGCCCCTTACCTGGCTGTTAAACAGGTCTATTAAGGAGGGGTCCATACCTGAGCTTTGGAAGCAGGCTCTCGTGATTCCCATACACAAGGGAGGGTCAACTGAGCCCATAGGGAACTACAGGCCTATCTCCTTGCTGTGTGCCATTGCAAAAGTACAGGAGAAGCTAGTTTATTCCCCAACTCCGAGAATACTTGGAAACCCACCGGGTAATCTTACCGTCCCAACACAGCTTTAGAGCCAAGCATGGGACAGACACCGCGCTAACCAAATTCTCGGCCGAAGTACTGAGCAATAGCGACTCAGGGGCCAGGCAGCGCGCGCCGGTCTTCATAGGACCTCTCCCAAAGCGCTCGGACTTGGTAAACCACAAGCTCCTACTCCAAAAAATGTGCTCACTTGGCCTTGACACTCATGCTCTGGGATGGTTCAGAGGCTATCTCTCAGAACGTACCTAGAGGTCAAGTGGAAGGACAATATCTCCAACCTATTACCACTCAAGAAGGGTACCACAAGGTCAATTCATTGCCCCCTTCTTTTCACACTTTTTATAAATGAGCTGCACACACACTGTGGGAGCAACAGCGTTATCCAGTATGCGGATGATGCAGTCAATTACAGAGCCTCCCACAACCTAACAGAGCTGGGGACAGCCCTCCATGAGGACATCCTTCAGATGGAGGACTGGCTCACTCTGAACAAAATGGTTTTAAATACCAACAAAACGAAGGTGATGCTGTTTGGGCCCAGATCCCTGGGTCCTGAGAGGTCACTGCTCCTACAACTCCAGTCCAGGGGGGGTTAAAAACTTGAAGTGGTAGCCTCCACCAAATACCTTGGACTTACCTTGGACCAAGGTTTCACACTAAAAAATCATGTGGACCAAATCACTAAAGCCATCCATGGGAAACTTGGAATCCTCTACAGACTAAAGGACCAGCTTATCCCTGAAGCTAGGGTAGCCATTGCGGCTAGCGTACTTCTCCCAAAGCTCACCTATGCGGCCCCGGTACTCCAGGGTGTGGCCAAGACTGAGCTATGCAAGCTGCAGACCTTGTACAACAAGACAGTCTGCTTTGCCTCACTGTCACACCGAGATTCACCACTGTGAGGCCCTAACTAGGCTCGGTGGCCGTCTCTGAGAGCTCGCCTCATCTATCCAACCTCTGCCTTACTTTTAAGCTAATGGGTCCTACACCTCCCCGTAGCCTTAATGGTCTCGTTAGAGTAAAACTTAGCCAACGGAATCTACGGACCTCAGGCCAAACCCTCCTTGTGGTCCCTAAGACAAGAACAAAAGCCGGGTCCATGTCCTTCGCGTATGCTGCCCCTTTCAACTGGAACAACCTCCCTGAGGTGTGGGAGGCGGAGTCTATCACCTGCTTCCGAACAAAGCTTAAGGCACACTTGCTCGATAGAAGCATATGCCTATGTTACAGGACCTGACCATTTAATGCCATCCCGGTAGGTCAACGCACCTGCCTCAAGGATGGGGAGCACTTACGTGTCTGCATGTCCCCCTCCCTTTATGCTCATAAGGAAGGAACCATATGACCCTAGCCACTTGCCTTGCCCTAACCTTGAGCACACTTAATCTAAACTTGTACCTACTATGCAAAATGTTTCTCGATGTGTAACTACTATGTCCTAACTGCCTGTATGTCTTCCACAACTTACTGTTTGTAAACTTATGAAGTCTTTTATGGCATATAACATGATAATCATCTGAGTGTACTGATCTGTTACCTGTAATAATTGTTACTCCCGGGTCGCCCCTGAAAAAGGGACCTCCAGGGCCCAGCGGGCCTACCCGGTCATCAAAATTCAATAAATATAATAAATGCGCTGCCCGGGGAGCTGGTGGAGGAGTTTAAGAGGGGGTGGGACAGGTACAGGGGAAGGGTTCTGGAAGCAAAGTCCAGTGCAGCGAGGATATCCGGGACTAGGAAGGGAGAAGCCCGCAAGGATGAGGGAGGCAGCAAGGTCAGGTTTCAGAGTGGGAGCTGACCAAACAAGCAGACATGAAAGACCGAAAGGCCTATTCTGCTGGCATTTTAGTATGTTAGTATATGTGTTTTTACTGTGTATTAACTGTGTAACAGGACGGTCCTGTAAACAGGCCTTTGCCTACTACCTCATCCTGATGAAATATAAGAATAAACAAACTGTTAATTGTGATGCTTATTTACCGAATATGTGTATTACTTGTACTGTTGCACCTCATTTTTCCTACATAAACACCCCCCCCACCCCCCACAGACACCTGGAAACAAGCTGCTACCAGCTCAATAGGTCTTTACTGGTAAGACATTTGAAATAAATAAATAATTTACAGAAACTCAGCAGTGGGGCACAATTCAGTACAACAGAAGTATGCCTAGTATAAGACAGTCTCAAGCTAGGTCCATCTCTGCTGTATTAAACTGTGCCTTAGCAGCAGAGTTTCTGAACACCGTAAAAACCATGCCCCTGAAAAAGGGACTGTAATGGCCTCAGTGGGCCTACCCAGTTACCAAAATTAAATAAATAAAACAAAGGACAGTAATGAGGAATATACCACAACTCCGGTTGAACGGGAGTCTGGAGTAGGGCAAGCAAAGATCAGGGATACTGTTAAAACTGAGGTATGGGGTCCACTCTGAGCAAGATAAGGGTTATTTAACTGCACCATATGTGGGGGAGGGCCAAGTTTTGTTTATTTTTCACCTGGGAAATTATAATCCACCTGATGTGATGCCCCAGCAGCAAAAGTGAAATGCAAGTCTGACACCACAGCAGTGGATTCAGGGCTATTTTGAAAGTATTTGCCTCCCAAAAGGGAAACAAGAAAATAAGATGTCAAGTTTTGCTAGTTTAAAAGTCTAAATAATCAGATTTTCTAATAGAGTCAGTATTTTACCAGAAATATTTATAACAAATTGAAATGATTTCCAATTGGGAACAAGAAAAGTTTGATTTAGCCAGCCATTGGCACAGCAGTGGAGCCACTGCTTGTGATGCCGATGAGCTAGGTTCAGAAATGAGCCAAGATCAGGGTCTGGACAGAGGGAGGACACAGAGTGTCCCACAGCAAGTTCTCTTTCTCCGGGAAGGGTACATTCCTCCACCATGATACGGCCATCTGTGTGAGCAGATGATTGTGCGGTTGGAGAGCAGGAAGGTGAGGCAAGACGCAGATGATGTCAGTGTGCAGTCACATATTGCATGCATGGCCCCAGACATTCAAGCATACAATATCCAGGGGACAGGAATAAATAAAGAAAATGGCACAGGGCCCCGAGAAGACTAACTCAGTATATCCAGGCCCAGTCTCACCATTACAGTGCCTCCTGATTACACATATAAGGCTCAGAGGTAACTACCCTCACCCCATCCCCAGCTGGGAGAAAAAACATGGCCAGATGGTGGACAATGATCGTAGGTAGGTGGAGTGGGGGGGGGGCGCTGAATGCATCTTGAGCGCTCCTTAGGGAGACCAGCACTGGACAGTTAACAAGGGGACAAGGGGGCATAAACAGACAATTACTTCCAGGATCCCACTTTTGGAAGAAAAGTATTCTAGGATGGACAAATTCATGGATGTTAATATATAGAGAACACTAGCTGGGTAACTGTGTGCAACCAGCCTGTAATGCCCCAGAGGGGTTCAGATTCAGTCAGACCTTGAGAGCAAAGCTCAAGAGGTCACACAAAATCAGAACCCCGAGGTGGCAGCACCCAACTGGTTGGGTACAGTTGCCCAGTCAATATTTTTATAGTACATAGTGGCCCTTGTTCTAAAAAAAAAAAAAATAAAAAAAAACTTCAAATGATTTCAAGAGAGCTTCCCTTTGTCAGCAATTTATGCGCTCTTCTAGGAGTCACTTTAGGAAAAACCGCCACCACCATCCTGTCAGACAATTAATAATAATAATAAACTTTTTTTTTTAAGCGCCTTTCAAAATATCAAGGCGCTTTACAATAATAAAAACATAATTCCATAAAACAACGAACACAATAATAAATAATACAAAAGCCTCAAAGGAATGAGTCACTGATAGGCCTGACGCCACAAAAAGTTTTAAGCGCCTGTTTAAATCCCCCCACGGTCGCACACTACCGAAGCTGATGGGGTAGAGAATTCCAGATGGTAGGGGCCACAAACATAAATGCACGGGCCCCAGAAGATTTCAAAGTCACACTCGGAACCTCCAGCAACCCCTCATCAGCCGAACTGAGCTATCGTACAGGGCTGTAGGGAATTAGAAGCTCTTTCAAGTAGTCAGAACCAAGTCTGTGTAGGGCTTTGCAAGTCAGTAAACCAACTTTAAAGGTGATCCGCTACTGAATCGTCAGCCAGTACAGATCGCGCAGCATCCGGGTAATATGCAAAGGCCGAGACGACCCCGTCAACAATCGTGCAGCAGCGTTCTGCACTAGCTGCAGGCAGTGGATATCAACCCCAGGAAGCCCCAAGTAAAGGGAGTTGCAGCAGTCAAGGCGTGAGGTCACAAAGGCATGGACCAACAGAGGCAGATCGCTGGACGGAACAAGGTGCCTGATCCTGGCAATGTTCCCAAGATGATAAAAGGCAGACTTGACGACTACCGACACCTGAGATTGAAGGGTCAGCCCGTCTTCAAGTACCACTCCCAGGTCATGCACCCGTTCAGAGGTAAGAATCTGGGAGCCTCCCAGAAAAAGTCCAGCGGGTTGACCAGTCCTCAACGCCTCGAGGTTCCTGAGGAGGAACATCTGGATATCGTGGCAGTCACAGAAACATGGTACACACAAAACCATGACTGGGATGTAAACATACCAGGATACACTATCTACAGGAGGGACAGGGAGGGTAAAAGAGGAGGAGGAGTAGCTCTTTACATAAGGGAAGGAATCAAAGCAACAGAACAAAAGGGAAACAGGAGGGAGAAGAAGCACTGTGGCAAATTTGGAGACCGCAATGGCACCCACAATACGCACAGGGTTGTATACAGACCTCTTCTCAGGGGAGGAAATGGACAAGGAAATGATAGAAAGTATACTCAGAATGGCAGAAAAGGGAGATATTGCTGATGGGTGATCTGAATATGCAGATGTTAACTGGAGTGCAGTTGCAGCAGCCACTTCTAAGAGTGGGGTTATTCTAGATGCCCTACAGGGGCATGCCTTAGACAACTAGTATTGGAGCCCATCGAGAGGAGCAATCTTAGACCTGGTTCTCTCAAATGGAGATGAAGAGAGATCACAGATGTGAAGTGGGTAGCCATCTGGGAACTAGCGACCATCGAACAGTATGGTTCACAATAAACACAGCAATAGAGTCAAGCCATACAAAGACAAAGGTACTGGATTTTAGGAGGGATGATTTTGTCAAAATGGGTGAGTGCTAAGGAATGCACTAGCAGATGGGCAGGAAGGAGGGTGGAAGAACAATGGGAATAATAAAAACTGCCATCACAGAGGTATCAAGCCTTTGTGTAAAGCAAATAAACAAAACGAAACCAGGTAAGAAACCACTATGGTTCTCAAAGGAAGTGGCAGTGAAGGTTCAAGAGAAAAAGAAAGCAGTCAGGAAGTACAAGGAATCACAGAAGGAACAGGACAGAGAACTATATCAGTTAAAGCAAAAGGAAGCTGGGAAGGCAGACAGATCAGCAAAGGCCCAAACTGAGGAAAAGATGGCCAACTTAGTTAAGAAGGGGGATAAAACCTTTTATAGGTACATCAGGGAGCGAAGGAAGACCAAGGGAGGGTTAGTGAGGCTTAATAAAGGGGAGGGAGGTGGGCAGAGGGTGACTGTGAAAAGGCAGAGATACTAAACAAATATTTTTGCTCAGTATTTACAAAGGAAGAGGGAGGTACCTAAAACAAACAGTAGAAACACTCTGGATACAGAAGTTGATACCAGCCCATTTACAGAAGAAAGGGTTCTGAAAGAACTCTTAAAACTGAAGGTGGACAAAGCAATAGGGCCTGATGATTCATCCCAGAATTCTAAAAAAGAACTAAAGGTAGAACTAAGTGACACCACTGACTACCCTCTTTAACAAATCATCATGGGAGGATGGGGTGGTACCCGAGGACTGGAGGAGGGCAGATGTGATTCCCCTTCACAAAAGTGGGAGCAAGGCAGAAGCAGGAAACTACAGACCTGTTAGTTAACCTCAGTGGTAGGGAAAATGATGGAATCACTTCTGAAGGAAAGAATTGTTAAATATCTAGAGGCCAGAGGGGCACAGGACCCAAGGCAGCATGGATTCACAGCGGGAAGGTCATGCCAGACAAATCTGATAGATTTCTTTGACTGGGTGACCAAAGTAGTTGATCAGGGAGGGGCTGTGGACATGGCCTACCTAGACTTTAGCAAGGCATTTGACACAGTCCCACACAAAAGATTAGTATACAAGTTAGCCAGCCTGGGAGTGGGACCCAAGATGACAGCCTGGGTAAAGAATTGGCTGGAGAATAGGACACAGAGAGTAACAGTAAATGGAGTCCACTCTGAAAAAGGGGTTAGTAGTGGGGTACCGCAGGGTTCAGTATTAGGACCGGTCCTCTTCAATGTCTTTATAAGTGACATTGCAGAGGGACTGGAAGGAAAAGTATGTCTCTTTGCAGATGACACAAAGATCTGCAACAGAGTTGATGCACAGGGTGGGATGGAAAGGATGAAAACGGACTGGCAAGGTTAGAGGAATGGTCAAATGTATGGCAGTAGAGTCAATTCTAAGAAGTGCAGGTAATGCACCTGGAAACAAAAACCCAGGGAAGAGTACACAATGGGAGGTGAGATACTAACAACAACAAAATGGAAAGGGACCTGGGGTAGTCATATCAGATGACCTAAAGGTGGGCAAGCAATGTGAAAGGGCAGCAAGGAGGGCTGGGGGATACTGGGATGCAAAGGAGAGGCATCACCAGTAGAAAACAGGAAGTTATTATCCTCTGTACAGACAGCTAGTGAGACCCCATCTGAGTACTGCGTGCAGTTCTGGAGACCCAATCTCCAAAGACATAGACAGGATGGAAGCTGTCCAGAGAGGCAACTAAAATGGTGCAGGGTCTGCACTGGAAGACTATGAAGAGAGACTTAAGGAGCTGAATATGTATAGCCTCGAGGAAAGGAGGAGAGGGGGACATGATAGAAACTTTCAAGTACCTCAGGAATCAACAAAGTCCAAGAGGGTAGCATCTTTCAAAAAGAGGTGTGCAAGAACAAGGGGCACAATTTGAAGATAGAAGGGGGCTCAGAGGTATATTAAAGTATTTTTTCACAGAGAGGGTGGTGGATGTTGGAGCGGCCTTCCAGAGGAGGTTGTGGAGTCACAAACAGTGGTGGAATTCAAGCATGCATGGGACAGTCATAAGGCAATTCTAGGGGGTGTGGGTAGGAAGAAGTAGGCTGCTGGTTAACTAGGATCTGCAGCTTATCCATCAGGTAGGGAAATGGGCAGACTGGGTGGGCCAAGCGGTCCTTATCTGCCGTCAAATTCTATGTTTCTATCCTGCGACCTGCATCCACAGCCATTACCTCAGTCTTTCCCGTGTTCAATTTTAGCCAGCTCAAATTTATCCAATCCTGGATTTCGGCAAAGCAGTTATTAAATACTGAGAGAGCACTATCCTGGTCGGGTGCGAAAGACAGGTAGAGCTGGGTATCATCAGCATAGCAGTGAAACCTCAGCCCATACCGTCTTACAATGTCTCCGAGGGGCAGCATATACACTGCAAACAACATGGGGGACAGCACCAAGTCCTGGGGGACTCCACATGATAGAGAGAGTGAGTTTGAAGAAAAAATTCCTGACACAACTCTCTGAATTCTGCCAGTGAGGAAAGATGTAAAGCACCCGAGGACCGTACATGTCAGGCCACAGATGAACCTCAGGCACTCTAGCAGCACCCCACGGTCCACAGTGTCAAAAGCTGAGGAGAGATCAAGGAGCACCAGAATGGAATGGTTTCTCCGATCTCTCACCATCAGGAGATCACTGAGCACCCGAACCAGCGCAGTCTCAGTACTATGCCTCTTTCAAAAACCAGACTGGAGAGGTTCACAGATATTATGGATGGTCAAATGGTTCTCCAGTTGAATCGCCACTACTTTCACAATAACCTTTGGGTTCGAGATAGGTCTGTAGTTTGCTAGAATGTCCGGGTCCAAAGAAGCTTTCTTCAGAAGGGGTGTTACCATTGCCTCCTTCAGGGAGCTTGGAAACTCACCCGATTCGAAGGAGCACCAGACTAACTGAGCCAGGACCGGGCCAATGATATCACAACAACCCATAATCAGGGAAGTTGGGCCAGGATCCAAACTACAGCACGTAGGGCGTATACCCTGGACAATCCGCATAATATCCCTGAACTCCGGCAGGTCAAAGGTACTCCAGGAGATACAAGTGCAGTGACAGATACCGACCAACAGCATCCCCACAGAGCGAGTCAGGAGGATCTCCGACCCTGATGTAAGCCACCATTCCTAAAAAAAAAAAAAAAAAAAAAAAAAAAAAAAAAATCGAGCAAGCTCATCACACTCCATTTGAGAAAAAGCTCTTCGGAGCTGCAGACAGGCTGGGTTGCATAACCTGTCCGCAGTTCAGAAGAGCTGAGCTGGTCGATTCTGAGCGAAAGCAGTCTCCCTGGACAGGAACTCTGCCTTCTTATGTGAGATCGCCAATTGGTAGGCCTGTTAATGCTCTACCAGTCTAAGGTGATCGGCCTCCAGAGCGGATTTCCGCCAGCAATGTTCTAACCTTTGTCCTAGTCGCTGCAACTCCCGCAAAGACTCGTCAAACCAAGAGGCCCAAGGGCGAAGTGGGAGAGAACGAACACGGACAGGAGCAATCAGGTCCAGAGCCGAGGAGATGACCTTATTATAGGCCAAAATCAAGGACTCTGGAATCCAGCTGGCAACAGGAAACTCAGAAAGGTCAATCACTGCCACTAGGTCTTCAGGGCTCACGTCCCATCAAGAGAGGTAACTGACCATCTCCACAGGGGCAGACCTACAAAGGAGGGCACAAAAGCTGAACCTCAAAGTGTAATGATCAGACCAACCGACAGGTTCCTCCTCCAAATCGGAGGCCTCAATCCCCAGGAGGAACACCAAATCCAAAGAATGACCATGGCTATGGGTAGCAGAGGTAATAATCTGTGTGAAGCCCAGTGATGTCATCAACTGGAGGAAGTGTTGTCCAAAAGGCGAGAGTTCATTATCGACCCAAGCACTGAAGTCACCCACTACCATCAGTCTGGGAGACTCCAACACCATGTCGATGGCTTTTTGTCCCCAGGTGGCCGGTAGACAAGAGTTGTCCTACAACCCACACCTGCTACCACAGTACATTCAAAGGATTCGGCCTCCTCTACTGGTACACCAGTGAGACCCAACTCGGTCTTGAAACAGACCGCTACCCCCCACCCGCGGTCCAATCTCGGGCAGTGTATCACCGAGTATCCGGACAGAATTGCCGCTTCTAAAGGGCCAGCATTCTCATCCAGCCAGGTCTCGGTGATACATGCCAGATTAGCTGTTCCAACAAGATCCGCAGTAATTGTAGTTTTGTTCTTAATAGATCTGGCATTGCACAACACCACTAGAGCTGGTCGGGATTCATGAGCCGTCCCAACTACTTGCCCATCAACAGAAGTGGTGCCCTTGGGTATGGGGACTAGACATGGAACACCACGTTCCAGGCTCCATTTCGCCCCAGGCCATCTTCTAAACTTAGCCACCCCTATGTGAGAAATCTGCTTATTCGACTCCTCGATGCCTGCACCTCCCACCACCCCTCCTACCATACAATCCCCAGCATAGACACAGCTGGTAGATAGAAAAGGTCAGAGGTGGGAGGAAAACAGGCGGAGGGCACAGAGAGCGGTGGACGAATAGCGCACGACCTGGGGAGAAAACAAACACATTCCACTGGCTGATTAACCACCAGAACTCAATAAATGAAAACCCACAACAAAATTAAAACTTTTTCATACTATAAAATAACTCCACTAGGATAGTCGCTCTTACCCAATATATACCCAAACTACATAAATACCCCCCCAAAACAAAAAATTTAAATAAGAACTTAAGAGCAGCAGAAAGTGAATAAATGTCCTACGTGAACTCTCCAATCAATGAGTTTTAAATGAATAACAGAAGAGTAATGAGTCTTGATGGGGGGGGCTCTCACCACCCCCAACAATAACTTGAAATTAAACCAGAAAACATGGCTCTCTCACAGCCACATTTAAAACAAATTATATAATATGTAATTACTTACAAAATAAAGAAGAAAAGAAAAACAGGATCTCTCACACCCAGTCCAAAAAACAGAAGTAAAATAAAATTCCTTGATGAGCAAGTAAGAGTCCACGGCAGCACTATTCCAAGCTTTTTAGGGAGACATCTATCAGCAGAGCAATATTTGTGTCGCAGTCCTCCAATGGGTTAAATTGCCAGTCCCGAAAACCACCCCAAGGAGGGCCCAGAAGCACCACCAAATACTTCCACTTAAGAAGTGGGGAACAATCCGACCCCTGTCAGTTAGCCCACCACCGCTCCAGGAACTCAGGGAGTATATACCCTACGGTTAATACCCCGACCCCCCAGAGAGACTGGCTGCCCCTGGTGCCCGCCTCAGGGTTAGTCAGTTCACCTAACACTTATTAGGCCACTGCAAATAAAACTGCCTCCCAGGTACTTCGGAGAGGCTTCAAGAAAACAAGCTCACACCCTTCTGACCCCACCAACACAGTTTCACCATACAGGGGCCAAAAACTCCCAATCTCGGTCTACAGCAATAGTCAAAATCATTAAATCCACATTTACAGTGGCAGCTCATAAAGCCGGTTTCCACCATGGACTTCTTCAAAAACTCCAGATGATTGTAATCGTCAGTCACTAAGCAAACAGTCACCAAAAAGCAGCGTTCAGGGCTTCACTGCATCTCATAAGAAATCCCTAGTTCCAGGTGCCCCAGAGGAGCACAGTACATACCACGGGGTCCGTTGTAGCTCCACAGCTGAAATAAAATCCGGGCCACAATTCTTAAAGCCGACACCAAGAAGGAAGCTGGACAATTACAATCTCGTATCAGAACTCTGAAACGTTCCCTGGCAACTGCTACAGGAACGTAGCAGAAACACAGCTCTTGATCGAAACGGAGTTAGAACACATACAGCATAGTCGGAATCCACATTTTGGTTAACGTTTCAACGTTAACACTCCCAGTGCTTGCTGCACACTTAATAGCTCTTACTAACACTGCTGCTACAACAGAAATAAAATAACTAAAAACAACTAAAACGACAAAAAAAATGATTCGTACTGGAGCTAAAATAAAGGCTGATCCAGCGTGGTCGCCATCTTGTCAATTTACTGTTTGGAATTGCGAGATGTGCGCATAGCTGTTTCTCCTTTAATTCAACTGCTAGCTCATGCACTCTCAAAAACAGCCATGATGTTATAGTGTATGGTAGAACGCTGTTGAGCATGGGAATCCATGCTCCCAACAGTGTTATGCTGCACTAGCTACGTCATCGTAGCTGTTGTGCTGCACTAGCTACGTAGCTAGTGCAGCATAACACCTAGGTGTGTGCGCATGCGCGATCAGCGATGCGCTAAGAACGGCCGCGGCGGTGAAACAGGCCGAAGAAACTGAAAACCACACACGGATAGGAAAGAAAGTAAGGGTAATCTTTTTATGAGCGACCATACACTATAAAAGACCGTGTATGATCGATCATACACAACAAGGGTATTTTTCGACTCTCTCGAGGTTTCCATGGTAAAAAGACCTCGAGAGCGAAACCTCTCAGGTGAAAAATACCCTTGTTGTGTATGAGTGATCATAACACAATCCTCTATGTTGTACCCATGGGTGTAGGCAGGCATACTCCAAGCACTCCATGGTGTGCAATTTTATTTAAGGGGGTAGCAAATAGGCTCTGAAATGCTTCCTTTTTCCATGAAAACTAACAAAGAAAACACTGAACCTTTCTGTAATTTTATTCATAGGAGTCAAAACTAGAAGGACGGGTCACTAATACTCTCTTTGCCTCCCAAGGACAATACAACTTTACAGGCTCTGGGCTGGTATGTGGGTGTCTTAGGGAACAATGCATGGCATTTGTATTTATCCATGCATGGCAACAACCATTGTCATGAGATACAAAAGTTGTATTTACTGTGCCAAATGAGGCAGCAAACATGGTCCTGGTGTACATATGTATGTTGTCTGGCTACACCGGGGAGCTCACCTAACAAGGGTGGGGGTAGCAGTGAGTCCACTTGGTGCGCAGATCAGAAATCCCTGGCTACACTTGTACCCTGGTTGTACCACAGTGTGGTATTGCCATGTTCCATGAACTCTAGTCTGAACTGTGGTACAACATTTTGACTGCGATTGATTCTATGCAGAACAAGGGGTCACTATACATTACAATAAATTAATGGTAAAATACAATTTCTTTCAGAAAAATCCATTATTAATACCTAGGCAGAGTCTAAAAAAGGGCACCAATGCAGAAAAGAAAAAGAAATCAGTACTATCCGGATATCAGAGAAGATCCACATATCATAAGAACTACGCTATGGTAGACATCTAGTGAATTACGGACATTAATTCTTTACTTGGAGACAATATGTATTACACCACGATTGAATATTGTAATGAGTTTTTCATGTAAATATGTTGATGACTAGCGCTATGTAACTATGTATGCTGGCTGAAAGACAAAGAAACCAATAAAAACTAAATTATAAAAAACAATATCTAGCCAGAGTAACAGAGTATTCTGAAATGGGGTAATGGATTTTCGGCCGATTATGTATATCCACGGCCGTGTTGCGCCTACTAAGGGAATTACGGTAAGCACGTATGGCACTCGTGGCTGCTGTGCTCTGCTACAGAAAATAAAGATTATAGGAGAAAATGCTCAGATTTGTAAATCTAATTAGACATCAGGCACCCCCCACGGCGATACTGAAGGATTACGGCCAGTTGCGCAAGTAAACAAGAAAGTATTACGGTAAGAGGCGTGCGTCTAAAGCGACGCCACTCTGTCACGCCTCTTCCCGTTTATGCCCGAGTCACTGAACATAGAATAGTCATACAATAGTTATAGTAATGTACAGTACAGTGTGTGAGTGTGTGTGTGTGTGTGTGTGTGAAGTACCACGTTGGACCCGGGGGTACATACCTCTCAACTGTCCCTGATTTTCAAGGACATCCCTGATTTTGCCTCAAAATTTGACTCTGTCCCTCCTAAAAAATGGTGTTTCCATGACCAAACAGTGGTGGTTATAAGCACAAACTAATGTCAAACATTAAAGTTACAGACTTGCTCTTCTTTAGAAAATGCATTTTACACTAAGTCCTTTATTCTACCAGCTTCCTCAGTGGATATCTCCACTTTTGAAGAAGTGTCCCTGATTTTGGTCCTTTGCCCCTGATTTTTTTAAGTCATGTCCCTGATTTATGAGGCAGGCGGTTGACAGGTATGCCGGGGTATCGCTCGCCCCACAATCACATGAAAGCGCCAGCACTGTACCAAGCTAATACAGCAGCAATTACAATAACTTGTAGCAGCAATTCGAAAACCAGAGTAACCCCCCCCCCCCCCACAGAAAGAATAAATTGCACTGATTGTTTAACTACAAACTCAACGTCACCACAACTGCATCGGAACACGGGGGCGGGGGCGAGCGCCCCCACAGAACAATAATACAGTATAACAGAGTTTCTGTTGACTTTGCTGTTACCACCCCTCCCCCTCCCGTGCTCCGATGGTGTTGGTATTTATTGTTGACCGGGATAGGCATAATGCGCCAAGGCTCGTTTCCAGGTGTGACCCGGGGGAAAGGGGAGTTGGAGTACATACAATATACAGACACACATATATCAGCAAATAGTTCTGGAGTACTACACAGTTCTATGCAGCTGTGTGATATTCCGCTTGACTTTTTCTGTCGCTCCCATTTCTGCTGCTATTTTCTCTTGTAATAAAGTTTAACTGGGTAGAAATTATTGGGTACTGTTAAGACTGATTTTTGCAGTCAGGTTACGGTGTTACCACACTGAAGCCATAAGACACAGAGTCAGAGAAAAAGCGTAGCAACGGGCCGAGGATGTACACAGTCACCAGATTTTCTTACTACTGTTAAAAGGATTGTACTGTAGACTGGTGTCGGGTTTCCTTTATAAGGGGAAGCTGATTTGAATATTTGTTTCCCAGACGGGTAGAAACTTTGCAACATCCAACCCCACCCCTCCGGAGACATTAGCAGGCTGTGTGAATGAACCTAAACACACCACCCCGCAACAGAAACGCGCAACTCAAGAAAGCACTCCTCCCCCGTTCATTTGTGGGTATGTAAATAAACACAATGAGGCAAGGGGCGCAGACGGCCTGCCTACACCCCTCACAAGTGCCCCTCCTCTGTCCAGTAGCAGGCTGTGTAAATGAAGCCAAACCCGAGGAAAGGGGCCACAAGCTGCCTGCGCCCCTCACAACCCTCCCCCCCTTGGTCCATAAACAGGGTTTTGCATGCCAAACACACCCAGTGCCAGGTTGCCTGCGCCCCTGATAACAGACCACACCCCTCTGCGTCCATTAGTAGGCAGTGGGAACCCACACGCCCTACAAACCACACACACCCGCAGATCCTGCCCGTCACACTCAGGCTGCACCTCCCATGACAACAAATAATCGCAGTCTCACGAGTCCCCACTCCCTCATCCTTACCCGAAACGACAAGGGCTTCGTTCGGTCCCACAGTTTGACAGTTCCCCATAGCCGGCTACGATCCCGATCTTATTTCGCTCGGATTTTCTATCTCAGAAACCAATATACCAGTTTTTTTTAGAGGAAATAAAAATAAATCCAGTCAGAAGCGTGCGCGACAGTGATCTTGTCTCTAACACACTACCACCTCGCGCTTCCGTCTGCAATCTCGTTCTGTGCTTCCTACAGTGAGCTTCTGTCGCGTACCCGGCGCGGCCCAGCCCCCCGTTCCTCCCCTTCTCCACAGCGCGCCTATCTTTGTTTACCGCATGACCTTCTCCTTCCCACTCGCTCAGTAGTGGGATTGGTGGCCATCTTGCAGGGAATGTTATGCAGTGGTGGAGGATTCCTCTGACGGGGAATGCCTGCTGTAAGAGTTCACGGGAAAGCACCAAGATGACAGGCACATCTTTATTACAATTCAGTACTTTACAAGGCCTAAACATAAATTCACGACTCTCAATCTTTATGGACTAACCTTCGTTTATTTTTTAGTGTAAGGAAAGGTAAAAGACTACTGACCGACAGGATATGATTTTTGATTCAGTTGCGAAACAGTGATAATATGCTTAATTCCTTACTTTTATGCAAGCAGCAACCAATATAAAAATTATGAAATGGGCATCATACAATAAGAGCTCTGGCTGCTAGGGATGATATTCATTCTGATGCACAGGAAAAAGGTCCCAACAGTGGGCATTGATATAGGAGATGCTGCCCACTCAGTACCTTAACAAAACGCAGCCATCTTGTTTGTGCCATAAGTGGTGCCAGTCGAACTGTAACAAATACCGCTGACCTCCTGTTCAGATTGCCCCAGTGTTTGAATATTTAAGCAATTTACCCTCCAGGGTGTGGGTATACTGGAGGATTTACCACAGCGGGTATGGTTCGGCGCCTCGTGACCGACCCATACCAGTTGTGTTCAGGGCCGCACTAATGGAGGGAAAAGTGAGGAAGTTGTCCAGGGCCCCAAGCTCAGGAGGGGCCCACCTGAGGAGCTGGCATTAGCTGGTTTGGAAAACGGGCCCATTTCAAGTGACTTGTCCGGGACCCCAAAATTCACAGCTGCAGCCCTGGTCGTGTTAAGTCTTCCAGTATACCCACACCCTAGAGGGATAAATTGCTATCATACAACGGCAAATGCTGTTTATTCAATGTCGTTTAAATATTTTTTAACTGACTGAGGTCCGTACAGTTCAAAAGAGGATTTTTCTTTTTTAAACTACCGTAGTGGTGACAGGAAAAATGGCAGCGGGTTACTTTGAAATAAAAGGGTACTATTGATACATTGACTGGCACACGATAAAGTTGGCTGGTACTTTTTCCAGTAGGTACACTGGAGGATTTACAGTGCTGGGAAAGGTACTGACCAACCAGTCAAGTTGAGGGATTTGGCTGATTCAATTTACCACATTGTATAATTCGATTTTTATAAAATCCTTCTGCCTGTGGATGTAGCATGAAATGAACTGCACATACACTCATTCATCGGTAAAAAAAAAAGGTACAGCCACGATCTGTATACCAGCCTGCCCGCTCCTCTATCTTTCTTCGAGCCCACTCGCTCGCTCTTGAAATTCTTATTTCTATTTCTAAATATCCATCTACATGTGGATGCAGCATGAAATGAACAGCAATGCTTCTCTCAGACTACATGCTAGTTTGTGTATTATAAATAAAATGGAACACCCACGATCTGTATACCAGCCTGCCCCTCACTCTATCTCTCTACCAGCCTGCCTTTTAAGTTTTAGTTTTGTCTTTTAATTAAAAAAAAATAGCCGCAGTCTATTTCTCCACACAGCATTGGGGAGAATGAATACTGCCATGACAACGAGACGTAAACTACAGAAGCCTTTGTTGGACAAAAGTCCTTCAGTGCAAAAAAGAAACACACAGGTCACTTAAGCGGAGGAACTATTTTATTAAAACTGACACAAGCATACATGTTTTTAACTACTTAAAATTGAGAATTTAATCTACCAAATGCAGTTGCACTACATATAGCCATTTCATAAGTGCAATAAACCACTCCAGTGTGTGCATTAGAAACTTTTAACACACGGCTAGGAAGCTGGATGCACCCGGCCAGTAGCCTTGTGACTCACTACGGCTCCTAGCTGTGTGTTAAAGTGTCTAATGCACACCCTGTCGTGGCTTATTGCTTTATTTATTTTTATTTATTTATTTTTTGTTGACCAGGTAAATGCACTAGACAAATCCTGCCTATTTTCAGGCACGACCCGGGGGAGGGGGATACAGATGAATGCCAACTGACAATGAACCAGATTAAGCTGTTGGTGGTATTTTTAGTGAATGAGGGAAATTTGGCCAGGACACCAGGGAAATTCCCCTACTCTTTTCGATAAGTGCCATGGGAGCTTTCACGTCCACCTGAACTACCACCAATCCAGGCAGATGGGACCTTGGTTTAACGTCTCATCCGAAAGACGGCACCTCAGAAGTGCAGCACCCCTCTCATGCTACACTACAGTGTCAGTACTGGGATATTAACCCAAGTGCCACATGTGGAACTGAACCCACAGCCCTCTGATCTCCCGGCCTCAGAGGCAAGTGTGCTACCTGCTGAGCCACTGACACTGACGCTTATTTATGGTCATATAAATAACAATGAAAATATAAAAAAGTCACCCCCCATATATGCCTTTAATTTGATGGGCCGAGGGGCCTTTCTCTGCTGTCACATTTCTGTGTATCTGTGAGACTTTGAAAAATCTGGACCACTGCACCCAGACCACTGTGGTAAAAAACAAACTGACAGGTACCTGTTCTGTTTTCTTTGTTATTTCCCAGTTTTATGTTCCTTCTTGTGTTGGAAAATATAAATGAAACAGTGCTAAAGGGACTGGCGGTATAGCCTAGAGGTTGGGGTAATGAGCTGTGAATGAGCTTGGTACATCCAGCAGACCTGGGTTTGATTCCCACAACCTCCACTTGCATACTGTGTAATTCTAACCAAGTCACTTAACCACCTCAGTGCTCATGGGCTTCCCCTGAAAAGAGGCACTTGTGCCTAGTGTGGGCCTTACCTGGTTACCAAAAGAATAAAAAAATACATAAACATTGAAGGGCATTGCCCCAAACCCTGCTAAGATCTCTACTGGTGACTTAACTACCTCCGATAAGTCTACTGTACTGGACCTACTTAACAATCACTTAGTAACTGCCGGTCTTGCCTTCGACACCGTCCCTGCTAGCAAATTATTCCCCCAGTGTAGTGTTTCAGACGTGGCAAGACAGGTGACCAAGGACATTGCCAATGGAGACAAGTTCGACTTCAGCCCACTATCCTTTAAAAAAGTCAAAGACCTGTTGCTAGCCCTTGACACCAGAAAGAGTGCTGGAGTGGACCAACTCGATCCCTTCTTCCTGAAACTAGGACACCGTGTGCTCACAGCTTCCATCGCCCATTTTTTTAATATGTTTCTCTCACAAAGCACTCTACCTGACTTATGGAAAATAGCTCATGTTGTCCCGCTCTTTATATTTATTTATTTATTTAAAAGTTTTACAAGGAAGGCACACTGAGCAGAGTACTGCTTGATTCCAGGTGTGTCCTGGGGAGGGTGATAGTGGAGATCCAACAGTTCAATATACAGCCATGACCATAACACAGGAACAGAATAATACAAACAGTACATACACACTTTGAACAGGTGGTAATGAGACAAAGTAAGCAATAGTCAAACAAGTCCTGCAGTAAGATAGTGGGCTAGTCATTTGAACGGAACAGGATCAGCAGAGTTGGGCATACTCATTAATCGGATGTCACAGTCACGGGGGCGGAGAAGTGCACTTTGATGAGTTGGTTGAATTGCTGAGGTGGAGGCGTGTGCCGGATGGCAGCAGGGAGGGAGTTCCATATTTTAGGCACTCTGTGTCTGAAGGCAGCCAGACCAACAGAGGAGGACATGCGTGGTATTGCCAGGAGACGGGTGTCAAAATTTCTGAGGCAGTACGCTGGACGGGTCTTGGCTGACAGGGCCGAGACGAGATACGGTGGCAGGGACAGGGACCAGAACTTGGCCATGAGACTCACGCAGTGGGATAATTGAGCAATAATGACCGATGAGCCGGTCACTTCCTAGAGATTAACGACTGGCTGGGGGGGAACGGTGGCCCGAGGCACAGCCGAGGACTACCCCCACCCAGCCGGTCATTAATCAGAAGGAAATGACCGGCTCTGGGATCATTATTATGATTATAAGTCTAATCGCAACAATGATTCTTTTTTTTGGGGCATTTTGAGCGCCGAAAACAGTTTTGTTTACGGGCCACTGCTGTTGGCGTACATTGCGTGAGCCGAGTGCTGCTGCCTTGCAGGTCATTTCTAAGAGATTTCAGACCAGCATGGCAGCCAACCAGTGAGCTAGGCCAGCTCATTAATAATTAATTAGACTTATAATCTACGATCTTGAAGCAAGGGGAGGTCTAGTGTCCGGTATAGAGTCTGGTGATGTGTGGAGGGCTGGCAATCGGGCGAAGCGGCAGAAAGAGTGGAAAAGTGTGTCAGCATTGTAGACTACATCCCTGTAGTCGAAGATAGGGAGAATCATTTTCTGTACAAGTGAGCAGCAGGCTGGCAGCAGGATGCAACCAAGGTTGCGCTATAGGGCACCCAACTTAGGGTGAAGCTTTTTGTGGATGGCATCAACATGTACAGAAAAGTCGAGATGCTGATTGAGCCAGACCCTGAGGTATCTAAAGGAGGAACAAGCCTCCAGAGTAGCCCTATCCGGGGTATGGGGGAGGTGGGGAGCCGAGAGTGTCTCTGCTTTGTGCTGAAGGTCATGGGGACCATCTTCTTGGCATTAAGAAAAAGCTGATTTACCTGAAACCAGAGCAGAACATCATTGAAGTCCTGCTGTAATCTGGTTGTCACATCAGTGGTGGAGGGGCCTGATGTATACAGAACTGTGTCGTCCACATACATGTGGATGGATGTGTGTGGGCAGGCAATTTAGGAAGATGGAGGAAAAGGAGTGGGCCAAGGACTGAGCCTTGGGGTTGTCAGTAGTGACTGGAAGGGGGGTAGATGTGGAGCTTCCAATTCTAACAGATTGGGACCTGCCTACCAAGTAGGAGTGGAAGCAGCTGGTTGCCTCAGTAGAGAGCCCTGCAAGGGAGAGCTTGTCTAGGAGGATGGCATGGGAGACGGTGTTGAAGGCCTTGGCCAGGTCAATGAAGGTAGCCAGTGTGATGTGGCCTTTATCCATACCAGCAAGAATGGAATCCATGACCCGTAAAAGGGAAGTGGCATTGGAGTGGGATTTCCTGAAGCCAGACTGGTAGGGTGAGAAGAAGAAGGAGGTGTTGAGAAATGAGGAGAGTTGTGCCAGTACAAAGTGCTCCTGGAGTTTTAACAGTACAGGGAGAAGAGAAATCGGGCGGTAGTTTCCTGAGGCAGAGGGGTCGCCACGCCTCGGAAGCGGGATAACTGTTGCATGCTTCCATTCAGTTGGTATAGAAGCTAGGGAGAAGGATAGGTTGAAGAAAGCAGCCAAGGGGATGGCAGGAGCAGCCAAATATAGCATTTTGGCATCCAACCCCAAGGGGCATTTGGCCCTAGACAGGTTGACGGTAGACAAGGCATTGTAAACTTCCTTGGGGGTGACCTGATGGAAGGAAAAGGAGGAGGCAGGAGATAGGGCCCGCACATTGGCAAAAGAGGGGGTGGCATTTTGATGGTAAGGAGGGAGTGAGGACATAAGTGAGGAGGTACAATTTGAGAAAAATGAGTTAAATTCAGATGCCACTTCAAGTGGATCCGTTACAGAGGTGCCACCTAAATTTAAAATAGGCTGGGAGGGTGGGAAGAAGAGCGACTTGACCACCTTCCAGAATTTTGCCGGGTGATTTAGATTGGAATGGAAGGTGACTTTGAAGTAGTTAGCTTTGCCTAGTGCAGGTGTTGCGTAAGGAGCGATATTTTGCGTGCCCCCGCAGGGGAGCTGGAGGATTTGAATGATTTCCATGTTTGGTCCCTGGCTCTGATGCGAGTCATGATGTCGGCTGTGATCCAAGGCAGGTGAGCACCCCTCACATGGGTGCATCTGAGTGGGGCATAGTGGTCCCAGACAGCAAGGAACTTGGTCTTAAAATATCCCAGGGCAAAGTGAAAGGAAGTGGCCTGGGGGATGAAAGACCAATCTGTGGCTGCCAGGTTGCTTAGGAGTGAGGCAAGGTCTAGGGTATTAAACGAGTGGGTAAGAATGGTTCTAGGAGGGGGAGCCTTTGACAGGAAAATTTTCTGTACCAAGTAGATCATGTGGTGGTCACTTAGGGAGTCTAGAAGGAGGCCTGAGGCAGTTCTCCAGAGTTGGTGTGAGGTGAGGTGAGGGCGCCCAGTCCAGTAGGGAGTGGTTCTGCAGTTTGTGGTTCAGACGTGTAGGCTCAGAGATCAATTGGGTTAGGTTTAGGGAGGTGGCACACGAGAGCCGATTCAGATTGAAGTCACCAAGGATATGACACTCACCACCTGATGCGCAAGCTTTCAAGGTGCCCAGGTGATCCAGGATTGAGGGCGTGGGGGAATCGGGAGCAGTAGAACCCAGCTCTGAATATGGAGATGGTGTGGGGGAGGGAGAGTTTGATCAGCAAGGCGTCGATGGTCTGCGCGGGCAGGTGAATACTTACAGGGGTGAACTGGAGGAAGGATGAGATATACATTGCTATGCTGCCGCCTCTCTTGTTGCCTGGGCAGTCATGGCGGATAACAGTATAGCCTAGGACAGCAATTTCAGTGTCTTTAGTGTGAGGCTTTAGCCAGGTTTCAGAAATTATCAAGATATCCAGCCTTAGGAATAAAACAGTTGGCTGCAGCAAGGCTAGTTTATGCAGTAGGCTGCAGATATTAAGGTGTATTACTTTTAGGCCCTGTGGAAGTTGATGCATGGGGGGAAGTAGTAAGCCTGGGGTTAGGCTTGATGTCCCGAGATAGTAGTAGTAGTGTTATCAAAAGCTTGGAGAAAGGCGTTGGCCATTGAGGTTTGTGGGTAGTGCAGTGTGGCTGTATAGACATAGAGGATGCTGGGCTGAGTAGAAGTTCAGAGACTCTGAGATGGTGTGAAAACTGGGTGGTGGATTGAGTGTCAACGTCCATGAGGGTAGGTGGGTGCAGTAGGAGCACAGTGAAAGAAGTCACAAAGTTTGGCTTCAGTGCAGTCGTGAAACTACATGCCAGTTTACCCGACTGTACATTAGGGTAGCTGGTGGGGGGGGAGGTGACACTGAGGGTGGGAGAGAACCGACTATAGCTAGGGAGAGAGGTAGCATGGCGTTGCTGAATAGGATTTGCTTCTAGTGGAAATCTTGGATGAATAACGGCTGCTAGTGGTGGGAGAAGATAACTTGCTAGGGGAAAAGTCGGCTGATAGGTTATGCAATCACGTGACCAGAACTATATAGTAAGTGGATCACCATGGGTGGTGGTGGGGTAACCGACGCACAGCATCAGCGGGGCAATCCTTTCAGTTGAGCGAGCGGCTCTAACAGTCGGGCATACCTTCTTACTGGAGGCTCCATGAACGATCAGGGGAGGGCAACTTCAGGGGCCCTCATGACCTCCGGGTGGGACCGGGAGCAAGCTGTGGAGAGAGAGGAGCAGAAGGTGAGCACACTTAATAGCAGGTAAAGGGAGACCCATGCAACTTTAATAATTATAGACCTATATCCCTCTTACCCATACTCTCCAAACTCCTCGAAAAAGTTGTCAATACACTATTGCAACATTTTCTAGAGTATCTCAGTAAGCTCAACCCTGTCCAGTCTGGTTTTGGGCCCAACCTCAGAACAGTAACTGTCCTAGCCAAGGTGACCAATGAATGGCAGCTGGCGCTGGATTCAATAACACACGTGGGTACGGTATTCCTCGACCTGAGCAAGGTATTCAATACGGTAGACCATGATCTGCTACTAATCGAGTTACACAACAGTGGTCTTGATGATACAACCTTTAAATGGTTCCAGTGCTACTTGACTGGCTGACAACAGCAAGTAAAAGCACAAGGTGATCTCTTCCCTCTCAAAACATTACTGAGAGGAGTTCCACAAGGGTCCATTTTGGGTCCACTTCTCTTTGCAATTTATATTGACAACCTCATTGCTGGCATACAGGCTGCAAGAGTTCATCTTTTTGCAGGTGATACCGTGATCTATGTCGCCAAGCCCACTCTTGAAAAAAACAGTATCGTTTTGCAGCAAGGATTTGACGTACTACAGCATAACCTGTTGCAACTGAAATTGCTGCTTAATGCAAAAAACAACAAAGTCTATGTTCCTGTCCTCACAAGCACACTCTACCACTCCTCAACCTGTGGATTCAAAACCACAGATCACTACACTGTCGGGATACAGAAATAGATTAGTTGCCGTATTGGTCCTTGTAAGAACAGATCCAGAAGCAAATGGTTTGATACCTTTTATTGGACCAACCAAGTCTCCGAGGAAGGACTTGGTTGGTCCAAAAGCTTAGACACTGTTTTCTTTTTGTAACATCTGTGTTGGTCCAATGAAAGGTATCAAACCATCTGCTTCTGGATTTACACTATTGGGAGAAACCCTGGATTTGGTGGACAACTTTAAATATCTGGGGTTCTGGATCGATTGTAAACTCACTTTCAATGTACATATTCAGGAGCTAGCTAAAAAGCTAAAACAGAGACTGGGCCTCTTTTTCCAAATTAAACACCTCCTTACTCACAATGCCAAAGTCAGGTTAGTACAATCAACCTTTCTCCTGCTTCTGGACTATGCAAACCTTATTTACAGTTACATAGAACATAGAAACATAGAATTTGACGGCAGATAAGGACCGCTTGGCCCACCCAGTCTGCCCATTTCCCTACCTACTGGATAAGCTGCAGATCCTAGTTAACCAGCAGCCTACTTCTTCCTACCCCCAACCCCCAGAACTGCCTTATGACTATCCCATGCATGCTTGAATTCCACCACTGATTTTGACTCCACAACCTCCTCCGGAAGGCCGTTCCATGCATCCACAACCCTCTCTGTGAAAAAATACTTCCTTAAATTACCTCTGAGCCGCCCCCCTCTATCTTCAAATTGTGCCCTCTTGTTCTTGCACACCTCTTTTTTTGAAAGATGCTACCCTCTTGGACTTTGTTGATTCCCTTGAGGTACTTGAACGTTTCTATCATGTCCCCCTCCTTCTTTCCTCGAGGCTATACATATTAAGCTCCTTAAGTCTCTCTTCATATGTCTTCCGGTGCAGACCCTGCACCATTTTAGTTGCCCTCCTCTGGACAGCTTCCATCCTGTCTATGTCTTTGCGGAGATTGGGTCTCCAGAACTGCACACAGTACTCCAGATGGGGTCTCACCAGCTGTCTGTACAGAGGGATAATAACTTCCTGTTTTCTACTGGTGATGCCTCTCCCTATGCATCCCAGTATCCCCCCAACCCTCCTTGCTGCCCTCTCACATTGCTTGCCCATCTTTAGGTCATCTGATATGACTACCCCCAGGTCCCTTTCCATTTTTGTTGTTGTTAGTATCTCACCCCCCATTGTGTACTCTTCCCCTGGGTTTTTGTTTCCCAGGTGCATTACCTTGCACTTCTTAGCATTGAATCTAAGCTGCCATACATTTGACCATTCCTCTAACCTTGCCAAATCCTTCTCATCCTTTCCACCCACCCTGTGCATCAACTCTGTTGCAGATCTTAGTGTCATCTGCAAAGAGACATACTTTCCTTCCAGTCCTTCTGCAATGTCGCTATAAAGACATTGAAGAGACCGTCCTAACACTGAACTCCGCGTACCCCACTAGTAACCCTCCTTTCTTCTGAGTGGACTCCATTTACTATTACTCTCTGTGTCCTATTCTCCAGCCAGTTCTTTACCAGGCTGTCATCTTGGGACCCACTCCCAGGCTGGCTAACTTGTATATTAATCTTTTGTGTGGGACTGTGTCAAATGCCTTGCTAAAGTCTAGGTAGGCCATGTCCACAGCCCTCCCTGATCTTACTTTGGTCACCCAGTCAAAGAAATCTATCAGATTCGTCTGGCATGACCTTCCGCTGTGAATCCATGCTGCCTAGGGTCCTGTGCCCTCTGGCCTCTAGATACCTGACAATTCTTTCCTTTAGAAGTGATTCCATCATTTTCCCTATCACTGAGGTTAAACTAACAGGTCTATAGTTTCCTGCTTCTGCCTTGCTCCCACTTTTGTGAAAGGGAATCACATCTGCCCTCCTCCAGTCCTCGGGTACCACCCATCCTCCCATGATTTGTTAAAAGGGTAGTCAGTGGTGTCACTAGTTCTACCCTTAGTTCTTTAGAATTCTGGGATGAATCCCATCAGGCCCCATTGCTTTGTCCACCTTCAGTTTTAAGAGTTCTTTCAGAACCCTTTGTTCTGTAAATAGGCGGTATCAACTTCTGTATCCAGAGTGTTACTACTGTTTGTTTTATGTACCTCCCCTCTTCCTTTGTAAATACTGAGCAAAAATATTTGTTTAGTATCTCTGCCTTTTCACAGTCTCCCTCTGCCCACCCTCCCTCCCTTTATCAAGCCTCACTATCCCTCCTTGGTCTTCCTTTGCTCCCTGATGTACCTATAAAGGTTTTATCCCCTTCTTAACTGAGTTGGCTATCTTTTCCTCGGTTTGGGCCTTTGCTGTTCTGACTGCCTTCCCAGCCTCCTTTTGCTTTAACTGATACAGTTCTCTGTCCTGCTCCTTCTGTGATTCCTTGTACTTCCTGAATGCTTTCTTTTTCTCTTGAACCTTCACTGCCACTTCCTTTGAGAACCATAGTGGTTTCTTACATCATTAGTTATCATCTTACATTAGTTATGGCCCCAACACTGCTTTAGCCAAGTTGGACACTCTGTACGACAGGGCCATAAGGTTCATAACTGGTGCTTCCTATGATACTCACTATTGCTCACTCTATTCTCTGATGGGATGGCACTTATTAAAAACATGAAGACTTTAAAATACAGCTATTTGGACCTTTAGAGCCCTGATCAATAAACTCCCCAACTACATCTAAAACCTCCTGACTATTACTTGTGGGAGCTACTCACTTAGGAGATATTTCTGTATCTCGCTAGAAATTCCTAGAGTTAGAACTCGATTTGGAACTACAGTATAATCCCATTTATCCAAACCGGTTGGGTGACAATATACAGGCTCAGTTAAATGGGAGTTCATTTAAACAGGGGCAATTTTTTGTTTGTTTGTTTTTACCATGAGTGATTTGCTCTGATGCTGTCCACAAGTACTGCACACTTTATTATACAGTGTGCATGTTATAAGGGTCGGTGAGGTAAAGATGTAGTTTTTGTGGTGCAACACACTTTATAATACAGTGTGCATGTTATAAGGGTCAGTGAGGTAAAGATGTAGTTTTTGTGGTGCAACACCCTTTATAATGCAGTGTGCATGTTATAAGGGTCGGTGAGGTAAAGATGTAGTTTTTGTGGTGCAACACACTTTATAATGCAGTGTGCATGTGCCCAGGCAACGTGAAGGATTGCATATTTGTAGGGAGTGTGGATACAGTGCTTAACTTTTTCCTTTTTCTTTATGCTCCTGCGCCTGGTCCCCATCCGTCCAGCCCCCCCCAGCCCTATCACCACAGCATCCACTGGACTCACCTTCTTATGCTAGCGAGGTGCCAGCTAGCCAGGTGCAAAGTCTGCGAGGGGCCAGCTTCATCCTGCCAGCCGACGTTTTCTACTCCTTGTCTTTGCCCGTCCCCAGAGTGCAGAGGCATGCAATGATGCCAATGTCTGAGCCACGTACGCTTCCGTACGTGGCACACCAGGCATCTGCCCACATCCTCCCCTTACATGTGAGCCCGCAGTACCAGGCCCCCAGCCACCACAATGGATCAGGCAGGCAGCAGACTCCATCCCCACCCCTCCCCAGGAGAGGAGAGCTGTCTTTCAGATGCTCGAGCATCTCCCTCTGCAGTAGACCCCCAGCAGCCTGCTCGCACCATGCACATGGGTCACCGGTGTGGCAGGAGGTAAGGCATGATGCCTCAGCCCTACTGCTTGTGCACACTGTGGTTCGTGAGAGTGGGTAGTGCTTGTTTTATTTTAATTTTCCTGTGTGCAAAAATATTTCTGGATGATAGACTGCATGAGGCTGTTAACTCTATTTTTTTTTGCAGCTTTAGCGTGAAGACCCCTGAGTAGCATCAGCTGCATGCGGTCAGTGTCTGGTTGATTTTCAAGCCACAGTAAACATCTATCAAAACTGTCTACTGCCATGTGTGTGGGAATGGGCACTGCATCGGACTCGTCGGATTAATTTTCATTTTCTGTCTCCTCGTTGCATCCTGTGCTTGTGACAGCTTCGATGATGACATCATCCGACAGGTGTTGGTGCCCCACCTCCAGGTTATCACAGAGGACCCAGCTCTCCATGTCCTTGTGAGTGATGGAGTCTGTAAGAAGAGTAATCATGTCCCCTGCAAGCGCTGCAACTTCAGGATCCTCATCAGGGTGTAGCGATTCTTTGGCTTCGCTCTGTGCCTCTGTCTCAGCCACAAGCTCCTCCATTACAAGAATGCTTGATTCTCTCCACAATTTTGTCTGAAGCACTGTGGCTCACACAATTTTCCAATTATAAACAGAAGCAGTTTATATGAACCACTTGCATTTATACATGCTAGCACTGTGACCCTGTCTTTCTGTTTCTTGTGGCCAGGGGAATCTCTTTCACCACAGTGGACTAGCATTTTATCTGGGAGGCACTTCTAATACAACCCTGTCTCATCTGCGTTATAAATTTGGTGCTCTTTATAGAGATAGCTGACTTGCATCCTACAATCACAGTACAAGCTGCCTCAGGAAAACGGAAACATGATACATTACAGAAGTAGTGTACAAGTATGAGAAGCCGTTCAATTCAAAATTACAGTTTTCAGAATATAATTAACAGTGAAATGCCTATGACTAACAACAAAATGTTTACAGCATAATATTATGAGAAAGACAAAAATGAAAATGAGTATATCACACAGCAAAATGGTTATGAGACCTTCTGAAATGGTCATGACCTATACCAAAATGTGTATGACACGTACCAAGATGGATATGACATACACCAAGATGGATATGACATACACCAAGATAGAAATAACACTTATTAAAATAAGTATGACATATACCAAAATGGCTAGGTCATATACTGAAACAGGTAATATGCATATCAAAATAGACGTGACACATACCGAAATGGGTATGACACACACTAAAATGGGTATGATACAAACCAAAATGGATATGTTATACCAGAATCGATATGATGCATAAAGAAATAATTATGACACATACTGAAATGGATATGGCCCATACTGAAATGATTGTGACACAGCAAAATGGGTATGGCATACCAAAATGGGTATGTCACACACCAAAATGGGTTTAGCACTAACTGAAATGGATATGACACACACGGAAAATGGTATGACACATCTGAAATAATTGTGGCACATACCTAAACAGACATGACCTATACTGAAATGGCTATAACACATAGCAAAATGGGAATCACATACCGAAATGGGTATGACACAAACTGAACTGGATATGGCACACACTGAAACTGGTATATACACACACTGAAATAATTATGACACATACCCAAATGGATATGACCGATACTGAAATGGATATGACAGATAGCAAAATGGGTATGACAGACACCAAAACGGGACTGACACTGACTGAAATTGGCATGATACACACTGAAAATGGAATGACACACGCTGAAATAATAATGACACGTATTGAAATGGATATGACCCATACTGAAATTGCTAGGATACATAACAAAATGGGTATTATATACCAAAATGGATATGAGACAAACTGAACTGGATATGGCACACTTTGAAATTGGTGTGACACACACTGAAATAGCTATAACACACAGCTAAATGGATATGACCCATACTGAAATGGATATGACACATAGTAAAATGGGTATGACATACACCAATATGGTTATAGCACAAACTGACTTGGATATGACACACACTGACAAGGGTATGTCAAATACTGAAATAATTACGACAAATACCAAAATGGATATGTCACATATTGAAATGAGTATGACACATACCAGAATGGGTAAGAAACACACCAAAATGGGTATGACAAAAAACAAAATGTGTGTGAAATGCACCAATATAGATATGACACATTCTGAAATGGATATGACCTATACTGAAATGGATATGACAGATAAAAAAATATATATAACACATACTGAAATAATTATGACACATGCCTAAATATATATGATCTATACTAAAATGGATACAATACATAATAACTAGGGTATAATGTGTACCCAAATAAATATGACACATAGTGAAGTATAGATTATATTTATTTACTATATTGATACTCTTAATAAATGTGTACTGTAGTAAATAACATGGTTATGAAGTCCTGAAAACAAAATCATATATTAAAATGTGTATGTTGCATACTGAAATGAGCATATAGCAAACTGAATTGTTGCCAAACTTCAAGGCATAGACTGAATAGAGTGTAACATGTGCCAAGGTGTGAATACAGCGAACTGAAATGTGCATAACACATACTGAACTGAATATAACACAGTGAAAAGCACATGACGTGTGTAACCAATCAGAGTGCAGCATCACCCCCTGAGATTTTGTAGGACTCCACCAGTTCTTGTTCAGCTCCACTGCAGGTAAGAGCTCCTTACATTTTGTTAATCAGGAATATGCACAATGTATATTATTACATTGTTATTTTTTTTATTTTTATTTAGTTTCTGTTAAGACGACCTTTGTTTTCAAAAGTTTTATCTGATTTTTATAAAAAAATTACTGTTATATGTGTTCTTTGTGTAAGGTTATATTTAATACCAGATAAATCCATCCTGCACTTGTCTTCTTCCAATGTTTTGCAAAGTTATACAGTATGTTATGGTGTATAATTTTTGTTTGCCCTGTAAAAGAGGGGGCATTACCAAAAGATCTGTAGCTCCAGGATTATCTCATTCCTGTGTGTTTTAACTGAATTTTACCAACTTACTAAAGGTTAGAGTTTTTCTTTGCTGCATTCTGAAAACTAATGTCAATATTTTACCACTTTTATGAACAGTAAATTAAATACATTAGCCATTTGTTACTTTGCAAGAATAAGTGCTAGGAACACATATTTTACACTACTGGAAAGCTGAGAATCTCTAATACTATAACCCAGTTGTTTGTAACTTATGACATTATGGAGCATACAGCCCCATATTTAATGTCGTATTTTCTTCAAAAAAATGGCAGTTTGTGAATCTAGTTCATCAAATTATTCATTTCACTGCCCTTTCTCCCCAGATTTCCTGACGTTTTATAAGAGGAGTGTTACATTTTTACAGGCTTCGGTACATGTGCTGAACTACTGAGTCATTAAAGGCAGCATCTACACCCAGGTTAGTGAGCTACTGTTTTTTTCTTCAGACTGTATTGGTAAGGTTATAATGCTGGGACAGCATGTTTAGTAGGTTATTCATTTGTTTACATTGCCTGGTTTATTGCCACTATTATCTTCATTTCACTGTGAGCAGCATTATGAGGTGGCAGGTAACTGTATAATAAATCTGTGAGCTGGTAGTTGGTGAAAGACTCTGTATCTTTGTATTCAATCTCTTTTTAGAACTCTTTATTTTAAATTGGTTGTGTTTTAGTTTCGCTTAAATTGTTTACTGAAGGTTAGATCTTTTGCTGATGTTTTAAAACTAATTTCAGCATTTTGCCACTTTTAATGTAAACATTAAAGTAAATTATTTTGTCATTTACTCTGTAACCATAAGATGCGTTTCTAGTTCATGCCTCTGTGGAGCAAACAGCCTGCTATCAGTGTTCTGTTTTTTTGCTAAAAACAGCAATTAGTGAAGCCAGCTATCCAGCAGTTATCAATTTCCTGCCCTCCCCCACCAGATACTGCCTTTTTGTAAGAAAAGTCTTGCATGTTTTCACATTGCACTGCATGTGTTGAAGTAATGAACTGTTGAGCAGCAGACACAGCCAGATTAGGAACATACGGAAATTGCCAGCAGAAAAAGGCCATCATGGTCTATTGAGTCTGCTCGAGTTTGCAGCTAGTTCCCTTATTTAGCAGCTGCCCCCTCCCCCCTTTACCGTCCTCTTTTCCCTGTCTCGTCCCTTCTTGAAGCCTTCCACTGTGTTACATGCCACCACCTCTGCTGGTAGTGCATTCCAATTTGCCACCACCCTCTCCATAAAGATATTCCTCCTCACCTCCATCCTGAATCTACCTCTCCCCAATCTCATAGTGTCCTTCCCGACCCTTCTCCAAAATAAATCCCCTGTGTCCATCTTGATTATGCCCTTTATGTTTTTGAAGGTCTCGATCATGTCCCCCCTGTCCCTTCTCTCCTCCAGCGAGTACATGTTCAACTCCACCAGCCTGACCTCCTAGACCCTGGATGATTTTTGTCAGGTTGGCGGTTTTGTGTTCCCCTATAGACCATCTTGTTATGGTTAGCTATTTTTTTCTAACTGAATATACTTTACTGAAATTTTTTCTGTACAGTCAACAAAAAAAAAAGCAGAATCATGATAACAAACAAGAGAAAAGATTAACAAAGATACAGCTGAGGAACAACACCCACCCCACATGGCCTGTACCCACACATTACATATCAAAAATTTACCGGTTTCTGTTGGAGTCAACAATATTGAGTAAAATTAAAGAAATCTTAAGGATACAGTAAGAGCAAACTAATCAAACTACAGTGTACTAAATAGTAAATAAAATACATTAAGGCATCCAAATATATGTAAATATGGGGGTCTACGAAAAAGGGGGGGTTAGCATAATAGAGCATAATTAAAGAGAAAGCTCACAAGAATAAGATCAACTTAGATGGATATTAAGGTCAGCATTGCTTTTTATACTGCTGGGACAATATATTTCTTTGGGTCTTTTACCCTTTGCTTGGAGACCTGATACAGTAGCTTGGGAAAGGGGAAATTGTTTAATCAAGAGAGGCACACTAAGCCGAAGCTTGTTTCCAGGTGCAACCTGGAAGCACATAGAAATTAAGTGACTTGCTCAGGGTCCCAGTGTGCAAGTGGAGGGGGGGCTGTGGGATTCAAACCCAGGTCTCCAAGAGCTCAGAGATTTGGGATTAGGCTGCCAGACATGTCACTTGCTGTTTGAGTATTTGTCTGGCAGATCAAACAGGCTAAGGAAGTCTTTCTGACAGGGGTGTTTATAATTTACTTGAGATACATTTTTTTTTTCAGCAGTTGGAGGAGCCCATGAGTAGCAGCAGCCCCTTCCCATTGGGGGAAGGGGAGGAGTTGTAGAATGGAGCACATGTGTGCATGGGGTAGCTAATGACTGGGGTCAGACATTCTTGTGCCTTTGTTTTAAATATTCTTTTTGCACCCTTCACCTGTGGAGTTAATAAATGGACAGTATTTCAGGACTCCCATGCTTGGTTCCATCCTGTAGTTGAGGTGTTCGAGGATATACACCTTGGTTTCTCCTTGCCCCTTCCCCTGTGATGGTGCCTGCTGAAGGACATATGTCAAGGCTATGTGTGTGCTCATGCACAACTCAGCCAAGCATGTAACGGTATCCTTCCCTTCCCCTCCCTGCACCACTAATCCTGCACTACTACCCATGCATCCACAGGTAGCAGTGTCAGAGTGGTGTGATGGCCCTCCCTCACCATAGGAGGGGAACATCTCATTTCCCAGCATCATAAGCAATAGCACTACCGCTGTGGCAACAGGCCAGCTGACATTCTTCTCTCTTATGGAGGCTCCTTGAGATAAGCTATTGTCCAGGTCTGTCCTGTTTTGTCCTTATCTAATTGTCACTTTAAGGGACATAAATTTTGTGTACATTATTTACTTAAAGTGATTTATGGAGCTTAAGGGGGTAAACACACTTAAAATGTTGGCCATGCTGGCAGTAGCCCCCTTAGAAACATAGACTTTGACCATAGATAAGGATCGCTTGGCCCATCTAGTCTGCCCATTTCCCTACCTACAGGATAGGCCGCAGATCCTAGTTAACCAACAACCTATTTTTTCCTACCCCCACAAGAATTGTCTTATGTCTGTCCCATGCATTCTTGAATTCTCCCACAGTTTTAGACCCCACAACCTCCTCAGGAAGGCTGTTCCATGCATCCACTACCCTCTCTGTGAAAAAATACTTCTCACATTGCCCTGAACACGCCCCTCTATCTTTAAATTGTGTCCCTTTGTTCTTGCCGTCTCTTTTTCTGAAAGATGCTACCTCTTGGACTTTGTTGATTCCACTGAGGTGCTTAAAAGATTCTATCATGTCCCCCCCTCCCTTCTTTCCTCAAGGGTATACATATTAAGCTCCTGTAGTCTCTCCTCGTACGGCTTCTCTTGCAGACCCTGCACCATTTTAGTTGCCCTCCTCTGGACTGCTTCTATCCTGTCTATGTCCTTGCGGAGATGGGGTCTCCAGAACTGGACGCAGTTATTATTTCTGTGCTGTGATAATTTAATGGGAAGAGATTGTAATTTGGTCTTGACAAGGTAGCCAGCTGGTCCCTTCCACTTCTATATTCCTTTCCACACTCCCACGTTCAGGCAAATTATGAGGTGCAGCAAGGGAGAGCATGGGAGCACACCCCTATCTAAATGAAGTGGAATATTTTTTCATTACTATTTTATACCTTATGATGCTGAGTTGGAGTTTAATGGAGGCTACCTCTTGAACAACAAGGCCTTAGTAAGGACATTATATCCCAATTCTTTTCAATGGGGAACACTCTGATGCTCCCCCTTGCTGCATGTCATAGCGTGGAGATGTGGAAATTAATAAGCAAGTAGAAGGGATCAGCTAGCCACCTTGTCAGGTACATATTACGATTCCTTCCTGTGAAATTACAGCTGCAAAAACAGAATCAAAAGTGATACAAGGAAACTATCACCAACATGACCTATCATTTTCAGTAAACAGTCTATTTACTTTTCAAACTGTACAAACACTTTAATGGTGTATATACTATTATTATTATTATTATTATTATTATTGAATTTCATTGACAGGGTAGACCACTGAGATTAGAAGTCCCTTTTTTAGGAGCGACCCCTGTGGAGGGGATACAGAGGATAACCAATTGAATTTCAACCAGACTAAAGCAGCAGTGCAAAGGAAAAAGAAATCTGTACTTTTTCAATAGTTTATTCCCTGTGCTCTGCTGAGCATTTCCCTGGTAATCGTTCCTTCCGGCATTGTACTATCACCCTGTAATGTGCTCGGTTTTCCTTTGTTTTTGTTTACATTTTTGCCACCCACCATGTTAAAAGCAGCAGTAAAGATAGCAGCCACTATATTTACTGTAGCGCTACAAAATTGGAAACTGATCTTAGGTAGTACTGCTGCTTTAAGCTGTTGGTGGCATTTTTAGTGAATGTGGGAAATTTAACCAGGACACTGGGGAAGATGACCCTACTCTTTGGGTGGGGGGGGTACTGCTTCACTGGATCCCCATCAGATGCATCAATGATGGAGCTGGAGATGGAGGTGAGGATGGAGGCTCTGTCCCCACTTTGAGTTATGTATGGAGATGATCTAGTTCAACAGTGTTCGGTTGGAGAAGTGTGTGCTTCCTACGACTCCCTCACCGAAGGACCTGGATGTGTACAGCAGCCACAGTCAGCCTCCACTTACCAGGAGGCAGGCAATAGGTTACAAGATGCTATGAAACAGAAATGGGACTTCCCCCTGTCACTGCTGGTGGAAGAAGAGCGACCCTTATGCTGAGAAGCGGGCAAGTTGCAAGTGGAGCATGGCTCAGGATTTGAAAGACCCAGCTGGGAGGACATTGTAGTATAATCGGGTGAGGGGGTGGGTACACTACCAAAGCAGGCAGCTGCTTCACCTGCATTGCAGCCACTGCAGGGGTCAGTGCAGCAGGACCTTGTTTCTGGGGGGATGGGGGAGTCCCAGGGCGGCCAGGCTGATGCTAGACTGGTTCTCTTGCTTTCAAAGTTTTTTCTTGCTAAACTGCTGCTTGTACTGTGACCACTGATCACTAATCCTGTGCCCTCTGTTGTACCTGATTGCTCAGTGCCCCTGGTTCCAGGGTTGGGCAGAGAACAAGATAGTTGACAGGCCACAGGTTCACAGCTCCAACGGGCCACCCCTTCTACCAGGAAGGGAGGTCACACTTCAGATAATCTTTCTTATCCACTGGCAGCATGGTTGCTGGTGCAGGCCCTGTCCTGTTGATGGCGTGTTGGACGTGAGACAGGGTAGGGAAATGGCACTCACCCCCCCAATCATTATTGCTCCTATTTATCTTGCAGATGACTTACCTGGGGAACCCCCCCCATGTAAGCTGCTTCACACCAGGTGTTGCTACCTTCTTTACCTCCACTAATGACAACTCTTTGGAGCATGTCAGTGCTGATTTGGAGAGTGCCCCCCCAGTATACTACAGCAAGTTCCGAGTGGGCTGGGTATAAATTCAGTTCAGCTGGAGCTTGTTTCCTTGCCAGCTGAACTTACGTGTGTCTCCTCTGTACAAGGTCTGATCCCCCCTCATATACCCTTAGTGCCCGAGTTTCCCTTCCCCTCGGTACAGACCTGTGTCCCTGCTCTGCCAGCTCCCTTATCCTGAATGGACAGAGTGGAATTCACAGAGATGACTCCAGCAACATGGGATAAGATTACGGCATCAGTTCCCCCTCCCTCTTCGGTGCAACAGTTGGCACAGTTTCGGAAAGTGGATGTTTTTTCAGCTGCCCCCCACTGCACACTGCCAAAATGCAGTCTGCCTCTTATACAAGGGAGGCTTGGATGACCCTCTGGACCAGTCTTATGTGGGTCAGGTGTTACTGAAGGACTCATTATATGTTACCTTTAACAAACTGAATGCCTTGCTCCACGCTCCTGCTGATGGCTATTTTGATTTTAGTTTTCACACTTCGGTATTTTTCAACTGCTTCAGATGGTAATATGACCTCTTAAAAGATACACCACTCTGGCTTCCCTTCCAGGCTCTCACCCTTATGAAGCCTGTGTTGCACTCCTAGACTGTGCTTTTGAAGAACGAAGGGGTGCAGGTGTAGGGCATAGGGTACTGGCTGTCTCAACACTGTGACATCTTGAGGGATCAGGACCCCATCTTGGACCCTGATGAGTTTTGGACTGGTCATTGGAAGTTCCGCATTAAGCTCCGGCATTTAGTCTCTGGCTTCCTGCATGTCCCCAGTGTTTTCTACATCGACCTGGACCTTGCCCAGTGCTTTTACCCAGGACAACCGAAGACCTGCTTCTAATATGGTTCTTTTTATTTACCTTTTGTTTTACCAGGAGAGTCACTAAGCTGAAAGCTTGTTTACAGGTGCAGCCTGGGAGCACAAGGAAGTTAAGTGACTTGCTCAGGATCACACAGTAAGCAAGTGGGGGCTGTGGGATTCAAACCCAGGTCTCCAGGTATGAAGCTCAGAGCCTTAAACCACTGCACTATACTGCCTCCTTTCTGTTCGGTTCTGTTTCCCATCTGGCAAGTGCTTGCGATACACTCCGATGTAACCTTTGTCTGTCATTGGGTCACTCCGGTTCACAATGCTCGAATGACCTGCAGTGTTACTTGTGTGAATCTACTGGTCACACTTACCGCCAGTGCTGGTGGAGTGTCCCATAACTAGGAGGAGGATTTTACCCAGGACAAGTTGTTGGATGAGGCTCAGCTAAGAAGGCCTGCCTAATTCAAGCAGTACCTTCATTAATCTAAGGTTGGCCATTTGTATGTGAAAACAATGGATGTAAAAGTGACCCCCTTGCCTTTAATGGGGTGCACCCCTGTGCACTCCCTAGTCACACATCATTACGTGCCTAAGTGCAGGAACGTATCTCAGCAACCAGAAAGTGAAGGGATGGGCTGGTTACCTTTCTTGGCCCAAATTATGATCCCTTCTATTTTCATACAAGAGTGACATAAAAATACAACATGCACCTGAAAAGAATTTTGCCAACCTTGGCTTCCACACAATGAAAGGTAATACCAAATCCACCCCGACCCCTCCCCAGAACAGCTTGTTCTTTAGTAGCGGAAGCCAGGGGACCAGGCAGTTGGAGAGTAGACATCTAGGAGCCATCTGTAATTGAGTTTTCTTTGCTGGTTTGCTGAATCTGTTCATGCTGGGTTGACAAATCATTGCTTTGTCTTTTTTTGTTTCCTCTAAATGTCAAATGTAACCTCTCTGTAAATTTGCACTATTAATGTCCAATTTTATTAATATCCAATTAATTACCACTCTATTAATTTTGCTCTGCTACTGTATGTAATCCATACCCGGGTCGCCCCTGAAAAAGGGACTGTACTGTCTCAGTGGACTCACCTGGTCACCAAAATTCAAACAAATAAATAAATCAGATTCATTAAATGTGTTTTCTATTTTTATTTGGAAAAGTGGGGTATTGTTAAGTTCATTTTGGAAATAGGATGTGGAATAAATGTTTCAGCTAGTTAAATTCTTCTTGTGCAGTTTGTATAGAATTTTTTTCTTATTATTCATTCATTAAATCTTGATTTAACATTTTTTAATGGAAGCTTTGCATCATCTTGTGCTCAGTTTATGTGTTGGGATTATTGTAAATATTTATACTGACTACTTTTTTCAATAAATGTTGCATATCTGTACAGAACTTTTTACTACTGGTTGTTTAATTATTTCTTCCTGGTTTGACAAATCCAGAGTTACACTATTTATTGATTAATTGATATCTTGGATTACATATACCTTTGAACCAGGGGTTCTTTTACAAAGGTCCCAAGTCAAGAGACAGGTTACACAAGTGAGTCAATTACAACAAAAGGGCAATACAGTGAAATTACTATGGTGAGTAATTCAGAAAAGTTACATAGGGTTTAAACGATGATTTGCAACATCTTGGCTTTGATTTTCAGACTGGATTTAAGTTTCATCAGAAGCACAGCGCTCCCTAATCCCTACGGCACCATTCCATTCCCTTTCCTCCTCCTTTCCCTCGGTCAGTCACTTTCCTCGAGAAGAAGCAAGCAGCGTCTCCCAACCTGGCTCACATACATGGGGGAACCGAGAATTTTTCTCTCCCCTGACCATGACCAGACTCTTGTTTAAGTTACAGAGCCTTGCCTCTCTCCAGACTCTCCTCTCACACGTGCAACCTCCTAACTTCTTTCTCTGGCTTGCTGTCCTGATAATCTGGCTTCCCCACACTTACAGGCTGCTCTGTCTGGCTGCTCCTCTGATTACATTTTGGGAAGAGAGGATGGCAACCCAGCCTCACTTGCGTCTCCCTTTTACAGTACTCCAGAACTTGATTTAAGTATCAGGCCAGGAGAAGCCTTCCAGGGCCTGTCCATTTGAGACCTGCGGCCCGCCTGAACAGTGCACGAATGGTGCCCCAGGACCTGCCCCTCAAAGCAAGGCCCATACCAGGTGGAAGCACTGTTGTGCTCCCCTTAACAGCCTGGGCCACCCTGCCATGCCAGATACAAGAGAGGCCACTGCCCCCACCCCTGTGGGAACTCTGCCACAATTTCCACAGTCCTGACAACTCAGGAAACTCCCACCAGATGGGACTGGGAACTACCCTACGGCCCTACCAATTCCTCCTACAATGCACTTTATCCTACACCTGCCCTGGGAAGCCCATTTCCCAAGTGACACCACCAGCCTAACTAGCCTCCTCCCACAGAGCACCCATAATGCCAATGCCTCCATGCTGTACCCACCAATCCTGTCTACACAGCTGTGGGGGGGGTTCCCCACCCACAGGCTATTCAGGACCGCCAAGCTCCTTGCTGACATGCCTGCCATCTCCCAATCATGAGCTAGCCTCTCACAAAGCTGCTAGGGTCCCCATGGCTGCCTGACCTTTCATATTCTTGGGGATCCCCTAATTTCTGTGGTGTCCCTGATTTCTATGGGGCACTACAGAGTCTCTAAGCCACTGGGTCACAAGCACATGGCTAGGCATGCAGTGGCATACCCACCTCTGCCTCTCCCCACCACTGCCATCCCTGCATACCCACCTCTGCCTCTCCCCACCACTGCCATCCCTGCATACCCACCTCTGCCTCTCCCCACCACTGCCATCCCTGGCATACCCACCTCTGCCTCGCCCCACCACTGCCATCCCTGCATACCCACCTCTGCCTCTCCCCACCGCTGCCATCCTTGGCATACTCACCTCTGCTCTCCCCACCACTGCCATCCCTGGCATACCCACCTCTGCCTCTCCCCACCACTGCCATCCCTGGCATACCCACCTCTGCCTCTCCCCACCACTGCCATCCCTGCTTATTTTGTGGCATCTGAACAGCCCCATGGAGTACCCAAGCTTTCAGCATTGAACTGTAACACACCCAGAAAAGGACAACATTGGGGAGTCCTCCTCCCCCGGTTGGATCCTGGTGACTTGCTCACTGTTCATTTATTGTTTAAATTTCTATTGCCAAAAAAAAAAAAAATACATAGCTACTGGGGGAAAGGAGAGTACCACTAAACCACCAGGGCAAATTCCATGTAATACAACTGGGTGATCACAGGGTGGGGAAACCACTGGACCACCAGGGATTATTGAAATGCATATCTCTCAGGCAGTCAGGGTGGGTACCACTTGACCACTACAGACTTTTAAAATTTATAGTGATGGGTTGTGGAATTACTTGACTATCAGGGTAAATTACTTGTAATACAACTGGGCGATCAGGAGGTTGGGGGGGCACTGGCCCACCAGGAAGTTATTTTAATATTGAGAGGGGTGATAAGGGGCCACGACACCCCATGGAAATGAGCACATAACAGGGATGCAGTTGGCCTTTAGTACCTTGTAAGCCCAATGACCTCTTTTGCATGTTCAGGCTGAATATGACACACATGGGACATGGCACTACCTCGTTTTGGGCATCACCATTACCGTGGGCCATATGCAGCCCTCGTCTGTGTGGGCGCAGTGCAGATGTAGTTAGCACTGCGCTGACGGGGGTGATATACAGTCAGCACCCTCCATTGGGGAGAGCTATCTGTCTAATTATCACACAGAGCCAGGCAAGCTCAAAGAAGCATAGCACAAATGGCTGTGCTGTGCTCTGAAAATCGAGGCCAAGATGTTGCAAATCATCTTTTAAACATGTTAAACATGGAAGGAAAATTTTCAAATACAAAGTATGGTGGAACAGCTTGCGTAAATAGAGTCAGTTACCACACCACAAAATGATTTGAGCAACAGCCTGCCTTTTTCTAACAAAAATGTACTGTTCCTACTGTGTACCCCCTTCACTCTCCCTGCAGCTTCCTCCCTCACTTAAACGAACATGCTAAGGTGTTTAGAAATGACAAAGTCCATATTGGACTGCACACTTGTACATTGTCACTGTATGTTTATGTACCCTATGTAACTTTACTGAATTACTCAAATTTGTCAAACCAGGGAGAAATGATTAAACAACCAGTAGCAAAAAGTACTGTACAGATATGCATCATTACTGAAAAAAGTAGTCAGCATAAAAATTTACAAGAATCCCAACACATAAACTGAGCACAAGATGATGCAAAGCTTCCATAAAATAATTAAAAATCAGGATTTAATGAAGGAATAATAAGAAAAAAAATTCAATACAAACTGCACAAAGATAATTTAACTAGCTGAAACATTTATTCCACATCCTAGTTCCAAAATGAACTTAACAATACCCAACTTTTGCAAATAAAAATAGAAAACACACTTACAGAATCTGATTTGTCAACTCTGCATGAACAGATTCAGCAAACCAGCAAAGAAAACTTAATTGCAGATGGCTTCTAGATGTCTACTCTCCAACTGCCTGGGCCCCTGGCTTCCTTTTACTAAAGAACAAGCTGTTCTGGGGAGGGGGAGGGGTGGATTTGGTATTACCTCTCATTGTGTGGAAGCCAAGGATGGCAAAAAATTTTCAGGTGTATGTTATAGTTTTATGTCACTCTTGTATGAAAATAGAAGGGATCATAATTTGGGCCAAGAAAGGTAACCAGCCCATCCCTTCACTTTCTGGTTGCTGAGATCCACTCCTGCACTTAGGCGCGTAATGATGTGTGACTAGGGAGTGCATGGAGTGCACCCCCAATAAAGTCAAGGGGGGTCACTTTTACATCCATTGTTTTCACATACAGATGGCCAATCTTAGATTAATGAAGGCACCGCTTGAATAAGGCAGCCCTTCTTAGCTGAGCCTGATCCAACAACTTGTCCTAGATAAAATCCTCCTCCTGGTTATGGGGCACCCCACCAGCACTGGCGGTAAGTGTGACCAGTAGCTTCACACAAGTAACACCACAGGTCATTCGGGCATTGTGAACTGGAGTGACCCAATGACAGACAAAGGTTACATCAGAGTGTATCACAAGCACTTGCCAGATGGGAAACAGAACTGAACAGAAAGGAGGCAGTATAGTGCAGTGGTTTAAGGCTCCGAGCTGCATACCTGGAGACCTGGGTTTGAATCCCACAGCCTCCACTTGCTTATTATGTGACCCTGAGCAAGTCACTTAACTTCCTTGTGCTCCCAGGCTGCACCTGTAAACAAGCTTTTAGCTTAGTGTCTCTCCTGGTAAAACAAAAAGTAAAAAAAAAAGAACTGTATCAGAAGCAGGTATTCGGTTGTCCTGGGTAAAAGCACTGGCAAGATCCAGGTCGATGTAGAAAACACTGGGGACATGCAGGAAGCCAGAGACTAAGTGCCGGAGCTTAATGCAGAACTTCAAATGACCAGTCCAAAATTCATCAGGGTCCAAGATGGGGTCCTGATCCCCCAAGACGTCACAGTGTTGAGACAGCCAGTAGCCTATGCCCTACACCTACACCCCTTCGTTCTTCAAAAGCACAGCCTAGGAGTGCAACACAGGCTTCATAAGGGTGACAGCCTGGAATGGAAGCCAGAGTGGTGTATCTTTTAAGAGGTCATATTGCCATCTGAAGCAGTCGAAAAAGACTGAAGTGTGAAAACTAAAATCAAAATAGCCAGCAGCAGGAGCGTGGAGCAAGGCATTCAGTTTGTTAAAGGTAACATTTAATGAGTCCTTCAGTAACACCTGACCCACATAAGACTGGTCCAGAGGGTCATCCAAGCCTCCCTTGTATAAGAGGCAGACTTCTTTTTGGCATTGTGCAGTGGGGGCAGCTGAAAAAACATCCACTTTCCGAAACTGTGCCCACTGTTGCACCGAAGAGGGGGGGAACTGATGCCGTAATCTTATCCCATGTGGCTGGAGTCATCTCTGCGAGTTCCACTCTGTCCATTCAGGTTAAGGGAGCTGGCAGAGCAGGGACACAGGTCTGTACCGAGGGGAAGGGCAACTCGGGAACTAAGGGTATACGAGGAGGGGATCAGACCTTGTACAGAGGAGACACACGTAAGTTCAGCTGGCAAGAAAACAAGCTCCAGCTGAACTGAATTTATACCCAGCCCACTCGGAACTTGCTGTAGTGTACTGGGGGGGCACTCTTCAAATCAGCACTGACATGCTCCAAAGAGTTGAGTCATCAGTGGAGGTAAAGAAAGTAGCAACACCTGGTGTGAAGCAGTTGACAAAGCGGGGTGGCAGTTCCCCAGGTAAGTCATCTGCAAGAAAAATAGGAGCAATAATGATTTTGGGGGGGTGAGTGCCATTGCCCCACCCTGTCTCGCGTCCAACATGCCATCAACAGGACAGGCCTTGCACCAGCAACCATGCTGCCAGGGGATAAGAAAGATTATCTGAAGTGTGACCTCCATTCCTGGTAAAAGGGGTCGCCTGTTGCAGCTGTAGACCTGTGGCTTGTCAAGTATCTCGTTCTCTGCCCAACCCTGGAACCAGGAGCACTGAGCAATCAGGTACAACAGAGGGCACAGGATTAGTGATCAGTGGTCACAGTAAAAGCAGCGGTTTAGCAAGAAAAAACTTTGAAAGCAGGAGAACCAGTCTAGCATCAGCCTGGCCAACCTGGGACTCCCCCATCCCCCCAGAAACAAGGTCCTGCTGCATTGACCCCTACAGTGGCTGCAATGCAGGTGAAGCAGCTGCCTGCTTTGGTAGTGTACCCACCCCCTCACCCGACTATACTACAATGTCCTCCCAGCTGGGTCTTTCAAATCCTGAGCCATGCTCCACTTGCAACTTGCCCGCTTCTCGGCAAAAGGGCCGCTCCTCTTCCACCAGCAGTGACAGGAGGAAGTCCCATTTCTGTTTCATAGCATCCTGTAGCCTATTGCCTGCCTCCTGGTAAGTGGAGGCTGACTGTGGCGGCTGTACAAATCCAGGTCCTTCGGTGAGGGAGTCGTAGGAAGCACACTCTTCTCCAACGGAACACTGTTGAACTAGATCAGCTCCATACATAACTCAAAGTGGGGACAGAGCCTCCATCCTCACCTCCATCTCCAGCCCCATCATTGATGCATCTGATGGGGATCCAGTGAAGCAGTACCCCCCACCCAAAGAGTAGGGTCATCTTCCCCAGTGTCCTGGTTAAATTTCCCGCATTCACTAAAAATGCCACCAACAGCTTAAAGCAGCAGTACTACCTAATCAGGAAGTGATCAGTTTCCAATTTTGTAGCGCTACAGTAAATATAGTGGCTGCTATCTTTACTGCTGCTTTTAACATGGTGGGTGGCAAAAATGTAAACAAAAACAAAGGAAAACTGAGCGCATTACAGGGTGATAGTACAATGCTAGAAGGAACGATTACCAGGGAAATGCTCAGCAGAGCACAGGGAATAAACTATTGAAAAAGTGTAGATTTCTTTTTCCTTTGCACTGCTGCTTTAGTCTGGTTGAATTTCAGTTGGTTACCCTCTGTATCCCCTCCCCATGGGTCGCTCCTAAAAAAGGGACTTCTAATCTCAGTGGCCTACCCAGTCAATGAAATTCAATAATAATAATAATAGTATATACACCATTAAAGTATTTGTACAGTTTGAAAAGTAAATGGACTGTTTACTGAAAATGATAGGTCATGTTGGTGATAATTTCCTTGTATCACTTTTGATTCTGTTTTTGCAGCTGTAATTTCACAGGAAAGAATCGTAATATGGACCTGACAAGGTGGTTAGCCGATCCCTTCTACTTGCTTATTAATTTCCACATCCCCACGCTATGACATGCAGCAAGGGAGAGCATCGGAGTGTTCCTCATTGAAAAGAATTGGGATATAATGTCCTTACTAGGGCCTTGTTGTTCAAGAGGTAGCCTCCATTAAACTCCAACTCAGCATCATAAGGTATAAAATAGTAATCAAAAAATATTCCACTTCATTTAGATGGGGGTGTGCTCCCATGCTTTCCCTTGCTGCACCTCATAACTTGCCTGAGCGTGGGAGTGTGGAAATGAATATAGAAGTGGAAGGGACCAGCTGGCTACCTTGTCAAGACCAAATTACAATCTCTTCCCATTAAATAATCACAACACAGAAATAATAACAAATTATAGAAGGGGGCTACTGCCAGCATGGCCAACATTTTAAGTGTGTTTACCCCCTTAAGCTCCATAAATCACTTTAAGTAAATAATGTACACAAAATTTATGTCCCTTAAAGTGACAATTAGATAAGGACAAAACAGGACAGACCTGGACAATAGCTTATCTCAAGGAGCCTCCATAAGAGAGAAGAATGTCAGCTGGCCTGTTGGCACAGCAGTAGCGCTATTGCTTATGATGTTGGGAAATAGGATGTTCCCCTCCTATGGTGAGGGAAGGCCATCACACCACTCTGACACTGCCACCTGTGGATGCATGGGTGGTAGTGCAGGATTAGTGGTGCAGGGAGGGGAAGGGAAGGATACCGTTACATGCTTGGCTGAGTCGTGCATGAGCACACACATAGCCTTGACATATGTCCTTCAGCAGGCACCATCACAGGGGAAGGGGCAAGGAGAAACCAAGGTGTATATCCTCGAACACCTCAACTACAGGATGGAACCAACCATGGGAGTCCTGAAATACTGTCCATTTATTAACTCCACAGGTGAAGGGTGCAAAAAGAATATTTAAAAGAAAGGCAAAAGAATGTCTAACCCCAATCATTAGCTGCCCCATGCACACATGTGCTCCATTCTACAACTCCTCCCTCTCCCCCAATGGGAAGGGGCTGCTGCTACTCGTGGGCTCCTCCAACTGCTGAAAAAAAAAAAGCATCTTAAGTAAATTATAAACACCCCTGTCAGAAAGACTTCCTTAGCCTGTTTGATCTGCAAGACAAATACTCAAACAGCAAGTGACATGACTGGCAGCCAAATCCCAAATCTCTGAGCTGCAAACCTGGAGACCTGGGTTTGAATCCCACAACCCCCCCACTTACACACACCTGCACACTGTGGGACCCTGATCAAGTCACTTAATTTCTATGTGCTCCCAGGCTGCACCTGGAAACAAGCTTCGGCTTAGTGTGCCTCTCTTGATTAAACAATTTCCCCTTTCCCAAGCTACTGTAGCAGGTCTCCAAGCAAAGGGTAAAATGGCCAAAGAAATATATTGTCCCAGCAGTATAAAAAGCAATGCTGACCTTAATATCCATCTAAGTTTATCTTATTCTTTTGAGCTTTCTCTTTAATTGCGCTCTATTATGCTAACCCCCCTTTTTTTGTAGACCCCCATATTTACATATATTTGGATGCTTTAATGTATTGTATTTACTATTTAGTACACTGTAGTTTGATTAGTTTGCTCTTACTGTATCCTTAAGATTTCTTTAATTTTACTCAATATTGTTGACTCCAACAGAGACTGGTAAATTTTTGCTATGTAATGTGTGGGTACAGGCCATGTGGAGTGGGTGTTGTTCCTCGGCTGTATCTTTGTTAATCTTTTCTCTTGTTTGTTATCGTGATTCTTCTTTTTTTTTTTGGTTTTTTGTTGACTGTACAGAAAATTTTTCAGTAAAGTATATTCAATGAGAAAAAAATAGCTGTCCCTAACAATTCAGTCTATAGGGGAACACAAAACCGCCAACCTGACAAAAATCATCCAGAGTGTGTGGAATTGCCATAGGAGGTCAGGCTGGGGGAGTTGAACATGTACTCGCTGGAGGAGAGGAGGGACAGGGGGCACATGATCGAGACCTTCAAAAACATGAAGAGGATAATCAAGATGGACACAGAGGGTCTATTTTGGAGGAGAATCGGGAAGGACACTATGAGATTGGGGAGAGGTAGATTCAGGATGGAGGTGAGGAGGAATATCTTTATGGAGAGGGTGGTGGCAAATTGGAATGCACTACCAGCAGAGGTGGTGGCATGTAACACAGTGGAAGGCTTCAAGAAGGGGTGAGGCAGGGAAAAGGGGAGGGTAAAGAGAGGGAGGGGAAAGGGGCAGCTGCTAAATAAGGGAACTAGCTGCAAACGCGAGCAGACTCAATAGACCATGATGGCCTTTTTCTGCTGGCAATTTCCGTATGTTCCTAACCTGGCTGTGTCTGCTGCTCAACAGTTCATTACTTCAACACATGCAGTGCAATGTGAAAACATGCAAGACTTTTTTTACAAAAAGGTAGTATCTGGTGGGGGAGTGCAGGACATTGATAACTGCTGGATAGCTGGCTTCACTAATTGCTGTTTTTAACAAAAAACAGAACACTGATAGCAGGCTGTTTGCTCCACAGAGGCATGAACTAGAAGCGCATCTTATGGTTACAGAGTAAATGGCAAAATAATTTACTTTAATGTTTACATTAAAAGTGGTAAAATGCTGAAATTAGTTTTAAAACATCAGCAAAAGATCTAACCTTCAGCAAACAATTTAAGGTCACCTAAAACACACCCAATTTAAAACAGAGTTCTAAAAAGAGATTGAATACAAATATACAGAGTCTTTCACCAACTACCAGCTCACATATTTACTATACAGTTACCTGACTCCCACCCCATAATGTTGCTCACAATGAAATGAAGATAATAGCAATAAACCAGGCAATGTAAACAAATAAATAACCTACTAAACAAGCTGTCCCAGCATTATAACCTTACCAATACAGTCTGAAGAAAAAAACAGTAGCTCACTAACCTGGGTGTAGATGCTGCCTTTAATGATTCAGTAGTTCAGCACATGTACTGAAGCCTGTAAAAATGTAACACTCCTCTTATAAAAAGTCAGGAAATCTGGGGAGAAAGGGCAATGAAATGAATAATTTGATGAATAACTAGATTCACAAACTGCTATTTTTTTTTTGTTATTTTCTTTTTATTCTTTTTACACTGTTTCCATAGTAAAAGATGCATACAACTGATTAGGTTACATAGTCTTAAGCATATATTAGCATTACTATTGATTATCAGTTGCCAAGTAGTTCAACATGTGGGGTACATTCCAGGACCTCTGCATTCAGAGAGTACACATTTTAAGTATTTAGGAAGGCTAACCACATTAAACTTGTGGGGTAAAGACAAAATTAGGTACTAGTTTAAGGATAAATACCGTGGCTCTAGGCCACAATCCCCACTTAATTATCCGTCGGATTAAGGAAGATTATTCCCCCTTCCACTCTTACACTCCCTCCCTCAATCACAAACCATCTTATTCTAAAACATAGAACAGCATTACATCAGTTTCCCAGACACTCAGATGTTCTTTCTGGTTAAACGTCCAGGACTTAAGTTTAACACTCTTGTCAACATATTCCCTCTAAAGGGGAAATTTAAACAAAACAGTTAGAGCTATGTAGTTCTGGAGTGAGTTATTTATCACCCATTGACCTTGTGGTCATCTCGGGAAAAATGTATATACAATACCAAGCATGGTTAGTCATCATCGTCCTCAGAGTCTAAAGGCAGTCCCAAATTCTCCGGTGGTCTCGATCGGAATTCTTGGGCAATAGCTTCGACCTTCTTCTTGGCTTCATCTGGGTCATTAAATTGGTAAGTCTTCCCTCCGTAAGTCAGTCGTAGACGAGCCGGGGCCAGAAGCGAGTGAGCCACCCCCAAGCTCCAGAGTTGTTTCCGAAGTGGATCAAACAATTTTCTCCTGGTCAGAGTTGCAAATGACCAATCTGGGAATATTTTAATCTCCTGGCCCTCCATTTCCACTGGAAAAGGCGTCCTTGCCCACTGAAGAATTTTGTCCCTGGTAGCCGGCCCATCAGTTATTAACAGGATTGTACACAGGGTCTCACGGTTTAGTTGGGCCCTCCTAAAATTGATCCGGAATGCCTGTCTTAAAGAGTCTGCCTCAAGCTGTAAGTCTGGAGGTACAGAGGCAATTAGCCAGTTCTTTAAATAGGTCAGTATATCAACTCCTTCGATATCTTCCTGGACCCCCACCAGCCTTAGATTCATGGCCCTCTCAGAGTTTTTGAGCCTCTCCATGCAGGCACACAGGTAGTTGATCTCCGAAGTTGATTTTAACAGTGTTACCTGGGTCTGTTGCAATCGAGTATCTGCTTCTTGTGCCATTTTGGTAGCAGATTCAATTTTTGCATCCTGCATGCCCAGACGATCCAGGACCCACTTCAACTTTTGGTCCATCTCTCGGATTGCTTTTAACACCGTCTCCCGTGGGGGTGGGTGTCTTTCCCCTCCACTCGGGGCCGGTGCCTGTCCCGGCCCTCCTGGCTGATTCTATGCTGGTAAGGGGCTGATTTGTGAGACGCTCCCGACGCTGTTCCTTTAGGTCTACCCATTGTAAGTTTGGCATCTACTTGCTCCGTATGCAATGAGCTATCGAGATCTACAGCTTTCCTTTGTTGAAAAGTATTTAACATTTTTTTTTATGTGATATTCGAGAGTTCGAGGTGCAGAGCTTTGGAGAAAGCTACCGGTTAAGAATGCGGCTCTCTAGCTCCCCCACTGTCATTTCTTTAGAAGAAAACAGGACATTAATAATGGGGCTGTATGCTCCATAATGTCATAAGCTGCAAACAACTGGATTATAGTATTAGAGATTCTCAGCTTTCCAGTAGTGTAAAATATGTGTTCCTCGCACTTATTCTTGTAAAGTAACAAATGGCTAATGTATTTAATTTACTGTTCATAAAAGTGGTAAAATACTGACATTAGTTTTCAGAATGCAGCAAAGAAAAACTCTAACCTTTAGTAAGTTGGTAAAATTCAGCTAAAACACACAGGAATGAGATAATCCTGGAGCTACAGATCTTTTGGTAATGCCCCCTCTTTTACAGGGCAAACAAAAATATTATACACACCACAACATAGTGTATAACTTTGCAAAACATTGGAAGAAGACAAGTGCAGGATGAATTTATCTGGTATTAAATATAACCTTACACAAAGAACACATATAACAGTAATTTTTTAATAAAAATCAGATAAAACTTGAAAACAAAGGTCATCTTAACAGAAACTAAAAAAATAAAAATAAAACTGGTACAGTAGCAAAATAACAATGTAATAATATACAGTGTGCATATCTCTGATTAACAGAATGTAAGAAGCTCTTACCTGCAGTGGAGCTGAACAAGAACTGGTGGAGTGCTACAAAATCTCAGGGGGTGATGCTGCACTCTGATTGGTTACACATGTCATGTGCTTTTCACTGTGTTATATTCAGTTCAGTATGTGTTATACTCCTTTCAGTTTGCTGTATTCACACCTTGGCACATGTTACACTTTATTCAGTCTATGCCTTGCAAGTTTGGCAACAATTCAGTTTGCTATATGCTCATTTCAGTATGCAACATACACATTTTAATATATGATTTTGTTTTCAGTACTTCATAACCATTTTATTTACTACAGTACACATTTATCAAGAGTATCAATATATTAAATAAATTTAATCTACAATTCAGTATGTGTCATATTCATTTGGGTACACATTATACCCTATTTATTATGTATTGTATCCATTTTAGTATAGGTCATATATATTTTGTCATGTGTCATAATTATTTCAGTATGTGTTTATATATATATATATATTATCTATCATATGCTTTTCAGTAGAGGTCATATCCATGTCAGCATGTGTCATAATTATTTCTGAATGTGTCATACCTATATTGGTGCATGTCGCATACATTTTGTTTTTTGTCATACCCATTTTGGTGTGTGTCATACTCATTTCAACATGTGACATATCCATTTTGGTATTTGTCGTAATTATTTCAGTGTTTGACATACCCATGTGTGTCATATCCATGTCTGTTTGTGCTATAACCATATTGGTGTATGTCATAACCATTTCAGTATGTCATACCCATTTTACTATGTGTGATATCCATTTCAGTATGGGTCATATCCATTTAGCTGTGTGTCAGAGCTATTTCAGTGTGTGTCCCACCAATTTCAAAGTGTGCCATATCCAGTTCAGTTTGCCTCATACCCATTTTGGTATATAATACACATTTTGCAATGTGTCATATCCATTTCAGTATCAATTATATGCATTTGGGTATGTGTCATAATTATTTCAGCATGTGTCATTTCATTTTCAGTGTGTATCATGCCAATTTCAGTCAGTGTCAGTCCCATTTTGGTGTCTGTCATACCCATTTTGCTATGTGTCATATCCATTTCAGTCTGGGTCATATGCATTTGGGTATGTATTATAATTATTTCAGTTTGTATCACAATTATTTCAGTGTGTGTATACCAGTTTCAGTGTGTGCCATATCCAGTTCAGTTTGTGTCATACCCATTTCGGTATGTGATACCCATTTTGCTATGTGCTATAGCCATTTCAGTATAGGTCATATCCATTTAGGCATGTGCCACAATTATTTCAGATGTGTCATAACATTTTCCGTGTGTGTCATATCCATTTCAGTTAGTGCGAAACCCATTTTGGTGTGTGTCTTACCCATTTTGGTAAGCCATACCCATTTTGCTATGTGTCACAATCATTTCAGTATGGGCCATATCCATTTCAATATGTGTCATAATTATTTCTTTATGCATCATACCGATTCTGGTATAACATATCCATTTTGGTTTGTATTATACCCATTTTAGTGTGTGTCATACCCATTTTGGTATGTGTCGTATCTATTTTGATATGCATATTGCCTGTTTCAGTATATGACCTAGCCATTTTGGTATATGTCGTACCTATTTTAATAAGTGTTATTTCTATCTTGGTGTATGTCATATCCAGTTTGGTATGTGTCATACACATTTTGGTATAGGTCATAACCATTTTGCTGTGTGATATACTTATTTTCATTTTTGTCTTTCTCATATTATGCTGTAAACATTTTGTTGTTAGTCATAGACATTTCACTGTTAATTATATTCTGAAAACTGTAATTTTGAATTGAACAGCTTCCCATACACAGGAGTACAGTAGTGTGTTATTATGCAAAAATAAAGTTTGGAGGGACAGTGTTTAATAGTAATGCGATCAACCGAAAATGTGAAAACTGTACTAAATCTCGGGCGACAAGTTTGTGGTTCGGTTAATAGGGATTTCCAGTTGTGACGCTCTGCCATCTGCTTATGGTTATATGTATAATATTTGTAATATAAATATATGGTATATGATTGTCTGCCTAGAACAAGCAGTCCGAGTATGACAGACTTTATCTTTGACCTTCCAGGTGTCAGTGAGGAGGTCATGAAACTGACCAGTGAAACCTAATTAAATGCCTTCCTTCCAGAGGGACAGTTTATTACCCCTTATAACCTGCTCCTGCTTTTGAAGTTGATTCCCATGTACTAATGCATTTTATGACATAGCAGGAAAGGAAGTAATTTGGCTGATTCCTCTTGGTTTTCTCACCTAGAAGGGGACTAGTTACAGGATGTGGGTTTATGAGCCATCAAAGGAACCTGCTTGCAAAGACTAGCACATATTTTTTTTTATTGTAACTACTGATTCCAGCCAACAGCAGAATCATATCCTTTTTGGATATCCCTACTCAGATTACAGATTTATCACAGATCTAACAGTGACCTCATGGGTGAAATCACCAGGAGGTGGAGAAAACTGACTTTTGAATATTGATTGCAAGAGAAGTTTGTGCAGAAGGACTCTCTGAAAATCAAGGACACACTTAGTCTGTGGACTGGTAACTAGGCACTTTAGAATTTAATTCAGCAAGAAATTTGGGGTAGGTATATTTGTGTTCTGTAACTTCCCATTTATTTTACATGACTGTAAGTTATTGATATTGTTCTGTATTTGATATTTTCCCTATTTTATCATTTTTAGTAAACAATATTTTCCTTGAAATACTGCCTGTGGCTTCTCAGTTTTCTTTTGCATGTGAATGCTGAAACTGTGTTTAATTATGACAGCTAAGGGCTTGAATGTGTCACTAAGCTTGCTAAAGCTAAGAATATACCTAGGTCTCATATTGAGTCGTAAGGGTACATTTTGGAAACCTGACTTGGTGCCCCTGGGTGAAGGACTGTACTGCATCCCCCGAAGAGGGTACATATCTGAGCCTGTTAACTGGGTATGCTAGCATAAGGTTCACATTTTGACCCCCAGGATTCGAAGCTAGTAGGTGATTCAGACCCAAAATGGACAGGAGGGTTACCCTGTTTGTCACCTGTTCACACTATCGCACTTTGAGGTTGGCACTGTGGGAGCAGAGGGCCTGACCTGCGGAGCACATTTGTGACACCTACCATCACCATATTATTCTCTGTGCTCTGCCCTTCCAAATCCTTCCTCCTAACCTGCTCTGAAATATATTGCTCATTTCTACTCTCATTGCAGCCAGTTCTGTCACCCCTGCCCTTCCCAGCCTCCCCTTTCACTGTACTACTACTATTCATCCTCCCCTCCCTTTTCTACCCTTATTATGGTTCATGGTCTGTCCCTCCTGTTTTATTGTACTGGGGCTCAACGCTTTGTACATTGTCTATGGCATGTATTTCTGTAAGCTTTGACCAACCCTGAGTTAGTACTCAGTATGTATTCACAGTATGCACTTTATTGTTTCACAGTTTTTGACTAGTTGACTCTATTATTGAACATTCATATGTCTATTTGTACTCATGTATGCTTCCGCTGTTTTCTTCACTGACAGATTCTTTCTTTGATATGTGTCCTTGTGAACCTGCCCAGGTCCACCTTGTAAATGAGTTCTCTCAATGGTGTTTCGCCTGGTTAAATAAAGACTGATTGAAAGAGGTTGACTGGGTGCATAAATGTGTAAGGAGAGACTACATTTATGAAAAAACTATATACCTTGCAGGGGTTAAACTGTACTGTGAGTAGTGGTATTTCTAAATTGGTTTCTGGTTGCAGAATGGAGCAACACTAGAGAGAAAGGAATGTGTGACTGTGAAATAGGAAGTTCTTTGGACACTTTAACCAGTAGGCCTGTAGCTTAATGGTTAGAGCGCTGGAATGGCATACCAGAGGTACGGAGTTCAAATCCCGGTGCACCCACATTTTCCTTTCTCATTTCCATCCTTGGTTTAAAATACATTTATGTAGGTAACGTACCGTGATTGCGAAAGATGTATTGTACAAACGTGTTTATGCTATCTTAATAAAAAGCTGAAACAAAAAAAGACAAACAGATGGACTGAGGGGAGTGTGGGCAGCCTGCTCCAAGATGGCTACTTAATCCCTGAATTCCATCTAGCTTAACTCTAAACCCCTTACCATCCACCATAAACCACTGTGACTGGGATCTCCCTATGACACAACTATAAATCAAAACCCAAGCAGAGTTGAATGATGACAAAATTGCGGCAGTAAATAGACTGTTCCTGCTGAAAACCACCACACTCGGAATCTCCTCAGGTGCTCAACCATGGTCTGCCTCTAATACAACCTTATCCAAACTGACTCCCCTGTTCAACCCCCTTTGTAGATTCACCTTGTCCACTTCATACCCATCATTGCACTGTGTATAAACAGCTAGGCTGGGCCCTCCCTCTATGAAGTACTCTCTCCACACTGTCCTGCTCCATGCCAAAAACTGGTTTGATTCACTACCAGGCTACCTCAAGCACCTTTCCATCCCTCCTCCAGTCCTTCCTACTCATTAAGATCAGAAGATAGATTTAAAATCCTATCACACTGGCGTAAGTGGTCACCGTACCAGGGCCCTCAGGGTTCACCTCTCCTAAGGAGGCCAGCCTGGGGTCTCTAAGAATGTGGTACACTGGCCTAATGTGGTGAGGTGCCTCAACTTGGAGTAGTGATATGGGATGCCTGGCTATTGAAACACAAGGCTGTCATCCCCCAGGAAATGATGCATAAAGTACCTACACAGTCCCTCCCCCAAAGCAAGTGACACAGTAAGCAATGACAATTTCCGTATCATAAATTGCAGTTTAAAATAAATTATTTAATAGTGAAGGTACGTAAATAACACGGGCAGCAAGGTTAAAATGGAAGCAATGGGGTAGCATTATAAATCAATACTCTAAGCAGACTTCAAGGCAATGAACCATGCAGTACTTTGCCCCACAAAATCTGCCCACTCCCCAGCAGTCCAGAACCCCCAATACGGGTCCACCTGTCTTAAATTCCCCCAAAGGCCATGGGTGAGAGATCTCTCAAATAACTGCAGTGGGTACTACAGTGGGGATGCTGATGCTGCTAGCAGGGTGGAGCTTGGTGGCATTTTTGAAATGGTTGCCAACTCTTTTTATCCTCTACTCACTATCACCCGGACTCTCGCCAGTGTGGTTGCTCATTGCTGCTTTCTCCCGCTTGCCTGAAGTCCTTCGTTGCTGCTCTGGTGTGCCCATCTCCACCTTCACCAGGACCGCTCAACCCCCCCGGCTCGGAGTCCCCCGGGGTGGGACCACCAACTCCTACTGGCACTCTATCTGATAGAGTGGCCAGGCTTAGCAGACCACCAGAGATAGGCACGGAGGACCCAGCAATGGGCGTGGGTGCGGTAACCCTGAACCCACCTTCGCCTACCGGGGATAGAGTCATTTTCCTTCTTGTTTCTCCCCCTGGTGCTGATGTGCAGTGGCATCAGTGCATGGATGGGATGCTCCCACCCCCTCCCGCAGATGCCCACCGACACCAGACCCCCATTGGCTGTCCCCACCTATGGTATTTTGCCTCCCGGCCACTGCCAGAAGCTGCCACCAGGTGGGGAGTCACCAGAACCCACCCCAGGAGAGGAGAGCAGTACTCCGGACACTCAATCCTGTCCTCCCCCTATGACCTCCAGCGGCCCGAGCTCACTCCCAAATCCAGGTCACCAGTGTGGCGCTACGTGTGGTGTCCAGCACCTCAACCCTCAGCGCCACTGGCCCGGATGGGTAAAATACTTTTAAAAACACTGTTGCGGAGCATAAACTTTAAATTGGCACAACAAATAAAAGGGCCCCTATTTGTAATCCAAATGAGATTTGGTGGCAAGCTGGCCTCAAAAGATTTGCCAGGATTTCTCTCACTGGCACAGTCCTTCTCAGGACTTCTTCCTTAACACCTGATGCAATAACTCTCTCCCCAGTTGCAGGGTTGAGCCCTGGGTTTTACTCATGGTTCTGATGCCTCAAACTACCTCTGGTACAGGTTGCTGGAACTTGCTGACTGGATGCGCTGCTCTGGGCTGGGACACCAGACAGAACAGTGGCTCTTCTCCACTTCACTTCTTTCTCTACTTGTCTCAGTAAGGCTGGGGACCTGGATGAAGGCAGGTGCCTTCCTGGACTGGAGACACTGTAGGAGATGATCCTCCAGAGGGGAAAAGTCTACAGAGGGGCAGGAAAACCCCAACTCCAAATTGCCTTTTAAACAAAAGGTTTGCTGAAAACTTATTTTCTTCTCACACACACTTTACTTTGGGATCCCAAACCCTTGTAGTCTGCCAGGCAAGCAAAGCCAGGACAGACTGTGGCACACCGACCCATGGCTTGACACACAGTCGCTCTCCCTGAGGTTTAACTGAACTGCCATGAACTCTGAAAAACCAGCTCCTTTTATGTGGGCTGAAACTCAATGCCTGATTGACCAGGTGTGTTCACAGGCAATCCATCTCTGGCTTGTGTTACTTTTCTATTGGCTAAGATTCACGGGCAAACTAGATCTGACCTGTGACCCTTTCCCTTGGTGTTCTGCAGTCTGGTCACTCATGGGGGCCGCCATCTTTGTTTACATAAGTGTCCTGTCTTTAGTAGCTTGCTGCCATTTTATTAAAAGTCCCAAACTACTGTTGTCATCATGTCCTGGCCCTACTTACTTTGCTGGGGCCAGGGATGTGTTAATTTCACTGGGCACTTAGCCTTTTTGGCTGTCGGGAGTTTTTATTTGGGATGTGGCTGTCCATGCCGCTCTCCTCCCTGGTGCACATGTGCACTGTGACCACCATCTCCTTCCTAGCCCACTGCCTTCCCTGGGCCTGGAAACCTATTTACAATGCTCCAGATGGCATGGCTTCTTTTGGATCCCCGCACCCCTTCCTGCCCAGGAGCTGGGGTCTGCAGTGGAGCAGGCACATGATCTAATTTAAAATATGGAGCACCGGTTCCATTCTGCACATTTCTGCACATGCACGGCAACCGACATTGGTGCTGCGCTCTGGAGCAAGCAATCGTATTGCTTGAATGTTGCTTAGATGCTGTTACTTAAAATGTAATATTATAGTGAATGTTGGTACTAAACTGAATGTTGCCATTTTAGTTAAGAATGTTATGTGAAAGCCGGCCTGGTGGTGCTGAGGGTTGAAGCGCTGAATGCCACACCTCACACCATGCTGGCAACCCATGTTCGGGAGTGAACTCGGGTTGCCAGGGCTCAGCCAGGCAGGAGAGGATTGAGCATCCAGGGGACAGCTCTCCTCTCCTGGGGAGGATGGGCTTGCAATCCTGCCATCGCAGTGACTCCCAGTGGAGACAGGGAGCACCAAAAAAGCCAGGATTGCGCAAGCACAGGAAGGAGATGACGGCAGATGCTCGTGAGGAAGGGGCTGGAGAGCGTACATCACATGGAACGTCACTGCATGTCCACGCCTCTGCAGGGGTCATGTCACAAGGGAGATGATGACACCAGCCCCACGCCCAATGCCAGATCCCACTCGCCCAAGTCCCAATATCCTCCGATCTGCACCTGTCAACCAGACTAGGTTGGAAGGAGCACCTAAAATAGGAGTGGGTGGCCCTGCCCTGGGGATCACAAGCCAGGGGGGCACTTAAGGTGGTACATGGTGCAAGGTAGGGGTTCCAGAGGGACATGAGGTGCGAGGGGGTCTCAGAGAGGGTGGGATCAGTTGGCAATGCCTGAAGGATGCCCCAGGACCAGTGACCAGAGGGAAATAAATTTGGAAAAAAAAAGAATGTTATGTGATAATGTTAGGAATGTATATGATTGTTTAGATTGGAATATATTCATCATCTGGTTCTAAATGAGTTTTATAAATAAGTGTTTATGTCTTTAGTAACTTGTGTGTGTTTGATACCAATGGGACCTCATTGAAAATGAGCTTTGCTCAATGGAGTTTTATCCCTGTTCATGTTTTTCAAATAAAAGTTTTTACTACTTACTTACTACTACTTGCTCATTCCCCAGCTGCTGCAGCTCCTGGGCTTGGAGAACACTGAAATGGCTGCTTCTATCTCCCTGCTACCTGCATCAGCCCCAGAACACTGGAGGGGCATGAGGTCAGACGGTGACGGGCAGCAGTGGCCATGAACGTCCTTGGTGTAGAGCCCTAGTTTACATCCAACCAAGGCTCCTGGATAGCTACACAACTGCCCTTCTGGTCCCCCCTTCCCTGACAACAGTCCCAGGGGCCGGAGGGTGAAGACAGGACCTGGGCACCAGTGAAGGCACCAAGATATGCCCCCAATTTGGGTGACTTTACACCGGTGCAGTGCAAGTCAAGCCTCCATCAGGTACAGACTTGCAGATATTTGGAAAAAGCAGTTACTTCCCATTAACAGCATATCTTCAAAAGAATCTCCTTCAATGGACCATACCTTTGGAACCCAAACTGTTGGCGTCAGGACACTTGGAAACTTTTGCTAGCTGGGGCTGCTGGTGCAACGTCAGCACCTATAAAACATGGGCGGCCCCACTGCTCCTCAGTTCCCCGCTACAGGCAAGCTCGAAGAGACCATTACCATGAGGAACAAGGAGACTAGACAAATACAAGGCACACATGGAGAGACATGGGACTGGGCAACACGAAAACATACGGTACTGATGGACACCTCCAGACAAGGCAGTGGATGAACTGCCAGCAAATATCTCAGCAACTGAAAATGGGGGAAGGAGGGTGGGTGTGATATTGCACAGTGGAGGAGACAGTCTTGAGATCTACTATTACTGGTAACTGCTTTATCTTCAACAAGGATCTCTCTTCCATTGGGCCATCCTGTACCTTTGGAAGGATTACCAAGCAATACATAACATACCTAGGGAAGATGGCAAAGTCTGATATGCAGTCAGGACATAAGGCCTTGCAGAACAGCAAAACCAAAGCCAGCACGTCCCCAGGAGAGGATTTATAGACTGTAGTGATTAGTGAAAGTATGCACAGTGCTCCATGTGGTAGCAGCACACGTCAGCTGCAGAAACATTCTGAAAGCAAGCAACCTAAGTGGCCATATCACATGTAGAGTGGCCACACATAGCACTAGGGAGTTCTTTACCATACTTCTGATAACAGAACTCAGTGCAGTGAGCCAGATATTTGGACAGGCACCGTTTACTCACAGGGGCACACCTTTTCCCAGGGGTGAATGAGACAAAGAGCTGAGTGGACTTTCTGCCGTCCTTAGTATGATTAAGATAAGTAACGTAGTGTTCTATGTACAGCAAGGGATGGAGTAATGCTGCACCTCTGTTAGCATGCTCAGGATAATACACAGGAAGGTTTATTGTCTGATTTAAAGTGAAATTAGAAACCACTTTTGGTAGAAAGTGTGGATTGGTTTGCAAAGGCACCCTGTCCTTGTGAAAAATCAGGTCAAGAGGTTCATACACCAGAGTTTGAAGCTCGGAAATTCTGCAATGTGAAGTTATGATGACAAAAAACAGCATCTTCCAGGAAAACAAATGCATGTCACAAATTGGGGCAGGCTCAAATGGAGTCAGAGTCAATTTTTCCAAGTATGAAATTAAGGCCCCAAGGAGGAACTAGTTACAAATTGGGGAACGCATGTGTAGAATATCTTTTAGGAACGTACAGGATACTACCAGCTGTGCCATTGTGCACCCGTCAGTAGGGGGCATGGAAAGCCAAAACAACAGCCAACTGCACCTTAACGGATAAGTACTGGAGACCGGAGTCAGATAGAGACAGGAGATAGACCAGTACAGTATTGACAGGTCATGTAAATGGGTCCTCTGAATGGGAAGCACACCACATGAAGAAACGCTTTCATATCAGTGAATAGGTGTGTTCTGTGGAAGGCTTTCTAGCTGCAAGCAAGACATATGCCACCTGGGGGGAAACCCGAAACAGGCAATGGCTACATCTTTGGGAGCCATGTGTGCAGATGGAGGGTTTGCAGGTCCGGTTGGACCAGAGACCCCTGTCCTGTGACAGCAGACCCCGACACACACCTCTCCCAGTTTAGCAGACCAGCCATGCATGAAAAAGTCTTAAAAAAAAAAGTTTTGACGGTATTGTTTATCAAAAGTAGGTATCCATGCTAGATCAATTAGACATAGGGTGAGGGAAAAGATGTGCCTGGATGCCATCCTCGATTTTGACCTTGAAGGTAATTTTCAAGGTCACAAAGGTCAAGCTGGGTCAAAATGGATGTTTTCTGAATTTCACGATTGACATTTACTTCACTATATCTTTCTGAAAAACTAACTTTATTATCACTTAGATGTATATACTATGTGCTATCAACAGTTACCTTTTGAATGTACACATGCATGTATAGCGAGTTAACACAAAAGTGCGTTTTTCTCAAAATGTGTTTATTAATATTGTTGTACCAAATCTTTCCTAGGTACCACTGTATCCTTTTGTGAACCTTTGTTCAGCATCCTGCAACTGGAATATACAAGGATTGTACCTTTTATGATGATTACTACAGTCAGGATTGCCTCAATAGCCCCATCGTTGTCATATATATTATACTAAAACTGTCAGTGTTGAGTATGTCTAGTCTGTTTCAGAAAATCTAATTATTGTAATTCTCTGTCTTTGCAGATAAACAGTTTGCATGATTGAAGAAACACGAGCCATGGAATCTTTAGCCATCATCAAGTGCAAAGGTCAACATAGAGACGCTGACTATACATGCTGCTTCTTTTTTTATAATAACATTTTTATTAGGCACAAGGACATTTATACATTATACAGGACATTTTACATAGATATTTTTGTTCAGTTTATATAATTATACATTGGACTTAAAAAAAAAAAATCTCACCCAGCATCAGGACTAATTAATCACATGAACTAGACAAGTCTTGTTTTAACATTTCTCCAGTATTGATTTGATTAGCTTCAGGGAACAAAGTCTGAATAGTGCTTAACTGATACATAATCCATTTTCTCCATTTTGTATCAAATACCTCCACTCTATCCCGTACTCTGGCTGCCATTCTCTCCATCCTATATATCTCTTTTGTCAAGTTTAGCCACTCTTCCTTAGTTGGCAGCCTATTCGTTCCCCATAGTCTGGTTATTACCTTTTTTGCTGCCAATATTAGCAATGTAGTTTGCAGGTATACATTCTTCTCTACTTTTAGACCAAATGGGGTAGTAGCTGTCAGTATATACCTAGAGGTAAAAAGACCTGGGTTTTCATATATTGCCACCAGCTCCTGCACTACCTTCCCCCAATAGGGACCCAGCTTGCGGCAATTCCAAAATATATGAGTCTGGTCTGCATGTACTACTCCACATCCCCTCCAGCACTTTCCTTCAGGATCACCTGTAAAACTAGCTACCACAGCAGGAGTGCGTAAAAATCTATATCGTAATTTCCATGCAAACTCTTTCCAATATGGGGATCCCGGGGCCTTAAGCATAAGTGGGGAGGCCATCTTCCAGTTAGTAACCGGTAGGTCAGTCCCCAATTCCAAGGACCAATGGGCTCTAATCGATTCAGTAGAGTCTTCTGGTTTCTCTCCCAAAGCAAGGAAGGCCAGACTGATACCGTGGTCTAGAGTGGTACCTTGTCTCTGTGATAGAAGCAATTTTATTATTAGTGAGGGGTTTTCAGCCACTGCTGCCAGTGCTTCCTCCATTGGCCGCAAATAAGATTTTAGCTGTAAATACTTATGAAAGAAGCCCTGGGGTATTTTATACTGAGCCTGGAGCTGGACAAATGAATAAAGGCTCTGTGGGCCTAATAATTGAAAAATATGTTTGATATTATATTTATACCACTGGGTTAAGGATCTATCCAAAGAATTGGGTGGAAAGGCACTGTTCACCACAAGGGATCTCAGAAAAAGTGCCTCTATGGGCAATAATCTTTTATTGAGTACAGTCAGCCACTGCTTAAACAGCTCTGCAGTATATTGTGAGAATCTAGAGAGAGGTATGCAACCAGGAGGATGTCCAAAGAGACAGTCTGTCAGGTCTTCTATGCCATTCCAAGTCATCTCAAACTGCTTCCAGGGCATAATATAATTGGGGTTCATCCAGGAGAGTAAGATCTTTAATTTAGAAGCTCAGGCATAATTCAGGAGATTCGGTAAATTTAACCCACCTCTGTCTTTTTTTTTTTTGAACTTTCTCTTTATCCTCCTGGTCGCCCTTGCCACTCTACTCCTTCGGGCTAGCTCAATGCCCTCCAGTCCCCACTGAGTCTGCCCCTAGAGTGCCTTCTCTGGTGACTCCCCTACCTGCCTCTTTCACCTTGCACAGTGGGGTCTGCCCATGGTTTTGCAGACTGGGTGGCTGGAGCGGCTGTCATCCAGAGTGCCGCGGGTTGTTTTCCGGTTTTTCTGTCCCTCCCCTCCCTCCCACTGAGGACTGCGGCTCGGGCGGAACGTGCTTACGCATGCCTGCCAAGTGCCGGATGGTGTCCTCCCCCTCCCCGACTCCCTTCCTACTGGGAGCCGCCGCCGCCCCGAGGGTCGGTGCTCCCACTGGCTTCTCGCGGGCGTAGGGTGCGTTAAACACCCCCGGTATCCCTCCCCGAAGGAGGAGAGCATCCGTGGGGATGCTCGATCCTCCTTCCCCCTGCCGACCCCCGACGGCTCGAGTCCATTCTGAACCCAGTTTGCCAGCGTGGTGCGAGGTGTGGCGTCCAGCGCCTCAACCCTCAGCGCCACCGGGCCGGCCCACCTCTGTCTTTTGATAACTATAACAGAGAGTACTGAATCCTGGGAGGTTTCCCCTGCCATATAAAGTGAGAGATCAACCTATTCCAAGCTTGAAAATAAGTCCGTGTTGGAAATAATGGGAGTGTCTGCAGATAGAACAAAATCCGGGGAAATATGTTTTCTTTAATAGTTTATATTCGAGCTAGGAAACTCAAAGGTATCTGTGACCATCGTGTGAGGTCCTCAGTTATGTTTTGGGTTAGGGGTTCAAAATTTGCAATATCTGCATGTATCTGATTTTTAGTAAGATGGATCCCAAGGTACCGCATCGATTGTTTATACCACTTAAGGGGAAATGCATGTTTCAAAGCAGGGGAAGGGATGTAGTTGCACAGTAGTGTCTCTGTTTTTTGTTGGTTAATTTTATACCCTGAGATTTTACTGTACATCTAAAGTTGTTCCCAGACCCTTGGGATTGATATATCCGGGGAGGACAAAGTGAGAAGGATGTCGTTCGCAAATAGTGAAATTTTATGGTTTGTGCCTCCCATAGGTATGCTCTCAATCTCCGGGTGAGCTCTAATGGCTTGGACTAATGGCTCGAGATACAGAGCAAATAACAGGGGTGAGAGGGGGCATCCCTGATGAGTTCCCCTCTTTAGAGGAAAAGGGTCAGAGATAGAGCCATCTAATTTTAAGTAAGCCTGAGGGTGTTTATACATATTTTGCAATTGTTGTATGATCTCCAGGGGAAAGCCAAAACTAGACAAGGTAGCCCACAGAAATGGCCAGGCCACCCTGTCAAATGCTTTTTCAGCGTCCAATCCAATGAGCACCAGGGGAATCGAACGTGTTGCTGTGTACTCTTTAAGTAGATGTGTTGATCGCACTGCATCGTGAACCTGTCGTTCCTTAATAAAGTCCACCTGATCATGATTGATCAACAAAGGCATGATGTTTTCAAGTCTATGTGCTAGCACAGACATATAAATTTTGTAATCAAAATTTAACATTGAAATTGGCCTGTATGATGAGGGTAGGGTAGGGTTTTTGTTTTGTTTAAGTATGGCAAACATCACTGTGTATTGCCAAGAGGGGGGAGGAATACCTCCTTCCTGTATCTCATGGATAGCCTGGAGTAATGGTGGTAGTATTTCTTCTTTATGAGTTTTATACATGCTGCTTCTTCTGCCAGAATCGTGCACCAGCAGATGACCTGCTTACAGCATTGACTGAAGGGAAAGTCAGGATTAGAGATGTTGCTGAACAGAGAAGGAAACTGGGTGATACAAGCTATGTGGATGTTCTACAAAGATTTCAAATGTATCAGAGCCAGAGTTTGATGCATTAGAGGTGACGTGGCTATTGTACAATTAGCGCAGAGAGTAAACTATCCAGATTAAGGAAGCAACAACAGGCTTCTGCCAGTGCTGAAAGTGTGATTGTTTCTCAGTCTTCTTCCTCAAGCAGTCTTCCTCCACTCACATGACATAGTTGCCTGCCAGCAACTAACTGGAAACTCTACATGTTTTGCCAAACACAGAACAAGAGAAAGGTTCAAAAAGTGATAACACTGGAGAAGTCAGCAGAAGTGATTGTTTATGCCAAAAACTGGCCCAGTAATGAGTAGGAGACTAGCTGGGGTCAGTAGCCTTACTGCAGCTGAAGCATGCTGTCATCTCCCTTGCTGGGTGACATTTGAGAGACAAGCAAAATAAATCAACATTAGAGGGAGGTGCAAGTGATGTGTGTATGGATGTGCTATGTGTAGACTTGATCACAGGATTGTCTCGTGGCCATGTGTATGACATGGGTAAAGTATGGAACAGATATGAGGGCATGTGCAGAGACATCAGTGCTCATTTGCCTCAAAAATATCAGTCTAGGAGAACAACAGTCTATGAAGAAGTTCAGCACTTGGTTGGACTGAATGCCAGCTAAGCACAGTGTAATTGCTAACATCAAACAGCGACTGATCACAGGAACTATCCAGTTTCATAATGCACTAAAGAAGCACAACTCAAAAACCTTTGCCTATCTATATAAAGCAATGGTTTCCTCAAAACAGAACATGCAGAAAATCATCAAAGCTAACAGAAAGCTACTGCAGTGACTGCTTATTGCTGTGAATGCTGGCCAAAAGATAGAAATGCTCGATGTCCTAAAGCATAAGCTGTCTCCTGTCCCATTGTCCCTAGCAAAGGCTTAAGGTGAGATGAACTCCATACCAAAGGCAGAGTTGCTCAACATCCTGAAAACAGAACTCAACACACCTTCAGAAGTTCCAGATACTGATGTGAAGGCGTGTGTCTTTATTGATGGTCATGCCTTCATTCAAGCCTTTGGAAAGCCTCATGGCTGTCAGACATTTGGCGATTACACTGATATATTCATGCAGTCTATGACATGGCACTCCAGAGAACACATAACATTAGTTGATGTCATGTTTGATCACTACATTGGAATGGACTCGATAAAAGCAGTTACATGATCCAAGCAGTTGGGCAAGAAGAAGCCCATTCGAAAGCTCATTGATGGGCCCCATGTCCCACTTTCACAGGTTTGGAACCATGTCATTTCCATGGAAGAGAACAAGGCTGACCTTGCCAAGTTACTGCCTGCAGTCCTCATGAACAGGGGTAAGGAACTACATCAGCAGTATGAGCTGGTAACAGGAGGCAGCTTCACTGATCCTACAGATGCAGGTTCAACCAGTAGAGACAATATTAGCCTTAGTGGAAAACATGAAGAGGTTGACATCAGGCTGATAGTACATGCATGTGAGGCAGTCAACAGAGGTTACGAACGAGTGCTAGTCATCTCTAGAGATATACAGATGTCATGCTTCTGCTGGTGCTCTTTCTGTCCACAAAAGCAGCTGAGACATGGATGATTTCTGGAACGGCCAAGAAACGAAGATGCTACCCAGTACATGTCATCTCTAAGAGGCTTTCACAGCCTGTGAAGGACAACCTGCTCAGCTTTCATGCACTAACAGACTGCAACACAACTTCATCCTTCAGTGGCCATGGGAAGAAGTCATGCTGGAACATTTTCCAGAAACAACCCCTCCTTGTCAGTGGAACTGCCCATGATGGAGCTCTCACCAAAGCTGGGAAGTTTGTGTGTCACCTGTATGGTACTCCTGAAGTGCCAACCATGCTAGGCTACAGCTATTTGGCAAGGCCAAGAAGGGTCCAGAGGTGTTACCCCCAACAAGAGATGTCCTGGAACTTCACATTGCACATGCCAACTGCCAGGCAAAGATATGGCTATAGGTAGACCAAGAGCTAATAGAGGTCAGATCTCCTGCTGACACCTCTGTCTGGAAGAAAGAGTCAGCTTTCCTACAAGTTGTCTGGACAAGATTGCTCCCTGTTCCAGTTGCCTGTCTATAAATACTGACCTGTGGGTGCAAATCAAAGTGCAGCACAGCTAGATGCACCTGTTTCAGGAATGGCTTGAAGTGTACCACTGCTTACAGCTGTGATGCGACTAACTGCTGCAACCCAGCCGGCCAATAGACCTCTATGCTGTAACCCAGCTGGCTAATAGACCTCCATACATGGACAAGAATATAAAATTCATATATATTGCAATTGCAGGTTGATTAACAAAGGCACACAGAATGCTATATGGGCGCATTGCAATGATTTGGAACAACTACAACTTGTACAACTATATTTTGAGAAAAACACACTTTTGTGTCAATTGTGCTATACATTCCTGTGTAAATTCAAAATTTAGCTGTTGATAGCATGTAGTATATACATCTTTTTTTTCTTTATGTTTATTGATCTTCTGTATAATTAAGACAATTAACAGTCACATACTCGTACAGGGTATACAGCAGGTATGACATCATAGTCTCATTAAAACTGATAGACAGACAGAATCCCTGTATTCTTGTACAAAAGGAGAGTGGGGACCTGGACAGGAAATCCGTAGTTATATAATCCAAGTCTTGCATAACTTGCCAGCCTCTTCAAAGGTAAAAGGCAGGTCCAATAGGGAGAATATAAAAAAGGGGGAATAGCACAGCCCAACGACTGCAGTTTAAACCTGTTGCATGACTAGGTAGAATACCAACTGCAAATTAACATCCTCCAAGAAATCCCCTACCCACAGGTGTAATAGAAAACTTAACTGCATGCTTTTACTCTTGAAAATACAGATAGGCAGTGAAACAACAACAGCTAACCTTGTTACTACACAGAGAACATAGACTGAAAAGTAAGGCAGATATAACAATACAATTAATGGCAGGACTAACTACAGCAGTGCCCCAAAACGAGGGAGGACACATGAAGGGACCCTCAAAATGGCAGAATGTCCTGCAGTCATCGATGGCATAATCCAAAAAGTAAACACAGCAAATATGAATATATACTGAGATCCTTTCTGTGCCCCTCACGTATAGCAGACATATGTATTTATAAAGGAGATAACTACTGTGTACCTAGAAAAGCTAGGTGAACTTTCAGAAAACAGGGAACACTGCTTTTTAAGTCTGACCCCACTTCAACAGGGAAAGGAGAGACTCATAAGTCAGCTTCCATCGGAATCCAAGTCACGTGGATCTGAGGGCTATCAGTGGGTCGTAAATTCCTGCTCTATTTTCTCCGACCAATGACTCACATCTTTGGGGTTGGTAAACTATCAGATTTTCCCCTCCGTAGACAACATGGAGTACAGCAGGTAACAAGAAAGAATGGATAATCCCCAGTGACCATAAGCAATGCCTCACAGCTTCAAAACCCTTCCTCCTGGCCCAAGTCTGGAAGAAGAGATCCGGGTAGATCTTTACATCCGTGCCATTCATTTTCAATGGGTAAACTGCCCAAGCTGCAAGTAAAATGGTATCATGAATCTCTGACCCCAAAGACCTCAACAAGATGGTACAGGGTTGGTTTGTAGTTGCTGGATGAACCCTCAGGTTAACCTTGTAAGCTTTAGTGCGAGAAGACCAGGGAAACCCTTCCGGCAACGTGAGTTTACTTTGTAGCCATTCCAGTAGGAAGGGGAGCAATGCGGTACCTTCAGCATCTTCTGGGACCCCTATGAAGCATAGGTTCTCAGCACAAATTTCATTCTCCAAAGTCTCCATTCTGCCCCAGAGCTGACAGTTTTCCTTAGTGAGGAATCCACAGCAGCCAAGGTAGTCACTGATCATTTCTCCACTTCTGCTATGGACCTGGTTACTTGTTGCAGAGCCACATCATGGGTTTCCAGTTTCTGGAGGGATTTCTCCAATTTAGAATCCACGGCCCATATGGACTCAAGCATTTGTTGCCATGGTGGTCCCGATGTTGTAGCTGGAATAGTAAATCCACTGCCACCCAAGGCTTCCACTGCCTTACTGGAACTTGGCGGCGGATCTTTATACTGTCCCTGCTGCTGTGCCGTTGAATGGCCTATACCAAAAATTATATCTGCTGATTCAGGAAAGTGAACTGGAGCAAAGCCCAAGATTAATTTTTAAAGAAAATTGCCTCAAATTGTATTTTTAATCCATATTGTAACCTTGTGGGAGACAGCTTTGATGGCGTGCTTCCAACCTGGAAGATGGCTCTCTAGTGCCCCCAGCATATACATCTAAGTGATAATAAAGTTAGTTTTTCAGAAAGATGTAGTGAAGTAGATTTCAATCTACATGAAATTCAGAAAATACCCATTTTGACCCCACATGACCTTTGTGACCTTGGACACGTCATTCGAGGTTAAAATCAAGGATGGCATCCACCTACACCTTTTTACTCATTTTATGTGTAATTGATCTAGCACGGATACCTGCTTTTAACAAACAATGCCACCACATGTCTAAAATAAAGTTTTGACTGGTCTACTATTACCAATTTTCAAATAAATAAAATAAACACAGGGGCAGCTGAACAGGAGTCTCCACTTCCAGATGCTGCAGAAGTAGAAACCAGATCTGGCAAGGCCAGGAGGGGGCCACTAGTATTAGTGTGGCCTGATTTACCTGCAACTTGAGCAGAACCCTCTGGATGAGAGGGATCAGAGGGATTGCATAAAGGAACCTCCCTTTCCAGGAGAGGGACAACGTGTTTTGCCACAAAACCTCCAGGCCCTGGAATGAATGAGCAGAAATGCAGCAGTTTTGCATTATGCGGAGATGCAAAAAGGTCCAGCTCTGGATGACACCACCTTACGAAGAGGTAATTCACCACAGAGATCAGCAGTTCTCACTCTTGTCTGCTAAGATTTTTTAGACAGTTGGGATAAATACGGCTGACGGCTGAAGGCCATGAGCCATCGCCCAGTACCATACTCATTGCTTCCCTGCAAAGGGGGTAAGAATGAGTGCCCCTTGATTGTTGATGTACATTATGCTGACAATGTCTGTTCACATCAACAAGGAATCCAGACTGAGGTGTTCTGTGAAGGCTTGGAGACCAAGTAGGACAGCTTTCATCTCCAGAACATTTATATGGAGATCTGAATCCAGGTCAGTTCACAACCCCTAGGTCTAAAAAGGTCACATATAGACATCCCAGCCCAACCCTGAGGCATCCATTGTGAGGATCTGCACTGGAGTCAGGGAGAAGAATGGGACGCCCTGCAACAGGTGCAGGCAGTCCATCCACCATATCACAGCACTGCAGACAGGGGATATGACTAGGACCATCTGTACTAACTCATCTCTCAGTTGGTCCCACTGCACCGAAGGATCCATTGCAGTGGTATGCACATATGGAGGTGGCAAATGGACTGCCACTATGGCAGTGACCATAAGTCCCAAGAGACAAAGCACTGTCAGGGTGGACACATAATCAATCAATCAATCAATCAAAATCTTTATTTATTCAGGCGAACATCATTGAGCAAAGCTCATTTACAAGATGGACCTGAGTGGTCATACAAATGAGGATACAAGTATTATTACATAGACAAGAATAGCATAAACAGCAATACAATGACATGAAATGATTATATACAACAATTTACATATATACAAGGAACAGTAGAACCATTTAGCCTGTAAGAAAAAAGGGGACAAAGGGTATAGCAGGCATAAAATATAAATTATAGGGTCTAACTAGTTTTTATGAGAATATAATAGGTGATTTGGAAGATAGAAATTGAATTAATATAATGGACGGAAAAAGGAAGGTGGGTCAGGTAGGGTAGGGGTTTAGGCTTATAAAAGCAATTGCAGAGCTCTGGAAAAGGGCAGAGAACAATCTTTGAAAGATGCCAGAGGTAGAGCTATCTAGCTTCATGGATTTTTGAGAGAGTTCCATGCAACTGCTAAGGTATAGCTGAAGCAGCCCTCCCAAACCGGGTGCAGGCATTGGGACCTTTAATATGATGAGTTTACTGATCCTTAAGGTGTATGGCCTAGTTGTAATTTGGGTAAAGCAATCAGTGATATAGGTAGGTAGTTTGCCTGTTAACGCTTTGAATATCCAGATAGCAGCATTCCTATTTCTTCTGTGTTGTAATGATGTCCAGTTGACTGCCATATAAAGGGAGCAATGATGGGTGCTGGAGGGAAGGTCAGTAATAAATCTTATGGACCTGTGATACAGGGTGTCCAGTTTATGTAAGAGATGATGTGAACAATGGCAGTAGAGAAAATCAGCATAATCAATGAGGGATAGGAATGAGGCCTGAATTAACCTTTTTGGAGTCACTGTTTAGGTAATGTTTTATTCTAAAATAGTCCAAGCCTCTGTCTTAGCTTTTAAGTAGCTCTTCAATATGGACAGAATAGTCAAGCCTGTTATCTTCCAGACTCCAAGGTATTTTGAAGTTATCAACAAATTTCAGTTTCTCTCCAAGTAAGGTGGATAATTGTGAATTGGTGGATGCTGGGGTAGTGAGCAACTCTTTGTGGCAAAGAACATAGCTTTGTTTTTTGGCATTTAGAAGTAGTTTTTGTCAAGTAGATTGTGCTGCAGAATGGAGAATTGGATTGTAACAGTTCACAGGCTTTAGAAGGTGAGGGATTGCTGACATATAATACAGTATCATCAGCAAACAGATGAATGTTAGATTGAGTGAGGTTGGCATCAATATTGTTTATATAAATGGCAAAGAGGATAGAGCCAAGACTAGAGCCTTGTGGTACACCCTTAGCAGTGGTTTTGAGGTGGATAGGTAATTTCCATTTTTAACCAGTTGTGACCTATCTGAAAGGTAATCCTTAAACCAGTTGAGTGATAGGAATCCAGGCCCTAGTGAGTTAAGGAAGGTGATTAATAAGTCATGATCCACTGTGTCAAAGGCTTTACTCAAATCCAGGAACACAGCACAGGTACAATTTTTCTTATCCAAGGCAGTCTGCCAATCGTTGGTTACCTTGGCTAAGGCAGTAATGGTGTTATGCTTTGATCTAAATCCAGATTGTGCAGAATTTAGAAGGTTGTTGTTATCCAGATAGTCCCTTAATTGAGAGTTTACTAGTTTTCGAGCATCTTGGATAGTACTGGTAGGATGGAGATAGGCCTGTAATTGTTGAGATCCCTAGTATCACCAGATTTGAGTAATGGAACTACTTGAGCTGTCTTCCAAGTAGAGGAATGGATCCAGTAGTTAGGAAAGATTGAAGAGATGAGTGAGGGGCAGATAAGACATGTGAAGCAATTTTCAGGAAATAGGGATCCAGGAGTCTGCACCTGCACTCTTAGTAGTGTCTAAATTAGAGAGGAGATCTTCCACTTCTTTCACGGATATTGGGATGAAGGAAAAGTTGAAGTGGCCATTTGTCCCACAGTAGTTTGCAGGTTCAAGGAAGATCTCAGGATATTTGCAGGTGATGAGTCAAATGCTAGGCCAGCTGTGGTGAAGTGAACATTGAAGGTATTTAAGATTTCTTGTTTACCTGTAATTTCTGTATCATTTAGTAGCAGTTTGGAGGTTAAGGCAGGAGTAGAATTTTGGCCCAGAAGTCCTTTTATTGTACCCCAGAGTCTGGATGGGTTATTGTAGGAGGCATCCAATTCAGCTGTATAATAGGCAGTTTTGGCAGTTCTTATTTTTTTTGTACATGAATTCCTTGCTTTTCTGACATTTAGCCAAGCTCTGGTGTCCTTTGTTTTTCTTGCGTTTTTCCACAGTTTGTCTCTGGTTCTCAAGGCTGCTTTAAGCTCAGAGGTGAACCAAGGGCAGGATTTTACCTTAGTTCTGATACTGGTGATAGGTGCATGAATATTGAGAGCATTAGTGATAATATCCTTTAAAGTCTGGAGAGCTGTTTCAACAGAGGTTGTAAGATAGAAATCTTGCCAATATATTGTTTTACTCAGGTCATGGGGTAACCTGAGATATTGAAATTCTTTTGACCTTTTGAGGCAAATTCTGCAGGATTTGGTGGTTTGAGTGTGGATCTTATGCCAGCTATAGGGTAATGGTCACACACATCACTCGGCAGTACTCCTGCATGTGAATATAAGTGAGGCTTGTTTACCAACATAATATCCAGGAGTGAGCTGTTGCTGGAATTTCTTAGGTTGATCCTAGTTGGGTCTTTAATTAGCTGTGTGAATCCATAGGTGTCACAAAAGGTTATCAAAGGTGCAGATACATTAGACAGCCAGTTTAAATTCAAATCACCAAGGATGATGGTATCTTCAGGGCCTAGGCTGAGAATTGACCCTAGGTGAGAAAGCAGTTTGAGGCCTGCAGAGGGGGGCCTATAGCATCCAATCAGTTTAAATGAAGACGAATTAGGAAGGGATATTTTGATTGATAAACATTCAAATTCATTTGGCTCGGATGTGTTGATGAGGCAGGTTGCAGAGATGGTGTCCTTAATGTATATGGCCACCCCACCACCCCTGGAAGGGCGATCTGCTCTGAAGAGCTGATAATTGGGAAGGTTTACAACACTGTCTTTTGTTGTAGGCCTGAGCCAAGATTCAGAGATGACCAGGAAATCTGGAAGAGTATGTGCCACCCAAGTCTGTATTAAGATGAACTTTTTTAGGAGGCTGCAAGCATTGAAGTGTATGAAGCTTAGGCCTTTTATGGAAGTCAGATCAGCAGGGAAGATAAAACTTACAATGGGGCCAGAGATTAATCTCAATAGTGCCAATGCAGAAAAGGAGGTAGAAGATTAATTTGAGTAGGGCACCAAGGGATAGGGATAGAGAGTGATCAGAGCATTTCCTCTTAGTCCTAGGTGCCCACTGTGTAGTGGGGAGATGGTCCTGTTATATAGGTGTGACTTTTATCATAACATAGGAGTCTGATGGACAGGCATAGTGGGTTATTATAAAGCCAGGATACATGTAAGGGGCTAGGGGAGTGCTGGATTGTTAGAGAGGCTTTATGTGGATACCCCAGGGGTTGCAGTGTAAGAGTGGTTCAAAGTGAATAAGGAATAGATGGTTGTACATTGTGGATGGCAGTGGAGAGCAGAACATACTCATTAACTTATTCGTCATGACAGGGGGTATAATATGATTATCATAATGGATTGGGGGAGATGAGAGGCTAAGGAGCAAAAGGAAGCAAGTTAGCATTGTGCAGGGTAGGTATGGGTTAATAAAGAAGGGAATTAGATGTGGGTGTGGATTAGTGGATTAATCACTCCTGCGTACCACCTGGGCTTGGGCAACCAGGGTCTCTTCTCTCTCTCTGTAGACAGAAATGCACTGCTCAGTGCTGCATTTAGTACACATCAGTGTATTGAAGTTGCTAATGGGACAAATACAGATTTCAGTACATTGACTGTAACATCCAATTCCTCCGCCAGCTGTTTCACTGTGGATTAATGTGCACTGAACTACTTCCCTGGACAAGCCCTTCTGGAGCAGTCATCCAGATATGGGAAGACATAAAGCACTGTAGAGAGGCAGTATAACATAGTGATTAAGAGCAACGAGCTACAAAGCCTAGAAAACTGGGTTTGAATCCCACAGCCACCACTTACATACTGTGTGACCATAAGCAAGTCACTTACTTTCCCTGTGCTCCCAGAATGCATCTGGAAACAAGCCTTGACTTAGTGTGTCTTCCTAGCTAAAAATGGTAAAATAAAATAAAAATAAAGTCCTTCCCTCTGGAAGGCTGCTGCCACAACTGTGAAGAATTTAGTAAATCCCCACAGTGCCGAGAAGTTGAGGATATATCAAAGGGCAAGACCCAGAACTGATAATGGCTGCCTTCTACCATAAAGCAGAGGTATTGCCTGTGGCATTTGTGAAATTTGATATGAAGGTATGCATCCTTCTTGTCCAGGGCACACAGCCAACCCCCCTGTTGCAATGAGGGGATGAGAGCGTGAAGGGACACCATTCAAAACGTTTTATATTTGGCAATAGTGGAAAGGGAGGAAGCAGGGGAATCAGAAGGTACCAGGAGTGATGGGACCACCTTGACCACATGTACAGCATCCCCTAATACTGCACTCAGATTGATCGCATGAGCCCAATCTCAGTGTAGGGCCAGAACCTATGACCTTCAGGCCCAGAGGGAGATGTACTACCAATTGAGCCACACTGACACCTCACCTGCACCTGTACTTACCTGTAACTCTTGATCTTGGAGAGTATCTGCACCTTAGAGCAAACTCACCCACCTGCTGTCCCTCAGCTGATGGACTTTTACTGTACGTGTATATCCTGTTTATCACAGTGTATGTGCTGCATAAGCTTTATAAGGGAAATTAGGTTATCTTATGTCATTGTTGTGTTATATTTAGTACTTTAAAAATAAGTCCTTTTTTTTGTGTAACTGTTCTCTCTTCTTCTTGGTGAAATAGTTACTGAGGCAGTTAGGGCCAGTCTGCCTTATACGCTGATGATATAAGCATGGTGCCATATGTCGGTTCCATGCACTGACAGCCCTGGCCCCAAAAGCTCCGGTTCCTGTGGGGCCCTAAGCCTCAGGCTGTAAGACCAAAGAGTGTTGCTTTATGGAGGAGGCACTCTAGAAGATCAGTAGTTGCAGGCGTAAAACCAAAGGATCATACAGGTAAAACATAAAACATATTTACTCACACAATACTCGAAAGCATTAGCACAATCATAAAGATTATGAGCAAGAGAACCATAACAAAGTCCTTCTCTATGTCTGTTGAACACTTGCACCCTTACATGTCAGAATCCAAAACAGCTGTTATTGGATAGGTGGGTGGATGAATGGATGGATGGGTGGATGGATATATAGAGATGGGATTAAGCAAGAAGGCAAATAGGTACAGTAGATATGGAGATGGGATTAAGCATGATTTTGTGAATTAATTAACTCATTGTACCCTGAGTGGCCATTTTGTATCAGGTGAAACAACGGATGGTTCGGACTTCAAACAGCACCATTTTGTACGACCCAAGCACAGTTGCTGTGAGTAAGCACAGTTCACGACCTGCTGAGTCAGGATAGTGTTGGTGAAACTGCATTTTGCCCTGCGTTCCAATGGTCAGGGCTGCCACATCAGCACTCTTGCTCTGGCTGGGAGCTGGGGTCCAGATAAACTCTAGGGCCGTGAAGTATTCACTGCTAGCTTCCTAAAACTGGTAGTATTTTCCTCTAAATTATAGTAATGCCATCTTCAGACCCAGGTGTCACTCCCAACCAAGACTCAAACCCACTGGGCACCGACAGCCATTGATTCTGCCTGATTCCGCAGTTAGATCCATGATACTATCCCATTGCTACCTAGTTCTTTTTTTTAATTTGAATTTTCTGTTGAAAATCCATAGTTTGACATACAAAATTTGTTGAACATAATGAGCATCAGTGTGAGTTAGATACAACAGATATAAGCACATGGGTAGATATTGTGTAAAACAACCTTACATTCGGTAAGATCAAGGTGCAGAACAACTTATTACAACTATATACAGCAACCTAATAGAGAGGAGGTACGCATGGTAGGAAAAATTCAGGGAAGTGAGTAGATCTCTGAAATAGTGGTGGCGTATAACTCATGTATAGTGTTGGACACTGGACCTATATATATGCATAGCGATCAAACACTTCCCCCTCATCACTGCTACCTACTTCTATAAGTTTTATAACTTGTATTTTACAGTATTGTTGCAAATAGAATCCAAGCCATTATATCTGGAATGTTCTGACATTTGACAAATATACAATTTTTTAGTGGACCCCAGATTATGTTACTTCATAGTGGGAGGAGGGGAGTGTTATAATGTATAGTCCAAATACAAACACATTGCAGGGAAACAGTCAATAACATATATGGAATGGTGAAGCTCACCTCAGTACTGCAGGAGGGATCTACGACATTCGACAATCACGTTGTTGACCGACATTACAGCAACTCCTTTATGTCGACAGCATTTGCGGCCAGCATAAAGGGAGTCACTGTAGACTTTGCTTTCTTCGGGGGGGGGCTCTGCTCCTGAACCCCCTGCTGCCATAATAATCAATTCTGAGTCAAAGTTGTTTCAGGAAGGGGGTGCAATACCCCCACAAAGCAGTGCCAGAGTCCCACGCTGACACTACAGTGACCTGGTGCTGTTGTCGCTGTAGTGTCGGTCACTGTAAAATTGTCCCGTAGCAACGGTATACCCTGCAGGAGAAACTTCAGGACTTTAGGGATAAATGGCAGCAATGGGTAATATATATTATGACTCAGGATGATTGCTTTGTTCCATAATTGTCATGCTGGAAAGTTTAGAGGCTTTACTCCATTCTCTGCCCTTCCTGCAGCACTGTGTTTGCCACCCTCCTATCGTGAGCCATAAGCATGGGGTTTATTATTTATTTCAAAGGTTTCACCAGGAAAGACATACTGAGCTGAAAAATAGCTCATTTTCAAATGTGTTCTTGGGGGGGAGGGGGAAGAGGGGGTGTAAGAACAAAACAGAACGATAGCTTTTACAATAAAACATCATACAGAGATATAAATTAAACAGTACAAAATGAGGTTCAACAGACAGGTAAAATTACAGGCAAAACTTTTTTCAAGGACAGGGTGGGGGATCTGTCGCATGGGTTCAAGCAAAGTATATTCAATGGTGGGTGCACCAGGGGTGGGGCACTGTAGGAAGGAGCACAGATGGGGGAGGAAGGGAAAGTGCATAAGAAGTGGGGAGGAAGGCGAGAGGGAGTAGGGTTGGTGAGGGGAAGGGTAAGGAGGAGGAGAAAGAGGGAAAGAAGGTAAATTGAGGAGTGGGGAAGGGTCATGACTCAAGGGCAGGCACAGGAGGGAGCAGTGTGGTCATGGAGCAGAGAGAGCATTTAGAAGAGGCGGAGCTAATGGGGGAGAGAGTTCCAAAGTTTAGGAAAGCAGAAAGAGAAGGCAGCCTGACCAGCAGTGGATTTTCAAGAGGGAGGCATGAAGGAATGATCGACAGAGTTATGGAGGGTGTGTGAGGAGGGAGGTGGGGGGAGAAGAGAGAGCCAAGGTGAGAGGGGGAGGGAGGCCAGCCAGAATTTAGAGGTAAAGAGGCACAGTGGATTAGGCGGGGATCTTCCAGGAAGGGGAAGGGAGGGAGCGGGCAGAGTATAAGGAACAGTGGTGAGTGCGATGTAGGCAGTCCAAGGCAAAGCAGCAGAAGGAGTGAAAGAGGGGGTCCAGTTTGGCCAGGGTGGACTTTGGGACAGCACTGTCGACAATGTAGCCATAATCAATAATGGGAAAGATAATTTCAACGATGATATGTCAGCGAGCATGAAGCGGGATGCAGCTTTTATTCCTATACAGCACATCAAGTTTAGAGTGGAGTTTTTTATGTATGGCATCTGCATGCTGTGAAAAGTCAAGATGCCAGTCTAGCCAGACCCCAAGGTACTTAAATAAGGGCACGTCATCAGTTGTGACCCCATCTAGGGTATGGAAAGATGGGAGGGATGGGAGCCTGGAAAGCCTCTGGTTCTGTCTGTCAGTTTCTCTTTGTTTTCACGTTTTAAGTTAGTTATGTTCTGTCTGTGTCAAATAATACTATTCAGTCAGATACAATAATTGTCACAACAGTACCTTTGTAAATAATACATTTTTATTTCACCTGACCATGGAAGTACACAACCATGCATCGAAAGACACTGTTCGAATTGTTATTCTCTCTGTATCTGTTTCATATTCTGAAATACAAATTTTAATTACAAAAGAAAAAATACAAACAGAGTTCTGCAAGAAATGAGACCAGTTCCATGAAAGAGTGTGGACATTTATCAGGAGAGAGAGAGAGAGAGAGAGAGAGAGAGAGAGAGAAAACTACCTGTGTAATAGGTTTATTTGTTCTCGGTACTAGCTCTATTTAGGAGTAATATGACTTCATGGCAGACCATATGAGCACATCAGCCAAATCAAACATAGTAAAACATAGAGCTTTTCACAACATTTTGCAACATTAGCCAATACAGCAACAGTAGACATTCAATATACAGTATACGAGGCTGTGCCCTGAATTCACTTAACCCAATAAGGACCTCTAACAATCAGAATTTCATGTTCCATGCCAGTAGCTTGAGGAGTTTTAACTAGTCTGAGGTTCAGAAGTTCCAAACGAACTCCAGCATGTAACCAGAGTGTAGTGCATAGGCTGCGTTAGCACCCAGTGATGGTGGGAAGTGAAAGTCTTTCAGACATTGAACAAGAAGGGCTCTTCCATGAGGCTGACCTCGTGTGGACACCATCTTAAAAAATAACTAGGCCCAGGACCCTGATCATAAATTCAAAATACTAAAAGGAATAACAAACCAATGTTTATAATGGCCCCAAGCTGATTTATTAACCAGTAGAGTTCAGTCCACATTGATGTCCCTCCCCCAACTCGGTCTCATGCCCTCACATAGGTTAAATTAGAGCACGGTACCTTTAATTATCCTCCAGTTCTTAGCCATTATCCTCACCACAAGCTGCAAACTCTTTTTGGATATGTGCGACTGGTTTTCTAACCACCTGAGGATCAGTATGGAGGAAGGTCTTCCCTCCATAGCAAATCTTTATCCTGGCCGGGAGAATCAGGATATGTTATGTGTCCAGCACTCTCAGTTGCGATTGGACCCCATTGAACAATTTCCTCTGCATCCTGCTTGAGTGACTAAGATCCGGGAAGATTCGAATCTGATAGCCCTGACGGCTGAGACTATCTGTTCATCTGGCAGCATGCAGTGCCTCATCCCTTTCACTGGCATCTGATAGCACCACTATCACAGTTCTAGCTGGAGGGGGTGTCATCACCTATGGTGCAGCAAGGGTAACCCAGAATGTTATCTTTACTGTTATACAGTCCAGGCGTAGATGTTCCTGTAGCCCACTTTCATAAGAGTTTTGATGTCCCCCCTCTTCCTCCGCACCCTCCAGCATCCCCACTACTCTCAGGTTTTCGAGCTTTTTGAAACAGTGTCTCACTACTTTATTTTCTTTTACAGGTCCAGTAGCAATTGTGAATTTGTGGCTGTACTGGCCACCTTCTGGGCCTCTGCCTGTACCCCCAACACCTTAGCATCCAAAACAGTCGCTTTTTCAACCAGTGACTCAAGCTACTGTATGTGTCCATGGCCTGTAAGGCCTTCTGGAGGGCCATGTTTGATGGTTGTGCAGCATCTGCTATATGTTAATTCGTCCCCGGAGCCACTCATTGCTGTATAAGAAGTGGTTTACGTGCATGCTAATGGGCCAGAAGCAAAGCTGAGCTGTTCTTGACTCAAGCTGAAGGCAAGTAATAACTCTAATACAGGAGCAGTGGCAACAGGGGACGTATTAATATAGTATTGGTTGAGAGCAATCAATAATATATATTTTTTTTAATTGTTCTCGGTACGTGCCTGTTTCCAAGGCATCTGTGCATGAGATGCTCTTCATAGACTAAGAGTGCCTCACGTGCAGGAGAAAGGAGCGTTACGATTGGTCAGGAGTGCTCCCTCGCTCTGTCATGTCAATGTGATGGTCGGCGGCTCCCAACTGATTGGGATGGCTTTGGGCTGGTTCCTTTGTTCGCATATCCACCGCTGGTATTTCTGCCCATATTAGCAAGTTCAGTATCGCTGTGCTCCTGAGGAAGTCAGCTACCTAGTGCTGTTATCAAAAGTTGGCATTTAGTAAAATAAAGAGCTATTCGTTAACAGACTGAGCCATTGCGGTCTCCAAGCTCTTGCTCACATATTCTAACAGTTTGGCAGTTGGCTTGGCCACCCCCCCCCAACCTAGTTTTTAACATTATGCCATGCTAGCAACTCTTCTGGTCAGCCTGTGGCCTTGTGACCAAACCACATCAGGCATAGGTAAATTCCAGTGTATCTCACCCCCTGTCGTGGATTATTGCTTAAACATTATGCCATGCTTTAACAAAGCAACCAGTGAACAACTCATGACCATCCCCTGTACTGAGAGTCCTGTGTATACTTGAGACTAATGCTCTTCCTGTCCTCACCCTACTGCTTCCACACTGTGTGGTGATGACTGCTAGATCGCATCGCACTGCCAAATTTTGTGACTGTATGCCAAACATAATTTAAATGTGTACTGTGGGAAACAAAGTCTTAAAAATCATAAAGCAATTGTAAATAATGCAAAAATGGGAGTAAATACTTTTATTTCCCTTATCTGTTCCTGTATACAGGAGGATGGCTGCCTTCACAACTGACAAAAATGTGACTCCATAATAGCTTGCAGGAGGTGCACTAATGCCTGGCACCTCCCCCCACCCCAAGTCGCATGCCTTACCTTTACACAATGTGACTGTTCCACAGCCAACTCCAGTGTGGAATTCTGTTTCCTCATTTTTTTTCCAGTACATCTCTTTTTTTTGTTAATATAATTTTTATTGGACTTTTTCCAGGCACGGCATAGTTAGGCAGACAGAGAACATACATGATACATACGTAGTGCATTAGACTACATACTAACATACTAAAATGCCAGCACAATAGGCCTAATGGTCTTTCGAGTCTGCTCGATTGGTCAGCCCCCACCCTGGGTGCTGACCTTGCTGCCCCCCTCGCCTTCTCTGGCTTCTCCCTTCCCAGTTCCAGATATTCTTGCTGCATTAGATTTTGCTTCCAGAACCCTTCCCCTGTACCTGTCCCAGCCCCTCTTGAACTCCTCCACCGTCTCTGCCTCCACCAGCCCCCTAGGCAGTGCATTCCATGGCTCCACCACCCTCTCAGTGAAGTAGCACCTCCTTCTTTCCCCTGAATCTTCCCCTCAAGCTTCCACCCATGCCCTCTAGTGGCCCCTCCTCCTTCCTTCGAAGCACCCTGATTGTTCCTCCCCTATTTACCCTCTTCATGTACTTGAAGACCTCTATCATGTCCCCCCGGTCCCTTCTCTCTTCCAATGTGTACATATTTAGCTCTTCGAGCCTCTCCTCATAGGTCCTGTCCCCCAAGCCCCAAATCATTTTGGTTGACCTCCTCTGGACCCTCTCCAGGAGTTTAATGTCCCTCTTTAAGTGTGGCCTCCAAAACTGCACGCAGTACTCAAGGTGTGGCCTCACCAAGCAGTTATACAGAGGAAGCATCACTTCCCTCCTTCAGGAGGTGATCCCCCTAACGATGCATCCCAGCATCCTGTTGGCCTTGGCTGCTGCCCTCCTACAAGTCTCCGAGTTGTTCATTTTGACATCCACCACCACCCCCAGGTCCCTCTCAGCCATCGAGACTTGTAGCATTTCTCCCCAGGGTGTACACTTGGCCCAGGTTTCTGGCCCCCAGGTGGAGTACATTGCATTTTCCTGCATTGAACCTCAGCTTCCACTTTCTAGACCATCTTTCCAGAGCCTCCAGGCCCCCCTGTAGGGCCACCCTCCCTCCCTCCCTCCTCCCATCCACCACCGCCCCAGTTTTCAGTCATCCACAAAGAGACTCATCTCGCTCCTGATTCCTGTCCTTATGTCAGAGACGTGGCGTTGAACAGGAGGGGCCCAAGGACTGATCCCTGTGGGACCCCACTAATGACCCTCTTTGGGGATGAGACTATCCAGAACTCGACCCTCTGGGTCCGGTCCTGGAGCCAATTGCCTATCCATCTGATCATCTGGTTCCCCACCCCTATTTCTCCCAGCTTATCCAACAGGCCCATGTGAGGAACAGAGTCAAAAGCCTTGCTGAAGTCTAGAAAGAGGACGTCCACTGGTCTACCAAGGTCTAAGGCACTTGTCACCCAGTCATAGAACTCCACAAGGTTTGTCTGACACGATTTCCCCGAGATGAATCCATGCTGTCTATCGTCCAGGCACCCTGACTTTTCCAGGTCCCCCCCTAGCCTCTCCTTGACAATGCCCTCCATCACCTTGCCCACCACCGATGTCAGGCTGACAGGCCTGTAGTTCTCTGCCACCTCCCTTGATCCCCCCTTGTGCGTAGGCACTATATGCGCCACCTTCCAGTCCTGGGGCACCCACCTTGTCCTCAGAGAGATGGTGAAAAGCTCCGCCAGGGGTTTCGCCAGGACATCCGCAAGTTCCTTCAGCACTCTGGAATGTAATTTATCCGGCCCCGGTGCTTTCTCCGTCTTAAGAGAGCTGAGGGCTTCCCTCACTCTCTCTGCTGTGATTTCCACTTCCAGTACCTCTTCTCCCTGCTTAGCCCTCCCCCCTCCTGCCAGTGATGCCTCCCCCTCTCCCCAGACCCGCCGATCAGTAAGGGTCCCCCTCCTCAGTATCTCTGTCTCCTCCCATGTATGATGCAGCACCCCCATTTTCCTTGGTGAAACTGAGGTAGTACTCATTTAGTACCTCAGCCTGCTCCCTGGGTCTTGTGCCCATCCTTCCCCTGTTTTAATCCTGCTAATCTGCCCCTTCACCCTTCGTTTTTCCCCAATGTATCTAAAGAGCCCTTGTTCCTCTCCTGATTTCCTGGCCAGGTTCTGCTCCTTCCTTGCCTTAGCCGCCCTCACCACCCTAGTGGCCCTTCTAGCCATCAGCTCAGACTCCCTTGATCCCTTTCCTCCTTGAGCACTTGAATTGCTTATAGGCTGCTTTTTCCTGCACCACCTCCTGACCTCCTGGTCCACCAGCAGGGTTTCGGCCCCACCGTGATTTCGCCTTACTCTTGCACAGGTGTTGGTAGCATCTTGCACCCTCTCCTGATGATTTCCCACCTACTATCAGCATCCATGTCTGACCCAATCCCATCCAAATGCTCCTTAAGGATCCTTCCATTTCCTTAAAATCCGTTCCCTGAAGTCAGTTACCTCCGTCTTTGTGCAGCTTTCTAGCCCTCTAGGTCCAGGCAGAACCAGACCGTGGCATGGTCACTCCCGCCAAGCGGGTCCCTTACCTCCAGGCCCCTAATCTGGTCACTGTCTGCCAGGACCACATCCAGTACCCGCACCTCCCTGGTCGGTTCCCCCACCTGCTGAGTTAGGAACGCGTCTTGAAAGACATCCAACAACCTCTGTTCCCTGGCCACCGAGGATGTCATAGTCTCCCAGTCTGTTCCTGGCATGTTTAAGTCCCCCAACACCACCACCCTTCCCCTCCCCAGTCTGCAGTTTCTCCCAACATCTGCCACCAGACTCTCCTCCAGCTCCTCCGCCAGGGCAGGGGGTCTATACACCACTCCTATTTTTACTCTCTTGCCCCTCCTTGTTATCAAGGTGACCCAAATTGATTTCACGGTTCCCTCCGCCTCCTCTACTTCCCCTATGCCAATGCAGTTTTTGACTATCATTGCTACCCCTCCTCCCTTCCCCCCCTGTCCTTCCTGAACATAGCGTAACCCTCCAGGTTCAGGTCCCAGTCATGTCCTGCAGTGGCCCAGGTCTCAGTGACCGCTGCCACATCTACTGCTCCCTCAGTTAGCATCGCCTGGAGCTCAGGCATTTTATTTCCCAAGCTCCTGGCATTTAGCAGGACTACCTTCCACCCTTTCCCTATACTTCCATTTCCCCTGCTCGTGTGCCCATGGGGATTGTTTTCCCCTGGTCTGCACTTTACCAGTCGGCCTTTTCCCGCTATCCTCCAGCTCCCCAGAGGGGTGGAGACAGAGTCCCTCCTTTATCGGCGCCCCCTTGACAGCCTTTTCTCCCATCCCTCCCCCTTCACAAGTTTAAACCCCACTTTTCACCAATGAACCCCTCCATTTTCAACTTAAGGATTCCCCTCTCCTCCAAATTGAGATGGAGTCTATCTCTAGCATACAGCTCCTTATCCTCCCAGGTCTCCCCCCAAGCCCCCATCAACCCAAACCCTCTGGCCTCACACCACTCCCTGAGCCACTGGTTTATCTCCCTAATCTTCCTTTTGTGCTCCCCACTAGCCCTTGGCACCGGCAGGATTTCTGAGAAGGAAACTGTGCATCCTGTGTCATGACAGACCCTGGCAAGCTCCCTGAATCTTGCCTGTATCTCTAGCTCTCTATTTCCCTCAATGTCATTTGTACCCAGGTGGACCAGTATGTCTGGGGAACCCCCACAATCCTTTGCCAGCTGATATACCTCGTTTAGCCCTGTGCACCGTTAGTCCAGGGAAGCATTTTGTTCTAACTGGCCAGGCTTCTCCCTTCCTATCCCATTTGATACCCCTGATCATAGAATCCACCAACAGGAGACTAGAGTTTAGCAAGGCTGAGTAACTATATTAACAGCAGTAATTAGAAAAAACATTATTGCCCCTTTGTTACAGCGTGAAGAGAGGTGTATCCCATTTTCCCATATTTCAAGTAAGTGTGGGTGTGTGAAATTTCATATTGTAAACATAAATTCTTTAAGCAGGCTGGGTCTCTAAAGGGTTGAAGTCTGAGTATAATGGTGTTTCTAGTTATTTTATTTATTTATTGAAAAGTTTCACCAGGTGGGGTACACTGAGCAACAAGTTGCTCGTCTCATGGTACAACCTGGGGGAGAGGGAGTGGTATATGTAAAACACAGAAGATTGTACAAGTAATTTATACATAAAACATATAAGACATAGTTTACAAAATAATTAGATAACAACAATATGTGGTAGACTTAGAGGATGAGCAATTATTATACAGTGGATACAAGAAGCAACTATAGCATTATAGAAAAAATAGATCAGATGGGGCAAAAATTGACACTTAGTAGTAGCAGTTTCTTAAAAGTTTAAGGGACTATAAGTAAGGGACTTAAAGAAGGACATTAAACTCCTGGAGAGGGTCCAGAGGAGGGCAACCAAAATGATTTGGGGCTTGGGGGACAGGACCTATGGGGAGAGGCTCGAAGAGCTAAATATGTACACATTGGAAGAGAGAAGGGACTGGGGGGACATGATAGAGGTCTTCAGGTACATGAAGGGGGTAAATAGGGGAGGAGCAATCAGGGTGCTTTGAAGGAAGGAGGAGGGGCAACTAGAGAGCTGGGTGGAAGCTGGAGGGGGGAAGATTCAGGGGAGAAAGGAGGAGGTGCTACTTCACTGAGAGGGTGGTGAAGGCATGGAATGCGCTGCCCAGGGGGCTGGTGTAGGCAGAGACGGTGGAGGGGTTCAAGAGGGGGTGGGACAGGTACAGGGGAAGAGTTCTGGAAGCAAAATCCAGTGCAGCGAGAATATCCGGAACTGGGAAGGGAGAAGCCAGAGAAGGCGAGGGGGGCAGCAAGGTCAGCTCCCTGGGTGGGGGCTGACCAAACGAGCAGACACGAAAGACTGTTAGGCCTATTCTGCTGGCATTTTAGTAAGTAACTATATTAACAGCAGTAATTAGAAAAAACATTATCGCAACTTTGTTACAGCATGCGGAGAGGTGTATCCCATATCCCTGTATTTCAAATAAGTAGTTTCATCACCACTTCCCTTATTGTCCATACAACATCATTAACCGAGACTGACGGCGTATCCCTTTTGGGTCAGGGACCCCAGGCACTGTATCGTACTTAATGAGAATACACAGAAATAAGGGTGGGTGGGGGGACTGCCGCCCAGATTTAGGAGCCCAAATTACACTTCTGAAACTAGTGAAATACCCTGTATAAATGCCTGCACAACATAGACAGCGATATTAACTCCCCCCCCCCTTGCATGCATGTCCTGGGAATGCGTAAAGTTAGGCATGTCATTACAGATTAACGAGCTGCTAATTAACAACGTATAATAGCAAAAAGAGAGCAGCCCTCCCAGTTTATATACCTATTAGCTTAAGAAGTGTGAAATTTAAGATAACGTAAGTGCAGAGACCCAGTTCCCCATGCAATACACAGCAATCTGTGGAACAACTAAGAAATAAAGCAGTTGCATTGACATGTAGCGAAAACTACTTAACTCTATTAATAAGTTCAGGTTCTGGAGTGTATTCAGAAATAGTTACCATTAACCATTATACTCTGGATGGCCATTTTGTATCAGGCTAAGCAATGGATGGCTCGGACTTCATACAGCTCTACTGGGTATAATGAAAGCAATATTTATAGCCTGTGTCATCAGTGAGAATGTACTGTGTCTGCCTGACATCATGAGTGGTTTAGGAGTTTACAGTCAGTAAGGATAAGTCTGTGTCCAAGCATGCCAACGAGCCCCCACTTCCCACGGCAACCAGGACTTCCCCAGCCCCTGAAGCCCTAGTGAAGGCTGATGGCATCTGGCCCCCACCCTCACCCCGCCAGATGAGCTGTTCAATTAGTGTCTCTCTCTCTGCTTCTCCCACTCCCCCAGGAAAATTCCTGGAGGAAGGTATGACTGCATCACTCCTCACCCCAGGGCCACTCCTCATGTCAAGGCTTTCCACAATGACCTGTGTTCTGCTGTTTTAGCATGGCCTACCTGGAGCCAAGCAGACCTTTGCAGATACAGAGGGGCGGCTAAGGCCAGTGAGCACTAATCAGGAACTCAGTAGGTTTATGTTACCTAAAATCCATAAAATGCTGTCTCTCCCATCTGCGGGCAAATTCTGAGGGGCTACTTCAGAATAATTAACAAGTCTGGCTCCAGCTCTGACATCCAGCCTGAGGTCTGGAGGGCAATAGGGCTACTGGGGGCGCCGGGAGACACCAAAGTGAGGTATTCCTGTATCATCAGTTTATCAAGGCCATCACATGGAGAGAGGGAGGACAGAGTTAACCAGCTGCATCAAGATAAAAGGAGTAATATTTAAAAATAGATGAATATTAACTATCAGGCTCCATGTGGAGGCAGAGGAGCACCCCAGGTCGACAACGGAAGTCACTTACACTCAGGAGGAGAAACACGGAACACTTTGGACATGCCTAAAAAAGTGGAGAGTATTGATCTCGTCACTTTGGAAGGTTCTGATCTTCGGGCTCAGTTGCTGGAGCAGTTAGGACAGACTTCAGGTGGGTAACAATTCCTTAGATGGCATCTGAGGATTGTTGACGGCCCTGAGCTGTCGAGAGTTTAGGCAGTTCCTGAACTGTCCCGGCTTTGCACGGTAGTTTGGCAGTCAGGGAGTTCTGAGCAGTTTGTTTAAGGGGTATTTCAAACTTGATATCGCTTTTACATTAAGTCCTGGATAGCAGCATTTGCTGAATCATAGGCTTTATTTCTAATTTATTTTATTTATTTATTTATTTCAGTTTTGGATTAACACCTTTGAGCCAAAGACTCATTTACAAAGGTTCCAAGTTGTACAGATACAATACAAGACATTGTAGTACTTAGGTTACACAGCAACTACAGTAACAGATCACATAATGGTGGTTTCCACAAAAGCAACACTAGTTAAAGTGTGGTACAAGTTTTCACTTAACAGATTGAGATAAAAACAACACTACTTGAGTGGTTGATGCTTAGATAAGTGCAGGGGAACAGAAGGAGTAGGAGGTTCCCCAGATAGAGTGGGGTGGGAGATAAGCAGCCTAAGATGGCTTTGTCATTAAAGCAGAGGGGGGTAGGAAGAGGGGGGCAGGCATGAATGGTATGGGGGGTGGAGGGGGAAATGAGTGAGAAGGTTACATAGTATCCAAGTGCAATTTACAGAGTCAGGACTTAGTCTGCAATTAGTTACAGCATAAGTGTAAGTCTCAACGAGTGATTAGGTAGTCTTTACAGGTCTTATCATCGAGAAGCCAGGTAAGAGGGTGAGGATCATGGAGGATATAGGAATGAGTTACAGATTGGGAAGCAAAATGTGGGTGGGGGGAGAGATTATGAGTTAGAAGAACGTGTGGTACAGGGGAAGGATTCCGAAAGAGGCAGAGGATTTAATTCCTTTTTCAAGGTAAACCACTAGTTGGGCTGAGTATGGAGTCCGGAAGTGGATATTGTGTTGTTTGAGGGCTCTCACTATGGAAATGTAAGCCCTTCTCTACGTAGTTACAGCCGGGGAGTAGTCATTGTCAAAAAATATCTGGATGTCGTGAATTTTTACTATCTTCTAGTTTCAGGCTGCGTGGAGGACCTTTTCCTTCTCTTAAAATCTTAAGAAACATACCGCGACAGAGCGAGGGTGGCTACTAGTAGTTGGCTTTGGGCCCAGACCATGGTGGTACATGATCAAGCTCGAACGGTGGGTCCTGAGGTAAATTCAATGAGTTTGTAAAGAAATCAATTAATAAATTATTGCATAGCTAATCCCTCAGCACCCTCTGGGATATTGTAGAGATGCAGGTTATTGTGTCTGGGTGCAGCACTATGCATCTTTGGCCTGTTCCTGCAGGGCCTGAAAAAAGTGGTGTAACTGGAGGACCAGACACTCCATTAAGTCTATACGGGAATCCTGGTGTGATAACTGGGCCCCCACAGTCGCAAGTCTGTTTTCCAGTTTATAAATATCCATGTGGACAGTGGCAGGTCATCTCCTGCCGAAATTCGCTGAGCATTATATCCACGTGCAAGTGCAATGTTTTAGTTGATGAGGGTTCAGAGTCTCAGCGAGTGGAGCATGTGGATCTAGGAGGTAGTGAGCCTTCACTGTCAGATTCCAGATTCTCCTCAGGCATATCTGGTGCCATCCAGCGACTTGGTGGGTGAGGAAGCTCTACTGAATCTCCACATGCTGAAGAATCACCTTTCCCAAGTTAGAATATTATTTTTTAGTAGTAGATGAGTAGTATTTAAAGGTGTTTTAAAATGAATTTCCTAGGAGCTGATGAACGCTGCTATTTACAGGCGCATGATGATACACTTTCCAGTACATCTTTATGGCTCCAAAGGCTGTCCAGCACTCAGGCCGCCACTGCCTAGAGATCAATCACATCCCAGCTGCAGCCCCCTCTCTCACGTTTCTATGGTTGACCCCACCACTACCACCCCCGGCAGGGCCTTTGGGGGTGAGGTCAGCCTGACCCCACCCCTCCATGTCTCGGGATCTAGTGGGGGGGGGTGTCAAGATGAAGCCCAAGTCTGCCATCTCTTGTCATCATTTAGATGGCCTGGGGTGTTTTCCCCCTTACAGATGCGTGTTTGTAGTAGTGCGCAAGATGGCACTGTGCACATCATGCAGGTCGTACTTGTGCTCTACTCGCAAAGACACAAGCTTCCCAGGCTCATCTCAAGGGGTCGCTACAGCATCGGGTGATGGTACAACCTCCCCTCCTCCCCAGTTTAGGAAGCCCTGCTGTTCAGCAGCGTATTCCCCAGCCTGGCCATCTGGCTGTGAGGACCTAGATCCACTCATGGACTCTGGTAGAGCATGTGGAAGCGCATCGCTCCTCCTCTGGGCCACGTTGAGGCCTCCTCTCTGACTTTTGAAATGCTAATGAAGTCTCAGGTTCAGTGGCTCCCTTGATAAAAGAAATCAGCCGACCCATGTGATGAAACTGGAAGATGTTGAAATCTTTTCCAGCAAATGAAAGATGAGGTCAGACAGTTTCTTGTGCCTTGTAGTGCTGTTGCATACCACTACTGCAGAGGATGTGGCTAGTGCAGGAAGAACAACTGCTTGCAGTGAATCACCAGGGAACAGGCTGCAATCTGATGCCTACACTCACCTGTGGGGTGAATGCAAGGCTGGGTGTGGGGGACTGCACGGAAACAAGCTGTAAACACCCATGGCTGATCAGCCATTAATGCTAAAGGATCACCTTGATGCCAAAATAAAAAGAAAATGGTCTCATTTGTAACCCCTAGGTAGTGCTATCCTATGGGCTACTGCCCCTGCCTGTGTGGCTATACACAGGTTGAAGGGCCTAAGTTTGGTGAACGGGTGTCTCCACCCGGAGGAATGGTACTGGAGTAGCGTAGCTGCGCACTGGGTCATAATGTCACACGCTTAATAGTGTACGGCATTATGGCAAACCTGGACCTGTGTGCTCTCTGAGTTGGACCCCCCGGAGTTGAGAATCTTTAGTGGGGGGTCTCCGGTGGGCACAGCCCCCCATAACGGGGAGTGTGGGGGGCAGAACCACCCACAGAACAAAGACATATGCCTCATGGCATAAATCGCGAAGCGCGATTGTGCCATGCGGCAATATGTCTTGCGACATAATGACCCCGTGCCACATAGCTGCTGTTGGTATAGCCCTTCGGGATGCTATAACCTCCCACCAACCTCTCTAGTGGCCTAAACAGTTTAGCAACAGAACATTCACATTTACCATATGACAGTAATGATATGCTCACTCTCCTTGCACTTACCACCAGGGCTGGATCTTCTGCAACTGCACTGGAGACCCCCTGGGAAATAAGACCAGTGATGCAACAATACAGTAGCAGTGCTATATTTCCACCAAGAAGGTAAACACTAGCGAGGTTAAACGTGGAAAGCCAAACAATCTGATTTATTCAGGGAGACGTGAACAAGGGTGAAGCATAAATCTAGCACGTGATTTGCAGTTCTGAGTAAATTCAGGTTGATTAAGCATGCACTGTAGTCCCCTCTGACATGGTCCCACAACCCTGGGTACCCAGTATATTAAACATGCTAGCCTGAAGTGTTGCCTGGGGTAGGCCAGCGTAGCAGCTGATTGTTTGGGCCCTTAGGAAGGAAAACAATTAACAAGCACACAACCCAGATATCTATAATCAGGAGCTAGATGGCTCAGTCCATTGCAATAAACCCAAAACAAGATAATTGGATGGTGCACAATGATTTGAGGCCGTTGTTGCAGGGAGGTACCCTGAAATTACTCACGCTACCCAAACCAGAAGGATGATCCGGATGACATGAGACCTGTACAGATGTCCCGTGAAGCATGAGGAAGGGTTCCCTCTTGGTCCTCGTCAAAATGCTGGTCTTGGGATGCAGGAGCAAACAGCCGACACTTAACTGGTTTAAATTTAGCCAAAACATGCACACTGGACGTCTCGAACTGGCCAGCTGCGCAAACACTTCAGCAAACTAGGCACGTTTTACATGTAAAGCTTGTCCTTTTCTGGTTCTTCCAGCCAGCTTGCAGGCTGATCCTGACTTCCAGCTTGATTGCTGCATGAATCCCCTGCTGCAGTGACCCCAGTGTGGGCCAGCTGGACACTTTGGACCCGCGGACTAACAGCCGAAAAAATCTAGGCCTGGCAGGCCTAACCTCTGAGAGCTGGCAGGCTCCCCAGAGGCACACACACTGAGCTCCTGGGCAAATCAAATCTGACTAATCTGAGCAGTTGCCCCATTTTATATAGGGCTTCGATCCACAGATCCTATTGGCTACCAAAACTCTCTTGAACAGTTCCCATCTGTTAATTGGCTTGTTTCGTGGTGCCTAGGTTTTGTCCCAGATAATTCCCCATAAGTCTCTGGCAGTACCCCCGGAGTCCCTTTGTTAAAGGCTAACTTCCAGTGATAGGCACAAAGATGGTGGCTGCATTTCAGTTTTAGGCAGTCTAAATCAGTGTCCCCATATAATAAAGTTCTGGCGCAGCCAGACGTTTTACCTTTATTTAATAATATCCCCATTGTCTTGTAGCCCAAACAGTTCTCTCTTGACAATGTCCACTGTTAATTTGATACACTGTACCCTCGGGGAGGCACGGCTCACATAACACACTGCCCCTAGAAACACTGCAATGACTCATGCATATTCATAAGAGCTTCATTACCCTGACCGATACCCCTAGCTTCTAGAGTCCCAGAGGCAGCGCTTAAGGCATCTGCCGATTTGTTTAATTAAAAAATGTTTTCCTCTTGCTGTGTCAGGTCACCGATTCCCATTTAGCCTAGCGGAGCACCAGGACCAAGAAAACTCCTTGGTTTTGACTGCAACACTAGCAGTCGGCATCAATAAAATGCCGCATGGCGCATGCACGTGTGCTGGTGGCACAAACATTCCGGCAGCTCGTGGCTAAAGTTTTATGCCTGAGCTGAGCTGAATTTAATTACTGGGGCTGCTGGAGGGGACAAGGGGACACCAAGGGAATGACCAGGTAGCAGGAGGTGCCGTAAAGAATGGGCGGACACCAGGAGGAAGTGGGAGCACACCCAGAGGCATTTTAAAGGTAAGCCCCCACAAGTGGAAGGGACGTTACACATTACAGTGGCTTCTATGAAGCCATTTGAGAATGTTAACATGTCAGGGAGGAACCTGTTTGAGCAGTTAATGTTTGGAATATACTGTATCTGTATTTTTAAATGAGAAAAGGATTCTTATAGAAGGGGAGTTAGGTTTCTCAGGCTCTGCTCTGTGTTCTAACCCAACTGTTGTAGTGAATGCTCTCAATTTACAGTTTTGAGAGGGTCCCAAATCCATGATGTTGCCTCTGATACACTGCTAAATCTGAGCCCCTCTTCCAGTTGTGAAAAAATTATCACCCTCATTGGTCCCTCTGAGGTGCTGTGTGAACTAACAAAATTAAGTCTCAGCTCCTGGCAGAAAATACGACTTACTCCCTAAACTTCTGAAACTGGGTGCTCCCTAACTGTATTGCCACGTCCCTGGCTCATGTTAATAAAGTGGGAGAAGCGGGTTTACTTAAGAGGAAGGAGAGCATCAGAACTAGAAGGCACAGCCTCAGATTGCAAGGAAAAAGGTACAGAGGCAAAGTGAGTGTGCCCTTCTTCAGAGAGATGGTGGTGGAGCCCTGGAACCGACTACCAGACGGAGTGGAGGGGCCTAAATCAGTGGAAGAATTCAAGAGGGCATGGGATAAGCATATAGGGCTGAGTATCAGGGGGAGGGCGGGGGCTGGCAGGGAGGAGGAGGTGTAGGGGGTATAAAAAGGGCAGACTAGATGGGCCGGTATGGTCCTTTTCTGCCATTAAGCTTCTATGATTCTATATATTTTCAACCACTCTCTCACAACTGGAGTGTTCTGTAGCGCTCCACTTTGTCAATGGGTATTCAAACTGGGAATTGTGCACCCCTACTAGGGGAAGTGGCACAGCCCAAACGCTAGAATCAGTCTTAGAATGCTGGGCACATGAGGATTCTGGACAGCGGCAACTCTCCAGTCTTACCTGTGCAATCAAAAGGGAAACATCTACCAAGCTTTTCTGAAGAACAAAGTCAACCTTTAGGCCTTGGGGCTACAATTCTGCATAGCAGACTGGGGCTACCTGGTAACAGGGAGCACCCCTAAATTAAAATCGTGCCTGTTAAGCTGCAGCTTTCAAATTGGCTAACCTGCTTTCCCCATTTCCACTGCCTGTGCTTGGATTGGGAACCATGTCTGCCACTTCACTGCAAGGGTTCATAATTATGTCAGGCACACCACCATTCCTATTGAAGGATCCTTGGCCTTAATGTATTCACACAACAAGTGAGTAGATGCTCCATGCAGGAGATCCTTTGCTTCCAACAATACAAATCTGTACACATTCTATGCCTCCTTTATTGCTGCCAGAACCTTAAACTTGTGGGTTACAGCCTTAGGCAGCTTTTGGACGCCATATGGTGTCGGAACCATCCATTACAGAACCTGACCCAAAATGGCCACCAGGACTCGATGGGTTAATTTAAGATTGACAGATATCATTTGAACTATTTGATTATGCACAGCGGTGATATTCATAGAAAACTGAACAATTCTGTTTATGGTCTTTAGGCTGGATTAATACTGGAGTCTGCTTTTCGAATGTTGAAAGAAGTTATTAGTTTTTTTTTATAAATGATAAAGGTATTTCTTGATTCAGATGTTTGTAACACACTGTTAAAAACTCACATTGTGGTGGGAGGAGCACTAGTCTGCATGAGTTACTAGTAGGTAGTCCTACGGCATGAGGCACAATTTGGGGCTTGGAATTCTTTTGCATTGATGTAAATTATTTATGGTAAAGCACTGTAAATGACAACGTAAATAGTGGTATTAGGGATTAATATTCACATTCTGATATCAGATTAGCAGTATGAATAGACTTGATAGTGTTGAAACTATGTGTACAAAATAAGATGATCACAGTGATTCTGAAACAGATTTATTATCTTAGTACAGTCCCCCAGAAGAAGCCATTGTTTGGTGAAATGTTGGGGCATCTATTTAATAAACAAGATATACAAAAAATTAAGAATTTGCATGTGTTTGGTATTTACCAAGAGCGGTTGAACCAAAGACTTCTGTAGCTGTTCAATCTTCCTTTGGACAGAGGTCTGTTGTTCGGTTCTGGCCTGGATGACATTTGAAAGAATATCCAGAATAAAAAGGGCCACCTTCCAGTGTCAAAGCAACAGCAAAAGGTCATATCAACCCTGAAAGGTCAAGGAGGCGGATGACAGAGGCAGTTCCGAGGTTTTGTTTCTTTTGGACCTTCAGGAACCAGAGAAGTAAAAGTTCCTATTCTGGTTTCAAGAGCAATAACAGCAAAGGGGCCCTTGTCCGAAGGCACAACGGAGGCACCGGGTAAAAAGCTGACACCTCACAATGAGTGTATGCTTGCCCATCTCTGCCTCCCTTCCCTTGATGGAAGACCGTACAATTTTTATACAAGATGGGCCCAGATAATGTCAGATGTTTGGGTTTTGGAAATTCTAGCTTTAGGTTATGCAACAGAATTTTCAAAAATTCCCTCAGAGGGGCACTTTCTGCCATCCCCAGTTCCAAAAGACCCCTTGAAGAGGCAAGCATCTCAAAGGCCCTGGACCACCTCACTCAAATCGGGGCAACTATACCGGTACCTCCCAACGAGCAAAGCCAGGGCTTCTGCTTGATCTGTTTCATAGTTCTCAAGAAGCTGGGGGTTTTAGGTCTATTCTGGACCTGAAACACCTGAACAAGTTTGTGCACCACACAACCTTCAAGATGGAGTCCCAGCATTCGATCATCCAAGCTGTTTAGCTGGGGGATTTCTTAGCTTCTGTAGATCTGAGGGATGCATATCTCCACATCCCCATCTGTCGGTTTCATCAGAGGTTCCTCAGGTTCACGGTTCTGGGACAGAATGTCCAGTACAGGGCATTTCCTTTTGGGCTGGCAACAGTCCTCAGGATCTTCTCAAAGGTACTTGTAGTCCTTGTGGCTGAACTCTGACAGGAGGAACAGCATGTCTATCCCTACCTGGACGATCTGCTCATTCAAGCACTGTCTGCGCCATTAGCAAGGAAGTCTGTGGCCAGGACTCTGGAGGTTTTGGAGTTCCACAGCTGGATGGTGAATCAGGACAAGAGCTCTCTCGAACCATCTCAGATCCTGGAACACCTGGCAACACTGTTCAAGATGGACTGGGGAAGGTCTTCATTTCACCAGCCAGGAAGGAGATCCTGTTGAGTGAGGTTCAGTGGCTGAGGAGCTAATCATTGGCTTCCGCTCTCTGCTTGCTGCAAATTTTGGGTCTCATGATGGCGGCGACAGAACTAGTCCCATGGGCTTGCCTTCATATGCGGCCCCTACAGATGGAGCTACTGTCTGCCTGGGATATGACGTCAGAGGATTATCAGGCTAGGATCCCCCTCTCACCACAACTGCAGCAGTCTCTGAGTTGGATGAGTGGGTTTGGAGAATCTGAGAAAAGGGTCCCCCTTGGAAGTCCCCCCAGAGTTGATTCTTACATCCAATGCCAGTTTGTTGGGTTGGGGGCAGTCCTGGACCACATTTGCTACCAACTCACCCCTTAGAACTCATCTCTGCATTCTATACTCCCTCCTAGGTATAATCCCGCTGTCCCACAGGTGCTACATCTACTCTCTCAACTTCATATCTAAATACTGGTTTGACATGATACCCTCCTACATGGTGAACAGTCTCTCCCAGGCCCCAGACACCCCTTATGAAATGAGGCACAGAAACGAGAGATCATTTCATATATTGCGACCATCCTCATCATCTGGTAAAGCTACCTTCTCCTACCGGCTCCCCAGCTTATGGAAGAGTATTTCCGCTCCATTAGAAACACCTCCACTTATCTCGCTTGCCGGACTCAACTACGACTCCTGACAACTGCCCCCTGCCACTCTCCCAGGTGACCTAGCACCACGCCCAGCACTTTCAACAATCTAGTCTGCACAGCATGCACTTAACTTCTGTGAAACTGGTTTTCCCAGTTGTCTCATGTTCAGGAAATGTTTTCCAAATTTTCCATTTTCTGTGCTTTTGACTTGTTGTAAACTGATGTCGTTTGACCATAAGACCCGAAAGTCTGTCAATCTCTGTTGGATCTGGTTGTCTGGAATCTACTGATTGGAACTGAAAGGCTTTTTGTGATATTATATCTTGTGCGTAAATCTTGTACGTAACTCCTTCTTCTCCCCCCCCCCCGGGTCGCACCTGTAAATGACACTCGGCTCAGTGTGCCTATCCCGGTCAACAGATGTTTAAATAAATAAAATAAAACATTCCCATTTCGGGGACTTGGTCAGCGCAGGAATAGCGCTTACACATAAACTTTCTGGAAATTAGGGTGGTGCACCTCGCTTGTCTTTCATTTTCAGAGTCAAGTGCAGTTAAAAGCCATGAAAATAAGGTGAGACAACGCTGTCATGGTGGTGAACATAAACAATCATAGGAGCACAAAGAGCAGGGAAATGCTGAAAGAAGCCATCTATCTCCTGCAGTGGGCAGAGGAAAATCTTTTCTCTCTGTTAGCAGTCCACTTAGCGGGGTAGTTGAACATTCAAGCCAATTGGCTAAGCCACAAAAATGTTCATCCAGGGGAGTGGATGTTGAACCCGGGGGTGTTCGACCTTCTCTGTCAAAGATTCAGTCATACCCAGATCTATCTGTTCCCCTCCAGCCACAATGCTCAAGTTCAGCGGTTCTTCAGCCACTACCAATTACCACAGGTAGAAGCGGTGGATGTCCTGTCACAAGAGTGGCATTTCGGCATAATGTATGCCTCCCTCCTCTGCCACTCCTCCCCAAGATCATATGCAGAAATAAGGCACGCAAAGGGAAGTTTTCTTCTAATAGCTCTGGAGTGGTCCAGAAGACTGTGGTTCTCAAAATTAGTGAACCTAGCTTGATGTGCATCATTTTGCCTTCCAGTGCAGGAAGGACCTTCTCTCACAGGGCCCCATTCTGCATCCAGATCTGGGAGTGATGCAGCTCGCAGCCTGGCTCCTGAACAGAGGAGACTCCTGAAACAGGGTTTCTCTAAGAAGGTGGTAGACACCCTGATGGCTGCTAGGGAGAATTCCACATCAGCAGCTTATGCACACATATGGACCACCTTTTTGGCTTGGGCCAGGAAAAAAAATATCTAGCCTTCGAAAGCCATGGTTCCACAGATCTCAGATTTCCAGCAGGAAGGGATGGAAAAAAGTTTGGCCTTGTGCACCCTGAGAGGTCAGGTGCCAGCCCTTTGAGCCTCCTTGGATTTGTCACTAGGGACTAACTGGAACGTTATTCATTTTCTATGGGCTGTCAGCAGGAGCAGACCTCTGTTCCGATCCCCCTGTTGCCCCATGGCATCTAAATCTGGTTCTGAATGCTTTCTATAAAGAGCCTTTCAAACCACTTTTGTCGGTACCATCGGATATGCTCTTACAAAAGGTGTGTTTTTTAGTTGCTGTGTGTTCAGCCAGGAGGATTGGTGAGCTCCAGGCTTTGTCCCACAAAGAACCAAACCTCATCATCTATAATAAGGACAAGGTAGTGCTCAGAACAGTTTCATCTTTCATTCCGAAGGTTCCCACAGCCTTCCATGTGAACCAGAAAATCTGTCTCCTGTCTTTCTGTCCACAGGAAAAGAACTGACACAAGTTAGATTTGTGACAGGCTGTTAGAACATACCTTAGAAAGACTGCTGAGTTCTGAAAATCGACAGGTTGTTAGTTTTTTTCCGAGCAGCCAAGCAGGGTCAGAAAGTCTCCAAGACCACTCTAGCTAGGTGCGTGAGGGCCTGCATTGCCAAGGCTTATGTCGCAGCAAAGAAGAGGTCACTGGCTATCATCAAGGCTCACTCCACCAGGGCTATGGCCACTTCCTGGGTGAAGAGAGGCGAGGTGTCTGTTTTAGAGTTGTGTAAGGCAACTATGTGGTCCTCTGTCCACACATTCACCAAGCACTACAGATCGGATGTTCAAAGTTCTACTGATGTGGCCTTTGGTTGTAGAATTTTGCAGGTGGCGATTAGCAGGTAAATCCCTTCCAGGTATGTGGTTGATGAACAGTACAATACCCTCCCCCACTCGATTTCTTTTTCTGGGTACTGCTTCTTAGAATCCATTTGCAATGAATACCCATTGACAATGTGGAGTGCTACAGAAAGAGGAAATTTCAATATAAGTACCATAATTTCCTTTTCTGTTAGTTCTTACATTTTCAATGGGGCCCACCCGGGAGCCTCACTCCTGCAGGAGAATACTGTCCGATATGCCAGTGCCGGGGATGTTCCTTGTTCTATTATAAACTCTAATTGTAAGTCTGTCTGGACATCCCTCTGTAGTTTACTTGCTGTGCCTATGTTTATACAGATATGTTAAGAAAAGAAAAGGAGAGCAGTTTTCTATCTAGAATGTTGGTTGCTATCACGCAGATTTAACAGGTTCGAATTTGATGTTAACCAGGGGTACCTCCTTTGTTGCAGGTGAGTGCCTACAATGCATGCAGTTCTTTGCCTTATAATAACTCTGTTTTCAAGTTGACTCATTGCCCTTTGGAAAACGAGCCTCAATCACTCGCTTTCTGTCATCTGACGAGGTAGGCCACTGTTTACTGTATTGTATTCTGGCTTGAGTCACATCTATGCAGGCAGCTATTTTGTGTGCTTGTATGTCAGGTTGATTGGTATGGCACTTATTTCCACATTTAGAGGCACTGCGTGGTCAGTGGTGGCTGGATAGTTGCTGCTGTCCAGAATCCTCAGACGCCCAACATTCTAAGGCATAGTCGGCCTTTGGGATGTGCCATTTCTCCTAGTAGAGGTGCACAATACCCAGTTGTAATGACTACCGACTGACAATATAGGAGCTAGCAAAAAAGGAAATTACGGTAAGTATGAAGAAATTTCTTTTTTTTCACCCTTTTGAAGACTACTACTGTTATCCCACTTCATAAAAGTGGTCCTGCCTGTTGTCCTGGTAAACATATACCAATCTCCCTCCTCCCAGTGCTCTCCAAACTCCTTAAAAGATTAGTGGTCAGTCTGGTATCCACTATCTATTCTGTTGGCCTCTTCACTGACTGCCCATCTTGTTTTTTATTCCTGCTTATTATACCACCGCCTCTTTTTTTTTCTTCACACTTATAACTCCTTCACCCAGCGCAGCGGGTATACTTAAGTATGAACTGTAATCGTGTCGGGAAGCTGAGACGGTAGGGTATTTCTAATTCTCTCAGCTTTAGGATATCACCCTCAAATGCTTTTCACCTTTTCCTTTTGATGAACAAGTAATTGGGGAACATGAGTACTCTGTTGTCATCTGTGGTGATGTGTTACTGATCCCAGGCCACCCAATAGTATTTTATCCTCGTGGTCAAGGATGTCATGACCATAAGGAGAATGTGAGGCTATTCCTCTGCACTGCAGGCTCGACGGGGGGAGTTGATCCTGTAGGCCCTCACAATGGAGGAGTAACTCCAAGTCCCAGCACTTCTGGAAACCAGCACTCCAAAAAGGTGGCCACATCATTTCCTCCTTGCCCTCCGGTATGCGCTAGCGTGTTCTCCAGCTGCTTGATCCAGGCCCGCAGAAGTTCTTATGTTTCGAGCAATAAGGAGACTGCAGAGAGGGCTTGATAGCTGTGTTATGCTGGAATCCTCAGCTGTCAGCACTACTGATTCAACAGAGGCGTCAACTTTTTTTTTTTCTTGGAATTTACTTTCTTTGTCTCAGCCTGGCTTAGCACAACCACCTTCTTTCTGCCAGCCCCATCACCTGCTGCCCCTGGGACTGACTTACCTTCTGACAACATCAGTGCCCTATGGTTTACCCCCCCCCCACTGGGGTGAAGCCTCCCTCCCTGGGTTCCCCAAGCCTGGGAGGAGATAAGGCTGGGTTGTGGTCGGGAGCCCAGTGAGCGGTGCACAGCCTGCAGAGAGAGAGGCAGCATCATGCTGCTATAGGCTAGGGAGATTTTTCTTCCCATAAGTCCCCTCCCTGAGCACCTCGTGGGCTAGGACCAAGTGGACATCTACATGCACTTGTGCAGACCTCCTGGTCAGGAGGAGCTCTGCCCACCCAACACAGCCCAGCTACACTGCCACCTGTGGTCACCCAGGTGGCAAAGTCGTAGCACAGCACACAAGCTTCCCTACTTGGAGGAGAGCGTCCTCTGGGATGCTCAATCCTAATCCCACCAGCCAGTCCCTGATGACCTGGGCTCGCTTCCAAACCCAGATCATAAGCAGTAGCACTACCTATGCAGAGACGGGCCGGCAAGGCCTTAGCTTTTACCAATATCTCCATGTAAGTGTCTAGCTTTTTGTCAATGAGTCTGATAGATTGAGTCAAAGAACTGCCCACTGCCTGAAGAGTTTCAAGCATGGCAGGTGATTCCCCGTTCCAACTGGTGGTAAGGCCAGCACTGGTGGTTTCGGTCCTGAGGTTTCCCTTTTGTGCATTCCTCATTCAACTTATCTTCAATAAAATTGCCATAGACGCTCAAATAAAGTAGATGTAGGTGTATACTCTCAGTTGGAATGAAAAAACGTCCAAAATTGGATTTTTAGCTGATAAAACAATGAGGGTGCAAAGAGCTCAGTAAAGCAAGTATTCCCAGCCAGCCCGTTGGCACAGTGGTAGCGCTGCCACTCCTGACACCGGTGACCTGGGTACAGGAACGATCCCAGGGTGTCATTGGCTGGCTGGGGAGGAGGAGGAGGATTGAGCAACCCAGAGGACACTGTCCTCCTCCGGGGGGGGAGGGATAAAGGGCTGCCTTTGTGCCCTAAACTAGTAGTACCACCAGTGGAAGCATGGGTGGTGGTCCTGGATGCACAGAGTTGGGAGGGAAGGATGCTGTTAGGTGCTTTACTGAAGTGTGCGTTAGCACATTTCCAGCCTGGACTTACATCCTTCACGCTAATACCTTCTGGGGTTAGGACTAAGGGGGACAAAAACTCACAAAAATCCTCAGCATCCAAGCAGTGTGACACTGGGATCTCAGTATGCCAGGAACCAACCATGAATGCTGGGGATCCTGGTATGTCGGAACCCAGCCGAGAAGTCGGGGGGGGGGTGGTTATATCCCTGAGCCATGGTCTGGGGAAAAGTAAAAAAAAAAAAAAAAGCACCCCCCCCCAAGCTGTTTGACTCTTGATCAATCCAGTCCCTGGACTTCTCCTTACATATACAGTCCCTATTCTTCAAATGTTTAAAAAAACTCAAGAGTCCTCTATAGGGTAATAGATTGCCTCTCACAAGGGATGAGGAAAGGATTTGTTGAGCAAACATCCTTCCCATTATTATGGAGATGTTATCAACTTTACTGCCTCTAAATGTCATCTTTCTTAACTAGATACACCACAGAAACATAGAATATGATGGCAGAAGGAGACCAAAGGTCCACCTAGCCTTACTATACTAACTTGGCCCACCGACACATTTTGCTGGTGGGTTGACTCCCACATTCCCAGCTCTGCCACTTAACCCCATGGTGCCCCCACCTCGGGACTATGAGACCCCTTGCCCTGTCCCAGCCATGTTTAGACCCATTTAGGGCACCTGCTCCCACCACTTCCACCGGCAGTCTATTTCATGGCTCCATCACCCTCGTCATGAAGTAAAACTTCCTCCTGTCCCCCCTGAACTTGCCCCCTGTCAACCTCCAATCGAACCCCCTTATGACTGTCTGTATTTCTAACAAACAGGCCCTTACTATTTACTTTGTTTATACCTCTCAGAAATGTATATGTTTCTATCAGGTCCCCTCCTCTCTCAGGTCTGGCCACCGGCAAGTACATATTTAGGGCCACTAGTCGTTCCTCATAGGATCTGCCTTGCTGACCCTGGATCATGTCAGTGATCCTTTTCCACACAAACTCCAGTCTGCCTTTGTCCCTTCTCAGGTGAGGACTCCAGAACTGAGCACAGGACTCAAGATGGGGCCTAACCAGGGATCTGTATAGGGGCAGTATCACCTCGCTTCTCCCGCTATCAAAACCCCTCCCTGTACACCCCAGCATCCTCGACACCTTACTGTATGCTCTGTTACAGTGCTTTGCTTGAGGGAGTCACTAGTGATGACCACCAAATCCCTCTCCTCTGATGTAGTGACCAGCCTAACCCCTCCCATTCAGTACTCTGTGAGTGTACAAGTACCCCTGCTGCTTTATCCTCCATTGTCCTTTCCATACCCACCACTGTTCCTTATATGACAAACTGCATTGGGTCATCACTTACATAGAGGCACTCACACTACCTTGGGCTGTCCAAGGTACTGTGAGCATGGATTGTACGTGGTTAAATTCTGTCTCAATAAACTCCCCCTTTGGAGGAGACAGAGGGCCATACAGTATTGTTACAGCTGGCAGACCTCTGAAAACCACTGCTTAAAGGGACTTTTGGGGAACAGACAAGTCAGATAAGTCAATGTGTTTATAGATCAGCTTTTTTCCTCTACTGGTTGTTTGTCTTAAACCTAAATGGACATTACCGTAACATTTTGAATTGGAATGACATGGCCAAGTGCACATCCCCACAGGGGACATTCTGTATGTTCTCTGGTTAATGGGCATGGGTCTTTGTATGCTGTATAACACCATATTGGCTAGGTGTATATGAGAAATACTCAATAGAATGAAATGTACCTGGCATGTATATTTGGTGCAGTTGTCTCAATAAAGAAGTTTAAAAAACAGTTAAAGGCCTGTTCACATGACCTGATCTGCACCGTTGCGAGCTGTACAGATGAGATGCACCAGTGCAGATCAGGTCGTGTAAATGACTTCAGAAGCGTCATAGGTCTCTCTGGTGTGGCAAACCACACTCCTTTTTTTGTAGGAATGCATACCAGTGCAGGTGTTTTTACCTAGCGTTTAAAAACACTGTTTTGCGTCCCCCGGTGCACCCCCATAGCACCCTGAGCCAGTCAAACTGTTGTTCCTCCTGACAGCTCTATCTCTGCATCAGTACCCCCATAGTCCCCACACCAGCCAAACTGTTGTTCCTCCCAACAGCTCTATTACTGCATCAGTACTCCAATATAACCCCGCCCCAGCCAAACTGTCATTCCTCCCGACTGCTCTATCTCTGCATCAATACCCCATAGCACCCCGTGCCAGCCAAACTGTCATTCCTCCCAACAGCTCTATCTCTGCCTCAGTACCCCATAGCACCCCATGCCAGCCAAATTGAGAGCTATATCACTGCATCAATTAAATAATACTAACAGGAGGCTTGAAATGCAAGGTGGGCTTTCCATCTCTCTGGTAGCCTTCTGCTGGAGGGGAGAAAGGTAAGATGTTTCACAAGGGATGTACACTGTGTGTGTTGGTGATATTGCAACAACTTTAGGTAATTCTGATCTTTTATAGGCCATGAATCAAAATGCTAGTTTTAAAAGGTTTAAAGTTGCCATCCTAGTTGTGCAGAGGACTGAGGTGCTGGATACCTTACCTCATGCTACGCTGGTGACCCGGGTTTTTGGGAACTACCTCGGGTCGTCGGGGAACCAGCACGGGGGGAGGGATGGAGGAGCAGCCTCACGGCAGCTCTCCTCTCCTGGGGGAGGTGGTTATCTCCCCATAGTCCTGCCACCACCAGGTAGAGGTACGTCATCGGCGCAGGCGGAGGAGGTGGCATGAAGGGAGGGCACCTCGATGCATAGTGTGCACATGCCTCCACATGCACGTGTGTGAGAGATGGGGATGGGAGTAAAACGGTGTAAAAAGCCTACAAAATATATACAGTATATATATATATATATATATATATATATAAATAAGTTTTAAAGCTATTATGCTAAAGGCAGCAAAGTAAAATGATTCTGATTTGTGAAAATGCTTTACTTGTCATGGATGGCTAATCTTCAGATAGTTTACGGAGAAGAGCAATAAGTTCGGATAAGATCATACACTAAATAAAACAAATGACAATGCCATTGGTTGATGTGACCTTACTGGACATTTAACTAGATGAGTCTTATGTATAGTTGAAAGAGTCAAGATTGGAAGCCAAGGGATACACACTACATGTTTTGCTGATATTGTAACCACCATCATGAGCCTTGCTGTGCTTTCAACCCCTGGCAGAAATTCAGTCAGAACAGCAGAAATACTGCCTGCCACCTTGCAATGGTGCACAACTTATCTGTGTAAATGGCTGTCATGAGCGGTGCAGTTGGAGCTGCGGGTGCGCAGTGCAGATGGGAGCATATCAGCCAGGTATGTGTAAACACACCTTAAATAAACTCCACTCTTACCTGAGTATGCTGCATACCCCTGTCTCTGACTTGGGGTACAGCCTACATTCACTTGTCAGAAACAGAGTCCTCATTTCCAAGCCTAATAGGAATAACTTACCTCTGGGCCCTGCCTTACCTACAAATGTCCTGTTCATCAAATGGTTGCTTCATCTCATTGTGATGACACTTGATCCGTACTACACTTTGTTATTATCCTGTTAGACTTGTTCTCCCCTGGTGATTCACCAGGAAATCAGTCTCTGTATCATACCATGCCTTGCATTGCGTGCTTGTCATAGCTGTGTGAAATAAGTTCAGTTATTGACTCTTTATCCACTACTACTGTATTATCTGTATACTTGCTATGATAGTTATCCTGTGTATTTCCTGATTGTCCCTTATCCGCCCCCCCACCTCACCCCAGGGTCCCATCTGAAAACAAGATTTTTCTGTTCTGCTACACATTGTCAGTGAGTAGTTAGAACAGATGGGTAATGTGCACCCCTACTAGAGGAAATGGCACAGCCCAAGGCTGTTAGTATAAAAATTGGGCACATGATCATTCTGGAAGGCAGTAACTCTCCAGTCTTTGCTGTGCCATTGAAGGGGAAGCAGCATAGAAGATTTCTCTGAAGAAAAATGTTCTTTTCGGTGTATAATCCTTAGGGCTGTGATTCTGCTGAGCAGGTTGGGGCTGTCTAGTGACGGGAGCACCCCTAAATTTAAAATCATGCCTGTGAGAAGTGGCAGTTGGGCTTCAATGCCAAGAAGTGCAAAGTTTTGCACTTCAGAGCAAAGAACCCAAGGAGGGAGTATTGGTTGGATGGGGTTCAGCTAGGTACCACTGAGGATGAGAAGAACCTAGAGGTGATAGTAATGGGGGAGCATGAAAAACTCTGCTCAGTGCAGAAGGGCAGCAGCTAAGGCCACCAGGATGCTGGGGTGCATCGCAAGAGGATTCTCGTCCAGACATAGGGATGTGATCCTGCCCCTGTACAGGTCCTTGGTCAGGCCACACTTGGGAGTACTGCATGCAGTACTGGCATCCGTATCTGAGGAAGGATATATTAGGCTGCTGGAGGACGTGCAGCATAGGGCAATGAAGATGATCCAGGGGTTAGAAGACAAAACCTATACAGACAGGCTGAACAATCTGGGCTTGTACACCCTGGAGGACAGGAGAGATTGGGGAGATATAATTGAGACCTTCAGGTACCTGAAGGACATCAACAAATCGGGCACAGATAAGTTACTTCGACTGAGGAAGGGGAGGGCCATGAGGGGGGCACAAGTTAAGGTTGGAGGGGGAAGTTTTAGGAGGGAGATGAGGAGGCATTATTTCACAGAGAGGATGGTGTCAAAATGGAATTCTCTGCCAGAGGGGTGGTATTCTGTAGGACAGTGGGTAGTTTCAAAAGGGCATAGGACAGGGTGAGGGGGAGGGGAGGTATGGTCATTTCCTGTAGAGAAGGGGGGGAAGGGCAGCTGCACTATAGGGGACTAGCTGCGCACATGAGCAGACCTGATAGACCATCAGGCCTGTTTCTGCTGGCAGATGTGTACGTTCATATGTATGTTCGTATGTGAAGCTGCAGCTTTCAAATTGGCTAACCTGCCTTTTCTCCCCATTTCCACTGCCTGTCTGTGCTTGGATCGGGGACCACGTTCTACCACACTATTCTAAGGGTGTTTATTTTTCTTTATCAGGTCTTCAATTTCCCCTTTTTCCTCCTTTTTTTCTGGTGCCTCACATAAGTACCCCTTTCATTTGAGAGTGAGTCTTAGGGTCTAGTACTTAGCTTTATTGTTTCTTTTTCTTCCTGGTGTCTATACTGGCATTGCCCCCCCAAAAATGACTGTTATAGGGCTGTTATGAGTTGTATGTGCCCTGGGTGCTTAAGACTGCCTTGTGTGAGGTATTGGTCTTTTGTTATTCTGGGGACTGTGTGTTATGTGTTTTGTCTGTGAGTGAGCCTGGGTTTCCTTTTTCTCAGGTTCATTCCATTTTCTCTACCCTTTTCTCTTAGTTTTCAGTGCTGGTTGTTTTTCTAACGGCTCTTCTGAGCCACACAGACTCCCATCAGAGCCTGTCAGTTAGGCTTATGCCCCTTTTCTCTTCAGGCAGCTGTCCTGAGCCGCAATGCTATGAGTTCTGCACCTCTTAGCCTAAGTGTGCACTCCCTGATGTGGTGATGTCATGCCTAACGTGTGATGTCACGTACATGCACACTCACGGGAGTGCATGCACATCAGTGTTTCTCAAGCACTAGACATGATGGCTGTGTTTCATCAGCTTGACTCTTTGGTTTTTGCCCACAATCATTGCTACGTTAGCCTATTTGTCCTGTAAGCTGGTAGGAATGCTAGCGTCTGTCAGTTCTGCCTGTTTCTTGCCATGGTCTGTCATGTAGCTTAAGTTTCCTTGTGTTTTTCCTCCACAGCAGGGGGGAGGAGATCAGAGCAGTGTTCCTTCCAATATAATCAAAAAAAGTTCCTTTTGGCATATTCTGGGCTATTTTTTCTGCCATAGTGACACTGGCACCATGGCTTATCGGAGATCTCTAGTTTTTAAAAGGGTAATGCAACCCTCTCTGCATGGTTCCTATTACCCCATTCTGTTACTCAAGCTAATATGTGTATCCTGGTTCCCCCCAGTCGGAACCCCGAGCTGAAGGGAAGTGCACTGGCTGGCACTGGCAAAGCAGAACTGCAAAAATCTTTGGTGTTGCTCTTAGGTGAGCTTTTGAGCCCTGATGTTCCATAAGGCATCCCTTTCGACACACCTGAACTGAAATTAGGCCCTTCAGGTCAGGGAGGGCCCACACAGGCATGTCCAGGTGCGCCAGAACAGGACAGGTCTGCTAACCTAGATCTGCAGGCAGACCCTGACCTTGACCATGCAGAGGGTCAGGAGGAGGATACTGGGGATCTTGGGGAAAATCCTGACCCAAAAGTGTTACCTGATGATGAGGATGACCCCTCTGATGAGGAGAAGGAAGGGTAGTGGACAGAGCCTAAAAGGAGGATTCCAATCCCCCTCCCCCAGTTCAATGCAAGGTCTTTGTCCCATCCGTCTTCTAACTGAGGCTTGTAGGACACTGCAGTTGAAGGAGATGCAAACCATAGAGGCCTTGGATGTGAATCCAATCCTATCCACATCCTCCTGCACTCCAAAGTGTTTTCCAAACTTTATACACTGTGACCAAATTATTGAACAAGAATGGGCAGGCCTGGACCAGAGAAAATATTTGCCAAAACCCAGGGTACAGTGTTTTCCCCTTTTGGAAGAAAATACATGCAAGCGGGAAACTCCACCCCTGGCAGATAAAGCTATACATAATTCTATAAGGCATACGACTATTCCAGTTGAGGGATCTCTGGCCCTAGTGGATACATGCGGTAAGTGAGTGGGTGCTTCATGCAGAACAGCCTTCACCTCCAATGCATCCTTTATTGCCAAAAGAGCACTAAACTTATGGGTTACGGTGCTGGGTAGTTTCGTTACCCCAGATTCTGAGGAGGCGAGTATCTTACAGCTGGTATCCATGGCCTCCGCCTTTCTAGGGGATGCCACGGTGGAGAACTTAAGGATGTCAGCTTGCTCCACTTATCAAATTATGTCTGCCATGGGGGGTGTATGGCTACAGCAGTGGGACATGGACCATGCATCAAAGGCCAAGCTGTTTAATTTAGCCTTTGAGGGAGGCTTGTTATTTGGATCAGGCCTGGACAACATTTTGAAAGATATCCAGGATAAAAAGGGACATCTTCCAGTAACAGAACAGCAGCAAAAGGCCAACACAACTTTGAAAGGTCGAGGAGGTGGCCAACAGGGACAGTATCGAGGGTTTTTTTCATCTCTTTCAGAACTTCAGAAACCAGAGGAGCAAAGGATCTTACTATGGGTCCAAGGGCAATAGTGGAAGAGGAGCCTTTGCCCAAAAACATAATGGAGGTCCAGGGCGAAGAGGTGGTACATCCCAGTGAGGGTACGCAGGACCATCTTTGCCCCCTTTCCTTTGGTGGAAGACTGCAGAATTTTTACACAGGATGGTCCAGATAATGTCAGATGCTTGGGTCTTGGAGAGTATCACATTAGGTTACACAATAGAGTTTACGACCGTTCCCTCAAAGGGACGTTTTCTACCATCTCCAGTACCAAAGGACCTAATAAAGAGACAAGCAGTGTCTCAAATGTTAGATCACCTCAGACAGATCAGGGTGATTGTTCCAGTCTCTCCCGTTGAACAAGGCCTGGGATTCTACTCAATTTATTTTGTGGTTTCCAAAAAGTCAGGGGGTTTCAGACCTGTTCTGGACCGGAAACACCTAAACAAGTTCATTCACCACATGTCCTACGAGATGGAGTCCTTATGGTCAATCATCTGGACTGTCCAGCCGGGGGATTATTTAGCATCCATAGATCTGTTGGATGCATATCTCCACATTCCCATTTGCCTGTCTCAGAGGTTCCTCAGGTTTACGGTTCTGGGGCAACACTTCCTGTACAGGATGCTTCCTTTTGGGCTGGCAACAGCCCCCCCCCTCCCCAGTGTTCTTGAAGGTGCTGATTGTCCTGGTAGCACAACTTCGGCAGGAGGGACATCATGTCTATCTTTACCTGGATGACCTGCTCATTCAAGCGCCTTCTGCCTCAATGGTGAGGGAATCAGTGACCATGATCCTGGCCTGGAGGTTTTGGAGTAGGATGGAGACCTTGATATGAGAGGTTCGGTGGTTAAGGAACCAATTGTCAAGCTTCAGCTCACAGTCTACTTCAGATTCTGGGTGTCATGATGGCAATGACAGAACTAATTCTATGGGTTTACTTAAACATACGACCCCTTCAGACCGAGTTGCTGGCAGCCTGGCACCCGACCTTGGAGGACTATCAGGCCATGATCCCAATTTCCCCACCGCTTCGACAGTCGCTGAATTGTTGGGTGAGTTTAGAGAATCTAAGCAAGGGGTCCCCCTTGGAAGTCCCCCCAAGAGTTGATCCTGACAACTGATGTCAGCTTGTTGGGTTGGGGTGCAGTTCTGGACCATCTTCCCATTCAGGGGTCTTGGTCTGTACATGAACAGCACCTGAACATCAATGCCCAGGAGATGAGGGCTGTATGCATTACTCTCCTTCATTTTCACAATCTGGTACAGTCAAAAGCCATTAAAATAAGGTCAGAGAATGCTGTCATGATGGTGTACATACACAATCAAGGATGCATAAAGAGCAGAGTGATGCCAAGAGGAATAACCGATCTGCTGCTGTGGGCAGATGAGAACCTTCTGTCTCCACTTGGCACAGGAGTTGAACATTCAGGCTGCTTGGCTAAGCCATGAGAATGTCCACCAAGGGGAGTGGATGCTCAGCCCGGAGGTGTTCAACCCTCTGTGCAGAAGGGTTGGTTGTCCACAGATCAACCTGTTCACTTCCAGCTAGGAAGCTAAAGTGCAGTGGTTCTTTAGCTGATACCAGTGTCCACAGGCAGAGGCAGTGGATGCTCTGTCACAGACATGGAATTTTTGCAGAGTGTATGCCTTCCCTACTCTGCTGCTTCTCCCCAAGGTCAAAGACACTCAAAAGGAAGTTTTCTCCTGATAGCTCCAGAATGTCCGAGAAGGCCGTGGTTCTCTGACCTAGTGAATCTAGCTCAACACATGCCATTTCATCTCCCAATTCAGAGGGACCTTCTCTCCCATGGTCTCATTCTGCTTCCACACCTGGAGATGATGTAGCTCGTGGCCTGGCTCTTGAGAGGAGGAGGAGACTCCTGAAACAGGGTTTTTCCAGAGAGGTAGTGGATACCCTGATGGCCACCAGAAAGAATTCTATGGCTGCAGCTTATGCTCGGCTTGGGCCAGGGAAAAAAATATACGGCCTTCTAAAGCCAGGGTTCTGCAGATTATGGATTTTTTGCAGGCAGGAGTGGACAAAGGTTTGGCCTTGAGCACTTTGAGATATAAGGTCTCGGCACTTGGAGCCTCCTTGGGCTCGTCTTTAAGGAATAACTGGGAAGGTATCTGATTCCTACGAGCTGTCAGCAGAAGCTGACCTCTGTTTCAATCCCCTGTCCCTCCATGGGATCTGAATTTGGTTTTGAATGTTCTCTGTAAAGAACCCTTTGAACCTCTTCGTTGGTACCACTAGGCATTCTGTCATACAAGATGTGTTTTTTTAGTTGCTGTGTGCTCAACCAGGAGGATTGTTGAGCTCCAGACCTTATCCCACAGAGAACCTTACCTTATAATTCACAAGGACAAGGGGATTCTAAGAACGGTTCCTTCTTTCACTCTGAAAGTTCCTGCATCCTTTCACGTGAGTCAGGAAATCTGTCTTCCATCCTTCTGACCACAGCCAACTCGTCCAAGAGAGAAAGAGTTATACAAGTTAGATTTGCGAAGGGCAGTTATGATATACCTTAGACAAACTGAAGAGTTCAGAAATCAGATAGGCTGTACTTTTCAGAGCAGCTAAAAAAGGACAAAAAGCCTCCAAGGCCACTCTGGCAAGATGGGTGAGGGTGTGCATTGCCAAAACCTATGTCACAGTAAAGAAGAGGGCTGTGGCCCTCATAAAGGCTCATTCCACCAGCACCATGGCCACACCTTGGGCAAAGAAAGGTGAGACATCTATCCTAGAATGGTGCAAGGCAGCAATGTGGTCCTCTGTCCACACCTTCACTTAGCACTACAGATTGGATATTCAAAGCTCTGCTGATGCAGCCTTTGGTCGCAGAGGTTTGCAGGAGGTGCTTAGCAGGTAAATTACTTTTCCCTTTTTGCAGTTTGCATATAGGACAATATTCTCCCCCACCTGGTTGAATAATGGGTACCGCTTGTTAGAACCCATATGTACTAATTACCCATTGACAGTATAGAGCACTACAGAAAGAAGACATTTCTTCATACGTACCATAATTTCTTTTCTTTTAACTCCAACATTGTCTATGGGACTTCTCTCAGGAGCCTGGCTCCTGACGGAGAATACTGTCTGGTATGCCAGAACTGGGATGTCCAGTGTGTTCTCAGTAGCCTTTGGTTGTAAATTGTTTGGACATCCTTCTATGATTTACCTGTCAATGATTATATATTTATTTATTTAGCTTTTGATTACCAGGTAAGTGCACAAGACAAGACCTGCCTATTTTCAGGCACAAACTGGGAGAGTTACAGTACTGGGAGCAAAATATTACAATGATCAGTAATACATTGTAGCCATCCCCTCCCCAAACTATCTAGGGGCATGAAGGAATCACTGATGAACCGGGCAAGCATTGCACAGCAGGGTGAAGTAGGAAAACTTAGCCTACCTCTCGATGGCTTCATTTCTTCAATACACCCTTGATCTCTCTCCTGTTGACTGACTTTGCCCCCAAACCTCCGTTGCCAGAACCAGGCACCTCCATTGATCTGCAGCCACGGTTCCCACTCGGCTCCCGAGCCCCTCAATCCCTCTGCAAACTTCTGGAAATATAAACTCTTGGCACAAATAAAACTGAGGGCTTCACATTTCATTTAACCCCTCTAACTTAATAAAAAATCACCACTCAGCCTCTTCCCAGAACAGCTCTATTTTCACCTGTGCCCCAAATGATTTCAGAGACACAGGTACCTTCTTGCACAAAATAAAGCAGCTCCATGGGGTTATCAGAACATTTTTACAAGCTCACCCAGCTGTAACTCTTGAGCAAGAGTAAGGCATTAAACAGGCAGAATCTGCAAGGCTATTTGGCTGTTCTCTACTTTGGAAGCTCAGTTGATTCATCTAAGCAGATACTTCATCCTTGAAGAATCAACAGGCTCCTCTCCCATTGTGCTGGTAAGCCACCCTTTTACTTTGGTTACATTCTCCTTCCCTTGTACTTTTGCTGTGCACTGGCTAGCATGCTCTATTCCTGCTCGGAGAAGCGAGCAACTTCTCCCGCCTGGCCCCTGGACCTGGCCTAAATCCTACAGGGATCCCAGGATTTCTCTCCCCAAACCAGGCCCTGTAACCCTTTTTTGAGCCTGAAACATGGCTTCGGAGTGACCCCCACCGGCTCTGCAACTCTTCCTGAATCTCTCGCTCCTGCCTTCCACTGGTGCTGCAACCCTTGATGGGCCTAGAAGACCAGCTCATAAATCGTGGCCCTGGAGCTGGCCCCAACCTTGATGCCTGACTAGCCCACAGTGTACCCAGGCCATAGCCCCCAATGCCCACTGCCATTACTTGAACTGCCCTGCCATGAGAGGAACCTGGGCCCTACCACCACCCAGGCCCTCCAAGCAGTTCAAACCTCCTTCTGGCATCCCTAGCATCCACTCCTGCCTTGCTTTGTGCCCCTCAGTGACCATCTGGGAAATGGCCCCAACCTTCTCTCTGCATCCCTTCAACCACATCCTGGGCTTGACTTAAGCTCCCGGCCAGAAGCCACCCTCCAATGCCTGTCCAACGACCTGTGGCTCGCCCAGCTCTTCAAATGCCGGTGCCCCAGGACCTGCCCCACCAAGCAGGCCCCTTTTGTGAGTGAAGGATGCTCCTGTGTGCCCTCTGCTCCTGAGCCACCCTGCCACACCGGGTATGGGATGGGACCTCTGCCACTGGCCCCTCCCCTGTGGGAGCCCTAGCACTGCTCCCACAGGCCTGGCAGCACAAGCCACACCTGCATGGGATCTAAGGGGTTCCTACAAGCTGTACCTTCTCCCTACTATCCAGGCCTCCCCCATCCCAACGACACAGTAACCAGCTAGCTGGCCATCCTCCCTCGGAGCACCCATCTCTGTTCTTCGATGCCACAGCACTGCATACAAGCCATTCCTGCTGGATGGACTGTTTTTTCTTTAAAGACAGTTTAAAGGATTTATTTTATTCCCTGCCTGGAGGACAATGTGAATGTTTTCTCTCACAGACAGTTTAATAACATATTGGGAATATTGAAAGTGTTTTGCTTTCTTTCAAATAATTATTTATATCCTGAATTGTACTACTGAAGTGAGAGTTTGGTGGGGGGATATTTGTTTCTGGTGAGGTGAGAGCTCCCCGAAATCATAAACTGTTTTGGAGAGAACTGTATTAATTTTCCCCACATAACTTTGTTGTAATAATTGTTTTGTTTTTATTAATTTTATTTTTGTTTTGTGGTGTGTGATTGAGAGTTGAATGGTTGGGTGTATGGTGTTGTGTGATTGTTTGGATTTTAGTGTGCATATTTTTGTGTGAAGATGTGTTGGGGAGTTACTCGGACGGTCAGGCATTATTCCCCCTTCCGGCTCAAGGACCTCTGCCCTTTTAATTGCCCCCCATTATCCCCGGAGGTATATAGATGCAGTAGGGCTCTGGGGATTGTGAGGAGGAGGAAGGTGGAGGCCGGACCTGGAGGGAGAATGGAAAAGAGCGGACGGATTGGGATAGTGAGGACAAGAAGACACCCTGGGGCGAAATGGGCTCAGGAAAGAGGTTCTCCTTGCCTGATTCCCATATCCAAGGGATCTGCTTCTAGCAGGCAGGTAGCTCAGTCTTCACTGGCAACTCATCCAACTCGGACGGTGTTATGTAATGCCAGGTCCATTAAAAACAAGACTGGTATAATAGCTGATCTTGTCGGATCATCGGACCTGGCATGCATCACCGAGACCTGGCTGGATGATAATGCTGGCCCTGTTTTGGCTTCAGCTGTACTAGTCGGGTATTCGGTGATACACCGTCCGAGATTGGATCGTAGAGGTGGGGGGTGGCAATCTGTTTTAGAATGGAACTGAGTCTGATGGAGGTAGCAGTAGGAATTACCAAATCTTTTGAATGTATCCTGGGTGAGGGTGTGGGGTACAGGATTCTTCTCATTTACGGTCCACCAGGCAATGGGAATGTTTTCCTCTTGGAAGTCACAGACTTCATCGTCGACATAACATTGGGAGCCTCCAGATGGCTGATTCTGGGGGATTTCAATGCCTGGGTCGACGATGAACTCTCGTAGTTTGGTCGTGACTTCCTCCAGCTAATGAATTTGCTGGGCTTCACACAGGTTATTTCCTCCTCTACCCATATAGATGGTCATTCATTGGACTTGGTATTCCTCCTGGGGATGGAGATATCCAATTTGGCGGTGAAGCCAGTTGGATGGTCTGACCATCATACCATTAGGTTCAGTTTCTTGGCCCCCCCGGTAGGTCGGTCTCTACGGAGATGGTCCGGTACCGCCCTTTGAGGGGTGTTACCCCAGAAGACCTGATGGCGGTACTGGATCTATCGAGTTTGCCAAGTGAATGCATGGATCCTGGGGACCTGGTTCTTGCCTATAATAAGGCGGTAGTAGGGGCCCTAGATTCCATTGCTCCTGAACGTGTTCGACACCTCACCCTTCGCCCAAAGTCTCTTTGGTTTGATGAGACTTTGAGGGAGTTGAGGAGAGTGGGAAGAAGGCTTGAGAGATGTTGGCGGAAATCGGGTCTGAAGTGTGACAGGCTTAATTTGATGGACCATTATCGTGTCTATCAATCAGCAATTACCTGTAAGAAGGCAGAATTCCTGTCCAGGGAAATTGCTGCTGCACAGAATCGACCAGCCCAGCTCTTTCGGACCGTGGACAAACTGTGCAATCCACTCTGTCTTCAGCCTGAGAGAGCATTTTCACCGGAACGGTGTGAGGAGTTTGCTCGATTCTTTGCAGATAAGGTTGCCACAATCAGGTCCGATCTCCTTCTAACCCTCTCAAATGGGAGTTGTGGTGGTTGGCAGGAGATGTCAGACACCCAGTTTGTGTGGTCTGACTTTGACCGACCCACAATCAGTGACATAGTGATGACTGTTGAATCACTGCGACCGACCAACTGTAGTTTGGATCTGGGCCCCACCCGCCTCTTAGTAGGATGTGTGGATAAAATCAGCCTGATCCTTGCCGAGATAATCTGGTTGTCACTGGAAAAGGGGATCTTTCCTGACCCCTTGAAGGAAGCCGTGATTAGGCCCCTTCTAAAAAAAAACCTCCTTAGACCCGGAATGTCTGGCTAACTACAGGCTGTCTCTAACCTGCCTTTTGTAGGCAAGGTTATTGAGAAGGTGGTTAGCTTGCAGCTGGATGATCATTTGACCAGCCACAATGTCTATGATTCTCCAGTCTGGATTTGGGAAAAGACATAGTACCGAGACAGCCCTTGTTAGAGTACTAAATGACCTCCTAATAGCGAGAGATCGAAAGACTCATTCCATCTTGGTCCTTCTTGATCTCTCTGCTGCATTTGATACCATTGATCATGGGGTTCTCTTGGAGCGCTTGAGGGTTATCTGTGGGCTATCTGGTTTAGTCCTCAGTTGGTTTCAATCATTCCTCGAGGGTAGGACTCAGAGGGTGGTGTCTGGGATTTGTTCCTCGGCATCACTCCCCCTATCCTCTGGGGTGCCGCAGGGCTCTATTTTAGCACCCATGTTATTTGCAGTATATATGCTGCCATTGGGAGTGATCATTAGGCGGTATGGCTTGAGTTTTCACTGCTATGCAGATGATACTCAGCTGTACATGTCCTTTGTGCCTGACCAGGGTGATGCTGTCTCGGTCTTTAATAACTGTCTTACCGAAATTCAGGACTGGATGACTGTGAGCTGGTTGCAGTTAAACCCCGAAAAAACTGAGGTGTTGGTTGTGGACCCAGGCCATCAAGGGGTAGATTCGTCGACTGGGTCATCCTCAGGTCTTTGGCTCAGGGGACCCAGTTGATGACCTCAGACTGGGTGCGGAACTTGGGTGTTATATTTGATGATTGTCTGACCCTTAAACATCAGGTGTCAGCTGTTGTCAAGACCTCCTTTACCATCTGAGGAATATAGCCGAGTGAAGCATCTGGTTCCCGTGATGACCTTCAACATTGGTCCACGCCTTCACCTCCCGCTTGGACTACTGCAATGCCTGTACCTAGGGCTGCGGGGTGGATATTAGCGTTTGCAGCTGGTGCGGAAGCCTTGGTAATGGCTTTTGACTGGTACGTCAAGGACCAGTCATATAACGCCTGTCCTCCGTGGACTGCACTGGCTACCAAATCAATGGCAAATCACCTTCAAGGTCGGTTTGCTGACCTGTAAGGCTCTACACGATCAGGGACCTAGTTACCTGCAAAATCTTCTTTGTCCCTACTGTCCTTCCCGTCGGCTCCGATCCACCGATGAGGGATTGCTAGAGATTCCCATGGTTCATTTAAAGACATCAGGGGCAAGATCATTTAGTTTTATGGCCCCAACCCTGTGGAATTCTCTACCTCATCAGGTGAGAGAATGCCTGACTGTCCAAAGCTTTAAGTCAGCCCTAAAGACTTATTTGTTTAATTTAGCATATCCAGATTTTTAAAATATATTTATGGATTGATTTTAGGAATTTAAGTTTTACGCATTGACCTGTTGTAAAAGCGCCTTGGTTTTGGAAAGGCGCTTCTTAAAAATAAAGTATTCATTCATTCATCCCTGACTACAGACTTTGGGGGGTTCTCCCTTAGGCCCAACCCGGACTGTCGCGCTGCCTCCTTGCCTGTCTCTCGTACTCTTCCAGCCACCCAAGACTGAAAAAGCTCAGAACTTTCTGTTCCAGCCTTATTTATACACTCTCTGCCTGCTTGCTGCTGCCACCTTCAGGCATCCAGCAGGGATTGACCCCCAGAACACTAATAAATCCCTAAGCTCTGGGAGGGAGGTAGAAGGTGGAAGGGGGGGCTCCCTAATGGGAGCATAATCCCCTCTCAAAAGAGAGGGGGCTTACAACAGTAACTGAAGACAGTAGAGAAAAGTACACAAGTTTCAGCTGCTAGATAGGTACAATGCAGTGTCTCTAGTACAAAGTTCATTTACTACAGGTTAAGGATAAAAATAGTTCTGGACTAATTGGTTGTGACAGAAATGGCTGAGGAACCATACAACAAGGAAGACATGAAGCAGTAAAACTGGCTGTTACACAACAGGCCATGATGAACAATAATTATGATGTAAAAAAAAGTAAGGTAGATTATAAGTAGTAAGTGCTTCTAGTTCCCACTCTATACAAAAGTAGCTAATTATACAGATGAGGAAGCAGTGCATGACAACAGGGGGAACAAGACTAAGCAAATTCGATGAAATAAAAGTCATGAGCAGAAGCATTTGTACGAGGATGTTAGGAAACAACATAAGTCTTTTTTGAAGATTGTGTTGTACTTGGAGACCCTGAGGTGATAAGGCAGAGAGTTCCAAAATTTAGGGGCAAAGTGGGCAAATACCTGTTCTCCCATCTTGGTGGAGCAGTTTTATTTTTTTTATTTAAATATTTGGTAACTGATAAAGGCATGCTGAGTCGAGACTTCAATTCCAGGTGCGACCCGTTTGGGAACTACAAGGAGGGCCTGGGTGGAAGACTGAAGTTGGTGAACATGTTCCGCAGGAGTAAACATCAAGACCAGTGAGGGTGGTTGAAAGGATCTAATGATGTTATCTGTTACAAAACAAAACAAAACAATGAAAACTAAGAGTTCCACATCCCAACATTTGGTTACTGGCATGCAGGTTCACAGTTTTCGAATTTCTGTCCCACTCTCCAGAGGAAGTAGGGAATCACTTGCTGTCTCTTCTTTTTAAGAGTATGCAAACAATTTCTATAGATTGGTTTTTATATACTGTATATATTTTGTAGATTCTATTTATGCTCCTCTCACGCAGCGGGGCTTACTTTTAGCCAGACAGCCTATTTACGCGGGTGCTCAACACCCCTTAATGGCCAGATGAGCCTCGGCTGCAGAATCGGGGAGTACCATGGCTTGCCCCCATGGAGGGCCCCCCTGGCGGTGGCAGACTGGGGAGGAGACTGCATCACCCTTGAGCCCCTGCCCTGGCTTACCCCAGGCATCATCCTGGATGTGGGAGGGTCACCTGTCGGAGGCTTCATCCTGCTGCGTGGAGGGGTGGGGTTCGTAACTGGAGTTGCCCCCTGGAGCACTGACATGTAATGACATCTGCACAGGCACGCCACTGACGTCTGCTGCGCTCCACCCCATACAGCACTGGCCCCTGTAGGACCCCTGATCTCCATCAGGGGCCACTAAGGAGCCAAGCGAGACCCGCAACCCTCCCCAAGAGAAGAGAGCAGTCCTCCAGATGCTGAATCTTCCTGCTGACCCCTGGTGTCCTGAGTCCATTCCCGAACCCGGGTTGCCGGCGTGCCGCGAGGTGTGGCATCCAGCACCTCAACCCTCAGCGCCACCGGGCCGTATATATTAGTTTATTGCAAGATGAGCAGTATAATCTACTCAGGTTTACACTTATGTAATCAGGGGCACTGCAAGGACAAATGTGACTGGAGAGTTGCTGCTGTCTGGAATGTTCACGTGCACAAGATTCTGTGCTGGTTTGCAGCCTTTGGCTGTACCATTTCCCCTAGTAGAGGTGCACATTACCCATATGTACTAACTACCCTTTGACAATGTTGGAACAGAAAAGGAAATTACAGTAAGTATAAAAAAAGTCTTCTTTTCTTAATATCTGTATGTTTACCTGGTAAAACAATTCAGTGTGTGTGTGTGTATGTATGTATGTGTTACATGGATGGGACTTTTACGTGTAGTAGTAATCAGCGATTATTTCCCTGTGTATCCATTCCTGGTATATGTAGCTGTGATAAAAACTAACAGTAATCATCCAAATGTATTATATAAAATAAAAGATGGGTAAGTAGGGTATACTCGGGGAGGGGGGACTGATGGAGGGGGCTAACAAGATCATAAAGCTAATCACTCCTGGGGCTCTTGAGGTTATGATCTGGTTAGCCCCCTAAATTTATTTTCCTTGTATACCACACTTACCCAAAATATACTATATCTATCTATTTAATATACCAGAGTGTGATAAATCTCCCTCACCTCTCTAGAGTGATGATATCTGCCATTTATCACACCCTGCTCACCAGATATCATCACTCTAGGCAGATTTCCCCTAACACAGCAGTCAGGAACTCCACCAAACCCTTAGTAGTCTAGGAAACTAATCAGTATATAGTGTATGGTAGAACACTGTTGAGCATGGAAATCCATGCTCCCAATAGCATTGTTGTCCTTGCCTCAGTGCGTCACGATCTTGTTGTGCTGCACTGAGTACGTCACCGGTGCAGCACAACAAGATCGAACGATTCAGACATGCGCGGGATTTGAAGTAAGTCGCATTGGTGAGGAAGCGAAGTAGCGCTGGAGCAAGCCACAACACTGAAGCCAAGTAAGGCTTGATTTAAAAAATGTAAATGTTTATTTCTGCATCCATTCGCTGTTTTGTAATGAATAGACTCCCCATACACTATAAAAGATTGTCTATGGGGAGTCATTCACAAACAAGAATCTTCTCTGATCTCGAGGTCTCCTTGGCAACGGACGACCTCTCGAGCTTCGCTCTCGAGGTCTAACGTTGCCAAGGAGATCTCTTGATCGAGAATATCATTGTTGTGAATAACTCCCCATAAACAATCCTCTATATCAGTTCCACCTGCAACTCACCTAGCCTAGAAAAGCACACTGTGTTCCTGCACAGAACAAAAGCAATCAAACAGCAGCCTGAATCTCATACTGAAAAAGAAGCCAAAAAAGAGCAAAGCCTTCCACATCCACGAATACCTCAACTACCAAGAAATACAGCCTGCTTCATCCCAAATAGCAAGACGGTGTTTCAGCTTTTTAGCAGAATTTTCCTTTTTTGTCCTGTGTCTTCTTTATTTATTCCACAAAGTGAAATAATAAAAAGCTCTGGAAGCCCTTATTGTATAAATTGGACGCATGATGTGCAGTTGTGAGCTATAGAAAATATTTTCAATCCTGCAGAGTGACCTCTGGATACTCTCACTCCTGCCTTCGCCACTCATGAATATCCAGAGCTCACTCTGCAGGAATGAAAATATTTTCCATATCACACTCCTGCCCATCATGTATCCTATATATATATATATATATATATATATATATATATATACATATACACACGCAAATATTATACCTGCACAGTAGTGCGGGTATAGTTAGGGTTGGCAGGCCACTTTAATGTTAAACCCCAAAGTTTGCACTTTAATAATTTTGCAAACATTTGTATGATTTGCCTGACATTTCGCATGTGTGGTATCCAACCATAGATCTCTGGATCTGAATAAGTTTCATTCTGGTCGGATGTACGTTTGCAGAACTATAGTGTCAAAAAAGTGAAAAATACTCAACTTTTGCGCATTTTTTGGTCGGGCTTAAAGGAATGAAGAATGCATCTGAGTGGATTCAAATCTGCATGCCTATATGTGGTCTGGGTTTAACTGGTGCCTTTTGAAGATTTGGTGAAAAAATATTAATCCATTCAAAAGTTATGCGAGTTTTTCATGTCCCATTTTAGCCTATGGAAAAATGTATATGTGCACTGTGAAAACTTTTGCAAAAACATTTTTTTGTGCATGAAAACATTTCATTATAATGTATAGGGATGTTACAAAAAGATTTTTGTTGTCACGAAAACAATGCTCGAAAACAGTGTCCCATGTGTTGTTTTCTTTGTCACTTCATTGTGCCAAGGTGGATTGTGCTTTTGGGCTGAAGTTTGCAGGGTGGCGAGCCCTGGTCCTGCAGATACGCCTTTTGTTGGTTTCGTCCCAAACCATTCATCAGGCCTACAGTTACAGCATTCCGGAGTTGGGAAATTTCCCATAGGATGACACTGCAGTTCCCACTGCGCCTATCGGTGCCCATATCTCGAAAACGATTCGAGATATGGATCGTTGCTACCTGCAGCTTAGGTGGACTAAGTGTGCGTGGAGGTTTTGAAGTCATGATTACAACTACAGTCTTTCATCATTGCTACGGTTACTGAGATATTGCCAAAAAAGTTTTACAAGGGTTCCTTTTCAGTACTATGGGGCTGCTGTATGGCTCCGTATTTTTGTGTAAGTGGGAGCGCAGGGCCCAGAGGGCCTGCACTCCCACATATGTATACCATTAGGAAAAAATGGGCAGTGTCAGGGGAGCGCAGGGCTGGAGGGCCCGCGCTTCCACAAACACATACCAGTTACCAGTTACATTCCACTTTCTCAAAAAGAAGGGACATTCATTGCAAAAAACTTTGTTAATGCATCAGTTAGGGTTGCTAACACAGCAACAAAGTGTAAATTCCACGTTAGGGTTACCACCTCTACCACCCCCCCAACCCCACCCTCCACACAACAACAGGCGTCGGGGTGTGCCATGGGGTCATCAGGCTAACTCTCACCCCATTCTCCTATACTATAGCATTTTAGCTTGTTTACCAGATAGAATGTGGTGACAATGGCTGATGACCCCATGGCACACCCCAACGCCTGCTGTTGTGTGGAGGGTGGAGGGTGGGTGGTAGGGTAGCAACAATAACGTGGAATTTCCACACTTTTGTTGCTGTGCTATCAACCCTAACTGATGAATTAACAAAGAATGAATATATATATATATATATATATATATATATATATAAATGTGTCTGTGCGTGTGCATATATAATCTATATATATATATCTGTCTATCTATACATGTGTGCGTGTGTGTGTGTGTATCTAATATATATATATATATGTTTGTACCCCCTACAAATTGGGGTTTAATATAATGTCTTCCTGGGCTACCTAATGCCCACTGTCAGGATGGAGTCCAGTCTGCAGTATTGTCTGCATGAGAGTGTTTCAGTAAGCCTCCATGCCTGTCTCGTTAAGAGAGCACCTATGCTGTGTTAGAAGATCTGTCTGGGGCTGGGTCTGAGTGATTTAAGGCTCATGACCAGTCAGATAGTCTGTTATTCTGCTCCATTCTGCAGTCGCTACTTGCGCAGAGTGAGTTCTGTTAGGGAAAGTGATTATTTGCTGTCTATCTGCTATAATAATAATGATAGAGGAGTTTGTCTGACCTGCTTTAAATTGCAGCTTGAGCTTTTGAATAGGAGCCACCATTTTGGTTCTGGACTGCCAGTGTTGGACCAATCGAACCTCATGGAACCTAAAATGAAGACTGTCCCCAGAGGTCTTATGGTAAGGAAAGTCTGTAGTAATTGTAGTTTTAATGGTTTGGTGCCTAAATGGACCTGGAGGGGGGAGCCCTTGCTGTGACGGATGGTTCCCTCAGCCAACTGAATCCTTTGGATCACTGGGAAATGCCCAGAACTGCCTAAAGCAGAGTCAGTCGAAAGTTGGAGGTTGAAGAGTGAAAAACTCAAGCTGTTGAGCAGCTGCTCCTAGTAGGGGCATTAGAGAATTGGCAGGAAGGCTCTGCTCACCTGCCTGTCACGTTATCCAGCCTTGCCTTGTGTGTGAAAGTTGGACTTTTCTGATTTCCAGCTGAGATCTGCAGTAAGAGGGAGAAAAGTGTTTTGTTGCTACTTGCAAGTGGATCGAAGACTTGCTCCAGAAGCGATCGGCCCACCTGACATTAGAAGAGAGCCTCAGATTGAAAGGTTTGTGCAGTGAAGCTGTAATTGGCAAATGGACTTTATCCGAACTATGGCTAAGAAAGCTAAGTGTTGTAGATATGCTGAATGTGTTTCATGGGTCATGATTTGGTTCCCCATGGCAAGTTCTGTTATGCCAACTGGAGGCTTTTCCAGCATCCAACCTCGGACATTTTCCAAACTGTTTCTTCTGCCTGGGCCTTGCCACCTCAGCCTAGGCTGCTACTCTCACCTCAGAGACATTCTCGGTGAAAGGTCCGCTTGGGGATTCGGCCCCTTGCTCAACACCACTGAACAGGTAGCGACCACCAAGAGGTGAGTCATGTAGACCCTGCTTCCTCTGGCAATCCAGCGCAACACCACAAGATCTTCATCTCGTCTGTCCTGCATCCTGATCTGGGTAGCATGAGTACAAAACAGGGTAGCTCCCTGCAACAACAGCTGCAATCATTGAGTGCCATCTGATTTTCTTGTTTGGGTTTATTGCAATGGACTGTGTGCATGTTAACTGTTTTTCCTTCCTAAGGGTCCCAACAACAGCTGCAATGCCGGCCTACTCCAGGCAACGCTTCAGGCTAGCCTGTTTAACATACTATGTACCCAGGGTTGTGAGACTGTGTCAAAGGGTTTTACAGTGCATGCAGAATCAATCTGAATCAAATCAAAAGTGCCAATAATTTGCTAGATTTATGCCCCACCCTCGTTCACTTCCCCTAAATAAACCAGATTGTTGGTTTTCACGTTTAATCTGGCTAGTGTGTGCCTTATTGGTTGGGTTACAGCACTATTATTGTATTGTTGTATTACTGACCTTATTTTCCAGGGGGTCTCCAGGGCAGTTACAGAAGATCCAGCCCTGGTGGCAAGTGCAAGGAGGGTGAGCATATCATTACTGTCATTTAGTGAAGGTGAAATTTCTATTGCTAAACTGTTTAGGCCGCTAGAAGGGTTGGTGGGTGGTTATAGCATCCCAGAGGGCTATACCAAAGCAGCTACGCTATCCCAGTACCATTATTCCGGGGGGAGGCACCCGTTCACCAAACTCAGGCCCCTCAACCTGTGCATAGTCATGCAGGCAGGGGTAGTAGCCCATAGGATTGCACCACCTAGGGGGTTCCATCTAGGAGGCACCGCTGGTATTTGCGCCCTCTAGTGGCCAGAAGGTAAAATTTCAGCATAGTGAAAAACAGAGACAGGAAATGGAGGCGCTCACCACACCCAAATGGAATATTTCTACCCATAAACTGGTTGTGCACCACATGATGAGGTGGAGTGAGGCTGAAGGGATTGATCCCCACCAGATCATACTGTTACTTGATATCCCACTGGGGACCTCTATTGAAACTACTGAAGAAACTGTGGGGAAGGTTAAGGTCTAGGAAAGGTTGATGTATGGGGGCGGGACTCAGATCAGTCTGACCAGACCTTGGTGGCCCTCCTTTCTTGTAGTCTCCCTATAGGCCCTGAAAAGATACCCTCTGTTATCATGCCCGAAGGGTCCCAGAAGGGGTAGAGAGTTATTCATTTGCATAGTGACCCATCTTCCCCTTGGGGATCCTTGAGGGTGGAGGGGTTCAAAGACAAACTTTTAAGGCTACTAGCTGCTGAAGGCCAGACAGCTAAGGAATTGTTAAAGGTTTTGGGGGATTCAGAGGTGACCACTCCCATACAATCTCCCCCGGCCTCTCCGACTACTCCCAGGGCTTCCCCTGTTCTGACCTCCCCCATCGTGATACCTTCTGTACACCTGGACACCTACTGCCGGCTAAGGTTATTCTCTGGTGCAGTCCCTGTACCAGTGGGGGAAGATGGCCTAGAAACATGGATGGACTATGTTACACCACTTGTCCAAGAGGGGCAATGTTTAGAGGGGGAGAAGAGAAAGAGACTTATGGAAAGTTTAAGGGCCCTGCACTGGAAGCTATCTGATTTCTCTGATCCACCAACCCTTAGGCCACTGTGGCCTAATACCTCTCTGCATTAGAAAGAGTGTTTGGCAGCACGGAATCTGGGGAAGATTAAATGTGGAAGTTCAAGTCTGCTAAACAATGGAAAATGAAAAGCTGTCTGTTTTTGTCACCCAGATTGAACGGATCTTGCAGAGAGCCCATAGAAAAGGGGGTGTTCCAGCTAGTGAACTGAACCGAGTCAAGCTGGAGCACATTCTCAGATCTGCCCTTTACTTTAGTGTGCTCATGCTGAAGTTGAAGTTTCAAGACAGGAAAGCTAACTCTCCCGAATACTGCTGGCTGATGAAAGAGATTCGAGAGGCTGAGAATGATGAGGATGAATGGGAGCCCTATACGGGGGTTGCCCGCACCAGCCAAGCCCCAGACCGATCCAAAGAAAGGGAAGTAGCTGTTGAGACCCAACAGGTCAGGGAACTGCCCAAAGAGATAAAGAAGATAAGAGCCAGTTAACAAGCTGCGGCTGAAGCAGCTATAAATCCCCACCCTTGCCAGTTGCAGACTCAGATTAGAAATGAGGCTCCACTCGAGGGTGTGGGGGTCCATGCCATCACTCCCGAACCCTAGGCTGAGTCCAAATTGGTGGAAGAAATGAGAGAACTGAGAGCACTAGTGGGGGACCTCATACATGCCACTCGTACTTCTGCCCACTGAGGAAGTTGCAGGGACAGGGAACCTGAGCCCAAGTCAAAAGAAGACAGTTGGACTTCCTCCTCCAACCGGCACAAAATACAGAAAGAACCAAGCCACTCCAATGATTCCAAGGAAGAGGTGTTCCGATACAGGTGTGGAGAAGATGGGCATACCAGACAAGGTTGTAACTCTCAGGAAAACCTGCAGAAAGTCACGGCCAAACTGCTAAACTTGGTTCATCAGAGCACTATAAAGTCCCAGCCGGGCACACCGAGAAAGCCTTTTTCCTCCAAAACTGCTGTGGGCCAGTCTGCCAAACTGACCTCTCCGGACTGGTCCAAGATGGTGGTCCCTTACATGGAGACTATGGTAACAGTTAATGGCATTCCCACTCACACTGTGCTAGACAGTGGCTCGCAGGTCACCATCATATTTCAAGATTGGTATGACCAGCACTTATCTGACCTCCCACTGCAACCCCTCAAAGGACTGCATGTATGGGGGTTGAGTGAGAAATCCTATCCTTAACTGGGGTATGTACGAATTTGGTTATCTTTTCTCACAGATGTAGTGGGTGTGGATGAGCAAGTGGAGACCTGGCCTTGGTGTGCCCTCCGACTGGACTGTATGATGGTGTCCCTTTACTAACTGGTACCAATGCACATATGTTAGGCAAGTTAGCCCAGCTTTGTCAGAAAAAACAAGCTAAGCAGGACTGGAAGGGCCCTGCGCATTCCGGCCCTAGTACGGTGAGCCTATGATTTACAGATGTGGACACCAGAGACTGAGAGAAATGAACTCATAGCGGTAGTCTGGAAAAAGGATCCTGACTCACTGATACTACCTCCCAATGCTCAGTGCACCATCAGTGGTGAGGTGTGCCTAAAAGCAGATGTTAAAATAAAATCCTTATGCTGGATGCCCCAGAATAGGGGAATCTGCCTGAGGAACTATCAGTCAAGTCTAGTATTCTACCTGCTCAGGCCCATGCCTACTCTCGGCGGGTAGAGGTGCAAGTTCAGAACATGTCAGATCAAGAAGTTCGGGTGAATCGAGGGTGCACCCTAGTCACTGTATATTGTGAGGATACTGCTGTGCTACCCAGCAAGAAGTGCCCTGAAGAGGGTGATGAGGTGACCCCGGATCTGTTTGACTTTGGGGAGTCCCCTTCCTGCATAATGGAAAGCCAAGATCAGCCAGAAGTTGGCTCAGAGATGTCAGGTATTCTCCTTGAAAGAGTGGGACATAGGTTGTGTCACAGGGGCTGAACACTACCTCCGACTTCATGATGACAGGCTGTTCGGAGAGAGGTCTCATTGCCTTGCACCTGCTGACATAGACAACGTTAAACACCATCTTCAGGAAATGCTGGCCGTAGGAACTATCCAAGAGTTTCAAAGTCCATATGCCTTCCCGATTGTGGTAGTCCGGAAGAAGAATGGGTTGGTGAGGATGTGTGTGGACTACCAGACGTTAAACTGGTGAACTGTACCAGACCAGTACAACATGGCCTGTATCTAGGATGCCCTTGGCTGCCTCAACGGGGGGCCAGTGGTTTTTGGTACTCAACTTTTGGAACAGGTATTATCAAATCCGATGGCTCCAGAAGACAGAGAGAAAATGGCCTTCATTTGCCCCCCCCCCCACCATGGGGTTTCTATGAGTTTCTACGTATGCCTCAAGGTATTTTGGGTGCACCTGCCACTTTCCAGAGGTTGATGGAATGAGCAGTGGGAGACATGAACTTACTAGAATGCCTTGTGTATCTTGATGATGTCATTGTGTTCGGCCAGACCCCTTGAGGAACATGAAGCCTGTTCAAGTTTCTTGATCAATTAGAAGACTTTGGACTAAAGTTATCCAAAAACAAGTGTCAATTCTTCCAAACATCTATGAAATATGTTAGTCATATAGTGTCAGCTGATGGGATCCAGACAGACCCAAGCAAAGTGGAGTCTTTCACCACCTGGCCTCAGCCTAACAATTTAAAGGAGCTGTAAAGATTCTTGGGATTCTGCGGTTATTACCGCCAGTTCATAAAAGATTACACCAAAGTCATCTGCCCTTTGCTCAACCTAACTCAAGGCTATCCTCCTACAAACAAGAAGTATAAAAAAAGTGCAGTTAAGGAGGAAGACAAGGTTGACTTTCGGACACATGAACCTTTTGGAGCCAAGTGGACTCCTGAGTGTGAAGCGACTTTCAATGATATCATTCACCAACTCACCCATGCCCCTGTGCTTGCATATGCTGACCCAACCAGACCCTATGTGCTACACACTGATGCCAGCTTGAAGGGACTTGGTGCTGTTCTGTATCAAGAAAATGAGGAAGATTTACGCCCAGTGGCGTTTGCCAGTCGGAGCCTGACCCCATCTGAAATAAATTATCCGGTACACAAGCTTGAATTTCTTGCATTAAAATGGGCTATAGTGGACCAATGCCATGAATACCTTCACAGTGCCAAGATTCTGGTCAAAACTGACAATAATTCTCTCAGTTATGTCCAGACCTCAGCTAAATTGGATGCCACAGGGCATTGCTGGTTATCTGCACTTTCCACTTATGATTATTCAGTGGAGTATCGTCCGGGCTTGAACCACACTGATGCTGACACCCTTTCCAGGAGGCCTAACTGTAACACAAATTGGGCGAAAATGTCCGAACACTCTGTCAAAGCACTTTGCAAAAATTTCGACAAAGATAAGCATCCCTCTCCTGACACAGTTGATTGCCGAGTAGACTTCTTAGGTCCTCCTGACACTTGTGTTCTCTCGGCCTACTGCCATCTTGCAGCCTTAGACCTCAACGCACTGCCTCAACTTGCTCCTGACAGCATACAGTGGGCACAGGCTCAAGACCCCATGATTAAGCCTGTGCTCGATGCTATACATGCTGGGAAAGACGTGTCCATGCTTGGCTCCTCAGATCCACAAACTGCTCTGCTCTTTAGAGAGGGGCCCAGACTAAAAATTGCATAACAAGCTACTTTCTAGAGAGACTATAAACCGACAAGGTCAAACTGACAAGCAGCAATCAGTGTTGCCTACAGCTTTCAAACGTGTAGTTCTACAGATCCTCCATGACCAGATGGGACACCTGGGTTGTGACCAAACTACAGACTTGGCCCGTGCTTGATTTTATTGGCCAAAAATGGGGGCTGACATTGAGACTAACATCAGAACTTGTAGTAGTTGTCTCCAGAAAAAGCCCAGTCCCAGAGGGCTGCCTCCTTAGTCAACATTTCTACAAGTGCACCTATGGAGCTTGTGTGTGTTGATTTCTTGTGCCTTGAGCCAGACCAAAGGAATATTGGCAATATGCTAGTGGTGACTGACCATTTCACACATTATGCCCAGGCATACCCAACTAAAGACCAGAAAGCATCCACAGTGGCCAAGGTCTTAATTGAGAAGTTCTTTGTCCTTTATGGTGCTCCTCAGAGAATTCACTCCGATCAGGGGAGAAATGTTGAAAGCCATCTGATCAAGGAAATGCTCTCACTCTGGGGAGTAAGAAAATCCAGAACTACCCCATCACACCCAGGGGGATCCACAGCCTGAAAGGTTTAACCGAACATTATGGGACATGCTGGGCACACTCCACCCCTGGGACAAGTCAAAATGGAGCCAACAGATAAGCACCTTGGTACACACCTATAGTTGCACCAAAAGTGATGCCACTGGGTTCCCCCTTATCATTTGATGTTTGGTCAGGAAGCCCGGTTGCCTGTAGACATTTGCTTCGGAGTGTCCCGAATGAAGTCAAAGCTGAAACCCACCTATAGTATGTTCAAAAGTTAAAGGCCCAGTTAAACCATGCTTACCAACTAGCACACACCATGGCAGTGAAGAGAAACTTGTCAAATAAAGAAAGGCATGACAAACATGTCAAGGCTCAGGAACTGCTACCTGGAGACCGTGTTCTATTACGGAATTTGGGACCACATGGAAAACATAAAATTGCTGATAAGGCCGGCCCGTCGGCGCAGCGGTGGGATTTCACTGCGGCGCGGCGACCAGGTTCGAGGCGGACCGGATAAATCGGAGGGTGGCCGGGGGAGTAGGATCGAGCATCCGATGGACAGCCTCCTACTCCTGGGAGGGTGCGGGCAGCCTCCGGAGCGCTGAGGACTCTGGCGGAGGCCAGGAGTTCCAGCGCTGCCGACGCTTGACGTGGGGAGTGGGGAGGTGGGGGTGACGCTGGCATCATTGCACGTCCCCACCTCCTCTGGGAGGAAAATTGGAAAATGGCGGGCGGGACCACCGTAGGATGAAGCCCTCCCCGGAGAAGCCTCGCCACCGCCACTGCGGGACCCCAAACAGTCACAGTTCCGGGGTCACAAAGGTGGCCTGCGGCCCCACCCTCCGGGGGGGTAAGCTGGCGGTGACCGGGGTCCTCAGCAGCTATAGGCGGTGGTGGAGGTCTCCAGGAGCCATGACCAGGGCGGAGGGCAGATGGTGGTACCGCCAGGAAAAAAGGGGAATAAAAAAAAAATTGCTGATAAGTGGTGTGACACTTGTCCAGCTGGTTATGATTGTTGTCTGATATTTGTAATATAAAAATATAGTAGGTGATTGTCTCACATAAGACAGCCTGTGCTTATGGGTGCCCCCCCAACCAGGTTTCACTGAAGCTACAGGATATATTAACCTGAAACCAGGAGGTAATTAAAAAGACCAGAGGCCTGATTACGGGTCTCCTGTTTTTTTGTCTTAATTAGAATTGACCCAGCTGCTGGGATATAGGGCTTATAAAGTTTTATGATTCCTATAGGAAGAACATTGGTACCATCATGGTGTTAAAGTTGTAAAACTCTTTGATATGCCTTGGGAATAGGAACTACACCAGATCAAAGAGAAAATGTTTAATTAAGGAGTCATATTTCAGAAGTGGAGTTTTTGCTGATGTCACCTTATTTAATATATCTCCTGACAGGAAATCATTGTTTGTCTTTTTTTTAATTCTAAAAAGGAGGAACTAGATGACTCACCAAAGGGGTGGGGAGATAGAGCCGAAATGTATCCTTGTATCTGGGTAACATGACATATCACTTTGAGAACTAAATGGTGCTGAGGAGTACGCCATGGTGTACCTGGATGACACTGCCATCTTTAGTGCCAGCTGGGAGGAACACCTGTCCCACCTTAGGGAACTGCTAGGCAGGATACAAAGGGCCGGGCTCACTGTCAAAGCTGAGAAGTGCCAGGTGGCCACAGCTGAAGTGATATACCTTGGGCATGTTGTAGGCCAGGGACAGCTCCATCCTAACCAGGTAAAAATAGAGGTGCTCAAGGCATGGCCCAGACCAGAAGTGCAGAAGCAGGTCAGGAGTTTTCTAGGGACAGCAGGGTGTCACAACCCTACTCAGCAGGTCAGGCCCTCTGCTCCCACCGTGCTAACATCTGAGCGCAGTATTGTGAACAGTTAACAGAACAGGGTAACCCTCCTGTCTGTTTTGTGGATTCGAATCAACTTTTGGTCTCAAGTCCTGGAGGGATTCAAACTGTGAACCTCTTGCTAGCGTACCCAATGTACAGGCTCAGATAATTCTGCTCTTCGGGGGGGCCAGATATCTTTTGCCTATGGGCACCTAACCAGGCATACAAAATTAACCCTTAAAAACTCTATTAAAGACCTCAGAATAAACTCTTAGCTTTTCCAGTTTGGTAAACCAGTAAGCTATGCCCAGTGTCAGCTTTAACCATATATGCTTCACTTGTCAAAGAAAGAATTTCAAAGGCACGCCAAGTAGTCTCTAAAATGAGATGTTTACTTAAAAAAAGATAAAAATGTAAAATGTAAATACAGAACCATATATCACAAAACATGCAAATCACTTAAAAAAAACAGGTTTAAAGTGCAAACAAAATCTCCTACCACAGTACACTTAGAATTGTCTTTTCTAATGTATCTCTTCTAACAGTGCCTGATGTTGCTTTTTCAGAGTCCAAACATGTGTGTTTAAATGGAATACAGACTACAGTTTAAAAATTCTGTGTTTCAACCCTCTTCATGATGTCATCATCTAGCTCCTCCCTTTCAGGATACTTAAAAAAAAATATATATATATATATATATACAAAACAGGAAGTTCCATCAAGGTATTGGATTCTGTGACTCCAGCAAGACTCATTTTCCAATTTCTTAGTCCCTTTGATCCACGAGCAGTTTCCTTTCTCAAACACATCGAAGGACTTTTTATGACACCAGGTACAATTAACTGACTTTCCTGAGGACATCATAAAATGGATATTTCAGGTCTTAGCATCAAACAACCCAGATCCTAAATAAGGCTATAAAATGCGAGTTATTAGAAGTTAATCTCATCACAGAGATCTGCTGTTTAACATATATTCTGTCCTGTTAGAACTGAAACGGGGGGGGGGGCGTTATTCAGGCACAGCATTTTTCATGACAGACAAGCATGCTACATTTTTTTATATTACAAAGAACATAGATTAATCAGAACCAGCTGTCCAAGTGTCACAATTCCTCCCCACCTAGACTGAATTTGGGGGCTCTATCCCCTGCATGGGATGAGCTTCCCAAATCAGTTCACTACTCATAGACATGAGACAACCCATTTGAGTTCTGATTGGTTGCTCCAGCCCTATGTAGAATTGTCATGCCATACCCTTGCAAAGCAAGACTCCATCTTAGCAATCTACCACTGTTTTTTCTCATCTGCGTCAGCCAAATCAGGGGGTTGTGGTCAGTCTGTACCACAAAAAGTTTAGAGATGGCAGGAGTAGGTTAAACAGTTCAACAAAATACATCTACTTTACCCTTAAAGAGAAATTAAAACAAAGGTGAGAAATAAGCTACAGGACTAGGTTTAAATAATTAAAAAAGGTGCTGAAAGCGCTGTGGTCTCTGAAACGAAAAGTGCACCAATGAGGACGGCAGCCCACGGCCGGAGGTCCAATCAGAGTTTAGTGTCTAGAAGCCGCACCAATCAGAAGAGCCCCACTGGAGAACAAGTGAAGGAATCAGTAGCGGCTAGTACCTGAAAGCGTATCCATCTTTGGGGACGAGGCGAGCGGTCCGAAGTTGCTGTAGTCCTGGCGGGCAGCGACTAGCGAGACGGTTGTCCTGCTCCACCTCCGGTTGAGGGGCGCCACTCAGGCAGTGAGAGCCTGAATAAAGGGAGACAGAATAAAGCAGATCAGGAGTTATAATCAAGAAAGACCTGGGATCAGGGGGGCCGGGGCTGGCGGCAGACCATCAGCAGGGGGTTGAGGTGTAGGTGATCAGCGTTAGACAAAGGAGGAGAATCAGGGTTAAACAATAGAGCAGGAGTTAAGGATAGCCATGGAGGGGTTTTAGAGTCAAGAGAAAAATAACAGGAGAAATGTAGCGGAGGGAGGGAAATTTAGTGCAGGTTCTCAGATAGGAGTTCACTGAAAAGAGCAGTATATGGGTAGAGAGAGATGCAGGGGCTGGTAGATTCAAGAAAGATGTAGTTGATAGTGTTAGCAGGGAGAAGTCAGAGAGCCAAAAAAGTGTTCGCTAGCAAATTCAAGCAATTACAGTGTTTAAAAGGCAGTTTAGAGCTGGCAGGAGTCGGTTAAACAGTTCAACAAAATACATCTACTTTACCCATAAAGAAAAATTAAAACAACAAGAGTGAGAAATAAGCTACAGAGCTAGGTTTAAATAATTAAAAAAGGGGCTGAAAGTGCTGCAGTCTCTGAAACGAAAGGCGCACCAGTGAAGATGGCAGCCTACAGCCGGTGGTCCAATCAGCGTTTTGTGTCAAGGAGCCGCACCAATCGGAAAAGCCCCACAAGAAAACGAGCGAAGGAATCAGTAGCGGCTAGTACCTGAAAGCATATCCGTCTTTGGGAACCAGGCGAGCGGTCCAAAGTTGCTGTAGTCCTGGCAGGCAGCGGCCGGTAAGATGGCCATCCTGCTTCATCTCCGGTTGAGGGGCGCCGCTCAGGCAGTGAGAGCCTGAAAGCGTATCCGTCTTTGGGGACCAGGCGAGTGGTCCGAAGTTGCTGTAGTCCTGACGGGCAGGGCGAGACGGCCGTCCTGCTCCACCTCCGGTTGAGGGGCGCCACTCAGGCGGTGCGAGCCTGAAAGCATATCCATCTTTGTGGACCAGGTGAGCGGTCCGAAGTTGCTGTAGTCCTGGTGGGCAGCGGCCGGCGAGACGGCCGTCCTGCTCTACCTCCAGTTGCGGCGCCGCTCCAGGCGGCTGAGCCTGAAGCATATCCGTCTTTGGGGACCAGGTGAGTGGTCCGAGTTCCTGTAGTCCTGGCGGGCAGCAGCCAGTGAGACGGCCATCCTCCTCTGCCTCCAGTTGAGGGGCGCCGCTCAGGCAGTGAGAGCCTGAAAGCATATCTATCTTTGGGGACCAGGCAAGCGGTCCAAAGTTGCTGTTGTCCTGGCGGGCAGCAGCCAGCGAGATGGCCATCCTGCTCCGCCTCCAGTTGAGGGGCGCCGCTCAGGTGGTGAGAGCCTGAAAGCGTATCTGTCTTTGGGGACCAGGCGAGCAGTCCAAAGTTGCTGTTGTCCTGGTGGGCAGTGGCCGGTGAGACGGCCATCCTGCTCCGCCTCCAGTTGAGGGGTGCCGCTCAGGTGGTGAGAGCCTGAAAGCGTATCCGTCTTTGGGGACCAGGCGAGTGGTCCGAAGTTGCTGTAGTCCTGACGGGCAGCGACCGGCGAGACGGCCATCCTGCTCCACCTCCGGTTGAGGGGCGCCACTCAGGCGGTGCGAGCCTGAAAGCATATCCATCTTTGTGGACCAGGTGAGCAGTCTGAAGTTGCTGTAGTCCTGGTGGGCAGCGGCCGGCGAGACAGCCATTCTGCTCCACCTCCAGTTGCGGGGCGCCGCTCAGGCGGTGAGAGCCTGAAAGCATATCCGTCTTTGGGGACCAGGTGAGTGGTCCGAAGTTCCTGTAGTCCTGGCGGGCAGCAGCCAGTGAGACGGCCATCCTCCTCTGCCTCCAGTTGAGGGGCGCCGCTCAGGCAGTGAGAGCCTGAAAGCATATCTATCTTTGGGGACCAGGCAAGCGGTCCAAAGTTGCTGTTGTCCTGGCGGGCAGCAGCCAGCGAGATGGCCATCCTGCTCCGCCTCCAGTTGAGGGGCGCCGCTCAGGTGGTGAGAGCCTGAAAGCGTATCTGTCTTTGGGGACCAGGCGAGCAGTCCAAAGTTGCTGTTGTCCTGGTGGGCAGTGGCCGGTGAGACGGCCATCCTGCTCCGCCTCCAGTTGAGGGGTGCCGCTCAGGTGGTGAGAGCCTGAAAGCGTATCCATCTTTGGGTACCAGGCGAGCAGTCCGAAGTTGCTGTAGTCCTGGTGGGCAGTGACCAGCGAGATGACCATTCTGCTCCACCTCCAGTTGAGGGGCGCCACTCAGGCGGTGAGAGTCTGAAAGCGTATCCATCTTTGGGGACCAGGCGAGCAGTCCAAAGTTGCTGTAGTCCTGGCGGGCAGTGACTGGCAAGACAGCCGTCCTGCTCCACCTCCGGTTGAGGGAAAGAGAAAGGAGCCTCAGATCGAAAGGTTTGTGCAGTGAAGCTGTAATTGGCAAATGGACTTTATCTGAACTATAGCTAAGAAAGCTAAGTGGTGTAGATGTGCTGGATGTGTTTCATGGGTCGCGATTTGGTTTCCCACGGCAAGTTCTGTTTCTCCAGCAGGAGGCTTTCCAGCATCCAACCACAGACATTTTCTGAGCTGTTTCTTCTGCCCGGTCCTTACCACCTTGGTCTAGGCCACTACTCTCACCTCAGAGACATTCTCGGGGAAAGACCCACTCGGGGATTTGCCCCCTGCTCAACACTACTGAGCAGGTAGTGAACACCAGGAGGTGAGTCGTGTAGGCCCTGCTTCCCCTGGCAATCTAGCACAACACCATAAGGTTTTCATCTTGCCTGTCCTGCATCTTGGTCTGGGTAGCATGAGTACAAAACAGGGTAGCTCCCTGCAACAACAGCTGCAGTCACTGTGTGCCATCTGATTTTCTTGTTTGGGGTTATTACAATGGACTGAGCCATCTGGCTCTGGATTACAAATATTTGGGTTGTGTGCATGTTAACTGTTTTTCCTTCCTAAGTGCCTCAACAACAGCTGCAATGCCGGCCTACCCCAGGCATCGCTTCAGGCTAGCCTGTTTAACATACTAGATACCCAGGGTTGTGGGACTGTGTCAAAGGGTTTTACAGTGCATGCAGAATCAATCTGAATCAAATCAGAAGTGCCAATCATTTGCTAGATTCATGCCCCACCCTTGTTCACTTGCCCTAAATAAACCAGATTGTTGGTTTTCATGTTTAATCTGGCTAGTGTGTGCCTTATTGGTTGGGTTACAGCATTATTATTGTATTATTGTACTGCTGGCCTTATTTTCCAGGGGTCTCCAGGTCAGCTGCAGAAGATCCAGCCCTGGTGGTAAGTGCAAGGAGTGTGAGCACATCATTACTGTCATTTGGTGAAGGTGAAGGTTCTATTGCTAAACTGTTTAGGCCACTAGAAGGGCTGGTGGGTAGTTATAGCATTCCAGAGGACTATACCAAAGCAGCTGTGCTACCCCAATACCATTCCTCCGGATGGATGCACCCATTCACCAAACGGTATAGCGTAGAGGTTAGAGTAACAAGCTATGAACGAGCTTGGTACATCCAGCAGACCAGACCTGGGTTTGATTCTCACAACCTCCACTTGCATACTGTGTGACTCGGAGCAAGTCACTTAACCGCCCAGTGCTCCCAGGTAGCTCCTGAAAACAGGCACTTGTGCCTAGTGGGCCTTACCCGGTTAGCAAAGACTAAAAAAAAAAACCTGTGCATAGTCATGCAGGCAGGAGTAGTAGCCCATAGGATAGTGCCACCTAGGGGTTACAACTATATTCTTTGCAAAAAAGAATGTTAATGCATCAGTTAGGATTGATATCAAACTGTAAAAAGGAGGGAAATATGTTAGGGTCTCCAACCCTAACATCCCACCCCCACCCTGCACACACCAACAGGTGTCAGGGGGTGCCTTGGGGTCATCAGCCATGCATAACAGCATTTCACCATACACTATGTGCTTGTTCTGCTGCAGTAGTGACATCATTATGTGCAGTGTATGAAACTGGCATGGATGCCCATACACTATAAAAGGTTGTGTATGAGCAGTCATACACAAACAAGAATCTTCTTGTGTCTCGAGGGTTCCCTGGTAACCAAGTACCTCTTGAGCTGCACTCTCGAGGTAATCAGTTACCAGGGAAACCTCTCGATACAAGAATATCCTTATAGTATATAGTAGAGTGTTGTTCTGTACAGAATTCCATCCCTTTCAAAATGCTGTTGCACCACAGTTCCAAAGGTCATGGAATGTGATTCTACCCTACTGTGGTAGAACAGCATTCTAGAACGTCTAGGTACTGCACAAGTCAGTTTCATTTTGAAAGCAAAAGAACTCATGCACACTTATTTCACACAGTGTTATACACTATAAAAAATACAGGATGAGCAACTCTATGCACAACCAGTGTGTTCTGCCACCTCAGGGTTCTGATTCCCGTGGACCTCTTTAGCTTTGCTCTCGAGGTCAGAAGGAATCAGAACCCCTCTCTGGCAGAACACACTGGTTGTGCACGGTTGCCCATCCAGTATTCTCTATGTTGTGTATGACTTCTCATGCACAATCCTCTTTATAGTGTATGGAAATCCATGCTCAGAACAGCATTGTTGGGCTTCACTCAGTACATCATGATCTTGTTGTGCTGCATTGGGTATGTCACCGGTGCAGCACACCAAAATCGAATGCATTCATGCATGCACGATGTTGGGCCAGGGAGGTGAAAACAGATGAGGAAACAAGCATCGCGTGAATGAATTGCGCCAAGAATGTACTTCCTAATACTGCTTAAAAGATGGTATAGACTCACCATAAACTATAAAAGATTGTCTATGGTGAGTCATTCACAGACAAGGATATTCTCTGATCTCGAGGTCTCCTTGGCAACAAACGACCTCTTGAGCTTTGCTCTTGAGGTCTAGCGTTACTCCAGGGAGACCTCTCGATCAGAAATATCCTTATAATGTATCGTTAGAGCGGCTGTTGGCCTTGGGAATCATCATTTCTAAGGGTTGTTAACTCATCGGTGTGCGTAGATATGTTTGTTAACCTATGATCCTACCTCATCGATAGGTTCGCTAACAGCAGTGGTCTCTTGCGTAATGCGCGCTTTTTTCGACACGGAAACCGACTGAAGGGGAAACCGGCGGGGAAGGACTGAAGCGGCGGTGACTTTTAAGAACGTAAGCCTTTTTTTTGATAGTGGGACCATACACTTATAAAAATAATGTATAAGTCCCTCTATCGTTAACGGTCAATTTAACCGTCTCGAGGTTGCCATGGCGGCGTAAACCTCTCGAGCTTACCTCTCGGGAGTTCCATGGTCACCTAACCTCTCGACTGTTAACTGACCGGTTAGCGATAGAACCTCATTATCCTCTATGTTGTGAATGATTCCCCATAGACAATCCTCTATATTCCAGGCATGGAATTCCATGCATAACAGGGTTCCACCATAGACTATTCTTTGTTTTTGCTTTTTTTTTGGGGGGGGCATATGCATTTGTTCGTTGAAAAAGTGAAAAAGAAATTGCCATTTTCTGCTGTTTGGTATAAAACTAGCTGTTTATTCTTCCTTGAAATGTGACTCATTTTATAGACTTGTGTTCTTAATAAGTTACATGCTGGTACTACTGGTGATGTGGGCAATATTTTTTAAGATAATCAGGTTTAGGTGTGAGGTGGTTGACTGCTCGGAATTCTGACCCCCAGAGCGATCTGCACTTAGTGCAAGTTAGGAAGTGCAGCAAACATTTCTTTATTTTTATCACGATCAGACAAGTCATATCACCCCAAAACTTTAGAAACACAAGCTTCACATTATGGTCCGCACATAATAAAAAGTCTGATGTACAGTTCCATTTGTTTTTGCTTTCTTGGGGGCAGTTGTTTATCAAAGAAGTGAAAACAAAACTGAACTGTCTGCTGCTTTTCCAGATTATGAAACAAATCTAAACAGTATCTATAAGTATAACACCACTCTTTCTTTAATTTCTTTTTATTAGTTTATTAATTTGTTTATAAAGTGATCATTATGCACATAATATATACATGTAATCAATGACTTTGTAACATATAACATTAAGTATGCATAAAATTCTTACATTAGGAGATACATTTACTTGGTCCATTTTGTACCCCAATGGATGGCTTTATCTAGATTTGATTAAATTCAACATATAAGGCAAAAATCACATACCAGCAATGCCATCAAGGTGAAGAACCTGCTGTCTAAATGAATAATTCTCGCTGTGTAAACCAGGCTATGTAAATGCCTGAACAGTCTAATAAATAAATCAACTGTAACCGCATTTGGTTGTTGAGCTTAATACCTTAGCCCCAGGCAGTGAACTACAACATTTGTTTCAGAAGCAATCTGTAGGACATTAAATACACTAGATGAGTTCTACCATTATTGGTAAATTTACCCCTCTAAGCATGCAGGCAGTTGAAGAAACTTAACAACCCACAATATTTTTGTGTTACTGGATGGTTTGAAATATCAGCATTCTCCAGTGGCATTATAATCAACATGTTTTGCAATGAACAAACTTTGAAGTCCAAGTGGAGAATAACTGAGTCCAAAAAGTCTTATAACAGACACATGCCCCCTTATTTCAAAGTGCAATTGTACCGTTTTTTTTTTTTACTTTCTGTTTATTATTTTCAATAAAACATGAAAACACATCAAATCCTGATACAGGAAAGTAGTACAAACCTGAGCAAATAACTACTCAAAAGAAAAAGTCAATAAACATATGTAGTATCCCTGTAATCTTGTACAATAGCAGTGGAGGGTAATCCGAGTGAAAGTAAGAAAAAACCAAAATGTCCATTCTGCTAGCCACTTCAGTGGCTCTGGCAGAGTCCAGAAGGTAGACTAAACAAAGCTATTAGACACAATCCCAGATTACTGTTAATCACTGACTAGTAATGATAAAAGGTAGAGTAGACTTACATCACATGTACTGCCCCCCAACAAATTTATCACTTGGATCAACATTGAATGAAACGCTATTTACCTTTCCACGAATAACAAAACAATATATCAAACGTAAGCAACTGTTATACACTAACTATAGGGATCCCTCTATATGTTGGGGTACTGCGAGCTTGAAAGGGACAGAGTTCCAAAATGGCAGCACACTGCCACAAAATACGAGGCAAGCTAAGCCACGTCATGCTAAAATCCATGATGTCCACAGAGAGGCCCTAAAAACTCAAGTCCCTAGATAAAATCAGAAGGAGCTATAGCTATCACGGGATTTAAGAATGCATGGGATAGACATAAAGGAATTCTAGAGGTCAGGGGTAAGGGGAAATAGACTTCTAGGAAAACAAACTGAACTTACAAGCTCAAATGGGCAGACTAGGTGGGCCATAGGCCCTTATCTGCCGACACTATCTATGTATCTATGTAGCTAGACTAAATCTCCCCCAGAATGAGGAGAGATCACCTTAAAGAGTTACTGACGCCTCAAAGAAAACTTTAAAAAACATAATAATTAGGTACAATTCTGCTTGCATTCCATTTATATTTTATATATCTCTCTCCTCCTCATAATTTATTACTAAGGAAATGCTTATGAATACATGATCGTTGTCCCTTAGAGTTTATTTTGAGTTCCTCTGCCTCTATAGCTTACTCCCTACTCCAAGTCATAATCCTCTGTTGTGACATCACAGTCTGTTGTCATTGGAGGAACTGTGAGGTCACAAGCAGTGCTCTATGACTTCGGGTAGGGAGAAAGCAGCAGGAATAGATGAACTCTTCAGGAGTAGATATCCTGCTTTTATACAAATGACCTCAATGATAAATGATGGGGAGGAGAAATATAGAACTAATGGGAAATACAAGGTGGATTGTGTCTAAATATTATGTTTTGTTAAAGTTTACCTGAATGTGTCACGAGCTCTTTAAGGAAAATAGAGAGTCCCAAGCTGCGACTGTTACAAACCACAGTGAATGGTAAGCCCCAAATTCAATCTTCATGGGAGTCCATTTCCTCAATCATATCCTCCACTGGTGTCCTGGCGGCAAATTCCTGCTCCGTTTCTCGAGCCACTGACCAGCATTCTGGGGGTCAGTGAACTGCCAGGACTTGCCACCATAAGTAATCCTCAATCTAGCGGGTAGCAAAAAAGAATAGATGTCTCCCACTGCATCAAACTTTTTTCTCCAGGCTCTGGTTTGAAAGGACAAGTCCGGATAGAGTTTTACATCCAACTCTTTTATCATGAGTGAATAGTTAGTGTCAGTGGCTCAGTAGGTAGCACACTCGCCTCTGAGGCCGGGAGATCAGAGGGCTGTGGGTTCAGTTCCCACATCTGGCACTTGGTTTAATATCCCAGTACTGACACTGTAATGCAGCATGAGAGGGGTGCTGCATTTCTGAGGTGCCGTCTTTCAGATGAGACGTTAAACCGAGGTCCCATCTGCCTGGATTGGTGGTAGTTCAGGTGGATGTTAAAGATCCCATGGCACTTATCGAAAAGAGTAGGGGAATTTCCCCGGTGTCCTGGCCAAATTTCCCTCATTCACTAAAAGTACCACCAACAGCTTAATCTGGTTCAAGGTCAGTTGGCATTCATCTGTATTCCCCTTCCCCGGGTCGTGCCTGAAAATAGGCAGGATTTGTCTAGTGCACTTACCCGGTCAACAAAAGCTAAATAAAAAAAAAATAATAAATAAATATACTGCTTGAGCAGCTGAAATAATCTGGTCTCCGATGTCTACTCCTGAGGTGGGTACCAAGATCACCCTGGGTTGAGTTGGAGTTGTAGATTGCACGTGCAGATTAACTCTGTATGCTCATTTTAACTGCCACCAGTCGAAATCTTCCAGTAGCTGAAGAGCCCCTCAGAGTCATTGCCTGATAAAAAGCAACAAATCAGTGCCTTTGACACTTTCGGGAACCTTGACAATGCACAGGTTCCAAGATTGCATGCATTTTCAAGTGCCTCAAGGCACCCCTGGATTTAACTGTTTTCTTGGGTTAAGGTTGTGACCACAGCCTGTGTCGTGGTGGTCTTTTCTCTGTTTCTGCCATCGTCCCGAGCAGACCATAGCTGCATTATGAGACTCTAACTTGCTAAGAGTCTTTTCTATTTTCCTAGTCATCCTTTTGATGGATTCCAAAAGGGTCTGCCAAGGTGGTTCAGTGGAAGGGCCTGGAATCTCACCATCTGCGACACTCGTGGCATCTCCGGCCTTGTCAGAAATTTGTGACTGAGGTTTCTGTGCACCAGACTGCTGGGTTTTCTGCTGCCCCATAATGAAATTTGGTATCAGTATACTCTGTATCACCTTAGGAATCTAGTGCTGGACAGGTAGAGGCTGAAGAATACAAAGATATTCAAATAATCCAAGTTTTGCACAACCAGGTTGCAGAGCTAGTGTGAGTAATGTCCTGCCTCAAAGCTGGCTCTCTAATGCCCCTCTGGTTGTACAGTTCTGATTTCATTTGAGCGGCATTGGGTGGGTTGATTGCTACAGCAACCAAGTGAAGCACATGAGGAATTTATTTATTTATTGAATTTTGGTAACCAGGTGAGCCCACTGGAACTAGAGGTCCCTTTTTCAGGGGTGACCCAGAGTTAATTATAGGCATGAAGTCATACAATGAGGATACAATACAATACACCATACAGCATGGGTTTAAAATGCAATTTACAAACAGAAGAGGATGGAAACAATGTGAACATGTTGCATTTACAAGATTAATTAAATGAACTAGACATTATACTTGACATCAAGTAACTGGAGAGACATAGCACAATACTCGGCACACAGTGCAGCAAGAACAATTGCAGGGATCAGTGCTAAAAGATAATCAGTGGAAGGGATCAGTGATAGCAAGTGCAATACAAGTTGTTGAGAAGAAAGGTTTTTAACCCTTTCTTGAAGCACTTGAATGAGGGGGAGTTTTGCAGTTCATGAGGTAGGGAGTTCCAGAAAGAGGGTGCAGAATAAGCATAAGACCTCATCCTTCAGTTTGTTTTGACTCTGGGCACTTCAAGCAGTTTATGACCAGAGTGCCGGAGGATGCACCTTGCAAGCTTGGGTGTTAGCAAGCCCGAGAGGCTGGGCAGAGTAAAAAGTGAGGTGAACTTGTAGGCCAGGCATAACAGGGAGTACATCATTCGCCCCTCCAGGGAGGGCCAGCTCATGGAGGATAGGACCTCAAAATGATGCTCTCTGGGAGGGGCCTCAGCAACGAAATGGCTAACCTTATTGTAAAGAACCTTGAGCCTACTAGTCTCAGAGCTCTTGAGGGACTGGAGTATAGGGGCACCGTAGAACAGGGTGAGGAACAGGACACAATTTGCTATGGCAACCCTAGATTCTGGAAAGAGTGCATGACCCAGGTGATATAATAGACCAATTTTCTGGTGTAATATCTCAGCAACCTGATCAATACGGGGGTTTAAAGGTGAGTTCCTGGTCTATGAGGACCCCCAGATATTTTATCTTGTCTACCACTTCAGTTTGTTCACCAGCTAAGGTGACTACCAAGAGATGGAGCTGTCTGGCTGGGCCAAGGTGCTTGGGGCCAAAGAGTATTGCCTTGCTTTTGGTAGTATTAAGGACAAGCCTACTGTCAAGGAACTAGTTCTCTAGCATAGCAAAATCAGTGGCAAGCTGGTAATTTATCAGGTTTAAGTTGGCACAGCTTCAGTAGAGAACTGCACCATCTGCACACAGAAGTAGGTACTCTCCCCCACAGTGGTTGGGCAGGTCATTGATAAATAAGGAAAAGAGCAGGGGGCCAAGGATAGGCCCCTGCGGGTTGCCGTCTGTGATAGGTCTCAAGCAGGAGTGAGCACCAAACAATTTGACCTCCTGGTACCTACTGGTTAAGTAATGCCTGAAGCACTGTTGTGAGTGGCTGTCAAATCCTATACATTGCAGCTTGCAGAAGAGTAGATTATGATCAACCAAGTCAAACGTCTTGGTTAGATCAATAAAGATTGTCTCAGTTGGCACCCTTTTGTCTGCAGCATCCAGAGCATTTGCAGTCAGTTTAATCAGGGCAGTACTGGTGCCGTGGTGCTTCCTGAAGCTGACTGTCAATGAGTAGGTGGTGTAGCTCCAGATAGTCTTGGACTTGGTTGTAGACTAACTTTTCATGTACCTTAGACAGTGAGATGTGTAGGGAGATGGGGTGATAGTTTTCCACAGTGTCTCTTTGGCCACCTTTGTGGACAGGAACCACCACTGTTATTTTCCATTTTTCTGGGATTTTTCCTTCAAGGAATGATCTGTTAATGAGGAGGGTAATGGGGCGAGCAATGACTAGAGCAGTACGTTTAAGTAGTCTAGGCTCCAGGCTGTCAAATCCAGCCGCACCATCTGATTTAATGTGTTTTAGGAGGCTGTACACTTCCTGATTTTTAACAAGTCGCAGACTGAAGTGGGGGTTCTGGGCATCGGCTGTTTCTTGACCCATGGGTGGTAGAGGAGACCTGGAAGATGCAGGTTTGAATCTAGCTAGATCCGTGAAAAAGCAATTAAAGGCATTAGCAATGAGTTTGGGTTCACTAATGCTGTGGCCATTAGCCACAATAGTAGCTGCAGTGGAGTGAGTATGTCCTTTTATTAGGGTATTGATTTGCTCTCAGAAGCGCTTTGGGTTGGTCAGATCATTACCCTGTAGCCTCCTAACATGACCTTTCTTGGCTGACTTGGCATTCTTTTTGCACACGTTTTGCAATTCCCCATAGTTATACCAGTCAATCTTAGGACCAGAACGCTTAAAGGTCCCCCATGCTTTGAAGACGCCATTTTCTGCCTACAGAAACACGGTTACAGTAACAAAGTTAGATAAGAAAACGAAAGTCATGTAAACATTTAAAGGCTAGTATACTTGAAATGAGTACATTTACTCTCCTTCTGGTCTCCAATTGCCTGCCTCGAGATCCATTCCCATCAGTAGTACCCCTTCCCCCAATCCCTCACTGAGTACTTTATGTGCATGCTCATATATGCATCTATCACTCAATCAAAATCTTTATTTAACCAGGCGAACACCGTTGAGCAAAGCTAATTTTCGAGGTGGACCTGGACATTGATACAGGTTACATACACAACAGAAACATAATACAAGTTAAATTACAATAAAAATTGAACAAGAATAATGAACACAAGGATAACAGTACTAAGTCTTGGTAAAACAAATATTAAAAATGTATACAAAAATAAACAAGAGGTTCGCTGCACTGTATGAAGGGCATAATAGATACAAGATGCAAGGAGTATACAGAGTGCAAAAGAGAGGGCTCTTTAGATTAGGTAAGAAGTAGAAGGATTGTTCCATAAAGAGAGGGGAAAGAGGGAGAAGGTAGAGGGTAGAGGTAGAGGGAGGAAAGCCAAATGGGCGGTGGTAGCCATTTGATGGCCACTGATTGCAGAGTGCTGCTAAGACCACCATGGAAAAGGGCGCAGGATGCTGGGTCAAGGTAAGGGGAGGAGGAGGGGCTATGTATAAGGGTCAGAGGACAATGGAGAGTGGGAGGCTCAATTCAAGTAATTAGGCAGGATCACGTTTTGGGTCAACGTTACTTTGCACGCTAGGCTGGGATACTTAATCAAAACTTTTTTACAATGTTGGGACGGTATTCAGGACTATTTTTTTTTATACATTTTACTTTGCAGGGGGATGACCACTATGGCATCATTATTTGGCTAAGAGGAAAGAGGAAATATACCCTCTATGGGAGAGAACTGGGGAAGGAAGTTGCTGGGCTCATGAGCAAGGGGGGGGGCGCCTGGGACTGTAGCACTGCTACAGATTACTAAGGTAGAATTGGTTGGTAAAAATGGTTCCTCAATCAGAATTGGTAATTTCCTCTCAGAATGCAAATGGATTCAACAACCCAAACAAGAGATACAAAGTCCTCTCCCTGCTCAAAAGGCAAAACCCCTCATTTATCTTATTGCAAGAAATGCATCTTGACCAGCAAGAGCATCAGAAGCTGTGAAAATCTGTTTTTTCCCAGGTAATCTCATCTTCATATTGGTGTGGGGGGGGGCAAACGAAGAGGGGTAGTGATTCCGATCCCTGTACCTCTCCATATCACATTACTTTGACCTATGCAGACCCCAAGGGGCATCTGCCCATTGCGGTGGGCACTTTTGAGGGGGCTCCTCTGACTCTGGCTAGTCCCTATGTTCCCCTGGTGTAAGATGCTGTCACAGTACATACACTGTAACAAAAAATTATGGAACATCAACAGGGACTTCTACTAGTGGGAGGGGACTATAATATGACCCTGGATGACAGAGACACCACAACCCTAGACCCCTGACGCGCTCAGCTGCCCAGAAAATGACTCCGAGATACATGAGGGAAATGGGATGGGTGGCTATATGGCATACTCTAAACCCCTCAAAGCAAATGTACATGCACTATTCAGCCCCACATAGGGTGTACACTCGAATAGATCTGTGTCATACCTCAAGGGAGCATGCCTATCTTCTTAAAAAACTGTGACATTCTCCCTTTTGTACCCTCGGACCACTCTTCAAGTTTTTCTCACTCTAAATTGGGTTTTAGAGTGCAAGTGCACTTTATGGGGCTTTAAAAATTTCTATTTGAAAGCAAAGGAATTCCAAGAAATGGTAAAAATCAGAATCCCACAAATATTAGTAGAGAATGACTCCCAGGAGGTGGGATCCACAACCCTCTGGGATACAATAAAGTTGGTACTGTGAGAGGATATTGTAAGTTTTGTCTCTCATTACCAGAAGGAACAGACAGCTAAACTGAACATGCTTTAACAGCAACTGTGTGGTTTACAACAGCAACATGCTGTTGGAGATGAATCTGTTTACTCTTTATAAGAAGCTACAAAACAACAAGTACAACATCTATTGGACATTAAAACCAAACAGGTCTTACAGTACCCGAAACAAAAATATTACGAGGGTGGTCCGAAGGCCACTCGAATATTGGCACACAGGTTAGGACAGCAAGTGACACAAAATACAATAACCCAGATGTGCTCTCAGCAAATGGGGAACCTTAGTAGGATTCCCTCAGAAATTGCAGAGGCATTTAGATGTTATTATAATACATTATGCACCTGAGCACCCCCCATAGTCCTCAAGCCATCGCCCAGTTCCCAGCAAATTTAAGGTTCCCACAGCTTACTCAGGAGCACATGCCTGGACTAGAGGCCCCTATCACCCTGGTGGAATTAGACGGAGTTGTAAGGGACCTAAACACAGGAAAATCTCCAGGATCAGAGTCTCACAGGAGAATTTTATAAAACCTTTAAGGAGCACTTGTTGCCCACTTGCAGAAGGCCTGTCAGGAGGTACTGGAGGGGGAACGTATCCCCCCCAATCCTGGAGATATGCTGTAATTTCAAGTATACCCAAGCCAGGAAAGGACCCCAGTTTGTGCAGTTCATATGGTCCCATTTCTGTTTTAAACTACTATAAACTGTTCGCATCTATTCTGACTAAAAGATTGGAGTTGGTCATGCCATTACTGATTGACCCAGATCAAAGTGGATTCATAACCTCCAGACAAACACAAGACAACATTAAAAGAACACTTCATCTCTTGTACCATGCCTCCCGGTTGGGGGCTCCTTTCTTGTTATTAAGCCTAGATGCTGAGGAGGCCTTCAACCAGGTGGCATGGCCATTTTTGATGGCGTCATTGGGATCCTTCGGCTTCTCCAAACAATTTCAATGTTTGATTATGGGCCTCTATGACCACCCCATGGCCTACATCAAAATTAATGGGACTATCACCCCCCAACCAATTTCTTTACATAGGGGCACTTGGCAGGGTGCCCCCCTTACCACCCTGCTGTTTGTAATTTATCTGGAGCCTCTAGCACAGGCCCTTAAACAAGTGGAACATATCACTGGACTGGTGGCAGGTGAGCAACACAATCTGCATTATACACAGACAATTTGTTAATTTAGCTTAGCCAGAGTAATCCTTGCCACACCTGTGGGCCCTGCTCGAGGGATTTGGAGGGGTGGCAGGCTACAAAATTTATATGGCTAAGACGGAGGTCTTGCAGGTGAATTACTCCCCAATGGATACTGTGAAACAAAAATTTCCTTTACGCTGGGGCATCTCGCATTTAAAATACTTGGGGGTGCAGCTAACTACAAGTTCAGCACATCTATACCAACACAACTATGCCCCATTACTTAGACAGTTTACATTAGACATAGAAAAATAGAATATTCTACTTAGAAACATAGAATTTGTCAGCCGATAAGGACCATACAGCCCACCTAGTCTGCCCATTTCCCTACTTGGTTTGGCAATCCCTACTCTTATCTGGACTGCCTTTCCCCTGCTCTGCTGTACAGCAGGGTGCCCCTTTATGCTTATCCCATGCACTTTTGAACCCCTGTACTGTTTTCACTTCCACCACCTCTGCTGGTAGGCTGTTCCACGTATCCACCACCTTCTCTGTGAAAAAATACTTCCTAGCATTCCCCCTAAGCCTCCCTCCCTCCACCCTCATGTTATGTCCCCTTGTCCTTGTGCACTTTCTTCTTGGAAATATGCTCCCCTTCTATACCCTGTTTATTCCTCTAAGATATTTGAAAGTCTCTATCATATCCCCTCTCTCCCTTTTCTCTTCCAGTGAACAGATGTTAAGTTCCTTGAGTCTTTCCTCATAAGGCTTGTGGCGCAGTCCATGTATAATTTTTGTTGCTCTTCTCTGGACTGTTCCATTTTGTCTATGTCCTTCCTGAGATGCGAGCTCCAGAATTGGACACAGTATTCCAGATGAGGCCTCACCAGTGATCTGTACAGTGGCATCACCACTTCATTCCTCCTACTGGTTATGCCCCTTCCTTTGCACCCCAGCATTCTGTTTGCTTTCCCCACTGCTTTTTCGCACTGTTTGGCTGACTTCAGGTCATCAGATATGATAACCTCCAGGTCTCTCTCCTGACTTGTGGTGGCTAGAACCTGCCCCCCCCCCAATCCTGCATTCCTCTCTTGGGTTTCTCTGTCCCGGGTGCATTATCTTGCACTTCTTAGCACTGAAACCCAACTGCCAAACCCTTGACTATTCCTCAGGTAGTGTTATGTCATTTCTCATTTTATCTAGCTCCTCCTTTGTGTTGACTCTGTTACAGATCTTGGTGTCATCTGTGAACAGGCATACTTTCCCCTCCAGTCCCTCTGCAAAGTCGTTTATGAAGACACTGAATAGGACTGGACCCAGTACTGATCCCTGTGGAATCCCGCTGCTCACATTCCCCTCTTCGGATTTTAAGCCATTTACTACCACCCTCTGGGTCCTGCCTTTTAGCCAGTTTCCAGCCCATTTTACCACTTTAAAGCCCACACCCAGATTCCCCAATTTGTTAAGTAACCTTCTATGTGGAACAGTGTCGAAGGCCTTACTGAAATCCAAGTAGGGCACATCCACCACACTACTCTGATCCACCACCCTGGTCACCCAGTCAAAGAAATTGAAAAGATTAGTCTGACAGGACCTGCCCTCAGTGAATCCATGCTGCCTTGGGTCTTTTGCACTGCTTGACTCCAGGATCTTCACTACCCTCTCTTTAAGCAGGGACTCCATCAGCTTCCCCACCTGAGGCTTACAGGTCTGTAATTGCCTGCCTCCTCCCTAGTTCCAGTCTTGTGCAGGGGGACCACCTCTGCCCTCCTCCAGTCCCCAGGTACCTCCCCCATCTCTAGTGATTGGTTGAAGAGGGTTGCCAGTGGACCTGCTAGGACTTCCCTGAGTTCCTTCAACACTCTAGGGTGAATCCCATATGGCCCTATTGCCTTGTCTGTCCACTTTCTTTAATACAGAGGGCAGAAGTGGTTTGTATGAACTTGCTCCCCAGGTTTTTATACTTGGCCACTAGGTCCTGTAGCAAGACACAAAGTAAAAAGGATAGGGTCAGGAAACCAAGCTGGCTAAGAAGGGAGGTGTTGGTGAAGGTGAGGGAAAAAGGCAGCCTTCAGGAGATTCAACAGATCCAGGAAGACAGTGGATAGGGAGGAGTACCTGAGGAAGTCAGGGGAGGTGACCAGAATAGTAAGGGCAGCCACGGCATCCAGAGAGTTGAGGCTGGCACAGGGCATCAAGGATGGACAGAAAGACATCTTCAGGTACATAAGAGAGAGGAGGATGTGCAAGGAACAAATAGCAAGGATCAGGAAGGATGGGGGTGGGCAGAAAAAGGGGCAGAGCAGGCGGAAGTGCTGAATGAATACTTCTGTTCTGCATTTACTAAGGAGAAGAATGGGACACTGTCTCAGGGGTTAGGGAAGTTAGGCACAGGGGAAGGGAGTGACGGATGGGGAAATCACAGCGGGCAGGGTACTAGAGGGTTTAAGGGCACTAAAGGTGGATAAGGCACCAGGACCAGATGGCATACACCACCAGGTTCTGAAGGAACTGGCAGAGGTCCTGGCAGAGCCATTAGCGGACTTGTTCAGCACCTCCCTGGAAACAGGGTGCGTGCCCCATGACTGGAGGATGGCTCACGTGGTACCTCTCCACAAAAGCAGACCCAAGGATGAACCAGGCAACTATATACCAGTAAGCCTCACATCCATCGTAGGGAAGTAAATGGAGGCGATCATCAAGGAGAGGCTGGTAACCTTTGTGGAAGGAAATGGGCTCCAGAACAGTAAGCAACATGGGTTTGTCTCGGCAGATCCTACCAGACCAACCTAGTGGACTATTATGACTGGGTGACTAGCCGGTCCGGTGGCGCTGAGGGTTGAGGTGCTGGACGCCACACCTCCGCCATGCCGGTGACCCGGGTTCAGGAGCGAGCTCGGGGTGCCGGGGGTTGGCAGGGGAAGGATTGGATTGAGCGCTTGCTGGGCTGCTCTCTTCTCCCAGGGGGAGGGTATTGGGAGGTCTGGAACTCTAACGGCCCCTGGTGGAGACCAGGGGTGCTACAGAGCACTGGACTGCACATAGACAGCACGGCCTGATGCAGGCAGGGTTGCCGAGCGCCGCAGAGTCGGGATGTCCACCACGCTTGGGGGAGGACAGCATATAAGGGGAAAAGCCCCTCCTGCTGGACAGGCAATGGCTCCTCCAGTGCAGCTGCCACACGCCCAATGCTGGTTCTCCACCACTGCCCCTTCGATCTCCCTGGGACAGTAGCCCCCACGTGTCCCCAGGGAGTTGTAACGACTTTGAAGATGATGGGGAACACAGCAGGCAGTAGAGCAGTTCAGGTAAGCGAGATAGCCTGAGAGAGTTCCGGTCAGGAGAAGAGAAAAATTTGACAAAAAAAAAAAATGACTGGGTGACTAGGGAACTGGATAAGGGCCATACGGTTAACGTCCTATAGCTGGACTTCAGCAAGACTTTTGATTCAGTGCACATGGGAGGCTGATTAGCAAGGAAGGTTACCTAGGAACAGGGGAAAAGATGGTTAACTGGATTAAGAACTGGTTGTAGGGAAGACAACAGATGGTGGTGGTGGGAGGGGAACTCTCAGCTCTGAGGGCTGTAACAAGCGGGGTACCGCAAGGGATCGGTACTGGGCCTGATACTGTTTGGCATTTTCATTGCTGACATCTCACATGGCACAAAGAACAAGATAAGTCTCTTTGCAGATGACACCAAGATTGGAGCAGTAGTGGATGACACAGAAGGGTGGCAGGGGCTGCAGGAGGATCCGGCTAAACTTGAGTGTTGGTCAGACACATAGCAGCTGAGGTTCAATGTCAAGAAGTGCAAAGTCATGCACTTGGGAGCAAGGAACCCAAAGAGGAACTATCAGATGGGAGGGGTGCAGATAGCCACTACAGAGGAGGAAAAGGATCTTGGAGAGGTTGTAACAGGGTAAATGAACCACTCTGCACTGTGCAGGAAGGCAGCAGCTAAAACCACAGGATGCTGGGGTGTATCTCTAGAGGAATCTCCTCCAGGAGGAGGGTTACGATTGTGCCTCTGTACAGGTCACTGGTGAGGCCGCACCTGGAGTACTGTATGCAGTACTGGCACCCATACTTAAAGAAGGATATGAGACTACTGGAAGGGGGTCCAATGCAGAGCAACAAGGATGTTCCTGGGATTGGAAGACAAGCCCTACAAGGTGAGGCTGAGGGAGCTGAACATGTACTCCCTGGAAGAGAGGAGGGATGGGGGGGATATGATTGTGACCTTTAAATACATGATGGGCATTAACAGGACTGGCACGGAGGGGATTTTTAAGTTAAGGGGGGAAGGGACACGAGAGGGCATGGTCTGAGACTGGAGGGAGGAAGATTCAGGAGGGAAATGAGGAGGCACTTTTTCACGGAAAGGGTGGTATCTAGGTGGAATGCGTTTCCTGAAGAGGTGGTGTCCTGCAAGTCGGTTAGTAGTTTTAAAAGGGGATGGGACAAAGTGAAAGGGAGGGTCAACATGGGGGAGGGGAGGTAGAGGTAGCTGCAAAATATAGGGGTTGCTAGCTGCACACTCGAGCAGACATGATAGACCATGTGGCCTGTATCTGCTGGCAGTTTCGTATGTTCGTATGTTCATCGCTTCCCATTGCCCTCCCCCACCATCCTTTTAGAGAGAGAAACAAAAAGATATCTCATTATTATTATCGGGAATTGTTCTACAATGGTTCACCTCATTCCTCACTGGGAGATCACAAAGAGTTGTGTCGGGGTTTTTTTCCTCTGGCCCAACTCCTTTGTTGTGTGGAGTGCCTCAGGGTTCTGTGCTGTTTCCCATGTTGTTCGCAGTGTATATGCTACTCCTCGGAGACATTATAAGATGGTATGGGCTGAGGTTTCACTGCTATGCAGATGATACCCAGCTATACCTATCTTTTGCACCCAACCAAGATGGAGCTCTTTCCGTGTTTAACAACTGTCTGGAAGAAATCCAGGATTGGATGGATTCTAGTTGGTTGAAGCTGAACTCAGAAAAGACAAGAGGTTTTGGTTGTGGACCCGGGCTGTCAGATAGAGGGGTCGTGTGTTGGTACGCCCTCTGGAATTTTCCTTGGCGGCATTTCACTTCCGACCTCTGAACGGATGCGTAACCTTGGGGTTATTTTATTTATCAAGTCTAGGATTACAAATACCTTTGAGCCTTGGCTCTTTTACAAAGGTTCCACGTCAGAGAAATACAAATTACGGGGAACATCAAGACAGACATTACAACAATGTGGACATTGCAAACAGAGTACAGATTAATACAATTCAAGAGTAGCATTGTAACAAGGCAGCCAGCGGCATTTGTCAGAGAAAACAGACGACAGATAAGAAGTGCCAGAGTCATAGGGAGAGGGGAGGGGGGGGAGAGAAGGAATGTAGGAAGGGTGGGGAGAGGGTGAAAAGTGCAGCATTGGGTATGTGATGTACAAGATGTGAGGGTAGAATCCAGTGAGGAGGGGAGGGGGGGAACACTAAAGCAGGAAGGGAAGTGGAGAAACAAGGTTAAGTTGGGCAGTCACAGGAGCTGTTGGTAGTGAGATTGTCCTGGAGCCTAGTTTTAAACATACCAATTGTTGGGGCAAAGGAGATGGTTGGGCTGAGGCCATTGAACCAGAGTGGAGCTCAATAAGCAAAAGAGCATTATCCCTGTGAAGTGTGACAGTGGGGGACTTTCAGTAGCTGTAGCGTGGATCTCCTAAGGCACCTTTTATTAATTCGGTGTTGTAACAGAGTTGAGACCCCAGAAGGTGCAAGGCCAAGGTAGATTTTTTTCACCATGGAGCAGGTAAGAAACTTTATGCGGTTTGATAGTTGGAGCCAGACGGTCTGAGTGTACAGGTCACATGTGTGGGTGACCCGATGAGCACCAGTGATGAGCCGACATGCCTTATTTAAGGCAGTTGAGAGGCGTCTAAGGGTTGTGGTTGTGGCCGAGCCATAAATGATGAGACCATAGTCTATTACAGAGATCACAGAGCTCAGGACTGCAACCTTCAAAACTTATGGCATGATCTTGGACGACAGACTGACACTACAGTCTCAAGTGTCAGCTGTTGTCAAGACTCCCTTTTACCATTTTAGGAATATCGCCAGAGTTAAGCACCTTGTTCCGTCTGACACCCTACCAATGTTGGTCCACGCCTTTGTGTCCTCGCGTCTGGACTACTGCAACTCCCTGTACTTTGGGCTTTCTGGGGTTGAAATCCATCGCCTACAGCTCGTGCAGAACGCAGCAGCCCGGGTTTTGACTAGGACAAGTATGTCCTGTCATATTACCCCGGTGCTGTGTGAACTGACTGGCTACCTATACAGTGGCAGATCGCCTTTAAAGTCAGTTTACTGACTTTCAAAACCATTCATGATCAGGGTCCGGCCTATCTGAAAGAACTTCTGGTGCCCTACTGCCCCAACCGATCACTCCGCTCGGCCGACGAGGGGTTGCTAGAGATTCACGCGACGAAGCCTAAATCTTCTGGCTGTAGAGAATTCTCTTATGCTGCACCCACTCTTTGGAATTCTCTACCCCGCCGGTTACGGGAGTGCACCTCCGTGGAGGCGTTTAAGAGTAATTTGAAAACTTATTTTTGGCAAATGGCCTTTTTGGATGGCTGATTATATTGTAGTTGCTGATTGTGTTGTGGTTTTATTTTTATTTATCTTGAATTTGAATGCTTGATGTTTTTGTGTTATAATTTTATTTATGTGTATTACTGGATTTTAATATTTGATGTTATTGTTTTAATAAGTTCAGCGCCTTGGAAAAATGAAAGGCGCTCTATAAATAAATTTATTATTATTATTAATTATATGTGGGACTCTTGACCTCATAGGATAAAATTTATGACCCTTCAGCTTCCGTATAGAGCAGGAGGATTGTCATTACCCTACCTTTATAACTATTATGTAGCCTCCCAGATCAGGATAATCTTCTTATGGCTTCATCGCTCCTATGTTGCAAAATAGAGTGAGCTTGAAAAACGAGAAGATTTGACTAATCTAGACAAAATTCTCCTTAGTCAACCCCCGATACCTCTTAATCAGATAATAAATAATCCATGTACTAAAAATACTCTGCTGTGTTGGAGGAAACTTTGGACCTCTAGACAGCTTGCTCCATACAAACATCTTATGCACAACCTGCCGTATCTTCAGTCCTTCCAACCTGCCAGGCTGGACCATGGATTTCAGACTTGATATTCAAACATTCTTACATTTCTAAAAAAAGAATCACTGCAAGCCTGGTGGTGCTGAGGATTGAGGTGCTGGACGCCACACCTCGCACTACGCCGATGACCCGGGTTCAGGAATGGACTCGGTCACCGGGGCCGGATGGGGGAAGGAGGATCAGTCCTGGGTCCCACACTATTTAATATCCTTATAGCCACGGTAACGGGTACATCTAACACCTGGGCTAATAAATTTGCAGATGACATTAAGGTGGGTTCCCTAGTATCAAATAGCCAGGATGCAGTGCTCTTTCAAAATAGTATAGATTCTATAGTTAAAGAAACAGAACTGAAGAAATTACACTTTTAATTTAGAAAAATGTAAAATCATGCATCTGGGTAAAAGAAACCAAGGTTTTACATATAACCTAAATGAGTACTGTGGAAGGGGCTGTCTGCTCTCTACCCCCATGTATTTTGAAGTGTTAAATAGGTGTTTGTAAATACCTATCTGCAGTCAAATGGCAGCTAAAGTTTTCAATTATTTGGGTTGGAAAACAGGAACTTTTCCTCTGTGTAGAAACCTGTTGCAACAGTACTTAGCTCTCTGCTCTCTCTTCTGTCCCTTCATTCCTTTGTTTATTTCATCTGTTCCCCTGCTCATGGAATGGCCACCTGTGAGCAGTCCCTCTCCCCCTAATCTCTCTCTTTGTGTCCTCTTTCTTTGTTTTGCACCCAGATATTGCTAAAACTGCGGTTTGACTGTGGAACCCCCCCCCCATCTAGTTTCACATAGGTGGTTTTTAAGACTTTATGGCCCAGATATTCAAACTGCGCTCAAAAGTAGCGCAACAGCAGGAGCAAGCACAAACCAGTTGCGCAAATGCGATGATATTCAAACATGGAGCAGAGCAAATTGCGCAAGCAACCAACGTCTCAATATCGCACATACTGCGCCATGGCGCAACCAGGTAGGAGAGGCTGAGCCAAAATGCTGCGCTATGGCGCAACCATGGAAGCTCAGCTGAGCAGTGCAGAGCTGCCATAGCGCAAGCACAGCCCCCCAGAGCAATGGAACTGCACATCCAGGAGGCAGGCTGGGCCCACTGCCAGCCATGCCACACATGGGCACAGGAACTCACTGCAGAACCCACACCACACTGGCACACCCCAAGCACAGCATCACTGGGGTGGGACGGATGATCCACGTGCCCATGGGGACAAGCCAACAAAAGCATAGCAGAGCCATGACACCCCAGCACAACCACTGGCAGGCAGAGAGTGCACACCGGGATTGACAACCACAGTGACATCAGTCCCTCCTGCACGCACAGCACAGCGTGCAACTGCCCCCAAGACACCATGTGCAGTGACAGGCACTGCAGGAAACACCATGCCCCATGCCACACGGCAACCCCATGCTGCAGAGAAGCAGACCAGCCAGACCACCCTGTGCACCCAGCAGTGGGTGGGCAGCAGATGGCAAGAGCAACAGAAAGGCAATGCTATGCTGGTGATACCTCCCATGGACACACACACACACACACACACATATACCCAGGACCATAGTAGCCCAGATGGCATGTACACCCCTGCAACGGAGCACCCAGAGCCAGTTGCAAAGCAGACACCAACACAGCAGTTGTACCAAAATAGAAATGTATATTGAAATAAAACAGTGAACAATAAAGTTATAACTATGTACAAGTTGGGGGGACGGGTAAAAGGCAGGGGTTCAAGGGGAGGGAAAAACTTGGAGAGGAAGGCAGGGTGAAAGGGATGGGTGAAGGTCAAATGAAAGGTGGGCTACGGCCCAGCAGGCTCCTGCTCCTCCCTGCCGTCGTCCCTCCTATGTCTCGCCGTTCCCCTGGCCTGTAGGACTTGCAGGAGCTCCGGTTTGCTGACCACAACCTGGGTCAGGCGCCGCACATCATGCGCCATGCACTGAAGCACACCGAGGCTAGGAAAATGGGAACACAGTCAATGGCTGAGACTGACCACAACCCTGAACACCACCCAACCTGCAACCCATCTAACCCAATGTGCTGCACATGTGATGGCATGCACCCACCACAGTGAACATGCACATGGCCATCACAAACAGGCGGCACCAGCCATGCACCACCGCCCTACACACACTGCCCATGTCAATCACAGTACAAACTAGGCTGTCATGTGATGTTGCAACGTGGTGTGATGCCAGTTACAGCTATGTGCCCAGTGCATGTCTGGACCACCTGTGATGCATACACAGACGTGTCATGATGCTGCACTGTGATGCAGGTCACCTGTGTCACGCCTACATACATGGATACATAGACAGTGTCGGCAGATAAGGGCCTATGGGACACCCAGTCTGGCCATTTGGCCTTGTATGATCACTCTCTTGTCCTATAAGTCCGTTCCCCCTCACCCCTGACCTCCAGAAGTCCCTCATGGTGAACCCACACATATAGATATCCCGTGACCAAGTCAGCCCCCACCACATCCTCTTGCAGGGTGTTCCACTCGTCCACCACCCATTATGTGAAGAAACACTTTCGCATGTTCCTCTTAAACGAGCCCCCTCCAACTGCATCCCATGCCCTCTAGTCCTGGAACATCCTTTATGCTGACAAATATTGTTTCCTGCACTCTGTTCCCCCCTGTACAATACTTGTATGTCCCCATCATATCCCCACACCCTCCTCCCCTCCAGGGAGTACATGTTCAGTTCCGTCAACCGGTCTGCATAGGACTTGTGATGCAATCCATGCACCATCCATGTCATCCTCCTGTGAACGCTCTCCACCCAGTCCCTGTCCATACGCAGGTATGTTTTCCGGAACTGTACACTGTACTCCAGTGTGGGGACTCACTAGTGTTTCGTCTAGTGGAACTACGACCTCCCATTTGGTTGTGTCCATCATGGTTGGTGGTCCTGCCCCCCCAGCATGCAATAGCATCCATGACGTAATGATACTCACACTCCTCCAGCAGCTCGGTCTGCCGCTGCTGCTGCTGCTGTTGCTGCTGCTGATGCTGCTGCTGCTGTTGCCCGACGGCCTGTGGCACTGGGGCCCTGGCATGGCCCACATCAGCCTCGTCCGCCTCACCATCCGCCTGTGGGAGACATATGGTGAGACAAACATCAGTGTGACTCAAAAGCAGAGTGCCCCCTGCCCCAGTAAGACTGCCTGCCCACACAGCCATAACCATCCATCGCATAGCTGCACACACTGACACACCGATGCACAGCCACCCAGGCACACACACACCCCTACAGAGAATATAGGTGAATAGATGGTACACTCACGTGGCCTAGGCACCAGGCCCCGCCTGGCATGGGAACGCAGCCGCGCTAACAGTTCGGGGTCCTCTCCGGGGGATCACTGTACCGTGCCGCACTGCCCGCAGACCGCCCCGCCAGTGACCCCACCAGGTCAGTGGCCACTTGCTGCCACACATGGGTCCTAGGTCCAGTGAGGGGGCCTCACCATATAGTCCCTCATAGTGGGGCTCCACTAGGGCCACCAGGTTGGCCACTTCAACTGGGCTCCAGGACACCGCCCTCCTCCGCCATGGGCCCCAACTTTACAGCAGGCAATATGGCGCCCAGCTGCGCTGTGACCCCACGTGGGTTGTTAGCGCATAGACCAGCACAGAGCTCCAATCGCTGTTTGCACAGCGCCGTCACTTTTACATGGCGCTGTAACCAGACAGCGCAATAGGGACGCATTACAGGCATGCCCACAGCGCCAGGGGTCAGAGGGCATACAAGGTCACGCACGACACAAGGCTACGTGACAGCGCCATAGGATGTATAGGGCATCCTGCACGACTGCTAAGCAGAGCACCAGTGCCACAGTGGACTATCGCGCAGAAGTGCCACAGCGCCATATAGTGCCCAGTGCTGTAGCGCCACTGGCACAATGGTGGCCATGGCCAGAATCGCCTATCGCGCTCAGCAGGTCTGCAGCGCGATCGACGCATGCGTAACCTGTCTGGGCATGCACAATGCAGTGTAGCACACAGCCAGAAACATGCGCCATCGGCTCAGCCGGACCTTCCCTATTGCGCTAAGCGCAAATACGCGATATTCAGCCGACATATGCAAATCAGTCGATCAGCCATGCAAAGGCGCAGTGGCACGATTAGCATGTCATTAAAGTTGCACCACTACCTCATTTGCATGTGTCGCTATAAAAGTGCGACACTGGGTTGTGGCAGCCAGATTTGGTTGTTGCAGCTGAGAGGTGAGTTACATGCTGTGTTATGCTCAGGACAATGCTCATGGGCAGGGTGCTGGAGGATGTCACAGGTTGAGGGGCTGGAGCATGATGAGGGCACTTAGAAAGGGCAGAGGGCACCTTTCCATCAGTATCTGCCATGCGGCGAGGAAAGGGGGGGGCTTTGGCCCCCGGCCTGCAGCTATGCTCATGGGGAAATGCTGTGGACTGCACAGTGACAGGTGTCCACTTCCACCCATACAGATCAGCATGAGTGACGAGAACCAGGCCGAGGCTGTGGACGGCGGGCGTAGGAGGAGGCCGAACTTCACCACAACAAAGACCGAGGCCCTCTTCCAGGCCTACCTGGAGGATGAGCCGCTTTTGAGTGGGCGGAGGGGCACTCCTCAGCAGCGTGCAGCTGCATGGGAGGGGGTAGCTCTGGCCGTCAACCTGCACGGAAGCCACCAGCGCTCCATGCAGGAATGCCGCAAGAAGATGGGGACTGACCGCAGGAGGCTGAAGGAGAAGGTGGCAGCCTTCAGGGGGGCACATGCTGCCACTGGTGGGGGACCACCAGTGGTGTTGCAGCTGACCCCGACCGAGGAGACACTGGTTGCGGCCATGCAGCCGAGTGCCATTGCAGGTGTTCCTGGCGGAGGATTCCAGACAGGTGGAAGCCCATCACTGCACGGTATGTCATGGTGATGTTGTGGGGGGGGGGCTGTTGTTCACATGCACTCACATTACTCTCTTTCTGTTTCAGATCCTGTTCATCTGCAGGAGATGGTGGTGGTGGGTGCTGACAGTGAGGCAGACCTGCTGGACCAGGTGGAGGGACCTTCCACCTCCGCCAGCAGCCTGCACGCACTGCAGCAGCAGGCCGGCTGGGCCGACAACTCCGCCGGCAGTGATACGGGTGCAGGGGGTGCACAGCCTGTTTCACAGCAGTTTGGCATGCAGGTGTGCCAGCATGCTGTGCCTATGGCAGTGGCACGCACCGGCACTATTGATGATGGCAGGCCTGCAATGGCCAGTGAGAGGTGTGTGTCCCACGAGGGACACATGGCAGGCCAGCACGTGCCCTGGGCGTCCAGCTCCACACCTGTGTACCAGCATGCTGGCACAGTCCAGGCTGGGCCTGTCAGCACCAGTGGGGCAGCATCGGTGGCTGAGCAGGTGTCTGGCACTGTTGACAGCACAGGGTGGGAACAGGTGGACCTGGGGGCTCACCAGTTGGAGGGGCGGCAGCAGCAGTTGCACACCAGGCCTGGGGGGACAGCGTCAGGCAGTGGCACTTGTCCACCACCCTTAGATCAGCCCATACCTGGTCCTGGCAAACAGCGGCCACCCTCAAGGGGTGCTGTGCACCAGGACCATCCACACCCTGGGGGTCACGATGCCATTGGGGCACAGTACCCTTTGGACGTCAAGCACCCGCCTGCCGTAGGAGTCGGTACAGCTGCAGGGGCGGCTGTGGGTCTGTGGAGGCACTGACTGTGTCCGTGGAGCGGCATAGCAGGGAGTGTGCTCGACCGGGCCGAGATGGTCCATATGCGACGATGTGACCGCTGCCATCGACAGGCTGACCCAGGCAGTGGTCTCTGTATGCACCGTGATTGACCACACTGTCTGGTGACCCTGTACCATGCACCCCACACAGTGCACACTCCACTCCCCTGCTCCCGCGCCGCGCGACACCAGGCCTGTCGACGCCGGTTCTGCCGTGGCATCCCGAGCACCCCTGGTGCAAGTTTCTTCGGGATGCAGACCCCTGTGCGGCAAGGTCGCGGGTCACGCACTGGGACCCCTGGTGGTCAGTAGTGCCACCCGACAGGGCCCGCGCAGCCTGCCAGTGCTGCTAGGCCACGGCAGGGCCGCCCACGCATCCGTGGTGGCCGTGGGACAGTGCTCCTGACTGAGCTGTCTCCCAATGCAGGCCCTGTCTGGTGCTGCCCTGTGTGCAATGTGTGTCATGGTGGGCAGTGCACTGCTGGGTGCTCTGCTCACCAAACTGATACACGGACCACCTGCACACTCTCCCAACTGCTGTCCACAGGTGTGTGTGGATGATGATGCCTGCATTGCACTGTACACCAAGGTGCAAGGTTTCCCAGGTCCTGACACACGTACGTGGACAGTCCAGGTGGTGAGGGTGGTTGGTGGTGCTGTGTGATAGCGTGTAATTTCCGCAGTGCTGTGCTGCTGCCCTGTATGCTGCCTGTGTGTGTGTGTTCATTTGAGTGCTCACCTCTCTGATGATGTGTTGGTATGCCTGACCCTTCAACTCCCTGACCTTCATGCACGGTGTGTTCCCCTGTGTGCCTGTGGTTTGCGCGACAGACAGTGTTGCCTGCACATGTCCCCTGACTTACCTGTGTGGCGTGTGTCTTCTGCAATGGTGTCCCAGTGCAGCTGGGCCTGCTGTGTCAGTCGGGGGTCCCTCCGTCCTAGGGGGGCGGCTCATCACCCATATCACCGGCGCCACTGGCGTCCCCATCGCTGTCCCCCTCTTGGACCTGTACGGCTATCCCATGGTCTTTGGCCATGTTGTGCAGGATGCAACAGGCCAGGAATATCCCACAGGCCTTTTGGGGGCTGTACTGTAGGGCTCCGCCGGAGGTGTCCAGGCATCGGAAGCGTGTCTTGAGTATCCCGAACACCCACTCTATGATGTTCCATGTTGCGGCATGTGCCTCATTGAAACCGTGCAGCGCTGGGGTCATGGGGTGCCGGTATGGTGTGAGCAGCCAGGGACAAGTGGGTATCCACAGTCACCTGTGGGAGATAGTGGAGATCAGTGTTAGGTCAGGTCCATATTGCCCATATCCTTGTGTGCCACTACCATGGCACCTGTGTCATTCCCACCCTTGCACAGAGTTTGCATTCCATACATGTGTACTCACCCACTAGATGACCCGTGGGGATGTTCCCACTCGAATCGATGGCACAGTGCAGATTGGTGCCATATGAAGGCATCATGTGCTCCGCCAGGGTGTGTGGCACAGACATTGATGATGCGCCCAGTGGCATCACACACCACCTGGCAGTTGACACTCGGAAGCCCTTTCGTTCGATATGCTTTGCTCGTCGGGGCCAGGTGGCATGCGAATGGCCACATGGTGCAGTCTATGGCACCTAGCACGCCAGGCATTTGTGCTACCCTGTGGAACTCCTGCATGTTTGCTGTACGCTCTGCCGTGGTGCTGGGGAAATGGATGTACTCTGCAGCATGAGGCAGCAGCGCTGAGGAATTGGGTGAGGATGCGGATGTGGCCGATCTGCGAATGCCTGTGGTGTCCCCTGTCGGCCTCTGGAAGGTGCCCGTGGCGAGCAGGCACATGCAGGCTGTCACCTTGGTCTCCACGGACAGAGCATGACTCCCGTGAGGGTGCCTGCATCACATCACTGCACAGCTCACTGAGCTGTCTCAGTATTGCCCTGTTCAGGCGGTACGGGCCACAATCTCGACATCGGCTGTACAGCTGCAGTGGCTGATGCGGGCCCGATACCGCCTGTCGGGGTCTGACGCACCGACGGCCCCTCCACGGCCACGCCCCCTGCAGCATGCTGTCTCACCTCTCATTACAGCTTCCATGTGGAAGCTGACACTGTCCATCTCCCTGGCTCCTGCCCCCAGCTGCTGTTCCTGTAGTTACCCTCACTGCCCCCACTGCTGCTTCCACTGCACCGGGCACCCCCACTGGCCTCTCTGTCCTCCAGGACCCACTGTCCCCTCTCTGCCCTTCCTGCTCCTGTCTCTGTCTCTCTGTCTCTCTCTCTCTGTCTCTCTGTCTCTCTTCCCGGTTTGCGGCCTGCTAGAGTTCTTAGCCGCTCCTTGAGCCTTTTATTTGGCTCACATCCGGTACAGCGCATCCTCCGGCTGAGCCACTCTTGCGATTAGCAGCAAAGTTTAAACATCGCATTAGCACTTTATGCATGGGACCCGCCTCTTCCGTTGGTATGCCTTCATTTTCTGCATTGCGCTGTGGCTCAGCGTGATTGCCGTGGCACAACTGGCCCTTTCTCAATATCGCAGAATGGCGCTTTTTTGGAGTTGCGCACGCGCAACCCTGTTGCGCATGGCGCAACCCTTTTGAATATCTGGGCCAATGTGTATTTTTGCACTGTTTAGTGAGCACTTCCTTGTCAGTACTGAAATAGAGAAATATCACTTTAGTCTGATGCTTAGAACCTCAGGGTTTGTATTTCTTCAGTGCAAGTGAAGGCACTGAAGCGAATACAGCTTCTTGTAGCCAGCAAACTGTGTGCAAACATTCAAAAGTAAAGCAGGGTTTGAGCTGTTTGGTGTTTGTAAAGCCACCTGGCTGAATTATATTAGGTAGCTTATTTTGTTAAGCTAGTCACACTGTGTAAGCTGTTTGCTCCAAATGTTGTAAATAGTAAAAACAACTGACCTGAAAATGGCTTGTTTGTTCAGCAGCCTCTCCTCTTAGCTTTCCATCTGTCTATAGTGCCGGTCGGCCCTTGCTCCACCTCTTTTATGATGAAAGCTGATGGGAGGAGTCTGCTGCCCTCAGAAAAAGGGTAAAAGATGAAATTACTAGAAATTTTTAACTTTAATGAACCAGAAAACCATGTAATGGTGAAATGAATGCTAAACTGAAACTCATGTGAAATATAAACTGTGTTTGCTGTTAAAAAGTTAGATTCATTCTGTATAGGGAGGAGTTTTCCTGTGTACCGTGATCTGACCACAGTATATATTGAGTGCAAAAGAGTGTATTAATTCAGTGTGTGGTAGGGAGGCAAGCCTACCAGTTGTCTAGCCAGTTTCTAGGAAAACCTTTTCTTCAGTGACTGTAACTGTAGAATTGTATTTTCTTTTCATTCCGCTTAGTGTTATTTTATTTTTTTGCCTTTAGTTTGTTTATTTTTCCTGCTGTATGAATAAATTTAAGTTTGATTTCTACAATCCTGACCATGTGCTGGACACCTGGGCTAATAAATTTGCAGATGACATTAAGTTGGGTTCCTTAGTATCAAATAGCCAGGATGCAGTGCTCTTTCAAAATAGTATAGATTCTATAGTAAAAGAAACAGAACTGAAGAAATTACACTTTTAACTTAGAAAAAATGTAAAATCATGCATCTGGGTAAAAGAAACTGAGGTTTTACGTATAACCTAAATGGGTACCAACTCCAGTCTACAAGCTCCGAAAGGGATCTGGGGATACTTGTTAGTAGTGATTTGAAATTCTCCGAACACTGTAAACAGGTCTCAAAAAAGGGATATAGAACACTAAGAACAATTGCAAGAGATATAAGGCACAGGGAAAGAGAGGTGTTGGTGCCACTTTTTGGCTGGCTGGTGCGGCCCCACCTTGAGTACTGTGGCAGCTTTTGGTCACCATATTTAAGAGGTGATGTTGCAAGATTGGAGGCTGTTCAGAGATGGGCGACGAAACTGGTACGGGGGTTGGAGGACAGATCATACAACAAGAGACTGGGGGAGCTGGGGATGTATTCCTTTCAGTTTAGAAGGTTTAGAGGTGACATGCCTAATGTATAGTGCCTTTAGGGACATGGATCTCTGGGAATGTGTGGGTCTGAAAGCTAGATTGAGTCAGAGAACAAATAGAGGCCACCAGTACCAGCTGCAAGGTGAAGCCTACAACAAGAACCCAAGGGGAAATTGGTTCTCCCAGAGAGTAGATAGTAAATGGAACACACTGCCACAAACTGTGGTATCTTGTAATACGATGTACCAATTTAAGCAAGCACTTGATAACCACTATTCTGAACAAAGATATTTACTAGCTTTTTAATGATGCAAGTCTTTAAAGGCTAATGCTATTTGAAACTGAATAAAAACCTATGAATAAACCCATAACTTTTTGGGGACTTAATCTGTTTGCTGGTCAGTTAGATTGGGAAATAGGCTTGTTAAATGTAAGCCATAATGTAATTTCTCTTTTTCAAGATGGGGTGTCAGGGGTGTATGTTATGTGTTGGGGCACTTTATTAACATGCTATATGACATATGTTCAAGTTATAAACAAAAAAAAGTTTTTTCTTGATCTAGTAATACTGCAGCCTAGTTAAGTTGTGCTAGGTTTTTATTTGGGTTTACTGAACTGTGCAGGGAGTTATGAAATGCATATTCTTTATTTATTAGTTTTCCTAATCTGGATAAATAGCAATTCTACGAGATTGCGTTAGATTTTTCCTGTTGTTCTACCTGTTATTTGGATCTTCCAAGCCATTGCGATGGCTGGCATTAATGGACTAGTATACAGACCATAACTCTTGGATACCCCTACTCTTACTGTATCAGATTACAGAGGACAATTATGAGTATCACAGATGTAATGTCATTGTTTCATACACTTACTATAGCCCTGTATGAGGGAATGTAAGTTTTATGCAAAATAATAAACACAAAGTTCATAAAAAAAAAAAAAAAAAACACTACCCTCTCCTCTTTCACCAGGGGAGAACCACCCTCCTTTTCTAGAGATGTTTAGACTACCCTTACAGGGCTATACTTCACAACAACACATGATTTTCTACATTTATAAAGCCTTCTTATGTCTTCATAAACGCATCCTAGATTCAGTAAAACTTTCTTGGGAGAAGGACCTGGGCACTAATACAGACTCTCAGACTTTGGAAACCCATATCCAATGTTTACATTTAGGCACAGCGGCATCTTATATGTAAAGAGAATTCTCCTGGAAGATGACCTTGAGGTATTTTAAGACTAATGCAATGCAAAGTAAATATAACCCGCTCGAGGGTCTGCCTGTTGATGTGGATGTGGCTACACCTCAGCTGCTCAAGGTCATATTTTTTTGAATTACCTTGTTGTCAGGCCTTTCTTTGTGGCACTACAGGCAGCCCTGAGTGAGCTAATGGGAGCCCCAGTCCAATTTACAGAGGAACTCTTCTTTTTCTCAAAACTATAAAGAGGGATGAGAGGTATCTCGAGTAGGAAGCTCATTCAACTTTGTTTCCTAACAGCCAAGAAATCAAAAACTAGAAGTTGGCTTTGCCCAGAGCCCCCCCCCCAATCAAAGAATGGCAGGATCTTATGATCCAGGTGTATAAAATGGAAAGGTTTACAGCCTTAGTTAATCATTGTATGGAGAGCTTTGAAATTCAGTGGAGAAAGTGGGTATTTTATATTATGACCATAGGCGGGACTTTGTTCCGTAGTCTTGTCCCCATGCTGGACGTCCCAGGGTCCAAAGAATCCTGTTATCCTTTTTGAGGCATTAATGGATTGATGTACTATCAAACAGAGAACATCATTTTTTTATTGTCATACAAGATTGGTATAGGAACTCCTTAGCATTTTATATTTACCATATTTAAGGGCAATAAATAAGAATGATCATTTTATACTGATTTATTCCCTCATCTATTTAAGTTCTTCTGCTACAGCCCCTTCCTGATATAAGTATAAAAATAAATATATTTAGCTGGCCCGGTGGCGCTGAGGGTTGAGGCGCTAGACGACACACCTCATACCACGCCAGCGACCCGGGTTCGAGGCAGGACTCGGGTCGTCGAGGCTCGGCCCGGGGAAGGAGGATTGGCGTCCCAATGGATGCTCTTCTCCCTCGGGATTCTCAACCCTGAGTATGCGGTGGGAGCACCGGCACTCAGAGGTTGAGCTCCGTGCGGAGTCGGGGAGGGACGTCGTTAGGCGCTTGAGGAGGCATGCGTCAGCATGTCGCCTCTCTAGGACGTACGTCCTTGTGTGCTGGCGTCCCAGGGGGCCGGGGAAGTGGGGAGAAAAGTGGAAAATGGTAGTCCTCGGTGTCCCTAGATGAAGACTGCCCCATCCAGAGAGTCCACCCAGGACAGACCCCACTGTGCAGGAGAAGGAGAGGTAAGGGCACTCTAGGGGCAGATCCTGAAAGGGGGGCTACCCGGATATGTGCAGTCGGAAGGAGGGGGACACCGGGGACAGGAAGGAGAATAAAGAAATAAAGCCAAAAAAAAAAAGTATATTTATTTCCTTTACATAATTGGGTATTTTGACATGTAATGTTGGAAATGATTAATGCTTCCCACAGAATGAGTTGACATGTATGTATAAATGTATTACGGAATTACCAGCTGTATTTTTTTTACTTTCTATTTATCACTCCTTCTCTGCCCCACTCCATCCTATCTCTGTGAGCCCTCAATCATCCTCATGTCCCAACCACTGTGGAGTCTGCTCCTAGAGTGCGCTACCCCAGTATATATGTATATATATATATTGTGTGTGTGTATATATATATATATATATATATATATATGTGTGTGTATATATATATATGTATGTGTGTGTGTATATATATATCCATATACATATATATCCCCCGGTTAACCCCCGGGGTGGGGCAAGGAAGGTGCCCTGCTTAACTTCCCTCAACCTGCAGAGGAGTGCACACAGTGGAGTCTGCCCTTGTTTTCTTGTGGAGGTGCAGTGTAGAGGGCCCATCACCAGGACCAAATGGAGAGTTTTTTCCCTTTTACTCCCACCCCTCTATCGATGTTGGTGTGTGAGGAGGGCCAATGAGACAGAGGTGTACTGAGACGCACCTCCGCTCAGGTCCTCAGCCGACGTCAACCACCCTCCCTTAACTGCTTCCCATGTCCACACTGCCAGATACCTGTAGTCACCGAGAGGTGGCAGTATCATGGTGGGGAATGCTTCCATCCCTCCCTGGAGAAGGAGAGTAAACCATTGGGTGCACAATCTTTCTCCTCCCCAGCCGACCCCGGCAGCCCGAATCTGTCTCCGAACCCAGGTCGCCGGCATGGTGCGAGGTGTGGCATCCAGCGCCTCAACCCTCAGCGCCACTGGGCTGGCACCAGCTGTATTTTTAATTGTTTAAGTGACCCACTGTACTGTTCATGTCACAGTTTAAAAAAATAAATAATTAATTAATTAAAAGCAGTTGTAAAAAAATTTTCAAATAAAGAATACAAAAATGCACTTTGACATAGTGGTACAGGGAAAGATATCACTATGACATAATACATCAAGAAAAGATGGCGACATCTTTCATAAAACGGGTAGGGGAAAATACTGCATCCTGATTGGTTAGGACTTGTGCATTCAAAGAGCATAATGCATGGCTAAGAAAGTGTTGGCAATCAGTACACAGCACATTAATAATAGCAAGCAAGCAAGGTTTTATTTCTAAAGCGCCCTTTTCATGAGGTGAAGGGGAGAAAAGGGTGGAGGATGATAAATCTGGGGTGGAAAGGGGTGGAAGGGCAGCAGCAGTAAAATAAATTGTGTGCTGCACACTCAGGCAGACTTGATAGACTGTGATGGCTTGTTTCTGCTGGCATTTTCATATATACAAGATACGGCAGATGGAGAAGATACTAAGCACTAATTCCAACATAAAATAGCTACAAAACAACATACTAAGCCCCAAAGGCTTCTCTAAAAAAGTATGCATTCAGACCCCACTTGAAGGCTTCCACCAAGGAAACCTCCCTCAGAGACCCTGCTTTGTGAAAACCTGTTTCTCTCCATTGAAAAGATCATAACCCCATTCATGCCAAACATCATGGGAGTTGAGGATGCGTAATTGCACAATCCAGCAGAAGTTATACTCTCATTCAGTTTTGCTACATATCTTGTGAAGACCTTGTAGTCTCTTAAACTCATACACCTTAAACTATAGAAAACAGCGGGGCTCTTACTATGCCTTGAAATGTTTCATGGCCAGCGTAAGACAAGAACATAGAGACTGCAGAGGACAGCAAATCCATCAACTAATAAAGCATAATTACTGCAGGCTTTAGCACTAAAACATCATAAAATTCCAGGATGCCTTACATGACTCGGGTCGTGACTTTTGGAATGGAGTTAAGTAGGTTTTCACACCAGACTTAAGTACATTCATTTACATTTAAATCCTGATGAAATAGGAGGGTGCAATACAGGCAATCATTGTTCATGCTTACAAACTACACAGGTAAACAGAAGAAAAGGCTGAGGGGACCTTCCCTTTAAACGAACAAACAAAAAAATCAATGAGTGATGGTCTTCCTTGTTTCAGGTGACCTTCCGACACTGGAGATTGAGTACCCCAGTGCTGCCATGTATATAACAGGAAGGGAGGTGGGCGACCTGGAGGTGAGGGGGTGAAGAGAAGCAGTACCGGGGCTGGGCTTTCTGGTCCACTTATTCAACATTCAATTAACCATGGGGGGGCACCAGGAGGGGAGGGGGGCAAAAGAAGCGGTACTGGGGTAGGTATCCTGGTCCATTAGTTATTTATAATAGAGATGGCTAGATGGCTAGATATGTAAAAATGACAACGTTATGAAGGTCATGCTCCATTGAAATACATTAAACTGCACTTACCTGATTTTCTAATATGGCAGTCACCAGTTCTGACAGCAAGATGTAGCTTCGATCAGAGAGCAGATCTACATCGTGGGACATGTTCAGGTGAGTGAAGGTGCGTGTGAGCTGTGGGGTGGTGGGTACTGAGTGAGAGGTCAGGGTGGGGGGTCAGATCAGTGAGGGACTGTTTTCTTTTATGCAGGTAAAGAAAAAATCAATGAGGGATGGTTTCTTCTTTTCAATGGACTTAGCTGACACTGGAAACTGGGCACCCAGTATTGGGCTACTGTTTAGCAGCACCAGGGGTGGCACCCTGGTGCCACCACATATATAGTGGGAATGGGGATGGGTGAGACCTGGAGGGGAGGGGAGGGAGGAAGAAGCAGAGTGGTACCAGGGGTGGGCACTCCAGTGCACTTAAGAAATAATTGGGTAGGTAGGTAGACAGTCAGAGAAACAGACAGGTAGATATAAAGATGGAGGGAGACAGAGAGAGCTGGGGATTGCTGGCTCACTGCTCCAACTGAAGCTGGCAGCACAACTCCAGCTGTGCTTCACAATTCAAGGAGGTCCCCCTGTTCTCATGCTAAGAACAAGGATGAATAGCTCCTTTCTCTAAGCTGGGTACCCAGGATTTTCAATTGCCCAGAAACGTTATTTCTAGGGCAATTTTCAAACAAAACAAACACCAGAATCTAGCTAAACAGGTGGTGTTTATTTAGATTCATGTGCCTTTTTTTGAAAATATAGATAATATTTATGAATTTTATATGTTTTTCAGTTAAAAACCATGATGGTGGCTGCCAGGTGTGTGGTTTTGTTTTTTTTTCCTCAAGAAAAGTAAATCATGAAAATAAGCACTCACCGTCAGCGTTTATTTTTACTAGAGGGGCTAGAGGGTTAGCTATAAAATGAACTTTAAATCTTTATAACTCTGGAACCGTGTAATATTTTTTCATGAAACCTTCGAAAGGCACTACCTCTGTACAGGTTGCTTCTATCGCTGAACGTTTTGTGAAAAATTCCACACCATCTAGGCTGTGCATGAGAGCAAATAAAACCAATGTTAAGTATAGGAAAACAAAAAAAATGTCTTATTTTTTGGCACTCTGTATCTCGAAAACCAAACAAGATTTCACCATGAAACTTTTCCCATCTTGAGACTCTGGTACCCAGACTGCGCATGCAACATTTTGGGCTAGTTTGTTGAATGCCACCAAAGTTATTAAGGTGCAAAAATTGGGGATTAACATTACACAGCCTACTCAACCCTAATTAAAAGAGCGCTACTGTGCCCCTATAATACATATATCTATATAAATTCAGACTTGGATGCTGAAAAGCGAAGTTAGATCCCATGAAGTTAAATTGAAATGAAACTTTACATAAATAAAAGTTCTGGTTTCCACAGCAAACTGAGCTTGCATAGCCACATTCAGTGATTTGTCTCATGTTTTTTTTTGGTTTTTTAACTTGAAGGGTCTTTTTATTAATCACCAACATGCAGACATTACAGTTCATAATCAACATTTAGGTCTTATCATAGTATCATAGGTGACTTACAGAGTCACTTATACTGGTTGTATGATCAACTTAATCTATTTCTCTTTACTATTTGTCCACTAGGTCCAGATCCTGTTTTGAATCATATTCCAGAGCACTACTAATTATCTGATCAAGGAGACACCATCGTGGAAAAAGATAAACAAGAAGTGCTGATGTCCAGCACTGCTGTTGTTATTCGGTCAGTTGCAGTTCCTTGAAGATTCCAGAGTATGACCCTTAAAGGCTTCAACTGAATGTCCATATTTGAATAAACAATACCAGTTTAACACCATTTACTAAGTCTCTGTCTGCTTTTTTTCTTTATATTTTTTCCCTTCCTTGTGTTTTAACTATGTTTTCATAAAGAGCAAACATTAAACGTAAACAGAGAAACTAAAAAAGAATAAATAAATAGAAAGCCAGCCTTTTTATATGAAAAGTTAGTTTGGTAAGATGCGGAACTAAAGTCACAGAGTGACCAATAATCTGGGTCAGGTACACCGTCCCCAAGCTTCTGGCTTGGAGCAGCTGGTCCAGAACTGGTGTGCCCTCCTTCCTTTCCATATGGTCAAAGAAGGGCAACCATCTGGTGTTGAACCTTTCCGTAGCCAGCCTTAAACGGGCTGTGATAGCTTCCATTTCTCTAAGTTGGTGGACATTGCTGTACCAGTTGGAAACTGGGGGAGGGCTCTCTGTTAACCAATGCTGGGTGAGTGCTTTGAGTGCTGCTGCTATCAAAACATAGAAAAGGTACTTTCCCACCTGTGTCTTAACCTCTTGTGGGAGGGATCCCAAAACCAAATTCTCAAATCCCAAAGGGGAGCACAAGGTCAGAATCATAGTGGTATTTTTAGCAACTTCCTTCCAAAACGGGGTGATTTTTGGGACAATCCCAAAAGATACGCTAATGTGTCCCAATAGACCCACAGTTCCTCCAGCATTTATTGGAGGTATGGGAGGTGTAATGGTATGATATAGTTGGAGTTCTGAAAAATCGAATATTAATTTTCCATCGGAATTCCCTCAGTGAGGGAGAGTTGGTCGTTTTATGGGTGCTCAGCCAGATACTTTGCCAAGTTTTATCAGATATATCTAAATTCACCTCCACTCCCCATTTATGTTCCACTCTGTATGGCCAGGGCCCCTCTGCCTTCCATTAATTTTTTTCTGTATCTGCAATATATATGATCTGGTGTCGCTCATAACACTTTTTTGGTAAGTTAGTAGGATGGGGGCCGATGGGGTTTGAGCTAGTTCGCTTAGGCCCTGTACACACTAGAGAGCCTAAAACGGTTTAACTGCCTTAAACCGTTTTAAGCTCCCAGAACACAGTTTGCATTCACACTGTGACACAGTTAAATTGTGTTGCAACCGTAGCCTTCAGTTCCATGCTAAAACCCTGCTTAAGAGGTGGTTCTAGCATGGTTTTAAAGCTAAAACAGGGCTGCCTTAATCAGTGTTAAGAGCAGTGTGTACGCAAACCGTGCTGTAACACGGGTTAAGGCAACCTATCCTACAGGAAAAATATTTAAAAAAAAAAAAAAGGCGATAACGGTATTTTCTAGTAGCCCTTGAAACACTGGTTCCGATTATGTACTTTTTTCCCCGATCGGTTTCGGTTCCCGTTCACGGATATCTTGTCATGCATTGCGGCACACTGCGGTACCCATAATGCTTACACTTGGTGTTGCAGTCATGACTGGGAACCCGCTTCTCCTAGCACGGTTGTCAGAATGCAATGTGGACGCTCTGACAACCGTGCTAGGTACCGATTTATAAAATGATTTTAATAACGTTTTATAATCTGTTGCTAGTGTGTACAGGGCCTTAAACCAATGTTAGTAGTTATGTAGTGTGCACATTGATAGTATCTGAAGGAGTCCACATTGCCCAACTTGAATTCTGCTCACATCTGTGCCCAAGACTGTAGATGGTCTCCCTCCAGAAGCTGTTGCAGATATTTAAGTCCGCCAGTCACCCATCGAAAGAAACACTGATCTCCTGTTTGGGCAGGGAACCCTGGCCAGCATGAGAACGGTAAATACTCCCATACCAGTCAAACTATCTCCCATTCCTGCCTGGCCTCCAGCCACATCATCATCGTGTGTCACATAAGATTATTTTTATATGCTTTAAGTCGCTAGGCTGGACTCTGCAGTGTAAAATATGGAAGGGGGCTAACTGACACTCCCTTTCCTCGATCTCTAGCCATTCATGTCCTTTCCCTGACATCAGCATTTTGACTACTGGAAGTAATTGTGCTGCAAGATAGTATTTAGGTAAGTCTGGGAGCCCCATCCCCCCTTTCTCCTTACCCTCTCTGTCAGTATATCCCAATGAACTCTTGGACACTTCCCCATCCAGATAAAGTCGGACAGTTTCTTTTTGAGGTCTTTCCAGTCACTTTTAGGGATTGGTAGGGGAAGATTTACGAAAAGAAAAAGAAATCTTGGCAAAATATTCATTTTGACCATCTTCAGTCTATTGGTAAATGTTAAAGGGAGCAGTTTCCACCTATGCAAGTCAGCATATACTTGCTGTTTAATGACCTCGTAGTTGTATTTATACAGTAGTGCTCTCTGTTTAGGAATTTGTATTCCTAATTACCTTATTTTTGTGTCAACACATTTGAACGGAACCATACCCCTTAATTCCTGATCTGGAACTCCCCTTACTGGTAGCACCTCCGACTTTATTGTATTAACCTTAAAGCCAGAGATGTCACCAAAGTCTTGAGTGTTAGCAGGTGTGGAACAGCCACTTTTGGGTTACCCAGATATATCAGAGTGCCATCTGCATAAAGGGACATTTTATGGGAAGTATTCTGAATCTCTCTTCCCTCAATCTTCCTATGTTGTCTTGTGGCCTGAGCTAAGGGTTCTATACTGATCACGATAAGCTGTAGGGAGAGGGAGCAACCCTGCCTCATCCCTCTAGTAATTTTAAAGGAAGGTGAGATGGTCCTGTTCACCCTCATTCTGGCTTGTGGTTTTTGGTAACAGTTTTATCCATTCTAAAAAATGTCCCTCAAATCCTATCCTCTCCAGGACCATAAAGAGACATCCCCAATTTAGCCAATCAAAGGCTTTTTCAGCATCTAGAAAAATGTCCAGGGCATGGTTCAGGTTGGGGTCCGTCCATTGCAATATATTCAGAAGTCTTCTGATGTTGTCACTTAAGTGACGGTGAGGGATAAAGCCCATTTGGTCTGGGTGAATTAGCAACTCAATAAGCTTTTGGAGCCGAATTGATAACATTTTGGTGAATATTTTTTGGTCCTGATTAAGTAAGGCTATAGGCTGAAAGAATTCACATTTCGGTTTTTTCTTTTTTCCTTTCCAGATTTTGGTATAACCGTTATTAGGGAATGTGACCAGCTTTCTGGGGTTTTGCCCTCTTCTAGACATTGGTTAAATACGTCTATTAATAGCAGGGTCACCAAGGTGGCCAACTCTTTGTATAGCTCCCCACTAAACCCATCCGGGCCCAGGGTCTTACCAGTTGGTAGTTGCTTGATTACTGCCAAAGTCTCTTCCACTGAAATGGGACAATTTAGTACAGCCTTTACCGATTCTGGTATTCTGGGCAATTTAAGGGTGTCCAAGAAGGTTTGTGTTTTTCTTGTGTGATCCCTAATTCTCTGTCCTTGGAGTATAATTTTTGATAAAACTTTTGGAACTGGGTGGCTATCTCTTTAGGGGAGTTCCATTTTTTTCCCTCAAGGCCTTCCGTCCAGAATGTAGGGGACATACCTGTCCACCTGGGCCTTCCTTAGCCAGAACGCTAACAGTCTTGAGGCCTCCCCCCCCCACTTCATGATATTTTTGGCTCGTAAATCTTAAATAACCCTCTGCCCTTTTATTATCAAATTCTTGTAGGGCTTTCTTGGCCTGATTCAACTCATTTTGGACTGGTTTATTAAGGGGATTGTCTTTGTGATGTTTTTCTACTTCAGATAGTTCTGACACTAATCTGTTATAAATTAGTTGGGATAATTTCTTGTGGGCTGAGGCAAAACTAATAATTTCCCCTCGAAGAACTGCTTTAAGCGTGTCCCATTTTAATAAAGCAGAGTGGTCAGCGGGTTGATGAATAAGGGAAAAATCTGTGATTTGTTGCTTTAATTTAGCGACGAATGCCTTATTATTCAGTAGGGAAATATTAAGCCTCCATAAGGTCTGTCTGTCTTGTGGTGGAAGGGTCAGGTGGATCGAAATTGGGGAGTGATCTGATAGGGTGATATTGTGTATATAGGAGTTTGTGACAGAATGGAGAGTTGACATGTGTGTATAAAATAAGTCTATTCGGGAATATGATTGTTGAGAGTTAGAGTAAAACATATAGTCTTTTTCTTTTGGGTGCTGAGCTTTCCATATATCCACCAGGCCCATTTCCCTTACTAATGATGATAGCAACTTGGACGCCACTCTGTTTGTGGAGGTTGCTCCCGAGGAGCGATCCCTCTGGGGGTGTGGGGCAGTGTTGAAATCCCTGTCAAGCAGTAGCTGCCCTTGTGGGAGATCTGCTACTTTCTTAAACTAGGTCAAAGAAGTTTTCTTGATGGGTATTCGGTGCATATATGTTGATGAAGTGGATCAGCCTACCCTGAAGGCAGGCTGAAACCCTCACATACCTACCCTCAAGACCCCCCTCTGTTAATTCTACTGTAAGATTTAGTCCCCTTCGCAATAATATGGCCACCCAAGCTGTTTTGGTTTTGGGGTGAGAGGCTGCCACTACTTGATCCACCCAGGCTCTACGTAAATTCAGGTGCTTGTTCATAGACAGATGTGTTTCCTGAAGCAGAATCACATCTCCCTGAAGTTTTTTAAGTTCTTGCAAGTCTTGTCCATTTTATGGGGGCGTTAATTCCCTTGACATTATAGGAACACATTTTTAAACTAGCCATTGTTTGATTTTAGCTGGCAATAGGGTTGATTTATGGTGTCCAACCCCTGTAGGCTGGTGTTAGCTGTGACCTAGTCATTTCTACTTTGGGTCTGTTGTGAGGTCGTATCATTTATCTCTGGCTTCGCATCTATCTGGCTGTCCATTGCGACATTTAAAAGAAACATTTCAGTTGAAAAAGCCCTCAACTCTGGGCAATACCAACAGTGTAATTGAACCTTAAAAAAGAGAAAAACAAAACTTTTTAACAACACTGAGCAAACAGTAAAGAACTTGTGAAAAAGGTATTGATCTTGTAGAACTCCGAGACACTTTATTTCAGTTGCTTCCTAAGCAAATTCTCTGGCACCTTTGGAACAGGCACCGGGTTCCACTAGAAGTGGAGAGTGTAGAAGGAGCACTGGCAGTCTCTCCCCTAGAGACTGAGAGCAGGAGTGTAGTGCTGCTCTAACAGTATAAGACGTCACTGAGGTCTGGGAGACAACCCTGTCTCTGAGCCCCATCAGTCTGAAAGGTTTCAGAGTTTCTCAAGAATCCGCCCCCCCATCGCTACAAGTGTGATATGACCCACTCCTGGGTCAGGCAGGTGGCCCTACTGTCCCTATTAATTTCTGTTATTAGTTATAAACTCCCCGGTAAACCCTCTCGGCCATTGCCTGGTTCCATAAAGATCAAGCCATACCCCCCCAGAACTGAACAGTGCTTCCAAGGTAAAGAACCCCGCACCCCAACATCAGTGAGGAGTGGGAACCTAGATTAGGAGGTTATCCCTTCTATATCTTCTGGTCATATTGAGAGAAGTCTGATCAGCAACCTTTTTTGTGAAAGTATCCCCCCCTTCCTGAGATGCTCAGGGGGCAGGGCCCTATCAGGGTCCCATAATAGTTGTGGCACTCCCCAAACCATGAGTGGTGCTTCACCCGGTAATCAAGTGACATGATAATAAACATTGATCTTCCAGGGGAAATTAGCACCTGTTCCACCATTCCCCCTCGTTGCATCAGGGTATTGCCCAGACTAGGGTCCCCCAATCAAAACTGCTGTACCCTGGTAAGTAAACCCTCACATAAGTAATATTGGGGCAATAGTAACGTTGGAAGAGGGTTGCCCCAGTTCCGAAATTTAAGCTATGTTTATTATGTTCATTGACATGTGAGTACCACTCTTAGTACAGGCAAGTAATGGACTTATCTGACCAGTTGAGTGTTTCTAAAGCTGAAGTCCAACAGTCCTCATAAGCCGCCTCCTTCCCTTGCAAGTCACAAGTGCAGGTTATAACAGTCCCGATGCACAATAACTGATTTCAGCGATGTGGGGAAGACCTGGAAGAAGACGCAGGGTTTGAATCGGCCCGCTTGCGTTCTGCTCGCTGCATAATCCGCACTGCATCCTTCACAAGGGTTCTCGACAGGGCTCCCTGGTGTGTGCATTTTATGCCCCTATTCGCCACTTGCCAAATGCTCTTTGACAGGCTCTGTCGAAGGACTTCTAGCTCCATATCAGGCAGTGTTATGCCCCACTCTTTCAACTGTGGCAATGCTTCCAACAGGTTGGCAAAGGTTTTAGGGCCTGAGTCAAGGTGTAGGCGTATTTTTGAGGGAAATGGCAATTGGGCCCTGATGTTCTTTTTTTTCTTTTATATCCTTGATCACCGCTCTTACTTTTATCCATTCGGCCTGCAGAGCTGGGGAAAAGTCTTGCTCGAAGAAAATTGGGACATTCTGGAATTTGATGTCCCGAAGTCTCCATGCCTCTTTCAGCACCCATTCTTTGCTTTGAAAAAGGACCATTCAAACCACCCATGATCTTGGCCTGGCAGTGGGGTTGGTAGGCTTCGGCATCAGCAAACGATGGGCTCTATCCATTGTTAAGTCCAGGTCCGAAGGTATTGATAGTGCTGACCACAGTAATTGCCGAATAAAGTCTATTGGGGTTGCAAACCCCTCTTCAGCCCCCTCCAGCACTCTGTATCACATGAAAATTGTTGCGGCGGGATCTGTTTTTGATGTCCACCAGCCTTGTATGCGTTTCTCTATCCCATTGCAGTTAACAGAACAGGATCCTTTACTCCATGTCCTGGGCCTCTGACAGCTCAGAGAGCTTTTCTGTGTTGTCCGCTACTTTAGAGTCTATTTTTCAGACATCCTGCCGCAAGTCAGTGATCAATGACTCATTTTTTGTACAGAGGAGAGGATTTTTTAGAAAGTGTGCTCTGATTTTCTAGAGTGGCAGGGAACTTCCTTGTCCATGTCCAGAGACGATTCCGAGAGAGTGCAGTCTCAGTGGGAGCGGGCCGTGAAGCCTTCCATCTCCTTGTCCAGGGTGAGTTGCTTCCGTTTTGCTTAGGAAGCAGTATTTCTTAGGTTTTTCAGCTTGTGGCTTTTGGCTGCCATTGCTTACTACCCAGATTAGACTTAGATCTGCTGTTCGGTTAAATTTCAGGGAGGATTCCACAGGATTATTTTGGGTCTTGGAGCTCCTCAGCTTACGCTCCCATTAACTCCATGACGTCACCGGAAGTCCTTGTCTCACATTTTTAGGGCCAGTGTCCTACACTGTGGCGTACTGTTGTCCCACATATCAGTGAAAAAAGATAAAGAGGCATGTTGACATCCCTTTCAGAACCTCAGCAATACTTCCCCCATAAATCCAGCCACCGCAGATGAAAGGAGGCACTAGAGTGGTGTATTCAGGGACTGGAGGAGGAGCTGTGGTGGACAGTGAGGCTAGCAGGACATCATCCTAGCCAGGGGGACCCTTTTTCCATCTCTGCTTTCTCCCCCAGAGCTCTCCCATCGGGACGCTGTGTGATTGTGCCATCTGACTCAGTGCCTTGCGTCTGCCCTCCCATCACATGCAGTTCTGACTGCCATGCCACTTGTGGGATGAGATACTGTACTCCCTCCCTGCAGGAAGGGAGCATCCTTCAGGACTCCCAACTGTCCTGCTAACCCACAGCTACACTGTTAAGAGTACAAAAACAGGTCTCTAGCACACTGCAGGACTGAGCCAGTCCTAAAAGGTTCTTGTTTGTGAACATATGTTTAAATCATCGGCATGTATTTGCATATTAAGCTAATGCCAATCACATGCTAATTACTAATTTGCCTTTTGAAGCACCAGAACTGTTAATGGGAGGTTCCCTTTTAGGGTTTCTTTGTGCTACATGGAGCGCTTTTTGACTCCTGTAATGTCACTTCTGCCTGTAGGCTGACTGTTCTGCCAGCAACCTCTCAACCCTATCTGTCGCTCCCCCTTCATTGTTTAAGCCAGTGGGGATCCACACAGTGTGGGGGCCAAGAGTACCAGCAGCAGTCATGCAGGTGGTCAGGAGGCATGAGTTTTTCATGGGTTTTTTCTCCCATTCACCTAGATCCTCCCCCACCTCCCCAATACTAGGCAATGCCCCATCAGGCCTTCCACACATGCAGCAACATCGTTGTGGAGGAGGCATGCTTCCCCGGCCCACTACAGGGATCATTGTGTCGTTGGATTCACAGTGTCATCCCTCCCTGTCTGGGAGCACTGTCGAGTGGTAGCACTGAGCCCAGGCCCCTCAGCTGCCCCACCCGGCTCCCAAATCCACTCCTTAATCCAGGTCGCTGATGTGGGAGCGCAACGTGCCACCCACTGGGCGGGCCATTCTGTTTTTAATTATTCATGATTGCATTTTACAATATTTGACCAGGAAAGGCACACTGAGCTGCAACACGTTTCCAGGGGGATCGATATTCAAAAGGTTTTTACCAGAGACTGAGTGACCAGGGGCACTTTTGAAAATTGAGCCCCATGTGTTAAATGTCAGAAGAACTGGCCTGCTTCGGGGAGGGGTGAGGGGCTTCTTTTTGTTCCAGAACTAGTTCTGCCAATCATTAGTAGAAATATACTGAAAACACTAAGAACAACTGAAAATGAATGGGCCAGTACTACCGAATACCCAGAAACTGCAAAATAGAAAAAAATAGTCAGCAGTTACTTTTTATTTTAGAAGCATCTTTTCTTTTGCCATCCTGAAGATTTTCTAGAGTACCTACTAGTTCTGGATATGATGCATAGGACAGCTCTCTACCTGGAAGCCAGCGTATCCCGTACTATTTCTCTTCATATCTTAACAGCATTGTGACCCAATTTGTGAGCAGTTTGGCAGAAGGGGACTGGCTCTTCTTACCCTGTCTTGCTGTCATAATCAGTGAGCTTACAACACTGATAAGCCTTTGGGTTCAGTGCTGTTCTGCATGTCCCATCTTGTCCAGTCAGATGCAATATAATTAGCAAAAAAAAAAAAAAGCTTCTGATGTAAGAAGCCACACAACAAGCAGTCGGGTATACACAAGCAGAAGCCAAAGAAGGGGGAAATGTTAAGTGAAGCAAGCAACTTACTTTCCACATTAGGTACGGCAAATGTGATAACAGCTCCAAACATACCTCTCAGCTGCCCCTAAATTTTTTTTTATAAACTTTCCTCCATGCCTGTTACAATTGCCATTTCTGTGACTGAAAAGTACGGATCTGAATCATAGAATATTGTCACCAATTAGTGTTACAGTCTACTTCTCATTGAGGAAATGCTATTTACACCAATCAGCATATAGTATTTAGTTAGAGCTGATAGCATGTTCTAAAACAAAGTTGTCATGTGCGTGCTATCATCAAGTGCACCTATGTCCTTCTCACACAGACTGAAGTCGACTCCAGCCTGCTTTTGATTTCATTTAGTGCAGCGACTGTGGGGAGTTCTTCCTGGCAGCATGCTACCATCTGCAGTAGCGCAATTCAAGAAACTGTTGGTGTTCTGTGTCTAGATGAGCAGAGCAACCAAAAAGGGCAGATTAAATCCATGAACTGTACATTAGAAAAATAAAATACAGATGACCATACACAAGTCACCCTGTGTTTCCATCTCAAGGCTGAGATTACAGCATGGACTTCTCCAGTTTCGCTCTCAGGGTCCGTATACTGTTATCTCTACCCCTTGATGGAAACGAGGGCTGACTGTACATGGTCACCTACATTATCCCTTATACTGTACACAGCTTCTAGAGCTGATAATACCACTTTTCCAGACGTGTCCCTGATTTTGGTCTAGGGTTACCACCTTTTAAATAGCCCAAATCAGGACATCTAATACTGAAAAATAATTTTGCGCAGGACAATATGTAACCTTGACCAATGCAACAGACTTCTCTAAATAATCAGAACTAAGACTAAGTGTTTTCATCCTTTATATTGTTTCCTTTCATTCTGAGGCATTTTATTTATCATAGTTTTCTGCAACATACAGAGGAAAGTAAAATAATATGTTTTTCTAGTTTATGGTCAGGAAATTTTGCATTACTTCTGTTTTTTTGGGGCAGAACACAGACCCCAGATCAGAACTGTCTTGGTAAAGACAGGACAGGTCAGTGATAGCCCTATTTTGGTCATTTGTCCCTCATGTATTAAGCCTTGTTTCTGATTTAGGAGGCAGGGGGTTGAAAGATATGACCCCAAACTTACTGTTAGCCCTTTTTCTGTTCGTAATGTGGATGGACTGCAAAAAAGTAACTTGTTCATGCCAGTAAACTTTTTTTTCAGTTTCCCTTCTTTGTCTTCTGTCTGGGGAGTTGGTAAAATCTGTACCGCCAGAGCCAGACCAGACACAAAATGGTAAACACTGGACTGGTGTAGTTGGAACTGGGAGCTACTCGTGCCGTCAGGCAGTTCCAAATGGACCATTTGATCCTATGGTGAGTATGGGTGATATCTGGACCTGGAACAGACCAAACTGGCAAAGGTTCAGTCTGGTCCTGGTCTGGCCTGTTTGGCTATCACCCATGTACACTCACCCTAGATGAATTCTAGACCAGATATAATGGACGGACCAAAACAGAAAAAACCTGATGGACCAAAGCAGTAAACACTGGCCTGACTGGCCCATCAAGAACAGCTAGACCATGCAACTTGAGCCCGGGTGGACCAGCCAGTCTGATTTTTACCAGTTTGGGTCTGGTACGGTGGTCCGGATTTCATCCATACTCTTCTGTTTGTGGACGCTCAACTGTGTGCTTCTTGTGTTCCTGAAGCTAAATGTTCTTGTTCCAGGAGGCAGCCACCCATGCCTGCAAGCCCTGAACATGATTTCCTGTGAATGTGACAGATACAAAAAGGAGTGCAAGGTACTTAAAGAGCAGGGGGGGACATATTCAGTGCTGGCTGGTTGCATGCGTGCAACAGAGCATCACGCAAAACAGATGTGTCAGCTGGCACTGTAGCAGTTTTCAAACAGTATGCGTGACTGGCATAGATCACACATCCTGTTTGAATACGGGACCCTGGATGCATGGCACAAAGCAAGCAGTTGCCATGGTGGGCACAGCGCATCCAGGGCCAGATCTGAACACCACCAATGGAGGAATGTGTGGCGCATGCCTGGATGCACCGTTTCCCCAAGGGCGATATTCAGCCGGCATATGCTAATGAGCTCATTGGGTAAGCACGGTGCACACGGGCCTCATGCATGCCCATCATGGGCTCATTAACATAGCTGCGCCTGTCTCCATGTGTCAGGCAGCCCCTTCCCAGCTCCATTCGCAGCCATCAGAATCAGGCCCCTGCCTGGCTCAGCAGTCCAGTGGACACCCCCCCAGCCCGAGCCCTGTCCAAGTATGTAATCCAGCCAACACCCTGTGCCATTGTGCAGTATCCATCCATCCCGGTACCCTGATCCTGGTCCCAATAGGAAATGTAACCCTTTCCGGAGTGTAGGGTCCCCTCACCCCATTCTCCAACACCGATCTCCAGTGGTACAATGCTCCCCATACAAATAGTCGCCACTGAGCCCTGGCCATATACAGCTCCCTGTTCTGACATGCTCCACCATCCCCATCCATACCATAGTCCCCATTCAATTACTCTCCCCAACCCCGTTAGTAACATTATTCGCATTCAATGAAGCCCCCATCCCCATCTGTATCATACCCCACCAACGTTGCCTTTTCTATAGTGTATTGGCCCCACCACCCCGGTAGGCAGGACACCCTCCCTGCACCAGCCATGCTGGTGACTGGCACAGCCCTCCACACCCTGTTACGGCCAGCCACTGACTAAACAGCTCCTGATGACACTGTACTGTACAGAGTATGATGCTTGTACTCTGCACAGTACAGTGTCACTGGGAGCTGCTCAGTCGGCAGCTGGCCAGGGCAGGATGTGGAAGGCTGTGCCAGTCGCTGGCATGGGTGGTACGGGAAGGGTGTCCTGCCTACCGGGGTGGTGGGGGGGGCTGCTACACTATGGAAAAGGGTGGGACATTCATGTGCACTGCATTTGGGGAACAGTATAGAGGGCACTACACTATGGCAATGGGATTGGGGTTCGATGTGATTGCAATCGGGGCTGAGAGGGGATACACTACACTATGGAAATACTGGGGGGGGCCATCGTCTTGTTGACATGGGACATTGGGAGAGGGGAACCTACACTGGGGAAGTGGGGGGCTGTTGTATCCTATTCACATCGGGGAATAAGACAACCAGGGCTGGCAGGCTGCTGTGCACATCGTTGCACTTCTGCAGCCTGCCTGTGGGTGGCCAGCAGATTAAGGTCTGCTTTTTCCGACCTATCCTTGAGCAGCACAGGGCTGGCCTTTGAGGGGTGCATTCCTGATGAATATGCCCCTGCGTAGCACACTCATGGGAATGCCACCTCATCTTGGGCCATATACATTATCTGTGGGCCATGGCCCATTCTCCTTTGGGTGGTGCATCGCCACCCTTTGAATACTGCACTGCGATGCATAGTTAGGGATGCGCAGCACTTCTCCATTTTCTGTTGGGATGTGCGGCGCATCCCCTTTGAATATAGGGGCCCAGGTTCTTAGTTATTAAGTTCTCCCCCCCAAAAAAAAACATATATGGCAGCTTACCTGTCCCCAAATGGATTGGTACATAAAGTAACTTTTTTGCTGGCTGTATTCAACAAAAAAAATACTTGTAAAAATGCTCCATGGAGCCTGCAGCCAAAACTGTCCTATTTCCATCATCGGAGACATGCCCTCACACTAGCACGTTTCGTCATGTTGATAAAGGAAGAGCATGAGGGCACGCTTCATAGACTATAATGGAGGCAGTTTTTACAGGCTTTTTTAAATACATTTGGGTGCCAATTTTGACAAAGGAAGACCACCGCTTAACTAACAAAGTCCTTGTTAGTTGAGCAGTGGCCTTCCTTTGTCAAAATTGGCACCCAAAAGTATTTAAAAAAGCCTGTAAAAACTATGGAGCGCACCCTCATGCTCTTCGTCTACCAACATCCCAAAACTTGCAAGCATGGGGGCATGTCTCCGACTATGGAGGTAGGACCGTTTTGGCTGCGGGCTCCACAGAGCATTTTTACGAATATTTTTTCTTTGAATACAGTCAGCAAAAAATGAAATTTTATGTACCAGCCCATTTGGGGACAGGTAAGCTGCCATATATGTTTGACTTAATAACTAAGAGCCTGCTCTTTAAGGGAGACAGGAATACATTAGTGATGTGCAGCTTCTCGTTTGGTTCCTATTTCCAGAAATGACATTCCTAGCCTCAAATCATTTATATTTAATTGTACTCAAATAAAAGTAAAAACTGTAATCTGTGTTTTACTGTTGTTTTCCTTGTGTGGATGACGTTCTGCATAGTTCCATTCATGGAATCAGAAACTTGGAGATTTGACTGTGTCACTGCATGGAGTCCAAACTCTGAGCCCTGTTCTGATAGGTCATCAACTTACACGGTGATACAGCGAAAACCCAAATTTCTTGTTCCATGAAAGGAACTCTACAGAATATTTTCCACACAAAGAAAACAATACAAAACACAGTTTACAGTTTTTTTACTTTTATTCAAGTACAGATCCTTTGAGGGGACTGGCCCCGAGCTGCAGTAGGCTGAGGCACTGGGTGCCACACCACCCCTGACATCCACAGCCTGGGTTCAGGAAAGGACCAGGGTTGTTGGAAGGGGGGGTGGAAGGCCAGGGGAAGGTGGACTGTGCATCTGCAAATGGCTCTCCTCCTTCGGGGGGGGCAGGGCAAGATGTTGGGTGTCACAGCATCAGTGGCAAGCCTCTCAAATGGTTGGGCGCAAGTACTGAGTATGTCCTGCCATAGCATGCGCTGCCAACCCTAAGGGACAGGAGAGAAAACAGAGGAAACCCAAAAGCAGCAGGATGGTGGCTGGTGACCCTGCAGGCTCCACTGCACCGCCTGTGGCACCCACTCACCCATAGTGATAAGTAAGCAGCTGGGGTAAGGCCCAGGACGAGGGGGGTGATGAGGCTGGGGGTCGCCGCCAACAGAGGGCTGCTCAGTGATGGGGGGGGTAAACAAATAATTAGATCCTTTGGAGTTATGAACAATGGTAGGAACAATGCAAGTGGCTGCACATCACAAATGTTTTCTTGTCCCCTTTAAAACATCTTAGCATTTGCACAGTGTGTACCAACTATAAATAACTAGGACCACTTGTAAATACTAATAGCTGAGTAAATGATGTTTGCATAAAGTACATGGGGAAGGGGATTCCTGATCTTCAAAGCATATATAATAAGGAAACCACTCTACCTTTATGACACATGCTACTGGCAATTTCTCTACTGGAGATTTCTCTCAGTTCACTCACTGAAAGCCACAAACTCTCCTCCCAGGACTTGACCTCAACACCTGGCTCCTGGCCAGCTTCCTCTTTCGGTAAATCAGAGGCACTCCTTGTGGGTGGGGCAGGATTCTTTTATAAGTTCAGCTGGAATGGTAAAAATGCAAATTCGGAAGTAACCTGCATTTCTCTACTCACAAATCAGCAATGGCTTGTAATGCTTTCATTGTAAGCACTAGAAGAATGAAAATCTTTGTTCGTTTGCAAAATGGATAAACATTAGAAAAGCTCATTTACTGTTATGAAGGAAAAATGCAACCCCTTAAGGAAATATGACAGAAAGCTACAGAAGCATTTTCTGATGGATTAATTTTTAGCAGCTTGTTATATTTATGATGGTGCTACTTATATGGTGATGTATATGTATTTATGTGCTAAGTAATCACATCTCGTGCAAGCAACAAGACACGAAAAGGATGTGCATTATTGTGAGCTGACCGCAGGCCCAAGCTGCAGACTGCACTACCATCTGTGACCACCCAAGGGGAGCATCCTCTTAGATGCGTAGACCTTCTCCCCTCCGACAACCCAAGCTCATTCTAGAACCCAGGTCACCAGTGTCCCACCCGAGTTGTTGCATAACTGTTGTGCCGATGGGCTAGCTGTCATTTTCTTAATTATTTAAAATCTACAGATTTCTCCATAAAGCCACCCATCAAAGTAGCCTCCTTTTTTTTTTTCCCATTTAACTCTGTAACCCTGGTCGCCACCTGTCACTTTCGAGTGACTCCGGGACATGCAACCCCAATTGCCACTCTCCACTAGGATCCACATGGGGAGGAGTCCAAGTGCACCAGCTCACTGTTATCATTGGCGATCGAGGCACAAAGGAATATGATTTTCTCCCTTCCCCCATCCACCTCCCCAGCACTGGGTTGTGTCCCCACAAACACTGCATACAACTAACGTGCCTCTGCAAAGGAGGCAAACTGCCTGGCCCACCACAGGGGTTGCTAGTACAACAGAACTTGATGTCTTTCCTCCCGTGCAGCAGCACCTCCTCAGCCCCATATAGGGCTCATCTGTTTTGGACTCCTGCAGGTAAGTGTGTAAATGTTCAGCAGACATAAGTGTGGGCCTTGTCACGGTTCTGCTGCTCAGTGTTTCTGACTGCTAATGCTAAGACAAGAAAGGTCTCATATAAGCCAGTAGAAAAAAATGTTGATATTTCCAGTAGCAAACATAAGGACCAACACAGGACAGCTAACTGTAAACTAGTGACAGCATCTCTGAAATTTTCCAGACAGGCAAAGGAGGGCAAAGGTCACCTCACTCAGCAGTTTAAGTCTCCAAATGATCAGTGTCATTCAGCCCTCATAGAAAACAGTGTCAGTGGCTCAGTAGGTAGCACACTCACCTCTGAGGCCGGGAGATCAGAGGGCTGTGGGTTCAGTTCCCACATCTGGCACTTGGGTTAATATCCCAGTACTGACACTGTAGTGCAGCATGAGAGGGGTGCTGCACTTCTGAGGTGCCGTCTTTCGGATGAGACGTCAAACCAAGGTCCCATCTGCCTGGATTGGTGGTAGTTCAGGTGGATGTTAAAGATCCCATGGCACTTATCGAAAAGAGTTGGGGAATTTCCCCAGTGTTCCAGCCAAATTTCCCTCATTCACTAAAAATATGCCAACAGCTTAATCTGGTTCAAGCTCAGTTGGAATTCATCTGTATCCCCCTTCCCCACGTCATGCCTGAAAATAGGCAGGATTTGTCTAGTACACTTACCCGGTCAACAAAAACTAAATTAATAAAACCTGCATGCTTTTCTATTCCTTATACACAGGGTAGGTCTTTGCAGTCACCTCTGGTGCCCGCAGTGACAAATGAAGGAGATCATTCTTAATGACAGTCTCTTTCCAATCAGTCACAGGGACACCTTGGACCAGGCTTTCCAGTGGAGAACAAGTGCAGTAGGTGGATTCTGACAGACTGTTTTCTTCTTGGACATCCACCCCACCCCCAAACCCTCTCAGATTTTAGCAGCAGTTGTTCTGTCACCTTGCCATATCAGTACTTTTGTTATATACACTCACTGATAACACTGAAGGCCTGTCTAAAGCTGGCAGCTAATTGTTGCCCTTTCACTGATATAAAAGCCTGTGAAACAATGGGGAAGGGAAGTGCAAACACAGAATAAGGACGCTACGGAGGATAGGACAGGAATACAATGCAGAGTTTTTACTGCTGGTGCAGCATGAGAATTTTAAAAGGCAGACATGAAGGGGGGCGCTCTAGTAAAAGATGATAGAAACAAAGCAGCTTTCAAGGGTAACAGAAACACTGTAAATTCTTTACCCCACCCCTTCTGCACATTTTGTTTTGTTTTCTGTCTCCTTCATCTTTAAAACTGCTCTATATGCAGCCTCCTATGGTGTCATTTTAAATACTCCAACCAGCGACATCAAAGGTCGAGGTCGCACCAAGGCCAAAGCTTATGTCATACTTCTAAACTGATTTTCATAGATGTTCCTGATTTTGCCTCAAAATTTTCTTCTGTCCCTCATAAAATTTGTGTTTTTGTGACAGAACAGTGGGGATTAAAAACACAAAGCAATGTTCCAGACTTCTTGTCATTCAGAAAATGCATCTTAACACAAATCCCCTTATTCTATCAGCTTTTAGAATGAATAGTAACAATTTTTAAAATGTGTCCCTGATTTGGGGTCTTTGTTGCTGAGTTTTTAAGCATGGTCCCCGATTCATGAGGCAAGAGGTTGAGAAGTATGGCTTGTGTACATAATTCAGACGCAGAATGCATATAATTTTGTCTGGCATTACCTGGTTAATTATTAATTGCAGATGGTTGGCGGGGAATGACAACTATCACTTCTCTCACAACTGTGGTATGAGTACTAGTAAACTAATGTTAGAGCTCACACTACACGAGTGAGGAGAGTTAGGGGTGCACAAAAATTATGGAATGGGTGAAACACCCTATCTAGGGCAGGAGTAAAAAATGGCTTTGAAGTAAGTAACTAAGCAAACATAAACACAGGCAAGGTAGTTAATAAATACACTGGAAGTGGTGCAGTGCAGTGGCTGTAGGGCGGCAGTTTTCAGGGAAATGTTCTGGAGACTGCGATGCTCCCCATCTATGTGCATCTATCTGGGCTGAGGGTGCAGGTTGCTAGACTCCAGGCCCAGCTGGCCAGGATTCAGGGGGCCTCCTATACCTCACTGGGACCACCAAGTCTGCCACTGCTGCCTCAAATGGTGCCAAGGAGGTGGAGCAGGTAGACTACAGTGGGCTTGGGAAGGGTGAGGGTGGTGGTTCAGAGGTATATCCCCCCTATGGTACCACTAAACAATTTATATGCCACCCTGGCAGAGTGGGACTGTCTAATGGAGGCACTTGTAGAATTGACCAGGGAGGATGTGGGAGACCTCCATAATGGAGTCCCGAGGAAGGGTGGCAGAGGATCCCAGAGGAGGAGTAAGCAGCTCCTGGTGGGGGACTCCACTGTGAGGGGGACAGAGTTGGAGGCAGGAAGGAAGGGGAGAAGGAAGTTAGGTGCCATCCTGATGCTATGGCTTGGAGGGATGGAAAGCAGATCCTGAAGATTGCTAGGGCAGCAGGATGGGAGGGAGAGCTGGATATCATTGTCCACCTAGGGACTAATGACCTGGCTAGGGGCAAAGTTAGGACAGTGCAGGATGATTTCAGGGAGTTGGGGAGGAGTCTTAGGCAGATGGAATGCTCAGTGACCTTTTCTGAGGTGCTGCCTGTCTACGACGGGGGTGGATAGGGTATAGAAACATAGACTTTGACAGCAGATAAGGACCGCTTGACCCACCTAGTTTGCCCATTTCCCTACCTATTGGATAAGCTGCAGATCCTAGTTAACCAACAGCCTACTTCCTCCTACCCCCACTAGAATTGTCTTATGTCTACTGCACTCTCCAAAACTCCTGCACCAAGGCTATCCGATTAGCAAAAGCTGAATACTTTCACGCCACCTTTAATTCTAACGTAAACAACCCATCTAGAGTCTGGATGGTGGTTCACTCGCTTTTCTCCCCCCACACTAAACCTCCACCTCCATTAATTGAAATAAATAACCAACTTATGGCCGACCATCCTGCTGTCGCAGCGGAATTTAATTCCTACTTCACTTCCTGTGCCTCAATCCTGGTATCCTCTCTCCCCATATATCCCCCACCCCATCAGCTCCCACTGTTATTCCTAATGTGCAACTCCATCCAGAGTGCTTCTCATTCTCCCCTATCTCCCCAAATGACACCCTCAATGCACTCCTAACTATCAACCCTTCTAAAAGTAGCTCACCTGACGGCCTCGATCCTAAGGTGCTCTACTTATCTGCTCCTGCTATTTCCATCCTGCTGACTGATCTCCTCAACCGGTCATTCTTCACCGCATCAGTCCCTTTAGCATGGAAACATGCCATCGTACTCCCCCTACCTAAAGGAGGTGACCGGTCATCTCCTGGGAACTGTTGTCCCATTTTGTTTCTTTCTACCATAGCTAAACCGCAGGAACACTTGGTTCTCTCTCAGCTTTCCTCTTTTCTTTATGCCTCCTCCTTCTTCACTCCTTTCCAATCTGAGTTTCAGAAGAATCACTCTACCACCACCTCCCTACTAAGGCTCACTGACTTTATCAATACAGTCATGGATAAAGGCCTCATCACTTCTGCTATCTTTGTCAACCTTGCCAAGGTCTTTGACACTGTCTCTCCACTCCCTCCTCCTTGATACCCTCTCATCAGCTGGCCTGTCTCCAGCGGCCTGCAACTGGTTCAATGCTAACTTAGAAGGTAAGACTCAATTGGTTAAAATAGCTGATTCAACATCCCCTCCTCTCCTTCTCTCTGCCAGTGTGCCTCAAGGCGCTGTACTGCGCCCACTCTTATTTTCTATTTTCCTAAATGACCTACCGTCAGTTTGCTCCAAGTCCTCCATCCATACGTATGCTGATGATATGGTCCTGTTCACCTCAGGCTAGTCCTCCTCCGATGTGGCTACCACCTTGCAGCTTGCCTTTAGTAATGTTCAGCACTGGTTAAGCTTGCATCAACTTTTCCTCAACGCCAAGAAGACAGTCTCCATGACCTTTGGCACTAGGCAGAAACTCTCTAGGCTGCCCATCCTGCCCTCCTTCCACACCCTCGACGGGACCATACTAGAGGACATAACCTCTTTTATAATACCTAGGTGTTTGGCTTGACCAACACCTTAACTTTTCTGTACATGTCAATGCCATCCTGAAAAAACTGCACCCCAAGCTTGGCACCCTTTACAGGAACCGTTGTTGCTTACCTCTACTGGCTAGGCGTGACCTTGTCCAGAAAGTGATTCTCACCATCCTCGACTACTGTGACGTAGTCTACAGTGCTGCTCCCAAGTCTTCCCTAACCAGGCTGGACACTCTCTTCAATGCTTTCTGTCACTTTGCTCTCAACTTCCCCTCCCACACCCATCACTACCTTTTATATTGTGCTCTAGCTTTCCACTCCCTTGAGAGTAGGTAGCTCTCTCACTGCGCTAAACTTACCTCCAAATTCTGGTTCAGCACTCTCCCCTCCTATTTCTCCTCTACTCTGACTACTCCTCACCCTTCCACCCACTCTCTCAGATCTACTGACTCACGCACTGTGGCTGTTCCTCACTGTTCAACTTCTACAGGACAGGAAGCATTTTCCTATCGCTTCCCTAAACTCTGGAATTCGCTCCCCCCTCCTATCAGACACTCTTCATCCCCATCTTTTCTCTCCTTGTCCCTAAATAATTTCCTCTCCCAAACTGCACCTGCCCCAGCACCCCTCTCTCATTTGACTCACTTCAGTCCCCTTCCCTCCAGCCACAAATATCACTATATCATTGATGCAACTATCTCCTCCTATGATTCTACACACCTCTACTTCTAATTGTCTCCACTTTCTCCTCTTTACTATGTTGGCACTTCTATTGCCCTCTTTTTACTCAGCTGCACACAATCAGCACTTATCCAATACCAATGTTATTGTCTTATTACTAATTACAGTTGGTTATGTCTGAGAATTTGCTCAATTTTTGTCTATGTAATCCCTTGTATGTATAAATGCATAAGTGTACTTAACCTGCTTATGTTACCCACTACCCTTTCCCCCAGGATGCATCGTGAGATGAGTATCTTGTTGTTCAGTGTGTTTTTCTGGTGACTCTCTTCAATAAATAAATAAAAAAAATTTCTGTCCCATGCATTCTTGAATTCCCCCAGTGTTTCTGACCCCATGGCCTCCTCGGGAAGGCCGTTCCATGCGTCCACCACCCTCTCTGTAAAAAAATATTTCCTCACATTGCCCCTCAGCCGTCCCCCCCTCTATCTTCAAATTGTGCCCCCTTGTTCTTGCACATCTCTTTTTCTGAAAGATGCTACCCTCTTGGACTTTGTTGATTCCCTTGAGGTGCTAGGAAGTTTCTATTATATCTCCTCTCTCCCCTTCCTTCTTTCCTCAACTGTATACATGTTAAGCTCTTTTAGTCTCTCTTTATATGGTTTCTGGTGCAGACTCTGCACCATTTTAGTTGCCCTCCTCTGGACTGCCTCCATCCTGTCTATGTCCTTGTGGCGATGGGGTCTTCAGGACTGCAAGCAGTATTCCAGATGGGGTCTCACCAACTGTCTGTACAGCGGGATAACAACTTCCTGTTTCCTACTGGTGATGCCTTTCCCTGTACATCCCAGTATCCCCCAGCCCTCCTTACTGCTTTCTCACATTGCTTGCCTACCTTAAGGTCATGTGATATGACTACCCCAGATCCCTTTCCATTTTTTTTTGTTGTTAGTACCTCCTCCCATTGTGTACTCTTCTCCTGGATTTTTGTTTCTCAGGTACATTACTTTGCACTCCTTTGCATTGAATCTAAGCTGCTATACTTTTGACCATTTCTCCGACCTTGCCAAGTCCCTTTTTATCCTTTCCACCCCACCTTGTGTATCAGCCCTGTTGCAGATCTTTGTGTCATCTGCAAAGAGGCATATTTTTCCTTCCAGCCCCTCTGCAATGTCACCTATAAAGACATTAAAGAGGACCGGTCCCAGTACTGAACCCTGCAGTAGCCCACTAGTAACCCCCCTTTCTTCTCTATTTACTGTTACTCTCTGCGTCCTGTTGTCCAGCCAATTTGTTACCCTGGCTCCCACCCTGGGACCCACTCCCAGGCTGGCTAACTTGTTTATTAATCGTTTGTGTGGGACTGAGTCAGATGCCTTGCTAAAGTCTCTGTACTTTATACCAGGAGCTTCAATCAATGGTTGTAGGAGTGGTGCAGAGGAGAGGATTCAGCTACATTGGGGACTGGGGTCCCACTTGGAGGGATAAAGGCCTATACAAGGGAGATGGCCTGCATCCATCAGGGAGGGGAACTCAAGTCCTCAGTGAGCAGTTTAAATGTCACATTGGTGAGCATTTAAACTAGCTGGGGGGGGTGGAAGGAAGCAGGGAGATGTAATCTGGCCACCCCCACAAGCTGAAGTAGTCAGTAGGGAGAACCATAATGGAAGCAAATCCCCAAGGGTACCTGAAATAAATAAAAACAAAAAAGTAGGAATGAAGAGGGTCAGGAATGAGGGCAGAGGGGTTAAGAAGAGAAGGCAGAAGGGAAAAGGGGGGGTGACAAGCAGGGTGGTAGCAGAATTTGGAAGGCCATGTGTGCAACTGCTCGAAGTCTGGGAAATAAGATCTCGGACCTGGTAGCCATTATGCCGAGGCTAACCTGGACATTATTGCCATTACTGAGTCATGGTACAATGAGAACCATGACTGGGACATAGCCATACCAGGCTATACTTTGTTCAGGAAGGACAGGGTGGGTAAGAAAGGGGAAGGAGTGGCTCTTTATGTCAGGGACAATATAAAAGCAACAGAGACACAAAGTACACAGGGAAGGGAGGAGGCATTGTGGGTCTCCCTTGAGAAGGGGCAGGGAGCTGCTATTTGCACTGCTGTGACCTACAGACCTCCAGCATGGGGGTGGGGGTGGGGGGTGGATAAGGTTCTGATGGAAGCCATCCAAAAGATGACAAATAAGGGGGAGGTGCTGCTGGTGGGGAACTTCAGTCTGCCAGATGTAGACTGGAGCATCCTAGTTGCAGCTTCAGCTTGCAGCAGGGACATCCTGGACTTACTACAAGGGTTATTCCTCAGGCAACTAGTAAAGAAGCTCACTCATGAGGGAGCAGTACTGGACACTGTACTCACCAACGGGGACTGTGTTAAAGACATCACGGTGGGTGGCCACCTGGGGACCAGTGATCACAGTAAGGTGTTCCAATGTAAGAACTGTGGCAGATGTGAACCACACAAAGGCAAGGGTCCTGGACTGCAAGAGGGCTGATTTTACAAAGATGAGGAATGCCTTAGGGATGCCCTGTCAAGGGGAGAGGACTTGGGTGGTGTGGTGGAACAGTGGGCGAAACTAAAAGCGAGGATAGTTAAAGCAACAAACCTCTGTGTCGGGCAAGTAAGCAAAAGCCAGAGGAAAAAGAGACCACTATGGTTCTCAAAAGTGATGACCGGGAAGGTAAGGACAAAAAAGATAGCAATCAGGAGGTATAAGGAGACACAGAGGGAGGAGGAGGATAGGGAGGTGTATAAGGAGAAGCAAAGGGAGGCAGGGAAAGCAGTCAGGAGTGCAAAGCTGCAAACGGAGGAGAAAATAGCTCAGGCAGTAAAGAAAGGGGACACAACATTTTTCAGGCGTGTAAGTGTAAGGAGAAAGACCAGAGGAGGGACTGTAAGGCAATATGGTGTCAGATCCAAGATTTTAACAAGGGTCCCGTTGCAATAATTAATGGGAACAGACTAAAAGGGGATGGGCTGTCAGCAAGCAATCAAAAAGCTTCTGTTTCTATTATCTTGCACTGAACATGGTACCTATTGGTAGTAGGCTGTGGTGTAGTTAATTTTGGTTGTGTTGGAAATATATTATGTTTGATTGGTTCTATTCCATGCAAAGGTCAAATAAGCATCCTGCTCTTGCAGGATCTTTATTAATGTTGGATCTGCCACTAAAGGCTAAGGAGGGAAGGCGGGAGGGTAGAAGGCAACAAGGAAAAAAGTAGACATCATGAATGAATACTTTTGTTGTGTGTTCATGGAGGAAATGGAAGGTGAGGCACCACAATTAAATGTCAGGGGCACTGAAGGAAGGGAGGTGGACATTAGTCCATGTACAGAGGAGAGAGTCCTGAAGGCACTCACAAATCTGAAAGTGGACAAGGCAATGGGGCCAGACAGGATACATCCAAGGATATTGAGGGAGCTCAGAGAAGTGCTGATGTGCCTCTGACAGTCCTGTTCAACCACTCACTGGAGACGGAAGTGGTCCTGGAGTACTGGAGGAGGAGAGCAGATGTAGTCCCACTTCACAAAAGTAGTAGTAGCGGGGGTCACGTGATGCCTCAGAGCTGGTAGCTGCGTTCTGCCATTGCTCCCACCTGCCCCACTTAATTTACTTATTTTATTCTGGTACAGCAAATCTCTACATCATCCTTTTGCTTGCCTTACCTCCCGGGAATCATCTGGTTCTATTTTTTCTTCAAGCAGTCCATGTGCTTCTCCAGGATGGACGCAGAAAAGCGACAGGACTTGCAGCACCACACGCCACCCCAGACACAGGAAAAAAAGTATTAAGAAGTCCAAAGCTCGAGACTTCCTCAGGCCGCTCCTCAGCTGTGAATGCACCAGCTCTCCCTCTTACTGAGGACAAGTTCCTCACAGAAATTCAGCCGTTTAAGGACTACATGAACTCGGCTACAGAGGAGCTAAAAACCCTGAGAAAATACTACCATACGGAGGGTGGGGGATGTGGAGGCGAGGACCACATCATTGGAGGGCTGGAGGGACAAACTCGATCCAGAAGTGGTCCAGCTATGCCAAAAGCTGGGGAAATTGGAACTAAACTGGAAGATTTGGAAGGACGTAGCAGGAGAAATAATTTGGTGGTGTTCGGTCTACCGAAGGATGCCAAAACTACCTCTCCCATTAAATTTGTGCAAAAATTCCTGGAGTGCATAGTGGGACCATCTCCTAACAACTCCTGCTATATAGTCCAAAGGGCCCACCGATCCCTGCACCCTCGACCACCTCTGGGTGCATCTCCAAGGCCTCTCATAATAAAGCTTCAAAATTTTCAAGATAACCAGTACATTCGGCAAAAGTGTAGGGAGCTTAAAGAAATCTCCTGGGAGGGGCAGTGAACTCATGTCTCACAAGATTTGCCAGTGATGACTCGCCAGAAACGGGCTGCATTTCATCCCATCATGGTGAAGCTCTTGGCTGCCACTATCATATTTAAAATGGTCTATCCGGCTAAGCTGCAGGTTTACTGTAAGGATGCCTGGCATTCTTTTGAGACTGTAAAGCAGGCAAGAACAGAGCTGAAACATCTGCTGCCTGAGTTGTTCAGCAACGCCTGATGGTCTGGTTGTCAGACGAAAGACCTCTCTGAATCTACAAGGGTGATTGTCTATATTTTGGGCTTTGATTAGAGTGGATAGACTTTCTACAGTTCTTTATTATAAGGATCGTCTTGAGCTCTTGGATTCCCACTGCCTGATATTAGTATAAGCTACTTACCCCGTACATGATTCACTGACCGCATCTCTGCTGTTTTAATTGTCAGCCACTCCAAGGCACAAGATGTTGTCTGCGGTTTAGCCTTCAGCAAAAGTTGATCTTTTAACCTGAGACTCCAAATTGGACTACACTAACAATGTTTGGAAGCATTTATCTACATGGTGCACCCTGGAACTGACTTTCTAATGTTGTTCTCTACTCGGTTTTTGGAGTCTGCAGACGGCAGTATTGCTGGATGAGGGAAAATGTGACTTTTTCGAGGGTGGATCAGCAATATCAATCTCATCACTTCCCCATCCCTCACCTCACATATAAAAACATTATGATTCTATTTGTCTACGAGACTTGCCTCCGAGGTCGATTTTATGGGGGGTGGGGGCATGGCATAGAGCCATTACTGCTGCTGCGAATGGGGTTGGCACGAGCCGAAATGTGGGGATTGTTCTTCCCTTTGTTAGCCTTTCTTTCTCTGTCTGGTTTGTTAGGTTCTTTGTTTTGGGGAGAAATGTTTTTGGGAGGGGTGGGGTTGGGGTAAGGGAGGGTGGCTGTTTGTAGGGCATCTTCATGGGTTTCGGAAGGGAAGGGGTTGAGGTGGATTTCTTTAGATTGGTGGAGCTTATCAGGGGGATCTTTACTTATTTGGATTCACTCCTAGGCTTTGTCTTATACTGGCTGTGTCTTTATTATGGCTAATGCTTCAAAATTTGCCTCCTAGAATATTAAAGGGGCCAGGCCACCTACTAAGAAACACCAGATCCTTAAACATTTGCATCCTACACAGCGTCATATCACTTTCCTGCAAGAAACACATCTTCTTTCATTGGAAGGTAACTTGTTCCGGAGACAAGCAGTTAATCAAGTATTTGCTGCAGGGTGTGCTAGGGCTGGTAGAGGGGTGGCCATTCTGGTCTTGAAAAGGGTTACCTTTCAAAACTCTCAATGCCTCTCTCTGACCCCCAGGGTAGGTACATATTTGTCAAGGGGACGTTAGACCGCATGAACGTTGTGTTGGGCAGTGTTTATGGCCCCACAGCAGCCGACCCATCCTTTTCTATGGACTTGACAAACCTTCTTTCAGCATTCACTCCTACCCCGCTAATTATAAGGGGGATTGGAATGTCTCTCCTTCGCCAAATTTGGACAGATTGAGGGGACCCGAAGGCGGACTCTCTCCCGTCCAGTGCTCACTACAGGACATGACCAACTCCCTGGGATTATGTGATCCATGGTGGATTTTGCACCCTCGGGAGAAGACTTATACATTTTATTCTTCCGCACATGGCTCTTACTCCAGGCTTGATTATGTTCTCATAACTCAGTCTCTCTTTGGTGGGGTGCTGGATGGAGGGGGATCGGCCCCAGGGTCCTTTTGGACCACTCTCTGGTCTGGGTTAGGCTTTTCTTCAATTCTACCTTAGACAAGAATACGATATGGAAGCTGAATAACCAACTCCTCAATGACAAATTTATTGCTGAGCGGATTAAGAACCAAATTGCTTTATTCACACAGTATAACATTGGTTCCATTAGCCAGGCTGCTTTAGAGTGGTCAGCCTGTAAGTGCTTTCTTAGGGGGGAACTTATTAGGCTCGCCTCCAGGCGTAAACGTATTTGTATGCAGGCCTCAATGGATCTTCTAGTGCAAATCAGCACTATTGAACAAACCCTCTCCTCACAAACCCCGGATACTACCTTATGAGAGCTCACTGTCTTGAGAGACAAGTATGCAGATCTCCTAAGAGAGAGGGATGAATACACAATCCTTAAAACTAAAGCGAAGTACATCAATGAAGGAGACAAAGCGAGTTGATTATTAGCACTCCGTCTCCAACAACAGAAGTCTTCAAGGCTGATAACAGCTATTAGGGCAGAGACAGGTCCCTTAGAACTCAACCCAGAGGAATTGCATGGGAATTCGCCTCTTTCTACAAGGAGCTATACAGTCCTAGAACCTCTTCTTTGTTCCCCACCGATTGTAAAAATTATCTCAAGGACATCTCCCTGCCGCAATTGACCCTAGCTCAACAAGACATACTATCCAAGCCTATTTCTGAAGTCAAAATTCGTTCAGCTATCTCACCTTTGTCACTGAACAAGGCCCCTGGACCGGATGGGTTCACTCCTAATTTTTATAAGCTATTTGCTGACCAACTGGCCCCTCTCCTGTACTGGTTTTACCTTTATATATATGAATGAGGAATTTCTGATCCTACAGTGTTAGAAGCGTTAATTGTCCTCTTACTAAAACTCAGTAAATCCCAGAATTGGTATCTAATTACAGACCTATCTCCCTGATTAATTGTGATGTGAAACTCTTATCCAAAATTCTCACCAATAGAATTAACCAAGTTTGGGCGGGCCTGCTTAGTCAGAAACCGGTGGGGTTTGTTCCTAATCGATCCTCTGTAGATCACTTCAGAAAACTGACCCATGTCTTCTCCGTGTCCAGGGATTCCATTATTCCAATGACATTGGTTTCCCTGGACGCAGAGAAGGCATTTGACAGGGTAGGCTGGGACTTCCTTCTGTTGACCCTGGAAACGTTTGGCTTCCCACAGGCTTTTCTCCGCTGGATCCATGTATTATATTCATCCCCAACTGCTAGAATCTATTGCAATGGGGTGTTATCCACCTCTTTTCAGTTGGCCTCGGGTACTAGGCAGGGTTGTCCCCTATCACCCCTCCTTTTCAATCTATATTTGGAACCGCTCCTCCATAAATTGAGGGTATACCCCAGTTTACCAGGTATTACAGTGGGAGCCAATACTTTGTTGTTGTCTGTGTATGTAGATGACATTTTGTTACATATTACATACTCCGAGATCTCCTTGGCCACCGCTGTCCCTGTCATTGAGGAGTTTGGTATATTCTCTAACTATAAGCTCAATATTAATAAAACGGAAGTGTTGCCTCTAACTTCGACTGTAGTCAAGGAAGATTTGCTGTCTCTTGGGGTGGCCTGGCCTCCCCGCAGTATCAAATATTTAGGTCCGTACCTTTCGAGGGATACATCTCTCATGCGTAAGCTTAATTTAGATGATTTAGTGGTTTGTGTGCAACAGGATCTACATTGATGGCAGGCTCTCCCTTTAACTCTTTAGGGAAGAATCTCCATTATCAAAATGAATGTCCTCCCCCGTCTATTTTATCCTATTTGTATGTTAAACTGCTGGCTCCCTCTTACATGGTTCAAGTGGGTTCATAGTATGATCACGGAATTTATCTGGTTAAAGAAAGCCCCTAGGTGGGCATATAAAAAGCTTGCCACCCCTAAAGTCTTAGGGGGTCTTAAACTCCCACATTTTCTCGTTTATAATTTTGCCAGTCACTTCAGTAAACTCTTTAGGTGGTTCCTCCCCTCTCCTTTGGACCCCTCCACTGCATACGTCCCCCTGTGGTTGGAGTTAGAGCTAAAGTTGTTAAAGGAGTCTGGACTCTCCATACCATCCTTACTATTTATCCCCTGGAAAGCTATTCCCTTGCAATTGAAGGACACGGTTTTAGGAACTTCTCTCGTGTCTATTCCCAATTTTGGTCCTTAATTAAATATCCGATCTCAAAAGATATTACCCACCACTACTTTATAACCTTAATTTCAAAATTTGGGGCCAGGTTGTTAAGGCAGATTGGATTCCCCAGTTGGCTGATGTTAGAGTCTGCGATCTGCTGAATGGAGGGATTTTGTTACCATCGGTAGATATACTGGCGCGACTGCACTTGGGAAAAAGGTTTATTTTTAAACTTTTTCAGTTGAGACACATTCTGACTCAGTCGTTTGGCCTGGGCTCATGGACCACCGATTCTTCAGAGCTCCTTTCATGTTTTATGGGATTAGCACCCAAGCCTCATGCAGTATCTACACTCTACTCAGCTCAGCTTTCCACATTTTCCCCAGAATTGGATGGCTCCTCCCCTTATTGGGATAGGCTATTCCCGATATCCCCTTTGCAGTGGCATTCTATCTGGTCTGCTCTATATCACTATGTGGTTCAGAACAGACTGAGACTTACTCAGTTTAATATTTTGAACCACCTTTACTATATTCCACAGAAGTTGGCGCGTATGGGACGAATGTCATCATCCAACTGCACTAGGTGTGGTCTGGATGGGGGCTCTATGTACCACATTTTCTGGAGTTGCCCCTGCATAGCTTCTTTATGGAATCTGATTGAGGCTAAAGCTGACCCTCTGTTGGGGCTACAAGGTTTATTTAAACTAGAAATTTGTATTTTGGGGGACTATAGTACTATCTTGGTTAAGGAACGTAAATATCATATGGCTCTAATTTCCCTTTCTTTGAAGAAGGTGGTCCTGAGACACTGGCTTGACCAGAACCCCATTACTTATCAGGAATGGCTACAGGACTTATTGTTGAACCTTAGGGTGGAACGTATGAATGCAAGCCTCTATCACAGACTTCCTAGCTTTGATAAAAAATGAGGTAAGTTGTATACACTATATACTGTATAATGTCCAGAGGTATTACCTCTATTGATGTTCCTTTGGGACTGGTCATGTACTGTATTACAGGCCTGGAATGGATACTATTGGATAGTAGCTCCACCTCGGGGGGAGGGTCACGGGTGGGAAGGTGGGAGGGGGTTACCAGGGTGGTTGTTCTTTATAAAAGTACCTGTTTCTGTATTTGTATTGGTCTGAACGATGTCAATAAAGTATATAAAATAAAATAAAAAAAGTAGTAGTAGCGAGGAGGCTGGCAATTACAGGCCAATCAGCCTGACTTTAGTGGTGGGGAAGTTAATGGATTCTTTACTGAAGGGAAATGATTGTGGAATATCTTGAATCCAGTAACTTACAAGATCCGCGGCAGAATGGATTCACAAGGAGAGGTCACGTCAAACAAATCTGATAGATTTCTTTGACTGGGTGGCCTGGGAGGGAGATCAGGGTGGAGTGGTGGATGTAGCCTACCTAGATTTCAGCAAGGCCTTCAACATCATTCCAGATAAGAGACTCATACACAAGATGGGCAGCCTAGGAATGGGTCCAAAGGTGGTAAACTGGGTAAGAGATTGGTTTGGGGGATAGGCGACAGAGGGTGGTGGTAAATGGAGTTCACTCCGAAGAAGGAAGGGTGACCAGTGGGATGCCACAAGGATCAGTACTGGGACTGGTCCTCTTTAATGTCTTTATTAGCAACATTGCAGATGGGCTAGAAGGGAAGGTATGCCTTTTTTGCAGATGACAGTAAGATCTGTAATATGGTGGGCACTCCAGAGGGGGGTGGAAAAATGAATTGGGATCTAAGAAAACTTGAGGAGTGGTCAAGGGTGTGGCAACTACGTTTCAAAATGCGAAGAAGTGCAAAATCATGCACTCTGGTCGCAGAAACCCAGGGGTGGAGTACACAATTCGGGGAGTGGTACTAGTGACCACTAAACAGGAAAAAGACTTGGGGTAGTCATATTTTTTTTTTTGTCTTATATGTTTATGCGCCCCTGGCCCCCTGGTTGGCCACTCCTTCAGGCTGCCTAGGACCACCTCATCCCACCAGTCACCTCCACCGCCATCCCACCATCCCTTGACCATGGCCCCTGGTTTGCCCAATGTATCCCATCGTGGTGGTGACCCCCCCCATATGGGCCACCTGGGAGGGGAGGGGAGTGCTTACCTGTAGGCATGGAGAATTCACCTGGGGCACACGGGGGGACTGGCAAGGGCACTCCTAGGCTGTGTGGCAGGCGGGGGATCTGGCTGGCTGAGCATGCATTTTCCTATTTTCTCCACTCCCACACCCCCTCCCCAAGATGGCTGCATGCTGCGGCATCCTGGAGAAATGCACCACGGCCCATGGTCACTCACGCTGCAAGGAGCATTGCTGCAACCAGCCACCAGGAGTTGCACAAGAGCAAAGCAGGCTCCAACTCCCCCCCGGGAGGAAAGCGTTCCATGCATGCTCAAAACCCTCCTCGCCGGCCTCAATTCCTGTCATTCCAGGCTTGGGTGCGAACCCAGGTCGCCAGCATGCCAGGCGATCCCTTATCACCTGGCGAGGGGGGTAGTCATATCTGATGACATAAAGGTAGCCAAACAGTGTTACAAGGTGGTGGGGAAAGCCAGTGAGATGCTAGGGTGCATAGGGAGAGGTATCACCAGCAGAAAGAGGGAGGTGGCGATACTCAGGGTCGGACTGGCCCACCTGGATACCTGGAAATTTCCAGGTGGGCCCCCCTCAGTTGGCTAAATAGTTACCTTCTGAACTCTGAAAAGTTTTGCATTGATCTTCTTTTTTATAATGAAATGGGGTATCTGGGACACTGTTGATCAATGTAAGATGCAAACACAGAGCTAGTATATCAGATTGAAGTGGAATATTGATATGAGATTGTCAACCTGGGCCCTCCTCTATTGATTTTCCAGGTGGGCCCTTGTATCTTCTTTCCAGGTGGGCCCTCTGTACCCCAGTCTGACCCTGGTGATACTGCTGTATAAATCACTGGTGAGACTGCACCTAGAGTACTGTGTCCAGTTCTGGATACCACATATATACAAGGACATAGACAGAGTAGAGGCTGTCCAGAGGAGGGTAACTAAAATGGTGCAGGATCTATATCAAAAGCCCTAGGAGAACAGACTGAAGAACCTCAATATGTACATCCCAGAGGAAAGGAGGGAGGTGGGGATATGATAGAGACTTTCAAATACCTCACGGGTATAAATAAGGTTCAAGATGAAAGCTTTTTTCAGAATAAAAGATTCTCAAGAATGAGGCATCATCAATCAATCAATCTTTATTTTACCAGGTGGAGCACCATTGAACAAGCTCATTTCCAAGGTGGGCCTGGTCATACAGAAATGACATCAGATAAATAATACATATACAGGTACAGCATTGCTACTCCTATTATAGAGCAGCACAAATGTAACAGCGAATAACATATACAAAGCTATAACATGAGAAGGATAATCAAACAGGATGCAGAATATTCACACATGTAATGTTAGTATTGACCAAGACGTTTCTATGCCCTGGCAGATTGAAGAGCAGCCAAGGCAAAGGAGAGCCTAATAGAAAATGGAAAGTAGAAGACAGGAGAGGATTGCTATAGATAGAGCAAAGAGGGGGTAAGGGTTGATCTCAGGATGTCAGAACCTGGCACGGCATATCAAGAGTAACACTTACAACGCTCGGAGAAAAATCTTGCATAAAGAAGTTTGAATTCAGGGACTTTTATGGGATTTGCTAATTTTAGAGTTTTTTGAAGCTTGTTCCATAACTGGGATAGGGCAAAGCTAAAGGATGATCTGCCATAATGGGTTTTTATCTTCGGTATCACTAGAGAGATATAAGAGTGGCTTCTCAGGGCATAGTTACCCAAAAAACATAGTGGCAAACAGTCAGAGATATACTGTGGCAACATCTTGGCAATTGCTCTGTATATCCAAAGGGCAGCATTCCTTTGTCTCCTGAATGCAAGAGATGGACAGCCCACTACTGAGTACAAGTCTCAGTGGTGAGTAGAATAAGGTGCCCCAGAAACAAAGTGTAGGACCCTGTGGTAACGAACATCAAGTCTGGCTAAGGCTGCCCCTTGAACTCTACTGTAGATGAAGTCGGCATAATCCAATAATAATAGAAAAGTAGCTTGGACCAGCCTCCTCTCAGCCTCATAGGTGAGGAGGTGCTTGATTCTATAGAATACGCTGAGCCTCTGTTTTAGTTTCTTTGTGAGTTTCTCTACATGATCCAAGAAGGACAGACAGCAGTCAATCCACATCCCAAGGTATTTAAATTTATCAACATAGTCAAGGGATTCACCAAGCAACGTGGTAATAGGTTGCACAATGCCTGCTATAGGCGGTATTGAAGCAGAGCTATTCGGGGTCAGAAGCATGGCCTTTGTTTTTTTGGCATTTAATAGCAATTTTTGTTTGAGTAGGTTGTGCTGCAGGATGTTGAAATCTTTCTGCAAGTCTGTGCATGCCTGCTCAAGAGTAGGCCTAGACAAGTACAGGACAATATCGTCCGCAAAGAGATGAATGTCTCAAGATGTGATCCCAAGGTCAATATTGTTACTGTAAAGCGTGAAAAGCAAAGGACCCAGGATGGAACCCTGAGGTACACCTCTATTGATAGGTTTCAGAGGGGAGAGGTCACCCACAGCTTTTACCTGCTGAGTGCATCCGGAGAAGTAGGAGGAGAACTAGTTCAGGGACACCTTGTCCATGCCAATAGTGCGAAGGGTAGTCAGAAGCAGATCATGATCAACGGTGTCAAAGGCCTTACTTAGGTCGAGGAAGACTGCACACACAGATAATCATCAAGGGCTTTCTGCCAGTCATTCGTTACCTTTGTAAGAGCAGTAATTGTACTATGGCGGGGCCTAAAGCCTGACTGAGCCGGGTTGAGTAGGTTGGAGGAATCCAAATAATCTCTAAGCTGCAAGTTTACTACTTTTCATGCTATGAAGCTGGAAAGTTGGAGGCTCAGGGGAGGGTCAAGGAAGTAATTATTCACTCACAGAAAGGGTAATAAAGGCCTGGAACAGCCTTCCAGTGGAGGTGGTTGGGGCAAAAACTGTAGTGGATTTTGAGAGGGCATGGGAAAGGCATAAGGGAACCTTAATGGCAAGGAAAGGGGGAGACGGATAAGCCAGAGATTCAAGTTGGGTCTGTGGTGTTACAATAGGTAGGGAAAATGGGCAGACTAGGTGGGCCAAGCTGTCCTTATCTTATGGGGTACATCCCCGCCTGCCAACACGGCGATAAACAGAACTGAAAAAGACAACAAAAGACTGTCCTTACCCAATTAAACCTACTGTTCATCTTTTGTTCACTTGTGAAACATGTCTAATGACTAACTTGTTAGAAATGGTTGATCTTGGAAGTATTGTCTCTTGTTTTACAAGTTTTCACAAATGTTTTGCATTGGTCGCGCTCCGGTGCTAGATGGCGACAGTCGCAAGAGTGTGAACTCCATCTGTTTCCTTCCGTTTTTAAACAATTTATAGCCCGTTTTAATTTTAAAACCATCAAATAGAAATTCCGATCTTCAGTCCTTCATTCAGGCAAGTGGGTAATATAAGCTTGAAGTTTAAAACACGTATCAAGTGATTTTTCAGTCATTCCAAGCTAAGGACAATGCCGTCAGGGAGGCCCCGTTCACCTGGTCTCATAAATTATTCAGATGTCACATACCAGGATTACTCTGACAGCTCCAAACAATTTGCCACAGACTGATATATCTCAAGTTAAAAGAAATACTTTCTGAAATATGAGTGGGCCAAATTGAAGTTAAAAATTCTACAGCTACCCTAAGCAACATGAGGAAATGTGTAGTATTGTTAGTAAAAATGATAAACAAATTACAGAGCTGACTTCAGCAATTACCTACCTAGAACAGCTTACATTTAAGCAATCTGAACAGATTTATCAATTATCTGGAAAGACGGATGGAAAGAGGGTAGGGAACAGGCTGGGCCCGATCAAGAAGGAGTAGGATGGTTGCATGAGGGAGTAGATTGGGGAAGGGGAATCACAGTTGATATGGTGAAGGAGGCCCTTTAGAAACTAAAAACAGATAAGGCACCAGGGCCGGATGGTTTACACCCGAGGGTTTTGAAGGAATTGGCGGAGGTACTGGCAGCTCCACTGGCAGCACTCTTTAATGCCTCTTTGCAGATGGGATGGGTGCCACAGGATTGGAGGGTGGCTTATGTAGTGCCTATACATAAGGGGGGTCTTGGGAGGAAATGGAGAATTATAGGCCTGTCAGTCTGACATCTGTGGTAGGCAAAGTAATGTAGGGCTTTATCAAAGAGAGGCTTGGAAGGCAGTTGGAATGGGTAGGACACCAGGATGATAAACAATATGGCTTTGTCCCGGGGAGATCGTGTCAGACCAACCTTGTAGAGTTTTATGACTGGGTGACGGGAGCCTTGGATAGACACAGGCCAGTGGATGTCCTATACCTAGATTTCAGCAAGGCGTTTGATTTAGTGCCCCATAATGGATTGATAGCAAAAATAGGGGAGATGGGGGTGGGAGGACAGGAACTCAGTTGGGTAGATAATTGGCTTTCGGGGTGTTTGCAGAGGGTTGTGGTGGGTGGGATTCTCTCCTCCCTCAGAAAGGTAATCAGTGGAGTCCCTCAAGGTTCAGCATTGGGGCTACTCTTGTTCAATGCCTATGTCTCGGATATAGGGAGGGGGGTTAAAAATAGGTTGAGTCTCTCTGCGGATGATTCAAAGCTGGGAGCACTGGTGGATTGTGAAGAAGTGAGGGAGTCAGTCCAGGGGGATCTGGATACCCTGGAGGAGTGGTCAAAAAGGTGGGGACTGAAATTTAATGCCGAGAAATGTAAGGTACTTCATTTGGGGGTATAAAACCGAGGCCATGTATACACCCTGGGGGGGGCACACTGCAAGCCACATTGGGAAAAAGGGATTTAGTGGTGGTGGTTGATGTCAGAATGAATAACTCTGACAACTGTAGAAGAACAGTAGCCAAAGCAAACAGGATACTGGGCTGTATAGCCAGGGGTATTACGTCCAGAAGTAGGGAGATGATCCTCCCTCTGTATAATGCTTTGGTCAGGCCGCAGCTTGAGTATTGTGTACAGTTTTGGAGACCTCATTTGAAGAAGGACATAGTGCTGCTGGAGAGGGTTCAGAGGAGAGTGACCAGGATTATTCAGGGCATGGAAGGGAGGCCTTATGAGGAAAGGCTGAAGGAGCTTGGGCTTTATTCACTGGAGGAGAGGAGGGATAGAGGAGACATGATAGAGGTTTTCTAGTATGTAAAAGGACTAACCAGGAGTGGAGTAAAGGAGCTGTTTAGGTTAAAGAAGGGGGACTACCAGGGTCCATGAGTGGAAGATGGAGGAAATTACAGGGAGCGTGGAGGCATTTTTTCACTGAGAGGTGGTGGAGCCGTGGAATGCTGCCTGGGTGGCTGGTGGAAGAGGGCACAGTGGAGGGCTTCAAGAAGGGGTGGGACAGGTATAAGAGAAATCTGGATAAAAAGAAGACTCTCTTGGGGGCTGGGGGGGTGGTAAGGCGAGCAGCCACTAGGTTGCTGGATTTCGAGCACACAAGACAGACCATTTGGCCTGTTCTGCTGGCTCCTTACTATGTTAGTATCTCAAAAGGTAGACGACCTCGAAAACAGAGGCTGACGTAATAATATCAGAATACAGGGAGTACCAGAAGGGGCCAAGGGAGACAATATGCTGGCTTTTCTCAAATCTTTTCTACCTGAAGTTCTTAGATACCAATGGCGTGGTCCTCTAGAGATTGAACGAGCCCATAGATCGTTGGGTCCTAAACCAATTAACCAAAAACCCAGATCAATAATTGCCTACTTATTAAGATTCTCTGTCAAGGAAGAAATTATGCAACTGTCAAGGGAAAGAAGGTCATTTAGCTGGAAAGGGGAAAAGATTTCAATATTTCAAGATTTCTCCAGTGAAGTGGTAGCCAGAAGGAAAGAATTTATAGAAGTTAAGCAATGTTTAAGGGATTTTGGTCTAAAATACTATTTCAAATACCCTGCTAAACTTCTCATTCAGGACCAAGGGGGAAAAATCACCAAATGTGACTCTCCAAATGGTGCATGGCAATTTATTCAAACTTTTAAAGACAATCACTTCAGACGTTCAACTACCAACAAGTCGAACTACCATCTTTCAAAATCAGCATACGCTCTCACAGAACTAGCACATCTAGATTCGGAAACTTGCGCTTAGCACACTTCTTCACGATCTTGCGAACTACTGCAGGGAAAGATTAACGTACCCCTTCCCCAATCGTCAACTCTACATCTATTTTCCGAAGTAGCCAGCTCTGATGTAGAACATACCTGGAGCTCCGACATCCAAAGGAGAGCTAGACAACACTCCAAGCAATCCAGCATCCCAAGATTAACAAACTCTGTTTATAATCCCAAGAAGAGAGAGCGGAGTAAAGAAAACAGCCACACGTCCTCTCCTAGGTCATCACCAGATCTGACGTGCGAAGAGGAAATGGATGCCTCTGAGCCAGTCCATACTAATTCAATCCCCTGCAACAACACCCCCATAACAGAATCTGTACCTGGGTCAAAAGGATGTACATGGCACTCTTTAATCAGACCACTTCCTGTGACTCCTACAGTCGAAAATGGATGTGATTAACAAAGCAGATACAATTTGTATGCAGTGGTAGGATTTTATTCTACATAACTAGTTTATCAAGGTAGATGATGGGGTATTGTTACTTTGGTCCAAGTATGGGCTTGCTTGTTCTATTATACCCAGAATATCATATCCACATTGTTTCACATGTTATGTTATGCAACAGTCATTTTTCAAGGGGGAAAGAGGGGACCTTAGTAATTTGTTTAGAAGCAAACCTTCCATACATGTATTACTAAATAATACTGTGTTGTTTGCACAATTTTATAAAAATAGGCTTAGATATTTGGATTCCTGTTACATGAGATGTACTCTACTCTTTTTCTAAACTTTTCAGTTCACTTTCTGCTAATGCTGTCACCCACTTTAAATCGTTTTATTGATTATGCTCTAGTCAGAACCACTGCCTTCAAACAGAGCTCAATTTCCTAGTCTCTGTGTTAACAATGTCTAATTTCCACTATATGAAACAGATAATTAAGAGTGCAGAGCTTATCAGCATCAGACATGGTAACTGATGAGGGTCTGTATATGCTCAAAACTAGTGGATGGCCTTTGCACAGATGGGGCAGCTCTTTAATTTTGATATTTGCTTAGGCAGTGAGTTATATTAATTGCACTGGGCTAACTGTTTTTTCCCCCCTCTATTATTTTCACTTTTGCTCTTACACTTTGGGCTGGATATTCAAAAGGGTTGCGCCATGCGCAATAGGGTTGCGCATGCGCAAGTCCGAAAGTGCGCCATTCTGCGATATTCAGCAGGAGGCAGTTGCGCCACAAAACATGCTGAGCAACAGCGCAATGGAAATGAAGGTATGTGCAACCGAAGGGGGTGGATCCATGCATAAAGAGCGCAATGCGATATTCAAAGACTTGCGCAACGCGCAACAGCGGAACAGCCGGAAGTTGCACCCCAGCGGAAATGAGCCAAAATAAAAAGGCTCAAGGAAGAGGCGCAAGAACGCTACAGGGATGCCAAGTGGGGAAGAAAGAGAGAGAAAGACAGACAGTGACAGGCCAGGGCAGGCAAGGGAAGCAGTGTGGGCCATAGGCTGCGGAGGCCAGCGGGGGGTGCCCGGTGCAGTGGAAGTAGCAGTCAGGACAGCGGGGGTAACAAAGCAACATCAGCCAGGGGGGGTCACAAGCCAGGGAGATGGACAGTGGCAGCTTCACATGGAAGCTGTAATGAGGGTGAGAATGCAGGTGCAGGGGACATGGCGTGGATGGGCCCGTCGGTGATCGCCCCCAACAGGCAGTACCGTGCCCACATCAGCTTTGAGCTGTACACAGATGTAGAGATCGTGGGCGGTACGCCTGAACAGGGCAATACTGAGGCGGCTCTGTGAGCTGTGCAGTGATGTGATGCAGGCACCCTCACGACGAGTCATGCTCTGTCAGTGGAGACCAAGGTGACAGCCTGCATGTGTCTGCTCGCCGGGCACCTTCCAGAGGCCAACAGGGACACCACAGGCATCACACAGTCGGCCACGTCATGCATCCTCACCCAATTCCTCAGCGCACTGCTGCCACATGCTGACACATTCATTTCCCCAGCACCATGGCAGAGCATGACAGCAAACATGCAGGAGTTCCACAGGGTAGCACATGATGCCCCGCAGTGCTAGGGGCCATAGAACTGCACCCATGTGGCCATTACCGCCAGCACCTGGCCCCGATGGGGCCGCGATATAGGAACAGAAAGGGTTTCTCCAGTGTCAACTGCCAGGTGGTGTGTGATGCCACTGGGTATAATCAATGTCTGTGCCACACACCTGGCGGAGCACATGATGCCTTCATATGGCATCAGTCCGACAATATACCATCGATTCGAGAGTGAGGGACATCCCCACAGGCCATCTAGTGGGTGAGTACGCATGTAGGAAATGCAAACTCGGGGCAAGGGTGGGAATGCCACAGGTGCCATGGTAGTGGCACACAGGGATATGGGCAATATGGACCTGAACATGATACTGATCTCCACTATCTCCACACAGGTGACAGCGGATGCCCACTCCGCCCCTGGCTGCTCACACCGTACCGGCGCCCCATGACCCCATCGCAGCAACGCTATAATAAGACACATGCCGCCACACGCAACATCATTGAGCGGGTGTTTGGGATGCTCAAGGCATGCTTCTGATGCCTAGACACCTCCAGCGGTACCCTACAGTACAGCCCCTCAAAGGCCTGTGGGATATTCCTGGCCTGTTGTATCCTGCACAACATGGCCAAAGACTGTGGGATAGCCCTACAGGTTGAAGAGGGGGACAGCGATGGGGACGCCAGCGGCCTCGGTGTTGATGGTGATGAGCAGCCCCCTGGACGCCCGGGACCCCGACTGATCCGGCAGGCCCAGCTGCACCGGGACACCATCACGGAGGAGCATTATGCACGACACAGTTAAGTCAAGGGGCCATGTGCAAACAACATTGTCCTGGCGCAACCCACAGGCACACAGAGTGACACACCAGGGGTGCATGACGGCAAGGGGGTGGAAGGGACCAGGCACACAAACACACCATCAGGGAAGGGCGAACAGTCATGTGGACACACACCAGGCACAAAGCACACATGGGCAGGTGCACAGCAGAGCAGGAACAGACATGGCAAACACACAGATCCACAGACCACACCCACCACCTATACCGCAGCCAATCGTGTGTCAGTGCTGGGCACCCCTTGCACCTTGGTGTACAGTACAATGCAGGCATCATCATGCACACGCACCTGCGGACAGCAGTCGGGATGGTGTGCAGGTGGTCCGTGATGTCGGCGTGATGTGCAGGGCACCCACCAGTGCACTGCCCACCACATGACTGCAGTGCACACAGGGCAGCACCAGACAGGGCCCGCACTGGGAGACAGGTCAGTCATGTTGCACCATTCCATGGCCACTGGGGATGCATGGGCAGCCCCGCCGTGACCCAACAGCACTGGCAGGCTGAGCAGGGGCCACATGGGGTGGCACCGATGGACCACCAGGGGTCCCACTCCGCGATCGCAACCTTGTCCGCAGTGGGATCTGTAGTATGCTAAACATACCTGCACCAGGGGTGTTTGGGATGCCCACAGCAGAACCCGGCGTCAACAGGCTTGGTGTCGTACGACACGGGAGCAGGGAGTGGAGGCGTACTTGTGGGGTGCGGCAGTACAGGAGCACCTGCTTGTGTGCCCAATGCAGCCACGACAGAGCAATGCCTGGGTCTGCCTGTCAATGGCGGCGGTCACATCCATCGCATATGGACCATCTCTGCACGGTCCAGAGCACAGTCCCTGTGCCGCTCACAACCCATACAGTGCCTCCACGGATGTTGCAACCCGCCTTTGCTGCTGTACTGATTCGCGGCAGCAGGCGGGTGCTCTTCAAATGGGTACTCTGCCACAACGGCATCCTGTCCCCAGGGTATGGAAGGTCCTGATGCTCAACACCCTTGAGGGTGGCGCTGTTCACCAGGACCAGGAACGGGCATATCAAAGGGCGGTGGGCATGTGCCATCGCTGGACACTGTACCCCCAGACCTGGTGGGTGACTGCTGCTGCTGCCTCCAGCCGCTGTGCCCAGGGACCACTCGTTCCACTGCTGTGGCGCAACAGTGCCAGACACCTGCACAGCCACGGTGCTGCCCCACGGTGCTGACAGGCACAGCCTGGGACTGTGCCGACATGCTGGCACCGCGTTGGAACCAGCTGGGCCCAGGGGCACGTGCTGGCCTGCTGTGTGTCCATCATGGGGCACACACATGTCACTGCCATTGCAGTCCTTGCACCATCAATGGTGCAGGTACGTGCTACAGCCACAGTCACAGCGTGCTGGCATGCTTGCATGCCAGACTGCTGAGACACAGGCTGTGCACCCCCCACCCCCGACTCACCGACACCAGAGTTGGCAGCCCGGCGTGCATGCTGGTGCAGTGCATGCTGGCTGGTGACAGAGGTGGATAGACCCTCCTCCATGTCCAGCAGGTCTTCCTCATTGCCTGGACCCACTACCACAGTCCCCTGAAGGCGAACAGGATCTGTAACAGAAAGAGAGGACATGTGAGTGCATGTGAACAACCTCCCCCAACACCACCACCATGTCTTACCGTGCAGTGATGGGCTCACCTGTCTGGAATCCACCTCCTGAGTAAGCCCTCAATAGCACTCCGCTGCATTGATGCAGTCAGTCGGTCCTCAGCCAGGGTCAGCTCCACCACCGCTGGCTGGCCCCGCCAGTGCCAGTGCGTGCGCGCCCTGAGGGGCTGCCACCTTCTCCTTCACCCTCCTCGCGGTCTGTCCCCATCTTCTTTTGCATTCCTGCGGGCGCTGGTGGCTTCCGTGCAGGTTCACTGCCAGGCTACCCCCTCCCATGCAGCTGCACGGGCCTGAGGGGTGCCCGCTGTCCACTCAGTAGTGACTCCTCCTCCAGGTAGGCCTGGAAGAGGGCCTCTGTCTCCGCCGTGGTGAAGTTGGGCCTCCTCCTCCCGCCACCATCACACCTCACCTTGGCTCTGCTCGGTCATGGCGATCTGTATGGGTGGAAGTGGACACCTGTCACTGTGCAGTCTACAGCGTTATCCCATGACCATTGTCCAGAACATCCCACAGCATGCAACCCACCTCTCACCTGCAGTAACCGAATCTGGCCAGCGCAGCCCAATGTCGCACATTTATAGCGCAATGCATGCAAATTAGGAGTGGAGCAACTGTAATGAGATGCAAATCACGCCACTGCGCCTTTGAATGGCTAATCAGATGATTTGCATGTGTCAGCTGAATATCGCGCCGTTGCGATTTGCGTAATACGGTTGAGCCGGCTGAGCCAATGGCGGAGATCTGTGACTGTGTGGTACACTGCATTGCGCATGCCCAGGTAGCTTACGCAGGCGTCTGCCGCGCTGATGACGTGCTGTGCGCGATTGGCAATTCAGGCCATGGCCACCATTGTGCCAGTGGCGCTACAGCACTGGGCACCATATGGCGCTGTGGCACTACTGCGCAATAGTCCACTGGCACTGGCACACAGGTGATCGGTCGCGCAGGATGCGTGGGCGTCAGATGGCGCTGTCGCGTGGCCTTGCGTCATAGACCCTGACCTGGTGTCCGACCTTTGCCCTGGCTGTTCAGCTGCCATGTACGGCTCTATTGCGCTGTTTGGTGACAGCTATGTGGATTCAGCAGCGCTGTATACGAACAGCGATTGGAACCTATGGTGGTCTATTGCGCAACATTTCCACGTGGGGTTGCTGCGCTGCGGGCGCCATATTGCCTGCTGTACGACCCAAAATATGGCACGCAGGAGAGCTCCCTAATGGAGCCAGGTGGAGGTGGCCAACCCGGTGGCCCTGGTTGAGCCCCACTATGAGGCACTGTACGGGGATGAGCCCCTCACCATGGCCCGCACCCAGGTGTGGCTGCAGGTGGCCACTGACCTGGTGAGGGTCACAGGGTGGTGCTGGTCTGCAGAGCAGTGCAGGCACTGGTTTAGTGACCTCCGCAGGAGGGCGGGCGGAATCTGACGCCTCCAGGTCACGTGCCAAAGAGGCGAAGCGTGCCTAGGCCAGGTGGGTGTACCATCTCTGCACCTGTATTCTCCGTGGGGTGTGACTGTGTTTTGGTGGCAGTGCATGGGGATGGCTCTGCCATGGTTGGCTGTGTCATGTGTGCAGGTGTGAAATGCATGGGTCTGGCTGTGTGGGCAGGCACACTCACTGGGGCAGGGGGCAGTCTGCTTTGGGGTCACACTGATGTTTTTCTCAACATTTGTCACCCACAGGCCTGGCGGAGTGGATGCAGGCACAGGCTGAGGAGGGTCGTGGCAGGGACCAGGTGGCGGACGGCGGAGACGTGAGGGGTGGGCCACAGCGGCAGCAGCAGCATCAGCAGCCACAGCTGCTTGATGAGTGTGAGTATCATTACATCATGGATGCTATTGCATGCTGAAGGGGGTGGGCACGACCACCAGCCATGGACAACACAACCATGCACGACACAGGTGACAGTCATCACTGTCCAGTGTCACTGCACGTCTGTGTGTGCGTCACTGGTGGTCCATGCATGCACTGGGCACATGGCTGTGGAACTGGCATCCCACCACATTGCCACATCAGCACGCCTTGTTTGTGCTGTGATGGACATGGGCAGTGTGTGTGTGCAGTGGTGCACATAGCTGGTGCTGCCTGGTTGGGCGTGTCATGTGCATGGTCACTGTGGGTGGGTGCATACCATCACAGGTGCGGGGCACTGGGCTATATGCCTTGCAGGATGGGTGGTGTTCAGGGTTGTGGACAGTCACAGCCATTGACTGTGTTCCTTTTCCTAGGCCTCAGCATCCTACGCAGGATGGACCGTGCCCTCCAGCGGCTGACCAGGGTCTCCATGGCAACACATGACATCCTCCAGAACATTCAGCGCCATGGGGTCAGGCGACTGTGGAGGTGACAGGGACAGCACCAGGCAGCAGCAGACCAGCCTGCAAGGCAATAGATGTCTTCCCTTCCCACTTCACCCATCCCTCCCACCCTGCCTTCCTCTCCCAGTTGTTCACCCTACCCCTTGCCCACCCTACCTTGACCCCTACCTCCCTTGTCTTGTACATATCTGTCTATAGTTTTGTTCTTGATCTTGTTGTTGTAATTTATGTTTTCCAATATATATATATATTTTGTTATGAATACTGTGGTGGTCTCTGATTTGCAGCTGGCTATGGTTGCTCAGTTGCAGTGGTGTGCATGCCATCTGGGGTGGTATGGTCCTGGGTATGTGTGTGTGTGCGCGCGAGTGTGTGTGTGTGTGTGTGTGTGTGCATGGGGAGGTGTCTCCAATGTGGCAGTGACTTTCAGTCGGTCTTGCCATCTGCTGCCGCCCACTGCTGGGTGCCCAGGGTGGGTCTGGCTTGTATGGTTCTATGCTACACGAGGTTGACGTGTGCCGGGGGGGATGCATGGTATTTACTGCAGTGACAGTCACTGCACATGGGTGGTGTCTTGGGGTCACGGTGCAGGGTGTGCTGTGCAGACGGGGGGCTGCTGTGCACTGTGGTTGTCAACCCCCTGTGTGTGGCAGTCTCAGCCTGACAGTGGTTGTGCTGGGGCGTCATGGCCCTGCTGTGCTTTGTTGGCTTGTCCCCATGGGCCAGTGGATCATCCATCCCTCCCCCAGTGATGCTGTGCTTGGGGTGTGCGGGTGTCTTGTTGGTTCTGCAGTGTGTTCCTGTGCCCATGTGTGGTATGGCTGGCGGTGGGCCCCAGCCTGCCTCCCTGGTTGTGCAGTTCCATTGCTCTGCTGGTGGTGGGGGGGCTCTGCTTGCGCTATGGCACCTCTGGACTGCCCAGCTGGGCTAGCCTTGTTGCGTTATGGCGCAACCTTTCTGCTCAGCTTCCCCTTCCTGGTTGCGCTATGGTGCAGTTTGTGTGATATTCAGACGTTGGCTGCTTGCGCAATTTGTTTTGCTCCATGTTTGAATATCGCGTCTGTTGCGCCTATGCACAATTGACTTGTGCTTGCTCCTGCTGTTGCACACTTTTTCAATGCAGTTTGAATATCCGGCCCTTTGTGTTTTGTGTTTATTTTTGTATTTAGATATCTGGCCTATTTTTTTTTTCTTTAGTCTAATACTCATTTGTTTTGCTGTATGCCAATCTTTGCATCCGATCAAATACTACAGGTCTAGTATTTATCTTTTTTCTACTTGGGGCATACCATTCTACAACCAGAAGGAATAACGCCCTCTCTTGTGCAAGTTGCTGTGGTGTGTGACTGATCAGTAAAACCTTGGACAGTAGTCTGGTGGACAATATCTGACTACGCAGTGGCTAACAACCTACTGTTCTAGTTCATTTTTAAAGTTTTTTTTTTTCTTTTTAAAAGTCATTTCTAATACTTGGACTCTGGACACTCAGTGCTGGAATTTTATTTTAGGATCATAGTAGATATTTACGTGTGTTATAGTATTATAAGTGCAGAGTGCTCTCAGTTTAAGAAATAGTTGATTAATCTCTTTGTATTGTTTTAGATTATATTCCGTATTTATATCTAGGGTTATACTTATTTAGAAAATGCTTCCTTATAGAATTGTTTCATGGAATGTAAATGGTTTGGGGACCCCTATTAAAAGGAAAAAAAAATACTAACATACCTTAACAAAAAGAAGGCGGATATCGCTTTCATACAAGAAACGCATTTAAATGATAACGAATCTGTCAAATTATGCAGATCCTGGACAGCTATGGTGGAGTATAGTACCTTTAATTGCAAGAAAAGAGGTACCGCTATTTTGATTAGAAAAGGTATTAATTTGTGAAAGTCGGAACATTTCTCAGACCCAGAAGAAAGATATCTATTTCTTCTGCGTACCTTGAATGGTTTTAAGGTTGCTTTAGATAACATCTATGCTCCCGATTCAGAACAAAATTTTTTTTTGAGAATGTTTCAGCATAATTATCTAGTTATTCAGAGTACAAAATCATTATGGGAGGAGATTTTAATGAAGTCATGGACCCTATACTACATAAGAAGAAAACAAAAAAAAACATTGACCTTCACCAGATCTCGTTTAGCCTTGCATAAACTGGTTCAGAATCTTTCTTTATCTGATGTATGGAGAACAGTGAATCCTAGGCTATAGATTTTACTTTTTTTTCCAATAGGCATATGTCATACAGTAGAATTGACCACTTAGTTATCACTTCTGACCTTCTAGACTCAATAGCTGATGCTAATATAGACTCCATAACAATTTCTGATCACGCATTAATTGACATGACCCTGGTCATAGGGGAGGGCAAACCAAAAGAATACAGATGGAGACTTAATACATCTCTTTTAAAAGACAACAAATTCATAGAATGGATAACAGATGAAAGTGAGGAATACTTCCGAAATAATGATAACAGTGAAGTATCTAAAGACTGTTTATGGGAGGCTTACAAGGTTTTTATCAGGGGAAGAATAATTAGTTTTTCAGCAGGTAAAAAGAGAGAGAAAGCTAAAACCTTAAAAGAAAAACAACTGGAGTTGACTGAATTGGAAGCAGAACTCAAAAAATCTAATACCCTTCATTTGCCACTAGTGCACAAAATAGAATTAGTTAAATTTTAAATTAACAGCATACTCTCCACAAAAGCTGAATATGCTTTATTTCGTTTAAAGCAAAGCTACTGGGAATCTGGGGAAAAAGCTGGGAAACTGCTAGCCCATAGACTCAGAAAACTTAACAATCAGAACTTAATACCAGGGATTCCGGATAATATGGGTAAAACATGTAATAATAATAATAAGTATATTAATAGATTATGTCAGGAATTTTATGCCAAAAGATATACCCATAAGACCATTAATGCTTCAAATGTAGATTCTTTTCTAAATTCAAGCCAACCTTCTGGATTGTCTCAAAAACATTTTGATCATCTAAATAAAGAAATTTCACTGAAAGAAATATCTACAACAATTACTATACTACCTAGCAACAAAACCCCAGATTTAGATGGTCTTCCAAGTGAATTTTACAAATTTCTGAATTCTAAGATATCCCATTTACTTAATATATATGAAGACTCTTGGGATACAAGCATTCTCCCTCCCACTCTCACGCAATCCTTGGTTACTTTAATTCTTATAAAAAAAAAAGACCCCTCTCCTGTTCCAGCTATCGTCCTATTTCACTGATGAATACAGACTATAAAATATTGGCAAAAATATTAGAATTATGCATTCAGAAAGTTATGGATCTAATTATAGGAAAGGAACAGGTGGATTTCATGCAGGGTAGGTCAGGAGCGGATAATGTTAGGAGATTGCTTCATACAATCTGGTATGCCAATAAATCTAAAGAACCATACATAATCTTATCTTTAGATTTATTCAAAGAGTTCGACTCCTTATCCTGGGACTATATGTTTAAAAGTCTTGAGCATTATAAATGTGGAGATAATTTTAGTACCTGGGTTTCTTTGTTGTATAAAAATTCCACAGCTCAAATCATCACTAATGGACTAATAACTAAGCCCATTACACTTGCGTATGGCACCAAACAAGGATGCCCTTTCTCCCCTTTCCTTTTTATTTTAGTCATGGAACCCCTGATTAGAACAACAGATAGTCACCCTAGTATATTAGGGATTAATTTCAAGTCACAACTCCAGAAAACTTTAGCTTTCGCTGACGATTTACTTTTAACCCTCACAAAACCAGTTGAATCTTATAATGCACTTAAAGAATTGTTACTACATTTGGGACTCTTTCAGGACTACAGATTAATTGGAATACATCCCATATCTTATGCCCTAACCCTTCAGCTTTTATTAGGAATAATTCATCCAAAATCTTCAACAATGGCTGGGTCAAGGATCAAATAACATATTTGGGCCTACGAATTTCCAACAATCTGGGTTCTTTGATTAAAATTAATTACTTGCCTTTACTACAAGATATCGAATGAGACTTAGCAAATTGGTCTAATACACACCTTTCCCTATGGGGTAAAATAAATTCTATCAAAATTATTATTGCCCCAAAGATATTTTACTTATTTCAGAATATCTCAATTCTACTAGATAAAAAACTTATACAGAAATTAGAAGCAATGATAAGAAAATTCCTTTGGGATAATAAACTCCCAAGACTTAGTCTGAAAAAGTTAAAAGCTCCATATAAGTTGGGTGGTTTGGCGCTTCCTCACTGGGAATGGTATCAATGGGCTTTTCTTAAACAAATCTCTAGTCACTTGAATTGCAACTCTGTTACTGACATATCAAGACCTTTATGGCTGCAACAAGAAAATTCCTTATTAAATACCAGTAAAATTACAGACTCTTTATTCATACATACTCCAATATATATGGGTATAATCCTTGTTTACCTCTATTACAGTGTTAAAAATGATCCATCAATCCATTAGTCCTGACAGCTTTCCATTAAGACAAATGCGGTTATGGTCAAACTCATTAATCACTAAGGGTAAGCCCTTAAAACCTAATAAAATATGGTCCCAAGTGGGTATTAATAGAATTTGCGACATCTTATCTAAGGATACTTCCAGTCTGTCATTTAAGTAAATAAGAGACTTCTATAGGATACCAAGTTTCCATTTTCACTTTTACCTACAACTCAGAAGTAAACTTAAGGAAAATATACTTTTAGATGACTATTCAATTCCTGAAAATAAAGAATGGGTCCAAATATGTAGAATAGCACCCTTAAAAAAGGAGCCAGTCTTAGTTATAAAATACTTAATAAATGTCTCCTAACCCAATCTTTAACCTAGTCAGCCAAAAGGAGATGGGAGAATGAATTCAATACGATTATTTCTGACTCGGACTGGGATGAGGCCTGGGATATTGCTCACAGAGGTACTGTTGACTCTGAAGGTAAGCTGATCCAATTTAAAATGTTACATCATTTTTACCTGTCACCTCTTAAACTAGCAGAGATGGGCTTGTGTCCTAATAACAATTGTTGGAAATGTCAATCTCCCAATGCTTATTTATTACACATGTTATGGAGTTGTCCTAACATAACTCCACTTTGGAGGGAAGTTATTAAAATACGTGGAAAATCTTTTAAGTATTTCCTTAACTTCATCTCCATTAATTTTCATTCTTGGCATCATTCCTGAAGACTACATTATTACTCATCAACAAAAGCACTGGCTAGCAGTGGCATCTATTTGTACTAAAAGACCGATTTTAAAATATTTTAAAAATCCCAATCCCCCTACTTTGGTGGAATGGATTAATTTGATGGGATATACTGCCAACAATGAAAAGATTACTTATACCTTAAGAGACAAATTAGATGCTTTCTTGAATGTATGGGGTCCCTTTTTTCACAAGATTAAAACATAAACTCTAATTATAGTGCTTTATAGGAAGATTTATCAATGTATATTTACATGTTCTACTACATTATTTTTATCTTTTAATGTTCTTAAGACTTACTCTGATTTACAATTAAATAGACCTATATTTTTTAAATCTAGTTTAGTTAAGTTATTTGGCGTTCATATAATATAATATATTTAGTGATAGATATTATATTCCATATTTATTTACATTAATAATTCTTTGACAAAAAAAAACTGTTTACAAAATGTTTTCACAATGTTTGTATTCTTATTAAGAATAATGCACATTTTATTATGGAAAAAAATGTTTTGCATTTTCCCCTTGCACAATGTTTCTTGACATTTAAGTCCTGTGTGTACTTCTATTTGTAAAATAATTCCAGGTCGCTACTGAAAGTGAGACTGTTAGTTCCAGTGGGCTCAGCCGGTTACTAGAAACAAATAAATACACACAGATTTTTAAAAACACACACAAAAAAAATCAGTTCATCGCTCTGGTGCTGATCCCACTACTTGAAGTCTGTGGCTTCTATGCTGATCCTGCTACTTGCAGTCCATGGCTCCGGTGCTGGTCCCACTACTTGCAGTCCATGACTCCTATGCTGATCCTGCTACTTGCAGTCTGTGGCTCCGGTGCTGATCCCGCTACTTACGGTTCGTGGCTCCTATGCTGATCCTGCTACTTGCAGTCCATGGCTCCTACACTGATCCTGCTACTTGCAGTCTGTGGCTCCAATGCTGATCCCACTACTTGCAGTCCGTGGCTCCGGTGCTGATCCCACTACTTGCAGTCCATGGCTCCTATGCTGATCCTGCTACTTGCAGTCTGTGGCTCCGGTGCTGATCCCGCTACTTGCGGTTCGTGGCTCCTATGCTGATCCTGCTACTTGCAGTCTATGGCTCCTATGCTGATCCTGCTACTTGCAGTCTGTGGCTCCAATGCTGATCCTGCTACTTGCAGTCCATGGCTCCTACCCTGATCCTGCTACTTGCAGTCTGTGGCTCCAATGCTGATCCTGCTACTTGCAGTCCGTGGCTCCGGTGCTGATCCCACTACTTGCAGTCTGTGGCTCCTATGCTGATCCTGTTACTTGCAGTCCGTGGCTCCGGTGCTGATCCCACTACTTGCAGTCCGTGGCTCCTATGCTGATCCTGCTACTTGCAATCCGTGGCTCCGGTGCTGATCCCACTACTTGCGGTTCGTGGCTCCTATGCTGATCCTGCTACTTGCAGTCTGTGGCTCCGGTGCTGATCCCGCTACTTGTGGTTCGTGGCTCCTATGCTGATCCTGCTACTTGCAGTCCATGGCTCCTATGCTGATCCTGCTACTTGCAGTCTGTGGCTCCGATGTTGATCCCACTACTTGCAGTCCATGGCTCCTATGCTGATCCTGCTACTTGCAGTCTGTGGCTCCTATGCTGATCCTGCTACTTGCAGTCTGTGGCTCCTATGCTGATCCTGCTACTTGCAGTCTGTGGCTCCGATGCTGATCCAACTACTTGCAGTCCGTGGCTCCTATGCTGATCCTGCTACTTGCAGTCCATGGCTCTGGTGCTGATCCCACTACTTGCAGTCCATGGCTCCTATGCTATCCTGCCACTTGCAGTCTGTGGCTCCAGTGCCGATCCCGCTACTTGCAGTCCATGGCTCCTATGCTGATCCTGCTACTTGAAGTCCGTGGCTCCTATGCTGATCCTGCTACTCACAGTCCACGGCTCCTATGCTGATCCTGCTACTTGCAGTTCGTGGCTCCTATGCTGATCCTGCTACTTGCAGTCCATGGCTCTGGTGCTGATTTCGCTACTTGCAGTCTGTGGCTCCAGTGCTGATCCCACTACTTGCAGTCCATGGCTCCTGTGCTGATAACGCTGCTTGCAGTCCATGGCTCCGGTGCTGATTCCATTACTTGCAGTCTGTGGCTCCTATACTGATCCTGCTACTTGCAATCCATGGCTCCCTTTCATAGAGGTTTTTTATCCTCCAGGGTTGACTGGGGAGCTGTTCAACCTTTTCCCCAGGTGCCATCGGCCATCCTTCTGCCTCTCTCCTTCTGGGTGGGTGTGGGGGTTCCTAGACATAGTCTCCCACCATGGTTGGTCTGGGGGGCAGGGCTGCCCCAGTGACTCTCATTCAGAAGTTCTCCTTCCCATCAGAGCAGCAGGGGGAGCATGGCACCTTGGGCAGGGCTTCATGTAGCTAGGTCCCCTCCATTTTCACCTGTTTTTCCTCCCAGCCCAGAGCTGTGGCATGGCACAGAAGTGCATGCATGTGAAGGGGTAAATGCGCTCTGGAACTGCGGCCTACTTCCACCCACCCAGATGTCAGTTTGGCCCCCCCAGGCATTGGCACTAACCGCAGACCTCCACCTGGTTTCAGTCAAAAAGGAAGATTCAGACCGGCCTGCGGTGCAGCGGTAGGGTTACCGCTTGTGGCGCCAGTGACCCGGGTTTGGGAATGGACTCAGGCTGCTGGAGGGTTGGCCGGGGGAGGACGATTGAGCGCCCAGAGGCTGCTCTCTTCCTCCTGGGTGGGGTGGGATGCATGTCCCGCCGCTCTACCGCCACCTGGGTGACCACGGGTGGAGGTGCAGCGGGACTGCAGAAAGAAGGGAGGGGGGACGTCGGCCGGGAGCTGGAGCGCTCGCATGTCTCGACATGCGCTGCCCCTTGGCTCCCCTAGCGTGCCAACATCCTGTAGGAGGGGACAGAAAAAAGCGGAAAAACCGCGCAGTGCTCCCTGTAGACGGAGTTCCAAGGTCCCGATCCCAGTGCCCCAGCCGGCGCCGGATGACAGCATCCCCCCGATGAAATACAGACACGTCGGGATGGGACCCCATCCTGTACCCGCCTAGGGGGTACAACCAAGGCTCCATGGCGGGGGGATGGACTGCACCGACGCCTGGCATGAGGAGCAGGGACATACAAGGCCAATACAGGAGTCTCCTGAAGAAAGGAAGTACTGCTGTGAGAGGAGGGCATAAAGAGAAAAAAAAAAAGGAAGATTCAGCACTCCAGGTCACAGAATAGGCATAAACTTTGACTACAGCCAAAAAACAACCTTTGTTCCATTGAGCACATTACTAAGGAGGCAAGCTGATACCCAGCACTTCGGCCATATACTCTGGCCTTTGTCGGGGGTGGGGGGGCGTGTCCATTCCTTATAACCTAGTCCCAATTTAAAGCATCCTCTTAAAGTGATACAACCCTTAAAACATACAAAAATATTAAGCGTCGTAATAAAAATCACAAATTTACATACTGAAGCATTCCATGCCAATAATATTCATATTAATGCCCCAAATGGACCCAGTCCTTGTGAGTGAAGACAATATGTTGATTATTGTCTATTTTTACTCTTAAGTCCGTTCACTCTATGAGTTTCCTTATATCTCTTCCACAATGCAGACAGTAGTGGGATTTGAACTTGGGAACAGGTCATTAGATGTTCTGAAAAACAAAACAGAAACACCAAATAGTAAATGCCAAACATTTAACACATATAGGCAAAAGACATAAACACAGACAAGGACACAGCTGACCTGCAAGGTCACAGAGCAGTATTAGTTAATGAGGCTTTGAAATTGTTTAGTTTTTGATATGGGGGAGTAGTCTATGCCCTCATTAAGTCCAAGTGGTTGAACAGTGTTGAGAGACACTATCCACCAAGTTTCATTGTGTAACAGTCTGTTTACTCTGTCCCCACCTGTTTCTAATGGACCCACAGATTCTAAGGCAGTAAAACCGAGACATGATGGATCAGAGTTATGGTAAGGGGCAAAGTGTACAACTAGGGCGCTTCTCCTGTTTTTAATTATTGCCCTTATACGCTCTTGAATTTGTGTCTTCAATGGTCTGACAGTCCTACCAACGTAGTGGTTGAGGCACAGACACCAGGCTATGTAAACCACAAATGTGGTGATGCAGAACATAAACATTTTTATCAGCACCCTTCTGTGGTTGTGAGGGTGCTCATATGTGTTCCCTTCTTACCATATTTACATATATTACAGTTCCCACATTTGTGGAAGCCGAGTGGTTTTGGAGGTAGCCCGTTTTGTGTGTTCTGGGTCTTAGTGGGTTTAAAATGACTTTTAGGTAAAAGGTCAACAAGATTCTGAGCTTTTCTGAAGACGAGTTTTGTTTTTTCTCCCATTGTGGTTCTTAATATGTGGTCAGTATGCAGGATATGACAGAGTCAATGTATAATATTACCAATTCAGCCCCCAGTGTTGTTAAATTTCATTGAAAATGTGATAACCTTTTGATTATCTGTATTTCTTGCTTTTGGTGTCAACAGTATTTTTATGGTCCATGCCTTTTTGCTTCATTAAAAGCAGTGGTAAATGTGTTGTCCTTATAACCTCTGTTTTAAACCTGTCTGTCATGTCTTGTGCCTGTAAGGTAAAATCAGACTCCAAGGAGCGGTTTCTTTGTATTCTCATATACTGACTTAAAGGTATAGAGGCTTTCAGTTTAGGTGGATGTGCACTGGTTGCATGCAGGATGCTGTCTGCAGTAGTGGGTTTTCTGTATCCCACACTCTGAACTGTTTGTCCCACACTGATTTTAGTTCTACATCCAAAAATGTAATTACCTCTTTACTGTAATGGTAGGTAAATCTCAGGCTTTGGCTAGTGCTGTTTGCAAATTCCATAAACTGGTGTATTTCCTCTGTTGTGCTTTTCCAAATACAAATGAATCATGGTATCATCAATAAAGCGATACCACTGTACCACTTTCTTGTGAAAAGGATTACTGTTAGGGTCAGAGATGAAGTGTTCCTCTCATTTGCCCATAAATAAATTGGCGTAGGAGGGTGCCATTAAGGCGCCCATAGCTGTGCCACATTTCTGCCTGTAAAAAGTGTTATTGAATACAAAACAGTTATGTTCAAGAACAAATTTTAGGGCCTCTAATAGAAAGGTTTTAGGTATGTTCTCCTCCATAGTAGGTTTAGCCAAGAAATGTCTAACAGAATACAAGCCCTTTATATGATGAATAGAGGTGTAGAGGCTCATGGCATCAATGGTGACCCAAACATACTTTTCCTGCCATACCAGATTTTCTAGTTTCTGCAAAAGATGCATGGTATCCCTAATGTATGAAGGTAATCCCCCCACAAATTGCATCAGAGAGAAGTCAATAAATCTGCTCAAATTATGTGTCAGTAAGCCAATACCAGAAAGGGTGGGTCTAAGGTTTTTTTCAGGATCTTTATGCACTTTGGGGAGACCATAAAAGGTAGAGATTACAGGGAAATTTGGTTTCATATAGGCAGCTTCATCACCTGTTATCCAGCCTGATGTATAAGCATTGTCAACCACTGTAAACAATTCTAAAGTGCATTTAGACATGGGGTCTGCCTTTAGTTTCTCATATTTACTGTACAGTAGTTTCATCATTCCACAAATCCGTGATGTTAGACACATAGGGTGGGATATTCAGAAGGGTTGCACATGGTGCAACACAGTTGCGCCAAGCGCAACCCACACAATCTTGTATTGATATTCAAAAGGAGAATGTACGCACAATCCGGTGCGCCACAGCGCATCAGTAATGTATGCAGCGCAAGTAGGGGCGCGTGCCATGCATACTCCTCACATCCCGATAGTCAGCCTGGGATGTGCTGAGCAGATGCAGGTGCAACCCGTACCTGTGCCACACACAGTTGAGCAAAAAATTAAAGAAGCAACAGCTGGCCACCCACAGGTGAGCTGCCATATTGCAGGGTGTAACATGGCAGCTGCCAGCTGTGGGTGGCCTCCCGAGATCCGGTGGCACCTTCGTGGTAGCGCCCCCATGCCCGATCGTGGGCATTAGTATCAAATTAAAGGTCCAATATCCCCGGTGGTCCAGTGGACCACTCGCATCCCGATCGCGGGCAGAAGCATCCAGCCCGATTGCGGGCATCTGTTATAAATTATTAAAAACCAATCCATCCCTGGTGGTCCAGCGGTACCCCCCCTCCCCACCTGCCCACTGAGCCCCACCACCCTGCTCCTCCCCCGGTCAGTGCAGGCGGCGGCTCCCCACCCGCATGCCGCCGCCGACTGGCGCTGCGTGCAATGAGGGCTGCGCCCATTGAATCCACAGCATGGGCCAATGGGTGTGCAGCCCATGCTATACACAGTCAGAAATGTGATCACATTTCTGGACTGTATGTATGGTCTGGAGCTGCACAGCCTACTGTATGCAGTCAGTCAAGCGGGCGGCATGCGAGTGGCTACTTCCGCCCGTGACTGGGGGATGGGTAGTGGGGCTCAGTGCAGTAGGAGAGAGCCCGCTGGACCACCAGATCGAATGATTTAATAATTATTTTGGGGGATACTCCATGAAGTATCCACCTAGTCACGGCCCCTAAGGTCCCTCATGCCAGTCGATCCCCCGGTCACCCTGGCTTGCCCCAGAGGATGGGACCCCCAGGCTGACTCTCCACATCCCAACCCACGGTCTTGTAACTGGTTGGGAGGATCGCGACATGGTGGAACCCGGGGAGGGCTTCATAGAGGTGGAGTCCCATTTTGTGTTAATGTATCCCTGGAGGCAGCGTGCAATGAGCGTCAGCGCACTACGTGCAGGCGTCTGTCGGCTTCTCCCCGGTCAAATCGTGCGCTGTCGTACCCCAGCCTCCGCTGGTGTCACTACTAGCGCCGCGCCATCCTCACCACCCGAAGGAAGGAGAGCTGTCGCGGGATGCTCAATCCTTCCTTCCCCCCTGCCAACAGTCGTTCGAACCGGGTCGCCGGCGCGTAGCGTGAGTGTGGCGTCACGCCTCAACCCTCAGCGCCACCGGGCCGGCGGTTTTTAATAATTTATAACAGATGCCTGCGATTGGGCTGGACACAGTCCACTGGACCACCAGGGATATAGGAGTTTTTTTCATTATACTTCTGCCCACGATCGGACTGCGAGCGGTCCACTGGACCACCAGGGATATAGGATTTTTTTTCAGTATACTTCTGCCCATGATCAGGCTGTGAGAGGTCCACTGGACCGCCAGGGATATAGGAGGTTTTTTCAGTATACTTCTGCCCGTGATCGGGCTGCGAGCGGTCCACTGGACCACCAGGGATATAGGAGTTTTTTTTCAGTATACTTCTGCCCGCGATCGGGCTGCGAGCGGTCTACAGGACCACCAGGGATATTGGAGGATTTTATTTTCATATTTATGCCCGCGAATGGGCAGTGGGGCACTTTGCCGCCTGTGCAGGGAGCATCGGTCCTCGACGGCTGCAGCCCGGCAGGGTGCCAGGTGCAAGTCGCTGGGGATGGGTGCACCTGCATGCAAATGGGGCCATAATGACATGCAAATGGTCCCATTTGAACCTTGCATGCATTATGGGCCAATTTGCATGTGCACTTTTGTATATCGCGGGTGATGCACCTAGCACAACGGCACTCGCGCATCCCCTGCCCCTCTCCGGCCACTTGCGCTGGTGCAGTGCCACTGCGCCATGCACATTGCAGGTGGCTACAGCATGATATTCAATGGTGCTGAGCCATGGTGCAGCACCGTTGAATATCACCCTGTCAGCGCCCTGGCACATCCCAGTTGCGCTGCGCCCAGGCTTGCGCCACAGCCTGGTGCAGTCTGAATATCCCACCCATAGAATTCTTGCTCCATTAACACTATACTGCCCCTCTTATCTGAAGACTTAAATATTACAGTAGGTAATGCGTACAATTCTTTTAAGGCAGTTCTTTCAACTGATGATAAATTATTCTGTCTTTTGAACTGACAGCCACAATCTAATTTCTCAATGTCTGCTAGGACTAATTTTTCAAAGATAGAAATCGCTGTAGTTTGAATCTGAGGACAGAATACAGATTTAGGTTTGAAATTACCTGCTCTCTCTGTAATGATGACATCAGTGTCCTCAGAACAGTCAGTTTCTATATAATGATTTAAACCAATCATCCAAGTCAGAACAGCCCAATGTGCAAAAATCACTATTCATTTGTCCCTCTGCAGATTCCAAAGGTGAAGCATTATCCAAAGTCTCAGGCATCTGTTCATTTTGCTAGGGCCCATGTTCCCAGCTGTTTTAAAATAATATTTCTGCATTATTTTCCTGATTATAATTTATAAATGTCTGTTCTTACTTTAAATAAATCAACTTGGAGGGTGGGCGAAAATGAAATGCCTCATTCCAAGACTTCTATCTGATCAGCTAGCTGTAAGCGAATAGTTGGTTAGGTTAATCACCATGTTTCTGCTGTGTTGGTTCATAAGTTTCTCTTTGATTTTGCCTCTACCTCGTCCTCTTCATTTTCTTCTTGTCTTTGGTCTCTTTTTTTCTGTGAGTTTCTTTGTTTTGGCAGGTTTTGTGAGACATTACTCTGTTTGGAACCTGTTTCTTTGCAACTCGTTTTCCCTAAAAAAAGAGTCTGTGTTTGATGTTGATGGCTCCTGATCAGGAATGGTTTTGGGGTTGGGCCAGGGTTTATAATCAACGTTTTTTTTCATTATTTGATTGTTTTCTGGTGTTGTTTGATTTAGAGCGGGATCTTTTCATCTAATTTCTAGATTGTAATCTGCTTCTAGATCAGCCGAGGGGTTGTCTGGCCTATCCCACTTAAATATCTAGTCAATTTCAAAATCACTTGAGTCCCTTTCTAATTTAGATTTTTTCTTTTAATTTGTTTTCAATTTTATTTATATTGGTAATATCTTTTTCATTTAGTATTATAAAATCAGGATGTTCCTATAAGGATCTCAATGAATTTTGTACCTCTAAGATTTCTGCTTCTAATTATGTTAGATCTCATTTCTCTTTTTAATAAAAGCAATCATTAAGTCTTTTGTACAGGTAGTACAGGCTCTTTCCCAGTCTTCTTTCAAAACTGGATCGGAAAAGTCGCACGATGGCTGCTTATCTAAACAGTGGCCGCATGGTGACCAATCTTTCTCTAAGTATTGTTCAAGTCTAACTTTATTATGGTATTCATTAAGTTACAAAGTTCTCACTTTTTCCAATCTAATAAACAGATCTTTCAGCTCACCGGAGTTAATATCATTGGTGCTTTCTGTGTACAATGTCCTCAGACACTCCCACCATCTCAGTGTAGCTGCTCTGTCCTCCAAACAATCACATTCCTCTGTGTAATTCTACATGACTCCAGCCCAGTATTTTCCGCTGTCCCAGTGTGTTGATTCATGCCCTAGGTTTTATAAATGTTATGGAGACTAGTTCAGAAGAAAGGAAAATGCCATGCTCAAGTTGCAGGTTTGAACAAATGAAAAAGTCTACGGTTGCGTGTAATAGTCGGAGTTCTTCAATTTTGGCTAGTCTTTAGGTTCAACTGTAAGCCGTGGTGACCCATATGGAAACTTGCTCACCAGAGCTTCTGTCAGCAACTGATTAACAGCAGGTCATTCAAGTCTCAAACAAAAGCAGTACAACATAGATGCTCCATGGGTGCTTGAAAGGAGGTGCTAACCCTCAAGTACAATCAAAAAGAAAGATTCTGCACCCTAGGTCACAAAATAGGCATAAACTCCGATTCTAGCCAAAAACAACACCTTTCCTCCACAGAGCACATAACTAAGGAGACAAGATGATCCCCAGCACTTCGACCATACACTTTGGCTTTCGTCATGGGGGCATGTGCATTCCTTACAACCTAGTACCAATTTAAAGCACCTTCTTAAAGTGATACGAACCCTAACACATACAAAAAATATGTCACCGTAAAAATCACAGACTTACAGATTACCTGCAGAACTATTTCGAATTCAATAAAACTTTTTACAGGCAGACATGTAGCACAGCTATGGGTGCCTCAATGGCACCCTCCTATGTCAATTTATTTATGGGCAAATGGGAGGAAGACTTCATCTTTGATCCTAACAGTCACCCTTTTCACAATAAACTAGTGCAATGGTACCGATTTATTGATTATATCATGATTCCTTTGTATATGGGAAGGCACAACAGAAGAAATAGACCAATTTATGGAATTTGCAAACAGCATTAGCCAAAGCCTGAGTTTCACCTATCATTACAGTAAAGAAGCAACTACATTTTTGGTTGCAGAATTAAAATCAGTGTGGGACAAATAGTTCAGAGTGTGGGATACAGAAAACCCACTGCTGCAGACAGCATCCTGCATGCAACCAGTGCACATCCACCTAAACTGAAAGCCTCTATACCTTTAAGTCAGTATATGAGAGTACAAAGAAACTGCTCCTTGGACTCCGATTTTACCTTACAGGCACAAGACATGACAGACAGGTTTAAAACAGAGGTTATAAGGACAACACACTTACCACTGCTTTTAATAAAGCAAAAAGCATGGACCGTAAAAACACTGTTGACACCAAAAGTAAGAAATACAGATGATCAAACGTTTATCACATTTTCAATGAAATTTAACAATACTGAGGGCAGAATTGGTAATATTATACATCAACTCTACCATGTCCTGTATACTGACCACATATTATGAACAAAAGTGGGAGAAAAACTAAGAGTCATCTTCAGAAAAGCTCAGAATCTTAGTGACCTTTTGACTAAGTCATTTTAAACCCACTAAGACCAAGAACACACAAAATTGGCTGCCTCCAAAACCACAAGGCTTTCACAAATGTGAGAACTGTAATATATGTAAATATGGTAAAAAAGGGAACAAGTATGAACACCCCCACAACCGCAGAAGGATGGTGATAAAAAATGATATTTTCTGCATCACATCTGTGGTTTATCTAGCCTAGTGTCCGTGCCTCAAACACTACATTGGTTGGACTGTCAGACCCTTGAAGACATGAATTCAAGAGCATGTAAGGATGATAATTAAAAGCAAGAGAAGTGCCCTAGGTATACACTTTACCTATTACCATAACTCTGATCCATCATGTCTCAATTTTACTGCCTTAGAATCTGTGGGTCCATTAGAAAGAGGTAGGGACAGAGTAAACAGACTGTTACAAAAAGAAAGTGTCTCAGTGGATAGTTTCTCTCAACACTGTTCAACCACTTGGGCTTAACGAGGACACAGACTACTCCCCCTGTATCAAAAACTAAACAATTTCAAAGCCTCATTAACTAATACTGCTCAGTGACCTTACGGGTCACCTGTGTCCTTGTCTGTGTTTATGTCTTTTTGCTTACAGGTGTTAAATGTTTGGCATCTAATATTTGATGTTTCTGTGTTTTGTTTTTCATATCATCTAATGACCTAGTCACAAGTTCGAATCCCACTACTGTCTCTTTTGTGAAAGAGACATAAGGCCACTCATACAGTGAATGGACTTAGAGTAAAAATAGACAATAATCAATGTATAGTCTTCACTCACAAGGACTGGGTCCATTGATCTGATATTAGTCAGTGTAGCGATTTTCCATCTTGCTCCCCTATCCCATTTTTAGACCTTGGGACTATTCCCCCTTTTACCTTCCTAAACCTATTTGAAGCATTAATATGAGTGTTACTGGCATAGAATGTTTCAGTCTGCAAGTTTGTGATTTTTACTACGACACTTACTATTTTTAGTATGTTTTAAGGTTTTTATCACATTAAGAAGGTGTTTTAAATTGGAATCAGGTTATAAGGAGTAGACATGTCCTCTGATGAAGGACAAGTGTATGGTCGAAGTGCTGGAGATCAGCTTGCCTCCTTAGTTATGTGCTCTATGGAACAAAGGTTATTTTTTGGCTGCAATCGGAGTTTGTTTCTATTTTGTCACCTGGAGTGCTGAATTTTCCTTTTCAACTGTACTTGAGGGTTAGCACCCCCTTTCAAGCACCCACGGAGCATCTGTGTCACACTACATTGTTTGACATTCCACCTGGTGGCAACCATGAGCTGGGAAGGTGAACTACCTTTGCCCGGGAGAGGGGATCTGCCTGTCGGCCATTCACACCTTCTCCCAGCACATTCCCCCCTGCAGCCCCCAGCAACCTGAGCTTGTTATCAGACTTGGGTCACTGGCATGGCACAAAGTAAGGCACTTAGCAGTGCCTCCACCCTCTGCATCACCAGGCCATCTGTGGCTCCTTTGCTGATACCACTGCTTGCAGTCCGTGGCTCAAATACTGATACCACTGCTTGCAGTCCTTGGCTCCAATGCTGATACCACTACTTACAGTCAGTGGCTCTGATGCTGATATCACTACTTGCAGTCAGTGGCTCCGATGCTGATATCCCTACTTGCAGTCTGTGGCTCTGATGCTGATATCACTACTTGCAGTCAGTGGCTCTGATGCTAATATCACTACTTGCAGTCTGTGGCTCCTGTGCTGATATTTTTTATTTTTATTCTTCTGGTAACTGGGTAAGGCCCACTAGGCACAAGTGCCTGTTTTCAGCTGTGACCTGGGAGCACTGGGTGGTTAAGTGACTTGCTCAGAGTCACACAGTATGCAAGTGGAGGTTGTGGGAATCAAACCCAGGTCTGCTGGATGTACCAAGCTCATTCACAGCTCATTAATCTAACCTCTAGGCTATACTGCCAGCCCAGATATCACTACTTGCAGTCAGTGACTCTGATGCTGATATCACTACTTGCTGTCTGTGACTCCTATGCTGATACCGCTGTTTGCAGTCAGTGGCTCCAATACTGATACCACTATATGCAGTCTGTGGCTCCTGTGCTGATCCCGCTACTTGCAGTCTGAGGCTCCTATGCAGATATCACTACTTTCAGTTTGTGGCTTCTGTGTGGATACCACTACTTGCAGTCTGTGGTTCCAATGCTGCTATCACTACTTGCAGTCTGTGGCTCCAATGCTGCTACCGCTACTTGCAGTCTGTGGCTCCTGTGCTGATATCACTACTTGCAGCCAGTGGCTCCGATGCTGATATCACTACTTGCAATCAGTGGCTCCTATGCCAATACCTCTACTTGCAGTCAGTGGCTCCTATGCTGATACCGCTACTTGCAGTCCATGGCTCCTGTGCTCATACCGGTACTTGCAGTATGTGGCGCCTATGCTGATACCACTACTTGCAGTCTGTGGCTCAGAAGAAGCCAGAAGGAGAAGGAAGGAAACATATTCAATTCAGTGCTTTAGAGTAACTGGTAATTGGTATTTTTCTTTTAAACTTAGATTGTGGGCTTGTAGTGACACTATACTTTCTTTGTTGTCTTTACTTATAATTGTTTTTGGGCTGTTGAAAATTTAAAACATAGTGGTGGTGTAATTCTGTGCTGTCTTTAATTGCTGCAAATTTTCACCCCCCCCAACTCTTAATTATATGCCCTGATAAATCTGATTGACAGGAGCTAAACACAGGGTATAGTAAGAAGTGTGAAGTAGGAGGGGCATAAGGGGAAGAAGCCCACCCTCAGCACAAGTGTTTTGACTCATTTATTTATTTATTAGTTTCTTTTTCCTTAAAAAAAAAATCTGAGGATCAGTTACAGGATTTTTAGTACTGTAAATTAATAAAAAGAGAACTAAGAGAGTTTCAATAGCAGACAAGTAGTGGAATTGCAGTATAATGTGGGGAGTGGTGCAATGCAGTGGCTGTGGGGCAGCCATATTCAGGCAGACCTTCTGGACACTGAGGTGCTGCCCTATCTGCATTCATCTCTCTGGACTACGGGATGAGGTAACCAGACTCAGAGCAGAAGTAAACTGGGTCAGGAGTACCATCATCCCTATCCAGGGACCACCCAGTCCAATGCAGCTGCCTCAAAGGATGCCGAGAACAAGGAGCACTTGGATGACAGTGGGCTCAGGGAGGGTTAGAGCAGTCAGGCAGAGGCACATCCCAGATCCTATTCCTCTCAAGAACTCATATGCCACACTGGCAAATAGAGGTACCCAGAGAAGTGGAAGGAAAGGATGTGGAGGTTAGCCAAGGAGGTGACCTCAGTGGGGAAAGCAGTGGACCCCAGAGGAGGAGGAAGCGAATCCTGGTGGGGGACTCCATCGTAAGAGGGATCCAGCTAGGAACACAGGAGGGGGAGGACAGGGAGGGAGGTGAGGTGCCTACCAGGTGCCACGGCATGGAGGGATGGAAGGAAGATTGGGGATCACTGGGAAGGCAAGACGGAGGGTGAGCTGGATGTCATTATCCACCTAGGTACTAATGACTTGGCAAATGGGGAGCCAAAGAAAGTTCAGGAAGAGTTTAGGAAACTGGGGAGGGGTCTCAAGCAAGTAGCTACTTCTGTCACTTTCTCAGAAGTACTACCTGTGAGAGGCAAGGGAGAGCATAGAAGTGCATGCATTAGGAACTTTAACTCATGGTTGAAGAACTGGTGCTGTGAGGAAGGGTTTGGATTCATTGGTGACTGGTGACCCACCTGGAGGGATGGAGGTTTGTTCAAGCCTGACGGCCTGTATCCATCCTGGAGGGGAATCCAAGCACTCAATGATAAGTTTAAATGCTACATTGACAAGCATTTAAACTAGCAAAGTGGGTGGCAGGCCAGCAAGGAGGGTACCTACTTGCTCACCCCCACAGCTAGCAGTGGAACCAGTGAACCAGAGGAGTGGCTATCTCTGCAAAGCAGTGTGCAAAGATGGAGATTAGTGTCCAAAAGGTGGATAAGCAGAAAGGGCAAAATTCAGCAGAAGGGCAGACAGCAAGGAGAACCAGGGATAAATGACAACCAAGGAAGGGGCTGGAGTAGAACAGTGAAGCAGTCTAGGAGGTCAAATCATGGAAAGCCATGTGTGCAAATGCCAGGAGCCTTAGCAGCAAGATGGAAGATCTGGAGGCTGTCATGGTACAGTCAGACCTGGACATTGTGGCCATCACTGAAACCTGTGTAATGATAACCATGACTGGGAGATGGCCATACCTGGCTACAACATATTCAGAAGAGACAGAGCAGGCAGGAAGGGAGGAGGAGTGGCACTGTATGTGAAAAATGACATAAGGGCCACAGAGATCCAGGAGGAACAAAATGGGGAGAGATACTGTGGGTTAAGCTGGAAAGGAAAATGGGCCAGCCATCCAGACAGGTGTGGTCTATAGACCACCAGCCCAGGAGGAAGAAACAGATAGGAGTTGATGCTAGCCATCCAAAGGATGGCAGACAAGGGTGAGGTACTGGTTGGAGACTTCAATATTCCAGACGTGGACTGGAGCATCCCAGCAGCAGCATCAACTAGGAGCAGATTTATCCTGGACTCCTTCAGGGTGCCTTCCTCAACAACTGGTCATGGAACCAACTCGGCAGAAGGCAATACTGGACCTTCTGCTCACAAACAGGGACAGTGTGATGGGGGTAACAGTGGGGAGCACCTGGGTAACAGTGACCACCAGTCATTGTGGTTTGAAATCACAGAAAGAGCAGAACCAAACCACACAAAAACACGATCCTGGATTTTAGGGGGCAGACTTTGGGAAAATGGGAGATACTTAAAAGAGGCATTAAGGGAATGGGACAGGAATCAGGGTTGAGGAACAGTGGGCAGTATTTAAAATGGGGATTATAAGAACAACAGAATTACATGCATACAGTTAGCAAGAGGAAAAGGAAGAGGAGACCATTATGGTTTTCCAAAGAGGTAGCAAAGAAAGTGAAAGCCAAAAAGATTGCATTCAGGCAATACAAAAAGATACAGGCAGAAGGGGATAGGGAGAAGTACCAGGAGAAACAAAGGGAGGCAGGGAAGTCAGTAAGGGAAGCCAAAGCTCAGACAGAAGAACACATTGCAAAATCAGTGGTTAAAGGGGACAAAACCTTTTACAGGTACATAAGTGAAAAAATAAAGGCAAAGGGAGGGATAGTGAGACTGAAGGGGGAGGATGGGAGTCGCGTGGAGGATGTCAACAGTAAAGCTGACATATTGAACAGGTATTTCTGCTCAGTCTTTACTGAGGAAGAGGGGGGTAATGGGTCTGAAGGGAGTACAAGGGGTGAGAATGGTGCAGAAATGGACACAAGTCCCTTTACATGAGAAAGGGTCCTGAAGTAACTGGAAGTAATAAGAGTTGACAAAGCAATGGGGCCAGATGGGGTGCACCCCAAGGTCCTTAAGGAACTAAGAGAGGTGGTGGCTGAACTCTGGCTATCCTGTTTAGCCAATCACTGGAAAACAGGAGGTACCCAAAGACTGAGGACAGCAGATGTAGTCCCTTATACAAAAGTGGGAACAAAGAGGAAGCAGGGAACTACAGACCAGTCAGCCTCACCTCAGTAGTGGGAAAGATCATGGAAGCACTACTGAAGGAGAGATTGGTGGAACATCTGGTTGTCAATGGACTACAGGACCCAAGGCAGCATGGTTTCACCAGGGGGAGGTCATGTCAGACCAACCTCATTGAATTTTTGACTGGGTGACTAGGGAGGTGGATCAGGGAGGGCAGTGGACATGGCCTTTCTGGACTTCAGCAAGGCCTTTGACACTGTGCCACATAGAAGACTATTACACAAACTGGGGAATATGGGTGTGGGCAGGACAGTAGTGTGGTGGGTAGGCAACTGGCTGGGTGGCAGGACACAGAGGGTGGTGGTAAATGGCTGTCACCACAGAGGGAAGAGTGACCAGTGGGGTACCACAGGATCAGTGCTGGGACCGGTCCTATTCAACATCTTCATCAGTGACATTGCCAGGATCTAGAAGGCAGAATTTCACTGTTCGCTGATGACACAAAGCTCTGTAACAGAGTAGACACAACAGAGGGTGTAGACAGAATGAGAAGGACCTGCAGAAACTTGAAGAATGGTCCAGGTTTGGCAGTTGAAATTCAATGCAAAGAAGTGCAAGATAATGCATATGGGGCACAAAAACCCAGCCACAATTTATCAGTTGGGTCAGGATATAGCATGCACCAAGCAGGAAAGGGATCTTGGGGTTGTCATCTCTGATGACCTTAAGGTAGGGAAACAGTGTGACAAGGCAGCAGGTAAAGCAAATAGTATGTTGGGATGTATAGGCAGGGGCATCACCAGCAGGAAAAGGGAGGTCATAATTCCGCTATACAAGACACTAGTGAGGCCCCACCTGGAGTACAGTGTACAGTTCTGGAGACCATACCTACGTAAGGACATAGACAGGGTAGAGAAGGTTCAGAGGAGGGCAACAAAGATGGTGCATGGATTGCATCACAAGTCCTATGAAGACAGGTTGAAGGAACTGAACATGTACTCCCTGGAGGAGAGGAGGGAGAGAGGGGATATGATAGAGACATACAAGTATCTTACAGGGAGAAACAGGGTGCAGGAAAACACAATTTTTAAGTGAAAAAGATGTTCCAGGACTAGAGGGCATGGGATGAAGTTGGAGGGAGGACGATTCAGAGGAAACATGAGAAAGAATTTCTTCACAGAACGGGTGGTGGACAAGTGGAACACCCTGCCAGAGGAAGTGGTGGGGGCTGAAACAATCACAGGATTTAAGAATGCATGGGATAGACATAAAGGAATTCTAGAGGTCAGGGGTAAGGGGAAACGGACTTCTAGGAAAACAAACTGAACTTACAAGCTCAAATGGGCAGACTGGATGGGCCATAGGCCCTTATCTGCCGACACTGTCTATGTATCTATGTATCTATGATGCTGATACCACTACTTGCAGTCCGTGGCTGCTGTGCTAATACTGCTACTTGCAATCAGTGGCTCCTGTGTAGATACCGGTACTTGCAGTCTGTGGCTCGTGTGCCAATACTGCTACTTGCAGTCTGTGGCTTCTGTGCTCAACCGTTATTTGCAGTCAATGGCTCCTATGCTGACACCCCCACTTGCAATCTATGGCTCCTGTGTTGATACCTCTACTTGTCTGGGGTGCTGCTTCGAGGCAAACTTAGCACATTTAGGAGCTGCTCCATTTTTATACATGCAACAGCCCTTGCCAGTAACAGTATCAGACTCAGAAGCTGCTGATTCCGATTGATGATGTCCCTGGTTGGCACATGTATAACACAGTGGGAGCAGGGCTACCTACACAGCTGGTTTTATAAATCTGGGAAACAGAAAACCAAAAAGAGAGTGATAAACAGAAAGAGAACATGGGAAGCACATATCCAGTTCTGTTACTGTTCCATCTATACAGGCCTTTTAGTAACAGTGATTGTTTATGATTTAAATGGTGATATTAAATGTCATTTTATAAACGTATGCTGTAGTTTATGTCCCTCTCAACCACAAAGTTCTATAAAAGAACATGGATGCATTGTGACAACAATGGAGGAGCTGAGCAAGGGATATAAACAATATCAAACAGTTCTAAAATGTTGCTAACTACTTGTGTGTAAATTAGAAATGCTCACTAGGATAACTAAAAAGCCTATAGGGATGAAACACTATTAGAATGTTAACCAGTATTTAAAAATCAGCTTCTACAGGGGAAAATGACTTGCAGGTTCAGTGCAGTTCTCCTTTAAGAAGTGAACACTGGCAGGCCCGGTGATGCTGAGGGTTGAGGCGCTGGACACCACACCTCGCTCCATACTGGCAATCCGGGTTCGGGAACGAGCCTGGACTGCCGGGAGTCGGCAGGGGAGAGAGAGGATTGAGCATCCTATGGACTGCTCTCCTCTCTCGGGGAGGGATCCAGGGGTAGCCCGGTGCAGCAGCGGCCCCTGGTAGAGACCAGCGGCACTGCTATGCACTGGGGTTTGTACAGTACGGGGTGACATCGGGCAGCTGCCCTCCTGACGTGGGTGGGAGCACCTACGTTGAGAGCTGGGTGGCATTGCATGTCCCACGTCATTTGACATAACCAAAACAAAGGAAAATACCAGTGACAAGGATCAGGCGATGGCACCTGTCCCCATGGCCTATGCCGGGCTTCCCTTACTGGCCTTCAATCTCTGCAGTCCACTCCTCATCCGATGCCAGAGTCTGACTTGTAAGAGCACCCCATGTAGGAGAGGGGCGACCCACCCCGGATAGGGTTAGCCGGGGGTACCGGCATCCATGAGGAGGGGGAGAGGAGGTACAGTTCAGGGATCCTCAGGTGGGCAGGACAAGGATGGGATGCCTGAGAGAGGACCTCGGGGCCGTGATGGGAGCAAAATAAAGTTGAAAAAAAAAAATAAATAAATAAATACAAAAAAAGAAGTGAACATTGTCTCCGGAACAAAACCTGTACAAATAACATCTAGACACAATTCAGCTAATGTTTTATTCAGCTTCTGTTTTTCTTGATGCTTCATCACTAAGAACGTGTGAACGAAAGTAGGGCATATGCTTGTATATGCTTCCTGCGGCTACATCAGCTTGAGATATCATCTGTTGCCACTGAACAGGTTCAGATGTTACTGGCGGACAAGGAGTTCAGCCAGAGGTTAATGTGGGCAGGAACCCAAATGATTTGAGTCACACCTTCTCTTACAAAACTGTATAAGAGTTCCTGCACCTCTGTCATCTTCCTTCATTGTGTACGGGACAGCATGCCTGTAACCTCAAACTCACTTCCTTGGTGCAACTGCCCAAAGTCCCCATGGTTTGATGGGACTCTTAAAGAGCTGAGACAAGTAGGGTGAAGGCTGAAGCGTTGCTGGCAGAAATCTGGCCTGGAGGATGACAGGCTTAGATTGATGGTTCATTACAAGAACTATAAGTAAGTAAGCAAAACATTTTATTCGTCTGTACAAAACTGAATTTGGATTATTCCACCGAGCCAATGGCTCATTTACAGTGAGGTCCAACTATTCACTTCCTGTTACTTTTACATATAATTTACAAAATTATAGAACAAGACTTCACATTATACATTAAAATATACACTGATTCAGATTTCCATGATTACACCATCTGACAACAAGAGAACTTATGGCAGTATACTTTCTCACTACTAAACCTCCTGTTTTCTATTCTATCAAGCAGTTCTGCTTTACATGATCAGCATACCATATTTTTATTTTCTTATACTGAATTTTTCCATTCTGGGGTCTCAAGTGTTATGGTAACTCATTCCATAATGCTGGACCAATATAAAATAAGTGATTTCTACCCACTTCCATTCTACGCTTAGGCACAATGCATTCAATGCCCTTACCGGATCTTAAACAACTTACAGACATTTTTACATTTATGGTTTCCAAGATGTAATCAGGAACTTTCCTCATGATACATTTATCCATAAGAATCATGTTATTTAAATCTTTTCTTTCTAAAAGGGACATCCAATTTAATTCATTATACATGCTTTTCTGTGGGTTCTTCTTGGTACCCCTAAGATGAACCTGGTTAATTTATTATACATTTCATCCAATTTACTTAATTGTGTTTTTATTGCTCTGGCATATATTAAGTTACCGTATTCTAAAATAGGCAATACCATCACATTCACTATATGCTTTCTTATCTCTATGGACATACACTTTCTTTTTCTATATAGGGATTCCAGGTATTTCCCAACCTTTTTTGTTGTTTCATCAATATGAGTACCCCCCTTTAAGTGGTTATCCAAATAGACCTCTAAGTATTTATAATTGTTAACTTGCTCTAACTTAGTCCCTTGAAAGGTCTCTATTTGTAAGTTACTCTCCTTAGGACTCACTTTTTTCCTCTGTGAAGCACCATTACCTGCGATTTCTTTGCATTCAGGACCGATTTTGAACTTAAAAGAAAATCCTGCAATTGATCAAAAGCCCTTTGTAAGAGTGGTTGTATAGAAACCACAGGTGACCCCTTAACTAATCTATGGCTTGGCACCATCCCTTCCTACCTCTCCTCCATGCTCTCAGCTGCCCCCTTCCCTGCCCATTATCTTTGATCCTGTGACTACCGTCAACTATCAATCCCTAGGCGGAAGACTACTGCCGGGCAAGCCGCCCTCTCACACCGGTTACCCAAACTATGGAATGACCTCCCATCTCAAATTCGGCATTCCTCCTCTACCCACTCTCTTTCTACTGCCCTAGCTAACTTCCTCACCACTAAATGCTCCTGTACCTGACTCGGCCATGCGCCAATTGCTCCGCTCCCCACTGCCCGACCAGTGGCCTTAGCTTTGCTATAAATGCTGACATACAGCCCCAACCTATGCACTTTTGTTCTGTGCCTTTTTGTCCTGCACCATCATGGGTTCTATGTCTCCTTTTGCTTATACCTGCATATTACTGTGTGCTAAATTTTCCCTTGTATTGCTGCTATATGTCAAGTAATTGTTATATGTTCCATACAATATCCAATGTACTCCATGTGTTGTTGCTTGTCATTTAATGCAATTGTATCCATATGCTGCTACTTGCCTCTGTTATTTGCTCAGTTGATAACCTGCGTATTATCCAACCCCCTTGTACCCCCTCCCCCCCAGGTCACACTAGGAGACGAGCATTTTGTTACTTAGTGTGCCTTTCCTGGTGAAACTATTTCAATAAATAAATAAATTAACATACATAGTGGTGTCAGCATAAAGGTGGTACTCCACCCCGTCTGAGAAAACACCAACCCATTCATGTACAAATTATGCAGTATGGGTCCCAGTATGGAGCCCTGTGGTACACCCGAGATGGCCACTTTCATTCTGGAGAACCATTCACCAATGGTCACTTGTTGTTGTCTATTCTCCAGATAATTCCTAAACCATTTTATGGCCATCTCGGATACACCACTGAGCCCTATTCTGGACAGGAGGATGCCGTGGTCCAAAGTATCAAAAGCTTTGGAAAGATCAACAAATATTGCTCCCACCGACATCCCCCCATCCATACCCTCAACTATTTCCCCAGTGACCTTTAATAAAGACAAAGTAGTTCCATACAGTGGTCTAAAACCTAATTGATATTTATTAAGAATGTTAAGATTAGACAGAAAAACATGCAATTGTTTTGCTACTTTTTTCCAAAAGGTTTGAAATAGTTGCTAACAGGGAACTAGGTCTATCGTTTTCCAACTGGGTCCTAGACTCTGATTTGTATACCGGAACCACCCTAGCCATTTTCCATGCATCTGGTATCTCAGCATACTCTAGTGACATGTTAAACAAGTTAGACATTGGCTGCGCTAATATAGGAGCTGCCATTTTGAAGGGAACATTTGGTATGCCATCCACTCCTTCTGCTTTATTTGTTCTAATTTTGAATAATAATTCTTTTACTTCCTTTTCTGTTACTAAGGCAAATTTAAATTCATCTATCAATCAGCTATCTCTCATAAAATGGAAGAGTTCCTGTCCAGAGAGATTGCTGCTGCACAGAATCAACCAGCTCAGCTCTTCCGAACTGTTGACAGACTGTGCAAACCAGCCTGTCTTCAGTCCCGGAGAGCATTTTCACAGGATAAGTGTGAAGAGTTTGCTCGATTCTTTGCAGGTAAGGTTGACACCATCAGGTCGGAAATTTCTTTGGCTCTCTCCAATGGGCTTTGAGGAGGTCGTCAGGAGGTTGCAAGTGCCCCATTTGCCTGCTCTGACTTCAGCCGGCTGGAGACCACAGACGTCATTCAGATCATCTGGAACATGCGCCTGACCTATTGTACTTTGGACGCGGGCCCAACATGCCTCTTAGTGAGGTGTGCGGAAGTCAGTGGCCTGGTCCTGGCAGAGACTGTCCAGTGCTCATTAGATACAGGGGTGTTTCCTGCTCCCCTGAAGGAAGTGGTAGTTATACCCCTCCTTAAGAAGACCTCTCTCAAACCAGACTGTCTTGCCAACTACAAGCCGGTCTCTAACTTACCCATTGTAGGCAAGGTTATTGAGAAGGCAGTCGCGGAGCAACTGGAGGTCCACTTAACCACCTATGATGTCTACGAGCCGCTCCAGTCTGGATTCAGGAAGAGGCATAGTACTGAGACAGTGCTTGTTCTCCTGATCACAAGAGATCAAGGGAGCCATTCCATCTTGGTTCTTCTCGATCTCTGCAGCATTTGACACTGTGGACCATGATGTGTTGTGGGAGCACCTGTGGTTGTTCTGTGGACTGTCTGGTACAGTCCTCAGATGGTTCCAGTCTTTCATCACGGGTAGAACTCAAAGAGTGGTGTTCGGGATTTTTTCTTCAGCCCCATTCTCCCTAATCTGTGGGGTTCAGCAGGGCTCCGTACTTTGACCCATGCTGTTCGCAGTGTACAAGCTGCCATTAGGAGACATTAGCAGGCAGTATGGGCTGAGCTTCCACTGTAATGTGGATGATACTCAGCTCTACATGTGTCTTGTGCCTGATGGGGCTGGAGCTGTCTCTGTGTTTAATAATTGCCTCTTCAAGATCCAAGACTGGATGAGAGCCAGTGCAGATGGGTGGTGGGATAACAGATGAACCAGGCACCAAACTTCAGTTTCAACACACAATCTCTGTGTGATGATTATTCAAAATACAGACGATAACCTTCAGCAATGGCATATTCCTTCTTCAATATGTCAATTTACAGCAACATACTATATATGTTCTTCCTCTGCACTTGTCAGTACTTACTGACTCACTGATCTGCTGATATAAACGTTTCACTGAAAACCCTTCATCCCTACAGTTGCCTTGTTTGCTTGGGTGGTGGGGCTCAAAAAGAAAAAACCCAAACAAGCTACAGACAAAGAACCTCAGTGCAGAAGCACTAAAACAAGGGTTAGCCTAAAGGGCACAGGCAATAAGCCAACTTTCAAAGAAACACAACATCATGCATACTTCTATAATGCAAAGCATCATGGGACATATGCAAATCACCATTAAATTTCAGATTGGCTCAGTTTACAGCAGGAATGCATGGTACCAATTTACATGCATTTAACAATACAACCAACTTAATTTCTATAATACAGTCACCTAGTACTTTTCATCTTTATCAAAAACACCTAGTGCCATGGTATTTTCAACATTTACAGGTTTCATAAACATAAGGTATATACATCAAGGTATTTTATGACATAGTGCTATTACATACTAAATCCAACAATGATAAATACAGCCTGTTGTTTTACATAAGCTCGGAGGTCACCACAATAACCTCACTGTACGAGGACCTGAGAGGGAAAGGAAAATTAAAGAGGACACTATAGCATAGTCGGGGCCCATAGGTGGCCAGCCTTATGGACTAGAAATTTTAAAGGATAGATCAGGCTAAGAAACAGAAGAACTGTTGCAACAGATTTAAGAAAAGGTTGGTCCTCAAGAGCAGCAGGATCTCCCTGTCACAGCCAGTTGGCTGAAGTTAAACCATGATAAAACTGAGGTGTTGGTGGTTGACCCAGGCTGCCGGGGTTTCAGGTGTGATGGCTGGTCAACCGTCCGGCCTTTGCCTTGACAGATTCCAGCTACCTGCCTCGGATGAGGTGCAGAACCTTGGCGTTGTCTTCAACAGAGGCCTGAGTTTAAAATCCCAGGTGTCTGCTGTCGTGAGAACCTCCTTTTACCATCTGAGGAACATCACCCGGGTTAAGCACTGGTCCCACGCATCGACCTTCCTGTTTTGGTCCATGTCTTAGTGATCTCTTACCTTGACTACTGCAATGCCCTCTACCTCGGGCTACCGGGGGCGGATATCTGCCGGTTGCAGTTAGTCCAGAATGCGGCAGCCAGGTTGTTGACTGGCTTACTTAGATCTTGCCACATCACACCTGTGCTCCGCAGCCTGCACTGGCTGTCGTTTATTGGCAGATCACCTTCAAGGTCAGACGTCTGACCTATAAAGCCCTACACGATCAGGGACCAAGCTATCTGCAAGATGTTCTTAGCCCCTACTGCCCCCTCCAGTCCCGCTCCTCCAATGAGGGATTGCTAGAGGTTCCCAGCTTTTGACTTAAGACCTCTGGTGCTCGCTCATTTGCCTTTGCGGCTCCTACCTTGTGGAACTCTCTACCTCATCGGGTAAGAGAGTACCTGACTGTCGAGAGCTTTAAATCCACTCTTAAGACCTATCTTTTTAAACTGGCTTTTACAGAATTTGATTAATATGTATGTATGCTTTGTATGATGAATTTGGTTTTATATATTTTATTTACTATCTTATTGTACAAGTACTTTGATCATTTATGGAATTGTGCTTTTAAGAAAAGATTGATTGATTCAATATTACAGGAGAATGCCACCACATAAGATGACAGTTCCCCTGCTGCAAATCTAGAGATGAGAGTCCCCCCCCCCAACCAAACATCTAAAATTTTCTACCTCATTTGGGCTGACCCATCGGCGCAGCAGTAGTGCTACTGCTGATGATGCCGGTGACCTAGGTTTGGGAATGAGCCTGAGGAGTCGTGGGCTGGTTGGGGGGGAGAAGGATTGCGTGTCCCAGAGGAAGCTCTCCTCCTCTGGGGAGGGACAGCTGCTTGCATCACAATGCTACTGCCACCTATAGTAAGTTGTATGGGTAATGGAGCAGCTGTCGACACAGGGGACTGAGATGCATTTGGGTACAGTACACTCCTGCTGGGCCCTCAGTCCCCACACTGGTGTCCTCACAAGGTTGAGAATCAGTTGCAGCCTGGGGAGACCTAAAGGGGGTAAATCCCCTCTGCCTGAGCTCCGTGGCAGGTGGTATATCTGGCCCAATGGCAATACATCTACCACACTGGGCAGAGGAGCCAAAAACACAGTTTAATAAATACATAAAAAATGTATCACCATGTTCAGCTCAGAGCCATGCAGGAGGAGTAGAAGAATTTTATTCCATGTAGAATAATACGTGGGGTAGTGTCGATAACAATAATTTTACACACACCAGAGGTACTGCATGCTACATAAATCCCAAGAGCAAAGCTTATGGGGCTTACACAAGCATCCAATACCAAAGGTGTGTGTAAAATTAACATTTTTACACACTGCCCAATGTGTTGTTTTATATCATTGCTGTGGAGTGCTTTTTGTCACAGTAATTATATAAACAGAAATCGATCTGCATGCCAGTAGCTGTGGTCGGGTTAAAGGAACCAATGAAGTGTGCGTGCAAGGAAGGCAAGAACGCAATGGGTTCATGTATGGAGCGGTGGAAGCCCAGCACGTGTTTGCCATTATAAACAGCTGGTTATCAATGGTGAAATATAACTGGGTTTCCCTGTGGGAAACAATGCTCCCCAGTTATTATAGATTTATATAGATATTTATATATATGCTCCAGATAAGATTTTTTGGGATGAGTATTGTACTCCTCATTTTGAAAGTGAAGTGATGGCGAGAATGTGGGGTGAAGTGGCATACCTGCTGTGGGGTGTGGCCTGGGTCGGGCAGGCACTTGTGAAGACACAAGTAGAACAACTACTGTTGATGGCTTGTAACTCCACCCTGTGTTCAGGGCTGAAGAAGGTGCAAGTGGCCACAAAAAACTGCATCGGTTCTGCATTAGCAGGCAGACAGACAGGTATTAGGGAGTTTACAGATAAGTCACCTTTAGACGATGAAGACATATCTAGTTGGAGTGTTGCTTCTGAAATGTCTCCAGAGTTTACCATGAGCACCTCAGAAGGTGTGGCAGGACAAGGTAGTCCCAAGGGGACAGGAGATGCATCTTCCATACACCCTGAGACTTATGAGCACAGTGTCAACCCAAGTTTGGGACAGCATACTTATGTGCATTCTGCAACAGGTGGTTTCAGCAATGGCACCCCAAGGTTTGGAGATCCCACAGGCCCTAATGTGGGGCAGACCAGGTCCTTTCATCAGGATGGTACTGTAAGGGGACTGACAGCTGAGGACATTAGAAAAGCCAGAGAAGCCAAGAGAGACAAGGAGGGCCACCTAGGCAAAAGTTGAGTGAAAGGTCTCGTGAAAGAAAAATTCCAGTGTCACAGATCAGTAGGATGGTAAACTCTAGAGGTCTGCAGTCAGCTTGGGATTCGGGGCTTTGGTAAAAGCAACTAAAAAATCTCTGAGCGGGGATCAGAAGGAGGATGGTGAGAAGGTATTTTCTTCAGTAGCTGTCCTTATCCAGCGTTGCCTATGTTCTTTATATACTGCTAGAAATGGGTACACTTGTTTTGTACATTACTTGTTAGTGTTAAGTTGTTATATTTTGCTCTTTATTGTTAAGTTGTTGTTATTTTGCTGTTCCCCACTAACTAAGCCCCTCCCCCCAGGACGCTTCTGGAAACGAGCTGTTCACAGCTCACGTTGTCTTTCCTGGTGAAACTTTTCTGAATAAATAAATAATATATATTATTGTATGTGCAGATGTGAATTATGAGATATTTCCATACACCCAAGGTGTGTGATGCCACTTAAACCCCAAGAGCGAAGCTCGAGGGATTTAACTAGGCCATCACACACTGACGGTGTGTCAGAAGGAATGAGTAATAACACATCTGCACATATTTTATTTTTTTTATAATTACTGGTAATTGCAGATTAATAGCTTGTTTTTCCACCACACACTACACTGCAATAGGAAAAGGCAAGAGATCAAGTAACGTCACCAATTAATGCAAATTTAGTTGTTTAACACAACCTCAAAAAGGAAATGTCAAAAATGACAGCTGTCTCGTGAGGGGTGCCAAATTAAAAAGTAGACAGTATGACACGATCAGTGGCTATGTGAGTTTACCATGGAGATTCACGCTGTTGAATGCTGTAGGCTCGAATTGTCTCAAGTTGGTGAGGGCCTGACTACGAGTGGTAAGTTACAGCAGTCAGAGAATTTTACAGACAACTCCTGTGATGTATTTCGACTGTTTTTGAGGTGTGGATGATTTCATTGTGGTTTTACCACTGCACAGGCAAAAAAAGAGTTAAAAAAAACCAGAAAGCTGTGAATTACATTTACAAAAGCTAGAATACTTTTCCAAGGTGATTGGGGGGAAGGGGAGCAGGATAACTGGGGGTTGAAGAGGGTTGGCAGATTCTTCACATATCTGGGCATTACAATTGCTAGAGACCTGAGGAGTTTGTATGAATTAAATGATGTGCCCCTGTTTGGGGCAGTGGTGTCGGATCTGGATAGGTGGAGGGAGCTCCCCATTTTGTGGATAGGAAGAATCAATCTGCTAAAGATGAATGTTCTGCTGAGAATTTTATATGGTATGCAAATGGTCCTGGTGAGCCCTACGGAACAAGACTTTGCATTACTGGACAGGGCACTTGGGAAATTCTTGTGGAAGGGTGGGAGGCCTTGCATGGCCTTGCACAAGCTCAAAGCACCGAAGGAGAAAGGCGGGCTAAAGTTCCCAGATTTAAAGGGCTACTATTTAGCGGTACAATGTAGCTATATTCAGTGCTGGGTTAATAAAAGGGTAGCGGCCACATGGTTGGACTTGGAGCAGGGGGAGACCCCAGCCAGGCTGATGGCTTATTTAGCAAAAGATAGAAATAGAGCATACAAATTAACACGTGACCCAAACCCACTGGTAGAGTCGGTGTTACAGGCATGGAAGAATATTATTCAGAGATGTGAGGGGGAAGGGGTACTACCCTTTTCCTGATTGCCAGGAACCCAGATTTTTTTGCCAGGGATGGACGATCAGGGCTTTGCTGAATGGGAGGTTAGGGGAGCGAGATGTTTGAGAGATCTATATGCTAAGGGAGAAATGCTCTCTTTTGAGGAAATCAGCGGAGGCCTGAGACTCCCTCATTCGCACCTTTTTAGATTCTTCCAAGACATTTTGAAGAGAAGGTTGTGGGAAGGATACAAAATGACTTCCCAATAGATAGGATGGAAAAAGAAATTCTGGGAGCCTCAAAGCACAAGACAGGACTAATAGGGAGGGTGGCAAGGACAGATGGGTGCTTCCTCCCAGGCAACACGCACATGGTAAGGGAGAAGTGGGAAAAGGACCTGGGGTACCCATTACAGAGGAAAATTGGGTGTTGCTGATTGAATCGCGTATGGGACTCCTGATATGCAACAGGTACAAGGAAGCCCAATTTAAATTCATGCACAGGCTCTTCTATCCACCTAGTAGGGAACATAGATTTCACCCCACAATCTCCTCGAACTGTGGGAGATGCAAACTAGAGCAAGGGACATACATTTATGCTTTTTGGGGATGTAAAATTGTACAGGATTACTGGAAGGAGGTGGCGCTAAGTCTCGAAGGCATGTGGGGGGTGAAAATGGTGGGATCCCCTGCATCCCTACTCTTTGGAGTTCAGGATGTGGGGGCAATGGAACCTGCATCATAGGAGAGTGAGGATAATGTTGGTAACAGCCAGGCAGATTATTCTCAATACATGGGTTTCATGTGTGACGCCCACTGTGCAGATGTGGAGAAACCTACTCCTGGCTAATTTAGCCCCAGAGAGATTAATTTATGGCTTGCGATGTAGGGCGGAGCAATCTGACCAGGACTGGGGTCCACTTCTGGCCTCCCTGTCACCAACAGAAAATAGTGCCCTGCACCAAGGCTTATTCTGACTCAGTGAAATCAATCAGATATGATCAATATTGATGCTTGGAGGCAAAAGGTGTGAGAATGTCTCATGCTAAACCACTATTATAGGTTGGACATTAGAGAACCACATACACAGGTTGCAGAAGGTTTTCTTATCTCTTTTAAAGGGAGAGAAAACAAGTTTATTTTTCCTTTTTCCACCAAATTCACTTGATCTATTAAAATGTTGTAACTCCAGAATTCTGTATTTTCTTTCTTCTTCTATGTCTGTCCTCTTTGCTACTCTTCTACCTGTTAATAGTGTTTCTCTTTACTTCTTCTGCTTCTTTCTTCTATAGCATAATGAAATCTATATAACCTACAGGAAGATTACTGAGATGTCATAGAGTAAAGGGGGTTTATGGTAAAGATCTGCATAGAACCCTGATGATTTGCTCCATTGACTTAAATGTGATTGTCTAATTGATTGGTGAAATACGAATGTAAGGAAGGATATACTGTATCTTGATCTTCTTTTTATATTGAAAAACTCACATTTAGTGATAACAACCAGTTACCTAGTTATTACAGAGTTCTGCAATAACCAGGTAACCAGTTATGACACTAAGTGGGTTATTACGGCGACTGAGACACACAGAGATCGAGCTGATCCAGATGCCACCTGGCCCAGTGGTGCTGGATGGTGGGGTACTGCACTGCCATGTGGGAGACCTGGGTTCATGAACAAAGACTCCACTGCCGTGGGCCACTGGGGTCTGGGACACAATGCAGAGGTATCGCTTGCAGATCCAAAGGGGGAGGGGGGTGATGACCATCCTGCTCTCTTAGCACCTCCTATGGTGGGAAGTGGTGCTTGCATTGAGGCACTGGGCAACCACGCTGCACTGGCCAACACCCACCAAATGGGTGGTGCTGCAGGATACCACTGACTGTAGCCAGGGGTGGAGGGTGAGCAACAAAAGTGGGAGAAAATCCACTGGCTGCATGGATGAGGATGCAGAGGGCCCACCAATCCATATGCAACTGAACTCTCCGATAAATCTTCCCTCTGAAGGCCTTGGCTGTTCCTTGGTTCTTAGCAGTGCGAGGGCCGAGCATTAGCAGCTCTGCCAGTGAGGGGGTGGATGGGGCAGTCCCTGGGATAATGGAAGCAGGGACCAAGGAGTGCACTGGTAGGGTAAATGTGTGTATGTTTGTGTGTGTGTGTGTGTGGGGGGGTCAAACAACAGGCAGCTGCACCAGATTATAACACATTAAGTAAAATAAAAAGAACTTTTAAAAATAATTAAAAAGAAAATACAGATGCCATTGGATCACTGCACTCTTGTTTTACCTTGAACGTTCTTTGAATGACACTGGTTCATGGTTCTGGAACCCAAAAGACACAAAAAGTGACACTTAGGAGTGTAGAGATGCCTTGGCGTCTTGTAAAATATTTTATAGTAATATACACATGTAAAGTAAAATATTTTATATTAAATTTATACATATAAAATACTTTTTTTCTTTGTATGCTTTCTGGACATGTCCTGTCCTTGCCCCCTTCTGACAGCAGGTCATGGGCAGCCTTTAAATTCTGATGGGATCCAATGCAGTTTTACCTCTAGAATTGGTTCTTCTCTTGGTAACGCCTCGAGATTTACATCTCACGCCTGGTTGTATGCTATACATTTACATATTGGTGGCCAAGAAGGCGATCACTCGTCTGTGGTGGCAACCATGTGCACTGATGCACTCTCAATGGCACAAGACAATCAATGATATGTATGCAATGGAATGGCTTATAGTGAGATGTATGGGTAGGATCTCACAATTTGAGATTAAGTGGCAGTCTTTTTTAAATACCTCTGAGGAGGATGACTCTTTCGTCCCCTGTAGTGGTGGAGTGACTTTGGGGGGCTGGGACTCACAGGGAGGGGAACTGGGATTTGGGATGTTTTTGGAGACTGGCACAGTCTAGATCTTAGCCCTTTTTATTCCCTCCTCTTAGACTATGCTTACAGGCGATTGCTTTTTCTTTCCTGATCTTACTAATGCATTTTGTATAACACAGGACGATATGTGCTTTGATCAGTAAAGATATATTATACTGATGCCTTATATTTCCTATATGCTGTATTTGATACAAGACATAGAATCTGGAAATATGTATGTAATTTGCTCTGAAAATAAAACAGTATAGTAAAATATTTATTGTGTGAAATTCCCATCTTGAAAAAAGTGGAACAATCCCTGCCCTCCCTTTCTTCCTTCCCCTTGCCTCACCAAGGTGACCTCCCAGCCCCATCCCACCTTTTCAGCTGCTTATACTTCACCACTTCTTATCGGGGACTTGCCACTCTGTGGTTCAGTGGCCCCAAATTACCTCTGCAAGACAGACAAGTTGCGGGTGGCGCGGGTGGACACTCAGCTTAATGGGGCCTGAGAGTGTGGGTGTCATACTGCAAAGCTTTGGAATTTACTCATTTTCTCCCCTTCCTTGGGACATCAATCTATTTATTTATTTATTGAATTCATCAGAAACAACCTTTGAGCAAGCTGCTCTTTTACAAAGGTTCCACCTCATACAAAGTAAGACAAGTACCAGTATACAGAGACAAATAACAGAAGGTTCATTGCCCTCAGAGAGGGCTGTGTTACAATATAGTTACTACATTAGTTTTGTTTTTTCTTCTCCTCCCATCCAGCCACCCCAGCCCCATCACCCTGGCATCCACTGGACTCACCTCTGGATCTCTAGTGAGGTGCCAGCTAGCTGGGTGGGCGCCTGCGAGGGGCTGGCATCATCTCGTTGGTTGGGATGTTTTTCTCGCTTTCTCCCATTCTCTGAGTGTGGCGCAGAGGTGTGCAATGACGCCAATGGTCGAGCTGTGCACTCTTCCACACACGGCACATAGGGCATCTGCCCACATTCACCCCCTTCGTCTGGGTCCACTGTGCCATCCCCAAGCCACCGCTAGTGGACAGGCAAGCAGTGGACGCCATTCCCACTCCTCCCTGGGAGAAGAAAGCTGTCCTCTCCCTCCCTGGCCAACCCCTCGTGGCCTGCTCACACTGCTCACACGGGTTGCCGGCGTGGCAGGTGGAAAGGCATGGATGCCTCAGCCCTCCACACCACTGGGCTCACACTACTGTAGTTTTTAAGGAACAACTTAAGGTAAAAAGGAAATCAGTGAGCAGCCCAAACACGGGCCTTGTTCATCGAGAAAAAAATAATCAGTGGCGTATGCATGGACAGCATGCCTTGCATGCCACAGCCAATCGGCATCCCACTCCCTTACAACAGCAGCTCCATCTGCAACACCACCTGGAGGAGCAGCAATACAGACTGACTCACTCCCACCCTCCCAGAAGTCAAGGGCTTCACCTCCGAGTCACACCCAACATTTGGCCAGCCACAGTGTGGGATTCTGTGACACCCATTCTATTTTCTCACTGACCAGCTGACTCCACTGTCTTAGATGTACAGTTTTAGGGACCTATTTGTCCTGTCTTATCCCCGCTCCCCCATGTCAGTAAAACTGACCATTCTGTTACAGTTCACATTGTCACAATTTACTGTTCCTGCAACCTCAGTGGCAAAGGAGTGTCATAAAATCTTCCGTTGTTCCAAATAGCTCTTTGCTAGATGCCCATACTTAGGTTTGTTCGCAGTACAATTTATGACCCCTCTTTTTGCACTGTTGTGGAAGTGAGAACGCCCCTTTATTTTGGTTATTGAGAGCTATAGAGGAAATCTCATGTTTCCTCCCCAGTTGCTTCATTGTTGTCACTTCCTACAATAAAACACTTATGAGTATGTTAGCACCCGACCCCTAATGTAATAGCGGACACATACTCCTCCTGTAGGTTGCATCAGTGTGACTGTTATGAAAGAAGGACATTAACTACACTTACAGGAAGCATATGGGACAGGCAGTTTCCAATAAGTCAGGAAGGGAAACCAAGCACTCAGATCACTTGCTGGTAGACGCTGTTGTTGTTCATAAAGATTCCTCAAACATTTGTAGAGGAATCACATTTATTAAAAACAGCAAACACACTGGTAGTATTAGACAGACAGGAGGATGGTCCCCCTGTGGAACAATGTTTCACATGACACTGCTTTGTCAAACACCTTGAAAATGTGTGCATAGTGTCACATGAAACATTGGTCCATGGGGGGGGGCAATTCTCCTTTCTGCCTGATATTACCATTGTTGGTGTTTTTAATAAAGGTGATTCCCTTTTAAAATGCTTATTTGAGGAATCTTTGTGAACAACAGCATCTACCTGCAAGTGACTGAGTGCTTGGCTTCCCTTCCTGATGTGTGTGTTTTTCACTGGAGCACTCGTGCCCCTTGTTGTAGGCTTTCCCTGCTGTTTCCAAGAACTGCAGAATGCAGGATCATAAAAATGATATACTGAAAGCACAAATGTCCAAATAATTTTTTAGCATCTCTCTCCCCCAACCACATACGTGCACGGTAATAATGCACCAAAGTCTGTGCAAAGCATTATGGGAAGCAGTATGCAAATACTTGCATAGGACTGTCTGACAAGGCTTTATCTGAACAGCAGTTGCCCAGAAACAAGCATTTTCACTTGTTCCAGTTTAGCTAGAGTACAGGTATTATTTTTAGAGGATAGTTGCACTGCAGAAAAACACAATAACTGTCTTACTTCATTGAAAATATTGGGTGCATGTGACTGCAAGAAATAATTAAAGTGATCTAAAAGGGAATCTTTTTTTTGTCTTTAGTAATGTAGTAACACCCAGTGGGCACAAGTCCCATTTTCACCTGGACAGCCACCAGAGATGGGCAGAAGGGACCTTGGTTTAATATTTTCATGGTGGAGGAAGATTGTTCACCTGGAGCAAGCGTTTCATTCTAATGACGGGACCTCAATAGTGCAACACCCCCTAGTGTCAGGATTGGGTATCAGTCCAAGTTCCTGCTGTGGGGCTAGAAGAACCCATGCCAAAGTCAGTGATTTATGAAATTCCATTTTCAAGACTTGAAATTCTGGGAATTGCACGAGTGATTGTTATTCCAATTTCCAGATTTTATCAGGAGTCTATTGTCATTCTTTTATTATGTGTATACATAATCAGAATAAAAGGCTTACTATAAAGCGCATTAAATTATACAAACTGAGAATAGTACAGGAAGCAATTATAAAAAAAGTAAGTTCTGCAGGTTTACTGATCCAAAATGTCAAATCCTGTGAAATTCTGTTTTAACTGGTGTGCAAGCAGTCCAAGTTCTGGAAGAGGATTCAGCATTTTCCATCTGTTGTAACATCTAACTGCCTGCTGTTTCAAACTCTGGCTGTCAGTGTGAGCTGGACATTTCGGCATCTGCTGTGGGCTGAGCTTGCATATCAAAGGAATCAGAGATTGAAATACTAGTAAGCTTCATTCATTGACTGTGTCCTTGTGCTCCTGGTTTGGTTGGTGCACGTATGTTGAGGGGGCTCGGCGGTGAGCTGCACAGCCAATCTCGAGCAAGGGGGGTGGGGCTGCGGCACTTAAAATGCTCGTGCCAGCCCAAGGCACAAGCATGAGCGGCTGCGCCACTCATAAGAAGAAAACTTATACTGATGTGAGGTTAGTTGGAGTGGGTTTTAAGCAACATTCTGTAAGTAAAAACTGTACTTTTTTTGTCCTCCTCCTGCTATCCCTGGTTGGCCACTCCTTTGGGTCCCCCAATGTCCCTCAGACTGCACGCTCTCCCTCATCCCCGGCTACCATTCACCTCAAATCGTGCCCCCCCCCCCAGGTAACCTGGCCTATCCCTTTGCCGGATGGGTCCCTCTCCTCCGAGGGGGAAGGCAACGGTGGGGGTGGGCCAGCAAGTCTGTATTGGCCCGGGGGTGTCACTGAGGCAGTGATGTCGGTTAGGAGGCCTGGCAGCAGTCGGGAAACGGAGGGACCGTCATCCAATTGACCAAGGTAGTTTACTCCATGCCACTGATGTCAAGGCGCACGCCGACGTCCGCCACTCCCCCAGCAATTCCACCTCTGGTGTCTGTGCTGAGCCTCTGGCCTCCACCAGGGGCCAGCATGCACCGAGGTGCATCCCCACCCTCCCCCCGGAGAAGGCGAGCCATTCTGGGATGCTCCTTTCCTTCTACCCGGCCAGCCCTCCAGCGACCCGAGTCCATTCCCGAACCCGGGTCGCCGGCATCGCAAGTAGAAATCCAACCTCTGCACCGATGGGCCGGCAACTGTACTGTTTTAATTGCTTAACGCTTAGGAAATAGATGAGGCTGGATGTTAGTTTAGATTCAGGGATATACTGTCATGTTTAAAAATGAAACAGTTAATTTATATTAAATAGTTGGTGGCTAGATTATTATATAGTATCTATCAGGACATATTTGTAGATGTGGGTTTAGTAAGTGGGATATATTTGCTTTGTTTTTATTAATTTTTTTTTTTAAGTTTATTATTATTGTTCTATCGCAATAGTTGAAAATGGTTCAAGTACTACTGGCCTTATTAATATGTGGAGTCTTTCTGCCTGCCTATAAAGATGTGGTCTTAAGTTCAAGAAATTTCAAACAAGACTGGTTACATTGGAACTATTTTATCAGGGGCATCACACGATGGGGGCAGTGTAGTGCATGAAAAGGAATGCACTTTAAAATGGGATTTGCTTAACGTGTTCTCTAAATGGACTCAGTTTGATACATTAATTATGTTTCGTTTTGGCCCTCCTGTTAGGAATTCAGGAATAGGAGCGAATACCAGGAGGATCAAAAAGACACAAAAAACTGCTGTTATGAGAAAAGTAATTTTATTACTTTTATTGCTGTCTGGGTCAGTTCACCAAAATCTTGGGCCATTGATTAATTGTAAGCAAAATGTTAATGGGGGGAGTTTAAATAAGAAGCCATTGACTATTACTGTTGCACATTTAAATATTAGGAGTTTAATCTTTATTTGGGCGGAATTTGAAGTTTGGTCTATGCAGCATGAGTTTGATATTATAACTTTATCTGAAACATGGTTGACTGAAAAAACAAAGACAATGAGATTAGTTTAGAAACATAGAAATATAGACTTTGACGGCAGATAAGGACCGCTTAGCCCACCTAGTCTGCCCATTTCCCTACCTACAGGATAGGCCGCAGATCCTAGTTAACCAACAGCCTATTTCTTCCTACCCCCACCAAGAATTGCCTTATGTCTGTCCCATGCATTCTTGAATTCTCCCACAGTTTTAGACCCCACAACCTCCTCAGGAAGGCTGTTCCATGCATCCACTACCCTCTCTGTGAAAAAATACTTCCTCACACTGCCCGGAACCGCACACCCCCATCTTTTAAATTGTGTCCCTTGTTCTTGCACGCCCTTTTTCTGAAAGATGCTATCCTCTTGGACTTTGTTGATTCCACTGAGGTACTTAAAAGTTTCTATCATGTCCCCACTCTCCTTCTTTCCTCAAGGGTATACATATTAAGCTCCTTTAGTCTCTCTCGTATGGCTTCTCTTGCAGACCCTGCACCATTTTAGTTGCCCTCCTCTGGACTGCCTCTATCCTGTCTATGTCCTTGCGGAGATGGGGTCTCCAGAACTGGATGCAGTACTCCAGATGGGGTCTCACAAACTGTCTGTACAGAGGGATAACAACTTCCTGTTTTCTGCTGGTGATGCCTCTCCTTATGCATCCCAGTATACCCCAGCCCTCCCTACTGCCTTCTCACATTGCTTGCTAACCTTAAGGTCATCTGATATGATTACCCCCAGGTCCCTTTCCTTTCTTGTTGTTGTTACTAGCCCCCCCATTGTGTATTCTTCCCCTTGGTTCTTGTTTCCCAGGTGCATTATTTTGCACTTTGCATTGAATCCTAGCTGCCATACTTCTGACCATTCCTCCAACCTTGCCAAGTCCCTTCTTATCCTTTCCACGCCTCCTTGTATATCAACCCTGTTGCAGATCTTTGTGTCATCTGCAAAGAGGCATACTTTTCCTTCCAGTCCCTCTGCAATGGCACTTATAAAGACATTAAAAAGGACTGGACCCAATACTGAACCCTGCAGTACCCCACTAGTAACCTCTCTTTCTTCAGAGTGGACTCCATTTACAATTACCTTCTGTGTCCTGTTGTCCAGCGAATGTTTTACCTAGGCTACCACCCTGGAACCCACTCCCAGGCTGGTTAATTTGACTATTAATCTTTTGTGTGGGACTGTGTTAAATGCCTTGCTAAAGTCTAGGTAGGCCATGTCCACAGCTCCTCCCTGGTCTACTACTTTGGTCACCCAGTCAAAGAAATCTATTAGATTCGTCTGACATGGCCTTCCCGCTGTGAACCCATGCTGCCTTGGGTCCTGTGCCCCACTGGCCTCTAGGTACTCAACAATTCTTTCCTTCAGTAGTGACTCCATCACTTTCCCTACCACAGAGGTCAAACTGACAGGTCTGTAGTTTCCTGCCTCTGTCTTGGTCCCACTTTTGTGAAGAGGAATCACATCCACCTTCCTCCAGTCCTTTAGCAAACTATAATGTGTTTACATGGGACAGGATTGGTATAAAGGGTGGAGGGGTTATGATTTATGTGAAATCAAAATCTGAAGTAACTGAAGTCTTACCTCAGTTTAGTAACTGTGGTTGTGATGCTGTCTCAATTAACCTTATTTTGGGGCAGGGTAAGCATCTCATGGTTACTTCAGTATACTTCCCCCCCTGGTTATTTAAAACAAGGTATGCATCTGATTTCAAGTATTAAGAGATCTCTCCCACTGACTAGGGAGTGGGGTTTAATGGGGGACTTTAATTTAAGCTGAGAGTCTGATCAAAAATGTTCCATATTGGACTTGTTCTAGGATTTGGGTGTTCAGCAAATGATTAATCAGACAACAAGGCATAATTATAAATCAGGTGGGGGAACGCTACTGGACTGGGTAGTTGTTGCTCACCCCGGAAAGATTCTGAGCTCACGAGTATTAACAGATGGGATAAGTGATCATTGTCCCGTGTATTGTAACTGGTCTGCAAAACAAGGGAAGGGTCCATCATGGTATATTGAAACCAGGAAGTTAAAATCTTTAACAGAGGAAATCGTTAATAGGGCCTGTGAGAAAGTAGACTGGGCCATATTAGATTCAATGGTTGATATAGATATGATGTTGGAAACTTTTGGGGGGTTATTAAATCATGTAATAGAGCAACTGGCTCCTGTGAAAAAAAATTAGCATTAGGGCTAATACAAATGAATCAGTGTCTAAGGACCTACTGAACGGGATGAGACACAGAGATAAAGCTTGGAAGCAATATAAAAAGGTTGGAAGTCAGTGTTTGCTCCAGACATAAAACTCTTCGAAATAAATGCACGATTTTGACTATAAAGGCAAAAATGTTTTTTTTAAACATGGGCAATTTAATGCATTAGGCAATTCAAAGAAGATATGGCACACACTGAATACGCTGGTAGGAAAGGGGGTACGGGATAATATAATTCCCTTGATGGATGGGGATCAATTGGTGAGGAACCCCTCACAGGTTGCTAAAATCTTTAATGCATATTTCGGAGATTTATCTAGGTTTCAAATAAAAGATATTCCTATTAACATAAAAAAAATTCTATGGATACTGAATTAGAGGTAAACCATCCTAAATTCTATTTTTGTGTGGTAACTGTGGAACAGATAAAAGATTATATACTGAGATATAACCCAAGGCTATCAGTAAGCCAGGACAACACTGATTTTAGGATTTTGAAATTAGGGATAGATGTCCTGGCTAGGTCATTAACAACAATTTTTAATTGTTCGCTCTGTTATGGGGTATTTCCAGAATGTTGGAAGTCTGCTATCATAAGGTCAATACATAAATCTGGATCAAAAACTGGTTTCAAATTATAGACCGATTTCTCATTTGGCACCTTTATCAATGATTATGGAGAGAATGGTATTTGATCAAATGCAAGAATTTTTGTTAAAAGTATAACTTACAAACTGGTTCACAGCATGGATTTAGATCACAATATAATACAGAAACAGCCTTGGTGGGGTTCACAGATGGCATATGGGGTGCCCCAGACTTAGGGCACTCCATTGTCAGGGTGTCTGTGGACCTCATCAAGGCTTTTGATCTGGTTGATCACTCATTGTTATTGGACTCTCTGTGTGAGGTCTACTTTGCAGGGGAAGTGGTAACTTGGTTTGAGAGGTTTCTGTCGCATAGGGAGTATAGAACAGCTATAGGACAGGAATATTCAGACCTGGGGTTGATTACCTCAGGTGTACTGCAGAGCTCAATTTTAGGCCCAGTTTTGTTCTTGTTGTTTATGAACTCGGCTCCAAAACCTTGTGCTGAGTCCAAGATAACGTTATACGCAGATGATGCGGTTTTTATATGCGACAGGGCCAAATCCAGATCAGGCGTTACTGAAGGTTCAAAGAGACTTTGATAATTTTCAGAATTGGCTATTGGAACACAAGCTTGTTCTGAATACAACTAAGACAAAGGCGATGGTATTTACTGGCCCAAGAGTAATTACAGACATAAATGTGTCGATTGATGACCTTGAGGGAAACAGAATTGAGCTTGTTGACAGCTTTTGTTATTTAGGGATTACACTGGGTTCTAATTTTACTTTTGAATTTCATGTAAAGAAATTGACTGAGGATACATCAAAGGCTGGGAATGTTATTTAGAATAAAATCTTACTTAATTCCAGAGTCACAGAAATTATTGGCACATAGTTGTTTAATGAGCACTTTAGATTATGGCCTAATAGTTTATTCAGGAACAAATGATAGGGTATTAAAAAAATTACAATCAACATATCATTCAATTCTGAGGTTCATGAGTGGCCTTGCTCAAAGAACACATCATTGTGAATTGTTAGTAAAAGAAAATTGTCCCTCATTCCAGTACAGAATTAATATTAAAATATCTACCTTTGCATTTAAAAGTTTGAAAGGTTAACTTCCTCTCTCTGTCCAATCTTTATTTGTTAGATTAAGTGGTGAAAAAAATTACAAGGTCCATAGCCTCTGGACTTTTAAAGGTCCCTTTTTATAAAAAAAAAAAAAAAAGGCCAGAGATATGTGTCTTATAGGGCTTCAACTTTTTTCAATAAGACACCAAGAGAAATTGTAAATTGTGGAACAGTGAATTCCTTTAAGGTGAAAATCTTAAAGTGGCTTAGTTCGATTAGTGAGTGTGTTTAAAAAAAATGTAAATGGATACCTAAGTATTTGTATTGAGTCAGAATTGTCTATTTTTGTAATTTTGAACCTGTGTGTTGGTTAGTGAATTGTTATTTATGGTATTAATTAATGATGTATGTCTCTGTTTATTGAATGTTAAATGTAACGTCGCTTGTGAAATCGGGCTTTTAGCTCAGCTAACTAGCAAGTATAAAAAAAAATGAAAATGTTACTGGGTTTTTTTGGTAGAACCAAAAACCAGCGGCCTTGTCTATGACCTTCTGGCCCCAAAGGTGAGCGTACAACTTACTGAGCTACAGACACAGTGGATACAGGGTATTTCCAGGAGTTCCTCTACATGGCAGTTGACGAGCTGACCATGGCAGAGTACAGGAATTCCTCCCTCCTCCCACAGAGCACAATCTCCAAAGAGCATTACCAGTGGGAGCTCTGAAAGGAGCTGCTTAGAGGGATGATGCAGCTGCACTGACCCCAGTTTTTGGGGTGGAGATGGGGGGAAAACAAATTTCACTATTAATTGTAAAGATCAAAGGTGACTGCACTGCAGTGTCATGGCACAGTTACCAGAGATATGTTCAGAAGCATTAGCGAAAAGTGGTAAAGAAAATCGGGGAAAGACTTGTTTTGGCGTGAGCTGAAAAGGCCAAGGGTGACAATTCATTGTGTATCTCCAGTTATAAAATGTTGCTGCACAAATCAGCAAGCCTTTAGACTTGCACCTGGGAAATAAGCTGGCAGCTCCAATACTCCCAGGACTCTTCCTTTGGTCACCTCCAGGTCAAGTGAGAGCCCTGATCTCTGATGAAAATTCTCACAGAAGGGTGACCAGCAGACCTTAAAAATTGAAGGGCCAATTATTCACTTCACTTCACTGAGTAGGAATTCATTCATACATTTTAAATCAACCATGGCCAGGCTATACAAAAAATTAAAGATGCCTGCCATGTTTGACTGAATCCTCAATAAGTCTACTGGGCAAAACTTTATATTAATTGTAGTTATATGGCAGGTTATCTGTTCTAAACCAATCAGAACACAGGAAAACTGTCTGTTACTATCCCACAAACTACTACAATCACATTTTAGATACGCCCACAGTAGGTTATCCACATTCTGACAATGCTCATAGTAGGTTATCCACATTTCAGGCACGTCAATGGTAGGCTATTCATTTTGTCCACAGACAAAAAAGGAGGAACACAGGCATGTTCCTCTTAAGCTGTTTCCTGGGAGCCAGTACAGTACAGCACAGTGCTTAAGAGGTCTGAGCTGCAAACCTGGAGAACTGGGTTTGAATCCCACAGCCACCACTTGCATACTGTTTGATTATGAGCAAGTCACTTAAAAACTACCACAGCACTTTTAAAATCCTGGGTTAAAAATTTGTAGTTGTATAATAGTTATAACTTTTAGTTAGCTGGAGTATACTCAGAATAACTGGCTTCAATGGTTGATCAAACACCTTGGCCTTCGGTCTCGGCATTTACTCATCCATTTCAGCTGGTTATTCCTTTGTATACTCCGGCTAACTGAATGTTATCACTTAATTACACATGAAAGAGTCCTTGATATTCAGAGAATAATGAAAAAACAAATTATATATATATATATATATATATATATAGACACATTTTGGCTAATAGTTCACATACTCTCAGTATTTAGTGTTCCTTTTTTTTTTCAGAAGCAGTATAGCATAGTGGTTAAAGGCAGTGAGCTACAAACCTGGAGACCTGGGTTTGAATCTCATCATCCCCCACCTGCATACTGTGTGACCCTGAACAAGTCACTGAACTTCTTTGTGCTTCGAGGCTGCACCTGGAAACAAGCTCTGGCGTAGTGTGCCTTTCCTACTTAAATAATTTCCCCTTCCTTTTTCTTTATAAAACTTCAGCTGAAAATAGGATCACTACCCATCACTACACACCATCTGCTCTGGCTACCTGTCTAGACGTGAAGTCACAATCCTCCGTTAAGACATCGTAACTATTTCCATGGCAACATACTGTGATGTCACAAGCGGGGGTCATGATGGGTGCAAACAAGCAGCAAGGGTAGATGAAGTCTAAGGAACAATGATCTGCTTCTATGATAATGTACAGTTATACTAAAAACTGGAGATCTAAACACAGTGTGTCCCAGAGAGATATCGAGAGCTGTTTAAAATCGGAAGGTAATCCTTATTCATCCATTTTGTGCAACTGCTGTTATGGGAGTTTTAGATACTAAAAAAGCTCTTTGGGGTGGGCTGAAAACGATGTTCACTGATTCTGCACAGTGGCCAGCTGGGGTCTGGGCATGTCATGATGAAAAGGTATTCAGCTCCTGGGGAGGGACGGCACTGGCTTCCCGCCATTTGTAGACCCCCCCATCAGCCAACCATGGAGAGGGCTGCAATCAGCTGTGAAGACAGCTGTTTGCCCCCCCCCATCTCTGGGGCTGGGGAAAAGGGTGCAACCATGGTGACACCAAACATGGGGGTAGGGGACAGGGGGATCAAGGGAAAAAAACAGAAAGGTTTACAAAAAAAAAAGCTCTTTGGGTTATATCCCATACTGAATTACATCCACACAGTAGAATAATAGGAGGTCCTGGGATACAGGAGCCCCCATGAAACTGGACAAATAATGTCTGGGCAGGCAATTTTCATGTAGTTATAAACCTGCAATAAAAAGGCTGGAAGACATCTCACACACCGAGAGGCAGAGTATGTATCCCTCTCACATTATGGAAATCTTTGGCCAGCCAGCGATGCTATAGCTGACCAGTTTAATACATGTTTTATTTCAAAAACAATAAGTGCTAGTAAGTTGGACAAAGGGCAGTCAGAAGCAGGCCCAGTTAAACAGAAAATGGCAACAAATGTAAAAGAGGTGCCCCCCTTTGTTTTTGAAAGAATAGATGAAAACAAGGTTTTAAAATTATTGCAGAGTTTGGAAGGGGAGAAAAGTAGTGGACTGGATGAGTTACCCACTCAACTATTAAGGATATCAACAAACTATATTACGGGCCCAATGACAATGTTGTTTAACTATTCACTGGCAAATGGAATTGTTCAAAAACCCTGGAAAGAGGCTGGTATTATTCCAGTTTTTAAAGGGGGGATACATTAGTAACTTCAAATTATAGGCCTATATCATTACTAGCAACAGTAGGCAAGATCTTGGAGAAGTGTATCCTTCACCAACCGCTGGCCCACTTGGAACGGTGTAACCTACTTGGGGACCAGTAACATGGCTTCTGTAGTGGTCGGTTCATTTTGATGGCGCTGGCTGGGTTTGAGGACGCTGTTCTCGTGGCCTCTGAAAAAGGGAAGCCCATGGGTGCAGTATTTGTGGACCTGGCCGGCGCCTTCAACACAGTGGACCATGGACTCTTGTTGGAAAAACTGGGGAAAATGGGAATCATGGGGACCCAGGTAGAGTGGTTTAGGAGCTATCTAATTGGCCGAAAACAAAGGGTTAAAATTAATGGCTGTCTGTCACACGTAGAAAATGTTCAAGCAGGAGTCCCTCAAGGATCAGTGTTAGGCCCACTGTTATTTTCAATTTTTATGAATAAAATGCCTTCTCTTTTTTCTACAGAAAACAGCATTTTGTATGCAGATGATATAGTTGTATGGTATTCTGGACCAAACAGCAAAGATGTACAAATATCCCTGCAAAATAAGTATAGTGTTTTATCAAACTGGATACAAGAAAATTGAATGCTTATAAATGAAAGTAAAACAAATGTGATGTTATTTGGAACTCAACAAAAGCTTCTGAAACGGGGCCAACTTCAAATTATGAGTCAGAATTGGGTTTTTTTGCCAACAGTAACTACATTCAAATATTTTGGCATACAGTTAGACCCCTGCTTGAGCAGTATCTGTCTACAAAGGCCCCCTTCTCCCCATGTCAGCTCCATGCTGCATCAGCACGCATAACAAGGTGCAAACTTTGCTACTCTGCCTTTTCCCATCCCCTCCCTTGGCAGCCACTTTCTATTGTTAAAGAGAGAGCAAGAGAGTAGAATCACTCTTCCCATAATAAATAAAATGAGGTGTGAACTTAACTCTGCCTTCCGATCCCCTTCATTCCTTGACACTTTTTTTTTATATTGTTAAAAGAGATTTGCTCACATTGCTACCCACCTACCTTGTCTCTAGACTCCCTACTGTGCAGCAGCCGAGATCAAAGTAGCGGCCAAAATCAAAGTAGAAATGGCCAGTTAAGGCCCAGGGTACTTCCTCTGCAGTACCAGGCTTTGGGCTCCCCCCCACCCAACCACCACCATATGCCCCAAGTTCTCCCAATTACCAGTCAGCCTACCCTGCACACATGCAGCAGATGTGTGATTTCTGTGAAACTGGCCAATCCTGTGGGAAAGACAGAAATTTGGGTACCTGTAAATTTTCAGTCTCTGACGGCTGGTTTCCGGGTTTCATTACTCCTGGGCTGTTCCTCCTGATGTCAGTGTTAGGCAGGTCCAACGCTCTGCAGCGGGGGGGATAACAAGCCCTCTACATCTAGAGTTCTTCAGTCATTTCCAATGCAGTCCCCCTGAGGCAATACTACGAGAACTAGGAAACAAAAAACATGAACAGTTACGGCATAAGGCCCGGAGGCCAGCCAACTATATACATTCTGGGAGGGCATCTGAAGCCCGGAGACCAGCCAACAGAGAAAGAAAATTTACAGGTACCCAAATTTCTATTTCTCTCTCCTGGGCTGGTCTCCGGGCTTCATTACTCCTGGGATATCCAAAAGCAGTGAATCCCTAGATGTCCCGGTGGAAGAATGTTAGTGCTTTAGGTTCCACCACTGTCTGAAGCACTCAAGGCCAAAAGATGCTTCCGCTGAGGAATGACATCCAGTTTGTAGAATTTAGTAAAAGTATGAATGGATGACCACGTGGCTGCTCTGCATAAGTCTGCTGGAGATACCTCTCTGAAGTTTGCCCATGACATGGCCATCGCTCTGGTGGAATGGGCTCTCACTGGACCAGGCAGAGATACTCCCGCCTGGTCATATGCCGTGGTGACTACTGATTGAATCCATCTGGCTATCGAGTCTTTTGACGCTTTATTTACCCATATTTTGGCCTGCAGTCAAAATAAACAAGCTTGATATTTTGCGAAAAGTGTTCGTTCTCTTAATATAGATTCTGAGTGCTCTCCTTGGATCTAGAGTGTGAACTCTCTTTCCTCTTCATTTTTCCGGTGAGGACAGAAAGAAGGAAGTATGAGCTCTTGGTTACAGAGGAAGAGAGACATAACCGGTAAAAAGCCTGACTCTGTCCTGAGCACCACCGAATCTGGATGAAAAACCGTGTAGGGCTCTTTTGTTGACAGTGCCCCCAGTTCGCTGATTCTCCTGGCTGACGTAATGGCCACCAGAAAAACCACCTTCATTGTAAGATGCATGACTGATGCTTCCTTCAAAGGCTCAAACAGCACTTTTGTTAGGGCCTTGAGGACAAGATTAAGTCTCCAAGGTGGTACAATTGGCTTAATTGGGGGGCGTTTTAACATTGCTGCCCTTAAAAACCTCCTGACATGAGGGTGAGACCCCAGCACATCCCGAGTCGGCGAACAAAAGCGTCCCCAGTGCAGAAACTTGAACTCGTAAGGTGGCTGGCTGCAAACCCTTGTCGAATTCCTCGTGGAGAAATTGTAAAAGCACTGGGAGGGATATTGGATGATCCTGTATAGCTTTGGAGCGGAGCCAGAATAAGAATCTTCTCCAGATCCTATAATACACCCTAGAGGATGAAGGGCGTTGAGAGCTGACCATCATTTCAACAACCGGAGCAGTGTAACCTAACTCTTTGAAAGTTTCCCACTCAATCTCCAAGCAGAGAGGGATACATTGCTCAGACTGTGGTGCAAGACTGGACCCTGATGAAGAAGGTCTGAGGTGAGCTGGAAAATGAAAGGTTGTGCCTTTGATGGCTGAATGAGTAGAGGGAACCAGGGGCAGCGTGGCCACCTGGGACAGACTAGGATCATCTCCGCCCTGTCTCGGGCCACCTTGTGCAGGACCCTGGAAAGCAGTGGGATTGGAGGAAAAGCATACAGGAGGCCGAGGCAACCCCAGTTTAGGGAGAAGGCGTCCTGAGCTAATGCTAGATCGTCTCTGGCCAGGGAGCAGAACTGCTGAGTCTTGGAGTTTTGTTGGCATGCAAACAGATCCACTTGTGGATTGCCCCACCTCTGTACGAGGAGCTGGAAGGCAGCGTCCTTCAGCTCCCATTCTCCTGGGAGAACATCCTTGTGGCTTAGCCAGTCTGCTGTGATATTTTTCTGCCCTGGTATGTACACTGCTCTTATGCTTGCCAGGTGCTTCTCTGCCCAGCGAAAGAGGAGAAGAGATTCCCGAAGCATTTTTGAGCTTCTTGTGCCACCCTGATGGTTGATGTAGGCCATTGCTGTTTGATTGTCTGTTAGAATCAACCCATCCCTGTTGTGCACCTGCTGATGGAAGTGCATCAGAGCTAGACGAACTGCCCTCATCTCTAGGACGTTTATGCTGTACCTCGATTCCGTCGACATCTGTTGTAGGTGAGCCCCCCAACCCCTGAGGCTTGCATCCGTCGTGATTCTTGTTTGATGTGGATAGCCTAGGTCTCGACCTCTCATCACATTTTTTCTCCCAGACCACCATGCAAGAGAGCTTTTTACCTGCTGTGACACTGGGATGAGCTGGAGCTGACTGTGCCTGGACTGGGACCACAGCTTGAGCAGATGCATCTGAATGGGCCGCATGTGCACCAGAACCCATGGGACTGAGTCTGCCAGCAACACTAGCGTCCCGATTAGTTGCAAAAAGGACTGAGCCGGCAGTTGAGTGTTCCTTTGGAATTTGCTGATGAGTTTTAACAGGTCCCTGAACTTTGAGTCGGAGGGAAATACCTTGTTGTCCTGCATCTTGAATTCCGCTCCCAGGTGGTTCAGGCTCTGACTCGGAATTAGGGACCTCTTCTTTTAGTTGATTAGAAAACCGTTAGTCATGAGGCACCGGACTACATCTGCCACTGCCTGTACTGCTTGGTTGAGCTGTGGAGCCTTGATGAGGATATCATCCAGATAAGGGAATAGCTGGATTCCCCAGTTCCACAGGTGGGCTATTACTGCTACCAGGACCTTTGAGAAGGTTCTTGGGGCTGATGACAGTCCGAACAGGAGAGTCTTGAATTGGAAGTGATGCTTCCCCAGCTTGAACCTCAGATACTGCCTGTGCCTGCTGTGCATCGGAATGTGTAGATAGGCATCTTGCAGGTTGATGGATGCGTGAACGTCTCCTTGCAGCACTTCCTTGGCAATTGAGGCCAGTGTTTCCATTTTGAATGGTCTGCTGCGCATAAAGCGGTTTAGGAATTTCAGGTCTAGGACTGGTCTGTGACCTCCTGTGCGCTTGGGCACAATGAAAAATAGGGAGTAGACCCCCCCGATTGAGCTCTGTGGGGGGAACCTGTTCGATAGCCCTGGCTTGCAGAAGATCCGTGATAGCCTGCAGTGTGGCTTGTCTTTTGGATGAGTTGTTTGAAATAGGAGAGGGCACAACGTGAGGTAATGGGGGCTTGGACTCAAATTCTATTAAGTATCCCTGGCGGATAATGTCCAACACCCATCTGTTTGGGCCCATTCCTCGAGAAAATCTGAGAGTCTGACCCCTACTTGAGGATAAGCCCGCATTTCCTCATTGTGCTTTCTTGTTGCTGTTTCCTGTGTCTCTGGGATTTCCCCCTCCGACTGAACCACCTCCCCTAAAAGTCCGCTTGTGTCGGCAGAACCATGGCCTTTTTCCTGAAAAATTGGGATTCTGTCCCTTGTTGTAACCTCTGTCACGAAAATTACGCCTTGTGCCTGAAGGCCAGGCTTTGCCCCGGCTCCTGGACTGGGGCATATGCACCTTCACTGTTTCATCTGATTCCTTCACTGCCTCCTTCAGCGCAGACCCAAACAGGAGGTTGCCTTCGTATGGTGCATTCACCAAATGGCTCTTTGAGGAAGCATCCGCGTGCCATGCCCAGAGCCATAGGTTAAGTCGAGCAGAGGTTTGGTAGAACATGATCTGTGCAGCACATTGGACAGCCTCTTCTGATACATCTGCTGCATAGGCAGAGGCCAACCCCATTAACTGTAGTTGGTGGATAATGGGGGAGTTCTTTTCTGGATCCTCTGCGAATTGAAAGGCTAAATCCGATGCCCAAGATAAGGCAGCTCTGGTGGAGAATAGGTTTGCCGTGGCGGCCTTAAGGGAGGTTGCCGACGCCTGAAAGGCTTTTTTGAGCAATGAGTCCACCTTTCTGTCCACTGGGTCTCTTAGCGAAGCCCCTCTCTCAGCTGGGATGACAGTTTTCTTGGTCAGGTTAGAAATCAAGGGGTCGATTCTGGGGCAGTCTAACCATTTTTTGGATTGTTTTTTGTCAAACTTGAGAAGTTTGGAGATCCGTTTGGGAACCGGATTCGCATGCTCTGGACCCTGCCATTCTTCTTTTAGCAAGTCCCCAATGACGGAAGGTATGGGGAAAGTTGTAGCAGGTCTAGAGGTGGATGCCAGATGAAAACCTGTTTCGGTTGTGTGGTGACCGTGGGGGGCGGGGGCTGAGGTGAATCTCAGATATGACCTTTTTGATAAAGAAGTCTAGGTCCTCTAGGTAGAAATTTATGGTCGGTGAGTAGTCAGGATCTGATGAGGAATCTACCATCTCTCCCTCCTCGGTGTAAGAGCTGGTGACTGAGGAGCCCGGCGAATAATCCCTGTGATGTCAGCCCTTGTATCCGTCCCTTTGTCCGCTCCGTGAACGAGACCTTTTTCTTTTCACCTGTGGCTAGCATAATGGTGGCCGTCCTCCTCTGGAGATCTGCCCCATCTCTAAATTTTTTCTTGGAGCGGGAGCGATGTGAGGATAGCCCCCCTTCGTTGGAAGAGGATGGGGAGGGGGTCCTTTTTCTCCTGGCTTTCTTGTGTGGTCTCCCATCTGGTGGTCCCGGAGGGTGCCATTCAAAGGAAGAGGGGTCCAGAGCAAAGGCTCTGTTCAACCTGTCTATGAGCTCGGGGTCAAGGGAGGGTCTCTGGACGTTGTTCCTCGCTCAGACCTCGAGGCAGCTAGCCGCTCGGATATTTCCGGAATACTTGACTGCGCCCGCTCAGACCTCTCCTGGCCATTTGCTTGAGATGAGATGGCGTCCGCTGTGCTGTCCCCACTAGCTGCTGCTGCCTTCTCACATGTGAGGCAGAGTGAGCCAGCAAAGGTAGTCAGGAGAGGGGACTTGCAGCGCAGGCATTTTTTTACCTCTGCTTGATTTTTCTGAGGTCATACTTCTATAATCCCCCTTGTTGTGGGGTCAGAGCGAAAGGATTAAAAAACAGTCATTTTGGCACTGCTAACTGAAGAAAACAGGCCTGTGACCCCTGATGTGATGGCCCCTTTAAGTACTGCTGTGATGGCCCCTTTAGGCACTGTTTGCCTTCACTTGCTTGTTTGGAAACCCTGTATGCCTTCACTTGCTTGTTTGGCTGGGGGGTGTAAGTGATCTAAATCTCACTTTCAGGTTCTTGGCAATATTGGAGTTGCAAATAATCACAGACAAGTTGCATTCGAGTAATAAACAAGTTTTATTACTACAAAATAGGGGTAAATCACAGTTGCCCTAAGCAGTTCTTACCAATACGAACCGGAGCCAATGCTAGCGTTCCCTACACCTCGAGGTTTTCTTTATTGTCTCTTTGGGTCTCCGTCTCCGAGGTAAAGCCTGTGCATAACATTATATACCCATGATAATTACTATGGTTACTGAAAGATAGAAACATTTCTAGTTACAGAGATGAGCCCTATTGACAAATTAGAGGTGCTCCATGGTATAAGATAACATTATATAAAGTTGTAAAGTCATCAGTTTTAGAACAAAGACCTTCTTATACAAAGTCTTACATAACAAGGTGAAGTGGTGTCCATCACCAAAAGATGGCAATGTTGCCTTACACATCATAATCACTTCAAGGACAGGTGTCTTGGCATCTGACAAGTAAGAAATAGACAGAAGTACATAATATAATGTGTTTTGCATTAGCAAGCAAAGTGAGTTACAATAATATGTATTCATATCCTGCCATCTACTCTTATGCGGTAGATGCCCTATGCCCTATGTATTAGTATAGCCTATGCTCAAAATTAGCTGTCTCACGGTGTGCCCCTGAGGGTATCAATTAGGTGCAGGGACCTCATGTAAATACTCCTCTTGTTGCCCTCAAAGGGCAACACAGGCTAAATTTAAGGGTGGTTAGGAGCAGTGGTTCTTTACAATCCAGGCGTGAGCCTTGTAAAAGAAATTCAAGCTGCTCACGGTATTGCGCAGGGTACGTCAGAGGCAGCAAAGCATAATAATCAAAGTAAATATCAAAAATGCTTGTATTATAACAAAACCTTTAAAAGTAATCTCTAACCAAGTGTTAGTCAAAGCATTATTCATATCTCCATCATTCAGCAAATCAAGAATAGCTTCATTGGCTTTGGTTATATTATTGCTGATGTGGATGAGGTGTGTGTCCTTTCTATCTAGAAGTGATTTCAGTGTGTCAGTGGATCTATGTGTACATTAAAGTAGGGTAGGTATTCTTCTAAGGTAAGTAAATAATCTGGATTCCCATCAATGATGTCTGCTTCTACAAGGGGAACGGGGGTTATGACAGTATGTCCAATAACAGTTTTCTGATGGGGGACAAAACAGAAGTTGGGGTAATCAATTTGACAAGTAACAGAACCATAGGAGTACGTTTTAATATTTGTGACAATGCAGTACTCCCCTTCAGAGTTATACTGAGAGCGCACAGTAGGTAGTCTCCATTTTTGCAACTGGACAGGGCATGTGTAGGTAGACTTCGAGATCCGTGTTGACAGGCGATGAGCTTCCTCACGATAGGACTGATAGAATTGATCCGGTGACTGCGTTGGTGCCATTTTCAGTGATGTCAGCATCCATAGTGAAAGTCCAATCGATGCTGTCTGGTGAATAACCACATACAGGGCGTATAACATCAAACACATCACATCGGCACAAGTAGATGTACTGCTTCTTCGCACAACAGTCTGTGTGACGGTGCCACCCAGGCGCCAAGAAGGAATGGTAGACCAGTAGAGGAGGTAGATCCAGGCGTTCTCGGTAGATGTCTTCGTCCAAATGCCCAATAGAGGCGTAATGCAGCTTGTTGAACAAAGCTGTAGTAGGGTCAAAGCGTGGTAAGGAGACAGTAAAAGAGACAAACATGGTATCTTTTATAGAACATTTCTGTACAGAAAAACAAGGACCAGTGTTTGGATGTCTGGTCACAAACCCCAAGTTGCGAGCTGTGGAAAGAGGAATAGACAAAGTTTGTTGCATACACAATTCAATACATGATTGAGATTTACATCTGGGACAATACCATTTAGAGAGGCGTCTGTCATGTATTATGTCGGGAATCCTTCCAATTTCTAAATCTCTAAAAAGGTTGTTGATGGTAGTGATTATGTATGATCCATATGCAGAGCAAAGTATTTCTCTGCCAATGTATTGTTTCTCAGCTTCTCTATTGTTCTGTTGTATGAGTGCATTAATCTTATCCTTGGAATCAGTGAATGCCTTTGCAATGTCGTGCATGTTATGTACAGTGTATCTCTCTTCCTGACTAAGACCATCCACACCATGCAATAACGGTGGTAAAACGTCATTTACCAAGCCAGCGGAGAATTTCGCTGAGTGACTTTATAGCAGCAATGTCTGCTTTGTTCCAAATGGACATAGCAGTACCAAAAATACCTGTAACTGTGCCAGTGGCACCTGTAACATCAGAACGATCTACTTCACGCTTAGTACGCTTATTAGTATGTGTGCTAGGAGGAGGAGTTTCCTCCTAAAGTTCCTCTATGTTCAGTTGAGTATACGCCAGTAAAGGGGTCTTTAGTACGTATTTGAAATGCAGCTAAACTGTCAAGCAATAAGGTACTGAAAAAGGCAGATGTGTTAGTATTATGACACATACCAAATTCCTTCATGTTCCAATAAGTAAGATTAAACAAAACTGGTACATGCATAAATTGTAAATTATTAATCAGAGAACCTGGGAGAGCAGTGGCAGTGAGACCACTACGAGGGCCAGGATTATGTTTTGGACATTCCAAAAGCTGTCTCTCAGTGGGGGGTAAAACAGATAAATACATGGCAGCTGAGGCCATGTGGTGAATAGCACAAAATTTTCGGGCAGCATCCTGAGAAAGAGAATTACAATAGGAAGGGTCAATTAAAGCAGTAATGTTATATAACCCAGAGTGTCTTAATGCAGTTTGTAACAAGGACAGAGTACCATTTGGGGACAATTTAGCGTTGGGCCAACCTTGGAAAGTTCCCTTAGAAAGTTTGGCCACAGGAAGAATTTGTCCTTGGGATGTGGTTTGCCATTCAATCTGGAGGGTAGATTTATCAGGAGCAACAACTGAGGCAGTGAGGCATGCATCGAACCTTCCTGTACAGTGACCATGGTGTCTGGAATTTGATGGAAACTCCTCTGGAGGAGGTGGTGATGATCAAGGTGGCGAAGGAGGTCCGGTACGTGCCGTGAGTGTTGGGGAGTACTCCTGCAAGGAGTACTGAGAGGAACAAGATAACCATCTTGTCAATGCATCTGAAAAGGAAGATAAAAGATTAGTATATTAGTACAGTTCCGCCCAATGGGGTTAGGAAAAGTAAGTTTAAACTCCTTTGTACAGTTTCAATTGGTTTGCATGTAACCATTTGTCAGTCGGTTTGTTGTTGTGGAGGAGTCTAACTTGATAGACTGCCGGACTGAGCTTGTTGACAATAGGGTAGGGTCTTCCACTTGTTGGAGAAGGAGTGGGTGATGCAAATCGGTACCATTACTTGATCTCCAACCTGCCAATCCACTTTGTGCGTGTTTGTCAAATTGTATTTGATTGTTGCTGGGCCTTGCCCATGCAATTTGCAAGCATACAAGTGTGTGTATGAGGTCTTGTCTGAGTTTTTCCACATACTGATCTACAGACACCGGTCCGCAGTGGGGTGTGTAGGTCAAAGAGCAAATGTTCAGGTAACCTCATTTGTCTGCCAGTCATCACCTCAAAGGGTGTGAGCTGGTAGTGGCTGAGGGCGCACTCCCTAATTGCCATAAGGAGTAAAGGCTAGAATCCCAGGTCTTGGGGTTGTCCTCATGAATTTGGAAAGCATTTGCTTAATTCGTCTGTTAGCTCTTTCTACTTGACCTGAGGATTGAGGGTGATAAGGTATGTGGAACTTTTGCTGGACCCCGAGGAGTTCAAGGGACTCTTTCATCAACTCACCTGTAAAACTGGTTCCCTTGTCGGAGTCTACTTTGAGAGGCAGACCCCACCTGGAGAAAATTTGTTCCACCAGGATTTTGGCAGTTGTTTTTGCAGTACAAGTCTTAGTGGGGAAAGCTTCTACCCACTTAGAGAATAAATCTGTTACTACAAGTGCGTACTTGTTGTTTCTGCTGGTATTGGTCAAAGGGCCAATAAAATCAATTTGATGGTATGCCAAGGTCCAGTATGTCGTTGTGGTAAAAGTTTGGCATTCCGCTTTGTAGGTATGGGATTGTTCTGTGCACAAACAAGGCAATTGTCAATGTACTGTTTAACATCTTTGGTGATTCCAGGCCACCAAGCAGTAGTTTTAAGTCTTTGAGTGTGTTTTCAGCCCCTGGTGTTCCCCAGTGGGGGTATCATGTACCTGATGCAAGAATTAGATCTCAAGTGTCTGGGGACTACCCATAATTTGATGTTGGTATCCTCTGGTTGGAACCAAATGAGTTTATCATCGGAGATAAATGTAGTCTGCTCTCATGTCTACGGTAGGGGTTATGTGGGAAGTCTCTCTTGTACCTTTGTCCAAGAATCTGAACACTTCTTTGAGTTCAGTGTCCAAGTGCTGGGCTGCTGAGAGGTCTAAGGGGTAAAGATTCAGATTTCCTTTTAGAGCTGCAATTTGAACAGCTGCGTTGGCCTCTGGATGTTCCATCTCCCAAACATCCCCCCTCGGCCCCTTCCTTTGGCAAGGGTGTCTCGCTGTGTCATTAAATGCATGATAGGGATCATGTAAGAATGAGCTTTAACCTTGTGCACATAAAGTTTGTGTGGGTATTTCTCACCTAACGCATGTATGTAAATTACCAACTCTTTGTATTTCACTGGACTGCCATCAGAAGAGAGGAAGGAGTTCTTCTGCCAGAAAGGGAGAAATTCTGTAAGGGAGCAACAAACCCAATTAGAATCAGTAAAGATGATAGTATCCTGAGTTCCATGTTGGATAAACTCTAATGCACAGGCCACTGCTGCTAGCTCTGCATACTGTGATGAAGCTACAGTACAACGTTTAGATATCTTGACAGTGTTTCCATGAGGATATGTTACCATGATACCCAGCCCTGCAATTTGTTCGCCTTGATAGTAGGAGGCTGAACCATCGGTGAAAACGCGACACAAGGAGGTATTTTCTAGCACCTCAGGGGTGGCAGGGAAAAATGGACCTGGGTCTGGAAGGTCAGGTGATTGCAGAGCGCAGTCGGGGGCTCTCCTGAAAAAGGAGACCGCGGGTGCCAATAGAGATGGAACTTTGGTTTGGTGGACCTGTATGTCCCTGTCCTGGAGGAGAAGTGACCAATGTGTCAGTCTGGTGTTAGAGACTGACCCATCCTTCACTCGGTCTGAAAGTAAGAATGTGGTGGGAGTGTGATTGGTGTTAAGAATCAGTGGAGAGTACCCAATGATATACAGGAAGTGCTTAACCGCCCAATAGGTAGCCAGAAGGTTCCTTTCACAAAGGCCATACTTCTGTTCTACGGGAGTCAAGAGCTGTGATGCATATGCAATTGGTCTCAAGGAGCCATGTACCTTCTGGGCCAGTACTGCTGACATAGCAATGTCGGAGGTGGCACACTCTAGGTGAAATGGTAATGTTGGATTGGGGTTCACCAGTGCTGGGGCGGAGGCCAGGGCCTGCTTCAGTAACGTCACAGCCTGGGTATGGACAGGGCCCCAATTCCATGGAACGTCCTTTTTGAGCAAATCGTACAGTGAAGCGGCTTTCTGTGCAAAGTCACAAATGAAATCCCTGGAATAGTTTACCATACCTAAAAACCTTCTAAGAGTTGCCACACTGGTAGGTAATGGCAAGTCCTGCAACCCTTGAATTTTCTTCCAAGTAGGGCTCCGACCCTGATCTGTTATCTTCAAACCTAGAAAGAGTACTTCTTTCTGACATAATTGTGCTTTGCAGGATTACACTTCAAGCCTGCTCTCTGAATAAGAGTCAATAGTTCATCCAAGAGATCCAGATGTTGATCCTGTGTGGCAGTTGCCAGCAACAGGTCGTCTACATACTGCAAGAGACATTGGGGGGTTGAGAAACCTTGTAGGGCATCCATCATATGGAGATGGAAGAGGGATGGGCTATTATGGAATCCCTGTGGCAAGCAAGTCCACGTATATTGTCTTCCTTCAAAGGTGAAGGCAAATTTGTATTGACTCTTGAGGGCCAATGGTAATGACCAAAAACCATTGGAGATATCCAGAGCGCTGAACCATTTCTGGTCTGGTGTCAGTAATCAAGCATGCCTGGTGCTGATGCTACAGTTGGGGAACAACTAGGAGTGACTTGATTTAGTTTCCTGTAGTCAATGGTAAGTCTCCAGGTACCTGTAGGTTTCTTACCGCCAAACAGGAGAATTGGCAGTGGAGACACAAGTTCTGATTACTCCTTGTTTAAGGAGTGACTTAATCGCTTTCTCTCAAAGAGGTAAGGCTTCAGGGGAAACGGGTATTGTCTTTGTCTTTCATGTGTCGGGCCTGGCACTTCAATGACAGTATGCATTCTGCCACAATCGTGTTTGTTAACTGCAAACGCTCCAAATGTCGCTGCAGAATGGGCAGGAGTTTTGGGAAAATTCATGATTCTTGAATAAATCTATGACGCCATATTCTTTATTGTTGATAGAGACGGTTGCCACAGCATGTGAGTCAGGAATCAAGACGGTATGGGATTGACCCTGGATCTGCATCAACAGCATATTTGCTAGATCCACCACACAGCCGTAGGTGCCAGAAAGTCAATCCCAATAATGCTGGGATGATCATGCAACACCATCAGCTGGAAGGTGTGGAGGCCTTCAAATGACCTAGCTCTACTGGTAAAGGCAGGGAGCGGTATGCAGGCAGCCTAGTACCGTCGACTCCTGACATGTTGGTCTTCCGTCCGTAGACCATGAAAGCGTTCAGGGTGATCGCTGTGTAACACAGATACAGCTGCACCTGTATCTAAAAGTACAATTAAGGGCGGCCCCGACCTGGCGCAGGGGCCTTCCGTTGTATCCAAGACCAGCTTGTTTACAATGCGGACTGGGGCCTGTAATTGTCAATCCGATCGTTAGGGGCATGCAGTGGTTGGGCCTGGCTTGCATGGATAACCTCACCGTGCTGCACTGATGCAATGTAAGGCGTTGCTTCTGGGTTCAGACTGTGGGTCTGCGCACTCCCACTGCCGGAGTCTCCATGACCGGTAGTGTCATGAATCGCCGGGTTGCACTGTTGCAAGTGTTTGTCTGTGGGGAACGCGTCCTGCCACAGAACGACTTGCCCCAGGAGCTCCTAAATTTCCGATTTTCCTCAGCTATTTGTTTATATGAGGGACCCGGTCTTTGTAGTGGCTTCCCTTTTCCCTTATACTTTTTGTTCCTGTTCCAATTCCGGTTCCCACCCCGCTGCTGCTGCTGCTGTTGTTGAGGGTTTTGTTGGGCGCCAGCTGGAGGGGCCGATGGAGGTTTGGCCTGTTGTCGTTGGGTCTGTCCTTCCACCGTATAGTGCGTCGTGGCCCCCGGAGCGGGTTCCATGGCAGCAACCTTTTTGGAACCGGAACCCAAATCTCGGATATACAACTGGTACACCCTCTCGGTTTTCCGAAGAATATCGGCAAACCTATCCATATTTGGGTAAGCAGTGGGCTCTACTTTATCTCTTACTGCTGGGATCATGTTCTTATATTCAATAAGGTCCACATCTGCGGCCTCTTGTGCCAGATGTTTTCCTGCTCGGTAAGCCATCCAGAGTCTCTGGTGGTAAGTTGCTGGGCTTTCTTTAGCATTTTGCTTCACGGGATATGCTAGCATTACTCCAACCATGCCAGGGCTGTGAGCGGAAATGAGCTCAGCTGCCACTTCATCGGTTGTGGCGCCTCCCATCCTGGCGTAACAACTTCGGGAGTTTTGCCCATGCCAGGATCGATGGTTTGGCGAGTATTTGACTCTGGTATTCCGCAGCAAGACTGGAGCATCTCGCACTTGAGCGCACTCTTCCAAATGGCAGCTGAGGTTGTCGGACGGGTCATCTCGACCGATACTGTCAGCAATTTGCTGAACAGAGTAGGCCATTGTAGGGGATTAGTTGGTGGTCGATCAGGCAAGGGCAGCACATCTCGCGAACCATCCAACGCTGCACGGGCTGCAGCGTCAGCTGCCATCCGTACAACGCCTTCCTGAGTGCCAGCCTCTTGAAAAATTTGTCGAATTTGACTTTTAATGGCTTTCATGCTTCTTTCAGGAAGAGGAATATTCCCTAGTGCCCTATCAATCATGGTTTCAATCTCTTGTCTGTCTTCCACACCAATAACGGCTACCGGAGGAGCTATGCCTTAGTAACCCCCTGAATGATGACCCCTTCAAATACAGCCTGCCCGAATGCCTGACAGCGAGGCAGCGCTTCCTCCGTGATGCCCCTCCAGCTAGATCAACCTTGTGCGTGGAAGCGCTATCCCTGAACTTTTGGCTTGTGAAAAAAACCCTCCTGGTTTGAGCTAGACGAGCGTTCTAAATTCGTTCGACCGCTGACCGGTAGGGGAAAAGCACCGTAGTACGAAAAATGCCACTTTGTCTCCAGCAATGCGATCTTCGACTCACTGTTGAAATGAAGCTTTGCTCAAAATGAAGCCTTGCTCGATCGTCAGGGCTGATGCGCGGGAAAAACAGCTGAGAGGGGCCATAGCCAGGTGACACCAGCCTATGAAGCTTACAGGGCTAAGGCTGGATCTCACCAAGGCTACCTTGATGTTAGGAAAAGATGAAGAACTTACAGTTCTCTTCCGATCCCCCAAAAGAAGCCTTTTCACTCACAAATTCTTCAGCCCTGCCACGTGTGACAGAGCTCTGCTGCAGAGTACCTGCTTCACCGAAGGCAGAAAGTAGACTGAAGAACTCCGGATGTGGAGGGCTTGTTATACCCCCCAGTTGCACAGCATTGGACCTGCCTAACACTGACATCAGGAGGAACAGCCCAGGAGTAATGAAGCCCGGAGACCAGCCCAGGAGAGAGAAAATTGTTTTGACACCTTTGCGTCAGATCATGCTGGAGGCATGGGGCTTAGAATCATTTGCAGCAAGGGCCCAATATTTATGGTAGCAATTGAGCGTCCCCTCAGTTGCAGGATCAGGTCCCGGATCAGAAGCAACACTCCTTGACTGCAACAGCACCGTCTCTAAAGAGACCATCAGTCCGCACTAGGACAGAGCACTAAGGAGATGAGACAAGAAGCGTCCCCTCTGGTGAAGTCTGACCAATTAAGTTATTGAGCTCAGACTCAGCACTGCAGTATTAGGCCAGCAATACAGACATGTTGATTGAGTTCACCTTAGTTTCCAGCCACTGCTGGTGAGTCAGGAGACAAGTAGCCAGAAGGTTGCAAGAGTGAGGGCCAATATCGTTGCTGGTGCTTGGAGCCTGGCTGGACTGGACCTAGAAGAGGAAGAGCAATCTGCTCAGCAGTTGTCAGGACCTGTGACTGGGGGGGACAGTATGAACCTGGCTGGCAGCAGCAGCAGCAACAACAACACGAAGTCAAGAGTCCAAGTAAGAAGGGACATCAGGAGCAGTGCAGGAGGACGGGGACCTACTTAGCATTTTTGCAACACCAAATGATCTGATGCAGAGATAGACTGAGCAGCACAACAGGAGAACAAGACAGACTTGGTCAAAAAGCCACTTTCTCCATCAGCTAAACAAAGCAAGTGGTACACGGAAGTGAACTGATTTTCTTATTTGGTTTAAAAACAATCAGGTAAGGAGCCCTGCTAATGGCAGGGTATACTGTAGTATCTGAGTATTTGGGGGGGGGGGTCCTACGTGAAGCTGAGTGGGTCAGCTAGGGATTCAGGAGCCCAGGGTCAGTTCCTGCATAGTCAGCATTCTGTAGTTTATCCTGTCCACAGTATGTGTTAGGTAGGACACTGAAAAAGGAGGACCAGGCCAGGCAACGGGGGTGCGGTCTAGGTCTTTCCCCACCAATGCATGTAGAAACAAATGAGCACACTAAGCTCAGTTAATAGTTTTTATTAAGTTTTTCAACTTAGAGAACAGTATTATACATACAAACATGGTAAAATATTATAGCAGAGAAGGCTCTTACAGCAAAATGTCCATAGTACATCATTATACATATCACATGATCTATACATTTCAATTATGATGGACTTAGCAAGGGTAGGAGGGGGAAGCCCTCACATCTCTGCACTAACTCTTAAGTAACAAAGATAAAGTCATTATCAAGGCAACACCAAGCTTGCATGTCAAGACTGGGTATCTAATAAAAGTAAGGAAACGCATACACACTGCTAGGGTTAGAAGAGTAAAATAGGAGCATGGCTTGTTGCATCACATCGAAATTAAGAGTCTCACGCCTCGGAGTACTTTAAGAATAACATAGATTATAAGCCGACAAAAAGGGTTCATCCTATACCAGTTCTAGGCTTTAAATAGGTTAGGTAGGGAACACATGTTAAGCAGTTTTAAAAAGTAGCACATGACAGCACCATACCTATACCTCCCCATGACCAAACTCCAACACCCCATTAAAAGATTCATTTTACATGCTGCACATTACTGGTCATTACTCATCTGCTACTTTGCCATTCTGTTTATCTTGAATGAGTGCTGCCATTTGTTTCCATCATTTTTCTCCACTGTAAGTTTTCTTCTATTTTTAGTGTTTTAAACCAAACTGGTGTCATGCTGCCCAGTGAATATGGCACCAGATCAACTTTTCTGTTTAATCAGTGGATGTGGCAGTAAAGGAGGAAGCAGGAGGTTGGAACAAGCAGCAGCTATCTCAAAAGTGGAAAAAACAGGCCCTCACAGAAACAGGCAGCACAGATATGTAGTGTGTTGATGGTGCCCTGTCAGTCTCAGAAAGCTCTAGTATCCTTCTCTCGTGGTACTACCTTTAATGAGACCTACACCCGATGAAGAGACCTTAGAAGTCAAGAAAAACTGGGTACAGTGTCTTCAGTCAGTCTAATAAAAGGTTTTACCGCCATGTTAAACTGTATTTTGTAGTGTAGTGTTGGGTGTGTCTGGTTGGGAGCTGCAGTACAGGGAGGTGCTGCTACAGTGGGGGGGGGGGGGGGCAGTCCCGACAATGAAAATATCCTGGGGCCTTTGTACCCTTAATTTGGCCCAGACAGACTGTCTCTGACTCCTTTGTGTGCTAACAAACTTATCCCCCATCCAGGAGACCAATACAGTGAAAGTCCAGACTTTCTTCAGAAACTCTGTTAGGCTATTGAAAATCTCCCACGTATGCCAGTTTTCTCACCTCCTGGTCCTCCACACTGCTGCAAAAGATACTAACATTTGACAAAAATATTTTAACCTACCAGCAAGAGTTGTCCGATTGTCAAAGTACAATAAAAAGGTTATAAGCAGCTGATGCAAGAGGAATATATGATGGGCGGTTACAACACACGCGAGGTTAACTGATGCGTGTTATTGTCAAAGCCAAACTTTGAACACAGAAACTCTTAATTAAGGTTTTTCTGGCCCCTTAGTAATGCACTGCTCAGGCCTCCCAGAACCATCTCAGCCTAGGGTTGCCACCTTTGGATGAGATGAAAACCAAATACTAAACCACACCCCCAAACTCCACCCCTAACCCCGCCCCTTTTATGACTAATGAGGGCATCGCTTGGACTCTGATTCACTTGATTTATTCAGAATTGCTGCTAATATAACATTGTGTACAACTTCTTTAAATTATATCATGATTATTATTTTGGGTTTATTTGATTTAGATTTAAATATTTTAAATTTCAGTGTGTGTTAACATTTGGTGGGGTTAGAGAGGGGGGTTCAGGGGACTTTCCATCCTGTGTATACAGCTTAGCTGACAAATCGAGTGACTACAAGGACACCTCTGACAACTGGCTAGTTTGGATCAGGTGGCCTTTTCTGGTAAAACTCTTTCAATAAATAAATAAACTACACCGTAATGGTGGGACGCCAGAGGTAATTATAAATATCATCTGCCATTTTAAGATGTGCTACTGTCCCTCCCATTGCTCCTAAAGTTATTTGTAATGTCAGAGAAGTTTTAAAAGTGGTAGGAACTATTCTATGCTGTTAAATACCTATTTTGTTTTCCATGTCAGTCATACATAGCAGATAGCATGATATGTGATATGTAGTGTGGAGGCAGTATAGTGTAGTGGTTTAAAGCTCCAAGTTGCAATTCTGGAGACCAGGGTTTGAATCCTACAGCCCAAACTTGCATACTTTGCGACCCTACACAAACCACTTAATTCCCTTGTGCTCTCAGGTTGCACCTGTAAACAAGCTTTAGCTTAGTGTGTCTCTTCTGGTAAAAAAAAAAAAATGTTTTGAAAAATTTTTGATAAATTGCCTAAATTTGCAGTGCCATCAAATCTAGATTGTGTTCCTGACATCTCATCAGCTACTGCTCTCTCTTCCTTTTCTCATTTCTGTAGTTTAGCATGACATTAGCCACATTATTCTGTGCTGTTCATCTGAAAGGCCCTGGATTGGTCTTCCTGGAATATCCAAGTAGTATGAAAATTGACAACAATAACTACTGAGGAGAGAGAAGCATAGTATTGCTAGAAATGGAATAAAATATTAGATTATTAATTTAACAACAAAAGGGGTAACAAATATTAAAATATAGGACAGACCCTAAAAAGAAAAATAGTGAACATTTAAAGGTATAAAAGAATTCCTTATCACAGCAGTCAAAGACCATACTCACAATGCAGCCTGGAAAGGATTAGTTTGATTTGCTGCTAATGGTCTTAATAGCCCTACTTTACACCTCTCAGACTGACTGGTATACAAACAAAGATCTGCATGACATCAGAATTTGTTTGTAATCTGACCATGCAAGTAAAATGGTGAAGGATACAACAGAATCTGTTTTACAAGTATGTGAGCATTCAAAATGACTGCAAAAGTACTACCTCTGAATAAAACTGGATTAGCAGGTAAAGTTTCTGAAGCACATTGTACAGTCCATACTGGGACAGGAAGCTACCCTAATGTGGAGCCTGTCTGGTTTCAGAAAAATGAAGGTGTTAAGGTGGTATTGTTTACCCTTCCCTTAAATAATCTTCCAATTTGCTGGTGTGAAGTTAGAAGTGACAACTGCTTGGACAGGGACACATTTGTTCTTAAGTGCCCTGCTCATGAGGGCACTTCCTGATTAGCATGCACTGCAAGCAAGCAATCACACTAAAATGTCAGACACTTGCTTACAGTCAGATGAGAAGAAAATGAAACAGTTAGTGGGGAATCTAACAGGTGCTGCTTAACCCAACATAAAAACTGAATTTGCAATGGTGAAAACAGGAGAACCGAATCTGGACCTAGAAAACCGAATCATTCGGTCAAAAACCGAGTAGGTAGCAACCTTATCTCAGCCGGCCATCCCACCCACCTTGTCCCCACAGCAGAGTCCTGGGGTTGGGAGACCCCCCTTGACTCATCAGGTTCCAGTGAGGAAATGGGTCAGTTGGTCAGGGCCCAAGCGTACCAGTCTTACCTTCATCCTAACAGCTGAGGGTATTTTTCTAGTTAATCTTTGGGCCATTTTGTGTAGAAGGATAGCAGTTCCTTCATGTTTTTCCCCCCCTTCTCCCTGTCATCCCCTTTCAAAGACATACTCTGATAAGGTGATTTACGCCTTCACTCTGATGGCAGGAGTTCTAACACCCCATTTTTCTCCCTCAAGCCACCCTCTTCCCCTTTGGCATGAGCCATGCCCGATCAGCCTTGGTGACACAATGTGCCCTCTGCAGTGGGAGAAAGCTCCATGGCCGACCTGAAGTGGTCACTGCATGTTGCAACCCATCGCCAACCCTCCCCGGCTGAGGCACGCTACCCTCCAGCAGTTGCCTACAGATGAATCTGCCTCCTGAGGCAGTGCCTGGAATCCGCTCCAAATCCAGGTCTCCTGCATGGCAGCATGGGCAGCCTTTAGTGGTTCTTGCCTGACTCTCCCTCCTCCCTGGTACAATGCGTGGCCTACAGCAGCCTCGTGCACGGCAGTAGGTCTCCGTGAACCAACCCTCTTCCGGAAGAGAACATGCTCCTGAGTCCACTCAGAGGTGCTTCTGCTGCTGAAGGGCTTACCCACCTTGTCAGAGACTCACTGCCGTAGGCAGCACTCCTAACCTGGCCGGCATGTTTAAGAGACCTGAGTCTGTTCCAGAAGCCAGGTCGTTGGCACCGGAGTGCAATGAACTACTGTTGGGCCACCAGGCGGAAACCGTATCTGGGAGATGGGGGGGGCTCACCCACAGAGGATATGCTATGGGCTTTGGTCAGGATTTCAGAGAACATGCTGAAGTTGGTGGTAGGATGGACCATCAGAGGACTCCCATGGTGGGTAAAAAGGCTTAGGCAGCTGCAAGGAGGGTGTGGCAGTTGGCGAGAAGAAATAGGGGCAAAAACAGGAAAAAAAAAAAAAAAAAAAAGAATAGCACGCACTGATAATTACACTCAGTTCTGGTACTTGACAGCATTAGTAGAGTGGAGTCCCGCAGTGAAAGGTCCACTCCAACCTTCGACCCGCTAATGTCACACTGGGTTTTGGAAGTGCCTAGTAATTAAAACAAGGAATATCCGTTAGGAAAAAGCAGAATCAGCAAGAGACCCAAAAAAAGGGGATTTAAAACAGAAAAAGATTATTTCGAATCAAACACACAAAACTGTACAGTAGGGAGGCCACACAGATAGCCAATTTTAATGGAAAACCAGGTGTATGTGCCTTTTCACTTCTCCTTGTATGTGAGTAGAGGTCACCATAGTTTCTGGTGCAAACACTGGAGAAAAACTCATAATCATGGCCCTGTAAAGCACCGCAGTTTCTTGTCCTTTCAGTCCATAACAGTTTAGTTACAGGTGAAGCCATCAGGGCTCGGGGTGAAGTACTCTGTTCCGAGGATTTGCTCATTCTCCAGGCAGTGAGCCCCACCATCCTCTCACTGACTTCCCACAACTTCCTGGCCACTGCATCATCACGAGCATGCGCTTCCACCTCCTGCACGTGGCAGTCGACAAAGTACCGCCCACTGAAGTGCTCAATGCCCTCCTGCACGGCACAGTAGACTGATGTCTGCGCTCCATCTGCTGCATCACGGAAAAAGAACGAGTTTGGCAACTGGAAAAAAGAGCATTTTCTGCCAGAATTTTAGATAACGGGAGAGTTCAGTGGAGACCACACCTACAGGCAAAATAATACATTTATAGTACATGGTTAGGGCTTATTGTGTATGGAAATCAGTGGCTGCTCAAAGTTGTTATGCACATTCTGACATTTGCTGTGCTCATTCTATTATCAAGTGCAGCTACATTCCTGCTCACCCTGGCTCCTACCTGCCAGCCTGCTTTCATTTTCACAGAGCGCTCTCTGCTCAAGCTGACTTCTGCCTGGTAAACCACTTTCATTGTCACTGAGCGCTCGGTCGCTCTCTCTCTCTCATTCTCTGTACTGGCACTAAACACCACATGTAGCTCCCGCTCGCTACTCCCTCTACAGACCTTATATTATAAAAAATAAAATGAGTGACCATACACAACTCACCTTGTGTTTCCATCTTGGGGCTGAAATAACAACATGGATCTAGAAACATAGAAGTTGACGGCAGATAAGGACCGCAAGGCCCATCCAGTCTGCCCATTTCTTTTCTACCTTATAAATGTGCCATCGGCCTTTGCTCTGTCAGTGGCCTATCTATTCATAGTCATTTGTATTGCTCCCTTATGCCTATCCCATGCCTGTTTGAAGCCCTGCACTGTATTCATAGCCACCACTTCTTGTGGTAAGCCATTCCATGCATCCACCAACCTTTCTGTGAAAAATAATTTCCTCACATTCCCTCTTAATCGGCCTCCCTCTAATCTCATGCTGTGTCCTCTTGTCCTGCATGAGATTCCTCAAGCTTTGCCCTCGAGGTCCATATGCTGTTACCGCTACCCTTTGATGGAAACACAGGCTTGTTGTGTAGGGTCAGCCATACATTATTCCTTATTGTTTTAGGTTTACAATTGGAACAGGTTATCTGTGAGGGTGGGGCAGTGGTGGTAATGGTGTAATGAAACAGAATTTGCTTGCAAAAAAATGACACTTGGCTGCTCCTGTCTATCAAATCTGGAATGTAAAAGCCCTAATGGCTCTTCCCACCCCTTCTACACCCTCCCTTTTGTTTCATTCTGTGTTTATGCCCCCCCTGCACTCCACTGCTCAAACTCCCTCTGGAATCCCTGGATGCCTGGCTCCACTGGACCCTGTACCTCCATCAGCAGCCTATCTCCATGCTTCTTTGGTTGTTGCCCCCCCCCCACCCGGTACGGTAGAGAGGATGTCCCCTTCCGACTGCATCATTCTTGTCAGTCAGCAAACTGTGTGGCCCAGGACGAGTTCTTCTTCGGTCCACCAGGACACATTTATTTTTTCATTTCTCTCATCCCCTCTGACACAGGCATTCTAGGGAGGTCCTAGGTGCGTGTCCATGCCAAACGTGCTACCATGCCAGACCCCCCCCCTCCAACTATGTCTGTCCTTTCCAAGGTGCAGTCAACTGCACTGCCACTTGTGGTCACCCAGGCGGCAGTGCAGCAGCGAGGGCAGCAACCCAACCTCCCCGCAGGAGGACAGCATCCTCTGGGATGCTCGAACCTCCTCCCATCGGCCGGCCCCTGACGACCCAGGCTTGTTAACAAACTTGTGTAATCGGCATTATGAGCAGTAGCGCTACTGCTGTGTTGATGGGTATGCTTCTCCCCTCCCCCGCTGATACTATATTTACCAAACCAATGCATCTATTCTACACGTGTTTGAATCCCCACCCTTTCTGTGAAAAAATACTTCCTGGCATTCCCCTGCCAGCTTTATGGAGTTATCCCAGATGTTGAAAAGTCCAGGGAGAGGACTTACACTTCTCCTAGGGATCCGGCATGCAATTGTACTGCAAATTTAAAGAGCATGTACCCCACTAATATAAATATACTTATATTGCTCTAGTAACCTTTTTCCCCTTTGTTTCTTTCTTTAATTACATTTTTCAGTATTTTATTTTTATTGTGCCAACTACTGGTAAAAAAAGAATACAACAGAATCCTTGTTTTACGAAGTCAGAAAATCTTTATTGGTAAAGGATGGCAGTGTTATTTCAGTGGGAAACTACAGTACAAATCTGCAGATTTTTACAGAGAAGTAAGGCTCTCTTCCACTAAAATATTAGAGATTTATTTATTTATTAAAATTTGACACACCAGGAAAGCCACGTTTAGGAACAGCACCGTTTTTTTAATAGTAATATGTGATTTTTGGTAATCTGCTAGCTTTTGGCAGGATTTAGCAGTAATATTTTCTTCCTACACAGATTTTACTTGGGAAGAAAATCTGATCAAACTGTAATATCATACAGATGACCATAATATTACAAATAGAGATGCAGTGTGTTGCAGAAAGATGTATCCATTTCTTTCGAAAAAGAAAGGAATCCATAGTTTCTCATTGAAATACACTAGGCTCCAGACTCGTTGGGATTTTCTGACATCACAATACCATCGTTCTTTTTACTTGCTGTTTGAAAAGTAAAATGAGAAACCCCACTAGATTTATTTTAAAAGTGGAAAGTAATTATGAACACATTAAAACACAATAAAGCATAAAATCGTCAACCAGTATTGATAACCGCATGTGTCTTTTTTGATTCACATCACTCATTTCCCACCTCCCACACTGAAGGCCCAGGGAAGGTTATGGAAGACCTCTTGATGAAGAGGGCTTAGATCCCTCAAAGTGCCGAGGTATTTTTGTTTGTCTGGTCGAACTGTGTTAAGTAAAGTGAATTTTTTTGGGAGACTCGTGTAGCACTCCTTTTCTTTGTGTGTAAGGATATGGAAGTAATACGCCACAACAGGGAGTGCATTATGTAAGCATTAATCACTAAGACAGGAGGGCATTTCCCAGGAATTAATGCATGGTTTTGGGGGGTGCACGAGGCCGCAGGAAATACCCTCCTGTCGAGGTGATTAATGCACTTGTAATATGGAAGTGCTACAGAAATTGACTGCCAACATTATTATTTAAAACGGAAACAGAGACACACATTGTTGTTACTGTATGCTACTCAGCGCCATATGTTTTCAAACGTCTAAGATCAGTTCATATTGTGGCTGCTATGAGTTCAACATTTAGATTGTTGATCTGTACTGTCATTCACCCCATGTCTCACTGTCGGGTAAGACGCCGCTTGAGCTGCTGCTCAAAACCGCATAACTATCGTCACGGCTGAGTGAGTGACTGGAAAATTTCTCTTTGTGTGCTCAGGTAGCGCTTTTCGTGTGGACAGTGTTTGTACTACAATATGAAGCAGTCATTTCTAGGGAATTAATGACCGCTTCATTCTTTACCACCAGGTGTGATTCCACCTATCGTTATGCCGGATTCATGGCACACATTATTTGCCATGTTACAAAGGATTTTAATGCATGACCCAAGAGTGTAGTAAGATATGAGGCCGAAGGCCAAGTGCCGTTATGCCCCTGGGAAGTGCATTACATTCCCATAATGCACAGACTGCAGGACTTTATCACACTTATAAAATGGCTCTAAGTATATTTTTGGGGGAAGAAGTTGAGATTTGGTACCTGACCATGCGTTTATAGAGAATTAATGCATGGTCAGGTGACATTTCTCAGCCAATTAAATTTCTATACATGGAGCCCAAAATCTTGGATACTGGCCTCAGCTTACTGTATTTATTTACTTTGTTTCATTTTATGTTTGTACAGTATACTGTGATACCTTAAGTTGTTCTTTACTAACTATATCTTACTTCTGTAGTGTTTTATTACCTGGTCCACTGGATGCTACTGAAGAAAGCATCTCATTTGTACTTTCCCAAGTTGTACCTACAAATAGGCACTCAGCTGTCTAGTGTATGTACCTGACAACCAAAAACTATATAAAGTAAATAAATCAATCTCTCACTAGTGTGATTTCAGCCAATCAGCATGCAGAGCCATCATACCTCTGATTCGAAGTGCAGTGAACTCTCGTCCAGGGGTGTTAGGAGGGAGGGCTCCACTTCGACACCTGGGGAGAGGATGGCACAATAAAAGAAAAGACTCTAAACTTATTATAACTCACTTGAACTAAACTCAGGTAATTTATAATAAAATAATAGGGCCTCCGAGGGATGTCTCTAATGATATAAGAGACTCCTCTCGCCCAAACCTCACAAGAGGAGTTTCTTCAGAGACATCAGTCAGAAGCCTATTAACTTATCATATATAAATTATCCTGCTCTGGCTTGGGTTTTCATGGAATTTTTGTCCCACGCCCTCAGGGCACTGGTGGGTGATTAGCGCATACCCATGCATGCATGTGTAACATGGTACCAGCTGGCATTCTCTCATCCCTCAAGCTTCTCCGACTGCACTGCCACATGTGGTCACCCAAGCAGCAATACTGCAGCCTAGCCAGCTGCCTTCCCACCCCACAGGAGAAGAGCATCCTCTGGGATGCTGGATCGCCCTGCCCCCCACACCGGCCAGCCCATAATGACCCAGGACTTGTTTCCAAGCTGAGGTGACCAACGTCATGAGGGAGAGTACTACTGCTGCCCCAATGGGCCAGCTGCCATGGGGTCTTAGGTTCCACCTGGACAGCCTCCAGAGATGGACAGAAAGGACCTCAATTCAACATCCCATGCAGGATGGTACCTGAGTAGTGTAGCACACCCCTAGTGCTGCAAGTTATTTCAAGTTCATGTTGTCGGACTGAAACCCACAACCTTACAATCTTTAACTCCGAGAGGTGAGTGTGCTACCTAACTATACCGCTGACACTGCATCACAGGGATGATGACAGTCTGCTCCTCAACCGGCTATTCTGCTTAGCCCTGAATAGCACTTGTTCAATATTCCAAACAGACACGCCACCTCCTACAAGCTACCATCAAGGCCCAGTAATGCCCCCGCCATGTGAATCACTGCGGTAACTATGGAGTTCCAAATTACTACTACCTTCCTGCCCCTCCCCGCAGCCTCTTCCTTTCTTCATCGTACTCCCTGGGCAGGACGAGCAAGGCAACACGCAGATGAGACAACCTCAGGCATGACAGATAAAAATGAACAGAAAATGATCACTATTTTACATGTAACCCCCAGTCAGCGCTAAACTGAGTGGACTACTACCCCTGGCTGTATGGCTAGTGAACAGGTTGAGGGGCCTGGGTCCTATGACGGGTGCCTCCATTTTTATAAGTTGAAAATTTGGGGAGATAGGTGTCACTCGGCATGTTGGCTAGGTTTGACTACTCTGCACAGGGGCACCCAAAGTAATCCAGAGACTAGAACCAATAACATAATGTCCAGTACCAGGAGATGGGATTCTAAAGTGTGGCTTTATTCAACAACACTGAATACAAAGCATAGACGGACCCCCACGGGGCTACACTCCTTGTAATGCAGATAAGGTGATGACACAGACACATATCCATTCTTGGATCCTAAACTTCCACATGTCACGGACTCTTTAACTAGCGGCACACTACCATCCTCTACTCCATCCCAACGTCTGGGCACCCTCTTCAGGCACTGGCCAATACCTGACAGAAAGGTGACTGGTGTCTCAAAACGAATCCGTAGAGGTGAGCCCTATTACGCCAGATGGGGGGCTCTCCCACCTTTTGTTCCATAGACCCATACCCAGCCATTCCTTTGTTTACACACACACACATCCTTGGCTACTGTAGTGCAGACTGTACATGGCTCTGTAATGCAGTAACTGTCTTTCTCTGAAGACCACCCACATACAACAGTCATTACATCTCACTGTTCCATAAGCCTCTTCCTTGGCTACTGTAGTGCAGACTGTACATGGCTTTGTAATGCAGAAACTGTCTTTTCCTTGAAGAGCCCCCCACATACAACAGTCATTACATCACTGTTCCATAAGCCCTGGACTCGGCATCCTGACCGACCCACAGTCCCAGAGACTTATTTACTCACTGTTTGGTGAATGACACTGGCCTTTTGTCAAATCTTCATCACCCTCCATGCTGCAGGCATCCTAAACTCGGAAGGAATCTCTGTTCCACAAAAACTGTAGTGCCCCAGCACTCTCTATCAGGCAGCTTCTTCCTTTTCCTAGGCCAGGGGGTTGCCCCTGGGAGTTAGTTCCTTGTGCCTCTCTTATGGTGGAAGCACACACCCCAAGTTAGCTCTGAGTCAGAGCTGAGAGCAGGGGGGCCCCTCCCTCCACTGTAATACAGGAGCTACATCCTTCTCTCTCTTGAGCCTACTTCAGACTGACTTTGAAATTCCCCAAGGTTCTATCTAACTCCCAACTGCAACATTCCATTGTGGCTTATGCTGCTGCAGAATTCTAAATGATGTCATAGCCCCAGCTCAGCAGAGACTGAAAACAGAGCAAGACATAGTAAAATCCATTTAACTGGAGTTTCACTAGCTGCCTGTCCCTGCCTGCCACTAGATCTAACTAGGGTTCTAGTAACACTGGGTAACAGGGGGGTTACATATACAAATAACAATAACACCACTGAAAACAAAACAAAAAGGTAAAATTAAATGCACGCTGAAAATATAAAAGTTATTTATTTATTTATTAAGATATTGGATAACACCTTTGAGACGGGGCTCTTTTACAAAGGTTCCTTGTCAGGAAACAGGACAAGTAGAAAGGCAAAACAAAATATGCGAATTAATAGAGCTAAAATCGACGTTTCAACCATAGGTCTTCTTCAGGAATTCTCTAAAAGAGAAAAAAGCAAAGTTAGTGTCAAGGTAAGGGGAAATAAGGGATATGTATGTAATACATACGTAAAGAATACAAATCACATATACGTGTTTATATACTGTGTATATCTCCCTTATTTCCCCCTTACCTCTTCACTAACTTTGCTTTTTTCTCTTTTAGACAATTCCTGAAGAAGTCCTATGGTTGAAATGTCGATTCTCTTTTTTCTATTTTCAGAATGCATTTAATACTATCTTTTTGTCTCATTTTATTTGTAGTAACACAGTTGTTCATCAACAGTGGAAGTCTTATTATCTAAGTAAAAATCTTAGTAACCAGGTATGTGGCTATATTTTCTATTTCTACTTAGGTATGAATTCTTTGACAGAAGTTAGAATAGTTTACAGTAGTTTTTAAACATAGTTTACCAAGACAGAAATGCAGAAACACAGACAATGACAGCAGAAAAAGATCAGAGGTCCAACTAATCTCCCTGGAGTTCCCTATCTTCCCCAGGATCAAGTGTCCATACCGGACTAGCCCACCCCCCTGTTCCCCTCCAGACTGCTACCAACCTAAGCAACCCCCAGACCCTCCCTTCTGTCCCAGCCATGCCTGAAACCATTTATGGCTTTGGTGCCCACCACCTCTGCTGGCAGACTGCTCCGCGGCCCCACCACCCTCTTGAACCCCCCCACCACCACCAGTTTCCACTCATGACCTCTGATTCATGACTCTGTACAAGGGCTAAATATTTCCCTGCAGTCCACCTTGCTTATTCCCTTCAGGATCATGAAGGTCTCTATCATACGCCCCCTCTCTCACCTGGTCTCCAGTGAGTACACGTTCAGTGCTTGAGATGATCTCCATAAGCTCCGCCCTGTCGGCCCTGAATCATCTTTGCCATCCTGCAGTGCACCATCTCCAGCCTCTCCCTGTCCTTCCTTAGGTGAGGACTCAGAACTGAGCACAGTATTCCAGGTACAGCCTCACCGGTTACCTACACAGAGGTAGCAGTACCTCCATTTTTCCTGCTGTCAATCAATACCCCTTCCAGTACATCCCAGCATTCTATTAGCCTTACCATAGGCCTTGTTACACTGGCTTAACTGTTTGAGGGAGTCACTAATGATGACTGTCAGGTCCCTTTCCTCTGCATAGTGCTCAGTTTAAACCCTCCTATCCGGTACTCTGTCCTGTTTTTTCCCCTAGGTGCATAACCTTGCCTTTTATTTTTGGTGCTGAATTTCAACTACCAAACCTTGGACCACTTTCTAGCCTTTGTAGAGTCCCCTACATCTCCCTGATTCCTTTGTCGCTATCTTCTCCTGCAGAGCTTCGTATAATCTATGAAGAGACGCAACTTACCACGGATGCCCTCTCCAATGCCACTGATAAACATACTAAAGAGGACAGGACCCCAGGACAGATCCTTGCAGCATCCAACTTGTGACCTCCCTCTCTTCCAATCTAACCCTGTTTACCACCACCCTCTGCTTTCTCGTCTTAAACCAGTCTCCTACCCATCTACAGTAATTTTGTCCCTAGCTGTGCCCAGGTCCACCTGCTTCTTCAGCAATCTTCTTTGTGGCACTGAGTTGAAAGCCTTGCTAAAACTGGAGTAAATGCACAGTGTGGCCCTTATCTACTGCCTTTGTTATCCACTAAAAAAACTACCAGGCTGGTCTGACAGGACCTCCTTGCCACAAACCCAGGCTGTTTACTATCCTGTAGACTGCTGCTCTCCAAGTAGTTCACACGGTCCTCTTTGATCAGTGATTCCTTCAGTTTACCCACTACAGGGGAAAGGCTGACAGGTTTGTAATTCCACGGTTGCCCTTCCCCACCTTTGTGTAGCGGGACTATGTCTGCTACCCTCCAGTCTTTCGGAACTACCCATGTCTGAATTGAGCTACTGAATAACCCTACCAGGGGTTCAGCCAGTTTCACAGCCAATTCCATGAGCACCCTGAGTGCATCCCATCCGACTCTGGGGCATTTATCAATGTTTAGGACTTCACGCCCCTTTTGGACCCTTTCTGTGCTATATACTGGCTGCCTCATTTCAGAAGTGTCCAAGACAGCTGCCTTGATGCCACTTTCAGGCGAGGGCAAACTGTCTTCCCTTGTGAAGACAGAGTAGAAGTAAACATTAAGGAACGCTGTTTTTTGTTCGTCTTCCTCTTGTACCCTCCTCCACTCTTGTAGCCTAACAATACCCCCTTCCTGCTTCCTTTTTTCCTTAATATATCTGAAGAATTGTTTTTCTGCACCCTTGACCCCTCCGCAGTACGAAGCTCTGTGTCTGCCTTTGCCTCCCTGACCATCCTCTTTGCTTCCGTGGTTTTTATTTGACACTCTCCCCACTCCTCTAACGTAGCCATCAAATCTCTGCCCAGTACTTGGGTTCTCCTCTCTTGTCAGGTGAAGACCATCACCTTTGAACAATCTCCCGTCTCAGAAGACCCCCCAGTCCCCCACAAAGTGGTACCCCTTCTCTTGAGCTCATCAATTTAACCACCAATTAAGTCCTCTGTCTCTTCCCTTATTTTATCTCCTCCCCCACTCCTCCCAGACAGAACCTCAGAAAAGGCCAGGGAGACTGAGTGTGCCTGCAATCTGTCCCTCAGCCTCTGAAAGTTAAACTTCACTTGCATCAAAGGCTGGTTTGCCAGATTGTTGGTACCCAAGTGTACCAGAATCCCCCCCCCCAGCAATCCTCCCTATTCTATCTATGTCCCAGATGGTTGATGCCCTGGAAGGCACCTGATCATTCCCCACCGCTCCTCCTCCCAGCTGCCACCCTCTCTATTCCCTGATCATAGAATCCCCGACCACTACAACTCATCCAACTGCCATCTTCTTACTCTCACCCCTGGGTGCCACCAAGTCATCGCTCCCATTTCCCCTGACTGAACCAGACTGACCAGATCCCCCAGTGGAGTCAGATACCCGAGTCTCTTCCAGGGGTGCAATGCAATTTGTCATCAGGATGTGTGGGGTTGGTTGACCTCCTTGTGGCTGCCCCACCACCCTTCCCACCACTCTCCACCCCCCCAGGACCAGAGGGCTCCAGCTGAGCCAGTGCCACAGGAGAGATATCTGTTCCCTTGCTGCTATCAGCTGAGCATGGAGCTCTGCAAAGGACATTTGTCTTATAAATGTTTTGCAAATCTGTATCTGCTTTTAATTATTAAGTATTTAGTAGTTTTGACACTTATTTATTTATTGAATTTTGTTGACCGGGTAGGCCCACTGAGACTAGAAGTCCCTTTTTCAGGGGCGACCCGGAGGGGGAGGGGAATTCAGATGATAACCAACTGAAACTGAACCAGATTAAGCTGTTGGTGGTATTTTTAATGAAAGGGGGAAATTTGGCCAGGACCCTGGTGAAATTCCCCTTACTCTTTTTCGAGCCATGCCATGGGATCTTTAATGTCCACATGAACAACCACCAGAACAGGCAGACGGGACCTTAGTTTAATGTCTCATCTGAAAGACGGCACCTCAGGGTGCAGCATCCTCACGATGCACTACATTGTCAGTATTGAGATTTCACCTGAAGTGCCTGGTGTTGCATATTACGCCATACTTTGTTTTGGATGCATTGTAGTTCATACCGCAATTCTGAATTTATTCAATAAAAGTTGTATTGAGAAAAAATTATCTCACAGTCTGCTTTTTTTTTGTTACAAGTTAGTGATAAGGACTAATGATTAATAACCTGGCGCATCTCCTGGCTACCACATGTTACTGTATCTCAGCACACTGCCAGGTGTGTATGTGTGTGTGTGGTTGGGGTGGTGGTATAAGGAGGAAAACACAAGGTGGAGCTATGCTTGAGTTCATTTAAAAGTTTTACCAGAAAGGGCAAGATGAGCTGGTAGCAGCTCCTTTCCTGATGTTTTCTGGGAAATGAGGAACAATACAATACATTAGCAAGGATTGTGCTAAAAAATGATTGTGTTATGTTTCCCGGATCTCACTGGAAAAAAATAACAGGCTTTACAAATAATAAGCATCTCCTGACTTCCAATGATTTATGTGATGCACACAGTGCACTAAAATTTCATTAGTGCTGTTTCAGTTATTCTGTTTTACACCCCCTATATGCCCGTCATGCCAACCTCCACAGCCCCGTCACCCCGGTTCTCTTGGTCGTACCTCATCTCCTGTACCCAACAGCTTACCCTATACAGCAGGGACAGTGGGGCCCCCCAACTTCTGCTACAACTCAAGATCCAGATCAGGAGAAGGGCCAAATCTTGCACTGGCCACGACTTTCTGCCTTTTTTCTGTCCTCTTCCCTCAGCATGCTGGCTTCTAGGATGGGCATATCCACCCAAACATGCATAGCATGTCACCAGCCAGCATATCCCCTCCCTACCAAGCTGCTCTGCGTGCACTACCACCCGTGATCACCCAGGTGGTAGTAGAGCAACACAACCAGCTGCCTCCTCCCCACAGAGGACACCATCCACTGAGATGGCAGCTCTTCCTCCACCCAGCCGACCCTAGCTCATTTCCAAACCCAAGTCACTGACATTCCAAACGGTACCCCTACCCACTGTGGCGACTGGGCTGACCCCACTAGTGTTGTTTCACCAACATTATACTACAATATAATATGTATTTCTATAATGTCCTTTCACCAAGACTGCACTACAACAACTGCTTATTTATAAAACAGGTTAAGAAAATGCTGTACGGACTTCCGGTGACGTCACTCCCTTAATGGCAGCATAGTTCCGTCGGCTCCTAAACCTCCCTGATAAACTGCCTCCAAAACTACCGCGTATTCCAGTAAATCTACCAGGAACAGCAAGGAGGCCAGCAGAAATGCCGAAGAGAGGCGAGTTGTGTGATTTAAAACCGGACGAGGAGTGAGATGAGGGTGGATTGTCAGACGGGGACTCAGGCAGCGAAGGCTTCCAGGCCTCGGCTACATCCTGACATGGCAGATCCCAGGTGAAGCAACTACTCTTAACTACAATTCAGAGACAGATGTCTCTGATGCTTTCAGAATTGAGGGATTTTAGAAGGGAGATGCGATCAACGGCTGCCGCCCTCCGAACAGACATCTCAAAGTTGGAGAAACAGTAAGAAAATCTGGAATCACAGGCCATGGAGGTAGATCGCAGGATAGATAGCACTGAGCACGCGATCCTGCAGCTGCACCAGGAGATCCAGAGACTACAGGCAAGAGCGGAGGATGTGGAGAGCCACAACAGGCGTAACAACATCCGCATTTTGGGGTCCCGGAAGGATCGGAGGGCCCCGATATGCTGAATTTTGTCAAACAGCTTATTTGGGACGCAATAAAGATACCTGAAACCCTCACCCTGGAACTAGAGAGGGCTCACCGAACTCTAGGCCCAAAGCCTGCCCCAGGAACTCGCCAACGTACTATCCTGTCGCGGTTTCTCCGTTTCCAGGAAAAAGAAACAATCCTGCATACAGCATGGAAACAAGGTGAAGTGCTATATCAATCACAACAGCTGTACCTGGAGAATGATTATGCCCCCGAAGTGATGAACAGGTGAAAGCAATACATTCCAGTTATGCGGGCCCTTAAAACAGCGGGGCTCCGATTTCATACTCCCTACCCTGCTAAGCTGGTAATTGAATTTCCAGGAGGGGCCCAGACTTTTGAATCGGCGGAGGAAGCCATAGTGGAGCTTAAAAGCAGATATATTGAGGTGCCGCAGCGCCAAACTGGCCAGAGGCTGACTATAGCATCCAGGCTCTCGCAACGTGTGTGGAGCTCAGGGAGCAGGGATGCACGCAGACGACAGGGGAAGGAAGCGATTCAACACATCACTAACGCCCTCTGGAGTCAGCCACAAAATACCCCTCCTTACTTGGGGTTGATGTGTGGGACGGTTGGGATGGGGGAGTCATGGGCAATGCTAGGACTGTATAATGCTAGCCTAATATGGATGGACAAGGTTCAGGGGAGCAAGTACTACGTGAAGCAGATAGCCCACTCCCTACAGGGAATGACAGGGTTCAAACTGTGCTCACATCCCCCCCCCATGGGGGTTAAGAGTTGGTTGTCCAGGAATCGAGCTCGCTACAATGTCCCTCGCATACAGCAGAGTTGGAGGGTTGCTCTCCTCAGTTAAATACCTGACTAAATAACCCTCTCTAACTATAGAGTTGGATCAATGGGGAGGCACAGGAAAACTAGTGACGTTCCCAACACCCCTTTCATTTTTTTCTCTTTACCTCCTTTTTTCCCTATAGGCACCTCGGAGTGCTTAAGGACCCTAGCACCATCAGGGGCATAGGTGAGTACCTTGGGCACACATCGAGGTCATGATGAATGACCTCTTTGATGGAAGCATCGCAGCCCGGTGGTTGACAAGCCTGGTTATGTTAGCCCAGTTGGTTCAAACGTTCATATGGGCCCACCGGACTCGGGAAGAAAGCTCCCTCTTAAGTTTACTTGTTGTTTACCAAATTAGGGATCAGGTTCACATTCCGGATGTTAGCCAGAAAGTTAGTTGACAAATGGCATTAGTTGTAAATAAACACTGGTTCAGGAATTCCAAGGGGTTATCCCCTAAGCAGTTAGTAGACAGTCACAGGTTTCCACTATGTAAGACAGAGGATATGACAAAATGTTTATTAACTGGTGGTATGAAACACTTCATCCTAATATGGTATGAGAATGGCTAAGCAACATTTAGCATTATGTTCTTTGAATGTGAATGGCCTGGGGAGGCCTATTAAGAGGTCCAGGATCATTACACTCCAGAAAAAGACTAAAGCAGAGGTGGAGTATATGCAAGAAACACATATGACACAAGCGGAACATGGGAAGTTAAAGGGGAGGGGCTTTAGCCAGATTTTTTCATCAGCAATGGGGAGCGTGGGCAGGAAACGAGGAGTCGCCATACTGATCTTGGGTCATACCCCATTTCGATTGATAAAAGAATGGGCTGATCCAAAGGGTAGGCTAATAATTGCTCAGGGTTGGCTGCAGGAGCAGGAAGTGACACTGACAAAAATGTATCTCCCCCAGGTGCAAACACACCAACAATTACATTTCTACTCAACAAGGTGGTTGCCATGTCTAAGGGAACCCTGCTACTAGCGGGGGATTTTAACATTGCCCCTAACCCCTCTCTGGACACCACAAGGACTCATAGAGGAAAGCAGCCAGCCTCACACAAATTTTTCAAGCAGTTTACCTAGGAAATGGGCTGGCTGGATGTGTGGCGGTCTCTTCACCCCAGGGTCAGGTGGTACATATACTACTCGGCAGTTCGTGGCACCTATACCCACACAGATCATTGCTATACGCAAAAAGAAAACTTAGGAAAGTTGGTGGATGCTAAAATGCGGGCCATAGCACATGTGAATTATGCCCCTATAGTGACCTCCTGGCTCCTGGGGGCGGAGAGACGCTGCACTAGATGGAGGTTTAATCCAGCCCACCTTAAAAGCGAACCCTTTCGAGAATTCCTCAAGGAAAAAATTGAGGAAATCATTGGGGATAATTCAGAACCAGACACCTCTGCATCTGTTAGGTGGGACACCCTGAAAACGGTTCTCGGGGTCACCTAATAAAGCATACTGCCATAGCTCGGCAAGAGAGGCAGACAGCTCGGGCAGACACTGCAATTCCTACAACTTGCACATCAACAGGGCGATGGCTGAGTGCTGGCCCAGATTAAACTAATTAAAAAAGATCTGGATGGCATGTGCATCCAGCAGGCTGAGGTGGCCCTGGCATTTTTAAGGCAAAAATATGGTGAGATAGGCCCTAGGGCTTCCCGCTTGCTGGCCTATCGACTATGTAAGCAACGCAAGCTGTCCACGATTGTGGTTATAAGGGACCCAAACACGGGTAACCACCTAACCAAACTTAAAGATATTACTCAAACCTTTACGCAATACTACAAAAAACTATACACTCCAGAACAACAGGCGGATCCCAACCAAATTAACACCTTTCTGGCCACTCTCGACCTGCCCAGGCTCACTGAAGATCAACAGACTTCCCTAATAGCTCCTATTACCCCAGTGGAGCTGGGTGCAGCCACAGCCGGATGGAGAACACAAAAGCCCCTGGGCCTGACGGATATGGAGCAGAGTTTTATAAAAGCATGGCTCAGTCTATAAGCCCTCTACTGCTAAGAGCTGTAAACGAGGTGGCACAGGGTGACACCCCCCCAAGCTGGTCCTATGCGACAATCTCCCTCATCCCTAAACCAGATAAGGACCCTCTCCAGTGCAGTTCCTATAGGCCTATATCAGTCCTCAACACGGACTACAAATACCTTATATCCATTTTAGCCCGGAGGCTGGACACAGTTCTGCCAACTCTGATAAACCCGGATCAGATTGGTTTTGTGAGTGCCAGATCCACTACAGACAACACACATAGATCCCTACATTTGGTCCAGGAGATGCAATCCTACGGGACCCCGAGAGCCCTTCTCAGCCTAGATGCTGAGAAGGCATTCAATCGAGTGTCCTGGCCCTTTCTCTTCTCCCCCCTGACTAAAATGGGTTCCCCTTCTTTATAGCCATTATTCGGCTATATATCCTCTCGCAGGCGGCATAAAGGTCTCTGGCCCTCAATTGGACTATTTCCCCTTGCATAGAGGAACAAGAAAAGGCTGCCTCCATCACCGGGTCTCTTTGCTATTTTTATTGAACCACTGGCACAAGCAATACGGATGGCTTGGGGGATGTCAGGTGTGAGGACAGAGGACACTGAACACCGTATAGCACTGTACGCGAATTATGTCCTTCTCTTCCTCTCCAACCCTATCGAATCTGTCCCAGCGGTATTCCGAATTCTGGAAGAGTATGTAGCCCGCTCAGAATATAGACTTAACAGTAGCAAAACTGATGCCCTCGTCTTCTTTGATCCACCGGGGTGACTTAGGGAGAGGTATCCTTTCAGGTGGAATCCAGACAGATTGAAGTACTTGGGCATCTTCCTGACTCGTAAGTTGGAGGACGCTATGCATTATAATTATGACCCTTTTTTTACACAAATGAAGCAGGACCTTGAGAGATGGGGCCTCCTCCCCTTGAACCTGATACAGAGGGTGGAAGTGATAAGGATGGTGGCTCTCCCAAGAGCCTTATAGCTCTTTCAAAATATACCCCTCAGCCTGCCAATGAAACTATTCTGAACATGGAACGGTGCCATTTCTAGATTTATTTGGGCAGGCAAGCGTCCCAGAATTAGATTCAGTACTCTCACCCTACCTAGGTCCCAGGGAGGGCTAGCACTTCCCAACCTCAAACTATACAACTGGGCCTCCCATATCATGTTTTTAATCCGATGATGTACGGCTAAAACCTCAGACCGTTGGAGAGAAATTGAGGAGGACATACTACCTAACCCTGAGTGGGAAAAGCGTTGTTCTATCGAAGTTCCCCCTCTCCAGGGCATTATTCCTCAAACCCCTGGATTATCCACCAAATCTGTGCCTGGCACACTATCCATAAATCCCTACAGCTCATCCCATACCTGGTTTTGTTATGCCCAACAGGTCTATTGGAGGGTTTCCCCCTAAGAGGACTGACCACACCTTTAGTAACTGGAGGCATTTACACCTTAGGAGTCTTACACAGGGAGCACAGTTCAAGACGTTTAATGAGATCCGACAAGAATTTAACCTATGGCAGTTGGATTTTTCCCAATACCTACAAATTCATCACTACTATGATAACCTCCCGAGATGCGTAGCTCGGAAGGGCATCCTCACCTGATAAAATTATTACTTCAGGTACTTCGAACTAATGGGCTACCACATGCCATCTCGACCCTTCATATATCTTTAATGGAAACAACTGGAGAAGATGCCTGTATGACAATGGAAAGGTGGAGTTCGGAACTAGAGCTCCACCTTCCCCGAGAAGCATGGGGAATAATTTGTCTTACATCCTCTAGACTTACCTGCTCACATGAATGGCGTCTGTTTTCCTGGCAGCTCCTCATAACATATTTTCGCACCCTGGCCATAACCTCACACTTCAGTGGTACCACATCGGCTGCATGTTGGTGCCTTTGTGGAGAAACTAATCCCCACCACTCGCATGTGTTATGGTTATGCCCTAAATTGCAACCATTTCTGAGGGTCCTCCGGGGAGTTGGAGGAGGTGTGGGGACATGGGATCCCATGGACTGGAGAGTTTTTTATGTTGCATGTTTTCCCACGGGAATTAAGAGGCCCATACAGTGGTATCTTGATGGGAATACTGTTACTTGCCGCAAAAAAGGCTATCACTAAATGCTGGCTCACCAATTTGGTACCTTCAGTTGAAACCTGGAGAGCCACAGTTAATGGTATATACAGGGCAGAAAGGATTACTTACTCCCTGATTGGCAAAGCAACGCTTTGCTCTACGAAATGGAGCAGGTGGATACTATATATCATGACCAAAGACCCTGACTTTGTCCCCTAGGGTGTAGTAGCCCGCAGCCCCTTGGATCCCCTTGTGTGTCCTCACCAAGGTAATAAATGCTAAGGTGCCCTCTCCTTAGGTCTGGGCCTACTGTGCACAGGCGGGGGATGGGGAGTTCCAGGAGACACATGGAGTCCAGAGGGAAGGATATGAAAGAAGGATAGAGGGCCTGGAATAGGAGAATGGACCACACTGGGGAAATTAAATAATGTACTGAATTTAATATTGTGATGACATTACCGCCAAAGATGAATTAATACATGAAATATAACTCTGTCAATATAGTAATATCTACATTTTAATGGTGACTGGAACTGTGACTGTAAAAGTTTGAAAATATTTAATAAAAATATTTTTACAAAAAAAAAAATCCTGTACTGCGACTGATGGAGTCTGATCACATGATTATGGTGGTATATGTCACGATATACTGTAAGGTTCAAAACTCCTCTCTGTCTTCCTGACTAGTTTCCCTTTTTTTTTTTTCTCTTATCACAAATCTGTTTTATGTAAGTGATGTACAGTACTTCAGGCATGTGTGATTATTCACCGCTATACACCTCGGGGCTTCAGGCACTCAACAACACCTCATCCTGAGCAATCCCTCTACTGTGTGTATACGACAACCTACACAGACCTTGTTGTGTGTTTCCGATTATATAACCCCCTACATATAGACGCATCCCAGGGAACCGTGCAATTAAATTACAAACTGATGAAAACAGACCACACTAAGCACATGTGCCTTTAGTTCAGATACGGAAACACAGAGCATCTTAGCAACTGCAGAGCACACCAGCAATGGACTATGAAACTGCACAGACAGAAACGTACATACCTGGATGGACAACGTAACAGGTCATGTTCGTTACCTCGAGTTTATTGGCCAACTCCCACACAAACAGGATATTGCAGAGCTTGCTGTCACTGTAGGCCCTGAACTGCTGCATCAAACCTACCCTGTCCCCGTTCAGGTCACCAAAGTTGATCTCCCCAAGCCTGCACGTGGAGGAGGTGACGACCACAACACGGCTCTGGTCGCACTCCTTCAGACACTCCAGCAACAGGTTAGTCAGGAGGAAGTGGCCCAGCTGATTTATGCCAAACCACATGTTAAAGCCATCTGAGGGTCTGTCACCAGCAAACACTCCCACACCTGGAGACCACAAGATAAAGCATCAGCTCGCAATGTCCTTCCTGTTTTTATTTTCCTTCTGTTTTCTTCAACCACCATGCCCACTACCACCTCACTCCTTCGTGCCCCCAATTCCATCCCTGCTACCCTCCAGTCTTGCCACCTGCCAGGAGCCCACACTTCTTGTTATTGAGGTGTGTCTCCTGAACTCCTGTGCTGGTGCACCGGGGGTCCATGGTGCGGGAGAGGGCCACGGGGCTGTCATCTGACACACCAATGCATAATTTCTGTCTTTTTTGCCCCACCCTCCCTTGCTCTCCTGCATGCTAAGCTGGCCTGAGGAAGGGTGAAGACGCATGGTCACTAGTGCCATCCAGGCACCTCTGCTAGGCACTACCAGGAGGCGCCATAGAATGGTACAGTGAGAACCCTCCATGGGAGAGCATCCAATGGATGCACTGAGCCTCCCCACTAGCCTCCACTGTGGATGTCCTCGGCTCGGAGCTTAAACCTGTGCTGTCAGTGTGCCAGAGTGATCCCCCATCACTCTGTGCCACACAGCCAGCTCTTCCTTTTCTTAAAAATTATTCTTTTTGTATTTTCCTCCTTTGGTTCCCTATATTCCTCCACCCCAACATTCAGGGTCTCCACAGCTGTACCCCTCCTCTGGCCAGCACAGCAGGTGAGCAGCTGCATGGTCAACCCATATCAGTACTGCTCCTTGGTTAACCAGCAAGGGTGCGAGATGCCAAGTGGCCCGTGCCCTCCCTGGGAGCACAGTACCTCACCTCCACAACACATCTAACCCCCAGCCAGCACCAGAGTGGGATTCCAGGGATCATATGCAGGTCTCCCAGGTAGTGCCAGCAATGTGCTTCAGTCACACCACTGACCGTCCTCCATCCTAGAGTGAACCAAAAAGGATAACTCAGCTTATGCTGCAGTCTGGAATATCACCAAAGCCAGGAAGGGTGACACCAGACAGAAGCTCAAACCCCTGCTGCAGCTCCAGCAGTCCTGGTCTGATATACTGGGCCCTTCACAAGAAGTTGGCCAGACAAGCTCTCTAATGCCATCACACCCCCTGGAAGACTTACTAAATTGCCCCTCACAGGGCTAGGCTGAACAAGTAGTTCCCTCAGAGAGCCCGGATCCCTTGTGGGCCTCAGGGGTGAGGTAGCCAGGCCAGAGCTTCACTATTGACATGCTGGTGGGGTAGCTCTCATCATCTGCCTGGTCTTACCTAGTTTTGACCTCCTGTACTCTCTCTGCCTTCTTGACACCAAAGTCTGCTCCCTCCCCCCAAAAGTCCTCTAACATCACTCTCTGCCTTAAATGTTCTAGAATGGCCCTGCTCCACTCTTGACTCCCTGGTCACCAGGGACAAAGAGCAAGGGGTGTAGCAAACCCTCGCTAACCCAGAAAAGGAGTGTGCCTCTCAGGGAAGTCTGAACCTCCCCAGCCAGCAAGTTGCAAGGATACAGGCTCGGGAAGCGAACCAGGATTGCCATCAAATTAACACGCCTGCTGCTGTGCTAAGGGCCGGTCCTATACTGAATTATTAAACAGGAAAAGCCAAACGTTTATGTAAATACCCCCTTCCAAAAATGTAAATACTAACAAGTCTCATCCCCGGGCAAGGTATAGGTGAGATACAGGCCTGGAGAAAAGGAATCTTGACGCCTCCTAACTGTTGTAATATCCCTTATGCTGTACTCTCCCAGGTCATGACTGTAAACAGGCAACTGTCATTGTCAAGTGCACTTACCTGGTAAATAAAAACTAAACAAATAACAAAGTAAAAATGATATGTTTAGTCTTATAGAAAGTATTACTTAAACACAGCACCAAAGATTTTCCCTAAAAGATGAGTTGGTTTACAGGCAGCACTGACATATTTTTATCCCCCCAACTAAAATCCCACTTTTAACCAGATTGGGTGCTGCAGAGCATTGATCTCCAACCTTCCCTCATGGGAAGCGAGCACATCGCTTACATAGAGTGTCTGCCCACCGCCTTTATAGTGAATGAGAAACTCAAGAAGGTCACTCTCGAACACAAGTCATCTGCACAGTAATTTGGTGAACTGGGCTGCTGGGTTTGCCCTGGCACTGCAATATGTGATCAGCAGGTGTGATGGAAACCCCTGAACAGACACTCAAACCATGGCCTCTAACCCCCCCCCCCCCACAAACTAAGTATTGGGTGTCACTCTAATATTTTCAGCAGCAAAGAAAACTGCACTCCTGGCAGATTCTGGACTGTATCAGTAAGAGATGTACTCCAGATGCTCTCTGTAACATTTCTTTATAAATGCTTCCACATTATCAGTGACCACTGCAGAAACCCCGACACATCAACACTGATTCGTCTCTTCCTCAGGGGAACCGAGAACCACATATATCAGACATCAGAGTATGAGAGTCATGCTGTACAAAGCGAAAGGATGTCGACTGGTTATGACCAGCGTTTCCCAACTCTCACTGCCAGCTCATTATTGGCTGAAGACACTCACAGCCTAAAGTGAGGATAAGTGGAACACACACACACACACACACACACACACACACTGAGCAGGAGCATTTGTGGTATCTGCTTCACTTTAGCTAAGGTCTAGAGGTATATCCATAATAGCCCCCATATATAGGTTGGAGCATGAAGAAACCTGGAGAAGTGAGTATTCAGCCCACAATCTTTTCAGGTGTGTGTGTGATGATGTGTAGTGTTTAGTTTAGAGGGCTGTGGTACTGCAGCCCATCTGTTGCTATCACGCTGTGAGTTATCTCAAAACTTAGAAGAACTATTCAGTGCAGCCCTATCTTAAACAAACTAACTCCTTATGCCTCTACTGTGCTAGTCAGCATCTTCCAGAGTGATGTCATCCTCTGGTGTGCAGTGATCCAGTGTGTGTGCTGGGGAAAGGAGGGACCTGGCATTCTCCTTTTGACTGCACACCAATCATCAGTTATCTCCCTACCTCTACCCAACCCTGTGGATTACTTCCCTGGTGTATAGCCACTCCTCTCTTCCACCCATCCCAGGTGGAACATGAACCCCCCCCCCCACATACCCACAACTCTCACTCGCCTCCCAACTCCCTGCCAGACAGAAACCTTTCTTGACCAATACCTTGGCCAAACAACAACAGCCTGCCTCCCGACTATCTCCAGGTATGAAACAACACTCCCATCCACTGCTGCATCTCTCAACCATCTCCAGACAATTTTAGAGCTTGACAAACAGCTGCAACTCCTGCCTAAATCCCGGGCCCTATAAACCATCTTCCATTGCTGTAACTCCCACCTGACTCCAGACTATCACCCAGCCAAATCACAGCTCTCACCCACTACTACAACTCCCAATCATCTCCCATCCAACTCCCAACTATTTCCTGTCCAACTCCCTTGGCTGACCCATAGCTCCTGCCTGCTGCAGCAACTTCCTCCTAGTTCCAAAATAAATCCCAGGCTCAACAAATGGCTCCTGGCCAGTGCTACATTACCCACCTACCTCCCAACATACAGCACCCCCCCCCCCCGCCAACTGCTTGACATATGATAGCTGGCAGTCAGTCCTTCACTTTAACCACACGACTAGCCTCCTTATTCTCGTTGGGCTATAGAAGTATTTCCAGCCTTTGCTTAAGCTGTCCATTTTGAAACGGAGGTATTTCACGTAGACTGAGTGTGCCACACCTACTGTGTCAGACTGGACCACCCAAAAATGTGGAAATTTCCAGGCCCCCCAACTGGGCACCTCTCCCCATATTTCAATCACTTAAAAGTCAGACTTCTAAGTGTCAAACCCAAACTTCTTGGCAGCAACACTTTAAGGCAGTGACTGGCTGAGCAGTCTGACAAGTTGGTGGCCACCATTAAGCCTTTGGTAAATAGTGTAGCACCAATATCCTCAAAATGAACTAAAAGTACAGTTACGTAAGAACTTACCGTAACAGTAGATCTTCGAGAACAGCTCTTGCAGCAGGTGACATCATTAGTAGGGCTGTAAGAAATTCACGGCATGCACAGATTTCACGATCTCCGTGAATTCGATGCCAGTCCGTGAAATATACTAATTTGCTCGAATTGCCGTGAATTTGATCAGAATGCCCAAAAATACCAGAAAACCCATTTAAAGATTGAACGAAATCTGGATTCGCATTGCCTGTCTTAAACGAGTTTAACCTGTTTGAATGCCATTTCAAGTAAGTGCTAATGGCAGTCTTTTGTTACTAGAGGCAACAAGGTAGTTAATGAGGCAGCTAAATCGCAGCTTGTTAGTGACCTTTAATTGAATTTATTGAATAATTGCTCTGCAGGATAAAATAGTTTAAGTGAGCTCTATTCAGGTATCACAGGCAGCATTGTTGAGCACGGGAGAGCTGTGATGTATGTGTCTCCGAAATCGGTGTCAGCTAGTAAACCTGCAAAATTGGGAAATGTGTACCCCAAGCAGCGATGTCAGCAGTATGAGAAGGGGACTTTCCATATATCGGTGGATATTTTATTTTGTACCAGCTGCAATATCTGAGTGGACCATAAAGAAAAGCGTCTTGTGACCGCACTTGAATCATCTACACCTTGCTAAAAGCGGAAGATTGAATCAAAATGTGAAGGGACTGTAGAAAAGCAGGTAACTTGTAGAATTATTTACCACGAAGGCACACAAAGAGACCAGAAAGCTTTCCTTATTTAACCTTGTAGAAGCATTTACTTCAGCTAACATCCCACTGCACGCACTTGATAATACTGTGCTTCACTGCTTCTTGGAAGAAAATCTAAAAGTCAGTTGATGTTATCCCTCTTCACAATGGTTACGAGCAGAATATTTACGAAGTATTTTCATATCATGTGGCAGAAATTAAAAATAAAATGCAGGAATCAGTTTCTGTCTCTATTGTATGTGACGAGACAACAGATGTAGAAGAGCGTTACATTTTAAATATTGTTGCTGTGCCATCTCTTCACAATAGCCAGGTGTATTCGACTGCAGATGCAAAACTGGAGTCATTCCTCCTTGATTGCACTATGTTGGAGGCTACTAATTTTAAAACAGTATCGCAAGCAGTTCTCAATTGTTTATTAAAATATGAAATTCCCTACACAAAGGTTGCAGCTTATGTTACTGACAACGCAATGTATATGAACAAAAGTTGGGATCACAGCCTGAAGCATGTCCTTTTAAATGCAGTCCACGTTACCTGCTCAGCACATCTTTTAAATTTATTGGGTGACATTTGGCGTAAAAACTTTCCTGCAGTGAATAATTTTGTTGTATCAGTGAAAAAAGCATTTACTGCCTGCCCAGCTAGAAAGGCTCGGTTCAAACAATATCTGTCTTCTAAGGGACAATCAAATGCTTTGCCACCCATGCCAGTCTTAACTCGCTGGAATACGTGGTTTCTAGCAGTATTTTATCATGTATTCTGAGTTTTTTAGGGATGAGAGCGCAGCGCGTGTTGAAATTGTTGGCTTATGTGAATGCGAAGTACTGAAGCTAGAATTAAATGAAATAGCAGAAAACGCTCCTCCACTGGTACAACTGCTTCAAAAATATGAAGAAGATGACATAAAAGCTCATGTTGTGTATGATGAACTTTTAGATTTTGCTATGTTCCTAGAAGTTAAGTCTGAAACGAAAGATCATCTTCCCACTAAAAAAACACTTTCTGCTTGTTCAATAAAAATAAGAGATTACATGACAGGAGTTGGGAGACTTCATCAGTATGCTAATAATTTTTTTGCTGCTGTGCGTTTCTTTAACCCATCGAGACTTGCCACGTTTGCTGTCACAGAGCAATCCATATGCGAAGGCATCCCCTGGTTCGAAGATAATATTGCAGCAAAGCTGAGCTTAGAAATTACATTTCTGAGATACAGCGCACAGAAATACCAGAAACCAGAGACATTTTAAAATATTGGACTGACTGCAAACAAAGATTTGTGCATCTGTCTAAAATTGCTATTACTTGTCTAAGTGTACCGGTACACAGTGCCAGTGTTGAGCGGTCATTTTCCAGATATGGAGCACTGCTGCAAGATAACAGACGCAGTATAAAACCTGAGAATTTACGAATGTATTCAATGCTGCAACAAAACTAATTCTCCCTGATGCACTTGAACGGCATGTTGTTAATGATTTTAAAGCTATTTAAAAGCATTTTTACCTAATAAAATAATATTTAAACATTTATGTTGTTATTTTATCGCTTTTTTTCAATTTAGTTAATTTCGCGTTTTACCGTGAAAAATGGCATATTTTGCCGTGCAGATGCCGTGAAAATCGGCGATTTTTGCCGTGAATTTCTTACAGCCCTAATCATTAGGAGTAAAGCCAGCAGGCAGCAGGATCCCACAGAAAACTTCTAACTAGCTACATCCAGCAGGGGATCGCCCCTGACATCAGCCCCGCCCCCGACATTCCTTTCATCATAAATGGGGCGGTCCACCAGCATCCCTCAGTTCTCTCACCGGAGACTCCGGCAAAACAGGGTACTAAATGAGAAAAAGACCGAGGTAGAAAGGTCAGTGGGGGATGCTGCAAAAGAAGGTAAAGCCATCAAAAAATGGAGAGCAATGAGTACCAATGCCCGTGGTCTGAGTAACAAGCTTCCTGAATTAGTGGCCTTGATGGAGGAGGAACATCTGGATATCGTGGCAGTCACAGAAACATGGTACACACAAAACCATGACTGGGACGTAAACATACCAGGATACACTATCTTCAGGAGGACAGGGAGGGTAAAAGAGGAGGAGGAGGAGGAGTAGCTCTTCACATAAGGGAAGGAATCAAAACAACAGAACAAAAGGGAAAACAGGAGGAGAAGAAGCACTGTGGGTAAATTTGAGACCGGCAAGGCACCACAATCTGCACAGGGTTTATACAGACCTTTCAGGGGAGGAAATGGACAAGGAAATGATAGAAAGAATACTTAGAATGGCAGAAAAGGGAGATATTGCTGATGGGTGATCTGAATATGCCAGATGTTAACTAGAGTGCAGTTGCAGCAGCCACTTCAAGAGTGGGGTTATTCTAGATGCCCTACAGGGGCATGCTTTAGACAACTAGTATTGGAGCCCACTCGAGAGGGAGCAATCTTAGACTGGTTCTCTCAAATGAAGATGAAGAGAGGATCATAGATGTAGAAGTGGGTAGCCATCTGGGAACTAGCGACCATCGAACAGTATGGTTCACAATAAACACAGCAATAGAGTCGCAGCCACAAAGGCAAAAGTACTGGACTTTAGGAGGGCTGACTTGCTAAATGGTGAGTGCTTCATGAATGCACTAGCAAATGGGCAGGAAGGAGGTGGAAGAACAATGGGGAATAATAAAACTGCCATCACAGAGGTAACAAGCTCTTGTGTGAAGCAACAAACAAATGAAACGATGTAAGAAACCACTATGGTTCTCAAGGAAGTGGCAGTGAAGGTCACAAGAAAAGAAAGCATTCAGGAAGTACAAGGAATCACAGAAGGAGCAGGACAGAGAATTGTATCAGTTAAAGCAAAAGGAAGCTGGGAAGGCAGTCAGAACAGCAAAGGCCCAAACCGAGGAAAAAGACAGCCAACTCAGTTAAGAAGGGGATAAAACCTTTATAGGTACATCAGGGAGCGGAAGGAAGACCAAGGGAGGGTTAGTGAGGCTTAATAAAGGGGAGGAGGGGGCAGAGGGAGACTGTGAAAAAGCAGAGATACTAAACAAATATTTTGCTCAGTATCACAAAGAAAGAGGGGAGGTACATAAAACAAACAGTAGAAACACTCTGGATACAGAAGTTGATACCAGCCCATTACAGAAGAAAGGGTTCTGAAAGAACTCTTAAAACTGAAGGTGGACAAAGCAATGGGGCCTGATGGGATTCATCCCAGAATTCTAAAAGAACTAAGGGTAGAACTAGTGACACCACTGACTACCCTCTTTAACAAATCATGGGAGGATGGGGTGAGTACCCGAGGACTGGAGGAGGGCAGATGCGATTCCCCTTCACAAAAGTGGGAGCAAGGCAGAAGCAGGAAACCACAGACCTGTTAGTTTAACCTCAGTGGTAGGAAAATGATGGAATCACTTCTGAAGGAAAGAATTGTTGAGTATCTAGAGGCCAGAGGGCACAGGACCCAAGGCAGCATGGATTCACAAAGGAAGGTCATGCCAGACAAATCTGATAGATTTCTTTGACTGGGTGACCAAAGTAGTAGATCAGGAAGGGGCTGTGGACATGGCCTACCTAGACTTTAGCAAGGCATTTGACACAGTCCCACACAAAAGATTAATATACAAGTTAGCCAGCCTGGGAGTGGGTCCCAAGACGACAACCTGGGTAAAGAATTGGCTGGAGAATAGGACACAGAGAGTAATAGTAAATGGAGTCCACTCTGAAGAAAGCAGGGTTACTAGTGGGGTACCGCAGGGTTCAGTATTAGGACCGGTCCTCTTCAATGTCTTTATAAGCGACATTGCAGTGGGACTGGAAGGAAAAGTATGTCTCTTTGCAGATGACACAAAGATCTGCAACAGAGTTGATGCATAAGGTGGGGTGGAAAGGATGAGAAGGGACTTGGCAAGGTTAGAGGAATGGTCAAATGTATGGCAGCTTAGATTCAGTGCTAAGAAGTGCAAGGTAATGCACCTGGGAAACAAAAACCCAGGGGAAGAGTACACAATGGGGGGTGAGATACTAACAACAGAAATGGAAAGGGACCTGGGGGTAGTCATATCAGATGACCTTAAGGTGGGCAAGCAATGTGAGAGGGCAGCAAGGAGGGCTGGGGGATACTGGATGCATGGGAGAGGCATCACCAGTAGAAAACAGGAAGTTATTATCCTCTGTACAGACAGTTGGTGAGACCCCATCTGGAGTACTGCGTGCAGTTCTGGAGACCCAATCTCCTAAAGACATAGACAGGATGGAAGCTGTCCAGATGAGGGCACTAAAGTGGTGCAGGGTCTGCACCGAAGACATATGAAGAGAGACTTAAGGAGCTTAATATGTATAGCCTCGAGGAAAGGAGGAGAGGGGGACATGATAGAAACTTTCAAGTACCTCAAGGGAATCAACAAAGTCCAGGGTAGCATCTTTCAAAAACAGAGGTGTGCAAGAACAAAGGGGCACAATTTGAAGATGGGGGGCTCAGAGGTAATTTAAGGAAGTATTTTTTCACAGAGGGTTGTGGATGCATGGAGCGGCCTTCGGAGGAATTTGGAGCCAAAACAGTGGTGGAATTCAAGCATGCATGGGACAGTCATAAGGCAATTCTGGAGGGGGGTTAGGAAGAAGTAGGCTGCTGGTTAACTAGGATCTGCAGCTTATCCATTAGGTAGGGAAACGGGCAGACTGGGTGGGCCAAGCGGTCCTTATCTGCCGTCAAAATCTATGTTTTATGTTTCTATAGCATTGTGATTCTGCCGAGAGACCAAGAATCCACTTCCAAAGGAAGACCAATAGACAGAAAGCAATGAATTTGACCTCCTGAGGGGAAGGTGGGTGGGAAAGTACCTGCTGGAAGAGCTATTCTTGAAGATCTACTGTTACGGCAAGTTCTTACTTAACAGTACTATCTTCCTTCGAGATACAGCTCTTGCAGCAGGTTACATCATTGGGACTGAGTCCCAAGCAGTGTGCGTTAGCCCCTAAAAAAACAGGAGGAGGACAGAAGAAGGGTGAAAGACAACCCCTCATGAAAGGAGCCCCTGCAGAACCGGAAGGCCAAAGCCCGCTCTGCGCCTGGAGGCTATATCCAGACTGTAGTGCTTGATAAAAGTGTGCACAGTACTCCAAGTAGCTGCTGCACAGACTTCTCAGGCCGAAACGTTTCTTAGTGAGGCAAACGAGGTTGCCATCCCTCTGATGGAGTGGCCCGTTACCGGTCCTGGTAAGTTCTTGTTCTATTTCTGATAAAAAAAAATACAGTTTACCAATCACTTTGAAAGTGTCTGTTTTGACACGGTTGCCCCTAACATCCTGGGGGCAAATGAAACAAACTGATCTGACTTTCGGTGCGTTCTAGTTCTAGTCAGGTAGTATCCGAGTATCCTGCACACATCCAATGTGTGCAGGGGAACCTCTCCTTTATTAGGATATTCCGGGTAACCAACAGGCAGGGGAATCTCTTGGTTGAGAGTGCGCCATGACACCACCTTAAGTAAAAACTTAAGATTGATCCTTAAGGACACTCTTTCCTTATGGAAAATTAAATACAGCTCTTTACACATAAGTGCCTAGAGCTCGGAAATTCTTCTGGCAGAAGTAACTGCAACAAAAAATAATGCCTTCCAAGAGAGACGGCGTAGCTCGCAATCTGTGGCTGGCTCAAAGGGTGGTAGTTTGAGCTGTTCCAGAATAAAAAGAAGATCCCAAGGGGGGGGTTGGGTCTCTAATGGGAGGTTTTAAGTGTAATATGCCACGCAAAAAAGTGTGTGACAGGTCCAGTTGGGCCAGGGACTTATCCCCCAAAAGGTGCGTGGTAAGCAGATAGTGCTGAAAGGTGCACCTTTATTGAGGAATAGCTTAACCCCACGTCTGACAAGGAAAGAAGGCACTCTAGTACTGAATTCACCAGGCAAGTTAGAGGGTCCATGCCATGTGCCAAGGACCAAAGGCAGACCTGTACCATTTCATGGCATATGTGGCTCTAGTAAAGGGTTTTCTCACAGCTACTAGGACATCGGCCACTCTGTCAGAGACACCATGGTGAGAGATCGCCAAGTCCTCGGGAGCCAGGCGTGCAGGTGTAGAGATCGCACGTTTGGGTGAACCAGGGACCCATTGTCTTGTGACAGTAAGTGCGAGCTGAGGGGAAGAGGAAAGGGAGGCTCGCTCGCTAGTTGATGGAGTAAAAGGAACCATATCTGTCCGGGCCAATAAGGGGCCACCAGAATCATGTCTGTTCCTTCGTTCTGCAGTTTGAGCAAGACTCTCTGGATCAACGGGCAGGGGAGGGAAGGCATAACGGAATCTGCCTGTCCAGGAGAGGGATAACATGTCTCGCCAGAAAACACCAAGCCCTGGATCTAGCGAGCAGAAATTGGGCAGTTTAGCATTCTATGGTGAGGCAAATAGATCTAGTTCTGGCATTCCCCATTTTGCAAACAGAGTTTCTGCAACTTCTTGCAGGAGCACCTATTCATGCGTGTTGGATCTGGATCTGCTGAGTAGATCTGCTAACGTGCTCTGCAGACCTGGGACATGCACTGCAGACAGGGTGATATGGTGTTTTATTGCCCAATACCATATCCTCTTGCCTTCAGCAGAGCTGGTATGAATGAGTGCCCCCTTGTTTGTTGATATAGAACACTACTGACATATTGTCTGTTTGAATCAGTAGGTGCCCTGGGAAAAGTACTGGTCTTAATGCTTGCAGGGTGTAAAGAACCACCCTCATTTCCAGGATGTTTATATAGAGGGAACCCTCTGTTCTGGATCATAGAGCCTGGGTCCTTTTGTCTCCCAGATGAGTGCCCCAGCCTGATCCTGATGCATCCATGGTTAGAGTCACTGCTGGAGCGGGTGATTGGAATGGGACTCCCACTGCGAGGTGTTCCTGAACTAGACATCATCGCAACACTTGGTGAATAGAGTTGGGGACGAGACCATTTGGTCGAGGTCGTCCTGGCATTGATCCCACTGCACTCTGAGTGTCCACTGAATGGTTCGCATGTGAAGGCAAGACAGTGGAACTGTGGCTACTGCGGCTGCCATGTGGCCCAGAAGGTGTAACATGGTCCGTGCTGAGAACTGTCTCTGTTCTAGGATATGCCTTGTTAGGTTCCTTAGGCATCCTGCCCTGTTGTTTGGCAGGAAGGCCCTTCCTTTTGTGGTGTCCAGCACTGCCCCGATGAACTGTAGCCTTTGGCAGGGTGTGAGGGTCGACTTTGGCAGGTTGATAGTGACACCTAGGTCTTTGAATACTGAAAAGGTGTCCTAGAGTACCTGAAGCAAACCTTCCTTGGATGATGCTGTCAGTAGCCAGTCTTCCAGATAAGGAAAGATGTAGTGGCCCTTCTCCTTAGGGCCGCAGCTACTACTACTAGGCACTTGGTGAAGATCCTTGGAGCTGATAACAGCCCAAAGGGTAGTGCCCAGGAATTGAAAGTGCTGACCCTGGAACTCGAATCGCAGGAATCTTCTACAGTATTTTGCGATCGGGATATAGAGATATGCGTCCTGCACCTCCAGTGATGCAAGCCAACCCCCTGGTGTAACATCAGGATCAGGCCTGATCAGGTGACCATCCTGAAACGTTTGTATGCCATGAAGGTGTTCAGATTGCTGAGGTCTAGTATTGGGCGTAAATCCCTTGTCTTTTTGGGTACTAAAATGAAGTGGGAATAGTACCCCTTTCCCCTCTGGATCCATGGGACTGGCTCTATGGCCTCTTTTGTTAGGAAAGCCCGTGTCTCCAGCGCTCACGACCGGCCAGTTCGGAGAACAGACTCGGGTTGCGAGGGTGGTGGGGAGGGAGGAATGAGCCACCCCAACGGATGCTCTCCTCCCTCAGGGGTGGAACCCTACCACATTCGTGTGTTCCAAGTCACCTTCACGACCGTGGAAGCACTTCCGATCACGTGAGGGACGCAGGCGGCGCCCGCTTGCCGTGCCGGGAGGGGACGCCAGCTGCGCATGAGGGTTTGGTGCCATTAGCACACCGCTACTCGGGACGACGCCCTAGCGCGGGCGCCTCAGGGGCGGGAAACTAGGGGAGAAAACGAAAACCTCTCGGCAGCCTAAGATGATAGCCCTCGAACATCCGGACCACAGTGGAGGGACAGACCCCAATGTGCAAGGAGGGAGGGGGCACTCTAGGGGCAGATCCCGGCGGAGGTGGAATGGAGTTGAGAGGAAGGAAGGAGAGGGCTCCGAGAGCAGAGAAGGGGCAAAAAGAAAGAAAGTAAAAAAAAAAAAAAAAAGGAAAGCCCGTGTCTCTTCCCGAATCAGCATTGCACGCTGTTTTGAATATCGGGAGAGAAGTGGTGGTCTGGATGGTGGTTGCCCGGTGAATTCTATAGAGTGCCCTCTCTGAATGAGCTGGAGGACCCATTGATCAGAGGTGATCTGCTGCCATCCTGGTATGTATTTGAAGAAACAACCCCTGACCGCCTCTTTCCCCTGGGTTGGAGGGAGAGGAGGGTCCATCAGTGAGTCAGGCAGTGGAGGGGGAAGGGAGGTTTGCCCGAGGAGATTTTGTGTTCCTTGTACCTGCTCCCCCTGCAGTTCGAGAGGGGCCCTTTCCGCCAAAGCTTCCTCTCTGCTGTTGTCCAAATCAAGGCTGCTGGCCCTGTTTGGCTCTGAAACGGTTCTGCTGCCTCCGAAATGGCTTCGGCTTTGGCCTGTACATGGCTTCTATGGTCCGAGCTGCCTTTCCTCCATCTTGCAATTTTGTTATTATCTTCGCGGATTCATCTCCGAAAAGAACCAAGCCTTTGAAAGGGACGTCTAGTATGTCCTTCTGGACATCCAGTATAAAGCCCGATACCCTCAACCAGGAGTGTCATCTGAGGCACACACCTGATGCTGCATTTCTTGTGGCTGAATCTGCTGAATCATATGCCGCTCTGAGCACTTGTGTGCCCACATCAGATCCTGTCTGTAGAAGCTTTGTGAGCTCTTCCTTTTGGTCTCCATCTGGAAGGTTTTTCACCAAATCCAGGCCTTGCTCCCACAGGGCATTTTTAAATTGGACCATGTGGGTCAAGACGTTTAATGAGCGGATGGAACATGTTGCTGAGGCATACATTTTTCTCCCTATGGAGTTGAGCTGCTTTGACTCCTGGTCCGGGGGCTGGGTGCTCAGATGTTGTGGCCTCTGTGACCTATCGTATGTGGCAGTGAAGGAGCTCTGTATAGGCGAGCCGCCTTTTTAGGGACTGCCAAGGAAGTGAAGGGGTGCTTCCAAGCAGCCTTGGTCACGTCCTGGAAGGTATCGACTAACGGCAGGTCCACCACTGGTTTGGGATCTTTTTGTCTTAGATATGTAGTGAGGTGTCACCTTTTGGAATCTAAGTCTTCTGTGTCCCACCCCATGTTATCTTGGATATGCCTCACTATATCCATAAACGTTGGGTCATCTTGGGGGGGGGGAACTAGGCAAATCCCTTGGATCTGGTGAAGGGATGCTGAAGGGAGAGCCTGATCTGGAGGATACATAAGAGGAGAAGTGAGATTCATGCAAAGAAGAGGAATCTGACCTCCTGCAGTGCTTCTTAGACCTGTGCATGCTTGGTGAGCGGGAAGGGGTCTGTGATGGAGACCTCTGACGCTTTTTCTCTTTATGCCTCCTCAACCTGTGCATGCTCGGTGAGTGGGAATGGATCTGTGATGGAGGCAGCTTTTTCTCCTTAGACCAGCCCCTAGGTTTTGGACTTTCCTCTTTAGCGGGTGGTCTGGTTGGGCTTTGATCTTTTGGAGGAGGTTGGTCCTCCACAGGCAGCTTGTTGGGAATGACATCCTTCCTGATGGCTTCCCAGCAGTAGGAAAACAATCCTGGTGCTGGTCCAGGGAGTCAGGGCCTGTAGCAGAGGCCAACTTGGAGTGCGCTTTGCCTGGGCGATCTGTAGAAGCAGATCGGCCTGCAAAGCCTGAAGGCCGGCTGTGAGTATGGTCCGTAGGACAGACTTTAAGGGGCTGGAGAGTGGATTCAATACCAGAGCCACCTGACATCTGGACTTTGGCCAGTGGAGGTTGGGTCTTTGTCCGAGATGGAGACCTGTTGGAGCGGGTTGTCGAATCCAAGCCCCCCCCCTTGAGTGGGACGTCCATGTGGATGGGGAGCACTCTTTCTTCCTTTCCCTCCGTTTTTCTTTATGCTTCCCCAACTTATGAGAGGACCCTTCCCTGGAGGAGGTACTTTTTTTTGCATTGCTGCTAATATTTTCTCTGAGAGAAAGGTCTCAAACTTTTTGGCGGCGGATCCTCGTGCGGTTGTTAAAGTTTTGGCAAATGGCCTTAGTGTCGTATTTCGGGCCGAGGAACCTGACACAGGCTGCATGCTTGTCCTTAAACGGGATTTGCTTGCCACAAGCACACTTTGAGGCGTGCCTTTCAATGAACGACATCCGGGAAGATGACATACAGCAAAGAAATACAGCTGAACTTTTTCTAATAAAAAAAATTAAATAAGATACTTAAGTAATGGCGTCGTTTGTTAGCTGAAGACATCCGTGGAGCCGATTCTTGCGAGTCGATGGCAGGAAATGAACTGAGGAACGCTGGGGTACCGCCCCTTTTATGATGCAGGGAACATCGGGGGCAGGGACGATGTCGGGGTGGTCCCTGGCTGGATGTAGCTAGCTAGAAGTTTTCTGTGGGTTCCTGCTGCCTGCCAGCTTCAGTTCTAATGGTGTAACCTGCTGAAAGAGCTGTATCTTGAAGTAAGATCACTGTAGTTCAACGGGAGAAAAAAAGATTGCTAGTGTGAACCCTGTGTCAGTCAGTTCCTGTGCACAGGGGCTCCACACACAAAGGCAATGCAGTGTTTTGACACTGGAGTCTGTGGGTTTCAATACCCACCTCAACTGTGCAGTTTTTATTTTCTTACTGACCAGCTGCCCCCACTATCCTAGATGTACAGTTTAAGGGACATATCTGTCCTGTCTATCTCCCCCCCACATCAGTAAAACTGGCCATTCTGTTACAGTTCACATTTTCACAATTTACTGTTCCTCCAACCTCAGTGGCTGAGAAGTGTCATAAAATCTCCCAGTGTTCCAAATAGCTCTTTGTTAGATGCCCATACTTAGGTTTGTTCGCAGTACAGTTTATGACCCCTCTTTTTGCACTGTTGTAGAAGTGAAAACGCCCCTTTATTTTGGGTATTGAGAGCTATAGAGGAAATCTCATGTTTCCTCCCCAGCTGCTTCATTGCTGTCGCTTCCTACAATAAGACACTTATGAGCATGTTAGCACCCGACCCCTAATGTAATAACTGACACATATACTCCTCCTATAGGTTGCATCAGTGTGACTGTTATGAAAGAAGGACATTACACTTACAAGAAGCATTATGGAACAGGCAGTTTCCAAGAAGTCAGGAAGGGAAACCAGGCACTCCAGTCACTTGCTGGTAGACGTTGTTCACAAAGATTCCGCAAACATTTGCAGAATGAATCACATTTATTAAAAACAGCAAACACATTGGTAATATTAGACAGACAGGAGGATGGTCCCCCTGTGAACCAACGTTTCAAATGACACTGCTTTGTCAAACACCTTGGCAAAGCATGCACAGTGTCACGTGAAACGTTAGTCCATGGGGAGGAGGGGCATTCTCCTTTCTGCCTGATATTACCATTGTTGTTTTAAAAAAGGTGATTCCCTTTTAAAATGCTTATTTGAGGAGTCTTTGTGAACAACAGCATATACCTGTAAGTGACTGAGTGCTTGGCTTCCCTTCCTGATGTTTGTGTTTTTCACTCGAGCACTTGTGCCCCTTGTTGGCTTTCGCTGCTGTTTCCAAGAAGTGTAGCATGTAGGAATGTAAAAATTATATACTGAAAGCACAAATGTCCAAATTATTTTTGGGATCTCTCTCTCCCAACCACATATATGCATGGTAATAACGTGTCAAAGTCTGAGCAAAGCATGATGGGAAGCAGTATGCAAATCCTTGTGTAGGACTGACTGACAAGGCTTTACCTGAACAGTAATTGCCCAGAAACAAGCATTTTCACTTCTTCCAGTTTAGCAAGAGTACAAGTATCATTTTTAGAGGAAAGCTGCACTGCAGAAAAACACAGCAACTATCTTACTTCATTGAAAATGTCAGGCGCATGTGACAGCAAGAAATAATTATAGTGCTCTAAAAGGGAATATTTTTTTTCTTTAGTAATATACTAACGCACAAGTCACATTTTCACCTGGAGAGCCACCAGAGATGGGCAGAAGGGACCTTGGTTTAATATTTTCATGGTGGAGGAAGATTGTTCACCTTGAGCAAGTGTTTCATCCGAAAGATGGGACCTCAATAGTGCAACACCCCCTAGTTTCAGTATTGGGTATCAGTCCAAGTTCCTGCTGTGGGACTAGAAGAACCCATGACCAAAGTCACTGATTTACAGTGATTTATGAAATGCCAATTTCAAGACTTGAAATTCCGGGAATTGTACCAGTGATTGTTATTCCAATTTCCAGATTTTATCAGGATTCTATTGCCATTCTTTTAATAACAGAGCACAATCTCCAAGGAGCATCACAAGTGGGGGCTCTGAAAGGAGCTGCTTAGACAGACAATGCAGCTGCACTGACCCCAGTTTTGGGGTGGAGATGGTGGGGGGAGGACAGATTTCACTGTTAATTGTGAAGATCAAAGGTGACTGCACTTGCGGTGTCGCCGAGCCCCAGACTCCACTAGGGGTCAGGCATGCACCGGCCGTTGGTCTCCCCCCTCCCTGCAGACGGCGAGCAGTCTGTCAGATGCTCGATCCATCTCCTCCCCTGCTGACCCACAGCAGCCTGTGTTCACTCCCAAACATGGGTCGCTGGCATGGCGCAAGGTATGGCACCCAGCGCCTCAAACCTCAGTGCCACCCGACTGACTAGAGCCCGGATCTCTGATGAAAATTCTCACAGAAGGGTGACCAGCAGACCTTAAAACGAAGGGCCAATTATTCACGTCACTGAGCAGGAATTCATTCATACATTTTGAATCAACCACGGCCAGTCTATACAAAAAAGAATTAAAGATCCCTGCCATGTTTGACTGCATCCTCAATAAGGTCTACTGGGCAAAACTTCATATTAATTGCAATTATATGACAGGTTCTCTGTTCTAAACCAATCAGAACACAGGAAAACTGTCTGTTACTATCCCACAAACTACAATCATGTTTTAGATATGCCCACAGTAGGTTATCCATATTCTGGCAACGCTCACAGTAGGTCATCCACATTTCAGGCACGCCGATGGTAGGTTATCCATTTTGTCCATGGACAAAAAAGGGGGAACATAGGCATGTTCCTCTAAAGCTGCTTCCTCGGAGCCAGTGTAGCACAGTGCTTAAGAGATCTGAGCTGCAAACCTGGAGAACTGGGCTTTAATCCCACATCCACCACTTGCGTACTGTGTGATTATGAGCAAATCACCTAAAAACTACCATAGCACTTTTAAAATCCTGGGTTCAAAATTTCTAGTCGTATAATAGTTATAATATTCAGTTAGCTGGAGTATACTCAGAATAACTGGCTTCAATGGTTGATCAAAGACCTTGGCCTTCAGCCTCGGCATTTACTCATCCATTTCAGCCGGTTATTTCTTTGTATACTCCAGCTAGCTGAATGTTATCACTTAATTACACATGAAAGGGTCCTTGATATTCAGAGAATAATTAAATAATATTATATATATATATATATATATATATATATATATATATATATATATATGTATGTCACAAAACAAAATGGTTATATTAAATGCTGCAGCTGAAAATGGGTTAAAATCTACGTTTAGACCTTAGGTCTTCTTCAGGAAATATAAAAGAGAAAAACAAGTTAGTGTAGAGGAGGTAAAATGAGAGATATATATGTGGAGAAAGAAGAAGGGGAGGCTAAGGGAGAAGAAGTGATAAATGGTAAGATTAAAAGAGAATCTGAGAAACAAAAGGTGATGATGGGAAAGATAAAGCATAATGGGAGAGAAAGAGCTGGGAAAGTTCCCAGGTGGAGACTATTAACAGGGCCTTCTAAGAAGGCTGAAAGGTGACAAATGTGTGGAAGGAGACAGAAATGGAGACATATGGTGAAAATGTAAAATAAATGAGTACAAAACAAATTGACTTTAGGGAAAAAAAGGGATGGCTGAAAGATGTTAGTGGAAAATAAGTCTATCATTTAAACCAGAGGGCTGCTGGGAGCCAAGGCGGATGATCAGCTTGGCTTCCATGTTTTTTCTATGGTCAGGATCCCGGAAGCCCTGCTGAAGGACACAAACAGAAAGGTCATTGACATTGTGGTCCCTGGAGATAAAGTGGGATACAATGGGTTTAGCAGTTTCACCATTCCTGACTGCTCTGTAATGTTCCCTGAAATGGTCAGCAAGACGCCTACCAGTTTCTCCGATGTAAATAGCTGAACACTTCCTGCAAAGAACACAATACACCACATTAGTGGAGGTGCATGAGAACTCCTTGGTGATGTGAAAAACACCTGTAGGCCCCAATCTCAGTCACACTGGAAATAAATTTGCAGGTGTAGCAGTGAGCCCTGTTGCAAGGTTTGGTACCTGGGGAGGAACTGTTAGGAGTGGGTAGGCTGCTTTTAACCAGGAGATTCCATGAGTTAGGTGGCGCGGTAGGAGGCAATAGGTGGTTCTGTAAAGGAAGCACCAATGTTGAGGTCAGTTTGCAAAATGGGAAAGTTACTAGTGATGATCCTGAGAAGAGAAGGTGTGCTCTGATGGAAAGGAAGAACTAGTGGAATTCGCCGTTGTTCTTGTGTGACAGTATCCCTCCTGCGGGGGTCAAGGTTACGGGGCATGTTACTGACGCAGGAGAGTGCTCTGTCCACTGTGCTTTTAGGGTATCCCCTGTTGATAAAAAAACTATGCATTATTTGGGTCTGCTCAGCAAAATCTTCCTCTTCACTGCATACCCTGCGAAGTCTAAGAAACTGTGAATAAGGCAGGCCATTCTTGACATGTTTAGGATGGAAGGAGCTATGGAGGAGGAAACTGTGAGAGTCAGTGGGTTTGTAATAGACTGATGTCTTCAGACCAGTGTTCTGGACTGAGAGCTGGATATCCAGAAAAGGCAGTGTAGAGGAAGATACTTCAACGGTGTACTGAAGGGAAGGATGGGCCGTGGTGAACTTGTCAAGGAAGACTTGGAGGGTCTCCCTGGAGCAGGAGGTGGCCCCCCACAGTCATCAATGTAGCGTTTGTAGAGTTCAGGCACAGTCCCTGTGAATAAGAGAAAAAAACGTTCCTCCCAACCCACAAACAGATTAGCAAAGCTGGGACCCATCTTGGTACCCATGGCAACTCCACTGACCTGCTGAAAAAAACTGTTATTAAAAGGAAAAGCATTGAGTGTAAGAACCAGTTCTGCCAGATGAGTTAGTGTGTGTGTGGGTGGCTGCTGGACTTCCCGCTTGTTCAAGAAATGCTGCAAAGCTGCATTTTATATATATATAGACACATTTTTGGTTAATAGTTCACATATTCTCAGTATTTAGTGTTCCTTTTTTTCAGAATCAGTATAGCATAGTGGTTAAAGACACTGAGCTACAAACCTGGAGACCTGGGTTTGAATCTCATCATCCCCCACCTGCATACTGAGTGACCCCGAGCGAGTCACTGAACTTCTTTGTGCTCCCAGGTTGCACTTGGAAATGAGCTCCGGCTTAAGGGTGCCTTTCCTGCTTAAACAATTTCCCCTTCATTTTTCTTCACAAAAATCCAGTTGAAAACAGGATCACTACCCGTTGCTACACATCACCTGCTCTGGCTACCTGTTTAGACGTGACACCACAATCCTCTGTTAAGACATCATAACTGTTTCCACGGCAACATACTGTGATGTCACAAGCGGGGGTCATGATGGGTGCAAACAAGCAGGTAGGGTAAATGAAGTCTAGGGAACAATGATCTGCTTCTATGATAATGTACAGTTATACTGAAAACTGGACAGCTAAACACAGAAAATTCCTGCATGAAATGTGGATAACAATCAGATGATTTTTCAAAACGTCCCACAGAGATATCAAAGCCTGTTCAAAATCAGAAGGTAATCCTTATATGTCCATTTTGTGCAACTGCCGTTACTGGAGTTTTAGGTGCTAAAGAAGCTGTTTGGGGGGTTGAAAACGACGTTCACTGATTCTGCACAGTGGCCAGCCGGGGTCTGAGCATGTCATAATGAAGAGGCATTCAGCTACTGGGGAGGGACGGCACTGGCACCCTGCCATTCGCAGACATCCCGTCAGCCAACCATGGAGAGGGCTGCAATCAGCTGTGAAGACAGCTGTTTGCCCCTCCACATCTCTGGGGCTGTGGAAAAGAATGCAACCATGGTGACACCAAACATGGGGGTAGGGGACAGGGGGACCCGAGGGAAAAACAGAAAGGTTTACAAAAAAGAAAGCTCTTTGGGTTGCATCCCATACTGGATTACATCCACATAGTAGCATAAGAGGAGATCCTGAGATATAGGGGCCCCATAAAAATGGACAGATAATTGCTGGAGAGGCAATTTTCATGCAGTTATAAACCTGCAATAAAAAGGCTAGAAGGCATCTCACACACCAAGAGGCACAGTATGTATCCCTCTCATATTATGGAAATCTTCGCTAGCTATCTCATACCCAAAGATAGCGTGCTGTGATACTGACGTTATTGTAATGCTATTTTTAGACCGAAACTTGATTTGGTTAGATTCACTTGAAAGTCAGTACTGAAATAAATCTGATCTGCTACCAAAATATTAAAATCACAAGAAAAATCATAGCATGTTTCTTTAACCAATTCGAGACCTGAGATGGAGCCCACCAAGGCAAAGTCTTAGCTACAGTGGGGTCCCAGGGAAAGCAGGCAGCAAATCACAGATATTATAATAGCTTATCCAAAAGACAATTCATTTTTATATATATATTTTTATTATGCTCCTGTCTCCGACTTGTCCCTCTCCCACCCACCCAGCCCCATCACCCAGTGACTTACTCTACCTCTGCCTTCATGGCTACTCCCCCCCCAACCCCATGGCAGGTCGTTGGCATTCCCTAAGCCCCTTCACAGGTACAGATCTGGCAGAGGAGGTGCCTAGGTCACCAGTATCAACCTGCCAGTCAGGGGTTTTCCATGTTCTTCCCGCTCTCCAGAAAGCTGATAGCGAGAGTGCGCAAGCATGTGTCATGCAGCACCAGCCAGCATCCTCCCTCTGTGGCTCCACCTGTCACCCAGGTGACCCTCGCACAGTGGCGGCTCTCTTCCTTACTCTGCGGAGGAGAGTGCAGGCTGGGAGGTTCAATCCTCCTTTCCCCAGCTAGCCCTACATTACCCTGGCTTGCTCTCAAACCCAGGTCCCAGGTTTTGTGAAAAGTAGCCCTACCGCTGCACCAACAGGTGGGCTTTTATACAAAAGAAAATTAAGCTAAGTTATTTATCATAAATAACAGCATCTTAATATGGGCCAAGGGGAAGTATTCAAACACAGTGGGAGTCAGGTGCTGGAACGACTGCCAGAGGACACAAAGAGTTCTGCAAGGGAACTGGTTTATCTGATAGTTCAAAGGGGATAGGTTCAGATACAGCATTTGTGAGGAGAGTGGTGACACCATCAACAGGCTGCAAGTGAGGAATGTGGTAGTTTGCATTCAGGCTAACAGGGGGAGAAGACCCCACACAACAAAAACTAGGGGAGGGTGGGCACTAAGAATAGAAAGATGGACAGGAGTACACCTATGGGGGAGAGGACTCACCCCATGAGTCCACTAACGGGTGCACAAGTTGCAATATACTGTCATACTTATATGTTTTACTGCTACAGCACAGTGTAGCTGAGGTAGTACAGAGTCCTCGCAACAGGAAGGTGAATGTGTAGTGTGAGGGCTCTATTTTCTGTGTAAACAAGGGCCCGCATATAATGAAGAGATAAGGATTGAATGGCTCAGGTAAATATGTACAGAGGCCCACCCTTCCAGGAAAGACATATGCATGATTGCGTCTGTATTTGCATGTAAGGTGTGAAAATCAATACAAAAGTGTAACAAATAAGTAAAAATGTCCCTAATGGAATTACATGTTTGCAAACATATTATAAGAATATGCTCTTGGGTTCTTTCTTTATTACCTCCATATTGTGTCCCCAGCACCTCACTATTTCCTGATCCCCAAAAGATCTCTCTCTCTCTTGCTGTCCACTGGATTGTCCGTGCTCATGCTCACACCTCCAATTCCTCTGCAGTTCCTTGGATGCTGGTGTCTCCCTGCTCGGCCCTCCTGTGACCACATGGAAGGAAGCAGCCTCTAGTTTATGAACAGACAACTGGAGGGAAGGGGTGGAGTCAGCTTGCTTGCAGTTCAGGTGGCGGAGGAGCTCATGAGGGGCTGTTATCCAGTATGCTAGAGGGGATTATTTTCCTCCTGTTCGGTAATCTCTCCTATCTCCTGCATGCAACAACATTCTTTGGGGAGGGGCTGGTGGCATGTGATCATGCACACCATCTAAGGGACTATCACCACAGCTCCATCAGGTGTTGTGACTACAGAGGGGCATAATGGGCTTCCCTTTCTGGGACGAGAGTATGCTCTGTAACCCTCCCTAGAGGCCTCCATTCCTGACATCCCAAGCTCCGGGAACAAACCTGAGCTGGCAGTGTGCCAAAGCTTTCAGTTATCACGTGGTGCCATGCAGCCGGCTTGCATGGGTTTAAAAAAAACAAACATTTAACTGCCTTAACAATATTTTGAGCCACCCCCACTCCCCAGTACAGCTCTGGGCCATCCTTGTGCACTCAAGATATCATAGCCTTCTAATAACAAGACTGGGGGTGTCATGCTCTGACTGGGAAATTTGGCCAGGGAATAATAGTGACAGCCAAGGAAAGGAGACAAAGGCATCCCCCTTCAGGTCATGGACCTTCTGCTAAAGAGGAGTCATTGTCTTGGATCAGAAGATACCATGGGATTTGTCCCCTGTGGTGGAACAGGTTGGTGAGGTAGATCCAAGTAACATCTGGTTGGCAGTGAGAGAAAACTCTAAAGTACATGTGATGGTCAGAGCGCCCAACAGTCTCCAGTGAGCCTCCTTCTCTCTCTCAGGCCTCTGCCACGAGACCATCTGGACCAGCGTCACCACTGTCAGGGTCCTCTCTTTAGCAAGAGCTCAGACCCCAGTGCTCCGACGGCCTTTTTCTACCACATTCTACCATTTAGACTTTCTACAGTGAGGGTCTTTGCTCTGGGTAGAGCACACTCTACTCTCTCAGATGCCGTTTACTATACACCCCTTTTATCCAGGTACCCTTCTCTCAGAGATGCAGTCACAAACAACCAGTTACTCCAGTATTTAGAAAACTAACTAATTTATTTATACACGCTGGTTGTGTAAATACAACAGTAATTGTCAGGTATAACACTATTTACACATAATAAAACAACATACACATACAGTATTATAAAAGAAAACTTGCACACTTGTGCAGGTAAACACTTCTATCTTTCCTACAAGTTACAGAGTCTTTTTTTTTTCCACATACAGTTTCTGGGTTTTAAAAGTTTTATCCGGCCCCTACACCCAGCGATCCCCCAACATGGCTCGTTATTGGAGGAGCATGCGCCTGCACGCATTTGGGCTGCCCTCCCTACCAGTCACGCTGTTAATCACCTGCGCCCCGCATCTCTAACCTCCATTCGTGACGGTGGAACTGCAGGCTGGTGGCCCCACCCCTTATCCGGGAGAGGAGAGCCAATGCTCGATCCTGCTCCCCACCCCACCTCCACCCCGTGCGGCAAACGCTGACCCGAGTTCATTCCCGAACTTCGGGTTTGCCGATCAGCACAAGGTGTGGTGTCCAGCGCCTCAACCCTCTGCACCACCAGGCCGGATGTTACAGAGTCTTTTTACCTCAGTATCCACTAGCCTTGTTTATTTATTTTTATTTATTTCAAAGTTTAACCAGGAAGGCACACTGAGCTGGGATGTTCGTTTCCAGGTGCGTCCTGGGGGAAGGGATAGCAATACAAATATAACAATACAACTATAGCAATATGCAATACAATAAGTAGTAGATCACATGCAACACTAGCACATACTAGTGTGAATAATTACATTGGTCATGTATGGTAAGCATAAGTAATACACAAGTCATATACAGGAAACATAATAGCAGTATTACATACAGCTGGGAGAATGTAACAGAGATAACTTGCACTGTGAGAGCCCAAGGCCAACTGCAGATGGCAGTGGCTGTAATAAAAGAAAGTAAAGACAAGACTTAAAGCAGGGTTGTGGGGTGGAAGTAGACATAGCTTGAGCGGATATGTGATGAGAGGAATCAAGGTAGAGTCGGGGAGGTAGGTTGGAGTTAGAGCATACTGATGGACTGAGTTTAGTCAGTATTAGGCTGTGTGTGTGGCAGATCCACTCTGAGGTGGAAATTGACCTGGGGTGTAGGGGATAACATGGGAGAATTATGGACAGGTACAGACTGGGGAGGTGTGTGCTCGGAGTGAGTAGGGAGGGAAGCAGGGGTGGGAGCTTCTCGGATGGTGGGGGGAGGACATTCCATAGTTTAAGGCAGCAGTATGAGAAGGCAGCTTGACCAACAGTGGAGGTCCTGTGGGGAAGAGTCAAGGATTTCCTCCCACAGTTGCAGAAGTAGTAGATGGAGAGAATAGGGGTAGAAATAATATTTGTTAGGTAGGAGGGAGTGACCTGAACCAGAATGGAGGAGGCATCTGGTCGGGGGAGAACAGGAGAGGGCAAAGCGACAGAAGGAGTTATATATAGAGTCCAGTCTGCCACGGGTGGACTTGAGGGTGGCACTGTAGACCATGTCAGCATAGTCAAAAGTGGGCAGGATCATTTTCTATACTATAACACGATGTGCTAGTAGAGAAATGCAGTCCCGGTTTCTGTATAGAGCACCAAGCTTGGGGTGCAGTTTCTTTTCGATTGCATTCACATGTACTGAAAAGTCCATGTGTTGGTCTAGTCAGACCCCAAGGTACGTAAAGGAGGTGACGTTTGCTAAAGCCATCCCGTCCAGGGTGTGGAGTATTGGGGGGGGGGGTTCTACAGAGTCTCTACCTTGTGCTGAAGGTCATGGAGACAGTCTTTTGACGTTTAGGAAAAGTTTGTTGGTGTGGCACCAGTGTTGAACCTTGTCGAAATCCTACTGGAGTCTTGCTGCCACTTCAGCTTGGGAGACACCAGAGGTGAATAGGATGGTATCATCCGCATACATGTGGATGGCAGTTGTACAGCAGCCAGTTGGTAGATCGTTGAGGAATATCAAAAATAAGATTTGGCCAAGTACTGAGCCTTGGGGGACCCCAGTGTTGATGGGAAGGGGAGGGGAAAGGGAGTCACCAGTCTTGACAGATTGCGATCTACCTTCAAGATAGAAGTGGAACCAGGTGGAGGCAGAAATCGATAGTCCGGTGACATTCAGTTTGTGTAAGAGGAGCAAGTGTGATACAATGTCGAAGGCCTTAGCCACATCAGCGAATACTGCTGAAGTTAGCTGCCTTTGGTCCATACTAGTGAGTATGGAATCTGTTAGCCACAGGAGGGAAGCAGTGGTTGACTGGGATTTGTGGAAGCCAGACTCGAAGGGGGTGAAAAAGGAGGAATCTAGGAAGGGAGAGAGTTGGGAGAGCACAATGTGCTCCTGAAGTTTAGCCAGGATGAGGAGATGCGAGACTGGACTATAATTACCAGGGTTAGTGGGATCACCTCCGTTAGGTGGGGGGATGACTGTAGAGTGTTTCCAGGCAGATGGGACAGAACCCAGAGAGAATGATAGGCTTAGGAGAGCTGTTAGCAGGGAGGAGATAGCAGGGGCAGAAAGACAAAGGAGTTTGGAATCAAGTCCATTGGGGCTTTTGCCCTTGCTAGGGTTTAGCGCTAGTAGGGCCTTGAAAGTATCTGTAGGGGCGATAGGAGAGAAGGAGAAAGAGGGGGTTGTACTCGGGTTGTTGGGGGAGGTGTTAGGGGGTGATAGTGGGTCAGTGGGTGGGGAGTGAGGGGAACAGGATGAGGAAGAGGGGTTGGGGAGAGTGAAAGGAGTGAATATGTGCATGAGGTGAAGGAGATGAAGGATTCAGCCACCTTGGGGGGGGTCAGTTAGGGTGAAATTACCTACCTTGAGGAGTGGTAATAGGGGTTGGGCAGGAGTCAAGAAGAGGGACTGGACCACTTTCCAAAATTTATAATGTTGGCTTAGACGGGTGGAAAAGGAGGTGGAGAAATGCTCAGTTTTAGTGTATCTAGTAACCTTGGTACATGCGTTCCTCAGACAGCGGTAGTTAAGGAGGTCTGTGAGGGAGCCTGAAGCCTTATGGGTTTTCCAGGCTTGGTCACTAGCGCACATGCAAGCTAGCAGTGCGGCACTGACCCAAGCGAGGTGAGATTCTCGTACCCTTGTGTATTTGAGGGGGGGCATGTAGGTTCAAGATGTTTAAGAATTTGGTTGAGAGGGGGGTGCCAGAGAGCCATCTTCCAGGTTGGCAGTATTTCCTCTATTCTCTCTCTTCCATGTGGCAGAACTTTATTAAAAAATTAAAAATCAAGAAACTTCTCCTAAATCCTGGTGGCAGAACTCGATTCACTACGTGTTTCTGAATATGGAGATATCACATTTAACATGGGCAGAACAAAAAATCATCAGGGACAGCTTAAAAACACACTACCGAGCTGCAACAAGGCTGCTGAAGCCTCGAGGGAAAGCAACGCGGAAAACTCTGAGAGCCAGTCGGAACCTCCATGGCATACTTTGCTGGAGTCCATCTGGGCCATTGACTCCAAAATCTAAAAAAAACACTGCAAAAACTGGAGAAGCACGACACAGCTATAGTACAACTCAATGGGTCCCTGGCAGAAACAGATAAGAGGGTAGTTTCAACCCTAGACACGGTAGTCACCATCACTAAAGAGAATGGTCAGCTCCGTGGATGTCTGGAGTCACTTGAAAACAAAACCAGAGCTGGAAACATTAGAATTGTGGGACTTCCCGAAGGTGTGGAGGGGACAACGTTATTACCCTACCTCCTGAGTTAGATGAAAGAAACTTCAAATTTTACAGAAGAATTCCCCTTGGTTTCACTCCCCAAAGCGTATAGAGTGAACCCGAGGATTCGCTCATCTTCCTCCAACCAGTCCCATACTATCCTCCTGAAATCTACAGGCTCTGAAATTCAGGACTGGATACTGACAGCAGCAAGAGCAACTTACCCACTGAAGGTCAATGGCGAAGGCATCAAAATGTATCCGGATCTTTCATTCCAGACCCGCGTTAGGAGGAAGGCCTTTGATGCGGTGAGGCATAGACTTTGCGCTCTTGGGATTATCCATTCCTTCCTGCTACTGGCCCAACTCAGGGTCATAGATGGAGGAAGACATGGCAATTTTCGAGCCCTCAAGATGCAGGATGATGGATGGAGTTGATAGAGCTTGAATTTGCGGCTATGAAAGAACCCAGTGATATGCAGAGCTCAGATTTCGATGAGGACTGAAGGACTATACCGAAGCCTATTCCATAGTAGGCCGGGACTTGTCTTACTAATGTAACCCAGGAGATCTCTACTTATTTTAATGGCGCTCTATCGCTGGAACTTGGAGAGCGATCCGATCTGGTTTGGCCATTTTTTTTATTTTCTGTGAGTGTTACGGTAGGGGCTGTATATTTGACGGTATTTGGGTGTAATCGCTATTCGACTCAAGCGGGTGGTCCCGCCACTGTAGTGGTCCCTATTCATTTTTTCTCCCATTATCAAGGGCATATATAAGGTTGGGCCTGGATATTTGTTAAGGGGTTTATAAGAAGAAAACTGTTATAGTTAACTGCAGTTGAGAGTGTTACTACCTATACTTGAATATAGAAATTATTCTTTTTTTCTTTCTTTCTTCCTAATAATACTATCTGCCGGGAATAGTTATTGATTCTGTGGTGGTTGGGAGTTCTAGAGGGAATCAGTGTTTATGTATACAAGTTCTACCTAGCTTTACCAGGCTTTTAAAGCAATCTATAAGATTGTGGTTGTTCGCTCTATCTAGTCCTCCCTTCTATAAAATGCCTTTACCTATGAAGAGGCTGGCATTTGGAGTGACTTTAGATTCATATCGGGGCTCATTACCCAGGACTTCCCCATTCCTTTTGAATAAGATTACAGGGGCACTAATATGTGCTTTAAAAATGTTTCCTAACGATGTAAAATCATTCCAATCCTGCACCATGTATGAGATTCTGTGGATACAGATTGTCTGCTTAAACAGAAAATGAAAAACAGAAAGTTAAAAAAAAAAAAAGGATTTGGTTGAGAAACAGCTGAGGGCTGCATCTGTTGAGCTTGCCGTGGTAATAAGTGACCAGTTGGAATGAGCTATGTTCTGTAAGTAGGGGCCCCAGGTTTAGAGAGTGGAAAGAGCATAATAAAATCAGTTTTTTTTTTTGGGGCTTTTAGTGCGGTGGACTTTCGGACACAGTAAATCTCATGTGATAGTTACTCAGGTAGTCAGGGAGGATACCAGATTGAATTACACGATGAGGATGTGAGGTATGGGCCCAGTCTGGGAGGGTGTGGTTGTAGAATTTGAGGTTTAGTTTTGTGGGGGTTGTGATTTAGGCCCTGTCCACACTACACCAGAAAAATCCCTCTGTAGCGTTACAGAGGGTCCAAACCGTTACCATAATGGTTTGCGTTTACACTGGCAATGTCACAGAAAGTGTTTTAAAAACTGTTGTTGAAAACTGGTATTTTGGGCCTGTCTACACTACATAAATAAAATCCTATAATGTTATCAATGGTAAGGTGGCTGTACTGTAACGTTTTGGCCCTGTCTACACTGCACTGAGAATCTGTAACACTGAAACCGATACAGACTGAAAACGTTACAGTGCATCCACACTACCACTGAAAACACTTTGAAAACGTTACAGGATTTTATTTGTGTAGTGTGGACAAGGTTAAACAGAGCTTTGAAACCATTACAGACACCGTTGCTGAAACCACCTCACAACAGGTTTCTGTAACGGTTACAAAAACACTTTCTGTAACGTTACCAGAGTAAATGCAAACCATTATGGTAACTATTTGGACCCTCTGTAACATTACAGGGGGGATTTCCAAGGGTAGTGTAGACAGGGCCTTTCAGTCTGTAATGGTTTCAAAACATTACAGATTTTCAGTGCAGTGTGGACAAGGCCTAATTGGTTTAGATTGAGGGAACTGATTTCAGAGCAGGCTTTGCAATTTGTAGGTGAGACCCTCAACCTCTCTCTGCAGACACACAGTCTGACTCCCATTTTGGACACACAGAAACCCCAGCGAAAAGAGGGAGAAACAATCTGGGTTAACATAGAAATATAGACTTTGACGGCAGATAAGGACCACTTGGCCCACCTAGTCTGCCCATTTCCCTACCTACAGGATAAGCTGCAGATCCAAGTTAACCAACAGCCTATTTCTTCCTACCCCCCACAAGAATTACCTTATGTCTGTCCCATGCATTCTTGAATTCTACCAGTTTTAGACCCCACAACCTCCTCAGGAAGGCTGTTCCATGCGTCCACCACCCTTCCTGTGAAAAAAATACTTCCTCACATTGCCCCTGAGCCGTCCCCCCTCTATCTTCAAATTGTGTCCCTTGTTCTTGCACATCTCTTTTTCTGAAAGATGCTACCCTCTTGGACTTTGTTGATTGCACTGAGGTACTTAGCAGGTTGAAGCATTTATGCCCTCTCTCCCCCATTGTCTTGGTCAAGCGAGGCTGATGTCACTTCCCTATACCCAGGTTCATCCGACTGGCTGAAACTGCTTCAGGCCTGGAATTTTGGGTGATGTCTACTTTGTGATATTATCTGTCCTTGGTGTCTCTGGGACCCAACTTCCTCTTGCAGATTATTTAGCATCTGAATGCATGTGTTCAGATGCCACTGAGACAGACTCAGGGCCAGATTAAGGGGAGGACAAATGGGACAATGTCAGGGGGCCCTTGGCCAACTGACATATTATAGATAGATCTAGCAGCCAGTCTTCAGCAGTATCTGTCTACAAAGGCCCCCTTCTCCCCATCATGTCAGCTCTATGCTGCATCAGCACACGAATAACAAGGTGTAAACTTTACTACTCTGCCTTTTCCGATCCCCTCCCTTGGCAGCCACTTTCTTCTACTGTTAAAGACAGAGCAAGGGAGCAGAATCACAGTTCCCATAATAAACATAATGAGGTGTGAACTTCACTCTGCCTTCCGATCCCTTTGATTCCTTGACAGCTTTTTTCTTTTTTTTTTAATACTGTTAAAAGAGAGTTGCTTACATTGCTACCCACCTACCTTGTCTCTAGACTCCCTACTGTGCAGCAGCTGAGATCAAAGTAGCGGCCAAAATCAAAGTAGAAATTGCCAGTTAAGGCCCAGGGTACTTCCTCTGCAGTACCAAGCTTTGGGCTCCCCCCCATATGCCCCAAGTTCTCCCAATTACCAGTCAGCCTACCCTACACACATGCAGCAGATGTGCGAGTTCTGCTAAACTGGCCAATCCTTTGGGAAAGCATCCTTTTGGCACCTTTGCATCAGATCATGGTGGTGGCATGGGGCTTAGAATCATTTGCAGCAAGGGCCCAATATTTATGGTAGCAATTGAGCATCCCCTCAGTTGCAGGATCGGGTCCCAGATCAGAAGCAACAATCCTTGACTGCGACAGCACTATCACCATCACCGCTAAAGAGACCATCAGTCCGCACCATGACAGAGCACTAAGAAGATAAGACAACAAGCGTCCCCTCTGGTGAAGTCTGCCCAATTAAGTTATTGAGCTCAGACTCAGCACTGCAGTATTAGGGCAGCAATACAGACATGTTGATTGAGTTTACCTTAGTTTCCAGCCGCTGCTGGTGAGTCAAGAGACAAGTAGCCAGAAGGCAGCAAGAGTGAGGGTCAATATCATTGCTGGTGCTTGAAGCCTGGCTGGACTGGACCTAGAAGAGGAAGAGCAATCTGCTCAGCAGTTGTCAGGACCTGTGACTGGGGGGACAGTAGGAACCTGGCTGGCAGCAGCAGCAGCAACAGCACGGAGTCAAGAGTCCAAGTGAGAAGGTTCATCAGGAGCAGTGCAGGAGGACAGGGACCTACTTAGCATTTTTGCAGCACCAAATGACCTGGTGCAGAGACAGACTGAGCAGCATAAACAGGAGAACAAGACAGACTTGGCCAAAAAGCCACTTTCTCCTACAGCTAAACAAAGCAAGTGGTACACGGAAGTGAACTGATTTTCTTATTTGGTTTAAAAACAATCGGGTATGGAGCCCTGCTAATGGCAGGCTATACTGTATACCAGTATTTTTTAGGGAATAACCTACGTGAGTTGAGTGGGTTGACTAGGGATTTGGGAGCCCAGGGTCAGTTCCTGCATAGTCAGCATTCTGCAGTTGATTCTGTCCACAGTATGTGTACGGCAGGACACTGGAAAAGGCCAGGCAGTGGGGGGGGGCACGTCTAGGTCGTTCCCCATCAATGCATGCAGAAACAAATGACCATACTAAGCTCATGTTAAGCACAGTTTTAAAAAGTAGTACATGATAGCACCACACCTATACCTCCCCATGACCAAACTGCAACACCCCATTAAAAGATTAGTTTCACATACAGCAACTTACTGGGTACTCTCATCTTCTACTTTGCCATTCAGTTTAACGTGAATGAGTGCCGCCATTTGTTTCCACCATCCTTCTCCGGTGTCAGTTTTCTTTTATTTTTAGTGTTTTAAACCAAACTGGTATCATGCTGTCCAGTGAACAGGGTACCAGATCAACTTTTCTGGTTAATCAGTGGATCTGGATGTAAAGGCGGAAGCAGGAGGTTGGAACAAGCAGCAGCTATCTCAAAAGTGGAAAAAACAGGCCCTCACAGAAACAGGCAGCACAGATATGTAGCAAATTCATGGTGCCCTGTCAGTCTCAGAAAACTCTAGTATCCTTCTCTTGTGTTAATACCTTTAATGAGACCTACACCCGATGAAGAGACCTTAGATGTCGCGAAAAACTGGGTAAAATTTCTTCATTTAGTCTAATAAAAGGTTTTACCGCAATGTTAAACTGTAGTGTAGTGTAGTGTAGTGTGTGTGTGTGTGGTCTGATTGGGAGCTGCAGTGTGGGGAGGTTGTGTGAGGCGATGGTGCTACAGTGGGGTGGGGGGGTTAAGTCCTGACCTTGAAAATATCCTGGGGCCTTTGTACCCTTAATTTGGCACTGAACAGACTGCCTCTGACTCCTTTGTGTGCTAACAAATTTATCCCCCATCCAGGAGGCCAATACAGTGAAAGTCTAGACTTACTTCAGAAACCCTGCTAGGCAACTGAAAATCTCCTATGTAAGCCAGTTGTCTCACCTCCTGGCCCTCCACACTGCTACAGAAGGTATTAACATTTGACAAAAATATTTCAACCTACCAGCAAAACTTGTCTGTCAAAGTCTGGGGGGCATCTAGGTCTGCTGAACAATTCGGAGACTTGTAGGAGGGCAGCAGCCAAGGCCAACAGGATGCTGGGATGCATCGCTGGGGGGGGATCACCTCCAGAAGGAGGGAAGTGATACTCCCTCTGTATAACTGCTTGGTGAGGCCACACCTCAAGTACTGCGTGCAGTTTTGGAGGCCACACTTAAAGAGGGACATTAAACTCCTGGAGAGGGTCCAGAGGAGGGCAACAAAATGATTTGGGACTTGGGGACAGGACCTATGGGGAGAGGCTCAGAGAGTAATATGTACACGCTGAAGAGAGAAGGGACTGGGGGACATGATAGAGGTCTTCAGGTACATAAAGGGGGTAAATAGGGAGGAGCAGTCAGGGTGCTTTGAAGAAGGGGCAACTAGAGGGCACGGGTGGAAGCTGGAGGGGGGAAGATTCATGGGAGAAAGGAGGAGGTACTACTTCACTGAGAGGGTGATGGAGCCATGGAATGCGCTGCCCAGGGGGCTGGTGGAGGCAGAGACGGTGGAGGGGTTCAAGAGGGGGTGAGACAGGTACAGGGGAAGGGTTCTGGAAGCAAAATCCAGTGCAGCGAGAATATCCGGAACTGGGAAGAGAAGGCAAGGGGGACAGCAAGGTCAGCTCCTAGGGTGGGAGCTGACCAAACAAGCAGAGACAAAAGACCATTAGGCCTATTGTGCTGGCATTTTAGTATGTTAGTAAAGTACAATAAAAAGGATGTAAGCAACTGACATAAGAGGAGTATATGATGTGCAGCTACAACACATGCATGGTTAACTGATGCATGTTATTGTCAAAGCCAAACTTTGTATGCAGAAACTCTTAATTTAGTTTTTTGTGGCCCCTTAGTAATGCACTGCTCAGGTCTCCCAGAGCCACCTCGGCCAGCCATGCCACCCACCTTGTGCCCACAACAGAGTCATAGGGTTGGGAGACCGCTCCCCTTGACCCATCAGGTTCCAGTGAGGAAACTGGTCAGTTGGTCAGGGCCCAAGGGTACCAGTCTTACCTTCATCCTAACAGCTGAGGGTATTTTTCTAGTTAATCTTTGGGCCATTCTGTGTAGAAGGATAGCAGTTCCTCCATGTTTCCCCTTCTCCCTGTCATCCCCTTTCAAAGACATACTCTGATAAGGTGATTTACGCCTTCACTCTGATGGCAGGAGTTCTAACACCCCATTTTTCTCCCTCAAGCCACCCTCTTCCCCTTTGGCATGAGCCATGCCCGATCAGCCTTGGTGACACAATGTGCCCTCTGCAGTGGGAGAAAGCTCCATGGCCCACCTGAAGTGGTCACTGCATGTTGCAACCCATCGCCAACCCTCCCCGGCTGAGGCGCGCTACCCTCCAGCAGTTGCCTACAGATGAATCTGCCTTCTGAGGCAGTGCCTGGAATCCATTCCAAATCCGGGTCTCCTGCATGGCAGCATGGGCAGCCTTTAGTTGTTCCTGCCTGACTCTCCCTCCTCCCTGGTACAATGCGTGGCCTAAAGCAGCCTCGTGCACGGCAGTAGGTCTCCATGAGCCAACCCTCCTCCACAAGAGAGCATACTCCTCAGTCCACTCAGAGGTGCTTCTGCTGCCGCAGGCAGCACTCCTAACCTGACTGCCATGTTTAAGAGACCTGAGTCTGTTCCCGAAGCCAGGTCACTGGCACCGAAGTGCAATGAACTACTGTTGGGCCTCCGGGCGGAAACCGTATCTGGGAGATGGGGGGGGTGTGATGTGGACAGCCAGTTCTGAGTGCTATAGTACCATTTTTTGGTAATATCAAAATGGGTTATGGACTGTCTGTCATGAGAGATGCTGAGAAATCTGGTGCTGTTGGAGTGACCTCCCCCCCGGTCTCAGCTGAGAAAGATGAAAGCCATGAGAAACTGCTGAAACAGCATGTGAGATCACACACACACAGGTTTTAGATACCAGGTGTTACATGGCCGGCCAGAAGCTAATTACAGACTTTTGTAAGTAAATGATAGCTTTAGCTGCTAAAAGGGAAATCACCATCCCTTTTATGACATATGGGGAGGGAACCAGGTTTAGCAAACTGGTGCAAAATCATAAATGCTTTGGTGTCTGTGTGAGACGGAAGTTTGATCAATAGATGAAAGAGATGTCATCTGAAAGAGAAACATGAGTATGCTGAGGTTACAGAATTTAATACTTGGAAAAGACATCCTGTTTTTATATAGATATATTTTTATATATATTTTGACAGGGAGGAGCTAGATGACCTCATGCAAAATAGGTAGGGAAAACCAGTTTTTAAAGATTATTCTGTTTTTCTTCAGAGACACTTTTATCTAGACTCTGACAAAGCAACATCTGTGAGCACATTAAGCAGGTATTTAGACACTAAGTACTGTAGTAGGAACTGCACTGTTAAAACCTGTTTTGTTTAAGAGATTTGTATGTCTTGTGATATAATAGTTCTGTATTTTATGTGTTACATATTTTTATCTATTTTAGTAAAACTCTTTTTAGAGCATACTTGGTCTGTCTTTGATTTTCTTTCATTTACAAGAAAAGTATATATGGTTATAGCTGACACTAGGCATTAGCTTGAATGGTGATACCAAACTGGAAAGCGAAGCATTTTAAATCTGAGGTCTTTATTAAGGTTTTTAAGGGTTCATTTCTGTACACCTGGTTAGGTGCCCGTAGGCAAAGATATCTGCCCCCCCCCGAAGACAGATATATCTGAGCCTGTGCATTTGGTGTGCTAACAAGAGGTTCACGGTTTGAATCCCTCCAAGACTTGAGACCAAAGGTTGATCCAAACTCACAAAACAGACAAGAGGGTTACCTTGTTCTGTTAAACTGTTCACAAGACTGCGCTCGGAGGTTGGCACTTTGGGAGTAGAGGGCCTGATCTGCTGAGTGGGTTTGTGACAGCTTGGTGTCAGAGGTGGGATAATTTTGGTATTACAAGCTTTTATTGTTCTGTGTCACCTTGAGACCGTCAGCTCACTTGCAAGGAAAGAAAAAAGGCAGAGTTTTATTTTAAAAAGGAAACAGAACTATATCACTTGGCGTACAGTCCAGTTCCTACCCGTTTTATTTTTTTTTTTCCTAAAGTGCAAGTCAGAGTAGCCGTAGTCAGGGAAGAAGATGGCTTCCAACTACAGCAGGCACACTGTAGATTACTTGAAGCAGTTGTGTGGGGACAGAGGAGTCCCGTTTGAGATGACAGCCAAAAAGCAGAACCTCATAGATGCCCTGATGGTAGCAGATACCCAGAGCAGCGAGTCACGGACCGTGACTGGAAAGGACCAAACCTCGAGTGTGGCAGGGCTAGCTGCCAGTGCAGTGTCCAGATCTGATGAGGAGGGCAACAGGGCCACTGTCACAGCAGCAGGGGAAGGTCACCATTATCCTGAATCCAGAGGTACTCAGGCTGCAAATTGAGTTGCGCAGGATGGAGCTGGAGTTCCAGGAGAAGAGAGAACGAAAGGCAGACCGTGAGGCAGAGAGTGAACGCCGAGAAGCAGACCATAAGGCACAGCGAGAACGCCAAGACGCAGACCGTGAGGAGCAGGAGCGCCAGAGGCAACATGACTGGAGAAGATATGACTCCGACCAGCACCACCAGAGCAGGCAAGTGGCTTGGGTTTAACTGGGACTGCAGGACTGGGTTACAAATTGAACTCCAAATTAATAGCCGAATTTAAATAGGGGGAGGATATGGATGCCTTTTTAAATTCTTTTGAAAAAGTTTGTATTCAGGCTAAAATTCCTAGAGAGTCCTGGCGCTTCCAGCTATCCCCACTACTTACCGGGAAAGCTTGGGATGCATTGGGTCAAATGGACAATGAGAACAGTAATACTTACAGCAAACTAAAAGCTGCACTGTTAAAAAAGTTTGAATTAACTGCTGAATCATACAGAGCTAAATTCCCTAAGCTCAGGAGAAGCCCTGATATGAGCTTTGAGGAGCTAGCCATGAAACGTCAGTTTTTAAAACGGTGGGAAGGAATTGAGGCAAACTCTGTTGATAAAATTGAAAATGTGATTTTATTAGAACAGTTTTATTAGGCATGCCCAGCAGAGCTAAAAACCTGGCTAGAGGACAAAGATCCCAAAACAGTGCAAGAGGCTGCGGAACTCTCGGACTGCTATGCCAAGAGCAGACCTGCTCTGAAAGCAAATGGGGCAGGCGTGGCAGCGCAGAAAGGGAAAAGTGCGCCTTCAGGGCAGCTAAAACCCTCACTGCCTCCACCGAAACTAGTCAGCCCCAGGTTTCAGAGAAAAGATTTCTCTGAGAGAAGAAATGAATGTTGGTTGTTGAAAGAAACTGGGCATATTGCCAGACAGTGTTCCAAAAAAGGCAAGCAATAATACACAACAGGGTGCTAGAAAGGAAGTAGGTTGTTTGTGTGTCCCTGGAAGTATACCAATGAACATGAGGGAACACATGTACCCAGTCATGGTGAATGGTGTACAGACACAAGGGTTAAGGGACACAGAGGCATCTTTGGCCTTGGTAAAGGGGGATCTGGTAGAGCCTGGTCAGCTTATACCCAATAAATACGTCACTGTACAGGTCTTCACTGGTGAGGCGAAAACATTGCCCCTCGCTAGTGTTCTCTTAGACCAGGGTGAAACAGGGTGAACTGTGCAACAGGTGGCTGTAGCTAAAATATTAGCAGTGGATGTGATCCTGGACAACAATCTAATACAAGGGATGGTATGTACAGTTACCCGTAGCCAAGCAGCAAGGGAAAATTGTAGTTCTCTGAACCCCACAGAAGCCATTGTGGAAACCACCGAGAGGCTGGTTCCCCAGCCTGTGTCTCCTGATATGGAGATTAATGAAGAGGGGGTAGAAATTTCCCCAGTAGCAAGTAACCATACAGCAACAAAGGGTTATTCCCAAGAGGGAGGGGTGACCCATTGTCAGAGGGTTGGGACTGACAATGATCCTGAGTGCCCTGATGCTAGTGCTAGGGACCCTAGTTTAACGACTGAAGAAGACCTGTCCCTTGCCTTGGGAATGTGTGAGGGGTTTGCAGCTGCTCAGAGAAGTGACCCTAGTTTAGAGAAGCTGAGGACAGCACACAGGGAGGTGACGGCAGACATAAGGTTTATTGGGAAAATGGACTTATGTATACTCAGGCAGTACAGACAGAGGGAAGGATGCTAGGCAGGCAGTTTGTCATTCCCCAGGGGTATCGTGAGCAGTTGCTCAGGATTGCACATGATATTCCCTTGTCTGGTCACCTGGGAATCGCGCGCACTACGCAGTGGTTGCCCCAGAATTTCTACTGGCCTAGCTTCACCCAGCAGGTGAAGGAGTATTGCAGGTCTTGTCACCGGTGCCAAGAAATAGGGAAGGCAGGCAAGAAAACCCAAGCCGCCCTGATTTCACTGCCCATAGTGGAGGATCCATTCCAGAGGGTGGGAATGGATATTGTGGGGCCTTTAAATACCCCCAGCTCCTCAGGGAAGAGATTCATCCTGACTGTGGTGGATTATGCCACCTGGTACCAAGGCAGTCGCCCTATCCTCACTGAGGACAGACAAAGTGGCAGATGCCTTACTTGGGATTTTCTCCCGTGTTGGGTTTCCGCAGGAGGTAATCACCGATCGAGGGGGTTCCTTCATGTCGGACCTGATAAAATGTTTATGGGAGAAGTGTGGGGTGGTGCAGAGATGCACGACATCAGACACCAACAAGCCAATGGGCGTGGAAAGATCAATGGTACCCTAAAGTCAATGTCTGGCATTTGCTGAACAGCATGGGAGGGACTGGGAGAAATACCTTCCCACCTGTTGTTTGCATACAGGAGGTGCCCCAAGAGAGTCGACAGAATTTTCCCCTTCGAACTCTTACATGGACGCTGGTATGTGGGCCCCTAGACTTGATCCGGGGAGGACTGGGAAGGCAAGCATGCCACCCAGAGAACTCCCATTGTGGATTACGCCCTTAGGTTTAGGGAAAGGCTCGAAGGAGCTTATGGGGACAGCCCAGAGCAACCTGGCAGCTGCCCAACAGAAACAAAAAGTGTGGTACGACCGCAGAGCCAGAGCTCGTTCGTACATGGTGGGTCAGGAAGTCATGGTCCTTATTCCAGTCCGGAAAGACAAGCTGCAAGCTGAGTGGGCAGGACCGTACAAAGTGGTTAGGAAGGTAAATTACATGAACTACATTGTGGAGTTACCTGACAGAAGACAGACACAAAGGATGTACCATGTCAACATGATGAAGCCATACGCAAATAGGGCTGACGTGTTTGTAGTGTGTAGTCATGGGGAGGGGATGGATGAAGGAGACCCCTTCTGGATTTGCTGGAAGAGAGTAAGCTGGAGTCCTCTGTGGAGGCAGTTAAATTGTCTCCCCAGCTGGCCCCAGACCAGATCCAGAAAGTAAGGGAGGTTTTAGCAGGATCTGCCCCCTTGTTTAGCGCCAAGCCTGGACTAACTCCCTTAGCGATGCACGATGTGGAGACAGGGACACAGACGCCCATACAGTGGACAGCATATCAGGTGTCAGAGGCTGTCCAAAAGGACATTAGGAGGGAAGTGGAGGAGATGCTGGATTTAGGGGTAATCCAGAGATCCCACAGCCCCTGGGCCTCACCCGTAGTCCTTGTGCTTAAGCCAGATGGCTCTACTCATTTCTGTGTGGACTATCGTGGACTGAATGCAGTCACGAAGTCAGATGCCCACCCGATGGCCTGGACGAACGAACTCCTGGACAAGTTGGGAGGGGCGACCTACCTTACGAGCACTGACCTGACAAAGGGGTATTGGCAGGTAGAGCTGACAGACAGGGCTAGGGAGAGGTCGGCCTTCATCATTCCGATAGGCTTATTTGAGTTTGCAGTAATGCCTTTCAGAATGAAGAACGTCCCGGCCACTTTCCAAAGGTTAGTGAACCAGGTGTTAAATGGTGCTGAGGAGTACGACGTGGCGTACCTGGATGACACTGCCATCTTTACTATCAGCTGGGAGGAACACCTATCCCACCTTAGGGAAGTGCTGGGCAGGATACAGAGGGCCAGACTCACTGTCAAAGCCGAGAAGTGCCAGGTGGCCAGGGGAGATTGGCATACCTCGGGCATGTGGTGGGCCAGAGACAGGGCTAGGGAGAGGTCGGCCATCCTAACCAAATAAAGATAGAGATGATCCAGGCGTGGCCCAGACTAGAAACCCAGAAGCAGGTCAGGAGTTTTCTAGGGACAGCAGGGTACTACAGGAAATTTGTACCAAATTACAGTGCCCTAGCTGCTCCCCTGTCTGATCTGACAAAGAAAAGGATGACAAAGAAAATTACTTGGGGGCCCAGCCTGTGAGGAAGCCTTTTCCAAACTAAAGGAGGCACTGTGCAGTGCTCCTGTTTTGACAAGTCCTGACTATAGTAAGACCTTTATAGTTGACTGACGCCTCAGATGTGGGTACTGGGGCAGTACCGAGTCAGACATCTAGCCAAGGGACAGATCACCCAGTAGTGCACCTAAGTAGGAAGTTACTTCCCAGGGAGCAAGTGTACTCCACAGTGGAAAAGGAGTGTCTTGCCATAGTGTGGGCCCGAAAGAAATTAGAACCATACTTGTATAGGCAGCATTTTGTGGTGCAGACTGACCACAACCCCCCTGGTTTGGCTGACGCAGATGGGGAAAAACAATGGCAGATTGCTAAAATAGAGTCTTGCTTTGCAATGGTATAATCTGTCAATCGTACATAGGGCTGGAGTGAAAAAACAGAACTCAGATGGGCTGTCTAGGGTCTATGACGAGTGAACTGATTTAGGAAGCTCATCCCATGCAGGGGATAGAGCTCCCAAATTCAGTTTAGGTGGGGAGGATTGAGACGTGGACAGCCAGTTCTGAGTGCTGTAGTATCATTTTTTTTTGTAATATCAAAATGGGTTATGGACTGTCTGTCATGAGAGATGCTGAGAAATCTGGTGCTCTTGGAGTGACCTCGCTCACACACACACACCCAGGTCACTCACACACACACCCAGGTCTCAGCTGAGAAAGATGAAAGCCATGAGAAACTGCTAAAACAGCATGTGAGATCACACACACATAGGTTTTAGATACCAGGTGTTATATGGCCGGCCAGAAGCTAATTACAGACTTTTTCTAAGTAAATTATAGCTTTAGCTGCTAAAAGGGAAATCAGCATCCCTTTTATGACGTATGGGGAGAAAACCAGGTTTAGCAAACTGGTACGAAATCATAAATGCTTTGGTGTCTGTGTGAGAGGAAAGTTTGATCAATAGAACAAAGAGATGTCATTTGAAAGAGAAACATGAGTATGCTGAGGTTGCAGAATTTAATATTTGGAAAAGGCATCCTGTTTTTATATAGATATATTTTTTTATATATTCTGACAGGGAGGAGCTAGGTGACCTCATGTAAAATAGGTGGGGAAAACTCGTTTTTAAAAATTATTCTGTGTTCCTTCAGAAACACTTATCTAGACTCTGACAAAGAAACATCTATGAGCACTTTAAGCAGGTATTTAGACACTAAGTACTGTAGTAGGAATTGCACTGTTAAAACCTGTTTTGTTTAAGAGATTTGTATGTCTTGTGATATAATAATTCTGTATTTTATGTGTTACATATTTGTATCTATTTTAGTAAAACTCTTTTTACAGCATACTTGGTCTGTCTTTGATTTTCTTTCATTTGCAAGAAAAGTATATATGGTTATAGCTGACACTAGGCATAAGCTTGAATGGTGATACCAAACTGGAAAGAGAAGCGTTTTAAATCTGAGGTCTTTATTAAAGTTTTTAAGGGTTCATTTCTGTACACCTGGTTAGGTGCCCGTGGGCAAAGATATCTGGCCCCCCGAAGACAGATATATCTGAGCCTGTGCATTGGGTACGCTAACAAGAGGTTCACAGTTTGAATCCCTCCAAGACTCGAGACCAAAGGTTGATCCAAACTCACAAAACAGACAAGAGAGTTACCTTGTTCTGTTAAACTGTCCACAAGACTGCACTCGGAGATTGGTACTTTGGGAGTAGAGGGCCTGACCTGCTGAGTGGGTTTGTGACAAGGAGCTCACCCACACAGGATACACCATGGGTTTTGGTCAGGATTTTGGAGAACATGTTGAAGTTGGTGGTGGGATGGACCTTCAGAGGACTCCCATGGTGGGTAGAAAGGCTTAGGCAGCTGCAAAGAGGGCATGGCAGTTGGTGAGGAGAAATAGGGGCAAAAATAGAAAAAAAAAAAAAAAGAATAGCACGCACTGATAATTACACTCAGTTCTGGTACTTCACAGCATTAGTGGAGTGGAGTCCCGCAGTGAAAGGTCCACTCTAACCATCGACCCCACTGATGTCACACCTGGATTTGGAACTGACCAGTAATTAAAATAAGGAATATCCATTAGGAAAAAGCAGAATTAGCAAGAGACCCAAAAAAACGGATTTAAAGGAAAACTACACCCAAAACTTAAAAAAAATATATGCTGTGCAGAGTGTTTTAATTTGTGTGTGAAGTTCTAGTGTTTCCTTCCCTCTGACTGGTATTAGGAGTTTTTCCTAAATTAGCCTGATAGCTTTAGGGTAGTTTTACGACCCCTGGAGATCTCCATATCAAATAGTTTTATTGCATTTCTTTGTCCTACAGTATACCTTGTTTCATGTGATGGTGATGTAGCAGAGCACATAAATCCAGCAGAAAGCATTGCATTACAATCAGTTCACAACACTAGAGATGGCTATATTTTAAAATCTGTAGAATTCAGCTTGGTGACCACCCTCATCCTAAAGGTTTTACTGTCCTGAAAAACCTTGCTGCTGGTCATTTTTGTGCAGCTTGTAAAGCTTCCAAGATATTTAGTTTGTTTGGCATATGTGTGCTGAATGTTGGGTCTCTCTTACATCACAGTCATATGAGACAAGATGCACTGTGGGAAGAAGAAATACAATTACGCTATCAGGTATGAAGATCCCCAGGGGCCGTAAAACTAGCAGGCTAATTTGGGAAAAACTCCCAATACCAGTCAGGGGGAAGGAAACACTAGAACGTCACATACAAATTAAAACACTCTGCACAACATATATTTTCTCAAGTTTTGGGTATAGTTTTCCTTTAAAAAAAAATATTATTTCAAAACAAATCTGTACAGTAGAGAGGCTACACAGATGCCCGACTTTAATGGAAAACCAGGTGTATGCGCCTTTTCACTTCTCCTTGTATGTGAGTAGAGGGTCACCTGAATTTCTGGTACAAACACTAGAGAAAAACTCATAATCATGGCCCTGTAAAGCACTGCAGTTTCTTGTCCTTTCAGTCCATAATAGTTTAGTTACAGGTGAAGCCATCAGGGCTCGGGGTGAAGTACTCTGCTCCGAAGTTTTGCTCATTCTCTAGGCAGTGAGCCCCACCATCCTCTCACTGACTTCCCACAACTTCTTGGCCACTGCATCATCACGAGCATGCACTTCCACCTCCTGCACGTGGCAGTCGACAAAGTACCGCCCACTGAAGTGCTCAATACCCTCCTGCACGGCACAGTAGACTGATGTCTGCGCTCCATCTGCTGCATCACGAAAAAAGAGTTTGGCAACTGGAAAAAGGAGCATTTTCTGCCAGAATTTTAGATAACGGAAGAGTTCAGTGGAGACCACACCTACAGGCAAAATAATACATTTATAGTACATGGTTAGGGCTTATTGTGTATGGAAATCAGTGGCTGCTCAAAAGTTGTTATGCACATTCTGACATTTGTTGTGCACATTCTATCATCAAGTGCAGCTACATCCCTGCTCGCCCTGGTTCCTACCTGCCAGCCTGCTTTCATTTTCACAGAGCGCTCTCTGCTAAAGCTGACTCCTGCCTGGTAAACCTACTTTGCCACTGAGCGCTCTCTCTCTCTCTGAATGGCACTAAATACCACTTGCAGCTCCCGCTCGCTACAGAACCACATACTATAAAAAATAAAATATATAAGTGACCATACACAACTCACCTTGTGTTTCCATCTCGGGGCTGAGACAACAACCTGGACCTCTCAAGCTTCACCCTTGAGGTCCATATGCTGTTACCGCTACCCTTTGATGGAAACACAGGCTTGTTGTGTAGGGTCAACCATACATTATTCCTTATGTTTTAGGCTTACAATTGGAGGAAGTTATCTGTGAGGGTGGAGACAGTGGTGATAATGGTGTAATGAAACAGAATTTGCCTACAGAAAAAGGACACTTGGCCCCTCCTGTCTGCCTAGTCCTGTCTATCAAATCTGGAAAGTAAAAGCCCTAGTGGCTCTTCGTACCTCTTCTACCCCCTTCCTTTTGTTTCATTTTGTGTTTATGCCCTCCTGCACTCCACTGCTCAAACTCCCTCTGGAATCCCTGGATGCCTGGTTCCACTGGACCCTGTACCTCCATCAGCAGCCTATCTTCATGCTTCTTTGGTTGTGCCCCCGTAGGGTAGAGATGATGTCCCCTTCAGACTGCACCATTCTTGTCAGTCAGCAAGCTCTGTGGACCAAGACCAGTTCTTCTTCGGTCCACCAGGACCCATTTATTTCTTAATTTTTCTCATCCCCTCCAACAAAGGCAAGCTAGGGAGGTCCTAGGTGCGTGTCCATGCCAAGCGTGCTACCACGCCAGATCCCCCCACCTCTGTCTGTCCTTCCCAAGGTGCAGTCAACTGCACTGCCACTTGTGCTCACCCAGGTTGCAGTGCAGTGGCGAGCACAGCATCCTCTGGGATGCTCGAACCTCCTCCCATCTGCCGGCCCCTGACGACCCAGGCTCATTCCCGAACTCGTGTAATCGCCGTTGTGAGCAGTAACACTACTGCTGTGCTGATGGGCCAGCTTCTCCCCTCTCCCTTTGATACTATATTTACCAAACCAATCCATCTATTCTACACGTTTTGGTATTCCCCTGCCAGCTTTATGGAGTTATCCCGGATGTTGAAAAGTCCAGGGAGAGGACTTACACTTCTCATAGGGATCCGGCATGCAAATGTACTGCAAATTTAAAGAGCATGTACCCCGCTCATATACATATATGCTCTGGTAAAGTTTTTCCCCTTTGTTTCTTTAATTACATTTTTCAGCATTGTATTTTTATTTTGCCAACTACTAGTAAAAAAGAATCCAACAGAATCCTTGTTTTATGAAGTCAGAAAATCTTTATTGGTAAAGGATTGCAGTGTATTTCAGTGGGAAACTACAAATCTGCAGATTTTTACAGAGAAGTAAGGCTCTCTTCCACTAAAATATTAGAGATTTATTTGTAATAGTAAGATGTGATTTTTGGTAATCTGCTGGCTTTTGGCAGGATTTAGCAGTAATATTTTCTTCCTACACAGATTTTACTTGGGAAGAAAAACAATCTGATCAAACTGTAATATCATACAGAAGACCATAATATTACAAATAGAGATGCAGTGTGTTGCAGAAAGATGTATCCATTTCTTTCGAAAAAGAAAGGAATCCATAGTTTCTCATTGAAATACACTGGGCTCCAGACTCGTTGGGATCTTCTGACATCACAATACCATCGTTCTTTTGAATTCTTTTTACTTACTGTTTGTAAAGTAAAAGGAGAAACCCCACTAGATTTTAAGTAAAAGAGAAATCCCACTAGATTTATTTTAAAAGTGGAAAGTAATTATGAACACATTAAAACACAATAAAGTATAAAATCGACAACCCATATTGATAACCGCATGTGTCTTTTTTGATTCACATCACTCATTTCCCACCTCCCAATGAAGGCCCAGGGAAGGTTATGGAAGACCTTCTGATGAAGAGTGCTTAGATTCCTTGAAGCGCCGAGGTATTTTTGCTTGTCTGGTCGAACTGCGTTAAGTAAAGTGAATTTTTTTGGGAGACTCATGTAGCACTGCTTTTCTTTGTGTGTAAGGATATGGAAGTAATTAGCCATGACAGGGAGTGCATTATAGGATTTTTATGCATGACCCAGGAGTGTAGTAAGGCATGAGGCCAAAGGCCAAGTACTGTTATGCCCCTGGGAAGTGCATTTCATTCCCATGATGCACAGCCTGCAGGACCTTATCACAATTATAAAATGGCTCTAAGTAGAGTTGTGGGGGGAAGAAGATGAGATTTGGCACCTGACTATGCATTTATAGAGAATTAATGCACGGTCAGGTGACGTTTCTCAGCCAATGAAATGTCTAGATTTTTTTTCTTGCCATTTTATAAGCTCTTGTGAAATATGGCAACAAGAACATGGAGCCCAAAATCTTGGCTACTGGCCTCAGCTTACTCTATTTATTTACTTTGTTTCATTTTATGTTTGTATAGTGTGATACCTTAATTTGTTCTTTATTAACTATATCTTACTTCTGCAGTGTTTTATTACCTGGTCCACTGGATGGTACGGTAGAAAACACCTCATTTGTACTTTCCCAAGTCGTACCTACAAATAAGCATTCAGCTGGCTAGTGTACGTACCTGGCAACCAAATAGTAAATAAAGTAAATCAATCAATCACTCACTAGTGTGATTTCAGCCAATCAGCACGCAGAGCCATCATACCTCTGATTCAGAGTGCAGTGAGCCCTCGTACAGGGGCGTTAGGAGGGAGGGCTCCACTTTGACACCAGGGGGGAGGATGGCACAATAAAAGAAAAGACTCTAAACTTATTATAAATCACTTGAACTAAACTCAGGCGATTTATAATAAGATAATAGGGCCTCCGAGGGATGTCTCTAATGGTATGAGACTCCTCTCGCCCAAACCTCACAAGAGGAGTTTCTTCAGAGACATCAGTCAGAAGCCTATTAACTTATCATAAATAAATTATCCTGCTCTGGCTGAGGTTTTCGTGGAATTTTTGTCCCACGCCCTGAGGGCAATGGTGGTTAGTGCATACCCATGCATGCATGTGTAACATGGCACCAGCTGGTATTCTCCCATCCCTTAAGCTTCTCCGACTGCACTGCCACATGTAGTCACCCAAGCAGCAATACTGCAGCCTAGCCAGCTGCCTTCCCACCCCACAGGAGGAGAGCATCCTCTGGGATGCTCGATCACCAACCCCCCCCCCGACCAGGCCATGATGACCCAGGACTTGTTTCCAAGCCGAGGTGACCAGCGTCATAAGGGACAGTGCTACTGCTGCCACAATGGGCCAGCTGCCATGGGGTCTTAGCTTCCACCTGGACGGCCTCCAGAGATGGACAGATAGGACCCCAATTCAACGTCCCATGCAGGATGGCACCTGAGCAGTGTAGCACACCCCTAGTGCTGCAAGTTATCTCAAGTTCATGTTGTGGGACAGGAACCCACAACCTTAGAATCTTTTACTCCCAGAGGTGAGTGCGCTACCTAACTATACTGCTGACACTGCATGACAGGGATGATGACAGTCTGCTCCTCACCCGGCTATGTTGTTTAGCCCTGAATAGCACTTGTTCAATACTCCAAACAGACATGCCACCTCCCACAAGCTACCATCACGGCCCAGTAACGCCCCCGTCATGTCAATCACTGCGGTAACTATGGAGTTCCAAATGACTACTACCTTCCTGCCCCTCCCCACAGCCTCTTCCTTTCTCCATCGTACTCCCCCGGCAAGACGAGCAAGGCAACACACAGATGAGACAACCTCAGGCATGACAGATAAAAATTAACAAATAATGATCACTATTTTATACAGATAATAATAACACCGCTGAAAACAAAACAAAAAGGTAATATTAAATGCATGCTGAAAATACAAAAATTATTTATTTATTTATTAAGATATCGGATAACATCTTTGAGCCAGGGCTCTTTTACAAAGGTTCCTTGTCAGAAAACAGAACAAGTAGAAAGCTAAAACAATATTTGTGAATTAATAGAGCTAAAATCGACGTTTCAACCATAGGTCGTCTTCAGGAATTCTCTAAGAGAGAAAAAAAGCAAAGTCAGTGGCGAGGTAAGGGGAAATAAGGGATATATATGTGATACATACGTGAGGAATATAAATTATATGTATATGTATATATATATATATATATTTGTATGTATCCCTTATTTCTCCCTTATCTCTTCACTAACTTTGCTTTTTTCTCCTTTAGATAATTCCTGAAAAAATCCTACGGTTGAAATGTCGATTCTAACTCTTTTTTCTATTTTCAGAATGTATTTAATATTATCTTTTTGTCTTGTTTTATTTGTAGTAACACAATTGTTCATCAACAGTGGAAGCCTTATTATCCAAGTAAAAATCTTAATGACCAGGTATGTGGCTATATTTTCTACTTTTACTTAGGTAAGAATTCTTTGACAGATGTTAGAATAGTTTACAGTAGTTTTTAAACATGATTTACCTAGACAGAAATGCAGAAACATAGACAATGACAGCAGAAAAAGATCAGAGGTCCAACTAATCTCCCTGGAGTTCCCTATCTTCCCCGGGATCATGTGTCCATACAGGACTAGCCCACCCCCCTGTTCCCCTCCATACTGCTACCAACCTAAGCAACCCCCAGACCCTTCCTTCTGTCCCAGCCATGCTTGAAACCATTTATGGCTTTGGTGCCCACCACCTCTGCTGGCAGACTGCCCTGGCCCCACCACCCTCTTGAACCCCCCACCACCACCAGTTTCCACTCATGACCTCTGATTCATGACTCTGTACAAGGGCTAAATATTTCCCTGCAGTCCACCTTGCTTATTCCCTTCAGGATCGTGAAGGTCTCTATCATATGCCCCCTCTCTCACCTGGTCTCCAGTAAGTACACGTTCAGTGCTTGAGATGATCTCCATAAGCTCCGCCCTGTCGGCCCTGAATCATCTTTGCCATCCTGCAGTGCACCATCTCCAGCCTCTCCCTGTCCTTCCTTAGGTGAGGACTCAGAACTGAGCACAGTATTCCAGGTACAGTCTCACCGGTTACCTATACAGAGGTAGCAGTACCTCCATTTTTCCTGCTGTCAATCAATACCCCTTCCAATACATCCCAGCATTCTATTAGCCTTACCATAGGCCTTGTTACACTGGCTTAACTGTTTGAGGGAGTCACTAATGATGACTGTCGGGTCCCTTTCCTCTGCTGTAGTGCTCAGTTTAAACCCTCCCATCTGGTACTCTGTCCTGTTTTTTTCCCTAGGTGCATAACCTTGCCTTTTATTTTTGGTGCTGAATTTCAACTACCAAACCTTGGACCACTTTCTAGCCTTTGTAGAGTCCCCTACATCTCCCTGATTCCTTTGTCACTACCTACTCCTGCAGAGCTTCTTATAATCTATGAAGAGATGCAACTTACCACAGATGCCCTCTCCAATGTCACTGATAAACATCCAACTTGTGACCTTCCTCTCTTCCAATCTGACCCTGTTTACCACCACCCTCTGCTTTCTCATCTTAAACCAGTCTCCTACCCATCTACAGTGATTTTGTCCCTAGCCGTGACCAGGTCCTCCTGCTTCTTCAGCAATCTTCTTTGTGGCACTGAGTTGAAAGCCTTGCTGAAACTGGAGTAAATGCACAGTGTGGTCCTTATCTACTGCCTTTGTTACCCACTGAAAAAAACTACCAGGCTGGTCTGACAGGACCTCCTTGCCACAAACCCAGATTGTTCACTATCCTGTAGACTGTTGCTCCCCAAGTAGTCCACAAGGTCCTCTTTGATCAGTGATTCCTTCAGTTTACCCACTACAGGGGAAAGGCTGACAGGTTTGTAATTCCCCGGTTGCCCATCCCCACCTTTGTGTAGCGGGACTATGTCGGCTACACTCTAGTCTTTCGGAACTACCCATGTCTGAATTGAGCTACTGAATAACCCTACCAGCGGTTCAGCCAGTTTCACAGCCAATTCCATGAGCACCCTGAGTGCATCCCATCCGACTCTGGGGCATTTATCAATGTTTAGGACTTCAAGCCCCTTCTGGACCCTTTCTGTGCTATATACTGGCTGCCTCATTTCAGAAGTGTCCAAGACAGCTGCCTTGATGCCACTTTCAGGCGAGGGCAAACTGTCTTCCCTTGCGAAGACACAGCAGAAGTAAACATTAAGGACCACTGTTTTTTGTTCGGCTTCCTCTTGTACCCTCCTCCACTCTTGTAGCCTAACAATACCCCCTTCCTGCTTCCTTTTTTCCTTAATATATCTGAAGAATTGTTTTTCCCCACCCTTGACCCCTCCGCAGTACGAAGCTCTGTGTCTGCCTTTGCCTCCCTGACCATCCTCTTTGCTTCCGTGGTTTTTATTTGACACTCTCCCCACTCCTCTAACGTAGCCATCAAATCTCTGCCCAGTACTTGGGTTCTCCTCTCTTGTCAGGTGAAGACCATCACCTTTGAACAATCTCATAGATACATAGACAGTGTCGGCAGAGAAGGGCCTGTGGCCCACCCAGTCTGCCCATTTGAGCTTGTAAGTTCAGTTTATGTTTTCCTAGAAGTCTATTGCCCCTTACCCCTGACCTCCAGAATTCCTTTATGTCTATCCCATGCATTCTTAAATCCTGTGATTGCTTCAGCCCCCACCATTTCCTCTGGCAGGGTGTTCCACTTGTCCACCACCCGTTCTGTGAAGAAATTCTTCCTCACGTTTCCTCTGACTCGTCCTCCCTACAACTTCATCCCATGCCCTCTAGTCCTGGAACATATTTTTCGCTTAAAATAGTGTATTCCTGCACCTGTTCCTCTCTGTAAGATACTTGTATGTCTCTACATATCCCTCTCCCTCCTCTCCTGCAGGGAGTACATATTCAGTTCCTTCAACCTGTCCTCATAGGACTTGTGATGCAATCCATGTACCATCTTTGTTGCCCTCCTCTGAACCTTCTCTACCCTGTCTATGTCACTACGTAGGAGGGTCTCCAGAACTGTACACTGTACTCCAGGTGGGGCCTCACTAGTGTCATGTATAGTGGAATTATGACCTCCCTTTTCCTGCTGGTGATGCCCCTGCCTATGCATCCCAGCATCCTATTTGCTTTACCTGCTGCCTTGTTACACTGTTTCCTACCTTGAGGTCATCAGAGATGATAACCCCTTCCTGTTTGGTGCATGCTATATCCTCACCCCAGGGTTTTTGTGCCCCATATGCATTATCTTGCACTTCTTTGCATTGAATTTCAACTGCCAAACCCCTGACCATTCTTCAAGTTTCTGCAGGTCCCTTCTCATTCTGTCTACACCCTCTGGTGTGTCTAACTCTGTTACAGAGCTTTGTGTAATCAGCGAACAGTGAAATTCTGCCTTCTAGGTCCTGCGCAATGTCACTGATGAAGATGTTGAATAGGACCGGTCCCAGCACTGATCCCCGTGGTACCCCACTGGTCACTTTTCCCTCTGTGGAGTGACAGCCATTTACCACCACCCTCTGTGTCCTGCCGCCCAGCCAGTTACCTACCCACCACACTAATGTCCTGCCCACACCCATATTCCCCAGTTTGTGTAACAGTTTTCTATGTGGCACAGTGTCAAAGGCCTTGCTGAAGTCCAGATATGCCATGTCCACTGCCCTCCCCTGATCCACCTCCCTAGTCACCCAGTTAAAAAATTCAACGAGGTTGGCCTGACATGACTGCCCCCTGGTGAAACCATGCTGCCTTGGGTCCTGTGGTCCACTGACAGCCAGATGTTCCACCAGTCTCTCCTTCAGTAGTGCTTCCATGATCTTCCCCACTACCGAGGTGAGGCTGACTGGTCTGTAGTTTCCTTCCTCTTTGTTCCCACTTTTGTATAAGGGACTACATCTGCTATCCTCCAGTCTTTGGGTATCTCCCCTGTTTCCAGTGATCGGCTAAACAGGATAGCCAGAGGTTCAGCCACCACCTCTTAGTTCTTTAGGGACCCTGGGTGCACCCATCAAGGCCCCATTGCTTTATCAACTCTTATTACTTCCAGTTCCTTCAGGACCCTTTCTCGAGTAAAGGGACTTGTGTCCATTTCTGCACCATTCTCACCCTTGTACTCCTTCAGACCCATTACCCTCCTCTTCCTCCGTAAAGACTGAGCAGAAATACCTTTCAATATGTCAGCTTTACTGTTGTCATCCTCCACGCAGCCCCATCCTCCCCTTCAGTCTCACTACCCTCCCTTTGCCTTTCTTTTTCACTTACGTACCTGTAAAGGTTTTGTCCCTCTACCCACTGATTTTGCAATGTGTTCTTCTGTCTGAGCTTTGGCTTCCCTTACTGACCTCCCTGCCTCCCTTTGCTTCTCTTGGTACTTCTCCCTATCCCCTCTGCCTGTGTCTTTTGTATTGCCTGAATGCAATCTTTTGACTTTCACTTCTTTGCTACCTCTTTGGAAAACCATAATGGTATCCTCTTCCTTTTCCTCTTGCTAACCTGCTTAATGCATAATTCTGTTGCTCTTGTAATCCCATTTATACTTCCACTGTTCCTCAACCCCGATCCCTGCCCATTCCCTTAATGCCTCTTTCAAGTATCTCCCCATTTTCCCAAAGTCTGCCCCTAAAATCCAGGATACGTGTTTTGTGTGGTTTGGTTCTGCTCTTTCTGTGATTTCAAACCACAATGACTGGTGGTCACTGTTCCCCAGGTGCTCCCACTGTTACCTCATCACACTGTCCCTGTTTGTGAGCACAAGGTCCAGTATTGCCTTCTGCCGAGTGGGTTCCATGACCAGTTGCTTGAGGAAGGCACCCTGAAGGGAGTCCAGGATAAACCTGCTCCTAGTTGATGCTGCTGCTGGGATGCTCCAGTCCACGTCTGGAATATTGAAGTCTCCAACCAGTACTACCTCACCCTTGTCTGCCATCCTCTGAATGGTTATCATCAGCTCCCTATCTGTTTCTTCCTCCTGGGCTGGTGGTCTATAGACCATACCTGCGCGGATGGCTGGCCCCATTTTCCTTTCCAGCTTAACCCACAGTATCTCTCCCCCATTTTGTTCCTCCTGGATCTCTGTGGCCCTTATGTCATTTTTCACATACAGTGCCACTCCTCCTGCCCTTCTACCTGCCCTGTCTCTTCTGAATATGCTGTAGCCAGGTATGGCCATCTCCCAGTCGTGGTTATCATTACACCAGGTTTCAGTGATGGCCACAATGTCCAGGTCTGACTGCACCATGGCAACCTCCAGATCTTCCATCTTGTTGCTAAGGCTCCTGGCATTTGCACACATGGCTTTCCACGATTTGAACTCCCTAGACTGTTTCGCTGTTCTACTCCAGCCCCTTCCTTGGTTGTCCTTTATCCCCGGTTCTCCTTGCTGTCTGCCCTTCTGCTGAATTTTGCCCCTTTTCTGCCGATCCACCTCTTGGGCGCTAATCTCCATCTTTTGCACACTGCTTTGTAGAGATAGCCACTCCTCCAGTTCACTGGTTCCACTGCTAGCTGTGGGGGTGAGCAAGTAGGTACCCTCCTTGCTGGCCTGCCACCCCCTTGCTAGTTTAAATGCTTGTCAGTGTAGCATTTAAACTTATCATTGAGTGCTTGGATTCCCCTCCAGGATGGATGCAGGCCGTCAGGCTTGAACAAACCTCCATCCCTCCAGGTGGGTCCCCAGTCACCAATGAATCCAAACCCTTCCTCACAGCACCAGTTCTTCAACCATGAGTTAAAGTTCCTGGTGCATGCACCCCTATGCTCTCCCTTGCCTCTCCCGTCTCAGAAGTCCCCCCAGTCCCCCACAAAGTGGTACCCCTTCTCTTGAGCTCATCACTTTAATCACCAATTAATTCCTCTGTCTCTTCCCTTATTTTATCTCCTCCCCCACTCCTCCCAGACAGAACCTCAGAAAAGGCCAGGGAGACTGAGTGTGCCTGCAATCTGTCCCTCAGCCTCTGAAAGTTAAACTTCACTTGCTCCAAAGGTTGGTTTTGCCGGATTGTTGGTACCCAAGTGTACCAGAATCCCACCCCCCCCCCAGCAATCCTCCCTATTCTATCTATGTCCCAGATGGTTGATGCCCCTGGAAGGCACCTGATCATTCCCCACCGCTCCTCCTCCCAGCTGCCACCCTCTCTATTCCCTGATCATAGAATCCCCGACCACTACAACTCATCCAACTGCCATCTTCTTACTCTCACCCCTGGATGCCACCAGGTCATCGCCCCATTCCCCCTGACCAAACCAGACTGACCAGATCTCCCCCGGTGGAGTCAGGTACCAGAGTCTCTTCCAGGGGTGCAATGCAATTTGTCACCAGGATAGTGTGGGTTGGTTGACCTCCTTGTGGCTGCCCCACCACTTTCCACCCCCAGGACCAGAGGGCTCCTGTTGAGCCAGTGCTACAGGAGAGATATCTGTTCTCTCACTGCTATCAGCTGAGCATGGAGCTCTGCAAAGGACATGTTTCTTATAAATGTTTTGCAAATCTGTATCTGCTTTTAATTAATAAGTATTTAGTAGTTTTGATGTATTATTTATTTATTTAAATAATTTTGTTGACCGGGTAGGCCCGCTGAGACTAGAAATCCCTTTTTCAGGGGTGACCGGGGAGAGACACAGATGATAACCGACTGAAACTGAACCAGATTAAGCTGTTGGTGATATTTTCAGTGAATGGGGGGAGATTTGGCCAGGACACCAGTGAAATTCCCCTATTCTTTTTTGAGCCGTGCCATGGGATCTTTAATGTCTACATGAACAACCACCAGAATAGGCAGACGGTACCTCGGTTTAATGTCTCATCTGAAAGATGGCACCTCAGGAGTGCAGCATCCCCCTCGTGATGCACTACATTGTCAGTATTGAGATTTACCTGAAGTGCCTGGTGTGTTGCATATTACGTCATACTCTTTGTTTTGGATGCATTGTAGTTCATACCGCAATTCTGAATTTATTCAATAAAAGTTGTATTGAGAAAAAAAATTATCTCACAGTCTGCTTTTTTTTTTGTTACAAGTTAGTGATAAGGACTAATGATTAATAACCTGGCGTCATCTCCTGGCTACCACATGTTACTGTATCTCAGCACACTGCCAGGTGTGTATGTGTGTGTGTGGTTGGGGTGGTGGTGCGTGTAAAGAGGAAAACACAGGGTGCAGCTATGCTTGAGTTAATTTAAAGCTTTTACCAGAAAGGGCATGATTAGCTGGTAGCAGCTCGTTTCCTGATGTTTTCTGGGAAATGGGTAACAGTACAATACATTAGCAAGGATTGTGCTAAGAAATAATTGTGTTGTTTTCAGGATCTCATCAGAAAAAAATTACAGGCTTTACAAATAATGAGCATCTCCCGACTTCCAACTATTTATGTGATGCCCACAGTGCACTGAAATTTCATTAGTGCTGTTTCAGTTATTCTGTTTTACACCCCCTATATGCCCGTCATGCCAACCTCCACAGCCCCGTCACCCAGGTTCTCTTGGTTGTACCCAACAGCATACCCCATACAGCAGGGACAGTGGGGACCCCCCAACTTCTGCCACAACTCAAGACCCAGACCAGGAGGAGGGCCAAATCCTGCGCTGGCCGGGACTTTTTGCCTTTTTTCTGTCCTCTTCCCTCAGCATGCTGGCTTCTAGGATGGGCATATCCACCCAAGCGTGCATAGCATGGCACCAGCCGGCATACCCCCTCCCTACCAAGCTGCTCTGTGTGCACTACCACCCGTGATCACCCAGGTGGTAGTAGAGCAACACAACCAGCTGCCTCCCTCCCCACAGGAGGACACCATCCACTGAGATGGCAGCTCTTCCTCCACCCAGCCGACCCTAGCTCATTTCCAAACCCAAGTCACTGACATTCCAAACGGTACCCTTACCCACTGTGGCGACGGCCCAACCCTACTAGTGCTGGTTCACCAACATTATACTACAATATAATATATATTTCTATAATGTCCTTTCACCAACACTGCACTAGAACAACTGCTTATTTATAAAACAGGTTAAGGAAATCCTGTACTGCGACTGATGGAGTCTGATCACGTGACTGGGTGGTATATCTCATGATATACTGTAAGGTTCATAACTCCTCTCTATTTTCCTGTCTAGCGTCCACCTTTTTTTTCTCTCTCTTTTCATCACAAATCTGTTTTATGTAAGTGATATACAGTACTTCAGGCATGTGTGGTTATTCACCGCTATACAACTCAGGGTCTTCAGGCACTCAACGACACCTCATCCTGAGCAATCCCCTTACTGTGTGTATATGACAGCATACACAGACCTTGTTGTGTGTTTCCGATTATATAACCCCCTACATATAGACGCATCCCAGGGAACTGTGCAGTGCAATTAAATTACAAACTGAGGAAAACAGACCACACTAAGCACATGTGCCTTTAGTTCAGATACGGAAACATGGAGCATCTCAGCACAGCAGAGCGCACCAGCAGTGGACTATGAAGCTGTACAGACAGAAACGTACGTACCTGGATGGACAACGTAACAGGTCACGTTCGTTCCCTCGAGTTTGTTGGCCAACTCTCGCACAAACAGGATATTGCAGAGCTTGCTGTCACTGTAGGCTCTGAATTGCTGTATCAAACCTACCCTGTCCCCGTTCAGGTCACCAAAGTTGATCTTCCCAAGCCTGTACGTGGAGGAGGTGACGACCACAACACGGCTCTGGTCGCACTCCTTCAGACGCTCCAGCAACAGGTTAGTCAGGAGGAAGTGGCCCAGGTGATTTATGCCAAACCACATGTTAAAGCCATCTGAGGTCCTGTCACCAGCAAACACTCCCACACCTGGAGAACACAAGAAAAAGCATCAGCTTGCAATGTCTTTCCTCCTTCCTGTTTTTATTTTCCTTCTGTTTTCTTCCATGACCACGCCCACTACCACCTCACTCCTTCGGGCCCTCAATTCCATCTCTGCTACTCTCCAGACATGCCACTCGCTCCCTGCCGGGGCCCCCACTGGTTGTCATTGAGGCGTGTCTCCTGAACTCCTGTGCTGGTGCACTGGGGGTCCATGGTGAGGGGGAAGGCCACGGGGCTGTTATCTGACACACCAATGCATCATTTCTGTCTTTTTTTGCCCCACCCTTCCCTTGCTCTCCTGCATGCTAAGCTGGCCTGGCGAAGGGTGAAGACGCATGGTCACGAGTGCCATCCAGGCACCTCTGCTAGGCACTACCAGGAGGCGCCATAGAATGGTACAGTGAGAACCCCCCCTCCATGGGAGAGCATCCAATGGATGCACTGAGCCCTCCCCACTAGCCTCCACTGTGGATGTCCCGGGCTCGGAGCTCGAATCTGTGCTGTCAGTGTGCCAGAGCGATCCCCCATCACTCTGTGCCACACAGCCAGTTCTTCCTTTTTTTTTTAATTATTCTTTTTGTATTTTCCCAATTTCCCCTTTTGTTCCCTATGTTCCTCCACCCCAACATTCAGGGTCACCACAGCTGTACCTCTCATCCAGCCAGCACAGTAGGTGAGCAACTGCATGGTCAACCCACGTCAATACCGCTCCTTGGTTAGTCGGCATGGGTGCGAGAATGCCAGGTGGCCTGCGCCCTCCCTGGAAGCACAGCACGTCACCTCTGCAACACATTTAACCCCCAGCGGACACCAGAGTGGGATTCCAGGGATCATATACAGGTCTCCCAGGTAGTGCCAGCAATGTGCTGCAGCCACACCACTGACCGTCCTCCATCCTAGTGTAAACCAAAAAGGATAACTCAGCTTATGCTGCAGTCTGGAATATCACCAAAGCCAGGAGGGGTGACACCAGACAGAAGCTGAAACCCCTGCTGCAGCTCCAGCACTCCTGGCCTGAATATACTGGGTCCTTCACCAGAAGTTGGCCAGACAAGCTCCCTAATGCCATCACACCCCCTGGAAGGCTTACTAAACTGCCCCTCACAGGGATAGGTTGAACAAGTTGCTCCCTCAGAGAGCCATGGTCCCTTCTGGGCCCCAAGGGTGAGGTGGACAGGCCAGAGCTTCACTATTGACATGCTGGTGGGATAGCTCGCTCATCCGCCTGGCCTTACCTAGTTTTGCATTCTGACCTCCCGTACCCTCCCTGCCTTCTTGACACAAAGGTCTGCCCCCCACCCCCAAGTCCTCTAACATCACCCTCTGCCCTAAATGTTCTAGAATGGCCCTGCTCCACTCTTCACTCCCTGGTCACCAGGGGCAAACAGTAGAGGGGTACAGCAAACCCTCCCTAACCCAGAAAAGGAGAGTGCCTCTTAGGGATGTCTGAACCTCCCCTGCCAGCACGTTGCAAGGATCCAGGCTCGGGAAGTGAACCAAGCTTGCCATCAAAGTAACACGCCTGCTTCTGTGCTAGGGACTGGTCCTATACTGTATTAGTAAACAGGAAAACCCAAGCATTTATGTAAATACCCCCTTCCAAAAATGTAAATACTAACAAGTCCCAACCCCAGGCAAAGTACAAGTGAGATGCAGGCTAGAAGAAAAGGAACCTTGACACCTAACTGTTGTAATGTCCCTTATGTTGTACTGTCCCAGGTCATGACTGTAAACAGGCAACTGTCATTGTCAAGTGCGCTTACCTGGTATATAAAATACTAAACAAATAACGAAGTAAAAATGATATGTTTAGTCTTATAGAAAGTATTACTTAAACATAGCACCAAAGATCTTCCCTATACGATGAGCTGACTTCACAGGCAGCACTGACATATTTTTGTGGCACTCCCCCTCCCCAACTAAAATCCCACTTTTAACCAGATTGGGCTGCTGCAGAGCAATGATCTCCAACCTTCCCTCACGGGAAAGCGAGCACATCGCCTACATACAGCGCCTACCCACCGCCTTTGCAGTGAATGAGAAACTCAAGGAGGTCACTCTCAAACACAAGTAATCTGCACAGTAATTTGGAAAATTGGGCTGCTGGGTTTGCCCTGGCACTGCAATATGTGATCACCAGGTGTGATGGAAACCCCTGAACAGACACTCAAACCATGGCCTCAACCCCCAAGTATTGGGTGTCACTCTAATACTGTTTCAGCAGCAAAGAAAACTGCACTCCTGGCAGATTCTGGTCTGTATCAGTAAGAGATGTACTCTAGATGCTCTCTGTAACATTCCTTTATAAATGCCTCCACATTATCAGTGACCACTACAGAAACCCTGACACGTCAACACTGATTCGTCTCTTCCTCAGGGGAACCACATATATCAGATAACAGTGACATAAGAGTCATGTTGTACAAACCGAAAGATGTCGACTGGTTATGACCAGCGTTTCTCGACTCTCACTGCCAGCTCATTATTGACAGAAGACACTCACAGCCTAGTGAGGCTAAGTGGAATACACACACACACACACACAGCAGGAAGCATTTGTGGTATCTACTTCACTTTAGTAAAGGTCTAGAGGTATATCCATAATAACCCCCCCCCCCATATATAGGTTGGGGGCATGAAGAAACCTGGAGAAATGAGTATTCAGCCCACAATCTTTTTAGAGTGTGTGTGTATGATAATAATGTGTAGCTTTAGTTTAGAGGGCTGTGGTACTGCAGCCCATCTGTTGCTATCACGCTGTGAGTTATCTCAAAAATTAGAAGAACCATTCAGTGCAGCCCTATCTTAAACAAACTAACTCCTTATGCCTCTACTGTGCCAGTCAGCATCTTCCAGAGTGATGTCATCCTCTGGTGTGCAGTGATCCAGTGTGTATGCTGGGGAAAGGAGGAACCTGGCATTTTCCTTTTGACTGCACACCAATCATCAGTTATCTGGTGCCCAGCGGCTCTCCTCCCTACCTCTAGCCAACCCTATGGATTACTTCCCTGGTGTATAGCCACTCCTGCCTTCCACCCATCCCAGGCGGAATATGAAAAACTCCCACCCACAGCCACAACTCTTGCCCATCTCCCAACTCCCTGCCAGACAGAAACCTTCTTGGACCTATACCTTGGCCAAAACCACTACAGCCTGCCTCCCGACTATCTCCAGGCATGAAACAGCACTCCCATCCACTGCTGCATCTCTCAACCGCCTCCTGACAATCTTAAGCTCGACAAACAGCTGCAATTCCTGCCTAAATCCCGGGCCCTACAAACCATCTTTCACTGCTGTAACTCCCACCTGACTCCAGACTATCACCTGGCCAACTGACAGCTCTCACCCACTCCTATCCACTCCCTTGGCTGACCTATAGCTCCTGCCTGCTGCAGCAACTTTCTCCCAGTTCCAAAATAAATCCCAGGCTCAACAAATGGATCCAATTCAGTGCTACATTACCCACCTACCTTCCAACATCGAGCCCCCCGGCCCCACCAACTGCTTGACATATGATAGCTGGAGGTCAGTCCTTCACTTTAACCCCAGAACTAACCTCCTTATTCTCGTTGGGCTACAGAAGTATTTCTAGCCTTTGCTTAAGCTGTCCATTTTGAAACGGAGGTATTTCATATAGACTGAGTGTGTTAGACTGGGCCACCCAGAAATGTGGAAATTTCCAGGTCTCTTCCCCCCCCCATATTTCAGTCACTTAAAAGTCCTTTCAATATCATCTATTGTCTAGTTATATGAGGTTTCCTCATCACTGCAAGCAAAACACAAATTGCAAATAGAGAGCCAGTACTCCAAACTGACGTGTAATTCTGATTCTGTATTAGTGTGCCACCCCGACCCCCACCCTTCATTTTTCAGGTAAGCCCCCAGTACCAACTTCCCAGGTGGGCCCCTGCACCACAGTCCGACCCTGCGTACCTGCATTATTGATGAGTATGTCTAGACGTGGCTCCGAGTTCAGAAAGGTTTCCACAAAGGCCCTCACAGACCTCAGAGAGGCCAGGTCCAGCAGCATGAACAACACCTCCATATTCCCAGTTTCCTGAAGGGGGGAAAAACACAGGTAAATAGCACTTCCCTGTTCCCAGTTTCCTGAAAGAAAAAAAAGCACACAGGTACAGTAAATAGCACCCATGATGAACAGCACCTCCATGTTCTCTGTTTCCCGAAGGAAAAAACACAGGGAAGCAGCACCCATGATCTGCTGGTGACAACTTACAGCGCTGGTTCTGCATCATTTGCTTCTGCAGAAGGCTGGTTTGGATGTAACAGTGCCTGAAGTGGACACATTTTTCAAGCCCCCTCACCCCTTCCCACATCCAGAAAGTTACAAGAAAATGTATAACACAAGTGGGGAAAATTTTTTTTGTTTTTTTAAATAGTAACATTTTTTCAGTCTGTTTCAAATGAAGACGTGCACAAGGACAAGAGGGCATGAAATGAAGCTGGAAGTGGGGGAGTTTAGGAGGGATGTGAGGAAATACTACTTCACTGAAAGAGTGGTGGATGACTGAATAGCCTGCCACCCGAGGTAGTGGGGGCAAAAACAGTGTGGGGCTTCAAGCATGCAAGGGGTAGGCATAGGAGAATACTGGTAAGCAGGGGGAGGGTCGCCGGAGACCAGGTAGAGTCAACAGAGACAGAACAGGCGAGGAACATCTGGGCAGAGTGGGTGGGCCAAGTGGTGTCCTCTTCTGCCAGCAAATTCTATGTTTCCATGCATTTCAAGCTGAACTCTCTTTCTGCTTTCTGCTACAAAGCACTCTGACTCTGCTGGCGCCCGAAGTGTCTGGCTGCTTCGTTTGTGCCTAATACCACATTTGTCTGCGAGTCCACAAGAACAGACAGGCAGAAGCACCCTGATGTAGTTCCTTTGTCACAAGGTTTGCCTTAAAATTTTCAAATTCCTAGCTTTGGCCAGCTCTGTGGCGGTGAACGGTGGGGTACCACTTTGACACGCTGGTGACCCGGGTTTGCACCCCATGCATCAGGCATGGAGGCCAATAGAGAGGGCTTTAGCTCATCTGAATGCTCTCCTTCCAGGGTGAGAGGGTTGTGCCACACAGCTAACTGCAGCATCTAGTGGTGGCTTGGTGATAATGCTCCTGGCAACATGGGTGGCATGCGCTGACAGGTGCTACCCTCATAACAACTCTGTGGATGTGTGCTCATGGGAGTAGAGTGGGAGAACCAGAACAGGAATAAATAGCCACTGACATGCCAGAAGATGGCTCCTGGAAGCCCCTCTACCACCTGGCCCCACAGTGCTCTGGCTCAGTCCACCATGGCCACCTCTCCAACATGCACTCTTTACTTCTCCATGGTGGCTACAGACAGTCCTCAGCAGGGTTATGCTGTACACTGCAGGAAGTGGCAGTGGACTGAGTGTGCCTGGTGGCAGATTTCAGTAGCAGACAGTGAGTTGGTGGGAGTGGAGGGCTTCCTTGGAAGGTCCTGAAGAAGTGGGGTATATGAGGTACGTGGGAGGACAAATAAAAGGCAGGCAAGAAATTATTCAAATTTTTTTTTTTTTTTAATTCACACTTTTGATAATCCACCCATGGCTGATTCACTCACTCGTGTGTTTCTGGGCCCCTCTTGCCCTGCGTACCACTTGCAGAAAAATCAGACTTCTAAGTGTCAAACCCAAACTTCTTGGCAGCGACACTTCAAGGCAGTGACTGGCTGAGCAGTCTGACAAGTTGGTGGCCACCATTAAGCCTTCGGTAAACAGTTTAGCACCAATATCGTGAAAATAAACGAAACACTTTAGTTCAACGAGAGAAAAAAAGATTGCTAGTGTGAACCCTGCGTCAGTCAGTCCCTGTGCACAGGGGCTCCACACACAAAGGCAATGTAGTGTTTTGGCACTGGAGCCTGTGGGTTCAATACCCAGCTCACCTGTGCAGTTTGGCAGTAGAAGACATAGTGCATCTGGCCTAAGGCAGATTCTCAGGTCACAGGACACACAGCAAGATGAACCCCGGTTCCTCTGAGTGGGTGGTGGTCCAGAGAAGTATGAACAGTGAGTGGATCAAAAGCCTCACATGATCTCTGTTTGACAGCACTGCTGCACATATCCAAATCAGCTTTACTTTAACAATTTGAGCACAAGCAGTCTAGTGAACTGCTGGTTTACTTGGTATTACTCGGTTTGTAAGACAGAAGTAGGCTTGCACCAACTGGAATGTCCTCCACTTCCAGTGGGCTTATTTTTCCAATGTCATATCTTTGAGATATCTGTCCAGTTCTCTCGTAGATCTGTCAATTTCCCCGATTGCTTCGTGGTGACCAGGGGGGAAGGGGTTAAATATCAGTGTGAGGTACAACACAGCGATTGAGAGGAGGCAGTGTTGAGACAGCCTGCCATCAAGTTTTCTTTGTATATAACGATCAGTTTACCCAAGTTGTTCAATAAACATGAATTTAAAAAAAAGTGACATCATGGATGTATCTACAGTGCTCATGGGGGAAGGGAAAAACAGGGAAAACAGACATATTCAATGTGAACAGATGAAGTCTACACCTCCCAACCACACACACGCATGTGGCACATACACACACACACACACACACACACACACACACACACACACACATCTAGTGGAACGTCCCATGCTGTGGTTCTCCAACCAGTCCTGTGGTCATAAAGTTGAATTCAATCCTCTGGCTGGGGAAGCTGCTTCCCAGCTGGGCCATGGTGCATGGTGTTTGGGGGGGGGGGGGTGTAGTACCATCGGCTGGTCAAATGGGGGACCCAGCCACTAAAGATTGGTTCCGAGATGCGAGTGTTTTTAGGACAGATGGAGGGCCTTTTGAGATCACATGAGGTGGAAATAAAATTTTCAATAATAAAAAAAAAAAATACTGTCAAAAAAGGAGATGCGGTAGCTCTCGGCAAAGAGGCAAAACTACAGCTTGAGACGTGCAGTGAGTTTTATTCTCTCCCATTCAGCAACCAACAGGAGGGTGCTGAAACTGGAAAAGATAACTTGATACATAGAAGCATGGCCCTTCAACAGGACTAAAACAAAACCACAACCTTTCAACAGGAATGGTGCAGAATCATGACCCTCCCTATAGGACTGATACAGAACTTCAACCTTCTAACACGAATAGTACTGAATCATGTGGATACCTTTGTCCAAGGAGACTTCTACCCACCATTTGAAAAGGAGTATCAAATACACATAGACTAGTTTGCCACAGTACAGTAAAACCCACAATATCCCCCAAACGTACCTTTCTAATATCATACACTGCAGCCTCTCCCCTCTCCTTGCTTCGGCATGCCAGTATGACTCGAGCTCCTCGCCTGGCAAGATCCATTGCTGTCATCTTCCCAATTCCTGTGTTGCCACCTAAAAGAGAGGTGAGAAAGCTATCAAACTTCAAGCTACTGACCAGCACAATGGTGATGCTCAACAGCGCCTCACTGTGATATCATACTGTAGCTGGAGGTTCTGGGCTCGATTCCCGGTACTACCAAGTGCAGTACGGAAGTGGAAAAAGTGAAAGGGTGTCAGCACAATATGGAAAAAGGGAATTAAATGAAAACATTTTTTAAATAAAACACCTTTCCTTACAGACTGGGAGAATGAATTCCATTGCAGGTACTTGTTCTGACATTTAAAGGGCACATCATCCAGTCAGCTTCAGGACAGTTTAAATGCCTCAAACACATTAATACTGTCCTTTAAGGGTTTAGCAATCAAATCAAACTCTTCAGAATTTAAGATACAGTACTAGCTTACAGCTGAGGCTCTATACATCTGTGTCGCTCTATATACTGTACATATGGAAAGAGAGAAAGAGAAGTATATTTATTTATTTAGTTTTTGTTGACCGGGTAAGTGCGCTAGCCAACAAGTGACTATTTTCAGGCACGACCCGGGAGGTACAGTTACAGAACACAGTGATACATAAGAGATTACATAAAACAGGATACATTTGCAGGATACATAAGAAATTACACAGAGCAGGATACATTTGCAAAGAACAAAGTCACACAGTGTAGTCAAGCATAGCAATAAGGATAAAATTACATGTATTCAGTTGTTGAGAACTAGGGGGAGAGGTGGTAGGGGACAGGTGTAAGGGTAGGGCAGGAGAGACGGAGACAGGGGGTGGTAGGACGAATAGCAAAAAAGGGGAGGACAGGAGGGAGGTTAAGGCGCCAAGTGCGGCATTAGCGGGAGAAGGTTACCACCTGTGGCCGGGACGGTGGAACCGGGAGTCGGCAAGAGAGACGGAGAGGTCGGGGAACAGGACAGTGAAGCTATGGGTGCAAAAAATAGAGAGGGAGAGAGGGTGACATGCAGGGGAGGGCGGTGGGGACTAGGTGCAAGGGTGAGGAGGATTTGAACTAAAGGAATGGGGAGGGAAGGGTAGGGTGGGAAGGGCAGGGTATAGGGGAAAAGGGATGAAGGCACTGGAACAGATAGGAAATGAGTGGGGTAGGGAGTAGAGTGCACCTAGTAGGCGCGCGAACAGAAGAAGGAGGAGGACAAGAGCGGGCAGGTGAAAACGGCATTGGCGGGTAGAGTAGGTAACCTGAGGCCGAGCCGGTGGAACTACTTAGACGGCAGGAGAGAGAGGTGAGTCACGCAAACTGGTGGGAGGCGAGATAAAATAGGAGAGGGGAGGGGTGAGGACTGAGCATGGGAGAAGAGGGAAGAATAAAAGAAGGAGGGAAAGCTGGCAGGAGAGGGGCAGAAAGGTGAAAGAAAGGTAGGAAGGTGGCTGAAAGCTGCATTAGCGGTACAAGGTAGCAACCTGTTACTGGGCTGTGGAACCGAAAGACGGCAGAGAGGGGAGTGGAGGGCGGTTAGAGGGGGAGTGAGGCGGCAAAGAGCAGGAGAGGGGAGGGGCAGGAAAAAGGGAGGGGGTAATGACGGGTACTGGAGAAATGGCTAAGTGGGAAGGGAAGAGAGCGGGGCTGGGAAAGTAAGTGTTACAGGAACAGAGGGTGCAGGATAAGGAATGAAGGTGGGGGAAAACAGCTCAGGAGCGAGGGCAAGCTAAGTGACTAGGCAGTAATTAGAGAGCTTTACAATTGGCATCAGAACAACAATGTTATACAGTATCAACAAACATGAAACATAAAAGCAAAAAACAACCAAGAATAAAAAAAGCGCAAGTGCCTATAATACATAATAGGGGAAGGGAGGAGAACAGGTTAGGAGCATGGGATTCAAGAGGGATCAAAAAACAAACACATTTGTCCATCGAGGTAAGGAAAGCTCTGAGATTGTGCTTAAATGCATCGTGAGAAGGAGCATTTCTTAGTCCCTGGGGCAGCAAGTTCCAAAAGTGAGGGGCAGCATAACTGAAGGCTCCTGAGCCCTTTTTTGTGCGGCAGAGAGGAATATTCAATAAGGACTTGTCAGAGGATCTAAGGTCCCGTGAAGGTATAACCGGTTGGAGTAGTTTTGAGAGCTCAGCTGGCTTTGATGCTCTGATGATGGTGTCCGAAAGGTTGCAGAGGTAATATTGCCTGGTGGAGGAGGGAGATAGCCAGCCCAGGTCTTTGTATAGCTGACAATGGTGCTTCAGGCACAGTGCTTTAACCGCATACCTGCAAACATTGTTGAAGGTGGTGTCCCATTGGTGCAGAGCAGTTTTGCTGGCCATGGTTAGGATGGGAGCACCGTGAGGTGAGGGTTGGTAACAGGATTCCTCTAGCAATTGCCAGTTTAGCGGCAGGGGTAAGCAGGTAGTTAGTCCTGTAAGCCGCCTAACTTACAATTGACAGATTTACAAGTTTCCTGGATGTGCAGCTTTAGGTCAAGATTTTGGTCAAGGTGAATGCCCAAGTAGCAAAAGAGCTAACAGACTCAGAGGGTTACCATTAATGTCAGGCACAGAGAGAAGAAGAGCAGGTTCTTAATTTGTGTGGGGATCCAAATAGCATGGCTTTAGTTTTATTGGAGTTAAGGACACATGCTAGTGTGTGCCAGCGCTGCACCAAGTGGAAGTCTGTGGTAAGGGCAGCATTCAGGTTGGTGATATTGTCAGAGTGGGCATAGATGACCAGGTCATCAGCATAAAGTAGTGAGTGGCCAGAGGTTACTACATCAGGGAGATTGTTCACAAATAGTGAGAAGAGGAGAGGACCGAGAATGGAGCCCTGAGGGATGCCAATATTGATAACAGCACTGTCAGAGAACGCCGAGTTGAATTTCACTGCTTGAGTCCTGTTGGCAAGGTAGCTGCTGAACCAGGTAGTGACAGGGTAGGAGAAGCCCAGATTTCTGAGGGAGGCAAGTAGTAAAGGATGGTCAACAAGGTCGAACGCTTTAGTGAGGTCGATGAAAACAGCCCCTGTTAGCTTCCCTTTGTCCAAGTTGGTAAGAATGACAGAGGAGAATTTTGCTAGTGCAGTCATGGTGCTGTGGTGTTTTCTAAAGCCGTGCTGTGCTGTATTGAGTAAGCTGGAATTTTCAACGAATTCGGTAACTTGAATAGAGACTAATTTCTCAAGGATCTTGCTAAGGACTGATAGTATAGCAATTGGTCTGTAGTTGGTCGTGTCATTTTGCTGCTGCCTTTTTAAACAGGGAGTAATTCTGGCAGCCTTCCAGATTTCAGGGACAGAGCCACTGGAGAGGGATAGGTGAAGATTCTAGCTATAGGTCCATATATGAGGTGAGCAGCCATCTTTAATAGACGGGGTTCCATTCCATCAGAGCCGGGGCTGATATTGTCAGAGATAGCCTTGAGCAGCTTGAAGACTTGATGCCTGGTGACCGCTTTGAAGTAGAATGGTTTAGATGAGGTAGGTGAGTCGCCAGGGAATGTTGAGTTCAGTTGTGTAGCAGGAGATCGAAGGGAAGCTGTGTAGGCAGATAGGTCGGAAAACTGCTGGTTAAACGCGTTTGCAATAGTGAAGGTCATTACAGTGGACACCTTGCAGGACCATTTCTGAGGGGTGACAGCTTGCGTAGATCTAAAAAGTTTTAATGTGGCTCCAAAATTTTCAGGGTCGTTGGAGAAGTTAGTCAGCAGGTTTGACAGTATATGCTTAGCCTGCTCTGATGCGCCTTTTGCAATCATTTCTATACTGCTTGTAATGGATAAGATCCAGGGGGAGCCCAGATTTTTGTATTGTTTCCATTGCTTATCTCGACTTTTAACTTAATAGGAGTTCTTTATTTAGCCATCTTGACTGCTGACCTCTGACTCTTCTTTTTACCTTTGGGAGGTGTTTCTTTTGTACTTCGCCAAACTTGGTGAGAAATATGTTAAGGGCAGTGTCAACATTGGAGGTGAAGAAAACGTCAGTCCAGTCTATGTCAGATAAGAAGGCTTGTCTATCGAGGCAGCATAGTTCGTGAAGGTAATCAGTCGTGGTTGAGGAGCAGGCGGTGGGCAGGAGCGCCAGTGACAGAGCGTTGGTGAGTGATCTGTAAGTGAGTCAGCCAGGACGGTAGCTTTGGAAACATGATCCGGTCTATTTGTAAGGATCCAGTCCAGTAACGACCCTGACAGTGAAGACGTGGTTCTAGTGCAGATAGTTATAAGTTGGTGAAAATTGTGCTTCTGGATCAATGTAGATGTGCTCCTAAGCACCCAGCCTGCCCTTGGGTCCCTTTCAGGGCTCTCCATGCACCATCTCCAACTTCCGTCTTCTCCCAAGGCCTACCTTTTTCCCCAGTGGCACCCCTACATCTACACTAACTGTACTGCGCGGTTTTCAGAGAGTTAATCTTGCTTCATCCAGCTAAACAGAACCGCGATGATAAAAATTTCTTTTACAAAGAGGGACCTTACCGGTAAGGACAGGGTATCAGCACAAGGGCAGGCCAAGAGAGGCACAAAGAAAAGGTGATCAGTTTACAAGTAGGCAAAAACAAATACTAAGGTCTGACATTCAACTTTCACCCCATTCACTGGTTATTTTGTTTCCTTTCACTCTGCCATTTCCCTCTGGGGGACTACCTGTCCTGACTCCCACTCAGCCCACTCTGGCTTTCTTTTGGATACCATCCCTGTAGTGCACCCATGTAGATGTGCTCCTAAGCACCCAGCCTGCCCTTGGGTCCCTTTCAGGGCTCTCCATGCACCATCTCCAACTTCCGTCTTCTCCCAAGGCCTACCTTTTTCCCCAGTGGCACCCCTTGTGGCTTTCCCTCCCATGGTGTGGTCCTTGAGTTAGGCCAGGACCCTCAAAAGATTCTTCAGCCCATCTTCCAGGGAAGAGTATCTGGGTTGGCCAGTGTGGGACATGTGAGCTGGAGGGCCATCATTCTGCACAATTAGGAGACCAACCTCCTGGTTTCTCCCCCCCCTTAAGGACACACCCCACACTGGATGTCATGACACACACATGTTAAGCATATTACCATTGACACTGGCAGTATCCTCCCAACCTTGGGTCCTGCACTGTACCTCCCTGTGGTCAGCCAGGGGGTAGTTTCACAGTGACGTGTCAGTGCCCTCCCCAGAGAGGAGAGTCCATTGGGTTACTCGACTCCCCTTCCCTCCCCACTGGTTGGCCCTCCAATGAGCCAGGCTCTTTCCCAAACCTGGTTTATCAAAGTCACAAGCAGTAGCTCTACACCTGCCCCAAAGAGCCAGCTTTGAGTGCTAACATTGTTAAATTGGCCAACTAGAAATCAAGGCATCTGTTGGACACCATGTGCTGGTCTCCTGCTGAAGCAGACCACAGAAAAAATCTTTATAATGTATTGGTAAAGATTATTCCCCAGTACAGCAAAACCTCTCAATGTTCTGATAATCCCCATACCTTTAAAACAGATTATAATTACCTGCCTTCATCACCAATGTGATGGTCCCTCGTTATAGTGAATATCTCTGGAGCCAGACGATTAGTTTACTATAGACAGGGTACACTACAGAAGGATGTTAATGTGCCTACTTAGGATGCAATTGGAAAGAGAGACTATTCATTCACTATAGCGAGGTGTTAATGTGCCTACTTAGGATGCAACTGGAGCCAGACAATATTGTTCACTATAGATAGGGTGCACTATAGCGAGGTGTTAATGTGCCTACTTAGAATGTAACTGCAGTTATTACAGTGTTCACTATGAGCGGAATTCGTTATAGTGGAGTTCTCTATAGCAAGGGAGCAGTGAAATATTAACCTGCCTACAGCATAAAAGCGAGACTGCAACAGTTACAGCAGCAGAGAAAGCAGCAGCACCAAAGCCCCTGCAAGCAGCGAGTTACGGTGGTACAAAAAGCAGCAGTCCCTTGTTACTTTCCATCTCTTGATCTCTCAGGTCAGTTCCAAAACTATTTTTCTTATAATAATCTTTTTCTTTGTATTATTGTAACCCCTAGGTGGTGCTATCCCAAGGGATACTACCCCTGCCTGCATGACTAGGCGCAGGTTGAGGGGCCTGAGCTCAGTGAATGGGTGCCTCCACCCAGAAGATTGGTGTAAGGGTAGCATAGCTGCTATAGGTATAGCCCTCCAGGACACTGATACCCCCCTCTAACCCCTCTAGTGGCTTACACAGGTCAGCAGATGAACAATCACAGTTAGCATAGGAATACAATATTGAACCCACACTTGGTACACTTATCACCAGGGCTGGCTCAGCTGCAGTGGCCCTGGAGACCCCCTGTAAAGCAATACCTGCAATAGAACAGTGCAATGGCAATAAGTATCCCCTCCACAAAGGTACACACTAGCCAAGTTAAATGCAGAAAGAATAGAATAAGATTTATTCAGGGGACATGAACAAGGGTGGGGCAGCAATCTAGCATTTGATTCCAGATCTGATTTAGTCAAGTTAAGCATACGCTCATAAGCATACATATTGTGGCCACTCAAATCTCTGACTACCTCTCTAAATACAACGTTCTCTGCCCTGAGCAACATGGGTTCAGAGCTGGTCATAGTACCATTACAGCTCTCCTGGAGTTCACCAACTTCCTCCACACATCTTTGGACTCTGGCTCCATGGCTGGTGCGGTATTCATTGACCTGTCTAAAGCCTTTGATACCGTATCACATCCTCTCCTCTTAACCTCTCTTGACCACCTAGGCTTTTCCACTGGTCCAGTCTCCTGGTGCGCCAGCTATCTCTCAGCCCGCTCTCAATGTGTGAAAGTTAGTGGAACTCTCTCCAGCACCTGCCCTATCCACTCTGAAGTCCCCCAAGGCTCTATCCTTGGACCCTTACTCTTCTCCCTCTTCCTCAACTCACTTCCTAGCAAATGTGGAGGTAAGATCTTACTCTACGCTGACGATGCAGTACTCATTGCCTCTGACAGTAACCCCATTTCACTCCAGAATTCTCTCCAGCTAGCCTACGATTCCACTGAAACCTGGTTCACTGAACACCGACTCATAATCAACCTAAAGAAAACAAAAACCATGCTCTTCTCCCACCCCCAAAATAAGTCCTGCAATTTTCCTCTCACTGTCCACTCCACCCTCAATATCTCCATCGAACAAGTGCAGTCCTATAAATATCTTGGAATAATCTTTGACCCTGCCCTCTCCTTCCATGGCCACATTTCCACCTTGAACTCTGCCGCCAACTCACGGTTGGGCATTCTTTACCGGCACAAAAAATGCCTCCCTTCGGACGCCCTCCGCTATTGTCACTTCCTCTGTCATATCACTCATCGACTACAGCCTTCCGGTCTATGGGCTGCTGATCAGACGGCCCTAAGCAAGGTTCGCCTTACACTTAAAGCCTGCAGACTCATAACCGGAGCGCCTAGACTTACCCACACCTGTCTGCTGTACTCCTTGGCTTCCCTACTCAGCCTGGATGAGCAGCTCATGTACCAAACCTGCCAACTCACCTTTAAAGCCCTCCATGGCCTATCCCCCGCTGGCCTATCCGACTCAATCCACCGAGCTAATCCAACTTTGAACACCCGCAGCTCAGACAAAACAACTCTGGTCATTCCAAGAGCTAGGACTTCGCGAGGCCAAAGGGCGTTCCCTTACAGAGCGTCCACCTGGTATAACTCCCTCCCTGCCGCTATCTCAGACTCCCCCTCGTTAGCATGCTTTAAAAGCAGCCTCAGAAATCACCTGCTCATCTCACGCAGATGCCGCTAAAGTAAAAAAAAAAAAAAAAAAAAAATACACCCCCCCGACAATGCTCACTGAGCAGCACCTCCTTCTCTCCTCCTTCCATACCCTCTCTCCCTGGCTCTCCCCTCCTTCTGCTCCCCATCACTAACCCTATTTAGCTTGATTAGCTTATGTATTCCTCATCTGTTTTGAACCAACTGTAACCCTGAATGACACTTACTTTGTACCTGTATTATCTGTTGTCTCCTATGCCACTGTCTGTCTCCTCTATGTGACGAGGTACCTTTGTAAATGAGCCCCTGGCTCAAAGGTTGTAAACTGATGTTTAAATAAACAAATAAACATGCACTAAGAGTCCCTCTAGCACAGTCACACACACTCTGGGTACCCAGTTGTTATTCAGGCTAGCCTAAAGCATTGCCCGGGGTAGGCCGGCATTGCAGCTATTGTTACATAGATACATAGACAGTGTCGGCAGATAAGGGCCTATGACCCACCCAGTCTGCCCATTTAAGTTTGTAAGTTCAGTTTATGTTTTCCAGGAAGTCTGTTGCCCCTTACCCCTGACCTCCAGAATTCCTTTATGTCTATCCCATGCATTCTTAAATCCCGTGATTGTTTCAGCCCCCACCACTTCCTCTGGCAGGGTGTTCCACTTGTCCACCACCCGTTCTGTGAAGAAATTCTTCCTCACGTTTCCTCTGAATCGTCCTCCCTCCAACTTCATCCCATGCCCTCTAGTCCTGGAACATCTTTTTCGATTAAAAATAGTGCATTCCTATTGTTGGTGCCCTTAGGAAATAAAACAAGCAACGTGCACTTTAACCCACAATTTGTATTCTGGAGCCGGATGGCTCAGTTCGTGATGATCAACCCAAACAATAAAATCAGATGACACATAATGATTTGAGCTTTGTTGCAGGGAGCTACCCTGTTGGTTACTTACACTACCCAAACCAGGAGGCAGGACTGACAAGATGAAGACCTCAGGATGGTATGCTGGTTGCTGGGGGAAACAGGGCCCATACGACTCACCATGGTGGTCAATCCTGTTCGATGGTGTTGAGCAGGGAGCCGAATCCCCATGCGGGTCTTTCATTGGATGAATCTCTGCGGCATGAGCAGCAATCTAGGCCGAGATGGTGAGGCCCAGACCAGGTGGAAAGTTCGGATTTCAGTCCATTTAAATGCTGGAGCAGCTTCTAGCTAGCGTGACACATTTGAAGGTGTGGGGAACCAAATTGCGACCCACACCGCACATTCAACACACTTATAGTCAAAACAGGCAGACACCACAGTTCGGAAGGGTCTCTGTGCAAACTGTATGCTCTGCGGTTCTCTCCAAATTCCTGACTGGCCAATCGCTCCAGGAGCAAGTCTTTGGTCCACACCAGGTGGAATTCTCTCTCTCTCTCTCTCTATTCAGAATTCAGGTTTCACAAACAGATTCGGACATAGACCAATTCAATTTGCAGGTTTCTTCACCCTGGAAGATGGTAGCAGCCAGACCAGACGCAGCCTTCCCGTCGAATCCCCACACTACCACGCAGGAGCAGCGGCTCGAATTGCTCAAGCTGTTCACTCTCTCCACTCCAGCTCTCGACTGACATTCTGCTGCAGGCAGCTCTGGGATTTCCCAGTGATCCAAAAGGTTTGGTTGGTTGATCCATTTGCCTGTCACAGAAAGGGTTCCCCCTCCAGGTCCATTTAGGTGCCAAACAATAAAAACTAAAATTCCTACTGAAATTCACTCCCACAAGGCCTCTGGGGACAGTCTCCATTTTAAGGTCCCCCAAGGTACCGACTGGTCCAAACCAGGGCCGACTTTAGCTAGGTGCAAACTGTGCCCCTGCACCTTGGGGGCCCATACTTTATGCCTAAATTTTGTTAGAGATGAAAATGTTTGCCAGCAAATTAAAGGGGAGGAGAACTGGCTCTGTTACTGTTACAAAAGGTGGGGGCAGCTTTGCTGCAGTGGAAATGATTAGGTTAATTAAGTGCTAATGGTGTTAATAGCCATACTTTACACCTCCCAGGTTGACTGCTTTCACAAACAAAGGGCTATACTGACAAGAGAACTTGTTTGAAACCTGGACATGTAGCTGAAACAATGAATGAGATGACAAAATCTTTTTGAAAAGTATGTGAGCACTCAAAATGGCTCAAAAACCTGACCAGCACAGAGCAAAATTGGATTACCTGATAGGGACCCTCTGTCAATGTAAATGTATTCAAAGTGTTTGTGCTTTTTTGTGACGTGGAGCCTTTGAAAACGAGTATATGACTCAAAGGGTTGTAATTCCTATGTACTTAAATAAAAAAATTAAAAATAAATAAAACCTGATCACCAGGTAAAAAAAAAACTGACAGGTGGCAACCTTACTGGTGTCCCATGATAATCCTCTCTATCTCACACCTCCAGAAAAGTTAAGTTGTTTAACTTGTTTGCAAATCAGAGTATCAGAAGTGTGAGTGTCCAGTAATTATGTCCCTGTCCTTACAGAAATGAATACAGTAGTATCGTACTTACTTAAGTTCTTGCTCCAGGCTCAGTCAGATTTGTTTCCAATGGTGAAGTAAAATAATTCAATGTAGTCAATCACACTTATTAAAAGATGCTGGTTAAACTAGCAGACTTGGTACTGCTTTATTAATACAGGACAGGAAGGTTAGTTAGGTGTAAATGTTGGACGTGCCGGGGGGCCCACAGGGAATGGAGTGGTAGGGCCCAGCAGGAGGCTACACAGAGGCCCAGAATGGTTAAGGCCAGCCCTGGTCCAAACTGGCAGTCCAGAACCAAAATGGTGGCTTTAAGCAGAACAGTCCGTACCGCAAAGGAAGGCAGGTTAGACAAGCTTCTATATTATTAATCAAGCAGATAATCAGCAAACAATCACAGATCCTATAAGGACTCTCTCTGCACACACAGTTACGGCAGAATGGAGCAGCTGTACCACAGCCCGGGTGGGACTCAAGCCTGAAACCACTCGGCCCCCACCCAGATTAATTATATCCTACAAAACAGATACCTCTTAAAGAGACAGGCACAGAGGCTAACAGGTCACTCTCATGCAGGCATATTCAAACTGTTTAGACACAGAACACCAGCCTGGCAGTGGGCATTAGGCAAGCCCAGGAAGACATTTTAGAAACCCCCATTTGTAAGGGGGTTACATTATAAAGAATAATGCACAAGGGACAGTGTACTCAGGGTTCCCCATAGCCTGCAGATAAAAGGCGGTGATTGTGTAGATTGGGTCGAAGATGTATTATTCTCTGGGTCGCCTATATACACTGTACATGTACATAAGTGATTTTAGGTAAGGTTTAGAGCACCGGTATCAAAACCAGGGTAGCAGTGTAATAATGGATGGTGGTAAAAGGCAGTTTTGGAGAATTTTATAAAAACAAAATAGGCTAATGGCTACAGATATAGGGCAGTAGTAAAAAAAATTATAGGTTGGTTGCCCACCATGCTAAAATAATGGATAGGGAACACTAGTACTGCTGGGCTACTTTTGGTATCTCAGGGTTCTGCAGAATTTGGCAACCTGCTCAAGCTTTTTTCTTGCAATTTACTTATGTCAGCAAAACCATTGATATCAAATATAGTTCTATAATGCACACTCCCTATATGTGATCCTCTATGTAATCTTCCCCCTTCTAGTGAAGCATTATCTAGTTATAATTTATTATTTATATATTTCAAGAGTGTTGATCAGAAAAGGCACACTGACCTCTAGACCACAACACCTTAATAAACTGCAGTAAGTACAAATAATCAGCCCTAAAGCAACAGTTGATACGCAGCAATTCATAAATCAAATGTGCAAAAGTGCACTATGTAATCAATAATGTCGACAGTAAAATAAGATAGGCTAGATGCCAGGGTCAGGGCAGTACAAAAGAGGAAATTAGCAAAGCAAAAGGGGAGAGGGATCCAAATACCACATGGGGTGGATGGGCAAGACGGGGGTGGGGGGGCACTGTGAGCCATTAGGCAAACAGGTTAGAGTAAGCTAAAAGGTGAGAAAAATCCAAGGTCAGTAAGCTAATTGTTCCTGATATTAAAAAGACAAAAAAAATTAACTATTGTCAGTGTCAGTAGCTCAGTAGATACCACGCTTGCCTCTGGAGCCGAAAGGTTGAGGGTTCCAGATACAGGCCATATGGTCTACCAAGTCTGCTCGAGTGTGCAGCTAGAAATCCTTATTACTGCAGCTGCCCTCCCTCCCCGTCACAGTGACCTTCCCCTCACTTTGTCCCATCTCCTTTAAAACTGCCCACCGACATACAGGACACCACCTCTTTGGGCAGCACATTCCACTTAGACACCACCCTTTCCGTGAAAAAGTGCCTAATTTCTCTCCTGAATCTTCCTCCCTCCAATCTCAGACCATGCCCCTTCCTGCCCCCCAACTTAAAAATCCCCTTTGTACTAGTCTTGTTTATACCCTTCATGTATTTAAAGGTCTCAATCATATTTCCTCTATCCATCCTCTCCTCCAGGGGGTACATGTTAAGCTCCCCCAGCCTCCCCTTGTAGGGTTCGTCTTCCAATCCCATGATCGTCCTTGTTGCTCTGCGCTGGATCCCCTCCAGTAATCTAACATCTTTCTTCAAGTATGGGCACCAATACTGCACGCAGTACTCCAGACACTCACATGATGTTACAGCAACTTGACAGCTGAGTAACTGATCCCTGAAACCTTATTTTATTTTTTGTATTTTAATTTTGTAATGGTTTTAATGAGCTTTTATTATATCTTAATTAACTGATGTCTGTTCTTGCTTGTGTAGGGCGCCCAGAGCCTCCGCAAGTGGGAGCCTTATAAACAACTCTTGCCAAACAAACAGAATGGCTCTCTCACTTTGATCTTATACACTGTTTATAACTGGATGTTAGACAGCCGTCCACTGCTGCTTCCATACCTTTCAAGTGGTTCGGCAGGGCATTATACAGAAACTGACCATTTTTCGTGTTGGAGCTAGTTTATACACGCACAAAATATGCAACAGTTGAAAGCCACTTTACACTAAACATTGTCTACACATATGCCGCCCATTTCCAGTCCGAATACAATACAGACTTTGTGGCCATTTGTTTCGCGGTACAGAGCCCAGCACCGTGCTATATGTTTTGTGCTGGCAGACCGAGAAGGGTACGCAGCCACACCTTCTCATCAGAAAAAAACAAGGACTCCTAAATCAACCCAACCTTGCTGCAATCCCATTCACAAAACGACTGATAAACGCGCGAGAGAGAAAGAGTAGAGCTACCTGTCACGATCACGGTTTTCCCTTGCAAAGTTTCAGTGCTCTTGCAGCTCACCCCTTTGATCAGGTTGTAATAAATTAAAACATACAGCCCTAGCATTACGCCAGCTATCACCAGTGGAGCGGGCATAGCTCCGCCTCGTTCCACCAAGCAGAGGCTAAGACCCAAAAGCAAAGTCTCCGCCGACCTCCGGTGGGGCCTGAGCTGCTGCAGCACCGTCAAAGCACGAGCCCTGACTTTCACTTTGCCACTCCACCTTCCTGCAGCACTCGACGGACGGCAAAGCAAAGGGGCCAAGCCAACTCTGTGACCGGGAGTCAGGGGAAGGGAGGATAAAACACACTGCGTACACTTAGTTTACAAGCGTATTATTTACCTTCCTACGGGGTGTTCATGAAAAGTAACCACGTATGCAGCCTCTAAGGCTCTCGTTTTAATTATAAATGTATTTTATTGGATTCGTCGTACATTAATACATAAAATATAACTTCTACAGACAAAAAGGCACACCTGTACCACGGAGCACTGAAGTATTGTTGCAAAAAAGGCACGTCCTTACGACGAACACTGACTTGTAACTTTCCAACTGGATACGCGTTTTGGTTATATAAATAAATATAGTTGGTTCTTACATTTCTCATTCCGAATATTTTAAGCAACTCATAACATACGACACTTGTTTTCACATCCTCCCTGTCTGCTGTTCATGCCAGCTACAGATTTTTCGGCTTTTAGTGCCAAACAAATTCTGCCTGCCACTCTTGATAGCGGGGTATCTCCTGGGCCAATCCAACCAGTGTGGTAGTAGCACCGTTTTGGCGCATACAGCAATAAAAGCCATGTGATATTTTTGCGTGTCCCCTGTGATGCATACTGCTGTGTTAAATGCATGATCCTCTAACTCTAGTTAAGGGTCTAGTTTTGTGTCCTCGCTTTCTTAAACGGTGTAGTATCAAACCATGCAACCTGTCGAGATGTACTAACCTCGTCCTCTGCGCATGCGCAGTTGAGAGCTCAGGGTGTAGCAACATCGCATCGGAGCGTCTTTTTTTCCAGTTTCTTACGCTTTCGACCGAGGTGAAAGAAACGGGGGCCGGGGGCAGATTACAGGCCGCACAGAATAAAATAAATAAATACACGGAGAAGAAACCATTGACCCTGATGTATACATGTTGTTTTCTGGACTTATGTGGTGCAGAGAAACGAGTGCTTTCTCGGGTACTGTGAAGGCATATGCCTTGTACTGTGTTGCGCTCTCTCTTCCAATATCGGATGTTTGTTGTGACGAATTTACTCCCTGACATGTATTGCGCGATATATTTGCTTGCGCGGTATTGACACCTTTGTCAATAAGGCGCGGGTCAATACGGCACAAGCAAGTACATCGCGGTTCAATACCGGGCAAATAAATACATCGCGATAAATGTCTGCGTAGTAAATTCATCGCAACAAACATCCAATAATGGAATGTAGCTAGGGTTACCACCTTTTTAGGAAGCCCAAAGTGGGACATTTCTTACTGAAACATGATTTTTTGCAGCACAATATGTAACTTCGACCAATGCATTGGACTTGTTTTCACTAAACTATCAGAATTAAGACTATATGTGATAGTTTTATTAGTTGTTTCTAGTGTTTCTTATCATTTTAAGGTATTTTAGCTAAGGTATTATAGTTTTTTGCAATATTTAGAATAGGGTTGTCAGAACAGGTTCGGCAAAGATTCGAACCCTTCTCGAACCCTGGTAGAACTCGAACACTAAACGGTTCGCAAAAGGGTTCGAATCACCGCGAGACGACGTGGGGTCGAGTAAGCAACGCGAGCAGTGGGATCTGTGGGGGTATTTAAAGAGATGCGCCACGAGGAGGAGCGCCATTTGACTGAGGATCATCGCAGACAGAGGCAGCAGCAGCAGGCAGCACCAGCAAACTGTAGCAAAAGCTGTTAGCGCGTCCGCTACTCTTGTCCAGTCGTGGCCACTTCTTCTCCTGTGAGACCGAGAACAAGAAAAAAGCTAAAAATCGGGGGGGGGGGGAGAGACTGGGAGTTGGACTAGGGGCCGGTTCAGGACAGAAGGAGGGAATCGGAGGATTAATCAAGATTGGGGAAGGGACTGGGGAATAGGGAGGGATTGATGAGACCAATATCAGGAGGACTGGAGGAGGACTGGAGAGAGACTAAAAAAATAAGAAGACTGAAGATTATAAGAACCTTTGTGAATGTGAAATGTGATTATTTGAAATTGCAGCACACTGCACACTCAGCAGCTGCCAGCAACAAGCATACAAGGGGGGCAACAAAAGGCAAATAAATCTTTCTGAACCCTAGTGTGTGTGTCACAGAGAGAAGCCCAGTGTGTGCCCCTTGACTGCACTGTACTGTACCCTACCCAGTGTGTGTTACAGAGAGAAGCCCAGTGGCCAGTTGTGTGGTGGCATTAACCTTACATGACAGAAACGTAGGGGGGCAAAAAAAGGCAAATAAATCTTTCTGAAGTAACCCTAGTGTGTGTGTCACAGAGAGAAGCCCAGTGTGTGCCCCTTGACTGCACTGTACTGTACCCTACCCAGTGTGTGTTACAGAGAGAAGCCCAGTGGCCAGTTGTGTGGTGGCATTAACCTTACATGACAGAAACATAGAAATATAATTCTCATTCCCTGGTTTGCGTATGTGACTCCGTCTCCTGTGGTCAGCCCATCACCCTGCTGCTGTGTGCCCCTTGACTGCACTGTACCCTACCCAGTGTGTGTGTTACAGAGAAGCCCAGTGGCCAGTTGTGTGGTGGCATTAACCTTACATGACAGAAACATAGAAATATAATTCTCATTCCCTGGTTTGCGTATGTGACTCCGTCTCCTGTGGTCAGCCCATCACCTGCTGCTGTGTGCCCCTTGACTGCACTGTACCCTACCCAGTGTGTGTGTTACAGAGAGAAGCCCAGTGGCCAGTTGTGTGGTGGCATTAACCTTACATGACAGAAACGTGAGAAATATAATTCTCATTCCCTGGGTTGCGGTGTGACTCTGTCTCCTGTGGTCAGCCCATCACCCTGCTGCTGAGTGCCCATTGATTGCTATGTGTATGCCTATGCCCAGCAGCCCAATCATTCTGTAAGCCTTGAACCTGGGATCCTTTAGTTGCAAACTGTCATATTCTTCAATTACTTTCAGTCCACGTATCACAGTGTCACACAACCAAAATAAAATTTTGGAGTTGTGGCCAGCGATTACAGATCACATTGCTTTGTTACACAGGAATTGTTTGGGTGTTGGTGTGTTCACTGCAGTATACTGGACTGGTAGTACTGGTACTTACTGTCTGTTATGGCTGACACCAACATAGATGAAGCATTTAGTGCTGGTGTTGGAGCAGGTGTTGGTGGTAGTGGTAATCCTGGTGCTAACAGAAATAACCAAAATGTTTCACGTGATAAAATTCAACAAACAGCAAAAGAGCAACAGTGAAGTGTGGTAAAGGGGGACCTTTTAAGAAAACCTGTACAGCTGCTGGGGTCACACGGAGAGGCACCATAAGGTATGCCATTCATGCTGTTAAGATCCCTGTGACTAGCAGCAATAATGCAAGTGACAATGAGTCCCTCTCTGACTCAGACAGTAGCTCTTTGTCTCAGTCCCACACTGTTGTGTCTCGTGACAAATCATTACTTCCTCAACAAAGTGAAATGAGCAAGTCTGCTGACAATGAATCAGGTAGTGCACTTGCAAATACATCCAGCACTGTTGGCAATGAAAAGGACATATACATTGAATCCACCACTTCTGTGTTGGCCAGCAATGAAAATCCATCAGAGTCTTCTGTCCACTCTTCTAGCACCAAGGAGCATGTCCCAGGTTCTGTTAGGACAGGTGAAAAGACACAAACAGTCTTTAGCTATCTTCCTAGCACTTCGAACAAATCTGTCACATCTGAGGTGTGGAATTATTTCTCAGTCAGTAAAACTGATCCATGCAGAGCAATTTGTTCCTGTGTAAACAGAGTGTAAGCCATGGTAAAGTTGTGTCATGCCTTGGCTACTCAGCTCTTAGCGCCATCTGAAAAAGCATTCGGTTTGCTTGATCATCAAAACCAAAACCCATGTCCTCCATCTTCCAGACCGCGCGTGAGAAGGGTCAGGATCAGGAATCTGAAATGGATACTGAATTGTCTGAACTTGATGCGGCAGAACCACTGCCAGCCCTAGGATCACTGTTACCACCAATGCCAGCACCATTAGTACCAGTTGCACATCCAGTGATGGCACTGAATGTATAAGTCCTAGTCCACCATCTCTGCATCCATCTGCCCCCGAAGCACGGTGTATAATAAACCAGAAGGGACATAGTTGCAAACAGCTAACACTGTCTCAGGCACTTGAAAGGAAGAATACCTTTACTAGAAATCATCCAAAGACCCTTCATCTTAATCACCGAATTGGTGAACTGTTAGCCGGAGCCCTTCTCCCATACTCTTTGGTAGATCATGAGGATTTTAGGGAGCTCATGACATTAGCAGATCCTCGTTACAATGTTCCTCATCGAAGGTACTTTTCCTATGTTGAAATACCAAACATTTATCAGGCTTTAAAAGCGACAGTGATGCTTGCACTTAAAACTGCAGAGGGTGGGGTTATTCATGTCACAACAGATATGTGGACCAGCACTCAAAACATAGATTACATGTCCTACACGCTCATTGGGTCACGTTTTCTTGAGCTTCTTCAAAACAAAGACACCCCAAAAGATGGCGCTAAGGCATATAAAGAAGTTTGGCAAAGTCATACTGCTGCAAACATCTTGCAGGAACTAAATGACCTCCTTGAGGAATGGGTTTATTCTCACGGTCTAAAATGTGGCTTCATAGTAAGTGACAATGGAGCCAACATCTTAAAGGCAATACAGGATGGAGGATTTCTGCATGCTTCTTGCTTTGCACATTGCTTACACTTAATTGTCACAGGATTTCTCAGCAACGAAACACAAGTGGATGGTATGATTGCTGTTTGCAAAAATTGTGACTCACTTTTCACATTCAACCAAGGCTATCAGGACATTGTCCGAACTCAAAAAAAACACAAGCTGCCCCAGCAAAAGCTGATTCAAAATGTTTCCACTCATTGGAACTCAACGCTTGATATGCTGCAGCGCCTCTTGGAGCAAAAGCAAGCTGTACATGAGTACTGCTCCAGTTACATTATTGGAGATGGCATTATGCTGTCTGTGCTGCAGTGGAAATTAATAGAGACAGTGTGCTGTATCCTAGCTCCTTCGAGACAGCTACAAGGGACATGTCTTCTGAAGGTGCATCTGTGATCAGGTTATCCCTCATAATGCTCATTTCACATCATCTTAGTGTTCTAAATCTACAAATAGAAAAGATAGATCTGAGCGCAGGACAACATGTCGCCTATATCATGGAATCTCGTAAAGAGAATGGCGAGCGCTTCAAAACCAATGACAAATTAGTTGCAATGGCGAAATCAAGACACTACATCCTTGCAACTCTCTTAGATCCCAGGTTCAAGGCTATACATCTTCCAAAAACAGATGATATAGAGCAGTACAAATGTATGTTGCTAGATGAGCTGCAGCACTCACAGGAGTCAAACACAGACACGCATAGTACCATCAGGTTGTCATCACCACAACATGCAGGTTCATCTTCACAAGGGATACAGAACTGGAAAAGTCACCAAACATTAACAGTAGTTGTTCCACAACTGCCACTTCTTCAGCCCTCAGTAGCAAGCTAAATCTGTGGCAAAACCTTTCCCAAATTGCTGCCATACCAGCTGCTTCTGCTGATTCCTCTTCTGAGCGGTCTCTGTCCAACATGGTAGACAGTTACCTGCAAGAACTGCCTATTCCTATTGATGCATGCCCTTTTGAATACTGGAGATCAAAAAAGTCAATTTGGACAGAGCTGTATGATGAAGCCTGTAAATATCTTGGTTGTCCTGCAACAAGTGTCTCTTCAGAACGCTTGTTTAGTACAGCTGGCAATATTGTGACAGACACCAGAAATAGGTTGCTGCCAGAAAATGTACACACGTTAACTTTTATTAAAGTTAATAAGTCAAGATTTTAATCATCCTAAGAGTATACAAACTGATCCTGAAGTGATTGATGTGGATGTTGATGGTGATGATGACAACTCAGATGGTGGTGGCTGGTAAAAATACTGTGTGGGACGGAGTCTCTCTGCACCAAAAAGGAAACTTTTACAGACTGTGATGACTTTGGTTGTCGTCTCTCTCCTTTCTCGATCTACTACCTTGGACTATATACCCCCCAAAACTTTCACCATTTCATGGCAAACTGCTTTGTAGCTAGGGTCTAAACTAAAGTCAACAAGTTTTATATACAGGGCAATTTTAACATCAGTGGAACAGGCCCAAATTTGGCATAAAAGGGACACTGTCAATCAATCCTTTCTGTATCATATTATTTATAGTTAAAGTGCAAACATATGTTTTTGGATTACCTTCTGTGACTTTGTGGTGCATCAGCATGGGCTGGGACAGGAGGCGGTCTATTTTTCAATTTTAAAGAGGACAAAACAATGAGTTCTAATTGGTAGCTGTTTATTATTTTTCAATTACAGAAATGTTAGCCATAAGCGAAAAATGGATGCTAGTACATGGGTGAGGGTTGTGGGTTGGTTTTAACATAGGGTGTAGGGTGGCATGGGTGCTACTGCACAGATGAGGTGGTGGAAGAAAAGTGGAATGGGTGATGGGGTGAAGGTGGGTGTTGTTTTAGTTCTTTCATTTACAGATTAGTGATCAGCTGGGGATGGTGAGGAAAAAATGATGACAGACCGAACCTACTGTACACATAATATATATTCTTATTAAATACATTGCAAACTGCCCACCTAGCACAATTGTCCTGTCCCTTTAAAAAAGAATAAAGGAATCAGAAATAAAAGAAAATCTGCATCAGCAGTTTTCACAGAATGTGATATCATAGTGTTTTGCTTTATAAGTAGTGATAATTTGATACATAATGGGGTTGACAGGACTGTCCCTAAACATCACATACCCAACTGCTGCAGCTACATAAATGTTCCTTAGTATGTGGTGAGAAACCACTGTTTTTATTTATGTGACTGAAATACAGATTTTATTGAAGTATCAGCTGCAAAATGCATCATCTTAGAATTTTTGTATGTATTACTTCAATTTGCCAACAAAAATGTTGGTATATGTATGCATTACCTTAGAAAATTGCATGCATTTTGCAGCAACAATGACTGGCATATTTTTTAATAAGAACAAAAACACAGCACCAACACTTCCAAAAATATACTGTATTATGCGTTTTAACTGATAGCATCACAGTACAGAAGCATGCATGCAGGACAAAACAGTTTAAACAGACAACTTTGTCTGTTTAAACTAGTTTATCACCATGGCGTTCTATCTGAATAATATCAAGTTGGAAATGCTAATGCTTTTTCACACAGGCTGAATTTGAGGATTGGGCAACCTTCTTGTAGTTTCTGCAAATATTTTTTTATTCCAATGTCTTGACTGAATATGTTATGACATAATATGTTTTGTAACAGTTCCACATGTTGCTGCTGTAGTACTTGGCTTGACTTTGTTATAAAAGCTTTCTTTTAAACATAGCAACTTTTGATTCACTCATTTAAAACAGAAAGCAGCAAATAGCTGAAATTAGGTAATATCAGTTATTTTTTCTCCTAATTCATGACGATGAGTATATATAGCTGAGTACATAAATGGCTAATGTGCCTCTTTCTTTCACTAAGGAACTATGATGCAGCTGCAGCAGGAAAACTTTTAACATATGGGTGGGTGGGCCTGTTACGTATTAAGTTGTTGACTTTAGCAAACAGAAGAAACTATAGATAAACCTAGTTGTATTCCTATCAATGTCACACAAGATAATTTCTCTCCCCCTTATTTTGAACAGTTTTTCCTTTACATGTATTTTATTACTATCTTCGTTACTGGCAGCACAATAAAAAAATAGGGTTCGAGTTCTAAAAAGTTCTAAAAAAGATTAGAACACTAGAACTTTTTCAAAAGTTCTAGACTAGAACTAGAACCCAGAACTTCAGAGGGTGCTGACAACCCTAATTTAGAAGAAAGTCAGAAAATGTTTTTCCCACTATAATGTCAGGACATTTAGTATTTTTCATGTTTTTTTGCAGGACACAGCTGCCCAAATCAGGACAGTCCTGCGAAACTCAGGACAGGTGGTAACCCTAAATGTAGCAAAACACAGTACAACGCTCAGACTGTCATTGTCGTCACAATAGCTAAGAAAGCAAGCACTCATCTCTACACTGTTCTTAAACAGATGCCAACATACACTGGGGTCGTCAGATGTCTCTTTCTCAGTGTTTTTTTTTTCTCTTTTATTCTGCATTGCCTGATCCACTGACCCTTCTTTAACCTCCCCCCTCATCCAGCATCCGGTTTCCATCCCACCCCAGTCCCTAACAATTGCAAGCACTTGTCTCTGCACTGTTCATTAACATAAAGTCCAAGGAAAAGTCACTTATACATCAGGGTCAGGGGTTTCTTCTCTGTGTATTTTTTTTCTTTTATTCTATGCTGCCTGTTATCTGACACTCACCCCGTTCTTTAACCTCCCCAGCATCCAGTTTCCCTCCTGTCCCAGTGTAGTATATTTTTTCCAGTTTTTCATGCTTTGAGTTTCCATCACTCTCCATGTCTGGATGTCTAATCGGTTACCAGGTGTGGGTCTCCAAGTCTCTGGTTAATGGGGCTGTCTAATTGATATGCCGACCACAAACCTAATAAAAAAATTAGAATAGTCATGGGTGTTCACGTTGGAACGGACCCACAACATTCTGAGAATGGAATCTCTGGCTCATCATTGTTGGGGGGCTGCTGAATTTATTCACTGACCCAGCACACTAAAACAGAACTTAAAAATGATCAGGTTTAAATCGGAGTGGACTCTTGTCCTTACCTCACAGCAGTCGCAGCCTGTCTCTTAATCGTTTGTCAGTGTTATGTATTGAGGGACAGATTCATAGAAGTGTGACGGCAGAAAAGGACCGAAACAAGGCCCACCAAAGTCTGCCCATTTGTCCAGCTATCTGCTAGGACCTGTGCCCCCCCAACACTCCCCTGTGGTTGTCCCATGCCCTTTTGAATCCCTCCACTGTTTCCTCACCAACGACTGCCTCTGGGAGTTTGTTCCACTTTTCCACCACTCTCTCCGTGAAATAGTATTTCCTAATGTTACCCCTGAACTGCCCCCCCCCACCTGCAGATGCACTTCAAATGAGGGACAAATGAAAGTGGGACACTGAACCTCAAAATGAGGAACAGGACAAGGACACATCATCAAACATGAAGATATAAAGGCAAAACACTATGGAACCCCTTACTTTAATTTGATCAATGATTCATTTGTGGCATCACAGAATGTTATGACATTTTGCTTTACTACAGTTTTAGTGAGTTTACAGTATCTCCTCTGTGTGGGCAGCACCTTCCAAATACGGGATATACTGTATGTGCAACAAAGCACTTTCAAGGGGTAAAATTGGGGATGTCTCTCATAATGAGGGACAGTGAAGAGAGTATGCCTTTGTTATTCTGAAAAAGCAGTCTCTGGCTCTATTAATTCATTGACCCCAAGACATCATCAAACAAGCATTTGTCAATGCTGAATGTTAGCTTACTGGCACTGGTAGTGCAGGAGTTAGAGAGATGCACAATAGGATTGGGAGGGAAGTAGTGAACTGACGCCAACCCCAGCCCTACCATGCAGAGAGTGACAGGCACTGGGGTGTGCCTTTGGGTCATTGGCCATAACGCTCATGCCATTTCACCTCACCCTACCCCGCAGAGACCGACAAGTGCTGCAATGTGCCTTGGGGTCTTCGGGCCTTATGCTAACCCCATTCCATGAGGGAATATACTGACATGGGCACAATGTAGGACAATGGGGTGAACACTGGGGCCGAAAAGTCTAAGGCACATCTCAACACCTGTCACTGGCTGCAGGGTGGAGGGGGGTGGAATGCCATGAGCATTGCAGCTGACAATGCCAACTTACACCCCTGATGCCTGTCAGTCTGTACAGGGTGGGGTATTGAAGCTGGAAACCCTAATGCTGAGGGTATTTGTTGGTATTTTCACTCCAAATTTTCAACATAGGCCGTTTGTGACCCCACCTCATGAACAGTGGCACTATGAGTTTGTTTGCCGAAAGGTGATTTTGTACAGTGACTGTGCATTTTGGTGGTACAGGTGCAAAAACACATTTCGGGTAGGATGTGAAAAATGACAGCTGCAGTGTTCAGGAGGAGGTGTAAAAAAAATAGCATTGTTGAAAATCTGGAGTGAAAATATGAAAAACTGGTGACATCACGAGCATGCGTAGAAACTGCTCAATGCACAGCCATAGCGTAATTATTTGGGGGATTTGTTTAACCAAAATTTCAACATAGGCATTTTGGGAACTCTGGTCATGAACAGTGTCACTGTGATTTTGTTAATGTGGCCAAAACATTGATTTTCCACAAAAACCACACCATTGTGTGACACATACGAAAACACATTTTGGGCAGGATGTGAAAAATGACAGCTGTACTGTTCATAAGGAAGTGTACAAAAATGACAGTGGTGAAAATCTGGAGTGAAAATATGAAAAATTGGTGACATCACGAACGTGTATAGAAACTGTGCAGTGCACGCCCATAACGCAATTATTTTGGGTGTTTGTTTTACCAAATTTTCAACACTGGCATTTTAGGACCTCCACTCATGAACAGTCTCACTGTGATTTTGTTAATGTTTCCAGAACATTGATTTCACACAGTGACCACGCCATTGTGTGCCACGTGTGGAAACACATTTCGGCAGGATGTGAAAAATGACAGCTATACTGTTCATAAGGAGATGTGAAAAAAGGGCAATGTTGAAAATCTGGAGTGAAAATATTAAAAATTGTCAAAGTTCTGAGCGTGCGTTGAAACTTCTGACTGCGCACTGTAACACAGTAATTTTTTTGTTTTCTCACCAAATTGCAAGATAGTTTTGGGACCCCACCTCATGAATAGTGGCATTGTCGCTTTCAAGACTGGTCCTGAAAGGTGATTTTGCGCAGTGACCGCGAAATGACCTTTCAGGGCAGAGTAATGAGATAACAGTGCATTTGTTCATGAGGTGAGGTCCCAAGAACCTCCTGTTGAAAATTTGAAGGCAAATTCCAAAAAATGGCTGAGATTTCCACCTAAGCAGAAAAAAACCTATTTATGCCATTATACAGCTTACCGGCATTCCTTCAGTTCATGGTCAGCTTTGAAGAGTGCAGACATGTTTCCGGTCCACCGAAGAGCATTGCTCTGGACTCCGGAAGTAAGTATGGGGTGAGGGTGTGTGTGGGGAGGTGGGGTGCGCAGAGGGTGGCTGCACGTTGGGGGAGGGGACCCCACAGCGAGGGACTTTCTTTCTTTTAGGTATGGGGGACACTGAGAACAGTTTCTTTTTCCACAGGTGTATAAAAGTGTTCTGCACACTGGGGTGGATTCCAATGTGCGCCATGACTTTGGGGGGATGATGTTGCCACATTGGGGTGGGTTCCCAGTGTGGCACAAAATAGGGGTGGGGCCTCAACATGCTGATGATGGCCGGCTTTTATCATGGGGAGGCACACTGGGGTGGGCTCCCAGTGTGCCACACAACCTTGGGGGGTTATTTAGCATGCCGACAGGGGGATTGGGCACCCCTGAAGTCGGCATTGTGCGGCAGATGGCTGCAGCAGCCACTGCCGCCATGTTTTTATTGAAATATTTCACCAGGAAAGGCACGTCGGGAGGCATGTTATTGTGGCGCTGCATTACGAGCTGGCCTCTCATTGCAGCAGCACTTTTCTTAGAAGTTTTGACAACTTTAAATATTGCTGATGTCAGCGCCTGCATGCTGGCTTATTGGGGAATGAGGGATGCACCTACTGATGCATGCCCTGCATTCACCCACACTGACCGCACCTCCGAAATCTGCTACTACTGCAAGATGTTGGCTGGCACACAAGCATGAGCCAACATAAAAATAATTAGGTAAGAATCATGATTTATGGTTATAGGAGTGGACCGTCATCATTCTGAAAAAGGCTGTGTGAGTGCGCCTCTGTTAGGATGCCACTATTGTGAGTGTCTTTCGTTTCTAAGGCTGATTTTCTTGTCTGCCTATTTATTTATTTATGACAGGCACGGTGACTCTGACAGCAAAACTGATGGTGTTACTTTTAGCAGTCAGCCAGTATTGTTAACCCATTACCTTTCACTGGCACTAAGTAGAATACCTGCGTGAATTTGACCTCCCTGTGGAGTGGGGCTGCAAGCATACCAGGGAAGCAATTGAGAAGGTGGGAGTGTGTTTTATGCTGCTAGCTACTCCCCATTTTATCAGTCCCTTTTACATATTGCTTGTATAGAGACACTGTCTGGATTTTTCTACCAGCTGATAGTTTAAGCTTTTGAGTGCATACAAAGTTTATTTTTTTACTACCTGCATCTGAGTTCATTGAGTAACCTTTTGGGTTACTCATGTTTCTGGGTCTAGCTGACTTAACTCATTGCATGAACCCTTGAGTGACTTCTTTATCTTTCATCGGAAGTGTGGGATTGTGCGGCAGACCGAGGAAGCAATCAGGTAGGAGGGTGGAATATATGGCAAGGGTTGGACTGTGCTGGTAAAGCAAGCACAGCAGATTTGGGATGTCAGCGTTACTCTATGTGTGTGGTTGTGCTAGCACACCAAAAAGCGATCAAGGAGGTGGATGAGATTATGATGGCACATTGTGGAAGCAAACAGGGAGGTGGGGGATATGTAGCAGGGGTGTGACTGTACACTCCATTACAGTGATTGGGGAAGTGGGAGGTGTATTCGACAGGAGTGAGACTTTGCTGGCACACCGTTGAAGTGATCAGGGAGGTGAGCAGGATATATAGCTGGGGTGGCACTGTGCTGGCAGAGCAAGGGAGGTTGGGTGGGATGTACGTCAGGCCTGGAGCCTTGCAGCACAGTGTTGAACCAGTCAGGGAGGCGGATGGAATAGATATATGGTAGGGATCAGACTGTTCTGGAACAGCAGGGATGTGATTGGGGAAGAGGACAGGATATAGGCAAGGTAAGGTAAGGCAAATTGTATTTTTCAGGCACCCAATCCTGGAAGCTCTGGGCACCGTACAATCAAATACAACAAACCAGTTACAACCCAATAAATACAATACAAACATATCGATTAAAATACTTAAAAGCAGGCCACCCAAAATGGGAGGCTTGACCTGGCAGCAGATCCCTGAAGAGACCATTCTTTCAAAATAATAATAGCTTTATTTATAAAGGCAAGGCAAGGCAAATTGTATTTTTCTAGCGCCCAATCCCAGAGGCTCTGGGCGCCGTACAAAGAACATAGGAGTTTAATTTAATATACAAAATTACAAAATACATCCTCACACAAACCCCATAACTATTTAAAAACCCTCTTAATTTTAAAAAGGACTAATATAGTACTAATATCAAACAGAGTCTGAGAATGCCTGATTAAACAAATAACACTTCAGGCGGGTCTTAAAAACCTCCACTGACAGGGCCTCCCTCACCAAAGGCGGGAGCGAATTCCACAAGACAGGACTGGCAACACTAAAAGCTCGATCGCTGTCAGTTTTCAGTCTTGTCCTGAGAATCGTCAGGAGGCCCCTCGATGAGGACCAGAGGGGACGAACAGAGACAACAGGTGTAAGAAGGTCAGCCAGGTAACAAAGGCCCAGTCTATGTAGGGCCTTATAGGTGAGTAAGCCCACCTTGAAAAGCACCCTCCATCGAACAGGCAGCCAGTGCAATTCATACAGCACTGGGTGACGTGACAGTATTTCGACTGACCTGTCAACAACCTGGCAGCTGCATTCTGCACTAGCTGCAGTCAATGGAGGGTGCCAACAGAGACCACGAGGTAGAGCACATTACAGTAGTCCAACCTGGATGTGACAAATGCATGTACCAAGGTATGGAGGTCCAGGGGTGGAATCAGGTGCCTAATCCTGGCAATGTTTCTCAAATGAAAGAAACATCCCTTGACAACGGCAGACACCTGATATTCCATCATCAAACCACTGTCAAATATCATGCCAAGATTACATACCTTGGAGGAAACCTTCAATGGGACAGACCCTAGAGCAAGTCCAGAGTCTGCCCCAGAGGGTGACCCCACATGCCTCCTGTTCGACTCCACCACCAGTACCTCCATCTTATTGGAGTTCAGCCACAACCAGCTGGAGGCCATCCAGTCATTAATCTCTGCCAGACAGTTGTTTAATACATCCATTGCATCAGATGTTCCAGGGGCAAAGGATAAGTACAGCTGGGTATCATCGGCATAACAATGAAACCCCAAGCTGTACTTCCTAATGATCTCTCCCAAGGGTAGCATATACACGGCAAACAACATCGGAGACAACACGAAACCCTGAGGTACCCCACAAGACAGAAGGCTAAAAGGTGAGGAAAAATTCCCTATCACCACCCTCTGTCTTCTGTTTGTCAAAAAGGACTCAAACCAGCAAATGACAGTGCCAGTGAGTTCACAGACGTCCCTCAGGTGGTCAAGTAACACCTGATGGTCCACCGTGTCAAAAACTGAGGAGAGATCGAGTAGGATGAGAATTGTCCCCTCCTCTCGATCCCTTGCCCTGAGGAGATCATTGTGCACTGAACTAATACGGTTTCTGTTGACTGTCCTGCACAAAAACCTGACTGGAGTGGCTCATAGATATCAAATTCCATGAGGTGATCACCTAACTGACGCGCCGCAATCTTCTCCACAACCTTTCCTAAAAATGGAAAGTTGGAGACCGGTCGATAATTCACCCTGATGTCAGGGTCCAGTGATGACTTCTTCAGGAGGGGTCTCACCAGCGTCTCCTTCAAAGCATCTGGGACAGCCCCCTCCGACAAGGAACACTGGACAATCAAGGCAAACACTGGACCAACAGCGTCGATGCATCCCACTAAGAAACGCGTTGGCGCTGGGTCCAGTTTACAATGTGTGTGCTTCAGTTTCGAGATCACCTCAATGACATCAGCCACCTCCACTGGTTTAAACTCCCCTCAACCGGGCGGAGTGCTCTGTCGACAATCCAGGTGACCACTGTCGACCATAATACAAGCCACTGGTGGAACTACCTGCCTGATGGCGGACACCCTGTCTGAGAAAAAAATGAGCAAACTCATTGCACAAGGCTTCAGAAACTGCTATTTTCAGCTGACGACAGGCAGGATGTAATAACCTGTCCACAGTCCAAAAAAGCATTGCTGGTCGGTTTCTCCCAGCAGCAATCTCCCTGGACAGAAACACTGCCTTCTTATGGTTGACTGCCACCTGGTACACACCATAGTGTGCACGCAGGGACAGTCTGTCCGCCTCCAAGCCGGACCCCCGCCAGCAGTGCTCCAACCTCCGGCCCTTGATCTTCAATGCCTTGGGCTCCCCATCAAACCATGGGGACCTCAAGTGAGAAGATCTGGGTCGTACACGGACCGGTGCAAGGGAGTCGAGTGCCTCAGTCACTGCCCTATTATAGGCATCAACTGCCTCACCCACACCTCCTCTGCATGCACTGTCCACACCAGATAGGTTTGCCACTGCCAAAAAACCCTCTGGGGTCAAACCCCTCAATGGGCGGTAACTCACCATCTCTGCAGGGGAAGGGACCTCAGAGGGTGCCCTGAGCAGGAACTCCACCGTGCAATGATCAGACCAAATGACCCAATCAGTCTTGAGAGTCTCAATCTCAAGCCCCAGCGAGAAGACCAGGTCCAACATGTGTCCACCCTGGTGAGTCACAGTAGTAACTGCTTGTGACAGGCCCAGTGAAGTCATCAACTGAAGGAAGTGATAACGCAATCTGGATGACTCGATGTCAGCCCAGACATTGAAGTCCCCCAGAACTAAACATCTGGAGGACTCCAATGTCTCACCGACCATGAAGTCACCCACTTCCTGCAAGAACTCTCCAACCACCCCAGGAGGATGGTATATCAAGAGAATTCTGCAGCCTGCGCCCAGACCCCCACGAATGGCCACACATTCAAATGAGCCCAGCGTTCTCACTGGGTGCACGGTGAAGCATAGCTCAGCTCTAAAACAGATAGCCACACCTCCGCCCCTACGTTCCACTCTGGGGAAGTGCACAACAGAATAACCTGGGGGGATGGCAGCCTCTAACAATGGCCCAGCATCGTCCCTCAACCAGGTTTCCGTAATGCAAGCCAGGTCAACCGATGAAATGAGATCTGCAATAATTGCAATCTTATTATTGATCGACCTGGCATTGCATAGCACCACCCTCAGGGGACTGGTGGACAGTGCAGCCCCTCTAGCTACCTGCCCACTTGATCGCATGGGAACCCTGGGGATAGGAATTAATTCCATCTGGCACCTCTCTAAACCCCGTCTCATTCCAGGGCGCCTTCTTCACCCAACTACCTCTATCCTATTCCCCTCACCCGTGTATGGGGCTCCCTGCCAGCTTCTGCCCACACATCTCTTTCCAATTCCCACCTCCCGGCATTGGCGAACTGTAATATCCAATACTGGGGGGTAGTAAAGGGCCGCAGATCATAAAGCTGGGACGCCCCATACACTGTTCTAGCCCACCCCAGTTTACACACCCCACGACACATATTTATCTGTCCTAACACACGAAAAAGAGTAAAATCTCCCCCTTACTCATTAATCATAACCACAAAATAAACCCATGAACACAACCCCCCACCCTCTGCTAAATAAAACACAGAGAAACCAACCTAATAAAATATACAACTATATAAATTAGCCAAAACCAGAAAGAGTTAGCCCACTAATAATCCTATAGTTCGGCAGAAAACAGTTGATCCAGTCCTAACATAGACTGGTAATAATCCCTTCTAGTCAGCTATTGTCCACAATTCAGAAACAGCAATTTCAATCTCACCAGTTCTTCAGGGAGCAGATACCAGCGCAACCAGGAAATTACAGAAACAGTGTCCAAAACTCATATTCTCAGCTTAGTTCATCTATAGCGATTAGTCCATAATGATAGTTCCAAAAAGGAGCTCAGTTGACCAGCCTTGAAGACCACCTTCTCCAGGCCAGGATCCACTGCAGAATTCTAGTGCCCTACACAGCAGGAGACAGGTTAGGTTCTCCCAAAAGGCAGCGGAGCTCCCTCCTCCTGCCCACCAGTTACCCACACTGCTCAACTACTGTGCCGGTACCGCAGATCCCTTAAGCCCACAGGCGGTCTTGCCTTACACACTCTTTTCTCAAGGCTTCCTTTCCGCTGTCCCAACACACAATGACAGACAGCTTCCTACCAAATCGGTCCGACTGGGCTCTCACCCCAGTCGGAATCTGCCACTCCGACTGTTGTTCTCCACACTAGTCCTGGTCTTCTCCACGCTTCCCAATCATACTATAAAGTCCTGGATCTCCTCAGAGCACAACAGCAGTAGCAGCAACTCGCCACTCACACTTTGAAGTCTTGAATCTCCTCAGATCACAGCAGCAGTAAATAACTCCTTACACCCAATTCATGTTATTGTATCGAATCGTATCTTCTGAGGGCTTTTCAAAAGGATTCCTTGACACCCCGAAAATCACCCAAATCCCCGTGGGCAGGAATTCGCCTTTCTGGTTCCTAAAAACCTAAGAAAGTCGAAGACATAATTCTTAGCCTTGACACCAAGAAGAGTGCAGGGGACGATGGCCTTGAATCATTTTTCTTGCGGTTAGGCTATGCCCAGCTCACAGCCCCCATCCTTCACATCTTCAACCTCTCTATTACCACAGCCACTGTTCCATCCTGCTGGAAATCTGCCCATGTTCTTCCTCTCTTCAAATCAGGAGATCCTTTGACTTAAACAACTACCGTCCCACTCTATCTTGCCCGTTCTCCAAAGTGCTGGAAAACTTATATACAACCAACTAAAAATCACCTTGAGCGTACTCACTCCTAAACCCGGCCCAAGCTGGCTTCAGGTCGAGAAGCACAGTACCATCTCAGCCTTGGCTAAAGTCTCTAATGACTGGATCCATGCTATGGACACCAAGAAGGTTACTGGTGCAGTCTTTCTAGACCTCAGTAAGGCCTCTGACACTGTAGACCATCACCTCCTAATCACCTGTCTTGCCTCATAGGTGACACTCCACTTACCTTACAGTGGTTTAACAGTTATCTCACGGGAAGGATACAAAAGTCAAAGCTGATGGCCTACTATCTGCCCCCTTCCAATTGCCAGAGGAGTCCCTCAAGGCTCCATCCTAGGACCAATCCTTTTTCCTGTACATCAACAACCTTGACTCCACAAAGAACTCTAGCATACATTTCTTTGCGGACTGATACAGTTTTGTATGCATCAGGCTCGTCCTTAACTGAAGTCAGGAAGCGCTCCAAGCTGACTTTATCCAGTTAGAAAGCAACCTTATCAATACCAAGCTTCCTTAAATGCCCAAAAAACAGACAATGATTTTCTGAGACTTGCCTTGTCTGGTGCCCTACCTACCCCACCTAAAAACTTCATAGTTACCTCCTAGGTGAACCCTTGGAAGTCGTACCTAAATTTAAATATCTAGGTATGTGGATAGACAACAAGCTTTCCTTCAATGACCAGATCGAGGATCTATCAAAGAGGCTTAAAGCACGCTTGGGTTTCTTCTTTAGAAATAGGACCCTCTTTTCTCTCGCGACTCGCAAAAGACTTGTCCAGGCAACATTCCTTCCCTTGCTTGACTACAGAGACATTATCTTTATCTCCTCCCCAACCTTGAACCTATCTAAACTGGACGTACTCTATCACCGTGCTCTTCGTTTCATTACTAACTCTGCGTACAGGACCCACCACTGTGATCTTTATGCAGCAGGTGGGTGGACCTCTCTTGCCACCAGACGTCTCCTGCATGCTGGCATTTGGACCCTCAAATTACTACTCCACAAACTGCCTATTTAATGTCTCTCATACACATCTCGCATAGAGCCTACTCCCTAAGGAAATCCAACCTTATCCTACTAGATGTTCCCAGGACACGTACCACAGCTGGCCAAAGAGCAGTCTCATACGCCCTCCCAAACATTTGGAACCAACTACAAGCCATGCTGAAGCTAACCAGCATTGTATCAATTAACTCCTACAAAACACTAGCTATCTTTAAATTAAAAGACATATGTAGGTGCTACTAGGCCCCCAATGCCAAGTCAACTTCCTAGGTACCAACTGGCCCTCTACTTATTAAGCTGAAATGTGTTGCATAATTTAGGGCCAGGTTAAAGCTGGAATGTATTGCATATATAGCATAAGGACTTCTATTGTGTATACCTCTTGTATTATATATTTCTTCTTTGTTGTTCTACATTTTATATTTCCTGTCTATGTAATTGCGAACTGTATGTGTATGTGCCTCAGGACCTCCTTGTGAATGAGCTTGCTCAACGGAGTCTTTCCTGCAATAAACTTGAACGTGAACTCAAACATCCCTTCCTAAACTAAAACCTCTACTCCTACTGCCTAACCTTAATCTTAAATCTTAAAGTAAGTCTTAAAATAACAATTACACAAAAAACGCTAAGAGCAACACTAACTTAACAGTGCCTCCTCAAGCAGCAGCCTAGCGTGGCCGCCATCTTGGCACGTTTAGCACCTTTTTTTAATCAAGGCACTGTACAACTTTAAAACAAATAAAATCCAATGAATAAAAAGCATAAAAATTCAAATACAACAGACAATAAATACTGGTCTAGATATAATTAATCATCATAAGCAACATGCCATAGATGGGTCTTCAAGGCCCTCTTAAAGCTCTCCACAGTCGTGCACTCATGAGTCTGACGAGGTAGAGAATTCCACAGGGTCAGGGCTGCATACATAAAAGCACGACCCCTGATGTTTTAAGCCATACCCTGGGAATCTCTAACAACCCCTCGTCAGCTGAGCGGAGAGGTCGTGTGGGACAATAAGGTTTCAGGAGCTCTTGCAGATAGTCCGGGCCCAGTCTGTGCAGGGCCTTGAAGGTCAGAATCCCAACCTTGAAGGTGATCCGCCACTAAATAGGCAGCCAGCGCAGTTCGCACAGCACTGGTGTGATGTGACTTGAACGAGGAGTCACCATCAACAACCGCGCCGCAGCGTTCTGCACTAGCTGCAAGTGGCAGATGTCAACTCCTGGCAGCCCTAAGCACAGGGAGTTGCAGTAGTCAAGGCGCGAGGTCACAAAGGTATGGATCAACGTTGGAAGGTCACCGGATGGAACAAGGTGCTTAATCCTGGCAATGTTCCTGAGATTGTAAAATGAGGACTTGACAACTGCTAACACCTGCAAATGCAGTGTCAGCCCATCGTCAAAGACCACCCCCAGGTTTCGCATCTATTCAGAGGAAGGCAGTTGGACACCTCTGAGACAAAGTCCAGATGGCTGTCTGGCCACTGACCCCTCTGTCCGATGACCCAGATCCACTGCCAACACCTCAGTCTTTCCAGAATTTAGTTTCATCTAGTCCTGGATTTCTGCGAGGCAGCTATTAAAGACTGAGCTCGCACTATCCTGGTCAGGTGCAAAAGACAGGTAGAGCTGGGTATCATCAGCATAGCAGTGAAACCTCACCCACACCATCTTACAATGTCTCCAAAGGGCAGCATATACACCGCGAACAACATGGGGACAACACCGACACCTTAGGGACCCCACGTGGCAGAGAGAATGGGTCAGAGAAAAAAACCCTGACACCACCCTCTGAAATCTGCCAGTGAGGAAAGATTGAAACCATCCGAGAACTGTACAAGACAGGCCACAGATTACCCTGAGGCACTCAAGGAGCACCCCATGGTCCACAGTGTCAAAGGCTGAAAAGAGGTCAAGATGGAGCAGCGCTTCTGATCCCGCACCATCAGGAGATCACTGAACACCCAAACCAGCGCAGTCTCAGTACTATGCCTCTTCTGAAAACTGGACTGGAGAGGTTTGTAGATATCATGGATGGTAAGGTGGTTCTCCAGGTGTAGCGCAACAACTTTCTCAATCACCTTCCCTGCAAAGGGAAGGTTTGAGATAGGTCTGTAGTTAGCGAAGCAGTTTTGGTCCAGAGCAGCTTTCTTCAGGAGCGGTGTCACCACCGCCTCCTTCAGGAAGCTAGGAAACTCACCCGACTCTAAGGAGCACCAAACTATCTTCGCAAGGACAGGGCCAATGATGTCAGAACACCTCATAATCAGGGGAGTTGGGCCCAAACTACAGCACATTGGACACATACCCTGGGCAATCCGCATGATTTCTAGCCAGTCGAAAAGAAATCCAGGAAAACCAAGGAGAGGTGACCAGACACCGACCGCAGTCAGCTCCCCTAGAGTGAGCCAGCAGGATCTCAGCCCTGATTTTGGCTACCTTATCCTCAAAGAATCGAACAAACTCATCACACTCAACTTGTGAAAAAGCTCTTCAAACCTGCAGCAGGTTGGGTTTCATAGCCTATGCAATAATTAAAAGACAGTGTCTGGGAATGCCTGACTAAATAAAAAGGTCTTGAGGCGGGCTTTGAATGCCTCCACTGAAGGGGCCTCCCTTACTAATGAAGAGTGTGAATTCCAGAGGACAGGGCCAGTGACACTAAAAGCTCTGTCGCCGGCAGTTTTTAACCTTGCCCTGGGAATCGCAAGGAGGCCCTCAGAGAACGACTGGAGGGAACGGACTGAGGCAGCAGGTGTTACAAGGTCCAACAGGTAGCCACAGCCCAGTCCATGTAGGGCCTTGAAGGTAAGCAAGACCACCATGAAGAGAACCCTCCACTGAGCCGGCAGCCAGTGCATTTCACGCAGCACCAGGGTGATGTGACAGTATTTTGGCTGTCCCATCATATATTGCATGGTTTGGATTGTGTAGACAGACCAGAGAAGCAATCAGGGAGGTGAGCGGGATATATGGCAAGGCTGAGACTTTACTGGTATACCAAGAACGTGATCGGAGAGGGGGGAGGATGTATGGTAGAGATGGGACTATGCATGCACACCAGAGAACCGATCAGAGAAGTAGGTAGGAAACATGGCAAGGGTAGGACAATGCAGGCAGACTGAGGAAGTGATGGGACTGTGGGGGAATATACTGTGACACTCTGCTGGCACACTGTTGAAGTGATTGGGGAGGTGGACAGGAGAAATGGAAGCGGTGGAACAGTGCAGACACACCAGAAAAGGGATTGTGGAGGAAGGCAGGATCTATGGCAGGGGTGGGACTGTGCAAGCACACTGGGGAAGTGATAGGGGAGATGGGTGGTATATATTGTTGGGGGGGATTGTGCGGGCAGATTGGGAAAGCAATTGTGAGGTTAGCAGGATATATGGCAGGAATGGAACATGCAGGCACACCAGGGAAGCAGTCAGGGAAGTGGGTGGGATATATTGCAGAGCTGGTCCGGGACTGTACAGGCACACCAAGGGATCAATCGAGGAAGTGTGGGGATGTATGGCAGGGGTAGGACTGTGCAGATAAAGCAGGGAAGTGATAGAGAGATGGGCAGAATATATGGAAGGGGTGAGATTTTGTGGGCAGATGGGAGGCAATTGGGGAGGTGGGTGGAATATACAGTATGGCAGGGATGGGACTGTGCAGGCAGACCAGGGAGGTGAGTAGGGTATATGATAGGGGTGGGACTGTGCTGGCCACCAGGGAAGCGATTGCAGAGGTTGGCGGTCTATATAGTGGGGTGGCACTGTGCTGGCACACATGGGAAGTGATCAGGGAGGCAGGTGGGATTGTGCAGGCACACTGGGGATGTAAACGGGGAGGTGGGGTATTTATAATAGGGTTGTGACTGTGCACACTATTAAAGCAATTGGGGAAATGGGTGGGATATACATTAGGAGTGGGACTTTGCGGGCACACCTTTGAAGCGGTTTTCAAGATAGGAGGGGTATATGGCAGGGGTAGGACTCTGTGGGCAGACCGAGGAAGTGGGTGTGATGTATGGCAGGGATGGAGCTGTGTAGGCACAATGCTGAAGTGATCAGGGAAGTTGATGGGATGGATGTCTGGCAGGGGTGGGACAGTGTGGGCACACTGGAGAAGTGATCAGGGAGGTGGGGGATGTATGGCAGGAGCAGGACTGTGTGGGGACAGTAGGGAAGCGTTTTGGGAGGATGGCAGGATGTGTGGCAGGGGTGAATTTGTGTGGACAGATCGGGGAAGTGATCAGGGATATGGGTGGGATATATGACAGGGGTTGGACTTAGTGGCACACCAAGCAAGTGATCAGGGAGGTTGGTGGGATGTATGGCAGGGGTGGGACGGTGCAGGCACATTGGGGAGGTGGGTAGGATACATGGAAGGGGAGTGACAGTGTGGGCAGTCTGGGGAAACGATTGTGGAGGTGGGCTGGATATATTGCAAGGGTGGGACTGGACAGGCACACCCAGGAAGTGATGGGGATGCAGGTGGTATATATGGCAGGAGAGGGATTCCGTGGGCAGACTGAAGAAGTGACTGGGGAGGTGGGCGGGACATAGGGCAGGGGTTGGACTGTGCTGGCACACCCTGAGAGTGATTGAGGAGGAGGGTGGGGTGTATGGCAGATTTGGGACTGTGTGGAGTTACACTGGGGAAGCAGTCCAGAGGTGGGTTGCATATTTGCCAGGGGTGGGACTGTTTGGGCAGACCGAGGAAGTGATCGAGGAGGTGGGCAGTATATATGGCAATGGTGGGGCTTTCAGGGCAAACTGTAGAAGCAATCAGGGAGCGGGGTTGGGGATATATCACAGGTGAGACTGTTGGCACACCTTGGTAGGGATCAGTGACATGGGTGGGATGTATGGCAGGGGTGAGACTGTACACTGCAGAAGCAATTCAGAGGAAGGTAGCATATTTGGCAGGGCTGGGACTGTGCAGGCAGACCAAGGAAGCAATCGGGGAAGGAGTACATATACAGTGGCGTGAAAAAGTATTTGCCCCCTTCCTGATTTTCTCTATTATTGCATATTTGTCACACTGGATGTTTTCAGGTCTTTAGACAAAATATAATATTAGATAAAGGGAACCTGAGTGGACAAATAACACTTTTTTTTTCACTTATTTCATTTATTTAATGAAAAAAGTTAACCAACACCAACTGGCACTGTGTGAAAAAGTAATTGCCCCCTAGTTAAATCAACCCAATTAAAGGGATAATTAGAGTCAGCTGATTGAACACAGCCAAGCTTGATTACAGCCAGCCTTGCTCAATATAAACCTCACTTATTTTGGCCCTTACCATCAGAGTCACATTGCCAGCACAAAGATTCAACAAGCACATTATGCCATGATCAAAGGAAGTTCCTGAAAAGATCAGAAAAACATTTTGTTGCCCTCTATCAGTCTGGAAAGGGTTACAAAGCTATTTCTAAGGCTCTGGGACTCCATCAAACCACAGTGAGAGCCATAATCTCCAAATGGAGAACACTGAACAGTAGTGAACCTTCCAAGAGTGGGCGGCCTGCCAAAATTACTCAAGGCGCAGTGTAAAATCATCCAAGAAGTCTCAAAGGATCTAAAACAGCATCCAAAGAACTGCAGGCTTTCTTGCCTCAGCTAAGGTCAGTGTTCATGACTCACAATCAGAAAGAGACTGGGCAAAATGGGCTTCATGAGAGTAGCAAGCATGAAACCACTGCTAACTAAGAAGAACATAAATGCTCATCTCTCATTTGCCAAGAAGCACCTGGATGATCACAGCCTTTTTGGGAAAATGTTCTATGGACAGATGAGTCCAAGTGGAACTTTTGGACAACATGGATCCCATAATGTCTCGCTGAAAGCAAACACAGCATTCCACAGTAAGAACACCATACCAACAGTCAAACATGGTGGTGGTAGTGTGATGGTGTGGGATGCTTTGCCTAAGGACCTGGATGACTTGCCATAATTAAAGGAACCATGAATTCTGCTCGTACCAGAAAATTTTAAGGAGAATGTCTAGTCATTCTTCCGTCACTGAAGCTGAAGCGTAGTTGGGTCATGCAGCAAGACAATGATCCAAAACACAAAGCAAGTCCACATCAGAATGATGAAAAAGAAGTAAAATTAAAGTTTTGGAGTGGCCTAGTCAAAGTCCAGACTTAAACCCAATAGAGATGCTGTGGCAGGACCTGAAACGAGCAGTTCATGCTCGAAAACCTACCAAATGTTACTGAATTAAAGCAGTTCTGCGAGGAAGAGTGGGTTAAAATTCCTCCACAGCGATGTGAAAGACCGATATTGAATTATAGGAAGTGTTTGGTTGCAGTCATTGCAGCTAAATGTGGCGTAACCAGTTATTAAGTGTAAGGGGGCAATTACTTTTTCACACAGTGCCAATTGGTGTTGGTTAACTTTTTTTCATTAAATAAGTGAAATAAAAAAAAAAAACAAGTGTTATTTGTTCACTCAGGTTCCCTTTATCTAATATTACATTTTGTCTAAAGACCTGAAAACATCCAGTGTGACAAATATGCAATAATAGAGAAAATCAGGAAGGGGGCAAATACTTTTTCACACCACTGTATATGACAGGGGTGGGACTCTGCAGGCAGACTGTGGAAGTGATCAGGGCAGTGGATGGGATACATAGCAGGGGTGGGAGTACTGTGATGGCACACCATTGAAGCGATCGGGAGGTGGGCGGGATATGTAACGGGGTGGTATCATACTGACACATCAGGGAAGTGGGCAGAATGTATGTCAGGGGTGGTATTGTGCAGGCACACCGAGGAAGCAATCAGGGAGGTGGGTAGGATACAGGACAGGGGTGAGACAGTGCAGGCAGACTGGTGAAGCAGTTGAGGTGGGCGGGATGTATGGCAAAGGAGGGCTATGCTGGCACACCAGGGAAGTGACTGGAGATGTGGGTAGGATGTATGACAATGGTGGGACTGTGCGTGCACACCACAGAAGTGATTGGTGATGCATAGCAGGGGTGGAGCTGTGTGTGCACATTGGAGAAAAGATTGGGGAGGCGGTGGAAATGTATGGCAGGGTTGGTACTGTGTGATCACAACAAGGCAGTGATTGGGGAGACGTGCGAGATATATGGCTGGGATGAGATGCAGGCACATCATGGGGTTTGGCAGGACTAGGATTGTGTGACCACACAGGGTAAGTGATAGGGCAGGTGGGTGGTGAAATATGGCAGGAGTGAGACTGTGCTGGCACACCGGGGAAGTGATCAGGGAGATAGGTGGGATACATGGCTGGTGTGGGATTTTGTAGGCAGACCGAGGAAGAGATCAGGGAGGTCGGTGAGTTATATGGCAGGGGTGGAGCCATGATGACATATCAGATTGAGGAGGTGGGAATGATATTTGGCAAGGGGGGTTCCGGTGTGGGCACAGAAGAGAAGCGATTGGTGAGGTGGGTGGGATAGATGTATGGCAGAGATAGGACTGTGTGGACACATCAAAGAAAAGGTCAGGATGGTGGGGGGATGTATGGCAGTGGTTGGACTGTGTGGGCACAGTGGGGAAGCAACTGGGAAGAAGGGCAGTGATATATGGCTGGGTTGGGACCATGCAGGCACACTGGAGAAGTGATAGGAGATGTGGGTGAGATATATGGCAGGTGTGGAATTGTGTGAGCAGACTGGGGAAGTGATCAGGGAGGTGGGCAGGATATATGACTGGGGTGGGACTGTGCTGGCACACCGTGTAAGTGAGTGGGATGGTGGAGGAATATATGTCAGGGTGGGACTGTATGAGTGTACCACTGAAGTGACTGAGGAGGGGGGTATGATATATGGAAGGAGTGGGACTCTGCAGGCACACCAGGTAAGGGATCAGGGACGTGGGTGGGATATATGACAGGGGTAGTACTGCAAGCACACCAGGGAAGCAATTGGGGAGGTGGGCAGGATATATGGCATGGATGGGACTGTGCTGGAATACTAGGGAAGTGATTGGGAAGGTGGGTGGATTATGGTAGTGGTGAAGCAATGAGGGCGCATTGATAAAGAGATCAGGGAGGCACAGGGGGATCTATGGTGGGGTGGCACTGTGTGGGCACAGAGGGGAAGTATGGTAGGGGTCAGACTGTGAGGCCAGTTCGGGGAAGCGATTGGGGAGGTGGGTGGGATGCATAGCAGGGGTGGGACTGTGTGGGCACACCAGGGAAGCATCAGAGAGGTGAGTGGAATGTATGGCATTGGGTGGATCATTTGGGAAATAGGAGCACTGCTGCCTCCTCCTCCTCCTCCTTCCGTTTGTCATAAGTGCTGTTTATTATTAGGTATAAAACACCACGTCACAATGATAATCAGGGATATACCACGGTTATATCCTCTCAGGATGTTTTAAATTAAGCAGGTGTTCATTAGTATTGGCTCCAGGGGAGCTGAGCATACACTGCTGAAAAACTGATCATACATTTTGTAGAAACACCTTAGAGGCATCCTCAGCCCGGTTCTTGTCTCTTTTTCCCACAGTGTCCTAAGGGATCTTTAGCAACAGGCCAGACTGCTTGCTCTGCCAAGCTTTACTTTTTCACCCTCACTAGCAGCAATACCCACCTCACATGCAGAGGGCTCTGTTGCAATCCAGGACCAGCAAGGTGAATGGGGGGGTTTGAATGGAGGCAACAGGCTGAACCACTTACTCAGTATGACTTCACTCTCTCTTTTACTGGCAGCAATGGCCACCTCACATGCCATGTACGCTCTCATAGTTCAGGACCAGCAAGGGGAACTGAGTCAAGAGGAGGAGTATGGGAATGGAGGTGCGCAGAAGCATGTGGAATGAAGTTGTGAGGGCATGAAGAATGGAATTGGGTATGAAAGATTGGCAGTAGAGCTGTAGAGGGAGGAAAAAGTGCCAGACAGGGCGAGGATGGTCAGAGAAAGAAAGCTAGAGAGGAAGCACTGTGATCTTATGTATTGGAAATGCTGTGCTGCGTTTCCACTTACACAGGTGGAAGGTAATATCTGTTGGATCTGGTGACATACTTCAAGACCCTGCTGCCCCTCCTCCTCCTCTGTTCGTAATGGTTCTGTGTGATAATGGCGAGTCTTTAACTCCGCCGATCACAAAGACCGAAGAAAAAAGTGCCCGACGTCAAAAAGGCAACTAATATTACAGTGACCATTGCAAACAGCGACAGTATCTTACTCCCAGATACAGAACAACCAAAATAAATATTTTTATGTGGGGACGATGCCCCCTCGCACCCCTCAAACTAAAGACAATCAACTCCATGGGGAGCACGGACCCAGGGGAAAATAACATTTAAAAAAAGAAAAGAGAGAAAACATTTTCCTCCTAGAGCCAGACCCAAACCTAGGTCCGCTGGCTTCAGGGGCAGTGGCTTATGCCAGTACACTAAACAGCCAGCTCAGCAGGGCTTGGCCAAACAATGTCTTGTATCCTGCTGTAGTGAGTGTAGCTCACTGCTACATTCGCTCTACAGGATATCTCGATCTTTTCTACCACTCGCTGTAACTATGGGCAGTATTAAGTCACTCATATTAAGCTGCTCAATATTACGCATTCATATCACTATACACCATTCATAATACATCAGCATAGCTCTCACTATGCAGCCTTGAAAATGACCAGTTCCTTTTCTCTGCAGTTGACACAGCACCTAGGTGCTGTAACACTTTTTCTCAACTAGCCATGTCTCTCTCCCTATCTCTCCCTCTTTCTCTCTCTCTCTCCTCTGTCTCCCTCTCTCATTAATTTATATGCCACCGAACTTCTGACTTTTGTTTTGTTAATATACTTTTTATTAACCAATTTTTCACAGTCTATATGATCCACAACAGTATAGAAGAAAAAATTACTCACCTGTAGTAATCTTGTTTCTTCCAACGGGATCCACTAATATTATTACTTCTTGCAGTGCTCCTTTAAGCCAGCACTGCCCTGGAGCCAAATGGAACACTATGCTAATGATGGAATCTTTAGATTGTGCATTCAATTCAAAAACTGCCCAGTGTAACTGCCTACATTCTAACCTCCGATTTCTTGGAAGGCTTCAAAGAGGCCATAGTAACATATAATTAGAATAGAAATAGAAAAAAGGCCTCAATTGGGGCAACTAGTAAACATTAAATCACAGGAAAAAAGAGAACACTTCCCCTTTTCTAAATGTCAGATTCACCTAAGGAAAAAAATGACCTGCTAAGCTATAAAGCATTACTAAGAAGTGCCAGCAGATGGCATACCACTCCACATGTTCATACAATCAGCACTGGAGAGTTTTTTTTTTGGTTTTTTTTACCGATTCTGCCAGGGGAGGCAAGGTGCAAAGTAAAAATATTAGTGGATCCCGGTGGAAGAAACAAGATTACTACAGGCGAGTAATTTTTTCTTCTAACCCCAGGAATATACTAATATTATTACTTCTTGCAGACTATGCAGCAGTATCTCAAGGAGGTGGGCAAAGAATCTACTTAGAAAAAAGACTCTGCAGGTCTGCTCTGCCAAACCTGGCATCACTCCTGGACTGGGTGTCCAGGCTATAATGCTTAGTGAAGGTGTGGACTGACCTTCAGGTAGCTGCTTTACAGATTTCCACCAAAGGCACCTCTCGGGTAGCTGCAGTAGTGGGAGCTGTGCCCCTTGTAAAATGGGCCCTAAGTCCAACAGGGGGTACCTTGCCTGCTCTTGAGTAGCAAAACTAGATACACTAAACTATCAATCGAGAGACGGTTCTTTCTGAGGCAGGTGTCTCCTTACCTACCTCTCCATAGGTGAGAAACAGCAGTTGTCTGTCCTGCCTACAGTCCTTGGTATGAGTCATGTAGTAACTTAAAACCCTTTTTACATCAAGGCTGTGAAGTCTATGCTCCCCTGAGCTAGAGTGCTCAGCGAAGAAAACTGGCAAGGTAATAGACTGGTTCAAGTGGAAGTCCAAAACCACTTTGGGGAGGAACTTCCTATTAGTACTCAACACTACCTAGTCTCTGTGGAAGGAAACATATTCCTTTTCCACACAGAGGGCCTGGAGCTCACTTATCCTCCTGGCAGAAGTGATTGCCACCAAGAAGACTACCTTCCAAGTAACAAACTTGAGATCTGCAGAGGCCATGGGCTCAAAGGGGAGGAAGCATAAGCTGAGCAATGCAAATGTTCAGGTTCCAAGCTGGCACTGATTCCCTGTGAGGGGGAAACAGGTGAGACAGTCCCTCAAAGAACCTCCTGAAGATAGGATTTGATGCTAAGGAGGTGTCCTTTCGAGCTGAAATGTATGCCGACACTGAATCCAGGTGTATTTTCAGGGTTGAATGCTGCAGACCTTTGGAATGCAGATGAGTCAGATAGTCCAGCAAGGTTGGTATGCCAGCTTGAGCTGGGGCTACACCCTTGTCCTTAAACCGTATAGAGAACTTTTCCATTTCGAGGCATATATTCTCTTAGTAGAAGGTTTCCCTATACCTTCTGAGAACCTCCAGGACACCTTCAGAGAATTGCCAACCTGTGTATTCTAAGTCCTCAAGAGCCATGCCTTGAGTCTGAGAGACCTGAGATTGGGGTACATTACCCTTCCTTGAAAGGAGGTCAGTAGGTTGTACCTTTGTGGGACATGAATCGGTCTGGTCACCAACACAGAAAGCAGGAGGGAGTATCAAGGCTGTCTGGCCCAGGTTGGGGCTACCAGAATCACTGAAGCTGGCTGTGATCTGAGCTTGATGAGCACTCTGAGAATCGGGAAATGGAGGGAAGACTTAACGATGCCTCCCTGTCCAGTCCAGAATCAGGGCATCCAGGGGAACTGTTCCCTTGGCAGGGGCCCTTCAACAATACAAAGGCAGGTGGTGGTTTTGGTAGGATGCAAAAAGATCTATCTCTGGAGTGCCCCACCTCCTGAATATGACGTTCACCACTTGCTTGTTAAGTGTTCATTCGTGATGGGCTTGGTTTATCCTGCTCAAGGCATCTGCCCCAGGGTGTTGTCCTTGCCAGGCAGATGGATCAACTGTAGGGAGGCGTTTAGAGAGTAAGCAAAGGCCCTATATCTTCATTGCCACTGTACAGAGTGGGGTAGACCTTGTCCCTCCCTGTTTGTTGATGTAGTACATTGTTGTGATATTGTCTGTTCAGACCTGTACCACCTTTCCCTGTATTAGAAGGCCTGAAGGGCCAGGTAAACAGCTCTTAGCTCTAGCAGGTTTATATGCTGGAGGGAATCTACACTCTCCCAAGAGCAGTGAATGGTGTGCTCCCCCAAGTGAGCATCCCACCCTAGCAGGGAAGCATCTGTTGTGAGAACCAGTGAAGAGGGCTCCTGCAAGAGTGGAACCCCTTCTCTCAAATTTTCCAGCTCCTTCCACCATTGGAGTGCCTGTAGTAACACCCTTCTTACTAGCATGGGTTTTGATAGAGAGTCCCACCTTTGGCAGCAGTGTGCCCTGAGGTGGAACTGGGCATCTCTCATCTGAAACCTATGATTGTGCTTGTTGGTGAAGCCATGTGCCCTGACAGTTGTAGAAACTGTCTCGCTGGCTTTGACTTGCCAAGGACAAATGAGCTTGCCAAAACTGGAATGCTTTCTGCCCTCTCCTGAGGGAGGAAAGCCCTTCCCAGTATGGTGTTTAGTTCTGCACCTATAAACCGTAGTACGAATACAGGAGTCAGGACTGACTTTTTTGATGTTGAGAAGGAATCCCAGGGAGTGCAATAAATCCTGGGATACCTGAAGATGCTCTGTCACCTGTTGGTGAGACTTTCCCACGATTAGCCAAATGTCCAGGTAGGGAAAAACTAAAACACCTAGTCTTCTTAGGTGTGCCACCACTACCGCCATGCACTTGGTAAAGACCCTTGGTGCAGAGGTGAGCCCGAAGGGAAGTGCTGAGAACTGATACTGGCCCGAGGGAAGTCTGAATCTCAGATATTTTCTGTGTGACTCCCTTATGGGAATATGGAAATATGCATCCTTTAGGTCTAAGAAGGTTAGCCAGCCTCCCTTTTGCAAGGTTGGCAGAATCATGGCCAATGTGACCATCTTGAACCTGGGCTTTACCAGGTACCTGTTTAGTAGTCTGAGGTCTAATTATAGGCTGCCACTCCCCATTCTTTTTTGTTGTTAGGAAATATCTTGAATAAAATCCCTGCCATTTTTGGCTGGGGGGAACAAGCTGTACTGCCCTTGCTAGAAGTAAAGCCTGCACCTCCTGTTCCAGCAGTTTTCTTTCTGTGAAAGGAGTTGGTGTGAACTGCTTTGATCTTGGAGGAGGAAGGGATTTAAAACAAAGGGACAGACCCTGACTCACTATTTTCAGAACCCACTTGTTTGTGGTGATTTTTAATCAGTCCTGAAAATAATGAGTCAGTCTGCCCCCTACAGGAGATGGAGAGGCAGCCTGGAGGGAAAAGTCAGGGATTTTGTTTTGTTTGTTGCTGGGGTTGTGCAGATTGGGATCCTCTTCTGCCTCTGGCTCTATAAAAACCACCCTGCTGCCGGCCCGCCGACACAGCGGTAGGGCTACCACTTGCAACGCCAGCAACCCGGGTTCGGGAACAGTCTCGGGCAGCTAGAGGGCCGGCTGGGGGGAGGAGGACTGAGCACCTAGTGGCTGCTCTCTTCTGGGTGGGCTGGGATGCAAGTCCCGCTGCGATACCGCCACCTGGGTCACCACAGGTGTAGGTGCAGCGAGACTGCACACTAAGGGTGTGAGGATGTCTGCCGGGAGCTAGAGCGTCAAGCACGTCGTGACGTGCTCCACCCCTTGGCTTCCCCAGCGTGCGGACATCCTGTGGGCTTGGAAGAAAAATGGAAAAAACCTGCACCGGATTCCCGGAGACGGGACCCGGTCGACCCGAGAACACCCATAACCAGGCTCCACAGAAGGAGCTGGCAAGCCTTCCGACGCAGACTTAAGGACCATGGGAGGGGATTGTGGGTCCCCCCCTCTCAGCCCCGCCCGGGGGAGTAACCGAGGCAGGATGGGGACAGGCTGGCCAGTATCTGGAGGGAGTACCTGGGGCGGGACTACGAGAGCATACGACCTAGGGATCCCAGAAGAGAGGAACCCGGTGCAGCGAGGAGGGTAGCAAAAAAAAAAAACCACCCTCTGTGACTGGTACTGCTGCTGGGGCACAGCCTGCACTTGGAAGAAGGTCCTCCTAAAAAAGGACCTACTCCTGCCTCCCCTTCCATAAGCTGAAGTGGAGAGATAAGCTTGCTCTTTGGTAGAATTACTGCGAAAAGTAGCTTTATACTGATCTACTTTCTTCATCTATGCCTCAGTCTGGGCACCAAAGAGTGAGTGACCCTCACCTGGGAAGTTCATAGCTTTACTCTGGGTGTCCTGGGTGAGATCAGTGGCTCTCAGCCAGGCAAATCTTCTCAAGGCTATGGTACCTGCCATCCATCGAGCAGCTGTGTCATTTATGTCAGCTGACATTTGGAACTGGTACTTGGAGGCCTCCAAGCCCAGTCTAGCAGTGTCCAGTAACTCCAAAACTGTTAGGGAGGGGTTAGCCTCTGCATTGTCCAAGATAGACTGCCAAAGAGCCTTCTGGTAGAGGGCTGCATAGGCTTGGTAGCTGACTTGGTGAACTGCCAGGGAAGCCGAAAGGTATCCTTTTCAGCCATGCTATCTATCCTTCTTGAGTCCTTGAGAGGACAAGGGAGTTTTTGCATTTTCACAAGCAGCCTGCTGTACAATCCCTTGGTGGTGGGGGTGAGTAAATCAAAACTCAGCCCCTGACCTTTCAAGCTGGTATTTTTTTATCACACTTTTTATCAGTGAATGTGACAGTGTTTGGAGTCTTAAGAATTTCAAGGACATCTTTCTTGATCTTTCTGAGATCTCGGGTTCAATACCCTCCTCTGCCTGATCATCCTCCTCAAATTTCACTGTGTCACTTGGTAAAGGAGGTACAAAAATATATATATATTTTTTTTAACCGGAGTAGCCACAGGCTGCTTAGGGGGTAGTAAGCCCTGCAGCACTTGTAGTAAAGCCAGAGCCTTGGTTAGCTCAGCAGGTGAAGAAGCAGGTACAGGCACCTGAGGGATCCCTTGAGGCGCTTTAGCCGGGGTGTCAATGTGCTTTGTCTTCTTGAGTTTTTTGGCAGGCACCAGAGAGTCAGCCAGTTCATTGCCTCTCTTGCCAGAGCCCTCACCCATCTCAGGGGTGGTTTTTGAGGCTCTGGAAGGAATAGCCAAGGACTTAGAGGGGGTGGACTTGTTAAAGCCCATGGGCCCCTCTTCCAACTTTCTTTTTAGCCTTTCCTTACATTTTTCCACCATTTTTTCAGGGAAAGACTTATAAACTCCACTGTCAGCAGAAAAATGCTGTTGCACAAGGCAGAGCAAACATAAATCATGTTTGTCTGCCTTAGTAAACACTTCAGAGCACTTCAAACAATTTTTAAACCCAGGAGGTCCTGTTTTCTTTTTAGGTTTCTCTGACATTTAAAAAAAAACAGGAACCGGGAACCAACAAAAATAAAGGCAAGTTAACTATTTGCAGTCGGTTCAGTAACTGAGAAAAACCCAAATCTATCGGTTCCGATCGGATCCGGAACCAAGAAACAGTTCAGGGAATCGAGAAAAATTGGTTCAAAAGTGATAAATTTTACAGAAGACACAGAAATATGTAATTGAAACCCTTTAAAAAAGGTTCTGATTCAGAAGAAGAAAGAATCAGTTGCCTTTCAGCTCACAGGAACTGCGAAGAACTGGAAAAAATAACACTAAATTAAACTATGAGGTAAAAAGCTAAAATAACAATTACACTAGGCAGTAAATGAAAAATTAAACAAAAATAAAGTTTTTTTGTTCAATACACTTCAGGAATCGCTGTTGATAGACAGAAGAACTCCAGGGCATCTAAACTTTGCAGCAGAGAGAAGAAATCTGAGGTTAGAATGTAGGCAGTTACACTGGGCAGTTTTTGAACTGAATGCAAAAGTTAAAGATTCCATCATTAGCATAGCATTCTGTTTGGCTCTGGGACAGTGTTGGCTTAAACGAGCACTGCAGGAAGTAATAATATTAGTGGATTCCTGGGATTAGAAATAAAGTTTGATGCCAACAACTGAGGGTGGTGTATGTGATTATTACAGCTAGAATTTATGAAGGGTTGAAGCATGCAATAAGGATTAGCATGTTTCACCCAGCTCTTCCTTAGTATAGTTTATGAAATGGGCTCAAGATTTTGAGCCTCGTCATTGGTTGATAGCCGTTCGTTAGAAGTGTCTAACACATGGCTACTACTACTCTTGGCAAAGAGGATGGAGTATCCATTTTAAAATCCTTGTGTCCATTCCGCTGTCCGCCTGCCTGCCTTCTCGCTCACTAGCTGGATCTACTCAAGAAAAGCTGACTTGCCAGCCACTCGTGACTTTCTCCCCCTTACCCCTCACTTTTTCTGCCAAACTGATTTTTTCCTATAAAAATAAACCTCACACACCACATAACAAAAAATGCCTGTCACAATCTCTCCCATGCCCACCCACTAGCTCACTCTCTCCCGCTCACTCCTCCTGTTCAACAGCCAACCAGACAGCCACTCACTAGTTCCCTCCCTCTCTCAATTTTCTGCATTTATTAAAAAAAATGCATTCTTCCTTTACAAATAATGTCAACATTCCTACCTCACATACTACTGTGACATTTCTCAATGTACTTCCTCAATGGCCCCCCCCTCCCGCAGTGTAACAGTACAGGCGTGTAATCACCGACCCTGCCCGCTGCTGTAATGCATCACAGAAGTCATTAAGAAAAAAGGAAAGGGCACCCTTTTTTTAAACAACATAAACCAAATACAGTGGTGCTGCTGGGGGGGTGGGTAGCACCATGACAGCAATATCAACTACTGAACCTAACTAGGACAAAAGTCCTTAACTAAAAGAAAAAAAAGACAGTAAACTGAAGGCAGAGGAACTATTTTATTTCAAATTAAAACAGATTTAACTTTTCCTCTACTTAATCCTGTGAATTTTAGTCTTCACATGCATGTACAATTTACATGCCCATCTCATAAGTGCAATAAGCCACTCCAGGGTGTGCATTAGACAGTTTTAATGCATGGTTAGGAGGATGGATGCACTTGGCCTGTGGCCTTGTGCCTCACTACGCCCCCTAGTCATGCATTAGAACTGTCTAACGCACACCCTGGAGTGGCTTATTGCTTACATACAACCTACTGACCCCTGACTAAGGCTGAGGGAGGCATCAGGGATCCAGGCACCACCCACCCAGTCCCTCATTACTGAGGGAAGTGAGGAAGGAGCTATTATTCAGGAGCTCAAAATTATTTTGTGGGAGGGGTACAGAGAGGCATGGGGTGGGAGCACATTTAGGTTAGCTATTCAGTGGCTCCCAAATAGGGAGGTGTTAGAATAGGCCCTAGTGTTGTCCTGCTTCATTAGACAGAGGGTTTAAGGGGCACACTCCCTATCCTTACTCATCATGTGTAGGATACACCAGTCAACTGTGAAGTACAATACTCCAATCTGTTGTTGAGATAATGAGTTATCTTATTAGTCTTGCTCTAGGCCATCAGGGTAGAGGTTTGTGGAGTGAGCCATACTTTTTTGGCAGCCGTTAGTAGGATGCCTAAAAAATATCTAGCATATGAGTCTCGGAATTCCCTGAGGAACTGTAGTATTAAGAACCCTCCTGCCGTGAGGCTGAATGGTCTCCTGTATAGTTCTCCTAGTTCCTGCTGTAAAGCCTGGAAGAAGGGATGAAGGACTGGACAGCCTCACATGACATGGCCATGATGGGCCCTTCGCTTCCCACATTCCCCTCCATCAACACATGTCCTTTGCAGGTACATAGTGCCCAGTGATTACCGGGGTCAGAAAGTATTGGATTGTTTCCATGCATATTCTCTCCACTGACAGGAGCTTGTCACTCTGGATGTGTTCCGTCAGGCTTTCTGTCAGCACTCCTCTGATATCTGCATGTCTAATGCACCTGTCAACACATCCACATGTCTTGGGTTGAGTCTCCGAGGGAGTTCACCAGAGCTCTATATTAGTAGGAAATCGTATGCTCGGAGTACCCCATACAAATGAGGGTAATGAATGAAAGATGAGTTTGGGGTTGGTATCTGGGACATGTGCCCTGATCGGGAGAGATTGGTAGAAATGTCATAGTTGGAGAAATCTGAAAAAGTCAGACTGTTGAAGACCATGACTGGCTTGAATCTCTGGGCAGGCTTTAAAGGTGTTTCCTCATGTGAATTGGTTGAGATATTGGAGGGAGTACCATTCCCATTCCCTAAAGACTGGGTCACTAGTGGCTGGAAGAAAGCCAACCAGGTAGGGGATGGGACATAATAAAGATAAAAAGGAAAAGGGGTGTAGTGCTTTATGGATAGAGTGCCAGATTTGTACTCAAAATTTAAACCAAGAGTTAGCTATTGGCAAAGTTCTAACCTGTAGTTCAGCGTGGTAGAGGTTTTTTTCCAGAAACCCTCTCGAATGTATCTAAGATGTGGGCCAAAGTTGGGAGTGAACTCTCTGGATCCTGTAAGTACAATAGGACATCATAAGCATATAATGCCACACAATGTTCCACTCCTCCAATCCTCACCCCTTAAGCACCTCTGATTCCCAAATCGCTTGTACCAAAGGTTCGATGCATATGACAGAAAGGAGATGGGAAGAGGGCAGCCATGTCTGGTTCCCCTACAGAGGGGAAAACAGAATGATGCCCCCCCCCCATCTTGACGCATGCCTTTGGGGATTCATAGATATTCTGTAGTGCTTGGGTTAAGGTGACCAGGACCCCTAACCTCCCTATCATTTGGTACAGGAATGGCCAGGAGCCCTGATCAAATGCCATTTCGGCATTGAGGCTGACCAGGACTGATTCTTGGTTACCATTCTGCATCTCAGGGATAAGGTGCAGGGTCCACCTTGTATTATCATTAGTAGTTCAACTGCGTAGAAACCCAGTTTGGTGAAGACTACAAATGGGCAAAGTCCCTAAAATTCGCTACGTGAAATAATTTGCGAATTGCGCGAAATTCACATAGGCAAATTGACTGGGAAGTATGGAATTTCACCTGTGAAATTCCACACTTTCAAACAAACCCTTTTAGTGGGTGCCCCCGACTGCTAGCCCAACTAATAAAATATGTATATTCCTGGTGTCTAGTGGTCCCCCCCCCACCGATCGCCGGCCCCAGTTTAAAAAAGAAATAAATATAAATATATATATGTGTGTTGTTAAAATAACTAAAATCCCTGGTGTCTAGTGCCCCCCCGACGATCATTGGCCCCAGTTTATAAAAATATACATGTATTAATAAAATTCCTGGTGTCTAGCACCCCCGATCGCCAGCATCACTTTAAAAATATGGTAATTATTAAAATAAAATCCCTGGTGTCTAGTGGACCCCACCACCCAATCAGGAGTGCTCCTCCATGAAATTCAATCGCCACCCCTCCCCACCCAGACCTCAGGTGGCGACTAGCACAGCCTCCACTCTCCACCATGGCTGGCCGCCCGACTGCCCTAGCTGGAATGAAGGAGCGCATGCTTATACAAGCACAAGCTCATTCATTTACCATGCGGCCACAATCCACCTCATTCACTGAGCTTTCTTTGTGGGCGCAGACAAGAACGGAGGACTATTCTGGTGCTGGCTGTGGGGGGTGGGGTGGGGGTGGCACCCTGTTCCCCCCCAATCCCGCTCCCCCATCAGCACCAGAACAGCCCTCTACTTTTGTCTGCACCCACAAGGAAAGCTCAATGAATGAGATGGATTTTTCCTGAATGAATGAGCACGTGCTCATTCATTCCAGCCAGGGTAGTTGGGCGGGCAGCCGTGATGGAAAGTGGAGGGCTGTGCTGGTCGCCTACTTGGGGTCCAGGTGGGGAGGGAGAGAGGTGGAGACTGAATTTCATGGAAGGGCACTCCCTGGCTAGGTAGGGGGTCCACTAGAAACCAGGGATTTTATTAATAATTACCTTTTTTTTTTTTTAAAGTGATACTGGCGATTGACGGGGGGCACTAGACAACAGGGATTTTATTAACAAATATATATTTTTAAAACTGGGGCTGGTGATCAGTGGGGATTAGGGGGGCCACTAGACACCAGGAATAGATTGTGGGTGGTGTTGGGGGGGGATTATCCATTTGTAACTTCCACTTAATTTGTTTTTTTTTTTAGTGCAGTTTGCACTTAAAAACCCCAAAAGCAAGGTGAAGTCACAAATGGCGAATTCCAGGTAATTTGAAAAATTTTTTGCAAAGTGCTTCACAGAGGTGAATTTGGTGACTTCACTGCATATCCACCCACAGAGTAAAACTTCGCTGCATCTCTAGTTAAGACCGATCAAAGATGGGAGAACATGGTCCAGGGTCCAGTCTATGAGCTAGAATTCCCATAAAATACTTCCAGTCAAAATTGACTACTGAAATTGGTTTATACAAGGTACAGATTTAGGGAGTTTTGACTGGCTTTGGAATTACCGATATAGTGGCGTACAACCAAAAAAAAAGGGGGGGGGCTCCCCTTACAGTGTTTCATAAAAAAATTCAGAGCATGGGTGTGATAAGGTAATTTCAGGTAGCTTTGTAAAATTCCATTCCAAAACCATCAGTTCCTGCAGCCTTTTGGGTCTTTGAATGACTAATGGCATTTTCTATTTCCTCACTAGTTACTGGTATTGTGATGGAAGTTCCTTGATCCTTGGTAAGGCATGGGAAAGAAAGTGTGTTGAAAAAGGCCAGTATGGATGCTTAAGAGGGACCTTGTTCCAGGGGGTAGAGGGCTTAATAGTATGTGCCAAGATGGGTTTGTTATCCCATGTATTTTTGGAGAATCTAGCTCCCAAGGTTGGGTGAATAATCATAGGGATTGTTGCGTATTTCCTTTGCCTACGGATCTGGTAGGCTAATAGGTATGAAGCCCTGGCACCCATATCATAGTATCTCTTCCTGAGGAATGCAAGAGCAGTTTCTGTTTGTCACAGTGAGTGTCAAGGTCTGCCCGTACTCGTTTCAACTGTGATAAGACAGAGATAGCCCCTTGTTTGTGGGCCATCTGAAGGAAATGAAGGGTGTCCTCCAGGAGCTGCATGCTCTCATTTTGTTTTGTAGTCTGGGCTGTAGTGTATTGGATAATTTGCTTGCAAAGTACTGTTTTAAGTGTATCACACAGAGTAGCTGGTGGTGAGATTTCCTCTGAAGTGTTGTTTCTGAGGATCTCGACAATATAGTTTTAGTAAAACTTCCTTGAACACCTGAGTTCTCGAGCAGTATGGGTTGAGGCACCAGCGGGTGTTACATCTCTCCACTGCCAAGTCCTATCTACCGAATACTCAGGTGTGGTCTGAAAGTGATTTCTAGAATAAGAACCATGACAACTAAGTAATATGTGTAGTTTCTAGTCCAGGGATGCAGAAAATGCCAGATGTCCGCTCAGCCAGCTGCTTATATTAAGTGTTTGAAATTCTTGTGGGTCAGCAGTTGTCTATGTGGGGCAGGGTTGGAGGAGTCCCAGCTGGGGTTGGGCATGGTGTTAAAGTTGCCTGCTAGGAGGAGGATGCCCTTTGTCCGCTGAACTATTTCATTGAGGAGTCCTTGAATCGTTGGTGTGTTGGTTCCTGGAGGGAGATTTGCAAACGTTACTGTATTATTATTAAGAAGTCCTTGCACTACGACTAGTTGCCCTCCTGGGGACCTCCTAATTATGGGTAGCCTGAAAAGGGGAATAGTGTGGGATTAGGCTGTCTGAGCCCACTCCCCCCCCAAATGAGGAAGCCAATACTAACGCATAGTCAGATTTGACCAACATCGAGTGCTCTTGTTGCAGCAGGTGTGTCTCTTGTAAATATAGAAGGTCTGATTTTATTTTTTTTAAGGTAGGACATTACCTGGGCAAGTTTCACTGAGGAGGAGAGCCCATTCACATTTAGGGAGATTAACTGAACACTTGTGTGAGCCATTTCAGTGCATCCGTACCTCACCCACCCCCCCAAATCCAGCCTCTCCAGTCCTCCCCCTGCCTCAGGACATACCAGTAAACAGTGGGAATCATGCTGACCTAGTCATAGAACAGCTATTAAGTATCTATTTTCTAAACCCAGAAGGGAGGGACTAGTCCCCTCCTTGTACATAGCATAACCATTAATTAAGTTTAACATTTCACTAAATGAACCCCTGCGCATTTCAACTGGGTGCTCCACATTTAGTGGGTAAGTAAACCATGGCTTCCAAGGAATGGGTCTTGGTGGAGACCCAAGCAGCTGGGCTGAGACCAGACCTGGAGAAAATTCTCAGTGAGGGCCTCTGGATGTTACCTATGTACAGTACTGGGAAAATGTTGATGGGACTGACGTCATGGCCCCAATTTGGGCCTAGAATGCTGAACAACTTTATCCCCAAATGGGGTTTAGGGCAGCTCTGTGGCCTATCCTGTGGCAGCTGGCTGATAGAAACATAGATCATGATGGCAGAAAAAGGCCATAGGTCCATCCACTCTGCCCATATTCCCTATAATCCCTGGAACCTTCCCTGGTTCCTGCTGTTCCTCCAAGGTACTAACCTTCCCCATCCTTTCTCCTCCCTGGCTTTGTCACCCTTAGTGATCACTGTTCCCTTCATTCTATCCCACGCTTTCTTGAATCCCCTGACTGTGTTTGCACCCACCTCCTCGGCCGACAAACTGTGCCAAGGTTCTGCCACCCTTTCCATGAAGAAGTACTTCCTTATGTCCCTCCTGAACCTCCCTCCTCTTAATTTCCACCCGTGACCACAGTTGGTGTTCAGGGTAAATAATCCCCCCCAGTTTACCTTGTTAATTCCTTTAAAGAACTTGAAGGTCTCTATCATATCTCCACTCTCCTGTCTGATTTCCACTGAGTACTTACTTAGTGCCTTGTGGTGCTCCTTATAGGATCTGCCCTGCTGGCAGGAGGGGAACAGATACAGGGAGTAAAGGAGTATTTTACTACCATTTTTGACTGAAATACTCCCATTTTCTGATTTTAGGAAATTTTTTCCCACCCTGAAAATTTACAATAAGTTGGCAGTACTATGAGAACTAGCAGCCATAGCACTACACAGGAACCCGTAGAGGTGGGGACAGGAGTTGCTCACTGGCTGCTTAGAGGGACTGTTGCAACATGACAATATTAAAAATAAGGTCACAGTATGACTCCAGTATTAGGCAGTCAGTGACTGCAGGCGTCAAGTGGAACTGAGACGGTTTAGATCTGGGGGGTACAAGATGGGTCAGTGGATGATAGTACTACCATTTGGATGAAACTAGTACCAGGTGCAAGAAGGCAGTAGTAAACACTTCTGAGTCCTAAAAATTATCTGGACCACTGTCTGCTGGCCTTGAATCATTTTTGTTACTCTGCGCTGCACTGTTTCCAACCTATCCCTGTCCTTTCAGAGGTGGGGTGGAGGCCTATAGATCATCCCTAAGTGCACTTTCCTGTCTGAGGATGCCGTGAGTTGCACCCATACTGAGTCAGTCTCCCCACTGCTACCCCTAATACTTCCATCTTGTGCCACTTCAATACCCTCCTTGACAAAAAGGGCAACCCCCCCCCCAGTTCTGTCCCTCATATAGAGGGGGGATGGGTGGGGATACAGGAACTCTTGTCAGTGCTCATCAATACTCCCATCTCATGAAGCTGGTGATGTGGAGAGAAAGATGGGGGCGTGAAGAGAGGTGCTGGGAGAAGTGCCAGAGCTCAGCTTCGACCCCCTTTGTGTTGTTGGGTAAGGTGGAGGTCTGCACAAGACCCATAATTGCTTGTTAGAAAAATCCCATACCACATGCAGCTCGCCATCTTGTTGGTATAGCCCGTTGTATCCTCCCCCATCTACTCCCACCTGGAATTCCCCATCAGGATAGAAACGCCTTCCACACAGATGCAAATTTACATCTCCACACACTTCAGCATCTGCTTAATGCAACTTCAAGTTACTAAGTTCAATATTGTGCTAGGCTAATACTTTGGTCAAATAGCTAGCAATGCTAGACTAGGGCTATGGTGTTCCACTCTCTGGCATATGGTGTTGTTATTATTAAAGAGGGCCAGTAAACCACGTCAACCCCTGTAAGTTAGATTTGAATACCATGGTCTCACTGAGTTAAATGGGTTGAAATGCCATTGGCAGCACAGTCCACATCCAGTCTGGTCTCAAACCACCAGGGAGGTCAAAGTCTACAAAAAATAAGATTTCAGGCTGAGGCAAACTGCCTGTGTGTAGCGCTTGTTTAATCTGCCATATCTCTGGCAAGTGAACATATCTGGCCCTGTAAGTCACCTAGCTATTATTTGGGAAGGGCCTGAAGGTTAACAACTAGAGGTGCCGCCTCAGTCATCTGAGCGGATGCCCCAGGTGTCCCTAAAAACATGCCAGAGCCACTTGCTCACCTCAAATACCGCTCCCCTTTTTGCTGCTCAAACCCAGCCCTGCAGCCACAAGGGTAATACAGTAAAGTCGAGTCCTTGCAGGAAAGACCTCCACTTCCGAGAGCAGGCACAGTCCCAGCTGCCATTTTGTCAATGCCCTTCCATCATCACCATGCTACTGAGTGCTCCAGTTTCTTAACTGCTCCTTATGGGGACACAGTCCACTGTGTGAAGTATGGCAACTCGAGGCGGGTGACTAGCTCAGCTCTGCATAGTCAGTCATGTCAGTAGGATCCCTGGTTTAACTGTGATTATAAGACTTCTCTCAGATTATCTTCAGGTAGGCAAGAAGGCTGTGTCAAAAAGAGTGGCAAGGATGTACTGCCTCCTCTCCAACAGGTACACAAACTCCCAGCCACTCCATGTCTAGCTGGCAGCTTGGTGAGTGGTATTGCAGAGTGATGGCTAGGCAGGCTGCAATTACGGGCCCCTCAAAAGCATGGAGTCGGTAAATCTATAGTGGCTACTTGATCGGGGTAGGAGGGTGGGGATGGAAACTTATTCATGCCACAACTCACTGTGGACAGGGGGCTTCTGGGGACAAACTACAATGCAACCCAGCAGGACACCGCCCAACGGGCCTCCTTTGACTTGACTGGCGGGTACCGTTTCTCAGGGTGCCCCAGAAGTAGTCGAGCAGCATGGTCCTCCAAGACCGAAGTTGAGAAGGAGCGCACAATTGTAAGCTCGCGACTGCAGCCAAGCCCTGGGCAGTAGACGACATGGAGTGCGGATCGGTCCGGGACATCTTCTACCCACAGGGGCACGAACAAAAGCCAGGAGTCCATTTGTCCATCGCAGTCGCGAGGGAAGACGAAGACTGGAGTCTTGAAAATTTTAGAATTTGTTTCGGGTTAACTGAAGAGTGTGGATCCAGGCCTAAAACGCAGAGTGCTAAGGAGGGAACCTGAGCTTCCAGCAGTAAGGAAGATCTGGCGTCATGGGGTGAAGCCCAGAGTTTTACCACCCAGGTGGGTGGGAGGAGCTAGCTTGAAGACCTTCCGGCAAGATTTAAAGCGGCAAGGAACCTGCCAATAAGTGTGGATTGAACAACATATCCACGTCCCTAGAAACTACCTGCTGCAAGAGCTGTTCTCGAAGATCTACTGTTCACAGTGAAAGTTCTTACGTAACTGTGCTACCTTACTTAGAAACGGCTCTTTTGTATTCTAAATAGGTTGATTCACACAATTCTGGAAATCCCTCTCAGATGGGAGGAGGCTAGGGAGAGAACATGAGTTGAACCGGAGCTTAGGATAGTAGACCCTGAAGGACTGCTAGACCAAAACCAGCTCTTCACCGTGAAGAAACGTCCAGGCTATAATGCCTGATGAAGGTGTGCACGGTGCTCTAAGCAGCTGCTGCGCAGATGGCTGAGGTGGACATGTTCTTCAGAGCAGCAAAGGAGGTAGTCACCCCCCCCTTGTGGAATGTCCCTTAACTGAGCCCAGTAGGGACTTGTTACGCTTCTGGTAACAGAACGTGATACAGTGAATGAGCCACCTAGAAAGAGATTGTTTAGAGACTGAAGCACCCAGCATCCTGTGGGCGAAGGAGACAAAAAGCTGATCAGATTTACGGTGTTGCCTGGTTCTGGTCAGGTAGTATCTTAGACACCTATGCAGATCGAGAGTGTGCAGCAGAGCCTCTCCTCTATTGGAGTATTTTGGGAAATACACTGGTAGGTCGATATCCTGGTTAAGGGTAAGGGCTGAGACCACCTTAGGCAGAAATTTTGGATTTGTCCTTAGGGACACCCTGTCCTGGTGAAAAACCAAATAAGGTTCTTTGTACATAAGTGCATGTAGCTCAGAAATCCTTCTGGCTGAAGTAACAGCAACTAAAAATAACATCTTCCATGCAAGGAGACGTAGCTCGCAATCCGTGGCTGGTTCAGAAGAAGGCAGCGTAAGCTGCTCCAGGATGAAGGGTAGGTCCCACGGAGGAATGGGATCCTTGATCGGAGGCCTAAGGTGGGAACGCCTCTCAAAAAGATACGTGCAGTTTCCAACTGGGATATGGACCGTAGGTCTATAAGTATGTGATAGGCCAAGATGGCACAGAGGTGTACTTTGATTGAGGAGTAGGCCAAACCTGCCTGAAATAGGGACAGGAGGTAGTCTAATACCGAACCCTCAGAACAATCCAGTGGGGGAAAGTCCCCGTGCTTGAGCCTAGAGACAAAATCTGCACCATTCCATGGCGTATGTGGCGTGAGTGGCCGGTTTTCTAGCAGCCGCTAGAACATCTGCACGGGAGTCTGAGCTGGACGTCACTGTCCGCCTAGGGACAAATGACTTGGCTCAACATGAGATTAGAGCAGTGCAGAAGGACTTTGTAGAACTGGGAAGGGGCCTAAGACAAGTAGCCCACAAAGTATCCTTCTCAGAGGTGCTGCCTGTCAATGGCATGAGTGAGGCGAGGGTACTTTGCACCATGCAGTTTAATGAATGGTTGAAAAAATGGTGTGGAGCACAGGGGTTTGGCTTCATTGGGGCCTGGGGTTCCACCTGGAGGGACACCAGCCTATACTGGCAGGATGGTCTGCATCTGTCCAGGAAGGGAACAAGTCTTTTGAGCAATCGGTTTAAATGCTTCATTGGCAAGCTTTTAAACTAGTCAAGGGGGGAGGCACTGATAAGCAGCAGGAAAATCCCAGCCTCTCCCTACAAAACAGGGTACTAAATGAGAAAAAGACAGAGGTAGAAAGGTCAGTGGGGGATGCTGCAACATAAGGTAAAGCCATCAAAAAATGGAGAGCAACGAGTACCAATGCCCGTAGTCTGAGTAACAAGCTTCCTGAATTAATGGCCTTGATGGAGGAGGAACATCTGGATATCGTGGCAGTCATAGAAACATGGTACACACAAAACCATAACTGGGACGAAACATACCAGGATACACTATCTACAGGAGGGACAGGGAGGGTAAAGAGGAGGAGGAGGAGTAGCTCTTTACATAAGGGAAGGAATCAAAGCAACAGAACAAAAGGGAAAACAGGGAGGAGAAGAAGCACTGTGGGTAAATTTGGAGACCGCAATGGCACCCACAATCCGCACAGGGTTAGAGCACAGACTCTTCTCAGGGGGAGGAAATGGACAAGGAAATTATAGAAAGTATACTTAGAATGGCAGAAAAAGGGGAGATATTGCTGATGGGTGATCTGAATATGCCAGATGTTAACTGGAGTGCAGTTGCAGCAGCCACTTCGAAGAGTGGGGTTATTCTAGATGCTCTACAGGGGGCATGCCTTAGACAACTAGTATTGGAGCCCACTCGAGAGGGAGCAATCTTAGACCTGGTTCTCTCAAATGGAGATGAAGAGAGGATCACAGATGTAGAAGTGGGTAGCCATCTGGGAACTATCGACCATCGAACAGTATGGTTCACAATAAACACAGCAATAGAGTCAAGCCATACAAAGGCGAAAGTACTGGACTTTAGGAGGGCTGACTTTGCCAAAATGGGTGAGTGCCTAAGGAATGCACTAGCAAATGGGCAGGAAGGAGGGGTGGAAGAACAATGGGGAATAATAAAAACTGCCATCACAGAGGTAACAAGCCTTGTGTGAAGCAAATGAACGATGTAAGAAACCACTATGGTTCTCAAAGGAAGTGGCAGTGAAGGTTCAAGAGAAAAAGAAAGCATTCAGGAAGTACAAGGAATCACAGAAGGAGCAGGACAGAGAACTGTATCAGTTAAAGCAAAAAGAAGCTGGGAAGGCAGTCAGAACAGCAAAGGCCCAAACCGAGGAAAAAGATAGCCAACTCAGTTAAGAAGGGTATAAAACCTTTTATAGGTACATCAGGAGCAAAGGAAGACCAAGGGAGGGATAGTGAGGCTTAATAAAGGGAGGGAGGGTGGGCAGAGGTGACTGTGAAAAGGCAGAGATACTAAACAAATATTTTTGCTCAGTATTTACAAAGGAAGAGGGGAGGTACCTAAAACAAACAGTAGAAACACTCTGGATACAGAAGTTGATACCAGCCCATTTACAGAAGAAAGGGTTCTGAAAGAACTCTTAAAACTGAAGGTGGACAAAGCAATGGGGCCTGATGGGATTCATCCCAGAATTCTAAAGAACTAAGGGTAGAACTAGTGACACCACTGACTACCCTCTTTAACAAATCATGGGAGGATGGGGTGGTACCCGAGGACTGGAGGAGGGCAGATGTGATTCCCCTTCACAAAAGTGGGAGCAAGGCAGAAGCAGGAAACTACAGACCTGTTAGTTTAACCTCAGTGGTAGGGAAAATGATGGAATCACTTCTGAAGGAAAGAACTGTCGAGTATCTAGAGGCCAGAGGGCACAGGACCCAAGGCAGCATGGATTCCAGCGGGAAGGTCATGCCAGACAAATCTGATTTCTTTTGACTGGGTGACCAAAGTAGTAGATCAGGGAGGGGGCTGTGGACATGGCCTACCTAGACTTTAGCAAGGCATTTGACACAGTCCCACACAAAAGATTAATATACAAGTTAGCCAGCCTGGGAGTGGGTCCCAAGATGACAGCCTGGGTAAAGAATTGGCTGGAGAATAGGACACAGAGAGTAACAGTAAATGGAGTCCACTCTGAAGAAAGGGGGGTTACTAGTGGGGTACCACAGGGTTCAGTATTAGGACCGGTCCTCTTCAATGTCTTTATAAGCGACATTGCAGAGGGACTGGAAGGAAAAGTATGTTTCTTTGCAGATGACACAAAGATCTGCAACAGAGTTGATGCACAAGGTAGGGTGGAAAGGATAAGAAGGGACTTGGCAAGGTTAGAGGAATGATCAAATGTATGGCAGCTTAGATTCAATGCTAAGAAGTGCAAGGTAATGCACCTGGGAAACAAAAACCCAGGGGAAGAGTACACAATGTGGGGTGTGATACTAACAACAACAAAAATGGAAAGGGACCTGGGGGTAGTCATATCAGATGATCTAAAGGTGGGCAAGCAATGTGAGAGGGCAGCAAGGAGGGTGGGGGATACTGGGATGCATAGGGAGGCATCACCAGTAGAAAAAGGCAGTTATTATCCCTCTGTACAGACAGCTGGTCAGACCCCATCTGGAGTACTACATGCAGTTCTGGAGACCCAGTCTCCACAAAGACATAGACAGGATGAAAGCTGTCCAGAGGAGGCAACTAAAATGGTGCAGGGTCTGCACCAGAAGACATATGAAGAGAGACTTAAGGAGTTTAATATGTATAGCCTCGAGGAAAGGAGGGAGAGGGGGACATGATAGAAACTTTCAAGTACCTCAAGGAATCAACAAAGTCAAGAGGTAGCATCTTTCAAAAAAAAGGTGTGCAAGAACAAGGGGCACAATTTGAAGATAGAGGGGGCTCAGAGGTAATTTAAGGAAGTATTTTTTCACAGAGAGGGTTGTGGATGCATGGAGCGGCCTTCTGGAGGAGGTTGTGGAGTCAAAAACAGTGGTGGAATTCAAGCATGCATGGGACAGTCATAAAGGCAATTCTAGGGGGTGGGGGTAGGAAGAAGTAGGCTGCTGGTTAACTAGGATCTGCAGCTTATCCATTAGGTAGGGAAATGGGCAGACTGGGTGGGCCAAGCGGTCCTTATCTGTCGTCAAATTCTATGTTTCTATGTTGTGAGACCCTGTAACATGACTGCTATGTCCCTAGGAGCCAGGCATGCAGGTTCAGAGAGCGAAGGTCTGGATGGACCAAGGATCCTGCCTCCTGGGACAGTAAGTGAGAGCTGATTGGCAGAGGCACTGGCGGTTCCCAAGAAAGTTGCTACAGTAGAGGGAACCAGATCTGCCTGGGCCAAAAGGGCGTGATTAAGATCAGCGTCGCCTGCTCTCTGTGGAGTTTCAGAAGAACCCTCTGTATCAACGGGAAGGGAGGAAATGCATAGAGGAATTGGCCCGCCCAGGAGAGGGACGTGTCTCGCCAGAAAACACCAGGCCCTGGATCTAGCGAGCTGAAATTGGGCAGTTTTGCGTTGGATGGGGATGCAAAAAGGTCTAACTCTGGTGTCCCCCATCTGCTAAACAGATCCTCTACAACCTCCTGGAGTAGTTCCCATTCGTGGACTCTGGCCTGAGATCGGCTTAGACTGTCTGCGATAATGTTGTCCACTCCTGGAACATGAACAGCCTGGAAGAAGAAAGACTGCATTGGACCGTATCCAAAACTGCCCCAATGAATTGTAGTCTCTGGGATGGGATCATGGATGACTTGGGAACACTGACTGTAATCCCCAGTCTGCCAAAGAGGTCCAGGGTGAATGAGAGAGCCTCCAGTAAGGAGTCCCTGGACGGGGCTGAAATCAGCCAAATGTCCAGGTGAGGGAAAACTGCAATACCCTGGCGACGTAAAGAGGCCACCACCACTGCCAGGCACTTGGTAAATATCTGAGGTGCAGAGGACAGACCAAAAGGGAGCGTCCGAAACTGGAAGTGCTCCCCTTGAAATTGAAACCGCAGGAAACAGCGGTGGCTGGGGAAGATCGAGATGTGCAGGTAAGCATCCTGCATGTGCAGAGCACACAACCAATGATCCTCCAGAAGTAGTGGGAGGAGACTCTGGAGCGTCAACATCCAGAACTTCTTGTACTCAACAAACTGATTGAGGTTGCTCAAGCTGAGAATGGGTCTGAAGTCTCCTGTCTTTTTTGGAACCAGGAAAATATGGGAGTAAAACCCCCTGCCCCTTTGCTGGAAGGGAACATGCTCTATTGCTTCCTTGAGCAAGAGGCTTTGAACTTCTTCTCGAATGAGAAGAGCCTGATCCCTTGAGTAAGAAGACCTTTTTGGCGGAGATTCTGGAGGAATTTCAAGAAACTCTATGGTGTGTCCGACAGACACCAGTTGCAGGACCCATGCGTCAGAGGTTAGTGCCTTCCATTCCTGCGCATGGCGGGCGAACCTCCCCCACCTGCCCCTCGTCATGAGACTGAGGAGTTAGTGGGGATAGGGAGTGGCAGGATGTTCAGGGGGAGGACCCCCTGCGCATCTCTGGTTTTTGGAGGCTGGAGGAGTGGTGGAACCCGTGGACTTACGTTTGCCCCGGCATTCAGCCGGGGCCTACTTCCTCTACCTCCAGGTCCTTTTCTGAAAGAGCTGATGCTGCTTTTGAGTGCCCGATCGGTACATGGACCTCACTGATCTGAGGGCGAGGCCTCTATCCTGAAGATCAGTAATAATATCTTTGGTGTCCCCACCAAAAAGCACCGCACCCCAGAAGGGGGCATCCTGAATTGCCGACTGTACCTCGTTGGCGAGGCCAGAGATGAGAAGTCAGGAATGCCGTCTTAGGGCGACAGCAGTTGCCGAAGTGTGAGCTGCAGAGTCAACGGAGTTGTATGTAGCCTGCAAAGCATGCCTACAGGAAAAGCGAGAGGGGTGAAGATCCTTGGCAAGCTCCTCTTTGAGGCTTGAGGGTTCCATCGACTGAACTCGGGCCTCTAACCTGGCTAGGGTAGCCTTTTGGTGCGACACCATGTGGGCCACATAGCTGAGTGATCTGAGCGCACATGTGGCCGAAGCATAAACTTTTCTGCCGAACTGGTCCATCTGCCTCGACTCTTTGTCTGGAGAAGAGGTACTCATGTGCTTGGGTGCAGCATAGTGATCATGAGCAGCTGAAATGACGACAGAGTCCGACTTGGGATGCGCCTTAAGAAAAGGAGCTTCCTTTGGTGCCCGGTATATCTTGTCCACCCTCTTGGGGACAGCCGGGAAAGAATGAGGCATCTGCCAGACCGTAGAGGTGAGGTCCGATCCAGGGAGGAATGGGGACCGGAGACAGAGACTAAGTCCAAATGCTCAGCTAGTCTCTGTCTCATGGGGTTTTGTTCCTCTGACTCCCAGTTGAAGAAATCTTTCATGAACCTCAGAAGATCAGAGAAGGCAGGGTCCACGGTTGGGGGGGGGGGAGACTTGGGAGAAACCTTGCCTTTTGGACCCTCGAGTTCTCCAAAACATTCTCTGCCGACTCACTGGCATCCTCATCATCATCATCATCGTCATCAGCCCTCTCATCAGGAAGATGACGAATGTCCGGGAGGGTAACGTCCTGACAAGTCGTTCCCGAGATGTGTACAGTGGACGGAGAAGAGCTCCTCAGGGACGCAGACCTGGGAGAGAATGGAAGTGGGAGTCTTGTCTCCAGGTCTGACACCAACTCTGAGCGTGCCCCCACCACCAAGACTGGATTAGGGTTTTGAAGTCCAGCATGGCCAGAGGGGGTGGTGGAGGTGGCTGAAGGGGAGGTGCAGGAGGCGGCATTACCGGTGGGGGTGGGTAATGATACCCCTGAAAATGGTGGTAGGGATTGTAACCAGGGTAATACTGCCCACATAAACTCCACTCAGGAGGGGGACCAGCCGGGAAATGGTCCCCAGGATACCCAAAGGGGTAATGAGGGATAGTCCGGGGTCTCGAATAAATCCTGTTGTCGGGTCTGGCAGGAGACCACATTGGACCCGCTGTAGTGTAGGGGGGGGGTTCGGCGTCAGGATAGCCAGCATCAGGGGGACCGATGGGACCAGCACCACCTGATCCGGTGCCAGAAAGGGATCCGACGTCAGAGGGGTTGGCATCGGAGCCGGACAAAGGAGGCCCGACTGCAGGACCTGGTCTGGTGCCGGAGGCAGACCACTGGGCTCTGGCTGAGGGACAGTTGTTAGAGGTTCCGGCGTAGGAATTGGTAGCGCCGGATCTGACGGGATCAGGACTGGGATATTCGTCGGGTCTGAAGGGATCCCACCAGGAGGAGGGCCTCCACTGTAAGGCCAGATGGCTGAGCAAGTGCCTCCTTCCCCATAACCCCGTCAGGGGAGCACAGGACTGACCCCGAGGAATGGTCTACATTCTGCCACTTCCTGACTCCCTATCCCCACCTGAGAAGGGGAAGGAATAGGCGAGAGAAGAGGGAGGAAAGGGGCTTTCGCCCCCTGGTTCTGCTGGACTTCAGGTGAGGTGCGTTAGGCTCCGATGGGAGAACCACGCCTGGGCGGCTGTTGGAGACGGACGTCTTAGCAGACAGAGCCGGGCGGGGGAGGAGCCCCTAGCCGACTTATCGGCTGATGCCGGGTGGGTCCCCAAAGGCTGAGGGGCCATCTTACCGGCAGCTGGGCGGTTCTTGGAGGAGCCAGGGGCCGACTTAGCGACCTTAACTATGCTGCTGGAGGAGCTAGCGGTCGACTGACCCGTGGAAGATTTCTCAGACTTACCGTCTTTAGTCTTCTTAGGTGGCGGCGGAGATGCGGCCTTGCTTGTTGAAGGCCGTGAGGCCTCAGGTTGGTTCGTGGAGTGCTCCCGCTCCTGAGATTTCTCCTTATGGTGCTTCTTGGAGGGAGAAGATTTTTCAGAAGAGGACTCTCTAATGCGGCCCGACACCTGGGGGCGTCAGTCCTGTATGTAATGACCTACTGAAGGAACCCTCTCGAAGTAAGACGTACAGTTACGCAAGAACTTACCGTAACAGTAGATCTTTGAGAACAGTTCTTGCAGCAGGTTACGCTATTAGGACTGAAGCCAGCAGGCAGCACGACCTCACGGAACTATTCTAGCTAGCTACATCCAGCGGGGGACCGCCCCTGACATTCCCTGCATCATAAAAGGGGCGGTCCCCCAGCGTCCCTCAGTTCTCCCAGAGACTCCGGCATAACATAGCAATTCTGATGGGAGACCAAAAGATAGAAAGCAATGAAACTGACCTCCTGAGGGGAAGGTGGGTGGGAAAGTACCTGCTGCAAGAGCTGTTCTCGAAGATCTGTTACAGTAAGTTCTTACGTAACTGTATCATACTTCAAGATGTGGCTCTTGCAGCAGGTTACACCATTAGGACTGAGTTCCAAGCAGTGTACATTAGCCCCCAGAACACAGGAGGAGAAAGGGTGAAAGAAAACCCCTCATGAAAGGAGCCCCTGCAGAACTGCGAGGCCAAAACCCGCTCTGTGCCTGGAGGCTATGTCCAGGCTGTAGTGCCTGATAAAGGTGTGCACAGTACTCCAATAGCTGCTGCACAGATGTCCGAGGACAAAACGTTTCTTAGTGAGGCAAAAGAAATTGCCATCCCTCTGGTGGAATGGCCCTTTACCGGTCCAGGTAAGGGCTAGTTCTGTTTCTGGTAGCAAAAAAACAATACAGTTTACCGACCACTTTGAAAGTGTCTGTTTTGACAAGGGTGCCCCTTACATCCTAGGAGCAAATGAAACAACTGATCTGACTTTCGGTGCGTTCTGGTTCTAGTCAGATAGTATCGGAGTATCCTGTGCACATCCAATGTGTGCAGGAGAGCCTCTCCTTTATTAGAATACTGTACTCCGGGTAATAAACAGGCAGGGGAATCTCTTGGTTGACAGTAAGCTCTGACACTACCTTAGGTAAAAACTTAGGATTGGTCCTTAAGGACACACTGTCCTTACGGAAAATTAAATACGGCTCTTTACACAAGTGCCTGGAGCTCTGAACTTCTTCTGGCAGAAGTAATTGCAACTAAAAGTAACACCTTCCGAGAGAATACATAGCTCACAATCTGCGGCTGGCTTAAAGGGTGGTAGTGTGAGCTGCTCCAAAATAAAAAGAAGATCCCAAGGAGGAACTGGGTCCCTAATGGGAGTTTTCTTAGTGTAGGATGCCACACAAAAAAGTGCACGATAGGTCCAGTTGAGCCAGGGATTTATCCCTGAAAGGTGCATGGTAAGCAGATAGTGCTGAAAGGTGCACTTTTATTGAGGAATAGCTTAACCCCGCATCTGACAAAGAAAGAAGGTACTCCAGTACCGATTTCGCTGGGCAAGTTGAGGTCGACCCATGGGCTGAGGACCAAAGGCAGAACCTGCGCCATTTCATGGCATATGTGGCTCTAGTAGAGGGTTTTCTCACAGCTACTAGGACATTGGCCACTCTGTCAGACACCATGGCAAGAGATTGCAAAGTTCTCAGGAGCCAGGCGTGCAGATGTAGAAATCGCAAGTTTGGGTGAACCAGGGACCTGTTGTCTTGGCGACAGTAAGTGCGAGCTGAGGGGAAGAGGAAAGGGAACCATATCTATCTGGGCCAATAAGGGGCCACCAGAATCATGCCTGTTCCTTTGTTCTGCAGTTTGAGCATGACTCTCTGGATCAACGGGAAGGGAGGGAAGGCGTAAAGGAATCTGCCTGCCCAGGAGAAGGATAATGCGCCTCGCCATAAAACACCAGGCCCTGGATCTAGTGAGCAGAAATTGCGCAGTTTTGCGTTGTATAGGAAGGCAAACAGATCTAGTTCTGGCGTTCCCCATTTTGCAAACGGAGTTTCTGCAACTTGTTGCAGGAGCTCCCCTTCATGCGTGTCTGATCTGGATCTGCCGAGTAGATCCGCTAGCGTGTTCTGCAACCCTGGGACATGGACTGCAGACACGGTGATGTGGTGTTCTATTGCCCTCTACCATACCCTCACTGCCTCTCGGCAGAGCTGGTATAAATGAGTGCCCCCATGTTTGTTGATACAGAACACTACTGACATACTGTCCGTTTGAATCAGTAGGTGCCCTGGGGAAAGTACTGGTCTTAGTGCTTGCAGAGCGTAGAGAACCGCACTCATTTCTAAGATGTTTATGTGGAGGGAACCCTCTGTTCCGGACCATAGATCCTGGGTCCTTTTGTCGCCCAGATGGGAGCCCCAGCCTGATCCCGACGCTTCCGTGGTCAGAGTCGCTGCTGGAGTGGGTGATTGAAATGAGATTCTCACCACGAGGTGTTCCTGAACTAGCCACCATTGCAACACTCGGTGAACAGAGGTAGGGACTGAGACCATTTGGTCAAGATCATCCTGGCGTTGGTCCCACTGGACTCAGTGTCCACTGAATGGTTCACATGTGAAGGCGAGACAGCGGAACTGTGGCTATTGCTGCTGCCATGTGGCCCAGGAGTAACATGGTCCGTGCTGAGACCTGTCTTTGTCCTAGGATATGTCTGGTTAGGTTCCTTAGGCGTCTTGCCCTGTCATTTGGCAGGAAGGCCCTTCCTTTCGTGGAGTCCAGTACTGCCCCGATAAACTGCAGCCTTTGGCAGGTTAATAGACACACCTAGGGTTTTTGAATATTGAAAAGGTGTCCTATAGTGCCTGAAGCAAGCCTTCCTTGGAAGATACGGTGAGTAGCCAATCGTCCAGATCAGAAGAGACGCAATGGCCCCTTCTCCTTAGGGCTGCGGCTACTACTGCTAGGCACTTGTTGAAGACCCTCAGAGCTGATGACAGCTCAAAGGGTAGTGCCCAGAACTGAAAATGCCACCCCTGGAACTCGAATCACAGGAATTTTCTGTGATGTTCTGCGATAGGGATATGGAGATATGCGTCCTGCATATCCAGTGATGCGAGCCAAGCTCCCTGGCGTAACATCGGGATCAGGCCTGGTAAGGAGAGCATCCTAAAGCATTTGTACGCCACGAAGGTGTTCAGCTCATAATATATGAAGAAGCCAGCAGAAGGCCATTTGGTCTATCAAGTCTGCTTGTGTTGCAGGGTTCACAGCTTGAGCTACTGCCCCTGCCCCCTCTCTCCGACCTATGACCCTTACCCTTCCCCAGCCTCTCTTAAAGCTGCCCACTGTCTTCAACAAGATTACCTCTTCTGGCAGTGCATTCCAAGTGTCCACCACCCTCTCTGTGAAGGCGTGCTTCCTGACCTCCCTCCTAAACCTCCCACCCTCCAGCTTAAGATTGTGTCCCTCGTGTTATGGTTGCACTCAGGTTAAAAACTCTCCTTATCAACCTTATTTATCCCTTTCAAGTACTTAAGGTCTCAATCATGTCCCTCTCTCCCATCTTCCAGGGAGTACATGTTCAGTGCCCTTAACCTTTCCTTGTATGCCTTACCCTGCTGACCAGCTATCATTTTTGTAGCCTTCCTCTGGACCTTCTCCAGCAGGTTAATGTCCTTTTTGAGGTGTGGCACCAGTACTGAACTCCATATTCTAGATGCGGCTTTACCAGTGACCTGTACAAGGGCAGTATAACCTCCTCTCTTCTACTATTGATCCCCCTAGATACGCATCCCAGCATCTTGTTTGCCTTTGCTGCTGCTGCTTTCAGTGCTTCAGAACTCTAGTGATCATCACTCCCAGGTCCTTCTCCTCCTCTGATGTGATCGCTGAGGTTCAGTACTGGGTGTACATCCCCTGTCTTTTTGACTGCTAAAAAGAAGTGGGAATAGTACCCCATTCCTCTCTGGATCCACTGGACTGGCTCTATGGCCTCTTTTACTAGGAGAGTCTGTATCTCTTCCTGGATCAGCGCTGCATGCTGTTTTGAATATCGGAAGAGAAGCAGTGGTCTGGACAGTGGTTGCCCGGTGAATTCTACAGAGTGCCCTCTTTGAATGAGCTGAAGAACCCATTGATCAGAGGTAATCTGCCACCACCCTGGTATGTATTTGGACAAACGACCCCCGACCGCCTCTTCCCCTTGAGCTGGAGGGTCCATCAGCAAGTCAGGCAGTGGAGGGGGAGGGAAGGTTTGACTGAGGAGACTTTGTGTTCCTTGCACCTGCTCCTCCTGCAGCTCGAGAGGGACCCTTACAGCCAAAGCCTCCTCTCTGTTGTTGTCCAAATCGAGATTGCTGTCCTCATTTTCCTCTGAAATGGTTCTGCTGCCTCCAAAATGGCTTCAGCTTTGGTCTGTACACGGCTTCTACGGTCCGGCCTGCCTTTCCGGCATCTTGCAATTATGTTATCTTTTCGGATTCCTCTCCGAAAAGAGCAGAGCCTTTGAAAGGGATGTCTAGTATGCCCTTCTGGACGTCCAACATAAAGCCCAATACCCTCAACCAGGAGTGCCATCTTAGGCACACGCCTGATGCTGCACTTCTTGCGGCTGAATCCGGACAGTCATGACGCTCTCAGCACCTGTGTGCCCATATCAGATCCTGTTCGGAGAAGCTTTGTAAGCTCTTCTTTTTGGTCTCCATCTGGAAGGTTTTGACCAAATCTTGGCCTTGCTCCCACAGGGCATTATGAAATTGGACCATGTGGGTCAAGAAGTTTAATGAGCAAATGGAAGATGTTGCTGAGGCATACATTTTCCTCCCCATGGAGTCTAGCTGCTTTGACTCCTGGTCAAGGGCTGGGTGCTCAGATATTGTGGCCTCTGTGACCTATCGTGTGACAGTGATCACCACAGAATCTGCCACTGGTTGCTCCCCCAGATAAGGGTCTTCCAAGGTAGCCTGGTATAGGCGATCTGCCTTTTTAGGTACTGCTGAGGAAGTGAAGGGGTGCTTCCAACCAGCCTTGGTCACGTCCTGGAAGGTACTGACTAACGGTGGGACCACCACTGGTTTGGAATCCTTTTGTCTTAAGATACTTGGCGAGGCGGCACCTCTAAGGATCTAAGTCTTCCGTGTCCCACCCCATGTTATCTTGGATATGCCTCATTATATCCATAAACGTTGGGTCATCTAGGGGGGACCTAGACAAATCCCTTGGATCTGGTGAAGGGATGCTGAAGAGAGAGCCTGATCTGGAGGATATGTACGAGAAGGAGTGAGATTCATCAGAAAAAGAGGAATCTGACCTCCTGCAGTGCTTCTTGGACTTATGCAAGCTTGGTGAGTGAAAATGGGTCTGTGATGAAGACCTCGGCTGCTTTTTCTCCTTAGACCAGCCCCTAGGTTTTGGACTTTCTTCTCTAGGGGGTGGTCTGATCAGGCTTTGATCTTTTCGAGGAGGTTAGTACTCCACAAACAGCTTGTTGGGAATGACATCCTTCCTGATGGTTTCCCACTAATTGGAAAACAATTCCTTTATCTCTGAAATGTTGAGGCCAGTTGTCCGACCTGGCGTGTGCCTCTCCAGTGGGGCCTTCTTATCGTCTCCCCCCCAAAGAGTCTGATGCCCCTGTCGTCTGATCCTTGGGTGGCATCGGGTCATGTGGGATGTCTGTATCCTCTCTGACTCCTGGTCGTCGCTGGGATGTTCGACCATGGTGTCAGTATCTGGGTGGGCAGATGTCTGGTATGGACGAGGCAATGTCTTTACTCTGGGAGTGGACCTTGGTCGTTGGTCCTTGGGACGTGTGGTGGGCGTCTGCTCAGTCCGCTTAATGAATGCGAGTTCTGAGGTCAGTTTAGCGGACATCCACGAGGTACTTCTGGGTGGTTGGGAGGTCGACCTCCATTAACTGGAATCCCGGCGCCGATCCAGGGAGTTGGGGTCTGTAGCAGAGGCAGACTTAGAGTGCACCTTGGCTGGGTGATCTGTAGAAGCAAAGCAGCCTGTGGAGCCGAAGGCCGGCTGTGAGTATGGTCTTTAGGCTGGACTTTGAGGGGCTGTAGGGTGAATCCAATGCCAGAGCCACCAGACGTCTGGACTTTGGCCGGGGGAGGTTGGGTCTTAGTCCAAGACGGAGACCCGTTGGAGTGGGTTGTCGGATCTGAGCTCCTCCTGGGGTCAGATGTCCGTGTGGATGGGGAGCGCTCTTTTTCCCTTTCTTTCCGTTTTTCTTTATGCTTCCCTAACTTATGAGAGGACCCTTCCCTGAAGGAGGTACGTTTTTGCATTGTTAATTTTCTCTCTAAGAGAAAGGTCTCTCAAACTTTTTGGTGGCGGATCCTCGTGCAGTTAAGGTTTTGACAAATGGGACAGGCCTTAGTGTTGTGTTTCGGGCCCAGGCACCTGACACAGGCTGTATGCTTGTCCTTAAATGGGATTTACTAATGGCGTTGTTCGTTAGCCGAAGGTGCCCGTGGAGCCGATGCTTGCAAGTCGACGGCTGAATAAGAGCTGAGGGACGCTGGGGAACACCCCTTTCAAGATGCAGGGACTATCAGGGGCAGGGCAGACGTTAGCGGCGGTCCACTGCTGGATGTAGCTAGCTAGAATTTTTCCGTGAGGTCCTGCTCCCTGCCGGCCTCAGTCTTAATGGTGTAACCTGCTGCAAGAGCTGCATCTCGAAGTAAGATCAAAGGATATAGGATAAAAAAGGAACAAAACCATATAAATCTGGCTACCAGAAGGAAGAAGCAGCAGAGAGGATGGGAGAATCAAGACAATCTAGGTGGGTTGGAAAGGGAGCCCGCCCCCACAGGGGGAAAAAAGAATAACAGGGATCTGTATGCTCCCAGCAGTTCCAATTGTATCTTCAGGAGAGGAGCCTCTGGAAAGAGAGGTTGAAAGGGTTCCTAGGGATGTAGAGGAACACAGGTCTGATACCCTGCAAGGGAAGTGCACTGACTGGGAGGAGCAGATCCCCGCCAGGTAAGGAGCGAAGGAAGAACCTGAGAAAGTGGTAGGAGGTGGCTCCTCCCTCTTTTTATTTTATATATTGCCTTTTGTAAAACTACAGAAAATTACCTCCTATTTCCCAAAGGGCTATCTAAGAGGAAAGGAGGAGGAAGAAGATGATACCCAAGCCAAGCTGGCTGGAAAGGAAAACTGCAGGGAAACCTGCTGGAGGGAAAAGAAAAGGGAAACATTTTAGGGAAAGGAATACAGCCGACTCCTCTTCCAACTGAAGAATTTCCCTACCCCCCCCCATTTTTTTTTTTAATATGAGTAAGGTAAGAGAGAGGCACAGGAAACCCTCATGGCAAGAACAAATATTCTGTAGATGCTCTGCTCAAAAGGAAATAAAGGTAAGCCACCCAGGCTCTCCTAGAGAGGGATGTCAGACCCCCCAATTTTTCTGTTTTGAGGAAGCCCAGAAGCAAACTTAAGACCCCCAAAAACATTTTCCCTTTTTTTGGTGCTCAAAGCTCCAGACAAAAGAGAAGCAAGGTACCAAATGAGAGAAGTAAAGGTAGAAAAAGAAAGAGGAAAAGGGACAGGACAAGCTACCCAGATGCCTGGTCATTGTGGGTGATTGTGGGAGGGTTGTGGTAATGAATGGTGAAGATATTCTAGAAGATCAAGACTTTTGAGTGAGTATGCAATTTTCATATCTTCCAAGAGACAATCTTCACCATTCATTACCAGGGCGTCAGAGTACCAAGCTTACCACCCAAAGGGCGGCGGCTGGCTTACACTGAGGGAAATACAGGTTACTCACCTGTAACAGGAGTTCTAGGAATGGTATATGTTGTTCATCCACACTTATTGGCAGGTTCCTTGCCGCTTTAAATCTTGCCGGAAGGTCTTCAAGCTAGCTCCTCCCACCCACCCGGGTGGTAAAACTCTCGGCTCCGCCCCATGACGCCAGATCTGGCCCGCTGGAAGCTCTAGGTTGTGCGTCAAGCCGAGGTCGAGGAAATTATAGGGATGAACAACATATACCATTCCTAGAACTCCTAGTTACAGGTGAGTAACCTGTATTTCTAGGGACATGGATATGTTGTTCATCCACACTTATTGGCAGACTCCTAGCAGTTCTCCGGGAGGAGGGAGGCAAGGCGACACCCCTAATACTTACTTGGGGAACAAAGATTGAGAACCGAGGCCCCAAAACCAGCATCCGGCGTGACTCAAGGTCGATGTGGTAGTGGGAAATAAAGGTGTGTGCTGACTTCCAGGTAGCAGCCCTGCAGATCTCCTGGATAGGGACATCCCTGGAAGCAGCCACCGATGCAGCAGTATGATGGTAGAATGAGCTCTTATCCTCTGGGAGGCTCCGTACCCGCTAACTCATAGCAATTTATGCAGGAGGTGACCCATCTGCCTATCGTCAAGCTTGGCTGCAGGTCTGCCAGAAAACGGCTTCAGCGTAGGTGACAAACAGCTGGCGAACCTCTGCCCAATTTCAGCCGTGCGCTCCCTTATAATAAGCGGCGCCTCTAGGGTCCAGAGTATGGAGCCTATGTTGGCCTCCGAGGTGTGATTGGGGTAGAACACCGGCAGAGTCAATACCTGATTAAGGTGAAACTCCGACACCACTCGGAAGGAATTTCGGTGGAGGGGACAACCTTGTCCCTGTGGAAGACCAGGTAAGGAGACTGATGCTTAGCGCCTGAGTTCTCCCATCCTTCTGGCTGACGTGATAGCCACCAAGAAGGCGGTTTCCACGACAGGTGGGGAGACCACACCTGTGCATTGGTTCGAATGGCTTGCCCATGAGCTTTGCCAGTACCAGCAGTAAATCCACGGAGGTGGGGTTTCCGCACTGGAGGGAAGTGATCAAGGCCTTTGAAAAAGCGCCCGACACTTTTCCTGCGCCACTGACTGCTGACTGGCCCGGCGCCCGGTAGGCAGAAATGGCTGCCAGGTGCACCTTAAGGGTCTCGACCAAGCCCTTGACTAGATAGGGACTATAGATAGTCCAAAATGCTCATACAGGACACGAAGGGTCCAACCCTTTTTCCCGACACCAAATGGAGAACCTCTTCCATTTGAAGGCATAGCATTTTCTGGTTGACTCCTGACAGGACGCCTCAACGACGTTGAGGACCTCGGGCCGGAAAGACCCAAGGCCTGGAACTCCTAGCAACTCAGGAACCAGGCCGTCAGGTGCAGGGATTGAAGGTCCGGATGGAACACCTTCCCTGATTGACTGAGAGCAGGTCCGGGCGAGCTGGAAGCTGCACGGAGTCCTGGAGCTGAGACTGAGGAGATCTGGGTACCAGAACTGGCGAGGCCAGTCTGGGGCTATCAGAATCACCTGCGCCTTGTCCCTCCTCGCTTCAGCAGGACCCTGTGAATCAGGGGCGGAAAAAGTAAAAGAGGCCGGGGTCCACGGCCTCGAAAGGCATCCCCTGCAGCGAGCCCTGCTGAGGCGGGGCATGAAACAGCCTCAGCCGTTCTCCCTGAGGCAAACAGATCCACCAGAGGTGTGCCCCAGCCGGAGAACAGGTCTTGTACTATCTCCGGCAGGAGAGACCACTGCGCGATGCAGCCCCCATCCGGCTCAGGGCATCGGCCAGGGTGTTGGAGGCCCTGCCACATGAATGGCCAGGAGATCCGCCTCAGGCTGGCAAGACTAGTGACCAGATGCGGAGAGCTCTTGCATAGAGGCAAGGGAGCGTCCCACCGGCGGTTTAGATAGTACATGGTCGTGGTATTGTCCGTCTGGACTCGGACCACTTGACCCCGGAGAAACGGAGCAAAGGCGGTGAGAGCTAGGCGGACCGCATGGAGCTCCAGCAGGTTGATATGGCATCGGGATTCCCGTGGGGACCAGAGGCCGTGCGCTCGGTGTTCCCCCAGATGGGCACCCCAACCCATCAAAGAGGCGTCGGTCGATAGAGAGACCGTCGGCTCGGGGCGGACAAGCGGATACCCTCCTGCAGATGGGACGGAACGGTCCACCACTGGAGAGCATTCCACATCTCCTGGTCGCCCACACGCTGGTCCAGAGGGTGTAACGCTGTGACCACTGGCGGCCAGACCCCACTGGAGGCGCATGTGCCAGCGTGCCCAGCGGACTACGCTGGTACAGGCCGCCATAAGACCCAGGAGTCGCAGGAGTCCCGGAGGCGCGGTGCCCAACCAGAAATGATTGGGCAAAGGAGGTAAGAACCTCGCCCTAGTCCGCCGGGAGCCGTGCTCTGGCTCGAAGAGTCGAGCTCTGCCCGATGAAGGATATCACCTGCCTGCTCGAGTTCGACTTGGCCCGCTTGACCAGGAGGCCCAGTTGAGAGCAAAACCGGAGGGTCAGATTTCTGGACCGCCCACCTCCAACCTGGAGGGGGCTGCTATCGCCCAGGTAAGGGTACACCCGACCTCGGCAGCAAGGAAAGCTGTCACCGCTGCAATGCATTTGGTGAAGACCCTGGGAGCTGAAGAAAGGCCGAAGGGCATGGCCTGGAACTCGAAGAGGGATCCCTCCGCTCTGAAGCGGAGGAATCTCTGATGAGATGGACGGATAGGGACGTGAAAGAACGCGTCCTGGAAGTCCAGAGAACAGAACCACACGCCGTGTTCCAGAGATGGTATTATCTGAGCCAGAGTGACCATTCTGAAGGTTCGAGACCTTAGGAACTTGTTCAGGTCGTGTAGGTCTAAGATGAGGCGCCAGCCCCCCGTCCGTTTCGGGACCAGGAAGTACCTGGACACGAACCCTGGTTCTGGTGAAGGGTCCTCTATCTCTTTTATCACCCTTTTTTGAAGGAGGAGGGCGATGTCGGCTCGACGAGCCTGTAGAGATTCTGGGGACCCCAAAGCCCCCCGCGGGGCGACGGCTCTGAAGGGTGGAGCCTGCTCGAATTCCAGAGGCAGGCCTCTTCCCACCAACTCCAAAACCCACCTGTCCGTGGTAACAGCGGACCAGGCGGAAAGGAAGTGTCGGAGCCGTCCCCCCACGGGGGGAACCAGGGGCGAGGTGATGGGGATGGGGGTGACACCCCTCAGCCCGTCACTTAGCAGGCTTGGAGGAAGGACCGGCCTGGGGACCACCCGGGCCTTTTCCTCCTTGCTTCCTATTAGAGGAAGCTGATGGTTTGGGCTTGAATATGAGTCGATGCTGGCCCTGACGCTGTTGTTGGGCCGGGCGGTGGCGGAGTAGAGGGACGAAAGGACTTAGGCTGGGGCTATGACCCTTGTCCTCTGTGCGGACGAGACCGAATCCAAGGTGGCATTGGATTTTTGATCCTCTGGAGGTGGCCTTCCACCCAGGGCCGAACAGGTCTGTTCCCAGGAAAGGAACGTCCGCCAGCTTGTGCTGGTATCATGATAAGGTGGATATTCGCAGCCACGCCCGACGCGACGCATGGCACAGCGCCGCGCCACTGACCGGGCACATGAGTTCCTATATCCAGAGCAGTCTGGAGCTGTTGTTGGCTACCGCTCTGCCCTGATCCCGCACCTGCTTGACCGTGGTCTCGCAGGTCGGGCGGAAGATGAGGGACCGCCTCATCCAGGGAACCCAACAGGGCATGGGAGAATGTGCTACGAGGACGCTTTAACTGGCCTGGACGAAGGCCGAGAGAAGAGGCAGCATACACTTTCCTCCCAGTAGTCCAATTTCTTGGACTCTTTGTCGGGCGGTTTGTCCACGCCCCTGGCATTACCGCACGCGGAAAACACTGTCCGTGACCAGCCCTTCAGCCGAGGGTGTTCAGAAAACCGGACAGAGAGCCAGTAGGGACCGCATACTTCCTGGCCATCCTGGCGGGCGCAGGACAGGAAGCTGGACGCTGCCAAAGTTCCAGGGCCAGCCCGACAATGGCTGCCACTGGAAAGGCCTCTGGAGAATCCTCGGTCCAGAATCTCGGTGAGAGGATATCTGGCCCGTTTGGATACGGGTTCAAGCTTCATCCCAGTGATTCTGGAGATGAGCCTAAGAAGTCCTAGGAAGGACGAAGGCTAGCACCACTGACTGCTCCCCAGAGGACTCCAAGTCAAGGCGCTTGGAGAACAGGAGGAGTCATCCGACTCCGACAGTTGTCGAATAGCTGCCTGGAGCCTGAGCCACCTCCACTTGCCGAGGCTTGTCAGGCGTGAGAGTGACCGACAGCCTACGGGGAAGGCCTTGGGCCAACCGCGAATCTTTCGTTGGAGCCCCAGCTGTCGGCTGAGGTGGAGGCGGTTCCACCACAATTGGTGGGGCAGCCGGAATAGGTCGGACAACTGGCCTGGAAACAGGCTCCTCGACCACTACCTGGTCCGGTGGCAACCACTTAATGGCTGGAGAAGAGGCCTGAGCCTGCTTAGTGGCCAGAAAAATTTGTTGCCACATGAGGTCCTCGTATTTTTGGCGTAGCTTACTTGAAGCCTTCCTCCTCGGCCGAGGAGGAAGAAGGAAGAGGCGACGCCGCTGCCGTGCCGAGACCGAGACCGTCTGTGTCGACGGAACGGGCTGGACCGCTGAAGATGTCCGAGACCGAGACCGAGAAACTCGCTAGGTCGAGGTCGGTGAGGCGGGAGCCGAGGATCTCGGTTCGGTCGGCAAACCCGACGCTCCTGATTCACCGGCACGGGAGAGCCGACGATATCCTCAACCTCACCGGGGAACTGGGAGGAGGGAATCAGCTTCCAGCCGACAACCGGCTCTAACTGGTCGAGAAAATCTCACCTGCCGGGCGGGAGTCTCAGTCACCTGGCCTGACAGGGCACCGTGAAGCCAGTGGTCAAGCCGAAGATTCGACTGATCGATTGTCGCCTAGGGAGGGGAATTTCCTTCGGGCCCCAAGAGCGCCGACGATGAGACTTGTTTAGACTTCTTCGACCGATGAAACGGACTCGAAGAAGCAGGACCCTCGCCTTTAGTTGAGAGGGTCACAAAGCTCTTAAAGGAAGCTGAATATGATGACCTGAGCGATAGAGGGACAAAGGCCGCAGAAGAGGAAGCCGCGGCCTGAGCCTGCCTTCAAGGCGACCAACCTCTCTAGTTGTTCGGCGGATCCCGCAGCCGCCGAAACCGGGCCAGTCGGCCCTTTGGATTTGGACCGAGGAAACTTCTTCGGGACGCCCCAGAAGTAAGCGGGCAGCGCCGGCCTCGAGGACGTAGGACCGAGAAGGAGGGAACACGGTCGCAAGCCCGCGTGGTCGCGGCTCCTGGCCAAGGCAATAAACGACGGGAGTGCGGGTCCGCCCGAGACATCTTCTGCCCACAGGGAACATCTCCGAAATCGAGTCGATTGGTCCATCGAGCCGCGAAGGAAGAAGACCAGAAAGTTATAAAAGTTTTTTTTTTTTTTTTTTTAAACCGGCGATTTTAGGCCCAAAACTTAATCGCAGAGCTGAGGAGGGAACCTGAGCTCCAAGCGGTAAGGAAGATCTGGCCATGGGGCGGAGCCGAGTTTTACCACCCGGTGGGTGGGAGGAGCTAGCTTGAAGACCTTCCGGCAAGATTTAAAGCGGCAAGGAACCTGCCAATAAGTGTGGATGAACAACATATCCATGTCCCTAGAAATGGTTATTCCCTCAGCCTCCTGTAGGGGATAACCACAAAGTGGCAGGGGCCTCTTACAGGCCTGGTGAGGCCTGAGACTGATCAGGGGCAGATGGAGGCTCCTGTAGCCTGGGAGCAGGAAGGCGTCCCACAAGCTCGTGCCTGGCCCTGTGAGAGAAGTGGGCCCCCTGGAAATGTAAGGCAATCACACTACGCCAGGCCAACGGTGAAAACAGAGAAAAATGGAGCTACGCTGTCCGCCTGATGCAGACTGAAGTTTCCACCGGCCTGGAGGCTACCTTGTTGGCGTCATAAGATGCCCTCAGCTTGGTGCCTTGCCAGCTCCAGGCCCTGGGTGGAAAGATGAATGGCCTGTCTGGTTGCCTCACTATGCAGCAGAGACACTAGGAGCTGACTGATTGTCAACCACAGGGGCCTGCAACAGGTTGCATGGTGTGCAGAGATGCACAACATGGTGTGTGCCGCTGAGAAAACTATGACCCCAGGCGTCAAACTGCAGAGTCTAACTCTAGGGGAGGGTCACGCACTGGGCGCCTATGCTAATTTTAAAGCAATACACATGCTAGATCTAAGGGCATGGCTACATCACTGTCACATAAGACGGGGTATCCTGGGAGAAAGGAGGCCAATAAAACTGTTTGTTATGGAGATCTCCAGGCATCGTAAAATTACCATACAGTCAACAGGCAATTTAGGAAAAACTCCAAATAGCAGACAGAGGGAAGGACACACTAGGATTTAACATACATATCAAAACACTCTACATAACATGTTTTTTGCACATTCTGGGTGGACTACTCCTTTAAGGAACCTCTCTCGAAGATCTACGGTTATGGTAAGTTCCTACATAACTGTACTATCTTACTTCGAGAGAGTTCTTTCAGTAGGTCATTACGTATAGGACTAAGTCCCGAGCAGTCCCTCCAAAGAGAGGCAGAGAGAAACAAGGGAGAAGGAGAAAATAACTCCAACAAGACTGAGAACCAGAATGGACCCAGCCTAGGACAGAAGGCCCTGCAAGAGGGTGAGGCCGAAGCCTGCCCTCCGTCTAGAAGCAATGTCCAGACTGTAATGTTTAGTGAAGGTGTGGACAGAACTCCAAGTGGCTGCGGCACAGATATCGGCCGCAGACATGTTCCGTAAAAAGGCAGTGGAAGCAGGCATGCCCCTAGTAGAGTGACCTCTGATGGGACCTGGCAGAGGTTTGTCGTACTTTTGGTAACAGTACCGAATACAGTTGCCTAACCATTTGGAAAGGCACTGTGTAGAAACAGCCTTGCCCGGCAATCTGGGGGAAAAGGAGATAAAAAGCTGATCACAGCTACGGATATCCTTTGTTCGATGAGTGTATCCGATGGACGTCCATTGTGTGCAGGAGTGCCTCACCTCTGTTTGTAGGGGACAGAAAGTAAATGGGAAGCTCCACTGATTGTTTCAGTGTAGCTTATAACACTACCTTGGGTAAAAAATACAGATTACTCACCTGTAACAGGAGTTCTAAGAATGGTATATGTTGTTCATCCACACTTATTGGCAGGTCCCTTGCCGCTTTAAATCTTGCCGGAAGGTCTTCAAGCTGGCTCCTCCCACCCACCTGGGTGGTAAAACCCTCGGCTCCGCCCCATGACATCAGATCTAGCCCGCTGGAAGCCAGGTTGTGCGTCGCCGGGAGGTCAGGGTCGTGGGATGAACAATACTATCCTTAGAACTCCTGTTACAGGTGAGTAAATACAGGTTACTCACCTGTAACAGGAGTTCTAGGAATGGTATATGTTCATCCACACCGTCTGGCAGGTATCCTTGCCGCTTTAAATCTTGCCGGAAGGTCTTCGTTGGCTCCTCCCACCCACCCGGTGGTAAAACCTCGGCTCCGCCCCATGACGCCAGATCTGGCCCGCTGGAAGTTCAGGTTGCGCGCCGGCCGGGAGGTCGGGTGGGTCAGGTGGGATGAACAATATATACCATTCCTAGAACTCCGCTACAGGTGAGTAACCTGTATTTCTAGGGACATGGATATGTTGTTCATCCACACTGTCTGGCAGACTCCTAGCAGTTCTCCGGGAGGAGGGAGGCAAGCGCACCCTACTTAGGAAACAGAGATTGAGAACCGAGGCCCCAAAACCAGCATCCCAGCGTGACTCAAGGTCGATGTGGTAATGGGTAATAAAGGTGTGTGCTGACTTCCAGGTAGCAGCCCTGCAGATTTCCTGGATAGGGACGTCCCTGGAAGCAGCCACCGATGCAGCAGTATGACGGGTAGAATGAGCTCTTATCCCTCTGGGAGGCTCCATGCCCGCCAACTTATAGCAGAGATCTATGCAGGAGGTGACCCACCTGCTTATCGTCCGCTTGGCTGCAGGTCTGCCAGGTGCGGCTTCAGCGTAGGTGACAAACAGCTGGCGAACCTCTCCCCGAATTTCAGCCGTGCGCTCCTTACAATAAGCGAGTGCCCTTCTAGGGTCCGAAGTATGGAGCCTGTATTCGGCCTCCGAGGTGTGATTGGGGTAGAACACCGGCAGAGTCAACACCTGATTAAGGTGAAACTCCGACACCACCTTCGGAAGGAATTTCGGGTGGGGGCGCAGGACAACCTTGTCCCTGTGGAAGACCAGGTAAGGAGACTCAATGCAGAGCGCCTGGAGTTCTCCCATCCTTCTGGCTGACGTGATAGCCACCAAGAAGGCGGTCTTCCACGACAGGTGAGAGAGTTCACACCTGTGCATTGGTTCGAATGGCTTGCCCATGAGCTTTGCCAGTACCAGCAGTAAATCCCACGGAGGTGGAGGTTCTCGCACCGGAGGGGAAATGTGATCAAGGCCTTTGAAAAAGCGCCAGACCACCTTCTCCTGCGCCACCGACTGCTCCCCGCCCGCGCCCGGTAAGCAGAGATGGCTGCCAGGTGCACCTTTAGGGTCGTCGACCTAAGCCCTTGACTAGAAAGGGACCACAAATAGTCCAAAATGCTTGCCAAAGAACAGGAGGAAGGGTCCAAGCCCTTGCCCGACACCAAATGGAAAATCTCTTCCATTTGAAGGCATAGCATTTTCTGGTCGACTCCTTACGGGATGCCTCAACAACATTGAGGACCTCGTTGGAAAGACCCAAGGCCTGGAACTCTAGCCGCTCAGGAACCACGCCATCAGGTGCAGGGATTGAAGGTCCGGATGGAACACCTTCCCCTGATTGACTGAGAGCAGGTCCGGGCGAGCTGGAAGCTGCCTCAGGAGCCTGGAGCTGAGGCTGAGGAGATCTGGTACCAGAACTGGCGGGGCCAGTCTGGGCTATCAGAATACCCGCGCCTTTGTCCCTCCTTGCCTTGAGAAGCACCCTGTGAATCAAGGGAAATGGGGAAGGCGTAAAGAGGCCCGGTCCACAGCCTCGAGAAGGCATCCCTGCAGCGAGCCCTGCTGAGGGGGGCGGCATGAAACAGCCTCAGCTTCGTTCTCCCTGGAGGCAAACAGGTCCGCCTGAGGTGTGCCCCAGTGGGAGAACAGATCTTGTACTACCTCCGGCAGGAGAGACCACTCGTGAGATGCAGCCCCTATCCGGCTCAGGGCATCGGCCAGGGTGTTGGAGGCTCCTGCCACATGAATGGTTAGGAGATCCGCCTCCAGGCTGCATACGAGTGACCAAATGCGGAAAGCTTCCTTGCGCCAGAAGCATGGAACGCGTCCCCCCCTGGCGGTTTAGGTATGCATGGTCGTGGTATTGTCCGCCTGACCGGACCACTTGACCCCGGAGAAACGGAGCAAAGGCGGTGAGAGTTAGGCGGACCGCTCGGAGCTCCAGCAGGTTGATGTGGCATCGGGACTCCCGCGGGGATCAGAGGCCGTGCACTCTGTGTTCCCCCAGATGGGCACCCCAACCCATCAGAGAGGCATCAGTCGATAGAGAGACCGTCGGCTCGAGGCGGACAAACGGGATGCCCTCCTGCAGATGAGATGGAACGGTCCACCACTGGAGAGCGTTCCACATCTCCTGGGTCACCATCACTAGCTGGTCCAATGGATTGCAGCGTTGAGACCACTGGCTGGCCAGTCCCCACTGAAGGGGGCGCATGTGCCAGCGTGCCCAACGGACCACGCTGGTACAGGCCGCCATGAGACCCAGGAGGCGCAGGAAGTCCCGGGCAGGGCGCGATTGCCCAACCAGAAATGATTGGGCAAAGGAGGTAAGAACCTCGGCCCTGTCCGCCGGGAGCCGTGCTCTGGCTCGAAGAGAGTCGAGCTCTGCCCCGATAAACAGAATCACCTGCTTCGGCTCGAGTTCCGACTTGGCCTCGTTGATGAGAAGGCCGACTGGAGAGCAAACCTGGAGGGCCAGATCTCTGGACTGCTCCACCTCCTGTCTGGAGGAGGCTGCTATCAGCCAATCGTCCAGGTAAGGGTACACCCGGACCCCTCGGCGCCGCAGGAAAGCTGTCACCACTGCAATGCATTTGGTGAAGACCCTGGCAGCTGGAGAAAGGCCGAAGGGCATGGCTCGGAACTCGAAGAGGGATCCCTCCGCTCTAAAGCGAAGGAATCTCCGATGTGACGGACGGATAGGGACGTGAAAGAACGCGTCCTGCAGGTCTAGAGAGCAGAACCACATGCCGTGTTCCAGAGATGGTATTATCTGCGCCAGAGTGACCATCCTGAAGGTTCGAGACCTTAGGAACTTGTTCAGGTAGTGTAGGTCGAGAATGGGGCACCAGCCCCCCGTCCGTTTCGGAACCAGGAAGTACCTGGACACGAACCCCGGGTCAGAGGGGGGTCCTCTACCTCCTGATCACCTCCTTTGGAGGAGGAGGCGATGTCAGCTCGACAGAGCTGACAGTGAGGCTGCGGACCCCGATGCCCCCCGGAGTGCGACGGCTCTGAAGGGCGAGGCCTGCTCGGATTCTAGAGGCAGGCCTTTTCCCACCACCTCCAGTACCCACCTGTCCGTGGTAATAGCAGACCAGGCGGAAAGGAAGTGTCGGAGCCGTCCCCCCACGGGGGGAACCAAGGGTGAGGTGACGGGGATGGGGACGACACCCCTCAGCCGTCACTGGGCAGGCTTGGAGGAGGGACCGGCCGTGAGACCTCCTGGTCTTTACCTCCTGCTTCCTGTTGAGGAAGCTGACGGCTTGGGTTTGGGATGCCAAGCCCGAGCCTGCTGGCCCTGGACGTTGTTGGCCAGGCGCAGAAGGACGAAAGGGCTTAGGCTGAGGCTTACGGCCTTGTCCTTCTGAGCGAAGAGACCGAGTCCAAGGTAGCATTGGACTTCTCGATCCTCTGCAGGTGACCTTCCACCCCAGGGTCGAAGAGGTCAGTCCCAAAAGGGAACATCCGCCAACTTGTGCTGGGTATCCGAGGTAAAGGTGGATATCCTCAGCCAAGCCCGACGACGCATGGCCACTGCGGCCGCCACAGACCTGGCACATGAGTCCCCAATGTCTAAAGCAGTATGGAGCTGCTGTTTTGCCACTGCCCTGCCCTGGTCCCGCACCTGCCTGACCGTAGTCTGCAGATCCGTGGGAAGATGAGGGACGACCTCATCCAGGGAGCCCAACAGGGCATGGGAAAAATGTGCCAAGAGTATGGCCGAACTGGCCGGGCGAAGGCCGAGAGAGGACGCAGCATAGACTTGTCGCCCGGCATAATCCAATTCTTGGATTCCTTGTCGGAGGTTTGTCCACATCCTGGCATTCCCGGCTACTGAAAAACGTTGTGGTAACCAACCCTCTCAGCAGAGAGGGTGTTCAGAACGGACAGGGAACCGGTAGGGGACCGATACTTCCTGGCCATCCTGGCCGGGCGACACGAGGGCAGGAAGCAGGCGCTGCCAAAGCTCCAAGGCCGGACCCACTATGGCCTCGGCCACCGGAAAGGCCTCCGTAGGGGAATCCCCTCGGTCCAGAATCTCCGTGAGGGGATACCTGGCCCGTTTAGAAACGGGTTCGAGCTTCATCCCGGTGGACTCCGAGATGAGCCGAAGCAATCCCAGGAAGGACGAAGGGCTATCGTCCACTGACTGTCCTCCCGAGGACTCCAAGTCCATTCCGCTTAGAGAAAGGAGAATCATCCTCGGACTCGGAAGAGTCCTCAAAGAGCTGCTCGGGCCTGAGCCACCCTCCACCTGCCGAGGTCTATCGGGAGTGAGGGTGACAGACAGTCTATGGGGCACACCGGCCGACCGAGAACTTTTGGTCGGAGCCCAACTAACGGCTGTGAGGCGGAGGTTCCACCAGAATCGTAAGGGCAGCTGGATTTGGCGAACAACCGCCTGGGAACAGGCCTCGCTACAACGAGGGGTTGTTTTGCTGCTCCGTGACAGCCACTTAATGGCCGGGGAAGACGACTGGTCGGCTTATTCCCGTCAGAAGGAGTTGTTGCCACATGAGTTCCTCATACCTCCGACGCAACTTGCGCGAAACCTCCTCGTCCGAGGAGGAGGAAGAGGAAGAGCGCGGTGCGAGCCGAGACCGCCTAAGACGGTCGGATCGGCTGGACCGCGAAGATGTCCGAGACCGAGAATCTCGGCTAGGCCGAGGACGGTGCGGGGAGGTGTCGGGAATCGGCACTCCCCTCGGTTCGGACGATTCCACCGAGGGCTCCGGAACCGGAGGCACAGACGAGCCGACGGGATCCTCAACTCCTCACCGGGGAACTGGGAGAGGGGTTCTCAGCTTCTCCGGCCGACAACCTGCCTAACGGGTCGAGAAAATCTCGACTGGCGGGGCCGACGGAAGTCCCGGTCAACTGCCTGGACGGGACACCATGAAGCCAGTGGCCAAAGCTGAGGGGTTTGATCAAGTCGACTGCTTCGACAACAAGGGAGGGGATCTTCCCGCTCCCAAGGGCGCTGATGGTGAGACTTACTTTTGCCTCTTTTGGACAGAGAAAAGGTCCAGAAGAAGTTGGAACCCTCACCTTTCGTCAAGAGGGTCAGACAGAGCTCCTTAAAGGAAGCCGAATCGAGGCACCAGAGAGCGGGACAAATGTCGAGTTTGGTAGAAGCGGCCCCGCCTGCCTCTTCGAGGGCGATCATCTGCTCGAGCTGATCGCCGAACACCGCCGCGACACCGCCAACCAGGCCTTCTTTTTTAGATTAACCGAGGAAATTTTCTCGGACACCCCAGCTGTAACGGGCAGCACTGTCTCCGAGGACGTAGGCGTAAAAGAAGAGCACAGGTCGCAGCTCGCGGGTCGTGCTCAAGGCCCGCAGTGGACGACGTGGAGTGCGGATCCGTCCAAGACATCTTCTGCCCGTAGGGCATCTCCGGAAACCGAGTCGATTTGTCCATCGCAGCTGCGAGGGAGAGAAGACCAAGTCTTTTAGCAAAAAGTTTCGATTTCGAATTTCAAGAATTAGGAACCAGTCTTATACGCAGAGCGTTAAGGAGGAACCTGAGCTTCAAGCGGTAAGGAAGATCTACGTCATGGGGCGAGAGCGAGAGTTTCTACCACCCAGGTGGGTGGGAGGAGCCAGCTGAAGACCTTCCGCAAGATTTAAGCGTAAGGATACCTGTTAGACTTGGATGAATAACATATCCATGTCCCAGAACCTGTATTTCTAGGGACATGGATATGTTGTTCATCCACACTTATTGGCAGACTCCTAGCAGTTCTCCGGGAGGGAGGCAAGGCGCACATCCCTACTTAGGTAAAAAAGACTGGAGAACCGAGGCCCCAACCAGCACCCCGGCGCAACCCAAGGTCGATGTGGAAGGGGAACGGTAAAGCCTGCTTCTGGGCAAAAGCCCTGCGGATATCCTGGACCGGAGAGTCCATGGAAGCAGCCACCGATGCAGCGGAAGGACAGGTAAAAAGAGCGCTTATCCCTCTGGGAGGCTCCATGCCCGCCCGCCTATAGTGGAGACCTTTGCAGGGGTGACCCGCCCGCTTGTCTTCCACTTGGCTGCAAATCTGCCAGATGCGGCTTCAGCGAAGATGATGAACAGCTGGCGAACCTCTCCTGAACTTGAGCTTTACACTCCCAAGAGGTGAGCGTTAAACGGTTCCCACGGAACCTGAATACGGCCTCTGAGGTGTGAATGGGGATAAACCCCGGCAGAGGCAATAACCCCGAAGGGAAGACTCCGCCACCGCCTCCGGAGGGACTTCGGGTTGGGTGCAGGACAACCTAGTCCCTGTGGAAGACCAGATAGGGAGGTTAAAGGAGCGCCTGGAACTCTCCCTGCCTTCTGGATGGCGGAGTGGCCCCAAGAAGGTGTTCTTCCACAACAGGTGGGGGAAACTCGCACCTGTGCAAAGGTTCGGATGGCTTGCTCATGAGCTAAGCCCATACCAGCAAGGATCCCGCAGAAACGGGGATACTCTCCCTAAAAGGGGAGGCGTGATCGAGGCCTAGAAGTGCCAGACCACCTTCTCCGCACCACCAGCTACCCCCCGGCCCGCGCCCGGAAGACAGTGGTGACCCGGAGAAGCACCTAGAGGGTCGTCGGCCGAAGCCCTGGTCTAAGGATGGACCGCAGATGGTCCGTAATGCTTGCCCAGGGACGGGGAAGGGTACGGCCCTATCCCATCATCGAAAAAGGGAGAACTTCTCCAAAGGACCAGCATCTTGGCCGACTTCTTAGCAGGACGCCTCGAAGGTCGAGGACCTTGCCAAAAGACCCTAGGCCTGGCCCCTAGCTGCACAGGGGTCGGCCTACAGGTGCAGGGATTGAAGGTCCAGATGGATAACCTTCCCCTGAAAAGACAGGACCGGGCGGACTAGAGGCCGCCTGGGGCTGAGACTGAGGAGAGCTGGATACCAGAACTGGCAATCCAGTCTGGGGCTACCAGCATCACCTGCGCCAAGTCCCTCCTCGCCTTGCCCATAGGTCAAGGGAAATGGGGGAAGAGTCACGGAGGGGCTCGGGGTCCGTGGCCCCGATGGCATCCCCTGCAGCAGGCTTTGCTGAGGGGCGGGCCAAAAAACAGTCTCGGCCTGGTATACTCCCCGGAGGGAAGAGGGAGAAGATCCTGTGCTACCTCCGGCAGGGGAGACCACTCATGAGGCGCAGCCTATGCCCGGCTCAGGGCAGCAGCCAGGGAATCGGGCCCCTGCCATCAAATGGCTGGGAAGCCTCGACTGCACAACAACCCAATGCTAAGAACCTCCTTGCACCGAGACAAAGGGATAGACCGAACCTGGCGGAGTAGGTAGCACATGGTCTTGGAATAGTCCTACTTGGACTTAGACCTGTAGACCCTGTACAAGCGGAGCGAGCGGTGCCGGCTAAGCGGACCATCTGTCTCCAGCGAGCAGGAAGGACATCGGGACTCACAAGAGGACCAGAGGCGAAGCACTCTGTATTCCCCAAGATGGGCACCCCACCCATCCGAGAAGCATCGGTCGGAGAAGACCGCAACCAGGGCGAACAAGCAGGATGTTCTCCTGCCAAGTTAGAACGGTCCAAGGAGTTGCTTCCCAACTCCTGGGCTGTAAGTCACGAACTGGTCCAAGGGACGCAGCGCCAGGACCTCTGGCTGGCCCTCCCACTAAGGGAAGGCCGCCTGAGGCCCAGGAGGGAGCAGGAGGTCCTGGCAGGACTGAATTTCCGCCAACCCGACCGGCAAAGGAGGAAGAACCTCGGCCCTGTTCGCCCGGAGCCGAGCTCAGACTCAAAAGTCGAGCTTAGTCCCAAAGAAGCTTCACTGCTAAGATACGAGTTCTCACTTGGCTCCCGAAAACGGGAGACCAGTCTGCCTTCCGGGTGGGGTGACATCCGGACCCTTCAATGCCGCAGAGACTGCTGAGCAAGGAAGTGCTAGGAACTCGTAAGGAGCTCCCCCGCAAGAAGGGGTGGAGCCTCCCCAAAAACGGACGGAACGAGGAGTAGGTACATCCTGGAGACCAGGAAAACAGCTACACGCCACGTTCTGAGGATGGGATGTCTGCAGAAGAGAGACCATCCAAGCGTGCGGGAGAATGGGTGCAAGCCCCATTCTGTATGAGACCAGGAATACCTGGACGCGAACCCAGGGTTGAATGGGGGGGGGTCCACAGCCTTCCTGATCATCTCTAACTAGAGAGCCAGGCATGTCGGACGACCGACACGGGGCAGTGAACTCAAGATCCCCATGGGGCAATGGCTCAAAAGGGGAACTGCTCGCAACTTGCGTCAGGATCCACCCTAAATACCTCCAGAACGAGGTGCAGAGCCGTCCCCCCATGGGGAAACCCGGGCTGGGACGACGGGGCCGGGGGAATGACCCTTGGCCCGTCACTGAGCAGGCTTGAAGGGGGAAGGAGCCGAGGAGCCCCTCGGCTTCCTGCCTCCCCGCTTCCTTTTGGAGGAAGACGCTGGTCTGGCAACAGGCCGCCCAGCGCATGCCTGCTGGCCCTCATGCTGGGCCAGGGGGCCCCCAGGGCTCAGGGGGCAAAGGGGCTTACGCAAAGGCTGACGGCTGCCCTTGACCCCGGGCGAGAGTGACCGAGTCCGGAGTGGCATCGGACTTCTCGGGCCCATGGATGTATCCCTCCACTCCAGGGCCGAAAAGGTCAGTCCCCAAGAAGGGGATGTCCGCCAACTCGTGCTGGGTTTCCAAAGAGAAGGAGGATAACCTCAGCCACGCCCTGCGGCGTATGGCCACTGCGGCCGCCACCGATCTGGCACAGGAGTCGCCTAGATCCAGAGCCGTCTGGAGCTGCTGCTTGCCACCGCCCTACCCTGGTCCTGCACCTGTCGAACCGTGGTCCGCAGGTCACCTGGGAGATGAGGGAGAACCTCGTCCAGGGAGCCCAAAAGGGTGTGGGAGAAATGTGCCATCAGTGGAACTGAGCTGGCCTGATGGAGGCCTAGGGAGGACACAGCATAAACCTTACGCCTGACATAGTCCTTCCTTCTGGACTCCTTGTCGGGGGGGGGGGGTCTGTCCACATCCCCAGCATTTCCAAGACATTGGAAAACGCTGGCCGGTAATTACCCCTTCAGCCGAGGGGTGCTCCGAAACCGGGCAGGAGAACCGATAGGGGATAGGATACCTCCGAGCCACCCTGGCCGAAGGTGCAGGCAAGAAGTAGGCCGCCATAGCTCCAAAGGCTGGCCCACGATAGCTCAGCCACTGGGAAGGCTCGTGGAAGAACCCTTCGATCCAGAATTCTAAGGGGTAAGGTGCCTGATCGAGACGGGCTTGAGCTACATTCCAGTAAATTCTGAAATGAGCTGAAGTAGACCCTTCAAGACGATGGGCTGTCGCTCTACTGGATGTTCCTGGAAGACCCGGGTCCTCCCTGTTAGGGAAACATGGCAGAGCCTGCTCCAGGCTCCAAAGTGGTCGCATGCTGCCGCAGGCCCGAGGCACTTTTGTCTGCCGGGGCGGGCAGGAGTGAGGGACCGAGTGACCTGAAGGACAGGCCACGTCCGTTTGAACTCCGCCAAGGCGGAGGCGCTGAGTATCGACAGCAACCGCCTCGAGAAGGCCTCGACCGATTCAACGCCCCTACAAGTTCCTCAACACAGACGCCAACGGCATCGAACCGGCCTCATCCGTATGGGACGAGGGAAGAATGGCAAAGCCACTTAACCCGTGCCTCGACCGAGAACGCCGAGGATCGCATGAGCGGCCAGACCGAGAGGTTGACCGAGACCCAAATCCTCGGGGACGGAGGGCGGCCTGGGAAGAAGCGGGCGCACCCGCCCTCCCTCGGCTCGAAGAAAGGACCGAGGCTGTCGACCAAGGGAGGACAGAGCCTCAGCTTTCCGCCGGCGCAGGAAGACGGGTTTCAGTAGACTCTCTCGAAGATCGGCCGAGACTCGGACAACGCCGACGTGGAACTCGGCCGCTGACCTGACGGGATACCGCGGAGGCCAGTGGCTCAGTTAATCCCCACCGAAGTCGCAGCGCCGCCCAGCTGAGGGAGGGAGAACCTGTCCCGCAGAGACCCCCGCCCATGCCCTTAGCCAAAGGCCGAGCGACATGGTTCCAGGTTCCCTCTCCCTTGGAGGAGAGGGAATGACGAAGCTCCCTGAACGAAGCTGCATGAGAAGAATCCAAGGAGAGCGGGATAAGCTCCGCAACAGAGGGAGAGGGGAGGGGGAAACCCGCCCCTTCCCCGGCAGGAACAGACTGCAGAGAAACAGTCGAAGCGGGCACCCACCGGTCCGGTGGAATCTCCGGAGCGAAAACTACGGATGTCCGAGCCTGAACGGGCTCAGCGCTGGTCCTCCGAGAGCTGACCAAAGGGCAGAACAAAGTTGCAAGCCTGAGGATCGTGATCCAGTCCAGGCAAAAAGAGCACGGGAGTGCGTAGTCCCTCCTGAGGAACTAACCGTATCGCCCTCGGGTCGAAAAGCCATCGCCAGAGCTTAAGAAGAAAGGACCAAGATTCAAAGGACACTTCAATAAATTCAAGACCGAACTTTTCAGGAACCAGTCAAAAACGCAGAGCGCTAAGGAGGGAACCTGAGCTTCCAAGCGGTAAGGAAGATCTGACGTCATGGGGCGGAGCCGAGAGTTTTACCACCCGGGTGGGTGGGAGGAGCCAGCTTGAAAACCTTCCGGCAAGATTTAAAGCGGCAAGGGACCTGCCAATAAGTGTGGATGAACAACATATCCATGTCCCTAGAACTTAGAATTAGTCCTAAGGACCGCCCGCTCCTTATGGAAAATAAGATAAGGTTTTACAACCTTAGCCTGACGCCTCCAAATCCTTCGAGCTGAAGTAATGGCAGCTAAAAATAACGTCTTCCAAGAAAGGAAGCGTAAATCACAGCTCATCGCTGGTTCAAATGGGGGCGTGAGTGAGCTTCTCCAATACAAAGTTCAAATCCCAAGGTGGAGTTGGGCTGCGGATGGGGGGGGTTTCAGATGGAGAATCCCTTTCAGAAAGGTTTTTGAGACCTCCAGCTGAGCCACGGGTTTGCCATCCACCAGCTCGAGGTACGCTGAAATAGCCGAAAGGTGGACCTTCAGGGAAGAATAAGACAGAACTGAGTCGGACAGATGAAGGAGGTATTTCATGACTTGAGGGGCAGAACATAAAAAGGGGTTCCAATTCTTGGAAGTCGCCCAGATGGAAGTGTGTTTCCACTTCAAGACATAAGTGGAACGAGTAGAGGATTTTCTAGCCTCTATCAGAACTTGAGCAACTCGGGAAGACACCCCAAAGCAAGAAATCGCTATGTCTACAGGAACCATGCATGAAGATGCAGTGTGTCCTGAGCCCTGGATGTACAAGGCAATCGTGATCCCGGGTCAAGAGGTCGTGAGTCTCTGGAAGTGGAACTGGTGGTTCCCTTGATAGCTGTTGAAGCAGCGGGAACCAAATTGGTCTCGGCCAGAGAGGGGAGATGAGATTCATCCTCGCCTTCGCTGCTTGAATTTTGAGAAGAACCCTCTACAGGATGGGAAATGGAGGGAAGGCATACAAAAATTTCCCTGTCCAAGAGAGAGACAGCGCGTCGTGCCAGAAAACATCATGCCCTGGAATGAGAGAGCAAAAACTGGGAAGTTTTGCGTTGGAGTGGGAGGCGAAAAAGCCAATTTCTGGACGCTCCCACTTTAGGAACAGAGAGACTGCCACTTCCTGATTTAGTTCCCATTCATGACTTAGGGTCCGAGATCTGCTGAGACTGTCCGCCAGGACATTCTGAATGCCTGGAACATGCACGGCCACTAGGGCCAGATTGTGCTGGACCTCCCAGTTTTACTCCTTGTTTGTTGATCTACCAAACTACGGACATGTCAGTTTGGACCAGCAGTGATCCCTTGGGAAGGAAGCTCTGGAAGGCATACAGGACCGCCCCTCATCTCCAGAACACTGATATGCAATGAAGCTTCCAAGCTGGACCACAGTCCTTGGGCTTGGTGCTCCCCCTCCCATGTTCGATGCATCTGTAGTTAGGGATGCAGAGAAATACGGGTTCCTGAAAGGAAGACCTATGGAAAGGTTGCTGGGATCCCACCACAACAATTATTTCCGAACTGCTGAGGACATCAGGACCGGATGGTCTAGGTCATCCAGGAGTTGATCCCATTGCACCCGCAAGGACCACTGAGTGACTCATGTGGAGCCTCGCTAGGGGAACGGTACTGATGGAGGCTGCCATGAGGCCAAGAAGGCGAAGGACCTCCCAGGCCGGGGATGGTCCTGGACATTGCCACAAGAGAAGCCTGATGGAACAAGGTCTCCATCCTGTCTGGAGGAAGGAAGGAAGGCTCTGCATTGAACTGTATCAAAACCACCCCAATGAATTGAAGACTCTGGGACAGGGTCAAGGACGACTTGGGAAAATTGACGGTAATACCCAGTTTCCCCAAAAGGTCCAGGGTAAAGGACAGAGCCTCCAGTAAGGAGTCCCTAGAAGGGGCTGAGATCAGCCAGTCATCCAGGTAAGGGAAAACTGCAATACCCTGATGGTGCAAAAAGGCTGCCACCACAGAGAGGCACTTGGTAAACAATCGAGGTGCCGAGGAAAGACCAGGCCGAAATTGGAAGTGCTCCCCTTGGAAAAGGAACCGCAGGAAGCGGTGGTGGCTGAGGAAGATCAGGATGTGCAGATAAGCATCCTGCATGTCTAGCGTGCATGACCAATGATTCTCCAAAAGAAGTGGAAGAGACTCTGGAGCGTGAGCATCCGGAATGTTTTGTATTCTACAAACAGATTGAGACTGCTCAAGTCGAGGATGGGTCTCAAGTTTCCCCATCTTTTCCGGGACCAGGAAAAGACGGGAGTAAAACCCCCTTCCCCTTTGCCGAAGGGGAATGCACCCTATTGCTTCCTTGAGCAAGAGGATTTGAATCTCCTCTTGGACGAGACTAGCCTGATCCCTGAGTAGGAAGACCTTTCCGGTGGAATTTACGGGGTGGGGGTGGGGTGGGATGTCCAGAAACTCTATTGTGTGTCCCTTGGACACCAGCTGTAGGACCTGTGCTTCTGAGGTTATCACCTGCCATTCCTGTGCATGGTGGGCAAACCTTCCCCCCACCTGCTCCTCGTCGTAAGACTGAGGAGGTAGTGGGGACAGGGAGTCAGGAAGCGGCAGGGCATTCAGGGGGAGGGCCTCCTGAACATCTCTGGTTTTTGGAGGTGGGAGGAGTGGTGGAGCCCATGGCCTTGCGTTTACCCTGGCGTCAAGTCGGGGCCTGCTTCCTCTGCCTCCAGGCCCTTTTCCAAAAGGGTTGCTGATGCTGCTGAGTGTCCAATCGGTACATGGACCTTACTGATCTGATGGCGAGGCCTCTGTCCTGGAGATCACCAAAAAGTATCGAGCCCCAGAAGGTGGCATCCTGAATCGCAGACTATACCTCGCTAGCAAGGTCAGAGATGCGAAGCCAGGAATTCTGTCTTAAGGTGATGGCAGTTGCTGAGGTGCGAGCTACAGAATCAACTGAGTTTTATGCAGCCCGCAAAGCATGCCTACAGGTAGACGTGAGAGAGGCGAAGATCCTTGGCAAGCTCCTTTTTGAGGCTCGAGGGCTCCATCGTCTGGACTCTGGCCTCTAACCTGGCTAAGGTAGCCTTTTGGTGTGACACCATTTGGTGGGCCACATAGTTGAGGTATCTGAGTGCACATGTGGCCGAAGCATACATTTTTCTGCTGAACTGGTCCATCTGCCTCGACTCTCTGTCTGGAGGAGAGGTGCTCATGTGCTTGGGAGCAGCGGAGCGATCATGAGCATCTGAAGTAACAACAGAGTCCGCCTTGAGATGCGTCTTGAGAAAAGGAGCTTCCTTTGGCGCCTGGTATATCCTGTCCGCCTTTTGGGACAGCCAGGAGAGAATGAGGCATCTGCCAGACCGTAAAGGTGAGGTTCGATCCAGGGAGGAATGGGGACCGGAGACAGAGACTCTAGGTCCAAGTGTTCGGCTAGTCTCGGTCTCATGGGGTCCTGTTCCTCTGACTCCCAGTCAAAGAAATCTTTCATGGACCTCAGAAGATCCGAGAAGGCAGGGTCCCCTGGTGGGGACGGGGAACTTGGGAGAACCTTGCCCTTCGGACCCTTGGGTTCCTCCAAGGCATCCTCCGCTGACTCGTCAGCATCCTCGTCATCATCAGCGTCTGCCTCCTCATCAGGAAGGTTACGAATGTCCGGAACAATAATGTCCTGACATGCCATCCCAGAGATGTGTACCGTGGATGGAGAAGAACTCCTCGGGGATGCAGACCCTGGAAAGCCTGGAAGTGGGAGTCTCGTCTCCAGGTCTGACATCGACTCTGAGTGCGCCCCCTGCCACCAAGACTGGTTTAAGGTCTTGAAGTCTGGCATAGCCGGAGGAGGTGGTGGAGGAGGTTGAGGCCGAGAGGCAGATGGAGGAGGAGGAAGCATTACCGGTTGGGGTGGGTAATGATACCTCTGGTAACCCTGAAAATGGTGGTAGGGGTTGTAACCAGGGTAGTATTATCCAAAGGAACTCCACTCAGGAGGAGGACCAGCCGGGTAACGGTCCCCAGGATATCCTAGGGGGTAATGAGGGACATTCCTGGCACTAGTGTGGGGAGTTTGGGAGGCAGTATAGCGCAGTGGTCTAAGGCTCTGAGCTGCAAATTTGGTGACATCCAGCAGACCAGACCTGGGTTTGAATCCCACAGCTTCCACTTGCATACTGTGTGACCCTGAGCAAGTCACTTAACCTCCTTGTGCTCCCAGGTCGCTCCTGTAAAAAAGCTTTCAGCTTAGTGTGCTGTACCTGGTTAAACAACTAAATAAAAAAAAAAAATAAAATAGTGTAAATCCCCGTCGTCAGGTCTGACAGAGAGGGGACCCAAGTCAGACCCGCCGTAGTGTAAATCGGCAGGGGTTCCGGTGTTGGGATAGCCAGCTTCAGAGGTACGGATGTCGGGACCGCCACCGCCCGATCTGGTGCTGGAAAGGGATCCAGCATCGGGGCCAGACGAAGGGGACCTGACGGCAGAACAGAGTCTAGTGCTAGGGCGGGAGGCTGGGGCCGACCACTGAGCCCTGGCTGAGGAAGTCATCGGAGGTTCCGGTGTTGGGATTGGTATCGTCGGATCCAATGGTGGGATCAGGACCTCCACTGTAAGGCCAGACTGCTGAGGATGAGCCTCCTTCCCCGTGATCCCGTCAGGGGAGTGTGGGACTGACCCCGAGGAACAGTCTATGACATCCGGGGGTCCCCACACTATCTTTGCCTGTGGTACCCACCTGGGAAGGGGAAGGTATAGGCGAGGAAGGAGGGGGGCATTCTCCCCTTGGTTCTGCTGGACGTCTGGTGAGGCGCCGTTAGGCCCTGATGGGAGAACCATGCCTGAGTGTGTGTCTGAGACGGGCGTCTTACCAGATGGAGCCGGGCGGGTTGGGGAGAAGCCACCGGCCGACTTATCAGCTGGTGCTGGACGGTTCCATGAAGGCTGGGGAGCCATCTTACCGACTTAGCAGCCATAGCTGGAGCCAACGGTCGATTGACCCGAAGAAGATTTTTCAAACTTCCTGTCCGAAGTCTTCTTAGGCGGCGGCTGTGAGGCGGCCTTGCTCATCAAGGGCCGCGAGGCCTCAGGTTGGTCCGTGAAGCACTCCCGCTCTCGAGATTTATCCTTGTGGTGTTTCTTGGATGGAGAAGATATTTCAGAGGATGACTCTCTGATGCGGTCCATCTGCTTCTCTAATGAAGCGAGGCGGACTTTTAGAAGGTCGGCCTCCAAAGCCACTGTCTTCCGCTTTCTGGTGGATGGTCTAGGCCCAGACAGATAACACACTTCAGATGACCATCCTTATGAGGAATCTGTGTGCCGCAGGACAAGCACTTCTTCTTAGGAGAAGACATAAGCGAGAATTAAGAAAAAAAAGGTTGAAGGAAATCCGACGCAAGTACTAACATGACGATCGCTACTGGAAGTCTGCTATGCGACTGACAGGAGGTGACGGCAGGAAAGAACTGGAGGGCGGGCGTGGGGACCATCCGCTATATAAGATCATGCTGACGTGGGTCACGTGACGTTGGGTGGGTGGTCCCCCGTCAGGTATTGCTAGAAAAGTCTGCCGTGCAGCCAGACGCCAGGTGGCGCCAGTCCTACATGTAATGACCTACTGAAGGAACCCTCTCAAAGTAAGATCAAATATAATTCATGTGATGTCTCTTAGCCAATGAAGTTTCTAGATGTTTTTCTTAAACAAAAAAATGGCTGCCACTGTTGCTGCAGGGATTCTGTAACAAATCCAGGAGACACATTTGCTCTGGTAGTCTCTTAAAAAATCTTTACTGTATTTACACAGTTTTTAACAGACAAGAAGAGAACAGAATTTGAAATAACTTTTTTATATACAGAATACAGGAAAGTGTCTGTAAAATCTAAAACAATACAGTTACTATTTACATGGGAACTACTTTGGGGTGGGAGGGGGTGGCTTTAACAAAAACAAAGACTTTGAACAAGAGTACGACAAAACGGATTTGCTACAATACGACAACTTGAGCCAACGTTATACCACATGTAGCACTGTACACTTTTTTTTAAAAAAAGGAACCGTCAAAATACCATCTGCGGTGTATTTACAAAACTTTAACCCTTCTCCTTCCTTACTGAAACAGAATAGGGCTGAGCTCCGGAACAAAAGGAGAAACAAATTCTTCCATATTTGTGAACAGTAACCGGTAGTGAGAAAAACACATTGGGGCTGTTATATTATCCGTATTTGTTAAAACAATGATCTAAATAGCCTGCTTTAAGAAAACTGTATCATTTTTTAAATATAAAACTATTGTCACTGGCACAAAATAGAACAGTTTTTTTTTTTCTTGTTTTGATTATTTTACAGCTGTACTGAAAACAGTCTCGGTCTGAAAGAAAATTTCCAACATGACTTTTGAGGACAACCAAAATAAATCCCTTTTCTTTTCCACGTGACTTTTCCTCATTGCAAAGCTACATTGTCACACTTTTTTATTTTAAACTTTTTTTAATTAAAAAAATGAAATGTATGGTAGAAATATATGTGCAAATGCCCTTCAAACTTGAGCAAAGAGAGAAAAAAGTTTTAATAAAAGTTTCTTCATTTCATGCAAATGTGAACAATTTCTGCTCCAGAAAGAAAATCCATTTTATGTACATTTTGTGTTGCAGGGTCCTCCTAAGATATTAGCATTTTTTGTATTTTTAAATATTTGAAAATGTTTCTCAAGGGACAGAATTGGACCGTAACACGGGCACCTGATGTGGTTTCAGTAAAAGCTTTTCTTCCAAGTCCGTGGCTTGTGCTAAGGCAGCGTCCTCTTTGGGCAGTTTGGTTGCAAATTCAGTGATGCTGAAGACGAACTGGAGGCAGCCCACTTTGATGCAGCTCCCATGGTGCAACAAGGCAGTACCTTCCCACCCTGCCCCACTGCCACCAATTAGGCTAGAGCTGCTGGCTTTGCAGTTGCAGGGTTTCCGGAGATGTCCCTGGGCATGGGAGCTCATCACTTCCTCCTCTTTCTCCTCTTCCTCCTGAGTGGTCTCTTCCTTCTTTCTGATCTTACAGCGTTCTGTAAACAGCAGAATACAAGCATGAGAACATCAGACAGAACAAGGAAAAAAGAAGGGGGCTCCATTTATCTAGGTCAGTGTACACCACAGTTAGGCGAGTAACCAACATGGACAAGAAGGAAGATAGGTCCCCAGCTTACCTTTCCAGTTAATACAGAGGGCAACTGAGTTCTCTCAACAATCTGCAGAAACTCAGTAGGTACATGTGCGCCCACTTGACATCCCATTGCCTCCTCCTCTCTCCATATCACAATCTTGCCCACATACCCTTGGGCAGTGTGCTAGCAGGCAGGGCTCACAAGCAATAGCCAAGAGGTGTCGGGAAGGGTTGACTTGATGACCCAATGGCAATATGAGGTGCTGCCATGCAGGCCACACAAGCTCGGGATACCACATTCTGCCACCTGGTAGTGAGCTACAGTTGGGGAGGGATGGTGTTGGGCATTGATGCCACAGTGAAACCTGCGCAGGATATCACTGCATACAGTCCAGGCCACCTGACAGACTAGGTCCATGACAGGGGGAGGAGGGAGGCACCGGCGAGCAAAAAAAGAACACTGTAGAGAATAATCTATGATCGTCTGTACGATGGCCTGAGCTCCAAGGCCTCCCCTGGGTCCTAGTGCTAGTGGAGACTGAGTACTAGTGCACATAGTGGACTGCTTCAGGGAGAGGACAGCCCACCCCCTGGAGCCCCTGTCATGGAGGGAAGAACTGTGGGAGACGGGATGGACAGGGACTCGCAAAGAACAGGGGTTAACAACCAGAACAGTGCATACTGTAAACAGGGTACATCCTCTAACATGGATGGGTAAAAAAAAAAAAAAACTGAGGTCACATGGGAAAAATGCTGAAAAACATAGTACTTTAACTTCTAATAATTCAGGTTTCACCTTCTCTCTTTTATTTATTATTCAGGGCATTTCTATGAAAACAATATCTCAATCTCCTCTGGCTGTCTGTCTTCAAGTGATAACACAATCCTTTCTACTATAACTAGTTATGATGACACAAACAGAGGAATAAGATGTCATCTGTAGACAAACAGCTAGAGGAGGTGAAGACCAAGTCACAGAGACCCTGTTTTTATGAAAATGAAAAAAAGGAACATGGGCCATCAGCCGAGCAACAGACATTTGCCATGCCAGGGACCTGGGTTCAGAGCCCGAGCCTGGAGTATTGAAGGGCCGGGTAAGGAGGAGGTTTGAGCATCTCCGACTCCACTGTGTCTTGCTAAGTGTGCACAGACTTGGAACCCTTGATATTGAGGTCATCATATCAGGATTACTCGCCTGTAACTGTAGTTCTAGGAGTGGTATATAGTACATATCCACACTTATGCAGTCTTCCTTTCCCTTTAATTTCAGTCAGAACATCTTCAAGCTAAGCTCCTTCCATCCACCCGGTTGGTATACTCCTCGGCACCGCCCCGTAAGGTCAGATCCTGCATGTTGGAAGCAGGAATCAATGTGCCACCTGCTAGCGGAGGTCGGATAGGTCATGTGGAAGTGCAAAAGAAATAAGCCGATAGAGGACAGAGGAGAAGAAGATGTCTACCCTAAGGATCCTTGCCACTTTAAATCTTGCCGGAAGGTCTTCAAACTGGCTCCTCCCACCCACCCAGGTGGCAAGACTCTTGGCTCCACCCCATGACGCTAGATCTAGCCTCCTGGAAGTCAGGTTGCGCAAAGCTGGGGAGGTCGGGCGGGTTGTGTGGATGAACAACATATACCACTCCTAGAACTCCTGTTACAGGTGAGTAACCTGTATTTCTAGGGACGTGGATATGTCGTTCAATCAACATTTATTGGCGGACTCCTAGCAGTTCTCCGGGAGGAGAGAGGCAAGGAGCGCACCCCCTACTTGAGAAATAAGGACTGGAGAACCGAGGTACCAAAACCAGCATCCCGGCGTGACTCAAGGTCGATGTGGTAGTGGGTAATGAAGGTGTGTGCTGACTTCCAGGTAGCAGCCCTGCAGATTTCCTGGATAGGGACGTCCCTGGAAGCAGCCACCGAAACAGCGGTATGGCGGGTAGAATGAGCTCTTATCCCTTTGGGAGGCTCCATGCCCACCAACCTATAGCAGAGATCTATGCAGGAGGTGACCCACCTGCCTATCATCCGCTTGGCTGCAGGTCTGCCAGCTGCAGCTTCAGCGTAGGTGACAAACAGCTAGTGAACCTCTCCCCGAACTTCAGCCGTCCGCTCCTTATAATAAGAGAGCGCTCTTCTAGGGTCCAGAGTATGGAGCCTATATTTGGCCTCTCACCTGGTTAAGGTGAAACTCCAACACCACCTTTGGAAGGAATTTCGGGTGGGGGCACAGGACAACCTTGTCCCTGTGGAAGATCAGATAAGGAGACTCGATGGAAAGTGCCTGGAGCTCTCCCATCCTTCTGGCTGACGTGATAGCCACCAAGAAGGCGGTTCTTCCACGACAGGTGGGAGATATTGCACCTGTGCATTGGTTCGAATGGCTTGCCCATGAGCTTAGCCAATACCAGCAGTAGATCCCACGGAGGTGGAGGTTCTCGCACCAGAGGGGATATGTGATCAAGGACTTTGAAAAAGCACCTGACCACCTTCTCCTGCGCCACTGACTGCTTGCCGGCCTGTGCCCGGTAAGCAGAGATGGCTGCCAGGTGCACCTTAAGGGTCGTCGACCGAGGCCCTAGCTGAGAAAGGGACCACAGGTAGTCCAGAATGCTAGCCAATGAACAGGAGGAAGGGTCCAACCCCTTGCCCTGACACCAAATGGAGAATCTCTTCCATTTGAAGGCATAGCATTTTCTGGTCGACTCCTTACGGGATGCCTCAACAACGTTGAGGACCTTGTCGGAAAGACGCAAGGCCTGGAACTCTAGCCGCTCAGGAACCAGGCCATCAAGTGCAGGGATTGAAGGTCCAGGTGGAGTACCTTCCCCTTGTTGACTGAGATCAGGTCTGGGCGGGCTGGAAGCCGCCTCGGGAGCCTGGAGCCGAGGCTGAGGAGATCTGGATACCAGAACTGGTGGGGCCAATCTGGGGCTACCAGAAATCACCTGCGCCTTGTCCCTCTTTGCCTTGAGAAGCACCTTGTGGATCAAGGGAAATGGAGGGAAGGCGTAGAAGGGGCCCGGGGTCCACGGCCTTGAGAAGGCATCCCCCTGCAGCGAGCCCTGCTGAGGGGGGCCGGCAAGGAACAGCCTCAGCTTCGCATTCTCCCTGGAGGCAAACATGTCCACCTGAGGGGTGCCCCAGTGGGAGAACAGATCTTGTACTACCTCCAGCAGGAGAGACCACTCATGAGATGCAGTGCCTATTCAGCTTAGGGCATCAGCCAGACTGCTGGAGGCTCCTGCCACATGGATGGCTAGGAGATCCGCCTCCAGGCTGATCACGAGAGACCAAGGCAGGACAGCCTCCTTGCACAGAGGCAAGGAGCGCCCCGCCTCTGCCGGGTTGAGGCAGTCTATGGTCGTGGTGTTGTCCATCTGGACCTGGACCACTTGACCCCGTACAAATGGAGCGAAGGCGGTGAGGGCTAGTTGGACCGCTCAAAGCTCCAGCAGGCTGATGTGGCATCGAGACTCCTGAGGGGACCAGAGGCCATGGGCTCTGAGTTCCCCCAGATGGGCAGGCACCCCAGCCCATCAGAGAGGCGTCGGTCGTGAGAGTGACCGTCGGCTCAGGGCAGACAAACGGGATATCCTCCTGCAGATGAGCTGGAACAAGCCACCACTGGAGGCCATTCCACATCTCCTGGGTCACGGACACTGGCTGGTCCAGAGGACCGGAGCGCTGTGACCATTGGCGGGCCAGCCCCCATTGGAGGGGATGCATGTGCCAGCAGGCCCAACGGACCACGCTGATGCAGGCCGGCATGACATGACAGGAAGTCCCGGGCAGAGTGCAACTGCCCAACCAGAAATGATTGGGCAAAAGAGGAAAGGACCTCGCCCTGTCCGCCGAGCTGGGCTCTGGCTCGAAGAGAGTCGAGCTCTGCCCCGATGAACTGAATCACCTGATGGCACGTGCACTTCGATGGCCCGCTTGATGAGGAGGCCAATCTGAGAGCAGACCTGGAGGGCCAGATCCCTGGACCGCCCACCTCCAACCTGGAGGGGTTGCAATCAGCCAGTCGTCCAGGTAAGGTACACCGGACCCCTTGGCACTGAGGAATAGTCACCACTGCCATGCATTTGGTGAAGACCCTGGGAGCTGGAGAGAGGCCGAAGGGCATGGCCCGTAACTCGTAAAGGGATCCCTCTGCCCTGAAGTGGAGGAATCGCTGGTGAGACGGACGGATTGTGACGTGAAAGAACGCATCCTGAAGGTCCAGAGAACAGAACCACACTCCTCGTTCCAAGGATGGAATGATCTCAGCCAGAGTGACCATCCTGAAGGTGCGGGACCTTAGGAACTTGTTCAGGTCGTGTAGGTTGAGAATGGGGTGCCAGCCCCCCGTCTGTTTTGGAACCAGGAAGTACCTGGACACAGACCCTGGGTCTGGAGGAGGGTCCGCCACCTCCCTGATCACCTCCTTCTGGATGAGAGGGCAACAATGGCTCGGATTTGTCGACAGAGAGGCTGCGGAACCCATAGCCCTCATGGGGCGACGGTGCTCGATAGGGTGGGGGACTGCTTGAATTTCCAGAGACAGACTCTGCCTACCACTTCCAACACCCAGCAGTCCATGGTGATATTGGACCAGGCGGAAAAGAAGTGGTGGAGCCGCTCCCCAGGAGAACCGGGAGGAGTGACGAGGTTGGGGGTGACACCCCTCAACCCGTCACTGGGCAGGCTTGGAGGAAGGGCCAGCCGAGGAGCTGCCTGGGCCTTTTCCTCACGGCTTCCTGCTGGAGGAAGCAGCAGGATTGGCTTTGGGGTGCCAAGTCCGAGTCTGCTGGCCCTGATGCTGGTGTTGCTGGGCCGGACGTGCTACAGGGGCTAAAGGATGAAAGGGCTTACGCTGCTGCTGGCGGCCTTTGTCCTTCTGGGCAGACGTGACCGAGTCCAAGGCGGCGTTGGACTTCTCGATCTGTTAAGAGATGACCCTCCACCCCGGGACCGAACAAGTCGGTACCCAGGAAGGGAACGTCTGCCAGCTTGTGCTGGATATCTGCCGTAAAGGTGGAGATCTGCAGCCAAGCTCTGCGGCACATGGCCACTGCGGCCGCTAATGACTCAGCACACGAGTCAGCGATGTCCAAAGAAGTTTGGAGCTGCTGTTTGGCCACCACCCTTCCCTGGTCCCGCACCTGCTTGACCGTCGTTTGAAGGTCAGCTGGGAGATGAGGAATCACCTCATCCAGGGAGCCCAAAAGAGCGTATGAGAAGTGTGCCATCAGCATGGCTGAGATAGCCTGACCAAGGCCTAGGGAGGAAGCAGCATATACTTTCTGCCCTGAGTAGTCCAATTTCTTGGACCCCTTACCGGGTGGCTTGTCCACATCCAGAGTGTTCCTGGAACGCCGGAAAACGCTGTCGGTCACTAACCCCTCCGCAGAGGGGTGCTCCGAGAACCGGAGAGTTAACCTGTGGTGACAGCATACTTCCGAGCTATCCTGGCCAAAGGTGCTGGACAAGAAGCTGTCCGCTGCCACAGCTCCAGGGCCGGGCCAACAATGGCTTTGGCCACCAGGAAGGCCTCTGTAGGGGAATCCCCTCAGTCCAGTATCTCCGTGAGGGGATACTTGGCCCGTTCTGAAACAGGTTCGAGCTTCATCCCAGTGGATTCTGAGATGAGTCGAAGTTGAACCAGGATGAGTCGAAGAAGCCAGAAGGTGAAGGAAGGAAACATATTCAATTCAGTGCTTCAGAGTAACTGGTAACTGGTATTTTTCTTTAAACTTAGATTGTAGGCTTGTAGTGACACTATACTTTCTTTCTGTGTTGTCTTTACTTATAATTGTTTTGGGCTGTTGAAAATTTAAAAATAGTGGTGGTGTAATTCTGTGCTGTCTTTAATTGCTGCAAATTTTATCTTGGCTTGTCTGACTGTCCTAGCTGGGTGAAGGGTGTTAATTGTCTGGCCTCTGACCTCAGCTACGTGATAACTGAAGGTGGGGCTTAGTCACAGTTAAAGCAGTAAACAGAAGTTCATCTTCTCAGAAGAAGCCAGAAGGTGAAGGAAGGAAACATATTCAATTCAGTGCTTCAGAGTAACTGGTAACTGGTATTTTTCTTTTAAACTTAGATTGTAGGCTTGTAGTGACACTATACTTTCTTTCTGTGTTGTCTTTACTTATAATTGTTTTTGGGCTGTTGAAAATTTAAAAAATAGTGGTGGTGTAATTCTGTGCTGTCTTTAATTGCTGCAAATTTTATCTTGGCTTGTCTGACTGTCCTGTAGCTGGGTGAAGGGTGTTAATTGTCTGGCCTCTGACCTCAGCTACGTGATAACTGAAGGTGGGGCTTAGTCACAGTTAAAGCAGTAAACAGAAGTTCATCTTCTCAGAAGAAGCCAGAAGGTGAAGGAAGGAAACATATTCAATTCAGTGCTTCAGAGTAACTGGTAACTGGTATTTTTCTTTTAAACTTAGATTGTAGGCTTGTAGTGACACTATACTTTCTTTCTGTGTTGTCTTTACTTATAATTGTTTTTGGGCTGTTGAAAATTTAAAAAATAGTGGTGGTGTAATTCTGTGCTGTCTTTAATTGCTGCAATTGCATTCCCCCACCCCTTCCCCAACTCTTAATTATATGCCCTGATAAATCTGATTGACAGGAGCTAAACACAGGGTATAGTAAGAGGTGTGAAGTAGGAGGGCATAAGGGGAAGAAGACCACCTCAGCACAAGTGTTTTGACTCATTTATTTATTTATTGGTTTCTTTTTCTTAAAAAAATATATCTGAGGATCAGTTACAGGATTTTTAATACTGTAAATAAATAAAAGAGAAACTAAGAGAGCTCAGTAGCAGATAAGTAGTGGAACTGCAGTATAATGTGGGGAGTGGTGCAATGTAGTGGCTGTGGGGCAGCCATATTCAGGCAGACCTTCTGGACACTGAGATGCTGCCCCATGCATGCATCTCTGGACTGAGGGATGAGGTAGCCAGACTCAGAGCGAAGTAAACTGGGTCAGGAGTACCATCACCCTGTCCAGGAACCACCCAGTCCAATGCAGGTGCCTCAAAGGATGCTGAGAGCGAGTAGCACTTGGATGACAGTGGGCTCAGGGAGGTTAGAGCAGTCAGGCAGAGGCACATCCCAGATCCTATTCCTCTCAGAACCATATGCCACACTGGCAAATGAGGACAACCAAATAGAGGTACCCAGGAAGTGGAAGGAAAGGATGTGGAGGTTAGGCAAGGAGGTGACCTCAGTGGGGAAAGCAGTGGACCCCAGAGGAGGAGGAAGCTAATCCTGGTGGGGACTCCATCATAAGAGGGATCCAGCTAGGAACACAGGAGGGGAGGACAGGGAGGTGAGGTGCCTACCAGGTGCCACGGCATGGAGGGATGGAAGGAAGATACTGGGGATCACTGGGAAGGCAAGACAGGAGGGTGAGCTGGATGTCATTATCCACCTAGGTACTAATGACTTGGCAAATGGGGAGCCAAAGGAAGTTCAGGAAGAGTTTAGGAAACTGGGGAGGGTCTCAAGCAAGTAGCTACTTCTGTCACTTTTCAGAAGTACTACCTGTGAGAGGCAAGGGAGACATAGAGTGCATGCACCAGGAACTTTAACTCATGGTTGAAGAACTGGTGCTGTGAGGAAGGGTTTGGATTCATTGGTGACTGGGGACCCATCTGAGGGATGGAGGTTTGTTCAGCCTGACGGCCTGCATCCATCCTGAGAGGAATCCAAGCACTCAATGATAAGTTTAAATACTACATTGACAAGCATTTAAACTAGCAAAGGGGGTGGCAGGCCAGCAAGGATGGTACCTACTGCTCACCCCCACAGCTAGTAATGGAACCAGTGAACCAGAGGAGTGGCCATCTCTGCAAAGCAGCGTGCAAAGTTGGAGATTAGTGTCCAAAAGGTGGATAAGCAGAAAAGGGGCAAAATTCAGCAGAAGGGCAGACAGCAAGGAGAACCAGGGATAAATGACAACCAAGGAAGGGGCTGGAGTAGAACAGTGAAGCAGTCTAGGGAGGTCAAATCATGGAAAGCCATGTGTGCAAATGCCAGGAGCCTTAGCAACAAGATGGAAGATCTGGAGGCTGTCATGGTACAGTCAGACCTGGACATTGTGGCTATCACTGAAACCTGGTGTAATGATAACCATGACTGGGAGATGGCCATACCTGGCTACAACATATTCAGAAGAGACAGAGCAGGCAGGAAGGGAGGAGGAGTGGCACTGTATGTGAAAAATGACATAAGGGCCACACAGATCCAGGAGGAACAAAATGGGGGAGAGATACTGTGGGTTAAGCTGGAAAGGAAAATGGGGCCAGCCATCCGACAGGTGTGGTCTATAGACCACCAACCCGGAGGAAGAAACAGATAGAGTTGATGCTAGCCATCCAAAGGATGGCTGACAAGGGTGAGGTAGTACTGGTTGGAGACTTCAATATACCAGATGTGGACTGGAGCATCCCAGCAGCAGCATCAACTAGGAGCAGATTTATCCTGACTCCTTCAGGGTGCCTTCCTCAAGCAACTGGTCATGGAACCAACTCGCAGAAGGCAATACTGGACCTTGTGCTCACAAACAGGGACAGTGTGATGGGGGTAACAGTGGGGAGCACCTGGGTAACAGTGACCACCAGTCATTGTGGTTTGAAATCACAGAAAGAGCAGAACCAAACCACACAAAAACATGTATCCTGGATTTTAGGGGCAGACTTTGGGAAAATGGGGAGATGCTTGAAAGAGGCATTAAGGGAATGGGACAGAATCAGGGATTGAGGAACAGTGGGCGTATTTAAAATGGGGATTATAAGAACAACAGAATTATGCATTAAGCAGGTTAGCAAGAGGAAAAGAAAGAGGAGACCATTATGGTTTTCCAAAGAGGTAGCAAAGAAAGTGAAAGCCAAAAGACTGCATTCAGGCAATACAAAAGACACAGGCAGAAGGGGATAGGAGAAGTACCAGGAGAAACAAAGGGAGGCAGGGAAGTCAGTAAGGGAAACCAAAGCTCAGACAGAAGAACACATTGCAAAATCAGTGGTTAAAGGGGACAAACCCTTTACAGGTACATAAGTGAAAAAAGAAGGACAAAGGGAGGGATAGTTAGACTGAAGGGGAGGATGGGAGCAGCGTGGAGGATGACAACAGTAAAGCTGACATATTGAACAGGTATTTCTGCTCAGTCTTTACTAAGAAAGAGGGGTAATGGGTCTGAAGGGAGTACAAGGGTGAGAATGGTGCAGAAATGGACACAAGTCCCTTTACACGAGAAAGGGTCCTGAAGGAACTGGAAGTAATAAGAGTTGACAAAGCAATGGGGCCAGATGGGGTGCACCCCAGGGTCCTAAGAACTAAGAGAGGTGGTGGCTGAACCTCTGGCTATCCTGTTCAGCCAATCACTGGAAACAGGGAGGTACCCAAAGACTGGAGGACAGCAGATGTAGTCCCTTATACAAAAGTGGGAACAAAGAGGAAGCAGGGAACTACAGACCAGTCAGCCTCACCTCGGTAGTGGGAAAGATCATGGAAGCACTACTGAAGGAGAGATTGGTGGAACATCTGGTTGTCAATGGACTACAGGACCCAAGGCAGCATGGTTTCACCAGGGGAGGTCATGTCAGACCAACCTCATTGAATTTTTGACTGGGTGACTAGGGAGGTGGATCAGGGAGGGCAGTGGACATGGCCTATCTGGACTTCAGCAAGGCCTTGACACTGTGCCACATAGAAGACTATTACACAAACTGGGGAATATGGGTGTGGGCAGGACAGTAGTGTGGTGGGTAGGTAACTGGCTGGGTGGCAGGACACAGAGGGTGGTGGTAAATGGCCGTCACCCACAGAGGGAAGAGTGACCAGTGGGTACCACAGGGATCAGTGCTGGGACCGGTCCTATTCAACATCTTCATCAGTGACATTGCACAGGACATAGAAGGCAGAATTTCACTGTTCGCTGATGACACAAAGCTCTGTAACAGAGTAGACACACCAGAGGGTGTAGACAGAATGAGAAGGGACCTGCAGAAACTTGAAGAATGGTCAAGGGTTTGGCAGTTGAAATTCAATGCAAAGAAGTGCAAGATAATGCATATGGGGCACAAAAACCCTGGCACAATATATCAGTTGGGGGGTGAGGATATAGCATGCACCAAGCAGGAAAGGGATCTTGGGGTTGTCATCTCTGATGACCTCAAGGTAGGGAAACAGTGTGACAAGGCATCAGGTAAAGCAAACAGGATGCTGGGATGTATAGGCAGGGGCATCACCAGCAGGAAAAGGGAGGTCATAATTCCGCTATACAAGACACTCGTGAGGCCCACCTGGAGTACAGTGTACAGTTCTGGAGACCATACCCACGTAAGGACATAGACAGGGTAGAGAAGGTTCAGAGGAGGGCAACAAAGATGGTATGGGTTGCATCACAAATCCTATGAAGACAGGTTGAAGGAACTGAACATGTACTCCTGGAGGAGAGGAGGGAGAGGGGATATGATAGACATACAAGTATCTTACAGGGAGGAACAGGGTGCAGGAAAACACTATTTTAAGCGAAAAAGATGTTTGAGGACTAGAGGGCATGGGATGAAGTTGGAGGGAGACGATTCAGAGGAAACATGAGAAAGAATTTCTTCACTGAACGGGTGGTGGACAAGGAACACCCTGCCAGAGGAAGTGGTGGGGGGCTGAAACAATCACGGATTTAAGAATGCATGGGATAGACATAAAGGAATTCTAGAGGTCAGGGGTAAGGGAAATAGACTTCTAGGAAAACAAACTGAACTTACAAGCTCAAATGGCAGACTAGGTGGGCCATAGGCCCTTATCTGCCGACACTGTCTATGTATGTATGTATCTATGTATCTATGTATACCTAGGAACAAGGATGGGCTCTCGTCCACCGACTGACCCCTCAGTGGACTCCAGGTCAAGCGGCCTGGAGAACAAGGAGTCGTCGTCGTCAGACTCAGAGGAGTCTGCGAACAGCTGCCGAGCGCCTGAGCCACCCTCCAGATACAGAGGTCGATCGGGAGTGAAGGTAACAGACAACCTATGGGGCAAACCCTGACCGGACCAAGAATCCTTGGTCGGGGCCCCAGTCTTTGGTTGTGGAGGCAGAGGTTCCACCACATGGTGGTAGTCTGCTTCGCCGAAGAACCGCTGCCGCTTCCGCTCGACCACTATGAGGGGTTGTCGCCGCCCGTGACAGCCACTTAATGGCCGGAGAAGGCGACGAAGTCTGCTTATTCCCGGAAAATAAGAGCTGCTGCCACATTAAATCCTGGTAGCGCCGACACAACTTGCGCCGGAGCCTATCCTCCGAAGAGGACGACGAGGATGAGTGGTGCCGCCGCTTTCCATGGTGCCGAGACCGAGACCGCTGACAGTGGGACCAGCTGGACCTGGAAGAGGTCTGAGACCGAGACCTGGGGATTCCGAGGGTGGGTTAGAGAGGGGGCGGGGGAAACCCGCTCCTCCCTCAGTTCAGGGACCTTAACAGGGACCCGCACACGCAAGTCCTCGGTTTCCACAGGGAACCGGTGAAGGGTTGTCGGCTTCTGCAGTCGAGCAAACTGTCAGGCGAATTAGAAAAATCTCGACTGCATCGACGGTTGTCTCGGCCGGCTGACCTGACGGGGACACCGTGAAGCCATCGGCCTTAGCCGCAACCTCGACCGAAGTCGACTACACGGGGAAGGGGACCTCTCCCGCTCCCACGAACGTCGACGGTGGGACTTACCTTTGGAGTCCTTCTTTTTGGACTGAGAGGAATGTCCCAATGGCCCTTCTCCCTTGGTGGAGAGGGATTGGCAAAGCTCCTTAAAAGAAGCTGTATAAAAAGAGCCCAAGGAGAGCGGGAAAAATGCGACCGAGGAAGATGAAGATGTGGCCTGGGCCGCCTCCTCCTCGAGGGCGATCATCTGCTCCAGCTGGTCTGCTGAGCCCGCCACCAGACACCGCCCAACGGGCCTCCTTCGACTTAACCGGAGGATATAATATATCCCCCAAGTTCTCTATTCAGTCCAAGTATGGGAATCTAGTAACTATAATGCTGAAGAGCTCGTTAAATAAAATGTACAGACTGCTATTGGTAGTGGGTAAATCTGTATCTGCTTATTTTATGAGACAGCAGAAAGAACTAAGTGCTATAAACTTAAGGGCTATAGCTTCTATACGAAGAATAAACCTCTTTCTTAACATCCTGAAGGAACCTAGATTACTATTCAAATGTATGGTTGAAAAAACAGAAATGTTTAGCTATGGGATGTAGACAATCAGATCGGTTTAAAAGAATCCTTATGGACTTCAAACATTATAACTTGGGGTTTCTGTATAGTTATGTAAAGAAAGGCATTTCCCTTAGCTTAAAATACAAATCGTATATAAAGAACAAGACTGTCACCTTCGTAGTATGGAAGATATGGAAAAAATACGCTTGTCCAGACATTCTCCATGACTCATTCAGAACGGCATTAGACACTCACTGCCTTAGATATTATCTGAATTATCTGACAGACTCACATAAGATAAGACTCTTTACTATACATCGATTTGAGCTGTTTACAAGCAATGTGTTAAAGACCAGATACAACCACCTCACTGATTCGAAAGACAAAAAATGTTCCGGTAGCAAACCAGATTATGAAAATTTGTCTCAAGTCATATTTGACTGTACCTGGTGCACTACGTCAAGGCAGGCATGGCTAGTCACATTATGGGAAACAATACAAACATGATAAAAATTAACTTCTGTGTGTTATGTTCACCTCTGAAGATGACTGCCTCATAACTAAAGCAGTAGAATATTTAAAAGTTATAAACAAATTGCATTTAAAACACGGACTCCTCAGGGGTAGTGACAATTGTAGTCCTGCTCATGTACCTTTTGAAAATATTTTGCCTGTATGTAATGTTGTATACTGTATTACCTATTATGTACTATTTTTGAACGATTTAGGTATTTTGTATTACTTACAGTTTTATATATATATCTATATATATATCTATATATATATATCTATATATATATCTATATATATATATATTAACATATATATATATATTAACATATATATATATATATATTAGAGGCAAAAAACTCCGTTTAATGCATTAGTTAGGGTTGTTCCACAGTGACAAAAGTGAGGAAATTCGCTGTTAGGGTTGAAAACCCTAACTCCGAATTCACCGCCCCCAGCACCACACACACACATTCAAGTATGGGGGAGGACCAAGTCAACACAACCAATGACAGACATCCAGCAGCAGGTGACAGAAATAACAAACAATTGTCTAAATGTACTACGAGACATCCCCACCCACCTGACCAGGTACTGCATGCTCAGTGGAGATCAACAGCAAAACTGAGGCCATGTACACCAAACGTACACATCCCTGATTGCAGCTGCACACAACGCACTCACACTTAGTAGTTGCATGGCCTTACCTACCGATGCCCCACACCACACCACACCACTTGTGGTGGGCCACCTGAAACAGAGTTAAGCAAAACCAAGGAGTTGTACAGGTATAATCTCTGATTTAACAAGGGTTTGAGAAATGCAGCTTTCTAATTGACTGTAAACATTGTAACAGCCTTTATGTTTAGTTTTATTAACATACATGTAGAGCCTAACCATATGATGAACATGGTTTAATGTTGTTTAAAAACAGTTTTATTATGATAGCAATAAGCTACTCCCAGGTATTATGTTAATGGTCAGTTTATCACTGTCTAGCGACATGTGGCACTCTGATATGCCTCATTCAACATTAAACCCCTACAGGGTGATTAACAGACCATTTAACATAACTGTTGGTCATGCCTTATAGCTTAATTGTCTTTTGAGTAGATACTCCTCTGCTAGGCACTGCAGCAGCTTTGGTAACACAGTGTCCCACCCAGTTACACCATACACTGTCTAGTTGCTGGAGAATGGCTGTGAATATGAACTCATGAAGATGAACAGTGTAACTTGATCATTACAGTCATCAAAACCCTAGTGTGATTATAACTGAGACTCAGTGATAGAGGATAACCCCTGCTGTCCTAGTACATTTACCCCATTATGAGTTAAATCAATACTAAAAGACATTCTGTTTATATCTACACCATACCTACTTGATTCCTGTTGTAGCAGAATTAACATAGTTATCACTTTGATAGCATCAGTGACAGAAGTGTGGCAAACCCAAACAGTAGGCATACAGCCTGAGTATGAAACTATTAAAAAAAAAAAATCACACTGTGTCCATAAGTGGCATAGAGCACTCATTGCAACAATAGCAAATGTATTACTATTTGAAGAAGTTAGTCATCACAGATGCAATGAGATTGTCTTTATCAGGTACAACATACTCAGTAAGTGCCTACAGGAAAATCTATCCTATATACACGTCCGATACAGGTACATCATTGTTGGCTCAGTAGTGCTATGATATTTAGAAGTTGCTTGGCCTGATCCATGCAATTACAATCTTTCTTACAAAGAATACTTACTGCATCTTTAATATTGAAACACACTGAAGGTCTATGTATGTACATCAGCAGTACACCTTCATCAGTAAGAATGCACGTGATACTGGCAGTACCAATTTCACAGCGTTGAACAGGCAATGCTTTTCCATACGTTTACTTCAGCCTCTCTATGTTGAGTAAACCATTGCAGTAAATGTACTACTATGTAAATCACCTACTAAATGTATCACTACTATTATCTTGAGCATGCTAGTGTCTTGTAGTTAATTTATGTGCTTCTTTAATTAATGTATACTCAGTAGTGTTAAACCTTTCTACAACTGTCATGCACCTTCAGCATTTATATATTGAATAACGGCACAGTACCAGTTGTGGTTGGTGTGGGGCATCGGTAGGTAAGGCCATGCAACTACTAAGTGTGGTACGCTGTGTGCAGCTGCAATCAGGGATGTGTACGCTTGGTGTACATGGCCTCAGTTTTGCTGTTGATGTCCACTGAGCATGCAGTACCTGGTCAGGTGGGTGGGATGTCTCGTAGTACATTTAGACAATTGTTTGTTATTTCTGTCACCTGCTGCTGGATGTCTGTCATTGGTTGTGTTGACTTGGTCCTCCCCATACTTGAATGTGTGTGTGTGTCTGTGTGTGTGTGTGGTGGGGGTAGTCGGAGTTAGGGTTTTCAACCCTAACAGCTAGTTCCTCACTTTGTCGCTGTGAACAACCCTAACTAATGCATTAAACGGAGTTTTTGCCTCTAATTTCCTTTTTTTTGAGAATGATATTGAGAAATAGTGAATGTAATGTAGGAGCGCGCTGGGCCCAAAGGGCCCCACAGCCCCACCACGTGATGTCTTGTGGCATAGTAACAGGAGCAGCAATGCAAACAGAAATGCTAACAGTGGCACACATGGTAACACAAGCGCGAATGATAACAGAAAGGGTAACGCACACGGTGGCGTAGACGGGAACGGTGTGCCACGTGATGTCTGGTCACATAGTAACATGGTGCCTGTAAATGGAAATGTCAATGAGCATGGTGACGCAAAGTGAAACAGAAAGAGAAACAGTGCAGTACACACAAATGGCAAAAAAGTAACAGAAACGCAAGCGCAAATGAAAACGCAAAGGATGACGCACGTGGTGGCATTGGGGTGTGCATTGGGATCATTAGCCCTAACTCTCACCCCATGACCTGTGTAAAGCAGCAGAAGTATAGGAGAATGGGTGAGAGTTAGGACTCATGATCCAAATGCACACCCCAATGCCGGTTGGGGTGGGTGGGGTGCAAGGGGTTTTTTCAACCCTAACAGCGAATTTCCTCACTTTTGTCGCTGTGGAACAACTCTAACTAATGCATTAAACTGAGCTTTTTGCCTCTAATTTCCCTTCTTTTTGAGAATGATAACAAGAAATAGTGAATGTAATGCAGCAGCGGGAGTGCGGTGCCCTCTGGGCCCCGAGCTCCCACCGCATAATGCGGTGGCGGGAGCACGGGGCCCTTTGGGCCCCACGCTCCCGCCACATGATGTCTTGTGGCATACTAACAGGGACAGCAACACAAACAGAAATGCTAACAGTGGCGCACATGGTAACACAAGCACGAATGAGAACAGAAAGGGTAACGCACATGGTGGTGTAGACGGGAATGGTCTGCCACGTGATGTGTTGTCACATAGTAACATGGTGCCTGCAAACAGAAATGTCAATGGGCATGGTGATGTAAAGTGAAACAGAAAGATAAACAGTACTGTAGACAGAAAATGGCAAAAAAAAGAAACGCAAGCGAAATGAAAAACGCACATGGTGGCGAGACGCCAATGGTAAGTGAACGGGAAAATGAACTGCAAGCGAAAGGGCAACAGTAACAGTAATGTAAGCATAGCTGGTTTTCCCAAAACCTGCATTGAGAAAGACAGTGAGTACAAATAATGTATGCAAATAATGAGTATCGCAGAGAAAATGAGATCTTGGAATACTAAATACATTATATCTCAGGAACCGCACGACGAGAAAAAAAATTTAAAAGTCATATTATTTACAACTGTCCTGGTTAATTTGATCTTAGCCCCATTATGGGCTAAGAAGTTTTAAACCGAAAGTCCGTATCTCGCACCGCTTCCGAGATACGGGCCCTGAAAGAAAGGCAACCCGTAATGTTATCCTATGGGAAAAAAAGAAAGTTCAGAGCGCCATAACTTTGCCTCCCTGTAATGTTTTTCACCAAACCACTGAAAGGCACATTCTGTGGGCTGTTGGCTGTCTTCCTCCAAATTTCAGGAAAAAGACCAAACCGTTATTTTGCAGCAGGGTGCCAAAGATTTCTGTAATGCGCTACGCCGTAATGTTATCCTATTGGGAAAACGTCAACTTTGAGTGCCATAACTTTGCCGCCATGTAATATTTTTTCAATACAACACTGAAACGACATCTGTGAGATGTCGGCCTGCTCCTCCAAATTTCAGCTCAAACCTCCAACGGTTCTTTTGCAGCGAGTGCCAAAGAATTGCTGTCATTTTCCCACAGACTAGAAAACTACTGTCGCACTTTAGGAAAGCTGCAGTACCTCATGTACACTTTCGCGGAGTACGAAGTATTTTTCCAGAAATTTGAAAACATATTTCTGGGGTGTTTTACCACAAAATAAAGACATGGCAAGCATCCTCAGGGCCCGACTAGGTGAATACAAAAAATTAGGTTGCTAGAGGGTCCAAATTTAAATGCCAACCATTTTCTGATCACCAACTGAAAACAAAATGGCCGATTTGACGAAAGTAACAGGCCCATTTGCAAAGTAAAATGCATTTAGTAAGTGTTGAACTTTTGTTAACTTTTCCCATTGACTTATAATGGGAAACTGTTTTTGAATAACTTTGAACCGCTTAATATTTTTTCACAAAATCTTCGAAGGCACATCGGGACCCCGCTGCACGTTCCCGAAGATTTAGGGCCGGGTCACGCAAACCATACGACCTGTGGCGCCGACCACAGAATTCCAGTAAAGCGTAACGCCAAGACAGATCATACACTTTAACTCCGCAAATCAGATATCCGATCAGTACGAAACTTGGCAGATCCCAAGGCCTATGGGTCTTGATCATACATTCCAAATTTCAGGCAAATCCATCAAACAGTTGCAAAGTTATTAAGGTGCAAAATTTGGGGTTTAACATGGAAATGGCTCCTCAACCCTAACTATGGTAGCACTACCGTGCTACCATAATACATATACACACACACACACATATATATACATACACACACATATATGTATACAAACACACACACTGTATTTTAAAAATTGTGGTCTGGCCCCGCCGGGCGGTGGATTTCCAGGCCACGCCAGCGACTCCGGGTTCAGGAACGGATCCGGGCCATCGGAGGCTGGCCGGGAGTAGGATCGAGCGTCCGCTGGACAGCTCTCCTTCTCCGGGGAGGTGTGGTAGCACCCCTGCGCGCTGGGATTCTGGCGGAGGCCGGGAGTTCTCACGCAGGCCGACGCTTGGACATGGGGAGGCGGGCAGACGCTGGCATCATTGCACGCCCCGCCTCTTCTGGGAGAAAACAAGGAGGAAAAGATGACAGGGCAGGACCACTCAAGGATGAAGCCCTCCTGGAGAGTCTTGTATAGCCACCGCCAGCTCATGGAACCCCAAACAGTCTCAGTTCCGGGGTCACGAAGGTGGCCCGCGGCCCCACCCTCCAGGGGGCAAGCCGGGGGTGACTGTGGGTCCTCTGCAGCTATAGGCGGTGGTAGAGGTCTCGGGGGCCGTGACCAGGGCTGAGGATGTAGCCGGTGGTCCTGCCAGGAAAAAGGGTAAATAAAATAAAAAAAAAATAAAAAAAAATTGTAATGGTCTTTCGACTGAACAAACTTGAACTTAGGTTAAACCGAGGTTCATTCTGCCCATCTTTGGTGGCTGTCCAGTTGGAAGTTAAAGATCCCATGGCATTTCTCACATGAGATGGGGAATTTATTTAAAAATCAAAATGACGGGGTGCTAGAGAGTTGCGCACACAATAGGACATGCTTAAGGACAGCTCCAGAAAGGTAGTTACTTGCATGTTATATTTTACATTTTTAAGCAGTTTCTTCACTTATATTCACAACAGTTCGGCAGCACCTGAGTTTTATCGATATCACTCACTGCCATGGGGAGACCGAAGAAGCGTCCAGAGGTCTGGGACAAAAAGGGACATAGCAAACACAGCAGGCTCAAACCAGCTGCACAGAGAAATGTGGTGCCTGTAGCTCAAATGGAGTGGGAGATCACCTGCTGTGGGACTTGGTGCTGCAAGCGGTGAGACGAATGGACAGAAAAGTAGAATACTGTAAAGGATGAGGTGTGCAGGACACCAAAATAGAAGAAGCAGTGTCCACAGCTACGAGGTCACTGAAAGATCAATCCAGACCCAAGCTGATTTTGCAAAAATGACTACTGAAAGCAAACATTTAAGACCAAGACTGGAAACTCTTGAAAATGCTAACCAAGCAATGAATCTCAGAGTAGTGAGTCTCCCAGAAGGTTCAAAGGGGAGCGACCTGCTCACTCATCAAAACATGGCTCTCTGTCTCTATCCCCGAAAACTTGCATTTGGATCCAGAGCATGTTAAAAGTGCATATCGGATTACCTTTCAGAGAGCTGAGGCTAATAGAGACTCACCCAAAACTGTCCTTATAGTTACGGCAGGATCAAAGATCAACTTTTACAGGGCCAGAGTGGTCTATCTGATCTACATGGCTGAGCATGAGGTTAAAATCTTCTGAATGGTTGTACGCGACCAGAACCCACTGCAAGCAGTTTGACCTGATGGGCCAGCAACTACAAGGACTGGAAGTGGTGCACTCCCTTCATGCCCCAGCTCATCTGCGGATAATGCACAGGGAACGTAGGTTTCCATTTATTGATCCAGCTGAAGCTCGGAAGACAGCTGATATAATCGTAGAGGAATTTCGCAGAGGGGAAGTGGAAAATCGGGAGGTGGAAGAAGACATGTGGGCTGAGCCCTCTTTGGACATAACTATATTTACCAGGTTTCCAGTTATTTATTCGACTGATGTTTTACTAGTTCTGGTAAGGGGTCCCGGCGTATTTAAAAAACTGCCTTGTAGCTAGCAAATGATGTAGGTTATACTTGCTTGCCGGGTGCTCTAAACTTGTTCTTTCAGTTTACTATTGTTTAATTATACAGTGAGTGGGTACTGCAGCGTGGTGCCGGGCAATAAATGAGAGCCATGGCACACTTTACTTGCTTCCTGCACGAACACTGAACTGCTGATAGTCCGATCGCTATGACTCCTGACTTTCATACTTTTGAGGACTCCACACTAATTGGTTTTTACCTGCTCTTTGTAGCTTCTGTTTATATAGCTATTTTTATGTATAACGGTTAAGTGTTTTACCTGTTCTGATTTCAAGCTGCTCTGCATACATTACTAGCCTTGAAGGGTTTGCTCATTAAGTAGAGATTACTATCTATAAAAATGAATGCTGTTGTTGGAATGCTACTCAGAGTAGTCAAGTTATTACCTATTGTTGTTTCTGCCTGTTTAAGTGTTTTTGCTCCTGCAGGTCTTGGCACGGTTGGCATTCTAAAAAAGGACCAACTTTCAGAGTACTATGAACTGTTAAAGGTACCCCATCTGTTGTACCACAGTTTATTAACCTGGCATGCTAATATGAGGGTCAAGCTACTGTAACACCATATATAATAGTGATAAGATCCTAGTTATCTGTAAATGTTTTGATGAATGGCTCTGTTCATTTAAAAAAAAGTTTAAAAAATCAGAAAGACAAAAACTTCACACAACACAATACATACATACATACTATGGGGCAAATGTCATCAAAGCACAGAATAAAAGCAATACATGAAGAAAAGCAGATTACATTTTACAACCATGTCACAGATGTCCAAAGGTGCTGCTTTCCATGCTAGGAACTAGCCTCTGATACATAAATGATACGTACGTCTGATATGTTTATTAAAATGTCCTGATTCACATGTTGTTGTAAAATTAGTTTACTCCATTTCACCCATATACGATGTTTCAAAACAGCAAATACCAAAAACAAAATGCTTTGATTGTACTCGCTCCAGTTTTGCAAAAGTAATCCGAATATCAAATGTAAGTAAGGACAGAAAACAAGGGTTCTGCCCATCTAACTGCTAACTTTTACCAAAAGGAGACAAAATATACAGACAGTCCATGTGCAAATGTTTCTTGTGTTTAAGGTGTGAGTACAGGAAGGTCATGGGCAGAATCTCTCCTCAGTGCTCTTGTGCTTATGGTTAGCTTTAAAGGGAAATGTCCATGTATAAATGGGCCCCACTTCAGTGTGAAACAGCCTGATTAGCAATTTCAGAAAATGTATGATTTTTTTTACCTTTTGTGATTTGATGTCTTTATAATTTATCTGGTTGGTCCTGCCTCCCTCTCCTCCAGCATTTTAAAATCCAGCACTGCGATTGGCATGCCCACAACCACCTGCGGCTGTCCCAAGAATGACGTTTCATGCTGGGAGCAGCCGCGGGTCCATCCATTAGTTCTTTGTATAGTTGGAGCTTCTCATAGCTCCAGTTTGGAACCTGCATGTCTTGGTGTGATAGAGAGACCAGGTATAGACAGGCAGTCAGTCCATACCTGGTCTGGTTATCGGACCAAGACATGCAGGTTCCAAACTGGAGCTATTAGAAGCTCAGACTATACAAAGAACTAATGGATGCACTGTGGCTGCACCCGCATGAAACGTCATTCTTGGGACCGCCGCAGGTGGTTGTGGGTGCACCGATTGCGGCGCTGGGTTTAAAAATGCCGGAGGAGAGGGAGGAAGGATCAACCAGATAAATTATAAATACATCAAATCACAAAAGGGTACAATAATTATTCATTTTTTAAAAGTGCTAATTGGGGCCCTGCCTCACACTGAGGTGGGCCGGTTTATACATGGACATTTCCCTTTAAAGAGCCATTGACACCATTAGAAAAACTTTAAAAAAAAAAAAAAAAAAAATGACAGAAAATTCAGTTTATATTTCATGTATTTTCTATAATTCATTCTTTTTTTTCTTTATTACTGACAGCTGTATGCAAGAGGATTACTGCTCCTTGCACTTTATTTGTTCTTTCTGCTTGCCTACACCTGACATCATAATCCCCGGTTTTGGCATCATAATTATCTCCACAGCAAAAGACTGATGTCATAATCCGAACTATGATGTCAGGTGTAGGCAAGCAGTCAGAACAGATAGGACAGCGATCTTGTTTACATGCAAAGGTCATTAGTAATAAACAAATAAGGGTGAAAAGTACAGAAAAAAATTAATCTAAATTGTGTCTAAATATTAGATTTTTTTCAAAGTTGTCACAATGGTGTCAGGGGCTCTTTAACCCCCAGATGACCACAGCAGGCTAGCCATACAGTGTCTAACATATACCCAGGGATCTGAACATCTGCAAGCTGTGCGACGACTGTGAGAACTCCTGAACTATGACAATCTGGCAAGGCTAAAGGTTCCTGAAAATTGCTATGATCAGCACTCCTCCCATCAATAAACCAAGTCCGTGTAATCCCCTTCTCCAAAACGAACATGGAAACAGTGTGTGCGTGTGGGTTTGCACTCATGTACATGCACTCCTGTACAAGGGAATACAGCGCTTGTGAGAAAGAGGAACCTTTACAACTTAGCAACTCTGTTAACTCACTTATGACATTTTGCACTTTGGCCACCATGCTGCTAGGGGGTGTGGGAGTCGTCTTCTCAGAGAAATCACAAGAGTACAGCACATTGTCCACGGTTGTTCCATGTTCGCTGTAGTTTAACAGTTCGTAATGCTTTGTGTTCTGAATGGGGAAAGAGAAAAAACACAAAGTCACCCAACAGCCAACATGCGAGGCAGAAATCTTTTATCCAGTCTTCCCAGTGCGTTTCTGTTGCAAAATATGGTGTTTGAGAATTAGGGGTGTACTGCCTTGTTATAAAAGACCATCTTTTCTCACAATGAAGCTTTTGAACAGAGTTTCACTTTCAGCTTTGGACTGGACTGATATTCATGGGATCCAGAGAATCATGCAGAGTTACAATGACTATACTCATAACTTATGTAGACTACCTTTTATTATGATTCTTTTTATTAAAGGGGCACTGTCAGCTTTACCCTTCGTTTTTTGCTTCTCTACTATCACTGGGTTGCTATGCATACAACTACTGAATGGTCACTGTAGAATTATCTAAGTAAGGCACACATGGTTCCGCTTACCAGTTTTGGTGAAATCTGTATTATTTGTAATCCCGTCGTCCCAACTGAAAGTCTCTGTGCACCAGAAGCGAATTCATGGAGAGAGCGAGCCGAGAATGCGCATCTACCTATAGCGCTGTCCCATCATGCATAATTTTACATGCCCACTGTAACAAACAAACTCTGTTAGCGCCAGTTATTCCATATCTGTCTTGGTATGTGAAACCCAAAACTGAGGGCTCATTTTTGTGCAAAATAGTTTGGAAAACTGATGCCAAAATCCCATGCGGTTTAGATACATTCTACAGTGACCATTCAGTAGTTATATGCATAGCAACCCAGTGATAGTAAAGAAGCAAAAAATGAAGGGTAAAGCTGACAGTGCCCCTTTAACTTTTGGGGTTCAGGTAGTCATCAATACTCCTGCAATCAGAAGAGAGACAGTGTGTGTGCGTGCGCGCGCGTGTGTGTCAGGGGGTGGGGCTCCCATGCTGGTGCTGAGTGTTTTCAACCACCCAACAAGTAACGATATACCTAAAATACAGGTTACTCACCTGTAACAGGAGTTCTAGGAATGGTATATGTTGTTCATCCACACTGTCTGGCAGGTATCCTTGCCGCTTTAAATCTTGCCGGAAGGTCTTCAAGCTGGCTCCTCCCACCCACTCGGGTGGTAAAACTCTCGGCTCCGCCCCATGACGCCAGATCTGGCCCGCTGGAAGTTCAGGTTGTGCGTCGAAGCCAGGGAGGTCGGGTGGGTCGTGTGGATGAACAACATATACCATTCCTAGAACTCCTGTTACAGGTGAGTAACCTGTATTTCTAGGGACATGGATATGTTGTTCATCCACACTGTCTGGCAGACTCCTAGCAGTTCTCCGGGAGGAGGGAGGCAAGGCGCACACCCCCTACTTAGGAAATAGAGACTGGAGAACCGAGGCCCCAAAACCAGCATCCCGCGTGACTCAAGGTCGATGTGGTAATGGGTAATAAAGGTGTGTGCTGACTTCAGGTAGCAGCCCTGCAGATTTTCTGGATAGGGACGTCCCTGGAAGCAGCCACCGATGCAGCAGTATGACGGGTAGAATGAGCTCTTATCCCTCTGGGAGGCTCCATGCCCGCCAACTTATAGCAGAGATCTATGCAGGAGGTGACCCACCTGCTTATCGTCCGCTTGGTTGCAGGTCTGCCAGGTGCGGCTTCAGCGTAGGTGACAAACAGCTGGCGAACCTCTCCCCGAATTTCAGCCGTGCGCTCCTCATAATAAGCGAGCGCCCTTCTAGGGTCCAAAGTATGGAGCCTGTATTCGGCCTCCGAGGTGTGATTGGGGTAGAACACCGGCAGAGTCAACACCTGATTAAGGTGAAACTCCGACACCACCTTCGGAAGGAATTTCGGGTGGGGGCACAGGACAACCTTGTCCCTGTGGAAGACCAGGTAAGGAGACTCAATGCAGAGCGCCTGGAGTTCTCCGATCCTTCTGGCTGACGTGATAGCCACCAAGAAGGCGGTCTTCCACGACAGGTGAGAGTGGTCACACCTGTGCACTGGTTCGAATGGCTTGCCCATGAGCTTTGCCAGTACCAGCAGTAAATCCCACGGAGGTGGAGGTTCTCGCACCGGAGGGGAAATGTGATCAAGGCCTTTGAAAAAGCGACAGACCACCTTCTCCTGCGCCACCGACTGCTCCCTGGCCCGCACCGGTAAGCAGAGATGGCTGCCAGGTGCACCTTTAGGGTCGTCGACCTAAGCCCTTGACTATAAAGGGACCATAAATAGTCCAAAATGCTTGCCAAAGAACAGGAGGAAGGGTCCAAGCCCTTGCCCTGACACCAAATGGAAAATCTCTTCCATTTGAAGGCATAGCATTTTCTGGTCGACTCCTTACGGGACGCCTCAACAACATTGAGGACCTCGTCGGAAAGACCCAAGGCCTGGAACTCTAGCCGCTCAGGAACCAGGCCGTCAGGTGCAGGGATTGAAGGTCCGGATGGAACACCTTCCCCTGATTGACTGAGAGCAGGTCCGGGCGAGCTGGAAGCTGCCTCGGGAGCCTGGAGCTGAGGCGATCTGGGTACCAGAACTGGCGGGGCCAGTCTGGGGCTATCAGAATCACCTGCGCCTTGTCCCTCCTTGCCTTGAGAAGCACCTTGTGAATCAAGGGAAATGGGAGAAAGGCATAAAAGAGGCCCGGGGTCCACAGCCTCGAGAAGACATCCCCCTGCAGCGAGCCCTGCTGAGGGGGGCGGGCATGAAACAGCCTCAGCTTCGCGTTCTCCCTGGAGGCAAACAGGTCCACCTGAGGTGTGCCCCAGTGGGAGAACAGATCTTGTACTACCTCCGGCAGGAGAGACCACTCGTGAGATGCAGCCCCTATCCGGCTCAGGGCATCGGCCAGGGTGTTGGAGGCTCCTGCCACATGAATGGCTAGGAGATCCGCCTCCAGGCTGCGCACGAGTGACCAAATGCGGAGAGCTTCCTTGCATAGAAGCATGGAACGCGTCCTGCCCTGGCGGTTTAGGTAGTACATGGTCGTGGTATTGTCCGTCTGGACTCGGACCACTTGACCCCGGAGAAACGGAGCAAAGGCGGTGAGAGCTAGGCGGACCGCTCGGAGCTCCAGCAGGTTGATGTGGCATCGGGACTCCCGCGGGGACCAGAGGCCGTGCACTCGGTGTTCCCCCAGATGGGCACCCCAACCCATCAGAGAGGCATCGGTCGATAGAGAGACCGTCGGCTCGGGGCGGACAAACGGGATGCCCTCCTGCAGATGAGATGGAACGGTCCACCACTGGAGAGCGTTCCACATCTCCTGGGTCACCATCACTAGCTGGTCCAATGGATCGCAGCGCTGTGACCACTGGCTGGCCAGTCCCCACTGAAGGGGGCGCATGTGCCAGCGTGCCCAACGGACCACGCTGGTACAGGCTGCCATTAGACCCAGGAGGCGCAGGAAGTCCCGGGCAGGGCGCGATTGCCCAACCACAAATGACTGGGCAAAGGAGGAAGAACCTCGGCCCTGTCCGCCGGGAGCCGTGCTCTGGCTCGAAGAGAGTCGAGCTCTGCCCCAATAAACAGAATCACCTGCTTTGGCTTGAGTTCCGACTTGGCCTCGTTGATGAGAAGGCCGACTGGAGAGCAAACCTGGAGGGCCAGATCTCTGGACCGCCCACCTCCTGTCTGGAGGAGGCTGCTATCAGCCAATCGTCCAGGTAAGGGTACACCGACCCTGGCGCAAGAGAAAGCTGTCACCACTGCAATGCATTTGGTGAAGACCCTGGCAGCTGGAGACAGGCCGAAGGGCATGGCTCGGAAGTCGAAGAGGGATCCCTCCGCTCGAAAGCGAAGGAATCTCCGATGTGACGGACGGATAGGGACGTGAAAGAACGCGTCCTGCAGGTCCAGAGAGCAGAACCACACGCCGTGTTCCAGAGATGGTATTATCTGCACCAGAGTGACCATCCTGAAGGTTCGAGACCGTAGGAACTTGTTCAGGTCGTGTAGGTCGAGAATGGGGCACCAGCCCCCCGTCCGTTTCGGAACCAGGAAGTACCTGGATACGAACCCCGGGTCTGAAGAGGGGTCCTCTACCTCCCTGATCACCTCCTTTTGGAGGAGGAGAGCGATGTCGGCTCGACGAGCCGACAGTGAGGCTGCGGACCCCGAGGCCCCCCGAGGTGCGACGGCTCTGAAGGGCGGGGCCTGCTCGGATTCTAGAGGCAGGCCTTTTCCCACCACCTCCAGTACCCACCTATCCGTGGTAATAGCGGACCAGGCGGAAAGGAAGTGTCGGAGCCATCCCCCCACGGGGGCAACCAGGGTGAGGTGATGGGGATGGGGCGACACCCTCAGCCCGTCACTGGGCAGGCTTGGAGGAGGGACCGGCCGAGGGACCTCCTGGGCCTTACCTCCCTGCTTCCTGTTGGAGGAAGCGGGGCAGGTTTGGGATGCCAAGCGAACCTGCGCCCTGGCGTTGTTGGGTCAGGCTGCCGCTGGCCAGAAGGACGACGAAGGGCTTAGGCTGAGGCTTACGGCCTTTGTCCTTCTGAGCGGAAGAGACAGAGTCCAAGGCAGCATTGGACTTCTCGATCCTCTGCAGGTGACCTTCCACCCCAGGGCCGAAGAGGTCAGTCACCAAAAAGGGAACATCCGCCAACTTGTGCTGGGTATCCGAGGTAAAGGTGGATATCCTCAGCCAAGCCCGACGACACATGGCCACTGCGGCCGCCACAGACCTGGCACATGAGTCCCCAATGTCTAAAGCAGTCTGGAGCTGCTGTTTTGCCACTGCCCTGCCCTGGCCCCGCACCTGCCTGACCGTAGTCTGCAGATCCGTGGGAAGATGAGGGCCGACCTCATCCAGGAAGCCCAACAGGGCATGAGAAAAATGTGCCATGAGGACGGCCGAACTGGCCTGACGAAGGCCGAGAGAGGATGCAGCATAGACTTTTCGCCCGGCATAATCCAATTTCTTGGATTCCTTGTCGGGAGGTTTGTCCACATCCCTGGCGTTCCCGGCGCGCCGGAAAACGCTGTCGGTAACCAACCCCTCAGCAGAGGGGTGTTCCGAGAAACCGGACAGGGAACCGGTAGGGACCGCATACTTCCTGGCCATCCTGGCCGAAGGCGCAGGGCAGGAAGCAGGGCGCTGCCAAAGCTCCAAGGCCGGACCCACTATGGCCTCGGCCACCGGAAAGGCCTCTGTAGGGGAATCCCCTCGGTCCAGAATCTCCGTGAGGGGATACCTGGCCCGTTTAGAAACGGGTTCGAGCTTCATCCCGGTGGACTCCGAGATGAGCCGAAGCAATCCTAGAAAGGACGAAGGGCTATCGTCCACTGACTGTCCTCCCGAGGACTCCAAGTCCATTCGCTTGGAGAAAAGGGAGGAATCATCCTCGGATTCAGAAGAGTCCTCAAAGAGCTGCCTCAGGCCTGAGCCACCCTCCACCTGCCGAGGTCTATCGGGAGTGAGGGTGACAGACAGCCTATGGGGCAAACCCGAGCCGACCGAGAACTTTTGGTCGGAGCCCCAACTAACGGCTGTGGAGGCGGAGGTTCCACCAGAATCGGTGGGGCAGCTGGATTTGGCCGAACAACCGGCCTGGGAACAGGCTCCTCGGCTACAACGAGGGGTTGTTTCGGCCGCTCCGGTGACAGCCACTTAATGGCTGGGGAAGACGACTGGGTCGGCTTATTCCCGGTCAGAAGGAGCTGTTGCCACATGAGTTCCTCATACCTCCGACGCAACTTGCGCCGAAGCCTCCCCTCGTCCGAGGAGGAGGAAGAGCGGTGGCGCCGCCTGCCGCGGTGCCGAGACAGAGACCGCCTATGACGGCGGGATCGGCTGGACCGCGAAGATGTCCGAGACCGAGACCGAATCTCGGCTAGGCCGAGGACAGTGCGGGGAGGTGTCGGGAATCAGCACTCCCCTCGGTTCGGACGATTCCACCGGGTTCGGAACCGAGGCACAGACGAGCCGACGGGATCCTCACCCCACCGGGGAACGGAGAGGGGGTCTCAGCTCTCGGGCCGACAACTCACGTCCTAACGGGTCGAGAAAATCTCGACCGCCGACGGAGTCTTGGTCAACTGGCCTGACGGGACACCGTGGAAGCCAGTGGCCGAAGCTGAGGGGTCGACCGAAGTCGACTGTCGACAACAAGGAGGGGGATCTTTCCCGCTCCCAAGAGCGTCGACGGTGAGACTTACTTTTGCTCTTTTTGGACCGAGAAAAAGGTCCAGAAGAAGTTGGACCCTCACCTTTCGTCGAGAGGGTCAGACAGAGCTCCTTAAAGGAAGCCGAATACGAGGCACCAAGAGAGCGGGACAAATGCCGCAGCCGAGGTAGAAGCGGCCCGCGCCGCCTCCTCTTCGAGGGCAATCATCTGCTCGAGTTGATCCGCCGAGGACACCGCCAACCGGGCCTCTTTAGATTTAACCAGAGGAAATCTTTTCTCGGGACGCCCCAGCTGTAAACAGGCAGCACGGTCTTCGAGGACGGAGGCAGAAAAAGAAGAGCACAGGTCGCAAGCCTGCGGGTCGTGCTCAAGGCCCAAGCAGTAGACGCACGTGGAGTGTGGATCCGTCCGAGACATCTTCTGCCCGGCAAGGGCATCTCCGGAAACCGGAGTTCGATTTGTCCATCGTGAGTCAGCGAGGGAGAGAAGACCAAGTCGCCTTAGCAAAAGTTTTGATTTCAAATTTCAAGAATTAGGAACCAGTCTTATACGCAGAGCGTTAAGGAGGGAACCTGAGCTTCCAAGCGGTAAGGAAGATCTGGTGTCATGGGGCGGAGCCGAGAGTTTTACCACCCGGGTGGGTGGGAGGAGCCAGCTTGAAGACCTTCCGGCAAGATTTAAAGCAGCAAGGATACCTGCCAGACAGTGTGGATGAACAACATATCCATGTCCCTAGAAATATACCACACCTTGTTGTGTCTTATCATGATAATAAAATGCACCCAAAGTGTATAAAATGGATCAGTCTGGAACCGGGATGATATACTGAGATATTATCATGGGTAAAAGACTACTTCAGCCAATCAGCTTCCAGGATTTCTCCAATTCATTTTTATAAATCAAATATCTAACACCAGACGGTTTGCTATCACACCTTTTCTGCACCTGTTCATGAAGTTGCCCCACTCTGGCTGTCCCCCCCCAAGCTTAATCACTCATCTTCTCCAAGTACTTCAGTCCCCCATGGCGGGGCCAATGGGGTTGACCAGCTCCCTCTAGGGCCAGACACACCTGAAGAGGGCACCTGGTTGGTGTGGGGATGGCTGTCATCCTGCTGCACTTGGCTGCTTTTACCTCCCAACTCCTGAAATGGTGTGTATCAGGCAGCTCTTTCCCTCCCTGGAGTGTGTCCTTTGGGACACTCAATCCTCTCCCCCACCCACCCATGATGACCCAGGCTCCAGGTCGCTAACACTGCAAGTGGTAGGTAAGACTAATCCTATACTGAAGGGCTGGCTTACTGAACCGGTCTCATACTGCTGTAAAGGTACCTTCTTGAGCTTAGGGACACCAGAAGGATGAAAGAGGCGATGACTGCCATATGAGACAGTCCAGCATCTTACAGCAGATTTGGTTTTGTTCATAGGCTGAATTAGCACTGATGATTTATATTATATACAGGAGGTCAGTATGCACACAAGGTCAGCAAGCAGCTTTAGTGAAGGACTTACCTCATCATAAAATATGCAGGCATGCTTGCCAGAAACATAGCTGCAGTGACCGTAGTTTGTAAGGCACACATCCATGTCCGCACCTGCAAAGACAAACCAATGAAAAATCATCAACCATCAGGTTTTTATCTCCTCTCCAAGGTTAGACTGGGACCTGCAGTGCTACAAAGCTGCTGAACAAAAGGGTTTAGTGACTCTTCACTTTCTGGTTTCCTACTAATAAAAGTTTACTTTAGTGAACATCAAACTGATGGTTCTTTGACCAAACATTTAGAAGAAACCAAACAAAATTGTGGTTGCTGGGCAGTTTAACAGCATTTATTGTTTACAGTACAGAGCTGTTTTGTGACTTGGCCAGCAGAGGGCACCTCGGTACAGCATAAACAACCCTGCCTCCTCCTCCTGAAATAAGGCCACCATTACTGTGCACTTCTGGGGCTGAGCAGCTGCTTTCACAGCAGACACTAACACGGCTGTTTGGTCATCTGGTAGGGTGGTGTGGGAATGGTGGCTGTCATGCCCACACCCTAATTCCCCAGAAGACAAGTGTCTCACTTCCCTCACATGCCAAGCCCCCAGCTTATCTCATGATGGAGATTGCTCAGAAACCCCAATCCCCCAAGTGGCAGAGCAACTTGCTGTCAATCCACCACAGGGCTGCCACCAGGATTCAAAGTGCTTGTGACATCCCTGGGAATCCTCTGAACAACACAGTATTTACAGTAAATGCAATATTGCTTCTATTTCACTAATTTCAGGGGTTTATCTTCTTTATTATGTAGGACAGCTGCTTGAATATAGGAGCTTTATCACCACAACTTCATCTCCTGCTGCTTGTTTACATGTGATGTCATAGTCCCGTTTATGAATCACAACTGGCTGTCACGGAAATGGTTATGATGTCACAACAAGCAGTAGATTATGATATAACATGGAGGCAAGCAGCAGGAACAGAAGTCAAAAGACAGGATCACATTTCCACAGTAATGGAAAATAAAGGGACAATTATAAAACAAAAACAAAACAATACAGAAAATACATCTAAAAATGTTGTGCTAGTAGTAACTCCAGATAATCTGGCTATCCCAGTTGCCCCTCCCACCTCTTGCCGACTCCACTGTATGAACTGAAGAGAGGCGGGAGCAGGCGTCTGACCATGAGGGAGGGGTCAAGCAATTGCATCATTGGTGATGCTAGGTATACTGACCAATGAGTCTGCCTAGTGTCTAAAATTACATAGCTGCCACACCCTCTCCCCTCCCAGCCACACATCCCCTCGCTCATGTCTCTGGGCATGCTGTGGAATGAGAGGGACTGGGCTAGCTGCATTATTTGGAACCACTACTGCCTCCCTCAGCACATAAATAGTTTCAGGACTTAGTTTTTTTTTTGGGGGGGGGGGCTGAGTCCTGCTTTCGTGCTTATTTTGCTTAGGTATTCAACTAGAAATGGAATGTGGTTTTTTTTGCATGGGTATTCAGCTAGCAAAATGACAGTAAAGTAGTTATGTAATGTACATTCCTTTGCACAGGCATTCAGCTAGTAATGTAGAACATGTTCTTCAGCACAAATATTCAGCTAGTAATGTGACAGTACTTTTGCACCAGTATTCAGCTTACTAATGTGGCAGTACTTTCTTCTGCACGGGTATTCAGCTAGCAGTGTGACAGTACGTTCTTTTGCACAGGTATTTAGCTAGCAATGTGACAGTACATTCTTTTGCACGGATATTCAGCTAGCAATGTGACAGTCCGTTCTTTTCCACAGGTACTCGGCTAATGAAAAGTACATTCTTTGGCATTGGTATTCAGCTAGCCATGTGGCAGTAAGTTCTTTTCCACCGGTATTCAGCTTGTAATGCGACAGTATGCGCCTCAGAGCCACTGTCTGACATGCAAGTGTTGGGTATTCAGCTAGTAACGTGACAGTATATTCCTCTGGTTGACTGTACAGTATATGAATGGCATCACTTGTGTACTCTGGGTGTCCCAACGGCTCAGCTGTGCTTCCCTGTCCTCTCACATCCCCCCTCCCAAAAAATAAAAACACACGTCATTCATATGCTGATGGCTCTGAGGGACATAGTAACACAAAAAAAAATTGAGCCCCCATATCATTAAGGCTCAGCCAACTCTGCTATCCAGTGAGACCATTAAACACTTCTGTATGTGTACCTTCAGCGAGACATTTAGGACCCCCCCCCGTGGTAAAGTAGCTATTGCTGCAATCCAGTCTCCAGGTACACCTTTCAATATTCTCTACCCAGTGGACCACTGCTTCCCCACCCATTTGCAGCAAGGAACAAATAATCTGATACTTGGGCACTGGAGAAGGGATATAAAGGTGACTGGAGGTTCCACATTCAGGATCTGCCCCAGCAGCAGTCCATACTGGTGAATATCACCAGCTCCTGGTTGTGCCAACCAACCATCCATCCAACAGCCCCTAACCCATTCAACCACCCATAAAACCAGTGACCCAACCACCCACCCACTTAACCAAGCAACGATGGAACCTCTGGAGTCTGATCTGCTGTCAGTTGAGGTACCCAACTGCTGGATACATATGTCCCTCCGATACCTGGAGAATGTCTGAACTTTGGAAGAAATCAGGCACTCACCTGTCCCTATATAGAGTGTCCTGTAGCACATATTGACGGCACCTCCTTTCCCCATCAGGGGGTAGAACACTGCCCGGGCTTGCACTTCTTTTCTCCGCACTGTCAAGAACAAACATAAAACACACTACATTACTACAGCACTGCACTGAAGAGACATGACTGTGCCAACGTAGCTATCTAAATAACTGTTTGTATGTGGCCGGGTGCAGGTTTGGTTAACAGTAGCAGACATCTGATGGCATCTTATCCTTCAGTATTAAAAAGTCCCCCCCCTTCCCCAATCAGCAGCGTTTCACCTTGAAAACTGACAGCAAGAAGGACAAAGAGCATTCACAACATAAACACAACACTTCATTCTGCTGTCCAGCTTTGATGGAAGTGTCTGTGCCGCCAATGCCATCTGTCCTCATCTAGTCTTAAAGGACAATATCAGGCCCTTTCAAGAGCTTAAAGACAGCTTATTTAACAACTTCCAAAGGATGACAGACCAGTTCTAGCAAACCCTAACTAGACAGTCCAGAAAGTCACTACACCAAACTTCCAACAACCCCACAGTGAGAATCCCAGGACCCTGAATTTTCAGGGTTTGATCTTAAGGTTATTTTAATTGCATGCGGCAAAATGCACATTGCTTTGGGACAGTACAGCTTGATCCAAAGCTTGCTTTCCATTTGGGCTAATGGAACTGAAATATTCTCCAACCCATCTCAGCCCCACTGCCTCCCCATCCACTCTGTAGATGTTCTCACTGCCTACTGACTTAAGTCACAGTACTTAGATTTCATGTTAGGAAGTGACCAATGCAACATGCCTGTCTTGCTCATATTCATCTCTCCACTGGCCCAAATACTGGTAGTGAGACTGACAGGAGAAAAATCGGTACACTGAGGTAAACGCTTCCTAATGTGAAAGCTAATTACTGCAACTACATTAAGAGGTACATTTACAGAAAAGGTGCGGAGAGTGGTTGTAGCAGATGAATGGGGAGATGGTTTCAACTGCACTACCTGAAATAGGGAGTAAACACTTCCTGTCTGCTCATACAGAGCACACATTTTGTGGTGGGAGGGTGTTGACAGTACACGAAGTGCAGCTGCGGGCCTTACTGCCAAACCTGTTCAGGGTTCAGCCATCACAAAACCGGCTGTACTTCTACATAACTACATCAATGGTTACTATTAGAAGCTTGGTACTCATACTCAGGTCGTAAATATAGTGACCAAGTGGTACCTTAATCACAGGTAACTAAAAATTTAGTTTGCAAATCCACATGTGAAATCTACAGCTGAAAAATCCTATTAAAAATTCAGTAACTGAATGTACTTTAAGCAACAGGCCCAGGCAAATCACACACAGTCCCTGATGAACTCCCACTGCATCTTTCCTAGACTTGGGAACACCCTCAAAAGTCTAGACATGATGCAGTGGGAGGAGACGAGACTACTGCATGATGAGTGGTTGCACTATCTGTAGTGGTTTTTAATGTTCAGGAAGTATGCAGCAAGAGCAGGTCAAGGATTTGAAACAAAACAAGCCTGTGTACAACTGCATCCATTACCACGTATTTCAGTTCTATTATTTATTTATTTATTTAGTTAAACATCAGTTTAGAAACCTTTGAGCCAGAGGCTCATTTACAAAGGTACCTCGTCACAAAGAGGACATCAGAACAGTAGTACAAGGAACACAGTACTTACAAACAAAAAAGTTACAGTTCAATTACAATTTTGTTACAATAGAATACAATCTCCAACGAAGCAAAGATAACAAAGGTGCAAAACTTATGGTGGAGAGCTGGTGGGAGTAGAAGGAGGGAGATGGGGAGGAGGAATTAGTAGAAGGGGGCAGCTCAGTGAGCATTGTCAAACAGAGTATATATATATATTTTTTTTTTTACTAGGCTAGCGGCAGTTGCATTTCTAGGAGCTAAGCAGGAAGTTTCTGAGCCTGGGCTTAAAAGCAAGCTAAGGTTAGTGAGTTTGAGACACTGGCAGGGAGGGAGTTATACCAGTGGGGGCGTGTGAGTGAATGCCCTCTGACCTTGAGAGGTCCTGGCTCCGGAATAACTAGGTAGCTCTTGGACGAGCCGCGCGTGATCAGGGTCAGTGCAGTACGGCGAATGGAGTTGGATAGGCCACGCAGGGCTTTAAAGGTGAGCTGGCATATCTGATACATGAGTCGCTCTTCCAGGTTGAGTAGGGTAGCCAGGGTGTACAGCTCACATGTTTGAGTGAGTCTGGGAGCACCAGTGATAAGTCTGCAGGCCTTATTAACTGTGAGGCGAACCTTGTTGAGGGCAGTCTGATCTGCTGAGCCATAGACCAGAAGGCCATAGTCAATGAGAGACATGACAGAGGAGGTGACAGCCAGGCGGAGGGCATCAGGAGGGAGGCATTTCTTGTGCCGGTAAAGAATGCCTAGCCGTGAGTTGGCGACAGAATTTAGGGCAGATATATGTCCATGGAAGAAAGGAAGAAGCTAAAAAGCAACATCGATGATATACAAAAACAGATTAGTTGCAGTACTGGTCTTTCTAAGAACAGATCCAGAAGCAAATGGTTTGATACCTTTTAATGAACCAACATAGATGTTACAAAAAGAAAACAGTGTCTAAGCTTTTGGATCTACCAAGTCCTTCCTCAGAGACTTATGACAACTGTTCAGAGAGTCTGGCGTAACAGTGGAGGGAGACAGAGGGCTACGGTACTCAATCAGGGTGCTGAAGCACAAGCAGACTTGATAGACCAACAGGCCTACTCTGCTGGCATTTAGTATGCTAGTCACAATCTATTAAACCCAAATCATACATAAAAAAAAAGGAACAAATTCTCACTGGTTAAAAAGTACCTTTTTCCAAAAATCACAAACTTCAATGGAATGAATAGTAGCATCCCTTTTAGCTTGCTATTACTGAGGGTCCTTTCAAGGACAAATCCATAGATAAGCTGAACACTCAAGCAGGCAAAGCCTGCAACTGACATTATTAAGAACATACGAATGTGCCAGCAGAAACAGACCACCCGGTCTAAGTATGCTAGAGTGTGCAGCTAGCACCCCTAGTTTGCAGCTGCCCCACTCCCTCCCCTTTGTCATCCCAATGCCGCCCCCACCCTCACTCTCCCCTGTTCCCTGTCCACATGTCATTACGTGCTGAGCGTGGGGGCATGACCATGTTAGTCGAACGGTTACCTTCTTTAATTGCCAAGTGACCATTTTGTAGCTTAAAAACTAATTACAAATCAAGCCCCATTCTTTTCAATAGGGCACGCCCTGGCGCTCTCCCTTGCCAAACGTCATTACATGCTTAAAAGCGGGGGTGTGGCAGCCGAACACTGACACTCTAAATAGAGAGGGCTTCCAGTGTCTACAGTAAAGTTATGAATGATATTATTAAGGTACAGGCTGCTGTAATTCAGTACAATCGGGCTGGAATAACTGCCAATGAAGGCAGCTATCACTGTGTGTGAGTGGCTGCTTTACATCAGAAATTTCCTTTAACATGATAATAGGGTCAAAATCCCCTTGCCTTCATCTGCTCTATCAGCCTGTCTCCAACCCAAATCATGTCATGATTATGTCATGACAGTTTCCACAGCAACAGACTGATGTTGCCAGAAGAGGATTCTATCAGGTTAAGACAAGCTGCCAGAGCAGATGAAGAGTAGGGACAGTCAACCTGTTTTCAGACTAAAGAGTGAGTGTACTGTCTAAAACTAATATTAGTTTTTAAAAACAGTCACCCTTCACCTTTTATATCTGAGCTACGTTTCCTTTTTCCCTTTGTTTAATGAGGAGATTTTTACCTGATGTTAGGAGGTGTGATGTATGGAGAGCACTCTTCCTGGCAGTTGGCATATCTATCTCTACCCTCGCCCCCCCACACACACACAGCAGCACTGTGCTCTCACTGTGACATCACTGCTACTTAGGAACAGCCACTCAGTGGCTGCCAGGTCAGTCACTTGTGATGTCACTGTCAGTAAGATCACAATGCTGAGTATGTGCGTGTGTGATAGAAACAGACATGTGAGCTGCCAGGCTAAGAGCTGTTCCGCACATCCAGCATAATGATATCACCTAGAAGACTTTCTAATGATCAAAAGGAAAATGAAAACTACTTCAGAAATAAAAAGTTACAACTGTTTTTCTGTCTGCCTGTTTTGGCTCCACTAGCTCTTTATGTCCATAGTTCTATTCAGAAAACTGAACAAATGAGTCTAAATATTGTGTTTTTATACTTGGTAGCTAGTCTCGTATTGGCACAGCAAGAGCCGGGCAGCCCTTCTCCCATCCATGTTGTAGGGACAGCTGTACTGCTCTGCACAAATCCAGCTCACTGAACATGCTGCTATCAGCGCCATTGGTTAAGAAAGCAAACCTGCCAAAATCAAATCCGGTTTGTGGGCCATCTAGGCTCTTACCATCAGAAAGGTTTCCTGTCGGAGACGTTGGCTGAGGGCTGACACAGCTCGGTACGGCTGGAACTTTGGATGGGAACAGTTGCTGTATTCTCTGCAAGGCCAGAAATCGAATCAATGTCTCGTCGAGCAGATTCCACTCTATCTCTGTAAATGAGAAAGAAGGAGCTGTCAGTTGCTAGCGTTGCTCAGGACATGCCTGCTTTGATTAACTGCTATGTTCACTACAATAAAATGAGCAGTGGTGCTGGCAGGAAACCTACCATGAAGTGAAACTGGGTCTGCACTGTAGGCCCATCCACCAAATGACAACAATGACCAGCCTACTTATTCCAGGCTTAGGTCTGTCCAAGAACTGCAACTGGATCTCCCGCTGGCAGGAAGCTACAGCATGTTCTTCCATGCTTGTGCACCGGTAGTAAACAATGAACCTCAGATCAGCAGGGAGTGTAATGGGGGAAGCACAGACAACCGCAACATCCTTGCTACCCCCATAACCTATATACTCTGCACATACCTTGCTTGTACTGTTTACGCACATGCACCCACTGTTGTAACTATATCTGTCATTGCTGTAATCCTCCTTGCTGTATCCCCTCCTGCGGGTTGCACCTGGAAACAAGCTCCACCCTAGTGTGCCTATCCTGGTCACCACATTTTAAATACATGAATAAATAATTTCTGTATTGTTCCATCAAGCTGTCTTGCAGTGGGGTTCATGATCCTTCAAACCTACACCATCGAGAAGGACAGCGCTGGTCACTAAAGAAACACAGAAAATAGACTTTGACTGCAGATAAGGACCACTTGGCCCACCCAGTCTGCCCATTTCCCTAACTGCTGGATAAGCTGCAGATTCTAGTTAACCAACAGCCTACTTCCTGCAACCCCCCATTATAATTGCCTTATGTCTGTCCCATGCATGTTTGAATTCCCCCACTGTTTTAGACCCCACAACCTCTCCAGTAAGGCGGTTCCATGCGTCCACCACTCTCTCCGTGAAAAAGAATTTCCTTACATTACCCCAGAGCTGTCCTCCCTCTAACTTTAAATTGTGCCCCCTTGTTCTTACACATCTTTTTCTGAAAGATGCTACCCTTCTGGACTTTGTTGATTCCCTTGAGGTACTTAAAGGTTTCTATCATGTCCCCCAATCCCTCCTTTCATCAGGGTATACATAATAAGCTCTCTGTCTCTCTTCATGTGGTTTCTGATGCAGACTCTGCACCATTTTAGTTGCCCTCCTCTGGACTGCTTCCATCCTGTCTACGTGCTTGCGTAGATGAGGTCTCCAAAACTGAACGCAGTACTCCAGATGGGGTCTTACCAACTGTCTGTACAGAAGGATAACCACTTCCCTTTTTCTACTTGTGATGCCCCTCCCTATTCATCCCAGTATCCCCCTGGCTCTGCTTACTGACTTCTCACATTGCTTACCCACCTTTAGGTCATCAGATATGACTACACCCAGATCCCTTTCCATTACTGTTGTCGTTAGTACCTCCCCTGCTATTGTGTACTCTTCTCCTGGATTTTTATTTCCCAGGCGCATTACTTTGCACTTCTTTGCACTGAATTTAAGTTGCCATATGTCTGACCATTCCTCCAACCTTGCCAAGTCCCTTCTCATCCTTTCTGCCCCCCCTCCTTTGTGTATCAATTCTGTTACAGATCTTTGTGTCATCTGCAAAGAGGCATACCTTTCCTCCCAGACCCTCTGCAATGTCACCTATAAAGATGTTAAAGAGGACTGGACCCAGTACTGAGCCCTGAGGTACTCCACTAGTAACCCCCCTTTCTTCAGAATGTGTTCCATTCACAATTACCTTCTGTGTCCTGTTGTGCAGCCAGTTTGCTACCCAGGGACCCACTCTCAGGCTGGCTAACTTGATTATTAATCTTTTGTGCGGGACTGTGACAAATGCCTTGCTAAAGTCTAGGTAGGCCATATCCACAGCCCCTTCCTGGTCTATTACTTTGGTCACCCTGTCAAAGAAATCGATTAGATTCATCTGACATGACCTTCCTGCTGTGAATCCATGCTGCTTTGGGTCCTGTGCCCCGCTGGCCTCTAGGTACTCAACAATTCTTTCTTTCAGAAGTGATTCCATCATTTTCCCCACCACTGAGGTCAAACTAACGGGTCTGTAGTTTCCTGCTTCTGCCTTGCTCCCACTTTTGTGAAGGGGAATCACATCTGCCCTCCTCCAGTCCTCAGGTACCACCCCATCTTCCCATGACTTGTTAAAAAGTGTGGTTAGTGGTGTCACTAGGTCCTCCCTTAGCTCTTTTAGGATTCTAGGGTGAATCCCGTCAGGCCCCATTGCTTAGTCCACCCTGAGTTTTAGGAGTTCTTTCAGGACTCTTCTGTAAATGGACTGGCGTCAACCCCACTACCCAGAGTACTTCTACTGTTTGGTTTAGGTAACTCCTCCTCCTCTTCTTTTGTGAATACTGAGCAAAAGTATTCATTCAGCATCTCTGCCTTTTCACCGTCTCCCTCTGCCCACCTCTCCTCTCTTTTATTAATCTTCACTATCCCTCCCTTAACCTTTCTATGCTCCCTAATGTACCTATAAAAGGTTTTATCCCCCTTCTTAACTGAGTTGGCTATCTTTTCCTCGGTTTGGGCCTTTGCTTTTCTTACTGCCTTCCCCACTTCTTTCTGCTTTAATTGATACAGTTCCCTGTCGTGCTCCTTCTGTGATTCTTTATACTTTTTGAATGCAGCCTTTTTCTCCTTAACCTTCCCTGACACCTCTTTTGAGAACCATAGTGTTTTTTTATTCTGCTTTGTTTTCTTTCTTTGTTTCACACAAAGGCTTGTTGCCTCCATGATGGCAGTTTTGATTTTTCTTCATTGTTTTTCCACCCCTCCTTTCTGGCCATTTGCTAATGCATTCCTCAGGTATTCACCCATTATGCCAAAGTCAGCCCTTCTAAAGTCCAGTATCCTTGTCTTTGTATGGCTTGTCTCCATGGTTGTTTATTGTGAAGCACACTGTGCAGCAGTCGCTTGTTCCCAGATGTCTAACATCTTCTAAATTTGTGATCCTCTTTCCATTTGAGAGTACCAGGTCTAATATTGCTCCCTCCCGAGTGGGTTCCACCACTAGCTGTCTAAGGCATGCCCCCTGTAGGGCATCGAGAATGACCCTGCTCTTGGATGTGGCTGCAGTCCATGTCGTCCAGTTAACATCTGGCATATTCAGGTTCCCCCATCAACAGTATCTCCCCTTTTTCAGCCATTTTGAGAATGCCCTCTATCATTTTCTTGTCCATTTCCTCCCCTTGAGACAGCGGAGGAGGGGCCAAGTTGTGGTTTCTTCCATGAATAACAAAGCAGCTCACCTTCTGTATGGCACTATCAATTCCCCTTACTAGCAATGGCAGCCCTGCTACCGCGACACTGGCTTTACATCTGCTCAAAAGATCAACAATGCTCACGAACAACAGCCGCCTATTTCAGTCACTTCTTGTTGCCTTCTAGGTGCAGTTATGCATCCCTGCTCACACTCACCTCCATTCCCATCCATCACTTCCTTTAAAGTACTGGAGAGATCCAGCATGGCTGTCGAGTTTGTAGTGACAGACAGGGGGGCAGCAGTGCTATTTCTGGTGGACAATGTGCTGGGGCTGACTTTAATGTCTGGAAAGAGAGACATTTGAGACAGGGTTAGAGGTGTGACCACCATCCAGGATTCACTGTCGACCCCACTTTAGGCTCTCCCCCATTCCTGCCCTCCAATACTAACCTCTTATGCAGTGTTTCCTTCTGTGAGGGGCAGGAACTACTTTTCCTACCCACGCGGGCCACAGGCTGTCGGATGAGCAGCCAAGGGCCAGTAAGTTCAGTAACCATTGGCATGCTAGTAAAAGATTTAAAGATCAAATGCAGTGCTTTAAAAAATTTACTGTTTGCCTAACATGGGGACAACTAGGCCTCACATGTTGCAAATAAAAGTTCAGAAATTGCAGAACGGACTCTTGTTGCTTGGGGGTCGGCAGAGGGAGGAAGGATTGAGCATCCGTAGACTACTTTCCTTCCTCGGGGAGGGGGCACAGTGTGGCGTGCAGTGGACTGACACCCGGTGGTGCCTGGGTGTGAGCACAGGCACGTCACCCAGACGAGGGAAGGCACTCGGCCAGGCTGTCTGGCCTGCTTCCGTGGAGGGTGGGGCAGCTGCCTGCACTGCACAGCTCGGGTGCTGGGGAGAAAACAAGCGGAAAAGAGCGGGGAGCCAGGTCCATGATGACCTGGTGTTAGCCGCAAAATCCTTCAGATGGGCCAGAGCAACCCGTCGGCTCTGAGGTAGTATAAAGCATAAATAAAATAAAAAGTTCAGAAATTGCAGTTGCACATGTGTAAATGCTATTTGTTTGCCTCTCTTATTTGATGGTTTTTCGAAAAAATTCCTCAGACTTTCACACCAGCCAGCAGAATCCTGGATGAGTGTTGATGTCATTCAAGGAACAATGACATTTTTGCTACCAATTTTCTGATGGGGCCTTTTATTAACTGGCTTATACTAGAACAAAATAATAAATATCTGTTGAGTTCCCTAGGTTGATCACCAACCACTGAGCACTGTATCACCCCCCCTATAAAAAATCTCTCATACTCTTAAAATGTAAACTTTGGTTTCCTGTGTTCCCTTTCCAGCTTTGAATGCAGCCATTAAAACTCCCTCATTTTTTTCCTTTCAGATTCACTTCCTTTGCTCAGGTTCGAGGTTCCACAGCACTCACAAAAAGTGTACTACTACCCCAGTACCTCTCCCCAAATGGATAATCCCACAAAACTGTGCACCTCTACCCTGCCCGCCCCTCCTTCGTAATTATTTCAAAACATGCCCATATACCGCTCCCAACTTAAGTTTCTAACTCTATATTGCTCTACTCTTATAACCTATACCGCTTCTCCCACACACCTCCTGAAATGTATACTTACCATGACACCCCTCCTAAAATGAGTACTTCTGAACCTCTCAAAAAAATGCTGCACGTCTCCCTAAATCTGCCCCTCACCCTTAATATTTGTACTCCTACCCTGCAACCATCCCAGTATTTGTACACTCGCCTTTCCCACCACTCCCAGAATCTGTACTCCCATCCTACCCCAACATCTGCACCCATCCCCACTTACCCAAGATGCATGCCCATCTGATCATCTGCCACACTCATACCATACATACTTCTCCAAGCATTTGCACCCCCCCCCATGACTCCTGAAGCTTGCACCTCCCCTTCACAACTCTCCCAAACCTGCAAAACTTCCACAAACTGGTTGCTATCACTCAACAACAAATCTATACCTCTTACCACACTCCCTTCCCAAAAATATAATTTTTTTGGGAGGGATGCAGGAGTACGAGTACAAATTCTGGGAGGGGTGCAAGTACAAATTTTGGGAGGTGTGCAGGGGTACGAGTACAAATTTTGGGAGGGGTGCAAGTGCAAATTTTGGGAAAGGTGCAGGGGTGCAAATGCACATTTTGTGAAAGGTTTAGGGGTGCAAGTACACATTTTGGGAGGGGTGCAAGTACACATTTTGGGAGGGGTGCAGGGGTACGACTACAAATTTTGGGAGGTATGCAAGTGCGAATTTTGGGAGGGTGCAGGGTACAACTACAAATTTTAGAAGGGGTGCAAGTGCACATTTTGGGAAGTGTGCAGGGGTGCAAGTGCAAATTTTGGAAAAGGTTTATGGGTGTAAAGTACACATCTTGGGACGGGTGCAAGTGCAAATGTTGGGAAAGGTTTGGGGTGCAAGTGCACATTTTGGGAAAGGTGCAGGAGGCAAGTACACATCTTGGGAAAGGTGCAGGGGTGCAAGTACACATTCTGGGAGGGGTTATGGAGTACAAGTACAAATTCTGGGAGGGGTGTAGGGGTAAAAGTACAAATTTTGTGAAAGGTACAGGGATGCAAGTACACTTTTTGGGGAGGGGTGCAGGAGTGCAAGTACAAATTTCAGGAAGAGTGAAGGGGTACAAGTACAAATTTTGGAGGGGTGCAAGTATAGTATTTGGGAGGGCGCAGGCAGAAATATTGGGGTTGCTGAGGTACAAGTACAAATTTTGGGAGGGGGTACAAGTAGAAGTATTGGGAGGGGTGCAGAGGTACAGGTACAAATTCTGGGAGGGGCTCAGGGTACAAGCACAAATTTTGGGAGGGGTTCAGGGTACAAGTGCAAATTTCGGGAGGGGTGCAGAGGTACAAGTCAAATTTCGGGAGGGGTGCAGGAGTACAAGTGCAAATTTTGGGAACAGTGCAGGGGTGCAAGTACACCGTTTGGGAGGGGTGCAAGTGCAAATGTTGGGAAAGGACTGGGGTGCAAATGCAAATTTTGGGAGGGGTACGACTACATGTTTTGGGAGGGATGCAAGTGCAAATTTTGGGGACGGTGCAAATGCAAATTTTGGGAAAGGTTTAGGGTTGCAAGTACACATTTTCGGAAAGGTGCAGGGGTGCAAGTACACATTCTGGGAGGGGTTATGGGGTACAAATACAAATTCTGGGAGGGGTACAAGTACAAATTTTGTGAAAGGTGCAGGGGTGCAAGTACACTTTTTGGGGAAGGATGCAGGAGTGCAAGTACAAATTTCAGGAAGGGTGAAGGGGTACATTTACAAATTTTAGGAGGGGTGCAAGTATAGTATTTGAGAGGACACAGGCAGAAATATTGGGGTTGCTGAGGTTCAAGTACAAATTTTGGGTGGGGGTACAAGTAGCAGTTTTGGAAGCGGTACAGGTACAAATTCTAGGAGAGGTTCAGGGCAGAGTTTCCATTTACCCCCAGCTGTACGTGATTCAAGTACAAATTACGAAATTCAAGTACATTTTTTGTGTGAAGAGGTACACTATACCCCCATAATTCTGTTTGCAGTATCTGTACCCCACAAAAACGTTGTACAAATGGTAGAATGAACCCTTATAATTTAATTTGTACCCTTGAACATTTCTGGAGGGGGTACAGGGCACCCCCAGATCTGCAGCCTTAATGGGACCACTGATTCAGGGTACAAGTACAAATTTCGGGAGGGGTTCAGGGTACAAGTGCAAATTTCGGGAGGGGTGCAGAGATGCAAGTACAAATTTTGGGAATGGTATGGGGCACAAAACAGGTTACTCACCTGTAACAGTAGTTCTAGGAGTGGTATATGTTGTTCATCCACACTGGCATGTCCCTTTCCCCTTTAAATCTTGCTGGAAGTCTTCAAGCTGGCTCCTCCCACCCACCTGGGTGGTATATACCTCGGCTCCATCCCATGACGCCAGATCTTAGCACGCTGGAAGCTAGGTTGTGTGCGTCCGCAGCTGGGGAGGTCGGGTGGGTCCATGTGGATGAACAACATATACCTCCTAGAACTACTGTTACAGATGAGTAAACTGTTTTTCTAGGATCGTGGATATATTGTTCATCCACACTGTTAGGCAGACTCCTAGCAGTTCTCCAGGAGGAGGGAGGCAAGGCACACACCCCCTACTTAGGGAACAGAGATTGGAGAACCGAGGCTCCAAAACAAGCATCCCAGTGTGACTCAAGGTCGATATGGTAGTGGGTAATGAAGGCGTTTGCTGACTTCCAGGTAGTAGCCAGATAGATTTCCTGGATAGGGATGTCCCTGGAAGCAGCCACTGATGCAGCAGTATGGCGGGTAGAATGAGCTCTCATCCCTCTGGGAGGCTCCTTGCCCGCCAACTCATAGCACAGACCTATGTATGATGTAATCAATCTTACTATAGTCTGCCTGCAGGTCTTCCGGAAGCGGCTTCAGCATAGGTGACAAACAGCTGGTGAACCTCTCCACGAATTTCCGCCATCCTCTCCTTATAATAGGAGAAAGCATGTCTCAGGTCCAAAAAGTATGGAGCCTGTACTTGGCCTCAGAGGTGTAATTAGGGTAGTATACCGGCAGAGTCAACACCTGGTTAAGGCGAAACTCTGACACCACTTTCGGAAGAAATTTCAGGTGGGGGCGCAGGACAATTTTGTCCCTGTGGAAGACCAGATAAGGGGAATCCACCGAAAGTGCCAGGAGCTCCCCCATCCTTCTGGCAGACATGATAGCCACCAGGAAGGTCGTCTTATGACAAGTGTGACAGCTTGCACTTGGGCATTGGTTCGAATGGCTTGCCCATGAACTTTGAGAGTACCAGCAGTAGATCCCACGGAGGTGGAGGTTCACACACTGGAGGGGATATGTGATTCAGGCCTTTGAAAAAGTACCCGACCACTGTCTCCTGCGCCAATGTCAGCTGACCGGCCCGCGCCCGGTAAGCAGAAATGGCTCCCAGGTGCACCCTAAGGGTTGATGACCACAGACTCCCTCTGGAGAGAGGCCAAAGGTAATCGAGAATGTTAGCCACAGAACAGGATAAGGGGTCCACACCCTTACCCTGACACCAAAGTATAACATTTCCTGGTAGATTCCTTTCGAGATGCCTCCATCACGGTGTAGAGATCTTCGGAAAGACCTAAAGCCTGGAACTCTAGCTGCTCAGGTACCAGGCTGTGAGGTACAGGGATTGAAGGTCCGGATGGAAGACCTTCCCCTGGTACAGAGACATCCAGTCCGGGAGTGTGCAAAGCCACTCCGGGGGCCTGCAGCTGAGGCTGAGGAGACCTGGATACCAGAAATGGTGCGGCCAGTCTGGGGCTACCAGAATCACCTTCGCCTTGTCCCTCCTCACCTTCTGTAACACACTGTGGATCAAGGGAAATGGAGGGAAGGCGTAGAGGCGGCCTGGGGTTCATGGCCTCGAGAAGGCATCCCCTTGAAGCGAGCCCTGCTAAGGTGGGCGGGCATGAAACAGCCTCAGCTTGGCGTTTTCCCTGGAAGCAAACAGGTCCACCTTCAGTTTGCCCCAATGGGAGAACAGGCTGTAAGCTACCTCTGGATGAAAAGACCACTCGTGGGATGTCTGGCCTTTACGGCTGAGAGCATCCACCACTGAGAACATCCACCAGCAAGTTCGAGGCTCCTGCCACGTGGATGGCTAGGAGATCCACCTCCAACCGGCTTACGAGGGTCCAGATGCGAAGCGCCTCCTTGCACAGCAGATGGGTGTGCGTGCCACCCTGTTTGTTGAGGTAGTACATGGTCGTGGTACTGTCCGTCTGGACTTGAACCACTTGACCCGGAGATGAGGAGCGAAAGCTGACAGTGCCAGTCTGACTGCTCTGAGCTCCAACAGGTTGATGAGGCATTGGGATTCCTCGGGGTCCAGAACCCGTGGATCCTGTTGTCCCCCATGTGAGCTCCCCACCCCATGAAAGAGGCATCAATCGTGAGGACGACTGTCGGCTCAGGACGAGCAAACGGGATCCCTTTCTGCAACCAGTCTGGGGCGGTCCACCATTGGAGAGCGTCCCACATCTTCTGGGTTACAGTGATCAGCTGTTCGAATTGACTGTGGCGCTGAGTCCACTGGGCGACCAGCTCCCATCGGAGGAGGTGCATGTGCAACCGGTCCCAAGGACCACTGAGGTGCATGCCGCCATGTAACCCAGAAGGCGCAGAAAGTCCCGGGCAGGGTGCAAGTATCTAACCAGAAATGATTGGGCAAAGGAGGAGAGAACCTCCGCCCTGTCCGCCGGGAGCCGGGCTCTGGCTTAGACAATAGTCAAACTCTGCCCCAATGAAGTCCATCACCTGGGAAGGAACGAGTTCTGACTTGGCCTCGTTAACTGGGAGGCCGAGTTGAGAGCAGGTCTGGAGGGCCAGATCCATGGACCTTTCCACCTCCTGTTGGGTGGAACCCGCCGGGAGCCAATCGTCGATGTAGGGATAAATCTTGACTTTTGACGCTGGAGATGGGCCGCCACCACTGCAATGCATTTGGTGAAGACCCGAGGGGCCAAACGGTATGGCTCAGAACTCGTACAGGGTCCCTTCGACCCTGAAGCGGAGGAACCGCTGATGGGATGGACGGATTGGGACATGAAAGAACGTGTTCTGCAGATCCAGTGAAGAGAACCACATGTTTCGCTCCAAGGATGGTATGATCTGGGACAGAGTGACCATCTGAAAGGTGCGTGACCCGAGAAACTGACTCAGGTCATGGAGACCTAGAATGGGGTGCCAGCTCCCCGTCCGCTTGGGAACCAGGAAGCACCTGGAGAGAAAGCCTAGGTCTGCAGATGGACCCGCCACGATAGCTACTCCCTCCTTGACGAGGAGCTGAGCAATGTCGTCTCGAAGAGCCGACTGGGTGCATGTGGAAATCCGTTCTTCCCGAGGGGCACGGGCTTGGCTGGGAGGGTACTACTAGAATTCTAGAAGCAGTCCCTAACTGACCACTTCAAGAACCCACCTGTCCATAGCGATAGTGGACCAGGCAGAAAGGAAGTGGCGGAGCCGGCCCCCCCATGGGAGGACCCAGAGCTGGCGTGACTGAGATAGGGATGGCGACCCCCATCCCATCACTGGGCAGGCTTAGAGGAGGAGGAGGCTCCAGGACCTGAGCCTCGGCCTCCTTTGCGGGCCTGTTGGGGTCCAGGCTTGGGCCAAGGATGCCAAGTTTGAGCCTGCTGCTGCTGTCCTCCTTGGTAGGAGGACTGCTGAACCACAGGGGAAGAGTGACGAAAAGGCTTCTTTTTCTTCTGCTGGTTCTTGCCCGAAGAACTCCTGGCAGAAGTGGCATCGGACTGCTTAATGCTCTGTAGGTGACCAGCCACTCCTGGGCTGGACAAGTCGATCCCAATGAAAGGCACATCAGCTAAGTTATGCTAAGTATCCGCCAGGAAGGAGGACAGCCTCAGCCAAGCCCTGTGGCGAGAGGCCACTGCGGCGGCCATCGAGCGGGCACAAGAATCCCCAATGTCCAGGGCCGTCTGGAGCTGCTGTTTGGTAACAGCATGGCCCTGGTCCTGGACCTGCTTAACTGTTGTTTGCGTGTCCGTGGGGAGATGTGGGAGAACCTCATCTAATGACCCGAGAAGGGCATGAGAGAAGTGTGCCATGATGACGGGCGAACTGGCCTGATGAAGGCCCAAGGAGGAAGCCGCATAGACTTTCCACGCCGAATGGTCCAAAACCCTGGACTTATCGGGAGGGGGGGGGAAAGGTGGTCAGTGTTGGCAGAACTGCCAGTACGCCTGAACACAGAGGCGGTCACCAGGCTCTCGGCCGAAGGGTGCTCTGTAAACCCCGCAAGGGACCCCATGGGCACCACATACTTGTGGGCCATGCGGGCAGATGGTGCTGGACATGAGGCAGGGCGCTGCCATAGCTCGAATGCTGGACCAACAATGGCCTTGGCCACAGGAAATGCCTCTGTCGGGGTATCCCCTCTCTTCAAGATATCCGTGAGAGGGTACTTCGTTTTTTTCATGATGGGTTCCAGGGCATCCTTGTAGAATCAGAGTTGAGACGGAGGATCCCTTGGAAGGAGGAAGGACCTTCCTCCATCCCTGTGCCAACGTATGACTCATGATCCCTGGGATGAGAGTGGAGCCCGGTGACATCCAAGTCCGAGGAGTCAGGATACAATGGCCTGCCGCACAAATCACCCTTTACCTGTCGAGGACGGCCCGGGGTGACCATGACCGACAGACATCTGGGAAGCCGGGTATCTGGTCGGTCCTCTTTTGAAGGAGCCCCTCCCACAGGCTGCTTAGGCAGTGGCTCCACCACTATTGGTGGCGAGGCTGGCAAAGGCCGAACCGGAGGATGGGCCAGGCCCGCGGGCGTGGGAACCAAGGGCAGTCAGCTTTGGCCCAGGAGGCAAAATCCAACTAATGGCCGGGGTAGGTGGCGGAGCCGGCTTCTGCCTGGTCAAAATCAGCTGTTGCCACATAAGGTCCTTGTAGCACCGGAGTTTCCGTTGGAGCCTCTCCTCATCCGAGGAGGACGAGGACGACCTGTGGCGTCGCCTCTTTTTGGAGCGTTTATGGCTCCTCCAGCGCCTTCGGCGGGGTTCAGACCTCGACCGAGATCAGGCAGGCCGACTTGATCACTCTGGAGACACTGGAGGATCGGGGTGAAACCCGGTCCTGGAAGCCGGGACCTCAATGGGGACACCAGTGGGCTGGGTCTCCTCATCGGGAACGAGGGACCAGAGTCCCTCTCAGGAGTCATCGGCCACGACGGCGACAGAGGGTCGACTGGGTCGAGAATGATCTCTGCCTCATCTGCCACTTCCTCGGTCATCTGGACAGACGGAAGGTCCGTGAAGACCGAGGCCGAGGAAGCGATCTCGACCGAGGTTGAGACCGCATGCTCCTGGGACTGAGACCTCTCTAGGTCCCAAAAGCACCTTCGTCGAGACGAAGACAAGCTGGGTTCTTTATCCCTCTTTCGAGAGCGGGAGGAGTGGGAGCCCACAGGCACCTCACCCTGGGTGGGGAGGACTGGCACTGCTCATAAAGAGACACCTGTAAAGGTGGAGCCCAGGTTGGAGTGAAACGAAAAAGCTTTGATTCACCGGAGTACCGGCAGCTGCTTCTTTGAACGCCTTCATGCATTCCAGCTGCTTGGCGGAACCTGCTGCCATGGAAACTGCCCACCTAGCCTCCTTAGACTTCACCGGAAGATTTCTTTTCTCCGGTCTCCCCAACTTCAAACGTGCCAGGCGGTCGTCCAGGATGTTGGGATGGAAGGCCAAGCAAAAACTGCAGGATGAGGTGTCATGGTTGACACCTAGGCAGTAGACGCAAGTGAGATGGGGATCTGTGCACGACATCTTCTGGCCGCAAGGACACCGGCAAAATCCTGGAGAAGATTTCTCTTCCATGATAGAGGACGCAAAAGCGCGATCGCTAACTTGAATGAGTTTTAGTCTCAGTAAAACCGAAGTTTTGAAAGCCAGGGTCTATGAAATGCGTGAGCATGAGGGAGGCAACCTGCATCTTCCAGCGGAAAGGAAGATCTGATGTCATGGGGCGGAGTTGAGGTATATACCACCAGGGTGGGTGGGAGGAGCCAGCTTGAAGACTTCCGGTAAGATTTAAAGGGGAAAGGGACATGCCACACAGTGTGGATGAACAACATATCCACAATCTTAGAAGTACTATTTTGGGGAGGGATGCAGTGGTGTAAGTACAAGTTTCAGGATAGGTACAGAGGCACAAGTGCATATTTTGGGAGGGGTGAAAGTACAAATTTGGAAAGGGGTGCAAGCAGCGTACATTTGGGAGGAGTGCAACGGTAAATGCAAACATATATGGTGGTGTAGGCTAAATTACTGATTTTGAAAGAGGGGTGCAGATGATGGGATCCATACTTGGATGGGTGCAGGAGTAAAAGTGCAAATTTTGAGAGCGGAGGAGTAAAGGTAAAAATACTATGAGAGTTCAGTAACAGTTCTGTGAAAGAGGTACACGTTTTGGAAAAGATGATAAAAGGTCTAATATTAGCAGAGCACAGTTTAGAATAGCAAATTAGGAAGAGATGCAAGACCCAAGTACTGGTAAATATTTTGGCATGGTTACAAGGGCAGCAGTACAAGTTACTGGAGTAGGAGAATCCAGTACAGAGAAAATGCATAAATATTGAGAGAGTAGTAGAACCTCAGAAAATGGGGTGAATCAAAAACAGAACTGCATTTAGTTTACTCAGGAAAATGGGGAAAAAATGCATGACCTGATGTTTGTGCACCCTCTTGTCTTGTTTAATAGTGTCTCTTACGTTTTACTGATTAGCCTGTGAAGGTTACTAGATATTTAACAGATTAAGTATGTAGTGCATAGTACAGAACAGCAATGTTCTGCATAGAATTTCATCTGTTTCAAAATGCTGTTGTACCACAGTTCAAAGGTCACGGAACGTGATTGTACCCATCTGTGGTACAACAGCATTCTGAAACCTCTAGAGACTGCACAAGTCAGTTTTGTTTTGAAAGTGAAAGAACCTTTCTTTTACAATTAACACAAGCTATACACTATAAAATACAGGATGAGCAACTGACAGAGAGTGTGTTCTAGCCCTCTCAGGTTCTGATTCCCACATCTCTTGAGTCAGACTCGAGATTAGAGGGAATCAGAACCCCTCTGTGGCAGAACACACTGGTTGTGCATAGCTGCCCATCCACTATTCTCTCTATATTTAATGCTGTTTGAAGTGACAACTCATTTTTGCCATTTCATACTCTGATGTAATGTGTGTATACTGAGCTGCCAGGACCCTGAGGAAAATGACGTCATTCTTGTTTAAATGACATCACTCCCCATCAAAGATTCTGCCAGCTGGTCTAAAAAAGTCTGAAGGCCTTTTTGTGAAGTCATCAAATAAGAGAGGCATGTTCCAAGAAACCCAGAAATTGTTGGTGAAATGACACTTTTTGGCTGTTAATAGTCCAATCTGGATACTAGGTTTAAACAAAAAACCTTTTTGTAAATGTAAAACCGCTATTAACCTGTACTTGGCATGAGGCAGAGTGCCAGCTTTTTGAACAGATCACCACAATTGCAATTCTGGTTTAATATTTCAAACATGAAATCTAAAACTACATTTCTAGTCCTGGCACTACTGAGATGGCTGCATAAAAGCAGTCTTAATTGCACACAAAGTGTATTATGGATTAGGGAAAGAGGAAATTGTTTAACCAGGAGAGGCACACTAAGCCGGAGCTTGTTTCCAGGTGCAACCTGGGAGCATGAGGAAGTTAAGTGACTTGCTCAGGGTCACAAAGTATGCAAGTGGGGGCTGTGGGATTCAAACCCAGGTCTCCAGGTTTGTAGCTCAGAGCCTTAAACCACTGTGCTATACTGCCTGGATTACCGTGTAGTATATGTTTAGTGTCACTTAAAGAGGGAGTCCATCCAAAATTTGTAACATCAGTAAATTCAGAATTAGGATCCGCACACCCCCAATAAGCCTCACACCAAAACAGAGATCTCCAAGTTACCTGATTTAAAAACTTACAAGCAGTTTTGTAACCCTGATTTCACTGCCTGTTCAAAAAAGCCTGCTTTCGTGTAGTTACTGATGCCGGCTCAACTCACAGCCCCGTGCTCCATGCCAGCAACCTTATATGACTGATTTCTCCCAAGTCAAATAAAGCTGTAGTTGTAGTAAACATTTGAAAAAAGGAAGGCAGCACTGGGTTGGTGGTGCATGCATTTCCAGAAGGTGCAAATGTAGGATACTTAAAAAGAACAACTGCCACGTTCTTGGCAGGCAACTCATACTAAGGAGCTGCTTTCCTGAGGAGCTAATTTAGCCCAAAAAGAAATTTTTTAATTCGGTAATTAACTACTTATTATGCCCAGCTCATAAGTTCTGACTACAAAACGAGCAGCCGCCGAGAGCCCTGCAGGCACACTACATATAGAATAATGAAATGGGGTTGGGGCTCCCTAAACATGCAGACAGTTTCATTGCTTCTACTTATTCATCAGCCCCACACATGTACAAATAAACTCCTTAGTAGGAGTTGCCTGCCCAGGACAGAAAATCGTGGCAGCTGCTCTTTAAGAATGTGGTGGGGAGGTGGTTTTGGAATGCAATGGCAAACATGGCTTTAGAATGCGAAGATTGTGTGCAATTTCAGAATACTACATGGAAGAGACTCTAGAATGTCACCAGGTTGCAATTTTGGAATTCATCACGATCAGACAGTAGCTGACATGCTGGAAGTTGGAATGTGGTGGTGTCACAAATTTTCAGAATGTGGCAAACACACAGAAGTTCGGAACGTTAGGGACCCGTTATTGTGTAATATGGCAGGGATGTGCAATTTAGTGATATGTCAGGGATGCATCATTTTGGCATGCGACGGTGATGCTCTTTTCAGACTGTGGTGGCAACTTGCAATTTCAGAATGTGGCATGGGCAGGAATTCCAGAATGTGGCACGAATTTCGGAATGTGGTGGAATGCATAATTTTGAAGCATGGCAGGGAACTGCATTTTCTGAGACCGTATGCCCTCATTCTGATAGGATGCATTTCCCCATTCTGAAATGGCATGGCCCTACCACATTTTAAGATTGTGTTTCCCCACCACATTCCAAGACTGCGTGTCCTTCACTCCAAAATTATGAGTGCCTGCCACAATCTGCAGTTGTGCTCCTTGCCACATTCCAAGATTGCCCGTCTTCCATTCCAAATGATGCATCTTCCCCCATTCCGAGTCTCCATGTCCCTACCGCATTCTGAAATTGCACTTCAGACACAATCCAAAATTGAGAATCCCCTCCACATTCTAAGACTTGTGTGTCTGCACCACATTCCATGACTGCAGGGCCCTCACTCCCAAGTGGTGCTGCAGCCACATTCTGAAATTGTTTCTGCCACATGCTGAAATCTCATCAATGCAGTAATTCTGAAATTGCACACTTCATTCCAAACCCACATCCACCTCCCGGCCAGTCTCTGAAGTACTGTACCATGCATCTGAACATTCCGAACACACACCCACTGAACCCAACTTAGTATGGGTTTTTTTTGTAAATGATCGCTACAACCAGCGCTGCAGATAAGATTTTTTCAGAGCGAGTATTTTAATCCTCATGTTTGAAGAGAGGTGAGTAAAACCAAATTCAGAGGAGTACAAATGTCAAAATATGGAGTTGGGAGTACTTAGCATGTATTTTTACACAAAATTAAAATGCTACAAATACTTTGTGTGTCATTTGTCTTCGTTTATTTTGTTTTTGCAACACATTGGGTTAAATTAATGAAGTGCATAGGCGAGCACTTCACAACTGCACTTTCACATTTTCACAATGTCTAGGCCTTTGGACTCTGGCACAAATTATGGAGCTGTATTGCTATTTTTCCCCTAACACCACAAGTACAACATGTATCAATGCTTACATACAGACTGCCCGCATTCCACTGATACGCTGTATTGTCTGGTACAGCATCTAGCAGGCTACTATGAGGATCAGCCGTGGTTGTCTATACCGCAGCTTAGCCATTCAACAGCACAGGCAGCCAAGCTATTAAGGTCCAAACTTCCTGTTGTTTGGTTCTGTATGCACCATAACTTCATCACAGAGTCTGCACGTCAGTACTGCTGGTTGTAGAGAGTCATCAGTCTATCTCAACAGGGCCAGCAAATCCACGCTGCTGTCCGATGCCCTTGCAGCGGCACGATAATTCTGCCTCATTTATATTAATCATGCTGATTAGAGGGCATCAGACTGCAGCCTGGCTCTGCTGTCCTGGACACACTGAGATAGAGCGAAAAGCTGGGACAGACTCACTGATTCATATACACACACATACACACCCCTCTCTTCCGGCAATCAGGATAAACTATACAGAGTGGTGCAAAAATTAATAACATCAAACTGCCAAATTAATACAGCGAGATACCAGTATTCATTCAAGACTAATAGTGAATACTGTGATCTCAAACTCACTGTATGAATTTTGATGCATTCAACTTCCTGCACACTAGTGCACACCATGCTGCACCACCTCGTTTGCTTTTGTGGGGATCAAGACTTCACCGCTTGGTAGCCCACCTGCCTGTCCATGTTAATCCTCCATTGTGTACCACATGCATCTGCTTTCTCCCGTACATGTGCATTACAGCGGGAGGGAAGGCGTGCATCATCCTCCAAAGCAAGGCTGCATGCCAGGTTGGAGGTGGTCCACTAAATGGGCAGAAGGCACAACAGGGGAGGAAGAGAAGCAAGGAAATGGCGTGAGCACCAAACAACAACAAAAAAAACAGAATGGGACCAGGAACTCTGAACATGAGGTGTCATTTAGAGAGGGGACAAAAGACAGGACGGATTAAAAACAGCCTTTCATCACCTCCTGTTCTGCGATAACCAGTGTATTTGGCACGCAAAAGATTACATAAAAACTGCATAAATCCTCTTTTCTGAAGCATAATTCGGGCCTGTACACACCTTATCTGAAGCAATTACTACAACTATAGTTTCTCTAACTTTGGAAAAACAAATTCTATAAGGTTGTTGCCTGGAAGGACAAGGTTGTGAATTTGTGAGCCAACATCAGTAGCTCTTCAATAAAACCAGCGGAGGAGCTGACGTCCGACTGATCGGACCCAGCGCCCGAAGAAGGCCGCGCAGGGGAGGCAACCTTGACGGGCGGCTTGACAACCGTGCGCTGCCCCGAAGGGTCGAGCGACTTAACAGTCAGCTCCGGGCGGACGTCTGAGGAGATGACACCTGATTTACCGGAGAGGCTCGAATCAGAAGGCCGCGAAGGGGCGGCCTTACTGGGAGCGGATGTCTCCTTTGTCCCGGAGGCTCCTGACTGGTCCGAGCGCAAACCAGCCGGGGGGACCGATGCCATCTCAGACACCACCAAGACGGGCGTCGGGAAATGGTCCCCCAGAGCCGAAGTCGTTGCAGCCGAGGATGAGGAGTCCCGGTCCTTCTCATTCTTAAGGCCCTCGGGGGAGGTGGAAGCCTGTCGGAGCTTTTTTAGCTCCTTTTCCATAGAGGACATCATCTTCTTTAGTATGTGAGCCTCCAGGGACTGTTTCCTTCTTCTGTGGGTAGCCGTGTTGAACTTCAGGCAGTGCTGACAGGAATCCACGGGGTGGTCGGGGCCTAGGCAGATGAGACACCGAGAACGGCGGTCCTTGTGCGGGAGTTGGGCGCCGCACGAGTTTTTGTGCTCGGACGTGGTAGGGGACGACATACACAGCACGTAAGAGAATCCTGACAAATATTTTAGAAAAACGAAAACCGATGGTATAACTACCGCGACGATTGACTGATGAGCAGTGGAACTTGACTGCGGCGCTGTGTAGCAAATGGCTGAAAAGAACTGAAGGCAGGGCGTGGAGGGACCGCCTTTATACCGACGCTGCCAGACGCTGGTCAATGATGTGGGGGCGGTCCCTTGCCAGAGACTGCTAGCTAGAAATTTTTCCGTGGGGTCCTGATGCCTGCCGGCTTCAGTCTTATATGTAATTACCTACTGCAAGAGCCCTCTCGAAGTAAGATCAGTTGCTTCTTTTCCTGCCTATGGGACTTTGTGGCTGTCATATAGTAGCTAAGAGCTCTCTTGACATCAAGGCTGTGCAGCCTGGCACCACCAGAGCATGAACGCTCAGTAAAGAGAACAGGTAAGGTGATGGACTGGCTCAAATGAAAGTCAGAGACCACCTTTGGGAGAAATTTTCTGTTGGTTCGCAGGACCACTTTGTCCCTGTGGAATGAAAAGAAGTCCTGCTAAATACAGAGAGCCTGGAGCTCACTGATCCTTCTGGCAGAAGTGATTGCCACTAGGAAAACTGTTTTCCATGCGACATATTTCAAAGGAGCTGAAGACATGGGCTCAAAAGGGGGGGCCCATAAGTTTGGCAATACAGATATTTAGATCCCAGGCTGGCACCGGTTCCCTGATTTGGGGGGGGGTGCAGGTGGGCCATACCTTTAAAGAACCTTTTAAAGATAGAATTTGATGCCAAAGAGACATTCTTCCCAGCTGAAGTGTAAGCAGACACCGAAGCCAAATGTACTTTTACGGTAGAAAGCTGCAGTCCCAACGAATGCAGATAAGTAAGGTATTCCAGCACAAGTGGAACCCCTGCTTGGGTTGGTACTATGTTCCTGGTGGAGCACCAGATAGAAAATCTTTTCCATCTAGAGGTGTAGGTTTTCTGGTTGGAAGGTTTCCTGTATCCCCTTATGATATCCAGCACCCTTTCCGAGAGATGCAGATTAGCATACTCTTAAGTCCTCAAGAGCCATGCTTTTGAGTCTGAGTGACTTGAGGTTCGGGTACAGGAGTCTCCCCTGACTGGAGGTTAGCAGGTTGTGCCTCCGGGAAGGTGTATTGGTTCGGCCACAGACATGGAGAGCAGCAGAGAATACCATGGCTGTCTGGCCCAGTCTGAGGCTACCAAGATCATTGTGGCTGACTGGGCCCTGAGCTTGAACAACACCCTGTACACCAGAGGGAATGGAGGGAACGCATACAGGTACCTCCCTGACCAGTCCAGAGTCGGAGCATCCAGGGGTACTGTTCCCATAGCTGGAGGTCTGCAACAATACTGTGGCAGGTGATGACCTTCGTGGGATGAAAAGAGATCCCTCTCTGGGAAATCCAGAGCTTTGGTTTGGGTGTCTTGAGTAAGGTTTGTGGCTCTTAACCAGGCAAACCTCCTCTGAACAACTGTATTTGCCATCCGCCTAGCAGCAGTGTCACTGTTTGCTGCCATCTGGAACTGATATTTGGCAGCCTCTAAGCCAAATCTGGCAGTTTCAGTAAGGTCTGCTGAATGGATAGAAGGAGCCTTGCCTGTCATAGCCATGACAGACTGCCAGAGGGATTTTTGGTACTGGGCTGCATAGGCCTGGAAATTAGCTCGTCTCATGGACCATAGAAGCTGATAAACAGCCCTTTCTGGCCATACTGTATTTTCTTTGACTCCTTCTCTGGAGGGTGAGAAGCAAGAGGAACTTTGCCTTATCACAGGCTGCAGCTTGTACCACCCCCTGGTGGTCAGGGTGGGAAAATAAGAATTCAGACCCATCCCTGTCAAGCTGGTACTTTTTGTCCAGCCTTTTATCAAAAGGTGGGACTGACTCAGGTGTTTGGAGGAGTTTTACTGCATCCCTTCTGAAAAACATATTTATAGGGTGCAATAGCTTTCTTGTGGGTGTTAACCCCATCAATTCTAAGTATTCTGCCTCCTCCTCATCTTCTATCACCTCAGTGGTAGCGATATCCAGTGCATCCACCATTTTTCTGACAAAAGAAAAATGAGATGAGTAATCCTCCGATGATTTAGGAGGAGAGCCAAACTCCTGCTCAGGAGAGACTTCAGTCTCCATAGGCTCTCCCTCCTCCTCCTCCTCATATTCCCCATAGTCATCACGTTCATGCAGAGAGGACTGGGTAAACTCGGCCAGGGTCTGGGCTGTAGACTGCTGTCCAGCAGGCAGCAGACCCTGCAAGGCTTGTAAAACTTTAAATGCCTGTGCAAATTTCCAGAGGAGAAGGCATGGTTACAGACACAGCAGAAGCCTCCATAGGCTGACCAGCAGGGGGTTCAGTGTGTTTAGTTTTCATAGTTTTTTCTTGGGAACCAGAAAGTTAGCCGGTTCAGCAAGCCTTTTTGTACCCATATCGGGTATAAAGTGTGGCTCCTGAGGTTTCACCCACAAAGGGCATCAGCTGGTCAGAGCCAGAGGGACCCTTTGGTGGAGGCAATTTCTTTTTAAGCCTTTCCAAACATTTTCATGCGTTTTTTCAGGAAAGGTCTTACAGATTTCCCAATCTGTCTTTAAATGATCATAATCAAGGCAAACACCACAAGAATTGTGTCTATCTGCCTTGGCAAATACTTCTCCACACGCTGTACAATTTCTGAAACCGGGTTCACCGGTCTTTTTCTTAGGTTTTTCAGACATTCCAACAAAAAAATCCCACAAAACTGCAACCGCAATTAATTTAGACTTTTATCGGTTGTGGTCGGATCAGAACCAATCGGAACCATGACTGAAGAAAAAAAAGAACCGGGATTAGCGGTTCAGTAACCGATAATAGCTGTTACGAAAAAATTAATTTAAGCAACAAATTACCTCAACAAGAGAGTTTAAAGTGTAAAAAAACTCAGCTAAGGCTTAAAAAACCCCAGTTATACCAAACCGTGAGAAACTGAGAAAATTAGTAATTTAACTAAAATAAGCTAACGGCATACCTCTCAACCTCTCAGCATTAAAAATCATAGCACTGGCCTTTAAAAATCATAGCAAAGGACCCGAATGTGTAGCACTCTTATTTTAAACAATAGTATGTCTTCAAATAGTGGGCCCCATATAGTTAGTGATGAGGACTGTATCTGTCAACTTAGTTCAATGATTTAATAGTTTGTGTGTCCAGAAACAGCTCTAACATTATTAAGAACATCAGTAAACCTATGCGGAGCAAGGGTAAATTTGAGTGTGAAAATCATAGTGCTATGCAAAATTCATAGCAGTTGAGAGGTATGACTAACGGTTTTACTATAAACAAAAGATAAGGGCAGCAAACAAAAACAAAATAATACTTATTCACGATGAGATTATGTCAGAGTATTTAGCCTTGACGGGCGGAGAGAGAAATCTGAGGGAAGAATATAGGCAGTTGATAGGTGGCAGCATTTGAAAAAGCAGCACGTGCCAATGATTCCATCATTAGCATAATGTTCCATCTCCGGGTAGATCTGGATTAAAGGCATACTGCATAAGAGTTAGGAATATTGGAGTACTCCTGGGGTAAGAACAATAGGCTACTCACCAGTAACTGTAGTTCTAAGAGTGGTATTATAGTTCACATCCACACATGGACAGCTCCACCAGAACTGCCGATGTGTCGTAATGTCTTCGAGCTAAGCTCTTCCAACCACCCGGGCAGTATATCCTCTGGCTCTGCCCTGTGACATCAGATCTTGCACGATGGAAGCAGGGATCCATGTGCCAGGGGAGGCCAGATGAAAGGTGTGGCTGTGAACTATATATCACTCCTAGAATGTACAGTTATGTAAGAACTTACCGTAACAGTAGATCTTTGAGGGGTATCTCTTGCAGCAGGTAATACATGAGTCGTTGCCATAGGGTGCTGTGGTGCATGGCAGCTCTCTTCTAGCAGTCATTTTCAGGGACCACTCACACATGAAATCATCCTCCTGTTTCCTATATAAGAGCGGGCGGTCCCTGGTATCCTCAGTTCCCCCCCCGGACTCAGTTTGATAAGCGAGGACCGAGGGAGATCCGACGTACCACAGGTATCCCTTCCCATAAATGATTGGATCAGATATTGTTCTCCTTGAGAAGGAGGGGGATGGATCGTACCTGCTGCAAGAGACACCCCTCGAAGATCTACTGTTACAGTAAGTTCTTACATAACTGTACTATCTTCCACGGGGTGATCTCTTGCAGCATGTAATACACTTGGGATGATTCCCAAGCAGTGAACCCAAGAAGGGTGGAATTATGACAGAAGGCCTTGTAGGACAGCTCAGCCAAAGGCCGTCCTACGATGTGAAACAATGTCTACGTTGTAGTGCTTCATGAAGGTATGTATTGTGGACCATGTGGTAGCATTGCAAATATCTGCAACAGAAGCTCCTCTGAAGCAGGCGGCTGTAGCTCTGGTAGAATGGGCCTGGATAGTTCCTGGTACTGGTTTGTTATTTTTGCTATAACAAAAGGAGATACTGTGTGCTAGCCAATTACAGGGGGTCCGTTTAGTAACTGGGAGACCTTCCCTGGTTGAGGCGAAGGTAACAAAGAGTTGAGATGTTTTTCTGATCGATTTGGTACGTTCAGTATAATATCGCAATGTACGATGGACATCTATGGTATGTAGGAGGTATTCTTCCCGATTGGAGTGCTCAGGGTAACAGACTGGCAGCTCTAGGGACCGATTTAAGGTGTGTTCGGAGACCACCTTAGGTAGAAAGAAAGGATTTGTTTGAAGTGCCACTCCTGAAAAATCAAGTAAGGCTCTTTACACATGAGGGCATGAAGCTCGGAAATACGGTGAGCAGAAGTGACCACCACTAAAAATAGTGTCTTCCAAGAAAGGAAACGGAGGTCACAAGTAGCTGCCAGTTCAACAGGTTCAAGAGTAAGTTTTTCTAAAAGGAAATTGAGATCCCACGGAGGAGTGGGTCGTCTAACGGGAGGTTTAATATGTAACATTCCTCTTAGAAACATTTTGGCTAAATGATGTTGATACAGTAATCTTCCATCCAGAGGTACATGGAAGACCAAAATAGAGGCCAGATGGATCTTAACAGAGTAGTAGTTCAACCCTGTCTCGGCAATTGAGGCTAGGTAATCCAACACTTTAGTCAGTGGACATAAATTAGGGTCCAACGATCGTGAAGCAGCCCAAATGTAAAAATGTTTCCATTTGGCATTGTAAGTTTTCCTGGTCGCTGCTTTATGTGAGGCTAATAGAATATTGGCCACAGGGGATGAGACCTGGAGACAAGCTATGAAGGAGTCTTCAGGAGCCAAGCATGAAGGTGTTGGTGGTCTTCTCAGGAGGAGTTTTTTGGAGAAGCTGTTTCTGTCGTCTTCTGGCTATCGTGAACTGCTCCTGTTGTTGTTTGCCTGTTGTCTGGTTGGCGAGGAACTGGGGGTCCCTGTTGATCATCCCTGGGCAGTGGAGACTATGGTATTAATGCTATCTTGTGTGTGTGGAGCTACCTACTGACTATCTGTTGACGTGGAAGCGTGGGTCTACTCTGTTCCTGGTTGTTCCATTGCCGGATTTCTCATTGTGCAGGAGTCAGGGTTTTGCCAGTGGGGAGCCGACTGGCTTGGCCTGGGGCTTCGAGGTCTTTGAGGAATCGGCCGGTGGGCCATTTCTTATTAAAGACCGAAGTTACAGCGGAAGAATATTCCTGGTGGTGGTTCTCCTGGGTCAGATTATTTGGACCCCTGCTAGTGTTCCTGGTGACTGACAAACTTGGTCTCTGCATATTCTGAGAATCTGATACCCCACTTGAAAACCCATAAGAAGATTCGCCTGGATAAAGTTCTGGACTTTGGCTACGGTCTGATTTTGACGAATTATACCTGGAAACAGTGAAAATGCATTTTACTTTGTTAATACTATTTATGGCTCTGTCTTCTATGTGAGAGGTAGTTTGATCTAAGCCTTTTGCTTCAAATCTACCAGGTAGTGAGAGTGCCTGGTTAATTTGTCTTTTATTATTTTAGTCTAAACCTGCCATCGTGAGAGGTTGTGCAGGGGGATATTTTGCTGTACTGTTCCTATGAGTAACTTAAGTATCGGACTATTATCCTTCTCACCTAGCCTTTCTGCCTTTATAAGAGACTGTGCAGATCAGATATTGTGTGACATTTTTTGGCTAAGTGTGAACTTTTTATTAGTTTTTATTTTATTGTTTTCCTCTACTCTCTGGTTGAGAGAGAACTGGTGGGGGGGGTTTGTATTTCCAAGTTTGAATTATTTGAGCTGTTTTTGAATTTTATTTTGGTTTGGTTTAAGATTATATGTTTAATTAGACTTATTTTGGGGGTTTATATAATTTAAGTTTATATATTTTATATCATTGTTTTGGTTTAGTTGTATTGTAGCGGCATGTGTCGGCCTACAATCCCCATGGTGGTCACATTCTTCATCCTCCTTAGCTATGCCCTCCACCCTTTTATCCTCCCCCTCTCACTTTGATATATACCAGCGTTGTAGAGCATTGGGGTGCCTCGGAGAGGAGGAGGGTGGAGGGCTGTAGACTCAAGGAGGATGGGCGAGGCCCTCGTGCTCCTGGAGTAGTGAGATCTAGAAAGCGCCCTGGGGCGAAATGAAACCCAGACCGTGGTTTGCCCTGTCTGGTGTCCATACCAAGGGCACTACGGAATTTGGTAGGCAGATGAGCTTGACAGGCTCCGAGGTTCGTTCAACCCGGGCGGTGTTATGCAATGCTAGGTCCGTCAGAAACAAGACCGGCATTATTGCTGATCTTGTTGGTTCGGTGGACTTAGCTTGCATCACTGAGACCTGGCTGGATGAAAATCCAGGCCCCACGTTGGAAGCCACGACTCCGGCCGGGTACTCGGTGATACACCGCCAGATATTGGACCACGGGGGTGGGGTTGCAGTTTGTTTTAAGACGGAATTAGACCTCACGAGTGTGGTTGTGGGGGAAGACTGAGTCCTTTGAGTGTACAGTGGTAGCTGGTGTTGGCATTCGAATCGTACTCATCTACTGTCCACCAGGAGATAGGAAACGGTTCTTACAGGAAGTGGCAGACTTCATTGTTGACATGTCATTGGGAGTCGCCCAGATTGATGGTTCTGGGTGACTTTGACGCCTGGGTCGACGATGAACTCTCGCAATTTGGTAATCACTTCCTCCAATTAATGACTTCTTTGGGCTTTACACAGGTGTTTTCCACTGCTGCCCATAAATCTGGACATTCCTTGGACTTAGTCTTTCTCCTAGGGATTGACATTACTGATTTGGGGGTGGAACCAGTCGTATGGTCAGACCACTGCACCGTGGGGCTCAATTTTAATACCCACCTGAGAAGGCCTACCCCTGTGGAGATGGCGAGATACCGCCCTTTACGGGATATTACTCCCCCAAGGCCTTGCGGCGGCTCTTGACTTCTTGTCCCCCGCATTGGTGAGCTGTAGTCCAGAGACCTTGGTGATGGCCTATAATAGGGCAGTTGTTTTGGCTCTGGATATTATTGCTCCTGTTCGTGTATGACCCCTCTCCCTTCGTCCCAAGGCGCCCTGGTTTGATGGGACGTTGAGGGAGATGCGGAGACAGGGGGCGAAGATTAGAACGCTGCTGGCGCAGATTCGCCAGTGATACCGACCGCCTTAAATTGATGGACCATTATTCTGTCTATCAATCTGCAATCTCCCATAAGAAGGCAGAATTCCTGTCCAGGGAGAGCTGCTGCTAGGAACCGACCGGCTCAGCTGTTTCGAACTGTGGACAGGCTGTGCAACCCAGCCTGTCTACAAGTTCGGAGAGCTTTTTCGCAATTAGAGTGTGAGGAGCTCGCTCGTTTCTTCGCTAATAAGGTGGCTGACATCAGGGCGAATCTGCGTCCTGTGGCTTCTAAGGGGGATGCGGTAGAACAGCGTGAGTTCACAGTGACTCAGTTTTCGTGGTGTTCCTTCAGCAGACCTGATTTCGTGGATGTCATGAGGATTATCCATGGTATGCGCCCTACGAGCTGTAGTTTGGATCCTGGGCAGACTTCCCTAATATTGGGTTGCTGTGACATCATCGGTCCAATCCTTGTGCAAATAGTCTGGTGCTCCCTGGAATCGGGTGAGTTTCCTAGCTCCCTGAAAGAGGCGGTGGTGACACCGCTCTTGAAGAAAGCTGCCTTGGACCCAGACTGTTTCACAAACTACAGACCTATCTCAACCCTACCCTTCATTGGGAAGTTGATTGAGAAAGTAGTGGCGGTCCAATTGGAGAGCCATTTAACCATCCATGACATCTACGAACCCTTCCAATCCGGTTTTCGCAAAAGACATAGTACCGAGACTGCGCTGGTTCGGGTGCTTAATGATCTCCTGAGGGCGAGAGACCAGAAGAGACGTTCTATTCTAGTTCTTCTTGATCTCTCTTCAGCTTTTGACACCGTGGATCACGTGGTGTTGTTAGCATGCCTGAGGCAGATCTGTGGAATATCGGGAACCGCCCCGATGGTTCACCTCATTCCTCACTGGGAGATCACAAAGAGTTGTGTCGGGGATCTTTTCCTCTGGCCCAATTCCTTTGTTGTGCGGGGTGCCTCAGGGTTCTGTGCTATCTCCCATGTTATTCGAGGTGTATATGCTGCCCCTCGGAGACATTATAAGACGGTATAAGCTGAGGTTTCACTGCTATGCAGATGATACCCAGCTATACCTGTCTTTTGCTCCTGACCAGAATGGAGCTCTCTCGGTGTTTAACAACTGTCTGAAAGAAATCCAGGATTGGATGGATCCTAGTTGGCTGAAGTTGAACTCAGAAAAGACAAGAGGTTTTGGTAGTGGATCCGGGTTGTCGGATAGAGAGGCCGCCTGTTGGTGCACCCTCAGGAATTTTTCTTGGGGGTGTGTCACTCCCAACCTCTGAACGGGTGCGTAACCTAGGGGTTATCTTGGATGACAGGCTGACACTACAGTCACAAGTGTCAGCAGTCATCAAGACTTCCTTTTACCATCTTAGAATATCGCTAGAGTGAAGCACCTTGTTCCGTCTGACTCGTTACCAACGTTGGTCTATGCCTTTGTGTCCTCATGCTTGGACTACTGCAACGCCCTGTATTTTGGGCTTTCTGGAGTTGAAATCCGCCGCCTCCAGCTAGTGCAGAATGCAGCAGCCCAGGTTTTGACTGGGGCAAGCAGATCTTGCCACATCTCCCTGGTGCTGTGCGATCTGCACTGGCTTCCCGTTAGGTGGCGGATCACCTTTAAAGTCTGTTTATTGACTTTCAAACCCCTACATGATCAGGGTCCAGCTTATCTGAAAGATCTTCTGGTTTCTTACTGCCCGGGCCGATTACTCCGCTCGGCCGACGAGGGGTTGCTAGAGATTCCAAGAGTGAGCCTAAATTCACCTGGTTGCAGAGCTTTTTCTTATGCTGCTCCCACTCTTTGGAATTCTCTACCCAGTCGGTTGCTGCAGTGCACCTCCATGGAGGAGTTTAAGAGAGACTTAAAAACTTATCTGTATCAGTCTGCCTTTTTGGATTATTGATTGTGTTAGATTATTTTGAGACTGAAGTTTTATCTGTGTTTTATTATGCTTGTACAGCGCCTTGGAAATTTGAAAGGTGCTTTAGAAATAAAATTTATTATTATTATTATAGTGATCTCAGGTTGGGATGCAGAACGGTCCCTTGGTTCTGAGTCAACAGATCTGGTCTGATTGGTAATGGAGTGGGTTCCGCCACAGAGAACTGTTGAAGTAGGGGGAACCACACCTGCCAAGGCCACAGAGGGGCTATGAGAATCATGGTGGCAGGTTTGAGTTTCAGTAGAGTCATAGAAACACAGAAACATAGAAGTTGACAGTAGATAAGGACCGCAAGGCCCATCCAGTCTGCCCATTTTTTCTACTTTATGAATGTGCCATAGGCCTGTACTCTGTCAATGGCCTATCTATTCATACTCATCTTTATTGCTCCCTTATGCCTGTCCTATGCCTGTTTGAAGCCCTGCACTGTATTCATATCCACCACTTCCTGAGGTAAGCCGTTCCATGCATCCACCACTCTTTCTGTGAAAAAAAAAAAAAACTTCTTCACATTCCCCCTTAATCGGTCTCCCTCTAATCTCATGCTGTATCCTCTTGTCCTATTTTTTTAATTTTTTTTATATTGAAACATGTTAGACTCTTTCACCTTGTTAATGCCCGTTGTAGGAGTGGGACAGAGCATCTATAGACTGCCTCTTTCTGCTCGGGATAATGGAGTAGTACTCTGGGGAGGCAAACGCGGGGTTCCCACAAGTGAAAGATCCTCTGATGAACTTCATGATGAAGTGTCCATTTGTGTGTGTGGAGGACTGGTGACTGAGAACGTTGGCCAGGGTATTGTGGCGTCCTGCTAGATGGACGGCTGTTAATAGAAGGTGTTGTATGGCCTCCTGCCAAACCTCCATCGTCTCTCTGCAGAGTGTAAAGAACTTCGTACCCTTCTTGTTTGTTGAGGCAATACACCACTGCGGTGTTGTTCGACTGAATCAGTAGTGGTCCTGGGGAGAAGTGGGTCCGGAAAGCCTGGAAGGCTAGGCGGATGCCCACATTTCCAGGAGACTTATGTGGGGATAAGTGGAGGAGTGGGACCATCTGCCCTGTGTCCTGTAGGGGCCTGGGTGCACACCCCATCCTTCCAGAGAAGCATCCATGGTTAACGTCTGCTGGGGTGGGGAGACTAGAAGGGCTTGCCTTGAGAAAGGCTGGCATGCTGGGTCCACCAGGAGAGGGCAGACCACAGAGTGGGAGTAACTGACTTTGTCTTCGAAGTCTCCGGTTCTTTTACACCATTAGTTTTGAAGAACCCACTGGACTGATCATGTGTAGACGGGCAAACGCTACCATAGGGATGGCAGCTGCCATGTGCCCTAGAAGGCATAAAAGTCGTCTGGCTGTGATAACTTGCCGAATTTCAACCTGGGCTGCCAGAGACAGAAGTTTATCTCGTCTGTCAGCAGGGAGGTAAGCCCTGGCAGAGGCGGTATCTAGGACTGCTCCTATATATTGGAGCGACTGGGCAGGGGTTGGACTGGACTTCGGCCAGTTGATTGTGATCCCCAAGGAATGGAAAGAGTTAAGGGCTGCCTGAAGGGAGGAAAGCAGAGAAGTTTTAGACTCTGCTTTTATGAGCCAGTCATCCAGATATGGGAAGACTAAGTGTCTTTCCTGTCACAGGGCTGCTGCCACTACCGCTAGGCACTTGGTAAACACTCTTGGAGTGGATGAGAGACCGAACAGGAGTGCTCGAAATTGGTAATGTTATCCCAGCAGGTAAAAGTGAAGGAACCGGTGGTGGGCAGGGTGGACGGGGATATGCAGATAGGCATCCTTCATATCCAGGGCACAGAGCCAATCCCCTTGTTTCAGCATTGGCATGATGGACGTCAGGGTGACCATCCGGAAACTTTTGCACTGAATGTGTAAATTCAGTTGTCTGAGGTCTAGTATAGGTCTGAGATCTCCAATTCATTTGAGCACCAGGAAGAAGTGGGAATAAAATCCCTGTTGGTGCTCTGATGGAGGGACTGGATAGACAGCTTTCTTGAGCAGAAGAGCATGGAGTTCCTCCTGGAGAATAGGAATGTGGTTGGGTAGATAAAGGACAGAGCAGGGGGGATGACAGGGGGGCCTGGATGTGACCTTGTGTGTGTGATCCCTCTTCATTATCTGTAGTACTCACTCATTCGATGTTATTGCCTGCCAGATGTCTAAATGGAGGGCAAAGTGACCACCCGCAGCTTCCGAGGGCTGATCGAGGAAGCCCGGGCAATGCCCCAGTTGGTCACTGGGAAGCAGACTGGCCAGCCTCACTTGGAGGGTGGGAGTGGGAGACCTTGATGGCAGAGGTGGCGGTCCTGGAAGAAGGCTGGGAGCGACCACGGGATTTGCCTCTGTGTGAACCTCTATATTTACCTCTTTTTGAATAAAAGGAGGATTGGGGACAGTAAGATGGTTGTGAAGTATGGTACATGCCATGTACTGTACGTAGTGTCTGTCCCAACGACTGGAGATCATCTAGAAGCATTTGGATACCTGGACAAAAAAGTTTGGACCCATTAAAGGGGGCATTAACCACTTTATGTTGTACATCTGTTGTAAAGCCCGAGAAGCGGAGCCAAGCATGGCAGTGCAGGGTAATGCCTGTTGCTGACATGCGGGCCGGAGTATCGATCGCATCATATCCCGAACGGAGTAGGTGTCTGGAGATGGAACTGCCAGTAGATATTGTGGCCAATACTTGATCTTTTCTCCTGAGAGGGAGGGAGTTTATTGACTAACTCTATAGCACATGACCAGAGTGTACGCTGGTACTTAACCGTATGTCCCATATAGTTTAGGATTCTGAGATTCATGGTATCTGCCTGGAATACCTTTTTCCCCAGATAATCAATTCTATGGGAATCTTTGTCAGGAGGTAAAGAGCTCATGTGCTTTGGTTGTTTAGTACGATCATGAGCGGCAGCAGTCACTACTGAATCTGCTTCAGGAAGAGTGGAGAGAAAGGGATGATCAAGAGGAGCCTGGTAAAGGTGATCTGCTTTATGGGGAACAGCCGGTACAACCGAAGGCTGGTTCCAGGCTGCAAGCACAGTATTTTGGCAGGTTTGTATAAGTGTGGGCACCACTATTACCTGCTCTTCTGATAGTTCTAAATAGTCTGCCTTGTCCTTTGTCATGTTTGGTAGTTGAAAATCCCATGACTTTTTGGATTTGGACCATCATCTCATAAAAAGATGGATCATCTGGAGGATAGGCAGCTGCCTGGCGGGATAGGTCCTCGTTTAGAGAGGAAATAGTAGAAAAAGAGGACTGGGGTTGGAAGTCCAAGTCTGGTAAATCCCCATCCTCCAAATCTCTGGTGAAATCTGCCAGAAATTCTGCCTTGTCTGATAGGTAATCATCTACGTATGAGGGGAGTGACCAGGGTGGAGAATGGTCCCTGTCACCCTGGAAAAGTTTCGGCAGAGGGGTAGGGGAATGGGATGGATGACTCGGCTCCTCTGGATCGGGAGGCTGAGAATGCCTAATGGCTTGTAGAACCTGCTGTACCACTGAGGCTATGTCCACTGAAGAGGGTGGGCAGAGAAAGAGGGGGTTTCTGAGAAACCAGGGGAATTGTGGAGGAAATAGGACATGAGGTTAAGCAGCTCTAGCACCTGGGTGATAAAGCTCGTGGTCCCGATCCCTGACCGCCTGGCCCCTATGAGCGTATGGTTGTGAGGGAGGAGGGGCCGTATGAACTGCAAATGCAGCAGGTTTCCCCATGGGCACGCGACACCAGTCGACAGGGCAGCAAGGGAAGAAGCAGTAGAATGCTTAAATGAAGACGTCGACAGGAAATGACCTACTGTCGACGGGACGTTGATGGAACCAACAAATGGTTCATCAGAAACTGCTGAAAGAATGCTGGAAAGCGCCAACGAGAGGGTGAAAACCCCCGTCGACGAGGAGGCATGTTTAGAGCGCGTCAATGGTGGAGCACCTGTGATGGTGGCCATCAACGAATGTTTGCCCAAAGAGGATGAGGAGGGCTTCTCCTCTTTTTTGTGCTTTTTATGGGAATCAGTGGATGGGGAGCCCTTTGGATGGGCCCCCGAATTCTTTAACACAGACAATTTCTGCTCCATAAGATAGGATTCTATCTCCTGCAGCCGTCAATGGGTTGCCTGGTTGAATTCCTGACAATGAATGCAGGAGATGGTGTCGTGAGTGGGTCCCAGACGCCTTACACAAGTGGTGTGGTTGTCGAAACGGTAGATTTTCCTACCGCAATGACAAGCGCAAAATAGCACTGACTTGCTTGTAGATTCTTTTAACATTCGTTGATGTAGAAAGTGAAATGGAGAAGTTCCGCTTCTAGCTCAAGTTCTCGATGACTGCTGCGTGCAAGCGGAAGACGGCGGGAAAATGAACTGAGGATACCAGGGACCGCCCACTCATAAAGGAAACAGGAAGATGATGTTGGGTGGGCAGCCGCTGGAAAAGACTGCTAGAAGAGAGCTGCTGTGCACCACAGTGCCCTCTGGTGACGACCCCAGAGTACTACCTGCTGCAAGAGATCACCCTGTGGAAGATCTACAGTTACAGGTGAGTATCCTATTTTTCTAGGGGTGTGGATACAGTTCACTATCCACACACAGGCAGACTTCCAGCTGTTCTCTGGGAGGAGGGGGCAAGGCGAGCACCTCAAGTTGGCAAACAGAGATTGGAGAATTGAGGTCCCAAGTGCAGCATCGCGACCAACTAAAGATTAATACTGTAATGGATGATTAAGGTGTGTGTTGACATCAAGGTGGCAGTCTTGCAGATCTCTTGGATAGAGTAATTTCTGGAAGCAGCTGCCAAGGCAGTGGTGTGTCTGGTGGAATGAGCCCTAAGCCCTATGGAAGGCTCCCTACCATCCAACCTATAGCAGAGGTCGATTCAGGATGTTATCCAACTGCCAATCGTCTGCTTTGCTGCTGATCTGCCAGGTGAGGCTTCAGCATATGTTACAAACAGCTGGCGAGCATCATCCCGAATGCCATCCGTGCACGCACTCCCTGTAACAGGAGACTGCCCTCTGCAGGTCCAGGGTATGGAGCCTGTGACTGGGCCTCTGAAGAAGGGTGTCTGAGGTATACCGGGAGGTTAGTCACCTGGTTAAGGCGAAACTCTGATACCACCTTTGGGAGGAACTTCATATGGGGGCTAAGGATGACTGTCCCTGTGGAAGACAAAATCCAGAAACTCCACCATGAGCACCTGGAGCTCATTAAGCTTTCTGACTGAAGAAATGGCCACCAAGGTCATCATTTTCCATGACAGGTGTGACATTTCACATCTGTGCACAGGCTTAAAGGGCTTGCCTATGAGCACAGCCAGAACCAGCAGGAGGTCCCAAGGTGGTGGTGGTTTACGCATCAGAGGGAATAGGCTGTCATAGCCCTTGGTGTAACCACTTCTCCTGGGACACCATCGGCATACCAGTCCATGGCTGGTATGCAGAGATGGCTGCCATGTTCACCCTGTGGGTCATCACTCGTAGTCCCACTTGGAAGAGAGACCAAAGGTACTCAACGTTACTAGCCACAGGGCAGGTAAGGGGTTCAAGCTCCTTGCCATGACACCAAATGGAAACTCTTCCATTTAACGACATAGCACCAATGAGTTGACTCTTTCCAGGAGGCATCCACAGCATGGAACACAGCTTCTAAAAAGACCCAAAGCCTGGAACTCTAACCACTCAGAAACCAGGCTGCGAGGTGCAGAGGCTGAAGGGCTGGCTGAAGGACCGTCCCCTGTCTTCTGGTCAGCAGGTCTGGAAGAAGAGGCAACTGCCACAGAGGTCTGCTGTTGAGAAGATCTGGATACCAGAACTGCCTTGGCTAGTCTGGAGCCATCAGGATCATCTGCCCCTTGACCACCACCTTGTGAATCAAGGGGAAAAGAGGAAAGGAGTATAGGAGGCTTGGGGTCCAGGGCCTCACAAAGGCATCCCCCAGCAGTATCCTGGACTGTGGGGGATGCGCGCAAAACAGCATCAGTTTTGCATTCTCCCAGGAGGCAAAAAAGATCCACCAGAGAGGTGACCCACTGGGAGAACAGACGGCTTATCTCCTGATGCAGGGACCACTCATGCGACGTCTCTCCCACCTGGCTCAGAGAGTCTGCCAGCTGACTGTGTACTCCGGCGACATGGACTGCCAGGAGATCAGCACCCAGGCCGCAAAAAAAGGGTCCAGGTGTGGAGAGCCTCTTGACACAGGGAAAGGGGGGAAAGGGAGTCAGTTCCACCCTGCCTGTTCAGATAGAACATGGTCATGGTGTTGTCCGTCTGGGCCTGCATGACCTGACCTCTTGACTAGAGGACCGAATTCAGTTAGTGCTAACAGCACTGCGTGGAGCTCCAGCAGGCTGATGTGGTGACCGGACTCCCTGGGTGATGGAACCCGTGGGCACTGCAGCATCTCAGGTGTGCTCCCCATCCCAGAGATGTATCAGTTGCGAGTGTGACAGTCCTGTTCTGGGCAGACAAATGGGACTCCTTCTTCCAGATGCACTGGGATCAGCCACTACTTGACATCCAACATCAGCTGGTCCAAAAGACCTAGGCACTGGGACCACTGATGGCCCAACTCCCACTGTAGGTGGCGCATCTGCCAGCAGGCCCACTGGGCCATGCTGGTGCAGAACATCATGTACCCTAGCAGCTGTGGGAAATCCTGGGCAGGGCATGAGAGCTCAATCTGAAATGATCAGGCAAAAGAGTCAAGATCCAATGCCCAGTCTGCAGGGAAGCAAGCTCTGGCCCACAGGGAGTCTAGCTCTGCCCCAATGAAATGAATCACCTGCGAGGGGATCAGTTCAAACTTGGTCAAGCTGACCAGCAGGCCCAAGTCTCTGCAGGTCTAGAAAGCCAGATCTTGGACCGCTCCACTGCCTCCTCAGAAGATCTGGCTATCAGCCAGTCGTCCAGGTAGGGATACACCCTGATGCCCGTGTGCTGCAAGATGGCTGCCACCACAGCGATGCACTTAACGAAGACCTTGGGCACAGACTACAGACCTAAGGGCATGACCTATAATTGATAGAGAACCTCTTCTGTGCGGAATTAGAGGTACCACCATCGAGCCAGACACACTGGGTGGAAGAATGTGTCCTGGAGATCCACAGAGCAGAACCACATGCCCTGCTCCAGGGATGGTACGGTATGATTCAGGGTTACCATCATCCTGAATGTGTGCTTCCACATGTACTGGTTGAAATCATGCAGACCCAGTATGGGGCGCCAGCCTCCCATCCATTTCGGGACTAAAGTACCCGGACAAGTACCCTGATTTGCCAGGGCACCTGGGACATGGGCTATAGCCCCTTTTGCAAGTAGCTGAGTGATGTTCTCCCTCAGGGCAGACAGTGTGTCCTGCGACATTGAGGACTCCCACTGGTAAGGTGGGAAAGTCTCGAAATCTAGAGGCAATCCTCTGCTCACCAACTCTAGGACCCAGTTCTCCGTGGAAATAACAGACCAACATGGCCAGAAGACTGCACAGGTGGGAGGTTGGCACACCCCAGGCCCTTCACTGGGTAGTTTTGGAGGGGCCACTGGCAGCCAGGGTGCCACTTCTCCTACCCCACCTCTTTTTTTCCCCTTGCCAGAGAACTTGGCCTTGGGCACCAAGCCTGGTATTGTCTCTGCTGGGATTGAGGTGGCTGGAAGGACAAGAACTGAAAGGTCTTTTTCATCATTTCTGGGCCTTAGGGCCCTTTTGGAACAAAGCCAGAATCCATGGTGGCACTAGATTTCTCAATCCTTGTGAGATTACCTTTTACCCTGGGCCAAAGAGGTCAGTACCTAGAAGGGGGCATTGGCCCGCTTGTGCTGTGTGTCTGCAGTGAAGGTGAACAACCTCATCCAGGTCCAGCAACTCATCTTGTCGGACACTGCCATTGCACTTGTGGTGGACAGGGCTCTCCCCTTTGGCCTGTAGGGCCTGACACACCTCCCGAAAATCTTCTGTTAAAGGGCCCTCCAACACTGGCCCCAGCCAGTAGTAGCGGGGACATTGCCCACCACAGCTGCCACCGTTGCTGCAGCAGAGGCCAACTTGCAGTCTTCTGGCCGGAGCTTCGGATCCCTGTTGGCCGGCCAGCTGAGAAGAAGCAGGGCCATGCAATCCTCCAAAGAAGGGAGCATTTCCAGACACAGGTCACAGCCAGCAATGTTGTGAACAACCCCTAAGCATTACAGGCAAGACACGTGTAGGTCAGTTTTCGACACGTGACACAGAACTTGCAAACTGGCTTCTCTTCCTTGCAGTCCATCTTCTGTTGATGACACAGTTGGAGTAAGAGAGGAGAAGCAGTCAAGGAACAACTGCAAGTGTTGAAAGTAAACTGAGAAACTCATCAATGGCACACTTGGTAACCTACAATGCTGTAGAGCTATGAAGGTGGAAACTGGACCCAGTGGACAGGAAGACCTGATGTCACAGGGTGAAGCTGGAGGATTCATCGCATGGGTGGTGGGAGGAACTTAGCTTGAAGATGTTCCAACAAATCAGCAATTCTGGTGGAACTATGTCACGATAATGTTTAAGTACTACGTGCTGATCTCACATATGTCAAACCCCTTTTATGTTTTTAATTTTAGCAAAATTAAAAAGTACCAATTGTGCTTATTTTTAAATATTTCCTCAAGTCCCCCAGCAGCAACTTACCTCTTGAGGATTTCAGAAGTCCACTTTCCCAAATGTATTACTGGTTCTCTTTCTGAGAGGAAGGCACTGTAGAGTACAGTTACGCAAGAACTTACCGTAACAGTAGATCTTCGAGAACAGCTCTTGCAGCAGGTTACGCTATTAGGACCGAAGCCGGCAGCCGTAGGACCCCATGGAAAACTTCTAGCTAGCTATACCCAGTGAGGGACTGCCCACGACGTCGGCCCTACCCCAACTTCAGATACCTCATAAAAGGGGCGGTCCCCCATCAACACTCAGTTCTCCCGCCAGAGACTCCCGGCATAGCGATGTCAATCTGAAGGGGAGACCGAGGATCCACTTCCAGAGGAAGACTAATGAAATTTGTTTGAAATTTAAATGAAGAGAAGTATGCCTCCTGAGGGGAAGGTGGGAGGGGAAACTAACTGCTGCAAGAGCTGTTCTCGAAGATCTACTGTTACGGTAAGTTCTTATGTAACTGTACTATCTTACTTCGCGAAACAGCTCTTGCAGCAGGTTACACCATTAGGACTGCGTTCCAAGCAGTACTGGTAAAAAAAAAAAAAAAAAATTTTTTGGTGGAGGGGACTCTTAGAGGGTGTGAGAAACGGGGAGAGATCTCTCAGGAAAGTGGCCTCAGAGGACTGTAAGTCCAAAGCCTGCCCACACCTGAAAGCTATGTCCAGGCTATAGTGCCTGAAGAATGTGTGCACTATGCTCCAGGTAGCCGCCGCGAAAATAGTGGAGGCTGAAACATTCCGCAGTGAAGCAAACAAAGTGACTACTGCCCTGGTGGAATGACCCTTTACCTGTCCAGGAAGGGGTTTGTTCCGCTTCTGATAACAGAAGACGATGCAGTTAACCAACCACTTCGCTAGTGTCTGTCTGGACACTGGTACCCCAAGCATTCCGTGGGCGAAGGACAAACATCTGATCGGACTGATGGTGAGGACTGGTTCTGCTCAGATAATATCTGAGAATTCTATGCACACCTAGGGTATGGAGAGCTTCTCCTTTGTTTGAATAATTGGGAAAGTAGACTGGTAAGTCTATGTCCTGACTGAGGGCAAGTTCTGACACTACTTTGGGAAGGAACTTAGGATTTGTTCTCAAGGACACCTTGCCCTTGTGAAATACTAAATAAGGTTCTTTGCACATGAGTGCATGGAGCTCCAACTTTCTCTTTGCTGACGTGACTACAACTAAAAATAGCGCCTTCCAAGAGAGAAGGTGCAGCTCGCAATCCGCAGCTGATTCAAAGGGAGGTAATGTCAGTTGCGCTAAAACAGAAAGGATGTCCCAAGAAGAGACTTGTTCCTTAACTGGTGGCTTAAGGTGGAGGATGCCACATAGAAAGGTATGGGAAACCTCTAGCTGTGCTAGTGATTTCTTTCCAATCGGTGCATGATCAGCTGAAACAGCACAGAGGTGCACCTTTATCGACGAGTACGCAAGTCCTGCTTGTGACAAGGAAAGAAAGTAATCCAGGATAGATTTCTCCGAACAAAGAAGGGGATCTAGACCCTTGATAGAAGCCCAAAGACAAAACCTGTGCCACTTCATGGCGTAGGTCGCCTGGGTTGAAGGCTTCCTTGCCGCCACTAGGACATCTGCCACCTCATCCAATACTTTGTGTCAGAATATGGCTAAGTCCTTAGGAGCCAGGCGTGCAGGTTCAGAGACTTGAGGTTCGGGTGAACCAGAGACCCTCCTTCTGGGACAGCAAATGCGAGCTGATTGGAAGGGCAATCGGGGAGTCTTATGCCAACTGATGAAGGGGGGGAAAACAAATCTGTCTGGGCCAGAATGGTGCCACCAGAATCATGTTCGCCCCTTCAGCCTGCAACTTGAGCAAGACCCTCTGGATCAAAGGGAAGGGAGGGAAAGCATAGAGAAACCTGCCTGTCCAAGAGAGGGACAATGCATTTCACCAGAAAACACCAGGCCCTGGATCTATCGAGCAGAAATTGGGCAGTTTTGTGTTGTATAGGGGGCACGAAGAGGTCTAGATCTGGTGTTCCCCACCTGACGAATAATGTTTCTGCCACTGACTGAAGGAGTTGCCATTCGTGGGCGCTGGATCGAGACCTGCTCAAGAGATCCGCCAGCCTGTTGCAGACCCCAGGAACATGTACCGCAGACAGTGTGATGCCGTGTTGCATTGCCCAGTCCAATATCCTCATGGCCTTCCAGCAAAGCTGGTAGGAGTGAGTGCCTCCTTGTTTGTTGCTGTAGAACACCACTGATGTGTTGTCAGTTTGAAACAGTAAGGGTCCTGGGGGAATTTCAGGTCGTAATGCCTCACGTGCGTAAAAGAACCACCCTCATTTCAAGGATGTTGATGTGGAGGTGCACCTTCGACAGGGAACACAGACCTTGTGTCCTTTTGTCGTTCAGGTGCGTGCCCCAACCAGACCCTGATGCGTCCGTGGTGAGGATCAGACTGTGGGCAGGTGGTGAAAAGGGGACCCCTACTGAGAGGTGGTCGGGGACCAGCCACTATTTGAGGGCTGTGAGAACTGAATTGGGGACCGAAACTGGTTGATCCAGATGGTCTTGACACTGATCCCACTGGACTCTTGAGGGTCCACTGGGTCACCCTGATGTGAAGACGTGTGCAAGTAGAACTATAGCAATGGCAGCCGCCATGTGCCCTAGGAGGCGTAGCATGGTTCGTGCTGGGACCTGCTTCCTTGTACTGATCTATTAGATCAGCGCCTGGAGGCGTTCCGCTCTGTCCTCTGGTAGAAAGGCTCTGCCCCTGTGGGTATCCAGTACCACGCCGAAGAAACAGCAGCCTTTGTGAAGGTATCAGTGATGACTTTGCCCTGTTGATAGTGATGCCCAGGGAGTCGAACAGGGTATAGATGTCCTGCAGTGCCCTGTTTAACTCTGTCTGAGATGAGGCTGTTAGGAGTCAGTCGTCCAAATAAGGGAAGACATAGTGGCCTTGTCTCCTGAGGGCAGCCGTCACCACCGCCAGTCATTTGGTAAACACCCGTGGAGCCGACGAGAGGCCGAACGGGAGGGCCCGAAACTGGTAGTGTTGTACCTGAAACTCGAACCACAGGAACTTCTTGTGCGGTGGGGCAATTGGGAGACTAAGGTAGGTATCTTGCATGTCTAGTGAGACTAGCCAAGCGTCTGACCTGAGCATCGGGATGAGACCTGGCAAGGTGACCATTCTGAAGCGTTTGTATGCCACTGAGCTGTTGAGGTCGCTGAGATCCAGGATTGGGCGTAGATCCCCCGTCTTTTTTTGGGACCAGAAAGAAGTGGGAATAATATCCCCTTCCTCTCTGATTCTGAGGTACCTCCTCTATGGCCTCTTTGTCTAGGAGGGCAGAGATCTCTTGTTGGATAAGCGCTGCATGCTGTCCCAAATAGCGGGGAGTGCAGAGGCGGTCCCGGAGGATGTTCTAGGAACTCTATAGAGTGCCCTCTTTGAACGAGTTGGAGCACCCATTGATCTGAGGTTATTCTTTGCCACCCTGAGAGGTGGTGCACAAAACAACCCCCGACCCTCTCTTCCCTTTGATCCAGAGGGGAAGCAGGGGTCTGACAGAAGTCAGGTGGTGGAGAGGTTCTGTCTGGAGGGCTGGGGAGCTTTCGCATTCCTGGCTCCTTGGCCTCCAGGAAAATGGGGCTGGCCCTTCCGGTTAAAGTTACCTCTGGGCTGCTGGCCAGAACGGGGTTGCTGGCCTTGCTTGTTCTGAAAGCGGTTTTGGCCTTTGCGAAAGGGCTTCTGCTTTGGGTCTGTACATGGTCCGTACAGACCTAACGGCCATACCAGTGTCTTGCAGTTTGGTAATGATCTTCTCGGACTCATCCCCGAACAGGACCGATCAGTTAAACGAAACGTCTAAAATGCCCTTCTGGACACTGGGTGTAAAACCCGAGACTCTCAGCCATGAATCCCTTCTGAGGCAGACTCCAGCCGCTGCACCCCTCGCAGCTGAATCTGCCGAATCACAGGCAGCCCAGAGAACTTGTGTCCCCATGTCGGAGCCTGTTTCAAAAAGCTTCAACAGCTCCTCCTTCTTGTCTCCATCGGGAAGGTCCTTTACGGGGTCCTGACTCTGCTCCCACAAGGCATTCTGAAATTGAACCATATGGGTCATGTAGTTGAGTGACCGTATGGAACAGGTTGGCGCAGCATACATCTTTCTCCCCATGGAGTCTAGCTGTTTTGACTCACGGTCTCAGGGCTGCGTGCTGAGATGCTGGGGCCTTTGGGATCTATCATGAGTGGCCGTGATGACTAAGGAGTCCACCACCATTTTTTCCCCTCCAAGTAAAGGTCCTCTACAGGAGCCTTATATAGGCGGTCCGCCTTCTTGGGAACCGCGGGTGAGGAGTAGGGGCGCTTCCAAGCAGCCTTCGTGGCATTCTGAAAGGTGTCCACCAACGGTGGGACCACCACAGGTTTTGTGTCTTACAGCCTCAAATACCTTATTAGGCGTTGCCTCTCTGGGTCCAGGTCCTCTGTGTCCCGGCCCATGTTCTCCTGGATATGTCTCACTATATCTATGAATGATGGATCATCTGGGGGTGATCTTGGAAGATCACAAGGGTCTAGTGAAGGGACACTGGAAGGCGAAGGAGACCTGGAAGTGTCAGAGGTATCAGGGCGAGACTCCGAGGAAGAAGAGTTGGACCTCCTTCGAGGTTTCTTGTGCCTGTGAGTGCTAGGAGAGTGGGAAGGGATGCGAGAGTGGGACCGCTTCCACTTGTCCTGCTTGTTAGGCTTCACCCGGGACCAGCCCCTAGGCAGGGAAGTGTCTTCCTTAGGGGAGGTCTGTCCGGGGTTTTGGACCTAGGTGGGGGCAAGCTTTCCCCAGGAGGTTTTGTGGGGACCACATCCTTCCTAATGGTCTCCCACCAGTAGGAGAATAACTCCTTAACCTCCTCTATGTTAAGGCCTGATGACAGACCTGGCATTGGGTCCTTCCTGGGCATCTGCCCTGGACCAGAGTCTGGTCTCTGAGGTTCCGAGGTGCCCGCTGACGGGTCTTTAGGTGACCTTGGGTTTTATGGGGTATTTCCCTCCGTCTCCCAACATCTGGTCGTCAGTTACAGGCTGTGCACTGATGTCCATGCCGTCGTCATCCAAGGGTGCCTGACATCCGGTGTCTGGTACAGATGGGGGAGCAACTATCCTAGGGATTGACTCCTTAGGACACTTGGCAGGCGTCTAGTCGGCCAACCGCTTAGGGTTGTATGCCAGTTTAAGGGACGTCCGCTCCGAGGGCCACTTGGTGGACATCTCTGGGATACCCCAGGGAGGTTGGGAGATCAATCTCTGGTTGGTGTCCCGGCGCCGGTCCAGGGAGTTGGGGCCTCCTTAGGTAACCGACTTGGAGTGCGCCTTATGGGGTCGACCTGAAGCCTCACATCGGCCCCAGGAGCCTGAAGGTCAGCTAAAGGAAGAATCCTTTTTTTTTTTCTCCGGGACCTGAGGAACTCTCTCCAGCTACCTACCAGCCCAGCCCTTCCTCCCAGTCTGAAGCTTAGCGTTCCAGGCCGACCCTGCCCGGCAGATCCCCCAGCTCTGAGCCCCTCCGAGGCGGGGCCGCCCGCCCTGGCGCTCTATCTACAATGTAATGCGCCAGGCAGGTGTCGGAGAACCCCCCTGGAATCTGAACCCGATGGTGGGAGTGTGGCCAAGACTGGGCGCCTTACTCCTCGGCCTGGGGTTTTACTGTTTTATTCCAGGGGCGGATGTGCAGTGATGCCTACACAGAGAAGCGTGGCGTCCGCGCCTCCTCCCCTTATGTTCCAGGCACAGTAGTACCCGGTCTCCACTGAGTGTCACTACTGCGCCGAGGAGCCCCCGAACCCACCCCAGGGAGAGGACAGCTGTCCTCCAGATGCTCAATCCTCTCACTCCCCTGCCGACTCCCAACAACCCAGGCTCATTCCTGAACCTGGGTCGCCGGCATGGCACGAGGTGTGGCGTCCAGCGCCTCAACCCTCAGCGCTACCAGGCCAGCGCTAGGCGGGATCTTAAGGGGCTGAAATGAAGAAGATTTACCTGAGCCACCGGTCGTCTGTACCTTAGCCGGTGGAGGCTGAGATTTTGCCTGGGATCGAGACCTATCGGAGCGGGCTGACCCTGAGCTGGCCTGGGAGTCCGAGGTGTGGACGGACGGGGATTGCGTTCTGTCTTTCTCCCTCCTCTTCTCGCTATGATTCCCCTCGGGAGGACTAGCTTCTCTCCACTGCCTTTAATCTTTGCTCAGGAAGGAAGGTCTCAAGTGCCTTCTGATGGCGGATCCACGTGCGGCTGTTGAAATGCTGGCAAATGGTGCAGACCTTAGTATCATGATCAGGACCTAAGCACTGGACTCAGGCTGGGTGTTGGTCCTTAAACGGGATCTGCTTGCTGCACGTGCACTTGGAGGGGCGTCCTTCGACGGAAGAGGTAGGGGAAGCAGATATGCGAAAAAATACAAAGTCTTGATTGAAGAAAGTTCTGGCATCATTCGGTAGCTGATGGTGTCCGTGGAGCCAATGCTTGCCAGTCGATGGCGGGAAAATAACTGAGGGATGCTGGGGGACCGCCCTTTTTATGAGGTATCTGATGTGGGGGTGGGGCCGACACCAGGGGTGATCCCCCACTGGGTATAGCTAGCTAGAAGTTTTCCATGGAGTTCTGCAGCCTGCTGACTTCAGTCTTAATGGTGTAACCTGCTGCAAGAGCTGTTTAAGTAAGATCTTCCTGATTGCAGGAGCCAGCCACCTGATCCCTTGTTAGCTGTAGTAGCTTTGTTTCGACTCCTGTGACCCTCTAAAATATACGATTTCAAAGTAGCTCCCCAATGCTATCAACAGAGCACACACCCACATTCTCCAAACTAATACATCACAAAATGTGAGCATGCAGAGGCAAAGCCTGCTAGAATCAGGACCAGGAAAGGATCGGGCGGCTGGTCCTCCAACTGATGAATTACAATCTCTTCCCTTCAGAAACAGAACCAGCAATAAAACTCAGAAAAAGTTTTAAAAAGTTTTTAAGAGGTAACCTGTTGCTGGGGGCTCGACTGAAGCACCAGAACTGCTGCTCTTTAAGACAAAGAATTTCTCTGCCCAAACTGGATGCAAAAATTTGTTTAGTGACCAATTTCCAGCATAGAATCTGCTTCTGTGGCCAGAACTGGACATCAAACCAGGTCGTGCAGTGGCAAAAATGACTAATGACTGCAAACCCAAGTCAAGTTCCCCTTCTTGGTTACCTATTTTCAGCATCAAAACTAGACTTCTACGTCAGTGTATACAGAAATAGTTTACTTGCAGACCCAATTTACATTGCAAGTGGATGATCCATGGCAATCCAAAGTTTAGGATTGTAAATGTGCAAACAAGGAGTCTGTAAAAAGTCCACCTAATGCATACAAACTAGCTTGTGATGCGTGCATATTTTACTTACATGTGTTTATGTGTACAGGTATACTAGCTGTAGATTTGCTGGTGGTTACAGCAATGTGGTTCCAATATACTATGCAACAGGTGTTATAGGGAAAAAACTATTGATGGCCTTCAAAGTTACGAGGGCTGCATTCGACTCTGTAAGCAGGTAAATCCTTTGGCAGATTTTGAGGGCTCCAATACAGATTGTAGATTACTGGACTTGCTAAAAATTCTACATAAAAAATCTTTCTAGGATAAGGTTTGAAAGAGGAGAAATTTCAAGTTCCAGAGTATAAAAAGGGGTTAACAGGGTTGTCTGCTTGACCCATTACAGACATACTGAAAATGACTAAGTAATCTGGGAAGTGATGTGTCCTTGGGCTTCTCTCGTATTTTTCTATCTGTACTACCTAGCAGGGGAGGATAGCCCACACCAACTACCTACCTGTAAGCTCAGCCTGAGTAAATACCTCATCTCCTGTGCCTCCTGCGACTGCTACACCTAAATGGTTATCCCCCCATACCCCAACCTTCCCTCCCTCCGCTACTTCCTCCACACACCTCCTCGCTGACCCTGCCCCTAACCCACTCCCTCTCTTTCTCCCTCTTTACACCAGCCTCTGGCCTCACCTCCCTCTGTTAGATGGCTACCTATACGAATCTATATTGTTTACATTGTTATAGAAGTGATTTGCACAATTGTGATGTTTTGGTTATTGACAAGGCCCTTCGGCTGCTTTGTTTATTTCTCTTTTGCACAAAACCACTGCCTGTCCTAATGTTTCAAGTAACCTGACATGGAACCTTTGTAAAAGAGCCCCTGGCTCAAAGGTGTATCCGAGTCCCTTAAATAAATAAATAATCTAACAGCTGACGAAAAAAGGGCTGAAGTAGTGTCTTCTTGCACCATTATTAAAGGGGAACAGTCAGCACCACTCGTGTGGGACTGGTCTCAATCTGCACTTTGTTTGCAAAAACATTTTGGTTTACTTACTGTTTACTGGGGCATAGCAGACTGTATTAATTTTGCTTAGTTCTAGGCCATCTTTTATTACTACAAATCCCAGAATCCCCTGCAACTGAGCAGTAGGAGATTCACAGCAACATAGAATCTTCCGGCAGAAACGGGCCTTTAGACCCAGCCAGACTGTCCCTTGTCCCTGCCCATTCCATCACCACTGACCCTAGGTGGTCATAGCTGTTGCTCCCTCCCTGTTCCTCTACCTGATATGCCCCTGTGCCTATCCAATGCATGCTTGAAGCTCCTCAAAGTCTTTGCCCCCACCACCTCCTGTGGCAGGCTGTTCCAGTCAACCACCCTTTCCATGAAGAAACATTTGTGCACCATCTCTCCTGAACGTCCCCCTCTTAGCTTCATTGCATGCCTTGTTCTAGTGCCTTCCTTTCTCTGAAACAAACCCTCCACTTGCACCTTGTTCTCTCCTGTGAGATACCTGCAGATTTCAATCACGTCCCCATATTCAACAGCCTGCAGTGAGTTTATATAACCTCTTGTATTTTATTTGCTGGTTTCACTGGGCTAAGTACAGTCACAGAGGTCTGTACTTAGATCATGGTGAAAAGCAGAACCAGAAAACATCTGAATGGAGATTATAAAAGTTTTAACATGCACTGCAGGCTACTGAATCTCCCACTGCTGCCTACTGCCACGATGTCAGCTGCAGGGGATTCTGGGATTTGTAGTAATAGAAGATGTCAGCCTAGAATAAACAAAATTAGTCTGACACAATCTACTACACTACAGTGAACAATAAGTAAACCAAAATGTTTCTGCACACGAAGTGCACACTGGAACCAGCCCAACAATTGAGTGTGGGAGCCCTTTGTGCTGAATGTTCCCCTTTAAACATATATATTAATGGGTTAATAAATGTACCGGAGTCAGTTGATGGGTACCTCCAAAACAGGTCAGACGGGCCATTAGCTTGCTTCTGTATGCAGATGATAATTGTGCTTTCCCAGGTTCCAGTAGGCCTACAAAGAGGTTTAGATGCCATGCAACAGAAACCTGCCAGCTTCCATTTAGATATAAATACCAGCAAAACAAAATACATGGTACTTGGCAGGCATGAACTAGGAAAGAATAAATCGTATATAGACAAGACGACTATAACTAGGTAGGGAATACAGGTACCTAGGGATACATGGAGGGAGCCATCTGGAAAGCACAAAGAAAAGCAGCTATCGTTAAAGAGGGATGGCTAGCAGCCACCGAGTGCTGCCGTTGCCATTGGAGGGTCCTGAGGGCACAGGAGTCACTGGAACTCTTCCCCCTCCTACCTTCCACTACAGATTACCTCGGTTAGACACAGAAGACTACAGCTACAGCACTCGCACCAAGTGCTATAGTCACCATAGGAGGGTTCTGAGGGCACGGGAGTCACTGGAGCTCTCCCCCTCCCACCTTCCACTATAGACTACTCCGGACAGACACAGAAGGCTACAGCTCCCCCAGCTTCAGCACTCACACCGGGCGCTGCCATCGCCACAGGAGGGTCCTGAGGGCACGGGAGTCACCAGAGCTCTCCCCCTCCCACTACAGACTACCCCAGACAGACAGTAGGCTACAGCTCCCCCCAGCTCCAGCTCTCACACACCGAGCACTGCCATCGCCATAGGAGGGTCCTGAGGGCACAGGAGTCACTGGAGCTCTCCCCTCCCACTACAGACTACCCCAGGCAGATACAGAAAACTACAGCTCCCCCAGCTCTTACACCTAGCACTGCTGTCACCAATGGAGGGTCCTGACAGCACGGGAGTCACCGGAGCTCTCCCCCTCCCACCACAGACTACCCCAGACACAGAAGGCTACAGCTCCCCCGAGTTCCAGCACTTACACTGAGCACTGCAGTCACCAAAGGAGGGTCCTGAGGGCACGGGAGTCACTGGAGCTCTCCCCCTCCTACTGCAGACTACCCTGGACAGTCACAGAAGGCTACAGCTCCTCCCAGGTACACTCTACACCTACCTGGCATGTGGCGCCATCTTGAAATGCTGCCTGTGCACTGCGCCATACCACATGGCCCGGAGGGGTCGGCATACTAGTGTTGATTGTTTTATTTTTCTGTTCTGTATCAGCGGACTAGTGTAGTACTGATGTTTATTGTGTAAAGGCCACACTAGTGATTTTACAATTTTCTGGATGGTGCCTTAAGGGACCTGATTTAGTTTTAGCGTCTAATTACTGTTATAGGCATGGTTATTGTATTTTAAGGGTTTATGAGCAGTGTTCTCAGGGGCGATGTTTAGCAGAGTTGTGCTATTTCCCTACAGAGGAGCTAGACTTCAAAAGAGCTCGCTTTTGCTTGACTTTGTTCTTACGATGCAACATTACCGCTGCTTTCTAGCTCTACACATTACCCTGGCTCTCACGCTGTTTCACTTTCCATCTAACTTAGTGGCTGGTTTCGCGCCCCCCCTCAACCTGCCCACTACCTCCCTCTCCCTGCTTAACCCATATATCTTTTTCTCCTCAGCTGCAGCACTCACACCAAGAGCTGCCGTCACCACAGGAGGGTTCTGAGGGCATGGGAGTCACTGGAGCTCTCTCCCTCCCAATACAAACTACCCCGGACAGACACAGAAGGCTACAGCTCCCCCAGGTACACTCTACTCCTACCTAGTGTGCAGCGCCGCGCTATGCACAGCATCGTGTCCCTCTTCCTGTCCCAACCACCCACCTACCCAAAAGTGGGTGTCCTTTTATAGCTGTCTGCTAAAACAGTCAATTCCCCACCCCCGGCAGACATCTTGTTCCCCTGCTTCCTCTTCTACAATGTCCAACCCATTTTGAATCCCAGATGCTGTGCCTGTTGAGCCCAACACTGTGCAGATTATAAATTAAAGTGGCAGTACAAGGGCTCTATAATTTGGCACTGTCACATCACTATGCAGCTCACTTACACAGCTGAACCTAGCTACACTCTTCACTCCTACACTTGCATCTTATCTAGATTCCCTTGCTGTCTTTTTACATAATCGATTTACTGTGCCCCCCACAGTCAATCTCTCGCCCCTGCCTGAGCACTCCTATCTTGTTCATTCATTTTCATTTATTTCAGGGTTTAACCACTGAGAACAACACTCATTTAAAATGCTGACCCAGGGCAAAACATATATTACACTATAACACATACACTTTAACAAACCACAATTCCCACCATGAATGCAGCAACCGCCCTCATACTTTTTTCATCTGTTTGTTACCTACTCTTATTTGCTCCTCCACTCCCATGCTCCAGTTACATTTACCCAGCCCGCGAAGGCCCCCTCGCCCAAACTCTCCAGTTAATCCTAGGCCCCACCCCCTTCACCACATCTCTCGCCCCTCCCTGACGATCCCCGACTATACACTACATCGGCAGGACCACGGCAAGAGGGTTGGAGGAGTAGCAGTTTATGTAAGGCAATCACTCTCTTACTCAGTAATCAAGAAACAATCCTGCCACAGCTCTCACAAACTGATTCTTGCCCACATCCTGCTCTTCTGTCTGCAAACTGCTGATTGGTGCGGCGCACTGGCTGCTCGTAGCAGATTGGTCTACCAGCTGTGAAACTGTCTGATTGCAGCGCCTTTTTTCGGCTTCCAAATTGCAGTTTTAGGCACTTTCTGTACGGCTGCTTTTAATTTCGGCAGCTCTAATCCTTGGCTATATTTCTTTCTAATGTACTGTGTGGTATTTGCCTTAATTTTACATTGTGGTAATAACTGATTAATTTAGCCTATTGTAGTAAAGTGCCTGCATTTAACTTGCTAGCCTGTTTCTGCTCAGCTTGCCTTCTCCTGCCTTTCCAGTAATAACATACTAAAAGCCATCAGAAAAGGCCTGACGGTCTTTCGTGTCTGCTCGGTAGCCAGCCCCTATTGGGTGCCTGCTCTCCCATCCCACCCAGCCCCTGAGAGGGTCATCTTCAGCTTCCATTTACCCATGCACCTGTCCCACCCACTCTTGAAGCCCTCCACCAGACTACCGGGCAGTGCATTCCATGGTCCCAACACCCTCTCAATGAAGTAATGCTTTCTACGTTCTCCCCTGTAATTCCCCCCTCCAGCTTCCATCTGCTTCCCTGGTTGTGCCCCTTTCTTTAGCTTGAACATTTCTTTGTCTTCCATTTATCCTTTCACATATTTGAACACCCCCTATCATGACCTCCGCCTCTCCCTCCTCCAGTGAGTACAGCCCAAGTTCTTCCAGCCTTTCCTCATAGGTCCTTTCTCTCATGCCCTGAACCATCCTGGCTGCCCTCCTCTGAACCCTCTCCAGCAGTGTTATGTCCTTCTTGAGGTGAGGTCTCCAAAACTGCATGCAGTACTCGAGATGTGGCCTGACCAAGTCATTAAAAGAGGGAGGATCACCTCCCTTTTCCTGGATGTAATTCCCCTGGCTATGCAGCCCAAAATCCTATTTGCTTTTGCTGCTGATCTTCTGCAGTTTTCAGTGTTATTCATTCTGATGTCTACCACCATCCCCAGGTCCCTTTCACTCGTTGTGGCTTGCAGTGAGACCCCCCCCCCCCGGGTGTATACATGACCTGGATTTCTGACCCTTAGATGCAGCACTCTACACTTCCCTGGATTAAACCTCAGTCCCCACCTCCTTGACCATCCCTCCAGGGTATCCAGGTCCCTCTGAACTGTCTCTCTCACTTCGTCCCAGTCTGCCAGTGCTCCCAAGTTTTGAGTCATCAGCAAAGAGACTCATCCTACTCCAACCCCCCTCCCCATATCGGTGACATAGGCATTCAACAGGAGTGGCCCTAGTACCGAACCTTGGGGAACCCCACTGAAGACCTTCCTAGGGGAGGAGACTAACCCACCAACCACTACCCTCTGCGTTCGCCCCGTTAGCCAATTTTCTACCCTTCTAAGCAACTGTCCTTCCACCCCCCACCCCGCTTTGTTAACAACCTGATATGGGGAACCGAGTAGAACGCCTTACTGAAATCCAGGTATAGGACGTCCACCAGTCTTTGCCGGTCCAGAGTCCCCGTCACCCAGTCGTAAAAATCAATAAGGTTGGTCTGACACGATCTCCCCAGGACAAAACCATAGTGTTTGTCATCCACGTGACCCAGCCATTCCAGTTGCCTCCAGAGCTTCTCCTTGATGACGCCCTCCATTATTTTGCCTACCACAGACGGTAAGCTGACAGACCTGTAATTTCCCATCTCCTCCCTAGACCCCTCCCCCTTTTGTGGATAGGCACCACATGAGCCACCCTCCAGTCTTGAGGCACCCATCCTGTCTGCAGAGGCGTTGAAGAGTGCAGCCAGTGGAGCTGCTAGTTCGTTCGTCAGTTCCTTCAGTACCCTCGGATGCAGTCCATCCGGTCCCGGTGCCTTATCAGTTTTTAGTACCCAAAGGGCCTCCCTCACCCTATCCTCTGTGATTTCTCCCTCCCAATCCACCCCCCTCAATTAAGCACCTGTCCCCTTCCAGGTCTGGCCCACACGGTGCCCCAGCCTCTTCCGCTCCTCTCGACTCCATCTGACCTCTCCGCTCAGCTGTCTCCCCCACCCTCCCTTGAGGTTGAATGGATCCCCTGCCTCCCTCCATAAATATCGAGGCAAAGTACTCTTTTGGCACCTCTGCCTGATCCCCGCCTCCTGAGCCCATCCTTCCCTAGTCTTAATCCTAGAGATCTGTGCTCTCCCTTTTCTCTTTTCCCCTATGTATCTATAGAATCCCTCCCCCCAACCCCGGATATCCCTTGCCAAGTTATGTTCCATCCTCACCTTGGCTCCGCTCACCACTCTGGTGGCCCTCCTTGCTGTCAACTCATAGTCACCTCTCTCCCTACCCCCCATGGAGCACTTAAAATAGGCATAGGCAGCCTTTTTATCCCTCACCGCCTCTTGCACCTCCCTGTTCCACCAGCACGGCTTGCTGGCTCTAACATACTTATGCTTTACCCTTGTACATGAGCCAGTAGCCTCCTGCGCCCCTTTCTTAATGGTCTCCCACAAGCTACCCGCATCCATGTCTGGCCCAATCTTGTCCAAACTCCAGCGTAGAATCCTGCCCATGCCCACAAAGTCCACCCCTGAAATCCACTACCACTGTATTAGAGCGGTTATCCTCCCCGGACTGGCAGAAACCAGATTGTGGCATGGTCACCGCCTGTCAGCGGGCTACACCTCTAAACCCCTTATCTGTTCACTGTCTGGAAGGACAACGTCCAGCATCCTCCCCTCCCTAGTAGGTTCCCCCACCCGCTGGACCAAAAAGGCATCCTGAAACACATCCGTTAGTCTCTGCTCCCTGGTCACCGCTGATGTCATAGTGTCCCAGTCTGCCCCCGGCATATTAAGGTCCCCAATGACCACCACCCTACCCTTTCCACGGTCACAGTGCCCCCTCGATGTTCTCAACTAATTTTTCCTCCAGGGACTCATCCATCGCGGGGGGTCTGTACACCACCCCTATTGTCAATCTTTTACCTCCCCTCATTTGTAGGGTTACCCAAATCGCTTCCATCCCCTCATCAGGCACCTCCACTCCACTAACCACTATGCCATTTTTGACAATCAGTGCCACACCTCCTCCTTTACCCTCTTCTCTATCCCTCCTGAATATTGTGTATCCCTCCAAGTTTACGTCCCAATAATTCTTTTGGGCGGCCCATGTCTCAGTAATCGCTGCCACGTCCGCCAATCCCTCAGCCAGCATCGACTGCAGCTCGGGCATTTTGTTGCCCATGCTCCTGGTGTTGATCAGGATAGTCCTCCACCCCATCCCCTCCCTTTCCAATTGTCTTCACCTTGCAATCCTATTCGATCTTTCTGCAGAGCCCTGGCTGCATCTGACTTTGCAGTCACCTGCCCTCTTCTCGCTTCTAGACCTGGAACCTCGAGCAGCCTCCTGGTTCCATTTCTTCACTTATCCCACCCCTCTATATAAGTTTAAACCCCAACTCTCGACCATGAATCCAGCGAGTTTTAGTTTCAAGATCTCCCTTCCCTCTAAGTTGAGATGTATGCTATCCCTGGCATATAACCCCTTGTCCTCCTATGTGTCCCCCCAGTCCCCCACCAGCCCATACCCTTCTGCTCTGCACCAGTCCCTGAGCCACTGGTTCACCCCGTGACTTTTTGCTTGGTCTCCCCGGCCACCCTAGGTACTAGTAGAATCTCCGTGAAGGAGACTGTGCTTCCTATAGAGTGGCAGACCCTGGCCAGTTCCTGAAACCACGCCTGGATTTCCAGATCACTGTTCCCCTCCAAGTCGTTTGTGCCCAAATGTACTAGGAAATATGGGGATCCCCCGTATTCCAATGCTAATGAGTATAGCTGGAATTTGTACGGATAGGCCTGGGATACATTTAGCCTTGACTGGGCTGCTTTTTCCCTCCCCTACTCTCTCACACTGGATATTCCTGGTCATGGAGTCTCCCATCAGGATCACCTTCACCCCCCCATTTACTGGCCCTTTTGATCCCCTCCAGGCCCCTCCTCCTTTCATCGAGCCCCAGCTTACTCCTCCCACCCCCTTCAGTCCGGGGATCACAAGACTGTACGTGCCCTACCATGCTCTTCTGCCTGCGGCTCCCAGTTTGCTCCTCACCCCCCCAACCTCATGGGTGGCACTGGTCCCCTCCCCGGGCTCCCTTTCAGGGCCAGGATCCACAGGTCCCCCACCAAGACACCCTTCTACTGTTTCCCTCCTAGCCTCCATACCCTCCGGTCTTGTCTCGCCACCCTGCCTGCATATTTCTATTACCTCCTTCCTCCCAGATACCTCCCACCCCGAGCTGGCCTTTCTAGAGTACCCCCTACTACTCCCTGCAGACTTCCCCAACCTGAGTGTCTGCCCAACCCCATTTCTCCCTCTCCCTCAGCCTGGTCCAGTGCTCCTCCATCCCCCTTCCCTCCCTCTAACCTCTGCTCATGTCCTCCCTCCCTCCCCTTTTGTGGATGTGACCACCTCCCTATCCCCCTCCCCGCTTGCTGGCCAAATCTTTATCTGCCTACTCCCCCATTCCGCTATCTCTCTTGCCCCCCAACCCTTGCTGACCACACTCTCTCTGTCCTCCTGTTCCCCCCTCCTGCCATCCTCTTCCACCTCCTCTCCTGGACACAGCTGGGTGAATCGATTCCTAAGTGTGATGCGATGCTTGCCCCCACCTTGCTTTCTCCTACCACCCCTCCCTCCTTTGGTCCCTCTGATCGGCCACCCTCCTACTAAGTGTTTTCTGTCCGTTGCTTGTATCGTGCCCTACCCCTACGGAGAACCCATTAGGTCCATGTCCACCTGTTCCTTGAGGTATACTGTAGTGTCTTGGCCCTTTCCACTACTCCTTTCCACCTCATCCCCCCCCCATGCCTTTCAGCTTTCTTCTGATCCCTCAACCTCCTCCCTAAGTCCTGACAGCTGAAAACACACTGGACCTCCTCAACCTCCATGCCCAATTAAGATTATTGCTGCCCCACACCTGTACACCCAATCACATTACTGAAGACGCCTGCTCTGGCCAGCCCCAAGTCCACCCTCATTTTGTGTGAGTAGTACAACCCTCTTGCAGAATCAATATAGGCAGTAGCACTCAGGACCCTAGCTGTGTGTCCCTCTCCCAGCAGAACTCCGTTACTACAGTTCTTTCTCTTTCCTCCAACAGCCAGTTTTTCAGCCACAGATCCCAGGTAGTAATTTTACTCTCCTACAGTGATCAGCAGCAAGTTCACAAAGTTGCCTAATCCTCAACTGTGGACAGCAATCAGCTGTAACCAGTTCACCAGCCGTAATATTAATCAGTTCACAGACGCCCCATGTCCCTCAGCTGTAGGTAGCAGGTAGTCAATGGTGCCCAAGCTGGCCCAGCATACAGCCCCCCAGTCGGCAACAATCCAGATCACCCAGTTCACCGTTGTCACATGTCCCTCAGCTGTAGGTAGTAGGTAATCAATGGTGCCCAAGCAGGCACAACATACAGTTCCCTTTCCCCAATCAGCACAAACCAGATCACCCACTCACAGCCTGCCCTCTCAAGGCTTCACCCCCACCGACCATTTAATAGAGGTCGGGTGGGTGGTGCGGGCACAAACCGCCTCCCGCTTGCAACTGCTACTTGAACTTTATGCCCAGTCGCACAGACAAAATTAGCGCCCCTAGCGCTGATTGTCCCCTCGGCTCCTCAACGGCTGGCAGTCCTCCGATCGACTCCCCCGCCGCCAATGTGGCTCCGTTCAGTTCAGTCCTGCTCCCCTGACGCCGATGCAGCTCCAGTCTGCTCCTGCCAACAAACTCTCTCACCGATCACCAATGTGGTCGCTTCCTCTCCTGCCGCCGATGCAGCCCCGGAATTGTCTGCCCCAGCTCCCAACAACAAACAAAACAGCTCTCCTGCTTGCGACTGAGCTAATGGCCTTTATAGTCCAGTCGCATAGTCCAAAATTTGCGCCCTTAGCGCTGATTGGCCCCTCCACTCCTCAACAGCCGGCAGGCCTCCGATCGACTCCCCCACTGTGGCTCCATTCAGCCCGGTCCTGCTCCCCCGCCGCCGATGCAGCTCAGGTCTGGTCCCGCCAACAAACTCTCTCGCCGACCACCGATGTGGTCGCTTCCTCTCCTGCCGTCGATGCGGCCCTGGAATCGCCTGCCCGGCTCCCAACAGCAAGCAAAACTACTTTCTTCCTCAAATCTCACTGCCTTACTTTTACTTCTCAGTCTAACCTACTTTTAGCGCCACTACCAGCCTGCCCCGACCTTTTTCTTAACATCCCTGCCTGCTCAATTGCTAAGAATCTCTGCTGGTACTTTCCCTACCCCCTCTCAGCGCTCTGTCCCCTCGAGGCTAACTGCACTCTAACTTAATGCTTTCTAACCCCTCCCCTGTCTATCTTTAACCCTGACCTTATGTTTTTCCTGATCACCCCCCGCTGACGCTGCCGCCAGGCCCCGCCCCAGTCTTCTGTCTAACTCCCTATTTTAACCTGCTGTCTCCGCTTGCTCCATAGGACTGCACCACCCAGTGGCGCCCCACCCACGGGCGGAGCTTCACGGCCGCCGCACCGCTGCTGCCCGACCGAAATCAAGCTTCTGCCGGCTGCCTGCCTGGTTCCCTTACATGGATCCACGCTGAGGTACTAACCGCTGTCCTTCTCTCTGTCTGCAAACTGCTGACTGATGTGCTGCCCGGCTGCTCATAGCTAACTGGTCCACCAGCCATGAAACTGTCTGCTGATTGGCATGCCTTTTTCGGCTTCCAAACTGCAGTTTTAGGCACTTTCTGTACGGCTGCTTTTAATTTCGACAGCTATAATCCGTGGCTATATTTTTCCCGCCCCCCACCCAGGCCTCCTTCAAATACACTTTAGTCCCCCCTCAACACGCCACTCTCCTTATTGGCCCACTTTTCCGCTGCCCAATAGAATCACTCCCCTAGGTAATTCCTCGGCTTCTACTTACTTCTTACTCCACTTTTCTGTGGTATCTTATCCAATCTACTTACCTTTTCCGCTCACCACCAACATACTAAAATACTCGCCGCCTTTGTGTGTCTCAGTGCTGCTCAGGGTAACTTTTTTTTTTTTTTACTTTCTTTTTATCCCTCCTTCTACCCTCGGTGTCCACTCCTTCGGGTCATCCATCTCATCACAGGCCCCCCCAACACAGGATCTGCCCCATGAGTGCCTCTCCTACTTCTCCTCCTGCACAGCAGGGTCTGTCCTGGTACTGGTGGTTTGGATGGCTGGGACGGTCGTCATCTAGGACTGCCAAGGGTTTTTTCACCCCAATTTTCTGTCTTCCCCTATTTTCCCCAGCCCCTGAGATGCTGGCACGAGGATGCACGTCTCTCCCAAGCGCCCAACAGCGCCCCCCTCCCCGACTCCGATAGTCGGAGCCACCAACCCCTCGAGAGCCCTGTTTCCACCGGTTCTCTCAGGACGTCAGGTGCCTACAGCACCCCTGGTATCCCACCCCAGAGGAAGGAGGCGTCCGTTGGGACACTCAATCTTCCTCCCTAGCTGACCGAGTCGTTTCGAACCCAAGTTGCCCGGCATACGGTGTGGCATCCAGTGCCTCAGCGCCACGGGCCGGCTGTTCAAGTAACTTACCCTCCTAATTTTTTCCCTTTCTCACTCTGATTTCTGTCCCTCTCACATTATCTGACAACTATTTCTCTAGATGATACTTTTTCAATTAGGGTTGTCTGTTTTACTCTGGTTATGTTATCTAATCCTCTCTACATAATCAGTCCTTGTATAAGCTAGTCTGCTGCTGCTCTTCCTGTCTTGCCTGGACTACTATTTAAGGTCACCCTGTCCCTCGTACTGCCAACCTCTGGTGACCTAGGACTACTCTCAGTTACAGTCCCTAGTCAGTTCCCTGGGCTGCCTTCAGTTTTAACTGACCTCTCTCTGCCTCTAAGGTAGCTAAAATGCACCAGTGTATGTTGTTGTTCATTCTTGCATCCTCTCTGCCACTGCTCCACCTATCTATGCTCTCCTTATCTCAACCTGTATTTACGATCCCTAAGTTCCTGCCAAATGACTATTTCTTTCTAACCTTTTATTACTTCATACCCCGTGACCCCTCCCCATTACTACTCAACAGAGCCTGGCTCCACCTAATTACTTATGCCCCAAAAATGTGTCACCTGAGTACACGTAGCCCATGTCCCTTCCTGCGCCGAAAGCTCTGGTACCTCCTCCTCCTCGCCATCCTGCTCTCTGGTGATGTTCAAATAAATCCAGGTCCTACATATGCCACAGCTGATTTGATTAGCAATGCTAAAGGTCTGGTTGTAATACATCATAATATCAGGAGTCTCACTCACAATCTTGCTGATCTGGAATCCTGGACCTCCCTCTACAAGCCTGACATCACATGCATGACTGAAACCTGGCTAAATCCTTCCACTCCAGACTCTCTATGCTCCCTTCCTTCCTATAACCTCCTGAGACTCGACAGACCAGCACCCAAGAGAGAGGGTGATACTGCTGTCTATTTTAAAGACCATCTACATCTTACTGCCATCAAATCATCTCACCTAGCCCACTGTGAGGTACTTCATACCCTTGATACCAAAAAACTGCATATTGCATGTGCCTATAACCCTCCATCCAACAGTCAAAAGGGACTGGATGAGTTGCTGGATCAAATCTCTTACCTTGCTGGGAAACATGAGGTCCCGATACTAGGAGACCTTAACATTAATTGGCTGGGGAACACCCAATCAACATTGCTGACCAGGTTGCAAAGTTTTAACTTGTACCAACTTATATGTGATCCCACCAGAACAACCCCATACTCTAATACAAGTATGCTGCTGGACTGGTTTATGACCAATCACCCTGAAAACATTATTGCCTCTGGCCTACTACCCGATGCCATCACGGACCACTCCCCTACCTTTTGTATCTGGGGTAAAAGCAAGCCTATTCCTTCAAAACCTCATCTCATTACTTTCCGCAACTATGCAGACTTCGACAGGTCTAAATAAAATTCTGGAGAAACTTGTATCTGCTCAAACAATTGATTTCCTCCTGAAATATGACCATCTTACCTCGGCCCAGCATGGCTTTTGCAAAGGTCATAGCACCACAAACGCCTTTCTTAAATTTACGTCAGATACCCTAGTGACTATGGACTCTGGCCTTCTCACTGGGGCATTTTCATTGATATGACCACGGTATTTGACCTTGGTGATCACCCCATCCTCCTAGCCTCCCTTACATCACTAGGCTTCTCTCAAAATGTTCTAAGGTGGTTTGGCAGCTACCTATCAGACAAGACTCAAACTGTGAAATATAACTCCAGGCTCTCGGACAAGGCCACCATTAACATTGGGGTGCCGCAAGGGTCCATCCATGGGTCTCTGTTTTCATCAATAACATCACCTCTAACCTCCATTGGACTGCTTCCCTACTATATGCAGATGACACTATTCTTTACACTAGTGTTAACAGCACTGATGTCATCAATCATAAACTCTCTCTTGACTTTCAGCAAATCCATCAATGGCTCTCTAGCCACAAACTTGTCCTAAATGAGTCCAAAACCCAATCTATGCTATTTGGTTCTAACACCAAACTTAAACTCTCCCAACCTAAATTTAAAGTCTCCTCCTCCAACGGGTTTAACTCTAGGGGTGGTGAACTCATTTAAATATCTGGGCGTCACACTAGATCTACCAATAAACTTCGATCTGCACATCCGACAGACCTGCAAGCTCGTCAATGCTAAACTTGGGATAGCCTACCGAACCAGCTATATGCTCACCCCCTCAGCTAGGCTTGCCATTGCCCTTGGCATACTCCTTCCCTTGCTCACTTATAGTGTTGCCACCTATACCTCTGTGTCCAAATCTAGCCTCCGAAATTGGGATGTCACATACAACTTCATCTGTCAATATGCATTCTCCTTCCTCTCACTGACTGAAACACCACTGTCTCCTTTATCCTGATCTGGGATGGCTTCTTCCTTCGGAGCCAAGGCTTTATGCTTATGGCTCCGTCATCGACAATACTGTCTCATTACAAATACTCAAACCCCTGGCGGGTCTCTTCCTGAGTCTGATACCTCGCTATGGTTTGCGGTCTGCTGACAATAAGCCTGTCTTCATCCCCAGACATAACTCCTCCAAAGGTGCTACGGCTTTTGCCTGTCATGCCCCCCTATTCTGGAACTCCCTCCCACTAGCCCTACGCCAATCCTCAACCCACTCCTCCTTTAAGAAAGGGTTACGTAACCATCTTGCCAGTTCCTACAGATGTGTCTGCTTCAAACCCCCTAGCCCTTTCCTCCTTCCTAGCCTCTCCTCTCCTGCCACTTCTTTTGTACACTTCAATAGTATAGCACTTTCCCATTTTCCTTCCCTCTCGGCTGCCTAGACCTATACCTCTACTCTGGCCTCGCACTTCTATCTCCCTATCCAGCTCTCACCACCCTATTTAATTCCTTATGAATACCATAAGGGGTGGAAGTTTTCAGGAGGAGCAGAGGGAGGATGGAAGTATAAGGAACCTGGGTGGGGTTCAGCAAAGGGGATCAGGGATAAGGGGTGGGGGTTGGTGTTAGTAAATGCCAGGAGCTTGGGAAACAAGTTGCCAGAGTTCCAGGCCATGCTGTTCGGAGTGGGGGTGGATGTGGCGAGTGGTCACAGAGATGTGGGCCACAACAAAACCATGACTGGGACCTAAACGCAGGGGTACACTATGCTTAGGAAGGATAGAAAGGAGGCGGAGGGGGTGGAGTGGCTATGTTCATTAGAGATGACATAGAAATTGCTAGGGTAGAAGAGGCAGAGGGAAACGTGGAGGCCTTATGGGTCACCTCACGATCCCCAGCAGGAGATAAGGTCAAGTTGGGTGTAGTATATAGGCCCCCCCAGGATGAGTGATGTTCTAGAGGATGGTTTGCTGGACAACATCATTGCCAAGTGTGGACCAAAAGGGGAAGGAGTGGTGTTGATGGGGGACCTTAATATGCCAGGTACAAACTGGGGAACTGTGTCCTCTAAGGTGGCCAAGAAGCAGCTGCTGGACTTGCTTCCAGGGGATGTGTCTTAACACAGCATGTGATGGAGCCCACAAGGAGGGGCATGTCCTGGGCGTGGTTCTGGCAGATGGGGATCTGGTAAGGGACCTGGTTGTAGAGAACCCCCTGACTGGGAGCGACCACAATACTGTCTGGTTTCAAATAAGCATGGGGTGGAGGGGTGAGATCTAGGACACTGGCAGTGGACTTCAGGGGGGCAGACTTTGTGGGCATGGGAACTATTCTCAAGGATCACTTGAAGGGGATTACATCAATGACAAGTGTGGAAAGGAGATGGGAGGTCATAAAACGGGGACTTCATGAGGCAGTCAGGATCTGCGCTAAGTTGAAACGTAAGGGAGCAAGGTCACATAAACCATGCTGGTGGTCCAGTGAGGTACAGGTAGCGGTCAGAGAAAAGAAGGCAGCCTACACAAAATATAAAACAACAAGAGGGGATAGGGATAAGGAAATGTACCATCTTGCATCTAGAAAAATCACCCGGATGGTGAGGGGAGCAAAGTCCAGTAAAGAGCAGCGGCTGGCACAGGGGATACATGGAGGGGAAAAAGGGTTCTTCCGGTACATTGGGGAGTGGAGAAAAACTAAGGGCCATCTCAGCAGATTGAGTTCCGAAGGAGGGTGGGTGGAAGAGGCGAGGGACCAGGCAGAGGTATTTAACGAGTACTTTGCCTCTGTGTTCACTAGGGAGGGGGATGGGATATCTACAAAGCAAGGCACGATGGGGACAGAAGTGGGATCAGGGGAGCAACAGAAATGGAGCAAGAGGGAGGGAGAGGTACCCCATGGGTGTCACATCTGGATAAGGGTAAAAAGGTCAGTATGGTGGAGGGGACGGATGAAAAAATTACTCACCTTAGTAATTGCTTTTCTTCTCATGGAGTCTTGCTATATTATGACTAATGCAGTTAGCCACTGCACTTGAACTGCCCCGGAGAGGAAAGAGTTAACTCCAGGGAGTCTGGAGTTCTACAGCGCGAGAGCGCTTATGCCAAAGCTCTATCTGGGCAGTTTCAAATGAAACTGTCGGATCTTTACGAAGCTAATACTAAGCAACAAGTCTGTGTGGAAAGCTCTACACTAGCCAAATGGCTACCTACTAGTAGAAATAACAACAATATAAACAACAATAACAATAACAACAATGAATAATAGTATTATTAGTTACCCCCCTGACAAGCACCATTAGGACCCCCCCTTCCCCCAAAGACTCAAGTCCAGGAAGGGGGCCAATATATACCTAAATAAAATAACCTAGTTCCCTAACCCTAAATAAAAGAAGGTAAGGGAAAAAAACTACAATGGCATGACACAGTGCTTGCACTAATTTGCCACCCTACCCAAGCAGAAGTTCTGAGAGGGCAGGAGGAGGGTGGTCATAATATAGCAAGACTCCATGAGAAGAAAAGCAATTACTAAGGTGAGTAATTTTTTCTTCAAACACCATGAAGTCTTGCTATATTATGACTAATGCAGATTACACAGCAGTACCTCCATGGAGGAGGGCCAGAACCTACTTAGGAAATAGGCTCTGAAGCACAGCTGTGCCAAAACGAGCATCTCTCCTGGACTGAATATCCAGGGAATAATGCTTGGTAAAAGTGTGAACTGTTTTCCAAGTAGCAGCTTGACAGATTTCCAGAATGGGAATATCTCTAGCAGCCGCTAGAGATACAGCTGTACCCCTGGTGGAGTGAGCCCTCAGTCCTGAGGGGGGTTCTCTACCTAGTTTTTGATAAAATTGGATACAAGAGACAATCCACCTTGCAATTGTCCTCTTAGACCTGGAACCTCGAGCAGCCTCCTGGTTCCATTTCTTCACTTATCCCACCCCTCTATATAAGTTTAAACCCCAACTCTCGACCATGAATCCAGCGAGTTTTAGTTTCAAGATCTCCCTTCCCTCTAAGTTGAGATGTATGCTATCCCTGGCATATAACCCCTTGTCCTCCTATGTGTCCCCCCAGTCCCCCACCAGCCCATACCCTTCTGCTCTGCACCAGTCCCTGAGCCACTGGTTCACCCCGTGACTTTTTGCTTGGTCTCCCCGGCCACCCTAGGTACTAGTAGAATCTCCGTGAAGGAGACTGTGCTTCCTATAGAGTGGCAGACCCTCGCCAGTTCCTGAAACCACGCCTGGATTTCCAGATCACTGTTCCCCTCCAAGTCGTTTGTGCCCAAATGTACTAGGAAATATGGGGATCCCCCGTATTCCAATACTAATGAGTATAGCTGGAATTTGTACGGATAGGCCTGGGATACATTTAGCCTTGACTGGGCTGCTTTTTCCCTCCCCTACTCTCTCACACTGGATATTCCTGGTCATGGAGTCTCCCATCAGGATCACCTTCCCACCCCAATTACTGGCCCTTGAGTCCCTCAGGCCCTCCTCCTTTCATCGAGCCCCAGCTTACTCCTCCCACCCCCTTCCAGTCCGGGATCCCACAAGACTGTGCGTGCCCTACCATGCTCTTCTGCCCTGCGGCTCCCAGTTTGCTCCTCACCCCCAACCTCCTTGGGTGGCACTGGTCCCCTCCCCGGGCTCCCTTTCAGGGCCAGGATCCACAGGTCCCCCACCAAGACACCCTTCTACTGTTTCCCTCCTAGCCTCCATACCCCCTCCGGTCTTGTCTCCGCCACCCCGTCTGGCATATTTCTCATTACCCTCCCTTCCTCCCCAGATACCTCCCACCCCGACGCTGGCCTTTCTAGAGTACCCCCTACTACCCCCCTGCAGACTTCCCCAACCTGAGTGTCTGCCCAACCCCATTTCTCCCCCTCTCCCTCAGCCTGGTCCAGTGCTCCTCCATCCCCCTTCCCTCCCTCTAACCTCTGCTCATGTCCTCCCTCCCTCCCCTTTGTGGATGTGACCACCTCCCTATCCCCCCCCGCTTGCTGGCCAAATCCTCTCTATCTGCCTACTCCCCCATTCCGCTATCTCTCTTGCCCCCAACCCTTGCTGACCACACCTCTCTGTCCTCCTGTTCCCCTCCTGCCATCCTCTTCCACCTCTCTCCTGGACACAGCTGGGTGAATCGATTCCTAAGTGTGATGCGGTGCTTGCCCCCACCTTGCTTTCTCCTACCACCCCTCCCTTCCTCCTTTGGTCCCTCTGATCGGCCACCCTCCTACTAAGTGTTTTCTGTCCGTTGCTTGTATCGTGCCCTACCCCTACGGAGAACCCATTAGGTCCATGTCCACCTGTTCCTTGAGGTATACTGTAGTGTCTTGGCCCTTTCCACTACTCCTTTCCACCTCATCCCCCCCCCATGCCTTTCAGCTTTCTTCTGATCCCCTCAACCTCCTCCCTAAGTCCTGACAGCTGAAAACACACTGGACTCCCTCCGAACCTCCATGCCCAATTCAAGATTATTGCTGCCCCACACCCTGTACACCCAATCACATTACTGAAGACGCCTGCTCTGGCCAGCCCCAAGTCCACCCTCATTTTGGTGTGAGCAGTACAACCCTCTTGCAGAATCAATATAGGCAGTAGCACTCAAGGACCCTAGCTGTGTGTCCCCTCTCCCAGCAGAACTCCGGTTACCACAGTTCTTTCTCTTTCCCTCCAACAGCCAGTTTTTCAGCCACAGATCCCAGGTAGTAATTTTACCTCCCTACAGTGATCAGCAGCAATAGTTCACAAAGTTGCCTAATCCTCAACTGTGGACAGCAATCAGCTGTAACCAGTTCACCAGCCGTAATATTAATCAGTTCACAGACGTCTCATGTCCCTCAGCTGTAGGTAGCAGGTAGTCAATGGTGCCCAAGCTGGCCCAGCATACAGCCCCCCAGTCGGCAACAATCCAGATCACCCAGTTCACCGTTGTCACATGTCCCTCAGCTGTAGGTAGTAGGTAATCAATGGTGCCCAAGCAGGCACAACATACAGTTCCCCTTTCCCCCAATCAGCACAAACCAGATCACCCACTCACAGCCTGCCCCTCTCCAAGGCTTCACCCCCACCGACCATTTAATAGAGGTCGGGGTGGGTGGTGCGGGACACGAAACCGCTCTCCTGCTTGCAACTGGGCTAATGTCCTTATAGCCCAGTCCAGAATTGCACTTAGCGCTGATTGTCCCTCTGCTCCTCAACGGCCGGCAGTCCTCCGATGACTCCTCCACAGCCGTGGCCTGCCAGTTCAGTCCTGCTCCCCTGCCGCCGATGCAGCTCCAGTCTGCTCCTGCCAACAAATCTCTCACCGATCACCAATGTGGTCGCCTTCCTGCCCATGCAGCCCCCGGAATTGTCTGCCCCAGCCCCAACAACAAACAAAACAGCTCTCCTGCTTGCGACTGAGCTAATGGCCTTTATAGTCCAGTCGCATAGTCCAAAATTTGCGCCTTAGCGCTGATTGGCCCTCCACCTCAACAGCCGGCAGGCCTCCGATCGACTCCCCCACTGTGGCTCCATTCAGCCGGTCCTGCTCCCCGCCGCGATGCAGCTCAGGTCTGGTCCCGCCAACAAACTCTCTCGCCGACCACCGATGTGGTCGCTTCCCCTCCTGCCGTCGATGCGCTGGAATGCCTGCCCGGCTCCCAACAGCAAGCAAAACTACTTTCTTCCTCAAATCTCACTGCCTTACTTTTTCTCTCAGTCTAACCTACTTTAAGCGCCACTACCAGCCTGCCCGACCTTTTCTTAACATCCCTGCCTGCTCAATTGCTAAGAATCTCTGCTGGTACTTTCCCTACCCCCTCTCAGCGCTCTGTCCCCTCGAGGCTAACTGCACTCTAACTTAATGCTTTCTAACCCCTCCCCTGTCTATCTTTAACCCTGACCTTATGTTTTTTCCTGATCACCCCCCCCCCGCTGACGGCCTGCCGCCAGGCCCCCGCCCCCAGTCTTCTGTCTAACTCCCTATTTTAACCTGCTGTCTCCGCTTGCCCCATAGGACTGCACCACCCAAGTGGCGCCCCACTCCACGGGGCGGAGCTTCACGGCCGCCGCACCGGCTGCTGCCCGACCGAAATCAAGCTTCTACGGCTGCCTGCCTGGTTCCCTTACATGGATCCACGCTGAGGTACTAACCGCTGTCCTTCTCCTCTGTCTGCAAACTGCTGACTGATGTGCTGCCCCGGCTGCTCATAGCTAACTGGTCCACCAGCCATGAAACTGTCTGCTGATTGGCATGCCTTTTTCAGCTTCCAAACTGCAGTTTTAGGCACTTTCTGTACGGCTGCTTTTAATTTCGACAGCTATAATCCGTGGCTATATTTTTCCCACCCCACCAGGCCTCCTTCAAATACACTTTAGTCCCCCTCAACAGCCACTCTCCTATTATGGCCCACTTTTCCGCTGCCCAATAGAATCACTCCCTAGGTAATTCCTAGAAAGCCTACTTACTTCTTACTCCCACTTTTCTGGTATCTTATCCAATCTACTTACCTTTTCCGCTCCACCACCAACATACTAAAATACTACTCTTTGTGTGTCTCAGTGCTGCTCAGGTAACTTTTTTTTTACTTTCTTTTATCCTCCTTCTACCCTCGGTGTCCACTCCTTGGTCATCCATCTCATCACAGGCCCCCAACACAGGATCTGCCCCATGAGTGCTCTCCTTCTCCTCCTGCACAGCAGGGTCTGTCCTGGTACTGGTGGTTTGATGGCTGGGACGGTCGTCATCTAGGACTGCCAAGGGTTTTTCACCCCATTTTCTGTCTTCCCCTGTTTCCCAGCCCTGAGATGCTGACACGAGGATGTCTCGTCCAGAGGCGGCGTGCTGGCGCATCGCCTCCCAAGTGCCCAACACCGCCCCCTCCCCACTCGATAGTCGGAGCGACTAACCCTCGAGAGCCCTGTTTCCACCGTGCTCTTCCTAGGGACGCCAGGTGCCTACAGCACCCCGTATCCCAGGCAGGTTTCCTGCCAACCTCGCCATAGGTAAGGAAGAGTTGGAGGATTTGAACCTGTGACCCTTGGTGCGCTCCAAATAGTAGCTTAAGGCTCTTTGACGTCCAAGCTGTGCAGTCTCCTCTCACCTGAGGAAGAATGCTCAGTGAAAATACTGGAAGAGATATGGATTGGTTCAGGTGGAAATCTGAAACCACTTTAGGCAAAACTTTCTGTTAGTCCTGAGGACTACCTTATCTCTGTGGAAAGAGATAAAATCTTCTTCCACTGACAGGGCCTGTAGTTCACTTATGCGTCTGGCAGAAGTGATAGCCACTAGGAAAACAGTTTTCCAGTTAGAAACTTGAGCTCTGCTGAGGACAGAGGCTCAAAGGAGGTTGCATTAACTGAGCAATGCAAACATTCAGGTCCCAGGCGGGAGCTGGTTCTCAAAGGAGGGTTAGTGTGAAGTAACCCCTAAAAACTTGGAAAACACAGGGTGAGAAGAAAGGAAGCAGGCTTCCTGCTGACACAAAACAGAGACAGCTGCCAGATGAACCTTTAAGGTAGCTGGCCTAAGGCCTAAGGAATTTAAATGGACCAAATAGTCCAGTAAAATGGGCAGATCAGCAGATTCTGGATAATCTGCTTCTCAGAGCACCAGATGGAAAACCTTTCCACTTAGAATTGTAAGTGGCCCTAGTGGAAGGTTTCCTTGAAGCCTTTAAATATCCAGAACACCTTGAGAAAGGTGTAAGTCAGCAATTTAACCCTCAAGAGCCATGCCTTGAGATGGAGGGATTTGAGGTCCGATACCACACTTCCCTGTGCACAGGCCAGCAAGTCGTGGACTCTGGGCAAGCTCAGGGCAGGGTGGACTGTCAAGGACAGAAGCAGTGGGTACCAGGGCTGTCTGGCCCAATCTGGGGCAATCAGAATCACTTTGCAGGGCTGAGATCTGATTTTACTAGTACCCTGAAAAGAAGAGGAAAGGGGAAAGGCATACAGGAACTTCCTTTCCAATCCAACTGAAAGCGTCCAGGGGACTGAGCCCAGCACTGGAGGCCTGCAACAAAACAGAGGAAGTTGGTGGTTGTCTGGGGCTGCGAAAGATCTATCTGAGGGGTGCCCCATCTGGCAAAGACCGACCCCAGCACCTGAGGATTCAGAGCCCATTCGTGATGGCCCTGAGAAATCCTGCTGAGGGCATCCGCCAGGACATTGTCCTTCCCTGGAAGGTGAACTGCTATCAGGGAGGTGTTCAGGGAGTGCCAGAGACCACAACTTCATTGCTTGGTGCACAAGGCTGATGACCGAGTGCCCCTTGCTTGTTGATGTACCACATTGTTGTGGTGTTGTCTGTCCTGACTTGAACTACTTTGTTCTGGACAGAAGCTGAAAACGCCTGAAGAGCTAGAAAGACAGCTCTGAGTTCCAAAAGGTTGATGTGGAGCAGAGATTCCTGAGGAGACCACACTCCTGAGTGGACAGGTCGCTAGTGAGCTCCCCACCCTAACAGGGAGGCATCCGTGGTGAGGGTGAGGGAGTGGGAGATGGGAATGAAAGGAACCCTTGTTTTAGATTGCTTTGATCCTGCCACCAGTGTAGAGCCAGGATCAGAGTTTGGGTCACTGGAACCAATTTGGAAAGGGTCCTCCTTTGAGACCAATAGGCCCTCAAATGGAACTGAATGTCCTCATCTGGAATCTTGCTCCTTGCACTACCGCTGTGGAAGCAGCCATGTGCCCTAGGAGTTGCAGAAAATGCCTTGCTGGTCAAGAAACACGCAGGGTAAAGGAGGATGCCAGGGCAATGAGCCTGTCTACCCTTTCCGAGGGAAGAAATGCCCTGGCTAACTTTGTGTTCAATTCTGCACCTATGAAAGTTAGTACCTGAACTGGTTCCAGAACTGACTTTGGTAAATTCAGCAGGAATCCCAGGGAAGTGAGAAGCTGCTGGGTGACTTGCAAGTGGGATTTTACCTGATCTGGGGACTGACCCACTATGAGCCAGTCGCAGGCTGTAGCTTGAACCACACCTACATAACTACACTACTCAGTGAGGAAGTCTGTATCAGAGCCTGACAAAGTATACCTTCTGTCCATTTTTTTTATCTACAGGAGGGACAGAATGAGGATTTTTTAAAATCTTTGTTGTTTGCTTCCTAAATGACTTATGCAAAGGAATAGACAACCTCCTAGACTCTGGTATATCCATCATTTCTACGTAATCAGGCTCCTCTTGTCATCCACAGCCTCCTCTAAAGGAAGCTGGTGGGTTTCTGCAACCTTTTGTAAAACATAAAATAGAAGGGACTCAGACAAAATAGGAGGAGATTCTAAAGGTCTGTCTGGAGAAATGTCCGGTTCAATAGGCACCTCCAGACCCTCCCAGCCACATATATATTGATCAAATTCCTCCTCCCCTCCTGTGGTTCATAAAATTCCTCAACATCATACTCCTGAACCACTGGAACTGAACAGACCAACCCTTTACCAACTGTTGGTGGTTCGACAGGACCCTGAGACAGTGACTGGACAATCTGTATGGCTTTAGCTATTTCTGCAGCAGTTGGAGAGACAATTTTGGACTCAAACCTACTGATTTCTTTGTCTTTTCACTGGGACTGTTTCCTCTGAACCAGCCTTCCTTTTGCCGAGGAAGTCTCGCCTGGTCAGAGGGCACTCCTCTGGTCCAGTGGGTGCTGGACCGGCTGGCCATCCGGGTCAGCGGACTTTTGCCTCTCGTCCTGAGCGGCCCAATCTCTTTCCAGGGTGGCTGCAGGGAAATTTTACACACCTGGCAGTCTGACAGGAGGTGGTCAGCCCCCAGACACAAATTATTAGTAGGTCAGCCTTTGGCAAAGGCTTCCCCACAGACATCACAGTGTTAAAACCCAGTGGGCCTGGTTTTCTTTGGGTTTCTCAGACATAATGCCAGCCTAACCAAAAACTTGCCTTTTGATGGCAGTGCCAGGCAAGACACCCTTATCGGTTCCTAACCGTGTCACGGTATTTGAAAAACCTAATTTTAAAGCAAGGTTTTTAGAACCGATAAGAACCGGAGCACCTCTAAAAGCCCAACCAACACTTTAAAAGCGTTAATTTCAGTAAACCGATCGGTTCAAAACCGAACCGATAATTGAATTTCCACACAGACTTTAATTTTGTACTTACGGTTTACAGATAGAGCTTTTAACCAAATGCGTAAAATAAATACTTTTGCCAGTTCAAATGAACTCGAAAATACTACTTGAACCGAGAAATGAACCGAGCTGAAGGAGCTGATCTCCGAGCGACTGTTCAGTGAAGCAGAGTAAAGAATCTGACAGTTTCATTTGAAACTGCCCAGATAGAGCTTTGGCATAAGCGCTCTCTCGCTGTATAATTCCAGACTCCCTGGAGTTAACTCTTTCCTCTCCGGGGCAGTTCAAGTGCAGTGGCTAACTGCATTAGTCATAATATAGCAAGACTTCATGGTGTTTGAAGATGCTATCTCCGCCAAAAGGGTGTGGTTAGCCCTCAAGGCCCTAAAGAAAGACAAATCTCCTGGGCCGGATGGCATTCATCCGAGAGTACTATGGGAATTGGTGGACATACTGGCTGCACCCCTGGCGGAGCTCTTCAACAGGTCACTGGAGACAGGGAGGGTACCTAGGGATTGGCAAGAGGCACATGTGGTGCCAATCCATAAAGGGGGGTCGAGGGAGGTACCAGGTAACTATAGACCCATCAGTTTGACCTCGGTGGTGGGAAAATTAATGGAGAGTATACTGAAGGAACGATTGGGGGTGTACTTGGAGGAGGTGGGAGGTCTGGATAATCGGCAACATGGGTTTGTGCCAGGTAGATCATGTCAAACCAATCTTGTGGAGTTCTACTAATGGGTAACATCAGAACTGGACAGGGAAAGCCTGTGGATGTATTATTCTTGGACTTCAGCAAGCATGCTGACTCTGTCCCCACAATGGTCTGGTGGAGAAACTGATGGGGTTAGGAGCAGGCCCTTTGATGATCAGATGGATTGAAAACTGGCTAGCTGGACGCACCCAGAGAGTAGTGGTCTGTGGGGAGCTCTCGAACCCTAGAGAGGTTAGTAGTGGGGTACCGCAGGGCTCGGTCCTGGGTCCGATCCTGTTTAATGCATACATATCGGACATCAGGGAGGGTATAGGTGTGAAATGAGTCTCTTCGTTGATGACTCCAAGACGGGAGCAGCAGTTGAGGGAGAAGAGGGAAGGTTGGCCCTGCAAGGGGGAACGGGACACTTTGAAACTGGGCTCACACATGGAAATTAAATTTCAATATCACCAAGTGCAAGGTGTTGCATCTTGGTAAAGCCTAACACAGGTACACCCTGGGAGGGAGGCGCTGGAGGCCTCAATAGGGAAAAAGACCTAGGAGTCATGGTGGATGCATGTATGAATAACTCTGAGCAGTGCAGGAGAGCGTAGCAAGGCAAACAGGATGTTGGGATGCATCGTAGGGGGTCACCTCTAGGAGCAAGGAAGTGATTCTGCCGCTGTACAATGGACTGGTTAGACTACACCTTGAGTACTGTGTACAGTACTGGAGACCACACTTGAAGAGGGACACAGCTCCTGGAGAGGGTACAGAGGAGGCAACTAAGATGATAAGAGGTTAGGAGATTTGACGATGAGGACAGACTTGAGGAGCTCTGCCTCTTTCACTGGAGGAGAGGAGAGAGGGGACATGATTGAGGTCTTCAAGTACCTCAAGGGAATAAATAGGGTAAACATGGAGGGGATCTTTAGACTAAAGCAGGGAGGTATCACCGGAGGGCATGGTTTGAAGCTGGAAGGTGGAAGGGTGAGGGGGAAAAGAGGAGGAGGTTTTTCACTGAGTGGGTGGTGGACCCTTGGAATGCACTGCCTGGCGAGCTGGTACAGAGATCCACAGTGAAGGGCTTCAAGAGAGGGTGGGACAGACACAGAAAGTGGATGTATCAGATGATGGCCTGTCCCAGGGAGGTGGGGATGGATGATAAGGGTTTCTGGAACACAAGGGAGAGGAGGGCCTCGGCACCCAACTAGGGATCTGAGGTTCGAGTAGACTCGACAGACTGTAAGGCCTAATCTGCTGGCAAATAGTATGTTAGTATAATACTACTATCTTACATTGTTTTTCACAAATCAGACAATATGTTATTAGCCATGGTTAGCAAAATGCCTCTGTACACGCTGTTCTAGTATACTTTTTACACTGTCACTTGTATCTACCTCGTCTATAGCTATTTACTCTGTAATCTATTGTCTACTATGTTTATTACTTGCCCTGTGTTCTATTGTTCAATTATGCAATAATTTGTTTTGCTTTGTGTGCCTGCTCTGTTTGTACTGTATCCTCCTGGGTCGTGCCTGAAAATAGTCATTGCTATGGCTAGTGCACTTACCCTGTAAACAAAAAACAAATAAAAAATACACACTACGATCAAGGGACTCCCGTTCCCTCACCCTACCCAAACCATCCTCGACCGCTGGCAAATCAGCCTTCACTTACAGGCTCCCTTCACAATGGAACCAACTATCACCTCTCCTAAGAAACTTGCTCTCACACAACTCTAGCAGACAACAACTACGTCTGCTTCCACCCCTACCTGCTCCTGTTTCTAACCTTCCCAGATTCACCTCCTTGCCACCCAATTCTCACCCTAAAAGGTTAAGCAATGCTGGAATCCTAGCTATTCCTCCTGGAAGCAATAAACCTTTCAGTTCTCCACATACTTTCTACCAGTGTATTATATGTTTGTAATTGCTCTGTAGCACCTCTGTATAAAAGCCATCTCTACTTAATCATAGTGTGACTACTACGTGTATCCAATTGTAAATGTTTCTTCTTAGAAGTATTGTCTGGCCGCCCGGTGGCGCAGAGGGCTGAGGCGCTGGCGCCTGACCTCGCACCATGCTGGCGACCTGGGTTCGGGAACAGAAGCAGAGGATTGAGCATCTGAAGGACTGCTCTCCTCTCCTGGGCTGGGTAAGCAGTGCAGCATCGCTCTGCAGCGGCCCCCGGTGGACACCGGGAGCACTGCATGAGGGTTGCAATAGGGGAAGCACCAGAAAAGCAGAAATCGCTCCGGGATTGGCTGGATGACGGCTGCCGGTCTGCCGACATCTCAGAAACTCCCGATAGAGCCATGTCTGCCTCAGCAGCACCCTGGGGCCAAATAAGAGTGTGTGCTGGATGCCTGCCCTGGTGCCTTCCCCTCGGAAAGGACCCACCAGTGAGTTGCAGGAGGCTACAATATGAGGTAAGGAGGCTTGTGGGAGTAGTAGAGGTTGTCAGAGACCGTGGCGGGTCCCGGAGCACGCAGGGGGAGAAAGAAGTAATGCAAAGAAAAAAAAAAAAGAGTAATATTGCCTATTCTAGCCAAACTCATACTGCCATTATATGTACCCATCTGTATATATCCTTCTGAAATTTGTGTAATATATATGTATTATACGTTTTGTAATCCGTGTTACCCTTATCCTCAGGTCGCACCTGGAAACGAGCCTCGGAAGTGTGCCTTTCCCGGTTACCAAATGTTTAAACAGAAAAAAACAAAATAAAAACAGCAGCCATCAGGAAAAGAAGCAAAAGTACCTGCTCCTTACTGTAACTTCTTAATTTCTATTAATATCACAGATTTTTTTATTTTTTTTTTAAGTTTCTTTGCAATTATTTGTCAATAGTACAGACTGTGCACCAAAGGACAAAGTTTGGAGACTGAAGATCATGGGGAATCCCAAAAGAAACACACAACAAGAGAGTGGTAAGGGCAAGATGGTCAAGCTGCAGGACCCAATGAGCCCCCTGGAGCGGCGAACAGCGCAGAGTTGGACCTTTAAATGCTGCACTGCTCCAGGCAATGAGAGATTTATATCGCAAGGTGGAGTGGGATAAAAAAATATTTACAGCGTTTGAAGCATGGACAGACGACGTTAAATAGCCAATGACGCCGCAAACACCACCTCAACTGCTGTGACAGATATAATTAAAGAGACCAAGGTCCTTAGACTAAGACTGGAACATCTAGAAAATGGTGCACAACTGCACATATGGGCAACATGCATCTCTTGGGCCTACTGGAAGAGTCGGAGAGGCAGAATGTGATGCATTATGTCATGGAGCCACTGAGCTCTATGTCATGGAGTCACTGAGTTCCTTGTTCAACTTGGACTTTAAAGGACTTGTATTGTAAGCTTTCTGCATTACTCCCCACTGCTGTCTGGGCAACCCAGAACAACCTCAGACCTTGCTACTTATCACGCTGTACTAACATGTTCGGGACTCCATTCTTCTGGCAGCTAAATGTAAAGGTCATGTGCAAACTATGGCGGGGACACAGTTATAATGTCTTCCAGATTTGAGCTTTGAAACACATAAAAGCCTTCAATGCAGTCTAAGCAGGTCTATGAGCACTCGGGTTGCATATCTTCTGCAGTTGTCTGTTTGGTTGAGAGGGATGGTGCAAGGAGGAAAGGTTCATTTGTACTGGGGACTTGAGAGGGTACCTAGTCAAGGCTGGGGACAGGGGGAGAGAAGGCAACAAATGGAAGAATTGAGGCAAGTACAGTCCTAGAGGGACTGAGTGCACAGAAGGTAGACAAGGCACCAGGGCCAGATGGTATCCACCCCAGGATGCTAAGGGAGATGGTGGAGGTGTTGGCCGAGCCATACAGCACCTCACTGGAGTCAGGATGTGTGCCACTGGACTGGAGGATGGCACATGTAGTACCATTACACGACAGCAGGCCAAGAGATGAACCGGGTAATTATCGTCCGATAAGTCTCACCTCCACAGTGTGCAAACTCATGGAAACGATACTAAAGGAAACACTGGTGTCATACCTGGAGGACAATGGCCTCCAGGATGTGAGACAGCATGGGTTTGTTTCAGGGAAGTCTTGTCACACCAACTTGATACAGTATTATGACTGGGTGACAGGTGAGCTGGATAAGGGTCATGTGGTGGATGTTCTTTACTTGGACTTCAGCAAGGCCTTTGATTCGGTGCCTCATGGGTGGCTTGGGGGAAGCTAACCGGTGTAGGGGTAGGGACAAAAATGATGAACTGGATTACAAGCTGGTTGAGTGGGAGGCTGCAACAGGTGGTGGTGAGAGGGGGGGCTCTCAACTCCAAGGCCGGTGACAAGTGGGGTGCCACAGGGCTCTGTGCTGGGGCCAGTATTATTTGAGCTCTTCATATCAGACATTGCACACGGGGTGGAGAGCAAGGTAAGTCTGTTCGCTGATGACACCAAAATTGGAGCAGTGGTGGATGGAGGGAGGGATGGAGCAGCTGCAGGGGGACCTAAGCAAGCTAGAGGAGTGGTCAGAGAGGTGGCAGCTGGGGTTCAGTGCAAAGAAGTGTAAGGTTATGCACTTTGGGGCAAAGACCCCAAGGAGAGAATACTGGTTTGGGGGGGGGGGGTTAAGCTGGGGATCACTGAGAAGAAGGACTTAGGTGTAATAATAACAGGGACCATGAACAACACTGCCCAGTGCAGGAGAGCGGATGCAAAAGCGAACAAAATGCTGGGGTGCACAGCGAGGGTTTTTTCGTCCAGGTAAAGAGAGGTGATCTTGCCCCTCTACAGGTCGCTGGTAAGGCCGCACTTAAGAGTACTATGTGCAGTTTTGGAGGCCATACCTAAAGCGTGATATCAGGCTACTGGAGGGGGTGCAGATGATATGTGGAATGGAAGGAACAGACTACGACAGCAGGCTGAGAGACCTGAATATGTACACCCTGGAGGATAGAAGGGACTGGGGGGGGGGGACAGACACATGTATCTGAGGGGAATCAATAAGGATGGGGCAGATGGGGTCTTTAAGTTAAGGAGGGGGAGGGTCAATGTCACAGGTAAGAATCTAGGCATATGCGGATATCCAGGCAAAATTTCATTTGCCGCACAGAGACATCTACAGATATCTACAACTCCGACATTAAGTAGAAGGCTTGCCATCACCCCTACGAAATCCAGAAAACTACCCAGCACTAGTCCAATGCCAAATTTTACTGAACAGCTCCGGGAAGCAGGAGCATTTAATATCCTATATCATCAATCCCTGAACTCCAAGGTGAGGTTTCAATCAAAACATCCAGCACACCGGTGCGAGGGAGACGGTTACCAGCTAACCATATTAGACTGGAGGTTGGCATGCAGCCACTCATCCAGGGTCACAAGTTCATATCAATGGCGAGAATATGCCTGGAAGGTATTAATACGATACTTTAGATCCCCTATGGTCACCAGACACTATTCATTAAATAAAACAGCGGAATGCTGGAGACACTGTGGTGAACAGGAGGCCAATCTGACCCACATTATGTGGGCGTGCTCGGTTCTCTCCAACTTCTTAAATCAGCTGGAGGCACAGCTACAGGAGCCTATCGACCCACAGTTTCAGCTGACTTTGGAGATGTACCTGTTTTTCATATTGCCTAAGCCCTATCGGGGTCCAAATACTAGATACCTGCTCTTACTGCTCCTTACAGTGGCTAAAAAGGCAGTAACTAGGCAATGGCTAACAACAAATGTCCCATCCATACGTGATTGGTGGGAAATCACGTACAAATTTATAACATGGAAAAAATAACACATAATCTAAATGTACGCGGGGAGGTCTTTTCTGTGAGATGGGCACATTGGCAGATATATTACATGTTAAAAGACCCCAGTTTCGTGCCTTAGGGTTGACACCCCGGGAGCATTTCGGAGGTTCTGACCCCGGTGGCTATGTCCCACCAGCAAGGGATCTTGACCTGGTCCCCCCCCCCCGTGGTTGAAGCCCTTATGACAATAGGACGAAAAATATGGACTTGCCAGATTGGACCAGAGGGAAAAGATAAAAGTCCGATGTTCTGGAGACCTACATATACATCTATGTAAGTTAATATGCTTACGGTCTATTATGACTAGACATAAACAGATTGTAACCCTCATGGGAGCAGAAAAGTGGCTGAAACAAATATTGTATCTACTGTAGATGAACTAGATGGACCCCAAAACTGTCTGTATTAATGGACCAGTTGTAAGTGCACTGCGTATAATCAAAACTGATGACCTATATGTGTATAAGTTAAAAGCTGAATAGTAAAAAGAAGATTCCAAAAAAAAAAAAAAGGAAGGGGAGGGTCACCAGGGGGCATGCAGTAAGAACAGAGGAGGGAAGATTTAGGAAGGAAATGAGGAGACACTATTTCACAGAGAGGGTGGTAGCCAAATGGAACGCACTACCAGAATGGGTTGTATCATGTAAATCTGTGAACAGTTTCAAAAGGGCAGGGAACGGGAGAGTGAGGGTGGGGGATGGCAGTGGGATGACAAATGGGGGGAGCAGCTGCAAACTAGGGGTGCTAGCTGCACACTTGAGCAGACTTAGCTAGACCGGGTGGTCTGTTTCTGCTGGCACATTTGTACATTTCCTATGTAAATAACTTTACGCACCAGACAGACTACACCTAGGTAGGGAGAGTTTGAGGGTACTCGAGGATAAACTGTGGGAGTACACAACATATAAACAACTACTGTGGCGGGGGGGAGAGGAGGCAGACCTACAAGCCCAAAGACTCCAGGAGGAGAACGAGAACAGAGCTACCACCCATACCAGAAGGGGTCTGGAGGGTGGAGTGGGAAAAAAGCATAATGGGATGATAGCATTCATAACTGGGAGAAGGAGGGGAACACACAGAGAAGAAAAAAAGGAAGGAGGCTGAGATTCTAGGTGGAGACAGAGTGGTGTCTCTGAATGCGACAAGTCTTGGTAACAAAATGAACGAACTAAAGGCGCCATTAAGAGAAGGAGGGGTAGATATCGCAGCAGTCACTGAGACTTGGGCCAAACCTGACCATGAGACTGTAACCTCTTAATCCCCAGGTATAAACTATACAGGAGGGACAGGGCAGTAGGTTGCAGTTTACATCAGAGAAGGTACATCATGTACGAGGGAACAGTCGGATGAAGGGAGGGCAGAAGTAATGTGGGTTCAGTTACTGTCCAACAGAAGAAGGAAGGTGAGGTTGGGGGTGGTTTATAGACCACCGAATCAGGAAGAGGAAAGGGACAGGGAACTAAGACAAAATTACTAACCATAGTAATCTTGTTTCTTGCCAGTGATACTCCGGTATTCATAACTTTCTGCAGACTACAAAGTAGTACCACTGGAGGTGGGCACAGAACCTTATTTTGGAAACAGACTTTGCAGGACTGCTGTGCCTAGGATTACCATCTGTCCTGATTTTCGCAGGACAGCACTGATTTGGACAGCTGTGTCCTGCAAAAAAACATGAAATACTACTCGTCCTGATTTTATAGTAGAGGAATTATTTTCTAACTTTCCACTAAATGTTGCAGAAAACTACAGTACCTTAACTAAAATACCCTAAAATGACAAGAACAATAGAAGCAACTAAGAAACTACAATATTCAGCCTTAATTCTGATTATTTAGAGAAAACAAGTCTGTTGCATTAGTCAATGTTACGTACTGTTCTGCAAAAAATCGTGTTTCAGTAAGAAATGTCCCACTTTGGGCTTCTTAAAAGGTGGCAACCCTAGTTGTGCCAAACCTAGCATCACTCCTGGATTGAATATCCAAGTTGTAGTGCTTTGTAAAGGTGTGTACTGTTTTCCAGGTAGCTGCTTTACAAATATCAACCAGTGGGACATCTCTGGTAGCAGCTCTCCCTCTCGTGGAATGGACCCTCAATCCTGTTGGGGGCTCCCCACTCGCTTTAGTGTAACAGAATTGGGACACACTGGACTATCCATCGAGAGATGGACCTTTTAGACACTGGATTACCTTTTCCCATGTCCCCATAAGTTTTCTGTCCTGCCCATGTCAAGTAGTAGCTGAGAGCTCTCTTGACATCCAGACTGTGAAGTCTTCTTTTACCAGAGGTGGAATGCTCAGTAAAAAAAGACAGGTATGGTAATGGATTGGTTAAGGTGAAAATCAGAAACCACCTTGGGGAGGAATTTTCTGTTTGTTCTCAGGACTACCTTGTCTCTATGAAAAGAGATATAGTCCTGTTCGATGCAGAGAGCCTGAAGCTCACCGATTCTTCTTGCAGAAGTCATTGCCACTAGGGAGACTGTTTTCCATGCGACATATTTCAGGTGAGCTCTAGACATGGGCTCAAAAGGAGGGTCCATGAGCTGAGCTATACACATACTGAGGTCCCATGCTGGCATCGGTTCCCTATGAGGGGGATGCAAATGGGCCAGTCCCTTAAAGAACCTCCTAAAAATAGGTTCTGAGGCTACTGTTACCTTTGCTCCAGCAGAAAGATAAGCAGACACTGCTGCAAGGTGGACCTTTAAAGAGCTGGGCAGTAGTCCCAGGGAATGTAAATGAGAAAGGTGGTCAAGAACAGCTGGTACTCCAGCCCGTGCTCGCACCAAGCCTCTAGCTGAGCACCAAATCAAAAATCTTTTCCATTTGGAAGAGTAGGTTTTCTTAGTGGAGGTTTCCTGTAACCCCTCAGGATATTTAACACTGCTTCAGCGAGGTGTAAATTAGCATATTCTAGTTCCTCAAGAGCCAGACATTGAGATTAAGAGACTTGAGGTTCGGGTACAGAAGAGTTCCCCAACTGGAGGTCAGCAGGTTGTGCCTCCGAGGGAGGTGTACTGGTTTGGCTACATACATTGAGTGCAGTAGAGAGTACCATGGCTGCCTGGGCCAATCTGGAGCTATCAAGATTAGAGATGCTGAATGGGATCTGAGCTTGAGCAGTACCCTGAATACCAGGGGAAAGAGAAGGAAGACATACAGGTACTGCCAACCTCCCTGACCAATCAAGAGCCAGGGCATCCAGAAGAAGTGTACCCTGATCTGGTGGTCTGCAGCAGTACTGTGCGGCAGGTGGTGGTTCTGGTGTGATGCGAACAAGTCAATCTCTGGAGTGCCCCACCTGAAGATCACTTGTACCACTTGCCTGTTCTGGGTCCATTCGTGATGGGCCTGATTGATTCGACTTAAGGCATCTGCCAGGGTACTGTCCTTTCATGGTAGATGGAATGCCTGCAGGGACACTCCCAAGGAGTAAGCCAAAGTCCAAATTTTCATGGCTTCTGTGCAAAGGAGGCCTGACCTGGTGCCTCCCTGCTTGTTTATGTAGTACATTGTGGTGGTATTGTCTGTTTTGACTTGCACCACCTTCCCCTGTACCAATGCTGAAAAGGCTTTTAGAGCCACAAACACTGCTCTGAGCTCTAGTAAATTTATGTGCTGAAGGGACTGCAGCTAACCAGGTGCCCTGGGTTGTGTGATCCCTTAGATGGGCACGCCAACCCAGGAGGGATGCATCTGTTGTGAGAACAACTGAGGGAGACTCTCTCTGAAAAGGAACCCCCTCTCTTAGGTTGGGTTCCTCCTTCCACCACTGGAGTGCTTGCAGCAGAGTCCTTGTTACTGGGATGGGGTTTGAAAGAGGATCTTTTCTTCGACTCCAGTGAGCCCTGAGGTGGAACTGCATGTCTCATTTGGAACCTGGAATCCAGCACTGTGCCTGTGGATGCAGCCATATGGCCCAGTAGCTGCAGAAACCGCCTTGCAGTCTTGGGTTTGTGCAAACTGAACGAATTTGCCATCAGCTGGAGACTCCAGACTGTCTAGAGGCAAGTAGGCCCTGCCTTGCAGGGTACTGATCTCTGCCCCTATGAGCTGCAGAATTTGTGCAGGAATGAGGACTGATTTTTTGTGATTGATTAGGAACCCCAGAGACTCCAAAAGCTCGTGGGTGATCTGTAGATACTGCCCAACTTGGTCTGGTGATTTCCCTGCCACTAGCCAGTCGACCAGATACAGAAAACTTGCATCCCCTTGCCTTCGAAGGTGTGCCACTGCTGCTGCTAGGCACTTTGTGAACACCCTGGGGGCCAAGGAAAGGTCAAAAGGCAGGGTTGAAAACTGGTAATGATCCTGAAGGGAGTCTGAACCGGAGATATTTTCTGTAGGACTCCCTTATGGAGATATGGAATCAGGCGTCTTTCAAGTCTAGTGATGCCAGCCAATTTCCTTTTTGGAGTGTTGTCAGAATCAATGCCAAAGTTACCAATTTGAACTTTGGTTTCTTCAGATGCTTGTTTAGAACTCTGAGATCCAATATAGGCCGCCACTCCCCACTTTTCTTTGTGGTGAGAAAGTACCTGGAATAGAAACCCCTTCCTCTCAGGAGGTTGGAACAGGTTCTACCGCCCTTAGCAGCAGCAGGTTTCGAACCTCTGACTCTAGCAGCTTCTTTTCTGCTAGGGAGGGTGAACTGAAGACCCCGTTTTTTTGAGGAAGAAGGGGATTTGAAGTCCAGAGACAGACTCTGACCCACCACCTCCAGGACCCACTTGTCTGTGGTGATGTTCAGCCAAGCCTGGAGGAAGTGGGAAAGTCTGCCTCTGACAGGGAGGAGGCGGCCTGTGTCTCAAGGGGTCTGCATTGTCTGGGACTGAGGCTGGGCCAGAGACCCTTGCCTAGAGCCCCCTTCTACCCCTGCCCCTGAAGTATCCCTGTTGTGGATACTGCTGGTACTGGGGTGCAGCCACTGGCTGGAAAAAGGGCCTGGTGAGAAAGGACCTGCCCCGGCCTCCCCCTTCCATAAGACCTGGTGGATGCTGATGCTCTCTCTTTTGCAGAGTTGCTTCTATAAGTGGCCTTGTACTCATCCACCTTTTTCATGTAAGCAACCGTGGATTCCCCAAAAAGAGAATTACCCTCTAAGGGGAAATCCAGTGCCTTAGACTGAGTGTCCTGAGTAAGATTTGTGGCCCTGAGCCAAGTAAATCTCCTCTGTGTTAGCCAACCACCTGGCTGCAGTTATCATTTGTATCAGCAGCCATCTGGAACTGATACTAAGCCACCTCTAACCCAAACCTGGCAGTTTTATCCTGGTCATCTGACAAGGGCAAGGGGGCTTTCTGGGCCATGGCCAAAACAGACTGTCAGAGTGATTTCTGGTACTGGGCAGCATAGGCTTGAAAATTAGCTTGTCGGATGGCCAGAGAGGCCAACAGGTACCCCCTTCTTGGCCATGCTATCAATTTTTCTAGAGTCCTTATCCGGAGGATGGGAGGACAGAGGGACCCTAGCTTTATCACAGGCAGCTTGCTGCACGACGCCCCTGGTGGTCAGGAAGGGAGAAAAGGATCTCTGCTCCCTCCCTATCCATTTGATACTTTTTATCCATCCTCTTGTCAAGGGGAGGAATGGAGTTAGGTGTTTGAAAGAGTTTTAAAGCATCCTTCTTGAAAAACTTGTTCACAGGGAGGAGGAGGAGGGTTCTTTTGGGGTCAGCCCCATCATTTCCATGTATTTCACCTCCTCCTCATCCTCAATCTGTTCAGAAGTGGTGATGTCCAGGGCATCAGCCATCTTCCAAACTAATGTAAAATGAGAGGAGCAGTCCTCAGAGGCCCTAGGGGAAGAACCAAACGCCTGCTCACAGGACACTTCAGGTTCTATAGGTTCCCCTTCGTCCTCCTCATAATCACCATAATCATCATCTTCCTCAGGGAAAGAAGATTTTGCAGTACTGCCACCCTGGGGACCCGGAGACGGGGCAGGAGGCTGCTGATCAGGAGAAATAATGCCCTGTAAGGCCTGGATGATTTTGAAAGCCTGGGCAATTTCCTGAGCCGAAGGCATAGTCAGTCCAGACAGTGAAATCCCCGATTTGGAAGGCGGGGGTTCAGTGTGTTTTAACTTTTTAGTCTTTTTGAGGGAACCAGGGAGTCAGCCAGTTCATTGATCCTCTTTATGCCCTTTTCAATCGTCTCAGTGGTAAAGGCAACTACAGATGTGGTTTCACCCTCAGTCACTTGGGGTATTGGCTGGTCAAAGTCAAAGGGACCCCTATTCTGAGGAAGCTTTTTAAGCCATTAAAGGTGTTTTTCAACCGTCTTTTCTGGGAATGTCTTACAAACATCACATTCCTTATTTAAATGTTCATAATCAAGGTAGGTCACACACAAACTGTGCTTGTCTGCCTTTGCAAACACTTCGCAACACTGTGTAGTTTTTGAAACTGGGCTCACTGGTTTTCATTTTAGGTTTCTCCGACATATTGTTCAAAAAGGAGAAAAACAGCAACTGCTAAAAAAACAGACTATTTTCTTTCTTTTTTATTTTATTTAAAAAAAAAAAAGAAAAAAAAAAAAGAGTCAGTTCCGGAACCAGCAAAGAACCAGAGGAACCGAACCGGCGATAGAAAAAGGAAGCGGGATCAGCAGTTCGGTAATCAAAGCTATCGGTTACAAAACAACGATTTTAAATAAAATTAATTTGTAAAGCAAGGGTTTTTTTCAGTCAGAAAACCCCGACTAATCTACAAAACTAACCCGGTTCCCCCATGGTTATACCGAACCGAAAGGAACCGGGGAAAAACAAACTAAGCTAAAGATTTAACAACAAAATAAAATTAGAAGACAGCAAATGAAAACAATATATATTTGAAGTTTTTTTTCATGCAGATGAAAGTTAGACGAACGGCAGTCCGAGCGACCAGACTTTTCAGACGGAGAAAATCTAAGGTGGTTCAGAACACTGACAGTAGAGAGCATTTGAAAAGTTCTCACGTGCAAAGAATTCCATCATTTGCATGTGTTCTATTCTCTCCGGGCTGTCCTACCTAGAAGGCTTACTGCAGAAAGTTATAAATACCAGAGTATTACTGGAATCAGAAACTTACCAATATTGAATGCAGCAAGGAAGGGTGAGGTGGTAACAGTGGGAGACTTCAACCTGTCCAAGACAGACTGGAGCGTACCGACCACGACACGCACAAGGAGTTAGGTGATCCTTGAAGTGTTGCAGAATTGTTTCCTGACTCAAGGAGTCATGGAACCTACCCGGGAGGGGGGTATCCTTGATTTAGTGCTCACAAATGGGGAGCATGTACAAGACAAAGGTCAAGGAGCCCTTGGGTGGAAGTCATCATAACACTGTGTGGTTCCAGCAACATATGGGCAAAGAGAACATTCCCACAGAGAGTAAAGTTCTGGACTTTAGGTGGGAGTACTTTGTTGAAATCTCATTGTGCCTGAGAGCTTCACTAACATGATTCCATAATATGCCGGTTTAATTACAGTTGAACAAAACAAGTTGCAAGAAGGTGTGAAATATCACATTTACCTTCAATTAGGTTTACAAACGGTCTTAAATGTAATGCAGTTTTTTTCCTCTTTAAACTGCATTCAAACTGTGTTTTTCTAGAGTTTTTTCAGGTTCTGCGCACCTTCAGCACAGAGATACATGGTGTAAATGGATGCTGTGGCATCATGCTCTCATATGCTAATGCAGCTCTCAGGAACTATGAGATTTCAACAACCAGAAAATGGAGACCCTCAGGCTAGTTACAGGAACTAGTATGAACAGTGAAAACAAACTAAAGCATACACATATATCCCAAACAGCTATACGAACTGAGTTATCTGTTGACAAGGAAATAAGAACAGGTTACTCACCTGTAACAGCTTTTCTAGGAGTGGTATATATTGTTCATCCACACTTCTTGGCATGTCTGCTCCCACCCACCCAGGTGGTATATACCTCAGTTCTGCCCCATGACGCCAGATCTTAGCCTGCTGGAAGCTAGGTTGTGCGCGTGTATGAACAACATATACCACTCCTAGAACTACTGTTACAGGTGAGTAACCTGTTCTTCTAGGAGCGTGGATATGTTGTTCATCCACCCTTCTTGGCAGACTCCAAGCAGTTCTCCAGGAGGAGGGAGGCAAGGCGCACATCCCCTACTTAGGAAATAAAGATTGTAGAACCGAGGCCCCATAACCAGCATTCCGGCATGACTCAAGGTTGATGCGGTAGTGGGTAATGAAGATGTTTGCTGACTTCCAGGAAGCAGCCAGATAGATTTCTTGGATAGGGATGTCCCTGGAAGCAGCCACCGATGCAGCAGTACGACGGGTAGAATGAAAAAATTACTCACCTTAGTAATGTTGTTTCTTCTAATGGAGTCTTGCTATATTATAGACATTAGCAGTTTGATCCAGCTCTAGAACTGCCCCGGAGTGAAATGGTTAAAACCATTCCAAAATAGAATTTTGGCACGAGAGCAGCTCTATCTGTGTCATTTCAAACTTGAACGGTCAGATCTTTACCGAGCCAAACTCACTAAGGTCTGTGTGGAAGCTGTAACCTACACTAGCCAAATGGCTACCTAAAGAATAACAACCATTGATGGTCCCAACACCCAAGACAGGGGACCAGAAATACTAACACCATTCTAATAATATGAAATGGAACATAAGTATAATAAAACACACACACCAGCATACACAACATCCCCAAAGTCCCAAAGGGACAAAATGCTAACAGGACATAAGTAGTGCCCACACTAAGTTGCCCGCACCCCACCAAGTAGAGGTTCTGAGAGGGCAGGTTGGGGGAGGTCTATAATATAGCAAGACTCCATTAGAAGAAACAACATTACTAAGGTGAGTAATTTTTCTTCAAACAACATGAAGTCTTGCTATGTTATAGACATTAGCAGAATACACAGCAGTACCTCCATGGAGGAGGGCAGAACCTACTTAGGAATAGGCTCTGAAGAACAGCTGTGCCAAACCGAGCATCTCTCCTGGCCTGGACATCCAGGAGTAATGCTTGGTAAAAGTGTGTACCGCTTTCCAAGTAGCAGCCTGGCAAATCTCTAATAAAGGGATATCTCTGGCAGCTAGAGACGCAGCTGTACCCCTAGAATGAGCCCTCAAACCGGGGCTCTGCCCACTTTCTGATAACAAAATTGGATACAAGAGACAATCCACCTGGCTATTGATCTCTTAGTGGCAGGTTTGCCTTTCCCAACTTCACCATAGGTAAGGAAAAGTTGGAGGGATTCAACCTGTGACCTTGGTACGCTCTATATAATAACTAAGAGCTCTCTTAACATCCAGGCTGTGCAACCTCCTCTCACCCGAACAGGAGTGATCAGTGAAAAATACTGGAAGGGAGATAGATTGATTAAGATGGAAATCTGAAACCACCTTAGGCAAAAACTTCCTATTAGTTCTAAGGACTACCTTATCCCTGTGGAAAGAAATAAAGTCAGTCTCCACTGACAAGGCTTGCAATTCACTTATGCGTCTGGCAGAAGTGATAGCCACTAGAAAAACAGTTTTCCAAGTTAGGTACTTAAGCTCTGCAGAAGACAGAGGTTCAAAAGGGGTTGCATTAACTGGGCAATGCAAACATTAAGGTCCCAAGCAGGGCCGGTTCCTAAAGGGAGGATTAGTATGGAGTAATCCTTAAAAACTTGGAAAACTCAGGATGAGAGGAAAGAGGATGACTTTCCTGTTGACACAAAAGCAGACACAGCTGCCAAATGAACTCTCAGGGTAGCTGGTCTGAGACCCAAGGAATTAAGATGTACCATGTAATCTAACAAAATGGGCAATTCAGCAGATTCTGGGAAATATTTTTCCCAGCACACCAAATGGAAAACCTTTTCCATTTAGAACTATAAGTAGCCCTAGTGGAAGGCTTTCTGAAGCCTTTGGATCTCAAGAACACCCTGAGAGAGGTGTAAATCAGCAAACTCTAACCCTCAAGAGCCAGGCCTTGAGGTTGAGGGATTGAGGTCCGATACCAAACCCTTCCCTGGGCACAAGTCAACGGATTGTGATTCCTGGGAGGCACAGGGAAGATGGACTGTCAGAGACAGAAGGAGTGGGTACCAGGGCTGCCTGGCCCAATCAGGGCAATCAGAATCACCCTGCAAGGCTGAGATCTGATTTTGACTAGTACTTTGAATAGGAGGAAAGGGAGGAAAGCATAGAGGAACTTCCTCCCAATCCAGAAGAAGGGCATCCAGGGAACTGAGCCCAGCACTGGAGGCCTGCAACAGAACAGAGGAAGTTTGTGATTGTCTGGGGCTGCAAAAAGATCAATCTGAGGGATGCCCCACCTGGCAAAAACTATCCCCAGCACTTGAGGATCCAGGGACCATTCGTGATGGCCCTGGGAAATCCTGCTGAGGGCATCCGCTAGGACATTGTCCTTCCCTGGAAGATGAACTGCTATGAGGGAAGTGTTCAGGGAATAGGCCAGAGACCACAACTTCATTGCCTCGGTGCACAAGGTCAAGACAGAGTGCCCCTGTTTGTTGATGTACCACATTGTTGTGGTGTTGTCTGTTCTGACTTGTATCACCTTGTCGTGGACAGATGCAGAAAAGCTTGAAGAGCTAAAAAGACAGCTCTGAGTTCCAGCAAATTGATGTGGAGCAGAGATTCCTGGGGACCAAACTCCTGAGTGGAAAAGGTCGCCCATGTGGGCTCCCAACCCAGAAGGAAGCATCTGTAGTGAGAGTCAAGTCGTGAGAAGGGAAATGAAGGGACCCCGTCTTAATTGCTCTGATCCTGCCACCACTGGAGAGCTAGGATCAAGGTTCAGTCACTGGGACCAACTTGGAAAGGGGTCTCTTCTCTGAGACAAAAGGTTCTCAAGTGAAACTGAATGTCTCTCATCTGAAATCTGGCTCCCTGCACAACAGCTGTGGATGCAGCCATGTGCCCCAGGAGCTGCAGAAAGTGTCTTGCTGGTCAAGAGACCTGCAGAGTGAAGGAAGAGGCCAGAGCCACTAAATTCCTTACCCTTTCTGGGGAAGAAAGGCTCTGGCTAGCTTTGTGTCCATCTCTGCCCCTATAAAGGTGAGTACCTGGACTGGTTCCAGAACCGACTTTGGTAGGTTTAGCAGAAACCCAGGGAGGTGAGAAGCTGCGGTGACCTGCAGGTGAGATTTTACCTGTTCTGGGGACTGGCCTGCAATGAGCCAGTCGTCTAGATGGGAAAACAGCAATCCTCTGCCTCCTTAAGTGGGCCACTGCTAGACACTTGGTGAATACCCTTGGAGCAGAGGTAAGGCCGAGGGGCATTGCTCTGAACTGGTAATGACCTGAGGGCAGTTCGAGATCTGAGGTACTTTCGATGGGATCTTCTGATTAGGACATGTAAATGGGCATCCTTGAGGTCCAGGGAAGCTAGCCAGTCCCTGGCCTTAGGGAAATAAAATCATTGCCAGAGTTACCATTTTGAACTTTGGTTTCAAAAGATGCTTGTTCAGATATCTGAGCTCTAAAATGGGCCACTCTCCTGTCTTTTTGGGGTAAGGAAGTATCTGAATACAGACCCTGCCCTGATGCAGGGAGGAACCCTTTCTACTGCTCTGAGACTAACAGGGATGAGACCTCTGTTTCCAGGCGAGGGTCTCTGAAGCACTTGCAGGTAGAAAAGTCTGCTTCTCAACTTGGGAAACTTTTTAGCTGAGAACCAGACCCTGGCTTACTACTTCCAGAACCCACTTGTCTGAGGTTAAAGAAGCCCAATTCTGACTGAAGTAAGCCAGCCTGCCCCCCACTGGTACAGGAGAATCGGCCCTGGGCACCCCATCAGGGTGCCTGTTTCGCAGGAGCTTTAGGCTGGGGGTGGGGCAGGTCTGCCCACCTCGTCTGCCCCTGCCTCTGAAGAAGCCCCTCTGAGCATAGGCAGAGGAGGCCTGAGTCTGGTAGAAAGGCCTGTGAAAGGCCTACCCCACCCTGGGGGGCATGCCTTTGAGGAGTGGCTTGCCGCTCCTGGCCTGGGCACTCTTGTAAGTAGTCCTATATTCATCCATCTTCTTCATGTAATTCTCTGTCTGCTCTCCAAACAGAGAATTTCCCACCACAGGAAAATCCATAGCCTTAGTCTGGGTATCCTGTGACAAAGTAGTACACCTGAGCCAGGCCAACCTCACTTAAAGCTACAGATGTGGCCATGACCCTAGAGGAAACATCATTAACATCCACAGCACCATGAAACTGAACCTTAGAGGCTTCAATGCCATCAGCAGCCACCTGTTCTAGTTCACTAGCCAGTTGGCTGCGGGCCTGCTTTGGCCAATTGCATAACAGTATCCCATCTAGATTTCTGATACCTAGCTACATAAGCCATAATTTGCTTTGCCTGAGTCCCAGAGAGGCTGCCATATACTGTTTTTGCCATGGCATCAATCTTCCTGGAATCCTTGTCAGGAGGATGTGAAGCCAAGGGAATATTAGCTTTATCACAGGCAGCAGCCTGAACTACCCAACATGACTGCATTGCTGAGAAAGGAATTCTGTATCAGGGCCTGACAATGTATACCTTCTGTCCATCTTTTATCTACAGGAGGCACAGAATTAGAGCTTTTAAAATTTTAATTGTTTGTTTCTAAAAGACTTATGTAAAGGAATAGACAATCTCCTAGACTCGAATATCCATCATTTCTACAAAATCAGGCTCCTCTGCTCATCCACAGCCTCTTCTAAAGGAAGCTGGAGGGTTTCAGCAACTTTTTATAAAACATAAAATGAGATGGGGACTCACACAGCATAGGGGAGATTCTAAAGGTCTGTCTGGGGAGATGTCCGTTCAATGGGCACACCCAGACCTTCCCAGCCACATTCATACTGTTCATAATCCTCCTCCCCCTCCTCTGGTTCATAAAATTCCTCAATATCATAATCCTGAACCACTGGGACCAGACAAACCGACCTTTACCAGATAGTGGTGGTTCGGACGGACCCTGAGACAGTGACTGGACAATTTGTATGGCTTTTTTATCTCTGCAGCAGTTGGAGAAGGAATTTGGACTCCAGACCTGCTGATTTTCTTTGTTTTCTTTACTGGAATTGGTTCCTCAGAACCAGCTTTTCTTTGCCGAGGAAGTCTGGCCTGGTCAGAGGGCATTCCTCTGGTTCGGCTGGCACCGAACCGGCTGGCCATCCGGGTCAGCGGACTTTTAGCCTCTCGTTCCTGAGCCTGCCCAATCTTTTTCCAGGGTGGCTGCAGGAAATTCTTACATACCTAGCAGTCTGACTAGGTGGTCAAACCCCAGACAATAAACACATGTGGTGTGTGGGTCAGCCTTGGCAAACACTTCCCACAAACATCACAGTGTTGAAACCCAGTGGGCCGGTTTTTCTTTGGGTTTCTCAGACATAATGCCAGCCTAACCAAAACTTGCCCTTTTAACGGCAGTGTAGGTAAGACACCCTTATCGGTTCCTAATCAGCCACGGGTATTGGAAAACCGTAATAAATCCGTTTTTAGAACCTATAAGAACCGGGAACCGTAGTCTAAAATAGTAACTTTAGTTTAAATGAGTTTAAACCCACTGATCGGTTCAAACCGAACCGATAACTACAAGTTCCACACAGACAAAACCTTCATTTACTACGGTTACCACAGATAGAGCTTGAACCGAGCGGTTTTGTGTTAAATAAAACTATTCTCGGTTAAATCCAACCGAGAAAACACTTTTAAACCGAGAAATGAACCGAGCAGAAGGAGAAATCTCCGGAGCGACTGTTCACTGAGGCGGAGTAAAGAATCTGACAGTTCAAGTTTGAAATGACACAGATAGAGCTGCTCTCGCCAAAATTCTATTTTGGAATGGTTTTAACCATTTCACTCTGGGGCAGTTCTAGAGCTGGATCAAACTGCTAATGTCTATAATATAGCAAGACTTCATGTTGTTTGAAGAACCCTTATCCCTCTGGGAGGCTCCTTGCCCGCCAACTCATAGCACAGACCTATGCATGATGTAATCCATCTTGCTATGGTCTGTTTGGCTGCAAGTCTGCCAGAAGCGACTTCAGCGTAGGTGACGACCAGCTGGCGAACCTCTCCACGAATTTCCGCCGTCCTCTCCTTATAGTAGGAGAGAGCATGTCTCAGATCCAAGGTATGGAGCCTGTACTCTGTATCAGAGGTGTAATTAGGGTAGTAAACCCGAAGAGTCAACACCTGGTTAAGGTGAAACTCTGACACCACCTTCAGAAGGAATTTCGGGTTGGGGCGCAGGACAACTTTGTCCTTGTGAAGGACCAGATAAGGGGAGTCCACCAAAAGCGCCTAGAGCTCCCCTGTCCTTCTGGCAGACGTGATAGCCACCAGGAAGGCTGTCTTCCACAAGTGTGAAAGCTCACATTTGTGCATGGGTTCGAATGGCTTGCCCATGAGCTTTGCCAAAACCAGCAACAGATCCCACAGAGGTGGAGGTTCATGCACTGGAGGGGATATGTGATCCAGGCCTTTGAAAAAGTGCCCAACCTCTGTCTCCTGCACCAATGTCGGCTGACCGGCCCACGCTCGGTAAGCAGAGATGGCTGCCAGGTGCACCCTAAGGGTCGATAACCGTAGACCCCCTTTGGAGAGAGACCAAAGGTAGTCAAGAATGTTAGCCACAGAACAGGATAAGGGGTCTAGACCCTTACTCTGACACCAAATAGAAAAATGTTTCCATTTCAAAGCATAACATTTCCTGGTCGATTCCTTTCTGGATGCCTCCACCACAGTGTAGACATCTTCGGAAAGACCCAGAGTCTGGAACTCTAGCCGCTCAGGTACCAAGCTGTGGGTCAGGGATTGAAGGTACAGATGGAATACCTTCCCCTGGTTCAGAGATATCAGGTCTGGGCGTGTACAAAGCTGCTACGGGGAACTGCAGCTGAGGAGATCTGGGTACAGAACTGGCACAGCCAATCTGGGGCTACCAGGATCACCTTCACCTTGTCCCTTCTTACTTTGAGTAACACCTTGTGGATCAAGGGAAATGGAGGGAAGGCGTAGAGGAGGTCTGGGGTCCACAGCCTCGAGAAGGAATCCCCCCTGGAGCGAGCCCTGCTAGGGGGTGGGCATGAAACAGCCTCACCTTGGTGTTCTCCCTGGAGGCAAACAGGTTCACCATCGGTTTGCCCCAACGGGGAAACAGACTGTAAGCTACTTCTGGATGGAGAGACCATGCGTGGGATGTCTGGACTATGCGGCTGAGAGCATCCGCCAGCTGGTTCGAGGCTCCTGCCACATGGATGGCTAGGAGATCTGCCTCCAACCGGCTTACGAGGGTCCAGATGCGGAGCGCCTCCTTGCACAGCAGACGGACTGCGTGCCCCCCTGTTTGCTGAGGTAGTACATGGTCGTGGTATTGTCCGTCTGAACTTGAACCACTTGACCCGGAGCTAAGGAGCAAAACCTGACAACGCCAGTCTGACTGCTCTGAGCTCCAACAGGTTGATGTTGCATCGGGACTCCTCGGGTGTCCAGAACCCATGGGCCCCGCTGTCCCCCATGTGGGCTCCCCAGCCCATGAGAGACATCGGTCGTAAGGACGACCGTCAGCTCAGGGCGGACAAACGGGATCCCTTCCTGCAACCGATCTGGGGCGGTCCACCACTGGAGAGCGTCCCACATCTTCTGGGTTACAGTGATTAGCTGGTCGAAGTGACCATATCGCTGAGTCCACTGGGTGGCCAGCTCCCACTGGAGGGGGTGCAAGTGCCATCGGGCCCAACGGGCCACTTAGGTGCATGCCGCCATGTAACCCAGAAGGCACAGAAAGTCCCGGGCAGGGTGCAAGTGCCCAAACAGAAATGAATGGGCAAAGGGGGATGGAACTGCCACCCTCTCCGCTGGGAGCCGAGCTCTGGCTTGACAAGTGATGAGCTCTGCCCCGATGAAGCCCATCACCTGAGAGGGCACGAGTTCCGACTTGGCCTCGTTGATCAGGAGGCCGAGTTGGGAGCAGGTTTGGAGGCCCAGATCCCTGGACCTCTCCACCTCCTGAAGGGAGGAACCTGCCAAGAGCCAGTCGTCCAGATAAGGGTAGATTCTAACTCCTCAATGCCGAAGGTGGGCTGCCACCACTGCAATGCATTTGGTGAAGACCCAAGGGGCCGATGACAGGCCGAACGGCATGGCTCGGAATTCATACAGGGTCCCTTCGACCCTGAAGCGGAGGAACCGCTGATGGGACGGACGGATTGGGACGTGAAAGAACGTGTCCTGTACATCCAGTGAACAGAACCACATGTTTCGCTCCAGGGATGGTATGATCTGGTTCACAATGACCATCCGAAAGGTGCGAGACCTGAGATACTGATTCAGGTCATGGAGATCTAGGATGGGGCACCAACCCCCCCATCCGCGTGGGCACCAGGAAGTACCTGGAAACAAAGCCTGAGTCTGTTGGAGGATCCGGCACTGGAGCTACTGCCTCCTTGTGGAGGAGCTGAGCCACGTTGTCTCAAAGAGCCGACTGGGTGCATGCAGAGATCCGTTCTTCCCGAGGGGCGTAGGCTTGGCTGGGTGGGTACTGCTCGAATTCCAGAGGCAGTTCCTGACCGACCACTTTGAGAACCCACCTGTCCGAAGTGATAGCGGACCAGGCGGAAAGGAAGTGGCAGAACAGACCCCCCACGAGAGGGCATGAGCTGGCGTGATGGGTGTAGGGATGGCAAACCCCAACCCGGCACTGAGCAGGCTTGGAAGATGAAGAGGCGGCTCCAGGACCTGTGCCTCAGCCTCCTTTACGGGGGCCGTTGAGGACCCTGTTTGGGCCGCGGGCACCAACCCTGAGCCGCTGCTGCTGACCTCCTTGATAGGAGGGCTGCCTGACCGCAGGGGAAGAGTGCCAAAATGGCTTCTTTCTCTTCTGCTGGTTCTTGCCCCAAGAACCCTTGGCAGAAGTAGCATCCAAGGTGGTACTGGACTGCTGTATACGCTGGAGGCGACCGGTCACTCCTGGACCGAACAAGTCAGTCCCCAAGAAGGGCACATCAGCAAGCTTATGCAGAGTATCCGCCAGGAAGGAGGAAAGCCTTAACCAAGCCCTGCAGCAAGAGGCCACTGCGGCTGCCAACGAGCGGGCACAAGAATCTCCTATATCCAAGGCTGTCTGGAGCTACTGTTTTGCGACAGCACGACCTTGATCACGGACCTGCTTGACTGTAGTCTGCATGTCCGGTGAGAGATGAGGGAGGACCTCGTCCAATGACCCCAGAAGAGCATGAGAGAAGTGTGCCATAATAACAGCCGAGCTGGCCTGACGAAGGCCCAGAGAAGAGGCAGCGTAGACCTTGCGGGCAGAGTGGTCCATTTTTCGGACTCCTTGTCCGGGGGTCGGTCAGTGCCGTCCGAACTACCCGTACGCCTGAACACAGAGGCGGTCACCAGGCTCTCGGCCGAAGGGTGCTCTGTGAACACCGCAAGGGACCCTATAGGCACCGCGTATTTGTGGGCCATGCGGGCAGATGGTGCTGGGCAGGAGGCGGGACGCTGCCAAAGTTCAAGGGCCAGGCCAACAATGGCCTCGGCCACTGGAAAGGCCTCCGTTGGGGTATCCCTTCTCTTGAGTATGTCAGTGACAGGGTACTCCACCTTTTTCTGGATGGGCTCCAGGGGCATTCTGGTGGAGTTGGAGAGGAGGTGGAGAATGCCCTGGAAGGAGGAAGGGCCTTCCTCCATTCCTGTGCCGACTGATGCCTCATCATCCCCGGGATGTGAGTGCAAGCTGGTGACGTCCGAGTCCGCGGAGTCGTGGTAGAGCAGTCTACCGCCCAAGTCACCCTCGATATGCCGAGGGTGGTCTGGGGTGACTTATCAACAGACGTTGGAGAAGCCCAGTGTCTTGTCTGTCCTCTTTCAAGGGCGCCCCTCCCTCAGGCTGTTTAGGCGGTGGTTCCACCCGAATCGGTGGAGAAACCGGAACAGGCCGAACTGGTAGATGGGCCGGCCTCAGGCAGAGAAATCTGTGGCTTGCCCGAGGGGTCGCCCAGGAGGCGGAGCGTTATGGCTGGGTGGCGGCGGAGCCGGTTTCTGCCCGGTCAGGATCAGCTGCTGTCACGAGGTCTTCATAGCGCTGACCAAGCTTCCATCGGAGCCTCTCCTCTCCTCTTCCGAGAAGGAAGAGGACCTGTGGCAACGCCTCCTCTTAGAGCGTTTGTGGCTCTTTCTCGGTTGTTCGGCTGAGGGGGTTCTGGACCTCAACCGAGATCAGGGAGGCAGATTCGGTCGATCAGGAGACACCGGGGTCGGTGAAAACAGAGGGTCCGGAACCGGGTCCTTGATGGGGAATACCAGCAGGCTGGGTCTCCTCATCAGGGAATACAAGGACCGGAGTCCTTTCCAGTGAGTAGTCGGCCACAGCTGGCGACAAAGGGTCTATCGGGTTGAGGATAATTTCGACCTCGTCGACACTTCCTCGGTCCCCTGGCCAGACAGAAGGTCCGTAAAGCTGGCAGCAGAGGATGTGATCTCGACCGAAGTTAAGACCGTGTGTTCCTGGGACTCTGACCTCTCAGTCCCAAGAACGTCTTGCCGAGACAAAGACATGGGGTCCTTATCTCTCTTCCGAGAGCGGGAGAAGTGCGAGCCCGAGGGCGCCTCACTCCAAGTGGGGAGAGACTGGCACAACTCCTTGAAGGAGCCCATAAAGGTGGAGGCCAGGTTCAGAGGAACAAAGAAGCTTCGATTGGCCAAAGCGTGAGCTGCTTCCTCCTCAAACGCCTTCATGTGTTCCAGCTGTTCGGTGGATCCCGCAGCCGTAGAAACCGCCCACGTCGCCTCCTTCGATTTCCACTGGTGGGTTCCTTTTCTCCGGTCTCCCCAGTTTCAAGCGTGCCTTGCGGTCGTCCAGGACGTTGAGATGGAAAGCCAGGCAAAAACTGCACGACGGTGTCATGGCCAACACCAGCAGTAGGCGATGTGAGGCGAGGATCGCGCGCAACATCTTTTGCCGCAGGGGCACCGCGAAATCCGGGGGGATTTTTCCTCCATGGTAGATGCTACTAAAGCACGATTGCCAACTTGAACAAGTTTAATTTTCAGTAAAAACCAATGGTTAGAATCCAGGGCCTATGATATGCTGAGAGCACAAGAGAACCTGCATCTTCCAGCGGAAAGGAAGATCTGGCATCATGGGGTGGAGCCGACGTATATACCACCCTGGTGGGTGGGAGGAGACAGCTTGAAGACTTCCGGCAAGATTTAAAGTGGAAGGGGACATGTCAAGAAGTGTGGATGAACAACATATCCACACTCCTAGAAATAACATTTACAAGCTAGGAGGGTGTACTACTGCTTTAAGTCAAAGCACCCAGTTGGTATAGTACTGAGGTTGCCCGGCAGTAAGGAGAAAGAAGTTACCTATAGAAAATTCAAGAAAACCAAGAGAGATGAGGACAGGGGAAATTACCTAAAGATAGCTCTTGAGGCAAGTGAAGTAGTCAGGCACGTTAAAGCTCAGAAAGAACTGCAATTAACAGCCGGAATTAAGATGGGGAGAAAGCCTTTTTTGTTCTGATATGTAAGGGAGAAAATGGACAAGAAGGACAGGATTGTTAGGCTTCGGAAAGAGAATGGGTGGATGGAAAAGAATGGGGAAAAGGAACAAATACTTCTGTTCCATCTTCATCACGGAGAAAGAGGGACTGGTGAAAACGGGGGGGGGGGGGCATCAGGTGGTAATAAATGAGGAAATAGTGTGGAAAGGGCTGCTAGCATTAAAGGTAGATGAAATACAGGACCAGATGAAATAAACCCAATGGTGCTGAGGGAACTGGCAGAGGAGCGTGAGGAGTCCCTAGCAAGTCTATTAAAAAGTTCACTGAGTCCGGCGTGGTACCACAAGACTGGTGAACAGCACATGTGGTGCCCCTTCATAACAGCGGTCCTAAAGATGACCCAGGGAATTACAGACTGGTTAGTTTGACTTCAATTGTGTGCAAGCTCATGGGGACTAAAGGAAAGGCTGGTTGAGTACCTAGAAGAAGAGTCTTTCTGATGCTAAGCAGCATGGGTTTATGGGAGGGGGTTGTGTCAAACGAATCTGATCAAATTCTTTAACTGGGTCACCAAAACAGTGGAAAGCATTGACTCTGTATCCCACAAGAGGTTGATCAGGAAGCAGGCGGATCTACAGGTTGGGGAGAAGATGACCAGAGGGGTGGAATACTGGCAGAGGAACAGAACCCACAGGGTACTGGTGGAGAGAATTACTGGACACTAGGGAGGTTACTAGTGGGGTTCCACAGGGCTTGGTGCTAAGGTCAGTGTTGTTTAATGTCTTCATTGATGATACTGGGGATGGCACGAAGGGCAAAATGTGCCCTTTTGTGGAGGACACGAAGCTCTGGGGGAGGGTGGACTCGATCAAAGGGATACAGGACCTGAGGGAGGATCTGAATAACCTGAGAAGTGGCCCAGGATATGGAAGCTTGGATTCAGTGCCAAAAAATGCAACGTTATGCACACTGGAGCCAAGAATCCCAGGACAGAGTACTATCTGGGAGGGGTCTGGTTACCTGTAACAGATGAGGAAAAGGATCTGGGTGTGATGATCCCTAGTGACCTAAAGTGTGCTGGGCAGTGTAGTAGAGCAGCAGCAAAAGCAAATAAAATGTTGGGATGCACTGCTAGGGCCAAGAGAAATCAGCAGTAGTCAAAAAAAGGTTGCACTGTCCTTGTACAGGTCACTGGTGAGGCCACATCTGGAGTACAATACTAGAACCCACGCCTTATTATTAACCTGCTGGAGAAGGTACAGAGGAAGGCAACAAAGATGACTGCAGGTCAGCAAAGGAAAACATATGAGGAGAGGTTGAGAGACCTGAACATGTACTCCCTGGAGGAGAGGAGGGAGAGGGGATATGACTGAGACTTTCAAATGCTTGAAAGAGATAAAAAGGATGGATAAGGAGGGTCTCTTTAGGCTAAGTGACAACCATAACATAAGGGGGCACTGTCTTATTATTAGATGGTGGAAGGTTTAAAAGGGAATCTACAAAGCATTTTTTCACCAAGAGGGTGGTGGACAGTTGGAATGCACTGTAGGAAAAGGTGGTCTCGTTGGTGACGGTGGACAGCTTCAAAAAAAAGGGTGCAACAGATATAACAGGAAAACTCATGGGAGGGTGGATGGAAAGGATGGAGGGCGGGGGCAGGGTCAGTAGCTCAAGCTGTGGACCTGCAATACAGACAGACAGATCTAATGGCCTAATTCTGCTGGCTTGTTCATATGCAGCTCCAGGCTAAGCCCCAATTTAATAAGCAAAGAAAAAGCATGAAAACATATGCAAGGACTTTAACACCCAACATGTACCTCTATGACAAGGGGGAGGACTGAGCTTTCTGGGACACGTTAAACATTCTATTAGTGCTTCAGCATTGATAAATACAGCAGTATAAATTTGCTTACAGCAAGGAGTATGGGGTTGTTTTATTTGATAACTTGGTGAGGCTGATGTAGGCATACAAGTCGTTAAAGGATTAATAAATATTTTCCCCTGGGAGGGTGGCCCTTGACTTTGGCAGGACAGCTGGAAGAAAAATGCCCTCTGCCTTGTGGGCAACTGAGTGGAGTGTTCTAATGCACACAAGTCATTTCATCCAGCATGCAGCTAGATCACAAATACCCTGCCCGCAGCAATTAATCAATATTTTGCCAGGCGAAACACCATCGAGTGAACTCATTTTCAAGGTGGACCTGGGAAGTTAAGATGAGTATAAGGTACAGTAAGAAAACAGTATACATAATGCAAAATATAGGTACACAGGATGAATGCATAACAATGTGAGACTTACACAACAGAGAAATCTGGAGAACAATAGTCTGAGAAGGCAGAAAAGTCCATAAAACAATTTGTACAAGTAACTTGTGGTTTACAATATATACAAATGTCTGCAAGCAGTACTGTAAGAGTATCCTTGAGGCAACATATAAACACTAGGAAACCCATTGAGCACCTCACAAATGGGGGAAGGAAGAGGAAGTGGGGACATTATGCATAGTAGGAGGGAGAAGGAAAGAGCAGGATGCAAGTTCCTTACCTTTGTAAGTGGTAGTGATGTAAGTCACTGCCTTTCTGTTTAACAGTACAGTTTTATATTTGCCTTTTTTATATTTTTTATATTTCCAAAAACAGTGCACTTAATGTATTTTTCTATTCTTGCCATTTTAACTGTCTTTGTTCCAACTGTAAATGCTGCTTGTTCAAATTTTGCTTAATTCCTGTTGTGATATGCCCATTGTATTTCCTGTCTGTACAATGTCACATAGTTTGTAACTCTCCCGGGTCATGCCTGAAAATAGGCAACATTATTGTCTAGTGCACTTACCTGGTGAACAAAAACTAAATAAATAAATATGTTATAGGTGCACCTGGAGCACATTTGCTGCAGCCACATCCAAGAGCACGGTCATTCTCGATGCCCTACAAGAGGAAGGCCTCAGCCAGCTAGCGCTGGAACCCACTCGGGAAGGAGCAATCTTAGACATGGTACTCTCAAACGGGGATGGAGAGAGGATCTCGGATCTAGAAGTGGGTAGCCATCTGGGAACAAGTGACTACCAAACAGTGTGGTTCACGATACACACAGTCGCAGAGTCATGCCATACAAAGTGAGGGTACTGGACTTTAGGAGGGCTAAGTCTGACTTTGTCAAAATGGGAGAGTGCATCAGAAAAGCACTAGCAAACAGGCGAGGAGGGGGGGGTGGAGGAACAATGGGGAAACATCAAAACTGCCATCATGGAGGCAACAAGCCTTTGTGTGAAGCAAACAAACAAATCAAAACGAAAGAAATAAACACTATGGTTCTCAAAAGAGGTGGCGGGGAAGGTTATGGAGAAAAAGACAGCATTCAAGAAGTATAAGGAAACACAGAAGGAGCAGGACAGAGAACTGCACCAGTTAAAGCAGAAGGAAGCAGGGAAGGCAGTCAGATTAGCAAAGGCCCAAACCGAGGAAAAGATAGCCAACTTGGTTAAGAAGGGGGATACAACCTTTTATAGGTACATTAGGGAGTGAAGAAAGACCAAGGAGGGACAGTGAGGCTTAATAAAGGGAGGTGGGTGGCAGAGAGGACTGTGAAAAAGCAGGGATACTGCCCACAGGTGGCACAGTCCTATATGTGAAGAACTACTGTAGGAATCCTCTCGAAGTAAGATTCAAAAGTTATGAAACACAGAAACCAGACAATCTGAAGGTAGATAAGGACTGTTTGGCCCACCCAGTCTGCCCATTTTTCCCTACCTACAGTATCACCGCAGACCCTACTTGATCGCTGGCTTTCTCCCTCCTCCCCTTACTTTCCATTAAGGAACAGAGATTATGAGGGTATTCTATGATACACAGCCACCCATAGGAGGTTAGATGATGGCATGCGTATACACACACACACACACACACGTACAGATCTACACACCCCAAAGGTGATTGGTTCATCGGCACACAGCACTGCCAAGTGCCATACATATTTCTTTAACAACTGCCCGATGTGTGTGCAGCTGAATGTACCTTTGGACTGCATTATTACTCTTCCCATTTCATTAATATAGATACACACAGCTACTGAGTGACGTGTGTGCGTTTGCGTAATGCAGGGATTCCCATACCAAGTATGCTATGACATGGATGTGAAAGATCTGGTAACCTAAGTTGTAGGTTACTGACGCCCAAAGCGTACTGGTTCTTCAACATCTTGAAGGCCCCAGGGGTGGGGATAAAAATATTCCTACAACTACAAACTGCCATTTGCAAATAAATTGAAAAGGCCCCAATATCTTACATATTTTCCTCTGCTGGCAAACAATAGTTACTTTACATGTTTATCCTCCTTGCTCTGGTCAGCCATCCCACAGGTTTACCTCCCCAAGATCACCCAGCCAGCACAAGTAACACTGGGCTCAAAAGTATATGGGGGGTGCTACTGTAAGCGTTACCACTTGAGATACTGACCCCCAGTTCAGGAGCAGTCGGGGTGGCAGGGAGAGGAAGATCGTGTGTGTCCCCAGGATACTTCTTTCCTCTTGGGAGTGCAGCTACCTCCCCTGCAGCGCTGCCCACTGGGTGACCACGGGTGGCAGTGCAGCAGAGATAAAGGACATCGACAGGGTTCCCACAGTGTGACCAGGCATGGAACCACTAGCATGCCAACATCCTGAAGAGAAGGAGAAAACGTAAAGCGAAAATGCCTTGGCTCAAGCGTATGAACTCAAGCACACAAGGGGCCCCCTCCCTACCAACTGGCCACTCTCTACACACCCAGGGCTGTCCCGTCCCCGTGAAAAGGGGGAAGGATTGTCCTCCTTCCCAGACCCTTCAGTCTACAGTGGTCTGTGGTGGGTGGATTCTGTACCAGATCCACTATGGTTACAGTTCTGGAGTCTTCTGCTAGAAAGTATATTTAGACTTAGGACTGTACTAATATATACTTTACCACTGTAAATAACTGTGCACTTCTTCATTTCTGTCAACTGATGCTCTCCCAGGAAGGACATGAGCTTACTTATGCAAGTAAAAACAAATAAACATATCCAGTTGTGCAGATTATACAAGCTTCTCACTTAACTGAAAACAGGAGGCAAATACCACAACTGAGGCATGTGTAATCTGTACATCTGGTCAAGTGCAACTGTTTAGACATAGACCGCTTATGCTTTTCTGTGCTTCACACAAGTCATCTGTCACTCATCAACTTTTATTGCCATGCTGTATCACAACTGATAAGGCTGGAAAAATATAAATATACTGAGCAGATTCATTTTCCTAGAGCAATCCAAAAACATTTGTCCTTCTCAGGTATAAATTTGCTTGTTATAATGTGGAGTGTCTTTTTTTTGGGGGTAACGACATTCAGGATAAGGCAGGGCTAATGGCTGTTTGTGACAGGATAATTCACAATATATTCCAGAAAACCAGTCTTAAAAATACACACATATAAAGGCGGTGAATCATAGGCATCCACATATATCAAGGCCTTCCTGCTATTTAGTGTGCTTTTGTTACTGTACGCCTCTTAAGTGTTAAAACAGAATCTTTACCTACCTGTAGTTGGTGCTGGTGAACAGTGTCTCTGTGCACACCCCACTGTGGCTGAGACCCCATCCCCTATTGCTTGTGGGGGTGTTGCAGCCCTAGAATTTATCCATGTTGGCGCCAGAGGCCGTAGTTCTACTACTGTGGGACGCCCCACCACTTGTGTCTGGGCGTCCTTCAGTTGCAAAGTGCTGGTGGTGTCGAGGTTGGCACACAAGCTCAATGTGGAAACAGGCACACTTGTGACTGGCAAAGGAGTTCTTTGTGCATAGGAAACGGGTCCTCCTGCAGTCTCCATCTTCACAACCACCCCTCCCAAATTATTCTGATGGGTGCTAGCAGAGGGAGGCGTGAGTGGCCGGGCCCAGACATGCCGGGGGGACTGGTTTGCTAAGGAATTGCTTGGTCCCATAAGCCTTTGAGTCTCGGCTTCCGAGGAAATGTTACATAAATGAGGTCCGTTTGCTTTCACCTCCGATGCAGCCGGCCCATTGGCCATCCCACAGGTGGACAGTTTACACGTTTTTTGCAAACACCAGATGCAGCCGTCAACTTCTCGGTGTGAAAGTTGCTGGGATTGAGAAGAACTTAAAGCATTCTGGGCAACGGTCCCCAAGGTGGTGGAGGTGCTGCTGCTACAGGACACAGCACAACCAGGAGGAGATACAGACGTCCTTTTGGCTGCCTGGTGAGAATTGTGTAGTGAGCTTTCCGCTGTGATACAGGGCTTAACGTCAACCTTCTCTGCTTGTTCAGAGTCCCATTGCGAAGGCATCTGCGTAGCAGATAAATGTTTCAATATGCTGCACTGAAGGGCAACAACAGTCCGAAGCCACTAGAGGGAAAAAAACAGAAAGCAGAGCTGGGTTTCAAGCGGAGGAATTTGCAGTAAAAAGTATAGTTACGTAACAACTTACCGTAACAGTAGATCTTCGAGAACAGCTCATGCAGCAGGTTACACCATTAGAACTGAAGCTGGCAGGCGCCAGGACCCCATGGAAAAATTTTAGCTAGCAATATCCAGCGGGGGACCACCCCTGACGTTGGCCCCGCCCCCGACATCCGGCATCATAGAAAAAGGGAGGTCCCCCAGCATCCCTCAGTTCTCCCACCGGAGACTCCTGGCATGAAGGTGAATTCTGAAGGGGGAGACAGAGGATCCGCTTCCAAAGGACTAACCATGAAAACAATAATCTGATTGCGTCCGAGACGCCAAGTCTGAAGACCAAACCTCCTGAGGGGAAGGTGGGAGGGAAACTACCTGCTGCAAGGGCCATTCTCGAAGATCTAGTATTACAGTAAGCTGTAACTGTACTATCTTACTTAGAGAAACAGCTCTTGCTGCAGGTTACACCATTAGGACCGATTCCCAAGCAGTAAGGGAACAAATACCCTGATCGGGAGGAGGATAGGAGGGATCCAGGAGTGAACCAAAATTAGGACAAATGTCCTTGAAGGACTGCCAGGCCGAAACCAGCTCTCGTCCTAGAAGCAATGTCCAAACTGTAATGCCTGATAAAGGTATGTACAGTGCTCCAAGTAGCGCCTGCACAAATGGCTGATGTAGAGACATTCTTAAGTGCCGCGAAAGAGGTAGCCACACCCTCGTGGAATGTCCTTTCACCAATTCTGATAAAGGCTTGTTGCGTTTTTGGTAACAGAACGTGATGCATTTGACCAGCCACTTGGAGAGAGTCTGCTTCGATACAGGTGCTCCTTGCATCCTGTGAGCAAATGATAGAAAAAGTTGATCTGAGTCTGGTTAGATAATAACTGAGGATCCTACGCACATCTAATGTGTGCAAGACAGCTTCCCCTCTGTTAGAGTGGTTGGGATAGTACACTGGAAGGTCAATATCCTGATTGAGACCACCTTGGGAAGAAACTTAGGATTTGTCCTTAAGGACACACTGTCCTTGTGAAAAATCAGGTAAGGCTCTTTACACATGAGCGCATGAAGCTCAGAAACTCTTCTGGCAGAAGTAACCGCAACTAAAAATAGCGTCTTCCAAAAGAGAAGATGCAGCTTGTAATCTACGGCTGGTTCAAACGAGGGCAGAGTAAGCTGCTCTAGGACGAAAAGAAGATCCTAAGAAGGAATCGAATCCTTAATAGGAGGTCTCAAATGGAGGATTCCACGCAGGAAAGCGCGGGAGGCCTCTGGCTGCGCCAGAGACCTCTGACCTACCGGGGAATGGTATGCTGAAATGGCACAGAGATGTACCTTTATGGAGGAATAGGCAAGCCCTGATTCATACAGGGATAAGAGGTAGTCCAGCACTGACTTCTCAGGGCAGTCAACCGGGGCTAAGCTGTGGGTCTGAGCCCAAATACAAAACCTGTGCCATTTCATGGCGTAGGTGGCATGAGTCAAGGGTTTTCTTGCCGCTACCAAGACGTCCGCCACGTCCTGCAAAACCCCGTGTCCAAGGACTGCTATGTCCTTAGGAGACAGGCGTGCAGGTTCAGTGACCTGGAGTTTGGGTGGACCAGGGAGTCTGCTTCCTGGGAAAACAGGTGTGAGCTGTCCGGTAAAGAAAACGGTGGTTCCTGGGCCAGTTAGTGCATGAGTGGGAACCAAATCTGTCTGGGCCAAAAGGGCACCACTAGGATCACTGATGCTCCCTCCTCTCGGAGCTTTAGTAGAACCCTCTGGATCAAAGGGAAGGGCAGGAAAGCGTAGAGGAACCTGCCCGTCCAGGAGAGGGACAATGCGTCTCACCAGAAAACACCAGGCCTTGGATCTAGCGAGCAGAAATTGGGCAGTTTTGAGTTGGATGGGGACCCAAATAGGTCTAAATCTGGTGTCCCCCATCTGCGGAACAGATCCTCTACTACTTCTTGCAGCAGTTCTCATTTATGAGCCTTGGCCTGCGACCAGCTCAGGCAATCTGCGATGGTGTTGTCCACCCCGGCAACATGCACTGCAGTAATCTCTGTGCCATGCTGTAGTACCACCCTCTTTGACTCCCTGCAAAGAGGGTAGGAGTGGGTGCCTCCTTGCTTGTTGATATAGTACATCACCGAGGTGTTATCTGTCTGTAACAGTAGGAAACCTGGAGTGATCTCTGACTGAAAGGCCTGTAGAGCATACAGGACTGCCGTCATTTCGAGGATGTTGATGTGAAGGTGAGACTCCATGGTCGACCAAGTTTCCTGGGTCCTGACTCCGTCCAGGTGGACTCCCCAACCGGACCCTGAAGCATCCGTGGAGAGAATCAGAGTTGAGGCAGGCGCTAAAAAGGGGACTCCTCTGGAAAGGTGCTGTGGGACTAGCCACCATTACCAATCCTGGATGACGGCATCCGTGATCCGGACTGGCTGATTCAGTTGATCCTGCTTTTGGTTCCATTGAGCTTGAAGCATCCACTGGGTAACCCTCATAAGAAGTTGAGCTGGGGGAACCGTCGCGATGGCCGCCATGTGTCCGAGCAAGCAAAGAATGGTCCTGGTTGGGACAGAATTCTTTTCCCTCACATCCCTTACAAGGCACTGGCTGCGTTCCGCCCGTCCTGAGGCAGGAAAGCCTTCCCTTGATTGGTGCAGAGAACTGCACCAATAAACTGCAACTTCTGTGAAGGGACGAGGCACGACTTCTCCTGGTTGATAGTAATGCCCAGAGATCTGAAGAGAGAACGAGTGTCTTGAATCGTGGCTATCAAAGCCTCTCAAGAGGAGGCCATGAGGAGACAGTCATCTAGGTACGGGAACATAGTCTCCTGAGAGCCGCTGCCATGACGGCCACGCATTTCTTAAACACGCAAGGCACCGAGGACAGTCCGAAGGGGAGTGCTCGGAACTGGTAGTGGCGTCCCAGGAACTCGAAGCGCAGGAATTTCCGGTGTGCTCGAGTGATGGAGCCATGTGTCCTGAATGTCCAGCGACGCGAGCCATGCGCCCTGCTTGAGCATGGGGATGAGAACCAGAAAGGTGACCATGCGGAAGCGTTTGTACAACACGAATATGTTGAGATTGCCGAGGTCCAGGATCGGACGCAAGTCCCCTGTCTTTTTTGGAACCAGGAAGAAGTATGAATAATATCCTTCTCCTCTCTGGTTCTGTGGTACTGGTTCTATAGCATCCTTGTCCAGGAGTGCCAAGATCTCTTGCTGTATGAGCAAGGCGTGCTGACCCGGATAACGGAGAGCAGAGAAGGCCTTGATGGTGGGCGGTCGAGGAACTCGGTAGTGTGTCCTTGAATGACTAATTGAAGAACCCACCGGTCAGAGGTTATCCTCTGCCACCCTGACAGGTGGTAAGAAATACGACCCCCAACCCTTCCCTCCCTCCCTCGGATCCAGAAGTGGGGCAGGGGCTGGGAAGGAGTCATGCTATGGAGGTGTTGGTTCCGGCGGGCTGGGCAGATTTTTGGTGCTTCTGGCCTACAGAGAATCTTGGTTGACTCTTTCTGTTAAAGTTGCCCCTTGGTTGCTGGCTGGAATGTGGCTGTTGACACTGTTGCCAGCCGCGAAAACGATTCTGGTTCCTACAAAAAGAACCAGCCATAGGTCTGTACATGGCTTGTACAGTCCTGACTGCCTTCCCGACATCCTGTAACTTAGTGATTACTCTTTTCGATTCTTCACCAAACAGGACCGAGCAATTATATGGAACGTCCAGGATGTTCTTCTGGACATCTGGGGTAAAACCGGAGACCCTCAACCAGGAGTGCCTCCGTAGACAAATGCCTGAAGCCGTGCCCCTGGCCGACGAGTCCGCTGAATCATAAGTGGCTCGAAGGACCTGGGTTCCCCACGTCTGACCCAGTATGGAGGAGGTTGAGAAGCTCCTTTTTTTCACCTTCCGGGAAATCCTTAATAAGGTCTTGACCCTGTTCCCACAGGGCATTCTGAAATTGCACCATGTGCGTTAGGTAATTGAGAGACCTTATAGAGCATGCAGTGGCCGCGTACATGCGTCTCCCCAATGAATCTAGCTGTTTAGATTCCTGGTCCGGTGGCTGAGTGCTCAGATGCTGAGGTCTTTGGGACCAGTCGTGTGAGGCTGTAATGACCAGAGAATCGGCCAAGGGCTGCTGAGCCAAATAAGGGTCCTCTATGGGTGCCCTATAAAGGCAGCTGGCCTTCTTAGATACTGCAGGAGTGGAATGCGGGCATTTCCATGCTGCCTTGGTGACATCCATAAATGTATCCACCAGCGGTGGGACCACCATAGGCTTAGGATCTTTTTGCCTGAGATACCAAGCAAGGCGTTGTCTTTCCGGGTCTAAGACTTCCGTCTCCCACCCCATGTTCTCTTGGATGTGCCTCATGATATCGGCAAAAGAGGGATCATTCGGTGGTGACTTGGGTAGGTCCCGTGGGTCGGGTGAAGGGAGACTGATCGGAGACGGTGACCTGGAAGTGTCTGAAGTAGCCAGCCTTGAATCATCCCCTGGTGAAGTAAGCTATCTGCCTCTGGGGCGTTTAGGTGGGTGACTGCTGAGAGACCCGGAGGGAGACCTGAAAGGGGGGGTCTTCTTTCTTGTGACCTGCCCCTAGGAGGTGGTGTGGGCTCCTTGGGTTCAGGAGAAACTCTGTTGCCAGGTTCCTTCGGAAGAGGCTGTGGAGGTTTGGTGGGCACCACATCCTTTTAATGGTGTCCCACCAGAAGTTAAAGAGGTCCTTCGCCTCTTGTAGATTTAGGCCGGACGATGGGCCAGGCGTCTGTGCCTGCCTGTCGACGGGATCAAGCATCGGACCTTGGGGTGTAGCCGGGTCGTGCGTCTGCTCTTGGGGCAGTCCGACGTCCTCAGTTTCACCTGTCTGGTCATCAGAGGCGGTGGTTTTGATCTCCTCTTCTGAGGACCCCCGGCAACAGGTGTCAGCCAGCGTAGGTGGGGCTGGCGTTGACTCTTTGGCCCATTTAGCGGGCGTCGGGTCGATCGTACGTTTGGGCTCTGAGGTCCGCTTGAGGGACATCAGCTCAGTTATCTTTCTTGGAGGGGCGTCTGGTCCTCTTGGAGGTTGGGAAACCGAACGGCAGTCGGAGTCCTGACATCGGTCTGACATGTCGGCGCACTGCTTCGGGGCTGGTCTGGACATTAGTGCCGGTCCGAGGCCTTGGGCCTGGCTGTAGAGCCAGACGTCCGGCTATCCTTCGTCTTAAGAGACTGAAGGGAGACCGTGCTCGAGTCTCCCAAAGACAGTACCTTCACTGGAGGGGACTGAGAGCGAGCCTGGGAGGGGGACCTCTGCGGCCTGGTGGAGCTGGAACTGGCCCTGGATTGCGAGGCCCGACTCGGGAAACCGGCCCTATCCTTGTCCCGGTGCTTTTCGTGGGGTTTCCTGGACTTATAGTGGGAAGATTCCCCCCTGGAGGAAGTCTTTCTCCATAGCATTTAATTTGTCTTCTAGAAGAAACCCCTGGAGAGCTTTCTGGCGGCAGATCCAGGTCCTGCTGTTGACTGCTGGCAAATGAAGCAGGCCTTGGTGTCGTGCTCTGGGCCTAGGCACTGCATGCAGGCCATGTGTTTGCTGCAAGCGCACTTCGACGGGTGTTCTTCGATAGGAGTCATCGGAGAAGAAGATATGCAGGTGATTTTTATTAAGAAAATACTGATTTAGAGCGTCGTTTGTCTGCTAGTGGCGCCCGTGAGGCCGATGCTGACGAGTCGACGGCAGGAAAAGTGCTGAGGGATGCTGGGGGACCTCCCCTTTTGTGTGATGCCGGATGCTGGGGGCAGGGCAGACGTCAGGGGCGGTTCCCCGCTGGATAAAGCTAGCTAGAATTTTTCTGTGGGGTTCTGGCACCTTCAGTCCTAATGGTTAACCTGCTGCAGATTTATTTGTTTGGAATTACTCCAACCAGGATAACCGCATAAGATGCAACATATCATTTACATGGGAGCCCCAGGGAGAATAACAGCAGTCAACAGCTTAACATAGTCCAGCAGGAATAGTTACATGCAAGCTAAACTATACACAGGAAAAAACATAAAACTGTAAAAGATAAGCACTTACAACAAATAGTCAAAGTAAGCTAACGGGGGCAATAGATGGGGTGTCATACATAGTGCTTCAAGGACAGAATTACTCAGGTTAGTGCAATCCTACTCTTTTCTACATGACTGGATATGTTGTACAGGAACTTTGGGGTGGGGGGGGGAAGAATACGAATAACTGACTGCTGAATAGTAGTTCTACGAGCGGTATATGATGTTCATCCACACTTCAGGCAGTGTTCCTTTCCCCATCAAATCAGCCTGTCTTCAAGCTGGCTCCTCCGACCCACCCGAGTGGTAACTCCCCTAGCACTGCCCCATGACGTCAGATCTGACCTGCTGGAAGCGAGATCCGTGTGCTACTTGCCTCGGGAGGTCAGGTGGATCAGTGTGAATCAACATCATATACCACTCCTAGAACTACTGTTACAAATGAGTGACCGTCTTTTTCTAGGGACGTGGATATGATGTTCGATCCACACTTCAGGCAGACTCCTAGCAGTTCTCCGGGAGGAGGGGGGCAAGGCGCACAACCTCTATTTAGGGAATAGAGATTGGAGGCCCCAAAATCAGCATCCCGGCATGACTCAAGGTCAATGTGATAGTAGGAAATGAAGGTGTGTGCTGACTTCCAGGTAGCAGACCGGAAAGATTTGCTGGATAGGGACGTCCCTGGAAGCAGCCACCGAGGCAGCGGTATGGTGGATGAAATGAGCCCTAAGCCCTACGGGAGGCTCCCTACCTGCCAACCTATAGCAGAGGTTGATGCAGGATACAATCCACCTGCCAACTGTCTGCTTAGCTGCCAGTCTGCCTGGTGCAGCTCCAGCATAGGTGACAAATAGCTAGTGAACCTCTCCCTGAACTCCAGCTGTGTGCTCCTTTAACAGGTGAGCGCCTGCTGCAGGTCCAAAGTATGGAGCCTGTGCTCGGCCTCCGAGGTGTGGTTGGTGAAGTATACCAGGAGATTAATCACTTGGTTAGGGTGAAAAATCAGACACAACCTTCGGGAGGGACTTCGGGTTGGGGCAAAGGACAACCCTGTCTCTGTGGAAGAACAGATAAGGAGACTCCTCCGAGAGCGCCTGGAGCTCACTGATCCTTCTGGCAGATGTAATAGCCACCAGGAAAGTGGTCTTCCACGACAGGCAAGACATAGTACACCTGTGCATTGGTTCAAATGGCTTGCCCATGAGCTTTGCCAACACCAGCAACAAGTCCCAAGGTGGTGGTTGTTCACGCATTGAAGGGGAAATGTGGGCAAGGCTTTTTAAAAAAAAACAAAAAAAAACACCAGATCACCTTCTCCTGCGCCACCGAATGCATACCAGCCCGCGCCTAGTAGGCAGAGATGGCTGCTAGGTGCACCTTAAGGGTGTTGACCAAAGGCCCAATTGCGAGAGGGACCAAAGGTAGTAGAGAATGCCAGCCACCAGACAAGATAAAGGGTCAAGCCCCTTGCCCTGACACCAAATGGAGAACCTCTTCCATTTGAAGGCATAGCATTTTTGGGTTGACTCCTTCCAAGAAGCCTCAACCATGTTGAGGACATCTTCAGAGAGACCCAAAACCTGGATGTCTAGCCGCTCAGGAACCAGGCTGTCAGGTGCAGGGATTGAAGATCCAGGTGGAGTACCTTCTCCTGGTTAAACAAAAGCAGGTCCAGCCATAGAGGAAGATGCCTCAGGAGCCTGCTGCTGAGGCTGAGGAGATCAGGGTACCGGAACTGGTGTGACCAGTCTGGAGCCACCAGGATCATCTGAACCTTGTCCCTCCTCGCCTTGTCCAACACCTTGTGGATCAAGGGAAACAGAGGGAAGGTGTAGAGAGGTCCAGAACCTGGAGAAGGCATCCCCCTGCAGCATTCCCTGCTGGGGGGGGCACACTACAGCCTCAGCTTTGGGTTCTCCCTGGAGGGAGACAGGTCTATCTGAGGCGTGCCCCACTGGGACAGGCTGTGTACTACACCTCTAGATGGAGAGACCACTCGTGAGGCGCCTCACCCACATGGCTGAGAGCGTCCGCCAGCTGGTTGGAGACACCGGCCACATGGATGGCTAGATCATCAGCCTCCAGGCCGTGCACGAGGGTCCAAACATGGAAAGCTTCCCTGCATAGAAGAAGGGAGTGCATCCCACCCTGTTTGCTGAGGTAGTACATGGTCATGGTGTTGTCCATCTAGACCTGAACGACCTGACCGAAGATGTGTAGAGCAAAAGCAGTCAGCACCAGCCAAACTGCCCGAAGCTCCAGCAGGTTACTGTAGCACAAGGACTTCTCGGGAGTCCAGAGCCCATGGATTCTGTGTTCCCCAGGTGAGCACCTCAGCCCATGTGGGAGGCATCAGTCATCAGGATGACAGTTGGCTCTGGGCAAACGGGATACCGTCCTGCAGATGTTCCGGGACTAACCACCACTGGAGGGTGTCCCACATCAACTGGGTCACAATGACCGGCTAGTCAAAGTGTCCCTTGTGTTGAGACCACTGGCGGGCCAGCTCCCACTGCAGACAGCCCATTCTCTAGTGGGCCCAACGGACCATGCTGGTGCATGTCGCTATGTATCCCAGGAGGCACAGCTGCCCAACCTAAAGTGATCAGGCAAAGAAGGATAGAGCCTCCACCCTGTCTGCCAGAAGCCGAGCCCTGGCTCTGCAAGAATTGAGCTCCGCCCCAATTAATTGAATTATCTGCAAAGGCACGAGCTCCAACTTAGCCTCGCTGACCAGGAGGCCAAGAGAGATGCAGGTCTGGAGGGACAGATCCCTCGACCTGTCTACCTCCTGCCTGAAGGAACCTGCAATTAGCCAGCTGTCCAGGAAGGGGTACACCCGGACCCCTTGGCGCCTCAGGTTAGCTGCCACCACTGCTATGCATTTGGTGAAGACCCTGAGGGCAGAGGATAGGCCGAATGGCATGGCCTGGAACTCACAGAGCATCCCCTTCACTCAGAACTGGTGGTGGTGGGACAGATGGATTGGGATGTGGAAGAACGTGTCCAGAAGATCCATACAGCAAAAACATACGTCCTGCTCGAGAGATGGTATGATCTGAGACAGAGTGACCATCCTGAAGGTGCACAGTCTGAGAAACTTGTTCTGGTCATGAAGCTCTAAGATGGGGCATCAGCCCTGCCATCCATTTTGGCACCAGGAAGTACCCAGAGACGAACCCTGGATGTGTTGGAAGGTCAGAGACAGGAGCCATGACCTCCCTGCGGAGGAGCTGGGCGATGTCGTTCTGAAGGGCCGACAGGATGTTGACAGACACTATGTCCTCAGTTGGGGCATGGGATCGGCAAGGCGGGTAAACCTCGATTTCCAGAGGCAGACCCTGACTGACCACTTGGAGGACCCACCTGTCTGTGGTGACAGCAGACCAGGTGGAAAGGAAGTGGTGGAGCTGGCCCCCCAACAGCAGGACCCAGGGGGAGACAGAATGGGCATGAGGGAGGCAATCACCATCCCATCACTGGGCATGCTTGGAGGCAGAGGAAGAACCGGAAGAGGAGCCGCCAGGACCCAGACATCCTGGCTTCTAGATGACCGTGGTGACCGACTTTGGCCAGGGACGCCAAGTCTGAGTCTGTCTAGCCTGAGGTTGGGCTGGTTTGGCCATGGGGCAGAGAAGGGGTGAAAGGGCGGCTTCTGCTGTTTAGAGCCCTTGTGATCCCTCCGAGCGGAAGTTATCAAGTCCAAGGTGGCACTGGACTTTTCAATGTGGGTGAGATGCCCCTCAACCCTGGCCCGAACAAGTCTGTGCCCAAGAAGGGGACAACCACCAGCTTGTGCTGGGTATCTGCCGTAAGGGTCGAGATCCTCAGCCAAGCCCTGCAGCGCATGGTAATATCGGCCACCACGGACCAAGTGCAAGAGTCACCGATGTCCATGGCAGTCTGGAGCTGCTGCTTAGCCACCGCTCGGCCTTGATCCTGGACCTGCCTGACCGTGGTCTGTAAGCCCACCAAGAGACGGGGAAGCACCTCATCAAGCGTACCCAGAAGGGCATGGGGGAAGTGGGCCATTTAAAGGGCCAAACTCGCTTGCCGAAGGCTGAGAAAGGAGGCAGCATAAAACTTTTTGGCCATGTGGTCCAGTTTCTTGGACTCCTTGTCAGGAGGCTTTTCAACATCTCCCACGTAGCCTGTGCACCTAAACACAGTCTCAGCCACCAGACCCTCGGCTGAGGTGTGTTCCATGAATCCTGAAAGGCAACTGGTATGGACCACTTACATGCGGATCATCCGGGCTGATGGCGCTGCCACAGCTTCAATGCAGGGCCAAGAATGGCCTCCACGACTGGGAAGGCTTCCCCAGGGAATCGCCCCAGTCGAGGATCTCGGTGAGCGGGTACCAAGACCACTTCTAGACAGGCTCAACTGGAAGACCCGTGGACTCAGACGTGAGGCAGAAAAGACCCAAGAAAGAAGTGGGGCCTTGCTCTGTTAACAAATCCTCAGCCAACTCCACGTCCACAGGATGAGAGTGCATGGAGCAGCCCTCAGACTGAGGATTCATTAAATAAAGGTCGACCACCAGAGTCCCCACTGACCCTATGGGGTTGGTCGGGAGTAACAGTGACAGACAGCCGATGTCAGGCGGGCCTCCTTAGATGGAGGGCCAGACTTCTGCTGTTTTGACGGCGGCACCACCAGAATCGGCGGTGAGGCCGGAGGCTGCCAAGCTGGTACCTGTCAGGTCGACTCCTTTCGAGGCAGGGAAGGCTGCAGCCTCTGGGTCAAGGCTGGCACAGGCTTCACCCACGTAAACATGAGCTGCTGCCACATCAAATCCTCACAGCACCAACACAATTTGTGCAGGTGCCTCTCCTCACCCAAGCAGGATGAAGAGGAATAGCGGCGGCACGCTTGCCCGAATATAGAGAGCATGAGTGTCAATGCCAATGAAGCTGCTTGATTCGGGGCTACGGGATCGGGACGACAACCTTGACCACTGTGGCCACCAACGGTGGGTTTCAGAGGCGGCCAGCAAGAGCCGAGCCTCTTCCTAGTCCGGAAGATCCTGGGTGAGAGGTGGCAGATCAGTGGGACTGGTCCATCCCTCCTTGAGAGGTGAGCAGTAGGACTGGAGTCCTCCATAAGGAGGCGTCAACCTTGTCTGGTGACAACGGGTTGACCGTCTCGAGAAAAATCTTGACTGGAAGATTGACCTGTGTCGACCAACTGGCCCGATGGGGAGACCGTGGGGCTGACGGCCTGGGCCGAAGGATCAACCGAAGTCGAAACCTCCGAAGAAATCCGTGAATCTGAGACCCAAGAGCACACACGATCCCAAGACTGACAACGAGACCGTTTCTTGGTCTCTTTTTTAGATTTTGATTTGGTGCCCAAGGAGAGGCCCTGCCCATGGGTGGAAAGAGCCTGGCACAAGTTCTTGAATGCTCCCGTGAAGGAAGCGCCCAAGGAGGGTGGCAAAAAGGCTGAAACAGAAGAAACGTGGGCCGAAAGTCGTTCGGCGGACCCTGTAGCTGTGGAGACCACTCGACGGGTGTTTCTGGACTTAACAGGAGGATCCCAGTCGTCCTGATGACCCAAGAGAAGGCAGGCATGCCAATCTTCTAAAGTACACGGATGCAGGTTGTGGCACAGGCCGCAAGCCTGGGAATCGTGTCTGTGGATCAGGCAGTAAATGCACATGGTGTGCGGGTCCATCCGGGACATCTTCTGCCCACAGGCACACTTCCTAAAACCCGGCGCTGACTTCACGTCTTCCATACCAGATGAAGAGAAGTAGTTTTTTATTTTAAATAAAATAGAGGTTTTTAATAAGCAAAGGACCTACTCAACGCAAGAGCAATAAGGAGGGAACCTTCTTCCAGCAGAAAGGAAGCTGTGATGTCATGGGGTAGTGCTAGGGGAGTTACTACCCAGGTGGGAGGAGCCAGCTTGAAGACGTGCCGGCTGATTTAAAGGGGAAAGGAACACTGCCTGAAGTGTGGATCGATCATCATATCAACGTCCCTAGAAATACATATTTTTTTGGCACCAGTGCCATTCTGTTACACTCTCATAGTAGACCGAGCATACACACACACACACACTGCAGCTATGTAAATAGTGAGACAAACTCGTATGAAAACAAATATCTGGCTTTAAAATATAATCCATGTGTTAACTGGGACATCAGTTCCTCTATAAAGAAGGGGTAGTGCCTGAAATTAACCATTTTTAACAGTTGCAAGATGTTACTTTTTAAAAGTACTTTTCCTTTTTGCTCAGTGGAAGCCTTCCTACCTGACAGTGCTAGCTATGACGTGTGGAACTGTACTCTACCTGGAGAAGGATGCATCTTCAATCAATCAATCAAAATCTTTATTTATTCAGGCGAACATCATTGAGCACAGCTCATTTGCAAGACGGACCTGATAAGGTCAAGGTTCAAATAATTGGTTATATACAGTTATACTAAGACACATAAATACAGAATTCAATAACAAGATTGTCTAAGCATAGCAAGATACTTAGGTACATATAAATGCACACCATCTAATCTATTATATACATATCAACATTAGTATTGTCTTGGTATGTATCCTAATTAACAGCAATCAATATTTCAATGTTCAAGTGTAAGGTCATAGTGGACAAAGGAGAAGCAGTGATAGAATGTCTGGATGATGGTGACCACAGACTGTGATAGGTGTCTTGGTAGGATAGTATAAAAGTGGCCTGAGCAAGGGCTGGGGCCTGCACTAGAAGATAGATGGTTGGGATAAGGGCTAAGATATGTGCCAGGAAGTAATGGGAGATGGCTATGGGCAGGATGCACGGAGTCTGAGGGGTTGAGGTTCTTGGAAGGTGTATTCAAACCAAGTATTGACTGCCTGAGGAGGGGAAGGTTAGGAATAGAAATATTCTAATGCTTGTGGAAGCAATTGCATTTTTCTTGGATAAGACTTAGGTATAAATGTTTAAAGGATGTTAATGATATAAAGTTATTCAATTTCAGGGTCTTCTGTAACATATTCTAAGATGTAGACAGCACATAGCTGATGGCAGATCTCCCATGCCGGGTGTTGAATTTAGGCACTTTAAGCATGATGAGATTATGGCTTCTTAGGGCATAAATACTTGCTGTGGCTTGTGTGAAGCAGTCTGAGATATAATTTGGGAGCATCTTAGTTAGTGCTCTGTACGTCCATACTGCGGCATTTCTGTTTCTTCTGAGATGGAGTGATGTCCATCCGACTGCAGCATAGAGAGAGCAGTGGCGAGTGCTAAGGGGTAGCTCTGTAATGAACCTCAAAGCTCTGTGGTAAAGTATGTCCAATTTGTTTAGATAGAAAATAGGGCAGCGACTGTAAAGGAAATCTGCATAGTCTAATACTGAGGGAAATGTGGCCTGGACCATCATCTTCTTAGAGTCTCTGGTTAGAAAGTGCCTTATTCTGTTAAAAAGTCCAAGCCTCTGACGAAGTTTTTTTTTAGAAGTTCTTCAAGGTGATCTATGTAGTCGAGTCTGCTATCTATCCAAACCCCCAAGTACTTGAATTTTTTTACATATTCAAGGTTTTCACCAAGAACAGTGGATAACTGGGGGAGATTGTTTAGTGAGGAGTGACTTGTCTGACTTTGGGTGGAGAAAAACATTGCCTCTGTTTTTTTTGCATTGAGGAGAAGCTTTTTTCCAATAGTTGATGTTGTAGTATGTGGAATTCCCTACATACCTCATCAGTTCTGTGACTTCACAGACTGTGACATCACAACTGAACAAGAAGCCCCACTCTCCTACTGCTGGAGCAGTTACTTGTGATGTCCCAGTGAGGGAGGTTAACAATGCCACAGCAAGTCCTTCCTATGGAACATTATGGCTGAGCCTGTGCTATCAACAGATGGGCCAGCAAAAGCGACCTACAAAAATTAGATGGGATGTATTGTCAATCAGCAAGATTTGCCTTAGAAGTGTCTGTCCCATTATCAAATTTTCATCACTGTACAATGTTTTTGGAATTAAATTGGATGTAACTGTAAGAAGGGATACATTATTATTCTACGGATTTCTATTCAAAACGTATGGAGGGCCTAGTGCCGGAATACTTGCTTGAAAAGTTGGCCACAAACAGTACAAAACAGAATCTCAAAAATGTTGCAGGGAGGTTTTGGTTCCCAAAACAAAAACCCAATTTGGCAAGCTGTCTTTCATTGGCTCTAATTTTTTTTTTGCAATTCCACCCCCCATTAAAGGTACCTACTTATAGTAGTTTTAGGAAAGCAATTAGGCAGCGGTGTATTTTTAAATGCAACTGTTTCTGAATTTGATATGTCTGTAAATTGTTGTTATATACTGTTTATTTTATATGTACGTGTTTGTATGTTTTGAAACTGCAATGTTAAGTAATGGCAGGATGGTCCTGAAAACAGGTTCATCTAGTGATCTTCGCTAGGTAAACATAATCATTTCAGTTCAGTAAATTAAAAGCTAATGAGGTATAAATGGGAAAGAATTAGATACGTCAGCTAGCAGGTAATGTACAGGTCTTCATATCACACTTAGAAGAACCAGACAGAACATTAGAAAATGAAGAAAAAAAAAACATCAGAAATATGTGGCAACTACTGGACCATACTTTTGATGGGTATACAACGATTCACGTGGGGGTGGAGTGCAGAGCCCACATCAGCCAGAATATTCTAATGCTACAGAGAGAGCAGGGAGGGCCTCTCTCTGCCAGATACACTATTTAGCAAGCCAGATGGCAGCCGCCTGTACATGGGCCAGGCAGAGGAGGAGGATCAGGGTGGTATAGAAATGAAAACTCTGAGGTGGGTGGCCACCACTGTTTACTTTAGCCCCATCCCCAGTACCGAAGGACTATACTAAGTCCATCCTCCAACAGATGGGTCCAGCATACTCTGACCATGCTACAAAAGGTAAGGAAAAAACTAAAATCGGGTATGCCACCAAGGCCCGCATCTGAGTTCCTTCCGCCCAGGCTGGACAAGGGTTACGCCACCTGGGAGAGAATGCGGCTTACCTGTTTCTCTCATTTACTCAAAAACGGGTCCTGTATGTCTTTTCAGACTTTGAACCAGAAATTTAATTTAGATCACTAAGATTTTCACAGATACCCCCAGGTTAGACATTTCATAAATTCAGATAATCAAAACACAACTAAAAAGGCAGATAACTGGGAAGATTTTGTATTTTGGGTAGTTTCCCTGAGATGGAAACAGAAGTGTATTTCTGACATATATAAGCTGCTGAAGGTTGCTAAAGGGGATTCCATAGCTGGTATTAAATCTTCATGAGAGCTGGGGGCCCACTGGCCTGCCCATCAGTGATGAAGACTGGACCGGCCGTCTGCAGCAGGGATGGAGAGTTATCTCCTCTCCAACACGGAGAGAATTTGCTGGGAGGATTTTAGCCCAATATTTTGGGACCCCTACGATTACTAAACATTATAAAGTTACCAAAACTGCAGCTTGCTGGAGGCAATGTGTGTGTGGGTTTGGGGGGCTCCCACTGGTATATATTTTGGAGCTGCCCCAAATTACAAACTTTCTGGAAACAAGTGCAGGATTCTGTCTGTCAGATTCTGCAGCAGACAGTCCCGAACATCATCTCAGACAGGGTATCAGACTTCATAACAATCTCGCAGATGAAGGCTAGACCCTGCCAAGTAGCTCTGACCTTCATTGTAGCTGCCCTAAAGTGCATCGCAACACACTGGCTACAGACAGACCAACCCTCCTGATGGAATGGCACAATACAGTAGGCTAGCTACATGACATGGAGCACATTACAGCTAAACTGCACGTGAGGGAAGACGAGTATCTAGACAGATGACAGGCCTGGTGGCAGTGGACTGCGAGGGAGGTACCTAGAGAGGGGCTTTGCCCTTAAGTGGAGTAATGTGAACAGGACAGGGAAGGGAGTCTTCTACCCCAAGAGGAGGAGGAGAAAAGTACAGTTACGTAGGAACTTACCGTAACAGTAGATCTTCGAGAGGGTTCCTTCAGTAGGTCATCACATATAGAACAGAGTCCCAAGCAGTCCCTCCAAAGAGAGACAGAGAGAAACTAAGGAGGAGGAGAAATAACTCCCAACAGAAAAAACTGGAATCCAGAATGGACCCAGCCTAGGACAGAAGGCCCTGCAAGACAGCTAGGCCGAAGCCAGCCCTCCACCTAAAAGCAATGTCCAGACTGTAATGTTTGGTAAAGGTATGGACAGAACTCCCAGGTGGCTGCGGCATACATATCAGCCGCAGAGACATTTCGCAAAAAGGCAGCAAAAGCAGCCATGCCCCTTAATAGAATGACCTCTGATGGTACCCGGCAGAAGTTTTTCATACTTCTGGTAACAATACCGAATGCAGTTGCCCAACCATTTGGAAAGACCCTGCTTAAAAACCGGTTTGCCCTTCGATCTGTGGGCAAGAGAGACAAAAAGCTGATCACAGCTACAGAATTCTTTAGTCCGGTGAGTGTAACACCGAAGAATATGATGTACATCCATGGTATGGAGGAGTGCCTCACCTCTGTTAGAGGGGGACGGATAGTATACAGGAAGCTCTACTGATTGGTTCAGCATAGATTCTGACACCACCTTGGGAAGAAAAGTACAGTTACGTAAGAACTTACCGTAACAGTAGAATCTTCGAGAGAGGCTCTTGCAGTAGGTAATTACATATAGGACTGACGCCGGCTAGCGGCAGGACCCCAAGGAAAAATTTCTAGCTAGCAGTCCCTGGCAAGGGACCGCCCCCACGTCAGGTGACCGGCGTCATGCGACGTCGGTATAAAGGGGCGGTCCCAGACGCCCGCCTTCCAGTTCTTTCCGCCACAGGCCCAGACGAGAGAAGCAGATGTTTCCATTCCGGAAAAGAGCTGAAAAGCCTAGGGGATGGAGGGCTGGATAGAGCACATTGCAGAGCCTCTCGAAGATCTACTGTTACGGTAAGTTCTTACGTAACTGTACTATCTTACTTCGAGAGAGCTCTTGCAGTAGGTAATTACATATAGGACTGAATCCCAAGCAGTCTGGAACAAATAAAAGGCACCGGAGGAGGAAACTACTCCTGAAAGTAGCAGTAGCCTTGCAGACCTCAAGACAGGAGGCCTTGCAAAACAGCTAGCCCGAAGCCTGCTCTACGGCAAGAGGCAATGTCCAAACTGTAATGTTTCGAAAAGGTATGGACGGAAGTCCAGGTGGTGGCAGCACATATGTCTGCCGCAGACACATTCTTGAAACAAGCTGCACAGGCCGCTACTCCTCGTGTGCAGTGACCTCTGACCTGAACCGGGAGGGTCTTGTTGTACTTGTCATAACAGAAAGTGATGCAATGAGCTAACCACTTCGATGGGCATTGCTTGGAAACAGCATTGCTTTCCCTTTTGTGAGCAAAAGAGACGAACAACTGATCAGTCTTTCTGAGATCCTTCGTCCTGTCGGTGTAGTATCTCAGAATCCGTGAACATCCATGGTATGGAGTAAATATTCTCCTGGTTGAGTACTGCGAAAAAAGGCAGGTAACTCTATAGACTGATTTCAAGGTAGACTTGCTACCACTTTAGGTAGAAACTTAGGGTTCATGCTAAGAGCCACTGCTCTTTGTGAAAAATCAGGTATGGATTTACACATAAGGGCTCTGGAGCTCGGAAATTTCTTCGAGCGGAAGTATGGCCTACCAAGAAGAGCATCTTCCATGAAAGAAACTTCAGATTCAAGGAGGCTGCAGGTTCAAGGGAGGAAGGTAAGTTTCTGAGAACAAAGTTCAAGTCCCAAGGGGAGCAGGGGTCCGGACGGGGCCTCAGATTGTGGACCCTCTAAGAAAGGTCTTAGAGACCTCTAATTGGGCAAATGCTTTATTCTAGAAAGGAACATGGTACGCTGAAATACCGGCCATGTGCACCTTCAAGGAGGAATGGCTGAGACCCAGGTCAAAGAGGTGACGTAAATATTCCAGCAGAATGGCCACTGAACAGGAGAAAGGCTCCACGTTCCTAGAGGCGGCCCAAATAGAAAATCTCTTCCATTTCATGGCATAAGTGGACCTAGTGGAGGGTTTCCTAGCCTCCACCAGAATCTCCGCCACCTTTGGAGAGACACCAAAGCAGGATTGAGCTAGGTCTGCAGGAGCCATGCATGAAGTTGTAGGGACTTGAGTCCCAGATGGACCAGGGTCCCCTGATCCTGGGTCAGCAAACCTCGAGATAAAGGAAGAGAAAGAGGAGGAACCTCAGAGTATTGCTGTAGAAGAGAGAACCAGATTTGCCTGGGCCAGAAAGAATCGATCAGAATCATTCTCGCTCCTTCTGTTGATAGTTTCTGCAACACACGAGGGACTAGAGGAATTGGGGGAAAAGCACTGACGAATCTGCCCTTCCAGCTTAGAGACAGAGCATCGTTCCAGAAAGCGCCTCGCTCTGGAACGAGCAAGCAACAGTTGGGACGTTTTGGGAAGAGGCGAACAGGTCTATCGGTGGAGCCCCCCAAAGGTGGAAGATGTGATTTAGCACCTTTTGGTCCAATTCCCACTCGTGTGGCAGGGCAGAGGAGCGACTTTAGCTTGTCGCTAGAGTATTGTCTACTCCTGGAACATGAATCGCTGTAAGGTGAAGGTTGTGTTGAGTTGCCCAGTCCCAAACTCTCATTGCTTCCCTGCATAGAGGGTAGGATCGAGTCCCTCCCTGCTTGTTGATGTATCACACCACGCACATGTTGTCCGTCTGGATGGCTAGGTGACCGGGAAGAATGTACTGGTGAAGGGCTTGTAGAGCATATAGTACTGCTCGAAGCTTGAGCACATTGATGTGGAGAGCTAGTTCCAATCTGGACCATAATCCCTAGGTTCGGTGAGGACCCAGATGGGCTCCCCAACCTTCGCCTGATGCGTCTGTGGTCAGAGTCTGGGAGGGGGGAAGATGACAGAAGGGGACCCCCTGAAATAGGTTCTCTCGAACCATCCACCATTGCAAGTCTCGTGCCATCAGCGAGGAGATCAGAACTAGATGATTTAGGTTGTCTACAAGTTGATCCCACTGGGAGCGAAGAGTCCACTAAGAGATCCTCATGTGAAGCCCAGCGCGGGGAACTGTCGGGATGGTGGCCGCCATGAGCCCCAAGAGATGGAGAACCGACCTTGCCGGAACCTTCCTGCATTCTGACAGCAGGAAATCTGTGACTGAAGAGAGGCTGCCCTGTCCGGAGGCAGGAAGGCCTTGCTCACCGTCCGACGAGGTAGCCCCATAAACTGTAGTCTCTGGAGGATCAGATGAGACTGGAATGGTTGATGGTAACACCAGGCAAGTGAAAACCTGCTGGGTGAGGGAGAAAATGCAGGGCTCCCCTGGATGAGGCCGCCAGGAGTCAGTCGTCCAGGTAAGGAACACCCTGAACTCCCATCGACGCAGGTGGGCCGCTACCACAGCCAGGACTTTGTAAAACTACGGGGCGCGAAAAGACCAAACAGGGTGCCCAGAACTGGTAATGGTCCCCTGAAAGCAAACTGAAGGTACTTACGATGAGAGGGGCGAATGGGGATGTGCAGATATGCATCCTGCATATCCAGCGCACAAAGCCATTGACCCAGCCAAGGAGGGCAGAAGGGTCTGTAGGGAAAGCATCCTGAACCTTTTGTATTCCACGTAAAGGTTCAAAGAGCTGCGATCAAGAATGGGTCTGAGATCTCCCGTCTTCTTTGGGACCAGGAAGAAATGAGAATAGTAACCCATCCCTTGAAGGTGAGGGGGAATGGGTTCTATGGCCTTCTTCGCGAGGAGGGCAGAGATTTCTTCCCGGACCAAAGGAAGATGGTCCCTTGCATAGGACAACTTCAGAGGCGGGTGGCGGGGTGGTTTCTGTAGAAACTCTATAGAGTGCCCTTCCGCTATAATCTGAAGCACCCATGAATCCATCGTTATCCTCTCCCAAACCGGAAGGTGGAGGAGGAACCTACCGGTTCCTCCGGTGTGTCCGGAGGCAGTGGGAGAGGGGAGGAGTCAGGTGGTGTGGGGCAGCGCCGCAGCAGGGGCACCCGCTGCTTTTTTGGGCGGGGCCTGGGCAGCCGGGGGGCCCGACGCTTAGTGGCCCGCTCCTTGGGTTTCGCCAGGCCGACCGCGAGTGCGGTGGACGGCGCTGTGGCATGGGGACGGTACATGAATCCACGGATTTCAGAGCCGCCCCTTTCTCTGTAAGTCGGTGATGATGTCCTTGACACTCACCAAAAGCACCAACCCCTGAAAGGTGCTTCCTGGATCGCTGACTGCACCTCTGGACCAAACTGACACACGGAGCCAGGCATGACACCGAAGACTCACGGCGAAAGCGGAGCTCCAGCCGGCAGTGTCCACTGCATCTTACGTCGTCCGCAGAATGTGACGACTGGCCGAATGAGCAGAACGGACTAAGTCAGCTAACTCCTGCTTGACTTGAGAGTCAGGTAAGGAGTCAATCTTAGATTCCGCCTGGGTAAGGATGGCTTTCTGGTAATCCCCCATATGAGCAACATAATTCGGGGTCCGAATTCCCAGTGTGGAAGAGGCATACATTTTTCTTCCATACTGGTCCAGGAAGCGAGATTCCTTATCCAGAGGAGACAAGCTTAGATGTTTGGGATGCGCTGACCGGCTGTGAGCGGCGCTAATCATGACCGAATTTGCACGAGGGTCAGAGTCCAAAAAATCTACACCCTCAGGAGCCTGGTATAGCCTGTTAGACTTCCTAGGAAGCGGGGCTAAAGCCGACGGTTGTTTCCAAATGGTGGAAACAAGGTAGGCGTGAGGCTCTGATCCAGGGTGGCACTAAAGTAGGAGCTGTCAGGGGCAGGTCCAGATGTTTGGCGAGTTTGACCCGCTGAGGATCTGGTTCCAAGGAGCACCACTGATGTACTTCCTGGATTTTTCTGAACAACTCCTGAAGGAAGGGGTCTCCGGAGGGACTCGGAGGGTCCTCGGCCGGGCTTGGACGGAGAGAGATTCGTCGCCTCTCTGGAGCATCCGTTGGAGTGAACTGAAAGAGGGAAGAAGAAGAATTTGAAGCAGAATAAGACTCTTAACACGGCTAGGGGAGGAACGGGGTTCCTGGGGGGATCCAGAGGAAGGGCTCTGGAGTCCGAGGCGGTGAGGAGTGTGCCGTCCGGGCGCAACGGGCCGGGGGCACTGTCGCCGTAGGTGGTTTCTTACTCTGTTGGTGAGCTGAGCCTGCCTCAGCCCAACAGGGAAGCCAGAGACTCCTGCAGATCCACCGGCGTCCGAGGGGGCGGTGGAGGTGGAGGAGAAGGGGGAAAAGAATACGGGTTGTATCCATAATGCGAGTATCTGAAACCCGGCTGCGGGAAACCCGGTGCCGGGTACTGAGGCGTCGGGTACCACGGCCGAGGGACCGCATCGGGTACTGCAGCGCTGGATACTGCGGTCCCGGGTAAGACGGGCGGCCTGATAAGACAGCGGGTACCCAGGGCGCTGGAGGAGCTGCTGGAGCAGACGGCTCGAAGGTGGCCCCAGGTCATGGTCAACATTGAGAGGCCCGGGGGCAGGGCCCGACGGAAGGGGAAATCCCCACCGGCGCGGGTGCCGACGCCAGATCCCGGTTCCCAGGAGGAGGGTCTGACGGAGGTGGAACATCTCGCATCGCCTGGGACTGGGAGGAAAATCTTCGGGTCAGGCTGGGTGACTGGCTCTCGGACAGCAGCGAAGGCTGTGGGGAACCGGCACGGCAGGAGTTGGAGAGTCCGCTGTAGGTTCTGGCTGCCGGCGTGATGTCGGGGAGCCGACGCGGCGCTTAGGGGCTAGGTCCCGTGGGCTGAGAAGCCGGCGCCCGTTTTACGGGTCCCCATCGAGGCGGGCCGAGGGGAGGGGCAGCCTGGTCCGAGGGGACGAGGTTGTGCGCCTGAAGGGTCGGGCGCCCATCGACCTTTCCTGGTGGACGCCGGAGAGCCGACGTCCGACTTATGGGAGTCGCCCATCAGTAGGCCGCAGCCTGCGCTGAACTGGGGCAGAGGCCTCCTTGCCCGGGAGGCCCGCGCGTCCGCCAACACGCCAGACGGGCGGGCCGAGGTGCCTCCAAAGCCTTTGAGGCTGCTGTTGGACGGTCCCTCGGAGGGATGTTACCTGGGCACAACTCGGCCGGAGTAGCGGGCGAGAGGCCTTCTCCGGTGCCTCTCCTTGTCCCGCATTTTACGATGTCCTTTCTGGAGAAGTTCTATCCTGCCTGAAGCTTCTTCAATTCTTCTCCATTGAAGACATCTTTTCTTTAGAAGATGGGCTTCCAGGACCGTTGGCGCCGCCTGTGGGAGCCACGCTTGAAGTGAAGGCAAGCGGGCACTTGTCGACCGGGTGGTCGGGCCTAGGCAGAAGAGGCAGAGGAATGGCCGCCCTAGTGGCAGTTAGCCGCACTTAGTCGCACTTGTTTTTGTGCTCGAGGTGTAGGGGACATACACTGACGATGACCTGACGATAGAAGGAAAAATACTTGTAATTTTCGGTAAAACCAGCCGAAGAGCAGGGCTGACTAGCACAAACTTTACCACGGCTGCCGCGAACTAACAGTGGGAAAGAACTGAAGGGATTCTGGGACCGCTTTTATACCGACGCCGCATGACGCCGGTCACCTGATTGTGGGGCGTCCTCGCTAGGACTGCTAACTAGATATTTTTTCTCGTAGGTCTCAAGCCGCCGGCATCAGTCCTATATGTAATTACCTACTGCAAGAGCCCTCTAAGTAAGATCTTTGATTCGCTCTGAGGACCACCCGGTCCCTGTGGAAAATCAGATAGGCTCTACAAACCAGAGCGCAAGTCTCAAATCCTCCGAGCTGACGTGATGGCAACCAGGAACAATGCCTTCCAGGAAAGAAATGCAAATCACAGCTCATAGCCGCTCAAAAGGAGGAAGGGTGAGCTTTTCCAAAACGGGTTCAAGTCCCAAGGAGGAGTTGGACTGTGGGGGTTCAGATGGAGAATCCCTTTCAGAAAGGTTTGAGAGACTTCCAACTGAGCCACGGGTTTGCCATCCACTAGCTCGTGGTGTGCCGAAATAGCCGAAAGGTGGACCTTCAACAACGAATATGAAAGACCGGAGTCCGACAGGTGAAGGAGGTATTACAAAACTTGCGGGCAGAACATGAGAAGGGGTTCCAACCCTTGGCGGTCACCCAGATGGAAAACCGTTACCACTTCATGGCATAAGTGGAATGAGTAGAGGGGTTTTCTGGCCTTGATGAGGACCTGAGCAACCCAGGAGGAGACCCCAAAGCGAGATATCACTATGTCTGCAGGAGCCATGCATAAAGATGCAGAGTCCTGAGCCCCGGATGTAGTAATCGACCTTGATCTGAGTCAGGAGGTCGTGAGTCACTGGAAGTGGAACTGGTGGTTCCCTGGAAAGCTGTTGCAGCAGCGGGAACCAGATCTGTCTCGGCCAAAGAGGAGCCATGAGAATCATCTTTGCCCTCTCTGCTTGAAGTTTGAGGACCACCCTCTGGAGAACGGGAAATGGAGGGAAGGCGTACAAAAATGTCCCTGTCTGAGAGAGAGAGACAGCGTGTCGTGACAGAAAGCACCATGCTCTGGAATGAGCGAGCAAAAACTGGGAAGTTTTGCGTTGAATTTGGAGGCGAAAACGTCAATTTACAGATGCCCCCAACGTAGGAAGATAGATTCTGCCACTTCCTGATGCAATTCCCACTCGTGAGCTAGGGTCCGAGATCTGCTGAGACTGTCCGCCAGGATATTTAGAACACCTTGCACATGCACGGACACGATGGCTAGATTGTGCTGGACCGCCCAGTTCCACACCCACATCGTCTCCCTGCACAAGAGGTACGAGCGGGTTCCTCCTTGTTTGTTGAGGTACCAAACTACTGACATGTTGTCCATCTGGACCAGCAGTGATCCCTTGGGAAGGAGGGTCTGGAAAGCCTGTAAGGCACAGAAGACAGCCCTCATCTCCAGAACGTTGATATTTTACAAAGTCTCCAAGCTGGACCACAGTCCTTGGGCTTGGTGCTCCCCTAGACGTGCTCCCCATCACATGTTCGAGGCATCTGTGGTTAGGGATGCAAAGCGAGCTGGGTTCCTGAAGGGAAGACCCACAGAAAGATTACAGGAATCCCTCCACCAAAGCAATTCCTTCTGAACCGCTGAGGAGACCAGTACCGGATGGTCCAGGTCAACCAGGAGTTGATCCCACTGCACGTACAAGGACCACTGAGTTACTCTCATGTGGAGCCTTGTGAGGGGAACAGTGGTGATGGAGGCCGCCATCAGGCTGAGAAGGCGAAGGATCTCCGGGGCCGGATGGTCCTGGAAGAGGCCACTTGGGAACCCTAACAGATCAGTGTCTCCACCCTGTCTGGAGGGAGGAAGGGGCTCTGCAATGGACCATATCCAAAACTGCCCCGACGAACTGAAGTCTCATGGCACAGATCATAGAGGACTTGGGAATATTGACAGTAATCCCTAGCCTGTTGAAAAGCTCCGAAGTGAAAGAAAGCCTCTAGTAAACAGTCCCTGGATGGGGCTGAAATCAGTCAGTCGTCCAGGTAAGGGAAAACCACAATGTCCCTGCAGTGTAAGAAGGCCGCAACCACTGCCAGGCACTTGGTAAACACCCGGGGTGCCGAAGACATACCAAAGGGAAGCGCCCGGAATTGGAAGTGTTCCACCTGGAACTGAAAACGCAGGAACTGGTGGTGGCTGGGGAAGATGGGGATATGCAGGTAAGCATCCTGCATGTCCAGAGCGCACGACCAATGGTTTTCCAGAAGGAGTGGAAGGAGGCTCTGGAGAGTCAGCATCTGACATTTTTTGTACTCTACAAACTGGTTTAAGTTGCTTAACGAGTATGGGTCTGAAATCCCCCGTCTTTTCTGGAACCAGGAAAAAATGGGAGTAAAACCCCTTTCCCCTTTGCTGGGAGGGGAACGTGCTCTATTGCTTCCTTGAGTAAGAGACTGTTCACCTCTTCTTGAACGAGAAGAACCTGATTCCTTGAATAGGAGAATCTTTTTGGTGGAGTTTCTGGAGGAAAGTTAAGAAACTATCGTGTGTCCGACAGACACTAGCTGCAGGACCCATTTGCCGGAGGTGATTGCCCTCCACTCCTACGCATGGCGGCGAACCTCCCCTCCCCAGAGAGACTGAGGAGGCAGTGGGAATGGGAAGTCAGGAAGCAGCTGGACGTTCAGGGGGAGGACCACCTGCACGTCTCTGGTTCTTGGAGGCAGGAGGGGTGGCTGAACCCGTGGTCTTACGCCTTCCCTGGCGACGTGCCAGGGCTTGCTTTCTCTGCCTCCAGGTCCTCTTCTGAAAGGGCTGCTGCTATTGGTTGCCCAATCAGTACATGGACCTCACCGACCTGAGAGCAAGACCTCTGTCCTGCAGGTCAGTGATAATGTCCTTGGTGTCCCCACCAAAGAGTACCGAGCCCCTGAAAGGGGCATCTTGAACTGCCGACTGAACCTCATTAGCAAGTCCAGACAGGCGAAGCCAGGAGTGCTGCCTAAGGGCAACGTCAGTTGCCAAGATGCGAGCCACAGAATCGACTGAGTCGTATGTGGCTCGCAAAGCATGCCTACAAGAGAACTTGGAGAGGTGAAGATCCTTGACAAGCTCCTCCTTTAAAGTCGAAAGATCCATGGTCTGGACCCGAGCTTCTAATCTGGCCAAGGTAGTTTTCTGGTGAGACACCATATGGGCCACATAGTTAAGGGACCGGAGAGCGCATGTGGCCGAAGCATTGATCTTTCTCCCAAACTGGTCCATCTGCCTCAACTCTTTGTCCAGAGGGGAGGTGTTCATGTGCTTGGGTGCCGTGAAGCGGTCATGAGCAGCAGAAATGACAACAGAGCCAGCCTTAGGGTGCGTTTTCAAGAACAGGGCATTCTTTGGTGCCCGGTAAAGTCTGTCCGCCCTCTTGGGGACAGCCAGGAGGGAATGAGGCATCTGCCAGATGGTAGAGGTGAAGTCCTAATGAGGTCCAATCCATGGAGGAATGGGGACCGGAGACAGGGACTCCATAAGTCCAGATGCTCTGTGAGTCTCTGTCTCATAGGGTCCTGATCAACTGACTCCCAGTCAAAGAAATCCTTCCTAGACCTTGGAAGGTCCGAAAAGGCAGGGTCCTCTGGTGGGGATTTCAGGAAAACATTTCCTGACGGGCTCTCAGGCTCTTCCACAATACCCTCCGTAGAATCGTCGGGCCCCCTCTTCATCATTGTCGTCTGCCTCTTTGTCAGGATGGTGACGGATATCAGGAAGTGCGAAGTCCTGATGAGTCTTCCCCGAGATGTGCACCGTAGCCACAGAAGAACTGCTCGAAGAAGGGGACCTAGGAGACCGTGGGAGAGGGAGTCTGGTCTCCAGGTTCGACACCAACTCTGATCGAGCCCCCTGCCACCAAGACTGAATCAGAGTCTTGAAGTCCGCTGTAACCGGAGGAAGTGGTTGAGGAGGTTGGGGTGGAGGAGGCGGCATTACCGGTGGTGGTGGGTAATGATAGCCCTGGAATCCCTGGCAATGAGAGTAGGGATTGAACCCAGGGTAGAACTGTCCGTAGTGGCTCCAGTACGGAGGGCGGCCAGCCAGGTAGTGGTCCCCAGAGAAACCCAACGGGTAGTGGAGGACAGTTTGGGTCTAGAGTAGATCCCGTTGTCAGGTCTATGTTGTGTGTGTGTATGGTATATATATATAGGCTAAATCCACCGGACAGCCCACATCAGAAGAACCGACGCCGGAACTAGCATCACCCGATCCAGCGAGGAACCCGGACGAAGAGGCCCTGATGGCAGGACTGGATCTCATGCCTGGGCCAAAAGCTGAGGCCGACTGATAGGTCCTGGCTGAGGAAATTAGTGAAACTTAATGCAAACTAATCTCTTTACCGCCAAGCCAGAAAGTCTCCTCTTTGCCCCGCTAAATCCACTAAAGCACTGAAGGCCGAAGCAAAATGTTAAGAGTAAGCAGCTGTCTTTAACCCCTGCTGAACTGACCAGTCGGATTTATGGCCTGTGTCAGCACAGTACACGATAAGAACTCAGCAACACGAGACGGCTCTGGTCTGGTCAGTTTTAATTTTTTTCCTGAAAGCCAGTAACTCTCTCCTCTTGGGCTCACCCTTATCCCGATAACAATAGCGTATGTGCAGCAGTATTCAAAGATCGATCGCTCTCTCTCTTCCTTGTCTCTCCTCTCCCCAGGGCATTAACTTCAGGGAAGACCATCAGGTACAAAAAGTACAGTGCCCAGCATATATGTTAATTACAGTACTGAATAAGGACGTAGCAACACAGTGCCACAGCTCCAGTCGGAACGTCCATGCCTGGTTAAATAAAACTGTCTGCACAAAACAAACTGGCACTGAGCAACTGCACTGCCTTGAAGCAACATACACTTGTAAGTGTGATTTTTGTACTACGTGTATTATTAAATACAGTATTTATGCATCACACTGCCACTTGATCAGTGTCGGTTTGTCGTTTTGTGCAGACAGTTAAGTATAGGGAACCTAGATTAACCATTTATATGAATGTTTTTTATGCCCCCATGACATTCGTATAATAATGGGATACATGATGGGCAGTCATACGATAGCGGATTTATCAGTACAAGTGGCAAGTGAGGTCAGGGTTATCATGAGTGGCTTCACTCACGAGTGAGAAAACTCTACGTTCACTTGCCAGGAGTACTGATAAATCCACTATCGTATAACTGCCCATCATGCATCAGTTTTTATATAATGAGGGTTCACCTCTTATTTGTTTTCTAAGGTCAGCAAATTGGGCGCTCAGTATGGGTGCTGACTAGTGAGCAGACACAAAAGACCATAAGGCCCATTCTGCTGGCATTTTAGTATGTTATGTTTTTTCTTGTTTAATGTTTTACCTGTTTCATGGGGTGTTCATTTCTCTTTGCGTGCTCTTGCGGTATTTGGCAGTGTTTTGTTAATGATGTGTACATAGTGCTGATAACAGCAGATACATAATCACAGTAGTGAAAACCTGCTGCTTTTTCCACTGTGTACACGTCATGACAAGCGGTTTGCTTTTGAGTGCTGATCTGTCTTTTTTATCGTATGGGTTCCCAGCAAACCCCTATTACATAACTTGGGTTTTACTGTATTGGCATTAAAGCACTTTCAGTAGAGTGTGGTTTCTTCAACTTCAGAGTGTGGGATTCTGTTTTCTGTATTCTCCAGTGGGGGCCATGACATATTCAGTTTATCCAAGGCTTTTGAATTTTGGTCTGTTCTGTGTGTCTTATTTGTTTAAGTTAGAATAATGTTTTACTGCATTACAGTTCTGAATGACAGAGCAGGTTGTACTCGAGGACTGATGTTCAGTGACGCCAGCACAGAAGAAGGTTGTTTAGCGCGTGTTACTGTTCAGATGTCTTAGGAGACTGCTCAGCTATCATGCGTCAGGCAGAGGGTGTTTGTGGAGGTACCCAGGGAGGAAGGGAGCCTGCTTATGTGTCAGTGAAAGGGAAGTGCTGGTCACAGGTAGGGAGGGTGATGGTCAGGTTTGTGGAGGGGGAAAGACTTGTAACAAGGGAACAAGTATGCCACTAAAGAAGTGCTGTGAGAAAAAGATGAGAACCTAGAGTGAGAATATTTCGATATTCTCACTCTAGATGGGGACAAAGCAAAACTATCTGCTGTAAGTGTCAGACAATATCTCACAAGCATTTGATAGAGAATAATGCCTGTACAGGTGTGTGTTCTGAGTTGTTTTTCCACACACCCAAGGTGCATGATAATCCATAACTTGAGGGGTTTATAAGATTATTACGCACCGAGGGCGTGTGAAAAATCCTCATAAAACGAACTTTGCACAGGCATTTTTTTTTTGTACTAACTGGTGCAAAGTTTCAACACAGAGAGCAAAACTGTAAGCTGTAGTGTGAGTGAGTGTGTCCCTGAGCAGCAGCTGTACTCGCACAAATACTGTGAAGTGACAGCACAAGGCAGAAAATGCCATAAGAACCAGCTATCCAGTTATTGTGGAATTCAGCTGGTTATTATGATGTTTTATTAGGACTGAAAATCCAGTCAATATTGGGGGGGGGGGGTCACCAGTTATTATATACATGTGTGTGTGTATATATATATATATATATATATATATATACACACACACACACATATATATATATACACACACACATATAGATATACATTTTTTCTTCAGTGCATCATACTTAACAGTGAAGAAAAGACCAAAAATGCAGGGAGTCACCATGATCGCTTCCCGGCTGGACAGCAAATAGGGATTAGGAATGGATACTGGTGTCTGGGTACATAAAAATGACCATAACCATTATAAGTCTCCCCCCTCCCACACACAAACAATTCCCTTTCTCGTCCCATGGCATCCCCTCTGGCTGTGACCAGCAACCACCTAGCCCCATCTACCAGTAACCTGCCGCGGTCCAACACAGCCTGCCCTCTGTGATAAGGGGGTCCAAGAGAGGACTGTCCTCCCCCGGCCCAACCAGGATACAGCAGCAAACAGCTAGCTACAGGGTGTGGGGCCACAGTAAGCTGCCAGCCACCATCCAGCTGTAGAGAGGGATTTTTATCCCAGTTTCCCCCCACAATCCTTCCTTCTCCCACTGATGCAGACACAGCCTCCTTTGGCCTTGTGTATGCATAATGTGCCTTGCAGAATGAGCAAGCTCCCTGACTCTTTGTCTGGGTTGCTGTGGCACTTGCCACCTGCCCTCCCCAACCAAGGAGCACTGCTCAGTGGCAGCTGTCTCAGCCTGAACAGCCTTCCGACAAGGTGACCCAAGTTCGCTACTGAACCATCGGGGCCACCATCACTATTAATTTTGACACTGCAGAGCAGCACTAAAGAGGGCACAGCTCTACTGTCATCCTTCAGAGGAGATGTTAAAGCAGCAGTATTTGTTAGCTGGCAAAACCTGTCAATTTTTATTAAAGCAAAAATGATTTTTGAAATCCTTAGATTCATAACAGATATCTTTTTAATTTTCTCAGATATTTAAAAAACAGCTTTTAAAACTTTTTGTAATTAATAACTTAACATATTGTGCCTGTACTAGGATTGTTTTAGCAGATGTTTCATCAAGGGTTTTATTGCCATGTACATCCAGGGGCAGCTGATCAACTCTGTTCTGTTCCCCTGGGTTGGCCCCTGTCTACTGTGGGAGGAACCTTGATCAGGTTTCCTCTCATGAATTCCCCTCTGTGGTGGGGCCAAAGAGGGGAGGGTCGTCCCCCACTCCCTTCAGTTCAACCATATTCAGACTGATAGCGAGTCACTAGGTGGCGATGTGGACCCGGGAACAAGCGGGCAGAGCTTCATCCAGCACCTGACATCCCTCTTCTGCTTTTCTCCCTGCCCTTTGCCAAGGGACCTCAGATTTCGTGCGTGGAGGCACACATGCCTGACGTTACTCACAGCTCCCTCAGTTTTCTTGACTTCCATGTTGTACAGTCACCAACTGGTGGCAGTCTATGGACGGGCCAAAAGACCACCTCTCCCCAGGACAGGAAAGCAATCCTTTGGACACTTGATCCTCTCTCTGCCTGGCCGACCTCCGACGAATCGAGTCCATTCACGAACCCAAGTCTCCAGCGTAGTAGGAGGTAAGGCGCTAGCACCTCAGTTCTCCATGCCACCGGGCCAGCTTGCCAGCACGTTTTGATGATAAGCAGCACCACACCACATCACATTATTTCATGGTGGGAACTGCCGGGGGGGGCAAGTACTTTTACAAACTTCAAAACCAGGACTCATAGTTCTGGAATGAAATAACTGAAAATAACTTGCCCCCTTTTTTATTATTTCTGGCAAAACATCACCATGAATGACAAACAAATACTGCTGCTTTAAACCCATGTCTCTTTGCCCTATCTCTGGTAGCTGTCCAGGTGAAAGCCGAAATCCAACTGCACTTTTTTGTTAGCAGTAGGGGAACTTTTTATTGTAAACCCCCGACAGAATACTGGTTCCTCTAGACATTCTAAGCTGATCACTCATTTACACAACATATTCAAATCACACACCACCACCACACACTAACTTGTATGAGAGGACAAGTTCATACATTTATACCTAGAAGTTAGAGTAGGGGGTTTTCCACAGCATCCGAGTCAAAGCAGCCCTCTGTCAATGAACACATCCATGAAACCCACCCCAGGACTCATCTAGAAATGGGCTGTCGCAGCTCAGAGTGCCTTTCCTTGTCAAATGTTACAAACACATTTTCCTGCTACTCCGTTGGGAAAGCAAGGGGGACAAGCCTCTTTGGTCTCCTCATTCAGAGGACTGTGAAGTGGGATGTGGAACTTTGTTTACAAGAGCCTATAGTCATTATTTCAAGATCCAACTTCAAAGACGATGGCTTCATCTGTGCAGATCCAAAGAGATCAGCCCATGCCTCTGGACACCGGTAAGAAGTTTACTCACCCTGACCAAACAAAACACAGCAACTGCTTAATGCTAAGGCTGCCATGGTCTTCAGCGTGCGTCTGGAAATGATGTCCCCAGAATAACCAACCCACTGGTGCAGCGGCAGCGCTACTGCTAGCAACGCCAGCGACCCGGGTTCTGGAATGAGCCCAGGAGCTGGGAGGGAAGGCTGAGTGTCCGCAGGACTGTTCATCTACCCGGGGGAAAGGGGGTGACTGGGCTGACCTGTAGTGGAGACTGGGGAATGGCAGCTTGGTGCCACAGCAGTGGGGAGGAGCATGGTCAACGTCGGCATACGCAGATGTCACTGCATAACCACGCCTCCAGGAGAAGAAACAGCCCCGTATCTGCTCTGGGAGATAGGTCTCAGTGTCACGCAGGTGGAGGTGAATGGGCGCTCAGCAATTGGACTGGGCGCCCCTCTTCACCACCGGAGGTTATCTGAGGATGGGGTGAGTCCCCCTGCCACACCGCTGGGATCACCATTGAGACCCCGAGGAAAGGAAGCAGATTCGGAGACAGAGGTGGTACAAATAGCAAATTAAAAAAAAATATGCCAACCTGAGGTGCAACATTTCGTTTTTTGAGGGGGTGGGTCCTACTCTGTCATACAGCTGAGGGTCTGAAATATACACAGGGAGACAACAGACCTTGTCCAAGGCATCTAGTGAGCCAGTGGCTTGATTCGATTCCCCAGTTTACAGCTCAGCACCCTAATCACTAGACCAACCAACCCCCTTCCACACACTGTACTATGGTTTGGGCATTGACACCCCCAAACTGAAAGGTCAAACAAAGCTATTGGTTCATAAAATGGCCTTCACTTCATCCTGCACATAGTTTTACAGTGTTGAGAGTAAGAAGATGGCAGCTAGGAGTGGGGGAGGGGGATGGTCATGGTCAGTGCCATCCTGGGGCATCAGCTAACTGGCACACAGAATTGGGAGGATAGTTGGTTGGGGGGGGTTGCTGGTACACTCAGGTACCAACGATCTGGGGACCAGCCTGTGGAGCAACTGAAGCAGAACTTTCAGTGGCTAGGGGACAGATTGCAGAAACATTTAGCCTCCCTTCACTTTCCCCGAGGTCATCTGTGTGTGTAGTATTGGGGGGGAAGAGACACAGAAATTAAATGGGTGGTTAAAGGGATGGAATCAGAAGAAAGGGTACTACTTTTTGGGGCCTGGGGGAACTTCTGGGACAGGAGGCTCTAAAGATAACGGTCTTCAACTCTATAAACTGTAAGTTAAACAGCTCCTGGTTGTAGAGTTAAACTTGGTGGTTTCAGTTTCTGAAGTATTGAAATGCTACTTGCATCCAGTTGCTGTATGATGATGTTCTGAGTGTGTATGTGTTTTGGGGGGCCTTTGTACTATGAAAACATGAGGGTAAAGAACAATTAACCCCATCATGAAGAGAAATAAGCTTCTTTAACACTAGTAAAAATGTTATCAGTTCTTATTTATGCTGCAGTATAGCCATCTATTTGGAATATATGGGAAAAGCAAGTACAGTTTGGGCTGCCCTGCCATTATGTACAACTGAATAGATCCTTAACCACAGTATTATGTTATGCAATTATTTGCATCACTGTATCTGAAGGCAAAGCTTGTATTAACTTTTAAATTTAAAATTAAATTTTCAAGCAATAAAAATAGAAGTTAAAAAAAAAAAGTGACGGCCTTTACATGACAAAAGAGGGGACCAGCATGCTGGGGCAGAATTCTGACAGCTACATTAGACAGACTTCAGAAGACACTGAGGCTGGAGTAACCATGGTAAAGGTAGTGATGGAGAGGAACCTAGCTAGAGTTCCTCTTATACTGGGGACTGGCAGCAGTATTTTGGGGGGGGGGGATAAAAATAAGGCTAAGGTTAAAAAAGGAGTAATGGAAGAGGCGAACAGGGAGAAGGTTCTCAGTCTGAAAGCAATAGCAAAAATAAGAAGATAAAGACAACAAGAAGGAATGCAGGTGTACGACTACAAAACAGCAAAAGCGGATCCGGAGCCAGTTGGAAGGGTCTGCCTTATTGCCAGCAGCCTAGGTAATAAAATCAGTGACCTGCAAGCACAGGTGGCAGACACTGAGGCGTACCTCCTAGCCATGACAGAAATTTGGGTCACTGAGTATAATGACTGACTCGTGAGTGCGAGGTTACACAACGTTTACACAGGACAGAGGGAAAGGCAAGGGTATTCGCAGCCCTATATATTAGGGAGGGCACAGAGGCTGAGAAAGATGGACACATCAGGAGAAGCAAAGGGGATAAAGGGTCGCTGTGGGTTCACCTCATGGCACCTTAAGGCAAGACAATAGAGGTGAGGGTGATCTGTAGTCCACCAGGGCAAGGGGGAGAGACAGGGAGCCTGGGGAAGACCTGGCAAGTGGAGTGAAGAAAAGGGAAGTTGTGGTGGGTGATCTGAACCTGCTGGATTTTGACTGGGATGTTCTACCAGTCAGGTGTACCAGAAATCAGGCCCTGTTAAATACATTGCAAGTCTGCCTGCTGGTGCAGCTAGCTGGTTATGGAACTCACTAGACAGGCAGTCATTCTTGATTTGTTGCTCACCTTCTCTCAGATGGTGAGTGGAGTGAGGGCAGCAGAGCCACTGGGGTCCAGTGACCATAACTCCATTTGGTTCAGGCTAGCCCTTGGGACCAAAATGCCCTGATCAAAATTAAAGTCCTAGATTTAAAAAAAGCAACTTCAACTGGATAAGGCAACTGGTCCAAGACAAAGTGATCAGGGTGTACAGCATTGGAGGTGAAGAGGAAAGATGGGGGCAAACAAGAGGACCATTCTCAAGGCAACAAAGTCATGCACGAGAACTGTTACAAAGCAAAACAAGTACAAGAGACAGAAAGGGTCAGAGAAGCAGTGAGGGCCAAGAAAAAAACCTTTCATCAGGTGCAAGGAAAAGCAGGGGTGAGGAAGAATGAGGAGAGTACCCAATAAAAACTAGAGAAGCAAAGAGGAAGGTCGATGAGGTAAAGGCAGACATGGAGCTACGTACTGCGGAGGAGTTAAGGGAGAGGAAAAACGATTCTTCAGATATATTAAGGAAAAAAGGAAATAGTGAGCAGGTACTGTAAGGCTACAAGGTTGGGGGGGCGTGTACTACAGGAAGATGAACATACGGGTATGTGGAGGGTGCACACAGAAGCGATAAATGTGAATAGAAGAAAAGAGGGAAGAGAAGGAAGGTCAGATTCTAGGTGGAGGGTGGTGTCTCTGAATGCACAGAGTCTTGGAAACACGATGGATGATCTGCAGGCACTATTAGCAGATAGGAGGGTGGACATAGCTGCAGTAATCGAGACTTGGGTAACATCACACCATGACTGGGACCTTGCGATCCCTGGATATAAACTATACAGGAGGGACAGGGTAGTCTGGAAGGGGTGGCAGTTTATATCAGGGAGGAAATAACTTGCACACGGGAGGAATCGGAGGAAGGGGAGTTTGAGGCATTATGGGTTAAGGTCCAATAGAGGGAGAAAGGTGAGGCTGGGGATGGTTTACAGACCACCCAGATAAGATGAGGAGAGGGACAGGGAACTGATCTCACAAATATTGGAAGCTGCAGGGAAAGGAGAGGTGGTAATTGTGGGGGACTTCAACCTGCCCAAGGTGGACTGGAGCATACCATCTACAACATATGGTAAGAGTCAGGTGATCCTGGAAGGACTGCAGAGTGGGTTCCTAACTCAGGGTGTCGCTGAACCAACAAGAGCTGAGGCAATTCTTGATCTGGTGCTCACAAATAGGGAGCATGTACATGAAATAATGATCAGGGAGCCACTGGGTGGAAGTGACCATTGGACAGTGTGGTTCCAGTTGGATATGGGCAGGGAAAGCATCCCAAGTAAGACCAAAATCTTGGATTTCAGGAGGGCAGATTTCAGGAAAATGGGTGAAGTGCTAAGGAACCATCTGGTATGCATCAAAGCAGATATGGGGGTGGACCAAAGGTGGTACGTCATTAAGGAAGGAATACTGGTTGCCACAGATGAGTGTGTTAGGCTCAGAGGGAAGAACACAAGGGCCAAAGTGCCCAGCTGGTTCAGTTCTGGGGTTGCCAAGGCAGTAAGAGAAAAGAGGTTGGCCTATAGAAAATCCAGGAAGGCCACGAGAGAGGTGGATAGGGAAAATTACCTAAGGTTGGCTAGTGAGGAAAGTAAGGAAGTCGGTGAGCAAAGACACAGAAGCAGCTACAGATAGATGAAGGAATTAAGAAGGGAGAGAAGGCTTTTTTCACTATACAAGTGAGAAAAGGGACAAGAAGGAAAGGATTGTTAGACTTAAGAAAGGGGTGGAGGATAATGGGGAAGCAGAGATACTAAATGAATACTTCTGTCTTCACCAGGGAGAAGGATGGACCAGTGCCTTCAGGAAGGAAAAGACGACCGGGGGAAGGGGAACACAGATTGGAGCCATGGAAAAGTCTGCCAGCAGAGGCAGCTAGTGCCAAGAACAAATAGTTTGACAGGGCTGTGACCAAGTGAAGGGTTTTGTGACTGCTCAGGACAGTGGCAGAAGGAAACGGAAGGGGGGGAGTAACGGGATGGACAAAAAAACCCATATGGGCAACAGTCCTGTGGCAGACAGGGAACTCTGGGTAGACTAGATGGCCCTTATGTCTCTTTCTGCCATCACTGTCTAGGTTTCTGTGATTGAAAGAGATGACAGACACCAAATTAGTAAGAGACCTGCACAGGATTTAGTATGGTGGGTCTGAACCAGCTCACATTTAACAGCACATTACCTGCCTACACCCCTCCCCCCAGCCAATGAGGACACCCTGTCTCAGTACACTTGGGTTGTCTGGATTTGCTATTCATCTCGACTGGGATTCAAGCTCTTGGATACCTCCTTGGATTGCAGCCAGAAAGAAATATGACAACCTAGGTACTCATTAACCTGCTTACCTGCTGCTGTTCGGATTCTCTGGCTAAGTGCTCAGAAATAGAAGAAAGGTGCTTGTGCGACTCCTCGGGAACTCCATTACAGATCAGCTCCCCATCCCGGATGCCTGCAGAAGGTAGGAGAGGGGGTGGATACTTGTACTGGGCCTTTATAGCATCAGGAACCTGAAGAGATAGCAAAATGGAATTAGCACAAAATTGGAAGCATCATATTTTCTGGGATCAAGCAGCCTACAGAATAAGCATAAACAGGTCCCAGTGAATTGGGACAGCCCTACATTTACTTTTTTCCCCCTGGTAAATTAAAATGTTCACGATTGTTTGCTCCTGAGCCACATACCCCATTTCAGACTTACTAGCAACATGAAAAAGAATAGTTACTCACCCATAACAGTAGATCTTTGAGAGAATCTCCTCCATTGGGCCACATCTCTGAAACTGTAAGCCACTGGCATCAGAAACACTCAAACTGTTGCTAGCTGGAGACTGCCCATGATTAGTTGCAACATCGGTCTCCATAAAACTGTGGGTAACCCTACTGCTCCTCAATTTCCTGCCAGAGATGAGCTCAAAGGTTCTCTTACTGTGACAAGCCGGGAGACCAACCAGTACCAGGCACATGAGAAGAGGCATGGGACTGGAAATATAGTATAAGTAAGGCACTTATGGACACCTCCAAACAGAGCAGTGGGCAAACCTGCTAGTTTATACCCCTACCATGCCCCCTGGCGAGTTGAGGGGTCAGAGATTTTAGGGACCTTAAAGTCATCCTGGAGGACTGAAGCTCATGTATGGCATCTTCATCACTCCCAAATAGCCTGGAGCCTCAAAGGCATTTAGTACAGCCTGCTGTACATCAGTGGCAAATTCAGTCACCCTAAGCCAGGAATATCTCCAAAGGCATATGCCAGAGGCAGCAGTCCTGGCAGAGGCATCAGAATCGTACGCAAAGCATAACATGCCTTCCAGTATCCACAGCAGCCAAGGCAGCCTTTTCTTTTGTTTAATTTAGTGTACCTTTTACCTTTTGCTGCCAACCATGGCTATATCATGATATCCCGACACTGGCTTGCCTGACACCCTGTAGCCCGACGCCAAAATCCCGAGAGGGACATTTTGCCTATTTTCCTTGTTTTCCCTTTATCTAGGATTACTAACTTGGGGGGGGGGGGGGGGGGACAAAATCTCTCCATCGGGATTTTGTGTTTCAGGGCTACAGGATGTCGGGCAAGCAAGTTTCGGATAATGACGTGATACCCCGACACCCCCCCCCCAACTGGTCCTGCCCCCTCACCCACCTTTCCCAGGACATCTCTGAGCGCACCCTGGCTTACCTGCCCAAAGCAGTGCTCGGGGGGGGTCATACTATCCTCAACTAGAGACTCAGTCACTGTTCTGGGTGACAGTGCCTGGGTTGGAACTGTGAGGTCTGCGGTGAAGGGTGCATGTCGTCCTGCTTCAGTCAGTATTTTTTTTCCCTTTTTCTCCCCTTCCCAAGGATGCAGAGGAAGCTCCTGACACATGTGCAAGGGAGTGCATGTGCTCACATCACAGTACATCAGCATCCTCCCTCCCTCCCAGCTCGTCTCCAGGTACACCTCCTCCCCCTGCAGTCACTCAGCTGGCAGCAGTACAGCAGAGATCGAACAGCTCCCTGATCTGAAGAGCTCGCCTCACCTCATCCGGCTGCCCTTCGATGACTCAGGCTTGTTCCCAAACCCAGGCTGTTGGCATCATGAGCAGTAGTGCTACCACTGTGCCAGCAGGCCAGCTCAGCTGAGCAAGCTTTAAGCAAGTCAGTCTTGGCAGGCCCATCATGCATGCTGAATGGAAGACACTGCAGATTTCCCCGGGCTATTCTGATATTTTGTCTGCCTGGTGATTCGCAATTCTTAGGCCTAAGGATATAGAGAATAAGTTATTTTGCCCATAACATCCAGCCTACTGGAATCTTTGTCAGGAGGCAAAGAGCTCATGTGTCTAGGGGCTCTGGAACAGTCATGGGCAGTCATTATAACCCCAGAATCCGTTTCAAGCTGGGAAGCATAATAATGCTTAACAGACGGAGCAGGACACTGTTTATCAGCCTTCCCAGGCACTGCAGGTAAGGTATTAGAGGATGCTACCTTTGCTGCCTGGCACAGGCCTAAGGATGGATATACAGGAGTAACTACAAAAGAGGGTGCAGTGAACCTTCAAAACCCCCACTGAGTTTTTCTTAGTGGAGTACTCCTCCTCAGCTTCAAAACCCATGACATGCTGGATTTGTCTGAGTAAAGACTGAAAAGAGGGATCCTCAGGGGAGACTGGGGGTATACACCACAAAGTCCTCCCTGCATGAGGAGAGGGTAGAGCTGGTGCCCCCCCCCCACAAACAGGTAACATTATTCCTTTCTTCATCTTCATCATCATCATCCATATTAAGGAGGTTAAGATTGTATTGTACCTCTCTGGAATGATGACGGGGGAGAAATACGGCAGCAATGGCTGCGACAGAGAAATGGTTAAGTGCTGGTGGTTCCCATCGATGGGACAGCCAATATTGGGGGGAATGACAGTAACACCTGTCTAGTGTCTAAATAGTTCAAAGAATGACACCAGCACAACCTGGTAGTCAATGGCACCCTGTAAAAGGCCTGGGATGACCATTGCAGAAGAGGTAGAACTCATCAACAGGGACTTCATATCGTCCACAGTAGGTACGGCAGTGCCAGAGCCAGACCCCGACCTTGGTGTCTCATTGATGGCTAGTGGGGATGTGGAGCAGATGAACACTTCCTTCAAGATAGACCACGGCATCACCAGCGAAGCATGAGCTTGATCCTTATGCTTTTGATGATGGATAAAGAGGAGGAGTTCGATGACTTATCCTTGTCTTTGTTCTTAGTTCTCAATGACTGCAACAGCAGTGTTACCCGAATGCTGGGGTGAATCCTTCCAGGTGGTGGTTGAATGAGAAGACAGCTTGGAGCCTGCAGCCCTGACTTGACCTTTTATAGCCTTGATGGTGGTGAAGGTTTCTAGAACCTTCTTTCAGCGTCTCCATGTGGTCTGCTTGAATCCCTGGCAGATCTTTCAGGCCCTGACATTGTGGGACAACCCCAAACAGCAAACAAACTGAGTGCCGTCCTTGTAGATCTTGTGGCTACAGGTACAAAACCTAAATAACGGCCAGCCCCACACTTCACAGGCCCAGGTTGTCGGGGGTCAGTCGGTGGGAGAGCAAGACTGAGCCACCACAAAGCAGCTCTCTTCTCCTGGGAGGGACTTGGGGCTCCCCGGCCACTGGCCACCACCCGGTGAAGAACGGATGGCAGCGCCGACCGGAAGCTCCGGTGCTAGCCATGGGGAGGGGTGGAAGGGACTGAGCTGGCGTCATGGGGAGGCACACGCATGACATCTGTGAGCTTGGGTCCTGGGAATAGAGGAGGAAAAAAAAAAAAAACAGTAAAGCACTAATTAAAAAAAAAAAAAAATTGTTTTGATGGCAGCATAAAAAGCCATTGAAGAAAAAAAAATGTTAAAAATAATAAAGTTGGGGTCGCCTGATGGCCCAGTGGGTAGCACTGCGTACCCCCGTCAGCAACCAGGGTTTGCAAGTGAACCCGGGAAGCCGGACAGGTGTACCCTTGTAAACCAGCCCATCTGTATGTACTTGTCCACATGCTGCCAGGAAATGTGATAACCTATCAAGCCTAATACCAATGCCAATTAATGTCCCCTATCCTTTGTACTTGATTTAATGTCTTACTGATACATATTGTCCTGCATTTTCTCCATGCCCTCCACGTACTGTATCATGTATACAGTTTCACTTGCTCTATTTATTTTTTCTGTACTACTGCCTGGCAAATGTATGAACCCTGTATTCTTGCATACTGTTGTGATGATCTCCTATGCATGTTCTGCACTGTGACTTCACCTATACTATCCCTGTTTATGGCTCCCTTGTTGGCTCCTCTACCCTCTCTGTCAGGAATGTCTCCAGGAACGTGTCTGTAACTAGCTGATTTCTCACACTTGCTGCTATTGGGATCCTCCCATCCACATCTGGCATGTTGAAGTCACCATCAGTGTATAAAGACCCACTGCAAAGAAGGCAAACTGATGCATACAGAGGGGGATAAGCAGTAGAATGTGAGGATGATCCTCCCTCTGTAAAGGTCACTGGTGTGGCCACATCTGGAATACTGCACAAGGTACAGCAGCCCACACCGAAGGAAAGACTAACAAGGCAGTACAGAACAGGGCAATTATGATGGTGCATGGCCTTGGCAATCTGACATACAAGGAGAGGCTGCAGGACTTAAACATGTGCACCCTCGAGAAAAGATGGGAAAGGGGTGACATGACTGAGACATACACATAACTGCGTGGGATAAACAGAGTAGAGGCCAAAGCACCATTCTCCTCGAGTTCAAACACAGGGAGAGGGAATTCACAAAAGCTGGTAGGGCGGAAGATTTAAAAAGGATGCCCAAAGGCACCTCTTCATGGAAATGGTGGTGGATAAATGGAACAAGCTACCAGAAGAAGTAATACAGACCAAAATCAATCAGGAGCTTCAAGATGGAATGGGACTCACAGGTGGGCTTAGCTACAAAAAAGGGGGCAGTAAAAATAGAGGGCTGCTAGTACGGCAAGGCAGAATAGTTGGGTAGGACAGCAGAATGGACGGGTCAAGAGTCTTTCTGTCATCAAATGTCCACATATTTATGTATAAGTTGCAAAACATTTCATTAATGCTCCAATCAGGGTCAAAGTGGCAAAAGTTGGGAAATGAGATGTTTAAGCAATAATGCCCGACAGGGTGTGTGTCATGCTGGAATAACGTCACGCCTCAGGTGGTTGGGCACGAGGCCACAGGCCGAGTCCGTCCAACAACTGAGGCGTGATGTTATCCCAAACGAAACACACCCTGGAGGGCATTATTGTTATTAAATAATGGCTCGTTGTTATACAGAATAAAAAAAAATAATTTTAAAGATGTTTTTGTGTGGAAAAATATGTTTTTTTAAAAGAAGATGAAACAATCAAGCAAATGCTCAAGATCATTTATATCATTAGTTCACAGTGAGGCCAAGACTAGACCCGTGATGTTGTGCTGGGATAACATCATGGGTCCAGCCCAAGACTGACCAATCAGAGTCCAGGATTTTTTCTTGCCATTGTATAATAGGGTTTCCCTAACACTCCACCCTTCCAAACCAGGCCGGAGAGCAGGTGTGGGGTGTGCCTTGGGCTTCTCAAGCCTAACACTCACCTCATTCCATCTGTAAATGAGGTCAGATGTGTAGACTTTATGAGAATGGGGTGAGCATTAGGCTTGAGAAGCCCAAGGCACACCCACCTGCTCTCTTACCTGGTCTGGCAGGGTGAGGTGTTAGGGAAACCCTAATGCCTAATTTCCCAACTTTTGTCACTCTGACCCTAACTGGAGCATTAACAAAGTGTTTTGCAACTTATTTCCTTACTTTTTGAGATAACTGTCCTTTGGACCCTGCACTCCCATCCCTCCGTAGATGCGCAAATATATGTACCTGTGGAAGCACAGGGCCCTCCGGGCCCAGCAATTCCATTTATAGTACAACAGTGATAATTGTCAGCATAGCCTTATTACCCCACTTCATGTACCCGTTACGGAACATTTTCAAATCCCTGTCAAAATGTAATTCTGCGCAACTGCAGCGCCATTCCATGCCACAGGTGCGAAAACATATTTTGAGCAGGATTTGAAAAATGACAGCTGTGACATACATGATGTGGGGTAATAAGACAGCTATGTTAAAAATCTGGGGTCAAAATATTTAACATTTCAAAAGTTATGAGTGGCTGTAGTGAAACTGCAACGAATGGTCATTACTTTGGCATTTTTTTAATATTTTGACAACAAATTTTCAACATTGTCTTCTTATGACCCTACCTCTAAAACCCCATAGGTGAAAATGTTCATATCAGTAACAAAACTTCATTCAGCGCCACAGGTGCAAAAACATGTTTCGCACAGGATGTGAAAAATGACAGCTATACTGTTCATAAGGTGGTGTGAAAAAATGGTTATGTTGAAAATTTTTACCCAAAATACTGAAAATTACCAAAGTTATGCACGTGTGTAGAACAATTTCAACAAACGCTCATAACACTGCCATTTTTAGGAATTATTTCACCAAATTTTCATCATGGCCTTTTTGGAACCCCACCTTAAGAACACTGGTGGTGAAATTTTTTTATTCTGTCCCGAAAGGTGATTTTGCACAGTGACCACAAATATCACCTTTTGGACCCAATTAATGAAATGACAGTCCTTCAGGAGGTGGTGTCCCAAAATAGCTATGATGAAAATTTGGTGAAAATAATTCCAAAAAATGGTAACGTTAAGAACATAAGTTCAAAACACCATTAAAATACATAATATGGCACTTACCTTAATTCCTCAGTTTATGGTTTGGCTTTGAAAGTGCAGATGTGTCTCGGTCCACGGACGCAGACAGCCGATAACCTCTGGTGGTAAGTATAGGGTAAAGGGAGGGTGGCATGGTGGGTGCTCAGTGGGAGGGTCAGGATGAGGAAGGGGGGATGACGAGAGTTTTTTTAAGTTTTTTACAAAAAAAAAAAAACACTTCAGGGGATAGTTTTCTTTTTGGTTTAAATGAAATAAATATTTCGGGACGCTGGGGGTGGACTCCCACACTGCTGGGGGCAGGGGGTTAAATGCCAACATGGGGATTGGGCCCCCGATGTCGGCTCATTAATAAAACAGGCTGCAGGGCGGGGGGTCATCAGACACTGGGGGAGTGGGCATATTGGTGTCAGAATATATAAACAAAATTAAGAAAGGATGAGAAGATGGTGATCGGAGGGTGTGGGGTGCCACTAGACACCAGGGAAAACGGGGGCTCACAACTTACACTGCAGCCAGCAGCAAGAGCTCAGCTGCGGCTACAGAAGAAAATCAAATCTGCTGTTCTCATACAGAGAACGTGACGAAGGCTCCTTTCGCTAAGCTGGGCACCCAGGATTTTGGGTGCCCAGAAAAAGTATTTATGTTGCTAATTACACCAGAATGTAGCCAAGCAGGACCCATTTAGCTAGGTTCTGGTGTTTATTTAGTAAAATGACAACATTTTTATGTATTTTCCATGCTTTTTAGTTATTGGAAAAAAAAAGAAACAATATGGCGACTTACAAAAAAGGAATTTTCTTTCAAGAAAAAGGGTTTGGTCCTCATGAAAAAGAAAATGATCTCACGAGATTGGATCCTTTTTCGTGAGAGCAATTCCTTTGTCGAACTTTTTACCTCTCTCCTGAAAAATAAACTTCCCATAGGAAATAATGGGAACTTAAACGAAAAACTTCGTAACAGGTTAATATTTTTGTACCAAACACTGGCAATTCTGTTACCAAAGTTCTTTCTACCATTTAAAAAAAAAAAATCACACCAAAAATTCCACACCGTCAGGGCGCAAGGAGATTAGGAAAAACAACTGCAAAAAGTGACACTATCCACATCTCAGAATCCACACATCCAACTGGAATGAAACTTGTCACGTTAAGAGATCTACCCCTAAAGGGCAGCACTTACCAAATGTTGTGCAAATCCGTTGAACAGCTGCAAAATTATTCAAGTGCAAAATCTGAGGTTTAATATTAAACAGGCTACTCAACCCTAACTATAGGGGCATGACCGTGCCCCTATAATACATACAAGTACAAAAGACGGCTTGAACTTCACCAAACTTAAGTTGAATTGAAGTCCACTAGATGGCAGTACAGAAACTAAAAAGTCAAACACTGCTGCATCTATTTCGCAGTGAAAGTTCCACAAAGCAGAAGAGTAAGCAGAATGGTCTGCACCATCTTAACAGTTCAGGAGGTGAGAGGCATTCTGTGAGGATGAAACATAGTTCACTGACTAATAACCCCAGCAAGGAGAAATACTAAATAAAATGCCTACCTAGGCAAGCATTTAGCATCCCCCACCATCCCAGAATTTAAGTGGACTACATATGTGCCAGGCCTGTTACATTAAGTCCTACACTCACTGTTCTGATGTATCAAAGTCCTCCACTGCCTGGGGTCTGAATTTGGTGGCCATCTTAGTGATCCAATGACTCGCATCTTTCAGATCAGTAAATTGAAACACAGTTTCCTGCTGTAAGTAATATGAAGGTGTGCCAGGACAGAGAAAGAGTGTACAATCCCCCGAGCTCTAAACTGACCAAGAATGGCATTAAACTGTCTGCAGTGGGAGCTGGTCCTGTGCATCAGTTCAGAAAGCTGCCAACCCACAAGCCATCGTACTGGGCTCCTTCCTGTTTCCTCATGGCACCCAATAGGAACTTTTGTGCTTCAGCTCTGACTGTAACCAAAAGAATTGTGCATACAGCATTTGAAGCTGCACCTGCCTTTTGAGGGGGGGTAACGCAGTACATGTTTACAACTGGCCTGGTCCCAATTCATCTAAATGCAGCACAGCTAAGAATCTAAGGTGAGCATTCTCTTGTGCTAATTTTGCCAGTGTCATTTTCCTCTGGGAATGCTTATCTGTGTCTTAGCAGGAGCACATGTTGCTTCAGTTCTGGTTTCTGGGACTCCATTCTTTCTGCTGAACCTTACAGTCCATTTCTCTCACTGCTGACGGGACAGACTCCCATGAAGGATTACCAGTTGCTTTCGGTTTACTGGCTACGGTGTTACCCTGGCCCTCTCCTGAATCCCATTCCTTAGTTTAACTGCTGCCTGTAATGAATTTCAGATGGCCCATCTCACCTCCGGTCTAGCTCTCAAGCATCACCACAGATTTTCTTTGCATAAAACTTTTTACTCCCTGGACTGAAGCAGGTGGCTGTTCAACTCCATTCCCGCTCCACACGATCAGCTACCACCTCCTTCAGTCCCTGGGCTTAAATCTCTTGCAGACTGCCCCCAGCAGTGGGACCAGAGGAGGGTGGGCAGTCCGCCCCCTCCACCCCAACCAAAATAATCCAGAAGTATTCTGGGGACAGAGTGGCAGCACAGGCAAGGAACAACAGGCAGGGCCTCATTAACCCCGCATGGCTCCATTTTCCATTTTCTCCCCATTCCCCCGGGTGCGATGGCACATCAGTGCATGCACTGCGGAACTGCAGCCCCTCCCACTGCAGTTGCTCAGAGCCTGCATTACCGCTGGCCTCCACCAGGTGGCAGTCAAGGGCTGAGACAGCTTGCCACCCCTTCCTGATAAAGAACAGTCCCTGAATGCTCGATAGTCTCCCCCAAAACTCTGGCTGACCCCTAGAACCAAAGTCATTCGTTTTTTGAAGGAATCTTCTTCCTCCAAAGAGAAGTTCATAGTCTGCTGAATCTGCTGCATTAATGCTTGGGAGGTAGGGTCCTCAGGAGAATGGTGACTTGCATAGTTCGGCTTAAGGTAACAAATTTCTTTTTTTCTTTTTGTAGTTGGTCGACACAGTCCCACTCAACAGGTGCCTCCAAAATATGTGTGTGTGTGTCTATGATGACTGGCTAGTCGCTGGAGCCTTTGTGGCACCAGCCAACTCTTGTTCGACATGACTCCTATGCTGGGAGTGCTGCCCTCCACTGGGAGTATATTAAATTAACATTTCATATAAATTTATATACATATTTTTTAAATAAATATATATATATATACATATATACACACACACACACACACACACACATATATAATATATACACATACATGTATGTATATATATATATATATATATATATATATATACACACACATACACATATATACATACACACACATAAAAAAAATAGGGGTGGCACACAGCCCCACCAAAATACTCAAATCAATCTGTCACAGAGTGCATGCCCAGGTAGTAGTAGTTATGCTGCACAGTCCCCTGTCCTGTACAGGCTGTCTCGTGACCAAGCAGCAGAGTTACCACACTGGCGACCTGGGTTTGGAAGTTTGCCCTGGAGTTTGTGAAAGGAGGCAGCCAGGAAGCGCAGCCAACAGCTGCACTTCCATGACGAGGCAGGGCTGGTGCTGCAACAGCAGCTCCTGTAGTGGGTCACAGAGATTCGCCTCCTTTCTCAGGGGACACTGTGGGGGATGGCCTCAATATGGAACTGTGCAGTGCTGCGGAGAGGAGGTGGACACAGGAAGAAACTGGGATGGAGGGGAGAATGAAACCCTGGAGACCGTGGCCATGACGTGGCACAGCACTCTGAGTCCAGTACCACTGACCAGTCTCAGGACTAGAAGGCTGCCTTGAAGTCCGGGGAGGGCCTGATCTTGCCCTGTGTCAAAGTAGGGATCAGTACTAGGCTGGGAGTGCGTGGGTGGGCAGAGAAAGAGTTTGGCAAAAATACGAAGATGTTAAAAAAAACAAAAAAACATTGTGGTTAGTGCAGTTTGCACCTGTTTGAAAATGGTACCTGTGATTTCAGCAATGAAGCTAGTGAACACCCATCTGTGACACAGATGTGATTTGATGTGACGTCTCGTTTGTAAACAATTTGTTCACTCCCTTTCAAAAAGAACAGGTATGTACCTATCTTTACAGTAGATCTTATGAGAGAATCCCTTCTTTTAGGCCATGCCTTTGGAACTACACCCGCATCAGCATTAGGACCACATAGACACTTCTGCTAGCCGGGGGCTGCCCATGACAACATCATGTATCAGTGTCTACATAAACATGGGTGGCCCCATCTCTCCTCAGTTCCCCACCGGAGACACTGCTCAGAGAACCTCTCTTCTTGGGGAACCAGGAGATACTACCAGTGCCTCTTGTAGCAAGCGATAGAAGGCATTGGATGTAGCAGCCAAGGAAATTACATAGGCAGAATCTGATGCCATATTACACTACAGCTGGAAAAAGAGTGAAGGAGGGAGGACTGGCATCGCCGAAGGGATTCTCTTGAAGATCTACTGTTAAGAGTATGTATGTAACCGTTTCATCTTCTTTGAGGATATCTCTTCCCTTAAGCCACACCTTTGGAACGAGTCCCAAGCAGTCTCAAAAGCTAACTGGGAAGCTGGTGAAGTCTGTTCAGGACAGCAGGCCCCGCAGAACAGCAAGGCTGAAACCTGCTCATCTACAAGAAACAATGTCCAGACACTAATGTTTAGTAAAGGTGTGGACAGTGCACCATGAGGCTGCAGGGCACATGTCAGTCGCAGAGACATTTCTGAAACAAGCAACAAAGGTGGCCATACGCCTGGTGGCATGATCAAGAACCACACCAAGAAGTTCCTTACCATACTTCCTATAACAGAATGTGATACAGTGTGCTAGTCATTTGGACAAGGCACTGTTTTGGTACAGAAGTGCCCTCTTTCCCAGGGGTGAACGAAACAAACAGCTGAGAGAACTTTCTGCAGTATCGAGACAGGGGATAGGAACAAGTATCCTCGTTTATGTAATGCATGACACCGGTGTTGTCAGTCTGTTTTGGCAGAGCCAGGTGCTCCTGACAAGCCTATAGATTGTACATGACAGCTCTCATCTCCAGGATATTAGAGTATAATTTGGTTTATACCTGGGTCCAATAACCTTGAGTTTAATAAGCCCCAAAAAACTGAAAATCCATAGAAAAATACTCCTAGTGAAGGGATCCCTGCAAAGCAGGAACTTGTCTATCAGCTAGAACATAAGATTTCTTCAAGCCAGACCTCATTTTGATATTTTTCAGGAACATACTTTCATACTTAACATATTGTAGCATTCCGCCTTATAAACCTGGATGTGTGTCCCTTCTCAGTGGAGTCACTGTCGTGCAGGTGGAGGGACAAGTAATATGGATCCTGCATTCCTTCTGTTGCCAAAATACTATGTTATGTTCTACCTGCACCGCCCATCCTAATGCTGACAGAGAACTCCCTTCTTCTACTGTACCCCAAACTTGGTGGCCATACATACACGTGTCGTCAAGTGATTTCTAAGGCAGGACTAAATGGTGGCTTTTTTTTTTTTTTTTTTTAAACTCTCTAAAAAAAGATACCCTGCCCAATAATATCAGCTAGAACAGACAGAAATAGACTATGGGAGTCTGGGGAGCAGCACGTACCGAGACTTATGTCAGAATGTTTTAATCTGTTCCAGATAGAAGGGGAGAACTGCCCATACCAACTACTGCCTGCTTATATAAGCAGACACACAACCCTTTTAGCTTTCTATTTTCCCCTCCTTAGATGGTGGGTGAGGCCTTCAGCCTGTACACAAGCCCTTTAACCCACACCCACTGGAGCATGAACTACGCCCCCCAAAAAAAATATCCATTGCCTGTCCCATGTATGCAGTCCTGAAGGTACCATTCCAGGCCGGACTGACCGTCCAGGTCTAGAATGAGTTGGAACTTTCCCAACCTGGAGCTCTGGTGAGGTGGAGCGATTGTAGGGCACCCAAATGGCTGATCCTTTGGCTTGATCCCAGCCCTTAAAAAAACTTAGTAACAACAGACCTCCCCGATCAGGTAAGCAGTCTGTAACGGAGCCGGATCTAGTACAAGTATCCAGTTTACTGACCTTTACACTCTTCCTCTTGGTGGACTGGATGACTCTTCGGTTGGGCTGGTGCTTCTTGTGGATTTTGTTGAGAAACTCCACCTTGACAGCATGCTGAGATATCCTGTCCTGGAAATGGTCAAAAATCTGACACCTATTGCTAAGGGTCAAATTCTTTTGATTTAGCTGGAAGGGGAAAGTCAAAAGGAAGTTAGTAAAGATACAGAACTGGGCAAATGGCTTAGACACTTTCTGACTGATTAAGTTTACAGGTGTAACACATGCATACACACAAAACCAGTTAATATCTTTTTGCCACTATCTCAAACAAACTGGCATGAATTATGCAAGATCAATCCTGCTAAAGGCCAGCTAGCAATCTTATGCAACGAGAACAGTACAGCTTCCCTCGCAGTTCCTTCAGCAGCTGATCAGCATGAAACAGCTGCCTCCAGTTTTAGACATAGAATTTACTGAAAGGTACCGATATGCAGTTTTGTAGCTGACAATTTCCTGAACCTTGACCACCTTTTATAAAAAATAAGCAAAACTGACAGATTTTGTTTCGTGTGGAGCTGATCATCTCGCAAACCCCAAACACACACTAGATGTCGCATACGTGTACCATGTTTTACATTTGGGTTTTCTCCAGCTTCTTTATGTTATATGTAAGCGATAAGACACAACAGGTTGTGTTCATGTTGTGGGGGTACTGGCGGATTCCCACATGCCAAGGGGTGTAGTGAGGCCTGACGTTGCAGTCAGGAGGCCTTACTGCCCCCGGGAAAATGTAGGTATCTCAACACCCTAGAGGGTCTTACTATGCACAGAAAACTACCTACCATCAGTTTTGCTGTAACATATTAAAGCATCCACAAAAGTTTCATAGTAAATAGTCCTTATGCAGGTTCAGTGCCAGCTCTTGTTTCTAGAGGGCTCTGTTGGCTGATAAACATATAGGCTTTGGAATACCGTCAGCCAATCAGGTTCCAGAATTATCCTAACCCATTTTCTGATTACTTTTACAGGTCTGCTGCTCAAAGTTGATTATTCTGTTCTTTCTGTTTCCCCCGTGTCATTCCTTGTATCCTCCACATTTGCCGACTGGAGTTGCTGCGGCATTCCCCCAGCTGAGAGGGCCACCGGCTGAATTTACAACCTAGGCCACAGCCACTCTGTGACTGGCCTTATGAGAATGCAAAATGGCCCCAGACTCTCCCTCCCTCAAAGCCGAGTATCTCTCCACCACGCCACACCTGCTTCTTCTCTCACCTCCCTCTCTCCAGCGTGGAGAGACTGGGGCTCACATGTGAATTCCAGTTTCTCAGATGTGCAATACAGTGCTGCCTCACCACTGGACAACATCAATTCTACATGGTTTGAAAACAGCCAAACTCAGACGCAACACCTTGTCTTCAGTAGGCTGCTGCTTGTCACCAGTTCTATAGTCAGGTGGTTAAAAGATTTTCCTGCTCTGCCCCCCAAAAAATCTGCCTCCTAGAAACGCCTGTAGACGTCAGCAAATCTAACTGCAGTGTGTCCCAGAACGGCTACAGAAGTCACCTACAGACTTCCTGTGTGCCCTAGAACCATCTGGAGAAGTCACTCACATGTTTTAATAGTACTTGCCAGCCAGAATTGATTAGAATTGACTGCATAGTACCATTAGAAGGGTTATGTTGTGCTGAACAACTTTGCCACTGACACTTTGTATCATGTTCACTTTAGGAGTTATTCATATTTGTTTATGACATTTTGTCCATCTAGAACCACCTAAGCACTTTGAAGAAAACACATTCTGGGTATCTCAGCCAGTATAAAACAAAAACCAAATTGAGTACAGTTAATTGCATAGAACCATTGGAAAGGCAATTTTGTATGCAACAACTTTGCCACTGACACGTTGCGTGCATCATGTATACTTTAGGAGTTATATGCATTTGTTTATGGTATGGTGTGTATGGTTCAGATTTGTCCCTCAAACCTCACCAACACACCTTGACTCAAATGGGGAAAAATTATGTTTAATACTACAGAAATAGCTGTTTGTTTTACAAACAAATTATTAAAGTTACATCTAATGTCTGGATGCTTAATTTGGTGTTGATATGTTACATATTTCCCAACAAAAAAAGGTTTATGATGCATTTTTAGTGGAAAAAATATTTTGTTTTGCTTTTTCTACCAGCACATAAATAAAACTAAATTACCTGCTATTCCTTGTATACCACCATTGGAAAGGTTAGTTTATGCTGAACAATTTTGCGACTCATACTTTGTGTCTAGCACTTACGGTTTTTGTGCTATTAGCATTTGTTTGCGGCATGCCAACCGTGGCTTGATTTTGCTTAGAAAGGCCCAGGATTCACTGTTAACAGTGTACAGGAGACGAGTGCTGCAACTTCAGAGAGCTCCAGTGGAGGTAATGAGTTAAAGGACTCAAATCTCACATGATCCCCCCAAAATCTGAATTTCTGGACATTCTCAGAAGACATTTTGCATGAAAACGGGTTCTCTGCCCCTTAGACTTCATCTGTCCCTGCTGTTCCAATCCTTTGCTTGTGACACAAGAATCATATCTGTAGCAACCGCCTGTGTTGTCACAAGCAGACGATTAGGATTTCACAGCAGGAAGGAACAACTAGAACCAATGAAGACTAAAGGGAAATCAGTCCTTGGTTTAATGAAAATGTCTTCAGCAACAAAAACTGGAACATCACTGAAATGTTGGTGGGATTTTGTGTAACTGAATTCTGCTGATGCCAATGGTGAAGTTTTTATTTTTTTGTGGGTTGCAACAACTGAAATTGGTCATCTTCACATCAATACAGTCCCAGATCCCACCCGAGAAGGCATGGTACAGCAGGGGTCTTTGCTCTCTCCCTTTGGGAGTCTCACCATGCTGCTTCTGCAGTGCACCCTAGATCCCTCTGACTGTCAACAGAAGGATACAAAGCACTTCCTTACCACTATGTGTTCAATGTGGTTGGGGCACATCCACCTGCCAGTTGGCATGGCAGTGAGAGGCGGGTCAAGGCAGTCCATATGGAACAGGAGTGGACAGTAATCACACTGAATAAGTGGCGCAACTCTACAACTCCTGTGAGGGAAAAGGGGGACAAAGAGCGAGAGAGAAAAAAAAACATTAAATGCACTCTTCAGACAACAATCAAGTGTTGACAGGCTTTTAAACTGAAGGACTTGAACCCATTACAAATTATCGCAATGCATACAGCAACAAGGATATGAACAGCAACTCTGAAAACACAGGTTCACACCCTTCCCTTGCCCACCAATCCATACATAGGCTGCACAAAGCCATTTAAAATGATTTTATTTTAGGGGCTGCAAGGCAGGGTCTGGTACCCTTTGCTGCCGCCAGTAAATTGTGCCTTTTTTATGTTAAACTTTTTATTGAAATATTATTTACATAACAAGCTCAAAAACAGAATGAACACAGATAATAGTACAGCTTATAAAACATATACCATGGAATATAGGGTGGTAATGAACTGTGTAGTCAGCCATGAGAAGCCACAAAAATAGCAGTTACGTAAGAACTTACCGTAACAGTAGACCTTCGAGAGAAGTTCCTGCAGTAGGTCTTCACTGATAGGACTGCACCCCCTGGTGTCAGGACCGCTCAGCAAACTTCTAGCTAGCAATACATGGCGGGGAACCACCCCCCGCATCACATGACGGGATGGCAGTGTAACAGTATATAGGTGCAGTCCCCACGCCCACCCTCCAGTTCTCATGCAGGAAGAGCCGTGTAAGGATGATGGAAGAAAGGAGTGCAACTCCTAGAGCCCGGAGCTGCTGACAGTAGCCCTGAAAAGGGATAGAAAAAACAGGAGCTGGGGGAAGGTGGCAGGGAAAATATGACATACTGCAGGAACCTCTCTCGAAGATCTACTGTTCAGGTAAGTTCTTACATAACTGCTATATCTTACTTCAAGAGGGTTCCTAGAGTAGGTCTTCACTGATTAGGACTGAATACCAAGCAGTCAAAAAAGCAAGTCGGAGACTACGGTCCAGGAGGTGGAATGTCTACCAACCAGAGAGCCAGTTAAGATAAGAGACCTTGCAGGACAGCAAGTCCAAAACTGGCTCTATGCCTAGAGGCAATGCCCAGACTGTCATGCTTGTGATATTGTGGACTGATGACCAAGTGGTCGCGGCACAAATGTCCGAAGCAGACATTTCGTAGGAACGCCGTGGAAGCAGCCATGCTAGAGGTCGAGTGACCTTTAACTTCCACCAGAAGGGGCTTCTCGTACTTCTGGTAGACGAACGAGATGTAATTTGCCAACCATTTGGACAGGCCCTGTTTAGAGATGGCTGTACCCATACGTTTGGGTGCGAAAACCAAAAACATACTGGTCAGATTTGCGCACCTCCTTGGTCAGAGAAATATAGTATCTCAAAATCCTGTGCACGTCCAATGTGTGCAAAAGGTATTGCCCACTGTTGGAATACTCGGGGATAATAAACTGGCAGTTGAACATCTTGGTTCAACAAATTCTGAACCCATTTTCGGTAGGAAGGAAGGATTGGTCCGCAGAGCCACCCTGTCTCTGTGGAAAATTAAATAAGGCTCCTTGTAAACGAAGGCCTGGAGCTCTGAAATTCTTCGAGCTGAGGTAACAGTGACCAAAAAGAGCACTTTCCAGAACAAATAGCACATGTTGCAACTTCCTGCTGGCTCAAAAGGGGGCTAAGTATCTCCAAAATAAAATTTAAGTCCTGGGGGGAACCAGACTACGGACCGGAGGTTTTATGTGAAGGATCCCTTTCAGAAAGGTTTTAGAGACCTCCAACTGCGCTAGGGTTTTGCCATCTACCAGAAGGTGATAGGTGGAAACCGCAGAGAGGTGGACCTTCAGGGAAAAGTAACTGAGGCCTGAATCAGACAGGTGCAAGAGGTAATCAAGGACCTGGGGCGCCGAGCAAGAGAATGGGTCCAGGCCCTTGGTCGTGGCCCAAATGGTAAATCTCTTCCACTTCATGGCACACGTATATCCAGTGGATGGTTTCCCAGCCTCCACTAGGACCTGGGTAACTCGAGCAGAGAGACTGAAGCATGAGATCGCTAAGTCCAAAGGTGCCACGTATGCACATGGCGAGACTTGAGGCTCGGGTGTACCAGGCGGCCCTGGTCCTGAGACGGAAGGTCATGAAGGAGAGGAAGAGGTACTGGGGGTTCCACTGCCACCTGTTGTAGCAGGGGGAACCAGATCTGCCGAGGCCCAGAGGGGAGCTATGAGAATCATGCGAGCACCCTCTGCTTGGAGCTTCAGCAGAACCTTCTCAGAACTGGAAAGGGAGGGAAAGCATACAGAAACCTCCCTATCCAACAAAGAGAGAGCACGTCTCCCCAAAAAACATGCCAGGGAAGGAGCGAGCAAAAGCTGGGTAGTTTTGCATTGGCTGGGGAGGCAAACAGGTCTATTTCTGGCTGACCCCACTGATCGAAAAGATCTTCCACTACCTCCTGTTTTAGTTCCCACTCGTGTGCCTGCGCAACGGTGCGGCTGAGACTGTCCGTCAGGACGCTGTGAACTCCCGGGACATGGACTGCTGTGAGACAGGCCGTACTGGACTGCCCAGTACATCTGCATCGCCTCTCTGAAGACGAGGTATGATCGGGTGCCTCCCTGTTTGTTTATATACCAGACCATGACACTGTTGTCTGTCTGGATAAGGAGCGTTCCCAGTTGCAAGAGGGGCTGCAATGCCTGGAAAGCATAGAGCACTCCTCTCATCTCCAGGGCATTGATGTGTAAGTGTTCCTCTTACGGAGACCATCTCCCTTGAGTTCAATGGTCTCCCAGGTGAGCTCCCAACCTTGACCCGAGACGTCAGCTGTGAGGGTCATGAAAGAAGACGGGGGGCGGAAAGGCCCCTCCCCAACCCCCGAGGAGAGGCTGGATGGCTCCTGCCATCAGAGAAGAACCCTCTTCATACTGCTGGAGATCAAGACCCTGTGGTTCATGTCATCCAAGAGTTGGTCCCACTGGACTCAAGAGTTCATTGGGACACCCTCATATGCAGTCTGGCCAACAGAACTGTGGGTATGGCACCCGCCATTAGGCCTAACAGGCGGAGGATGGCACATGCTGTGGTCCAACGAAAGCTAGACACAGACAAAGTTTGTTGAATCAAAGTATCCGCCCTGTCCGGAGGTAAGAAGGACCTGCCCTGGACTGTATCCAGCACTGCTTCAATGAATTGGAGATGCTGAGAGGGTCAGAATTGAGACTTGCGATAGTTCACAGTGATTTCAAGTCGGATAAAGGGGTCCAGGGTGGTGGAGTGCGCCTCCATCAGACTGTCCTGAAATGGGGCCAACAGCCAGTTGTCCAGGTATGGGAACACGTAAATCCCCTTGTGGCGTACAGCCACAGCTATCACCGCCAGTCACTTGGTAAAAACCCAGGATGCTGAAGAGAGGCCCTTGAATTGGCAGTGGTTCTCCTGAAAGGTGACCTGAAGGAAACGGTGGTGGGCCTGGAGGATAGGGATGTGCAGGTAAGCATCCTGCATGTCCAGCAAGCACAGCCATTGATTCTGTAGGAGCAGGGGTAAGAGTCCATGTAGGGTAAGCATGCAGAATCTCCTGTATTCCACGAAGAGGTTGTGCAGGCTGAGGTCCAGAACGGGACTCAGACTGCCCATCTTTTGGGGGACCAGGAAGAGATGGGAGTAATACCCCCGTCCCGTCTGCCCTAGAGGAACTGGCTCTATGGCTGATTTGTCTATTACAGCCTGGATTTCCTGCTGAATGAAAAGCAGATGACCGGACTGGTAGTAAGACCTGCCCAGCGGATTGTCCAGGGGTCTGTCCAGGAACTCTACTGAGTGCCCTCTTGTGATGAGTTGAAGGACCCAAGCATCGGCAGCTATCGCCCTCTCACCAGTCCAAGTGGAGGGCGAAACTTTTCCCCACAGGCTCCTCTGAGAAGACAGGAGGAGGCGGCGGAGGGGGGCCCCTTGAGTCAGGAGGCGGAGGGAAGGACTGCTTTGCTGCCTCCAGTGACCTTCTGGGCTTTTGCCCGAGGTGTCTGGGCGCCAGAACCAGTGGCGTGGCACTTACCCTGGCATCTGTTCTGGTTCTGTCTGTTCCATCTCTTTTGTGGGTGACAAAAAGGCTGCATGGGATTTTGGCCTGCATGATACATGGAGTGGACATCCCACAGGGATTTGCCACTCTCCTGTAGCTCGGTTATAATATCTTTAGCGTCGCCACCAAACAGGATGGAACCCCTGAATGGGGCGTCCAGTAGTCGACTAGACATCTTGTGCCAGTCCTGCAAGACTGAGCCATGCCAGGTGTCTCAAGCAAACTCCTGAAGCAGTGCATCGGGCCACCAAGTCCAGTGAGTCGTAGGTGGCCAGCAGCTTATTTCTGAGTTCCTCATCCGGGATAGAATGAAGTTCTTTCTCTAAGTCAGACAGAGCTGACTTCTGGAAGATCATCATGTGGGCCACATAATTGAGACACCGGATAGTGTAGATGGAGGAAGCGTAGACCTTGTGGCAGTACTGGTCCATCTGCTTGGACTCTGGAGGTGAGGCACTCAGATGCTTTGGATGAGCAGACTTATCGTGGGCCGCTGTGATAACTACACAGCTGGCATTGGGCTGACTCGTAGGGTGGCTTGGCCCTTCCGGGGGATGATAAGTTCTGTTGGCTTTTTTAGAGACCGCAGGAACAGAGGACGGTTGCTGCCATATTGTGGATGTTAGGTCTTTGTGTGGCCCAGTCCAAGGTGGAATGAGTAGGGAATCCACACTGGTTAAATTCAGGTGCTCAGTTAGCCTCTTCCTTTTTGGAGCCATCTCCTGGGATTTTCAACCACAAGCTTGCTGAATGGATTTGAGGAGCTCCGCCAAAGACGGGTCCTCCGGTGGAGATTTGGGAGACTCCTTGGGTTGTGGTTCCATTAGGGAATGAGGCTCTGAATGAGCTTCAGAGTTGGAGTCACTGTCTTGAGTCTGAAGACTCCTGGCTGCTAGGCACAGAAATATCTGGAACCTCCTCCGTAACCCTGACGCCCAGGAGGAACCCTGCTGGGCACTTGCCAAAGGTCCTGTCCGACGACCAACGGTCGACCGGGGATGGGCTTCTAGGTATTACCCTATGGGTCGGTGTAGAAACCATGACTGGATTGGGGAGCCCCAGCTCCTGCAGGAGCTGCAATTTGGCATCCTGCCACCAGGTCGGAATTGACCCCTGTGGTCACCGCTGAGAAGGAGCAGGAGGGCGCGGAGGTGACTGGTAGCCTGGGAACCCCCCGATGGAGAATATGGGAGGTAACCAGGAGTCTGGTACCAATAAGAGTAGTGCTGATGGTACCCCTGGAACATATGGTCCAGCATCTGAGCATGCAACGGGTAACCGGGCAACAGTCAACCTGGCGCCGAACAGCCTGGCGATGGCCCCCCTGGCACCGTGTAATAGGGGAACTGTGGAAGCAGGTGGCTGGGGTTCGAGCCTGTAGGGCCAGACGGCAGAGGGGCCAAGGGCCCAGAAGGTGGTGGGGGCGAGGTACTGCTGGGTACATGATGGTCCGTCAGCAAGCCTGGGGTCCCTGTTGGAATCCCCGAAGGGCCAGGTGGGGGCTCTGGCATCAGAGAGAGAGAAATCCAGAGGCCATTCCAGAGTCTGGAGGGGAGGGAGGAAGGCCTGGCGTCGGGAGTCTAAGAGGCCCAGACGTCTGATCCGAGACAGGCAGGGGTGGGGTGGGATAGAGACCCCTGTCAACGAGTCCACTGGAGAAGCGGGAGGCTCGGAAAAGATACCCGACTTAGGGGAAGGAATCCCCTGCCCAGATGCACTTGTGCCCAGGGAAAACGAGAGGTCGGGCTGGGTCAATGAGTCTCGGGAGGGAGAGCCCACGCAGGACAATGAGGTGCCTGGACTGGCTCTGCGTGAAGTCGGGTGTTAGACAAGATGGGAGAGCTTCGGCAGAGCGGTTGTCGGACAGGCCGGCGACAGACTGATTGGCCTCGACTGAGTGGACATTGGAGGAGTCGGCGTCCGACTTAACCGTCGCAGTCGGGCGGACAGCAAAGGAGCTGGAGTCCAGCTTACCGACAGAGGCCATGCACCTGACAGCGGAGCATGAGGGTGACTAATCGGCCTGAGAGCTATCTACAGGGCCTAAAGTATAATCCTCCTGAGAGGAACACCCTGTCGCCCACTGACCAAGACGGGACGGGGAGCCAGTGACCTATCCGCCGGAGTGGACAGCGATCATGGAGGAGGAGTGGTACTCACCGAGGTGGACACCCCACCTGAAATAGCGTTGCCTGTCTGGCAACGCTAGGTAGAAGAGGACCGGTCCCGGAGCTGCTTCTTTGTGCACTCTGAGGTGGGTGAGGATGAATGTTTCCGCAGCTCCTGAAGCTCCTTTTCCATCAATGCAAGGTGCTTTTTCAAAAGGTAGGCATCGAGGGCTTTCTGGCGCCCGACACGCGTGGCCTAGTCGAAAGACTGGCAGATGTCGCAGCAGTCAACCCAATGTTTTGGGACTAAGCAGAGGACACAGTGGGGAGTGATCGTCCCCGTGCAGAATCTGAGCGCCGCACTGTGAGCACTTAGTTTCACGTGAAGACATGCATTAACTATTGGAAAAGAACTTGGAAAAAAGAACAAATACTTGAAAAATGGCGGCTGACTGTAGCCGAGTTCATCGCAAGGTCTGACGTAGACAGGTCGACGGCTGGAAACTGGAGGGCGAGCGTGGGGACAGCCCCCTATATCCTGTCACGTGGACGCCCCATCATACTAACATACTAAAATGCCAGCAGAATAGGCCTAACGGTCTTTCGTGTCTGCTCGTTTGGTCAGCTCCCACCCTGGGTGCTGACCTTGCTGTCCCCCTCGCCTTCTCTGGCTTCTCCCTTCCCAGTTCCGGATATTCTTGCTGCATTGGATTTTGCTTCCTGAACCCTTCCCCTGTACCTGTCCCACTCCCTCTTGAACCCCTCCACTGTCTCTGCCTCCACCAGCCCCCTAGGTAGTGCATTCCATGGCTCCACCACCCTCTCAGTGAAGTAGCACCTCCTCCTTTCTCCCTGAATCTTCCTCCAGCTTCCACCCATGCCTCTAGTGGCCCCTTCCTCCTTCCTTCAAGCACCCTGACTGTTCCTCCCCTATTTACCCTCTTCATGTACCTAAAGACCTCTATCATGTCCCCGGTCCCTTCTCTCTTCCAGTGTGTACATATTTAGCTCTTCGAGCCTCTCCTCATAGGTCCTGTCCCCCAAGCCCCAAATCATTTTGGTTGCCCTCCTCTGGACCCTCTCCAGGAGGTTAATGTCCCTCTTTAAGTGTGGCCTCCAAAACTGCACCAGTACTCCAGGTGCGGCCTCACCAAGCAGTTATACAGAGGAGTATCACTTCCCTCCTTCTGGAGGTGATCCCCTAGTGATGCATCCCAGCATCCTGTTGGCCTTGGCTGCTGCCTCCCACAAGTCTCAGAGTTGCTCATCTTGACATCCACCACCACCCCCAGGTCCCTCTCAGCCATTGAGACTTGTAGTATCTCCCAGGGTGTACACTTGGCCTGGGTTCTGGCCCCCAGGTGGAGTACCTTGCATTTCCCTGCATTGAACCTCAGCTTCCACTTTCTAGACCATCTTTCCAGAGCCTCCAGGTCCCCCTGCAGGGCCACCCTCCCCTCCTCCCCATCCACCACTGCCCCCAGTTTCGAGTCATCTGCAAAGAGACTCATCTCACTCCTGATTCCTGTCCTTATGTCAGATATGTAGGCGTTGAACAGAAGGGGCCCAAGGACTGATCCCTGTGGGACCCCACTAATGACCCTCCTTGGGGATGAGACTATCCCACCAACTACGACCCTCTGGGTCCGGTCCTGGAGCCAATTGCCTATCCATCTGATCATCTGGTTTCCCACCCCCATTTCTCCTAGCTTATCCAACAGGCCCACGTGAGGAACAGAGTCAAATGCCTTGCTGAAGTCTAGAAAGAGGACATCCACTGGTCTACCCAGGTCCAAGGCACTTGTCACCCAGTCACAGAACTCCACCAGGTTTGTCTGACACGATTTCCCTGGGATGAATCCATGCTGTCTATCGTCCAGGCACCCTGACTTATCCAGGTCCCCCCCAGCCTCTCCTTGACAATGCCCTCCATCACCTTGCCCACCACCGATGTCAGGCTGACAGGCCTGTAGTTCCCTGCCAGCTCCCTTGATCCCCCCTTGTGGATAGGCACTACATGCGCCACCTTCCAGTCTTGGGGCACCCACCCTGTCCTCAGAGAGGTGGTGAAAAGCTCTGCCAGGGGTTTCGCCAGGACATCTGCAAGTTCCTTCAGCACTCTAGGATGTAATTTATCCGGCCCCAGTGCTTTCTCTGCCTTAAGGGAGCTGAGGGCTTCCCTCACTCTCTCTGCTGTGATTTCCACTTCTGGTACCTCTTCTCCCTGCTTAGCCCTCCCCCCACCTGCCAGTGATGCCCCCCCAGACCTGCCGATCGGTAAGGGTGCCCCTCCTCATTATCTCTGTCTCCTCCCATGTATGATGCAGCATCCCATTTTCCTGGTGAAAACTGAGGTGAAGTACTCATTTAGTACCTCAGCCTGCCCCCTGGGTCTTGTGCCCATCTCCCCTGATTTAATCCTGCTAATCTGCCCCTTCACCCTTCGTCTTTCCCCAATGGATCTAAAGAACCCCTTTTTCCTCTCCTAAGTTCCTGGCCAGGTTCTGCTCCTTCCTTGCCTTAGCCACCCTCACCACTCTAGTGGCCCTTCTAGCCACTGAGCCTGCATCTCCTCGATCCCTTTCACTCCTTGAGCACTTGAATTTTATAGGCTGCTTTTCCCCGCATCACCTCCTGGACCTCCTGGTCCACCAACAGGGTTTTTGGCCCCACCAGATTGTCCTACCTTGCACAGCTGCTGGTAGCATCCTGCACCCTCTCCTGATGATTTCCCACCTACTATCAGCGTCCATGTCTGACCCAATCCCATCCAAATGCTCCTTAAGGATCCTTCCCATTTCCTTAAAATCTGCCCCCCTGAAGTCGGTTACTTCCGTCTTTGTGCAGCCTTCTACCCCTCCTAGGTCCAGGCAGAACCAGACCGTGGCATGGTCACTCCCCGCCAATGGGTCCCTTACCTCCAGGCCCCCAATCTGGTCACTGTCTGCCAGGACCACATCCAGTACCCGTGCCTCCCTGGTCGGTTCCCTCACCTGCTGAGTTAGGAACGCATCTTGAAAGACATCCAACAACCTCTGTTCCCTGGTCACAGAGGATGTCATAGTCTCCCAGTCTGTTCCTGGCATGTTTAAGTCCCCAACACCACCACCTTTCCTCTGCCCAGTCTGCAGTGTCTCCTAACATCTGCCACCAGACTGTCCTCCAGCTCCTCCGCCAGGCAGGGGTCTATACACCACTCCTATTTTACTCTCTTGCCCCCTTGTTATCAAGCTGACCCAAATCGCCTCCACGGTTCCTCCGCCTCCTCTACTCCCCCTATGCCAATGCAGTTTTGACTATCATAGCTACCCTCCCCCTTCCCTCCCTCTGTCCTTCCTGAACATAGTGTAACCCTCCAGGTTCAGGTCCCAGTCATGTCTTGCAGTGGCCCAAGTCTCAGTGACCCTGCCACATCCACTGCCCTCAGTTAACATCGCCTGGAGCTCAGGCATTTTGTTGCCCAAGCTCCTGGCATTTAGCAGGACTACCTTCCACCTTTCCCTATAGTTCCATTTCCCCTGCTCGTGTTCCCATGGGGATTCTGTTTCTCCTGGTCTGCACTTTGCCAGTTGGCCTTTCCTGCAATCCTCCTGGTCCCCAGGGGGTGGAGACAAGTCTCCCTTTATCAGCACCCCTTGACAGCCTTTTCTCCCATCCCACCCCCTTCACAAGTTTAAACCCACTTTTCACCAATGAACTCCTCTATTTTCAACTTAAGTTCCCCTCCTCCAAATTGAGATGTAGTCTATCTCTAGCATATAGCTCCTTATCCTCCCAGGTCTCCCCCCAATCCCCCATCAACCCATACCCTCTGGCCTCACACCACTCCCTGAGCCACTGGTTTATCTCCCTAATTTTCCTTTTGTGTTCCCCACTAGCCCTCGGCACTGGCAGGATTTCTGAGAAGGAAACTGTGCATCCTATGTCATGACAGACCCTGGCGAGCTCCCTGAATCTTGCCTGTATCTCTAGCTCGCTATTTCCCTCAATGTCATTTGTACCCAGGTGGACCAGTATGTCTGGGGAACCCCCACAGTCCTTTGCCAGCTGATATACCTCGTGCTTAGCCCTGTGCACCATTAGTCCAGGGAAGCATCTTGTTCTAACTGGCCAGGCTTCTCCCTCCCTATCCCATTTGATACCCCTGATCATAGAATCCCCCAGCAGGAGCACTCTGACCACTCCTTTTCCTCCATTCCCCCTTCCATGTCCCTCATCCTTTCTACAGGCCCCTCCACCCAGCTGGCTCCTTGTTCCTCCCCCTATCTGGGTGCCACATGCCACCCCCCTCCTTATTTACCATGGCCACTCCCTCCCCTCCAATCCTATGCCTCTCCTCCTCCTGAGTATCCTTCTGTACCTTGCTAATTCCCCCCTCACTGCTCGCAACTGGTCCTTCTCCCCCATCTGCTAAACTAGCCTGACTCATCCTCCCTTCCTTCCTGTCTCCATTTAGTTCCTCCTTGCTCGTCGTGCTCCCCTGGCCTAAACCCTCAGCTCACTTTACTGAATCCTCCTTGTACCTCTGGTCCTTCTCCTTTACCTTTCCTCCCAACTGGTCCTTCTCCTTGCACTTTCCTCCCTCTTCCCCCTGCCCCTCCTGCTCTGATTCACTGCTCCCCCCATTCTCCTGCATTCCAGGTCCCCCCCTGTTCCTCCTGCTATCTGGCCCCTGCCTCCTGCCTCCCGCCTCCCACTCCCACACCCCTTCCGTCTCTAACCACCTCCGTCAGTGGCTACATCACCCCTCATCCTTGAGCAGAGAATTGAAGCGTGTTACTGAGTATAAGGTCTGATCCACCTCCCCGCCTTGCTTCCTTCTGTCCAGCCCTGGCCATCTGCCTACTTCCCTGAGAATGTTGTCCCTCCGTCCCCCGTTTGTGAGGGTCCCCAGTTACCTGCCTGCTTCCTTGGTAGTGTCCTTTTGGACCCCCTCTGCCAGGGTCCCTATGTGACCCCTGAGTATTCTCCTGCACTCCTTTCCCTATACCCCCCCCCAGTGCTTGGTGCAACCCTGTGGGAGATTTCCAGCCCCCTTCCCCAACCATACCACCCCCCTTCCCCCAGCTTTCTCCTCATCCCCGCAACCTCCTCCCTAAGCTGTGCTAGCTGGTAGCATACTGGGCAACCACCAAACTTCCAAGCCCAGTCCAGTATCATGGCTGCTCACACCCTGTGCACCCCACCACCCTCCCAAAGATGCCAGCCCTAATGATGTGTGGTTCCATCCCTTCCAAATAGGTTTCCTTGGGTGAGCCACCAGGTTCCCCCTAGTCCAAGATACCCCTACTGCCTAATCAGGTCACCCACTAATCTTAGAGACAGTCCCTGTACACAGTAACTCTGTTACTAGGTGCAGTACAACATTAAACTTAAGGAATAGAACAACTCCCTAGGCTCCTCTCTCCCAGCCTTTAACTCCAACCCCAGTGGCTAGAACTACATGAGCTGCACCAGCACTTCCTCAATTGCAGGGCAGGTGTCTCCTATAAATTTGCAGACTTCTGGGGAGGGAGGGGTGGGGAGGGCAGGTCTTGGGCAGACACCTGACAAGAGAGAGTGTATCAGCCCTGTGTCTCCTCCAAGCCCTGCAGCTAAAAAAACCAGGCCCAAGCAAATCCCACCAAATAGGTTTGAAATCAGTAGAAATAGGCCTCTACCAAGCGCAGCCTGTTACACAGTGAAACATCCACAAAAGAGCCCCACTTACAGCCACCAAATCAGTTTACAAACATCCAGCATCCCCAAAAACAATACCCTGCTAGCCCCTTAGAAGTAAGAAAGAAAAGAACTAACCTACCAAGTAAAATCCACAAGAACCCTGTGAAAACAACAGCAGCAGCAGCTACTGTCCTGGAACACAACTGATCCTGTCCCCTTCCAGTTCTTTCTGAGAACATGTAACGTTGGGGGCGGTCCCCCGCCATGTATTGCTAGCTAGAAGTCTGCCATGTGGTCCTGACACCAGTGGGCACAGTCCTATCAGTGAAGACCTACTGCAGGAACCCTCTTGAAGTAAGAGCTGTAATTATGAAAATCTATTATTAAATAAGGATAACAGATAAGCAGTGCAACAGCAAGGACCACTAGCAATCCTCCCATGTAGGGCTACTTTATAAATATGCGACCATCACTACCTGAGATGGGTAAAGGCTGTCGCTTATAGTGGCCCACAAAGCTTTTACAACCCCCCGTACCCTGAAGCACCACGCCGTATTTGCTCAGTGGCATTACATAACATTGGCACTGTTGATGACACTCATCCCTCCCCTCCTGGTGAGAGCATGGATGTACTGTATAGCCCCGACCCCATAATAGTATAGAAGATTCCCTTTTAGGGGAACATGGTGCATCCCTTACATCACACAGTTTGAAACACACATACTGGACTAACACTTGGCCACATGCAGAGTGTCCCCTAGCAGCATTTGTTGAAAACCACCCAGCTATAAAACCGTTACATTTTTACAGAAGCACTCATTTACATACCAGTCTCCTAACCACGCACGCATGGGGCTTGGTGTATGCAGCCTTATTACACCAAATGGGGCAAATATAAACACATGGGAAAGGACAAGAAATGGGATAGCTAGAATTGGGACACACACCAAAACCAGCATTAGATAACTAAATATGGCCATCTGTAACTGCTCTCCGTGAGTGTGCATCATTAATGAGCACAGATGTATGCAATCACGGGGATCAGTTACAAATGGCCATATTTAGTTATCTAATGCTCGTTTTGGTGTGTCACACAATTCCTGCTGTCCCATTTCTTGTCCCTTATCAGGACATGCTGTTTTTTTTAACTATGTTTGCATTCTTTGCAAAAAAAAAACAAAACAAAAAAAAAAAACCTGCATTAATGCACCAGTTAGAATTTAACACAACAAAGGTAAGGAAATGTGGCCAACCCCAACTCCCACCCCGCCAAAAAGCAAAAGAAAAAACATTAAGTGTTTGGGTCTCCGGAGTCTTGGCAAATTATTGGTGGGGTTGTAAACCCTAATGCTCACCCCCCCAACCCACTGCCTCCTGTCCGAAGCACAAGATACAGCTCCAAGGCAGTGCCTCACAGTGATGTAGTCTTCAAAGGTAGAGAAGTATGTTTCACCACATGTTGCCAACACAATATGTTGTAGCTTTCCTGGGCCCTGCATGAATAAAGGCACTCATGTCTGACGTTTGCTCAGGAACGGGTCAGGAAGGAAGGTCCATCACTGATTCACCAAGACTCTGGACACACAAAACCTTATGTTTTCCCTTTTCTGCTGCTGTGAAGTGTGTGTGTGTGTAGAGATGTAACATTGAGTTAAACCCAAATACCGCATTTCCCTACTTTTTTGTTGTGTTAACTTGAACCCTAAAACTGGTGCATTAACGTCATTTTCTTTTTTTTATTTCAAAGAACTGCCTTTCTTTTTCAGACCATGGAATCATATCCACATTCACGCAGGTCCCTTTAGGAAGACACTGTTCGCTTATAGAAGTGCAAGACCTTTATAGGCCCTGCACTCCTGTGCTGTGACAGATGCCAAGAAAATCATGGGGCTGTCTGGTGGGCTGCTAAAGCACAGGGAACACTTCCATGTGACCCAGGTACAGATGCACAGAGCCAAGAGTCCATCCGTCAGCCAATGCACAGAGCACTCTGCCACCCACAGGTGCAGAGACCTATGTAAGAGAAGAGCCATCTTTGCTATATGGTACCTGGGCCCATGCAGGCAACCTGGCATCTTCCATTCTCTGGCAGGGGGGTACGTAACAGTGCCATCCACCCACCCTCACCCTATCCAGCTGGGTCACTTGAGCTCCAACCCAAACTTGAGCCACAGGGATGGGACACCAAACAATATCTGCTGGTGGGGGTCAAGACTGGCACTACACACACAATTTCTTAATTTTATATACATATATATATATTTTTTTTTTAATTTTGAACCCAAATGTTCAAGATAGTTGTTTTGTGACCCCCCCCTTATAAACATATGATGTGGCATTTATAATATATTGGCTGAAATGTCATTTCACACCAGAAGTGTAAAAACGTGACTCATCCAGGATTTAAAAAGTGACACCAGTCACATGTATGAAGTGCTGTGAAAAAAATGGGTATGTTTGAAGTCCACCTCATGAACCCATTAGGTGAAAATGTCCAAATCCCTGCCAAAATGTCATTCCACGACACTAGTGCGAAAACATATTTTGGGCAAGATTTGAAAAATGACAGCTGTCATGATCACGAGGCGTGTGAAAAATGGCTATGTTGAAAATCTGGGGTCAAAATATTTAAAATTAGTGAAGTTATAAGCGACCGAGGAAAAATTTCAAAGTACATGCATAACTTTGTCATTTTTACATATTCTGATCAACACTTTCAACATAGCCTTCTTGTGACCCCACCTCATGAAGAACAGTGATAAAAATGTTCAAATTCTGCCCGAAAGGTGATTTTGCAAAGCAACAGGGAAATCACCTTTCGGGCCAGATTTATGTTAATTCCATCGCCACTGGTCATGAGGTGGGGTCCCAAAAAGGCCATGTTAAAAATCTGGGGTAAAACACACAAAAATGGCAAAGCTATGAATCAAACTTCAACCCCCACTGAAATACATTAAACCGCATTTACTGGATTTTCTCATATCACAGTCACCAGTTCCAGCAGTAAAACGATGTCTTCGATCGGAGAGTGGATCTATGCTGTGGGACGTGTTCAGGTGTGTGAGGGGCAGGGTGAGCGCCAAATGGTAGGTCGGGTGAGGTGTCAGATCAGCCATGGGCTGTCTTCTATTTTACAGGGTAAAACAAACAAGAAAAAGAAAGAAAATAAATAAATCGAGGTATGTTTTTCTCCCTTTCAGGTGATATTCCAACACTGGGGATTAGGCACCCCCTTGTTGGGCTACTGTTCAGCGGCACAGGTGTGGGCACCCTGGTGCTGCTGGGAAACCTGGAGGGGAAGGGGGCACCCCAGTCCACTTATTTAATATATATGTAAACACTGGAAAGGGGGGTGGGCAACCTTGAGGGAAGTGGAGAGAAAGAAGCGGTACGTGGGTCGGCACACAGGTCTACTTAAGAAATATAGATAGAAAGACAAAGACAGAGCGAAAAGGGGATCGCTGGCTCACTACCTGAACTGAAGCTGGCAGCACCAAACCAGCTGTGGGTTCGTCGTTCAAAAATGTCACACTGCTGGCTGATCATAGACATGTCTTTTGGCACTGCCCACTTCTATCCACATTTTGCCAATCCCTCCAGGGGGAAACTGATGACTGCTCGGGGAAACATACTGAGCTAATGGGCGAAGTGGTACTGCTATCTATCCTTCCACAACACTGTCCACCTTGGCCTACTGGTGTATTTACTGGTGGCCAAGAAGGCCATTACTCATAGATGAGTGACAATCTCCCTACTATCACTGAACGGCGTCAGTTGGTGCTAGACATATACCATATGGAACTGATGGCGAAGCTACATGATAGGCTCAATCACTTTTCTCAAGAGACGGCAAAGATGGGTCTGGCATATAGCTCAAGAGGACCCGGAGTTTGTACCATGAGTATCTGTAGAGGGGGGGACTGATGAGGGTGGGGCTGCTGCCGCTGAGGAGAGATGGTTGAGACAGCTATGCCACTAACTCAATGATCTGGCTAATCTGAGCCTGGTTCTGAGGAAATGTCTCGTTTTCATACGAGGAAAGTTTATTATTCTACATATTCGTGTATGAAAGTCAACCTCTTCGTATGTTTCAGACTCTGTACATGCTTGGAATGACGGATTTTCATATTCAGTATCATGGTTTCAGTACTAAATTGTGCTTCATCCAATAAAAATTATAATAAAAAAAAGTTCCATTGTTCTACTACAGAGAACACAGGGGAATAGCTCCTCTCACTAAGCTGGGCACCATGTATTTTAGGGTGCCCAGTAAAAGTATTTCTGAACACTTAAAAGAAAAACACTAGAATCTAGCTAAAATCTGCAACATGGAATTTTTTGTGTCATATCAGAATGTTATCCAAAAAACCCTACTGAGCATGCTCAGAACAGTAAACCATGTGCTCACTGCAGAGTGTGGTTTGGAGCAACAGCATGTAAATCAGTGCTGCAACATTAAAATGGAGCGGTTTTACAGCCAGGTGGCTTTCCACAAATGCTACCAGCGGGCACTCTGGATGTGGCCAAATGTTAGTCTGGTATGTGTTTCAAATTGTGGGATGTAAGAGGTGCATAACGTGCCCTAAAAGGGAATTTTCTCTACTGTTTGGGGGTCTGGGGGCTATACAGTATGTCCATGCTCTCACCAGGAGGGGAGGCATGGACAGCATTAACAGTGCCAATCTTTGTGAATTATGTAACAGCAGAGCAAATATGGTGCCGTGCTTAAGGGTGGGAAGAGGGGTTGTAAAAGCTTTAGAAAACACAAGGCCATGATTAGCAGCAACCCTTTCCAGTCTAGGGCTACATCAGGTGGTAGGGGTCACATATTTTTAAAGTCACCTGCATGTTACAGATTCCCTTTAAGGGGACTTCTATGACAACAGGGAGGTGAGGTATTAAAATTATTTTTGAAAATTTTTAAGACCTAGTGTACTGCTGGAAATTAATATAAACTTCCAAAAGTAGTGAACTATTACCTCTACTATCCGAAGTATTTTTTTTCATTTTACCTGGCCTGGGTTGCAGGTCTGGCAGTGCATTGGGGTGGCTTAGCCCAGAGCTGAAGGGAAATTCAGACCAGGTGTAAATTTGCTAAAGTATCCCAATATATAGGCACACATTAAATACTCAAGTTTATGAAAAACGTATGTGTAACCCCCTTGTTACCCGGGGTTACTAGAATCCCAGTGAGACCTAGTGGTAGGCAGGGAAGGCAGCTTGTGAAACTCCAGTTAAATGGGTTTCACACTGTCTCACTCTGTTCTCAGTCTCAGCTGAGACTGAGGGATGACATCACCAATAAAACTTTCGCAGCTGCATAAGCCACATTGGAATCTGCAGCAAAGGGAGTTAGATAGAACATTGGGAGTTTTCAAAGGAGTCTGCAGTTTGGCTTGGAGGTGTAAGTTTGTACTCAAGTGGTGGAGACCGCTGTTTGGTCTCAGTGCCCCCTCCCTCCGGGGGGGGGGGGGATGTAAAGATTCCCAGCAGATTCCTGGGGCAATCCCCTTAATTCTGCTAGTGGAGGAAAAGCTGCCTGTTTAGTCCAGGATTTTATTTTGGAAGATGGAAGATTTGTGAGTCGCCTGTGGGGCACCTGCAACTTAAGAGTGAGTGTCTGCTCTGGCTAAAAGGGCATATGTTTTCTTCACCCTGGGACTTGTGTGAAAATCTAGGGGATTGAACTACATATTGGGAAGCCTAGAGAAATGGGCCAAGCAAGTAGAAGTAGTGTCAAATCCCAGAGTTTTGTGAGATGCAAATAATATGTGGAGGAGCTGTGACAGACATCTACCCTTAATCTACATTTAGGAATTCAGCAAAGGAATTGTTCAGTTTTCCAGAGAAGTGGCCGGGTATGGGCTGTGGGAGCTGGAGGTGGATGGCCCATCTTTAGTGACCAGGTCCACCTCTACGGATTTCTTCTGTGGTTTTCTACTTTGCCTCAGGCACTTGGCCAGTGATGGGGGGAAGTACCCAGACGTGGGGTTGTAAGGAAAATTCTCTCTAAGAGTCGCAGACTCTAGTGGGGTGCGGGGAGCCACGACAGGATAATTGGTTCATTCGTCCAATGGACCGCGGATCAAGTGGCCGGCAGGGGAGCCAGGCCAGTGGGGAAAACCCAAGTGTGTACAAGTCGGACTGTGTACCCAAAGCTGCATGCAAGTCCAGGCTGTGTGCCTGGTGGGTTCAAAGCCTGAGGGCAGGAGAAGGATAATTGGTTCATTCCTCAAATGGACCACGGATCAAGTGGCCGGCAGGGAAGCCAGGCCAGTGGGGAAAACCCAAGTGTGTACAAGTCAGGCTGTGTACCCAAAGCTGCGTGCAAGTCCGGGCTGTGTGCCTGATGGGTTCAGAGCCTGAGGGCTGGAAATGGTGATAAAGTGTTCTGTAGTCTCTAATCTGCATTACCAGGAAATGTAGCCCCATGGGGGTCAGTCTATGCTTTGTTTGTTCAGCTAGTATGTGAATAAAAGCCACACTGAAGAATCCCATTCCTGGTTCTGGACATTACAGTTATTGCTTCCTGTGTTCGGATTTACTTGGGTTCCCCTGTGCAGAGTAGCCAAACCTAGGTCCCCCTGTGCCGAGTAACCTCATCCTCCCCAAACCCAGTCCCCACCAGGTACTGCTGTCAGCTTTAACAGCATGCCACCTGTCATTTTGGCAAAAAGGCAGGGGTGAGGGTTACACATGAAAGGTGGATTCTGTAGAAATATGAACTATTGTAATTAACATTCAAACTGCACAGAATGTTTTGAAGAATTTATGAATCGTGTGGTATCAAGTAACAAAGGAATACTGTAGCCCTTTAAAGGCCAGGACTGATGGGAAATCTTCAGAGTATAAAGATGGTTCTCTCAGAGTTCCTTCCTTTAGTGACACCCAGGACTGTGAGGTTCAGACTGCCATGAACTGAAAAAGGGAGAAGGCCTGTTGAATGGGTGCTGCTATTAAGCAGCTGAAGAGCAGTGGAGAGCACTAAAGACCATCATGATAAAGCAGCACCAAAGTCAAAGTATTTGGATAGAACAGTTATGTAAGACCTTGCTGTAACAGCTGATCTTCGAGAGAATCTCCTCCACTAGACCACACCTTTGGAATTATAGCCATCACGCACTAAGACCACATGGGAACCTCTGGTATCCAAGGGCCACCCAAGAAGACATCCCACGTCTACATCTACATAAGCATGGGTGGCTCCGTCATGCCTCAGTTCCGCACTGGAGATTAGCCTTGGAGAACAACCAACCATGGGGAACCAGGTGATGAGAAAGCACTAAGCATACAAGGACGGCATGGGTCTGAAGACATGATACATGGAGGTTTTAGGCACAGCATCTGATCTACCCCTCACTGAAGCAGAAGGGGGAAGGAAGGAGGGATGGCATGACCTAATGGAGGAGATTCTCTCGAAGATCTACTGTTAAGATAAGTTCTTATGTAACTGTTCTATCTTCTTAGAGGATATCTTCTCCGTTAGGCCACACCTTTGCAAGGATTCCCAAGCAGTTCCAAGTAAAACTAACTGGACGGTATAAATCTGATATATATTTAGAACAGGAGGCCTTGCAGTATAACAAACCTGAAGCCTGCACGTCTACGAGAGACAAAGTCCAGACTGTAATGTTAAGTCAAAGTGTGGACAGTGCTCTATGTGGCTGTAGCACAAATGTCAGCAGCAGAAACATTTACTGAAACAGGCAAAAGAAGTGGCCATACCCCTTGTGGTGTGACCATGAACTGCACCAGGAAGTTCCTGTAACACCACGTAATACAATGTGCCAGGAATTTGGATAGGCAGTGTTTAGATATGGGGCACCCTCCTCTTTCCCAGAGGCGAACAAAACAAAAAGCTGAGAGGGCTTTCTGCAGTCCTTGGTGCGGGTAATATAGTATCTGACTATTCTAGGCACATCCAAAGTATGGAGCAATGCCTCACCCTGACTGGAATGCTCAATGTAATAAACAGGAAGGTGTATCATTTGATTCAGTGTAAATTAAAGATACCACCTCCAGTAGAAATTTAGGATATGTGCAACAAGAAACTCTGAAAAAAATCAAATGAGGAGGCTCACACATTAGAGCCTGAAGCTCAGAAATCCTTCAAACAGAAGTGATTGCAACTAAAAACGTTTTTCATGACAGGAAACGTAAGCCACACCTTGCGGCCAGCTCAAAAGGAACCAACGCCATTTTCTCAAGCACATATTTGAAGTCCCAAGGTGGAACTGGATTATAGATAGGAGGCGTCATGAGAAGAATACCTCTCTAACGTATGGGACACCTATAACTGGGCAACCGTATGACTATCAACAGGGCATGGAAAGCTGATATAGCAGCCAGATGCATCTTAAGTGAGGAATACAACAGACCAGGGTCTGACAAGGACAGCAAGTATTCCAAGACAGCAATTACAGGGCATGTAAATGGATCCAAATTCTTGGAAGCGGCCCACAGAGTGTGCCCGATTCAATTTCAAGGAGTAAGAAAGAGGCAATACAGCACAGTAGTTTAAGGCTCTGAGCTGCAAACCTGGTGACCTGGGTTTGAATCCCACAGCCCTCACTTGCATACTGTGTGACCCTGAGCAAGTCAATGAAACTTCCTTGTGCTCCCAGGTCACACCTGTAAACAAGCTTTCAGCTTAGTGCGTCTCTCCTGGTTATATTAAAAAAAAAAAAAGTATGTCTGGTAAAGACTTTCTAGCAGCAATCAGTACATCATCAATCTTACGGGATACCACAAAACGTGCAATGGCCATGTCTTCAAAAGCCACGCATGCAGACGTAGGGACTTCAGGTATGGATGGACCAGGGATCCTTTACCCTGTGACAACAGGCCCAGACACAGAGAGGTACAGGAAGTTCCACTGCCATCTGCTGTAGCAATGGAAACCCTATGTGACAAGGCCATAATGGAGCAATGAGGATGACAGTGGCACTCTCCATTCGCAGTTTGAACAGAACCCTCTGTGTTAGAGGAACTGGGGAATGCATACAGGTATTTCCCTTTCCAAGAGAGGGACCACACGCCTCCCCCCAAAAACTCCAGGTCCTGGAGCAAGCAAGCAGAAAACACAGCAGTTTTGCATTGTGTGGGGACACAAAAAGGTCCAACTATGGATGATTTCATCTTGCGAAGAGACTGTTAACCAGAGAGGTCTGCAGCACCCATTCGTGAAGCCTGGACTGTGGCCTGATTAACCGGTCTGCCAAGACATTTTAGAGACCTGGGAGATGCATGGGTGATAGTTGTAGGCTGTGCAACAGAGTCCAGTACCATACTCTAATTGCTTACCTGCACAGGGGAATGCGTTGTTTGTTAATGTAATGCGTCACACTGGTGTAGCCCGTCTGGATTACCAGAGGACTGGGACACAGATGTTCCTGAAATGCCTGTAGGCTGTACAGAACACCCCTCATTTCCAGGACATTTACATGCATTGGTCTTGCAGAGACTGAGGGCTCCTGCATACCAGTTGCACTTGTGCAATCAGACTGTCTGCTGTCCTGAGGCAGGACAGCACATCTCTTCTTTGTCCTACGTACTACAGTCTGCTGCCGAGTCAAAACAAACTTTGGTACATTTTACTGTGATCCCAAGTCAAACAACTGAAGTTTCCAAGACAGAGCATGCTGCAGAAATTCCCTTGAATTGGTCTTCAGAAGCCAGTTGTTCAGGTGGGGGACCACATACAGGCCTTCCCTGCGAAGGGCTGCTGCCACTACTGCCAAGCATTTAGTAAAGACCCATTGCACAGAGACAAGCAAAGGTGTAATACTCCGAACTGGTAGTGTTCTCCCTCCAGCACGAAGCGGAGGTATTGTCTAAGATTTTCTGATATTTACATGAAGATATGCATTCTTCATGTCCAGAGAACAAAGTCAATCCCCTGTTTGCAGGAGGGGAATCAGAGCTTGCAAGGATACCATTTGAAGCTTTTTTTGTATTTGATGTAGAGGTTGAGATCCCAGAGATCTAACACAGGACACAGATCCCCCGTCTACTGTGGGACAAGAAGTGTCTGGAATAGAACCAGGGGTTGAAATTGGCACCGGCCCACTATCCAACTGCTGGCAGATTTTGTATTGGGTTGGTAAGATTTTCAATTAACTAGCTCTGCGGGCTTGTATTAGAGACAGCAACACTTCAATACGTACACCAACTGGACCAGTGGAAAAGTCTGTGGGGCTAGTGGATTTTTCCCAGTCACTAGCCCTACTGGCTAGCGGCTGCAAAACTTAATTTTGACTCCTGATAGAACCCTTTCTTTCACTGCAGAGGAAGAAACAGGTGTATAACAAGTTTTTGGAAAAATACCTGAACTTCTTCCTTTAGAAGGGACAAGGGACCTGGAGGTTAACAGGAAGGAGGCAAAGGATGAACTGGAGAGATTTCTAACAGCTAAAGAGCATGCCCCTTTGCAATTTCCATAACCCACTCATCTGTGGGACTCTCTCGCCACCGTTTCATATGAAGGGAGATCCTGCCTACCACAACCACCACCAGTGGAGGCAACAGTGGAGGAGGAGTTGTAACCGGCAGAGAGTCAGGCGGAACTAGGGGGACAGTGCCACCAGAACCATGTGCTTGTGTGTGAGTACTGGGGGGGGGGGGGCAGGCTGAACCTGGTAGGTGCCACTTCACTTACCATGGTCCTGCTGACGGTAGACACGGCCATCTTGGGCAGCCCCTCCCATCACCCCTAGCAGGAATGGGATACAGGGACTTTACAGAGACATTTTTTAGGTCTGAACGTCATGTAGGGCCTCTTCAGCATCATAGCCAAACAGTTTTGTCCCTCTAAACGGGGTATTCATAGCTGCCTGTTGCACATCAGTGGCAAAGCCAGCAACTGTGGACCAAAAATATCCCTTCATGCAAATTCCAGAAGTGGCAGCACTTGCGGAAGCAAAGATGTCATAAGTGGACTGTAGCAAATGTTTACCCATCTCCACACCAGAAGACAATGTTTTAAGTAACTCATTTTTGGCACAGCCACCAGACAAAGCATGGGCTGCAGTATGAGCAGTTTTCCACAGGCTGTTCTGATATTTTATCATGTGCACCTCGTAGTTTGCAATTTAAGGCCCAGTGAAGCAGAGATATACATATGCTTGCCCATCACATCCAGCCTCCTAGATTCTTTATCAGGAGGCAAAGTATTCATGTGGTTAGGTGCTTTAGACCCAACATGAGCAGTCATGATGACCACAGACTCAGTTTCTGGCTGTTTGCCATACTACATCTTAGCAGGTGGTGGTGGATGCTGCTTATCGGCCTTTCTAGGAACTACAGTGAGTTAGGTCTGTATCATGCATCAAATGTAGCATCCTCGAATGCAGGATATACAGGTGCAATTATAATGGAGAGGGGAGCAGGGTACCCCCAAAAATTCCATTGAATTTATTTCTGCAGAATCTTCTTCCACAGCAAAGCCCATGGTAGACTGCATTTGCTATATCATGACTTGGAAACTTGGATGCTCAAGAGGAGATCTCAGGGTATAGACCACTAAGTCCTCGTTGTATGATAAGAGGGTAGAACTAGAGCATGGTGATACATATTGTTCTCCCTCATATTCCTCCTCTAAAACCGTGATGTCAGGAACATCTTCAACTTCATCAATGATGGGGAGCTGCAGATTACATCAGTGATACCAGTGGCAGCTGAGAGAAAGGAATTTGAGACATACTAGTAGCAGTCAACGAGGGCTGCGGAGCAAAATACCCAGTCAATGGAATAACTGCCTGTACTGGTAGTCGAGGCAGAATGCATCTGATCATTTCTGAGACCGACACCAGCACAGCCTGAGAGTCGGCGGCGCTCTGTGAAGAGTCTGGGACTACTTGTGGCAACAGACCTTGGCTCAATGACAGTGGCAGTAGGTACAGCAGCGCCTAAGCCAAGCCCTGACCTCAGTGTCTCATCCACGGTGGTGGTGGTGGGGACGGGGACTAAAAACACCATCGAAGCAGGCGATGACATTAAATTTATCTTGTCTCAATGGTGACCAGAACCTCACCAGCAAAACAGATCTTTCTTTCTCTCTGCGTATATGCTTGTGTCCAAAAAAGGAGGGCTGCAATGATGAACACTCCCTGTCTCGATCCTTCAACTTCAGCAGCCACTACTTGGCTGATGGTGAGGGAGACGCAGACTTGGGCCCTGTTCCTTCTCCATAGCTTTCAGAGTTTTGGGAAGGAGGAAATTTTCTAGATTTTTTTTTGTGATGTCGCCTTGTAGTCTGCATGAAGGACTGGCAAGTCTCAAGTCCTCACATTGTGTGACAGGCCCAGATGACACACACAGACCACGCGCGTCTTTGTAAATTTTTTTCTTTGCACTTACAATACCAAAATAAAGATCTTTCAATTTCAGTGGCATGCAGAGATGACAAAATAAACACTTTAATAAAGTAAAAGAATAAATGGCATTGGCTTCAGCAAGTCCGACAAGGATGACTGACTGTGAATAAGAAATGAGGAGTGATGGGGCCGCCCACACTTATACAGATGCAGACAGGGTACGTCATTATGGGTGGCACCCAGCTAGCAAGTGTTCGTGTGGTCCTAGCGCTGACGGCAGTAGTTCCAAAGGTGTGGTCTAATGGAGGAGATATCCTCAAGAACGATCTGCTTGTAATGGCAGTCCAGGCAGAATGCATCTAATTATTTCTGAGAACTACGCCAGTATAGCCTAGGAGTCCATGGTGCCCTGTGAAGGGACTGGGATTACTTGTGTCGATGGCCCTTGGCCCCACGACAACAGTGTCCTACCATCCACAGTAGGTACAGCAGCACCTATGACAAGCCCCGACCCTGGTGTCTCATCAATGGTTAGTAGGGCTGCAGGGGGTGATGACGCAGTAGAGTTACCTTGTCTCAACGGTGACTTGCGTCTTTGGAGAGAATATTTACAAACTTACATTACTGAAATAAAGGCTCTTTCGATTTAAGCGGCCATGCAGAGATGATGAAATAACACTTGCAAATTAAATGGCAACAGCCAGGCTGACAACATGTCCTTCAGCAGGTTTGACGAGGATGATCAGCGGGAAAAGAACGGAGAAGTGATGGGGCCGCCCACGCTTATAAAGACACAGACATGGGATGTTGTCGTGGGTGGCCCTCGGCTAGCATAAGTTTCCATGTGGTCCTAGCATCTGGAAGCTATAGTTCTAAAGGCGTGGCCTAATGGAGGACATAACCTCGAAGACTGCGTTTGCTGTATCTATATCTCCATATATCAGTATCTCTAGCTGTACATCTCCATCTGTATCTCTGTGGCTCTCTGTATCTCCCCTATCTGTGTCTGTCTATCTGTCTCCCATATCTGTGTCAATGTACCGGTGTCCATCAATCTGTCAGTGTCAGTGTCTATTAATCTATCTCTACCCTGGTCCCTGGCCACCAGTCTCGACCTACCACAAATAACATGACTACCTTTTACTTCTCAAACCTTGTGGTACTTGAATAGTTGAATATGCCCCCTTGAACTTGACATGGTGTCTTATTCCCAGTAGAGTCTCACTTATTCTCTGCCATTTGTCCAAATTTTCCTTTTGTTGACCTATGGAAAATTTACTGAAACTCTCTCACTGGTATGTGGCATCAACTTCCATGCATTACCTTATCTGGTGATACTGAACCTAATCTACGCCCCCTCACTTCTGCTAAACCTGCCAGCTCTACCCAGTGGTTTGGTGCTAAGGGTCCCAAAAGTGGCCCACCTGAATGTCCGTAGCCTTATGGCTAATTCTGCAGAGCTTGAGGCTTGGTTGAGTCACTGCACTCCTGATATACTTGTGTTAACTGAGACCTGGCTAAAGGCCAACATCCCTGAGTCAGTCTGCTCCTCGTCTGGCTACAAGCTGTTTAGACTTCACCACCTAATCTCAAAGAGGGGAGGTGGTGTCACAATTTACTTTAAAGAACACCTGCATCTCTCTGCACTAACTGCAAACACACAAAGTTCTTGTGGTGAAGTTCTGCACTCACTTCTAGTTCTTGGTAGTACAAAGAAATGACATTTTATGTGTTTATAATCCCCCCAAATGTGGGCTGTCTGGACTTATACTGTACCTGGCTGCTAGAACTGAAACAGATTATTTTGGCAGAAAAGGACATTTAAGCCCATCCAGTATGCTCCTTGTCCCTGCCTATTCTGTTACCACTGACCCTAGTTGGTCACAGACATCAGTCTCTCCCACGCTCCTCTACCTAATATGCTCCTGTGCCTATCCCACACATGTTTGAAGCTCCTCACAGTCTATGCCCCAATACCTCCTCTGGCAGGCTATTCCAGTCATCCACCACCCTTTCTGTGAAGAAGTATTTCCGTACACTTATCAACCCCCAGCTTCATTGCATGCCTCCTTGTTTTAGTGCCTTCCTTTCTCTGAAACAGACCCTCCACTTTCACCTTGTTCAATCGTTTGAGGTATCTGTAGGTTTCAATCATGTCTCCTCTTTTTCAGGGAGTACATGTTGAGTTCCTGCGGCCTTTCCTCATATGGCGTCTCATGCAAACCCACCATTTTGGTTGCCCTCCTCTACCGCTTCCACTCTTTCAATGTCCTTGCAAAGGTGCAGCCTCTAGGACTGGACAGTACTCCAGGTGGGGCATCCGCAGTGTACAGTAACGGTAGCACCATCTCCCTCATCCTGCTAGAAATCCTTCTCCAAATGTACCCCAGCATCCTGCTAGCCTTTCCCACTGCTTTGTCACACTGACCAGCTACCCTGAGGTCATCAGATATAGTCTGTATACATCAACAGCTTGCAAGTTTTGTTAATCCAAAGCTAGAACTTGCTTATGGAGTCAGGCTGGCTATAGCTCAGAGTGTTTTGTTGCAAAGCCTCACTTATGGTCTGGCACCAGACTGAAGCGAACAAATGTAATATATGTAAACAAACTGCTCACCAGATATAGTAGATTCCATTCCGTACCCGAGTGTTCTACTAGATCAGAATATTACTTTTAAGGCCCATACTGAACAGCTTGTCAAATCTGTACATCAGAAAACAGGTGTACTATACCATCTAAGCCCCTACCTCAAAGAGTCTCACGCGCACATTGCCAGTTCTACCCTGCTGCCTATCCTTCTCTATGGTTCTCCAGTCCCCCATTCAGTTTGAAGCCCTGAATTAGACATACTCAAATTGTTGCATCACACTATAGTTCGTTTTGCAGCAGGTGCTTTGCCCAAGGAACACTACTGCAGAGTACTGGAGTCCCTCAAAGGACCCTCATTCAATGGTGGGCTAGAATATGCATCCCTATGCCTTGTCTTCAAAGTAAAAGGCCCCAAAGCTCCTCCTAACCTCAACGGCCTAATAGTTAAATCAGAAAGGTGACCCCTCAGACCCTCCTGCTGGACACTCCTCCAGGTCCCTAAAGTCATAACGGCTGCAGGCAGTAGATCCTTTACTATCATTTGGCACACCCTTCCCATTGCTCTACAGGAAATCTCATCTCTCAGAGGATTTAAAAAAGGCCTAAAAGAACATGTACTAGAATGGAATCGGTGCAATTGTTACAGTTGATGGGCCTAACACTGCAATACTGTGGGCTGTGACTTAGTTCTCTAGCTATTGTCCTTGCTTTCGAGATAACTTAAAAATGATACTCTTTCTGTACACTGATGTAAACTTATGTATAGAATCTATGTTAATCGTTCACAAAATTAACAGTAACATTAATGTCTTCCATTGTTAAGATGAGATCTAATACATTTTGCTTCCTTGTAGGAACAGACACATGCTGTATTAAATTATTTTCAAGACAAATATCTAGAAATTCCCTACTTTGTCTAGTCAAAGATGTATTTGTAATCCAATTTATGTTGGGATAATTAAAGTCCCCTGTTAATATTACATTGTCTTTTTCAAGGGCCTTACCTATTTCATTTATAATTTCCATGTTTATTTCTGTGAGCGAATCTGGGGGTCTATAGCATAAACCCAAAATATAATCTTTGTTTATGTTGTTAGTTAATTGAAGCCATAATGCTTCAGTGTTCACTGTTTAGTTTAGATTATATATCAACAGTTTTTAAGCTTGTAGAAGTATAAACTGCGATCCCCCACCTCTCCTATTTTCCCTGTCTTGTCTGAAAAGATGGTATCCTGGGATGTTTTTATTCCACTCTTCTTTATTATCCCATCATATTTCTGTCAGTAAAGCTACATCAACTTTTTCTGCTTTTAATATACTCCGCAACTTATCAAATTTGTTGTTCAGGCTCTGCATGTTACTAAGTAGAAACCTTGTTTGGATGTTCCGATTATGTTTCTTATTGTTTTTAATTATACTTTTGTATTGAATAGTCCCCTTCCCGTCTTATTAGTTTAAAGCCATCATTACCATTTTGTTTTTGATCAAGTTTCCAAGTAGTTTAGCGCCATTATGATGCAGGTGAAGGCCATCCTTGCTGTGTAAAGTACCTTTATTAAAAAAGTTATCTCAGGAATCAATAAACACAAAATTATCACGAAGAGACCAGTTTCTGAGCCTTGATTTATCCTTTCTATGGGGCTATTCTTTTCATGAACCGCCCTAGGAACAGGAAGGAGGGCAGAGATTATGATAGATGCTCCCTCTTGTTTTATTTCTTGAGCGATATCAATCAAGTTTTGACATATATCTTTTCATGATTGACCCCCATGTCATTTATATCTGCATGTATTGTTACAATTTGATGTTTGTCAGATCTTTTGATAACTTTTGGGATAATCCCCTGAATGTTCTTTTTTGTACCTGGGTAGCATGGTAACATCCTATTTTCCTTATCAGATTGGCAAATGGTTGAATTTTCTTATTATAGAATCACCAAGAATTATCATCTCAACTTGCTCAGAGTAAGGAGTTTCTTGGTTTAAAGTATTTTCCTGATTTTCTGCTAAATGCTAAATCTATTTTGTGTTGGTATGTCAGTGTCTGAAAGAGCTCTATGGCTCTTTTTTAAACCTCTACCCTTCTTTACAGTGTACCATTCATAGTTTACATTGTGTGATGCTTGTTTACATTTTTTACTGTAGCTTAGTGAAGGTCCTGGTTGCTCATTCTCTAAAGTGGTATCTTCCCTAACTCTTTTCCTTGATACTGAGTGGGGATTTAATAGCTCAGTATTTATTGAAACATCACTTGATGCTGAGGTGGGAGCTAGTGGCTCAGAATCTATTATTTCATTTCTAGATACTGAGGGTGAGGTTTGTAACTCAGCATGTATTGGTGTGTCCCTGAGAATTCCACATTCAACTTCATACAGATTACATTTTCAAGATTCTATTTAATTTGTAAATAACAGTTTCATATAGCACACATCTTTCACATTCCCTTCCATCGTTTATATGGCCATTAGGTAGTGATTACATATAACATTTACTGCACTGGATTAGGCTGCCCTCCTTACATAACAGCTATATCATGTCTTTCATTGCTTCCATATTTGTATATTACTATCGAGTAATATGTAAATAAACTAGTGTCAGACTTCAGAAAGGTATAGGCCTCCAACCCTCCTGACACACAGTACACACCAGACACGCGACACAAGCTATCTACAGATAGAATATCTATCTATCGCTATCGCTGTATCTCTATTTGTATCTATTTGCATCTCTATCAGTCTATATCTGCCAATCTGCGCCTACGTCTACCAGTCTGTATCTGCCAATCTGCGCCTGGGTCTACCAATCTGCGCCTGCGCCTACTAATCTGCGCCTACCAATCTGCGTCTACCAATCTGCGCCTGTGTCTACCAATCTGCGCCTGCGTCTACCAGCCTGTATCTACCAATCCATGCCTGCATATACCAGTCTGCATCCACCAATCTGCATATGTCTCTGCACCTGTGTATCTTTCTCTGTATCTATCCACCCACTCGTTTCTTGTTCAAGAATTAATGGGTTTAATCTAAGAACTTTCAAAACATGTATAGCGCCTGTGTCCAATTTACCCACACATTCCACATGAACCTCGGTATGTATAAGATTCCAGCCTTTTAAGGAAAGATAAAGTTCCAGTTTTAAACTGACTTTTGTATTAATCACAAACACTACATGGGCTCCTTATCACCTCTGCTATTTAACTCTCCAAAGTTATGATGACGTTGACAGCATCACCGAGACCGCAACAAATGACAGGAAGTGAGATATGAACAAACACTGTGTGCTAGTGTTATGTTTGTGTGCACGCATTGTGTATGTGCTGGCAATACCTGTTACATGTGAAGCAGACTTTGACTGGCAGGGGGACCAAGCCGTTGTGGTCTAACTCGTGCTGTGCTTTCTTCACATTCTTTCCTGCGGTTTCCTCCTTCCTCCTCCTCTTGCTCGTACCTGAGTAACAGAGCATAGGTCACCAAACTGCTCCCAAATCGTCAGACCCTTACTGCTTATTACTGGAGAGGAGTTTTGAAAAAGCACCTTGCATGACTCCAGAACACAGGGAAGTTACTGGCTCATCGGATACTAATTTTAGCAAAGTGCTTGGTTTAGACAACAGAGCAGACTACAAAGGAGGAAGGATTACTGGTGTATCCCCTCACTTATGAGATCATCTGTGTGTGTTAGATCACACTTGTAAGTTTTTTACATCGTCAGCAACAGTGCAAAGAGAAGAGTACAACCTGCAAGCATGAGTCATTTTAATGAGGGGGCGTGGCCGCCAGCAAAATAACAAAACAAAACTCACAAGAAAACTGGATCTTTGTTAAAGAGCCACTGACACCACTGGGAAAACTTGAAAAATGCAAGATTTAGACAAAACTCAGTTTATGTTTTCTACATTTCCTGTAATTCTTTCCCCATTTGTCTTTATTACCAAGGACAGTTGCATTAAAACAAAATTATAGTCCCAAGATTTTATCTGCTCGGCTGCTTGCCTACACCTACGGGGAGGCAGTATAGCATAGTGGTTTAAGCTCTGAGCTGCTAATCTGGTGACATCCAGCAGACCAGACCTGGGTTTGAATCCCACAGCTTCCATTTGTAGACTGTGTGACACTGAGCAAGTCACTTAACTTCCCTGTGCTCCTAGGTCGCACCTGTAAAAAAAGCTTTCAGCTTAGTGTGCTAGTCCTGGTTAAACAACAAAAAAAAAAAAAAAACACCTGACTGACATCATAAACCCCTGTTTATGGCAGCATTATCATAACCACAGTAACAGACTGACGTCAAACTGAATTGTGATATCAGGTGCAGACAAGAATCCAGAGCAGACAGGGCCAATATCCTGTTTCCACAGAGATGACCCACGTAATAAAGAAATAAGGGTGAGAATTACAGAAAGAAATATGAAATAGAAGCTGAATTATGTCTAAATATAGTGTTGCCCTTGACAACCCCACCCATGCCCCCAAGTACACACCATTATATTCTGTACTCTTCCCTCTCCCTCCTGTGACAGGGTTGAATAAGACCCTGTCCCATTTGTTACGCAGAAAGAGTTAAATGCAAGGATCTGTTCTATCCTCTCCTTTTCTGTCTGTCGGACCGCACAATCAAATTTTCTTGTGAAACCCAGGAACTGATCACTTCGATGGTCTTGCGTTTTCCCCCTCTCGCTATCTCACTGCCTTCACTTGCTGTTTCTTGCTTTTCTATCTTTTCTTTCCCCTTGTGTATCTGCAGTTATAAAATATATGTGAATCTTTATGTGAAACTGGAATCCCTTGATTTGAAAATGTATACAGTTATATTGTTGAAATGATTGCAAAAAGCTATCTGGAACTTAGGGGGTTAACTCTGAGATGCAGTTTGGCCTCCACAAACTCTTTTGCAGAGCTGTCAACAGGAGGTTAGTTCTGGGACACCGTATTCTATTTTGTTGCACCTGCAAGGAAATTGACAAAGTTCTGACACATTCTGTGAGAAACAGGATGCCCCTTAATGAGATGAGGTTGCAGAAGTTAACTGTAAGCAAGTGAAGTAATTAAACATTTATTTCTTGAGTGCCCAATTCCGGAGGCTCTGGGCACTTTACAGAGGTAATAATACAGTGAACAAAAAGATGACTCAAACATAAAACAGCGGTATACAATAAACAATCTATAAGTCAAAATAAAAACTCCATAAATCATCATTATAAAACAGCAGCACTTCAGTAACGAATATACTATAACTCGCCTCCAAAGGCTTCTCTAATTAGATGTGCCTTCAGACCCCGCTTAAAAGCCTCCACCACGGAGCCTCCCTCAAAGGTCTTAGGAGCGAGTTCCAGAGGGCCAGGCCACCACCTCAAATGCATGGTCTCCCGAGGTTTTTAACCAGGCCCTCAGAACCGCTAGGAGGCCCTCGGTGGAGGAGCGGAGAGAGTGCACAGGGCAGACAGGAGTCAACAGGGGTCAAAATCGGCACTGGCCCACTAGCCAAATGCTGGTAGAGTTTGTATAGGGCTAGTAGCCCTGCAGGCTTGTACTAGAGAAGGTGACAGTTCAATAAGTACACTAGTTGGGCCAGTGGAAAAGACTGTGGGGCAAGTGGGGCTAGTGGACTTTCCCAATCATCAGCCCTGCTGGCTAGGTCACTCAGACAGCCAGGGACCGACCAGTATAGGGCCTTATAGGTGAGCAAGCCCACCTTGAGATGATTCTCCACCTCCCTGGCAGTCAGTGCAGGTCACGCAGGACTCTGGTCACATGGCAAGACCGCAGGAGGCCTGTCAGTAACCTGGCTTCTGCATTCTGCACCAGCTGCAAGTGGCACAAAATCCCCCCCACCGACCCCGAAAGTACTGAGCGCTACAGTAGTCGAGCCATGGTGTCACAAAGGCATGCATCAGTAAGGGCAGGTCACCAGGCGGAATTAAGACATTAATCCGGGCAACATTTCTTAAATGTTAAAAACCATTCCGGATGACGGACATCTCAGACTAAAGTGTCAATCCGTCACCAAGGAAGATGCCCAGATTTCTCACCTTGCCAGGCAAAATCTTATAAAAAGAGTAGCAATCTTTTGCTAGAGGGAGAGACTGACACTTAGAATTAGAGATACCCTCAGATGAAGGACTTTGTTTTCTCTGTATTGCCTTTGTAAATAGTTATACTGAATAATTTTATTTTGTATTCTATTATTGAGAATAATAAAACACTACCTGCAAATTTTATAACTGCTCCTGGTTTTCCTATGCTTACTGAAATACGCCTCGACAACAACTCATCTCTTGATGGCAGGCGCCTTACCCAATGTGCTTCCTTTATCTCCAAATACTGGTCTGGCTCTCACCCCCACTTCTTCTTACTCCCTTCGCAATTCTTGACCTCACTAGCTTTCTCTCCCTCAAATGAAATCTACTGTTGGCCAAGCTGCTTTCTGCTTTCCTAAACTATGGGGTTCTCTTCCCCTTCTGCTCTGAAATCTCTCCTCCATGAGTTCCCCTATTCACTCCTTCATTTGCTTATAATACTGGGGTGGACTCCTATCCACCTGCAACACACCCAACTCTGACAACAGCATTGCTCCACTCTCCTACTATCAGCTATTACTCTCTGGTTCTTACTTTGTTGTGTTGCTTACTGTTTAATGTTCTTTTGCATGTTCCTCAATTTACTGTATGATAATTTGTTTGTCCATTTATTAACATTCTTGAATTGTGTAAATCTTTTATATATTTATTTCCATATCACTGTATTATTTTATATATTGTACTTTGTATCTATTCTCTTCATCTCTTCCTCCTCCCCCAAGAACGCATCTGGAAAGGAGCTGATACTAGCTCAGTATGACCTTCCTGGTAAAACATTTGAAATATATAAATTTTCACAGTGGTCCCAATGGCTCTTCAATAGTTTGTCTACAGCAGAACCTTATTCTGGAGCCGATGTCACAATGCCCTGCTTGTAACATCACAGGCATTCCTATAGCAACACAATGATGTCACAAGAAGGGGATGACTTCAGCTCCAGACTCTGCCTCAGCTGTAAGCAAATGTCATGCAAAAGACTATGGTGTGTGAGGCATCCCCTTGACATGCCCGCCTCCACTATGCTATGTATTGCCACCAGTTGGGCCTCACTAGACCCAGTGCTTTGGTTTTGAGCCCCAATCATTTTGTAATGCCCCCCATAATGTTTCAAGCAGAGCCCTGGTCTCCAATACTGTCACAGCTACAGCATTTATAGGGACACAGAGAAAAAATAAAGGAGAAAAGATAGCGACACACACAGAAACACACAGAAACAGACAATAATGGCAGAAAAAGACCACTGGTCCATCCAGTCTGTCCATAAATCCCAACAAACCCAGGACCTACTGTTCATACTGCGTCCTAATACACACTATCTCCTCGCCCCATGCTCCCCGTCCTACTGCTACCACCAGAACCAACCACTAAGCCCTTCACACGCTGTCCCAGCCATGTCTGAAATCACTGAGTTTTGGCACCTGCTACATCAGCTGGCAGACTGTTCCATGGCTCCACTGCCCTTTCTGTAAAATAAAACTTTCTCACTTCCCTCTTGACCCCCCCCCCGGTTAGATTCCATCGTGTCTCTGTGTTCTTGAACTGCTAATGATGCTAAATAGTTCCTTGCAGTTTACCTTGTTCATTCCTTTCAAGAACATCAAGGTCTCTATCATATCTCCCCTTTCTAGTCTGGCCTCCAGTGAGAACATGTTTAGTGCCTTGAGCCGATCCTTTTAAGACCTGCCCTGTTGGCCCTAAATCATTTTGATCATCCTGCGCTGCACTGTCTTCAGCATGTCCTCATCTTTCCTTAGGTGAAGACTCCAGAACTGGGTACCGTACTCCAGGTAGGGCCTCACCAGTGATCTATAGAGAGGCAGTAATACCTCCTTCCTTATGCTGTCAATACTCATCAGGGGCCGCATATATTGCATCCCAGAGTGCTGAAGGAACTTGTGGATGTCCTGGCGAATACCCTGGCAGATCTTTTCACCATCTCTCTGAGGACAGGGTGGGTGCCCCAGGACTGGAAGGTGGCGCATATAGTGCCTATCCACAAGGTGGGGATCAAGGGAGGTGGCAAGGAACTACAGGCCTGTCAGCCTGACATCGGTGGTGGGCAAGGTGATGGAGGGCATTGTCAAGGAGAGGCTGGGGGGGGACCTGGAAAAGTCAGGGTGCCTGGACGATAAACAGCATGGATTCGTCCCAGGGAAATCGTGTCAGACAAACCTTGTGGAGTTCTATGACTGGGTGACGAGTGCCTTGGACCTGGGTTGACCAGTGGACGTCCTCTTTCTACACTTCAGCAAGGCATTTGACTCTTTTCCTCACGAAGGCCTGTTGGATAAGCTGGGAGAAATGGGGGTGGGGAACCAGATGATCAGATGGACAGACAATTGGCTCCAGGACTGGACCCAGAGGGTCGTAATTGGTGGGATGGTCTCATCCCCAAGGAGAGTCATTAGTGGGGTCCCAAAGGGATCAGTCCTTGGGCCCCTCCTGTTCAACGCCTACGTCTCTGACATAAGGGCAGGTATCAGGAGTGAGATGAGTCTCTCTCTCTGCGGATGACTCAAAACTGGGGGCAGTGGTGGATGGGGAGGAGGGGAGGGTGGCCCTACAGTGGGACCTGGAGGCTCTGGAAAGATGGTCTAGAAAGTGGAAGCTGAGGTTCAATGCAGGGAAATGCAAGGTACTGCATCTGGGGGCCAGAAACCCAGGCCAAGTGTACACGGGGGGTGCTACAAGTCTCAATGGCTGAGAGGGAGCTGGGGGTGATGGCTGATGTCAAGATGAACAACTCGGAGACATGTAGGAGGGCAGCAGCCAAGGCCAACAGGATGCTGGGATGCATCATTAGGGGGATCACCTCCAGAAGAAGGGAAGTGATACTCCCTCTGTATAACTGCTTGGTGAGGCCACGCCTCGAGTACTGCGTGCAGTTTTGGAGGCCACACTTAAAGAGGCACATTAAACTCCTGGAGAGGGTCCAGAGGAGGGCAACCAAAATTATTTGGGGCTTGGGGACAGGGCCTATGGGGAGAGGCTCGAAGAGCTAAATATGTACACACTGGAAGAGAGAAGGACCAGGGGACATGATAGAGGTCTTCAGGTACATGAAGGGGGTAAATAGGGTAGGAGCAGTCAGGGTGCTTCAAGGAAGGAGGGGCAACAGAGGGCATGGGTGGAAGCTGGGGGAGATTCAGGGAGAAAGGAGGTAGTGCTACTTCACTGAGAGGTGGTGGAGCCATGGAATCGCTGCCCAGGGGCTGGTGGAGGCAGAGACGGTGGAGGGGTTCAAGAGGGGGTGGGACAGGTACAGGGGAAGGGTTCTGGAAGCAAAATCCAGTGCAGCGAGAATATCCGGAACTGGGAAGAGAGAAGCCAGAGAAGGCGAGGGGGGCAGCAAGGTCAGCTCCCAGGGTGGGGGCTGACCAAACGAGCAGACACGAAAGACCATTAGGCCTATTCTGCTGGCATTTTAGTATGTTAGTAATGCCTCTTCCTATACAGCCCAGTATCCTGTTTGCCTTACTGCAGGCCTTGTTACACCTGCTTGACTGTTTCAGGGCGTCAATGATGATGACCCCTGGGTGTCTTTTCTCAGAGGTTGTGACCAGATTTACCCCCATCCAATATTCCGTCCCCAGGTTCTCATTCCCTATGTGAATCATCCTGCACTTTCTGGCCCTCAGTTTCAACTACTAAACCTCTGACCACCTCTCTAGCTTTTGCAAGTCTCTGCATCTCCCTAACCCCCGCCATCTACTCTGTCAAACAGCTTAGTGCTGTCTGCAAAGAAGCATTATCTTGCCCTGGATTCTTTCTCCTATGTCACTGATGAACATGCTAAAAGGGACCAGAACCAGGACTGATACTTGTGGCACCCCACTGGTGACCTCCCTCCCCTCTGATCTGATTCTTTTTTTAACCACACCCCTCTGCTGTGTCCCTTCCAAACAGTTTCTCACCTATCTACCTGGGTCCTTCACTGCACCCCGATCCTCCAGCTTCTTCAGCAACCTTCTGTGAGGCACAGAGCTAAAAGCCTTGCAAAAATTGAAGTACAGCAAATCCACAGCATGGCCCTTATCCACTACCTTCATTACCCAATCAAGGAATGCTATCAGGTTGGTTTGACAAGACCTCCCTGACACGAACCCATGCAGTTTACTATCCTGGAATCCACTGCTCTCCAACTAGTTCATGAGGTCCTTTTTTACTAGTGTTTCCATACGTTTATGCATAACAGAGGTAAGACAAAGGTCTGTAGTTACCCCACTGCCCCCAAAATGGAGCGGGACGTCTGCTAACCTCCAGTCTTTTGAAACTATCTATCTGAATTGAGCTAGTGAATAGTCCTAACACACACACACACTAAGACTCAGAAATGGGAAGAAAAAAAAAAAAATCAAAGCATAGACAGGGGGCAGCACATATGTTGAGTGTGCTCCACAAATACATTCATCCTTACAATTTTCTTCCATGAGAAAACAGCTAGCGCCACTGACCAAGCTGAGGGACACAATTCAAAACATTTTATTTCAAGTACTTTCTTTTTTGCCACTGTATTTATATACTCTTTGTCCATCCAGAACTTAACCTTTGTCTGCAGCTTGGGGGACCTCAGGACAGAGCACCACAATCCTGCACTACAGCCCCCCTCCCCCCCCCGTTCTGCTTTTAGTCAGGCAATCCCCCTGAATCCAGATGCTAGTAGTGGCGGCCTATGGGTACATCCCCAGGGGCAGAGGAAGGAAATATTCATAAGATGTGGGGGAGCGCCAAGTACCATCTGCCTACCCCATACTCAAACTGGGCATAGTCACTGCTGTGCATCAGGAGGGGTAGACAGGATGGAGTCCAAGTTCCTTCTGTCACAACACTGCATGGGTGTTACAGTAATCTCCCATTTCCTCATTTGCATGCCAGACACACTGGCACCTGTATTCTACCTTTCCATATCCACATGCTCTCTCAATGTGCTCAGACCCAAAGAAGCGAGAGATGCAGCCCTCCCCCGTCCCAGGACAGAGCATCCTCTGGGTCATTCAATCCATCTCCTCCTGTCAGGCCGGCATGACATCTGGGCTCAGACTGCAAACCAGATTCACAGGCATGGTATATGGCACCCACAACCTTCTAGCAAGCCAGTATTTAAAGTACTTTGTGTACCAATTGAATACTGTACTGATTTTTTTTTTTTTTAATTGCTGGTATACTGCAAGAAGAAAACATTACTTACCATATTAATCTTGTTTCTTCTAAGGAATCTTATTGTATTCTGACAAGTTCAGTATGGTCTCACCATAGGACTGCCCCGGAGCTGAAATGGTTAACAGAACCTATGGTAATAGTGGAATCTTAGGCTCGAGCTCGGTTTTCAAATCACTGTCCATGGTTGCACTTCCTGCAACCGTCAGATTTTTACGAAGCATGCAGAAGCTGCTAATATTAACTAATCTAAGCTTAACTAACCATAAATACCCTTAGTTAGGGTAAAAACCTCTTAAATAATGGGGGGCATCTCTAAGACTCAAGTCAACAGATGCTCAAGGAGGCTAATAGGTACCCACAAGTTTCCAAAAATAGTTGTATAGTGTGCAGTGCCCTGTAGGCCCTAGTAGGGAGGAAGGGTGGGAGCTCAGAATACAGTAAGATTCCCTTAGAGGAAACAAGATTACTATGGTAAGTAATGTTTTCTTCAAACCCCAGGAAATCTTACTGTACTCTGACAAGTGCAGACTACCCAAACAGTGCCGTTGGTGGTGGGCAGAAGACCTATTTAGGAAACAAGCTCTGCAAAACTGCTATGCCAAACCTGGCATCACTCCTGGACTGGGTATCCAGGCAGTAATGCTTGGTAAACGTGTGAACTGTTTTCTAGGTAGCTGCTTTACAGATTTTCAACAAAGGGATGTCTCTTAAAGCTGCTACTGATGCAGCTGTCCCTCTGGTGGAGTGGGCCCTAAGCCCCTGAGGGGGCTGTTTGCCCAGTTTACCATAACAGAACTGGATACATGCCACAATCCACCTTGCTATGGATCTCTTAGTGGCAGGTTTACCTTTCCCCATTTCTCCATAAGTCAGACAAAGTTGGGTCCTCTCCCCTCTGTGCCTTTTTGTATGCTCTGGGTAGTAGCGGACAGCTCTTAATATCCAAGCTATGCAGTCTACGCTCACCTGAGGAGGAATGGTCAGTAAAGAAGACTGGTAGTGTGATTAAAGTGAAAGTCAGGAAGGAATTTACTATTGGTTTTAAGGACCGCCTTGTCCCTATGAAAAGCCACAAAATCAGCCTCCATGGACAAGGCCTGAATCTCACTGATCCTTCTGGCAGAGGTAATGGCAACTGGGAACATAGTCTTCCAAGTTACATACTTGAGATCAGTTGATGACATGGGCTCAAAGGGGGGGTTGCATAAGCTGTGCTATGCAAATGTTCAAGTCCCACACTGGGGTAGGAGTTCTATGAGGTGGTTGCAAATGTAGTAGCCCTTTACAGAACTTCCTAAACACTGAATTGGAGATCAGAGATGATGCCTTACCTGCTGACAGGTAAGCAGAGACTGAGCTAGATGAACCTTCAATGTCGAGGGCCTTAGGCCCAGAGAATGAAGATGGGCTAGGTAATCCCAGACCACAGGCAATCCTGACTGGTTATGGTCCAAGTTCTCATTCTGACACCAAATAGAAAATCTCTTCCATTTGGAAGTGTAAGTCTTCCTGGTAGAGGGTTTTCTAGAAACCCTAAGGACCTCCATAACGCCCTCTGAAAGATGTAGATTGACATACTCTAGGTCCTCAAGAGCCAGGCCCTGAGCCTGAGACCAGAGGTTCGGATACAGGATCCTGCCAGGGGATGAAGTCAGCAAGTTGTGCCTCCTGGTGAGGCTGATTGGCTTGGCTACTGATAGTGCCAGGACCATGGAGTACCATGGCTGCCTGGCCCAGTCTAGGGCAATGAGTATCACTGTGGCCGGCTGGGATCTGAGCTTGATCAGGACTCTGAGTAACAAGGGAAGGCATACAAGAACTTCCCTGTCCAATACAGAATCTGAGCATCCAGTGGTACTGAACCTGTGGGAGTCTGCAACAATACTTTGGGAGCTGGTAGTTGTCTGGGGAAGCAAAGCGATCTATCTCTGGGGTGCCCCACCTTTTGAACACTACCTCCAGTACTTGTTTGTTCAGTGACCATTCATGATGGTCCTGATTTATTGTGCTGAGTGCATCTGCCAGCACATTGTCCTTTCCTGGTAGGTGAACTGCTGACAGCAGAATCTCCAGAGAATAGGCCAAAGCCCATATTTTCATGGCCTCTGTGCACAGGGGTGTGGACCTTGTACCTCCTTGTCTGTTGATGTAGTACATTGTGGTTGTGTTGTCTGTTCTGACCTGGATCACCTTTCCCTGAAGCATGCTGGCAAACGCCTGCAGTACTAGGAAGACTGCTCCGAGCTCCAGCAGATTGATGTGAAGAAGAGACTCTTGTCTGGACCACGTACCATGAACAGTATGCTCCCCTAGGTGTGCCCCCCAGCCTAGGAGGGATGCATCTGTGGTGAGCACCACGGAGGGTTGCTCCTGGAGGAATGGAATTCCTTGCCTGAGATTTTCCATGTTCAGAAACCACTGAAGAGCTTGCAAAAAAGTTTGAGTAACTGGAACCAGCTTTGACAATGAATTTTTTTTTCTGGTGCCAGTATTGCCTTAGGTGATACTGAATATCCCTCATCTGAAACCTTGTTGCTGACACTAACTGTTGAAGCTGCAGTGTGACCCAAGGAGCCTGCCAGTTGTACCAAATTGTTTGCCTTTTCTTGTGGAAGAAAAGCCTTTCCTCTCACTGAATTCAGTTCAGCCCCATGAACTCCAGGAGCTGAACTGGCTGTAGCACTGACTTTTGTAGGTTTATCAAGAACCCCTGCGACTGCAAAAGTTCCGTTAACCTCAGGGACTGCTTGACCTGCTGGGAGGACTGTCCTACGACTAGCCAGTCGTGTAGATAGGGAAAAACTGCCACTCCCTGTCTCCTTAGGTGTGCCACAACCACAGCCAAGCCATTCTGCGAACACCCTGGGAGCAGAAGCAAGTCCGAAAGGCATTGCCCTGAACTGATAGTGGCCTGATGGCAGTCTGAAACGGAGGAATTTTCTGTGAGACTGTCTTATTGGGATGTGGAAGTATGCATACTTTAAATCTAGGGATGCCAACCGGGCCCCTTGCCTTAGTGTTGGCAGAATTGTAGTCAAGGTGACCATCTTGAATTTTGGTTTCAGCAAATGCCTGTTTAGGTGCCTGAGATCCAATATGGGTTGCCACTCCCCCGTTTTCTTGGTTGTGAGGAAGTATCTTGAATAGAGACCCTTTCCTCTATGTAGCAGAGGAACGGGCTCCACGGCTCCCGAAGGTAGGAGATTTAATACTTCCTTTTCTAACAGCAGTGTTTCTGATGGGGAGGAAGGTCGGAAGACCCTTGATCTCAGCTTTGGTCTGAGTTTGAAGCTGAGAGCCACACCTTGGCCCACTACCTCCAGGACCCACTTGTCTGTGGTGATGGACTGCCACTCCTGGAGGTAGTGGGCCAGCCTGCCCCCAACCTGGACTGGGAAGGCAACCCGAGCAGACCGCTCAGGGTGTCTACTTGGGTTGAGATGCTGACTGTTGGGTCCTGTTCGGTTATCACCTCTCCTGGCCCTGCCTCTGAAGTAGCCCCTTTGCTGTTGATACTGTGGGTAAGCTTGGGGCTGGAAGAATGGCCTGTAAGGTCTGCTCCTATGGCCCCTGGTTTTCTGTTATGGGGTGTAGGAGTGTTATCCTTTGCAGCAGCACTCTGGTATGCTGACTTGTATTCATCCATTTTCTTCATGTAAGCCTCTGTCTGATCACCGAATAGAGACAGAGGCTCACATAGGAAATCCATGGCCTTCGACTGAATTTCTTGGGTCAGGTTAGTAGTCTTAAGCCAAGTAATCTTCTTAATGACACTGAAGGAGCCATCTGTCTGGCTGCAGTGTCATTGCTGTCTACTGCCATTCGAAACTGGACCTTAGAAGCCTCTATGCCCCTTTTTGCAGTCTCCTCCAGGCCTGCTGCCATAGGGGCTGGAACCAACTTAGTGATCTCCATCACAGTGTTCCAAATGGGTTTTTGGTATCTGGCCACACAGGCCATGTAAGAGGCTTGCCTGATGGCCAGACAGGAACCCAAGTACTGCTTCCTGGCAATGGAATCCAATTTCCTGGAATCCTTGTCTGGAGGGTGTGATGCTAAAGGAAGGCCTGCCTTATCACAGGCTGCAGCCTGCACCACCCCTTCACAGAAACATAGAATTTGATGGCAGATAAGGACCGCTTGGCCCACTTAGTCTGCCCATTTTCCTACCTAATGGATAAGCTGCAGTTCCTAGTTAACCAACAGCCTACTTCCTCCTACCCCCCCCAACTAGAATTGCCTTATGTCTGTCCCATGTATTCTTGAATTCCCCCACTGTTTTTGACTCTACAACCTCCTCAGGAAGGCCGTTCCATGCATCTACAACCCTCTCTGTGAAGAAATACTTCCTCACATTACCTCTGAGCTATCCCCCAACTTCAAATTGTGCCCCCTTGTTCTTGCACATCTCTTTTTCTGAAAGATGCTACCCTCTTGGACTTCGTTGATTCCCTTGAGGTATTTGAAAGTTTCCATCATGTCCACCCCCCTCTCCTAGAGGCTATACATCTTAAGCTAATTTAGTCTTTCTTCATATGTCTTCTGGTGCAGACCCTGCACCATTTTGGTTACCCTCCTCTGGACAACCTCCACCATGTCTTTGCAGAGATGGGGTCTCCAGAACTGTACACAGTACTCCAGATACGGTCTTACCAACTGTGTGTACAGAGGGCAAACAACTTCCTGTTTTCTACTGGCGATGCCTCTTTATGCATCCCAGAATCTCTCTCCCCCCCCCCAGCCCTCCTTACCACCTTCTCACATTGCTGGCCCACCTTTAGGTCGTCTGATATGGCTACCCCCAGGTCCCTTTCCATTTTTGTTGTTGTCAGTATCTCACCCCCAGTGTACTCTTCCCCTGGGTTTTTGTTTCCCAGGTGCATTACTTTGCACTTCTTTGCGTTGAATCTAAGCTGTCATACATTTGACCATTCCTCCAACCTTGCCAAGTCCCTTCTCATCCTTTCCACCCCACCTTGAGTATCAACCCTGTTGCAGATCTTTGTGTCATCTGCAAAGAGACATACTTTCCCTTCCAGTCCCTCTGCAATGTCACTTATAAAGGCATTAAAAAGGACCGGCCCCAGTACTGAACCCTGCGGTACCCCTCTAGTAACCCCCCTTTCTTCACTGTGGACTCCTTTTACTATTACCCACTGTGTCCTGCTGTCCAGCCAGTGTTTTACCCAGGCTACCACCCTGGGACCCACACTCCCAGGCTGGCTAATTTGTTTATTAATCTTTTGTGCGGGACTGTGTCAAATGCCTTGATAAAGTCTAGGTAGGCCATGTCCACAGCCCCTCCCTGGTCTACTACTTTGGTCACCCAGTCAAAGAAATCAATTAGATTTGCCTGACATGACCTTCCTGCTATGAATCCATGCTGCCTTGGGTCCCGTGCCTCACTGTCCTCTAGGTACTCAACAATTCTTTCCTTCAGAAGTGATTCCATCATTTTCCCTACCACTGAGGTCAAACTGACAAGTTTGTAGTTTCCTGCCTCTGTCTTGCTCCCACTTTTGTGAAGGGAAATCACACCCACCCTCCTCCAGTCCTCAGGTACCACACTATCCTCCCATGATTTATTAAAAAGGGTAGTCACTGGTGTAACTAGTTCTTCCCTTAGTTCTTTTAGAATTCTGGGGTGAATCCCATCAGGCCCCACTGCTTTATCCACCTTCAGTTTTAAGAGGTATTTCAGAACCCTTTCTTCTGTGAAAGGACTAATATCAACCCCCCTATCCACAATGCTTCTATTGACTGGATTAGGTATCTCCCCCTGCTTTTCCATTGTGAATACTGAGCAGAAGTATTCGTTCAGTATCCCTGCTTTTTCACTGTCACTCTCTGCCCAACCACCTTCCTCTTTATTCAGTCTCAGTATCCCTGCCTTAGTCTTTCTTTCCTCCCTAATGTACTTATTAAAGATGTTATCCCCCCTTCTTAACAGAGTTGGGTATCTTTTCCTCGGTTTGGGCCTTTGCTATTCTGACTGCCTTCCCCGTTTCCTTCTGCCTTAACTGGCACAGTTCTCTGTCCTGCTCCTTCTGTGTTTCCTTATACTTCCTGAATGCTATCTTTTCTCCTTTACCTTCCCCGACACTTCTTCTGAGAACCATAGTGTTTTTTTCTTTCGTTTTGATTTGTTTATTTGCTTCGCACAAAAGCTTGTTGCCTCTGTGATGGCGGTTTTGATGTTTCCACATTGTTGCTCTACCCCACCTTCTTGCCTGTTTGCTAGTGCTTTTCTGAGGCACTCTCCCATTTTGATAAAATCAGCCCTCCTGAAGTCCAGTACCTTCATTTTAGTATGGATCGACTCTACAGGTAAGTTTATTGTGAACCACACTGTTTGGCGGTCACTTGTTCCCAGATGGGTACCCACTTCAAGATCATGGCTAGGGTGTCCAAACAAAACTTCCGCTCCACCCCTAGCCACCCAATACTTTTTATCCACCTTTCTGTCCACTGGTGGTATAGAAGTAGGGGCATGCGGGACGTTCATAACCTGCTTCTTTAAGGATGGGCAACAAAACCCTTTTAGAGGCTGGTACATCCATCATTTCCCTATTGTCCTGTTCCTCCTCCTCATCGGCCGATTCCTGGGTAGGGAGGTCCAAGGACTGGGCCACTTGCTTGATGAACTGGAAATGTGAGGTAAAGTCCTCAGTTCCCTTATCAGGGGAGTCAGGATGATGAGGACTAGGGAAAATATCTGGTTCAATAGGTTCCCTGTAGTCCTCAACAGCATCCTCGTCAAATTCTTCCTCAAAAGGTCTGTTTTGGGTTCCAAGGAACTGGGAACCGAAGCAGAGCCTGAGGTAGTCAACCGGATTCGGGTTAACCGGCTGAAGCGACTGAATATTGCATATCGCATTCGTTATCTCTTCAGCAGTTGGAACCAATGCCTTCAGTTGCAGTTCAACCCCTGAATATTTTTCCTTTCTTTGTTTCCCTGCGGGTGTCGGGTTAGTGACTGGTTCAACAGGTCTTTTCTTTAAGGAGGAACTACCATCCTTGTCAGAGGGCTGATCCTCCGGATCTTTATGGCTCACAGCCGTCTTGTCTGCTGCCGGTTCATCAGTTTTCTCTGACATCTTCTCCTGCAGTCTCTTAAATTGCCTGTCAAGCGTTGACTGAGGGAAGTATTTACAAATGTCGCAGTCCTCCTTGAGGTGGTCAAACCCCAGACAAAAATACACAAATAAGATGAGGATCTGCCCTTGCAAATGGTTCCCCACACTCTGTACAATACTGGAAACCAGTGGGTCCCGTTCATTTCTTGGCCTGACATTAACCAGTTGGTTAACACCGAAACAAACCGAGAATTACTCCAGTTAACAAATTCAAATTTTAAATAATTAAGCAGATCGCCTTACCAGATGGTTCAAAGTATTTTTTATCTAAACGGAGAAAAGAAAGAAATATCTGTTCCTTCCCGGTTGAAAGAACCAAGGAGGAACCAAAAAAACAAACTAACTCTAAATCTAGACTAATTCTACCTGTGACAAAGAACAGCGATTCAAAAAACGAAAAATTAAACTGACTTTCGAATAAACAGAGAAATAAAATCATTCAGTCAAAGTGAAGGAGAGCTCTCCAGAGACGTCTTACTGAGGCAAGCGTAGTAAAGAATCTGACAGAAACAGAAAGTGCAACAAGGGACAGTGATTTGAAAACCGAGCTCGAGTCTAACATTTCACTATCAGCAAAGGTTCTATTAACCATTTTGGCTCCAGGGCAGTCCTATAGTGAGACCATACTGCACTTGTCAGAATACAGTAAGATTTCCTGGGGTTTGAAAATAAAAAAGTGTCTCTGTCATGGCTGTACCAGACTCAAGCTGACACACAGAACCTCTTACCCACTTGAGACAGAAGCCACTGAGGAATCAGAAACACAAGGTTACATGCCAGGAAGGACATCAGCTTGACAATCTTGAGGTTTGGACAGAACTGGTGGTGGTGTAGTCAAACCAGACTAGGACTTTTCATCTCTACAAGGAGTGCAAACATTTGCAACCTCCAGGTCCCCCTTACCTGGAAGTGCAGTAGTGCAAGTGAGTTCATTAGGGAGCTGGAACTGTGTAGGGTTCCTCTCCATGGCCGCTGCAATCAACAGCTCAAAAGGCCGTTTCAGCTGGGGCTGTGTGCAGTCCAGTTCCAAGACTGTGGACTCATCGTCCACATCAATCATATCGTCATCTGAATTTGGTGTCTCTGTACTGGCGCTGGATGTTGGCGTGGTTGGCCGGCTTGCCCTCCTTTCCATAAATTTCGCCTGTGCAATGGCTCGGATGTTAATCCCGCTGCCTTTCTCCAATATGTCGAAGTCATTCGTTGGGGAGATTGTTCTTCTGCCTGAGTGCTTGTCCACTACCCCGTTGATCTGGCCAAACTCTTTCTTCTGTTCCCGTTTCTGTAAGATAGAGGGATATGTCTGTCAAATGCCTGTCACAGACCAGAACACAACAACTTCAAGTTTCTATTACAAAGCAGATGTAGTTAGAATTACAGGCCAGCCGACAGCTATGCACGTGTTCTTTCACGATGAGGTGGCAGGCAGCATTTTCACCATGACAGAGAATAGTCATGCAGACAAATGACACAAGGGCAGAACCTTTTTTTTTTATTATTTTATTTACTTTATTACTAAAAACTATATACATCCCAAATGCCCTTGCGTCGAATAATCTCCTCTTCATAAATACTATGCAGTAGTGGAAAAGATGACTGTGGATTCACGAGCTGTGCTACATCAACTGTTTTTTGACTCCTTCAATTAACCAATTTTTTTTTTTAGCAAGAACTCAGTTAAAAAAAAAAATGCTGCAACGTGTAGCATCAGGGTGCAACCTTGGGTGTCCTAGGGCAGGCACTTTTAGCTGGGGACATGTATGGTTTTCCAGTGCCTGTCAACTGTGGCATTTAAGGCTGTTGCTGCACCTTCGTCTGTCCCAATCTCCCCCCATGTTCACTTCAGGCCCCTTAATCGCACACACAAACACCTTGTCCCAGGCATCCACAGGCAGCGGGATTTTAAGGCACATCTGAAACAGCGTGTTACTAATGTGCTGCATAAATGCATGAGTGAACCTGCACTTGGGATCGCATGTCAGGTCAGCATTATGAAATCCTCTGTGAAGAAGCGTGGGAGTGTTCAGAGTGAAGAGTCAGGCTGGCACTAAGAGCAGTCAGTATTGTGGATGACTGTCGGTACAGCACGGGGTTTTTTGACTGGGAATTGCACTCTCCCCAAGTAAGCTAGAAACATTTTACTTAGTAGACAACTTCGGTACTGCTGCCCTGACTGGCTTTAGACAGCAGGTGACAAACTCACTAGAAGACAGAGGAGTCACAGACTGAAAAGGCAAAAAAAAAGAAAAAAAAAATAATTACTCAAGGTAGACAAGGCAGAGGGCCCTGGGAATAGTGTTTGCAGCCCTCCTCTCTCTCATTCTCCTATCTACAGTCTGTTTTAAAATTTTTGTTTTACAAAAGAAGCGAGTGATGGGAAATATAAGGCTCCAATTCCTTAATCATCAGGACTGTTTTTTTTTTCCGGATGCTTCGATGTCACTCAGTGTTCAGCTGGCCCGGTGGCGCTGAGGGTTGAGGCGCAGAACGCCACACCTCATGCCACGCCATCGACTCGGATTCGGGAATGAGCCCGGGTGCCAGCAGGAGAGGGAGAGGACTGAGCATCCGATGGACTGCTCTCCTCCTCCCCTGGGGTGGGATCCAGGGCCCGTTTGGTGCAGTAGGGACCTCTGGTGGACACGGAAGTCATTTGAGAACTGAGCCACATAAGAGGGGTGGAGTGACGGCAGATGGCAGCGACCAGGATTGCGCAGACGTCAATGCACATCACACTCGGGGGGGGGGGGGGCTGCCCTTGGATAGGCAAAGGCACCAACACCACCCCCGAAGCACCAGGCACTCTTCTCTCCTGGGCAGAGTCCAGCCCAGCACACTACATTTCAGACACAGTGCCTTGGGCAGGCAGGGCGGCCCCACCTTGGGGGTTCAGAGCTGGGGTGTCCGCCAGGATGAGGAGGTGTCTCAGGTAGGAGGTCGAGCTTGGGGTAGTGGTGCCTGCCGGAGAGTGTTCCTCGGTGGACGGTGTAAAAATAACATACCAAAAAAAAAAAATCACTCAGTGTTCAGCGATTTATTGAGGCTTTGTATGAAATTAAGTTTTTGTGTAATTACTAAGTTTGACAGACTCAACATTTATTTATTGCAGTGATTACTTAACTCAGAACTTATACAGGGTATTGTGTAAATAATCTAAAAAACTAACTGCAAGCGTGACAAGGAATAATGGGTTACTCAACTGTAACCATAGTTCTAGGAGTGGTATATGGTTCAAATCCACACTCTGGCAGTTCCACTGGAATGCAGTGATTGGCCAGAACATCTTTAGGCTAAGCTCCTCCCATCACCCGGGCAGATATATCCCCAGATTCTGCCCCACATCAGATCTTGCACACTGGAAGCAGAATCAAGTGCCACTTGCCAGGAGAGGCTGGGCGGGTTGTGCGAATGTGAACCATATACCCACTCATAGAACTACGGTTACAGGTGAGTTACTCTTCTAGGGGTGTGGATATGGTTCACTTATCCATACTCTGGAATACTCCTAGCAGTTCTCTGGGAGAAGGGAGCAAGCCATGTACCTCTAGTTGGCGAACAGAGACTGAAGAACTGAGGTCCCAAAGCACGCATCTCAGCGTGACTTGAGGTTGATGCGCTAATGGGAAATGGAAGGTGTGTGCTGACTTCCATGTAGCAGCCCAACAGATCTACTGTATGGATACATCCCTGGAAGCTACCACCGAGGCAGTGATAAGTCTGGTGGAATGAACCCTAATCCCGACGGAAGGTTCCCTACTAGCCAACCTATAGCAGAGGTCGGTGCAAGATGTAATCCACCTTGCAATCATCCACTTTGCTGTCCATCTGGCCACGCACAGCTTCAGCATAAATGACCAACAGCTAGCAAACCTGTCCCCGAACTCCAGCCATACACTCCACATAATATGACAGCACACTCTGCAGGTGCAGGGTATGGAGCCCCCTTCGGACGGCCTCTAAAGAAGGGCTGATAAAGTACACCAGTACATTAATCACCTGGTTACGGTGAAACTCCGATATCACCTTTGGGAGGAACTCAGAGTTGGGCGAAAGACAGCTCTGACCCTGTGGAAGACCAAATAGGGAGAATCCATTGAGAATGCCTAGAGTTCCCCCATCCTTCCGGTAAATGTAACTGCCACCAGGAAGGCTATCTTCCATGACAGGTGCGACAACTTGCACCCATGCATCATCCTGAAAGGCTTGCCCAGGAGCACTAAGTCCAATGATGGAGGTGGTTCACGCATTGGTGGAGACAAGTAGCAGAGGCGCTTGACCACCTTCTCCTGGGCCACAGTCGACTCACTGGACCATGCCCAGTAAGCAGAGGTGGCTGCCAGGTGCACCTAAAGGGTTGCCGCTAGCAGTCCCAGCTGGGAAAAGGACCAGAGGTAGTCCAGGATGCTAGCCACAAGGTAGGCAAGGGGGATCAAGCTCCTTGCCCCGACACCAAATGGAAAATCTCTTCCATGCATAGCACCTACAAGTTGAATCCTTCCTGGAGGCCTCCACAATCTGGAGGACATTCTCAGAAAGACACAAGGCCTGGAACTCTAGCTGCTCAGGAACCAGGCCGTGAGATGCAGGGACTGAAGGTTCAGGTGCAGGACTGTCCCCTAACATCTGATCAGCAGGTCTGGGAGAAGAGGAGAGGAGTTCACTGCAGAGACCTGCTGCTGTGACTGAGGAGATCCAGGTACCAGAACTGCCTTGGCTAGTCTGGAGCTCTCAGGATCATCCAGGATTTGTCCTTCCTGACCTTGACTAGTACCCTGTGGCTCAAGGGGAAGGTAGGAAAGGCATACACGAGGCCCATGGTCCAGGGCCTCATGAAGGCATGCCCCATCAGTGTCCTGGACTATTGGGGGGTGCACAAAAGAGCCTCAGTTCAGCGTTCTCCCTGGAGGCAAACAGGTCCACAAAGGATAAGCCCTACAAGGAGAACAGGTGGTTCACCACCTCCTGAGTCAGAGATCACTCGTGCGACATCTCTCCTACTCAACTGAGTGCGTCTGCCAGCTGACTGTTCTCTCTTGCGACATGAATTGAAAGGAGATCAGTGCCCAGGCTGCGCATGAGGGTCCAGGGGCAGAGTGCCTATCAACACAAAGGAAGGGAGTGTGACGCCCTGTCTGTTCAGGTAAAACATGGTCCTGTCCTAGTGTTGTCCATCTGGACTTGAATGAACTGACCCCTAATTAGTGGAGAAAATTCCATCTGTGCCAAGTGCAGTGCATGGAGCTCCAGCAGATTTATGTGGTGACAAGACTTCCTGGACGACCAATGCCCATGGGTCGTGTGGTCTCCCAGCTGTGCTCCCCACCCTACCAGAGATGCATTCATCATCAGCATGATGGTCAGCTCTGGGCAGACAAATGGGATTCCTTCCTCCAATGTTCCGGTACCAGCCACCACTGAATGGCATCCCACACTGGCTGGGTCACTGTAACCGGCTGGCCCAAGTGGCCTAGGCGCTGGGATCACACTGACAGACCAGTTCCCACTGAAGTGGCGCATCTGCCAGTGGGCCCAGTGGAGTATGCTGCTGCAGGATGTCATGTACCCTAGCATCTGTAGGAAATCCCAGACAGGGCACAAGATCCCAACCTGAAATGTGATCGGGCAAAGCAGGTAAGATCCTGTGCCCAGTCAGCTGGCCTGCAAGGAGTCTAGTTCTGCCCCAATAAACAATCACCTGCTTTGGTACAAGTTCAGATTTATCTGGGTTGACCAACAGGCCCAAGTCTCGGCAAGTCTGGAGAGCCAGGTCTGTGGATCTCTCCATGACCTCTCTGGATGGACCAGCTATCAGCCAGTCATCCAGGTAGGGATATACTCTGACCTCAGGCACTGCAGGTGGGCCACCACCACTACTATAATTTGGTGTAGACCTTTGGAGCAGAGGAGAGGCCAATGGGCATGACCTGGAACTGATACAGGACCCCCCCCTTCTGCTTGGAAACAGAGGTACCACTGTGGGACCTGTGGAAGAATGCATTCTGGAGGTCAAGGAAGCAAAACCAAATATTGTGCACCAGGGATGGTATAATCTGGCTCAACGTGACCATCCGGAACTTGTGCTTCCACTCGCACTGGTTGAGATCATGTAGATCCAGTATGGAGGACCAGGCCAGAGCCCCCCACTTTGGGACCTGGAAGTAACTGGACACATTATTCTGACTGGCCAGGACACGGGTTATTGCCCCTTTCATAAGGAGTGGAGCAATGTCCTCCCTGAGGGCAGACAGCATGTTCAGACACACCTCGGACTCTCTAGGTGTGTGGAGGCAGTAGGGCGAGACAGCCTCAAAGTCTAGAAACCATCATCTGCCCACTACATCCAACACTAACTTGTCAGTTGTGATAGTGTACCAACGTGTCAAGAAGTGATGTAGCCAGCCTCCAATGGGGAAAACAGAGGTGGAAGGATGACACCCCCCCAACCCATCACTGGGAAGTTTTTGCGGTGGCACCAGTGGCTGCTGCTGGAGGGGCACCACTACCCCTGCCTCCCCCTTTTTAGTACTCTGGGCCCAGGACTACCGCTTGGGGTGACAGGCCTGAAACTGCCCTTGCTTGGGCTGCTGCCAGGGAGGCTGTGACTGAAAGGAATGGTACTGGAAAGCTTGTTTCGTAGACGACTTTTTCTGGTCCTTCTGGGACAAAGTAACAGAGTCAAGGGTGGGATTGGAGTTCTCAATCCAAGTGAGATGCCTTTCCACCCCAGGACCAAAGAGGTTGGTGCCTAGGAATGGGACATCGGTCAACTTCTGTTAGGTGTCCATTGTACAGGTGAACAAACGCAGCCAAACCATGCGATGCATGGAGAAAGCCTCTGCCACCGCACGGGCACAAGATTCACAAATGTCCAAGGCTGTTTGAAGCTGGTGTTCAGCCAGTGATTGACCATGGTATCTGATGATCTCCACCACCATCTGCTGCTCTGGATGGAGGTGGGGGAGGACTGCATCAAAGATTCCCATCAGGAATTACCATAATTAGCCATCATGACGCCACAATTAGCCTGATGGAGACCCAGAGTAGCTGCAATGTACACCTTTGTCATGGCATGGTCAATCTTACAGGAGTTCTGGTCTAGAGGCTTGTCCACGATCCCCTGGTGTCCAGACTTACAGAACACCAAATCTGTAACCAGACCTTCAGCCAAAGGGTGGTTCAAAAACCCTGAAAGGAAGTCCCAAGATGGCCTGAGCCACTTAGAAGGCAACTCCCAGGGATTCATACCCAGTCCAAAATGTCAATAAGAGGGTACTTATAGGGAAGGTGATTGAGAAAGTAGTTGCGATACAGCTGGATGACCACCTGACCATCCATAACATCTACGAATCTCTCCAGTCCGGTTTTCGAAAGAGGCATAGTACTGAGACGGCGCTGGTTCGGGTGCTCAATGATCTCCTGACGGTGAGAGATCGGAGAAGCCATTCTATCTTGGTGCTCCTTGATCTCTCCTCAGCCTTTGACACCATAGACCATGGGGTGCTGCTTGGACATCTGGGGTCCACCTGTGGACTGACAGATACAGTCCTCAGGTGGTTTACATCTTTCCTCACTGGCAAGAATCAGAGAGCGGTGTCTTGGATTTTCTCCTTGGACCCATTCTCCCTGCCTTGTGGGGTCCCTCAGGGTTCAGTGCTGTCCTCCACGTTGTTTGCAGTGTATATGCTGCCCCTCGGAGACATTGCAAGATGGTATAGGCTGAGGTTTCACTGTTATGCTGATGATACCCAGTTCTACCTGTCTTTTGCCCCCGACCAGGATAGAGCTGTCTCTGTACTTAATTCCTGCCTTGCTGAAATCCAGGACAGGATGAATTTGAGCTGCCTGTCTTTTGCAAGGTATATCTTCTGTTATTGCTTTATTTTTCTTTGTAGCAAAGTGTTTCTTACAGGGTATATCTTCTCTGAAATTATTACAGGTGGAGCTTACGTTTCTGTGACTTTTTTATCATTGGGCTAAGCAAAATAACTGTTTGACACTGTGTTTTATTTTATTCTTGTGTTTTTTTTTTTGTTGAAAAGGTTTGTTGTCTCAGAGGTGTTTCAGTCTCTTCCTCACATTGAAGGAGCTAATTGCTTTCCTCCACAGCTCTTCAAAGGATTAGGTGTGTATGTGGGGGTGGAGCTGACAAACTTTCAGTAATTTCCAACAAAAGAAGGGTTAAAAAGTCAGGTTAGTCGATATCTTGGAGGTAGAAGACTTGGTTTGCTGGCCAAGGCACCTAGCTTCACCTGAGCTCTTTCCTTCTAAGACTGCTTGAAAGGCAGAGTAGAGAAACTTACCAGAGCAAGAGAAAAGGATTAAGACTTATTTTGGCTAAGCAGATTTACTGTCTGGTGGTGTTTTTATTTTTTACTCACAGGGATTGCTACTGTTTGTTGCTAACATTTCATTGCTTTATTTTTCTCTGTAGCAAAGTGTTTCTTACAGTGTATATCTTCTCTGAAATTATTACAGGTGGTGCTTTACAGGTTTTACAGTTTTATCTAACATTAGGATAAGCTTTCAGGGTTATTGCATTTGTTGTTGACTGATTGTTTCTGCTCTTACCTCCTTGTTCTTTCGTCCGTGGTTTTTCTTTTTCAGCAGGGGAAGGGCCCAGCCACCCACCCCACCACCCCGCACTACACTCCACTCCTTTTACAGGGTACCACAGTTGTGACATTTCCTGTGGCAGCACAGGAAGGGGTGGATCATTGGGGCCTCCACAAGGTGAGCTCATTTACAGGGGCACTAGTAATTTAACTTGTTATAACAAGTTAAACAAAACACAATCAAACCATTACTTGCATTTTTTCCCTTTTTTTCCTTCTAATTACTCTGACTAGGTTATAAACCCAGCAACTTATCTGGAATGGATATCATTAACTGCAGGTACTGTGGAACAATTTTCAGAAGGACAGTCTTACAGGATTTAGGACACTGTCCTACATGCTGGGCCTTTGGAGATCTTAGGGCTCAGCTCCGGGCAGCATGGGCAGAGATTGCACACCTCAAATTTCATATTCAAGAGGAAATACATTATAAGAACCACCCGCCATTTCCCCAGCATCCAACAGAAAAACCTCGACCACAGAGGGTAGTTGGTCCAGGAGGCTGGCAGGTGGTTAGGAGGGGCAAATCGGGTGCCCCATCACTCTCTGCTCTCCAACATATTACCTCCAAAAAATATATAAACACTACAAACAGGTATCTGCCTCTATCTCTGAAATCAAACAAAGAGGCAGAAGACACTGCAGAGCAGGACACTGCAGCACAGGAGCTAGCACAACAAAACTCACCCAAATCAGGAACCAAAACAAAAAAAGCAAAAAGGAAATCCAAAAAACTTCTGATCATAGGAGACTCCATGATTCAGGGAGTTGATACCCATCTCCAACCAGGGGTAATGGTCAGATGTCTCCCAGGTACATCAGCATGGAGAGACACTGACCGCATTGCTAAAATTGTTCACAAAGCAGGAGAAAACATTGATGTCCTAGTACACAAGGGACTAATGATCCGTCAAGCCGGTCAGCTGTGGAGACCAAGGAACACCTGACCAGGCTGGGTGACAAACTATCATCTATTTAGTCCGGCATCTCCTTCTCTGAGATCCTGCCAGTCTGGGAGAGGGGAGCAGATGGACGGAAGGTCAGAGAAGGGGAGATAGGGGAGCTAAACACGTGGCTCAAAGGCTGGTGCCAGGAAAAAGGACACAAATTTGTAGGGAACTGGCAACAGTTCTGGGAGCGAAAGTTCTTTAAATTTGATGGACTGCATCTGACTAAGGAGGGAGTCAGTGCATTGGGGCAGAAGTTTGATGTCTTTGCAGCACATTTAAACTAGCAAATGGGGAGAGGGGTGCAGCACTCCATACGTCGAATGGGAAGAACACCCCTCCCCCCTCAGCTAGTGGTCAAACAGGGATTCAGCATGTTTGCAGTTCATTTGCATCACCAGGTAAGAAAAAAGGTTTGTCTCCCCATACGACGCACAGGGGTAATGCCAAACCTCACCCAACAACTAACACACGAAATCTGGCCAATGGAAAATCATGTACACAAATGCTACAGCCTGGGAAATAAGATCCCAGACCTGCAGGCAATAATGTCAGGAGGGCTAAACTGGACATAGTAGCAATTAGTGAGACATGGTTTACCAGTAACCACACTTGGGAGACTTCAGTACCTGGCTATGTATTGTTCAGAAGAGACCGAGGTGCAAAAAGGGGAAGAGTGGCACTGTATGTCAATGAAAAATATCAAAGCTACAGAAATTCAGAATACACATAAGGAGCCATAAGAACTGTGGGTCACCCTGGAAACAGGAAATGGGACAGCCATAAGAACTGGGGTTGTCTACAGGCCCCCAGACCAGGGGAAGACATAGACACATTACTGTTAGAAGATATACAAAACATGACAGCTAAAGGAGGTTCTGATAATGGGAGACTTAAACATACGGATACAGACTGGTCAATACCAACAGGAACATCTGCCAGAACTAGACACATAGTGGATTCCCTGCAGGGAGGGCCTCAAACAACTGGTACAGCAACCCACAGAGACAGGGCTATCCTAGATCTATTGCTGACTAACAGGGAAGGGATCACAGATCTCAGGTGAGAAGGTCACCTGGGGGCCAGTGACCATCACATGGTATGGTTCAATTTGGCTACTACATCTAAATCATCCCATTCCAAGGCGAAAATATGGGACTTCAGAGGAGCTGACTTTGATAAGATGGCCAACAGAGTTAAGGTAGCCCTGGCAAAAGAAACACAGGTGAGGGGTACAGGCAAAGTGGGCAAGCATTAAGGATGCAATACTTGAAGCAACATCCATTGTGTTAGACAGAAAAGGAGTGCAAAGAAGAAGAGAAACCACTTTGGTTCTCAAATACAGTAACAGAAAGGTCAGAGCCAAAAGGCTGGCCTTCCAGGATTATAAAGGAACACAGCGGGATGAAGATAGGGAGGCATACCAAACTGCCCTAAGGGAAGCAGGGAAGGCAGTAAGACAGGCAAAGTCCCAAACTGAGAAAACACTAGCACAAACAGTAAAAGAAAGTAACAAGACTTTCTATAGATACATTAGTGAAAGGAGAAAGTCCAGAGGGGGTATTGCTAAGCTTAATGGAGAAAAGGGAGCATGTGAGGAGGAGGACCCTGTAAAGGCATCTATACTAAATAGATACTTTTGCTCAGTATTTACTGAAGAGAAGGTGAGGGCAGGGCCCACAGCTCAGCATCATGGACACTGGGGAGGGAGGTGAGCACTACTCCCTTCACAAAAAGGGTCCTACAAGAGCTTGCTAAGCTCAGGGTGGATAAGGCAATGGGACCTGATGGCATATATCCCAGGGTACTTAAGGAGCTAAAGGTGGAACTAGCAGAGCCATTAGCAGAACTGTTTAGTGAGTCTCTGAGCACAGGAGAGATCCCAGAAGACTGGAGAAGGGCTCATGTGATCCCGCTCCACAAGAGTGGTAGCAGGCGGGAGGAGGCGGGGAACTACAGACCAGTCAGTCTTACCTCAGTAGTGGCCAAGATTATGGAGGCACTCCTTAAGGAAAGGATAGTGCAACACCTAGAATCCATAGGGGCACAGGATCAAAGACAGCATGGGTTTACAAAAGGAAGGTCCTGTCAAACTAATCTCATAGATTTCTTTGACTGGGTAACCAGAGTGGTGGACCAAGGGGGAGCAGTTGATGTCGCCTACCTTGACTTCAGCAAAGCTTTTGACACTGTTCCACATAGAAGATTGATAAATAAGCTGGGTAGGCTTGGGGTGGGTCAGAAGTTGGTCAACTGGGTGGCAAACTGGTTGACGGGCAGAAAACAGAGAGTGGTGGTAAATGGTATACAGTCAGAAGAGATGCAAGTCACAAGTGGGGTACCTTAGGGATCAGTCCTGGGGCCAGTCCTCTTCAACATCTTCATTAGTGACCTTGCAGATGGACTAGAGGGTAAGGTTTGTCTGTTTGCAGATGACACCAAGATCTGCAACAGAGTAGATGATCCAGATGGGGTGGGCAGAATGAGAAAGATCTGGATAAACTAGCAAAATGGTCAGAAGATTGGCACCTACAGATTTAATGCAAAGAAGTGCAAAATCATGCACATAGGGAAGAGAAACCTGAAGCCACCATATAGGCTGGGAGGAGTTGCTAGCAGTCACAAAGGAAGAAAGAGACTTGGGCATCATCATCACTGATGACCTGAAATCATCAAGCAGACCTCTAAAGCAGTAGGTAAGGCTAGGGGGTGTTAGGGTGTATTAGTAGGGGTATCGCAAGTCGTAAGAGGGAGGTAATAATCCTCTTTACAAGACACTGGTTAGGCCCCATCTGGAGTACTCGCGTGCATTGGAGGCCACACCTTCACAAGGACATTAATCCAAATTGAGGCAGTCCAGAGAAGGGCAAATCAAATGGTGCAGGGACTGCATCAGAAGACATATGAGGACAGATTAACAGAGCTCAATATGTATACCCCTTGAGCAAAGGAGGGAGAGGTGATATGATCGAGGTATTCAAACACCTTAAGGGCATTAACAAGGTGAAAGAGTCTAACATGTTTAAATAAAAAAAATAGCAGGACAAGAGGACACAGCATGAGATTAGAGGGGGCCGATTAAGGGAATGTGAGGAAATTCTTTTCACAGAAAGGGTGGTGGATGCATGGAATGGCTTACCACAAGAAGTGGAGGCTATGAATACAGTGCAGGGCTTCAAACAGGCATGGGATAGGCATAAGGGAGCAATACAAATGACTATGAATAGATAGGCCACTGACAGAGCAAAGGCCAATGGCACATTTATAAGGTAGAAAAAGAAATGGGCAGACTGGATGGGCCTTGCAGTCCTTATCTGCCGTCAATTTCTATGTTTCTATGCCTAAAAAGTTGAACTCCGGAAAGATGGAGGTGATGGTAGTGGACCCGGGTTGCCGAATAGAGGGGGTTGCGGGCTGTCCAGCCCTCTGGAATTTTTCTTGGGGGCTCTCAGATCCTAACCTCTGAACAGGTGCGAAACCTGGGGGTATTTCTTGATGACGGGCTGACTTTACGAGCTCAGATATTGGCCGTCGTCAAGACTTCCTTTTATCATTTTAGGAATATCTCCAGGATTAAGCACCTGGTTCCGTCCGGGGACCTGCCATCTTTGGTCCATGCTTTTGTGACCTAGCACCTAGATTATTTTAATTCCCTGTACTTAGAGCTGTCTGGAGTTGATATCTGTCACCTGCAGCTCATGCAATGCGGCAGCACGACTATTGACGGGAATCTCCCGATCTTCCCATATTACACCTGTGCTGCGCGATCTGCACTGGCTGCCGATTAGGTGGCAGATCACCTTTGAAGTCAGTTTACTGACTTACAAAGCCCTACATGGACTGGGCCCCGATTACTCGAAAGAGCTCCTTGTGCCTTACCGCCCCGGTGCGACAGCTGCATTCGGCTGACAAGAGGTTGCTAGAGATTCTGAGGGTGTTTTTGAAATCTTCTGGGGCTCATGCATTTATGCACGCAGCCACGACCCTCTGGAATTCTCTACCCCGTCAGTTTTGGGAGTGCACGACTGTGGGGGGTGGGGTTTAAACAGGCCCTGAAAACCTATTTATGGTACCATGCTTTTGGTGGCAGCAATTAAATTTAGATCCCCTGACAATTTTATTGTCTGTTAATAGTTTTATCATGATCTTTTATCTTTCTATAAAGAGCCTTGATGGCTGAAAGGCACTGTGAGAAATAAAATTTATTATTACTTAGCCTTCTTTTGAACTGGCTCTAATGGGATCGACATGGACTCCGAGATACGTCGGAGCAGCCCACCGAAGGACACTGGCGCAGAGTCGGTAGAAGTCTCCTTGACCGAGCCACAGTCAAAGAGCTGAGTCCCTAAGGAGGCCATGGACTCCTGATCCAAGTGATATGATATCTCCTCGAAGACCGCCCTTGGCTGCTGTTTGTCATGGACCTTCCGAGAATCCTCACCCGAGGTAATCCAAACCGACAACTGGCCAGGCAAGCCAGGAGCTGAACGGCCGGCCTCCTTGGCAGACTGCTGGTATGGAAGCTCCACAGTAATCAGTGGAGGAGCGGGGAGCACCCGCAGAACCTGGACCAGCGGGACAACCACTGGTTCCTGTTAAGGGACCAGAGGTCCTTGGGGTAGAGCCCTACCCTGCCCAGCAATGGCCCACTGCTGCCAGAGGAACTCCTCATAGCACCGGTGCATCTTCCGACAGTGCCTCTCTTCATCCGAGGAGGAGGATGAGGAAAGTTGACAGTGGTGGCTCCTGGTCTGTGCATGGCCATGAACGCCTTGACCGCCACCTCGATCGAGACCTTGTCCGGCAACCGCTATGTCAACAGCAGGAGGGGTCTTCCTGAGGAAGGTCGTAGATTACGTGCTTACCAGCATTTAGCAACAAGGGGAAAGACCCGACCTCGGGTGGAGGCTGGTCCCTGGAAGGAATGACTGGGGTCACTGACTGGTCCACATCTTCCTGAACAAGGAAAGGGAACACCGAGGCCAACTCCTTGGCCTCGTCTCGTCTGACAAACGGTCAACTAAGTCGAGAAAAATCTAAATGGCTTGGCTGACCAGAGCGGAGGTAGACTGGCTAGATGGTGGAGCTGAAAAGCCTTTGACCTGCCTGACCAGCCCCTTGGCCGAGGGACGCTCAACAGCTGTCAAGCAATCGGGTGAGTTGAGAGACTGGGAGGACTGCGATCTCTCCCCATCCCATGACTGGCAACAGCCGTGTTTAGATTTAGAACCACAGAAAACAGGCCTCTTCACCATGGCGGGGCAGGGCTCTCCCCCGTGCTCTGGAGGGACCCAAACATATCACAGAACTGTCCGTGAAAGTCCCTCTGACGCTGGCCCCAGGTGGGAACAGTGCCATGACCAAAGGAGGTGCCTGCTACAGCAGCCGCAATTTCCACCTCAAGTGCTGCAAGCTGAGCAGCAGACCCAGATGTAGCTGAGGGCTTTTGTGGTCCATACAACAATCCATCGGATCCCCTACCGAAGGCCAGCCCAGCACGAGCTGGAGCTTCCTGTCTGCGAGGGTGTCAGGGAGCATGGATAAGCATAGGCTGCACCTAGCCACACAGTGTTGCCCACCCAGGCAGTACATGCACGTGCCGTGTGGATCAGTGACCAACATCTTCTGGCGGTACCAAACACAGTATTTAAATTCTGGTTTCTTATGTTCTATCATTGGTCCACAGAGGGAGTCAAAAGAACGTGAAACTAAACTCCAGTAACTTAAAACACTTTGAAAGGAACTGTTCACTAATGTGTCAGAAAAATCGTAAGCAGAGCACAAAGAAGGTGACCTGTTCTTCCAGTGGAAAGAAAGATCTGACATCACGAGGCAGAGTCGGGTCCCTTTAAGGATAGGGATAAGAGTTTTAGGGTATTACATGAACACGAAGTCATAGTGCTGGTGGACTTCAACATCAATTGGCTGTCTCAGGACTCCACCACATACAAGGATGCAGTCTCTTCCATCAACTTCCTCCAGCTCGTGGAACTACCTACCCGTACAAACTACAGGACAGGTACCAGTACCTTGTTGGACTTAGTAGTAACCAACCACCCTGAATGCATCTCTGGGCTAAAAATGCTCCCAGACTCCCTAAGTGACCATTCACCCATCATCCTTGCCTGGTCCAATAAGGCCAATAAACCGCGCCCAAAGCTGATAACGTCCCGCTTATTAAAAAACGGCATGTTAGGCCTCTTCAAGCAGTACCTCCTGCAACTGAACTGGACACCTATCCTAAAAGCTAATGATGTTAACATAGCACTGTGCAAATTCATAGCTATTTTCAATTCTGCTTGTGATTTATTTGCCCCTTTAACCAAAAGGAAAATTAGTGGCTTGCATAAAATGCGGATAACCCCTCCCCTCCTTGCCCAGTTGAGTTCCAGAGACCACCTATGGCATAAGTACAAACATATTCTCTCTGGCCAGGACCTGCAAAACTACAAGGCTATGCGGAATAAATGCACCGGGCTAAGGCTAACTACCACAGACGCGAACTTAACTCCTCCTGGGGTGACAGCAGCCGTTTCTGGGATATTATTAATGCTATCATCCGGAAAAGTGATACCACGGCACCCACACTGCTGAGCCACAATGGATCTCTCATACCAGACCCCAGATCCATCGAGACATCTTCAACAAAGCCTTCACTGACCTCAGTACAGTGCTCCCCCAGTTTCCAAGACCAAGTTGGTTCCACCCATCCCACCCCCACAGTCCCCCACAACACACAAGCCCCCATTCTACCTCAGAGTCCTATCTAAAACTGAAGTAAAAAAATACCTCGTCAAAGTCCTTGGGAAATCCAGGCACAGCTCCGAGGGTCTCGACCTAAAATTAGTCTCACTTACCCTTGATGAACTGCTAACCCCACTAATCTCTATCGTAAATCTATCCCTCACCACAGGTACCTTCCCTAGCGTTTGGAAAGCTGCCATAGTAACCCCTGTCCATAAAGCTGGTAGTAAGTCGGACCACGCCAACTACCGGCCAATTTCAATCCTACCACCTATCTCAAAAGCCCTCGAGCGAATAGTCTACAACCAGCTGACAGCTCACCTCAATAAATACCAACTACAATGCCAGCAGCAGCACGGCTTCTGTCAACACCACAGCACTACCACTGCATTTCTCGAGTTCACGGGCTACATTCATAATGCCTTCTACCAGGGGCACTTGGTGGGAGCAACCTTTATTGACCTCACCAAGGCCTTTGATATGGTCAACCATGACCTCCTCCTGGCACAACTAGAGGTTACAGGACTCTCCTCCGACTCCCAGTGCTGGTTCCGTAGCTACCTCTCGAGGCGTGTTCAGCAGGTAAAAATAAGCAATGTACTCTCTGACCCCCTTTAAGTGTCCCTTGGAGTCCCCCAAGGCTCCATCCTTGGCCCTCTCCTCTTTAGCCTCTTTGTAAATAACCTACCACTAGCCTGCCGACAAAAAATCTGTCTCTACGCTGACGATGCGGTGATCTACTCCAGTCATTCTGACCCTATCATTCTGGAACAGCGTCTCCAACAGGGCTTCAACGACATTGAAGCCTGGTTTAACAAAGCTAAACTCCTAATCAACCACAAAAAGACGAAGACCACGCTCTCTGTCTAAGCGCATAGCTGCCACCCTTAATATACAGAATCTACACAAGATCACCATTGAAATAGTCTCCAACTTCAAACACCTGGGCCTCAACCTTGACAGCTCCCTCTCATATGTGGCACACATCGACCACGTGACCACTGCAGCCAACAGGAAGCTTGGCCTGCTACATAAGCAACGTAGCTACCTCGCTCCCAAAGCCCTCCAGCTCTCCATAACCAGCTCGGTATTCTCAACAATTGATTATGGCCTTGCCATCTACTGTGCAGTCTCTGACAGCACACTGAGGCGACTTGCCTCCACGCTCAGTAAAGCCTTCAGACTAGCACTGGGAGCCCCTCGCCTGACTCATACCTGCCACCTCTACCAGCAAACCGGTTGGCTAAATCTGTTTGATGGGGCCTGCTATCAAACCTGTCTCCTTGCCGAAAAAACAACCCTGGGCCCAGCTCCCTTACACACCCAGGTTGCTCTGACCAGGACTACAAGGACATCCAGTAAGATCTCAATCAAGATCCCATATCGTCGCACTACCCAAGGTCAGCGTTCCTTCGAATACCGGGCCCCACTATGGCTCTCCTCACTCCCAACAGAACTAGCCACAATTAGTAAAATCGACCTGTTCAAATCTGCACTTAAGTCCCACCTTTCCTCACAAGGGAAATGCACCTGTCCTACCTGACCAACCCTCCTGCTTACAACCCCAACTACCCCACCAATCTCGCACTTCATGAGCACCTAATCTGCTACCCCCCCCAACCCCTGGCCCACAGACCCCTGCCCGCCAGATCTTACCTCCTTTCCCCACCATGTTCACAACCCCCGTCCCCCCGCAACCTCTCTCTCTCAGACATGGTGACCCCTAACCTGGGGTTACTGCAAGATGACTAGCCCCACTTCCTCCCCTCTCCTTAAATCCTTCCCACCCTCCTCTCCCCCACCCGAGCAATTGCGCCTGCTGTTCTATCTCTGACTGTCTACCAAGGCTCTGTCCCTAACACAAGTTCGCTATTTGTCTTTTTGTCGTTGTTAAATGCTTAATTCTTTGCATCTCTGTGGTTACTACTGTGTGTTCGCCTTATTTTCCTGACGTGGAACCTTTGTAAATGAGCTTGTAGCTCAAAGGTTGGAATCAGAGAATTCAATAAAGAATTTATTTTGAAGCCCTATTAAGAATTGGGGGCTAAAGCAGCTGTCCTTTTGAGGGCTTGGGGCCGACAGTGGGCTTAAGAGCAGGGACCAAATCAGCCAGATACACAACTCTATTTTAATAAACTGTGTTAGTGTAGTGTGGTTTGAGTTTGCTGACTGTCCCTCTCCCCATGCTTCGTTTTACAGCCAACTACTTATAGCCAAGTTCAAAAACTGCAGTTCTGCCCTTCCCCCACCCACGCATGCCAAGAGCAATGGAAGACTACCTTTCTGCGTATGGTGCAGCGATGACACATCCACTCCCCTGGAGGCAGCATCTCTTCACTTAGCGGAGGGTTGCTACAATTAAAAAAAAAAAAACAATTGTAAGCACAATGAGAATTTGATGTCATGCTTGCAGATGAGAAAAACTCTGACTCATTCATGAACATAAACATTATCAAGAAACTCTGATAACTTCTAGTGTGTCAGAGGCACCAATTGAATGGAGACACATCAGACACATACTGGACAATGAATACCTTCCCATCGGTAACAAGCGTGTTGGATCAGAGAGGTTGCCTTGGTGACCTAATGAACCTCGAGAGCGCAACTCGAGAGGTTTGGTCGCCAATGGCAACCTTGAGATGATCCTACATGCTTGTTACTGAGTGGGAAGGTATTCATTGTCTTTTATAGTGTAGGATGCCCCCATCAGCAGTAAAACTGACTTTAGAAAGCACACAGACACAATAAAATTGCAGTTACTTTTTTTTTTTTTTTTTTAACAGACATCGTTCTGTCTTGCTGCTGTGTGTGGTGGTTGGTCCATTTGGACAGCACTGACCCCATCCTCCAATTAGCAGCCGGGAGATGAAAGATCAGTTGGCGGGCTGGTCTTTAAAGAAGGGTGGCTAGCATGGTGGTAGCAAGCACGCAGACGTGTAGAACACACAAGACAGGCAGACCAGTTGAGGGCCTCAAGGCACATTGTGGTCTGGGCCAGCGGATGCTGTGAGGAAAGGTACGGCGCATAGTGTGATGCATGGCTGATGGCACGGAGGACAGGACAAAGTGGCAAGCAGTGCGGTGTGACAGCAGCAGCAAGCTGGCAGTGTAAGTATAGGTCGAGCAGTCCTCCAGACAGACATTTAAGAGAATACAGAAGCAGTCATACTTTTACTCAGTTTGCTGTCACTAATTAGTTTGGCCATGACGGTAACTGACTAGTGGTCAACTGACAGATTCAATTTCCAGCACGGATGATTGCAAAGCCATGCGCGAGGAGCAGTTCTATGTTGTTATGCTGCAGTAGCTACAGTATGTAGCTACTGCAGCATAACAGTGAAAATAATGTGCCTGATGCAGTATAACAATGCTGGGAATGATGGATTTTCATTAACAACATTACATAATACACTATACCTCTCATATCTGCGAGCTACAGTTCGCTACAAATGAAGTAGCACATACTAAGCACTGTCTGTTGTACCTTCCTGAGAATGAAAAGCCCTGCACTGGCTACTTTACAGAGGTTCAGGGATAAAGATGCCCAGTTTCCTAAGAATGTTGTGCAACTGGACTAGACCAACTGCACAGAGCCAAGGGAACACACTTGTTTCACAGGCAACCAGGACTTGCATTCCCAGCCTGGTTTGATTGTTCTGGGCTGGGAGGATAAAGGCATCCTGAGATTGCATCCCTGACGACCTGGTTCCACTGCTCTGCGATGGCAGGGTGAAGGTAACTTGGGATTGTATCCCTAGCCTGATTTAGTTGCTGAGAGCTGGCAGAATAAAGGTGATCTGGGAGTCACATTCTCAGACTGGTTTGTTTCCTCTGGTCTGGTAGGATGAAGGTGAGATGAGATCATATCTCTAGCCTGGTACAACTGCTCTGGGCTAGCAGGGTGAAAGAACAAAATATGATCAGACACCTCCTCTTCTGGAGTGGGAAGAAGACCTTAGTGTGTTGTGGATCCCCGAGTGTCCCAGGAGTGGCGAGCAAGTAGCTGCCGGCTTTAGCGATGAGGGGAGGGGCCAAATGTCTTCAGCACCACCCAGCACCCCTAACAAAAACTGGGACAATGGAGAATCTCTCAGGTGAATAACACCAACCCCTCCCATACCCCAGCAGCACTGCACTGATCTGAGGGGCACTGCCTCCTCCCACACCGGATATCCTCTTTGAGTGGCTCCATGCCACAGTACCTGACCCAACCAAGGAGGGTAAATCCCCACAGGCTTAGAGGCGGTCAATGGTGGTAACATTTTGGGGAGGAGATTCCAGTGACAAGCTAAAGGAGTGCCCATCCACTTCAGACAGGAGTATAGAACAGAACGTGACAAAATCAATCTGTGTGTGCGTGTCTCTCTCTCCTAGCACATATACAGAAGCACAGACAATGATGGCAGAAATTATCCATCCAGTCTGCCAGATATAATATGCTGTACATCATACTGCGTCATCAGAATTCCATAGGCAGCTCATCTTACAAGGAGCTGTTTGATGCTTTGCCATGCACTAATGCTTTAAAGGGATTTTTCCCCCTAGTTGTCTACGGAAACGCAATGCTAGCTACTCGAGAGCAATGTAACACAACAACGCGGCAAGGGCTTTACCTCAGGTCCTTGTTTTTAAGAGGATCACTGTCAGTAACTGGGATGATCCTGCACCCCTTACCAGCTTTTAAAGAGCTAGTACAATCATAAAATCGCAGCTAGGAAAATATTACAAGTTTTAAGTAGTCAGTTGTAACTATTTATTGCTGAAGTATTTTCCTTCTGCCCTTTCCTGATCAGGAAGTTTTCTATATAGTATTACATGGGGCACCAAGGAAGGGGGGGGGGGGGTTGGTGGTATTCAAGAGGGAAGTGAGAAGGTTTTATTTTACAGAAAGGGTGGTGGAGTCATGGAACAATCTGCCAGCCAATGTGGTGGGCGTCTAAACTATCAATGGTGTCAAAACCGGCTGGGACACAGTGAAGTGCTTAGTGGTTGCTCAGGGTAGTAGCAGTAGGGCATGGGGTGGATAGTGTGGGTTACAATCCTGCATGGGCCATAGGTCCAGAGTTTGTTAGGGTTTATGGACAGACTGGATGGACCAATGGTCTTTTTTCTGCCGTCACTATTTTTCTATATTATGCTGGTTGTGTGGAACAGCACTCTGCCTTGCAGTTGACAGATCTACTTCTATTCCTCCCACTAAATCAGCACACTAATCTCACAGACAGCGACATCACAGGTGACTAACCTGGCACCCGCTGAATGGCTCTTTCTGAGCAGCTGAAATGTCGCAGTTAGGGATGTCACAATAGCATGATACGACTGTGTATCACAATAGTTACCTCTGACAATTTATCATTGTTAAAAAAAAAACATCGTGATTATCATGCTGCACAATATACCGCAATGTATCATGACAAGGCATCTTAAACTTGCTTCTCCAGCAGCATGCCCCTCTCTTGTTGCAACCATGATTCTCCACCTCCCTCTTATCAGATTTTTACTCCTTTTCCTAAAATAAGAAATGCTGATTATCATGATAATCAATGTACTGTTATATTTTACACAAATATTGTGATATTTGTCAGTGTCAATGGCTCAATGGTACTTTTCGCCTCTGAGGCCGGGAGATCAGAAGGCGGTGGGTTCAGTTCCCACATCCTGGCACTTGGGTTTAATCCTAGTACTGACACTGTAGTGCAGCATGAGAGGGTGCTGCACTTCTGAGGTGCCGTCTTTCGGATGAGGCGTTAAACCGAGGTCCCATCTGCCTGGATTGGTGGTAGTTTAGGTGGATGTTAAAGATCCCATGGCACTTATCGGAGAGTAGGGAATTTCCCCGTGTCCTGGGCCAAATTTCCCTCATTCACTAAAAATACTACCAACAGCTTAATCTGGTTCAAGGTCAGTTGGCATTCATCTGTATCCCCCTCCCCCGGGTCGTGCCTGAAAATAGGCAGGATTTGTCTAGTGCACTTACCCGGTCAACAAAAACTAAATAAATAAATAAATATGAAAAACCTGATATCGTGACATCCCTAGTCACAGTCAAGTGAGGTCACAATGCTGATGATGTAAAGGGAGGAACAGAGCCAGATATGACTGCTGCTAGGCAGAGCTCTGTTCCACACATCACACCTACTAACATCAGGTTTAAAAAAAAAAAAAAAATCTTCTAATTACCCAAAGAGAAAAGAAGCATGTCCAACACAAAAGGTAATAGTTAACTTTTTTAAATATGTATTTGAAATTTTTACAGACTTCTCTAAAACGAATATTAGTTTTAGGCACTTCACTAGTTCTTTTAAGTTCCTAAAAGTTCTCTAGTCTCCACCCCGCAGATCAGTTTCCTTTGTATCTAGGCAGGTCAACACCATCTGGCAAAATGAATGAACCTACTGACTCAAAACTAAAAGTCACAGCAATGCCAGCCAACTACAGTGGAAAGAGAAGCCTGCAGCTACCATTTTTGGTGGGCGAGTGATGTAATACAAGAACTCTAGGCTCAGTGCAAGGTTTCTGTACAGTTGCCTTCAACAGCACAGTGCAGCAAATACCATTCCCCCAACACTCCCCCTCCCCAACTTCGGATGGTACTATCAAGGCCAGGAAGGAGATCAAATCTACCATCACATTAAGAGTTGCCCACTGCTCAGGGGCGTCATTCATTGGAAGCCAAGGGTTGCAGTTGAAAATCCTATGATTTCTCTGCAACCTCTAAAACAATGTTACCCTAGCATTTATTTATCTAAAATGTGGTGGGCGGTAGAGCTTTGCAACCCCTATGATTCTGGTGAGATGACGCATAATAGATCTCCAGGTAGAAGGTCACCTGGGGGCCAGTGACCATCACATGGTATGGTTCAATTTGCCCACTACAACTAAATCATACCATTCCAAGGCAAAAATATGGGACTTCAGAGGAGTTGACTTTGATAAGATGACCAACAGAGTTAAGCTAGCCCTGGCAAAAAGAAATACAGGTGAGGGGGCACAGGCAAAGTGGGAAAGCATTAAAGGTGCAATACTTGAAGCAACATCCCTTGTGTTAGTGAGAAAAGGAAGTGCAAAAGAAGAAGGAAACCACTTTGGTTCTCAAAAACAGTAGCAGAAAAGGTCAGTGCCAAAAGACTGTCCTTCAGGAAATAAAGGACTTAGCAGGATGAAGATAGAGGCATACCAAACTTCCCTAAGGGAAGCAGGAAGGCAATAAGGCAGGCAAAGGCCCAAACGAGAAACACTAGCACAAACAGTAAAAGAAGGTGACAAGACTTTCTATAGATACATTAGTGAAAGGAGAAAGTCAGAGAGGATATTGTTAATATCAAAGGGGATAAGGGGGCATGTGAGGAGGAGGACCATGTAAAAGCATCTATCCTAAATAGATACTTCTGCTCAGTATTTACTGAAGAGAAGGTAGGGCAGGGTCCACAGCTCAGCACCATGGACAAATGGGGGGGGTGAACTAGTCCCTTCACAAAAGAAAGGGCCATACAAGGGCTCGATAAGCTCAGGGTGGACAAGGCTATCGGACCTGATGGCATACATCCCAGGGTACTAAAGGAGCTGAGGGTGTAACTAGCAGAGCCATCATCAGAACTGTTTAGTGAGTCTCTGAGCACAGGAGAGGTCCCAGAAGACTGGAGAAGGGCTCATGTGATTCCGCTCCACAAGAGTGGTGTCAGGGAACTACAGACCAGTCAGTCTTACTTCAGTAGTGGGCAAGATTATGGAAGCATTCCTTAAGGAAAGGATAGTGCAACACCTGGAATCCATAGGGGCACAGGATCCAAGACAGCATGGGTTTACAAAAGGAAGGTCCTGTCAAACTAATCTCAAATAGATTTCTTTGACTGGGTAACCAGAGTGGTGGACCAAGGGAGAGCAGTTGATGTCACCTACTTTGACTTCAGCAAAGCTTTCGATACTGTTCCACATAGAAGCTTAATAAAATGGGTAGGCTCGGGGTGGGTCAGAAGTTGGTCAACTGGGTGGCAAACTGGTTGACGGGCAGAAAACAGAGTGGTGGTAAACGGTATACAGTCAGAAGAGATGCAAGTCACAAGTGGGGGTACCTCAGGGATCAGTCCTGGGGCCAGTCCTCTACAATATCTTCATCAGTGACATTGCAGATGGACTGGAGGGTAAGGTTTGTCCATTTGCAGATGTCACCAAGATCTGCAACAAAGTAGATGATCCAGATGGGTGGGCAGAATGAGAAGAGATCTGGATAAACTAGCAAAATGGTCAGAAGAGTGGCAACTGGGGTTTAACGAAAAGAAGTGCAAGATCATGCACAATGGGAAGAGAAACCCGAAGCCACCTACAGGCTGGGAGGAGAGTTGCTGGCAGTCACAAGGGAAGAGAGAGACTTGAGCGTCATCACCAATGACCTGAAATCATCCAAACAGACCACTAAAGCAGCAGGTAAGGCTAGAGGGATGTTGGGGTGTATTAGCAGGGGTATCACAAGTCAGAAGAGGGAGGTAATAATCCCTCTTTACAAGACACTGGTCAGGCCCCATCTGGAGTACTGCGTGCAGTACTGGAGGCCACACCTTCACAAAGGCATTAATCAAATTGAGGCAGTCCAAAGAAGGGCAACCAAAATGGTGCAGGGATTGCATCAGAAAACATATGAGGACAGATTAATGGAGCTCAATATGTATACCCTAGAGCAACGGAGGGAAAGAGGTGATATGATCGAACCATTCAAACATCCTAAGGGCATTAACAAGGTAAGAGAGTAACATGTTTCAATATAAGAAAAACAGCAGTACAAGAGGACACAGCAAGAGATTAGAGGGAGGCCGATTAAGGGGTAATGTGAGGAAGTTCTTTTTCACAGAAATGTTGGTGGATGCATGGAACGGCATACCTCAGGAAGTGGTGGCTATAAATACAGTGCAGGGCTTCAAACAGGCAGGGGATAGGCATAAGGGAGCAATACAGATGAGTATGAATAGATAGGCCACTGACAGAGCAAAGGATGATGGCACATTTATAAGGTAGAAAAAAAACTGGCAGACTGGATGGGCCTTGCGGTCCTCATCTGCCGTCAACTTCTATGTTTCTAGGTTTCTCAGTGACTCTGCAATTCAATCACCTACTTCCACTCCTTTAGTGGGCAACAAAAAACAGACGGAGGTCTACTGAAATGGCTTCTATGTTACAAAAGAATTTATTGCCATGGCTGAATTTGAAAGCCTTGTGAAGGGGGACCTCTAAGGAGCCAATGCATTCAGACAATCAGCTCACCAAATACAAAGATTCAACTGTAATGGCATCACAGCTAAAATAAGAAAAGAACATATTCTGTGCTGTTTATAGCAAGCTTTATGTTTACGGATAAAAATCAACATGCAGCACTAACAAGCAAACCCTATCAGACTCAGTTTGTATAACTTCAACAATATGAGCTTCAAACTCTTGCAAACAGTACAGTACTCTTTTGGATGCAGGTTGAAAAAAGTACAATAATGTTCTGAACAAACAAACGAAAAAATAGTAGCAGCTCCCCTCCCACGTCCAAATTTATTTATTTATTTTTTTTTATTTTTTTTCCTGGCCCTCTATTGCTATGGGCTCAGCAAACTTTTTTAACTTTCAGTACAATGCTGAAAGAATGGCATCAGGCGAGCTGCATCCAGCTAACCAAATACAGCGTCTCCATGAACGAATTATAAGTATCACTAAGAATTCAGACAAAAATAAATAAAACTTCATACCCAACAAGACTATTTAAAGACGATCAATGGGGACCGCCCTGCATCGCAGGGGCAACTCTACCGCTTGCAACGCCAGACACCCAGATCAAGCATCCCAAAGACAGCTCTTTCCCTCAGGGAGGGGGAAACACTATGTCCTGCTACTTGATTGACACTTGGTGAAGGCCTGGGGATGGGGCCACCACTGGATGCCAGCCAACACACGTTGCTAACTGCGATAACCATCAGGTTCCTGAAAAGGTCAGTGACTGGGCTGGGGGTGCTATCAGGTGGAGGGGTAACCAGGGGATGGAGAAAAAGCTCAAAGGGGGCTACCAGTTGGGCTCCAACAGAAAATGCATCTAACCCTGCTCAAGTAAAGCCTTACTCCAGGGAGGGCAGTTAGGGCACCCCAACCTGTACAAGGGAAGCTTTATTTAAGAGTTTTATCAGGAAGGCATGCTGAGCAGACTACTGCTCAATTCCAGATGCATTCTGGGGGGGTGGGGGGTAGAGGAAGAACACAAAACAATCAATATACAGGACATAGTACAAATCAACACATACAGTACCAGGTTTCAATGCATTACAGTAGGTCGAGTTCAATGCACAAGAAAAGCAGAGATCAGGTAGAATACATATTGTATATTTCTCTATTTATTGTATATAAGTATACAAGAGATAGACCCTGTGTTGTCAGAACTTAGGCACATGTTCAGATGGAGAAGTGTGCTTGGAGGAGGGAACTGAGGTGCAAGGAGGGAGTGGCATGCCGAATACATGCGGGAAGCAAGTTCCACAGTTTAAGAATGCAGTAACTGAAGGCTGTCTGATCTACAACAGTGGATCTACATGGAACAGACAAGACACGGGACACGCTGCTCCTGACTGAGTATGCCGGGAGGTTAGAGGCTGTTGGGGCAGAGGCGAGGTAAGGGGGCAGGGACTGGGTTCAGACCTTGGCCGTGATCCTGGCGCAGTGCGACTGCCTACAGTCATTTAGTGAGGGGAGGTTCAGTGTGTGGTAGAGGATGCAATGATGGGTTAAGTAGGGACAGTCTAGGGCAAAGCAACAGGAGGAATGGAAGAAGGGGTCCAGTCTGGCTAAGGTGGACTTGGGAGCAGCACTGTAGACTACATCCCCATAGTCAAAAATAGGGAGAATCACTTTTTGCACAATTGCCTAGCAAGCAGGCAGCGGGATGCAGCCACGGTTGCAGTATAATGCACCTAGCCTGGGATGCAGCTTCTTATGGATGGATTCGATAAGTGCAAAAAAGTTGTCAAGCCAGACCCCGAGATATCTAAAGGAGGTGCAGGCCTCCAGAGTTGTCCCATCTAGGGTGTGGAAGATAGGGGTGGAGGGGAGCCGCAAAAATCTCTGCTTTGTGCCGAAGGTCACAGATACAGTTTTCTTGCTGTCGAGAAATAGCTGATTAGAGCAAAACCAGTGCTGAACACTGTCTAAGTCCTTCTGAATATTGGTTGCCACATTAGAGGACGAGGGGCCTGATGTATACAGAACAGTGTCATCTGCATACATAGCGATGGATGTGTGTGGGCAAGCAGAGGGCAGGTCAGTGAGGAAAATGGAGAACAAGAGTAGGCCCAGGACTGAGCCTTGGGGTACACCAGCAGTAACAGGGAGGGAGGGAGGCTGAGGTGGCGGGACTAATTCTGACCGACTGGGACCTGCCTTCTAGGTAGGAATGGAACCAACTGGTGGACAAGCCGGAGAGCCCTGCAAGAGCAAGCTTGGACAGAAGGAGCGAGTGGGAGATGATGCTAAATGCCTTTGCCAGGTCAACAAAAATGGCTGAGGTAATGTGACCTACATCCATACAAGTTAGGATGGAATCGGTGAGCCTTAGGAGGGAAGTGGTGGTTGAGTGGGTTTTCCTAAAACCAGACGAACACAGTAAAGAAGGAAGAGTAGTTGAGAAAGGAGGAGGAGAGCTGAGAGAGAAAGTACAGTTACTTAAGAACTTACCGTAACAGTGGATCTTCCAAAGGAGCTCTTGCAGCAGGTAATACCAGTAGGACTAATGCTGTCAGGTGTTAGGACTCCATGGAAAACTTGTAGCTAGCAGCCTGAGGTGGGGGACCGCCCTCGACGTCAGGAGTGGTATAAAGGGGCAGTCCCTGGCGCCATCTCAGTTCTCCGCCAAAGAACAGAACACAGCATGAGCCGGAACTTCCCAACCCTTGTACAGGTGCAAACCCATATCTGGGGATGAAAGGTGAAACACTGCTGCAAAAGCTCCTCCTCGAATATCTACTGTTACAGTAAGTTCTTACATAACTGTACCCATCTAACTCGGGGTGGAGCTCTTGCAGCAGGGAAGCCACCTAATACGACAGAGTCGCAAGTAGTACCCAAAGATAGGACCAGGTCTGAGCGGGAGGTGGAGAGAAAACGGAAACATAGACAGATGCCGAGTATTATAGGAGAGCAGACCCTGCAGGATGTCTAGTCCAAACCTTGCTCTCCTCCAAGAAGCGATGTCTAGACTGTAATGCCTAATGAAGGTATGGACTGTGCTCTATGTCGCAGCAGCAGAAATGTCTGCTGAAGAGACATCCCTTAGGGAAGCAAAGGAAGCCGCCACAGCCCTGGTGGAGTTGCCCTTAATGGGACCAAAGGGGTTTACCATGGTGCTGATAGCAAAAGAAAATACAGTGCACTAGCCAACGGGCTAGAGACTGCTTAGAGACTGAAGCCCCTGTCATCCTTTCTGCAAAGGAGACAAACAACTGGTCCGTCTTACTAGAGGAACGTGTTCTGTGAAGGTAATACCTTAGGATTCAATGGACATCCAAGGTGTGCAACAGCGCTTCACCTTTGTTGGTAAACTCAGGGTAATAAACCAGAAGGTTGATGTCCTGATTCGGTGTCAGGAGAACACCACCTTCGGTAAGAACTTGGGGTTCGTACGCAGGGTCACCCTGTCCTTGTGAAAAGCAATACAAGGTTCCTTACACATCAATGCCTGGAGCTCGGAAACCCTTCGAGCTAAGGTAATGGCACCCAAAAGGAGAGCTTTTCAAGTGAGCATGCGTAGCTCGCAAGAAGTGGCTGGCTCGAAGGACGGAAGGGTGAGTTTCTCCAGGACAGAAAAGCAAGACCCACGGAAGAACGACATCCCTCCTGGGAGGCCTGACGTGTAAGACCCCTCTGAGAAAGGTCTTGCATACATTCAATTGTGCTAGAGTTCTCTCCCCGATGGGCTCATGATATGCGTAGACCACACACATGTGAACCTTGATGGACAAATAGCTTAGTCCCAAGTCCAAGAGGCAGAGGGGATAGTCCAGCACATGTCTGACTGGACAATCCAAGAGATCTATGGCACAGGCCACAGCCCAGAGACAGAAAAGCTTCCATTTCAGAGCGTAAGCTCTAGTGGAAGGTTTCCTCGCTGCAACCAAGAACTCTGCCACCCTGCTTGACACTTCTAGTCTCTCTTCCACTAAGACTGCAGGAGCCACACATGCAGGTGAAGAGAATGAAGAGTAGGATGGACGAGTGTCCCCTGCTCCTGCAAAAGCAAGTGGGTGGAGTGGCAACTGTATTGGAGGTTCCAAAGACAGCCGATGGAGCAACGGATACCAGATTTGTCAAGGTCACAGAAGGGTGATCAGGATCAGCCTGGCTCCCTCTGACTGCAATTTGAGCAGTACTCTCTGAATGAGAGGGAAGGCATACAGGAACTTCCCTGTCCAGGAGAAGGAAAATGTGTCTCACCAGAAAACACCAGGCCCTGGAGCGAGCGAACAAAAATGTAGCAGTTTGGCGTTGGACAGAGACGCAAAGAAGTCCAACTCTGGATGGCCTCAGTGGCTGAAGAGGTAGTCTGCGACTTCTTGAAGTAACTCCCCCTCGTGATTCAGTGAGGTGGAGCAACAGACTGTAGGCGTGAACGTTCTGGACCCTTGGTAGGTGCACCGCGATGAGGTCTAGATGGTGTTCTACTGCCCAATCCCACACTCTCATAGCCTCTCTGCAAAGGGGATAAGAGCGAGTTCCCCCTTGCTTGTTGATGTAGAAGACCACTGGTGTGTTGTCTGTCTGCACCAGAAGAGGACCCGGTGAAAACCAGTCTCTGAATGCGTGAAGGGCATTCAAGACTGCTCTCATTTCTAGAACATTTATATGTAGAGAGCTGTCTGTGAGGGACCAAGATCCCTGGTCCTGTGATCCCCTAAATGAGCCCCCCACCCGGACAGAGAGGAGTCTGTGGTTAGAACTTGGGGTGGAGATGGCCTCCGGAAGGAGACTCCTCCTTCTAGATTCTCGTGGCAGAGCCACCAGTCAAGGGAATGATGGACCGCCCGAGAAATCCAGATCTGGAGACCCAGATCGTCCACCACTTGGCCCCACTGGACCTTGAGGTGCCACTGAAGGACCCTCATGTGCAGTCTGGCGAGGGGTACTGCGGCTATGGAGGCCACCATGTGGCCCAACAGCTGAAGGATGACCTGGGCGGCGCGGAGATGGACGGTGCTCTTTGGACCCTGTTTGCCAGAGCCCGAAGGTGTTCGGCTCTGTCCAAGGGCAGAAGGGCTCTCCCCTGATCGGTGTCCAAAATTGCCCCTATGAACTGTAGCCTTTGTGATGGCCATGGGTGTGACTTTGTCCAGTTCATTGAGATTCCCAGGGAACAAAAGAGACTCTGTGTCTCTTTGAGAGTGATTTGGAGCTGCTCCAATGATGTGGAGAGAAGCCAATCCGTCCAGGTGGGGGTAAACAAAGAGGCGCCTCTGTCAGAGTGCCGCTGCCATCACCGCGAGACATGTGGTGAATACTCGGGGGCTGACGAAAGGCCAAAGGGGAGTACCCTGAACTGGTAGTGCTGATCCTGAAAGCCGAAGTGAAGAAATCTTCTGTGAGATTTCAGTGCCTTGATATGCATGTACGCATCCTGCATATCAAGGGAGCACAACCAGTCCCCTTGATGAAGCAAGGGGAATAGGCTTGCCAGAGTAACCATCAGAAATCTCTGGTACTTGACTGAGAGATTGAGCTGGCTCAAGTCCAGAATGGGGGGAAGGTCTCCAGTTTTCTTTGGGACCAGGAAGAAACTGTAGTAGTAACCTTTGCCCTTCTGCCTGGGGGAACCGTCTGGATGGCCTTTTTCTCCAAGAGCTGCTGGATCTCGGCAGTCAGTAGGAAACTGTGAGCCACTGGACAGTTGAACAGGGGGTGGGAGGATTGTCCAATGGAATAGAAAGGAATTTTATGGCATACTTGTTTCGAATGGTGTCCAGTACCCATTGGTCTGAGGTGACACTGGACCATTTGAGTGGGTAGAGGGCAAACCTCCCCCCTACTTTCTTGTCCTGCAGGTCCCTGAAGAGAGGAAGGGGGCAGGAAGAGTCAGGCGGAGGGGGTGGGGGGGCCCTTGGGAGTTTTGGGCTGCTTAGAGCCCTGGGAACCTTGGGGGGCATGGTGACCCCGCCTCTTGAATCCTTTGCCTTGGGAAGGTTTGCTCCCCTGTCCTTTTAGAAAGGGACGGCAACGGGGTTCTTGAGGCTGGGATTTATACATGTGGCGTACGTCGGCCACCACTTTACCAGATTCCTGTAGCTGTTTGACCATAGTTTCAACCTCTGGGCCAAAAAGAACTGAGCCTTGGAATGGGGAACCCAAAATGGACACTTGCAGATCCGGTTGGAATCCCGTCAAACTGAGCCATGATTGCCATCTCAGACAAACCCCCAGAGGCAGCAGCCCTGGAGGCCATGTCCACTGCATCGTATGAACAACGGAGGACATGTTTATCAACATCCAGACCTTGTCTGGGCGCAGGCAAGCACCTCCTCTTTGGAGTCTGAGTCCGGCATGGACTTGACTAGGTCCATGGTCTTCTGCTATAAGGATTGTTGGTATGTAATGATATGTGCCATGAAGCTGAGGGATCTGATAGCACCTGTGGCAGAACAGTAAACCTTCTGGCCCCAGCTGTCCAATTTTTTGGAGACCGGGTCTGGGAGTTGGGAGCTCAAGTGTTTGGGCTGGGAGCCCCTGCCGTGGGCTGCAGCCAGAACCAGAGAATTCGCCTTTAGCTGTTCTGCCATAAAGGGTTCAGATCTGGGTGGCTTATAAAGTCTGTCGGCCTTCCAAGGAACTGCAGGTACTGAGGAAGGGGTATGCAGAGTCAGGCGAGTGACATCCTGGAAAGGCTCAACAAAGGGAGGTATTACCAAAGGCTTGGGTTCTTTCTCGCCCAGGAACTTGGCCAGGCACTTGTGCTCTGGGTCCAGGCCCTCTGTGTCCCACTCATAAATGGTCTGGATGTACCTCATTATATTTAAAAATGAGGGATCGTCCAGAGGGGACCGTGGGGAATCCTTAGGTCCTGGAGAGGAAGGGAGGAAATCCCCTTCTGAATCGGGCTCATTCTGCGTCACCCTCATCTGAAGAGGACGATGGAGTAGAAGAAGGCAATGGGGACTGCTGACGCCTCCTCTTTTTGCCCTTAGAATCTAGGCATGGGCTCTCACCCCCTGCAGGTGTTGGGGGGGGGGGGGGGGAGGGAGATCCCATGGGTGGTGGATTTGGGGTGGTATCTGAGGGTCTGTAAAGGAGATCCCCCTTAACTGTATTCCACCATGTGGTGAATAAGGAGCCTATGTCCGCCACTGGGACGACCGCTGGGCCGGGCTCCGGGTTGGGCATCGGGCCTGCCGGAGCGGGTGTCTGGTTATCTTGAGGAACTGGTGTCGGGTCTGGGACCTTGTCATCAGTGGGCTGATGTCCAGTGTTGCCATTGCCCGGGGAGCTGGCATCTGGAGTAGGTCTGACCAGCGACCAACCCCTGGGAGGGGATGCGGGCGTCTGGTCGTCTGTCAGCGACCACCCCTTATCAGGCGTCGGGGAGTGGGACGACAGAGAAGGCAACCGGCTAGGTTTTCGCTGTCTGACTTGGAGGCCAAACCTTAGCCGGAGGGGGAGGCGTCCGGACCTGGACCACCTCTTGCCTACCTGGGTGTTGGTCGAAAGCTTCCTTTTTCGGATGAACTAGGCCTGTCCTTTGAAGACTTGGACTGGCCCTCCTGGGTTGACCCTGAGGAAGATTTATGAGGTCGATAAGCCAGGCGTTCCAAAGAGGCGGACTCCCAGTGCTTGCCATGAGAAGAGGCAGGAGTGGACTTACTCAAGCAGGAGTGTTCGGTCGCTGGCACCAAACCAGACCTCCGGCTAGAGGTCGAGGAGGAAGCAGCCTGCTTATCTGGCGACTTAGGGCGGGACTCGGACCTGGCCCGATCTTTGTCCCTGTGGTGATGTTTCCCACCCGAGGACTTTTTTGGTGGGGAATCCCTGGCAGGAGAAGAGGAGCTGGCCCCTGAGCCACGCTGCATCGCTGCTAGTTGCTTCTCTATAAGGAAGCTTTTGAGTGCGTTGGCTCTCCTGGCACAAGATTTCTGACTGAATTGCTGGCAGTGGGTGCAGGCGTCGGACCGGTGGTCTGGACCTAAGCAGATGAGGCAGGCCACGTGGCCGCCTTTGGCCGGGATCTGCTTGCCACATGCACACTTAGCTTTGTGCTGCGGTGGAGGAGGCAATGACATACACAAGGCAAACTAAATGAACAACTGAGAGAAAAACACTTTTCTTTAAGCTGTCGACTGCTGAAGAAGGCGTCCATGGGAGAACTACATGGATCGATGGTGGAAAAAGAACCGAGATGGCGCGGGGGACAACTCTCTTTATACCACGCCTGATCGCCGGGCTGAGCCGACGCCGGAGGCAGTCCTCCTCAGACGGGCTGAAGCTACAAGTTTTTCTGATGAATCCTAATGCCTGACAGCATTAGTCCTAATGGTATTACCTGCTGCAAGAGCTCCAGCCTTGAAGTTAGATCTAAGTGTTCTTGGATTTTTGACAGGATGGGGAGGAGGGAAATAGGGCTGTAGTTACCTGGGACGGAGGGGTCTCCTCCCTTGGGAAGGGGGATGACAGTGGTGTGTTTCCACTCAGATGGGACAGCAAGGAGGGAGGATGGGTTGAAGAGTGAGGCCAAGGGGCTGGCTATGGCAGGAACAGACAGGTAGTGCATTTTGGAGTCCATGCTAGCGAGCATTTACCCTCTGAAGGATTGAGGGCAAGCAGGGCATTAAGCACTTCTGTCTGGGTGACCTGATGGAAGGAGAAAGAGTGGTCTGGGAGGGAAGCGCGGGGGAGAGATGTTGGAGGGGGTTGCTGGGAAGTATGGGGGAGGACAGAAGTGAAGAAGAGCAGTTTATGAAATAGGAGTTAAATTCTAGGGCCACTGCAAGGGGATCTGTGACTGTGAAGCTGCCTGAATTTAAGACAGGGGGGCGGGGGGGGGTTGTGAATGTGTTGTGAAGAGCGATTCTACCACTTTCCAGAATTTAGCGGGGTGGTTTAAGTTAGTGTGGAAGGTGGGTACCTTACTTACAGGGAGGGCAGTTAGGGTACCCAACCTGCAGGGAGAGCAATCTCTTGGTAAGCTGTAACTTAACTCAAGACCCGCAGCCCACTGCTGACACCCTAAAGGCCACCTTCTCAAACCTCAGTAGTCTACTTCCCCCGAACTTCGCCATCCCCCTAGATCACTCCACCGGTTGCAGCTCACTTCCCAACACCCCCGGTTTGCCTCCGCATCATCTCTCTCTGGGAAACTAGGTGATCCCTCACCAAGTCATATGTTAGTGGTGATTCCACTGACTTGAAGCAACTCCGCCTAGCTCTCGAGGAGGTCCTACAACCCCTCACCAAACTCGAACATATCCCTCTGCCTTGGACAATTCCCTACACTCTGGAAATGTGCAGTCATCACCCCTATCTTCAAATGTGGTAACAGTCTGTCCCCAAATAATTATCGTCCTATCGCCCTTCTCCCTTCCCTCTCCAAGGCCCTCGAAAAAATTGTGGTGGAGCAACTGATGGATCATCTAAGCATCACTTATTATACCCTGAACAGCATAGCTTCCGCCCTGGGCACAGCTCCACCACTGCCCTCTTAGGATACACCTCCTATATCCACGTGGCCCTCGAACGGGGTCACCTTGTGGGATCGGTTTACATCGACCTCACAAAGGCGTTCAACACTGTAAACCATGCTATCCTTCTGGCCACCCTACCCTCCCTGGGGCTCTCCGGTGAATCAATCAGCTGGTTCCAAAGCTACCTCTGACAGAACACAGCAGGTGAAAATCAACTATTCCCTGTCCGCTTCACGGTGCCCCAAGGCTCCATCCTGGGGCCCCCCTCAAATTTAGCCTTTTTCTTAACTCCCTCCCCAACTCCTGTGCTGGAAAAATATGCAGATGACGCGGTTATTTTCTGGAATCACCAGAGTCCCCAATCTCTCCAATGCTCCCTCCAGGCCTTTTTCTGCAATGCCGAGACCTGGTTCAGCTCCCACTGCCTAGTCCTAAGCTATAAGAAAACTAAGACCATGATCTCACATCATAACTCCCCTATGACTATCCTCAACTCTCTAGGAACCCTGCTTTAACAGGTTGAGTCTTTCAAATATTTAGGTATTACCCTTGACACTACCCTCTCCTTCCATGCCCACATCCAACTGTCCTCCACCATAAACTCCAGACTGCTTTATCACCACAAACACTTTCTCCCCCCCAATGGCTGTCCGTCTAGCCATGACCTCATCTGTTCTGTCCCTGGTAGACTACTGCATTGTTATCTACAGTACTGCTGACCCCACTACCTTGCGATGCATCAAAGTCGCAGTCAACAAAGCATGCAGGCTGTTCACTGGCTGCAACAGATGGACTCACTCCTGTGACCTGTACAAGTCTGCCGAATGGTTGCCATTTGATGCCTGGCTTAGGTACCACATATGCCTTCTCGCCACGCCAAAAAAAAATCCACCTTGGGCAAGTCCCGTCCAGCCTTCTCAGCCTCATCTGACCTGCCCTGAGTAGCAGAGTCGCCCGCAGTACCACTGGGACCTCCCTCCTAGTTCCCCTATTGTCGACATCCCTTGGCCAAAGAGCTTTTTTCACCGAGTCTCTCGGCTTAACAGCCTCCTCGAGCCCAAAATCAGCCACTTTAAGACAATTCTAAAAGCCTTCTTAGAGTCCTCCACCTGTGATTGTCCCTAATCCTCCCCTTCCTAATGCCCCCCCCCCAAGGGCTTCTGCTCAATAACCTTTTCATAAATGGCTATGATTCTATATAATGGAAATAACTGTAATATGTTTGATGCTCTTTGACATGTTGTGTAACACTTGTTATTTCTACATTATATGCATAACGCAGTGTCCTCCTAACCCTAAGATAATTTGTCTTTACATTTGGTCTACACTCCACTCCTTGTTCCCCTACCTGAACTATGTATTGTTTACAGTGTTTAAGTTTCATCATTGTTCTCTGACGTAGAGCCTTTGTAAAGGAGTCTATGACTCAAAGGGCTGTAATTCCGAATGTTCTTAAATAAAAATAAAAAAAAGCTCAATCCTGTCCACTTCCCAATGTGGCACGTGCCCGCCTCACCCTAGCATTGACACGTTTTGGGACATCAGAGTTTGGTGTGCACTACAGAGCTCTCTCCATTGAATTCAGAGGTGGTCAGTTTTGATAGTTTTTTTTTTTTCTTCTGTTAAATGTTTTACACTGCCTTTTCATTTGTATCAAATGAAACCCACCACTCAAATGACCAGGCTCCTCTGATCTGAAACAAAAGTCACTGTAAAGAAGAGGTAACTAATAAACTGTTACGAGTGAGAGCTTTCTCCAGCTGTTTGCAATGGGTAGGCAGATCGGCTTGCCTCTTCAGGTTCCTAAATTTCTGCTTGTTGGAAAAGTTGGAAAAAGCCTGTAACTGATACTTCATTGGTTACAAACCTTGTATACTCTGGCTAGTTACACTTCATGGGTAAGCAAAAGCATTCCGCTGCAATGGCACGCAGGACAGCATAATCATTTAAGGAGCAGATATTTGCACACATTCACGTCATAAACACACGCCGTTCAGAAATTACAATTTACTAGGGAAAATGTTCTAGTTTTCCTGGTCTGACAGGTTTTACCCCACTTAGTGCACACATTTCAATGAAATCCTTGAAAAAAGCTGAAGTCAGGATCTTCTGCCTCCAAAGACTACCTGTATAAAAGCTCAATTATGACGTAGTCAGCTGTGGACCATCCAGTGGCGTAAGTATATGATGATGTGACATTTTAAAATATTTGTGATGGAGAAAAACCTAGAAAACATTTAACTTTATTGCAACTGCTATAGACACCATGGTTTTACACATATTAAGATACCTAACCTTTAAAGAGAAATAGATTCCTGGCCTACATTAGAGTAGGGTGACCAACGTATAGCCTTTCCCAAATACTGCCACAACATTCTCAATTCTAGCCCCCGGACATTTAGAAGTCACTTGGACAGCAAGCACGAAGTGGTCATTCAGCTGGCCCATCAGTGCAATGGTAGACTACTACTCACAAAGCCAGTAACCTGGATTTGGGGATGAGCCTGTGTTATCAGGGGCTGGCCGCGGGGAGAAGGACCGAGTGTCCCACATGATGCTCTCCTTCTCTGGAGTTGGAGGCTGCCCGATATCACTCAAGCGCCCTTAGGTGATCACAGGTGGAACAGCAGGCTGCAGCGCACCTAGCCGGAGGGGATGCCGACAAGTGTTGCGCACTACTTCGCCTTGGCATGAGTGCACATGCGCACCCTAGTTAATGGTGTCCTGAGTGCAGGGGAAGACCGGAAAACATGAAAATATCCCAACCTAGCAGGATAAAGCTGCCGGCTTGGAGGCCCCACCACCACTGACCTGGCATCCTCCTCCACCAAATGTCTGTTTTTCAACAAGGTTTTAGGGTCCCCTCTAAATGACTCTTCCATGGGGATTAACCATAGAGGAAGATGGTAAGGGAGTAAGTCCGTGGGACAATAGGTAATTGCGCTGCCTGGCAAAAAGGGGCCTGGAAGGTGTGAGGGGCATAAGTAATAAGTTAAAACCAACACAAAAATTGTTTAAGGACTAAGATTTGGCTAGTTCTGTACCCCAAGCAGCTCAACAATGCTTGGTGAACTAGAACTGCTGTTGCCTTTTTTTTTCTTCTCTTAAGAGGTTTTCCTTACACTAATGGCAGGGAGAAACTGTTCAACCCTGTCCCACCTCCTCCCAACCAGCGACTGCTGCCCCAAGGATCCACATGGTCAGAGGCGCCTCCCACGGCTTGCCCTTCCATGGTAGGGAGGGAGCCCCCCCCCCCCCGTCCTAGTATCCAGGTCGGACTAGGTGTCCCTGTCAGTAGTGCGGGTTGAAGGTATGCGGCAGGGCTTCATTAAGCCCCCACCACTTTTCCATTTTTCTCCCAACCCTTCCGCAAGGTGTGCTAGCGGTGGCAACCACACAGCATGGTCCCTTCCTCCATGCCACCAGAGCTGTTCTGCCACCAGACCTCCACTTGGAGGCAGTCTATTGCTGGGCCAACATGCCTCTCTACCCCAGGAAAGCAGTCTATTACACGCTCGATCCTATCCAGCCCAGACAGACCCACAGCAACCCCAGCTCATTCCAGAACTTCGGTCACCAGTGTAACGAGAGGTAAGACACCCAGCACCTCAGCCCTCTGCGCCACCGGGCCTGCTGCTACTGTTGCTTTTATGGTAAAAACAGTCTGTATAGACCTGAAGGCAGAAATCACTTCCTCCTTAGAATTTTCCACTTGCGAGGCGAAAAGGGGAATAAAAAAAAAAAAAAAAGACATTGTACACACACACACACACACACCCCTACCTTTCCTCCAAATGAGAGACAGACTGCACTTCTGTTGACACTTTACTCAAGTACCACACATACCCCTTTTCGGTAAAGGCACAATTCTTCCCTCTACAGTTTTACGATCATCTCTTCCTTTGCCAAAGACCCAGATCTCAATCAATTTACTGAACATTTATTAGGTTGTTCGGTGTCATTCAAAGATAAGGTCAACAATTTCAAGGTAATAAAGGAATAAGCACGCGATCACAGGGAAAAACCAATTGTTAGGATATGCAATAACACCACCCATGTAATCTTTTTATTGTAACTTCTGATAGTTCCTGTCCGTCATGGGCTGCAAGCAGGACAGTCATACATATGATCTGAGCTTTAATCGCCCCCTGCTGCAGCCCTCTTCTGATGTCAGCTGTAGGGATTTCTTGTTATAGTAAATTTAAGCTTGGAAGGGAGCAGAATCAGCCTAATACAATCTACTATGGTGGAGTAAACAGTAAGAAAAAAAAAAGGTTTTGCACACAAAGTGCAAATTGATACCACGTTCACATCTGGGCGTGAGGCTATTTGTGCTGACTGTTCCCCTTTCAAGAAAAAAAAAAGGTTTGGGCAAATGGCAGGCAAGTCTGTGGAAGTGCCACACGGAATAAATGGCTGCCAGAGCATTGTGTTGGTTGTCTCACTGGCAAAGAAGCTCCGTCACACTCTTCTAGCCCAGCAGTATCCAAGTAATGAAAGCTACCCACAGAGCCTAATGGAAACTAAGTGAATTCTGACAAAAGCATATATCATGTGGTGACATCAGCTAGTGACAACAGGGACTGTGTTCTAAGCTGTCTATGGAGGCAGCAAGAAGACTGGCAAAGCTGGTGGGTGCTCCTGGGCTGGCTCTGTCAAAAGTCTACTTCCTGCCTCTACGGAAGCTTAAAAGGAAAGATCTCGGTGGTACTGAAGCCTGGTGACCAGAGCAGGAGAGAGAGGAATCGCATTTTAAGTTGGAACTTCAGTGCAAGGAAAGATGTAAATTTGGTACAGGAAACAGGGTGAAAGACCGTTACTTATGAGTCAAGTACTGAATGGCAATATCAGAAATAACAGAAACATAAACAATGTCTGCAGAAGATCACCCTCTGTCCATCCAGTGTGGCCCGTTATCCTCGATCTTACCCTGAAACCTACTGTCTACAAGGTGTGGTTCTGCATTTTCACCTCCACTCCCTTGCCCCTTCCTTACTGCTACCCTTCCAACAGCTTTAAGTCCTTAAATATGTCAATTGTGCTTGCGTCCATTAATGGTTTTTGCACTCACCACCTCTGCAGGTAGGCTGTTCAACAGCTCAAACACTCTTTCTGTAAAATAACATTTTCTTACATACATCCTTTTTTTAACAAGTACGCTTTACTGAATTTTACTAACAAGGTGATGCACAAGACAACAACGTACACAGATCATGTATTTTGCCTGGGTCTCTATCAACATTCAAAGGGTCCCCAGGATGCTGAGCAGATACAAGTCACAAATAGTGTAATACAGCAAATGCAAAAATAAATTTAAAGACTGTACAGTTCAGAAAACTACAAAGTGTTGGGGGGCTCTAAAAATAAGGTTGCCGAGTGCACACACCTAGGAGATACTCGACGGTAAGAAAAACAAAGTTCCAACACTGCATTAGGACTGGTCAGCACAAATACTAAAATGAACTAGGCCAACGCGGTCAGTGGTAACAAGTAGTACTTTCCGGCTTTTTATTGCACATAACAGTAGCAGCAACAACGTTTTAAAACAGTCCTTACCCACAATAAACCTATCTGTGCAGTGCTGGTTACCAAATGCTATTCATAGTTGTAAAAGGAGGATAATGCCTGTCACAAAACTTATACAAGTTTACAGGTACAAATGGTCACCTCTGAACCAGGAAGCAACAGAGCAAGTAAACACATGGCACGTGCTTACGTATCAATGCCAAGTCCAAGCGTTGATCCGTAAGCGCGTGGCAGCGTTCTGCTCTGTTCCTTCCTGATTCAGAGCCAACTGTTTGTACCTGTAAACCTGTATAAGTTTTGCGATGGGCATTATCCTCCTCCTACAACTATGGATAGCATTTGGCAACCAGCACTGCACAGACAGGTTTATTGTGGGTAAGAACAGTTTTAAAACATTGTTGCTGCTACTACTATGTGCAATAAAAAGCCAGAAAATACTACTTGTTACCTTGTGTAGGACCCTGGAGATCAGCAGAATTGGGAGAAAAGACTTATGGAAGTTTTGTTGACAGGCGGAGAGATCTACCCGAGGAGTGCTGACGGCATCGTCCAACAGCTTCCATACCCCTGGTAGGGAGTCCTTGCGTCTCAGCCAGTCTGCCCGGGTGTTGTTCAGAGCTGGAATGTATACTATCATCAGGCTTAGCCGGCTCCATACGGCCGACTGAAAGAGCAGAAAGGATTCCTTGTGTATCCATGATCTCCTTGATCAACGTCGGTGATCAATATAAGTAACTGTTGCTCGGTTGTGATAGAGACCACTTGCCTAGTGCGGAGACCCAACCCAGAATCTCTCTAGCCCCTTAGGCAGCCAACGTTAGTACGTCTTGCTCGGTGAGGAGGCCCCAAATTGCGAACTCTCATAATATTGGTCCTCCGAGCCCACCAATGAAGAATGCTCCCCCTAGCAAGGAATTGGGAGCTTTTGTTTCTTGCCATCCCTGGAATTGAAAGCACAGTTTGAGAATGCTGGCCTGGATGGGCTGTCTGTGAATCCGTGCCCAGGAGACTATGTCTACGAAGGAGCGCATGCCCCAATGAACCTTATGTAACAGTGAGCCGCGAAGAGGTGAGCAGATCGAGAATGCTCTAGAGGCTGCAGAGGTCCATGGATTTCTCTTTTGTGAGACATCTGACTGTGTTTCGAAGCCTGTTCTGAGATAGGGCACAGACTTCTCCTGTGACCTTGAGGCCGCTGTTTGCTTAGACTATAAACAGAGATCAGCGGGGAGCCACCATGGGGGATCTGCACCTGTGGCAACTCCTGCTCAGAGGAGTATTTGCCCTGCTAATCCAAAGGCATACTATGGAGTATGTCGGGTCCTGCTTTTGGCATGTGCAGCTGGTCACCCCTATACTAGTCACCCCATCCCCATAGTCCAATAATCCACCTGCTAGGGGACAGAACCCTTATCCAGATACAGATTCCCTTGTCTGCACTTGTGGTCCGGTTCTCAAATCCCAAGGGAGGTCAAACTCAGGTCTTAGGTCATCAGGACTCCTGGCTCGCAATTCATTTGCTTTAACCACTAGGCAGCTTTGTTTGTAATGGTGGTTCCTAGATGTGAAGGGGGGGGTGGCTCTATTCTGCAACCCTGTTGAAAATGCAGAGTGCGCCTTCCAATAAGCTGACTGTAGGAAGCCTCTCCCGGTCACCTCCAGGGGCAGTAGTGGCCTCCGTGCACCCATAAGACTTCCGTCAATGAGCTAAGACACCTGGAAGCTAGTCAATGGTCTGTGCACATTGCCACCAGACTAGCTGGGCCATACGCATCCTTCAGCGACGAGCTGAACCCTCTGAAGTGCTTGTTGATGGAAAAAGCACTCTGGAAGTGCTTCTGGGCTCAGATTAATTGTAATAGTGGTCTCCGTCAACGACAATTGAGACCCTGGGTGCTTGTCGACGAGCTGCGCCTCTGAGCGGCCTGTTAGTAGCGCTGCCAGTGCAATCCAGCATCCGTTGCTGTGCCAATGTAATTAACTAAGAGCCCGAGGGTTCGTGACTGCCTGAGCATGCTGCCGCGACCCAGCTGTGTTGTACGCAGCCTCCGTCGATGAGCTCATCGATGGAAAACTGCTCCATGGGAGTGCTTCTGGGTCCAGGTTCAAACGTGGCCAGCAATCCACTGCAGCAGCTCACCCTTATCGCGACTGCACGTAGGTCAGGCGTCAGCTTCAGCATAGCGGCTCATCTGTTGCCTGAAATCCCAGATTAATGAATCATTTTCCCCCTCTGATCCACTGATCTGACTTGGATTAATAAAGACTTTCCCCTTTTGATCCTCTGATCTGACTTAAAGTCGGGGGCAGCGCTGAACACCCTTAAGCGGGGGAAAACATACTGATAGGCCAGACTGTACAGCATGTGTGCTGAGGCTGGAACTGCACGGGAGAAAGGTGGGGGCGGTGGGGAGAGGGGTGCCAGTCTGATCAGCATGCACGGCTGAGACTGGGACCTACTAGGAGCAAAGAGAACTACATTCTGAAATTTTAGAAGCAGAGATAGCTACATCCTGAAAATTGAGAGAGGCCAGTCTGTCCAGCATGCAGGGCTGAGACTGGGACCCCCTAAGAGCAGAGAGGGCTTTGTCATTGGATCCATCCTTCCCTGCTCTCTGAGTAAATCCAGAAGAAAATTGCCCAAACTTACAATCCTGAAGTCTTCAGCTCTGTCACCACAGTGACAGAGTTCTGCTGCAGAGTACCTGCTCCCTGCAAGGCAGGAAGTAAACTAGTGGTCACAGGAAGTGGGAGGGAAGATGTCCAGGCTGCAGAGCTTTGTGTTCCTGCCTGTCATGTGGCAAGAGGAGGTACCTTCCAGTAGTTAAGAAGCCTACAGACCAGCATAAGGAGAGAGAATACTACTTGTTACCACTAACCGCGTTAGCCTGGTTCATTTTAGTATTTGTGTTGACCAGTCCCAATGCAGTGTTGGAACTCTGTTTTTCTCACTGTACAGTTCAGATTAGTTAGTTTGGTAGTAGCAGGGTGTGTAATGTCTCCCATCTATTTCTGTAAGATTTCAGTCTGTGGTTTATGATGGCTACTATTTTTACCATCCTGAGGGTATACAGCTGGCAATATGCCGCTCCTTGTATGTTGGCATGGAGTCATCCATCCAATGCCGCAGCTAATTTTCTTGGCAGCACTGGAAACCAACATAATGTGGCATATTCGTGGTTTTAATTGATTGAAATGGGTCGCCACTCCCCATTTTTCTTGTGGGTTGGGAAGGACCTGGAATCAAATCCCCTTCCCCAGGGTGAGGGAGGTACTTTTCCCACTGCTTTTCCTTGAAGCAATTTTTTTCACCTCCATCTCCAACAAGATTCTTTCTGTCGAGGTGTGAAGGTGGAAACCCTTGTTCTGCAGTCTGGGGAATTTTCTGAACTGAAGGGGCAAACCTCGACCATTTCCAGGGCCCACTTGTCTGTGGTTATTTTTGTCCATTCCTGAAAATAGTGACTAAGCCCTCCTCCCACTGGCAATGGATGGGTGATTTGTGCAGACTTGTCAGGGGTTTTGTTTAGCTTGGGCTTTAGGACTTCATAGTGCAGCTGCACGCCTGGTGCCCCTTCTACCACTGCCCCTACCCCTCAGAGCTGGGTTTTTTTTTTTGTTTCCTTCCCGGCCGCATGGAGTGGGTCAGGGCGCTGGGGAACAGCAGCAGATAGGGTGAGCCAACCCAGCCACACAGAGCGGGTCAGGGCACTGGAGGACTGCAGCAGTAGCCAAAGGGATCTTTCGGCGGCCAATGCAGCTGCAGGGAACCAGGTGCAAGTGCACAATCAGGCGCAGAGGAAGGCAGCAAATTTGAAGTTGTGGTGGGAAATATGTAAGCCTGGGCAGCCTTTAAAAGCTGCTCCGCTCATACTCTCCTGCAGAAGCTGTTTTATCACTTCTTTCCCGGCTGCACGGAGCGGCCCAGGGCACTGGGGGACAGCAGCAAATCAGAAGAGCCATCTTGGCCACACGGAGCGGGTCAGGGCACCGGATTTTGTCCACCACCACCCACCCCAGCCCCGACCTATATTAAGTGCCCGGGGAGGGCGGAGCAAGGAAATCAGGAAGGATCCCATTGGCGGATAGCAAACAAGTGGGAAGGAGCTGTGCACTTTACCCCCGCCAACAAAAAAAAAATAAAAACTGGCCGGAGAAGGACCGAGGAGGAATAAAAGAGTATCTGGTGTTAAGCTCGTTGCTCGAAGGGGGGGGGGGCACCCTCTCCAGCCTCTACTTTAAACCTCACCTAGGTAGTGTAACTCTGTTTATAGTGCAACTGTTACAGTGAAGTACTGTACCTAGTAACGGGGGTACCCATTTACTGTGGGACTGTATCTAGGATTAGTGGGTGACCTGTTTGGTGTATAGGTGTGTATCTTGGACCAGTGGGGAACCTGGTGGTTCACCCAGGGAAACCTACTTGGAGAGGGATGGGACCACACATCATTAGGGCCGGCATCTTTGACAGAGTGGTGGGGTGCACAGGGTGTGGGGCGGCCATGATACTGGATTGGGCTTGGAAGTCCGGTGGTTGCCCAGGGTGCTACCAGCTGGCACAGCTGAGGGAGGAGGTTGAGAGGATTAGGAGACAGCTGGGGGGAGGTATGGTTGGGGAAAAGGGCAGGGGCTCTCCTATGGGGTTACACTAAGAACTAGGGGCGGGGGCATAGGGAAAGGAGTGCAGGAGAGTACTCTGGGGTCACACGGGGACCCTGACAGAGGGGGTCCAAAAGGAGGACACTACCAAGAAAACAGGCAGATATCTGGGGATCCTTGTAGAGGGGGGCCAAAAGGAGGAGGACACTCCCAAGGAAGTAGGCAGGTGGCTGGGGCTGGACAAAAGGAAGCAAGGTGGGGAGGTGGGTCGGGCCTTAAGCTCAGTAACCGCTCAATCCTCTACTTCTGCTTGAGATGGAGGGAGTGCTGGGGGAGATGATTTAGCCATGACAGGGGCGGTTAGAGATGGAAAGGGGGCAGGGGACAGAAATCAGAAAAAATGGGGGGGGGGGAGACATGGAATGCAGGAGAACGGGGCGGGGATGGGACCAGAGCAGGTTGAAGAGGAGGGGTAGAGGGAGGAAAGTGCAAGGAGACGGACCAGTTCGGAGGAAAGAGCAAGGAGAAGGACAAGAAGTACAAGGAGGATGCAGTAAAGGGAACTGAAGGTTTGGGTCAGGGGACATGACAGGCAAGGAGGGGCTGAATGGAGACAGGAAGGGAGGGAGAACGAGCCAGGCTAGTTTTAGCAGATGGAGGGGAAGGACCAGGCGCGAGCAGTGATGGGGAAGGTAGCGGTGCACAGAAGGATACTCAGGAGGAGAGGCATAGGATCGGAGGGGAGGGGTGGCCATGGTCAATAAGGAGGGGGTGGCAGGTGGCACCCAGATAGGGGGAGGAGCAAGGAGCCGGCTAGGAGGAGGGGCCGGTAGAAAGGATGAGGAGGGACATGGAAGTGGGGGAAATGGAGGAAAGGGGGTGGTTAGAGTGCTCTTGCTGGGTGATTCCATGATCAGGGTTATCAAATGGGATAGGGAGGGGGAAGCCTGCCCGGTTAGAGCAAAATGCTTCCCTGGACTAACGGTGCACAGGGCTAAGCATGAGGTATAACAACTGGCAAAGGATTGTGGAGGTTCCCCAGATATACTGGTCCACTTGGGTACCAATGACATTGAGGGAAATAGTGAGCTGGAGATACAGGCAAGGTTCAGGGAGCTAGCCAGGGTTTGTCATGACATAGGATGCATGATCTCCTTCTTGGAAATCCTGCCGGTGGCAAAGGGCTAGTGGGGAAAACAAGATGATGATTAGGGAGATAAATCGGTGGCTCAGGGAGTGGTGTGGGGCCAGCGGGTAGGGGCTCTATGCTAGGGATAGGCTCCATCTCAATTTGGAGGGGAGGGAAATCATTAAGCTGAAAACAGAGGGGTTCGTTGGTGAAAGGTGGGGTTTAAACTTGTGAAAGGGAGAGGGATGGGAGAAGAGGCTGTTGAGGGGGGGGATCCAATAAAGGAGGGACTCTGCCCCATCTCCGGGAGCTGGTGAAAGCGGGAAAAGGCCAACTGGTAATGTGCAGACCTGGGGGAGACTGAGGCCCCATGGGAATGTGAGCAGGGAAAATGGGAGTATAGGGAAGGGGTGGAGTGTGGTCCTGCTAAATGCCAGGAGCTTGGGCAATAAAATGCCTGAGCTCCAGGCGATGCTAGCTGAGGGAGAGGTGGATGTGGCAGCTGTCACTGAGACCTGGGTCACTGCAGGGCACAACTGGGACCTGAACCTGGAGGGTTACACTATGTTCAGGAAGGACAGGGAGGAGGGGCGGCGTAGCATTGATAGCCAATAATTGCACTGGCATAGGAGGAGGCGGAGAGGACCATGGAGGCGATTTGGGTCACCTTGATAACAAGGGGGAGCAAAAGAGTAAACATTGGAGTGGTGTACAGACCCCTTGCGCTGGCGGAGGAACTGGAGGAGAGTCTGGAGGCAGATGTTGGGAGACACTGTAGACTGGGCAGGGGAAGGGTGGTGGTGTTGGGTGACAAACATGCCAGGAACGGACTGGGAGAGGGAACAAGGGGTTCTTTACATACATTGGGGAAAAAAGGGTGAAGGGACAGATTAACAGGATTAAAACAGGAGAGGGATGGGCACAAGACCTGGGGGAACAGGCTGAAGTATTAAATGAGTACTTTGCCTCAGTTTTTACCAAAGAAAATGGTGAGGCTGCATCATACACAGGAGGAGATGGAAAAACTGAGGGGGGGAGGCCCACTACGATCGGCGGGTCTGGGGAGAAGGGGGGGTCATCACTGGCAGGAGGGGGGAAGGCAAAACAGGGGGAAGGGGAAGAGGAGGTGGAAATCACAGTTGAGAGAGTGAGGGAAGCCCTCAGGTCCCTTAAGATGGAGAAAGCACCAGGGCTGGATAAATTATATCACAGCATGCTCAGGGAACTGGCGGATGTCCTGGCGGAGCTTTTCAGCATCTCTCTGAGGACGGGGTGGGTGCCCCAGGACTGGAAGATGGCGCATATAGTGCCTATCCATAAGGAATTGTATCAAGGAAGGTGGCAGGGAACTACAGGCCCGTCAGCCTGACATCGGTGGTGGGCAAGGTGATGGAGGCATTGTCAAGGAGGGCGGGGGGAATGGAAAGCCAGGGTGCCTGGACGATAGACAGCATGGCTTCGTCCCGGGGAAATAGTGTCAGACAAACCTTGTGGAGTTCTATGATTGGGTGACGAGTGCCTTGGACCTGGGTAGGCTGTTGGACGTCCTCTTTCTTGACTTCAGCAAGGCATTTGACTCTGTTCTTCATGGGAGCCTGTTGGATAAGCTGGAGGAAATAGGGGTGGGGAACCAGATGATCAGATGGATAGGGAACTGGCTCCAAGACCGGACCCAGAGGGTGGCGTGGTGGGGATAGTCTCATCTCCAAGGAGGGTCATTAGTGGGGTCCCTCAGGGATCAGTCCTTGGGCCCCTCCTGTTCAATGCCTACATCTCCGACATAAGAAAGGGTATCAGGAGTGAGATGAGTCTCTTTGCGGATGACTCAAAGCTGGGGGCGGTGGTGGATGGGGAGGAGGAGGGTGGCCCTCGAGGGGGCCCTGGAGGCTCTGGAAAGGTGGTCTACAAAGTGGAAACTGAAGTTCAATGCAGGTACTGTACTCAGAGCCATAAACCGGCCAAATGTACACTCGGGGGTGGGGGGGGAGAGAATGCTACAAGTCTCGATGGCTGAGAGGGACCTGGGGGTGGTGGTGGATATCAAGATGAACAACTTGGAGGGCAGCGGACAAGGCCAACAGGAGGAGGGAAGTGATACTCCCTCTGTATAACTGCTTGGTGAGGCCGCACCTCGGTACTCAGTGCAGTTTTGGAGGCCACACTTAAAGAGGGACATTGAGCCCCTGGAGAGGGTCCGGAGGAAGGCAACCAAAATGATCTGGGGCTTGGGGGAAAGGACTATGGGAAGAGGCTCGAAGAGCAAAATATGTACACATTGGAATAGAGAAGGGACCCGAGAGAAGACATGATAGGGTCTTCAGGTACATGAAGGGGTAAATAGGGGAGGCGCAGTCAGGGTGCTCCAAAGGAAAGGGGGGCAATTAGAGGCCATGGGTGGAAGCTGGGGGAGAATCAGGGGAGAAAGGAGGAGGTGCTACTTCACAGAGGGTGGTAGAATCATGGAATGTCCTGCCCGGGGGACTTGTGGAGGCAGAGACTGTGGAGGGGTTCAAGAGGGGGTGGGACAGGTGCAGGGGAAGGGTTCTGGAAGCAAAGTCCAATGCGGCGAGAATACCCTGGACTGGGAAGGGAGAAGCCCGAGAGGGCGGAGCAGCAAGGTCAGCTCCCAGGGTGGGGGCTGACCAGACGAGCAGCCACAAAAGACTGAGGAAAATCCATCACTTGAGTGTTCTGGGACAGACTGGTAGTTCTACGCCAGGCAAACCTTTTTAACGACACTGCATGGGCCATGATCCCAGATGCAGTGTCATTCGTGTCCACTGTCATATGGAACTGGTACTCTGTGGCACCTACTGCTGATCTTGCTGTGTCAGTCATATCCAGTGCTAAGTCCCCAGCAGCCCTTTCACTCAGTGCCAGAATGGAGCTCTGTGGGGGCTCTCTGATACTAAGCTGTGTAGGCCAAGTAAGCTGCCTGCCATACGAGCAGAGAAGCTGAAATATGAACTTTTTTACCCATGCTAGCCAGTTTCCTGGACTCTTTCTCAGGAGGCTGGGAAGAAAGGGGCACCACCCTTGCCAGAGGCAGCAACCTCAACCACACCCTCATGATTAGGGTGGGAATACAGGTACTCAGATCCCCATTAGAAACATAGAAACATAGAATTTGACGACAGATAAGGACCGCTTGGCCCACCTAGTCTGCCCATCTTCCTACCTAACAGATAAGCTGCAGATCCTAGTTAACCAACAGCTTACTTCCTCCTACCCACCACTAGGACTGCCTTGTGTCTGTCCCATGCATTCTTGAATTCCCCCACTGTTCTTGACTCCACGACCTCCTCAGGGAGGCTGTTCCATGCATCAACAACCCTCTCCATGAAAAAATACTTCCTCACATTACCTCTGAGCTGTCCCCCCTCTATCTTCAAATTGTGCCCCCTTGTTCTTGCACATCTCTTTTTCTGAAAGATGCTACCCTTTTGGACTTTGTTGATTCCCTTGAGGTACTTGAAAGTTTCTATCATGTTCCCCCTCTCCCTTCTTTCCTCAAGGGTATACATATTAAGCTCCTTTAGTCTTACTTCATGTGTCTTCTGGTGCAGACCCTGCACCATTTTGGTTGCCCTCCTCTGGACAGCCTCCACTCTGTGTCTATGTCTTTGCGGAGATGGGGTCTCCAGAACTGCACACAGTACTTCAGATGGGGTCTCACCAACTGTCTGTACAGAGGGATAACAACTTCCTGTTTTCTACTATTGATGCCTCTTCCTATGCATCCCAGTATCCCCCCAGCCTTCCTTACTGCCTTCTCACATTGCTTGCCCACCTTTAGGTCATCTGATACAATTACCCCCAGGTCCCTTTCCATTTTTACTGTTGTCAGTATCTCACCCGCCCCATTGTGCATTCTTCCCCTGGGTTTTGTGCTTCCCATGTGCATTACCTTGCACTTCTTTGCATTGAATCTGAGCTGCCATACATTTGACCATTCCTCCAACCTTGCCAAGTCCCTTCTCATCCTTTCCTCTCCATCTTGTGTATCAACCCTGTTGCAGATCTTTGTGTCGTCTGCAAAGAGATATACTTTTCCTCTCCAGTTCCTCCATTTGTCCGCCTGATACGAAAGCAATAACACATGACGAAGTGTGGGTTACATACTGATAAAACCACATGAGGGTGTACTAAGGCGCAGGCGCTTGTGCCGAGTGCCTTATGCCCCTGGGCGTGCTCTTATTAGCATGTAACCCACACCTCGGAGTGTGTTATTGCACTTATAAAATGGGCTATAAGTAATTATAGAAAAAGAAAAGAAAGTGAGATATAGTAAAATGTAGATTTCACTAAGGCACATATTGTAGTAAAACAACAGTAAAAAAAAATAGTGTCCTGCAAAGGTCTTCCTATGTATTCATAAGATAGAAAAGTATAAAAATATTATACAGTGTATGTAAGCTTGTTCTTCCCCACCCCCCATAAGCCTTGTTCATTTTAAGGTTTTCTTCTTTTGTTTGTTTTTTGTCACTTTGCCGCTTCACTGACAGCGAGCATGTCTGTTTGCTGCCACCGTCTGGAGCGGTTTCCATTTTCTACAGTTTTAAAACTGTAACTACCAGTGGCTTTCGAGATTTTTTTATTTCTCTTTTTATTTTACTGCTTTCTTTTCAGGGCTGTATTAATGGAGAGGGGCTGGAGTTGCTAAAGAGAAACATAACTGTTACAGAGCGGCTCTGTGAAGAAAGGAGCTCGCGCTCATGTAATGAGCTGCAGGTTTGTTTGGTTTTTATATATTTATGCTTCTGCTATTACGTGGATTTGGCAGAAAATGGTAACTTTGAGTCTGTCGGGAGCGGGGATTTTCGGATCAAGCACGTCAGTTATTTCTGTGTCTGTTCCACGGCTTTCCGACTGACTGTGCCGTCTTGTCATGATTGTTAGCCGAGTAGTTTTGGTGGAACAGCAGTGGCACGCAGTGATTTGCACCTGTATTGCGTCTTTCTTGGCACAAGTAGTGCGCCTTGAAGAGATACATGCTGATAAGGACACGGCTGAAAATGCTTTCCAACCAATTAGCATTTAAGATTTATTGTACCCATTTTATGTTTCTTAATATTCTTATCTATGTCAGCAGCTGATGTGGGTGCTGACATGATTTTAGAAGTGGCTTTTTTTAAGGGATTTATGGAGGGACAACATCAGACCCTCCAACTATACAGTTTTTGTAAGACTGATACTGGATCCTGCCTGGATCATACTGTATAATTCAATTTCTGCCGACTCCCAAGACAAATAATCCCCCAAAAAAAAACATCTTTACTTCCATGAGCTCAGCTGGCACAGTCTGAGGCAGGGAGCATCCCAGTCCCCATGGTAACCACCAGTGCTGCCTTTTAATGTGGCGGCACCGGCAGAGGGCTCGACGCTTGCTGTGACCCCTGGAAGCACTGCATACTGGATTTCAAGACAGCCAGAAGGCAAAGCCCATGTAGGCAGTCCCCACCATATCACTGGAGGCAACCAAAGTTACCAACTGAAATATACTGATCCAACCTTGTTTTAAAAACAATGAAGCCGAGTGCCTCAGCGACATTTACTGGTCGTCTGTTCCAGAGGTTAACTGCTCTAGACTTAAAACTATACTTCCACATATTTGTCCTGCAATTTACTCCTTCTATCTGAAGACTGTGCCCTCTTAAGTCATAATTACAGTCCTTAAATTTTAATCCTAAATCCCTCCTTAAGTCTTCCTGTTTTAGTACTTTATACAACAACAATAAATCCCCCCTGGTCCATCTAATATCCAGTGGCCACAATCCCAGCATGTTTAACCTATCTTCATATGGCTTATCCCTAACCCCAGATATCAATTTAGTAAAATATTTTGTGGCTTCTCAACCATAGTTATGTCCTTCCTCAAGTAAGGACTCCAACTAGTAGACCAGTAATCCAAGTAAGGTCTTATATAAGATTTGAATAAAGGAAGAAGTACCCCTTCATTTTTACGTTCGCTTGCGCGCAGTTGAGAGCGTTTGGGAGAGGAAGCACACTGTGGAGGTGTGCCTCTCCCATCCAATGCACTGCTCCTTGAGCAGGCGCGTGCGACTCTGTGGCGACAGCGGTGTTCCTCTGCTTCAAAGCAAAACACCGCCGCCATACTGAGCACCGCATCGCTATCCCCCGCGTCCACGCCGCTCCTCATGCCCCCAAAGCTTTGGTGCCACGCTGGAGCTCACCGCAGCGTGGCAAGCTGTCTGCCGACGGGGTGCCCAATCCCCATCGGCCCTCGCCCCCTGCGAGGGTTGCCGAACGGGTGCCCAACTCGCCGCGCCTCGCCCCCAGCCATCTTCTGTCACACTGGGAGTCTCCACCCACGCGGAAAACATCCCACGCCGCTTTTTTAAATTTAAACCTGTAAAATAAAAGGTCCCACGGGCGCTGCCTACCAGCCCCACCTCCCACAACCCGCACCCACCCACTGCGCACTCAGCCTCCCCACCCCCCCTCACCCCATACTTACCTCCGGACTGCCGGCGCCGATCTTCGGATGGACTGGGAACACGCCTGCACTCTTCAAAGCCGACCGCGAACTGAGGAAATGCCGGTAAGCTGTATAATAGGCTAGATAGGGGGGTTTCAACTTTATTGCATATCTCAGGCATTTTTTTGGAATTTTGCACCATATTTTCAACATGGGGTTTTGGGACCCTTCTCACCTAGAATGATGTCACTGTCATGGCGTTATTGGGCCCGAAAGTGATTTGCGGTCACTGCGCAAAATCACTGCCGGACCTGAATAGCGCTGTGACAATGACGAGGGTCGCCATGTCAATTAAATTAATGTTTTCTGGCGTCGTTGCGCAGTTCCCTACGCCCGCGCTCGTGGGTTCAATTTTCAATATTCCTACTCCAGATTTTCAACATTGCCATTTTATCACACCTTCTTATGGTAGTACAGCTGTCATTTTTCACATCTCACCCAAAGCGTGTTTCCGCCCATGTAGCGCATCAATGGCGCAGTCGGCGCGAAATCAATGATGGGACACATTAAGAAAATCACAGTGACACTGTTCATGAGCAGAGGTCTTAAAATGGCTATGTTGAAAATTTGGTGAAAAATTCCTAAAACGGACTTTTACATTTAGCGGCAGCGCGCAGTTCCTATGCACACTGCACGCTTAAGTAATTTCACCATTTGCAGTCCAGATTTTCAACATTGCCATTTTACCACACCTCCTCATGAGCAGTACAGCTGTCATTTTTCACATCCTGCCCAAAATGTGTTTCTGCCCATGCGCATAGTCGGCTGCAGTCAGTCTGTGCGAACTCCATGTATGGGACACATTAAGAAAATCACAGTGTCACTGTTCATGAGCAGAGATCTTAAAATGGCTATGTTGAAAATTGAACAAATTCTAAAATAACTTTTCACCGGCGTGTGTTGTGCAGTTCCTCGCCGCATTTCATTAAGTTCTGGAATTTTCAATATTTTCACTCCAGATTTTCAACATTGCCATTTTACCACACCTCCTTGTGAGCAGTACAGCTGTCATTTTCACATCCTGCCCAAAGCGTGTTTCCGCCCATATGAGTGCACAATGGCGCAGTCGGTGTGCAAAATCAATGTATGGCACACAGTAAGACAATTACAGTGACACTGTTCATTAGCAGAGGTTTTAAAATGCCAATGTTGACAATTGGTGAAAAATTCCAACTAATTGCTTTAATGAGCGTGCATTGCACAGTTCCCACATGCTAGCTCTACTCGCTAATTTTCAATATTTCCACTCCAGATTTTCAACATTGCCATTTTACCACACTTCCTTATGAGCAGTACAGCTGTCATTTTCACATCCTGCCCAAAACGTGTTTCCGCCTATGTAGCGCACAATGGGGGTAACAAAAAGGTCATGCTGACAATTTATTGTGCAAATCCCAGCAATCGCACAGGGCATTAGGGTAAAGCACCATACATGCCAAACACCACTGCAAATACCTGCAAGCGAATGTTCGGCATTGACAAATGCTTGTTTTTATTGAAACCCTCTTCTAATACAGTTAACCAGCTGCACTGCTTTATTCGCAACTAATTTACTATGGGTCCCACTTTTCATATCATTCCAGAGATTTACACCCAAATCCTTCTCACAGTCAGAATCCTTTAATCTTACTCCTTGAACATACTATTCTTGCTGTGTATTACCTCTCCCCAAATGCATTTCTCCAAATTAAATCTCATTGTTACTTTTTGCCCACTCAAATGTATATCAGATCCTGACCGAAGATGTCTATCCTCAAGAGTCCACCCCCCCCCCGGTTTTACATCTTCTGCAAACAAACTTGTTTCCACTTTTAATACCTAGGCCACTAACGCCCTGTCCACACTACACCACTTACAGTCTGTGACGGTTCCAAACTGTTACAGACGGAACCATACAGTATTCACACTGCCCGGCAAACAGTCTCGATAGCGGTTTGGAACCGTTACAGCCGTCCACATTTGTGGGTGCTCTGTGGCGTTACAGCTGCACCCTATCCCACAATGCGGTTCGTGCTGCGCTGAGAGAATACTGGAGCTGTACGCCACGCGCTCCACACTGCAGGCTGTAACGTTACAGATCTGTAAACGTTACCATAACCGTTGTAGAAACCACATACAATCAGGTTTCTATAACGGTTTTGGAAACGCCTTCTGTAACGTTACAGATGTAAACGCAAACCGTTACGGTAACGGTTTGAGCCTTCTGTAACGTTACAGAGGCAGTGTGGACAGGGCCTTATAAAGATGCTAAATAACAAAAGTCCCAACACTGACCCTAGAGGTATTCCGCTCATCACCTCCACCTCTCCTGACAAATGGCCTCGTGCTCTCACCTGCTGTGTTCTGTTCATTAGCCAGTGTTTAATCCACCTAACAATGCTGGCATCAATTCCTAAACCAGTGAGTTTTGAGATTACTATCCCATGTGGGACTGTATCAAAGGCCCTACTAAAGTCTAACATCACCATGTCAACTTTTCTTCCCTGATCTAAACATTTACGGACATTGTGATAGAAACTAATTAGTCTCACAGGATCTATTCTTTAAAAAAGCAATGCTGAGTATTATCTACTAGCACCTTATCTGTAAGATAATAAGTAATCTCTTCACTAAGGACCCCTTCAATTATTTTACCAATTATCGAAGTCAAGCTCACTGGCTGATAATTTATCGCCTCAGTCCTACTCCCCTTCTTGAATATTGGTACCACATATGCAGCTCTCCACTCCCTCGGTACATATCCTTCCTTTAATGGTTTTTGTCCTATTAGGGCAATTACTGGTGCTAGGTCTTCCCCAAGTGTCTTTATAAATTTTGGGTGTAATCCATCTAGTCCAGCAGCCTTATCAGTCTTAAGCAACTTTATTCTTTTAAGGGAATTTATCCACTGTTATTAAACTGGTTTGATCTAAGGTCCTTGTTTCAGTCAATCACCTACACTACAGTCCTGCTTGGTGAACACTCTCCTAAAGGATCTACTGAATTCACTTGCCATTTCATCCGGTTTAGAACATAATACTACATCAATATTTAAAAGGCCCAAAGTACTACTACTCCCCTTATTACTGACGTATGCATAAAAACTTTCAAAATCATTTTTTGACATAGCAAGCCTATATTCTAGTTTTTTTGCTATCTTCATTTCATTTTTATAATTTTTATACGGGGAGAACGTAGAAGGCATTACTTCACAGAGAGGGTGGTGGAGCCATGGAATGCATTGCCCGGGAGTCTAGTCGAGCAAGGCACTGTGTAGGGCTTTAAGAGGGGGTGGGACAGACGTATGGGGTACTGAAGGCAAGACTGAGCCTCACGGGGACAAGGGAGGAGGCAAGAGGGACGAGTGAGCACCCAACAGGAGATGGCTACCGAGCAGATACGAAAGACCGTTAGGCCTATTCTGCTGGCTTTTAGTATGTTAGTATGTTAGTATTAAGAGCCTTAATATTTTCTTATATTTATTCCTACTGTCCCCAGTTTTCAGTCTTTTCATTCTTCCAAAATACAATCGCTTCTCGTTATATAATTTAATAATCTTGCTGTTAATCCACGGTGGCTTTTTCCCCTACAATTATATGCATACCTTTTTGGGATATGGCTGTCCACCAAATCATTTATAGTTTTTACAAACAACTGCCAGGATTCTTCAGTTAATAACCCATTCATTTTAGTATCCCAATCAATTTCAACTAACGTGTTCCTTTATCGCACTAAAATTAGCTCGGTTATACAGAACTTGAATTGTTTTACCCCTAATTCATTTTTTTGTCATTTATTTTGACGGTAATGGTGCCATGACTGCTTGTACCTATCGAGGGTCCGATACTAAAATGTTGACTATCCTCTGGTAGATTAGTGAGTACAACATCCAGGATGTTGTCTCCTCTAGTGGACTCGTATACACACTACTGAATTCCTGCTGATGTTGATACTTTTTGTATCCTAGCTGCCAAGGAGTTACTGGTAATGCTCTTACCCTAATCAATCTCTGGAATACTTAAATCTCCCATTAATACTATGTCAGTAACCTCAGCTAAGTTAGCAACATACTCCATATATGCTTCTGTGTCCCTCATAATGGTATTGGGTGGCCTACAGAAAACCAACAGCTTAAGCTTCTTCCCCTTTAGCCCTAGCACATCTACACTAATGACCTCAATTTTACCAAAGTCTACTCTGTCCCTTCCTTGATATACAAAGCAACCCCCGACAGTATCCATGTTCCACCACACCTATGATCCCTATTTCATCCTTTTCCAGTAGTATCCCTAGTTCTGCCATTTTATCTTTGTTTAAACTCCTGGCATTAAAAAAACATCACATTGATTATTGTACTCTTGTTCCTTCTTGTATAGCTACATGGATTAGATTGTGTATTAGCGTCATTCGCCCCCCATTTATCTAGTTTAAACATTTGTCAATTTCATGACACATCCTTGTTCCTAATATTCTACTCCCCCTAAAAGTTAAATGCAGCCCGTCCCTACAGAACAGTTCATTCTTATTGTGAAATGTATCCCAATGTTTGATGAATCGATACCCATTTGCCTTTGTCCATCTATTCAACCATGCATTTGCTAATGCTATTTTCTTCTGCTTATACACAGATGCTCTTGGTTATCGCTGACAACACTGCTGAGATGAAGGTAGGAGAATTGACAGTACTGAATCTTTCTTAACAAAAACATTTATCTGCAATAAATCCTCTGTCTCCTAGCCTGCCCAGCATGTCTGCTAAGAACATTCTATTACTGGCCCAAGTTGAATTTAAATCCCTCAAGGAGGCATCTACTTCCTTTACAAATCTATTTACTTTTTTAGCTTCATTTGATAAAAAGTTAGACCTGCTAATTAACCACTCAGTAGTTCTTGACCAGGAACTAAAAACAATTAAGACGGAGGTAGAAAAACTTGTGTAAAAATCAATCCAAGAGGAAGTAGCAGTAATTCAACAAAAAACTTCAACAAATACAGCGTTTGTAACTACTAACTTAAGTGCTGTGATTGCATTACAGAGGAAAACTGAGAACATGGAGAATTTGCTATGTTACAAGAACTTGTGGCTGGTGGGTGTTCCAAATTCTTATGATAAAGCATTTGAGTCCTTGAGAGATTTGCTAGAAGAGTTATTCACTACAACTACATTCTTAAAACTTCCTGAAAAAAATCTGCCGTTTGTAACCAAAGCCTTTTGAGTTCCGACTTGTCAGTCAAGATTTAATTCAAACTCAAAAAATTTGGACACCCCAGGCGCTAGTTTTAGTTTACCTTCCCCGGACTCGGCTGCACTTCTCGGTCAAGCACAATCTACAACCAATATTTTCAGCAATGTGTCTGGTCCTAAGAGTATGGTTATATTTACTTTGGCTTTTGATACTGATCACAATCTCATACTAACACTGCAAAAAAAACAGGGGCTTTAAAATTTAAACAATCACTTTGTCACATCTTTCCAGATATAGCCCCAGAATCTCTTAAACGACATAAGCAATTTATGCAATTTAAAGAGGACCTTAATGAACTTGGTGGCTCATTTAAAACCTGGTACCCAGCCAAATATATCTTGACATGCGGTGAGAAGCGGCGTATGTTTTTTGACCCGCAGCAACTCAGGGAATACGTTACTTTGAAAAAAGCTCAAAGAACCGAACATAATTTTGATTCTGATCAAGAGGAAGAGATGTTTTTTTACTGAGGGAGAAGAAACCTAATTATTTAATAATTAACTAACTGCATTTAATAATAGCTGGCTACAGGTTTATTTTTAGGATAAATTTGGTATATTTTGGTAAGACCTATAGGGGATGGATTATGACTATGATTATGATACAATTTAATTTGGGGTATTACTGGGTTGAAGGAATTATTGATCTAAACGTTTCTGGCTTTTTTCTATAATCTTGTGACTGATAGCCGCCTTACTATCATTATATAGTATTACTCTTTTATTTTTTATCTAGTGGACTTTAAGTTTTGAAGGATGCCAAATATTTATCTAGTAAATGGCAAATTGAATATTTTTGAGTGCATAGCTCCAATTATCTGTATGTATTATACAATGATTAAAAAAAAAAAGATGCTCTGGGTTCAGGTAATATTTCTGAGATCAAGATCTCACTGCCTTTCTCAGTTAACTTTGAAAAATCCTTCTGAACTACTGGCAGCGATTTCTTGGCCAAGAACTCATTTTCTCCAGGTGGCCATTTTGGATCAGTTCTAATGCCATATGGCATCTATGGGAACAAATGAACATGTACTACTGCCATGGGCTTTGATACTGCCCCATCAAATATGTTATCAACCATATGAAAAAATTACTTTAGTAATTCTGTTTCTTCCCAGTGATACTCAGGTATTCATAACTTTCTGCAGTAAGCCTAAAGGGCTGGACTGCCCAGAGAGAATGGAACATATGCAAATGATGGAATCATCAGCACATGATAACTTTTCAAATGCTGCCCTATACTAACTGCCTTTCCCACATCCCCAAAGGTCAAAAACAGCAGTTTTCTGTCCTGCCTATGATCCTTAGTAGATGTAATACAGTAACCAAGAGCTCTCTTCACATCCAAACTATGAAGTCTTCTTTCACCAAAAGTAGAATGCTTAGTGAAAAAGACAGGTAGGGTAATGGACTGGTTGATGTGGAAATCGGAAACTACCTTTGGTAGGAATTTGGAGGCAGTATAGCGCAGTGGTTTAAGGCTCTGAGCTGCAAATCTGGTGACATCCAGCAGACCAGACCTGGGTTTGAATCCCACAGCTTCCACTTGCATACTGTATGGCCCTGAGCAAGTCACTTAGCTTCCCTGTGCTCCCAGGTTGCACCTGTAAAAAAGCTTTCAGCTTAGTGTGTCTCACCTGGTTAAATAACTAAATAAAAAAAATAAACAATTTCTATTTGTTCTCAAAACTACCTTATCTCTGTGAAAGGAGGTATAATCCTGCTCCACAGACAGAGCTTGCAGTTCACTTATTCTTCTTGCAGAAGTAATGGCCACTAGGAAAAAACTGTTTTCCAAGTGACATATTTAAGTTAAGCTGTAGCCATAGGCTCAAAGGGGTGCCCCATGAGCTTGGATATACAAACATTACGGTCCCATGCTGGCACCGGTACCCTGTGGGGAGGGTGCAAATGAGCCAAGCCCTTGAAGAACCTTTTAAAAAATGGTGCCTGAAGCTAGTGATACCCTAGCACCAACAGAAATGTAAGCAGACAATGCTGCAAGGTGTACTTTGAGTGAATTTGGTTGTAGACCCAAAGAATATAAATGAGAGGTGTAATCCAAAACAGCCCAGCCTGGGAGCCCAGCCTGTAATGGAATCAAATCCTTAGTTGAACATCAGATGGAAAACCTTTTCCACTTAGAGGAATACGTTTTCTTAGTAGAGGGTTTCTTATAGCCCCTCAAAATGTGAAGTACCGATTCAGAGAGTTGCAAGTTAACATACTCTAACGCCTCAAGAACCAAGCTTTGAGATTGAGGGACTTGAGGTTCAGGTATAACAGGATGCCCTGGTTGGAGGTCAATAGATTGTGCCTCAGAGGGAGTCTTACCGGTTTGGCCACAGACATTGAGAGCATTAGAGAGTACCATGGCTGCCTGGGCCAGTCCAGAGCTATTAGGATCAGGGATGCTGAATGGGACCCGAGCTTGAGCAACACTGTGAAGACCAGAAGAAAAGGAGGGAAAGCATAGAGGAACCTCCCTGACCAATCTAGAGTCAGGGCAACCAGTGGCAAAGTGCCCTGATCAGGTGGCCTGCAGCAATACTAAGGCAAGTGGTGGTTCTGGTGGGATGCGAACAAGTCCACCTCTGGGGTACCCCACCTTCGGAAAATTATGTCGACCACCTGTTTGTTCAGAGTCCATTCGAGATGGGCCTGGTTGATTCGACTTAAGGCATTTGCCAGGGTATTGTCCTTTCCTGGTAGATGTATTGCCTGCAAAGAGACGCCCAGAGAATACACCAGGGTCCAAATTTTCATGGCCTCTGTGCAAAGGGGCCCAGACCTGGTGCCTCCCAGTTTGTTGATGTAGTACATTGTGGTGGTATTGACTGTTCTGACCTGTACCACCTTTTCACCAGTCCTGAAAAAGATTTTACAGCCAGAAAAAACAGCCCTGAGTTCCAACAGGTTTATGTGCTGGAGGGAATCTGAGGCTGACCAGGGACCCTGTACTGTATGATCTCCCAAGTGGGCGCCCTAGCCCAAAAAGGGATGTATCTGTTGTGAGAACTACTGAGGGGTTCTCTTTCTGAAAGGGAACACCTTCCCTTAGATTGGGAACTTCTTTCCACCACTGCAAAGCCTGCAGCAGGGTTCTTGTGACTGGAATGGATTTTGACAGAGAATCGTTCCTTTGACTCCAGTGAGCCCTGAGGTGGAACTGGATGTCCCCCATTTGAAACCTTGCACCCAGCATTGTGATTGTGGATGCAGCCATATTTATATATTGAATATGTTTCACCAGGAGAGGTGCACCGAGCAACACGATGCTCGTCTCACAGTGTGACCGGGGGGGGGTTTACAAGGGAGGAGGGTATACATAAAACAATCAATAGGCTGAACTTGGAGTCAAGCAATTCGAACAACTGTTACATAGTTAAGTGTGGCTTTACAAACTTGTTACATGAGGAGACTCTACATACATGTGCCACAAGGAGGGCCGCATAACATAACTTGATTACACATCTAGAACTATTCATACTACATAAGTGCCTACTATCTAGAGATTAATTTGAAGTACAATGCACCAAGTTGGCTGAGAGAACTGGAAGCCTGAGCTTGGGGCCAGGGAGAGGGTGACAGGTCTGGGTAGTATACACAGGGAAAGAAGAGAGGGTTAACTTAGGGAAGACACTGATGGGGTAATAAGAAGGGGGATAGCAGAAGTGCCGTGAGTGGGTTAGTGCATGGGTTGTTTAGGGCAATTTATACAGCCAGTCATTTGGGCGAAGGCCAAGCTGCTGGTCACGGCGCGTAGGGTGAGGAGATATGACCCAGAAGTTGCAAGAACCGTCTTGCAGGCTTGCTCCTGTTCAAGGTGAAGGGAATCTGCCACTAGATGAAGATTTCTGATCCTGTCCAGAGGAAGGCAGGCCCTACCCTGCAGGGTATCTATCTCTGCCCTTATGAACTGCAACCTTTGTGTAGGAGTGAGGACTGACTTTTCGAGGTTGATAATGAATCCTAAGGATTCCAAGAGGCCTTGAGTAAGGTTTAAGTACTGAATGACCTGCTGAGGTGATTTGCCCACCAACAGCCAGTCGTCCAAATATGGAAAAACTGTCACACCTTGCCTTCGAAGGTGTGCTACCACTGGTGCTAGGCACTTTGTAAACACCCTTGAGGCCAAAGAAAGGCCAAAAAGCAGGGTTGAAAATTGGTAATGACCTGAAGGGAGTTTGAATCTGAGGAATTTCCTGTGTGAATCCCTTATGAGAATGTGGAAATAGGCGTCTTTCAAATCCAGTGACGCCAACCAGTCCCCCTTTTGGATTATTGGCAGAATCAATGCCAAAGTCACCATTTTGAACTTTGGCTTTCTTAAATGCCTGTTTAGGGCTCTGAGATCCAATATAGGCCGCCACTCCCCACTTTTCTTTGTGGTGAGGAAGTACCAGAGTAAAAGCCCCTTCCTCTCAATGTGCTTGGGACAGGTTCCACTGCTTTTAAAAGTAGCAGTTTCTGGACCTCTACCTCCAGCAGAATCTTCTCTGCCAGGGAGGGTGCACTGAAACCCTTGGCTGTTAAAGGAGGAAGGGATTTGAAACCCAGCGACAGACCCTGACAGACTACCTCCAGGACCCACTTGTCTGTGGTGATGGTCAGCCAAGCCTGGAGGAAGTGGGAAAGTCTGCCTCCGACAGAGAGTGAGGAGGCGGCCTGTACTTCAGGGAGTCTGCTTAGTTTGGGGTGGAGGTTGTGCTTGAGCTCCACGCCTAGACCCCCTTCAACCCCTTCCCCTAAAGTAACCCTGCTGTGGGTACTGTTGGTACTGGGGTAAGGCCACTGGCTGGAAAAAGGGCCTGGTGTGGGAGGACCTGCCCTGGCCTTCCCTTCCATAAGGCCTGGTGGATGCAGAAGCTCTCTCTCTCTACTAGAGTTGCTCCTATAGGTGGCCTTGTACTCCTCCACCTTCCTCATGTATGTCACAGTGGATTCTCCGAAAAGAGCATTTCCCTCTAAAGGAAAATCCAGGGCCTTAGACTGTGTGTCAGCAGTGAGATTTGTGGCCCTCAGCCAAGCAAATCTCCTCTGGGCTACCATATTTGCCATCCATCTGGCTGCAGTATCGTTGGTATCAGCAGTCATCTGGAATTGGTATTTAGCTGCCTGTAGCCCAAACCTAGCTGTTTCTGCTAGGTCATCAGACAAGGGTGAGGAAGCTTTCTGTGAAATGGCCAATACTGACTGCCACAGGGACTTCTGGTACTGGGCAGCACAGGCCTGGAAGTTAGCCTGCCGCATGGCTAGGGAGGCTGACAGGTATCCTTTCCTTGCCAAGCTATCCATCTTTCTAGAGTCCTTACATGGTAGATGGGATGCCAGAGGGACTCTAGCCTTATCGCAGGCTGCCTGTTGGATGACCCCCTGGTGATCCGTATGGGGAAAAAAAGGAACTCTGCCCCTTCCCTCTCCAACTGATATTTCTTGTCCAGCCTCTTATCCAGAGGGGGAAAAGAATTTGGGGTCTGCAACAACTTTAGAGCATCTTTCTTAAAAAAATTATTGACTGGGAGGAGGAGGGCTTTGGTGGGAGTTAAGCCCATCATCTCCAGATATTCTATTTCCTCCTCATCCTCCACTTCTTCCCTTGTGGAGATGTCAAGGGGATCTGCCTTCTTTCTGACAAAGGTAAAGTGAGAAGAAAAATCTTCAGATGTCCTGGGAGGGGACCCAAAGTCCTGCTCAGGGGAGACCTCGGGCAAGATGGGTTCCCCTTCATCCTCCTCATGATCACTGCAGTCCTCCTCTTCAATAGGAGGAATAATACCAGGCTGACCTGCCGTGACAGGTGGCTGATGTGCAGGGGGCACCAAACCCTGCAAAGCCTGAATAACTTTAAAAGCCTGTGTAATTTCCAGAGGAGTTGGCATGACACTAGCAGATACAGAAGCACCCTGGTTAACATTTGGGAGTTCAGTATGCTTCAACTTGCGTGCTTTTTTAGAGGGAACCGGGGAGCTAGCCAGTACAGAAGACCTCTTAGTAATTTTATCACCCGTGTCAGGGGTGGAAGTAACAACAGGTGTGGGTTCAGCCACAGTAACAGAGGGCACTGGCTGGTCACAGCCAGAGGGGCCCTTGGGAAGCTTTTTCTTTAGCCGTTCCAGGCATTTTTCAATTGTTTTTTCAGGGAAAGTCAGACAGATTTGACAATCCTCTTTAAGATGCTCATAACCCAGACAAGCAACACACAGTGTGCTTATCTTGCCTTGGTCAGGCCGCATCTTGAGTATTGCGTGCAGTTCTGGAGACCTCACCTTAAGAAGGACATAGTATTGCTGGAGAGGGTCCAGAGGAGGGCAACCAGGATGATCCGGGGCATGAGTGATAGGACCTATGAGGAGAGGAGCGACGGGGGGACATGATTGAGGTATTCAAATATGTGAAAGGGATTAACAGGGGCAGAGCCAGACAAATGTTCAGGCTAAAGCAAGGGGACACAACCAGAGGCCACGAATGGAAGCTGGAGGGAGAAACCTACAGGGGACAGCGTAGAAGGCATTACTTCACTGAGAGGGTGGTGGAGCCATGGAATGCATTGCCCAGGGGCCAAGGAGGGAGGAGGAGCTAGCGACCAAAAGGGGCTGGCTACCGAGCAGACACAAAAGACCGACAGGCGTATTCTGCTGGCTTTTAGTATGTTAATATGTTGTATGCCTTTGCAAAAACATCCCCACATTGTGTACAATTCTTAAAACCGGGCTCACCGGTCTTTTTCTTCGTTTTTTCTGCCATTTAAACTGACAAAAAGAGAACCGCAATAAGCAAAAAATTTAAACAATAATGCAGTTATGTTTGGTTCCGGAACCAAAAGGGAACCGGAGGAACCGAACCGATAAAAATTCTGGAACCGGTACTAGCAGCAGTTCAGTAACTGATAACTTTGGTTACAAAAAACAGTTTTAAACAATATTTTAAAACAAATATAAAGCAGGTTTTGCACTAGAAAACCCCTAGGCTACAAAAACTAGCCCGGTTCCCTCCCGGTTGTCTCAAACCGATAGGAACTGGCAAAAATAACTAAATTACTACAAAAAACAAGTTTAGCGAAATAAAACAATCAATACAAGGCAACAATTGAATAAAGGAATACTTGTATGTTTTTTATAAGTTTCTTCACTTCTGACAGATGATGAAGAGCGACACGGCGCGCGACCAGACTGTTTAGGCGGAGAGTAAAATCTGAGGAGGTTTAGAACATTGGCAGTTAGTATAGGGCAGCATTTGAAAAGTTATCACGTGCTGATGATTCCATCATTTGAATACATTCCATTCTCTCCGGGCAGTCCAACCCTTCAGGCTAGCTGCAGAAAGTTATGAATACCAGAGCATTACTGGGGTTAGAATATACAAATCCAAGGCCCACGCAGCAGGAAAACTACTAATCATATTATTTGCTTTGTCTCCCTTACAAATATATTTATCTGTATATTTAATAATTGAATCCCCAATCACTATAACTTTTCTTGTGCCCTGCCCTAATGGATGCTCCTGAAAAAACATACTAGCAGCATTTTCGGTTTCCTCCATCTGAGGGTTCTGTGATTCAGCTAAAATACTGTAACTATTTTGATAATGGTATCTCAAAAGTCTTACTGATATACATTACCCACTCTTCTACTTGCCTTTGATCTTTCCTATTCAAACATAATTATTTTCACTATTAGTTAATACAACATCTCCTACAAGACTGTCTGGAACTGGTTTCAGTGGACTTCTTTCTCTGTGCTTTCGTTTTATAGCAATAAACTTCACTCCAGTCATTAATTTCCTTTACATTTAAGACACAATCTATCTTTCTTTTCCCCTTCCCTCTACTATTCCACTATCCACCCTAGATATGTTAGCTTTATTGAGACTAGACAGAACTCTCAATTTTACAGTTAATTCCGATTGACTTTTCTAGTTTCTCTAACCTCTCAGTAAACTGGTTTAGATTATGCTGTAAATCCTGATTTGATATACACTTTTCACATACGTAATCTGTGTAATCCGTTCCCTCATCAGTCATCTTATACATAAGGCAACATTCACATTTTACAAGTGGATCTCCATTCACAGATAATACTGACTCAGCCATTATATTGATGTTTGTAATATCCTGGGCTGTAGATCAATGGCGAATAATTTGTGTGCCTACTCTCTGCTGCTCTTACTTTAAGTTACACTTAATCCTTTCACTCCTTTCCGTCACCCCTCTCCATGCCGCGCACACCAAGGTGCGCCACTCGCTCAGCGGCTTAATTTAAGTGTTCCGGTGACCCAGAAATGGAGCGAGGGTCTCGGCACACATTTCAAACAAGCGACTGTAAAACAGCTCCTTCCCCAATGCCCTATCTTTGGGCTATACTGTAGTAGCCTGCTACCTCCCAATGAAAAAGAATGAACAAAACAGCTCCCTGTAGTCCTGTATTACCACCTCCTGGACTACAGCTCCCAGTATACTTTCCGGCAACAGTCTCACTGCCTATCATATAATGGACTGATTTTAAAAGAGCACAAACAAAATAAACAACTCTGTTTAAGAAAAGGAACAGCACACTCTCTGGTCACTATCCCCGTCGCACCGCTTTTGGCGGTCTCACAGTACAGGCAGCAACCTCTGTGCGTGCTTGCTGCGCAGCCTTGCCCAATCCCCTGAATGAACTCAACTTGGCGGGACAGTGTCAGTTCACAGTTGTCAGGAGCCTCAGAGTCCAGCCCAAGCCGCGGTAGAGCACTTGTTGCAATTAAAGCAACTGGCGGGTCACCTCTCTACCAGAGCAAGATCTTAGACTTCAGAAAACTGTCATTGTGGCTGGAGTGGAGTGTTTCTGACCGCACATGCATCTTCTCCCCGAGTCCCGATGGATCCATCTCTGCAGGTGATGGGACAGGGAGTGTGAAAGAAATGCCGTGTTTGGTGGGGGTGGGGTTAGTGATGCTCTGGCTAGGGGTAGCTGACTTCAGGGCCGGGGAGGTGGGGGGGCAATGATGACAGTGAAAAATTAATTCACCTGTGTGCTGATGCTGTTCTGCAGTGCAGTAATAATGACATTCGAGGGGGTGGGTGCAACACTGAAAAATTCACCTGTGTGCTAAGGCTGTTCTGCAGTGCAATATGACATGGTAGAGTGGTGGGAGGGCTCTTAACTATGAAGGATATTCTTATCCCATCGATGCTAGGGTTCCTATGCTACTGCTGGCTGTTTTTTCTCCCCTTCCCCTCTCCTTGTTTTGGAAAAACAGCAGAGTCAGGACTCGGAGACTGATGATAAAAATTGCTGTGTTTATCAGAACCAAGTAGGACTGCAAAAAACTCCCCAGCAGTTTAATAGAATCTCATGGTTTCTTCCGGGGGGGGGCACTCTCCCCCCCAACAACACAGAAGTGTACCTATTTTGATCTGTGAAATGTTGGAGAGTCTGCAGCGTTCACATCTTTGTGGGAGCTATGACCACATCAATGAATTCCATACCTCACCCTCATCCTCCTCAACTTCCTGTGTGGTGATGTTGATGTTATTTACTATATGCCTCACAGAGGTACAGTAAAGAGGTTAATCATCAGAGGGCCTAGGAGAGCCAAATTCTTGTTCAGAGAACCATCTGGTTCTATGGGTTCTCCTTCCTCCTCTTCTTCATAAGTACATTTACACCTCCTCCATAAGCATGTGAAATGGAACCGGAGTCTGGGGAGGAGTGGGGAGAGGCATATTCCCAGAATTCCCTAAACCCTGGAATGCCTGGAGGAATTGCCATGCCTCTGTCATAGTCCTCTAATGAGGGCATTTCAATTATGCCCATGGCGGCTCCTTTTGTTCTTCAGGAGGAGGGACAGCGACACGTTTTTCTTTTCATTTTTTTCCTGGCAGCCACACCACCTCCACTGTCTCCTCTAAGGCTGTTTTATTTTTCTATTTTCAGGCTTCCCCCTTTCAGACACCCTGATTTCAGAACCATCTGTTGTAGCCTTATCTTTCTTTTTTGTCCCCTTTGATAGAGACTGCTGCTTACTATTTATTTATTTAAAGACTGGTAGCTGGGAAAGGCGCACTGAGCCAAGCCACGTTTCCAGGTGCGACTCGTGGGAGAGGGGGAACAGGATATTATAATATAAAGACAATTACATATGAGAAACAAAATACATTATTAGATAATGCAATAATACATACACAGTAGTGCCGGACACAAATTCTCAGGGTTACAGATGACGTATAGAGCAAGTCAAGCAAACAATCAAAATACGAGTGATGGGCATGGATATAAATATCTGTGTACAAGTAGTCCTAGTGAAACTCAAAAAAATATGTGGGAAGCTTGGTTAAAGATGGAGTAGAAAGGGACACATGGTCCATCAGGCTGATAGGAACAGTTGCAGGAGGTGGTTTGAGAGGGGCTGGACCCTCATCTGAGCCTTTGGGTGATGTGGAGACAGACATAGAAGCCATACAGTCTTTTAATTTTTTTTTTTTTTTAGTCCCTTTCTTTTGTGTTTTACAGCAAAACTTAATACAATGCTCACAACTGACAGAACTGTGCTCTGGACTCAGGCACTTTAAACACAACTCGTGGCGATCTGCCTTTGCCAGGAGTTGAAAACAAATCTTAATTTTTGAAGCCTGTAGGGTCCTGTCTTCTTTTTGGGTCTGTAACTCATTCCAAACACTGATGATCCCGAGAAAACATTAGCACTGCTCAATAGAAAAAAAGCTTTCAATTATTAAAAACCCTAGAATAGTATATTATAATAGAACTTGAGCTAAAACTTAGAAGGGTAAATCAGTGGCTTAGAGACTGGTGCAAGGCAGAAGGATATGGGTTGGTGGGGGATTGGGGGGATACTTGGGAGGATAAGGGGCTTTATGCCAGAGATGGGTTACATCTCAACTTGGATGGGAGGGAGATTTTGAAATTAAAACTTGCTGGATTTATAGGCGAGAGGTGGTGATTAAACTTGTAAGGGGGGGGGTGTCAAATAATAAAAAGACCCCAGGGGGCTGATTGAGGTCCAGGTCTAGGGCATATGAGAAGTGGGAGGGACTATGTTACAATTTCAAGGAAAACTGGACAGAAAAGGGACTGCGTAGGGTGGGGGTGGGGGGGGACTGAAGAGAGGGGAGAAGTCGGGATGGAGGACAGTCCTGATAAATGCCAGGAGTATGAGCAATAAAATGCCCGAGCTCCAGGTTATGTTGGCCGAGGGAACAGGGGGATGTGGCAGCAATTACAGAGACATGGGCCACTCAGCGAAATGATTGGGATCTAAACTTAGAGGGCTACAAGATATTCAGGAAAGATAGGGAGGGGAGGGGGGGGGGGGGTTGCGCTGATAGTCAGAAATGACACAGTGGTTAGTGGAGTGGAGGAGGCTGGAGAGGGTGTGGAGGCGATTTGGGTAACCCTGTAAACGTGGGGAAGGAAGAAACTGAAGATAGGGGTGGTATACAGGCCCCGTGCAATAGAGGATGGCTCTGGAAGATAAACTGGTTGAGAACATCAAGGGTCACTGTGACCTTGGAAAGGGTAGGGTGGTGGTCATGGGTGATCTTAATATGCCGGGGGCAGACTGGGACACCATGACATCCTCTGTAACCAAGGAACAGAGACTGATGGATGTCTTTCAGGATGCCTTCCTGGTCCAACAGGTGGGGGAACCTACTAGAGAGGGGCGGATACTGGACGTTGTCCTAGCGGACAGTGAACAAATAAGGGGCCTGGAGGTGTGCAGTCCACTGGCGGGTGTGACCACGCCACGGTTTGGTTCCTGCTGTATCTAGGAGGGGAGGAAAACCACACTCCTACAGTAGTGGTTGACTTCAGGGGAGCGGACTTCATGGGTATTAGTAGGATTCTAAGGGATAGGTTGGACATGATTAGGCCGGACATGGATGCTGGAAGATTGTGGGAGACCATTAAAGAAGGGGTACAAGAGGCTACTAGGTCCTGTACTAAAGTAAGGCAGTAAGGCATAAACGTGCTGGAACCAGTAAGCCATGTTGGTGGACCAGGAAAGTGCATGAGGCGGTAAGGGATAAAAAGGCTGCCTACGCACGTCTTAAACGTTCCAACGGTGATAAGGAGTGAGGGAAGTATGAACTTTTGGCCAGGAAGGACACCAGAGTGGTGAGGGGCGCCAAGGCTGGGATGGAGAAAAATCTAGCTAGGGATATCCTTGGTGGGGGGGGGGGGAGGAATCTACAGATACATAAGAGAGAACAGAAAAGAGAGGACACAGATCAACAGGATTAAGATTGTGGGGAGATGGGCTCAGGAAGCAGGGGAGCAGGTAGAAGTGCTAAACAAGTACTTTGCCTCAATTTTTGTAGAGGGTGACAAGGGATTCCTACAGCCTGATGGGAGGGAAGAGGAGCCCGAAGAAGTGAGAGGTCAGTCTCAGTCTGAGACCAGTGGATGGAAAGAGGCTACGGTACAGGCTGGGCCAGACCCAGGAGGAGTAGGAAAGTTGCATGAGGGAGTGGATTGGGGTGGGAGAAATCACAGTGGATAGGGTGAGGGAGGCCCTTTGGAAGCTAAAAACTGATAAGGCGCCGGGGCAGGATGGACTACATCTGAGGGTAATGAAGGAATTGGCGAAGGAGCTGGCAGCTCCACTGGCTACACTTTTTAACATCTCTCTGCAGATGGGATGGGTGCCACAGGACTGGAGGGTGGCTTATGTAGTGCCTATACATAAAGTGGGGTCTAGAGAGGAGATGGGGAATTATAGGCCTGTCAGTCTAACATCTGTGGTAGGCAAAGTAATGGAGGGCTTTATCAAGGAGAGGCTTGGGAGGCAGTTGGAAAGGTTAGGACACCAGATTGATAGACAGTATGACTTTGTCCCAGGGAGATTGTGTCAGTCCAACCTCATAAGAGTTTTATGACTGGGTGACAGGTGCCTTGGACAGACATAGGACAGTGGATGTCCTACACCTAGATTTCAGCAAGGTGTTTGATTCAGTGCCCCATAATGGACGGATAGCAAAAATGGGGGAGATGGGGGTGGGAGGACAGGCATTAATTTGGGTTGAAAATTGGCTTTTGGGGCATTTACAGAGGGTAATGGTGCGTGGGATACTCTCCTCCCCCAGGAAGGTAATCAGTGGGGTCCCTCAAGATTCAGTATTGGGGCCACACTTTTGTTCAATGCCTACGTCTCGGATATAGGGAGGGGGGGTTAGGAATAGGTTGAGTCTCTCTGTGGACGATTCAAAACTGGGAGCATTGGTGGATTGGGAAGAAGCGAGGGAGACAGTCCAGGGGGATCTGGATATCCTGGAGGGGTGGTCAAGGAGGTGGGGACTGAAATTTAATGCTGAGAAATGTAAGGTACTTCATTTGAGGGTCAAAACTCAGACCTTGTATACACACCGAAGGTTACACTGCAAGCCACACTGGGTGAAAGGGATTTAGGGGTGGTGGTAGACGTCAAAATGAATAACTCTGAAAACTGTAGAAGAACTGCAGCCAAAGCAAACAGGATACTGGGCTGCATAGCCAGGGGTATTACGTCCAGAAGGAGGGAGGCCTTCCTCCCACTATATAATGCCTTGGTCAGGCCGCAGCTCCGAGTACTGTGTACAGTTCTGGAGACCCCATCTGAAGAAGGACATAGCGCTGCTGGAGAGGGTTCAGAGGAGTGCGACCAGGATGATTCAGAGCAAGGAGGGGAGGCCTTATGAGGAGAGATTGGAAGAGCCTGGGCTTTACTCACTGGAGGAGAGGAGGGATAGGGTAAACAGAGGTTTTCAATTATGTAAAAGGAATAACCAGGAGTGGAACCAAGAAGCTGTTTAGGCTGAAGAAGGGGGGGGAATAACCAGGGGCCATGAGTGGAAATTAGAGGGAGGAAAATTACAGGGGGAGCATAGGAAGCATTTTTTCACTGAGAGGGTGGTGGAGCCGTGGAATGCGCTACCCAGGAGGCTGCTGGAGGAGAGCACAGTGGAGGGCTTTAAGAAGGGTGGGACAGGCACAAGGGGAAACAAACCAAAGACGACCCTCTTGGGGGCTGGGGGTTGTAAGGCGAACAGCCACTAGGTTGCTGGCTTTCGAGCAGACACTGAAAGGCCATTTGGCCTATTCTGCTGGCTTTTAATATGTTAGTTGAAAAAGGTTTAAAATTGGAGAAATATGGTTCAGTTCCTTTTAAAGACAAAACGCAATTGAAATTTACCAAATCAATGTTTTGTTAGGTTAAACAGACAAATACTGCCTCAGCTCCCCCACCCCCCCAAAAAAAAGAAACAAGAGGAACTGAGAATAATACAGTGAGAAACCGCAAAGTGGCTTAAAGGGACACTGTCAACCTGTTTTTCATCATATTATTTCTAGTTAAAAACCTACCTTTTATGATTGCTTACCTTCTCTAAAATTCATTCATGTTGCCGTTTGTTTTGTCTGTCTCCTTGTTTAGTAGAACTGAAATGCATGCTAATGTATACTTATAAACAACCTTGTTTTGTTTACAATACTTGATCTGTTCTTACTGCATACTTCCTGAACATCAGAAACATCCCCAAACAGTGGTGTCACTCATGAGGCAGTAGCCTTAAACTCCCACTGCATCATGAGTGGCTAGACTGTGTTGGGGGTGTTCCCAAGTCCAGGAACAGTTGGAGTTGATCAAGGAATGTAAACAAACTTGTGTTTGTGTGGTAACACCAGTATGGTGGGCAGTCCATTTTTAACTTTTTTAAAGAAAATAAAGAGTCAGAATCAAACTACCAGCTACTTCGGCAATCTTTACAGAATGTTGGCAACCATAAAATGTGTTTTTTAAACTAAGGACACTTTTAAACCTAAGGGGGTTGACAGTGTCCCGTTTAATTTTAAATGGAATTAATAAACGAAGCAGTTTCCTAAAGGCAGGAACCATGATGAAAAAATGCCTTCTCCGGTTCCTTGAAACCAAAGAGGAACTGGAGGAAAGCTGAATTATACAATAACAATCCTAACTAATGCAGAGTAGCAATAAAATAAACAGATGCTATACGTTTTTAAAATAATACGTAAACCGGTCAGAAGTTGACTTTGGGGTGACTGCTTTCTTCAGGTGGAGAAATAAATCTGACATTAAGTGTGTAGGGGTAAGCATGCCCATTCAACAGAATCTGAATTTCATTCTATGTTCCCTAATTAGCATAGAAATTCTAAATGCTACAGAGCAGCCGATTCCAGGGTAATGACTGCAGTTGTTAAGCACAGCGAGGGATTTCTGGGGGTTGAATATTCTGGGTAGCACATTCATTTTATCACATTAATTTTTGCCCAGAGGAAAGGGGGAAGGGCTGTCCAGGTTTTTAATCCTGTCTCAGCTGATGAAGCAGCTTGTTTAGGTTTTTGATTACCATAATCTTTCAGTTTACTGCCACCAGTATCCCCAGGTATTTGAATCCATCTCGGGACCAGGTGCCCCCAATGCACTGTATTTGCTCTAAAAGGTGTGATGATTTAAGGGCATAATCTGGGTTTTGGATAAATTTAGCCACTATCCCCCGCCAACTGGCCAAATCTGTGGAGGATATCCAACACAGTAGGAACAGAGTTCTCTGGTTCCTGAAGGTGTACAGAGGATATCATCTGCATATGTAGAGATTTTATACCTCCGGGATCCCACTTTTATGCCCACAATATCAACACTGGCCAACAAAGTCCTAGTGAGTGGCTAGAGATAGACGCTGAACAAACTGGATGAAAGTGGACAACCTTGACGTGTGCCCTTTTCCAACATGGAATTGTTAGAGCGTACTCCATTAAAGACCATTCTGGCTCAAGGGTTTTATTTTATTTCTTTATTTAACGTTTTACCAGGAACAACATACTGAGCAGAAGCTCGTTTCCAGATGCGTCCTGAGGGGAAGGGGAACAAGGATGGGAGTACACAATCATAGTGAATACAGCATTTTCAGAGGATTGAGAATACACACAATACATATGCACAACAGCACAATAAATACAGTACGAGTATAGTGTTTGTATCCATTGTGAAAAGTCACTTGGAAACCCAAAGGTGTCGAAGGTGTGCAGCAGGAAGACCCAGGAGACTCTGTCAAATGTTTCTCCACATCCAGTGACATGAGCAACCATTGGATGCCTCAAGACCCTGGACGGGGAGAGAATGTGGGCTACCTTTGGCAGGTGGTCAGTAGTGTGCGTCTTTCCAGCATAAAATCCACCTGTTCTGGGCCGATGAGTGTAGACCATACTTTTCCCAACCCAGCAGCAATGACTTTGGCCAGTATATCAATATCTAGGTTGAGGAGGGTTAGTGGTCTATAGTTAGCAAGGTATTCTGGGTCCCCATCTGGTTTTGGGATGAGGGGGTAACGTAGGCTTATTTGAATGTGGGATCTAAGTGTTTGTTTCTACTCCCCCTCCCTCCCCGAAAAAACTTGACCGAACAGGGTGCCAACTCCTCTTTTAAGGATCTGCAAGCAGCCCTCACCACTGAAAGGTACTTCTGCTTGAACTCATGGGACAGATCCCCTGCCCTGTACTTGTACCAGTTTATTGAAATTTGAAAACATTTTTTTGCCTGTAATTTACCTGATTGATGAACCTTATTTTGTACTGTTTTATATGTATGATGATTTACTGTATGTCTACTTTGTTCTTACACCCTTTCCCCCCCTCACCCCAGGATGCATCTGGAAATTAGCTATTTTACAGCTCAGTACGTCTTTCCTGGTGAAACGTTTGAAACAAATAAATAAATCAGGGCCTGGTGCCTTGTCAGGGGTTAGTGTATGTATTGCTCAGAGTATTTCCAGCTCTGTAATTTCCTCTTGTAGTAGTGCTGCTTGCTCTGGCGCTAGTTTTAGCAGAATGGCGTGTGTTAGTGTTGTACTGCCTGAAGTGTTAGAATAATCTGTTCAGTACATTTTTTTGTAGAAGGTCTCAAAGGCTTTGGCTATTTCTCTTGACTTCATAATTATAGGTCCCTGAGCAGAGTGGCATATCCCCTTAACGAGTGTAGCGGTCTCTTGTTTCCTCAACCTCCTAAGAAGGAGCTTCCCTGCCTTCTCCCCCTCCTTGTCTATGTACTTCATTCTCACCCTAAAAATACAGGTTACTCACCTGTAACAGGAGTTCTAGGAATGGTATATGTTGTTCATCCACACTCATTGGCAGGTATCCTTGCCGCTTTAAATCTTGCCGGAAGGTCTTCAAGCTTGCTCCTCCCACCCACCCGGGTGGTATAACTCTCGGCTCCGCCCCATGACGCCAGATCTGGCCCGCTGGAAGCTCAGGTTGTGCGTCGAAGCCGGGAAGGTCGGGTGGGTCGTGTGGATGAACAACATATACCATTCCTAGAACTCCTGTTACAGGTGAGTAACCTGTATTTCTAGGGACATGGATATGTTGTTCATCCACACTCATTGGCAGACTCCTAGCAGTTCTCCGGGAGGAGGGAGGCAAGACGACACCCCAATACTTACTTGGGAAGAGAGACTGGAGAACCGAGGCCCCAAAACCAGCATCCCGGCGTGACTCAAGGTCGATGTGGTAGTGGGTAATGAAGGTGTTTGCTGACTTCCAGGTAGCAGCCCTGCAGATTTCCTGGATAGGGACGTCCCTGGAAGCAGCCACCGTTGCAGCAGTATGGCGGGTAGAATGAGCTCTTATCCCTCTGGGAGGCTCCATGCCCGCCAACTTATAGCAGCGATCTATGCAGGAGGTTACCCACCTGCTTATCGTCCGCTTGGCTGCAGGTCTGCCAGATGCGGCTTCAGCGTAGGTGACAAACAGCTGGCGAACCTCTCCCCGAATTTCAGCCGTGCGCTCCTTATAATAAGCGAGCGCCCTTCTAGGGTCCAGAGTATGGAGCCTATATTCGGCCTCCGAGGTGTGATTGGGGTAGAACACCGGCAGAGTCAACACCTGGTTAAGGTGAAACTCCGACACCACCTTCGGAAGGAATTTCGGGTGGGGGCGCAGGACAACCTTGTCCCTGTGGAAGACCAGGTAAGGAGACTCGATGGAAAGTGCCTGGAGCTCTCCCATCCTTCTGGCTGACGTGATAGCCACCAAGAAGGCGGTCTTCCACGACAGGTGAGAGAGAGCACACCTGTGCATAGGTTCGAATGGCTTGCCCATGAGCTTGCCAGTACCAGCAGTAGATCCACGGAGGTGGGGTTCCCGCACTGGGGAAATGTGATCAAGGCCTTTGAAAAGCGCCAGACCACCTTCTCCTGTGCCACCGACTGCTTCCCGCCCGCGCCTGTAAGCAGAGATGGCTGCCAGGTGCACCCTTAGGTCGCCGACCTAAGCGCTTGACTAGAAAGGGACCATAAATAGTCCAAGATGCTTGCCAAGGAACAGGAGGAAGGGTCCAAGCCCTTGCCTGACACAAATGGAAAACCTTTTCCATTTGAAGGCATAGCATTTTCTGGTCGACTCTCAGGACGCCTCAACTACATTGAGGACCTCGTCGGAAAGACCCAAGGCCTGGAACTCTAGCCGCTCAGGAACCAGGCCGTCAGGTGCAGGGATTGAAGGTCCGGATGGAACACCTTCCCTGATTGACTGAGAGCAGGTCCGGCGAGCTGGAAGCTGCCGGAGTCCTGGAGCTGAGACTGAGGAGATCTGGGTACCAGAACTGGCGGGGCCAGTCTGGGGCTATCAGAATCACCTGCGCCTTGTCCCTCCTCGCCTGAGAAGCACCTTGTGGATCAAGGGAAATGGGGAAAAGCGTAAAGAGGCCCGGGGTCCACTGCCTCGAGAAGGCATCCCCCTGCAGCGAGCCCTGCTGAGGGGGGCGGGCATGGAACAGACTCAACCCAGCGTTCTCCCTGGAGGCAAACAGGTCCACCTGAGGTGTGCCCAAAAGAGAGAACAGATGCTGTACTACCTCCGGCAGGAGAGACCACTAGTGGGATGCAGCCCCTATCCGGCTCAGGGCATCGGCCAGGGTGTTGGAGGCTCCTGCCACGTGAATGGCTAGGAGATCCGCCTCAGGCTGCGCCACGGAGTGACCAAATTCGGAGAGCTTCCTTGCATAGAAGCATGAGCGCGTCCGCCCTGGCGGTTTAGATAGTACATGGTCGTGGTATTGTCCGTCTGGACTCGGACCACTTGACCCCGGAGGAACGGAGCAAGGCGGTGAGAGCTAGGCGGACCGCTCGGAGCTCCAGCAGGTTGATGTGGCATCGGACTCCATGGGGACCAGAGGCCATGAGCCCGGTGTTCCCCAGATGGGCACCCCAACCCATCAGAGAGGCATCGGTCGATGAGAGACCGTCGGCTCGAGGCGGACGAACGGGATGCCCTCCTGCAAATGATCTGGAACGGTCCACCACTGGAGAGCGTTCCACATCCCCTGTGTCACCGACACAAGCTGGTCCAAGGGATCTCAGCGTTGAGACCACTGGCTGGCCAGTCCCCACTGAAGGGGACGATGTTCCAGCGGCCCAACGACCACGCTGGTGCAGGCCGCCATGAGACCCAGGAGCGCAGGAAGTCCCGGGCAGGGCGAATTGCCCAACCAGAAATGATCGGGCAAAGGAGGAAAGAACCTCGGCCCTGTCCGCGGAGCCGCTCTGGCTCGAGAGAGTCGAGCTGCGCCCGATGAATAGAATCACCTGCTTCGACTCGAGTTCGACTTGGCCTCGTTGATAAGGAGGCCCAGTTGAGAGCAGACCTGGAGGGCCAGATCTCTGGACCCTCCGCCTCCTTCCTGGAGGGAGCTGCTATCAGCCAGTCGTCCAGGTAAGGGTACACCGGACCCCTCGGCGCCGCAGGAATGCTGTCACCACTGCCATGCATTTGGTGAAGACCCTGGGAGCTGGAGACAAGCCGAAGGGCATGGCTTGGAACTCGAAGAGGGATCCTTCCGCTCGGAAGCGAAGGAATCTCTGGTGAGACGGACGGATAGGGACGTGAAAAAACGCGTCCTGCAAGTCCAGAGAGCAGAACCACACGCCGCATTCCAAGGATGGTATTATCTGAGCCAGAGTGACCATCCTGAAGGTTGAGACCTTAGGAACTTGTTTAGTCGTAGAAGTGAGAATGGCGCCAGCCCCGTCCGTTCGGAACCAGGAAGTACCTGGACACAAACCCTGGGTCTGAAGGAGGGTCCACCACCTCTCTTACCACCTCCTTCTGGAGGAGGGAGCGATGTCGGCTCGGCAGGCCGCCAGTGAGCTGGGGATCCCGAAGCCCCGAGGCGGCGGCTCTGAAGGGTGGTGCCTGCTGAATTCCAGAGGCAGGCTCTTCCACCACCTCAAGACCCACCTGTCCCGTGGTAACAGCGGACCAGGCGAACGGAGAGTGCGGAGCCGCCCCCCAGGGGGACCCAGGGTAAGGTGGCGGGAATGGGGCCACACCCCTCAGCCCGCCACTGGGCAGGCTTGGAGGAGGGACCGCCGAGGGACCTCCTGGGCCTTTCCTCCCTGCCTCCTGTTAGAGGAAGCCGGCGGCTTGGGTTTGGGATGCTAAGGTCGAGCCTGCTGGCCCTGACGCTGCTGGGCACGGCGCGGGCACAGAAGGACTAAAGGGCTTAGGCTGTGGTTTGCGGCCTTTGTCCTTCTGGAGGAAGAGCAGAGTCCAAGGTAGCATTGGACTTCTCGATCCTCTGCAGGTGACCTTCCACCCCAGGGCCGAAGAGGTCAGTCCCCAAAAGGAACATCCGCCAACTTGTGCTGGGTATCCGAGTAAGGTGGATATCCTCAGCCAAGCCCGCCAGCATAGCCACTCGCCGCCACCGATCTGGCACATGAGTCCCCTATATCCAAAGCAGTCTGGAGCTGCTGTTTGGCCACTACCCTGCCTGGTCCGCACCTGCTTAACCGTAGTCTGCAGATCGGGCGGAAGATGAGGATGACCTCATCCAGGAGCCCAACAGGGCATGAGAAAAATGTGCCATGAGGGACGGCGAACTGGCCTGGCGAAGGCCGAGAAGGCCGTAGCGTAGACTTTTAGCCCGACATAGTCCAATTTCTTGGACTCCTTGTCAGGAGGTTTGTCCACATCCCTGGCGTTGCGGTGGCGGCAGCTGTCGGTAACAACCCCTCAGCAGAGGGTGTTCAAAACGGACAAGGAACCGGTAGGGACCGCATACTTCCTGGCCATCCTGGCCGAGGCGCAGGGCAGGAAGCAGGGCGCTCCAAAGCTCCAGTGCGGACCCACTATGGCCTCGGCCACGGAAAGGCCTCCGTCGGAGAATCCCTCGGTCCAGAATCTCCGTGAGGGGATACCTGGCCGTTTGGAAGCAGTTCGAGCTCCATCCGGTGGACTCGAGATGAGCGAAGCAGTCCTAGGAAGACGACGGGCTATCGTCCATTGACTGACCTCCTGAGACTCCAAGTCCAGTCGCTTGGAGAAAAGGAGAATCATCTTCGGACTCGGAAGAGTCCTCGAAGAAACTGCCTCTGGCCTGAGCCACCCTTCACCTGCGAGGTCGGTCGGGAGTGAGGGTAACTGACAGCCGATGGGGTAGACCCTTAGCCGACCGAGAATCCTTGGTGGACCCCAATTGGTGGCTGTGGAGGCGGAGGTTCCACGGAATCGGTGGAGCAGCTGGTTTTGGCGAACAACCGGCCTGGGTATGAGCTCCCGGATAAGTCGAGGGTTGTGTCGGCCGCTCGGTGACATCCGTAATGGCGGGGAAAGCGGCGACGACGCTTACTCCCGGCCAGAGGGCTGCTGCAACATAAGGTCCTCGTGCCGTCGGCGTAATTTATGCGAAGCCTCCCTCATCCGAGGAGGAGGGGCGAGGCGGAGCGATGCCGCTTACCGCGATGCGAGACCGAGACCGCCTATGGCGGTGGGATCGGCTGGACATGAAGAGGTCGAGACCGAGACCGAGAGTCCCGGAATTTCCGAGTCGGTGCGGGGAGGTGTCGGCGAACCGGCACTCCTTCGGCTCGGATGGTCCATCCGAGGGCTCCGGAACCGGAGGCACAGGCGAGCCACGGATCCTCAACTCCTCCCGGGGAACCGGGAGAGGGAATCTCGGCTGCTAAAGCGACAGCCCGTCAATGGGTCGAGAAAATCTCGACTTCATCGGTGGAGTCTCGGTCAACTGACCTGGCGGGGACACCGTGAGGCCAGTGGCGAGCCGGCAGTCGACGAAGCCGGCGGTCGGCCGGCCCGGGAGGGACCTTTCCGCTCCCAAGAGCGTCGACGGAGGGACTTACCCTGTCCTCTTTTGGACCGAGAATAAGGTCCCAGGGCGTAGGTCCTTCTCCTTTAGTGGAGAGGGACAGACAAAGCTCCTTAAAGAAGCCGTGTAAGAAGAGCCCAGAGAGGCGGGATAAATGCCGCGGCCGAGGAAATCTGACTGGCCGCTGCCTCCTCTTCGAGGCGACCATCCGCTCGAGCTGATCCGCCCGAGCCCGCCGCCGCGGACACCCCACAGACCTCCTTGGACTTCACCGAGAGAACGCTTCGACGCGGCCCAGTTGCAATCCGGGCAGCACGGTCTTCGGGGCGTAGGCCGAGAAAGATGAGCACAGGTCGCAAGCCTGCGGGTCATGCTCAAGGCCTAAGCAGTAGACACCGTGAAGTGTGGATCCGTCGAGACATCTTCTGCCGCATGGGCATCTCCGAAATCGGAGTCGATTTGTCCATCGCGGCGCTGAGGATAGAAGACTGAAGTCTTTTTCGCAAAATTTATTTTTAAATCCGCAAACGGAGAAATAGGAACCAGTCTCAAACGCAGAGCGTTAAGGAGGGAACCTGAGCTTCCAAGCGGTAAGGAAGATCTGGCGTCATGGGGCGGAGCCGAGAGTTATACCACCCGAGTGGGTGGGAGGAGCAAGCTTGAAGACCTTCCGGCAAGATTTAAAGCGGCAAGGATACCTGCCAATGAGTGTGGATGAACAACATATCCATGTCCCTAGAAATAGTGTTTTCTGCTTGTTCTCTCAGGGTTCCTTGTATTTGGCCCTGCATGCACTAGGTTTCATGCAATCTTTCTCCTAAGGAGGCAGTAATAGTCCTTTCCCCATTTCTTAGTTCTTGTACTAAGTGTTTGCTTTCTGCTTCTCTCTTCCTCTTGCATGAGGATGCTAACACAGTTCTCCCCTGATGGTGCATTTAAAGACACCCCATAGAAAAGTTTAATTTGCGTCTGAGAGCTGGTTCTCACCGAAGAACACTGCAACTCTCTCTCATTAATTATTCTGTGGCAGATCTTTTAGAAGGTTATTATTGCTCTTCCAAGTCTTGTCTTGATCAGAGTGGTCAGCTGGCAGAATGGAGAGTTATACCAGTGAATGACCCGAGACCACCTTTAGAAGGATTTCACAGCCTAGTACTTCCCATAGGCATTCTGGGTTGATAAGGCAGATGTCCTGTCTGGACTCTGAGTGGTGGACTGGCCAAGTAAATGTGTATTCCCTGGCACGAGGGTGCAGAATTCTCCAGGCTTCCACCAGATCTAGTGCGTCTTGCAACTCATGGCACGCTCTCTGGCTATGAGAGAGGGATTGTTGGGTGCCCCTATCCTGTCTTTTTGTATTTCTTGTACCAAATTCCAGTCTCCTGCTATATACATAGGGAGGGTGGCAAAGTTAGGGATGTGAGGAGTTATATGATAAAGGCAGCTTTATGTCTGCTGGGACCATATGCTGAAGCTAGTACTGTCTCCCTTCTACCCAGGGTGCCAAGTGTAACATTGTGCCCCTCTGGCCCTTTAATTTGTTCTAGTAGTTGGAAGGATGTGTTTCTATGGATCAAGACAGCTGTGCCTCATTTTTTTTTTTACTGCATTTCCCCAGATGCAAATACCTGACCCACTCACCCTCGTCTCCAGAGGCTTCCCTGATCTTAGAGTGGGTCCCTAGGAGAAAGGCTATGCTAGTACCAATAGTTTTTAAATGCCTCAGCACTTGGTGTCTTTTCTCTTATCTGCATTCCCTTTTTTATTCCAGGATGTTAGGTGGTATTTATCAGTGGTCATGAGGGACGGCCATAGCTTGCATATCCCCGCAGGTCAGTTATGGGTGAGTGACTCTACTATTGTAGGCTTCCTGTAAGTAAGGATAGCCTGTACGCTGTAACCCCGTACCTTGCTCTGTATTACCCTTGTTAGCCATTATAGACATTGAAGCTGTATGGGTGAAGAACACCAGGTATCTGCATCTAGGTTTCTGAGTAAACTAATGAACAAATTATTTTTAACATGAACAACATTAAGTAACAAGAACATTTGTAGCAGTTTGGCAGGGCTAACAGATGACTTCCATGTTCCCAACTAAGGAGCAGTCGAGGAGGGGCAAAGGTCAGTTCCAAGTCAGTGGTCTGTGCAGGTCTGCACCAGGGCCGACTCCTCCACTCTGGCACACTTGGATGCTACATGTTAGGTGAAACGGTGATTACAGTGCAGGTTCTAGGGGCAGGAAAAGTGACAACAGAAAGCAGATTGCTCAGTAAGAGTGCAAGTGGGGAAGGGAGAAGATGTGAGGGTCCCTGGAGTGGAGGGCGTATGAGGTAGAGGGGATGGGAGAAAGCAGTGAGGAGAGGTATGGAGGAAGGGACCCAAACCAATATCTGGCAGTTAAGGCTGTGCAGTGGGACTAGTGACATGAGGGTAGGAGGTGGATGGATAGGGTGTAGAGGAACAGCGTTGAGGTTTTTTCTTTTTGGGGGGGGATTAGTAGCACAGCAAAATAAGGCATTACAGAGGGTGTACAGTCTGGAGAGGGAATGGGGGCAGTGCCATAGACCACATCCTGGATGAATTCCCTCATCTGGTCAACATTGGCTCATCTGACATACAGAACCACAGCCTTGGGCACGGGTATACTTGTAATCAGGGCTTCTTCAAAGCATGTTACGTCACTTGACCCCAAAGTTTCCCCAACCCTCGCTCTGCTTACCATTTCCAGATTGGTGAGCACCACGTCCGAAGAACTACTTCACAGAACAAGTGCTGGACACTTGGAACATGCTTCCAGAACTGGCGGTGTCAGCGGACACTGTTTCTACCTTCAAGCCCAAAATAGATAGTTACAATAAAGAAAAAAAGGTTGACGGGTATTCCCACTGAGTTTGTTGGGGAAAAGAACTCTATGGGCCACAGGTCTTTTCTTTGTTCCCTAAATCTGTATGTTAATGTTAATGTTTCTGTATAACCACCTATTTCTTAATATCCTTCAACTGCAAAATGGTTGCCACTTTTCTGCCACCACCACCTCTGGTTAGCTAAACACAGGCTTTATTCTTTTTGATAACTTACAAAGCAATCTCTGGTAATCAAAGGGAGGAAGTCCTGTCCGGTACTGCACTTGTTTATTTTCAACTAGTTCGGACCTTCATGATACTGAGTGATTAAACAGAGAACACCCCCCTACCCAAAAAGACCTAAGATGACATACTATATCCCGCTATACAGAGAGAGACTCCATTTGGTGGGTTTAAGAAATGATGCACTGGGGGTCACTTGAAGATGCAGATCTTCTGAAGGCCACTAGATACCTAGTTGGGTGACATACAGTTTCCCCACCTACTGACAACACATGACTTGAACTTACACTCCTCAGAGCTTTACATGTCATCACCCCAAACAGAATTCTCCACTTGCAAAGCTTTTTTTTTTTTTTTTTTTTTTTTTTAACTGAAGAAAATTTATTGCGTATTTCCATCTGAAAAATGTTTAATAAAAATATTCATGGAATTCCATGAGGAGTACTAGGTGGTGTGGATACCATAAAGCAGGCCACATTTTAGGAGTCATCAATGAGCGATGAGAAATCGGATACCTCTATAAACAATCCAGACATTTCATAGGATCCTTTAATCCCTTCCAATGTACTGCTCTCCAGTAGGTTCTTTGCTAACACCACTGGAAACCAAATCTGTGCCCTAAAGCAACATAGTGGGGCACAAATGATCAACAACACTTCTGAACAGGACCACCCAACCTGACTGCATTACCTCTCTTTGTAAATACAGATAACAAATGTAGCCTTCTTTAGAGCTACCGGGGCCCTGTCACATTACAGAGATAGCCAGACAGATGAATTGGCCATGCTGTTTAATGGGTGCGACTGCCCCGATGCCCCAGCAGCAGCACATTACGCTACTGTTCTGACTACCCGGGCTTGGAAGCTAGCCCAGAAAGTCGAATGGGGGGAGTGATGAGGCGCAGCTGAGACAGCTGCTTCTCAACAATGCACCTCTGCCAGAGAGGGTAGGCAGTTGATTCTGCCACCACAGCAACCCCAGTGGCTGGACCACAGAGCCTGCTCCTGCCACACAGTGAGCTGCGGTTGATGAGGACAGAGACAGCACTGCCTGTGAAGGAGGGAGAAAAAGGACACAACAGGAAAGTAACCCACCCCCCAAAACAAGATGTCGTACATTGTCTTAACAGGGTATATCCCAGGAGTCCATGGTGGGACAAGGCTGTAAAGACATATATTACATTAACAAAAAAAAAAAAAAGAGAATATGGCCATACTGTTTAAGAAAACAGAAACTCAGTTGTTGTTAGATGTTGTATACTGAAAAATATTTTAATAAAAATAAATTTAAGAAAACAGAAACTCCTGCTGGCAACCCAGGTTTGCAATAAGACTCTGAACACTGGGATAGGGGGCCACAGAATGGGGAAGTGCTACTAAGTGCGATGCGTCCCTGCTTGGGTGAGTGGCTTCGGTACTCTACCACATCAACCCCTGTGGTGAGACACAGAGATTGCTCTGCCTCTGGGGCATGCTGTGTGCTAAGCCAGGCTACCCCTTAGCTGGGCAGTGTCAGCGGGGTGCAGGGAGTAAGTGTAGGGCCAATGATTTTATGTTTTCAACTAATTTGTCATTTTTAAACCAGCACTTGGGGGTTAATTTTTCATGAAACACTTTGCAGTGCACCAGCTTTTTGGACAAACCACTCCATTTCTAACAATTTTCTGTACAAAACATGCTGATTTTCCCTCAATTTTTTTTTTTTTTTTTTGGGTGGGGGTGGGGGAGAGAAAAAGCAGATTTTAAGAATCTGCCAAATGGAACTGACCACTTCTGAAAACAGAAAATCACTGGCTATGGAAGTATTAAATATAAGAAATGTGCAGGAGGGGTGAAAATAAACACCTGTAAAAACAGGTTACTCACCTGTAACAGTAACCAGCAAGGATGATACCTACTTGCTCACCCCCCACAGCTAGTAATGGAACCAGTGAACCAGAGGAGTGGCTATCTCTGCAAAGCAGTGTGCAAAAGATGGAGATTAGTGTCCAAAAGGTGGATAAGCAGAAAAGGGGCAAAATTCAGCAGAAGGGCAGACAGCAAGGAGAACCAGGGATAAATGACAACCAAGGAAGGGGCTGGAGTAGAACAGTGAAGCAGTCTAGGAGGTCAAATCATGGAAAGCCATGTGCAAATGCCAGGAGCCTTAGCAACAAGATGGAAGATCTGGAGGCTGTCATGGTACAGTCAGACCTGGACATTGTGGCCATCACTGAAACCTGGTGTAATGATAACCATGACTGGGAGATGGCCATACCTGGCTACAACATATTCAGAAGAGACAGAGCAGGCAGGAAGGGAGGAGGAGGAGTGGCACTGTATGTGAAAAATGACATAAGGGCCACACAGATCCAGGAGGAACAAAATGGGGGAGAGATACTGTGGGTTAAGCTGGAAAGGAAAATGGGGCCAGCCATCCGCACAGGTGTGGTCTATAGACCACCAGCCCAGGAGGAAGAAACAGATAGGGAGCTGATGCTAGCCATCCAAAGGATGGCAGACAAGAGTGAGGTAGTACTGGTTGGAGACTTCAATATACCAGACGTGGACTGGAGCATCCCAGCAGCAGCATCAACTAGGAGCAGATTTATCCTGGACTCCCTTCAGGGTGCCTTCCTCAAGCAACTGGTCATGGAACCAACTCGGCAGAAGGCAATACTGGACCTTGTGCTCACATACAGGGACAGTGTGATGGGGGTAACAGTGGGGAGCACCTGGGTAACAGTGACCACCAGTCATTGTGGTTTGAAATCACAGAAAGAGCAGAACCAAACCACACAAAAACACGTATCCTGGATTTCAGGGGCAGACTTTGGGAAAATGGGAGATGCTTGAAAGAGGCATTAAGAGATAGGACAGGAATCAGGGATTGAGGAACAGTGGGCAGTATTTAAAATAGGAATTATAAGAACAACAGAATTATGCATTAAGCAGGTTAGCAAGAGGAAAAGAAAGAGAGACCATTATGGTTTTCCAAAGAGGTAGCAAAGAAAGTGAAAGCCAAAAAGATTGCATTCAGGCAATACAAAAAGACACAGGCAGAAGGGGATAGGGAGAAGTACCAGGAGAAACAAAGGAGGCAGGGAAGTCAGTAAGGGAAGCCAAAGCTCAGACAGAAGAACACATTGCAAAATCAGTGGGTAAGGGGACAAAACCTTTACAGGTACATAAGTGAAAAAAGAAGGACAAAGGGAGGGATAGTGAGACTGAAGGGGAGGATGGGAGCGTGGAGGATGACAACAGTAAAGCTGACATAATGAACAGGTATTTCTGCCAGTCTTTACTAAGGAAGAGGGGGGTAATGGGTCTGAAGGGAGTACAAGGGGTGAGAATGGTGCAGAAATGGACACAAGTCCCTTACACGAAAGGGTCCTGAAGGAACTGGAAGTAATAAGAGCTGATAAAGCAATGGGGCCAGATGGGGTGCACCCAAGGTCCTTAAAGAACTAAGAGAGGTGGTGGCTGAACCTCTGGCTATCCTGTTCTAGCCAATCACTGGAAACAGGGAGGTACCCAAAGACTGAGGACAGCAGATGTAGTCCCCTTTACAAAGTGGGAACAAAGAGGAAGCAGGGAACTACAGACCAGTCAGCCTCACCGGTAGTGGGAAAGATCATGGAAGCACTACTAAAGGAGAGATTGGTGGAACATCTGGTTGTCAATGGACTACAGGACCCAAGGCAGCATGGTTTCACCAGGGGAGGTCATGTCAGACCAACCTCATTGAATTTTTGACTGGGTGACTAGGGAGGTTGATCAGGGAGGGCAGGGACATGGCCTATCTGGACTTCAGCAAGGCCTTTGACACTGTGCCACATAGAAGACTATTACACAAACTGGGAATATGTGGGTGGGCAGGACAGTAGTGTGGTGGGTAGGTAACTGGCTGGGTGGCAGGACACAGAGGGTGGTGGTAAATGGCTGTCACTCCACAGAGGGAAGAGTGACCAGTGGGTACCACAGGGATCAGTGCTGAACCGGTCCTATTCAATATCTTCATCAGTGACATTGCACAGGATATAGAAGGCAGAATTTCACTGTTCGCTGATGACACAAAGCTCTGTAACAGAGTAGACACACCAGAGGGTGTAGACAGAATGAGAAGGGACCTGCAGAAACTTGAAGAATGGTCCAGGGTTTGGCAGTTGAAATTCAATGCAAAGAAGTGCAAGATAATGCATATGGGGCACAAAAACCCTGGCACAATATATCAGTTGGGGGGTGAGGATATAGCATGCACCAAGCAGGAAAGGGATCTTGGGGTTGTCATCTCTGATGACCTCAAGGTAGGGAAACAGTGTGACAAGGCATCAGGTAAAGCAAATAGTATGCTGGGATGTATAGGCAGGGGCATCACCAGCAGGAAAAGGGAGGTCATAATTCCGCTATACAAGACACTAGTGAGGCCCCACCTGGAGTACAGTGTACAGTTCTGGAGACCATACCTACGTAAGGACATAGACAGGGTAGAGAAGGTTCAGAGGAGGGCAACAAAGATGGTGCATGGGTTGCATCACAAGTCCTATGAAGACAGGTTGAAGGAACTGAACATGTACTCCCTGGAGGAGAGGAGGGAGAGGGGATATGATAGAGACATACAAGTATCTTACAGGGAGGAACAGGTGCAGGAAAACACTATTTTTAAGCGAAAAAGATGTTTCAGGACTAGAGGGCATGGGATGAAGTTGGAGGAGGGACGATTCAGAGGAAACATGAGAAAGAATTTCTTCACAGAACGGGTGGTGGACAAGTGGAACACCCTGCCAGAGGAAGTGGTGGGGGCTGAAACAATCACGGGATTTAAGAATGCATGGGATAGACATAAAGGAATTCTAGAGGTCAGGGATAAGGGGAAATAGACTTCTAGGAAAACAAACTGAACTTACAAGCTCAAATGGGCAGACTAGGTGGGCCATAGGCCCTTATCTGCCGACACTGTCTATGTATCTATGTAGTAGTTCCAGGAGTGGTATATGTTGTTCATCCACACTGTTTAGCATGTTCTTTCCCTTTAAGAATCTTGCCAGAAGGTCTAAAAGCTGGCCACTCCCACCCACCCGGGTAGTATATCCTTCGGCTCCGTCCCTTGATGCCAGATCTTGCTTGCTGGAAGCAGACGGTTGGGCGTCGAAGCTGGGGAGGTTGCGTGGGTTTGTGTGGATGAACAACATATACCACTCCTAGAACTAGTTACAGATGAGTAACATGTTCTTCTAGAATCGCAGATATGTTGTTCTATCCACAGTGTCTGGCAGACTCCTAGCAGTTCCCCAGGAGGAGGGAGGCAAGGCGCACACCCCTACTTAAGGGACAGAGACTGGAGAACTGAAGCCCCAAAATCAGCATCCCGGCTTGACTCCAGGTCGATGTGGTAGTGGGAAATGAAGGTGTTTGCTGACTTCCAGGTAGCAGCCCTGCAGATATCCTGGATAGGGACGTCCCTAGAAGCAGCCACCGACGCAGTAGTATGGCGGGTGAAATGAGCTCTTATCCCTCTGGGAGGCTCCTTGCCTGCCAACTGGTAGCAGAGATCAATGCAGGATGTTATCCAACTGCCAATCGTCTGCTTTGCTGCAGGTCTGCCAGGTGCAGTTTCAGTGTAGGTGACGAACAGCTGGGGAACCTCTCCCCGAATTCCAGCCATGCTCTCTTTGTAATAAGAGAGCATTCGTCTCAGGTCCAAGGTATGGAGCCTGTACTCTGCCGCCGAGGTGTAACTGGGGTAGTACACTGGAAGTGTCAACACCTGGTTGAGGTGAAACTCCAACACCACCTTCGGAAGGAATTGGGGGCAGGACAACCTTGTCCCTGTGGAAGACCAGGTAGGGAGACTTGACAGAGCGTGCCTCTAGCTCCCCATTCCTCCTGGCTGTACGTGATAGCCACCAGGAAGGCGGTCTTCCACAACAGATGTGACATCTCACACTTGTGCATCGGTTCGAATGACTTGCCCATGAACTTAGCCAGTACCAGCAGTAGATCCCACAATGGTGGTGGTTCATGCACCGGAGGGGAAATGTGGTCAAGACCTTTAAAGAAGTGCCAGAACACCTTCTCCTGAGCCACCATCTGCTGACCAGCCCATGCCCGATAAGCAGAGATGGCTGCCAGGTGCACCTTAAAGGTCGTAGACCAAAGACCCCATTTGGAGAGAGACCAAAGGTAGTCGAGGATGCTAGCCACCGGATAGGAAGAAGGGTCCAAGCCCTTGCCCTGACACCAAATGGAGAATTTCTTCCATTTGAAGGCATAGCACCTCCTGGACGACCCCTTCCTAGATGCCTCAACTACAGTAAGTACATCTTCGGAGAGACCCAAAGCCTGGAACTTTAGCCACTCAGGAACCAGGCTGTCAGGTGCAGGTATTGAGGGTCCAGATGGAATACCCTTCCCTGACCGATCGAGAGCAGCTTTGGGCATGCAATACCTCAGAGGCCTGGTGCTGAGGCTGATGAGATCTGGATACCAGAACTGGCGAGGCCAGTCTGGGGCTACCAGAATCACCTGCACCTTGTCCCGCCTCACCTTGGGGAGCACCTTGTGAACCAAGGGAAGTGAAGGGAAGGCATAGAAGAGGCCTGGGGTCCATGGCCTCGAGAAGGCATCCCCCTGCAGCGAGCCCTGCTGAGGGGGACGGGCATGAAACAACCTCAGCTTTGCATTCTCCCTGGAGGCGAACAGGTCCGACGTTTGCCCAAGTGGGAGAACAGACTGTGTACTACCTCTGGGTGGAGAGACCACTTGTGGAACGCCTTGCCCACACAGCTGAGGGCACCCACCAGTTGATTCAAGGATCCTGCCACAAGGATGGCCAGGAGATCTGCCTCCAGATGGCTCACAATGGTCCAGACGTGGAGCGCTACCCTGCACAGAGGCCAGGAATGCGTGCCACCCTGCTTGTTGACACAGTAAGTGGTCATGGTATTGTCTGTCTGGACCTGCACCACCTGACCCCAAAGGAACGGAGCGAATGCAGTCAGTGTCAACCGAACTGCTCGGAGCTGCAGCAGGTTGATATAACATCGGGATTCCTTGGGGGTCCAGAGCCCGTGGACTCTATGATTCCCCATGTGGGCACTCCAACCCATGAGAGAGGCATCAGTAGTCAGAATGACCGTCGACTCAGGGCAGACAAATGAGATCCCTCCCTGCAGATGTTCTAGGATGGTCCACCATTGGAGGGCATCCCACATCTTCTGGATCACAGTGACAAGCTGGTCAAAGTGACTGTGTCACCGAGTCCACTAGCTGGTCAGCTCCCATTGCAGGGGGCGCATATGTCACTGGGCCCATCAGACCATGGAAGTACAGGCCGCTGTGTACCCCACAAGGAGCAGGATGTCCCGGGCAGAGCGCAAGTGCCCAACTAGAAATGACTGGGCAAGGGAGGAGAGAACCTATGCCCTGTCCACCGGGAGCCTGGCTCGGCAAGAGTCGAGCTCTGCCCCAATGAAGCAGATCACCCGCGAAGGCACAAGTTCCGACTTGGTCTCGTTGACAAGGAAACCAAGTTCGATGCAGGTCTGGAGAGCCAGATCCCTGGATTTCTCCACCTGCTGTATGGGGGGATCCGCTATGAGCCAGTCGTTAAGACAGGGGTACTCTCTAATCCCCTCGATGCCGAAGGTGGGCACCTCCACTGCAATGCATTTGAACACCCGGTGGGCCGATGACAGGCCAAACGGCATGGCTTGGAATTCAGAGGGCTCCCTCTGCTCAGAAGCAGAGGAACCTTAGGTGAGACGGACGGATCGGGATATGAAAGAACACGTCCTGTAGAACCAGTGAGCAGAACCACATGTTCTGCTCGAGAGATGGTACGATCCGAGACAGAGTTACCATCCTGAATGTGCGAGACCTGAGAAATTGGTTCAGGTCGTGCAGATCTAGAATGGGGCACCAGCACCCCGGTCAGTTTTGGACTAGGAAGTACCTGAAAATGAACCCTGGGTTAACAGGGGATGCGCGACTCTGGACACTACCTCCTTGCGGAGGAGTTGGAGGATGTAGTCTCGGAGAGCCGACTAAGTGTGCATGGACACCATCTCCTTCTGTGGGGCGCAGGCTCGGCTTGGTGGGTACTGCAAACTTTCCAGAGGCAGCCCCTGGCTGACCACTTCCAAGATCCACTTGTCCATTCTGACAGAGGACCAGGCAGAAAGGAAGTGGTGGTGCCAGCCCCCCACGGGAGGACCCAGAGTTGGTTTGACGGGTATGTTGTTGGCAACCCCCATCCCATCACTGTGCAGGCTTGGAGGAGGAGGATCTGGTTTGGGGATCACCGGGACCTTTTCCTCCGGGTCTACGGGGGCCCTGATTTGGGCCGAGGGCGCCAAGGTTGAGCCTGCTGCTGTTGCTGCCCTGATTGAAAATGGAGCTGCTTGGCCGCAGGGGCAGAAGGCCGAAAAGGCTTTCTCTTCTGCTTTTTGGAACCCTGGGATTCCTTCTGAGCAGAAGTCACAGAGTACAAGGTGGCACTGGGCTTCTCTATGCACTGGAGGTGACCATCCACTCCTGGGCCGAAAAGATCGGTACACAGGAAAGGGACGTCCATCAATTTGTGTCGAGTATCTGCCATGAAAGTGGAGACCCTCAGCCAGGCCCTGTGGTGCATGGCAACCGCGGCTGCCACCAAGCGGGCGCAAGAGTCCTCGATGTCCAGAGTCATCTGGAGTTGCTGCTTTGCAAACACGCGGACCTGCTTGACCGTTGTCTGTAGGTCCGCCGAGAGGGACCGGTTACGCAGATTGGGATGTAGCACAGGGCCTCGATGAAGAAGGTCCAGGCTGATTCGAAAATTAGAGGTGGTTTGCCGTTACAGGTGAATCAGAAGGGTGAACCAAGGATGGAGGGGGCCAGTGTGGGCAGACTAGTATCAGCTCTGCCCGATTGAGCAGTACTTTGTGGAGAACTCTGGAAGGAGCAGTATTTGGTGGTGGTGGTGGGGGGGGCATCCAGGAAATTGTACTGACCCTAGTTTAGGGAAAAGGCACCCTGAGACACCGCTAGCTCGGCCTTGGCTAGGGAGCAGAATTACTTGACCTTGGAGATTTGCTGGCAGGCGAAAAGATCTACCGGAGGACAGCCCCAACATTCTGTGAGGTCTTGGAAGGTGCTGTCCTTCAGCTCCCATTCCCCCAGTAGGACGTCCTTGCGACTGAGCCAGTCTGCCGTGATGTTCTCCTGACCTGGAATGTATACCACCCTCAGGCTTGTGAGGTGACGTTCCGCCCACTGAAACAGCAGAAGAGATTCCCTGAGCATCCACAAGCTTCTTGTGCCACCCTGATGATCGATTTACGCCACTGATTCTCATTTGGTATGGAAGCCCCAACTTGCGACCACTCATGATATTAGTCCTCAGTCCTCCAATGAATGGAGGTCCTCATCTGGTGAGAAACTGGGATCTTCTGGTCCTGGTTGTGTCTGGACTGGGACCACAGTCTGAGGAGGTTTGCCAGGATGTGTCGCATATATAACGGCCAGAGAAACCATAGTCCCCATGAGCTGCATGAAGTCATGAGCCAGCAGCTGGTGGACCATCTGAAATCTCCTGACGAGCTTCTGCAGGTCCTCAAATTTTCTTTCCGTGGGAAACAACCTGTTCACCTGTGTCTTGAAATCTGCCCCCAGATGCTTCAAGGTCAGCACTGGAATTAAGGAGCTTTTCTTCCGGTTGTGACCAACTTGAGTGCTGAAAGGCACCGTACGACCTTGGCCACTGCTTGTACCGCCTGCCAAAATGCGGTGCTCTGATAAGAAAAGTGTGCAAATAAGGGAAAAGCTGTAACCCTTGGCTCTGAAGTCGAGCTATGACTGCCACTAGGACCTTGGAGAAGACTCTTGTGGCAGATGAATGCCTGAATGGAAGAGACTTGAATGGGAAGAGATGTCCCTCTCACTTTGAATCTGAGAGACTGCCAGTGTGCCTCTTGAGATAGGAATGTGTAAATTGCCATCCTGCAAGTCGACAGATGCCAAACAGTCGACATGACCGAGTCTCCAGATGAAGGATCTGTTGCGTACAAAGCGGTTTAGAAATCTCAGGTCCCAAACTAGCCTAAATCCCCCTGTGCATTAGGAAACAATGCAGAAAAGCAAAAAGAGGCCCCGGTTGAATTCTGTGGTGGTGAACCCGCTTGATAGCCCCTGGTGGTAGAGGGTTTATAATTGCCTGGAATGGCACACATTTTATGCCGAGTTGCCCAAAATGGGTGATGGTATCACGAGGTAATGGTGGCTCAGAGTCAAACTCGATTAGATATCCCCTGCACATTATGTACAGACCAATCTTTTGTGGTATGGACCCATTCCTCATGAACATCAGAAAGTCTGCCCACATAGTGAGAATGGGGCCAGGCTGTGCAGCATGCAAGGCTGAGCCTGGAGCCTGTCAGCGATCAGCCCTACTCGAGGATGGGTTTGAAGTGTTTCTCTGATGTTGTTGCTCCCCCAGGCCTGTCAGGCGACACTTCCTCCTCTTCTGAAGCTACAATGGTTCCGAGAGGAGAACCCCGGTTGTCTGAGAAGTTCTGTTTTGCCCTTTGACGTAATTTCAGTATGAAAAATTCCGCCAGTGACCTGCTAACCCGGGAGTTTCTCCGGTCTTAGACTGTGGCAAGCACACCACTGCGGTTTCCAGATTCTTTCACTGCTTCTTTGAAGGCACAGCTGGAGAGAAGATAACCTTAAAGCCGCCGGGAGCCTTCTGACCAGGACTTATCTCTGGTATTTGTCTTCTGTCTGCGCTCCATAGTGGTTTCCCCTGATTATACACCGCTTCTTTGAGAGTGGAGCCGAATAGTAGATAACCTTCGTAGGCAGCACTGACCAAGAGAATCTTGGGGAAGCATCTGCTTGTGAAGTCAGAGGTTGTGCCACGTTTAAGTTTGACAAAACATGGCTCTAGCATCGCATCTGGCTGCTGCTGCCTCCAACACATTTGCTGAATAAATGAAGGCTAACCCAAACAGCTGGAGCTGCTTCAGTGCCACCTTGTTTCTCTCAGTATCTTCCACCAGCTGAAAGCTAGGACCTTGGCCCATGAAAAAGGGGCTCTGGCTAAGAAAGGAGTAGCTGTCACTGCCTTGAGCTAAGTCAGTAAAGCTTGGAGGGCCTTCTTAAGATGCAGCCACTTTCCTGACCACCGGGTCTCAGTGACCGCTCCCTCTGCTGGACTAATAGTTTTCTTTGTCTTGGCAAGATGTGCAGAGAGGTGCTCCTCCTCGTCAGAGGATGGGAACTTAGTTGTTTTTCGAGTCACTGTCCACTGGACCCTCCGCTCTGGGAGCTTGGAGGCTGCAATACGGAGCACAGGGGCCCCAGGGCAAATGCTCTGTTCAGTGATTCAATTAGATCTGGGTCCAACGAAGCGTGGCCAGTTTTTGGCCCTCCTGTGCGAACGCATGCACCTCAGTCTGAGCAGCCTGCCGCTGATCCGAATGAGCAGATGAAGAGGGAGCCTCCGCCCTAGAGGTCACCCCCTTCTCGCACCTCAAAACAGAGGTAGCCTGCAAAGGTGGCCAAAAAGGAGGAATTTGCATTTTCTTGATATCTCCTGCCCTTGGGAGGCTTGTGCGCTAACACAGTGTGGCCTAATCTCAATGTCCCTGAGGAATGGGGTCCCCTCCCCCGTGAGCCACAGGAGCGATCCCTAGTGTGAAAGCCTGTAAAGCTGAACAAAGGAGGAATTTTGCGGCTTAATTTCAATGCCCTTGAGGATCACCACATTCCTAATAACTGGAGCTTCTGTAAGCCGTTATGCCCCAGTGCAGTCTCAAAAATTTGAGGCTCAAGTTATCCTTGACACCCCCTAGAGAGGCTTCCAGCTTATTGCTGTGCTTGGAAGAAATGCTGCTTGCTAGCCCCTTAAATGCTGCTCAAAACTGATCCTGTGAAATGTTATAGCTATGAAAGCCTTGGAAGAAAAGTGGATTGCTAGCCCCTCAATTGCTGCAAAGGGGGGTGGGGGTGGGTTATGGCGCTATTGACGAGTGGCTGTATGAATGCTTCCAGTAGTCGATGAGGAGATCTTCACTTACTGGGGCTGTTAGCGTCAACAAGCGGCTGTACGAACACTTCCAGCCGTCGACGGGGAGTATTCTCATTAACCAATATACTGCCGTCGATAGGGAGTAGTCTCCTTAACCCAATATACATATCCTTGTTTCTGAGGCCGTGATGTCGATCAACGGCTTTTTAGAGCTGAGGGAATTTCAAGGCGGGCTGTGCAGCAGCCGACAGAGCCTCCCAAATAGCCTCCTCCCCCGCCTCCAGTTGCCCCTCCTTCCTTTTGCACTCGACTGAGCCTCCCTTATTTATCCCCTTCATGTACTTGAAGACCTCTATCATGTCCCCCCTGCCTCTTCCCTCTTCCAACATGTACATATGTAGCTCCTCGAGCCTCTCCCCATAGGTCCTTTCCCCAACCCAAGCCCTAGATCATTTTGGTTGCCCTCCTCTGGACCCTTTCCAGAAGTGCAATTTCCTTTTTTAAGTACGGCCACCAAAACTGCACACAGTACTCAAGGCGCGGCCTGGAGGTAATCTCCCTAGCCATGCATCCCAGCATCCTGTTGGCTTTGGCCGCTGCCCTCCTACAAGTCTCAGAGTTGTTCATCTTGACATCCACCACCACCCCCAGGTCCCTCTCAGCCATTGAGACTTGAGCACCCCGGTATACACTTGGCCCGGGTTTCTAGCCAGCTGCAGTACCCTGCATTGAACCTCAGTCCCCACTTCCTTGACCACCTCTCCAGAGCATCTAGGTCCCCTGTAGGGCCACCTCCCCCATCCACCACCGCTCCCAGCTTCAAGTCATCTACAAAGAGACTAATTTCACTCCTGATACCCTTCCTCATGTCAGAGACATAGGTATTGAACAGGAGGGGCCCTAGGACCGATCCATGCGGGACCCCACTAATGACCCTCCTTGGAGATGAGACCATCCCCCCAACCACGACCCTCTGGGTACACTCAGAGAGCCACTTTCCTATCCATCTGATCATCCATTTCCCCACCCCCATTCCCCCAGCTTATCCAATAGGCCCCCGTGAGGAACCAAGTCAAATGCCTTGCTGAAGTCAAGAAAAAGGACGTCCACCAGCCTACCCAAGTCCAGGGAACTCATCACCCAATCGTAGAACTCCACAAGGTTTGTCTAACACAGTTTCCCCAGGACGAAGCCATGCTGTCTATCGTCCAGGTACCCAGACTTTCCAGTACCTCCCCCCAGCCCTTCCTTGATAATACCCTCCATTACCTTGCCCACCACCGATGAGACTGATGGGCATGTAGTTCCCTGCCTCCTCTCTTGATCCTCCCTTGTGGATGGGTACGATATGCGCCACCCTCCAGTCCTGGGGCACCCACCCCATCTGTTAATTGTTTCCATTAACCCGCCATAGGGGTCCCTAGACCCTGGTTTCCACTTGGTTAGGACAGGCTGTGAAAGACTGAGTGAGTCTGGGAAATGGTCTGTTCTAAGACTTCTTTTGGACTGTTACAACCTGTCCCAAACTAGCAGGAGAGGACAGCCCAGAACTGACTGCCTATATAGGAGCTGACACACAACATCTTTTGCTGGAATAGAACTTTTTTTGGTTAACAGAAGGAGTGTACAGTGGGGTGGGGGTGGGGTCTGACACCCCCCCCCCCACTCTTTAGAGCTGGCAACTGTAAAGCCACATATTTTGCTTATAGCAAGGGATTGCACTACCCAACTTGCTCCCTGACACAAATTTCAGGTCTCCCAGTCCCTACCTTATGGTAAGGACAACTGTGCAATCGAACAACGAAAATGAACTGGCAGGAGACTGTATGTTCCAAGGTTTTTAAGTTGAGTAAAAGGCAAAATGTAGTCGGACTTACAGTAATCTCAAGTTTTAATAACACTCTCCTATCTAAAGAGTCCTGCATCTGAGTTCGTAGACCTGAAAGTAACAGTTCCCTAGCAACTGACCTTCGAGGAATTCCAGAACAAACACAGTCATTCACAGGGATTAAATGCAAGGGGCCGCCTATAGCTAGTCCAGATACCCTAGCAGACACTGTGGATTTTATTACAAACAACAGAGGCTCCTATTATAAACTGCTCTCCTCTAACCTCCCAAAAGCAGCAAAGAAGGCACCAGGTTGTGCACTGGAGAAAGAGTAATGTGCTCTGGGATGGCCCAGTTTCCAGCTGCCTTGGTGGCACAGCTGGTTCAAAGTCCCAGTTAATGCACTTACTTTTGTCTCTCTTCTGTTTATGTGTGTTCCATAAATGTGCACACTGTACTCTTGTGATTGAAAACAGTAATGCTGCAAATCCCCGCAACCTACAACTTCCAGTCCTCTGTGGCTACCCAGTTTCTTGCCGCCAATAAAGTCTCTCGCCCACCAAAACTTGCAGCTCCTCAACAGCACTCGGAGCAAAGTTTTGATGATAGAAAGGTGTGGAAGTTCAAATATGTCGCACACAGATCTGCTTATGCCGCAGCTGAAAATAAAAAGGAAGGACATTAAATATAACCCTTTTGTTTAAAGACATGTTCACTAAAATGCCACCAAAAGCTTAAAGGGACTTTGCCAACCTTTTCTGCATCATACTATTTCTAGTTAAATAGGCACATTTTATGATTGCTTATGTTCTGTAAAATTAATTGCAAGAAACAGTGAAAGAGATTTTGTCAGCAGAAAAGGACCCTTAGCCCCATCCAGTCTGCCCCTTGTTCCTGCCTACTCCATCATTGACCCTAGTTGGTCACAGGTTTCACCCCCTTCCTTGTTCCTCTACCTAATACAGTACGCCCCTGTGCCTATCCCACACATGCTTGAAGCTCCCCAGTCTTTGCTCCCACTACCTCCTCAAGCAGGCTGTTCCAGAGATCCACCACCCTTTCTGTGAATTTATTTCCGCACATCTCTGCTAAACTTTCCCCCTTTAGCTTCATTGCATGCCTCACTGTTCTAGTGCCTTCCTTTCTCTGAAACAGACCCTCCACTTACACCTTGTCCACTCCTGTGAGGTACTTGTAGGATTCAGTCATGACCCCGCTCACTCTCCTCTCTTCTAGGGAATACACGTGTCCCTGTAGCCTTTCCTCATTCTGACTGCCCTCCTCTGTACTGCCTCCACCCTTGTCCATGCAGAGGCGAGGCCTCCAGAACTGGACAAAGCACTCTAGGTGGGGCATTACCAGTGAGCAATACAACAGCAACATCACCTCCCTCCTCCTGCTAGAGATTCCGCTTCCAATGCACCTCAGCATCCCGCTAGTCTTTCCCACTGCTCTGTCATACTGTCCTGCCACCTTGAGGTCATTAGATATGAAGACCACTAGGTCTCAGTCATGGGAGGATGGTGTGGTACCGGAGGACTGGAGAAGGGGCGGATGTGATTCTCCTTCACAAAAGTGGGAGCAAGACAGAGGCAGGAAACTATCTGTCAGTCTGACCTCAGTGGTAGGGAAAATGATGGAATCACTTCTGAAGGAAAGAACTTCTGAGTACCTAGAGGCCAATGGGGCACAGGATCCAAGGCAGCATGGATTCACAGCGGGAAGGTCATGTCACACAAATCTAATTGATTTCTTTGACTGGGTGACCAAAGTAGTAGACCAGGGAGGGACTGTGGACATGGCCTACCTAGACTTTAGCAAGGCATTTGACATAGTCCCGCACAAACGATTAATAAACAAATTAGCCAGCCTGGGAGTGGGTCCCAGGGTGGTAGCCTGAGTAAAAACACTGGCTGGACAACCGGACACAGCGGGTAATAGTAAATGGAGTCCACAGTGAAGAAATACAGGTTACTCACCTGTAACAGGAGTTCTAGGAATGGTATATGTTGTTCATCCACACTCATTGGCAGTATCCTTGCCGCTTTAAATCTTGCCGGAAGGTCTTCAAGCTTGCTCCTCCCACCCACCGGGTGGTATAACTCGCTCCGCCCATGGCGCAGATCTGGCCCGCTGGAAGCTCAGGTTGTGCGTCAAGCCGGGAGGTCGGAGAGTCATAGGATGAACAACATATACCATTCCTAGAACTCCTGTTACAGGTGAGTAACCTGTATTTCTAGGGACATGGATATGTTGTTCATCCACACTCATTGGCAGACTCTAGCAGTTCTCGGGAGGAGGGAGGCAAGGCAGCACCCCATATACTTACTTGGAAAGAGAGACTGGAGAACTGAGGCCCCAAAACCAGCATCCGGCGTGACTCAAGGTCGATGTGGTAGTGGGTAATGAAGGTGTTTGCTGACTTCCAGGTAGCAGCCCTGCAGATTTCCTGGATAGGGACGTCCCTGGAAGCAGCCACCGTTGCAGCAGTATGGCGGGTAGAATGAGCTCTTATCCCTCTGGGAGGCTCCATGCCCGCTAACTTATAGCAGATCTATGCAGGAGGTTACCCACCTGCTTATCGTCCGCTTGGCTGCAGATCTGCCAGATCTGCGGCTTCAGCGTGGGTGACAAACAGCTGGCGAACCTCTCCCCGAATTTCAGCCGTGCGCTCCTTATAATAAGCGAGCGCCCTTCTAGGATCCAGAGTATGGAGCCTATATTCGGCCTCCGAGGTGTGATTGGGGTAGAACACCGGCAGAGTCAACACTTGGTTAAGGTGAAACTCCGACACCACCTTCGGAAGGAATTTCGGGTTGTGGGGTGGGACAACCTTGTCCCTGTGGAAGACCAGGTAAGGAGACTCAATGGAAAGCGCCTGGAGCTCTCCCATCCTTCTGGCTGACGTGATAGCCACCAAGAAGGCGGTCTTCCACGACAGGTGAGAGAGAGCACACCTGTGCATAGGTTCGAATGGCTTGCCCATGAGCTTTGCCAGTACCAGCAGTAGATCCCACGGAGGTGGGGGTTCCCGCACTGGAGGGGAAATGTGATCAAGGCCTTTGAAAAAGCGCCAGACCACCTTCTCCTGCGCCACCGACTGCTTCCCGGCCCGCGCCCGGTAAGCAGAGATGGCTGCCAGGTGCACCCTTAGGGTCGTCGACCTAAGCCCTTGACTAGAAAGGGACCATAAATAGTCCAAGATGCTTGCCAAGGAACAGGAGGAAGGGTCCAAGCCCTTGCCTGACACCAAATGGAAACCTTTTCCATTTGAAGGCATAGCATTTTCTGGTCGACTCATACGGGACGCCTCAACTACATTGAGGACCTCGCCGAAAGACCCAAAGCCTGGAACTCTAGCCGCTAGGAACCAGGCCGTCAGGTGCAGGGATTGAAGGTCCGGATGGAACACCTTCCCCTGATTGACTGAGAGCAGGTCCGGGCGAGCTGGAAGCTGCCGCGGAGTCCTGGAGCTGAGACTGAGGAGATCTGGGTACCAGAACTGGCGAGGCCAGTCTGGGGCTATCAGAATCACCTGCGCCTTGTCCCTCCTCGCCTTGAGAAGCACCTTGTGGATCAAGGGAAATGGGGGAAAGGCGTAAAAGAGGCCCGGGGTCCATTGCCTCGAGAAGGCATCCCCCTGCAGCGAGCCCTGCTGAGGGGGGCGGGCATGGAACAGACTCAGCTTCGCGTTCTCCATGGAGGCAAACAGGTCCACCTGAGGTGTGCCCCAAAGGGAGAACAGATGCTGTACTACTCCGCAGGAGAGACCACTGTGGGATGCAGCCCCTATCCGCTCAGGCATCGGGCCAGGGTGTTGGAGGCCCTGCCACGTGAATGGCTAGGAGATCCGCCTCAGGCTGCGCACGAGAGTGACCAAATGCGGAGAGCTTCCTTGCATAGAAGCATGGAGCGCGCCCCGCCCTGGCGGTTTAGATAGTACATGGTCGTGGTATTGTCCGCCTGGACTCGGACCACTTGACCCCGGAGGAACGGAGCAAAGGCGGTGAGAGCTAGGCGGACCGCCTGAGCTCCAGCAGGTTGATGTGGCATCGGACTCGCGGGACCAGAGGCCATGAGCCCGGTGTTCCCCAGATGGGCACCCCAACCCATCAGAGAGGCATCGGTCGACAGAGAGACCGTCGGCTCGGGCGGACGAACGGGATGCCCTCCTGCAAATGATCTGGAACGGTCCACCACTGGAGAGCATTCCACATCCCTGTGTCACCGGCTACAAGCTGGTCCAAGGGATCGCAGCTGCCAGGACCACTGGCTGGCCAGTCCCCACTGAAGGGACGATGTTCCAGCGGGCCCAACGGACCACGCTGGTACAGGCCGCCATGAGACCCAGGAGGCGCAGGAAGTCCCGGCAGGGCGAATTGCCCAACCAGAAATGATCGGGCAAAGGAGGAAAGAACCTCGCCCCGTCCGCTGAGCCGCGCCTGGCTCAGAGAGTCGAGCTGCGCCTTACGAATAAAATCACCTGCTTCGCTCGAGTTCGGACTTGGCCTCGTTGATAAGGAGGCCCAGTTGAGAGCAGACCTGGAGGGCCAGGTCTCTGGACCACTCCGCCTCCTTCCTGGAGGGAGCTGCTATCAGCCAGTCGTCCAGGTAAGGGTACACCCGACCCTCGGCGCCAAGAGGAATGCTGTCACCACTGCCATGCATTCGTGAAGACCCTGGGAGCTGGAGACAAGCCAAGGGCATGGCTTGAATCAAGAGATCCTTCTGCTCGAAGCTAAGGAATCTCTGGTGAGACGGACGGATAGGGACGTGAAAAACGCTGGCCCTGCAAGTCCAGAGAGCAGAACTCACACGCCGCTGCTCCAAGGATGGTATTATCTGAGCCAGAGTGACCATCCTGAAGGTTCGAGACCTTAGGAACTTGTTTAGGTCGTGTAGGTCGAGAATGGGGCGCCAGCCCCCCGTCCGTTTCGGAACCAGGAAGTACCTGGACACAAACCCTGGGTCTGAAGGAGGGTCCACCACCTCTCTTACCACCTCCTTCTGGAGGAGGAGAGTGATGTCGGCTCGACGAGCCGCCAGTGAGGCTGGGGATCCCGAAGCGCCCCGAGGGGCGACGGCTCTGAAGGGTGGTGCCTGCTCGAATTCCAGAGGCAGGCCTCTTCCCACCACCTCCAAGACCCACCTGTCCGTGGTAACAGCGGACCAGACGGAACGGAAGTGCCGGAGCCGTCCCCCCACGGGGGGACCCAGGGGTAAGGTGACGGGATGGGGCGACACCTCCGCCTGGCCACTGGCAGGCTTGGAGGAGGGACCGCCGAGGGACCTCCTGGGCCCTTTCCTCCCTGCCTCCTGTTAGAGGAAGCCGCGCTTGGGTTTGGGATGCCAAGGCCGAGCCTGCTGGCCCTGACGTTGCTGGGCGAGGGCCGGGGCACAGAAGGACGAAGGGCTTAGGCTGTGGTTTGCGCCTTGTCCTTCTGAGCGGAAGAGACCGAGTCCAAGGTGGCATTGGACTTCTCGATCCTCTGCAGGTGACCTTCCACCCCAGGGTCAAGAGGTCAGTCCCCAAAAGGAACATCCGCCAACTTGTGCTGGGTATCCAAGTAAAGGTGGATATCTCAGCCAAGCCCGCCGACGATAGCCACTGCGGCCGCCACCGATCTAAGCACATGAGTCCCTACATCCAAAGCAGTCTGGAGCTGCTGTTTGGCCACTGCTCTGCCCTGGTCCCGCACCTGCTTAACCGTAGTCTGCAGATCGGCGGGAAGATGAGGGATGACCTCATCCAGGGAGCCCAACAGGGCATGAGAAAAATGTGCCATGAGGACGGCCGAACTGGCCTGACGAAGGCCGAGAGAGGACGCAGCGTAGACTTTTCGCCCGACATAGTCCAATTTCTTGGACTCCTTGTCAGGAGGTTTGTCCACATCCCTGGCGTTGCCGGCGCGCCGGAAAACGCTGTCGGTAACCAACCCCTCAGCAGAGGGTGTTCCAAAACCGGACAAGGAACCGGGGACCGTGATACTTCCTGGCCATCCTGGCCGAAGGCGCAGGGCAGGAAGCAGGGCGCTGCCAAAGTTCCAGTGCCGGACCCACTATGGCCTCGCCATCGGAAAGGCCTCCGCGAGAATCCCTCGTCCAGAATCTCCGTGAGGATACCTGGCCCGCTTGAAACGGGTTCGAGCTCCATCCCGTAGACTCGAGATGAGCCGAAGCAGTCCTAGGAAGGACGACGGGCTATCGCCCATTGACTGACCTCTCCTGAAGACTCCAAGTCCAGTCGCTTGGAGAAGAAGGAGGAATCGCCTTCAGACTCGGAAGAGTCCTCAAAAGCTGCCTCTGGCCTGAGCCACCCTTCACCTGCCGAGGTCGGTCGGGAGTGAGGGTAACTGACAGCCGATGGGGTAAACCCTTAGCCGACCGAGAACTTTGGTCGGAGCCCCAATTGGTGGCTGTGGAGGCGGAGGTTCCACCGAATCGGTGGAGCAGCTGGTTTTGGCCGAACAACCGCCTGGTATAGGCCTCGGATAAGTCGAGGTTGTGTCGGCTGCCCGTGACAGTTACTTAATGGCCGGGAAGGCGCCGAGTCGGCTTATTCCCCGGCCAGGAGGAGTTGTTGTAACATAAGGTCCTCGCATCGGCCGACGTACTTGCACGCCAAGCCTCCTCATCCGGAGGAGGAGGATTTGGACGAAGCGGCGACGCCGCTTATCAGCAAAGCCGAGACCGAGACCGCTTATGACGGTGGGAACGGCTGGACCGCTGGGAGGTCCGAGACCGAGACCAGAGTCCCGGAATTTCCGGGTCGGTGCGGGAGGTGTCGGCCGGAACCGCACTCCTTCGCTCGGAAGGTCCATCCGAGGGCTCCGGAACCGGAGGCACAGGCGAGCCCACGGGATCTCAACTCCTCCGGGAACCGGGAGAGGGGAATCTCGGCTGCTAAAGGCGACAGCCTGTCCAATGGGTCGAGAAAATCTCGACTTCATCAGTGGAGTCTCGTCAACTGACCTGACGGGGACACCCGTGAGGCCAGTGGTCGAGCCGAGCGTCGATCGGCCGACGGTCGACGGCCCGGGAGAGGGACTCTTCCCGCCCCAAGAGCGCCGACGAGGGATTCTTACCTTGTCCCTCTTTTGACCGAGAATAAGGTCCAGCAGACGAGGCCCTTCTCCTTTAGTGGAGAGGGACAGACAAAGCTCCTTAAAGGAAGCCGTGAGGAAGAACCCAGAGAGCGGGATAAATGCCGCGGCCGAGGAAGATACGCGCCCGCCTTCGAGGGCGCACCATCCGCCGAAGCTGATCCGCCGAGCTCGTCATCATGACACCGCTAACCGGGCCTCCTTGACTTCACCGGAGGGAAACGCTTCGACGGCCCAGTTGTAATCGGGCAGCACGGTTCTCGAGGACGAGGCCGAGAAAGATGAGACAGGTCGCAAGCCTGCGGGTCGTGGCTCAAGGCCTAAGCAGTAGACACACGGGAGTGTGGATCCGTCCGAGACATCTTCTGCCCGCATGGGCATCTCCGAACTGAGTCGATTTGTCCATCGCAGTCCGAGGGATCGAAGACTGGAAGTCTTTTGCAAAATATTATTTTTAAATCCGCAAACGGAGAAATAGGAACAGTCGCAAACGCAGAGCGTTAAGGAGGGAACCTGAGCTTCCAAGCGGTAAGGAAGATCTGACGTCATGGGGCGGAGCCGAGAGTTATACCACCCGGGTGGGTGGGAGGAGCAAGCTTGAAGACCTTCCGGCAAGATTTAAAGCGGCAAGGATACTGCCAATGAGTGTGGATGAACAACATATCCATGTCCCTAGAAAGGGGGGTTACTAGTGAGGTACCGCAGGGTTCAGTAATGGGGCCAGTCCTTTTTAATATCTTTATAAGTGACATTGCAGAGGGACTGGAATGGAAAGTACGTCTCTCTGCAGATGACACAAAGATCTGAACAGGGTTGATACGCAAGGTGGGGTTGAAAGGATGAAAAGGGACTTGGCAAGGTTGGAGGAATGGTCAAATGTATGGCAGCTTACATTTAACGCAAAGAAGTGCAAAGTAATGCACCTGGCAAACAAAAACCCAGGGGAAGAGTACACAATGGGGGGTGAGATACTGACAACAAAAACGGAAAGGGACCTGGGGTCACTCATATCAGATGACCTAAAGGTGGGCCAACAATCTGAGAAGGCAGTACGGAGGGCTGAGGGGATACTGGAATGCTTACAGAGAGGCATCACCAGTAGAAAACAGGAAGTTGTTGGCCCTCTGTACAGACAGTTGGTAAGACCACATCTGGAGCACTGTGTACAGTTCTGGAGACCCCATCTCTGCAAAGACATAGACAGGGTGGAGGCTGTCCAGAGGAGGGCAACCAAAATGGCACAGGGTCTGCACCAGAAGACATATGAAGAAAGACTAAAGGAGCTTAAGCTGTATAGCCTCGAGGAAAGGCGGGAGAGGGGGACATGATAGAAACTTTCAAATACCTCAAGGGAATCAACAAAGTCCAAGAGGGTAGCATCTTTCAGAAAGATGTGCAAGAACAAGGGGGCACAATTTAAAGATAGAGAGGGGACGGCTCAGAGGTAATGTGAAGAAGTATTTCTTCAAAGAGAGGGTTGTAGATTCATGGAACGGCCTTCCTAAGGAGGTCGCAGAATCAAAAACAGTGGGGGAATTCAAGAACGCATGGGACAGATATAAGGCAATTCTAGTGTGGGGGCAGGAGGAAGTAGGCTGTTGGTTAACTAGGATCTGCAGCTCATCTGTTAGGTAGGGAAATGGGCAGACCAGGTGGGCCAAGTGGTCCTCATCTGCCATCAAATTCTATGTTTCTCGGTGACTGTAAAGCTCCACTCCCCCTCATCTCAGGCATTTTTTCACTGAGAGGGTGGTAGAACCATGGAATGCGCTGTCTGGAAGGCTGGTGGAGGAGGGCACAGTGGAGGGCTTCAAGAAGGGGTGAGATAGGTACTAGGGGAAACTGAACCTAGAGAAGACCCTTTTGGGGGTGGGTGGTGAGGCGAGCAGCCACTAGGTTGCTGGCTTTCGAGAAGACAAGACAGACCATTTGGCCTATTCTGCTGGTTTTTAGTATGTTAGCATGTTAACATCTTATACATAGTCCCTGGGTTGTGCATCACTAGCTGCATAACCTTGTACTATTTGGCACTGAAACCCAGCTCCCAACTCCTAGACCATTCCTCTAGTTTTCTCAGATCCCTCTACATTCTTTCCACCCCTTCCTGAGTGTCAGCCCTGTTGCAGATTTTTGCACCATCCACAGAGACACACACCTTACCCTCATGCTCCTACACAATGTCAATGTCAGAAGGAACTGGAAGGGGACAGGATCAGTTGTGTTCCAGGACAGTAGCTGCTTCTTGTTGTTTTTACAGGGTTCTTGTGGATTTTACTTGGTAGAAGGTTATTTCTTTTCTTTCTTACTTCTAAGGGGCTAGCAGGGTATTGTTGTGCGGGCTGTTGGAAGTTTGAAAACTGATTTGGTGGCTGTAAGTGGGCTCATTTGTTGGATGTTTCACTGTGTAACAGGCTGCGCTGGTGGAGGCCTATTTCTTCTGATTTAAAATCTATTTGGTGGGATTTGCTTGGGCCTGGGTATTTGAATTGGAGACCTATATCTGTTAATTTCAAGCCTATTTTGATGTGTTTTTAGTGAAGGTGATTGAATTGGAGACCTGTTTCCTTTGGCAGCAAACATATTTTGGGGGCTTTGAGCTGAATTTTGATTCATTGTTGCTGACTTCAGTAGCTGCAAAGATTACTGCATAGTGGGGGAAGGGTGTTAATGGTCTGGCCAGGTCTCACTCAGCTAATTGACTGGAGGCAGAGCTGGATCAGGTTTGTGGTGTTGGCTGCTGGTCTCCTCAGAAGGAACTGGAAGGGGACAGAATTAGTTGTGTTCCAGGACAGTAGCTGCTTCTTCCTGTTTTTACAGGGTTCTTGTGGATTTTACTTGGTAGAAGGTTATTTCTTTTCTTTCTTACTTCTAAGGGGCTAGCAGGGTATTGTTTTGGGGGCTGTTGGCAGTTTAAAAACTGATTTGGTGGCTGTAAGTGGGCTCATTTGTTGGATGTTTCACTGTGTAACAGGCTGCGCTGGTGGAGGCCTATTTCTTCTGATTTAAAACCTATTTGGTGGGATTTGCTTGGGCCTGGGTATTTGGCTGCTGGGCTTGGAGGGGAGACACAGGGCTGATACACTCTCTCTCGAGTCGGGTGTCTGCCCAAGACCCACCCTCCCCCACCAGAGTTCTGCACATTTATAGGGGAACACCTGCCCTGCAACTGGAGGAAAAGGCTGCAGGTGCAGCTCATGTAGTTCTAGCCACTGGGGGTTGGATTTAAAGGCTGGGAGAGAGGAGCTTAGGGAGTTGTTCATTTCCCTTATAAGTTTACTGTGTTGTACTGCACCTAGTAACAGGGTTACCGGTGTACTGTGTGACTGTATCTAAGATTAGTGGGTGACCTGATTAGGCAGTAGGGGTGTATCTTGGACTGGGGGGAACCTGGTGGCTCACCCAAGGAAACTTACTTGGAAGGGGATGGAACCACATGGCATTAGGGCAGGCATCTTTGGGAGGGTGGTGGGGTGCACAGGGTGTGGAGCAGCCATGATACTGGACTGGGCTTGGAAGTTTGGTGGTTGCCCAGTGTGCTACCAGCTGGCACAGCTTAGGGAGGAGGTTGGGGATTAGGAGACAGCTGGGGGAAGGGGGGAGGTATGGTTGGGGAAGGGGCAGGGGATCTCCCACAGGGTTGCACCAAGCACTGGGGGCGGCATAGGGAAAGGAGTGCAGGACAATACTCAGGGGTCACATAGGGACCCTGGCAGATGGGGGCCAAAAGGACACTACCAAGGAAGCAGGCAGGTAACTGGGGACCCTCACAAAGGAGGGACAGAGGGACAACATTCTCAGAGAAGTAGGCAGATGGCCTGGGCTGGACAGAAGGAAGCAAGGCGGGGAGGTGGATCAGACCTTACACTCAGTAACCGCTTCAATTCTCTTCTGCTCGAGGATAAGGGGTGATGTAGCCATGACAGGGGTGGTTAGAGATCGAAGGGAGTGGGGGCAGGAGGCAGGCCAGATAGCAGGAAAACCAGGGGGAACCTGGAATGCAGGAAAATGGGGGGAGCAGTGAATCAGAGCAGGAGGGGCAGAGGGAAGAGGGAGGAAAGCGCAAGGAGAAGGACCAGTTGGGAGGAAAGGTAAAGGAGAAGGACCAGAAGTACAAGGAGGATTTAGTAAAGGGAGCTGAGAGTTTAGGCCACGGGAGCACAACAAGCAAGGAGGGACTAAATGGAGACAGCAAGGAAGGGAGGACGAGCCAGGCTAGTTTAGCAGATGGGGAGAAGGACCAGTTGCGAGCAGTGAGGGAGTTAGCAAGGTACAGAAGGATACTCAGGAGGAGGAGGCATAGGATTGGAGGGAGGGTGGCCAGGTTAAATAAGGAGGGTGGCTATGATACCCAGATAGGGGAGGAACAAGGAGCCGGCTGGGTGGAGGGGTCGGGAAGAAAGGATGAGGGACATGGAAGGGAAATGGAGGAAAAGGAGGCGGTCAGAATGCCCCTGTTGGTGGATTCTATGATCAGGGGTATCAAATGGGATAGGGAGGAGAAGCCTGGCCGTTAGGAACAAAATGCTTCCTGGACTAACGGTGCACAGGGCTAAGCACGAGGTATATCAGCTGGCAAAGGATTGTGGGGGTTCCCGACATACTGGTCCACCTAGGTACAAATGACATTGAGGGAAATAGTGAGCTAGAGATACAGGCAAGATTCAGGGAGCTTGCCAGGGTCTGTCATGACATAGGATGCACAGTTTCCTTCTCAGAAATCCTGCCAGTGCCAAGGGCTAGTGGGGAGCACAAAAGGAAGATTAGGGAGATAAACCAGTGGCTCAGGGAGTGGTGTGAGGCCAGAGGGTATGGGTTGATGAGGGATTGGGGGGAGACCTGGGAGGATAAGGAGCTGTATGCTAGAGATAGACTCCATCTCAATTTGGAGGGGAGGGGAATCCTTAAGTTGAAAATAGAAGGGTTCATTGGTGAAAACTGGGGTTTAAACTTGTGAAGGGGGGAAGGATGGGAGAAAAAGCTGTCAAGGGGGTGCCGATAAAGGAGGGACTCTGTCTCCATCCCCCTGGGGAGCTGGAGGATTGCGGGAAAAGGCCGACTGGTAAAGTGCAGACCAGGGGAAAACAGAATCCCCATGGGAACACGAGCAGGGGAAATGGAAGTATAGGGAAAGGGTGGAAGGTAGTCCTGCTAAATGCCAGGAGCTTGGGAAATAAAATGCCTGAGCTCCAGGCGATGCTAACTGAGGGAGCAGTGGATGTGGCAGCGGTCACTGAGACCTGGGCCACTGCAGGACATGACTGGGACCTGAACCTGGAGGGTTACACTATGTTCAGGAAGGACAGGGGGGAGGGAAGGGGAGGAGGGGTAGCAATGATAGTCAAAAACTGCATTGGCATAGGGGGAGTAGAGGAGGCGGAGGGAACCGTGGAAGCGATTTGGGTCACCTTGATAAGGGGGAGCAAGAGAGTAAAAATAGGAGTGGTGTATAGACCCCCTGCCCTGGTGGCGGAGCTGGAGGAGAGTCTGCTGGCAGATGTTGGGAGACACTGCAGACTGGGCAGAGGAACGGTGTTGGTGTTGGGGGACTTAAACATGCCAGGAACAGACTGGGAGACTATGACATCTTCTGTGACCAGGGAACAGGGGTTGTTGGATGTCTTTCAAGACGTGTTCCTAACTCAGCAGGTGGGGGAACCGACCAGGGAGGCGCGGGTACTGGATGTGGTCCTGGCAGACAGTGACCAGGTTAGGGGCCTGGAGGTAAGGGACCCATTGGCGGGGAGTGACCATGCCACGGTCTGGTTCTGCCTGGACCTAGGAGGGCTAGAAAGCCACACAAAGACGGAGGTAACTGACTTCAGGGGAACGGATTTTAAGGAAATGGGAAGGATCCTTAAGGAGCATTTGGATGTGATTGGGTCAGACATGGATGCTGATAGTAGGTGGGAAATCATCAGGAGAGGGGTGCAAGATGCTACCAGCACCTGTGCAAGAGTAAGATGAAATCTGGTAGGGCCCGAAACCTGCTGGTGGACCAGGGAGGTCCAGGAGGTGAGGAAAGAAGGCAGCCTATAGGCAATTCAAGTGCTCAAGGAGGAAAGGATTGAGGAGAGTATGAGCTGATGGCTGGAAGGGCCACTAGGGTGGTGAGGCGGCTAAGGCAAGGAAGGAGCAGAACCTGGCCAGGGAGTGGGAGAGGAACAAGGGTTCTTTAGATACATTGGGGAAAAACGAAGGGTGAAGGGGCAGATCAGCAGGATTAAATCAGGGGAGAGATGGGCACAAGACCCGGGGAGCAGGCCGAGGTACTAAATGAGTACTTCACCTCAGTTTTCACCAAGGAAAATGGGGGTGCTGCATCATACACGGGAGGAGACAGAGATACTGAGGGGGGGGGACCCTCACCGATCGGCGGGTCTGGGGAGAGGGGGAGGCATCACTGGCAGGAGGGGGAGGGCTAAGCAGGGAGAAGAGGTACTGGAAGTGGAAATCACAGCAGAGAGAGTGAGGGAAGCCCTCAGCTCCCTTAAGACGGAGAAAGCACCGGGGCCGGATAAATTACATCCCAGAGTGCTGAAGGAACTTGCGGATGTCCTGGCGAAACCCCTGGCGGAGCTTTTCACCATCTCTGAGGACAGGGTGGTGCCCCAGGACTGCAAGGTGCTGACATAGTGCCTATCCACAAGGGGACCAAGTGAGGCAGAGGAACTACAGGCCTGTCAGCCTGACATCGGTGGTGGGCAAGGTGATGGAGGGCATTGTCAAGGAGAGGCTAGGGGGGACCTGGAAAAGTCAGGGTGCCTGGACGATAGACAGCATGGATTCGTCTCGGGGAAATCGTGTCAGACAAACCTTGTGGAGTTCTATGACTGGGTGACGAGTGCCTTGGACCTGGGTAGACTAGTAGACATCCTCTTTCTAGACTTCAGCAAGGCATTTGACTCTGTTCCTCATGTGGGCCTGTTGGATAAGCTGGGAGAAATGGGGGTGGGGAACCAGATGATCAGATGGATAGGCAATTGGCTCCAGGACCGGACCCAGAGGGTCGTAGTTGGTGGGATAGTCTCATCCCCAAAGAGGGTCATTAGTGGGGTCCCACAGGGATCAGTCCTTGGGCCCCTCCTGTTCAGCGCCTATGTCTCTAACATAAGGACAGGAATCAGGAGTGAGATGAGTCTCTTTGCAGATAACTCAAAACTGGGGGCGGTGGTGGATGGGGAGGAGGGGAGGGTGGTCCTACAGGGTGACCTGGAGGCTCTGGAAAGATGGTCGGTCTAGAAAGTGGAAGCTGAGGTTCAATATAGGGAAATGCAAGGTACTCCACCTGGGGGCCAGAAACCCAGGCCAAGTGTACACCCTGGGGGGGGGGAATGCTACAAGTCTCGATGGCTGAGAGGGACCTGGGGGTGGTGGTGGATGTCAAGATGAACAACTCGGAGACTTGTAGGAGGGCAGCAGCCAAGGCCAACAGGATGCTGCGATGCATCGCTAGGGGGATCACCTCCAGAAGGAGGGAAGTGATGCTCCCTCTGTATAACTGCTTGGTGAGGCCACACCTTGAGTACTGCGTGCAGTTTTGGAGGCCACACTTAAAGTTGGAATTTAAACTTCTGGAGAAGGTCCAGAGGAGGGCAACCAAAATGATTTGGGGCTTGAGGGACAGGACCTATGAGGAGAGGCTCGAAGAGCTAAATATGTACACATTGGAAGAGAGAAGGGACCGGGGGGACATGATAGAGGTCTTCAAGTACATGAAGAGGGTAAATAGGGGAGGAACAGTCAGGGTGCTTCGAAGGAAGTAGGAGGGGGGCCACTAGAGGGCATGGGTGGAAGCTGGAGGGGAAGAGTCAGGGAGAAAGGAGGAGGTGCTACTTCACTGAGAGGGTGGTGGAGCCATGGAATGCACTGCCTAGGGGCTGATGGAGGCAGAGACGGTGGAGGGGTTCAAGAGGGGCTGGGACAGGTACAGGGGAAGGGTTCTGGAAGCAAAATCCAATGCAGCAAAAATATCTGGAACTGGGAAGGGAGAAGCCAGAGAAGGCGAGGGGGGCAGCAAGGTCAGCACCCAGGGTGGGGGCTGACCAATCGAGCAGACTCGAAAGACCATTAGGCCTATTCTGCTGGCATTTTAGTATGTTAGTATGAGAACATTGAAGAGGACCGGTCCCAGCAAAGAGCCCTGTGGCACCCCACAAGTAAATCACCTATCGCTCGAGTGGCTATTATGCTTCCTATCCTTTTACCAGTTTGATATCCTGCTTATCACTTTCTCAACACCCCCAGGCTGCTTAGTTTCTTAACTAGATTCCTGTGGGGCACAGTGTCAAAAGCCCTACTGAAGTCCAGACAGGCCATGTCCGCTGCTCTCCCTTGATCAACTTCCCCAGTAACCCAGTGAGAGAAATCTATGAGATTAGTTTGACAGGACTCCCCCCCCAACCCCCGTGAAACCATACTACTGGTGGCCCTGCAGCCCTTTTGCCTCCAGGTGCTCCACGAGCCTCGCCTTCAGTAGTGTTTCCATTAATTTCCCCACCACTGATGTGAGATAGACTGGCCTGTAGTTGCTAGCATTTCCCTAGTGCAGTTTTTGTGCAGAGGAACATCGGTCCTCCTCAGTCCTTTGGAATGTCCCCCATCTCCACTGAGGTGATAAGAAGTGCTGCCAAAGGGGTGGCCAGCATCATGCTCAGTTCCTTTAGGACCCTTGGATGAATCCCATTTGATCCCATCACCTTATTCTCCTTTGAAGGCTTCCAATCCTTTCTGGTCCCTCCGAGAATGGACTTGTGTTCATTCCCCCCACTGACCCTTTTTCCCTGGTGCTTACTGCAGCATGCTGGTCCAGCCACTCATCCTCTACTGTGAAGACCGAGCAGAAGAACAGATTACTCACCTGTAACAGTAGTTCTAGGAGTGGTATATGTTGTTCATCCACACTCTCCGGCATGTCCCTTTCCCCTTTAAATCTGGCCGGAATTCTTCAAGCTGGCTCCTCCCACCCGCCCGGGTGGTATATACCTCAGCTCCACCCCATGACGCCAGATCTTAGCCCGCAGGAAGCAAGGTTGTGCGCCTAAAGCCAGGGAGGTCGGGTGGGTGCGTGTGGATTAACAACATATACCACTCCTAGAACTACTGTTACAGGTGAGTAACCTGTTCTTCTAGGAGCGTGGATATGTTGTTCATCCACACCCTGACAGACTCCAAGCAGGTCTCCGGGAGGAGGGAGGCAAGGTGCACACCCCCTACTTGGGAAATAGAGATTGGAGAACCGGGGCCCCAAAACCAGCATCCCGGCGTGACTCAAGGTCGATGTGGTAGTGAGTAATAAAGGTGTTTGCTGACTTCCAAGTAGCAGCCCAACAGATTTCCTGGATAGGGATGTCCCTGGAAGCAGCCAGCAGTATGGCAGGTAGAATGAGCTTTTATCCCCTCTGGTAGGCTCCTTGCCCGCCAACTCATAGCACAGACCTATGCATGATGTAATCCACCTTGCAATGGTCTGTCTGGCTGCAGGTCTGCCAGAAGTGGCTTCAGCGTAGGTGACAAACAGCTGGCGAACCTCTCCACGAATTTCCGCTGTTCTCTCCTTATAATAGGAGAAAGCACGGCTAAGGTCCAAATTATGGAACCTGTACTTGGCGTCCAAGGTGTAATTAGGGCAGTATACCAACAGAGTTAACACCTGGTGAAGATGAAACTCTGACACCACCTTCGGAAGGAATTTCGGGTGGGGGCACAGGACAACTTTGTCCCTGTGGAAGACCAGATAAGGGGAGTCCACCGAAAGCGCCTGGAGCACTCCTGTCCTTCTGGCTGACGTGATAGCCACCAGGAAAGCAGTCTTCCACGACAAGTGTGAAAGCTCACACTTGTGCATGGATTCGAATGGCTTGCCCATGGGCTTTGCCAAAACCAGCAAGAGATTGCACGGAGATAAAGGTTCACGCACCGGAGGGAATATGTGATCCAGGCCTTTGACGAAGTGCCCGACCACCGTCTCCTGCGCCAATGTCGGCTGACCGGCCCACGCCCGGTAAGCAGAAATAGCTGCCAGGTGCAACCTAAGGGTCAATCACCATAGACCCCCTTTGGAGAGACACCAAAGGTAGTAGAGAATGTTAGCCACAGAGCAGGCTAAGGGGTCCAGACTCTTACTCGGACAACAAACGGAAAATCTCTTCCATTTGAAGGCATAACATTTCCTGGTCGATTCCTTACGAGATGCCTCCACCATGGTGTAGACATCTTGGAAAGACCCAGAGCCTGGAACTCTAGCCGCTCGGGTACCAGGCTGTGAGGTGCAGGGATTGAAGGTCCAGATGGAATACCTTCCCCTGGTTCAGAGCTGCTCCGGGGGCCTGAGGCTGAGGAGATCTGGATACCAGAAATGGCACGGCCAGTCTGGGGCTACCAGAATCACCTTCGCCTTGTCCCTCCTCACCTTGAGTAATACCATGTGGATCAAGGGAAATGGAGGGAAGGCGTAGAGGAGGCCTGGGGTCCACGGCCTCGAGAATGCATCCCCCTGCAGCGAGCCCTGCTGAGGGGGGGCGGGCATGAAACAGCCTCAGCTTGGTGTTTTCCCTGGAGGCAAACAGGTCCATCAACGGTTTGCCCCAGCGGGAGGACAAGTTGTGAGCTACCTCTGAATGGAGAGACCACTCGTGGGATGTCTGGCCTATACGGCTGAGAGCATCCACCAGCTGGTTCGAGACTCCTGCCACATGAATGGCTAGGAGATCTGCCTCCAGCCGGCTGACGAGGGTCCAGATGCGGAGCGCCTCCTTACAAAGCAGACAGGAGTGCGTGCCGCCCGCCCTGTTCATTGAGGTAGTACATGGTTGTGGAACTGTCCATCTGGACTTGAACCACTTGACCCCGGAGCCGAGGAGCAAAAGCTGACAGTGCCAGTCTGACTGCCCTGAGCTCCAACAGGTTGATGTGGCATCGGGACTCCTCGGGGGTCCAGAACCCGTGGGCTCTGCTGTCCCCCATGTGGGCTCCCCACCCCATGAGAGAGGCATTGGTTGTAAGAACGACCGTCAGCTCGGGGTGGACAAACAAGATCCCTTCCTGCAGCCGGTCTGGGGCGGTCCACCACTGGAGAGCGTCCCACATCTTCTGGGTCATAGTGATCAGCTGGTTGAAATGACCCCGACGCTGAGTCCACTGAGCGGCCAGCTCCCATTGGAGGGGGCGCATATGCCATCTGGCCCAATGGACCACTGAGGTGCACACCGCCATGTAACCCAGAAGGCACAGGAAGTCCCAGGCAGGGCGCAAGTGCCCAACCAGAAATGATTGGGCAAAGGAGGAAAGAACCTCCGTCCTGTCCGCCAGGAGCCGAGCTCTGCCCCGATGAAGCCCATCACCAGAGAAGGCATGAGTTCCGACTTGGCCTCGTTGATCAGAAGACCTAGTTGAGAACAGGTTCGAAGAGTCAGATCCCTGGATCTCTCCACCTCCTGGAGGCAGGAACCTACCAAGAGCCAGTCGTCGAGATAAGGGTAAATTCAAACTCCTCGACGCCGGAGATGGGCTGCCACCACTGTGATGCACTTGCTGAAGACCCTTGGGGCTGATGACAGGCCGAATGGCATGGCGCGGAACTCTTACAGGGTTCCCTCGACCCTGAAGCGGAGGAACCGCTGATGGGACAGACGGATTGGGATGTGGAAGAATGCATCCTGCAGATCCAGTGAACAGAACCACATGTTTCGCACCAGGGATGGTATGATCTGGTTCAGAGTTACCATCCAGAAGGTGCGAGACCCGAGATATTGATTCAGGTCGTGGAAATCTAGGATAAGGCACCAACCCCACCCCCCACCCCACCCCGTCCGCTTGGGCACCAGGAAATACCTGGACATGAAGCCTGGGTCTGTAGGAGGATCCAGCACTGGAGCTACCGCCTCCTTGCGGAGGAGCTGAGCAATGTCGTCTCGAAGAGCCGACTGAGTGCAAGCCGAGATCCTTTCCTCCCGTGGGGCACGGGCTCAGCTGGGAGGGTACTGCTCGAATTCCAGAGGCAGTCCCTGGCCGACCACGTCTACAACCCACCTGTCCAAGGTGAGATCGGACCAGGCGGAAAGAAAGTGGCGGAGCTGACCCCCCACGGGAGGACCCAGAGCTGGCGTGACGGGTGTAGGGGTGGCAACCCCCAACCCATCACTGATCAGGCTTAGAAGAGGAGGAGGCTCCTGGACCAGCACCTCTGCCTCCTTTACGGGGCTGTTGAAGACCCTGCTTGGGCCTGGGGTACCACGCTTGAGCCTGCTGTTGCTGCTGGCCTCTTGATAGGAGGGCTGCCTAACCGCAGGGAAGAGTGCTGAAAAAGGCTTCTTCCGCACTCTGCTGGTTCTGCCCGAAGAATCCTTCGCTGAGGTAGCATCCAAGGTGACACTGGACTGCTTTATGCACTGGAGGTGACCAGCCACTTCTGGACTGAAGAGGTCGGTGCCTAGGAAGGGCACGTCAGCTAACTTGTGCTGGGTATCCGCCAGGAAGGAGGATAGCCTCATCGAAGCCCTGCGGCGAGTGGCCACTGCGGCTGCCAAAGAGCGGGTACAGGAATCTCCAATGTCAGGTGCCGTCTCGAGCTGTTTTGCAACAGCACGGCCCTGATCATGCACCTGCTTTACTGTGGTCTGCATGTCCACCGGGAGATGAGGGAGGACTTCATCCAATGACCCTAGGAGGGCATGAGAGAAGTGTGCCATGATAACAGCCCAGCTGGCCTGACAAAGGCCTAAGGAGGAGGTCGGATACACCTTACGGGCAGAATGGTCCATATTCTTGGACTCCTTGTCCGGGGGTCAGTCAGTGTCAGCTGAGCTACCAGTACGTCTGAACACAGAAGCAGTCACTAGGCTTTCAGTCAAAGGGTGCTCTGTGAACCCCGCCAGGGACCCCATGGGCACCGTATACTTGCAGGTCATGCGGGCAGACGGAGCTGGGCAGGAAGCAGGACGCTGCCAAAGCTCAAGGGCCGATGACTTCGGCCACTGGAAAGGCCTCCGTTGGGGCTTCCCCCTTTTGAGGATATCCGTAAGGGGGTACTCTGCCTTTTTCTGGATGGGCTTCAGGGGCATTCCGGTGTGGGCTTCAGGGGCATTCCGGTGGATTCTGAGATCAGGCGGAGAATGCCCTGAAAGGAGGAAGGGCCTTCCTCCAATCCTGCCACAGATGACTCATCATCCCTGGATGAGACTATAATCCAGTGTCGTCAGAGTCTGAAGAGTCGGGGTACAATGGTCTCCCGCCTAGGTCTCCCTCGATACGCCAAGGGCGATCAGGGACGACCATGATCAACAGACATCAGGGAAGCCCTGTGTCTGGTCGGTCCTCTTTCGAGGAGCCCCTCTCTGAGGCTGCTTAGGCAATGGCTCCACCAAAATCAGTGCAGAGACCGGAATAGGCTGAGCCAGAATACGGGCCGGCCCCACGGGCAGTGGAACCAAGGTCTTCAGTTCCAGAAGGGTCTGCGTCGGCCTAGGAGGCAGGAGACAAGTGATGGCCAGGGCGGCCGGTGAAGCCGGCTTCTGCCTGGTCAAAATCAGCTGTTGCCACATCAGATCCTCATAGCGTCTATGGAATTTCCGTCGAAGCCTCTCCTCGTCCGAGGAGGATGAGGATCTATGGCGGCACCTCTTTTTTGAGTGTTTGTGGCCCTTTTTCCACCAAAGGGGTCCTGGTTCTCGATCGAGACCGACGGGGTCGGTTCGGTCGATCGGGAGACACTAGAGTCAGTGAAAACAGAGGTTCCGGCACATTTTCTCCAATCGGAACACCCGAGGGCAGTGTCTCCTCATCAGGAAAGAAAGGACAGATGGAATCATCTACCGGAGTCTGCGATAAAGGCTCGATCAGGTCGAGCATAACCTCGGCCGGTTCAGCAGTTTCCTCGGTCTCGGTCCCTTGGCCAGACGGAAGGTCCATAAAGCCAGTGGCCGAGGAAACTATCTCGACTGAAGTCGAGACTGCGTGTTCCTGGGACTCGGACCTCTCCCGGTCCCAGGCGCATCTCCTTTTAGAAGATTTGGAGTCCTCATCCCTCTTCCGACGGCGGGAGAAGTGTGAGCCCAAGGGCAACTCACCCCTGGTGGGGAGAGACTGACAACTCCCTGAAGGAGCCCGTAAAGTACAGGCCAAGGTTGAGTGGAACGAAAAAGCTTGGACTGGCCGAAGCTTGAGCCGCTTCCTCCTGGAAAGCCTTCATCTGCTCCAGCTGCTCGGCGGAGCCCACAGCCGCGGAAACCGCCCTCCTCGCCACTTTCAATTTCACCGGCGGGTTTCTAAGCTCCTGTCTCCCCAATTTTAGGCACGCCTTGTGGTCGTCCAGAACGTTGGTATGGAAGGCCGGACAAAAGGTACAAGACGTGGTGTGATGTCCAACACCTAGGCAATAGACAAATGAGAGGCGGGGATCGGTGCGCAACATCTTCTGGCCGCAGGTACACTGGCGAAATCCGGGGGACGATTTGTCCTCCATGTCCGATGCACTGTAATCGGAGTCGTTAACTCCGACAAGTTTTAGTCTCATTTGCGGTAAAAACAGACGTTGCTAATCCAGGGCCTACGAATTGTTAAAGTAGCACGAGGGAACCCGAATCTTTCAGCGGAAAGGAGGATCTGGCGTCATGGGGTGGAGCCGAGGTATTTACCACCCGGGTGGGTGGGAGGAGCCAGCTTGAAGACTTCCGGACAGATTTAAAGGGGAAAGGTACATGCCGGAGAGTGTGAAGGAACAACATATCCACGCTCCTAGAAGTAATTATTTCCACTTTCTCTTGATCTTCCTCTGTGCAGTCCCACCCTGCCCTCATGATTCTCACTAGCCCCTCCTTTGTCTTCCTCTCCCCCCCCCGCATACCTGAATAAGGTCGTCTACCCTTTCTTGACCTCCTTAGCTAGGCTCTCCTGTTAGCGCTTTAGCTGCCCTCATCCTCTTTCCTGCATTCCTCTGTTTTGCCAGATGTACCTCCCTATGTTCATCCTTCTGGGTCTCCTTGTACTTTCTAAATGCTGTTTTCTTCTCCTTCACTGCCACTGCTACCTCCTTGGAGAACCCTAGCGGCCTCTTCTCCTCCTTCCCTTGCTCACGCCCTTCAAACAGTATGCCACTGCCTGGGCAATACCCTCCTTAATGTTTTGTTGCAAATCCCTGATCTACTCTTATTGCATTCTTCTACAACACTAGAACACCATCAAACCCTGCAGTCACTCATGGTTCAATAGGCTCTCCTCCTCCTACTGCATCATGACTAGCTAGACTGTGCTGTGGGTGTTCCCAAGTCCAGGAAAGATGCAGTGGTAGCTGATCAAGGGCATGTAAACAAACATGTTTGTGTGTGGTAACTAACACCAGTGAGGTAGGCAGTCTGTTTTTCACTTTTTAAAAGAAAAAAAAGAGGAATCTGAATCAAACTACCATTTACATAATCTCTACAGAATGTGACCAGTCCTAAAAATTTTTTTTTTTTTTTTTTTTTAAACTTGGGGACATTTTGAGGCCTAAGTGGATTGACAGTGTCCCTTTAAATCAGGTTTCATTTTGAAGTCACATGATGCACTCAGTGCGACAGGCAACTTCCCAATTTCTCTCTCAGCTCCATGAACTGCGAATTTAAAAACACAGCTTCAACCTAACGTTTCAGTTTATTATTTTCACATTAACCAATCAACTGTATACATTGGCAGGTGCCTATAGATGCATTTAAGGCCGAAATGGAGTACCAAGAACCACAGAAAATGGATTTGACTGAAGCGCCACTGGTGCACCGCAAGTCTAGGCACATAAGAGGCACAAGCAGGGACCGCACCTAGACTCACTGCCAGAACCCAAAAGCTGGAAGGGACCAGCAAATAAACTGGACATTTTTTTCTGCAAACGGGCCACAATCAAAATCACCCTCCTAGAACTAGAAGGCAATTTCAGGGATTTAAAACAGACTCTGGAACCACTTCCTAGCTGAGTGGAAGACGCAGAAGCCCAAATTAGCGTAACAGAGGACCAGCAGCAGAGGGACAACACAAAACTTAGAGAGCCGAGGGAAAAAGTGTCTGAACTGGAGGAACAGAATGAAAGACCAGGAGGACAAAAGCCGACAGTACAACCTGGTCATAGTCAGTATCCCCGAGAAAGCAGAAGGGGAAAATATGCCATCTTCTGTGCAAAAGTGCTGCAGGAGGTAGTGGGACCACCCGAACACAGGACAGTCTATACAACTGAAACAGCCCACTGCTCTCTGTGACCCCTGCCATCATCGGGGGTGGGGGGTAAACCCAGAGCCATTATTTTGAAATGTCCAAACTTTCAAGAGAAACTCTATATTCAGAATCAGACCAGAAAATGTGGCACTCTGGCATGGCACCGTAACAGATTTTATATTTTCTGTGATGCCACCCCAGCTGTTCGTGATAAGCAGATGGCATAAACACAGATTAAGAAATCTCTACATGCTGCCAAAATCAAATCTCAGATATTATACCTCGCTCACCAGTTGCGACTACCGCTTGTGGAACACGAGTCCGCTAATGCAGAAACAGCCAAAAAAGAACTGCTGAAGCACCTGTCTGGACTCTTCTCCACCCCGGGGGCATCTGAGCATGTCAACGGTTCCACATCCACAAAATAAAGACTACCTGGTTAATGCTGCCACACCAAGGACTTGTGCGTGCCTTAGCTTCTTCCTGTTACCTCACATCCTGAGTTATGGCTACCGTATCGCTGGCACTCTGTTTACTATTTGTGTCCTTTCACTCCAAGCATAAATGAAATGCCAAAATACATACCATGTTCTCAGAAGGCTCTCAACTGGACTTTATTTGCTGTCCGGGGAGGGAGTGAAGCTTGAGAGCACTTAATACGGTGGCACCAACATGATGGATCCAAAAGCCCACCTTCCTCACGAAAATAATGACTCTTCCTGCCTTTCGGTTTCACCCTCCACAAAACTGTACGTCTGCACTCCAGCAATCTGACAGGAGCGGTCAAATCTGTCACTGGCCCAGGTGTTCTATAGCCTGACCCTCAACTACGCCCACTAGTAGCCAGCCACCCAATCCTGATTGTCACTGGGAGCCAAAAGGACACCATGGACACACGACACACTGCATAAGCAACCACATGCAGGAACATTTGAAGACTTGCAGAGTCACGAAGGCTCCAAGAAAAAATTACTCACCTTAGTAATGTTGTTTCTTCTAATGGAGTCTTGCTGTATTCTGACTACTGCAGTGATATCCAACCTTTGAACTGCCCCGGAGAGGAAAGAGTTAACTTTCCATGCAAGGCATGGAACGCTGAGCTCGAGCTCGGTTGAGACTCTGTCTGTTGTTGTTTGAACCCAAACTGCCAGATCTTTACGAGCTATACTCACTGGGCGTCCTGTGCAGAAACTGTAAACTCACACTAGCCAACTGGCAACTTGAATTTATAAAAGGTTTTTTGGTTCCAAGGCAAAGACTCAAGTCAGGAAACCCAAAAAACAAAACACAACACACACCCAAAAATAAGAGGGTAAGAAAAAGGGGGCACCTCTAGGGTGCCAACACTGTTCCTGCCCACCCACATCCCAAAACCCAGGTTCTGAGAGGGAGGTGGGTCGAATACAGCAAGACTCCATTAGAAGAAACAACATTACTAAGGTGAGTAATTTTTTCTTCAAACAACATGAAGTCTTGCTGTATTCTGACTATTGCAGAACTACCAAGCAGTACCTCCATGGAGGAGGGACAGAACCTACTTTGGGAACAGGCTCTGAAGCACTGCTGTGCCAATCCGAGCATCACTCCTAGCCTGGATATCCAGAGAGTAATGCTTGGTGAAAGTATGTATTGTTTTCCAGGTGGCTGCTTGACAAATCTGTAAGATAAGAATAACCCTGGCAGCAGCCAGGGAAGCAGCTGTACCTCTAGTAGAGTGAGCCCTCAGGCCTGAGGGTGGGATTCTGCCTAATTTTTCAGCAGAATTGTAAACAAGAGACAACCCACCTGGCAATAGATCTCTTAGTGGCAGGTTTTCCCTTACCAACTTCACCAAAAGTGAGGAACAATTGGAGGGAGTCAAACCTGTGACCCTTGGTGCGCTCTATGTAGTAGCGAAGGGCCCTTTTCACATCCAGGCTATGTAACCTCCTCTCCACAGAGAAGGAATGGTCAGTGAAGAAAACAGGAAGAGACACAGACTGATTAAGGTGGAAATCTGAAACCACCTTAGGCAAAAACTTCCTATTAGTCCTGAGGACCACCTTATCTCTATGGAAAGAGATAACATTAGGCTCCACTGACAGGGCCTGTAACTCACTTATGCGCCTGGCAGAAGTAATGGCTACCAAGAACACAGTTTTCCAAGTCAAGTACTTAAGCTCTGCTGAAGACAAAGGCTCAAAAGGGGGTTGCATAAGCTGAGCAATGCAAACATTAAGGTCCCAAGCAGGGGCAGGGTCCCTGAAGGGAGGATTGGTATGCAGCAATCCTTTGAAGAATTTACAAAATACAGGATGAGCTGAAAGGGAAGAAGGCTTACCTGCTGACAAGAAGGCAGAGACAGCTGCCAGATGCACACTAAGTGTAGCTGGTCTGAGTCCCAAGCTATTGAAATGAACCATATAGTTCAGGACTATAGGCAGCCCAGCAGACTCTGGAGAAATATGCTTCCCAGAGCACCAAATAGTAAACCTTTTTTCCATTTGGAGTTGTAAGTCTTTCTGGTGGAAGGCTTTCGAGATGCCTTTAGAATATCCAGAATACCTTGAGAGAGGTGTAAATCAGCAAACTCTAACTCTTCAAGAGCCAGGCCTTGAGACTGAGAGATTTGAGATTCGGATACCAAAGCCTCCCTGAGAACATGTTAACAGGTTGTAATTCCTGGGAAGAGACAAAGGAAGGTGGACTGCTAAGGACAGCAAGAGAGGGTACCAGGGCTGTCTGGCCCAGTCTGGAGCAATCAGAATCACTTTGCAGGGTTGAGACCTGATTTTGACTAGTACCTTGAACGGGGAGCATACAGGAATTTCCTTCTCAATTGAGAACTAGAGCATCCAGGGGGACTGAGCCCAACACTGGGGGTCTGCAGCAAAAAAGAGGAAGTTGGTGATTGTCTGGGGCTGCAAAAAGATCTATCTGTGGAGTGCCCCATCTGGAGAAGATCACCTTCAGAACTAGGGGATCTAGGGACCATTCGTGATAACCCTGAGATATCCTGCTGAGGGCATCTGCCAGGACATTGTCCTTCCCTGGGAGGTGCACTGCTATCAGAGAGGTGTTCAGGGAATAGGCCAGAGACCACAACGTAATTGCTTCTCGTGCACAAGGCCGTAGACCGAGTGCCCCCTTGCTTGTTGATGTACCACATTGTGGTGGTATTGTCTGTCCTGATCTGAACTACTTTGTTCTGAACAGACTTGGAAAAAACTTGAAGTGCTAGAAACACTGCTCTGAGTTCTAAGAGATTGTTGTGAAGCAGAGATTCTTGAGGTGACCACAACCCTTGGGTGGTCAGATCCCCCAAGTGGGCTCCCCAGCCCAATAGGGAGGCATCTGTGGTAAGGATTAGAGAATGAGATTTGAGTGACAAAGGGAACTCCTTGTCTTAGGTTGCCCTGATCCTGCCACCATTGCAAGCCTGGATCAGGGTTCGAGTCACTGGGATTAGCTTGGTCAGAGAATCCTTTCTCCGAGACCAGAAGGCTCTTAAGTGGAACTGAATGTCCCTCATCTGAAATCTTGCTCCTTGGACCACTGCTGTAGAGGCTGCCATGTGGCCCAGGAGCTGCAGAAAGTGCCTTGCTGGTCGAGACACCTGAAGAGTGAAAGAAGAGGCCAGTGTCACAAGGGTCCTTGCCCTGTTCAGGGGAAGGAAGACTCTTGCCCTTATTGTATCCAGCTCCGCCCCTATGAAGGTGAGGAGCTGCACTGGCTCTAGAACTGACTTTGAAAGATTCAGGAGGAATCCTAGAGAAGTGAGCAGTTGCTGAGTTATCTGCAGGTGTGACCTGACTTGGTCTGGAGACTGACCCACTATGAGCCAGTCATCCAGGTATGGAAAGATGGAGATCTTTTTTCTCCTTAGGAAAGCAATCACTACTGCCAGGCATTTTGTGAACACCCTTGGAGCTGATGTTAGGCCAAAGGGCATTGCTCTGAATTGATAGTGGCCTGAGGGCAACTCGAACCTGAGGTACTTTCTGTGGGAGCATCTGATAAGAATATGGAAATAGGCATCCTTGAGGTCCAGGGAGACTAGCCAGTCCCCTGGCCTTAGAGAGGGTAGAATTATTCCCAGAGTCACCATTTTGAACTTTGGCTTTAAAAGGTGCCTGTTTAAATATCTGAGATCCAGGATGGGCCACCATTCTCCTGTCCTTTTGGGGGTTAGGAAGTACCTGGAGTACAATCCTTTTCCCTTGTGTAGGGGTGGAACCCTTTCTATGGCTCTGAGAGCCAAGAAGGAAGAGACCTCTGCCTTTAGGGCAAGGGCCTCTGAAGGATTTGCAGGTGGAAAGGATCTGGTCCTCATCTTGGGAAATTGTTTGAAGTTGAGAACCAGTCCCTGGCTTACTACTTCCAGGACCCATTTGTCTGATGTTAAAGACATCCAGTCCTGGACAAAGTAAGTCAGCCTGCCCCCTACAGATAGTGAAGAATCGGCCTAGGCAATCCCATCAGGGTGCCTGTTTGGCAGGGGCTTTAGGCTGAGGGGTGGCAGCAGGCCTGCTTATACCCAGTCTGCCTCTCCCTCCGAAGAACCCCCTCTGGGCAAAGGCGGAAGAGGAGGCCTGGGCTTGGTAGAAAGGCCTATGAAAAGGCCTGCCCCTGGAATGCTGCCTCTGGGGAGTGGCTTGCCTTTCTTTGGCCTGAGCACTCCTATAGGTGGTCCTGTACTCATCCATTTTCTTCATGTAGTTCGCTGTCTGCTCCCCAAACAGAGAATTACCCATAACAGGAAAATCCATAGCCTTAGTCTGGGTATCCTGCGACAGGCTAGTACATCTGAGCCAAGCCATCCTCCAAAGGGCCACAGATGTAGCCATGACTCTAGATGAAACATCATTGGAGTCCACTGCAGCATGAAATTGCACCTTGGATGCCTCAATACCATCTGCAGCCACCTGCTCCAGCTCCTTGGCAAGCTGTCCAGGGACCTGTTTAGCTAGAGCCATCACAGTGTCCCATCTAGACTTCTGGTATCTAGCTGTGTAGGCCATATAATTAGCCTGCCTGAGTCCCAAAGATGCTGCCATATACTGTTTCTTTCCCATGGCATCAATCCTCCTGGAGTCCTTATCTTGGGGGTGTGAAGCCAAGGGTATATTTGCCTTATCACAGGCAGCAGCCTGCACTACCCCAACATGGCTGCATTGCTGGGAAAGGAATTCCATATCTGAGCCTGAAAGAGTATACCTCTTGTCCATTCTTCTGTCCACAGGAGGTTACGAGTCTTTAAAATTTTAAATGTCTGTTTCCCAAAAGACTCATGGAGGGGAATAGACAGCCTCCTGGACTCTGGGATGTCCATCATCTCAACATAATCAGGCTCCTCCTGATCCTCAACTGCTTCCTCCATAGGAAGCTGGAGAGTTTCAGCCACTTTTTTGTAAAACATAAAGTGGGAAGGGGACTCAGAAAGCCTAGGAGGGGAAACACCTGAAGGTCTGTCTGGGGAGATGTCCTGGTCAATGGGCACATCCAGACTTTCATAATCACCATCACTATCCTCATACTCTCCCTCCTCCGGTTCATAAAAATCCTCTAAATTATAATCCGGAACCGGGTGAACTGACCGAACCAAGCTCCTAACTGATGGTGCCGGTTCGGTCAGAACCGGAGTTAGCGATTGCACAATCCTTATCGCTTTGGCTATTTCATCAGCGGTTGGAGAAAGAACTTGTGGATCCGAACCGGCTGACTTATCCCTTCTTTTTCTTTTAACCGGAACCAACTCCTCAGAGTCGGTTCTCCTTTTGCCTGAAGAAGTTTCGCCCTGGTCAGAGGGCACTCCTTCTGGTTCGGTTGGAACCGAACCGGGCTGGCCATCCGGGTCAGCGGACTTTTTGGCCTCCCTTTCCCTCAGCCTACCTACTCTCTTTTCCAGGGTAGCTGTAGGGAAACTTTTGCAAATCTGGCAGTCTGAATCGAGGTGGTCAAACCCCAGACAATAAACACAGGTGGTGTGGGGGTCAGCCTTAGCAAAGGCTTCCCCACACACACTACAGTGTTGAAACCCAGTGGGCCCGGTTTCTTTCTCGAGTTTCTCAGACATGGCCAGTCCTAACCAAACTTACCCTTTTTTCGGCAATCCGCCAGGCAAGACACCCTTATCGGTTCCTGACCGTGTTAACGGGTCGTGGAAAAAACCATAATGAAATTGTTTTTTTTTTTCAGAACCGATAGGGACCGGTTACCACACTCTAAAAAGCAGAACAAACTTTTTTTTACAAACCTGATTGGTTCAAACCGAACCGATCCGATGTTTACAAGTTCCACACAGAAACTATCAATAATAAACCTATCTAGTACTCACGGTACCACAGACAGAGACTGAACCGACAGGTTAGATGGAAGAAATTCGGTTGAAACCGAGGGAAAAAAACGACACTTTAACTAAAATGAACCGAGCGAAGGAGAAATCTCCGGAGCGACTGTTCAGTGAGGCGCAGTAAAGAATCTGGCGGTTTGGGTTCAAACAACAACAGACAGAGTCTCAACCGAGTTCGAGCTCAGCATTCCATGCCTTGCATGGAAAGTTAACTCTTTCCTCTCCGGGGCAGTTCAAAGGTTGGATATCATTGCAATAGTCAGAATACAGCAAGACTTCATGTTGTTTGAACCTACAGCGCAGTCTACAGTAGTGTGAAACAGCAATGGCCACAGATGCAGGTTCCCTTTTTCTGAACCCAGGCTGTTCAATACATGGACTTTGATGCCAACAACAAAGACTTCAGTGAACTTGCATTCTCCTGGAACAGTAGCCGGTAAGTGAAGAGAACTTTAGCAGATCAGGGCCTCGATCTTGCTATTCCCATGGACTACCTATATCCTTTGCTGCTTCATACAGATACAGGCTTGATATGAGGAAATGGAAGGAGTCCAGCTAAAAATGCCTGGAAAGCCCACCAAGGCTGAACTTCCCTTGTACCTGCTGGCAAAAATCCCAGAAAGAAATCCACCAGAAAATGTCTCAAAAACAATAACTGAGTAAAAGCTTCAGCTCTGTCACCCAGTGACACAGCACTGCTACAAGGTGCCAGCTTGTAGGGAGGCAGAAAGTCGACTGACACAGTCCTTGGTGGGAGGAGCTGATGTCCCAATGCTACAGCTTTTAGTTTTCTGCCTACTGGATAGCATCAGGAGATCCCAGTGGTTCTAGAGCCCTGCAACCAGCACAAGGAGGGGGAGTGTAGATATTTACTCAATAGAGGTTAAGGGCAAGTACTGTAGAAATCCCAGAGGGGAGAGGTCAGACTCAAACTCTCCAAAGCTCTGATATGCACTACCCAGTACCAGCAGAGGGACAACTCGGGAGGGGGCCACACCATACTACATACAACAGATACACTGTTCTCAACCACATTCAATAAGGTTCAGGGGCAGAGGGACGCCCTCACATGGGCCCTGATCAGATCAATCTCTAGTGGTAAGCAGCCGTTGCCAACACCATTCGACTGACCCAGCTGCTAGGCCAACACTAGCCATCTGCTGTTTCCATACCCTCAGTCTTACCATCCTTGTTCTATGCTTTCTTATGTTCAGGGTGTACTGTAATACCAGTTTACTGATGTTTGTAGGAGTCAGACATAGTTATACTATGCTTAAATGTCTGATACAACAATGCCATACCTAAAAACGTCAGAGCTACAAAGCTCTCTCTTATTTACTTGGGATACAGACTGATCCGACAGATAAGTCAGCTTCGCAATGCCTACTTGTAACAGCAATACCACTTGTTGGGGGTACCTAGCTAGACCGGCACTATCCTTAAATGCTGCTGATGGTGAGTAATTCAATAAAAAGGGAGGCAGTACAGCACAGTGGTTTAAGACTCTGAGCTGCAAATCTGGTGACATCCAGCAGACCAGACCTGGGTTTGAATCCCACAGCTTCCACCTGCATACTGTGTGACCCTGAGCAAGTCACTTAACTTTCCTGTGCTCCCAGGTCACACCTGTAAAAAAAGCTTTCAGTTTAGTGTGCTACTCCTGGTTAAACAAAAAAAAAAAAAAAAAAAAAAATGGTTACCTGGAAATGTTAAGGGGGCACAAAATCGGCACCAAATCCTCAGATGCCCGAAAATACTGGGGACAAGAATAGCATTCCTACAGGAGAACCAAACTACAGCAAACCAGAGCAACCTGTGGAGGTGTGAACAGGTAGGGCAGGTGTTTGCTGCAGGGGACAGCAATAAAAGAGCTGGATCTGCCATTCCGATCCACAGAACACCCACCTGTTCCACCTGAATGAGCAAATAACTGATCTAAATGGTATATTCATTATCATCAGAGGTTCACCTGATGGAATGAAGGTGGTACTGGCATGGATTTTATGGCCCAAACAGTAAAACATTACGGGTTTTCACCACCATTCTTTCCAACCTGGTGAACCTTCCCTAATGCACCAATCATACTGGCAGGAGACTGGAATGTAGTCCCTAACACAACATACTATCATACTAAAAAGCCAGCAGAATAGGCCAAATGGTCTGTCTTGTCTGCTCGAAAGCCAGCAACCTAGTGGCTGCTCGCCTTGCCACCCCGCTAGCCCCCAAGAGGGTCTTTAGTTTCAGTTTCCCCTTGTACCTGTCCCACCCCTTCTTGAAGCCCTCCACTGTGCCCTCCTCCACCAGCCTCCCACGCAGCTCATTCCAAGGCTCCACCACCCTCTCAGTGAAAAAATGCTTCCTATTCTCCCCCCTTGTAGTTCCCCCCTCCAGCTTCCTCTCATGGCCCATGGTTGTTCCCCCCTTCTTTAGCCTAAACGGCTCCTTGGTTCCACTCCTGGTTATTCCTTTTATATACCTGAAAACCTCTATCATATCTCCCCTGTCCCTCCTCTCCTCCAGTGAGTAAAGCCCAAGCTCTTCCAGTCTCTCCTCATAAGGCCTCCCCTCCATGCCCTGAATCATCCTGATCACGTTCCTCTGGACCCTATCCAACAGCGCTATGTCCTTCTTCAGATGAGGTTTCCAGAACTGTACACAGTACTTGAGCTGCGACCCGATCAAGGCATTATACAGAGGGAGGATCACCTCCCTCTGGACGCAATTCCCCTGGCTATGCAGCCCAGTATCCTGTTTGCTTAGGCTGCAGTTCTTCTACACTTTTCAAAGTTATTCATTTTGACGTCTATCACCACCCTAGATCCCTTTCTCCCAGTGTGGCTTGCAGTGCGACTTCCCCCCTCCCCCAACCCGGGTGTATTCATGGCCTGGGTTTTTGACCCCCAAATTAAGTACCTTACATTTCCCAGCATTACATTTCAGTCCCCACTTCCTTGACCACCCCTCCAGGGTATCCAGATCCTCCTGGACCGCCTCCCTCGCTTCTTCACAATCCACCAGTGCTCCCAGTTTTGAATCATCCGCAAACATGAGATAGCTCTGCCAACAGACGAGTGGGCCTGTGCCCTAACCAGGCAGCCTGTCAGGAACTGCAGGACTCACTGACATATAGAAGTTTGATGTACCTTACTCACAGATACTAGGGACTACACATCTTGGTCCCCAGTCCATTGGACAGCTTCCAGACTTGATTATTTTCTCACAGGCCTAGGTTTCCTATGGGTCAGATCACAATGTGAGATTTTAACAAAGGTTGTCTCAGAGCACTCCCCACTGCTGCTATCCATCACACCCACCAGGTTAGGCTGACAGAGACCGAATATGGAGAGTGAACAACAACTTGCTGAAAGATGCTAAATGTATGGACAAAATCAGGGAATGTACTACCAATTTTCTTCTGTCAAACACTAACACAGTTGACAGTCAGGAACACCTATAGGAAGCCTTTAAATGCACCTTGAGGGGTGGAACCTATTAGCTTAGCAGCCATCAGGAAAAAAAGGAAAGGGAGACTGCTAGCTGAGGTAAGATCCAGGGAGAGGACTATTTCGGCAGCCACCTCACAGGAAGATTGGCCAAAACTCAACACCGTTAGGGCAAAGTATGAGGGTGTGCCTAGAGAGCAAGCGGAATTCAGAATCTTTTAGAGTCGAAACGAGGTATGTCAACCAGGAAGAGAAGACTGGAAAGCTGCTTGCCCCACAGGCTTAAACAACAAGAAATGGTCAAAACAATTAAGGCGGGTCCCACCTTCTACAGCAAGCATCCCTAGTCACTAATGCTACAGAAACAGCAGCAGCTTTTGGAGCCTTTTACAAAGACCTGTATGCTAAAGAACCAGATACAGTAAGCCAACATTTTTTGACCAGGGACAGCCTTCCCAAACTTACATCTGACAAGCGGAGAAACTAGGTGCACCAGTCACCTCCACTTAAGTCAAACACGTCATCTCCAGCCTTACCCTTGACAAGGCCCCCCCAGCCCAGACAGGTTCTCTTCAAACATCTACAAAGCCCTCTCCCATAGTCTGTGTTCAATGCTGCCAGAGATGAAGGGGATTCAGACCCTCACCTACAGGAAGCAATCATCACCCTCATCCCTAAACCGGACAAAGACCTGGAACAACTAGCAAGTCACAGGCCAATTTCCCTTTTATTTATTTATTTACGAGATTTACCAGGAAGGCATACTGAGCAACATGCTCGATTCCAGATGTGACCCAGGGGCCTAGGCCCAGTACATGGCATATACAAGAACAAATTACAAATACAGTGATTGAAATAAAGAACATAGCATAAGATTTGTACAATTATAATACAGTTTTTGAGTATGAAGTACATAGGCAGACGCATCAAGATACTGACTACAATAATGGCCTCAAGGGTAAATGAATAATGGTTCTGCCTGATAGGACCAGACCAGACAGGCTTCATGCAAAGAAGGCTCTCTACAGACCTTCTGCATAAGCCAGAACCAGGGTCAGCGCTAGATAGGGCAAAAAGGGAAAAAGCTGAAACTTGCCCAGAAATGACGCACTTTCCAGATGACAGTGGGTCCAAAGTGGTGCATCTGTCTGTAACAATAGGCAAAAGATGGAAACGTAAACAGAAAAGTATTTTCACTTAAATTTAAGCTCTGTACTGCTGAAATTTCTACTTATGATTATTTTCTCATTTTGGCTCCATTTTTTTTTTCACCAGTGGGTCTAATTTGACCCATGTTTCAAAACCCCTAGCGCGGTCACTGGCCTGGACACATTATTTCTGTACCCAGTGTGGAAAAAAGCATTTGACAGAGTATCATGGCCCTTTCTTTATCTAACTTTAGAAGAATTTGGCTTCCCTAACGCATTCATCGACTGGGTCAAACTGCTCCAGTCTTACCCATCAGCTAAAACCTCATATAATGGTGTCCACTCCCAGCCATTCATCCTACAAAAAGGAAAAGACAAGGGTGCCCCCTCTCCTTATTCCCGTTTAACATACACAGAACCTCTAACCAGACAGCTCCTGGCTGACACACAGTTAAAAAGGTACACCCAGCAGGACAGAATAAGTACAGAATTTCTACTTATGCAGACGATGTGCTACTGTACCTGGAAGACCCGAGAAACTCAATTCCAGCTGAACTAGACCTACTGTGTGAATTCAGACAGCTGTCGGGCTCCAAACTGAACCTCTCAAAATCTGCCTAATGCCTCTCAACAACTACTGCACAACCAGAGTACAAGTAATTGGGGAGGAAACTGGTGGCCAGAGGCACTTGCATACCTGGGCATTTTAATCACCCGAAGCAAACAAGTTATGTTCACAAAAAACCTAGATAACCTGTTACTCCAAATAAAACGGTGTATTAAGTATCTGGTATAGCATTGCGAAACACTATGCAAAACGGGGTATTGCTAATCATTTCCAGACATGAGTAACAGTAGACTCTCAATCATTTTTTGAGCCAGTCCATGGCATAGCAGCCAAAATCAATACAACCACATATTTTAAATTTTGCTAACCATTCTGTGCCAAGTGCTATGCATTTTCACAGGCGAATAGCACTTTAGCATACAAAGCTGCTAATCAATTTTTTCGGCTTATTTAAAGCAGCAGTGCAATAAAATTGGGCAAAAATAGAAATTTAAATACCTGTAAATTTTCTTTCTCCGACTGCTGGTCTCCGGGCTCATGACTTCTGGGAGGTCCTTCCTGGAACCAAGTGACAGGCAGGAGGTATACAGACCTCTGCAAGATGGGAATACCCTCCCTCTCGTTTCCTCCAGACGTCAGTACTTCTACAGCCTTGTCCACTGAGGAAACACACAACTTGGAAAAAACAGAAGAAAGGTTACTGTAACTTGCAGCCGGAGGCTGACTTTCAGCATTCTGGGAAGGACGGAGCCCAGAGACCAGCAGTCGGAGAAAGAAAATTTACAGGTATTTAAATTTCTATTTCTCTCTCTCTCCTAAAGCTGGTCTCCGGGCTCATGACTTCTGGGATATACTAAAGCAGTACATCCCTCCACTTCCTGGGTGGGAAGAATGTTCATAGTCTCTATGGGTCCACCACTGCCTGGAGGACCTGTGGCCAAAGGATGCCTCAACTGAGGCGGCGATATCCAGCTTGTAGAATTTTGTGAAGGTATAGATGGATGACCACATGGCTGCTCTACATAAGTCTGCCGGAGAAGCCTCTCTGAAGTCCGCCCAGGACGTGGCCATTGCTCAGGCAGAGTGCGCCCAAACTGGTCCCAGCAGGTCGATCCCGGCCTTCTGGTAGGCCATGGCGATGGTGGAACGAATCCACCTAGCAATAGAGTCCTTTGACGCCTTCTTGCCCAAATTCAGGCCTGAAGTAAAGATGAATAGGCTCGAAGTCTTACGGACAGAGTCAGATCTCTTGATGTAAATTTTGAGAGCTCTCCTTGGATCAAGCGTGTGAAATTCTTTCTCATTCTTGAGATGAGGACAGAATATGGGGATGTTCAATACTTGGTTGCAGTGAAAAGGGGACATCACCTTTGGTAAAAAGGCTGGGTCTGTCCGCATAACTACCGAGTCTTGATGAAAAATAGTGTAAGGTTCTTTGGATGACAGAGCTCCTGACTCACTGATGCGTCGGGCTGAGGTGACTGCAATAAGAAAGACAGCCTTCACAGTGAGATGAAGTAAGGATGCCTCCTTTAAGGGCTCAAAAGGGTGTTTGGCGAGTGCTTTGAGTACTAGGTTGAGCCTCCAAGGTGGTACTACAGGTTTGATTGGAGAACGCTTCAATGTTGCTGCATTCAGAAATTGTCGAACATGAGGAAGAGCTCCCAAAGATTCACCCGAGTCCGCTAGCAAGAGCGCCACTAAAGCGGACACCTGGACTCTTAAGGTAGCCAGCTGGAGGCCCTTGTCCAAACCCTCCTGAAGGAACTGAAGAATGGTAGGCAGAAGCACAGAGTCATCTGATTGAGAGGTGTCTCGTAACCAGAACAGAAATTTTCTCCAGATCTGATGATAAACCCTGAAGGATGAGGCCTGCCTGGATTGAATCGTCATTTCTATGACAGGTGCAGAGAAACCTAACTCCTTGAGAGTTTCCCGCTCAATCTCCATGCCGAGAGGGACAGATTACGAGGACTGGAGTGCAGCACCGGTCCCTGATGTAGTAGGTCTGGGCTTACTTGGAACACCAGGGGAGAATGAAGAGACATTCGGACCAGTCGAGGAAACCACGTTCTACGGGGCCAGCATGGGCAAACCAGAATCATCTCTGCTTGATCTTGGGCAATCTTGTGCAGTACCCTTGATAAGATTGGAATTGGTGGAAAGGCATACAGGAGATCGAACTGACCCCAGTTGATGGAAAAGGCAACCTGTGCCATGACCTTCTCGTCCTTGATGAGAGAGCAGAACCTTTGCAATTTTTTCAGCAGGCGAAAAGATCTACCTGCTGGTGGCCCCACCTCTCCGTGATGAGCTGGAAGGCACTGTTTTTGAGCTCCCACTCCCGATAGGATGTCCTTGCGACTTAGCCAATCTGCTATGATATTTTCCTGGCCTGGGATGTATGCCACCCGTAGACTTCCCAGGTTGTCTTCCGCCCACTGAAAGAGAAGGAGAGCCTCTCGCAGCATCCGAGAGCTCGTTGTGCCTCCTTGGCGGCTAATGTATGCCATTGTTGTCCGTGAGGATGAGGACGTCCCAGTGGGAAAGCTGTGTCTTGAACTGCTGCAGCGCCAGGTGGACTGCCCGCATCTCCAGTGCATTGATGCTGTAGCGAGACTCCACCAGAGACCACTTGCCCTGTGTCGAGAGCTGCTCCGAATGCGCCCCGCAGCCCCGGAGACTGGCATCGGTGGTAACTCTGATCTGGTGACGGTGACCCAGAATGAGACCCCTCATGATGTTGCTCTGCTGAGTCCACCGTACCAAGGAGTCCTTCACCTGGCGAGATACCTGGATCCTCCAGTCCACTGTGCCCCCCCCCCCGACTGCAACCATTGCTGGAGGAGACCTTACTGGAGAGGTCACCTGTGAGCTAGTGCCCAGGGGACTGAGTCTGCCAGGGAGACCATCGTTCCTACGAGTTGCATGAAGGAGTGGGCCGGCAGAGATTGAGCTGCTTGGAATTTGTAGATGAGAGCCCTCAGTTCTTTGAATTTCGACTCTGCAGGGAAGACTTTGTTTTGGATCGTGCTGATATTCACCTCCAGATGGCTCAGCGGCTATGACGGTAGCAGGGAACTCTTCTTCTGGTTGATTACAAACCCCAGAGAGTAAAGGCACTGAGTGACCTCCTTCACTGCTTGGTCGTACCCTGGGGCTTTGATGAGAATGTCTTCCAGGTATGGGAAGAGCTGGATCCCCTGCATGTGGAGGCGAGCGATCGCTGTCACCAGGACTTTGGAAAAGACTCTGGGGGCTGTGGACAGGCCGAAGGGCAGTGTCTTGAATCGAAAATGATGGCCTTCCACTTTGAATCTTAGAAATGGACGGTGGGCTTTCCGGATGGGAATGTGCAGATAAGCATCTTGCAAGTCTACAGAGGCCAAAAAGTCCCCCTGGTGGATTTCTTGGATGATGCAGGACAGAGTCTCCATCTTGAATGTTCTGTGATGAACAAAGCCATTTAGAAACTTGAGATCTAATACTGGTTGGAAGCCCCCTGAGTGTTTTGGTACTAAGAAGAATAGGAAGTACACTCCTCTGTTCCTTTCTGAAACGGGGACTTGTTCGATCGCTGCTGCCTGTGTGAGATCTGTAATAGCTTGCAGGGTCGCTGCTCGTTTTACTTGGTTGCTTGAGACTGGTGTGGGCACAATGTGAGGCAGAGGGGGCCAGGAGTCGAACTCGAAGTAACCCTCGCAAATTACGTCTAACACCCACTTGTCCGTAGTGGTGTGGACCCATTCCTCGAAAAAGTTGGAAAGCCTGCCCCCGCCACGAGGATGGGTCCGTGAGTCCTTATTGTGATTTTCTGGAGTCACCCTCGACATCTCGGGCGCCACCCCTGCCACCTCGGAAGCTACGTTGGTTGTGAGAGTTGAACCAGGATCGTTTGCCTGGAGCTGCCTTGTTCTGACCCCTGGAATAATTTTGGGCGTGAAAATTCTGTCTGGATCCTGAGGCCCAGGGCTTGTTCCTCCCCCGGAATTGCAGCATTCACACTTTTGCCGTTTCCCCAGACTCCTTGACTGCCTCCTTTAGAGTGGAGCCGAAAAGAAGGCCACCTTTGTAAGGGGCATTTACCAAATGCATCTCTGAGGAGGCATCCACCTACCATGCCTGCAGCCATAAGTTACGTACAGCAGAGGTCTGGTAAAACACAGCCCTTGCTGCACACCTGACTGCCTCCTCCGAAAAGTAAGCCGAGTAGGCCGAAGCTAGCCCCATGAGCTGTAAATGCTGTAAAATGAGTTGGTTCTTCTCTGGCTCATCAGCAGGCTGGAATGCCAGAACAGTGGCCCAGGAGAGGGCACCCCTAGCTGAGTAGAGGTTAGCCGTAGCTGCCCTGAGGGAAGTTGTGGTGGACTAAAAGGCTTTCTTAAGACAGGTGTCCACTTTCCTATCCACCAGGTGCCACAGGGAGGCACCACCATCTGTTGGGATAACCGGCTTTTTCGTGAGGTTTGAGATAAGGGGGTCTATCCTAGGGCAGTCGAGCAATTTCTCTGTAGGCTTCTTGCCAAATTTCAGCAATTTGGTTTGGCGGCGAGGGACCGGGAAAGAATGCTCTGGTCCCTGCTATTCCTCCTTTAAGAGGTCCTCCATGGCCAGAGAGATTGGAAAAGCAGTCACTGGCTTTGACGCCGACACTAGCCGGAATGTTGGCTTCGCTTGCTTGAGCCTGGCGAAGGTTACCTCAGGTGGGTCTCCTCTGACACCTTTTTAATAAAAAAGTCTAAATCTTCCAAATCAAAGTTTCTGGCTGGTGAGGAGTCAGAGTCGGAATCAGAGTTGGGGAGCTCCCCCTCTTCTAGACATGAGCAGTCGGACCCTGAGGGTGACTTGCCCAGTCTGCGTTTCCTGTGGGATGGATCCCCGGCTCTGGACCTATTCCTGGATCTGTGCCTCTTCCTCCTCCTATCGTGTCGTGGGCAGGGGGTGTCCTCGTCTGAGAATGGGGAGGGTGCGCTTGCGAGGGGCTTTCCTATGGGTCCTCTGCTCCAAGGACTACTGCAGGAGATAGAAATATGAGGGGTTGAGGGTGAAGGCTCTATTCAGTTTATCCATTAGATCTGGGGCTAGAGTTGTAGCCGAGTGGCGGTGCCCTTCTGAGGTGGGGGACTGACCTCAGAGATTGGCCTTAGATATGACCGGCCATACCCCAGGTTAAGTTGTGCATGTTTTATTAATCTGCATGAACTTATTACTTCCAGTCTTTGTACCCTTCTCGCGCGTTATAGGTAAGTCTTACAAAGACATTCGAACCCAAAGAGCAAAATTTCTACCTCCTGGGTGGTTGCACCTTCACAAACTGCCATCCGAGACCATTCGCCTGGTCTCTTCTCCAACACAGCACCGCTAAAGCTGCCAACCAATCGTATCGCGAGTGCCTTCCGGCCACTGCTCCGATTGGCTCCTGCAGTTCTCTTCAGCAATCCTTCCAATATCGGCAAAAATCTAATGGTCTGCCATACTCTGCTAAAATAGCTGCAACCGCTTCATTCCCTGACCGATGCAATCCTTCCATGTGGCTAAAAGTGTTATCGGGAGCATGATGTGTTTAGCTCCCTTTTGAATTGTTGACAGTGTCTGGCCCCAGGCACCCTAGCGTATTCATACCGTCCCTGCCTTGTGACCTTCCCATGGCCCGATGGTCCACTGTACCTGAACAGCTAACACTAGCACCTAGTCTTGGATTATAAGTACAGTACGTGCTGTTCCATCCATGCCTCAGTACCTTGCTCACACCTTCCTCCAGTACACCGTGGTACAGCCGCCCACAGCCCCAATGTAAGCGCTCCCTAAAGATGCCGTGTTAGTGCCTGGCAGGCTGCCTGCTTCCTTCAAACATAGCTACACCTTTTTTACTCATTTGTGAACCAGTCAAGAAAAAAGTTGTTATCACTTATTTCTGCCTGTCTGCCATGATAGTGATACCTGGGTCTCGCCTGTCCTTTTTTCTTATGAAAATTACTATAACAATATCCATCTCTGTATTCCTGTGGAGTTGCCTGTTCCCACTGCTCACTGATCTTGTTGGTGCTCTTGATTCAACTGTTATGTTATGTTCGTTTGTGTATCCTGATTTGCACTTCTATGTTTTATTCCAACTGTAAATATTGCTGCTTATTTGTAATATAATCTGGACTTCAAACATAGCTATACCTCTTTTCCATCTTGTAAATGAGCTTGCTCAACGATGTTCGCCTGGATAAATAAAGATTTCATTTGATTGATTGATTGATTGTCCCTGACCCCCAAGCTGGTCTCGTAGGACCTGGGATTCGGAGGCGGATGCCTCATCTGCTTCGTCCTGGATTGGTGAGGTGGCACTGTCACATTTGACACACAAGAGACCCTGCAAATGTGGCCAGCATGGGTGTTCTGCACTTGTGGCACTTTCTTCCTCGGGGGGTCTGTCCTTTGATGAGCCATGATAGTATATATATATATATATATTTTTTTTTTAAAGCTATCTAGTGTTGCAAGCTGAGATGGGTGTATTCCAGTCCCCTCAGTATTACAGTTTCTATGAGGCTTGGGGTCCCCTCCCCAAAGAGATCCACTGACGAGCTGAGCAGGGGCTGAAGTGATTGATAATCTGCCCCCTCCTAAATAACTACCCTGAGAAGTGCTACTGTTTTGTGTGCTTATTTCCCTGCAGAATTGATGAGTTGCCCCCTTTCACCCTCCTAAACGACTGCCTCTCCATCTGCCTGATGAGCGCTAGTGTTTTTGCACTTATTTTCCTGTGTCAGAGAGCCCGCTGCAATCATGCGGCTCTCTGGCAGGTAGGCGCGTTGACGGTCTTAGCCTCCCATGACCGCCGACAGGAGAGAAGCTTCTGGCACCCGACGACAAGCTGAAACCTTCGGGTGCTCGAAGAGGCAGCTGCATCAAGGAACGCCTGATCCTGTGTTCCAGTCCCAGCGAGACTGCCTTGTTGCTCGGGGGGTGATGGTGCCCTTATAGATTTAGCACGGGAAAGGCGTGTGGTGAAGGAGGGGGAAGGGAGCCCATCTGTATAGCTTGCAAGGCTGAGGCAGGGGTCCCTGCACTAGCACTCAGTAGTGCTAGAAATTGTCCAAAAATAGAGTTGTCCAAAGAAAGAAATAGACTGACTCACAGTAATGGTCTTCGGTTCTGTCACTTCTGTGACAGAAGGTCCTGCAGAGCTCCTACCACGAGACAGGCAGGAAGTAAACTGACATCTGGAGGAAATGAAAGGGAGGGTATTCCCATTCTGCAGAGATCTGTATACCTCCTGCCTGTCGCGTAGTTCCAGAAAGGACCTCCCAGAAGTCATGAGCCCAGAGACCAGCTTTGGGAGAGAGAAACTTAAATTTAAATACCTGTAAATTTTCTTTCTCCAACTGCTGGTCTCCAGGATCATAACTACTGGGAGGTCCTTCCTGGTACCATGTGAAAGGCAGGATACAGATCTCTGTAGGGAGACTACATCCTCCCTCTCCATTTCCTGTAGCCATCAGTTCTTCCTAAAGCAGTTGCCCCCTACAGTACTACAGAACTTGGAAACAAAAAGAAGAAACGTTAATCTGAACATGCGGCTAGATGGCCGACTTCAAACATTCTAGGAGGGAAGGAGCCCGGAGACCAGCAGTTGGGGAAAGAAAATTTGCAGGTATTTAAATTTCTATTTCTCTCTCTCGTAAAGCTGGTCTCCGGGCTCATAACTACTGGGATATACTAAAGCAGTACATCCCCTTGCTTCCCGGGTGGGAAGAATGTTAATAGCCCTTTACGGGTTCACCACTGCCTGGAGGACCCGGCGGACAACGGACGCTTCCGCTGAGGCGGACTTGTCCAATTTGTAGAACCTTGCAAAGGTATAAATGGATGACCAAGTGGCTGCTCTGCATAAGCCTGCCAGCGAGGCTTCTTGGCAGTCCGCCCAGGATGCCACCATTGCTCTAGTTGAGTGGGTCCTCACTGGACCTGGTAGGGCTACCTCCACTTTCTGGTAGGTAATGGATATGGTGGAACGAATCCATCTGGCAATAGTCTTTTGATGCTTTTTGGCCCATATTCTGCCCCGAACTGAGAAAGAACAAACTCGAAGTCTTGCATATGGAATCTGTCCTTTTGAGGTATAGTTTGAGTGCTCCCCTAGGGTCCAGTGTGCAAACTTCCCTCTCTTTCTCATTCTTAGGGTGAGAACAGAAATAAGGAAGATTCAATTCTTGGTTGCAGTGAAAAGAAGACATCACCTTCGGTAAAAAAGAAGGAGCTGTTGGCAGGACCACCGAGTCCTGAGGAAACACAGTGTATGGCTCTTTGGTCGACAGGGCTCCTATCCCACGGATGCGTCGTGCTGAGGTGATTGCTGTAAGAAGGTGGAGAAGGGAAGCTTCTTTAAGAGGCTCAAAGGGGGCCTTGAGGACCAGGTTGAGTCTCCAAGGTGGGACGATGGGCTTGACTGGGAGATGTTTTAGCATCGCTGCTCTCAGGCACTTAGTTTGATGTCTTCAGCTCTGTCACTCTGGTGACAGAACCCCTACAGAGAACCTGCATCTCGTCAGGCAGGAAGTAAACTGATGCCTACAGGAAATGGAGGGGAGGATGTAGTCTCCCTACAGAGATCTGTATCCCTCCTGTCACATGGCACCAGGAAGGACCTCCCAGTAGTTATGAGCCTGGAGACCAGCTGTAGGAGAGAGAAAATTTGAACTTACCTTCCCCTCCCACTATAAAATATTCCAGGCATCTTCCAGTTTTCTTTGGTGGTACAGTTTTCTAATTTGACCAACATTTGAATTTTTTATAAATGTTTTTAATTTTTTCTCAAGAAAAAAAAGATGGCCGACACATTTTCCATAGAAGTAGCACTGCAGAGTTGGAAAGGTTTAGATCTGAAAATATAAAAAAAGACTTGCGCTGTGCAACACAGAAGGCACTGAGGCAAGTACATCTGACAGGTATGCTAATATTTTACTTAATTATAGCTTAAACTAGATTTTTGGGAAAACATTTTTTCGCTGCACTGCTGCTTTAATACCCTGTAAAACAGGACTTAGCCATGTGGGTAGCACTACCCTGACCCTATGGGCCCACATCAATACTACAGCAATGAATACACTGCCAAAGCTTCCACAGAATATGATATGGCAGTTGGTGCTGAGCCATTGGTTTACCCAACTTAAAATCAACTCAGACATCACTCCTATGGAATAAAACACCTCGTAGAGCATACCACAAAGTCAGCCCCCTAAAGATAGAGGGGCTCCAGCTACCATACATTAGACTTCTGTTATCTGGCTATGCATGCGGGACAGTTTCTCTGGTGGAAAGATGACACAACACAAATAAAAGGGAACCCATATGCTCCCTAGTGTAAACAAATGAAACTAAACTTACATCACAAAGAAATAATTAATACCAAGGCACATACGATACAGCAAACTCCCTGTAGCTCTGAAACACACACCCACAGGCTCTCCATAGTAGCCTGTCAACAGTTATGCAGACTCCTTGATACAAAGCCCCTCTACCACCTTGATCAACCAATTGTTAGAAACCTTGATTTTAGGATTTAGAACAAAAACATCCTACCTGCTTCCTAGGCACTGCAGATATCTTTACACTGAGCTGGTTCCAAGTCAATTGGGCAAATATTAGAGTGCGACCGTATTTCGAGCGACATTACAATTCTGCGAAGCACTATACAGCTACTAAATTAGACCTGTAGCTGAAAAATATAGGCTAATCCACGGAGATAATTAAAGCGGCTACGAACTGCATACTCTGACACCACCTGTGCCAGTCGCTCAGTGAGGTCACACAATACCTCCTGACACTCACTGCAGCTGCCCCAGGCACTATCCCTTTTATCTTCCCACTTGCACCTGTTGCACAGTTTAACAGCAATAGGTGCACCCAAGCAAGGGTGCACATCTCTGTTGTATCAAGGGGGTTGTGCCCTCCCTGCACCTCCGTATCTTAAGGATTCTAACTCCATGCCGCACACTGACAATGGAGTTCGATGAGCTTGTGTAGTCGCCCCTATTGTGCGGTCGCTGTGGTGTGGCAGTCGCCCAATATTCCTCACTCAAATTGACGTGCTATCCCATGAGCTGCATGGTTGAGGGTTACAACCTAATGACATATGACCGATTCAGACGAAACAGCAGCTCGGTACATAGAAACATAGACCATGATGGCAGAAAAAGACCACAGGTCTATCCAGCCTGCACATATTCCCTATAATCCCTGGAACCTTCTGTTCCTCCAGGATACCAACCCTCACGTCCTATCCCCATTCTTCTCCCTGGCCTTGTTGCCCTGGGTGACCACTATTTCCTTCATTCTATTGCATGCCTGCTTGAATTCCCCCTGTGTCTGCAACCACCACCTCATCCGACAAGACTGTTCCAAGATTTCACCACCCTTTCTATCAAGTAGTTCCTCACGTCCCTCCTGAACCTCCCGCCTCTGTTGGTTTCCACTTGTAACAACATGACCTTGAGTTAGTATTCAAAGTAAAATAATTCCCCCCAGTTTACTTTGTTAATTCCTGTAAGGAACTTTAAGGTCTCTATCATATCTCCCCTCTCCCTTCTGGTTTCCTGAGGGTACATATTTAGTGCCTTGAGGCACTCCTCATAGGATCTGCCATGCTGACCATGAATGATTCTTGTTACTCTGCACTGCACTGTTTCCAACCTTTTCCTGTCCTTTCTGAGGTGAGGGCTCCAGAACTAGATGCAGTACTTGAGGTGAGGCTTCACCAGGGATCAGTATACGGGAAGTATTACCCCTTTTCTTCTGTTATTAATACCCCATCTGATACATCCCAGAATCCTGTTAGCCTTGCTATAGGCCTTGTTGCACGGACTCGTTTAAGGGAGTTACTGATAACTCCTAGATCCTATTCCTCTTCTCTAGTGCTAAGTCTCATCCCAACCACTCAGTCTTGGGGTTCCTTTTCTCTAGGTGCATTACCTTACACTTTTAGGCACTGAATTTTAACTGCCAAGCCTTTGACCACCCCTCTAGTTTTTGTAGGTCTCTCTGCATATCCCTTATTCTCACATCACTATCCACCCTCCCACACAGTTTTGTGTCACAAGATACAGCCTGTCCTGGATCCTCTCTCACCAATGTCACTAATGAACATTTTGAAGAGTACCAGACCCAGGACGGATCCCTGCTCGTAACCGCCCTTTCCTCCGATTTCACTCCATTGACCACCACCCTCTGCCGCCTCCCTTCTAGCCAATTACCCACCCAGTTCACTATGATTTTAGCTGCACCCAGGTCTTTCAGCTTTTTGAGCAACCTTCTGTACCATACCAAATCAAAAGCCTTGCTGAAGTCAAAGCACAGCAGATCTACAGCATGACTCTTGTCTACTTTCTTGGTTACCCAAAGAAACAAAAACAAACAGGTGAGTCTAACAAGATCTTCCCAACACGAAACCATGTTGTTTACTATCCTGGAGCCTGCTGCTCTCTAGGTAGTCCACGAGATACTCTTTGACTAGGGATTCCGTTAGCTTTCCTACGATTAAGGTCAGACTGAAGGCCTGTAGTTCCTTGGTTGCTCCCCCGGGCTCCCTCCCCAACATGAAACAGTACATCATCTGCCATTCCCCAATCCCTTAGAACTTCCCCAGACCTATGTGAGCTGTGAACAGCCCAGCCAGTTGTTCAGACAGTTCTGCTGTTAATTCCCCCAAGTATCCTCAGACGTAACCTATCTGGTCCTGGGGCCTTCTCTATCTTAAGGGCTGCCAGCCCTTTCAGGACACTCTTGCTAGTAAGTATTGCTGCCTCATTTCTTGGATTCCCTTAGCAGCTGCTTTGATGACATTTTCTACCATGGATCTGCAGTCCCCCTTAGTGAATAGTGAGCAAAAGTGGCCATTCAGAATAGCAGCTATTTGCTCATCTCCTCTATAACCCTATCCCCCTCAACTAGCTGTGCGATGCCACCCGTTTTTGGCTTTTTTCACGGATATTATAATAATAAAAAAAATGTTCTCCGTCCTTTGAACGCCCCACCCCATCATGATACGCAGCTCGTCTGCTTTTGCCTTCCTGACAGCCCTCTTTGCACCTCCTTATTTTTCTGCAGATAATCTTCTCCCTGCTTTTCTTTGTATTTATAGAAGGCCTTCTTTCTGGCCCCAACCACTTCTCTGACCTTAGCCGAGAACCGCAGTGGTCTCTTAAATCTTTTTTTTTTTTTTTTTTTTTAAAGATACTGTTCTTATGCTTGCTTCCGATGCCTCGTGGATGGCTCTCTTTATTGCCCATCTTTCCTCTACTCCTTTATGTCCTCCACTCCTACTAAAATATCCCTGACCAGTTCCTCAACCTATCAAAGTCCACCCTTCTTAAGTCAAGGACTTTAGTTCTTTACTCATGGGTTGCCGACTCAAGGCCAAAGTCAACCATGTGAATTGTGGTCGTTGTTCCCTAGTGGCCCCACTCCCAGAACACCCACCATCACAGAGCTGGTGAGCACCACATCAAGGATTTTGTTCTGCCTAGTAGGTTACATGTACTTATCTTCCTGTTCCTCCAACTACAACATATGCTAGTAGCTAGCTGCAATGCTGGGCCCCCGGCCTTGGGTATCCTTCAACATGTGAGACCTGGGTGGAGCATACTCTCGGCACAAAGGCACTCCATCACTCCGATATATAAAAATCTGTTGTGTCTCACTACACCTCAGGACATGGATATGTGTCAATATTGACAAAAAAGAGCTCCCACAATTAGCAAACCCCAGTACAAGAACCAATGTGTGGGGTAGTCTGTATAAATACATCAAATTTGATGGACTTAGGCTTACCCAATACAAAATAGCTAATAACTTATACTACACACAAGTAAACTCCACAAAACAGAACACTTGGGAGTCCTACACTTGCTCCAGGTGTAAAGTGGAGAAAGACACACTTCAACACATCCTCTTGGACTGTGTCAAAGCCAAGCCCCTTTGGGATGAAATCCAATGACACCTGGACTCAGTTTTAGGCCCTGACTCGGTCTTCATACCACAAATTTGCCTCCTAGGGCTAGACCTAGATCAGGTTATGAGCCAAAGATGATGCCATATATTAATAGCAGGTATTGCCAAAAAAACTGATACTAAAACACTGGCTGGATGACATGGTCTTCTCCTACCAAGAGCTGCATAATCCAATATTGAAAGCACTTCACTTAGAAAGGACGATCCACAGTCTGTGCAATGGTTATAGGACTTATAGAGAAAGTGGGGGCATACCTCTCAACTGCTATGAATTCCACATAGCGCCATGATTTCCGCACTCAAATTTACCCTTGTTCCTCACAGGTTTCCTGATGTTCCTCATAATGTTAGAGATATTTCTGAACACACAAACTATTAAATCATTGAACTAAGTTGATAGAAACATTCCTTATCACTAACTATGTGGGGCCCACTATCTGTAGACAAAAGTGTTTAAAATAAGAACATGCTACACATTCTGGCCCTTTGCTATGATTTTTGAAGGCAAGTGCTATGATTTTTAATGCTATGAGGTTGAGAGGTATGGGGGGGAAGGGGACTGGACACCCTGTTGCTGATCACTTAAATATGCCTATAGAAACACAGAACATGGACTTTGATGGCAGATAAGGATCACGTAGCCCACCAGGTCTGCCCATTTCCCTACCAGTTTGATAAGCTGCAGATCCTAGTTAGCCAACAGCCTACTTCTTCCTATCCCCCACCAGAATTACCTCATGTCTGTCCCACGCATTCCTGAATTCCCCCACTCTTTTTGACCCCACAACCTCCTCAGGAAGGCTGTTGCATGCATCCACCACCATCTCCATGAAAAAAATACTTCCTCATGTTACCCCTGAGCCATTCCCCCCAATATCTTCAAATTGTGCCCCTTGTTCTTACGCTTCTCTTTTCTGAAAGATGCTACCCTCTTGGACTTTATTGATTCCCTTGAGGTACTTGGAAGTTTCTATCATGTCCCCCTTCTCCCTCCTTTCCTCGAGAGAATACATATTAAGCTCAATTAGTCTCTCTTCGTATGGCTTCTGGTGTAAACCCTGAACCACTGTAGTTGCCCTCCTCTGGACTGCCTCCATCCTGTCTATGTCTTTGCGGAGATGGGGTCTCCAGAACTGCACGCAGTACTCCAAGATGGGGTCTCACCAACTGTCTGTACAGAGGGATAACAACTTCCTGTTTTCTACTCTTAATGCCTCTCCTTATGCATCCCAGTATCCCCCAGCCCTCTTTACTGCCTTCTCACATTGCCTGCCTGCAGGTCATCTGATATGACTACCCCCAAGTCCCTTTCCATTTTTGTTGTCAGTACCCCCCCAACTGTGTACTCTTCCCCTGGGTTTTTGTTTCCCAGGTGCATTACTTTACACTTCTTTGCACTGAATCTAAGCTGCAATACTTCTGACCATATCAACTGCTTGGTCCTATACATGAAATGCCAATCGTTACCTAGTTGTGCAATACCGCTTTGTAACTGTATACACAGTGTAACCTCAAACAGTCTCAACCCCCGGAATGTTGATGGGGGTGATGAGCAACTTGTACTTTCACTGCTGTTTTAATGACAGTTTCTTATTCCCAATGGTTCTGTTTAAAGAGACTCACCAAGATAACACAGTCAGCCCCTGTACCATACCTATCGGTGCCTTGCCACTAGAAGATCCAAATAAAGTGAAGATGTCCACAAAGTTTTAACATACTAAAGAGCCAGCAGAATAGGCCAAATGATCTGTCTTGTCTGCTCAAAAGCCAGCAACCTAGTGGCTGCTCGTCTCACCACCCCTTCTAGCCCCCAAAAGAGTATTCTTTTTATTCAGATTTCCCTTGTAACTGTCCCACCCCTTCTTGAAGCCCTCCACTGTGCCCTCTTCCACCAGCCTCCCAGGCAGCGCATTACACAGCTCCACCACCCTCTCAGTGAAAAATATCTCCTACACCCTCTGTACCCTCCATCTTCTGCTCATGACCTCTGGTAGCCCCCTCTTCTTTAACCTAAACAGCTCCTTTACTCCACTCCTGGATATTCCTTGTACATGCTTGAAAACCTCTATCATGTCTCCACTATCCCTCCTCTCCTCCAGTGAATAAAGCCCAAGCTCCTTCAGCTTTCTTCATAAGGCCTCCCTTCCATGCCCTGAATCATCCTGGTCACTCTCCTCTGAACCCTCTCCAGCAGCACTATGTCCTTCTTCAAATGAGGTCTCCAGAACTGTACAAAATACTCAAGCTGCGGCCTGAACAAGACATTATACAGAGGGAGGATCACCTCCCTACATCTGGACGTAATACCCCTGGCTATACAGCCCAGAATCCTGTTTGCTTTGGCTACTGTTCTTCTACAATTTTTAGTGTTATTCATTTTGACATCAATTACTACCCCTAAATCCCTTTCTCCCAATGTGGCTTGCAGTGTGACCCTCCCCAGGGGGTGTATATATGGCCTGGGTTTTTTACCCCAAATGAAGTACCTTACATTTCCCAGCATTAAATTTCAGTCCCCACCTTCCTGACCACCCCTCCAGGGTATCCAGATCCCCCTGGAATGACTCCCTCGCTTTTTCACAATCCACCAGTGCTCCCAGCTTTGAATCATCCGCAAAAAGACTCAACCTATGTTTAACCCCCCCCCCATATCCGAGACATAGGCATTGAAAACTAGTGGCCCTAATACTGAACCTTGTGGGACCCCACTGACTACCTTTCTAGGGGAGGAGAGTATCCCACCCACCGTAACCCTCTGTAGACACCCCGAAAGCCAATTATCTACCCAACTAAGTTCCTGTCCTCCCACCCCCATCTTTGCTATCAATCCATTATGGGGCACCGAATCAAACGCCTTGTTGAAATGTAGGTATAGGACATCCACTGGCCTATGTCTATCCAAGGCTCCAGTCACCCAGTCATAAAACTCTACAAGATTAGTCTGACACGATCTCCCCGGGACAAAGCCATATTGTTTATCATCCTGGTGTCCTAACCATTCCAACTGCCTCCCAAGCCTCTCTTTGATAAAGCCCTCCATTATTTTGCCTACCATATACGTCAGACTGACAGGCCTGTAATTCCCCATTTCCTCCCCGATGAATGAAACGTGGGCACCGGTCAACTAACAAGGGCCTTGTTAGCTGACTGGTGCCCACGTTTCATTGCCAAGTGGCCACTATATCATTTAAAATAAACAGAAAAGCTGCTGCCCGTTGCATATAATGGAGCGCACCCCCGCGCTCTCACTGGCATCTTGTCAGCACACTAGTGAGCGTGTGGGCGGAGCTGGGGCGGCAGCAAACAACCAGGATGTCCGTGGGACCTGGTTTTCACATTTTTATGAGTGATGGATCTTTTTAATTAGTTAAAACTTTGCAGACACGTTAACTTTATTTGGATCCTCTGGTGGCAAGGCACTGATGGGTATGGTGCAGGGGTGTATCTTGGTGAGTCTAGAAGAAAAATTTTCTTTTGTATGTATTCGTTTTATCACCCAAAATACAAACTTTCGATACAAGCAGACACCAGACCAAATAGAAATTGCACCATTTAATATAGCTACAAAGCTAGACTTTAAGCAGAAACATTAATGCAGAAATTTATACACACTTATGAAATATTTGTTGCAACTTCTTGAACGCGATACGTGCATTTGTTATAGCCCTTAGCACAATCTTTATCTGTGCAATAAGCTAGTGTTCATGCTGCTTGAATACTCAGAAGAAATTCTAAAAAAAAAAAAAAAAAAAAAAAATATGCAATATCGTCTAGCCCTGCTTTCCAGGTCAACAAAAACTAAAATCAGTCAGTCAATATAAACAACATTTTCCGGTTTCCAGCAAAAATCACAGTTGGCATTAGAGCCGTTACACACACAGTCTCCTAAATCTGAACTTCAGAAGCTTTTATTTGCCAATTCTGAAGCCATTTTCATTACAATAGGATCTTTTTTCTTCCGGACTTCATTTGTTCATATTGCTTACACTGGACGTGGAAGAAGTCATAATCATCTGCTTATGACATTACAACCTGTTGTTGCCATGGAAATGATTCTAATGTCACAAGCAGATGAATACGACTGTAGGACAGGAAAGATGAAGCTTAAAGAGCCCCTGACATTAGAAAAACTTGAAAAACATGTTAGATTTGGACAATTCAGTTTATATTTCATATCATTTTCTATAATGCTTTATTTTTTTTTTCTTTATTACCAAGTACAGTTGTATGAAAGAGGATTACTGTCCCTTACACTTTATCTGATCTTTCTGCTTGGCTACACCCAACATCATAATTCTCTGTTTATGGTATCATAATGAACTCCACAGCAACAGACAGTGATGTAAGGTGTAGGTAGGTAAGCAGCCACACCAGATAAGGCAGTAATCCTGTTTTTATGCATATTTATTTAACAATAAAGAAGGAAGGGTCAGAATTACAGAAATAAATATATTTAATCACATGAATTATGTCTAAATATTACATTTTTTTAAATTTGTCACAATGGCATCAGGGGCTCTTTAAAGGTCAAAGGACTGTTTTCATGCAACATTTTTATTAAGAATGGAATTCCCTAAAATTCTGTTTTTGAGGCAGTGTTACAAACTGGGAGCCCTGCTGCTGCCAACTGTAGTTCTTTTTGCAGAAAGCAGAGAAATCAGTTGAATCTGCTGCCAACACAAGAACACAGTACCACAAGTTTTTGCTTTGTTCTACAAGAGCATTTAAATAATTTGGAATGCATGCCTGTCCCAGGGCCCGATTTTATCTAGTACTTTAAGTAACATTACCATTGAGTCCCCACCACTGCTCTATTTCCAAATCAGAACAGAAAGGCTTAAAAATTAGCTCTATATTTTGTAAGCAAGGTAAATAAACAGTGCTGACAAACACACTATCAGTTGTAACCTTTCTTTTCAGCCTTCTCACATTTTTTCCTACGTTGTTTTCCACTTTTTTCTAGTGTTATTATTTTTGCCACCCGAGACAGGGTGCTGAGTGGCAGCTACTCCAACCTGGCCTGCCTCCCTCTGTAACCCACTGGCTCATTCCCAAACTTGGGTTGTGAGCACAGCAGCGCAAAAAAACTGCCACTGGGCTGCATGGGATTTTGGCTTCTTTTACCAGTGAGAATAATGCTATGCAATCCATTTATACCACCAACAATACCGTTAACAGAGCTCCCATGATGCCCTGCTGTTTGGGGGGTGCTCTGTACTCTCCATGGCTGTTTTTGGAGGGTACAGTTTGCGACTGCAGCCATATCTTCTGTGTAAAGTATGGTGTAGCCAATGATTTCCTTGCATATATGAGCACCCCCTCAGGCTTGGCGATGTACTTGCACTTCTAATTCCCTGTGTGTTTCACATACATCTCTATGTGAATGGGAACACTGCTCTGTGAAGGCTGAGCAACTTTTATTTGTCCCATTAAATATACTTTACTACACTTTTGCATGACTACAGAAAAAAAACAAACAGACAAACAAATCCCCCAAGCACAGTGGAAGTGAACCACAAACCAGATACAATGGAGAATGTACAAAGTGCAGGCCCCAAGGATGCATATGGAGTCCATGAGTGTCAGCCAGACTAGGCCAGAGCAACACTAAATATCTCCAAAGCCCAAGAAGTAGGCGGGTACTGCCTCAGTAAGAAAAGGAGAGGCCATAGGATACGTACTGTAGGCAACAAAATCGGGGGAAAGAGGAGCATCAAGCTGCATAAGGGTGCACAGCATAACTTAAAACACTTTTAGAAATCACACAGTGAAGGCAATCTACAAGAAACAAATCCTGCTCTATCATGAAGTAAAAAGACATTGTAACATGGCACTAAAGATCATAGTGAAATGCAGACACCAGATTGGTTGAAAGGCATCAGCTGACGAAAAGCGAGCAGGTCTTAATCCAGCAGTAGAGCCTGCTCACTAGTGCATGTAGGAGCACTAGACCCCACTTGTAATTGTGAACGCGCAACATACAGAGAAAGACTGTACGTGTGCACGTTTGTTGCTGTAGCTGTGTTTCATTGCCTGTAGATGGTGGTAGTCCTGTAGCAGCTCAACAAATCTCAGTGGTATCCACCAGAACCCTCCAGCGGCGCGGGCACGCTTACAGACAGAATGCGAGCCGTGTAAGTGCAGCAGGAATTGAAAATGTACTTACACACTGTAGCGATCAATATTTACATCAAAACAGAAAAAGTGAAAAAAAAAAATCAGTCTCTCCATATATGTGTTCATGTCACTCGGTAGTTGTAAAAGTGCCCCCACCATGCAGCGCTGTAATGCAGCATCAGGATAGAACCTGAAGGCACAAACAGCAAAAACTGTTGGTCGGAATGAGACAAAATAAATGTGGGTGTGTGTTTCGCACAGAAACCTTCTCGTGCTCAACTAATGTAAAAATTGCCGGCACTATATAAATAGTAGTATAGCGTTCAACAAGAACGCGCACGTCTGTCCAGCATGGTGCACTCTACCAACCAAATAAACGGAAGACAGTTCTGAACAATAATTATTCATCTGCAGAACGGCATTGTAGTAGAAAGAGCAACAACTTTTGCACATTATCCGCCTTGCACTTGCCATGTTACAAGAGCATTAATCCCCTCCAGAGTCGGGTTCTACTAGTGGATTAATGCCCGCTGGGTGGTTGCAAGCACTCGGCCCATGGCCCTCATGCACCAACTCCCCGCATTAATCCACTAGTAGAGCCCTCCTCTGTCGGGGATTAATGCTACAACACCTTTGTTGTGACTGATTTTGTTGCACACTACATTAATCAGCAGAGAGCACAATGTGGTAACCATGTTCTCATGGCTTATACAGCTCTCAGGAACAAATGAGAATTTAGCAATCAGAAAATAGACTCCCACAATAGTTACAGGCCATCACTATTTACATGATAAATCAACAGATCAGATCAACCAATCAGCAATGGAGATCTGCCACGTGAGGGCCTCTTAACCGTAAGAGTACCTCACACATTTAAAAGAGGAATGTTCCAGAGGTTCCGTTAAAAAAAAAGTTTACATTTTTAATTTTATTATAAGTTATCAACCATAGTTCAATGTTTTATACTGGACAGAAGTCACATGTCACAATGAATACTCTCAATACAAGTCATACCCAATTACAAGCCGTGGCTTCTAGTCAGGATTGAAGTCATGCCAGCTAAACACTCTTGGTGAACTCTCATTTTTATCTCTGTAAATAAGATTATTGTATTTATTTTTAACTGTATGCTCTTAAGTTGATGTTTGCTGTGTTTATTTTGATAATGAAGTAGTTTAACAGCAATAAACTTGATCAAATCCAGAATGTGTAATATTTTATTTTTAGCACTTAGTTTTGATGCTGCAAGAAAAGCCATGTTCAAGTACAAGCCACAGGTGAAACTACATTTTAATAGAGCCACGGGTTCTGTACAATGAAATATGATATATAGAATTATATATGGGGTGGTGTGTGTTTCGAGAAGTTTACACACACCCGAGGTGTTGAATGCTACATAAACTGTTTGTGCAAGCATCCAACACCAAGGGTGTGTGTAAAATAGAAATTTTAATACCTGTAAATTTTCTTTCTCTGACTGCTGATCTCCAGGCTCACAACCAGTGGGAGGGTCTTCCTGGTACCATGTGACCGGCAGGAAAAAGATCTCTGCAGGGGAACCAGATCTTCCCCTCTGCATACTGTACCCCTCAAGTTTTTTCCAAAGCATGTGTCCCTTAAAGTAATACATCAATGGGAAATAAAAAGAAGAAATGTTAATCTGCACTAGCGGTGTGGAAGGGCCGAGTTCAAACTCTGGCCAGATGGCCAACATCCAACATTCTGGGAGGGGAGGAGCCCGAAGACCAGCAGTCGGAGAAAGAAAATTTACAGGTATTTAAATTTCTAGTTCTCTCTCCTAAGCTTGTCTCTGGGCACATAACCAGTGGGATATACTAAAGCAGTACATCCCCTTGCTTCCCGGGTGGGAAGAATGTTAGTAGACCTTTATGGGTCCACCACCGATTGAGGGACCCGTCAACTAAAGGATGCCTCAGCGGAGGCAGACACATCCAATCTGTAGAACTTTGCCAAGGAGTGGATGGATGCCCAAGCGGCCGCTCTGTGAAAGACTGCTGGAAAGGCTTCTCTGAACTCCACCCAGGAGGTAGCCACTGCTCGAGCTGAATGTGCCCCCCCAATGGGACTGGCACGGAAACCCCTGCCTTCTGGAAGGTGATGGATATGAGAACAAATCCATCTGGTCAAAGAGACTTTTGATGCCTTTTTGCCCATATTCTGCCCCGAAGTGAGGATGAATAGACTTGAAGACTCGTACATGTACTTCCGATCTCCTGATGTAAAGCTTGAGTGCTCTCCTCTAGCCAAGAAGGAGAAATTCCCTCTCCTTCTCACTCTTAGGGAGAGGACATAGGGTAGGGAGATTCAATTCCTGGTTGCAGTGGAAAGGAGATAACACCTTCAGCAGAAAACATGGCTATGTCCGTAGAATCACTGAGTTCTGGAGGAACATGGTGTATGGTTCTTTGGAAGAGAGAGCTATCTTGCTGATGCTGCGGCATGAAGTGATTGCTGCAAGAAAGACGACCTTCATCGTGAGGAGGAGGAGGACAGATGTTTCCTTGATAAGCTCCAATGGAGCCCTGGTGAGGGCTCTGAGGACCCGATTGAGTTTCAAATGTGAGACAATGGGCTTTATTGGAGGACACTGCAGCGTTCTGCTCTCCAGAACTGACTGACGCGAGGGTGAGCACCAAAGGTCTTCCCTGAGTCTGCCATCCGGAGTGTACCTAGAGTTAAGAAGATGTAGGGACATCTGGACCAATCATGAGAACCAAGGCCAGGCCAACCAATCAATCAATCAAGTCTTTATTAACCAGGCGTTCATCGTTGAGCAGAAGCTCATTTGCAAGATGGACGTGGGTGGAGCATGAACAATTGTATATACAGGTCAACACAAGTATTTACAAGGCAATACAGACAATACTCTTTACAGAGAGGAAGAAAAAGAAGTTCATATGTACATAGAATTATACAGATATTGTACAGATTACACGGTATTTACATACATAGAAGTATCTATAGGAAGATAAAGCAGGTTATCTAAGGTTGCAGGAGGAAGTAACGAAAAAAAAAAAAAAAAAATATACACCGGGTAGAGGTGAAGGTAGAAGGGAAGGGAGGGAGGTAGGGAGAGAAAGGCTAGGAGGGCACGGTGCACAGAGAGGAGTTGGTAAAACGGAATTTAGAGAAAGTGGATGGAGAAAAGGAGTATGTGTGAGCCCCGGGATTGAATGCTATAAAGTACGGGGCATGGTAGGATGTCACAACGAGGACATATTAGGAATAGCTCCGCCTGATCTACGGCAATCTTGTGCAGGATTCTTGAGCTTAGTAGAATTGGAGGAAGTCACACAGGAGATTGTAGGAACCCCAGTATAGTCTGTGCTATGGTCAGCTTGACAGAGAGCAGGACTGACTGGGGAACTTTGCAGCTTCACCAGCCGGTAAAGAACTACCTGTAAGAGGCCCCACCATGTAGCGAGGAGGTGAAAGGCGCCGACCTTAGATACCATTCTCCTGGGAGGACATCCTGACTTGACCAATCCCCGGTGATGTTCTCCTGACCTGGTATGTATACGGCCACCATGCTCACCAGGCGATACTCTGCCCACTGGAAGAGAAATAGGGTTTCTTGTACCATCCGAGAGCTCATGTACCTCCCTGGTGACAGGAGCAGGCCATTGTGTTTCGACTGTCTTTGAGGATGAGAACATCCTGGTTGGAGATCTGAGCTTCGAATCTCTGAAGTGTCAGGAGGTATCTCCAGCATGTTGATAATGCAGCACACCTCTACCCCCGACCACTTGCCCTGTGTCGAGAACTGATACAAATGAGCTCCCCAGCCCCGAAGACTGGTATCAGTAGTAATTCTCCCCTGGTGAGGATGCCCCAACTTGAGACCCTTCATGATGCTGGAGCAACAAGTCCCCCAATGCAGGGATACTTCCACCTGGCAATAGCCTTGAATCTGTTGGCTCAGACGGACCATTGGCTGGGACCCTGGTGGAGTACGTTTGACTGGCCATATACTTGAATCTGCTGGCCCAGACTGACCTTTGACTGGGACCCTTTATGTAGTAGGTTTGACTGCAGGGGATGCACGAGAACCAGAGCATCGGGAATGGAGACTGCCGGGGAGACCATCGTTCCTGTGAGCTGCGTGAAGGTGTGGGCTGAAAGGCACTGGGCCGCTTGGTATTTGCTGAAAAGAACCCTGAGGTCCCTGAACTTAGAATCTGTAGGGAACTCTTTCATTTGGGATGTTCTGAAGATTACTCCTCAGCGATTCAGACTCTGGGATGGCTGAAGAGAGCTCTTTTGTGGTGATCAGGAATCCTATAGAGGAAAGGCAATGGATGACCTCAGTCACTGCCAGAGTTGTTTGCTCGCACTGGGGGGCTTTGATCAGAATGATGCACATATAGGATATGCATAAATGCACCTGCAAATCTACTGAGACCAACTGATCTCCCCGATGGAATTCCCTGAAGAGAGATGCAAGGGTTTCCATCTTGAATGTCCTGTGGCAGACAAAGTCGATCAGACATTTTCGGACCCATACGGGCCCGAGAACTCCAGAACGATTTGGGACTATGAAGAATAGTCAGTGAATGTCCATGTTCCTTTCTGCACTGGGCGCGCACATGCTTGCTCGTGCCTGCAGAAGGTCTGTGATTGCTTGAAGCGTCGACATACTCTTTGTAGCTAAGGGTGAGGGTACCACATGTGGTGGGAAGGCCCTGCTTCAAACTCTAGGGGGTAACCCTTGTACACTATGTCTGGCACCCCACTGGTCATGGTGGTGCGAACCCTTTCCTCGAGAAAACTGGAAAGCTTGCCCCCTACTCGATGAATCCGGAGCCTTCACTGTGACCTTTCTGGCATCTCAGATGCTGCTTCTTCCTCCACTGAATCTACACTGGATGCGGGAGATGACCCAGGTTCGTCTGCCTGAGGCTGATTTAATTTGTCCTCTGAGTAGAGATGGGCTCGATCCCAACAACCAGGGTCTGTACCTGCCCCTGGAATGTGGTATTTAAGCTTTTGTAGTTTCCCTGGATTCTTTTACCGCCTCCTTTAAAGCCGATCTGAACAGGAGATCTCCCTCATAGGGGGCATTTACTAAGTGTGCCTTGAGGACCTGTCCGCCTGCCATGCCCACAGCCCTAGGTGTGTCGAGTCGAAGTGAGTTAAAACATGGCTCTTGCTGCACACCTGGCAGCCTCCTTCGAGACGTCAGCTGAGAAGGCAGAGACTAGTCCCATGAGCTATAGTTGCTGCAGGGTGGACTTATCTGGCTCATCAGCAATCTGGAATGCCAGGTCAGTGGCCCATGGTAATGCAGTTTATGCTGAGAACAGGTTGGCTGTAGCTGCCTTGGGTGAAGTTGCGGTGGACTGAAGCACCTTTTTAGAGGGATGGCTCCACCTTCCTATCCCCTGGGTCCCACAAGAGGCCCCACCCTCTACTGAGATAACTATTTTTTCTTCTCTTTTTCACTCTTTCTCTCTTCTTCTTCTTCTTCCTTTTTTTCCAGGAGATCCTCTACGGCCGAAGGAAAGGAAAAAGTCGTCGCCGGCTTGGCAGCCGATCACTGTCTTTGGGGGTTTAGGAGCAGACAAGGGGAATCCCAATGAAACTCCTCAGTCATCTGCTTAATGAAGAAATTGAGGTCATCCAAGACTAAGTTTCTGGATGGAGAACCATCTGAGACAGAATAGTCGTCCGGTAGCACCCCTTCTTCTGGGGGTGCCTAACTGACCTCTGACAGACTTGGGGACCTGTCCCATTGGACGTTTTCCATTGCGGACATCCTTGAATCTGCTTCTAGTTTGAGACCTCTTTCTTCCCCTATGGTGCCGAGAGGAGAGATGCCCCTCCAGTCTGAAGATGGGAAGGAGTAGCGCATTGGGGTGGACTTCCTGTAGGCTCTATAATCTGGGTACAAAATCAAGGCATGATGAGTTGAGGGCGAAGGCCCTGTTAGGCTTTCCTATTACGTCTGGGGCCAAGTCTGATGGCAAACAACGCTGCCCCTGGAGGAGGAGGAGGAGGAGGCGGCGGCCGGATCGGGTTCCGCTGCCTGGGATTGGTGCTCCTATGAGACCATGGTGGATGTCTCCAGGACCTCCTCTGACCTTGTAGCTTCAGCACTCTAGGCATAGTGAACAGGAGAAGGTGACCAGTGGGGGAATCTACATCTGTGGCACTTTCTGCCCCTTGAGTGTCTGTGCTATGCTCCCAAAAGGCCCTTGCAGACCCTTTGCACAGGACTGTAGCATGAATCCCTAATGCTGGAGTCCTGCTGGCACTGCTGCCTGAAGCCAGGGCCTTTTGGTTCAAATGCACTTAGAGTCGTTGACGAGCCAAAATTAGCAGGAGCTTGGCGACATATTGTGAGCATCGCCCTTCCCCCTCTCTCGATCGCCCTTGGTGGGACTTGCTGGGGGCAGCAGCCAACAACGAGCTGTCATTCGTCGACAAGCTTGTGGACCAGGGGGCACATCAATAGGCCGCAGTGTCGACTGCCTATACACCAATGACCGTCAACGACAGGATGAAGCGTGGCTCTTCCAGAGCCGAAATAAACTCCTGCTGCTGCAGAGCGCGATCGCTCCAAGAGGCTTCCTCCATCGTTCATCGACAAGCCTGAGGATTGGGAGCTTGTCGACCGCAAGCAAGGTCGATGGCGTCCAATCACTCCCAGAATCTTTCCCCACTGTACGTCAACGAGCCTGAGGACCAGGGGGCTTGTTGATGGTGAGCAGTGTCAACGGCCTGTGGAGCAGTGACTGTTGACGAGGAGGATGAAGCGTGGCTCTTCTGGAGCCAAAATAAACTTTTGCAGCTAGCGGGTCCCCTATTCCTGAGTCCTGCCAGGCTAAGGAAGCTGACTACTGGCGGAGGGAGGGGTACAGCGTAAAACATGGCTCATGCTGCACTGTGTGAGGTGCTCAAGGTGCGGGGAAGGGCTGTGATTGCTGAGTCGGGAGGAGAAAGAGGAGCCAGTCTGTACAGCACGCATGGCTGAGACTGGGATACCTGTGCTAGGTCTGCGATTTCCTTGAGAGGAGGAATCCTGCCTGCTGAAGTCCTGTCGTGCCTCATGTGCCTCCCTCCTTAAGAGAAGATGACCGCTGGGGAGGCACGCGATGCATGGCCCTTCAAAGCACGGGAAGGAGCAGGAGGAGAGATAGGGAGCCAGTCTGTTCAGCATGCATGGCTGAGACTGGGGTCCCTATAGAATCAGAAAGGCAATGCTGGTCAAGCTCCCCCCATTGAAAATCCTCTTTAATAAAAAGTAAACTGCACTTACAATTTGATGGCTTCAGCTCTGTCACCTCAGTGACACAGCCCCTGCAGAGAACCTGCCTCTTCACAGGCAGGAAGTAAACGGAGGGCTACAGGTTGCAGAGGGGAGGATCTGGTTCCCCCGCAGAGATATTTTTCCTGCCGGTCACGTGGTACCAGGAAGGACCCCCCACTGGTTATGAATTAGGAGAGAGAACTTAGAATTTACACACCACCCCACATTTTATTTTATATAATTGCTGGGGTCGCGTTTTTTCGCCTCATCGATTATATAAAATCGGAGCCATAGGTAGTGACAGAAAGGAGAACATTAATAAAACTGAAAGAAGCACCTTGTAACTCGGAGCCTGAGTCATTACTGAAGTGTAACTGTGAAACTTCCACTTGAAGTGTGAAATCTTCAACTTTGAATTCAACTTTATGAAGGGGAAAAAACTGATCAATTGTAGAAGAAGAAAACAGATCTAGGGAACTGTTGGTTGCTCTGGATATATCGATCATGTGACCTGTAGAGAGAGGGTGATGAGAAAGATCCAGCATTTTAAGATTTTGAAAGAAGCGCTCTCCGTGACTCAGTGAATCAGGTGAGACTTTTTGTGATACTGAACTGAGACAGGCTCTGAAAGACTGCTGCCTCGCGAGCCAGTGTGCAGCTCGTGTTTTTTCTCATTGGAAATTTACATATGTTTGCCATTATAAACACTCCTTTATAAAGGCAGATTATAAATGCCTTTTCCTATGGGAAAAAAAAACACGACCCAGTTATTATAGCTCTGTAAATGCATAGTCAGGTGCCAAATCTCATTTTCTTCCCAAGACAAACTACTTAAAGTCAAAAGTGTAAGCCCCACCAGGGTGTGCATCATAGGATTTTAATGCACTTTCCAGGGGCGTAAGGACACTAGGCCTTTGGCCTACATCCCCTGGGGCAAGCATTAAAATCCTATAATGCACACCCTGTCATGGCTCATTACTTACATTACACACAGACACCCTGCAGTGCCTTACGATTAAAACCTGGCTCCTCTCATTTTAAAAGTGAACAATGCTGAGAACTCCCAGGAAAATCAACATAAACTGTAATGTAATCATAGTAAGTGGGAGCAGAGCCAACTCAAGTGACTCAAAGTGTAAACTGAAAGAAAACTCCTCACTCAATTACTTTATTTTCTTTTAAATAAAAGTGTCCATCGTCCTCAGCCAGAGCAGGTTGGCTCCCTTTGGCCCTGTCCTCGCCGTTCCCATCTCTTACCCGTTTCTGCTCCCCAATCTCATGGTGGGACCATCAGGGAGAAGGCAGCCCTCAAACACCCTCCCAGACACTCACATCCAGTGTTGCTTGGTGATGGCATGAGTGGAGGGTCAGCACATAGGGCATCACACACCAGCCCTACCATGCCTTTTCCTCCAGTTTTTCTCCCTCCCTAGCTTGGGGGGGGGGGGGAGCATGCCAGTGCTTGCATGTGAAGACCGTGCAAGCACTACAGAAGTCCTGCAGCACCCTGCCTTCCTACCACTCCAACCTGCTCTGCCACCTGGCCTCCACCATTAGGTTGTTGTCAGGGGAGATGACCAGCCCTCCCTCCCCAGGAGAGAGAACAGTCTGCCAGACACACTATTATCTCCCCTCTGGCCACTCTCTCCCCCCCCCCCAAAGCAACTCAAGATTTCTTCCAATCTCAGGTTGCCAGCATGGCAGGCGGCAGCTCTACCACCGAAACACTGGGTTGGCACCCACTCAAACAGCTCTAGAAAACTGCAGTCTATACGCTCCACTTCTTCAGGAGAGTGGCTCATATAGCCCCAATGTGTCAAAAAAAAAAAAAAAAAGATTACCTCCTACAAATTTCCCCACCACAAAGGGACCAGCACTGCATAGTGAAACAGTCAATGCAGAATTCAGTGGTTGCTGATAAGGGAGGCAGGGACCCCTGCATCAACAAAAAACAGAGGAAATTTAGCTAATCCACTATTTGGCAGCCACAGAGATGCATAGACCACTCTCCTGATGAAATGGAGATTATATTCCACAAACGTCTTGTATAGTGACCATGACCATACAACAGATTCAAATCCAATGTGCTAAAACTACTTGGCGAGAGCCAGCCTGTGTATGCGGCGGTAGCACTACTGCATGCAATGCTGGTGACCTGGGTTCTGTAGCATGCCTGAGTTATCAGGGGCCGGCAGGAGGACTGAGCGTCTAACAGACCGTCCCAGAAGATGCTCTCTTCCTTGAGGGAGGGAGGTCCTTCAGCTCCTTTGCAGTACTGCCACCTTGGTGACCGTAAGTGGAAATGCAAAGTCGCAATGGGTGGGTGTGGCGCCTCCCATCTGGGACATCTTAGTCCTAGCCTGCACTGTACCTAGGAAAGTGGAACATGCTGCTTCTGTTCTTGCAGATCCCACACCGCTCAATGGGCTGACCGCATCCAAGCAAAACTCAAAGGTTAGGGAACCTGGGAGGGTCCATCACGGGGGAAGGCGGTACCGCGCGAAGCACTGCAAGGTCAGAGGTAAGTCCCAGGGACAGCTGGTGACAGACCTGGGGGGGAGAGAGAATGGTGGATGGGGCAGGTCAAGAACAGTAAGTATAGTAAATTTGAAGAAAAAAACTATTTGGTGAGCAGGCAACTTTCTTTCAGCTTTATAGTTTTACAATGTGGGTAATTCAGAGCAAGCACTTCTGACCTGTGCTGTTGCGCCAGGAAAAATGCATGGTCATTTGACCACATCTGACCAATCACAAGTCATGGTTTCTCTTGTCAATTTTAGAATGCTTATTAAAAATACGCAACATGAAAAAGTTATTTTTACTGTATTGTTCATATTGTTTTTATCCGCAAGTTTGTCCCCCTCTGGGTACATCAGCACCCCTTCCAACCCAACCACCACAGCACAGACTCTAATACAAAATTGGGACCAAGAGCACTGAGCATGGCTTTTTGTCCAGTTTTCTGCCTGCCTACCCACTGGCTCTGAATAATAAAGCTACCTCCGCATGTGGGGAAGGCTGAACACTATGGCTCACTACAAGAGTCAATGCAGCAGCAGAATCTACCAGGCAAGGAAGTGCCGCCACCTGCGTCACCCGTCAACACACGTGGCCTTATCTGCGATGACTTTTTCATAACGATTTTTTTTTTTTTTTAAAGAAGGGAGGAACACAAGTATGTCAGTTACTAGGCAATCAATAAAAAATAGTCAGTTTAGTGTTCCAGATGCATACTTTCGTTCTTTAAACAGAACAATGTCTCGCTTTATCTGGGGCCCACAAAAACCTAGAGTCCGCCTCTCGATGCTCCAAATCCCAAAGGCGGAGGGGGGCTTAGCACTGCCAAATTTCAAATTATAACATCGTGCAGCCCAGTTACGTACTGCCACTTATTGGTTGGACCAGGCCTATTTGGCCAAGTGGAAAACGCTGCAATTGGGGGAGGCCGCCACATTTAAAAATCTGAATGACATGCTCCTCGGGCAAAGGGGGAGATTAAATACAAGGCAGGGAGAGAATCCTTATACAGCCTCCACCCTGAGTGTATGGCATGGAGTCCTGAGGGATAAAAGTGCTAAGAGTTGGAGCAGTTTGTTGACTTCAGTTCCATACTTGAACTCTTTCCCACCTAATAGATGGGATGTAGGCTTTAAGAGATGGGAGGAGAAGGGTTTACACCTGATATGGCATTTTTTAGACGGAAACAGGATTTTGCCGTTTGATACACTAGTTAATAAATATGGAATTGTACGGCAAGACAGATTTAGATATTTTCAAATTAGAAATTATATTAGTAATCTCATGACACAATACAAGTTTGGTGACTCATCTCCTCCACAGATTGCGTATATTTTTAAAAAGGCAATAGAGGGGGACCCGATTAGGTCTCATATAATTTCCAAGTTATACCGGGCGCTCTTGTCCTGGAAGGGGGACTCCTCTTCTTACATAAAGATAGCCTGGGAAAGGGATCTGGGAGTCCTGATCCCTGAGGAATTCTGGGCCTGGACTCAAATGAGGGTTCACTGGGGTATCTCGGCGGGTAGCTGGCAGGAGTTCACATGGAAGATTTCTGTCCGCTATTTTCGAACCCCAGCAATTCAGACAAAATTCCATGATTCCATTTCTGCAACCTGCTGGAGGAACTGCGGATACTCACCTGCATCTCTTGCACATATAATGTGGGATTGTCCTGTATTAACTCCCTTTATACAAAGCCTTCAGCAGGCCTTAAGGACAATCATAGGCCCCAATTTGGAAGTATCCCCTCTCTGCTACTTCTTCTTGGATCTACCCAAGGAACTTCGAGACCCTTTGATGATCAAATTCTTGAAAATCTCATTTCTAGTGGCCCAAAAAGTGATCACAAGTAATTGGCTGTCCCCCAAAGCGGTCACCCTAAACATGTGGCTAGACCGCATGATAGATGTGTACAGACTGGAGTTAATAACAGCCAAGCTTAATAAAAGGGTTCCATGTTTTGAGATTCTGTGGAGGCGATGGGTCCTATACATGGCAGAGGAGAGGCCTGATTTCGTACCTTGAACAAGGTCAAGTGAAAACTCTGTTAGGGAGTAATTGGGAGGAACTTGGCAGAACACTATAGCTATAAATAAATAAAAGAAGTTTTTTTTTTTGTGCTCCTCTCCCCTCTCCTCCCTCCCGGCCAGCCTCCTTATAATGAGAGGGGCACTTTAAAAGGTATAAGCTGGAAACAAAATGAGGCAGTATCTATAAAGTGCAATCTAAATAGATACTCTGGATATCTTACACTGCCCATTGTATAATCTATTGTATACTTTGCCTACTGTTTATCAAAGGACTTGAATGCCTGTGAAAACATCAGAATTGAATCAATTTGTATGAATGTATTTCTATTTGTTGTGTGTGTATGTTGCATGGGCTTTTGTCCAATTAAATCATATTAAATAAAGAAAGTTTAAAAAAAAAAGTCAGTTTAGCAACCATTTGTCTGCAAAATGTTATGCTACTTTTTGTTTTAACAACTGGCAGGAATAAAGTACAGGAAGACTGAACTACTTGTTCAAGTTCACAGTGACCACTTACTAGTGTTTGTGGTGAGATATGAACCTGGGTCTCTTGGTTCCAAAATAGATACAATGATTTTCTGTTTTCAAAAATGGCCAATTCCATTTGGCAAAATCTCGCCCCAAACTGAGGACAAATCCCAATTTGAATCAAAATGGAAACGTCTGCCCAAAAAGTTTGTTTTTTTTGTTTACTGGTGTTTTTGGTTAAAAACAGAAGATCACTGTTCCTAAAGCCTATGCTCTGACCACTGGACCACATTGCCATAAAATTCTATAACCTTAATCCAGACTGTGAGCTATACTCATTCGATATTTCAATGAGCACTTAGGTATTAAACCTCTCCACAGCCATCTCCAGTGGCCATGCAAAAAAATAAAAAAATATGCCACTGATACTGCTCAAATGCTAAAACTACTTCTGATAAACTCCTACATCCCACAATTCCCTGGCATGCTCACACAGGAAATGGCACACTTCAGAAGACGCAGATTAGGATTCTGACAACACAAAGCAGCTGCTGAATTCATTGCTGCTCCAAGACTATAATTCCCAGAAGTCTCCTCTTCAGAGTTTCCATCACAATCTAACACTCGGCAGCTGAGCAACGGAGTGGGGAAAGGAGAAACAGTTTGGACCGCAACAGTTTAGGCCCACAGAATTTCATCTATACAACTTCATTGTTTAAAAACATGTGCCTTCATTATTTCTTTTTTAAATGGGAGTGGAGGCTCTGTACTAATTAAAACACTGAATAGTAATTTGCAGTCTGGTAAACTGCATTAGCATTGTGACTACTGGAACAGTTTTCAACAGCAAAAATAGGACTGTAGCTGGGGGGGGGGTGTGGGGATGGGCACAGGAAGGTGGTAAAAATGAGTTCAGGAGAGGGATAAGAATAAGAAGGAAGCAAATGGCCTAAAGAACTATGTGCACTATTGCCAGGAGCCTCAGGAACAAAACCTGCCACCTGCAGGAAGCCCCACTGACTTGGCAGCAGTCACAGGGTTGTAGGCAATCCAGCACCATTAATAGGACTGGACTATTTCAAATTATACAATGTTTAGGAGGGATATGGAACAAGGAAGGGTTAAGGAATGGCGTTCTATGACTGGGCCGACATAATGGGCTAAGTGACCTTTTCTGACGGCAGATTCTAAACCTCTATACTTAAAGAAGGGTATCAAAGCCACACAAGTCAAGGAACTGGGAAGGAAGCAAGAAAACAGTGTGGGTGTAGGTAGTCACGGGTGAGGGGGAGGAACATCAGGATTAGACTGGTATATAGACCACCATCTCAGAAAGAGGGGACTTATCTGGCGACCCCAGTTCATGCCTGGAGCCCAGATGTCAGGAGCAGAGTCCAGCAGGGAGGGAGTTTATAGTATCTATTGAATGCTTCCCTCCCATGGCTGGGGGTGGGGATCCTGGACCGCTGTTTGACTACTCCTGGTGGTGGCTAGTGGTTGGTGCTCTTGGCAGCGTGTGGTCTAGACGCCCTGCTGAATACCCCCGCCCCAGAAAGCTGTTGAGGCCAGACAACTACGTTGGAGGTGGTGATGGTGAGAGCTGGGGAGAAAACCGGAAAATTAGCTGCTCGGCCAACCAATGATGGTGGCCAGTTCACCGCTCGTCACGAAGCCCGAAAGTATCCCGTGCCGACGACTGCCATGCCAAGAATACAGTTGGAATGCCTATAGGCGACTCTCCTCTCCTGGTTCCCCTCCACAGGGGAAGGGCCCTCCCGAAGAGATATGTCTGGTTACCCAGGCGGCATTAACAGGGCGGTGGATAGCGAAGGCGACATAGCAGTGGGACAGGGGCCTTGGTGGGCCAAAGGAGTGGCCATCCGGGGGCTTGGGGAGGAGAGAGAAGTGAAAAAAAAAAAGAAAAAAGCAAGCCACCAACACCCAGGGAGGAACTTTGGAAAACGTAATATTTGGACACAAAGTAGCTTGTATTTCCCATTAGCTCCATTTTTGTTATCCCTATTATTTATTACTGAGGTCAAATGCATGAAAACAGGATGGTTGTTCCTTGAGGGTTCACCCACCTATTGCTTCTTACCAACCTGATGTCATAATACTTTGCTTGTGACATCACTGGTATTCACACTGCAACAGAATATCATCACAACAGAGCATTATAATTTCAAGTAGGGAATAAGTTATAGAGGCAGATAAACTCTAGTAAGATCCATTTTAAACGGAAATTTCTTCAGTAATAAAGACGAGGAGAATCTATATAAGATGTATGAAAATACAAACTGAATTGTGTCTAAAGGTTTTTTTTTTTTTTTTTAAAGTTCTCCGAAATACGTCAGCTACTCTTTAAGAATGCGAATTTCAGCAGGATGCAGGAGCTGTCGAGGAAGAAAACTGGAGGGGAATGGTGACCGTTACAGGGTGTGGAAAAACAAGTGGGGAATTCATTGAGAATGTGGTATTAGAATTTAGAGGTTGCAAGTCTTAGTACAAGGGTGGTTAAGAACAAGCAAGGAAAAGAAACTGTGGTACACAGAAAAGGTGGTAGAAGTCAAGAGGAACAGACAGCCTTCAGAAAGTACAAAACCAGAGCATTTTAATAACTCATTGGAGACAGAGGTGCTGAGGGATTGAGAGACAGCAGATGTAGTGCCCCAGCACAAGAGTGGAAATGGGATGGGCCAGGAAACTAGACTCGTCATTCCTGTCAGTCTGATGTCTAACAGGAAAGTTACTGGGGACCATAATAATTTCAATTTTTTTTTTTTCAATTTTCTTTTTTTTTTATACTGGAAAGTATGTGAGCAAAATGCCTGTTTTCATAAACGTCCAGTGGCACATAAATTCGATGACAAGAGAAAAATGTAAAAACAATATCTGCAATATTTTACAATATTTACAATAGGGAACAGTGTATATGACAATCATCTAGATACAAAAACAAATACAGAGCACACAACAATACAGCCTATATTCAGATACATATAAACTCTAAGGTAACTCAAGGGGTTGGCAGACATTCAGGGGGGTTGCCTACCGGGGCAGGCACAAGTGGTGGATTGGAGGAGGTGGTCCTTGAGGGAGGAGGTGAAAGAGACAAACTACAGGCCTGAAGTTCAGGGGGCAGTTTATTGTAAAACCTAAGGCCCTTGTACGTGATGGAGTTCTGCGCATGCCTGGTGCGGTAAAAAAGGGGCGTCGAAGATATGACAGGCCCCTCTTGTACTGCACTTGGGAAACTGATGAGGGGAAAAGGGAGTTAATGCTGATTGGCAGCAGCTTACTGTGACCTTTATGTAGGATAGGAAAAAAAGCTTTTTAAGTTGAAACCTGCCTTCAAGGGTGAGCCAGTTGAGGGAGACGGGCTACAGTGATGGGTCAACCAGGGGAGGATGGTCACGAAGCGTACAATATTATTGTATGTAGTTCTGAGTTTGGAGAAAGGGGGTGGGGGGGAGTAGACAAAGCCATAATAAAGAAAAGCCTAGTAGGTTTCCTGGAAGCAAATGGACTTCAGTATTCTCAGCAGCATGGATTCATGGGAGGGAGGTCATTCATTTCTGGCGCAAAGGTTTTTATTAAGTTTGCTCGAGTTTTTTTTGTTTTGTTTTGTTTTAACTATCCCAGAAAAAAAGGCTATGATGTGTCACAGGATTATCCTGTTTTAGCAGAGGCTGCTGACCCCATCCAAAGAGTTAACTTCAGTAGAGGTAAAAACATCTCAAACTGATTAGAAGCCATTACACCAGACCAAGACAACAGCTGATGATCTACCTACTGCAGAGACCTACTGGTTTCTTTTAAATGTAATAACTGTTCTAGGGACATGGATATGATGTTCTAGCCACACTTCTGGAAGTTGCCTTTCCCTTTAAGACTTGCTGGAAACGTCTTCAAGCTGGCTCCTCCCACCCACCCAGGTGGTAACTCCCTTGGCTCCACCCCATGACATCAGATCTTACTTTCCACTGGAAGCAGCAGGTTCCCTCCTTATCGCTCTCGCACTGCGTAGGCCCTTGCAACTAAATCTACAGATTTACTTCCTAAAAAGTTTAATACTTTGTGTCATCAGCTTGATTATCGATCGTGACTGCGATGGATGACAAGTCCGCTCCTGGGTTCCATCAGTGCCCTTGCTGGCAGAAGATGTCCCGAACAGATCCACATGCCACGTGCGTCTACTGCCTGAGGAACGAGCATGATACCCAGGCCTATAACATTTGTCGAACTTTCCATCCTACCGTTCTCGAGGACCGTCTCACCCAATTCAAGTTAAGCCAACCGAGCGAATGGAACCCACCAGTCAAATCTAAGGATGCCCATTGGGTGGTCCCTGTGGTTGCGGGGTCCGCTGAACAGCTTGTGACGTTTGAGGAGGCTACGGCCCAGGCTGCTTCCCACTCCTCTTTGGCGGCTACCTTCGTGCCACTCCAGCTGGGTTTGACTTTCACGGGATCCTTCAAAAGAATTGTTCCAGTCTTTGTCAACCCTCAGGTCAGGGACCCTCTAGGCACAAATCCAAGTAGAAGACAAGAGTCCAAAAAACGGTCTCGTCAACATTCGTGGGACTAGGAGCACTCTTGAGCGAGAGCTTCGGAGTCCCGCACTTCTGCGGATCCAAATTCAGTCAAATCCTAGGCCCAGGTCGCTAGCTCCACAGCAACCCCATCAGGCCAGTTGGCAGAGATACTGGTTGATGAGCTGGCCGAGATTTCTCTCAAACCTGTCGACCAACTGTCGACTGAAGAGGCCAACACTTCCTCATCAAGGACTCCAATCCTGACTTAGACCGCTGGGACGGATCAGTCCGCTGACCCACTGCCTCTGGTCGACGAACAAGACTCTGAGGAGCCTCGGGGATCGCCGACTCCCTCCAAGCCCCGCCTCCAGTTCCTCTGGCGGTTGAGGTCAAAATCTTCTTCCCATGAGTTGAGCAGTTCCGTCTGACATCGGCGTTTCTGCTCTCAACACCACGGAAAGCGGCACCACCACTACTCTTCATCTTCGTCCTCCTCTTGTGAGAGGCTTCGGCGCAAGTTATATTGATGCTACGAGGATCTCATGTGGCAACAGCTGGTGCTCACTGGCATGAAGCCAGCTCCTACTACTATGCTGGCCATCACCTGGCTTTCACCCGACAGGCCGACGCCTTCTCCGCCTAAGGAGCTGACCAAGACGTTCCCTGGTTGGCCGACCCCAGCATCTCCACCAATTCTGATGGTGCTGCCGCCTAAACAGTTGCCATGATGGTGCTGCCGCCTAAACAGCTGCCAGCCAGCGCTCCGACCAAGGAGTCGCGGCCAACCATGGGACTTCCCCATCGTCTATTAGTCACCATCACCCCTTACCGTACGCGGAGGGTCAGGGGGGACTTGGGTGGTCGACCCCTCTAACAACTCCTCAGAGTCGGAGGGTTCCGACCTGCACTCCCATCTGGTCAACATGGAGTCTGTGGGAGATTGACGGATGAAAGCCCTTCCTCTTATGGCCATTCTCCGCCTGATCTCCAAGTCCACAGGTATGAAAATGGAGCCCATCCACAAATGGGCTCGTTACCCGTTGACAGAGATCCTCGACCGGGGAGATACTCCTATGGAGGCCTTCCTGGTAGCAGAGGCCATTCTTGGCCCTCCCCTGGAGGTTTGGCAGCGCCCTGCTTCCTGCCTTGCGCCCTCTTCCTGGATGGCTCGCAGGTATGCGGCACTTATCGTTTCCCTCTTGGGATTTGCAGAACACCCCCCGGCCAAGGGGCTGATGGCTGATGCTGTGTTTAGGCACTCCAGTAATACTGGGGATGTTGTGAAGCCAACCAACAAACAGTCCAAAAAGTTGGATCATGCGGCTAAAAAGGTCTACGCTGCCTCCTCGCTTGGACTTCCCCAGGCGAGCTCGGTCCTCCTTATGGCCCACTTCTCCCATGCCCTGCTGGGCACCCTGGATGAGGTGCTTCCTTATCTGCCAGCGGACCTTTAGACCACGGTCAAAGAGGTCTGGGACCAGGGTTGGACAGTAGCAAAACAACTCCAGACAGCCATGGACACTGAGGACTCCTGCGCCTGCTCTGTGGCAGCCGCAGTGGCCATGTGCTGCAGGGCTTGGCTAAGGATCTCAACCTTCATGGCAGACACAAACGCACATGCAGTCAGATGTTTCTTTCCTGGGTACCGACTTGTTCAGGCCCGGGCTCGAGGGCCACCTCACTCACATCGAGAAGTCCAATGCCACCTTGGACTCCATGACATCTGCCCAAAAAGGACCCCAAGGGCTTCCAGCTGCAGCAGAAAAGAAATCCCTTTTGGTCCACCTCTACTCCTGCGGCCAAACCAGCCCAACCCCAGGCTGGTCAGCAGGCCCAGGCCTGGCGACCTCAGACGAAGTCAGTTGGCTCGGTCATTTGTAAGCCTGGGGAGAGGTTCCAGTGGCCCCTTAGCAGGACTCTCCTCCTCCTCTAAGCCTGCACAGTGATGTGATGAGGGGTGCCTCCATCATGCCCATCATCCCCCCCCCGGGATCCCCCTGTGGGGGGCCGGCTCCACCACTTCCTTTCCGCCTGGTCCGCTGTCACCATGGACAGGTGGGTCCTCGAGGTGGTGGGTCAGGGTATGCCTCTGGAATTTGAGCACTAACCTCCTTGCTGAGCCCATGCTCCACAGGAGGACTTGGTATCCCCAAACATTCTGTCAGCTCTCAGAGACGACATAGCCCAGTTCCTCCACAGGCAGGTCATGGTTCCTGTTGTGGATCCTCCGAAACACCCAGGGGTTTGTCTCCAGGTACTTCCTGGTGCCAAAGCAGACGGGGGGGCAGGGGGAGGCTGGTATCCCATTCTAGATCTGCATGACCTAAACAAGTCACGCACCCTCAGGATGGTAACTGTATCGGATCATGCCATCTCTAGAGCAGGATATGTGGTTTTGCTCCCTGGATCTTCAGGACGTGTTCTTCCACGTCCCGATCTGTCACACCGAAGGTTCCTCCGCTGCCCAGCTGAGGAAACCCTCTACAAGTTCCAGGCCATGCTATTAGGCCTGTCCTCGGCCCCCAGGGTCTTCAAGTGCATTGCACTGGTGGCAGCTTACCCAAGGCGCTGAGGTGTCCAGGTTTACCCCTACTTGGATGACTGGCTGATCACAGGTCCTTCCAGGCAGGATGTGGAGCGATCCAAGGACTAGGCCCTCCAGACCTGCACCAAACTTGGACTAGTTGGAACTTGTACCTTTGCAGGTGATCCACCTCATTGGGGCAGAGCTAGATTCTTGCAAAGCCAGAGCCCAGCTCCCAGCAGAAAGGGCAGAGGCTCTCTCTTCCTTTGCCTGATCATTTCAGGTTGGGCAATTGCACCCTGCCCGGGACTTCCTGTGTCACCAGTGTGGGCCAATGGGCCCGCTGGAGAATGCACTCCATGTGGTGGAAGCTGGCCAGTCAGTGGTCTCAGCGTAGGGGTCACTTTTCGACCAGCTGGTCACTGTGACCCAGCAGATGTGGGACGCCATCCAGTGATGGTTAGTCCTAAAGCATATGCAGGAAGGGATCCAGTTTGTCCTCCCAGAGGCGATAGTCATCTTGACGACCGATGCTCTCTTGCATGGACTGGAGTGTTCACCTGGGGGAACACAAGAGTCCACAGGCTCTGGGCCCCCAAGGAGTCCTGATGTCACATCAAGCTGCCCAATCTCCAAGCAGTTCAGCTGGCATGGACTGCATTTGCTCCACACAGCCAGGGTCAGGTGGTTCAGGTCCAGATGGACAACACCACGACCACAAGGGCCTCAGTCAACCAGTGCCCTTGGATTCATCATCAAATGACCATTACAATATATAAAAATGATTGGAAAGCTGCCCTCCATAGAGTATAAGTGCATCCCCGCGCTCTCCCTAGGATCACATCATAACTTTGCTGAGCGCGGGGACGGAGCATAGGTAGGGCTCTTCAGACTGGGAAGTCCCAGTGACCCGGTAAAACTAAATTTACGAGGGATATTACATTTTAACACTTGGAATATCTTTGGTCATCTGCATATAAACATCATTCCCCTGAGATAAAGCACTGACATATCAGGTGTAAATGCCGATTTATTTAACTTGGTAGATTTCTTTAATACTTAAAAGATGTATATTAGACAAAAATATGCAGTCTAAATGTGCTTCTCAAAGTTTTCCTAGAGGCGTGAGTTGCACCTTAAAGACCTAGTGTACCACCTGAAATTTATATTAACTTTTAAAAGTAGACTACTGCACACATGTGTGTATATAAGGAGGATATGCGATGAGGAGCTGTTGGATAAATGATTTATTTTCACTCATGTTTGATCTTGGGTAACCTCACAGGTGGTGTAAGCCATGAGTGACGTGCCCAAATCTAACAGCACAAATGAAAGTAAATCATTTATGCAACAAGAAGGGGCTTGTGTTTTATTTGTTTAGGGTAAAATACGGCATACAATAAAAATATTTAAAAATTTGTGTAGGTTTTTTTTGTGGTTTGCCCAGTTACTCCATGTTCTGAAGTCAGCTGCCATGCTGTCATTAGGGATGTCACGTCACAACACCGTGTCAAGATCTGAGCACAGCTGTGACTGGCTAAGCAAGCAGCTTTCAGGAAAAAAAATGGCTGCGGCTTTTAGCAAGCAGATGGACTTTTAAAGCATCGCAAAGGTTCAGTTTAGTTTTACGCGTTACATGAAGAAATGCAGGATACGTTTTACTTTTTATTTTAATTCTGCCATTATTTAATGGTTTTGTATTGCAGTTCGGGTATCTATGGAGAGCGAGTTAGCGAGTGGTCGCTGGTCGAGAGTAGTTTGTGACTGTGGGAAGAAAAGAGATGTGCGTGACTGTTCGGAAGAGGAAAGCTGCCTAAGCAAATAAAAGTACAATTTATTCTAGTGTTTTTACTGTATCTGGAGGAGAAGAAGAAGAAGGTACAGACTGACAGAAGTAATGAATGGGACTGGAGTATCAGTGGCAGAGGATGCTGTGGACAAGGGCTGCTGGGGAAGGATGCTCCACGTGTGGCTGCTGTTGGTGTTTTATAAACAGGTTAACAAAAAAGAATGAGGTATCAATTTTCTCTAATGGGTGTGTCTGGTTCTAGCAGCTCAGCAGCAGGGAAAGGATGCTGTTGCAGAACTAGATGGTCACGTTCTGTTCAATGTAGTGTGCTTCAGGTAGAAAACAGTATTAGTACAGAGGGTGGGAGGAAGCGAGGAGGGGGCTATAACGAAGTAACTATGTATAAATCAGTGATGACGTACTTACTATCTTATATCAGTGGTCTTCAATTTATACAAATAGTTGCTCTGATATATGGATTTATCAGGTACGTTCTATGTCCACCCTAAAAACACACACACACACACACACACACACACACACACGTGTATGTATACCATGGGAGTGCAAACAGCTCTGGAAGAGAAATGTTATTTCCACTGGATACATAGCTACTGTGCAAATAACATGTATTTGCACAGTAGCCATGTTATTTGCATAGTAGCCACACCACCTGCTTTTCACATGAACTAGCTCCCTACAAGCAGCACATCAACCAGTGACGCTGTCATTTTATAAAAGTAAAAGGCTTGGCTTAGTGTCATTAATAAAGTGGAAAAGAAAGAAAATCTGTAAAAAAAAAAAAAAAGCAGACACACACCTCCCATGGTATACATCAGCTATCCCATGAGGTAGCACCAGATAGGCATATGTTATAGTTTGAAATGTTGGTATTGTTGCCACTGTGAATTCACGGCTGTGCCACATGCGCAAGTGTGCAGTATCAACAACACTGCAAGCCAGATGAAGTACAGTTAAGCAAGAACTTACCGTAACAGCAGATCTTCGAGAGGAGCTCTTGTAGCAGGTAATACCATTAGGACTAAAGCCGCCAGGCGTTAGGACCCCACAGAAAAATCTTCTAGCTAACAGTCTGTGGCGGAGACCACCCCCAACATCGGTTCAACCCCGTCAGACGTGGTATAAAGGGGGCAGTCCCCTGGCACCACCTCAGTTCTCCCACCGGAGACCTGGCTGAAAAATAGATGGAGAACCGAGGAGGATCTCCCATCTCCAAAGAGAAAATAATGAAATTTGTCCCCGGGGCAAGTGGGTGGGAAAGCCACCTGCTGCAAGAGCTCCTCTCAAAGATCTACTGTTACAATAAGGTCTTACGTAACTGTACTATCTCACTTCAAGGGGGAGCTCTTGCAGCAGATAATACCATTAGGACCGAGTCCCAAGCAGTACCCAAAGAGAGACCCAGGTCAGAAGGGTGGAGGATGAATAATAGTGGTATGAAAATTAGGAGAGCAGTCCCTGAAGGACTGCTAGGCCAAAACCTGCTCGCCTTCTGGATGCAATGTCCAGACTGTAGTGCCTAACAAAGGTGTGCACTGAACTCCATGTTGCAGCCATACAGAGGTCCGTTGAAGAGATGTTTCTTAGGGAAGCGAATGACGTCGCCATTCACCTGGTGGAGTGACCCTTTACCGGTCCCGGTAAGGGTCTGTTGTGCTGCTGGTAGCAGAAAGTAATGCAATGCATTAACCACTTGGTTTGCATTTGCTTTGTCACGGGTGCCCCAGCCTTTCTGTGGGCAAAGGAGACAAACTGGTCTGTCTTTCTGGCGGAACTAGTTCTTGCCAGATAGTTACGCAGGATTCTATGTACATCCAGAGTATGCAACAAAACCTCCCCTCTATTCGAGTAATCTGGGTAATAAACTGGTAGTTGGATGTCCTGGTTCAACGTGAACTCAGACACTACCTTTGGCAAAGACTCTTTACGCATCAGAGCTTGCAGCTCGGAAATCCTCCGGGCTGAGGTAATAGCAACTAAAAATAACGTCTTCCAAGAGAGAAGACATAGCTCGTAACTTGCAGCTGGTTCAAAGGGCGGCAAGGTGAGCTTTTCCAAAACAGGAGATCCCAAGGCGGTACTGGGTCTCTCCTGGGGGGCTTGATATGCAAGATATCTCTCAGAAAGGTCTTGCAGATGTCCAACTGTGCAAGAGTCTTCCCATTCATTGGTACATGATAAGCTGACAGAGAACAGAGATGCATCTTATTGGACGAGTAGCTGAGGCCCAAGTCCGATATGTAGAGAAGATACTCCAACACAGATTCCACTGGACAATCGAGGGTATCCAGTGAACATGGAATCACCCACAAGCAGAAGCGCTTCCATTTCACAGCGTACGTGGCCCTGGTAGAGGGTTTTCTCACTGCCACGAGCACCTCTGCCACTGAGGGATACTCCAAATCTATCCTTAGATAAGTCCGCAGGAGACAAGCAAACAGATGTAGGGATCATAGGGCTGGATGGACCAACATCCCTTGCTCTTGGGAGAGCAAGTGAGTGGAGAGGGGCAACTGAACTGGCGGTTCCATCACCAACTGTTGCAACAGCGGGAACCAAGTCTGTCGAGGCCAGAAGGGTGCCACCAGTATCATCCGCCTGCAACTTGAGCAGGATCCTCTGAAGAGCAGGGAAGGGAGGAAAGGCATACAGGAACCTCCCTGTCCAAGAGAGTGATAATGTATCTCGCCAAAAAACACCATGCCCTGGATCTAGCGAGCAGAAGTTGGGCAATTTGGTGTTGTATGGGGACGTAAAGAGGTCCAGTTCTGACAGACCCCACTTTTGGAAGAGGTCGTCTATGATCTCTTGCTGTAGTTCCCACTCGTGGTTCTGAGAACGAGAGCGACTTAGGCTGTCTGCGAGGAATTTTGAATCCCTGGAACGTGGACTGCCGTGAGATCTAGACTGTGATCCACTGCCCAAGTCCATACCCTCATTGCCTCTCTGCATAGGGGATAAGAGTGTGTGCCCCCTTGCTTGCTGAGATGGGAAGACTACTGGGGTATTGTCCAACTGGACCAGGGAGGAGTACCCCATGGAATGTCTGAAGAACATACAGAACGGCTCTCATCTCCAAAACGTTTATGTGTAAAGACCATTCTACGGAGCTCCATGATCCTCTTGTCTGATGAGCAGCGAGATGTGCTCTCCATCCCAGTCCCGAGGCATCCATAGTAAGGATCTGCTGTGGGCTTGGTCACTGGAAAGGAACTATTATGCTCATATGGGCTGGAGTGACCCACCAAGTCAGGGACTGACTGACAGCGCCGGAGGTCCAAATGGGCTGTTCTAGTTTGTCTGTGCCTTGATCCCATTGATCCCATTGAACTCTGAGATGCCACTGCAGAATCCTCATGTTCAACCATGCGAGGGGAACTGTGGCTATGGCTGTGGCCATATGGCCGAGGAGTTGAAGAACCACCCTCGCAGTGACCAAGTTTGAGTCTTTTACCCTGTGAGCGACCTCTCAGCCTATGTGCCCGGTCTGTGGGCAGGAAGACCTTCCCATGGACTGTGTCCAGGACTGCTCCTATGTACTGCAGCCTTTGAACAGGCCATGGGTGTGACTTCGACAGGTTTAAGGTGATGCCCAGAGACTGGAATAGACTGACCATCTCCTCCTAGGTCCTGTTTAATTGGTCTTCTGCCGGAGTTGTAAGAAGCCAATCGTCCAGGTAGGGGAAAAAAAGTGACCCTTTCTCCTGAGGGCTGCTGTCACTACTGCCAGGCACTTGGTAAATACCCTTGTTGCCGATGATAGGCTGAATGGGAGCACCCTGATCTGGTAGTGCCCGCCCTGGAAGGTGAAGCAAAGGAACTTCCTGTGGGATAGCAGGATTTTGATATGCGTATACGCATCCTGCATGTCCAGGGAGCAAAGCCAGTCTCCTTGATGGAGCATGGACAATAGGTTTGCTAGGGTCACCAATGTGAACCACTTGTATTCGATGAAATTGTTCAGTTGGTTCAGATCCAGAATGGGACAAAGGTCTCCTGTTTTCCTTGCGACAAGGAAAAAGTGGGAGTAGAAACCTTTGCCCTTTGAGCAAAGGGGACCTCCTGGATGGCTCTCTTGTCTAACAAAGCCTGTATTTCTGCTAGCAGCAGAAGTGCATGGGAGGGTGAGCAGTGGGATGGGGGCTGGTGGGTTGTCTGGTGGAATCTGAGTGAATTCTAGTGAGTATCCTCGGTACACTATCTGGAGGACCCATTTGTCCGACGTGATATTGGACCATCCCGAGAGGTAGAGGGAGAATCTCCCTCCTACCGCCTCCCCCTGCACTTCCTGTGGTGGAGGGAGGGTCGGTAGGGAGTTATGCTGTATTGGAGGGGGTGGGCAGGGGAGGTCTGGGCGTTTTGGGATTTTTGGGGTCCTGGGCGCCTGAAAGGACAGGGAGGCCTCATCTCTTGATGCCTCCCTTTTGTGGCTGTTGTCTTCCCTGCTGTCCTTGATTTTTTCAAAAAGGACGGCATCGGGTGGCCTGCAGTTCCAATCTATACATCTTGTGGATCTTTGACACTGCTTTGCTAGAGTCCTGCAGACCGATTATAAGTTTCTCTGTTTCCTGACCAAAAAGGACTGGTCCTTGAAAGGGAGTGTCCAGAATGGAGTCCTGAAGGTCTTGGCGGAAACCCGAAACCCTTAGCCAAGCATGCCTCCTCATACAGACACCTGTTGCTGCTGCCCTAGCTGCAGTCTCTGCTGAATCATAAGAGCTCCTTAGTACGTGTTTATCTACGTCCAACCCTATCTGGATGACTGCCAGAAGCTCTGCCTTCCCCTCGGAGTCTGGCTGAGCTTTAGCTAAGCCCACTGCCTTTGCCCAGAGTGATTTTTGCTAGGACACCGTGTGAGCCAGAAAGTTCAACGACCAGACTGTGCAGGTGGCCGAAGAACACACTTTTCCGCCCATCTGATCCAGCTTTTTTGACTCTGGGCCTGGAGGTTGGGCACTCATACTGTATGTCTGGATTGCTGTGCCCTACCATATGCTGCTGTTAGCACCATGATGTCAGCTTTAGAGTGCTCTCCCAGGAAAGACTCCTCTTTAGGAGATTTGTGTAGCCTGTCCGCCTTTCTTGGCACGGCATTTGTAGTAGTCGAGTGTTTCCAGGTTAGCCTAGTAACGTCTTGAAAAGACTCCACTAATGGGGGAACGACTAGTGGTTTAGGGTCTGCAGCCCCCAAGAATTTAGCCAGACGTCGTCTCTCTGGATCCAGCACTTCCATGTCCCATTGGTATAGAGCTTGGATGTGACGTGTTATGTCCAGGAAGGATGGGTCGTCTGGTGGGGACCTAGGAGAATTCCTTGGGCCCGGGGAAGGAATAGGGAGCTCGTCCCCTGAAGAATAATCTGAGGAGTCGTCTCTGGCGTCATCTCCCGAGGACGAAGGTGGATGTTCGTTGGAGGATGGTACAGATGACAGGTGCCTTATCCTACCACTCGGACAGGGCATCCATTGACATCCGATGTTCTTTCGGTGGAGGTGCTGGCCTAGGGTACGGGTCTCTGGGTAATGACCACATCGGGGATGGGTACCTTGGCTTCTGGAGCAGATCCCCTTTGATGGTGTTCCACCATGAAGTAAACAGCGCCCCTACATCAGCTAAAGGGACGACTGGGGGGTGGAGGCATCAGGTTTGAAGGGCCGGGCGTTGGACCCAGTGGACCTTCAGGGGCTGGCATCTGGTCCTGAGGCACCTCTTCTATGGGTGCCTCTGGCGTCAGGTCTGGTTGGGACTCTTCCTGTGGAACTGAGCCCCCTTGTTGTCTGAGATCAGGCTCCTTGGGAGAAGGCGGTTGGGTGTCCTCGGGCGCTTTGTCCTTGGACGCCGGGACCGACATCTGATCCACTGGAGCCGACAGCCGTTCATCAGCCGAAGGAGCTTGGTCCTTATCAGACATGGAGTTGGAAGAGCCAGTAGTATGCCTACCGTCAGAGGTTGACATCCCCCTGTGTTCAGGTGGTGGAGGCGTCCGGTACCCGATGACCTCCTGGCGTCTGGTGGTATCGTCCAGCCGTTTGTGTTTTTCAGAAGAACCAGCACTCTTTCGGGTGGCATCTGAAGATTTGCCCAAGGTAGATGCCTGTCCCTCTGCGGTCGACCCTTGGGAGGATTTATGGGGTTGGTGGACCAAAGGAACTTGGGTGAACGAACACCCTGCTGAAAAAGACTCCTTACCTTTGGAGTGTGTTGAGGAGGAAGTCTTCTTATGAGTAGCCCCCGGAACTGCAGTGGTACGCGGGGGGACTGATTCTGACTTCCCGCCGGAGGCAGAAGAAGCAGAAGTCCTCTGAGGAGACTTTGGGCGGGATTCCGACCTGGCCCTCTCTCCCGGTGATGGTGCTTCCCTCCCAATCTTTTCTCCTTGGGGGGGGGGAGAATCCCTGGATGAAGAACAACTACTACTGGGTCATCTGCATGGTGGCCACTTGCTTCTTTGAGAGATATTCTTTAAGTGTATTAGCGTGTCAAATTCGAGTTTTGTTATTAAATTTTCTGACAGTGTGGGCAGTCATCAGGCCAGTGGTTTGGGCCTAGGCAGATCAGGCAGAGTGGCCGTCTCTTGCCGGAATCTGCTTCCCACACAGACATTTCAACTTTTATTGTGTGGAAGGTGAAGAGGACATGCAATTTCATCGAATATTACTAATATTAAGCGATTTCTAACTGCGCAATGGCGTGAAAAAAGGTAGTCGACTGCTAACCGTGGCGTCCGTAGATCCGATGTTAGCGGGTCGGGGGGGGGAGAGAGAGACTAAGGCTGTGCCAGTGGACCACCCCCTTTATACCACGTCTGACGTAGGGGTGAAGCCGACACAGACTGCTAGCTAAAAGATTTTTCCGTGGGATCCGAACACCTGGCAGCTTTAGTCCTAATTGTATTACCTGCTGCAAGAGCTCCTCCTCGAAGTGAGATCATGCATATCTGCTATCTGAAGCTATCTCATGAGATAGTCCCTATATGTCCATACATATACATGTACATATTATTCATTGCAAAAAAAAAAAAAAACTTAATGCACTACTTAGGGTTAAAGCCACAAAAGTAGGGAAATGTGGTGTTAAGAGTTCCTAAGCCCAGGGCCTGCATTAGCACAAGTAAACGGGGGTCAGTGTGACCCTCTGCTTCAAATGTTGGGAGTCAGCTCTGAAAATATCAGGGTCAGAAATTTGCTGGAGAGTCATTGTTCTACATTACCTGACACTTTTTCTGCTAATGATATAGATGCAAACCCTTCAATATAGAACGTCAGTGCTAAAGCACTGCTTTTATTTTTGTGCTTCAAAATCCTCAAAAATTTCAATTGGGGACTTCAGTATGGGGCCCTACAACCTAACACCCACCCTGCAGGCAGCAACAGGAAACACCATTCACCGGTTTCAGCTCTCCTCGTCTTCACAAGTCAGGCATAGGGTGTTCCTTTGGGTTGTCAACCCTAGCGCTACCCATGCCATCACTAAATAAACAGAGATATTGTACAGTATATGAGAATGGGGTGAGACAGTGTTGGGTTGACAACCCCAAGCGCTTCCATGTCTGATTTGCTAAGATGCAAGAGGTGAAACCATGTTTTCTGTTGCTCCTGCAGGCGGGAAGATGTTAGAACCCTAACACCACATTTCCCTACTTTTGTTGCTTTAATCCTAACTAGTTCATTAACAAAGTTTTTTGCAATGAATTTCCTTACTTTTTGTCACAGTATAATTGTATCCTCATTTGCCCGTGGGAGCACAGAGCCCTCTGGGCCCTGCGCTTCCATCCCTCCATAGATACACACATCCTCAGCCCTGCGCTTCCATTTCTGCCAAAACAGCAATTTCTTTCTTTCACTGTACAGCTTGTTAAAGTTCCAGTGTTATCCTATGGGAATTAGCATTTTTATTCTATTTTTATTTTTATATTGCCCCTAAATCTTTTTGGGGGGCAGGGAAACACGTGTTTATTCTTGTAGTACCCATCAAGACCTTTGTTTTAATACACAGATTGTCCTTTAAGTCCAAGTATTGAGAGAGTTATGGCTTGTCGAAGTTCAAATGTGGGGGGGGGGACTAAGTCCAAAATCCTTTTTTCATATGAAAGAATCCTTTTCATACCAAATGAAAACCCATACCAAAGGATGCCTTCATATGAAAAATAAATTGAGGAGAAAAAAAAAAACTGTCAAAATCTTTTTCAATGAGGACAACCTTTTTGTATGAGCAGAAAAAGCATCACAAAAAGGATCCCTTCATACAAAAAAAATTATTGGGACTTAGAATTGGGGAGGGGGGGTGCTATTGTAAGCTTTTTATATTCGTATGAAAAAAAGATGCCCTCATATCCTCCTCCCCCCAAAATTCTTGTTTTGTATGAAGGGATCCTTTACCGTAGGCATTTTACATTTATACGAAAAAGAATGCCCTCATATCCCCCCCCCGGCCACCAAATTCTTTTTTTCGTATGAAGGGATCCTTTATCGTATGCTTTTTACATTCATATGAAAAAGGATGCCCTCATAAGAAAAATCATTTGGACTTGGTTATTTTCCAGATTTTTTTTTTTTTTTTTTGCATGAAAGGGGGATCCTTTTTCGTGTGGCCAAATTCGTTTTTCGTATGGCCATATGAAAAAAATGGAAAAATGGAAGCAAGTCACAAAACAGGATAAAAAAAATAAAAAATTACACACATTTTGGGGGGTCATTTTCCCAAGAGTTAAGTGCAAAATCCACATAACGGGGCCCTGATGACCAAAATACATATGTTGGTGTCTCAGACCTACAGGGATTCCTGTATTTTACAGGGAAATTGAGCAATTTACAGGACATTTTTCCCATAGACTTGTATTGGTTATACGGGAAAACAGAGTAATATGGCTTCCATAGGAAACAGTGTGATCTACAGGAAAACACAGAAAAATTACCATGGAGTTACAGGGAAACTGCCACATCAGTCTGGAAGCACTAACATACTAAAAGCCAGCAGAATAGGCCAAATGGTCTGTCTCGTCTGCTCAAAAGCCAGCTACCTAGTGGCTGCTTTCGCCTTCCACCCCAGCCCGAGTGTCTTCTTTGGCTTTGTTTCCCCTTGTGCCCTGTCCACCCCTTCCTGAAGCCCTCCACTGTGCCCTCCTCCGCCCAGCCTCCCAGGCGGCACATTCCATGGCTCCACCACCCTCTCAGTGAAATAATGCTTCCTATGCTCCCCCTGTAATTTCCCCCTCAGCTTCCTCATGGCTCCTGGTCATCCCCCCCTTCTTTAGCCTAAACAGCTCCTTGGTTCCACTCCTGGTTATTCCTTTTACATACCTGAAAACCTCTATCATGACTCCCCGTCCCTCCTCTCCTCCAGTGTGTAAAGCCCAAGCTTTTCCAGTCTCTCCTCATAAGGCCTCCCCTCCATTTTTTTTTTTTTTTTTTTTTTTTATTTCGTTTTTGTTGACCGGGTAAGTGCACTAGACAAATCCCGCCTATTTTCAGACAAGACCCGGGGGAGGAGGATACAGATGAATGGCAACTGACCTTGAACCAGATTAAGCTGTTGGTGGTATTTTTAGTGAATGAGGGAAATTTGGCCAGGACACCGGGGAAATTCCCCTACTCTTTATTCCATGCTCTGAATCATCCTGGTCACTCTCCTCTGGACTCTCTCCAGCAGCGCTATGTCCTTCTTCAGATGTGGTCTCCAGAACTGTACACAGTACTCGAGCTGTGGCCTGACCAAGGCATTATATAGAGGGAGGATTACCTCCCTCCTTCTGGACGTAATTCCCCAGGCTATGCAGCCCAGTATCCTGTTTGCTTTGGCTGCAGTTCTTCTACAATTTTCAGGGTTATTCATTTTGATGTCTACCGCCACCCCTAAATCCCTTTCTCCCAATGTAACTCTCAGTGTGACGCCCCCCGTGTATACATGGCCCAGGTTTTTGACCCTCAAATGAAGTACCTTACATTTCCCCGGCATTAAATTTCAGTCCCCACCTTCTTGACCACCCCTCCAGGGTATCCAGATCCCCCTGGACTGTATCCCTTGCTTCTTCCCAATCCACCAGTGCTCCCAGTTTTTAATAGTCCGCAGAGAGACTCAACCTATTCCTAACCCCCTTCCCTCTATCCGAGACGTAGGCATTGAACAAGAGTGGCCCCAATACTGAACCTTGAGGGACCCCACTGATTACCTCCCTGAAAGCAAATTTTCGACCCAACTGAGCTCCTGTCTTCCTACCCCCATCTTTGCTATCAGTCCATTATGGGGCACTGAATCAAATGCCTTGCTGAAATCTAGGTATAAGACATCCACTGGCCTATGTCTATCCAAGGCCCCTGTCACCCAGTCATAAAACTCTACAAGGTTGGACTGATGATCTCCCCAGGACGAAGCCATATTGTTTATCATCCTGGTATCCTAACCTTTCCAACTGCCTCCCAAGCCCCTCCTTGATAAAGCCCTCCATTACTTTGCCTACCACAGACGTCAGACTGACAGGCCTATAATTCCCCATCTCCTCCCTCGACCCCCCCCCCCTTTATGTACAGGCACTAAATAAGCCACCCTCCAGTCCTGTGGCACCCATCCCACCTGCAGAGAGGTGTTAAAGAGTGCAGCCGGTGGAGCTGCCAACTCCTCTGCCAGTTCCTTCATAACCCTCAGATGTGGTCCGTCCAGCCCCGGGGCCTTATCAGTTTTTAGCTTTCGGAGGGCCTCCCTCACCCTATCCACTGTGATTTCTCCCCCCCAAAATCCACTCCCTCATGCAATCTTCCTACTCCTGGGTCTGGCCCAGCCTGTACCCTAGCCTCTTTCCATCCTCTAGTCTCAGACTGAGACTGACCTCTCGCTTTTGCTTGCTCCTCTTCCCTCCCATCAGGCTACAGGGATCCCTTGTCACCCTCTGCAAAGATTGAGGCAAAGTACTCGTTTAGCACCTCTGCCTGTTCCTCTGATTCCTGAGCCCATCCCCCCCAAAAAATCTTAATCCTGTTTATCTGTGTCCTCTCTTTTCTCTTACGTATCTATAGAATCCCCTCCCCCCCGGATATCCCTGGCCTACCAACATGGCTTGCTGGTTCCACCATGCTTACGCCTTACTTTAGTACAGGACCTAGTAGCCTCTTGCACCCCTTCTTTAATGGTCTCCCACAAGCTTCCAGCACCCATGGACTAATCATGGCCTAATCATGTCCAACCTCTCCCTTAGAATTCTACCCATACCCACGGAGTCCTCTCCCCTGAAGTCAACCACTACTGTATGAGTGTGGTCCCCCCCCCCCAGATACAGCAGGAACCAGACCGTGGTGTGGTCACCACCTGCCAGTGGACTGCACACCTCCAGGCCAGTTATTTGTTCACTGTCTGCTAGGAAAATGTCCAATATCCGCCCCTCTCTAGTAGGTTCCCCCACCTGTTGGACCAGGAAGGCATCCTGAAAGACATCCATCAGTCTCTGTTCCCTGGTTACAGAGGATGTCATCGTGTCCCAGTCCATCCCAGGCATATTAAGATCACCCATGACCACCACCCTACCCAAGGTCACAGTGACCCTTGATGTTCTCAACCAGTTTATCCTCCAGAGCCTCCTCTATTGCAGGGGGCCTGTATACCACCCCTATCTTCAATTTCTTCCCTCCCCTCATTTGCAGGGTTACCCAAATCGCCTCCACACCCCCTCCAGCCTCCTCCACTCCACTAACCACTATGTCATTTCTGACTATCAGCGCAACCCCTCCCCCTCTTCCCACTTCCCTATCTTTCCTGAATATCTTGTAGCCCTCTAAGTTTAGGTCCCAATCATTTCTCTGGGTGGCCCATGTCTCTGTAATTGCTGCCACATCCGCTGTTCCCTCAGCCAACATAGCCTGGAGCTCGGGCATTTTATTGCTCATACTTCTGGCATTGATCAGGACTGTCCTCCACCCCGACTTCTCCCCTCTCTCCTGTCCCCCTCCCCAACCCTGCGCAGTCCCTTTTCTGCACAGTTTTCCTTGGATTTGCAACATAGTCCCCCCACTCCTCTCACGCCCTAGACCTGGACCCTCAAACAGTCCCCCTGAGGTCTTTTTATTATTGACCCCCCTTTACAAGTTTAAATCCCACCTTGCGTCTATAAATCCAGCAAGTTTTAATTTGAAGATCTCCCTCCCCTCCAGGCTGAGGTGTAACCTACCCCTAGCATAAAGCCCCTTATCCTCCCAAGTATCCCCCCAATACCCTACCAGCCCATATCCCTCTGCCTTGCACCAGTTTCTGAGCCACTGGTTCACCCCTCTAAGTTTTAGCTTGTTTTCCCCGGTTGTCCTTCATACCAGCAGAATCTCAGAGAAGGAAATTTTGCTTCCTATTGAGTGACAAACCCTGGCCAGTTCCCGAAATCTAGCTTGTATTTCTAGCTCACTGTTCCCTTTCAAGTCATTTGTCCCCAGATGTACTAGAGAATTCAGGGCCCCCATAATGCACTAATGCAGCCCAGTATGTCATTTTTTAAATAAAGTTTTGAAAAAATGAAAAGAGATGACAGTCATAAGAAAAAGGATTTTCCTCAAAAAAAAGGATGACTCCCATACAAAAAAAGGATCCTTTTCATATGGACCAAATCCTTTTTTCGTTCCAAGTAGCTATCCAAAAGACTGTACCAAGCATGGTCAGAACAAGTATTAAAATTTAGTAACTTTGAAACAGATTAGTAATTTTTTCACCAAACCAGCAAAGGCACTTCTGTGGACCAAGCCCTTTCTACCATGAAAGTTTCAGTCGAAAATTCCAAACCGTCTGGGTGCTAGGCAATGACCAAATAAAAGCAACAAACACTAATTTTATTTTACACTTTTTCTGCTATCCACATCTCAGAATCCAAACAATCGACCAGAACAAAACCTGGCACACCAAGAGATCTACCCCACAGAGACCATGCATGCTAACTTTCGTGTAAATCAGTTGAACTGTTGGAGATATTAAAGTGCAAATTTTGACGTTTAACATAGAAACCCCTGCTCAACTGTAACTATAGTGGCACTACAGTGTCAGTGGTTCAGCAGGAAGCACACTTGCCTCTGAGATCGGAAAGTTGTGGGTTCCTGCCCCACACCAGAAACGTGGGATAAATCCCAATACTGACACTGTAGTGCACCATGGGGAGGGGGGCTACAGTCCTGGAAGATATGTAATTCGTCACTTAACCGGATTGAGCCTACTGCCCCACATTACTCTAAAGAAAATACTATATAATTTAGTTTCTAGTTCTAATGGGGGGAGGAAAGACAGGGATTATGAAAGTTTTTATTAAACAAACACTTTAATTTAGAAATGTGTATATTTTTCAATGAACGGATTCTTTTCTCACAGTCTACGAGGTTTTTTTCCCCCCTCAGTTTACTTTGTCCATATCAAAAAGACCAAAAAGCACATCCAAGATGGAAACCAAAAACTACTAGTATACCACCTAATTGTATAAGTCCCATACTTAAAGTGTCACCAAAACAAATACACTTACTTTTTTGTATGTTAAGTTTTGCTCCTACCACTTGTGTATATTATGTAAGTATTTTCCTAATTTTGTTGACATTCATTATCTATTGCCCAAAAAAAGGCAAAGGTCATCTGCATAGGTCATCATTTTTAAAGGTAGAGTACCTTGTGATAGTTGTAAACCTTTTAGGCTCCAGGTTTAGAGTATTTTCTGAATTAATAGATCTATACAGAAAACATAAAAGCAGTGGGCTTAAGGGACAGCCTTGTCTTACACCTCTTTTGATTGGCATTTTATTCCCTATTTTTCCATTTATCACGGGATGAAAATTAGCATAGGAGTACAGACTGCAACCATTTGATAAATTTAGTATGGATACTGTGATATTCTAGAGCCTGGAAAGGAAATCCATGGGGTATGAGGTCAAAAGCGTTCTCTTGATCCAATGAGAATATGAAGCCATGCAGAGTATGTAAATTGCCCCTAGAAAAGACTTCTCTAATACTTAAGTTATGATGTATGGTAGAACGCCGTTAACCTTAGGAAATCATCATTTCCTAAGGTTGTTATACCATCGTTGTGACGTAGAAATGTTGTTAACCTATCGATGCTCGTCAAATCGATAGATTAACAACCAGGGATCAATCTCTTGTATTACTTGCCTTTTTTCCCCACTGGGGAAGCAGGGATGCACTTGCAATGGGTAAGGAAAAGACTAAGCGGTCGCAGCTGTGACTATATTTTCAAAAGTAAGGAGCCTTTTTAATTTTTTCTTGGGACCATACACTATAAAAATAATAATGTACGGTCCTTCTATCGGCAACCGGTTACTGTTAACAGTCTCAAGGTTGCCATGAAACATAGAAACATAGAATTTGACGGCAGATAAGGACCGCTTGGCCCACCTAGTCTGCCCATTTTCCTACCTAACAGATAAGCTGCAGATCCTAGTTAACCAATAGCTTACTTCCTCCTACCCCCCACTAGGACTGCCTTATGTCTGTTCCATGCATTCTTGAATTCCTCCACTGTTCTTGACTCCACGACCTCCTCAGGGAGGCTGTTCCAGCCATCCACAACTCTCTCTGTGAAAATACTTCCCTCACATTTACCTCTGGGCGTCCCATGGCGGCGTAAACCTCTCAGCCGCTCTCGGGGTTTTACTGCAGTCACTGAGACCTCTCAACAGTTAACAGACCGGTTACCGATAGAGGACCATACATTATCCTCCATATTCTTCATTCCTCTACCTGGTATAGCACAGGATTGGTTTTTAGCTATCACTTTACTTGCTATTCTGCTTAATCTCTGACATGGTACTGCTAATATTTTTATGTTTGTATTTAGTACAGAGATCAGTCTCCAATTTTCAATGTCCAGCTCATCCCCTTTTTATGCTCGCTTGAGCACATGCGCAAGAAACATATTGCAGCAGCTTGCTTCAGTAGCGAGTTGTGGAGGCGCAGCAGTGTTGCTGCCAATGTCAGCAGCCCATTTTGGGGCTGGTCTGTGTAGCACAAATAGAAAATCATGATGTCCATGACAGCAGTACTGTACCTTGCCACAACCTTGAAAGAAACTGGCCGCTGCAATCAGGGAGCGCCCCATCATTAAACAATCAGCTGTGTTTGCGGGGCGGTTCCTGACTGCACCAGTCAATTACAGCTGCACTGTCTGGTGTCCCATTTGAGAGACATGGCGGCAGCTTCTCAGTCAGCCTCTCTCAGTCCCCACAAAACCGACGGACAGCTGCCACCTCTCCCAGTCCATGTTAAAGCCGACAGGGGTGCCCAATCCCCAGTTCATTTGACGATGGGGTAGCCCAGTCCCCGTTGGCATGATGCGCCCCCCCCCATCTTTTGTGTGCTGAAGTGGTGCCCAATCCCCCTCACCTCATGCACACTCCCCCACCCCAAGCACACTGTATGGGCCGATGGGGGTGCCCAATCCTGTTGGCTCCAGTCCCCCACCAAACACCGGGTAGCATGAGGAGCCCACCTCGCGCTCATGCACCCCTCAAGCACTGCATTGGCCGGCCGGAGGTGCATAATCTCCATCGGCTCCACCCATACAAACATCCAGGTGGCATGCTGGGAGCCCACCCCAGCGAGCCAAAGGCATCCTCTGGCGCTCTTTTTTTTTTTTTATTCCTGTTAAAAACAAATGGTCCCTCCTTGGAGTCCCTTGCCCCTCCCCCAACCCGCACGCACCTCTGCGCACTGCACCTCCACACCCACCCACCTACCTCATACTTACCTCTGGAGCCTGGCGCGACGCTTGATGGACCAGGAACATGTCTGCACTCTTCAAAGCCGACCGCAGACTGAAGAAATGCTGGTAAACTGTATAATAGCATAAAGGATTTTTTTCAACTTATGTTGATATCTCGGCCATTTTTTCGACTTTTGGCACCAAATTTTCAACATGGGGTTCTTGAGACTCCTCCTCATGAGTTCAGTCACTGTCATGGTGTTATTCAGTCCCGGAAGGTGATGTCACAGTCACTGCGCAGAATCACCTTTCGGGACCGATTAATGAAACGACAGTGTCACTGTTCATGAGGTGGGCTCTCAAAAACACCTGTGTTGCAAATCTGGTGAAAAAATTCCAAAAAAATGACTGAGTTACAAGCGTTCATTACGCAGTTTCCAAGCACACTCTCAACTTCGCGAATTTGTAATATTTTTACTCCAGATTTTCAACATTGCCAGTTTTTCACACCTCCTTATAAACAGTATAGCTGTCATTGTTTATATCCTGGCCGGAATGTGTTTTCGCACTTCCAGCGCAGAATAGAACGGCCGCTGTGGGAAATCAGTGTTTGGAACAGATTAAGAAAATCACAGTGATACTGTTCATGAGCAGAGGTCCTAAAATGCCTATGTTGAAAATCTGGTAACAATTTTGACAAAAGTCCATAAAATGACTATGTTACAAGCGTGCATTACGCAGTTTCCATGCACGCTCGTAACTTTACAAATTTGTAATATTCCCACTCAAAATTTTCAGCATTGCCCATTTTGCACACCTCCTTATGAACAGTACATTTTTTGCAACCTGCCCAAAAAGTGTTTTTGAACCTGTGGCGCAGAATGGTGCAGTTGCTGTGCGAATTCAAGCTTTGGAACAGATTAATGAAATCTCAGTGCCACTGTTCATGAGGGAAGGTCCCAAAAAACCTGTGTTGAAAATGCTGAGCGACAATACCAAGAAACGCGCGGGTGTTAGGGTTTCCGACTGTTACCGGCCCACTCTGTACAGATTGACAGGCATCAAGGGTGTGAGACTTGGGGTTCTCAGCCGTAATGCTCACGCCATTCCACCCCCACCCTGCAGCCACTGACCGGAATCGAGGTGTGCCTTTGGGTCTCTGGCCTTAACATTCACCCCATTCTCCTATACTATGCCCATCTCACCTTATTTCCTTATGGAATGGGGTGAGCGTAAACTGAAAGACCCCAAAGGCACACTGTGACACTTGTCACTGTCTGGGAGTGGGGTGGGAATGAATAAGCGTGAACATTGTGGCTAACCAAAGGCACACCCCAATGCCTGTCAGTCTCTGCAGGAGTAGGGGTGGCTGGGTATTAGTTCACTACTTCACTGCCATTCCTACTATGCATCTCTCTAACTCCTGCACTACCAATGCCAATACCAGCAAGCAAACATTTGGCATTGACAAATGCTTATTTATATAACAATATTAATAGTGCTTTTGACATATTTTCTGTTAAATTTAAATTATCTAAAATATCATTAGTTTCCAATAATATAGGGGTAAGAATTTGAACAGAAGTTTTATAGAAATTTGTACTAAGGCCGTCTGGCCCGGGGGCAGTATCTGGTCTAAGTTTTTTTAATTGCCTCTTGAGTTGCTACAATTTGTATAGGTTTGGTTATCTCACACTGTTGAGACAGTCAAATGTTCCACCTCCTTTTGTGGCAAAAGCTGTCTACTGCGCCTGTCGTTTCCCTTGGTACTCCAAATGTAGATTCCAAAACACCAGAAATTACCTCAAGAGATCTCTTCAAAGTCTGTATGAATGTTATCATCCAAGTCCTTTACTGCTGTCCATATTTTATTATTCACTCTCTTGACAACCCTTAAAGATGTCTAGAGAATACCTGGTGCCTTGAGTACCAAAGGACTGTTCTGCTTTTAGAGATTTAGCCCTGTCACAAAGATACTTTTTCATGTCGTTTTTTATTTTATTTGGTCCTTGTAATCTAAATGCTCTAAATGAGTTATATAAAATTGTTTTCTTAACCCTAGAAACTTGAAATAAGCTTCCCTATCTGCAGGTTTGCCCAATGTCAAATATAATTTTTTTCTCTCATTTTTCAAGAAGGGGTGGGACAGGTAAAAGGGGAAACTGAAACCAAAGATGACCCTCCCTCTTGGGGGCTAGGGGGTGGTAAAGCAAGCAGCCACTAGGTTGCTGGCTCTCAAGCAGACAACGACAGACCATTTGGCCCATTCTGCTGGCTTTTAGTATGTTAGTATGTTTTTGGTGTTCACCCACCAATCTCCCAACAAGTCATACCAAGGTACTATTGTAACCGGGTCTTTAAGATGTTCCCTCATAAATTTTCTTACCTTGGGATCAACCACCATAAAATTGTTAATTCTCCAATATACTGTCCCTATATTATTTTTTTGTAGACTACCTAAAGTAATATGTAGTTCCAAATGATCTGAGGTAGCTGTCGGTATGGTGGTAGCTTCTAGGGTAAGCCAGTGTTGGGACAAAAATATATAATTGATTCTGGATGACACCACCACCCTATGATATGTATGCCCACCAGTATTCCAACGTATCCTATATGCATCCTGCAATGCAGCTGTTTTAAGTATTTGTTTTAAAGTATTAGTATCACAATAAAGTTTTGCTGTACATCCAGTTTTGTCTTGCATTTCCAGAGGGCAATTAAAATCACCTCCAAGAATAATTCTCTTTGTAGTGTGTAAGTAGGGTTGCAACTTAAAAAGCTGAATTCTAGCTGTTTTGGTTTGTGGGGCATATAACACCCCTATATATGATATCCAGAAATAAGGCCCAAACAAGGTCAATATCCGTTACTTTTAGTAATTAAATTGGACAAGTAAACATAATACCCACCCCAGAGCAAGAGTCTTCTCCTATAGACCAGACAGAGTTACCCCAGCCCATGGCTAGGCTTTTTGTGCCTGGTATACATCTGAAGTCATTTTTAGCCTTGTGTCTTGTAATAATAAGATGTGGGCATCTGATTGCTGTAGGGCACTAAAAACAGGTTACTCACCTGTAACAGTAGTTCTAGGAGTGGTATATGTTGTTCATCCACACTCTTTGGCATGTCCCATTCCACTTTAAATCTTACCGGAAGTCTTCAAGCTGGCTCCTCCCACCCACCCGGGTGGTATATACCTCGGCTCCGCCCCATGACGCCAGATCTTAGCCCACTGGAAGCCAGGTTTGTGCGTCCGCAGCCGAGGTCAGGTGGGCCCATGTGGATGAACAACATATACCACTCCTAGAACTACTGTTACATGTGAATAATCTGTTTTTCTAGGATCGTGGATATGTTGTTCATCCTCACTCTTTGGCAGACTCCTAGCAATTCTCCGGGAGGAGGGAGGCAAGGCACACACCCTCTACTTTGGAAACAGAGATTGGAGAACTGAGGCCCCAAAACCAGCATCCCGGCATGACTCAAGGTCAATGTGGTAGTGGGTGATGAAGGCGTTTACTGACTTCCAGGTAGCAGCCCCGCAGATTTCATGGATAGGGATGTTCCTGGAAGCAGCCACCAATGCAGCAGTATGGCGGGTAGAATGAGCTCTTATCCCTCTGGGAGGCTCCATGCCCGCCAACCTATAGCAGAGCTCTATGCAGGAGGTGACCCGCCTGCTTATCGTCCGCTTGGCTGCAGGTCTGCCAGGTGCAGCTTCAGCGTAGGTGACAAACAGCTGGCAAACCTCTCCCCGAACTTCAGCCGTCCGCTCTTTATAATAAGCGAGCGCTCATCTAGGGTCCAAAGTATGGAGCCTATATTCGGCCTCCGAGGTGTGATTGGGGTAGAACACCGGCAGAGTCAACACCTGGTTAAGGTGAAACTCCAACACCACCTTCGGAAGGAATTTCGGGTGGGGGCGAAGGACAACCTTGTCCCTATGTAAGACCAGGTAAGGAGACTCGATGGAAAGCGCCTGGAGCTCTCCCATCCTTCTGGCTGACGTGATAGCCACCAAGAAGGCGATCTTCCACGACAGGTGGGAAATATCACACCTGTGCATCGGTTCGAATGGCTTGCCCATGAGCTTGGCCAAAACCAGCAGTAGATCCCACGGAGGTGGAGGTTCTCGCACCGAAGGGGAAATGTGGTCAAGGCCTATGAAAAAGCGCCCGACTACCTTCTCCTGCGCCACCGACTGCATCCCGGCCCGCGCCCGGTAAGCAGAGATGGCTGCCAGGTGCACCTTAAGTGTCGTCGACCGAAGCCCTTGCTGAGAAAGGGACCACAGGTAGTCCAGAATGCTTGCCAAAGGACAGGTGGAAGGGTCCAAGCCCTTCCCCTGACACCAAATGGAGAATCTCTTCCATTTGAAGGCATAGCATTTCCTGGTCGACTCCTTACAGGACGCCTCAACGACGTTGAGGACCTCATCTGAAAGACCCAAGGCCTGGAACTCTAGCCGCTCAGGAACCAGGCCATCAGGTGCAGGGATTGAAGGGCCGGATGGAATACCTTCCCCTGGTTGACTGAGATCAGGTCCGGGCGGGCTGGAAGCCGCCTCGGGAGGCTGGAGCCGAGACTGAGGAGATCTGCATACCAGAACTGGTGGGGCCAATCTGGGGCTACCAGAATCACCTGCGCCTTGTCCCTCCTCGCCTTGAGAAGCACCTTGTGGATCAAGGGAAATGGGGGAAAGGCGTAGAAGAGGCCCGGGTCCACGGCCTCGAGAAGGCATCCCTGCAGCGAGCCCTGTTGGCGAGGCGGGCATGGAACAGTCTCAGCTTCGCATTCTCCCTGGAGGCAAACAGGTCCACCTGAGGCGTGCCCCAGTGGGAGAAGAGATCTTGTACTACCTCCGGCAGGAGAGACCACTCGTGAGATGCAGCCCCTATCCGGCTTAGGGCATCAGCCAGGGTGTTGGAGGCTCCTGCCACGTCAATGGCTAGGAGATTCGCCTCCAGGCTGCACAGGAGGGACCAAATGTGGAGAGCTTCCTTGCATAACGGCATGGAGCGCGTCCCGCCCTGGCGGTTCAGGTAGTACGTGGTCGTGGTATTGTCCGTCTGGACCTAAACCACTTGACCCTGTAGAAACAGAGCGAAGGCGGTGCGAGCTAAACGGACCGCTCGGAGCTCCAGCAGGTTGATGTGGCATCGGGACTCCCGAGGGGACCAGAGGCCGTGGGCTCTGTGCTCCTCCAGATGGGCACCCCAACCCATCAGAGATGCATCGGTCGATAGGGAGACCGTCGGCTTGGGGAAGACAAACGGGATGCCCTCCTGCAGATGTGCCGGAACGATCCACCACTGGAGAACGTTCCACATCTCCTGGGTCACTGTCACGGGCTGGTCCAGCGGATGCATGGCGTTGTGACCACTGGCTGGCCAGTCCCACTGAAGGGGAAGCATGTACCAACGGGCCCAACGGACCACACTGGTGCAGGCCACCATGAGGCCCAGGAGGCGCAGGAAGTCCCGGGCAGGGCGCGATTGCCCAACCAGAAATGATCGGGCAAAGGAGGAAAGAACCTCGGCCCTGTCCGCCGGGAGCCAAGCTCTGGCTCTGAAGACCTCTATCATGTCCCCCGTCTCTCCTTTCCTCCAATGCATACAACTGGAGTTCTTGCAGTCTCCCCTCATAGGGCCTACCCTCCATGCCCTGAATTGTCACCCTCCTCTGGACCCTTTCCAGAAGTGCTATGTCTTTCTTAAGCTGTGGTCTCCAGAACTGCACACAGTACTCAAGATGCGGCCTGACCAGGGCATTATACTGAGGGAGGATCACTTCCCTCCTCCTGGAGATAATCCCCCTGGACATGCAGCGGAGTATCCTGTTTGCTTTTGCTGCGGCTCTTCGACAATTCTCAGTGTTATTCATTCTGATGTCCACCACTACCCCCAGGTCCCTCTTGCTTGCTGTGGCTTGCAGTGCGACACCCCCCCCAGGGTGTATGCATGGTCCGGGTTTCTGACCCCCAGATGCAGCACCTTACATTTCCCTGTATTGAACTTCAATCCCCACTTACTTGACCACTGCCATAGGGTATCCAGATCTCCCTGGAGGGCCTCTCTCCCCTCCTCCCCGTCCACCAGTGCTCCCAGTTTTGAGATGCCCACAAAGAGACTCGGCCTACTCCTAATACCCCTCCCTATGTCAGAGACATAGGCATTGAACAGGAGTGGCCCCAGGCATTGAACAGGAGTGACCCCACTGATGACCCTTCTGGGGCAGGCAACTATCCCTCCAACCACCACACTGTAATCGCCCGTCAAACCAATTTTCCACTGACCTCAGCAACTGCCCCCCATCGCCTCCGCCATTTGTTGGCAGGCCATTACAGGGTACCGAATCGACGCCTTACTGAAATCCAGATAGAGGACGTCCACCAGCCTATGTTGGTCCAGGGCATCAGTCATAAAACTCCACCAGGTTGGTCTGGCACGACCTCCCCGGAACAAAACCATACTGCCTGTCATCCAGTTGCCCCACCTGTCCAGCTGCCCCCCAAGCCTCCCCTTGATAATGCCCTCTATAATCTTGCCCACCACAGATGTTAGGCTAACTGGCCTGTAATTCCCCATCTCGTCTCTGGACCCCCTTTGTGGATAGGCACCACACGAGCCACTCTCCAATCCTGGGGCACCCACCCTGTCTTCAGCGAGATGTTGAAAAGCATGGCCAGTGGAGCTGCCAGCACATTCGCCAATTCGTGCAGTACACTCGGAAGCAGCCCATCTGGCCCTGGCGCCTTCTCAGTCTTTAGCAACTGGAGGGCTTCTCCCACCTTATTCACTGTGATTTCGGCTTCCCAACCCCCCTCCTCATACACCCGCCCATCCCCCTCTAGATTTGGCCCATCCCCTGCACTAGCCTCTTCCAGTCCTTCTGTCTCTAGCTGATCTCCTGATTTTGTGGGCTCCCCTTCCTTCCCGATGGGATGGAAGGATGCCCGGCCAATCCCCCCTCAAGTAAAAACCGAGGCAAAGTACTCATTTAGTACCTTTGCTTCCTGCACCCATCCCTTCCCGGTCCTAATCCTGCTAATCTGTGCCACATTGCTTTTCTTTTCTCCCCTATGTACTACAGAACCCCTGCCCCCCTCCCTGGATATCCCTGGCCAGCTTTTGTTCCTTCCTCACCTTGGCCCCCCTTACCACCTTGGTGGCCCTCCTAGCATGTAACGTCTCTCCCTCTCCCCTACCCCACCCCGAGCACTTTAAGCGCTCTTAGGCAGCCTTTTTATCCCTCACAGCCTCCTGCACCTCCCAGGTCCACCAAGATGGCTTTCTGGCCCTACATTTCTTGTGCATTATCTTTGCGCAGGACCGAGTAGCCTCCTGCACCCCCTTTTCAATGGTCTCCCACAAGCTACCAGGCTCCATGTCCGGCCTTCTCATCCAAGCACCCACTAAGAAGCCTTCCCATGCCTACAAAATCTGCACCCCTGAAATCTAGTACTACTGTGTTAGTGCAATTTTCCTCTCCCCCTGGGTATAGAATAAACCAGACTGTGGCGTGGCCACTGCCTGCCAACGGGCTGTTCACCTCTAGGCCCCTTATCTGGTCACTGTCTACTAGGACAACATCCAGTATCCGGTCCTCCCTAGCAGGCTCCCCCACATGCTGGACTAGGAAGGCATCCTGGAAGACATCCATCAACCTCTGCTCCCTGGCCACCGATGCTGTCATAGTGCCCCAGTCTGCCCCAGCATGTTCAGGTCACCCAAGACCACCACCCTGCCCTTTCCGAGGCCACAGTGACCCCCTGATGTTCTCAGCCAGGTCATCCTCCAAGTCTGCCTCCATTGTCGGGGGTCTGTACACTACCCCTATTTTTAATCTCTTACCCCCTCCCCTCATCTGCAGGGTTACCCAAATCGCCTCCACATCCCACCCCGCCTCAACTCCACAAAACTATTGTTTTTTTTGACCATCAGCACCCCCCCAAACATTGTGTAGCCCTCTAAGATTAGGTCTCAATCGTGCCTCTGGGTGGCCCACATCTTGGTGACTGCTGCCATGTCTGCTGCTCCCTCAATTAGCATGTTTAAAAGGCGGGCTCAGTGGTGTGAACTAAAATAAGAGTCTAACAGGAGCATTAGCATGGGAATAGAAGATGGCAGCATTTTAAACACCAATGTTCTAACGCTCCTGATTTCTATTGGCAATGCGGTTCTGCTTCTCCGACCTTTTTTTTTACTCATGCATGGAACAGATTTCATGCATGGTGAGCTAGGTCTCAGATTGGCTGGTTTAGTCTACCCATTATATAGATATACACACGGACCAGCCAGTGGTGTTTAGCATCGCGGACTGCGACCAGCCAACTGGTGAATTATCCACTGAATGTTAGCACTTCTTGAGTGAGTACAATGGGCACACTTAAAGAAAATCTAAAAAAAAAAAAATTACACACGCACACACGTATATATAAAAACGAAAATGGGATTTGGGAACAGGATACACTGTCGGGTAGTGGGGAGACAAGATGGCAAAGATGGCAGCAGGTTTAGAAATCTAATGCAGCATCACGTCTGGCTGCAATGGTGGTGGTCTCAAATCATCATTGGACTGGCCGGAATGCCGTATCAATCAAGCTGACTGACATTTCGGTGTGACAGTGACACACAACCAAGTGTAAAATAAGCAGCATTATTCACCCATTAGGTGAATAACATCAGTCATCTTTCACTTGGGTCAGATTGCTGTGAAATGCTGACTCCTGACTGGACGAAACATACCACATGACCATGCATTATTCCACAATGACTGCATGCCTGCACGTCTTTCTATTTTTCACCCAACTCCAAAACAATGTTCGCCATTTTATATGACAGATAATCTGCTACAGGGCATGCGGTCATGTTCCTGATATACGCATGCCTTTGGTGGTTGAACACGCTCAACTGCACGACGTGTAGTGGAATTATTGGATAGTTATGAATATATATATTTCAAAGGTATTGTTTCTTTTCCCATTTGCCAGTTAGAAGAATTTCTACCTGCCAGCATCAGTTGCAATGTGTGAAATGGCACTTTGCCTGGTAGTGGACATATCTAGCTCTATTCCTCTCACCAGCACTGTGACCTCACTGACTGTAGCAGGAAGCGCCAATCTCTAACTTCCAGATCAGTCACTTGCGATGTCACAGTGAGAATGAGGTATAAAGAGGAATTGAACTAGATATGTCAGCCACCAGGTGAAGCACAGATCTTCACATTAATCCTAATACTATCAGAACATTTTATATTGTACAAAAAGGAAAAAGAATAATAATTTTAAAAGTTGTTCTTTTCGTTCCCTGAAGTAACATTTTCTGTCTGCTAGTTTTGGTACTACTAGCTCTTTAAAACCACTCTCTTGAGGCTTCCATTTAATTATATCCACTACACTGACATGTTTAATTTAGAAATTAGTTTTTTCCTTGTGCTATATGGATCATGGCTCCCCACTAGGCAATGACAGCCAAACCTCATAATACCATCAACGTGACATCAGACGTCGATAATACCATTGATCTGATGTCACACTGATGAGACTGAACGTTAATCAAACTCCATGTGTGCAGCTCAAGTCAGCTTTAACTGTAACCTCCATGTACAGTAAAAACAGACTCAATGAAACTACACAAAAAGACATTCTCTTACCAAAAAAAAATAATTACACAGGAAACAATCAATAACTCAGCTTTAATTCCATCTCATGGTTCTGGTGATGTCATGGAACTGCAGAAGCCCTCGACTAAATTACAGCCTTGTAACTGACTAATATAACTTGGCTCTCACCTGCCTCCACCTCTAGCAAGGATACCATACCTGCTATCTATTTCTTCCAAATAGTGGAGACTCCGACACGAGTCAACTACAAGACAAGCACCAGCACACTGCTGGACCGGGTGCTCCCCAACCGTCCTGCTCATATCTCCAATCTCACCATTCTCCCAGACTCTGAGTGACCACTTCCCTGTCAAATGCAACTGGAACAACTACTGCAAACCCCCCACCAAAACTATTAAAAACCAGCTGCTACTGAAAGGTCACCTCCCACAACTGAATTTGGACCTAAAACTCCTTGACAGGACGGACCTACATAAAACCAGTGATGTGGACACCGCAGTTGACCTCTGTGCCAAAATTTAATACTGTCTGTCTATGACAAACACACACAAATTACTACAAGAAAAGGCAAAGGACCTTTTAACCCCTGGATTACCCCTGAACTCCTAGATCAACGAGCCTTAAGAGATTGTATCTAATAAATAGCACGAGCGCAGGCGACTACAGCAAACAGTCAACAATATAAAAAGGCCCGCAATGACTGTACAAAAGCTATCCACCATGCAAAAAGTACATACTACAAAGAAGCGCTCACTAACTCATGGAACAGCAGCAAGTCTTTCTGGGCCAACCTTAATGACATCACAGGAAAAGACCCCAAAACTGACCCTGCTATGCTTACTGTTGGGGGGTTCCAAACTTGGACCCTCTGCTTACTGCCAACTCGCTGAATCATACTTTCACTGACCTCAGTAGTGTGCTCCACAGAGACTTCTTCAATACCCCCAACCCAAGGGACAATATGAGGTCGCCTGCACTACCATAACCAGCCTCTATTCTGCTTCAAAATGGTCTCAGACGCAGATGCTAGGAAATAATATGAAAAGGTTCTCGGAAAAATCTAGGCACGGAGACTCCTTGAACCTCAAATTTGTTCACTTGGCACTGGATGAAATATGTGGACCACTAACCAGAATACTTAACCTATCCCTCTTCCACTCCCAATTCCCCAAAGATGGAAGTCTACTACAGTAAATGGAAATTACGTACCTACCATAATTCTTGATCTTCTTGGACGAATTCTCCACCACTCATTCACACTAAGGGAGCCAAAAATCTTCAGGAGGGCTGGCTCCTTGGCAGGGTTGTGAGGAAACAGCACCATGAGCTCAGCTCATGCTGTATAGGCTACCTTGGCATCGACCCTCCAACCGCCTCAGTACCTTTTTTACTGAGGAGGTGCAGCGTAAACTAACCTAGTGAAACTCACCTATGGTGGACATAAGATAGTCTGAATGACCATGTAAGAAGGGTCAACTCAGAGTCTTCGCAGCCCAACGACAAGGGAGTGAAGACCAAAAACAGGATGAGTGAGCTTGGGGGATGGAGGGTGGGCGTGTGAATGAGTGGTGGAGACTTCGTCCAAGAAGATCAAGAATTACGGTAGGTACATAATTTCCATATCTTCCTGGACATAAAGTCTCAACCACTCATTCGCCTAATGGGACAGTACCGAGCCAAAATAATCCCCCGAGGCGGGTGGCAGGAGAAAAGAGCTCACTTAGGACAGAAGTCCATTAAGGATTGTCCCGCCAAAGGACTGATGCTGCCTGGCATGGACATACAAAGCGCAGTGCTTTACAAAAGTGTGCAGGGAGCTCCAAGTGGCCGCACTGCAGATGTCTGCGATGGGCACATTCTGGATTTCTGCCAGAGATGTCGCAACTGCTCTGGTAGAAAGCGCATAGCATACACTGCCTTCCAGCTTAACCCATGCCATGGAGTAGCACTGATGAAGGCATGCCACTAGTCATGCTGAAATGCATCTGATAGCAACAGACTGACCCAGTCGGGCCATGCTGAAAGAAACAGTTGTTTTGACATGCGGATTTCTTTAGTTCTGTCTAAATAGAACCACAAAGCTCTCAACATTCAGAGAATGCATGGTACGCTCCCCCTCATTCTGGAAGTTTGCGAAGTAGGTTGGAAGGACCAAGGGCTGATTCAGATGGATTCTGAGACAACCTTGGGGAGGAAAAGGGTGGGTCCTAAGAACCACCTTGTCTTTGTGAAACACAGTATATAGAGGGTCTGTGACCAAAGCATGTATTTCAGACACTCTGCAAGCGGAGGTAATGGCTACAAGGAAGGCGGTCTTCCAAGTCAGAAACTTCAGCTCACAAGTAGCTAGGGGCTCAAAAGGTTTATGGGTGAGCATGTCTAGCACAAGACTAATGTCCCAGGTGGCTGTCTGTCGTCTGACCGGTGGCCTAGTATGCAGTATGCCCTTAAGAAACCTCTTGACCACAGGTAGCTGAGCCAGAGACACGGAGTGTAAGGGCTCATGGTACGACAAGATCGCACAAAGGTGAACCATCACGGTACAGTATTGCAGGCCTGTGTTCAAGAGATCTAGGAGATACTCTAGGACTTTGTTGGGCAGGAAAAGGGATTCCAGGAGGATTTTGTGCACCAGATGGAGAACCACTTCCATTTAGCTGTGTAAGTTTTTCAAGTAGCTGGCTTGTGTGCAGCTAACAGAATGTCTGAGACCCCACATGAAACATTAAACCTGTTCCCCCTCTATCTCTTCAGGAGCCAGGCATGGAGGTGAAGGGACTTTAGGTTGGGATATACCACAGGGCCCTGGGTCAGCAGATTCGTGTGAAGTGAAAGCTGTCTCAGAGAAGTTTCCGACAATCTGTTGATCAATGGAAACCAGATCTGACGAGGCCAGAAAGGGGCGATGAGGATCATTCTGCGCCCCCCCCCCCACTTCCAGTTTGAGTAGAACCTTCTGAACTGGTGGAAGAGGAGGAAATGCATACAGAAAGCATCTTGTCCACCACAGTCTGAATGCATCCTGTCAAAAAATGCCAGGTTCTGGATTTCTGGAGCAGAATACAGGCAGTTTTGTGTTGAGTGGGGACGCAAAAAGGTCCAGGTCTGGAGTTCCCACTCTTCGAAGAGTGACTGCACATTGTTTGAGTCGAGAGACCACTCATGAAGGCCCGTCTCTATTCTGCTGAGACAATCCGCCAGATCGTTCTACACTCCCGGCAGGTAGACTGCCTGGATCAGAGCTTTGTGCTCCAGGCACCACTCCCACACTCTCATTGCTTCCCTGCATAAAGGGCAACAGTGGCACTCCGCCCTGCTTGTTGATGTAGCACATCACTGCTTTGTTGTCCATTTGAAGGAGGATGATCTTGTGACAGAGTATGTCCCTCAGTGCTCAGACTGCATACAGGACAGCTCTCATTTCTAGAACATTTATGTGAAGCGGAGTTCTGACTCCAATCGACCCTGCTTGTGGAGATCCTGGCAGTGAGCTCACCATCCCATTACGGACGCATCCATGGTGATGGAGATCTGGGCTTCTAGAGGGGCGAAGGGATAATCGTCCACAAGGTTGTATTCCTGAGACTACCAGGTAAGTGACCGTCTCAGAGGTTCCGTCACCTGGATGTGAAAAGACTGTGGGTGTGTGGTCGGCGAGCACTGAGTAGTCCTCATGTGAAGACAAGCCAGAGGCACAGTGAACACTGAGGATGCCACGAGACCAAGCATCCGTTGCACTGAGAGAGCTTGAACCGAGTCGTTCTCTCTGATGAAGTGAGCCATCTGAAGGATGTCGTTCCTTCTGTCCTCGGGAAGAAAGGCTTTTGCACTGGAGGTATCCAGAAGGGCTCCTATGAAGAGGAGCCTTTAGGAGGGCTGTAGCTGTGACTTTCCCAAATTTAGCATGACCCCCATAGATGTGAGGAATTTGAAAGACGTAGCTACGGCTTCCTGAGTCTCTTGTCTGGAGGGACTTGCTAGGAGCCAATCATCCAGATATGGGAACACCTGAATTCCGAGCTTCCTGAAATGCATTGAGAGAACTGCAAAGCACTTTGTAAAGACCTGAGGTGCCGAGGACAGCCAAAAGGACTCTGAACTGGTAGTGTTGGCCCAATGCCACAAATCTGAGGTATTTGTGGTGGTTTGGGTGAATGAAAACATGCTGATAGACATCCTACATATCCAGAGAGGCCAGCCAATCGTTTTGATGAATCAGAGATAAGAGTGTACTGAGTGATATCTTGAAACTTTTCCTTGTAAAGGAATTTGTTTAACTTTCTGAGAGCAAGAATTGGGCGCATGCTGCCTGTTTTCTTTGAAACTAGGAAGAAATGGGAGTAGAAACCTTTGTTCCACTGATCCAGCAGAACTACTTCTACTGCCCTGTTGTTTAGAAGGCCTTGAATCTCAGAAGCAAAAAAGGTCCGACTAAGAGACAGCTTGGGCTGTCGTTTGAGTGAGTGATCGGAGGGTTTCTGAAAGATTTAGAGTACACTATGGGATTATCCCGAGTATCCACTTGTCTGATTTGATCGACTTCCACTGGCTGTAAAACTGAGTTAGACGCCCTCCTACTGCCGAGGAAGAGTCCCCCTCGGACAGCTGAGGTGGGAATTAGGCCGGAATCTCAGAGAGTGGCACTAGGCGCCTTAGGGCCCTGTGCCTTCTGCTGCATTTTCTTTTGCGGCTGAGGGGTCTGGTTTCTGCTGAAGCCCCCTCTGCCTTTACCACGAAAGGGCTGACTTATGAAACCGACGCCGGTTCCCGCCCTTTTGAGGGGCTGCGGATGGCAGTCTGGCCGTTTTGATAGCCGTTCTAGTCTTCTGTGTGGCCTCTAGCACCTGCTCAACCTAAGGACCAAACAGGTACGTACCATCAAAAGGCAAAGCCATGCCTCTCTGCTGGACATCATTTGTGAATCCTGACGTGCGCAACCAACAGTGGCATCGGGTGCACATACTGGCTGCTGCTGCCCTGGAGGCAGTGTCATACGTATCCATGGCAGCTTTAAGCTGCTGGTTATTGGATTCAATGCCTCTAGTAATGGTTTGAAGAAGCTCTGTGCTAACTTTCGAGTCTGGCAGAGCTTTTACCATGGCCTTTGGCGAATGCCAGAGTGTATACTCGTACTGAAAGAAATAATCCTGGTAGCTAGCAATCGCATGCCCAGAATTAGGCTTAACAAAGGCTTGCTTTCCCAAAGTGTCGATTTCACGTAGATTCCTTGTTTATCGGACAAGCCGTGAGTTGTGGAAGAAACGGCCTATTGGCCTCTGCCAGGATAACTGGCGGCATCAGCAAAGGCTTGCGAGGACAGAATGGGCCGATCCTTGGGAGGGGCATATTTCCTATCTATGGACTTAGCCAGAGAGGGAATAAGCGCCAGATTATCCTACACCATTTGTGAGAGAGTCTCAAAAGAGGGTTGCACAGGGAGAGTCAATTCCACAGGAATGTCCGGAACGTGCAGGTATTGCAGCAGACACAGCAATTTCCCAGGATCAATCTCTGAAGTCTGGAGAGAGAAGAGAGAGAGAGAGGTATTCACATTTCTAAGCAGAGACTTATAAGAAAGGTTCTCGACCAGAGGCTCTGCTGTAAGAAAAGGTTTATTCACCATCCCCAGGCAGGAATCGTCGTCAAAGTCGTCCTCCAATCGAAGATCAGAATCAGGCTCAATATCATCTCCTACTAGTCCCAAAGGGACTGTATAGATAGGAAAGTGAGAAAAAAAAAGAGGCGCAGCACCGCAAATCGGATTCTAAACCCCTGGTGTCACATGCGGCACCACAGGCGCCGAATCAGAGGTTCCCAACCCCTGACTCACTGAGGAAAGTCTGAGAAATTCAGCAGGAGATAAAGGCACTGGTGTAGACCCCTGCGCCACAGCCCTATGGGGGGAAAACACCAGAGTGTGGCGTCAACCGCACCGAGGAAGGCACCGCACAACTAGGAAGCCACAACCACCCTGCCCATAGGTCCAAAACCGGAAAGCCCGAAGGCCCCATCAACGGACGCACTGGCTCGGGTAGACGGGACAACTGCCGAACCCACTGTTCCATAAGAGTGGCCCAATGGTGAAACGGCTCACCAGAGGACCCCCCCTGGGCTGGGAGGGACTCCAGAGTCGAAGATGCCGGTCACCAGAAACAGAAGCCGGAGGAGATCGAATTGGGCCCCTGTCGACAGTAACCAACGATCGACGTGCAGACATACCAGAAGGTGACCTCGAGCGGCACAGTTTCTTCTTCAACTGGGAGGCCAAAGAAGAATTTGAGGTTGAGCAGTGCAGAGTCCTCGACGAAGATAGAGAATGGGATCGCTTCTTTTTGTGCTTTCAGGAAGACCGCCCATCCCCAAAGCACCAGACTGCCTGTAGTCAGGACCACCCGTGAGGGCAGCGGACCAGACCCAGCCCTGCTGACAACAGAGCTTTCATGCGAAGTCCCCTACCGTCCCTGCCCACTCATGGTCAACTCTGTCGAAGAAGGGCTGAAGACTTCTCTGGCAAAATTTTCTTAACTTATTTACTTATTTTTCCCTAAACTGATGACAAAAATAAAAAAACTAATCAATACTGAAACTCGATAGCTGCGGTCGTATGGCAGGCAAATGATGTCACTGAAGCGCACTCGACGGCAGGAAAAAAGGAACTAAGGCGGCTGGAGGGTCGACGCCACAGTAGCCTATATGGCGCGAACCAAGCTCACGGTGCCGCTTCCTCGCGCCCTGCCTAGGCACTGGCCCTCCTTAAGATTTTTTGGCTCCCGCTGGGTCCCATCCCATTAGTGTGAATTGAGTGGTGGATACTTTATGTCCAGGGAGATCCCCCATATACAAAAGTGGGGACAGGTCCTTACATAACTACAAATAGGTTTCCATACTCCTGCCGCTCTCCAGGGCTCTTGAGCAGATTGTGGCAGACCAAATGGTGGAATACTTTAATCAATACCAACTCCTATGCACACAGCAATACGGGTTCCGGGCGACCACAGTACCATCACGGCCCTACTCGAATTTACCAAATTCAACCATAACTCCTTAGACCAAGGCCACCTTGTAGGGGCAGCCTTCACTGACCTATCAAAAGCCTTTGATATGGTTCATCTTGCGCTACTCCTCCAGCAGCTACCTGACATTGGACTTGCACCTGAAACTGTGATCTAGTTTAGCAGCTATTTGAGCCACCTCTCCCAACAGGTCAGGATTGGAGAAGTCCTATCAGACAGCCAACCTGTCAGATCTGGCGTACCGCAAGGGTCCATTGCTGTTCAGTGTTTTCTTAAATAATCTCTCGGCTTTCTGCCATTGCTACATGCTCCAATATTGCTGATGACACAGTGGTTTTTACCAGCAACCTGTGCCCTGAACTCCTTGAAACTGATCTCCCAAATGGCTTTGCATCTGCGGAAAAGTGGTTTAAAGAGCAAAGACTGGTCATGAACTACAAAATCACAAAAACAAAGACCATGCTCTACTCCACAGCCCAAAACAAGCTAAAATGCTACCCCACCAATAAGGAATGACAGCGGTGACACACTGGAGCTCGTCCCACATTTCCAATACCTGGGGTTCGATGGACTTCTCCCAGCATATCGATATCACTACAAGAGCTATTAATACCAGAATCAGGATCCTCTACCACCACAGGTAATGTCTAACCCATGAAGCATTAAACCTGGCAATCAGCAGCTCTGTTGTCTCCCTCAGACTACGGGCTAGCCAAATACGGTTCTGCTACCAACACGGTGCTTCAACGGATCTCAGTTGCCTTAAACAAAGCCTGCCGCCTACTCACAAATGCACCAAGACTCACAGACACCTGTGAACTTTATACCCAGGCTGGCTGGCTCCAACTGAATGACAGAATCAGGTATCAAACCTGCCTTCTCACCAAAAAAGTTGCATTAAATCCGCTTCCAACAGGGGTGCAGAACCTGCTGTCACTGCCTATGAATACTAGACAAACCAGAAGCTCCGCCACTCAAATTTTCCAAGTGCCCCGATGCCACACTACCATGGCACAGCGTGTGTTCTCACACTGTACACCCCTCTGGGTAAACACACTGCTCCCTGACATCTCTTGCTCCACAACGATTGGCTCTTTTAAAACAGACTGCGCCAGTACCTCATTGATACGAGTAACTGCATGTGCCCCCGGCTAAGGCTCTACACACAGCAACAATCTGCCTCTAGCACTTATCTTTGCCTCTGTCAAGACAGGATAGTGAACCGCAGCACTTTGCCCACCTCCATACCCCTCCCTGGCTCTGCCCCCTGCCCTCCTTTATCTATCCCTACCCTTCTCCCTCCCCTCTGTGCTCTGCTCACCTAGCCCTCCCACTCCCAATGTATCCTTCCCTATCCTGTCTGCTTATCTTCTTGACGCGGGCATACATTGTACAATGCCTCAGCATACCTAGTGTGTTATGTTTGAATTCTGTAACCTCCATGTATATTTTTCTCAGTATTTGTATATTTGCCCACAGTATCGTACCTTGTTGTCCAATGTATCTGACGTGGAACCTATCAACGAGCATCCGCTCACAGGTATTATAAGAGATCTCAATAAATAAAGATAATTCAGCATCTATTATTCTAATGCCTCCAAGTATATATTCAATTCACACACATATTGCTGCTTACAGCACTCGGGTCCAGTGTTTCCAAGACATTCTACGACGTTAGTTCACACTGTTCCACATCAGCTAACACAGCAGAACAACTGAGTTATACAATGCTCAGGAAACCTAGAAAGGGAGCGTGTAAACACAGAAGAGTTGTAATGCACTGCACACTCTGGAGCAGAAAAAGGAGACAATATTTTAAAGACAGTCACCAAGTTTTTTTACCAATCGATTTGCACCACACATTCTGGTGCCATACCCTCAGCAAAATGCCGTCTGAGTACATCTTGTAATTTTTTTTCTGTTATTTTAGAAGTGGAAGGGATCGTATCTTGGCCCCCCAACGATCCCTTCCACCTCCAATTTATCAATCCATATAATCTAGCCCTGTGCTCAGGCATGTAATGCGTGTTCGGGAGAGCGGAAAACTCAATTAAACTCTATTGGGGGGGGGGGGCAGCTTTAACAAAGTTTTTATATGTAATAATGGTCAGAGAGGTCGGAATGAAGTTTTACAGCCACTAGCCAGCTGGGCTAGTGACTGGGAAAATCCACTAGCTAAACTAGTGTACTTACTGAAATGTTACCTTCTCCAGTACAAGCTTGCAGGGCTAGTTAACGGAAAATCTTAGTAGCCCGATACAAAATCTACCAGCATTTGGCTAGTGCGCTTGTGCTAATTTCGAGCCCTGTGGTCATTTGGTGATTGATCAAGGGCACCAGTCGACTAACAAGGCCCTTGTTGGTCGACCCATGACCTTGATTAATCACCAAATGACCATTACTATATATAAAAACAGTTGTTAAATCTGCCACCCATAGGCGGCCCCACACTCCCTGGGAACACGGCATTGCGGGGCTGGATTATGGGCAGATCAACAGACCAGGAAGTGGAAAGGATTGGCGAGGCCAAGATATGATCCCTTCCACTTCTAAAATAACAGAAAAAAATGTTATCAGATATACTCAGACGGAGTTTCGCTGAGGTAAGACACCGGAATACATGGTGCACATGTACAACCTGGTGAATCTCTAAGGAAACAAACTGAAGCACGTCTGAAACTTAAATAGGAATGACAAAGTAAGAAACAAGAAATCATTTAAAAGTGCACATTTTAAATGGCTTCCCATCCCCTTTAATGATGCTATGCACGAAGGGTGGGACAAATTAGGCAGCCAGGTGGCCAATGGCCACTAAAAAAATGGATTTGGCTACCAGATGTTGAATGTTAATGGCCAGCTTGTTACCTGTCCATTAAGTGATTTCTGAGCCCTTAAAAATGACAGCCCCAAGCCAGCCTGGTGGCGCAAAGGGCTGAGGCACTTAACTCATTCAGGCCTAGATACGCCTATAGGTGGCATCTGAAAGCATATCCACTCAGGCCAATAACACCTGAATACGTACTCAGATGACTTTCACTCAGGCCAGGAAACATCTGGAGAAGTCAGCAGTTTGTACCCAGATATTAAACAAACCGAATTGCTTAGAATTGACTGCATAGCACCGTTAGAAAGGTAATTTTGTGCTAAACAATTTTGCTGCAGATACTTTGTGTCTATCATGTATACTTCAGGAGTTATTCACATTTGTTTAAGGTATGATGTGCATGACTGACATTTGTCTCTCAAGCCTCACTTAAGCACCCTGAATAAATCTGGAAAAAAAAATAAACAGTTTGATATTTCAGCTAGTATAAAATAAAAACTAAATGAATTACAATTGATTGCATAGCACCATTAGAAAGGTAACTGTGTGCTGAACAATTTTGCTGCTGATACTTTGTGTCTAGCATGTATACTTCAGGAGTTATTTGCATTTGTTTAAGGTATGGTGTGCATAGCTGACATTTGTTTCTCAAGCCTCACCTATGCACCTTGAGAAACTCTGAAAAAAACAGTTGTTTGGTATTTCAGCTAGTTTAAAATAAAAACAAAACTGATTACAGTTGATTGCATAGCACCACTGAAAAGGTAATGTTGTGCTGAACAAGTTTACCACTCATACTTTGTGTGTAGCACTTACGGTTCAAGAGATATTCACATTTGTTTATGGCATGCTGATTATGACTTGATTTTGCATAGAAAGGTCCAGGATGCAGTGCTAAGAGTATACAGGACACAAGTGGTCGAAGTCTCAAGGAGCTCTTGTGGTGTGAATGAGTTAACACACCTCACCTCACCTCTCCCATGTCGGCAACTCGTATTTGGAAATGAGTATGGGTTGCCGGGTTTCAGCCAGGGGAAAGGCCAGCAGTAGATCAACTAGCAGCCACCAGGCAACTCTCCTCTCCCAAGTAAGGGAGGTTGGTCTTCCCAATGCTTGGCTGCCATGGAGTGGAGGCTCAGTGGCAATGCCGTGCAATGGGGAACCAGGCATTAGGCCAGAGGTGGGCAAAGCGGGGACCACTGGATCCAGTGTGTGCGCGACCGTGCTGTCACGGCCTCCAGGAAACTAAAGGGGAGAAAAACTGGGGGAAAAATGGACAGGCATGACGAGGGCATAGGACTTCCGCTGGCCACACCTCCACCTGCCACATCAGTAGAAAGATGGACGGCGGAAAGGAGTGATGCAGCCAGCTGTCACGAGGTTCCCTCGCCGTGGCCCAGGGTGTATAAACTGTATATTCTATCATTTTAAAAAATTAATGACAATGCCCACAGATATTAATTTAGCTACTAGATTTTGATAGCTAGTGGCCAAACTGACCACCAGCTCACAAACTGGCATGTCCCACCCTCTGCACATGAGGACGACCTAGGGAGCCGTATCCTCAACGTCTGCAGAGCCGTGAACTACAAGCTGGGTCTGGCCTATAGGGCCAAATATGCTCTTGCTAGGGGAGTACTACTCCCTTCCCTTAGCTATGGTCTCCACCTATTTGCACGTACCTCCAAAGCCCATCTCACTCGGTGGCACACGACGTACAATATCATCTGCCGTTTCGCTCTGGCCGCCCCCCGCCTCACCCATCATTGTGAACTCTATGACAAGCTAGGGTGGCTTTCTCTGACTAATCACCTAAACTTTGGACTAGGATGCCTCGTGAGCAAAGTGATCAGTACTGGCTCCACCCCCGGGCTGGCTCAGCTCCTCTCTCCAGCTGACCGTTCCTCCTACCCCCTCAGGTCCCAAGGTCCAGGGATACTAAAAGTACCCCCAACCCGCACCCTTATGGGGACAGGGACTTCGCTGCATGTGCTCCTAGGCTCTGGAACACCTTTCCTGAGCAGGTTCGCACCGCCCTTTCCCATCAGTGTCTCCGGAAATCCCTGTGGGGGCATCTGAAGCTGGCCTCAGGCTGTGAGTGCCCAAAGCCTCCCTAGCACTATGTCCTAGGTACCATAACACCATGGTATTCTTTTACCTGGAACTCAAACTGAATCAAATCGGTTGATGATCTCGGTCCAGCTCTTCCTTATGTACTTGTCTATGCTACACATGTTCAATGCTACTTAATGTTTGCTCATTATGTACTCTACTATTTTCTGTCATACATATGATCCCTATACTGCCTGGTTGTTTTGTTAACTCAGTGTACTAAGTTACAATATGTACTTGTTTACCTGCTACGTTGTATTGATGTATCTGTAATACCTGTTGTACTCTCCCGGGTCGTTCCTGAAAATAGGCATGCAACTTGTCTAGTGTACCTACCCGGTTAACAAACGCTAAATAAATAAATAAATCTCCAATATCAATTCCAAACCTAAATCAGCCTATGCTAACTCAATCTATACCAGAGATCAGGGAGACACCTTTTCCCACCACAAAACATGGCAGCCTGCCACTGCACAGCCAGTCTGTTTGATTCTCACACACGCTACTAAAGTTACTGCTTACTTGCCCACTGGACTTCTCGGAGAAGAAGAAACAGTAGTATTCATAAAAATAATCTCTTCTGTTAGACTATTGCAATTTTTAACCTCTTCTGAGGATCTTCTCGGCGATTGGCTTGCTGGCGCCTTGAACAGTAGCAAATGCTCGGGAATGGGAAAGACTTGACATTTCAAACAGAAAAACAAATCAGAGGAAAAGGTGTTGTTCACAAGGCGCGAGGTCACATAGCTTTATCCTCATCATCAGATCTTCCTGCTGCTGATAACATGGCGGTCAGCTAGACAGAAAATGTACCCAATACTCCCACAGAACTTTCCATACAGACCTGCCTTTTTTTTGAGACTGAACGAAAGATGCATCTTTTTTATGCCCCCCCCCAGCACACTCCCCTGCAAAGCACACTTTTTTTTTTTTTTTTAAACACACCTCTGCTTCTCCCTCTACAAAGGATCAGGCTGGATAATGCAACACAGGGAAATTACACACAACTTTAAACTGTGGGCACTGCTGCACCACATTTGGGTCTGTTCCCCAGGAGAGATTGTAAAAAAATACTCATAACACCACCCGGGTGTAGAAAATAAGCAAGTGTGGGAGGCAGAATACTAGAAATATAATTTTGGTATTTTGCTTGTTCAAAATAGTAGTGCTACAGATTAAACTGCAGAACAAATTTTATTTTAAATTTGTTTATTAGATAAAAGCATTGGAACAAGGTCCTTTTTCACGCTCATCTCAGGCCAAAAGCCACAATAAATAGCACATATACAACATTTCAAACAGCACCACTGAAGAAAACTATTTTGTAGTTTTTGTTGGGGGGAGGGGGGAGAATCGGCAACACAGATGCGTGGGTCATCCTTATTAATCCCAAGAGTGGGAAGCACTAATAGGACACATGCTACTTCTCAGCTCAGGACTACAAGGAGCCCTAGGAACACCTAAGATGATAAACACTAAAAGTTCAAGAGACTGCCTTCTAGTGACATGCTGCTGCCATCTGAAACTCTGAAAAGGGGCTCTGGTCACCAGATGACAAAAATAACCACCACTGACATTGGTAGAAACGCCTTGTCCACCCCTCCCCCCACTCCAAAAAAAATAAATAGCAAGTCATTCCTCCCCCATCCATTATTTAGGATATCTATAAGAAAACTGAAACATTGTCCCTTACAGGTCACGGACAAACCTTGCATCTTGATAAGCTGCTGGATGCTGAATGCCATGGGGCCCAGTATCCGGGAACCATGCACAGAAATTTCTACCTGTTCTGAGACTCACACTACCTAACCTATAACAACAACAGTGAATATCCCCAACAGCCCAGGGGGTGGGGCATGAGTGATGAACAAGTACAGGTGGTGGTGGGGGGTATAATAGTGATGGATGGCAGATTCCTCACAAGTTTCAGTTTCACACACAGAATGTTAAAAAAATATATTAAAAAACACATGTGAGGCAATGCTTATGGTACAGCGCCATTTAGTCTGAACACAAGATAGGCTACAGCAGTTAGCTGGCTAGGTGCAACTGCCCCGGATGTATGCCTTTTAAGATGATTTGCATAATGAGCTTGGACATCAGCCAATCAGAAAAAAGGAGGGGAGTGTGCTGAGAGGGAGCAGCCTGAAGGGCTTCAGAATTTTGACGATAAAGGGCACATGCCCCCAAAAGTGAACCAACAGGATTCAAACAATATGAAAATGTCCAAAACCAGAACAGATAACTTGAGCTTGAAAACTCTTTAAAAAAAGACCAATTTTGGTGAGAAGACTGAGAACAGAGCTCTTCTCCTAAAAGGTGAACCAGGGAAGAAGGGTGGGAACTTACTGATGCTAAAGGACCCCTTGGAAGAAAGATTACTACGGCGAGTAATTTTTTCTCCTTACCCCAGGAGTCCTTTAGCATCAGTAATTTTAGCAGACTACCGGAGCAGTACCAAGTGGGAGGTGGGCAGAGAACCTACTTAGGAAAGAGGTTCTGCAGACCCGCCTTGACAAATTTTAGCACCAGATCTGGACTGTACATCTAAGCTGTGGTGCTTAATGAAAGTGTGTACAGATTTCCAGGTAGCTGCTTTGCAGACATTCCGAAGGGGTATGTCTCTTGCTGTTGCCACAGAGGCTGCAGTGCCCCTGCTGCAGTGGGCCCCGAGCCCCACAGGAGGTTGATGACCAGTGTTTTCGTAGCAGACTCTGATACAAAAGACTAACTAGCAGGATATAGTCCTCTCGGTAGCTGGTCTTCCTCTGCCTACATCCCCATAGGCGAGGAACAACCGAGTAGAAGAGCCACTGACCTGTCTAGTATGCTCTAGATAATAAGAAAGAGCTCTTCTGACATCCAGACTAAGGGGCTTCTGCTCGCCTGGAGTGGATTTCTCGGTAAAGAAAACAGGCAGAGTAACAAACTGGTTAAGGTGAAATTCAGGAACCACCTTAGGCAATAACTTCCTATTTGTCCTGAGCTCAATTTTGTCTCTGTGAGGAATGATGTAATTAGGCTCAGTGCACAGGGCCTGTAGCTCTGAAATCCTTCTGGCAGAGGTAATGGCCACCAGAAAGACTGATTTCCTGGTTACGAACTTGAAGATGGGCAGTGGCCATAGGCTTAAAGGGTGGTTCCTTGAGCCTGGCTATGCAGAGATTCAGGCTCCAAGGAGGAACCAGCTCCCTGACTGGAGGCTGGAGGTGCAAGAGGCTTTAGAAAAACTGTTTGAATATGGTGTGGGAAAAAAAAAAAAGACTTTCTTCCCCATCAAAAGATGGGCCAAAGTTGCAGCCAGGTGTAGCTTAAGAGGGGAGGGTTTCAAGTCTGACATCTGCAGATGTACCCAGTAATCCAACAGCTGAGAGTCTAAAGCTGTAAGAGGATTGACCTTTTTGCTTTTGCACCAGAGAGAGGCCATTCTCCGGGTCATAAGGACTTGCTCAGAGTACTGAGAGGATGGAAACTCTAAACCCTCAAGAACCAGGCCTTGAGGTGAAGACAGTGTATGTCTGGATAATGCACTCCTATCTGGGGAAAGGTCAGCAGAGAGAGCGTTGGTGGCAGGCGAGTGGGCCTGCTGCAGGACAGTGAGAGAAGGAGAGGGCAGCAGGCTAGCCTGGGTCAATCCAGAGCCACCAGAATCATTGATGCAGGCTGTTGACGGGACTGGGGGCCTGCAACAGTACTGATGAAGCTGGAAAGTGAGGGGAGAGGCGAACAGATCCATTTCTGGAGTGCCCCACCGCCTGAACACTGTGGCTAGTACTTGCCTGTTCAGAGTCCATTCACTCTGATCTTGACTTATGCAACTTAGAGCATCTCCCAGGATACTGTGCTTGCCTGGGAGGTGAATACCTGAAAGGCTGACTCGGGTGGGGGACCAGATTTTCAGAGCCACTGGACAGAGTATTTCCTGATCTGGTACCACCCTGCTTGGTTATGTAAATCAGTGCCACGGTGTGTGTTTGAATTTGTACAGTCTGCCCTTTTATTACAGGAGAATATGCTTTGGGGCTAGAAAGATTGCTCTGAGTTCCAAAAGGTTTATATGTAACTGCAACTCTTGGACAGTCCAGGTGTCACTCACTGCGGCACTGTCCAGACAAGCTCCCCCACCCAGGAGGGAGGAGTCTATGGTGATCGCCTCTGTGGGAAGCAGAGCTTAGAAGGGGATCCCTACTGCCAAATTTGCAGGATTCTTCCACCCAAACAGAGACTTAAGGAACTGCTCTGCCGCCGGTATCAAGTTTGAAGAATTGCTGCTTCTTTGAGATCAGCGAGCTCTAAAATAGGCTTGCAGGATTCGCATCCTGTATCTGACTCCTGGGACCACTGCAGGCATTGAAGCCATGTGTCCCAATAGCCCGAGGAAATGTCTGGCTGGTCTTGGCTGTCCCTGGACAACAGAATCTGGCACTGAGGGAAAGTTTTGAATTCTCACCTGTGGAAGGAAGGCACATCCTTTCTGGGTGTCCAGCTGAGGTCCTATGAAGGTGAGTAGCTGGGTGGGTTCCAGGTGAGACTTTATTTAGATTTAGTAGTGACCTACTAGGGAGGGGTGGATACTGGATGTTGTCCTAGCAGACAGTGACCAGACAAGGGGCCTGGAGGTGCGCAGCCCGCTGGCAGGTGGAGACCACGCCATGGTCTGGTTTCTGCTGTATCCAGGGGAAGGTAATACAGTAGTAGTAGTAGTAGTAGTAGTAGTAGTAGTAGTAGTAGATTTCAGTGGAGCGGACTTCATGGGCATGGGTAGGATTCTACGGGGGAGCTTGGACAAGGTTAGGCCGGACGTGGATGCTGGAAGCTTGTGGGAGACCATTAAGAATGCGGTGCAGAAGGCTACTAGGTCCTGTACACAAGTAAGGCGTAAGCATGGTAGAGCCAGTAAGCCATGTTGGTGGACCAGGGAGGTGCAGGAGGCGGTGAGAGATAAAAAGGCTGCCTACGCATGTTTTACGTGCTCGAGTGGGGAGAGTACAAGTTGATGGCTAGGAGGTCGTCAGAGTGGTGAGGGGAGCCAAGGCGGGGATGGAGCAAAACCTGGCTAGGGATAGCCGGGGTGGGGGGGGGGAAGAGATGGCATTTTATAGATACACAGGGGAGAAGAGAAAAGCAAGGGCAGAGATCAGCAGGATCAGGACTGGGGAGGGATGGGCTCAAGAAGCAGGGGAACAGGCAGAGGTGCTAAATGAGTACTTTGCCTCAATATTTATAGAGGGAGGCAGGGGATCCCTACAGCCCAATGGGAGGGAAGGGGAGCCAACAAAATCGAGGGGTCAAATGAAGTCTGGAGGACTGAAAGAGGCTAGAATACAGGCTGGAACAAATCTAGAAGGGGATGAGTGATTGAATGAGGGGTGGGCTGGAGGAGAAATCACAGTGGATAGGGTGAGAGGCACTTCGGACGCTAAAAACTGATAAGGTGCCAGAGTCAGATGGGCTGTATCCGAGGGTTTTGAAGGAACTGGCAGCACCACTGGCTGCACTCTTTAAACACCTCTCTACAGACAGGATGGGTGCCTCAAAACTGAAGGGTGGCTCATGTGGTGCCTATCCACAAAGGGTGGTCTAGAGAGGAAATGGGGAATTACAGGCCCGTCAGCCTAATGTCTGTGGTAGGCAAAGTAATGGAGGGCATTATCAAGGAGAGGCTTGGGGGACATCTGGAAAGGTTGGGGCACCTGGATGACAAACAGTACGGTTTCATTCCAGGGAGATCGTGTTAGACCAACCTCGTGGAGTTTTATGACTGGGTGACGGGGGCCCTGAACAGACACTGGTCGGTGGACATCCTATACCTGAATTTCAGTAAGGCGTTTGTTAGCAGACCATTGTGGGGTACCGAATCAAAGCTGGGGGGATGGGGGTGGGAGGGAAGTTGCTCAGATGGGTAGAGAATTGGCTTATGGGGCGAATACAGAAGGTAGTGGTTGGTGGGATAGTCTCCTCCCCCAGGAAGGTCATCAGTGGGGTCCCCCAAGGTTCAGTATTGGGGCCACTCCTGTTCAATGAATGTCTCAGATATGGGGAGGGGGGTTGGGGTAGGATAAGTCTCTTTGCGGATGGCTCAAAACTGGGAGCACTGGCGGACAGGGCAAAGCGAGAGAGACAGACCAGGGGGACCTGGATACCCTGGAGGGGTGGTCAAGGAGGTAGGGATTGAAGTTTAATGCAGGGAAATGTAAGGTGCTGCATCTGGGGGTCAGCAACCCAGGCCATGTATACACCCTGGGAGAAATTGCACTGCAAGCCACATCAGACAAGAGGATCTAGGAGTGGTGGTAGACGTCAAATGAATAACACAGAAAACTGCAAAAGAACCACAGCAAAAGCAAACGGGATACTGGGTTGCATAGCCAGGGGGATTACATTCAGGAAGAGGGAGGTGATCCTCCCTCTGTATAATGCCTTGGGTCAGGCCGCATCTCAAGTACTGTGTGCAGTTCTGGAGACCGCACCTTAAAGGAAAACGGTCATAAACCCCTGTGACAATTACTAGGGCTGCACAAACACCAGATTATCACAACCTTAATGTTTATTTTAAGTTTTCAGCTAACCTTTGCTCCATTTCTTGCCTTGATGGTAGTTCAGTGTGCTGTCTAGGAGGCGACATTTAGAAAGTGCCACTGCACCGGAAGACTGAGCTTGACCTTTTCAGCATAGTATTGTTCCGGCTGTGTGCCGGAAGGCTCGTTCATGACGAGCGGGGCACAGTGCCACGGAGTAAAAAGAAGCAGTGTGCCTTGTAACAGTGTTTGAGCAGAGTCTTTAGAAACAAACCCGGTTGAAAACTGAGCAGTCTAACCCATTTAATTTTTAAATGTAAAATTGCAGCCTTGAAGAGTCCTGTAGGTCCAGGGAGGCTATCCAGTCTCCCTGCTGTAAGGATTGTATGACTAGTACCAGAGTGACCATCACGAATTTGGGTTTTAACAGCAAGATAGGTCGTCACTCCCCAGTTTTCTTTTGTGTCAGAAAGTACCTGGAGTAGAGGCCCTTGCTCCTTTTCGTGGGCAGGGACCCTTCTCCACCGCTCATACAGCTAGAAGGTTTGTACCTCCAACTCCAACAGTAACACCTGTGTCAGGGTTACAGGCTTTGATACCTGGGTACCCTTGAGGTCTGCATACACTCACATCAGGACTTAGACTGCGAAGCTGCTGGCTGGGTAGAGGTGGCCCTGCTTTAGCCCCTTCTGCCCCTCCCTCTGAAAGCACCCCTGTACTGAGAGAAGTCAGACTGGGGGTAGGGAATGTAAGGCCTGGGAAAATAACCTCTGCCCCTACTGCCCTTGGGTGGGATTTCCGTGGGGCAGGGGGATTGGGTTTAGCCAAGTGGCCTTGTTGCAGTCAGTTGTTCTGGAATCGAACAATCTGATTTGATCACAGGGAAAGTCCATGGCCTTAAACTGGGTGTCTGGGGTTAGACTGGTAGTTCTAAGTCAGGCAAAGTGCCACAGAGAGATGGCATGGGCCATGGCTCTGGAGGCGGCATCCTTGTTGTCATCTGCCGGTACTAGATAGCTCCAAGGGCAGTTTTTGCTGTATCCGATTGGGGGTAATGGTCAGGACAGAATTCCACAGTGCTTTCTGATATTTGGCCGTGAAAGCCATGTAGGAAGAAAGTTTGACAAGCGGCTGTGCTGTACATTTTCTTTGTTATGAAAACTATTTTTCTGGAGTCCTTGTCCAGGGGTAGGAAGGACAAGAAGGTCTCGGCTTTCTCGCAAGCTGTCTGCTGTACTATAATCTCACGGCTGGGATGTACATTATCATCTATTCGGCCGCTGACCCCACAGCACATCACCAAATCCAACTGGCCATCAACAAAGTCTGCCGGCTCATTTTGGGTGCAGACAAACGTACACACACCTGCACCCCCTATGCTCTCGCCAACATTCTTTTGCTAGAGGAACGCCTACAATACCAAACCTGTCTACTTACAAAAAAAAATACACCCAAGACTGACCCCCGATAGGGGTTGCGGCCTCCCTTCAGTCAGCCATCCCCCTTGTTACTACCCAGGAAGCCTCCAAATCTGTCTGGAAGGTACCCAAGATCCGGACCTCCCTAGCACACAGATCTTTCCCGTTTAGAGCCCCATCTTGGTATAATGCCCTCCCCCAGCTATCTCCTCCATTACCAAACTAGGTCCTTATAAGGCAGCTCTAAAATCCCATATACTAGATTCACATAGCTGTCATTGCAACCACTAACCTCCTAAACCTGGCTCACACTGCATTAGGACCCTCCTGACACTGACAATGCCTCTCCTGAGGCTACGCTCTGTCGTCCACCGCTGAGGCGCCAGTCGAAGGCCCACCTAGGTAAATTAAAGTTTCACTTCCTGTTACATAAATCTGACAGTACCTCTCTGAGGAGCACCTTTTTTATTTCAGTGTGTATCAATAATGCAACTCCTGCTTGAACTGTTTTTATCTTCATTAAATTTAGATGGCCCTCATCGGCAGCCTTTGATTTTTTCCTCAGCCATAATTATATATTTTTCCAAGTCTCTTTGCTCCATTTATTTGTTCTCTTTGCTCAAATTGGGTAAGAAAATCTGGACCTTAACACCTAGGTTACAGGTTGTTGAAAATCTGCTAAGCCAAAATCCTGTGACAGAAGACCGTTATTTTAAAATTCTGTAGGTCCAGATTTCTTTTCAGCGCTGGGATTCTCTGACATGCCAATCCACAGAGAACCCAGCAATAACCGTGAAAGTTTGAAAATTCAAACGGAGACCTCGCAGTAGAGACCCGCGATTTCTGAAGCAAAAAGAAAGGAAAAACGCAGAAATTCGACGGATCCTTCAAGAATATCACCAAAAAAGTGAAGTACCGTCGAAAATAAGCATTTGCGGTAAAAAATGTATATAAAATATGCAGATGCAGTAAAAATATATAAACAAACAGTTGCGGTAAAAATAACACAGATGCTCGAAAAAGAAACCACTAAACAAATAGTAAAACTACACTTAGCACACTAAAAATGTAAGTTTGTGAAGAAAACATTACCAAGATAAGCAAAAAAGAGGTTGTCAACAAAGAAAGTTGAGAGACACCTCAGGGGCAATGCTGCTCAGTCAGTGGAGAAAAAATTCTGAAGCCCTTCAGGCTGCTCCCTCTCAGCACACTCCCCTCCTTTTTTCCTGACTGGCTGATACCAAAGCTTATTATGCTAATTATCTTTAAGGCATACCTACGGGGCAGTTGCACCTAGAAACACAGAAACAGACCGACGGCAGATAAGGACCACTTGGCCCACCCAGTCTGCCAATTTCCCTACCTACTGGATAAGCTGCAGATTCTAGTTAACCAACAGCCTACTTCCTGCCACCCCCCACTACAATTGCCGTGTGTCTGTCCCATGCATGTTGAATTCCCCCACTGTTTTAGCCCCAACAACCTCCCCAGGAAGGCAGTTCCACGCATCCACCATTCTCTCCGTGAAACAAGATTTCCTCACATTACCCCTGAGCCGTCCCCCCCTCTATCTTTAAATTGTGTCCCCTTGTTCTTACAGATCTCTTTTTCTGAAAGATGCTACTACCCTCCTGGACTTTGTTGATTCCCTTGAGGTACTTGAACGTTTCTATCATGTCCCCCCTGTCCCTCCTTTCATCAAGGGTATACATATTAAGCTCTCAGTCTCTCTTCATATGATTTCTGATGCAGATCCTGCACCATTTTAGTTGCCCTCCTCTGGATTGCTTCCATCCTATGTCCTTGCATAGATGAGGTCTCCAAAACTGCACACAATACTCCAGATGGGGTCTCACCAACTGTCTGTACAGAGAGATAACCACTTCCCTTTTTCTACTTGTGATGCCCCCTTCCTATGCATCCCAGTATCCCCCTGGCTCTCCTTACTGACTTCTCACATTGCTTACCCACCTTTAGATCATCTGATATGACTACCCCAAGTCCCGTTCCATTTTTGTTGTTGTTAGTACCTCCCCTGCTATTGTGTGCTCTTCCTCCTGGGTTTTGTTTCCCAGGTGCATTACTTGCACTTCTTTGCATTGAATCTAAGTTGCCATATGTCTGACCATTCCTCCAACCTTGCCAAGTCCTTCTCATCCTTTCTACCCCCCTTGTGTATCAACTCTGTTACAGATCTTTGTATCATCTGCAAAGAGGCATACCTTTCCCTCAGACCCTCTGCAATGTCACCTATAAAAGATGTTAAAGAGGACTGGACCCAGTACTGAGCCCTGGGTATTCCACTAGTGACCCCCCTTTCTTCTGAATGTGTTCCACTCACTATTACCTTCTGTGTCCTGTTGTGCAGCCAGTTTGCAACCAGGCTACCACCCTGGGACCCATTCCCAGGCTGGCTAACTTGATTATTAACCTTTTGTGTGGGACTGTGTCAAATGCCTTGCTAAAGTCTACGTAGGTCATATCCACAGCCCCTCCCTGGTCTATTACTTTAGCCAGCTAACTGCTATAGTTATTGATGCTAAAGGAGTTCTGGGGTAAGAAATCATTTTTTTCTACATGGCCATCCAAGGGACAGGTGCAGTATTCATTTTGACAGTCCCCCAGAATCTGCACCTGCCCTGTTCATTTTTGTTGACTAATTTTACATTTTTGTTTCTGAATATGGGCTAATAATTAGTGTGACCCTGGCTGGTACAGTGCACTGATGAGAGCTTAATAACTGATGGTTAACCCTTCTGACGTGCCCTAAAAAGGGTTACAAAAATATTACCCGCTGGCTGGTATATAGCCCAGAAAAGACTTAACCAGTGTGTCCCCAGTTCACTGCCCTGATGAGGGCTTTTAATTTACTTCACCCTGCTGCTCAGTAGTAGCCCTGACATGGGCCCTTAATTCCCTTCTGCTCTGCCATGATGACAGGGTTTTAAATAACTGATTAGCAGTTTTTTCCTGGGAGAATACTAACTGTACAGAAAGCATTTATATAGGTTTTCTAGAAGTGTTATGTTTGTTAAACACAATGAGGCAAGTGCTATGCATTTTTACAATGTTTTAGCACTTTTATGAGCAAAACGCTAATCAATTTTTAGAGTTATTTATTTATTTATTACATTTTGGTGACCGGGTAGGCCCACTGAGCCCCGAAGGTCCCTTTTTCAGGGGCGACCCGGTAAATAAAACCCTGCATGACAAGCCAGTCAGCTTCCTCTGCTCCTATGTGTAGCTCGGACAATAAAATTCTCCCCTACTTTGTCACCCTGACAAGGGCTTTTAGCCAGCCTCCCCATCTTACACACATTGACTGCAGATAAGGACTGCAAAGCCCATCCAGTCTGCCCATTTTTTTTTCTATCTTATGAATGTGCCATCGGCTTTTGCTCCATCAATGGCCTATCTATACATACTCATCTGTATTGCTCCCTTATGCCTATCCCATGCCTGTTTGAAGCCCTGAACTGTATTCATATCCACCATTTCCTGAGGTATGCCATTCCATGCATCCACCATCCTTTTTGTGAAAAAGAACTTCTTCACATTGCCCCTTAATCAGCCTCCCTCTAATCTCATTCTGTGTCCTCTTGTTCTGCTGTTTTTCTTATATTGAAACATGTTAAGACTCTTTCACCTTGTTAATGCCCTTAACGTGTTTGAATGTTTCGATCATATCACCTCTCTCCCTCCTTTGCGCTAGGGTATACATATTGAGCTCCGTTAATCAGTCCTTATAAGTTTTCTGATGCAGTCCCTGCACCATTTTGGCTGCCCTTCACTGGACTGCCTCCATTTGGTTAATGTCCTTGAGAAGGTGTGCCCTCCAGCACTGCACAAAGTACTCCAGATGGGGCTTAACCAGTGTCTTGTAAAGAGGGATCATCTCCCTCTTACGACCTGTGATACCCCTACTAATACACCTCAACATCCCCCTAGCCTGACCTACTGCTTCAGTGGTCTGCTTGGATGATTTCAGGTCATCTGTGATGATGATGCCCAAGTCTTTTTCTTCCCTTGTTACTGCCAGCAACTCCCTCCCAAGCCTATAGGTGGCTTCAGGGTTTCTCTTCCCTATGTGCATGACCTTGCACTTCTTTGCATTAAATCCCAGTTGCCACTCTTCAGACCATTTTGACAGTTTATCTAGATCTCTTCTCATTCTGCCCACCCCATCTGGACCATCTACTCTGTTGCAGATCTTGCTGTCACCTGCAAGACAAACAAACCTTACCCACCAGTCCATCTGCAATGTCACTGATGAAGATATTGAAGAGGACTGGCCCCAGGACTGATCCCTGAGGTACTCCGCTTGTGACATGCATCCATTCTGACTGTATACCGTTTACCACCACACTGTTTTCTGTCAGTCAACCAGTTGACCAACTTCTGACCCACCCCAAGCCTACCCAGCCTATTAATCAATCTTAAATATTGAAAGCTTTGCTGAAGACAAGGTAGGCAACATAAACTGCTCCCCCTTGGTCCACCACTCTGGTTACCCAGTCAAAGAAATCTATGAGATTAGTTTGACAGGATCTTCCTTTTGTAAACCCATGCTGTCTTGGATCCAGTGCTTCTATGGATTCCAGGTGTTGCACTATCCTTTAATTAAGGAGCGACTCCATAATCTTGCCCACTACTAAGGTAAGACTGACTGGTCTGTAGTTCCCTGCCTCCTCCTTGCTACCACTCCTGTGGAGCGGGATCACATGAGCCCTTCTCCAGTCTTCTGGGACCTCTCCTGTGCTCAGAGACTCACTAAACAGTTCTGATAATGGCTCTGCTAGTTACACCCTTAGCTCCTTTAGTACACTGGGATGTATGCCATCAGGTCCAATTGCATTGTCCACCCTGAACTGAGCGAGCTCTTGTGGGACCCTTTCTTTTGTGAAGGGACTAGTGCACACCTCCCTCTCTCCTGTGTCCATGAGGCTGAGCTGCGGGCCCTGCCCTACCTTCTCTTCAGTAAATACTGAGCAGAAGTATCTATTTAGGATAGATGCTTTTACATGGTCCTCCTCCTCACATGCCCACTTATCCCCTTTGATCTTAGCAATACCCCCGCTGGACTTTCTCCTTTCGCAAATGTATCTATAGAAAGTCTTGTCACCATCTTTTACTGTTTGCGCTAGTGTTTCCTCAGTTTGGGCCTTTGCCTGCCTTACTGCCTTCCCTGCTTCCCTTAGGGAAGTTTGGTATGCCTCCCTATCGTCATCCCGCTGCGTTCCCTTATATTTCCTGAAGGCCAGCCTTTTGGCTCTGACCTTTTCTGCTACTGTTTTTGAGAACCAAAGTGATTTCCCTCCTTCTTTTGCACTTCCTTTTGTCTCAACACAATGGAATGTTGCTTCAAGTATTGCATTTCTTAATGCATGCCCACTTTGCCTGTACCCCCTTGCCTGTATTTCTTTTTGCCAGAGCTAGCTCAACTTTGTTGGCCATCCCATCAAAGTCAGCTCCTCTGAAGTCCCATATTTTTGCCTTGGAATGGGATGATTCAGTTCTAGTGCCCAAACTGAACCATACCACGTGATGGTCACTGGCCCCCAGGTGACCTATCTGGAGATCTGTGATCCTTTCCATATTAGTTAAGCAATATACCATGCGAGGCTGTGGGTGATGCCAGGATTTACCCACGGGTGGTGTGTTGTTTGGTCACAAGGTGGAGCCGAGGGATCAGCAACATACCACCCGTAGGTGAGGTTCCGGCACCTGGGCCTCAAAATGGGATATTGTTATTATACAATTTGCATTTTTTTAGCATTACATATTTTTATTATAGGTTTTATTGATTGTTTGGGCTACATGTTTTATATAGTGATGTAGACGTGAAGGAAAAAAAAATAGTTCCACACCGTTTCCTATTGGTGCCGGTTCTGAAGGAGTCGCAGAGGCTGGCTGCTCGAACGCTCGAGCCGAGGTATCACGCAAGTTGTGAGGAACATTTTGAGATGTTCTTTATGGTGGAAACATGTTCGGAATGTTTAAAAATATTTTATCTAGCTCAGTCTTGTCAATTACATCAAAGGAGCATTACATTTTTTTTTTTTTTTTTTTTAAATTTAGCATGGCAGGTAGTGACGCTGTGGAAGATGGCGGCACACAGCTTTGATGTCTGCCGGACGGATTTTGAGAGGGTATGGGGCACGGGGGTGCAGCTGGCACTTTTTCCTTTGGGTACTAGTAGGATTTACACGTTGTAAATCATGCTAGATAGCCAATCAGGAGCCAGCTTTTTTGGGTGCTGTTGTATAATACTAGATCTAGGATAAGCCTGTCTCTTGTGGGTTGTTGTATCAGTTGTTCTGTCTTCTGTCTCTGGAGCCCTTCCTGCCCTGACAGGAGCTTTTAAGTGGTTGTCTCCACCCTCTAGTTCCTCTCCTAATCTCTAAATACCGAGTCTCCCCCTCTTTCTGCCTGGACTGCCTACCCTGAAAAGGGCTTTCAAATACCATTTTCTAGCACTTACAATTTATTTATTTGCTTTTGTTAACCGGGTAAGCACGCTAGACAGCCAAGTGCCTATTTTCAGGCTCTTCATTAGATTTACCCAGGCCCCTTAAGTTAGTAGATGGCCCTGAATAGGGTTTTTAAATTGCATCCCCAAAACTCTGTTGCCTGTGAACAAGAGCTAGTGTTGGGCTGCTACTGCAACCACAGCACACAAAGACATTAGATATGCAGTGCAGAAAGTAAAAGTAAGACAGGCAACTGAGGATGACCCTCTCTGGGGCTGGAGGGGTGGTGGAAAAGCAAGCACCCATTAGGAGGCTGGCTATCGAGTAGACATGACAGACCATCAGGCCTATTCTGCTGGCTTTTAGTATGATAGTAACTGCACATGCACGATGACAAGAACACGTGCGCAGTCTAGTCTTACCATGGCACTGTTTCTATTTCTGCTGCTTGACAAAACCGACTGCACCGAAGAGCCCATCACAAGACACTGGGTTGAATGAACATCTCTTAATGACAGTTGGGTCATCCATAGCCTAACCGTATAGGTGGCAGCATCTCCTGGGTCCTAGTGCCTGCTAATGCTTTTCACTTGGTGCTTGGCCCAGGGACAGGCAGGGAAATGAAACCTGTTGTCCCTGGCGATAACTGGGTGTCTGGGACAGGCAGACAAGTGGTTATTTCGACCCAGAGATAGATGAATGAGTAGTAGCAGTATCTCACTACAAATCAAGAGCTGGACCATGAGGGAAGCAAAGCAACAGTTAATGTAGCTCAAACAAAAAAATGCAATGCAATTTTCAATTCAGTAAGGAAGAGACTGGAGACCCTTAGTGAATGTAAGCTGGATAACTCAGGTAAAATAGTTTATTTTTTACCCTCGTTATTCTGACGATCTGAAGAAAAGTTTGCACTGCCCACTTCTGAAAAGGAAGTCTACCTTGACTGGTCTGGAGTCATCAAGGCGGCCTAATGTCATCTTTTTTTCGGATCCTCAGAACGTCAGTTTTCTGTAAGGGAGCCTAGTCACTCCCAAACTGCTGTTTTAAGATTGCTTTTAGGAGAGATCAAGAGTGCACACAACTCAAGATTAGTTTCATTTAGGAGATGAAGTGCTTCCTGTGGTGTGATACAGGGTAAAACGTACATAGCTGCTCCTTTCCTATGATGCACAGGGTGTGAATTTCATGTTAATCTGATATTCAAAGCGCACCACAAATTGTGGCCAGAACACCAGTTTTTGGATGAATGCCAGCAGGTCCCACCACCAGGTTTTAATAAAAATAAAAAGTTTTTGCAATATGTAAAATGAAGCCAATCTCTAGTTAGTCTGTGTCTGTATACGATATTTTTGGATGGAATACACAAATTAGAATTTTGGTATTCCATCTGAAACATTAAATTTAAAGCTAAATTTCCTGCCCTGGTGAACCTTTTGAAATACACAGGTGGGTTAGATATCTGCTTACGTAGAACCTTTGTGTCCCATCACACATTTGCTGGAATAAAATAAATACACCAGTTCTCGGATTTTTCTTGGAATGTTTCATCGCCACATCAAAATGTGTTAGATCCAGAAGCAAATGATTTGATACCTTTTAATGGACCAACATAGATGTAACAACAAGAACAAAGTGCTCTAGCTTTCGGACCAACCAGTCCTTCTTCAGAAGCTCATGGCAGTTGTTTAGAAAATACAATACTTATAACAGCTAGATAATGCAGAGAAAAACAGAAAAAAATCCCCATTGGTTTAAAATACTCATTTAAAAAAAAAAAAAAAAAAAAAAACAGAAGATGATGTCAGAGAAGTTAAACAGTACAATACTGCCCTCAGTCCGAATGAACCTTGGGTTAAGATGTGCTTGGTGCAGCAAACATAAAGAATCCTACTACACATAAAGAAGAAGGACTGGTTGGTCCGAAAGCTAGAGCACTTTGTTCTTGTTGTTACATCTATGTTGGTCCATTAAAAGGTATCAAATCATTTGCTTCTGGATCTATTCTTGCAAGGACCAATACGGCAACTACTAAATCAAGATTTCAAAATGTGTTAGGACACAATCACACACACACACACACACACACGTATAGATATACATATACACACACATATATATATATATATATATATATATAGGATACATGATGGGCATGAGTGTGATATGGCAAATATTGTCACTCCCTACGGAGTGAGATATCCAAGCTCACGATGCAGGAGTGACAATATTGCCATAGCACCGATCTGACCATCATGTATTCGATATATAGAATAGGGCCAAGAGTTTCAGAAGTTTTGTTATGCTGTCTTGTGTTCTGTTCCTGTTAATGTGTTTGCTCATTCTGTGTGTGAGCTTTTCTGAATGGCCTGGCAGTGTTATAAACTCTGAGAGACACATGAGTGTGTTTTGCAATGCTAAATGAGTTAGTTTCAGATAGGAATGAGAAGCATACTTTTGTGAAGCTGTATTGTTTAGCAGTCTGGCTGCAGTGAAGCTAAGAGCATGTAATTGTAATGAACTGAGAGGCAGAGTGTCAGAACAGCTGATACTGTTTTCAGTGGTAATTAAGTTAGCTGCAGGCAGAGTGCAGAGTGTTCTGTGAAATTGTGCTCTTTAGGATTCTGGCTGCAGTGAAGTTGAAATTGTCACAGTAACTGGGTGAGAATCAGAGTTTGAGGAACAAGGAAGAGTGTGTTTCAGTGGTAGTTGAGTTAGCTGCAGGCAGTAGTTTAGACTGTTCTGTGAAGCTGTGCTGTTTGGAATTCTGGCTGCATCAAGTTGAGAGCATCACAGTAATGAGCTGGAAGTTGGGGGGGTGGGGGAAGATAGGTGTGTTTTGTAATGCTCACTGAGTTAGCTGTAGGCAGCGGTGAGACCTCTCAGGTAGTTCTGCATTTGTGTCTATGGTAACAGCACAGGTGTTTCTTTCATGCTGAGGGGAAAGCTGCCTAGGGTGATGATATCAGTGACCTTTTGTGAACTGTGTGTGTAAATGTCTCATATCATCACAGCAGAGCAGAGGGTAAAAATATCACACTGCAGTGGATGATACGCTGTTTTATCTCACTCATTTACCACTCACCCCTATTGTGTGTGTATTATATATATATCTATATATACACACACACATACACACACACACTTTATTCTGGAATGGAGTACCAATTTCAAAAACAAAAAAATAAACTTGTGAACCTCTCGTAATACAATAATCCTGTGGTCCAATAAATATGTATGCACAACAGTCAAAGTAGTAACATTGTGGGGGGGGGGGCAATTTTAGAGTACTGGCACGCACAGCCCATTTCCCCAAAACACTACTGGCTGCTGCCAACTTAAGTATTAGGCTTATGGGTACTAGTGGAGATGGTGACTATGAAAAAAGTACAGGCCTTCCAGCCTGTAGATATTTCTGCTTACCCAAGCAATCACAGGGTAACCTGGGTAGTAGTGAGTCCCTACAAACGAGTGCATGTTTGTACAGCCAACACTTCTTGGCCCTGCTTACGAGGCAGGGTTGGACAGGCATGATAAGACCCAAGCAACCCTAACTTACTGTCAGAAGTGGAGGGCTAAACAGTGGCATTTTAAAAGTCTAGTGTGACCCCTAGAGGAGCAGACACTTCCCAGTCATTGGAACCTTGGAGACTGCAGGGACAGGATCTGTAGTTTGTCACGTATGCACTGAGACACACACACACACAAGCACCGTGAAACACAGACACACACACACACACACACACCCACCCACGCTCTGTCTGCATGGCTGGGCCCTCATCCCCGTAGAAAAAAAAAAAAAACACTATTTCTCCTTGTAACACTTTTGACCATTCTGAGAATGCTGTAGGTGTAATAATCTACTCCGGGTGTGTAACCGTGCTGTAGTAACCTCACTTCCTAGCTGGTTTCACAACACAAACAGATCATTTGGTTCCTACAGTCACTGCCACATACCTGACCATGCATTATTCCTTACGTATACGATGGTAGCTAATTAGCCTATAAGGATACCAATGATCTAATTACACTGTATCAATGCATTAACATCTTAACACAGTTAAGCCCCTTAATAATACAGGCAACAGCCACCCAGCATCCTCTACAACACTATCTACAGAAAGATGCCCTAACTTGCAGAAATAGCAATCGAGAGGTGTCAGTCTATTGACACAATAGTAGCACTATCATCACGATACCCAGCGACCCAGGTTTGAGACAAACCCGAGCTATTAAAGGGAGCCAACCCGGAGGAGACCGTTGTGAATGGCTAGACTAGAGGTGGGAGAAGCAAGGAGAACTCACTACTCTCTGCATATATACATCCTTGCAGCCTTTAGCATTACAGCTCCTGAGTGCGGAGGTAACCAGAAAAGTCAAACATTGTGCTCAAAGACCCCCCAATCCAGTGCCGCCGAGTCCCCCCAGCCTTACGGGATGCCTCTGGCCAAAGGCTTTAAGTTTAGAAATACAACCCTCCATGCCACCCCACTGGGGGAGGCACGCATGCCACGACTCTGTAGAGGATGGCACCTCAGATCAAAGTAGGGACAGGACCAGCTGTCAGCTTTGGGGGTCTGGAGGGATCATGGGGCAGTGTATAAAGGGGGATAAAAGAAATTACAAAAAACAGAACACCCAGCAAGCCCCCTCCAATCTCACCCACCAAGCAATGTCTTTTGAAGTTGCAAGCCTCTCATGCAGGCCCTTTACGCTGTTGCTAATGCTGGCCCTCCCTCCGAGCCCCACACACAATGCTCCCAGTTGCAGACATGCTGCTCCTTCCCTGCTCCCGACAGCAGGCATGCTGCCCCTTGCTCCTGTTGCTCCTTTTACAAACCGCCACTCCAGACACCACACGCCGATCCCGACCACACACCACACTGCTCGGCATAAGGAACACCATGGCAGACACGCCTCCTTTAATAGGAGGCCCTGCACAATGGAAACACTAAAGCAGAAACATAGGGCATAGCAAACAGTGTCTAACGCAATGCATTATATAAAATAAAAGGTGGCAAAGTCTGGAATACTTGTGAAAAAAATACTGTCTCAGCATCGAACAAGTTCATAAAGCCACCCACCCTTCGGGCTTGAGGCTTTATGGCCTGATCAACCCCTAAACAGTACTGTGCAAAGGGAGGGGAGATGGGGTAGCAATGATAGTAAAAAACTGCATTGGCATAGGGGGAATAGAGGAGGCGGAGGGAACCGTGGAGGCGATTTGGGTCACCTTGATAACAAGGGGGGGGCAAGAGAGTAAAAATAGGAGTGGTGTATAGACCCCCTGCCCTGGCGGAGGAGCTGGAGGACAGTCTGGTGGCAGATGTTAGGAGACACTGCAGACTGGGCAGAAGGCAGTGGTGGTGTTGGGGACTTAAATTGCCAGGAACAGACTGGGAGACTTGACATCCTCTGTGACCAGGGAACAGAGGTTGTTGGATGTCTTTCAAGCCGCGTTCCTAACTCAGCAGGTGAGGGAACCGACCAGGGAGACAGGTACTGGATGTGGTCCTGGCAGACAGTGACCAGATTGGGGGCCTGGAGTGAGGGACCCATTGGCGGGGAGTGACAATGCCAGGTCTGGTTCTGCCTGGACCTGGGAGGGGTAGAAGGCTGCACAAAGGCAAGTAACCGACTTCAGGGGCGGATTTAGAAATGGGAAGGATCATAAGGAGCATTTGGATGGGATTGGGTCAGACATGGGCGCTGATAGTAGGTGGGAAATCATCAGGAGAGGGGTGCAGGATGCTACCAGCACCTGTGCAAAGTAGAGCCGAAAATGCGGTGAGGCCCAAAAACCCTGTTGGTGGACCAGGAAGGTCCAGGAGGGTGGTGTGGGGAAAGAAAGCAGCCTATAAGCAATTTCAAGTGCTCAAGGGTGAGAGGATCGAGGGAGTCTGAGCTGATGGCTAGAAGGGCCACTAGAGTGGTGAGGCTAAGGCAAGGAAGGAGCAGAACCTGGCCAGGAGTGGGAGAGGGAACAAGGGGTTCTTTAGATATACTGAGGGAGAAAGCGAAGGCGAAGGTGCAGATTAGCAGGATTAAATCAGGGAGAGATGGGCACAAGACCCGGGGAGCAGGCTGAGGTACTAAATGAGTACTTCACCTCAGTTTTCACCAGGAAAATGGGAGTGCTGCATCATACATGGGAGGAGACAGAGATGCTGAGGAGGGGACCCTTACCGATCACAGGTCTGGGGAGAGGGGAGGCATCACTGGCAGGTGGGGGAGGGCTAAGCAGGGAGAAGGGTACGGAAGTGAAATCACAGCAGAGAGAGAGAGAGAGAGTGAGGAAGCCCTCAGCTCCCTTAAGACAGAGAAAGCACGGGGCGGATAAATTACATCCCAGAGTGCTGAAGGAACTTGCAGATGTCTGGCAAAACCCTGGCAGAGCTTTCACCATCTCTCTGAGAACAGGGTGGGTGCCCCAAGACTGGAAGGTGGCGCATATAGTGCCTATCCACAAGAGGGGATCAGGGAGGTGGCAGGGAACTACAGGCCTGTCAGCCTGACATCAGTGGTGGGCAAGGTGATGGAGGCATTGTCAAGGAGGAGGCTGGGGGGACCTGGATAAGTCAGGGTGCCTGGACGATGAGACAGCATGGATTCATCCTGGGAAATCGTGTCAGACAAACCTGGTGGATCTATGACTGGGTGACAAGTGCCTTGGACCTGGGTAGACCAGTGGATGTCCTCTTTCTAGACTTCAGCAAGGCATTTGACTCTGTTCCTCACGTGGGCCTGTTGGATAAGCTGGGAGAAATGGGGTGGGGAACCAGATGATCAGATGGATAGGCAATTGGCTCCAGGACCCGGACCCAGAGGGTCGTAGTTGGTGGATAGTCTCATCCCAAGGAGGGTCATTAGTGGGGTCCCACAGGGTTCAGTCCTTGGGCCCTTCTGTTCAGCACCTCGTATCTGACATAAGGACAGGAATCAGGAGTGAGATGAGTCTCTCTGCAGATGACTTCGAAACTGGGGCGGTGGTGGCATGGGAGGAGGGAAGGTGGCCCTACAGGGGACCTGGAGGCTCTGGAAAGATGGTCTAGAAAGTGGAAGCTGAGGTTCAATGCAGGGAAATGCAAGGTACTCCACCTGGGGCCAGAAACCCAGGCCAAGTGACACCCTGGTGGGGAAATGCTACAAGTCTCGATGGCTGAGAGGGACCTGGGGGTGGTGGTGGATGTCAAGATGAACAACTCTGAGACTTGTGGGAGGGCAGCAGCCAAGGCCAACAGGATGCTGGGATGCATCGCTGGGATCACCTCAGAAGGAGGAAGTGATACTCCCTCTGTATAACTGCTTGGTGAGCGCACCTTGAGTACTGCGTGCAGTTTTGGAGCCACATTAAGCGGACATTAACCTCCTGGAGAGGGTCCAGAGGAGGGCAACCAAAATGATTTGGGGCTTGGGGACAGGACCTATGAGAGAGGCTCGAAGAGCTAAATATGTACACATTGGAAGAGAGAAGGGACGGGGGACATGATAGAGGTCTTTAGGTACATGAAGAGGGTAAATAGGGGAGGAACAGTGGGGTGCTTGAAGGAAGGAGGAAGGGGCCACTAGGGCATGGGTGGAAGCTGGAAGGGGAAGATTCAGGGAGAAAGGAGGTGCTACTTCACTGAGAGGGTGGTGGAGCCATGGAATGCACTGCCTAGGGGGCTGGTGGAGGCAGAGAGTGGAGGGTTCAAGAGGGTGGGACAGGTACAGGGGAAGGGTTCTGGAAGCAAAATCCAATGCAGCAAGAATATTCGGAACTGGGAAGGAAGAAGCCAGAGAAGGCGAGGGGGACAGCAAGGTCAGCACCCAGGTTGGGGACTGACCAAACGAGCAGACACGAAAGACCGTTAGGCCTATTCTGCTGGCATTTTAGTATGTTAGTATGTTAATATGTGCACTGAAGTGCATTCACACCATCATCCCGAAGGGCGGGCACAGCTGAGGGTGGGACGATGTGCAGCCTGCTTCGGTGCATGCTTACTGCGATAGGTGGGCTTAAGCGCATTCACATCACCAATCTGGGGAAGGGATGGCACAGCTGAAGGTGGGATAATGTGTGGCTTGCCCTGTGCATGCTTACTGCGATACATGGACTGCAGCATTTTCACACCATCATCCCAGAGAGTGGACCACATAAAACACACACACACACCCCCCCCAGTAGTCAGTAGGATGACACCAAATCACCGACTCGGCACTCCACAGAGGACACTGGGTATAGTCACTAGAAGACCCACCTATCTGACAGCCCTATGTGGGGTTAGTCACGGAAGAAAAGTCTGAGTAAATCAGCCACCAACTCAATACAGTAGTACCCAATGTTTCACTCCCTCGGGCTTCCTCAAGGGAGCGGTGGCCTTAATCTTTTGACTATCACCTTCTTATGACGCACTAAACACCCAGTGGATTCTGGCCGTGTGCATCCTAGTAGTCTTTTCTCCCATCTCCCTTCAGGTTAATTTCAGACAGGCTAATTTTTCACCAATTACTTGATTTCATTTTGCTCTCTTTACAAATGAGTTGCTGGGTTTATATTTTGCCACAGTCTGGCTTCCACTGCCCCCCCCCCCCCCAAGACAATTTTAACCCTTTCTAAGACAGTAAGTGAACAGTGTTTATATCACAGATCTCAACTGTATTTAAAATGTCCCCTCAACTTTCACAAACGAGTTTAGAAAGGCACGAACATGTCCTACAAGGAGTTAGTCATACCAGTGACCCTTTCATAACAGTGCAGGACAAGTTTAGCAGTACCACAAAACAGCAGTGCCATGTCCACTGTACTGTGCTCCTTTCCAGTAGCACTGCCACAAATAGCAGTGCCATATCCACTGTACTGTGCTCACTTCTTGCAGCACTGCCATGGAACAGCAGTGCCATGTCCACTGTACTGTGCTCACTTCTTGCAGCACTGCCATGGAACAGCAGTGCCACCCACTGTACTGTGCTCACTTCTTGCAGCACTGCCATGGAACAGCAGTGCCATGTCCACTGTACTGTGCTCACTTCTTGCAGCACTGCCATGGAACAGCAGTGCCATGTCCACTGTACCGTGCTCACTTCTTGCAGCACTGCCATGGAACAGCAGTGCCATGTCCACTGTACTAACATACTAAAAAGCCAGCAGAATAGGCCAAATGGTCTGTCTTGTCTGCTCGAAAGCCAGCAACCTAGTGGCTGCTCCCCTTACCACCCCCCCCAGCCCCCAAGAGGGTCTTCTTTAGTTTCAGTTTCCCCTTGTACCTGTCCCACCACTTCTTGAATCCCTCACTGTGCCCTCCTCCACCAGCCTCCCAGGCAGCGCATTCCATGGCTCCACCACCCTTTCAGTGAAAAAATGCTCCCTACGCCCCCCCCCCCGTAGTTTCCCCACTCCAGCTTCCACTCATAGCCCTTGGTTGTTCCCCCCTTCTTTAACCTAAAAAGCTCACTGGTTCTACTCCTGGTTATTCATTTTACATACTTGAAAACCTCTATCATATCTCCCCTGTCCCTCCACTCCTCCAATGAGCGAAGCCCAAGCTCTTCCAGTCTCTCCTCATAAGGTTTCCCCTCCATACCCTGAATCATCCTGGTCGCTCTCCTCTGGACCCTCTCCAGCAATGCTATGTCCTTCTTCAGATGAGGTCTCCAGAACTGTACACAGTACTCGAGCTGCGGCCTGACCAAGGCATTATACAGAGGGAAGAACACCTCCCTCCTTCTGGACGTAATTCCCCTGGCTATGCAGCCCTGTATCCTGTTTGCTTTGGCTGCAGTTCTTCTACAATTTTCAGAGTTATTCATTTTGATGCCTTTTGTACTGCGCTCACTTCCTATCAGCAGTGCCATGTCCACTGTATTGTGCTCACTTCCCGCAACATTGCCACAGAACAGCGGTGCCATGTCCACTGTACTGTGCTCACTTCCTGCAGCACTGCCTCAGAACAGCGGTGCCATGTCCACTGTACTGTGTTCACTTCCTGCATCACTGCCACGGAACAGCAGTGTCACATCCACTGTACTGTGCTCACTTCCTGCAGCACTGCCAAAGAACAGCGGTGCCGTGTCCACTGTACTGTGCTCACTTCCTGCAGCACTGCCATGGAACAGCAGTGCCGTGTCCACATGTACTGCTGCTCCACTTCATCCACTGCCACTGCACAGCGTCTCACACTGCCACCGGAACAGCAGTGCCATGTCCACAGTACTGTGCTCACTTCCTGCAGCATTACCACAGAACAGCAGTGTCATGTCCACTGTACTGTGCTCACTTCCTGCAGCACTGCCACAGAACAGCGGTGCCGTGTCCACTATACTGTGCTCACTTCCTGCAGCACTGCCAGAGAACAGCAGCGCCATGTCCACTGTACTGTGCTCACCTTCTGCAGCATTACCACAGAACAGCAGTGCCATGTCCATTATACTATGCTCATCTTCTGCAGCATTACCACATAACAGCAGTGTCATATCCACTGTACTGTGCTCACTTCCTGCAGCACTGCCACAGAACAGCGGTGCTGTGTCCACTGTACTGTGCTCACTTCCTGCACCACTGCCACGGAACAGCAGTGCCGTGTCCACAGTACTGTGCTCACTTCCTGCAGCATTATCACAGAACAGCAGTGTCATACTAACATACCAGCAGAATAGGCCTAATGGTCTTTCGTGTCTGCTCGTTTGGTCAGCCCCCACCCTGGGTGCTGACCTTGCTGTCCCCCTCGCCTTCTTTGGCTTCTCCCTTCCCAGTTCCGGATATTCTTGCTGCATTGGATTTTGCTTCCTGAACCCTTCCCCTGTACCTGTCCACCCCTCTTGAACCCCTCCACTGTTTCTGCCTCCACCAGCCCCCTAGGTAGTGCATTCCATGGCTCCACCACCCTCTCAGTGTAGCACCTCCTCCTTTCTCCCTGAATCTTCCCCTCCAGCTTCCACCCATGCCCTCTGGTGGCCCCTCCTCCCTTCCTTGAAGCACCCTCACTGTTCCTCCCCTATTTACCCTCTTCATGTACCTGAAGACCTCTATCATGTCCCCCGGTCCCTTCTCTCTTCCAAAGTGTACATATTTAGCTCTTGAGCCTCTCCTCATAGGTCCTGTCCCCCAAGCCCCAAATCATTTGGTTGCCTCCTCTGGACCCTCTCCAGGAGGTTAATGTCCCTCTTTAAGTGCGGCCTCCAAAACTGCACGCAGTACTCAGGTCGCGGCCTCACCAAGCAGTTATACAGAGGGGTATCACTTCCCTCCTTCTGGAGGTGATCCCCCTAGCGATGCATCCCAGCATCCTGTTGGCTGGCTGCTGCCCTCCTATAAGTCTCAGAGTTGTTCATCTTGACATCCACCACCACCCCAGGTCCCTCTCCAGCCATTGAGACTTGTAGTATTCTCCCCAGGGTGTACACTTGGCCTTGGTTTCTGGCCCCAGGTGGAGTACCTTGCGTTTCCCTGCATTAAACCTCAGCTTCCACTTTCTAGACCATCTTTCCAGAGCCTCCAGGTCCCCTGCAGAGCCACCTCCCTCCCTCCCCCCATCCACCACCGCCCCAGTTTCGAGTCATCTGCAAGAGACTCATCTCCTCCTGATTCCTGTCCTTCACGTCAGATCGTGGGCGTTGAACAGAAGGGCCCAAGGACTGATCCCTGTGGGACCCCACTAATGACCCTCCTTGGGAAGAGACTATCCCACCAACTCGACCCTCTGGGTCCGGTCCTGGAGCCAATTGCCTATCGGATCATCTGGTTTCCACCCCATTTCTCTAGTTTGATCCAACAGGCCCACGTGAGGAACAGAGTCAAATGCCTTGCTGAAGTCTAGAAGGGACATCCACTGGTCTACCCAGGTCCAAGGCACTTGTCACCCAGTCATAGAACTCCACCAGGTTTGTCTGACACGATTTCCCGGATGAATCCATGCTGTCTATCGTCCAGGCACCCTGACTTATCAGGTCCCCCTAGCCTCTCCTTGACAATGCCCTCCATCACCTTGCCCACCACTGATGTCAGGCTGACAGGCCTGTAGTTCCCTGCCACCTCCCTTGACCCCCTTGTGGATAGGCACTACATGCGCCACCTTCCAGTCTTGGGGCACCCACCCTGTCCTCAGAGAGATGGTGAAAAGCTCTGCCAGGGGTTTCGCCAGGACATCTGCAAGTTCCTTCAGCACTCTAGGATGTAATTTATCCGGCCCCGGTGATTTCTCCGTCTTAAGGGAGCTGAGGGCTTCCCTCACTCTCTCTGCTGTGATTTCCACTTCCAGTACCTCTTCTCCTGCTTAGCCCTCCCCACCTGCCAGTGATGCCCCCCTCCCAGACCTGCCGATTGGTGAGGGCCCCCCTCCTCAGTATCTCTGTCTCCTCCCATGTTGATGCAGCATCCCATTTCCCTGGTGAAAACTGAGGTGAAGTACTCATCTAGTACCTCAGCCTGCTCCTCTGGGTCTTGTGCCCATCTCTTCCCTGATTTAATCCTGCTAATCTCCCCTTCACCTTAAGTCTTTCCCAATGTATCTAAAGAACCCTTTTTCCCTCTCTAATTTCCCTGGCCAGGTTCTGCTCCTTCCTTGCCTTAGCCACCCTCACCACTCTGGTGGCCCTTCTAGCCATCAGCTCATACTCCTCGATCCCTTTCACTCCTTGAGCACTTGAATTTCTTATAGGCTGCTTTCTTTCCCTCCACCTCCTGGACCTCCTGGTCCACCAACAGGGTTTTGGGCCCTACCGCATTTTCGTCTTACTCTTGCACAGGTGCTGGTAGCATCCTGCACCCCTCTCCTGATGATTTCCACCTACTATCAGCGTCCACTGTCTGACCCAATCCCATCCAAATGCTCCTTAAGGATCCTTCCCATTTCCTTAAAATCCACCCCCTAAGTCGGTTATTTCCGTCTTTGTGCAGCCTTCTACCCTCCTAGGTCCAGGCAAGAACCAGACCGTGGCATGGTCACTCCCGTAATGGGTCCCTTACCTCCAGGCCCCAATCTGGTCACTGTCTGCCGGACCACATCCAGTACCCGTGCCTCCTGGTGGGTTCCCTCACCTGCTGAGTTAGGAGCGTCTTGAAAGACATCCAACAACCTCTGTTCCCTGGTCACAGAGGATGTCATAATCTCCAGTCTGTTCCTGGCATGTTTAAGTCCCTAACACCACCACCTTTCCTCTGCCCAGTCTGCAGTGTCTCTAACATCTGCCACCAGACTGTCCTCCAGCTCCTCCACCAGGGCAGGGGTCTATACACCACTCCTATTTTTCCTGCCCCCCTTGTTATCAAGGTGACCAAATCGCCTCCACGGTTCCCTCCGCCTCCTCTACTCCCCCATGCCAATGCAGTTTTTACTATCATTGCTACCCTCCTCCCTTCCCTCCTCCCTGTCCTTCCTGAACATAGTGTAACCCTCCAGGTTCAGGTCCCAGTCATGTCTTGTAGTGGCCCAAGTCTCAGTGACCACTGCCACATCCCTGCTCCCTCAGTTAACATCGCCTGGAGCTCAGGCATTTTATTGCCAAGCTCCTGGCATTTATAGGACTACCTTCCACCCTTTCCCTATAGTTCCATTTCCCTGCTCGTGTTCCGTGGGGATTCTGTTTTCTCCTGGTCTGCACTTTGCCAGTTGGTCTTTTCCTGCAATCCTCCTGGTCCCCAGGGGGTGGAGACAGAGTCCCTCCTTATCGGCATCCCTTGACTGCCTTTTCTCCCATCCCACCCCCTCACAAGTTTAAACCCACTTTTCACCAATGAACTCCTCTATTTTCAACAGGATTCCCTCCTCCAAATTGAGATGTAGTCTATCACTAGCATACAGCTCCTTATCCTCCCAGGTCTCCCCAATCCCCCATCAACCCATACCCTCTGGCCTCACACACTCCCTGAGCCACTGGTTTATTTCCTAATTTTCTTTTGTGTTTCCCCACTAGCCCTTGGCACTGGCAGGATTTCTGAGAAGGAAACTGTGCATCCTATGTCATGACAGACCCTGGCGAGCTCCTGAATCTTGCCTGTATCTCTGGCTCGCTATTTCCCTCAATGTCATTTGTGCCCAGGTGGACCAGTATGTCTGGGGAACCCCACATCCTTGCCAGCTGATATACCTCGTGCTTAGCCCTGTGACCGTTAGTCAGGAAGCATCTTGTTCTAACTGGCCAGGCCTCTCCCTCCCTATCCCATTTGATACCCTGATCATAGAATCCCCCAGCAGAACACTCTGACCCTCCTTTTCCTCCATCCCCCTTCCATGTCCCTCATCCTTTCTACCGGCCCTTCCACCCAGCTGGCTCCTTGTTCCTCCCCCTATCTGTGTGCCACATGCCACCCGCTCCTTATTTACCATGGCCACTCCCTCCCCTTCAATCCTATGCCTCTCCTCCTCCTGAGTATCCTTCTGTACCTTGTTAATTCCCCCCTCACTGCTCACAACTGGTCCTTCTCCCCCATCTGCTAAACTAGCCTGGCTCATCCTCCCTTCCTTCCTGTCTCCATTTAGTTCCTCCTTGCTCGTCGTGCTCCCCTGGCCTACCCCCTCAGCTCTCTTTACTGAATCCTCCTTGTACTTCTGGTCCTTCTTTACCTTTCCTCCCAACTGGTCCTTCTCCTTGCGCTTTCCTCCCTCTTCCCCCTGCCCCTCCTGCTCCGATTCACTGCTCCCCCCATTCTCCTGCATTCCAGGTGCCCCCTGTTCTTCCTGCTATCTGGCCCTGCCTCCTGCCCCCACTCCACACCCTTTCCGTCTCTAACCACCTCTGTCGTGGCTACATCCCCCCCCCTCATCCTTGAGCAGAAGAAGAGAATTGAAGCGGTTACTAAGTATAAGGTCTGATCCACCTCCCTGCCTTGCTTCCTTCTGTCCAGCACTGGCTATCCGCCTACTTCCCTGAGAATGTTGTCCCTCCGTCCCCCCATGTCCACTGTACTGTGCTCACTTCCTGCAGCACTGCCACAGAACAGCGGTGCTGTGTCCACTATACTGTGCTCACTTCCTGCAGCACTGCCAGAGAACAGCAGTGCCATGTCCACTGTACTGTGCTCACCTTCTGCAGCACTGCCACGGAACAGCAGTGCCATGTCCATTATACTATGCTCACCTTCTGCAGCATTACCACAGAACAGCAGTGTCATGTCCAGTGACAGCGCTTGGGGATTTAAAACAATGGTCAAACTGGACCCACTGATGAAAAAAAAAAAAAAATAAATAAAAGAGGTCTCAAGAACCTACTGGGTCAAAACAATCAGTGGCAGTTTTTTTTAACAGTTCACGTTCCCTTCCTTTACACATTGTTATAGAGCAGGTGCATCAATTTGGACCCACTAGCAAAGGAAAGAGGGGTCAATTTTGGAAAGGATGCAACTTTTGCCCTTTTGGTGCATGTTCATGCCGTCACTGGGCATGTCCATTATACTATGCTCACTTCTAGCCCAGCCATGTAAAACCAGCGCTTCCCTACTTAAGTCCCAACATGGAAATTTTGAGGATTTTGGAACACAAAAATAAAAGCAGCACTTCAGCACTGAACCCATACACTGAAAGGTTTACGTCTCTATCGTTAACAGAAAGGGTGTCAGGTAAAGTTGTATGAAGACACTTCAGCAAATTTCTGACCCCACAACACTTCAGACTGCATGAAACTGACCCCCACTTTATAACTGTTAATGCAAGCCCTGTAAAACAGCACTGACACACAACTGCACTGCCCTGCCCGCCTTTTCACTTCAGTAACCTAATGCCACCAACAAGATCTCTGGTATTCATTGCTTGCCAGGTCACATATTCTGCATGCCCGCCACCCTGAACCCCACACCCACTACAGCCATGACAGTGCTTCACACCTTCCCACCATCAGGAGTGTTTTCCATCTATAGCTTGGGAGCACAGATCAGAACAAAAAAAAGGAATGAAAGGCAGTCTCTCTCTCACACAGTACAGTTCTCAAACCGAACTCCCGAGGACAGAAGTGTCTGCATCAAGCCTTTCGTCACCAAAAACTCCACACACAAATGATCTTCCTTTCAGTTATGGTGTAGTAAAGCAGGGTCCTCAAGTATATGAGAAGTCCAATTTCAGCTAAGTGCCTTGTGCTGGGAGAAAGATTAATAAGGTACAACATCAAGGCATAAAATAAGTGGGTTTACACAGCAATTTGCTGCCCAAAGAAAGTACAGTTACGCAAGAACTTACCGTAACAGTAGATCTTCGACAGAGGCTCTTGCAGTAGGTAATTACATATAGGACTGACGCCAGCAGGTATCAGGACCCCACGGAAAAATTTCTAGCTAGCAGACTCTGGCAGGGGACCACCCCCACGTCAGGTGACCGACGTCATGTGACGTCAATATAAAGGGGCGGTTCCCCATGCCCGCCTTCCAGTTCTTTCCCAAAAGGCCCAAAGGCGAGATAGAGAGAAATCCTCGAGCAGAAGTAATGGCCACTAGGAAGAGAGTCTTCCATGAGAGGAACTTCATGTCTGCTGAGGCTGCGGTTTGAAAGGAGGCAAGTAACTCTCGAGGATGAAACTCAAATCCCAAGGAGGGGCAGGAACCCGGATAGGGGGTCTCAAGTGGAGAACCCCTCTAAGGAAAGTCTTAGAAACCTCCAGCTGAGCAAACGTCCTGCCTGCAAAAGGGACATGGTAGGCCGAAATGGCCGCCATGTGTACCTTCAAGGACGAGTGACTGAGACCCAGATCAAAGACGTGGCGCAGGTAATCCAGCAGCCGCCCAACAGAGCACAACAAAGGCTTGAAATCTTTTGAAGCGGCCCAGATTGTGAACCGTTTCCATTTCATGGCATAGGTAGACCTAGTGGAGGGTTTTCTAGCCTCCACCAAAATCTCAGCCACTGGGGGTGAAAACCCAAATCGGGCTTGAGCTACGTCTGCAGGAGCCATGCGTGCAGTTGAAGGGACTTGAGACCTGGATGGACCAGGGTCCCCTGATCCTGGGTCAGTAAAAGTCGCGACAGAGGAAGAGGAGGTTCCTCTGAGTATTGTTGCAGAAGAGAGAACCAAACTTGCCTGGGCCAGAAAGTAGCGATCAGTATCATTCAAGCTCCTTCTGAACAGAGTTTCTGTAACACTCTCGGAATCAAATGGATCAGGGAGAAAGCATAGACGAATTTGTCCTTCCAATCTAGAGACAGACCGTCTCTCCAAAAAGATGCCGAGCTCTGGAGCAAGCGAGCAGAAGTCTGGAAGCTTTGCGTTTAGAAGTGAGGCGAACAGGTCCACCTGTGATGTTCCCCAACGTAGGAAGATATCGTCTAAGACCCCCTGATCCAGTTCCCACTCATGAGCTTGAGCAGACGAGCAACTGAGTTTGTCTGCCAAGGTGTTCTCGACCCCCGGGACGTAAACTGCCGTGAGGTGGAGGTTGTGTTGTACTGCCCAATCCCAAACTTGCATCGCTTCCCTGCAAAGAGGGTAGGAACGAGTCCCTCCCTGTTTGTTGATGTACCACACCACACACACATTGTCCATCTGTACGGCTAAGTGGCCGGGAAGGAGATGCAGAGCTTGAAGAGCATAAAGCACTGCCCGAAGCTCGAGCACATTGATGTGAAGCATTTTCTCGAGCTTGGACCAGGCGCCCTGGGTCCTGTGAGGTCCAAGATGGGCTCCCTAACCTTTGCCCGAGGCATCTGTGGTCAGAGTCTTGTGGGGGGGGGTGGGAAGAGACAGAAGGGAACTCCCCGACAAAGGTTCTCCTGAACCATCTACCACTCCAAGTCCCGAACCATGGGGGAGGAGACTAGGACAAGCTGGTCCAGGTCGTCCACAAACTGATCCCACTGAGACCGAAGCGTCCACAGAGATCCTCACGTGGAGCCGAGCGCAAGGGACTGTTGGGATTGCAGCCGCCATAAGCCTGAGGAGGCAAAAGACCGACCTGGCACTGACCTGCCTGCGGCCGGACAACAGGCTGACCTGAGCCTGGAGTGTGGCCGCCCTGTTCAGTGGCAGGAAGGCCCTGCCAGAGGTCGTGTCCAGGATCGCCCCGATAAATTGAAGCCTCTGGGACGGGATCAAGTGGGACATGGAGTGGTTGATGGTGATGCCCAAGGAGAAAAACACCCCCTGGGTAAGGGAAAGGAAGCGCAGGAGATCCTCCCTGGATGGGGCCACCAGGAGCCAATCGTCCAGGTACGGGAAAACCTGCACCCCCTGGGTACGCAGGTAGGCCGCTACCACTGAAAGGCATTTGGTGAACACCCGGGGTGCCTAGGAAAGACCAAATGGGAGGCCCGTGAACTGGTAGTTGTCCCCCTGGAAAGCAAAACGGAGGTATTTACGGTGAGAAGGGCGGATAGGGATGTGCAGGTAAGCATCCTGCATATCCAGAGCACACAACCACTGTCCCGGCCAAAGGAGGGGCAGGAGGCCCTGCAGGGAGAGCATCCTGAACCTCTTGTACTCCATGAATAAGTTCAGGGAACTGAGGTCGAGAATCGACCTTACATCTCCCTGTCTTCTTCAGGACCAGGAAGAAGTGGGAATAGTAACCCGTTCCTGAAGAAGGGGATGGGCTCTATCGCCTCCTTCAGCAAAGTGCGAAATCTCTTCCTGGACCAGAAGAAGGTGTTCCGAGTACAGCGACCTCGGGGGAAGGCGACGAGGTGGTTTCTGGAGAAACTCTATTGAGTGTCCTTCTGCAATCAGCTGGAACACCCAGGAATCTGAAGTTATCCTCGCCCAACCCAGGAGGTGGAGGGAAAACCTCCCTCCTACAGGTTCCTCCGGAAGGCCCAGAGGCTGTAAGAGAGGAAAGGAGTCGGGTGGTGTGGGGCAGCATCGCGGCTGAAGCACCCGCTGCTCTTTTGGGTGGAGGGGGCATGGCAGCCGGAGGAGCCCGGCGTTTAGCGGCCCACTTTCCCTGGGGTTTCGCCTTTTGCCGATTCCAGCTGCGAAAGGGACGGCGCTGCGTTTGATGGGGATGATATATGGAGTCCACAGACTTCAGTGCAGTCCCCTTCTCCTGCAGATTGGTGATAATGTCCTTGACATCATCACCGAACAGCACAGAACCCCGGAAGGGCGCTTCCTGAATAGTAGACTGCACTTCTGGGACCAACCCTGACACGCAGAGCCAGGCATGGCGCCGTAAGCCTATGGCCCGGCGGAGCTCCTACCACCAGTGTCCACTGCGCCAGTAAATGTACGAGCATGTGCCAACGGCGCGAACTTGCACAGAGCAGATGAGGTCAGCCACTTCCTGTTTGACTTGAGAGTCGGAAGAGTCCAATTTGGATTCCACTTCACCAAGAATCGCCTTCTGGTAATCCCCCATGTGACCAACCTAACTGAGGGCCCTAATACCCAGAGTGGAAGAAGCATAGATCTTCCCGTTCTGGTCCAGAAGACAGGATTCTTTGTCAGGTGGAGACGAGCTCAGATGTTTCAGGTTAGCTGTCCGGCCATGAGCAGCGCTAATCACGACCGAATCAGCTGAAGGGTGAGAATCTAAAAAGTCAACACCCTCGGGAGCCTAATATAGCCTGTTCGACTTCCGAGAAAGTGGGGCTAAAGCCACCGGCTGCTTCCAAATAGTGGAAACAAGATCGGCATGAGGCTCAATCCAGGGTGGCACCAAGGTGGGAGCTGTCACAGGCAGATCCAGATGCTCAGTGAGTTTCTTACGCTGGGGATCTGGCTCCAATGAATGCCACTTATGAACCTCCTGGATTTTGAGCAGCAACTCTGTAAAAGAAGGATCCTCCAGAGGGGACTTCGGAGGAGTTCTTGGCCTGGGCTTAGACGGAGAGCGTGGCCCGTCATCTGGCTCAGAACAACCGAAGTCGTCCGAGGTATCCGAGGAGGAAGAAGAAGATGATGAGGAAGACTCCCTTTCCCGGCGTGGGGGAGGAGCGGACCCCTTGGGAAGCCCTCGAGGAAGCGTGTTCTGCCCCGCCCTGGAGCCAGAGGGTTTGGCCCTGGTGTCCGGAGGTGGGGAGGGAGTCTGTCGTAGCAGACATATGGGAACCGGAACCGTCATCGGGAGATGACTCTCCACCTCTCTGGTGAGCTAAGCCTTGGCCTCAGCCCACCAGGAGGCCAGAGTCTCCTTCAAGTCCAACGGCGGTGGAGGAGGAGAGGGATACGAGTATGATTATACCCATAAGGTACGTATCCATAACCCAATGTCGGGAAGCCCGGCGTCAGGTATAGAGGCACCGGGTACTGCGGCGTTGGATAGGCAGCGATGGGTAGTGGGCGTCTGATACTGCCAGACGGGTAAGGCGTTGGATACCGGAGACCGAGGGTCTGCGGACCAGACGGCCCGGCCAGAGGGCCTGGTCGGTCTGGAGCAGAAGGCCCAGTGGGCGGAGGGCCCAGCATTGGAGTGGCATCCGGGAGCGGGATGTCGCCTGGAGTCGGCAAGACTGGTGTCAGGGCCGGCGGCCGGGGAGCAGACGTCAGGTCGGTCAGCCCAGGAACCTCTGCATCGCCCAGGGATGAAGGGAAAAACTCCCCGGGGTTCGGCTGAGGAAACCCAGGGTCCCCGGAGGGCAGCGAAGGCTGCGGGGAGCCGGGAATGGCGGACGTGGGAGGGTTCAGCATCGGCTCAACCGCCGTGCGGACGTCGGGCAAGCCAACATCCGACTTAGCGGACCCATCGCCCGAGGCAGATCGCGAAGAAGAGGCGGCCTGGTCGGGTGGAAGAGGGGCCGTGCGCCGCCCCAAGGGGTCGGGCGACTTATCGACCGTCTCCGTGTGGGCATCGGAGGAGCAGACGTCCGGCTTACCAGAGCCGTTCGAACCAGCAGACCGCATAGTGGCGGCTTTACCGGGAGCAGAGGCCTCCAATAGTCTGGAGGTGCCGAAGAACCGAGTGCGCAGCCGCGGTAGGGCCGGCGCCGCCTTGAAACCTCAAGAGCGGCCATCGCAGATCAGTCCGGAGGGCGTTACCTAACCACGGTGACTCCGAAGATGTGGTGGATGAGAGCCCTTGTCGATGCTTCTCCTTGTCTTTCTTGCGATGGCCTTGGAAGTGGGCGCCTGCGGAGCTTTTGCTCCTTTTCCATGGAGGACATTTTCTTCTTTAAAATATGGGCCTCCAAGGACTGCTGCCACTGTCTGTGGGTGGCCGCGTTGAATTTAAGGCAGTGCTGGCACTTCTCCATCTGATGATCTGGGCCTAGGCAGAAGAGGCACTGGGAATGGCCATCCTTGTGTAAGAGTTGAGCGCTGCACGAGTCGCACTTGTTCTTGTACTCTGAGGGCGTACGGGACGACATACACCGCCGAATACCTGGCAACAATCTGAAAAATCGAAAATAACCGGTAAAAACTACTGACGACTGAGGCTGACGAGCATTGAACTTTACCGCGAGGCGCTGACATAAGCTAACAGCGGGAAAGAACTGGAAGGTGGGCGTAGGGGACCGCCCCTTTATACCGACGTCGCATGACGTCGGTCACCTGACGTGGGGGCAGTCCCCCGCCAGAGACTGCTAGCTAGAAATCTTTCTGTGGGGTCCTGACACCTGCCGGCGTCAGTCCTATATGTAATTACCTACTGGAAGAGCCCTCTTGAAGTAAGATATGTTTTTTGCTAATCAAGGGCAAACTTGCTTAGCAGAAGTTACTAATGAACTGAACTGATCTGCTGCAAGGAGTAAAAAGGAAAAAATTCCAAGCTGCAGTAATATTTTCCTGCAATTGTGATGAAATGTACAGAACTGCAGTAACTGTTCTTGTAATCTGGCACTTTCACATAACTGCACTTTTCTGGACTGTATCTTACAGATAAAAATAAACCTCAAAACTGTCCAGTTGCTAATCAAAATATGTTGATTAGCAAAGGCTGCTAATCAGGTTTCAGAAACTAAGTTATGCCTTGAATATATTAAAATAAAATTAGGATAATGTACACAACACCAGTACATTACAAGGATGACATTAAGAGGCTTATGAAGACATTTATAAGCAACAGGAGTGAAGACCCATTTATTTGTATCTCCCACCATAAAACCAGAGACAAATTACAACTAAGAAACAAACAGTGATGGCAGAAAAAAAAAAATAATGGTCCAGCCAATCTGCCTGTAGCTCCCTATCAAACACCAGAAACCTACTGCCATACAGGGTACTAGCGCTCATCATCTCCCCTTCCATTTCCCTCCCTACTACTACTACTGCCTGGAATAATCACTATACCCTTCACTCTGTCCCAGCCATGCTTGAAACCATGCAGGGCTTGAAATAATTTGCTGTGCACCCATCCCAGACAGTCAGTTCTCACTTGGGACAGCCATTGTGTCGTTCTCGCCTGTCTCCCTGACAGGTAGCGGCCACAGTACTGGATATGGGCACTAGGACCTAGGTGAGAAGAGTTTGTCAGCTGCCACTTGTGATATCTGGTGTTGACACTCTGACATCATGTGATGTGAGACATCCATTAAACCTGACCTCATCTGGTGCACTTCTTATGGCACAGCCAAAGACCACATAAGTTACAGAGAGGGCTAGAAGTATTAACTACACAGCCACAGTACTCGAAGCCAGAACACAATCATGCACTCAAAGTTGACAAGCCTCGCGTACCTGGCTGCGTAGTGTTCCAGCAGTCGGTGTGAGCAGTTTGCAGCATGAGGTGACTGCTCACGTGGCAGAGTAAAACTATTTATTTTATTTATTTATTTATTTAAATACTCTTGAAATAATCTGAGCCTGTGGGCTGACTATGCAGCAGGCTGTGAATCAAAGCTCTGTTTAAGGACTTTAAAGGAACACTGTCAATCCTTTTTGCATCATATTAATTTTAGTTGAAAACCCACATTTTATGATTGATTACCTTCTCTAAATCTTACTGAAGAAGTTGGTTGTTTGATCCGCTTCACGTCTCAGTAGAACTGAAATGCACGGGAATGGTGCAATTAAACCGCAGCTTGTTTAGCTTCAAATCCTTGCTCTACTCATACTACAGACATACTGAACATTAGGATCACCCCTTAACAGTGCAGCCACTCAAGAGGTAATAGCCTCCTCTCCTTCCATAGCATCACGAGTGGCTAGGTAAGCATTAAGCCCAGAGAAAGGAGGTCATCTACTAAAAATTAATGCATGGTGTGTTTTTTTTTTTGGGGGGTTGGAGCATGAGGCCAAAGGCAGTGCCCCAACCGCCCATCAAATTCCCTAGTAGAAGCCTCCTTTCGAGGGGCTCAATGCGCTTGCAACATGGCAAACATGGGTGAAAATCTCACTAACGAAGAAAATCAGAATTGTTATTTATATTCTTTTTATAGAAATAACAGCTTAATACCACCACCACATGGTTTTTCAGTGGAACCACATATATTAATGTTGTGCTTAACATTTTTGCCTGAAAACAAAACATGGCTCATTTGTTTCCTACAGTTTTAAAACGTTCAGAACATTTTTTAAAGTTTTCCAATTATTAGTTTAACTCTGTTGATGCTGCTCACCAATCGCATACACAGCGACATTCTGCACACTGCAATGAGTTCTGGGATTGAAATACCAGGTCATTTGCACACATACACTGCCAGTTGTAATGTTTTGCCCTCCTTTGCTAGATCAGAGCCATCCATCACAGTACTGCATTGTGGTGGAAATGCACAACATTTAGATAATTAACTATGCACCAGAAGAAACAGCTTGGCTCTCGGAGACACACAGTGCTCGCTTTACAGAGCTCCGCGGACACAGTGAGGGTGAATGATGGAGACACTGACTGCTCAGTGTACGTTGGTCCACAGGGTTGATGGGTGGGAATGAACACACAGTGACAGTGAAAACTATATCTTCATGGTATGTCTGTGGCACAAGGAGCACAGAGAGAGATAGCGATGACTGCTATGTTCTTTGTGTCTGCGTCGCTCTGCAAAGTGTATACCATGGAGCTAGCAGAGTGCAAACGAGAGAGAGACATGCGACGGGAAACATCAGTGACAGCAATTTTGCCAACTTTGGGTTCCCGATGTGTGTCTGTCTCTCTCTCATATCATCCCGATGTAAAACTGATTACTGTGATACACATTTAGTTGTGGATTTGAGTGCTACTACACTAGCAGGCAATAATAAGCAATCCCGATTTTGCTGTGGATTGCAGGGGTACTACACTAGCAGGCATTACTAGGGAATTAATCCTCACTGTTTTAGTGTCACATGTTTCATAAGAGTCAGTTACTCTTATTTTTGCTGGCGTTAATTGCCATGTTGCACACTGTATTAAGGGTGTTCCCAAGTCCAGGAAAAATGCAGTGGAAGTTTATCAAAGAATGTAAACAAACATGGCTTTGTGTGGTAACACCAGTATCATGGGCAGTCTGTTTTTTAACTTTTAAAAAGAAAAAATAGGGGTGGACTTCTGGAGTGATGTCTGCTAGGAAGCTTGTTCTGATGGCTCCCCTCCAAGGCCTGCCTATCTCTTAAATGCACCCCGATATATTGCTTTAGCATCGGGTAACTGGTTGATCAGTACTTACTGCGGCTGATGAACTAAGTCTAGCTCTGTTTTACCGCTAATCATCCGTTGGAATGGACGCGGAGATGGAGAGAAGGCCACTCAAGCACAATCCACCGCCGACTCCTGTGAAAGATAAGGCCTCCAAGCGGCCCAAAACCCAGAATAACGTGCAGACCCCTCTAACCAGCTCGCAAACACTCACCAAACGTAAATTCCTAGAAGAACTTGCTCCTATGAAGGAAACCCTCCTTATGCTTGCTTCCGAATTTTGCGCCATTGAGACCTCCTTAGATTCCCTTAGCCAGCGCACAAACGACAGTGAAGCCCGAATCTCATCGTTGGATGACTGGAGAGGCAAGCTAGTCCCTGAGGTAGTGAACTTGAGCCAGCATCTTAGAAAAACTGAGGAACGCCTTGAAGATCTTGAGAGGCGCTCCCGTCGTAACAACTTAGTGGTTTGAGGCTTACCTGAAGGGGAAGAAGGGACCACAGCTATTATTTTTGCCCAGAAGTTATGTGAAAAATTCGTGGGGCCCTCACCTAATGGGCCCACTTATGTAATCGAGCGAGCGTATCACTCTCTCAGACCCCTTTCTCCAGCTGGATCACCCCCAAGGCCCTTTCTATTTAGAGTGCTTAATTATTTGGACAAACAGCATGTTCTTAATAAGCTGAGGGAGGTGCAGGAAATTCAATGGGCTGGCAAGAAGCTGCAGTTTCACAGATTCATAGAAGTGTGATGGCAGAAAAGGACCAAGGCCCACCGAGTCTGCTTGCTCTGAGACTGCTCAAGATCTGCCCTATTCAGTGCATCAGAAACATTCAGCTTTACATCCTCTGATTAGTAAGTTCATTTCAGCCGGCATAAATTTTCGAGTCCGGTACCCAGCGACCTTACAAGTTAATAAGGATGGTCAGTTGCATTCTTTTGATAACCTGGACTCTGCCACAGACACCTGCAGGAAGTTCTTCCTGGACTTAAGTGATCCCTGAGGTCCTTAGGGGCGTTTGAATGGTCCGAGTAATATCTGAGTAGCTTGGTGGAGTTGTGATGTTTACACTACAGTGGAGCATTGGTTCTCTTCTAAGTCGGAGGGAGACTGCCCGAGTTCAACAGGACTTGGTACTTGTTATGTTTCTCCTGAAGAATAAGAATTCTGTTTGTATGTTTGAAAATAAGAATGGGAGAGCAGTCGACAGGACTGGGGACGATGTGTAGCCCTGACTGCTTCCTCTGCTGTCTTTTGAAAGTTGCTTGGTTGATGGTGCTGGGGCGGGGAGTGGGTAGAGGTGGGGGGACCTTGAGAGGGCAGGGGGGAGGAACTTGCTATCTTACCAAGGATTCATTCACAATGGAGACAGTGGGTTGGTGGCTTTGGGGGTTGAAAGCTGGTCTGTCTAGAGGAGCTAGTTGGATCACTTCACTACTAAACATGCTTGCTGTAGTAGTATGCATTTTTCTCCCAGGATATGAAAATAGTTTCCTGGAATATTAAGGGTGCCCATTCACAGGTCAAGTGTTACCAGATACTTAAAATATTTGAATCCTTTCCACTGTCAAATTGCATTTCTACAAGAGACGCATTTGCTGGAGGCAGAAAATAACCTATTTCGTAGAGGATTTGTGGGGGTGTAGTTATGCCTCTGGAAACTCTTCCTCGCAGAGGGGTGTTGTGATTCTATTGAGAGAGGCACACATTTTCAAGAGTTACAAAAAATTGTGGATCCGCAAGGCAGATTTCTTTTTCTTAAGAGGCATTTTGGATCACAGGGAAATAATATTCGGTACTATATGGCCCTAACAAGGATTCCCCCGAATTTTTTTTTTTTTTTTTACACTAATCTTTCCCTACTTTTGGCCCCTTTTAAACAGTTACCAATAATTTTAGCCAGTCACTGGAACCCTATTCTTGATTCTAATCTCGACAGATCAACCCAACGGGGCAGCAGCTTAACACCAGCTCAGAGTGCACTCCGTGATTTTTTTGAAATTCGTTGGGCTGTGTGACCCTTGGCACCTCCATCACCCTACAGCCAAAGAGTACACATTATACTCTCCCTACCATAAGTCTTTTTCCCGTTTTGATTACTTTGTAACAAATCGGGTGGTACTACTGGGCCTGAAGGGTAGTGGCATGGCATTCCCTGATCTGGCTGGAGTGCGATAAAGATCCTGCTCTCCAAAAAGATACCACATGGAAGTTGAATGTTCAACTGCTCTCCCAGGAAGAGACTGTAGAACAAATTTGCACAATTATAGCTCAATTTATGGAGCATAATGCAGGTTCTGTCCCAGCCTTCAACCAGATCTGGAGTTCCCCGAATGTGTCCTCAGAAGGGAATTTATTAGGCTTGCTGCCACTAGAGAAAGAAAACAAGAGGCGGTCTCCAATTCTGTGCTACAGGCCATAAAAACTCTGGAGACTTCACTCTCAACTCAGCCTTCAGAAGTAGGAAGGGAGCGCCTTGTTGCTCTTCAGGCCCAATACGTGGAGAATTTGAGAGAGAAGGCGGAATATGCCCTATTGAAAATCCACGCAAAATATGTGGAGCAAGGCAATAAGGCCGGCCATCTCCTGGCTTTAAGGCTCCAGAAACAGGAGGAAATCAAGGTTAATTATTTCACTTTCTTCTTTGGAAGGGAATAATCTGCTAACTGCCCCAAGAGATACAGCTCAAGAGTTTGAGTTATTTTAATCGGCAGCTGTATAGCCCTAAAGATTGTGAGATTCAGGCCAATTTAAATTCCATCTCTCTTCCCGCACTCACTGCCACCCAACAGCAGCTTCTCGTCTCCCCCATTTCCCTGCAAGAAGTTCTCGCAGCCATTCTTTCTCTCCCACGGGATAAGGCACTGGGTCCGGACGGATTCCCCTCTGATTTTTATAACGTTTGGGAAAAGGAATTGGCCCACATTCTCCTTCAATTATATAACTATATCTGTTTAGAGGGGATCACTGATCCTACCCTGTTGGAAGCTACTATTGTGGTACTGCACAAGTCGGGTAAATCACAAGATAGGGTGACATCGCCCCATCTCATTGATGAACTATGATATTAAAATTTTTGCCTGCGAGTATGGGAGGGCTTGCTCAGCCCAGAACAAATAGGGTTTGTGCAGGGTAGATCCTCTCCGTATCACACTAGGAAACTGGTTATTTTCTCCGTAGCCAGGGAGGCCATGCAACCAATGGCGCTGGTCTCCCTGGATGCGGAAAAAGCTTTTGACAGGGTCAGCTGGCTCTTTCTTTTTGGAATCCTATCTAAATTTGGTTTTCCCTCCACAATTATTGTTTGGGTCAATACCTTATGCCCTAGGCCCAGTGCTATAGTCTACTGTAATGTTTTTTTTCCGCTACTTTCCCTTTGCAATCTGGAACCCGGCAGGGGTGCCCACTGTCCCCGCTATTTAATTTATACTTAGAATCACTACTTTGACAACTGAACGGCTCCCCTTCCTTGTCTGGTATTTTGATAGGCCCCTTTGATCTTAAAATATCTGTATGTATCGACGATATTCTTCTACATGTTGCCAACCCGAACAAATCGATCCCAGCCACCCTAAATATAATTGAAAGATTCAGTAGGTTTTCCAATTATAAATTGAACTGGAGTAAAACTGAAGTAATGCCCCTTAATGCTCTTGTTAACTGGTCAGACATGGGTACCCTCACCCTGAAATGGACTTGCCAGCTTTAGCACCTGGGAATCATATTGTCCACCTCGAAATTTCTCACGAAGAAACTCAATCTGGATAATCATCTTCTTACTATCCAGCAAGATTTAGACAGATGGGTCCCCCCTTTACTTATCCATTCAGGGCAGGGTCAGTGTCATCAAAATGAATATTTTGCCCAGGATATTTTATCCGCTCAACATGTTAAACATTCATCTTCTCTTAAGCTGGTTTAGTAAGCTCCATGGCATTATTTCCACATTTGTATGGCAAAATAAACCCCCTCCAAGATCATATGTGCGACTCTGTGCTCCCAAAAGCTTGGGAGGTCTCAAACTCCTAAATTTCTATCTGTACTATTTCGCCAGTCACTTGGCTAAGTATCTCTGCTGGGCCACTCCTCTTCCCGATAACAGGGATTCCCAGTATATTCCCTTATGGCTACAGATAGAGCATTACTTGTTTGGGTCCATGGGTATTACGCCAGCTAGCCTATGGTATGTCCCTCCCTGGGAACAGACCACCCCACCCCCGCGAGATACTGCCAGGGTGCAAAATTCCTATACTTTAGGTGCCCCAGGGCAGGCACCTTCATCTCTGAACATCTACCGCTATACAGTGCCTGCCCACTGGGCACCTAAGGAATTTGTGCACCCAGTCCATTTTTCTTTCTGTCTGTTTCGTTTGTCAGGACATCACTGTGTGTTTGGGAGCAGGGTGCAGTGAAGGAATGCTAACGTAATGGCCGATCACAAGACCCGTAACTCTGCGACAAGGTGCCGAGCACCAATTCATGCTTGCATTTGCGGCGTCAGCGCCTGCTGCTCTCTGTCTAAGAGAAGCAGCAGCACTTCCACAAGCAGTATTTGTGTAGTGGCCGGGGTGGGGGTCACTGGGAGAGCTAGTCATGCAGCCGCAGCTATTCTCAGCACATCTGAGCTGTGGACAGGCCACCTTACTCAGTCAAGTCAGCTGCCTTGTAGCTCGGGGCAGCATGTGGGGGGGCACTGTCAGACTATTCCCGCTAGACATCTGCAGCTGAAACTGACAAGCTACTTTTGGAAATGATGATGGGGAGGTGCGAAGAGCCGGCTTGGCGCATTTTCAGCAAGTGGGAATAGTCTGTCAACTGCATAGTGAGGCTTCAGACCAAGATGAGCTACGATTCTCGAACACCAAGGCGTGCCTGCGAGGAAGACTGCTGCACCTTGAAGCTCAAAAGGTACAAACTAATAGGGGCACTGAGAAGCCTTAGTGAATCATTTATTAATATAAGCAGTGCATAGATAGGTTTTACTGCTACAGAGGGGAAGGATGAGAGTACATTGATTTTACACTACTTTCTCTGTTCTGTGAGTTCCTGTTTTCAACTGCAGTATTTAGTGAGCTCTAGAAGTTGTTTAGAATGTTTTTCTGGCATGTGTGTTTATATCTTCTGAATGTCTTGAACTTTGTGGCGCCAGTGATTGGTCCCTAGATAACCTAAAGTAACTTGTGGGCAGAGAAGGTTGGTTGGTTATTAAGTCCTGAAGTTGGACTTTTTTTTGGTAAAATGTGTTTATTAAATGCAAGTAAAAACACTACTTGACACAGTCAACCTTATGCAACAGTTCGTGATACATTGAGTACATATAACAAGTACATTCACCTTACATAATAGTATTAAAAAAAACAACACTTAAAAGCACTTTTAAGAGCTTTCTTAGGCAAGGAGTGAGTGTAATGCTGGCCCATGCTAGGAGGGAGGAATGGACTCGAGGGAGCAGATGTAATTATCAAAAGCTCTTTTTGTTTTAGTAATGGGAGGTTATGAAAAACAGAAACAAAAAAAACTATGTGTACTGCCTCTAACAGATACTGCAACAGAAAGACTAGGCAGCCTTCAGCAGAGGGAGAAGAGGAACTCAGCCTCCAAAAGTAAGCTAGCTATAATAATCTAAATTAAAAAAAAGCTCTTTAGAGAGTTAGAGAGAGCTATTCTCTGCAGTGAGCTACTGAGGGATGCTCAGCAAGGTGATACTTGGTCCAACAACGAGGAAACTAAAATTATATAACATAAATGGGGAGGCATGGAAATCATTTTCTGGTCATGTATTTTTACTACTTAAATGCCCAAGTGGGCATGTACTTTTTTTCGCAAATTTCATACCCTGGATACTGCTACATTCTCCTCCAGCAAGGTGCATAGTCAACTTTGTAAATCTCTTAAATATGACCATCTGAAGGATATCTCCCAGACACTTTTTCACAATCCCAACTTGGTTATAGGGGGACGTATTCCAAGCCCGAAGGGTGTGGACCCAATTGCACGGGTTACAGTAAGTGAGTTAGTTAACCAAGGTAAGATGGGTACTGTCTCAAAAATACTGAAACAATTTCACCTACCACAGAAAAGTTTTTTTTTTAATCAAATTAGACACATGCTTATTCAGTAGTTTATTTATTTATTTGCTTTTGGTAACCAGGTAAGTGCGCTTGGCAACATAACCTGCCTATTTTCAGGCACGACCCAGGAGAGTACAATATGTCAATACAGCAGAGTACAAAATCATAATACAGCAGTGACAAACAATCAGGTAAGTGCAGTGGAACTGTCTACAAAATACATCAACAGAGGACTGCCATAGAGGATCATACATAACAGCAAACAGTGTGAAGTTATTGCAGCAAACCCTTAATAACAACAGGCAGTAGGCAATCATTCAGGAGGCCTAGCTGGGAGAGAGCAGTTCGGTAGGCCCAGCTAACCGTAGCTAACCATTTGGCTCCGGGTTATGGACTGTCAATTATGTGGAGGTGCTCAAAGAGCTAAATATGTACACACTGGAAGACAGAAGGGACCAGGGGCACATGATTGAGGTCTTCAGGCACATGAAGGGGGTAAACAGGGGAGAAGCAATCAGGGTGCTTCGAAGGAAGGAGGAGGGGGCAACTAGAGGACATGGGTGGAAGCTGGAGGGGGGACGATTCAGGGGAGAAAGGAGGAGGTGCTGCTTCACTGAGGGTGGTGGAGCCATGGAATGCACTGCCCAGGGGGCTGGTGGAGGCAGAGACGGTGGAGGGGTTCAAGAGGGGGTGGGACAGGTACAGGGGAAGGGTTCTGGAAGCAAAATCCAGTGCAGCAAGAATATCCGGAACTGGGAAGGGAGAAGCCAGAGAAGGCGAGGGCGGCAGCAAGGTCAGCTCCCAGGGTGGGGGCTGACCGAACAAGCAGACACGAAAGACCGTTAGGCCTATTCTGCTGGCATTTTAGTATGTTAGTAAGATCTCCAAGTGCATGCTTGGCAGCCCCATTCTGTATCCTGTCTGGTACTGACCCTGTTTAATAAACTTTACTCTATAGTTGGAGGGCAGTCATCTTATTGGGGGGACGCTTTTCCCTCTGGCCCACTTCAGTGGGGCAGGATTTGGCAAGGTGTGTATCAATATACTGCCAATGATAGGCTGAGGTTAGTTCAGTTCTTTATTTTACACAATATATATTATACTCCAGCCAAAATGTATGGGATGGGGAAGCTGTCAGACCCATTGTGTTTTAGGTGTGGTCAGGAGCAGGGGTCACTTCTGCACATATTCTGGGATTGTCCTAAGGTTGCTCCCCTTTCGTCTCTTATTGAGTCCAGGGCGGATCCCCTTTTGGGACTTCAAAATTTCTTTACCCCCCCAATGTTTGCGTGTTGGGGGACTACTCCTCTACTATGGTAACAGAGAGAGAGAGAGACGGTACCACATTACCCTTATATCCTTATCTGTGAAAAAGTTATTACTGAGGCACTGAAAAGACCAGCAGGTTCTCTCTTACCTGGAACAGGTCAAGGACCTTTTCTATAATTTACGGTTAGAGAAATCAATAGCCACACAATATTCAGGAGAGATAGAGAAGAGGGTAGAGGAGGGGGTGTAGCGCTGACAGTCAAGAATGGCATAGTGGTTAGTGGAGTGGAGGAGGCTGATGGAGTGGAAACGATCTGGGTAACTCTGCAAACAAGGGGAGGCAAAAGATTGAAAATAGGGGTGGTGTACAGACCCCCCACAATGGATGAGGCCCTGAAGGAAAAATTAGTTGAGAACATCAAGGGGCACTGTGACCGTGGAAAGGGTAGGGTGGTGGTCATGGGGGACCTAAATATGCCAGGGGCAGACTCGGACACTATGACATCAGCAGTGGCCAGGGAGCAAAGACTGATGGATGTATTTCAGGATGCCTTCCTGGTCCAACAGGTGGGGGAACCTACTAGGGAGAGAAGGATACTGGATGTTGTCCTTGCAGACAGTGACCAGATAAGGGGTCTAGAGGTGTGGAGACCACGCCACGGTCTGGTTTCTGCTGTGTCTGGGGGAGGATAACCGCTCAAATACAGTAGTAGTGGACTTCAGGGGGCAGACTTCGTGGGTATGGACAGGATTCTAAGGGGGAGCTTGAACAAGATTAGGCCAGACATGGATCTTGGCAGCTTGTGGGAGACCATTAAGAAAGGGGTGCAGGAGGCTACTAGCTCATGTACAATGGTAAGACATACAAATGGTAGAGCCAACAAGCCGTGCTGGTGGACCAGGGAGGTACAAGAGGTGGTGAGGGATAAAAAGGCTGCCTATGCATGTTTTAAGCACTCCAGGTGGACAAGGGAGAGAGAAGACTACGAGATAACAGCAAGGAGAGTCACCAGAGCAGTGAGGGGAGCCAAGGCGAGGATGGAGCAAAATATGGCTAGGGATATCCGGAGGGGGTGGAAAGGGATTTTATAGATATATAGCGGAGAAGAGAAAAGGGAGACCACAGATCTCCAGGATTAGGACTGGGGAGTGATGGGCTCAGGAGGCGGGAGAGCAGGCAGAGGTACTAAATAAGTACTTTGCCTCAATACTTATGGAAGGCGTCAGGGGATCCATTCAGCCGGAAGGAAGGGGGAGACAGCTGAGCGGAGAGGTCAGATGGAGCTGAGAGGACCGGAAGAGGCTGGGGCACTGGGTGGGCCAGGCCTACAAGGGGATGGGTGTTTAATTAAGGGGGGGTTTTGAGGGAGAAAATCACAGAGGACAGGGTGAGGGAGGCCCTTCGGGCGCTGAAAACTGAGAAGGCACCGGGACCGGATGGGCTGCATCCGAGGGTACTGAAGAAACTGGCGGACGAACTAGCAGCTCCACTAGCTGCACTTTTCAACGCCTCTCTGCAGACAGGATGGGTGCCTCAAGTGGTGCCTATCCACAAAGGGGGGGTTTAGGGAAGAGATGGGAAATTATAGGCCTGTCAGCCTAACGTCTGTGGTAGGCAAACTAATGGAGGGCTTCATCAAGGAGAAGCTCGGGAGGCAACTGGAAAGGTTGGTGACGGGGACCCTGGACCGACAAAGACTGGTGGACGTCCTATATCTGGATTTCAGTAAGGCGTTTGACTCGGTACCCCACATCGGGTTGTTGACAAAGTTGGGGGGGATTGGGGTGGGAGGACAGTTGCTTAGATGTGTAGAAAATTGGCTAACGGAAAGAACTCAGAGGGCAGTGGTTGGGGATAGTCGCCTCCCTTAGGAAGGTCTTCAGTGGGGTTCCCCAAGGTTCGGTACTGGGGCCACTCCTGTGCAATGCCTATGTCTCCGATATAGGGAGTGGGGTTAGGAGTAGGACGAGCCTCTTTGCGGAGGACTCAAAACTGGGAGCACTGGCAAACAGGGAGGAAGCGAGAGAGACAGTCCAGAGGGATCTGGATACCCTGGAGGGTTGGTCAAGAAGGTGGGGACTGAGGTTTAATCCAGGGAGGTGTAGGGTGCTGCATCTGGGGGGTCAGAGGCCCAGGTCATGTATACACCCTGGGAGGGATCCCACTGCAAGCCACAATGAGTGAAAGGGACCTGGGGGTGGTGGTAGACACCAAAATGAATAATACTGAAAACTGCAGATGATCTACGGCAAAGGCAAACAGGATTCTGGGCTTCATAGCCCGGGAATTACGTCCAGGAGGAGGAGGAGGGAGGTGATCCTCCCTCTGTATAATGCCTTGGTCAGGCCGCATCTTGAGTACTGCATGCAGTTCTGAAGACCTCACCTTAGGAAGGACATAGCATTGCTGGAGAGGGTTCAGAAGAGGGCAACCAGGATGATGCAGGCCATGAGTGAAAGAACCTATGAGGAAAGGCTGGAAGTCCTTGGGCTGTACTCACTGGAGGAGAGACGGGGGGACATGAAAGAGGTCTTCAAATATGTGAAAGGGAATAACGGGGCAGAGCCAAAGAAATGGGGCACAACCAGGGGGCATGAGTGGAAGCTGGAGGGGGGAATTACAGGGGAGAATGTAAAAGGCATTACTTCACTGAGAGGGTGGTGGGGCCATGGAATGTACTGCCTGGGAGTCTAATGGAGGAGGGCACAGTGGAGGGCTTTCAGAGGGGGTGAGACAGGTGCATGGGTATACTGAAGCCGAAGATGACCCTCTCGGGGGCTGGGGGGTGGAGGGGTGAGGGCCCAATAGGGGCTGGCTACCAAGCAGACACAAAAGACCATTAGGCCTATTCTGCTGGCTTTTAGTATGTTTAGTATGTAATATTAGGGATACAATGTCCCAATATCGAACTAGGTGGGAAAAGCTTTATATCCTCTGGTCCACTGCCTCTGCCCCTTAACTTTACTTGACTAGGTTTCTTTCTGCTTCCTGACTCCAAGTAGCAGGTATTAGGGATCCCTCTTATTGATTATACATTTCTACTTCTATACGCTTAACGCTCACTCCCCTATCCTTAGCTGTACTGCTTGGATGGGTATTAACAAGTGTTTTATTGGTCTTTCTGTATGTTATACTCTGTGTAACCTCAGCTCTCCGGGGACTTAGATGGGTTTTTCTGTTTTCTTTCACATCAAAATTGTACCCTGCTCTGACTAGCTGTAATATCCCAACTGTGATTGTTATGTTGTACTTTCCATGGATGGATATTATTGAACTTGAATAAAGTATATTTAATAAAAAAAAAAAGGACTCAACATCAAATTACCAGCTACATCAACAATTTCTACAGAATGTGAGCAACTGTAACTTTTTTTTTATCTAGGGTTAATCTGAGGCCTAACAGGGTTGACAGTGTCCCTTTAATAATTAGTCCTAAACCAAATAAATAAAAACAGTAAAAAGTCCTTGTTAGGTCTAAGGAAGCAGGAGGGGTGGCTCACGAAGTGGAGCAAAAGTGTTCAAGAAGTAATTAAAAGCCCTTTTCAGGACTAAGCGGACGTTGGGGTTTTAATACCCCTCCCCTCCAAAAATAATAATAATTAGCACATTTAAGGCAGCAGCCTTAATTAAGCAGGCCAATGGCAGAATAATTAACAGTCATAAGGGGTTAGCCTGTGAGAAGGGAGGGAGGAGAAGTCCTTTTCAGGGCTGAGCAGATGGAGGAAAGTACAGTTACGTAAGAACTTACCGTAACAGTAGATCTTCGAGAGAGGTTCCTTCACTAGGTCATCACAAATAGGACTGATGTCGGGCCGCACGGCAAACTTTTCTAGCAATCCCTGACAGGGGACCGCCCACCCGACGTCACGTGACCGATGTCAGCATGCCGGTATATAGCGGGCAGTCCCAACGCCCGCCGGAGCCAGGAAGAGGCCTAACAACAGGAGCGAACAGGATTGGAGATCCTCTAAAAATTAAAATGAGGGGAAAGAGGGAGGGAAAAATATGACCTACTGAAGGAACCTCTCTCGAAGATCTACTGTTACGGTAAGTTCCTACGTAACTGTACTATCTTACTTCAAGAGGGTTCCTTTAGTAGGTCATCACAAATGGGACAGAGTCCCAAGCAGTCCCTCTAAGGAGAGACCGAGAGAAACTAGGGAGGGGGCAAAACAAAATCCACGGAAAAAACTGAAGTCCGAAAAGGACCCAGCCTAGGACAACAGACCCTGCAGGACAGCTAGACTAAAGCCAGCCCTCCGCCTAGAAGCAATGTCCAAACTATAATGCTTGGTAAAGGTATGGACAGAACTCCAAGTAGCGGCCGCACAAATATCCACTGCAGAAACATTACGAAGGAAGGCTGCAGAAGCAGCCATGCCCCTAGTAGAATGATCCATGATGGAGCCCAGGAGGGGTTTATCATACTTCTGATAACAGTATCTAATGCAGTTGCCCAACCATTTGAAAAGGCCCTGCTTGGAAACCGGTTTGCCTTGTGTTCGTTGTGCAAAGGAGACAAACAATTGCTCGCACGAGCGAAAGTCTTTGGTTCGCTGTGTGCAACACCGGAGAATCCAGTGGACATCCATCGTATGGAGGATTGCCTCACCCTTTAGCAGGAGTCGGATAATATACTGGAAGCTCTACGGATTGGTTCAGAGTAGCTTCCAACACCACCTTTGGAAGGAACCTCGATGGGTTCTGAGAATCGCCCTGTCCAGGTGAAAAATTAGATAAGGCTCCTTACAAACCAGAGCATGAAGCTCTGAAATTCTTCGAGCTGAAGTGATAGCAACCAGAAATACAGGTTACTCACCTGTAACAGGAGTTCTAGGAATGGTATATGTTGTTCATCCACACTTATTGGCAGGTTCCTTGCCGCTTTAAATCTTGCCGGAAGGTCTTCAAGCTGGCTCCTCCCACCCTCCTGGGTGGTAAAACTCTTGGCTCCGCCCCATGATGCCAGATCTAGCCTGCTGGAAGCCAGGTTGCGTGTCGAAGCCGGGGAGGTCAGGTGGGTTGTGTGGATGAACAACATATACCACTCCTATACTATAACTCCTGTTACAGGTGAGTAACCTGTATTTCTAGGGACGTGGATATGTTGTTCAATCCACACTTACTGGCAGACTCCTAGCAGTTCTCCGGGAGGAGGGAGGCAAGGCACGCAGCCCCTACTTAGGAAATAAGGACTGGAGAACCAAGGTCCCAAATCCAGCATCCCAGTGTAACTCAAGGTCGATGTGGTAGTGGGTAATGAAGGTGTGTGCCAACTTCCAGGTAGCAGCCCTGCAGATTTCCTGGATAGTGACGTCACTGAAAGCAGCCACAGAAGCAGAGGTATGGTGGGTAGAATGAGCTCTTATCCCTTTGGGAGGCTCCATGCCCGCCAACCTATAGCAGAGATCTATGCAGGAGGTGACCCACCTGCCTATCATCCGCTTGGCTGCAGGTCTGCCAGGTGCGGCTTCAGCGTAGGTGACAAACAGCTGGCAAACCTCTCCCCGAACTTCAGCCGTCAGCTCCTTATAATAAGAGAGTGCTCTTCTAGGGTCCAGAGTATGGAGCCTATATTCGGCCTCCAAGGTGTGACTGGGGTAGAACACCAGCAGAGTCAACACCTGGTTAAGGTGAAACTCCGACACCACCTTCGGAAGGAATTTCGGGTTGGGGCGCAGGACAACCTTGTCCCTGTGGAAGACCAGATAAGGAGACTCGATGGAAAGCACCTGGAGCTCTCCCATCCTTCTGGCTGACGTGATAGCCACCAAGAAGGCAGTCTTCCACGACAGGTGAGAGATGTCACACCTGTGCATCGGTTCGAAAGGCTTGCCCATGAGCTTAGCCAATACCAGCAGTAGATCCCACAGAGGTGGAGTTTCTCGGACCGGAGGGGATATATGATCAAGGCCTTTGGAAAAGCGCCCGACCACCTTCTCCTGCGCCACCGACTGCTTGTCGGCCCGCGCCCAGTAAGCAGATATGACTGCCAGGTGCACCTTAAGGGTCGACCGAGGGCCCAAGCTGAGAAAGGGACCACAGGTAGTCCAAAATGCTAGCCAATGAACAGGAGGAAGGGTCCAACCCCTTATCCTGACACCAAATGGAGAATCTCTTCCATTTGAAGGCATAGCATTTTCTGGTCGACTCCTTATGGGATGCCTCAACGACGCTGAGGACCTCGTCGGAAAGACCTAAGGCCTAGAACTCTAGCCGCTCAGGAACCAGGCAGTCAAGTGCAGGGATTGAAGGTCCGGGTGGAGTACCTTCCCCTTGTTGACTGAGATCAGGTCCGGGCGGGCTGGAAGCCGCCTCAGGAGCGTGGAGCTGAGACCGAGGAGATCTGGATACCAGAACTGGCGGGGCCAGTCTGGGGCTACCAGAATCATCTGCGCCTTGTCCCTCTTCACCTTGAGAAGCACCTTGTGGATCAAGGGAAATGGAGGGAAGGCGTAGAAGAGGCCCGGGGTCCACGGCCTCGAGAAGGCATTCCCCTGCAGCAAGCCCTGCTGAGGGGGGTGGGCATGGAACAGCCTCAGCTTCACATTCTCCCTGGAGGCAAACAGGTCCACCTGAGGCATGCCCCAGTGGGAGAACAGATCTTGTACTATCTCCGGCAGGAGAGACCACTCGTGAGATGCAGCGCCTATCCGGCTTAGGGCATTGGCCAGACTACTGGAGGCTCCTGCCACATGGATGGCTAGGAGATCCGCCTCCAGGCTGATCACAAGAGACCAAGTGCGGAGAGCTTCCTTGCAGAGAGGCAAGGAGTGCATCCCGCCCTGTCGGTTGAGGTAGTACATGGTCGTGGTGTTGTCCGTCTGGACCTGGACCACTTGACCCAGTACAAACGGAGTAAAGGTGGGAGGGCTAGTCGGACCCTGCTCAAAGCTCCAGCAGGTTGATGTCACATCGAGACTCTTGAGGGGACCAGAGGCCATGAGTTCTGAGCTCCCCCAGATGGGCACCCCAACCCATCAGAGAGGTGTCAGCTGTCAGAGTGACAGTCAGCTCGGGGCGGACAAACGGGATACCCTCCTGCAGATGAGCTGGAACAAGCCACCACTGGAGGCCGTCCCACATCTCCTGGGTCACGGTCACTGGCTGGTCCAGAGGACCGGAGCACTGTGACCATTGGTGGGCCAGCCCCCACTGCAGGGGACGCATATGCCAGTGGGCCCAACGGACCACGCTGGTGCAGGCCGCCATGAGGTCCAGAAGGCGCAGGAAGTCCCAGGCAGGGCGCAATTGCCCAACCAGAAATGACTGGGTAAAGGAGGAAAGGACCTCGGCCCTGTCCACTGGGAGCCGTGCTCTGGCTCAAAGAGAGTCGAGCTCTGCCCCGATGAACTGAAACACCTGCGATGGCACGAGTTCCGAGTTGGCCTCGTTGATGAGAAGGCCAATCTGAGAGCAGACCTGGAGGGCCAGATCCCTGGACCGCTCCACCTCAATCTGGAAGGGGCTGCAATCAGCCAGTCATCCAGGTAAAGGTATACCTGGACCCCTCGGCGCCACAGGAATGCTGTCACCACTGCCATGCATTTGGTGAAGACCATGGGAGTTGGAGAGAGGTTGAAGGGCATGGCCCGTAACTCGTAAAGGGATCCCTCTGCCCTGAAACGGAGGAATTGCTGGTGAGACGGACGGATGGGGACGTGAATGAACGTGTCCTGAAGGTCCGGAGAACAGAACCACACGCTTCGTTCCAAGGATGGAATGATCTGAGCCAGAGTAACCATCCTGAAGATGCAAGACCTTAGGAACTTGTTTAGGTCGTGTAGGTCGAGAATGGGGCACCAGCCCCCCGTCCGTTTTGGGACCAGGAAGTACATGGACACAAACCCTGGGTCTGGAGGAGGGTCCACCGCCTCCCTGATCACCTCCTTCTGGAGGAGCAGGGTAATGTCAGCTCGATGAGCCGACAGAGATGCTGCGGAACCCGTAGCCCCCCCCCCCATGGGGCGACGGCTCGAAAGGATGGGGACTGCTCGAATTCCAGAGGCAGCCCTTTGCCTACCACTTCCAATACCCAGCGGTCCGTGGTGATAACGGACCAGGCAGAAAGGAAGTGGCGGAGCCGTGCCCCCACGGGGGAAACACGGGGAGGAGTGACGAGGTTGGGGGTGACACCACTCAACCAGTCACTGGGCAGGCTTGGAGGAAGGGCCAGCCGAGGAGCTGCCTGGGCCTTTTCCTCCCGGCTTCCTGCTGGAGAAAGCAGCAGGCTTGGCTTTGGGGTGCCAAGTGCGAGCCTGCTGGCCCTGATGCTGGTGTTGCTAGGCCGGACGTCCCACAGGGGCTGAAGGACGAAAGGGCTTACGCTGCTGCTGGTGGCCTTTGTCCTTCTGGGCAGACATGACTGAATCCAAGGTGGCATTGGAATTCTCGATCCATTGGAGATGACCCTCCACCCCAGGACCGAACAAGTCGGTACCCAGGAAGGAGATGTCTGCCAGCTTGTGCTGGGTATCCGCCGTAGATGGTGGAGATCCCCAGCCGCTTCAGTGCACATGGCCACCGAGGCCGCCACTGACTGGGCACACGAGTCAGCGATGTCCAACGAAGTTTGGAGTTGCTGTTTGGCTACCGCCCTTGTCCCTGGTCCTGCACCTGCTTGACCGTCATTTGAAGGTTAGCTGGGAGATGAGGAATCACCTCATCCAGGAAGCCCAAAAGGACGTGTGAAAAGTGTGCCATCAGGACGGCAGAGCTAGCCTGACGAAGGCCTAGGAAGGAAGCAGCATATATCCTTTCCGCCCTGAGTAGTCCAATTTCTTGGACTCCTTATCGGGTGGTTTGTCCACATCCCGAGCGTTCCCGGAATGCCAGAAAACGAGGTCGGTCACTAACCCCTCCACAGAGGGGTGCTCCGAGAAACCGGAGAGTGAACCTGTAGGGACCGCATACTTCCAAGCCATCCTGGCCGACGGTGCTGGACAAGAAGCTGGCCACTGCCACAGCTCCAGCGTCGGGCCAACAATGGCTTCGGCCACCGGAAGGCCTCCGAGGGCATCTCGCCCAGTATCTCCGTGAGGACATTGGCCAGTTTTTAAATGGGTTCGAGCTTCATCGCAGTGGATTCTGAGGAGAGTCGAAGCATTCTTAAGAACGAGGATGGGCTCTCGTTCACCAGCTGACCCCCAGTGGACTCCAAGTCAAGCGGTCTGGAGAACAAGGAGTAGTCGTTGTCAGACTCCGAGTAGTCTGAACAGCTGCCGAGCGCCCGAGCCACCCTCCACATGCAGAGGTCGATCGGGAGTGAGGGCGACCGACAACCTATGGGGCAAACCCTGACCCAACCAGGAATCCTTGGTCAGGGTCCCAGTCTTCGGTTGAGGAGGCGGAGGTTCCACCTCAATGGGTGGTGCAGCTGGTTTCGGCCGAACAACTGGTGCCAGTTTCGGCTCCTCGACCACTACGACAGGTTGTTTCGGCCGCTCCGGTGACAGCCACTTAATGGCTGGAGAAGGTGAAGGAGTCTGCTTATTCCCGGACAATAAGAGCTGCTGCCACATTAAATCCTCGTAGTGCCGACGCATCTTGCACCGGAGCCTATCCTCCAAAGAGGACGACGAGGATGAGCGGCACCGCCACTTTCCATGGTGCCAAGACAGAGACAGCCAAAGGCGGGACCAGCTGGACCTGGAAGAGGTCAGAGACCTTCGGGGATTCCGAGGATGCGTCAGAGAGGAGGCGGGGGAAACCCGCTCCTCCCTCGGTTCAGGGACCTTAACCAGGGACTCCGGCACAGGAGGCACAGGCAAGTCCTCGGTTTCCACCGGGGGAACCAGTGAAGAAGAGTTGTCAGCTTCTCCAGTTGACAAACCGGCCAACGGGTCGAGAAAAATCTCGACTGCATCGATGGGTATCTCAGCCAGCTGATCTGACGGGGACACCGTGAAGCCAGCGGCCTTAGACGCAACCTCGACCGAAGTCGACTGTTGACTATCCAGAGAAGGGGATCTCTCCCCCTCCCACGAACATCGATGTGGGACTTACCTTTGGAGTCCTCCTTTTTGGACCGACTGGAATGCCCCAATGGTCCTTCTCCCTTGGTGGAGAGGGAATGAAAAAGCTCCTTAAAAGAAGCTATATAAGACGAGCCTAAGGAGAGCGGGATAAATGCAGCGACCGAGGAAGATGAAGATGCGGCCTCCTCCTCCTCGAGGGCGATCATCTGCTCCAGCTGGTCTGCCAAGCCCGCCGCTGGACACCGCCCAATGGGCCTCCTTCAAATTAACCGGAGGATAACGTTTTTCAGGACGCCCCAGAAACAGTCAAGCAGTGCTGTCCTCCATGACCGAACCCGAAAAGGATTTGCATAATTCACAAGCCTGCGAGTCATGTCCAAGTCCTAGGCAGTAAACGCATGTGGAGTGTGGGTCGGTCCGGGACATCATCTCGGCCTACAGGGGCACCAACGAAATCCGGGAGTCGATTTGTCCATCACAGCTACGAGAGAAAAAGAAGACTGAAGTCTTTTAAACTTTAGAATAAGTTTCAGTTTAACCAAAGAGTGTGGATCCAGGCCTAAAACGCAGAGCGCTAAGGAGGGAACCTGAGCTTCCAAGCGGTAAGGAAGATCTGGAGTCATGGGGCGAGCCGAGAGTTTTACCACCCAGGTGGGTGGGAGGAGCCAGCTTGAAGACCTTCCGGCAAGATTTAGCAGCAAGGAACCTGCCAGTAAGTGTGGATTGAACAACATATCCACATCCCTAGAATTCTGTGTTATTCATTTTGCTGTCCACCACTATCCCCAAGTCCCTCTCGCCCAATGTGACTTGCAGTGTGGTCACCTCCAGGGTGTATGCATGTCCCGGGTTTCTGCCCCTCAGATGCAGCCCCCTACATTTCCCTGCATTGAACTTCAACCCCCACTTCCTTGCCCACCCCCCAGGTTATCCAGATCCCCCTGCAGGGCCTCTCCCCTCTTGCCCGTCTGCCAGTGCTCTCAGTTCTGAGTCATCCGCAAAGAGACTCAACCTACTCCTAGCACCCCACCCTATGTAAAGATGTAAATTCCAGGAGTACACGAGGATGCAATAGTTGCCTATCTATTCTGAACATTTACAGGATTCAAAACGTGCACACGAATGTCACACTACAGGAAATTATTTGGAACTGAAGGTTTGGATTTACTCTGCATTTTCTTCTTTACTAAGCACAAAGCTCTGTGAAAAGCCAATCGTTCACCAAGACACATCAATAGTTTGATATTTCTTGCTTTATTCAAATTTCATTAGTTTGTAGCATTTCAGTTTTTTAGCAAAGGGAAACACCAGTACAAAAAAACGAGCGAGACACAGCAAAGGCAAAGTGGCCGCAACTGATGGGGCTGTATCCAACTATTTTCTGTGCTGTTAAAGACTGAACAACTTCCACCAAATGGAACCCCCTTTTCCCACAAAATCCCCCCCAACCCCGGCAAGAGATGTCAGCAGTAAGTCAGAGTCACTCAGCAGGACGTGACCAAGCTTCTGATGTCTTCCCCCTCCCACCCATGACTCTTGCAACTCCTAATCTTAAAACTGTCCCAAAGACACTAAAGGTGATCAGGAAGGTTGACATGCCATGCTCCCTCCCCAAGGAAACCAGAGATTGACACCTTACTTCCACCTCCTGCCTGCACTGGGTTCTGGTGTTTGCCTGTTTAGCAAGCAGTTCCCGAGCCACCATGATTCTAAGCTAACTCCAGGAAAACCATGCTGTGCCTGAATCTACATCTTTTCTTATCCTTCACCTCCCCAAATGACTCACATTCTACAACTGCATCCAAAACTTGCAAAATGGAGCACTGTTCTCCAGCTACCAATGCAAGAAGAATTATGGTGTACAGTATTAAGTTTAAAGAGCTATTGACGCCTCAAAGAAAACTTTAAAAAGCATAATAATTAGGTACAATTCTGCCTGCATTCCATTTAGTTTATATATTTTTCCCTCCCATTACTACAAAAATCTGCATGAATATATGATCTTTATCCCTTAGAATTCCCTAAGAGTCTATCTGCCTCTATTGCTTACTCCCTACTTCAAGTCAATCCTCTGTTGTAACATCACAATCTGTTGCCATGGGAGTAACTGATATCACAAATAGTGCTCTGTGACTTCAGGTAGGGAGAAAGCAGCAGGAATAGACAAACTCTTCAGGAGCAAAGATCCTGTTTTCATACTAATGACCTCAGTAATAAATAATGGGAAGGAGGAATACAGCACTAATGGGAAAAACAAGCTGAGCTGTGTCTAAATATTAGGTTTTGTTAAAGTTCTCCTGAACGTGTCACCAGCTCTTTAACCAGAAAATGAAGCCAAGTAAGAAATTATATGACAACAGATACCACACACGATTCTTTCACTTCACAGCAGGGCTATGCCTGCATCAGATTATCACTGAAGGAGCATCATCTGCAATATCGCTACACATCGGCCCTGACACACATCTAGTGAATTTTAACCAGTAACTTTTGTACTGAGCTTTCCTTTGAGCCAGAAGTAAACAGATACACACTGTCTCTGTGCAATGACATCACCAGTCAGTATCCCCCCCCCCCGAACAACACACGAAAATCACAAGGCATTGGCTAACATTGCTCAGAAGGCATTCCCCCCATTCACACCCCACAGAGGAAAGAGGTGATAATACAGGTATTTAACACAATATAAACTTTTTTGATCTTACAGCCAGGAAAAATCTGCCTTAGAAAATTCTGAAAGCAAACAGAATCAGTTTCCCTGAAGCATTTATGCATGGTGGTAACTCCATGCTTTATCATGTTGAAAGCCAAACTCTGGACCATAAACCTGCTACAGTTATAGCACTTGGAAGCCAGAAAAAGTGAAAAGACATGCTAGTAAGACTTCTGAGAAAAGAACATTATTCAAAGATAAGGCATAAAGGGTACAGTGTGTTACAGCACGTTTTTGTTGCCTGATCCCCATTCCAGTCCTTTCACAAGGAAGGGGGAAAAGAATTCCACACTGTATAAAATCAAGTATCCTCAAAAACACCAACAAAAAAGGGATAATTAACCACTCCAGATTTGGTGACTTTAGAATTACCAAATCAAGCACGGGCAACATTTAAGCTGGAAGTTGTTAAAAAAAAAAAAAAAAACACTATAGCAGTTTTTTTCCAGATTGTCACCTAAACTTTACAGGAAAAGTGAAAAAAACTCAGCTACACCTTAAAAGATATTTGTATCTACAGCCTGTTGAACTGCAGTAGCAGTGCTCTTACAGACATAGGGCCACATGCCCTTTACTCACAAGCCCTATCTGTGCCGTCCCCCTGATACACTGATATAAGCATCTGTGCCAGGGTGCATGTCAATGGGACACAGCATCTGATGTCAGACAAATAAGGCAGAATTTCTGGGAATTTGGTGTGGGACAACATGATTTTTTATTTTTGTTTTTGGAGTTCCATGTCCCAAGTAGTCCATTTCTACCTCGAGTCAAGTAGTGATGTGGCTACTTAAACAAATGATATTTTAAATTAAATGCAGAAATGCTAAGCAAAACATGCTATGGCTTTTGGCAGCTTATACACTGCACTGAATACAGCACACAGTAATAACTAGTAGGAACACAGTTAACGGTATTAAGGCTAAACATGCCTTTGTTAACAAGAATGGAAATCTGAACATCCCCTGAATATAAAACTGACTTTATGTTGTCCTATTTAGTGACATCAATTTCATTATTTGAAAAAAAAAAAAACTGTTGCCCTTGCATTCCACTAACGTTTGTGGGAACCCATAAAAAAGGTGGACTGTTTACTTACAAGTAATTTTTTTTTCCTTTTTTTCTTTCTTTCTCTAGCACCACTGGGCCTGACCAGAGAATCTTCTTCCATCACCCTCAATGCCTCTTTCCTCTGCTTGGAACCCCTGGTAACAACCACACAGTGCCTCTCCTGCCTCTGAACAAGCAGCCTGTGGCTTATCCCCTGGAGACGGGACCCTGGAGGAGGGGCCAGGTCTTTGGGAGACGTACTATTTTTTGACTGGATGGGAGACCAGAAGGAGGAGCCAGTGAGGAGTTGAGGCAAGCAGCATATAGGGTAGTGAGATGAGGGCATTTCATCTGTCCCAGGTCAACCCTCCATTTTTTTCATTCCTGTAGCCCAACCCCATATCCCTGTGACAGGGCGTGCTCCTGAGGGGCCACCCAGCACTTCGCCTTCTCTGGGCTGGAGGGGTGAGCAAGCCCAACCCCTCCTCCAGACACCTCTGCCTACCCACTTGGGGGGAGGGGGGAGGCTTCCAGGTCCCAATCCAAGCGAGGGGGTGCCTGTTGATGTAAGGCCGTTCTGTAAGGCACCACAGGTTCATTCCCCCTCACGAAACCCCACCTCCCCTGGGCCACGAAGGGCAGTTGTGCACTGCAAAGAGGTGCCCTCCTTCCCCAGGGCAAAAGGCATCCAAGATAGCAGCCAGAACCCCGCATCCCTGGTCAGCACCAGACATCCCAGGCTCTGGGCCAAATTTGGGAGTTCTGGATAGCAGGCAGAAGCACTACTGCTGTGCTAGCAATCCTGCTGTCAGTAAATCTTTGCCAAATCTTTTTTTATTTCTATCACAGAGGTTGGCCAGAGAAGGACCTCCTTCAACAACACTTACCCCCACTGCATGTCACAGTAACTGAACACAACTGGCCCTCCCCCTCGTGACTAATACCACTGGTACTCCAAGCTTGTCCCCTAAATGGGTGCTCCATGGACTGATCAGAGGGAAGTGAAAACAGGTGAGCAAGGATCCCCGTGAACAGATCCACTGGACCGAAGGAGAGGAGCATGCTTCATCTGCCTGCTCAAGATGTCTATTTTTCAGCCTGTTTTTAATCCTGGTCATTGAGAATTCACCACCATGTATGTTCTGATGAGCAGATTTCTTGACAGCATCCCTCACCTACCTGCTCTGCATGCCTCAACACACAGCAAGCAGCAGCTGGTAGGAAAGCAGCTAAAACAACAAAGCACCCTCCCCAGAGGAGAAGACTGCTGAACACCTAATGCACTAGATTTGGGGTGTGAACAAGGGTTGTCACAGTGTGTCAGAGTGCTCCCCTTCCCCACCACTCGATGCCACAGAGCCAGTGTCCTTGCTGATACAACTGGGATTATATTCCTGGTTTCAGTTAGAACGGCCTTACCAGATCTACAAGGGATAATTGCATACTTTTAATTTGTACTAGGGCACCTTGTAAGAAACAATTAAACTTCTCATAACAACATTATGGAAGGTGTAATAGACTAAGTCCAACCCTACACACACACACACACACACACACACACACACACACACACACACACACACACACACACACACACACTTACTTTAAGGCAATTTTTAAATTTACAACATGGTACAAAGTAAAAGGAGACATCAGTTTAATTCTGAAGGTCACAGGCTGAGCTCTGGAAACGCTAAACCTTTACAGCTTCCTCTAATCTAAACCCTCGGCTGACAGAATCTAGAATCTGGCTACTAAATTATTAGTCACTCTAGCCTAGTGGACTTTTTGAAGGATGCTTTATTTATATGACTAAAAAGACACACTAAAAAGTGTGATGGCTTCCCCTCTCCACCCCCGGTACATTTGTGTGTGCGTGGTTTTTTTTTGGGGTGTCACGTGACCAATTTTATTGATGGGGGCGTGTTGATCAGAACATCAGTTAAAATTCCCCATCTCTCAGGATAAGTACACTAGGATCTTTAACTTCTGCCTGGACAGCCACCACAGATGGGCAAAAGGGACCCAAGTTCGGCTCATCTGAAGGCCAGCACCTCAACAGTGCAGTACCCCCTAGTGTTGTACTACAGTCTCAGTACTGGGTATTAGTCCAAGCTCTTGGTGTGGGACTCCATGGCCATCCAATATTCCACCCAAGAGGTGAGCATACAACCTACTGAATAACTGACACTGCTTGAGATGCAAACACAGAGGCAGATTTGCAGAGTCTGGGAAACAAATTTAGTCTTACAAAGTTCACAGTGTCTGTAAAGAACTTGTTTCCAGCCTTTACTATTGATATTTAAATCTATTGGTCAAAGACTTACATAATGCTGAAGCTTTCCTTTCACTCCTGTAAGAAAGAATATTCCTGTCTCTGCTTTTGCTGAACTCGAAGACAGACTGTACACTAATGTTGAATTCAGAAGCTGGGGGGGGGGGGTGCACTAACCCACCTGCCTTTGAGCTGTTCCAGTACTAAAGAAGTTCTACTATCTGTCCAATACAGTTTGCCACACTATCTTGTAGACTGCAATACAACTGGCACAGGTCTACCGGCAAATGTTAGTCATTTTTACATGAGGCTACTAAAAATTTTCCTTCAACTATGTCTGCTGGCTTGCACTGGAGGACAGGCACTGGAAGGGGATGTAGCCTACCATTTACAGCACAGGCTAATGAACCAGAAAACATCAGTTTCAAATCTTATTGTTACTGTGTGACCCTGGGCAAGTCTCTTGACCTCCCTGGGCTTTGGTCACCCTCAGCTTAGCAGGAGGAACCCACTGTAAATGAGATGCTGCATTAGAAATTCCACTCCCTCCCTTTGATCTCCCCATTGGGTTCCCTCTTTTTCATGAAACCCATGGCTGTTTCATGATAGGGGCGAGAAGACAATGACATCCATGTGGAAAATAAAGATAATAATTCACACCAAAGTTTCAAGAAAAAGCTGGTTCACAAACTTAGAAACAGACAATGACAGCAGAAAAAAACAACTGGTCCATCCAGTCTGCCCATAAACCCCAACAAACCCAAGACCTATTGTTCAGACAGGTCTCGAATACCCTACCTCAATCTGTTAGCCTCACAACCTTGTGGAGTTCCACGACTGGGTGACGAGTGCCCTGGATCAGGATAGGCCGGTGGATGTCCTCTTTCTAGACTTCAGCAAGGCATTTGAATCTGTACCCCACAGTGGCATGCTGGCTAAGCTGGGGGAAATAGGGGTTGGGAGGCAGATGATCAGGTGGATAGGGAATTGGCTTTCGGAGCGCATCCAGAGGGTGGTAGTTGAAGGGACAGTCTCACCCCCAAGGAAGGCCATTAGTGGGGTCCCCCAGGGATCGGTCCTGGGGCCACTCCTGTTTAACACCCATTTCTCCGACATATGGAAGGGTATCCAGAATGAAATAAGTCTCTTTGCGGATGACTCGAAGCTGGGAGCATTGGTGGATGGGGAGAAGGGAGAGTGGCCCGGGAGGCTCTGGACAGGTGGTCGATAAAGTGGGAACTGAAGTTTAATGCTGAGAAATGCAAGGTTCTGCACTTGGGGGCCAGTAACCAGGTCAAGTGTACACCCTGGGGGGGAGACACATTAAAAGTCTCAAAGGGCTAGAGGGATCTGGGGGTGGTGGTGGATGTTAAAATGAACTCTGAGACTTATAGAAGGGCAGCGGCCAAGGCCAATAGGATACTGGGATGCATCGCTAGGGGGATTACCTCCAGAAGGAGGGAAATACAGGTTACTCACCTGTAACAGGAGTTCTAGGAATGGTATATGTTGTTCATCCACACTTATTGGCAGGTTCCTTGCCGCTTTAAATCTTGCCGGAAGGTCTTCAAGCTAGCTCCTCCCACCCACCCGGGTGGTAAAACTCTCGGCTCCGCCCCATGACGCCAGATCTGCCCGCTGGAAGCTCTCAGGTTGTGCGCCGGCCGGGAGGTCGAGGAACAGGATGAACAAATATACCATTCTAGAACTCCTGTTACAGGTGAGTAACCTGTATTTCTAGGGACATGGATATGTTGTTCATCCACACTTATTGGCAGACTCCTAGCAGTTCTCCGGGAGGAGGGAGGCAAGCACACCCCTACATACTTACTTGGGGAACAGAGATTGAGAACCGAGGCCCCAAAACCAGCATCCCGACGTGACTCAAGGTCGATGTGGTAATGGGTAATAAAGGTGTGTGCTGACTTCCAGGTAGCAGCCCTGCAGATTTCCTGGATAGGGACATCCCTGGAAGCAGCCACCGATGCAGCAGTATGGCGGGTAGAATGAGCTCTTATCCTCTGGGAGGCTCCATGCCCGCCAACTCATAGCAGAGATTTAGCAGGAGGCGACCCATCTGCCTATCGTCCGCTTGGCTGCAGGTCTGCCAGGTGCGGCTTCAGCGTAGGTGACAAACAGCTGGCAAACCTCTCTCGACTTTCAGCCAGGCGCCTTATAATAAGCGAGCCTCTAGGGTCCAGAGTATGGAGCCTATATTCGGCCTCCGAGGTGTGATTGGGTAGAACACCGGCAGAGTCAACACCTGATTAAGGTGAAACTGGCACCACCTTCTCGGAAGGAATTCTCGGTGGGGGCGAGGGACAACTTTGTCCCTGTGGAAGACCAGGTAAGGAGACTCGATGCTGCCCTGAGTTCTCCCATCCTTCTGGCTGACGTGATAGCCACCAAGAAGGCGGTCTCTCCACGACAGGTGGGAGACCACACCTGTGCACTGGTTCGAATGGCTTGCCCATGAGCTTTGCCAGTACCAGCAGTAAATCCCACGGAGGTGGGGGTTCCCGTACTGAGGGAAATGATCAAGGCCTTTGAAAAGCTGCCCAACCACTTTTTCCTGCGCCACTGACTGCTGACCGGCCCGCGCCCGGTAAGCAGAAATGGCTGCCAGGTGCACCTTAAGGGTCGTCGACCTAAGCCCTTGACTAGATAGGGACCATAGATAGTCCAAAATGCTTGCCACAGGACACGAGAAAGGGTCCAACCTTTTTCCCCGACACCAAATGGAGAACCTCTTCCATTTGAAGGCATAGCATTTTCTGGTCGACTCCTTACAGGACGCCTCAACGACGTTGAGGACCTCGCGAAAGACCCAAGGCCTGGAACTCTAGCCAGGAACCAGGCCGCCAGGTGCAGGGATTGAAGGTCCGGATGGAACACCTTCCCTGACTGACTGAGAGCAGGTCCGGCGAGCTGGAAGCTGCCGCGAGTCCTGGAGCTGAGACTGAGGAGATCTGGGTACCAGAACTGGCAGGCCAGTCTGGGGCTATCAGAATCACCCGCGCCTTGTCCCTCCTCGCTTCAGCAGGACCCTGTGAATCAGGGGAACGGGGAAAGGCGAAAGAGGCCCGGGTCCACTGCCTCGGAAGGCATCCCCTGCAGCGAACCCCGCTGAGGGGGCGGCATGAAACAGACTCAGCTCTAGGCTCTCCTGGAGGCAAACAGATCCACCAGAGGTGTGCCCCAACGGGAGAACAGGTCCTGTACTATCTCCGCCAGGAGAGACCACTGTGATGCAGCCCCTATCCGCTCAGGGCATCGCCAGGGTATTGGAGGTTCCTGCCACATGGATGGCCAGGAGATCCGCCTCCAGACTGCAGCACTAGTGACCAAATGCGGAGAGCTTCCTTGCATAGAGCATGGAGCGGCCCACCTGTCGGTTCAGATAGTACATAGTCGCGGTATTGTCCGGCCTGACCCGGACCACTTGACCCCGGAGAAACGGAGCAAAGGCGGTAGAGCTAGACGGACCGCACGGAGCTCCAGCAGGTTGATATGGCATTGGGACTCGCTGGGACCAGAGGCCGTGGTGCTCGGTGTTCCCCAGATGGGCACCCCAACCCATCAAAGAGGCGTGCCGTTAGAGAGGACCGCCGGCTCGGGCGGACAAACTGACACCCTCCTGCAGAATGGACGGAACGGTCCACCACTGGAGAGCTGCCCACATCTCCTGGCGCCCACACGCTGGTCCAGAGGATCGCAATGCTGTGACCACTGGGCGGCCAGACCCCACTGGAGGGGGCGATGTGCCAGCATGCCCAACGGACCACGCTGGTACAGGCCGCCATAAGACCCAGAAGTCGAGGAAGTCCCGGCAGGATGCGATTGCCCAACCAGAAATGATTGGGCTAAGGAGGAAAGAACCTCGGCCCTGTCCGCCGGAGCCGTGTTCTGCTCAAGAGAGTCGAGCTCTGCCCGATGAAGGATATCACCTGCTTCGCTCGAGTTCGACTTGGCCTCATGGACCAGGAGGCCCAGTTGAGAGCAAACCCGAGGGCCAGATTTCTGGACCGCCCACCTCCAACCTGGAGGGGCTGCTATCAGCTAATCGTCCAGGTAAGGGTACACCCGACCCTCGGCGCCACAGGAAAGCTGTCACCGCTGCAATGCATTTGGTGAAGACCCTGGGAGCTGAAGAAAGGTCAAGGGCATGGCCTGAACTGGAAGAGGGATCCTCCGCCTGAAGCGGAGGAACTTCTGATGAGATTTGACGGATAGGGACGTGAAAGAACGCTGCCCTGGAAGTCCAGAGAATAGAACCACACGCTGTGTTCCAGAGATGGTATTATCTGAGCCAGAGTGACCATTCTGAAGGTTCGAGACCTTAGGAACTTGTTCAGGTCGTAGGTCTCAAGATGGGCGCCAGCCCCGTCCGCTTCGGGACCAAGAAGTACCTGGACACGAACCCTGGTTCTGATGGAGGGTCCTCATCTCTTTATCACCCTTTCTGAAGGAGGAGGGCGGCGTCGGCTCGACGAGCCTGTAGAGATTCTGGGACTCTAAGCGCTGCGGGCGACGGCTCTGAAGGGTGGAGCCTGCTCGACCGAGAGGCAGGCCTCTTCCCACCACCTCTCAAAACCCACCTGTCCGTGGTAACAGCGGACCAGGCGGAAAGGAAGTGTCGGAGCTGCTCTTCACTGGGGACTAGGACGGTGACGGGGATGGGGGTGACACCTTTCAGCCCTCACTTAGCAGGCTTGGAGGAAGGACCAGCCTGGGGACCACCAGGGCCTTTTTCCTCCTTGCTTCCTATTAGAGGAAGCTGATGGTTTGGGCTGGAATACTAAGGTCTAGCCTGCTGGCCCTGACGCTGTTGTTGGGCCGGGCGGGCGGAGTAGAGGGACGAAAGGGCTTAGGCTAGGGCTATGACCCTTGTCCTCTCGGCGCGGACGAGACCGAATCCAGGGTGGCATTGGATTTTTCGATCCTCTGGAGATGGCCTTCCACCCAGGGCCGAAAAGGTCTGTTCCCAGGAAAGGAACGCCCTAAGCTTGTGCTGGGTATCCGCGTAAAGGTAGATACGCGAGCCACGCCTACGACGCATGGCCACAGCGGCCGCCACTGACCGGGCACATGAGTCTCCTATATCCAGAGCAGTCTGGAGCTGCTAGCTACTGCTCCTGTTCTGATCCCACACCTGCTTGACCGTAGTCTGCAGGTCGCTGGAAGATGAGGGACAACCTCATCCAGGGAACCCAACAGGGCATGGGAGAAATGTGCTATGAGGACGGCCGAACTGGCCTGACGTAAGGCCGAGAAGAGGCAGCATACACTTTCCGCTTCCGAGTAGTCCAATTTCTGACTCTTTGTCGGGCGGGTTGTCCACGCCCCTGGCATTACCGGGCACGCCGGAAAACACTGTCCGTAATGCCAGCCCTTCCAGCCGAGGGGTGTTCAGAAAACCCGGACAGAGAGCCAGTAGGGACCGTGATACTTCCTGGCCATATCCTGGCCAAGGTGCAGGACAGGCCGGACGCTGCCAAAGTTCCAGGGCCGACTCGACAATGGCTTCGCCACTGGAAAGGCCTCCGTGGAGAATCCTCAGTCCAGAATCTCGTGAGGATATCTGGCCTGCTTGGATACGGGTTCAAGCTTCATCCCAGTGGATTCTGAGATGAGCCTAAGAAGTCCCAGGAAGGACGAAGGGCTATCGTCCACTGACTGCCCCCCAGAGGACTCCAAGTCAAACCGCCTGGAGAACAGGGAGGAGTCATCCGACTCCAACGAGTTGTCGAATAGCTGCCTGGAGCCTGAACCACCCTCCACTTGTCGAGGCTTGTCAGGCATGAGAGTGACCGACAGCTTACGGGGAAGGCCCTGGGCCAACCGCGACTCTTTCGTCGGTGCCCCAGCTGTCGGCTGAGGTGGAGGCGGTTCCACCACAATTGGTGGGGCAGCTGGAATAGGTCGGACAACTGGCCTGGGAACAGGCTCCCCACTCACATCCTGGTCCGGTGGCAACCACTTAATGGCCGGGAAGAGGCCTGAGCCGCTTATTGGCCAGAAAAATTTGTTGCCACATGAGGTCCCTATATTTTGGCACAGCTTACTGGAGCCTCCCTCCTCATCCGAGGAGGAAGAAGAAGAGGAAGAGCGGCGACGCCGCTGCTGCGTGCCGAGACCGCCCATGTCGACGGGAGCGCTGGACCGCCAAGATGTCAGAGATCAGAATCTCGCCAGGCCGAGTCGGTGAGGCGGGAGCCGAGGATCGCAATCCTCGGTTCGGTCGACATAACCAACGGCTCCTGAGTCACAGGTACGGATGAGCCGACGATATCCTCAGTCCTCACCGGGGAACTGGGAGGAGGGATTCTCGGCTTCTCCAGCCGACAACTCACTTAACGGGTCGAGAAAATCTCGACCACACGCCGGTGGAGTCTCAGTCACCTGGCCTGACGGGGCACCGTAACCAGTGGCAGAAGCTTCTAAAATTCGACCAAGTCGCATTGCCCAGTAGGGGATCTTTCCCGCCCCAAGAGCCGCCGACGATGAGATTTATTCCTTAGACTTCTTCGGCCGATGAAACGGACTCGAAGAAGTAGGACCCTCGCCTTTTGTTGAGAGGGTCAAGCAAAGCTCCTTAAAGGAAGCTGAATATGAGGTCCCGAGCGATAGAGGAACGAAGGCCGCAGAAGAGGAAGCCGCGGCCTGGGCCGCCTGTTCTTCGAGGGCGACCAACCTCTCTAGTTGTTCGGCGGATCCCGCAGCCGCGGAAACCGCCAGTCGGGCCTCTTTGGATTTGACCGGAGGAAATCTTCTTTGGGACACCCCAGATGTAACGGGCAGCGGTCCTCGAGGGCGTGGAGCCGAGGAGGAGGAACACAGTCGCAAGCCTGCGGGTCGTGCTCCTGGCCAGGCAATAACGCACGAGGAGTGCGTGGTCAGATCCGAGACATCTTCTGCCCACAGGGACATCTCCAAACCGGGAGTCAGATTTGTCCATCGTGAGCTGCTGAAGGAAGAAGACCGAGAAGGTAAAGTTATAAATTTTTTTTTTTTTTTTTTAAACCAGGCGGATTTTAGGCCCAAACCAAATCGCGAGAGCGTTAAGGAGGGAACCTGAGCTTCCAAGCGGTAAGGAAGATCTGGAGTCATGGGGCGGAGCCGAGAGTTTTACCACCCGGGTGGGTGGGAGGAGCTAGCTTGAAGACCTTCCAGCAAGATTTAAAGCGGCAAGGAACCTGCCAATAAGTGTGGATGAACAACATATCCATGTCCCTAGAAGTGATCCTTCCTCTGTACAACTGCCTAGTTAGGCCACACCTCGAGTACTGTGTGCAGTTCTGGAGGCCGCACCTAAAAAGGCATATTGCACTCCTGGAGAGGGTCCAGAGGAGGACAACCAAACTGATCAGGGGCATGAGGACCTGTGCAAGAGTGAGACGCAAATGCAGTCAGGCCCGAAAACCCGGTTGGTGGACAGAGAGGTTCAGGAGGCGGTGAGGGAAAAGAAGGCTGCCTATAGCCATTTCAAGTGCTCAAGGAGCGAAAGGGATCAAGGGGAATATGAGCGGACAGCCAGAAGGGCCACCAGGGTGGTGAGGGCGGCTAAGGCAAGGAAGGAGCAGAAACTGGCCAGGGAAATCAGGAGAAGGAACAAGGGGTTCTTTAGATACATTGGGGAAAAAAGAAGGGTGAAGGAGCAGATTACAAGATTAGAACAGAGAAGGGATGGGCACAAGACCCAGGGCGCGGTACTAAATGAGTACTCTGCTTCAGTTTTTACCAAGGAAAATGGGGGGCTGCATCATACATGGGAGGGGACGGTGAAACTGAGGAGGTGGAGGGACCCTCACCAATCGGCGGGTCTGGGGAAGGGGGGAAGCCATCACCAGCAGGAGTGGGGAAGGCAAAACAGGGGGCCGAGGAAACAGAGGTGGAAATCATGGTTAAGAGAGTGATGGAAGCCCTCAGGTCCCTTAAGATGGAGAAAGCACCAGGGCCTGATAAAGTACATCCCAGAGTACTGAGGGAACTGGCAGATGTCCTGGCGAAACTCCTTGCAGAGCTTTCCGGCGTCTCTCTGAGGACAGGGAGGGTGCCCCAGGACTGGAAGGTGGCACATACAGTGCCTATCCACAAGGGAGGATCAAGAGAGGCAGCAGGGAACTACAGGCCCGTAAGCCTGACATCGGTGGTGGGCAAGGTGATGGAGGGTATTGTCAAGGAGGGGCCGACTGGAAAAGTTGGGGTGCCTGGACGATAGACAGCATGGCTTTGTCCCAGGGAAACTGTGTCAGACAAACCTTGTGGAGTTCTATGATTGGGTGACTAGTGCCTTGGATCTGGGTAGGCTGATGGACACCCTCTTTCTTGACTTCAGCAAGGCGTTTGACTCTGTTCCTCATGGGGGCCTGTTGGATAAGCTGGGGGAAATGGATGATCAGAGGGATAGGAAACTGGCTCTCAGACTGGACCCAGAAGGTCGTGGTTGGGGGGGATAGTCTCATCTCCAAGGAGGGTCAGTAGTGGGGTCCCTCAGGGATCGGTCCTTGGGCCCCTTCAGTTAAATGCCTAGGTCTCTGACATAAGGAAGGGTATCAGGAGTGAAATGAGTTTCTTTGCGGATGACTCAAAGCCAGGCGTGGTGGTGGAGGGGAGGATGACCCTACAGGAGGACCTGGAAGCTCTAGAAAGGTGGTCAAGAAAGTGGAAACTGAAGTTCAATGCGGGGTACTGCACCTGGGTGTCAGAAACCCGGGCCAAGTGTACACCCGGGGGAGGGGGATGCTACAAGTCTCGATGGCTGACAGGGAGCTGGGGGTGGTGGTGGATGTCAAGATGAACTCGGAGACTTGTAGGAGGGCAGCGGCCAAGGCCAACAGGATGCTGGGATGCATCGCTAGGGGGATCACCTCCAGAAGGAGGGAAGTGATACTCCCTCTGTATAACTGCTTGGTGAGGCCGCACCTCGAGTACTGTGTGCAGTTTTGGAGGCCACACTTATAAAGGGACATTGAACTCCTGGAAAGGGTCCAGAGGAGGGCAACCAATATGATCTGGGGCTTGGGGGAAAGGACCTATGGGAGAGCTTGGAAACCTAAATATGTACACATTGGAAGAGAGAAGGGACAGGGGACATGATAGAGGTCAAGTACATGAAGGGATAAATAGGGAGGCTCAGTCAGAGTGCTCGGGGTGGGGGAGACAACTAAAGGGCATGGGTGGAAGCTGGAGGCGGGAGAAAGGAAGAGGTGCTACTTCACTGAGCGGGTGGTAGAAATCGAAATTTAAATACCTGTAAATTTTCTTTCTCCGACAGCTTCCTTACTCCTGGGCTGTACCTCCTGATGCTGATCCACAGGCAGGAAACAGACCTCTGCAGCATGGGACATCCAGCCCTCCACTTCCTGTTCTCTTCAGTTCTTCCTAAAGCAGTCCAATGCGGTAACACAAGAACTTGGGAACAAAAAACAAGAATTTTAAGGAATATATGGCCGTGAGGCCAGCCAACTATATACATTCTGGGAGGGAATCCGAAGCCCTGACACCAGCCGTCGGAGAAAGAAAATTTACAGGTATTTAAATTTCGATTTCTCTCTCCTAAGCTGGTCTCCGGGCTTCCTTACTCCTGGAATATACAAAAGCAGTACGTCCCCAGATGTCCCGGGTGGGAAGAATGTCAAGAGCCCATAAGGGTTCACCACTGCTTGAAATACTCTGCGACCAAAGGATGCCTCTGCTGAGAACATCACCCCCAGTGAGATTTTTTTTTTTTTTTGCACTATAATGTGTGAATGGATGATCAAAAAGGCCACTCAGTGTGAGTGTGCTGTCGATGCTTCTCTGAATTACGCCAACGAAGGGGGCCATGGACTCTCACTGGGCCAGGCAAGTTACTCTGGCCTGATCATAAGCTGTAGAGGTGACTGATAGAATCCGTTTGGCTACAGAGCCTATTGAATCCTTGCTGCCCCCAATTTTTTCCCCTTTAGCTGGCAAGAACATAGCTGAAGTTTTGTGAATAGAGTCCTCTCTCTTAATGTACATTTTTCTCCCTCTTCCCAGGTCTAGTGTATGAAATTTTCCATCCTTGTTGCTGTTAGAGAGTGGGCAGAAAGAAGGAAGAATGAACCCTTGATTATAATAGATGGGAGACATAACTTTGGCAAACAAAAACTGGAACTGTTCCAGCCTGATGAACGAGTGCACAGCTCTTGGGCAAGCAATGCTTTTAGTTTGCTGAAACTTCTGGCTGGAATAATAACTTTGAGAAAAAAGGGGGACCTTTATTTTGAGATGCATGATGGATGGCTTGAGACGCTCTAAAGGGGGCCTTGAGAACCGTATTAAGACTCCAAGATGATAGCTTTGGTGGATTGAAGATGTTTTAATGCTGCTGCCTGAAGAACTACCAGACATGGGGATATGAGCCCAACAATTCCCCAGGGTCCATCAAGAGTGCCCCCAGTGCAGAAACTCTATTTTGTAAGGTGGTTGGTTGCAGTCCTTTGTCCATCTGTCTTAAAGGAACTGCAGTAGTACAGGCGATTATATTGTGTCGTTCTGTATGTGTCTGGAATGAAGCCAGAACCAAAATTTCCTCCGGATTCTATAATGCACTTTGGAGGAAGAAAAAACACACAAGTTCCTTATCATGTCAATAGCAGGAGCTGTGCCGCATAGCCCCTTGAAAGTTTTTCCACTCACTTTCCAGGTCTACAGAGAGAGACCAGTTGTTAAAATGGGGTGCAGAACTGGACCTTGATGGAGAATGCCCAGGCTGAACCTGAATGTTCGAAGTTGTAGCCCTGACCAATGAATGAGAAACAACTAAGTGCGGAAAAAAACATAAGGAACAGACTAGAATCATGACTGTCCTGTCCAAGGCCACTTTGTGGAGGACTCTTGATAGAGGCGGTATTGGAGGAAGGCATACAGGAGACGGAACAGATCCCAGTTTATGGGGAAAAGGTGTCCTGAGCCACTGCTGGTTTGTCCTTGGCCAGGGAATGGAATTGGTTTACCTTGGAGTTCTGCCAGCAGGCGAAAAGATCTGTTTGAGTATTGCCCCACTATTCTGTCTGACTGTGGGAGGCAGTGTCTTCAGCTGCGATCCCTTGGTCGACCCACCTTGCGACTGAGACATTCTGCTATGACAGTTTTCTGTCCCAATACAAACATTGCTCAGTGGTGCTCAAACCACTGAAAGAGAAGGGATTCTTTTAGCATCTTTCAGCTTCTCGTTTCCCCCTGATGGCCAGTGTATGTCAGCGTTGCCAGACTGTCAGTTGGAATCAGGCTAGCCTGATTGAGGAATTGCTGTTCAGCGTGTCACGGGCATGGCCTACTGTTCCCTCCTCAGAAACGTTTATACCGTACCATGTGTCCAACAGCAATCCCCTGCCCAGTGCCAACAGCTGATGCAGGTGAGTCCTTCCCAGCTCCTGAGGCTTGCATTGGTCGCGATTCCGACTTAGTGCGGATGGCCTAACTTGTGGCCCTTCATGACCTCTGGGACTGCCCTTGGAGGAAGGGCTTAATCAATCTTAATGAGCTGTGTGAAAAAATAAGCAGGCAGCTGAGGAGCTTACAAAACTCCTTAATGAGCAATTACAGATCCCAAAATCTAGTTTTCGGGTGGAGAAACCTTGTGTCATGATGTGAGCCCCCCAGGAGGATCAAGGTCTGGTTTGGAATTAGGGAGCTCTTTCTCCAGTTGATAGGAAAACCATGTGCCATAGGGGACCTGACTACCCCTGTCACTGCCTGTAATGCCTGGTTGAGCTGTGGGGCCTTTAAGTGGACTATAACCACTACTAGCACCTTAAATACTGTCCATGGGTCTGAAAAGACGGCAATGGTAGAGTTTGATTTGGAAGTACTGCTCTCCCACTCTGAATCTGGGATAGTGCATGCGCCATTACTGCATGGGAATAAGTAAATAGGCATCTTGCAGAATTATGGATGCCGAAAAATCCCCTGCATGTACTGTTTTGTCGAGCTGTGGGGCCTTTAAGTGGACTGTTTCCACTGATGGCATCGCTAATAATGTCCGTGGGTCTTGGGAATACTCAAGATGTCAGAATTTTGAATAAAAGAACTGTTCCCCCACCTTGAATTTGAACTGGTGCTTGTGTAGTTCCTGAATAGGAAATCTGCCAATGGGTCTCTTGCTTGTTCAACCCTTTGAGATGTAGGAGGGGCCTGAACCCCCTACATATTTTTGCGCCATGAAAAACAGGGAGCAGCCCCTTAGTTAATCTCTGTGACTGCATTTTGTCAAAGGAGGCACTTTGTACAATATCCTCGGAATGTAGAGGGTTTGTGCTTTGGATGAGCCACTATAAAGAGTGGAGGGCATGCCACGTAGCGGGGGCTTGTTGGTGATGCATAGGACCCACCTGACTGACTTGGTTTGGACCCCTTGCTTGAGAAATATGAAAGTCTGCCCCCTACTCAAAAATGGGCCCAGATAGCTTGTGACTACTTGTTGTTGATAGCTGTCACCCTCTCCACTAGATTCGTCCCTTCTGAGGTCACATTGCTTAGGTAAGGAGACCCGTACTCACTTTTCCTCGAGAAGTTGAGTTTGATCCTAGTTATAAGCTCGGCCATGAATTCTGCATCTGGGGTCTCTGGACCCAGAATTGCCCTTGCCCTAGACTATGACATGCATTACCAAAGACCTCCTGGGAGAGGACCCTGCCTGCTAGGGCCAAAGCCAGGGGCTGTGGCGAGCCAGGGATTGAGTATTGCCTCGTGCAGCCTCTTCTGACTGGTTTGCTGCATAAGCAAGGCCTCAACGGTCCTGTCCAGTGACTCACTGTTTGGTTTGAAATCAGAGGGTAGCTTCTACGGCAGTTTTAGCCATTTTTCCCGTTGCTGCATTCTGTGCCTGAAAAGCTTAAAATCTGCTGGGGCACTGGATAGGGGAGGAAGCTTAGAGAGTTGCCACTCCTCCTTTGGCCATTTCCCTGTTGGTAGGAAGAATGGGAAAAGCTGTGGCCGGTTTGACAGCAGATGACAAGCGAGACAAACCTGTTCTTGTTGGCTGGGAGCCGTCGGGTGAGAACCAAGGGAAATCTCGACAGTGACCTCTATTTAGACAGAAATTTGGCCATTTGCTTCCCCTCCAGAAGATGATAACCTGGGGTCCTATGAGTGCCAGAAATGCTCCCTGCAACGCTGTACGTCACCCTCTATACTTTATCTTTCTCCTAGGAGGCGGAATGTTGATCCTCCCAGGTCAACTGCCTCTCGGGGTCAGAATATAGAGGGGTAAGAATATGGATGGTCCATTTTCTTGTATCCTCTAGAGAGATCTCATATCTGGTCTTATTTAACTGTTGGGTTGTATTTAACTGTTTTATGAGATGTGGTGTCAGAGGGGCTCGCGGATTGCTGAGTCCCTCTGGAAGCTGTTGGTTAATATGATCCGTGGGCTATGATACTGAGCCGAAGAGGATCTTCCTCCGTGACGTCTTCTCCATTCGCAGACGTTGCCCTCTGGACATTATAGGAGAAGGTACCCAGCCAAGGTCATTAGAAGCGGGCGACTAGCCACGCTGACCTTTTCTGCCCCGGGAAGGCTTGTGTAAAGCCATAATACCACAAAAGGCCCCACTTCCCTTAATTCAGCTTACTCCCCCCCCTTCCTGACATCCTGCTGCTGCAGGTAAAGTGTGCTGGCCCTTTAAGAATTGTGCCAGTCCTGTAAAGGCCATCAGAGCTGCCTTTGTGCTGTAGTCCTTTTTTTTTAGTTTTTTTATTTTCCCCTGAATATGCAGGATCTGAAAAACCTAGGCAGCTGGTTCACTTTTGACGTTTTTGGGGCGCAGCATGGTGAACAAAGGCTTTGTAACAGCGCCTCCCGGCGCTTTAGTGCTCGTCAATGGAGTCGCTAAGCCATGCTGCAGGTCTGTCGACGAGCGGCTGAGGTAATACGACTGCCCGCCGCAGACGGTTGCCTCATATGATAATTTAAGCCCCTTTGCGTGCTCGTTGGAGTTCCTCATCCCTGCAGCGCTTTGTCGAGCAGCGACTCGTCAACAAGTTGCCGCTGACAAGCTGCCGGCCCACCATCGACGAGTGGCTCAATTAGAATGCCGTCGATGGGATAACAAAAAAAAATACGGGGAAAAGATACGGGGCTGCCAGCTGAGGGGAGATGTAGTCTCCCTAAGTCCTTGTGCCGTTTATTCCCTTGCACGATCCTTTGCAGGTAGTACGCATGGGAAAACAAACACACACGCAGTTTCTGCCCAAAAGCTGAGGGGAGATGTATTCTCCCTAACTCCTCATACCGTTTATACCCTAGGAAGTGCAGGGAAAACAGTCTCACGAAGAGATGGGTCCCATCCTGTTCTGACCCACTAAAAATAGATGTTGCAGGTTACTGAGCACTCCGGGTCCGTTCTGATTCCCTGAAAATCAAATCACTCCGGTGCCCGCTTTGATTCCCTGAGAAACACTTTCCACTGCATTAAGTAGCATTTCAGGCCTAGTGTAGGATGTGCACGGAAAAAACAACCCGGTGAAAATGGGGCCAGACTGTGCAGCTTGCAAGGCTGAGACTGGCACCCACCCTGGGATTCCAACATACAGCAGTGATTTCTGATCCTCACTGAAACAAAATTGCTTAACTTACAGTCTGCTGTCTTCAGCTCTGCCACATGGCAGAGCTCTGCTTGCAGAGTACCTGCCAGACTGAAGGCAGGAAGTAAACTGAGGAGAACAGGAAGTGGAGGGCTGGATATCCCATGCTGCAGAGGTCTGTTTCCTGCCTGTGGATCAGCATCAGGAGATACAGCCCAGGAGTAAGGAAGCCCGGAGACCAGCTTAGAGAGAGAACCATGGAATGCGCCTGCCGGGGTGGGTGGGAGGGGCTGGTGGAGGCAGAGACTGTGGAGGGGTGGGACAGGTACAAGGGAAGGGTTGTGGAAGCAAAGTCCAATGCAGGGGAAAATACCCTGGACTGGAGAGGGAGAAGCTCGGGTAGAGGGGGCAGCAAGGTCAGCTCCCAGGGTGGGGGCTGACCAAACGAGCACACACGAAAGACCGCTAGACCTATTTTGCTGGCATTTTAGTATGAGAGAAAGGACCTACGGTGAGAGGCTCAAGAAGCTCAACATGTACACCCTGGAGGAGGGACAGGGGAGACATGATAGAGGTCTTTTAGTACATAAAGGGATCAATAAGGGAGGCTCAGACGGGGTGTTCCAAATAAAAAGGGGGCAAGCAGAGGGCACGTGTGGAAGCTGGGGGGGAGGAGGAGGAGTTACTTCACTGAGAGGGTGGTGGAACCATGGAATGCGCTGCCTAGGGGACTGGTGGAGGCTGATACTGTGGATGAGTTCAAGAGGGGCTGAGACAGGTATAGGAAGAGGGTGAAGCTGAGGAAGACCCATAGCAGGGAAATACCCTGGAAAGGGGATGGGGAACAATATGAAGCTCTGGGTCTGCCTTTGTTTCTCTGACTGCCCTCTTGGTTTCCCTTGTTTTCATTCGGTACTCACCCCATTACTCCCACCCTTGTTTTTCCATGCACCTGGTGAATGCCTTTTTTTTGGCTGTCACTGCTTCCCTGAACTTTCCAGAGCTCCATATTGGTCTCTTGTACATTTTTCTTTTGATTACCATTCTCATGCAAGACTGCAGACTAGAGAATGACCCCCTTGATTCCCCCATCTTTCTTCCACATCCCTGATGCTGTCCACTCCAATTAACGTGCCCCAGACCAGCACCCTCATTCGGCTGAAGTCTGTCCTTCTAAAATCTAGGACATGAGCCCCTGATGAGGGCTTACTTGTCCCAAGAGCCAGGCTGAATCATATAAAGTTACAGTCACCAGACCCTAGGGGCTTCCCTACCCTCAGTACTACTATCACTTCCGAGCTGATAAGCACAACATCGAGAATCAGCTCTGCCCTCAATAATTACCTGCACCTAGCTGCTCCTGCCACGTCCCTCCCCAATTCCCTCCTCTAAGCCCTGGACAAACCCTACCACCCTATCCTCACCTTCATTTTACCCTGTGCACACCCACCACCCAAATCCCTAGCCCATCTCCCCTTTCCCCTAATTGCCCCTCCTTACTTGGCCTCCCTTGACCTCTCACAGAATGCAAAGGACCTTGGATGCTTTCTATGGGTCCCTCTCCTTACCGCCCCCCCCAAGGGACTTGCATCTCTCATCTACTCCCTTCCCCCCACCATCTTCTAGGGGTCTCTCTGGACACCGCCTTAATCCCTTCTCTCTGGTCCCCCCAGCCCCACTGCAGGGTTCCTCGCATCCTGAAGGGGTCTCCAGGGGCACGAGTCTTCCCCTCACTTCACTCTTCGTCCCCTTCCCCCTTTTCTTTCATGTAAGCACTTGTTTACTTATTAACCTGGCACTTATTTTTGTTCACCCTTTCTATATGTTATACTCAACATTGTTGTAACACTGTGTGTAACACCTGCCTTACAACTGTATGTTAATGTTGACCCTGTAACTTGAATGTTGACTATTTCATTCCAGTTGTACCCCTTCCCCCAGGTCACACCGGGAGACTAGCGACTTGTTGCTCAGTGTGCCTTCCTGGTGAAACATTTCAACAAACAAACAAATAAATAAAATGGCAGCCTGCCTAGTGGGTTCCTTAACCAGCTGCACCAGCAGGCAGTCCAATAATGTATCCAGCTGGGCCCGACCTCTGCAGCTCCTGACCACTGGAATGACCCAACGACTACCTGGTAGGTTTATCTCCACATCACCTTTTGCCACCCCCCTTCCTAGTTCTGCCCCTAATCTCTTTCTTCCCCGTCTGTAGGTTTATAGATCAACCAGACAAAAAACTCAAGCACCACCCACCGCCAAGTAAACAGAGCTAAATGCCAATTCATAGAAAGCAATAGCTTGTTTTATTCAGAGAGTGCGCAAAACTCTCTTACCATATGTATACCCTCATACCATACTTCTGTTCAATATATTGAAATATTGCCTTTATTGTAACCTTGAATTTCATGTCTCCTTTCTCTGCACCCTGTACTACCCGACTGTATTGTACTGTTTCTGTCTCCCGGGTCACCCCGGAAAAGGGACATTCGGGGCTCAGTGGGCCTACCTAGACATCAAAATTCATTAAATAAATAAATACAAATTCAGTACGACACCGGCAGGACCCCACAAACTGGAGTCTGTCTGGTTTCTCAATAGCACACCCAGCCGTGGGGCAGTCCTGGTTGCCCTTTGGTTTACAGATCACCCCTATTCAACTTAGTGCTGTGACATCATATGGCACAACAGCAAAACTCAAGTGCTGCAATGAAGTCAATGCACTCCGAGGTGTGCGACTCCTCTAGTTCCTAACGTTTTTTTTCTTTTTTTTGCATTATGTAACACAAGTCAGCACGTTTTTAAACACTTGATCAGGAAAAGGAGTTTTTTTCCCTTACTGTGTTTACCGGAGATGTTGGGACTTCAGACAGTTTTTCATAGAATACGTTTAAACTGCAGTTATACAGACTGTGTGTCTCTCCATTAGCACAGCTGTGACTGTAGCTGAGCTTGCAAAGTTGTTCTCAATTTTTTTAGGTCGCAGAAAGAAAAAAAAAAAACATGCTAACTGTATAAGTGAGAACAACTAATTCATAGTAGAACTGTATTTAAAACATGTGAACTGGGGGGGCGCTGTGGAGCCCAAGCAGACTAGACGCACTCAATATCAGCTCTATGCATTTATGACTCTGGAAAGCAATAAAAGTTTAAATTTCGGAAACCTGCAACAATTTAAACATATTTGAAAAAAGCTCAACCCTAAGAACAATATGGGAAATCCTCGTAGAGAACGGGGCCAGACAGACTCAGGAAAAGGGAAACAATCAACTACAGGGCTGCTGGCCCATCCAGTGCAGATGACTGAATCGGCATTGGGCCCAAGTACTGAGACGGAAACCCTACTATCGCTGGGGAATAAAATGCAATGCCTGATGGCATCGGTTTCAAATTTAAGCCAGAAAATGGACGGATTTAACTCCAGGATAGTGCTACTTGAATCTACAGTCGACATTATAAAAACAGAAATGATAGATGTTAAGAAGCAGGCGGAGGTAGCAACCAGCATGACTGCCCTGAGGGTAAAGGAGGAACAGCATTTCAGGGCACGATTGGAGACCCTGGAAAATCAAGTAAGTTCTGCCAATATCAGAATCTTAGGTCTCCCCGAGGAAATTGAGGGGGACCATCCAGTAATGTTTCTTAAAGTCTGGCTTGCAGAGAAACTACAAATAGGAGGAGACCCTGATTGTTTTCACATCCAAAAAGTGTACTGCATTACGCCACGCGGTCATCCAGAGGCCTCTAACAATCCTCGTACCTTACTTGCAGTTACGGCCAGCATGGGACAGCAAGATCAGATTTTGGCATTAGCCAAGAAACAAAGCCTGATTTCTCAGGATGGACAATCTATCTATCTACATTTTTCCAGATATTAGTTGTGCGACACGCCAGAGAAGGAAGAAATCTGATGATGACACAGAGTATCCGAAGAGAGGCTAATATCCCCTATTCTATCGTTTTTCCAGCTAGGCTGCGTATTGTTTATCAGGGCAAGATCTGGGCCTTTACGGATACTGTGGATGCAGGTCGATGGGCTAAGAAGATACAGGAGGAATCACGGAGACGCAGAGGAGGAAGGGGAAAGTGAAGAAGATTTGGGGTGAATACTTGAGGACTAACTCTGTTTTCAGACTCTTTAATGGGTGAAAAGGTTATAACTATTTCTTCATATTATGGGAGGACAGAGGGGGCTTAGACAGAAGAAGGTAACGCTGCTACTCTTAATATGTTCTCTCGCTTTGGAGGCCTTCACCACATTTAAAATAATGGACTGTGGAGTGCTTCAATGTTTACATTGTTTTTATATAAGCAGGTCACAAAATAATTAGTTTATATAAAATGAGTGCGTTGTTCACTTTTAGGTAAATTAAACTTAAGGAGACTAGCATGGTAAAACGTTCCCACTGGTGGGATAGTTCTTGTTAGGAATTTAAATGATATATTTTACTTTAAGAAGTAACCACGCGCTGCTCATGGGCTTCATTCAGTAACTTACATAACTTTAGCCCTAAAGTTGGAAAAAGTTGGGATTTCCTCCCCGATGTTGTATTACTGATATGATAAATGCAATATTTAATCCTGTGATTAAGAGACTTTTGTCCTATTGGTACTGTATCCTGCATAGGGACTGTCGATCATATGGAATGTACATTAATGTGCACTAGTTGTAAAACTAACAAAGTATAAAAGAAAACAAAAAAAAAACGTGAACTGGTACTGATGAAGTAGATGGAAAGGTCTGTTTTGTGGATGACATCAAACTCTGCAATAGGGTGAAGACTCCAGAGGGGGAGGAGAGAATGTGCAGAGACCACAGAAAACTCAAAGAGTGGTCAACGGCATGACAGCTGGGTTTTCATGCAAAACAAAAAGTGCAAAATCATGCAACTGGGACACAGAAACTCAAAGATGGACTACAAACTGAGAGAAGAGGTACTGACAGTCTCCAAACAGGAAAGGGACCTAGGAATAATCGTATCTGATGCAGGGGTCGAAATTGGCACTGGCCTGCTAGCCAAATGCTGGTAGATTTTGCATCGGGCTAGTAGGATTTTCATTTGTCAGTGGCTCAGCAGGTAACGCACTCGCCTCTGAAGCCAGGAGATCAGAAGGATGCGAGTTCTATCCCCACACCAAGCACTTGGGTTAAATCCCAATACTGACACTGTAATGCAGCATGGGGGGGGATGGGTCCTGCTCTCCTGAGGTGCTGTCTTTCAGATCAGAAGTTAAACTGAGGTCCCATCTGCCTGTTCTGGTGGTTGTTCAGGTGAATGTTAAAGATCCCGTGGCACTTCTTGAAAAGAGTACTAACATACTAAAATGCCAGCAGAATAGGCCTAACGGTCTTTCGCGTCTGCTCGTTTGGTCAGCCCCCACCCTGGGAGCTAACCTTGCTGCCCCCCTCGCCTTCTCTGGCTTCTCCCTTCCCAGTTCCGGATATTCGCTGCATTGGATTTTGCTTCCAGAACCCTTTCCTGTACCTGTCCCACCCTCCTGAATCCCTCCACCGCCTCTGCCCACCAGCCCCCCCAGTCAGTGCATTCCATGGCTCCACCACCCTCTCAGTGAAGCAGCACCTCCTCCTTTCTCCCATGAATCTTCCCCTCCAGCTTCCACCCATGCCTCTAGTGGCCCCTCCTCCTTCCTTCAAAGCACCCTGACTGCTCCTCCCTATTTACCCCTTCATGTACCTGAAGACCTCTATCATGTCCCCCGTCCCTTCTTTCTTCCAATGTGTACATATTTAGCTCTTCAGCCTCTCCTCACAAGTACTGTCCCCAAGCCCCAAATCATTTTGGTTGCCCTCCTCTGGACCCTCTCCAGGAGTTTAATGTCCCTCTAAGTGTGGCCTCCAAAACTCCACGCAGTACTCGAGGTGAGGCCTCACAGGAAGTTTCCCCTGTGTCCTGGCCAAATTTCCCCCATTCACTAAAAATACAACCAACAGCTTAATCTAATTCAAGGTCAGTTGGCATTCATCTGTATCTCCCTCCCCCAAGTTGTGCCTGAAAATAGGCAGAATTTGTCTAGTGCACTTACACGGTCACCAAAATATAAATACATTTAAGTGGGCCTGTACTGAAGAAGGCATACTTCAGTATGTACACCAGCTGGGCCAGTGGAAACATCTGTGGGGCTAGTGGATTTTCCCCAGTCACTAGCCCTGCTGGCTAGTGGCTGTAAAACTTAATTTCGACACCCGCTGATGACCTCAAGGTAGTGAAGCAGTTAGACAAGGCAGTGCGTAAGGCCAATGGGATGTAGGGGCACATAAGCCAGATGAGAAATTGTCCTAAAGAGGATTCTCCTGGTATTCGACTTCAGCGATACTGTCTATAGCTCCGTCCCCAAGACCACCATATCCAGACTGGATACTCTCTTCAATTCCTTCTGCCGCTATGTACTTGGCTGCCCTCCTCTCACCCACCACTGTAATCTCTACTCCTCGCTTTCCCTTCCATCCCTCTCTGCCAGACGTCTGTCACACACAGCTAATCTAGTACGGAAGTACTGGTTCAGTGCTCTGCCACCCTACTTGTCCTCCCTCTTTCAATCCCTCCTACTATTCCTCTGATCTCTCCGACCTAATGCCTGCTTCTCCCACCAGCGTGACATCACCTGGTCACACCGCTTTCTCATACAAATTCCCTAACATCTGAACTCCTCCCTCTCGAGATACGCTGCCCAATCTCACCATTCCTTCCTCCTCCTTCAGAACACACTGTTAACTGTTGCAACTGCACTAACTCTGATAGTCCTCTTGCCAATCCTTTTCCCCCAATCCTCTCCCTCAAAATTTGCCGTCCCCTTATATGTCTCACCCACCTTCTCCAGTTCACTGTGCCCACCATCCTCCATATCTACAACCCTATTCTGCCATTCCCTCTCCTTCCGTCTCTTCCCCTGCTACATCTACCCCCCACTTCTCTCTCTCTCCCCATTAAGTCACCAACTCCCTGTCCCCTTGCAGGGTTTTCAGCATCCTGAAGGGGAGTAGGTTTTGGCTACCTTACCTCCTTCCTACCGACCTCCATATCGACCCGCCCCCCAATCTGCCTTTACCTCAACTTCTGTCTCACCCCTGCTCCACCTACCCCTTTCTTTCTCTCTCTCTCCATTATCTTGCCAACTCCCTATCCCTTTGCAGGGTTCTCAGCATCCCAAAGGGAGTAGGTTTTGGCTGCCCTTTCTCACCATCCCAACCAACCTACTCCCCGCCCCACCCACAGCCCCGCTGCTAAATCCCCATTATTACGTTACTCTACAGCACTTAGTAGCCTTCCTTCTTCTTACCAGCACTTGTGCTGTATATGGCCAAAATACCTGGCTACATGTTTGCACTCTCAAGTTCTTTGCACAATTGCAAAACAATGCACTTTTGTATTTTTCTACTAGTATTTCATAAGTATGTGTAAATTTATACGCATATCCGAAAGTTATGTGCCAACTGTCATTGTTACATTGTGTCTTGGACTGTAATGCACTATTTCTGATTTTGTACAATTTGTTCTGTAGTTCTGTTTTTTTTTTTTTGCTCTCCCCTTCATGTAACCCCTTCCAACCCCCAGGATGTTTCTGGAAACTAGCTTTTTTACAACTCATGTTGTCTTTCTTGGTGAAACTTTTCTAAATAAATATATAAGGAGGGCGGTGGTGTTGGCACAGTACAGATTGCTGGCGAGACCCCACCTGGAGTACTGTGTCCCATTCTGGAGACCACATTTCAGGAAGGACAGAAACAGAGTGGAAGCAATCCAGAGCAGGGCAACTAAAATGGTGCAGGGTCTGTATCAGAAGCCCTAGGAGGAGAGACTAGAAGACCTCAATAGATACACCCTAGAAGAAAGACGGGAGGGGAAAATATGATAGAGAGGGGACAAATAAGGTACACGAGGGGAGCATGATTCAGAGAAAAATATGCAAAGAACAAGGGGACATGCAATGAAGTTGGGACGGTGTACATTCAAGACAGATACTAGCACGTCTTTATTGGAAGAGTAGTGGATGCCTGAAAGAGTCTTCCAGCAGAGGTGGTGGGGATGACAGCAGCAGTGGGCTTCAAGCATGCATGGGTTAAGCACAAGGGAATCTTCGTAGGAAGCAAGGTTGGGGGAGCAGGAGATAAAGTAGGGTCTGCAGTAACAGTATAGGCAAAGAAAAAGACTGAGCAGACTGGGTGGGCCAAGTGGTCCTTATCTGTCATCAAATCCCATGTTTGTGTTATGCATGTATATCCGTTCCAAGGTATCTAGCACGCTTTAAATAAAATTTGAAGTCTTTTTTTGTAAAGTTGCATTTCATCTGGGCTACAATGTGTAAACAAACTGTAATCAAAATTAAAACTGCAAGAAAATACAGCACTTGGGTCAGGGAAACATCTGTGGGCCGGGTGCCCCCAAGCTACTAGCTCTGCTGGCTAGGAGCTGCAGAACTTAATTTTTACCCTGCCCAACAACTTACACTCCTTTTTATGACCTGGAAAAATGACTTAAACACTTCAAGCCAGAAGCAACAAAACAAAAGAGCGGTCTTTTTTAAATAAAGATCTTTATGCTCCTAGGCTGGACCGGGCGGCGTGTTCAGCCCTGTCCCAGGGGCCACTGGCCAGCCTGCTACTTCTCCATGCTCCTTCATCCAGATGTCCTAAGTGGTAGGGCAGGTCGCAGGGCTTCATGAGCCCAGTCCCCCATCCATTCTCCTCCTAGGGCCCCCCCCCGCAGAACTACAGCAACACACAAATAGTGCATGCGCTCCAAAACCACCAATCCTGTTCCACCAATCCAGCTGCCAGTCATTCGAGCACCAGAACTACCACTAGACATCCGCCCAGTGGCAGGCAAGAGCTGGGACAGCTTACCTCTTCAATCCAGAAGAGGAGAGCTGCCAGGCAGTCACCCACTCCTCTCCCATCCACATCCCCCCCAATCCCCAGCAACCCGAGCTCGTTCCCAAAAATCAGGTCACCAGCTTGGGAGATAAGGCACATTACAGCCCCTCAACACTACCGGGCCAACTGAAGAGTCTGTTCTTGCCATCTCAAATGACTAATTTGGCTTTGGGCTGCAAGTAAATTTTCTCAAACTACAAACACGAAAACTGCAATGTTAGCTCAACGCTAGACTATTAAGTCCAAAGAAAAAACCCATACTGCTATGAAAAGAACACTAATTATGGCCTGCTACTTGCATTTCAGGAAGGCAACCATTAGAATTTGGTTGGAAGTTGTTTATGGAATTTTTTTTTTTTACTAAATTATGTACTCAACTCTTTATAAATAACCTAACATACTAAAAGCCAGCAGAATAGGCCTGTCGGTCTTTCATGTCTGCTCGGTATCCAGCCCTTAGCGGGCATCCCCCCCCCATGAGGGTCAGTCTTGGCTTCAGTACCCCCACGCATCTATCCCACCTCTTCTTGAAGCCCTCCACAGTATCTTGCGCGACCAGGCTCCCGGGTAATGCATTCCATGGCTCCACCACCCCATCTGTGAAGTAATGCCTTCTATGTTCTCCCCTATAGGTTTCTCCCTCCAGTTTCCATTTATGCCCCCTGGTTTTGCCGTTTTGCTTGAGCCTGAACATTTCATTTGTTCCACCCATGTTAATCCCTTTTACACATTTGAAAACCTCAATCATGTCCCCCCCATCTCTCCTCTCCTCCAGTGAGTACAGCCTCAGGGCTTGCAGCCTGTCCTCATAGGTCCTATCCCCCATGCCCCGGATCATCCTAGTTGCCCTCCTCCGGACTCTAACAGTACTATGTCCTTCTTAAGGCGCGGCCTCCAGAAATTGCACGCACATCAAGGCGCGCTCAACCAGGGCATTGTACAGGGTAGGATCACCTCACTCCTCCTGGACGTTATTCCCCAGGCTATGCAGCCCAGCAACTTGTTTGCCTTTGCCGCCGTTTTTCTGCAGTTCTCACTGCTGTTCATTCTGGTGTCTACCACCACCCCAAGGTCCCTTTCTCCCATAGTGGCCTGCAGTGGAACCCCTCCCAAGGTATAAACATGCCCTGGGTTCCTGACCCCCAGATGCAAATCAAAGAGACCCCCTCCCCCATGTTTAGAACATACGGTCATTTCTGAAGCACCTGACGCCTTCAAGAGAACTTAAACAAAACAGAATATTTAGATAGTTTGGCTCATATTTCACATTAGTTCTGTATTCTTTCTCTCCATTATTTATTAGTGATGTACTAAAGAAGATCCTACTGGGGGTTGGGGGTGGTAAGGCGAGCAGCCATTAGGTTGCTGGCTTTCAAGCAGACAAGACAGACCATTTGGCCTATTCTGCTGGCTTTTTAGTACGTTAATATGTAATCTGCAGGAAAACAGGATCTTTGCTCCTGAAGAGTTCAGCTATTCCTGTTGCTTTCTCCCTATCTGAAGTCATAATGCACCGCTTGTGACATCACAGTTACTCCCATGGCAGGCTGTGATGTCACAGAGGATTATGACGAAGTAGGGAGTAAGCTATAGAGGCAGATGAGCTCTGATATATAAAGATCATGTATTCATGCAAATTCACTCAGTAATAAAAAATGTTGAAGAAAAATCTATAGAACATATATGGAATGCAAGCTGAACTGTACCTAAATATTATGTTTTTCAAACTTTCTTTGAGGAGTCAGCAGCTCTTTAAATCTTTCTTTTTAACACTGGTCCATAACTCCCATTGCAAAGGCTGTCTGCCACCATCTCACAGCCAGCCGCCCGCTTCCCCCCCCCTTGCTCTACGTTTAGGTGTCTTGTTTGCTCCAAGCCTATGTATCCTGGTGGATCAGCCATCAGGTGGGGGAAACTCTGATTTGTGCAGTTGTCCTTCAATTGAACTCCAAGATACGATGTACCTTATTACAGAAAATGAGGTAACCTTTACTGACAAAGCGCATGTCCTAGCAGTTAGAGCACAAAACTGAAAGTAGCTGATCGCAGGTTTTGAAAGATCTGTGCCTTTTCCAGTTGGACGAGAGAAGGAAAAAGGATCTGATTGACCAAGGCAGTCAGTCAGCATGGCAAGAACTGAGATGAAGAAGGCAAGTCAAGGCTGCTTTTATTGACACATTTAGCAGTAAAGGCAGAAGATTCTCCAGGGATGTAAAGAAGTATTTTAATGTCAGGGTAGTTATCACTGGTGGGAACAGATTATCGTGAGGTAGGAGACTGACAAATCCAATATACTGTATGTAGTCAGTGCCTGGGATAATCATTTTTATGATTTGCACAACTATTTCTATCTTTCCAATAAGCCAAGTGGACAACTTAGGAGCAATATTTAAATGTCCATAATTAACTCTTGACTGACTGTGCAGTGTCTGACAACCTTGTTTTGTGGTGGGTTAGGTCAATTTAACTTTAGCATCTAGATCTGGACAAATGCATGATTTTCAAAGGCGTCTACTGGGGAAAGAGAATCAAAACATGGAGCTTTCCCAAACGCATTTCTGGATATAGGTGGAAAGGCACCGAAGGCAAGACTAAATTAACAGTCAAACTTAAAGTTTATATGTTTAGGTCCAAATCTTACATGAACAAAGACACTGCTGTGCTGCATGACTGTATACAAGTCACCTAACCTGTCTGTTCCTTAAACCGTCGCAGCTGCAAACCTAGACAGAAGCAGGAATCCACTTGTAAACAAGACAGTACTCACAAACAGCTTGCTTTACAGTCTGTACACTGCAATAAAGACACGCTGTGCCACTGGATAACATCCACAAATTTTGGCTTTATTTTTAAACAGTAGCAGGTAACATAGTGCTCCCCCACAAAACAGTCAATAGTTGCCGCTTTTGTACCACTATCATGGTGCTTTCTCAAGATCTACGTGACCTGTAAAGTGCACAACATTTAAAACCTTCCATTTAAAGAGCCCCTGACATAGTTTTGTACTGATGTTAGCGAGTGAATGATTAGTATGCATCATTTGGTTAATGTCAGCTTGATGATCTATCCTGGAATTCTTTGCCGACCTTTTTTAATAGTTCAATGCAGGCGGTGACAGTTCTCTGCCCAATTCCAACTTCTGCCTAGCAAAGTGAGTGCGAGTGCACTGCTGACATCATTTGTAAGGAGTGTGTAGTGGCGTTTTATCTTCTCTGTAGTTGTAGTGAGTTAGAAATTAGTATATCTGCACTTACAGATAATAACACCTCTGACCTTGTATGACTATCAAGATTATGATCATAGTGCTGATCAGAATGGAATGGAAGCAACTGCTGTTAATAGTCATGTGATTTTACATTCAAGCCAGTCCTCACAGATACAAGTGCAGAACGTGACAGAGCGGTAGATGATGACAGAGGAACCTTCCAGTGATAATGTGGCCAGACTCTCCAATACTAAATGGTAGTAATTTTAAATGTATATTTCTAGCATAAATTCATGTGGGTAGTTCATGGTTGTATGCCATATAATGGTTTAGTGTTACTATGTGAAAGCTGTCCCGATTCCATCCCCCCCAATCCCACGACATAAAGTAAAATAAAGTCATTTTTGATTATGTTGTGCAGTGGGAGGTATTTCCTAGAAGCCGTTCTTTTATTATGTTTTTTTCTCCCCATATTTTGTTCTTACGGTTGTTTCATATGGGAAGGATTTGAGAGAGAGAGAGAGAGAGGGAGGTGAGAGAGCACTCCGTCACTGACAGGTGTGACTGTATGTGTGTGCTCCCTTTGTTGCCTCTTCTCTCCGTGACTATAACAGTGTTTCTTTCTCAGATAAGTGAATAAAGAGAGGGGGAACTAGTCCACTTCCCCCGACCCATCAGGGTACACATTAGAGGAAGCGGGGGGGGGGGGGAGATGCATATTCGCCCCATTATTTTGAAAGTGTGCACAAGACTGCAGCTGTTTCTCACGGACTCCCATACACAACTGAAGTTGAACAACAAGCACAATACTGTACTTTGTGCCAGCGCTGCCACACAAAAAATACATTAGGGACAGGGATTATGCCAAGAATGACTGCAACCATTGCCCATGTTGCCTATTTGCTGGCAATGCTAATTGTGTGTATACTGCGCCTCCATGCATCACCCTGCCGCGCGATCTGTTAATTAAAAATGTACAGGACATGTACTGTACTGGTGACATCTGGGCCCCTCTGCTTGGGCTGAGGTGGTATGTAGATCAGCGCCAAGGCTCTGAGGCGAAGAGGGTCCCCCTGGAGGCTGCTTGCCGAGATGGCCGCCTCCGCTGTCTTCTGTGACCAAGGTCCTTGCTTGCTTAGAGTACAGACCTAGAGAGCAGCACGGGTGGCACACCAAGGGGGATCTGGACCTATGGCAACTCCTGCTTGGAGGAGAGTATGCCAAGGCTAATCCGAAGACCTGCTAGTTCCATAAAAGCCACCCATTAGGCCCGAGCTAAGAGCCCAAGGAGCTAGGTCAATAGCCAGTACCTTGCCACCAGGCTAGCGCTGTACCATACACGTCCTTCAGCGATGAGCTGACCCTCTGAGGTGCTCGTTGACGGAAAAGGCACCCTGAGGATGCGTCTGAGTTCAGGCTAGATGTGAGAGAGGCCTCCATTGACGAGCATTGAGACTCTAGGTGCTCGATGAACTGTGCATCTGGGCGGCCTGTAGTGGCGCTGCTAATTCAATAAGTCGTCCTGTGCATGTTGGCGCCAATTTAATAAACAATGATCCAGAGGGTTTGTCAGCCATGCATCTGGGCAGCCTGTAGTGGTGCCGCTAATTCAATAAGGCGTTCTGTGCTCGTTGGCGCCAAAATAGTAAACAATGAGCCAGAGGGTTCGTCAGCCACCTGAGTGCGCTGCCGAAATACAGCTGTGAAGCATGCGGCCTCCATTGATGAGCCTAGCAACTGAAGAGCCCATCGACGGAAAATTGCTCCTTGAAGTGCTTCTGGGCGCCGGAGTGCGTTTGTGCCCAAGTGCAATCGTGGCCAGCGCTCCACTGCGGCAAGCTCCCTCCCATAGTCGAGCTGCTTGGAAAGGAGCTCTATGAGGAATTGGCGGTGGTGCTTCCATAGGCAGGGCGGCAGCTCCAGCATAGCGGCTCGTCTGCTGCCTGAACCAGGAATAATAAAGGATTTCCCCCATTGATCCTCGGAGCCAACTAGTGGCTCATCTGCTGCCTTAGACCCTGTTTAACAAAGAATTTTCCCCTTATTTATCCTGTGAGCCAACATGAACATCCGGGGCAGCACTGTCAAGATGCTTGCGCGGAATTAAATATTGAGAGGCCAGCCTGTACAGCACGCGTGGCTGAGGCTGCGCAGGAGGAAGGTGGCGGGTTGCCAGTCTGATCAGCATGCACGGCTGAAACTGGGACCCCGCAAAAGCAGGGAGAGCCTTATCCTGATGATTGAGAGGGGGCCAGTCTGTCCAGCATGCAGAGCTGAGACTGGATCCCCCTAATAACAGAGACAGAGAGAGACAGAGATTGTTGTTGGGTCCACCCATCCCAGCTCTCTGTGCAAATCCAGTAAGGAAAAAAGTCCAAACGTAGAGTCTTGAAGTCATCAGCCCTGTAGCTCTGCTGCACTGATCACAGGAAGTGGGAGGGAGGATGTCCAGGCTGCAGAGCTTTGTGTTCCTGCCTGTCACGTGGCAAGAGGAGGTACCTCCCAGTAGTTATGAAGCCCGGAGACCAGCATAGGAGAGGGAGAGAACAATGATTTGTCTTGATGTCAGGACAGGTATGTTAGTGTGTGGTGTCACACAGAACCAGCAAGGGAAATATCAAGAGAACAGTGACTGCGTCGCAAAATAATACCTGGCATACTGAAATACTACCATCTTGGAAAACTAGGAAGTTTTTACTTCCTGGCCTGAAGTTCGCTGGGACCTGTGTATAACAGGCTGCAAACGAAGTCAGAGCAAAACCAAGGTATCACCAAAACATATGAAAGGCATTGAAACACCAAGCAGAGTCAAAGTACCACAAAATACATAACAGGCAGCAAACAGTCAGAACCGAACCAAGGTACCACAAAAAGTATAAAAAGGCAGAACACATCAAGCAGTGCTGAAGTACCAACGAATGTAGAACAGGAAGCAAATCACCAAGCAGAGCCACAATGCCACCGAGCATACTGCCCAACAGGCCATAAACAGAGCAAAGTAACACACAATTGCATAACAAGCCACAGAGCAGAACCAAAGTACCATCAAATGTATAACAAGCAGCAAACCAAGCAAAAGTAGCATACCACTAATGTGTAACAGGACGTCATGACAGCAGGTCAGAGAAACCTGATTGATTTCTTCGACTGGGTGAGGTAATGGACGTGATCTACCTGGCCTTCAACAAGGCCTCTTGACTCTGTACCACATAAGAGGCTTATAAGGAAACTGGGCAGTTTGGGGTGGGACCCAAGGTGGTAAACTGGGTATGCAACAGGTTGATGGATAGGCACAGAGGAGTGCTGGTAAAAAACGCATTCACTCTGAGCGCAGAACAAACAGAAGGGTACCTCAAGCCTCACTACTGGAACCAGTCCTCTTCAATATCTTCATGTGACACTGCAGAAGAGCTGGAAGGGAAGGTATGCCTCTGCAGATGACACCAAGATCTGCAAAAGGGTAGATACTCCAGAGGGGTGGAGGGACTGACCAGATACCTGCAAAAACTCGAAGAGTGGTCAAGGGTGTGGCAGCTGGGTTTTAATGCAAAAAAGTGCAAAAATCATGCACCAAGAGCACTGAACAACATATGGGAAAGGTATTGACACTCACTAAACTGGAAAGGGACCTTGGTATTATCATAACTGATGATCTCTAGGCGGCAGGGCAACGTGAGAAGGCAATAGGCAAGGCCAGCAGGATGCTGGTGTGCACAAGGATAGGAAGCACTAGCAGAAGGAGAAAGGTGGTGGTAGAACTACATCAACTGTTGGAGAGACATGGAAACATAGAAAGTGATGGCAAAAGGGGACCCAAGATCCATCTAGTCTGCCCAAAAAATTGTTACAGGATGCTACCCCCCCACCACCACCTTTAGCATTTCCATAAAATGATAGCCATGTGCATATTCCATGCGTTTTTGAACTCCCTCACTGTTTTGGCCCCCACCATCTCCTGGGGTAGGCTATTCCATGGGTCCACCACCCTCTCAGCAAAGAAGAACTTTCTAGCATTGCTCCTGAACCTCCCACCTTTCAGCCTCATATTGTGCCCTCTAATTCTACCGCTCTCCTTCACCTGAAACAGCTCCTTGCATCTTAACCTTATTTACACCCGTAATATATTTAAAGGTCTCAAACCAATGTCCATCCTCTCCCTTTGTTCTAGGGAGTACATGTTGCGCTCCCTCAGCCTATCCCCATATACTGTCTTTTGCAGCCCCTGAATCATTTCCGTTGCTCTCCTTTGCACCGTCTCCAGTCTGTCGATGTCCCTCTTGAGGTGTGGCCTTCAGTACTGTATGCAGTACTCCATGTGGGGGCGCACAAGTGACCTGTAGAGTGGCAGCACTAGCACCTTCCTACGACTCGTGATTCCCCTCCCAATGCAACCCAGCATGCCACTGGTCTTTAGCTCTGCCTTTTCACACTGATTCCCCACCTTAAAGTCTTCTGATATTATGACCCCCCCAAGTCACGTTCCTGGTTGGTGGAAACTAGCTTCTCCCCCTGCCAGGCAGTACTTCTCTTTAGGATTGCCTCGGCATACGTGCATGATTTTGCACTTTTTGGCATTGAGTTTCACCTGCCAAGCCTCTGACCACTCCACAAGTTTCTTTAGGTCCGAATTCATGCTTCTTATTCCTTCAGGGGAGCCCACTCTGTAGCATATCTTAGTGCCGTCCGCAAATGGACACACCTTTCCCTCCAATCCGTTTGTGATGTCGGAGATCCCACCTAGAGGATTGTGTCCAGTTCTGGAGATCACATCTCAGGAAGGACATGGACAGGGCACAGATTGTCCAAAGATGGGCAACTAAAACAGTGCAGGGGCTGCATCGTAAGCCCTATGAAGAGAGACAGAGGAATCTCAATTTGTACATACCCTGGAAGGGGAGGTGGACATTACAGAGACTTACAAGTACCTCACAGGGGTAAATAAGGTACAGGAGGGGAGTAATAATGTCTTCTGCTGTTTGGTTGTAAATATCGTCATCCGATTATAAATGCCTAAATATTTACATCCAAATACTGTAAATAATGTCTGACAAATATCTAATACATGCTTAATGTAATTGTTGTTATACCGTGTTTCTGTATTACCATCTGTCTTACATGTGACGAAGTACCTTTGTAAATGAGCCTCTGGCTCAAAGGTTGTAAACCGATATATCAAATAAATAAATAAAAACAAGAAGGCATGCAATGAAGTGGGGATTTAGGAGAAATGTGAAGAAGTACTTCACTGAAAGAGTGGTAAATGCCTCGAACAGTCTTCTAGCAGAGGCGTGGTGAGTGAAAATAGTAGTGGGCTTCAAGCATGCCTGGGACAAGCAAAAAGGAATCTTGGTAGGAAGGAAAAAAAAAAAGGGGGGAGTTCAGCACGGGGAAAAAACCTATTTGAAACACTTTAACGCCCAAACCCCAACTTCACACCAGTTTTTTGTGCAACACTCCTCATTTTGAGTCAAATTTTTTTTTTGTTAGTAAAACATGCCGATTTGCCCTCAATTTAAGTGGGAAAATGTATTTTAAAGGGACACTGTCAACTCCCTTTGGCCTCAAAATGACCCTAGTCACTAACAATCACAAAACACATTTTATGATTGTTCGTGTTACATACAGACTGTTGATGCAGCTCGTAGTTTGATTCAGATCCCTTTTTCTTTTAAAAAGTGAAAAACTGAGTACCCACCATATTGGCGTTACCACAACAACACACGTTTTTGCATTTCTTGACCAACTCCCACTGCATCTTTCCTGGACTTATCTAGCCACTCATTATGCAGCTGCAGTAGAGAAGACTATTGTATCGAAGTGGCTAAACTGTTTAAGGGTGTTTCTAATGATTTGGAAGTATGCAATAGGAGTAGCTCAAAGATTTGAAGCAAAACAAGGCTGGGTATAGCTACACATTATCATGCATTTCAGCTCTAATTTATTTATTTAGCTTTTGTTTACCAAGTAAGCACACTAGACAGTCAAGTGCCTATTTTCAGGTGCGAACTGGGAGTATTACAAGTTGAAGCCAGACAATACAGAGGTCACAGCATAATACACAGATAAAACAGTCATAACAGTATACAGTAGCTGAACATGATAAACAACGAGGCAGCTAAAACACCCAGCAACATCAATGAATTTTAGAGAAAGTAAGCAATCATAAAATGTGGGGTTTTGCCTAAAAATAACAGAACGCATAAAAAAAGGTTGACATGGTCGTTTTAGACACTGTCAAACTATACAGGGCCTTTTTTTTTTATATAAACAGAAAAATCATTGGCCCTACAAATGTATAATAGGCCACAAGCAAAAAAAAAAAATTTTGTACAGAGAAAAACATCCCTCCAAATGAACAGACCACAAACACCAAGCACAGTCAAAGTACCATTAAATGAACAGCCAGCAAGCGAGCCAAAATACTAAATGTGTAACAGGCAGCAAGCACAAAGCAGAGCCAATGAATATGTAAAAGGCCACTAATACAGAACAGAACCAAAGTAACACCAAATGTAGAGCAGATCACAAGCACCAAGCAGGGACAGAGTCTCTCTGAATGTATAACAGGTCAAAACACCATAGAAGCTGTCAGCAGATAAGGACCTCTTCGCCAACCTAGTCTGCCCTATATTTCCTATCTTCTGTGCCACTGCAGACCCTACTCGATCTCCAGACCCACCTCCTTGCCTTACTTCTAAGGATCCCTTGTCTCTATCCCATGCATGCTTGAATCCTGTTACTGTTTTTAGCACCCACCACCTCTGCTGGGAGGCTGTTCCAGGCATCCACCACCCTCTCCGTGAAGAAGTATTTCCTCACATCGCCTCCGAGCCCCCCCCCCAGCTTCACAGTATGACCCTTGTCCTGAGTATCTTCTCACGGAAAATGCTACCTTCCTGTATTTCATATCCCCCAAATCCCTCCTTTCTCTAGAGAGTACATATTTAGTTCTTTCAGTCTTTCCTCATAGGGCTTTTGATGCAGGCCATGCACCATTTTGGTAGCCCTCTTATGTACCGCCTCCACCCTATCCATGTCCTCCCAGGGGTGGGGCTTCGAAAACTGGACACAGTACTTGAGGGGTCTTACCAGTGATTTACATAGGTGTAATACTACCTCCCTCCTTCTGCTGGTGATGCCCATCCCTGAGCATCCTGCTAGCCTTCCCCACTGCCTTATCACATTGCTTGGTTACTTTCAGGTTATCGGAAATGATTACCCCAGGTCCCTTTCCCGTTTTGTGGTTGCTAATGCCTCCCTACTCAGTCGGTACATTGCCTGAGTTTCTGTGCCCCAAGTGCACAAGACTGCATTTTTTGCACTGAAACCTAGCTGCCATTCCCTTGACCAATCTTCCAGCTTTTTCAGATCCCTCATTCCTTCCCCCTCCCCCCACCCGTATCCACTCTGTTGCAGGTTTCTGTGTCATGCACAAACAGGCACATTTTTCCCTCCAGCACTTCTGCAATGTCGCTAATAAAGACTAGTACTGACCCTGTGGCACCCCACTTGTCACCCTACCTTCTCCCGAGTGGACCCCATTTACCACCACCCTCTGACTCCTATTGCTTAGCCAACTTCTTACCCATTTTACTACTTTTGGACCTACACCTAGGTTGCCCAGCTTGCTCATCAGTCTTCTCAGTGGAACAGTGTCAAAGGCCTTACTGAAATCCCGGAAGGCCACATCTACCACTCCTCCCTGATCCACTTCCCTGGTGACCCAATCAAAGAACTTGATCAGGTTTGTCTGGCAAGACCTCCTCCCTGTGAACCCATGTTGCCTCGGATCCTGTAATCCACTGGTTGCAAGGCATTCCTCAATCCTTTCCTTCAGTAGCAATTCCATTACTTTACCCACTACCAAACTCAGGCTGACAGGTCTGTAATTTCCTGCCTCCTCCCTAGTTCTACTTTTGTGTAGTGGGACCACATCTGCCCTCCTCCAGTCCCCCAGAACAGACTGGTTTCACCAACAATTAAGCAATTTGTATTACAAAATACAGAATAAGAGAACACTTTGGCTCTGCTTGATGTTGCCTGTTATACATTAAGTGGTACTTTGGCTCTACTCAGTGTCTGCAGATTGTTATGCGTTTAGTGATACTTTGGGTCCGCTATTTGTTTGGGTCCTGTTAAATTTGGTGGTACTTTAGCTCTGCTTGGTATTTGGCCTGACATACATTCTTTGGTACTTTGGCTGTACTCTGCTGTCGACTTTTTGGCCTGTTATGCATTTAGTGGCTGCTTTTTTTTTTGTGGCAGGTTATTCATTTGTAGGTGCATTGGCTCTTGGTGTTTGCTGCCTGTTACATATTCAGTGGCAGTTTGGCTGTGCTTGGTGTTTGCTGACTGTAATACATTCAGTGGTACTTCGATTCGGCTTAGTGTTTGTGGTCTGTACATCTGGTGGCCCTTAACAGCGTGGGTGTTTTGACCTGTTTGTAGGATCTTTAATGCACGGTTGAAGGAATGGTTCGGAGAGGAGGGTTTAGGCTTCACTGGGGACTGGGGCCCCACATGGAGGAATAAGAGCCTGTACGGGGCGGCAGCCTGCATCCATCCATGCAGGAGGGGAATCATGGTCCTCAGTGAATGGTTTAAATGCTACATTGGCAAACATTTAAACTAGCTGAGGGGAGGTGGAATAAGGCAGGGAGACATAAACTGTCCCCTCCAGGCTCACAAGGTCAGCAGTGGGAATCCTGAGGGAATGAAATCCAAAAAGGAACCAAATAAAGAAATCCAAGGGGTAAAATGAAAGAGAGATAGTTAAAAAAAAAAAATTGTGGTGGACATAAGGAAGGGCAAATGGGAAAGGGGGGGTTGGCAGGACAATCTTGAGAGCCATGTGTGTAAATGCTCGAGGTCTGGGTAGTAAGATTACAGACCTAGAGGCTACCATGGCAGACACGTACCTGGACATAGCAGCAATTACTGAGTCCTGGTGCAATGAAAATCAGGACTGGGACGTAGCCATACCAGGGTAGGTAAAAAAAAAAAAAGAAAAAGGGGGGGTGGCTCTTAATGTCAGGTCAACATAAATGCTACGGTTGTACAGGGAGAGCAGGGAGGAGCTGAGGTGCTGTGGGTCACCCTGGAGACATGGGGGGGGCTCTTCTCACAGGAGTGATCTACACACCTCCAGCACAGGGGGGGAGAGGTGGATAAAGATACAGTGGAAACAATCCAAAGGATGTCACACAAAGAGGAGTTGTTACTGGTAGGGACTTCAGTCTACTGGATGTGAATTGGAGCCTGCCAGCTGTGACAACAATCAGAAGTAGTGACATCCTGGACACCCTGCAAGGGGCGGGGTTCCTCAGACAACTAGTTAAGGAACCCACTCGTGGGGAGGCAATACTGGACCGGATACTAACAAACAGAGACAGTGCTGCTGGCGCCACAGTGGGTGGCCACCTGGGGACCAGTGATCACCATACGGTGTGGCTCAATATAAGAACTGGGTCAGAATCGAGCCACACTAAGATGAAGGTCCTGGACCTGAGGAGGGCTGATTTTAAGAAAATGAGAGACTGGGACACCCTAGCAGGGATAGGGAAACTGGGGAGAGTCGAGAAACAATGGGCAAAAATAAGGGGACGCCATTGAAAAGGCAACAAATCTGTCAGGCAGGTTAACAAGGGCAAGAGAAAAAAAAAAAAAAGACTGCTATGGTTCTCTAGAGAAGCAGCGGAGAAAGTAAGGGCAAAAAAAAAAAAATTTGCATTTACAAGGTGCAAGAGGACACAGGAGGAGGAGGATAGGGAGAGTTACCAAGAGAAACAGAGTGGCAGGGAGGCAGTTAGGAGCGCAAAGGCACAAACAGAGAAGAATATTACCCAATTAGTAAAAAAAAAAAGAAAAGGGGATAAAATGTTCTTTAGATATGTAAGCTAGAAGAGAAACACCAAAGGAGGGCAAGAAAGGCTTGGGGGTTGGGAGGACCAAAAAGCAGACATATTGAACAGTTACTTTTGTTCGGTATTTACGGAGGAAGAGGTAGGTGATGGGCCAAAGATAAGGGACAAGGGCATTAAATGAAAGGAGGTGGACACTAATCCTTTTACAGAGGAGAGAGTCCTCAAGGAACTAGCGCACTCAAAAGTAGACCAGGCAATGGGACCGGACAGGGTGCACCTGAGGGAGCACAAGGAGGTGCTGGCTGCACCTCTGACAGCTCTGTTTAACCTAGCACTAGAAACGGGAGGTTTTCCATTATGGATCTGTACCCCCATTGACGTGGAACCTTTGTAAATGAGCTGCTTGGCGCTCAAAAGTACTTGTAATCCTAGACTGAATAAAAATAAATAAATAAATAAATAATGTATAACAGGCAACACCGAGCAGAGCCAAAGTACCACCAAATGTATAACAAGCAACACAGAGCAGAACCAAAGTACCACCTAATGTATAACAGGCAACACTGAGCAGAGCCAAAGTACCACCAAATGTATACCAGGCCCCAAACCCATACCAAATGTACAATAAGCCCAAAACAATGAGCAGAGTCAAAGTACCAAATGTATAACAAGCCACAAACACAGAACAAACAGTATTTGATAGCAGATAAGGACCACCTGGCCCATCCAGTCTGCCCATTTTCTCCCCACCTACAGTATCAATGTAGACCCAACTTGACCTGCAGCGTCCCCCTCCCCCTTTTTCATGGAAGGGGAAATTGTTTAACCAGGAAAGGCACACTACGCCAAAGCTCGTTTCCAGGTGCTACCTGGAAGCACAAGGAAGTTAAGTGACTTGCTCAGGGTCACAAAGTATGCAAGTAAGGGCTGTGGGACTCAAACCTAGGTCTCCAGGTTTGCAGCATGGAGCCCTAAACCACTGCTCTGTACTACCTCCAAAGATTCCATTAAGCTTATCTCATGCATTCTTGAACCCCCATCACTGTTTTCGCCCCCACCACCTTTGCCGGAAGGCTGTTCCAGGAATCTACAAGGATACACTCCTTTTAATCGGGTAGTCCAGCTCAGGCGCTAGTTGGCAAACAGTAACACAAATTCTCAGTCCCTCTGGACAAACCAGCCATAGACCACATGTCCATTTAAAAAAAAAAAAAAAAAAAAAACTTTTATTCCTTCCAGAATGCTCCTCATAAGAGCCCAACATTTCGCCTGCATCAGACCTCTTCAGGGGAGGTTTTCTTATCGATACAGGATTAGTAATGTACTTATAATGGTTTCGATCAACTTACATACCAACATTCAGTACTTCACCAACTTATACAAACTCTTCTTCTTTACCAAACTTTATACACTTTTATTTCCATTTTATGTGGATTCCCTTGTACAAACCATACCCCCACTATCCCATTATATAGAATCATGCTTTTTAAACCACTGGTTATTACTACACATCCATTCAGAGTATCACATGACTATGTACAGTTGGAAACTACAGTCCATGCAGAACAAATCCAATCAGAAAAATCATCAACGAACACTGGTAGGTTTTGAGCCCACTGACCAGACCTTACAAAACAGATCAACTGTGGTGTCCAAGAACATTAGCACTTCGAGACAGCTGCCATACCCCTGACCATTCCTCAAGTTCCCTCAGGTCTCGGCTCATCCTTTCCACCCCCCCCCGTCCACCCTACTGGAGATTCTGGTGTTGTCCGCAAAGAAGCAGACCATCCGTTCCAGCTCCACTGCCATGTCACTTATAAAGAAATTAAACAGGACTGTCCATGCACAGATCATAAAGAAATTAAAGATGATTGTCCCAGCACTGATCCCTGAGGCACCCCACTGGTCACCCCTCCTTGGAGTGAACTCCATTTACCGCCACCCTCTGTTGTCTGTCCCCTAACCAATTTCTTACCCCGTTTACCACCATTGGACGCACTCCTAAGCTACACAGCTTTCTTACTAGTCTCCTATGTGGAATGGTTGAAAGCCTGACTGAAATCTAGGTAGGCCACGTCCACCGCTCCACCCTGATCTAACTGCTTGATCACCCACTCAAACCTATCAAATTAGTTAGACATGGCCCCCACCCCGCAAATCCATGCTGCCTCAGGTCTTGTAACCAATTGGGTTCAAGATATTCTACTGTCCTTTCCTTCAGCAGCGATTTCATTAACTTTCCCACCACCAATATCAGGCTGACATGGCCCATTTTATATATTTTTCAATCTCTGGCAAAGAAAGTTGCACTAAGCTGAGGCTTGTTTCAAGGTGTCTCTTGGGAGCACAGGGAAACTAAGTGACTTGCTCATGGTCACACAGTATACCAAGTGGTGACCGTGGGATTCAAACTCCTCCAGGTGTGCAGCCAAGTGATCTTTAATACACATGCAATTGCCAGCCTCCTCCATGCTACCACTTTTGTGAAGTAGGACTACATCTGCCCTCCTCCAGAACCACTCCCGTTTACAGTGAACTGTTAAACAGGACTGTCAGACGTGCAGCCAGTACCTCCCCGAGCTCCCTCAATATCCCTGGATGCACCCAGTCGCTTTTTTTTTCCACTTTCAGATTAGCAAGTCCATTCAGGACTCCCTCCTCCAAAAAAGGAACAATGTCCACCTCCCTAGCTCCTGTCACATTTTGTGGCCCCTTCCCTTCTCCTTCCTCATAGGCAAAATACCACCAAATGAATAACAGGCAGCAAAGCAGAACCAAAGTGTCAAATATGACAAGCAAGCACTATGAATCAAAATGGCAACAAATATATACTAGGCCACAAACAGAGCTGACTCAAAGTACAACTGAAGGTATAACAAGCCACAAACACAGAGCAGAGCCAAAATACCAGTGAATGTACAATGGGCAAACACCTAGTAGAACTACAGTACCCACAGATTTACCAGGCCACAATAAGAGCCAAGCCAAGGTATCTCCAAATTTTAATAGGCCGCAAACAGAGCCGAAGTACCATCAAATGTACAACAGGCTGCAAACAGAGCCACAGCACCACTGAATGTGCAACAGTCCGCAAACACCAAGCACAGCCAAAGTACCACCATGTGTGTAACAGTCCCCAAACAAAGAGCAGAGTCAAAAGCACCAGATATATACCAAGCAGCAAACACAGGACAAAGCCAAAGTGCCATTGAATGTATAAAAGGCAGCAAGCAAAGCAAAACCAAAGGCAGACACTAAGAGACAAACTGCCAACAAATGTATAACAGGCCACAGCAGAGTCAAAAGTGCCAGTGAAGGAATAACAAGACACAAACACCGAGCAGAGCCAAAATACCACCAAAGGTACAACAGGCAAACACCCAGCAGAGCCAATGCACCAAATGTATTGCAAACTGCATACACCATGGTGAGTCGAAGTATCAGAATGCATAACAGGCCATAAACACCAAGCAGAGCCAAAGAACCACCAAAAATTACCTTTAAATTAATATCAGCCTGCAAAAAAAAACTAGCAGACACCAAATGTTTCAGCTGAAGTCGTCAGCACAAGGCTGAGCCAAAGTACTGCAAAATGTATAACAGGCCGCAAACATCAGGAAGAGGTAAAGCACCCAAGAATGTACAACAGGCAGCAAACACCAAGCAGAGCTAATGTACCATCATATGTGTAAACAGGCCACAATCATCTAGTACAGCCAAACGTACCAACAATGCTCAGAGCCAAAGTAAAACCAAATCTGTTAACAGGCCATAAACATCAAGCAGAGCAAAAATTTCAAACATATGTAAACAGGCTGCACACACCGAGCAGCCGTACTACTACCAAATGTGTATTAGTCTGAAAAACCACTGAACAGAGTCAAAGTACCAAATATGTAACAGGCAAACACCAAAGAGCTAAATTATCAAATGATGTGCGTAATAGGCAACAAACACTGAGCAGAGTCAGACTACTACTGACCGTAACAGGCATGCAACACCAAACAGCCCAGTTCTCACCGAATGTGCAGCAGGCTGAACACCGGAGAGAGACAAAGTACAACTGGACGTGTATAAATGGAAAACACTGAGCACAAACTACCACAATGTGTGACAGTGTGCAACAGGCAGCAAACAAATAGCCTATGTACCACTGAATTCACGACATGCTGAATACACCACAGACAAAGTACTATCAAAAGTGTACACCAGGAAGCAAACTCTGAGAAGAGTCAAAGTACGACTGCATATGTACCAAGCATCGAGCAGAAGTAACACCGTATGAATAGCAGAGCCAAAGCCAACAAAGGAAAATGCTTGCAGTTACTACTTTCTTCAAATGGGACTCGACTGACAGCATGTGTGTGTGTCTAGTTAAAGTAACACTTATCTGGTTAACTTTCTTTTCAAAATATCCTTGCTTCTGACAGATCCAAACCTTTCCTGGCTGATGGGAATACAGGAGTAACGAAGCCACATAACATGCCTCAAAAACAAGTCTTAAGCCGTAGATTCTTCAACCAGCTCACTCAAAAAATATGAAATGGAAAATTTAATTGCTTAAAATTATACACTATACATTAACTAAGAAGTGCACACTAGATCTATGCATATGATATACTCTTGATTTTGCAAAATAAAAAGTTTCTAAAGAATTTTGTTTTTAAAAAGTTTGAAGTCTTTTGCAAAAACCATCTATTCTTGGAGCACACAGGCTACAATGTTTTTCAAATGTCAGCATTCCTGTAGAACTAGGTTACAAAAGACAGAAAAAGACCAAGTAGTCTGGCTTATCCGTTCCCCATGTTTACTTTGTTCTTGCAATACTGTAAAATCGTTAACTATAATGCAGGTCATGAGACCTGGAAGCCAAAGATTTTTCATCAGTTCATAAAGCCATGTAGCACAAATGAAGTGTCTCCCACCTCCTGCTGCAAGCCCAAGTGGCGCTATAAACCATCAGGAGTTTTTCTGTGCTAGTGTCATTAAACTAATATGGTGCAGGTTACTGCAGTTTTCAGCCTCACCTTCAAATTACTAGAGGAAAAAGTACATTATGGCTACTCTTTTCAATCCCTACTGTACCCCTGTACAACTGCCAAAATCTAAAATCATACTAACAAAAAATGCCTAGCTGGGGAGGGATGGTCAAGCATTTGAGAGATACAACATATCTAACTAAAAAGAACAGGACAAATATGCCTGACTGGCAAAATTACAAAGCCTCAGCCATGTAGAAGTACAGCTCACAATATGCAAGGGCAGCACAAAAAAACTTCAATGCACTTATTCGCTACCATGATACTGGAAACCCTGGGTCAAACCTATGCCATGTAGTTTTGTCTAACATTCTAAGAATTTCTCTCCATCTACTGGGAAGCCCAAGTAAACTTACTACACGAAACTACGATGCAATTTTCTCTCTGCCACTAAACTTGCGTAATGACTGTTTACAGACACTAATTAGAGCAAATAGACAATTACAAGGAGAGATCTGTTACTGATAGGTGGCAGGCTAGAAAATTAAACAATAATGAATGAGAAGTTCTCGTTCAGAAATTATCCGTACGGTAAACCTCCCTCCCATACAGCTGCAATCAGACAACAGCACCCGATCAAAAAAAAATATATATATACACAACAGCAAAGAAAAAGACATTGTATCTGACATGAAAAGCTACCTAAATCAACTGGATAACAGTTATCTGCAGGCTAACGCGATCCTGCAAGACAGCCAAGGCCGGGACATCGTGAGATCATAAATGCAAGCAAAATGGCGCTACGAATTAAAATATAATTTAAAAGGCAGGTCGCCATATTGTAAACAGTGAGGCAGGGAAAGAAGCCGACAGCGGCAAAGACAGAGGCAACCCTCCATGTTCGGGCCCAGCCAGTCAGCTGCTGCAACCAACATAACGAGACTGAAATCGACAAGCACACAAAGGGCATCCGATTCCGGGTCTCAAAGACTGAGGCAGGTTAAAAAAAAAAAACCCCCCAAACAAAAAATATGAAGCTGTGACCTTTTACAGACGGCAACTATAAATAGTCGCCCTGGCTGGTCCAAAAGTCTGCTCGGTCGGGGCCTGCCACATACCAAAAAAAACAAAAAACTTCAAGATGCAAATGCACGAAACTATTTCTGGGCAACTGGGGGGGGGGTAACAAGCTACAAAGTTTGCAGCGTGTCCCCCAACAGATTCATGCGGGGGTCTCCTCCTCTTCCTGTTCTTGTGTCTGAGACCCCATCCTTCTATTGCACTCCTACGTTTTAGTTACATGTCCTAGTAGCCATTATCGCCACAACTACAGCTTTCGAGGGGCCTTACCAGCATTGAAGGTGGAAGGCGGCCGGGCAGTGGTCACAGCAGAGCAGGTCACCCCCCTCCTTGCAGCTGTCGCAACTATCGTGGTTGGTGGCTCGGCCGCTCCGCCGGGGCTCCTTGTCGGGCTTTCGACTCTTCTTCTCCGCTGACCCTCCATCATCGCTCTTCGGGGGAGCTAGCAGATCCTGGATTTGCTGCGGATGACAACAAAAAGCGATCAATTACTTCGGAATTAACACCGGTCTCCTACCACGTCAATGTTGGCAGTGTTTTTGTCGGCTCGGTAACACTGTAACGCCGCCTTTCAAATCATAATCAGTACACCGTCTGGGCCTGCGAATGCCTGTGGCACAACACAAGTGGCCCAAGCCACTGCCCTGGGTAGAATACCTGTTAGATCAGTGGATGTTCCCCAGTCACTGGCTATCTGGCTAGTGGTTGAAAGACTGTTACTTCACCACACACACTCCTCATTCACTACCACCACCAAGTAAACCCTAGGGTCCGAGCTGGGGGCAGTAAGGCCCCCACTCCGGTCAAATCGGATCCCCTCAGGCCGTGGCGAGCAGCTACTATTTGGGGGGTGGGGTCGAGCACTGACTAGTCGTCCCTTGTTGTTGTTAGCTCGATAGTAGCCCATAGTCCTGCATACCGCAGGCAGACAGTACAACAACCGCTGCCCGGCCCAAGTCTAGGCCACTGTCGGCGTTACCGGCAAACACGAATACTACGAGAAGCGGATTCGGTTCCGCTGCACTCACCTGCATCAGACCCCCCGAAGTGTCCAGGTCGTACACGATCGTCTTTGTCTCCATTTTTTCCCACATTCATCCACCCAGGTCCGTCTCCCCGGACCAGCGGGGAAGGGCAGAGCGACACTCCCGACCGACCCCGCCGCCGCAGTCCGGAAACAGAGGAAAACACAGGGTCCGGAGCCGCCGCCTCCTCAGCGGCGGGTCGGTAAGTTTGCCACCGGCAGGGAAATCTCTTCGGCGGCTGTTAGGTCCACCAATCGTCCGACAGCAAAACCTCCCTCAGCTGTGGTGAAATCCAAGCGGTAACGAAACCTCTGCTCTTTAGTGCCTGTGAATCCGGCCACCGCGGTGGCTCCTCGGTACAATCCAGGTCTTCCCACAACGGAATGCCACCCGGCCCCGTCCTCCTTGGGCCGTCAGCTGCAATATATCCTTCGCCTTCCTCCACTCCCGAAGAGGGGTGTCGCGGCCCGGCACCGAGCGGCAGGGCCCAGCAGTTATTTGTTTACTAAATCCTTCAGTGGATGTCAGAGCGGCGGCGGAGGCCCCAGACTCAGGAGTGCAAGGGAAGCCTGGAGCGGGAGGGGGGATTAGGAGACGCAGTTGCCACGGGCTCGCCAGCTAGGCCTAGCCGACACGGAGCCGACTGCTCCCCCCGCCGCCATACATGATGAGGCCGCCACTGCTGCCGCTGACAGGAACTCCGGTCCCGGCCATAATCCCCGAGTTGCGCTCACTCTCCCTCCCCGCGTCAGCTTGCTCTCAACCAAGCTCAGTGCACAACGATATCCCAGTGCTGCTTGTGGTGGCGGCTGCAGGCCGCGTTGTTTGGCGCTCACTCGGACACCCCAGCGTCTAGCGGAACCGTAAATGGATCTCTCAAGCCAACAAACCCCGAACGCTCGCGCTCGGCTCCAGCTACATCCTCCGCACAGAGTTGGCGCAAAGCGGGGCCCCGGGCGACGCACTGCGCAAGCGCATCACGGGAGAGACTACAGTGGCCATGACAGCTGCGCAGACTCCGGCCGACGCCACCGTCGCCATAATTATTGTGGCGATTTGTAAGCAGGAACCGGGGAAGTGCCGCCGATTGCCTCTTTTCGGTGAATATGTTAGGAGGGGAAGCACATGCGGTGTCGTTGTTGTTTTCATCCACTAGAGAATATTTCACTGGTGACAGAAGGTCAGGGAGGTCCTCTTGTTGTTAGGTCTTTGTGGCCGCTGGAGCGACACCAGCAAGCCGCCATGTTGGTCGTGGCAACTTGTGAATACAGCTTTAACTGATTAAGCCGGGACGTAACAGTTTGTGGTGAAGTGGTCGTCATGGCTCGTTTAGTGCCCATTTAGGTTTGTGATATTAATACAGTAACATTCACTGTAAGTGCTTCTTCACAGTCTGCAGCTCACTTGTTACATCATCTCCTCGCCGGGATAGCTAAACCCCATGCGCGTTGGATACGCTGATGGTCGCCATTGGTAATGGCAGCCTTTGTGACTGATTTTTTTTCATGTCATAGAGTGTTTATGCTTTCTTGTTTTTCGGGTCACGTATCACGCTTTGTCCCACTTTGTGATAATGGGTGGAGGGGGATGAAATGTAATTGTACCTAGTTATGTTCGTGACAGAAGACCGTGACTTACGCCTGCTTTTGTGGCTGCAGCTTATCTTTTTCTAGACGGGGACAGTCAATAACCTCATAAAAACAAACAAACCGATGACTTCCTCAGGAAGCTGATTTTATGCGACGTGTTCGCAGTCACGATAGCATCGGAGAGCTGCGGTTGCAGAGGAAGTGCCGCCATGTTGGTAGTGGCAGACTTCTGAGATGAAAACTCAACCGGGGGGCTGCTTTGTTAGGCCCTTGTGTTTTTTTTTTTATATCAGTTACAGCTTTTAAAATAACCAGATCCCATGGTTAATGCTGGTCAAATAAATTGTGATTGGGCGAATTTCTTGGTGTGTGTGATGGAAGGGCATGTGGGTGACCCAATAGCGGTATATCAATAGGATTAGGGTGGTGGTGGGTGGACGGTGACTGCATCTGCTGTACCTGCCATATGTTTAGATAAAGGTTATAGTGGTGTCAAGGTTGGTAGCACATTTCATGGCAGGAGTAATCAAATAACCATAAAAGCTAAATGGTCTCCTTTGTTCAGTTTTGTTCTCTGGTCTTGCACACTTTGACCTGTAGCACCTCATTTGCCGGGGGAGGGGGGGGGGCATAAATTGTAATGTCATATAACATAAGGCAGTAGTCAAACTAAATACCCATCCCCCCTCCTGGGGGAATAGTGGGGTATTCAAAAATGATTGGCCCCAAACTCAAATGCCCCACCCTGTGGGGGCAAACCATTGTCTAATTCCAATATAAAAAAAAAATCTAAAATCCCCGAAGGGTGGAGTTGGGGCAGAAATGGCATAAAATCCCCTCTCCCTGCAGCAAAGAAGATGCCGAACTTCCCAGGTAGTCTTCCATATGTGTGCTACATGTTGCCCGAGTTGGGAGAGATACTGTGACTGCTGCAGAACCCCTATGGGTGACCACAGAATACCAGAAAAAGAAAACACGTTTTTGGACTAGCAGTTTTTTGTTTTGTTTTGCAGTCGTCCAACCATACCTTTCAACATCATCTTGCTGAAAGAAAGATGGGGGAGACATCTTCTAATACAGAACGAGTACAAGGACAAGGGGGCATGACATGAAATTTGAAGGGGGCAGGTTAAGAGGGAATGTGAGGAAGTTTTGGGTTGGTGGGAGGAAGCACTGTGGTTGGATTTAAATATGCATGGGGTAGGCATAAGAGGTACAGCAGAGGGAGGGTCAGAAGCGTAACCAAGTACAGGGCTTACAAGCAAACTGGATGGGCTAAGCAGTCCTTGTAACATGGCATTAAACTGAATGGGCAAATGGGGATGCGCAATTGGCTGAAGTCGATCAGGTGGAGGAAATCTGAGCGGGTATTTAACCCAGCATAACTGCCGTGCCCAAAAGTGAAGTGCCAGGACCATCCAGACAGCCAGGTAAGTAGCACCAGGGAGAGGGAAGCAAGAAGTGCGAGAGGGACGCTCGTGTTGGGTATGCAGCGAGTTACCAGCAACAGAGGTGAGGAAGGGCACGGCAGGGGAAACAGAGCACAAGCATTAGTACTAGATCGAGGAGGCCACGGAGTGGCCGACATCGGAGCTATCTCAGAGCAGCAATAAGAAGTGAGCGACGGGAGATGCAAATTTGTCAGGGAACTACACGGCACGGCGAGAAAGCACTCCACCGCAGGCCTTCAACGAGGGGTATGACATTAATACCCGCCTAGAACACAAAATAAGTAGGTCTAGCATGTGAGGCGCACTGTTCTGTTAATGTAGCAGTAGTCAATGTTTTCACCACATCAGCATATAAAAGCTGTTCTGTTACAGGTTGTGGAAGTGCAGTAAAAACCTTACCTAAACATACCGAGTCCCTGTCTTATGTTGATGTAACAGTGGCAAATACATTCCTGGCAACTGCATAGCCGCATGCCCATAGAGCATTACATGCCATCTCAAGGTGGCAATCTGCGACTACGGCATGGTTGGGTTGTTGTACGCCCGCGGCCTCAGGCCACAACCCCCCAACCATGCATTAATCCAGCATTAGATGCCACCTTCGACGTGGCTTAATGCTTACTTATCTGTCAACAGTTTCTATGTTACTGAAAAACATGGGCCACATCCTCAAACATAGAGCTGCTGTATGAGCACCATACACTGTGGAAACTAGAGCTTTTATTTGAGCAATATTTAATTTTCATTTAGCATCATAAATTGTTATGCAGCGGGAAGGTAGGTGTGCAAGGTCTTTCGGTGTCTGAAAGCCCTTGAAAAGCTCTTTAACAAGGTATTGGATTTACTCATAAGTGTCAACAGTTTGGAAATATGCATAATCAGGCATTTCATAGAGAGCGATGATAAAGAAAGTGAAGTCACAGTTGGGCAAGTTGGGTATACACTGCCTAAGATAAAATCAATCAAATTTATTGGTAGGCAAGTTGAGAGAAACTCTCTTTTACAATTGTGTTCAACTACAGATTACAAAATACAAACATTACATAAAACATTTAAAAACACAATATTCGGCCAGCCCAGTGGTGCTGAGGTTGAGGCGCCGGACGCCGCATCTCGCACCCCGCCGGCGACCTGTGTTCGGGAATGAGCCCGGGGGGTCGGCGGGGAGGGAAGAGATCAAGCGTCCGTAAGACCGCTCTCCCTTCCGAGGGGAGGGATGGGGATACGACTGCACGAAGCGCGCCCTCTGGTGGTGGCCGGAGGGAACCCAAAATAGCGTTGTGGCATCAGCCTGGGGGTGGAGCTGCAGCAGCACGCTGTCTTGACAGTCGGGCCCACTGGGGAGAAATAATTAAGAAAACCTCTCCACCACTGATAGGCGGCGCCTCCAATCCACACTCCTGTAGTCGGGCCTGATCTTCCGCTTCCTCCTCCGCCCGGTGGCTCAATACTGATAGAAAGAGCACCCTGGTCGGGGACGACCCTTCCCCAGAGGGCAGACCCGGGGGGATGCCCGGTGCCGGGGAGTAGCGGAGAAGGATACCGAGCAACTCAAGGAGGTAGTGCGGTAAGGAAGGTCGCCGGGGAGAGTTCAGCTGTGTGGGCAATAAACAGAGTTAGAAAAAAATAAAAACACAATGTTCACAGTGAATCATTTCAGTCATTTATAAAACTAGATATCAGCCATAGCATGCACATGGTTTGTGAAGGTAACTAATTACAAGTAGTTTAAGCTTTTCCCATGTCTGGGACACAGAAATAAAGTATAATCACCGACTTATAAATGTGCTCTAAGTGAAACAAACTTTGGTAGCCTACTCGATCTTAAGCTATGCTTGTCTTTTTGCTTAATACTAACTGAATTCATGAGAAACATGAGACGCTTACCAGTAGCAAAGTTATAAATAAATACCAGTGTTGTAACCTTCTATTCTGTAATGATTCCCGTCCAACAGTTGAGTACAAGAAACAGTGGTGGGGCTTCCATGGAAGTCCAGTGACAAATCTCAATGCAGAATGACAGAGGGGATCAAGGATTCCCAATATAGATTCAGTAGTATTTTTCTAAATGCAATCACCATAATATATAGCCGAAAGAAACAAAGAATTGACCAATAGTTTTCTTAATTGAATACTAAAATGCAATTTATTTTTTTATAAATGAACCCTAGGAGATGCTTTAGTTTAATGGAAAGATACTCAGTATGGCAGTTGAATGTTAATTGAACATCTGTTGAGCATAAAAGGGCTAGTTGCTCAAAAAATTGGCAGAGAATTTTTGAAAAGTAACCAGTTGCTATTTTATATTTATTTTTTTGGAATCACTCCTACCAGGACAACCTTCCTATTTGTATATGGTCATAACTTTATCATGATATTTGTGTTTAAAAAAAAAAAAAATCACAATATATTGAGGGTTAAGCTAACCTGCAGCATTTCTGATTTTGGTAAAAAAAAATAGTAAAAATGTTCATATTGTGTGTAAGCCCCTCTCCCCAAAAAAATCCAGGGCTTAGCTTGAGTGTCTCCTCCACACCCCCACCCCCATTTGAATCTTTACTCTCCAGTTCCCCAGGACTGTCGAGGTGGGGACTGCCAGGGCAGTGTGCCAGTATCAGAGAGCCTTGCTGAGATGAGAACTGGGACTCCACTTGTGGAAGCTATGTCCATTGCTTTACATCTCCATCTGTCCTCAGGCCCCTCCAGTGTCTCTGGGGCCAATTCAGGGGACAGGAACACCAGAGCAGCAACCATTTTGGTTCCCTGAGCCCAGGAGCCAAAGATGGTTGGGGAACAGGAGAAAGAGAAGCAGGGAAGCCATGGATGCGCTGTCATGTATGCACGGAATGGAGCCAGAGCTCTGATAATGAATCCAGGTAGTGTTCCATTTCAAGTAACAATCCCAGGTCATGGGGAGGTAGCGGAGGCAGGATCCAATAACTGCTCCACCATGTGGCACCATCTGAATGTTTTTCGCCCTGGACTGGCTGTGGGGCCAAGACTGAAGTATATGCAGTGCACATGCCCACACAGGTGGGAGAGCAGCATGAATGGCAGTCTGCTTAACGAAGCTCCCGACCGTGAAACGGATTACTTGCCATGTAAAATAAACACATCCCTGGCTCCAAAACAGCAAGCGGAACCAGGACATGCAGGAAACAACTCGTTTGTACTTTAATGCTGCAGGGATCTGCAAAAAATGAGAGCAATAATATAAACAAAGGTGGTGGCCCCATGAGTGCAGAGACTACTGAGCACCATGGGAGGGGCTAGCAGGTCAGATTCAGTTTGCCCACAGATTTTTGGCCAATGGAAAATCTGCACAAGCCAGAGATAGCTTGCCTGTGAACAAGACTGGCCAATCAGGCATCGAGTTTCAGCCTGCACAAAAAGGACTGTTTTCAAAAGTTTGTGGCAGGTCAGTAGTCAGATCTTTGTGAGAGTGACTGTGTGTCAAGGTGTGGGCTGTTTTTTGCCCCAGTCTATCCAGGCACTTCAGACCTGGCAGACCAGAGGTATTAGGATCCCAAAGGAAAGTGCTTGTGAAAAGAAAGGAAGTTTTCAGCGAAAGGCAAGTTGGAGCTGGGATTTTCCTTACCCGCCACAGACTTTTCCCCTCTGGTGGAACAGCTCCTACTGCATCTCCAAGCCAAGAAAGCACCTGCCTTCATCCAGCTCCCGAGCAACAGCGAAACAAAAAGAGAAGCTGAGAAAAGTCACCAGTAAGCCTGGGGAAGTACACATCCCAGCCGGAAGTACCACATCCAGTCAACCTGTTTTATCCAGCCGTGTCAGAGGTATCATTTGAGGCATCAGAACCGTGAGTAAAACCAACTGGGGAAAAAGGTTATTGTGCCAGGAGTTGAGGGAGAAGTCCTGAGCAGGACTCCTAGTTTGAGAATACCAGGTGGAATACTGTACCTGGTTTGAGGCCAGCCAGCCACCAGAGCCCATTAGATTACAAATAGGGACCCCTTCCCAGTTTGGGTTCAGACAGTTTAACGTTTGTGTTTTTCAGCTGTGTTTATGAAGTATTTCACCTGGTATGTGCTCCACCCTGCTGGCAGCATCAGTTTCTCCAGCGTGGTACTCGCTACAACTATTGAGAGATCTGTCACTCATGGTCTTTGGGGGGAATTAAGACATGTACACCTGCATTGGAGTTTGAGGCGGGGGGGGGCAGAGTTGTGGGGCAAAGCATTGAAATGTTTTTGTTTGTTTAAAAGTATTTGTGTTGTTACATTATAGTGATATTTCTACCCCCTTTGCTTCTGTTTTTACCCTTGCTGTCCTTGTTCTTCCTGTACTCCCCTTTTTAAATAAATTCTTTTAAGTTGCATTTTATGGTTTCGGGAATGTCATTGTTTGCTGTGTCACTTGCTTTGGGAGGACCATGTGGGCAGTTTATGCATTGTTTCCTATGGGGTGATAGCCTTGTGTTTCAGCCTCCAAGTACCCCATATCATTACCCCAGGTGAAGGCACTGCACAGTGTTAGGCCAGTGTAACACATCCTTGGGGAACCCAAATAGACCTCTTTAGGAGAGGTGAACCCCGGTATGACAGCCAGCTACATTGGAGACACCGCTGGGATTTCTGTGTCACAGATGTGTCCCCCAAACCTGTGGCTTTGTGAAAAAATGTTTTTACCCTAGTCCCAAAATTCCCTCACTGGGCTCTGCTTTTGTTTTCCTGAGACTGTTGCCATCTTTCTCCATTTTTCTACAAGCTGCTAGTTCTCAGACAGGAGAATGCCCTGGAGAAAGGCCATGATTTCATAATGGTGATGATTATAACCTGGAAACAGTGGGTAAACCTTGGGTGCTATGAACTTATGAGCCACATGAATGCGGAGGTCAGAGGAGGCACCAAGGGTATCATAAGTGAGGCTGATAATGCGCTTGAGCTTATCTCCAAACTTCCAAAGGAACACTATATCTTCCTCAGGAATATGAGGTACCACTTCCTCTTCTGGCTGTATGTCCAGTACAAGGGCATTGTCAGGAATTACTTCAGTCTCTGGAATTGGTGCCTCAACGTCCACCTGCACAACACTGTCCATGGCAGGCTGTTCAGTTTGTTCATTTAACATTTCTTCCAGCACAAAGGGTGTAGCTTCTGGGTTCAGACTGTAGGACCATTTGTGATTTGCATAATCCTAAATGGGAGCCGTACTAGTGGATGCTTTCACCAGTTCACTGGCTGCAATGACGCACGCTGCAGTACATTAGGCGTTTTGGCACTGCACACAATATCATTATCACTGTCATCAAAACAGTTGTGCACTGAGTTTAGAACAGAAGCAGCATTTGGAACTCTGGTATCAGAGAGAGCAGGTAGGATTGAATGATAAATTTCAATTAAAACCGTATTTAAGTAAATAATGACTGCAGCTTGGATATTTTGATTAGTGTGTCCAGTACATGTATAAACATAAGGCATATGTAGTCTGACATTTTATATTAAGTGTTGTTGCAATAAGCATATTAGATGCTATCTAAAGAAGCACGTAGATAGTATGAGGTGTCTAATATCAGAAATATATATCTCTTTAATTAAATTTTTTTTGTAAGTTACATTAAAAGCATTAGGATTTTTATGTATATGGTTTCTTTGCATATAGTTAGTTTTGGATTTGTAATATCTTCTAGGTATGTTTATGAATGTAATTTTAGATAAAAAATGCGTAGTGTGCACTTAGGTAATTGTTATATGCATATGTTCGAATCCCACCACTTTTACATTTTGATGTTATAAATAGATTTTTTACTATGCTTAGAAATTGTCAGGAGTGTAAGTAATGTTATAAATAATATAATAAGGTATGATTAAATATTGTGTTTCAATATATATAATATATATATATATATATATATATATATATATATATATGGATACATTACATGAGTGTGATATGGAAAATATCTTCACTCCTATAGAGTGACCTCTGAATACTTACGAGTGGCGAAGCCACGAGTGAGGTTTCAAAGGTCACTGTACAGGACTGAACATATTTCCCATATCACACAAGTGCCCATCATGTATCCGATATATACACTGGAGGCCTCGTTGCAAAATGCACCATTTGCACGGGTATGATAAATGTCAGGTCTTATATTTATCACACCCTGGTGAAAATAACTTTCTTTATCACACTCATTTACCACTCGCCCCCATTGTGTGAGTGTGTGTGTGTGTGTGTGTGTATGCGTATATATATATGTGTATGTGTGTATGTATGTATGTGTATGTGTATATGTATATATATACACATATATATATAAACATTGTCCTTTTAAAAACTACCCTATTTAAGGCAATGAGCAGCACATGTTCAATTAAGCCTTGAGAAGGAGTTCAGTGGAACTCGAAAACGTTTGGCTGTTGGTAGTGGTGTTATGGCTCCTGTTTTTGTGCAATAAATGATTTTGAATCAGACATCCAAGAGTTTGTGATGAATATTTTACTCACGCCGGTGTTCGCTCCGCTTTTTCTTTTTCTTATTCATACGATTTTGATACATGTGTAGCTTCACCGATTGTTCGGTCACCAGCCTGCAGATTTTTTTATCAGTACTTGACACTTCAGGTCTCTGGGGAGTTTTCTGGTGGGATGAGAATCAGGGCTGCACTTGTGGAATACGCAGCCATTGCTGCATGTCTCCCTCTGTCCTTGGGCCCTTCCAGTTCCCTGGGGCTGATTCAGGAGGCAGGAACACCAGAGCAGCAACCGTTTTAGTTCCCCAAGTCCAGGAGCTGAATAGGGCTGGGGAACAGGAGCAAGAGAAGTGTGGTCCCCATGGACGGGCTGCTGCACATGCACAGATGCACGGAGCCAGAGCTCCGAGAACGAATCTGGGCAGTGTGTCTGCTTCAGGTAACAGTCCCGGCTCCAGGGCAATTAACGGAGCTGGGATTCAAGAGCAGCTATGCCTTCGGATGCTTTCTAAACATTTTTTTCAACCCCTGGACCAGCTGTGGGGCCGAGACAGGAATATATGCAGTGCACATGCGCACAAAGATGGGAGAGTGGCACAGATAGCCATCTCCTTAATGAAGCTTCTGACTCTGAAATGGGCTACGTGACCTGTAAAACACATCCCTGGCCCCCAAACAGCAAGCAGGCCCAGGACATGCAGGAAACAACTCAAGCAGACTTTAAATAAATGCTAGGGATCTGCGAAAAATGGCAATAATGTAAACGAAGAGGACAGCCTCTGTGAGTGCAGAGACTGCTGAGTACCATGGGAAGGAGTCACAGGTCAGATTCCGTTTGCCTGCATATTTTGGCCAATGCAGAAATTGCATGGGCCAGAGACAGTTTGCCTGTGAACAAGACTGGCCAGTCAGGCATCGAGTTTCAGCCTGCATTAAAGGGACTCTTTTCAAAAGTTTGTGGCAGTTCAGTCAGATCTTTGTGAGAGTGGCTGTGTGTCAAGGTGTGGGCCAGTTCATACGAACATACGAAAAAGCCAGCAGAAGAAGGCCATTTGGTCTATCAAGTCTGTTCACATTACAGGGTTCATCCCTGCCTGTCAAGGCACTGTATTCCTGGCAGACCAGAAGTATTGGGATCCCAAAGGAAAGTGTATGTGAAGAGCTGTTTTCAGCGAAACCACAGTTTAAAAGGCAAATTGGAGCTTGAGTCTTCCTGATCCACCACAGACCTGTTCCCTCTGGGGGAATCGCCTCCTACTGTGTCTCCAAGCCAAGAAAGTATCTCCCTTCATTCAGGTCGTGAGCCTCAGCAAGACAGGAAAAGAGAGAGAGAGAGAAGTGAAGCAGAGAAAGGCCATCAGCAAGCCTGGGGAAGCCAGTGTCCCAGCCAGGAGCACTGCATACAGTCAGCCTGTTTTATCCAGTTGTACCAGAGGTATTGTTTGACGCATCAGAACCATAAAACTCTGGGATCGGCCCTGCAACTGGGGAAAAAGGTTATTGTGCCAGGAGTTGAGGGAGAAGTCCCGGGCAGGACTGTGCCAGTTTGAGAAGCCCAGGCAGAAGACCTGTTTGACACCAGCCGGCCACTAGATCCCATTGGATTACAAGTAGACCCCATCCCAATTTGGGTTCACGCAGTTTAAAGTTTGTGTTCTACAGCTGTGTCTGTTTTACCTGACACAGTTTAAGGCTCGCCACCGAGCTCCACCCTGCTAGCAGCATCAGCGTCTCCAGTGTGGTACGCACTGCAGCTATTGAGATATCTCTCACCCATGGCCTTTGGGTGGAATTATGATGGGTGCACCCGATACTGGGATTTGAGGATTGCCGGGGGGTTGGCACAATTGTAGGGCAAAGCACTGAACTGTGAGCTGCCGCCACTAGCCTGCTCACTGTACTGCACCCTGATTGAAACCTTGTTTTCTTCCTGCACTGAGATTGACCCTCTGCGCCTACTGAAACTTTTCTTGACCTGGGGCTGCTGAGCTCATTGACTCTAAGTGGAATAGGCCAAAATTTTGGGCCCGCTCCAAGCTTCTCTGTCTGACCTCACTGTTAATTGTACTTACTTTCTTTATTGTGTCGATTCCGAGGAAATGTACTGTTAGGATCAAAAGTTGTAACAGCTCTTTTGTGCACACTGTGAACCTGATTTTTTTTTTTCCTCCTTCTTCCCTGGGCTTGAACTGCCCCTCTCTCACACTCTGCTAATTTCTGACCTTCTGCCATTTCTTCACCTCCCCCCACAGTGCCAAGACAAGGTTTTTGTTCTCACAAACAACTTGTCCTTGGCCACTGCCCCCCCACACCACCACCACCTCTGCTGTGTCTCATAACTCCGCGCCAGCTCCCACCCCGATTTAGCCCCTCTCACCTCTCTTTGAGTAGCTCCTCCCACATCTAACCCCTATTTCTCTTCCAGTTCCAGATCCTTCCCTTGACTCGGACCCACGAGCCCTCCATAGGTAAGGCCGCGGCTCGGCACTCCAGCCGCACACCTCCTGGCCACCCTCGGGATCCTGAAAGCCGGGTAAGTCTGATAGACTGACCGGGGTTGCTGTGAGCTGCCAACATTGGCCTGTCGCTCACTGTGCTGCACCTTGATTGGACTCTTGGTTTCTTCCTCCACTGAGATTGGCTATTCGCCTACTGAAACTTTCCTTGACTCGGGGCTGCTGCGCCCATTGACTCTAAGTGGAATCAGCCAAAATTTTGGGCCCGCGCCCCCTCCCCCACCTCTCACCTTAATTAAATAGACCTTATCCCCACCCCCTTAGGTAGCCCTTCCTCTTTGCCCTTTTTCTATTGGGTACCTTGCTAGGTCCTCCTCCTTCTCCCTACCACCTCACCCTCTTGCAGTTGAACTCCTGTACTTCTGTCTCACTGCACCTCTCTGCTGCCGTCTCACAATCGCAGCACATCTGCCTTTCTCTCTGCTCCACTCTCGTCTCACCTGCCTTCCTTACTTTACTCTTTCCACCTTGCCTATCCCAGCGCCCGCACCCCTCAGCCTCCTCTCTGCCATCTAAACATGCGTTCCTCCAGTACTGTGCTCCCCCTTCTCCTCTTCTTTGCTCCTCTCATTCCCCTACTCCACCCTCCCAGAGCCTGCTTCCCCTCTCTCCCCCCCCCCGGAGCTACCTACTTGATTCCATATATCACCACCTAGGTACCCTACATCTAGAGCTCAACCATCCGCCCTGGACCCCGCCAATCTCTAAGGAACTGTTCTTCCCACCTGTGGACATTGGGTACACCACTCTTCCCTTCTTACTGCTCTGTCCCTGAACCTTCGCTCTCACCCTATGACACGTTCATTCATGACAAGAAAGCATAAGTGCATGATCAGGGAACTTCGTATGTGCACTCTGAAGCTTGGGCTCCTCCTCCTCCTCCTGCTGCTGTCAGGCAATGTTCATCCAAAATCCTGGCCCAGCCCCCACTAAGGTTGCTAACCAGAACAAGCACTCAGACGACCTCTCAATTCTAACACTTAACATTTGCAGCCTCCTTCCCAAAATGGATGCCCTTCAGATCTTTACTAGCCAGCATAGCCCGGACATCCTAGCAGTTTTTGAAACCTGGCTTTCCCCATCGGTCCCTGACCAGGCTATCACCCTTCCTGGGTACAATGTTTTTAGGCTTGATTGGATGACTAAAAGAGGTGGCAGTTGTGCCCTCTACCTTAAAGAGACCATCTTGGGACACCCCATCAACACTGTTCCCCTGACAACTACGGCGCAGATTCTTCTCGTCAGAATCCTCCTTGGTGCTCACAACAAAGCCCTCAAAGTTGTCACGGTCTACATACCACCTAAAGAGCAAGGTAATGGACTTTCAGCAGTTCTGGACTTTGTCAGGTACTCCCACCGGATACTGAATCTATCCTGCTAGGTGACGTTAATATAAACTGGCCCTCTATTGCAGCGTCCAACCTCACCCAGATAGTAGACTCACCAACTAGAAAAAACTACAAAACTGGCACCAGCACCCTTCTGGACTGGATCCTTACCAGCCACCCCACCCGGATTTCAAACACCACTGTCCTCCCAGACTCACTCAGTGACCACTCCCCTGTCAGCGGCTTCTGGTCTAACAAATTCAATAAACCTCCCCCAAAAACCATCACCAGTAGAGTTCTACCCCGTGGCCAATTCATCTCAAATCTCACCTCCTCCAACAGGACTGGTCACCAATCTTCATAGCAACTAATGTGAACACTGCCCTGGACCACTTCATCAAAATCTTTAACAAGGCCTGCAACAAATTTGCCCCGCTTAAAAGACAATAAGTAAAAGCCCTCTGTAACCACTGGCTCTCAGGAGACTTCCTAAGGCAGCTAAAGGCAAGGGACCACCTCTGGGAGCTTGCTAGAACCACTGGGAAGCAAATTGACATCATTAACTACAAACATGTACGTAATGACTGTACCAAATCTATTCGGCAAATGAAATCAGCCTATTTCAAAAACGCTCTTACTAACTCCTGGGGCAATGGAATAGACATCTAGAACAACATAAAAGAAGTCACTGGGAAGCAGTCAAAATCCACCCCATTGGTGCTCAGCATAAATGGAGATATCACATTCAACCCGAAAATCATTGCAGACACTTTCAATATTGCCTTTACTGATCTTAGTATTGTACTTCCCCCTGATTTTTTTTTCAAAGAAGTGGATGATTCTATGTCCCCAATTTCTACTGCTCCCACTAGTCACCCCCCCTCTACTTTAAAGTGGTCAAGATGTACCAGGTTCGCAATTATGTTACCGAAGCCATTAGCAAGTCCAGAACCAGCAGTGATTCACTAGACCTCAAACGTCTATCCCTCACCCTTGAAGAAGTACTCAGGCCATTAACCAGGATTGTTAACCTCCCTCAGCCTCAGCCAGTTCCCTGACAAATGGAAATCTGCCACTGTAACCCCTATACACAAAAGTAGTGTCAAAACTGCCCGTGAGAATTTCCATCCTACCTCTCCTCTCAAAGGCACTGAAATGTATTGTCACAGATCAGCTGACTGACTTCTTAGACAAGCACAACATACTGTGCAGGCAGCAACACAGTTTTAGAAAGAATCATAGCACTTCCACAGCACTACTTGAATTCACCAGCACCATCCACCACTCAATGGATAACGGGGCAGCAAACTGGTTATACCTTCATCGATTTAACTAAGGTCTTTGATACCGTCCACCATGGCCTCCTGCTTGTCCAGCTCCGGAAAGTGAGGCTCTCACCCAACTCTGTAAACTGGTTCAAAAGCTACCTAAACAACCGGTCTCAAAGAGTCAAAATTGCTGACACCCTCTCAGATGCCAGACCGGTCTGCTCTGGTGTCCCCCAGGGCTCTATTTGGGGCCCCTTCCTCTTTAGCCTGTTCTTGAACTCACTACCAGATTTCTGTCCAGAGCAAATCATACTCTACGCAGATGATGCTGTAATCCTAGCCTCCCACCATGATCCAAAACAACTGCAAGAAAACCTCCAGCGTGGCTTCACATCAGTCAAAAACTGGTTCTTAAAGCACAAACTGATCCTAAACCAGAAAAAAAACAAAGACCATGATCTTCAGCAGCTCTCGCAACAAAAATAAGCAGTATCACCTCTCCATCAAAACCAAGCAAGGAGTCACTCTTGAACAAGTCCAATCCTTCAAATACTTTGGCATCACCCTTGACTCCCACCTGTCTTATGCTGCCCACATTAATACTGTGTCGAAAGCTGCTAACATGAGGCTGGGCCTACTGTTCTGTCACAGGAAACACCTAACCCCTGAAGCATTATCAGTTGCCATCCAGAGCTCCATTGTTAGCATCATTGACTACGGACTCATCATTTATGGCTCCGCCACTGCCTCCTCTCTCAAACGTGTTTCTACCTCCCTCAGTAAAGCCTGTAGACTCGTCACCGAATCTCACCGTCTCACCCATACCTGCGACCTCTACTCTCTAACTGGGGGGCTGCAACTCAACAGCCAAATAAAATATCAAACTTGCATCGCAGCAAAGAAAATAATGATGGGCAGTGCCCCTCCTGGTGTCTGCTCTCTCCTTAAACTCAGAAACAACAACTGCAACACCAGGAGGTCTAAACCTCCACTCCTGCAAATCCCCCACTGTCGCACATCCCAAGGCCAAAGGTCCTTTGCATATAGGGCACCCAGCTGGCTAAATAGTCTCAGTAGTGACATCTCTGCCTCACCCACGCTGGATGCATTCAAGTCCAAGCTTTGCCTCGCTCTTCTTGCCTCCAGCACCTGTGACTGCCATGACTAATCAGTACTCCCACCTAGCTGCTCTTTGTTTTCTGCTGCCTGTTGTTGCCCCTCCACCTAGCACTTGCCTCCATCACAGTCCATCTGATGCACTTACCCCTGTCCGTTCTTGACAAAGCCCCTAGGCTGCTATACCCCTGCCCCTGTCTCACCCCCTGCCATCTCCTTTCCCCACCTCTCATTTCTCCTTTTCCCCTGTTTGTGTACACTTCCCTGTGTTTCACGTAGTAATCCTTGTAATAACATGTTACGACCAACATTGTTACTGATTGTTCTATACTATAATTGAAACTGTATGCCTGTACTCACTGATGTGGAACCTTTGTAAAAGAGCCCCGGCTCAAAGGTACTTTGTAATCCTAGACTCAAATAAATAAATAAAGGATTTGTGTTGTTGCATTAGAGTATAGTGATATTGCTGCCCCCATTGCTTCCATTTTACCCTTGCTGCCCTTTGTTCTTCCGATACTCTCCCTTTAAATAAACTGTTTGTTTTAAATTGTATTTCATGGTTTCGGGACTGTCATTGTTTGCTGTGTCACTTGCTTTGGGGGAGGGACTGTGTGGGCAGTTTATGCAATGTTCCCCGGGGGGTAGCCTTGTGATTCAGCTGTCAGGTGCCTGATATCACTACCCCCCATGGAGGCACTGTGCCACTAGTATAGCACATCCTTAAAGCACCCAGACCGACCTGCTCGGGAGAGGTGAACCCCAAGGGCCCCCCGGTATGACTGCCAGCTGCATGTGTTATTGTGATATCCCTAGGGAACTGGTTAACATAGTGCAGCAGGAATAATTGCCTACAGGCTGCAGTGTACACAGGGAAATGCAAACTTTAAAGGTATGTACATCTAAACAGTAATTCAAGCAGGCTAACAAAGCGGGGCCACAGCAACCAAAGAGCATGAGCATTTATATGCCATGTGATTATGGTCGAGTAGAAGGGCTTCTGAACCAAAACAATGTGTTTTTCCTTTTCCATGTGCACACTGGAATGTGTTTTACCTGAGAGTATGAGGTGTGGTGTGAAGAGTAGTACTTTACTTTGAGACTGTCACTGACCTATTTAATTATGTTCCTCTTAATATGTCATCAGCACTGTGACCTCACTGATAGTGATATTGCAACTGGTCAAGAGGAGCCACCCACCTGCTACTTGACCACTGATGTCACAATGAGTGATGTAACAATACTGATGACATACCTACACGGTCAATATGCGCACGCTTCATCACTCACGACAAAACCGCGGAACAGGAACAGCGCGGTAGCATAGAGCGAGAGGGTGCAAAATCGCAAAAGGATGTATATGCGGTAGTGCACCCTCTCACTCTTCCCAAACAGAGGATGAGACCTCTGCTGGGACAGGGGCCGGCGAGCAGCTGGCATGGCTTGACGGGATGAGCCACAGGCAGCACGGGGGAGACAGGCAGTGCATTTGGGACCAGGTTGTGATCGATTCTCAGTTCCAGACACATAGAGTTTTTATACTTTTCGCCCTTTGTGCAAATTTACCTGTTAAACACCCCCACCCCTGGAGTTCATTATTTTAGTTAGGGAACCCCCTGCAAAACAAAGATGTATGCCGCTGGCAGTATATTGCGCTGTTATTGGCAGCACGGTATATTGCTGTGGCATAATGTCTTGTGACATTATGACCCCGTGCCATGACGTATAAACAGGAAGAGAACTTAGACTTGAGGTAGAATACCTTAGAACGTATAAAAGGGAAAATATTTAAATATAAAAAGGAATAACTGAGTTCTTAAAAAAATTCTGTTTTGGTGGTACCAGGGTAACCGGAAGCCTAGGACTTCCATGGACCCTCACCTTTATCGGTGCACAACCTGGAGACACACTAATTTGAATTCTGTGTTATTTTAGAAGAAAGGTGCATATATTTGAAATACAGTTTAGAATTGAGAAATAAGTGTCCTACCTGGGATTTGAACATTGTTCTGCTCAGAATACCGTGCCACTGCTCTTGCCAGTTGAGCTACCATGACAGAAGAAAACCTGGTGCATATCTAAATTATATTTTATTGTATTGCACACCGCACTCTTCTTAATGGCTGGCAGTATAGCCTAGAGGTTTGAAGAACGAGGTGTGAACGAGCGTGGTACATCTAGCAGACCAGACCTGAGTTTGATTCTCACAACCTCCACTTGCATACTGTGTGACTCTGAACAAGTCACTTCACCACCCAGTGCTCCCAGGTCACCCCTGAAAACAGGCGCTAGTGCCTAGTGGGCCTTACCCGGTTACCAAAGACTAAAATAAAAAAAAATAAACAGTTCAGTTGGTGTGGCTCCAAGTTTTACATTGAGAAAAATGAGTGTTTGTGGGAGTCCTAGGTTTCTAGTTGTTCTGGTGCCTCAGCTGGTATAAGCAGCAAAAGAATATTACAGACCTGGGTTCAAATCCCAACTAGTACCTTTATTTCTAATTTCTGTAACAATTGCCTCCTGCCACTAGGAGGTGGGGGTTGGTTGCTAGAATACTAGACCCGGGAGCCTACTCATTGGTAGTAACTCTGACTTGGTGAGACCAGTGGGTGAAGCTTAGTAAGAGATCTATAGAGAGAGAAGGGTGCCCTCAAGTTCATTCTTGCCAGTGGTCGCTTATCAGATTGCCCTGAGATAACGAGTACCTCACATCTCTCAGCTGTTGATGGCTTCAGCCACTGAGACAAAATCACCTCAATATGTAGTAACATGGTAGCTCTCGGGGACAAACCCAAGACAGCAGTGGAGATCCAAAGGAAGGGGTGTAGGGGTATTTAGTGTACATTGCTGTTAATCCTAGAAGTATGTAGAAGACATACCAGGAGGCTGTGGGAACTCTGAGGGACTTCCTCTCGAGGGGAGTCTCTGGCAGCCTTGTGATGCTGGAAGGATTCCATAGACGAGATTGTCACCTTTGGGGGGGCATTTGCGGTCCTGTGCCCGAGAGCTGCTGACTAAGATAGGAAGATATGCCTACACTGTGCATAGGCGATCCCATACCAGGATTGATACCCAAGATGCTTTCTCTGGCAGAGGTGTTGGGACGACTGGCAGCGGGCAGGCTGGAGAATGCGCTACCATGCACTGTACCCAGCACACCTGACGGTGAGTAGGGAGAAACTGCTGTAAAGTGTCCAGCAGAGGGGTGGGGTCTTGGCTGCAGCAGGGAGACTGGCCTGGTATGGAATGGCTGTCATGGGGAGCATGGAACCCCTGAATGCCCGCCAGTGAACTGAAGTCTGAGTGTGTTGTCCCCACAGCAGTGGTGCTTTCTACATCACTAGCTGACCAGCCATTACAGTGTCACATGTAAAAAGTGTTAACCCACATCTGATGCATTGTGGGAGAAACTTGTAAAGTTTGCAAAGTAGAACAGGCTCTGACCCAAGGTATAGCCTCATCCAGTAGCGTGTTAAAAGAGGAATAGGAGGGATTACATGGCTCCTGTTGTGAGAGATTGGTACAGCCTTTACTAAGGGACACTAAGGTCTTAACGCATGGTCAAGGTCAAACCTGTCTGTGCAGTGCTAAAGAGGAGCACATTCGGGATTGTGTTTCCATGTGTGTAACTGAGAATAGTGTCAGTAAAGCATGACTACTGCTTAAGCCACATTGCAATGTGATTTTTTTTTCCTGTCTGAACATAGGTCCGAGCTGAGCTCACCTCAAAGCCGAAGGGGGATGTAATGTATATTGAACGCAGAGGAACACTCTGGCAACCATTCCACCATACCCTTGGACATGGAGGATCTCCCTGTGCCAAACCTGCCCTGCTGTCACCAAGAGAGGGTTAACATGTGTCTGCCTCAGCCGAGTGAAACAGTACAGCAGCAGCTGAGAGAACCCAGTGATTGAGAGGTTGGGACTGTAGGTGTGTAAATCAAGGATTGTACTTCTGAGTAGTATGCACACTGCACTCTCCTAAATAAAATATTCTTGGCACTGCTAGCTCTCTGAGCACAACTTTCCCAGCTGTGGCATCACATTCTGTCTCAATTTTCCATGCTATGACTTCTGTCATGATTTAATATAGAGATGATTTTCTTGGAGGGGGGCTAAATAAAATATTCTTGGCACTGCTAGCTCTCTGAGCACAACTTTCCCAGCTGTGGCATCATGTTCTTTCTCAATTTCCCATGATTTAATATAGAGATTATTTTCTGGGGGGGGGATGCTGCTGAGCACCATTAAGATGGCTGTCTAGTTTATTTGTTGCCTGAATTGGGGAGAAAAATCTACTTCATCTGTCACTGAAATGACATGTAGTCTATACTTACTTGGCAATCCAGTTACCTGATGTTGGCAGGGACCATACCTGGCTACTTTGAGAAGAGAGAACCCCTAAAGAAAAGGAAGGATAAGTGGTCAACTCCATCCAGAGAGTGGGAACTCAACCAGGAAGTTTTTTTTTACGTTTATTGAGAGACAGACTTATACAGACAATAATATGTGCATGTCAGAACGGACGTTGTAAAATACTGAAAAGTTTTCATATTCAGGCTGTAGACATAGTCTTGCACGATTCATATTGGTACCATTCTAAAAATACACTGTATCCTAGCAAGCTCAGGTAACTGCAGGTGGGAGGAAGAAAGGACCTCAAACACGTACTACAACCTATTGTATCTTTATGGTGGGGGTGGTCTTAATCATGGGCCATCCCAGACCATGTTAGAACCATCTGTACCCACAACCAGGAAGTTTTCAGCTCAATTTGCAGATATTGGGTCATGCCAGTCCTGGATCTCATGGCCACCAGGTCCAGCCCAGTGACCCCAAGATTTTTCAGCAAATACAGACACCGTCAGTCACGGGATTAACTGCTTCTATGTGTTACAGCCGGATGCCTTATATATGCATTCCCTCCATGGCCAATGATACAAAAAGTTTCTAAGAAAGCTAAAAAGGGAACTGTCAGCACTGATCATCATTGTGCCCTGATGGCCTCGAAGAGCATGGTAGTCCGAGCTGATAATCTAGCACCCTGTTCCAGTCCCACTTTGAACCAGGTCAGATCTTCATTGGGCCGATTCGGCATCCAGAGCCAGAGAAATTTCAGCTCTTGGCCTAGCTGCTGAATGCAGAAAATTCATGATGGCAGGATACCTAGCAAGTGTAATCCACACTTTGATGCAATCCAGAAGAGTTGGGGATACATTCCACTCCTAGTGCACCCTCTTGGGATTGGGCCCTCAGCCTCCTCTTTCTCCAAAGTCTTAGAATTTCTGCAGCAGGTCTAGAGAAAGGGTGTCAGCTCTCGTGGTGTGGGTGGCAGCCCTCTTGGTTCATGGGTTATCTGGAATCACACACCCTGGTGTCACATCCAAACGTGCATTTGCTTAAAGCCTGTCACATACTCTTCCCAAGAAACATGCATGTGTGTCTGCACTGGAAGCTAAATGTGGTCCTTAAACCTCTAATGGAGCCCCTCCACAAGGTGACCCTGTGGCCACTATCTCTGAAGGTTCTTTACCTAGTGGCCATTTGATTGGCTTAGAGGATTAGCAAGATGCAAGCACTTTTGCACAAGTAGGCATGTTTGGTGTTTCACAAGGACAAAGTGATCCTCAGAATGGTGCCCATCTTCCTAAGACTGTCCCCATCTTCCAAACAGGAGATTGCATTGTCTTGTCTTTGTCCGAACCCAAAGCACACCAAGGAGGGAATGCTGCAGTCTCTGTATGTTAAGAGAGCCCTTAGAGTACCACAGGCACATGAGCCGATCCACTGGACTGTTTGTTCTCCCCGAATTGAGGAAGAAAGGGTCCCCACCAGTCAAACATTAAACTTTTATAATATTTTATTATTAGTGGTCTCCTGTTCTTTCAAAACAACTCAACAAACTCTGACCAGGTTGTAAAAGATGTGACTTCTTAAACTGGAATTAGATGGGATACTAATTTTATTACCCCTCAGAGCCTATGAACTCAGGAGAGTGGTCCTATCTATATCATTCCATTCTGCCAGGATACATTTAATCGGATGAAAACTCTTAGTTGTCAAATTTATGGTCATATTTTTTCACATAATAATACTTACACAGAGCAGTTGATTTCTAAACGAGAAAGAAATTAGTATAATATTATGTTGAGAAGGTTGTTAGCCTTGTTGTTAATATCTGGCTCGGGTCATCCACACCCAGGTCCACGTTTTTTCAGCGATGATGATATCAACTCCGCCTTCTCTCAGAATTATGAAAATACTTTAAGGCAAGGCAAAGTTTATTTCTGTGGTGCCCAATCCCAGAGGCTCTGGGCGCCTTACATTTAAAACAAGCAAGGGAAGTAAGACAGTTAACAGAATACACAAAACAGTTATAACAGAATAAAAATAAATAGAAGATCAGCAAATATTTCTGAGATATAATTGACTAAGCAAAGCAAGCAAGGTCAGAAATCCACATCCAAAAAAATCAAGTGGGCCTAAATATGGCATTTAAAGGTCTCAACCAATGGGGCCTCCCTGACAGAAGATGGCAATGCGTTCCATAGGACTGGGCTAGCGACACTAAATGCCCTGTCATCGGCAGCTCTAAGTCTAGTCCTGGGAACCTCAAGGAGACCCCTGGAAGAGCGAAGGGAGCAGAATGAGGTGGCCGGTGTTAGAAGATCAGTCAGGTAGCCAGGGCCTAGTCCATGTATGGCCTCAAAGGTGATTCAGCCCACCTTGAAGAGAACCCTCCACCTGACTGGCAGCGATTCCCACAGTACTGGGGTTACATGGCAGAACCTCAAAAGGCCCATCAGCAAACTGGCAGATGCGTTTTACACCAGCTGCAGTCGGCAGAGGGAATCTCCTGAGACCCAGAAGTAGAGAGTGTTACAATAATCAAGCCTAGATGTCACAAAGGCATAAAGCAGTGTGGGCAGGTCTTCAGGCGGAACTAGGGGTTTGATCCGCTCAATGTTTAAGGGCTTCCACTCTTAAAATTGTTCATCTAAATATACAAAGTTTACCTGCCAAACGGAATCAATTTGTTGCTTGGGTCGAACAACATAAATTTGACATTATAACACTGTCCAAAACTTGGAAAAGCAATAAAATTGAGGATTCAGAGATTTCTTTGGTAGGATAACCTTTATAGACAGGATAGTGTGGGGGGAGTGCAATGATGTATGATATGTTAATATGAAAACTCTCTTACTGGATCATTCTGGAGGAAACTCCGGTTATGATTTAATTTCTGTTGATTTGCTCCTGGGTCAAGACAAATGGGCTCCATGGATATCCCACCTGGATGTATTGCGGATGGACTGGGTTAGGTAGCAACGGTGAAAAAAAGCCTCCCAGGAAACAGAGAATGGGTAGTGTTGGGAGATTTCAATTGTGATTGGGCTGTTGATCAAAAAAATGATGCTAGGAAAGTATTCCTGGATTTAGGAGTTCAACAGATCATTGGAGATGTTATAAGATACAACTATAAAATTGGGAAGGGGACCACATTAGACTGGATAGTGGTCACTCACAATAAGATCACAAACTCTGGTATTTTGTCAGATGCAATAAGTGACCACTGTCCAATCTATTGTGTATGGTCAGCAAGAGGGGTGAAAAGCCTCCCCAGGTACATTGAATCAAGAAATTTGAAAAGATTATATTCTGAAATAGTTAATGAGGCTTGTATGGAGGTTGATTGGGCTATATTGGACTCATTAAGGATATGGATTTACTTCCTGAAACATTCTTCAAACTATTAAATCAGATAATTGATAGAGTTGCACCAAAAAAGAAAATAAGGATAAGCGCTAATAAAAATAGATGGGTAACTCAAGATTTATTAAAGGTAATGAAATCCAGAGATAAAATGTAGAAATTATTTAAAATAAATGGGGAAGCAACTGTTGCAAAAATATATAATGTTGAGAAATAAATGTAAATCACAAGAGCTAAAATGCAATTTGCCTGGCAGAGCAGACTAATTCTTTTGGTAACCCCCCAAAAACTTGGCAAGCCTTAAACAATCTGCTGGGAAGAGGAACCGAGGAAACAGCGGTTTCCTTACAGGATGGAGCTACCCTGGTTAGTGATCCAGTACATGTAGCTGAGATATTTAAAAAATTTTTTTGAGAGCTGGATGGATATAGAAGAGCTCCCACTGCTTCATCCTTTATGAACAAACAGCAACACGATAGCAGTGATGTACTTCCTAACTTTTATTTTAAAAAAGTTACATCTGAGCCAGCCCAGTGGTGTGGAAGGCTGAGGCATCATGCATTATCTCCTGCCATGCCGGCGATCTGTGTTTGCGGTGCGAGCAGGTCATCGGGGGTCGGCCGAGGTGGGAGAGGATTGAGTGTCCAGAGGATGGCTCTCCTCTCCCAGGGAGGATGGGCTACAGAGACCGGTGCTTGCCTGACATCTAGCAGTTGCTGGGTGTTGGCCCGACGGACCTGCACACACGGGCATGGTGGGGTGCAGTCAACCGGCATGCAGACGTGTGCACAGCTTGGCCATTGTCGGCACTGTATGCTCCCCTCTGCAAAGAAAAGTGGAAAATCTGGTCCTGGCCGAGCGGCATAACAGACGTCCTCCACAGGTTCCACCCCAAGAAGACACCTCCCCGATGCTGAATCCGGACTTGACAGGTTAGACGCTCTCCACCACCCTGCCATGGTGGGCAAGCCAAGGGGGTAAGACGGGAGGAGGTCTGATGTTCGGGGGACAGGAGGAAAGGGCTGGCCGGGACAAGGGGAGAAATCATTTAAAAGACATCTGAACAAGTTAAAAAATATGTGTTTAAGACAGGATCCCAGGCCCTATGTTGGCCATGATGGAACTGACTTTAGAGTTATTAAATTAGGAATTCATTCCTTTTCCCAGCCCTTGGCAACCATATTCAGTTTTTCATTATGTTATGGAGTTTTTCCTAATCAGTGGAAAATGGCAACTATTAAACCGATCCTTGAGAATGGGAGTCCAGTATGTGTCTCAAATTATCATCCAGTTTCTCTGTTGACACCTCTTTCACAGATTCTAGAAAAAATAATATTTGATCAAACAACTGATCATCTTGAAAAGTTTGGTTTGTTGGCCGAGTTTCAACATGGTTTTAAACCGGGCATAATACTGAAACGGCCTTGGTGGGGTCATCGGCTGCATGCAGGCTGCCCTAGATAGAGGGCACTCTGTTGCAGTTGTGTTTGTGCACCTCACCAAGGCCTTTGATTTGGTCAAACACCGTTTATTGCAGGGTACTCTCTTTGATTTGCGTGAATAATAAAGCCTATAGAACCAGAATTGAAGGTAATTTGTTTCAGCCAGAGATGATTAAATCTGGGGTGCCCCAAGACTCAATATTGGGCTCACTCATTTTTTCCCTCTTTATGAATACTTCTCCTGACAGCTATAGTAAAACCTCTATGACCCTTTATGCTGACACAGTTATTTATAGTATAGGTATTCAACCAAGGGATGCTGTGGAGGAGGTACAAAATGATTTTCGTTTGCTTCAGAATTGGCTACTCGCAAGATGTATGGTATTAAATGCAAAGAAAACTAAACTTATGGGGCTGGATTTTCAAACCGTGGCGCAGGGCTTGCATCCTGCCCTGCGCCACAAGACTTGAGTTCTGCTGGTGCATCGAACAACATTGCTGCAACTACACCCGGTTTTCCATTCCTGGGTGTAGTTGCAACATTTTCCATGCTTTATAGCAGCTTGTGCCAAATATCTGGTGCAAACTCTGTGTTGGAGGCCCCAGGGAGTGTCACAGGCTAGACCACAGATATGTGGTCTAAGGACATGCAGTCAGCGCAAGGGATAGAAAATCCCGACTGCCAACTGGAGACTGCCGCAATCTCCGTGCGCCCTATGTTCGGCGCACCAAAGGGCTTGCAGTGTCTTGGCAGGTTTGAAAATCCTGCCCATCATCTTTACAGGTCCAAGAAAAAAGGTAGAAGATGTTTCTCTAGTTGTTGATCTAAATGGTGAGGTTATTGAATTGGTAGATAGTTTTAGATATCGTGGAATAAACCTTGATTCAGATCTCACCAGGGCTCCAGATAAGATTTTTTGAGATGAGTACTGTACTCCTGATTTTGAAAGTGAGATGAGTAAAGCCAGGTTCAGATGCGTACAAATGTCTGGACGGAGTGGAGTGAGGAGTACATTTTTAAAAACAATGTAGTTTTTTTCCTAGATAAGAATCAATTGGGTGCCAACAGTGTCACAAATAATAATGGCAGACAGGAGTAATTTTCTCACCAGTTTTAAAATAAAATTGGGATGCACACAAGTGCTGTAAATCTGGAAAAAACTGCTCCATTTGAATTACCAGTTACGTTATGAAGCAGTGTTCTGTGGAGTGTGGTGCATTTACAAATTTTGGATGAGTACTGGTACTCATTAAAAAATTTCTGAATAATATTTAGTAAAACGAGGTGAGTAAAATAGGTCGGTACTCACCTTATCTGGAGCCCTGGATCGCACCTTTGAACTACATATTAATAATTTAAAAAAAAAATCCATACATCAGAGGTTAAGGTTACTTTACAGAGTAAAACTTTTCTAGACTCCTGATTCCAGGAAAATACTTGCAGCTTTTATTTGAGTATTCCAGATTATGGACTTGACTATCTAAACGACTACTAGTGAGAACATTCTGGATAGATTAAAGGTTACCTATAATAGCATCTTAATGTTTATGACCAGCTTTTCTGTTAGAACACACCATTGTGAATTATTAAAAATGTCTAATTGTCCTTCTCTTCAAAATAGGATTAAAATTAAAATGGGCACCTTTTTATTTAAAGGGACTATTGGCCTTCTCCCAACCTCATTTCCTAGAATCACTTACCTGCTTGGAACAAGATCTCAAAGTAAATTTGTTTTTAAATTACCATTCTTTAAAATTGTGATTGGACAAAAATCTGTATTATATAGGGCTCCCCTCTTTTTCAACTCCCTCCCAACTGAAATTTCAAACTATTCCACTGTCTGAACTTTTAAAATAAGATTGAGATCATGGCTTGATACCCTTCGGATGGTGGTTTGTATGCCAGGGATGACAGCGGGGAAGGTGGGTCCAAGAATAAGGGAAATAGTAAGGGAAGTTGGAGGAAAACCTAATTTAGTTATACATTTGGGAACCAACGACCTAGCTGGGGAGGAGGTTGAGGTGGTGCAAAGTAGGTTCATCGAGTTAGGGAAGATCTGCAGGGAGGAAGGAAGTTCACTGGCCTTCTCAGAGTTGATACCAGTACCAAGGGCCAGCACAGCCAGGAAAAGAAGAATAAGAGAGTTTAATGACTGGCCGAGGAAATGGTGCAGGGAGATGTTTATCTGTATTGGGGACTGGGAGGAGACCTAGTCAGACAGCACTCTTTTCACCAGACAGGTTACACCTCAGTAGGGAGGGTTTGAGGGTACTCTGAGGCAAACTGGGGGAATACATAACCTCTTAATTTAAACCACTGGGGGTCAGCAGGCCCACAGGCTTCGAGAGGAGGAGGAGGTCACTGAACCCTCCCACACACAGTGATGGAAGAGTTCTGGAGGGAGGAGGTGGAATGGGCAAGAACACATTTAGCAAAGGGTGGCATGGGTGAGGAACACATAACAAGGGTACATGGAGGAGTGCACGCAGAGGCGATAACTGTGGATAGAAAAATAGAGGGAAGAGAAGGAAAGTCAGATTCTAGGTGGAGGGTGGTGTCTCTGAATGCGCAGAGTCTTGGAAACAAGATGGACAACCTGCAGGCACTATTAGAAGATGAGGGTGGACATAGCTGTAGTAACCGAGACTTGGGCAACATCACACCATGACTGGAACATTGCAGTCCCTGGATATAAACTCTACAGGAGGGACAGGGTAGTTTGGAAGGGGGTATGGGTGGCAGTTTATATCAGGGATGGAATAACTTGCAAGAGGGAGGAGTTGGAGGAAGGGGAGGTGGAGGAATTATGGGTTCAGTTAAGGTCCAATACAGGGAGAAAGGTGAGGTTGGGGGTGGTTTACAGACCACCCAATCAGGATGAGAAGAGGGACAGGGAACTCAGCTCACAAATATTGGAAGCTGCGGGGGAAAGAGAGGTGGTAATTTTGGGGGACTTCAACCTGCCCAAGGTGGACTGGAGCATACCATCCACAACATGTGCTAGAAGTCAGATGATCCTGGAAGGACTGCAGAGTGGGTTCCTGACTCAGAGTGTCACTGAACTAACAGGAGCTGAGGCAATTCATGATCTGATGCTCACAAATGGGGAGCATGTACAGGAAATAATGATCAGGGAGCCACTGGGTGGAAGTGACCATTGCACAGTGTGGTTCCAGTTGGATATGGGCAGGGAAAGCATTCTGACTATGAACAAAATCTTTGATTTCAGGAGGGCAGACTTCAAGAAAATGGGCGAAGTGCTAAGGAGCCATCTGACGGCATCACAGCAGATAAGAGGGTGGACCAAAGGTACATTAAAGAAGGAATACTAGTTGCCACAGATGCGTGCATTAGGCTTGGGGAAGAACACAAGGGCCAAAGCACCCAGCTGGTTCAGTTCTGGGGTTGCCCAGGCAGTAAGAGAAAATAGGTTGGCCTGTAGAAAATTCAGGAAGACCAAGACAGAGGTAGATAGGGAAAGTTACCTAAGGTTGGCTAGTGAGGCAAGTAAGGAAGTCCAGCAAGCAAAGGCACAGAAGGAGCTGCAGATAGGTGAAGGAATTAAGAAGGGGGAGGAGGCTTTCTTTCGCTATATAAGTGAGAATAGGGACAAGAAGGAAGGGATTGTTAGGCTTTTAAGAAAGGGGTGGACGATAATGGGGGGGGGAGCAGAGATACTAAATGAATACTTCTGTCTTCACCAGGGAGAAGGACGGACCAGTGCCTTCAGGAGGAAAAAGAACGGTGAGGGGATTACAGATGTAGTGATAGAGGAGGATAGAGTGAAGGAGGGGCCGCTGGCATTAAAGGTGGACAAATCACCAGGCCCGGACAGAGTACATCCAAGGGTACTAAAGGAACTGGCTGAGGAGTTGGCAGGGCCACTGGCAGATCTATTTAATGGTTCACTAGAGTCAGGCATGGTACTGCAGGACTAGAGACCAGCACTTGTAGTGCCCCTCCACAAAAGCAATCCCAAGGATGACCCAGGGAATTAAAGACCAGTCAGTCTGACCTCCATGGTGGGCAAGCTCATGGAAACCATACTAAAGAAAAGGCTGGTGGAATACCTAGAGGAGCATGGTCTCCAGGAGGCATGGGTTCATTGGGAGGGGGGGTCGTGTCAAACGAATCTGACTTCTTTGACTGTGTCACTAAGACAGTAGACAGACCAAGCGGTAGACATCCTTCTTCTTGATTTCACAAGGCCTTTGACACTGTGCCCCACAAAAGGTTGATCAAGAAGGTGGTGGATCTGGGGGTTGGGGGGAAAAGATGGGTGGAAAACTGGCTGAGGGACAGAACCCAGAGGGTGGTTGTGGGGGGGAAGAGTTATCTGGCATGAGAGAGGTAAGCAGTGGGGTCCCGCAGGGCTCGGTGCTGGGGCCTTTGTTGTTCAATGTCTTCAGTGACATTGGGGGTGGCATTAAGGGTAAAATGTGCCTATTCGCGGATGACACAAGCTCTGTGGGAGAGTGGGCATGGCTGAAGGGACACAGGACCTATGGGAAGATCTGGAAAAGCTGGGGAGGTGGTTCAGGATCTGGCAGCTTGGCTTCAATGCCAAGAAATACAAAGTTATGCATATTGGAGCCTAGAATCCCAGGGCAGAGTGCTACCTGGGTGGAGTCTGAGTATCTGCATCAGAGGAGGAAAAGGACCTGGGAGTGATGATCACTAGTGACCTGAAGCACTCCACACAGTGCAAAAAAGCAGCAGCAAAGGCAGACAAGATGCTGGGATGCATATCTAGGGGGATCACTAGTGGGAGAGAGGAGGTTATATTGCCCTTGTACAGGTCACTGATAAGGCTGCATCTAGAGTATGGAGTTCAGTACTGGTGCCCACACCTCAAAAAGGACATTAACCTGCTGGAGAAGGTCCAGAGGAGGGCTACAAAGATGATAGCGGGTCAGCAGGGTAAGGCATATGAGGAGAAGTGGGCACTGAACATGTACTCCCTGGAAGACAGGAGAGAGAGGGGACATGATTGGGACCTTCAAGTATTTGAAAGGGATAAAGAAGGTTGATAAGGAGAGTCTCTTTAAGCTGAGTGGCAACCGTAACATGCGGGGGCACAGTCTTAGCTGGAGGGTGGGAGGTTTAGGAGGGAGGTCAGGAAGCTTTCACAGAGGTGGTGGACACTTAGAATGCGCTGCCGGAGGAGTAATCGTGAAGACAGTGGGCAGCTTTAAGAGGAGGCTGGAATAGGCATAAGGGAAGGTAAGGATCATGGTTGGGGAGGGTGGGTGGGAGGAGGGCAGGAACAGTAGCTCAAGCTGTGGACCCCGCAAACGAGCAGACTTGATAGACTAAATGGCATTTTCTGCTAACTTCTTCGTATATACTTGCTTATCAACTTAGAATGTGTATGCTGCCCACCAGCTGCAGCCGGGCAAGGGTGTCCCGCTTGTGGTGCCGACATCCTGGTTTGCAACAGACTCCAGGAGTCTGAGGGATGGCTGGGGAGAGGAGGATTGAGCGCCCGGGAGACCGCTCTTCTCAGAGGGGGGAGTGTCCGGTGCTTTGCAGACCCCTAGCAGAGGTTGGGGGTACCGTCCTGGCTGGCGTCATCTAAGGGGAGGGGCGGGCAGATGCTGGACGTCATGGCATGTCCCGCCCCCCCTAGGGATTTCCATCTTCAGTACTCCTGCTGTCTCCCTCCATGATGCTCCACTCCTCGACAACTGTTTCCCAACCCTGCTATTGACAGGTTGATGTGTTTCTGCCGGCACGTCCTGATCCCATGGTCCCACCCTGGGGAGGCAAGCCAGGGGGCTCCCCCAGTGAGAGATTCCTGCCAGAGACCCAGCTTAAGGTCCGAGGGTGTTGGGATGACCGTGGCCCTACCCAGTGGGGCAAGCCTGGAATTGGTCATCCCAGGTAAGTCCGAGGGGTTGGTTGGATTGGGGCTGGGCCTGAGGAGATGGGCACAAAAAAAGCATACTAAATTGCAAAAAACTTAGAATGTATATTATTGTTTAAGTAGGTCTCATATTTGTTCTGTTTTAAGACAATGTATGTTTTAATTATGTCCGTTTGTATGTTTGTCTGTTATTTATGTAAGACTTGTCACTTGTGAAAATGGGCAGTATTGCTCATCTTGCTTACAAGTATAAAAAATGAAATTAAATGAAACATACCTAGCCAAATGGCTGTGCTGCTGTCAGACTAGCGTACTCCACCCAAGGTTTCTCCCCTCCAGGATACGAGTGCATTCTACATGTGCTGTGACAGCCTTCTACGCAAAGCACACCTTAACTTCCCTGGATATCAGTAGGGCTGCTACATGGGCCTTTGTTCACACTTTCTTCAGACATTACTACCTAGATGTTAAGGACAAGCACCAGGACCAGGGGGTAGGTGATGAAGCTTGGGTAGGTTCAAAAGATATGAGGAAATATTTCTTCACTGAAAGGGTGGTAGATACCTAGAACAGACTGCCAGCAGAAGTGGTGGGGGCTAGAATGGTACTGAGCTTCAAGCATGCATAGATAACATGGATATATTAGAAAAGAAGGCAGCAAGTGGGGAAGATCGCTGGAGACTAATTATTTATTTGCTTTTGTTTACCAGGTAAGCACACTAGACAACCAAGTGCCTATTTTCAGGTGCAGCCCGGGAGATTACAAAGGTACACTCAAGAACATCAGGCAAAACAAGAACATGGTACAATCAGGAGCATCAAAGAAAGCATGGCAATACAAGTAACATGCCAGGGCAACCATGCCCTGAGGGATAGGGGAAGCAGGTAACATGATAAATACAATTTGGAATAGGAGAGATCATAGACAAAAACATGACGATAAGGCAGTGACATACACAAAAAGAGCAGTAGGGCCAGAGTGGACCCAGCAATCAAATTCTTCTAGCTGCTGTAAGCTCCCTCGTGAGAAGGTACAGAGCTCAGGTAGCAACTCGGCCAATCAGAACATTAAGTGCAGAGGCAGGTAGAGGCCAATTTGAGGACACCCCAGAGGGAGGCTTTAAAACAGGGATGGGAGGTGGAGGAGCGAGTGCTTGCTGGAAGGGAGTTCCGTAATCTGGGTGCGTATGCAGCGAAGGCCTGGTCACCCATTTGGGTGCAAGTTTTTGGAGCCAGGAGGACCTGCGAGTCACTGGATCTTAAATGGTAGGGAGGGGTAGCGGGTAGGAGGGATATGGCGAGGGCAGGCAGTTCTGACAACCCTGTCAATGAAGTTGCCTAAGACAAAGGTGTGGTGTTTTTCCGGTGGGAGCCACTGCAGCCGAGAGTAGAGCTCATAACGATGGGTAAGGCGGGGAGTCGAGAGTACAAAGCGACAGACACTGTTGTACACCGTATCCCATTTTGAGAGACTGTTTTTTGTGACATGGGCAAAGGTGACAAGTCCATAGCATAGAGTGGGTAGAAGGACTCCCCTGGCTAGGGCAAGATGGGCAGCCAGGGTGAGGCAGCTTTTTGCTCTGTAAGTAAGGCCCAGCTTACAGTTAGAGGCCTTACACATGTTGCGGATGTGCAGTGTGAGATCCAGCTGTGGGTCAAGTTTCACCCCCAGGTACTTGACAGAATCAGCAACTTTCAGAAGGGACCCATCCTCACATGAGATACTTAGGGAGACAGAGACAGCTTTTGTCTTGGCTGCAGTGCTAAAGAGCATGGTCTGAGTCTTCTGCAGGTTGATAGTGAGCTTGTGGACCTTTAGCCAGGCCTGGATTAGGACGAAGTCAGAGTTTAGATTGGCGTTGACATCCATTATGTCCTGGGAGCTGGTCAGGATGAAAAGGTCATCTGCATACAGAGTAGCATGCCCATGAGCCAGGGCCGAGGGCATCTCGTTTATGAATATGGAGAACAGGAGAGGCCCAAGAACAGATCCCTGAGGGACCCCGTAGTTAACCAGAGAGGGGTCAGACAGGGCCTTGTTGAACTTGATGTACTGCTGTCTGTCCGTGAGGTAGTTAGTGATCCAGGCAAGGGCAGGGGAGGAGAGAGGAGCACAAGAGTGAGTGGTCGACCCGGTCAAAGGCTTTTGAGAGATCGACGAAGATGGCACCAGTCAGTTTGCCTCGATCCAAAGTTGCCCTGATCTCAGAGGTAACAACAGCTAGGGCAGTGGAGGTACTATGCCCTTTTCTGAAGCCGTGTTGGGCAGGGGAGAGTAGGTCATGGACCTGCAGGTAGTGGGTGAGCTGTGATGCAACCACCTTTTCAAGAAGCTTGCTGATCACTGACAGGATTGCAATTGGGCTGTAGTTCTTGAGATCTTTAGGGTCTTTGGAGAAAGGATAGGCAGGGAATATAGAATTTGTCAGCAGAAAAGGACCACCTGGTCCACCCAGTCTGCCCAGATGTTCCCCTGCCTAATCTGCCTCTGCAGTCCCTAAATGGTCTCTGGCCACCCTCCCTGTTTACTGATACCTCCCTACGTCTGTCCCATGCATGCGTAAAGGAAAATCGCTGAACTTGAAAATCATTTTTCCCAGAAGAAGCCTTTGTATATATTGTATCATATTCTGCTGTTGTTCAGTTTTTACTGGCCTTTTAGTTAACTCATTGGGTGTTTCTGATTCATACACGGGTGGTAAGTGCCATTTTATAACTGCATGATGTAGTTTATGTCCCTTTTGGACCACAGAGTTCTAAACATAGAAACATAGAAGTTGACGGCAGATAAGGACCGCAAGGCCCATCCAGTCTGCCCATTTTTTCTACCTTATGAATGTGCCATAGGCCTTTACTCTGTCAATGGCCTATTTATTCATACTCATCTGTATTGCTCCCTTATGCCTATCCCATGCCTGTTTGAAGCCCTGCATTGTATTCATAGCCACCACTTCCTGAGATAGGCTGTTCCATGCATCCGCCACCCTTTCTGTGAAAAAGAACATCCTCACATTGCCCCTTACTCTGCCTCCCTCTAATCTTATGCTGTGTCCTCTTGTCCTTCTATTTTTCTTATATTCAAACATGTTAGGCTCTTTCACCTTGTTAATGACCTTAAGATGTTTGAATGTTTTGATCATATCACCTCGCTCCCTCCTTTGCTGTAGGGTATACATATTGAGCTCCATTAATCTGTCCTCATATGTTTTCTGATGCAGTCCCTGCACCATTTTGGTTGCCCTGGACTGCCTCTATTTTGTTAATGTCCTTGTGAAGGTGTGGCCTCCAGTAGTGCACGCAGTACTCCAGATGGGGCCTAACCAGTGTCTTGTAAAGAGGGATCATTACCTCCCTCTTACGACTTGTGATACCCCTACTAATACACCCTAACATCCCTCTAGCGGAGCCTTACCTACTGCTTTAGTGGTCTGCTTGGATGACTTCAGGTCATCTGTGATGATGATGTCCAAGTCTCTTTCTTCCCTTGCGATTGCCAGCAACTCCCCTCCCAACCTATAGAGAGCTTCAGGGTTTCTCTTCCCTATGTGCATGATCTTGCACTTCTTTGAGTTAAACCCCAGTTGCCACTCTTTCGACCATTTTGCCAGTTTATCCAGATCTCTTCTCATTCTGCCCACCCCATCTGGATCATCTACTCTGTTGCAGATCTTGGTGTTATCTACAGACAGACAAACCTTACCCTCCAGTCCATCTACAATGTCACTGATGAAGATATTGAAGAAGACTGGCCCCAGGACTGATCCCTGAGGTACCCCACTTGTGACTTGCATCTCTTCTACCTATATAGTTTACCACCACTCTCTGTTTTCTGCCTGCCAGCCAGTTTGCCACCCAGTTGACCAACCTCTGACCCACCCCGAGCCTACCCAGTTTATTAATCAATCTTCTATGTGGAACAGTATCGAAAGCTTTGCCGAAGTCAAGGTAGACAACATCAACTGCACCCCCTTGGTCCACCACTCTGGTTACCCAGTCAAAGAAATCTATGAGATTAGTTTGACAGGACCTTCCTGTTGTAAACCCATGCTGCCTTGGATCCTGTTCTCCTATGCATTCCAGGTGTTGCACTATCCTTTCTTTAAGGAGTGCCTCCATAATCTTGCCCACTACTGAGGTAAGACTGACTGGTCTGTAGTTCCCTGCCTCCTCCCTGCTGCCATTCTTGTGGAGCGGGATCACATGAGCCCTTCTCCAGTCTTCTGGGACCTTTCTTGTGCTCAGAGACTCACTAAACAGTTCTGATAATAGCTCTGCTAGTTTCACCCTTCGCTCCTTTAGTACCCTGGGATGTATGCTATCAGTTCCTATTGCCTTGTCCACCCTGAGCTTAGCGAGCTCTTGTAGGACCCTTTCTTTTGTGAAAGGACTTGTGCACACCTCCCTCCCTCTCTCCTGTGTCCATGGTGCTGAGCTGTGGGCTCTGCCCTACCTTCTCCTCAGTAAATACTAAGCAGAAGTATCTATTTAGGATAGATGCTTTTCCTTGGTCCTCCTCCACACTCCCCATGTCCCCTTTGATCTCAGCAATACCCCCTCTGGACTTTCTCCTTTCACTAATGTATCTATAGAAAGTCATGTCCCCTTCTTTTACTGTTTGTGTTAGTGTTTCCTCAATTTGGGCCTTTGCCTGCCTTACTGTCTTCCCTGCTTCCCTTAGGGAAGTTTGGTATGCCTCTCTATCTTCGTTGCGCTGCATTCCCTTATATTTCCTGAAGGCCAACCTTTTGGCTCTGATCTTTTCTGCTACTGTTTTTGAGAACCAAAGTGGTTTCCTCCTTCTTTTGCTCTTGCTTTTCTCCCTAACACAATGGGATGTTGCTTCAAGTATTGTATCCTTAATGCTTGCCCACTCTGCCTGTATCCCTCACCTGTATTCCTCCTTGCCAGGACTAGCTTAACTCTGTTGGCCAACTTATCGAAGTCTGCTCCTCTGAATTCCCATATTTTTACCTTGGAATGGGATGATTTCTTTCTAGTGGCAAAATTGAACCATACCATGTGATGGTCACTGGCCACCAGGTGACCTACCTGGAGATCTGTGATCCTTTACCCGTTAGTCAGTACTAGATCCAGGATAGCCCTGTCTCTTGTGGGTTGTTGTACTAGTTGTTTGAGCCCTCCCCCTGCAGGGAATCCACTATGTGTCTATTTCTGGCAGATGTTCCTGCTGGTATTGACCAGTCTGTATCTGGCATGTTGAAGTCTCCCATTACCAGAACCTCCCCTTTAGCTGTCACGTTTTGTATATCTTCTAACTGTAATGTGTCTGTGTCCTCCCCCTGGTCTGGAGGCCTGTAGACAACCCCAGTTCGTATGGCTGTCCCATTTGCTGTTTTCAGGGTGACCCACAGTTCTTCTGGCTCCTTATGTGTATTCTGAATTTCTGTAGCTTTATTATTTTCATTGACATAAAGGGCCACCCACCCCCCCTTTTGCACCTCAGTCTCTTCTGAACAGTACATAGCTGAGTACTGAAGTCTCCCAAGTGTGGTTACTGGTGAACCGTGTCTCGCTAATGGCTACTATGTCCAGTTTAGTCTCTGTCATTGTTGCCTCCAGGTCTGGGATCTTGTTTCCCAGACTGCAGGCTAAAGTAGAACACAAATTCATTGCGAAAACAATGTAAGTTCTTTAATAAGGACATAAAGTACATCATACAGTTCTAAAATGGTACTGCCCACCAGAGTGTAAAGCACAAACACTGATGCATTTACTAAAAGGCCAGTAAAGACGTAATAAAAACGGAATGATAACCAGTACTAGAAACACAGCTTTTTCAGAAAACGTAGACTTATAAATTTAAGGCAGTTTTCCTTTGCGCCCTCCCCCCCTTCACTGTCATCACTGCTGCTGGCTGTCTGTTCCAGGTGTCTGCCACCCTTACAGTGAAGTAGCTCTTCCTCACATCCCTCTGACCTCTCCCCCAGCTTCATCGCATGTCCCCTGGTCCCAATGCTGTCTCTCATTTGAAAGAGAATCCCCTTTTGCACCCTGTTCACCCCTTTGAGGTACTTGAAGGTCTCTATCATGTCCCGTCTCGCTCTCTTCTCTTCCAGGGTGTGCATGTTGAGATCCCACAGTCTCTCCTCCTAGGATATCTTGTGCAACCCTTGCACCATTTTAGTTGCTCTTCTTCCGGACTGCTTCCACTCATCTGCATCCTTTCTGAGGTGCAGCCTTGAAGACTGAACACAGTACTACAGGCGTGGTCTCACCAGCGAGCGATACAGTGGCAACACCACCTCCCTCCTCCTACTGGAGATGCCCCTCCCTATGCACCCCAGCATCCCACTAGCCATACGCACTGCTTTGTCACACTGCCCTCCCACTTTGAGGTCATCAGTCGTGATAACCCCAAAGGCCTTTTCCTGGTTAATGACTGTAAGTACCTTCCGACCCACCCTATACGCCTTTCCTGGCTTCCTATGCCCTAGGTGCATAATTGTGCTTTTTTTTTTACACTGAACCCCAAATGCCATGCTCTTGACCACTCCTCAAGGTCCCTTGTATTTTGTCTACCCCCTTCTAAGTCTCCACCCTATTACAGATTTTGGTATCATCTGCAAAAAGGAATACTTTCCCTTCCAGATCTACTGCAGTGCCACTTATGAAGACGTTAAAGAGAACCGGTCCCAGTACTGAGCTCTGCAACACCCTGCTGGTCACTCTCCCATCATTAGAGTGAGTGCTGTTAACCACGACCCTCTGTTGCCTATCCGGTAACCTATTTCTAACCCAGTTTACCACTTTGGGCCCACCCCTAGGCTGCTCAATTTCCTCATCAGTCTCCTGTATCCTGTGGCATAGCGTTGAAGGCCTTGCTAAAGTCCAGACAGGCCACATCCACTGCCCTCCCATTAGATTCATCTGCATGACTTCCCGTGAATCCATTCTGCCTGTGGTCTTGTAGCCTTTTGATTCAAGGTACTCTACCAGCCTTTCCTTAAACAGGATTTCCATTAATTTCCCCACCACTGAAGTGAGACTGACCAGCCTTCAGTTGCTGGCCTCCTCCCTCCTGCCATGCTTATGTAGAGGGATCATGTCTGGTCTTCTCTAGTCCTCCAGAACCATGCCTGTTTCAGTGAACTGTTGAAAAAGACGATCAGTGGGGCAACTGACATCTCCGTGAGTTCCTTTAGTTCCCTTGGGTTGTCCAGTTCCATAGTCTTGTCCGCCTTCAAAGCTGTAAGTTCCTTAAGGACTCATTCCTCTGAGATTGGACTTGTGTCCACCTCACCCTCCCTTCCTCCTGCTATGCCCTGGTGGTCCGTCCTTCCTCCCTCCCTCCCTCCTCCTCTGTGAAGACTGTGCAAAAGTACCTACATAGAAACATTAAAAATGTATTGGTAGAAAAGGACTGCTTGGCCCACCCAGTTTGCCCAGATATTTCCTGTCTATTCTGTCTTCATAAACCTTATCCAGTCTCCAGCAACCCTCCCCTCTCCCTACCTATTTACCAGTATCCTCCTATGCCTATCTCATGCATGCTTGAAGCCCACCATGGTTTTTGCCCCCCATAACTCTGCTGGTAGACTGTTCCAGATGTCCACCACTCTTTCACTGAAGTAGTATTTCTTCACATCCCTCTTAAACTTCCTGCCTTCAAACTCCATTGCATGCCCTCTTGTTGTGGTGCACTTCCTCATTTGAAATAGACTGCTCAGGATGGCAGCTTTTTCTTGGTCCTCTTCTACACAATCTCTTCCTGCTGCCCTCATAATCCCCACTATCCTTCTTCTTCCTTTCTCTTCTCACTTATGCATCTGAAGAAAGTTTTATTACCTTTAACTACCCCTTTGGCTGTCCTTTCCTCTGTGTGTTTGCTGCCCTCACCACCTTCCCTACATCTCTCTTGTCTTACTTGATATATCTCATGTCCTCCTTTCTCTGCATTTTCTTATACCTTTTGAATGCCACCCTTTTTTCCTTCACCGGGCACCTTGGCCACTTTCCTAGAGAACCATAACGGTCTCTTTTTCTTCTGCTTTTACTCACTTCCTTCATGCAGTGTCTGGCTGCCTTAATGATGCCCTCCGGTATTGTTTTCCACTGTGCCTGCACCCCACCCTGGCAACCACCCCCTCCATGAGGCAGTCTCTGAAGCAGTTTCCCATTTCTTTACAATCCACCCTCCTAATGTCCAAGACCCTCATCCTCATGTGGTTTGCCTCTGCTCCTGTCTTTATGTTAAACCACACTGTATGACTATCATTGGTACCTATGGGACTGCCTACTGTAATGTATGCACTGCTGTCCCTGTTTCTAAGCACTAGGTCCAGCACTTCCCCATCTCTAGTGGGTTCTTTGACCAGCTGCCTGAAAAAAATTCCCTTGTAAGGAGACAAAGATGGCCGTGCTCCTTGCCGAAGCCACAGCTGGAAGGCTCCACTCCACATCTGGCAGATTGAAGTCAGCAAGTATCAGCACCTCCACCTTACTTGCCATTCTGAGGATGGTTTCCACAAGTGCCTTATCCAACTCCTTTCCCTGTGCCGGAGATCTCTACACTACCCCAGTATGGATAGCAGCCCCAGAACCTGTCTCCAGGATGACCCACAGCACTACCTGCCATTCCTTTTCCTCCATGTGACCCTGTACCTCTGTGGCCTTGATTCCCTCCCTCACATTGCCCTGCCTCTCTTTAACAGAGAGTAGCCAGGTATGGCTGTGTTCCTGACTCCGTTATGGTCACCAAATCCAGGCTATCCTCTGGCATGATGGCCTGCACATCCAGAATTTTATTTCCCAGACTCTGCATTGGTGCACATGGCTCTCTGTACTGTACTCCATCCTTGCCTGCTTTCCTCCCCCCACTTCCTCCCTGCCCGCTTCCCTGTTTTCCTCCCCCCTTCCTGTCTGTGCTGTCTGCTAACATGCCACTTGACCCACTTCTTCTATTTTTACCTTGTCCCTTCCCTGTCTCCTTTATTCTTGTCTACCTGATATACTGTAAAACTAGTTATTTTCATGCAAAGTAATTTTAGCACAAACACAAATTCAGCCATGATTGCGCAAATTTTATTTAGTGCCAAGTCATTTGTACCACATTCATAGTGGAAAAAGTGTTAATAGGGTTAATTAGGATAAATTTACTTTAGAGCTAATCAGTGCTTCAGAGAATATAGCAAAAATTATTTGACAGTGAAAATCTCTAGTTCTACAGTATACCCCCCTTTCCTCTGCCTTAACCGCACCCCTGTCTTCTTGCACCCCCGCCCTAGAGGAGTTTACTCCCCTCGGTCCCTCTCTCGCTCTCTCCGTAATACTGCATGATCCTGGGCAGTTGTTGCATCCCTTGGGTTTACAGCCTCACCCCTGTCTAGTTTAAATGCTCATCCAAGTAGCATTAGACCTCCTACTAAGGACCGTGGTCCCCTTCCTTGAAGGATGCAGGCTGTCTCCCCTATTGAGGATCATATCCTCCCAGGTTGGCCCCATGTCCCCAGTGCAGCCGAAGCCCTCCTTCATGCACCATGCCTTGAACCAATTTTTTTTTTATATTACATTTTATATGTATATGCAATAGAAAATACACAGAGGATATACAATGTCCTGTGTTCAGATATGCCATTTATTTCCATGAGTGAGGGGGCGGGACCATAACTCATGAGTGTCAAAGCCATGAGTGAGTTATGAAAGTTCCACCACCTCAAGAATGGAAATTAATGACATATTTGAACACAGTCCATTGTATGCTCTGCGTATACAATGTCTGTGTTCTATAACTTCAGTGTGACAAAGGGGCATTGTCAACCTGTTTTTCATCATACTATTTTTAGTTAAAAACCTACATTTTATGATTGCTTACCTTCTCTAAAATTCATTGATGTTGCTGTTTGTTTTGTCTGTCTCCTTGTAGAAATGAAATGCATGTCCATGTATATTTATAAACAACCTTGTTTTGTTTACAATCCTAGATCTGTTCTTACTGCATACTTTCTGAGCATTAGAAACACCCCCAAATAGTTCAGTCACTTATGAGGCAGTAGCCTCCTAAACTCCCACTGCATCATGAGGGGCTAGACTGTGTTGTGGGTGTCTCCATGTCCAGCAAAGATGCAGCTGGAGCTGATCAAGGAATGTAAATCAACATGTGCTTGTGTGGTAACACCAGTATGGTGAGCAGTCTGCTTTTCACTTTTTAAAAGAAAGAATTAATCAGAATCAAACTACCAGCTACATCAGCAATCTTTAGAGAATGTTGGCAGTCATAAAATGTGTTTTTTAAACTAGGGACACTTTGAGACCTAAGGGGGTTGACAGTGTCCCTTTAAGGACAGATTCAATGTGGGACTGGCAGAATGGGTTAGCAATCAAGTTGCTTGTGATGTAGGCAAGTGAAAAATAAACATTGTTATTTACCCATTGGGTGAATAACATTGTTTATCTTTCACTTGGGTCTGAGTCTTGAGAAAATAACGCATTTATTTAAATAGTGGAATCCCTACATACATTGTATACATAGATATAATAAACAGCATGATAGATACACAACCCCCGAGCAGATCAGTACAAACACAGAGTTAAACCAAGAGGTGGACAGATACATAACCAACTGCCTTCAACCAAAATATGTGCGGCTCTGATTGTTTGTTGCCTTCAACCAATTGTTAAATGCCCTGATGCAGAGTACTCTCTAGACAAATATCAGCAGAGGGAAAGTTTATTTATTTATTGGAAGATTCGGATGATGCCTTTGAGCACAAGTGCTCTTTTATAAAGGTTCTGCATCAATTACAAAGGCTACAGCAAAGACAGTGACAAAGCGAATAAGCAGGTTCTGGGGGGGAATGTTTGTCAAACAAGCAAGATGCACACAGAATTGAACACTGTATAGATTGCAAAGCTGGTCAGTCAAGGACAGTGGTGGAGACACTATTAACCCTTGCAGGGCCGTGGACTGATATATCAGTCCAGAATTCCTATATGTTTTAATTCTGTTGACAGCCTAAGGGTTAAAAGAAAATCTGTCAGAGTACCTTGAATCCAGTTACAAGATCCTGAGGCAGCGTGTATTCCTAGGAGAGAGGGAGGTGATGTTAGACAAACATGTTTGATTTCTTTGACTGGGTGACCAAGGAAATAGAGCAGGGTGGGTGGTGGACATGGCCTATGTAGATTTCAGCAAGGCCTTCGACACTGTAACATATAGAAGGTTTATAAGGTAACAGGACAATTGGGGGTGGGACTCAAGATGGTAAACTGGGTACAAAAGCAGTTGATGAATAGGTGACAGAGGGTGGTTAAACAGCACTCACTCTAATGAGGGGAGAGTGACCAATGGAGTACTTCAGGGCTCCATACTGGGACCAGTCCTCTTCAGTGTTTTCATAAGCGCACATGGCTGGAAGGGTGGAATTTAGGAGGGATGTGAGGAAGTATTTCTTCACTGAAAGAGCAGTGGACATCTGGAAAAGCATTCCAGCAGAGGTGGTGGGGGAGAAAACGGTGGACTTCAAGCATGTATGGGACAGGCACAAAGGAATATCTTGATAGGAAAGAGTGTGTATGTGGGGGTTCAGTAGCCGAAGATCAGGTATGGTCTGCAGTGACAATATAGGGAAAAAATGGACAGATTGGGTGGGCCAGCAGTCCTTATCTGCTGACAGAGTCTATGTTTCTATAAGCAACACTGCAAAAGAGCTGGAATGGAAGGTATACAGTACTTCTTTGCAGATGACACCAAAATCGATAATAGAGTAGTTAATCCGGGGCGGGGGGGGGGAGGTAGTAGAGACCTGAGAAAACTTGAGGAGTGGTCAAGGGTATAGCAACTGTGTTTCAGTACAAAAGAAGTGCACAATTATGCACCTAGAGCACAGAAATCCAGAGGTGGCATACAAAATGGGGGTAGCAGTATTAATGGTCACTAAACAGGAAAGGGACCTTGGGGTTATCATATCTGATGATCCCGAGGTGGCAGATCAGTGTGACAAGGCAGTAGGCTGGGTCAGTGGGATGCTGGGGTGCATAAATCAAGTTGGGGGCTGTCCAGAAAAGAGCGACCAAAATGATTCAGAGTCTTCAAGGGCACTCGTTCGAGAAGCATGTGAAAGCATTAAATATGTTCTCACTGGAGACAAGGAGGGAGAGGGTGGACACGATCGAAACATACAAGTTCCTGAGAGAAATAAATAAGGTGCCATCCTCTGATTTGTTCAACAGGGTCTCCAACTCAAACACTAGAGGGCACAAGTTGAAGATGTGGGGAGGGGGGAAGCTTCAAGAGGGAGCTTAGGAAACACTTTCACAGAAAGAGTCATGGAATAAACTACCGGCTGAGGTAGTGGAAGCAAAGTTCATGGCATCATTCAAACTGGGGTGGGACAGGGCTAATATGAGATCAAAAGCAACAGTAGCAGTAGGAGTCATTGGACAGAAGGGGGTTCGGTCCTGTGATCTGAGTAGGTCCAAGGAACACATGGGCAGACAAGATGGACTCTTGGTCTCCTTCTGCCGTCTCTTTTTCTATAATAATTTCATTTATATAAAGAACAATTCAGAGAATATCACAGTGCTGTTACAAAACAACTAGAAAGCATAAAATTTAAAACCAATTAAAACATCCAAATCCATGACCTAATAATCAGAGTAAGCCAGAGAAAATAAATAAGTTTTGAGAGCAGATTTAAAGCTCTCCACAGTCAGGCACCCCCTTATCTGGGGAGGCAGAGAGGGGAATCACTAGCAGAAGGAAAGAGGTGATGTTACCACTGTATCGATCATTAGTGAGACCCCACTTGGAGTACTGTCTCCAATTCCGGAGACCACATCTCAGAAAGGACGTAACGTAGAGGCTGAACAAAGAAGGGTGACTAAAATGGCACAGTGGCTGTATCATAAGCCCTACGAGGAAAGACTGAGGAATCTCTATATATGTGCACCCTGGAAGAGAAGAGGATGTGGTGCTCTGCTCCTGTGATGGTGAGGAGCACCAGGGTTCAAATAAGTAAGGATAGATTAAATTTATCCAGCAAGGAGAGGCAGGAGTCATCCAGTGAGTTTGACGCCTGCTGGGCTTTATTCAACAATGGGTAGGATGACACGGTCACAGGAGGGATAAACAGAACACTAATGAACATGAACAGTCAATTCTCATAAAACAGTACTACACAGTACTGGAGCTCCATGAACTCGGGTTTCAGAATCAAGTAACTAAATTGTATGCTAAAGAAAAGAAATATTCTGAGGTGCACCTTAGCCTAGTGCCACTATATTACTGTTAGAATCACTAATGGTATAGTAGTCCAATACTCTATGTCACCTTTAGTACTGCCTAAGGTATTGGAATACAATAACTACCCTTACCTTACAACCACTGACTCAGGTCAATTACAGCAATGTACATACAAAGACACCACGGAGTCCAGTCGTAGCTGAAGTCTTCATGTGCACCATCAAGTAGAGTTGGTAGCTACAGTAATAGGAATGAGGAATTTCCTATGACACTCAGGTATGGGTCCCAGCACAGACCTAACTAAGGCCAGTGGGGTGGTGAGAGGTTTTTTAGACCAGACCATATGTTTCTCGATTTAAAACCCACTGTCTCTCCAAGGCTGCCGGCATAAAGGAACAAGAGGAATAGGTTCAGGGGATGAGCCCACTGGAGGGCTATCAGAATCAAACTAGATGAAGGAAGCTTCCTGGCCAAAACCCACTTTGGAGCCACCAATGATGGAAGAGAACAAGGAAGCTACTTGGTGATGTACCCACTGGAGGATTAACAAGGACTGGATGATGCTGTGGAAATTCTGATGCAACCAGGAACCAAAAGAATCTGAAGTGAAGATGGATGATTCTGAAGTGTCAACACAGGAGACTAGAACAAAACAATAAAATGGTGTATATGTCCCGCACTGGGCTTCGACAGACTCGACTTGCGGCAAATGACCAGGGGACGCAGACAAGATTTCTTCCAGGACAAGTACACTTCGGAGGGCAGCCAACTTCAGGACATCCGGATCAGGAACCAAGAAATGATACTAGACTGGCGGAAGTGATGCACCTGGACTTCGGTGAACTCGACTTCGAACTGAGGAAAACAAGAAATGGTGGGTGCGACTTGCACGGGCTTCGACGTACTTGACTTCGGTGAACTCGACTTCGGTGGATGACAAGAACATAGTCGAGGATCTTCTGGGTGGATACCTTCTAGAGAAGAGAGATGTTGAAGGATGTCTTCCTCTGGGTAGAGACGGATTCCGTAGGAGTAGAATGGCAGACAACACCATAGAGCAGTATTATGGCAGAAGACTGTCTATACACATACGATGGCTACACTAAAGCTGGCAAATACACTTTCACACTGCACCAAGGGGGTTGTTAGTTGCTAGTGTAATTTGCCAGGAATGGGCAAATTACCAGAATCCATGGCAATTGTTCTTTTGCAGGGGCAATTTGCTAGGAACAGGGGCAGATTACTAGAATACAGGGCAATTGTTCTCTTGCAGAAGCAGTTTGCCAGGAACAGGGGCAAATTACCAGAATCCAGGACAGTTCTTTGCAGGGGCAGTTTGCCAGAAACAGGGGCAGATTACCAGAATCTGGGGCAATTGTTCTTTTCCAGAGGCAGTTTGCCAAGAACGGGCAAATTACCAGAATCCGGGGCAATTGTTCGTTGCAGGGACAAATAACCACACTTCCAGGGCAATTGTTCATTGCAGGGGCAAATAACCACAATCCCAGCAACAACACAGTCTTGGTACTTTGCAATCAACACAACAGTTCAGTTACACATTTTCAGTAATTGACAGTCACTAGATAGCAGTTGTGTGCTAAGCACCCTTCTTTTTACTGACCCTTCACAAAAGTACTGCACTTGTGGGTCCCTTTTGTACCAGGACCTGGCTACCCCTGGCAAACCTCAGGATAAATGCCCTCTTCCCAATGGCTTCCCTTGCCCTCTTAACTACTGGGCCCCTCTTGACTATTATGGGCTTACTGGCGGTCCAAAGTGTTGCCCTTTTTACCCTCTCTTCAATGTGGGGCCTTTGCTACCCCTCTGTTCACTGCGGGCCTAAGGCTGCTCTTTAATGACTTGGTGCCTTTGCTGCCCCCTTTCAACCACTGGGCCTAACGTTGACCCTTTTAAATCTTTGGGCCTACGTTGCCCCTTTTAATTCTTTGGGCCTAGTCAGGGACTGGCTGTCACTTATCAGGGTCGTCTCGGCCCTGATCAGCCCCTTCATAAATATTTATAGGTCCTCTATGGGCCTTTCTGAGCTGGCCCCTTCCCATGGGCATCGCTGTGCACTGAATATTTAAATATTATATAATGGACCTCCCTGCCCTTTGTCTAACGGTGGCGCTCCGAGTGCCCAACAATTTAAACTTATTTGTTTTTATTTAATTACTTCAGGCGGTCGGCACTCTTCATTCGTGCTACCGCCGACTCACCACCCCAGCCCGGGGTGAAAGAGCTGCTTCAGGGAGGCGGGAGGTCTTCTTGGCAGAGGGAGGGAACTGAAGCAGAAGGAAGCAGGTGAGTGGTGGATGGCAGAGGACTCTTGACAGCCTACGACAGCTTCACCGATGCAATGTGGCTCTTCAGATGCCGCCAATGAGGGACTGTTGAACTTTTTGGTCAGATGGCTGAAATGCACCAAAAACAAGAAAAGGGGCCATACAGAGCCAACACCGCTGCAGGGTACAGGGATTTTTGGCAGCAAAACCCACCGGACTCAACCGCAAATGGAGCAGACACCACAGCAGGAGCAGCAATCTTCACTGGCTGGAGGAGGGCACCACACAGAGTCGACGGGACCCACTTCAACACACACCAGGTAAGCCCAGGGTCCCCATCACACTCTCTTGGTCCTGTCCACTCAACAGCCCAGCACGAACTGAAGCCTAAATGGCTTTCCTTCTTTTGAAAAGGCGCTCAGGGTTCTAGTTCTAGAACCCTGAGTCTGTGCCCCAAGCCAACAGCCAGAATTCAAACTGGGCACTATGCGACGGCCAGGGACAGTGGTCCCAGAGCATGGGTACCCACTTTCATGCTGCCTGCTCTGGGGGATGGAATGGACTAAGCAGGCAGCAGAGAGAGAGAGAAGAGAGAGAAAAAACACACTTTTTTTTTTTAAACGAAATGTGCCCTGCCTGACAATTCTCTGGGGAGGGCACTACAAGGGGCCCCAAAACAGAACCCATTATGCCCCACAACACCACAGGGACCCCTGGGGCATTCTAACCCCCTCTGTTTTTCTGTGGTGCCCCTATTCTTTTAACCCCTTACTTTGGGGCACTACAAGGGAGAGAGGGGAACATGATAGAGACCTATAAGTACCTCACGGGGGTCAAGAAGGTACAGGAGGGTAGTATTTTTCAGAAGAGAAGGTGTATGTGAACAAGGGGACATGCAGTGACATGGGGAAATTTAGGAGGGATGTGAGGAAGTACTTCTTCACTGAAAAATGGTGGACACCTGGAATGCTCTTCCAGTGGAGGTGGTGGAGGCAAAAACAATGGTGGTGGGCTTCAGGTATGCATGGGATAGTCACAAAGGAACCTTTGTAGGAAGGGGGGGTGGAGATCGGGTCGGGTCTGTGGTGACGGCATGGCTAGGACACTGAGAGAAGCAGACATGTATGAGATCTGCTCGTGAGAAGGGCTCTCATTAAAACAATATTTTTTGCCTAAAAAAGCCGATTTGGAGGGTCAAAGTTGTGTCTGCATGTGTGGGACAACTGGCAGCAATGAAACATGAGTCATCCTAAAAGCACTGCTGCGCAAGCTGACTTTTCCAAGCCTAAAATGAATCCACCGTCAGCCAGAAAATGGACCCCGAACCTGCTATCTTCTGTGCAGCAGCAGACTGGGGAAATAAGTTTAGCGACGGTCAATCAAATGCTAGTACAACTTTGCTGGTCAATCCAAGACATGGACAAGAAGCTGGACAATCCCCCTGGGAAAGCTGTGTTGCTGGAGCAGCGGGTGGACACAGTTCAATCCACAGCAAGAAAAGCTGACACTAATGTTGCTAAAGCCTGGGACGTCTCTGTCAATCTGATTCGAGAAAACCAGGTATTGCACCAGTGACTTGAGGCTGTGGAAAATCTCTCCAGAGCTTGCAACATTCGGCTTGTCAGACTTCCTGAAAGAGCTGGGGGAAGGGGGGACCCAAAAACCTTTGTGTAACTATGGCTGGGGGTAACCCATCATATGGGTGACTGCAAATGAGCGACTCAAATATGAGCGACTCCGTTTGTGCGCCCGACAGGCTAGCGAGTGGGTGTAGAAAGCAATGGTAGGGATAGTGACTGTGAGAGGGTTGTAATGGCGAGAGCAAATGCTGGGGGAGCTGTACTGCTGGTGAAGAATAGCAATGAAACCTGCTACCACTGAGCTGTCTGCCTGGCATGGTGGGTAGGGTCATGGACTGCTGTAGCGATGGCCCCAGGTTTGGGACTGCCAGTAGGTAAAATTTTTGTTTTGAATGGTGTTGGCTCTTAGGATTTTTTTTCCTCACTGTGTTCCCCAGTTGCAGTACTCCCTCCCATGTATTCCCCTTTTCCCCAGTGTCTGCTCCCCCCGGAGCTGATTATAGTAATTTGGGGGTGCAGGGACCTTGAATGTCCATCTGGTCACCATATTGGCGGTCGATTATGTGGGTATGGGGCAGATTTTACTTTCAGCTAAATGTACTTGCTATTGTGCGAGTTACATAGAAAAATTACTCTTATGAAACCTGGCTGGGCGTGCTTTACACATCAATGAAAATACTACTTTATGCTACAAAAAAGTATATTGTATTACCCCCAGACGAGTGATCTCCCAATCGGAAGGTCCCAGAACGTTCTTGTTGGTGTGTGCTGGGGTCGGGATGAAGGAGCTTTTACTCCAGGCAGCCAGGCAATAGAAAAGGGCTAAATCTGAGGATTCAGCAGTTTCCATATATCCAGATCCATCCTACAGCACAAGGCAGCGATGAAAGCAATTTGACCCCATTCGCAGAGACCTCATAGAACTTAATGTTCATCACCAATTGCTTCTCCTTGCTAAACTGCATGTAATGGAGGGAGACCACACCTATGTGTTTTTGGAGCCTAAAGATGCAGCAAAGTTTTTGGCCAAAAAGCTGGTGGAGCATCAGTGCCACGAGGAAGGGGACATGGAATGTGCGGAGGCTGAGGACTGAGAAATGCCCCGATTTGAAATTGCCCATTTGTGAGTAACACAACACAGGAAGTGAGGGAGAGCATTTGGATTTCAGCCTTGTTCTTATAGACATTTGACTTTATTGTATGCTTTAATATGAGAATTATTTTTATATCGGAACCATTTATACTGCACCACATTATTAAGATGGCACTGTTACTCTATGAGACTGTTTTCTCACTCTCCCACCTGTGACTTCGGTTATTACTCGCTCTGGTATCATAAACTTTTACCAAAAGAAATCAATGATGAAATGCTGGTGACCCACCCCTGCCAAGCTGGGCACATGTGGCAATTTTGGTAATTTTAAAAGCAGACAAAAATTCCTAGCTTTGCACCTCTTATTCGCTCATCTCAGTACTCAATACCAATTATAAGTTCTATATGCCAATTATGGCCCATAGACTTGAGATGATTCTCCCCATCCTAATAGGATTAGACCAAACTGGATTTGTCCAAACCAGAACAAAGATGGATAACACCAGAAGAGCACCACATCTAATCCATGAGATGCAGAAGCATCATCTCTCATCGGTCCTATCAAGCCTCGCTGCAGAGAAGGCATTTGATAGGGTCTCCTGGCAATTCTTGTATGCCACCCTAGGGAAGGTGGACTTCCCAGAACCCCTAATAAAAGTAGTACAGAACCTTTATAGATCCCCATGAGCATGTGTTAAGATCTCAGGCCACCACTCTGAAGAGTTTTGCACTGCACTTGCCCATTGCCCATGACCCTGAGGATGCTATATTCAGTTGGATAGAGCACCAGCACTATCCCACTAAATATAGGGGGGATGTTGGGGCAGCACTATGCCGAGTAGCACTGTCCCGACATGGATCCCGCCAGTGCAAGGAACAACACCACCAGACCCCATAGCACTGGTAGCTCCTGGTGCTGTATTCAGACAACCCCATACAAATATGCCCCTTGGGCATTCAAGGCACTAAGGGGCCATTTGCGTGCCCATTATGGGCACATTTGCATGAGACATGGCGGTAGGTTTGCACCCCTGCAACCAGCTCCGCCCCCGCTCTGATTGTCCACTCCCATAAACAGCATGTATTCCCTAGTTCTAGTGGTGCTCACACCCTCCAGTTGCCGGCCTGTAGAACTGCCACATGTTTCCTGGTGTCTAGTGGCCCCCTCTTCACTCCGATCACCACCTCTGGTGTGATTGAAAGCATCCCTGGTACCTAGTGGTCCCTCCCCCACCTTCCAATCACCAGCCCCGGTGTAATTGAAAACAACCCTGGTGTCTAATGGTCTCCCCGCCCTCCGATCACACCAGCCCTATATATGAAAACTCAGTCCCTGGTGCCTAGTGGTCCCTCTTACCCCCTGATTGCCAGCCTCATACATGAAAACTCATTCCCTGGCACTAATTGTCCCCCTACCCATGAATGCCAGCCCCATATATGAAAACTTATTCTCTGTCATCTTGTGGCCCCCCTCAGCACTGCAGGCACTGACAAACCCACCCTGCCAACCCCCTTACCTTAAGCACCAGTGGCACGGATCCCATATGGCAACTGGCACAGCCTTCCTCTCACCTCCTCGGCTAGCCGCCATATGGAGAGACAGGGAGCGCATGTTCAATGTACTGTACAGAGTTTGTGTCCTCTGTATTGTACAAGGAACGTGATCTGTGTACTGTACAGTGAGTATGCAGCCTGTGTGTCTCTGGACAGTACACAGGCTTGCATGCTTTCTGTACAGTACTCAGGCTGCTTTCCCTGTACAATACAGAGGATGCATGCCTGGTACAGTATATTGGATGCATGCTTCCTTTCTTTCCATACAGCAGCTGGCCAAGGAGGTGAGAGGAGGGCTGTGTCGGGCACCATATGGGATCTGCAGCACCAGTGCTTAAGGTAAGGGGGGATATGCAGGGTGTGTTTTTTCAGTGCCCGTAGTGCTGAGGAGGGCAACTAGATGCCAGTGAATGAGTTTTCACACATGAGGCTGGCATTCGCGGGGAGGGGGAGCACTAGCACCAGGGAATGAGTTTTCATGTAAGAGGCTGGCGATCAGAGGGTGGTGGGGGGAGGAACCACTAGGCACCAGGGGATGAGTTGTCATATACGGTGCTGGCGATCCGTGGGGGGGGAGCCACTAGGCACCAGGGATGCTTTCATTCACATGTGGGCTAGCAATCGTAGGGCAGGAGGGACCACTAGGTATGAGGGATGCTTTCAAGTCACACCAGGGATGGTGATCGGAGGACAGAGGGGCCACTAGGCATCAGGGATGCTTTCAATCTCCCTGGGGCTGGCGATCAGAGGGTAGGGGTGCTTCCCCAACCACCAACTTGGTTGTTGGCTGTAGTGGCTCTGGTGACCACGAGGGTTACCTGGAGAAAGCTGAGGTTTTGAGCGGCAGTATTTGTGCTGCACAAAGTGGCCTGCACTCACCCCTGTGCGAAGTGTAAATGCGCTGAATATCATGCTGCTCCAGTATTCCTATCTGCGCTCCTCCCTTTGCCCACTGTATATGTGTGTGTGTGTATATATATATATATATATGTATATATGTGTGTGTGTGTGTATATATATATATTTTTTTTTCCATGTGCTGACCTTAGTGCATGCAAAAGCCCCCTTTGAATATTGCGCATGGGCATAAACCCTGAGCAAAGAGAGTGCAGTCACTTTGCCCACTGGGCAAAGTTTTGAATATCTGGCACCAAATGTTTTGTTTGCTGGTCCCAATATCCTCACCATGCAGGGTTACACTCACAGAAGACTGTACAGAGGTCATGGTGAGAAGCTGACACGGAAAGCATGTGATCAGACAGTAGAAAATCAGTAACATACACTGCATGCTATGGATTATCCCAACACTGTCTACTGCTATGTCAGTTGCAGCATCTTCTTACCTTTGTTGTACCTGTAGTGCGGTGACTTAGCACCGTGATCTGACTACTGCTGCACTTCCCCACAATCCATACACAAATCAACTGTAGTTTCATCAACCACCTTACCACAGATGGAAATGTGATGCCTGCAACATCACCCAACAAGGTCCGGCTCGAGCACTGATTAAGTAAGTCACAAGTCAAGCAATATCTCCTATCAAAAGGCATAACATGTTTGGGGTGCAGGTGGGTGAGGAGAGAGAGAGAGAGAGATGTGCGCTGGAGACGGCATTCATTGTAACGGGCACTCCTCTGGAATGGGCAGGTAGTGAGAAACACCTACGTGACTCAATGCACTGGTTTTAATCAGCACTCCTTGATTATGTACAGGTGGGAGGAGAGAGGCATGTGGGGGACAATGCACTCACTTTAAACAACGCTCCTTGAGTACAGACGAATGGGGGGAGAGAGAGAGAGACGTACTGGAGACAGTGTGCTCATTAAAGCAGAACTCAGGTAGGGGTAGGCAAGGGGGAGAGAGAGGCTTGGTGAACACAGTGCATTCACAGAAACAGAGCTGCAGAGGTATGGTCATGCGGGAGATGGAGAGAAGTGCTGAAGACAGTGTGGTCATTCAAATAGAAATGCTCAAGTATGGACTGGCAGAGAGACCTGATAGGGACAGTGAATGAAAGAAATGGTAAACAAACACCGTGCTATGCAAATGTTGAATTTTATGAATAATATTTAGTGGTGTAAAATCATTGATGGTGGAGTGGTGGGAGACTATGGAACTGCAGGTATGGCATTTAAATTAGGTCAAAAGACCTTATCAAAGCAGTACATTGAAGCTACTGCCAGTAGCTGGAAGGACTATTGTAGCTAACAGCTACACATGTAATTCAAATTTTACATGGTGAAACGTGTATTACAATAATGAAACTGACTTTAAAAATAAAAGCCCATTTTATAAGTGCAGAAAGACACTTGGAGGGTGTGCATTGTGCTGAGGTAACAGGGCCAGGGCTCCCACAGGAGCCAATTGAAGAGGAGGAGGGAACTTGAATTTCACTTCAGAGAGTCAATCGGAGAGGAGTGTACATCAGGCTCCATCCGAGCCAATCACAGGTGGAAGGTGCTGCCTTTTTAAACTTGCGGCTGGACATGCATGCCTGGCCAGCCGCTTCAACACAGAGTGTCCTAGTTGCAATTCTGTGCCACACCCTGTGGCAGGTAGCATCTGCAGTGGGGCCGCACCAGGAGAGGAGGATGTGAAGAGGAGCAGGGCCACATCAGTGGCCAGGGACAGCATCAGCAGCCATTGCCGCAAGCAGAGGCATGATGGAGGAGGCAGCGGAGCATCAGCAGCTATAGCTGCAGGGCCAGGGCTCCTGCAGGAGCCAATCAAAGAGGAGGGAACTTGAACTTCACTTTTCACCCACCCATCTGCCCAGCACCACGTCCATTATTAAATGGTCTGCCTGAACTGCTCCCAGTAATGGTTACACTTGTCAGGAGAGGAAAGGGGCGGAGTTAATTTGAAAGGCAGCCAGGGTGCGAACTTTGAGGTGGGGTCTACGTCGTCTGCAGGCAGAGTTGGCCTAGCTGGAGGGCCACTGCATATGGGCACCAGGACACCGAGACTCTGCAGGGAGGTGCTGCGTTGCACAGCACAGTCAAAGGTACTGTGACACTTAATGGGTCAGCTACAGCTGCTATGGGTTCTGTGTCTCTAAGAGCATATTAATAGATGTGGCTGTGGATGTAGTGGGAAGTCTCTGAAGGTTTCACGTACTGACCTCATATTTAAAGGGGGTAGGGTTCTATCTTTATCTTATGGTGACAACTGTTGGGGGGGGGGATTATATAGTGCTTCCTATTTCCTTTATAGCAGGTGTTGTGGATGTCTCAGGAGTTCTCTGGGGTTCAGCTAATTAAGCTTCTATCTGAAGAGGGCTATATCTGTATCTCCTGGTTATAGCTGTTTGAAGAGGATATATAGTACTGAATGGTTCCTTTATAGCTCAAGCTGTGTTCCTCCAGCAGGGTCCTTGAGAGCATAGGAGCGGGAAGGAGAGGCTGGTGATGGGGCAACCTGGTGAAGATGGGAGTCAGCAGGGGGTTTAGTCTGCAGGTGAGGGGCTGACAGAAGAGAATGGGGGATTGGTACAGGGAGCAGAGGTGGGGTTTGCGACGGGTCGGGGGACTGGTACAAGGGGCAGGAGAACAGTAGAAGTACCAGGGTAGACAGAATAGTGAGCTGCAATGGCTGTGGGGCAGCTGTCTGGATGGACTAATTGTGGAAGCTAGGGGAGTGTCCCATTTGCCGCAGGCTAAGGGAACTGGAGGCAGAGGTCCAGTGGCTGGGGAGAGAGATAATGAGGACTAGGGTAGAGGGGCGGTGCAGTGGGGTAGGTTGGTCACCTCATTGGGAGACCAGAGGGGACTGAGACTGAGGTATCTTGGAGGATAGGGGAAAGGATGAAAAATTTTAGAAGCAGCAAGGGGGAGCCTTATGGCATTAGGGGTGATGCCATCAGAAGACGTTCAGGAAATAGGTTTACAGTATTGGCTTCTATGGTGGATGAGGATGGAGGAACCCCTTGGGAAAGGACAGGAGGGCATGTGGGAAGGGGGAATGCAGGAGGTAGCAGCCTGGCAGGGTGGGGGCAGGGAACAGGGGAGAGGGAGGTGTTGAACTGTTGGGGGTATCTGAGGGGCAGGGTAGACAGGGTTTGGTGGCACATAGGGGTAGTTCCAGAGAGGATGGGAAGGAATTTGATGAGGCAGGGGGAGTCTTAGGTGGAGAGTTGGGTAATAGGGGAGCGGCGGTGAGCATAGCAGGGTGATCACATTGGCAGGAAGGGGCAGGAGGCTTAGCGAGGGGGTCGGATCCAGTCACAAGAGTGAAGGGCTGGGTGGACATTCAAGGAGGGTGGGGACAGCAGGTAGACACAGGGAAACAGTGGGGAGGGATCTTAGGGCTAGGGGATTCAATTCTGAAAGGGGTCAGACGGGGAGGGAGGGAGGGGAGAACGGCACAGTCGAATATGGGTGGAATCTGTACCTGGCCTGACAGTGGGTAGAGCAGGGCAGACTTTGCTCAAGTGTGTCAGAAGAGGAAGGGAGAAACCACATGTGGTGGTGCACTTGGGCACAAATGACTTGGGGGACAGTAAGGTCAGTTTGGTAAGGGAGAGATTCGAGGAGCTGGGGAAGTTGTGTTTGGAGGTAGGGAGTTCGGTGGCCTTCTTGGAAGTGCTCAGAGTATCCAGGGTAAGCAAAGTGAGGAAGAAAAGGATAGTGGAGTTCAACTCTTGGCTGGGTGAGTGGTGTCATACCTATGGATTTGGGCTGGTGGGAAATTGGGGGAACACCTGGGATAACAGCGACCTGTATGCGAAAGACAGATTGCATCTGAGTAGGAATGTCAGGGAGTCTTGAAGCACAAGCTGGGGGAGTACATAGCATCCAGGGTGCATTTAATCTAGGTATGGTGGGAGGCAAGTGTGCAGCAGGTATGCGGAGTCACCCGAAAGGGAAGCCGAACGAGGTGACCCCCCCATGATAATGGTGATGGGCCCAAGGGAGGGCAACAGGTTGGTCAGGATGAGAGGGAACAGGTTAGGGTAAGGAGAGGAACTCGGTGGAGGGTGGTCTCCCTGAATGCAAGGAGCCTGGGGAACAAAACAGCTGAGTTACAGGCTGTCTTGGTCATGGGGATGGTGGACATTGTGGCCATCATAGAGATTTGAGCCACCCAATACCAGGACTCGGATCTGGCGATCCCAGGGTATAGGTTATATAGAAAGGATGGGGGGGTGGCAATTTACGTTAGAGAAGGGATTAGGTGTACAAGGGATGAGGGGGAGGAAGGTAGAACAGAGGTTTTATGGATGCAGTTCCTTGACTCTAAAGGTAGGACGCTGAAGGATGGGGGTGGTGTATAGACCAAAAGCTCAGACAGAGGAATTGTGCAGGGAGTTTTTTAGAAGGGTATGCAGATTAGAAGGGTATGCAGGAAAGGGAATGCGGTGATTGTGGGGGACTTCAATCTGCCAGGAGTGGATTGGGGTACCCCAACCACCTCAAACACAAAGGAGCAGGTGCTACTGGATGAATTCCAGGATAGGTTCCTGGCACAGATGGTCAGTGGGCTAACTAGGCTAGGAAACACTCTGGACCTAGTGCTAGCTAGCTAACAGGGAGGCTGTGAAGGGTCTGAGGGTGGATGACCCGCTAGCTGGGAGTGACCACCAGTCAGTGTGGTTCATGTTCAGCATGGGCAGGGAGACTGTAGGTACAGGAACAAGGGCGGTTGATTTCAGGCAGGTGGACTTTAGAAAGATGGGGGAAATTCTGGAAATGCACCTGGAAGGGATTAGGCCAGATATGGATGCAAATGAGAAGTGGGACATCATCAAACTTGGGCTGAGGGAGGCTACTGAATCATGCACCAAGACTCTGAGCAAGAAGAATAGGGCCACGGAGCCACGCTGGCTGAACAGAGAGGTATTGGATGGGATAAGGGCAAAAAAGTAGCTTTTCAGAGGTTCAAGAAGTCCAGGAGGGGGAGCACAGGGAATTGTATGTGAAGAAGGCCAAGGAGGTTCCCAGGCTGGTCAGGGCGGCCAAGACTTCCAGGAAGCTGAGGCTGGCATAGAACATCAGGGAAGGGGAGAAGGACTGTTTCAGATACAGTACTACCATGATTATCCAAACCCCAATTATCCAGATCTCCCTAGTATCTGAACTCTGATATTGTCCCCAACCCTCATTTGCCTAACTGTATATAAGGCAGAAAAGGAGCTGCAGGGACCAGATAGTGAGGATTAAGAAGGAAGGGGGGTGGGTGGAGAAGGGGGCTGAACTGGCAGAAGCACTAAACGAATACTTCTGCTCCATATTCACAAAGGAGAGGGGACGACATCTACCTCAGTGGACAGGAAAGGTGGGTATGGGGGGGGGGAATGACTGATGGAGCAATTATGGTGAGCAGGGTACCGGAGGGTCTGAGGGCACTAAGGGTGGATAAGGCGCTGCGTCCAGATGGCATTCACCCCAGGGTGCTGAAAGAGTTGGCGGAGGTTTTGGCTGGGTCGTTGGTGGACCTGTTCAGTACCTCCCTGGACTCGAGTTGCATACCACAAGATTGGAGGATGGCTCATGTGGTGCCCCTCCACAAGAGTGGCCCAAAGGATGAACCAGGCAATTACAGACCTGTAAGCCTCACATCCATTGTTCAAAAACTTATGGAGACAATCCTGAAGGATAGACTGGTGACCTTTTTGGAGGAAAATGTACTCCAGGAAGATCAGCCGCATGGGTTCGTCTTGGGAAGAACCTGCCAGACCAACCTAATAGAGTACTACGACTGGGTAACAAGGGAGCTGGATAGAGGCCATGCAGTGGATGTCCTGCATTTAGACTTCAGTAAGACCTTTGATTCAGTGCCTCATGGGCAGCTGGGGGGGAAGTTGGAACATGGCCTTCCCTGATTTCTGACATGATATCTCTGTTATCTGGATCTGTTTTATGTATTGATATGTGTCAATTAGTTTTAGAGTGTTTTAAAATGTTTAAAAATTTTAAGATTGTACAGCACTTTGATATTTTTAAACTGTGCTTATAAATAAAATTATTATTATTATGTAGTGGTAGGAACAAAGATGGTAAACTGGATCGCGAACTGGCTGAAGGGGAGGCAGCAAAGGGTGGTGGTGGGGGTGGTCTCTTCCCCTAGGGCAGTGATGAGCAGGGTGCCACAAGGCTCAGTGCTGGGTCCAGTGTTGTTTGAGTTATTTCTATTGGATATCTCACATGGTGTTAGGAGCAAGATCAGTCTATTCACAGACGACACCAAGATTGGGGTGGTGGTATATGATATTGAGTGGTGGCAGGGGCTACTGGAGGACCTGGCCAAACTGGAGGAGTGGTCGGAGAAGTGGCAATTGGGCTTCAATGCGAAGAAGTGCAAGTTTATGCACTTTGAAGCAAAGAACCCAGGGAGGGGATACCAGTTGGGAGGGGTTCAGTTAGGAGTCACCGAGGAGGAGAAGGACCTAGGAGTGATCATAACATGGAGCATGAACAACTCAGCTCAGTGCAGGAAAGCAGCAGCTAAGGCCAACAAGATGCTGGGGTGTACTGCGAAAGGAATCTCTTCCAGGCATAAGGATGTGATCCTGCCACTGTACAGGGCACTGGTCAGGCCACATTTGGAGTACTGTGTGCAGTACTGGCGTCCCTTTCTGAAGAAAGATATCAGATTGCTGGAGGGGGTGCAGTGCAGGGCAACGAACATGATCCAGGGGCTGGAGGGCTAATCCTATGACAGGCTGACCGAGTTGAATATGTACACCCTGGATGAGAGGAGGGATCGGGGGGATATGATTGAGACCTTTAAATGTGTGAATGGGATTACCAAAATGAGCACAGAGGGGATATTTAAGCTGAGATGGGGAAGGGACATGAGAGGGCACGGTCTAAGGTTGGAAGGGGGAAGATTTCGATGAGAGATGAGGAGGCATTATTTCACAGGAGGAGTGGTGGTACAATGGAACGCTCTACCCGAGGAAGTGGTAGTCTGTAGGAGAGTGGGCAGTTTTAAAAGAGCGTTGGGGGTAAAGGTGATGGGGTGGGGGGGGCAGCTGCAATATAAAGGTGCTTGCTGTGCACTCGAGCAGACTTGATAGACCACGAGGACTGTTTCTGCTGGTAGTTTCATATGTTTGTAATTCCAGGGGCTTACTTGTTAATTTGTGCTGTAACCAGTGCTATGGGCTAATGAATCTTTCAACTGCTGGATAATACTATGATGTTAGCTACAGATAATTCTGTGATTTGTAGTAACATGTCAGCCGAGAAGTATTTACAATCATCATCATACAATATCTGTATTTAGTAGTACAGTAGCAAAAAATAATGTGAATATTTATTATACAAATTGCGCATTGTGAAGCGGTACACGCTTGACAGTGTGTTCCCTTATATTGAGTACTGCACGTACCACTGCATTTTTTAGTCTGTGATTTGAATATGTATCAGTACATACATGTCAGAGATAGTATGTGTAAACATGGTAAGTTTGAAGTGGACCTTTCATGCTTTTTTATGTGGATGGACAGAAATAACATGTAGTTCCTTTACCGCAATGGGAGCTCCACTGTGATGTTTACAAAATGTTTGTGTTACCACACAAAGGAAGTTCAAACCTCAGGAATCCCTCACTCATGCTTAACATATAGGATAAAGTATGGGTCTGGGTGTGTGAGGTTTACACAGGGGTTTGACATCAAACCCGAGGGTGTGTGTAAGTTCTGGATTACACTACGAACCCATATTTTATTTTAAATAATTGTTGCTGTCTTTCTTTGCCCAGCAATTATATAAAATAAAAAGGCTGCTGTGCCACTGCCGCGCAGGTCCGATTCGGTCGGCTTTTCTTATTTAAAGCATTTTTTTTCGACAGTATTGTAAGGGAGGATCGATCCGGTAGCAATGTGGTACAATTAATTTAAATTTTATTTTACTTACCGCCGAGTGTCCGTGGCAGTTTCTTTTCAGGTTGGGTTTGCGGTTCGAAGTAAAAAGCAGCAGAGTTTGAGCAGGTGCATGCCAGAGGGGAACCGTGGCGCCGTTTGCCGTTATAAACGCCCTTTATGCAATGGCAAATTACGCCACGTTTCCTTTATGGAAAAGAGGAAGCCATGAATTATAATGGCAATTATTCCACTGGAATGAGCTGCCCCAGAGACGTAAAATTTTATGCTAATTATGGAATCCAGAATGAAATTCAAAACTCTGCTGCGAGTTCATGCTCGCTTCCGCCCTGAAGAGGCAGATCTATTTCTTTACCTGAGAAGAAGCATCGCCCCAGTCACTCTGCAAATTTGAACACCTACGGTGTAACTTTAGTTGTTTTTTTCTTATTAGTGCTTTATTTTAGTTATTTTTTTCAAAACTCTGCCTTAATAAGGGTTTTTTTCTGTGATAAATTATGTTTGTCTTTGGTTCTGTAGTGGTTCCAGGGAACCGAGGAACCTGAGTCGCGGTTCCCACATTTGGGAAACCACATTTATTTTGCCTATTTTTTTAACTTTAGTGCTGTATATATTTACCGGTTTGCTTTATTTGTATACTGCTTTGCAATACCTGTTTTATTTAATCTCGGTTCTTGTGTTTTAGGGAACCGAGGTGATAAATCTTTCCTTTGACCTTTTTTAAAATTTGTTTTAGCAATTCTTTTACTTTGAGGGAACCAAACTGCAAGCTTTACATTTGTCTATTGGAACCAATTTCTTTAGGTCTGCCAGTAATTGACATGTCTGACCAACCTAAGAAAAGAACAGGACCTACAGGTTTTAAAAATTGTGTGCTTTGTTTCCAACTCCTGGCTAAGGCAGAGCGCCACGAGTTGTGTTTCAAGTGTCTGGGTCCAGATCACAGTATTAATAGTTGTGTATTGTATCTCACATTTTGCCCCCCAAACTTTTCATAAGAGGGCCAAACAACTTGAAGAGATTATGGCTTCTCAGTCTGCCTCTACTTCACAGGTCTCAGGTGAGGCTTCAGCCCCTCATAGTAAGCAGAAGGACAAGTCTGCTAAAGATGGTACAGACCTCAGGGTGTCTGAAAGGGAAAAGCCTGATACTAGTAGGAGCAAAAGAGCCACTGAGCAGGCATCGGAAATGGTGCCTGCTAAAAAGAAGCATAAAGAAATAACATGTCACTGCCCTCCTGCTGAACAGACAAAGGAGATGCCAATGGACAAAAATGAGATGTCCTCAATGGAGGACATGATGAGGCATGGCAGTTCCTTCAGGCCTTCCAGGCTGTGGGGAATGTTTTGAATATGCCTGCCTCACCCACTCCAGCACCAGTCCTAGTGCCTGTGGAGGAGGAGGCTGAATTTTACTTTGAGGAGGAGGAGGAAGGAGCACCTATATAGAGCCTGACTATTCTCCCAAACAAGAGTTTGGTTCCCCTCTGTTTTTGTTGGAGGGTTACACCTCACATTATTCATTTGTGAGACAGATGGTAAATAGCCTCAATCTCTCAGTCAAGAAACTGCAGAGGACGGGCTGGCCTTCCGGTGCAGCGGTAGCACTGCCACTCGCAACGCTGGCAACTTGGGTTCAGGAATGAGCCTGAGGGTGTTGAGGGGCCAGCTGGGGGGACTCAGCGTCTGCAGGATCGCTTTCCTCCTCCATGGGGGAGGGAGGGAGTTTGGAGCTCGACTAGAGGCCAGAGGGTGATGCAACCTGAGCTACAGAGGAGGGGGGGGGATGTGGCAGATGTTGGTGCATGTGCCTTGACGTCAGCACCCGTCACGTCTCCTAAGGGAGAAAAACAGGAAAAACTCCCGGCTGCTCTGGATGACTGCCATCCTCTACTGATTCGCAGCCCATTACTCGGGCACCTCCCAATGCTGGATCCTGGTTCTAGTGGGTCGAGGGACTCCCGGGCCCCTGCCATGGAGGGCATAACCATGGAGCACTATGGGAGAAAGGCAGGTAAGACCTGAGAGAAGCCAGGGTGATGGGGCTAGGAGGGCCTGTGGGATGGAGGCTCAGCTGGGATGAGGGAGAGGGGGAAAAAAACTGCAGAGGATGTCGATGAGGTTGAATTTCTGATATGATGGGGTTAACTTCTGCTAAGATGGTATTCTTTCCCATTTTATAGATCGAGGGAGTGCTCCTGACCAATCAGAGTGCTCCTTTCCCCTGCACGTGAGACACTCTTATTCTGTGAAGAGTGTCTCATGTGCAGATGCCCTTGAAACAGACATGTTCCAGGAACAGTTTAAAATAAAATGTATTGCTCTCAATCAATAATATATGAATATATCCCTCGCTGCCACTCATTGCTGTATAAGAATGGTTTCATTTGCCTTCAGCTTGAGCCAGAGCAGCTCAGCTTCGCTTCACTGTTCTCACTCCAGCCAAAGGCGTGTCAAACCACTCTTATACAGCAACGAGTGGCTCTGGGGGATGTATTAACATATACATAAATCCTTCAAGAAGGCCACCTGTAGGGTGTTAGGAGCTCCCACCTCTGCAGCTGGCATCAACAAAAAGATTGGAAAGAAGTACCGGGTGAATAAACAGGTTGCAGAGTATCTGTATACACCCACCCTGACCACGAGGGAGTGGTGCAGAATGCTGCCTGTGACAAGGCCAAAGTTCCCCTCTCTTCCCAGCCACCAGAATGGGACTCCAGGAAGCTGGATAGTATGGGGGAACAAATCGATACCACAGCTTCTTTGTTGCTGAGGCAAGCAACTTTTATCGCCTATACTGCCTAGTACCAGAAGGCACTCTGGAGCTCAGTTGTGGCCATGAGTGAGAAAGTGGCTGGTGACTTGGCACAGGTTCTGGCAAACACAGCAAAAGCTGCCATGGATGCCACCAAGTACCAATTTCACATGTCTGTGGATGCTAATGACACTGCCTCCAGAGACATGGCTCATGCAGTGTCTCTCGGGAGGTTCGCATAATTGAGGGCCACAAACCTCTACCAAGACACTCAGAGAAAGGTTATGGATTTTTCCTGTGAGGGGGACCCCTACTTGGTAATAAGACAGAGGCTTACATGAAAAAGGTGAATGAGCCAGCCCGCCAGCACAACGGTAGTGCTACTACTCATCACACTGATGACCTGATTTCAGGAGCAAGCCAGGATCATCAGAGGGCTGGCCGGGGAAGGGAGGGAGGATGGCTGAGCGGCCAAGGTACACTCACCTCCAGGGAGGAAGGGTGAATGGCTTCCGGTGCAACACCACCACCTGGGTGGCCACAGGTGGAAGTGCAAGCCTCAGCCATGGATCTGGGAGAGGGAAGTCGATGGCATGATGCTTCAGCACCGGCAAGTCCTCCAGGCATCAGGAGTGGGACATAACAATTTTTAAAAATAAAACCCCTCAGTGCACAGGATGCTGTCTGCCGCTCATCACAGGTTCTGCACCACTGATTGGGCTCTCTGCCTCACCAACCGAAACTTCAACTCTGCAGGGGTTTATGAAGGCTGGCTCCCAGCAGCCCTTCCCACAGGGGGGTTATCTATGGGGGAGCACACAAGGTGCAGGTAAGTCCCAGGAATGGTGGGTGACGGGGCTGGAAGGGTGGTCGGACCGATGGGATCCAGTGGAGCAGCAGGGGCAAAAAGTATAGTAAACAAAAAAATTAAAAAAAAGGAAAAGAAAAAGGTGGATGAATACAAAACCACCTACAAAAGTGACACTGAAAAGGAAAAGGCTTCAACTTCCCAAAGTCCTTATGGAAGGAGAGGTAGGGGCCAGGGCTACTACCCCATGCATATGTGACCTATGACTGCACCCTCCAGCATGGCTTTTTCAGAGGTAGGGGCAGAAGGGGTGCCAAGCATGGGAATGTCACTCCAGGTCCCAAAGTCCAGGCTCAGCAAAATCCCTCACATGATTGCCCAGGTCGTCCAACCATTGCCAGTGGGAGGAAGGCTGGCTCACTATTCCCAGGCATGGGAAGATATCACCACAGCCAGATGGATCCTGGAAATAGTCAGCCAGGGTCTCGTGCTGCAGTTCAAGAGATTCCACAAACTGCAAGCTCACAGAGCCTTCCCACCTTATAGTCTAACAGCAAAGCTCCTGCTAGAGTTGAAGATAAAGAAGTTGCTCCAAGCAAATGCAGTGGAAAGAGTTCCTCCTTCCCAGTGCGGGAAGCAGCTGTACTCAACATACTTCCTGACTCACAAGAAAAATGGAGCATAGCAACCCATTTTAGACCTGAGATATCTGAACAAACACTTGAACAAAAATTTAAGATGGTAAAACTGGCACAGTGATTCCATCCTTACAGCAAGGACTTCGAGAAGGCCTTTGACACAGTGCCCCATAGAAGGCTGGTTAATAAGTTGGGGAGTCATAGGGTGGTGAAGAAAATAGTAAGATGAGTTGAGAGCTGGCTGATGGGGAGAAGCCAGAGGGTGGTGGTCAATGGGGTGCACTATGGGGAGACCTGGGTGTTGAGCAGGGTCCCTCAGGGGTCAGTGCTGGGGACCATCCTGTTTAACATCTACATCAGTGACATAGTAAAGGGGCATCAGAGGACGGTCTGCCTTTTTGCAGATGACACAAATCTCAGTAACAGTGGATACCCCGGGGGAGTGGAGGCAATGAAGAATAATATAAGGTTACTGGAAGAGTGATCGGAAACATGGCAGCTGAAATTCAGTGCCAGGAAATGCAAAGTGATGCACTTGGGGAGGAGGAATCCAAATACCACATACACACTGGGGAGAAAATGGCAGCAACCAGGCAGGAGAAGGATCTAGGAATTATAATCGCAAATGACCTTAGGTTGGGGACCCAGTGCAGCAAAGCAGTGGGCAAGGCTAACAGGGTGCTGGCTTGCACAGGGAGCGGGATAACCAGCAGAAGGAGGGAGGTGCTGATGCCACTTTACAGCTCCATGGTGATGCCACACCTGGAGTATGAGGTACAGTTCTGGAGGCCTCATCTAAGAAAGGACATAGATGCATGCAAAAGGTGCAGAAAAGGGCACTAAAATGGTACATGAGCTAAGAGGGATGGCATATGAGGAGTGGTTGAGGGAACTAGATGTGTATCCTCTGGCAATAAGAAGGGAAAGAGGGGACATGATTGAAACATTCAAGTATGTGAAGGGGTTCAATAAAGTGGAAAAGGGCTTATTTACAGGGAAGGTAGATACAAGAACTAGGGGGCATGGACTGAAGGTGGAGAGGGAAGGTTTAGGGGAAATGTTAGGAAGTATTACTTCACAGAGAGAGTGGTTGAGTCCTGGAACAGACTGCTGGAGGAGGTGGTGAGTGCCAGTACAGTGGAGGGACTGAAGAGGGTCTGGGATAAACACAGAGGGCTGTCAAGGGGAGGATGAGGGGAATCTTTGGGGGGTGATAGGTAGAGGGAGGGAATGGGCAGACTCGATGGGCCAGGAAGGCCCTTTTCTGCCGTCACATGTCTATGAATCTGTGACATTAGCTAGGGTCTTTGGATTTAAAGGACACATACTTCCACGTACCAGTAAGACCCTCGCACAGAAAGTACCTCAGATTCAGGATAGGGAACTGCTATTACCAGTTTATTTATTTATTTCATCATCATCATCATCATCATCATCATCATCATCATACTTTATTGTGTCAGTTAAAAAACCTTTTACAATGTACAAAACACACAAAAATAAGTTATAGCTATCTCTAAAAACAAGAGATTTGTTATAAATACAATAAATATAGTCTATACAATATGGATTCTAGCCTTAACTTTCTTAACCGCAGAAAGATATTTTGCAAGCCTTTCAATGGCCCATACATTCTCCGTATGAAAAAGTATATGTGTTAGATCACTCTTATCAAGTAAATACATTTCATTCAGAAAGGACCCAACCTGTAAACACAAAGTTTTTCATACCAACTACAATCCCACAGTATATGCTGAAGGTCTTCTATACCCCCTCTCTCACAATCACAGTTCTCACTTGATATTCCAATTTTCCTGTATCTATAATTCAAAACATTGCTGGAAAACTGTTCAAATTTATAGAAAATAAAGTTAATACGAAGTTCTGGATTAGTTAGTATTTCTAAATACTTCCTAAAACCATGGCTATAATTATTAATAGCGAACCATCTGGAGTACCGAGATCCAGCTCTCTCACCCAGATCAGCACAATTCCAGTAGTTTACCAATTTCTTTTGTATATATTTCTTGTATTTGGGACTAATAGTAATTTCTTTGTCAAGAGCTTTATTTAAGTACAACAGCTTATATTTTTCCAGCCTTACCAAGACTGAATTAAACCAAAAGGGGGTTTTATATCCCAGGTTTTACCAAGATTCTTTCTCAATTAAGCACCTTTTGACAAGTATATCATCATTTTTACTGGTCACCCTCAACCAAAAGTTTAACTTTCTTATATCTATTAAGGCGTTGATATTGATCAATCCCAGCTCCGCCCTAAGATAAGAAGAAGGGCAGGAGTGGCCAAGTTTTAATATTCTCCTCAATAATTTATACACTGGAACCATTAATTTATTAGGATCTCTAATGTCCCAAAGTTCACTACCGTAAAGTAATTGGGCTTCCATCTTGGATCGAATAACCTGAATCAATGGGCGAATAGTCAATCCACCATATAAATAATTAAATTTATTTAGACCTGCCACTGTTTTTTTTAATTTCTGGACAGTCACTTCCTGATGTTCAGACCAATGTCCATTTTGTTGTACTGTAACACCCAGATACAGATTTATTCATTTACCATTTCTATTTGCTCTGTCCCCATGAACCAGCGTCCTGTAAACTTTTTATTTCCAGTAACCATTGTCTTTGTTTTATTCACATTAAATGCTAGTTGAAATATGGTTGATTGTTTATAAATACAATCTAATTTTTTTTGGAGGCCCATCTTAGTCAGGGACAATGCTATAATGTCGTCAGCATAGGCAAGCACAGGGATTGGAAAGTCCTTAATTTTGGGAGAATTAATATCCACCTCAATACATTGTTTCAAGATCTCTTCCAAATAAAGCAAGAATAAAAGAGGCGCTAATACGCAACCCTGCCTCACACCACGATTTATTTCAAATGGGATTGTTAATTGCCTTTTAAGGCCAATTCTTATCCTTGCCCATGTCTTGGAATAAAGTTGGGATATAATCAGGACCAAGGTTGGATTAATGCCTCTTTTCAGAAGGATCTGCCATAATAAATTCCTTGAAACGCTATCAAAAGCCACCGTGTAATCTATAAAGGTTACAAACAGTCTCTGTTTATGTAATTTAACATGTTTTTCAATCAAATGTTGTAATACAAAGATATTATCTAAAGTTGAGTAAGTCTCTCGAAAACCTGCTTGATAAATTGAAATACCCCCAGTTCTTTCAACCTCAGCCAACAGACGGCCCAGGAGTATTTTGGAGAAAATTGTTAAATCAATATCCAGTAAACTAATGGGTCTGTACATTTTAGGGTTATCAGGTGACTCTTTTTGTGTATAGGGACTATAATAGCACCCTTCCAGGATTCTGGATATTTACCTTGTTCAATACGCTTGTTGAAAAAAGTTACCAAAAAGCAAATCCATACTGGGGTCTCAGTAAGGAAAACCTCAGGTGGAATCCCCCCCAGGACCTGGGGCCTTTTGAGTTTTTAAGGAATAAATGGCTAAATAAACTTCATCTAGGGTAATCAGACTAAAATGATCGGTTAAATAAACCAATTTATGACTGCCTGGATCAGTTCCAGAATAAGCATAAAGGTTCTTAAAATGCTCTAGCCATTTTCCCCTGAGATAAATGAATCAATATTCCCTTTAAAGTTGTGATGGTCCTTAGCAACTAAGGTTCAAAATGCTTTGGAGTCCTTATTCTCTACAGCTCTTAACATTTTCCTCCATTTGTTATCAAAATACCGCCTTTTCTTTTCAATAATAATGTTTTTAAAAATATGTTTCTTTTCATTTATCTCCTTCAACAAATCTCTGGAAGGTGACTTATTATATTTTCTATTTAATCTCCGGATATATTGTTTATTCCTCCTACATTCCCCATCAAACCAAGTATCCCTTTCCTTATCATTGCTTTTATCGAGTGGAACCTCTAGTTTTGATTTGATCTCCTCCAATAGGCCCAAAAATAGCTCATACAATACTATCCAACTCCTACTTTCATAGGGAATTTCTGGAAGCATTGAAAGGAAGTGCAATTTTATATTACTAATATTGCCGTTACTATCGTGCCGCCAGATGATTCTTCTTGCATTTCTGATTTCAGAAATGGGCAAACCCTCATCCAGTGCCATCCTACATCTCTCTTGTGAACACAGGCACAGGGGGTAATGGTCACTTTCAGCCCTAGTCAAAATCTGGCATGATGACCAGTATTCTGCCTGTCCTGACCAGAAAGCAAAATCAATGGTCGAAGCACCCCTTGATGATAGGAAGGTATAATCTCCTTCAAGATCACCCACTATTCTACCATTAAGAATATCTATTAGATGTTCTTCCAATATCTCTATCAAAATTTTACCACTTTTATTCACTACCTTATCCTTTGCTTGTCTAGAAAATACTTGTGGACATATTTGATTATAGGTAAACGGGGTGATCTAAAAGTCCATCAAACAAACCAATTCTGGCGTTGAAATCTCCAACTAAAAGTAATTCAGCTCTTGGTAACTTTTGCTGTACTTCAGATAGCATATCAGACAGCTCCTGCCAGATTTTCTCTGTATAATAAATTGAATTTTCTGGAGGAATATAAACATTAACAAGAAAAATGTCACTTCCCTTATTCTGTAGAAGGACTCCTACAATATGTGCCGAGGGATTTGGATCATACCTTTGAGTTCAGAGCTCTTTTATAAAGGTTCCATGTCAAACAGTAACAATGACAACAATAACAAACAGTTTATACACAATACTCGAATAGTAGGTAGCTAATATACAATAAGGTTACAATGTCATTCATAGTACCAATGGTGATAGTACAGCATCAAGAGCATTCAACTAGGGTAAAGGACAGTGTTTATATGTAGCAAAGGAGATAAAGAGGCGTGACACCTAGTGTGAGAGTGCAAAGAGGAGTCAAGGTGAGGGGTAGGGAAGACTGGGGGAGGGGGAGAGAGAGAGTGGGCAGCCAAAATAAGTGGCTTTGTCTAGGAGGTTGGGAGGTAATGGTAGTAGGTTGGTTATAAGGTTGATCCAGTGGGGGAAAGGCACAGGGGGAGAGGAAGACAGAGGGATAGGGCAAGGGGGAAGAGTGTGGGTAAAATGAAGAGGAAGGAGAGTGTGGGTGAGTGGGCATTATGGGTGTTAGCATCCTAGTGGCAGTCACAAACTGTCCTAGTAAGAAGGTGTTGCCTTAGGCCATTTTTGAATTGCAAGATGCATTGGGAGTTTAGAATGTGCACTGGGATTTCATTGAGCCATTGGGGGGCCCTATAGCTGGAAGCACGCTGTCCCTGCACAGTTTGACAGAAAGGTGTTGAGAGGGCCCCCCTCATCCTGCCTCTGGTGGTATAGCTGGTAGCACTTGGTGTTAGGATGCTAGAAATGCATGGGGGGGTTTACCCATTAGTACCTTTTTTCCAAGGAGACATGTTTGGAATATAATCCTGTTCTTTAGTGGCAGCCAATTGGTCTGCTCATATAAGAAGCAGGTGTGGGTATTTCGATCTGCAGCCATCGTGAGCCTACATGCCTTGTTGAGGGCAATGTGAATCCTTTTTAGTGCAGTGTCTGTTGCTGTGCCATAGACCACCAATCCATAGTCGATGGTAGAAAGGATGGAGCTGGAGACTGAGAGATGGAGGGCCTCTGGAGTGAGATTCTTTTTATGCCTATAGAGTACACCCAGCTTGGTGTTCACTGCCTTTACCACTGTGTCGATGTGTTGGGTGAAGGTGAGGGAGTCATCAACGGTAACCCCCAGGTACTTGAAGGAGTGAACTTGTTCTAGTGGCTCACTGACTTTATTGGAGAATGTGAGGGGAGGGAGCTTCTTTTTGTGCTGTGGGCTGGCTGTGAGCATCACCTTGGTCTCTTTGTAGTTTAATAGAAGTTTATGGCTACAGAACCAGTCTTCCAGCTTGTAGAAGGATGCCTGCAGCTCGGAGTGGAGGGTGACTATTGATGAACTGCTGGTGAGAAGTACAGTGTCGTCTGCGTAAAATATCAGTTTAGTGTCACAGGCTTCAGGAAGATTATTTAGGAAGAGGCTGAATAGTAAGGGCCCCAGTACTGACCCCTGTGGAACCCCTAAAGATACCTCATTGGAGCTAGATGCTGTGTACCCAATTTTTACACACTGGCTTCTGTGTGTCAGGTAGTCCTTGAACCAGCAGACAGCAGTGGTTGCAATCCCCAGGTTCTGTAGTTGAGACCGGAGGAAAGAGTGATTTACAGTGTGATTGACAGTGTCAAAGGCTTTGGTGAGGTCTATGAAGACTGACCCCACCAGTTTTCCTTTTTCTAGTGCCTTGTGCGAGTAGTCAGTGTAGTCCAGCAAGGCAGTGGAGGTACTATGATTCTGCCTGAAGCCATGTTGGTTGGGGCATAATAGGTTGTATTTGTTGAGGTAATCTGTGAGTTGGGCGGCCACAATCTTTTCCAGGGCTTTAGATAAGGGAGAGAGGATTGATATTGGCCTATAATTGGTGGTGCATGTCATATCACCGTTCTTGTGCAACGGCATCATGAGAGCCTGTTTCCAGATCCTGGGGAATTGTGCAAGAGCCAGCGATTTGTTAAATAGTTTTGTAACTGGCATGATGATGACATCCAGTGTTAGGGATAGAAGTTTCATATCGACTGCATCACTCCCCATTCTGGTCTTGCCTAGTATTTTTTTTGTGTTTGTAAGCCTGCTTCACTGACACTTTTTTGAAGTAGAAGACAGGGGTTGAGCACCCTTGAGGCATGCAGTTGGTTTGTTCCCCAGCAGGGTGCAGGTAGTTGGGGGGGGTAGCACTCCAGTCAGGTCAGTAAACGCTGCGTTGAGAGAATCCGAAATGTGCCGTGGGTCAGTAATCATGGCATTGTTGATGTTGAGTGAGCAGGGGATCTTCTTCTCATCCTTCCCAAGAAGGTTTCTGTTGTTCTCCAAAAAACTCTTCCCATTGCCCCAAGTTTTATTAAGCTGCTCCTTGTGGAAGTTGGCCTTTGCTTGGTGGATAAGGTTGGTGCAGTGGTTTCTTGCAGCTCTATAGCATTGGAAGTTGTGTTTGCTGCAAGAGGACCTGGCTTTTTCCCCAGAGGTTGTCCCTTTCCTTCATCTGGGCAAGGAGATCCCCTGTGATCCAGCCATTAACTTGACCCCAAATTTTTCTTTTCCTCAGTGGTGCAAAGATATCGCAAATGTTGTTGAAGCCCTCTATAAAGAAACATAGGGCTTGGTCAATATTAGACACATGATCTATAGGGGATCAGTCATGCTAGGAGAGGGTAGAGGAGAGGGCCCCAAGCTTGCCCTTCCCCAAGACCCTACTATTAATTATGATAGGCGGGGGCTTGCTCAATTTGTTTGACCATGTGAAGGTGACTGGGAAATGATCACATAAGATGTCAGGCAGGACCTTAAGTTTGGAGATCCGAGAAGGGAACCTGAGAGGAGCAAATTGAGGAGGGCGTCTTTTCCTGTTTTGTGGTTCTTCCTTGTTGGGCTGTCTATGAGTCGTGTCAGGTTGGAAGTAGCGACCATGTCCTTAAAAGACATGGATTCCCTGCCCTCTCAGTCGATGTTAAAGTCACCTGTTATGAGAAGCTCTGTGCCCTTAGGAAGGGTAGCAATTTTATCCAGTATTTTTGGGAACCCATCCCTGGCTTTAGTGGGTGGAAGATAAACCAAGGCTAAGATTAGAGATTTGCCATGCCGTCTGACCTGTGCTTTTATTGCTAGTAGTTTATGATCATCCTCAACCCTGGTAACAGGGAGAACCGAGCAGCATAGGTAATCCCTGGCATAGATAAGGACTCCTCCGCTTCTCTTGCCACACCTGTCTTTCATGAATGTTTAATATCCCGGGAGCATAACTTCATTATCTTTTATCTTGCTTGACAGTCAGATCTCTGTCAGACAGAGAATGTCAGGCACATGGTGGGACAGCCACGCTTGGAGTAGGTCAAACTTTGCTGTGAGGCTGCTGATGTTCAGTGCAGCTACTTTCAGGCCTTTACTCATGTTTTCCCTGCATTTGACACTGGTGATGGGCGCGGATTGGCATGGATGTTACCTGATAGAAGAAGAAGCACGAATATTATTTTCCTGGCTGAGAGGTTTATGCTAATGGTGGAGCATATCTTGCGCCTCCTGCTCTTGCAAAGGGTGAGGCGAGCATTCACCAGGGTGATCTTTATGGGCATGAAAATGGTAATGTTGATAACTGTAGCAGGTGTTTGGGGCCCCGGGCTAGCAGGCGGGATGCAGGTGGTGGAAAGCTGGAGCTCCCTTGACACAGTTGGCACTGGGGTGCCATAGAGTTCAGTTCACATCCCTTCCCTCCAGCCTCTCCTCGGCACTCAGGGTTTTCACAAAGTGCCTATCCGTAGTGGCAGCACATCTAAAGAGGCAGGGGCCAGTGATATTTCCCTACCTAGATGACTGGTTAGTCTCAGGCCAATTGCAGCAGGAGGCCAAGGCCTCTCTCTCTCTCTCTCTCTCTCTTGCTCTGTTGCTCACACAGCACACTAGAGCATCTGGGCTTCCTAATAAACATTCAGAAGTCTCAGAACTGGTTCAGGTGCTGGACTTTGTAAGAGTGGAATTGGATACCACCCAAGGGGAAAGCATTCCTCCTTCGGGATAGGGTGTCAAATCTCATTGGATTGGCAGAGTCCTTCTGAGCAGGGCAGCCCACACTGGCCAGGGACTTTTTACAGTTACTGAGGCACATTTCCTCATCCACAGCAGTGGTGCCTGGGGCCAGATTCCAAATGAGGGACACCCAGTACCACTTGGGAGCCCACTGGTCTCAGTGTTAGGACCCTCTGTCAAAACTAGTGCCTGTTACAAAGTCTCTGATAAAGGCCTTAGAATGGTGGAAGGAGGAAGCAAACCTCAGAGATTGGGTTCCCCTCTGGCAATCGCTCATTACAGATGCCTCCCTCCTAGGGTGGAGCGCCCACGTGGAGGATCACACTGAAAGTGGGCTGTGGACCCCTCTAGAGCCTCAGGAAAACATAAATCTGGAATTTGGCTATCTATCTGGCTATGCAAGCTTTCTCCTCTCAAATCAGGGGTCATTCAGTTCAGATCAGGACAGACAACACCAGTACTGTGTATTACCTAAACAGGCAGGAAGGAACTTCCAAGCTGTGCATAGAAGCTATGAAGATCTGGAACTTGGCTTACTCCCTCTGCAGGTGCAGCTCGGAGCAGTACACCTGCCAGGGAAAGACAACATATAGGCAGATTCCTTTAGCAGAATCAGTCAAGGAAACAAAGAGTGGACACCAAACAGGCAGGTGTTCTCCGCAGTGTTCAGAAGATGAGGGACTCCAAAGATAGATCTGTTCACATCTTGGGAAAATGACCAGTTACCCAACTCCTGTTGTAGGCCCCCTCTGTAGCGATGGTCCCAGAGGATGCCCTGGTCCTTTCTTGGACAGGGAGGTTTCTTTACATATTCCCATCATTCCCTCCCCCTGCTGAGGGTACCGCTGAAACTCATAAGGGAACATGCAACATTGATACTAATTGCTCCAGACTGGGCTAGATAGACCTGGTACTCTCTGCTCCTGTCCCTTTTGGTCAAAACGCCAATAATCCTCCCTTCAAGTTATAATCTGCTGACTCTGTCTCGGGGCAGGATAACACTTTCAGACCCAAGGACCCTGCACCTCAGGGCAAGGTACTTGAAGAGCTAGAATTCTCTGGGCTAAACCTTTCCGAAAAGGTATTATATGTCCTCAAGGTTTTCCGGAAACCAGCAACCAGGAAGATTTATGCTTCTAAATGGAAAAGGTTTTCTTTCTGGTGCTCCTCCAGACAGCTCAACCTATTCGGTGTGAGCTTGGCACATGTGTTGGACTATCTAGTTCATCTGCAGTCTTTGGGTCTCCAGCGTTCGACTCTGAAGGTGGCTCTGGCAGCAGTTTCAGCTTGTGTCTCTGCTGGTAAGGACAGGTCCCTACCTTCGCAGGCTATTTTTAAAAGGTCTTTCAAGGGCCTGACCTATTTCAATCCTGTTTTTAGGGACCCAGTTCCTCCATGGGATCTGAATCTGTGTTTATACAACATATGTTTTGAGATAACTGGCCAGATAAAAAGTATCTATCTAATTGGAAAAGATATTGATATCTGTTCATGTTCCCGTGTGTCATAGTGATACATTTCCTTGTACCACTATGTAAGTGCCGTCAGAACTCATTTTGAATGTTTGGCCTCAGTAGCAGTGCTAACTGTATTCAAATGTGAATAACTTTAAAACGAAAAATGATATAGGACTGTGAGCACGAAAGTTGTTCAGTACAAAAATATCTACAAAATGAGTGGTGTTTCCTTTTTGGAAATCCTTTTGGATTTTTTTTATAATTAGCAAAAAAAAAACAGCAGAAAATTCTAATTTGTTTTCACTTTTTTGACAAATAAATGCAAATAACTAAAACAAAAAATGACAGCATGGTACATTGAGCACAAAAGTTGTTCAGCACAAAAATATCTACAACATGAGTGGTGTTTAATTTATAGATACCTTTTAGTTTTTTATAATCAGCAAAAATGGCAGACTTTTTTTTTCACTTTTTTGATGAACAAATGCCCCCCCCCAAAAAAAAAGCAAAAACAAAAGAATTGTGCATCAAACTTTTTCATTATGTACTGGCCATAAAGTAAAACTATGGGGCTCAATGAGTTAAATAGAAGTAGTAGTAAATTTTGTAAACCACTCCCAAACAAGTACTGTAACTGTAAACAAAGCTGAAAATTAGCCACACATTTCAAAGTCACAAGCACATTTGACACATTCCCAATCATGTTTATCCCAAAATATATGTCTGCATAAACAGAACATGACATGGTCTGACTGAAGATATCATATTTATCTTCACTCGGGGACAATGATATTAAGATATCTCACGAGTGGCAAAGCCACTCGTGAGATATCATAATATCAATAGCCTTGAGTGAAGATAAATATGATATAGTCAGGCCATGTCATATATTGCTTAGCTGATGGAGGCTCCCTTTGAGCCTAAGGCAATGCTCACTTAAAGTATGTCACCTGGAAAACAGTTTTCCTGGTGGTCCTAACATCTGCCAGAAGGGTAAGTGAGTTTCAGGCCCTCTGTACAGATCCTAACTACAACATCTTTCACAGGGATAGGTAGTCCTGAGGACTAACAGGAAATTTCTCCCCAAAGTGGTGTTGGAATTTTACTTGAACCACTCTTCCAATGTTTTTTTTTTTTTTTTTACAAAACAACTCCACTGGGCCCGGTGGTGCTGAGGGCAGAGGCGCTGGTCGCAGCACCTCGCACCATACTGGCGACCCGGGTTCGGGAGCGAGCTTGGTTCGCTGGGGGCTGGCAGGGGAGGAGAGGGGTTGAGCATTCAAAGGACTGCTCTCCCTCTCCGGGGAAGGGTGTCCATGACGGTCGGTGCCCGACTGCCCCCTGGCAGAGGCTGGGAGGTGGAGGTGCATGCTGTGCTTAGGGGAGGAGTCGGGGGCAGACACCTGGATGACAGCGTGTGCAGATGCGTGCGCGTCCACGACTGCTGGTGTCACTGCACACCCACTGACTCGGAGAATCTGGAACAGTGAAAAGTGGTGCCTCCTATGGCTTGATGGCCGTCCAAGAGTGTTCGTCAGGACGCTGGCACCCAATCTGGATCGGTCTGGGTAGGGAGTTAGGGGGCTCCCTGCCACCCTGCTGTGGGAGGTAAGCTGCAGGGGCTATAGGGTTGCCAGCGGTTCTGGGCAAGACGGACAGCGGCCGGATCCCAGCTGACTGGATGCGAGAAGAACAGCTGGGGTGTAAAGAGGCAGCTACAGGAAGATAAATAAGCATATAAAAATTTTTTTTTAAAAATAAAAAAAAAACTCCACTCCAAGGGAGCAAAAGCTCCCTAGCCTGGATGTTAAGAGAGCTTTGGAATACTACCTGGACTGTACAAAAGTTGTCTGGTCCACAAACACCTAGCTGTTTGTCAGCTAGGGTGAGGTAGGTCAGGGAAAGCCAGCCTCCAGGAGGACCATTTCTCACTGGATAGTGGTTTGTATTCAGTTCTATTAATGCAAAGCTGGCAATCTTCCACCCAAAGGTCTTAGAGCCCACTCCACAAGGGATACCTCAACCTCCGTGGCAGCATCCATGGGTGTGTCAATTCAGGAGATTTGTAAAGAGCTACCTGGAAGACAGTACACACTTTTACAAAACACTATTATCTGGATAGTTAGTCCAGGAGGGATGCCAGCTTTGGCACTGCTGTCTTACAGAACCATTTCCCTAAATAGGTTCTGAGTCCAGCTTCCCAAGGTGCTGCTATAGAGTATGCCATCGATAAGTGTAAGTGAGGGATTCCTTGGGTTTGAAGAAAACATTTACTCCCCATAGTAATGTTGTTTCTTCCAAAGGGATCCCTCAGTATGCTTAACAATCCCATCCCTACCTCCTCTTCCAGAACCTGGAAAAGGTTCTCACAAGTATCAGTTTTCTCTTTATTTGCTTGAGCATTGCTTGTGGCATAATTTTACAGCTGATACTTAGTGATCATTCATGCAAACCTGTTTTTCTGGCATAGTGTAAAGTTTTTTTCCCCAAAACTTATAGCCATTAAGCTAGCCTTAGTGGTTACTGCTCACTACAGCTTGAGAAATAAATCTGCCATAGGAGTGTAGAGGCAAGCCTGACCATGCAGCAGAGTTTTAAATTTCATTCTAGATTCTATAATTAGCATACAATTCTACATCACCAGGGCAACGTATTCCAGAGGAATGATTGCTGTTGTTGAGCATAATGAGGGATCCCTTTGGAAGAAACAACATTACTACACTGAGTAATTTTTTCTTATAGCGCCATCATGTAAACACAATGTGCCGTCAGCACAATACCTTTCCACTTCCTCACTCTGCGATATGGCCCTGCGTTCCAACATTTTCTTACATCACTATCGGGCGAGTGTGGGTGCATGCTACATTCACTGGAATAGATTGTCTTTTTCAGTTTGATGTCATGACTTGAAATAGGGCTGTTGTGACGATTGATGCCACAGCACAAGTAAAGAAGTTAGTGTTATCTTAAAACTTGCAAAAGTCGTTAGCAAAGACTGTATTTCAGATCTGGAAATTATCCTTCACAAACATACTCCATTAAGGTGAAGGTACCGTGTGCCAGAGCTATCCACATTGAGACAGCAAGACAACTTTTTGTGTCGCCACGCATTAGAAAGAAAATGCAAAGATATCATCCTGTCAGCCAAAAAACATTACTGAATGTAACTGACAAAACATGGGCATGGCATGACCAGGAAAGGAAGTCTATGGCTAGGTCATGGAAAAATAATACAATATATTAATTTAATTTTTTGCATACTCGTATGTTAACTAGTTCATGATTCATATAATATTACAAATGTAACAGCAACAACTGCAGTAACACTGATGGCAAGGATCTGCATGGACATTGTGACCTAGGGCTGCAATGAGTGACTGCTTTCAAAACAAGAAAGCATTACACATTTAAAAGAATGCGAAAATTATTACATAACTATGGCATGGCATTACTGATATTCCTTAAGTGGTGACAAGTAATGCCAATCTATTGTGGATGTCAAGAAACAAAAGTGAAGCACCAGACCCCATGTATCAAGCAGGGGACCACTATCAGCAGTGGAACAACGCGTCACTTCTTCAACGTCACAGGAAACATAGGCTTCAGGCGTGCGCTCAGGGCTAAAGAAAAAATAACATATCTGGTTTGGTTTATTAAACTCTGCTGTATTGATGATTACAGGTGTTGATTCCAAAAATAACAACTGTGGGTGAGTACCAGATGTAATAATGATGCAGGGGGTAGAAACAGAGAAAAGATGACTGTACAAAATACTATCTGACTTAGAGTGTGGTATATTTAAGCAATATACAGTACCATGAGATGGTGTGGGTGATGGCAGGATTTACCCATGCCTGGTGTGGTGGTTTGCTCATGAGGCCACTGGCCGAGTGAGGAAACCACACCAAGTGTGGGTAAAACCTGCCATCACCCACACCCTCTCATGGTATATTGCAATTATACAATGTAATAAAGTAGGAGAGAGAAGTTTTTATTTTTTTATTTTGAGTTTCACACATTCCGGTTACCTGAGAGAACAATATGTCAGCCGGTGGCTTTGAAGTTTGGTACTGGTGATTGGCTGGCACTTCTTCCAGTGGGGGGTGATGGCAGGATTTACACGTTGTAAATCGTGACAGTCAGCCAATCACAAGCCAGCATTTTTTAGCCCATTGTATAATGTATGGTACTGTATTGTGTGTGCCTTATATCAGAGATAGGCTTGTATTAAAGTGTCTTACAAAGACAACCAACCAGCAATGACCGTCTTAGCTGAAGTATTTTGAGATGCTTTTAACATGAAACAGTGCCATCCAGTGGCCAATGACATGTATCACAGTCCATGAATTCAAATGGGATTTCCCTACCTAGATTCTTACATAGATTTATTTTATTTTATTTAGTTTTTGTTTACCGGGTAAGTGCGCTAGCCATAGCAATGACTATTTTCAGGCACGACCCAGGAGGATACAAAACAATGATACAAGAAAGACATGCCAAATACAGGTACAATAAGAGTCACACCAGGCACTTGGGTTAATATCCCAATACTGACACTGTAGTGCAGCATGAGAGGGGGGTGCCGCACTTCTGAGGTGCCGTCTTTCAGATGAGATGTTAAACCGAGGTCCCATCTGCCTGTTCTGGTGGTAGTTCAGGTGGATGTTAAAGATCCCATGGCACTTCTCGAAAAGAGTAGGGGAATTTCCCCAGTGAAATGACCAAATTTCCTCCATTCACAAAAAATACCACCAACAGCTTCATCTGGTTTTTATTTATTTTTATTTATTGAATATAATCGGAATTACAATCCTTTGAGTCACAGACTCTTTTGCAAAGGCTCCACGTGGTTCAAGGTCAGTTGGCATTCCTCTGTATCCCACTCCCCCAGGTCGTGCCTGAAAATAGGCAGGATTTGTGTAGTGTACTTACCCGGTCAACAAAATCTAAATAAATAAAAAAAAAAACATTTATAACAGTTTACAAGCAGGTGTTTGCTAACATGGAGTGGTACACAAATACAGGTACAACAGAAATAATTTACAACAGTTTACAAGCAGAGTGAATGCATAGAATTTTATGGTAGAAAAAGATCCAAGTTATCTAGGCTATCTGTATGCCTACCTGAAGCTGTCTTGTTCAAGGAGGTTTTTTTACTTATTTTTTTTCCTATTATTTCTTTATTCATTTTTTCCCTTTTTCGTCTGTCCCTACCTGCTCATCCTTGGCATGGATGTGCCCTTCTGCCTGCCTATGCCACCACCGGCCCTCCACCTGGTGGTGACAGGACTACGGGAGGGACAGCATCTTCCCCGGGAGAGAAGAGCTGCCAGTAGGTGGCTCAATCCTGCTCCCACCCTCCAGCTCCCTGACAACCTGAGGTCATTCCCGATCCTGGATCACTGGCATGACACAAGGTAAGGCTAGATGTCTCAACCCTTAGAGCCACAGGGCCAGCTTACTTAATTATTTTTTAAAATATATTCTTTTTAGGGCCTTGCTGCAGAAGCCTTTTTCTTAATCAGTCTTGCTGTGCTTACTACCATTACAGTCCTCTCTGCCAGCTGCCTGTCCAGATCTCCACCCATGCCGCTCACCATGGGAGTAACCCCCTTCACAGTGGGAGCCTGTTCCTAAACCCAGTGAGGAGCCAATCACTGTTGATATGTAACCTGGGTAGACTTCCTTCTCCATGTTAGGCATTGTCTCCCTGGTACAGGTCTTCCTCCTCCCTTTATGTATTGTTGTCTGCCTGCGTTTGACTTGTGGGGAAAGAGCTGAAGCTGCGTGGTTATCCAAAATGTCTGTGGTACTCAGTCCACTGCAGGAGGTGCTCAAAAGGCAGAATGAGCACTACCTTCCCCCATAGTCTGAATACACTGCTTTTCACAACCCCACCAGCCCACACCTGAAAGCAGTTCCAGGATGTGAACCTGGATCTCTCACACAGAAGCATGATGCTCTTCCACAGCACCACTGGACTGGGTGGGGTGATTTAAAATGTTTTGTTCTCTGGGATAGCCTTGGGGATGGGACATCTCATTTTCAGGAGTGTCCCATGTTTTTTAAGAGGCCAGCCCTTATCTGGGATTCATCTCTGTTTCTTTTGTTTTCTTTTATGTCCCTGACTTCAGTCCAGCATAAACTTTCCTCAGGAGCAGCCTAGGCACTGTTTTTGCTCCAACACACCAATCTAGCTGGTGCCTGTGCCCTCCACAGAGCCTTGGCTGTACCCCACCACCCGGTGGGATGGAAGTAGGAGGGATATACCCGAAGTCTTCTGTTTTTTTAGAGCAATGCCTGCGGGTGGTGTGGAGGATTCAGATGTACCAAGGATTGTTATCTGCTGCACCAGGGTTTGTTTTCCTTGTTTCTGCTCCCCACCCACTGGAAGATAGGATGCACAGGACTCAAACAGGAGGCATGTGCACATGATGGCATGCCAACTGCAAGCCCGGCTGACATACACCCACTCTGCCTTCAACTGCATTACCACCATGGTCACCTATGTGGCAGCATTGCAGTGGAAGCAGCAACCCTCCCTCCCGAAGGAGAGCGTCTTCTGGTATACTCGATCCCCCTCCCCCCCCAGCCCTTCTATGACTCTGACTCATTCCTGAAGCCGAGTCACAGGCATTGTAAGCAGTAGGTTACCACTGCACTGATGGACTGTCCTGATTTTACTGTTTCAAAGGTGCAGCTGGAACCCTCAAGGGCACTCTTATTGAATGGGTGCTCTAACTTCAATGAGTCTGTTTACCTGCTAAAGTAAAATATAATTCTTAACTAAACCTGTTGCAACTAGGTACAAACCTACCCCCAAAACAGGCCAGACTGATTCAGTGACTTGTTTGTTGAGATTTTAGGTTTGGGCTGGGGAGTGGGATTTTTCCATGTGGGGGCATCCTCCAATGTGGGCATGATGACTGGAGTTTTCTCGTCCTGCAAGCAGTCACCAAAGAACAGGGCATCTGCAAGTTCCCCTGCAAATAGTGCCCCTGGAATACTCATGCCTGGTTTTACGTAGAAACATAGACAATGATGGAAGAAAAAGCTTGATGGTCTATCCGGTTGGCTCATATTACCCTATCATACCCCAGGATGTATTGCCTCTGTGAGGTCTTCAGTTACGCTAGTCCCCCTTTTGTTATCCATGTTTTTAACCCCCACTTCCTGCTGAGTAGCTAATATCCCCTTGACTCTATCCCAGCCTGTGTTTGAAGCCATTTTGCAATATTGACTGAAGAGCCAGTCATTTCCTAGAGATTAATTCATCAGACTGAGGCCTCGGCCACCCCCACCCAGCTGATTATTAATCGAGAGGAAATGACCAGCTCTGCGATTATAAGTCTAATTGCAATAATAATGATATTTATTTTAGATTTAAAATTGTTTGTGTGGCGCTGTTTCTGTTCAGGTGCCACGCGTGCTGCATAGTGGGAACAGCAGAGCGGCTGCCATGCCGGTCACTTCTAAGAGGTTTCAGACAGACACAGCAGCCAGTCACTGACGTTCTTTAGTTCATGAATAATTAATTAGACTTATAATTATGGTTTTCTCAGCTACCACCTCTGCCGGTAGACCATTCCATGGCTCAGTCTATTCTTTCTCTAAATAATACTTCCTTGCCTCTTTTTTAAGCCTTCCTCATGTTAACCTCCACTTGTGACCTCTTGTCCTGTGTCCTCTGGTCCTGGTTTTCTACCTCTGCAGCTGTGAGCAGTCATCTGTCTCCATCTGTATCTATGTTTTAGCTATTAATAGAGCCAGAATAGCTCAGCTGAGAGGCAAAATCTCGCTTATGGTGGGGGTTCTGCTTTTATCCTTTTTTACAGCTGGGAGGGACTAAAGCAGAGGAAGTTAACAGACTTACTCAGGGTCACACTGGCTGGGATTTCAACCTAGGTTGTCTAGTGTACAAACATGTGCTCTAACCACTGCACCCACTGCCTCCTGCTTGTGTGTTTGATTTGTGGCAGAATTGAAAGCTCCAGTGTGAGTCGTGTGCAACTGATCCTCACCGCTCCACTGTGGAATCTAACCTCCAAATAATCAGCATTCAGTAGCCCTGCAGTAGCCTGGATAATGAAACTGTTAATGGAATGAAGGTTCACATTTCTCATTTTGTCAGTATTGCACAGATTTGGCCCTTGTTGTCTATTTCTTCCCATTAACATCACTGGTCTGTGATAGCACTCATGATCACATTCAGTGGCTATGACGTAATTGAGATCTAGTTTCTTAGTCTGTCTTCAGCACAGTGGAGCTTACCGGAACAAACCAATCAGGTTTCATCTTACAGCCAGACCTCTCTACCCTCTGCAACACAAATCAGGGACAAAGGATGATAATTGGGGACATCATCTTCAGAAGTGGGGACATCAACTTGGGAAGCTATTAGAATAAGGAGCTCAGTGTAAAAAACCTTTTCTAGCCAGCCTGGTGGCATGGAGGGTTGAGGTGCTGGACACTTTAACTCCACCCATGCCGATGACCCGGGTTCAGAAATGGACCAGGATGGCTCAGAGGCTGACAGGAAGAGGGAGGATTGAGCATCCCAATGACAGATCTTCCCCCGGGGGGGGGAGGGCTCCTGTCTTCCACCACTTGTCTGCTACCTGGCGGAGGCTGGGAGGCAGGGCTAGTGAAAGCAGCAGATGGGAGGGGCCCGCTGATGCAGCATGCAGATGCACCAATGCACGTGTGCATGCCGACTCCCTTGGGGAAGAAACAAGGAGGAAAATTCTGGCTTGGCCAGCATCTCCTACAGGCACCATACGACCCTATGTGGCAGGCCACCTGCCAAACATGGCTCTGTGTAAGTAGTGGTGATTAACCTGTAAGTCCATGAGACGAGTTGGTGATGGGGCTGGGGGGATGCCACTGAGACCAGGGACAAAGGCGGAGAAACAGGAATGCTAAAAAAAAAAGGCATTTCCTGAATGACAGCTAGGCAGTAACGTCAATGTCTGACATGTTTTGGAACATACTAGCCATACTGTTCAGTAGCAGGAACGCTGACTTTATGAGGAACCATGGAAGTTTTGAGCCAAAACCAGGAACAGTCCTTAAATACAGGGAAAATTGTGTTGCACCAATGGCCCAGCAGCAACGTGATGCACCGCCATACAGGTGACTCCAGTTTGAAAGAGAGCGCAGGATGCTACATCGTGAGGCAGGCCAGATCATGACAGCTACTGCTCAGCAATGCATTGTGTTTTGGGGAAGGATGGTTCAAACAACATAAAGTCTTGCTGTATTCTGACTATATGTAGTGAGCCCCAGCACTTGAACTGCTCCAGAGAGTAAAGGGTTAACTCTATGCCAAGGCATAAAATGTTGAGCTCAAGCTCGGTTTTCAAACCTCTGTCTGTGGTACCCTGAAGTGTAACCATCAGATTTCTTACTCCGCCTAACTGTGAAGTTGCTCCGGGGATCCCTCTGGTGCTTTGGTTCAATATTAGTTGGAAACAGTCAGTTCATTCAACCGCTTTCTTATTTTTCAGTATTCTTTTTTTTATTTATTATGCTTTTTGGCCCCACTACCTGCCACCCGGCACCTCAGCCTGGTCATGGACCCTAACCTCCACCTCCACTTTAGACCCTACCCCTCGGATACCCCTGGCTTGCCCCCCAGGGTAGGGTGCGGCACTGACCACCTTAACGGTGCTGCACGATGGGACTAGGTCCGAGGGTTGGTCCTGGAGGCTGATGAAGGCCAGGGCAGGCTTCATCTAGGGCTGCAGGCAGGAAGTGTTTTTTTGGTGCTGTACGTTGGGGGCGGGAACGTGCAGTGAGGTCCAATGTCCATCCCGCCCCTCCGACTGCATTCAGATGTCAGTTGCTGTGGTACCCCCGGCCTCCGCTAGAGGTCCGTCAAGCACTGGACATACACCCTACCCTCCCCCCTGAGAAGGAGAGCTGTCCCTGGGATGCTTGATCCTTCTCCCCCCGGCCGGCCCTCAGACGACTTGGGTCCATTCCCAAACCCAGGTCACCGGCGTCGAAAGTGGAAATCTAACTGCTGCACCGATGGGCCGGCATTTTTCAGTATTCTTACCTCTGTCATAGTACAGTAAGTGGTAGCATAGTAGGTAGTGTTGTAAAAATTGTTAAAGTTGTTAGAAATCATTTTTATTCTGTCCTTTCCTGGTCAGTCCAGTTGAGAACTGAAACCTAGTGCTAATTGTTGTTTTCTGACATTCTTTAGTGGTTTTCCGGTAGTTATCGGTTCCTAAAAAAATCCGAATTTTAATAGGATTTTTTTAACCGACTCGTGACATGGTTGGAACCGATAAGTGTGTGTTACCTGGCTTAACGCTGTGTAAGGGTAATTATTTTTGAATCTGGCATGTCTGAGAAACCCAAAAAGAAAACTGGTCCCACTGGGTTTCAGCACTGTACCGAGTGTGGGGAGGCCTTTGCTAAGGCAGATCCCCAACTCGTATGTGTGTATTGTCTAGGGTTTGACCACCTCAAGGAAGACTGCCAAATTTGTAAAAACTTCCCAAAGCCACTCTGGAAAAACATTTGAGTAGGCTAAAGGAAAGGGAGGCCGAAAAGTCTGCTGACCCGGATGGCCAGCCCGGTTCGGTTGCAACCAAACCTGAAGAGGTGCCCACTGACCTGGGCGATACCTCTTCGGCCAAAAGGAGAGCTGACTCTGAGGAGTCGGTTCTGTCAAAGCGAAAATGAAGATCAGCCGGTTTGGATCCTACACCCCATGTTCCGACCACTGAAGAAATAGCGAAAGCAATTACTATAGTTCAATCGCTTTGTCCGGTTCCAACAGAACCGACATTGGTTCAAAGGCGATCTGTTCGGTTGGAAGTAGTTGCTTTGGATATAGATCCTGAGGCATACTATGAGGGCGATTGGGAGGAGGAAGAAGATTATGATGAAGGAGAGTTTGAAGGCCTAGATGAACCAATAGAGTCTGACATCTACCCAGACAGGCCTTCCAGTGTGTCTCCTCCCTAGCTAGAGTCCCCTTCCCATTTCTTGTTTTACAAGAAAGTGGCTGAGACTCTTCAGCTTCCTATGGAAGAGGCTGATCAGGATCAGGAGGAGCCTGATTATGTGGAAATGATAGATGTTCCAGAGTCAAAGAGAGTGGCTATCCCTTTACACAAATCCCTGGGGAAACGGAGACAAAAAATCATGTAGTTTCCCACATCCATCCCTCCTGTGGATAAAAGAATGGACAGGAGGTATGCTTTATCAGGTCCTGGTATGGAATTCCTTTCAACCCATTGCAGCCATGTTGGGGTAGTGCAAGCTGCAGCCTGTGACAAGGCTAACACCGCCCCCGCATCTCACCCCCCAGATAGGATTCAGGAAAGTGGATTCCATACAAAGCCGCGGTGGCATCCTCTTTGGGGCTCAGGCAATCAAATTACATGGCATATACAGCTAGGTACCAGAAATCTACGTGGGATACGGTTCTGGAGCTGGCTAAGAATGCCCCTCCCCAGCTAGCCAAGGAACTGGAGCAGGTGGCTGTAGATGGCATAGAGGCATCCAAAGTGCAATTTCATGCTGCTGTAGACTCGAATTATGTACATTCCAGGGTCCAGAAAAAGGATGAAAAGGGACTTGACAAGGTTGGAGGAATGGTCAGAAGTATGGCAGCTAGGATTCAATGCAAAGAAGTGCAAAATAATGCACCTGGGAAACAAGAACCCAGGGGAAGAATACACAATGGGTTGGGAGGTAGTAACAACAACAAAAGGGAAAGGGACCTGGGGTAATCATATCAGATGACCTTAAGGTTAGCAAGCAATGTGAGAAGGCAGTAGGGGGGCTGGGGGTATACTGGGATGTATAGGGAGAGGCATCAGCAGCAGAAAACAGGAAGTTGTTATCCCTCTGTACAGACAGTTGGTGAGACCCCATCTGGAGTACTGTGTCCAGTTCTGGAGACCCCATCTCCGCAAGGACATAGGCAGGATAGAGGTAGTCCAGAGGAGGGCAACTAAAATGGTGCAGGGTCTGCAAGAGAAGCCGTATGAGGAGAGACTAAAGGAGCTTAATATGTATACCCTTGAGGAAAGAAGGGAGAGGGGGACATGATAGAAACTTTAAGTACCTCAGTGGAATCAACAAAGTCCAAGAGTAGCATCTTTCAGAAAAAAGACTTGCAAGAACAAGGGACACAATTTAAAAGATAGAAGGAGGGGCGGTTCAGGGGCAATGTGAGGAAGTATTATTTCACAGAGAGGGTAGTGGATGCATGGAACAGCCTTCCTGAGGAGGTTGTGGGGTCTAAAACTGTGGGAGAATTCAAGAATGCATGGGACAGACATAAGGCAATTCTTGTGAGGGGGTAGGAAGAAATATGCTGTTGGTTAACTAGGATCTGAGGCCTATCCTGTAGGTAGGGAAATGGGCAGACTAGATGGGCCAAGCCGTCCTTATCTGCTGTCAAAGTCTATGTTTCTATGTTTCTATGTTTCATGGCTACATCTATCTCCATGAGGGAGGTTTGCTTGGCTTAGGTGTACCAATCTTTCGCAGGATATCCAGACTAATGCCATGTATTTTCCTGTAACTGGTAATTCTCTGTTTGGAGAGCAAAGGGAGAACTACATGAAGAAGATGGATGAATATAGGACCACCTACAGGAGTGCTGCAGCCAAGGAAAAGCAGGCCACTCCTCAAAGGCAGCAATTTAGGGGTGGCAGCAGCAAGCCTTTTTACCAAGCTCAGGCCGCCTCCTCTTCTTTCCAGCAGAGGGGGTTCTTTAGGGAAAGAGGCAGACGTGGGATGACTAGGACTCCATCATCCATGCAGTCTAAGCCCCCTGCCAAACAGACACCCTGAGGTGTCAGTCAGGGTCACCTCCCCAGTTCCAGTAGGAGGCAAGTTGGCTCACTACTTCCAGGCCTGGGAGTCTGTTACTTCAGACAAATGGGTCCCGGAAATAGTGAGCCAGGGACTTGCTCTCAGTTTCAAAAGGTTCCCAAAAATGAGAGCAAGGTCCTTCAGTCCTCCCTCTCCCTTGGAACAAAGGCCTTAGAGGCAGAAATCTCCTCTCCTCTACTTCTACAAGCAGTAGAGAAGGTACCTCAATGTCACAGGGGAAAAGGACTGTATTCCAGATATTTCCTTACCCCCAAAAAAGACAGGGGAGTGGCGACCCATCCTAGATTTAAGATACCTGAACGAATACTTAACAAAACCAAATTTCAAGATGGTGACTCTGGGAGTAATTCTTCCCTCTCTGAGACCAGGAGACTGGCTAGCCTTCCTGGATCTCAAGGATGCCTACTTCCACATACCTATCAGACATTCCCATAGAAAGTACCTCAGGTTCGAGTTGCCCTCAGGCCATTACCAGTTCCGAGCTATGCCTTTCGGCCTAACATCTGCTCCAAGGGTATTCACCAAGTGTCTAACAGTAGTGGTGGCATTCCTCAGGAGACAGGGTATCCTTCTGTTCCCATATCTGGACGACTGGCTCATTGTGGGTCAGTTCTCAGACCAAGTCAAGTCAGCCCTAGAGGTCACTCAAAAAATTCTAGACTCCCTTGGTTTCATTCTGAATCAAGAAAAATCTGTTCTGGAACCAGCTCAGCTCCTCACCTTCATAGGGGTGGAGCTAGACACTATCCAGGCAAGAGCATTTCTCCCTCTTTCAAGGGTTTAGTCCCTTGTCACTCTGGATTTCTCTTTTCGTCCTCTAGTTTCTCATCCAGCCAGACACTTTCTACAGTTGCTGGGACACATGGCAGCTTCCACAGCAGTAGTCCAGAGAGCAAGGTTTCAGATGAGAGATATTCAGTTTCATCTCAGATTTTATTGGTCTCAGAAAAAAGACCCTCTCTCAAAAATTGGTTCCAGTGTCTCAAACTCTAGTTCAGGCCCTCCAGTGGTGGATGGAAGAGTACAATCTTCGACAAGGTGTCCCATTTATCAGTCAGGCTCCGTCAGTGATTCTCACCACAGATGCCTGTTTACTGGGTTGGGGGGCTCATCTGGATCAGCTTACAGCTCAGGGAACCTGGTCTTACCAGGAGTCTCTTCTACACATAAACCTTCTCGAACTCAGAGCTGTCTTTCTGGCAGTTCAGGCATTCTCAACTGCTGTTCAGGGGAAAGTAGTGCAGATCAGGACAGACAATACCACAACCATGTGGTACATCAACAAGCAGGGAGGCACTCAGTCCTTGGCCTTGTGCACAGAGGCCATGAAAATATGGTCTCTAGCTTATTCCCTTCGGGCTTCCCTGATGTCTGTGCATCTTCCAGGGAAGGACAACATTCTAGCAGATGCTGTCAGCAGGATTTCTCAGGGTTATCACGAATGGACCCTGAACCCTAAGGTCATTTTCAAAAGATGGGGCACTCCAGAGATAGATCTCTTTGCAGCCCTGGACAATCACCAACTTCCTCTCTTTTGCTGCAGACCGCCTCTTCTGGGCTGTCTCCCTCAGGATGCTCTCTTGTTGAACTGGACAAGCAGGTCCTGTATGCATTTCCTCCTTTTCCCCTGATATTCATGGTCCTGATCAAGATCAGGTCTCAGCCTTGCAAGGTGATTCTAGTGGCTCTAGACTGGGCCAGACAGTCTTGGTACCCCCTTCTTTTGTCACCATCAGTGACAATGCCTCTCTGTCTTCCCAGACGGTTCAATCTCCTCACCTCTTCACAGGGGAGGATTCTTTATCCCAACCTTCAGACTCTCAGGCTCAAAGCCTGGCTTTTGAAGAGCTAGAATATACAAGCCTGCATCTTTCTCAGTCAGTTCTGGACATTTTAAAGGTTAGCAGGAAACCTACTACTAGAAAGACTTACAACTACAAATGGAAAAGATTTGGGTTTTGGTGTTCCCAGAGGCTTATCCAGCCAGAGCTAGCTGATATTACCACTGTGTTGGACTATCTGGTGCAACTTAACAGTTTAGGCCTCTGGCCTGCTACTCTCAAGGTACATTTGGCAGCTGTTTCTGCCTTCCTTTCTGCTGGTAAGGGCTCCTCCCTAGCATCTCATCTAGTTTTCAAGAATTTTTCAAGGGTCTAGTACATGTTAATCCTCCCTTTTGGGAGCCTACCCCTTCTTGGGATCTGAATATCTGTATTGCACAGCTTATGCAGCACCCTTTTGAACCTTTATCCTCAGCTGAGCTGAAGTACTTGACTTGGAAGACTATTCCTGGTAGCCATTACCTCTGCCAGAAGAATCAGTGAATTACAGTCTTTATCAGTGGAACCTGACTTCATTTCATTTCACAGGGATAAGGTGGTCCTTTGAACCAACAGGAGGTTTCTTTCCAAGGTAGTATCAGACTTCCATTTGAATCAGTCTGTGTCATTGCCTGTATTTTTCACTGACCATTCTTCCTCTGGGGAGAGAAGATTACACAGTCTTGATGTAAAGAGGACTCTTAGTTACTATGTAGAACACACAAAGGCCCATAGAAATGACTGTTCTCAGTTGTTTCTCACTTATGGAGAAGTAGGAAAGGGTAAACCTGCCACCAAGAGAACCATTGCCAGGTGGATTGTCTCCTGTATCCAGTTCTGCTATTCAAAACTTGGGAAAGAGCCTCCCTCAGGCCTGAGGGCTCATTCTACCAGAGGTACAGCTGCTTCGGTCGCAGCAGCTAGAGATATACCCTTGGGCCCAGATATTCAGACTGTACCAGGCAGTGGCGCAAGCCTGGGTGCAGTGCAACTGGGCTGCGCCAGGGCCAGGACCAGGTGATATTCAACAGTGATGCACCATGGCGCAGCACCGTTGAATATGGCAGGGTAGGCACACATATTGTGCATGGCACAGTGGCACTGCGCAAGCGCAAGCCACAGAGAGAGAGAGAGCATGGGGATGCGCCAGCGCAAGTGCAGTTGCGCTAGGTGCATCACCCGTGATATTCAGCTGGGGGCATGCAAATGAGGCCACAATATATGCAAGGTGCAAATGGGGCCATCTGCATGTCATTATTGTCCCATTTGCATGCGTTGCGCAGGGTGTCCGGTGAACTGCGCCTGGCACCCTGTCTAGCTGCTGTCAAAGTTGGGGGATGGGTCCTTGATGGACTATTGTAACCCCCTTCCCTCCCATATGCCTGATCGTGGGCCATTGTACATTTGAAATATAACCTGGTGGTCTAGTGGTTCCTTCCCCATATGCCCGATCGTGGGCTGAAGTAAAAATAAATGGTAACCTGGTGGTCCAGTGGTACCCCCCTCCCCGTATGCCTGATTGCGGGCTGAAGTAAAAATAAATATAACCTGGTGGTCCAGTGGTACCCCCTCCGCACTCACTCCACAGAGGACCCCGCCACCCAGCACTCCCTCGTCATCTGCAGGTGGCAGCACCACGTCTGCATACTGCCCGCCACCCACCGAATGACAGTGTACAGCATGATCTGTATGCCTATTGGTCCACAGTGTGGACCAATGGGCTTGCAGACCATACAGTACTATACAGGACCAGATATATGAATGAAAGCATTCATTCACATATCAGGTCCTGCGTAGTACAGTGTACCAATAAGCATACAGATCATACTGTACGCTGTCATTTGGCAGGCGGCTGGGCGGTATGCGGGTGGAGGTTGCCACCCACCCTCCGCCGGCGACGGGGCATGCTGGGGCCGGGGTCCTCTGTGGGGTGGGGGAGGGGAGTACCACTGGACCACCAGGCACCAGGTTACTATTAATTTTTACTTCAGCCCACGATCGGGCATACGGGGGGGGGGAACCACTAGACCACCAGGTTAATATTTCTGTTTACTACAGCCCGCTATCGGGCATATGGGGAGGGAGGCGGGGTCCACTAGACTACTAGGGAGGGTCCGGGTGCTTGTGGATGGTGTTCCTGCTGGGTTGGTGGCCACCCATGGTTGGCGACTGTTGTGTTGCACCTTGCAGTACAGCCGCCAGCCTGTGGGTGGCCAGCATTTGAGCCTTGTATTTTCGGCTCAACTTTGAGCACCAGTGTGCGGCGCATGTAGGGGTTGCACCAGCATATGCGCCACACATTCCGGGCTGAATATCGGGATGTGCGCATATGCATGGGCACACCTCTGTATCTGCGCGATACATTACCAATGCGCCTAGTGCATCGGGGGTTGCGCCGTGCAACCTGCCCCTTTGAATATCATGTCGGAGCGCACTGGAGGTTGCGCCATGCGCAACCCCTTTGAATATCTGGGCCTCAGTGGAAATCTGTAAAGCAGCCTCCTGGAAAACTATTCACACATTTACCAAGCATTACTCTCTGGACATTCAGTCTAGAAGTGATACCAGGTTTGGCACAGCTGTGCTGCAGAGCCTGTTCCCAAAATAGGTTCTGTGACTCCCTCCTCCAAGGGGGTACTGCTTGGTAGTCTGCATATAGTCAGAATACAGCAAGACTTCATGTTGTTTGAAGAAAAAAGTACTCACCATAGTAATGTTGTTTCTTCTAATGGTGTCTTGCTGTATTCTGACCTCCCTCCCTCCCTGTCTCCCCTCCTGGAACCTAGTAGTTTTGGGATGTGGTTTGGCAGGCACAGTGCTGCACCCCAGAGGTGTACTTGGTATACCCTTTATCTTATTAAGGTTTTTTTCTGGTTTTTATTATAAATATGTTGGTTGTTTCACTACCTGCTTAGGTTCTTTTTGGGGTTCTCGACTTGAGTCTTTTGACCCTAAAGATCTGTTTATTGCCCTTTGGCATAAAAATTTTAGAAACGATTTCTACTTATTGAGTTAGTTTAGTGCGCATAAGAATCTGACGGTTACACTTCAGAGTACCACAAACAGAGGTTTGAAAACTGAGCTTGAGCTCAACATTCTATGCTGTGGCATAGAGTTTACCCTTTACTCTCCGGAGCAGTTCAAGTGCTGGGGCTAACTGCATATAGTCAGAATACAGCAAGATTCCATTAGAAGAAACAACATTACTATGGTGAGTAATTTTTTCTTTTGGGCCCTGGTGCTGCAGCAACCCCTGCGGTGGGCCCAGGGAGCTTGATCTCTCCATAGGACATCACTGCGTGTAGCAGAGGACACCTGATAGGCTGAGTTCATGCAGGGGGAGGAGGCAGGAATCGGAGAAGACTGAGGAGAGAATCCCATGACCATCTATATGACAGCCTGAGCTCCAAGAATTCCCTGGATCCTAATACCTGCTAGATTGGATCCTAAGCCACACAATGGACTGCCTTGGGGGGAGAACAGCTCTCCTCATGGAGCCCCTGCCACAGAGGGAAGAACTGTCGAGGACGTCAGGTGGACAAGGACCAGGGGAGGACAGGAATTAACAGACCTGAATAATGTATCCCTGGGAATGGTCTATATTCCTAACAAAGATGGCCGGAAGAAAAAGCTATGTGAAAAAAACAGGGACAGTTGAGGGATATGCTTACAGCCTTGCAGACCTGATTCGTTGTGTGTGTGTGTTTCTCACCCAACCCCTCGCACAGAAACCAAACAATTTGTACACGTTTTCTGCTTGTATCCTTCTCACTGAGTGTAGTAAGCATCTGTTAGCCTTGCATACCTGATACGACATTTGAACGGTGCATCAGTTTCAGGGACTGTTTCATTGTTTCAGGTGGGTTTGCTCTAGTGGGGGGGTGGCACTGTGGTTAGACAGATCCTTCCCCTAGCCCCTATTTGATGGGTCGCAGGTTGGCACAGCAGCAGTGACTGGCAGATCCTCAAGTTCATCAAAGGCTGAGAGGATCGGAGAATCATCAGCTTTGGTCTTCCACATTAATCCTGACTGGAAGAGATTAGTCTCTCATTTTTATTTACTGTAATAGCCTCCTGCTTCCCATTATTGTCTTTAACCGACTACTCCCCCACCTCAAACCTGATACCCAGCCTTGGATCGAACCGCATTAATTTATGATGCCCGTTTGTATGATTTGCATAGAAAGGACTCATTTTTTTACTCCTTTTCCTGTCATCCTCTTACCAGCTGTATGAGTTTCCCTCCACTGTCACCATAAAGTACCTTGTACTGTAAGTAACTTCTTTTTTTTTGTAGACTTTCTTTCTCACCTCAGCTCCAGACTCTCTCCAGTGTGAGCAGTCGACACACCGCCATCCAGCCATAGGCTCAATCCTACCATCCGGATCCCCATGCTCCACTGCCACTCACCGGTACCTGGTCCCCCAGAATTAAGCCCCCCAGGGTGAGACCGTCCTTCCTCTCTAGATGACCTATCTGAAAATCTGGTCAGGCATCCTGGGATGGCGGGAGCACTGGAGGCAGCCGTCACACTCGGTGTTGGACATGGGGGGAGGTCCCTGGCCTCACCTTTGCCTACCAGAGCCGAGGGGGTTTTCTGGTGTAGGTTCCCCCCGGAGCTCAGACGTGCAATGACATCCAGCTCAGGGTGTGCATGCTCCCGTGCACACGCTAAGGATGTCAGCCGCAGCTCCACCCTCTTGCTGCAACCGCCGATCACTGCGGATCCCCCAGCTGCCACCAGAGGCCACCAGCACAGCGGCTTGAGCTGACCCCCCTCTCCGGGAAAGGAGAGCAGTCCATAGGACGCCTATCCTTTCCCTTCCCCACTGACCCCGTGGCTCCTGCGGTTGTTCTCGGAACCTGGGCCGCTGGCGCAGCACCTAAAATGTGGCGCCCAGCGCCTCAACCCTCAGCACCACTGGGCTGGCACTGTGAGTAACTTGCATTGGAGTTTCCCCTTTGCAACTGCTCATAGCAGTATGGGCTATATCCATCTGTTCATAGTATTATAGGCAGTATCCATCTGTTCTTAGTAGTATGGGCTGTATCTATCTGTTCATAGAAGTATGGGCTGTAGCTATCTGTTCACAGCATTATGGGCTGAATCCACCTGTTTCTGGCAGTGTAGGCTATATTCATCTGTTCATGGCAATATAGGATATATCCATCTGTTCATAGTGGTATGGACTGTATCCATCAGTTTATAGCAATATGATCTGTATCCATCTGTTCATACTAGTATGGGCTGTATCCATCTGTTCATACCAGTATGGGCTTGTATTCATCAGTTTGTTGCAGTATGGGCGGTGCCTATCAGTTTGTGGCAGTGTGGGTTGTGTCCATCAGTTTGTGGCAGTGTGGGCTGTATCCATCTGTTCACGGCAATATGGGCTGTATCTGTCTGTTCGTAGCAGTATAGGCTATAGCCATCTGTTCATAGCAATATGGGCTGTATCCATCCATTCACAGTAGTATGGGCACTATCCATCTGTTCATAGCAGTATGATCTGTAGCCATCTGTTCATAGCAGAATGGACTGTATCTATCTGTTGACAGCAGTATGTGTTGTATCCATCATTTTACAGCAGTATGGGCTGTATCCATCCGTTCATAGCAATACAGGATGTATCTGTCTGTTCAAGGCAGCATGGGCTATATCCATCTGTTCATAGCAATATGAGCTGTATCCACCTGTTCATAGCCTATGGGCTGTATCCATCTGTTTGTTTTAATAAATTTGGAAAGCATTTGCTTAATTTGTTTGTTGGCCCTCTCTACTTGACCTGATGATTGTGGGTGGTACAGTATGTGGAACTTTTGGTGAACTCCAAGGAGTTCAAGTTTTTTTTTTATTAACTTACCTGTAAAACTATTTTTTTTGTTGGAGTCTACCTTAAGAGGTAGGCCCTACCTGGAGAAAATCTGTTCCACCAGGATTTTGGCAGTGGCTTTTGCAGTGCATGTTTTGGTGGGGAAAGCCTCAACCCACTTAGGGAACAGATTAGTTACCACAAGGGTGTATTTGTTATTTTTACTGGTATTGGTGAGGGGACCAATGAAATTGATTTGTAAGGCATGCCAAGGGCCAGAATGCCTTTGTGTTAGTAGTTTATGCTTCTTTTGGTAGGGATGGGGTTGTTTTGCACAAACAAGGCAGTTATTTATGTACTGTTTGACATTTTAGTGACAGCAGACCACAATGCAGTGGTTTTGAGCTTCTGAAGTGTGTTTTACTCCTGGTGTCCACCAGTGGGGGTGTCATGTATTTGGTGGAAAATGTGGACCTAAGATGACGGGGAACCACCCACAGTTTTGTGGTGGTGTCATCTGGTTGGTACCAGATGAGCTTGTCATTTGGAGACAGGTGTAACTTACCTTTATGCCCTTGATATGGGTTATGGGCAGGTAGATTTTTTTTGGTGCTTTTGTCTAGAAGTCTGAACACATCTTTGAGTTCAGAGTTAGCATGCTGGGCTTTTGACAAATCCAAGGGGGAGAAGGGTTTAGTTTTTTTTTTTTTGACGGCTGCAATGTGCACATCTTCTGCCTTTCTCTGTTATTTTTAGACCAAGAAAGAGTACCTCTTTCTGGCACAGTTGCATTTTTGCTGGGTTACATTTGAGGCCTTCCTCTGACTGAGGGTCAGCAATTTATTTAAGAGATCTAGATGTTGTTTTTGCATGGCTGTTGCCAGCAACAGGTTGTTTATATACTGCAAGAGGCACTGGGGTGTAGAGAAACCCTTAAGAGCATCTGTTATGTGCAGATGGAATAGGGAGGGACTGTTATGGAACCCCTGTGGTAAGCAGGTCCACGTGTACTGCCTACCTTCAAAGGTGAAGGCAAACTTATATTGACTCTTGGGGGCCAATGGCAATGACCAGAAACCATTGGAAATATTTAGGGCACTAAACCATTGTTGGTCAGGGGTCAGTAGTCATAGCACATCTGGTGCTGATGCCACCATTGGGGCACAACAAGGGGTGACCTGGTTTAGTCTCTTGTAGTTAATTGTAAGTCTTTTATGCACCCGTGTCTTTTTTTTACAGGCCACACTGAGGAATTTGCAGTGGAAACACATGTCCTGATTATACCTTGCTTGAGAAGTGATTTGATTGTTTTCCTAGGAGAAGGCAAGGCCTTGGATGGAAAGGGGTATTGCCTTTGCCTCTTATGGGCTGGGTCTGTCACCTTAATAACAGTGTGCATCTTGCCACAATCATGCTTGTTGGTGGCAAATGCCTCCAGATGCCTTTGTAGGATGGGGAGGAGCTTTGGAAAAAGCTTGTGGTTTTTAAACAAATCTATGACGTCATACTCTTTGTCATTGGCGACTATTGTTGCAACCACATGTGAGTCAGGAATCATGACAGTGTGGTACTGTCTCTGAATCTGTATCAACAACATGTTGGCCAGGTCTACCACACAGCCGTGTGGTGCCAAGAAGTCAATTGTGATAATGCTAGGTTGATCATGCAGTACCATCAGCTGAAAGGTATGATACGCCTTCAGGTGTCACAGGTAGTGGCAGGGAGTGGTACACAGGTATCCTAGTTTTGTCTATGCCCAACATATTGGTGTTTTGTCTGGTGGACCAAGGTGATCTGACTGGGTTGTTATTATGCAATACAGACACTGCCGCGCCTATATTTAGCAATACTGTAAGCAGGCGGCCCCCGACCTTGGCCTCTGTACAAGGCCTTCCATTTGTATCCAAGACTAGCTTGTTTACAATATGGACTGGGGCCTGTAATTGTTAATCCATACTTGTAGAGGCATGGGGAAGCTCTTGAAGGAGTGTTTGGACCTAGTTCCTCTGAACCGTTTTACCATACTGTACAGGGAGCAGCTTCCGGGTTCAGGCCTGTAGGGGCCTGAGAGCCTGGACCAGTTTGAAGCAGTATGGGCTCTATCCATCTCTTCTTAGCAGTATGGGCTGTATCCATCTTTTCACACCATTATGGGCTATATCCCTCAGTTTGTAGCAGTATGGGCTGTATCCATCTTTTCATAGCAGTATGGCCTGTATCCAACTCTTCATCACAGTATGGGCTGTATCCATCTGCTCACAGCAGTATGGACTGTATCCACCTGTTCACAGCATTATGGGCTGTATCCATCTGTTCACAGCAGTATGGGCTGCATCCATCTCTTTGTAGCAGGATGGGCTGTATCCATCTGTTCACAGCATTATGGGCTATATCCATCTATTCAGAGCATTATGGGCTATATCCATCTGTGCACAGCATTAGGGGCTGTATTTATCTGTTCTCAACAGTATGGGCTGTATCCATCTGTTGACAGCAGTATGGGCTGTATCATCTGTTGACAGCAGTATGAGCTGTATCCATCATTTTGTGGCAGTATGGGCTGTATCTGTCAGTTCACAGCAGCATGGGCTGTATCCATCTGTTGACAGCAGTCTGGGCTGTATCCATAATTGTGTAGCAGTATAAGATATATATGTCAGTTCACAGCAGTATCGACTGTACCCATCTGTTCATAGCAATATGGACTGTATCCATCTCTTTGTAGCAGTATGGACTGTATTCATCTGTTTGTACCATGATGGGCTGTATCCATCTGTTTATAGCAGTATGGGCTGTATCCGTCAGTTTGTAGCAGTATGGGCTATATCTATTTGTTCACAGCATTATGGGCTGTATCTAATCAGTTTGTAGCAGTATGGGCTGTATCCATCTCTTTGTGGCATTATGGGCTGTATCCATCCGTTTGTACCATGATGGGCTGTATCCATCAGGTTGTAGCAGTATGGGCTGTATCTATTTGTTCACAGCATTATGTGCTGTATCTATCAGTTTGTAGTAGTATGGACTGTATCCATCTCTTTGTGGCATTATGAGCTGTATCCATCTGTTTGTACCATTATGGGCTGTATCCATCAGTTTGTAGCAATATGTGCTGTATCTATTTGTTCACAGCATTATGGGCTGTATCTATCAGTTTGTAGCAGTATGGCCTGTATCCATCTCTTTGTGACATTATGGGCTATATCCATCTGTTTGTATCATGATGGGCTATATCCATCTGTTCATAGCAGTATGGGCTGTATCCATCAGTTTGTAGCAGTGTGGGCTATATGTATTTGTTCACAGCATTATGGGCTGTATCTAATCAGTTTGTAGCAGTATGGGCTGTATCCATTTGTTGCATTATGGGCTATATGCATCAGTTTGTAGCAATATGGGCTGAATCCATCTGTTTGTAGCATTATGGGCTGTACCCATCAGTTTATAGCATTACAATCTGTATGTGTCTGTTCATAGCAGTATGGACTGTATCCATCTCTTTGTGGCATTATGGGCTGTATCCATCTGTTTGTACCATTAAGTGCTGTATCCATCAGTTTGTAGCAGTATGGGCTATATTCATCTGTTTGTAGCATTATGGGCTGTATCCATCAGTTTGTTGCAGTATGCACTATATCCATCAGTTTGTAGCATTAGGGACCGTATATCCATCTGTTTACAGCAGTATGGGCTGCAGCCATCTGCTTACAGCAATGTGGGCTGTTTTCATCTGCTCACAGCAGTATGGGCTGTAGCCATCTGCTCACAACATTATGGGCATTATCCATCTGTTCACAGCATTACGGGTTGTATGCAACTATTCACAGCACAGTGGGCTGTATCATTCTGTACAAAGCATTATGGGCTGTATCCATCTGTTCACAGCATTATCAGCTGTATCCATCTGTTGACAGCATTATTGGCTGTATCCATTTGTTTGTAGCAGTATGAGCTGTATCCATCGGTTCCCAGCAGTATGGGCTATATCCATCTGTTCACAGCAGTATGGGCTGTATCTCTCAGTCTGTAGAATATAGGTTGTAGCCATCTCTTCATAGCAGTATGGGCTGTATCCAGCAGTTTGTAGCATTAAGGACTGTGTCCATCAGTTTGTAGCAGTTTGGGCTGTATTTGTCTGTAGCAGTATGGGCTGTATCCATCAATTCACAGTAGTATGGGCTGTATCCATCTGTTTGTAGCAGTATGGGCTGTATTCATCTGTTTGTACCATGATGGGCTGTATCCATCTGTTCATAGTAGTATGGACTGTATCCATCAGTTTGTAGCAGTATGGGCTATATCTATTTGTTCACAGCATTATGGGCTGTATCTAATCAGTTTGTAGCAGTATGGGCTGTATCCATCTCTTTGTGGCATTATGGGCTGTAACCATACCGTTTGTACCATGATGGGCTGTATCCATCAGGTTGTAGCAGTATGGGCTGTATCTATTTATTCACAGCATTATGGGCTGTATCTATCAGTTTGTAGTAGTATGGACTGTATCCATCTCTTTGTGGCATTATGGGCTGTATCCATCTGTTTGTACTATTATGGGCTGTATCCATCAGTTTGTAGCAGTATGTGCTGTATCTATTTGTTCACAGCATTATGGGCTGTATCTATCAGTTTGTAGCAGTATGACCTGCATCCATCTCTTTGTGACATTATGGGCTGTATCCATCTGTTTGTACCATGATGGGCTATATCCATCTGTTCATAGCAGTATGGGCTGTATCCATCAGTTTGTAGCAGCATGGGCTATATGTATTTGTTCACAGCATTATGGGCTGTATCTAATCAGTTTGTAGCAGTATGGGCTGTATTCATCACTTTGTGGCATTATGGGCTGTATCCATCTGTTTGTACCATGATCGGCTGAATCCATCAGTTTGTAGCAGTACGGGCTGTACCTATTTGTTCACAGCATTATTGGCTGTATCTATCAGTTTCTATCAGTATGGGCTGTATCCATCTCTTTGTGGCATTATGGGCTGTATCCATCTCTTTGTACCATGATGTGGTGTATCTATCTGTTTTTAGCAGTATGGACTGTATCCATCAGTTTGTAGCAGTATGGGCTATATGTATTTGTTCACAGCATTATGAGCTGTATCTATTAGTCTGTAGCAGTATGGGCTGTATCCATCTCTTTGTTGCCATATGGGCTGTATCCATCTGTTGTAGCAGTATGGCCTGTATTCATCTGTTGACAGCATTATGGACTATATCCATCTGTTTGTAGCAGTATATGCTGTATGCATCTGTTCACATCATTATGGGCTATATCTGTCTGTTCATAGCATCATGGGCTGTATCTCTCTGTTCGCAGCAATTGGGGCTGTATTTTTCTGTTCACAGCAGTATGGGATGTATCTGACTGTTCACAGCAGTATGGGCTGTATCTGTTTATTGCATTATGGGCTGTATCCATCAGTTTGTAGCAATATGGGCTGAATCCATCTGTTTGTAGCATTATGGGCTGTACCCATCAGTTTGTAGCATTACGGTCTGTATGTATCTGTTCACAGCAGTATGGGCTGTATCCAACTCTTCGTGGCATTATGGGTTGTATCCATTGATTTGTAGCATTATGGGCTGTATCTATCTGTTCACAGCATTAAGGGTTGTATCTATCAGTTTGTAGCAGTATGAGATGTATCCATCTCTTTGTGGCATTTTGGGCTGTATCCATCTGTTTGTAGCATGATAGGCTGTATCCATCTGTTTGTAGCATTATGGGCTGTATCCATCAGTTTGTAGCAGTATGCACTATATCCATCAGTTTGTAGCATTATGGGCTGTATATCCATCTGTTTACAGCAGTATGGGCTGCACCCATCTGCTTACAGCAGTATGGGCTGTTTTCATCTGCTCACAGCAGTATGGGCTGTAGCCATCTGCTCACAACATTATGGGCATTATCCATCTGTTCACAGCATTACAGGTTGTATGCAACTATTCACAGCATAGTGGGCTGTATCATTCTGTACACAGCATTATGGGCTGTATCCATCTGTTCATAGCAATACAGGATGTATCTGTCTGTTCAAGGCAGCATGGGCTATATTCATCTGTTCATAGCAATATGAGCTGTATCCACCTGTTCATAGCCTATGGGCTGTATCCATCTGTTTGTTTTAATAAATTTGGAAAGCATTTGCTTAATTTGTTTGTTGGCCCTCTCTACTTGACCTGATGATTGTGGGTGGTACAGTATGTGGAACTTTTGGTGAACTCCAAGGAGTTCAAGTTTTTTTTTTATTAACTTACCTGTAAAACTATTTTTTTTGTTGGAGTCTACCTTAAGAGGTAGCCCCTACCTGGAGAAAATCTGTTCCACCAGGATTTTGGCAGTGGCTTTTGCAGTGCATGTTTTGGTGGGGAAATCCTCAACCCACTTAGGGAACAGATTAGTTACCACAAGGGTGTATTTGTTATTTTTACTGGTATTGGTGAGGGGACCAATGAAATTGATTTGTAAGGCATGCCAAGGGCCAGAATGCCTTTGTGTTAGTAGTTTGGCGTTTCTTTTGGTAGGGATGGGGTTGTTTTGCATACAAACAAGGCAGTTATTTATGTACTGTTTGACATTTTTAGTGACAGCAGACCACAATGCAGTGGTTTTGAGCTTCTGAAGTGTGTTTTTTACTCCCTGGTGTCCACCAGTGGGGGTGTCATGTATTTAGTGGAAAAATGTGGACCTAAGATGATGGGGAACCACCCACAGTTTTGTGGTGGTGTCATCTGGTTGGTACCAGATGAGCTTGTCATTTGGAGACAGGTGTAACTTACCTTTATGCCCTTGATATGGGTTATGGGCAGGTAGATTTTTTTTGGTGCTTTTGTCTAGAAGTCTGAACACATCTTTGAGTTCAGAGTTAGCATGCTGGGCTTTTGACAAATCCAAGGGGGAGAAGGGTTTAGTTTTTTTTTTTTTGACGGCTGCAATGTGCACATCTTCTGCCTTTCTCTGTTATTTTTAGACCAAGAAAGAGTACCTCTTTCTGGCACAGTTGCATTTTTGCTGGGTTACATTTGAGGCCTTTCCTCTGATTGAGGGTCAGCAATTTATTTAAGAGATCTAGATGTTGTTTTTGCATGGCTGTTGCCAGCAACAGGTTGTTTATATACTGCAAGAGGCACTGGGGTGTAGAGAAACCCTTAAGAGCATCTGTTATGTGCAGATGGAATAGGGAGGGACTGTTATGGAACCCCTGTGGTAAGCAGGTCCACGTGTACTGCCTACCTTCAAAGGTGAAGGCAAACTTATATTGACTCTTGGGGGCCAATGGCAATGACCAGAAACCATTGGAAATATTTAGGCACTAAACCATTGTTGGTCAGGGGTCAGTAGTCATAGCACATCTGGTGCTGATGCCACCATTGGGGCACAACAAGGGTGACCTGGTTTAGTCTCTTGTAGTTAATTGTAAGTCTTTTATGCACCGTGTCTTTTTTTACAGGCCACACTGAGGAATTTGCAGTGGAAACACATGTCCTGATTATACCTTGCTTGAGAAGTGATTTGATTGTTTTCCTAGGAGAAGGCAAGGCCTTGGATGGAAAGGGGTATTGCCTTTGCCTCTTATGGGCTGGGTCTGTCACCTAATAACAGTGTGCATCTTGCCACAATCATGCTTGTTGGTGGCAAATGCCTCCAGATGCCTTTGTAGGATGGGAGGAGCTTTGGAAAAAGCTTGTGGTTTTTAAACAAATCTATGACGTCATACTCTTTGTCATTGGCGACTATTGTTGCAACCACATGTGAGTCAGGAATCATGACAGTGTGGTACTGTCTCTGAATCTGTATCAACAACATGTTGGCCAGGTCTACCACACAGCCGTGTGGTGCCAAGAAGTCAATTGTGATAATGCTAGGTTGATCATGCAGTACCATCAGCTGAAAGGTATGATACGCCTTCAGGTGTCACAGGTAGTGGCAGGGAGTGGTACACAGGTATCCTAGTTTTGTCTATGCCCAACATATTGGTGTTTTGTCTGGTGGACCAAGGTGATCTGGCTGGGTTGTTATATGCAATACAGACACTGCCGCGCCTATATTTAGCAATACTGTAAGCAGGCGGCCCCCGAGCTTGGCCTCTGTACAAGGCCATCCATTTGTATCCAAGACTAGCTTGTTTACAATATGGACTGGGGCCTGTAATTGTTAATCCATACTTGTAGAGGCATGGGGAAGCTCTTGAAAGAGTGTTTGGACCTAGTTCCTCTGAACTGTTTTACCATACTGTACAGGGAGCAGCTTCCGGGTTCAGGCCTGTAGGGGCCTGAGAGCCTGGACCAGTTTGAAGCAGTATGGGCTCTATCCATCTCTTCTTAGCAGTATGGGCTGTATCCATCTTTTCATAGCAGTATGGCCTGTATCCAACTCTTCATCACAGTATGGGCTGTATCCATCTGCTCACAGCAGTATGGACTGTATCCACCTGTTCACAGCATTATGGGCTGTATCCATCTGTTCACAGCAGTATGGGCTGCATCCATCTCTTTGTAGCAGGATGGGCTGTATCCATCTGTTCACAGCATTATGGGCTATATCCATCTATTCAGAGCATTATGGGCTGTATCCATCTGTGCACAGCATTAGGGGCTGTATTTATCTGTTCTCAACAGTATGGGCTGTATCCATCTGTTGACAGCAGTATGGGCTGTATCATCTGTTGACAGCAGTATGAGCTGTATCCATCATTTTGTGGCAGTATGGGCTGTATCTGTCAGTTCACAGCAGCATGGGCTGTATCCATCTGTTGACAGCAGTCTGGGCTGTATCCATCATTGTGTAGCAGTATAAGATATATATGTCAGTTCACAGCAGTATCACTTGTACCCATCTGTTCATAGCAATATGGACTGTATCCATCTCTTTGTAGCAGTATGGACTGTATTCATCTGTTTGTACCATAATGGGCTGTATCCATCTGTTTATAGCAGTATGGGCTGTATCCGTCAGTTTGTAGCAGTATGGGCTATATCTATTTGTTCACAGCATTATGGGCTGTATCTAATCAGTTTGTAGCAGTATGGGCTGTATCCATCTCTTTGTGGCATTATGGGCTGTATCCATCCGTTTGTACCATGATGGGCTGTATCCATCAGGTTGTAGCAGTATGGGCTGTATCTGTTCACAGCATTATGTGCTGTATCTATCAGTTTGTAGTAGTATGGACTGTATCCATCTCTTTGTGGCATTATGGGCTGTAGCCATCTGTTTGTACCATTATGGGCTGTATCCATCAGTTTGTAGCAATATGTGCTGTATCTATTTGTTCACAGCATTATGGGCTGTATCTATCAGTTTGTAGCAGTATGGCCTGTATCCATCTCTTTGTGACATTATGGGCTATATCCATCTGTTTGTATCGTGATGGGCTATATCCATCTGTTCATAGCAGTATGGGCTGTCTCCATCAGTTTGTAGCAGTGTGGGCTACATGTATTTGTTCACAGCATTATGGGCTGTATCTAATCAGTTTGTAGCAGTATGGGCTGTATCCATTTGTTGCATTATGGGCTATATGCATCAGTTTGTAGCAATATGGGCTGAATCCATCTGTTTGTAGCATTATGGGCTGTACCCATCAGTTTATAGCATTACGATCTGTATGTATCTGTTCACAGCAGTATGGACTGTATCCATCTCTTTGTGGCATTATGGGCTGTATCCATCTGTTTGTACCATTAAGTGCTGTATCTATCAGTTTATAGCAGTATGGGATATATCCATCTCTTTGTGGCATTATGGGCGGTATCCATCTGTTTGTAGCATGATGGGCTGTATCCATCTGTTTGTAGCATTATGGGCTGTATCCATCAGTTTGTAGAAGTATGGGCTATATTCATCTGTTTGTAGCATTATGGGCTGTATCCATCAGTTTGTTGCAGTATGCACTATATCCATCAGTTTGTAGCATTAGGGACTGTATATCCATCTGTTTACAGCAGTATGGGCTGCAGCCATCTGCTTACAGCAATGTGGGCTGTTTTCATCTGCTCACAGCAGTATGGGCTATAGCCATCTGCTCACAACATTATGGGCATTATCCATCTGTTCACAGCATTACGGGTTGTATGCAACTATTCACAGCATAGTGGGCTGTATCATTCTGTACACAGCATTATGGGCTGTATCCATCTGTTCACAGCATTATCAGCTGTATCCATCTGTTGACAGCATTATTGGCTGTATCCATTTGTTTGTAGCAGTATGAGCTGTATCCATCGGTTCCCAGCAGTATGGGCTATATCCATCTGTTCACAGCAGTATGGGCTGTATCTCTCAGTCTGTAGAATATAGGTTGTAGCCATCTCTTCATAGCAGTATGGGCTGTATCCAGCAGTTTGTAGCATTAAGGACTGTGTCCATCAGTTTGTAGCAGTTTGGGCTGTATCTGTCTGTAGCAGTATGGGCTGTATCCATCAATTCACAGTAGTATGGGCTGTATCCATCTGTTTGTAGCAGTATGGGCTGTATTCATCTGTTTGTACCATGATGGGCTGTATCCATCTGTTCATAGTAGTATGGACTGTATCCATCAGTTTGTAGCAGTATGGGCTATATCTATTTGTTCACAGCATTATGGGCTGTATCTAATCAGTTTGTAGCAGTATGGGCTGTATCCATCTCTTTGTGGCATTATGGGCTGTAACCATACCTTTTGTACCATGATGGGCTGTATCCATCAGGTTGTAGCAGTATGGGCTGTATCTATTTGTTCACAGCATTATGGGCTGTATCTATCAGTTTGTAGCAGTATGACCTGCATCCATCTCTTTGTGACATTATGGGCTGTATCCATCTGTTTGTACCATGATGGGCTATATCCATCTGTTCATAGCAGTATGGGCTATATCTGTCTGTTCATAGCATCATGGGCTGTATCTCTCTGTTCGCAGCAATTGGGGCTGTATTTGTATGTTCACAGCAGTATGGGATGTATCTGACTGTTCACAGCAGTATGGGCTGTATCTGTTTGTTGCATTATGGGCTGTATCCATCAGTTTGTAGCAATATGAGCTGAATCCATCTGTTTGTAGCATTATGGGCTGTACCCATCAGTTTGTAGGATTACGGTCTGTATATATCTGTTCACAGCAGTATGGGCTGTATCCATCTCTTCGTGGCATTATAGGTTGTATCCATTGATTTATAGCATTATGGGCTGTATCTATCTGTTCACAGCATTAAGGGTTGTATCTATCAGTTTGTAGCAGTATGGGATGTATCCATCTCTTTGTGGCATTTTGGGCTGTATCCATCTGTTTGTAGCATGATAGGCTGTATCCATCTGTTTGTAGCATTATGGGCTGTATCCATCAGTTTGTAGCAGTATGCACTATATCCATCAGTTTGTAGCATTATGGGCTGTATATCCATCTGTTTACAGCAGTATGGGCTGCACCCATCTGCTTACAGCAGTATGGGCTGTTTTCATCTGCTCACAGCAGTATGGGCTGTAGCCATCTGCTTACAACATTATGGGCATTATCCATCTGTTCACAGCATTACGGGTTGTATGCAGCTATTCACAGCATAGTGGGCTGTATCATTCTGTACACAGCATTATGGGCTGTATCCATCTGTTCACAGCATTATCAGCTGTATCCATCTGTTGACAGCATTATTGGCTGTATCCATTTGTTTGTAGCAGTATGAGCTGTATCTATCGGTTCCCAGCAGTATGGGCTGTATCCATCTGTTCACAGCAGTATGGGCTGTATCTCTCAGTCTGTAGAATATAGGTTGTAGCCATCTCTTCATAGTAGTATGGGCTGTATCCAGAAGTTTGTAGCATTATGGGCTGTGTCCATCAGTTTGTAGCAGTTTGGGCTGTATCTGTCTGTAGCAGTATGGGCTGTATCCATCAGTTCACAGCAGTATGGGCTGTATCCATCTGTTTGTAACAGTATGGGCTGTATCCAGCAGTTTGTAGAATTATGTGCTGTATCCAGCAATTTGTAGCATTATGGACTGTATCCATCAGTTTCTAGCAGTATGGGCTTTATCCAGCTGTTTGTAGCAGTATAGCTGTATCCATCTGTTCATAGCAGTATGAGCTGTATCCGTTTGTAGCAGTATGGGCTGTATTCAGCAGTTTGTAGCATTATGGGCTGTATCCATGAGTTTGTAGCAGTATGGACTGTATCCATCTGTTTGTAGCAGTATGGGCTGTATCAATCAGTTCACAGCAGTATGGGCTGTATCCGTCAGTTCACAGCAGTATGGGCTATATCCATCTGTTCATAGCAGTATGGGCTGTATCCATCAGTTTGTAACAGTATGGGCTGTATCCATCTGTTTGTAACAGTGTGGGCTGTATCCATCAGTTCATAGCAGTATGGGCTGTAGCCATCAGTTCACAGCAGTATGGGCTATATCCATCTGTTCGTAGCAGTATGGGCTGTATCCATCTGTTTGTAGCAGTATGGGCTGTATTCATAAGTTTGTAGCATTATGGGCTATAGTCTTCTGGTCATAGCAGTATGGGCTGTATCCATCTGTTTGTAGCAGTATGGGCTATATCCATCTGTTCACAGTAGTATGGCAGTATCTATCTGTTGGTATCAGTATTGGCAGGCAGTGGGTTAGTTTTGCTGGGTCTTCAGAAGTGGAGCTCCTCTGGACTTTGTCATCTCTGTATCAACTTACAGAATGGTTACCGAAGGAGGCTTTTTGTCTCCTTTGCCCATTGTCATAGTTGTGTTTGACTATGTATCAAACTCTTAATGTTTGTTTTAACATATGATTTGTAGTTTACATTTGCTGCCAAGGCTATGCTAGACTGTCTACCAAGCTCTTAGTGTTTGTTGAAAGATATTGTATCTTATATGTGTTTTTATATAAGTTGCTCTTCTGGACACCATGAAAATGAGCTCTGCTCAATGGTGTCTCCTTTTCAAGTTTTTCAATAAACATGTTGATTAAATATATATTACTGTATCTAGATTTACTGTATGTATATCATCTAGCCATTGTTGTGCTGATTCCCTCTGCATCTTTTATTAGACAGTATGGAGTTATATTATGATAATCACAGAGTTTTAGCTCTGCAGACCCACATAACTGATATAAAACAGGACTCTTAATGGATCTGTTTTGTCTGAAGAACCAAAAGTTTTTATTAGTGAGAATGAACTGATATGGAGTGCTTAAAATATCATATTAAACAACACAATAATAATAGCTATGACAGTGTGGTGACTAAATCAACAGTGACAGAGCAGGTAACAGAAAAGTGCATAACAAGGCTCTCCAGGTAGATGTATATAATTAGATCTATGTATATAGCATATTGTTTTGTTCAGTCAGAGGGCATTAGTATGTGATGGCCATCTCGAATGTGTGTGTGTGTGTGTGTGTGTGTGTGAAAGATGTGTGTGTGTGTATATACATGTATGCGTATATATTTCTGCTTTTGGATGAGACATTAAACTGAGGTCCCATCTGCCTGTTCTGGTGGTAGTTCAGATGGATGTTAAAGATCCCATGGCAGTTCTCGAAAAGAGCAGGGGAATTTCCCCGGTGTCCTGGCCAAATTTCCCCCATTCATTAAAAATTACACCAACAGCTTAATCTGGTTCAATGTCAGTTGGCATCCATCTGTATCCCCCTCCCCTGGGATGAGGCTGAAAAGTGGCAGAATTGTCTAGTTCTCATTTCCTGGTCAACAAAAACGAAATAAATGTATATATTTGTGTGCGTGTGTGTGTATAATATATATATATAAATATAGTGCAATTTGCTCCTATAGTTAGGGGAAAATCTTCACTTCTATTTTAAACTCAAAACATTTTGCACTTTAATAACTTTGCAACTGTTCAAGCAATTTGCATGAACGTTTGCATGCACCATCAGGGACTGAAGATCTCTTGATGTGCCAAGTTTCATTCCAGTTGGATTTGTGGGTGCGGAGGTATGGAGTGTTAAATGTCACACCCCTATAGTTAGGGTTCAACGTTTGCATCTATGTTAAACTTGACATTTTGCACTTTAATATTTTCACAACTGTTCCATTGATGTGCATTAAATTATGTGTGTGCCATCAGGGTCCAAAGCTCTCTTGATATGGCAAGTTTCTTTTTGGTCAAATGTGTGGGTGTGGAGATACAGAAGGTCAAAAAATTTGTCAATTACTGTTTTTTGTCAAATTCTTTGTCACGCCGCTGTGCAAAAATGGTGTAGAATTTTGGTCTGAAATGTTTAGGGTATATATGTCTTAGGTCACAGTGGTGCCCTTTGAAGATTTGGTGAAAACATATTAATCCTTTCAAAAGTTATTACATTTTGACATTTCCCATTATTTTCAATGGGAAAAGTTAGATATTCACCTTGAAAAAAATTTTTTTTGTCGCAAATGGGGAATCATTTTTCATGCTTTTTGCAATTTAATTACTTCACAATTGTTCAACTGAATTGCATGATGTTTTGCATGCGCAATCAGGGACCAAAAATTTCTTGATGTGCCACATTTTATTCTGGTTAGATTTGTGGGTGTGGAAATACGGAGTGTCAAAAAAATGCGAAAATTACTGTTTTTCTGTAAAATTCTTTATCATGCCGCTGTGCAAATAAGGCTTGGGATTTCGTTCTGAAATTTTTAGGGCATAAAGGTCTTTTGTCACAGATGTGCCTTTTGAAGATTTTGTAAAAAGATATTAATCTGTTCAAAAGTTATTACATTTGAAAATTTCCCATTATTTTCAATGTGAGCCTTGAAACAGGATTCTGTTTTGCAAATGGTCAGTCCTGTGTTACAAACGAGTAATCCTTTGCTGTAAATGGGGAATCTTTTTTTCGTGCTGCCACCATCTTGTTTTTTCTTAGCAAGGCAAACAAAGTTAAAAAAACAGAAAAAAATTATGTTTTTTGAAATAGCCAACACGTGCTCTGCTACTTGGGACCCATGCTATTAGATTCTGGTGGTAGTTTTTTCATAAATCACCTGGAAGTGTTTTTTTAACATGCTGAAATCCTGTTTTGCAAATTTGAGAAAAAAGAATCACGAAACAGGATCCTGTTTCACAATTTGTGAAAAAGGATTTTTCCTTTTTTGCAAACTGGGAAAAAAGAATGCAAAAACAGGATCCTGTTTCACAATTTTCAGACAAATAATTTTTGTACAGTTGTTTTTGTGTCACTTCACAGTGAAGAAACGGTTTGGAATTTTGGTCTGAAATTTTCAGGGTACAAAGGGCTTGCTCAATAGATGTGCTTTATGCTGGTTTTGTGAAAGCATATTACATTGCTCTGGAGTTCTGGGGTTTTTAATTTTCCTTAATTTCCCATAGGATAACATTGTAATATGAGGTGTATGCAGTTCTTTATTTGTCACTCCACTGTGAAGACATGGCTTCCAATTTTTGAATGAAATTTTCAGGGTACAAAGGGCTTGCCCTACAGATGTACCTTTTGTGGGTTTGGTGAAAATATATTCATTTGGTGAGGAACTATACAGGTTTCAAATTTTCCTGTGATTCCCATGGGGAACATTGCAATGTGAGGTCTTTCTTTGGTACTGCACAGCGCAGGATGGGAGACGACTACAGTATTTTTAAAATTATGGATGGGCAAATATAGATACTGTTGTGGTCTGATGAGAACACAGGGTCAGGATGGCCATGCACTCCCACAGGGAAATAAGGATATGATTACAATATCTCAAAAATTATGGATGGATACTAGTGTAGGGCCCAGAGGGTTGTTCACTGCCACACTCAAATACGGCTACTATTATGGACTGATGTGAGTGCAGGGCTCTGAGGACCCTGCTCTCCCACAGGAAAATAAGGATACGATTGCAATATCTCAAAAAGTATGCATGGATGGGAGTGTAGGGCCTTCTGGGCCCTGCTCTCCCACAGGCAAATAAGGATATGATTATAATATCTCAAAACATAAGGAAATTCTTTGCAAAAACTTTGTTAATGGACTAGTTAGGGTTTCAGCATCAAAAGTAGAGAAATGATGTGTTAGGGTTTCTAACCCTAACACCTCGCCTCCACCCTGCAGGCAGCAACATGTATGGGGTGTGCCTTGGGGTTGTGAACCCTTTAATGGTCACCCCATTCTCATATGCTGTACCCATCCCAGCTTATTTACTCATGGAATGGGGTGTTAGGATTGACAACCCCAAGGCACACCCCATCTCTGTTGCTGCCTGTAGGTGGAGGTGGGTGGTAAGATTAAACCTTAACACATTTCCTACTTTTGATGCTGGAACTCTAACTAGTGAGATATATATATATATATATATATATATATATATACACACACACACACACACACACACACACATATATATACATACATACCATAGCCGTCATGGAAATATCAGTGATATTTTTCCCCAGTGCAGTTTAACCTTATGACATTATGAGTGGCACAGCCACAAGTGATACTAAAGGTCAAACTGCATGAGGAGAAATATCACTGATATTTCCATGAGGGACATTGCATATTTGGTTTATGCAACTGAGTTTTGTCCTTGGTTTTGTAATTTTAGTTGTATAATGCAATTTTTAATTTTATAGTTTTCAGGATGGCCAGCAGTCATTTCTTAGTTTGATGCTGAGTGCCCGATTGCTGCATATGTGTATCAGTAGGCTGTGCACCGGTTAAGAACAAGGTGAGAGAGCGAGCGGTTGTGGCTTCATGTAGAGGCAAATTAGCAGAACGACTTCTTCGTTATGTGGAGCAGGAGAGACTGGGTGGTCTAGGGAACGTAAATAGAAAAGCGGCAGTGACAGAAGTCAGGGGCTGGTACTGGAGTCTGAGAGGGACATCAGATGATAGTTCAGCTTTGTTTTTGTTTTTAATGGAGCATTTGGATGTGTAGAAAGTACTACTGTGGCCAGACAATTCAAAATGTGAACGTGGTTGGCAGGAGTCAGAGGGTAAGAAGAGAGGATTCTGAAAGTAAAAATGTGCCTGCTCACACTGCCAGCTCCATCCAGTCAGCACCTACAATGAGAATATTTTTGCTCATGGGGACCTAGAGTAAGAATACTACATTATTCTCTAGGTCTGGAGGGAGCAAATATATCACTGGTAAGTGCCAGAAAATATCCTTGCAGGTGTTGCCTATATATATATTTTTTTTTTTATAAAATGGCATTGGTAAATCCACAAACATGACTTGCTGAAGCATGTCACAAGACCGTGCACTAAATCTCTATAAATGCACAGTCAGGAGTGGAATCACTTTTTCCTCCCCCTGAAAACCTACTTTTGCAAGTGTAATGAGCCCCTCCAGGGTGTGCATTATAAGACTTTTAATGCACTCTCCAGGGGTGTAAGAACACTCAGCCTTCAACCTCATGTGTTATTACACCCCTGGGGCATGCATTATAATCCTATAATGCATACCCTGTCATGGCTTATTATACACACACACACACACACACAACACATGATAGACATCAGTGGTGTACTAGGACATATACCATTGAGGGGACCTCATGAGGTAATTAGTCACAAACCCAAAGGGCAAGTGGCGGTAATCACCTCATAAACTCCTCTTGGTGGTATAGTTCACAAGTATACTATAGTTGGCCATTGTTTTTTATGTAATACATTTAGATGGGTGCTGTTAGTTTTGATCACAATTGCGTATACAGGGAAAGAGTATACAAGAAAACAACTACTAAACACTTTTAATGGGGGAAAGTCCATCCGTGTAATATGTATCTGATACACAAATATAGTACTTATACTGCAGTTCTTCCCAATTTTAGATTTCCTGTTTGACTGATGAAGTAATAATATAAAGCAGGTGCTACTGCTGGTGCTTTCCTTGTAACATGAAGAAGAATCGGATGGCTTTTATTTCGAGGATGGTGAGGAGAATGAGCGTACCTTAAACATACCTGGACAGCTAAATTCATGTCTGCACAAAGACTAAGTTTTCAAGGAAAACAAAGCAGTTGTTTCATCCTTTTTTTTATACTGAATACACAAATTAAAATCAAGGTTCTCACACTGAAGCAACTGGTTTGGGCAACTGGTGGTAATTTGCAGAGTAACTGAGGAAACTGGCTTTTGCACAGAGGGTTACACACAAATCGAGCAGACCTAAAAGTTGGAATGTTATATAGTCGTACATTTGATCCCAATAAGTAAGCAATCATGTTCAAGATAAAACCAGGCTTCTACTTAGCCAAAGATCAGTTACTGCCTTTGGATGTCCTGAGGATTTCCATGCACATCCCAGAACTGGTCGGGCGGTATTGCCTCACTGGGAAGAAGGACAATTCTCTTCCTCTTTCTCTCTCTCGGAGTGAGAAGATAATTCAGTCTCTCCTGGGGAGCAGGCAGGTGTTAAATTGGTTTTGAGAACTTACCACCTCATAAGAGGGATGCAAAGATGAGAATTTCATTCTAAAATCCATTTTATTGCACCATACAGACACTCTCCTAGGCAGGACACAGATACTGACCACACAGCAACATGCCGACAGTGAAACCCCCACAGCGACACCACAACGGCAATGGACATTGCGGCAATGGGTGTTGCACAGTGACGGACTTTGCTGCAACGGGGGACATGCATCCAACTCCACTGTCTATGCAATGTGGAGTTAGATATCTAAAGTGGGGTGGGGGGCAACGCCCTCTACATTGCCTACAAGTGGATCAGTCGTGGTGTCGCTGTGTTGCCGGTCGCCATTGGGACACATCGGTCGTGGGATGTCACTGTGGTTCTGTTGCTGTGGGGACTCTGTCAGGGATTTCATTGGCTTGGTAAATCCGGCAGGACAGTGTCTGTCTGTATGGTGCAATGAAACTGATTTTTGAACGAAATTCTTGTCTTTGCATCCCTCTTATGAGATGACATACAGATTTGGTTTAGTTGCTGTATTGGTCCCTGTAAGAACAGATCCAGAAGCAAATGGCTTGATACCTTTTATAGGACCAACATGGATATTATAAAAAAACAACAAAGTGCCAAAGCTTTCGGACCAACCAAGTCCTTCCTCAGAAGCTTGACAGTTATTTAGAAAATCACATACCATTAACAGCCATATCCCGGGCCCATATCATACATAAAAAAACCCAGAAAGAATTCTCATTGGTTTAAAATACTCATTTAAGCCATAACTGCAGTTTAAATCAGTGGAACCAGATTTCACCAGTTTGTTTTTAGCTGAGGATTTTATGAGGTGGTGAGTGCTCAAAACTTTTTCTGGTATGCCATAGTTGGTTGCTTGAGCACCACATTCCCAGTGCACACTTTATGTTCGAACAGGGGTTAAATTGGTCAGGTGCCCACAGTAACTCAGTTCCACCTCCTCTTAAAAAATTGTAGGACAGTTCCATCACCTCTGTCATCTTTCTTCAGTGACTACTATAGGAGAGTTCCACCACCTAGAAATCTTGATGTGAGTTCTCCCACCTAAACTTTTCCAATTTAACCAGTGGGTGAGGGGACAATTGATGGGATAATTTTCTCTGTTTGTTTTTTTTTTTTTTGGCAGGGGGGTAATTCAGTCTGTCCTAGGGTTGTAATTCAGTCTTTTTGTGGGGTAAGTGAGTAATTCAGTCATTCCTAGTCGAAAGGGTAAGTCAGTCTCTCTCTCCTGGTGTGGGAGCAATTCCCTCCCTCCCTCCCTCCATCTCTCTTTGTTCTTGCCATGATTTGGGATACCTAAACCATCAGAATTGCAATGGAGCAACAAAGGCTCAAAACTGCTACAAAACCCCAATAAGTCACCCTTTAATGAATTGCTACTTTAAAAGGATAGCAGAGGGGCATCAAGGTAGTAGTCACAGGATGGCAGTGCAGTGCGACGAGTCCCCAAGGGGCCAAGCTGCAGGGAGAAGATCTTGGTTATTGCAGGAGTCAGACTAGGAGTGTTAGTAGAGGTTGGTATTGTATGTCTAGAACTTCTGATGAACACCTTGAGCAGACCTTGGGAGGATGGAAGGAGGATCTAACTGTCCTGAGAGGAGGAGAAGAAGAAGAGTGAGGAGGTAATAACAAGTTTAACCCCAATGTGTAGTCAGCTAGTTGAGATCTGCTACAGACATTGGTTGCACCACAGAAAGCCCCAGCTAAAGAAGATGTTTCAAGAGAATTTTGATTTTCTGTTTTTCCCCCCTTGTTATTATTAGATTAAAACTGAAGCTTTATTCATTTTTTTTCACCAATAGCCTGCTGAAGGTTGTCTGTGATCTAAGAAACCATATCCTAGCGGTAGTCTTGAGAGATGGTGGGGGATGAAAACAAGTTTCCTCATAAAGGATCTCTGACTAAAAGGGAAGGAGAAGAAAAGTAACCGGAGGGTTGCTTGGGCTAACAAACATCAGGGGTTACCTGTCGGTTGTTGAAGAAAGATTGTTGCAAATGTTATAAAACTTTGTTTTTCTTCCTTCTCCTTGTTGCCCCCCACTTCTGCAGCTACACGCTTCTCCATCGTTTGAGCCCAGTGCTGCTCCATTACTGGCCAGCAGGGAGCACAAGCATGCCCAGGCAGTCCCCACCTGTACACATCGTATCTCTATGCCTGCACCCACTGCACTAGAGAACTGGCGGTTGCTTAAGCAGTGAGGCATGGCTGGGTGTGCTTTGTGCTGAGATAATGGCATGCCTTGGGTGAGCCAAAGACCGAGTGCTTCCACTGCCCAAGAAGTGCAACTATCCCAGCATGAAAACACACCCTGGGAGGGCCTTATTGCATTTACGAAATGGGTCCATTAGTATTAGTAAAGAAACATATATATTCTTAATTTAAATAAGTAAAAATTGCTGACCTGGTGGCACTGAGGGTTTAGGCACTGGACGCCTTACCTTGTGCCATGCCAGCAACCTGGGTTCGGGAACTAACCTAAGTCATCGGGGGTTGGCCGGTGGGGGGAGGGCGAGGAGCTGGATTGAGCCACCACGAAGCAGTTTTCCTGGGGAGGGGTGTGGGGTTTTCCCGACTCTTGGCTGCCACTCAGTGGAGGACAGGTGGTAGTGCCAAGCCATAGGGAGCCCAGGCAATAGCCAAGGTGGGGTGGAAGAGGCTATAACCAGTGCCACAGGGTGCAAGTGCGCCTCCATGTACATGTGTCACTATGTGCTGGTGTCCCGGGACACTGGGAGAAAAACGAGAAAAACGGGGGAAAAAATCTGAATTAAAAAAAGAAAAGTAAAAATGAGCAAAAAGGTAAAAATAAGGGACAAAAAAAAAAGTAGTTCAATTCAACCATTGTAATTTTGCTGTTTGGCCAGTAGATGGCAGATGCCTTTTTTTGTTTGTTAAATAGAAGTGAATTGGCCAGCCCAGTGGCATGGAGAGTTAAGACACTGGACACCACACCTCTTGTCATGGTGCTGACCTGGGTTCAGGAATAAGCCCAGATTGCCGGGGTTGGGGGAGAGAACTGAGCATTTGACTACTGCTGTTCTCTCCCGGAGACAGAGAGCAAGCCATGCCACTCAAAGCACTGACAAAGCATAGAGGTGTGGTTGAAGGACAGTGGCTGCAACTTCAGATGGGACAAGTCAGCGGTAGGCATGTGGTGCATGTGTACTTCTACATGCATGCACGCTAGCGCCACTGCACTCTGCCAACCTTGGGGACCAGAAGAGTAGAAAATGGGTCTGGTGGAGCATGACACTTAACCTGCTCCCTGACCTGCGCTGCCACCCAGGACCACTGCCTCATCCTTGGGGGGGCCTCCACCATCCAGGCCAAGCGGGGGGGAGGGCAATCTATGGGGAATTGTGTGGTGAGATCCTGGAGGAGGCATGCGCCAGTTGAGAGTGGGCTGAGGCTAAGCAGGGACAGCTCTGTGGGTAAAAAGCTCAGTGGAAAAAAAAAAGTTAGTTGAAGTGTATTGATACAGCTATGCCTACTTAATATAAACAGGTCACTGAGGTCACAGACTTTTTTTCCTCCAGTGCTGGGGATATCAGCACTGGGTTCCGAGCTCCTCGGCCAGCCAGGTGTCTGGAGATTTTTCTATACCCATTTCATAATGATTTTTTCCTCGTTTTGTTAGTCCTGTCCCACATCCAGCTATTGAGAGCGCCATAGTTACACCCTTCCTCTGGCGAGGCAGGCGATCGGCTGCCTTCACAAGCAATGTCAGTGCTGCTGTGATTGGTGGGGGGGGGTGAACAAATGCCAGGTCTCCCATGCCCTCCTTCCCTAGGGACAGAAACTCTCATATGTACAATGCATTTGGGTCCCAGCCAGCCAGTGCTATGGGATTCTGCGGCTCGCACATGAAATCCACTCTCCGCAGTGGCAGCACAGTGATCTGCTGCCTTGACACCTGCCAGCCAAACTTCCACTGACTTGAGATTCTAGTACCGTATACCTTTCTGTGGAAGGTAACAGTGTATGATGTCATCAGCTGACCCCTTCCCCAGAAACACAGATCTGGTAGTTACATTGCCACTGGGGATACAGCCCCCGGAGTGGATTGGTTTACATGTTGGACATTTCAACACTAAAATTTGGGGAGCCCAGGGGAATCGGAAGGGCTTAGCGACAGTAACACACGGCCGCATAATGTTTGCAAAAGGAGAACCATAGGCATCTCCTATGGTGAAGTATTGGGGTGTTATTTTATCATAACATTGCCTCTACATTTGTCAGTATTTTTAATTAAAGCTGATTACTGTCACTTCTTTCAGCTGCTCATGGTCCAGTAACCTTCAGCCTTGATGGGTGAAGTGCATATCCATACCTGCAATTTGGGTTCAACAGGTCAAAGTTCACATTTAGATTTTTCACCATATTCTTGTGCAATGCATGTCTGATTCCTAAGAAACATACTCAAATGGCAGAAGGAGATCAAAGGTCTATCATGTCTGCCTTTACTACACTGTCCCACCCCACTGATGTACTGTGCTGATGGGTTGACTCCTGCCTCCCCCCGCTTCACCACCCAACCCCACGATGCCCACCCGGAATGTAAGACCCCTTACATTGTCCCAACCATGCTTAAACCCATTTAGGGCAACTGCCTCCACCACTTCCACTGGCAGTCTGTTCCATGGCTCCATCACCCTCATCATGAAGTAAAACTTCCTCATGTTTCCCCTGAACTTGCCCCCATCCCTCCTTGTGACTGAGTCCCTGTTTCTAACAAACAGACCCTCACTATTTACCTTGTTTATACCCCTCAAACTCATATGTTTCTATCAGGTTTCCTCCCCACTCATGTCTGGCCACCAGCAAGTACTGTGCATATTTAGGGCCACTAGTCATTCTTCATTAGATCTGTCTTGCTGACCTGGATCATCTTGGTGACTCTCTTCTGCACAAACTCCAGTCTGCCTTTGTCCTTTCTCAGGTGAGGGCTCAAAAACTGAATACAGCACTCAAGATGGGGCCGAACCAGGGATCTGTATAGTGGCAGTATCACCTCACTTCTCCTGCTATCAAAACCCTTCCCTCTGCACCCCAGCATCCTTGATGCCTTGCTGTGTGCTTTGCTACTGTAACTCATTTGCTTGAGGGAGTTACAGATGATGACCCCCACCTAGATCCCTCCCCCTTAGTGGCCAGCTTAACCCCTCCCATCCAGTATTCTGTGCATGGATTCCATCTCCCTAAATGCCTCACCTTGCACTTTTTGGCACTGAATCTCAACTGCAAGATCTTAAACCATCTCTCTAGCTTTTCTAGGTTCATCTAGAGTTCCCGTGCCCCTTTCTCATGGTTTATTCTGCCACACAGTTTTGTGTCATCAGTAAAGGGACACAGCTTGCCCCAGATACCGTCCCCTATGTCACATATGAACATACAAAATAGAACCAGTCCCAGGATCAGACCAGGCGGCACCCAGCCTGACCTCCCTGTTCCCCAACTTGGCCCCATTCACTACTACCCTCTGTTGCCTCCCCAAGCCAGTTTCATACCCACCAGACTAAACCCTGCTCCACTCCCAAGTCATCGGACTTTTTCAGCAGCCTCCTGTGTGGTACTGAGTCGAAGGCCTTGCTGAAGCCAGTGTTGAGCAAATCTGCTACCAGTCCTCTGTCTAGTGACCCAGTTGCAGAACAATCTCAGGTTGGTCTGGCATGACCTCCCTGACACAAACCCATGCTGCTTGCTGTCTTGTATTCCTGTGACCTCTAAATAGGCCACCAAGCCTTCTTTGACAGTGGCCTCCATCATCTTACCCACAATGGAGATAGGGCTGACAGGCCTGTAGTTGCCTGGATCCTCCCTGTCCCCTCCCTTGTAGAGTGGTACATCAGCGGACCTCCAGTCTGCTGGCATCACTCCCATCATCAGTGAGTTGTTAAACAGTTGAGTTAAGGGTAATTCCAGTTCTGCGGCCTATTACCTATGGATGCAGCCCATCCAGGCCCGGTGCCTTATCTTTCCTGAGGGCTTCTAGTCCCTTTCTCACTCAGTCTGTCATTATCTCTACCCTGCCCATTTCTTCTGTACCCCTTGTGGTGGACATTATACTGCCGTCACGTAGCGGTCCATTGTCCTCTAGCGTGAATACTGACCAGAAGTAATTATTCAGTACATTTACCTTCTACCCAGTGTCTTCCATTACCATCTGCCCCTTCACTAGTTTGACACCCCTTTTTCTTTTTTTTGCAAATGTACCTGAAAAATTCCTTTCCCCCACCTTTTACACCCACAGTAGCTCGCAGTTCGGTGTCTATCTTTGCCCTCCTTACTGTCACCGTTGCCTTCTTAAGTCTAGCTGGGTATTCCTGCAATTGTTCCTTCCCCTTGTTTCTCTTGCACTTACTGAAGGCCCTCCTTTTCTCCCTCATAGCCTCCCTCACCCCTTTTGAAAACCAGACTGGCCTTTTGTGCTCAATTGTTTTAGTGACCTTCCTTGCACAAGATTCCGTTGCCTGCGAGACAGCCCCCTAGATCCTACCCCACTGTTCCTGTACTTTCTCAATGTGGTCCATACCCATCAATTTCTCCTTATCCAGTTTCCCCATCTAGCCAAAATCTGCCCTTTTGAGGTCCTGAACTACTGTCTTCTGGGGGGGCCACTGTTCCCCACCACCAGTTTGAACCACACAATACTGTGGCCATTTGACCCCAACAGTTCCCTGACTGCCACCCCACCACCACCACTTCTGAACTGGTGAGTACCAAGTCGAGAATGATGTCCTGCCATGTGGGATCCCTGACTAGCTGCACCAGTAAGCAGTTGTGCAATGCATCTAGCAGTGCCCTTCCAAACTTAATGTAAGTACTTCCTTAGTGATTCTACATCACATGTGGAAAAGTAAGGTGCCTGTGAACTTCGGAATAAAGGGTAACATTTCTATATTTTCAATACCAATTTTCAACCACCACTTTTGAACTTAGGTAGGTGGACAGCTTGAGCAGTTCAGGCACAATATTAAAACTAACAGGCTGTAAACTTTGACCTTAGCAGCAATGTTCCAATGTCAATTTTGCGTGTCTTTTTTGTTGTGTGGGCTCGATGACCAGTACCCCATCTCCATCCCATGCTTTTATTTCTGGCAAGGACAGCCGGTCAGCTGCTGCCTTCATGCTCAACATTGGCACTGCTCTGATGTGATCAGGCAGAGGGCAGCTCAGCCCTTCCCACTCAGGAAGTTAGTACCTCACCCCCACGGTGCGCTCAGCCCCCAGCTGGTCCAACATCAAGCAACACGAGCCCAGTGCAGACCCTGCTCTTGGCTTGCCGAAGTTGCAGTGGAGGCAGTGGACGTGCAGACAGTACAGGCCTTCAGGGTAAGCCTGGTCACATTCCGGTTACCAAGGGAATTACAGGGTACCCTGAGTAGTAGATTGGGTGGGTGGGACATCTCAATAAAATAGTCCATGTTTAAACAGCATATTTGTTAATCTCTGCTCACGAAGGGGTTGGAGGGATCACGTTATGGACCTACAGTCCCTTCCAACCTTAACCATTAGGCTGCCAGTAGATTTAGAACATATTAAAATTCAAGAGGTGTATAGCTGCTATACTTATGCTTCGGAGTTACCCTTCCCTCATTACTATCACCAGTTGTTAAGCTGTAATCTTCAGCCAAGCAGACGTGCACTTTATTGGAGTCCATGCAGAATATCGCATAACTGTGGCCAAAGCTCTATTATGAACTGAGGATCGTAAATAGAGGAATCTGATTAGCCCAGAGCTCTTTGAAGCCATGATGATATTGGGCTACATCATCACGGCTTCAAAAAAGTTCCAGCACCACCAGCTTCCTTGCTCTCTACTGTCTGAGAACTATTTTTTCAAAATGTACTCCTACACCACCCAAAAACTCATTCATAAAATGTTTTAAAACCTGTTTCTTTTATTTTTTTGTTTATAAAACTTGAAACTTAGTTCATAATAGCAAAAAGTCACTCCAGGGTGTGGTATATCATGGGATATCGTCACTTCTCGGGTGGTTGGATGCATTCGGCCTGCGGCCTCATGCCCAACCACCTGAGGTGTGACTATATCCCATGATATACCACACCCTGCTTAAATGTATGATTTCAGTTTTCTGTCACCTCATTCACCTGATTCCCAAACCTAGTGTGTGTGTCTACCCTCGTTTAGGAATTCCACATAGGCTATCCCAAAGCTCAAGGTCAAAGGTCAAATGTTACATTTCCTCAGCGTTCTGGAGCATAGTGCACCCAAATCTGTCCAAACCTCATTCAACATGTCCACTCCTTTAGGAATTCCATACAGTATTGCACACCCCCAAGGTCGAAGGTCCAGTTTAGATTGCCTGGGACCCTACGTGTGGTGGTGTCTTTCAGGCATGGAAAGTTTACTCAACAAGGAATTTCAGACATGTTATTAAGATGCCAGTGGCAACAGGTAAAAGATCAAATTCACTTTTCCTTTAATTTCTCAAGTACTACACACCCAATTCTCTGCCAGCTTCTCATATGTGCCTTCTTAAAGAGCTCCTGACACAGTTGAGACAACTTTGAAAAAATGTAACATTTAGGCATAATGTAGCTTACATTTCCTGTTTTATTCTGTAATTCTCACCCTTATTTCCTTATTACTAAGGGCGTTTGCATGAATACAGTATCTCTGTCCTTTTAGCTCTGGCTGCCTGCCTACACCTGACATCATAATTCTGTTTATGATATCAAAATATGTTGTTGTGGAGATAATTATGATGTCATAAATAAGGAATTGTTACGTCATGTGTAAAGAAGCAGGCAGAGTAGATATAGTCTAGGGTATAAAGATCTTATTTTCGTACAACTGTCTTCAGTAATGAAGAAAATGGGGAATTAATTACTGAAAACATATGAAGTAATAAAGAAAATGGGATGGAGTGGAATATAAATCTTACTGTTTTCAGTGTTTTCCTGATGCTGTCAGAGGCTCTTAAATACTGCAATTCTGGGCAACATATTGAAAAACTGCTCTACGTAAATACTATGTAAGTGTGAATTAATTTTGTATATATTGTTTACCCAATTATGATGTAACGGAGTATTCCTTTGTATGTATTGTTAACCTCTCCTTTCCAGATCCATCTTGAAAATAAGCTTGCTCAACTATGTTTGCCTGGTTAAATAAAGATTTTGATTGATTGAAAAACTGGCACGTGTGACCTTTGACCTTTGTGATATAGGTGAAAGATTACAGTTGTATAGTTCTGTGTTTTCTTTTCCACTTTTCAACCACTCCTTTTGAAACTTGTTTGGTCATGAGCAATTCCATAAGCATAAATATGAAGCGAAGCAACCATGTTTTTAGAACTAAACATACAGATCACAGATTTGTGTTTTCATTGTCATTCAAGTGAATTCTCAGCCAGTTCTTCTCAGATATGGAGGGGGGAATACTTTTGTACCTAAATAGGGGGTAGTGATTAACTTAGGGTCCTTAGTGACTAAATGGGTGAACCATTGTGACTAACATAGGGGAAATCCTTAATGATTAACCTGGGGGGGAGCCTTCATGACTAATAGTGGCCCCTCAGTGGTTAAGCTGGAGGGCCATCAGTTATCTACTTGGGTGGGAGTACAAACCAGCAGTGTCTTCAGTGAAAATTTGAATACATCTCCTTGAGGAAAAACTTTACAAATCTTACAAAAATGATTCAGGAAGAAGCATGTCCCATCAGATGTTCTAATGACCTTGTGTGACAATATAGCCTGCATTGCTTTTGACATCTGGTACAACACAGTGCCCTGCCAGAGATATTCCCATTTCATGTTGGTATTCAGGGAGGGGGGTGGCTTCTGATCATCCTCCAACAAAAGCTACATTCAGAGTAGGGGGCTCTCCCTTTCACTTTCCATTCACAAAATAAGCATTTGATCTCCCCCTTTGGGATGGGGCTTTTATACCATGGTAACAATGATGAATGCATGCAAATCAGCAGACAGCTGTGGGCATTTCACAAAGCCCAAAACCGGGTGCACATGGTACGTTTTGTCAGTGCGCAGTTTAAAAATCTGTCCTGCAGGCTGAGTGAGTGGAATGTTTCATAGGTCACTTATATAATACAACTGGAACAGGGTCTCTCCGTTTCTGTGATGGCGTGTGGGAGTGAAGGCACACGCCGTCCCAATCACATTTCGCTTTTGGAAAGTCTGCTGCTCTCTGTAAATCATTACTGTGAAGAGTGCATCATGTGTCCTCCTGGTGGTGACAGAGAGCCACAGTGGTGGGTGAAAATCAAAATCCGCTGTACAGAGCAAGGATGCTGGATAACCACATATGGAGGTGCTCTTCAGAGTCTCATCCTGTCACCTATATACAGTACCTCTTGAAGGTTAGGGTCGTGAGAGGTGGAAAGGGTGTGCCTAAAAGGGCATGAGAGAGGGACGAAGTAAGGACTGAGACATTTCTGCAAGGCAAAAAACGGCTTTTTTTGTTTTTATTTCCGCTCTAAATGGAAACTTCATATTCTCGCATCTCCTGCAAATAAAACACACACATATATATTTGTATACACGGTTGTTGGTGTTTTTTTTTTTTGACAGCTTAATTTAGCAAGGCTTGATCTTTAAGGCAGTCCTGGGTCCAGGATTGATGATTTTCAGATTATTGTGACTGAGATGGGGTCAGTCCCTCCCCCGATGAACTGTATACTGTTACCCGTGATGCTCTGCAGCAATGATTTCCTGTCTTATTTTTTTTATGGATTATATACAGAATAATTAACTCCTGTTACTAGGTTTACATGAGTTGGTTATCGATTACCTTGTCTTCAATTCCAGGTAATTGATCACTGACTCCGTTCCCGTTTACATGAAGGGCAGCATGCAATGCACCAAGAAGAGAATGGGTTTACATGCAGGGTAATATTCAATTGATTACTATGTAATCAGTTTTACCCTGGATGTAATAGAGTACATGTTAACTGAGCATGCACGTGGGATCGGTTCCAGTTCCAATCCTGTCTACAAGTCAAGACACAGCCAATGCCCAGGTAATCAGTGCACTTGTTCGGTGCTCTTGGACTGATTTCATGATCGGTTCCAGTCATCGCTAGAGCTGTTTACATGCAAGGTTAGAGTTGGTTACCAAGCAACTGAGTAGTCTGCAGTCGATTCTAACCCTGCACATAAATGGGGTAATAACAGACAGAGTGTGTGTTAAAAATGACCAGATTCTCAACGAGTTAGATCATTGACATCAGTGGCCCAAGAGCGAAGCTCGAGTGCCTTCTGATACCACCTGTCTAATGAGGTGTTGAGAATCTGCAGTTATTAAAGGGGAACTGTCATCAACAGTGTTTCTTAATGTCTCAAAGCCCATAAAACGCTAATTTGAGTAAGCCATTGTATTTATGTGTGAGTCTTTGCAGTCCAGAGTTATTCATATGTAAATCAGCCCGTAATTAAGGGCCGGGGGCAGCCGCGTGTTTTAGGCTCCTGACAGGAAATGTCGCCGAGGAACTTAGCCCTCCATTTACTGTAGGTTAAATAGGAAATCATCTGTTTTATTAAGTGTGTTTTAAGGTGTTATTACAACACTTTCTACATTTCTAGTAATTGTTTTGTATGTGCATTAAAACTAAGTTATCACTTTAACATTTCAAACTGTTAGTAATAATAATGCATCTTTAGGATTGCTTTAACCTGTGGGCTATACTGCCAGCTGATCATCAAAACTACACATATCTCAAGGCTGGCTCTGTGGTGTCAACAGGTACTGGGGCCCCATATCAGGATTTTTAAACCCTAGCTGTGTTCATGTCAGTACAGTTTTCTGGGGCTGCCACAGCACCAACTTCTGTCTTATTCCATTCCCTCACTTACAGCCTTTTCTCTTACAATTTCAGGTGTGAACTCAGGTCTACAAGATGCAAATGTTGCTCCTGACCTACTGACCTGGCATCATGGGGGCCAGGGCCAGCCTTGAAATGTGTAGTTTTTGATTTACAGCTGGCAGTACAGCCTAGAGGTTAAAACCAAGAGCTGTGAACAAGCTTCTTTCGTCCAGCAGAATGCGTTTTTATTCCAACATGCTCTTCTTGTATATTGTGTGACCAGAACAAGTCACTTAACCTCCCTATGGTCCCAAAACACACCCAGAAATAAGTTGTAGTTGTGTGCCTTTGCTGGACAAAGACAGTAAAAACTATCTGAGCGTGTGTTACGATTCTGAAAATATTATGCTCTTTCTATCCAGATTTGACTTGAAAAGAAAAAAAAATGGGACACCATTAATAGTTTATTAATTGCAAAAACACATAGATGGACAACATTGTTAAAACATGCATAATCGGAACTGCATTATTAAAATATAGAATAATATATGGGCGGGTGTGTATAACCAGAATTTTACACACACACACACACACCACGGTATGGGGTACTACATTAACCCCAAGAGCAAAGTCCAAGGGGTTTATAAAAACATCCCACACCAAGGGTGTGTGCAAAATTCTGTTTTTTACACCCACCCACATTGTTTTTTAACTGATGTTGTGTATGTTTTGTGGTTTTATTGAATTGTTTAGAATGTTACATGTAAAGAAACATAGAATTTGATGGCAGATAAGGACCGCTTGGCCCACCCAGTCTGCCCATTTCCCTACCTAATGGATAAGCTGCAGATCCTAGTTAACCAGCAGCCTACTTCTTTCTACTCCCACCCCCTAGAATTGCCTTATGACTGTCCCATGCATGCTTGAAGTCAACCACTGTTTTTGACTCCACAACCTCCTACGGAAGGCCGTTCCATGCATCCACAACCCTCTCTGTGAAACAAATACTTCCTTACATTACCTCAGAACCCCCCCCATCTTCAAATTGTACCCCCTTGTTCTTGCACACCTCTTTTTTTGAAAGATGCTACCCTCTTGGACTTTGTTGATTTCCTTGAGGTACTTGAAAGTCTCTATCATGTCTCCCCTCTCCCTCCTTTCCTCGCAGCTATACATATTAAGCTCCTTTAGTTTCTCTCCATATGTCTTCTGGTGCAGACCCTGCACCATTTTAGTTGCCCTCCTCTGGACAGCTTCCATTTTGTCTATGTCCTTGCGGAGATTGGGTCTCCAGAACTGCACACAGTACTCCAGATGGGGTCTCACCAGCTGTCTGTACAGAGGGATAACAACTTCCTGTTTTCTACTGGTGATGCCTCTCCCTATGCATCCCAGTATCCCCCCAGCCCTCCTTACTGCCCTCTCACATTGCTTGCCCACCTTTAAGTCATCTGATATGACTACCCCCAGGTCCCTTTCCATTTTTGTTGTTGTTAGTATCTCACCCCCCATTGTGTACTCTTCCCCTGGGTTTTTGTTTCCCAGGTACATTACCTTGCACTTCTTAGCAATGAATCCAAGCTGCCATACATTTGACCATTTCTCTAACCTTGCCAAGTCCCTTCTCATTCTTTCCACCCCACCTTGTGCATCAACTCTGTTGCAGATCTTTGTGTCATCTGCAAGAGACATACTTTTCTTCCAGTCCCTCTGCAATGTAGCATAAAGACATTGAAGAGGACCGATCCCACTACTGAACCCTGCTTGCCCACTAGTAACCCCCTTTCTTCAGAGTGGACTCCATTTACTATTACCCTCTGTGTCCTATTCTCCAGCCAATTCTTTACCCAGGCTATCATCTTGGGACCACTCCCAGGCTAGCTAACTTGTATATTAATCTTTGTGTGGCACTGTGTCAAATGCCTTGCTAAAGTCTAGGTAGGCCATGTCCACAGCCCCTCCCTGATCTACTACTTTGGTCACCCAGTCAAAGAAATCCATTAGATTCGTCTGGCATGACCTTCCTGCTGTGAATCCATGCTGCCTTGGGTCCTGAGCTCCTCTGGCCTCTAGGTACTTGACAATTCTTTCCTTCAGAAGTGATTCCATCATTTTCCCTGTCACTGAGGTTAAACTAACAGGTCTGTAGTTTCCTGCTTCTGCCCTGCTCCCACTTTTGTGAAGGGAATCACATCTGCCCTCCTCAGTCCTCAGGTACCACCCTCCTCCATGATTTGTTAAAGAGGGTAGTCAGTGGTGTCACTAGTTCTACCGTTAGTTCTTTTAAATTCTGGGATGAATCATCAGGCCCCATTGCTTTGTCCACCTTCAGTTTTAAGAGTTCTTTCAGAACCCTTTCTTCTGTAAATGGGCTGGTATCAACTTCTGTATCCAGAGTGTTTCTATTGTTTGTTTTGGTTACCTCCCCCTCTTCATTTGTAAATACCGAGCAAAAATATTTGTTTAGTATCTCTGCCTTTTCACCGTCACCTCTGCCACCCCTCCCTTTATTAAGCCTCACTATCCCTCCTTAGTCTTTCTTCGCTCCCTGACGTACCTAAAAAAGGTTTTATCCCCCTTCTTAACTGAGTTGGCTATCTTTTCCTCGGTTCGGGCCTTTGCTGTACTGACTGCCTTCCCAGCTTCCTTTTGTTTTAACTGATACAATTCTCTGTCTTGCTCCTTCTGTGATTCCTTGTACTTTCTGAATGCTTTCTTTTTCTCTTGACCCTTCACTGCTACCTCCTTTGAGAACCATAGTGGTTTCGTACATCATTTTGTTTTGTTTATCTGCTTCACACAAAGGCTTGTTACCTCTGTGATGGCAGTTTTATTATTCCCCATTGTTCATCCACCCCTCCTTCCTGCCCATTTGCTAGTGCATTCCTTAGGCACTCACCCATTTTGGCAAAGTCAGCCCTCCTGAAGTCCAGTACTTTTGCCTTTGTATGGCTTGACTCTGTTGCTGTGTTTATTGTGAACCATACTGTTCGATGGTCGCTAGTTCCCAGATGGCTACCCGCTTCTACATCTGTGATCCTCTCTCCATCTCCATTTGAGAGAACCAGGTCTAAGATTGCTCCCTCTCGAGTGGGTTCCAATACTAGTTGTCTAAGGCATGTCCTGCAGGCATCTAGAATAACCCCACTCTTAGAAGTGGCTGCTGCAACTGCACTCCAGTTAACATCTGCATATTCAGATCACCCATCAGCAGTATCTCCTGTATCTGCCATTCTAAGTATACTTTCTATCATTTCCTTGTCCATTTCCTCCCCTGAGAGAGGGTCTGTATCTAATCCCTGTGCGTGATTGTGGTGCCATGCCTGCCTCAAATTGACCCACAGTGCTTCTTCTCCTCCTCCCTGTTTACCCTTTTGTTCTGTTGCTTTGATTCCTTCCTTATGTAGAGAGCTACTCCTCCTCCTCTTTACCCTCCTCTCCCTCCTGTAGATAGTGTACCCTGGTATGTTTACGTCCCAGTCATGGTTCTGTGTACCATGTTTCTGTGACTGCCATGATATCCAGATGTTCTCCTCCATCAAGGTCACTAATTCAGGAAGCTTGTTACCCAGACTATGGGCATTGGTACTCATTGCTCTCCATTTTTGATGGCTTTACCTTCTGTAGCAGCATCCCCACTGACCTTTCTACCTTGGTCTTTTTCATTTAGTACCCTGTTTTGTAGGGGGAGGCTGGGATTTCCCTGCTGCTTATCAGTGCCTCCCCCCTTGACTAGTTTAAAAGCTTGCCAATGAAGCATTTAAACAGACTGCCCAAAAGACTTGTTCCCTTCCTGGACAGATGCAGACCATCCTGCCAGTATAGGCGGTGTCCCTCCAGGTGGAACCCCAGTCCCCAATGAAGCCAAACCCCTGTGTTCCACACAATTTTTTCAACCATTCGTTAAACTGCATGATGCAAAGTACCCTCCCCTCACCCATGCCACTAACAGGCAGCACCTCTGAGAAGGATACTGTGTGTGCTACTTGTCTTAGGCCCCTCCCCAACTCTACAAAGTCCTTCTGCACTGCTCTAATCTCATGATGAGCCAAGTCATTTGTCCCTAGGTGGACAATGACGTCCAGCTCAGACTCCCGTGCAACTGTTTTTGTGATCCTAAGGATGGCCTCCTGTCCTCAAGCCATGGCACCAGGCAGGCACCTTACTTCAGTTTTCCCTGCTCCCTCCAGTTCTATCCCCCTAATAATTGAGTCCCCCACCAGGAGTTGCTTCCTTTCCCTGTGGTGCCCTCTGCCTCATTCCTGAGGGCCTCCCTTGTGACAGTTGTCTGCAACCTCTTTAGTCTCCTCTGCGGGTGCATCCATAGGGGAACTATGCTCCCCGAGAATGGTGTATGGATTGTGGAGTGGAACAACTGACTGGGTGTGCCTTTGTTCCACCACCCTTACCCTCCCTGAGCCCACTGTGGTCCAACTGCTGTACTTTCTTCGCAACCTCTGAAGTAGTGGTGGTGGCTCTGGTGCTCCCTGGATGGGGGAGGTTCCCTTACTACTGTCCAGTGCGGCCTGAAGATGGGCAACTTCCTCCCTCAGGGCAGAGAGTTGTCTGCAAACAGGGCAGCATCTCAGCCTCCAGAAAGACTCCCGGAAGACTGCTGCCCCACAGCCATTACATTGCACTACTCCCCACATGTCTGTCTACCTTAGGGTTTTTGTGTGTGTGTGTGTGTGTGTGTGTGTGTGTGACTGGTTTGTTATATAGAAATATATATATTATATAATGTGTATGCTTATGTTGTCAGTGCAGTGTGCTAGAGAGGATATGACAGTGATATGCACCTTGCCCTCTTGAGGAAATGATGTCAGAACCCCAGGTATAAAGGAACTATTTCCAGGGGTGGGTGGGGTGAGGGTGGGATGGGTTTGGGCCCTCACGAAACAATCAGCTAAAAGCTCTGATCTACCGCTGCGATGAGTGCCTTCCTGTCAGCAAGATGCCCTACACGACAATTTGACAGAGAAAATACCCTGCTAATCAAACAGAGAAAGATCCAAACATCCAAGTCAGACACAGGTAAACCTCCCCAGCCCCAAAACAGCCTGGTGACTTGTGCTCTGAAAGCAGTCAGCCCCAAAACACGTCAGCTGTGCACAAGGACAGACACAGTAAACAGTATTGAGTCGCTGTGGGTTTAAACTCTTCCTGCACTGAAAATCTTAACAATTGTAACAAAAGTAAATCAAGCTCCACCTCCCTCTGTTGATTGAAAGACTGCCTTTTCTGATAATTCTAAGTTCCGTATTTCACCCTTCAGTTAGAAGTATCCTCCACCTGAAGAATATTAACTTTCCTAAGGAATCTGCTTCAAACCAAAGACAACTGTAAATTGTAAGGTTCACCTCCCTCTGTTGTGCGCACAACTCGCTTTCTTGCAAATCCTAAGTCCACTGTTGCAGCTTCCAGCCAGAGGTAGCTTCACCTGAAGAATCTTAAAGCGCTCTGGTATCTGAATTGTGCTATAGAAATAAAATTATTATTATATATTATTTTATTTAATTAATGCTGATGTTTTTTCCCTTTCAGCACAGTTCAGTTAGTGCAGCACTTCTCTCAGAGATAGACACACACGCACACACACACTTCACATAACATACACACAGACGTGCGTACACACACACACAGCCTGTCTCTCCCTTTTTTTCTTTTTTTTTTTTTACATTTCAATGGGAATGGCATTCTGGAAAGTTGTGGTCCATTGGCAGAGCTGCAGCGTGTAAGACACGCTCGAAGGGCATGAGAAGCAGGATCAACCAGATTCATTTGTTTCCTTTATGGTAGAAAATCCCATTCCATCCAAAGTATTTCAGTAAGAAACTGTTATACTTTTAACTTCATCAAAAAAAGTAAAATACTCTTTTAATGATGCATTTCAGGTTATGCATGTTTTAACAGTGTTAAAAGACAAAAAACCTCTGTGCGTAAACACTGAGGCAAGGGTTACCCCAAAGGGCATTTGGCTGGGAAGCCAAGTTTCAAGAAAATACAAAATCACACATGCCCCCACAATGCAAAGCATCATGGGCTGCATATGCAAATCACCACAGAATGTTATGCTGGTCCAACTAAGCAGGAATTGCATGGTGCCAAAGGCCTCTCACAGTTTACAAAGGGTGCTAACAGAAGACATGAACGCGTATTAAGTCCTACCAGGACTCATCAGTATGCCTCATCTGTTTGACACCCCAGTGGAATGGACCACTACCCTAAGAGCAGTGTGCCTGGGATATGTTAGTGAACCCATTAAAATAAAAAAATATTTAAAAGACAAAGAACCTCTGTGCGTAAACACTGAGGCAAGGGTTACAAAGGGCATTTGGCTGGGAAGCCAAGTTTCAAGAAAATATGAGTCCTGGTAGGACGTAAACACGTGTCTCATGTCTTCTGTTAGCACCCTTGCAAACTGTGTGAGAGGCCTTTGGCACCATGCAATTTGCTTAAAGTTGGACCAGCATAACATTCTGTGGTGATTTGTATATGCAGCCCATGATGCTTTGCATTGTGGGGGCATGTGTGATTTTGTATTTTCTTGAAACTTGGCTTCCCAGCCAAATGCCCTTGGGTAACTCCTTGCCTCAGTGTTTATGCACAGAGGTTCTTTGTCTTTTAAAAGTTTTTATTTTAATGGGTTCACCACAATATATCCCAGGCACACTGCCTTAGGGGTAGCTGGTCCATTCCACTGGGGTGTCAAACAGATGAGGCATACTGATGAGTCCTGGTAGGACGAAACACGTGTCTATGTCTTCTGTTAGCACCCTTTGCAAACTGTGTGAGAGGCCTTTTGGCACCATGCAATTCTGCTTAAAGTTGGACCAGCATAACATTCTGTGGTGATTTGTATATGCAGCCCATGATGCTTTGCATTGTGGGGGCATGTGTGATTTTGTATTTTCTTTTAACAGTGTTGTCCATCTGTGTGTTTTTGCAATTAATAAACAATTAATGGTGTTCTAATTTTTTTCTTTTCAAGTCAACATGCTCAGATTGTTTTCACTGTCTTTGTCCCAGAAAGGCACACAACTACAATAGAGCTTGTTTCTGGGTGTGCTTTGGGACCACAGGGAGGATAAGTGACTTGCTCTGGTCACACAATATACAAGTAGAGCATGTTGGAATTAAACTCCATTCTGCTGGATGAACAAAGCTTGTTCACAGCTCTTTGCTTTAACCTCTAAGCTATGCTGCCAGCTGTTAATCAAAAACTACACATTTCAAGGCTGGCCCCATGATGCCAGGCCAGTAGGTATGTAGCTACATTTGCATCTTGAAGACCTGAGTTCACATCCGAAATTGTAAGAGAGAGAGAGAGAGAGAATGGAATAAGACAGAGTCGATGCTGTGGCAGCCCCAGAAATCTGCACTGACATGAACAGCCAGGGTTTAGACATCCTGATACAGTATGGTGCCCCAATACCTGTTGACACCACAGAGCCAGCCTTGAGATGTGTAGTTATTAATGATCAACTGGCAGTATAGCCTACAGGTTAAAACAATCCTAAAGATGGATTATTTTTACTAACAGTTTGAAATGTAAAGGTGATAACTCACTAGTTTCAATGCACATACAAAACAGTTATTATAAATGTAGAAAGTGTTGTAATAACACCTTAAAAAACACTTAATAAAACAGATGATTTCCTATTTGACCTACAGTAAATGGAGGGCCAAATTTCTCTGTGACATCATTTCCTGTCAGGATCCTAAAACACATAGCTGCCCCCCAGCCCTTAATTACAGGCTGATTTACATATGAATAACTCTGGACTGCAAAGTCTCACACACAAATACAATGGCTCTCTCAAATTAGCTTTTTATGGGCTTTCACACATTAAGAAACCCTGTTGATGACAGTTCCCCTTTAACACAGAAGGGTTTTGTTATTTCCTATAATACAATTTAAGCATGTTTTACCATACCAGTGGTATACATTAACCCATGGACATTAGCATAGGAGCCGACTCCATGGGTGCTTAAGCACTCACAAAATTAACTTAAGCACCCTCAATTTTTTTAAAGGGCAGCATGCAAAGACAGATTACTAGGGAACCTGGTCACGGGAAGAATATTGCCTACTGGCAGTGAGCACCCTCAAAGGTTCAGAAAAGCTGGCACTCCTCTACATTAGTTTAATTGTACTGTGATTTTAACTGTCAATTTTGAATTGGCGCACAATGCTTTCCTCTGATTGACTGCTGGGTTGTGGATAGCTCAGTTCACCTTCTATGATGCCCCAAAGTGGAAGTGCGAATCTGATTGGTACAGCTGTGAAAAATTGTTCTTCATATTCTGTAGTGTTAAGAGCAACAGATTCAAGTGTCTCAACACTCCGAAACGTGAAGAACAACTTTTCCAAAACTCAATTAAAGCATGCCTACAGTGTATTATAAAAGGAATTGCTGAGAAACACATATACAGTACATATGGTAGTGAATACATGCAAGGGCAACTCAGGGAGTGAAATGGGGGAAGGGGGGCTTAAGCCTCTTTAAAGTGTTACTTTTTTCATGAAACTATCTTATTGGCTCCTGTTCCAGAGGCAGAATTGTTTTCTTTCTTTTTTTTTATTCTCTTTGTAGGTCAGCTATTCTGGGTTTACCTTCTGATCAGTTTCTGGAAGGCTCCCGCTCAAGGTCACCATCTAGTGACCCAGACTTCCTTCATATGAGTTCTCTGGACCTTCAGTGACCAGTCCCATGCCCTGGCCTCCCCTTTCAGCCTGGCCAGGACCTATTTGGAGAGAATCCTGGTTCTTTGACACAGCTCCTAAGGGGAAGGGCCAGGTATTCAGCACTCCATCTTGAGCATGAGCAGTGAGCAGCTGTCATCCTATACTCAGCCTTGGGATGGGGGGGCCTTTTTGTCCTGCCCCTCCACTCTGCTGGGGCATACTAGCAACAGTCATAGGTGGGTGGTGCCTGGTGAAGCACGCACATCACTTGACTTATAGCACCGCTGCTTACAGACCCCCAGGTGTTGCTCGAGAGTGACACCAACCTCCCACTGCACTTGGGGAGGAAAGCATCCTCACGGATACTCTGAGCCCTTTGTGCCACCCTCTGATTATGCTGTTTTGGGATTGGGGTGAACTCAGATTGACCGCACGTCAGAGCATTCCCCCACTGTTTAATGCCACAGGGCTGGACAGAATTATCTTTTGTCTTAATCAGCTTCCCTCTGCTCTTCAGAGCTAAAACCCTTCCTCATTCTATTTAACATGGAATTTGCTGGCAGGAAAGGACCAAGAGACCCATCTAGTCTGCCCTATCTCCCTGCCTATTACTATTCCTAGGACCATATTCGGTCTCAGGTGTCCCTCCCCTCCTTCCTTTCCTTTACTTATTATGCCCATGTGCCTATCCCATGCATGCTTGAAGCCCCCACTGTCTTCGCCCCCACCATCTCCTCTGGCAGGCTGTTCCAGGCATTCACCACTCTTTCTGTGAAGAAGTATTTCCTCACAAGTGACAACATCACCTTCCTTCTCCTGCTAGAAATCTCCCTCCCTGGGCACCCCAGCATTCCACTAGCCTTGCCAACTGCCTTGTTACATTGCCGTGCCTCCCTGAGATCATCAGATATGATTACATATGAGTCTGTGCACGGTGTCTACAGCAAAGTTTTCATGGGACTCATTCAGAGCCAAGTCTCACTCCTAAAATCAAAAGATGAACATTACACTTTTAAAGGATGCCTCAGTTTAGGTTTTTAAATCTCACTCTCCTATAACAACATTTATTATTAATTTAAGTGGAACGGTTACAAATCTCATGTTCTGCTTTCCTCTCATCCTGACAGCAATGCTCAAATTTAGTTTCCTTAGCTAAGGTTCACCAATATACACTCAAGGATCAGGGGGTCCAGGGCATAGATCCTAGGGAGCCGTGGGTCTGGAGTTAAAGATCAAGCCTTGTCGAGGGTCATGAGAGATGAGGAGGAGGATGTAATGCAGTGGTCTGTTGGAGGGATCAGTGAGCGTTAATATGGCTAATGGCATGCCTGGCAATGTTCTTGCTGTGAAGTTGCCATGATGATGCAATTGGACCCAACCCACGTAAGCGATAAGACCTGATGGTATGGGGTGTTAAGGGATACCCCCACACCTAGGGCATAGGGAGGCCCAACACCGCAAGTGGAGGACGTTACAGTCCCAGAAAGTGTGGGTATCCCCCCCCCCAACACCTCACACCCTGAAGGGTCTTACTGCGCCTAGAAAATGGGTTTTACAGTAAGAAAAAAAAAAACGCAAAACATTTAAAGAGCAAGTTTTATACGTGAAATAGTCCTTATGCAGGAACTCTGCAGTGTTTTTTTGTTTTTTTTTTGGTAAAGGGCTCTGTTGCCTGATAAACTTATGCCTTATAGCTGCTGTCAGTCAATCAGGTTTCACGATTTTTTCAACCCATTTTCTAAATGGTACTAGTGATCAGTGCTATAGCAGTTGCAAAATATTCACCAAAAAACTAAAACAAGGAAAATATCAGGTGTTTGATGTGTTTTGAATGTCACCAAATCTGATTGTCTCACTACCATCAGTGCCGAAGCTGCGAATCCTGAATTTTGCCAATGAGACCAAGATCTGCTTCCGCACCAAATGATGTGCATGTGAACGTGACCAGGTTATGTTGAAAGAGTTCACAAAATCTGCAGCTTCCCCCTAGTTTCATGAAATGTTGCCATTTTTTACGTTAAAGTCTAAATGTTCACAAGAAAATCTACAGAATTGAGAGATGTTTTTATTCTGCGGAGATAAAACCTTTAGTGGGTGAACAAATGGTTTAGATTCACACGTTTTTGAGACCCTTATGGATCTGCTCTTATGGTCTCCTCATCAGAGCTAAAAAGCTTGTAAACCTGTACTCCCTGTTAGCCTAATAAAGGTTTCCTCTCTGCAGAGCAAAAAAAAAAAAAAAGATTTTTTTTAATGGCTAACTGGGCACATGCCAAACAGTCTCGAGAAATATCTACAAATCGCCCAGAACTAAGCTGCCCCAATGGTGTGGAGGGCTGCCATTTTGGCGACCCAAGCTTGGAAATGGACATGGGTTGCTCAGGGGGGTCGGTGGGGGAGGGAGGATTGAGCATTTCTAGGACTGTTCTCCTCCCTCAGGGAGGGGATTATGTGTGTCCTACTTGGCAGCTACCAACTAGAGGAATCTAGATGGCGGCACAGTGGAACGCCAGGGGAAAGGGTGCCTGCCAGCAGAGGCTGGGGGGGGTTGTCTCCATGGAGGTGAAGGTCACACATAGCGTCATTGCACAGGGCGGGGAGTCCTCTGTGCAGACAATAGTGGAAACTCCCCCACCATGGTGAGATGACGTCCTGATCCCCCACCCCCACAGGCCCCACATCAGCAACTGGACGCCTCTGACTAGATCCTGTGGCAGAAGATCACTGGAGCCAGGTAAGTCCCAGAGAAGCTGGGTGATGGGAGGGGCTGGACCAGATGGGGGCAGGCCGGCGACTGAAGGAGAAAAGTACTGACTGAAAACATAAAGATGTCACGGAATGCTGCAGTTTTATCTATGAATAGTCTGTAAAACTAATTTTGTCTAATTAATTATTCATCAGGTAAAGTAGCTCATTGATTGTCTGCCATGCCAGTCTGAAATCTCTTAGAAATGCCCCACACGGCAGAGACACTCAGCTGATTGCTAGCGCCACTCTGCTTAAAACCTTAAGAAACTTAAAAAAATAAACAGTAAAAAAGAAAACTTATTGCGATTAAACTTATAATCGCAATAACAACCTCGAAGCCAGTCATTTCCGTGGATTAAAGACCAGCTGGAGCCTTGAGCCACCTCTCCCACCAATGAATCCCTCTGGAATGACCGGCTTCTCGGTAGTTATTGCTTTAATGTTGCAGTGGGGCAGATATCTAATCTGGACTGTTGGCACAACCCCCAGGACTGCAGTACAACTACCCCAAGGGGTAAATACTACTCAGTGTCATTGGCATGACCCCCAGGACTGCAGTACAAGTACCTGAGTGGTAAATACCACTAAGTGTCATTAGCCCAGCTCCCTGGACTGTGATACAACAGCTCCAAGGGGTAAATACTAGGTAGTGTTATTGGCACAGCCCCCAGGACTGCAGTACAATAGCCCTGAGGGGTAAATACTAGTCCACTGTCATTGGCATGGCCTCCAAGACTGCAATACAACTGCACCAAAGGGTAAACTGGAATACAAATTCTGTGAGGGGTAAATACTAGTCGGAGTCAGCACTGTCCCTAGAACTGTGATACAGGGGCCTGAAGGGGTAAATACTAGTTGGTGTCATTGGCACATTCCCCAGTACTCCAGTACAACTGCCAGAGGTGAATACTAATCAGTGTCATTGCTATGACCCTCACGACTGTGATACAACTGCCCTAAGGGGGTAAGGTAAACACTAGTCAGTGCCATGAGTTTAGCCCCCTGGATTGGAATACAGCTCCCTGAAAGGGTGCATACTAATCTAACAAAGCTGGTGTGTTTAGTGGAAGGTTTGACTCAGTTAATCACCCTGCTGGTGGGAGGTGTAAAAACAAACAAATTGCAGGAAGTCAGTGACCCAGACTAGAATAAATACTCAGTAAAATTATAAAATGTATTCAAAAATAAAAGACTTCTGGTCCAGGTGCATGGCGAACAAAACCCAGATTCATGTGCAAACCCTGGAATTCCAACACTAGAGTCTGGGTGTGTTGCGGAGTTGAAGTGCTCAGCTCCTGGGAGGGTGGGGTGGTGGAGAAGACAATGACCATCCAGTAGTTGCACCAACCTCTCCACCCTGCCCATGGTCCAACCAAGGAGCACCAATAGTATCTGCCATAGTCACTCTCTCTCCCCCTCCCCCTGGTTAAAATCAATCACCCCAGACTATCAGAGTTGCCACAGCTGTAACCTTCCAATGGGGAAGGCAGGCATGCATCTGCTGTCACAGACCATGTCAGTGCCACTCCTTGGTTGGCAGGGAATGTATGGATTGCTAGACTCTCTGGGAGCCAAGTGCTGCACCAAGGTGATGTGCCTTGGGCCCCCCAAGCAGTCACCCTCAGCATGGGCTTGCACACAAACCAGGTCTTCCAGGTGAGTCAGCCCCATTAATGTATTGTCTCAAAATGCAGGCTGAAAAGTAGGAAGGAAGAAAGAAAGGGTTGAAAATAATAAGTAGGGTAAAAGAAAATGCAAGATGCTGGCGGTACTTGTTTTTCCCCTTTTAAAATGTTTTTTTTATAATTTGCAGTTCATCCCCAATGTCTTAGTCCCATTCCCCTGGGATGGAATGGGCCCACCCCTGGCAAACCTGTCAGTTACCTGGTGCTACTTTAAACTTCATGAGTTAAATGTCCCCTAGTGGCACAGTCTGCCCACGCTGGATCCAACCTCCTCCAGGTAACGGGAGGAGGGAGTTCCTGAGGTGCATCTACCGGGGGACAGAGGCTGGGACCAGAGCCATGCACACACATGCAAGACAGGCACAGCTTTCTGTTTTTTGGGTCCCTGCCCCTCTGGGCCATTGGTATGCTAGGGGATCCAAGCCTGTGCACACAGAGCATCCTCCAAAGGAGGCCGGCCAATGTCCCCCATCCCTGCTGTACTGCTGCTGCTGTTCTATCACCTGTGGTCACCCTGGTGGAGGTGTGGTAGTGGCAGTGACTACCCTCCCTCCCAGGAGGAAGACAGTGTCCTCTAGGATGCTTGCTCTTCCTCCTCCCAGACAACCCAAACGCATGTCGCCAGTGTCACAAGCAGTAGCCCTACCTCTGTGCCCACAGACCGGCTTCCTCTTTGTTTGTTTATTTTTATTCTTTCATATAGCTTTTTATCCCTTGAGCAGCTTGTTGGTCCTGTCCCCACTTCCCCGGCCAGCAACCACCTCCCCGGACCTTACCTGGAACCGATTCTCCCACAACTTGCCCCCCTCCCTGTGGTGGGGCTGAAGGAGGAGGGCTGTCCCAGTACACATCCAGAGGCTCCTAGGGTGTCTGGGAAGTGGTGTGGGTCGGGGGAGATGTGCAGCGCATCATGTAGCTTGCCAGTCTCTTTTTCCATTTTTCTTCCGAGTCCCCTTGCCATGGCAGCATAACTGCATGCATCTGAAGGCACGCACATACTACAGAATCATGGTCCCTCCCACTGAGTCTCTTGCACCTGCACTACTACTGGGCCTTCACCCAGTGGAAGTCAAAGGTCGTGATGGCTTGCCACCCCCTTCCCCGAGAGAGGACAGTAGTCCCTGGAACAGTCAATCCCCTCTCACCCTGCCAACCTCCACTGATCCGAGTCCACTCCCAAACTCGTCTCACTTGTGTATCGGCAGGTGCGGCACAAACACCTCGGCCCTCTGGGCCAGCTGGACCGGCTGGACAGGTTTCCTCTTTGATGATTATACTCAATGACAGTCTCACGGTTGAAATGTCATTCAATAACTTTATTCCCCCCTTCTAGCATGGACACACACACACAGACATAGTGTGTCACCCTTTATTTTGTCCCTGCAGTGTACAGGCATGTGTGTCAGTCCCGGTGACAAACAGAATCAGGACAAAACTGATAAAGAAGTAAAGTTTGTCTTTAATCAAAATATCGTTAACAGCTCATTTTCTCAGGATAGAAACACACAGAGTAAGAGAAGTCACAGGGGTTGCAGTCTGCTCATGGCAGGCTGGCATCATGTGTATTCGGCATGCAGCCTCATAGTACTCAAGGAAGAAAAATCCAAGTTTATCATCATAAAAAAATGGAATGCTTGATTTTGTTTTCAATTTCAAGTCTCAGCGTTTCCAGTTCTAAATGTTATATTTTGAGTGCGCTAAGGAGTTCAACAAAATCAAAATTTTGTGTGCATTACTCAGCCCCGGTGCACTGATAAAATGTTTTGGTCGGCAGTGACAACTCCTTTTTTTTCCTCTTGTGGTCTTCACGTGATGCGGGCTGAAAACATGACAGCACATACAGTGTACTGGCAAATCTGACTTTTTCAGCAGATGCCCCTTGGAAAAAAAAGCTGCAAAATAGTTCATAGGCTCAGGGTTTTTTTTTGTGCAACAGTTCTACTTTTAGCACTTGCAGCCTTCTTGTTTATATTGCCATAACTGTGGCAGGATATGTCAAGGGCTACTTTTTTCTTTCAACACATTTTGCCATACACACAGTGACCAAATCTTGATTTTTGTATTTTGTCCACTTCACCTACCACCATGACGGATCTTGCCACAGATGGGGGTCTAACCAAGTGCCATGTAGTTCTACAAGCGGATAGCCTTTGGCCTGATGTTGGCACCTCCGCACCCTCCCACCAATCTGTCATGGCTTATGCTGTCGCAGGAAGACGTACGCAGGACTGCGAGGTTCTTTGCAGAATGGCCCCACCCCTGGGCCATCAGAAGGCTGCCATTTTGTCAGGATCACAGGTGAATCCCCTATAGAGGAGAGGCACCCTTGGGACTGCATCACCATCTCCTGCCGCAGACAGCTGAGATCATGGGTCTGGGATGTGTAATGTACAGTCGGATGCACCACAGCAGTTTTTTACAGCCTTTTGGATCAGATATAACCAGTTTAAGGAAAGACAGAGCCTGTGATATCAAGGCCTGAGCAGAACCCACCCTCACAGTGTTATACACCATGCTTAATCCACAAATGTTACTGCCAGAGGGATTCCCATCTCTCCTGATCCACATTATCCCTTACACCTGCTTTTCCTTTGAGAATCCGTGTTGCCAGAAAATACTGCTAGGAAGAGCAACTCCGCACTGGAATCAGGTGATTCTTGTTAATACAGAGTGTCCTCTTGTATATTTCAAGCTCCCTACTCCTTGTATGTGGCTTTCTCAATATTCTGTTACAGCATCACCTGCTGGTGAAGTGTGGTTCCACACTGACAGCAACTAAACTTATTCGTGCTGGACACAGCCCTTAGGGAGCAGTCATGTCATACCAATTTGTAGTCAGCCTGCAGGGGGCGCAAATGCCAGGGGCTCTATGCCTCGTTTTCCTGGGAGCCGACAACCTCCTCTCTGGAAGGTACTCGATCACCATCCAGCCTCACAGTGGTATTCTGGGGATCGCACCTGGACCCTGTTATCACAGGTATCTGCAATGTCCTGCTGCAGTACTACATTCCTTCTGTACTAGTACAAATATCATTGTAAGTAGGCTTGTTGTATGAATGTATTAGGTACTTGAATGCAGCCCCTCCCCCGGAAAGGAGACTTTCAGTTTTCATTCAGGTAATTCCTGGTGTGGACATTTTTTTAATTTTACCCCCTTTTGTCCCTCCCCCATCCTGGTAATAGAGCCACCCGGCTGCACCATTCCTGCTGGGGGTGGGGAGGTGAGTAGTCAGCTTCAATGCCTGCACCAGTACTGCTTTTGTGCAGACAACATAGAATGCATGACTATTGGATGGCAAGCACCCACCCTCTATCTCCCCACCCCTGTCCCTCTTCCTCCCTCCTCCCTCTCTGTCTCTACCCACCTCCCCGGAACCAAGCAGCTCACTTCTGTGACTGGCCAATCCCTTCAGAGGGTCTCAGCTTGGCATTCCAATTCTCAGTCTTTTTTTGCTATGATGGGTACTAAACCACCCACACGACTTGTTGCTCAGATATATTGTTCCAGTCACAGAGAGAAAATGTGCAGATTGCACTACCTGGCACCAGGAAAACTCTTTGCACCCAACACATCCCCAAATTTCTGACCAGCTCTGTGCCGCTTGGCTGGCCATGGTATGCAAAATTTGAAATAAATAAATAAATAAATACAATAAATACATAAATTAGTAGTAAAACCAGGACATGTAAGACTTATTCTGGCTCAAGTTCCCAGGATTTCTAATTTAAACTGAAAGCTTGCTACTTTATGAACTGTTCTCTAATTACATATATAATTAGCATATTGTTTGCATAAAACTCAACATGCACATTACGCTAATTGGCTGATTTGCATATCGAGCTACTCGCTTTCTTTTGGAGGATGGACTGGTCCAGTTTGGAATTTCAAAACTGAACAGATGTTATGGGGACTGTCATTGTTTTGGGCCCAGTTTACCTATCTTGTCTCCCCCCCCCCCAGCTGCACCCTTCCTCCCAGCCATCTGTGCTGCTTCCTGATTGGTTGTCAGGGGGTGCAAGTAAGCTGGGCAAGTTCTCCAGGGCTTATAGTAGTTGTCTCCTCCTTGTGATCTATGACTTCTAAAATGATAAAACACCGGGGGGGCCGGGGGCTCACTGAAATTCAGGATTTCCAGCTGAATTCCTTTGGCTTTTCCCCACTACAGTGCAGGTGGATACAAGACAGCGGCTCGTGCACTGAGACGAGCTAGCAGCACATCTCTGGGATGCAGAACACTGACAGACTTTGTGTCCCGATGGACTGCCAGGGTATCCAGGACATGGAGCCCCATGTCTTTGAGAGCCCTGTTCTTCCATCTCCTAAATCACCTGCATGCCACTCTGAGGTCACTCACTGCACAGGAACACGGCCAGGTATTCCCACAGGTCACAGTACAGTACCTGAAGATTCATCACTGATCCAGATGGGGAGGTTTTGCTACCTGAACTGAACTATGAGACTGAATTTTGGGGGGAAGGGAATAGAATGAGTTCCATACAAACCCTTTGCATCACGTGCCCTGCCTGTGAATTTGCAGCACAGATACTGTGTGAGGACTACACTCCTGTTCATCTGTCTACCACACCCCAAAATTCTGCTCAGCAGTGATGATGGTGGTGGTTCTGTTTATCAGACTATAAACTCTATTTAATAACCTCAGTTTACAGTTACCCAAAAAGGATGACATCCTCCCAGCATTTGTTTTCTTGCACTCCAAATGACCAGAGGGGTACAAACATTAATCTGCCTGGTGACCTTCAGAAAAGGTTTGTTATCTATTTTTGCGTCACTGATGCAGCCTTGTATGACTCTCCGTGGCAAGATTCAGGTTTGAATGTGAAGCCATGAACAGTATGATGGGGTCAGGTAGGTTTTGAAGCCTGTGACGTGCAGCAGTGGTCGGCGGATGATGTGGACAGATGGAGGGATGGAGTTGGATCAGGTAAAGACACGCGTCTCGACAGGGTCCGGGACCCGGAGTTGGAGGGGCTCGTTACTTACTCCTGTCTCGTATATTGGATTTTCGAAGGCAGACTCCACGGTGATGTGATCATATGGGTGTGATGTGGTGAGAGGGAGTCGCAAGGAAGATTTTCCCTGAAGCCTACAGAATGGAAAGAAAAAACACAGGCAATACAGAGGTTACTGTTACTATAATAGAACTTAGATTTCACCATCACAAGCTACAACAGCAAAAGTAAGTTTGTTGTTAGCTACGGAAATGCGTATTGGGTTATGTTATCCTTGGCATTGTGTTGTGGTCAAAGATGCATAGGGCAAGAGAGAGAAGCCTCCTAGTTTGTGCTGATCATTTTTAGGTTGTCTAATGCTGTCACAGTATAGCCTAGAAGTTAGAGCGATGAGCTGTGAATGAGCTTGGTACTCAGCAGATCTGGGTTTCATTCCCACAGCCTCCACTTGCACACTGTGTGACCCTGAGCAAGTCACTTAACCTCCCGGTGCTCCCAGGTCACCCTTGTAAATGGGCCTTGTGCTCAGTAGGCCTTACCTGGTTAACAAAGAATTACACAAAAAAACATTGCTACCATCTTCAAAACCAACTAAAAAAAGGTTGTGAGGTGCTGTGGGAATTGGCATGCATGCCAGGGGACAAGGAAGCATGCACACATCAATTCTCAGGAGTGAGACTACTCATGGTGCAATAATTTTTGTTGTTTCTGAACACAGTAACTTGCAATAAATGACATGTCACAAAATACTGCAGTAAATGAGAACACAATTGCCACTGAATCGCACTATGCGCTGCAGCATATTGTAGCATTTTGTGATATACTGTGCTATTAGAATGTTGCATCCTGACTGGCACTGCTGTACGTATCGTATAATTCCTTCTGTTGGTAAGCAGAAATGTGCCAAGTTTACCTTGGAGGCCTGTATTGTTTTCATGTCCACTTTCCCCACTGGCAGGCTCTTCCACAGTTCACTACCCTCTGGAAGAAGAACTGCTTCCTAACGTTATCCCTGAATTCAGTCTTCCGGGTGTGTCCTTGCATTTTGCTGGAACATACCACTATAAAAAACTCCATGTATTCATCGGTGACATAGGACAGGGAATACAGGGCAAGATGTGCCTGTTTTCAGATGAAACTAAGCTACGTGGTAGGGTTGACAGCAAGGTGTGAGTAAGGGAGTTCCAGAGGGACACATAATAGGGGAAAAAGTACCTCATGAAGGAATACTGGATGGGAAGGGTTATGTTGCCCACTACCTCAGAGCAAAGGGACACAGGTGTCATCATAAGAGGCTCTCTAAAACAAACTAGCCAATGTATCAAGGCCTACAGCAAGGTAGCCAGAATGTTGGGGGTGTACTGGATGGGGTTTTGATAGCAGGAGGAAAGAGGTAATACTGCCTCTCTATAGAGCACTGATGAGTCCCCATTTGGAATACTGTGCCCAGTTCTGGAGTCCTCACTTGAGGAATGATAGAAACATGCTAGAGACATGCCGGCCTGCTGGCACAGCGGTAGCATTACCGCTCGTTACGCCATTGACCTGGATTTGGGAATGAGCCCAGGAGACGGAGGGCTGGCCGGGTGGAGGAGGCTTGAGCATCCAGGGGACTGCTCGCCTTCTCCGGGGGGGGGGGTTGAGGCTCGGCACTTGGCTGGCCTCTGGCGGAGGTCGGAGGCACAGCAAGCGTCCGAACCAGTCAGAGGGGTTGGGGCACGATGGACATTGGCACTCATGCTTTGACATCTGGGCGCACGTCATTCCACCCCCCAGAAAAAAAGAGAAAATGGCTCTCAGAGTGCCGGTGCTACCTTGCAACTCCTGCCTGCCTGTCCTGCTATTGGGTGCCCAACAAGACAAGAAGGATCTCAGGGTGAAGGGCCCCACCTCGTACCTGCCTGGGGGGTATATCCATGGCTCCATGGAGGTTCACCCGCAGGATCAGGTAGGTCAAGGAGGAGAGAGAGGTTGGCACCACTGGTGACTCCCGAGGAAGCAGGGCTCTGGGAGCAGGGGAGGAGGAAAAAAGAAAGTTAGAAAGTTAAAAAAAAAAGAAACATGCTAGAGACAGCGCAGTGTAGATTAAACAAAAATGTTTCAGGATATGCTCAGGGCACTGAACATGTACTCGCTGGAGGCCAGGAGGGTGCCATGATAGAGATCTTCACGTTCCTGAAAGGAATAAACAAGGTAAACTGCAAGGAACTATTTAGCAGGAATGGCGGGTCAAAAACAACGGGACAAGCGACCACCAAACAGTGTGGTTCACGATAAACTGAGCTGTAGTCTCAATCCATACAAAAGTGAAGGTACTGGACTTCAGTAGGGCTGATTTTGTCAAAATGGGAGAGTGCCTCAGAAAAGCACTAACAAATAGTCAAGAAGGTGGGGTGGAAAAACAATGGGGAAATATCAAAACCGCCATCACAGAGGCAACAAGCCTTTGTGTGAAGCAAATAAACAAATCAAAATGAAAGAAAAAACATTATGGTTCTCAAAAGAAGTGGCGGGGAAGGTAAGGGAGAAAAAGATAGCATTCAGGAAGTATAAGGAAACACAGAAGGAGCAGGACAGAGAACTGTACCAGTTAAAGCAGAAGGAAGCGGGGAAGGCAGTTAGAATAGCAAAGGCCGAAACCGAGGAAAAGATAGCCAACTTGGTTAAGAAGGGGGCCAAAACCTTTTATAGGTACATTAGGGAGCAAAGAAAGACTAAGGCAGGGATACTGAGGCTGAATAAAGGGATACTGAACAAATACTTCTGCTCAGTATTCACAATGGAAAAGCAGGGGGAGATACCAAATCCAGTCAATAGAAGCACTCTGGACTCTGGATGGGGGGGGGTGGTGGTGGTTGATATTGGTCCTTTCACAGAAGAAAGTGTTCTGAAAAAACTCTTAAAATTGAAGGTGGATAAACCAATGGGGCCTGATGGGATTCACCCCAAAATTCTAAAAGAACTAAGGGAAGAACTAATAACACCACTGACTACACTTTTTAATAAATCATGGGAAGATGGAGTGGTACCTGAGGACTGGAGGAGGGCAGATGTGATTCCCCTACACAAAAGAGGGAGCAAGACGGAGGCAGGAAACAACAGACCTGTCAGTTTGACCACAGTGGTAGGGAAATGATGGCATCACTTCTGAAGGAAAGAACTGCTGAGTACCTAGAGGCCAGTGGGGCACAAGGCCCAAGGCAGCATGGATTCATAGCAGGAAGGTCATGTCAGACAAATCTGATTGATTTCTTTGACTGGATGACCAAAGTAGTAGACCAGGGAGGGGCTGTGGTCATGGCCTACCTAGACTTTAGCAAGGCATTTGACACAGTCCCGCACAAACGATTAATAAACAAATTAGCCAGCCTGGGAGTGGGTCACAGGGTGGTAGCCTGGGTAAAACACTGGCTGGACAACAGGACACAGCGGGTAATAGTAAATGGAAATCCACAGTGAAGAAAGGGGGGTTACTAGTGGGGTACCACAGGGTTCAGTACTGGGGCCAGTCCTTTTTAATGTCTTTATAAGTGACACTGCAGAGGGACTGGAAGGGAAAGTATGTCTCTTTGCAGATGACACAAAGATCTGCAACAGGGTTGATACGCAAGGTGGGATGGAAAGGATGAAAAGGGATTTGGCAAGGTTGGAGGAATGGTCAAATGTATGGCAGCTTAGACTCAACACAAAGAAGTAAAAAGTAATGCACCTGGGAAACAAAAACCCAAGGGAAGAGTACACAATGCGGGGTGAGATACTGACAACAAAAATGGAAAGTGACCTGGGGTAGTCATATCAGACGACCTAAAGGTGGGCCAGCAATGTAAGAAGGCAGTAAGGAGGGCTGGGGGGATACTGGGATGCACAAGGAGAGGCATCACCAGAAGAAAACAGGAAGTTGTTGGCCCTCTGTACAGACAGTTGGTAAGACCACATCTGGAGTACTGTGTATAGTTCTGGAGACCCCGTCTCCGCAAAGACATAGACAGGGTGGAGGCTGTCCAGAGGAGAGCAACCAAAATGGTGCAGGGTCTGCACCAGAAGACATATGGAGACAGGCCAAAGGAGCTTAAGATGTATAGCCTTGAGGAAAGGAGGGAGAGGGGGGACATGACAGAAACTTTCAAATATCTCAAGGGAACCAACAAAGTCCAAGAGGGAAGCATCTTTCAAAAATAGAGATGTGCAAGAACAAGGGGGCACAATTTGAAGATAGAGGGGGGACGGCTCAGAGGCAATGTGAGGAAGTATTTCTTCACAGAGAGGGTTGTAGATGCATGGAACAGCCTTTCTGAGGAGATCGTAGAGTCAAAAACAGTGGAGGAATTCAAGAATGCATGGGACAGACATAAGGCAATTCTAGTTGGGGGGGTAGGAAGAAGTAGGCTGTTGGTTAACTAGGATCTGCAGCTTATCTGTTAGGTAGGGAAATGGGCACACTAGGTGGGCCAAACGGTCCTTATCTGCCATCAAATTCTATGTTTCTATGACATAAATGTAAACTGGTGGTGGTGGGGAAATTCAGGAGAGATGCAAGAAAGTTTTACTTTATGGAGACAGTACTTGAGCTGTGGAACAGCCTACTGGCAGAAGTGGTTGGTACAGAACCCCTTAATGGGTTCAAGCATGGCTGAAACAGAGTAAAGGGCTTAACAGTTACTCTGGGGGATAGCAGTAATGTAGGGAGAGGGGGAGGTGAGGGTAAAAACCTTCTCTAGACAATAGGTCAGTGGGTAGAGTAGGGTAAAACAGGGCAGAATGGATTGACCACCAATGGTCTTTTTCTGCTGACATCGTCTGTGTTTCTCTGTTAACCTTGTTGATACTCTTCGGTATGCAGAAGACTGAGATCATGACCCCGTTGCTATCCTACCAAATACTCCTTGCTCTCCATGGTATCCCCATGGTGGGCACAGTGGGGTGGCACCACCTCCAGTGTCAATTTATACATTGTAGTCCTTCAGGGTTTCGGGAATGGGATCAGGGGTGCTGACTGCTTCATCTTGCTGGGCTGTGGGTTTCTGCCATGTTTTTTCCCTTCCTGGGATATTAGTGGTTAAGGCCCCAGTGGATGAGCAAGCAAGTGCAGTCACATGGAGTCTGCCATCATCACCCTCTCCAGCTACTCTGCCACTAGTAATGCCTCTCAGGGGGGTGCAAATGTGGTGGAAACAGGAAAAATCCCTCCCTGGAGAAGGCAGATGTCCTTTGGGACCCTTGTGCCTCTGAACCAGGGTCGCAGGCAACAACACTGATACACACATGCTCTCATCATCGTTAGTGCAATATTACATCATGCCTCATTCAAGCTGGATTTTATTACTATTATTTTTTTGTCCAAGTAAAGATCTGTGATGATAACAACCAAAATCTTACTTTGAAAAGTAGAGATAGAGACCACCAATGACCAGGGCCACGATAACAACAGGAATGAAGATGGCGATTGTGATGCTGGTCCCTTCCATCGGGTTATTGGATGCTGCAGCCTTTGCTACTGCTGGTGGGGGAAAAAGACAGACCAATGTTTATAAAACAAAGGGTCATGTTTTATTGTATTTCCAAGTATTCTGATTTTGTTTGTGTGTGTGTGTGTGTGTGTGTGCATGTGTGTGGTATAGCACCCAACTGTCCCATATTAGGAAGGATGTCCCTCATTTTACCCCTCAGGACCCCTCTGCCCATACCTCTCAACTGTCCCATATTAGGAGGGTGTCCCTCATTTTACCCCTCAGGAACCTTCTGCCCATGCCTCGCAACTGTCCCACATTAGGAAGGATGTCCCTCATTTTACCCCTCAGGACCCCTCTGCCCATATCTCTCAACTGTCCCATATTAAGAGGGATGTCCCTCATTTTACCCCTCAGGACCCCTCTGCCCATGCCCCGCAACTGTCCCACATTAGGAAGGATGTCCCTCATTTTACACCTCAGGAACCTTCTGCCCATACCTCGCAACTGTCCCACATTAGGAGGGATGTCCTCATATTACCACTTAGTTCACACCTCTGGCTATACTTCTCAGATATCTCACATTACACAGGACAGTTTCTCAGTTTACCCCTCAGAACCCTTCTGTCCCACATGGAGAGGGTACCATCCTACATTTCACACTAAGATTTTACAGCAGAAACAGCCATAGTTATGCTGTTGCTCAAATGACAGTAACTTTTTTAAACAGGGAAGCACTAATTGCTAGTGTTCTGAGCTACTGTCTCTATGATTTGATGAGGTGTCCAACATTTTGTCTCATTTCCCACATTTGGAGGGACAGTGTGCCCCAAACTTTTGGGTGACACAAGGTTGAGAGGTATAATGCTTGGGGCGGGGGGAGATATAGAGAGCTGGGACATACTCTGTCTAGAACACACAGGGAGCTTCTGTTTTTCTCAGGGCAGTACCATCCCTAAATATATACCCCAGTCTTCACGAAATGCAGATATCCAGTAGGTCTGTCAGTGAAGCGGTTGCACTTCCACTCATGAGTTCAGGAAGAAGCAAAGCCACTTGTACCCCCGTCCTGCCACTGATGTCCCCATCCCAAACTCCAACTTCAGCCCATAGAGATTGGGTGAAGGACATGTGGCTGCACCTTGCTACTCCATCACTGCATACTGCTGAGTTGTAGCAGTGAGAGGTCATCTGCCTCCCCAGGTTGCAGCAAAGGTAGGAGCCCTCAACTTTGAGCAGGGCTCTGTTTAGTTAAATATGATTTGGGGAACAGGCTTTAAGTCAGGGATTGTTTGTGTATGCGCAATAAGGTATTGGGGCATCTGTGTGTTGCGAGGGTGTGTGTAGTGGGGTGTACAAGCATCTTTATGCATATCTGTGTGTGTGTAATGGTATGTCTGGAAAGGTGTACGTGTGAAAAGGTGTGTGTGTGTGTGTCACTGTATGTGTAGTGGAGTGTGCAGGTTATCTGTGTGCGTAGTGGGACATATAGGAATCTGTAGTGGGGTGACCAGGAGTGTGTGCATTAGAGTTTGCACGTATGTGTGTATTGTAGGGCATTTGGGCATTTGTGAACTGAGGAGTGTGCAGACATCTGCCTCTTGAGTAGTGTGCACGTCTGCCTCTTGAGTAGTAGTCATCTGTGTGTGTGTGTGTGCGCGCACATGTCTGTGCCTGGATGTGTGTGTGTGTGTGTGTGTGTGTGTGTGTGTGCAAGAGCCAGCAACAGCTGCTTCTGAATTTGCTCAGTTTGCAATATTTTTTTGTTAAGTGTGGGATTAATACATCACAATATTATATGTAAATTACAATTCAAGCCACGTATTAATTCTACATCCCATATTAGGTTAACCATTTAGCAGCTGTTTAGGCTCTGGCTACAGCTTGCCTTTATGCAAATGAATATGAAAACAGGATGTGTGTTATAAGTATATACCTGTACTGGCGGGCAGAGAACAATCTTCCAACTATTGTGCATTTTGCAGGCATTGAATTCATTGCAAATTTATAGCTTTCTGTGGACTGTTATGGTTCACTTTATTGACTGAGTTCTGCTCCATTCTGATACGAATAATGGACTGTTGACATAGACATTCATGATCCTTGGATACAGGGTATACCGCAAAGACGGGAGGGGGTAGCTATTTATGTGAGGGATGGGATACAATGTACCAGGGAGGAGGGGGAGGAGGGGAAGCCAGAAGCCATATGGGTACAGCTCCAAAACTCCAAGGGGTAGGACGCTTAGGATGTGGGTGGTGTACAGGTCACCCTCCCAGAACAAGGAAAATGACAGGGAGTTGGGGGAGCAAATCAGGAAGGCCAGTAACAGAGGAAGTATAGTCCTAGTGGGTGACTTCAATCTACCTGGGATTGACTGGTGACCCATGACTACCACGAACACCAGGGAACAGGTACTGCTGGAGGCTATACAAGACAGCTATCTAGTGCAGGTATTGACAGAGCCCACCAGTGAGGGTAACACATTGGATATTGTGTTAGCAAACGGGGACCAAATCCAGGATGTAGTAGTACAGGACCCTCTAGTGGGAAGCGATCACCACACAATGTGGTTCTTCCTCCACATGGGTATAGAGTCAGCCAAGACCAGGACAAGAGTGATAGACTTCAGGAAGGTGGATTTTGCCAGGATGGACAGCATCCTAGGGGATCATCTTGCTGAAATCTGCCCAGGGATGGATGCTGAACAGAAAATACAGGTTACTCACCTGTAACAGGAGTTCTAGGAATGGTATATGTTGTTCATCCACACTGTCTGGCAGGTTCCTTGCCACTTTAAATCTTGCCGGAAGGTCTTCAAGCTGGCTCCTCCCACCCAACTGGGTGGTAAAACTCTCGGCTCCACCCCATGACGCCAGATCTAGCCCACTGGAAGCCAGGTTATGTGTCGAGGCCGGGGAGGCCGGGTGGGTCGTGTGGATGAACAACATATACCATTCCTAGAACTCCTGTTACAGGTGAGTAACCTGTACTTCTAGGGACATGGATATGTTGTTCATCCACACTGTCTACAGACTCCTAGCAGTTCTCTGGGAGGATGGAGGCAAGGCGCACACCCCCTACTTAGGGAATAATGACTGGAGAACCGAGGCTCCAAAACCAGCATCCCGGCATGACTCAAGGTCGATGTGGTAGTGGGTAATGAAGGTGTGTGCTGACTTCCAGGTAGCAGCCCTGCAGATTTCCTGGATGGGGACATCCCTGGAAGCAGCCACCGATGCAGCGGTATGGCAGGTAGAATGAGCTCTTATCCCTCTGGGAGGCTCCATGCCCGCCAACCTATAGCAGAGATTTATGCAGGAGGTGACCCACCTGCCTACTGTCTGCTTGGCTGCATGTCTGCCAGGTGCGGCTTCAGCGTAGGTGACAAACAGCTGGCGAACCTCTCCCCGAACTTCAGCCGTCCGCTCCTTGTAATAAGCGAGCGCTCTTCTAGGGTCCAAAGTATAGAGCCTATATTCGGCCTCCGAGGTGTGATTGGGGTAGAACACCAGCAGAGTCAACATCTGGTTAAGGTGAAACTCCGACAACACCTTTGGAAGGAATTTTGGGTGGGGGCGCAGGACAACTTTGTCCCTGTGGAAGACCAGATAAGGAGACTCGATGGAAAGTGCCTGGAGCTCTCCCATCCTTCTGGCTGACATGATAGCCACCAAAAAGGTGGTCTTCCACGACAGGTGAGAGATGTCACACCTGTGCATCGGTTCGAATGGCTTGCCCATGAGCTTAGCCAATACCAGCAGTAAATCCACGGAGGTGGAGGTTCTCACACGGAGGATATGTGATCAAGGCCTTTGAACACCCTACCACCTTCTCTTGCACCACCGACTGCTTCCCGGCCTGTGCCCGGTAAGCAGAGATGGCTGCCAGGTGCACCTTAAGGGTCGTCGACCAAAGCCCTTGCTGAGAAAGGGACCATAGGTAGTCCAGGATGCTTGCCAAGGAGCAGGAGGAAGGGTCCAGGCCCTTGCCCTGACACCAAATGGAGAATCTCTTCCATTTAAAGGCATAGCATTTTCTGGTCGACTCCTTACAAGAAGCCTCAACAACGTTGAGGACCTCGTCGGAAAGACCCAAGGCCTGGAACTCTAGCCACTCAGGAACCAGGCTGTCAGGTGCAGGGATTGAAGGTCCGGATGGAATACCTTCCCCTGATTGACTGAGATCAGGTCCGGGTGGGCTGGAAGCCGCCTCGGGAGCCTGGAGCTGAGACTGAGGAGATCTGGATACCAGAACTGGCGGGGCCAGTCTGGGGCTACCAGAATCACCTGCGCCTTGTCCCTCCTTGCCTTGAGGAGCACCTTGTGGATCAAGGGAAATGGGGGAAAGGTGTAGAAGAGGCCCGGGGTCCATGGCCTCGAGAAGGCATCCCCCTGCAGCGAGCCCTGCTGAGGGGGGTGGGCATGAAACAGTCTCAGCTTCGCATTCTCCCTGGAGGCAAACAGGTCCACCTGAGGCATGCCCCAGTGGGAGAACAGATCTTGTACTACCTCCATCAGGAGAGACCACTCATGGGCCGCAGCTCCTATCTGGCTTAGGGCATCGGCCAGAATTTGGAGGCTCCTGCCACATGGATGGCAAGGAGATCCACCTCCAGGCTGGCCACGAGGGACCAAATGCGGAGAGCTTCCCTGCACAGAGGCATGGAGCGTGTCCCACCCTGGTGGTTTAGGTAGTACATGGTCATGGTATTGTCCATCTGGACCTGGACCACTTGACCCCGTACAAATGGAGCGAAGACGGTGAAGGCTAGACGAACCGCTCAAAGCTCCAGCAGGTTGATGTGATATCGGGACTCCCAAGGGGACCAGAGGCGATGCGCTCTGTGCTCCCCCAGATGGGCACCCCAACCCAGAGAGGCATCGGTCGATAGAGAGACGGTCGGCTCGGGCGGACAAACGGGATGCCATCCTGCAGATGAGCTGGAATGGTCCACCACTGGAGAGCGTTCAACATCTCCTGGGTCACTGTCACTAGCTGATCCAAAGGATCGCAGCGCTGTGACCATTGGCCGGCCAGTCCCCACTGTAGGAGATGCATGTGCCAATGGGCCCAACGTACCACGTTGGTGCAGGCCGCCATGAGGATCAGGAGGCGCAGGAAGTCCCGGGCAGGGCACAATTACCCAACCTGAAATGATTGGGCAAAGGAGGAAAGAACTTCGGCCCTGTCCGCCGGGAGCCGTGCACTGGCTCGCAGAGAGTCGAGCTCTGCCCCGATGAATTATATCACCTGCTTTGGCACGAGTTCCGACTTGGCCTCGTTGATAAGGAGGCCAACATGAGAGCAAACCTGGAGGGCCAGATTCCTGGACCGCTCCACCTCCATTCTGGAGGAGGCCGCAATCAGCCAGTCGTCCAGCACCCAGACCCTTCGGCGCCGCAGGAATGCTGTCACCATTGCCATGCATTTGGTGAAGACCCTGGGAGCTAGAGAAAGGCCGAAGGGCATGGCCCGGAACTCGTAGAGGGACTCCTCTGCCCTGAAGCGGAGGAATCTCTGGTGGGACGGACGGATTGGGACGTGAAAGAACACATCCTGGAGGTCCACAGAACAGAACCACACACCTCGTTCCAAGGATGGAATGATCTGAGCCAGAGTGACCATCCTGAAGGTTTGAGACCTTAGGAACCTGTTCAGGTCGTGCAGGTCTAGAATGGGGTGCCAGCCCCCCCCCCCCGTCCGTTTCAGGACCAGGAAGTACCTGGACACAAACCCCAGGCTTGGTGAAGGATCCGCCACCTTCCTGATCACCTCCTTTTCGAGGAGCAGGGCAATGTCGCCTCGATGAGCCAACAGGGAGGCTGCGGACCCCATAGCCCCCCATGGGGCGACAGCTCGGAAGGGCAGGGCCTGCTCGAACTCCAGAGGCAGACCCTTTCCTACCAGCTCCAACATCCAGCGGTCCATGGTGATAGCGGACCAGGCGGAAAGGAAGTGGCGGAGCTGTCCCCCCATGGGGGGAACCCAGAGGAGAGCGACGTGGCTGGGGGCAACACCCCTCAACCTGTCACTGGGCAGGCTTGGAGGAAGGACCAGCCAAGGGACCTCCTGGGCCTTTCCCTCCCTGCTTCCTGTTGGAGGAAGCCGCAGGCTTGGCTTTGGAGTGCCAAGCACGAGCCTACTGGCCCTGATGCTGGTGTTGCTGGGCCCGGACGTGCTGCAGGGGCAGGGTTGAAAGGACTTATGTTGCTGACGATGGCCCCTGTCCTTCTGAGCGGACGTGACCGAGTCCAGGGTAGCATTGGACTTTTTGATCTGCTGGAGGTGGCCTTCCACTCCAGGGCCTAACAGGTCGGTCCCCAAGAAGGGGACATCCACCAATTTGTGGTGGGTATCCGCCTTAAAGGTGGATATCCTCAGCCAGGCTCTGCAGCGCATGGCCACTGTGGCTGCTACCGATCAGGCACAGGAGTCTCCAATATCTAGAGCCATTTGAAGCTGCTGTTTCACCACTGCCCTTCCCTGATCCTGCACCTGCTTGACCATAGTCTGCAGGTCGGCCGGGAGATGAGGGATCACCTCATCCAGGGAGCCCATGAGGGCGTGGGAGAAGTGCGCCATCAGTACGGCCGAGCTGTCCTGACGGAGGCCGGGGGAGGAGGCAGCGTACACCTTGCGCCCGGCATGTCCAGCTTTTGGACTCCTTGTCAGAGGGCTTATCCACATCCCTAGCGTTCCCAGGCGCCGAGGCTATCGGTGACCAACCCCTCCAAGGGGTGTTCAAAACGGACAAGAAACCAGTAGGGACCACATACTTCCTGGCCACCCTGGCCGAAGGCGCAGGACAGGAAGCCGGCCACTGCCAAAGCTCCAAGGCTGGGCCAACAATGGCTTCAGCCACCAGAAAGGCCTCCGTGGGAGAATCCCCTCGGTCCAGTATCTCCATGAGGGGATACTTGGCCCGCTTGGATACGGGCTCAAGCTGCATCCCGGTGGACTCCGAGATGAGCCGAAGCAGACCCATGAACGATGATGGGCTCTCATCCATCGACTGCCCCGGAGGACTCCAGGTCAAGGGGCCTGGAAAACAGGGAGGAGTCGTTGTCAGACTCCGAGGAGTCTGCGAAGAGCTGCCTGGGGCCTGAACCACCCTCCACCTGCCGAGGACGGTCGGGATTGAGGGTGACCGACAACCGGTGGGGCAGACTCTGACCCGACCGAGAGTCCTTGGTCGGAGCCCCCGATTTCGGTTGTGGAGGTGGAGGTTCCACCACAATCGGTGGGGCAGCGGGTTTCAGCCGAACAACTGGCCCAGGCTTGGGCTCCTCGACCACCGTGAGGGGTTGTTTTGGCCTTTCGGGTGACAGCCACTTAATGGCCGGGGAAGGCGATGGCGTCGGCTTGTTCCCAGACAACAGGAGCTGCTGCCACATTAAGTCCTCGTAGCGTCGACACAATTTGCGCCGAAGCCTCTCCTCTTCCGAGGAGGAAGACAAGGACGAGCGCCGCCGCTGCTTACCTCGGTGCCGAGACTGAGACCGCCCGATGTCGGGCGAGATCGGCTGGACGAGCGAGGTCGAGACCGAGACCCTTGGTGTTTCAAGGGTGGGTCTGGGAGGAGGCGGGGACACCCGTTCCTCCCTCGGCTCAGGAACCTTGACCGGGGACTCCGGCACAGGAGGTGCAGGCAAGTCCTCGGTTTCCACCGGGAACGGTGATGAGGGTTGTTGGCTTCACCAGTCAACAGCCCGTCCGACGGGTCGAGAAAAATCTTGACGGCGTCAGCGGGTGTCACGACCGGCTGACCTGACGGGACACCGTGAAGCTAGCAGCCTAGTCAGAACCTGACGGAAGTTGAGTGTCAACTGTCCGGGAAGGGGACCTCTCCTCCATCACTGAATGTCGACGATGGGACTACCCTTCGAGTCCTTCTTTTGACCGAGAAGAGTGTCGATGGCCCTCTCCCTTTGTGGAGAGGGATTGGCAAAGCTCCTTAAAAGAAGCTGTGTAGGAGGATCCCAGAGAGAGCAGGATAAATGCTGTGACCGAGGAAGATGAGGATGCGGCCTGGGCCGCCTCCTCCTCGAGGGCGATCATCTGCTTGAGTTGCTCAGCCGAGCCAGCTGCCGCAGACACCGCCGAATGGGCCTCCTTGGACTTCACCAGCGGATAACATTTCTCAGGGCGCCCAAGTTGTAGGCGGGCAGTGCGGTCTTCACGGACTTTGGCCAAGAAAGATCTACACAACTCGCAGGCCTGTGGGTCGTGGTCAAGGCCGAGGCAGTAGACGCACGTGGAGTGCGGGTCCGTCCTGGACATCTTCTGCCCGCATGGGCACTGCCGAAAACCGGGAGTCGATTTGTCCATCGCAGCCATGAGGGAAGAATTTGACCGAAGTCTTGAGAATTTTAAAATTATTTTCGGGTGAACCGAAGAGTTAGGATCCAGTCTATACGCAGAGCGTTAAGGAGGGAACCTGAGCTTCCAAGCATTAAGGAAGATCTGGCGTCATGGGGCGGAGTCGAGAGTTTTACCACCCAGGTGGGTGGGAGGAGCCAGCTTGAAGACCTTCCAGCAAGATTTAAAGCGGCAAGGAACCTGCCAGACAGTGTGGATGAACAACATATCCATGTCCCTAGAATGGGCCATCATAATGAGGGGCCTGACAGAGGCCACAAACACGTGTGCCAAGACACAGAGTAAGCAGCCCAGGACTAAAAAAACTAGCTGGCTCAGCAGGGAAGTGGCAGGGAAGGTGAGGGAGAAGAAAGTGGCCTTTAACAGGTACAAGAAATCTGGGCAAGGGGAGAACAAGGAGGAGGAGTACTCAAAGAAATCAAGGGAAGTGAGTAAAGCAGTCAGGGCAGCTAAAGCAGCAAGGGAACTGAGATTGGCTCATGGGATTGGAGAGGGGGAAAAGGATTTCTTCAGATACATAAGAGAAAGAGGAGCTGAGGACGAGATTGTCAGAATCAGGGGCAGAAAAGGAGAGGACCAGGTGGAGGCAGTCTTCTGTTCGGAGTTCACTAAAGAAAAAGAAGGGCCAATACCCCAAGGGAAATGAGGGATGGATGGGGGGCAGAGGTCACGGATGGGGTCATCCAGGAGAATAGGATACAGAGGTATTGGCAGGCCCACTGGCAGACCTGTTTAACACTTCTTTGGAGACAGGGAGCGTGCTCATGGACTGGAGGATGGCTCACCTGGTACCCCTCCACAAGAGTGGTACCAGGAATGAATCGGGCAATTACAGACCGGTATGCTTGACTTCTATTGTGGGGAAGCTAATGGAGACAATTCTAAAGGAGAGGTTGATAATCTTCCTGGATAGTAACGGACTCCAGGATGAAAGGCAGCATGGATTTGTCTCTGGAAGATCATGTCAGACTAACCTAATTGACTTCTTTAATTGGGTCACAAGGGCGGTTGATGGGGGCCATACGGTGGATGTCCTGTATCTGGACTTCGGCAGGGTCTTTGACTCAGTGCCACACAGAAGGTTATTGGGCAAGCTGGGGAACCTGGGGGCAGGGGAGAAACTAGTGGGGTGGGTTAGGAGCTGGCTGCAGAAGAGACAGCAGAGGAAGGTGTGAAGGGGCAGACCTCCAAGCCAAGACCCGTGACTAGTGGGGTACCACAGGGTTCAGTGCTAGGCCCCATTTTATTTAACATCTTTATCGGGGACATTGCAGAAGGGATAAGAAGTAAAATTAGCCTGTTCACCAATGACACAAGGATATGTGCAACAGTGGACAGTGAGAAAGGGAGGGAGGATCTAGCAAAAGTTGAATACTCGTCAGGTGTGTGGCAGTTGGGGTTTAATGCTAAGAAGTGCAAGGCCATGCACCTCGGAGGCAGACACCCCAGGACTGGCTATTGGCTGGGAGGAGTGCAAGTATCAATTTCAGAGGAAGAGAAGGACTAAAGGGTGCTAGTCACAGGGGACATGAGGGCATCAGCACAGTGCCATGGGCAGCAGCAAGGGCCAGTCAGATGCTGGGGTGCATTGCTTCATCCTAAATTTGGTGCTCTCTAGAAACAAACATGCCTCTCCCTCCCTCCCCGTTCAACGGATCCTCCTTACTAAAACTATCCTACCTCTATTCGACTGTGCCGACGTCCTTTATGGGTCTGCCTCTGCATCCACCCTCTCCGGACTGGACGTTCTTTTCAACGCTTTCTGTCATTTCACCTTGAATGTCCCCCTCAGGACTCATCATTGCTCCCTCTACTCTTCACCATCACTCCCCTCCTTTTCCTCTCGCCATTGTTGCCACACCTCCATCATCTCAGCCAAATTCTGGTTCAACTTGCTTCCCCCTACCTCGCCTCTCCTGTCCCCTTCCCCCCACACATCCTACAGTCTCTGCACATGTGACCCTCATTCTTTTGCCCTCCCCCAACCACACTATAACTCGAGTAAGGCTGCTTTTTCTTCTCTCATTTGTGGAACTCTCCTCCTGCTTCTCTCTGGTTGCCACCCTTGCTAAATTTCATTAAACAAGCACTTTACAGTTCCCCCTCCCCCTTGCTCCTGCCACCAACCTGACCAAATTTCCTGTAAAACCTGAGTTATTCTAAGATAGTCTCTAGTCAGTTTTTCAATGCATTTATTGTACCATCTCTGTGATAAGTTATTATTGTTTGTATCCTGTATCCACCCTTGTATCACTTGCATTCTTTTTTTGTCACTTTACAACCTGAAATTGAGTTGTATATTTTATTTTTGTACTTTTTGCCAGTTCTTGTTGTGTTTCTGCTACCCCCCAGGCACCCTGTAACCTGCCTGGGTCTCTGCACTATTTGTACTTTCTTTTTACTCAGGCTCTATTGTAACCTGCCTGAGACACTGTGTTTACTGTCTGCATATTTCGACTTGTTTGAGACACTGCGTTTTAGCTGTTTGATATCATGTATGTATGTATGTTTATTTTTGACTCCTCATACCCCTCCCCCCGGGTCACACCTGGAAACGAGCCTTGGCTCAGTGTGCTGCTCACGGTTACCAAATTGCCAGGGGTATCACCTCAAGAAGGGAGGAGGTTATATTGCCTTTGTACAGATCACTGGTGAGGCTGCACTTGTAGTACTGTGTGCAGTACTGCTGCCCTTACCCAAAAAAGGGCATAAGATTACTGGAGGGGGTGCAGCGTAAGGCAACAAAGATGATCCTAGGTCTAATGGAGAAACCCCTATGAGAAAAGATTAAGGGAGCTCAACATGTATTCCCTGCACGACAGAAGGGAGAGGGGGGACATGAAAGAGACCTTTAAATACTTAAAAGGCATAAACCAGGTCAAAGCAGGAGGATTGTTCCTCTTAAAGGTAGGAAGGGTCACAAGGGGGCACAGTCTGAAGTTGGAGGGGGTAGATTCAGGAGAGAGATGAGGAGGCATTACTTCACAGATAGGGTGGTGACTAGGTGGAACGCACTGCCGGAGGAATTGATTGCACTGAAGACAGTGGACAGTTTTAAAAGGGGATGGGACAGAGTCAAGGGGAGGGTAAGTACAGATGAGAGCAAGGGGAGTGGGGATAGTCTGGGGGGGATGATTGAAAGGAAGTGGGAGGAGGATAGCTGCAGGAGAAGTAAACTGTGAGCTGCACACTTGGGCAGACTTGATAGACCTATAGGCCTTTTTCTGTCGGCGCTTTCATATGTTTGTACACTGCGACTGACAAAGTAAATTGATGTGTCACTTCCAGTTGATTACGGTCGTCATTTAAACTTGAATCAACAGTACACAATCAATCTGCTGACTAAAACTGAAGTTTAATGACTGAAGTGCATTGGTTATTATTTGACTGGCATGTGGAACCAAAGGAAGATTGCATGGATTGCAAGTGTTTGTCTGGGCCTTGGTGTCATTTGATAGTTGGCGATGTTTACATGTGTCCTGCATCAATGCATGGTCTGTCGATTCAACTGAATGTTATGAGGGTGCAGGGCTTTTTAATACAATTCAACCGCATGTAAATTGGGACCGATCCCAAACAGGTGCAACTGAGTCAACTGAGCCTGGAATCGATGCGGGCACAGGTAAACACTGCCAAATGTTTACATGGTAGCAAGTCACATATACAAGATGCCCATCATGGGAACTGCAACACCAGCCTGCCAGAACTTTGTCAGAAAAAGATCACACTTTTCATGTAAACTGCCTGGATGTGCTGTCCTCAGGTCATGTGTGTATTATTTATGGACACCAGAGGGTGGCAATCCGCCAGTCATCCAAGCACAAAGGCAGACAGTAAACTAAACTGCTGTCCATTCAGTGGAATGTGAGCAACATCTAAAGGGAGATCAGGTGTCTTACCATCCAGGCTGCGATCGCTGAAAATGTCATCGTAAGAGGCTGAAAAGCAAGACAGTATTACAGTTAAAGACAGTCACTTTTACTCTCTGATGAAAAGCTTGTCTTGAAACGTCAGTTTCTCTTCTTATAATTCTTGTCAGCCCTCCCCCCCAGCACAGACTGACTTTGTGTCCAACTTGAGTGGTTTTGAGTTGGATCTTGTACCGCACTGCATATGTAGCAGACCCTACGCTGGGATAATTTCAAGTTGTGTTTAGTACCCCATTGTCTGCACAACCTACCCTACCTTAAGTCACTTTGGGATCATTTTGAGTCATCTAGTACCTGATCAACTATGATTAACTATGCAGCCTACCTTACCCTGGGTCACCCCAGGATCATTTTGTGTTGTGTTTAGTGCCCCACTGTCTATGCAGGCCACCCTGCTTTGGGTCACCCCAGGACCATTTTGTAATGTCTAGTACCCCATTGTTTATGCAGCCAACCCTACCTTGGGCCACTCTGGGATCATCTTGAGTTGTCTAGAACCCCACCGTCTATACAGACTACCCTATGTTGCATCACCCTAGGATCATTTTTTGTTGTTTACTACCCTTTGCCTATGCAGCCTACCTCAGTTGGGTCACCCCAGGACCATTTTGTAATGTCTAGTACCCCACTGTTTATGCAGCCAACTCTACCTTGGGCCACTCTGGGATCATTTTGAGTTGTCTAGAACCCCACCATCTATGCAGCCTACCCTGTGTTGCATCACCCTAGGATCATTTTTTGTTGTTTACTACCCTTTGCCTATGCAGCCTACCCCAGTTGGGTCACCCCAGGATCATTTTGTGTTGTCTAGTGCCCTGTCTGCTTTGGGTCACACTGGGATCATTCTGGGTTGTGTGTAGTCACCCAATGTCTACGTATTCTACCGTGCAGATGATCTTGCAATGTTTTCCTTATCTCCGCATGATCTTCAAAAACAGCTGAATAATCTATCCGAAGTATTGTTTTTACTGAACTTAAAAGCTAATAAAACTCTGTGATGGAGGTTGGTAGGAGATCCTCTAAATATATTTGGCATTTTCCTCAAGGAAAGTCATAGATACTTTTTCTTATTTAGGTTTAACAATTAACAAATCCCATACATGGAAAACTTATTTTTGTTCTCTTAAACCAAAATTACAATAAACCATTTCTGATCTTCTAAGATTTAGTAGAGCCTATGGAAATAGTCCAGCTAGGGTAACTATTAAACTTGCTAATGCTAAATTGTCTCCGGTTGATCTATATGCTAAGGAAGGTTTTGGCTTTTGTTTTTTTTTGGGGGGGGGTATAACTTAATAAACTTGACGTTTGCCTCAATAAATTTTACAGGTCAGTTCTTGGGAGTACTGAATGGCATACCAGGAGCTATCCTTGGAGCAGAACTGGATCTGTCAACGCTTTTAGCATTATCCCTCTCCAGGGTCTTTAATAGCTGGTTGAAAGTTTATAACATTGATCATTTTTATTTAACCTTCTTGGTGTACAAAGAACAACTTGATTTAATGAGTTTACTTCTCCATGGTTGAAAACACTTAAGTCAGTGCTTGCTTTAACACATCTATAAATGTGAGGGATTTGGTATTAAAAGGTTACAGTACATAATTCATATAAAAGTTCATTAACGTGCCAACCCAGTGGCTTGATGATAGCGCTACTGCCTACCACATTGACAACCCGGGTCTGGGAGTGGACTCGAGCTGCTGGTGGTCAGCTGGGGGGGGGGGATTGAGCATCCTAGGGGGAAGAATTACCTATACTCTAGTGATGGATTACACCTGAACAAATATGGGACTAGACAGCTAGCAGGACGAATCACAAACATATTGAACAGAAATGTAAATTAGAGGCTGGAGGGTGTTAGGGATCTCATCACCAGAGGCAGCAATACACATGAAATGGATGGAAGGGGAGCAATCCCCAAGATTAGTAAAAAGGATTTATTAATGCTCTCCCTAAATGCAAGGAGTGTCATCTATAAAATGAATCACTTTATAAATGACCTTAAAAGTATTAGTAGCCTCCAAGAAGCCAGACTTGGTAGCTATAACAGAGACACGGTTCGTCACTGATGATACCTGGGATAGAAAAATTCCAGGGTATTGATATATTTAACAGAGACAGAGAAAAATGAAGAGGTGGTGGTGTGGTACTTTATGCCAAGGATAGCATTCAGTGTACTGTAATTACGAACCATTCTTTTTTTTCTATAGAGATTGTATACTCCTATGCTGCCCTCGGTTACCCCTCTGACTACCCCCGCCCCTTCACCTGGCTTCTCCAGGGCTTACCTTCTTCCATCGTCCTCTGCCACAGAACTGTGGGGGTTGCCAGTGCAGGGCCTACAAAGGGTCAGTCGCCCTCCTGCAGCCGCAGGTGTTTTTTCTCCGATTTTCTGCCTTGGCCCAGAGGACTTGCAATGGGTGCGGTATGCATGCTCCACCTCCACGGAGATGCCTCTAGTGCCCCGAATATGGTGCCCCTTCCCCTGCATGCATGGTTTGCTCGTGCTGCCACATGGACACCTCCAGGTGGCAGTCAAGCAGCGAGACACAGCAACCCCCCCCCCCCCGAGGAATGAGAGCAGTCCTAAAGACACTTGAACCTCCCTTCCTGGCGCAGCCCCTGAGTGACCCACATCCGTTTCCAAACACGGGTCGCTGGCATGGCAAGAAGCAAGGCACCCAAACCATTCTAATGCCATGGTGAAATCAAATGCATCACTTTACAGTCTTGTTCGAAACCAGGCAGGGAATTCCTTGACTTTATTAGAGATAATGCTCTAAAGCAAAATATATGGGAACCAACACAAGTGGAAACAGTCTTGGTTCACTTCTCACCAATTATTTTGGTGAGTGTAAACATTCTATAACTGAATCACTTGATTCAAGTGATCACAGCATAACAGAATTTACATGTAAGCATTGGTATGGTACAGGTAAAGGTGTATCCCATGGTTCTGGGTATAACAAGTCAGATTTTAATGGACTGGGTAATGACATTAAACATTGGGATTGGCGTCCTGAATTGCAAGGTTTAAAAGTTGGTGCTCATCATTTAAAATTTAAAGATAAACTACTATCGATGCAGGATAAATATGCACAAAGAAAATGATACAATAAAAGGGGGTATTGCACCTTGGTTTAAAAAGCGCAGCACTAGGATGATTTCATGTAAAAAGGCCACACTTAAAACAATGAAAAGCACAGACTCAAAAGGGTGTGCTGAAAGATACAGGAAACTAGTTAAGAAAGGTAAACATATCATAAGAAGAGCAAATCTAGAGTTAGAAGCCAAATTATCATGGGAGAAAAGGAACCCCAAGGCCTTTTACAATTACGTCAACAGCAGAAAGGGAACATAAGCGAAACTAGGCCCACTGATAAAAGGAGGTGAAGTTATTTCTCATGAGAACATGATGGCAAATACATTAAATTATTACCTTCCGTTGGTATTTAAAAAGGAAGATGGGTTGGTTGTAATTAGTGTTAAAAACATAATGTACAATTATGGAGACACTACTTGGAGATATCGTAAAGAACCAACTGTCAGAATTGGAAATTGTTGATGAAATATAACTTGGATGCAAAAAAAAAAGTCATTCTTGTGTTACCAATTTACTAAGCTTTTATGAAGCAGTAAGTAAGGTCATAGAAAGTGTCCGATCTGTGGATGTGACATTGCTGGATTTCAGTAAAGCCTCTGATTGTATTCCACCTGGGAAATTAACCAGAAAGTTGAATACAGTGAGTATCAATAATTACATTGTTAAATGGGTGCAAGCCTGGCTTCACGAGTGATTGCAGAGGGTGAGAGTAAATAGCTATAACTCTAATAAATGTCCTGTGAGTAGTGGCGTACCACAGGGGTCTGTGCTGGGTCCACTTTTGTTCTCATGTATAGCCGATTTGGGAGTAGGTATGGACAGTAAACGTGTAAAATTTGTGGATGACACAAAGCCTGGGTGCAGTGTGGATAATGCAGAGGAATACGAAAGATTACAATCAGACTTAAGGGAACTGGAAAAATGGACAACTAAGTGGGGTATGACATTTTATACAGATAAGTGCAAGGTACTGCACTTCGGCACTAAGAACAGAAGACATACATATACCCTTAATGGCGTTAACCTTACCGAAACGATGCAGAAGACCTGGGTATCATAGTATCTAATCATCAGTGTAGTGCTGTATTCGGGAAAGCTACTGGAATTTTAAATTTATAAAGGTACAGTTTCATAAATAAGACAGTGGAGGTGCTACTGCCCTAGTTCAGAACTTACATGAGATCATAGTTGGACTACTGTACCCAATTTTTGGGATGCCTGGGAGAGGTCGACAAAGACAGACTGGTACATGGAAAGATGACTAAATGATGAAAGGCATTTGGAATGCATTATCAGAGGTGGTGGTGACAAGTGATACTGTCGTGACATTCAAGGCTAGACTAGACAAATACATGGAAAGTCAAACTGTTGGATTATTGCCACTGTTAAGTGGGGTGGCAGTGTTTCATGGACTTGTGTCTTCTGCTGTCCCAAACGGCCAAGTGTGATAACCAAGTATGCTCTCCTGTCCCGGGGTGGGAGGACTTGCCACTTTGCTCTATGACTGTCACCAGCTGGAGGCCTGGTAGTGGCGGGGGTGATGATGCAGCACTAGCTACTGGAAGGGCGGGGTTGGCACTGGACATTATGCATGCGTACCTCCACACAACATGCACTGTCATCCACCATGGCAGTAGGGGAGGCACAGAAGGAAAAAATGGAAAAGTGGGGTGAGCACAAATAAAGCTACGCCTACCCACCTCTGGCCCGCATCATCACTCGGTACTTCTGCTCCCTTCTGGACATAGTCTTCTGGGGGCGGGGGGGTCCATGTCATAACGGCTATCACTATTACAATGAGTGCACATCACCAAAAAGCAAAATGGTGATGTACACTCCCCAACGAGGACAAGAACACCAATGAAAACAGACTAATATATTTATGTGGGGGCCCCTTAATTTAGATTCTCAACTCCAGGGGGGGTGCATATCTGGAAGGGGAGAAACTGAAAAAAAAATGTTAAACTCCTGAACACACTGAAAAAAACTGTACCCCTACCCAGCCCCAAACCCCGAACTTTCCTCACTATAGCCAGCCACCCTCACCACCACACCACATGGCCAGCTCGGCAACACCTCACCACACTACCTCTCACATACCTCCTCCATTATCCCTCCTCTACCATTTGCCCTCCTGTAAACTCGTCGTTCTTCCCCTTGATCTGCGCTATAACCACACCTCGCTACCCTTTCAGGGCAGCTCACATAACGGGTGCTCAAACAGAGTTGCTCAAAACTGAGTCGCTCAGTTTGAGTCGCCCATATAACGGGTTACGGGGGTCCATTGGAGAAACTAAGAGCGGGTAGCCCTCAGGGGACGTGGTTGCTGGTCGGGGAGGCAGGGATGGAGCTGAGCACCAGACTGCCAAGGTGGGTAAAAAGCTAAAAAATTCTAGCTACAACTAGCCAAAACAACCCATTCTTTAAACTTTATTTGGATGTTTTAACAGTTCCTAGTTATGCAAAAGCCTTCACAAACATTTGATTTGGTTGGTTGGTTTATATATTTAAAATCTGGTAAATCCGTGAGAAATACTACCCGTTTTTCATGGGCTACAAAATACATCAAATATACAAAACAACTTATAATAACATAAAAAAAATAGTAACCCGATCCAAGAAATAAAGCTTAACCACAGTTACAATGCTCTGGCGTTAATAAAATATTTTACAAGCTTCGATTTAAAAACAGGTAGGCTCAGGGTTTCAGTAGTGAGAACTTTGTGGAAGTGAATCATAAAAACTGGGTAATTAAAACAACAGAGATTTCTGACCTAAACTAGTTTTTACCTTTTTTTTATTTTTTTTAATCAATTTCAGTCCAAGAAAGATCTAAGTAGTGAAGCATCTGCTCCATGGGAATGAAAAATTGCCAAGTACGACACTCATCATGTAAGAAAATTGCCAAGTACGATACTCATCATGTAAGATTGGGTTGTCCTCTTTATAGTAGACTATGGGACATATATTTAGGGAAAATACTGAGAGAAATACCATAACCCATATCCATGGGAACATTCAGTTTAGTTTTGCAGACCCACTTGTTATAAAGAAACCTGTCCTATCTTTATATAAAATATCAGAGAGGAAAACACATGCTCGTTTAACTGCATGAATTTGTAACCGTTTTTGACATTGATAAGCATTGGCACTCTATGTTCCTTATAGTCTCATATTTATGTGTTTGTCGATTTAGTATTTAAAATGTGTTTGTTCTGTATTTGTGTTTTATATATAGAATAAAGTATGGGGTGGTGTGTGTAACAAGAAGTTTACACACACCCAAGGGGTTAGATGCTCACAAACCCCGAAAGCGAAGCTCGAGGGGTTTATGTCAGCATCTAACCCCAAGGGTGTGTGTAAACTTCAAGTTTACACACCACCCCATGTTTTATTTTATATAATTGATGGCTATGATTTTTTTGCCACAGCAATTAAATACAATAAAATATCCCTGTGCAGCTGCGCCCCAATCCCGACTCGGTTCGCGATCAGAAGCGGCTGCTGAAGACACATCATTTTTTTTCTTAAACAGTAGCCTACTTTTAGCCCTGAGTTCTGGTATTTATTTTTGGGACTTACCACCCAGTCAGAGTTTACTGTGTGATCTCCAGCGGTAAGCCATGGTCTCGGGCTACCAGGAAGAGCAGAGCGGCACCAGGCACATGCGCAGTGGTAGGGAAACCCGGGGCGTGTTTGCCGTTATAAACGCGCCTTTATAACGGCAAATTATGCCATGGGTTTCCAATAGAAACAAATCATAGCCATTAATTATAATAGATTTTTTTTTTTAACTTGTCAGTTTATTGAGAGCAAATCACAGTACAAGGTCATACATTTTACAGGTATATACAATTGAGAAAAAAAGTGCCATGGGGCTTTTATACACTCTTAATACATAGCAAGGACTGAGATTATTTCTAAGGCTTTTGTATAATACATAATTTCAAGTTATGTTAAATAACCCTTACAATTACTCTATTGCAGGCCTGAAGATTGACAAGGAGGTGTAGCATTCCAGCCCTTTACCCATTTGGTTTAAGAAGATAAGGTGTAGAACTATCACCCTGTATATCATCAATGCACTATAAGACATCACTTTCTGCAGACTATGGCCTTAATGCAAAAAAAAATAATCACCTTCCTTCTAATTGCTCACTTTCTTTTTGATAGAGTTAATATATGCTTTAAATAACTTGTGGTTATACAATTATATATAGGACTTTAGGTAACAGTAACAGCAACAATAAAAGTCTGTCTGTCAAAAGAAAAAATAAAGCAGTGTGGTTCATTATATATCTTTCATGCAACATGCTATCAACAGCTAACTTTATCAGCAGTCCCATAGTAATTTGTCAAGCCACAGCTCACTACAACTGTCCGTTATAAAGCAACTTACGGGGTGAAATGCCTGGAAAGATAATACCTTCACAGGTATCATGTTAGTAGCTGCTCCAACACAGGCCTACCCTCAGTGTTTCCTATGTAAGTAAAATAATAGAAGACAACGTGAATTATATTTGTCAACTTGGAATCTAAGCTTCGCTATAATAGCCTCCATATTCATAATGTTTTTAACATTATTTGTCCATTGAGTTAAAGTTAACTGGTTTAGAGACAACCAGTTTTGCATTATGACTTTAAGGGCTGTCACCATTAACACTAAAACAAATATTCTTGCGCCTCAGTTCTAATTTCCTGAGGGGTGCAACCTAGGATCAAATGTGTAAATGTAAGTTCCTGAGTCAACCCCCAAATATTTTTAATATTGTCTCTCACCTGAGCCCAATAGGTTTGAATTTTGGAACAACCTCAAAACACGAGAAAATGTGAACCAGGTGTCCTATTTTCTCTCCAACAAGCATCCACTGGGACCCAGGCATAATGTTTCGATATAATGGTGGTAATAAAAATTCTAATGGAGATTTCCAACGAAACTCTCTCCAAACTAAAGAGTTTGTAGTTCTATGAGTGTTTGACCAAATTTTAACCCAATCTTGTTCTGACATAATTTGATCAGATTGCTTTTCCCGTTTGTCTTGAATATTTTGAATAGCCAGTATGGCGAGATCGTCTCGCAAAAACTTATAAAATTGTGAGATCAAGCGCTTTGTGCCGGAAGATCTAGCCCTGTTACTTATCAGCACCACACCCTCCGAAACTTGAGAGAACAACACAGGGGTCCCTACATAAGTTTGAATATAGTGCCTACATTGAAGATATCTATAAAAATCCTTTCTATGTAAATTATATTCCTTTTGGATGGAGTTATGGTCTTTTTATAATATCCCCCACCATAAACTGATGTAGGAATATCAGACCCTGTCCAACCCACCTGTCAAAGCAAGTGTCACCATGTGGCGCTGGGAATTCTGGAAGTTTATGAAGAGGAATATAAGACCAGACACACATGGGTATTTCCCACATTGACATAACTTTCAACCAAGTGGCTAATGTATGTCTAGTCCATCTATTATTTATTGTCTTTAATTTTTTAGGTAAAATCAGCCAGGGAAGTATTGGAGGTGGAAACCTAGGGTGTGCATTTTTCTCTAGGACACATCAATCCTCTCGTTGTGTAGAAGCCGACATTTTCACCAAGGGGACCAATTGAGCTACCCAATAATATGTTTGAAGGTTTGGAAGTCCCCACCTGCCCTTTTTCTTAACCTCTTGTAGTACTGTCCTTCGAGTTCTAGGTTTCTGCTGGGCCCAGACAAAGTGAGTGAGTTTCTGATTTAGTTGCCTTTGGTCTGTGCTGGGAATTGGTATTGGAAGAGCCAAAAAAAGGAACAGCAGTCCAGGCAATATATTCATCTTTATAGCCTCTAATCTGTTGGATAGAGACAAGGGTAGTATTTGCCATCTTTTTAGATCTGTACAAATCTGTTGTGTAAGTGTACTATAATTATTTATTTTTTTTATTTAGTTGTTTAACCAGGTATAGCACACTAAGTTGAAAGCTTTTTTACAGGAGCGACCTGGGAGCAAATAATAATGATATAGTTTGGATAAGTTTCTCGATATCCAGATGCTCAAGTATCTTTCTCTCCCACCCACTTGAATGGCATCTGAGATTTGAATTCTGGGCTTAGCCATCCCTTTATCAGTAGAGTCTTGGATTTGTCCATATTTACTTTAAACCCTGATAGAGACCCATATTTTTCAAGTAATGCTAACATGTGGGGAAGTGAAATAATAGGATTATCAACATACAGCAAGGTGTCATCGGCGTACATGGATAATTTGCAGCAGTGGTTCCCGACTGCTATTCCCTGAATCCTCCCTTGATTCCGAATGTTATACAGTAGCTAAGGGCGCAAGACTCAAAGCAAAAAGCAACAGGGAGAGGGGGCACCCCTGCCTGGTTCCTCTTTCTGTTCTTAACACTGCAGAAAGAGTACCGTTTACTCTGATTTTGGCTGTGGGGTTTGTATAACATAAAAATACCCATTGTAGAAATTTACTACCGAGTCCCATGTGTGTCATTACTGTTTTCAGGCATTCCCAATTGAGGCGATCAAACACCTTTTCTGCATCTAAGAAAATAGCTAATTGGGACGATGTGAAGAGGAACTGTAGGATAAAACATTTAGTAATTTTCAAATATTATCTGCCAGATGTCTATTTCATATAAAACTGGTTTGGTCAGGGTATATTAAATATTCCATAAGTTTTTGTAACCATATTGACAGGATTTTGAACAACATTTTTAGGTCTTGGTTTAATAAAGAAATTGGTATGTATGCTTTGCAGACATCCCTAGGTTTCCCTGGTTTTGGGATTACACTAATTAATGCTTCTTTCCATGTGTTGGGAATCTGATCTTCTTTTAAACAATCAATAAAAACTTGAACCAGAATGGGAGCCAGGACATTTATAAATCCTTTGTAGAACTCAGGGCTAAAGTCGTCCGGGCCTGGGGGTTTACCCATTGGGAGAGACTTAATTATCGGTTTGGTTTCTTGCACTGTGATTGGGGCAGTCAACTCTTCTATAGCCTCATCCGATAGTTCAGGTAATTTTAAATCCTGCAAGAAGGCCTCACTTTCACTTATAATATCCCTATCCTTACTATCCTCAGAATACAATTTCTGATAAAATTACTGAAACTGTTCAGCTATATCTTTGGGATTAGTCCAGGAACAGGAAGAGTTAACTTTATTAACTAACTGTGAAACAGATCGATCCACTTGGGCTTTCCGCAAACAAAATGCCAGGAGTTTTGTGGCTTGACTTCCTGTATCATGGTATTTCTGACCTAGAAATCTGAGTTAACCCTCTGCCTTTTGGTTGTCTAATCGTTGGAGCTGTCCTCTCACTTTAACTATATTTTTCAAAATAGAAGTTCAGGTGGGATGTTTTTTAATGTTCGTTTTCTAACTCATCTAGCTGTGCCAGTAACCTATCTCAAGTCAGTTTGGATATTTTTTTCCTAGCAGAGACAAAACTAATATTCTCCCCTCTCAACACAGCCTTAAGTGCTTCCCATGTAGAAAGTGAAGAACACCCCTGGCGTATGTTACTCTCATAGATCTCTTTCATGGTTTCTGAGTTTTTTAGCAAAACTGTTATCATTCAAGAGCAAAACATTTTAATCTCCACAAAGATTGTTTAGCCACTCTAGGTAGCTGCCAGTTAATTGATATTGGGGCATGATCCGACAGGGTAATATTGTGAATTTTTGAATTAGCAATACAGTGGGCATGAATTTTCTGAATGAGAAAGAAATCTGTTCTGGAATATGATTTTTTAGATGCTGAATAAAAGGTAACATCTTTTTCCCCTTTATGCTGGTCTCTCCAAACCTCACATAACTCCATCTCTTCTATAACGGAGGTAAGACATCTAGTGGCCTGTTTATTATGATTCACTGATCCTGAGGATCTATCCATCAAGGGGTGTAATACTGTATTAAAATCACTCCCAATAACTAGTTGACCTTGTGGCAAGATGGAAATTTTATGAACGATCTCTCTCAGAAAAGATGTATTAACATTTGGTGCATAAATGTTAATAAGGTGAACTACCTCCCCATGAATGTTCCCTGTAGTTCTCAGAAAACAGCCTTCAAACCACTCCTCCACTGCGTCAATCTGTAAAGGGCATCCCCTTCTAATTAAAACTGCCACCCCTGCATGTCATCCAGTAGGAGAGGATGCTGCCTCTACCCTCCCCACCCAACTTCTCATTAATTTCAAATGTTCGTGCATGGGCAAATGTGTCTCTTATAAGAACGCAATTGCACAATTCAGTTTATTTAATTCCCTCAATAACCTAGTTTGTTTTATTGGAGAATTCATCCCCTTTACATTGTATGAAACTATCCTAATATCCCCCATAACTGATTACTATGTAAAATGGAATGCTATACGTCTTATGCCATATAGTATGTGGCCCCTGTAGTGCTTCATCATGCCAGTGACATGAAATCTTGAACAGTTCTACTATCACATGAGCTATTTGTGACAGACGGAAAAAACTTAACTTATATATCCAGCTATGCTGGTATAGTAAAATTGCAAATATCTATGTTCTTTTTAGTCAATATATCTGGAACGTTGCCAAGGTCGTCCCTGTCCCTAAGCAGGGCGACCCCAAAATCCTGGACAACTACCGTCCCATAGCTATCCTCTCTGCTGTCAGCAAGCTCCTGGAAAAGGTGGTCGCCAAACAAATCTCGGAGTATATCCACTCCCATGGTCTGCTGACCCCGGCCCAACACGGCTTTCGTAAAGGGCACAGCACTTCCACGGCTCTCATCTCAGTCTCTTCCAGCATCAGAGCTGCTATGGATCAGGGAAAACTCTCAGGTGTGGTATCTATTGACTTATCCAAGGCGTTCGACCTCGTTGACCACGACCTGCTTGCCCTGCAGATGAGGTCCCTTGGTTTGTCCCCCACCGCCCTAAACTGGGTCTCTGACTACCTATATGGCAGAAAACAACTAACTAACTTCAATAAAGTCCTCTCTGCCCCCCGGCCTGTCACCTCTGGTGTCCCTCAGGGCTCCGTGCTGGGTCCCCTACTCTTTTCCCTGTTCATCAATAATCTCCCTGATGTGGTCTCCAGCTGCCATGTCATCATGTATGCGGATGACCTGGTTCTCCTAGCCCACTCCTGTGATACAGCCACACTAAACCGTCACTTATCTGAAGACCTCTGGAACATCCAGGCATGGCTCTCCAACCATAAATTGGTCCTAAATCAAAACAAAACCCAGGCTATGCTCTTCGGTTCCTCTGCCAAAATACGAGCCTCTTCAACTCCCCTACATATCAACTACGAAGATGGCTCCCCTCTCCCTACGTGACCTCCCTCAAATATCTTGCAGTGACGCTTGATCCCAATTGGACCTTGGTAGTCATATCCATAATGCCTGCAGTGGGGTGAACGCAAACTGGGATGGCCTACAGGGCCAGTACAACCTCACTCCAGCTGGCTCGCTTAGCTCTTGCCAGGAAGTACTACTTCCTCCCTCAGCTACTGGCTCCCTCATATTGCTCATACTTCTAAGACCTTCCTAAGCAAGTGGAGCACAATGTACAACAACATCTGTCATTTTGCCCTGGCCGCCCGCCTCACCCATCACTGCGAGCTCTACGAGAAGCTTGGCTGGCTATCCCCGCTCAATCACCTTAACTTTAGCACTGGGTGCCTCGTGAGTAAAGTACTTAGCTCCGGCACTCCTCCGGAACTGGCCCGGTTTCTTGCTCCTGCTGACCTCTCCCCCTACCTGCTTAGATCCCAAGGCCCCGGCCTACTAAGTGTACCTACTTCCCGCACCAACATGGGGGACCGGAGTTTTGCTGTCCATGGCCCCAGGCTCTGGAACTCCTTTCCTGAAAGAGTCCATCCTGCCTCCTCTCACAAGAGTTTCCGGACCTCCCTGTGGGATCATCTTAAGGTGGCTTCTCGCTGTGAATGTCCTAAGCCTCCTTAGCCTCCCGGTGTCCACTGGTGCCGGCTTCTTCTCTCCTGCTCTGGCGTCACCACTCTTGCGCAATGTCCTCGTCCAAATCCCCCCTTCCTTGCTTGACCGACGCTATGATGTTACTATGCTCATAATCCTCACCAGCCCTGTTGGTCATTGAATTTATCTCTGACTTATACCTTGCCCCAGCACTGTATCTGGGTGTACCTTCCAGTAAATGTAAAAACTGTAAAAATTGTCTTTTCTCCTGTTTTTGTACCTGAATGTATTCGTCTGAACCAATTACTGTATCAATGTACCTGTTGTACCCTTTTGTACTCTCCCGGGTCGTTCCTGAAAATAGGCATAAAACTTGTCTAGTGTACTTACCCGGTAAACAAAAACTAAATAATAAATAAGGTTAGTTAACAAAACTCTGTCAATAACTAAGTAACAGGTACACTGTTGTTTGGATGTGCAGTGTAAAATTGGGAGTGTTATTACCAACAATACAGCTTCCTAGGTGAGTGTCTCCAACTCTGTAAAACACCACAGTTGGAAAGTTAAAAGGTAACCAAGTAACCTTGTGGTGTTGCATGTAGTACCAGAACATGTTTGTCACCAAAAGAACTGGTATAAGTACGCTGGTTAAAAGCATGCTGGCCAGTTGGTCTCTCTGATCCAGCTGAATCAGCCACATCAGATAGATGGTAACACTGGCTCATACACTACCCTTCCAACATACCGAAAGCTTCATGAGCACAAATGCCCATTTCCCATGTTTTCCTCCCTCCCCTATCATAATGTGCAAAGAAACAAGATATCGGTTTCCTGCTTCACATGATAGACTTTATACATCAGGAAAACCTCAATCAGCCCCACCCCTGCACAGACCAAATAAATAAGGCTCCACACAATCCCCCAGTCATATGTCCAGAATTGCAAACTTATTGTCTTTGTAAAACTAAAATATTATGTGAAGGGGCCAGTCAATGGTATATTTCATCCCTTACTTCTCTTGCAAATGATCCCTACTTAGAACCATTAAAGTTTCTTTGTGTGAGGCTGAATGTAACTATAAAGGTTCATGCGATGCTTCGCTCTACGCACTAGTAAGTAAAGTGTTCCCAAGAAATTCACAGGATGATAAAGTCGGAAGGTTCCAGTAAGTGGATCACTTATGTGGAAAGTCTCCCTCAAAAACACATCCAACAGAGAAATTAATAGGAAGGATGGGCTTCAAAGACTCCGACGATAAATCTTGGCCCAAGTTCAATCAGACGCAGGTGCCATTATTGCGATCAGAACCCCCCCCTCCCATAACTCTTATGGGTTTGAATAAAACAAAAACACTGTTACCCTAACCCGTTGGTATTAAAGTCACATGGGTAAAGGAGAATTATCTGTAGTTGCAATAGAACAATTCCCCACCGAAGTTTCGGTCTTCTTCATTAGTTTGATGATTTCCGGGACCATTTGTTGTGGGAGGAACCATGGGGGATTTCTCTTGCGTCCTTTTGAAACCATTCTCCAAGAACTGTCCAACAGTTTATTTTCCAGTAACACTAGTTCCTGATTTGAGATAGCCATCTTGAGTTCCACGAGGAAAGGAGCAGCATCTGCTAGAGAGTTGAACATTTTGGGACCATTATCTAGGTAAACCTTCAATTTAGCCGGAAAGTTGAGTTGAGCTTTGATGTTGTTTTTCTCACGTAGCTCCCTGATAACCGAGCGAACCTGCTGACACTTAGCTTGGAATTTAGCCAAAAAATCATGCTCGAAGTAGACAGTCTGCCCAGCAAATTTTAATTCTTTACGTCTCCAAGCTTCAAGCAATATTTGCTCTTTTGATTGATAGTGAAGCATGCGGACGATCCAAGACCTGGGATTAGCTTTGGGATCAATCAGACGAGGAACCAAGGAGTGATGGGCTCATTCAATATCCACAGGCAAATAAGAAGACACGGATAGAGTAGAATTGAGCAGGTATTTGATAAAAATCACCTGGCATGGGATATCCCTCCTCGGATCCCTCCTGCACCCTATGAATGCGAAAATTGTTCCATGTTGCATGGTCCTCAGCATCTTCCAGCCTCGCAGGTGTTTGTCTTTTTCAAGTTTACTTTGTTATTTATACTTTTGATATCCATATGAAGGTCGGCTATAGAGGACTCGATTTTGTTGACAGTTCGTAATATTTTCTGCAGGGCTCTCTCTGTTTTAGTTGGTAGCTCATCCTCCTCGAGATCCAGGTCTAATGAGGATTCAGAAGGTGAGCCGCCCCGCGATGCAGAGGCCGCGAATCCCTTGAGGTCCGCATCGATAGCGAGTTGCTTCATTTTGTTCTGCTGAGAGGAGTTTTTGCTCCCTCTTGAATATTGAGGTCTTCTGGACATGTGGGGGGGTTTCTATTATGTAATAGTGAAGCGAAATGGTGATGCTATTATCGTGAGTGTATATCACTGAAAAGCAAATCAGCGATCTAACTTGCTGGCAAACCCACATCTGCAACATCAAGCCTCCACACTTTAGATTCCAACTCCGGGGCAAGTGCCAGGAGGGGCACAGTTCACACGTAAGAAATTTAAGTTCACAGCCACAGGCAGCAAAATTCTCAACCTCCCGTCCCCAGCCCCGAATCCAGTACCTACTGTGCCGGAGCTAACTTCCCTCACCACCAAACCACACAGCTGGCTCAGTGGAAGCAGGCACACTACACACAGACAACCTTCTTCCCTGTCCCTCCCCTTCCCCTCACCATCCCCCCTTTCCGGTCGCCTTCCCCTACCCTCGCGGTAGCAGTCAGTCGCTACCCTTGTGGGTCACCTATGAGAATATCGCCGAATATGAGTCGCTGTTTTGTCGGTCGCCCATATTCGGTTGCTATTATCACAGGATACCATACAGGGGGCAGATCCACCATAAAAAAGCAGTAGGCAAACGTTCTGGGGGGAGGATTCTGATGGATTGTTGAGTTAGTCGAGAGAGCAGAAAAGATCAGCCAGCCACCATTGCCGCGACATCACTGGAAGTGTTTCATAATAGGCTGTAACAGCAAATTGTCAAACAGTAAAGCTTGTTACTACTACTACATAACTGTGGCCTCACCTACCTTGGGTCACTGTGGGATAATTTTGAGTTGCATCTCATACCCCACTGTCCATGCAGCCTAACCTACCTTGGGTCATCCCAGGATCATTCTGTGTTTAGCACCCCAGTGCCTATGCTGTCTAACCTACCTTGGGTCACCTGGGGGCAGGCATTGAGGGCTGGTTAGCACAAGCTCAAAAAGCATGTGGATGGACTGAATGAGAGATGACTCACCAGGTAGGAAGGGAAAATTAGCAGTAAAACAATTGTTCCAGGCCTGCCTGCACTTTAGATGTGTCAATGGAACCTGAAAAGGACAGGGCGGGCTGCCTCTAGTGCTTGAGTGGTGACGAACTGCACCAAGGAGCAGAATTCAAGTTTTAGCATGGCCCTCCATAACAAAGTATAGCTAGTTCTTGGACCTTAATCAAGCCCTAAGGAGTGGTATCTCCATGCAGTGAGAGTTCAGTTATGAGACGGGGGATCAGAATGTCGGCAACTTAGGCAGGGCTGAGTTAGGGCTAACTGCACTGGATGGGGGCGCCATTACAGACTGATGTGGGGGTACTCCCAAGCCATTAATAATAATAACAATAATTAATAATAATTTTATTTATAGAGTGCAATCTCTAAAATCAAAGCGCTGTACAATTCATAAACAGTTAAAAAATCAAAACATAGGTATCAAAAACAGTTAAACTCACATAATAAAATACAAAAACAAGCAGGAGCATATGACATGACTAGTCACAAATGCCTGGCAGAATACAAAGGTCTTTAAAGCTGTTTTAAAGCTCCCCATGGTCCAATACTCTTGGATCTGACGAGGCAAAGAATTCCATAGGGTCGGGGCTGCAAACATAAAAGCATGCGAGCCAGAGGTTTTCAGTCGTGCCCTTGGAATCTCTAACAACCCCTCGTCAGCTGAGTGGAATGAGCGGGTGGGACAGTAAGGAACCAGGAGCTCTTGCAGGTAGCCCGGGCCCTGTCCATGTAGAACTTTAAAGGTCAGAAGACCGACCTTGAAGGTGATCCGCCACTGCGTTCTGAGGAATGATACTAACTGCTATTAATGGCATATAGACTGGAACTCTAAGCTGCCTGCATCCAAAGGCATCATGTTGAATCCTGGCCACAGAGCTGCTGTCACCGGAAAACAGTCAGGTGATAAGTCAAAGAAAACAATATAAAGTGAAAAAAGCATATTCTATTGCAGTCCCTACCTTTGCAGACAGGTGGCCTGTGACTCCATTGTGAGGGATGCCCCGGGACACACCTGATGTTGGCTTCCCCGATCACCTCATAGCCAGTGTAACAGGAGAACCGCAACATCTCCCCTGCCTGGTAGGCCCTCTTCTCTGGGCTCTGGAAGCCATTCTCAGGAACTCCTGGATTCCGGCAGGGCTCGTACATCTCCGCTGTAAGTATTCAACAACAAGCAGTAGCAGTACGTTTATTTATTTCTAAGACTCCCTTCCCCAGAGTCTCAGGGCACCACACAAGGCATAAAAATGAACAGACCAAATACATTCATAATAAACCACAATCCTTATATAAATAAATGCAATAAATACACATTGAAACATATGGCATAATTCAGTAATAAAAAAAATGAAAAATGAAAAAGTAGCAGCATAAATAACCAGGTAGTAAAAGTGCCCATCAATGATCCCCAAATGCCTGTCTAAAATGGTGTGCCTTCTACCCCCATTTAAAGGCCTCCACCAAGGGGGACTCCCTCAGTACCCTAGGCAGAGTGTTCTAGAGTAAAGGACTGGCAACCTCAGAAGCACAATCACCTGAAGATTTAAGCTGCACCCTTGGGACTGAAAGGAGACCCACCTCAGAGAAGTGGAGGGGGCAAGAGGAGTGGAGTGGATTCATCAGCTCCAACAGGTAGCTTGGGCCCAACCCATGTAGGGCCCTTTTTTTTTTGTACATTCTATTTTATCTCCGGAGGGCCAGGGCATCTCTCAGGTGTATGCTTTCGAACTCCTCCTCTACTCCCTGCCTGAAACCTCCTTCCACTGTGAGTACAAGGGCTGAGCATCCCCTTTCAAGCCCACAGACTCAGCCGCCCCGGATCTAAGCCCCCCAGGGCGGGACCACCACTTCTTACCTGGTGACCTTTCTGAAATCTAGACGGTTGGTCAATGGCTGGGTTGAGATGCTTGGGAGAGCCAGTGGGAAGGTGGTCCGGTAGTTGGGGATGTGGGCGTCATCCACTGGGGTCACTGTCACCTTCCTGGACCATCCGGAATTTTTCACTTGCTGTTTCCATGAGAAGCGGCATGCAGTGAGCCTGCATGGCTCCTCCACCACCAGCATCTGCCATCCATTCGCCCACGTCCAATGTCCCACTCATGTGCTGCCCCGATCTCCATCGGGAGTCGCTACGGAGCGGGGAACCCCCTGTAACCCACCCCGGGAGAGGAGAGGAGAGCAGTGCAGTCCTTTGGATGCTCAATCCTCTCCCTCCTCTGCAGACCCCTGGTGTCCCAAGTGCATTCCCGAACCCGGGTTACCAGTGTGGCATCCAGCGCTTCAACCCTCAGCGCCACTGGGCTGGCCCCCATGTAGGGCCTTGTAGGTAAGTAAACCAACCATGAAGGTAACATGCCACTTCACAGGCAGTTTAAGCAGGACCAGGGTCACATGACTAAACCTTGCGAGGCCAGTCAGCAACCCGGCCACCACATTCTGCACCAGCTGCAAGCATCATAGAGTACCTCCACTGACCCTGTGGTAGAGCACATTACAGTAATCTAGTCTAGATGTCAACGTGTATGCACCAGTGTTGACAGATCTTCATTGATTAACAAGCAGCTTATCAATGAAGGCAGTGTAGCCTAGAGGTTGGAACACAGAACTGATAACTTGGGTGTACATGTCAGAATCCCACCACCACAACGTACTGTTATCTAAAGTAAATCACTTAACCTGCACACTCTTTATGTGGCTCACTTCTCTTGGCTTTCCTTAAAGCAGCAGTGCAAGAAACATATTTTTTCTTCCCAAAAAAGCTTTTAGCTACAGTTCATAAAACCATTACCATACCTGTCAAAACTGCTTTTCTAGGTACCTCCAAAACTGCCCAGCATTATCTTATTAAATTTCCTCTATTCTCCTGGTGATGCTGAGGGTTGAGGCACTGGATGCCACATTTTGCGCTACGCTGGTGACCAGGTTCGGGAACGAGCCCGGGACATCAGGGGTCAGCAAGGGAGGGATAGGATCGAGCATCCGGAGGACTGCTCTCCTATCCCTGGGGAAGGTTTGAGGGACACATCACTCTGCAGTGGCCCCCGATGGAGGTCAGGAGCTCTGCAGGTGCAGCGTACTAGTGGGGGGGGGCACAGCAGACGTCGGCATGCATGCCTCTGATGTCATTATATGTCCATGCTCCCATGGGGACAACCCAAGGAGGAAAATGGCTGGGCGCGACCGAGGCAGCTTGATGACTGCGCTCTGAGCTACCCGGAGGACTGTCTTGGAATCGTGCTGGGGGGTCCCGTTCCAGCCTGGTGTGGAGTGGCATAGGGGGAGACCCTCCTGCGGGTTGGTGCAGGCGCACCAGACTCCCATCATGCGAGTGAGCCTGCTGCTCTCTGGGCAGTCAGAGTCGGTGGCTGGATGCCCCTGCCGGTTGAGCTGCAGAGAGGTGGTAAAAAGAAAGAATATAAAAAAAATGTCCTCTATTCTAACCCTTACCAGGTCAACTATGCCATGGGTTTGATTCCCAGTAGGTTACATTATTTCTTCCTCACTACAATTTGTGATGTAAATTGCCTAGCAGTGGCCAATACTGCACCAAAAACATCTAATTGTCTTCTTGATTATTTCTAGTTGCAGGATATACAAAATCAGAGAAAGGAAGTGTGTCTGGGAACCCCAGATCCAATCATGTGAGCCTATATATCAGTGCTTAGAGCACCGAGATGGTATTCCGGGGGCCTGGGTTTGATTCCCAGTAGGTCACATTATTTCTTTCTCACTACAGTTTCAGGTCTCCAATGGAATTTGTATGCCAAGTATGGCGACCATCTTTTTTTCTTGAGAAACATTTAAATTAAAACTTTGATAAAATACTTAAATGTTGTTGGCCTTAGTACTTTTTACCACCAAATACAACTAAAAGATGCATGTAATCTTTTACAGTGCAAAAAAAAAAAAAATTAGGGTCAAATTTTTTGCCCAATTTCATTGCATTGCCACTTTAACCTATCTTTTTCATTTTTTTTCTTATCCTTTTGTTTTTCTGCAGCTCCATGGCAGTACTTCTGGTCAGTTCTCCAGTGACCACCTAGTCATGCCGACTTGGGGGGGTGTCTTTGCAGTGCATGGTACCTGAGTGCACTGGCAACCATCATTCATGTGGTTCCTCAGTCCCCCTCCTCTTATTGTTCTCCCCTGGTCTCTACCACAGTCCAACGATGGTGTGCCGGACCTGGGAGGTCAGCTTGCAGGCACAGCGTTACCCTGCCAATGGAGAAACAAGCTCTCCAGCCTTCCATCGGGGGTTGTTGTGGTGGCAGAACATGCCACCAGTCCCTCCCCTGTTGGGATGCACTGTTGTTGGCAACAGCTCTCTCAGCTGGCCGCCCACGCACCAGCTTTCCAGACTCATGCCCGAACCCAGGCTGCCACTGCAGCAGTGCAGTGAGTTGCCATTGGGCCATCTGGTAGCTGTGACCTCCCATATTTTCACTTGACCTCCCTGTGTGTGCCTAATAGTTGCAGTTCATGGCTGATAACTTGCTTTGGGTTGAGTGTGTATGTACAGTGCTATATTAAACCTACCTACCTTCTTTCCCTCCCATCCTCTTTGCACATTCACAGCTGCAGGCCCCTTTTTCTTTCTCTGAAACTGTCATAATATTGCGTGGGCTACCAGACTATCCCAGATGGTAGCCAGACTTTCTTCCCTTTAGGAGACTTCTGTGCTCCACTCCTTGGTACAACTAGCCTCCAGTCCCCTATTATATCTCTAAACTGTACAATTCTTAAGAAAAATAAAAATGAACTAATTCTACTCTGAGTCTCTGACCACCACAGCATAGGAGCAAGTCTGTCACTCACAGAGCATTTCTGACTTTTTGGGGGTTGCCAAATGTTGAAGCTAGCTACTAAACCTGCAGACTAGCAGTGTGATGTGGCAATCAGAGCATTGACTTGTGAAATGAGCTTACAAGTTTGAATCCCATCATGACCACTAAATGACTGTGTGACTTTGAGCCCATCAGTTGACCTCCCTGTGCTTCAGTCCTTTCAGCTGTTAAACTGGATAGAAGTAGGACCCCTCCCCCATTAGAGACGAAAGCTGGGCCATCCTGGGTGAAGAATTGCAAAAATGGGTAACAGCAGTTGTGGTCAGGTCCCACCTGGAGTAATTCTGGGCTCTACAATACAAAAAGAACACTGAGGCAGTCGAAAGGGTGCAATGTAGGGCCATGAGAATGATATGGGGTAATGCAGGACCACCAGAATGATATGCGGCATGGAGGAATGCAGGGCCATGAGAATTATATGTGGTATGGGGGAATGCAAGATCACCAGAATGATATGGGGTGTGGGGAACGCAAGGCCATGAGAATGATAAGTGGTACTGTGGAACACAGTGCCATGAGAATATGTGCTATGGGGAAATGCAAGGCTATAAGAATGATATGGAGTACAAGGGAATGCAGGGCCATGAGAATGATATGGGGTACTGTGGAACACAGCGCCACGAGAATGATATGTATCTGGGCTGGCAGTATAGCCTAGAGGTTAGAGGAATGAACTTGGTACATCCAGCAGACTAGACCTGAGTTTGATTCTCACAGCCTTCACTTGCATACTGTATGACTCTGAGCAAGTCACTTAACCGCCCAGTGCTCCCAGGTCACCCCTGAAAACAGGCACTTGTGCCTAGTGGGCCCTACCCAGTTACCAAAGACTAAAATAAAAATAAAAATATGTGGTATGGGGGAATGCGGGGCCATGAGAATGATATGGGGTATGGGGAATGCAGGGCCATGAGAATGATATGTCATTATTGGGAACACAGGGCCACAAGAATTGACATGGGTATGGGGAATGCAGGACCACAAGAATGATATGTGGTATGGGGGAACACAGGGCCATGAGAATGATATGGGGTATGGGGTATGGTGGAACACAGGGCCAAGAGGATGCTATGGGGACTGCAGGGCCACGATAATAATATGGGGTATGGAGGAATGCAGAACCATGAGCATGATATGGGGGAACGCAAGGCCATGAGAATATGGGGTATGGGGAACGCAAGGTCACAAGAATGATATGAGGTATGGGGAACACAAGGCCATGAGAATGATATGGGGTATGGTGGAACACAGGGCCAAGAGGATGACATGGGGAATGCAGGGCCATGATAATAATATGGTATGGAGGAATGCAGGGCCATGCAAATGATATGAGGGCCATGAGAATGATATGGGGGAATGCGGGGCCATGAGAATATGGGGTATGGGGAACGCAGGGTCACAAGAATGATATGGGATATGGGGAACGCAGGGCCATGAGAATGATATGTGGTATGGGGGAATACAGAGCCATGAGAATGAGATGGGGTATGGTGGAACACAGGGACACGAGGATGATATGGGATATGGGGGAATGCAGGATCACAAAAATAATATGGGTATGGGGGGGAATGCAGGGCCACAAGAATGATATGGGATATGGGGGAACGCAGGGCCATGAGAATGAGAATGAGATGGGGTATGTGGGAATGCAGGACCTCGACAATGATATGAGGTATTTGGGAATGCAGGGCCATGAGAATGAGATGGGGTTCGGGGGAATGCAGGATCACAAGAATGGATGAGGTATGAGGGAACCCTGGGTCATGAGAATTATATGGGGTATGGGGGAATGCAAGGCCATGAGAATGAGGTGAGTTATGGGGAACCCAGGGCCATGAGAATTATATGGGGTATAAGGGAATGCAAGGCCATGAGAATGAGACAGGTTATGGGGGAACCCAGAGCCATGAGAATTATATGGGGTATAGGGGAATGCAGGGCCATGAGAATGAGGTGGGTTATGGGGAACCCAGGGCCACGAGAATTACATGGGGTATGGGGGAATGCAAGGCCATGAGAATGAGGTGAGGTATTGGGGGAATGCAGGGCCGTGAGAATGATAAGGGGTATGGGAGACATAAGCTAAGAGGAGAGACTGGAGGTCCTTAACATATTCACTTTAGAGAAAAGGAGGACGGGTAGTGTGATCTCAGATTTCTGCATGCTCAGGGATATCAACAAGGTTGAGCCTATGGAGATATCTGATCTGTTGTACTCCAGCAAAATGTGGAGGCATGCCTTGAAACTCAGAGGGGGTGAATTTAGAGGTAACATTAGGATGTCCTTCTCCCAGAGGGCGGTGAACCCCTACTGAACAACCTACCAGTGGAGACTGTGGATATGAAGGCAGCACAAGCTGGTAAAGTGAGTCTGGACACACTTTACTCGAAGGGAATCACATGGTACCTTGGGTAGTAGAGTGAGCGGTAAATCCCCATAAATGAGTAGAGGTCTGCACTGCATATTTATCGCTCCCTGCTTATGATAAGAGTAGACCTAGAATCCATTTCAATCAGTAAAACTGAACGTGAACTTGGTCTGCCCAGTGAATTTTCAGGTAGTGTATTGCGCTTCTGTGCTGGTGACAAGGGTTTGGGAGTGGATTCGGAGTTGGATCAGGCATCGGGGAGTATGGGCTGGAGTGGATGTTGCTTGGTTTTGCCGCAGCACCAACCCCACAGGGTCATGGCTGCATGTGTGCAAGGCCTGATGGGGTACCACCTCGCATCGGGGAAGAGGGTGGGATTACTGGGTCGTACCCAAAAAGTTGAAAAACTCCATGTCTTCCGAACTACCCGTATGACGGCTACTGGTACTCTCTGGTTCCACTCCAGGTGGTTCTGCACTGGCCTGACGAGGGGTGGGGCAGTAGATGAGGCTGAGAGGTTGTTGAATGGACCTGAAGTCAGACAGAGGTGGAGCTCCAAGGAGCAAAACGTTACATGTTAAAAAAACAAATCGAACATAAACTGAGAGTATTGCCCCCCCCCCCCTTTAATTTGGAGGAACAAGAAGCCGTACTGTTCCCTGGCTCTTATACTTACGGACACACTTGGGAAGCTGGTCACTCCACTTGGGACCCCCAGATTGCCTGCTGTAGCAAGTCAAGATGCTGCTTCCCGTAAGCATGTAACCTTTATTACAGATGTACTGCACCGTGGAGCCAATCAGAAACCTTGGGTTGGAAATCACTCGCTGGCTGTGATCGATGTCCCCAGGATCAGGGCACACAGTGGCTTTAAAAAAAGGCAACCAGCAAGAGAGCATATTACAATCAGTGGCAGTTGTATTGTTTTTTGGGAGCTATAGAAATATTTGTTGTACACTGGCACAATATTGGGATACCATTGTAAATGAACACCAGCTCAGCTGACCACATCAGCTTCCATTTATTATATTTTAAATAAACCTATTATTATTAGTTTTCTCAATCCACCTCAGTGTTCCACCCTTCCTGGAGATCCCTCAACCCTCCCTTTGATGCCACCAGTGTTGTCATTGTACTATGTGACCTTCTGCAGGTGATATCCATAGTCGAACCCTGCGTAGCCCAAGAAAACTGTCCCCCACACACCTCTGTCCCAACCAAAACAAGAACACCGATCCGGGGAAAGGTTGATTACTCAGTGTTGCAGTTACGGGGTCCACAAAGGTGCCCTCCCCCATTCTCACTTAACACAATAAGCTTGTACATTATTACCATTAAACGGTAAGGGGAGTTTCATTTTTAAAGACAGGACCCCAAAGAGCCATGAAACCTGCAAACATATAATTTCAGCACTGGGCCCATCTACTGCCTTGGCATGATGCTGAAGGGTGGTATACACTGCTCTGTCAAAAGCTGGTATATATCGCACCACCTCTGCTGGGAAATTGCATAGCCATAAGGCAACCCCCAAGGGGTTGTTCATGTTACCTTTGAGATGTGCCCAACATCTATCGCCCATGGAAGATGACTTGCTCCTGAGCGCCTGTCTCTTGCATGGCCAAACAACACGTTGTTGCTGGGGCCACTCAAACAGAGCCAATGCAAAGTGCCCCCGAGTGCTTTTTTTTTTTTTTTATATAATTTTATTAATTTTTCAAAATTGAAACATAATATCATCAGAAAATTCATACAAACAGATTCTTTCATCATAGATGTATTAGTTACCTAATATTAGGTCAACAAATCAATATTTGAGTCAATATTTGAATTAGTTCATACTTCCTTACTGTCTTAATTTAATATAAGGGAGAGAGCAGACTAATAAAGATTATATTCGACTTAGAAGTGGGAGCAGGGAGACTATTTCTCTCCAAGAAGCACCTGTAATGTCATCTATATCTTATGCCATAATTTTGCACACATTAATGTATCTCTGTGCCACAATTTTCTCTTATTAAATGGAGGGAGGCTTTTTTCTTTCTCCTTTTTAAGGAATACTGCCAAGCTGGCAAGCAGGGCAGCAACAGTGCCCCATGGTACCACAAGAGGGACCTGAACTCAAAGACAGACTTGGGTATCTCACCCTGGTGGGCTGACGGAGGCTAGGAGAGTCATGGAGATGAGAAGCATCCACCCACCCCCATGCCACTCCACTGGAGGATTATAGAACAGCTTTTGCACCCGCTAAAGAGGTAGTCACTTATCCACCCTCCCAGTCAAAGCTCTTAGTGTGGCAACACAACCCAGATATCAGGGTGGGGGAGGGTTGGAAATGGACATTTGGCCCAATTATAAAGATACTGCCAGCCCCTGCTATTAATCCTTGCGACATCATGTAATGAACTGGTTTCATGTAAACAAGACTGTTGTCTTGATCTCCTCTCCCACTCACCAGCTACAAAGTACATCACTGCTTGCAGGTGCTCCATGACTGGTTGGTGTAATCTGTGGCACTTTTACACAACCATGCAGACTGTATCTGCTAATGAAGTATACTAACCAGCATTTCCACTTCGCACGTCGGTACGTCAGTATGCTAGTCCATGGTATTCGGTGGTTTTCAAGCCAGTCTCTGGTGACATAACTTAAATCCAGAATTAAAATCTTAATGTACGAGGCAGGAACTTGGCTTGAGCAGGCAGCAATTTGTCATTAACAGACGCAGCACTTTAGCTGGCCCAGTAGCACAGTAGCCAGCCCACTGCTTGCCAGATGTCGAGTCCATTCCTTCACAGTTTGTTTGTCTCTTTATGCTCCTTCTCCACTAGGTGGCAGCCCAGCCCCATCCACAGAATCATAAAATCTGTCGGCAGAAAAAAGCTCGACGGGCCCATCCCGTCTGCCATTTCTACAGCACCTAAGTAATGCTGAATGAGAGAGCCCTAGAAGATCATCACTATACCTTCCCTCACCCTTTTTTGATGTGGTCTTTTTACCAAGCACTTGTATCTGTCCCATTCTTGTCTGAATACCCCTCACTGATCCACTTTTCTTTGTTGTTTACGCACACCACCTCAGACCACAGACTTACCTCTCTGTGGTGGGGCTGTTAGGGACCTGGCTTACCCCCACAGGACAACCAAATTTTGGATGGCGATGTTGGGGTCCAGGAGTGCTGACATGGAAACATAGAGTTTGTCAGAAGATAAGGACCATTGGCCCACCTAGTCTGCCCATTTCCCTACCTACTGTAATACCGCAGACCCTACTTGATCTCTGGCTTTATTCCCCCCCCTTCCCTTATCTCTAAGGTTCCTTATACCTATCCCATGCCTTCTTAAATCCCGTGACAGTTTTTGCTGCCACCACCTCATCAGTAAAGCTGTTCCAGACATCCACCACCCTTTCTGTGAAGAAGTACTTCCTTACATTTCCCGAGTCTGAGTCCAACGTCATGCTCCTGTGCTCTTCTGATGTTTCCCTTTTTTCTTCCATGCCCTCAGGATGCTGACTTTGAAGGTTCAGTGGCACACATGTACAGACTCAAAATGTGCCTTGCATGCTGGAGCCTGTCAGTGCACCCTTCTCTTTACAGTTCCAGCTGTGCCACCACCTTTCACCACTAGACGTCTGTACTGCCTTTAACTGTTATTCACAACTTTCACTTACAGATGGTGCGGCTTTCTTTGCATAGACTGCTTTTTTCTCCTTTTTCTTTTTTTGAAGGGAATAAACAGGGTGGCTTGCCAGTACTTGTTCAGACATTGTGAGGGGCTGCAACAAGAAGGCACAACTATAAATTAGTGGGGGGAGGGGAATTCAGGGGGATATGAGGAAGTACTACTTCATGTAAAGGGTGATGGATAGGAGTACATGTAATTGTTCATCCAAAGATGTGGTTAACATGGTGACGATTACACACTTCAAGACAGGGAGTGACAGTCACATGGGTTTGGTGACAATAATGGGGGGAATGGAGAGAGTTGGGAGGGGTTCAGACAGTGTACAAGGTGGAGCTACCAGCAGGGGGCACTGCCTAGACCCTATCAGCAAGCCACACTGGTTGCATTAAGACAGGGACTGGACAGTCGTGATGGAATGCAGGCCTTTTTCTGCCTGCAAAATTCTACATTTCTGTAAACTGTCCTCATGCCACAGGTTAGTTTAATCACTTTGGTGATGATGTAGGCAGGGTAATCTAACCACTTTGGTGATGATGTTGGCAGGTTAGTTTACTTTGGTGATGAAGTGGGCAGGTTAGTGTAATCACTTTGGTGATGATGTTGACAGGTTAGTATACTCAATTTGGTGATAATGTTGACAGGTTAGTATAATCACTTTGAAGATGATGTTGGCAGGTTAGTATAATCACTTTGGTGATGATGTTGGCAGGTTAGTTTACTTTGGTGATGAAGTGGGCAGGTTAGTGTAATCACTTAGAAGATGATGTTGGCAGGTTAGTATAATCACTTTGGTGATGATGTTGGCAGGTTAGTTTACTTTGGTGATGAAGTGGGCAGGTTAGTGTAATCACTTAGAAGATGATGTTGACAGCTTAGTATAATCACTTTGGTGACAATGTTGACAAGTTAGTATCATCACTTTGAGGATGATGTTGGCAGGTTAGTTTACTCTGGTGATGACACAGGCAGGTTAGTATAATCACTTTGGTGATGATGTTGACAGGTTAGTATAATCACTTTGGCGATGAAGTTGATAGGTTAGTATAATCACTTTGGAACAGGATGAAAATGGTGAGATAGAATTCCTGTGTGTCACATTAGAGAAGAGGCCTGACACTATATTAAGAATGGGAGTGATATATAGGCCTCCAAACCAGGGGGAGGAGATAGGTAACCAATTGATGCAGGTAACTCAAAGAGTGTCGAAGAAACGAGAGTTTGTACTACTGGGGACGTTAATACGCCTGCTGTAGAATGGGGAATCAATCCCTAAAGCAACATCTACCAGGAGTAGGGAAGTACTTGAGGCACTGCAGGGATCGTTTCTACAACAGCTGGTTACAGAGCCCACAAGAGAGGACAATAAACTGGACGTTGTACTCACAAACGGGGATAGTGTTGAAGATGTGGTAGTGGGAGACTGCCTGGGTACAAGCGATTATAGCACAGTGAGTTTCAGGATACAAATAGGGAGAATAACAATTAAGACCAGTACAAAGGTTCTGGACTTCAGGAGGGCGGACTTTGAAAGAATGAGGGAGATTTACAGAGAAGAAATGGAAGACAAAGACCAGACAGAGGATATAGAGGAATTGTGGAGAAGTATCAAGAGGCGGTACTAAAAGCCACAGGACTATGTATAAGGAGGATAGGAAAAACAAAGGAGGCTTCTTTGGTCTAATAGGGATGTTGTTGGGGCATTAAGGGATAGAAAGATAGCATTCAGAAAATATAAGAAAACTAAGAGTGAGATAGACAAAGTTAATTATAGGGAGAAACTTAGACAGGCAGGGAAATTGATTAGGAGAGCAAATGCAGAAACAGAGGAGAGAATTGCTAAACATGGCAAAAGAGGGGATAACATTGTTTTAGATATGCGGGGCAGAAGAGGAGAACCAGACATTGGATTGTGAAGTTGAGGCGGAGGGGGGTATAAATGTTGAGAGTGACTTGGAGATAGTGGAGATTCTAAATACTTATTTTTGCTCTGTTTTCACAGTGGAGGAGGAAGGGAACTAAGTTTAAGAGGAAGGAAGAAGAAGAATGTGGGATGGATCGAAGCCCATTAAGTGAGGAAAGAGTAAAGAAAGAACTTGGAAAATTAAAGGTAGATAAGGCAATGGGGCTTGATGTTTTGCATCCAAATATTCTTAGAGAGTTGAGAGATGAGCTGGCATCACATCTGACAAAGTTATTTAACTTATCCCTGGCTACAGGGGGGGTTCCGAGTGACTGGAGGACGGTGAACGTAGTACCAATTTATAAGGGGGGGGGCTGCAGGGAGTAGGTGGGGAATTACTACCCTGTCAGCCTCACATCAGTGGTGGGTAAGGTGATGTAGGTGTTAATACAGGACAGAGCGGTAAAATACTTAATGGACAATAAACTATCAGACGAAAAGCAACATGGCTTCACTAGTGGGAGATCTTGCCAGACAAATCTGATTGAATTGTTTGATGGGGTAACACAGTTTATTGATGGGGGGCAGTTGATGTGGCCCACCTGGACTTCAGTAAGGCCTTTGACTCTTCCTCACCGTAGGCTAGTAAATAAGACAGAGGGCCTGAAGGTGGGACAGAAAACAACTAGATGGGTGGAATACTGGCTGAAGGATAGAAGTCAGAGTGTGGTGGTAAATGGTGTACATTATAGGATAATGAGGGTGACGAGTGGTTTTCCTCAGGGGTCAGTACTGGGACCAATCCTTTTTAACATGTATATCAGTGGGACTTGAAGGGAAAGTGTGTCCTTTTGCGAATGGTGCAAAGTTATATAATAGGGTTGACATAGAAGGAGGGGTTGAGGCCATGAGGAGAGATCTGAGCACCCTAGAGAAGGGGTCGGACATTTGGCAGCTGAAGTTCAATGCTAAGAAGTGTACAGTGATGCATGTGGGGGTCTAAAAATCCACTGGCTGAGTACTCACTGTGGGAAGAACTGATAAAGCAAACAGAACAGGAAAGGGACCTGGGGATTATAATCTCAAACAACCTTAAGGTAGGAGATCAATGTAGTAAGACAGTAGGTAAAGCTAACAGAATGATTGCGTGCATAGGAAGGGTTAAAACAAGTAGGAAGAGGTAGGTGTTGATGTCTTTATGTAAGACCATGGTCAGACTGCACCTGGAGTATGGGGTACAGTTCTGGAGGCCTCATTTAAGACAGGATATAGATGGGTAGGAGAGGGTTCAGAGTAGGGCAACAAAGATGGTGCAAGGTATGTAAGAGAAGCCATACAAGACCAGACGGAAAGAATGAAATCAATACCCGCTGGAGGTTAGAAGAGATAGAGGTGACACGATAAAGACTTATTTATTCTACTTTTTGTCCCCTACCGCCAGCCGCCCAGAACCTCAGCCCAGTCACAGACCTCAGCTTTCACCTCCAAATCGGCCACAACCCTCTGATACCCCCTGGCTTACTCCCCAGGGCGGGGTTGCAGCATCGACTCCCTAACAGTGCCGTAATGACAGGATAGGTTGGAGGGCCGGCCTGGAGGCTAATTGAAGCCGAGGTGGACTTCATCTAGGGTGGCCGGCAGCTGAAGTCTTTTTTTTTTTCTTCTTCTTCTTGGTTTTCTGGAGGTGGGGATGTGCAATGATGTCCTGCATTTGCCCCATCCCCCAGAGTGCTCTGATGCTGGTTGCTGTGGTACCCACGGCCTCTGCCAGGGGTCCGTCAAGCACTGGTCATACTTCCCTCCCTCCCCTGGAGAAGGAGAGAAGTCCTCAGGATGCTCCATCCTTCTCCCCCCGGCCGGCCCTCCGACGACCCGAGTCTGTTCTCGAACCTGGGTTACCAGCGTCGCAAGCGGAAATCCAACTGCTGTGCTGATGGGCCAGCATGATAGAGACTTTTAAGTAAATGAAGGGAATAAATAAAGTGAATGAAGGTAGATTATTCAAAAGGAAAGTAGGAGTTAAAACGGGATCATAATTTAAGATTGGGAAAGATTTAAGAGCAATGTAAGGAGATGTTATTTCACTGAAAAGGTGGTGGAAACCAGGAACAGATTATCTAATAAGGTGGTGTGTGCAGAAACAGTGGAGGAATTCAAGAGGGTGTGGGACAGACACAAGGAGTTGGCTGGTGGGCAGAGGAAAATAACCCTGGGAAGTGGAGACAAGTAGGGGCGGGTGGGAAATGGACAGACTAGAGGGACCAGGATGGTCCTTTTCTGCTGACACATTACTATGATGCTATGATGATGTTGGCACGTTAGTATTATCACTTTGGTGATGATGCTGGCAGGTTAGTTTACTTTGGTGATGAAGTGGGCAGGTTAGTATAATCACTTTGAAGATGATGATGATGCAGGCAGGTTAGTATAATCACTTTGGTGATGATGTGGGCAGGTTAGTATAATCACTTTGGTGATGATGTAGGCAGGTTAGAATAATCACTTTGGTGATGATGTTGGCAGGTTAGTATAATCACTTTGGTGCTGATGTTGGCAGGTTAGTATAATCTACTTTGGTGATGATGTTGGCAGGTTAGTATAATTACTTTGGTGACATAGGCAGGTTAGTATAATCACTTTGTTGATGGTGTTGGCAGGTTAGTATAATCACTTTGGTGATGATGTCGGCAGGTTAGTATAATCACTTTGGTGACATAGGCAGGTTAGTATATCACTTTGTTGATGGTGTTGGCAGATTAGTATAATCACTTTGGTGATGAAGTTAGCAGGTTAGTATAATCACTTTGGTGATGACATAGGCAGGTTAGTATAATCACTTTGGTGATGAAGTTGACAGTTTAGAATAATCACTTTGGCGATGACACAGGCAGTTTAGAATAATCACTTTGGTGATGACATAGGCAGGTTAGTATAATGACTTTGGTGATGAAGTTGACAGGTTAGAATAATCACTTTGGGTGATGACACAGGCAGTTTAGTATAATCACTTTGGTGATGATGTTGGATGGTTAGTATAATCAATTTGGTGATGATGTAGGCAGGTTAGTATAATCACTTTGGTGATGACGTTGACAGGTTAGTATAATCACTTTGGTGATGACGTAGACAGGTTAGTATAATCACTTTGGTGATGATATAGACAGGTTAGTATAATCACTTTCATGATGATGTAGACAGGTTAGTATAATCACTTTGGTGATGACGTAGGCAAGTTAGGGATCCATGATGCTGCATTGACAATTCCTTGCTGATGCAATGTTAACCCAACAGCACTATTTCGACAGCAATTGTGGTCGGCATTGTGCTGTGGAAGGACAAAGGTGTTTTTTTGTGGGGGCCATGCCCCCCCTGCATCCTCCCTAGCTTAATACAATCAACTCTGAGTTGGAGCTGATTCAGGGAGGTGGTGCAGGACCTCAGGAAAGAGTGTCGGGGTCCCGAGCTGACTTTACAGTGATCTGTTGATGTTGTTGGCATTGACATCATTGCTGTAAAGTTGTTGCTGTAGCGACGGCATATGGCAAGTAAGTATAATCACTTTGGTGATAATGTGGGCAGGTTAGTATAATCACTTTGGCGATGATGCAGGCAGGTTAGTATAATCACTTTGGTGATAACGTGGGCAGATTAATATAATCACTTTGGTGATGATGTGGTCAGGTTAGTTTAATCACTTTGGTGATGACATAGGCAGGTTAGTATAAACACGTTGGTGATGATGTAGGCAGATTAGTTTAATCACTTTGGTGATGACAGGCAGGGTTGAATAATAACTTTAGTGATAACGTGGGCAGGTTAGTATAATCACTTTGGTGATGACGTAGGCAGGTTAGTATAATCACTTTGGTGATGACACAGGCAGTTTAGTATAATCACTTTGTTGATAACGTGGGCAGGTTTGTATAATCACTCTGGTGATGATGTTAGCAGGTTAGTATAATCACTTTGGTGATGACATGGGCAGGTTAGTATAATCACTTTGGCGATGATGTTGGCAGGTTAGTATAATCACTTTGGTGATGATGGCAGGTTAGTTTAATCACTTTGGTGATGATGTTGGCAGGTTAGTTTACTTTGGTGATGAAGTGGGCAGGTTAGTGTAATCACTTTGAAGATGATGTTGGCAGGTTAGTGTAATCACTTTGAAGATGATGTTGGCAGGTTAGTATAATCACTTTGAAGATGATGTTGGCAGGTTAGTATAATCACTTCGGTGATGATATTGGCAGGTTAGTATAATCACTTTGGTGATGATGTTGGCAGGTTAGTTTACTTTGGTGATGAAGTGGGCAGGTTAGTGTCATCACTTTGAAGATGATGTTGTCAGGTTAGTGTAATCACTTTGAAGATGATGATGTTGGCAGGTTAGTAAAATCACTTCGGTGATGATATTGGCAGGTTAGTATAATCACTTTGAAGAGGATGTTGGCAGGTTAGTATAATCACTTTGGTGATTACATAGGCAGGTTAGTATAATCACTTTGGTGATGACATGGGCAGGTTAGTATAATCACTTTGGTGATGACATGGGCAGGTTAGTTTAATCACTTTGGTGATGATGTTGGCAGGTTTGTTTAATCACTATGGTGATGATGTTGGCAGGTTAGTATAATCACTTTGGTGATGATGTTGGCAGGTTAGTTTACTTTGGTGATGAAGTGGGCAGGTTAGTGTAATCACTTAGAAGATGATGTTGGCAGGTTAGTATAATCACTTTGGTGATGACATGGGCAGGTTAGTTTAATCACTGGTGATGATGTTGGCAGGTTAGTTTAATCACTTAGAAGATTATGTTGGCAGGTTAGTATAATCACTTTGGTGATGATGTTGGCAGATTAGTTTACTTTGGTCATGAAGTGGGCAGGTTAGTGTAATCACTTTGAAGATGACGATGCAGGCAGGTTAGTATAATCACTTTGGTGACGACATGGGCAGGTTAGTATAATCAGTTTGGCGATGACGCAGACAACTTAGAATAATCATTCTGATGATGAAGTAAGCAGGTTAGTTTAACCACTTTGGTGATGACTTAGGCAGGTTAATTTAATTACTGGTGATGTAGACAGCATTGATGATGACATAGACATGGTAGTATAATTACTTTGGTGATTATGTAGGCAGGTTGGTTTCATCATTTTGGTGATGCTGTAGGCAGGTTTGTTTAATCTCTTTGGTAATGATGTAGGCAGGTTAGTTTAATCACTTTGGTGACATAAGCGGGTTATTTTTTCTTTTTTTTTTATTCTTTTGGTAACCGGCTAAGGCCCATTAGGCATGAGTGCCTGTTTTCAGGGGTGACCTGGGAGCACTGGGGAGGTTAAGTGACTTGCTCAGAGTCACACAGTAAGCAAGTAGAGGCTGTGGGAATCAAACCCAGAGCTGCTGGGTGTACCAAGTTCATTCACAGCTTGTTACTCTAACCACACGGCTATACTGCCAGTTTAATCACTTGACTGATGTAGACAGGTGAGTATACTCACTTTAGGAGGGATTGTGAATACTAGTAAATTACTGGGTGTTTTTCAATGAAAAATAATCTCCCTATATTTTACTTAACTGCTAAGACACAATTCAAACCTGAATGCAATCAGCCAAAGTCTCCTTTATATATAGGTGTATCAACACACATGTGTATAACAGACAGTGCTCAATCTGACATTCTTCCATCTCTAAATCCATTTTTGGTTTGAAATACGAGCATCAAATTATTAAATTCTGCTTATTTTTAGCTCAGAGAACCAGTGATTATATTAAACAAGATAAGTGGGATATGGAAGCAGTGACTAACTTTTTTTTAACAAAACCTCAACATGTGATGCTGTAATAAACCACTCATGTTTCCCTCTCATGGTTTATGCTATATCATAGCACACACCTTGGGTGTGTAAAAAAACTCATTATGCACTCATTACACACTGTTGCACATACATTACTCTATATATTAATTTCTGTGGCAAATAAGATTTTTAATGTCAAGTGTCCGTAAAGTCTTGTAAGATATAGCTGGTGTGAAAGATGCTATAAAGTAGAATTGTATTTAGTGATGTGCCAGAAAAAAATGTCATCAGCAAAATTCCTGCGAAATTAGCAGGAATTTTGCAGTGTGAAAAATTTCATGAAATTTTAGCATTCCGAAAAAAATTTCAGACAGTGAAATTGCTGATTTTTTTCATATCCTGATGCCTAGAAAGAGTCCCCCCTCTCACTTTCCCTGTATCCCCTTACAGTAAAATGTTTACTGCCCTGGTGTTCTAGCGGACCCCCCCCATCCCCATCCTGATCTCCCCTTCACATATGCCCTATTTTTCCCTGGTGGTCTAGCATTCTCTCCCCTCAATGTCAGTTGCCACTTGCCATGTCCATTAAAAATATATATATATCTTTATGGCAGTCCCTCACGATGCCGATCCCTTCCTCTGAAAATGAATGTATTTATATTCCTGGTGGACTCCCACCCCACCCTCTTGAATAATGACTCACCACCCTGCCCCATCCCCATTCCCATCTGGCCTGCGGCCAGCACAGCCTCTCCTCTCACCTCCACGGCTGGCCTCAGACCGCGACAGAAATACCCCACCTGCAGACTACAGCTATATCACAGCCCCAGTCTGCAGGTGGAGCTTTTCATATCGCAGTCTGTGGCCAGCCGTGGGAGGTGAGAGAGGGCCAGGCTGGCCGAGGCCAGGATGGGAATGGGGATGGAGGCAGGGTGGTGAGTCATTATTCAAGAGGGTGGGGGGAGTGGGAGGGCCACCAGACCACCAGGAATATAAATACATTTTTTTTTCAGAGGAGGGGGTCAGGCATCAGGGAAGGACTGCTACAAATATATATACATTTTTTAATGGACAAGGCAAGTAGCAAATGACATTGGAAAGTGGGGAGGGACCGCTAGACCACCAGGGAAAATAAGGCATATGTGTAGGGGAGATCAGGACGGGGATAGGGGAGAGGGGTCCACTGGACCATCAGGACAGTAAACATTTTACTGTAAGGGGATACAGGGAAAGTAAGGGGTGAAATTCCACCATTTTCGGGTGGAATGTTTGCATTTCGTTCCCACGAAAAATTTTGTGACATGCACAAATTCTGCAAATATTTTCACAGAGTGAAATAATTTTGCCCCTCTCTAATTGTATTACAGCAGTAATAATATCATAAAGAGAACTACAAAAGAACCTCAGAGCAAATGCACTGAGGCATGGGTTATCCCGGAGGATATTGGTCATACAGCCAAATTTTAAAGATAACACGAATTGTACATACCCCAGTAATGCAAGGCATCATGGGAAGCATATGCAAATGCCCATGAATTCATTTGGACTGGCTCAACTTTAAGTCGAATTGCATGGTGCCAGAAGGCCTAACAATACAAGGGCTTTTTTGTGATTGCTTTCAGCAGAGGGATACTGTCGGTTGGTGGGTTTTTTTTTGTTGAGTACCCTCAGGATGTCATGAGGTAAATTCAGCAGCACTTTAACTGCATGGCACAGTAAACCATTTGGCTGTTAAAACTACTTGAGTGTAACCGCTTCGGTTTCCATGGCCTTGAAAATCAAACTGTTTCAGGTGTGACAGATAATCCCAATGTGATCATTGCTGCTAGATTCACTTGTGGCACCCACACGCCCTGCAGCGGAGCACTGTTGGGGAGACGCTGTAATAGAAAAATGACACTATATAGCGATGTTTCCTAAGCTGATTACAGTTTATTGGAGCAGCTTATTACCTTCTGTCATGCAATTTACGACTGGCAGGTCCCTCCAATGACCAGCAGGGGGAGCTAGTTGACTGCAGATGAGAAAAGTACCAGGCCTGTTCTTGGGTTGCAGCTTCCCAACAGGAAAAAACTGAAACACCTCAAAGCATTTTTCCATCGTATCCTCACATTTCAATACAGTGTAAGCCGCTTAATGCGGACACATTGGTGTACTGCAATTTTGTCTGTGTTACGTGATGTCCGTAGTTGCTGGCAGGTGGTGTTGTAGGACAATCTGCGGGAATGTATTCACAGTACAGCATTGTGTGTTATGGCTATGGTGTGAACATTATGAATGTGGGAACATTATTGTTTGCAGTGCTGTACTGACTTTTCATTTTGTTCAATCTTTTCTGTTCTGTGTGCTTCTTCGGGAGGGGTGATGGTTAAAACCGTGCAGTACACAGTGTGCTTCATTAGTGTTCGTCAGCAGGAGGGGGGGGACTGTGGTTAAAACCTTTTTTTACTCCTCTCTCAATGCAGAGAACACCCCGAAGTGTTGTTCTGCTCCCCATAGCTTCTGCGATTTGCAACATAAGGGGACCAGTGGAGTGCAAAAAGCTAAGAAAATCACTCAGGAAGCAGCAAAGGACTTAGCGAGGAACACATCACAAAGATCTTCACACACACACACACACACACACACACACACACACACACACACACAGGAAGGTGAAAAGCTGCTGCCAAAACCAAGGTCAGTTAATACTGCGTCAATTAACACCTAATTTGGCATTTTTGGCTATGGAATGTAGCACCTAATTGTCTTCTGAACTGTCCGCATTTGCCGGTCTGTAAGGTCCGTGGTACACGGTACATTTAGCATCGATTTAAATGGCTTTGGTTTGGGTTAGTACTTTTTGTCCGTGTAACCCGATTGTCTGAATTAGCCATGTCCGTCTTTCGTGGAGTGCACTGTATACCCACTGCCTGGCATTTCTCAATTAGGCAGCTATTGTCTTGATATGCTTTTAAAACATGCACAAGGCCCTGTATTACCAAGATTTTCAAGTGCACTTTTATTTGCGCATGCAAATTTTAGGCACTATTTTTGGTTTTGCAGAGAAATGCCTGCACTGCATCTCTGGATAGTACCAGAGTCAACAAGAGCTACCAATTCCAGGACTCTGGGCATAGAACTACCCCCATCCCTAGCCCCCCGCCTTGTTCAGGACTGCCCCAGTCATGGTCTCCACCCCCCTCCCCAGCAGGGGTCTTCTTCTGACCTTTCCAGGGTTTGAATTGTAAGGAAAGTCTGGAGCCATGGTTGGCAGTGTGGCGCCTGCGGAGTGCAGGGTCTGCATCCTACTGAACTTGCCATATTTCTTCCAGGTTTTTCCTCCCACCCCCCAAACTGCATGCAAGGCTTGTGGGAGATACCTCAGATGCACACAACATGCTCCACATGGGCATGCAACCTCCCTGGCTTACAAGCAGGAGGTACTGTGGTGCCAAAACACAGAAATTACGTACTTACCGTAATTATGATCTTTCTGTGTATCTTCACCATTCATCACAATGGGTACTGGCCGGAGGTCAGGACCCCGAGGGAGCCTTTTTTTTTTTTTCACAAAGGGCAGGCGGAGCCGACGCAGCATCTGCACCGCCCTCGAGGCCGAAGTACTACGTGGCGCTCGAGGATTAGCCGTTAAGCTGTGTCGACTCCGCCTTACTACCAGTTCTGAGTCACCGGAGAGGTAAGAGGAAGGGATGGAGGGTGGGACAAGAGAGTCCAAGGGACAGAAAAAGGAGGAAGAGGTTAACCAAAACGAGAAATAACGACTGAGAGGACAGCAGAGACAAGATGAAACTAAGGGGATTGGGTAGGGGCCCCAAACTCTGGAAGCGGAAGAAGGGAGGGAAGGGGAGAAATTTCAGGAGAGAGTGAGAGAAGACAAGGATCCAGGACCCTTGTCCTTCACCAGATTGTAAAGGAACTGCAAGAAGTAGCAAAGCTTACTTGCCAGTATTCAAGGCACAGAATATATGGCAATACCCCAAAAGCAGAGTCGGCTATACTGGAGAAGGACAGGGTACAGGGATTAGTACTCTCTCTGAAAGAAATTTGGTGAAAAAAAGAGGGTTTTTTTTTTTGTTTAACATTTGGATGACAGGAGGAGGGCAATCAACAACTCCCACCCTGCTAGGGTGGAGATATGCTGTAAAGAAGGAATGCCACTCGGGCTGTACCCTTTTAAGGGAAAATTTACACCCCCCTGTGTGTCCCTACGTTACCCTACTCAAGAGAGGGAGAGGCACAGAGGGGGGGGGACCCAGAGACTGAGGCCCCAGGGGGATGGTGGGCGGGATTGTGATGAATGGTGAAGATACACAGAAAGATCATAATTACGGTAAGTACGTAATTTCTATATCTTATCTGTGTCAATCTTCACCATTCATCACAGATGAGTGAGTACCAAGCCCCCCGAAGAGAGATGACTGATTGCACCTAAGGGACAGTGTCCCTTAGCCTTCAGTGGGTGACACACTAAGGGGGAACCTTCTGGGTCTGGGAGGCCCCAGAGTGGGGAGAGTGAGGCGGGGTCCCCGGGCGAGAGGAAGTTGCCCGACAAACGCCGTCTCGCCCTACGGTAAAAGAGATAGGTTCCCTGGTGAGCAGAGCAAATCACCCTACGCCGGGCCAAGGGTGACAACCGGGAAAGGCGAAGCCATGCCGATCTTCTGGTGCAGATCGCTGTCCCTACCACCCTGGTAGCTACCTCATTGGCATCATAAGACGCCCTTGCTTGCTGCCTTGCTAGCTCCAGGCCATGTGCAGAGAGAGCGATGGCTTGCCTGGTTTGCTCTGAGTCAGGCAAAGCAGCTAGGATCTGACCCAGCGCTGACCACAAGAACCTGTTGTAGGCTGCATAGTGGGCCTGATGAGCGGAGATGGAGAGAAGCAACCGTGCCGAGTAGAAAGTCCTCCTCCCCCAGAAATCAAAATCCGAAGAGTCTTGATCAGGGGGCTGGTCACGGTGGGGGGCGAAGCCCGTCAGGAGTGTCCAGGTGCGTCAATCTGGACTGCGAATGAGGCATGGAACCTGGAGACTCTGGGGGAGTGCAATACCTCTGGCTGAGGTCCCTAGGGGCAGGAACTCTGGAGATCACCATCTGCTCCGAGGGTGGCTGCTCAGGGGGAGGTTGAAAAACCTGACTGTCCAAGGCCCTAACGTAAGCAGGGAACTGAGAAGCCACCGCTCTGAACTGCTCCCAGGTGAGAGGCCCGGTAGGACCAAGAATGCCCGGGAGCGCTGGAGAATGTGGCAGAGGGGTAGGGGCACAGCCGAGGGAAGGAATCAGCTGGCCTCTGCCAGGGTTAGGGAGCAGACCATGGACACCCGGGGAAGGTGTCCCGGAAGACTCCGCAGCCAACAGCTGTACAACCACGTTGGTACTGCCTAGGCTGCGCCCAGAAGAATCCCCCCAGTGAGGCAACCGGGGCCGTATAGCTCCAGAAGGACGGTCCCCTGCCTCCAAAGAATAGGACCCTCTCAAGGAACCAGAAGGGGAAGGGCGGAAGTCCGCACTTCGGCTTCGTCCAGGGCCCGGGTGGACCCCAGAGAAAGGCCGACGTGCCAACCCCACACCCCTCGACCCCTCAGAGTCCGAGAAGGTCCTGGTCCTCGGAAGGGTCAGCCTAGGTAGCTGGCAGCTCTGGGATGTCCCCGAGAGGGAAATCCAGGGCGCAGCACCCTCCCCAGCCATAGGCTTCCCGATGGGCCCCAAAGTTGGGCGATCGAGACACACCACGGGAGGGGGTACGTCTGCTGAAGGGTCAAGGAACCCTCCCAGACCAGGCTGCAAGGCTATGGTGGCACGCATCACAGCTTGCTGGTCAGTGCCACTGACCCCGATCTGGAGGGGAACCCAATGCTTCTCAGCAGGGGGCTGACTCCGACTCGTCAAAGAGACCACCGGCTCACCCTCCTGTGCAGTCAACCCCGAAGGGTGTGACTGCCCATCCGACTCTGAGCCAGACTCCGACTCCGAAGAGGTGGAATCCGAGGCCCTGAGCCAGACAGTAGGAGGGCGAGGAAAAGCGACCTTCACGAAGGGCCCAGAAACCGTGGCAGTGGACAAGGCCACCCCCGCGCCCTCCACGGCCCCGGGGGCGGAGCTGGCAGAAGGTGGTAGGGCAGCCGAAACCAAAGGTCTGGAGCTAGGGCCAGCCTTGGCGCCAGAGAATCCATCGGCACCGGAGGCGGCACGGGGACAAAGAAGCGCAGTGGCAGCCCCAACAGAGCTCTGGAGCGCAGACACCATGAGCCCCCGGCACGGCGGCACCGAGTCGGCGGCGCGCGCGCCTGGCGCAGGCTCGGCGCTGGCGATGCCGCCAGGCCTGCCGCGCCACAGTGGCACTGAGAACCAAGCGTGCGCCGACTGCCCTGAACGGACCCGCGCCCGGCCCCGAACAGCGCCAAGAGCAGAGGCGTGCGTGGCGACGCCGACCAACGACTCGAGGGTCCTGCGGCACCGTGCTCAACCTCGGCGCGAGAGTGGCACCGAGGCGAGACATAGCGGCAGGCGCTGGATCCAGGAGTCGCGGCGCCGCGAACAGAGTCGACGCTGCAAGCGGTGCCGACAGGCCATCGGGCGCCGAGATGAGTCGGGCGCTGACAATGGGCGCCTAAGGCCCTCGGCACCGCGAATGGCGCCAAGGCCTCAACGACACCAACCGACAGCGCCGAGGACGGGCGCCACCAGGCCTTGCAAACCACAGGAGCGACACCGGGGGGGCCTTCACCCCCGAAGGGGTGATTGCCATGGCGGCGCCTCCCGCCCGCTCGAGGGGAAGCGGGATGGGCCTCCTGCACCGCGGGAGGAGCCTCGACCAAGGCTAGGCTACGGAGGTCGAGGTTCTCCTCCACGTGTCCATATAGAACCGGAGGGGACCCAGAGGAAAGGCCGAGAGAGAGCAGCGGTCTTAGGTGAACCCGCCCCGAAAGTCAGCGGAGCTCGTCCAACTTTCCACGTGTGCTGTTCGAGGACGCGGCGGTCCATAGAGAAGCAGGCGTCACACGAATCCATGTCGTGAAACGGGCCAAGACACGCGAGACACCGGTCATGCTGGTCGGTCATGGAGAAATTGCGGCCTCACGAGCACCGATGCATAGGGGGCCGCCCTGCCTTAGAGAACTTCTTGCCCTCCGACCGCGGCATGACCTACGGAAAAACAACACCAAAAACAACTCGACGTCGCTTAATGTTAATAAAAAGGAAAGATCTCATCAGCGACGTCGAGTGGAGTCAGAACCCAGAACTAGCAGACTGCGGACTGGCGACGGAAATATCGCAAGCGTAAGGCCTAGAAAAACTGACAGACTTCAAACTTCAGGCTTCCCACGAGGCGACCTCGACAGCGGGAGACGAAGAACTGGTAGTCAGGCAGAGTCGACACAGTTAACGACTAATCTCGAGCGCCACGTAGTACGCTCGCCTCGCCAGGTGGCGCCGATGCTGCATCGGCCCGCCTGTCCTTTGGAAAAAAAAAAAAAAGGCTCCCGCGGGGTCCTGACCTCCGGCCAGTACCCATTGTGATGAATGGTGAAGATTGACACAGATAAGATATACCAGTACCATTCCTTCGGTTGAAGTCAGTGAGTGCACGGTCCCTGTGGCCACCCAATCACTGACTCCTGAGTTGACTCCCCAACCTGAGTCGCTGACAAGGAAGTGTGATATGGTTCTTCTGATCTGTCCGCAGCCCTCTCATTTATTTTGTAAACAAACAAAAAAAAGTCTGACATTTTGCAGACATGTAATGGAACAGCACTTGTAATCTTGTGAAAATCTGCCTCTTTTTTATTTCATATGGAGTTTCTACCCTCTCCCCTTGCTGTCGCCATGGGGATATACCCTGTAATCAAGGATATACTCTGTTCAAGTGGTCCCACCATCATTTGGATGGCAAGGTGGGTATTTTTGTTTTCCTTCCTGGTTTTCTCCCTGCCCTCCATCCACTAGCATTGGCAGTGCCTCTATCAGCCTTGCACACACGATGCCCCTATGATGACAGGAAGCTCCCTGGCCCAGCCGCAGGTGTTGCTGTGGTGCCAGATCCCACTGCCAACCCTCCCAACCCAGGCACGCTTCCAAACAGCAGCTACCCCAACTTGGCCTGCCTCTTGAGGCGATGACCCGATCTTGCTCCTGAACTCAGATCGCATGAACGCCAACAAAGTGCACTGCCACCGGGCCCACTGGGTTGCATCCTGTTTTTTTTTTAATTCCATTTTTCCTCACTCTAAATGATTGGTGTCTCCATGGCTGCATCTATCAGTATTTAAACTTTTTCCTCCTCTCCAGACATCTCCTGTGTATCAAAGTCCCCTTTAAATTTCATCAGCAGCTTGCCTGCCTCCTGGGGATCCCCCAAATATACTGTTTGTAAGAGTAAATAAGTCTGAGGCATGCCAAGTATTGTAAAGAGTGTGTGACCCCCAAGGAGTGTAGCTTAGATTGTACAGCATCAAAAGACCTCCTACTCTCCCAGGCTGCATAACTGAGGTCAGGGTAAATGGAAAATGTTGTCCCCATATTCTGTCTCCAATGGCTCCGACATCTGGGTGGCATCCAGGATCTCATCCCTTTCATGGATGCCTCCCAAGACCACTAAAAGGGTGTGAGGTGTGCTGCCATAGTCAGTTCTCTTTCATGGAGTCACTCGACAGTCCCTGAACACCACCGGCACGGGTTCCAGCTTCAAGTTGTGTCCCAGCCGCCGCTGCAATAAATGTTTGGGATCTTCCCCTTCTGATGTTTCTGGGAGGTTTAGGATGCACATGTTGCTGGCATGGTACTCCAGCACCTCAAGCTGGTACCACAGGGCCCAGTTCTACTTCATCAGCAGCAACGACAACGTTGAGGCTTGCAGCTCTGCACTGGCAGTTTCTTTAGTGTCTGATGCCACTGCAGCGGACTGCACCTCACAGGCTTGTATTCTACATTTAAAGTCTCAACTATTTGGTCCAGTGCAATGACCTGTAGTACTAATGTCTTTACAGCCTGCAAGACACGGTCATTGGTTGCACCAGCTCTCTTTTCTGCCATGCTGACCCCGGGCCTGACTGTGCCTTTTTTCCTCCAGCTTTGGGGGCCAGGTTTCTCAGATTCCTCATGTAGAAACCACCTTAAACTTTGGCAGATTGAATCGAGGGTAGCATGCAATTATCTGTACACATAATACCCAAAAGTGGCAATAGAAAATAGCTTTAACACAGGTTACTTGACATTTGCAGTGTGGAGCTTGCTAAAACACACCTTTTCCTGATAGCACTTGGCTCTGCACCCCTCACTGATCAAATGCTAACTTTCTTTGAACCTAATTCTTTTTTTATATACAGATTAATTTTATCATCACAATAATGCACTTCAGGGCATGTGTAGTAGTGGGATTTACCCACTCTTGTGCAGTTAAAGTCACTCGGCTGTGCCTTGTGACACAAACAAGGTGTGGGTAAATCTATATCATGCACTTGCATGCTGCCTCATGGCCCTCAGGATTCCTATGAAAAGGAACACACCACTATGCCAACACTTGGTAATCATTTTTGAGCAAAAAGCAACATTTTGAAAATATATATGTGTAACAGAAGTGTGAGTGTAAATTTTGTGAAAGTACAGCTGTCTCTCAATTAATGAAACATGAAATTCTCGGCCATCACATGCTGTAATACACTGTGGTGCTTGTTGGGTTTGTGAAGGAGGCATGTGGACAGTTTTTAGTAGCCATATAGCAGAGGTATAAGCCAGAGATAGTGCGGTCACCCAGACAAACGGCAAGAGGCAAACCACTGTAATTTCTGCATTCTGGTTCCTCCTTTGTGTCACACAAATCAAAAACTGATGTGATGCAAACCAGGAAGTGCAGTCTGCCTCAGGGTCTCGAAACTTGAGGCAAGGCAAGGCAAGGAACAAGGAATGACTGTGAGCCCTTGTGAGTTTTGTCAGCATTTGCAGCAATAAATGTATTGTTTCGTGCTTTGCACCAGCAATGGAAGTGTGGGTGGGAGGGGGGTCAGATTTTCTGCATGTGCCACCTTTCTGCTTCCTCATTTGTATCCCCTGCCCCACTCTGCTCTGGCTCTGTAAGCTATCTCCATGGCAACTAATAGGGCTCTGGAAATCAGCTTCATATTTCATGGTCCAGTAGTCACCCAAAAAAAATATCAGGTGGCCAAAACTGACATTATTGTGGCCGTAGTAAGAGTGGGGATGCACAAGACACCCTCATCATAATGGTCATTTGGCCACTTATATTACTTTTGGTAACCACTCCAAAGTTCAGCTGCCTGCTGGCCACTTGGATAGGGGAGAGGGGTCCACTGGACCATCAGGGCAGTAAACATTTTACTGTAAGGGGATACAGGGAAAGTAAGGGGTGAAATTCCACCATTTGCAGGTGAAATTTCGCCATTTTCAGGTGGAATGTTTGCATTTCGTTCCCACAAAAAATTTAGTGACATGGTAACAAGATATTGTGCCATTTCAGCTCTCTTGTGTTCCTCTTTTCTCTTTTGGTCAGTGCTCACCCAGGCGTTGACTCTGTGCTGAAAAGTCACTAGAAGGAGTTCCTCCAGTTTCTCCTTCCCTGGGAGGGGACAGCCATTCTAAAAACCCAGCCCCTTTTAACCCAGAACCTTGTCATGTCCACTTAATATGATCTGTGACCTGACACAAGAATGGGACTTCACTCTTTTTTGCTGCACATGTTCTCTGAAGGTGTCAGACTAACACAGGATTTTTTTTCAGATTTTTGGCTGGGAAAAGGCACACTGAGCTGAAGCTCGTATCCAGGTGTGACCCAGGATCATAGGGAGGTTAAGTGACTTGCTCGGGGTCACACAGCATGCAACTAGTGTTTGCAGGATTCAAACCCAGGTCTGCTGGGTCTCCAGGTTCACAGCTTGGTGCTCTAACCTCTAGCGTGTGCAGCCTCCCGGGGGGTAAGGAATAGAAGGGCAACAGTTTTAAGGTAGGGTTCCAGAGCAGACTGTTTGTACTTTGTGTCTTTATCTGCTCATTTTGTTCTCTGTTTTATCCAAGCCTACATCAAGCATGCCCATTACAAGGTGGGCAAACAGTGGGGTTCAACAGTAAAACAGGCAGCTCATCAGGACCTGGGAACCTGCAGATTCTGTTTCCTGAGTCACCATTCCTTCCCCTCAAAGCTGTTTTAACACTAAGCATGCGGTCACATCTGTGGAATTTCAATTGGATTCCCCCTCCTGGGAGAAGTGTAGCGTTTCTGAATCCAAATGATGACAGCTGTGCCAGAACAATCAGGCGGTGTGCTTAGTGGCAGCTGTGACCAAACCTGGATGTGTGTTGCAAATTAAGTAATTGTTTTTGGCAAGCAGCCTGCATTCCTCAGTATAAGGGCAGGCACTATATCCCTCCCTCCTCTGTTCCAAGCACTGCTGTCCTGAGCCAGCTGGACAATCCTAAATATATATGTGGGTTTGCCCTTGCCCTCAGTAGGGCAGCTGGATGCACTTCAACATTCTGTTTCGCCAGGGCCACATATCCCATTTCCTTCTTCTATTTTGTCTCCTTGAGAGACAAGCCAGCGTTCATGCCCAACCCCTGGTCTCCATCTGGCAATGCAGTGTGTCACCACTGCTATGTTACGAGGACAGCACCTCCTTTATTTTCATTCAGCTCACGCACAGGACAGGTTTAACCCATGTTGTTCCACTAGTGTTCCTCTGTACAGATCCTGAGGGACCACCTCTGCAGAGTAAGAGAGTAGTATCATCTTTTCTCTCCCCCGCTTCACCAGTGTACCCCTGTAATGACTGCAAGGGACTGCCTCTGAGGGTGAGACAGTAGTTTTGTCTCTTCTCCCGTCCCCTTGCTGCACGCACCTCTGTAAAATACCCTGAAGGACCATCTCTGCACAGTAAGAGTAGTTTCTTCATTTCTCCCCTTCCCTGCTTCACCAGTGCACCTCTGTACAGAGCCCTGGGGACTGCCTCTGCAGAGTGAGAGAGTACTTTGATCTACTTTCCCCTCTCCCCAGTGTACCTCTGTACTGACCTTGAGGGACCGCCTCTGTGAGAGAGTAGCACCCCCCCCGCACTCTACCAGTGCACCTCTATACTAACCCAGAGAGATCACCTTTGTTAGAGTGTAGCTTAGTCTCTTCTCCCCTCCTCCACCAGTGCACCTCTGTACAGACCCCAAAGGACCATCTCTGCAAGGTGAGAAGATCATTTTAGTCTTTGCTTTTACAGCTATTAGCATCTGTCTAGTGCTGACAGCTGACATAAACAGAAATGTCCCAATTCATGTACATGTGTGTTTTTATTCTCTTTTTAGGATTTTCCCACTTTTTGCTGCTGGTTCCACTTCATTTCCCTGTGCACAGAACTATCTCAGAATGTTCTGGCCTCCCTTACTTTTTTCACAGGCAGGAACATCTGCACTCCAGCTCAGGTCCCACTGACACATGAGCAGCTCCGTGCCTACAATGTCATATCCAGGATAACACTGGTAGGTCACGATAGTTCCATGGATCAGGTCCGGATGGGATGTCATCTTCCAGCCATTCGGAATCTCTGTCAGCTCTGGACAGGTGTCATTCCTGGGAACCTCTGGGGAGACAGAATAAAGAAGAAGGAAGTGTGAGGTCTTGGTAGGACTCTCTCTCTCTATATATATATACATACATGTATGTATATATGTGCATTATAAATATACACAACAGTGCATCACCATAACACACACCTTGTTCAGGATCAGTCTGCCTAGTTTTCTCTCTCGTGTTCTCCTCTCTCTCAGCCATAAGCTTGAGCCAATTACCAAATCTAGCACTCAAGTTATGAAAACAAAAAGCTACTTAAGCAATAAGGCATAACCAGGGCTTAGATTAACAGTTTGTTAAAATGCTTTAGGGGAATAATGTGGCACAAGGTGCAGTCGAGCGTCATATTGGCCTAGGGGTGATCAACCTAATGTTAGTCTAACACCTGGGAGTGTCTTGGTGTAATATAAAAAGTGATTTCAAAAGCAAAATGTTAGAAGTGTACCTTTTCATGTTTTCCTCGTTAAGAGGGAGATTTTTAATAAAATAGTTTAGCCACCAACTGTTTAAGAATGCTAGTTCAGATTTTAGAATGAATTATTCCAGTCATCCCGCAGTGCCACAGAATGGATTGCTGACAATAAGAATTCATGCGCCATGGTGATCAGGCTGTACATGACAGTGTAACAGAAATTATGAAATGGTAGAAAGAATGCTGGCTTCTGATTGGCCAAGAGGTACTTTAAGCTGGGCCATTATCCCAGCACAATGGCCCAGCTGAAAGAAGCTCACAAAAATATGTTTTAAAATACATCCAATTTACTAAAAAGGACCCATTTCATATTTGCAATAAGGCACTCCAGGGAGTGCACTATGGTGGGCTAGTGGCTCTTCTCGGGTGGTGGAAGCACTCAGCTTCACCTCATGCTTCAACCCACCCAAGGTGGGCTATTATCCCACCATAACGCATACCCTGTCATGCCTTTTTACTTACTTGCTTATAAAATAGGTTTCAAAAGTCATGAAACCTGATTGTCTTAAGGCCACCTTTACCTGTGCTGTCATCTCGGCACAATAGCACCAGATAAAGATCCAGCAGCCTCTTCACAATAAAATCAATACTAACCACACATCCCTGATTGCCACCACGCACATGGCTGCCACCTTTATTCATTAAAAACCTTCAACTAGGCCCTATAAATAAAAGTGCCATAAATTTAAAAGAACAATAAATATTTTTTGCCCTCATAATCCTCTTCTTACACACATATACATTAAAAAAAATAGTACTATAGTACTTTCAGTTTTAATATCGGGTGTTTCTTTGCTGAAAATGAAAAATCCCCCTCCTAGCCTCACCTGCTTAACAGGGGAATCTCTGCTGTTTAACCTGCTACAGATAAAAGAGAAGCCCTGGTTTCATCTGAGGCCTTCTGTTGTGTGACTATGGGGATGAGCATTCTGCCAATAGAACTGAGCAGAGAGCTGAATTATTGTATTCCAACCATAGTAAACATTATATGTAGGAAAGATAGAAAAGGAATAAGAAGGGAAAAGGTAAGAAATAATATAAAGCAGGAGGAGGAGGAAGGGCGAGGAAACACATAAATAGGGTGAGTTGGGGAAAATAAAGGGTTTGGAACTAATACAGCTAAGCAATAAGACATGACAGGGCATGCGTTGTGATGGGATAATGGCACACCTTGGGTGTATTGCGAGGCACAAGGCACTGCTGAGTGCCGTAAACCACTCAAGAAGTGTTATCCTAAAACAAGTCACACTTTGGTGTGTCTCATTGTTATTATAAAATGAGCCCAAGATATGTGGGGGGGGGATAAAAAATGTACAAGAATAAAATAATTTAAAACATTTTCATGTTCTTTTTTTAAGTTCATCCACTCCATCAAAATATTCCAGTGCATCCCAGCACTGGCATATCATCTCAGTTCCAAATATGCATAGCAATATGTTTTATATTATTCCCAAAACCTTCTATCCCCCCCCATTTACCCGTTTCCTCACCATTGTTCCTCCTTCTTTATATTACTTCTTACCTATTCCCTCCTTGTTTCTTTTCTATCTTTCCTGCATAGATGGAATGTTTAATGTAAGGCTGTCAGAATGCTGACAGCCAATCAGAATGGAGCATTCCTGAAACCCTTTTTATAACAGTAGAAAACTGCTTCCAGGCTCAGATTGTGACGTCCCAATTCTTGGATCCAGCTGGGAGCAGGTCAGACACTTGTGTAACACCCCCAGCACCTATCATGTTAACCAATACCCTGGGCATACTGTACATGCGTTACCCACAATATCTATCATGTTGACTAACACCCCCAATACACGTGTGTTACATGTGCAGTATCTATTGCAAGTAACACCCTGGACACACATATGTTGCTCCCATAGTATCTTTCCTGTTAACTACCACCCTGGACATATGCATGTTACACTTTGCAGTATCTGTCATGCTAACTAGTGTCCTTTCCTGAAGCTCTGGACAAATGGGAGATATGCAATGGCCTGACTGACTCAGAGGTGGAGGTGGGACTGACCTTGCTGTAAATTAGACAAAACAAAACAATCTAACTTGTTTGGACGATTCTCTGTTGCCAGCGAGGCTAGATCTCCAGGATGGGGGATGGAGGATACAGAGCAGGAGCTGCAGGTTACGTGACGACCTCTGACCAACTGGGGCTTAGCAGGAAGTATAAATTAAGCCACTCCTAACATGTCCCCACACACGTTCTTATTCCAGTGAGTGAGTGGAACAGGTGTAAAGATTTGCATCTCAGGCATCAGCAGGTGTCAGCAGAAGGACACAGAGAAGCAGGAGACTCTGCTGGTTGACTAAAGTAAGACACCAGCCCACAACTGTTGTTGCATTCACTGCCGGGATGGGTGGAAGATATAGGATAGGCCAAAAGAGGAAAAAGGCACAACACGCTACCTAAAGTAGATGTACAAAGGGGATTAACAAACAACAAAAAGGGTAAACAGAAACACTCTATCAGGAGCAAAGGGTACCCAAAAGATGGGTGAAAGCAAAAAGGTAGGCCAAAACTGGGAATAGGAGCAACACCCTATCTAGGGTAGGTGTACAAAGAGGTATTACAAACAGCATAAGGGGAAAAACTAGAAACACCCTATCAAGGGTAAGAGTACATAGGTGTTTCCAGGTAACATGTGGAGAGTAGGAACTGGGAATGCTGGGAGTGGTGCAGTGCAGTGGCTGTGGGGCAGCAGTTTTCAGAAACACCTTTTGGAGACTGCAGTGCTGCCCCATCTGCATGCACCTCTCTGGGTTGAGGAAGGAGGTCCCTAGACTCCAGGCTGAGTCGGTTAGGTTTTGGGGACCTTCTCCCCCATCCAGGAGTCATCAGGTCTGCCACCGTTACCTCAGAGGATGCCAGGGAGGAGGAATGACTGGACTATGGTGGGCTCTGGCAGGGTGGGGGTGGTGAGCCCTGGAAGGGGTGGTGGTGGGTTGGAGCCACATTTCTCAACTGGTACCACTACAAATTTCCTATGTTGCTCTGGCAGGGTGAGACTGCCAGGAGGAAGCACCTGTGGTAGTGGCCAGGGAGGTTATGGGGGTCCTCCATAGTGGAAGCCCCAAGGAGGGTGGGAAAGGACCCCAGAGGTGGAGGAGGCCACTTCTGGTGGGGGACTCGACTGTCAGGGGGATAGATTTGGAATCAGGAATGGGGACAAAGAGGAGGTCAGGTGCTTATGAGATGCAACAGTCTGGAGGGCTGAGAAGCAGGTCTTGGGGATCGCTAGGGCAGCAGGACAGATGGGGGAGCTGGATGTCACTGTCCATCTGGGAACCAATGACCTGGCTAGAGACAGGGAGGAGATAGTGCGAGGGGAGTTAAGGGAGCTGGGGAATGGTCTTAGACAGGTACTGTGCTCAGTGTCTTCCTCTGAGGTGCTGCCTGTCTATGACGGGGGAGGGATCTTTGCACCAGGAGCTCCTACTCATGGTTGAAGTTATGGTGCAGAGAGGAAGGGTTTGGCTACACTGGGGACTGGGAATCCACCTGGATGGATAAGGGCCTATACAGGGGTGATGGCCTGTTACTTGGAACATTTAAACTAGCCGGGGGGGGGGAGGAGTGGCAGAAGAAATCAGGGAGGCAGAAACTGCCCGCTCCTAGGCTGAAGTAGAGAGAAGGGAGAAACCGAAGGGAAAGGAGCTTCCCAGGGTGCAAATTAATAAAGGAAGAAGTGTGACAGAAATTAAGGGGGATGGGAACAGGAGCATTAAAAAGAGAGGGGCAAAAGGAAAAAGAGGGGTAACAAGTAGAGCATTAACAAAATCTGGAAGGCCAAGTGTGCGAATGCTAGAAGTCTAGGGCATATGATTCTAGCCCTAGAGGCCATCGTGGCAGAGGGTGACCTGGATATTGTGGTCATTACCAAGTCATAGTGCACTGAACACCATGACTGAGAAGTGGTCATACCAGACTATACTCTGTTCAGGAAACACAAGGTAGGAAGGAAAGGAGGAGGTATGGTGCTTTATGGGAGGGAAAGCATAAATGCAGTGGACATACAGGAAATATGGAGGGGCAGCAGTAATGTGGGTCACCCTGGAGACGGGGAATGGAGCCACTATTCGCAGAGGTGTAATCTGTAGACCTCTGGCACAGGGGGAGGAGTCAGATAAGGTTCTGGTGTAAGCCATTGACAAAATGGCAGAAAAGGGGAGTTTCTGCTGGCAGGGGACTTCAATCTGCCAGATGTGGATTGCAGCCTCCCAGCTGTGTTTTCAGCTAGAAACAGGAACGTTCCTCAGGCAACTAATCTGCGAACCCCCTTGTGATGGGGCAATACTGGACCTGGTACTCACTAACAGAGACGGTGTTGCAGGCGTCAAGGTGGGAGGCCACCTGGGGCCAGTGATCACTGTACAGTATGGTTCAATATAAGGACGGCTGCAGAACTGGACCACACAGGGGTGAGGGTTCTGGACTTCAGGAGGGCAAATTTGTAATGATGGGTGAATGCCTCAGGGATGACCTGGCCGGGGGGGGGGGTAAACAGGGGATGGAAATACAGTGGGTGAAGCTAAAAGGGGACATAACTAAAGTGACAGACCTCTGCAAGTGAGCAAAAGCAAGAGGAAAAAGAGACCACTAGGGTTCTGGAAAGAGGCGGCAGAAGAGGTAAAGGCTAAAAGGGTAGCATTCAGAAGGTGTAAGGAGACGCAGAGGGAGGAGAATAGGGAGGTGTAACAGGGGGAAACAAAGGGAAACAAAGAGAAGCAGGGAAAGCAGTAAGGAGCACAAAGGCACAAACCGAAGAAAGAATAGCCCAGGTGGTAACAAAACAGGACAAGACTTTTTTTTAGGTATATAAGTGAATAGAGGAAAGACCAGGAAGGGATTGAAAAGTTAAAAAGGGAAGGGGGGAACTGTGCAGAGGGGTACCAAGAAAAGGCAGACATCCTGAACAAATACTTCTGCTCGGTGTTCACAGAGGAAGGGAGGGGCCACAAAAAGGTACCAGGAGCTTTGCTGGGGGATTGGGGGGGCAGTAGTCCTTTTTCAGAGGAGAGTGTCCTGAAGAAGCTCACTAATCTGAAAGTGGAAAAAGCAATGGGGCCAAATGGAGTGCATCCAAGTGTATTAAGGGAGCTTAGGGAGGTAATGGCTGAATTTCTGACAGACCTGTTTTAACAGCTCACTGGAAACAGGAGTAGTTCCAGAGGACAGGGGTGGGGGTGGGGGATGTAGCCCCACTTCACAAAAGTGGTAGCAGGGAGGAGGCTGGCACTTTTTAGGCCAGTCAGCTTGACATCAGTGGTGGGAAAGTTAATGGAATCACTGCTGAAGGAAAGGATTCTGTAATATATTGAATCCGACGGGTTACAAGACCCGGAGCAGCATGGATTCATTTTGGAGGTCATATCAATCCAATCTGATAGAGTTCTTTGACTGAGTGACCAAGGAATTAGATCAGGGTGGGCGGTGGATATTGCCTACCTAGATTTCAGTAAGACTTTTGACACCGTTCCACACAGGAGACTAGTAAGCAAGCTTGGTAGATTAGGAGTCAGTCAAAGGTGGTAAACTGGATAAGAAATTGACAGGGGACCATCGACAGAGATTGGTAGTAAAAGGAGTTCACTCCAAGGAAGGGAGGAGGAGGTGACCAGCCGGGTGCCTCAAAGGTCAGTGCTGGGATTGGTCCTCTTTAATGTCTTTGTATGTGACACTACAGAGATGCTGGAAGGGAAACTCTGTCTCTTTGCAGATAACACCAAAATCTGCAGTAGGGCAGACACTCCAGGGAGGGGGTGGAAAGGATGAGCAGAGACCTGAGAGAGAACGCAAGGAGTGATCAAGGGTATGGCAGCTGGGTTTTAATGTGAAAAAGCGCAACATGATGCACTTAGGGTACAGAAACCCGGGGCAGAGTTCAAAATGGGTAGAGTGGTATTGATAACCACCAAGCGAGAAAGAGACCTGGGGGTTATCATATCGAATAACCTAAAGGTGGCCAGGCAGTGTAACAAGGCAGTTGGGAGAGCTAGTGGGATGCTGGAGTGCATGGGGGGCGGGGTAAAAGGCCCCACCTAGAGTACTGTGTCCAGTTCTGGAAACCACATCTCCAGAAGGACACAGACAGAGTGGAGATGGTCCAGAAGAGGGCAACTAAAATGGTGCAGGGTCTGCATCAAATGCCCTATAAGGAGAGACTAAAGGACCACAATATGTACACCCTGGAAAAGAGGAGGGAAAGGGAGATATGACAGAGAATTTTAAATACTTCACGGGGGTAAATAAAGTACAGGAGGAAAGTATTTTTCAGAAGAAAAGGAACTCAAGAACAAGGGGACATGCTATGAAACTCATAGGGGGTAAATGCAGGAGAGATGTGAGGAAATAATTCTTCATGGAAAGAGTGGCGGATTCCTGGAACAGCCTTCCAGCAGAGGTGGTGGGGGTGAAAATAGTGGTAGGTTTCAAGAAAGCATGGAATAGGCATTAAGGAATCTTAGTGGAAAGAAGGGAAGGGAGAAAGCTCTGGAGACCAATTAAGGTCTAGGTTATGCTATAGGTAGGGACAAATGGGTGACTGAGTGGGCCAAGTGGTCGTATGCTGTCAAATTCTGTGTTTATATCCAATCTTCAAGTCTGAGGGGGTTGGACCATAACTCATAAGAGGCACAACCATGAGTGAGTTATGAATGTCCTGTCCCCTAACAAATGACAAAAAATGACATATTATAAATCAGTCCATTGCATATTCAATTTATAAAATGTCAGTTTTTTTGTTATAGCTATTAAATCTTGTTTGTATGGAGATTTTTTTTAATTCTTTGGAAACTGGGTAAGGCCCACTATGCACAATGCCTGTTGTCAGGGGCAACCTGGGAGAACTAGGGAGGTTAAGTGACTTGCTGAGAGTTACACAGCATGCAAGTGGAGGTTTTGGGAATCAACCCCAAGTCTGCTGGATGTACCAGGCTCATTCACAGCTCCTTACTCCAACCTCTAGGGTGTACTGCCAGCCCCACCTAGATAACCTAAGTAAGGCGGTTACTTGAATTAACACTTTCTCTCTGATTTCAACTGCTGGATTCAGTGGTTCACAAAACTATTGTGATGTCATCAGCACTATGAAAGTGTCTCTCTAATAGGTTCAATATTCCATAGTGTTTTGCCCAACTTTGCTAGCTATCAGTTGTGACATACCCCCCAATGCAAGATAATCGTGATATTTTGTAAAGTGGTGCCCCAAAAATCACTTTTATTCTGTGGCATTTCTGCCCACACCGTTTGTATAAATAGGGATTATCTCATGAGTTAGCTTTAGATATGCATGTTATCAGGTTTGTAGTGTTGTTGTTACTGCACATTTGTGCAAGTGGTACAGCTGTGAGTGCACAGTGGCAATAACATCAACATTTCAACTCAGATAACATGCATAATTGGAGCTACCTCATAGGTTATCCGATGTATACCATTGGAGTCCCCAACATTATTGGTTTCTCTCTGTCTACTTCAGTGCAAAAAAAGCAATGTGTTATAAGAAATAGAGTCTCCACTTTGTGTGTGTGTGTGTGTGTGTATGTGTGTATCTCTTGCAGGTAAAATAAAACATGCTGTGTTATGTAAATGGATTATCTTGCTACAGATTTTCTTTCATTTACAGTTTACTAATAACACAAAGCTGAGACTTTTACTTTTATGGTCAAAGGGACAGCGCCACTGTTTGATGTGCTGCTAGCAGGGAGCCAGTTCATGTGAAAAGCATGGGTGGTGGCTACTATGCAAATAACATAGCTGCTGTGCAAATACCATGTTGTTTGTACAGTAGCTATTGTGATACGCGGCCAGCCAGTTCTGAGTAAACTATGATTTTTTGTAATATAAAAATGTGTTATGGACTGTCTCTCATGAGAGATGCTGAGACAGCATGTGAGTTGACACACACATACACAGGTTTTAGATACAAGGTGTTACCTGGAAGGCCAAGGGCTAATTACAGACTAGAACAGACCTTAATCAAGGGATCTCCTGTTTATCTAAGTTAAATATAGCTTTAACTGCTAAGAGGGAAATCAATATCCATTTTATGACGTTAGAGGAGGAAACCAGGTTACGGCACACTGGTGCGAAATCATAAAGCTTTGATGTCTGTGTGAGAGAGGATACTGCTTATAAATGAAAGGAAATTTACAGACTTGATTGGGGAAGTCAAACGAGGAAAGGAGTTTCTGCTGATGTAACCTTAATTATCTTACCTTCTAATATGATAAAATATCCTGGGTGTATGATTTTTCATAAACAGAGGAGGAGCTAGGTGACCTCACACAAAGGGGTTGGCAAAGACAGTTTTTTAAACAGATTCTGTTTTTCTTCAGAGACACTTTTATCTACACTGACAAAGAAACATCTTTGAGCACTTTAAGCAAGTATACAGATAGAGAGAGACAAAATCTAAGTACTGTAGTAGGAACTGCACTGTTAAAACCTTGTTCTTTTAAAAGATTGTATGGTTCTTGTGATATGGTTCTGTATTTTATGTTTTCCATACTTTTATCTATTTTAGTAAAACTTTATTTTTAGAGCCTACTTGGTCTTTCTTGGAATTTTTTTTCTTTAACAAGTGAAGTATATATGGTTAAAGCAGATACTGTGCATAAGCTTGAATGGTGATACCAAACTGGAAAAAGGTAAGAGTAATCTGAGTTCTTTATTAGAGTTTTTAAGGGTTCATTTTGTATACCTGGTTAGGCGCCCGTAGGCAAAGATATCTGGCCCTCCAGATGACAGAATTATCTGAGCCTGTGCATTGGCTATGCTAGCAAGAGGTTCATAATTTGAATCCCTCCAGAACTGAGAACAAAGGTTGATTCAAACCTCCCAAAACAGACAGGAAGGTTACCCTGTTTCTGTTAACTGTTCACAAGACTGCGCTTGGAGGTTGGCATGTTGGGAGTAGTGGGCTGACCTGCTGAGTGGGTTTGTGACAGCTATGACTCCATTGGAAATAACAGCTTTTATCTTCCAAAGGTATTTGCACTCCCATAGCATACATACATGTTGCACACTGCAGCATCCATGGGGCATCACAACAGTGAAACAGAATTCAGTTTTGTGTGTGGGTAACAACACAGAACGGGGCGTGGGTTCATTAGGTGCTATAGGCGCTCTGGGGTGTGCTGATGAACAAGCTGCATCAGACGGCTGAATGCATCTAGGGTCCGTGTAGATCAAACAAGGTACCCAGATTAAAGGAGAATGGCACTGAACCTATAAGTCTTTCCCCCGTAGAAACTGATTACCAAATACAGGTTCCAGTTCTCTTACTATTCCATCTTGACAGTATTTTTAGTTATTCTACTGGGTATTTCTGATTTACACACAGATAGCACCATTCTAGAACTGTATGATGTAGACATAACACAAGCACAACCTAGGCCAAGCCTCCATAAGCTACCGGCTCCCAAAGATCTGGAACAACCTACCCTCCAAAGTGATGGCTCCTCCCGAAGCAAACAAGGCTCTGATCAAGTCCCATTATAAATCTCCGATGGCCTGTCCTCATTGTCAAGCATGTATTCCCCCTGGATGGTCAGGGCCTGTGACTACAGGCCCCCAGCAGGCCCCAAAGGCCAGGAGCCGTGGAAGAACAGAAGTTCTGTAATTGCAGCCTGACAAAGTTAGTGCAGGAAGGCTAACAAGTACACTCCTTCTATCCATCACTCCCCCACAGAAATCCAGAATTGTTTGTGCAGCTGGTGAGCCTTCCTGGAGGGGCTGTGGTGGCTCTTTTCCACCAAATCGACTCACTGTATCTCCTAATGTATGCACGAGTTTAACGACTCATGTACCTTGTACTGTATTCACTCTAATCATTCCCTATTCTCTCAGTTCTAATATGTGTTCTGTGATATTGACTCAATGTGTTTGAACTATATGCTTTCAGTATTCATTCCCTATCCCCCTTCCAATAAAGGTCACAACTTTAAATGAGCCCTGGGCTCTGTGTACTTACCTGGTAAAATGTGTTTAAATAAATAAATAAATACATAAACAAATGTTGTTTATGTCCTTAGCTTGTCAATTGTTAACACAATGTATCCACGTTCTACTACAGAACTCGGTGCTTGTGAAGGACATAAATGACATCATGCAGTTCTGAAATGGTACTTTGAGCTGGCGTATAAATCAAGAAATGAAAATTACGTACCTACCGTAATTCTTGATCTTCTTGGACGAGTCTCCACCACTCATTCACACTAGTGGGATCTGCGCCGGAGGCACTAGGACCATCGGGGAGCAAACTTTTGCTGGAGGGTAATTCATGAGAAGATGGGCGCATGGCGGTAGCTCAGCAGTAGCCAACTATCTCGTGACGACCCTCAACGCCTCAGTACCTTTTTTACCAAGGAGGTGCAGTGCAACTAACGTAAAGAGTAAACCTAACCTTACAAAACGGACATAAGATAGTCCGGACGACCCGTGTAAGAAGGGTCAGCAAAGAAGTCTTCACGGCCTAAAGATCTGAGGGAGTGAAGACCAACACAGCAGTGAGCTCGGGGATGGAGGGTGGGCGTGTGAATGAGTGATGGAGACTCATCCAAGAAGATCAAGAATTACAATGAAAGTCCGTAATTTCATATCTCCTGGACATAAGTCTCCACCACTCATTCACACTAGTGGGAGTACCAAGCTGATAATCCCAAAAAGGCGGCAGGGAACCAGAGCTCACCGCAGTAGGACAGAAGTCCATTAAGGATAGTTCTGCCGAAGGCGGAATGGCAGCGAGCATGAACATCAGTGCATAATGCTTAACGAAGGTATGCACTGAGCTCCAGGTAGGTGGCATTGCAGATATCTGCAATTGGAACATTGCGAATTTCCACTAGGGATGCCGCAACCGCCCTAGTAGAGTGAGCGTAAACTCTACCTTCTAATTTAACCTGTGCCATGGAATAGCAATGTCGAAGACATGCCACTAACCATGATGAGATGCATCTGATAGCGACAGGCTGACCCAGCCGGGTCTCGCTGAAGGAAACAAACAATTGCTGAGTCTTGCGAAAATTTTTGGTTCTATCTAAGTAGAACCGCAAGGCTCTCTTAACATCCAAGGAATGAAGAGACCGTTCTCCTTCATTTTGGAAGTTAGCAAGTAAGAGGAGCACCAGAGGTTGGTTTAGATGGAATTCTGACACAACCTTGGGAAGAAATTTAGAATGAGTACGAAGAACTACTTTGTCCTTATGGAACACAGTATACGGAGGGTCCGTAACCAGGGCATGTATCTCAGAGACCCTGCGGGCTGAGGTAATGGCCACTAGGAAAGCTGTCTTCCAGGTAAAATTTTAGCTCACAGGTAGCTAGGGGTTGAAAGGCTTCAGTGAGCATGTCTAGCACAAGGTTAATGTCCCAGGCTGTGACCGGACGTCTAACAGGGGTCTAGTATGCGGAATGCCCTTAAGAAATCTCTTCACCATAGGTAACTGAGCCAGAGACAAGGAAGAAACCGGCTCATGGTATCGCTGAAATGGCACTAAGGTGAACTTTAACCTGTGGAGTACTGGAGACCTGAGTTTGATAGGTCCAAAGGTACTCCAGAACCTTGTCTGGAGGACAGAAGAGATTCAAGAGGACTTTGCACAGAAAAGCATTTCCACTTAGAAGCGTAAGTTTTCGGGTAGCTGACTTCGAGCAGCCAGAAGGACGTCTGAGACTCTACAGAGACACTGAACCGGTTCACTTCTACCTCTTCAGAGCCAAGCATGAAGGTGAAGTGACCTCAGGTTGGGATGGACCAACGAACCCTGAGTCAAAGATTGATTTGCAAGGAAGTGGTCCCGGGAGAGCTGCCGACATACTGTTGAGTAGAGGAAACCATAGTTGCGAGGCCAGGAGGAAGCAATGAGAATCATCTTGGTCCCTTGAGACTCGAACTTGAGAGAACTCTCTGAATTAAAGGAAGCGGTGGAAAGGCGTAAAGAAAGCGTTTTGTCCACCGCAGCCTGAACGCATCCTGACAGAAAATGCCAGGCCCTGGATTTCTGGAGCAGAAGAGAGGCAGTTTTGCGTTGAGTGGGGATGCAAAAAGGTCCAGGTCTGGAGTCCCCCACTCTTCGAACAGTGACCGAGCTATGGCTGGGTAGAGAGACCACTCGTGAGGGTCTGCCTCCGTCCTGCTGAGGTGATCTGCTAAGTCGTTTTGCACACCTGGCAGATATACCGCTTGAATTAGAGACTTGTGCTCCAAGCACCACTCCCACACTCTCATTGCTTCCCTGCAAAGGGGATAAGAGTGAGCACCGCCTTGCTTGTTGATGTAATACATCACAGCTTTGTTGTCCGTTTGAAGGAGAATGTTCTTGTGACAAAGAACATCCTTCAACGCTCGGATCGCATAGAGGACCACTCTCATCTCCAGGACATTTATGTGGAGCTGAGTTTCGAGCTGAGTCCATACACCTTGAGTGTGGAGAGAGAGACAGTGAGCTCCCCATCCCATTAGCGATGCGTCTGTGGTGATGGAGATCTGATGATCCAGAGGAGCAAAGGGGAATCCTTCCAGGAGATTGCTCTCTTGAGACCACCAGGTGAGAGACCTTCCTAGGGGCTCCGTCACCTTGATGGGATAAGACTGGGGGTGAGAAATCGGCGACCACTGAGCAGAGAGCATCCATTGGGTGGTCCTCATATGTAACCGAGCTAGGGGCACAGTGAACACTGAGGACGCCATGAGACCCAACATACGTTGCATCGAGAGAGCTGTGACCAATCGGTTCTCCCCGATGTAATGGGCCATCTGAAGGATGTCGAGTCTTCTGTCCTCTGGAAGGAAAGCCTTCGGAAGAGGTGTCAGAAGAGTCCCTATGAAAGGAGCCTCTGGGAGGCTGCAGTTGTAACTTCTTGATTTGTAGAACTCCCATGGACGTAAGAAGAAGCCGTTTGAGCAGCTTCCAGGGTCCCTTGGCTGGAAGGACTCGCGAGCCAATCGTCTAGGTAGGGAAACACTCGAGTCCGAAGCTTCCTGAGATGCGCTGCAAGAACTGCACAACACTTTGTAAAACTCTAGCGCCAAGGATAGCCAAAAGGCAGGACTCTGAACTGATAATGCTGACCCAGAGCTACAAACCTCAGGAATTTGCGATGGGTCGGGTGGATAGGGATATGCTGGTAAGCATCCTGCATATCCAGGGAGGCCAGCCAGTGCTGATGCAGCAAAGGTAACAGGGTACCTAGAAATCATTTGAATTTCTCCTGGGAGGAATTTGTTTAACTTTCTGAGGTCTAGAATGGGGCGCATCCCCCCAGATTTCTTTGGAACCAGAAAGTAATGGGAGTAGAACCCTGTGTTTTGCTGATGTGGGGGCACCAGTTCTATTGCCCTGTTGTTTAGAAGACCCTGGATCTCGGTGGTGAGGAGGTCTGACTGAGAGGTCGACAACTTGGGTTGTCATTTGGGAGGGCAATTCGGGGTTTTTTCCAAAAGATTGAGAGAATAACCCTCGCGAATTATCCGAAGGACCCATTTTTTCGAGGTTATGGACTTCCACTGATTGTAGAAGTACATCAGATGACCTCCCACCGGAGGAGAAAGTTCCATCTCGGGCAGTGTGGATGGAACTGGGCCGGCAATTCATAAGGTAGCGCTGGGGGCTTTAGGCCCCTGCGCTTTCTTGCCTTCTTTTGAGGTTGGGCAGGTTGGCTTTTATGGAAGCTTCCTCTGCCTCTGCCTCGAAAGGACTGGCGACTATGAAACTGACGTTTACCTACATGCCCCGAGGGGGGATAGGCGGGGTCTAGCCAACTTAATGGCCGACCTAGTCTTCTGAGTGGCCTCTGGGGCTTGCTCTACCTGAGGACCAAAAGATAGGAGCCATCAAGGCAGCGCCATTACCTAGCTTCTGAGCATCATTCATAAAGCCAAAGTGCGCAGCCAGGAATGGCGTCAGTACAAATACCTGCGGCTGCTGAGCGGGAAGCAGTGTCGAAAGCGTCCATGGCGGCTTTGACCTGTTGGCTATTGGACTCAATACCTCTGATAACGGTTAGAAAGAGCTCTGACTTGGAGTCGGAATCTGGAAGAGCTTCAACCATTCGTTTCATAGAGTGCCACAGGATATACTCATACTGAGAAAAATAGCCCTGATAGCTGGCAATACGCATACTTAAAGTGAGGCAGCAAAGACTCTCTTACCTAATGTATCAATTTTACGAGACTCTTTGTTAATAGGTCGAGCTGTAGTAGCTTGAGGAAGAACGACCTTGTCATTCTCTGCAGGACTACAATAGGATCCGAAAGGCTTGGGATGCCAAATAGGACAATCCTTGGGAGCTGAATATTTCTTATCAATGGATTTAGCCACTGAGGGAATAAGAGCAGGATTTTTCCATACCATTTGAGACAGCGTCTCGAAGGAGGTTGAATCGGAGGAGTCAAATCCGTAGGGATCTCCGAAGCATGAAGATACTGGAGTCTTAATATTTTCCCAGGATCGATGTCCGTAGTCTGGAGAGAGAGTGGATCTCAGGTTCCTCAACAGAGACTTAAGGATAGGTCCTCGACCACAGGCTCTGTAGTGAAGGATCCTGTTTGTCCACTTCATCACCCAACCGAAGGTCTGGGTCAGGCTCAACATCATCTCCTGATAGTCCAGGAAGGACTGTTTGGACAGGAAAGGAGTGAAAATAGGAGAAGAAGAAAGAGCAGATAGAAGGAGAGAGTCCCGAGGGCACCGGCGCTGAGGAAGCGAAAGAGTCAGCAAGGGCGAAGAAACGCACGGCACAGGCGGCACCAGCCGCACCCGGCGGCACCAGCGAAGACACAGGCGCCACGAGACCCACCGGCACCGCGGACGGCGCCAAGACCCAGCCGTGCTGCGGGACGGCGCACAAGGCCCCGCTGACACTGAAAGCAGCGCCGACAGGCGAGCGACCCTCACGGAAGGCGCCGGACACCCTGGAACCTGGAAAGCAAAGAGAAGGAAAAACCAGGAGATAAGGGCATCGGTGTGGCCCCTGCGCGCAGCCATGTGAGAGGGGGACACCTAAGCACGGAGTCGCTGGCACCGAAGGCGGCGCCCAGCGACTAGGAAGGTCCAACCGCCTACCTGATCGCCCGACAAGCCGAAGGCTCCGGGCAACCCGAGCTAGGCAGAAGAACCAACCTCCGAGCCCATCGGCTCCATAAGAGCGCCACTGATGAAACTGCTCATCTGGAGCCCTACCTATAGGCGGGTGGGGCTCCGATGTCGACGGGCGGAAACGGAAGTTGGTGACTCCGAAGGAGGACGGCGCAACTAGAGTACGATAACCGACCGTCGGCGCACAGGCGTACCAGAGAGACCTCGAGTGATACCTCTCTTTTTTGACCTGTGGGCGAAGAAGAGATCGAGGCGAAGCGGTGCCAAGAATGCAACCGTTTATTTTATGCGGCGGGGCCGCCCATCCCCGGCATCGGACTGACCGTTGTCGGAACCCCGCTGAGGAGAGGGCTGGCCGGACCCAGCCGACTGACTGAACAGCTTTCACTCTGAAGTCTCCTACCGTCACCTGACCTGCTCATGAGTCGACTCCGTCCAGTAGGCGAGACTTCTTTACTATAAGTTAAATTTAAAATATAACAGAAATAGAATAAAATTAAGCGATACTACTATCGAGATAAAATTACAAAAAATAAACTGAAAACTATGTACTAGTTTGAAGTTTGACTCCGACAAGTGGCGATGTTGTCACTGAAAGCGCGCTCGAGCGGGAAAAAAAGAACTGAAGCGGTTGAAGGTTCGGCAGGATAGTCATTACGCGAGCCACCGCTTACGCGGTGCCATGCCTGGTGAAGCCTCTCTCGACGACCCTCCAGCAAAAGTTTGCTCCCAATGGGTCCTAGTGCCTCCGGCGCAGATCCCACTAGTGTGAATGAGTGGTGGAGACTTATGTCCAGGAAGATCACCCACTGCGGTTAGTAATAGGTCTGTACAGCTGGAACAATCAAAAAGATGGAACCAGTATTTTAATAAAACAGCTTCTATGGGAAACAAGCATTTGTCAATGCCGAATGTTTGCTTGCTGGCATTGGCATTGGTAGTGTAGAAGTTACAGAGCTGCATAATAGGAATGGCAGCGAAGTATTGAACTGAAGCCAACCCCACCACCACCCTGCAGAGAGTGACAGGCATTGGGGTGTGCCTTTGGGTCGTCAGGCATAACGGCCACGCCATTTCACCACACCCTACCCTGCAGACACCGACAAGTGTCACGGTGTGCCTTGGGGTCTTTGGCCCTTATGCGCACCCCATTCCATCAGGAAATACAGTGAGATGGATGCGGTATAGGAGAATGGGGTGAACTTTGGGGCCGAAGAGTCCAAGGCATACCTCGATGCCTCTCACTGGCTGCAGGGTGTGGAATGGTATGAGCATTACAGGCAAGAATCCCAAGTCGCACCCCTGATGCTTGTCATTCTCTACAGGGTGGGGCGTTATGGTTGGAAACCCTAACACCTCAGGCATTCATTGGTATTTTCACTCCAAATTTTCAACATGTTTTTTTGAGACCCCCACCTCATGAACAGTGGCAATATCAGTTTGTTAGCCGGAAGCTGCTTATGCACAGCGACTACAGCATTTAGCACCACAGGTACAAAAACACATTCCGAACAGGATGTGAAAAATGACAGCTGTACTGTTCATGGGGAGGTGGAAAATGGCAATGTTGCAAATCTGCAGTAAAATATTAAAAACTGATGAAGTCATGGCGTGCACAGAAACTGTGCACGCACACCGTAAGTAATTAGTTTGGGGATTTTTATAGCAGATTGGCAACTCAGGCATTGGTGCTCAATCATGAACAGTGTCACTGTGATTTTCTTTATCTGTCCTGAACAATGATTTCCCAGCAATACCATGCATCTCTGCGCTGAAAGTGTGAAAACACATTTCGGCCATGTTGTGAAAAATGACAGCTGTACTGTTCATAAGGAAGTGTGGAAAATGCCACTGGTGAAAATCTGGACTGAAAATATTACAAAGTCATGAACTTACGGTGCGTGGAAACTGCACAATGCTCACTCGTAACACAGTCATTTTATGGACTTTTGGCACAAATTTTCAACACAGCCATTTTAAGACCTCTGCTCATGAACAATGTAACTGTGATTTTCTTAATCTGTCCCAAACATTGCTTCCTTTTCCGACTGCACCATTGTGCACTACATGTGTGGAAACACATTTTGGGCACATGTGAAAATGCAGCTGTACTGTTCATAAGGAATGTAATAAAATGGCAATGTGGAAAATCTGGAGTTAAAATATAGAAATTCGCGAACTTACGAGCGTGCGAGGGAACTCGCAGCAACGCATCATAAAACAGTCATTTTAGAATTTTTACCAAATTTTCAACATAGCCATTTTAAAACCTCTGCTCATGAACAGTGTCACTGTGATTTTCTTAATGTGTCCCATACATTGATTTTAGCACCGACTGTGCCATTGTAAGCTACATGAAACACGTTTTGGGCAAGATGTGAAAATGACAGCTGTACTGCTCATAAGGAAGTGTAATAAATGGCAATGTTGAAAATCTGGAGGAAATGTTGAAATCTTGAAACTTACGAAAAGGTGAGGAATCCGCACACCGCCAAGCACTGTAAAACAGTCATTTAGGAATTTTTCACCAAATTTTCAACATAGCCATTTAAGATGTCTGCTCATTAAAAGTGTCACTGTGGTTTTCTTAATGTGTCCCATACATTGATTTCGCACACCGACTGTGCCATTGCGCGCTACATGGGCAGAAACACGTTTTGGGCAAGATGTGAAAAATGACAGCTGTACTGCTCATAAGAAGGTGTGGTAAAATGGCAATGTTGAAAATCTGGAGTGAAAATATTGAAAATTCGCGAACTTATGAGCATGCGTAGGAACTGCGCAACGCACGCTTGTAAAACAGTCACTTTTAGGAATTTTTTCACCAAATTTTCAACATAGGCTTTTTGAGAGCCCACCTTATGAACAGTGGCAGTGTTGTTTTGTTACTCGGTCCTGAAAGGTGATTTCGCGCAGTGACTGCGAAATCACCCTTGACGGTCTAATGCGCCATGACAGTGAGAGCATTCATGAGAAGGGGTCCCAAAACCCCATGTTGAAAATTTGGTGCAAAATTCAAAAAATGCCTGAGATATGTAGCAAAGTTGAAAAACCCTATCTATCCCATTATACAGCTTACCGGCATTTCCTCAGTTCGTAATTGACTTTGAAGAGTGCAGGCGTGTTCCGGTCCATCGAATCGCGTGCAGAGTCCGGAGTAGTCATGGGGTTGGGGGTGGGAGGCAGTGCACAGTGGGTGGCGCGGGTGAGGCAGACACAGTGAGGACTGTTTTTAAGTTTCAGGTTTTTTTAATGCGATGAGCGGGATGTTTGCCACGCTGGGGTGGGCTCCCAGCGTGGCAGAAGGATGACTGGTTGGGGGCGTGGAGCCGACGGGGATTGGGAACCACGTCGGCCATAGGATCTGTTGCCACCCTGGGGTGGGTTCCCAGCATTGCACCCTGTACTCTGGGGGGTAGACAGTGGAGCCGAAGCGAGTTGGGCACCCCCATCGGCTGTCACGGCATGTAACCCACGCTGGGCTGGGCACCCAGTGTGGCATATGGAACTGTGTTTTTAGGCGCAGCACAGTTGTGGGGGATTGGGCACCCCCCCATCGGCTATACAGTGTGTGCATGGGGGCTGAGCACACAGCGTGTGTGTGTGTGTGTGTGTGTGTGTAGAGGGCGCGCGCATGGGCAGGTGATATCTGATCGCTGCTCACTGAAGCATAACTCCCCCTTTCAGCTGTACGTCACTGCATTTTGGAGCTGTCATAGACAGCTCAGCAGGCATTGGAGAACTGCGGCCGCACCTGCAAACACACTGACTGAATTGGAAGGGGGCTGCCACACCTCCGAAAACTCGGATGATGGCACTATGTTTCTTGCACATGCGTGCAAGCAAACATAAAGATGACTTGGAGGTAGAGTGCAGTTCCCCTTTAATGCACCGAGCTAACCTAAGTAAGGATGTCACTTAAATTAACACAGAGATTAACCTATGCCCCAAGATCAAGGAAAGTAACCAGACCCCTGAAGTGCCGTTATGCAAACTGTTTTTTTTAATGATTATATTCTGATTGTTCTATGGTATATGAGGGTTTCCAGATGTTAACCTAGCCCTTTTAGAACGGTGTCAACCAATCAGAATGCTCCATTTGCAACCATTGTTTATAATTTTTGCTGCCACTGCTTGAGGTCTAAACATGCAAAGTTAAAAACGGATGACCCACTTATGGGGCTGGGCGACCTTCTTTTTTAGATAAAGTGGAGCTCTATGTAGAAGCTTTCTGGTAGCCTGCAGTGGTACCCCAGGTAGGGTCTATTAAAGAACACGCTAGCCATGTTTCAGGCTACCTAATCCTCATAAATCCTCTTGCTGTGGTCCATCACATATTGTAAGCTCACTGCAGTGGGCTGCTGTTTTCCTGCGAGGAGGTAACTGCTAACGTTTAGTAGAGAGATAAGAAGTAAAGAAAATGAATCAAAGTAAGGAGCTGGAAATCACTGCCCCCCCCCGGGGCTCAGGGGATTTCAATTCTGATAGCCGAGGTGCTGGGTAAATAACAGCAGCCTCACACTCAGAAACTTAATTAGATCCGAGATCCCTCGAAACAGAGGTGTGCACACCTGAGTTCTCGAGAAGGGCTCCCATGGTTAAAGACCTACATTTATTCCGCACTCCTGGTGAGCAGGAGATGGATTTTAATAGCAGACTGACATAAGAAGTATCCATTTTCCATAGAGATACTGCACCTCCCTTGGCCAAGCAACTTTGTTTAATTACACAGACTTGATAATGTTTTGCTGCATGTTAGAACAGGGGGTGGATCCAGATTTTTTTAAGGTGGTAAAAATTCTGATAAGAGGTAGTATTTTCCCCAGAGAAATGCAGACTGTTCCTTTAAGCTTCAACAGCTCCTGTTAGTCTGCTAGCGTCCTGGAACAATGCAGGGAAACACAACACCATGGCAGGAAGGGACAGACATGCAGGGACAATTTGCTTGATGAAACACTGAAGCATCATCCGGTTGCTGAGTTTCACTGGCTCCATTTTTAAACTGTGGCAGCCTTTTCACCTTTCGTGACCTCAAATATCAGGGCCACTGCACCTTTGTTGCTGGCCAGAATGGTGGCGAAGCTGGCACTCTTGTAGTCGACACCTGTCTTTCTGCATAGTCATGGAGTTGTTAAAGTGCCTGGCTTGTTCTTGCCCCATCCCTTTGGAGCCGAATATTGCATGTCTCCAAATGGCCTCCCCCCAGGGCTGGAAACCAAGTCAGACATCCAACTTAGGTCTCAGAGTGGGCAGTACAGGGTGAGCCATCCCAGCTCTGTCGATAGTGGGTCCAGCTGTCTGTGCTACATCCTCATTCAAGTACATTTTTATTTAAGACTCTGAATGGGGTGGGGGGTGTGTGTCTGGATCGGTTGGGGCAGCTTACTCCCGGTGCAGGGGATGCGCTGCATACGTGTGAGGCTGGTAGAGGCTGTGCTTGTGTCAGGGAGGTGGGAGGGACCAGAAAAAGGGAAAAACAAACAGCTGTCTAAATAACAGTTTGGGCCACTGATTCCCCTGGGTCCTTGTGCACATTGGCACTGGATCCTAGTCATCATGGAGGACTGCTGAGGGGGTGACGGCCTTCACCCCAGAGTCCCTGCCATGGAGGGATGAGCCGTGGGGGTAACTGGCAGGTTGCAGAGCTGGGGGAGTTTGGGGGATACAGGCCTGAACAGGGTACATATCTGTGACCAAGGTATATCCCTGCACGATGGAGGTGGCCGAGGGAGGAAAAAAAAACACTATGGAAAAAAAAAGTTCTGCTATCATGGGGTAAGTCAGAGAGGGGGAATACTCACTTTTGTTGTTATTCTGTTTATTCCCCCTTGTCTCTGTGGTCACCCAGGTGGCAGTATCACAGTGGAACAAGATATCAGCCCTCCCTGGAGGAAGACAGCATCAGGTGGAATGCTCCATCCCCTACCCCCCGGCTACCCCCGAAGACTCAGGCTCGTTCCTGAACCTGGGTCGCTGGTGCCCTGAACGGTAGCCCCACTGCTGTGCTGGCAGGTCATCACCACACCCTTGTAAATAAAAAATATTTTTTTCTTGTCATAGAGGTTTTTCTCTTCAGGGTCATTGTGGGCAGGTTCTCAGCCCTGGCCCCATCTCCTCTCACCTGGCACTCGTCATTCCGGTCCGCCATGTCTGAGATCCCCCATGGATTCCCCCCCTTGGTAAGGCTGGGAAGGGGAGGGCTGTCCTCCCCACACCCAGTGACACACATACACATGGGGCAGATGACCGGTCGATGGTACAGGGTGGAGGTAGGCAGGCAGGGCTTCTTATAGCCCACACCAAACATTTTCCACTTTTCTCCTTTAGTCCCCCTACCATGGTGGCAAGCAGACATGTAAGTGGGGGTGCAAATACCTACAGAACCATGGCCCTTCCCTTTGTGTTGCTCAAAGTTGCTGGTGCTACACCCCAGGCCTCCACCTGAGGGCAGCCAAGGGCCAAAACCGAAAGCCACCCCACCCTGGGAGAGGAGAGCTGTCCTTCAAATGCTCCATCCTCTCCCTCCCTGGCGACACACGCTCACTCACCTCAGTCTTCTTCACCACCTGGCCGACTTAAATAAAATCTCTTTTAATGGACACCTGGTATTATTATATAATCGGTCATTGTCATTTTACATGCAGTGCTTGTACAGCAACTTTTTCTGCTGTTGCCAGCCAGCACCTGGCTGGGAATGATCATGTGGTACGATTTTAACCATTGTGAGACATTAGACAACAACCCAACACACCAAGAGAAAATGAAAATTTGTCTCAGTTACTATTCATAGGCTAAGCAGTGGAACTCCCAAACAGCACTGTAACACTGTCAGTGTTTTGCAGGTCTCAGATATGCCTGCTTCCTCTGGGTGAATAGCTGCAGTCAGAATTTCAGTGCTTTTCAATCCGATTTGTCAGGAATGAATAGATGTTCAATTTGCATTTTGTACTGGCCAGTGCCTCAGTGGATTGGGAAAACCCTGAGTCATGAAAAACTGTAAGCCTCAAAGCTTAAATGTTGGAACCAGCATGCTGACTGTGGCATTGAAACCAGAAAGAAAAACATACCCGGCACCAAATGCAAACTGAACATCTATTTATTTCTAGCAAATCGGATTGAAAAGCACTGGAATGCAGACCGCAACTGTTCATTCTGAAGAAGCAGGTATCTTAGCCTAGTGGAACGCTGATCATTTTGCAGTGCTATTTAAGATTTCTACTGCTTATGGAGGAGCCTGCGAGGTATCGCAGCAGGCAGGGCTTTGTCTGGGGGCATGGCCAGAGACACCCGAACAACAATAGGGACCCAGGTAGGACTGCCCAGAAGGGGCTGGAGGGGATAGGGTTCCCAGGGGGGGAGGGAGCTTGCAGCCAGGGACAGGGAGGAGCCAGGCCCCTTAAGAGGGGCTGCACAGGAGGAATTCTTCCTCATTCATCCTTGTCCCAGGTTGCATCCCACCCAAACCTCATCCGCGTAAAAGCAGGGGGGAACGTTGGGGGGTATAGGGAACTTGTTGTCCCACTAAAGGGGATCACCTTAGGGGTCGAGATGGAATTTCCTGTTTTTTTCCCACCAGGTTTTCTGGGTTTTTGCCTTCTCCAGCAAGGAGGGAGTCATTCTAGTTAGAGTAGGCTAGGGAGCAGATAGGTAGGTGTCACAGTCATGAACCTTTGTAAGAGGTGGCTTGGTAGTCTTGGAATGCTTTGGGAGGGGGATAACAGGGGATCACGTGTCTTGACCAGCCAGATCTCCCTGAAGCTGACAGGAGGGCGGGCCTGACGGATGGAGTCCGGAGGGCACCCTCTTCGGGCAGAGTCCCATGGCATGGCAGATCCTCTGACGGGGGAGGAGCTAGCTGCAGCCGGTCACAGAGCCATCCCTCATGCCCCGGAGGTTGTTGTCCCTCGCGGGGTCCTGGTTGATGGTAAGGCGGCCCTCTCCTGGGAAGAAGGGTCGACCATCAACAATCTAGTGCTCCATGGTGAGTTAGATTCCTTCCAAGACTACCTAGCTGCACACAGCACGCTGAAGTGAATGTATATGTGGATAACTGGTTTTATTAATAAACACATGGCTGTGGCCATTTCTCCAATGCTCGTTGTTGTGTTAGTTTGTTCAGGTGAAGAAGGCATATGCTCTCAAAAGATAAAACTATAAATAGTAATTGAGACCAGTTTTTCTCTCTTCCTGGTGAGTTGAGTCTTTGTCCAATGTATCACAGAGGTAGGATTAGCCTTATTGGAACAGACTCCTCCCACTGTGTTCTCATTCACAGGATCCTAGGGCCAAACTTGTTTTCGAATTCAGACAAATCAATCAATCAATCAATGTTCCACTGGGGCATTGACGTTGATCATGTAAGCAGCTGACATGTTGGCTTGCCCTTAAACTGACATCATGCAAGGGTCACGTCATGCTTAGATGCTCCAGCCACCATGTTGGATCTGGTTCGCCACAGGAGAGCTCTCCCACTCACTGGGGGGACAGTTCTTGTAATACTAGGCAGTCGAAAGGAGGCAGATCGCCTCCAGTAGGGGCAGGCCAAGGGGAGAGTAGGTAGGTAGGGACGTGATGTTCTGCAGGAAGAGGGTGGGATTTGGGGCTAGAAAACATGGGAAAAATAAGGAATTAAACAGAATGGATTAAGAAATTTAGACTTTGGTGACTAAGCGCATGTAGAGTCAGAGCCATGCCTGCAGTGTGGGGTAACAGACTACCATTTAAAGAGCTTATTTATTTATTTTTTCATTTTATTTATTTATTGAGTTCTTGGATTACACCCGTGAGCAGTTGCTCATTTATGAGTTCCACGTCAGTTACAAGGACAAAGGTACATCAAAACAGTAGCACATGTTTTAGACAGGGTAACAGTCAGATACAGTAAAACAGTAGTACATTTTTAGACAGAGTTCTATAGTGAACACACCAAATTTAGGATCATTGGCAGCAAGTAATTTTTAATTTTTAGGTAGATTATGTTTTGTGCACCGGACTTCAGGGAACTCTCTCCAGCTACCTTCCATGCTCCGGCTCTACCTCCCTGTCTGAAGCTCTGCTCTTCCAGGCCAACACAGCCCGGCAGATCCCTCAGCTCTGAGCCCCCCGAGGTGGGACCGCCTCGCCTGGCGCCATCTACAGTTTAATGAGGCCGAAGTCGGGGTGCCTCAGAGAGAGAGAGTCTCGGGACGGGCAGGGAGTGGCTGGGAACACAGGAGGCTCTTCACCTATCCCCGAGCCAGGGATTTTTCTTGTAATTTCCCAAGAACGCAACTGCGGTAATGATGTCAGCATGGCTGCCCATAGACGCCTCGCCAGCTCCTCCCCTGATTTCGCCCTCCTGCGCTTAGTAGTACGCCGGTCTCTACTGCGCCAGAGAAGCCTTGGATCCTTCCCAGGAGAGGAGAGAGAGGAGAGCAGTCCTCCAGATGTTCGATCCTCTCTCTCCCTGTCAATCCCCTGGCGCCGACTCGCTCTCGAATCCCTGTTGCCGCGTGGTGCGAGGTGTGGAGTCTAGTGCTTCAACCATCAGCGCCACCGGGCCAGCCAGGCAGCAAGTAATCTGCCTGAGTCAAAGTTAGTGTAAGGATTCAAGTATTTAGGCTGATGAGCACCTAAAACGTACGACTACATACACAGTGGAGTGGAACGAGCAGCCTCTTCTCTGCAGTGTCTGTATTGTGTACAGCCATCACGTGCAGGAATTGATGCTAAGGAATCTGTTTTACACGTCTCCTTGTATCCTCATACCCACCGAGCACTTCTGGACTCCCCCTGATCCATCTCGCAAGAGGCAGAGCCCTGTATGGAAGAGAGTGTGTGTGTGTGTTTGTAAGTTAGAGTACTTTAAGGTTTTGTGACTCTCAGTGTTTTTTAATTCACAGTGTTTCTCACCTTAATGCTCAGACCCCTTAGCCCCATCCTGCTCTCAGCTGGCACCACCTCCCCCAGGACTTACTGACCAGAAGAACCCCCATGGATTGCCCCCCCATGCCAGGGTCAGGAGGGGAGGGACTATTTCCCATCCCCTTCCCTGGGTGTCCTTATCCAGTATGTGGCCTTGCCTGGAGGGCAGTGCAGGTCCGGAAGGGGCCAGCAGATGTCCTGCCAGCATCTTGATTTTAGAAACATAGAAACTGTCAACAGAAGAAGACCCCTTGGCCCACCTAGTCTGCCCTAAAATTCCCTACCTACTGTGTTACTGTAGACCTACTCGATCTCTGTCCTTTCCCACTTCCAGACCTGTTACTAAGGTTCCCTTGTGTCTACCTCCATTTTCTTCTCTGAGGCTGGTGTTATGCAAGGACACAGATGTGCATGCATGTAGAGGCACACACATGCCAGCCCCCCCATCCAGTTGAAACCTAAACCCCACAACGCCTCCACGTAGTGGCAGCACAGGAGTAGTGCGGCATAGCCCCGCCCCCTTCCCCCAGGTAGAGCAGTCAGCAGATGCTCAATCCTCTCCCCCCTCAACTAACCTCAGTGGCATGAGTCTGCTACTGAACCTGGGTTACCAGCGTGATGGGAAGTGCAGTGTCCAGAGTCTTAACCTCTGTGTCACTGGGTTGGTTTTGACCCTCTGTTTTTGAGGGGCCTCCTGTGGATCCCTTTCTTATTTATTTATTTTTTTGCCTCTACTCCTCGGCTGGCCCCCTTCTGCCATGGAGCTCCCCCCCAGCTCTGTCACCCCACTGCCTCTGGAACTTACCCTCCCACTGCGTTACAGTGCCCCATGGATGACTCCCCCATTGCAGAGCCCCCTGGGCATCCCCTGTTGCCTGTCAGGAGGCTGGGTAATGGATGAGGCAGTGGGCCATCCACTGAACCAGTGCAGGGCCTGTGAGAGAGAGTGCAGCATCATCATCCCCCACAGCCTCGGCATTTTCTGCCGCTTTTTTGTCCCTCTCCTCAGACACTTCAGCAGATCGTAACTTAGGGAGACGCATGTGTCTCAGTCTCAAGGCGCCCGACCCTCTCAATGCTGCGACTCCATTTGTGCTGCCACCCGTGGTCACCCAGGTGGTGGTAATGCAGTGGAACTTGCAGTTCTCCCTCCATGGAGGAGGACAGCATCCTACTGGATGCTCAGTTCCCCCAGCTGATCCCAACTGACTTGAGTCCATTCTTGAACCCGGGTCATCAGCGTGGCAGCACCAGAGGCATGGATGCCTCAGCTCTCCACACCACTGGGCTGGCCTCTGGATCCCTTACTTAGACTGATAGCTACAGAGCTGGGACCCATCAGTCCAATGATTTAAATCCTTACACTAGCTCTTTAATTGGGGGTGGGGGGGGGAACATTGTACCTTTAACCTAGAGAGTACTGTAGTTTGTTTCCCACATTAGGGTTGGAATCACACAACATAATTAAAAACAAATAAGAGATACTTTCCAGCTTGCTTTGCAATATTTTATAAGCCCTCTGTAATTGAAGTCTGATTAAGAGGCACTTGTGTTTAATTGGTTTCCAGATGATATTTCTCAAATTGTCATCAAGATGCAGGAGCTGTGGGGCTCCTTATCTGGGGGAGTATAATTGTGCGCAATTAGATCCTTATACAGGCAGCGTCTGTCCTGCTTCAGTCACACACTGGTATAAAAAAAAAAGAGAGAACAAATTAGCAGACACGAACTTGCTATAACAATGATAATATAAATGAAATGGAGCGGCACCTGGACAGACCTGGGAAGTGAACGGAAACATGGTGGGTGAACATCAGTGTTGAAAAATGCAAAGTGATGATCCAGGGAAGAAGACTGCGAAGATGAAACACTGCCTAAAAAAATAAGAGTGCTGAAACTTGACAGGTAAAGGGTCTGAGGCTAATGATCAGCAGCAACTTTAAACTGACACAGCGGTGTGGATCCCCAGTGTGATCTGTGTAGGTAAGTACTATTGCTAAGTGATATATGTGGGTAAGAAACAACACCATTTCCAGGTAAGAACAGATGAACACCTCAGAGACAGCAGAGCAGATTTTCAAAACCCCAGAAAGTGGCGCAAGTGCAGGGAGAAAACTGGCACAAGTGGCTCTTCACTTGCGGCTCCGCAGTTATTTCCACATGCATGGGATTTTCAAAGAAGGAGCCGTTTGATGACTGACTGCATGATTTATGGCAGTTTACGTCCACATTTGGTGCAGCTGCACCAAAATGTTATGCCTGGTTGGACCAGGTGTAACATCCTCCACAGCTGCGCCTGCCACCTGTGCGGAGCACAGGCTGAAAATGTGAGCATCCGCAGGTGGAAAGATCTGTTTTCACACCGGTGGCTGTGGAGTGGGACTTAGTCCCACGGTGGCTTAAAAATCTAGCCCCATGAGAAGGGTGACAAGGGAAATGAACAGCTCCAACAACAGGAATGTAGCAGGACTCGCATAAAGGTTCCAATAAACTGCACAGATCCAAAACTTGGAATTATTTTCTTCTTTTATCATGATGCAGAGTGCTAGTGCAAATCAAAGCATTCGAACAGGACATTACCTGACCATGGAGCCTCACTAATTCACTGCCTGGACACCCGGCTCTTCACTTACCTCAGCTTCATCAGGGGGCCCATACCTGGAGATACACCACGAATCTCTGCACCACTGAGCTCGACTCATTTCTGTGAGTACCATGCCAAGAGAAATGCACTGTCTGCCCATGTGGCACAAAGTTGCCAGGGTCATGGTTTTCACTTTATAGGGCTAGAACAGATTTCATTGGGCATCAGGGGTTACAATCTGGAAAACCTCCCATTACATAGGAAGGGATTCTGGATATATAGGTTAGGGGCCTTGAAAGAAATAGGCTTGAATGACCATTTTGACCTGCAATCATTTTTAGTATGATTGTTACCTGTATAAATTATTTATTCTTTCCACAACAGTATCTGATAGTCAGCATTATCTTCCTAGCTGATCATGTGACTACTATTGTCTCTACTCACAGACATCTCCCAGGGAATGGGTAGTACAGCTGGTTCTGCAAATTGTATTTTTATCATGAACATGTTATTTTTAAACTTATTTCTTGTTATGGCTCTCATTGGAAATTATTTCCTAGTATGGTGGGGCCAATGTATTTCTGTATTTTGAACTTTTGCACTTTTTTATGTACATATATTAGTTTGATGAGCATGTCTGCCTTAAGTATACTTTTTTAAATGCACTGGCTCTTTAAGAAATGCACTGTATGAAGCTGTCCATCAGATGGCGCTAACGCTTGAAAAAGTGTACGATCGCACAAAATGTTGGGTGTGCTTGTTTCTTCCACTGTTGTCTTTAATTTGTTTTTTAACTTGATTTTGTACAATAAAGCGTAAGATCCAGTTGTCAGGGTCACTGGTGGTGTGGTGTGTGAGCCTGTTTTTATTTTTTTTTGCTTAAAACCTTACATTCACATATTCTATGCGCCCGCCTGCTTTGAAGCAGCCTTTTTTTCCCTTTTGACCCCCTCCTTTTCTCCCTAACCCTTGGCTGCTGCTGTGTGTTGGTGGGCAGCTTACCTCCACTGCTGGTTTCATTCCATGAATGCTCCGTGGGCCTGGAGCAGACTCCTTCTATGCTCCTTGCACTCCTGCTCCGATTCGTCTTGCTTGCTGTTGTGTTCCCAGCCATTCTCCATTCTATGCTTGCTGTGGGGCTTTATTTATGCCTATCACTGGGGTCCGGCTTCTCTCTCTCTTGCTCCTCATACAATGCAGGGTTATAGGGGCTCCCTATTTTTTCTGTTTCACGTTCCCTACTACTGTGGGCTCCTGTGCTGGGTCTTTTGGCTGTTCCTTCCCTTTGTGTTGGATGCCATGGGCACAATCACTGTGGGGATAAGGGAGTCCAGTCTCCCTCAACTTTTAAGGCCCTGCAAAATGGCCAATAATATTGGCATCGGGGTGAAAGGCTCAGTAGATTCATGTCTCCCCCCCCCCAATCTTTTAGCCGTAGTTGCACCCATGCTAGATGCTGCTTTTGGGTTCCTGTCCTGCTGTCTTTCCCTGATGCAGTTCTGGTGATCCTCTGCTGGCTGGCTGTGCCTCTATCCTAGCTTCTCATGCTCCTTCCTTGGCCTCCACCCATGCCCTGTTGCTTGCCTGTCATGTGCTTTCCTGCTGGCTGTGGCCGATGATGCCTGGTTCAGCTCCAGCCAGTGGTGTGAGGTCACATTTATTTATATAAGTCAAGTGATATCCTTCCGCCAGCTTGTCTGCAACCAGCAGTCTGAGCACACATAACCATGAGAGTCCTCCCTTAGCATGGCTGGAACTGGCACTACAAGTTTACATGACAGTAATAAATATCCCTCCACCAGCATGTCTACAACTGGCAGTACAAGTTCATATGACAGTGTATAACACCCCTCCACCAGCATGGCTGCAACCGCACTACAAGTTCTCATGACAGTGACTGATATCCCTCCGCCAGCATGGCTGCAGCCAGCACTACAAGTTCTCATGACTGTGACTGATATCCCTCCACCAGCATGGCTGCAGCCAGCACTACAAGTTCACGTGATAGTGACAGATAACCCTCTTCCAGGATGGCTGCATCCAGTACTATGAGCTCACCAGAATGACTATAGCTAGTGTTATGAGCTAACCACCTAGTGATGCCCCTGCCCAGCATGGCTGCCACCAGCACCACGTTTATACAATGGTGAAATACCTCCCCAGCATGGCTGCCACCAGCACCACAAGTTTATTTAATGGTGAAATACCTCTGCCAGTATGGCTGCCACCAGCACCAGAAGTTAAAGTGAAATACCTCCACGAGCATGGCTGCAGCTGGCACGACAAGCTTACAGGACAGTGACACAGAAGTCTGTTGGGAAAAGGAGTGGGTTCAAGCTACTTACCAAAGAAGTGGATTACAAAGCCCTGCAAGTACCCAAACACTGGACTAGCAGGATCCGACTGAAACTGAATGGTGGCATCTGCCATGGATGTGTAGAGCTTCAAGTGGCTATGCACACTTGTGTACTGTCCCAGAATTCTTGCAGTCAAGTCATCCCCATCATAGATAGTGAGGACATCATTCTTACCGATGTTCAAACTGTGAAGGAAAGTTAAAAGCAGTCATCAGAGGTGCATCGTGCGGTGACGCATCACAGTCATACTATTTGGTACAGATGTTCATTACAAGGGTTTTTTTTTTGCTAACTAGTTGCCATTATCTTTGACATCAGTTGGCTAGCTGCATCCAAGTCAAATGAAAACCATTTTAACTGAATCACACCTGATTTCATGTCCCAATGAATTTTTTTGTTGGTTTCAAACTGTGTGCCCATTTCAAGTCCTGATGTATAGTGTGTAACCCCCCTGCAAATGGGGGTTCCCAAAAGTCTTCCAGGAGCTTGTCTGAGTGCTCCAAGTCTGGGTGGTGTTCGGCTAAATGCCGTTTAAATGTGGGCAATGTGAGTACTTTCAGAGCCTCCACGTACTGTCTCTTTAAGAGCTGTCTGCTTGCAGACTTAATTAGTTTGTATGGGGGGACTGTGCGTTTCAATGCCTGAATCCTGCCCAGGCTACTGTCTAATCACTTCGCTTCTGCAGTCGCTAAGACCACAAAGGGAGCCTAACTGAAAGATATAACTGTTTACCAGAAATTATTTGGAGTGACAGTCAAAAATGCAGTTCGTCTAACCTGTCTTTATTGCAGCTACAAACTGTTCCAAAGTAGTCCCTTCATTTTGGTCCTGAACTGCTGAATTGGACCAATCAGTGTGGGGAGACCTTTAAAATGGAGCCTGCTGTGGGCGAGTCAGAGCTTGGACTCTCAATTGGAGCTTACTGTAAAGGGACTGTATGGCAGGTGCCTCTGGGAAATGTAGTTTGGACCTTGGCATCTTTTTGCACCAACAGAGGGAGCCCTGTTGTGATTGACAGCCGAACCAACCAACAGAACTTGTGTGAACCTAAAGGAAATGCCCTGCACTGTTCCTGGCAAGGCAGATTCGAGGTGGCTGTGAAAGGAGAAAGAGCTCTGTTGCTAGTACAGTGAGTAATTCACGCAGGAAGCGCGTGTGTAGACCCCCAAGTCGATCTGCAGCCATTAGTACAGTTAAATTGGACTGAATCCAAGTTTGTGAGAAGAAAGAAGGAAGTCAGAAGTGTAGAAACCAGACTAATCCTGTAGAAGACCAAAGATTTTGCTAAAGTGCGATCGGCCTGTCAGGAATTGAAGCTGCTGTGTGTGTGCCCCTGGGTATTTTGCAGTGTTCTGCGATCGGGATCGAGGAGCAGCCTGCCTGGTATAGTAATTTCTTTTACATATGAATGTGCTTGGTGATTGTGGGGAATCGCGATCTTAATTCCCCTCACTCTGCAGTGTGTGCTGAATGCTGGAAACCCAGAAACCACACCATCCATCCTGTAACTGTCTTGGGTATCGTGAGTACCATTCAGGGCAAACCCCTGCAACACCATATGAATCAAAAGTGTGCCATCTGATTTGTTGTGCTTTCTTTTTACATGAATTGAGACATCTGGCTCCGGATTACAATTTGGGTTGTGTGTTGTTTTCTTCTACGGGGCCTCATCCAGCTACACCAACTGGAAAACCCTGGGCAACGGACCTGGCAACCCCCCCCATCCTGGGTACCCAGAGAGTGTACTGTTGGACCTTGATTACATGCATAGTCCTTTTAATTTATGTGGCTTTACTCAAATTAACCTGCTCTCCCCCGTCCTTGTTATATGCCCCCTAAATAAATCAGATTTGTTGTTATTGAACTATATGTTGTCTGTGGTGTCAGTACATATCGAACCAGCATTGCATTGTGTTGTGTATGTGCTTAACCTTGTTTTACAGGGGGTCCTCAGGAGCGTGCTGCAGAATCAGTCTCGTGGGTAAGTGGTATCTATATGTGTAAAAAGTATGCATATGTGGCGTAGTGGGAAGGTAATTCCCATGTACTGTGTGGGCCACTAGTGGGAATAAAAGGGGGGTCACAGTGTCTCAGAGGGCTGTACGCAAGCTAGTTTAACCACTACCAACCCTGACCTCTGGGGGGAGGCACCCGTCACTGGACCTAGGCCCCTTAACCTGTCACTAACCATACAGGCAGGGGTAGTAGCCCTTGGGATAGCACCACCTAGGGGTTACAAGTGTAAGGACCACTATCAGATCCAGCTGGGGTTGAATGCAAGACCATAATGCATGTTTATGTATTCATTTATTTATCTATGTATGCATGCAGTTATTTATTCAGTTTTCATTAACTGGGTAAGCACACTAGGCAAATCAATGCCCGTTTTGAGGTACAACACCATCTATTTTACATGTCTACACACACACACACGCACGCACGCGTGATAATATCCTTTGGGGCTGGTCTATGAACTGAGGGGGTGGGTGTGGACATGAGGACATAAGCTCCATGTTCTCTCATAAATGGTGCTCCATCGGTGAAGGGGGCTGTCATAAATGGTGCCCCCATCTGTGAAGGCTTTAGGAACTAAGGACGACTGATGCACAACCAGGGTACACAGACCTTGTGACCAGGCACATAGGTGGAATATCAACTGGAGCGATTGGCAACTCTGTGATGCTGTTGGTGCGCAGCTTGGGTGCAGCAGGTTTTAAGCAAGAGATTTGTCCCTGGCCTACAGTCACCACGGATTAAATACGAGCAAGCAGACTGATTGATGGGACTGGTCCCCATGAATGGAAGAGAGAGAGAGAGGGACAAAGAGAGAGAGAGAGAGAGAGAGAGAGAGACAAAGAGAGACAGAGAGCTAGCTGGATACTTCTACCAGTACTGCAGTGCTAACAGTTGTCCCCCAGCATCTGGAGTGCTGGCCAAGGACAAAGTGGAGAAATGGAGAAATACTGCATTCTGCAGCCCTGGAGATCCTCATCCCAATAAGCAAATTAAAATAAAGATCCTTGGGCAGCCCACTGGCACTACACGAGTTCCCAGTAGAGTCCGTGGTGACAGAAACCTTGCATCTGCTTTGAATTCTTTCTGCTTAGTACCTGAATGGATGTATTCTTCATTGTATCTGTACCCCCTGTGCCATGTCTCATCTCAGCGTGTCTATCATGTATAAATCATTTTTGTAACATGGGTAGAAACACAGGAGTGAAATGGAGAGATGAGATTGGTGTAAATGTATCAGCTGACCAAAAACGAGCGGTGATTAATCCATGAGTAGAGCCCGCTTCTGCACTACCAATTTTAGCCACAGGAGAAAGCAAAGGTGCCCAATCACAATAATGATGACACAGGTGCTATCGGGGACGAGCCAAATGATCTATGTGTGCGGAGGAGGCGCGCGCAGCAACCAATCGTAGCAACGGTCGGCAAGTACACAAAGATGGCGGTAACACGAAGTGGCTCCAAGGTCGACCCGAAGTAACTGACTAGGAGTCACCATGTGTAACCGTTGCATCGGACGGCTGCAGCCACAAAAAGCACTGAAATAAACAGCTCAGCATGACATATCTTGTAGATCTTGGCCAGAAATGTAATGTTGCCAGTAGGGTTGCACAATACATAGGAATAAAAACATCAGTCCCATGATACAGTTCTGTGAGCGATGTCCCCGATGTAACAACGACCACGAATACGGGAGAACCGTCGGTCGGAATTAAAAAACAAATAAAACTTGTACTTCTTTTTACAGGGCAACGTAATGTAAGCAGTTGTACAAAATCTGTGCACACCATAAAAGCATGTCACCCGTGGAACCTGAATGCGCACGATGTTACAGCGTCACTGTAACAAAAGCAGCAACCTGCAGCATGTTTCATGCACAGCACTAAGCGATCGCCACAATATGTAAGTCGTTCTCCACATTATCTCACAGTAACAATACTTGGCTGCCACTTCCCATGTTACAAGCACATTAATCACCTCCAGCATCGGGCTCTACTGGTGGATTAATGCCCGGTGGGTGGTTGGAAGCACTCGGCTTGCAGCCTCATGCACCAGCCCCCCCACCCGGGCATTAATCCACCAGTAGAGCCCTCCTCTGTCAGTGATTAATGCTTACATAAATGGTTATGAGAACATATGAAAGAGTCGGCAGATGGGGACGGCATGATCCATCTAGTCTACCTAAAGCTACCCCCTTCCCCTAGTTGTCTTTCTTCCTAAGTTGCCCACAACTCCTGTCCCAAGTGACTTTGAACTCTCTTACTGTCTTTGACTCTACACTTCCGCTGGCAGGCGGTTCCATGGGTCTATCACTCTCTCAGAGAAAAAGTACTTCCTGGAGTTGTTTTTGAACCAACCTCTCACCAGACACAGCTTGTACGTGCAGCCTTGTTTTCCAGGAGAAGGTTTCCTGTCCGAGTTTTAATTCCCTTAACGTATTTAAATGTTTCTATCATGCCCCCCCATTTCTTCTTTGCTCCAGAGAGTGTAAATCCACCTCACTGAGTCTTATTTCGTATGGCTCATGGTGCAGGAGAAATCCTGTACTGCAATTAGTGAAATCCAGTCACATGACCCAGTGAGTACTGCAGTATAATGGCACAGGTCAGTTAAGATGTCTTTCCGTTTCAGCTTCTTTGGCTTTTTTCACCATTTTTATGTTGCTTGCACACATGTGCAAGAAACATAGTGCCATCATCCGAGTTTTCGGAGGTGTGGCAGCCCTCTTCCAATTCAGTCAGTGTGTTTGCAGGTGCGGCCGCAGTTCTCCAATCAACGCTGCAGCTGTCTATGACAGCAGTTGAAAATGCAGTGCCATACAGTTGAAAGGGAGAGCTACGCTTCAGTAAGCAGTGATAAGATCGTGTGCTCATGCACACTCCCCCCACATACACACACACGCATGCATACTGCGTGCTCGTGCTTCCCCCCACGCACACACAGTATAGCCGACGGGGGTGCCCAATCCCCCGTCGGCTGTGCTGCGCCCCCACCAACAGAGTTCCAGCCCATCCCAGCATGGCAGCAGTCTGTATGGCCGACGGGGGTGCCCAATCCCCCATCCTCTCTATTGTTCCCCCCACCGAGACTATCAGGTGCCACGCTGGGAGTCCATCCCAGTGTGGCAACAGGTCCTATGGCCGACGGGGGTGCCCAATCCCGTCGGCTCCACTGCCCCCACCCCCAAACAGCCTACCAGCTGCCACACTGGGAACCCACCCCAGTGTGGCACAAGTCCAGCGCCACTGTCCCGCGTCATCTAAGTATAAAAAAAAACCTAAAAAGAAAAATCCTTCCCTCGTAGACTGTCCTGACCCCCCTTCCCTCAGCCGAGCCCACCCTCTGTGCATCTACCTCCCCACACCCCCACTTCACCCCATACTTACCTCCGGAGTCTGGCACGATGATCTTCGGTGGACTGGGAACACGTCTGCACTCTTCAAAGACGACCGCGAACTGAGGAAATGCCGGTAAGCTGTATAATGGAATAAATAGGCTTTTTCAACTTTACTGGATATCTCGGGCATTTTGGGGAATTTTTTCACTAAATTTTCAACATGGAGTTTTTGGGACCCCACCTCATGAATTCTGTCACTGTCATGGCGTTAATCGGCCCCGAAAGATAATTTTGCGGTCACTGTGCGGAACCACCTTTCGGGACCAATTTATGAAATGACAGTGTCACAGTTCATGAGGTAGGCCTCCAAAAACCTTATGTTGAAAATTTGGTGAAAAAATTCCCCAAAATGACTGTTTTATGAGCATGCGTTACGCTGTTCCTACGCACGCTTGTAAGTTCGCGAATTTTCAATATTTTTACTCCAGATTTTCAACATTGCCATTTTACCACACCTCCTTGTGAGCAGTACAGCTGTCATTTCTCCCATCTCGCCCAAAATGTGTTCCTGCACATGCAGCGCACAATGGCGCAGTCGGTGTGCAAACTCAATGTATGGGACACATTAAGAAAATCACAGTGACACTGTTCATGCGCAGAGGTCTTAAAATGGCTATGTTGAAAATTTGGTGAAAAAATTCCTAAAAATGACTGTTCTATGAGCGTGCGTTGCGCAGTTCCTACGCACGTTTGTAATTTCGCGAATTTTTAATATCTACACTCCAGATTTTCAACATTGCCATTTTACCACACCTCCTTACAAGCAGTACAGCTGTCATTTTTCCCATGTCGCCCAAAATGTGTTTTCGTGCATGTAGCACACAATGGTATAGTCGGTGTCCGCAATCAATGTTTGGGACAGATTAAGAAAATCACAGTGACACTGGTCATGAGCAGAGGTCTTAAAATGGCTATGTTGAAAATTTGGTGAAAAAATTCCCTTCAGCTGTTCTGCAATGTTACTAATGAAGACATTGAACAGGATTGGCCCCAGGACCGATCCCTGCAGCACCCCACTGGTCATCCCCTCTCCCTAGACTACACCCCATTTACCACCACTCTCTGCCTCCTGTCTGTTAGCCACTTTCTAACCCAGTTTACCACCCTTTCCCCCATCCCCAGCCTACCCAGCTAGTTTATCAGCCTCCTATGTGGGATGGTGTCAAAGGCTTTGCTGAAATCAAGGTAAGCATTGTCCATCGCCCCACCCTGATTCACTTCCTTTGTCACCCAGTCAAAGAAATCAACCAGATTTGTCTGACATGATGTCCCCAGGAAAAAGACAGTGCATGTTTTGGGAGGAAGGCATGGAACTATCACTTCCAAATACCTAAACAGCACATACAAGCAAGCAACATTCGGCATTGACAAATGCTTGTTATAAGTACAATAGCACACCAGGGTGTGCAGTTATGCTGTGTTAACCACACTCCCTGGATGGCTGAAGGCACTCTGCTGCACCTCGTACCTCACAAGCAATTCAGAACATGTGGTTATTACAGCACCACCACCAGCTATTACAGCACCACCACCGGCCTTGTGATGTGTTAAATTTGGTCTCCCATGAGCCCTGAGAGGGTTGCACTACTTTCATGAATTTCTAGGGAAAAAAATATTTTGCAGCTCTATGTGCAAAATTAGTGCCATTGTTTTCCACAAATGGACAGATTTGCATTAAAAAAATTCCGTGGGGCCAGCTCCGTGGTACCAAGTGAAGGGGTTCGCTTGGCATGCTAGCGACCCGGGTTCGCACCCCAAGCCTGGGTGCCAGGAGCAGAGTCCAGCAGGGAAGGGACCCAGAGCATCTGTTGTATGCTTCCCTCCAGGGGTGGTGGGCAGGGCCTTGGCACCTGCAGGCAGACTGGGAGATGCAGTAGGGGATGAGAAGCCTCGACACCCCCCACACGTCCTGCTTCAGGTTGCCACTCCCACGCAGGCCCAATCAGGGTAGAGTGGGCGGGCCAAAAAAAAAAACAGAAAATGTCCCCTGGCCCGACCGGATGACTGCCACCGGGCCACAGCATGCCACAGTAGCCTAGGATAGCCCCGTGCTGACCATCCCACCGCTCATCTCTGAGCTAAGTAGTTGTGCCTCTGGGCACTTCTCTCCCGGGGGGGGGATCCAACGAAGGGTTATGTTGGGTCACCCGGGGATCAATCGGGGCTGCGGGGGGCAGCAAACGGTGACTGGCAGAGGAGGGTGGCTGAGGGTACTAGGTGGTCCAAAGGAGTGGCCAGTCAGGGAGGTGGGGCGGAGCATAAAAAATGCTGTGAATTAAATTTCTATACCTAGGTTCAAATCCTACCAGTGCCACTTACTCTGTGACCGTGAGAAAGTCATTCAGTGCTTCACTCCATGCAGCTGTACAAATAGGTATAAAGCATGACTCCATGAAAACAAGACCTTGCATCTCAGCTGGGCTCTCTCGTGTAAATAAACTGCAAAATGAATGTAGCTGTGTTGTTTGTGCAAATCACACACTGTGGAAATAAATCTGCGAATCTAAGCTGGCCCAATGGCATGGAGGGCTAAGGTGCTGAGAACCTTGCCTCCTGCCATGCTGGTGACCCATGTCTGGGAACGAGCATGGGGTGCCAGGGGTCGGGGGGCGGCTGAAAGAGGATTGAGCAGCCACCAGGCAGCTGTCCTCTCCTGGATCAGGGAGGTTGGCCGTACTGGCTCTTGGCTGCCACCAAGTGGAGGAGGTATGCTGGTAGCCTGTAAGGGCGGCAGGAGGCAGATGATAGTCAGAGGAAGGGGGAAGGAATCGCGGTCTTGGGACACATGCACTCCTCCACATGCATGCATGCATTCCTTGAACATGCCGCGAGTGGGGAGAGGGAGGGCAGAAAATCCAGGAAGAAAATGGAAGACACAGCAGGGGTGTATGACGGCCGTCCACCACGTCCCCACCTGCCACACCACTGTGGCAATGACTGGATTTCAGGCAAGGGGTGAGAGGACAGCCCTGCCCCTCCTGACCCTGCCACAGGGGGCAATCCGTGGGGACTGAAACATAGAAACAGAATCTGATGGCAGATATGGGCCACAGCCCACCCAGTCTGCCCATTTTTTTTGTGATTGCTTTTGCTGCAGACCCTGCTTGGTCTATGGCACTGTCTCTTTCACCCCTTCCTTTCCTCTATGATTCCCTTGTGCCTGTCCCAGGCTTTTTTGAATCGCACCACTGTTTTCACCCCCACTACCTCCCCTGGAAGGCTATTCCAGGCATCCACCACCCTTTCTGTGAAGAACTACTTCCTTACAGCTCCCTCGAATTTACCCCCCTCTAGCTTCATATCATGATCCCTTGTTCTATAGCACCTTTTTCTCTTAAAAACACCTCCCATCTGTATTTTATTCACCCCTGTGAGTTATTTAAAGGTCACAATCAAATCCTCCTGCTCTCTCCTCTCCTCCAGGGTGTACATATTGAGCTCTTTTAGCTTCTCCTCATAGGGCTTTTGATGTAGACCCTGCACTATCTTGGTAGCCCTCCTCTGGACAACCTCCACACAGTCTGTGCCTTTCCTGAGATGTGGTCTCCAGAACTGGACACAGTACTTCAGGTGGGGTCTTACAGGTGACTTATATAGCGGCAACACCACTTCCTTCTTCCTGCTTGTGATACCCCTACCTATGCACCCCAGCATCCCACTAGCTCTACTGACTGCCTCGTCGCATTGTCTTGCTACCTTTAGGTCATCCAATATGACTGCCCCCAGGTCTCTTTCGTATTTGTTCATTGCAAGTATCTCTCTCCCTATTTTGTACTCCACCCTCGGGTTCCTGTGGCCCAAGTGCATTATTTTGCACATTTTTACATTAAACCCTATCTGCCAAACCTTAGACCATTCCTCCAGCTGTTCTAAATCTCTTACCATCCACTGCATCCCCCCTGGCATGTTCACTTTGTTGCAGATCTTGGTGTCATCCGCAAAGAGGCACACCCTCCCTTCCACCTCCTCTGTTTTGTCACTAATGAAGACATTAAAGATGACCGGCCCCAGCACTGATTCCTAAGGTACCTCGCTGGTCACTCTCCCATCCTCAGAGCGAACTTCATTTACCACCACCCTCTGCCTCCTATCCCATAACCAGTTTCTTATCCACATTACAACCTTATTGCCCACCCCCCATGCTACTCAACTTGTTTACCAGCTTCCTATGTGGAATTGTGGTGAAAGCCTTGCTGAAATCTAGGTAGGCCACATCCACCGCCCCTCCCTGATCCAACAACTTGGTCACCCAGTCAAAATAAAAAAAATCCAATTTGTTTGGCACAGGTTTTACCATGCCGCAGCAACAGCGGTCACGGAGACATCCCGACAGCGACAGCCGCATTGCCAAGTGTCGGCAATGCAGTGTCAGGGATGCCTCTGTGTTTCCACGGTGGAGTTGGACCGGGGGGGGAGGGCCAAACACCCTGCGAGGCAATCCCCTGGCCATGCAGAGACCATCACAGCGACATGCAGATTTTGCCCAAATTCTGTCGCTGTGATGGTCTTCGCCATCGGGGAGTCGCTGCGGCGATGATATACCGTTTGGCACAGCCTTCCCCATGAAACCATGCTGCTTTGGGTCCTGCAATCCGTTGGATTTCAGGTATTCCACAATCCTTTCTTTTAAAGTGTTTCCATTATTTTCCCTACCATCAATGTCAGGCTGACAGGCCTATAATTGCCCACCTCTTCCTTGCTACCACTTTTGTGAAGTGGGACTACATCTGCTCTTCTCCAGTCCTCTGGGACCACGCCGGTCTCCAGTGAACAGTTAAACAAGTCTGCCAGGGGTGCAGCCAGTACCTCCCTGAGTTCCCTCAGAACTCTTGGGTGCAACCCGTCTGGCCCCATTGCTTTGTCCATCCTCAGATTAGCAAGTGCAATCCTGGCCCTCTTCTCAGAAAAGGGACTGGTGTCCACTTTCCCCCTCAAAGCTCCTAATGCTTTTTTGTGGGCCCTCCCTTTCCCCTTCTACTGTGAACACTGAGCAGAAGTATTTATTTACAATGTTTGCCTTTTCCTTGTCCCCCTCCGTACAGTTCCCCCCCCCTTCTGTATCCCTCTTTGTTTTCCTTTTTTTTTACCAATTATTTTATCAGGCGAGACACACTAAGCTGAAAGCTTGTTTGCAGGTGCAACCTGGGAGCACGAGGAAGTTAAGTGACTTGCTCAGGGTCACACAGTATGCAAGTGAGGGCTGTGGGATTCAAACCCAGGTCTCCAGATTTGCAGCTCAGAGCCTTAAACCACTGCGCCATACTGCCTCCTATATCTCATTAATATACATAAAAAACGTCTTGTCCCCTTTAGATACTGCCTGGGCTATTCTTTCCTCAGTTTGCCCCTTTGCACTCCTTACTACTCTACCTGCCTCCCGCTGCTTCCCCTGATACACTTCCCTATCCTCCTCTCTCTGGGTCTCCTGATACCTTCTGAATGCCACTCTGTTTGCCTTTACCTTTTCTGCCACCTCCTTCAAGAACCATAACAGCCTCCTCTTCCTCCTGCTTTTGCTTACTTGCCTGACATACAGGTTTGTTGCCTTTACTATGCCCTCTTTTAGTCTGGCCCATTTGCCCTCCACCCCCCGGACATCTCCTCCTGCCAGGTCCTTTCAAATGGATTCTTCCATTTTTGTAAAGTCAGCCCTTCTGAAATCCAGGCCCCTTGCCTTTGTGTGGTTGTATTCCGCCACTGTTCTTATATTAAACCACACTATGCAGTGATCACTGGTACCCAGATGACTTCCTACCCTGACGTCTGCAACACTGTTCCTGTCAGTAAGCACCAGGTCCAGTATTGCCCCACCCCAACATGGTTCACTGACTAGTTGCCTGAGGAATGCCCCCTGCAGGGCATCCAGGATGGTTGCTTCTAGCTGACGTTGCTGCAGGGAGGCTCCAATCCACATCCAGCAGGTAAGCCCCAGGGAGACTGTGGATGGTGTAGGGGAGCAGTAGGGTCCAGCAGAAAGGAGCCTCCCCTGATGTGGCCCAGGAGGACAAATACAGTATGAAATAAAAAATAGAAATCTGGGAATACCATACTTAGGACTGATCAGAGAACCTTACACCCCCTACACAGGTGCATAGTGAGGGCTAGGCTGTGTGGAGGTGCAGAGTCCTCCATGTATCTTCAAATAGTTGAGCGCTACCTGAAGATTGTGGTCTGACTGGATCTGCTGCTGTACATGGGCAGTCAGGCCACGGTCCTCAGGGTCTGCGCTGTGGCACTTGCTAATATTCTCACCCCGAGTTGAGTGCTGCCAAAACATCTGGCAGGGAAAAGAGGCTACACGAGGGGGAACCCAGCAGTAAGTCTTCCATGCTTCTCTGCTTGGATGCCTCCAGCCCTCCAAGACAGCATGGAAGGCTAGGAGGTGATTTTTGTTTTCTTTATTTAATAAATTTTTCTCTAACAGGATACCGTATCCCACATCACCATCCCCTGCGAGTACCACTGCACTAGCAAATAGGGGCATCTTGGGGGTAGAAAATTCCACCATCTTCAGAACTGGAAGCTGGGCATTGCTGCACGGCCCAGCAACTCACAAACTGCATATATGCCAGCCTTGCTGTTACTGAGCCCTTAGTACTTTTTTTTGCACCAGCTTTAAATGTGCGATTGTGTAGTGGATTACATTTCACACATTTCTGCTTGCTACCCTCTGGCTCCCAAGCCAGGACTCTACCACTAAGCTAAAGGAGCAGTTCCCATAGGTGTGCTAGTAGGAGAGCCCATATATTTTTACCTAGCTGTTCATTCCCCAATACATAATATGATCACAAAGCCCTCAAAGATGTGAGTTCATGCATCCCTCACTTGACAACCCTTTGGTGCCGCTAAGCTCCTTTTTTAGAGCTGCCACCAGGACGTTAATTAACCCAAAAGCATACTATAACACAAGCATTTCCCTCAGCGTAAACAATATGGGTGTCCTAGCTCCTGGAGCTGCCAACAGTATAAACACAAGTGCCGTACAACAGAGAGGAACTGACAGTTTCCATCTCTGTTACCGCCTGCGTGCTGGCATGACTCAGTGAAGTTACAGCCTGCAGCTGCAATCAGATCCCTTTCTACTGTCACAAGATGGGCTTGTGTACCTTTTCTTTTTTGAGGTCATAGAATGAAAGAGAAGTTTTAATAAAGTCGAAAATACAAAATCTTAAAGGGAAACTCCTATATGACCAGAAAGTGCAGCAGCTGCTGCAGAAATGCCTGATTAGGACTTTTAGCATTAAAAATATTTTTTTTATTTACCTGCTGCCTTGCGAATTTACTTTTAAAGACTTGCACCATCCACAATGTCAAGGGAGCTGCCCATGGCCTTCTCGCACATCCGAGCAGCTTTCACTGTATGGGCTATGCTAATGAGGGCTGGAGTTGGAGTTCTCATTAGCATAACCCGCGCAGCGGAAGCTGCTCAGGTGCGCGAGATGGCCACGGGCTAATGCTGGAGGCAGGGATAACTCATGGTGGTCCTATAAAAGTGCAGCGCTGGATTGGATCCATTTGCAAGGTCGCATGAATGCCTAAAGGGGGGCTCAACCCCAGCAACTTGTGCAAGAGGGTCTGAGCATAGAGTGGGTGGTAGGTGGATGCCAAACTGCTAAATATTAGTGGGACCCTCTCATATTAACTGTGGAATCTCCCTTCCACTGCTTGATTTTTTAGATCACCAGAATAATCATTTCCCTTATTGTGACATTATATTACTTCCTAATCTTGCAGCTGCCACACTTGTTTACAAACCTAAGGATCAACACAAGTTATAGGGTCTGCCTTGACCACCTTAGCAATTATGGACCTGCTCTGACCACCATAATGGAGTACAGTGAACGCCACCTGCCTTAATGGTTACAGTGCTGCCCAGCTGCCTTAGCAGAGCATGGTGCACCTGGATTGCCATTGCGGTGCATAGTGCACTTCGACTGCCATTGTGTTGTATGGTGCATTTCTGCTGCCATCACAGTGTATGGTGCACTTCTGCTGCCACCGTGGTGTATAGTGCACTTCAGCTGCCATAGCGGTGTATGGTGCACTTCTGCTGCCATCACAGTGTATGGTGTACTTCTGCTGCCATCACAGTGTATGGTGCACTTCTGCTGCCATCACAGTGTATGGTGCACTTCTGCTGCCATCACAGTGGATGGTGCACTTCTGCTGCCATTGTGGCATATGGTGCACTTCTGCTGCCATCACAGTGGATGGTGCACTTCTGCTGCCATCACAGTGGATGGTGCACGTCTGCTGCCATAGCAGTGTATGGTGCAATTCTGCTGCCTTAGCAGTGCATGGTGTGCTTCTGCTGCCACCACAGGGTATGGTGCACTTCTGCTGCCATAGCAGTGTATGGTGTACTTCTGCTGCCATCACAGTGTATGATGCACTTCTGCTGCCATCACAGTGTATGGTGCACTTCTGCTGCCATCATGGTGTATGGTGCACTTCTGTTGCCATAGTAGTGTATGGTGCAGTTCTGCTGCCATAACAGCGTATGGTGCACTTCTGCCGCCATCGTGGTATATGGTGCACTTTTACTGCCATAGCGGTATACTGTGCATTTCAACTGCCATATGAGTACACTGTGCACTTCAACTGCCATAGCGGTGTGTGGTGCATTTCTACTACCACTGCGGTATATTGTGCACTTCTATTGCCATATCCATGTATAGTACACTTCTACGCCTACAAGGGGTAATCCTTTCTCTTCTGGAAACTTTCTTCTCATCTCTCTCTCCTTCCCACCCTGGCCAAGCTCCAGGAATATCTTGTCCTCTTACATCTCATCCCTTTCCTTGACTCCTCCTCTTTTTCCACTTCTTTCCAGTCTGCCTTCATAAAGTCCCACTTCATATCCGCCTCCCTCCTCCGGCTCACTGACTCCATCCTGCCCAGTATGGACAGGGTTAGTTCACTTCTGCCATCTTTACTGACTTGGCCAAAGCCTTTGACACTATGTCAACACCCCCTTCTGTTTGTTGGACAGGCTTAAGGCAGTGGGGCCGCCTCCTCAATTGGCTGGTTCCGCTCTTACCTTGACAGCAGGTTGCAGGCAGTCCATATTGGAGGTATCCTTCCCCCCTCCACTCCCTGTCAGCTCAGTCATTCCCAAACATTTTGCTCTGGACCCCATACTCTTCTACCTATTCTTTAATGACCTCCCTTCTGCCTGTTCCTTTGAGTCCATCCACATGTACACAGATGACACTGTGTTGTTTGAGTCTGACTCTTCTGCTGCTGATCATGGTGTCTGCAACAAAATTTCAGCAGTGTTCAGCGCTGGTTCCATTCCAACCATCCGTCCCTCAACACCCAGAAAATGGTCTCCTTGACCTTTGGCTCCCACCAGAGGCTCGCCAGATTATCCCCACTCTTTCCACACCCTTGATGGTACTGCAATTGAGGATGGCTCCTCCTTTAGGTACCTTGGAGTCTGGCTAGACCATTATCTTGACTTCTCAACACACAATGATGCCATCCACCTCAAAATCCACCCAAACCGGGTGTGCTCCATGAAAACAAAGCCAGTATCCCACTCTCTGCCTGCTGAGAGCTAGTTATAAAGATGATCCTTCCAATCTTTGATTATGGTGACATTGTGTACAATGCAGCTGCCAAGTCCACCCTGGCCAGCCTGGACCCCCTGTTTCACTCATTTGGTCATTTTATGTTGCACTGCCCTCCACATACTCACCGCTGCTCTCCGCACTCCTTCCTCTCCCTTCCTTCCATTGATGCAAGATGCCTCACAACTGTGCCTCCTTCACCTCCAAATTCTGGTTTGGCTGTCTCACTCCCTACCTTTCCACCCTCCTGCCTTCCTCCATTCCCACCTCCTAGGCCTTCTGTAACACGGCTTCCCATTCCCTGCCCCCTCCACTCAGGAAATCTTCTGTGAGTCAAGCTGTCTTCTCGTATCATTTTCCTTAGCTCTGATCCTCTCATCCCTATCTCTCCATTCAATCTTCTTCTCCTCCTCCCTGAAGTCTCTTCTTCATGACTTTACTACCCCCTCCTGTAACTATACCTGACCCCTGACCCTTGCATTCCCTCCCCTCACTGTTGGGTTGCCCTCACATGCCCCCTTCCCCGCTGTGAGCAGTTTCCTTCCCCCCTGGCCCCTGGTCTGTGTGGCCTTGAACTGCTCTTCATCACAGATTCTCATCTGGTAATGTTTAGCTCCTGTGCCAATCTCACTGCACTGGAACCGATAACTCTCGCAGTTTCACAGGCTGGGTGGTATTACACTGTACTGCTTCTTATCTGAAATTTGCCCCCAGGACTAGATTTGCACTTAGAAACATATACATTTGTCGGCAGATAAGGGCCTTCAGACCACCTAGTAGTGATGCTCGGAGAGTGCCTCTATGGATCCGATTGTGATCTGTCGGATAGTGGCGGTATCCGACCTGGGATCCGATCTAAGTTGGAGGTCGGATCCTAGGTCAGATCCCACATTATCTGAGGTCGGATCCAGGGATCCGTAGTCGAATCCAGGGATCTGACCGCAGTTCCAGGGGATCCAACCTGGATCTGGGATGGTCCAATAATGCTACTATCCTACCGGATCCAGTATCTGGCCAAACGTCAGGTATCTGGTGGGATCCTAATTCATAGGATACTATCTGAGCAACACTACCCCCTAGTCTGCCCCAATACCTCCAGTAAGTCTGCTCTTTTATACACTGCCAGCACTAGGGTGTCTCCCTCCTCCAATTACCAGTAGTCCTCTATACCTATCCCAAGCATTGTTAAATTCATTTATTGTTTCTGCCCCCACTACCTCCACTGACAGGCTGTTCCACTTGTCCACCACCCTCTTCACGAAGAAATACTTTCTCACGTTTCCCCTGAACTCCTTCCTGCCAATTATATCTTGTGGCCCCTCGTCCTTTAGCAAATTTTTCTCTGAAAAATGGTATTCTCTTGTACCTTATTTCTCCCTGTGAGGTACTTAAATGTTTCAATTCTATTCCTCCCTCCCTCCTCTCCTATAGGGAGTACATATTCAATTCCTTCAGCCTAGCTTCGTAGGGCTCATGATGTAGTCCCTGCACCATTCTGGTCACCCTCCTCTGAACTGCCGCCACCCTATTAATGTCCTTACGCAGGTGGGGCCTCCAGAACTGGACACAGTACTTAAGATGTGGCCTTACCAAAGTCCAGTACAGAGGAATTATTCCCTTTCTTTTTCTGCTGTTGATTCCCCTGCCTATGTATCCCAGCATTCTGCTATCCTTTCCCAAAACCTTGTCACACTGCCTTTCCACCTTGAGGTCATCAGAGATGATCACCCCCAAGTCTCTTTCCTGCTTGGAGCATTCTGTTTCCTCCCCCACCAAACGATATGACACTCCTGGGTTTTTGTGCCCCATGTGCATTATCTTACATGTTTCTGCATTGAACTTCCGCTGCCAGCCCCTTGACCAATCCTCCAGCTTCTTTAGATCCCTCCTCATTCTATCTACCCCTTCCCTTGGCACGTCCACCCTGTTGCAAAGCTTAGTGTTATCAGCGAACATGCAGATCTTCCCTTATAGACCCTCTGCAATGTCACTGATAAAGACATTGAACAGGACCGGGTCTAGTATTGATCCCTGTGGTACCCTACTGGCCACCTTACCCTCTTCAGAGTGAATGGCATTTACCACCACCCTCTGGGTCCTATTATCCAGCTAACTTTCCACCCACTTCACCACTTGTACCTTAAGACATTGTTTTACATCTTATTTTGTGTTTGCACTGCCTGTCTGCCAGTATATTGTGACTGCACAACTGTCATGTATTTTATGGTTATTTTTATTGTAACATACTTTTATTGTATTTTATTTTATTATCACTCTTGCACCTTCACAACATTATCTTCATTTGCACATCTTGTATTATTTACTCCCTATCCCTCTCCCCCAGGACACATCTGGACATGAGCCGCTACCAACTCAGTACGTCTTTCCTGGTAAAAAAATTGAAATAAATAAATTCATTAATCAATCAATCAATAAATTATAGCAGTATCTTGTGCACTTCCACTGCCACTGCAGTATATTGTGCACTCGTACTGCTATTGCAGCAGAGTGTGCACTTCTGTTGCCACAGGGGTATGTTTGTGCACTTCTACTGTCATAGACTGAAGTGTTTTATGTCTGTTATGTGGTTTGTTTCCCCTGTCCCTTGCCCTGGCAACTCAAAGACTGAACCTATTCTCAAATCTAAGTCTCCCCAGGAGGCAGAGGGCCCTGCCGCTGTGCTGCTGAGCAGGCTTCTCTGTTTTAATATTTCATGAAGAGCTACAGTCAGAAGGAAGTCCATTTACAAGAATGGGAAATCTACATCCATATGGTTCATCGGCCCTACCTATGACCTAGCGATCCCAGGGTGCCGCTGCCCCATCTGTTCACCACTAACCACTCATGCTTCTTGCTTTAATGGCTCTTTGAGGTGCAGTAATTGAAAGAGATTCTAAGTGCACAGGTTGGCATGATACAGAAAGGATTCCCATCCGACTTCTGTTCCATTGTCCATCCCCTTCTCTTTGTAGTTATTTGTAACGACATGTACTCGGTGGGGGGATGAAAACCAGCGAGAGCTGGATGACTTCCAAATGGCAGTGACTGTTCTCTCCAGGGGTGGGGTTGGGAAAGACAGTAGGAAGTACGGATTACCCCTTTAATGTGTCCTGAGAGCATTCTAAATGATGCTCTTTCCCCCAGCTGTTACCTAAATCCTCATCACCATAGTTACTTTGGTTAATATGGTTTCAGGTGATTTGTAGTTTGATAGCACAGCTAGGACACCAGAGGGCACTCCAAGTCCAGCCATTGCCTGCATGTCCCCAGCTGAATAGTGCCCACCCCACATCTAGAAACAGACCAGGAGGTTCTTCCTGACACGTTCTTTTATCAGCTGGATTTCCTTCACCCCCTAAAGAGGCAGTCATATTTAATACACTTGTGAACCAATGTTAATTTAACAATGCAATTTTAAATCACATTTATTTATTTAAAATCTGGTGACTGGGATAGGCACATGAACCCCATTGCATTAAGGGTGAGTTGTCTACGCACTACAGTAGGCAACCCTAAGTCTAAATGCCTCAAACCAGGGTTCCAGAGGATCCCTGGAAGCAGTCACAGAAGGGGTGCCTACCCCTTGCACACCCGATCCCCCCGGCCGATCAATTGTGCAACTATGTGTGCAGGAGATCCGGGGGCATGTCTGGGTGTGTGTGACCACAATCTGCACCATTTACAAAGGTTCAGAGTGCCGGGCATGGGGGGCGCAGGACACAGCAGTGGAGACCCTGCCATATGTTTCTTTGGACCCCTTCAATGACACCTGCTGGCTACCGGGGGACAGGGAATCTTCCACCGTGATGCCCCAGCCTATTGGGCTGACTGGGAGGGCTGCGGCATCTATTCCGGCCATTGTCCATACATTTAAAAAACCCGACACAAGCGAATACCCAGAGGCCCCTGCTTGTATGGAGCAGGGGTCCACTACAGGACCCAGGACAGGGATCCAACTGGATGCCCGATTGTGTTCTCCAATCTCCCCCCATGATCATGTGTGCTGGGGGCGAGGCCACGGGCAAGCACCCTGTAAGGGTGCATGGTTGTGCATACTGTGCACCCTGTGCCTCTCCGCAGATGTATAGCTATGTGGGCTGCGCGTACCCAACCTACAACAGTACATAGCTGCAATGGAGCTTCCAGGTCTGATCCGAGGAGGAGGAGATACAGCAGGGAGTCAAACAACAATAATAAAAGTTACAACAATGGGGGCATGGGCCCGGTGGCGCTGAGGGTTGAGGCGCTGGACGCCACACCTCGTGCTGCACCAGTGATCCGGGTTTGGGAATGAGCCGGGGTTGGTGGGGTGGGTGAAGGATGGAGAGTCCGCTGGACTGCTCTCCTTCCCCGGGGAGGGGGGAATGCTGTCACCGGTGCTCTGGTGGCCTCTAGCGGTGGCTGGGGGTGTCAGTAGCACAGGCAGTTAGAAAGGGGGATGTGCTGGGGCTGACGCCGGGAAGACGTGCATGCGGTAGTGTGCGCGTGCCTGTCCCTTGGTGTCATTGCACACCTCACACGCCGTAGGGGAGAAAACGGGAAAAACTGGCACTGGTTGTGGCAGCATGATGGCCGTCTCCGACGGGGAGCAATGGCTCTGAAGGTACGTGGCGACACACTGGATCCTGGTTTGACGGAGGGTGCAGGGGGGGCCCTCCGTTGCCCCACCACAGGGGGTAAGCCGTGGGGGTACTAGCTGCGGAACCTGAATGGGAGTCGGGGATCCCTGGAGATGGCAGCTGGAGACCTGAAGGGGATGCCAGGATGCAATAAGGTAGGCAGACCAGGGGCCAGAGGGAGAAAAATGATTAACAAAAAAAAAAAAACAACAATGGGGGCATCTACAGGAACAATAAACGTAAGGTACAAGTAATCAGTTCCAGAAAAAAAAAACAATGTGGAAAGCGTGCAAAGTGCATAAATTATGGGGGGAACAACTATGAGAGCTAGTGAAAATGGACACTTGTTGTACAAGAGCCTTCCTGTACATACATCAATAAATATATAATTACTGGCAACCCCCTTTAACAAACGGTTTTCAAGCACCTTAAAATGCCGTAATAACTCAAAAACGAGTTATTACGGCATTTGCAAAACCACCCGTCTCCTTTGTGTGTCACTCATCTGTATTCTGTCTTTTCATTGGTTCGCGCGCTGTGAGTGGGCGGGCTGAATAGCTTTAAAAAATGGCGGCTCATTTTCGCTTAGCCGACGAGCTTTTTATTTACTACCCTCCCATCTCAATTTGATTTTTAAATGTTTTATCTGGTTGATCCCACCTTCCAAATAGAAAAGGACTATCTGGTTGATCTCGCCGTGTCTCCGGATCGGAGATGCAAAGGTCAGTCTGAAAGAAAGTGTGTGTGTGTGAGAGAGAGAAAGACAGCGTGTGTGTGAGAGAGAGAGAGATATGCGTGTGCAGTGTGTGTGTGTGTGTGTGTGTGTGTGTGTGTGAGAGAGAGAGAGAGAGAGAGACAGACAGTGTGTGTGTGTGTGTGTGTGTGTGTGTGTGTGTGTGAGAGAGAGAGTGTGTGTGTGTTTGTAAATATAGATACTCTGCATTTTTATAAAGGGGTTGCCAGTAATTATAAAAAATAAAAAATAAGCAACTGTGTGTATGTGGATTATTTTTTAACACACCCTTGGTGTGTGATTACCTCATAAACCTCTCGAGCTTCGCTCTCGAGGTTTATGGGTTATCACACACCTTGGGTGTGTAAAAAAAATCCATAACACACAGTTGCCTATCTATTATTCTCTATATAATATATATTACCGTGCAGCTATAGTTAGAGTTGGCGGGCCACTTTTATGTTAAACCGCAAAGTTTGCACTTTAATAACTTTACAACTGTTTGTCTAATTTGCCTAAAAGTTTGCACATGCGGTGTCCAACCATAGATCTCTTGATCTGGAAAGTTTTGTTTTGGTTGGATGTACGGTTGCGGACTTGCAGAGTGTCAAAAATGTGAAAAATCCTCAACTTTTGTGCATTTTTTCGTCAGGCTGAAATTTGCAGGGTGGCAAGCCCTTGTCCCACAGATGTGCCTTTTGGTAGTTTGGTCCCAAAATATTCAATGGGCCCATAGTCACAGCGTTCTGAAGTTGAGAAATTTCCCATAGGATAACACTGCAGTGCCTGCGGATCCTTTCGGCTCCCATAACTCAAACTATTCGAGATATGGATTTTTTCGCTACCCGTAGCTTAAAGCATGCATGGAGGTTTTGAAGTCGTGATTACAACTGCAATGGAATTTTTTCCATAGTTACTATGGTTACTAAGATATTGCCAAATAAGTGTTACGATGGTTCCTTTTCAGTACTATGGGGCTGCTGTATGGCTCCGTACTTATGTGTAAGTGGGAGCGCAGAGACCAGAGGGCCCATGCTCCAACAGACGCATACCATCACACAACAAAATGGGCAACACGTCAGTTACCAGTTACATTACATTTTCTCAAAAAGAAGGGAAATTCACTGAAAAAAACTTTGTTAATGCATCAGTTAGGGTTGATAGCACAGCAACAAAAGTATGGAAATGTTATGTTAGATGTTAGAGTTACCCCCCCAACCCAGCCTCCACACACCAACTGATGTCGGGGTGTGCCATGAAGTCGTCAGACCCTAATTCTCACCCATTCTCCTATGCTGCATATCAGCTTGCTTACACATGGAATGGGGTGAGAGTTGGGCCTGACGACCCCATGGCACACCACCGACGTCAGCTGGTGTATGGAGGGTGAGGGTGGGGATAACCGTAATATCACATTTCCATACTTTTGTTACTGCGCTATCAACCCTAACTGATGCACTAACAAAGTTTTCTGCAATGACTATATATATAAATATATATGTTGCTCAGAATCACACAGTATGCAAGTGGGGGCTTTGGGAATTAAACCTAGGCCTGCTGGATGTACCAAGCTCATTCACAGCTTGTTACTCTAAACATCTAGGTAAATAAATAAATGAACAAATAAATAATATAAATATTTGTAACTAGAATTTGCAGTTGCGTGCATATGCAAGTAATCATGAGGGCTTGTGTGGTTTCTTTTTTTTTTTAATATTTATAATTTCTAAAAATCATTTTCATTATCCCCTAGTCCCCACTTTCCTTGAGGAAGTATAGCATAGTAGTTAAGGGCACCGAGCTGCAAACCTGGAGACCTGGGTTTGAATCCCATCAGCCCCTACTTGCATACTGTGTGACCCTGAGCAATTCAGTTAACTTCCTTGTGCTGCCAGGTTACACCTGGAAACAAGTTCCGGCTCAGTGTGCCTTTCCTGGTTAAACAATTTCCCTTTTCCCTTCCCCCCTTGTCCTGTACCGCCAACGATGAGGTCACCAGGGCTGCACCATTCCTTTGTTTGGCAGCGTGGTTGAGCAACTGTTTACATAGCCAATACCCAATCAGCCAAGAAGGGGTGGAATGCCGGATACCACTCCCCACCCCTAGGAGTCCAGAACCTCACCTCCATGATGCACCCAGCCCCAGACAGTGCCAATATACGATTCAGTAGCTCGAACACAAGTCCCTGTCTCCCAGGTGGTGGTGTATCTGCACAGATGTGTGTGGGGGGGGGGGGCAGTAGGGTGCCTGGTCCCCCCTTCCCCATTTTGGAAAACTTTTAAGAACATACTGAGGGAGAGCCTGGCCAGTGACTCAGTGACTAGTGCTACCGCCCACCGTGCCAGTGACTGGGGTTCAGGGTGGACCTTGGTTTCTGGGGGTCGGCCAGGGTGGAGAGGACTGAGCATCTGGAGGACTGCTCTCCTCTTCCGGGGAAGGGGAGACTCACCATGCCGCTGTCAGCTAATACTAGGTGGAGATCTGGTGGCAGTGCAGGTGTGAGTGACGTGAAATGAGGATGCTGCATAACTGACACAGCACATGAGGACATGTTTACATCATGTATCAGCAGGGGAGGACCAGGAGAACAGAGGGAAAGTGGCGGGGTGGTCAGGAATGAAGCGCTGCTCGTCTTTCCCCAGCCTGCAACAACCACCAAGGACACTGGACCCCAATCTAGATGAGCACTGGGCTAAGTCCTGACGGAACTGGTTGCTGGCTGGAGGAGGCAGGGATGGGGCTGAGAGATACCCACTCCAGCCAAAGGAGGGAAAACACTGACATAAAAAAAAAGTATTGGGGGGGAAATATATTCTCAGTCAGTAAAAGTTAGTGATGTCCTATCTCCCGCCCTTCCTGTCCTTGCTAGTCCCCCCCCCCCAAGGGATCGATCCTAGGACCTGTTCTTTTCTCTCTGTTTATTAATGATTTGCCTTCTGTATATTCCCACGCACACATCCACATGTATGTGGACAATACCGTCCTATTCCTGTTCGGTCCCTCTGTCCTAGATATCCAAATTCCCCCTTCAATATGACTTCACTACAGTAATAAACTGGTTCAAGGCAGACAGCTTAAAAATGAACACCAACAAAGTTGGCCGTCATGACCGTTGGCTCAAAGCAGAAGCTTGCCAGGCTCTCCTTCCTCCCTGCCTTCGCTACCCCCACTGGCACTCCCCTCGAGGAGGTCCCTGCTTACAAATACTTTGGAGTGTGTCTTGACCCTTGCTGGACTTTTCCTCCCACATTACTAGCCTTCATGCTAAGCTTTGCCCCATGTTGGAGCTCCTTTACCGACACAAGGGTAGCCTTTCCTTCCCAGTCCAACGTGATCTTCTTGTCAAATGGATACTCCCAATCTTCGACTATGCTGACATCATCTATGGTTTGGCACCAGCCACCTCCCTCGCCGAACTCAATGTCCTCTTCAACGCTTTCTGTCGGTTCACCTCTAACTCCCCCCCCCCACCCACAACTGTGATCTATATTCCTCCCTATCTCTCCCATCCCTCTTACAGAGACGCTTGTTCCACTATTCTACGTTCATCTCTAAACACTGGTTTGGCTCCCTTCCAGCCTACCTCTCCATCCTCCTAGCTCCAGTCACCCCGTTCTCCAATCCCTCATACTAAAATTACCTCTGCTCCTTTGCACTCCCATGTGCCCGCACCTCTGCTGGGAAACTTGCTTTCTCTTTCAGATTCCCTTCTGTCTGGAATAACCTTCCCCTCCAAACCTGCCTCACCCCATCCTTTCCTGCACTTAAGCGCCTCCTCAGACCGTACCCTGCCACATTTTGTTCCTGTCCACTGACCTAATTACAGAACTCTACTCTTGTCCTCATCTCTGTCTCCCATTCCTAATTAGCAAAACAAACATTATGTTACCTCAATTTCAAGCTCTACAAAGCTGTCTCCTACTCCTAATGTCATGTTTAAATGCTTTATAATCCAAAGTTTATAAGAAAGCAATATATGTAAATAGTATATTACTGTACCGGTAATTGTACACTGTATTTGATTCATTGTAACCTTTTGTAATGTTTTGTTCCCCTTATCCCCGGGTCGCACCTGGACAAGAGCTGCGGCTCAGTGTGCCTTTCCCGGTTACCACATTTTAAATAAATAAATAAATACATATTCAGGGGGGCAGTGGTAATGAAAGGGTCTTTTTTCATCTTGGTCCCCCCGCCCACCCCAACACTAAAATGTTATCCTGCATGTGCCAACCAATGCATCACTACGACAGCTAGGCCAATTTTAAGGTGAGAATGCAATCATTTTTATATTTTATTTTTTTATGCCCCCTGTCACCGGTGCTGCCCACCTCAACTTGGCAACCTCCCTGCCCCACTCTTCCTTTCTCTGTCATCAACCTGCTTATCAGGTTTTAAAAACCTGTAACTGTACTAGGGATACAAAAGTCATTAGCTGGGCTGCTGCATCTCACACTGTCCTGGGTTGAAGGAGCAGGGAATCCACTGGGGGATCGACAAGATCTCCCAGATGGAAGACTGATGTCTGACTAAGGCCTGTCTACCCCCCCCCCCCAGCCAACCCCTTCCTTCACACAGAGCTCTGTGCCAAAATATGGGGGCAGTTGTGGTACTGTATGCAATGCCACCACCAAGGCAGCAAAGGGGTTTGGAGCTGCCTGGCCTGGCAACATGTGACCCGCACACATGCCAGCCCGTTTTGTAGATCAGGGCCAAATATCTTCCCTAAACCCTGTTTTAGTGGTACCAAAATATATGTGGGGCCCATGCAGAGGACAGATTCACCAGGAGCACTTGATGGGAACTGAACTGGGAACTTGGAATCCAGAAGACAGCAGCTCTAACTAGCTAGCAAAAGAAAACCCCATCACCTGGGAGGGTGGACAGTAATTTCAACTTATCTATCACTTCAGCCTCTCACATCTAGAAGCTGCTGCTGTTACAATTTCTCAACACTAGAGGGCTCTTCCATTGCAGCTTGTTACATCTGGAGGGTGAGGCTGTTACAATTTCTCAGCACTAGAGGGCTCTTCTATTGCAGGTTGTCACATCTGCAGGGTGCTGCTGTTACAATTTCTCAATACTATAAGGCTCTTCTATTGCAGCTAGTCACTTCTAGGAGGTGCTGCTGTTACAATTTCTCAACACTAGAGGGCTCTTCTACTGCAGCTAGCCACTTCTAGGAGGTGCTGCTGTTACAATTTGTCAGCACTAGATGGCTCTTTTGCAGCTTGTCACATCTGGGGGGGCGCTGTTATTACAATTTCTCAACACTAGTGGGCTCTTCTGTTGCAGCTTGTCACATCTGGAGGGTGCTGCTGTTACAGTTTCTCAACATTAGAGGGCTCTTGCTGCTTGTCACATCTGGAGGGTGCTGCTGTTACAATTTCTCAATACTAGAAGGCTCTTTTGTTTTAGCTTGTCACATCTTGAGGATGCTGCTTTATAATTTCTTAACACTAGATTGCTCTTCTATGGCAGCTTGTCACATCTAGAGGGTGCTGCTGTTAAACTTTCAATGCTAGAGGGCTGTTCTATTACAGTTTGTCATATAAAGAGTGCATGGCTGTTATAACTTTGCTACACTCGAGGGCTTTCACATTGCAATTTCTCACACGAAGAAGAAGAAGAAGCATTTATATAGTGCTTTTCATACACACTGTATCCCAAAGTGCTTTACAAGCAATGCGTGACTGACAGTGAAGTGACTGAACATGTACTGGCAGCCATTTCGTACATCGACATCCACACACAGCCTTGGACAATTGCATGAACCAGTGTTATGGGAAGGGGAATGTTGGCCAGGACACTGGAGAAAATTCCCTACTCTTGCAGTAAGTGGCTTAGGTTCTTTTACTATATAAAATGGGCAAGGAAATCCCTGTGTCATGATTGGCTGAGACTTGGTTCTAGCCATGGCAGTAAGAGAGTACCACCAATGACTAAAAACAAGTCCCTGCCAACCAGGCCAACTCACACAATTCACAAGCCACTCAGTTCCTAATTTCCATCACTAACATGGCCGCAGCCTTTACTCATATATAAAAAACCTCAACTAGGCCCTATAATAAAAGTCCATTAAATTAAATAAAGTCAGTAAATAATTTTATGTTATTTACATTCATGAGCCCCCTTACACACATACACAAATGTTAAAAATCAAGTACCATTCAGAGTTTCCATTGCTGGTGTTTCTTTGATGACCATGAAAAATTCCCCTCATATCCCTACCAGTTTGCCAGAGAACTCCCTGCTCCTTACCTGGCTTTAGATAAAACTGAGGTTCTGGCTCCACTTGAGGCCTGTGTGTGTGTGTGCCTTTGTGTGTGTGCCAGTGGAACTCAGAAGAATTTTAAAACCGTGTATTCCATGTTACCATTCTGTGTGTTTGTGGGGTGTTCTACTACTGGAATAATTCTTCTGTTCTGTGGTAAACAATCACACAGTGTATTGAGTGTGAAGAAAGACAGATGACTGACAGGTGAAAAACATCTGTGGAGGGACTATTTTAAATTTTTTTTTTTACATCATGCATTAATTTGCACTGGCCACTTATCCTTAGTAAATAACTGTATAATAATTGTTGCTTATCATGATGTACTGATTATTTTTTCCAGCCTCTCATTAATTTTACTTTCCTATGTCACTTTCTTTGTTCAGCAATGATGTCTGTATATCTACATGGCTTATACTCATTGTATAACTTGTCACTACCTCTATAACTGCCGCCTGTGTGGCCCGGGTTGTGCCCGGAAACGGTCCCCTGGATAAGTGCACTTACCTGGTTAGTAAAGACTTAAATAAATAAATATTTAGCAACATTTTAGTATATTTTTTGTGACTTTGAAAACTTTCAGAATGTTCTTTTTATAAGCGAAAAGACATGGCTGGGTGTTGGTACTACTGAGCTAGCCACACACCTGGAGGCACTTAGCCTGCAGCCATGTGTCTTACTACACCTCTGGATGTGTGGTAATCTCAGTACTACCAACACCCAGCCATGTTTTATTGTTTACTCCACCTGGACATCCACCAGAGATGGTTAGAAGGGACCTCAATTTAATGTCTCCTCCAAAGGATGGCACACCCCAACAATACAGCACTGCATATCCCATAGTACTGCATTCATGATATGAGCCCCATCCTGGGGCAGGACAAGAACCCATGACCTTAGAGCCCAGAGGCAGATGTGCTACCAACTGAGCCATGCTGACATGAAGCTGTTGTTGGTTCTTGACACAAGTGAGCTCCTTTATTTCAGTTTCTTACATCTAAAAGATGATGCTGTTACAACTTCTCAACACTAGAGGGCTCTTGTATGGCACCTTCTTACCACTGGAGAATGTTGCTCACATAGGTATGTATATATATATATATATATATATATATATATACACACACACACACACACACACACACACATATACATATCTGAAGGTTTTTTATCCTCCCTAGTTGACCTGGGCTGCTATCAGCCCTGTCCCTGAACTCAGCAGTCATTCATTACCTCACTCCTGGTCCAACAGCTAGGTTCCCCCACGGACCCCGCAGCAGGGTGGGAGGGGAATGGCCATCCTCCCCCAACACACGCATCCAGATTGCTCAGAGACAAGAGCGGCAGGGCAAACTGCCAAGATACAGGCAGGGCTTTGTGTAGCCCAGGCCCCTTGATTTTTCCTCCTGATTATTTCTCTCCCCGTTGCTGAGGCATGCATGTCGATGTGTTCGTGTGCAGTGGCATGCATGTGCTGCAGAAGTCCTGCTGCTCCCTCCTATTCTGCTGCTCTCTAATCATCCTACCACCAGGCCTCCTTCTGGTGGCAGTCACACAGTGCAGCCAGCAACCTTCCCTCCCTGAGAGAGGAGAGCAGTTCATTGGACTCCCCCCTCCCCTCCAGGCAAGCGCCCAGCAACCCAAGACTGCTCCCAATCCCGGGTTGCCAGTGTGGCGGGTGGTAGCACCTCCGCCATGCCACTGGGCTAGCATCTACATCTGCATTCGGGGGGGCAGTGTGAAGGCCATCTGTCATCACCAAAATATTGTTGTGCATTTACTTCACAGACAAGCCGGAGACAGAGTTCTCCAGAAGTGAGAACATTTACTTCGATAACTCAAAGTAACCAGTTTACAGGGAAATGCCTCCTAAACCATTCTTAGCTGTCAGTTTGGCCAGCACTTCTAACTGAACACGGCTCATGGTGCGTCTCCCCCAGGACAGACGCTGTCTAAGATTGTGCACTGTGCATTAGTGGTGCATACTGTAGCACAAGGGCAACGAACACTGTAAAGGGAGTGCACGACAGGGAGGGAGTGAGAGAAAAAGAGAGAAAAATTTATGACCCTTGGACCAACTAACAAGAACTTCCTTTCCGCCTGAATATCTCTTAAAGAACCAACACTGAATATAATCAGCTGTGTTTGAAGGTCAGACTTTCAGCTCTCCGCTTAGGTAGGGGTGAGGGAAGGAGGGCAGAACCAAGACAAAAGTCCTGGTCTGCAGAGCCTGCAAGACAGGTGTTTACAAATGAAACTTGTCACCTGCAACGCTTTGCCATTCCTCATGCAATAGAAAACAGAACTGCATGGTGGGGGAGTGCTGTGTTTGTGTTAAGTTAATTAATCAGCTGTCATTATGCACTTTGCTCCTGTGTTTTTTTTTAAATGCACGCTAGGTTACGTTGATAAATGATTAGTGCCTGGAGAAATGTGCCAGTTATTAGCAAAAGTGTGGTTTAATGCCTGTAACGAGCTGAAACACCTATGTCACTCTCATTTCCAAACTGCCACATGCCTAATCAGCCGGAAGGACGCCAAGATGGGTCAGGGCGCCACTTGTGCTAAACTTCCCAGCAGCTGCTAGGACAATTATTATAACTTCACTAAAGCATGAAAAAAAAGGTACCAAAATGTTAATTTTTCCCACTAAAGTGTTTCTCCTTTCTTTAACTAACTCACATACAAAAAGTCAATGGCATTGGTTAATGTGCTTATTAAGATTCTTAAAATATTCCTAGTTAAAAATGTTCTTTTATTCTGTTACAAAGGAATCAAGAAAACGTCCATGTCCCCTTACAAAATTCTGAAGTCATAACTGAGGGTGGTTGGTTCACCCATTCTTCAGTCTACCCCCCCTCACCTTTTACACAGGGGTCATCATGAGGGTCAGAAGTCATACACAGGGGTCACTCCTTGCATTAGGATCATCATAAGGGTGAGAGGTCATACACAGGAGTTATTCCTTGCAGTAGGGTTGCTTGGGGTGAGAGGTCAAACCAAGGTCATACCTTGCAGTAGGAAGCCCTCATAGGGTGAGAGGTTACACACAGGGTTGTTCCCTGTAGTGGGTTCATCGTGGGGGTGATAGGTCACACTCAGGGGTCAGTCCTTGCACTGGGGTCCTCATGGGATGAAAGGTCACACTCACAGGAATCACTCCATGCAGTGGGGGGCTCATTGCGGTGAGAGGTCACATACAGGGCTTATTCCCTGCAGTGGGTTCATCATGGGACAGAGAGAGAGCGGTCACAATTCGGGATCATTCTTTGCAGTCGGGCCCTCATGGGGTGAGAGGTCACACGCAGGGATCACTTCTGAATTAGGTCCATCATGGGGGTGACAGGTTACACACAGGGGTCAATCCTTGCAGTAGGATCCTTCATGGTGGTGTGAGGTCATACACAGGTGTTGTTCAGTGCAGTGGTTCCTACACACCATCAACTACAATCACATCATCACTGCGCACACATGCACCAATATGTACTGCCACACACACACACACACACACACACACACACTGATATATACTGCAACACACACATACATACATACACACACACATATGCACCGATATGTAGTGCCCCCCCCACACACACACACCAACTACAATCACATCACTTCGCACACATGCACCAATATGTACTGCAACACACACACACACACACAGCATCAGATATGCACAGGCATACATATACACATGACCAAACGCATGCCTGGAAACACACTATCAAAGAGACACTCGCTTAACCTCAGACACACACAAAAATACACACAAAATGTAGCCCCGGAATGCTGCTGGCGCCTGTCGTTACTAATGATCTATAAAAATCAAGTGGTCTTATAATATCAACAGAATGTACAAAGCCTTCTACCAAGCCTGTGTGAAGCCCAGCAAGTCTCCATTTCAGTAGAGTAAGCGAGACAAGGCCTTGAAAAGCAGGCAGAACCAGGAGGATGCATTTAAATGGCTCACCTCTGGCGTCGGCATACAGGCTGATGGCAGAGGAGAAATAAAGAGCGATCCTAATGATTTATGAGCGCCCCCTCCTGAGCAAATACCACAGCTTATCAGCAAGTGGCCAAACTTATTCACTTTACCCACCTACTCCCTTACCATGCCCATGCGCTGGGGGGACTAAAGCAAGAGCCTCATGTGTCACTGCCCAAAATGGGAGTATCGTTAATCCTGCTGTTGTACACAGATCGATCTTTTGCTAAAGCTATTGTGGCTCAGACTTATCAAAGCCTCTGCTTACTTGGGGGTTTACTTTAGCTTATTAGTGACCCCAGTCTCTGCATTGGATGGCCAAGGGTTCAATCCCAGTGCTGCCAGTTAGTAGTGGTGTTAGATGCACTAAGAATCTAGTGTGGATTGATGCTTATACAGTTACCCAGGTTACGTAACACAGCTGTGAGATTAGACAAACTAGTACACTGCAAGCCTGACTACAGTCAGCCATTGCGTGTAGTGTTCGTGTGGGCTAGATATAACAGCACTGAGCTGAGAATCAGGGGGATCTCAGGTTTGAATCCCATCACAGAACATTGTGTTACACTGGTTAGTATTCAACAGAATCGGATACTGTCTACCACAGATTTTCCCAGATACTGGATGGCAATGGATACCGTTGGTATCTGACTGCAGAATTCTATCATCTGTTATGCAACTGGACACAAACTATGCAATGCAGCTAATGAGGAACCACGGCAGACATCCGACCTTGGATCCCACTATCTGACCTTGGATCTGAAATCTAAATGGTGTTGGCTAGGATCCAGGAGCCAGAGTCAGACAGATTGACTGTCCATTAGATACCAGTAGGATAGTCAAAAGCACAACTAAACATCATGTAACCCCTAGATGGCGCTATCCCAGGGGCTACTACCCCTGCCTGATTTGCCACTAACAGGTTGAGGGGCCTGGATCCAATGGCGGGTGCCTCCACCCAGAGGTCAGGGTTTGCAATAGTTAAACTTACTTGGTCACAGCCCTCTGGGACACTGCAACCCCCCTTTCTTCCCACTAGTGGCCCACACAATATATCAGAATTACCTTCACAGTATACACTTACCCCAGGTCTGGTTCGGCACTGGGACCTCCTGTGAAATGAGATACAGTGCAACAATCACAGTACAGTACTTTAACATAGACAAACACTCAGGCAGTATAACTTTGCTGAAACAAGCAGCTCTGATTTATTTAGGGGATATAACAAGGACAGGGGAAATCAGGTTAATTAGCTTATCACTCTAATAATCTACTCTATGGCTCTGTGCACAGGCCTATCCCTTATCAGTTACTGTCCCTGGGTACCCAAGCCCCAGTGGCTAGTCCAAACCGTGGCAGCTGGTAGGGCCTTTCACACAGAGAAAAGGAGAATTAAACAGTCAGCAGTACAGTAATTCCATTTGGATTTAATGTGGCAATTCAACAGGGAGCGACCCTGAATTAGTACTCACGACCTCCAAATAAGATAGGGTCCTTCAATGTCAGCAGGGCTCACTTGAGGTACACAAACCTCTTCACACATCCATATAAAAGAAAGCACTATACCAGGCAGGCTGCATCTGTATCCCGATCGCAATTACTGCACAATACCCGGGAGAACACACAGCAGATTCAGTTCCTGACAGACCGAGTGCAATTTTCAGCAATTCCTCCAGTCTTCTACAGGGTGAGCCTGGTTTCTACTCTTCAGAGATCCTTTGATTCTTTTCACAGGACGGATTCAGTCCTAACAAGCTGTTACACAAGCTGCAGACCGAACTCTGGGCCTTACACACGTTTTTGACTAAAACTGCACACTGAAAAGCATAGGGCTCCTTCCTTCTTCACTGCCAAAGCTCAACTGAAACTCCAACTGACAAAACTGGCACTTCCTTTGAGTTCCTCCCAGTTCTTGACTGGATTGGCTGTCACTCACAATAGACTGCTGCTGTTGGTCCAAAAGGCACTGAAGTCTAAACTACATCTCCCAGAGTCACTGCCCATACAATCCTCTTGTGGCTGGCCTCAGATTATGAGTCCAAGTTCTGATTCTGTCAAGGCACCATTTTAGAGCTAGCTTACCCCACACTGATTGGTCCAGTTCAGCAGTTCAAAACTAGAATGGGGAACTAGCAGACACAGTTCTGACTGCAAAGAAAGCAGGTTAGACAAACTGTAATTTCATTATTACTCTAAATAATTTCTGGCAAACAGTTACATCTTTCAGATAGGTTCCTTTGCACTCTAGTGACTGCAAAATGAAGTGAATTGGCAGCAGCTCGAGTGGTACTCAGAGAAGCACACAGTCCCCCATACAAACTAATTATGTCTGCAAGCAGACAGCTCTTAAAGAGACAGTACCAGAGGCTCTAAAACACTCACTGATAAATGGCTTAAATGCCAAACACCATTCAGGCTTGGAGCATTCAAGCAAGCTCCTGGAAGTCTTTTGGGAACCCCCATTTGCAGGGGGGTTACAATCACATTTTCTTGATCTCCCTGTGTTTCGGTCCCTCTGAGTTGGGACACTATATGGAAGGAGGACCTCCATTGCAAACCAGCTGTTGGTTGAGTTCTAACAGCAATAGCACAAATACTAAAGCACCAGTGTATGCTAAGGTAAACAGTTTTACCTGCACCTTTAAAATGACGGTGACACTGTTCATGAGCAGAGGTCCTAAATGCCTATGTTGAAAATCTGGTACTGAAAGTCCATAAAATGACTGTGTTACAAGCGTGCGTTGCACAGTTTCCATGCACCTTTGTAACTTCGCAAATTTGCAATATTTTCACGCCAGATTTTCAACACTGCCATTTTTTCACACCTCCTTATCAACAGTACAGCTGTCATTTTTCACAGCCTGCCCAAAATGTGTTTCCGCACCTGTGGCGCATAATGGTGTGGTCGCTGTGGGAAATCAACTTTTGGGACAGATTAACAAAATCACAGCACCACTGTTCATGAGGGGAGGTCCTAAAAAAATGCCTATGTTGAAAATGTGGCTAAAAAAATCCCCAAAACAATTAGGTCACGGGTGTGTGTTGCGCAGTTTCTATGCATGCTCATGACCACCAATTTTTCATATTTCAACTCCAGATTTTCAACACTGCCATTTTTTTAAGCCTCCTCATGAACAATACAGTTGTCATTTTCCACATCCTGACCAAATGTGTTTTCATCCCTGTGTCGCCAAATGGCATAGCTGCTGTGCAAAACCACCTTTCAGCTAACAAACTGATTGTGCTGCACTTCATGAGGTGGGGTTACAAAAAGCCTACGTTGAAAATTTGGAGTGAAAATACCAACAAATGCCTACAACGTTAGGGTTCTCAACTGTAACACCCCACCCTGTAGAGACTGCCAGGTGTCAGGGGTGTGACTTGGGATCACTGGCTGTAATGCTCACACCATTCCACTCCCACCCTGCAGCAAGTGACAGGCATCGAGGTGTGCCTTGGAGTGCTCATCCCTAATGGTCACCACATTCTCCTATACTGCATCCATCTCAGCGAATTTCCTTATGGAATGGGGTAAGTATAAGGCTCAAAGACCCCAAAGCACACCACGACACTTGTCAGTGTCTACAGGGTAGGGTGAGGTAAAATGGCATGAGCGTTATAGCTGACGCCCCAAAGACACACCCCAGCGCCTGTAAGTCTCTGCAGGGTGGGGGGTAGGTTGACGTCAATTCCATACTTCACTGCCATTTCTATTATGCATCTCTAACTCCTGCACTACCAGTGCCAATGCCAGCGAGACAACATTCAGCATTGACACATGCTTGTTCTGGATTGAGTCTGCTTTAGCAATTCTTTTTACATTTGAAATAATAAAAGGTGCACTCATTTTAATGTGGTTTTCCCCAGGCTTTCATTGGTATTTGCAACTGTAGTTGAACACCTGTCTCGTAAGGTAAGGGAGCAGCGTCTCTTGCACCTTTCTTCACCTTGGTCACAACAAAAGGGATATTAAACAATGGGTCGTCAAAACCAGTTGAGAGTAATGAGGAAAACCAGGGGGACAGCTATATTGAAACAGGTGCTACTATTAATTTCTTCAAATGTCAAAATACACATGCTAGAGTTCACTCAAAATGGCAAACTATAGGGCATCTTACAAGACTGGAGAAGAAGGGCAACAGAATAAAAAGGGTTCAGGTCAAAATGATTCCCATAACATGCACTGCTCCTTTAACACATCTTCTAGCACTGGACCCTTCGAATGTGATCCAAAAACCAACACCTAGGGGGATAAATACCACGCGTTTATTTTAATTTCAGCTAATTCCAGCTAAATGTATCATTACCTATTGAATAATGGACACGATGCCCAACTTGAATGAACAGCTGTCAAAAGTGTGAGCAGCTGCACCTAGCCTAAGAAATGCCATGCCCGCCTAGAAATTTGGGAACTTAGAAGCTCGTCATTATGATCCCAGAAGGGTAATTCACTGGTACAATCTCCCTCCAAGCAGAGTTAGACAGTAGAGGCCCATGTTTTTATGAGATCTGCTTTCTCATATGGTAATACATTTAGTCTAGGTATTTTTGTATCTTTTTTTATTATTTTATTTTTGTAATAAGTCATAACAGGGTGTGCATTACAGGATTTTAATGCACACCCCAGGGGTGTAGTAAGGTATGAGGCCAAAGGCAGAGTATCCTTACACCGCTGGGAACTGCATTAAAATCTATGATGCACACCCTGGGGGGGCTTATTACACTTACAAAATGGGTCTAAGTAGTTTTTTTTTGGGGGGGGAGAAAAGGCAGGTTCAGCACCTGACCCCCTGGCTGGCCCTCCGACGCCCTGGGTCTATTCCCGAACCCAGGTCGCCAGCGTTGCAAGCAGAAATCTAACCGCTGCACCGACGGGCCGTCTCTCATGTCTGTCCCTAGTGGCTGTGAGGTGTACAGCCTGAAGACTCCCTATGGACTTTAAAGACCACCCTCTGCAAGGATTTATATATGGGCGTCAGTGGGTATGCGTAAGCACTGTACTGAATATAGAATGTATGGTATTGTCTGTTTGTTGTGAAGAAATGCCAATAAAACGTAAGTGATTAAAAAAAATGTAAGCAAATACAGAATATATAACAAATAACGGCATGGTGAAGGATACAAGAGAAGAGACACAAGATGACACGACTGCCATCCCTGCACCCTGCCCTTTTTTTCTGAGCAAAGGGTGTAGCCAGACAATAAAACTCTGTACATCATCAGCACGTCTGTTGTCCCATCTAGCACTATAACCACAATTTCTGTATACCGTGGCAGTGTTTGTTTCCCCTTCCCACGCAGAGGTAAATGTAGTTGCACTACATTACCCCTTCAGATTCAAGCATACCACCCGGAGACTGTTATTCTGTATAGCCCTGGGATGCAAAGACCCAGGGACCAATTTGAAGTCAGCCAGTTGGAGCAGCAGTAGTGCTACCGCTTGCAACACTGGTGACCATGTTTGAGAATTAACTCTGGTCATCGGGGCTGTTCGGGGAGGGGGTTGGGATCGAGTGTCCCAGGAGTTTCTTTTCTCCTCTGGGGAGGGAGCACAGCCAGCTCCACTGCTATACTGCCACCTGGCTGACCACAGGTGGCAGTGCAGCTGGGAGCAGCTCATGGGTGGAAGGACATTGACTGGTGGTGTAGTAAGATTGTTCCCCTGATGACTGGTCTGAGACCAGTTTCACAGCTGCCTGGTCTTAGACCAGTTTCCGTGCCTAACTGGCCTGGGATCAGTTACTGTCACATATGTGTCTAACCATAGGCTTTTTAGACAGCAGCCAGTATGGTGTAGTGGTTAGTGCACTTGCCTGTGATCCTAAAAGTCTGGGTTTGAATCTCACTTTCTCCTAAAATTCTTCTGACCCCAAATTTCACTGGTGTAGTGATTCATGGCGTGTGGAGCTGGAAAAAGCAAATGTACTCTAAAAGGAGTTGGTGCAGGAAAAAAAAACTAAGTGCAACAAAGAAAGCTCCTGTGACTGGTCCCAGACCAGTCATCGAGTGAAGAAACTTCCTGCAGCTCAGCTGGTGCCGTTCCCTACATGTGTGCTTATGCACCCAACCCTTCTAGTTTTAATTTTCAAGAATGAAAATACAGAAGACATCAGCAGGTGCTGTGTTGTGTTGTGTTGCACAGAACAATAGCTGCTGTGCACAGCCTAATGTCGCCTCCTTAAACTGAAATTGTACTCAATGGAGTAGATGGACTATGCCTTCTTGTACCCATGCTAAGGAGAGTAGGGGGAGCAAAGGAAAAAAGGGGTAATATTTTCATAAAACAGCTGCCAATAATCAGATGTTGCCAGTGCTTTTTTTTTGCTTTGCTGATAGAGAGCATGGAGAAAAAATATGCCTTTGAGCTGGATCAGCAAATGCACAGACAGTTTTGCTTACTCTTCGCTACAGGCTCACTGGGCCGAGTTCTTAAAATCAATTTCTGTCTGGAGCAGTTCATCACTATGCTAATCCCACATCATCACCTGTCTCTTATTTCCCTTCAATTTATTTAACAATGATAGTCTAGCTGAGGCACAGTATCTTATTTTCAGTGGGGTCCTGCATTAGCCATTTATTTATTTTACAGCTATGTCAGCTCAGTTGGAGAAATGAGAGGTTATGTGACTTGCTCAGGGTCCCACAGTGCACAAGTGGCTCTGTTTGGGATTTGAACCCATGTCTCCTGGTTTCCAAGTCTGAGCCACTTCTTGAACTGCAGTTCCCAGTACAGTATCTCCATACTATAAGAAATGGAACCCTGGTTGCAAGCAGGGATGGGTGAAAGAATTTCGATCCCACCTCCACTGAAACTGGTTGACTTTAACTTTTAAACCAAGCCTTCTTCTTAAAACAACAATTTGATGATGGCCTGTCAGCGCAGTGGTAGCTCTACCACGCACAATGCTGGCATTTTGTGTCAGGAATGAGCTCGGGTCATTGGGAGTTGGCTGGGGGTAAGAGGATTGAGTGTCATAGTGGGTGCTCTCCTCCTTAGGGGGAGGGTGGGCAGCCAGCTCTGCTGCTTCACTGCCACCTGGCTGATCACAGGTGGTAGTGCAGTGGGGAGCGGCTTCTGTGTGAGAGGATAGTGGCTGCTGCTGCATCATGCACACATGCTTGAGCACCCTCATCGCCAATGTCCTAGGCAGCAAAGGGAAGAAAATGCAGAAACGCCCTAACAGTGTGGATTACACCAGCTGCCCGCAGGCTCCGCCCTTGGCTACTCAGGCACCACTTCCTGTATACCGGATCCATTCTGCATTGGAGAGTGGGGGAGTCTCCACTGCCCCCACCATAGGGGGTTACGCTCTGGGGAAAAAACAGAGGTGAAGGTAACACCTGGGGGATGCCAGGATGACAGGGCTGGGACAGCCAAGCAGAAAGAGGCTGACCTGAGATGAAGGAGCATAAACAGCAGTTACTACAAAAAGCAAACAAAAAAAAAAAACAGCAATTTGAGTAGTTTGAGTTTTAGAAGAGAATTATAAAATCCTTATTTTAATATTCATCTCTGATATAGCCCAAAGGTGTAATATATACGTGGGCACCCCCAAATTCTCCTCCCTCTGAGTAAATTTAAAACAAAAATACGTCAGTGATTTGAGTTTCGCAGCAAGCCTGAGTTTTTAGGGGATGACTTGGGGGAGTGGGGCAAGGAGGGTTGAGCATCCCAGAGGATGCACTGCTCCTCCGAGCAGGAGGGAGCCTGATGGGCTGGAGGTGAAGCGCTGGGGTGGGTGGATGCTGATGAGCTCCAGAATGCGAAGCATGCCTTGTGTGCACATATTCCACTGAGCCCTAGAAGTCAACGTCCATCGGGCAGGGTGAACAGACAGGTAAAAGCCACAGCACCGCACCATGAAGCCCAGTACTCTCTGGCCTCAAGATGTAGCCTGCCCAACCCACCACCAAGAACTTGCCTGGGGGGGTAGGCCGGGCCCCCATGTGTGGACAGGGGGTAAGTCTGTAGTACTAGGTGGTGGCGGTGAGTAGCAGTGATAGCGGGATGATGCTTGGAGGTCACCACAGGGATCAGGATCACTGTGGCAAGCAGGAGTAAAAAAAACATAAATAAAAAGGGTGGCCGTGCTAAGGGTTTGGCAGCCTTGTGCACATGCGGTGACTCCCTATCCCACCAGAGTGGTTGCTGTGACAGAAGAGCATGGGTGCACCCCCCTCAACTGGCAGCATTCCCCACCCAGACTACCTGATGCCAGCGACCCGAGGTCGTTCCTGAATGAGAGTCGCCTGCATTATAGCATGACACAATTCCAACTGAGACATTAAGTGGCCCTCAAATATTTTTTAACTCCACTCCTGGTGGCAGAGATCCGATCATTGTACTGTTTTTGACATCAGTACAAACACTGCTGTGTGACACGTCACAATAAAGGTGTTTTAATGACAGTGCAAGTCATGATTCATGAATACAACATTTCCATCCTTCTAGTATGGTAGAATTTGCCTATTGTGGGATGGGATGTATTACTGATCACCTAAGAGTTCTGGAAACATCAGTACTTGTTAAAACAATATATACTGTATATATATATATTTTTTCCCAATAATTTGTTTATGCTCCTGTTCACCAGTCAGCCCCCATCTGCTTGGCCACCCCAGGCTCATCACCCTTGCATCCCCTAGGACTTACCTTTACCTCCTGTGTGCCCCCAGAGCTTCCCCTCTAGCAGAAGTGGTGGAGCATCCCAGTTCCCGCTGCAGAATGGATCCGGTTATGGGAGGCAGTGCCTGGGTAGCCTATGAGCGGCAGACATCATCTAGCCAGTCAGGGTTATCCTCCTTTTTCCTTTTACCCCTGGGATGCCGGCTGCAAGGGTGCGTAAGCATGCACACAAGTATGCGCCGTGCGGCAGCAGCCAATCACCTCCCATCCATGAGCCAATCCCAACTGTACTGTCACTGGTGGTCACCCAAGTGGCAGTATAACAGTGGAGCTGGCTACCCTCCCTCCCTTCCCAGAGGACAGCGTCCTCTGGGACCCTCAATCCTCCTCCTCCTCCCGGCTGTCTCTCAGTGACCCATGCTCATTCCCAAACTCAGGTCACCAGCCTCATGAGCAGTAGCCCTACTGCCGTGCTGACAGGCCAGCCAAAAAGAGACATATTGTTACATGAAACTAAATAAAATCCCGTCTGTGTGATGGAAACACAATTTTCTAACAGGTGACTCTGTTGGCCATGAGTTAAATAAGGCTTCACACCCAATTTAGACTCAAAAATTATGTGGCTGGCCTATTAGAGCTGCCACAGTGTTGACACTGGTGAATTGCATTTGCAGCACCCCCATCCTGGGGTGTCAGGAGGGCTGACACAATAATGCCACACTGTCTCAGTCGGGTTCCAGAGGGTACTCTTCTCCTCTGGGGAGGGATGGAGGGTAGGGCCTCCCACTGTGATACTACCCCATGGATGACCACATGTGGCAGTGTAATTTGGAGTGCTGTGGGAGAGGTGGATCCATGCTTCCCCAACGAACCAAATGTCTCATGTCAATGATGTGCCCTTCCTCCCGCCCCCACCCCACTGGGTCCAGTGTGGGATTCTGGGGTTTGTTCTCCAAGCAGAAAGTACACTATGTGGCTGTGGTGATGCAACTTTAGGTCCACTGTTACTCAGAAGCTTTTTAAAGCAGCTTCCTTGCTGTTGCCAAGGGCTTCTGTTGCTGTGTGTGGTGTGTATGGATACCATTGTAATAATTTATTAATGCCTGACACAGCTAATTCACTGGAAAAGGCCCACCAGTCCGATGCCAACGCTAACAAAGTCCAGTGCACAATCCCCCTCCACATGGTTGGGCGTGGGGTTCTGTTTGTCTGTTACATGCTACAAAACCAGTAGCACCCCTCAGCAGAAATGTGATTTTAACTTTGTGAATTTTGCAAAGGTTACAGCGTGCTAGTCTTGGGATGTGATTCCAAAGCTATCCTGAACTTGTTTTTGTGGGATAAATTATTGATGAGCAGCACAGCGGACCCCAGAAACTGAAGTCAGGTGCACGTAATAACTTTTGACACCTACTTAACAGATGATGTGCAGCTGGGACAGGCTACTGCATGCAGGCTTTCATATACCATTCCTGATGATGCATAACTACAGAGGACAACGCGTATATATCGCCATTGTGAACCTGACTGTACTTAGTGCCTGAAATGTTGACTGACAAAAGAATCAGAGATCACACTGCTGTTTTAAAAATGTTATTACCTGTTATTGATCACTGAGGGTATAAAAATATAATTTATACTGTGGTACAGCTGCCGTATCTTGAAAACTGATGCTTCATAGAGTGATCTGTCTGCTCCACTTAATGCCTTTGGACAGAGCCCCCTATCCTGTTACTGTCCTCCGTGTTACAGATCAGATAACGTGTCTTTGATAGATACAAGATAACAGATTTAATAACTTCGATTCCACAAAAATGTAAAAGGGGAAGCATCCGATTATATGGTGAATTCTGTTTTATTTGGCAAATCAGTCTATTCTAGTTGGTAAATTTACTTATTTGATAACTGAGTAGGTATACTGATCCCAGAGACCATTTTCACGCACGACCCAGGCCATCAAGATGGCACATAGGAGCACAGTAAAGGCACAATACATGACAAGTAGTGCAGGTGAGAGCAATATAGCCGTACAGCGATACAGCCTGAGCCAATTATAGTCCGGGTACCCAGTCAGAGGCACAAGCACAGCAAAGGGCAAGATACAGGATTAGCAGTTCAAGAACACAATCATCATGACTGGTTGGGAGGATGATCCCTAGAAACATAGGAAACAGAATTTGATGGCGGATAAGGACCACTTGGCCCACCCTGTCAGGCCATTTTGCCCTACCTACAGTATCACTGCAGACCCTACTTGACCTACAACTCTATCTCCCTTCCTTTCCACTATGATTCCCCTGTGCCTGTTGTCATCGAGGTTAAGTTTAAACTCGCACATTTTTTTTCAACCTTCGGAATTCTTAATTCCTGATCCATATTTGGACAGAAAACCAGCATTGATATTCTCTTTCCCAGATTTGTGCATCACTTTAAATTTAAATGGCTGCAGTGCCAGATACCACCATGTGATTCTAGAATTTTTATCCTTCATTTGGTTAAGCCAACAGAAAGGATTGTGATCTGTTACAAGTACAAAGTCAGTTCCTAGGTAAAACTTAAGGGACTCCATGGCCCACTTTGCTGCAAGTCATTCCTTTACAATGGTGGTGTACATTTTCTCTCTGTCATGCAATTTCCTACTTATGTATAGACCAGGATGTTCTTTCCCATCTATATGCTGACTCAAGACTGCACCTAGGCCTACCTCTGATGCATCTGTTTGTAACAAAAATGGTTTCTCAAAGTCTGAGCTTCTTAAAACAGGGACTGAACATAATGCAGCCTTAATGGCTTGCAAGTCTTGTCACACTCTGGGTCCAGTTCACATTATTTGGGAACCTTTTCTTTTTGAGTTCAGTGAGGGGAGTAGCTAACTCGGCAAAGCTGGGAACAAATCTCTGATAATAACCAGCTAGCCCTAAAAATGACGACATGTTTCTTGGTTTGGGGGACAGAGCTGTTAGCTACAGCTTCTATCTTGGAAACCTCTGGCTTAAATTCTCCATTTCCCAAAACACAGCCCACATATCTTGTTTCCTGCATGTCCAATGCTCACTTGGTAGGATTAATTGTCAGACCTGCCTTTTTGATCAATTGGATAACTGCTTGTAGGTGTTCCAGGTGGCTTTTCCAATCTGGACTATATACCATTACATCATCCATGTTTCTATTCTTTAATTCATTGCGAATGTCAACTATTACTTTCTTTTCTTATTTACAATTATTTTACCATATCCTGTTTAGTCTAAACCTGTTGATCTGCTTTCTCTATGTATACTGTTTTGCCAGAAGGCAGTATAGCGCAATGGTCTAAGGCTCTGAACTGCAAATCTGGTGACATCCAGCAGACCAGACCTGGGTTTGAATCCCACAGCTTCCACTTGCATACTGTGTGACCATGAGCAAATCACTTAACCTCCTTGTGCTCCCAGGTCGCTTCTGTAAAAAAGCTTTCAGCTTAGTGTGCTATGCCTGGTTAAACAACTAAATTAAAAAAAAATACTTTTTGTTGTTAACCTGTTGCTGCTGACGTGGAACCTTTATAAAATAGCTTTAAGCTCAAAGGTATTTGTAATCCTAGATCTAAATAAATAAATAAAAATCCAGGTATGCAGCACAATAACCAGTATGAGGAGATAAAATTACATCCATGTACCGCTGGAATGTAGCGGGTGCACCATGTAAACCAAATGGCATGATGGCAAACTGATAGAATCCTATAGGAGTGGCAAATGCAGTTCTGTCTCTGGATTCTTTAGCTAGGGGAATTTGCCAGTAACCCTTGGTGAGATTGAGGATACTGATATACTTGGCACTCCCCAGTCTGTCCACCAAATCATCTATTCTAGGCATAGGATAACTGTTAAATTTTGACACTTGATTAAGTTTCCTAAAATCAAGGCAGATTCTTACACCCCCTTCTTTTTTGTTTACAATCATCACTGGTGATGACCGTGCACTTCTCGACTCTTCTATGATACCCAATTCTTTCATAGAAACATAAACATAGAAACATAGAATTTGATGGCAGATAAGGACCGCTTGGCCCACCCAGTCTGCCCATTTCCCTACCTACTGGATAAGCTGCAGATCCTAGTTAACCAGCAGCCTACTTCTTCTTACCCCCAACCCCCAGAATTGCCTTATGACTGTCCCATGCATGCTTGAATTCCACCACTGATTTTGACTCCACAACCTCCTCTGGAAGGCCGTTCCATGCATCCACAACCCTCTCTGTGAAAAAATACTTCCTTAAATTACCTCTGAGCCGCCCCCATCTTCAAATTGTGCCCTCTTGTTCTTGCACACCTCTTTTTGAGAGATGCTACCCTCTTGGACTTTGTTGATTCCCTTGAGGTACTTGAAACTTTCTATCATGTCCCCTCTCCCTCCTTTCCTCGAGGCTACACATAAGCTCCTTAAGTCTCTCTTCATATGTCTTCCGGTGCAGACCCTGCACCATTTTAGTTGCCTCCTCTGGACAGCTTCCATCCTGTCTATGTCTTTATGGAGATTGGGTCTCCAGAACTGCACACAGTACTCCAGATGGGGTCTCACCAGCTGTCTGTACAGAGGATAATAACTTCCTGTTTTCTACCGTGATGCCTCCCTATGCATCCCAGTAACCCCCAGCCCTCCTTGCTGACCTCTCACATTGCTTGCCCACCTTTAGGTCATCTGATATGACTACCCCCAGGTCCCTTTCCATTTTTGTTGTTGTTAGTATCTCACCCCCCATTGTGTACTCTTCCCCTGGGTTTTTGTTTCCCAGGTGCATTACCTTGCACTTCTTAGCATTGAATCTAAGCTGCCATACATTTGACCATTCCTCTAACCTTGCCAAGTCCCTTCTCATCCTTTCCACCCCACCCTGTGCATCAACTCTGTTGCAGATCTTAGTGTCATCTGCAAAGAGACATACTTTTCCTTCCAGTCCTTCCGCAATGTCGCTTATAAAGACACTGAAGAGGACCGGTCCTAATACTGAACACTGCGGTACCCCACTAGTAACCCTCCTTTCTTCTGAGTGGACTCCATTTACTATTACTCTCTGTGTCCTATTCTCCAGCCAATTCTTTACCCAGGCTGTCATCTTGGGACCCACTCCCAGGCTGGCTAACTTGTATATTAATCTTTTGTGTGGGACTGTGTCAAATGCCTTGCTAAAGTCTAGGTAGGCCATGTCCACAGCCCCTTCCTGATCTACTACTTTGGTCACCCAGTCAAAGAAATCTATCAGATTTGTCTGGCATGACCTTCCGCTGTGAATCCATGCTGCCTAGGGTCCTGTGCCCTCTGGCCACTAGATACTCGACAATTCTTTCCTTCAGAGTGATTCCATCATTTTCCCTATCACTGAGGTTAAACTAACAGGTCTGTAGTTTCCTGCTTCTGCCTTGCTCCCACTTTTGTGAAGGGAATCACATCTGCCCTCCTCCAGTCCTCGGTGCCACCCCATCCTCCCATGATTTGTTAAAAGGGTAGTCAGTGGTGTCACTAGTTCTACCCTTAGCTCTTTAAATTCAGGGATGAATCCCATCAGGCCCCATTGCTTTGTCCGCCTTCAGTTTTAAGAGTTCTTTCAGAACCCTTTCTTCTGTAAATGGGCTGGTATCAACTTCTGTATCCAGAGTGTTACTACTGTTTGTTTTATGTACCTCCCCTCTTCATTTGTAAATACTGAGCAAAATATTTGTTTAGTATCTCTGCCTTTTCACAGTCTCCTCTGCCCACCCTCCTCCCTTATTAAGCCTCACTATCCTTCCCTTGGTCTTCCTTTGCTCCTGATGTACCTATAAAGGTTTATCCCCTTCTTAACTGAGTTGGCTATCTTTTCCTCGGTTTGGGCCTTTGCTGTTCTGACTGCCTTCCCAGCCTCCTTTTGCTTTAACTGATACAGTTATCTGTCCTGCTCCTTCTGCAATTCCTTGTACTTCCTGAATGCTTTCTTTTCTCTTGAACCTTCACTGCCACTTCCTTTGAGAACCATAGTGGTTTCTTACATCGTCTTGTTTTGTTTATTTGCTTCACACAAGGCTCGTTACCTCTGTGATGGCAGTTTTATTATTCCCCATTGTTCTTCCACCCCTCCTTCCTGCCCATTTGCTAGTGCATTCCTTAGGCACTCACCCATTTTGGCAAAGTCAGCCCTCCTAAAGTCCAGTACTTTTGTCTTTGTATGGCTTGACTCTATTGCTGTGTTTATTGTGAACCATACTGTTCGATGGTCGCTAGTTCCCAGATGGCTACCCACTTACATCTGTGATCCTCTCTCTCTCCATTTGAGAGAATCAAGTCTAATATTGCTCCCTCTCGAGTGGGCTCCAGTACTAGTTGTCTAAGGCATGCCCCCTGTAGGGCATCTAGAATAACTGCACTCTTCGAAGTGGCAGCTGCAACTGCACTCCAGTTAACATCTAGCATATTCAGATCACCCATCAGCAATAACTCCCCTTTTTCTGCCATTCTAAGTATACTTTCTATCATTTCCCTGTCCATTTCCTCCCCCTGAGAAGGGGGTCTGTATACAACCCCTGTGCGTATTGTGGTGCCATTGCCTGTCTCCAAATTTACCCACAGTGCTTCTTCTCCTCCCTGTTTACCCTTTTGTTCTGTTGCTTTTATTCCTTCCCTTATGTAAAGAACTCCTCCTCCTCCTCTTTTACCCTCCCTGTCCCTCCTGTACACAGTGTATCCTGGTATGTTTATGTCCCAGTCATGGCTTTGTGTGTACCATGTTTCTGTGACTGCCACGATATCCAGATGTTCCTCCTCCATCAAGGCCACTAATTCAGGAAGCTTGTTACCCAGACTACGGGCATTAGTACTCATTGCTCTCCATTTTTTGATGGCTTTACCTTCTGTTGCAGCATCCCCCACTGACCGTTCTACCTCAGTCTTTTTCTCATTTAGTACCCTGTTTTGTGAGGAGAGGCTGGGATTTTCCTGCTGCTTGTCAGTGCCTCCCCTTGACTAGTTTAAAAGCTTGCCAATGAAGCATTTAAACCGATTGCTCAAAAGACTTGTTCCCTTCCTGGACAGATGCAGAACATCCTGGCAGTATAGGCTGGTGTCCCCCCAGGTGGAACCCCAGTCCCCAATGAAGCCAAACCCCTGTGCTCCGCACCATTTTTTCAACCATTCATTAAACTGCATGGTGCCAATTACCCTTGCCTCCCCCATGCTTCTGACAGGCAGCACCGCTGAGAAGGATACTGTGTGTGCTACTTGTCTTAGGTCCCTCCCCAACCCTGCAATGTCCTCCTGCACTGCTCTAATCTCATGATGAGCCAAGTCATTTGTCCCTAGGTGGACAATTACGTCCAGCTCGGAATCTCTTGCAGCTGTTCTCGTGATCCTGAGGATGCGCTTCCTGTCCCTCCAAGCCATGGCACCAGGCAGGCACCTTACTTCATTTTTCCCAGTTCCCCCCCCATTTTATACCCCTAATAATTGAGTCCCCCACCAGGAGCTGCTTCCTTTCCCTGTGGTGTCCTCTGCCTCCTTCGTGTGGGCCTCCCTTGTGACAGTTATCATCAGTCTTCTCTGCGGGTGCATCCATAGGGGAGCTATGCTCCCCCAGAATGGTGTATAGATTGTGGAGTGGAACAACTGACTGGGTGTGCCTGTTCCACCCTCCTCACCCTCCCTGAGCCCACTGTGGTCCAACTGCTGTGCTTTCTTCGCAACCTTTGAGGTAGTGGTGGTGGCGCTAGTGCTCCCTGGATGGGGGAGGTTCCTTCCTACTGTCCAGTGTGGCCTGGGGAAGGTTTCTTACTAATGTCAGTGCGGCCTGAGACAGGTAACTTCCTCCCTCAGGGCAGATAGTTGTCTGCAAATAGGGCAGCATCTCAGCCTCCAGAAAGACTCCCGGAGACTTCTGCCCCACAGCCATTACATTGCACTACTCCCCACATGTTTATCTAGTTTTTTTTATTGTATTTGTGTGTGTGTGTGTGCATGTGATTTGTTATATAGAAATATATATATATACAATATGTATGCTTATATTGTCAGTGCAGTGTGCTAGAGAGGATATGACAGTGAAATGCACCTTGCACTCGAGAAATGATGTCAGAACCTCAGGTATAAAGGAACTATTTCAGGGGTGGGTGGGGTGAGGGGTGGGAAGGGGTTGGGCCTAAACTGTGTCCTCACAAAACAATCAACTAAAAGCTTTCACCCACCGCTGCGATGAGTGCCTTCCTGTCAGCAAGATACCCTACACAACAATTTGACAGATATTTCCTTAACTGCTTCAGTTCTTAATCGCTCTGGTAATCTGTATGTTTTTTTTTCCTAATATGACGAGCATTCTTTGTCACTATTACGTGCTCGACCCGGTACTGTGGTAAAAGTACTGTTAAATGTCTTTAGCTAGTTACAGATTTCTGCGGTTTGTTTGGAGGTTAAGGAAACATTCGTCTTTACAGCATCAGCAGTTACAGTCTGTTCCAGTCTATCATAAGCTACATCAATATCTTCTTTATCAGTTTCTGGAAAAATTAGCAAAGCAGCCTTTGGTGTTTTTTCAACCCATTTCTTGAATAGATTAGCATGGTATATCTTAATAGGATTTTTCTCATCGGGGTCTCAATCTCAGTTAACTGTACCAGTACATCTAAGCACTTTATAAGGCCCTTGCCACTTCATTAACAGTTTATTTTCTGTAGTGGGTAACAGTAGCAAGACCTTTTCACCTGGCTCAAAAACTTTTTCTTTTACCCCATAGTCATAATACACCTTCTGCTGGTTTGGGGCCTCTTCCTGATTATTATGGGCGATTTCAACATATTTTGCCAGCTTGTTTCTCAGGGCACACATATAAGATATAATAGATTGTTTCTGATGGGGGTTATCTTCCCATGTTTATTTTATTACATCTAGTGTCCCTCTAGGTTGTCTACCATACAGCATTTCAAATGGTAAAACACCAGTTGATGCCTGTGGCATTTCTCTGTAAGCAAATAGCAGGTAAGGCAAGTAATGGTCCCAGTCTTTCCCCTCCCCTTTTACAAAACTTTTTAATGTGTGTTTTAGGGTTTGATTAAAACGCTCAACAAGACCGTCTGTCTGAGGGCGATAAGGAGAGGTTCTTATGGCAGTGATACCTAGTAGTCTGTACAGCTCCTTAAGTAATGCAGCACCAAAATTACTATCCTGATCAATAATAATTTCTTTAGGGATGCACACACTGCTGAAAATTTTGGCAAGCTCTGCTGCCACTTTTGAGGCTGTGACAGTATGCATTGTAACAGCCTCTGGGTATCGCGTAGCATAGTTACATACTACCAAAATGAACCAATTACCCTTTTTACTTTTGCCTAAGAGGCCAACCACATCCATTGCAATTCTCTCAAAAGGCACATCTATCAAGGGTAGGGGCACCAGGGGCACCTTGTCTTTTTTAGTCACTGGGGCTACTTTCTGACACTCAGCACAAGAACTGCAATAGGTAGCAACATCTTCATGAATTCCAGGCCAGTAAAATCTATACAGCAATCTGGCAAGGGTGCGATCCCTCCCCAATTGACCAGCCATAGGACTATCATGTGCTATCTGTAACAACTCAAATCTATACTTTTGTGGTATAACCAATTGTTCTTTCTGGTTCTGTGTCTGCGGTTTAACCAAAACTCTGTACAGTAACCCATTACATTTTTTAAACATAGGTTCACCCGGTTTTAGTTTCACCCCTAGCTGCTTAAAATAACCCTGGAGAGACACATCATTAGCTTGCTCTGAAAGAAAATCACAATCAGTTATCAGTTTAGTTTCAGCGTTTTCATATGTTAACCCCTTATGTTCATCAGTCTTTTGTTGCCACTATTTCTTCAGGCGTCATCTTTCTTTCCTGGATTTCTGGCTCTTGGAGTTGTGCTCAAACAAATCTGAATCAAAATCAGCAAAAGAAAAAGAGTCCCCACCATCTGAGATTTTCTTTGCCCGAGCTCTTGTCACCACAGCTGCTGAAACATCAGGATTTACTCCCTCTTTTGATTAACTCAGTAAATCCTGGAAAGTAATTTCCAATAATCACAGGTACAGGTAACTTAGGTACTACTCCCACTTTCATTTGGTGTGACACCCCATTAATAGTGAGAGTCATTTGGCTGGTAGGATAGTATTTAGTGTCCCTGTGGATGCAGATGACACCAGTACCTGGTCATTTTGGACACTGTTTTCCCAGCACTTCAATATGCACTAGTGTCTGTCTGCTTCCTGAATCAATAAGTCCCTTCACAGTCTTATCTCCCACCTTCACATCTGTTATGAACTTGCCCCTATTTGCTAAGGACAAATCTGCTTCAGTGTCACTCTTAGGGCAATATCTTGCAATATGATCTGGCTTATTACAGTTATAGCAAATAATGTTTTTTTGAGCAGATTTGTTACCCCCACCAAAGTTCTTATCAGACTTGGAGTTTAAATGGGAAAAAGAAGGTCTTACCAGTGCTTACTATTACCTCACTGCTATGGCATTTGTCTGACCATTTGGTAGTCCTCAGCCAAAGAAACAGCCTTTTCCTCACTTTTTGGTCGGTGTTCCTTTACCCAAAGCTGCACATCTGTAGGTAGGTAGAATGCTGATGAATTTCTTCATTGCAAATGTGTTGATGATCTGTGGGACTGTTTTGCTTTCTGGATGGAGCCATTTTATCAGGAGTTCTCTGAGTCAGGTGAAGGCATCTCAAGGACTGTCGACTGAGTTGTACTTCAGAGATCGAAATCTCTGCCTGTAGGTCTCTCCTGAGATGTCATACCTTTTCAGGATTTCGCTTTTCACCAGGTCAAAGTTGTCTGACTGGTGCAGTGTCCATATTGCTGTAGGCAAGTTGGACTTTCCCTGTCAGGTGAGGTACCAGTCTGATTGCCCACTGTTGCTTTGGCCACTGGCAACCCTTTCAAATGTTGTCGGGTATGCTTCGATATCATCCGAGGGACACAACTTTGTAAGTTTAATGTATTTCATGTTGCCTGTGTCCTGTTGCTTATTTGGATCTGTGCCCGATCCTCTGCCTTTGATAGCCTGCAAGGCATCCCGCCACCACTGCATCTCTTCTCTTCTTTGCTGCTCCAGTTGTTGCATTTCTTCTCTTTTCTGTGCTTCTAAACGTTGAATCTCTTTTTCTCTCTGCTTCTCCATCTCTTTTTGTTGTATAGCCCACCATTTGAAAAAGGCAGTCATGCTTTCAGGTTCTGTCACTGCCTGTTCTTTTTCTGTAACTGGTGCTACCTATACAGTCTCAGCTTGGACTTCTATCTCTAGTGGCAACCCATGCTTTCCCTAGGGAGGTGGTTTACAAAGAGGGAGAATAAGATTGGACCAAGTATAGACCATTGGGGGACCCCACTATTAGCCTCAAGAGTGTTGGAGGTAACCCCCCTGTACAGACCACTTGGGATCTCCCAGCGAGGTAGTTGCCAAACCAGGCTGTGATTGTTGCTAATAATCCACAGCAGTGCAGGTTTTCTAAATGGATGCCGTGGTCCACAAGATAAAAGGCGTTTGACAGATCCAAGAAAATTACTTGCTGTTTTATTCTGTTTTATTGGACAAAGTACTGTTTTATTTGATGCATTTACTCTATTTTATTTAACAAATTACTCAGTACTAATAGTTAGTTCTTTACGTATTAAAGGAGAACAGTGTTGCACCTGTAAGCCATTTTTGCTGTAGAAGATGTTTTTAAAATGCTGCTTTCAATTCTGCTCTTGTTCCAGCTTCACCAGGCTTTTAGTTTGCTGTGTGGGTTTGCAGGGCTCCCAGTTCAGTTTTTTTTTTGTAATTAATATTTATTAGATTTTTCAAAGTGTGGACACAACAAAAGTACAGGACAGAAGGCAAGTGAGTATAATAAAACGGCAGTTTAATAACTGAGTTTATAAAACGGCAAGAAAAAATCTAGAAATTTCATTGACTGAGAGATATCACTTGACCGTGCATTAAATTTCTATAAATGCAGTCAGGTGCTGAATCTCATTTTCCTCCCCAAACAACCTACTTAGAGCCAATATAAAAATGTAATAAGCCGCTCTAAGGTGTGCATCACAGGATTTCAATGCACTTTCCAGGGGTGTAAGGACACTCCACCTTCGGCCTCATGCCTTACTACACCCCTGGGGCACGCATTAATATCCTATAATGCACTCCCTCTCATGGCTTATTACTTATATATAATAACTGGTCAGCAATTTTTGCTATGGGCTGACTGAGTTATTATTTGCCATTATAACCCATGGGTTATAACAGCGAGTACAAGCCAAGTCACTCAAAACAAAGCCGCTCCCTCATTGACTAATGCTCTGTGGGCGGGCTGAACAGTCACACAAACATGGCGGCTCCATATCTCGCTTATCGAGGAACCGCCATAACATCTTTGAACTCTGGAGAGTTATTTTTTATCTCACTTAATAACAGTAATCTGGATGATCCTGCCATCTATCTATTTTAAACTCTGAGTGACCTAGGTCTGGTAAAGAAATAAAAATTACGTACCTATCGTAATTATGATCTTTCTGTGTATCTTCACCATTCATCACAGATGGGTACTGGCCGGAGATCAGGATCCCAGGAGCCTTTTTTTTTAAAGGATAGGCGGAGTCGATGCAGCATCGGCGCTGCCCTCGAGGCCGACTTACTACGTGGCGCTCGAGGATTAGCCGTTAGGCTGTGTCGACTCCGCCTGCCTACCAGTTCTGAGTCGCCGGAGAGGTAAGAGGAAGGGATGGAGGGTGGGACAAGAGAGTCCAAGGGACAGAAAAAGGAAGAGAAAAACTGAACTAAAAGGAGAAATAATGACTGAGAGGACAGCATAGAGGAAGTAAGACTAAGGGGATTGGGTAGGTGCCCCAATCTCTGGAAAAGGAAGAAGGAGGAAGGGGGAGAATTTAGGAGAGAGTGAGAGGTAACTAGGATCCAGGACCCTTGTCCGTCACCAGACTGTATAGGAACTGCAAGGAGTAGCAAAGCTCATTTGCCAGAATTCAAGCCACAGAATAACTGGCAATACCCCAAAAGCAGAGTCGGCTATTCTGGAGAAGGACAGGGTACAGGGACTCAGTACTCTCTCTGTAAAGATATTTGGTGAAAAAAAGGGAAGTTCTTTTTTTTTTTAAGTTAGATGGATAACAGAAGGAGGGCAACCACCAGCTCTCACCCGTGGGAATGAAGATATGTAGTAGAGGGAAGGGTGCCACTTCCCGAACTGCACCGTTAGAAGAAACTACCCCCTGTGTGTCCCAACTTTACCCCGCTCAAAAAGAGGGGTAAGCACAGAGGGAGGAGGATCCAGAGACTGAAGCCCCAGGGGGATGGCGGGCGGGATTGTGATGAATGGTGAAGATACACAGAAAGATCATAATTACGGTAGGTACGTAATTTTTATATCTTTATCTGTGTCAGTCTTCACCGTTAATCACAGATGGGTGAGTACCAAGCCCCCGAAGGGGGTTGATTCATTGCACCCTAAGGGACAGAGTCCCTTAGCCCTCAGTGGGTGACACACTAAGGGGGGGAACCTTCTGGGCCTGAAGAGACCCGAGAGTGGGGAGAGCAAGACGGGGTTCCCCTGAGGGGGAAGGAAGTTGCCCCAACAAACGTCGTCTCGCCCTACGGGAAAAGAGATAGGTTCCCTGGTGAGCGGAGCAAATCACCCTACGCCGGGCCAAGGGTGACAACCGGGAAAGGCGAAGCTACGCCGATCTCCTGGTGCAGATCGCTGTCCCTGCGACCCTGGTAGCTACCTCATTGGTGTCGTAAGATGCCCTTGCTTGGTGCCTTGCTAGCTCCAGACCACGTGCAGAGAGTGCGATGGCTTGCCTGGTTTGCTCCAAGTCAGGCAAAGCAGCTAGGATCTGACCTAGCGCTGACCACAAGAACCTGTTGTAGGCTGCATAGTGGGCCTGATGAGCAGAGATGGAGAGAAGCAACCGTGCCGAGTAGAAAGTCCTCCTTCCCCAGAAATCAAAATCCAAAGAGTCCTGATCTGGGGGCCGGTCACGGTGGAGGGCGCAAAGCCCATCAGGGGTGTCCAGGTGCGTCAATCTGGACTGTGGATGAGGCATAGAACCTGGTGACTCCAGGGGAGCGCAGTACCTCTGGCTGAGGTCCCTACGGGCAGGAACTCCAGAGAAGGGCCTCTGCCAGAAACGCATGGACGCCTCCCGAAAGGGAGCAGGCCAGGGCAGCACCACAAGGGTGGCCTCACCAAAATCGCCTAGAAAGGCGTGCGCCGCATGCTCAGGATTTCTGACCGACAGGGGAGAAAGGTGAAGGTCCTCCATCATCCTCACGAGGAAGCGCTGATACTCGGAGAGATCAGCGGCAGGAGAGATATGGACAGATGGTTCCTCTCCCCCAGAAGAGGGGGATGAGGAGCTGGAGGTCACCATGCGTTCCGAGGGTGGCTGCTCAGGGGGAGGTTGAAAAACCTGGCTGTCCATGGCCCTAATGTAGGCAGGGAACCGAGCAGCCATCGCTCTGAACTGCTCCCAGGTGAGAGGGCTGCTAGGACCAAGAATGCCTGGGAGCGCTGAAGAATGCGGCAGAGGGATAGGGGCAGAGCCAAGAGAAGAAGTCGGCTGACCTCTGCCAGAGCTAGGGAGCGGACCATGGACAATCGAGGAGGGTGTCCCGGAAGACTCCACAGCCGACAGCTGTACAACCACGTTGGTACTGCCTAGGCTGCGCCCAGAAGAATCCCCCCAGTGAGGCGACCGGGGCCATATAGATCCAGAAGGACGGTCCCCTGCCTCCAAAGAATGGGACCCCCTCAAGGAACTGGAAGGGGAAGGGTGGAAGTCCACACTTCGGCTTCGTCCAGGGCCAGGTTGGACCCCAGAGAAAGGCCGATGTGCCGACCCCACACCCCTCGACCCCTCAGAGTCTGAGAGGGTCCTGGTCCTTGAGAGGGCCAGCCTAGGTAGCGGACAGCTCTGGGCTGCCCCCGAAGGGGAGACCCAGGGAGCAGCACCCTCCCCTCCTGTAGACTTCCCGATGGGCCCCAAAGTTGGGTGATCGAGACACACTACGGGAAGGGGTACCACCGCCGAGGGGTCAAGGAACCCTCCAAGGCCAGGTTGCATGGCAATGGTGGCATGCACCATAGCCTGCTGGTCAGTACCACTAACCCCAACCTTGGGGAGAACCTGACGCTCCTCAGAAGGGGGCTGGCTGTGACTCGTCGTCGAGACCACTGGCTCGCCCTCCTCTGCAGACAACCCCAAAGGGTGTGACTGCCCATCCCACTCCGAGCCCGACTCCGAAGAGGTAGAGTCTGAGGCCCTAAGCCAAACGGTAGGAGGGCGAGGGAAGGCGACCTTACCAAGAAGCCCAGTAGTCAAAGCAGTGGCCGAGGCGGCACCCGTGCCCTCCACAGCCCCACAAGCGGGGCTGACAGAAGGCGGCAGGGCAGCTCGGGCCAAAGGTCCTGAGCCAGGGCCAGCTGTGGCGCCGTCAAGTCCACTGGCACCAGGGGCGGTACCAGGAACAGAGATGGCGCCGACGGCAGCCCCAGCAACAGCCTCGGCGCCGACGACACCACCAGGCCCCTCGGCGCCATGAACAGCACCAAGGACCGAAGCGGCGCCGCTGGCTCCAAAGGCGGACTCGGCGCCGAACACGGCACCGCTAGGCTCCTTGGCGCCGCAAGCAGCACTGAGAGCACCAACAGCACCGAGGGCGGCACCGACAGATGACTCCGAAGGCCCCATGGCGCCGTGCTCAACCTCGGCGCCGAGGCGAGACATGGCGAAAGGCAACGCTGAATCCAGGGTCATGGCACCGTGAGCAGCGTCGGCGCCGAAAACCCACGGCGCTGAGAGACGAGTCGGCACTGTCGTCGGCGGCGACAGAGCCCACGGCACCGCGAATGGCGCCGAAGGCCTCGACAGCGCCGACCGATGGCATTGAGGACGGCATCGACCCGGCCTTCCGGACCGCGGGAGCGACACTGAAACCTTCACCCCAGGCGATTGCCATGTGGCGCCCCGCCCGCGCCCGGGAGGAAGGGGACGGGCCTCCTGCACGTGGGAGGAGCCTCGCCAAGGCTAGGCTACAAAAAGATGAGGCTCTCTCCTCCTCGGTCCGTATAGAACCGGAGGGACCCGGAGGAAGAGCCGAGAGGCGCGGCTTAGCCCGACGAGCGTAACCCTACCCCGAAACGCGGAGTCATTTCTACTTTAAACACGCGCTGTTCTAGGACGGCGGTCCGCGGAGAAGCAGGCATCGCATTTAATCCATGTCGGAAGTGGCCAAGACATGCGAGACACCGGTCATGCTGGTCGGTAATGGAGTACTTGCGGCCGCACAGGCACCGACGCATAGGGGGCCGCCCCACCTTAGAAGGTTTCTTGCCCTCCGACCGCAACATGACCTACGGAAAAAAACACCAAAAACAGACTCGACGTCGCTATATTTTAAAATAAATGGAAAGATCTTACCGGCGACGTCGAGTGGAGGCAGAACCCAGAACTAGCAGGAGACCGACAGACTGTCGAACGCACAAATGCGAAAGGCTAAGGCCTAAAACTGTCAAATTTCTTCAGATGGCTTCCCACGGGAGCGACTTCGATGGCGGGAGACAAGAACTGGTAGGCAGGCGGAGTTGACACAGCCTTAACGGGTTAACTGAGCGCCACGTAGTATCGCCGGCTTCGAGGGTGCGCCGATGCTGCATCGACTCGCCTATCCTTTTAAAAAAAAAAAAAAAGGCTCCCACGGGGTCCTGATCTCCGGCCAGTACCCATCTGTGATGAATGGTGAAGACTGACACAGATAAGATCAACAGGGACTTTTGCTTAAGGAGTCACAGTCATCAACTAATGTTAACATATCCTAAAAGTAACAACAGAAGATTGTTTAACACACAAAGAATAATACCCATATGGAACTCCCTCGCAAGAGACATGGTTGAAGTGAATTCCTTTAGCATTTTTAAATCTAAACTCAATAAATATTTACTACCGGATTTGGGCAAATAGTACCCAGCCTCGCTGGAGATGCACGACCATGGGCCAACAGCCTACTGTACAGCTAATAAATTCCTAGTATAAACTCCTAGTATCTGGTTAATCCTGCTCTTCATTCCCTACAAAATGGGGGCCATGGCTTCACACACAGTGCCAGCCCGATCTGTAAAGTAAACAGCCTGATCACAACAGCGGCTTGAAACTACAAGTAAAAAAACAAATAAATAAAATGTCAAGAAAAACAAAGTACAAAAAATAAATAAATTACTTAAAGAGGGATGGGGAGACAGACCGTGTGTGTGTGTGTGTTTGTGTATGTGTCAGCGTGAGTGAGACACAGGGACACCACAGCAAGGCTGGAAATAATTGCTGACCAACAATTATAAAACACAAAATATGGGGACGTGTGTCTCCAACTCAAATTTAATGGTTGCCCTCGGTGTAGGATGTTTTAATAAACCTTTATGTAGCATCCCACACCTCGGGCAGCCATTAAATTCCCCATTATGCACACTTCCCCATCCATTATTGTATATATAATAGCTGCAAATAACGAACACAGCTATGGAGACAAATCAGTACTCAAGCCAGTCTTTCTTGTTGTTTTCTATGGTGGTGGTGTAGAGCAGTGGGTAGTGGAGAGGAGGAGTCAGAATGGCCAGTTTTCCTTAGGGCACAAGGAAAAGCCCAATGCTATAAACAGAAGCAATGAGCGGCACCAGCGTTTATCAGAAACCAGGGGCTAGATTTTCTAAAACCCCTGAAATTATCACAGCAGCGGGAAAAACTTGTGCAAGTGGGGCTTCACTTACAGAGCCAGTTTTTCCCGCATGCACTGTGCTTTCAGAAACAGTCATTTGGCCACAGGCTCCATGATTTATGGTAGCCTGTGGCTGTTTTTCCGGCACAGCTGCGTCAGAATGCTACACCTGGTAGAACCAGACAGAACATCCCCCACAGCATGCGCTGGATATTGGAATGTCTGCCATTGTAGAGATTTTTTTTCCGCACCAGCGATTGCAGAGTGGGACTTAGTCCTAAACTGGGCTGACAATCCAGCCCCTGTTGTGTACTGTTAAACATTTAATCTTGTAAAGATCAGAAACAGATGTTTGCCACATCTCCTTCGTGGGAATTGCACATGTTAACCATAACTTTGTAATCACCTTTTTTGCTATTGAAACTCCCCCACAAATGGGGGTTCCCAAAAAGTCTTCCTTGAGCTTGCCTAAATGCTCACTGCCAGGCTGGTGTCCTGCGTTTAGCAGTTTAAATGTGATTACCAGAGCCTGTATAGCCTCTGTGTACTGTCTCTTTATGAGCTGCCTAATTGCAGTTTAAGTAATCTGAGAAGGAGCTCTGTTGAAAGATGTAACTATTTGCTGAAAACCATTTAGAATGATAATGATAATGTAGTTTGTCTAACCTGCTTTCTTTGTAGCAAGGACTGTTTTGTTTGTCTCCACTATTTTGGTCCTGGACTGCAAATTGGACCAATCAGTTCTCGTGGGACCTAAAATGTAGCCAAACTACATGAGCTGTCTGAATTCAAAATCTATAGGAACTGTGGTTTGAGTTTTTGTGCCTGTTTTGAAACTGAAGGGGGAGCTCTTGCTTTGACTGACAGCCAAATCAGCCAACCAAATCTTTTGGATCCTGGGGAAGTCCCGTGCTGCTTGCAGTTTTCAGTTAGAACTAAGCTGGAAGCTGAGCAAGAAGGAGCTGAAGTGTTTTCTGAGCAGCTATCCTGAGTGGATTCGCATGGGAGAACTCTGAAAAGGCTACGTTTTTGGCCTGTATGCTGGTGTGCTGCTCCTGAGGGGGAGAGAAGAGAATTATTTTGGACTAAATCCAAGTTTGTGTGACTAAAGTAAGCTAATGAAGTGGGCCAGGCTCAACCTGAAGAAGACCGAATATTTTTGCTGAATGCGATCGGCCTGTCAGGAGTTCCAGCTACCCCTAAGCTCCCGGTGTGTACAGAGACTTTGCGAATGTGCCCGGGGAGCACTTTGCCTGGTACAGTAGAATTCCCGTACGTGTAAATGTGCTATGAGCTGCTAGTGGGTTGTGAGTTAGTTCCTCACTTGCTGGAAGCTGTATCCAGCCCAAAACGGACTGCTTTCGAACTTGTCTCCATGCGGTCTAGGCTTTGCCAGACTGGCCCAGTCAGACTACCCACTGCACAGAGAAGCCATCGACGAGAGACCTGCCTGGGATCAACTCCCTGCTCCACGCCTGAACAGGAACAACGCCTCTGCGACTTGTGTGGGCCCTGCTTCTCCTGGCATTCCAGATCAACCGCCTGCAGTCTCGATTTTCGTCCAGCCTGTGTCCAGTCTTGGGTATCATGAGTAAATACCAGGGTAGCGCCCTACAACAACAGCTTAATCTGAGTGTGTTATCTAATTGTCTTGTTGTTTTGTTTCCTTTATGAACTGGGCCCTCTGGCTCCGGATTACAAATATTGTGTACTGTGCATGTTGTGTTTTTCATCACAGGGCCCCAACCAGCTGCAACCCCGGGCAACTGTCCTGGCTAGCCCATCTCTTCTCTACCTGGGTACCCAGAGGTGGACTGTGTGGGGGGACTCAAAGCGCATGCATAACTGCTTGATTGATATAACCTTTAAGCTAATTAACCTGATTTTGCCCTCCTTGTTCAAGTCCCCTGAATAAATCAGATCTAACTTTTTCTGCATGTAATCTGACTGTGGTTCCAGTTTGTGCTCAAAGTACTGTACTGTTGCTATTTGCTGTGCTTAACCTTGTTTTGCAGGGGTCCCAGGGTCGAGCCAGAGGAACCAGCCTTGGTGGTAAATGCAAACAGTGTGGGTACTTGTGTGGTGTATCAGGGGTATTGTGAAAGTGATTACTGTACAGTGTTTAGGCCACTAGAGGGGAAAGAGGGGGGTTGCAGTGTCCCGGAGGGCTGTGCCCAGGTTAGCTTGACCACTACCAACCCTGGCCTCCGGGTGGAGGCACCCATTTCAGAACTCAGGCTCCTTAACCTGCTACTAGCCAAGCAGGCAGGGGTAGTAGCCCTTGGGATAGCGCCACCTAGGGGTTACACTATCGTAATTAAAGCAGCGGTGTAACAAAAAATATTTTTCCAAAAAGCTAGTTAAGCTGCAGTTAATACAAATATTAGCAAACCTGACAAATCTACTTTTCTAGGCACCTCTTTTGCCACATGCCATGCGTTTTCTTATTTTCTTGATCATAACCCTTGCCAGGTCTACAATGATACTTCTAAGCCAAATGTGGTGACCTAGTTTTCTTGTGAAAATAAAAACCTAAATCAAAACATTTATAAAATACTCACACTTCGCCAAAACTAGAAATTACCACCAATTAAAACTGCAAGATGCCTGTAATGTTTTATGGTATTAAAAAAAGGTAGGGTCAAATGTTTTGCCCAGTTCCATGGTACTGTTGCTTTAAAATCTGTAACGATTTAGTTTAGTTTAGTTTATTGTTCTAGGAATTATTACCTTTGCGCCAATGGCTCTTTCACAAAGGTTCCACGTCATCAATGTACAAAACAAACAAGACATGTTACATAGAATGGTCAGTTAATTATAAAGGTTTCAATAAGCCAGTATAATACAGTACATCACAGGAAAAAAACAAAACATTGGAGGAATGGTGAAGGTGGGAAGGGTAGGAGGAGATATGGGGAGGGGAGCAGACTTAGAGTAGTTAGAGGTACTCAGATGCCTTTGTCAAGAAAGGAGCAGAGGAGGAGGAGGAGGATGAAAAACAGTAAAAACAGCCATGAGGGAAGAATCATTAGTCAAGGCAGTCACAGGAGCTAGAGGCTAAGAGGTGAGAGGTGAGAGTAAAGCATAGATCTGAAAGCTCCTAGTGACGTGGAGGATATAATGAGCAAGCTCAGGGCATTGTACCAGCTGGGGGCACGACAGGCAAAAGATCTTTGGCCCTGTGTGGTCCGGCATCTGGGGACCTGGAGAGGCTGGTGTTCCGATCTTCCGGTGGGACGGATGCTGGTATTCAGGCAAAGTAGGTCTTGGATACACGTCAGAGTGCCGCCCAAGCCTCGCCTCTCATTTAATGTTTGGGGGAGGGAATAGAAAGTAACACCAATGATAGGGTAACTAGATTTGGGATTTCAAATCTGTTGCCTATATCTCGTGGTACTACCTGTCAGTATGGGCGTAAAGGAGAACATCCCCAACCCCAGCAGAGTCTGACATTTTCCTTTGAACCTCTGGTGGATTTTCCTGTTCAATCAAATCAGTCAATCAAAATCTTTATTTTACCAGGTAAAACACACCTTTGAGTAAACTCATTTACAAGATGGACCTGGACAGGTACATGATCAAACACAGACTAATATTACAAAAACTAAAATAAAGGCATTGCATACAATAGAATAAGATACACTTATAAATATGTATACTAAGAGAACACTTATAGATAGCAGTCACATAGCAATACATGCATTGAACATACCGGCATAACAAAGGACAATGTTTACATGGAACAACTAAGGTGGAGAAGGGAGGGAGGGAGGAGGATAAGCATGAGTAGAAATCACATGGCGGGGGTGTCAGTGGAGGTCAAACAGAGGGTACAATGTCTGAGGTCAGTATACCTTTAGCCAAAATTCAAGGAAAGCAATAGCAGGACTCCTTAATGAAACATGCATATAGTGATGTGAATGCTGACCCATTAATATGGCAGGCTATTCATTCAGGCTGCCAATTACATAGTTCCTTATGAAACCTGATTCAGTCATTTTTCATGATAACAAATTTAAGTATATGGGAACAATTCCTCAGTAGACTGCTCCATTTCCCTGTAAAATACAGGAATTCCAATCCATCCGGGAGTACACAGGGTTTGAACTGCTATGTTTTTATGCACAGTTCCTGGGCCTCTTATGGTTAAGAACATTCTGGAGCTCTTTGGGTGAGAGAAATCCAAAGCAAAGATGAGCAGTTCTGGCACCCCAAAGACTCGAGAAGAAACTCCTAACTACTAGAGACACAGGAACCGAGCATATAAACATATGTCACGCTGAATATTTCTGTTCCCAAAAGTGAAACATAATTACAATCAAAATGTTTTGCTTTTGAGAAATTAGAGAATCCCTATGAGGGCGGTGGACTACATCAACTGAACCTAGAACGTAAAAATGTTACAACTATAAGCATGACTGGGAGGACGAATCCTGCTTCTGATACTGCTATTATGCTTACATGGGGTATCTACTGCTGTTCCAATCAACAACCACCACGAAGAGAATACCTCACAACACAATGACTTTACTTTCTCCACCCAAATTGCTGAAACACAACATGTGCATGCCTACACCACCCTTATACTTCTGAAGGGTTGTACCTACAACTTGTTTCGTATGCTCAGAAAATACAAAATGACACAACTGGTACATCTCCCATTCCACACTATTAAACTGTGGTTTCTCCTACTTCTCGTCATCCTATTGTCAGGGGACGTAGAACTTAACCCTGCCCCCTCTGTCCACCACACTCCCACAGACCTATCGGCTGTCTCTGGACTCTGGAGCATTTCACTGCACCACCCCAGCCACCTGGAACTCCCTCCCTCCTGCCCTGAGGCAGGCTAACTACCACCCAAGCTTCAAAAAAGAAATATATTGCCACCTATCTCTGGACCCCTGCACATGCATTGATTCTACTTAATGCCTCACAGCTAACCACCCTATTTCGCTCAAGACACTGCTGCACTTCTAAACAAGCTTTGCTATAAAATGTCTTTATAGTTGCCACTTAGCCCAATTTCAGTTATTTGCATGTACTGTCACTTTTGTCATCTCTGCATAGCTGTACATATTATCTCGAGTACTGTCTGACTTGATCTGTATTCTAACCTACCTGTACTATATACTATGTACCTGTACTATATACTATGTATTGTATAATCTCATCTCATTTTATGTATGTATTCTCCCAGGTCGTGTCTGAAAATAGTCAACTTTGGCTAGCGCACCTAACCCGGTTAACAAAAACTAAATAAATAAAATAAAAATTAGACATCCTCTTATGGTTATTATAGAATGCAGAAGCATCATGTGCTGCTCCCGACCAATCACAGTGCTTCCTTCAGTTGCGCATGAGACACCCTTATTTCTGTAAGAGTGCTTTACATGCTGTGCTGCAGTAATTAATTCTTTGCTGGCCACTTGTACAGTCAATGTTTTGAAGCAAAATAGGCAATATGAAAAAATAATTACTGTGTTCTACTGTTTCAGGTCTAGCTGGAGGGCCTCTTATGGATATGAGTGTCGCCTCTCGTGTTTTTTTTTTTTTTAATAGAGTTTTTTTACCTTACCATTGTTGCCTCACGCCATTCTTCAGGTCATGTCTTGGGCGCCCCCAGTCCTGTCATTTGCTCTCCCAGTGGATCCTGCAGACTGGGATCTGCGCAGCGCAGGACCCAAGAGTTCCCAAAGGATGTCATATATGGCAGTGGGGACATATTTTTCTGGTTTTCTCCTCATTACTTCCCAGGCCTCAGTGACACAGAAGTGCATGTGCTCTAGAACTGGTGACCCCACTTCACCCACTCGATCTAATGCCAGCCCCCCATTTGCTTGATGCTACCACTAAGCCTCCACTTGGTGGCAGCCAAGAGTCAGGAAGGCTTGTCTCCCCAGTCTTCGAGACGAGAGGTGCCACTCGGTTGCTCAATCCTCCCCCAGCCAACCCCTGGCTACCCTAGCTAGTTCCTGAACTCAGGTTGCCGGCGTGGTAAGAGGTAGGGCATCCAGTGCCTCAGCCCTCTACACCACTGAGCCAGCTACCTCTTGCATCCTTAGGATCCCAGAACTTCTCTGGTCCTAAGAAAGCACAAAACAACACTCATATCCATAAGAGGCCCTCCTACCAGACCAATAAACGTATATATGAGTACCTGAAATGTTTAGAAAGAAACAATCCTGACTGGCTCAGAATCATATCATACCACTAACTTTGCTTTTTCCTCTTTATAGATAATCCCTGAAGAAGGCCTATGGTCAAAACATTGATGCTAACTATTTTCTGTTTTCAGCATGCATTCAATATTACTTTTTTATGATTTATAATTTATACACTGATGGTCAGTACCATTTCAGAACCATGTAATGTAGCTGATATCTCTTTCAACCACAGAATTCTATAGTAAAACACAGATGCATTGTGACAACAATGTAAGAACTTAACAAGGACATAAACTACCTCATACCATTGTAAAATGGTCTTTAAATGCAGTGTGTGAATCAGAAATTCCCACAGGACTTACAGAAAAGCCAGTAAAGCTGGAACCATAACGGAAAGTAAACCAGTATTTGAACACAGTTTCTACAGCAAACACAAGCTTGTCAATTTAAGGCAATCCTCCTGGGCCTGCCCATTAGCGCAGTGGTGGCACTACTTCGTGCAATGCTGGCAACCCAGGTTCAGGAACAAGCCTAGATAACGGAAGGCCGACTTGGGGAGAAGGAATTGTGCATCCCACAGGATGCTCTCCCTCTCCTCCACCACAGTACTGTCACCTGGGTGACCACAGGTGGCAGTGCGGTCAGAGGGCTGAGGATAGGCGGGACTCTGCAGGCATTGGGATGTCACCGTACTTTGTGTGGCAGACATCTAGTGACTTCACTGCACATCAGACTCCCTAGGGAGCAGACAGAAAAATGTGAAAATGACCCCGGTCCCCATAAATTAGAGACCTTGCTACATCTGGGGCTGTGCTCCGCCAACTGGATGCATGCCTCCTGATGAGAAAAAGTGTGTTTGGGGGTGGATCTCCCTTCTGAGTGGTATTCCCTGGCACCATGGAGGAGGTGGTACTCTGGTGAGGTTGGATTGTCCCACGGATGTACCACGGGGATCCTGAAGAGTCAGGGACTGGAGACGGGAAGGGTGCATGAACACAGAATAAAAAACGAGAAACAAGGCAGTTCTCCTATATAGTTTCAGGATTTAATTCATTTTTCAGTGACCTCTGGGCAGAACCGAAGACAGGTACCAAAGCACTTTGCAGGTAGGGCCCTCTGAGTGGGAATCCCCTCCCCACAGAGCTGAAAAACAAATCTAATCTAAGAGTCAGAGCATCCCTGCTGTCATTATATATGGTATGAATTAACTTCCGAGTATGTGATTACCATTTCTAAATTAATTTGAAATATTTATTGTCCCTGTCCCGTTACGCATATGCTATGCCTACACTAATTCTTATCTATCTGCTCAGGTCCATGTTGTAGAGAAAACTGTTTAGGCCGAGCTGTCTCTCCTCCAGCAAACAAGGGTTAAACAGCAACCACCTACTAACACTCAAATGTTTTAAATTAGTTATGTTTAGCAACTGTTAGTGAAAGTCAGTGGCTTCTAGTTTTCTGACTGCTTGCCTTTATTAATTAGTCTTTTTGATACAACAGTTGACAAGTCTGTGTGTGGGGGGAGGGGGCAATTCTTACAGCACTTACTGTTATGGAAAATACAAGGAAGTTGTAGATGTTTAAGGCTGTGTCTTTCTCAGGGACACAAAGTCAGGGAGTAAGTGGTGGCTGTGGGATTCAAACCTGGGTCTTTGGGTTCACAGCTCTGTTCTGTCACTACAGGACCACGCTACCTTCTGGGATACATGTGACTTAAACATAGAAACATAGAAAATGTCGGCATAAAAAGACCATTGGTCTATCCAGTCTGCCCTGTTCCACCCTGTCCTACCCCAGGACCTAATGTCTAGCTGAAGTCATTGCCCTCACCTCCTCCCTTGCCCTACTGCTTTCCCCCACTGACTTCACCTGAAGGGAAGACATAGGAGAAGGCGGGTTGAGTCCATAAAGAATGAAGGGAAGATAACTAGCAAAAGAGAAGGAAATTCCAGTGGAACTGTGTCCGATTACAAATGCTTTCCCCCGGAGATGTCAGGAGCTCTTAATTCTTCACTGTCTAGTTGCTGAGTTCTCAGAATGTGTTTAAATGCCACTGTATCTGAAGTCACTTAAATTTAGAAACCCTGATTGATCTTGTTTTAAAGCTTAGATTCTCATTGTTTAAAAGGAGATCAGTTCTCCGTTTCTAAGGTATGTAAGTCATGAGAAAATGGTCTTTATGGCTGTGCTGGTACTTTGTCAGCAGGCGAACGGTAATGGAATAAGAGATTGAGGCAGAATAATGAGGGGCAGTAGAGGGAAGGGACAAAACTCCACTTTTTTAATCATTCTGTTTATCCCCTTCTGTCTCTGGCTTTGACTTCCCTTGGAATCCCCCATGTTGTACCCGATCCCCTAGCACATACCTTGGAAGTCTTTGGCCTCAGCAGTTCAAGAAACAGCAGCACTCCCAACCCAGGGGCCCCCTGACAAAACTCCACCTGAGTGACGCGCCAGAACATCTGTGTCTGTGGTCGGGTTTCACAATGCATAGCCATTACTTTCTGTATATATCTCAGCCTTTAGTTTAGATAAACCTATGCAAACTAGAATCATGTTCCAGATGTGATTTTTTTCCAAGTGCCTATGCATTTACTGATTGGAAGCGCTGCTGTTTCTTGAACTGCTGTGTGTATCCTGGGGATGCATAGCCTCTCGGGAGCACCCGGATCCTGTACCGGAGAGCATGTGCACTTCCGGCCTTCAATGTCTTTGCCTCCACAGAGCCTTAGTTATAACCCCTCAGGTCAGCTGGGGTCGAGGTGGGGTATATACGCTTGATTCATATGTCATCAGGCTGCTGCATCCCAGCTGACATCCTGGCACCCTCCTCCTGTCCTTGATGCTTCAGCTGGACTACCAGCTGAGGTCACCAAGCTGGCAGTGCTGCAGCAGACACATCCCATCCTCCCTGCACCTCCTCTCACTCATTTGCTGTTGTGACCTCTGGTGTTTCTGTTCTCACTTTTGTAAGAAGATCCTCTCCAAAAAGATCACCTTGTTAATGTCTTTGAGGTATTTGAAGGTCTCGATCATGTCCCCTCTCTCTTTTCTCTCCTTCAGTGAGTGCATGTTCAGGTTCACCAGCCTCTGTTCATGCGGGATATCCTGCTGCCCCTGAATCATCTTGGTAGCCCTCCTCTGTACTGCCTCCATCTGGTTTATGTCTTTCTTAAGGTAGGGACTCTAGTACTGCACACAATACTCCATATGCAGATGCACCTAAGACCTGTACAGGGACAGAATTACCTTTTTCCTTCTGCTGGAGAACCTTCTTGATATGCAACCCAGCATCCTGTTCACCTTCTGTGCCACCTTCCTGCGCTGCATTGACAGTTTCAGGTCACTTGCAATGGCTATCCCTATGTCTTTCTCCTTCTCAGAGACTGTGACCTTCACCTCACAGGACTGTAAATGGCTCTGGGGTTCTTCTATCCTATGTGCATTATCAGGCATGGGGATGGGCAAAAATGGGGGTAAAACTCGGGATAAAAAAAAATTATATATATATCTATAAGCAGCTCTGTATGAATCCCCCATATTGTGCCAATATAAATGCTCCAATTAGTGACAGCATCAATTAAAATGAGTCAGGTGCTTCTGCTGCAGCCACCTCTACTGTGTGTGCATTGGAATTTGTAATGTAGGGGATAACACCTGACAGTATGTGTGGTTATAAGGGAATGATGTACACATCTAGCGGTTGTTAGGCACAAGGCATAGCCAAGTGCCGCAAACACCCAAAAAGTGCACTATTCCCTTATGACTGCACAACCTGGAGTGTGTTATTCCACTGATAAAATGGGCCTTTATTTGTTAAAAAAGATATATAGTTCAGGTGAGGTGTGTCTTTGGGCTGGCAGTATAGCCTAGAGGTTAGAGGAACGAGGTGTGAACGAGCTTGATACATCCAGCAGACCAGACCTGAGTTTGATTCTCACAACCTCCACTTGCATACTGTGTGACTCTGAGCAAGTCACTTAACCGCCCAGTGCTCCCAAGTTGCCCCTGAAAACAGGCACTTGTGTCTAGTGGGCCTTACCCGGCTACCAAAGACTAAAAAAAAAAAAAAGTCATCAATTGTCATGTGACATGTTTCAACCAATAAGAGTACAGGATTTTATAAAGCTGAATAGAATGCGTATAACATTTCATACATACAGTAAGTGACTACCTGTTCTTTAATGGGACCTGATGTACATTTCCCATTGTGATCATCAGTGTGGTGACAATATTGTCCAGCAACTGATGTCACTGCATCCCCCTGTATCATTCAGTGATGCCATATAAGGTATGCAGAACAGTGGCCTTGTGACTAGTCCATACTCTGTCCATACACTTGTACTATGCGGTGTGCGAATCCATGTGACATATTTTACTTACACTTGAATATCCAACATCATCCGCTTGTCCTCCTCCACATGCACCCCCCAGATACAGTCCTGGCCCTTGTCGTAGGCTTCTGGCCAGTTGGGAGACAGAATCACTCCGGCAGAATCCGTGACGTCCCCACTGCACACAGCTGCAACCAGAAGAAACACTGACTGAGTGACCACAACACAACTCTCACTAAGAGTCTCTAACCCTGAGAACACAGCCCCACCCCCACCCCGTCAGTTCTCTTAGGCCTCACACCAGAAACTGAAGCTAAGCAGTGGCAGTTGAGGCCAAGAGGTCACCTGTTGGGGCCTGCCAGGGTGAGACAGAAGTCAGCAGGGATAAAAACCGTGATAAAAAAACAAAGATAATTGTGTTTTCAACCCCTTTAAGCATGAAAAATTAGGAAACTAAAACTTTGAGATCAAAGAGTTAAAGCAGCAGTGCAAAGAAAAAAGTTATTCTAAAAAGCTAATGTTCTGCTATAGTTATGAAAAATATTGGCAGACATGCTTATCTGGAAGCTTCCTATGCTGTGTACTGTACTTTTGTATTTTTGTCTAGCTTCTTACCCTCCTCAGGTCCTCAATATTATTTCTATGCAAAAAATGAGGCGGACATCTTTATTTCTTGAGGAAATAATTATTTTACAACGTTCATAAAATCCTTAAATGAGAACAGAAACTGAAAATTTGACCATCAATATAACCTGGAAGATGACTGGTATCCATTAAGATGAAAACAAGGTGGGGTCAACGTGTAGCCCCTTTTCACTGCACTGCTGCTTTAAATGCATTATCTGTCTCAGGATATAGCCCTTCCGATGGGTCCTCTAATCAGAAACGTCCAGTAGCTAGCTTCATCTTCCAGGCTGCACCTAGTCATCCTTTCTAATCACTTTTACTGACTGCAGGCGCCTAACAAATAGCTCACATCATGCCTTTTGTGCACCATACTTACTGATCTCTGCTTATGAAGGAGGAGGGGTTGACCAGATGTACCTAAGCTCCCTAATACAGTATGTTACTATTTTAACTTATTAGATATATTTATGTAATAGGCATGGACATAAAAGCCATTCCGTAAATGCTGATATTACTGCTACTGTGTAAGTAAATGTTGTTTATGTACACAGTAGTCTTGTCGCTATGCATTTATTTGCATAGTAGACAGATCACTGTCCCTGCTTCCTCAGGCACACCTCGTCTTCTAGGCCCCTTATCTGCGTGCCTGTCCTCCAAGTAGCCTTAGGTAATGCCCTCCAGACAGGGATTTACCCACAAATCTGTTTGCTTCCTCAGTCGGCAATTCCAGTGGTGGTGCAGAGCCTGGATATACAGGGGAGGGGCTGTTGTGTCAGCAGTTAGGCCATTTTTATGTTTGCTGGTACACATTTACAAGAAGCATTTTGTGGCAGCTTAGGAGAGAAGTGGGTTATGGAGGTACGGCAGGGTGGCGGCCATTACCAGCACTGCATTTGTGGGCTTGGTGGTGTGCACCCAATGCAGGCCCAGTGTCCTGATGACACTGGTTCTGCAGAAGTGCCACCAACTTGAAATGATTTGGCCGCTGCAATGAGGGGCTGCCTCATCATTGCAGCATCAGCAATTCCGCTGCAATGAGGGAGCGACCCATCATTGCAGGGCGGTACCTCACCTGGTGTAACAGTATCAGGAACACAGCAGCTCTATGCAGCTGCCTCAGAGCCAACCAGGGTGCTCAATCTCCCTGTCGGCATGCCCCCGACCCCCTTCATTTGCTGATGGGATGCCCAATCCCCCTCGACATCACGTGCCCCCCTAGCAGTCTTTCTTTGACGACAGGGGGCCCCATCTCTGTCAGCTTCAGTCCCCCCTTCTCAGTTAAATTTGCAGACGGGGAGCTCACTCCACATCGGCATAATGTTCCCACCTCCCTCAATTTCTGCTGTGTGCCGAGAGGGTGCCCAATCCCCCTTGGCATCATGTGCCCCCCCATTTCTGTGCCGATGGGGTGCCCAATCCCTGTCAGCTTTGGTCCTCCTCCCCACAAATACAGGTGGCACACTGGGAGCCCACCCAAGTGTACCAAACAACACCTGCGAAAGAAGAAAACCGACCCGCGTTGTCTTTTTTTTTACTTGTAAAACAAGAAAACGGTCCCTCGTGGTCTCTTCTGCCCCCCCCTCCAACTCGAGCCCACCCTCTGCGCACTTGCCTCCCCACACCCCCTCACCCCATATTTACCTCCGGAGCCCAACGCGATGATCTTCGGTGGACCGTGAACATGTTTGCACTCTTCAAAGCCGACTGCGAACTGAAGAAATGCCAGTAAGTCTTATAATGGCATAAATAGGGTTTTTTTCAACTTTGGTGCATATCTCAGGCATTTTGGGGAATTTCTGCACCAAATGTTCCACATGGGGTTATTTGGACACCTCCTCATGAATTCATTCACGGTCATGGCGTTATTCAGTCCCGAAAGGTAATGTCGTGATCAGTGCGTGGAATCACCTTTCGGGACAGAGTAACGAAACAACAGTGCCACTGTTCATGAGGTGGGCTCTCAAAAAGCCTATGTTGCAAATTTGATGAAAAAAATCCCCAAAATGACTGTTTTAAGAGTGTGCGTTGCGCAGTTTCCACGCACGCTCGTAACTTTGTGAATTTGTAATATTTTCACTCCAGATTTTCAACACGGGCATTTTTACACACCTCCTTATGAACAGTACAGCTGTCATTTTACACATCCTGGCCGAAATGTGTTTTCACACTTCCGGCGCAGAATAGCACGGTCACTGTAGGAAATAAGTTTTAGGGACAGATTAAGAAAATGACAGTGAAACTGTTCATCAGCAGAGGTCCTAAAATGCCTATGTTGAAAATTTGGTGACGAAAGTCCATAAAATTACTGTTTTACAAGCCTGCGTTGCGCAGTTTCCATGCACCCTTGTAACTTCGCAAATTTGCAATATTTTCCTGTCAGAGTTTCAACACCTGCGTTTTTTCACACCTCCTTATGAACAGTACAGTTGTCATTTTTCACACCTGGCCAAAATGTGTTTTTGCACTTCCGGCGCAGAATAGTGCAGTTGCAGTGGTAAATCAGTGTTCGAGACAGATTAACAACAAGTGAGTGAGAGAGAGGGAGTGAGCAAGCTCAAAGAAGCTCTGTCAGGACTGCTGCAGATTTCTTTGTGGGCAGAAAAAGGTGCCAATGCAGGCAGGAGCCCAGTACAAAAGGACAGCCTGCAACGCCATGAGAAATAGAACGAACAAGTGAGATAAGGGGAGTGAGCGAGCTCAATGGAGCTCTGTCAGGACTGCTGTGGATTTCTTTGTGGGCAGAAAAAGGTGCCAATGCAGGCAGGAGCCCAGTACAAAACGGCAGCCTGCAGCGCTGGGAGAAACAGAACAAGCGAGTGAGAGAGGGGGAGTGATCAAGCCCAACGGAGTTGTGTCAGGACTGCTGCAAATTTCTTTGTGGGCAGAAAAAGGTGCCAATGCCGGCAGGAGCCCAGTACAAAAGGGCAGCCTGCAGCGCTGGGAGAAACAGAACGAGTGAGTGAGAAAGCAGAGTGAGCAAGCTCAATGGAGCTCTGTTGGGACTGCTACAGATTTCTTTGTGGGTGGAAAAAGGCACCAATGCAGGCAGGAGCCCAGTACAAAAGGGCAGCCTGCAGCGCTAGGAGAAACAGAATGAGCGAGTGAGAGAAGGGGGAATGAGCGAGCTCAACGGAACTCTGTCAGGACTGCTGTGGATTTCTTTATGGGCAGAAAAAGGTACCAATGCAGGCAGGGGCCCAGTACAAAAGGGCAGCCTGCAGCGCCGGGAGAAACAGAACGAGTGAGTGAGTGAGAGAGAGGGAGGGAGTGAGTGAGCTCAGCGGAGCTCTTTTGGGACTTTAGAGTTGCCCACCCACCTGCCCAGGGTCCTGTGTGGTCCTATATTATGGTAGAGTCTCTGGGGTGGAGACAAAGCAATGATTGTATACTTTTACAATTGCTGTAATAATACAGATTTAGTTGTTCTGTTTATTTCTCTAACTGAGCTAAGTACTAAGCTATACTGTTAGGATTGCTGTAATAATACTTATTTATTTGTTCTGTTTATTTCTCTAACTGCGCTGAGTAATACTTGGAGTGCAATACGATTTCTAACTGGGCTAAGTGAAACTATGAGGGCTGAGAACAAAAAGTATGATAGCTGAGGGGTGAAAAACAGACAAGGAGGCTTTAGGATTGCCACAGTAATACAGTATCTAATGGATGAGATTTAAGACTGAATTAACCCAGTCGGCAAGGGGGCAGTAGGGGGACTAGTGTGGGGGGAAACAGGAATTTGAGTTAATAGGGCCCTAACAGTTGTAGTAGGGTACAGAAACCGGGAGTAAGAGCCCGCAACATAAGATGGGGGCCACAATGGGACAGGTGCCATGTGTCAATAGGGCGGGCATCTCTGGAAGAGTGGTGGGGTGTACAGGGTGTGGGTCCGCCATGATCCTGGACTGAGCTTGGAGGATGGGGGGGGGGTGTATGCTCTGTAGGCAACTGGCTAGTTTGAAGGAGGAACTGTGGAGGTTAGGGAGGAGTCTAAATGGCAGGGCAGATGAGTATGGTGGGCATCCTGCCTGTGGGGGGGATAGGGGATGGCAAGGGGGGACGGGGAAGAACAACTAAGGACTGAAACCGACCCCAGTATCAGAGACACTAGCAGAAAAGAGAGGAGAAGGGAGGGGGTGCCCCTGGTGAGGGAGGGGGCCCCCTGATGGTGGAGAAAGAGACCATGAGGAGTACCAGGGGAGAGAGCAGATGGCTGCTGGTAGGGAGGGACCAGGGGGGCACAGAAGAGAACAAGTCAGAGGGGGGAACCGACAGGGAAAGAGATGTAGGAGAGGTATCAAGTAGGAATAGATTCAAGCCTCTGCTATGGGAGAGAGGGAGCAGGAACATACTGAAGGGGGGAGGACAAGCGGGGCATGAGAGGGATGGCAACAGGCAACGGAAGAGATAGCAAGAATGAAAGGGTAGAAGGGGGCTAGTAAGGAAGGAGGGGGGACTGGAGGAGAGAAGGCTATGGGAAGGATGGGAGGGGCATCACTATAGGGGCCGAAGGGAATGGGGACTCTAAATCAACAACAACGGTGATAGGAGAGGGGTTGGAAATTAGCAGGGGAGGAGGGGAGGTCAACATGGGAAGCCCAGTAGGAAGTAGTCAGGCTGGGAAGGGGTTCAAGGGGGATGGGAGGAATAAAGCAGAGAAAAGGGGTGAGGCAGAAGTAGGGTGTGCAGATACAAAAGTCGCAGAGGGTGCAGCTGGTGGGGGTAAGGGGCAGGGAAGAATGAATACTGGGGTGGTGGAAGGGCATTAGAAGGAAAGGGGGTAAGGGATGGGGGTGCTTGTCCTGGGGGATTCTATACTGAAAGGGGTGAGATGGGGCAGAAGGGGGGAAGGTACAGCCATATTTGGGTTGAAGCTATCCCCGGGTTGACTGCAGGAGGGGCAGGCACTGCTCAAATGTGCAGCAAGGGAGATGAAGAAACCTCATTTACTGTTGCATGTGGGTACAAACGACTTGGCAGGGGAGACTGTGGAAGTAGTGAGGGGGAGGTTCTAGGAGTTGGGCAGGCAGTGCGAGAGCATGGGGGAGTCAGTGGCATTCTCGGAGATACTCCAAGTACCATGTGCAAGCATGAGGAGGAATGGGGAGGTTCGAGGAATTCAACAAGTGGCTGAGGGATTGGTGCCACACCACAAATTATGGGTTAGTGACTAACTGGGGTAGGGTCTGGGGGAATAGTGACTTGTACAGGGCGGACAGGCTACACTTGAGCAGGGAGGGGACGGGAGTGTTAAAGGTGGGATTAGAGGGGTATATCTCTACTAAGGTGGATTTCAACTAGTGAGTGGGGGGGGGGGGCCAAAGACTGAGATTGGTAGAAAGGTCCATACAAGAGAGCCTAATGAGCTCACCCCCTTAGATATAGGTAAACTCAGAGGTGTAGTAACCCTGGGAGGGGTGGACAGAGTGGTCTGAATGTAATACAGAAGGCACCACCACCCGGTAAGAATAACGAGGAGAAAGGGTGTGGAATACCAGGAGGTGGGACACAGGCCAAGGAGAAGAATGAGGAGAAGGAGGGGTACGGGTACGCTGCTTCACATCTCCATTGGTACAAGACATTTTCCACCACCATCGGACAGTGGCCCATTAGCCTGCCAACTTCCTCTCCCGGTCGCATGCCTGCAATACTAACTGCCTATGGTGCCCTCTATCTCTTATTGTTACCGCAGCCAGCTGCCTACTCAAGCTGCTCGTTTTATGAATATTATCTCAAAGTATGTTATCACTGAGTATCTTTATTTTTTCTTTTAGTTGTTTTGGTTGTTTATTGTGCATTCTTTTACTACCTCTGTATGTATGTTGACCCTCATCCTTTGACGTGGAACCTTTGTAAACGAGCAGTTTCTGCTCAAAGGTATTTGTAATCCGAGAATTTAACAGACAAAATAAAATAAATAAAGGGGATCTCACTCAACGCAAGAAGCCTGGGGAACAAAACTGCAGAGCTTCAGGTGCTCCTTTCAGAGGGGAAGGTGGACACTACTGCAGTGACAGAGACTTGGGCCACAGAGTACCATGATTGGGGCTCAGCAATTCTGGGATACAGGATATACAGCAGGGACCAGGGGGTTGGAAGGGGCGGGGGTTGCACTCTATGTGAAGGAAGGGATCAAAAGCATAATGGACGAGGCAGAAGAGAAGAGGACAGAGGTGCTTTGGGTGCAACTCCTGGACTCCAAGGGCAGAAAGCTGAGGCTGGGAGTGGTGTACAGACCACCAGCCCAATCCAGAAAACTGGATGGGGAGTTGGCAGAGCAGATAAGGAGGGTCTGTAGAAGGGGGAGTGTGGTGATAATGGAGTATTTTATCCTACCAGGGGTTGACTGGAGCACCTCGGCCACTAGCAGTACCAGGGAGCAGGTGCTTGTTGATGCATTCCAGGACAGCCTTCTGATGCAATTGGTAAGTGGGCCTACAAGGCTTGGTAGCACTCTGGACCTAGTACTGGCAAACGGGGAAGTGCTGAGGGAGGTAAGGGTGGAGGACCCACTAGCAGGTAGTGACCATCAAACAGTGTGGCTCGTTCTCGAGCTGGGCAGGGAGACCGGAGGCACAGGCACCAAGGTGGTGGACTTTGGGAGGATGGGAGCAATACTGTGAGGGAGACTCCAGGATATAAGGCCGGGATGGATGCAGAACAAAGGTGGGGAATCATAAAGACTGGGCTAACAGAAGCCACAGTAGCCAGCACCAGGGCCAGGAGTAAGAAGAGCAGAGCCAAGAAACCATGCTGGCTGAACAAGGATGTGCTGCAAGGGATAAGGGTATAGAGGGCTGCAAACTGGAAGTGCAGGAGAACAGGGAAGGGAGAGGATAAGGAGGCTTACGAGGGCTGGTCAAGGGAGGTGGCCAGGAGGGTGAAAAAAGCTAAGGCCTCCAGGGAATTAAGGTTAGCACAGGGCATAAAGGGAGGGGAAAAGTACTTTTTAAGGTATGTCAGGGAAAAGAGGAAGTGCAGGGAACATATTGTGAGGATAAAGTGGGGAGCGGATTGGGTGGAAAAGGGGGAGGAGCAAGCAGAAATTCTAAATGAGTACTTCTGCTCTGTTTTCACTAAGGAGAGGGATGGTCCACTACCAGCATGGGCTGGGGGGGGTGGGGAGAGGGGAGAGGAGGTGACAGACAAGGTGATCACAGGGACTAGGGTGCTAGAGGGACTGAGGGCAGTAAGGGTGGACAAGGCACCAGGTCCCGATGGCATCCACCCCAGGGTGCTGAGGGAGATGGCAGAGCTGTTGGCTGAGCCACTGGCAGATCTGTTCAACACCTACCTGGAAACGGGGTGTGTGCCCCAGGAGTGGAGGATGGCCCATGTGGTGCCCATACACAACAGTGGGCCTAGGGAGGAGCCAGGAAATTATTAGATGGTCAGCCTCACGTCCATAGTGGGTAAGCTTACGGAAGCAATACTAAAAATGAGGCTGGTGGCATTCCTAGAGAGTAATGGCCTCCAAGATGGGCGGCAACACGGGTTCGTCTCAGGGAGGTCTTCTCAAACCAGCCTAATAGAGTATTATGACTGAGTGACAAGGGAGTTGGACAGGGGCCATGCAAGGTGACGGCAGTGGGGGTGGGAAAAAAGAGGACTAAATGGACAGAGACTTGGTTACAGGGGAAGGTGCAGAGAGTGGTGGTGGGGGGGAGCTCTCGGCACCTAGAGCAGTGGCAAGCAGGGTGCTGCAGGGATCAGTGCTGGGCCCGGTGCTATTTGGGTTCTTCATCTACAATATAGCACATGGAGTGGGGAGCAGGGTTAGTCTGTTTACAGATGATACCAAATTGGGGGCAGTGGTGGACAAAGAGGACAGATGGGAAAAACTGCAGGGGGACCTAACCAAAGTAGAGACATGGTCGGTGGAGTGGCAGCTAGGATTCAATGCAAACAAGTGTAAGGTGATGCACTTCAGCCTAAGAACCAGAAGAGGGACTATTGGTTGGGGGTGGGGTGAGGGGGATCACAGAGGAGGAGATGGGCCTAGGGGTGTTGGTAACTGGGAGCATGAACAACTCAGCCCAGTGTGGGAGAGCAGCAGTGAAGGCAAATAGGATGCTGGGGTGCACTGCAAGGGGGTTCTCATCCAGACACAGGGATGTGATCCTATCTCTCTACAGATCATTGGTCAGACTGTACCTGGAGTACTGTGTGCAATACTGGAGGCCATACCTGAGGAGAGATATAAAGTGACTGGAGGGGCTGCAAAGGAGGGCAACAAAAACACTGAAGGGGGTGGAAGGAAAGGAATATGAAGTTCGGCTGAACTCAACGAATAATGCCCTTATGGAACACCCTGCTGGACACAGTAGTAGACTGTACTAACCATGCAGATTTTAAACACAAATTAGACCAATATTTATTGGTTAAGGGACGTTGAGTCATCATGGCTGTGCACCTACTCTTTTTTTAGTATGGCCTTTAGTATGAGCTGAACATGTACACACTGGAGGAGAGGAGAGGAGGGACGGGGGGTATATGATTGAAGCGTTTCAACACCTGAGGAGGGTAAATAAACCTAGTACTGAGGGGGTGTTTAAACTGAGGAGTGGAAGAGAGACAAGGGGGCACGGACTAAGGTTGGAAGGGGGACGTTTCAAGGGGAAAATGAGGAGGCACTACTTCACTGAAAGGGTGGTGACTAGTTGGAATGCACTGCCAGAGGCGGTGGTAACATGTAGGACAGTCAATAGCTTTAAGAAGGACTGGAATAATGCAAGAGGAAGAGTTGGGGGCACGGGCTGGGACAAGCGGGGTGAGAAACTGAGGGGGAGGAGGCTGGGGCAGCTGCAATCTAGGGTGCTAGCTGCACACTCAGGCAGATTTAGACAGACAAATTGGTCTGTTCTGCTGGCAGATTCGTATGTACATATGTGAAATCACAGTGACTCTGTTCATGAGCAGCGGTCCTAAAATGCCCATGTTGAAAATTTGGTGACAAACGTTTATAAAATAACTGTGTTACAAACGTGCATTGTGCAGTTTCCACACACCCTTGTAGTTTCGCAAATCTGTAGTACTTTCACTCCAGATTTCCAACATTGCCATTTTTTCAGACCTCCTTATGAACAGTACAGCTGTCATTTTTTACATCCTGCCCAAAATATGCGTTTACACATCTGGCGCAGAATTGTGCGGTTGCTGTGGGAAATCAATGTTCGGGACAGATTAAGAAAATCATACTGACAGTGTTCATGAGCAGAGGTCAAAAAATGCCTATGTTGAAAATTTAGTGAAATAATTCCACTAAATGACTTGTGTGTTGCAGCATGCGTTCTTGTGGCGGATTTCTCATCTTTCGGAAGTTCTAGCATTTCTAATATTTTCACTACCAATTTTCAATATTGTCATCTCTTCACACCTCCCTATGAATGGTACAGCTGTCATTCTTCACAACCTGCCTGATCTGTGTTTTCTTACATCTGGCGCACAATGGCACGGTCGCAGTGGGAACTCAAAGTTCGGGACACACTGACAAACTCACAGTGCCACTGTTCATGAGAAGAGGTTCCAAATGCTTTCATGAGGTGGGGGTCACAAAAAGGCCATGTTGACAATTTTTAGTGCAACTACCAACAAACATCCGGGGCATTAGGGTTTCTAACCATAACGTCCCACCCCGTACAGAGTGACAAGCATCAGGGGTGTGCCTTTGGATTGCCAACTGTAATGCTCATGCCATTCCACCCCCACCCTGCAGTCAGTGACAGGCATTAAGGTGAGCCTTGGACTCTTCGGCCCCAGAGTTCACCCTGTTCTCCTATACTGCACCCATTTCAGCGTATGTCCTTATGGAGTGGGGTGACTAAAAAGGCGAACACCCCACGGCACACCTCAACACTTGACGGTGTCTGCAGGATAGGGTGAGGGGAAATGGCATGAATGTTATGGGTGACAACCCAAACGCATACCCCAATGCCTGTCCATCTCTGCAGGTTGGAGGTGGGGTTGGCGTGAAGTTCAATACTTCACTGCCATTCCTACTCTGCATCTGTCTAACTCTGGCATTTCCAATGCCAATACCAGCAAGCAAACATTCGGCATTGACAAATGCTTGTTCCTTGTGTTTCTCACAGCTTCAGGATGTTAGCACAGAAGGTGCACAATGCTGACGTTCCTCCACTCTTCTCTTACCTCCTGCTGTGCTCTACCACCTGTGATCCCCCAAGTGGCAGCAGTGCAGTGGAGACAGCCACCCTCCCTCCCCAGATGAGGAGAGCGTCCTCTGAGATGTTCGATCCTCCAGCCGCCAACTGGCCGCTGATGACCTGGTCTCTGCTGAACCTGGGTTGCTGATGTAACGAGCAGTAGCCATGCTGCTGTGTGACAGGCCAGCTCTTATTGAAACTTTTATTTACGGAAAACAACACAGCATCAGTCTCTCTAGTCCATAGGTAAATGGCCCTTGTGAGCTTCAGGGCACAATAAAATATTTTTTTTCTCATTGTTGAATGTGCTTTTTATGAACATATGAACATACAAAAATAGCCAGCAGAAGAAGGCCTATGGTCTACCCAATCCTTATATCCTAAACCATATCGATAGTGGAGCCCTTTACATTTTAAGTCTTTTTATTATTGCATCATAACTCCCATTTTAGAGATGTCCCCGTGGCCATCTCACGCCATCTCATGGGCACCACTCAGCTTCCTGTGCCTGAGTCACGCACATAAGCAGTGCTGGCTAAAAGCAGAGGTTACCAAGCCTGACATCATTCTGTGTCCAACGCAGGTTTCTTCTCCCACTCCCCTGTGTTAGTGTGCACACACATGGCGATCCTGGGAGGACAAATGCTAGGTAACTTGTGGTCACCCATATTGTCAATGGTGTCTCCAGCAAGCCCCCACTAGGTGTCACTATATGAGTGGTGCAGCACTGAACACATCACTGGGGGGCGAGTGTCTGTACCCTCGCTGCCACCCTTTTCTACTGAGGTCCCAGGCCTCTGCAATTTTACACAGTATAGCACAGTGCAAGGCTGTACTATCAACTAGGTGTAAACTAGTGCTGCATGGTGTAGTACAAGGCACAGCTGTAAAGTCAACTACTGCACATGTAAAATCTGTAGTATAGTATAATGTGGTGTTAACTGCATGTCAGCTCTGTAGTACAGCATGGTGTAGCATAGTGCCACGCCAACTACATGTAAACTCTGTAGTGTAGCATGGTGTAGCATAATGCAAGGCTGTGATGTCAACTACACAGAAACTCTGTAGTGTAGCATGGGGTAGCATTGTGCGGTGTCACCTACATGTAAACTCTGTAGTGTAGCATGGGGTAGCATTGTGTGGTGTCAACTACATATAAACTCTGTAGTGTAGCATGGTGTGGTCACCTACATGTAACCTCTGTAGTGTAGCATGGGGTAGCATTGTGTGGTGTCACCTACATATAAACTCTGTAGTGTAGCATGGTGTAGCATAATTCAGGGCTGTGAAGTCAACTACATATAAATTCTGTAGTGTAGCATGGTGTGGTGTCACCTACATGTAACCTCTGTAGTGTAGCATGGGGTAGCATTTGTGGTGTCAACTACATATAAACTGTAGTGTAGCGTGGTGTGGTGTCACCTACATCTAACCTCTCTAGTGTAGCATGGGGTAGCACTGTGTGGTGTCAACTACATATAAACTGTGTAGTGTAGCATGGTGTGGTGTCACCTGCATGTAACCTCTGTAGTGTAGCATGGAGTAGCACTATGTGGTGTCACCTACTTATAAACTCTGTATTAAAGCACAGTGCAGCATAGCCAGGGCAGCCACATGTTGGACCTGGTCTTCTCACTGGGGCTTGAGGTTAGTAACCTCTAGACTGATCGAGTCATTTGGTCTGAACATTGCACAGTGGAGTTCTCGTTTGGGCCCCCCCAAGAGCCCTGCCCCTGCAGAGATGGTTAACTATCGCCCTTTGAGGGGTCTGACCCCGGAAGGATTTCTGGCGGTGGCTAATCTATCTAGTGTGGGCAGTGCATACGTAAGGGGTACGGGTGAGGCTGTCACCGCCTATAATAGGGCAATGTCAGCAGGACTCGACTCTCTTGCACCGGTCTGTGAATGACCCAAATCCTCTCACTTGAGGTCCCCATGGTTTGACGGGGAGCTCAAGGTGATGAAGATTATGAGTCGGAGGCTGAAGCACTGCTGGCGGAGGTCCAGGCTGGAGGCAGACAGACTAGCCCTGCGTTCCCATTATGATGAGTATCAAGGGGCACTCACCCATGAGAAGGCAGAGTTACTGTCCAGGAAGACTGCTGCTGGGAAGAATTGACCAACAGTGCTCTTTCGGACTGTGGACAGGTTGCTAAACCCTGCCTGTCTACAGCTGAAAAAAAGCTTTTTCTGACACATTATGTGAAGAGTTTGCTTAAGTCTTCTCGGACAGGGCATCCGCTATTTGGCAAGGAGTTCCACCAGTGAGCCACACAGTGGCCAACAGTGGTCGCCTTGAGCATCCGGAGAGTACACCGCCTAGTTGGGGGGGGGGGTGTTAAACCAGTGGAGGTGTCTGAGGTCATTGAGGTTGCTTCCAAGCTGAATCACACACATTGCAAACTGGAGCCAGTGCCAACTCATTTCTTGATGAGATGTGTTGATACCGTTGGCCCAGTGTTCACCTTGATTGTCCGGTGCACTGTGTCGGGGGTCTTCCCAGATGCCTTGAAGGAGGCACTGGTCAGATCTCTTCTCAAGAAACCATCATTGGACCCTGACATCATGGTGAATTATTGTCCAATCTTCAATCTCCCATTTGTAGGGAAGGTTGTTGAGAAGGCTGTGGCATAGCAGCTTGAGGAGCACCTCGTGGCCTTTGATTTCTACGAGCCTTCCAGTGTGGGTTTTGTGTTAGGCATAGCATAGAAACCGCAATAATTCGGGTGCACAATAACAGCCTCAGGGCGAGAGATCGAGGGGAGAGGACAATTCTCATTCTCCTCGATCTCTCCTCAGCTTTTGACATGGTAGACCATTGTGTGTTACTCGACCACCTGTGGGAATTTTGTGGACTCGCCGGCACCATCATCTGCTGGTTTGAGTCCTACCTCACGAATAGGAGGCAATGGGTGGTGATGGGGAATTTCTCCTCTTCCCCAGCCTCCTGTCATGAGGAGTACCTCAGGGTTCAGTCCTGTTGCCACTGTTGTTTGCTGTGTATATGCTGCCCTGGGGGAGCTCATTAGGAGATGCAGTTTGGGTTTTCATAGCTATGCAGATGATACCCAACTGTCTCTTTCCTTTGTCCCGGAACATCTAATGCAGTGGAAGTGCTAAACAACTGCCTTGCTGAGATCAATGCTTGGATGGCCTCCAGTTGGTTGCAGCTGAACCTCGATAAGACAGTGGTGCTGGTGGTGGAGTCGAACAGAGGGCATAATAGGATGGCCTCTGGCACAGCCACAGGATTGTTCCTCAGGACTGTGCCACTGAAGGCCTTCTCTAGGGTGTGTGATCTTGGTGTGACCTTTGACAGTGGATTGACCTTTGAATCTCAGGTGTCATCCATTGTCCGGACCTGCTTTTACCATCTCAGGAATATCGTCAGGATCAGGCCCCTTATTCCGCCTCTGGACCTCCCCACCTTAGTGCATGCCTTCGTGACATCAAGGCTTGACTACTGTAATGCGCCGTATCTCAGGGTCTCAGGAGGTACCCTCCACTGGCTGCAGCTAGTGCAGAACGCAGCTGCCAGGTTGTTGATGGGGCAGTCAAAATACTGCCACATCACCCTAGTGCTACATGAACTGCACTGGCTGCTTGTCATGTGGAGGATCCTCTTCAAAGTGGTCTTGCTTACCTTTAAGGCCCTACATGGACTGGGCCCTGGATACTTGGTTGACCTTCTTACATCTGCAGCCTTGGCTCGCTCCCTCCATTCCTCCTCTAGGGGCCTCCTTGCGGTTCCCAGGACGAGGTTAAAAACTGCTGGTGACAGAGCCTTCAGTGTCACTGGCCCCGTCCTGTGGAACTCATTGCCACCATTTGTAAGGGAAGCCCCTTCAGTTGAGGTATTTAAGGCTCACCTCAAGACCCTCCTGTTCAGTCAGGCCTTCCCGGACACTGTCTGTTAGATCTCAATCCTGGGATTGTCCCTAGTCACTGTTTTTAGTTTGAGCTTTACTTATTTTATTCTATAGGATCTGTTGTAATTTATTTGTTATTTATTTATCTGTTGTCTATTTTATTACTAGTTTGAATTTATGTACGGTAGCCAGAGCCTCCAGGATTGGGCGCTTTGAAAAATAAAATTGGCCTTGCCTAGCGTGGTATCAACTATATGTAAACTCTGTCATGTAGCATGGTGTAGCATTGTGTGGTGTCACCTACATGTAAACTCTGTAGTACAGCATGGTGTAGTATTGCACGGTGTTAACTACATGTAAACTCTGTAGTGTAGTATTGTGTAGCATAGCGTGGTGTTAACTACATGTAAACGCTGTGGTACTGCATGGTGTAGCATAGCACGGTGTTAACTACATGTAAACTCTGTAGTGTAGTATTGTGTAACATAGGTGGGTGTAAACTCTAGTATGGCATGGTGTAGCATAGTGTGGTGTTAACTACATTTAAACTCTGTAGTACTGCATGGTGTTGCATAGCGTGGTGTTAACTACATGTAAGCTCAGTAGTACTACACAGTGCAGCACAGCGTGGTGTTAACTACATGTAAACTCTGCAGTGTAGTATCATGTAGCATAGCGTGGTGTTAACTACATGTAAACTCTGTAGCGTAGTATTGTGTAGCATAGCTTGGTGTTAACTACATGTAAACTGTAGTGTAGTATCGTGTAGCATAGCACAGTTCTAACTACATGTAAACTGTAGTATAGTATCGTGTAGCATAGCGTAGTGTTAACTACATGTAAACTCTAAAGTACTGCATGGTGTAGCACAGCACAGTGTTAACTACATGTAAACTCTGTAGTGTAGTATCATGTAGCATAGCGTGGTGTTAACTACATGTAAACTTTATAGTACTGCATGGTGTAGCACAGCACAGTGTTAACTACATTTAAACTCTGTAGTGTAGTATCATGTAGCATAGTGTGGTGTTAACTACATGTAAACTCTGTAGTGTAGTACCATGTAGCATAACATTGTGTTAACTACATGTAAACTCTGTAGTACTGCATGGCGTAGCATAACACGGTGTTAACTACATGTAAACTCTGTAGTACTGCATGGTGTAGCATAACGTGGTGTTATCTACATGTAAACTCTGTAGCGTAGTATCGTGTAGCATAGCGCAGTGTAAACTACATGTAAACTGTAGTGTATCATGTAGCATAGCACAGTGCTAACTACATGTAAACTGTAGTGTAGTACTGTGTAGTATAGTGTGGTGTTAACTACATGTAAACTTTATAATGTAGTATCATGTAGCATAGTGTGGTGTAAACTCTGTAGTATGGCATGGTGTAGCATAGTGCAGTGTTAACTACATATAAACTCTGTAGTGTAGTACCATGTAGCATAACGTGGTGTTAACTACATGTAAACTCTGTAGTACTGCATGGTGTAGCATAACACGATGTTAACTATATGTAAACTCTGTAGTACTGCATGGTGTAGCATAGTGTGGTGTTAAGTACATGTAAACTCTGTAGTACTGCATGGTGTAACACAGTGCGGTGTTAACTACATGTAAACTCTGTAGTGTAGTATCATGTACCATAGCGTGGTGTTAACTACATGTAAACTCTGTAGCGTAGTATCGTGTAGCATACTGCTGTGTTAACTACATGTAAACTGTAGTGTAGTATCGTGTAGCATAGCATGATGTTATCTACAAGTAAACTCTGTAGCACAGTATCATGTAGCATAGCATGGTGTTAACTACATGTAAACTGTAGTGTAGTAGCGTGTAGCATAACGTGGTAACTACATGTAAACTCTGTAGTACTGCATGGTGTAGCATAGCATGATGTTATCTACACGTAAACTCTGTAGCACAGTATCATGTAGCATAGCGCAGTGTTAACTACATGTAAAATCTGTAATGTAGTATCGTGTAGCACAGCGTGGTGTTAACTACATGTAAACTCTGTGGCGTAGTATCGTGTAGCATAGTACGGTGTTAACTACATGTAAACTGCAGTGTAGTATCGTGTAGCATAATGCAGTGTTAACTACCTGTAAACTGTAGTGTAGTATCGTGCAGAATAGCGTGGTGTTAACTACATGCAAACTCTGTAGCATAATATCATGTAGCATAGCATGGTGTTAACTACATGTAAACTCTATAGCGTAGTATCATGTAGCGTAGCACAGTGCTAACTACATGTAAACTGTAGTGTAGTGTAGCATGGCGTGGTGTTAACTACATATAAACTGTAGTGTGGTGTCGTGTCACATAGCGTGGTGTTAACTACATGCAAACTATAGCGCAGTGTCGTGTAACATAGCGTGGTGTTAACTACATGCAAACTCTACAGCATAGTATCGTGTAGCATAGCGTGGTGTTAACTACACGTAAACTCTAGCATAGTATCATGTACCATAGCACAGTGCTAACTACATGTAAACTGTAGTGTAGTAGCGTGTAGCATAGTGTGGTGTTAACTACATTTAAACTGTAGTGTAGTATCGTAACATAGCATGGTGTTAACTACATGCAAACTCTGCAACGTAGTGTCATTAGCATAGTGTGGTGCTAACTACATGTAAACTCTATAGCGTAGTACCATGTAGCATTGCGCAGTGCTAACTACATATAAACTGTAGCGTAATATCATGTAGCATAGCATGGTGGTAACTACATGTAAACTCTGTAGTACAGCATGGTGTAGTATTGCATACTGTCAACTACATGCAAACTCTGTAGCATAGTATGGCGTAGCATACTGTGGTGTCAACTACATGTAAACATCCTTATCATTGCACATTTGTTATTTTTCATAGTGTGGGTCAGTCATGTTAAAGGAGAAACAGCTTAATTGCTTGTTTCATTGTGCATTAGTTGAGGTCAGAGAAAATGACAGTTAAGCCTAAATGTTCTAGCCACCGCATCTAACATTCAGATGCTGTTGTACCATCAATCCGACATAAGAAGCATGGTTCAACTGCATTCAGACGTCACATCGATGGCATAAAAAGGCTGTGATGTCACTCTTTTACTATGGCAAAAGTGGCCAGCCATACACTACTGCATAAATGATTTCACTGTCCAAGCCGATCCCCGTCCTCACTCAGATACAAATCAGGAAATGCTACACAGAGCAACAGAGTTTTCTTTGGTCTGGTGCAGAGCAATTTGAAAATGAAAGAAGATAGGACTGCCCTTCATCTGACACATCAGCACTTCCGAATTTGAAATCCCAATCTGCCTGAGTCATGTTGACATCCGCTGTGAACAGATTAAATTTTAAAAGACAACTTATTAAAGCTGAGAACCTTCCATGAGACTGAGCTGTGCCACCAGCATCTGCAGCGAAGCGTCGATAGGATCTGATGTTATTGATTTTAAAGGCATCTTAGCCAAGCAGCTAATGGAATTGGACACATATCTTGGCTGAAATCCCTTCAATTGGCTAATGGAATTTCTTGACATAAAGCCAACTTGGCTACAATGTAAAAAAAAAATCCCTAGAGTCCATATTTTCAGCTACTTGAGGAAATGAAATGAAGCCGCGAATTAGCACTCTGAGTTTTTCACCTTCCAGAGATGAATGTTCCCCTTGGGATTTATGCCACAATTTGGATTGGTATATGCAGGAACTGAGCTTCATTCTCTCAGGTTGGGGGTTGCAACTTTGCATCTCAGGAAGTTATTATTTAAATGTACAGAAAATCGCCCCGGATGGCAAGCTCCACAGTGCATGAGATTGTATATCATAACATTCTTAGATTGTATACAGTATCACAACATTCTTTTTATTCTCCCCATTTCCCCTTATGGTTCCCCCACTGTATTGCTCCCCAGTGATCAGGGTTGCCAGGCTGTACACTTCCAGCGTCTGGGAGGACAGATGAGCATCTGCCTTCACAGCTGACCCTAATGCCACTTGTTGGCCTGCGGGCAGGCAAGTACTGGACGGGCCGCACTTTCCCTCCTTGACAGCCTCACCTCACTTAGATGCCCCAGGGTGTGAGGATGGTTGGGGACACCCAGAGTTGAATGGCCTGAGGTCTGGGGTTGATTGGGATGGCCCCAGATCTGAAGTTGGTTGTTGGGGTGGCCCAAGGGTCTTACATTGGTTGGGTGCCCCAGGTCTGAAATTAGTTGGGGTGGTCCAAGAGTTTGAGGTTGGCTAGGTGCTCTAGGTCTGAAATTAGTTGGGGTGGTCCAAGGGTTTAAGGTTAATTGGGGTGGCCAGAAATTGAATGGCTCAGGGCCTGGGGTTGGCTGGGGATGCCCCCAGTTGAATGGCCACAGGTCTGAGGTTGGTTTGGTGGCCCCAGTTCTGAAGTTGGTAGGGGTGGCCTAAGGGTCTGAGGTTGATCATGGTGATTCCCCCAGCTGAATGGCCTGTGGCTTGAGGTTGGCTGAGGTGACCCACAGTCTGAGATTAGTTGCAGTGGTTCCATGGTTTGAAGCTGGTTTATTTCGTCCTCAGCTGAACAACCCAGGGTCTAAGGTTGGTCAGTGTGGCCCAAGGTCTGAGGTTGGCTGATATGGCCCCCAGTTGAATAGTGCAGGGTCTGAAGTTGGATGGGGTGGCTCCCTATTGAATGGCCCAGGGTCTGTGGTTAGTTGGGATAGCCACAGGTCTGAACTCAATTAGGGAGTTCCCTTGGTCTGTGGTTTGTTGATGTGGCCCTTAGTTGAATAGCTCAGGGTCTAAGGTTGGTTGGTGTGGCCCCAACTGATTAGCCCAGGCTCTGATGCTGGGTGGAGTGGCTCCCTGCTGAATGACCCAAGGTCTGGGGTTGGTTGGGGTGGACCAGGTCTGAGGTTAGTTAGGGTGGTCCCATAGTCTGATTTTAGTCAATGCGACTCCCAATTAAATGGCAAAGGTTCTGAGGTTGGCTAAGGTGGCCCTAGGTCTGAGGCTGGTTTGGGTGATCCTAAGTCTGAGGTTAATTGGGGGTAGGGCCATAGTCTGAGGTTGATTGGTGTGGGTCTTCAGTTGAATAGCCCAGGGTCTGAGGTTAGCTGGTGTGGTCTTCAGTTGAATAATCCAACATCCAAGGCTGGTTGGGCTGGCTCCAAGTCTAATGTTAGTTGCGGTGGTTCCACTGTACGGGATTGGTTGGTGACCCTCAGTTGAATAGCCAAGGGTGTGAGGTTGGTTGGGGTGGTCCCCAATTTGATGGCCCAGGGTGTGAGGTGGGTTGGTCACCCTGACTGCACCCTACCTCCAGCCAGGAGAGTAAGTCAGTGGCTGTAGCTTTTATAGCCAATGCCCACACTGCTCCGTGATTGACTGGCAGGAGGTGCATGATAGCTGGGCAGCCCAAGTGCTTCCCTCCCAGGGAGTCAGTGCTTCACCTTACCATGCACTCAGCACCCAACTATCCCCTGGTGGGTTTCTGATGCTTGCTCACAAACCTCAGTCCTGCTGCACCACGGGACCAGCATTCTGCAATGCAGTATCTGTGCCTCATTGAAGTCTCACCTCTGCATGCTGGCTCCGTTTCATTCCACTGTGGGTCGGTGATGTCAAGACACTCGATGATCACAGAGCCCTGTTCCAGTGTGTACCCGGGGTCACATGTGAACTCCACCGTTGTCCCGACTGCATAAGTACTGTCGCTTGTGGTGAAATTCCCATTCTTCACGTACGGCTCATAACAGTGCCCATGTTCAAATGCTGCAATGAGATAAATTCACACGCTTATGTATTAGGATCCAGATTAACCCTGAGATACAATTTTACAGCCCTTAACAAATGGAGGGGAAAAACTGGACCATTGCCAAGTGAAAACTAGCGAGTCACATGACAAATTTTGATGGCCTGCATAATATTTCAAATATTAGCAGACTATCATCTTAAAAGTCTATATAAATAAGATGTAGCTGACCTACAGTTAGCCTGAAAAAAATAGAATGAACTGTCAATATCGAAATGAGTCAAGTCGAGCTGAATCATTTCAGTGCTGCTTATCTGCTTTGGACACACATTACGTTTCTGTAACTACACTGTACTTATGGATTATTACTCTGTAACTGCAGGGTAACGTCTATGTAACTACACAGATGAAATGTGTAACTACTCTGTGGTTGTAATGTATTTTAAATTGTTTTTGTAAAAAGTCACTGCTCCAGGCACACTTCCCTGACTCCTCCCAGCACCAGGACGAACTACAGTCAAGGGTTATTGAACCGCGACCCGCGGTGCAAGGCTGGTGCTAACGAGGGGAGGCTGCCTGCCTGCCCCTCACACAGATGCACAGAACAGACACTGTAGCACTCGTGGAACAAAAAGACTTACAGAACCCTGAGGTTTTCCAAACAGAGTCTGTTTTAATTCATAACTCCAATATGTAAAATGCTCAGCAATAAGTCCTTCATAGCCTCACAATAAATGGTCCGGTGCAGTGGGAGTCGATGGAGCACTTACTATTGAGCACTTTATATTTTGGAGTAAGGGATTAAAAGACTGATTGGGAAACCTTGAGGTTCTGTAGGTCTTTTTGTTCCATGAGAGCTATGATATTTGTTCTGTAAACTACAGTCAAGCCTGGGACATGATACACCCGCAGCTCCACTGTGGGCTTGGCACTTTCTGCAGAGTGTCCTGGTGCCGGAAAGTCTGGCTGAAGTCAAAGGGATGCCTATCTGTAAAGCAGATGGGCAAGCTGACTACAGACTAAAGGACCTCTGTGCCAAGGTATGATCTGGTTAGAAGGAATAAAGAATAATTAAAAAAAAAAAACTAGCAAATTGGAAAACAGGAGTAGTACCAATCTTTGCTGAATGGATACAGGAAACTGGTGTTATAGCTAATAACGAAATAATAAGCTATATTGCTTTGGACACACTTAATTTATACAGTAACATATGGTCCCTTTTCTTAAAATATGCAATGGAAATGATACCCCAAAAAGAATAACTACAATGATTAATATTACAAAAAATAAATTTCATCCTAAAAATGGAACTTGTGCATTTTGATTTTGAGAAAAAATCATGACTCAAAACTATAGTGTCTTTGATACACACTGTATACCTACCATAGCACTTAATAAAGTGATCTGTTAGATACTGTTAGCACAGTGACTGTATGCAGGCAGCCAGAGCAGTCTCTGCACTCAATCACATCCCGCACACAGGCAAGGACTACTTCAGTACTATAGGTTTTATTGAGACAGCAAATGTCAACCTGGACACTGAGATTATTTCTGACAATTTTTAAAAAGTGCCCTGGGATCCATTTTATTGTCTACATAGTCTCTGTGTTCACCCTCCACTGACCAGCTCCATATTGGGCCCACAGATAACCACCCAGGACCCAACAACCCCCTCCCAGGGTCACTTAATCCCAGTGGTTTATCCCACGGTGGAGCTTTCAGGGGCTTTGCCCAGTCTGAAGTCATATATCCAGTGGCAGCGAGGAGAGAGATTGGACATGAAGGCATCAGGGCTGTCATCCACTTGTCAGTGTTGTTTTTCATTGTTCTACATCCCACCCACCTCCATAGGTCCCGCCCACCTCCAGGGACACCAGCAGCAGTGTTCCAAGTAAATATGCAAGCAATGGTATACTGATGCAGGGGACCTACATGGGAGGGCTTCTTGTGATCCTCAGAAGGCTTCACACACAGGGTCATTCTAAGAGCTAACTGGTCAAAACAGAGCTAATTATTCACAATGACATCATGAAACTGCCAAGTGGCAACCCCTTAAAGCAGCAGTGCAACAAAATTGGGCTAAAAACGTCACACTAAGTTTTTTCACTATAAAAGATTTCAGCATCTTCCAGTTTTATTTGGTGGTATAATTTTTTAGTTTCACCGCAATTTGAGTATTTTATAAATGTTTTAATTTAGTTTTTTTCTCAAGAAAAAAAGATGGCCACCACAGTTGGCTTAGAAATACCACTATAGACCTGGCAGAGGGTTAGGATCAAGACAATTAAAAAAAAAACTCATGGTACATAGAATAGGAGGTACCTAGTAAAATATATCTGAGATATGCTAATATTTTTATTAATTTAGCTGAAACTAGCTTTTTGTGAAAACATTTTTTGTTGCACTGCTGCTGTCATTCCTAGTAATGCCATCTTACCTTCATATCGGAGGGCAACACCGATGGAGGTTCCCGAGCTGTCTGTGGTCAGCTCCAGGAAGAAGTGCCTGGCCCCGCTGACAATGCCTTCAATTGGAAGATACTCCACTTCAAACGAGTCGTATACTGGAGGGGCGTCAATGTTGTCCCCATTCCTGATGATAAGCCTGCATATGCAAATTAGAATCAGCCAGAGCCCAGCATGTGATGAGACCCAGCATGCACTGCAGCAGCAGTATAAATACCTCATATTATAATAGCTAAGAGAAATCCTGTGTTGGGATTGGTGGAATCCAATCACAAGACGGGGTCCTTATTACAGAATAATGACACAGGTCAATTAAAATGTCTTTTATATGTGCAGTAGTCATGGGAAGCTTGGGGAGCACAACAACTTAAACCCCTTCTTTAATTTTATTTGATTAAGTTATCCCATTTCAGCCCCTGGTTTTTGACCACTAGATATATTTACGAACTGAGGCCCTCCCTGCTCTGTAGGAATTAAACATTCCTTGGCAATAACATACCCTAGGGTGTGGAGTTACAGTACGTGGTGATAACTACAAGTCTCAGGATGCTGAGAGCCCTAGACTTAGCTCACCGCCATTCAGAACCCACCAGGGGCATGCAGTCATTACAGTATTATAACCGCACATCCTGGAGTGCGCTGTCCCTTACCTAAACATATGTCATGTTATTCCAGCCAATCAGAAGGAGAGTTGATGAAAGTTCTAAGTTGATGAAGGCAGCAAGGTCTAGTGATTAGAGCTCAGGCTTGGAAACCAGGAGACTCAGGTTCAAATTCCACCAGATTACTTATGCTGCTGGGTAAACTGGAGCACTGGGAGGTTAAGTGACTTGCCCAAGGTCACACATGAGCATATGGCTATAGCAGGATTTGAACCTGTGATTTCCTAGTTCCAAAGCTGGTGCTCTAACCACTGGACCACAGCACCTAACACAGAAGTTAACCACATGACCATGCACGACTATTACAGTATAACGCACCATATAAATATCTTCTTACCAATCACAAAATAGGATTTCTGTCACCTATTTTATAATATATAATATATATATATATATACACACACACACACACACACACGAGTAAGTGTGTATACATGGAAGTAAACCCATCAGAGAGCTGACCAGATCCTAGAACCACAAGCTGGCAGGATGAGTGGTTTTACGATGTGGGGAGCCTGTTTATTTCCTCGTATATCACACTTACCCATATTTTATTTTATATAATACATTTGGATGGTTACTGCTAGTTTAAATCGCAATTGCTTGTACAGAGAGGGCACACAAGGAAATAACTGCTAGCCACAGGGCTGCAGCAGTGAGAGATTTATTAGCCTGCAGTGCATGTTAGAGCTTTTATAACCTCTGATCAGATGTTTGCCTGTCTCGCTGATATTAAGACTATTTACAGTCTTCTGTGATTGTACTTAGCCCCAGGAGGACAGCAGGACCAATAAACAAAAGATCACAGCTTATAAAAACTCTAACATATACCATTTTGAGTCTGCTTTGACTATTTTTTAACATTTGAAATAATAAAAGGAGTGCTCCTTTTAATCTGGCCTGGTCCAGGTTTTCATCAATATTCACAGCTGTTTCTGTACACCCTACTATGTAACATGATTGTTCTTATGATAAAAATGAACTAGCATGGAGCAGACAGTGCTCCCTGATCTAAGGCAATGGTAGGTGTACAAAAACAGCTGGGAATAGTGATGAACACCTGGGGCAGGGTTTTCAAACACATTAGATCGCCACAAGCCCGGTGCACCGACAATACGGCGCATGGGGCTTGTGGTGATCTAACAGGATTTTCTATCCCATGCGGTAATTGCAGAAAGGCAGACCAGCTTTCTCTGGTCTACCTTCCGGCAATCCTGGGGGCCCTTGCTATGGAGTTTGTGCTAGATATTTGGCGCAAGCTGCTGTAACTCGTGGAAACCGTTGCAACTGCACCCAAGATTAGAAAACTGGGTGCAGTTGCGTCGAAGGGTTTGGCGCACGGCAGAAGGCTGGATACAAGCCCTGCACCAAGCTTCGAAAATCCTGCCCCTGTTCTCAGCCGCATGAAAAGGGGCATTCCTTTTATGCTTTTAAATGTACAAGAAGAGTTAAAGCAGACACAGACTGAGGAGAGAAGGGTATTACACATGTCAGGAGATAAGGGGCAAGTTAAAACAGAATTAAAGAGTATATGTCAACATTTTCACAGTACAAATGTGCTGCCGTGCCGGAATACTACTATATCCTTACCCATCATGTGCAACTCTCCTTTAAAGTAGCAGTGCAATTAAAGTGGGCAAGCATCTGACCCTACATTTCTTTTCCACTATAAAACATTCCAGGCATCATCCAGTTTCACAAGTTCTAAAAGAAGGCGTATTCCCTGCACTCACAAGTGGCAATGGGGTGCAAAACAGATACGAGTGGTACCCCCTGAGGAAGGTTACCACCGAAGCGCTGGGGTAGTGAACACACCAAGTGTTTAAATTTGCTGTTGCACCAGCTAAGCTGTAATCTTTGAATTTATTGTGCTTATCTGTGGAATAAAACACTGGATTTTGCAATTTTGAAATTCACTGGTGGACTGCTTTCTTGAACAAGGACTGGAGTGCAAAACTTCTTTGGGACAGTATCTTCCAGTTTCATTTGGTGGTAAAATGTTCTAGCGCCACCAAACTTTGAGTATTTTATAAATGTTTTAACTTAGGTTTTTTTCCAAGAAAAAAAGATGGCCACCGCACGTGGCTTAGATATAACAATGTAGATCCGGTAAAGGTTAGAACTGAGGGGGAAAAAAAGGTGCATAGCGCAGAAGGTACTTGGACAGTAGATTTCACATTTTTTAACTGTAGCTGAAACTAGTTTTTTGGGAAAACATTTCTCATTGCACTGCTGCTTTAAGAGTTAGTGAACTACCTGAAATTAATATTAATTTTCAAAAGTGGTGAACTACTGCTTCTTATATCTGATGTACTTTTGCCTTTTGCTAATTAGAATATTTTATACCTGGAAATACTTAAGAAACATAGAATGTAGCAGCAGAATATGACTGCTTGGTCCACCCAGTCTGCCCCAATGATCCCTGCATAGTCTGTCTCCGAAGATCCTAACTGGTCTCTGGGGACCTTTCCTCCACCCTGCCTGTTTACTAATATTCCTCAATGACTATCCCAGGCATGCCTGAAACCTCGGTTTCACCTCCGCCACTTCTGCTGGCAGTCTGTTCTAGGCACCTACCACTCTTTCAGTGAAGCAGTAATTCCTTACATCCCTCATAAACTCCCCCACTACCACCAGCAACTTCATTGCATGCCCTCTGGTCCTGCTGCTCTTTCTCATTTGAAAGAGACCCCCTCCCTGCACCCTGTTCACCCCTGTGAGGTACTTGTAGGTCTCTATCATGTTCCCTCTCGCTCTCCTCTCTTCCAGGGTGTACATGTTGAGATCCCTCAGTCTCTCATGGGGCTTTTGGTACAAACCCTGCACCATTTTAGCTGCCCTCCTTTGGACTGCCTCCATTCTATCTATGTCCTTTCTGAGATTTGGCCTCCAGAACTGAACACAATACTCTAGGTGGGGTCTCACCAGTGAGACATATAGTGGCAACACCACTTCCCTCCTGCTGGAGATACCTCTCCCTATGTATCCCAGCATCCCACTGACCCTACCCACTGCTTTGGCACACTGCCCTGTCCAGTAATGAAACTGAACAGGAACTCAGTTCCTGTACCTTTTTTGCAGCAGGAACGGAGTTCCTGTACTTCTTTCCACTGACACTGGAACTAGAATTCTTAAACCAGCAACATAATGACAGTTCCTGGGCCTGTGATCTGAAATCAGGGTTTCCATAACAACATTTGACTTGTACAACAATTCTGTTTTCCTAGAAATACTTCAATATCTCTAACTGAATCTACTTGTGTCTAAGCCGATAGATGTGTCGCGATACCGCTATCCTTCAGATTAAGGATCTTTATTCTGCATTTCATATTTGCCAGTGCCTGAGTTCCTGTACTTTTTGTCTACCACTTGCACCACTGGCCCTGCCACTTTGAGGTCATCAGATGTGATGATCTCAAGGTCCCTTTCTTGCTTACTGGCTGTTAGTACCTCCTCTCATCCTATACTCAACTCCTGGGCTCCTATGCCCTAGGTGCATAATTTTGCACTCTTTGGAATTGAACTCCAACTGCCATGCTCATAACCTTTCATACGAACACATGAATGTGCTGGCAGATAAAAGCCTTATGGTCTATCTAGTCTGCTTGAATGTACAGTTCCTACTGTGCTGAAGGAGGGAACTGACCCCTTCCCATATCCCCTCTTGAACCCTGTCAGATATCCCTCTCTCCCTGCAACTGTGCCCCCTCCCACCCTGTCCCAACCTCCCTTGAAGCTGTCCCCCATTTTAGAGATACAACCTCCACTGGCAACACACTCCACTTAGCCATCCCTCTCTTGGTGAAAAAGTGCCTCCTCATCTCCCTTCTGAACCTTCCCCCCACCAGCTTTAGAATGTTACCCTTAGTGGTCTTGTTTCCAACAAGGCTGAAGAGGCCCTTGGTGCTCACCCTGTTTATACCTTTAAGGTACTCGAAGGTCTCAATCATGCTCCCCCCTCTCTCGTCTGTCCTCAACAGAGTACACGTTGAGCCCCCGAAGCACTCCTCGAGTTTCCCAAGATCCCTAAGCTGAGTCTGGACAGGAGGTTAATGAAAGGAGCCTTGTTTATTAATCTTTCAAAGGCCTTTGACACCCTTAACCATCGGGTGCTCCTGTCCAGACTCAGTGAGACTGGCTTGTCTCCCCAGTCGGTAAAATGGTTTTCCTCCTATTTGACTGGACGTAGTCAATTTATGGAAGTGGGTCCCTATAAATCTAGAGTATTGGAAATGAAAAACGGAGTCCCTCAAGGCTGTATTTTAGGGTCCCTGTTGTTTAACACCTATATAAATGAACTTAAGACTGCATCAACTGATGCCAGATGTCATTTGTATGCAGATGACACCATATTGTACGTAGAAGGGGGCTACATTGGACTTAATTAACACAAGACTACAATCAGCCTTTGATGACATACAGGATTTCTTTAAGAAGCACCATCTTACTTTAAATGCCAACAAAACGCAGTCACTCTTATTTAAGAACAAAAATAACAAAAACCAGGAAGTCTATCTGGAGATAAATACCTTTGATGGTACTGCTAATAAGCAAGCTGACTCATACATATCTTGGCGTCTGGTTAGATTCTCATCTGAGTTGGGATTCTCATATAGATTCCCTTAAAGGAGGTATAAATGGAAAGCTCGGTGCCTTGTATAGATATAAAAGATACATGTTCAGAGAGGTGCCACTAAGTGTGGTTAACTCACGTCTATTTCCAGTCCTTGATTATGGAGACCTGCTATATGGAGGGGCTACTGGATTGCACATAAATAAAGTAGATTTAGGCCTGGATATTCAGACTGCGCCTGGCAGTGGCGCAAGCCTGGGCGCAGCGCAACTGGGATGCACCAGGGCCAGGACCAGGTGATATTCAATGGTGATACGCCATGGTGAAGCACCATTGAATATGGCACAGACTGCGCATGGTGCAGTGGCCCTGTGCCAGTGCAAGCCACAGATAGGGAGCACGGGGATGCACCAGCACAAATGCAGCTGTGCTAGGCGCAGCACCCGCGATATTCAGCAGAAGGTATGCAAATGAAGCCATAATATATGCAAGGCGCAAATGGGGCCATTTGCATGTCATTATGGCCCAATTTGCATGCCTTGCACAGGGCAGCCCAACAACAGGACTAGAGGGCATGGGATGAAGTTGGAGGGAGGACGATTCAGAGGAAATATGAGAAAGGATTTCTTCACAGAACGGGTGGTGGACAAGTGGAACACCCTGCCAGAGGAAGTGGTGGGGGCTGAAACAATCACAGGATTTAAGAATGCATGGGATAGACATAAAGGAATTCTAGAGGTCATGGGTAAGGGGCAACAGACTTCTAGGAAAACAAACTGAACTTACAAGCTCAAATGGGCAGACTGGGTGGGCCATAGGCCCTTATCTGCTGACACTGTCTATGTATCTATGTATAACTTGTGCCTGGCGCCCTGCATAGCATGACATGTGCACAGTGGGGGTCCCGGGGCATCCCCCGGCCCGCAGCCGCGATAGTGGTACACGCCGAAGTACAAACATCTCCCTGGTAGTCCAGTGGATCTCCCTCCCTCCCGAAACCCCGATATATGTATAGTGAATCATTCCCTGATAGTCTAGTAGACCCCCCTCCCACTTCCCCGATATAGGTATAGTGCATCATTCCCTGGTGGGCTAGTGGACCCCCCTCCCGACCGAGTCCCAGATAAATGTATGGTTATACATTCCCTGGTGGTCTAGTGGACCCCCCTCCCTCTCGTGTCCCTGATCGTGGCAAACCGCCGTAATATAATGCTCTGGTGATCCAGTGGCACCCCCCCAACCCTCCATCCCACACAGGACCCCTTGCCCCCACTGCACCACCCCCGTCATCAGCGGGTGGCTGCAATCTGCCCGCATACCGCCCGTCTGCCTCGCCGAATGACAGGTACAATATGGGCTGTAAGCCCATTGGTCCACAGTATGTAGGCCAATGGGCTTTAAGGCATACTGTACTAGGCAGTCCCAAATATGTGAATGAAGTCATTCATATTTTGGGACTGCCTAGTACAGTATGCCCTACAAACCCATTGGTCCACACTGTGGATCAATGGGCTTACAGCCATACTGTACCTGTCATTCGATGTGTGACAGGGTGGTATGCGGCCGGTCAACGCCCCACCGATGATGGGAGAGTGGGTGGCAAGGGTCCTGTGTGGTGAGGATGCCACTGGATCACCAGGGCATTATACTGTCAACTCTGTTGCACCATGCGCAACCCCTTTGAATATCTGGGTCTTAGTGTTTAGTAGAATGGCCCATTTTGTGCTGGATGCACTTTATAAAACTCATCGATGCACGCTATTTAGAGAGCTGAACTGGCTTAAACCTTCAGTAAGAAGAAATTTACATCTATTACAGTTTATGATCAAGGTATGGAACAAGGAGGTTCCTGATTATATTATTGATCTTTTTGAAATCAGGAAAGTAAGGAAAGGTATGAGGACTTCTCTTGGAGTCCAATATACCTTGATAAACTGTAATTTGAATATAGGGAGATCTTCTGTCCCCTTCAGGGGAATCAATATAGGGAATAAATCTCCCCCAGAATTGAGATGTCACAGATCCAAAAGTAATAATGCAGAATTAATAAAATGGTGTACAACCGGACCAAATAACATTACAACTTGCAATAACTGCTAGCACTTTAATGATTTTTGATTTTGATATTGTGTTGTTATTTTTATAGCCGCTATAATGTATTGTGTTAATGTGTGTCCATATGTTGTATTAATGTGTAACTATGTTTTTGTATTTTGATATGGAACTTCATTGAAAATGAGCCTAGCTCAATTGAATGTATCCTTTATTCTCACGCATAAAAAATTATTTACTAAGCATTCTCTCGATCACCTCCACCCTATTACAGATTTTGGTATCATCTGCAAAAAGGCATAACTTCCCTTCCAGTTCTTCTGCAGTTTTACTTAGGAAGACATTGAAGGGGGACCAGTCCCAGTGCTGAACCCTGTGGCACCCTTGCTGGTCACTCTCCCATCATTAGAGTGAGTGTCGTTAATCACCTCCCCCTGTTGCCTATCTGTTAACCAGTTTCTAACCCGATTCACCACTTTAGATCCCCCCCCAATGCTGCTCAGTTTCTTTATCAGTCAAGTAGATACACTTTCTCAGAACTGTGCCAGCGACAGAGGTTCCTTGTTAGATATTAGCAATCAAATATGGAGTAACCACCATGCATCCTGACAAAATGATGTCGCCACAAAACACTGGTGTCTCTAAATGGTGGATGAAATAAACTTACTGAAAAAAGATTACTAGGAGGTGAGGCTCCAGTTTTTTCCTTTGGATAATCTACGTGTTATCCCCCAAGTAATGCTTTCTGATGTTCCGTCTTATTCTACCCTTTGCCCCCGGCCCTTTGAGTTCAGGTCATCTAAACCTGCTTGTGCTCATTTGCTCAAACATCTGTGTGTGCTCCACCCTATCGCCGTTAGCATTTGGGACCCTGTTATGTCCCATCTCAGTCTTCTCTTCTCTGGGCAGATTCATTAATTTTTTTTCATTCTTTTAGTAACTGGTTAAGGTCCAATGGGCACAGTGCCTGTTTTAAGGGGTGCCCTGGGAACAGTGGGGAGGTTAAGTGACTTGCTCAGGGTCACACAGTATGCAAGTGGAGGCTGTGGGGAATCAAACACAGGTCTGCTGGATGTACCATAGAAACACTAAAAAAGGCACTGGCCTGGTAGCACTGAGGGTTGAGGCACTGGATGCCACACCTCGCGCCACGCTGGCAACCCAGGTTCGGGAACGACCTTGGGTCATCGGGGTGCCAGCACGGGGGGAAGAAGCAGGATCGAGTGTTGGCTCTCCTCTCCCGGGTGGGTCACCCGTCCGTAGTCCCTCCATCACTGGTAGGGCGGAGTGTCCCATAGGGCGTGACGTGCACATGCCTCTACACGCATGCGTCACGTCGGGGATGTGAGGGCTTGGGACCGTGGAGAAAACCAAAAAGTACCTAAAATTACTTACGGAAAAAAAGAAACACAGAAAAAGATTTTGTCGGCAGCAAAGGCCCATCCAGTGTGTCCCTTGTCCCTGCCTATTCCATCTCTACTGACCCTAGTTGGTCACAGGTGTTACTCCGCCCCCCGTTTCTCTACCTAATATGCCCCTGTGGCTATCCCACACATGCTTGAAGCTCCCCACAGTCTTTGCCCCACTACCTTCTCTGAAAGGCTGTTCAGTTATCCACCATCCTTTTTCTATGGATAAGTATTTCCGTACATCTCCCCTAAACGTTCCCCTCTCAGCTTCATTGCTTGCGAGCTTGTTTCAGTGCCTTCCTTTCTCTGAAACAGACCCTCCACTTGCACCTTGTTCACTCCTGTGAGGTTTTGTAGCTGTAGGTTTCAATTATGTCCCCTCTCGCTCTCCTCTCTTCCAGGCATACCTCTCAACCTTTTGTCCCACAAATGTGGAACATTGCCTCTCAAAATGTGGAACAAATGAGCAAAATGTGGAACACTTAAGCAAATCTTTACCTAAGAAGCTCAGAACACTTTTAAAACGTTTGCATTTATTTTCAGAATGTCTGTTATTAATTGAATAATATATTTTTTGAATCATCTACTATAGATTTTTGCTTTAAAATGTTAATACTGAATGTGGGACAAGTCCTCACAATATAGAACAGGGAGGTTTTGTGAAGTAAAATGAGGAACGTTCCTCCTAATGTGGTACAGTTGAGAGGTATGCTTCCAGGGAGTACGTGTTGAGTTCCTGCAGCCTTTCCTTGTATGGCTTCTCGTGCAATCCCCTCACTATTTTGGTTGCTATCCTCTGTACCACCTCCACCTTTTCAATGTCTTTGAAGAAGTGCAGCCTCCAGAACTGGACACAGTACTCCAGGTGGGGCCTCACCAGTGATACAACGGAGATTACCTCAGGTTCAGGAATCTTGTTTCTCAGGCTCCTTGCGTTAGCAGACATAGCTCTCCATTCTTTTGTCCATCTCTTCCTCTAACCTGCCTCCCTTCCTGCTCCCCTTGCCCCTCTTTTATCTTTCCTGCCCTCTCCTGTTACATTGTCGTCCTGCCTTACCTCCTTTCCCTTTTTTCCAACTGAGGTTTCTCCTCTAGACTTACCTGTCCTGTCCTTCTTTTTGCTTCCATCGATTTCCAGGGAATTTGTTCTCCCGGGGTTAACCTTGCAATCTGTGCCTCCCTCAGTCTTTCTGCCTCCCCCCTTGGCTAATTTAAATGCTCATAAAAGTAGCATTTAAACCTTCCACCCAGGACTGCCTTTCCTCTCCTGGATGGATGGAGGCCATCTCCCTTGTACAGGCCTCCATCCCTTCAGGTGTGACCCCAATCCCCAATGTAGCCAAAGCCCTCCTCCCTACACTATGCCTTCAACCACTCATTGAATGACCCAGTGCAGAGTTCCCTAGCTGTCCCCTGACTGTGCATGGGTAGCACCTCAGTGAAAGCCACTGTGCAAGCTACATGCCCCTCCTCAGTACCCTAAACCTATCCTGCTCATTCATAGCTCATTACTCTAACCTCTAGGCTATACTGCCAGCCCTATCTCCCAATCCTAATCGCCCCAATCATATTATGCCCAATCTCCCTTCATAGCTCCCCCCCCCCACAAGCTACTAATCAGCATGGTGACCCTGCGCTGGACCCTCAAAATATAAATATTTGGGAAGCGAAGGAAACAGGCAGACTTTAGCGATATGACTGTTGTTGGAGGCAGCCAGCTCAGCGGCAGTAGAGATCACGGGAACTCTTATGCATTTGCAAATCGTGTCACTTTGCTACAAGACCTGATTCTGCCTGAGATCCAGCAAAGTCTTCAAAGCGAATTACTTTTTACCCATGTTGTAAGATATGTGCCCCAGGGTCAAGTTCTTTTCAACTTATCACAAGATTCACTGAGATAAGCCACTACTCTGCAACTCTGTTGAGGTTTTTATTTTTAACAATCCTCTTAAAGGTCTGACTAATAGTATTTACCATTAAATAGATTTTCAACACCACAGGGACAATACTTAAACACCACAATACTTAGACGTAATGTAGTTTATATCTTCTTCTTCTGGAAAAAGCTATAGTGTCGCAACTTGTCCACTACCTCCATGAATACAATGTCCTTTCCCCCTGTCAGCATGGCTTTCGCAAAAGCCACAGCACCTCGACGGCGCTTGCTGAAGTCACAACCAGGATTAGGACGGCAACCGACCAGGGCAAGTTGATGGGGGCCATATTTGTGGACCTATCCAAAGCCTTTGACCGCGTAGACCATCTCCTCCTCCTCTCCTCCACACTCCAGACCCTTGGCTTCTCCCATCGTTCCCTTGACTGGTTCACCAGCTACCTTGGGGACAGGAAGCAACTCACCTGCTTCAACCAAACCCTCTCGCCCCTCCTACCCATTTACAGTGGAGTACCGCAAGGATCTGTCCTCGGACCTATCCTGTTCTCCCTGTTTGTCAATGGCTTACCCTCTGTGGCCACAGAAGGGCACCTCACTATGTATGCGGATGACCTTGTCCTATTAGCTAGTGCCTCGGATGTTCCCAGCATCAACGCCCAACTCAATTCGGACTTCTCTCGCGTCAGTGCATGGCTTGATGGGCACAAACTCATAGTGAACCTCAAGAAAACGCAAGCCATGCTCTTTGGCGCCGTGACAAAAATCTCCTCCTGCACAACGCCCCTCAAAATTCATGGTACCTGCGACTCCCTCCTGCCTATAATTGACTCCGCTAAGTACCTTAGAGTCACCCTCGACCCTCAACTTGACCTCTCCGCGCACATCAGAACCATATGCAATGCCACAAATGGCAAACTTGGCCTAGCATACAGGGCCAAAAGACTGCCTTACCCCGGCCGCCCGGCTGGCACTTGCCAGGGGAATATTACTGCCCACCCTCTCCTATGGTCTCGTTGGCTTTGCCTCTGTCCCTTCCTCCAGCCTAGCCAAGTGGGACACCACGTACAACAACATATGCCGCTTTGCACTCGCGGCCCCGTCCTCACCAACTGATGCACACTCTACTCTCATCTGGAATGGCTCCTCCCTGAAAAACACCGTATCTACAACATGGGAAACTTTATTGACAACATAATTCGAATGGCCACCCCCGCCTCGCTCGCCCTCCCCCTGAAACATGCCTCCCCCGTTTACCAGCTTAGGTCTTCTGCATCCAGACCGCCTGGTCCCCAGACCCGCACCCTCGCTGGGGATAGAGCATTTACCACCCACGCACCTAAGCTATGGAACTCCCTTCCCTCCCAAGTTCGAGCTTCCCCCTCTCATTCCACCTTCAAAACCTCCCTCTGGAGTTTCCTGAAATCTGCTGCGTCCTGCCTGTGTGCTGCCTAATCTCCAGCCCTTCAGCCCACCATCTCATCTGCATTGGTACCCCAGCTAGACTCTTACTCCCTCGCCGCCTTGGTGTTTTCACTCTACCTCTGGGTATGTGTCATTGTTACTCTTTCAACCCAGGGTGAGGTCTTATACCTCCATGTTTGCCCCTTGCTTGTATGTTTGGAAATCTGTGATTGTTGATATGCTAATCCCATCTGCTGTGTCCTACCACTTTAGAATCTCTCTGGTGTCTTATCCCACCGTTTGGAGTATGCTGCTCCTGATAGCAATGTTGACTATGTATTTCTCTCATGTAAATTCCACTGTTGGAGTATGCTGCTCCTGATAGCAATGTTGACTATGTATTTCTCTCATGTAAATTCCACTGTTGGAGTATGCCGCTCCAGATTGTTATGCTTACTATGTATTTTTTCTATGTAATTACCCTGTAATTCTTCCGGGTCGCACCTGAAAATAGGCACTTGCTGTCTAACGTGCTTACCCGGTTACCAAAAGCAAATAAATATATTTACCTGTCTCACACAGTTTGTTACTGATGACATTTTCATAAAAATCTTGATCTCAGACACGACGTCTTTATCTGATCTAGCTGTTTTTCTACATGTGACATCATAATCCTCTGCCTGTGACATCACAATGGGTTACTTCAGGAATTATAATGATGCCTCAAACAGAAGATTACAATGTCGTTTGTACATAAGCATCCTGAACAGATAAAGACCAAGTGATGAAGGATTCTGTTTTCATGTAAATGTTCTAAATAATAAAGAATACAGGGAGCTAAATGCTGGAAACAGCTCAATTACAGGTGGGATTGTGCCTTAAAGGAAAACTACATCCTCATATCTTCTAAATGTTATTTGTTTCCATGTCAATAGACAACTCTTTTCCTGTAACTGTTAAGGATGTATGCAAATGCTTTAGTCAGTTTTCACAGTTCATACTAGGCCATGTTGATGTTCTGGAAGGCTCCATTTCGTGGTTGTTGAAATCTCATTGTCCCTGAGAGCTGCATTAGCATATGAGAACACTATGTATAATCACCCGATAAACTCCCCAGTATGCCTGTCTGCTTAATTAGTTTTAAAAGAAACAAGCTGCAAAAAGGTGTGAAATACCACATTTACCTTCAGTGAGCTTTGCAAACTATCTGAGTTATAATGCAGTTTTTTTTTCCCCTTTAAACTTCATTCAGTTTATGAGTTTCCGGAGAGTTTTTGAAGGGTATTTGTTCTTTCAGCATATAGATATGTAGTATAAATGGGTGATCTGACATCATGTTTTCATATGCTAATGCTGTTCTCATGGACAATGAGATTTCAACAACCATGAAATGGAGACTCCCAGGTCAATCACAGGGGCTACCATGAGCAGTGAAAACAAACTAAAGGTAACACATATAACCCTAACAATTACAGGAAAGAAGTTGTCTGTTGACATGGAAACAAATACGGTTTTAATGATATGAGGGTGTAGTTTTCCTTTATGTTTTTTTGTAGGCTTTTGTTAAGATATCGTAATAAATTTTAATTTTTTTAAACAAAAGTTTTACCAGATATTGTACAAAAGATTACAATTAATAGCTACATCAAACAACTGCTTTTGAATCCTTCACAATGTTTGATATAGCTGTTAATCGTTATGACATCAGAGGGTCTTTAAATCCCTTTCTTCTCATCCTTGCTGGCTCACACTGCAGTGCATTGCGGGAAGCAAGGCTGAAATGCTGGGGCAAGCTTCCTATAATCTGTACCATGCCACCAGTCCCTGTCCAAGGCAAAAACACACACATACAAATGCACATACAGAAACACACACACACACACTCACACCATTTTGCCATGGTAGACAGCAGCATAAGTCTTACACTGTTGCTTGCTGTTGTTGCCTGACCTTCCCCCAGTTTTACATGGGCACAGTCCTTTTCTGAGGGACATACACCCCTCAGCCAGGTGCACTAAGGTGGCAAATCCTGCCTCCATGCTAACAGATGGAACTCAAAGTCAATAAGCTATCACGGCTGGTGATAGCAGGAGTTGCCTCAAAACTTTAGAAGATTTCCACTATGGATTTTCACCCCTTTGTCCCAGACCACTGACCAGGGTTTAACAAAAGGCTGGCTGGGTCTGGACAAAATGCCTCCTGTGAAGGTTGGCCCGTTAAGTGCCGTGGCTAGGCGCCACATGCCATGGTGGTGATCTGGTTTTACACTTCAATCTGGAGACATCCGGGGGGGGGGGGGTGTCAGGAATTGGAGGCTACATCCTACCATAAGGAACTCTCCATGTCCAAGGAAAGTGGGCTGTGCTTCCCCTGCCTGATCACCCACTAGGGATGGATCTAGTTCTGCAGGCACAAGTCCACTGGAAGTGGCCCAACTGATGGGAAGAGGAGGAGTTGCGGGGCCTGGCCACATCCTGCAGGGTGTCTGTGGCCTGCCTTCAATGTCTCTATTGGGCTAGAGAACAACAAGAAAAACGATAGCCCTGGTGAGGTTGCTCCCCCCCATACACACTCTTAAGAGTCCTGATGGTGTGGCCCCACCTGTCTTCTGCCTATTGGATTTGGGCTCCCAGCCCATTTGAGGAGGATGGATGTTAGCTGGCCCCCCACCACAGAGGATAAGCTGTGTGAGCGCGTGGTCGAAGGCCACTGGGGCCACACTGAACAGGCACCTTGGGCAGGCAGATGGGACTTGGATGACAGGAGAAGGACAGGTGAAGAGGAAGAAAACATTGTCCTCTAAAGTGGCCAGATAGGAATGCAAGGAATAATCCATGGTTGGGCATGTGGCAACAGTGCCTTACACCCAAGGGGGGGGTTGTGAGGCACAGGGTGCAGCCAAGGGCCTTCAACCACAAATGAAGTGTGGTTACTGTAGCTTTGTTGCAAATGCACAGTGGATTATTTCACTTATAAAATTTGGAAAGAGATCAAAAGTGTTTTAAATGCCATTATAAAATGGCAAAAAAAAAATCTAGAGATGTCATTGGCCAAGAAAGGTCACCTGACTGTGTGTTACATCTTTATAAATGTACAGTCACGTGCCAAATCTAATTTTCCACCCAAACAAAACCTACTTAGAGCCATTTTATGAGTATAACAAGCCCCCACAGTGTGCATCATAGGATTTTAATGCACTACCCAGGGGCGTAATGACACTTGGCCTTCAGCCTCGTGCTTTACTACACCCCCTCCGGAGCATGCATTAAAAACCTATAATGCACACCCTGTCTTGGTTTATTACTTGCTTAAAACACTTCCTTATAGAAGAAAACAACATACCTGTCATCGTCCTCAGCCAATAATACCTTCTCAAAGTGCAGGTGTAACCTTTGCCCCTCTGGAGCTTCAAGCAACCAATGGCAGGTCAGGTTGTTGCTGTAGTTGCCAGGGAAACCAGGTGATATAATCCGGCCAATGGTGGCATTTCTGATTACTCCACCACAGGAAGCTGGATTTTAAAACAAAAGGGGGAGTTAAAAGATAATGAAAAAGGCCAGAATTTCATAAGATAGAGAGATGCTGGACATTTCCCCTGTGCTGGTCTCGTGAACAGAAACATTAGTAGCCAACGTACTGTACCTGCTATCCACAACTGGGGTTCATTCTTGCTTCAGTAAATATTTACATTTAATATGGAAATGGACACTCATTTATATGCATCCTCTCCAAATCAGTGTACCTGCATTGTGTGTTTGGCAGCTGTGTTAGCCTTAAAGGGCCAGACTTTTTTTTACAGACCACTGTTTTCATGGTTCCTGGCCCTTTGAGGCTACCCTGATGTCCTTGTACTTGAAACGTATAAAGAAAGACATGATCACACATGTAAGTTCAAGTTTGATTTTGGGAATAGTTTTTGAGCAAAGCTCATTTACAGTGACACCCCATCATATACACTTCACAATTGTTACAAAAGGTGATACTTTAATGAGAACGGTTTGAATCTGTAAGTGTGTTTTCTGAAGATGCTGTGTTTCTAATATTGGTTCACATTCTGTTTTTCTTCCATCTATACTGGCCTTTTGGTGAATACAGTCAGTGTTTGTGCTATACATTCTCGTGGGCAGCTACCATTTTAGAACTGTGTGATGTACTTCATGTCTTTGTTAAAGAACTTAGCATTATTTTCACAATGGACTTGTGTTCTACTTTAGAACTCTGTGGTCTAAGTGGGACAGAAACTACATCATATAGTCCTAAAATGGTACTTACCAGTAGTGTAGGTATCAGAAACACCCATTCAGTTAACTAAAAAGTCAGTAAAGACTGAGCAATAACAGACTGGGATACAATGCATAAAAAAAGCTTCTTCTGGGAAAGGTGACTTACAGGTTCAGCGCAGTTCTCCTTTACGCCAGCCCACTGGACGCAGCAGTAGCGTTACCTCTTACGATGCTGGTGCCCCGGTTTGGGAATGAACCTGGAGCATCAGAGGCCAGCCGGGGACGGGGTGGGTGGGAGTTGGATGAGGGTCCTAGGGACACCTCTCTGACTTCGGGGTTGGGGGCCATGATCTCCAGGCACATGAATGACACCCACTGGAGACTGGGTGTACACCAGCTGGGACCACATACTGTAGGGGCAGAGGTGTAGTGGATGTCTGCGGGACATGCATGGGAGCATGTCCAGTCACACGCTGATGTCACTACATGCATGTAAGTCTGCACCGCCAGGGGAAACTAAGCAGAAAACCCTCAGAGTCAGTAGCAGGGTGATGCACCTTGTGCACCCTCCTGAATGATGCCCTAGGCATAAGCCTCAGTTGGGGCTTCTGGCTGATCTCAGTCTGTCTCCTGCTCCCAGAGAGCCTTGCCACAGGGGGAAGCTGTGGGCTATCCAGTCTGGGTGGCTTGGGAAGGCCCAAGGGCCGAACAATGGGTACATCCCCACCTGAACCAGGGTGACAAAAAGAGTAGAAAACAAACTTTAGAGTTAAAATATAAAAGAAAGAATTTCCACAAATACATACATATAGCTTATATCCATCAATTTATAATCAGTACTATAATAGCCACAGATTTTATATAATACAAATTAATTATAGAATAATACATGGGGAGGTGTGTATAACAAGAATTTCACACACACCTGAGGTGTGAGATGCTACATAACCCTGACAGCAAAGCTCGGGGGGTTTATAAAAGCATCCCACACCAAGAGTGTGTGTAAAGTTTAAGTTTTACACAGCTCCCCATGTTTTGTTTTCTATAACTGCTGGGTAGTGTTTTCTCATCTTGAAAACACTACCCAGCAATTATAGAAAACAATATGGCCAGTGATTCTGGTAGTGCTAGTTCAATAGTGTGCACATGCGTGGAGCAAGGGAAACCCAGTGCGTGTTCACCATTATAACCAGTGGCTTATAATGACGAATTATAACCGGTTTCCCAATGGGAGAAAACGCTCCCTGATTATAAATGCATAATGTACACGATACAGCAGAGTAATATAATTCAAGTGATACCTATGGAGTTCCCTCTACATTTGTCTCACGACTAAGATGACAAAAACAATATGTAACTGGTGTGGGAGATGGAAGGTTTTTTCTACTTTTTGATGAAAATTTGTGGACAGAGAGTTCCACACCTGAGGAATCATTTGACTGAAAAAATGAGACGGAGGCATTAAGTGTGTTGGTCCTAGGAGCCACTGGCTCTAAAATGTCAGCATTCCTTAGAGACATGTGTCTTTCCCTAAATACAAGCCTGAGTCTGGGACATCTCCTTGGACACTTAGACATGTATGGATAAGGACTGTTCTGGATAAGGCATGCCAACCTATTGTAAAGCATGTCAAGTGTAAATACCTTATCCTTGGTACAGTGATCACATAATATGTAAGCATACCCTGCTCTTGGAAAAATCAGTGTCTGAATTATCCTTAGTTGAGTTTCAGAGTCCAGGCATCCCCTAAACTGATACATAAGGCCTATACACATTCCAGTCCTTTTTATCAATTTGTTTACGTGCAAGTTCCCTGAACCTGAGGGGTTCCTCCAAAACCCCAGGTATCTGTAACCCCCAACCTGCTCTATCTTATTTCCTTCCCAGTTATAAATGCTCAATTGATTTTTAACACGGTCACATAAATTAATGTGCTGTGCCAAACAACATCACATTTGTCTTAGTTAAGTTCAATTTCAAAAAGAGGATTTGAAAAGAGATTGTAGACCTTCAAAAGCTAGTTGTAGGTGAGACTGAACTACACCTAGTGTGGCACTGGAAGTGTACCCCACCATGTAGTCTGTACAGAGCTGATAGTCACCTCTGATGTGCTCCCCATTCCCCTCATGTATAAAGTGAGAAGAAGGGGACCCAAGACGGACCTCTGTGGTACTCTTTTTTTATGGTTAACTGTACAGACTGCCTCCCATTTACCACTGTTCTTTGTTGCTTGCCATTAAGATAGTTTTTGAACTGAACAGTAGTCTCTGTTTATCCTATGCTCTTCCTCATTTACTGTTCTATCTCAAGACTTATTGAACCTGCTCAAAACAGAGTTGTTTTTAATTGTAACTTTTTTTTATCTTCACTGTAGACAGTTTGACACTACTTTACAATATCACCAACAGCTTAATCTGGTTCTAGATCAGTTGGCATTCATCTGTATCCCCCTCCCCCGGGTTGTGCCTGAAAATAGGCAGGATTTGTCTAGTGCACTTACCCGGTCAACAAAAATGAAATAAATAAATAAACTTTTTCTGTCTAATATACTGTTATGTATGCATCAAGGTCTAATGTTTAGTGGTTGTGTCTGCATTATGTTACTGCATCTTTCCAAATGTTCTCATTCTTACTGTTGTTTTACCTTTAATAAACCAATAACATTTTAAAGCAAAATAAGGATAGTTTTTGAACCAATTTATAGCCCCAGTGCCCAATCCAACCGCACCCATTTTCTTTAATAGTACTATAAAGAAGACAAAGGGAGGAACTGTATGGTTGGGGGGGTGACTGTACGAAGGGGGATCAAGAAAAGACAAACATCTTGAACAAATACTTCTGTTCAGTGTTCACAGTAGAAGGGGAAAAGGAGGTACTATAAGAAGGCACCAGGAGATTTTATGGGAGGGAAATGGACATGAGTCTGTTTTCTATGGAGAGAGTTTGGAAAGCACTTGCTAACTTGAAGGTAGCTAGAGCTATGGAGCCAGACAGGATACATCCAAGAGTGCTGAGGGAAGTCAAGGAGATACTAGCTGCACCTATGACAGTCCTTTTTAAGAGACCACTGGAGACTGTAGTGGTCCCAGAGGATTGGAGAAGGGCAGGTGTAGTAGAGATTTAGAGATGTGCGAAATTAGAAAATTTCACTTGCAAAATATTTTGCGCAACTCTCACATTTCGCGAAATATTTCGCTGGTGCGAAATTGCTGATTTCGCGGCAATTTCACAGGCAAAATTTAATTTTGCAACATCTCTAGATATACAAAAGTGTTAGAAAGAAAGAGGTGGGCAATTATAGGCCTGTTAGTCTGACACTGGTGTTGGGTAAGTTAATGGAAACACTATTAAAGGAAAGCATTGTGGAATATCATGCATCCAGTGGATTATAGGACCCAAGTCAGCATGGTTTCACAGAGGGGAAATTCATGTCAAACAAATCTGATATATTTCTTTGACTGGGTGACTAAAGAGCTAGGTCAGGGAGGAGCAGTGGATGTGGCCTACCTGGGTTTCAGCAAAGCTTTCAAATCCATTCCATATAAGACATTGGTAAGCAAGTTGGGTCACTAGGAGGTGGGTATTAAGGTGGTAACCTGGGTAAGAAACTGGTTAGTGCATATAACACAGAGGGTAGTGGTAAAGGAATTCACTCTGAGGAAGGGGTCGTGACCAGTGGGGTTCCTCAGGGATCAGTGTTGGGACAGGTCCTCTTCAATGTCTTTATAAGTGACATAGCAGAGGAACTGGAAGGGAACACTTGCCTCTTTGCAGATGACACCAAGATCTGTAACAGGGTGGACACTCCCAAGGGTGGTAACCTGGGGAAAGGATGTGCAGGGATCTGAAAAGACTGGAAGAGTGATCAAGGGTATGACAGCTGGGTTTCAATGCAAAAAACTGCAAAATAATGCACCTGGGTCATAGAAACCTGGGAGTGGAGTACAAAATGGGCAGTGTGATACTGACAAAGACCAAGCAGGAAAGAGACCTGGAGGTTAATCATGCTGGATGACCTAAAGGTGGCCAGGCAGTGTGACAAGGCAGTCGGAAGGGCTGGTGGGATGTTGGGGTACACAGGAAGGGGGTATCGCCAGCAGGAAGAGGGAGGTGGTTCTGCCCCTATATAGATCACTGACAAGACCCCATCTTTGAGTACGGTGTCCGGTTCTGGAGACAACATCTCAGGAAGGACACAGACAGATTGGAGGCGGTCCAGAGGAGGGCTACCAAAATGGTGCACAGTTTGCAACAAGAGCCCTATGAGGAAAGGCTAAAGGAGCTTTATATTTATACCTGGAGAGAAGAGGGAGAGGGGGATATGACAGAAACCTTTAAATACTTCACGGGGGTTAATAAGGTATGGGGGGAGAATCTTTCAGAGAAAAAGTGCTCTGTAACAAGGGTGCATGCTATGAAGCTGGAGGGGGTAAATTCAGGAGGGATGTGAGGAAGTACTTGCTCACAAAAAGGGTGGTGGATCTCTGGAACAGCCTTCCAGCAGTGGTAGTGGGGTGAAAACAGTGGTGGGGTTCAAAAACACCTGGAATAGGCACAAGGGAATACTAGCGATAAGGTAGGAAACAAACAAACAAAAAAGGAGCAGACTGAGTGGGCTCAGTGGCTCTTATCTGCCGTCCCATTCTATGTAATTATGTCAATATATCTATTTGGTCCACTGTGTTGAAGGCCTTGGAGAGATCAATAAGCCGAGCTCCATAGTTTTGTTGACATCACCCAAGACCTTCGACACGGAGGAACTCGTGCTATATTTTTGGTGGACACTTGATTGAAATTTGTCCTGCAGGCCCTCTTTGTCCAAAAAAGCCTGCAGCTGCCTAGCCTCTGTTCTCTCGAGAAGCTTAGCAGCCAATGAAAGAAGGGAAATTGACCTTTAGTTGGTCATCTGGTCAGGGCTGCCCCCTTTAAAGATGGCGACAACCCTGGCCAGCTTCCAACCTCGTGGGATCTCCCCTATCCATAGAAACCCATTAAAAATAGGTATGTCAGGGGTTCAGAAATCTGCACAGCAGAATATGTAAAAAAAAACAAAAAACGGTTGGGGTCAAATTGTCTGGCCCACAGCTTTTTTTTTTTTTTTCCTTTTCATTTTTAGCTCCAATAGTAGGTTACAAACCTCTTCCACTGAAATTTCCGCAACAATAAACAGTCTACCAGCCCTCTGGAACACATTTGTATCCCTCCGATCCCCATGTTCTACATCATCAAAAAACTTTCCATTTATGAAAAAGTCCATAAATCTATACCATGGAGCTCCTTCTCCTCAATAAAATCCTTCCATTCCCTAATAATTGTGATATCGCCCCTACAATTATCCTTGCCATTTAATACTTTATTATGTCCCAAAATTTCTTTGGGTCCCTGGCTAGCATTTTGGTTTTGTTTTTAAAATAATTTTGTTTAGCAGACCTAGTTTTATTAACATCCTTATTCCTGGCCTTCCTGTAATTTATCCAGTTCTCAGAAGTACCTGAGTTTTGGGCTGCTTCCCACATTTATTCTTTTCCGTCTTCAGTTCTGTTAGATAGGAGGAATACCAAGTGGCAGAATTCTTTTCTGCATTTTTGGATTTGAGTGGGAAGTGCTTATCAGAGATTTTTCTAAATTCTGCTAAAAGCTATTCCAGGATCATTCAGATCTAGGATTAGGTATAACCTATGCGGTTCTGCTCCACAGCCCAGTGGTAACAAGTTGCACTCTGACGCCAGTCACCCAGATTCTGGAGCAAGGCCAGCTCACCAATGACAGGGCACCACAGACAAGGCATGTGGCTGGTGGCAGCCCATCCTCGACTGAAGGAGGGATACGTGACATTCTGTGGCTGCAGCAACCTCTGTGGTGGGCAAAGGAGATTTCAGCAAAGGAAGCTGCAACTGGAGAGGCAGTTATAGATACAGCACGGCACAACATTGGTGAACGGTGGCTATGGGGCAAAAGTCAGCCTCAAATATAACATAGAATGGCGGACTAAAACTCACCAAGTGCATGGCTTTTATAAAATGTGCCCCATTCATCAGGGTGCTTTTACTGGATAATTTATTTTCTGTTTGGATTTTGATTTTTAAATACATGTGTGTCCTCTTCTTACAGATTGTTTAATAACTCTCTGCTCAAGCTTGGTCTTTTGCCCAAAAAACGTATTTAACTTCTGATTCTGCAAGATTTCTGTCTGCTCCTTTGAAGAGGCACTCTGATGAAGTGACACATTTTATAAAAGCCGCAAAATGTTTGATGTACAGTTCTGAGGTGTCAATAAAATTCAATTTTCTAAGCTGGCATGATAGCGCAGTGATAGGGTTACTCGTCCCCATGCTGGTGACCGGGTTCGGGAACAGACTAAGGGTGGTTCAGGGGCTGACAGGGGGAAGAAGGACTGAGTGTGTCCCAAGGACAGCTCTCCTTCCTCAGTTTGGGGTATGTTGTGTTCCACTACTTGACTGCCACCTAGTGGAGGTCGAGTGGCAGCACAGCAGGAGCACCTAAATGGGGAAAGGGGGTAGCTGTCAGATGTCAGGCATGCATGTATGCCACCACAAATATGCATGCATATCAGGAGAATTTTTCAGTTGGAAACCATGGTTTCCCAAACCCTGTTGCACTGACTCAGAGCCCATAGCTCATAAAAAAATGCCAAACAGCCTACCTTAGCAGAAGATCAGCTTTATTTAAAGTGCAGAAGTGCTCATGCGAACTTTAAGATTGTGCAAAACGCAGGCGGCAGTATAGCTAGAACAAGCAGCATTAAAGAAATGAAAGTCACCGCACTCTCGAGGTGCATCTAAAATGGTGAAAATGACAGGCGGCCAACAGATAGTGTTCGTGCACAGCTAGTACATGCATTAGACAGCTGATGTTTCAACAAACACGCCTTCCTCAGTGCTGCTCTCCAGCTAAGGTAGGCTGTTTGCTGTTTTTTTATGAGCTGTGGGCTCTGGGTCAGTGCAACAGGGTTTGTGAAGCTGTGGTTTCCAACAGACAAATTTGCCATTCTCTATTACCTGTTAGAACTGGGCTAGTATCACCAGCACAATGTGAGCCTCTCATTTTTCTTGATGTTGCACTCTTGCGGAGAAAACTAGAACCTGTAGGAAGAAAGTCCTTGTCCGTTAGTACACTGCAGACCCCTGCAGGCCTACACATGATCGACATGGCAGCCCCCCTTCCCCCCACTGTCATGGTCCCGGGTACGTGGTGGATAACCAATGAGTCCATGAGAAGGTTGAGGGGGCTGGGGGATGCTGTTAGGCAAGCTAGAAAAAGATAAAGAGCTTGATTAAAAAAACAATTACACAGCTGGCCCTTTGGTGCAGTGGTAGGGCTACCGCTTGCGATGCCAGTAACCCGGATTCGAAAATAAGCCTGGGTCATTCAGGGCCAACCGGGGGAGGAGGATCGAGTGTCCCTGTGGATACTCTCCTCCTTCTGGGGGGGGGAGAGCCATGTCCCACGGCACTACTGTCACCTGTAGATGCATGTGTGGCAGAGCACTCGGGACCCAGGGAGGGAGGGATCCTGCGCTGCGCATCGCGTGAGTGTGCTAACACACGTTCACATCAGGGACTGCATCCCAAACACCGGCATCCTTGTAGGATCTGGGGTTATACAGCTCCAAGTGTAAAGAGGGGAAACTAATAAAGAAAACTCCACCCCCCACCACAGCTCCATGAAGTCTGGTACATCCAGACCGACAGGCAAGTACATCCGCCATGCCGAAGCAGAAGGGGCACAGAAACGGAATATATGTATTCTAAATTAGGCTTGGTGAGTTATAGTCAGACAGTCTTTTATTTTTTTTGTGACAAGACGTGGTTCGCGCACAGGTGGTGCAGGGAACGTGGTGTGACTGCAGGTCGGCCAACCCAGTCAGTAACAGTAAAAGCAAGAAGCCCTGCACTCAGGAAAGTAAACCATGACTGCTTGCAGCTCTCCAAAACATGACTTTTATTACAAAAAATATCTCAAAGTGCAAAAACGCAAGTACAGTTGTGGTGCTTGGAGCTAAAAAACTGGCTGCACACCAGATGCCCCGACGAAGACCATCAGATTATGGTGGCTTTGGAAGGATTTTTGTCAATGACTTTCTGGTGTCTCGGGTTACGATTTCCTCAGTATCAATTTTATTCTGCTATCTGATGCAGAATCTGCTTGCATGTGAAACACCATGTTGTCAGGAAATTAATACTTTAAAAATAGACATTAAAAAGAAGAAATTAGGAAATTTAGAAAGAGATCATAAGTTGCTATAAGGTAACAATTACATCAAGCATAATTCAACCATACTCAGAAAGCTCAACACTTATTTATTATAAGCCAGTTATCCACAAATATTATTCAGAATCCGTCTGCTGAATATTGTTGCGATTTGTAGAGGGAAATCATAGAAATGGCTTTAAATCCCACTCATTGTGGGTTCCGGCACGGCTCCATTAAGCAGCTAAGTGAGTCGCTCCGGCCTGATCTGCTGATTAATCCTCCCAAAATACTCATAAATTTATCTATATTGCTCAAAATGTCATCCGGAGGATTGCAGAGGGATAGAGGGTCCAGAAATCGTGCATCACAGCCATGGGGAGAAAACAAAACCCATTGTTCCAGGCAAAATTCTCCAACATGAGGCCTTGCTGCTGCCTCACGCCATAACAACCTGGCCTCGACCTACGATACCAACGAGGAGACAGAACAACTGTCTAGATCCAGGTTTGAGTCCTTGATGAGGGAACTGAAGGATATGCGAGCCGAAAATAAGTCCAAATTCAAACAACTAAACCATAAACTTTCTCTGGTGGAGAATCGTTTACAGGAGGCTGAAGACCAAATTGCCACTAAGAAGGATGGTCTGCAACATATTGGTCAGACAGTATCTACTCTGTGCTTCCTTGCAATTACCACTGAACAGAAATACCTTGATTTAGAGAGCAGATCAAGGAGGGACACTGCGCCTATATGGCCTGAAAGAGGGTGTGGAGGAGGGCGACATGTCAGAATTCCTTACAGATATGCTCCGAGATGTGCTAAATCTTCCACAAGGCTATAAATTAAAAATAGAGAGAGCACATCGTGCCCTTATACCCAAACCCAAAGATCAGTTAGCCATACCACACTCAATGATCATAAAATTCCACAGTTTCAAGATCAAAGAGCATATTCTAAAAAGAGCCTGGCAACAAGAGGTTAAATATCTGGATTCTCACCTCTTTTTTGATCACAGTTATCCACTGGACATCCAGAAGCAGCGACAGGAATATGCCCCCTAATCAAAGCCCTCCATGCTCAGAATCTTCACATACAAACACCATATCCCTCTAAGCTTCGTGTCTTTTGGAAGGAGGACACAGAGACTTACAGCACTGTCCAAGCGGCGCGACAGGCTGCACTTAAGAAGGGCATTGAGATTCCTGACTAGCCAGCTACAGTGGGCCAGAAATGCAGAGATCAAGAGAGAGAGAGAGAGAGAGTGAGAATCTGGCAAACAATACCTGCTAAAAGAAATAGGCTCCCAACTATGTCTACGAGTTCAGATACCATCATATATTTTTGGGATTTACTTAAAAAGCTCCCCGGAGTGTCCGGTCAAGATCTTCTCCAAATGGAGGGCTGACTGTTTGTTTACTCCACCAGATTCTTGCCTAATTGACGGCATGCAGTGAGTAACTGAGGCCATGACCTGAGGGAAACTACCCTCTTCTTCTTCTACGCTCACTTTGTGGGGCCATGGCGATGCGATGCCTAGGCCCAGCATGTTAAGCCTGGATTATTAAGGTGATGCAGGGACTTTTAAGTGTTCCCTGCCTACTGGGCAACCTCAAATGGACCTTTCCTTATTTTAGGGCTTAGCTCTGACTATGTATCTTCGCTATTCTAAAATGTTTGATCGTGGGTCAGGTTAGAGGGAGAGATGGGGCTTTAGAAAAGAAAGAACAAGGGGTCTTACACAGCGTTTTGCTCAAATTAGATTCCTCCCCCCCCCAATAACAGCAATGAATACCCTCTAGTTCACAATCTGACCTGTTTTCATAAGCAGATCGAGCTTAATGACACATTAAGCCACCAGTCACTATGTTCCATGGGTCCAGTACTACTCTGACCCAAAAAGAGGTCCTCCCGACCAGGAGGAGTCCTAACCTCTTTTGCCTGCCAAAATTAACACCAGGGTGGGTACAGAGGTCACTTTTTACAGTAGACCTCCTACCTTGGAAGCCAATACATGTTTTAGAGTTTGGTGCCTGGTTGGTACCACCTGGTTTGCTGTTGTTACTGTCAGCTTGTCTACATCATTTGTTTTTTTCTGGAGTATTAAAGTCTCATTTTTTTAGATCTGAGGTCGAAATAATGCAGCAGCAACTGGGTTGTGGGGCAAGTGTTCATAGGAGACAAAGGGGCTCTTCAGCTGTATTTTTTAAATCTTTGTTAAGATGAGTTACACATTTTGTACCTATAATGTCCATGGATTGTCTAGTCCTATTAAGTGCTCTAAAGTTCCATCTTCTTTAAAATGGGCTGGGGATGATATTTTAATACTCCAGGAAACGCATCTTTCAAGCCCAGAACACCGAAAATTTGAGCGCTTAGGATTTAACCAACTGTATGCCTCCTCTTATAAAGGAGGCCAGAGAAGGGGAACTGTTATTTTAATTCCACCGAGGGTTCCTTTCCAGGCCATGGGCCAAATAATTGATAAAGAGGGCTGATATGTGCTAATAAAGGGACGATTGAATGGGAAACCTATTACCATTGCATCAATATATTTTCCTCCTAACCTTGACTTTTCTACTTATAGATCCTTTCTCTTATTACTAAAGCAGTGGGCGGAGGGACCTAGTGTCTGCGGGAGAGACTTTAATTTGAACCTTAGCCAAGTGTATGAACATATACTGTATCTCAGCAGCATAAGGTAACTAAAAAGGCCAGAGAACTAGCCAAATTGCTCAAGGATTTAGGTCTTACTGATGCATGGAAGTATGTCAATGGCCCAGGCACTCATCACACTTTCTTTTCACAAGCCCACCAGAGCTACTCGACGACTGACTACCTCCTAGTCTCACAAGACCATGCACATATGTCCCAGAGGTCCTGGCAAGGAGATTCTGTCCTTTCGGACCATGCTCCGCTGTTCCTTCGTTTTAGAAACTATCATTTTTGGAAATCCACAGTGTGGAGACTGAATATATCCCTCCTTAGGGATAAAGAGATAAGTCAAGAAATTAAAGATACAGTCAAACAGGCTATCTTAGATAATGACAAATCGGATATAGCCATTTCCACACTGTGGGACACAATCAACGCTATTTACAGAGGCAAATTTATTGCTAGTGCAGCTAAGAAAAATAAAATAAGAGAACAGGAAAGAAATTCCTTGTTATCCCAAATAAAAGACCTAGAAGAGCAACACAATATAAGGGTTACGCCAGCAGTCACTAAACAGTTAAAGACCGTGAAGCAGGACCTTAACTCCCTTCTAGATTACTATGTGGAGCAGAAACTGCTATTCCTCAGCCAAAATATTATGAAGGGGGCCCTCGTTCCTTGAAATTGCTGGCTGGGTGACTGACGATACAACAGGCCAAGGCCATGATTTCCACCCTGAGACCCTCCCTCAAAGACCCTCCCCAACACTCTATAGCTGCAATATCTGACATATTTGTCCAATACTATTCTGGCTTATATACTGCCCCCCAACAACAACCCCCCTTGAACAAACCCACGCCTTTCTCAATGCCTTAAACCTCCCCACCCTTTCTAGATCCTTTGCAGAAAAACTGCTTGCCCCAATCACAGTTCAGGAGATAGAATCTGAAATAGGTAACCTTAAAACTAATAAATGCCCTGGAATTGATGGATTACCAGGGGAATTCTATAAAACTTTCAGACGGGATACCTTCCCTCTCCTGCACGGACTGTTTACGAGTGTGGCCCTCTCTAAAAACCCCACCCCCGCATCTTGGCAATATGCTATAATATCAGTAATCCCAAAACCTGGTAAAGACCCTTCCCTGCCTGGTTCCTACCATCCTTTATCTATCCTGAATACAGACTATAAAATCTTAGCATCTATCTTAGCCCATAGACTTGCACATTTAGCCCCCTCCCTAGTGCATCAGGACCAATCTGGATTTATTCAAGGATGCCAAGCACAAGATAATATTAGAAGACGTATTTACCTGATTGAACATATTCAAAACATAAAATCCCCTCCCTCCCTCCTTAGTTTGGACGCTGAAAAAGCATTTGATATGGTTTCTTGGTCCTTTTTAAAATAAGTTCTATCTGTTTTCCCATTCCCAAACCAATTTATTAACCTTATTTTCAAATTTTACCACAACCCCCAAGCATATATTAAATCTAATGGCCATTTGTCCCAAAAATTTGCCCTGCACAGACGAACCAGGCGGGGATGTCCCATCTCCCTCTTATTGTTTGCCCTTTATATTGAACCTCTTGCATATCTGATCAGACAGGATCCAAACCTCCCTGGAATAAAATTGGCTGATACAGAACATAACATATCTTTGTTTGCAGGTGACATATTAATATACCTCACTAATCCAGATACCTCCCTCCCCCATTTGTTCCAAAAACTTAAAACTATTTTCCTCTCTTGCAGGATACTCATTAAACAAACACCAATAAAACCAAGCTTCTAGCTTTTAACTACCTTCCCACAGAACAGATTAGAAAGAAATTCCAATTTAAATGGGACTCCCCAGCACTTAAGTACCTTGGGATCTACAGCCCAATTGACCTGAACTCCCTCTCCCATTTGAAGTATAACTCTTTTATAACAAGTATTTGTCAATGCCGAATGTTTGCTTGCTGGCATTGGCATTGGTAGTGTAGAAGTTACAGAGCTGCATAATAGGAATGGCAGCGAAGTATTGAACTGAAGCCAACCCCACCACCACCCTGCAGAGAGTGACAGGCATTGGGGTGTGCCTTTGGGTCATCAGGCATAACGACCACGCCATTTCACCACACCCTACCCTGCAGACACTGACAAATGTCACGGTGTGCCTTGGGGTCTTTGACCCTTATGCGCACCCCATTCCATCAGGAAATACGGTGAGATGGGTGCGGTATAGGAGAATGGGGTGAAGTTTGGGCCCTAAGAGTCTGAGGCACACCTTGATGCCTCTCACTGGCTGCCGGGTGTGGGTTGGGGTGGAATGGTATGAACATGACAGTCAAGAATCCCAAGTCACACCTCTGATGCCTGTTATTCTCTACAGGGTGGGGCGTTATGGTCGGAAACCGTAACGCCTCAGGCATTCGTTGATATTTTCACTCCAAATTTTCAACATGGTTTTTGTGACCCCCACCTCATGAACAGTGGCAATATCAGTTTGTTAGCCGAAAACTGTTTTTGCACAGTGACTATGGCATTTGGCACCACAGGTGCAAAAACACATTCCGAACAGGATGTGAAAAATGACAGCGGTACTGTTCATGGGGAGGTGTAAAAAATGGCAATGTTGAAAATCTGCTGTGAAAATCTTAAAAAAACTGGTGAAGTCATGAGCGTGCGTAGAAACTGTGCAACGCACACCCGTAATGTAACTAGTTTGGGGATTTTTTACAGCAGATTGTTAACACAGGCATTTTGGGACCTCCGATCATGAACAGTGTCAGTGTGATTTTCTTTGTCTGTCCCGAACAATGATTTCCCACAGCGACCACGCATTTCTGTGCTGAAAGTGTGAAAACACATTTCGGCCATGTTGTGGAAAATGACAGCTGTACTGTTCATAAGGAGGTGTGGAAAAATGCTACTGGTGAAAATCTGGACTGAAAATATTACAAATTCATGAACTTACAAGGGTGCGTGGAAACTGCGCAATGCTCACTCTAACACAGTCATTTTATGGATTTTGGCACCAAATTTTCAACATAGCCATTTTAAGACCTCTGCTCATGACCAGTGTCACTGTGATTTTCTTAATCTGTCCCAAACATTGTTTCGCACACTGACTGTACCATTATTGCGCTACGTAATGTGGAAACACATTTTAGGCGAGATGTGAAAAATGGTAGCTGTACTGCTCATAAGGAAGTGTGGTAAAATGGCACTGTTGAAAATCTGGTGTGCAAATATTACAAATTCGCAAACTTGCCAGCGTGCGTAGGAACTGTGCAACATGCGCTCGTGAAACAGTCATTTTTAGGAATTTTTTCACCAAATTTTCAACATAGCCATTTTAAGACCTCTGCTCATGAACAATGTCACTGTGATTTTCTTAATGTGTTCCGTACATTGATTTACACTTCGACTGCGCCATTGTGTGCTACATGGGCGGAAACACATTTTGGGTGAGATGTGAAAAATGACAGCTGTACTGCTCATAAGAAGGTGTGGTAAAATGGTAAAGTTGAAAATCTGGAGTGAAAATATTGAAAATTCACAAACTTACGTGCGTGCGTAGGAACTGCGCAATGCACACTCGTAAAACAGTCATTTTTAGGAATTTTTCCACCAAATTTTTAAAATATGCTTTTTGAGGGCCCACCTTATGAATACTGGCAGTGTCGTTTCGTTATTCATTCCGTAAAGGTGATCTTGCGCAGTGGCTGCGAAATCACCCTTCAGGCCTGAGTAACGCCATGACAGTTGACAGCATTCATGAGAAGGGGTCCCAAAAACCCCATGTTGAAAATTTGGGCCCAAAATTCCCAAAAATGCCTGAGATATGCAACAAAGTTGAAAAAACCCTACCTATCCCATTATACAGCTTACCGGCATTTCCTCAGTTCACGGTTGGCTTTGAAAATTACAGGCGTGTTCACGGTCCACGAATCGTCGCCAGGTTCGGAAGTAAGTATGGGGTGGGGGTGTGGGAAAACGAGGGTGAGCAGTGGGTGTGTGCGGGTTGTGGGAGGGGGCAGGGAGAAGCGCCAAGGGACAGTTTTGTATTTACAGGTTTTTTCCTAAGACTATGAGGGGCGTTTGCCACGCTGGGGTGGGCTCCCAGCGTGGCAGCTGGAAAAACTGTTGGGGCTGGAGCCGGCCAGAGTTGGGCACCCCCATCGGCCATAACATCAATTTACCACGCTGGGGTGGGCTCCCAGCGTGGCACCTGGATGCTTTGGGGGGCATGCGGCCGGCGGAGGGATTGGGCACCCCGTCGGCTGTAGAGGTGTCGCGTGGGGGAAGTGTGTCAGCCGCAGCAATATGCGTCGCGTGCGTGTTGGGGAGCTCTGCTCACTGAAGTGGGGCTCTCCCTTTCAGCTGTATGCCACTGCATTTTCAGCTGTCACAGACAGCTGGAACAGTGATTGGCACACTGCGACCGCGCCTGCAAACACACTGACTGAATTGAAAGAGGCTGACACACCTCTGGAAAACTCGGATGATGGAACTATGTTTCTTGCACATGCGTGCAAGCAAACATAAAAACCCTTAAAACAGATATTAAGAGATGGACTGTGTTACCCTTATCCTTTTATGCTATGAATCAAGCCCTCAAAATGAATGGCATATCCAGGTTATTATACCTTTTTCAGTCAGTGCCCTGCATAGTTCCTGCATAACGTCTCGATAGATGGCAGCGTACCTTTCTTGATTTTCTGTGGCATGGCAGAAAGCCTAGGCTCAAGTCTCAACTTTTAATGTTACCTAAAAGCCAAGGCGGAATAGCATTCCTTAGTTTACATTATTATTGGAATGCCTCACAAATGCGACTGGCCCTTCTCTGGGGGAATAATCATTATATAGCACATTGGAAACAAATAGATGTTAATAGACCCCTGATAGTCACCCCAGCAGCAACCCTTTTTGTCCCACTTCAAATGAGACAGCTTCATGAACAGCTTTCAGATAGTACGGGCTCAAGCCTCGAGGGCTGGAGGAGAGGTTACCCTCAGAAAAGATTCACTCTCCACGCTTGGAAATACACCTGGTTTATTACAAACCCAGCCCCCAACCCCAACACAAGCATACAAGTGGTACCCCTCCCAGACCTCCCGAGGTTTTGTGGCACCATGGCAAATACACCACCATACAACAGTGCTTTCATTTTCAGAAGCACAAATAAAATTTAGTTGGAGTCCAAAAGATTACAAGTACCACCTACAGATCAGGGACTTTATAAATGCACAACTAAAATTACAATTTACAAGATCACTAATAAATGAGGACATTAGTCCCTTTATCCAGATATGGACAACAACTAAAAGTGACCATGCCATCTCTCTGTTATATACATTCCTGATTTCCTATCAGCTGCATATCACTGACTTATAAAAACATAGATGGGAGCGGGACTTAGGTTGCCCACTTCTGCAACCGGTTTGGCCCAGAATTTGGTATTCAACCTGGTCCACCACTTTGTCTCCCAGCTGGAAGGAGTATATATCTGGAAGGTACGTATGAAATACTTTTTTGTTCCTCAATTTTTAGCCAAACGCAACCCAGGTGCTTCTTCCAAGATGTTGGAGACAGTGTAGAGCTGATGAGGCCTCACATGCCCATGTTTTCCTCCTCTGCCCAAGAATTATCCCGTTCTGGCAGTCAATTTCTCACCAGATAGAGAATATCTTTAATATTCAGGACCCTTTAACCCCTCAGAACCTTCTACTGGGTATACCCCCCTAAAACCCTTAGAGATAAAGATGCCACATATCTCTGGTCCATATGTTTAGCTGCGGCTTATAAATCAATTACTAAGGAAGTGGCTGCTCCCAGACCCTCCTACTCTGATAGAGTGGCAGAATATCATAAGTTATATGCAAAAACTTGAGCAGTTAACACACAATTTACAAAACAGATCTGCAGCATACCAGAACCGATGGACCAGGTGGGAGTTGAATAAATAACCTAGGTTGACCTCCGAGGAAAAGTAACAACCTTGATCACTGAGTTCTCAATAGTGGGGACTTGGTGAGGGCCATATTAGCATCCCTCAATAGATATTTGGCTGCATATTTTACTTCACTTTGCTTTATTTTATTTCAGTGTATCTGATTAAATCTTAACACTAAATCTTTCTCCTACATGTGTGGATAAGATGTAAAGACTGATTGTTCCCTGTCTAACATGATGTACCAGCTTCTAGAAGAGATAATAGCTGACAGTTAAGTTTACTGTTCTTCATGTTTGTTATTTGTCCCCTCTATTTTTTTAATCCATTCTTTTTTGTAGCACAGTTGTATAAATTAACGAGAGTCCATGTTTCTGTCTTACAAAGAAATCGGGAGCATGTGCTGCACCCTAACTCACAGACTTTAATGGGACTCTGGCTCATTATAGAAATTCTACTAACTATCATTTTTCAATGTTGAGATTGTAGTAATCAGCTGTGGACTACTTTTATGTATGAACTGAACAATAAAAGAAGTATAAAAAATAAATTTCATTCATTGTTTAAACCTTTCAGAAAAAGGGATCCCAGAGTGTATATCCAATAGCTTTCACATTGAAGGAGTCCTTTAAGTCTGTACCCACCTCTACTGTCCATTGGGATGTATTCAATATCCACAAACTTGAGATCCCTAGGATTGCTATTGTGGTGTGAACCGAAGTGTCCCCACCACTGCCATATTTTCTCTTTTATTTCTGACATCTCTCAGAGGTTCTTGAATATGTTGGTGCAGTAGCCTGTCCTCCCTATATATAGTTTTGAGCAGGGGCTCCACAATGGATACACCACAAATCCTGTGCCACAAGAAATGAACTCCCTCAATTGCATTTTCTTGTTGTAACCATCAATACTGAGTTCCTTAGCCTGGTGACGATGTTTACATGTACTAAAGTTGCCACATATAAACATACCACGTGGCTTTTTTGGAAACCAATTTTGATTATTTTGTACTTGTGTCAATACCAGAAATCGACTGTGTACTATATGATCACTTATATTAGGCACTTCTTTAAATAACAGCAGGGGGGCTGTCACTAATCACATTACCTAGATTATTGTCAACTTTAAGAACTGGTCAATATTTTCTCACAATTGCTCTAATCTATCCAGCCAGGCTACTGCACTCTGTCACAAAACATATTTTATCATTAGCCATGCTGTTTCTCCTGTTCCTACATCGTGCCCTACTGAGTCTAGCTTCAGTGTCTGTCTCTTTACAGCCCCTGGCCACAAATCTCTCTTTAAGCTCTTTTGCCTGTTCCTCAAACTCATTGTCTCAAAAACAATTTCTCCGTAATCTTAGGAACTGGCCATGAGGTATTGACTTGATTAAGGACCCAGGATGTGAGCTATCTGCTCTCAGAAGTGCACTGGTGTCATTTGGTTGTCTGTAGGATTTAGTTATGACCTGCTCGTCACAGCTTCCATGATTGTATCTGAAAAATTCAGGAAGATTTCACTAATAGTGGCTGTAAATTTAAGGCCCAGGTTGTTGGGCGTTTAGTGTGCAGCCAACTTTTTACCTCCAAGCAGCACATCTGTTTTTATATTTTTTCACTTTGAGATATTTTCTGTAATAAAAGTCACATGTTGGAGAGCTGCAAGCAGTCATGGCTTCTTACTTTTACTTTTATGTTTTTTTTAACCAGGATTTTTTTTAATCCCCTCCTCATATCCCTGAGTCTATTTCCCTCAGGAGCCCCATGGCACACCTCAACCCCCTCCCCATGCCTCTCCCCACACTCACTTGTCTCCATCCCACCACCTTGGAAAGCCCCAAGGTGGGGTTAAGTCTGAAGTGTACTCCCGACAGCATCCTTGTCATCAGGTGGTGCATGGTAGGGGCTTGGGACCCGGGTACACCAGGGTCTGTTGTCTACAAGCATCGGGGCCATTTTCATTTTGAGTCCTTCCCTCTGGGATGTCGACCGTGATGATGCTAAGCACATGCACACAAAAGGGTGTGCTCTGTCGGTAGGAGTTTTCCCACACCAAAGACATGCACTGCCTGTAACACCACCTGTGGCTAAGCAGGTGATGCTGTGGTGGTGGTGTCATACAATCTCCCTTCCCAGAGATGGAGAGCATCCCTTGGGGTGCTCGATCTCTCTCCCCCTGATGGACCCCCAGCAATCACGTTTTTTTCTTGAACCCTGGCAACCAGTGTTGTGAGTGGTAGTCCTACCGCTGTGCCGATGTGCCAGCTCAGCTGGTCTCTGTTGTATCTGTATTTACTTCTTGCCTGGCCAGACTCTTCATTGTTTTTTTCTTTTTTTTTTAAACTTTCTTTTTATTGAAGCCCCAACGAGGGCTCAGGAATGCACAGAGAACAAATAATGTAATTTTGCAGTTAGTACAGAACATTACATACAGATAAAAACATACAGCATGGTAATACTGTAGTATTAAGCTTTTGCAACATCCTAGTGTGATATTGTTACATACCCAGATCCAGCCCCCTATGGAGGGTATAAACGGAATAGCACAGGTCATGTTTCTGTTGCCCCCGTCTCTTGCAGCATGTTGAGAGTATGACCAGGCAACTGATCTGGGTGACATGCCTCTGGGACTGAATGGGTATTCTGTCCCATTAGTCTTGCCTGAACTAGACTGAAGCCACAGTGGGGTAAATAAAAACAGAAAAATAGAATTTGATGGCGGATACGGACTGCTTGGCCCACCCAGTCTGCCCATTTTTCCCTACTTACATTATTACCACACAATGTACTTGATCTACAGATCTCCCCCTCCCTTCCTGTTTACTATGATTCTCTTGAGCTTATCCCCTGCATTCTTGAACCCCACCACTGTTTTTGCTCTCACCACCTATGCTGGAAGGCTGTTCCAGGAATCCACCACTCTTTCTGGGAATAAGTACTTCCTCACATCTCTCCTGAATCTACCTCCCTCCAATGTGATCGCATGCCCCTTGTTCTTCAGTAACTTTTCTTCTGAAAAATACTTCCCTCCTGTACTTTATTTACCCCGTGAGGTATTTAAAGGTCTCTATCATATCCACCCTCTCCCTCCTCACTTCCAGAGCGTACATATAAATAGCCTAGTGCCTGCTAATGAGCAGTCCGGTTGAGTGCAAAAGGTCTTCCGTCTGACTGTTTAGTATGTAGTACGGTCCCTAGTGTGTAAACATTTATTAAACATTTCTCAAGATTCTGTTCTAGCAAGCTGATCTATTACCAATGTCCCTTCTTCCCATTCCAAAAAATTCATAAAAGGCAACCATATAGATTTCTTTTCATTGTTTTTTATGGATTTCTTTAAGGGTCTTGAGGTCACGTCGGGTTTTGCTGGTCTGAAAAGTCATCTTTAGCCATCTCATTGACAAGTGATGGTATTGTTAGGCCCTGTGCCACTCAATGAACTGAGCAGCTGTGTCAGTGCTGGGATGCCCAAAAGAGAGGCGATGGACAGAGGGGTAAAGGACAGGTATAAAAAAACCAAAAAAGAAAGAAATGGTTAATTTATTTTGGGGGTTGGAGGGGTGATATTCACTAATCCCCTAATCAGATGCTTCCATGGTGACCCTTTGCTGGTAAAACCTTATGCCATCCTGCTCATTAAAGTGCAAGAGAAGGTTAACATTTCTACAATGATCAGAAACTCAAATATTAAAACTGTCTGGAAATATGGAGCAGGAAAAGCCTTGCATTTATTAACTGTTCCCCCTCCCCCACTGCCACCCCCACCTGACATCTGTAACTTCCATTTCTCTCTGTCACTGTCATCCCACATAAATAACCAAGTAAGAAGAAGCATTGAGATACTGTGCTTTAATCCACCAAATTGCTGAAAAGGATTTCAGTTATTCTGTCTCGGATTCATCAAGAATTCATGTCACCTTCAAACATGATCTTACACGCCCTCTTTAGAAAGAGACACTGAAATTGCATTAAAGTTCTGTTCCTGCGATCTTTCAGCCACAATGAAGTGAAGGAAAATAAGGAATAAGGAGAGGTGCTGAGATTCTTTGGCCTGATGCAGAGAAACGTTGTGCACTGGCAGCTGAATAGGGGCACTGATGGGCGAAAGCGTGATATGGACGGCCTTGAACAAGCACTATTGAAGAGGCGGAGATTGAAATGAGACAGTGTATTGGAGAGATAAGACAGCCGAGGAGCATGGTGGAAATGGAGTTACACAAACCATTTCAGCGCAGGAGCTGGAATAAGCAACACAAAAGCAGCTCTGGCTAGGGGTGGGGCAGAATAATGATATGGGTTTAATAATTAGAAAAGCTGGCTGGGGGAAGGGGAACTGTGCTGGGTGATGCAGGTGATAGCACACTGAGTACTCATTCTGACTCAGGGTTACTGGCAGAAGACCTGTAAGCTATGGGATGGAACTCAGGGGAACAACCCACACTGTTTATGGGCAGAGGCAGTATAGCCTGTAGTTGATGTGCATGAGTGTGACCCTGGAGACCAAGGTTTGAATCTCACCCCTGTCATTTACTCATTCCGTGACTCTGAGCAAGTCAACCCTTTTCCTCCAATAGCGCTTTTAGAAGCCCAGCATTCCACGGCTTCACCTTGGTACACAATGGCCGCCTCAAAGGGGGTTGCTCCTTGTGCCTTTTTTTTTTTTTCAATATTATTTTGGCCCCACCCCCCTCAGCCTTCCTGGTCAGGACCTCCTACAGCCTCTACCGGCCCCACTTCCCAACTGTTGAAGCTCCTCTCACCTAGTCATCCTGGGACTCCGCAGGCCACTCACAACACACCGCTGTGTTGCTCTCTCGGACAGAGCCCCCACAAGGTGGGGTCTGCCTTCAACTCCTGCGGCAGCTTCCTCCCCAGTGTTCAGCCAGCCACAGTGGAGGTAAAGCATCGGAGCTAACTAGGGACCAGGACAGTGGGCATGACATTGGATGTAAGGGGCAGGCAGGCCATCGTCTTCTCAACCAGTAGCAGGTTTCCCTACTTTTTACTTTATCATGGGATGCAGCCATGCTGTGACATGCACAGGTGTGCTTTGGTGCATATGTGGTCAGCACCAGCATTGACCGCATATTGATCCTCCCTCAGTAAGCCAAACCAAGTCATGCCAGCATTTGATAAGTGACTTTCAGATGACAAGCCAACTTCCCTTCCCAAAGGAAGAAAATTGTCCGTAGGATGCTAAAGCCTTCTCCTCACCCTGCTTACCGCTGACAACCATACTCACTTCCGAACTTGGGTCGCCAGCGTAGCGAGTGGTAACTTTACCACTGCACTGCTTGGCCAGCTCAAGTTTCTTGTGCTAAATCTTTCTGTAATTTCCCCTCTTTCTAATCCATCTCTGCACTTCTCTCCTGACCTCATCTCTTACAGGGCTCTGAAGAACAACTGTACAAAGGCTGTCCGGGTCCTCGAAATTGCACTGTTTTAAGGCCAACCTCCAAAAAAACCTTTGCTCCTAAGCTAAATTCTGGAAGGTCATCCACTCCCTTTTCGACCCCCTTCCCAGTCAGCTCCCCCAATCCTCATGGTTGATAGTTCACCTGTGTCTGACTCCACCTATATAGCTGCTCACTTCAATGAGTTCTTCACAACCTGCACCCTCCCTTCTTCCTCCCCTTCAGGTTCCTCTCCTTCCACTCATGCTCCCTGCCTCTCACCAGGTTTCCACATCCCTAAATCGTCATCCAGGGAGTCTCACTTGCCCTTTCCTCCCTCAACCTGTCAAAGTCCAACCCAGACGGTCTGAACCCAAGCTACTCAACCTCTCAGCTCCTGCCATTCAGCTCCCCTTACTCACCCACTCAACCTTTCCTTCTCCCTCAGTGCTGTTCCTCAGTCCTTGAAGTTGGCCAAAGTTATTCCACTTCATACAGGGGGTGACCCCTCCTCCCTGGCAACTTACATCCCATCTCCCTTCTCCCCTTCTTCTCTAAGCCACAAAAGAAACTGGTGCATTCTAGGCTCCTCAACTTCCTTTCACCCTTGTAGTCTGGTTTTCAGAAGCACCATTCCACCGTCTTTTCCTTACTACGTACAACTAATTCCATCTTCTCTGGAATGGATCAGGGCACATTACAGCCACTGTTTTCATTGATCTGGCCAAAGTCTTTGATTTGGTGTCCTGTCCACACCTCCTGGACAAGCTAAGCTCTGCTGGCCTCTTAGCTCCTGCTGTTGCTTAATTCTGTTCGTACCTAACGGGCTGACAACAATCGATATAGGTCGGAGGTGCCTTGTCACCTCCCCTTGCCATCCAGGCTGGTGTCCCACAGGGCTCCATCCTGGGGTCCATCCCTTTCTCCGTCTTCCTGGATGACCTCTCCTCCGCCTGTGCAAATTCGTATATCCACATGTACAGTGGTGTCCCCCAGGATGAAACCCAATTCTGCAGCATTTTGCAGCACTCTGCAGAATGCTGCAGCTGACCTACTGAATAAAGCCATGTAAATTTCAATGGCAATTAGTCTCTTTTGTCATTCAAGAAAATATGACATTACCAGGATGAAGTGAATGCCAGTTTCCTCCATGACAAAAAGGACTAATTGCCATTGAAATTACATTGCTTTATTCAGTAGGTCTGCTGCAGCATGCTGCAGAGTGCTTTAAAAGTGGGTTTCATCCTAGGGGACGCCACTGTATGCAGATGACACAGTTATCTTCATCTCCTGTCCCTCCACACAGCTGTGGAAGACCTGCTCCAGCAGGACTTCAACAATGTTCTGCAACTTCTGCACTGGTTCCAATCCAACCAACTCAGAGTGAACATTAAAAAATGGTGCCCATGACCTTTGGTACCAGTTAGAAACTGGCTAGCCTCAGTGCCCTTACCGCTTTCACCACCCTGGATGGCACGCCTCTTAAAGCAGTTCTGTCCTTCAAATATCTTGGAGTGTGACTAGACAGTAAGCTTGACTTCTCAGCCCACATCAATGCCATCCCTGCAGAACTCCACCCCGAGCTTGGTGCCTTATAAAGCAGTAAAGACTGCCTATCTCTATATGTCCACAGGGAGCTTGTTACAAAAAATGGTGCTCCCTGCTTTTGATTACATGGACGTGGGCACTGCCACTTCCACTTCCCCAGCTAGACCAGACACCCTCTGCAACTCCTTCTGTTGCTTTGCTATGAACTCCCCCCTTCACACACACCATTGTTCACTGTATTCATCCCAGTCCATCCTCCCTCTGTCCTCATGTCGCCAGGCTCACTGTACCTCCTCCAAATCCAAATAATGATTTGGTTCCCTTCCCTTTTACCACTCCTCCTTCCCCTCCCAACTCCATTCCAGGGACAGTCGCACTTTTGCCACTTCTCACCCCCGCTCCTCTGCTGGGCAATGTGCCTTTCCCCATGCCCTGACTCCCTCAGGCACCAGCTGAAACTCCAACCCTTCCCCACCTGTTCCTGTTACCCTTCCTCCTGACACCTCGTGGGCTAAACCTTAACCATCCCAGTAAGCAGCTGGCTGGATCCCCGCTCCAGCCATGGATTCACTACCACACCACTACAGTTTTTTTCCCTCCAGTACGAGGTCAGGCAATAACTCACCCTACAGGTCAATCGCCTGTTGTCAATATTATTCCTGCTCACTGTGTTTTGCTGCCATTTCTGAACATGCACTCGTTTAGGTGTTCTTATTGAGCTGTACTGCACTTTATTCCCCGCACACACAATTTTTGTATTTATTCTTATTTTATTCAAAATTTTACAAAATGTTGTTCCACTGTTTTGCATTTATGTACTGTGCTGCTGTTCTTCCACTATTCCCCTCCCCCGGGTCGCACTTGGAAACAAGCCTTGACTCAGTGTGCCATTCTCGCTTACCAATTTTCAAATAAATAAAATCAGTAAATAAATAAATCTCCCTGAGAGCCTGAAACAGCAGAAATGTTCTCTCCCCTACCTCTACTGGAGTGTAAGGCATTTTGGGAACTCAGTTTTTATGAAACGTGCAAACTAAATTCCTTTCCTATATTACCTCCCAACTGAAATTTGCCTGGGCAAGTCTGTGCCACTGTCCATCTGGTTAATCAGACCCCAGCGTTCCCTCCCCCAGCCACCACTCCGCAGTGCACAAGTTGCTGCATCTGAGGACCTAGTTATATCTGTAGGAAGTTTGGATGTGTGATGCCACATGTAGACTCTTCAGGATTCACGTGGAGGAGCCCCCTCTAGGCCACTGACACTTTACCTGACTGCTGGAGGAAGCCAGCATCACCTTGTAAATGGTATAAGTGGGCACACGTGAATTTTTTTTTTTCATTCTTTGCTAACCCGGTAAAGCCCACTGGACACATGACCTGCTTTCAGGGGTGACCCGGGAGCACAATCCAAAGTCTGCACACGGTCAGGATAAATGAAGACACGAAGAGTGCCAAAAAACACACGGTTTATTTAGAAAAATCTGGCAATAGAGCACTGCTCAAAACCCCATCGCTTCGGGACTATAGCATGTGCCTTTATCAGGGGGGCAACCCAGGAGCACTGCAGAGATAAAGTGACTTGCTCAGTGTCGCACAGTATCCAAGTGGAGGTTGTTGGTATTAAACTCAGGTCTGAATGGATGAATGGTCTCAGCCACACCATCTCCTCTGCCTCAACACTAGGTCTGTTCAAAACCAGGCTCCGAGCCCTTCTCATTGCCTCTAGCTCCTGTGACTGCCTCTCCTAGCTGATGACCTACACAGCTTTAATCCTAACTTATATACTGCTTAACTCAGGCCCCCAGTCCCCCCCAGCTCCTGGTGCCACTTCAAATCTCAGGTCTTCATCACTATCTTTATTTTCGACAAATGTCTCTGGCTGCATCTTCATCCTCCCCCTCTTCTCTCATCCCTGTTTCTCTGCCACCCCTGGGCACCTGACCGTACCCATTCCTTGTGGGCACATGCGTCCTAGCTGTGTTCACCATTTTACTATAGCTGCCTCTGTTAACTACCTACACTTCTCCTTCTCCTCTGCACCTTACTCTTCCTATAACTGACCCCTTTTAACAGCACTGTTGTACATGAATTGTTTACTGTTATTTCACTGTTGCTTCCCTGTTGTTTGTTATTTCTGATGTGGAACCTTTGTAAAAGAGCCTTGGCTCAAAGGTACTTGTAATCCTAGAATAAATAAATAAATAAATAAATGTACCTAGCTCATTCACAGCTTATTACTATAACCTCTAGGCTATACTTCCAGCCCCATTATAGGGCACACAAGGCCATGAAGAGTTCATGGAGTACTGTGTGCAGTTCTGGGCTCCCCAATACAAAAAAGACATTGGCAGTTGACAGAGAGCAATGCGAGGCCACCAGAATGTAGGACAACATCTATAGAGGCTGGAGGCCTTTGACGTGTTCACCCTGGACAAAAGGAACCTGCGGGGGGGGGGGGGCATGATCTCATTTTTCTGTACACTGAAGTGTATCAACAAGATCAGAGGTATTAGATTTGATGTGCTCCGGCAAGATGCAGACAGACGCCCTGAAGCTCAGCTGTGGCAAATTTAGGGGTGACAGTAGGAGCCTCCTCTTCTCCCAGAGGGTGGTGAACCTGTGGCAGTGGAAACACAGTGGATATGAAAACAGCACCGGCCTTCAAGGTAAACCTGGACAAATGCATGCTTACCAAAGGAATCACAGGGTACCCTGGGTAGTCAAGAGAATAGGGAATCCCTATAAATTGGTAGAGGTTTGTAGAGTATACTTTACTTACTAATCCCTGCTTATGAAGTGGGGAGGCAGCAGATGTGATGGTCCTGAATCCCTTCCAGCTTTAAATTACTGTTACAATGTAAGAATGAGGGCCTTCTGTTGTAGTGGAATTTTTTTCCTTTTTCACCTCAGTTTTTATCCCCTGGAGCCAGATCAGATGGCTGTTGCACACCTATGAACCATCCCCCACCTGCCTTGAGAACAAGGAGCTAATTCTCATATGAATTCCACCCCCACCGTGGCAGGGGGAGAGCCATCTCTCCCCCAAAAGCAAGTCCAAAATGCTCCTTCAGTCCAAGTGGAAGGGGCGGGTTCAGATGTCCGGAGCAGCTTCTTCCAGCCTTGTCTGCTCAGTTTTCCATCTCTTTTGTCTTCCCACCACTCCTGAAGCCAGCAGCAAGACTCAGAGGGTCCATGCACATGGACATGCACTTGCATTCCGGAACCATGGCTCCTTCCACCCTCCTCTGGCCTACATCTGCCTCCCACACATCAGCACTGTCACCAGGCCTTCATCTGGTGGCACCCAAGAGCTGAGATGAGGATCTAAAAGAGCAGAGATGCCAGATGGCTGCTCAGTCCTTCTCTTGACCCCCCCCCCAATGACCCACAGCATCCTGAGCTTGTGTCGCTGGCATGGTGAGAGGCAAGGCAGCTGGCAGCACCTCAGCCCTCTACACCACCAGACCGGCCCATGGTGGAAATGTTTATAGATTTTATTTCTTTGTTTCCCTGCCATGAAGGTGTTAAGAATGTTGCCACAGCAAGAGACTGCTGATTGCTGGCACCAGAATCCAGGCTGCCAAATCCCTTCTGGTGTGCTCGCATGCACTACCACCTGCTCTCCACCTGGTGTCTCAAAGCAAGACCCATGATTTCCCCTCCCTAAGGTAAGAAATCTGACGCTGGGATTCTCCTTCCGGTCAGCCCCGATGACCCAGGTTTGTTCCCAAATCCGTGTTGCTGGCATCGCCTGTGGTAACCCTACTGCTGCACTGACAAGCCAGCTCTGGAGGCTGTTATTCTGACAGGCACTGTGCTTTTTATTACACAGTTTTCATCCTTACTCTCTCTTTGCCCATCTCTACCATCGCACCACACTGGTACCTTTGTGGCCCACTAGAGCCCAGCTTTCCCTTATGGAGGAGTAGGAGGTATCCTCCTGGGTCCTCAGAGAGGGTCATTATTGTCACAGAATGCTGTGCCTCGCTCCCCTGGTTGGGCAGCCCTTGCCACCACTAGTGCTGAGCAATCTGGAAGCTAAACATAGAAACAGAATTTGCTGGCAGAAAAGGACCAGTACGCCCATCTAGTCTGCCCCACTTCCCTGCCTATCATTATTCCCCTGACCTTATTCGGTCTCAGGTGTCCCTCCATCCTCCCTTTCCCTTACATATTATGCCCATGTGCCTGCCTCATGCACGCTTGAATCTCCCCACTGTCTGCCCCTGCCACCTCCTCTGGTAGGCTGTTCCAGACATGCACCACCCTTTCTGTGAAGAAGTACAGTATTCTCCACATCCCTCTTAAACTCCCCCCTCAAGCTTCATCACATGTCCCTCCCATTCTGGTGTCCCACCTCCTCCTCTAAAAGAGACTCCCCCTTGTTCATCCCCGTGAGATACTTATAGGTCTCAATCATTTCCCCTCTCGCTCTCCTCTCCTCCAGAGAGCACATGTTGCGTTTCCACAGCCTCTCCTCATATGGTTTCTCATGCAGCCCGCACACCATTTTGGTAGCCCTCCTCTGGATTGCTGCCACCCTGTTGATGTTCTTGCAGAGGTGTGGCCTCCAGAACTGTACACAATATTCTAGGTGGTGTCTCCTAGCGAGCGATACAGTGGCAACAGGCAACACCACCTCCCTTCTCCTGCTAGAAATCACCTTCCCTATGCATCCCAGCATCCCACTAGCCTTGCCAACTGCCCTGTCAAACTGCCCTGCCACCTTGAGATAATCACATTGAGATCATCAGATATGATTACCCCAATCTCGCTGTGTTGCTTGGTGACTGTATCTCCCCATCTTATACACAGCCGCTGGGTCCCCCCCCCCCGCAATGCATGATTTTGCACTTTTTTGGGCATTAAACCCCAGCTGGCACCCCTTAGACCACTCCTCTAGTTCCTCCAGATCCCTTGGTATTCTCTCCACCCCTTGCTGGGTGTCCACCCTTTTGTAGACTTTTGTGTCATTCGCAGAGACACACCGTCCCTTCCAGTTCCTTAGCAATGTCACTTATGAAGACACTGAAGAGGACAGGACCCAGTACCGATCCCTGTGGCACTCCACTGGTCACTCTCTCTCATCCCCCGACTGACTTCCGTTCATCACCACGCTCTGCCTCCTATCTTTCAAACAGTTTGTTACCCAGCTTATTACCTTCTCCCCAACACCCAACTTGCTAAGTTTCTTTATTAGCCCCCTGTATGGCACAGTGTCAAAGGCCCTGCTGAGGTCCAGGTAGGCCACATCCATGGCCTTTCCCTGATCCACCCCCCCCTCCAGTCAAAGAAATGGACGCAATTTTCTTGACATGACCTCCCCTCATGAAACAGTGCTGCCGGTGGTCCTGCAGCCCATTTGCCTCCAAGTCTTCTATCAGCCTCTCCTTCAACAGGATCTCCATTAATTTCCCCACCACTGATGTTAGACTGACTGGCCTGTAACTGCTACCCTCCTCCTTGCTGCTGCTCTTCTGCAGATAGACCATACTGGCCTTCCTCCACTCCTCTGAATTTGATTAGATTTTTTTCAATCGCCTGTTTTTTTCCCCTGACTTGAACCCTAATGCCCTCCGTTGGTCCTCTGGTGACCACACTGCCCCACCCCCTATTTATCCTGCTGCTTCTGCCAACTCCTGCGGTTCTGCCCTTCGTGGCAGAGTCCTACAGGGGGGCCATCATCTTCCCTGGTGACTCAGTCAGAATCCAGGACAGGTAGTGGGTTTCATGGGGGGAGGTCAGAGTGTGTTATCTTGTGGCACTCATTCAGATGGTTTCGGCTGGTTTCTCCTGTGCAGTGATGCCTTTCCATGTATATCCCATGAATGAACAAGCATTTGTCAATGCCGAATGTTTGCTTGCTGGCACTGGCATTGGTAGTGTAGAAGTTACAGAGCTGCATAATAGGAATGGCAGCGTAGTATTGAACTGAAGCCAACCCCACCACCACCCTGCAGAGAGTGGCAGGCATTGGGGTGTGCCTTTGGGTCACCAGGCATAACGACCCGCCATTTCACCACCTACCCTGCAGACACTGACAAGTGTCACAGTGTGCCTTAGGGTCTTTGGCCCTTGCTCACTTCCCATTCCATCAGAAATCACGGTGAGATGGGTGCAGTATAGGAAAACGGGGTGAAGTTTGGGCCCGAAGAATCCGAGGCACACCTTGAAGCCTCTCACTGGCTGCAGGGTGTGGGTGGGGGTGGAATGGTATGAGAATGACAGGCAAAAATCCCAAGTCACACCCCTGATGCCTGTCATACTCTACAGGGTGAGGCGTTATGGTCGGAAACCCTAACGCCTCAGGCATTCGTTGTTATTTTCACTCCAAATTTTCAACATGGTTTTTTTCTGACCCCCACCTCATGAACAGTGACAATATCAGTTTTTTAGCCGAAAACTGCTTTTGCACAGCGACTATGGCATTTGGCACCACAGGTGCAAAAACACATTCGAACAGGATGTGAAAAATGACAGCGGTACTGTTCATGGGGAGGTGTAAAAAATGGCAATGTTGAAAATCTGCTGTGAAAATCTTAAAAAAAACTGGTGAAGTCACGAGCGTGCGTAGAAACTGTGCAACGCACACCCGTAATGTAACTAGTTTGGGGATATTTTTACAGCAGATTGTTAACACAGGAATTTTGGGACCTCCGATCATGAACAGTGTCAGTGAGATTTTCATTATCTGTCCCAAACAATGATTTCCCACAGCGACCACGCATCTCTGCACTGAAAGTGTGAAAACACATTGTGGCCATGTTGTGGAAAATGACAGCTGTACTGTTCATAAGGAGGTGTGGAAAAATGCCACTGGTGAAAATCTGGACTGAAAATATTACAAATTCATGAACCTACAAGGGTGCGTGGAAACTGCACAATGCTCACTCGTCTTTTAGTCATTTTATAGGTTTGTCACCAAATTTTCAACATAGCCATTTTAAGACCTCTGCTCAGGACCAGTGTCACTGTGATTTTCTTAATCTGTCCCAAACATTGTTTTCGCACACCGACTGTACCATTGTGCGCTACATGTGCGGAAACACATTTGGGGCGAGATGTGAAAAATGGTAGCTGCACTGCTCATAAGGAAGTGCGGTAAAATGGCACTGTTGAAAATCTGCTGTGCAAATATTACAAATGCGCAAACTTGCCAGCGTGCGTAGGAACTGCGCAACGTGCGCTCCTAAAAGTCAATTTTGGGAATTTTTTCACCAAATTTTCAACATAGCCATTTTAACACCTCTGCTCATGACCAGAGTCACTGTGATTTTCTTAACGTGTCCCATACATTGATTTCGCACACTGACTGCGCCATTGTGCGCTACATGGGAAGAAACACGTTGTGGGCGAGATGTGAAAAATGACAACTGTACTGCTCATAAGGAGGTGTAGTAAAATGGCAATGTTGAAAATCTGGAGTGAAAATATTGAAAATTTGCGAACTTACGAGCGTGCATAGGAACTCTGCAACGCACGCTTGTAAAACAGTCATTTTTAGGAATTTTTTCACCAAATTTTCAAAATAGCCATTTTAAGACCTCTGCTCATGAACAGTGTCACTGTGATTTTCTTAATGTGTCCCGTACATTGATTTTGCACACCGACTGTGCCATTGTGCGCTACATGGGTGGAAACACATTTTGGGTGAGATGTGAAAAATGACAGCTGTACTGCTCATAAGGAGGTGTGGTAAAATAGCAATGTTGGCATCTGGGTAGAAGTATTGAGAAAATTCGCGAACTTACGAGCGTGTGTAGGAACTGCGCAACGCACGCTCGTAAAACAGTAATTTTTAAGAATTTTTCCACCAAATTTTCAAAATAGGCTTTTTGAGAGCCCACCTTATGAACACTGGCAGTGTCGTTTCGTTAATTGTTCCGGAAAGGTGATTTCGCGCAGTGGCTGCAAAATCACCCTTCGGGCCCGAGTAATGCCATGACAGTGCAAGAATTCATGAAGAGGGGTCCCAAAAACCCCATGTTGAAAATCTGGTGCAAAAATTCCAAAAAATGCCTGAGATATGCAACAAAGTTGAAAAAACCTTATCTATCCCATTATACAGCTTACCGGCATTTCCTCAGTTCGTGATCGGCTTTGAAGAGTGCAGACGTGTTCCCGGTCCACGAAGATCGTCGCGCGGACTCGGAGAGTAAGTAGAGGGTGAGAGGGTGTGGAGGCAGGTGCGCAGTGGGTGGGTGCGGGTTGTGGGGGGCAGGAGACTGCGAGGACCTGCTTTTACAGGTTTTTTTTTGTAAAGATGATTTGGATGTTTGCCACGCTGGGGTGGGCTCCCAGCGTGGCAGAAACAGCTGGGGCGTGGACCGATGGGGATTGGGCACCCGGCCATGCATCTGTTGCCCACGCTGGGGTGGGCTCCCAGCGTGGCACCCTGCTCGGGAGGGAGACAGTGGGCCGATGGGGATTGGGCACCCCGTCGGCAACAGCATGGGGGAGACAGTGGAGCCGGCGGGGATTGGGCACCCGTCGGCCATAACATCATTTGCCAGCGTGGCACCTGGATGCTTTGGGGGAGGGCGTGCAGCCCGACCGAGGATGGGCACCCCAGTCGGCCGTACAGTGTGGGGAGGGGAGGCGGCATGAGCACGCGGTGTGAGTGCGTGTGCGTGTGTGGGGGCTCTGCTCACTCTGGCAGACTCCCCTTTCAACTGTATGCCACTGCATTTTCAGCTGTCATAGACAGCTGGAGCAGTGATTGGCGCTCTGCGAACGCGCCTGCAAACACACTGACTGAACTGGAAGAGGCTGACACACCTCTGGAAAACTTGTATGATGGCACTATGTTTCTTGCACATGTGTGCAAGCAAACATAAAAAGCAAACAATATCCCATGGACCGGCAAAGTCATGAGTGAGACACATATGTTTTGCTCACTGGTGGGATAAATTCAATATCCCACTCTGAATCACATGATGTTCTGTGAATACAAGATGTAAACATGGTATTTTTTCAACCATTTCTCCCTTAGAAGAGATGCGTGATATATTGCAGAGTGTGACAAATTATTATAGTCTAGGGGTCTGTTGTTTAGAAGCCCACTCAAAGCTATCTAATTATGAGCTAGTTACGAGTGTTTTTTACTTATGTGGAAATAAACATGGGATATATAATGGACTGCAGAGCGATATGCTATGTTACAAACTCCCCATCTCCAGTACCATAAGCACTGACCACAAATGGAGGACCCCCCCCCGCCAGACCTCCCTCCAGGAAAATTAAGTGGGGCTCAGATCCTGCATCCCAAACTCCTGCCTGCCTTACTTTTAAGATTAAATTCTGTGACCCCCCCCACCCATGTTTACTACACCAAATCCCCCCCGATCCCCAAATAACCCCAACTGTTGCTGTGCTGGAGGAAGGTGGTGGGACACTAGATGGGGCACAGGAGAGTGTACACAGGGCATAGGCTATAGGTCACATGTGGGGGAGTGAGGAGAGTCAGGCCGGGCAGGCACACACGATTGAAGTCAACCAGATGTGACCTAGTGCAATCAGGACATTGGGTGGGGTTTAACTAATGGTGTCCAGTTGCAAAAGAAATCCATAGATAAACCCCACCTCACATCCAAACCTCACCAGCTCTGCCTCTGGTTAACTTCTGTCTCACATGTCTGCCCATTCTAACTTCTCACCATATCTGAGCTGCAGTCTGTGTCTTGTGCACCTTCCTGTGCAGCCTGTCTGCCACCTCCATCTGGCTCAACAGTTGGGATTATTGGAGGAGAGGTGTGTGCATTTTGGATAGTAAAGGTGGGGGCACACTTTGGTGGTCCTTAGAATATTAGGGAAGTATTTTCTAACTGGGTTTGGAGGATGTGCAGGCAGATCACAAAGCTGTGAATGGGAAGATATAGGTCTGACTTCTATTGTAAGTCTCCGATAGCCTGTCTGCTTTCTCAAAAAAGCTGGGAAGAGTTACTGAGTGAGGAGCTGGGCCCTAAACTCCCAGCCTTTAATGCTGCGCCCCGGAAAATCTATGCCTTTTGGTTGAAGTCTTGGTGTGTGTATCAGGGAGTGTGTTGTGTTTTAACATAGCTACCCAACCCTCTGGAGTGTCTTATTTCTATGTATACCACACCAGCAGCAATTCATTTGGCTAGATAAATCATCTTTATCTGTGCCAGTGACAAGACTACTGTGGAAATAACATTAATTTCTGCAGTAGCTACGTCACCAGCAGTTATTTCCACATTATAAATAGTTGCTGCTTTTTCATCGGGGGTATTTTATTCTTCAAAATTATCTTAAGAAGCATTTCTTAATATTTTATTAATTGGAGGATTTATGAAATACTATTAAGGATGCCAACACATCTCTGCACTTGATAAGAGTGGCACATCTTGCATCCTGAGGTTGTTAGACTCCCTTACCATTAGTTTTAAGTCCTCTGACTCGAAGGACACACAAACACTCTTGATGAGTTTAGACACATCTTGGCATATGTATTTATACTTAGTAGCCCTATTATAATGTAATGCAAATGAGAGAGCAGCTAGAAAAATGCTTCATGTTATAAAGGCTCAATGCTGCCTTTAAACATAAGCACTGAGCCCATGCAGAAACCAGTCAGTTTTCAATGGTAGAAGGTACTGAACACAGTACAGAAATGTCCCTTGTCCAACAGATCACTCGGTAGTTGTGATCACTAGAATATCTCCAACATGGGCTCTCAGTTGGTGGATGCTAACAGTTTCAGTCCTAGACCTGTGGATCTGGTGAGGGGGAGAAGGGTGTCAGAGTTCCAGTGCTCATACTGGCGCCTGTCCTGTTTTTGTCCTGCATTTCCCCTTTGACCCTTCCCTCCCTCCATCCTAGCCAGCCAGGTGGTGGCTTCGCATGTACACAACATACCTCTATGAGAGCGTAATCTCTATGGACTTCCACAGGGGGTTCTGTGACGGGGGAGCCACTGAGCCACCCACTGTGGGATGGGCCATATTTTACCCAGCCCTCGCCCACCCAATCCTAGCTCCCAGAATCTGGTTCAGAAACCCAGACTGAAGTCTGGCCCGGTGGCACAGAGGGTTGAGGTGCTGGATGCCTTACCTCACGCTGGGGGGCAGAGCATGCCGGTGGGCAGCTCTCCTCTCTTGAGGGTGGGTTGGCACCCCCTCCATAGTTCCGCTCCCACTGGGTCAAGGTCCGGTGGGTAGCATAGAGGGAGAGGGGGCAGCAAAGCATTGGGAGGTGTAAGGGGCTGAGCTGGCACCACAGAAAGCAAAGTGTGCCTCCACATGCTCGCACAGCCCGTGCTGGGGCCGGGGGAGGAGAAAATCCACACAAAAATGCATAATGTCGGTGGTGCTGAGGGTTGTGGCGCTGGACACCACACCTCGCGCCACACCAGTGACCCAGATTTGGGAACAAGCTTGGGCCGCTTGGGTCGGCAGGGGAGAGAGAGAGAACTGAGCATCCGGAGGACTGCTCTCCTCTCTCCGGGGAAGGGGACTAGTCGTCCCACCCGCTGACTGCCCTCTAGAAAAATGGAAAATGGCTGGGGCTCCATGGACCCATGATGGTCCAACCACTCAGATGAAGTCTGCCCCCTGCCACCAGATTTGTGGCACCAGATGGCAGGGGACTGCCGGCACCCCTACACCTGGCCCTGCCATGGAGGGGGAATCCATGGGGGAACCTCGGGGGCAGACAAGCTGGGGGTCGGGCTGGAGGATGTACCCCCTCTGGGGGGGGGGGCCGCAGCAAGGAGGCAAAAAGTAATTAAAAAGATGCATACGTGTCCCTGTCGGCAGTTGGTGGGAGATGGCAACAGGGACCAAACAGTTATATATAAAAAAAAAAAAAAGAAACCCAGACTGAAGACACAGCAGCATGCTGGGCAATTGGGCCGCAACACCAAAGGCTTTTTATACTACATACACACACATACACACATGCACATGCACACATGCATGTGCACAGACACTGGTTAATAAAACAGGTCTGTTTTAAATGTCAACAGAAAAATCCTTGAAGGCCATCCCGAGGTCCTGGCGGCAACGTATTGTGCTTCTCGAGAGATTCAAGTCAGAATTTAAGATTAATCTCTTTTAGATGGCCTTCCCAGATTATTTTAATTAATTTATACCTATATATCTGTAATTATATCACTTTATATGTTTACGGTTTAACTTGTAAAGCGCCTTGGTTTTAAGAAAGGCGTTATATAAAAAAATTTTGCTTTGCTTTACTTCTGTGCAGGTGACCTGGTTCGGGAGTAAACTCAAGTTGCTGCGATAAGTGGCAGACCAGGCTGGGTCAGCTGTCACACTTCAGTGCACCTTAGTCAAAAAGGGACAAGAGGAGGGGGCCACCCGATGGCCCAGGGGATGTGCTATTCACTTCAGTGCAGAAGACCCAGGTTTGGGAGCAGACCCAGGAAGTCGATCAGGTGGGCTGAGGTAGCACTGCTGCATGGCAGGACTGGCAGCCGGGGGAAGGAGACTCCTTGGTTTTGGCACCATTGTGACCCCTGCAGTGGGCCGAGGGAGCTTGTCTCCCCTTCTCCCCTGTAGATGTTGCTATGTGTGTCCGAGGTGATGTGCATGGGGACGCATGTCCTGCAGCAGGGTGCCGGGGAGGGGAGCAGACAGAGAGAAAATCAAAAAACCCATGTGCACTGGTGGACATGAATTATGGTACTGGCCCCCTCAAATCCATCACCCTGTGGATCCCCATTGGAGGGATGGTGCGGAGAGTGGCAACTAGGACTAGGGGTGCTGAAATTAGGCCTGAAGCTGGCAGAGGTGGCCCCATTGGCCAGAAAGCTCTATGAAAAAAGAAAAGGGTGAATGACAAGCTCCAGCACCACAGAGACCAATGCGGCTGAGCCAGGGAGCTTGCTTCTGCTGCAGGGGTGCACTGTGTGCATCTGAGGCCTCCTCAGAAGGCCGTACTCATGTTGGGGTGGTGGGACAGACCTAAATAGGAAAAAGCAACAACATGTCCAGCTATATGATGGTTTAGCACTGGATCTTTGTCCACACAGTGGACTGCCTTGGGTGGGGGGGACAACCCTTCCCCCCGAGCCCCCTGTCATGGAGGGGTAAGCCATGGGGTAACTGCTGGGCTGTGGGGACCTAGGAACCCAGGGGACACTGACCTGAACAGGGCATATCCCTGGGAGCAGGTTATGTCCCTGGAATGATGAACGTGGCTAGTTACGTGCGTTCATGGGCAGACTTATCAGCCGACAACATCTATGTATCTATATGGAAAGAAAATCCTTGAAATCATGGTTATCACAAGACAGACTAAATACAACCCTGCAAAGAATCTAATATAAATATTTTTAGCACACAATAACTAATGGAGGCTGAACACACAGCCGATGTGTCCCATTTCTCTAGAAATTCGCTGAACAGATAATTAAAACTGATATGTTGCGCCACGACATCCTGTAAGGGTTGTTTAATTCTATTTTCAATACACAGCAGGCACATCAGTGGCATTATTTTGGGACGTGCAACCAGCAGTCTCGGTTTAACACAATTATCTGCACTGAAAACCTGGTTGGCACTCACCGACGCACTGAGGCTCCTTGTCACTCCAGAAGGGCCTGGTGGCATTGATGCAGGTGAGTGTGGCCGCCCCTTGTACCTGGTACCCTGTGTCGCAGTAGAAATAGGCTTCTCCTCCTGGATGGAGACTGGTGACAGACACATCTCCGAAGGTGGGTCTCTGGGGAAACCCACAGCTCAGCAGGTACGCTGCAAGAGAAGACAGAGGCATGAAGGACAAGGAGTTAGAGCCATTTTTTTGCTAAACAGAACACAAAGGAAAACAGACAAAAGCTCTCAGCTATTGTTCCTGCCATCTGTAGCATTTCAGTAGCAAGACGTCATTTTCTGGTGAAAAATATAAACCAAACTCCCTAAATATGAACCAAAGGACAGACTTAAACAATGGAAATAAAGTCACAGTTTTGTTTTTTTTAGTTTTTTTTTTTTTCATTCTCTGGTAACCGGATAAGGCCCACTAAACCCAAAGCCTGTTTTCAGGGACAGCCTGGGAGCACTGTGGAGGTTAAGTGACCTGCTCAGGGTCACACAATATGCAAGTGGAAGTTGTGGGAATCAAACCAGGTCTGTTGGATGCACCAAGCCCAGCAGAAGGGGAAAGAATGCACACAGAGGAGGTGGAGAGACGTGCTCGCCGAAGACTAGGCTACGGTGTCATTGAACTGTAAGTACCAAGTATATTTCTCTCTGATTTGGATGAGCGATAGGGCCCTGCTGTTCTCCCACATTACTCAAAGAGCGACGTGCTCAGTACCTCCGGCGGTGCCAAGCTCATTCACAGCTTGGTACTCTAAACCACTAGGTTACACTGCCAGCCTCTGTTGTTTAAGAAGGGCAGGGCAATTCTACTGAATTTCTTCCACTGTGGAACAACCCTTGTGTTATCTACAATGGCAAACTCCTGGATGACCTAGCCTGGAGAAAACTATGAATTCGTAGGTTAAGAGATGTATTAGATCCCACATCCACTCCTTTTAAAGCCAGATTTGGGGTTCACAGATACCATTTTTGCACTTATCTCCAACTACATGATGCGCTGTTGAACAATATACTGAACCATAATTGGAAGGCTGTAGCCTGAGGTCCTATGGAGGGGAACAGCTCCTCCCCCAGCTCATACATAAACCTTCAGGCTATGCCCGCTCTGCTTAGAGTGAAGTGCACTCGCTGGCGTGCTGCTGCTGCTGCTGGTTGCAGCTGCTCTCTTTGCTTCCTTCTCTGCCTTGCCCGTTCTTTCTACTTTACCCCCCCTTTCCTCCCGCTTGTTTGCTGTGCCTCCTGCTCATTTTGCCTGCCTTGTCTTTCTTGTTTCCCCCCTCCTTTGCAGTGCTGCTGCTCCTCCCTCTTCCTTTTCTTCCCCTACCTTTCATTTTCTTTTTTGGGGGGCTTTCTGCTGTTCCTCATCCCCCAACTTTGCTGCGTTCTCTACTCTCTGCAGCTCCGCTCGTGGCCTCATGCTGCCACTGCTGCTTTCTCTTCTATGATGCCTGTCCTCCTTTTCGAGCAGCCGGCTCCATGCCGCTGCACCAGTTTCCTGTTACCACAAAGCCACTCGCACCCTCCAGTCTCTGGAGTCACCTTTCGCACATTCCGTATTGCGTCACGCTGCACAACGGAGTGCAGCCGTCAGTGCTCTACCAGACCTGCCTTTGCCGTGCTTTTACTCACCTCCAATGCTGCCTGGTGCCTTGTATTGCAGGTTGGCTATGCCTGCTGACTCAGCCCATTGCACGGGACTAATGCTGCATCCTGCACCCACAGCTTCCCTTCAAAACTTGAGCCCAGATCAGTCCACCCGAGCAGTGTACCCCACACCGACGGATGCTGGTTCCCACTGCTTGCTTAGACGCAGCTCAGTGTCACAAGCGGATCCTGCAATATGGCTCCACAATATATTTTGCCACAGTCTTAAAAGCATATATCCCATTTTGCTGCAACTACTTTAGCTGCCGGGCAGAGCTTCCTCTGACCTATAGTTGGCAACTGAGTTCTTACGTTGACTTGGAACACGTCGGACCAGCTACTTCATTTTGGACATCTATCCTGAACGCCTTCTCATATCTGCTGGCTAATACCTATGTAGATTTCTTGAATTCCTTATCATCCTCAATGTTCAACTCCTCTTGGCTGCTTACTGGGTTTGCACTGCCCCAGAGCTGAATTTTCTCATTCTGCCTACCAGGTTTCTAACTCTGCAGCTCCAGGTTGTGGACATCCTGGCAACACTGAATAGTCCATCACATCCTGCAGCTGTTCTGCTGCTTCCTTCTTCCATTCTGCCTGGCAGGAGACAACTGTCATACTGCCTTGCTGGTCAGCCATTCATCATGGTGGCTGGCTCAACCCCTCATATTACCTTCCGGTGAACCCTTCTCAGGCTGCACTTCAAGAAGCTCCAGTCAGTCCTACGAGCTATGTAGCAACCTAGTTCTACTCACACTTGCTACTGCTACTGCCAGCTGACTTCTGTGGAGGTCCAGCTGGTCCTGCTAGCCTTCGTGGAGGCCTAGCGCTCTACCTTTCCCTACTCCTACCTCAGGCTGACCTCCATAGCAGCCCAGCTTCATTCATTCAATTCTACACTACTCAAGCAGATCTTTATAGCCATCCTGTGTCTTTGCCTAGCCCAAGTGGGGGCCTAGCTGGTTACTTATTTGCTGTCATCCCTGGTGAGCTTGGCTTCCTCGGCCGTATGAGCATTCATTTTTGGTGAACTGCAACCTACTTTGGATCCTGTTTCTGCTGACCTTCATCAGATCCTACCTATTACATCATTCCATCCCGCTTCTCCAGCACCCCGCAGTCCTCTGGTCTCCTTCTGCATTTGTCTATGCCAGGCCATCCATGGGTGACCTCCATTCTTGAGTATCTGGTCAGTTTTCTTTTATTGCCTCCTGGTTCCCTTGTGCCACTGGACTTACAGCTCCATGTAAACTTCCATTGTGCTGCTGTTTTCATTCCAGCTCCCCGGCTCAGATCATGGTCATTCTGTTCCTCTGTCCCCAGCTGGATCTCCTACTGCCAGACCACCCTCTTCTGCATTGTCTACCTGCTCATCACCTTGATCATCTGAATCTGGACCATATCATGATCTTTCCTCCTGTCCACCTTACCTTTCTCTGTGAGTGGGAGGAGTTCCCCTTCCTCAGACCGGATCTAGTTCTGCTCCCTGCTGCTTTGCACTCTGCCACCTAGTTCCGGATTGCCATCCTCCTTCTCTTTGGATGCCCCCTTAACCTGGATCTGCATCGGACTCCTCATTTCCGCGTTGCCTCATCGCTGACTTCAAGCAACACTGGGGACTTTATCAATGATGTCTCGCCTTCAGTTGTTGTTGTCCAGTACTGGGCATTGCCAGCACCTATCTTCCACCTGCTTGCACCTGACTTTGCATTTGGCACAGATGTCCCTGCATGCTTCACTGTGGACCTTACCTCTGCCCTACTGACGACATCACAGGACATTGTAATCAGTTCCACTTGATGTTTCTTACTATGCTTGCTTCTGCTTGTTTTAGGATTTAGTGCTGCTGCCATCTCCTGCCAAGTCATCTAAGCCATACTCTATTCCATCATGCCATTCCTATCTCATAGGTTCAGGCCTTGAACATTAACCTACTCCAGTGATATGAGGCTTATCGTATTCTGGGTGATTTGCCAATTCGTCTGCCTCAGTCTCCTCTTCACCGAATTCTTCTGTCATGTCTTGACCATCAGGGACTCGACATTTTACTGGACCTTGTTATAACTAACCTCATAAAGTCCCTTTGCAGCTTCGCCATCTAGCCCTGGCTTATGCTAAAGTGTACGTCTGTACTGCCCTCTACAGGGCTTTATTGCTCAGCAACACAGGAGGCTTCCTATACTTACCTGCTTACTCTACTCAAACCTGCTTTGCCCCGTTACGGGAGCATAGAGGTATCTATCCACCTTGCCTGCCAAGGGCAGTTTTCTGCTCGACTGACTCCTAATTGCCCTTAATGCAAGGGGGCATGGCGGTTTCTATCTGCCGCGCCCACAACAGGCCGACTTCTGCTCGACTTACTCCTACTCGCCCCGCAATGGTCTTAAACGTCTACCATACACAAACCTGCCTCACCCATAAAGGGGGCATGGAGGGTCTAATGTTTAATCTACAAACCTGCCTCACCCTGCAAAGGGGGCACAGAGGTTTCTAAATGTTTACTCTATATACCTGCCTTGCCCCTCAAGGGGGCATGGAGGTTTCTATCTGCCTTGACTCGAAAGACCTGGCTTTTGCCTAATTCACATTCATCAGACTTTTATCATTTATACATACCACCACACGGGGCATGGAAGTTCATCGGGCTTTTACTGCCTATTTACACTTACCTGCTTTGCCCCACGGAGGGCCTGGTGGTTCATTGGGCTTATACTGCCTATTTTACACTTACTTGCTTCGCCCCACATGGGGCCTGGAGGTTTTCCATTGCTCCGCCCTCTTATGGCTTAGCAGCGTGCGCTACTTACTCACTCTCGCCACCAAAGGCCTAGTGCTTTACAACAATTCGCAAAGCGGGACACAAGGACCAATGTTCTCTTTATTCTGCCTCGCAAGGAAATAGCTGTTCACTCATAGTTCCTCCTTCAGAATGGAAATCTTCACTTTCTGGATTGCTCTGCAACCAGTTCTACAGTCATCCTTCTAAGATTGATTACTCTCTCAACAGTTGACCGACTTTACCTTGCATCACCTCCTCACCTTGTACGTTAATGGTTACTGAACTGGGAATTCACTAACAGGATATGCTATCGTCTTTTCGCCGGACACTCAACTTGCTATCAAATTCAAGATCTTCAATCAACTGGGTTTCGGATTAGCCGACAACTTAATATTTGTTGACTTAGGATTACTCTCCTTTAGTATGCCCAGAGGACGGAAAGGTCAGTAGCCATGGGTCCTCAGAGGTTTCCCCCACAGGGTTTTTTTCCTCTCCTGCGTGTTAGCGGCCACACTCTCCGGAGTTGGAGGAGGTAATCACACCAGTAATTACATTTCTTTTGGGGTCTTCAATCCTACTCAACTAAGCATCCTGCTAAAGTTGAGATACAGAGAAAGGCCAAAACATCAAGTTCTAACAAGCTGCTATATCATCTGTTCAAGTACCTAAGCACCAATCCTATGCAATCCAGTTCGTATGTACTACAACCACTGACCTATGTTCATATCCATGCTGACGTATCTAAGCACTAACCATATCGTCCAACTCATACATACTGCAGGCACTGTCCTACCTACTGTTCTAGCTCCAATATATCCGAGCACGACCTATATCATTCAGCTCTACTGTACGTAGCACAAGCACTGAGCTATGAACCACACAGAATTGGAAGGTTGTAGCCTGAAGTTCTATTGGGGGGAATAGCTCCTCTCCATCTCATATGTAAACCTTCAGGCGATGCCCGCTCTGCTTAGAGCAAGTCGCACTCACCCTCTATCCTCCCCTGCCTCCTCCTCCTCTTCTCCAGCACTCTTATCTCACCTGGTGGAGGTCTTCAATCCTACTCAGCTAAGCATCCTGCTAAAGGTGGGATACAGAGAAAGACCAAAACATCAAGTTCTAACAAACTGCTATATCATCTGTTCAAGTGTCTAAGCACCAATCCTATGCAATCCAGTTCTTATGTACTGCAACCACTGACCTATGTTCATATCCATGCTGATGTATCTAAGCACTATCCATATCGTCCAACTCATACATACTGCAGGCACTGTCCTACTTACAGTTCTAGCTCCAGTATATCCAAGCATGACCTATATCATTTCGGCTCCACTGTACGTAGCACAAGCACTGAGCTATGAACCACACATAGAACTGAATACTTACTGGCAACCCAGAATGGTTGAAATTAGTTGAGTTGACCTTGTAAAAAAAAAAAAAAGGATCAGGACTGGTGCACAAAATTCTAGCTTAAGTGACCCTGACTTAACATTCAAATGTAAAACAAATGGGGGAGGTGGGGGAGAGAAGAGAGAGAGAGAGAGAATTCGGGATCTCTCAATTTCCTCAAAAGTGTAGTCTGAAGCGTGGAATAATGCAAAACTGTGTGGCACAGACATTTAAGAGGAGAGTAATGCACAGTTTAAGCTGTTGCACTATTTTTATTATTCCCCTCTAAAATGAGAAAAGATGGGTCTTCTTCCAAATGGTGCACATCGGCGCATTTATATGCAGACTTAGCACACGTGGTACTGTCCTAGATGAACATTATTCTGGGCAGAAATTCATAAGTTTGTACTAAGACTGTAAACCAAACCTACCACTGTTTCCCTCTTTGATTATTCTGAATAACAATGATACGTAAAGGAAAGGTTCTCTGGATTTCACCAAGTTTGGGCACTAAACGCTTACTTACCCACCTGTCCAGTCAAGCTTTTGATCTGGTTTAACCCCACTGGTCTTAGTTTCAAGTTATCCTGGCTGTTAAATTTGCACTTTTTTGTTTTAAGCTGTCTGTATTTATGATTGTGTGTTATGTTGTTTTTGGTTATGTTTTATTTTATGATGTGCAGCGCCCAGAGGCTCTGGGGTTGGATGCTTAATAAATACAATTACTACAACTACTTTTGTGGTTCTATGTGATAATAGCAACCGCCGAAAGGCGATCGCTGTTATTGTGAACTGCATTATTGCCAAAAGCATTTTCGGCAATATGCAGAAAAAGGCGACTGGGAAACTGTGCATGCGGGGGCTATGCGCACCCAACCCCCTAACTAAAGATTCTCAACTTCAGGTGGGTGCATGTTGGGGAGGGGGGCAATGCCCAGTTTAAAAAAAGTTAAGTCCTGCAGCTGCGGGACGCAGCAAAAGTGTACCCACCCCCCAGTCCCGAACCCAGGACCTGCTCCGTCAGAGCCAACTACCCTACCCACCACAGCACATGGTTGGCTCAGCAGAAGCAGGCACACTACAGGGTCACAACCCTGTTCCCCAACCCTCTACATCCTGTCGCCCACCCTCCCTTCCTGTCACCCACCCCACCCTCGCCGTCACAACCATCGCTGTCCCCCTACCATCACCCATGATGATAGCGCCCGCATATGGGTTGCCGTTTTGGCAGTTGCCCATATGTGGTCGCTATCATCACTGTATACCACTTTTACAGAACTGGAAAGTTGACCGAGACCCATGTAGAAGAATGGTACCTGCACATGGGTACAACTGCAAGCAATGAAACAATACGCTACTTCCTTGTGAACATAAGTGATAAATTTGAAAGAATCTGGAGTCCCTTTCTAAAAATGTAATCAGTTTAGTTTATTATGGGATATGGGTGTTGAACTGACATAGACAGGATGGAGGCAGTCCAGAGGAGGGCAACAAAAATGTTGCAGGATCTGCACCAGAAGCCATACGAAGACGGACTAAAACAGCTTAATATGTATACCCTTGAGGAAAGGAGGGAGAGGGAGGAACATGATAGAAACATTCAAGTACCTCAAGGGAATCAACAAAGTCCAAGAGGGTAGAATCTTTCAGAAGAAGAGATGTGCAAGAACAAGGAGGCACAATTTAAAGATGGGGGGGGTGGCTCAGGGGCAATGTGAGGAAGTATTTTATCACGGAGAGGGTGGTGGACCCATGGAACGGCCTTCCTGAGGAGGCCATGGGGTCAAAACAGTGGGGGAATTCAAGAATGCATGAGACAGACATAAGGCAATTCTAGTGGGGGTAGGAGGAAGTAGGCTGTTGGTTAACTAGGATCTACAGCTTATCCAATAGGTAGGGAAATGGGCAGACTGGGCGGGCCAAGCGGTCCCTATCTGCTGTCAAAGTCTATGTTTCTATGTAATTTAGAAGGTGGTAATAATTATTGTGTCGTTTCTTTCTTTAAGTCCTTTTATTTATCTTTATAGTCTGCTTGAAATACCAAACATTATCAGTTCTAGAATACCAACAGCTTATTTGTAACTGTATATTGAAATTGCCATGAAATGTTATAGTTGATGCGGTGTTCGTTATTAATACTGGTTAATGTTAAAGAGACACTGTCTTTTTTTAATAATTAAATTGTATCGCTGGTTTGAAGAGCACAGAACACCAGTAAAAATGCACAACCATACAACCACAAGTAACAAAGGGAAAACAGATACTAAATAAAAGACAATACAACAGTACCTAGGACTGACACTAACTGCTATATCTAGGCCACTTACATCTACTTAAAGGAAAGCTGTCAACATTTCATGCTGCTGCCCCCACAAGGTTTACCCTCCAGTTAAGCCTTTTAAGTATGTTGCAGTGTTTTTCTCGCGCCGAAACATACTTTATTTTACTTACAAAAAGTCTGCTACTTGGAAGTATGGTGGACGCTAGTGGGGCTCCATTGTGTGTAAAGGTGCAGCGCCGCACTGGGGAAGGAGCATGAAATGTCGACAGCTTTCCTTTAATTATTCACTTTCAATTTAAAATCTGACCCATCACAGGACACAAATTGTGGAGGAGTAGAGTGGTTAAAGGGACACTGCCAATCCCCTTAGGCCTCAAAGTGTCCCTAGTTTAAAAACACGTGTTATGATTGTTCATCTTCTGTAGAGACTGCCACTATATCTGGGAGTTTGATTCTAATTCCTTGTTTTCTTTTAAAAGGTGGGAAACAGGTTTCCCATCATACTGGTGTTACCACACAAAAACATATTTGCTTACATTTACTGATCAACTCCCACTGCATCTTTCCTGGACTTGGGAATGCTCCCATCATAGTCAAGCCACTCACTACGCAGTGGGAGGAGAGGATACAATCCATCATGAGTGTCTGCACTGTTTAGGGGGTGTCCCTAATGTTTTTGTTTTTTTTTCCCAACTCTGTTTATTCACCTGGTGGTCCGGGGCTTCTCTCAGGCTGGCTCACTTGGCATTCCCCCTAACCGCTTGAGAACCCCTGCCCTAACCGCATGCCTGAACCACTTCCCCCGACCGAGACATCGGGATCAGGATCCCCTTCCTTTCTTGCCAGGCCCCATACAGGAGGAGGCCGAGGATCTCCAGGGGGTAGGGTCGGGATCATGGCTGGCATTCAGCATGTGGGGCTTGGCCCCCGGAGACCAGCTGTCACCTTATTCGGCCATCAGGGGTATTTCCTTTTTCTCCCCTTGGAGTGCGGCGTGCAATGACGCCTGTACACGGCTACCCTGTTGGCATCTGCCGCACTCCGTTCCCATATGTTCTGGCTGGTGTACCTGCCTTACCCCTGATCTCCATCAGGGGTCGTCAGGACACCGAGCAACCCTGGAGCCCTCCCCAGGAAGAGGAGAGCTGTGCTCCGGACACTCAATCCTCTCCCTCCCTTGCCAACCCCCGGCAACCCGAGTCCGTCACCAAACCCGGGTTGCCAGCGTGACGCGAGGTGTGGCATCCAACTCCTCAACCCTCAGCACCACCGGGACGGCTGGGTGTTCCTAATGTTCAGGAAGTATGCACAAAGAGTTGAGCTAGGATCTGAAACAAAGCAAGGCTGGGTGCAACCAGACCATCTGCATGCATGCTAAGAAAGAAGGCAGATAAAACAGCCAGCAACATCAATGAATAGTAGAGAAAGTATGCAGTCATAAAATGTAGTTTTTTAACTAGAAATAATATGGTACAAAAAAGGTTGCATGTCCCTTTAAAGGAACACTGACAACCCTTTTGCTTCATATTATTTCTAGATAAAAACCCACATTTCATGATTACTCATCTACTCTAAAATTCATTGAGGTTGTTGGTTGTTTTATCTGCCTCCTTGCTTACCAGAACTGAAATGCATGCTAATGTATAGTTATACCCAACCTTGTTTTGTTTCAAATCCTTGATCTACTCCTATTGCATACTTCCTGAACATTAGAAACACCCCCAAAGCAGTGCAGCCAGTCATGATGCAATAGCCTTCTGTACTCCCAATGCACAATTAGTGACTTGACTGTGTTGGGGGTGATCCCAAGTCCAAGAAAGAGGCAGTGGGAGTTTATCAAGGAATGTAAACAAACGTTTTTGTGTGGTAACACCAGAATGGTGGGAAGTCTGTTTTTCACTTTTAAAACAAAAAAAAAATAATCAGACTCAAACTACCAGCTACGTCAGCAGTCCCTACAGAATGTGAACAATCATGATATGTGTTTTTAACCTTTAGGCTGCCGATAGAATTAGAATGTATAGAAAATATGGACTTGTATATCAGTCCACGGCACAGCAAGGGTTACTCTAGGGACACTTTAAGGCCTACGGGGATTGGCCGCATCCCTTTAACTGGATAGTTTGGTATCTTTTATTGGACCCCATACTGTGTACCAGCATTAATGATCCTAGTCTCCTAAAAGAGTGAGGTACTACCTGTGGCTCCTTTAGATGAGATTTAGATTTAGGAATGAAAACATATCTTTAGCTTCCAGGCTGCAAACTATCCAGTAACTCAGAGAAACACAGGAAATTGTCAAAAAAGGACCACTAGGCCTATCCAGTCTGCCCAAGGGTTCCCTGCCTATTGTACCTCATATACTGATCAAGAGGGACAATCGGAGAGTGGGAAAGTGAGGGGACGTTCATTATAATTTCAGGACTGAGAGATATGGGAAGGGTATGTGAGATTATGAAGCCTAAATCCAGTTCAAGAGGATTTAAAATGACAAAGGCAGATGACAGAAGAACATAAAACTGAAAAACAGTGGGACAGTTAAAGGGTATGTAGGGTCACCAAGGGGTGCAAGAAAGAGGCAAAACAAGTGTAGAGCCAGAGGAAGGGAATACAACATTAGGAAGTGATAAGCCAGACTGGCCTGGTGGCGCTGACGGTTGAGGCGCTGGACGTCACACCTTGCACCATACTGGCGACCCGAGTTCTGGAGCGAGCTCAGGTTGCCATGGGTTGGCTGGGGGCAAGAGTTGGATTGAGCTGCCGGCAACTCACCTCTCCCGGGGAGGGATCTGGAGTCTTCTGGGCTCTTGGCTGCCACCGTATGGAGTATTTGTGGTATCGCCAAGCCCAGTAGAAGACTTGGTGTTAGACTGGGTGCCGGGAAGGGGCCGTCACCAGAGCCACGGAGTAAGTGCTCGCCTCCATGGGCACGCATGGCCATGTTCTGGGGTCCTGGGAACAGAAGGGAGAAAACCAAGAAAATGCTGATGTCTCCTTGTTGCTGAAGCAGGCAGGAGGTGGCAATGGGGAGTAAAGAGCTCTATGGAAAAAAAAAAGGAGTAGTGAGCTAGGAGAGGTAAATGAACTGAATGGTTTGAACTGGACCTCAACAAAGCGCCACCATTTCATTCAATGCAGCTGTGTTAAATCTTTGTAGCTGATGCTCCTGGAAGGAGAAGGACAGAGTCTGCTATGTGGGAGAGTGGCATAAGCTACAGCCTAACAAGGTGCGAAGAAACTGTCCAACCATTATTGTACACAAAAACACCATGATAAATTAGCTGAAATCAAGTTATAATGTCCCGTCTCCCAGTTCAAATGGATTTTGCAGTGTGCTGTGTATGGTACCAATCATTAGTTTCACAGCATGATAAATTATCATTGGTACTTCCCTAATGGGAACCATAAAACATACTTCCTGCAGCAATACCATGCTACCTCTTGAATGACAATGTAGACTGTTTCAGAAAAAAGAGAAAAGGGGACACAGAGAATTAAACAGAGACACAAACAGCACTGCCTACCAGTCTTTGCTACCCGCTGCTTAGAAATAGAAGCTGCCCAGAGCCAGTCCCTTCTGAGGTGGACTTCTGCCTATCACCTCTGTGATGGATCAACACTGTCCCCTGTAGCTTTCAGCTCTATTTCTAAAACTGTGTGCAGTATCCATTTCATATTACTGCAGCCAGAGGCTTTAATGAACAAACTAGGGAGGCAGGGCAGTCCCGTGGGTACAACAGAAAAGTGTGAGGCAAGGGATCTCAGGTTTGAATCCCACCACAGTCACTTGGCAAACTGTGTGACCTCCAGCAAGTCAGCTGACCTCCCCTTGCTTCAGCTGCACCCAGCTGTCCAACTGGGTGAAACCACGACCCCATCTCTACTGTTGAAAGTGGCCAGTGGCCAAAGTTTAGTGACCAGTGACTAAACTTTTATTAACAATATGTAATTGGCTAACCAAAAGGTTGAGGAGATAGAAAGGTGTAAAATGGATAGTGTAGAGGCAGAGGTGTTTGGAGAGTAATTGTTGAAACCATGCAAATAATGATACCACTGTGCAAATTGATGTCTGTGTAGATGCCCAGGTTCAAAAGATGTTGGGGCCCTTTAAATAACTGTGGAAAGTAAGTGAACAGCATAAACCGTGTTTAAAAAAAATAAATGTTTTAAAGAAAATTAGCTTTGCTCAGCAGAGATATTTTGTACAAACCTTCCTTCAACCCAAGGTCATAGTCAAAGATAAGGTCCAGCTACTTCAACCCACTACAGCTTAGATACAGTTCCTCATTTTATAATTTCTTGTGTTTAAAAAAATGTGTAACAGAGAGTTGATAAGAAACAATTATATCCTTGTTTTGGCCACTGTCTAGTCAGCAAGTTATTTAAAGTGAATGTGAAATCCCCTCATATGTTTTCTGTATCCTAAAGTTAGTTATTTTTGATAAATGTAAAATCTCCATATCACTTGTTTTTCCATCTGAGAATGACCACATGTCTCGGCAAACTGTCAAATGTATCTTATGACGAGGTATCTCATGGCCACTCTATTTTTCAAACCCAAACCTCAGGATGTATCAGATGATGTAGTGTCTAGGCTAAAATGTGCTGTAGTAGGCTTTGGAAATTTCCACCTTGCATTTTTGGGGTACAAATACAGGACCTAAATGTCATGGCCAGTGTGTTTTTAGAGAAATAGCTACCGCTCCTATAGATGCTAAAACACCCAGAAAAGGGATCGGTTCACTCCACATTTCTGTACCTGTAGCCCTGGTGGTAAAAAGCCATCAGCTGTTTAGATTTGATCATGTTAGAGGTAACATTGTTAGGGCTTATTTGGTATTAATAAATTGCAACTGATTTAAAACAACATTTGGTGTCAGGTGGCTTTACTGGATTACCAGGGACCACTAGCCAAGAACCTTGAGCTTTTACGTTACCCCACACGTGCTACAGAATACATAAAATGTTGCATCTGTGATGGCTGACTTTTCAGGCTCCACTGTTTTGTAGCTTTTGGATTCTCCCCATTAAAAGTACAGGGCGTCGGGGATGCCTCAGTGTTACAATCCAGCAATAGGCAGTGCTTGTAAACACTGCCACTGACCTGGCATGCTGGCTTACTATTGCAAGCACAACTTCTGGGGAATTTTCAAGACAGAAAAATTACTTTGTCAGAGGGACAGCCGGGGGTGGAGCAGGACTGAGCATCCCATCGGATGCTCTTCTCTTCCAGAGAGGAAGATTGCCAGTGCTGTTTCGCTACTGCCACCTGGGTGACTACTGGTGGTAGTGCGAGCAGCCATGCTGGTGCAAGGGGGATGCTGATGGGCACTCCAACAGCATGATCTGAGATGCATGCTCCTGGCGCCATACTGTCTGTATCCATGGCGAAGGTAAGAAACAAAGGCAGAAGGCCCCACCTCTGAGCAATGAAGTCCAGGACACTAAGGCCCTGTGTAGCCCCCCTTCTGTTCCCTACTCCAGAACACCAAATGGGGACACTGAACTTTTAGTTCCACCACAGGGGCAAGCTGTGGGGTTGTAAAGCAAAGGGACGGCACAGTTGTGTTGGGGCCAGGCAGTTGCCAAGGACATATCGGGGGCTGAGAGAGCAAAGCTATATAAACAAGAAATACATACAGTTATAAAATGGGTAGGAGAAATCCTGGATGCTGATTGGCCAAAGCAGTCTTCGATCCATGACGACGTCTCAGCATATCATCATGGTTCAAATCTGATTACCAAGATCAGCCACTTCCTAACACTTTGGGACTATTTTATAATCGCAAAAATACTTGCCAGAATGCAAGGGTCGAAACTGGCACTAGCCCATTAGTCAAATGCTGGGGTAGCACATGAAGATGGCAACTAACAAACGGCGATCATTAAAAGGGCCAATGGATAATGCCAAATGAGAAATTGGTGAGTTTCTGTACCCCCTCACAGTCCGCCCCTCTCGGGTTAGTATATTTAGTAAGGGGTGGTATGGAGGCACAGCCCTCACAAGGGGTATGTGAAAGAGACATTGCTGAATTCATCATTCGGCATTATCCATTGGCCCTTTTAACGGTCACTGTTTTTTAGTCGCTGTTCTGACATGGAACCAAATGCTGGTAGCTTTTGGCCCTGTCTACACTGCACTGAAAATCTGTAACGTTTTGAAACCATTACAGACTGAAAATGTTACAGGGCATCCACACTACTGCTGAATATGTTTTGAAAACATTTTGAAAACGTTATAGGATTTTACTTGTGTAGCGTGGACAGGGCCAAACAGAGTTTTGAAACTGTTACAGAAACCGTTGTTGAAACCACCTCACAACAGGTTTCTGTAACGGTTACAAAAATGCTTTCTGTAACGTTACCAGTGTAAATGCAAACCATTATGGTAACAGTTTGGACCCTCTGTAATGTTACAGAGGGGATTTTCAAGAGTAGTGTAGATGGGGCCTTTGTGGGCTTGTACTGGAGAAGGTAACACTTCAATAAGTATACCAGCTGGGCCAGTGGAAAAGTCTGTGAGGCTAGTGGATTTTCCCAGTCACTACCCCTGCTGGCTAGTGATGGCAAAACTTAATTTCTACCTCTGGAGTGTGGTATATCTTAGGGTATCATCACGTCTTGGGTGGTTGAAGACACTTGGCATTGCCTCATGCCTCACATGCACCCAGGGTGTGACGATATCATACGATATACCAAATACTGTTGTGTACTATTCCTTAATAAGAATCATTACACACTCCAGGGGTTGGGCTACCTTCGTTAATTGAACCCTAGTGACGGACTACCCCCATAGGGTTAGATTACAGCACAGTAACCCTAATCCTGGTCATACCTTCAAATGGCTATGTCCCAGCATGGCTATTCGGGTTTAAATTTTGAAGTGGTTGTATTTGTTATTTTGAATGTTTTTGCACTGTTTGTGAAAAATGTCAGACTAAGCAACAGTACTGGAAACCAAAGTCTACTATTTGCCGACATGACAAGTACGGCATTGACAAACGCAGTGCAAGGTTCCCCAGCCCATGCCTCAACCCTGGCATGGAGGGAACACCATATAGGCAAGAGGACAGTTTAGATTCCACAACCATGCAATATTTGACTGCTCATAAAAGACTGCCAACAAGGGGGCTGGCTGGGATGGTGGTTTTCATTCACTAGGAACAGGAGTGAGGGCACCAGAACATGGCCACTGTGCAACCATCTGAAGACTCCATGGAATTTGTGCACTACCGACCCTGGTGGACTCACACCTATGACATAAAGGTGATAAACTCCATCAACCACAACCAATACACTGAGCCAGCCTGTCCTAGAAGTGGCTGTACTGACAAACACTGAGTTTGGTGTCTCTCTCTCTCTCTCTCTCTCTTTCTCCGCAGCAAGCCTATTATCCCCTGCACCCCTGACCTTACTGCATCAAGGAGTGAGAAGAATGAGCTTTGCAAACTAAGCCTCCAAGGAACACTTGGGTTTGCACACCAGCTGTTTTTGTTCCACCTGCCTTGGTGATATTCCAGCTGTTCCCAGTTTGTAAGGGATCTTCACTCTTCAGGCAAACTGCATTTTCCAACAATGTTATAAAACCTCTTTTGTCATATTTTTTAACATTCTGACATTCTCAATTGCAGATATAGTCTGCCTCTCTGACTGTGTTTGGGGTTACGATAAGTTTCCTCTTTCCATTGCTGTAACATCATATCCATGAACTTGAAGAAGCCTCAGTATGATGTTATCATGGGACGCTACTGTAATTGCGGCCCCCTCCCCACAGTGTAATGGTATAGGTCCTACTTTTTTTAGCCACCAGTTTTGTACCAAATTGTACCCCCTGGCACCTGATTCCCTCAGGATCATCAAGGCATGCCAGACCCACGCATTTCACTGGGTTGAACTCAGCTGACCTCCATGTAGCCTTGGACTACCATATAGGTGGGGTTGGGGTATGGGTGGTGTACCCCAGCAGTGGTTTTTCATCAGGCTGTGGTGCAGCACAGGCGTGGGACCTGGATATACCAGGGTCTGCCATCCTCCGTCAAGTGTTTGGATCATTTTCGTGGTTTCCCCTAAGTCCCTTCCCCAATACGCTGGTGGCTGGGATGCCATGCGCAAGCACGCATGTGAGACAGGCAGCTGTGAGCATCAGCCAGCATCTCCCTGCTTCCAGTTTCTGCTGACTGACACCACCACTCATGGCCATCCAGGTGGTGCAGCTGTGTCACTGTCACACAACCTCCCTCCCCAGAAATGGACAGGGTACCCTGGGATGCTCAATCCCTCTCCCCCCAGTTAGCCTCTAATGACCCAGGCTCGTTCTCAAACTGGGGTCACCGGTGTTGCGAGTTGTAGCCCTACCATTGTGCCACGAGGCGGCCAGTGTAGGTCTCACTTAGGAATCATGTGCAGTATGAGACCCCCAATCCTTACCATGTAGGATGTGGAAGGTAGAAGAGAACACTGTATCCCAAAGCACTTTATAATCCAAGAGGAGCTGGCCATAGCCATCAGGCACAGAGCAAGATTAAGGAAGTTGCTGCCAGATGTGTTGTGCTGGGACCCTGGTTGGGGAGCAGATTTAGGAACTGTCCAGGCAGCAAGGAAGAGGTTCGGGTGACACTGTTGTGCAGTACCACTCCCAGCTACGGAAGGTCTGCACCAAGTTCTGTTGCAACAGAGAACCTGCCCTGTGGACAGCCAGGGTGCTTGCTGCACAACAGAGGCATCCTGTGTGCACGCAGGGCAGACAGAAGTGGCACCGGATGCTTGGAGAGGAGGGAGTGAAACACCATGCATGAAAAAAACCCACTCAAGTCGAATAAGAGTTGGTGCCGCTCTTGGACCCCATGCTGTGGACATTCACAGGTGGGATTGGAGAGGTTAATGGAGGATGAGACCAAGAGAGTCACCACAGAGCAAAGCCCCAGTTCTGTAGATGACACTGGAGGAGAAAACGCTAGATGAAAAAACACAGTTCTATAATGTCAAAGCTTAATGAATGCTTGCACTGTGAGATTTTATTAAAGAAGTATTAAAAGAAAGCTGTCAAAAACTCTTGTGCCAATCACTAGGGCTGCAGAAACATCAGATTAGCACAATCTTTGTGTTTTTTTAATTCTGCAGCCAACATATGGTATGCAATTGCAATCTTTACTTGCCTTGATGGGGGTTGCTCTGGCTGTCCTGGAAGCGCCATTCTGACAGTGCTGCCGCACCGGAAGACCGAGCTTGACCTTGTGGGCTAGTTGGTGAGCTTGGTTATCTTCCTGTTGTGTGCCGGAACGCTGCTTCGTTACAATTGGGGCATGTTTTCTCGAAGCAAAAAGAAATGTTGTGCTTGGTAGTATTTTTTGAGCTCTATTTTTAGAAACAAACCCCGTCGAAAATGGAGCAGTCTGACCTATTTAATTCTGTTTCTGAAATTTGCAGCTCTGAGTTCGGGTATACGCAGTAGCACCTAGCTCTACCGCGCATGCCCAAACTCAGAGCTGCACATTTCAGTAACAGAAATAAATAGGTTATGCTGCTCTGTTTTCGACGGGGTTTGTTTCTAAAGGTAGAGCTCAAAAAACACTACCAAGCACAACATTTCTTTTTGCTTCATTAAAACATGCTACGATCATCACAAAGCAGCGTTCCGGCACACAACAGGAAGATGAGGATTCTAATTTGCATGCAGGTTGCGGCTCTTGCCACTACAAACCGTGACATGGCGCCTCTCACTCCGGGACATGAAAACACAAATTTTAACTGAAAGACATGCCCTACAACAGACATTAAACTCTCTCACTGCAAGGTGACAGGTGAGTAGTAGCAGGCAGGAAAATACAGGTTACTCACCTGTAACAGGAGTTCTAGGAATGGTATATGTTGTTCATCCACACTTTCTGGCAGGTATCCTTGCCGCTTTAATTCTTGCCAGAAGGTCGTCCAGCTGGCTCCTCCCACCCACCCGGGTGGTAAAACTCTCAGCTCCGCCCCATGATGCCAGATCTGGCCCGCTGGAAGCTCAGGTTGTGCGTCGAGCCGGGAGGTCGGGTGGAGTCGTGTGGATGAACAACATATACCATTCCTAGAACTCCTGTTACAGGTGAGTAACCTGTATTTCTAGGGACATGGATATGTTGTTCATCCACACTTTCTGGCAGACTCCTAGCAGTTCTCCGGGAGGAGGGAGGCAAGGCACACCCCGATACTTACTTGGGAAAAAGAGACTGGAGAACCGAGGCCCCAAAACCAGCATCCCAGCGTGACTCAAGGTTGATGTGGTAGTGGGTAATAAAGGTATGTGCCAACTTCCAGGTAGCAGCCCTGCAGATATCCTGGATAGGGACGTCCCTGGAAGCAGCTACCGATGCAGCGGTATGGCGGGTAGAATGAGCTCTTATCCCTCTGGGAGGCTCCATGCCCGCCAACCTGTAGCAGAGCTCTATGCAGGAGGTGATCCACCTGCCTATCGTCCGCTTTGCCGCAGGTCTGCCAGGTGCGGCTTCAGCGTAGGTGACAAACAGCTGGCGAACCTCTCCCTGAACTTCAGCCGTCTGCTCCTTATAATAAGCGAGCGCTTGTCTAGGGTCCAAAGTATGGAGCCTATACTCGGCCTCCGAGGTGTGATTGGGGTAGAACACCGGCAAAGTCAACACCTGGTTAAGGTGAAACTCCGACACCACCTTCGGAAGGAATTTCGGGTTGGCGCGCAGGACAACCTTGTCCCTGTGGAAGACCAGGTAGGGAGACTCGATGGAAAGCACCTGGAGCTCTCCCATCCTTCTGGCTGACATGATAGCCACCAAGAAGGCGGTCTTCCATGACAGGTGTGAATATCGCACCTGTGCATTGGTTCGAATGGCTTGCCCATAAGCTTGGCCAATACCAGCAGTAGATCCCACGGAGGTGGAGGTTCTCGCACCGGAGGGGAAATGTGGTTAAGGCCTTTGAAAAAGTGCCCAATCACCTTCTCCTGCGCCACCGACTGCTTGCCGGCCCGCGCCCGGTAAGCAGAGATGGCTGCCAGGTGCACCTTAAGGGTCGTCGACCGAAGCCCTTGCTGAGAAAGGGGACCACAGGTAGTCCAGAATGCTTGCCAAGGGGCAGTCGGAAGGGTCCAAGCCCTTCCCCTGACACCAAATGGAGAATCTCTTCCATTTGAAGGCATAGCATTTCCTGGTCGACTCCTTACGGGACGCTCAACGACGCTGAGGACCTCGCCAGAAAGACCCAAAGCCTGAAACTCTAGCCGCCAGGAACCAGGCCAACAGGTGCAGGGATTGAAGGTCCGGATGGAATACCTTCCCTGATTGACTGAGATCAGGTCCGGGCGGCTGGAAGCCGCCGGAGCCTGAGCTGAGGCTGAGGAGATCTGGATACCGAACTGGCGGGCCAGTCTGGGGCTACCAGAATCACCTGCGCCTTGTCCTCCTCGCCTTGAGAAGCACCTTGTGGATCAAGGGAAATGGGGAAGGTGTAGAAGAGGCCCGGGGTCCACGGCCTCGAGAAGGCATCCCCCTGCAGTGAGCCCTGCTGAGGGGGACGGGCATGGAACAGACTCAGCTCCGCATTCTCCCTGGAGGCAAACAGGTCCACCTGAGGCGTGCCCCAGTGGGAGAAGAGATCTTGTACTACCTCCGGCAGGAGAGACCACTCATGAAACGCAGCCCCTATCTGGCTTAGGGCATCGGCCAGGGTGTTGGAGGCTCCTGCCACGTGAATGGCTAGGAGATCCGCCTCCAGGCTGTGCACGAGGGACCAAATGCGGAGGGCTTCCTTGCATAACAGCATGGAGCACGTCCCGCCCTGGCGGTTCAGATAGTACATGGTCATGATGTTGTCCGTCTGGACCTGAACCACTTGACCTCGTAGAAATGGAGTGAAGGCAGTGAGAGCTAGACGGACCGCCAGAGCTCCAGCAGGTTGATGTGGCATCGGACTCCGAGGGACCAGAGGCCGGCGCTCGTGTTCCCCAGATGGGCACCCCAACCCATCAGAGATGCATCGGTCGAGAGAGAGAGACCGTTGGCTCGGGGCGGACGAACGGGATGCCCTCCTGCAGATATGCTGGAACGATCCACCATTGGAGAGTGTTCCACATCTCCTGGGTCACTGTCACGGGCTGGTCCAATGGATCGCAGCGTTGTGACCATTGACTGGCCAGTCCCCATTGAAGGGGACGCATGTACCAACGGACCACACTGGTGCAGGCCACCATGAGGCCCAGGAGGCGCAGGAAGTCCCGGGCAGGGTGCAATTGCCCAACCAGAAATGACTGGGCAAAGGAGGAAAGAACCTCGACCCTGTCCGCTGGGAGCTGTGCTCTGGCTCGCAGAGAGTCGAGCTCTGCCCCGATGAACAGTATCACCTGCTTTGGCACGAGTTCTGACTTGGCCTCGTTGATGAGGAGGCCAACCTGAGAGCAAACCTGGATGGCCAGATCTCTGGACCGCTCCACCTCCTGTCTGGAGGGGGCTGCTATCAGCCAATCATCCAGGTAAGGGTACACCCGGACCCCTCGGCGCCGCAGGAATGCTGTCACCACTGCCATGCATTTGGTGAAGACCCTGGGAGCTAGGGAGAGCCGAGGGCATGGCCCGAACTGGAAGGGATCCTCCGCCTCTGAAGTGGAGGAATCTCTGATGGGACGGACGGATTGGGATGTGAAAGAACGATCCTGGAGATCCAGGGCAGAACCACACGCCTTGTTCCAAGGATGGGATTATCTGAGCCAGAGTGACCATCCTGAAGGTTCGAGACCTTAGGAACTTGTTCAGGTCGTGCAGGTGAGAATGGGCGCCAGCCCCGTCCGGGCCCAGGACAGAAAGTACCTGGACACAAACCCGGGTCTGGAGGAGGATCCGACCTTCCTGATTACCTCTTTTCGAGGAGCAGGGCAATATCAGCTCGGCGGCGAGCGGCGAGGCCTGCGGACCCGTTGCCCCCGGTGGCAGCTCGAAAAGGTGGGGCCTGCTCGAACTCCAGAGGCAGGCCTTTTCCTACCACCTCCAACACCCAGCAGTCCGTGGTGATAGCGGACCAGGCGGAAAGGAAGTGGCGGAGCCGTTCCCCCATGGGGGGAACCCAGGGGGGAGTGACAAGGCTGGGGGTGGCACCCCTCAACCCGTCACTGGGCAGGCTTGGAGGAAGAACCGGCCGAGGAACCTCCTGGGCCTTTACCACCTTGCTTCCTGTTGGAGGAAGCCATCGGCTTGGGTTTGGGACACCAAGCTCGAGCCTGCTGGCCCTGTTGCTGGTGCTGCTGGGCCGGTCGAGAAGCAGGGGCCGAAGGACGAAAGGACTTCTGCTGCTGACGGCGGCCTTTGTCCCTCTGGGCGGAGGTGACCGAGTCCAGGGTGGCATTGGACTTCTCGATCCGCTGGAGGTGTCCCTCCACTCCAGGGCAGAAGAGGTCAGTCCCCAAGAAGGGGACGTCCGCCAACTTGTGCTGGGTATCCGCCGTGAAGGTGGATATCCTCAGCCACGCCCTGCGTCGCATGGCCACCGCAGCCGCTACTGACCTGGCACAGGAATCACCTATGTCCAGAGCAGTCTGGAGCTGCTGCTTCGCCACCGCCCTACCCTGGTCCCGCACCTGGCGGACCGTGGTCTGCAGGTCAGGTGGGAGATGAGAAACAACCTCATCCAGGGAGCCCATGAGGGGCGTGGGAGAAGTGTGCCATCAGCATGGCCAAGCTGGCCTTTTGGAGGCCGAGGGAGGATGCAGCGTACACCTTGCGCCCGGCAAAGTCCAGCTTTTTGGACTCTTTGTCGGGGGGCTTATCCACGTCCCGAGCGTTACTGGAACGCCAGAAAACGCAGTCGGTAACTAACCCCTCAGCAGAGGGGTGTTCCGAGAAGCCAGGCAAAGAGCCGGTAGGGACTGCATACTTCCTGACCATCCTGGCCAAGGGCGCAGGACAGGAAGCAGGCCGCTGCCAAAGCTCCAAGGCTGGGCCGACAATGGCCTCAGCCACCGGAAAGGCCTCCATGGGAGAATCCCCCTCGGTCCAGAATCTCCGTCAGGGGATACTTGGCCCGCTTGGACACGGGCTCGAGCTGCATCCTGGTGGACTCTGAGATGAGTAGAAGCAGACCCAAGAAGGACGATGGGCTATCATCCACTGACTGGCCCCCAGAGCACTCCAGATTGAACTGCCTGGAGAACAGGGAGGAATCGTCATCGGATTCTGAAGAGTCTGCGAAGAGCTGCCTCAGCCCTGAGCCACCGTCCACCTGCCGAGGACGATCGGGAGTGAGGGTGACCGACAACCTGTGGGGCAGGCCGTGACCCAACCGAGAATTCTTGGTCGGTGCCCCCGACTTCAGTTGTGGAGGTGGAGGTTCCACCACAATTGGTGGAGCAGCTGGTTTCGGCCGAGCAACTGGCCCTGGAGCGGGCAACTCGACTGGAATGAGCGGTTGCTTCGGTCGTTCAGGCGACAGCCACTTGATGGCCAGGGTCGGCTTAGGCCCAGACAATAGCAACTGCTGCCACATAAGGTCCTCGTAGCGCCAGCGCAACTTGCGCCGCAGCCTCTCCTCACCCGAGGAGGAGGACGAGGAAGAACGGCGTTGCCGCTTACTTCGGTAACGAGACCGAGTCCGCTGATGTCGGCGGGAACGGCTGGATCGAGAAGAGGTCCGAGACCGAGACCCTCGGGGGGACCGAGGGTGGGTCTGGGAAGGGGTGGGGAGCACCCACTCTTCCCTCAGCTCGGGCACTTTAACCGGGGACTGCGGCCCAGAAGGTGCAAGCAGATCCTCGGTCTCCACCGGGGGAACCGGTGAAGGAGGGTTGTCGGCTTCTCCAGTCGACAGCCCGTCTAACGGATCGAGAAAAATCTCGACTTCATCGACGGGAGTCTCGGCAGGCTGGCCTGAAGGGGGCACCGTGAAGCCAGCAGCCTCAGCTGCAACCTCGACCGAAGTCGACAGTCAGTTGCTCGGGGAAGGGGAGCTCTCCCGCTCCCACGAACGCTGACGGTGGGACTTACCTTTCAACTCCTTTTTCTTGGGCCGGGAAGAATGTCCCGAAGGCCCCTCTCCTTTCGTGGAAAGGGACTGACAAAGCTCCTTGAACGAAGCCGTATACTAGGAACTCAGAGAGAGATGGATAAATGCCGCGGCTGAGGAGGAGGAAGATGCGGCCTGGGCCGCCTCCTCCTCGAGGGCGATCAACTGCTCGAGCTGCTCAGCCGAGGCCATACCTTGGACACCGCCCAACGAGCCTCTTTAGATTTTACCGTCAGGAAACGTTTCTCGGGGCGCCTGAGCTTCAATCGGGCAGCGCGATCGTCCAGAACGTTGGCCGAGAAAGAGCGGCACAACTCGCAGGCCTGCGGGTCGTGATCTAGGCCTAGGCAGTAGACGCACGTGGAGTGCGGATCCATCCTGGACATCTTCTGCCCGCAAGGGCACCTCCGAAAGCCGGGAACAGATTTGTCCATCGCAGCCGGGCGAGGGAATATGAATCAGTTTAGAAAACTTCAAAGCAATTTCAGATGAACCAAGAGTTAGGATCCAGTCTAAAACACAGAGCGCTAAGGAGGGAACCTGAGCTTCCAAGAGGTAAGGAAGATCTGGCATCATGGGGCGGAGCCGAGTTTTACCACCCGTGGGTGGAGGGAGGAGCCAGCTTGAAGACCTTCTGGCAAGAATTAAAGCGGCAAGGATACCTGCCAGAAAGTGTGGATGAACAACATATCCATGTCGCTAGAAATAGGGTTTATGACAGCTTTCCTTTAAAAAAGAAAATGCTAAGGAAGACCCCCTGATCCAGCAGTGGCACATCACTCTACCATGCAGGCCACCCAGGTTTGGGAACAGACTCAGAAAGTCACGTTAAGGTGAGGTCATGGGCTGCACATGGCAGTGTGCTCTGCCTGAAGAGGGTTGGCAGCGGGTTCCAGCACCACAGTGACACCTGCAAGAAAGCCAGGGTGCTTTCTCCACTCACAGTGCACTGTGAAAGCACAGTATCAAAAGATAGTTGCTCATGCCATGGGGCTAAGGAAGGAAGGAAAGAAAAATGGAGAGAAAGCAGCTAGCTGCCATCGGCATGACGGCTCCGGGCTGATACAAGGTATATCCCCGTAAGGCAGGCGTCTGGCCAAGTACAAAAATCTATACAGTAACAAAAAAAAAATGCCAAGGGATTAGGTAATGAGCAACACACAGAATTAAGAAAATATAAGGGAGGCAGTCCGCCTTTTGAGGGGTCATCCTATCCATGGGTGGATAGCCTGGGGCTCTGGCTGATAAGTAGTAGGGGAACGCTAGTGACCTCATGATGCATAGTTGAACTGCATGGTTCCCAGCCTGAGACTGAACGCACTCAGTGTGAGCAGAATGGATTCCCAGTAGGGACAGTGATACATCCCATGGTCTAAGCTGAGGACTAAGGAACTCCGTAGCTTTTCAGTGAAATACTATGCAACCAATCAGGCAGTTCTATGGGGCAATTAGTTGCACACCCTTTGCTACAGTGCTAGCAGTAGTGATCATGGCATAAACAAACCAACACGCTACCTGTGAAATTAAAAAAAAAAAAAAAGCTGGTGGTGTGGAGCAGAGTCCCCCAGTTCTTACCAAAAAAAGCTGATATTTAGGTTTTTGTTACATGTGGGCTGCCCCCAACACACACACACACTTTTCCCCTCATTTTTTTGTGGTCCTGGAGCGATACACTAAAAAGTAGTGCAATAGCATTTTGGTATTCACATACATCTTATGGCGGGGTCCTTAGTCATCCACGTACACTAATCTCTCTCAGTGTAGGACAGTTGTGGGGTACCTAGCCCATCATACAAGGGGGTGGGGATGCTTTAGGCTTCAAGAGTTACAGAAGCGAGTCAGAAAAAACGAGTCATCTTGCATCCAGAATGGTAAATGGTATAGGCCAGTTCAATGATAAAGTAAAATATTGGAACTACTCGAGGGGGAGGGTGAGTGGGAGGCAGATTCTCCACATTGGAGAGCAAGGACTTCTTGAAAGTGAGGGAGGACCTTCAGCCTAACCAGAGTCTCACTGCATGCTACACAATGTGTGACACTGGCCCTGTACACCCCATCATCCTCTGGTCTGTTGTTTAGGAGTTCCACGTCCGCGGATTGTTGGCTTCTGATAAACAATCACTGCATGCTCTCTGTAGGCCGATGTTGCACTTACACAAATAATACACTTCGTGGCTGCTAAGTCTTTCATACAATTGAGTCAGAGCCTGATAAATTGGAACAATTTCTCTCTTCACTAAGCTGTGAAACAATGCTTAATGCATCCATGTGCTCAGATAGCACTGAGCGAATGGGCTCTGAAGTAATAGTCCTTCAAGTGGTACTTGTGAATAAAAATACAGCCAACCCACAGTGGCAAGGACAGGCACATAAAGTCAGGCCAGCAGGCTGCAGAGCTGGCCCAGAGCTTACACTGACCTGATTTAAAACATCTGCCCGCTCTATTTTCTTAGCACATTTGTCTAAAACACTTGGCCCTTTGATGGCATGGAGATTGAACTGAAAACCAAGGTCTCTTCTTTCTGGAATGGAAGCGTTGGACCTCATGTAAATGCTGTACTCAATTTTATGACTTCAGCACAAAACAAGACACCACTAACATTTACAGATGGCTCAGGTTTTGATGGTGGACTTTCTGTAATTCTTTTTCCTTTCCCCAGGATCTCCTGATCCATTAATGCCTGCCATCTTGCAACCGCACGGCTCTGTTTTGCATCATGCCACTGTCTTTGTTAAAGAGATACATTGATGCACCACAGTCCAGTTACAGGCAAACATGTTTGAATGACTTCGAGGGGGGGGAAAAAATGGGAAACACCTAAACAACAGTAAAAGAAAATGGCTCCTTTATTAAAGAAGGACTGAGACCAACATTTTTGGCACCAATAAATTCAGAATTTGGAACAGTATATCCTCAGTCAGCCTCATGCCAAAAATCAGATCTGTAAGTTACTTCGTTTAAAAGTTACAAGTCATTTTGTAACCCTTAATTCACTGCCTGTTCAAAAAAGCCAGTACAGTGAAGAGCTGCTGATGATGTCACCTCCTGAACTCACAGCCTAGTCCTCCCTGCAAGCTACCTTATATGACTTATTTCTCCTAGGATACTTAAAACTGCAGGTGTAGTAAACATCTGAAAAAGGAAAACCGACATGGGGGGGTCAGCACATGCACTTCCATAATGTGTAGATGCAAGGTACAGTCCTTCAGAATGTGATTGGGGGGGGATGGAATGCAGTGGCAAACATGGCTTTAGAATGACAAATTTGTGTGCAATTTTTAAAATACTGCAGGTATGAGACTTCAAAATGTCACCAAATTGCAATTGTGCAATGCAGCAATGACACAGTCTCAGAAAGTATCTGGAACACATAATTTCGGAATGTGGCAGTGACGCACAGTTTTGAAATGTGGCAGTGATGCTCAATTTCAGAATGTGGTGGTAATGCACAATTTTGGAATGCGGTGGTGAGCAATTTCGTAGTGCAGTGGTGACGCACAATTTCGGAATGTGGCAGTGATACACAGGTTCAGAATGTAGCAGTGATGTACAGATTCGGAATGTGGCACTGATGTACAGGTTTGGAATGCAGTGGTGACTCAATTTTGGAATGCAGCGGTGATACACAATTTCAGAATGCGGTAGAGACGCACAATTTCAGAATGTAGCGGTAATGCACAGGTTTGGAATATGGCGATGATGCACAGTTTCAGAATGCGGCAATGACACACAGTTTCAGAATGCCGTGGTAATGCATAATTTCGGAATGTGGCAGTGACGCACAGGTTCAGAATGCCGCAGTGATGTACAATTTTGAAATGCAACTGTGATGAACAATTTTGGAATGCTGCGGTGATGCATAGTTTTGAAATGTGGTGGTGATGCACAATTTCGGAATGCAGTAGTGATGCACAATTTCAGAGTGCAGCAGTGATGCACAATTTCAGAATGCAGCATTAATGCACACTTTTTGGAATGGGGCAGTGACACATAGATTCAGAATGTGATGCACAATTTCAGAATGTGGTAGTGACACATAGTTTCGGAATGCGGCAGTGACGCACAGTTTCGGAATGTGGCAGTGACGCATAATTTCAGAATGCGGCGGTGATGCACAGGTTCAGAAATGCATCAGTGACAAACAATTTTGGAATGTAGTGGTGACACACAATTTTGGAATGTGGTGGTTACATACAATTTCGAAATGTGGTGGTGATGCACAATTTTGAAATGTGGCAGTGAGGCACAATTTCAGAATGTGACGGGTGACGTACAATTTTGGAATGTGGTGGTGATGTATAATTTCAAATTGTGGCAGTGACGAATAGTTTTAGAATGTGGCAGTGACACATATTTGTGACCATCAATTTCAGAATGTGGTGGTGACGAGCAATTTTAGAATGCAACGGTGATGCACAATTTTGGATGTGGCGGTGATGGACAGGTTCAGAATGTAGCGGTGATGTGCAGATTCTGAATGTGGTGGTGATGTACAGGTTTGGATGCAGCAGTGATGTACAATTTTGGAATGCAGTGATGACACATGATTTCTGAATGTGGCAGTGATGCATAGTTTCAGAATGCAGCTGTGATGCACAGTTTTGGAATGCGGTGGTGACACACAGGTTTGGAATGTGGCAGTGACACAGTTTTGAAATGCAGCAGTGACACACAGTTTCGGAATGTGGTGGTGACAAATACTTTCAGAATGAGGCAGCGATACACAGGTTCAGAAATGCGCAGTGATGCACAATTTGGGAATGTGGTGGTGATGCACAATTTGGGAATGTGGCAGTGACATACAATTTCAGAATGTGGCAGTGATGAACAATTTCAGAATGCGGCGGTGACGCACAGTTTCAGAATGTGGAGGTGGCGCATAGTTTCAGAATGTAGCGGTGACACATTTTCGGAATGAGGTAGCAACACTCAATTTCAGAATGTGGCGGGACCTATAATTTCAGAATGAGGCAGTAACACACAATTTTGGAATGCGGTGGTGATGCACAGTTTCAGAATGCAGCGGTGATGCACAGTTTTAGAATGCAGCAGTGACGCACAATTTTGGAATGCGGCGGTGATGCACAATTTCAGAATATGGTGGTGACACACAGTTTCAGAATGCAGCCATGATGCACAATTTCAGATTGCAGCAGTGATGCACAATTTCAGAATGTGGCAGTGATGCATAATGTCAGAATGTGGTGGTGACACACAGCTTCAGAATGCGACAGTGATGCACAGTTTTGGAATGTTCTGGTGACACAGTTTTGAAATGTGGTGGTGACAAATTATTTCAGAATGTGGCAGTGACGCACAGGTTCAGAAATGTGCAGTGATGCACAATTTTGGAATGTGGTGGTGACACACAATTTGGGAATGTGGCAGTGACATACAATTTCAGAATGTGGCGGTGCTGAACAATTTCAGAATGTGGCAGTGATGCACAGTTTTGGAATGTGGAGGTGCCGCATAGTTTCAGAATGTAGCGGTGACACATATTTTCAGAATGAGCTGGCAACACTTAATTTCAGAATGTGGCGGGACCTATAATTTCGGAATGTGGCAGTAACGCACAATTTCGGAATGCGGTGGTAACGCACAGTTTTGAAATGTGGTGGTGACAAATAATTTCAGAATGTGGCAGTGATGCACAGGTTCAGAAATGTGCAGTGATGCACAATTTTGGAATGTGGTGGTGACGCACAATTTGGGAATGTGGCAGTGACATACAATTTCGGAATGTGGCGGTGATGCACAATTTCAGAATGTGGCGGTGACACACAGTTTTGGAATGTGGAGGTGCCGCATAGTTTCAGAATGTAGCGGTGACACATATTTTCGGAATGAGGTGGCAACACTCAATTTCAGAATGTGGCGGGACCTATAATTTCGGAATGTGGCAGTAACGCACAATTTTGGAATGCGGTGGTGACGCACAGTTTCAGAATGCAGCAGTGATGCACAGTTTTGGAATGCGGCAGTGACACACAGTTTTGGAATGTGGCGGTGACACATAATTTTGGAATGTGGCAGTGACACAGGTTCAGAATGCTGCAGTGATGCACAATTTTGGAATGCATCAGTGATGCACAATTTCGGAATATAGTGGTGACACACAGTTTCGGAATGCAGTCATGATGTACAATTTCAGATTGCAGCAGTGATGCGCAATTTTGGAATGTGGCAGTGATGCAAATGTCAGAATGTGGTGGTGACACACAGCTTCAGAATATGAGTGATGCACAATTTCAGAATGCGGCAGTGATGCACAGTTTTGGAATGTGGTGGTGACACACAGTTTTGAAATGTGGTGGTGACAAATAATTTCAGAATGTGGCAGTGAAGCACAGGTTCAGAAATGCGCAGTGATGCACAATTTTGGAATGTGGTGGTGACGCACGATTTGAGAATGTGGCAGTGACATACAATTTCGGAATGTGGCGGTGATGAACAATTTCAGAATGCGGCGGTGACACACGGTTTCGGAATGTGGAGGTGACGCATAGTTTCAGAATGTAGCCGTGACACATTTTCGGAATGAGGTGGCAACACTCAATTTCAGAATGTGGTGGGACCTATAATTTCGGAATGTGGCAGTAATGCACAATTTTGGAATGCGGTGGTGACATACAGGTTTGGAATGTGGCAGTGACACACAGTTTTGGAATGCAGCAGTGACACACAGGTTCGGAATGTGGCAGTGACGCATAATTTCGGAACACGGCGATGATGCACAGGTTCAGTATGCAGCAGTGATGCACAATTCTGGAATGTGGCAGTGATGCACAATTTCGGAAAATGGTGACGCACAATTTCAGAATGTGGCGGTGACGCACAATTCTGAAATGTGGTGGTGATGCTCAATTCTGGAATGTGGCAGTGACGCACAATCTTGGAATGTGGCTGTGATGTACAATTTCGGAATGTGGCAATGTTTCACAGTTTTGGAATGTGACAGTGACGCATATTTTCGGAATGTGGTGGTGACACTCAATTTCATAATATGGCGGTGATGTTCAATTTCTGAATGTGGCGGCGATGCACAATTTCAGAATGCAGTGGTGACGCAGGCTTGGAATGTGGCGATGATGCACAATTTAGGAATGCAGTGGTGATGCACAGTTTTGGAATGTGGCGGTGACGCACAGTTTCAGAATGTGGCAGTGACACACAGTTTGGGAATGTGGCTGTGACGCATAATTTTGGAATGCAGCGGTGATGCACAGGTTCAGAATGAGGCAGTGATGCACAATTTTGGAATGTGGTAGTGATGCACAGCTTCAGAATGTGTCGATGATGCACAATTTTGGAATGTGGCGGTGACGCACAATTTTGAAATGTGGTGTTGATGCGTAATTTTGGAAAGTGGTGGTGACGTACAATTTTGGAATGTGGCAGTGACACATAGTTTTAGAATGTGGCGGTGATGCATATTTTCAGAATGTGGCAGTGACCAATTTCAGAGTGTGGTAGTGATGCTCAATTTTGGAATGTGGCAGTGACGCATAATTTTGGAATGTGGCGTGATGCACAATTTGGGAACGTGGCAGTGACAATTTTTGAATGTGGCAATGAAACAAAACTTGGCAGGGATGTGCAATTATGGTATTTGGCAGGGATGCGCCATTTCAGAATGTGGCAGGGATGCGCAATTTGGGAATAGGGAAGGGATGTGCAATTTCAGAATGTAGCAGGGCTGCATAATTTTAGAATGTGACTGAGAAGCATAATGTTGGAATGTGGTGGGGATGTGATGAATAGTTTTGAAAAATGATGGGTGCGTACAATTCTGAAATGTGTCAGGGAAAAGCAGTTTCAGAATAAATGTTGTGTACTGTCACATTCTGACAGCGTGCATCCCCACTATATTCTGAAATTGCCAGTCCCTACCAAATTCCTTTATGTGTGTCCCAGTCACGTTCTGAGACTGACTGTCCCACCACAATTTGAAATGGCACATCCCTGTCACATTCTGAGACTGCGTGTCCCTGCCAACATTTTAAAATTGTGCACCACTTTGACATTCTATGCCTTGGTTCAGTTCTGCATTCTAAAACCACCTTCTGACATGTTCTAAAGTACAAGTACAAAATGTTTTATTGATCAACAACATAGACATTACAATCAATTTATACACACATACAATAAATATTCACATTAAAACATGTTTAGTAAAATATGCTATTGTCATGTTTCAAGTTTCAGTCATCCAGGTATAAAAATACGTACAGAGTGCTACATGGTCTTAGTTCATAAGTATCTTGTATAAAACTTGAATATCTCTTACAAGTGTACAGTAGATAAAAATCTAACTAATGTATTCAATATTCTCACATCATTGGTAGAGAATAAAAAAAAAATCACTGCTCGGGAGAGACCAAGACCACCACGCACCCCACCAAGCCATTTGGACCCGTTTTCCTTATACAGAGGGCATATCAAAATAACATGTTTTAGATCGTCCTCTGTTTTATTTCCACATTTACAGAATGGAGAGGTAAACCCTTCACATTTTTGTCTATAATATACATAGTTAGAGGCAAATAATTCCAGTCTGAACCTTATTAGCAATCTCCTAATAATTGGGCAAGTTAGATATTTCAAATACTGGTAAAATTCTAGCTCCTTTTCTTCTTAATTTGTCTATAATAAGTAAATTGTTTAAGATTGTTTAGGCAGCTGGTATTTTTAGCCATTTTTTTTTATCTTTCAGCCTTGTTTTGACCTGGGAAACTATTTTTTGCCATGGATTTAGGTAAATTTCTCAGTTCAAATGCCCTAGTCCATAGGGTAAGATGTATTTCTTAATACACTGTATGCTGGGAGATGTAAATCCATTCATTGAAAATACAATTTCCCCTTCTAGACACCTTTTAAGGAGTCTATGTTCTTGCAATAGGGACAATTTTAGAGTAAACAGTATCCTTTCTATGGCCAAAGTAGAAATTGCTGTTTGCCCCAATTCCATGCCTAGGATGAGCGATGGAACTGATTGTGGTACCATTAATATGTATCTATACATTTTACTCATAATCACTTTGAGTTCTTTAAGTTTGGAGGAACCGCAGATGTCCGCTGCATGCAGAGCACTTGTTTTTATTTTTGCGTTTAGGACTTTAAGAACTCTTAATACTGAATTTTTTCCCATTTTGGCATGAAATACCTTAAAGGCATTGGTGGCCACCTTTAATCTGGTATTCATCGTTCTAAGGTGTTCTTTCTATGTGTTATTTTCTGAGAATCTAATGCCCAGATAGATATAGTGATGTGTCACTTCTGTCCTATCTTGCTTTATCCAGATTTTTGGCAATATTTTACTTTTATGTCCAAATATTACCACCTTGTTTTTTTTATTTATTCTCAGTTTAAATTCTTTGCATAGCTCTGCAAAGTGTGCCAATTTCCTTTTAAGACCCAAAACCGAGGTAGCTATTAGCACCAAGTCATCAGCATAAGTGAGACACAGTACTCTTTTCCCCTTCCGCCATTGGGGAATGAAAGTCAGGATCCCAGAGATTTTCAAGGATTTTGTATATATATATATATATATATATATGTATATATATATATATATATATATGTAATAGATATGCCACTCTGAGGTGTGTGGTCACGCTCTGATATATGCACGCCTTGGTGTGCGTCAACCCGCCAAGGCGGTATATCAGAGTATTTTATCTATCTTAGAAAATGTCAAAATTGTTTTGGAAGGGGGTAAAAGTGCAGGTGTGCGGTCGCGCTCTGATATACGCACGGTCATGTGATGCTCATCATCCAATAAAAGAACAACAATTTCCCTACCCATTTTATAAATATATATATATATATATATATATATATATATATACATACAATGGGGTGAGCATGTGACATTGAAAATAAAAAGACGTATTCTTACTGCAGTGGAATAACTCTCTGATGACATAGACACTGTCGGTTTATTTTCATTTATTTCCCCAGTCTCTACGTCATCACACGATAAACCAACAGTGGTGATATCACCATCTTTAAAATACAAGGACCATTACCGGTGCTACTTTGCAATACACAGACACTTCCTAAATAGAAAATAACTGTCACACACCTAAACTGTATTCCCAAACCTTGGGAATACCATACCTCACAAAACAGTAGTTCAGAGCCTGTCTATGCAGATATTTTACTGAATCTGTTTTCTCTCCCATAGGAGGACATTACAGGAAACATGTCAAGAAACTAATTCCCATCATTGAATCAGACAGTGACTCCCACTAACTACAAAATTACAGTTTGAACAATGTGCACTAAATTGTTTCATGTCAAAAAGAAGCAGCTGCCAAAACTACACGGAAATAAACTTCTGTAACACGGCTGAAATAGTGAAGTAGCTGGTGAAGTTAACCATACTGCACGGCAGTACCTAAACAGAAACTAAAATTATGCTGAACTCCTAAGTAGAATACCGTATAAGTAAATGTTAAACAAAACCACTTCAAACATGAAAACTGGAAACAGTAACTATAAGGATGTTAATAAAATCGCACAAATACCGCTAAATAAATCCCGGAAAAACACACCAGCACAGTAAGATATGCAGCACTCCTCGAGTCCACAGTTGTAAATAAATCCCTCCCACAAATGTAAACTATCCAATCCAAAGCCTGAAAGCACGAATGTCATACATAACCAACCAATAAAAATGATTTCATTCACAGTAACACCCAATAACAATGTACAAACGTCCCATTCACAACCTAACCCCCTGAACTCATTCAATCAAACTTTCTATGACCAAACAACACACGAACATACACAGACATGAAAAGTAATCCCCAACATGAATCTTTACTCACACAGATAACTACATAATAATACAAATAAAAAACAGGACCCTATTGTATAAATTGCACACATGATGTGTGACTTGTGAAATATGGCAAATATTAGCACTCGTACAGAGTGCTAATATTTGCCATATTCCAATCAGTCGCCATCATGTATCCCATACATATATATATATATATATATATACAGGTATATATTAAACTGTGTTGGTGCCAGCAGGCATCACTTGGTGCACCCCTAAATTTATTGCAAATTCTTTCAAAGTGTGGCCATATTGATCATATTGTACCCTACTCTAAGAATTTTGATGTGACCTGATTATGGTGTTCCATAAAGTTTGTTCTGTTCCATAGTTCTCTAACTTTGTCCACAGCAAGGTTCTGCTGATGCTATTGAAAGCAGATGAAAAGTCCACATAACAGCAGACTAATTTTCCATATATAGAATAGTGGATGGGCGACCATCCACAACAAGGCTATATTTCCATCGAGGCATCATCAACTCCCTCGATGGAAACACAGACTTCGTTGTGGATGGGCGACCATCCACTGTTTTTTTTATAGTATATGGTTCCCCCAAAATGGACACAAGGTTCATACCTTGTTCACGCTCCTGCACTGGTTCTCACTCGAGTCTCGTTCCCTCAAGATACCGGTCCTCCTCACTGCAGTTACGCACTCATGTTCCAGTCATGCCACCACTCCTCGCCGTGGTCCCACTCTGCTTTTACCAAAACTGTGCCAGACATTTTGTAAAAAAAATAAATAAATAAATAAACAAAAAAAACCTACAAATTGATATTTTTGACACACAGAGCCGATTATGGCAGTCTGTGTCCAAACTGCCTGCTCACCTGACCACTCGCTAAATGAGTCCGCCATTTTAGTATGCATTTTTTTCATCTCTGCCTGTTTCCACCAATCAGGTAGGAACTCAAGAGGGAAAAGCTGTTGTACTATCGATGTGACATCAGAACGATCGTACAACTTTTTTGACCTCTGAACTGTCCTACAACAAGATTTGGAAAACCTTTGTTTTCCATACACAATAAGCCCATACCATATATTGTTTTTTTATTTCTACATACTTCTACACCAAGAAGTTTAAGACATAGCAATGTTGAATCGTAGACCTTGTTTTCCTAAAGCCATTTTGGAATTCACTCAATATGCTATGTTCATTAAGCCAGGAAATAAGTCTAGATAATATGGTTTTGGTAAGTGATTTTTGTGTTATGTCAATTAGACTTGTATGTCTATACCTCTTTGGATCGCTTGGATCACCTTTTTTAAATATTGGAAACAGCACACTTCCCAGACAGCTTCTTGGAAAAGGATGGTCCTGTACGAATATATTAAGAAGTCTTTCCAGTATAGGGAACCACCAGTCTATAAATGCCTTATCTATATATCGCCAATAATCAAGTCTGGCCCCGGTGCTTTATCTGAGGCGAGATGGAGTAAAGCTTCACATATTTCATGTCTCGTAATGTATGGGGAGAGGATACATTATTCTTTTTTCAGTTTTAAAATATTGATTAAATTTAATTTTTTCTTCCTCTGAAAAGTATAATTTAGTGAAATATTTAGTCCATTTATCCGGGGCAATATAAGCTTCAACCTTGGTAGAGTAATTATTGTAGCCTTGACTAACTAGTTTCCAGAATTGTTTAGTATCCTTTCTTAGCACAGCTTCTCTTAATTTCTCCCACAAAACTGCTTTTTATTTGTATCATTTGGTCTCCAAAACTTTCTTGTACTCCTTCCTACTAGCTACATTTATATTTGAGTTCTTACTTATTTTCCCCTTATCGGCCTTGTTTCCCATTTTATGTTGTCTTAATTTTTTTTTGTTTAGTTCTTGTTTAGCTTTCCAACATGTTTTACTGAACCATGAATTTCTTAGTATTTTTTCTACCGGCTGGATAATTGTACAATGAGGTCTGATTAGTAAATTTAGTTTTTGCCACATATCAACTATCTCCTCATGATCTGATGCTTCCAAGATATTTGTATGGAGATCAAATAACAGCCCTGTATATAGAAGGCCACTGAATTCTTTTTTAGACTTATTGTTCCATTTTATCCTTTTTGATTTATAATCTCCATACCTGCCTTTATGTGTTCAACTACTTGCTTTTCCTTTTTCTGGCCAGATTGTAATATTACCTCCAGGGGTGCATGAGCATATTCTAGGCATTCTAACACCTTTAATTCATAGACTATTTTTAAGGCTTCAATAGTGACCCATATTAAGTCAATTATGGATGGTCCTTTTTAAGCTCATATACGAACATACAAATTTGCCAGCAGAAATAGGCCACCTGGTCTATCTAGTCTGCTGAAATGTGCAGCTAGCACCCTCACCTTGCAGCTTCCCTGCCCCCTCCCCTTCCCAATTACCCCCCCCCACCTTGTCCCATCCCCTTTTGAAACTACCCACTGTCTTACAGGCTACCACCTCCTCCGGTACAGCATTACATTCTGCCATGACCCTCTCCGTGAAAATGTGTCTCCTCATTTCCGTCCTAAATCTTCCCCCCTCCAATCAAAGGCCATGCCCTCTTGTGTCCCTTCCCCTCCTCAGCCTGAGTATCCCTTCAGTGCCTGCCTTGTTTATCCCCTTTACGTACTTAAAAGTCTCAAACGTATCCCCCAGTCCCTTCTCTCCTCCAAGGAGTACATGTTCAACACTCTCAGCCTCTCTTCGTATGGTCTGTCCTACAATCCCTGGATCATCCTTGTTGCTGCATTGTACCCCCTTCCAGTAATATCACATTATTCTTCAGATATGGGTGCCAGAATTGCACACAGTACTCCAGGTGCAGCCTGACAAGTGCCCTGTAGAGAGGCAGGATCACATCCCTGCTCCTGGAGGAGATCACTCTCACAATACAACCCATCATCCTACATAACATATGTGTAAAGTTACATTTTTTGTCCCATATTGTGTGTCTGTTCAATACTTTTTATTTTATTAATTTTTATTTATTCATTCTTGGATTACAATACAGCTGAGCACAGACTGCTCATTTACAAAGGTCCCACGTCAGTATGGAGGGGAGACAAAACATACAAAGGGGTAAAAGTACAATGTTTCTGTCATCGAGGCACAGGTGTGGAAGCATAGGAAAACCAGAAGCAGTTGCAGAATTCACAAAAAGATTTATTTACACTAACAGTAACAAAAAAATTAAACTTGTTCAGTATAACTGTATAAGCCACTCTCTCCCTGTTCTTTGGAACAAGGTGCAGAAAGGGTTGAAACCTGTGCTTCCTGTGAAGTTGACATTCTTTAAAACTCCTTTAGCACGGACCTTTAATGAAACTTGCAACCGTCACCACTAACAACCTCTACTATTGCTTCTTCGCATCCTCTTTGTTCTAGTTTTTCCTACTTTTGTGATATTCATTCAATTGTATGAAATGTATAGTGTGTAGAAGAAATGTTACCCTGTATTACACTGCTCTGTACATATTCTGTTTTTTTCCTTTTTTTTTACTGTTTCCTTTTTATATTGTACTGTATTTGCCTTGAATGTGACCCCAGGTCCACCTTGTAAATGAGTTGTCTCAATGGTGTTTTGCCTGGATAAATAAAGATTGATTGATTGATTTACAAAGGTAAAAAAAAAATCAGAAAAAGTCCATCTGAGTTTTTCTTCAATCTCTGTCCATTCTTCTTTCTAGCAGTTGCAGCTCAGCTCTCTCTTATAAGTCCTTCCAACCCCCATTCTTAACAAGCATCCTGTTCTTGTATGTTTCAGGCAGGTGCAAGGCAGGAACAAAGTGTGCGTGAGCTGAGGCCCCCTTTTCCACAGCTGTTCTGCAAAAGGCTTAAAAATGTGCACTCGGGTAACCTCTCGAGTTTCCAATAGCTGTCTGCAATCATATCAAACCACCATTATATACATTTCACAAATTAACACTATACATTTTCTAAACAAAGGGATCCCAATATCAGTTACATTTCCGCATAATGATTTGCATATATTTTTATATCAGCAGATATGTAAGGGAGGAAAAAGACAGACAGCAAGGCAAAGAATTGCAAGACTGTCGGGGTGATCAAGTCTGAGGTCTCACAGGAAAATTTAGTTGCTCAACTAGACAGACATACAAATAGACAGGAAAGGACAGATCCTTGCATTTAAACACTTCCTATACTGGGACAGGGTCCTATTCCACCCTGTTACAGTTTCCAAAACAGTAAAATAAAGTGAGCAAATATATATGTAAAGAAAACACAATTGCACATACCCCAATAATGCAAAGCATCATGGGAAACATAAGCAAATCCCCATGAGAGAATTTGGATTGGCTCAGCTTTCATCAGAATTGCATGGTGCTGGAAGGCTACATAGTGTAATCAGCAAAGGTTAAGTCCAGCAGCTACAAACATGTTTCGTCCTCATTTGGACTCATCAGTGTGCCATAGCTGTGGCTTAGCCCAGGGACAGAGAGACAGCCACCCCTTAAGGGAGATGTTATTTGTTTGGGCCATGGGGAGCCCAAAATAGAGAAGGAAAAGAACTACTAAAGAGCCCCAGAGCAAGTGCTCTGAGGCATGGGTTATCCCAAAGGATATTACCCTTACAGCCAGATGTTAAAGAAAACACAATTGCACATACCCTAATAATGAAAAGCATCATGGGAAACACATGCAAATCCCCATGAGAGGATTTGGACTGCCTCAGCTTTAAGCAGAACTGCATGGTGCCAGAAGACCTCAAAGTGCAATCAGCAAAGGCTAAGACCAGCAGACACATGCACATGTTTCATCCTCATCTGGACTCATCAGTGTACCATATCTGGTCTTAGCCAAGGGAGAGAGAGAGCCAGCCACCCCTTAAGGGAGATGTTATTTGTTTGGGCCATGGTGAGCCCAAAATAGAGAAGGAAGTTTTATCATTCTAATAGGAGGAAAGCACAGATGAGAGAGGAAGGATACAGATGGGAGAAAGAAAGAAAGAAAGGTAGGAAGTGGCAGCCATAGGCCTTGTCAAACTGGTGCGGAGGGGTAGGGGCAGGGGGTGAGGTGGGCAGGGATGTAAGAAGGTAGGAGGTGGCAGCACTAGGCCTTGTCAAGCTGGTGTGGGAGGGTAGGGGGTGGGGGGTGAGGTGGACAGGGTGGTGGGCAAGGTAGGAAGTGGTAGCCATAGGCCTTGTCAAGATGGTGTGGGATGGTAGGGGTGGGGGGCGAGGTGGACGGGGTAGCCAGGGGCCTTGTCAAAGTGCAAAATGGGGGGTAGCCTCGGAATTATAGCGGTAACAGCAGAGATACAGGGTTATCCAGTTGTGAGCAGAAGACTGAATACTAGTAGATGGGAGTCTCAGGTGAAGCAGTCACAAGAACTGTTGGCCATGAGATGTTGGTGTAACTTCAATTTGAATGGTCCCAATTTAGGTAGGGTAGTTATATCACTATGAAGAGTATTAAACCAGTGAGGTGCTCTGTAGGCAAATAAGTGTTGCCCCTGGGCTGTCTGCCATCCAGGAACATAGAGATGATGGCTGTCCTGAGCTCGATATGCTGTGGAACTCACAATGTAGCTTAGCAGGTTCATGGGTACCTGGTGGCAGGAGGCAGAGAAGTGCTTTTTTGGCTAAAAGACAGGTTTGGTATTGGATCCTCCCGGACAGCTGTAGCCAACCAGTCTCAGTGTAAAGATCACAGGTGTGGGTGAAACATGTGGACACCGTGAGTAGTCTGCATGGCTTGTTCAGAGCAATGGATATCCTGAGCAATGAAGACATGGGGGCTGCTCCATAGATTACAAGACCATAGTCTACAGTGGATGTGATGGAACTGTATATAGAAAGTCGGAGGGCTTCTGGAGTAAGGCAGTGTTTATGACTATGTAGGAGAACAATCTTGACGTTGACAGCCCTAGCTACATTATCTACATGTTCAGCATAGGATAGACAGCGGTCTAAGGTGACCCCCAGGTATTTGAAATGTGGTATTTGTTCAAGAGGGACTCCGAGACAGTTTCTGATGGTAAGTGTATGGGATTTGTGCTTGTTTCGGGTGCTGCTGAACCGTTAATGTTTAAACTTGTCATTATTTTATATAGTGCTTTCTCACTGGTATTACTTTTCTATTCTCTTGTATTCTGGGATTTATCAGGGTAAGATATATATATTTTTTGTCAACTGTTTTTCCCTTCCAGTCACTGAATCACCAGGGCATCTCTCGGGCGAGGACCCACTCACCCAGCCTCTGCTGCCCGCCTGAACCCTGACCATGACCGAGGAATCAGGTAACGTGCCCCTCCTCTCCTGGGCCCACACGGGAGCAGGCAGGGACATGGACAGTCAAGTCAGGCCAGGGCCAGCATTGGGCATGTGGGTTTGGGTACTCAAGCCCCGCCGTTGTGTGGTATTACGTGTGGCGTTCAGTGCCTCAACCCTCAGTGCCACCGGGCCAGCTCTCATCAGGGTAAGTTAATGAGACCGGCCATTACCAGTTCCTGGAAACTGCCCACATGCTGGGAGTCTAGCATCAAAATCTCCCACTATTACAGTAGCAATGTTACCCCAAGTAGTTACAACACTTTCCAGTAGTGATTTTAGCTGTGATAGCATAGTTTCAGATTTATCCTTTGTGTTGGTAGGAGGCATATACACATTTAAAAGGATCCATTTCTGCTTCTCTTGATCTTTTTCTAAGAGCAACATTACTAGGTAATCAGAGGTTGTGGGGAGATTAGTAATTTTATAATTCAATGCTGTTTTAATGTAAGTCACCAGTCCCCCTTTACACCGTTCGAATTTCTTTGATCTGGTTGTTGCAGTTGAGAAACTCATGTAATCTGCTAAAAATGGTACTCTATTGTCTTCACACCAAGTCTCTCGCAAACAGATCATCTCATTGGCCTCTAAAAACATTCTAACTTCAGGGCCTGTGATTTTAAGGTGTAGACCTTCTATATTCCAGGATATTATTTTAATTTGGTCCACATCTTCACCCTTTACTTGTTCTAAAGTACAGTGCCATGCATCTGAACATTCTGGAAATGCAAGCACTGCAGCCAACCCTGTCATTTTTTCTACAGGATTACTATAGCCACAGTTTCTTAAACTTTGGAGACGCTGGTCCTATAAGGTTGCTGACAGGGAGGACTGGAGTGTGAGTTCAGGAGATGACATTATCAGTGGCTCTTCACTGAAACTGACTTTTTTGACTAGGTAGTGAAATCAGGGTTACAAAATAGCTCTTAACTTTAAAATGAAGTAACGTAGAAAACTAATTACGGATACGTGGGCAGAGCTCCGCAGACGTATTGCCATCACATCATCTTTGTAAAAGCATTGTAGAAGCACGTGACCGGACCGCTGTCCAATGTGCTTCCACAGGGCTTAGGCACAGTTCCAGTCATTGTGTTTATACGGCCCTTCCCCTCCGCAGGGCACATAAACACACACCCTTCTTGGGGCACTACTTCTTCTTCTGCAACTGTGGAAGTGACTGCTACCATTCTCAAGATACTAACGTACTAAAATGCCAGCAGAATAGGCCTAACGGTCTTTCGAGTCTGCTCGATTGGTCAGCAGACTCGAAAGGCCGTTAGGCCTATTCTGCTGGCATTTCTCACTGGTATTACTCTTCTATTCTCTTGTATTCTGGGATTTATCAGGGTAAGATATATATTTTTTTTGTCAACTGTGCCGCAGATGGTGGCAGCATCGCCATCTTGGGCACGGCGGCTGTCAGAGCCGATACGCCAACTCCAGCTGTGGCGAGAGTACTGACATTGACATTAGAAGTTAAAAATGCTGACATGCCAAGATCACTGGAGAGAACACTGATATGCCGACCTTCCCTCAGCCTGGTAACCTGCCAGTACACCAAAGCAAATTTTAAACCTCGGTCACTACACTGTCAGGGTGTAGCTGTTACACTGGTGAGAACGCCGACACTCTGATCCCCCTTCAGCCTCATAGCCTGTCTGATCCTCCTCCCATTCACAGTAAACAGTACCTTACTTTTACTGCAACTACAGCATTCATTCATACTGCATACCTGACTGTTACACTGCAGAGAATGCCAACCCCCAGCCTCCTAACCTGCCTGACCCCCTCATTTACAGTAAAGAGTACATTGCCTTTGCCGACATGCCAATCTCCCCATAGCCTCATAACCTGCCTGAGCTCCTCATTCACAGTAAGAACACTGCCTTTGCCGACATGCTGCTCCCCCCGTGCCTTGTAACCTGCCTGACTCCACAGTCACAGTACATTATCTTTAGTTACACACAGGCGAAGTACAACATCCTGCTGGACAGAGAGAGAGGGCAATCGGTGCCTCACACAGCGACTCATGTCATTCTGCTTTTTGTACGTGTGACCCGAGATAGCTGAGAACAGTGTGCGACTTAGGTGCCTGAGTGTCCTGGATGCAGAAGCTGTGACTGCACTCTCTGTTTCTGTCACAATTGATGTCAGTGATGTCAGTATCCTAGGACAGAGACACACACAGACACCATTTTAGAGAGTGCCGCAGTCCCCGGTCAGCAATACAACCATGGAAGGGTCAGCCGTAAATGTGGTGTCTCTTTCTGTTTCTCGGCAACACCGCCACCCAACCCCCAGGTAGCTGCCATAGTGTCCTGGTCACCTGGTGGACAGAGAGATAGGGTGATCAGCGCCACACACAGCAACTCATGATTCTGCTGTTGGTATGTGAGAAACCACTGCATTACCTGTCACGGTTTTTGAAAACAGTTACAACTGTAAGACTAAGTTCCTATGATTTCCTTTGGCAATAACACTAAAAGAGGCAAACAGCAAATCCTGTTTTTTACCTGTATAATATACGACAGCTACCATTTTGTGAACATATATGTCTCTGAAGTTTTATTTTACTCAGCAAAGGCCACTTGATATTTATACTGTGGTCATATATGGAGTTACCTATTAGATATAAGAGTGCATGACTTTTGTTTTACGATATTGCTTTTGAACGTGGGAACTAGTTAATCTCAGTTTCATGCACCACTACCACCAAAAAATGCAAGTTATGCTCTAGACTTGGAATTGCTGGGCCATCTATAGTAAAACCTGATTGTCAGCTTGTGACCCAGTTTTTTTTTTTTTTTGCTTTGCCTGCCTCTACTCATCAGTGTAATACAGATTTTGTCTCAGGCAAGGCAAAAAATTCAACCAGTTCAGAACCATCCTTTTTTTGGTCACAGTCACAGTCCAAAGCAGGAAAGTAATTTAAAAGACCACCTTTCCTCCTGATGCTATAACATCTTCTATTAAACCTCTCAGAGGTATCAGAGCTTGCATTACTTAGAATTAAACTTAATAGGGACCCTGGTTCATTTATTATCACAGAGGAATCACGCACTGTATTCTAAATTACTCCTATGCACCAATACAGGCGAGATGGTTAGCCTTACCAAGTTCCCCACTGCATTCATCTAATGTTTTTCCTTCTGAAGCATCTACTACTTTTTCATTTCAAAGTCATTACTGGCAGTGACATGTCTTTCCCTGCAATAGGTTAACAGTATCTGAATACCTCTCAGCAGTCCTGATTGCTAGGGATGTCCCTCGTTTTACCCCTCAAAATAACTCTCTCCCCCATCCACCCCTCATATGAAAGGTGCTACTGACACAGAGAATGTGCTAACAATTCTGACTTTAAAGCAGAAATTCACAATGAAGCAGCCATGTTGGCTCTGACCAGAGTTTGTTTTTGGTGTGAGATTTATTGGGGATATGCTTATTCTAATTCTGCAATGTAGCACTTTGGGTGGGAGTCCCTCTTTAAGTTTTCTTTTTTTAAGTGTTTTTCTATGAGTTTTTTTTAACTTACATTCAGAGATAATGGGGCATTATGGTAGGATAACGGCCTGCCTCAGGTGAGTTGAAGAATGAGGCAAAGTCGAGTGCTTCCAGCACCTGAGAAGGGCTGTTAGCCCACCCTAATGCATCCTCTGGAGCACCTTATTACAGCTATGAACTGGGTTCTTTTTTATCAGTTGGCTGTATTTTTTAAACATATTTTGGTTGAGCTACTTTCAGCCAGGCTGCTGTGCTGGGATAACAGCCCAGCTCAAAGAACCTCTTGGCCAATCATGAGCCAGCATTCTTTCTTCCCTTTTTATAATGTGAAGTAGTATAACAGTGAATTGCTTTGTGTTTTGAAAATTATCTAATAAGAATTGGTTCATATTAAGGTACCAGAGTGAAAGAAGGTATTAACCTCATCGTGATCATCCCTATCATTTCATGGGTAGTAAGGTTTTCCTCCCATGTGTATTTATTGAGGTTTACTTTAAAACAATTGAATCTTGGACAGTTTATCAGGCAGTTCAGGAGGCTATTTCAGATTCCCATAAAATGCTGGGTGACAAAGTACTTGCTCAGGTTGGTAATCCATGAGGGGGGCACATGGGGAAGGGTGCCATCCGTAACGGCGATTCGTTCCCCAGTGAATCCTTCACAGTGATGGGAGGGTAGGGCAACTGGATGGGGGTGTGTGGGCGAAATGGGTGACAGGATGTCGCTGTGTGTGCACGTGGGAGGGGAAGCGAGCACAGCAAGCGTGGGCTGAGAGGGGATGGAGGGGCTGTAGGGAGTAGCGCTGTGGTGGGTTGCCGAGCTGTGTCGTAGAATTGGGGGTTGGCCTGTGGTTGGGGCGGGTGAGGTACCGGGTTCGGGCGCTGGTGCGATTTTATGCGCCAGTCAGAACCTTTTATTTTGTCATGTTTTCAGCCCCCACGAGCATACCCCCTGGAATTGAGAATCCTTTAGTAGGGAGTGCGAGAGGCAAAAGCCATGAGGGTGGGTGTGTGGGGGGCATAGCCCCCCACAGAAAACATTGAAAACGAAGTTCCCGGTGCGTTTTCCGAGCGCTCGGGTCAAAAGTGATGGAAATGTTGTCGGCATCTCTGACTTCGCGGATAATGGCATGAACGCTTTGTATGCTCGCCATTATCACATAGAACCACTCAGGTTTGTTTTAAATGATTTACCTGCTAGTTGTCTGTCATGATCTCTTACAGTATGTGCCTTGCTCTTAAGCGTTGAGATCCTTTATCAATGATGCAGCTTTACTAATATTATAGATGGTCCATTGCACCCTTTCTGATCAATGTCTTTCCTCTGACAGAAACACCAGAATGCTGAACAGTAGCCCAAATGGGCTTACTTTGCCCTGCCGGCACAGAATGGCCATAGTATTTGACTAATGCTACAGTGAGCTGAATATACTCTGATGAGGTCAGGGAGCTACCCCAGTTAAAACACTGTAATGATGTTTAAGACAGCCCTGCTGTGACAAAGCTTCCCCACATTATCCAGGGCATAAAGACAGATGACATCTCAAGTATCCTGCATTTAGGCAGTTTAAAACAGTGCTACTAGACTCACACACACACACACATGAACCTTGCAACTGCCCCATATGACCTCTGACTGGTCCGCTACTGCCTTACCAGCCATTAATATCTCCCCCAATCGCCCCTTCCCCCCAATGTCTTTGCCCCCCCAGGGCCTAGCCCGTCACACTGGTCCTTGCACATTGTCCGACTTGTGCCCTGGCACATACTTAACACTCCCCTCCCTCCTCTCACTTCCCTCCACTTGGGCTGTACCTTCCTCCTCACCCTGCCTATATATGTGTGCCCAATGAATGACAGTGTTTCTACTGACGTATTATTTTATTATTGACAATGCTTGTTCTAGTTGCTTGTGTCCCCCCCTCCCATTCTTGTCTGTAATCCCCTACACTATGTGATCCTGTTGACGTGGAATCTTTGTAAAGGAGCTCTTAGCTCAAAGGTGTATTCCTAATACTTAATAAATAAATAAATTGATTAATTAATAAATTGAACCCTATAGGCAGGGCCCCTAGTATTCTGCAGCACTTTATCCTGATTTCTGCAGCAGGGCTCCTAGGTTTCTGCAGCAGCATTTTCTGTTTTCTGTGGCATGATTTATTCATTTTTGTGGCAAAATGCAGTACTGCTGTTGGCTAAAATATGATGTGATGTCATCAGTGACATCACATGCTGAACACAGAGAAGTGGCTTCAGGATAAACAAGATGAGGAAGGGAGCTGGGCACTATGAAAAAACTGTATATTAGAAAATTCACCAAAAACAATGAATTATGCTACACTATATATATTCTGTGGCATGATGCAAATTCTGCAGAAAATTCCACAAATACAGAATTCCAAGGGCCTTGCCTATAGGTAAATAAACATTATATTTACCTTTTATTTCCTCTAAGTCCATTGCACTTTACATTATGTCCTTTGGTATTTCTCTGTGCCCTGCTAGCTGGGCACTATGAGGGAATTTTTCCTATCCTTTTATCTAGTTTTCTTCTATGTTCTGTGACCCCACCTCCCACCAAAAGAATGCAGCAGACATACTGGCTTGCAGAGATCACTGCCTTATCAAGAACTCCCTGGAAGTGAACTAAGTGAACTGTAGGAAGGCTGTACGTTTTCTTTTAAATTCTGCTCCAGTTGTAGAGATAAAAAAATGATTTTGGGACAGTTACACAGAAACTATAGAAACACAGAATTTGACGGCAGATAAGGACCGCTTGGCCCACCCAGTCTGCCCATTACCCTACCTAATGGATAAGCTGCCGATCCTAGTTAACCAACAGCCTACTTCTTCCTACCCCCACCCCCTAGAATTGCCTTATAACTGTCCCATGCATTCTTGAAATCTACCACTGTTTTTGACTCCACAATCTCCTCAGGAAGGCTGTTCCATGCATCCACAACCCTCTCCGTGAAAAAATACTTCCTCACATTACCTCTGAGCCATCCCTCTCAATCTTCAAATTGTACCCCCTTATTCTTGCACACCTCTTTTTCTGAAAGATGTTACTCTCTTGGACTTTGTTGATTCCCATGAGGTACTTGAAAGTTTCTATCATGTCTCCCCTCTCCCTCCTTTCCTCGAGGCTATACATCTTCAGCTCCTTAAGTCTCTCTTCATATGTCTTCTGGTGCAGATCCTACACCATTTTAGTTGCCCTCCTCTGGACTGCCTCCATCCTGTCTATTGCCTTGCGGAGACTGGGTCTCCAGAACTGTATGCAGTACTCCAGATGGGGTTTCACCAGCTGTCTGTACAGAGGGATAACAACTTCCTGTTTTCTACTCGTGATGCCGCTCCCTATGCATCCCAGTATCCCCCAGCCCTCCTTACTGCTCCCTCACATTGCTTGCCCACCTTTAGGTCATCTGATATGTCTACCCCCAGGTCCCTTTCCATTTTTGCTGCTGTTAGTATCTCACCCCCCCACTGTGTACTCTTCCCGTGGGTTTTTGTTTCCCAGGTGCATTACTTTGCACTTCTTAGCATTGAATCTAAGCTGCCATACATTTGACCATTCCTCCAGCCTTGCCAAGTCCCTTCTCATCCTTTCCACTCCACCTTGTGCATCAACTCTGTTGCAGATCTTTGTGTCGTCTGCAAAGAGACATACTTTTCCTTCCAGTCCCTCTGCAATGTCACTTATAAAGATATTAAAGAGGACCGGTCCTAGTACTGAACCCTGTGGACCCTACTAGTAACCACCTTTCTTCAGCGTGGACTCCATTTACTTTTACCCTCTGTGTCCTGTTCTCCAGCCAGTTCTTTACCCAGGCTACCATCTTGGGACCCACTCCTAGGCTGGCCAACTTGTATATTAATCTTTTGTGTGGGACTGTGTCAAATGCCTTGCTAAAGTCTAGGTAAGCCATGTCCACAGCACCTCCTTGATATACTACTTTGGTCACCCAGTCAAAGAAATCTATTAGATTCGTCTGACATGACCTTCCCATTGTGAATATATGCTGCCTTGGGTACTGTGCCCCTCTGGCCTCTAGGTACTCAACAATTCTTTCCTTCAGAAGTGATTCCATCATTTTCCCAATCACTGAAGTTAAACTGACAGGTCTGTAGTTTCCTGCTTCTGCCCTGCTCCCACTTTTGTGAAGTAGAATGACATCTGCCCTCCTCCAGTCCCACCCAATCCTCCCATGATTTGTTAAAGCGGGTAGTCAGTGGTGTCACTAACTCTACCCTTAGATCATTTAGAATTCTGGGATGAATCCCATCAGGCCCCATTGCTTTGTCCACCTTCAGTTTTAAGAGTTCCTTCAGAACCCTTTCTTCTGTGAATGGGCTGGTATCAACCCCCGTATCTAGAATGTTTCTATTGTTTGGTTTAGGTACCTCCCCCTCTTCATTTGAGAATTCTGAGTAAAAATATTTGTTTAGTATCCCTGCCTTTTCACAGACATCCTCTGTCCACCCCCTCCCTGTTATTAAGCCTCACTATCCCTCCCTTGGTCTTCCTTCGCTCCCTGATGTACCTATAAAAGGTTTTATCCCCCCTTTATAACTGAGTTGGCTATCTTTTCCTCAGTTTGGGCCTTTGCTATTCTGACTGCCTTCCCTGCTTCCTTTTGCTTTAATTGATACAATTCTCTGTTCTGCTCCTTCTGTGATTCCTTGTACTTCCTGAATGCTTTCTTTTTCTCCCTAACCTTCTCTGCCACCTCCTTTGAGAACCATAGTGGTTTCTTACATCGTTTTGTTTTATTTGCTTCACACAAATGCTTGTTGCCTCTGTGATGCCAGTTCTGATTATTCCCCATTGTTCTTCCACCCCTCCTTCCTGCCCATTTGCTAGTGCATTCCTTAGGCACTCACCCATTTTGGCAAAGTCAGCCCTTCTGAAGTCCAGTACCTTTGCCTTTGTATGACGACTCTGACTTGCTGTGTTTATTGTGAACCATACTGTTCGATGGTCACTAGTTCCCAGATGGCTATCCACTTCTAAATCGGTGATCCTCTAGCCATCTCCATTTTGAGATTACCAGGTCTAAGATTGCTCCTCCTCGGTGGGTTCCAACACTAGTTGTTCTAGGCGTGCCCCTGTAGGCATCTAGAATGACCCCACTCTTAGAAGTGGCTGCTGCAAATGCACCCACTAACATCTGGCACATTCAGATCCCCATCAGCAATATCTCCCTTTTTCTGCCATTCTAAGGATACTTTCTATCATTTCCTTGTCCATGTCCTCTCCCTGAGATGGGGGTCTGTATACAACCCTGTGCAGATTGTGTGCTGATTGCCTGTCTCCAAATTGACCCACAGTGCTTCCTCTCCTCCCCGTTTGCCCTTTTGTTCTGTTGCTTTGATTTCTTCCCTTATGTAGACAGCTACTCCTCCTCCTCCTCCTCTTTTACCCTCCCTGTCCCTCCTGTAGATAGTGTATCCTGGTATGTTTACATCCCAATCATGGTTCTGTGTGTACCATGTTTCTGTGACTGCCACGATATCCAGATGTTCCTCCTCCATCAAGGCCACTAATTCAGGAAGCTTGTTACCCAGACTATGGGCATTAGTACTCATTGCTCTCCATTTTTTGATGGCTTTACCTCTTGTAACACCATCCCTGTCCTCATTGACTTCGCTTTCTCCATTCATCCCTGTCCTGCTCCCTACTAACCTTTCTACCTTGGTCTTTACCTCATTTAGTACCCTGTTTTGTAGGGGGATGCTGGTAATTCCCTGCTGCTATCAGTGCCTCCCCCCTTGACTAGTTTAAAAGCTTGCCAATGAAGCATTTAAACCGATCACCCAGAGGACTTGTTCCCTTCCTGGACAGATGCAGATCATCCTGCCAGTATAGGCTGGTATCCCTCCAGGTGGAACCCCAGTCACCAATGAAGCCAAACCCCTGTGCTCTGCACCATTTTTTTCAACCATCCATTGAATTGAATGGTGCGAAGTACCTTCGCCTCACCCTTGCCATAGACAGGCAGCACCTCTGAGAAGGATACCATGTGTGCTACTTGCCTTAGGCTCCTCCCCAACTCCACAAACTCCTCCTGCACTGCTCTAATCTCATGTTGAGTCAAGTCATTCATCCCTAGGTGGACAATGACGTCCAGCTTAGTGTCCTGTGCAGCTGTTCTCGTGATCCTGAGTATGCGCTTCCTGTCCCTCCAAGCCATGGCACCAGGCAGGCACCTTACTTCAGTTTTCCCTGCTCCCCCCCAGTTCTATCCCCCTAATGATTGAGTCCCCCACCAGGAGCTGCTTCCTTTCCCTGTGGTGTCCTCTGCCTCCTTCCTGTGGGGCTCCCTTGCAACAGTTGTCCACAACCTCCTTAGTCTCCTCTGTGGATGCATCCATAGGGGAACTATGCTCCACCAGAATGGTGTATGGATTGTAGAGTGGTACAACTAAGTGGGTGTGCCTCTGTTCCACCACCCTCACCCTCCCTGAGCCCACTGTGGACCAACTGCTGTGCTTTCTTCGCAACCTCTGAGGTAGTGGTGGTGGCTGTGGTGTTTCCTGGGTGGGGAGGTTCCCCTACTACTGTCCAGTGTGGCCTGAAGACGGGCAACCTCCTCCCTCAGGGCAGAGAGTTGCCTGAAAATAGGGCGGCATCTCAGCCTCCAGAAAGACTCCCGGAAGACTGCTGCCCCACAGCCAGTACATTGCACTACTCCCCCACATCTGTCTACCTTCCTGTTTATCCTGTATAAGTTTTTGTTTGTTTGTTTGTTTTTCAGTGATGGTTTTGTTATATATAACTATATATATTATATAATGTGTATGCTTATATTGTCAGTGCAGTGTGCTAGAAAGGGTATGACAATGGTATGCACCTTGCTCTCTTGAGGAAATGATGTCAGAACCCTGGTATAAAGGAAATGGTATTGGGGTGGGTGGGTGAGGGAAGTGGGGTTTAGGGCCTAAACTGTGCCCTCACGAACAATCAGCTAAAAGCTCTGACCCACCACTACTAGTGTTGACCTTCCTGTCAGCAAGATGACCTACACAACAATTTAACAGAGAAAATACCCTGCTAATCAAACAGAGAAAAATCCAAACAGCTGAGTCAGACACAGGTAAACCTCCCCTGCCCCAATACAGCCTGGTGATTTGTGCTCAAGGACAGACACAGTAAACAGTATTTCAATCCCTCTGGGTTTAAGCACCCAATCTCCAAAACAGTACTGCAAGCCCCTTCACTGAAAAGAATAACAATTGTAAAAAAGTAAAGGAAGGTTCACCTCCTTCTGCTGTGATCAAGACTGTCTTTCCTGAATTCTAAGTTCAGTATTTCACCTTTCAGTTAGAAGTGGCCTCCACCTGAAGAATATTAGCTTTTCTGATGAATCTGCTACAAACCAAAGAACAATTGTAAATTGTAAAGTAAGGTACACCTCCCTCTGCTGTGAGCAAGACTATCATTCTTGTAGATTCTAAGTTCAGTATTTCAGCTTTCAGCCAGAGGTAGCTTCCACCTGAAGAATATTATGCTTCCCTATCTGCTATACAGCAAGAGTAGGAGTTTGCAGAAGGAGAGTCAGTCAGCTAAAGAACTGCAAGAGAGAGACTATGACAAAACACATTTATTTAGCCTGGCCTTTCCTAATTGCTTTCAGAATTTTTGTGACGGTTACTTAAAATTATATTCATCTGTATAGTTTATACAAAAGTTTAAAGCAGTTAGGAACTCTTTAGATATTATGAGATTTTAAATTAATTGTTTTGATCTTGTCTGCATTTTAATATTGCTGTACACGTGCTTTGAACAAATCTGGAATTGTGCTTTTTTATAAATAAAGATTAATTTGATTTGATGACACCAGAATGAGACCAAACTCTGGTCACAGTACATACGGCTGCAAAATTACGTTATTGTCACCACAGACCCTACTTGATCTCTGGCTCCCTCACCCGCATCTCGTTCCTTAGCACCCAATACCACCCTTCTGTTTTAAAGTATCTAAAATAGTGAAGATGGCACTACATATAAAGTTTGTTAACAGAAAAATGTATTTAGCTGAACTTGGTACAGTAGTCTGCGCATGAGCCTCAGTGCCTGTAGAAAATAGTGCCATGGGGAGGGGGAGGAGGAAGCAACCGATTGAATGGAGAGGACACAGAGAGATTCCATTCCACTCTGGTGGAAGGTGTTACACGAGGTCCCTGCACCCTAATTGGTACCCTCAAGAGGTACACCGTAGACAGCAAGTACTAAGAGATTTTATATACTAATATATAGGGCTAAGGGCATCTACCGTACAAGAGCAGATGTCAGGATATGTACGCATATTGTTGTAATACACTTTGCTTGCTAATACATAGTCTTCTATATATTTTCTGTGTATTTCTTGCTTATAAGATGTAGGACATTTGTGTCCTTGGAATAATGATGATATGTAAGTCGGCACTGCCATCTTTTGTTTATTTGTACTACTACACTGAGTTATGTAAGACTCTGTATAAGACCTCTTTTGTTTTAGAAACTGATGACTATTACAAAATTGTATAATGTTATCTTGGACCGTGGAGCCTCCTCTAATTTAGCCAACAGGGCTCATCTCTGTAACTAGAAATGTTTCTATCTTACAGTAACCATAGTAATTATCATAGGTATATAATGTGATACACTAGTCTTGTACCTCGGAGATCCCAAGAGACACAAAGAAACCTCGAGGTATAGGGAACGCTTAGCACTGGCTCTCGGTTCGTATTGGTAAGAACTGCTTAGGACAACTGTGATTTTATCCTTTTTGGTAGTAATAAACAAGTTTATTACTCTAATGCAACGTGTCTGTGATTACTTGCATTCCCAATATTGGCAAGAACCTGGAAGTGAGGTTTAGACCTCCTGACAATTGGCGACCGTGTGCAGGCAATATTTGGTGTTTCTAAGTTTTCATAAGTTGCTATAACTTTTCCCTTTCCCACGGAGACAGTAGGTGTACATTCCCGTATCACCTCTCCCGTTTTAAAACCAGTTTGTAGTCCCTTACAAAGTCTGGCTGTCTTCTTTTCGGGTGTGGTCGATGCCGACTCGACTCACTCCATTACAGCTCTGAATTGTATGCCTACAACTCTTACAGTAGCCTGGCTGTGTATAAAGTGCTCCTGCTGTGGATCGATACATAGCACGGCGCCTTTTTCGCAGTTTGATTTTTTGTTCCCTCCCACACAATGGCCACCGTACCAAATATCTGTGCAGAACTGAGACTCGATGTCTCAAACTTCCTTGCCTCCCATGGAGGATGGACTGACTTCACGTGAGACGCAAGTCAATCCGAAAACCCTATACTGGGGATTTCAACCCAGTACACAGAGACGAGACAATCAACCAATAAGCGCCAAGCTAAAGGGCTAATGGTCGCGACTCTCTACGCTGCTCTGGAAGCCTCCAAAGTGAGGTTTCGAACCCTTGATCTGCAAATTTCGGCTCTTAAGCAACAGATGGGTTTGCAGGAAACAGAATGTGTTAGACTGCAGCAGAATTTGGAGTCCGAACTCCAAACACTGCGGAATGAAAAGGATTCACTTTTGCATCATTCGGCTCAAGCTGGAGAACAGGAAATTTGTATGTTGCGGCAGGGGTGTGACAGTTAGAGACAGGATAAGGGACAGGCATTGCATATGAATGACGTGCTAAGCACAGCAATGCACAGTTGAGTGAAGAGATGGGAAAGCTACAGGACGAGATGAACCGGGTACGTGATGACTTAGAAGTGGCTACTAGGAACAATCGCGAACTGAGCACTGCGTATAGAGTGTTGCAGAAGCAAATGCAGGATGAGGTTGATATGGATGTTGCAACTGTGAGTCATGCTGAATGTAAAACTAAGATGGCGAAACTGCGCCATCAGCGGGAGGTTCTGGCTGGACATGTTATGGCAATGGGAGGCGTAGCCCATGCCTTACACATGTCATCTGAAGGGGAGGAATCAGATGATGACATCTCAGTACAACACCCAGTCACACCCCTACTATGGTCCAGAAACCCCACCCAGCCATCCACAACATGGCGGGTCCCCACTCCACCCACACCGTGTCATACGTCATCGACTTCGTGACACCCATCATGGAGGATGCCAACATGGCGCCCCCTATGATGGGGGTAAGCAGGCCCAGGCCTGGTCCTGACGGCACCACCGATAGCCGTTATTAATGTGGAAGACAGGCAAGAGATAGAAATAATGATTGAAACTGCAATAGGTAATGTACCTCTTCCTGAGAGAAGTAAATGGGCCATTAAAACCCAGATAAGGCAGCTTCTACACGAAGCTGGCGCTCAGGATGGTATTGTTCGTACTGTGGCCGAGGCTGCAGCTCGGGCTGCCCTAGACGGCGCCCGAGACAATCTACCTCTGCCTGATCGATCCAATAATCCCCTACAAATGGCCTACTCTGTTCAGCAAATAGCTGAGATTATCGGTCGGATGAACCCGTCCGACAACCTCAGCTGTCACTTAGAAAAGGTGCGTTCTAAATGCAAGATGCTCAGTCTCGCTACAGAATACCAGGTCCAGATACTACACCAAACTATCGATCCTAGTTTGTAGGCCAAACTCCCCGATGCCATCTGCCAGGATGGGAATGCCACCTTTGATGAGGTCGCAGCTGAGCTCATTTCTGCTCACAGCTCAGGTGTAGTAGGAGTGATGCTTGCATACCCTGTAAAACAGAAGGCAAAGGAAAGTCCAGTGACTTACCACCAATGACTTTGGATGGCCTACCGAGCAGGAAAGCATGTGGCACAAGAAGCTGCAGATGTAGATCTTATTGAATATAAGACCCTGTTCCTTAGGAACATGATTTCTGCAGTACGAGAAAAGGTAAAGCCAACCACCTACCCCAATACGGACAGGTTTGCCGACATCCTTCGGAAAACCGAGAGTATACCAACTCTACATCCATGATCTGGGCTCCGGTTCCAAGAAAGTAGCCGCCGTAGAGCCTATTTTGGAAGCCACAATGCACTACACTGTGGAAGGGCAGGCCCAACACCAACAGGCCCAACATCAGCAGGCCCCTCCAGCTGATAACCAACACCCCAACAGATCCAACACCAACAACAACCACAAATAGAAATTACGTACTTACCGTAACTATGATCTTTCTGTGTATCTTCACCATTCATCACAGATGGGTACTGGCCGGAGGTCAGGACCCCGCGGGAGCCTTTTTTTTTTTTTTTTTTTAAAGGATAGGCGGAGTCAACGCAGCATTGGCGCCGCCCTCGAGGATTAGCCATTAAGCTGTGCCGACTCCGCCTGACTACCAGTTCTGAGTCGCCGGAGAGGTAAGAGGAAGGGATGGAGGGTGGGACAAGAGAGTCCAAGGGACAGAAAAAGGAGGGAAGAACTGAACCAAAAGGAGAAATAATGACTGAGAGGATAGCAGAGGAGAGATGAGACTAAGGGGATTGGGTAGGGGCCCCAATCTCTGGAAGTGGAAGAAGGGAGGAAGGAGGAGAAAATTTTAGGAGAGAGTGAGAGGTAACAAGAATCCAGGACCCTTGTCCGTCACCAGCCTGTATAGGAACTGCAAGGAGTAGCAAAGCTTTCTTGCCAGAATTCAAGGCACAGAATATGTGGCAATACCCCAGAAGCAGAGTCGGCTATACTGGAGAAGGACAGGGTACAGGGATTAGTACTCTCTCTGTAATGAGATTTGGTAAAAAAAAAAGAAAGGGGTTCCCCTTTTTTTTTTTGAAACAGTTGGATGACAGGAGGAGGGCAACCAACAACTCCCACCCTGAAAGGGTGGAGATATGTAGTAGAGAAGGAATGCCACTCGATCTGTACCCTTTGAAAGGGGAAGAATTGCACCCCCCCGTGTGTCCCTACTTTACCCTGCTCAAAAGAGAGGGAGAGGCACAGAGGGAGGGGCCCAGAGACTGAGGCCCCAGGGGGATGGTGGGCGGGATTGAGATGAATGGTGAAGATACACAGAAAGATCATAATTACGGTAAGTACGTAATTTCTATATCTTATCTGTGTCAGTCTTCACCATTCATCACAGATGGGTGAGTACCAAGCCCCCCGAAGGGGGTTGACTAATTGCACCCTAAGGGACAGTGTCCCTTAGCCCTCAGTGGGTGACACACTAAGGGGGGGAACCTTCTGGGCCTGGGGAGGCCCGAGAGTGGGGAGAGCGAGACGGGGTCCCCCCGGAGGGGGAAGGAAGTTGCCCCGACAAACGCCGTCTCGCCCTACGGGAAAACAGATAGGTTCCCTGGTGAGCGGAGCAACTCACCTCACCAGGCCAAGGGTGACAACCGAAAGGCGGCTTTACGCCGATCTCTCTGGTGCAGATCGCTGTCCCTACCACTCTGGTAGCTACCACATGCCATAAGACGCCTTGCTTGGTGCCTTGCTTAGCTCCAGGCCACGTGCAGAGAGCGATGGTTGCCTGGTCTGCCCGAGTCAGGCAAAGCAGCTAGGAATTAACCCAGCGCCACCACAAGAACCTGTTGTAGGCTGCATAGTGGCCTGATGAGCGGAGATGGAGAGAAGCAACCGTGCTGAGCAGAAAGTCCTCCTCCCCAGAAATCAAAATCTGAAGAGTCCTGATCTGGGGCCGGGTCACGTGGAGAGCGGTGCCTTCGGGAGTGTCCAGGTGTCAATCCAAGACGCGGATGAGGCATGGAGCCTGGAGACTTGGGGTGTGCAATACCTCTGGCTGAGGTCCCTAGGGCAGGAACTCCGGAGAAGGGCCTCTGCAGAAACGCATGGACGCCGTCTCCGAAGGGAAGCAGGCCAGGGGCAAACCACAAGGGTGACCACCCTGAAATCATCTAGAAAGGCATGCGCTGTATGCCTGGATTGCTCACGGATAGGGGATAGGTGAAGGTCCCAACATCCTCGTGAGGAAACGCTGATACTCTGAGAGATCAGCGGCAGGAGAGATGTGGACAGATAGTTCCTCACCCCCAGAAGAGGGGGATGAGGAGCTGGAGGTCACCATAAGCTCCGAGGGAGGCTGCTCAGGGGGAGGTTGAAAAACCTGACTGTCCAAGGCCCTAACGTAAGCAGGGAACTGAGCAGCCACCACTCTGAACTGCTCCCAGGAGAGAGGCCCGGTAGGACCAAGAATGCCCGGGAGCGCTGGAGAATGCGGTAGAGGGGTAGGGGCAGAGCCGAGAGAAGGAATCGGCTGGCCTCTGCCAGGGCTAGGGAGCGGACCATGGACACCCGGGGAAGGTGTCCCGGAAGACCCCGCAGCCGACAGCTGTACAACCACGTTGGTACTCCCTAGGCTGCGCCCAGAAGAATCCCCCCAGTGAGGCGACCGGGGCCATATAGGTCCAGAAGTACAGTCCCTTGCCTCCAAAGAATAGGACCATCTCAAGGAACCGGAATGGGAATGGCAGAAGTCCGCACTTCGGCTCCGTCCAGGGCCCGGGTGGACCCCAGAGAAAGGCCGACGCGCCGACCCCACATCCCTCGACCCCTCAGAGTCCAAGAAGGTCCTGGTCCTCGGAAGGGTCAGCCTAGGTAGCTGACAGCTCTGGGATGCCCCTGAGGGGGAAATCCAGGGCGCAGCACCCTTCCCAGCCATAGGCTTCCCAATGGGCCCCAAAGTTGGGCTATCGAGACACACCATGGGAGGGGATACCTCCACTGAAGGGTCAAGGAACCCCCCCAGACCAGGTTGCATGGCTATGGTGGCACGCACCACAGCCTGCTGGTCAGTGCCACTGACCCCGATCTGGAGGAGAACCCGACGCTCCTCAGCAGGGGGCTGACTCCAACTCGTCGAAGAGACCACTGGCTCACTCTCCTGTGCAGGTAACCCCGGCGGGTGACTGCCCGTCCGACTCTGAGCTGGACCCCACTCTGAAGAGGTGGAATCCGAGGCCCCAAGCCAGACAGTAGAGGGCGAGGAAACGCGACCTTGGCGGAGGGCCCAGAAATGCGGCAGTGGTCAAAGCCGCCCCGCGCCCACGGCCCCGGGACGGAGCTGGCAGAAGGCGACAGGGCAGCCGAAACCAAAGGTCCGGAGATAGCCAGCCACGGTGCCACAAGCCCCGTGCGCCGAACAGAGACGCACCGGGCGGCAACCCCAAGAGCGCCCCGAGACGCAACACCGCCAGGCTCTGGCGCCGTAAGCTGCACCGAGAGTCAAAGCGCGCCGAACGGCCCCGGAAGCAGGCTCGGGCGCCAGCGATGCCACTACGCGCCGCACGGCACCGCGAGCAGCACCGAGAACCATGGTAGCGTCGACGGCCCTGAAAACGGACCCGGCACCGACAGCGGCAGCGAGAGCAGAGGCAGCGCCAAAGGCAATGCCGACCAGCGACTCCGAGGGACCCGTGGCACCGTGCTCAACCTCGGCACCGAGAGCGTCGCCGAGGCGAGACATAGCAAAGGGTGACGCCAGATCCAGGGTCGCGGCACCGTGAGCAGAGCCGACACCGCAAGCGGCACCGACAAGGCCCACAGTGCTGAGAGACGAGTCGGCGCCGCCAAGGCCCTCGGCACCGCGAACGGCGCCGAAGGCCTCGACGACACCGACCAACTGCCGAGGACGTGCCCACCCAGACCTTCCTCAACTGCTGAGCTGACACCGGGGGCCTCACCCGGAGGGTGATTGCCATGGCGCGCTCCCTGCCCGCCTCCCGGGGAAGCGGACGGCCTCCTGCATCGCTGGAAGGAGCCTCGACCAAGGCTAGGCTACGGGAGGTCGAGGCTCTCTCCTCCACGGTCCGTATAGAACCGGGAGGGGACCCGGAGGAAAGGCCGAGAGAGCGCGGCTTGGCCCGACAAGTGTGAATCCATCCCCCGAAAGTCGGCGGAGCTCATCCAACTTTCCATGCGTGCTGTTCGAGGACGCGGCGGTCCATGGAGAAGCAGGCGTCTTACAAATCCATGTCGTGAAGCGGGCCAAGACATGTGAGATACCGGTCATGCTGGTCGGTCACGGAGAAATTGCGCCGCACGGGCACCTACGCATAGGGGGTCAGCCTAATCTACAAGAACTTTTGCCTCCGACCACGGCATGACCTACGGAAAAACAACACCAAAAAAGACTCGATGTCACTTAAATGTTAATAAAAAGGAAAGATCTTACCAGCGACGTTGAGTGGAGGCAGTACCCAGAACTAGTAGACCGCGGACTGGCGACAGAAATATTGCAGGCTTAAGACCTAAAAACTGAGAGAAAACTTCTTCAGGCTTCCCACGAGGCGACCTCAACGGCGGGAGACGAAGAACTGGTAGTCAGACGGAGTCGGCACAACTTAACGGCTAATCCTCGAGCGCCACGTAGTACGTCGGCCTCGAGGGCGGCGCCGATGCTGCATCAACTCCGCCTATCCTTTAAAAAAAAAAAAAAAAGGTTCCCGAGGGGTCCTGACCTCCGGCCAGTACCCATCTGTGATGAATGGTGAAGACTGACACAGATAAGATCAGCAGCAACAATGGGGTGGGAACTGGAACTGGCATAAGCATAACAACCACAAGAACAAGGGTAAACCACAACAACAAAGAACAGACCCTTCATATGGGGAGATAGCCAAGGAAAATTTGAAATTCCAAGAGCTCTTGGGACAACTGCACTCTGTGGCGGACGCTGTTCCCGCTCAGACCCTTGCGGCTGTGCAACCGGCGACCCATACCCCAACGGGCCATGGTGACACTGGAAGTGCAGGCCCTCAGGCCCATACAGGCCTGAACCTGGAAGCTCCTCCCTATATAGCATCGGTGCAGCATGGTGAAGTGATTCAAAGAAGCCAGGTCCAACTTCTCCATGCTTCCTGTAGTACAGATTGACAATTACAGGCCCCGGTCCGGATTGTGAGCAAGCTGGTCTTGGATACAAACGGAAGACCCTGCACCGAGGCCGAGGTCGGGGACCGCCCACTTGTAGTCTTGTTAGATACAGGTGCGGCTGTATCTGTATTACATGATGAACACCCAGACACATCTCCTTGGTCCACCGGACGGAGGACCAACATGTCAGGAGTAGATGCTAGGCTACCTGCATACCGATCTCTACCCCTGCCAGTAGAGTTAGGCCATTTGAAGGCCTCACACACTTTCCAACTGATGGTAATGCATGATCATCCAGTATCATAGGAATTGACTTTCTTGCACCACACGGCTGTGTGGTGGATCTAGCTAATATGCTACTGATACAGATTCAGGGCCAATACCATACCATTTTGATCCCTGATTCACATGTTGTGGCAACAATCTCTGCTAACAACAAAGAGTATGGCATCATAGATTTGTTCAAGGATCATGAGCTTTTCCCGAAGCTTCTTCCCATTTTGCAGCGACATTTGGAAGCGTTTGCAATCAACAAACATGACTGTGGCAGAATGCACACTGTCATCGAAGTGCCAGGCCCAGCACATGAGATGCAAAGGCAGTACCCTTTTCCAACTGAGGCCTTGCCTTCTCTCAGAGAAACAATCAAGTCACTTCTTAAGCAAGTGTAACCCCCTGCAAATGGGGGTTCCCAAAAGACTTCCAGGAGCTTGCTTGAATGCTCCAAGCCTGAATGGTGTTTGGCGTTTAAGCCATTTATCAGTGAGTGTTTTAGAGCCTCTGGTACTGTCTCTTAAGAGCTGTCTGCTTGCAGACATAATTAGTTTGTATGGGGGACTGTGTGCTTCTCTGTTTGAGTACCACTTGAGCTGCTGCCAATTCACTCCATTTTGCAGTCACTAGGAGTGCAAAGGGAACCTATCTGAAAGATGTAACTGTTTGCCAGAAATCATTTACAGTAATAATGAAATTACAGTTTGTCTAACCTGCTTCTTGCAGTCAGAACTGTGTCTGCCTAGTTCCCCATTCTGGTTTTGAACTGCTGAACTGGACCAATCAGTGTGGGGTAAGCTAGCTCTAAAATGGTGCCTTGGACGAATCAGAACTTGGACTCATAATCTGAGCCAGCCACAAGAGGATTGTATGGGCAGTGACTCTGGGAGATGTAGTTTAGACTTCGGCGCCTTTTTGGACCAACAGCAGCAGTCTACTGTGAGTGACAGCCAATCCAGTCAAGAACTGGGAGGAACTCAAAGGAAGTGCCCGGTTTTGTCTGTTGGGAGTTTCAGTTTAGCTCTGGCAGTGAAGGGGAAAGAAACCCTGTGCTCCTTCAGTGCACAGTTTCAGTCAAAAAACGTGTGTAAGGCCCAGAGTTCCGGTCTGCAGCTTGTGTAACTGCTTGTTAGGACTGAATACGTCCTGTGAAAAGAATCAAAGGATCTCTGAAGAGTAGAAACCAGGCTCACCCTGTAGAAGACTGGAGAAATTGTTGAATTGCACTCGGTCTGTCAGGAACTGAATCTGCTGTGTGTTCTCCCGGTATTGTGCAGTAATTGCGATCGGATAGAGAAGCAGCCTGCCTGGTATAGTACTTTCTTTTTACCATATAAATGTGTGAAGAGTCTCGTGGAGCTCAAGAGTAGCCCTGCTGACGCTGAAGGACCCTATCTTGTTTAGAGGTCGTGAGTACTAATTCAGGGTCGCTCCCTGTTGAATTGCCACATTAAATCCAAATGGAATCACTGTACTGCTGACTGTTTAAACTAATTTTTCTTTTCACTGTGTGAAAGGGCCCTACCAGCTGCCACGGTTTGACTAGCCACTAGGGCTTGGGTACCCAGGAACAGTAACTGGTAGGGATAGGCCTGTGCACAGAGCCATAGGTAGATAGTAAAGTGATAAGCTAATTAACCTGATTTCCCTGTCCTTGTTATATCCCCTAAATAAATCAGAGCTGCTTGTTTCAGCAAAGTTATACTGCCTGAGGTATTTGTCTATGTTAAAGTACTGTACTGTGATTGTTGCACTGTATCTTATTTCACAGGAGGTCCCAGTGCGGAACTAGTCCTGGGGGTAAGTGTATACTGTGAAGGTAATTCTGATATATTGTGTGGGCCACTAGTGGGAAGAAAGGGGTTGCAGTGTCCCAGAGGGCTGTGACCAAGTAAGTTTAACTATTGCAAACCCTGACCTCTGGGTGGAGGCACCCGCCATTGGATCCAGGCCCCTCAACCTGTTAGTGGCAAATCAGGCAGGGGTAGTAGCCCCTGGGATAGCGCCATCTAGGGGTTACACAAGGAGTAATCAGAACTTGCGTTTCTACTGCTAACTCCCCAGTGTGGCCCGTGAAAAAACCCACAGGCACCTGGAGACTTACTATTGACTACAGGAAACTGAATCAGGTCACCCCCAGTTGTTCTCCAACTGTGGCATCAGCACCCGATGTAGTACGACTTTTGACCCCTGACCTAAAATGGTTCAGTGCTCTGGATATCCCCAATGGTTTTTGGTCATTACCATTGGCTCCCAAGAGTCAATATAAGTTTGCCTTCGCCTTTGAAGGAAGACAGTACACGTGGACTTGCTTACCACAGGGATTCCATAATAGCCTGTCCCTGTTCCATCTGCATATGATGGACACCCTTGAGGGTTTCTCTACTCCCCAATGTCTCTTGCAGTACGTGGACGACCTGTTGCTGGCAACAGCCACACAGGAACAACACCTGGATCTCTTGGACGAACTATTGACTCATTCAGAGAGCAGGCCTGAAATGCAATCCAGCAAAAGCACAACTATGTCAGAAAGAAGTACTCTTTCTGGGTCTAAAAATAACTGACCAAGGTCAAAGCCCTACCTGGAAGAAGATACAGGGATTGCAAGACTTGCCATTGCCCACCAGCGTGGCAACTCTTCGAAGGTTTCTAGGTATGGTGAATTATTCGAGAGATTTTATTTGTGATTTTGCTCAGAAAGCTGCTCCTCTGTACGAGCTACTGAAAAAGGACATCCCACGGACTTGGGGCCCTATACATACCCCAGGCTGTGACGTCACTGAAGCAGGTCTTGGCCTCCGCCCCAGCTCTGGTCAACCCCAATCCAGCACTACCATTCCATCTGGAATGTGCCACCTCTGACATTGCCATGTCAGCAGTACTGGCCCAGAAGGTTCATGGCACCCTGAGACCTACTGCATATGCATCACAGCTCTTGACCCCAGTGGAACAGAAGTACAGCCTTTGTGAAAGGAACCTTCTGGCCACCTACTGGGCTGTCAAGCACTTTCTGTATATCATTGGGTACTCTCCACTGATCATCAACACCAATCACCTTTCTGCTCTCAGATAGAGTGAAGGATGGGTCAGTTTCTAACACCAGGCTGACACACTGGTCACTTCTTCTACAGGATAGAGACATACAGGTACACCCAACAAAAATTCCATCTATGCTAGCTCATGGATTCCTTTTCCAAGCAGAACCCCATGACTGTACACTGCAGTCACCTGATCTTCCAGATCCAGGTCCTTTCCTCCCTGCCACGCCACAAATACTTGATAACACCTCTTTATGTCGCGTCTTTACTGATGGTTCGGCATCTTACTGTCAGGGAGAACAGATTGCAGGGATGGGCATTCTGTTGATTTACCCTTCCGGGAACACTGTTAAAATATCTAAGCACTGCAGTGTAGCATCATCACAGTATGCAGAGATGGCAGCGGTGACCTGTGCCCTCGAGTTCATCCAGCATGGGACCGAGGATAGTATCATTTTCACAGACTCTAATTGGGTTTGTTGTTCTCTTACAGAATTCCTTCCTATCTGGCAGAAGAACTCCTTTCTCTCCTCTGATGGCAGCCCAGTGAAGTACAAGGAATTGGTAATATACATACATTCACTGGCACAAAAATTTGCACACAAACTCCATGTACACAAAGTCAAAGCCTATTCTACCCATGACCCCTATCATGCCTTCAATGATACAGCAGACACCCTTGCCAAGGAAGGGGCCCGAGGGGGGGACACCTGGATGATGGATCATCCAGAGGCCAATGCAGCCGTACACATAGCAGCACTAAGGAAAAAACCTGAACCCTTTTCCCCCTTGGACCTCTCAGCAGCCCAACATGTTGATACTGAACTCAAAGAAGTGTTCAGATTCCTTGACAAGAGTACCGAAGAGAAATTTCATACACATAACCCCTACTGGAGGCATGAAGGTAAGTTACACTTGTCACCAGATGACAAGCTCATCTGGTATCAACCAGATGATTCCACCAAGTTGTGGGTGGTCCCCAGACACCTTAGGTCTGAATTCTTGCACCAAGTGCATGACACACCCACTGGTGGACACCAGGGAGTGGAAAACACCCTCCAAAGGCTTAAGACCACCGCCTGGTGGCCTGGTGTCACCAAAGATGTTAAACAATACATAGACAATTGTCTTGTTTGTGCACAAAACAACCCTATCCCTACCAACTGAAATGCCAAACTCTTACCACAACGACACTCTGGCCCTTGGCACGACATACAGATTGATTTTATTGGTCCCCTGGCCAATACCAGAAGAAATAACAAGTATGCTCTTGTGGTAACTGATCTCTTCTCTAAGTGGCTTGAAACTTTCCCCACTAAGACATGCACTGCTAAAACCACTGCCAAAAAATCCTGGTGGAACAGATTTTCTCCAGGTGGGGCCTACCTCTTAAGGTAGACTCCGACAAAGGAACTAGTTTCACAGGTGAGTTGATGAAAGAATCTCTTGAACCCCTTGGAGTTCAACAAAAGTTCCACATACCCTACCACCCCCAATCTGCAGGTCAAGTAGAGAGAGCCAACAGACTGAATAAGCAAATGCTTTCCAAATTCACTGAGGACAATCCCAAAACTTGGGATCCCCTACTGCCGTTACTCCTTATGGCAATTAGGGGTACACCCTCAGCCACCACCCAGCTCACACCCTTTGAAGTGATGACTGGAAGACAGATGAGATTACCTGAACACCTGTTGTTTGACCTGCACACCCCCACTGCAGACCGGGTGTCTGTAGATCAATATGTGGAAAAACTCAGAAAAGACCTCATACACACACATTTGTATGCTGCCAACTGCATGGACAAAGCCCAGCAACAATCCAAAATACAGTTTAACAAACATGCACAAGAAGTGGATTGGCACGTTGGAGATCAGGTAATGGTACTCTGATTTGCACATCCCACCCATTCCTTCTCCAATAAATGGGAAGGCCCATACCCCATCGTCAACTAGCTCAGTCTGGCAGTCTATCAAGTTAGACTCCTGCATAACAATAAACTGACTGACAAATGATTACATGCAAACCAACTGAAACTGTATAAAGGAGCTTAATTACTTTTTCCTCACCCCGTTGGGCAGAATAGTACTAACTTACTAATGTTTGATTTTGCTTTTCAGATACACTGACAAGATGACTATCTTGTTCCATTATCTCCTCATCTCAGGAGTTATCCCCTGCATCCTAGGCACGGTACCGCACCTCCTACCACACCTTGATCATCCAGCATCTCCTCCAGAGGGAGTATCCATCAATATACCCAATAGTCTGATTACTGTCCAGGAAGGTTCCGATGCTTACCTCACTGCCTCAGTTGTTGCTCCTGATAAATCTACCCTACAAATTGAGTGGCAAACCACATCGCAAGGACAAATTCTCCCTGTGGCCAAACTCTCCAAAGGAACTTTCCAGGGTTGGCCCAATGCTAAATTATCCCGAAATGGTTCTCTGTCCTTGTTACAAACTGCTCTTAGACATTCTGGTTTGTACAACATTACTGCTTTAATTGATCCTTCGTATTGTAATTCTTTGTCTAAGGATTCTGCTAGGAAATTTTGTGCTGTACAACACATGGCTTCTGCTGCCATGTATCTCTCTGTGTTACCAACCACTGATAAACAGCTTTTGGAATGTCCAAAGCACACCCCTGGTCCCCGCAGTGGTCTAACAGCCACTGCCCTCCCTGGTTCATTAATCAATAACTTACAATTTATGCATATACCTGTTTTGTTTAATCTTACTTACTGGAATATGAAAGAATTGGTATGTGTCACAATACTAATATATCAGCATTTTATAGTTCATTATTGCTTGATAGTTTAGCTGCATTTCAGATTCGTACTCAAGACCCTATTGCCGGGGTCAATTCTACTGAACATAGAGGCAACTTCAGGAGAAAACCCACTCCTGATAATCAAAGTCATAAACGTAAGACACGTGAAGTTGACAGTTCTGATGTCACAGGTGCAACAGATACTGTCACAGGCCTTTTTGGTATGGCTATGTCTATTTGGAATAAAGCAGACATTGCTGCTATCAAAGCTCATTCTGCCAAGCTTTCCACTGGTTTGGTTAACGATATATTACCCCATTATTGCATGGTGTGGATGGCCTTAGGAAGAAAAATACACTGTATACAACATGCAAGGCATTTACAGACTCTAAAGACAAGATTAACGCACTCATTGCACAGAACAACAGAGAAGCAGATAAACAATACATTGCTAGAGAAACCCTCTGCTCTGCATATGGCTCATACATTATCACTACCATCAACAATCTCTTCCGTGATCTAGAATCTGGAAGAATCCCTGATATCATACATGACAGATGCATTTCCAAATGGTATTGTCCACGATGTAAAACCCCTAGCTGTATTGCTGTGTGTATGCAACAATCTCAAACCATTCCCCTTTCTACAGCTAGGAACCTGGGGTTTGTGACCAGACACCCTAACACTGGTCCTTGTTTTACTGCTAAGAAATGTTCCATAACAGATATCATGTTTGTTTCTTTTACTGTCTCTTTACCACGTTTTGATCCCACTACAGCCTTGTTCAACAAGCTTGCACTGGTACATTCGATTGGGCACTTGGACAAAGCCATCTACAGAGAACGCCTGGATCAACCGCCTCTGCTGGTTTTCCATCCTTTCCTGGACGCCTGGGTGGCTCCGCACACGGACTGCTGTGCGAAGAAGCAATACATTTACCTGTGCCGATGTGATGTATTTGATGTTATTCAACCTGTTTGTGGTTATTCTCCAGATAGCATTGATTGGACATTCACCATGGATGATGATATCACCGAAAATGGCACGGATTTCTCGGATTCTACTTTGGCTCAGGATAAGCTCTACCAATCATATCGTGAGGAGGTTCATTGCCTGTCAACACGGATTTCGAAGACGACCTACACCTGCCCTGTCCAGCTGCAAAAGTGGAGATTCCCTACTGTTCACTCTCAGTACAATTCTGACAGGGAGTACTGTGTGGTAACTAACTTTAAAAGCTATACTTATGGATCTGTGACCTGTGTTATTGATAACCCTAATTTTTGTTTTGTCCCCCACCAGAAGACTGTCATTGGACATACCGTTATAACCTCCGTACCCCATATAGATGCAGACATCATTGAAGGTAACCCCGATTATCTGCTCACACTTTCTGAATATTTACCATATTTTAATGTACACATAGACTCACTCACACTTACATTAAAATCACTTTTAGACAGAAAAGACATACATCTCATCCACATCGGCAATAATATGACCAAGGCCAAAGAAGCTATCCTTTCGTTGATTAATGATGGTGACATGAATGATGCATTGACTAACACCTGGTTAGAAATTACTTTTAAAGGTTTTGTTGTTATACAAGCATTTTTAATCTTTATTTTGATTATCATGCTATGCTGCCTACGGCACACACTGCGCCAGCACCGTGAGCAGCTTGAGTTCCTTTACAAAGCTCGCGCATCGGGTTTGTAAGCTACCACTGCTCCCTGACCTTTCCCTGGATATTGCCTGTGTTGCCCTTGGAGGCAACAAGGGGGGGAATGTTACATGAGGTCCCTGCACCCTAATTGGTACCCTCAAGAGGTACACCGTAGACAGCTAGCACTTAGAGATGTTATATACTAATATATAGGGTGAAAGGCACCTACCGTACAAGAGTAGATGTCAGGATATGTACGCATATTGTTGTAATACACTTTGCTTGCTGATACATATTCTTCTATGTATTTTCTGAGTATTTCTTGCTTATAAGATGTAGGACATTTGTGTCCTTGGAATAATGATGATATGTAAGTCAGCATTGCCACCTTTTGGTGATCTGTACTACCACACTGAGTTATGTAAGACTCTGTGTAAGAACTCTTTTGTTTTAGAAACTGATGACTATTACAAAATTGTATAATGTTATCTTGGACTGTGGAGCTTCCTCTAATTTAGCCAATAGGGCTCATCTCTGTAACTAGAAATGTTTCTATCTTACAGTAACCATAGTAATTATCATAGGTATATAATGTGATACACTAGTCTTGTACCTCGGAGATCCCAAGAGACACAAAGAAACCTCGAGGTATAGGGAACGCTTAGCACTGGCTCCCGGTTCGTATTGGTAAGAACTGCTTAGGGCAACTATGATTTTATCCTTTTTGGTAGTAATAAACAAGTTTATTACTCTAATGCAACGTGTCTGTGATTACTTGCATTCCAATATTGCCAAGAACCTGAAAGTGAGGTTTAGACCTCCTGACAAAGGACATAGCTGTCCACAGCTGTACTGTGTTCACAGTCACGTGCTACTGGCTGTCCATAGTTGTGCGGTATTTGCAGTCACATGCTACCAAGCCCCTTTTCACTGTAATTGCAATACAACATGCATAGCTCTGCTAGGCAAAGCTAACAGTGCAAGTGGTTGGTGCAGAATGGCTGGTTCAGCTGTTCAGTTGTGGTGCTGCCTTGGCATAAGCGTACAGACCACCGGAACAGTAGGATGTTAAATGAGAGTTTTGGTTAAGCCTGTCAAAGAGCACTAAGGGGAGTGCCAACTAGTCATGAGGAAGTTGAAGGCAGACTCTGATGGACTGCTTCTGGCTAGACTGAACTCATGGGAATGTGCAAAGACCTCCCTATTGTAACCTTGGTAAGCGGGAGTAGACGTCCAGCAGCTAAGCTTCCCTGAAGACAAAAGCCAGTCTCTGTAGTAGCCAGACTTGAAGTAACTGTTTTATTATTTTGCATCTGTTACAGTGTCTAAAGATAGCCAAAGGCAAATAAATGGTGCCATCCTGTGGAACTTTTACCTAAATTCTTGCTGCTGTGTCCTTAATCAAACACCCACATTATGACACGCACCCCTTAAAGGGCCCCCGATACCACAGCGACAACTTTGAAACTATATAATAATTAGAAATAATTTAGCTTATTTAAACAACAATAAACAGCAGCTCTGGGTCTGTGTGGTACCATTCCCAAACTCATAACATATATATTAGAAAGAAGGCACACAGTTAACATCCCAGCGATATACCCAATAACAGAAATACTGCAAGATACTGACATATTTCATCAAAAATGTTTATTTAATGCAGAATGGTACAAAAAGTTTGTAGGACGACTTCTCCCTTCCCTTCTTTCAGCATATAGGGCGGTGGCAGATGGGGAATCCCCCCTCCCTCATGGCAATATGCAATGATTACTCCCCTACTTGAACCAAATAAAGAAGAAATAGACCCAACTTCATTTCGGCCCATCTCGATTCTTAATGTTGATTACAAAATCTATATGGGCATTTGGGCCATATGGCTAGAGACCCTCCTCCCCACAATAATTCACCCCAATCAGGCAGGATTTATTAAACACCATAACACGACCGAGAACATACGCCGTATCATGTTATTAATGGAATATATACATACTAGACAGATCCCTATGACTTTTTTAAGTTTTGACGCTGAAAAGGCTTTTGAGAGGGTTTCATGGGAACTTCTTTGGGAAACTCTCTATTGTTTCTCTTTACCTGACTCATTTCTATCCTGGCTTAAAATATCTGTAACCCCGTCATCCGGGGTTACTAGAATCCCACTTAGATCTAGTGGCAGGCAGGGAAAGGCAGCTTGTGAAACACCAGTTAAATGGGTTTCACACTGTCTCACTCTGTCCTCAGTCTCAGCTGAGCTAGAGGGATGACATCGTATAGAATTCTCACAGCAGCATAAGTCACAGTGGAATGTTGCAGCTGGTAGGTTAGAACGCTGGGGTTTTCAAAGTAGACTAAAGGGAGACTCAGTGGAGGGAGGAGGTGCACTGCAGTTGGCAGTCCCTCATAGCCCCAGCTCTGTTCAGAGCTACCACAGAAGAGGGTGTGTGCTCTCGCCCTAGAGAAGGACACAGAAGAATACTTGCTGAAGTGGTTGAGACCATCCCCCAGTTGTTACAGTGCCCCATCCCTGCGAGGGATGGGGGGGAACAAGACCAGCTCTTCAGGGGCAATTCCCCTGGCCCTGCTGGAGGAAGAGAAGCTGCCTGTAAAGAAGATTTGTGCTGAGGCACTGAGAAGTATATTGTTGTTCTGTGAGAGAAGACCTGGGACACCTGCGAACCATGGTAAGTCATCTGGCTCTGCCAGAGAGCCTATGTTTTCACCGAGACTGTTGTGTTAAGTATCTGCTACTGTGGGTCAGGAAAGGACAGACAAGTACAGTACTTAAGTTTGTGTATGATTTAAAATGCATCTAATCAGTGAGGGTCTACAGGGATGGACATAGCCACTTAAAGAACGTTGCAAGTTAGGACACCAGTTACCAGAGAAAGTAGATTGTTAAATGTGACATACATTTCGAGATAACATTCTACAATCAGAGAGTTTCAAAGGAAAGGTGTTGACTCCAAATGAATGGCCGGGTATGGATTTGGGGACAAGAGGTGGGAGACCCCCCATCTGGAGTAACCAGATTTATCTTCACGGATTCACTTTGGACACCTATAGCTTTCTCCCGGGCACTTGGCCAGTGTCCGCAGAAAGTACCCAGATGTGGGATTAAGATGTGTGTTTTCCCTTAGAGCTTGGAAGTGCTCATGGGTGGTAGAGGGAGCCACCAACAGAAGTGTCCATGCCATATGGAAAGTATGTACCAGTGCTGGCCAAGGACCATGCCAGGGAAGCCAGGATAGAGAGAGTACCAGTTTGAGCTAAGAGCCCGGGGTGTTCAGAACCTGAGGGTAAAAGCTGTGATGATGAGGAAGATGTGTTTTGACCTCTATAGTTCTGTACAACCAGTGAGTGTAGCCCCGTGGGGGTACATCCTGCATTGTATTCCTGTGTGAAAGTGAATAAAAGCCCCACTTTAGAATCCCACTCCTGGTTTGGACAGTCACAGTTCTTGCTTCCTGTGTCCGGAATTACTTGGGTGCCCTTGTCCAGAAGTGCAAACCTAGCCCTGATGCCAAGTGAATGTTTTCTCCCCGAACCCAGGCTCACCAGGTAATGGGTTGTAAAAATGGAGGCACCGGGCGCTAAATAACATAAAAAAAACACAAAACCTTTAGACCGGAACCTGGCTACATATCTATTCCCAACCCAAAGCATATATCTGTTTAAATGGAGCAACAATACCCCCAATACTTATACAACAAGGTACAAGACAAGGTTGCCCACTTTCCCCTTACTTGTTCACCCTCTACATGGAACCCTTAGCTTTGGCCATAAAACAAGACCCCCAGATAGAGGGTATCCCTTTGGGTCAACAGATCTACCCAATTTCCCTTTTTGCAGATGATATTTTGCTATCAGGCCTTTCTCCTGAATTATCCATATCTAGAATCTGGGAAGTTCTAAGTAGATATGAGCAAATAGCCAATTTTAAATTAAACATAACAAAAACAGAGGCAATGATGTTATATTTCATCCCATCACAAGCCCTTAAAAATCGCTGCCTTTAAAATGGAGAACCACCAGATTTAGATAAATAGGTATCTATATACCTTCCAAACTTGAACATTTGGAACTGATAAATTATGAACCAGTCTCTGTTCAAATCCAAGAAGATCTAACACGGTGGGGCAACCTAAAATTTACTTTCTTTCAAAGATTGGAAACTATTCGAATGAATATTCTCCCCCGCTTACTATATTTATTCAAAAATGTCCCGATCCTTCCAGCTACTTTTTATTTCAAATCTTGGAACAAAATAATTTCAACTTTCATTTGGGAAAACCAGAGGCCATGAATTCACCTATCCCTTTTGTTTTTGCCCCAGGACCAAGGTGGAGCTAATCTCCCAGATTTAAGAAAATACGCAACAGCAGCTTTTCTAAAACTATTTTTCCTGTGGCTTTCCCTGGCTGTGTGTCCAGGTGGGAGGAAATAGAATTCTTAATAAATGATTTACATGATATAGAAAAAATAGCTTTTTCGTCGCTGGGTCTATCGCCACCGTTGGCCGCCTTCTCAAAATTTATGGCACAGGTTCTTCGAGTCTGGGAAATCTCAAAAATTAAGAACCTTTCAAACAAAGTATCTTTTTTTCTCACTAATCTCCAGAGATGAAAAATTCTATTCATCCCAGCTAGACACCACATTTAAGTCCTGGCGTAGGTTAGGGCTGAGCTATTATCATCAACTAATCAATCCCTCGGGAGTTATTTCCTTTATAGATTTACAGCAAAAATGTTCTCTCCCCAAAGGAGACCAATACCACTATGTCCAGGTGAGAAACTACATTCTACGACAAAGGGACTTTCCCTCTTGTTCCCCTAATCCTCTACCAATTCTATGGACTCTACTCGGAGACACTCTACTGAGCAATTCCTGGGGGAACCTCATAGATCACTTGTATCGAATATTACGGGATAATCTGGAAGACTCATCCCCCTCGCTACTAGAAGCTTGGAATAAAGACCTACAATTGGAGAACCCCTTCCCACTCTGGCAAGAAACAACTCTAAAAGCAATTAAGATTACATCATCAGGTATTTAGAGGGGATTTGCCTGGAAATCCCGGTCTCGGTATTTCTGATCCCTGGCAGTATTAGCTAAATACGTACCAGCTTCACATGGTAGATGCTGGAGACACTGCAATTGTCTGCTAGCTGACCTGGGCCATATCTTTTGGCACTGTCCAGCTCTTATGCCTTTCTGGATAACACTCCAGTCAGAGCTGGAGGGGTGTCTTGGTGAAACAATTGAACTAACAGTAGAAATGGTACTACTATCCATTTTCCCTCTTCATAGACCAAGATGGACCAAACCCTGCTCCCTCTTTTCCTTTTGGCAGCTAAAAAGACAATCACTCATAAATGGATGTCCCCACTCATCCCTACAGTCTCAGACCGGTACAAACTAGTCACAGAGATATATAGGCTTGAATACATGACAGCCAAACTCCATGATAAACAGGACATTCACCTCAGGACCTGGCAGAGATGGATACTATATTACTCCCAGAAGGACTCATCTTTTGTCCCCTAGAAGTAAAGGGGAGGGTAAATTTAGAATATTTTAAGGACCGAAAGATACATCTCCTACCTATCTAATTGATCCCTTTCCCCCTCCCCCCTCCTCACCTACACGAGGGATTGGGGTGGATGTGGCCCCTCCTGATTTTTACTTTCCAACAGAGGTTAATTGGGGGGAGTTTCGCCACCTGCTTACAACCAGGATTAAAGGCTAAAATGTTAATGAGGCACTGACAATGAAGAAAGTGTGTGTAAAGCTAAATGCTTTAATAACCAAATGATATGATTGTAACCTATACTACACCACTGTATTATTACAGATTTATGATGACATGTAAGCTATATAAGTTCAGTTATGTCAACCTGATGTAACAAAGCTGTCTCATTCAATAAAAACAAAATAAAAAAAGTTTTTATTTAATCCACGTGAGTAGCAGCACAGACATGATCATAGACAATAATAACTAGCCAAACCTCAAATTTCATGTTGGGAGGGGATGCTTCGTAAGAGGTTTGAAATGCTAGTGTAAACCCCCGTTACCTGGGGTTACAAAAATCCCAGTTAGACCAAGTGGTAGGCAGGGAAGGCAGCTTGTGAAATGTCAGTTAAATGGATTTCACACTGTCTTACTCTGTTCTCAGTCTCAGCTGAGACTGAGGGATGACATAATTTTAGAACTATCGCAGCTGCATAAGCCACACTGGAATGTTGCAGTTAGGTAAGTTAGGATAGAATGTTGGGGAATCTGAAGACATTCTGTAAGAGTCTGTTACAGTCTGCAGTAGAGGAAGGAGGTGCTCTGCTGTAAGCAGGCCCTCAGAGTCCTAAACTCTGTCAAAGAGCTATTTTTTTGTAGAGGTGTGTGTGTTCTCACCTGAAGAGGAACACAAGAAGGGCCAAGTGAAGTGGTAGAGACCACTTTCAGTGGTTCAGGGTCCCATCCCTGCGGGGCTGGGGGGAAGGAATCAGCCTGTTTCCAAGGGCAACTCCCCTGGTCTGGCTAGGGAAAAAGAAACTGCCTGAGTTAAGTTCGTACTGAGGCACCAGAAGTTCTGGATGAGATTTCTTTGGAAGAGAAAACACCTGTGGGGCACCTGCAACCAAGGGGTGAGTTCGCTCTGCTATAGGGCCAATGTGTTTTCACCTGAAACAAGATGAAACTAAAGTCACTGTTACTGTGGGGTCAGGAAAAGACAGCCAAGTACAGTTTGGAAGATGTCGGGTTTGGACTGTTTAACTCTGTGGGGGGTCTAGAGTAATGGACACAGCCACTTATTAAGTATGTTCAAGTTCAGCACAAATGGGATGTAAAGACAGTAGACTGAATGTGAATACATTTAAAGAGAATCTACACATCAAACTGTTTTCAAGGATGAGGTGTTACAGTCCAGAGAAATGACCGGGTATGAATTATGGGAGCGAGAGGTGGGAGACCCCCCATCAGTAGTAACCAAATTCACCTCTACAGGTTTGCTTTGGGACACCTGTTGCTTTCTCTCAGGTACTTGGCCAGTGCCTGAGGAAAGTACCCAGACGTGGGGTTGATGAGGAAGATTCCCTGATGGAGCCAGAAGTGCTCATAGGTGGTTTAGGGAGCCACTAGTAAATGTTTCCATGCTATATGGAAAGTGTCCAAAGGGCTGGCATGATAGCCGAGCCATGGAAGGAAGGAAGGGAGTCCAAGTGGCTGGCATGGGAGCCGAGCCAGGGAAACCCAGAGCAGAGTACAAGTTCAGGCTGTGTGCTCAGTGTATTTCAAAGCCTGAGGGCTAAAGTGAATGAGGATGTGTTTTGATCTCCATAAATCTGCATTACCAGGAGTGTAGCCCCATGGGGGTCCATCTATGCTTTGTTATTCAGTTGGATGTGAATAAAAGCCACACTTTAGAATCCCACTTCTGGTATTGGACATTACAGTTATTGCTTCCTGTGTCCGGAGTTACTTGGGTGCCCCTGTTGCAGAGTAGCCAAACCTAGCCAATGTGCCGAGTGACATATTTCTCCTTGAACCCAGCCCACCAGGTAGTGCTGTCAAGATGGAAACGGTATACCTCGGTGGTGGGGTTGGGGTAACAAAAATTGAGGCACCGCTGGGATTTGGGTTTGGAATTTAGGGAGGAATGTACGAAAGGTTGCTCGGACAATGGCTAGCATTTTGGCTATTTGGCAGTGGGTAGCCCAAAACAACTGAAGCAATGTTTAACTAATGTGCCACTGTGTGCTGTTATCCATGTGCTGCTATTAAAATGCCAACTGTTTACCAAGGAGCAGTAAAGCCTGAGAGTGTATGCCCTTGTCCTGCATCAAATTACAGCATTTACCAGCTTTTAAAAGTGTTTGTGACAAAGAAAAGTGTGGAAAACTGTGGGTAGCAAAAGGAAAATTGTGCCCTAGACATTGGAAATGCTTTCTGTGTGGACTGAGAGACTTGTGCTTAATGGCCATGAAAAATGGTTAAAATGGTGCTCTCGCCGTGGAGTCAGTTGAAAAAAAAAAAGTGAGGTTTGCAGTTTAAATTTGCCTGCTCGATGATCGCCGTGAGGAGAAGAGCATTCGAGAGGAAAGAGGCTCATTTGCATGGCGTTGAGTGATTGGTGAGACTGCAATCAGTCCCGCCCCCAAGCCAGCTCTAGAGCAACTGCACAGCATTCGAGGGAGAGAGTGAGTGGAGTGTGCGAACTGGCTTACCAGGAGGAGCGTCACGGTGATTGAAAGCGCTGTAAAAAGTTAAAAAACTGACTTTTCTGTTTCAATTCGGGCTCAACCCACATCTCGATCGACTGGACTGTGAGTGTGGTGTTCAGAGGAACAATCTGCAGGAACCCACTTCCTTCCAGAGGCCTCCAAGACTGGCTGCAGGCCGTTTTTCCATCGCAGCAAACAGCTACTGATAACAGTGAATAGCAACAGAAATAATTGCTCAAACTGTGTGATTTCACCAAAAGCCAGCTGAATCTGTGTGTAGCAGTGTAATCACTTTGCAAAGAAGGACTGTGTTAAGTTTTACCAGCAAAAGCAAGAATTCTAAGCAATCGACTGTGAGCATAATTATAGGTTCAGCGTCAGTATAATTTTCAAAGCTATGTGAGAGACTGCGTGTTGTATGAGATATGCAGCAAAAAATACAGGCAATCCTGTGCTATGAAATACTGAGGCTTTAAGGGACTGTAAGCTAGAGCAATGTCTTCAGCAAGTGAAAAGTCCATGGTAAATCATATAAATGTGGTAGGAAAAAGAACAGTGCAAGTTTGTGCAGTTTGAGCAAAGTTATCAGTAGAGTGTGTAAATCGGATGTGCAGTGGCTTGACCCAATTACAGAATGTTGATGCATAGAAGTGCTGCCGCCGCCATTACAGGGTGGGGTAGTAATGTAAACACAGCAGCAGAGGAGCCATTTTGAAAGAGAAAGAAAGTTTTCAGTGATGTGGGACTTGAAATAACAGTGAGCGTTGTTTGTTTTTTCTCTGCAGTTATGGCTTCAGGACCAGTCCGCTACCCGGATCATGCCCGGGCTATGATAGCAGTAGAAGTTAGCAAGCTAAGGGACATTGAGAGATGTTACTACAGGGGACGACTGCCTCCTCATGTGGCGATTCCTGGATATCCGGTGCGAGTATGTGTGATGTGTTTAAATGCTGGAAGGGACATCTTCATGGTACCTCACTGTTCTGGGTGCCTAGAGAAATATGGTTTGTTTAAAGCGCCCAAGATTCATTTGGCTCCCACATGGACAAAAGTTCAAGAATCTGCAGTTGGCAGCACACAGCACCAGGCGGAGCCTGTTGGAGAAGACCCCTCAGAGTGTGGCATGAAGCAAGAGGGTGCAGATTTACAGACAGAACAATGTGCTGATGTTTCAGAGTCTGAATTGCAGAGAGACATTTCGGGAAGAGCATCAGTAGACCCTTGGAGAGAGGGGCCTAGTCCAAGTCTCACAGGTGAAGACGAGATGAGGGAGACCTTTGAATGGGAGGTTTCAACCTCCGCGACCAGCGAAGAGTGGACAGTCTCAGAAGTGAGGACGACTGTTCACTCCTGGGCACAGATTCTCAGTGAGAAAGAAAAAGAGGGGGAACCTATGTGGCCTTGTGAAAAAGGAACTGGTACACAGCCTCAAGCTCGTGCCTCAGAGGAATGCATGAAAGAGAGAGTGGTGATTCCACTGTCCTGGCTGTGCAAGAAGATGCCAGGGATCCATTTTGTGTGTCCTTAAGAATGCGTAGCTGGCAGAACCAGGACTGGCCACCCCCAAGCCAGGCCAGAGGTTGCAGGTTAACCAAAGCTAGTAAAGAGGAAAGACTGGTTCATAGGAATGCAAATGAAATCTATGAAATGTCCTTTCCTACCTTTCCTCGGACAGTCTGGGAGGAGATTGAAAAAAGCAGGAAATCCTGGATTTGGGAAGAAGCAATGACATATGTGCATCCTGGTGCAAACAAGCATGTCAAGAACAGAATGTTTCAAGAAAAATACAGCCAGTGGAAAAGAGGCAGGACACTGTTTATTGACACTGTTCGAATTGTGGATGGAGAGGGACATGAAACCTTTCACAGTGTGAATTATGAGCGCCCAGACGGGGTAATAATTCCAGCACCTGACCCGTTGTGCTATTGGCCACAATGCAAAGACCTTCCTGTGAATGTGCCCATTCCTACCAAGTGGAAAGCAGAGCAGTGGTAGCCAGTGCTGCCATCCAGCCGTTGCCATACCTATGTTGTTCCACCAGACTGGCATTCCAGGAACCAGGTGCCCCACATTCATCACTTCTACAGTGTACTGGCCTACCAGAATCCATCGACTGGCCCACCAGATTACGTCAGATCCAGAGAGGACACCAGCCCAGCTGTATCCAGATTCATCGCCTGGGTACTGGATGACTTCAGACCAGCTGTTTTGCTTTTTGTTCCTGTTTCAAGGTTCCATCTCCAGAGATGACATCATCCCAGCAGTTTCAAGATGTGCCCTCCTGTCGTTTCCCAGAAGATGTCCGCCCAGCTGTATTGGACGAATGTTGCCAGGGAAAGTCTTCGGCAGAGGACCGGGTGTGGTATCATGTTGTTCTACAAGGGACTGGTAAGTCCAGACTTTTTTATTCTTATGACATTGCAGTACACACCCTACACTAGCAGATTCCAGATGTTTGAACTGTCCTCAAAGACTCTCCCCTTCAGGACTTTGGCCTGCTAGAACTGTGCTTCACCGGGCTCTGGCCCAGGAAAGACTCTTTAATGGACTTGCCTTCGGGCACTGTGGTCACTAGATGGGACTTTTAGGGCACTCCATCCCCCAAATATTGTGTACTGTAAATAATGTCATTCTTTTCTACTGTTTTCTAATGTTTACACTGTTTTTTCTACTTTGCTAAAAAAATCTTTTTTGGGATTCTTCAGTGTTCAGATGGTAGAGATTTAGATAGCCTGTGTATGCAGATTAGGAGTGTGTGTTGTCTTTCTTTTTTTTGCAGGTGTTCCTGAAGAAGACAGAAGAGAAGACAAGAAGAGGAGGAGGGACTCAGCAGAGTTCTTCAGTAGTACTTTAGAGTGCAGCGTTTAAAGTACTGTTATTGTTGTTGTTACTGTGTGTAACTTTTTCTTCCACGGGTATGGTTGTGGGGGAATGTGGGAGTAATGCAAAGTGTATGGTATTAGCTCCTAGTGTGTGGTTGCATGATGTCCAGGGTCGGGGGGAAGTCCTCTGTTTGTTTTGTTTTGGGAATTTTAAGTTAGAGGCAGATAGGTTTTCCCCTAGAGGGCTAGGGGGGATAGACAGGCTGTGGTCCTGAACGGCTGTAGGGGCCCCAGTACTGATCTATTAGGGCTATGCTCTGGGCAGTTCTACAAGAGCCACTAGGTACCCACAGTTAGCGGGTAGAGCAGAGGCTGATATGTCAGCCAAAGGCCTCTAGGCCCTTAGTGTTGTCTGCCTGTGCTAGCACATGGCAGGGGAGAAGGTACCACTACCTCCCCATAGTCAACACATGGGGTAAGATGGCCTAAGCCGGGTGACTAATGACTGCGGACAGTTATCTTCCTGACCCAGGGTGAGTGTAACCCCCCTGTTACCCGGGGTTACAAGAATCCCAGTTAGACCAAGTGGTAGGCAGGGAAGGCAGCTTGTGAAACTCCAGTTAAATGGATTTCACACTGTCTCACTTTGTGCTCAGTCTCAGCTGAGACTGAGGGATGACATCATTTTAGAACTGTCGCAGCTGCATAAGCCACACTGGAATGTTGCAGTTAGGGAAGTTAGGATAGAATGTTGGGGAATTGAAATAATTCTGTAAGAGTCTGTTGCAGTCTGTAGTAGAGGAAGGAGGTGCTCTGCTGTAAGCAGGCCCTCAGAGTCCTAAGCTCTGTCAAAGAGCTATTTTTTTCTAGAGGTGTGTGTTCTTACCTGAAGAGGAACACAAGAAGAGCCAAGTGAAGTGGAAGAGACAGCTTTCAGTGGTTCAGGGCCCCATTCCTGCGGGGATGACGGGAAGGAATCAGCCTGTTTCCAAGGGCAACTCCCCTGGTCCAGTTAGGGAAAAAGAAGCTGCCTGAGTTAAGGTCATGCTGAGGCACCAGAAGTTCTGGATGAGATTACTTTGGAAGAGAAAATACCTGTGGGGCACCTACAACCAAGGAGTGAGTTCGCTCTGCTATAGGGCCAATGCGTTTTCACCTGAAACAAGATAAAACTAAAGTGACTGTTACTGTGGGGTCAGGAAAAGACAGCCAAGTGCAGTTTGGAAGACATGGGTATTGGACTGCTTAACTCTGTGGGGGGTCTAGAGTAATGGACACAGCCACTTATTAAGTATGTTCAAGTTCAGCACAAATGGGATGTAAAGACAGTAGACTGAATGTGAATACATTTAAAGAGAATCTACACAACAAACTGTTTTCAAGGATGAGGTGTTACAGTCCAGAGAAATAGCCGGGTATGAATTATGAGAGTGAGAGGTGGGAACCCCCCCCATCAGTAGTAACCAAATTCACCTCTACGGGTTTGCTTTAGGACACCTGTTGCTTTCTCTCAGCTACTTGGCCAGTGCCTAAGGAAAGTACCCAGACATGGGATTGATGAGGAAGATTCCCTGATGGAGCCAGAAGTGCTCATAGGTGGTTTAGGGAGCCACCAGTAAATGTTTCCATGCTATATGGAAAGTGTCCAAAGGGCTGGCATGATAGCCGAGCCATGGAAGGAAGGTAGTCCAAGTGGCTGGCATTGGAGTCGAGCCAGGGAAACCCAGAGCAGAGTACAAGTTTGGGCTGTGTGCTCAGTGTGTTTCAAAGCCTGAGGGCTAAAGTGAATGAGGATGTGTTCTGATCTCCATAAATCTGCATTACCAGGAGTGTAGCCCCATGGGGGTCCATCTATGCTTTGTTATTCAGTTGGATGTGAATAAAAGCCACACTTTAGAATCCCACTTCTGGTATTGGACATTACAGTTATTGCTTCCTATGTCCGGAGTTACTTGGGTGCCCCTGTTGCAGAGTAGTCAAACCTAGCCAATGTGCCGAGTGACATATTTCTCCCCGAACCCAGTCCACCAGGTAGTGCTGTCAAGATGGAAATGGTATACCTGGGTGGGGGTTACACTAGTAAAAGACATCTCTAATATACTGCAACACATTAACACATTCCACATTATTGTGTAAATATCCATCACCTCATGAAAATTTAAAACATCAATAAATATATTCATCAATAAATATATTAAGACATGCAACGAGTAAGCAATAAGACACTACGGGGTGTACGTTATGCTGCCACAATGTATGGCATGAGGCTGCAGGCAGAGTGCCTTCAGCCCCTGGAAGTGCCCTGTGCCAGCACAATGATCACCTCAAAGTGTCTTACTGCATTTATAAAATGGATACCCTGAGAACATTTCCAAATAAAAATATATTTTTTTTAATTAAAAACAGGTATTTTCTTTAGTTAAAAGCAAAAAAGAAGTTCCTTCCCAGCTCACAAGCATCTGTCTATCTAGACATTCAGCAGGTAGAATGTTTGTTTATCCTGGAATGTAGGAATTCAAATGTCTGAAAAATTCTACTGGCTGAATGTTTACTTCTCCCCACACAAACACACACAACAGAAAGCCTCAGTAAAGCCAGAGATTCAAAAGCTGCAAAAATTTCTCTGGCACGCAGGTAATCTATTTGTATGGGGAGGCAATGATCAGAAAAGAAGCTCCAAAAAATAAAACTGTGAGGCGTACTACATTGTAACATGTTATTTGTGTGAGGAGGGGAATATAAAAAAAGGATATCTAATCAGTTTGATTGTTCTGTTTATTTTTAGGGAGTTTATTTTTATTTTATTTTATTCTTTGGTAACCAGATTAGGCCCACTAGGCACAAGCGCCTGTGTTCATGGGTGAACTAGGAGCACTGGGGAGGTTAAGTGACTTTTTAGGGCTTAGGTGATTTTCTTTAGCGAGTAAAGGTGGCAGCTATGTTTGTAATGGAAATCAAGAATTTAAGAACGGCAATGAGTGCTGTCTCCTGGTTGCCAGCACATTCTTTACCTGTGTGTTGTGCTCTCACAATGCACAGGTCCTAAACAATCAGGATGTGGTATTTTCCCTACCCGTTTTATAATAAGAGGTAACATACAATCCACAGTGCGTTAATGATCTTCTACACAGTACACAATGATAAACGGTCCATATTAAATTTGAGATAAATTAAAAAGAAGAATTAAAGACAAACATCAAGACCAAAGTATCAATTGGCGTTCATATTCTGAAGCTACAGAACAGCTGGCATCTTCCACTTCAAGCCTTTCATTATATCATTCAGTCAATGTTCCATAACATCTTTTATGAGATCTCGATAATTTTACTCCTATGATTGAGGCTAAAACTCAGTATCTCAGTGATAGCCCAGTAAAGATTTTATTTATTTTTTATTTTACAATTTTTGTCCAGGAGGACACGCTAAACCAAGGCTTGTTTCCAGGTATGTCCTGGGAACACAGGGAAGTTAGGTGACTTGCTCATGGTCACACAGTATGCAAATGGTGGCTGTGGGATTCAAACCCAGTTCTCCAAGTTTGCAGCTCCGTGCTCTTAATCACTATGCTATACTGCCTCCTTAGATCTAGATCTTTTTCTAGAATGTAGTTCAAGTCCAACAGAGGGACAAGTTCATTATTTTGTAGATTTACTCTAAGAACTTTTTCTACTTTGTGTTTTGCATATTTGTCCATATTTCCTGGCTGGCTACAGCAGGTAGACCTACTGCTTGTCATCAGGATAACCTGGGTTCAAGCCATGAGCCCAGGAAGTCTGATGCTAGTCAGCCAGGTGGGGTTTTGGCATCTGTCTTGGATGCTTCCTGCTTTATAGAGGGAGGGCCCCTCTTTCAATTGCACAACTGCCCCCTGATGGCTGGGGGGGGGGTGTCATACAAGAAGGAATAAATGGTCCCTCTGGAGCAGCCCTCTGTTGGTATACATCTGTTCGACTGGGAGAATGAGAAACCATATGAAGAGAGACTGTGGGACCTCAATATGTACTCCTGGAGGAGAGGAGAGCAAGAGGTATCATGACCAAGACTTAAAAGCACCTCATGGAGGTGAACAAAAGTACAGGAGGGGAGTCTCTTTCAAAGGAGGAGGAGCACCAGAAAACAGGGGCATGCTATGAAGCTTGGTGGGGGGGGGGCTTAGGAGGGATGTGAGGAAATATTTTGTCACAGAGAGGGTGGTGGATGCCTGGAATGAGCCTGCTAGAAGAGGCAGTAGGGCAAAGACAGTGGGGACCTTCATACATGCATGGGATAGGCACATGGGTATCATAACCAGAGGTAAAGGAGGAGGGAGGGACACCTGTGACCAAACAGAATCCAGGCTGAAGTGATAGGCAGGGAAAATAAGGAAGACTAGGTGGGCCTACTGGTCCGTTTCTGCTGACACATTCTATGTTTCTATGGTGAATGATGTGGTGGCATCACATGACTAGAATGGGGCCAGAAGGGGAGTTTCACAGGTAGAGCAGGGTCCATTCACTCTTCTCGTGCCCCTGATACGCATTCTGCCAGGTCGCACATCAAACCTACACCCTTAGAATGGATAAAGGAAGGCTTAGTGAGGAAAAAACACCTCAACAGCACTGGCAGATTAAGCTGCCCTGTTCCAAACTTCTGCAATGCCCCACCAACTTCTCCTTCGCTTCGCCCGCTCTGCCTCCTGGGCCTCAACTGTCGCAGGGGGACCCAGCCACAGGGCACAAGCTGTGGGTTATGATTCAGAATTCCAGAGAGGAGAAGCAGAAGCTGGTGGTGGGATGGACCATTGGAGGACTCCTATGGCATGCAAAAGGGCTTGGGCAGGTGGAAGGAAGACCCAGGAACTGAAAGTATTAGAAAACCAAAAAGTGTTGTTTTTCCCACTTGTTATTCAAAGTTTTTCCACCAACACAGCTTACTGGGTCTTGTTTCCAAGGAAATCGAAGTTTCCTGGAACCTGAAGCTGCTTCACAGGACATAAAATATGGGAGTTTTAACGAGCTTTGGGAGAGTGAAGGCTCCCATCTTCCCCCTTTTTTACCAGCTTAAATGAAGCAAGAATTACAACTCCCAGCAGCTCATTGTAATTAAACACATTAAGGGAGAGAAAAAAAAACAGAAGTGTTTATAGATTGCTTATCAACAATGTGCTGGTAGGAAATTGAGCTTAACCCTGTATATCCTGGCTCCTTTTGTACCACATTGCTATACACAATTCTATAACATGCCTCTGAATTGCACTGTAAAGTTCAAACTGGATATGGGGAGGGATCTGCACTGCTCATCTGCCCTCTAGTACTGTTGTCATGAAGGGTGCCCATCCAGTCTTTTCATTCACTAACTCCTCCAGGTAGTCCGCACTCTCAGCTAAATGAAAGCAGTCACAACCCTCTTCATTCACTGAACCTGGGGATTGTCATTTGCCAGGCTACCCAGTTGTGCCTCCCCATGTGGGCCATCAGGCAAGCCCGATGGAAGTCTTGCCTACTGGACCCCCAGGTTACTGCAACACTGTGCCAGGGAGAGTCACAAGGCTTCATGTTGCTACACTGCCCAACATTATATTCCTTCTGGATGTATTCCCTCCCTCAGGATGTCGGCAGAGATATTTTTGTCCCTGCTACGTTTCTAACATTTTATTCCAACTCTTTCTATATCCAAGACTCAAGCACTATGTGTCATCAAAAATTCTGAAAAAGTCCAATGAATTTCTTTAGAGGAACTAAATGAATTACCCTTAGGGTGGTAAACACCACACATAAAATCCATTTATTGAAAGAAAAAAAGGAAAATTAGCTTCTACGCATGAGAAAAATGTGACTGATCCCACATCAATAGAATGCAAGGGTGTAGGCAGCAAGCACACTCACTGTACACATTTGTGTACAGGTTGTTTTTTTTTGAGTACCTCTCCCAAACCACATGCCTTTTTGTTACCATTATCATTTCAGTTTAGACTACTAGAATAAGTGTAGGCCCCTTAGTAGTATCTATATCTGATTAAACGTATATTGTTTATAACATAGATCTGTATACAATCTGTTTAGAGAGCTTAGATGAGTCATCTGACAAACTGATTTTTTTAATGGGGGAGCAGCAGCTGGAGAGGATGTGTGCATTTCCTAAAGGGGGGAGTTGGAAAGGATGTGTACAGTTTTTAAAATGCGGGGTGCAGCAGTTGGAGTGTGTGTACAAAATAGAAATTTGTGGCTACACCCCTGATAGAATGCCCCCCCACACACACACACATGTACATGCTTCCGTTTGAAACTATAGTTGTTTTTTGCCATGAAAGATTTTATTGAGGTATTCAACATTAAACATTACAGTTAGTAAAAACAACCATTGACATTACAATGTCAAATTACAACATGGATTTGACAACAATATTTAACACAGCATGCAATTCTAATTAGTAGACACAACTTCCAGGATGTAAACTCTTTTGCAAGCAGTTAATGTTTACATTTGAAAAAGGGTAACCACATCCGATTGAACACTTCTGCTCCGTCTATGAGCATATGGCTTATCCTTTTATTACTGTGTTACTGCTGTAACTGTACCATTCTTCTAAAGCTGCAATTGTTTCAGAGTTCCAGTATCTCAGCAATTGATGCTTAACACCTAGAGCTGCAGCTAATATCTATGTTTGCTGAAGTTTTCTAAGATTGAGAGATTGACCCCTGCATGCATTCATGAAAGGAACACGTGCCCCTTCTACAGGTAATCACCTGGTTATTCGCAAAGTTACGCGTGAGGGCAGTCCAGGGGTGTGTCTGGGGGTCGTTCCCACATGCTACGCCATTCATGTTGGCGTGGAATGCTGACTGAGGGGATGCAGGATATGGCAGGAAGCACTCAGCTGTATCCTCTGTGCACCCCCCACGGATGACACCCACCGGCCATGGCGGAAATATATATACAGTGGCAATGCTGCCCAGCCCTCCAGTCAGGAAGAAAAGGCCGGGAGCGGCCATTTGGGCACTCGCCTGTACTTTACAATAATTCTGGTCCTGCGCATCGGGTGGAGCAGGGGATCCAATATGGGACCCAGGACGGGCATCTGATTGGATGTCCCGTGTGTCCCTCAATTGCTCCTCATGTTAGTGCATGCGTGGGGGCGGGGCCATGGATAGGCACCCTGCCAGGGCTCGAGGTTTTGCATACTACACACCCTGAGCCTGTCCCTGGGTGCGTAGCCACAGGTATGCACGAATTTTGCATACCTGGCTCGCAGTAGTGCACAATGCCCCAATATGTGTGTTAGATTAGCATTCAGTTCTTCACATCTCCAGCAGGGGCCCCCGTGTTACAAAACCTCATATGCTACAGTTTCTGAGGAGTGTAGTAATATGAATGAAGGATTTTCAACTGGATTAACCTTCCTTGAGTTTCTACATGCGATCTAAGTGCGAGAACTAGACACAAGCTCATTCTTCTGTTGACAAAGATCTGTTTAATTCTTTTCCCCACTTTTCTTTTGTATCTTTTTATGTTGGCTTGTGCCTGTGCGCAAACCAACATCTTGCAGTAGCAGCAGATTTCGGAGGTGTGTCAGTGTAGGCGAATGCAGGGCATGCTTTAGTAGGTGTGTCCCTCATTCCCCAATAAGCCAGCATGCAGGCACTCACACAAGAAATATGTAAAGTGGTTAAAACTTGTAAAGAAAGTGCTGCTGCAATGAGAGACAAGCTCGTCATGCAGCGGCACAATAACACGCCTCCCGATGTGCCTTTCCTGGTGAAGTATTTCAATAAACATGGTGGCAGTGGCTGCCACCACCTGCAACACAATGCCTACAAAGTCGACTTCAGGGGTGCCCAATCCCCCTGTCGGCATGCTAAATAACTCCCCCCAAGACTGTGTGGCACACTGGGCGCCCACCCCAGTGTGCCTCCCCGTAATCAAAGCCGACCGTCATCAGCATGTTCCGCCCCGCCCCCATTCTGTGTCACACTGGGAGCCCACCTCAGTGTGGCCAACATCATCCCCCTAAAGTCATGGGGCACACTGAGAGCCCACCCCAGTGTGCACAATGGTTTTTCATACACCTGTAAAAAAACAAAACTGTCTGCAGTGTTCATTTTTTTTTTTTTAAATTACCTGAAAAAAAGAAAATGGTCCCTTGCCGTGGGATCCCCTTCCCCAACCCGCAACCACCCTCTGCGCACCCCACCTCCCCACACCCCCATACTTGCCTCCGGAGCCCAGCGCGATGATCTTTGGTGGACCGGGAACATGTCTGGACTCTTCAAAGCTGACCGCGAACTGAAGAAATGCCGGTAAGCTGTATGATGGCATAAATGTTTTTTTTTCCAACTTAGGTGGATATCTCAGCCATTTTTTGGAATTTTGCCTCCAAAATTTCAACATGGGGTGCTTGGGATCCCACCTCATGAACACATGCACTGTCATCTCGTTATTCCGCCCCGAAAGGTCATTTTGTGGTCACTGCACAAAATCACCTTTCAGGACCAATTAACAAAATGACAATGCCACTTTTCATAAGGTGGGGTCCCAAAAACCCTATCTTGCAAATTTGGTGGAAAAATTCCAAAAAATGACCGTGTTACGAGCGTCCATTGCGCAGTTTCAATGCACGCTTGTAACTTTGACAATTTTGAATATTTTCACTCCAGATTTTCAACACTGCCCTTATTTCATACCTCCTTATGAACAGTACAGCTGTCATTTTTCACATCTTGCCTGAAATGTGTTTTCACGCATGTGGCACACAATGGCGCTGTCGCTGTGCAAAATCAATGTTCAGAACACATTAACAAAATCACAGTGACACTGTTCATGAGTGGAGGTCCTAAAATGCCTATGTTGAAAATCTGGTAAAAAAATACCCAAAATAATTGCGTTACGGGCATGCATTGCACAGTTTCTATACACACTCGTGACAACACCAATTTTTCATGTTTTCACTCCAGATTTTCACCATTGTCATTTTTGTACACCTCCTTATGAACAGTACAGCTGTCATTTTTCACATCCTGCCTGAAATGTGTTTTCACACGTGTCACACAATGGCGCTGTCGCTGTGGGAAATCAATGTTCAGGCCAGATTAACAAAATCACAGTGATACTGTTCATGACTGGAGTTCCCAAAATGCCTATGTTGAAAATATGGTTAAACAAATCCCCAAAATAATTGCTTTACGGGCGTGCATTGCGCAGTTTCTACGCATACTCATGATGTCACCAATTTTTCGTATTTTCACTCCAGATTTTCAACAATGCCATTTTTTACACCTTCTCAAGAACAGTACAGCTGTTATTTTTCACATCCTACTCAAAATGTGTGTATCCCCTAGATGGCGCTATCCCAGGGGCTACTACCCCTGCCTGATTTGCCACTAACAGGTTGAGGGGCCTGGATCCGATGGCGGGTGCCTCCACCCAGAGGTCAGGGTTTGCAATAGTTAAACTAACTTGGTCACAGCCCTCTGGGACACTGCAACCCCCATTTCTTCCCACTAGTGGCCCACACAATATATCAGAATAACCTTCACAGTATACACTTACCCCCAGGACTGGTTCAGGCACTGGGACCCCTGTAAAATAAGATACAGTGCAACAATCACAGTACAATACTTTAACATAGACAAATACCTCAGGCAGTATAACTTTGCTGAAACAAGCAGCTCTGATTTATTTAGGGGATATAACAAGGACAGGGGGAAATCAGGTTAATTAGCTTATCACTTTACTCATCTACCTATGGCTCTGTGCACAGGCCTATCCCTACCAGTTACTGTCCCTGGGTACCCAAGCCCTAGTGGCTAGTCCAAATCGTGGCAGCTGGTAGGGCCCTTTCATGCAGAGAAAAGAAAAATTAGTTAAACAGTCAGCAGTACAATAATTCCATTTGGATTCAATGTGGCAATTCAACAGAGAGCGACCCTGAATTAGTACTCACGACCTCCAAACAAGATAGGGTCCTTCAACGTCAGCAGGGCTACTCTTGAGCTCCACGAGACTCCTCACACATTTATATGACAAACTGCAACAGGCAAAAGTCCTTTAATGGCAGCAGGATTCACTTGAGCTACACAAGCCTCCTCACACATTTATATGGTAAACAGTCACAGGCAAAAGTCCTTTAATGGCAGCAGGATTCACTTGAGCTACACAAGCCTCCTCACACATTTATATGGTAAACAGTCACAGGCAAAATCCTTTAATGGCAGCAGGATTCACTTGAGCTACACAAGCCTCCTCACACATTTATATGGTAAAAAGAAAGTACTATACCAGGCAGGCTGCTTCTCTATCCCGATCGCAATTACTGCACAATACCCGGGAGAACACACAGCAGATTCAGTTCCTGACAGACCGAGCACAATTCAGCAATTTCTCCAGTCTTCTACAGGGTGAGCCTGGTTTCTACTCTTCAGATATCCTTTGATTCTCTTCACAGGATGGATTCAGTCCTAACAAGCAGTTACACAAGCTGCAGACTGGAACTGGGGCCTTACAGCGTTTCCGACTAAAACTGCACACCGAAAAGCACAGGGCTCCTTCCTCTTCACTGCCAGAGCTCAACTGAAACTCCAGCAGACAAAACTGGGCACTTCCTTTGAGTTCCTCCCAGTTCTTGGCTGGATTGGCTGTCACTCACAATAGACTGCCCCTGTTGGTCCAAAAAGGCGCCGAAGTCCAAACTACATCTCCCAGAGTCACTGCCCATACAATCCTCTTGTGGCTGGCTCAGATTACGAGTCCAAGTTCTGATTCGTCCAAAGCACCATTTTAGAGCTACCTTAACCCACACTGATTGGTCCAGTTCAGCAGTTCAAAACTAGAATGGGGAACTAGGCAAACACAGTTCTGACTGCAAAGAAAGCAGGTTAGACAAACTGTATTTTCATTATTACTCTAAATGATTTCTGGCAAACAGTTACATCTTTCAGATAGGTTCCTTTTGCACTCTTAGTGACTGCAAAATTGGAGTGAATTGGCAGCAGCTCGAGTGGTACTCAAGCAGAGAAGCACACAGTCCCCCCATACAAACTAATTATGTCTGCAAGCAGACAGCTCTTAAAGAGACAGTACCAGAGGCTCTAAAAATACTCACTGATAAATGGCTTAAACGCCAAACACCATTCAGGCTTGAAGCATTCAAGCAAGCTCCTGGAAGTCTTTTGGGAACCCCCATTTGCAGGGGGTTACACCTTCCTGGTTTGGGAAAGCTTGACGTCGCCAGCAAGTCACCCATAAGTTTCAACTGCAACCATATACATTTGCATTAGTCTCACACATGTAATCATCAGTCAATATATCATTTTACCAAGAACACATTTTTGAAATATTGCAGTATGTCACTCTTTACACAGTATTACACACACATTGTACCATAACTCAAGTTATTACCTCTTGTACATGAAACCTGAAGAGAGGGGGCCCTTCCCTATCAGTTACCTTGGGGCTGGACGCGGCAAGGGCACCATACTTAGAGGACAACACAAGTAACTTGGAGTTAGCACTGACGCTCAGTTTGGGCAATGAGCTCGGGGACACATACACTCCTTTATGGACAACATGGAGAGGCAAGTCCACAGGCCTCCCAAGGGAATCATAACTGAGGTGCACCACAGGCTTTACAGCTCGACCAGTCTTTCTAGGGGGAACTGTTACAGTCTCTGCACTCTGAGCCTCATTTTCAGCATTGTCCTCCATGTCAGGGGAGTCTCCATGGGGGTAGAGAGGCTAGAACTTGGGGCACTTTCAGCTCCAGGAGTTACAGTTTCTGGAGTCCACAACATTTGGCTCGCATGGAGAGCTTTTGACACTGGCAGTGGACTGTCAGGGCACTCAAAATACTCTTCTTGTTCTGGTATATCACCAGTCTGCCCCAATCCATCATTTTCCTCCCTGAAAGCTCAAACAGTTCAACCATGCACAATGATTCCATTTCATCTGATCTGATGCTTTGCACTTCACTTTCTGGGAGCACTGGCTCCAGGGACGAAGCTTGGGGCTTGACGAGTCCAGAAGGCCCAGCTTCATCTCCAGTATTGACTAGGGATTGCCCCAAACAATTGACTCAGTTCGTAAGAAGGATAGTATTCAAAGTCACTCTCACTTTCTTCTGATATGGACTGACAGTCATGCTCAACTGGGACTTGTGGAGGGAACACTTTAACTCTGCTTCTGTAGGTGCAGACTTTCTTGATCTTTTCTTGCAGCAGCTCTAGTCACTGGTCCAGAGGGGCATCTTCTGGGGGCTCAGACTCAATCAAGATTTGTCCAATGGGCAGTAAATGATTTCTATGCATTGTTTTACATCTTTTGAATTATTCTCAGGCCTTACTTTGTACACGGAGATCATCTAGTTTGCCCACTACAATGTGAGGGAGATGGTGCCATCTGTCAGCAATCTTGTGTTTGCCATGCAGTCCCAGATTTCTTAGCAATACCTGATCTCCTCCTGGAGTTCCTGTGCTTTCACCTTTTATCATACCTTTCTTTGTTGGCCAGATTTCTTTTGGCAGCCATGGTTTGAGCCAGTTAGTACGCATGAGTTAGCTGGGCCTTTAACTTTTGCACATACTGTAAATAGTTGTCAGCTTGAACCCCATCAGGAGAGACTCCAAAACACACATCTACCGGTAGTCGAGCTTCTTTCCAAACATCAGGCGGCAGGGGAGAACCCAGTGGCATCACTTTTGGTGCAGTTATAAGCATGTACCGGGTGCTAATTTGTTGGCTCCATCTAGGCTTGTCCTTTGGGTGCAGGGTGCCTAGCATATCTAGCAAAGGCGGTTGAAAGCGTTCAGGCTGTGGGTCCCCTGGGGTGGTAAGGAGTGGTTCTGGACTTCGTGACTCCCACAGAGAAAGCATCTTTGATCAGACGACTCTCAAAGTCTCTCCTTGATCAGAATGGATTCTTTGTGGAGCCCATAGTGAACAAAAAGTTTTCTACAAGTACTTTGGCCACAGTGGATGTTTTCTGGTCTTTGTGGGAAAGCTTGGGCATATCTCGTGAAATGGTCAGTGACCACCAGCACATTACTGATATTTCTTTGATCTGACTCCAAACTCAGAAAATCAATACAGACCAGCTCCATGGGTGCACTGGTGGTGATGTTAACAAGGGGCAGCCCTCTGGGGCAAAGCTTTCCTCTGTAAGCAGCGACTACAAGTTCGAATAGTTGATCCACATAGGCCCCATCTTAGGCCAACAGAATCTGGATCTCACCAAGTCAAGTGTTCTGTCTATACCAAGGTGCCCCATGTGGTTGTGCAAGGACATCAGTACTGAGTCTCGAAAGGCAGTGGGCAGCACTAGTTGTTGTTTGTCTACTTGTCCCCCTCTGTCTACTGTTTCTCTGTATAACAGTTTATTGATCAGTTTCAACTTAAGACCTTCTTTGTATAACAGTGCAGTTCTCAAATCAGTGGAGCGTAATTTGGACACATCTTTTCCTGCATAGAGGGCTTCTAAAGCTGCTTTGATCATGGGATCACGGGATTGAGCCCGCCAATACTGGTCATTGTCCAGCTGAGGCAGTGCACCAATGTCTATTGCAGAAAAGTGGCAATAAGCAGCAGGTATGTAATTCTCAGAGGGTCCCAAGCAATCCACCATGCAGTCCATCTGTCCTGCGGACATTTGTTCCTCCCTGTCAAACGTCCGGCAGAGTGCCCGAATGTCAGGTTCTGCCAATCTGACCCAATCATTCTAGGGAACAGGCCTCCGGGAGAGAGCATCAGCATCTATGTGGTTCAGACCTGCTCGGTATTCAAGAGCATAGTCATATGTAGATAATGCAGAAAGCCACCTATGTCCAGTGGCATCCAACTTAGCTGAGGTCTGCACATAGGTCAAAGGATTATTGTCAGTTTTTACTAGTATTTTAGCTCCATACAAGTACTCATGGAATTGGTCAACAATAGCCCACTTCAAAGCTAGGAACTCTAATTTATGTACAGGATAGTTCTTTTCGGATGGGGTCAGGCTTCTACTGGCAAAGGCCACTGGTCTCAGGCCATTCTCGTGCTCTTGGTACAGCACAGCCCCCAACCCTTGCAAGCTAGCATCAGTGTGCAGGACATAAGGTTTTCTTGGATCGGCATAGGCCAGCACTGGAGCATGGGTAAGTTGATATATGATCTCATGAAAAGCAGTCTCACAATCAGGAGTCCAGCGGGCCCCAAATACTTCACTCGGACGAAAATACACTCTTTCAGTCTTGAGGGACGCTGACTTTTGGTATTTTTTGTGGGTTGGGGGATACCCTTGAGTAAGGTTAAGTAAAGGGCGGATCACTCTTGAATAGTCCTTGATGAAACGCCGATAATAACCACAGAATCCCAGGAATCTTTGCAGTTCTTAGATTTTTGGGCTGTGGCCAGGTGGTCAAGGCCTCAACTTTACTTGGGTCGGCTCTATTCCTCGGTGGATACTATGTGTCCCACATACTTTACTGATGTTTGAAAGAATTGACACTTATCAATGGACAGTTTAAGGCCAAAGTCCTCCAGTCGGTCCAATACCTTAAATAATCTGCTCTCATGTTCCTCCAGTGAGCTGCCAAACACAACATCATCTAGGTATACCAGGCACTTAGTAGTTCATGTCCCCCACTGCACGCCCATCAATCGTTGAAAAGTGGCTGGGGCACCTGAAATCCCTTGAGGCATCCTCATGAATTCATGAAGCCAAGCGGACAGATAAAGGCTGTCTTCTCACGGTCCTCTGGGGCCATCGGGATCTGGTAGTACACTGCGGAGATCCAGCACAGAGAACCACTTGCTCCCCGTTTAGGCAGTCCAAAGCATCCTGAATGCGGGGCATTGTGTACTGATCAGGGATAGTCCGCCGGTTTAAGATGCGATAATCCATGCACATCCTTACTGTCCCATTCCTTTTCCTCACTACCACAATGGGGGAAGCATAAGGGCTTCTGGATTCTTGTATTACACCAGCAGCTAACATCTCTTGCAGATGCCGTCTCACATCATCTATGTCAGCAGGGGCCAGGCGTTGAGACCTCTCATGAAATGGTCTTTCGTCATGCAGCCGGATATTGTGCTCAGCTCCTTGCATGCATCCTACGTCCCATTCCTTTAAAGAAAACACCTGGTCTCTCTGGGCAAGCTTCTCACTGTTCCTCACTTTCCATTCAGCTGGCAATGGGGAGTCGCCGAAATCAAACAAGTCAGGCGTTACTCTATCATTCTTCCTCAAACTCTTGCTGCTGGGTAGCACTGCAGTGTCTGCACAATGCACATTAGCCAGGATGCAACCTCTATTTACTCGAATGTCTCTTTCGGACACATTATGAACTTGGACCATTACCCTTCTGGCATAAGCATGGGCTCTAGCGGGCAAAATACTAGGCTTGACCAGCAGTCCCTCTGGCAATTTTCCATCGCCTGGTGCATCCAACATTAATATTTTATTCTTAACATCCTTTCTGATACGGACCTCTCCTGTAAGGTACACTGGGCATTTGGCGCAGGATCAGAGACTCAGGATCCTTCTTCCATACAATTCCGACCGGTTCCTCTGGTTCTATTTTTCAGCATCTCTCTGTGCCTCATAGGCCTTCTTAATTAAAGCTGGAACTCTTAAAGCTACTAGTCTTTGACCCCTGTTTTTCATAACACAACTGTGCCAGCCTTCCGAACATATGAGCATTTGTTCCAATCAACGAAGGGACACCATCATACAGTCCAGTGGGGGACACACTAAGGCTAGGGTCTCTACTTGTTCGCCACCCAGCCACGGAGGTGGGGAAAGACAGCCAAATTTGGATATACCCGGAATAGGGTAGGCCTTCTCACTTAACCCCATACATGCAGTCCTTCTAATGGTTAAGGGCACGTCTGACAAATGCTTCTGATACCAATCCTGGAACATAATTCACTTGGGAGCCACTGTCTAATACAGCTCTTGTAGACATTCCATTCACCTTTACAGTGGTCTCCATGGAGGGACCCACTATTCTGGACCAGTCTGGAGAGGCGGTGGGGGGCCTGGGCAACTGAGCTTGCCACAAAAAGACGCGAGTTAGCATTTTTGGTGCCCTCACTGGGATCATTTTGTGCACCTCTTAACCACTGATTTGTTCTCCGAAGCTCTCCTTGTAGCCTATATGCAACTTTGTCAGTTTCTTTTGGGGACCGGCATTCCCTCTTCATGTGCCCATCCTTCCCACAATTATAGCAAAACATACTTTCTGGAGTTTGAGCTGGCCGAGGCGCCACACTGGGAGCCAGGGCGGGGGTACTACTAACTGGAAACCTTGGTGCCATCTCTGTCTCTGCGTGATAAGCATTTGGAGACATCTCGTCAGTTTCTCCACTTCCATGGTCAAGGAATTGAGTTTGGAGCTGTTATCAGCAGGAGATACATGGGTGGTACCCACCCCCATAGCAGATGCAGTCGGATATAGGTCGGGGCCTGTACTTGCAGGCGTGGCCTTCATAAAGGGACTGTTTTTGAATTCCCGGATCTCTCTCAACAGTTCGCCCCATTGTGGCATATCTTTTTCCTTGTCAGAGCACTCATTGACTGCCAACCTCTGCCCCTGAACTTCACTTGATGGGCCACCCTCAGTCACTCGGGTCGTAGCGCAGCTATTGGTGCAGGTCCTCCCGAGTCGCCTTTTCTCAACTCCCTAATTTCTCTCATTAACTCATCATAGGAGGGTGGGATTCCAGTTGATTTGCCAGGTGAACTGAAGCAACAGCAGTTCTGAGAACGGGCAGACTTAAGGATCCTGTCCAGCCTGGTTCAGTCCAATTCAATCGCTGGCAACTACCCTTTCTGAGGCATTCTGAAACAATTTTTCCAGCCGAGATACATACACAGACAACAACTCCCCTTGGTACTGTTGTGCATTTCTTACTCTCCACCATAGATCCTCATCAGAATCTGGGCTCCCATACACATTCTCCAAGGCCTCACGATAGGCCTGTGCAGTCACTTCAGGGTTACTGGCCCGTTTAGCACGGATGGTAGCCAGGGCAGGACCTCGGAGGCTCTCACTAACCCTCTTTCGCTTTTCGGCTTCCGAGCATTGCCATTCTAGCACTTGGGGGGCAACATAGTCTATCCAGGTCTCCCAGTCATCCTCCCCTTGGGGGGTGGGGAGGGTGCCAGAGAAGATCCTCAACCTTCGGTAAGAGTCGTGACTAATGGCAGGTGCAGAAATAGGAGTCTGCATTGGTTCAGCCACCATTACGGGTACTGGAGCGGGAGAGGGTGTTGGGGGAGGAACACCCCCAGGTGGCAAGAATAGTTTCTTCAAGTCCTCCACAGTTTTCCCTTCCCCCAGCAACCATTTAGCAAATTTCTCCTCAAAAGTTTCAGACAGTGGTGGGGGCTCATTCCCCGGGGTCTTTACTGTCCTTAGTTATCACTCTCCAGGCAGTGAGGGCTCCCTCTGGGGTAATGGTCTGTGGCACTTTGGAGCTATCTATGGGATCCTTAAACTCTACTAGGGCCAGGAAAGTGTGGGTGAGCAGATTAGCATGCCGACCCACCACCACAGGGTTTTGTAAACCTTCCACCTTGGAAAGTACTCCCTGTACAGTGTCCGTATTGATACCAGGGATGTCCAGGATAAGCATAGCATTTTGGGGGTCAATCTCCTCCCAGTACACCACTCCACCAGCCGTGCACAGCCACTTCTGTCGGGGTACCCATTTTTTTTCTTAACAGTGGTCTGTAAATATGGCCACTAGAGGACACACAATCCCAGCGGTGAGCCTCCAAAATGTAACCCCTAGATGGCGCTATCCCAGGGGCTACTACCCTGCCTGATTTGCCACTAACAGGTTGAGGGGCCTGGATCCGATGGCAGGTGCCTCCACCCAGAGGTCAGGGTTTGCAATAGTTAAACTAACTTGGTCACAGCCCTCTGGGACACTGCAACCCCATTTCTTCCACTAGTGGCCCACACAATATATCAGAATTACCTTCACAGTATACACTTACCCCAGGACTGGTTCAGGCACTGGGACCCCTGTAAAATAAGATACAGTGCAACAATCACAGTACAATACTTTAACATAGACAAATACCTCAGGCAGTAACTTTGCTGAAACAAGCAGCTCTGATTTATTTAGGGGATATAACAAGGACGGGAAATCAGGTTAATTAGCTTATCACTTTACTCATCTACCTATGGCTCTGTGCATAGCCTATCCTTACCAGTTACTGTCCCTGGGTACCCTAGCCCTAGTGGCTAGTCCAAACCGTGGCAGCTGGTAGGGGCCCTTTCACGAGAGAAAAGAAAAATTAGTTAAACAGTCAGCAGAACAATAATTCCATTTGGATTCAATGTGGCAATTCAACAGAGGCGACCCTGAATTGTACTCACGACCTCCAAACAAGATAGGGTCCTTCAAGCATCCAGCAGGGCTACTCTAGCTCACGAGACTCCTCACACATTTATATGACAAACTGCAACAGGCAAAAGTCCTTTAATGGCAGCAGGATTCACTTGAGCTACACAAGCCTCCTCACACATTTATATGGTAAACAGTCACAGGCAAAAGTCCTTTAATGGCAGCAGGATTCACTTGAGCTACACAAGCCTCCTCACACATTTATATGGTAAACAGTCACAGGCAAAATCTTTAATGGCAGCAGGATTCACTTGAGCTACACAAGCCTCCCTCACACATTTATATGGTAAAAGAAAGTACTATACCAGGCAGGCTGCTTCTCTATCCCGATCGCAATTACTGCACAATACCCGGGAGAACACACAGCAGATTCAGTTCCTGACAGACTGAGCCAATTCAGCAATTTCTCCAGTCTTCTACAGGTGAGCCTGGTTTCTACTCTTCAGATATCCTTTGATTCTCTTCACAGGACGGTTCAGTCCTAACAAGCAGTTAGACAAGCTGCAGACTGGAACTTCGGGGCCTTACGTTTCCGACTAAAACTGCACACACCGAAAAAGCACAGGGCTCCTTCCTCTTCACTGCCAGAGCTCAACTGAAGCTCCAGCAGACAAACTGGGCACTTCCTTTGAGTTCCTCCCAGTTCTTGGCTGGATTGGCTGTCACTCACAATAGACTGCCCTGTTGGTCCAAAAAGGCCAAGTCCAAACTACATCTCCCAGAGTCACTGCCCATACATTCCTCTTGTGGCTGGCCCAGATTACGAGTCCAAGTTCTGATTCGTCCAAGGCACCATTTTAGAGCTACCTTAACCCACACTGATTGGTCCAGTTCAGCAGTTCAAAACTAGAATGGGAACTAGGCAAACACAGTTCTGACTGCAAAGAAAGTAGGTTAGACAAACTGTATTTTCATTATTACTCTAAATGATTTCTGGCAAACAGTTACATCTTTCAGATAGGTTCCCTTTGCACTCTAGTGACTGCAAAATTGGAGTGAATTGGCAGCAGCTGGAGTGGTACTCAAGCAGAAGCACAGTCCCCCCATACAAAATTATGTCTGCAAGCAGACAGCTCTTAAAGAGACAGTACCAGAGGCTCTAAAAACACTCACTGATAAATGGCTTAAAGCCTAAACACCATTCAGGCTTGGAGCATCAGCCAGCTCCTGAAGTCTTTTGGGAACCCCCATTTGCAGGGGGGTTACATGTGTTTTCACACCTGTGGCGCCAAAATGCACAGTCACTGTGCAAAATCACCTTTCGGCAAACAAACTCATAGTGCCACTGTTCATGAGGTGGGGTCACAAACAGCCCATGTTGAAAATCTGGAATGAAAATACCAACGCATGCCCTAGGCATTAGGGTTTACAACCGTAATGCCCCACCCTGTACAGACTGACAGGTGTCAGGGGTTTGACTTGGCATTGTCGTCTGTAATGCTCACGCCATTATACCCCCCCACCCTGCAGCCAGTGACAGGCGTCGATGTGTGCCCTGGACTCTTCAGCCCCAACATTCACCCCATTCTCCTACACTGCACCCATGTCAGTATATTTCCTTATGGAATGGGGTAAGTGTAAGGCCCGAAAACCCCAAGGCACATCGCAGCACTTGTCGGTCTCTGTGGGGTAGGGTGAGGTGAAATGGCATGAGCATTATGGCCAACGACACAAACGCACACCCCAATGCCTGTCACTCTCTGCATGATGGGGCTGGGGTCAGTGTCAGTTCACTACTTCACTGCCATTCCTACTGTGAATCTCTCTAACTCCTGCACTACCAATGCCAGTGCCAGCAAGCCAGCATTCGGCATTGACAAATGCTTGTCTAAACCTGAGTCATTGCCATTAGTTGAGAATTTATATACTGTACTTAACGTGCACTGAAGCTATGGCTGTGCACACCAGAGGAAGGGAGCACTGTGGGGCTGAAAGTCAGCGACCATATTTTTCTCACATGTGTAAAGTATTTAAGTCTGTGGGAGGGCAGATATTCTCCTTAAAAATGGTGTGTACTGTTTGAAAACATGAGAATACATAAGTAGTTTCATATTTTACTTTATCATTTGTCTATGTATAGAATAATGCTCAGGCATGTGTGTGTTATGAGTTTTTTCTTTTTTACACACCCAAGGTATGTGATGACCCATAAATCTTGAGAGCGAAGCTTGTTACACTCAGTTATTACGGTGTTTGACAGCAACTGAACTCCAGTTGATAAAGGGCTACCTAGTTTTTATGTACAGAATTATATATGGACAGTAGTGCATTGTGAGGTTTTGTTTTATTTTTTTACATGTCTAAGATGTGTTGCTCAATAAATCTCAAGAGTGAAGCTCAAGGAGGTTTGCAAGTTAACACACACACCAAGGGTGTTTTTTAAAAAAAATAATTCTACTGCCCAGAATTTATGGGTGCTAAAGCCAAAGGTGCACTGCTGAGTTTGGTTTGTCATGAAAGTGAAACTAAGTTCCTCAACAAGGCTATGGTTAATCTAGTGCAGAAGAGGAGAAAACTGTGACAAATTCCATAATACGTGGGTCATAATACGTACTCGTGTATTACAGAGTTTGAAAGTACTTGGTTTTAACCAGTAATTATATTGTACTACTGCAGTACAGGAACATTTGCAGTTCTTTCAGAAAGTTTATTTTTGCCTTTATTTTTTAGTTGATTTTGGGGGTGGGGTGGAGGTGGTAAGTTCTTATAGGGCTTTGCAGGTGTTTGGGACTGATGTGCATAATGTTCTTTTTTTTTTACTCAAAATTTATTTTTATTATTATTATTATTCTATACTCGTCCAATGTCCATTGGCCAGGTTATTGCGCAGCCCTGTTGCCTAGCCTGGGCCCCAGAGAACCCCATCTCACCCCCCCCAATCAATATCGAGCTGAAGTTGGTGGCAGTGTGGATTCCTTATGCTGAGTGGGTGGGCAGCATTGGACCTGAGCATGGCAGCATCATCCAGTGGTTTGCTGGAGTTTTCTCCCCTTCTGTTCCCTCCCCCTAAACTCTGGGCCATGAACATGTTACAAGGTATGCAATGGCTGTGAGCACCCCAAGGCCCTTGCAGCTCCCCTCCCACTGCCAAACCTGTCTGATCTAAGCCAGTTAAGCTCCCCTAGGGGGTGCACCTACAGCGGGGGATGGGATGAGCCATCACCTGGAGAAGGTGAGTGTCCTCAGGGATGCTCAGTCCTCCTCCATCTGGTCAGTCACCGACAGCCCAGGCTTGATTCTGAGCCCAGGTCACTGGTGCTACGAGAGGTGTCCCTACCACTGCGGCTTCCGGTGGACCAACAGTTGATATTAATAACATCTCTGCTACATAGGTTAAATACTATTTACCCTTCTGTAAGTAAGTACAATTTTATTTAAATATGGCGCCCAATCCCAGAGGCTTTGGGTGCCTTACAGGTAGTACAAGCAGGGTTTAAAGGCAACAAACAAGATACAAACATACATAATAAATTAATAAATAAATCAGTACTATTAAAATCAGCTAAAACTTTCTGAGAGCGCTTTCCAAAAAAGGTAGGTCTTCAGGCCCCTTTTAAATGCCTCCAACCACGGGTCCTCCCTCAAAGATTTTGGAAGCGAGTTCCAGAGGGCCTAGCCGGCCACCTCAAAGGAGTGATCTCCCGAGGTTTTCAGCCTGGCCCTCGGAACCTCTAGGAGGCCCTTGGTTGAGGAGCGGTGGGAACCGACCAGGACGGCAGGAGTAAGGAGGTCAGACAGATAACCAGGGCCCAAGCCATTTAGGGCTTTATAGGTGAGCAAGCCCACCTTGAAGATGATCCTCTGTCTGACAGGTAGCCAGTGCAGATCTCGCTGGACCGAGGTTACATGACAGGACCAGAGCAGGCCCGTCAGCAACCTGGCCGCTGCATTCTGCACCAGCTGCAGTTGGTGAAGGTTCACTTCACTGACCCCGAAGTATAGAACATTACAGTAGTCCAGGCTGGATGTCACAAAAGCACATACCAGTGAGGGAAGGTCTTCTGACGGAATCAAAGGTTTAATTCGGCGACATTCCTTAGGTGGTAGAAGCCACACTGGACCACAGATGCCACCTGGGCATCAAGTGTCAGTCTGTAGTCAAGGATGATGCCCAAATTTTTCACCTTGGAGGATGCCATCAACGGGGTAGATCCCAGGACCAAACCTGTCACCATTCCGGAGGCACCCCCATCATGTCAGCGACCAGGCTCAATCACCAGCACCTCCGTCTTGTTGGGGTTCAGCCTCAGCCAGTTAGAGGACATCCAGTCCTGAATTTTGGTCAGGCATTTATTCAGCACTTCGGCACCATCTGATCCAGGGGCCAATGACATATACAGCTGGGTATCATCTGCATAGCAGTGGAAACCCAAACTGTATTGTCTAATGAGCTCACCCAGGGGCAGTATGTACACCACAAACAGCATCAGCAAAAGGATCGAGTCTTGAGGAACTCCACGTGACAGGGGCTTCGAGGAGGAGGAGAAATTCCCCATCACTACTCGCTGCCTCCTGTCAGAGAGAAAGGACTCAAACCACTGGATGACAGTTCCAGTGAGTCCACTACATACTCTGAGGTGATCCAAAAGCACGATGTGGTCCATGGTGTCAAATGCTGATGAGAGATTGAGGAGGACAAGAATTAACTGTTCCCCTCTATCCCTCACCTTGAGGAGGTCATTTTGCACCCGAACCAGCGCTGTTTCCATGCCTAGCCCTAACACTGGACTGGAATGGCTCACAGATGTCAGAGGCCGCGAGGTGTGCCTCAAGCTGCGGAGCCACCACTTTCTCAACAACTTTTCCTAGGAATGGGAGGTTGGAGATAGGTTTATAATTCGCCAGGACATCAGGGTCGAGAGATGGTTTCTTCAGAAGTGGCCTCACCAATGCCTCCTTCAAGGTGTCGGGAGGGGAAAAGCCCCTCTGAGAGCGAGCACCGGACTATTCTGATGAACACTGGATCAATTGTCTTGGCACATCCCACTAGGAGATGAGTCGGGCCAGAGTCCAGTTCACAAGAGGTGGGCCACAGCTTCGAAATCACCCCTACGACCTCAGCCACCTCCACCGGCCAACACTCCCCCCCAAACAACAGCTGTGCTCCTGCTCCAACCAGGCTGACCACTGCAGGACTGGTCTGATACCACTGGGGAGATCCCAGCCTGAACAGAGGACACCATGTCTGAGAAGAACAGAGCTAACTCTGTGCACAAGGTGCTTGAAAATGCCCTTTTCGGCCGTAGACAGACTGGGCGCAAATAGTCTGTCCACAGTCTGAAATAGCTGAGCTGGTCTGTTCCTCCCAGCAGCAATCTCCCTGTACAGGAACTCTGCCTGCTTATGGTTGATTGCCCCTTGATAGTCATTATAGTGATTTCTCAAGGCCAGTCTGTCCTCAGTGGACTGGGACCTCTGCTAACAACACTCCAACTTCTGATCCTTGGTCTTCATCTCCTGGAGAGCCCCATCAAACCAAGGGAGCCTCAAGTGAGAAGACCTGGATCTTATATGGACTGGTGCAATGGCATTGAGCACCTTGGAAATGGCTCTATTATAGGCCGCTACCACCTCGGCCATGCCAATCGCACATGCAGCACTCACACCAGTAAAGTCTACTGCTGCCAAAAGTCCCTCTGGGGACAATCCCCTTAAAGAGCAGTAGCTGACCATCTCTACAGGGGAGGAATATGGGGGGGGGGGCCCAAACGAGAACTCCACTGTACAATGATCTGATCGCTTGGTCCAATCACTCCTGAGGTCAGTGACCTCAAGCCCCAGTGAGAATACCAAGTCCAAGGTGTGGCCATGTTGATGGATCACAGAGGCAACAACCTGTGCCAGGCCCAGAGATGTCATTATCTGAAGAAGGTCATATCCAAAATGCAAGGATTCATCGTCAATCCAGGTGCTGAAGTCCCCCAGAGTCAGCCATCTAGGCAACTCCAAAACCCTGTTGGCGATGAAGTCCGCTACCTCCTTCAGGAATTCTCCCCCCTACCGTCCCGGAGGACGGTACACAAGCAGAATCCTGCAGCCTGCACCTGGACCCCCACACACTGTCACACATTCAAACGACGAGGTAGAACTCATCAGGTGTATGGAGAAGTTCAAGCTTGATCCCCTGCCCCTATGTTCCCTCCTCGGGCAATGCAAACGGAGTACCTGGCGGGGACCGATACCTCCAAAATTGGACCTGCATCATCCCCAACCATTCTCCATAATGCAAGCCAGATCAACTGAGGAAATCAAGTCTGCCATATTTGTGGTCTTATTCTTTACTGATCTGGCATTGCACAGTACAGCCTGGAGGGGACTAGCGGGCTACTGCAGGCCCTCTAGCTACCTGGCCACGCGGTCCGGTAGGAGCCCTGAGGACAGGAGCCAACCATGTCGGGCCTCTCTCATGGCTCCGTTTAACCCCAGGGTGTCTCTTATTTCTGTCCATCCTAATACTGTTCACCTCCACTGCACACACAGTGCCCTGCCACATGCAATCATGTGACCTGATGTAGATCTTTTGGGAAACCCAATTGGCCAAATCCCATTTTATGAACACTTGTATACTAACTAATTTTCCCTCAATGAACACCCTGCATAATGGGCTCAGCAAACAGAAACAGTAAGCATATCCTGGGGCTGCAGGCTATGGAGAAAGACACAATCTTATTAGAGTATTACGAGCCCTCGATGCTTCATGGAGCCCTGCTGGTATATTACTTGGAGGAAATAAATTGCAAATAAAATAAAGAGTGGTGCAGCCTGCTCTGCTTGCCAGAGCAAACTGGGAAAAGGCGCGTGCACACACACACACACACACACACACACACTCCCAGCAGCTTTTACAAATTGCTTGCTTATTTTTAATCATCTAATTCTAGTGTGTGTGTGTGTGTCTGTGTGTGTGTGTGAGAGATACATTTACTTTTGAATCCGAAAGCTTAGCACTGTTATAAAACCAGAGGGTCACTAATGACATCCATCTTTCTTTCTCTTTGTACTTATTATGTGCATGTCAGCTGCCCCCTCCAAAAAAACTGTTCATGTTTACTTACACTATAGATTGAAGCAGCACTGTCGGCCAGTTGAAGTGCGCCTTTTCCTGCATGTGAGACACTCATATTCTGAAAGAGTATCTTACACGCAGCTGCCTGGAAATGGACACATTCAGGGACGTTTTCAAACATTTTAAAGAGCACCACATTCTGTGCTTTTTCTGAAGCCCCCCCACACACACAACACCAGTAGCTTTCCTAAGCAGTAGTTGAAATTGCCAGTTTGTATAATACTCTCATTCCTATTTTTTGAAGGGGAAAAGACTGTAAATCCTTGCTCAGAGGAGCTGGCCACCTGATCTCTTCCCCTTCCAGCTGCTCAATCAATAAAGCTCCATCTCCATGCTGCCCCCATGCCCTGACTTCTGACACACAGGAGTTTGTAGAGCATGATGGCATGCTCCGTTGGTATCAATCGGAGTGCAGTTTAAAAGATCCATTTTTATGTTTTTGAGGCCACTTGCGGCAAGTCAAAGCCACAACTCAACTAATACGGCTCCCTCTGACTGATCAGTCACAGCCAACCCAGGCTCATTCCGGTACATGAGTTGCCTATGTCAGAGCTCGACATGCTGATGCTGAGCCAGTGGGCAGCGCCACAGCCTCCGATTCAACCAAAAACTGAAAAAGGGAAGAGGCTCAGTGCAGTGCTAGATTCCCATGCCTACAAAGCACTGCATGTAAACAGGAGAACCTAGCCAGGTGGGGATAGCACACAACGTCACTAGAAAGGTCAGTCGCACACAGGAGAATACGAGAGGGGTGCTGATGCAGGGCTGCCAACCCACTTCACAAACTAAGTACAAATACCACACTCCACAGCAGTTCATGACTCTCAGGCATTGCAGTTTAAAAATGACTTTAATGTAGCAGCTCCAGAGTATCAGACTAGAATCCCATGCCCAGCGCTTCAGCCTGATCCAGGTCTTCGTCAGGGGGCAGATCTAGTGGCCATCAAGTGTGTCCACCTTTTAATTTAACCCTTGCTGTGCCACGGACTGATACTCTGAGTAAAAACCGGGTTTAGATCTGTTTGAATTTAGTGACTGAGTACTGGTTTTGCTTTTTTCTACAGTAAGCGAATTCCACCTGATCTAAAAACTATACATATGTATGTATCATATATGAGCATCAACTCTGTGCCATATTTTGGAAATGAGTTAATGTATTATGCAAATGTGTTGCAGAGCATACCTGTTTAAAGGTGGACACACCTGACAGCCACTAGATTCGTCCCCTGATGAAGAGCCTGATAGGGCTGAAGTGCCGGGCGTGGGATTCTAGTCAGCTACTCTGGAGCTGCTGCATCAAAGTCATTTTAACTGCAATGCCTGCGAGTCATGAACTGCTGTGGAGTACGGTATTCGTACTTAGTTTGGGGATAGCACACAACCTCCACAGTAGCTGTGCAGACAGACTAGGCAAGAACATCTATACAGACTGGATGGGCCAAGCCATCCTTTTCTGCTGACAAATTCTATGTTTCTACATAGTTAAATAAACCTTAATCCTTATTTTACTCACAAAAAACTGAAATCTTGATGGTGCCTACAGTACAGTCCATGTTTTGTGCACAGCTGGTAGCTGCTACGTGTATATTACATTAGCTCTCCCATAAAAAAAAGCATTACTTACAGTCCCAAATGCTCGTAAACCAGTCTGAAAATGCACTTGCCCTAGCTGCTTGAAAGTCTATTAAGTTAGTCTCTCTCCCCATGTTGTTCATAACATTATAAATTATGCCATCATAACTATTCTGGCTTATTTTACACTTTCCAGACACTTATAACCAAATGTGTGTGTCTCATGTAAACTGTTCTAAAATTCTGACGTTCTAAGTTCAGTTGGCAGGGCCTGTTTCCCACACCAGGGTTTCTCTTATACTCTACAAAACTTTTCACACTCGGTCTTCCTTGGAGTGGAGGAAGACTGAGAAAACTCTTCTGAGGTTATACGCAGTAACAATGTAAATCTGGCCCTGCTTACTGATACCTGGTTGCAGTGTTCAGCAAAGGCGGTAGTCTTTTACTCAGTAAGGTATGATGACCAGGGGTTACATTAACAGTCTGTTAATTCCCCCCGGGGTATAATGTGCACAAGGCACAATGGAGTGCCATGTGCCCCAAGAGGGTGATTAACTGACTGTTAACATTACCCCTGGGAGTACTTCATTACTGTTACTGAAATTGGGTTCGGTATAAAAATGATTTATGTTTGAATTCAGAGAGTTGGTTGACGTTCTTCTGTCATAAAGTTCTGCTAGTTTATTAACAAATGATTAATGCATGGCTTTTGGAATCTGAGGATCCAATCAGGAGGCTGGGTTCTGCATGGAATTGCTAACTAGGAGGTGCAAGTGCAATATTATTGATTTTCAAGCCCCTCATATTTCTTAGCACCTTAATTAAGGGCAGGTGCAATTTTCAGATTGATTCATGAGCATTTGCAATTGAAAGTAATGCTTTTTTACGAGCGAGCGAGTGTAATACAGCCACTACTAATTGTGCAATAAAACAAAATTTACGGGACTGAGATGTATGCACCATCAAGATTTAATTTTTGATTCACACTATGAAGCAACTTACATTCAACCTCCAACGCAGGCAGAACTCTTTCTGGAGCCATGGCAACCCTGGGATGCATAAGCCCTCGACAGACATGCATCTGGAACAAGCTGTGGATGAGGACATCATGAACCTAGGGCAGGCCATGAGGAGTGTGACTTATCCGCTATAGACTTCCATACTCGTACTACTTTCCAGGCACTGTTTAACAGTGGACTACATAACACTGCACTGGCTGGTTACCAAACAGTTGGGGCCAGATTGGGTCCTTAACAAGTATTTGTTTATTGCCATTGTTTTTGTATTGAGCAATGTAATGACCTTACTAGATTCACTGGAATGTGATTATATGTACAAATTGTTCAGTGAAGTCGAGTTATAACAAAAAAAAAGAAACAGATGACATTTTTTGCTAAGTGATATAAAGACTGAGGTTTATTTAAATATCCGGTGTAGTTTGTGGGCTCTCTCTTCTTGTATAGGTTGTTGTTAGTTGTTTAACCAGGACTAGCACATTAAGCTGAAAGCTTTTTTACTGGTGTGACCTGGGAGCACAGGGAAGTTAACAGGGTCACACAGTCTGCAAGCGGAAGCTGTGAGATTCAAACCCAGGTCTGGTCTGCTGGATGTCACCAGATTTGCAGCTCAGAGCCTTAAACCACTGCGCTATACTGCCTCCCTGGTTCAATCCAGTCACATTTTAATGTTTGTAATGGGGATTTCACAGTTGTTTGGAGACCCTTCCCTTCCCTACTAAGTTAAGTCAGACATCGTTAAACTATTACTCTAACAATAGGACTTAGTACTAAATAGAAAATCTGTGCAATGGGACAGGAAGAAGAACATTTATTTAATTGTAACAATCTACAAAGCTAACACGTGTGTGTGTGTGTGTGTGTGTGTGTGTGTGTGTGTGTGTGCGCGCGCGCGGGTATCATTTCCTTAGTGAAGGTGACATTTGATTCACTTTTCTACCCCATGTCTCTTGCTGGCCAGCCCATGTTTACATATCCAGTTGAGAACTACACTGATTCGGCCATCAACTCAGCGACTAGCACTACTGTAATAGAGTGATGACATTATCTGCCAGTGACACAGCTGTGTGATATTGTTTATCTAGTGCTCAGTGCAAAGCACTGTGGGTCGCAATCTGAAAATCTGTGTGTGTGAGTGTGTGTACATGAATGTGCATTTGGCCAGGTAATGTATGACTAACAACAGAAACTACCTATTTCTGAAAGCAAAGCACCACCTTAAATACCAATTTTTTTTGGGGGGGGGTGAGATCTGGGGCTATAATCCCCATTTCCCCCATTTTCTCCTCCTGTTACCCTCCTCAGGAAGACATGCTAGAGGGCTGAATTCTGAGATATGAGGTGAGGGAGTCAACAGAGGCATGGGAGGACAGTGTCCGCTGCCCTTATCGCTTTAGTCAGGAGGTTCCCATACAAAACTTAAATAATAAATAATGGTGGAGCTTGAGGGATGGTGGCAGTGCATCACACTGCCACTAGGGGCACCAGAGGTAACGTACAAACCCCAGTATCCCACAGTGGGACCAGCTGGGGGAAACAGAGAGAAGAAGTGGCTCCACTCCCCAGGAGGGTGGCCACAGGTCACTCAACGTTTGTGCACCCCCTGCCAACTGACTGCAGAGGGACACTGACAATGCAGCTTAGAAAGCGGTTGCTCACCTGCACTCCTGGTTGGAGGAAGGGTGCAGCCGTGGAAGCCCTGAACAGCAAGGTGGTGGGGTGGAGAACCATAAGTGGGATAAACAGAAATTAAAAAAAAAAATACACAAAGGAGCCTGGGTTATCCGCACAGATCATGGAGAGCAAAAGTCTGCTACATAAGGCCACCTGATGAATGAGATTAGCCCAAACTGGCTCAAGAGGGCCTTTAACCAGATGAGCCCAGGAGCTAAATCAAAGCCGGCCTTTTACTGTGCATCTGTAAACATAAACAAGTTGCTTCCTGCACTTGGAGTAGATTGATCATGGTCCCAAGCTATTTCCCTAATAGCCTTTATTGAACTGTTGGCCATTCCAATTGAGTGTTTAACCCTGCGATATAAATATCAATACATCACGCTGGTGCAATAACAAAAATCACCCGCTCTAATTTCTGTTTGCCAGGGTAGGGCCATTGATCCTCTCCGAGCCTATTGCTGCGCTGGAGCTCTAACAACAGCAAGTCAATGCCGACGTGAATTAGTAGAGGACAGTGCTAATTCAATCACCGTATTTATAGGAACAATTAGCTTTTATCACTCGCCTCAGTCTGGAGCGCTGCACTAAGAATCTGAGAGACTCCAAACATCCGCTTACTGTTCCCAAACCATAGCATGATGATAGAAGAGCCGACTACATAGCTACCTTCGGAGCAGCTTGCTCTGCTACAGCTACAGCCCTCTTTTCACAAAGTATGACCTTTCTAATTTTTATTATCTACATTATACATTATGTAAGTCCACAGAGTCTCTGAGATGTATCCCCTATGGTATAATAGTGTAATTTCCTGAAAGTTTGAGTACAATGACCAGGGCTCGCAGACAGTTTGCCATTTTGCATGTAACTCCAGGGCAATTTCCCTTTGTTTTCGTGTAGACTACATTACTTCCCATGGAAGCTGAAATGCTGTTTTCCCAGTGCAAGTTTATGGGAACAATTTACCCTACATGACTGCGAAGTGACGCTACGGTCACCAGGGCGCTCAGAGCAGCACATGCACGCGCTGTGTGTGTGTGTGTGTGTGTGCAGTGTGTATGTGTAGCACTAATAAAATTCACAGGAAAAAAATAAAAATAATCCTTTCTTTATGACATCATTATAATTTCCACAGCAGCACAATGTGATGTCACAAACAAAGGAATGTGATGTCATGTTAGGTGTAGACAAGCAGCCAGAGCAGATAAGGTCTAGGGGGCACGGGGCAGGGATCTTGTTTTAATGTTGATCTCCATAGTTACAAGAAAATGGGATGGGCTGCCTGACAGTCCAATGGAAGTGCGTTATGCTTCCATGCTAACAGCCTGAGGTTGGGAGTGAGCTTGGGGGTCGTCACTCAGGCTACCAGGTTTGAAGAACATGCTGCCATCCAAGTCAGGATTGGGTGGTAGTGTGTCCAGTGCTGTAGTGGTTTCTGCTGGTTGGTTAGGGAGCTTGCTTTCCCAGCGGGAGCATGATGCATGCACTTGAGTGACACCCCCTAGATGCTTTGTTTGCCACCTGGGAACCGGGAAAGAAATGCAGCAGGAAAACACTTGATCACAACCGGATAAAGATTTGCCCCTTGAAGCCCTGCACCACCAACCATGGTATCCATCTCCACCAAATCCTGGTCCCCAGAGGGACTTCTGGCAGGGTTCAAAGATAGAGCCCTAAAAACCCTGTCATGGGGGAACAAGCCATGTGGTAAATACTTGGAGAAGTTGGGCGACAAGGCTTGGGGGGGGGCAGACCAGACAGGGGCAGGCCAGAGTAGCAGAATAATCATTTAAATAAAAAAAAGAAAGGAGGGAGGCTAATTTCTGGAAATATATAAAAAATAAGAGAACATGCATCTAAAAACGATAATTTTCAAGGTTTTCACTGACATGCTGCTGGTATTTCAGCAGCATCAAACAGATTAAAGAAGCAGAGAGTGAAGCCAGTCCAAATTAATTCATGGGCATTTATATATGCGTCCCATGATGCTTTGCATTATTGGGGTATGTACAATTTGTGTTTTCTTTAAAATTTGGCTGCATGGCCAATATCCTCCAGGATAATCCTTGCCCCAGTGCATATGCTCTGGGGTCCTTTTGTAGATCAAACAGAGCCGACATAAAAAGGGAAAATCAAGAAAGAAGCACACAAAAAACATGCAGTGTTAATAAAAAGCCCTGCGGTGGGTTATTCCCCAAACTCCTCCACTGCTGATGGCAGCAATGATGGGCTCTCAGCGAACGTTATTACAACCTTATGCTCCAATCAGGGCAGTAACAGCTTGCTAACAACTTGTTACTGATTAAGGCTTTTATACATGTTACTCAGTCCTCCGAGGTTGACATCATGTCATCTCTAGGCACACTGCAGGCCTAGGGAAAAAGGAACCTACTGGGCAGATGGTGGGGGTGGGGGTGGAGGCAGTGTTCAACATTACAGGTCACCCTCATTTGATTAAAGAACAGAGCTTAAAATCTTTAGATAGAAATAAATGGACAACTCAAACAATGGCCCAAACAGTTCCCATGGCAACATCCTAATTTCCAAGGATAATTGAAATGTTAGCAAGTTGGTTTCAGTAATAGCTTTGTGTCTCATGTTAATACATTATCCTTCTGCTGAGGAGGGGCCCACTCAGCGGTGCGAGCAAAACTCTTTCATTGATTACAACCTGCCCACACCGTTTCATTTGCTTGTCACTATAAACTATAAATCCCCCTCGTGGGGACTGCTGGGGAGAGAAACTTGGGCCCTGGTAGTATTAACAGGGATCCAGTACCCTATTCATAATGTGTTTGCAGAAATTGCTGGTGGTGTAAATACTCCACAGCTGTGGCTTGTGGTTGTCATTACGACAATTCAAAAGAACTTTGACCATACAGAAACCAGAAATTACAAATATATACAGTATGTATGTACACGTCAATCTATCTGACAGTGTCCATCCGTCAACAGTATCTGTAGTATCTATCTATCTATTGACAGTATCTAGCTGTCTATCTATATATCTATCTGGCTATCAACAGTATCTACCTATCTGTCTGTCTATCTATCTATATCTGTCTGTCTATCTAAAGACAGTATCTATCTACAAACAATATCTGTCTGTCTGTCTGTCTGTTTATCTATCTACCTAACCTGCCAAGCTGGTAACATTTTAAGTATCCTTGAAATGCATGATGTTGCCATGGGAACTGTTTGGGCTCTTTGATTAGGACCTATAATATATATTAATTGCAAAAAACTATGTTAATGCATACATTGGGGTTACAAAGCCACAAAAGGAGGAAACTGCAGTGTTAGGGTTTTTTTTAGCCCTAATGTCCACTCCCCTCCCCCAGCCCCTACATTATCGCCAGCCCACTGGCACAGTGGCAGGTCTGTAGCTTGTGATACTGGCGACTCTGGTTTGCCCCCAATGCCTGCATCGGAGGGCCGGTAGATTGAGGATTGAACATCTCAAAGGATGCTCTCCTCCTTCATAACAGAGGGAGGGATGTGTGTCCCATTACACTACCTCCCCCGGTGACCACAGGGGGAGGCACTAGTGAGCAGTGGGAGGGGAAAGTATGTGCATGGGTGTGATAGGCATGTTAGCATCTGATGGTGCATGGTGCACTCCTGGTGGGATTGATGAAACTGGGAAAAACTGCCCGCCAATTGAGGAAGTGATGCTCCACCCACCAGCCATTTCTGCTTGGGCTCCTACATTCCCCGAAGGCTGACCTCAGGAGGACCCCTACTGTGGGCAACTGGATTTTGTATAGAAGCTGCCTAGGGGGCTGAAGGCAGAACCCTGCCTTGTGGGGGAAGGGGCAAACCTGGGGGACAACACAGCAGTGTACTGAGATTACCCAGAGATTCCTGGGAGATCAGGCCAGGAGGCATTCCAAGCACAGGGTAGGTGTCACTGACAGCAGCCGAAGGAGGCCCCGGCTGGTGGGCCATGTGTAGGTAAAGAAGAATTATAAAAGAAGATATCATGTTACCTTGTGAGCTAGGTATGTCACAGATGATATCTTGCCCCATTGCTTACATCACAATGCATACTAAACCAATCAGACAACAGCTTTCACAATGCTTCTGACATCACAATAGTCATGTAAAGCACTGAGCCCAGCAACTGAAATAAAAGAGAAACAGTTAAAGAGCCTCTGATGCCACTGTGACAGTTCTGAAAACATATACTATGTAGACACAATTCAGCTTGTATTTTATATTTTTTCTGTAATTTTCCCTCTTACTTCTTTATTACTAAGGACATTTGCATGTAAACAGCATCGCTGCCTTATCTGTTCTGGCTGTTTGCCTACACCTGACATCACAGTTCTGTTTATGACATCACAATTTGTTGCTGTGGAGATAATTATGAAGCCATAAACAGAGGATTATGATGTCAGGTGTAGGCAGGCAGAAACAGCAGATTTCAGACTAAAGGACAGTAATCCTCTTTCATACAGCTGTCCTCAGTAGTAAAGAAAACAGGGAAAGCCTTATAGAAAATATATGAAACATAAACTGAATTGTATCCAAATCTCACTTTTTTTTCCAAGTTTTTCTAATGGTGTTGGGTTCTTTAAATCTTTATACAAACAGAAGATTTTAAAGTTATAACTAGTAAACCGATTTTTAAATTGAATATGCCATGGTCTGACTCAAAATATGTAATTTATCTTCACTCATGTCATGAGTTATGGTCCTGCACCCTCACTTGTGAAGCTAAGCTGTCAAGCCACTGCATATCATGTGTGTGCCCATATATATTCTTATATCCATATATATATATATATATAGAGAGAGAGAGAGAGAGAGAATAATGGATGGGGAAAGGTTTGATATGAGAATTTAATGCACACCCGAGCTGTGGGATGCTACATAAACCCCGAGGCGTAGCCCGAGGGGTTTATCAAAGCATCCCACAACAAGGGTGTGCATTACATTCTCATATGAAACACCCTCCCCATCTTTTATTTTTTATAATAACAGGCCAGCAATTTTTCTCCAGCAGTTTGGGAGACTGTTGGCCCCGCCCACATACAGAATGTTGACCAATGAGTCAGCAGCATAGTTTGACTGGCATGGCTCATGAATGCTCGTAATCAACCAGCCGTTGTTATGGAAAATATCAACCTGGTCAGTACATTGAGAGAAATTGCTGGTCAGTTATATATATATATATATATATATATATATATATATATATCTAATAGATGTACCACTCACAGGGTGTCTTGATCAGCTCTGATATACCCTGCACTTGGTGTCGTCAACCGCCCAATTATTAAGTATATCAGGCGTGACCACTACCTCAGAGTGGTTCATCTATCTTATAAAATGTCAAAACTGTTTTGGAGGGGGTAAAAGTGCAGGTGTGCGGTCGCTCTTGATATACGCACGGTCATGTGATGCTCATCATCCAATGAAACAACAACAATTTCCCTACCCATTTTATAAATATATATATATATATATGTATATATATATATATATATATATAGTCTGGCAGTATAGCCTAGAGGTTAGAGTAACGAGCCTGGCACATACAGCAGACCAGACCTTGGTCTGATTCTCACAACCTCCACTTACATACTGTGTGACTCTGAGCAAGTCACTTTTTTTTTTTTCAATTATTTAACCAGGAGTAGCACACTAAGCTGAAAGCTTGTTTACAGGTGTGACCTGGGAGCACAGGGAAGTTAAGTGACTTGCTCAGGATCACACAGTATGCAAGTGGGTGCTGTGGGATTCAACCCCAGGTCTCCAGATTTGCAGCTCAGAGCCTTAAACCACTGCGCTATACTACCGCCCAGTGCTCCCAGGTCACCCCTGAAAACAGGCACTTGTGCCTAGTGGGCCTTACCCGGTTACCAAAGACTAAAATAATAAAAAAAAAATGAAAAAAACAGAACCAGCATAATATTCTGTGGCAATTTGCATGTGCAACCCATGATGCTTTGCACTGTGTGGGCATGTGTGATTTTGTATTTCTGTGAAACTTGGCTTCCCAGCCAAATGCCCTTTGGGGTAACCATTGCCTCAGTGTTTGTGCACAGAGGTTCTTTGTCTTTTAAATAGTTTTTTGTTTTAATGGGGTTCACCACAACATAACCCAGACAGACCGTCTTAGGGTAGCTGGTTCATTCCACTGGGGTGTCAAACAGACGAGGTGTACTGATGAGTCTTGGTAGGACGAAACGCGTGTCTATGTCATCTGTTAGCACTCTTTTTAAACTGTGTGAGAGGCCTTTCGGCACCATGCAGTTCTGCTATAAGTTGAACCAGCATAATATTCTGTGGTGATTTGCATGTGCAGCCCATGATGCTTTGCATTGTGTGGGCACGTGTGATTTTGTATTTCCATAGATAGATATACTGTATATTGGGGATATGCAATGGCCAGACTCAAAATATGCAATTTATCTTTAAGAATATGGATCACGTGGTCAAGGTCAAGGGTTTCACCCTTTCTCAGGGTTGCTTTATGAGGGGCAGGTTATTCTAAATCAACCTGATCACATTCGGTGACTAGGAAGGTGTACAGCGCCTGACACATAAGGCACATTTACACAGCTGCTCCGCTCGCAATTTCCGACCGCAATTGTGCTGCCCCATCCCATGCTGACTCTGGTCACTGTTAAATTGCCACTCTCTGCACCGATGTATGTTGCAGTGGAGAGGGACAGTGCACAGGACAAAACCATCGGCACGAGCTGGGGAAGAAATCCAGTTTAGCTGTGCGCCAGAGCAAGTGGCACAGTCTTTCCACATGGCTGCTTAAGCCGCTCACTCCAGAACATGTCCTTAGTCCTGCAATGGCTCAGGGAGAGGATGAGAGGACAACTTACCACGCTACAGTAAGTGTTCAGATGGTAGCCTATATGCTGCTGCAACCTGTGCACTCAGGTTGCCGCACTGCAAAGGCAGCTGTGTAAACATGCCTTTTGTCTATTTGGAATTAGCAAGACTTTTGACACCGTGGTGCCTGATAAATGCCTGGTCAAAGTACACCAGTGCGGGTTACTCGATTCATACACAAGGGGAACTGCTGGCTTGGGGCAGAGAGCAGACAATTGTGGTTGCTGACTACTTCAAGTAGAGGAGTTCTTAGTAAGTCAGTGGAAGGAGGTAGTACAGTAAAGGCATACTCAATGGACATTCTATCTCCTTCTGCTGACAAATTCTATGTTTCTTAGTGGCACGCCTCAGGGACTGGTGGTGGGGCCACTACTGTTTCAAAATTTTTATTAATGATCTGGAAGCTGGATTCTCCTGCAGCCTGTTCCATTTTGGTGATGACACTAAGCTGGCCTGGCTGGGGAACTCCCCTGAGGATAGGAACAAACCACAGGAGAACCTGTGCAAGCTGGGTGACAGTTCGGACTCCTGGAGTCCGAGATTTAATGTAGCCAATGGCAAGGCACTACAATACACCTGGGGAGGAGAAACAGAGGTCAGACCTTGGACCTACACCTCCTGCTGCAGTGGAGGAGGGGGGCCTGGGGGTCAGTATAGACAAGGGGCTGAAACGTGACAAGCCATGTGTGGCTGCCACCAAGAAAGCTGTAAAAATGTTGAGGTACATTAACAGTGGGGTGACCAGCACAGCAGGGGAAGTAATCCTCCCACTATACAAGCCCCTAGTCTGGCCCCACTTGGAGAATTTACTGTTTATTTGTAACTTTTGAAAGGAAAGGCACAACTATTATAGTTTGTTTCCAGGTGTGTCCTGGGAGGGTTGCATGGGCCTGTTTTATTGGAAAGGGGAATGTTGGCCATGACGTTGAGGAAACTCCCCTGCACTTCATCAGTAAGTGCCACTGGATGTTTTACTGCCACCTGGACAGTGACCAGAGATGGGCAGATGCGACCTCGGGCTAGTATCTCATCCAAAGGATGGCACCTCACCAGCGCAGCACCCTCCTCATACTATACTATAGTGTCAGTTATGGGTATTCTCCCAAGTGCCTGGTGTGGGGTTAGAACCCACGACCATCTTATGGCCCCAGAGGCAAGTGTGCTGCCTATTAAGCCACTGACACTGAGTATTATGTGCAGTTCTGGGCCTCCCAATAAAAAAAAAAAAGGACACTAAAGTTGCAGGGGTGGTGGTGGTGGGGGCAATGCAGGGCCACTAAAGTGATCAGTGGTGTGGGGGACTAGAGCTAGCAAGAGGGGCTGGAGATCGTTAACATGCTACCATAGAGAAAAGCAGGGTGAGAGGGGACATGATCTCAGTCTTTTGCACACTCCAGGGTAATGACAAAGTCAAACAGATGGAAATGTTTGATCTGGTCTGCTCAGGGACTTGGGTTCCAAATGGGGAGTTGGAGCTGCACCACCAGTAAATCCCACTACTAACCCAAAGACAGTTCAACCATAACAATAGACACACAGTGAGAGCACTAAAATACCAAAGCTGTCTGCAGTGAAATGTTTTAAATGAATTTTGAGTCATAAATTCCTTTTTACAGCAGTTTAGGTAGCAGGAGTAGAACCTCAAGACGGAGATCCCCATGGAGGAACTTGCCCCTGAGCTCAAATGTGCTCAAGTCAAGGTAGCAATAGGAGACACTTCTCCTAAAGAGTGTTATACCCATGGGATGGGCACACAGTTTCAAATGTCGCCTGACCATTGAAGAGGAATGTCTTTGATAGAAACGGTTGATCCGAACACAAATAAAAAAGAAACTGCAAACTGCCTGGCAGCTAAAGGTCACAGTGACAACTGGGCACAGCTCTGGAGGGCAGCTTTCCAACTGCGAGACGTACTGTATGGCAAAACAGAGCTTGTTCACTATCTGCAGAATGTCTTCTGCTGTAAATTAAACCATGTTTAGAATTTCAGGCGAGTTTAACATAAACGTCTGCTAAAGCCCAGCAACGACAGGAATGGCAGAAACTAATCTTTTATTTGGGGGGAAGACACGGCTGAGGAAACTTTAATTTACCAGTTACCATTTCTCTCAGGTGTGACAGATCTCTAGCATACACTTACAGCACCATTTGCAATGCTACAAGGCCGGCTCCTGCATTTAATGTTTTTTTTTCTCATTTTCTGTTTCCAGTCCTGTATAACAAGCCTATATTTGCAATGAGCCAGATGCCACTGCACAGAGTGGGCTGCACTCTGTATCAAAAGCCCAAAACATCCCTAGCTGAGGTGAATCTGCACTCCAGATCTCAAATGTCTGCTTACTGGCTTCTAACTGCATGCCATAAACAAATAAACTAACATTTATGTGAGTTTTTTTGTTTTTGTGAAACAGAAAGATATGTAGACTGTTGACGTTTAGAGTTTGGGTGCTCCTGATTTCAAAACCGCTTCTTTTGTAGAATTACTTTCAGATGTTACACGGTCATGGCTTATCAGTGAGTTGTCAATGCACTGCATGGACTGCATTAGCAATGCATTCACATTGAAAATGAACATTCTAAGAGGCCGTCTTGAAACACGTTGTCTGCTTGGGCTGTTGACAAGTTAGTAATGCATTCCAAAGTTACTTAAATCCAGTCTATACTATAGATACTCCAGCAGCAACATACACCACCGCCATGTAAAGCTAAATGATTTATTTTACATAATATATTTTGTTCCGTATAATCTCTCGGCTCTGGTATAGAAATAATAAAAACTACTACAGGCCACTCAGCCTGACTTCAGTGTCGGGCAATGCTTTGGATGCCATTCTCAATGACAGAATAATAGAGCACTTACACCAAGGTTCTCCCCCCCCGCCCCCATTATGGCTTTATGAAACATAGAATCTGTTGGCAGAAAAAGTCCCGTTTGTCCACAGTGTTTGCCCATTCCTATCTAACCAATGCTGAATGAGAGCACCTTAGAGTCTCATCACTCCCCCATCGCCCCTCCCTTTTGGGTAAGATCTTTACACCCTTGTATCCGTATCACCCTCATTTGAATCCCTCCACTGATTTTTCACAGACCACCTCCTCTGACAGCCTATTCTAAGAATAGATAAACTGATAATCTCAGTCCCCACGTGAGGACTCCTCAGCTCATTCACTCTTACTGTGCTTCTCCATCCCCATCCTCACCTTGTTGTTTTCCAGCTTCTATTCTTACCTTGCCTATTATCACTTTTTCCTAGATCCTCCCACTATTTCCTTTCCTTACATATACTGTATATCCCCTGTTCTCCTTTTCTCTCCACTAACTTTGCTTTTTGTCTTTTAGATAATTCCTGAAGACCTATGGTTGAAACGTTGATTCTAACTCTATTTTCAGCAATCATTTAATGTTACCTTTTTGTTTAGAAAAAAAAAAATGGATCAATAAATTAAATAGATTAAAAGACCATTCTACGCCTAATGGTCATCATTGTGTGAAGAACAGTCATTGTTTATTCTGACAAAACAGTTATTTTATCACCAAGTTTTCGGAACTAGGTACTGAACTGCATCCTTAGCACAGTCGCTTCTGAAATCACTCGAATGCAGAACACAGAAATATAGACAATGATGGCAGAAAAAGCCCAATTCACAGCTTATCATTCTACTCTTTAGGCTATACTGCTAGTCCCAACTTTCAACTATATACAGCACAAGTTCCATCGACTGCCTGCTTTTAATTTACTGAAAACCTGGTGCTAACCGTAACCTATTTTATTCAATGTACATATTTGTAAATGATATTGCCAACTCTCTCATTGAAAGTTGCAATTTTCAGCCTCTGCAATGCATTTACTCAACATCTCTTTTTATAGGGGGTCCCAAATATACCAAGGCATGGATACTCAAACTGTGCACAGAAAGGGCACAAGTGGCTGCTCCTTGCAACTGAGTTGCGCCAGAGCAAAAAAGTGCTATATTCAGATGAGATGCACACTTGTGCATCCCATCTGAATATAACAAAAACAGTGAGCAGCGCAAATGGGGGCTGCCGTAGATGCGCCAGCATATCCCCTGCACAGTCTGAATACCTGGAATGGGGATGCACGGCACATCCTCGGGATGCACTGGGCACAAATTCCAGATATTCAGACTGACATATGCAAATGCGGCCATTGTGCATGCAAGGCGCAAATGGGGCCATTTATGCCGCTTTTTTTTATACTCTTTTTTCCTCCTGGTTTTTCCTACCCTCTTGAGCCTCTCCTTCAGGCCTCTCGCTGTCCACTGCCAGATCCCAGACCCATGATCTGCCCCTAGAGTGCCTACTCCCCTTCTCTGAACAGTAGGGTCTGTCTGGTGTCGGTGGTCTGAGGCGAGCGGAGAGGTCGTCATCCAGGACTGCAAGGGTGATTTTTCCTTGTTTCTGTTTTTGTCCCCTGTCCCATCCCCCTTGGGATGCCGGCGCTTGGGACTCAGTCCCGAGAGGTGACATGCTGACGCATGTCTAGCCTCTCATGCACCATCGATGTCCCCCTCCCAGCCCTAGTATCAGACAGCCCATCCCTTCAAAGACCGGTGCTTCCACCGACTCTGAGAGTGTCGGAGGCTGGTGCGTCCTGGGTATCCCACCCCTGAGGAAGGAGAGCATCCAGAGGGGTGCTCAATCCTCCCTCCCCTCAGCCCCTAGCTACCCGGGTCCGTTTTGAACCCGGGACTTTTCAAACACTAGCGTGCACATCGACCAACCCTAAGCGCCACTGGGCCAGCCCGCAATGGGGCAATTTGCATGTCATTATTACCCCCATTTGCATGCGGTTGGCAGGATGACCCAACAGGATGCGCCCGAGACCACATGGCGCAAATGTCAACAGACGTAAAAGGTTTCCCTGAGAATAGTGGTTCCTCCAGCCCGATCATATAGAAGAGCACAATGGTTCCCATCCAGGTAGTCAATGGTATCCACAGCCCCAATCATGTAATAAAATAATGAGGTCCTTATCCTAGTAGTCTTGTGGTACCCCTCCTTCCCGATGCAGGGTAACACATAAATTCCCAGTATCCCTGGTGGTCCAATGGACCCCCACCCACAATGGCACCCACAGCCCAACCCACTCCCCCCATCCCAGACCGACCACTCAGCCACGGAGCTGACAGGCAGCATATCGCTCCACACACCACCATGGCTGCCCGCCGACTGAGCTGTCAGTGAATGACAGTGTACTGTACATCTGTAAGTCCTTTGGTAAACACTGTCGACCAATGGGCTTGCAGTGTGTACTGTACACCTTCAGTCACAACTTTTTGACAGTGTTACCAATAGGCTTGGGTGTATAGTACACTGTCATTTACTGACAGCTCAGTTGGCGGGCAGCCATGGCGGTGTGTGGAGGATGTGTGCCCAGAGCTCTGTGGCCGAGTGGCCAGTCTGGGATGGGTGGCAGGTTGGGGCTTGTGGGTGGGGGGTCCACTGGACCACCAGGGATACTGGAAATTTGTTATGTTATCCTGTGATTGGTTTGGGGAAGGGGGGTACTGTTAGACAATAGGAGGATGACAAGACCCTTTGCATAATAAACGGATTCGAATGGGAGGGGGGTAGCACTAGACTACCAGGGATAAGGGACTTCATTATTTTATTACACAATCGGAGCTGGGGGGGGGGGTTAGTGCTGGACTACCAAGGTTGAGGAACATGTTTTACTCTTCTACATTATCAGGGCTGGGAGGGGGCTACTGGACTGCCAGGGAAGGGGAATGATTACTTTTTCTTTCACGATCGGGCTGAGGGGGTAGCCACCCTGGGGCTGGTGGCTGCTGTGCTATGCTGTGCAGTACAGCAGCCCGCCTGTGGGCGGCTACGACTTAGGCATGGTTTTTCCATGCCTAACTTTGTACAGCACATCTCTGGGATGTGCAGTGAATATGGAGATGTGCTGCATATGCAGGGGAACGCCCCCTCTGGATGAGCCGCATACATTATCTTTGCACAGCGGCGCATCCAGAATTGCATGGTGCATCACCCTCTTTTAAATATGGCCCAGGGGCGCATTTCAGAGATGTGCCGGGTGCATCTCCTTTGAATATCTGGGCCCAAGTACTTTAGTCCCTGCACTCTTTTGTGTGTCACTTCTTTCTTCCCATGTGAATTAATGTAATGATGTTTACATATCAACATGACTATGTTCATACTACTTGATACTGGTCTTTTAGCTTCTTGGACTTCAGATTCATTGCATTGCTATTACTGGTAGTTTACATTGCAAAGTGTTCCATTTTACACTTTCATTTCACCTCATATCGTACTTTTTTTATTTACTATGCTTTTTCGCTGCAGCTGACCGCCGATCATCTGCCTGGTCACGGACATCCTCGCTCCCACCTCCATTTTGCCTGTGCTCTTCCCTGAAACCCCTGGCTTAACCCCAAGGGGTGGGGTCATGGCACCAGCCCCGTATAGTGCCGCGATCCCGGTAACTAACTGGGAAAGTCAGCCAGGAGGCTAATTGAAGCCGGAAGCAGGCTTCATGGAGGCGGCCAACTGCGTAGATTTTTTCCTGTGTACAGGTCGGGGACATGCAATGACAACCAGCATCAGCCCCGCCCCCCCCACATGCTGGCGTTGCTGCTGTGGTACACCCGGCCTCTGCCAGGTGTCCATAGTGCACCGAACACACTACCCATCCTCCTCCCTGGAGAAGGAGAGCAGTCGTGGGATGCTCGATCCTTCACCCGGCCAGCCCTCCGGCAACCCGGGTCCATTCCCAAACCCGGATCGTCCGTGCCACAGGTCGGCACCCTGCCCCTGCACCAGCGGGCCACCTCATATCATACTTAACCTGAACTTAACTTAACTAAAGTATTGCCTGTTTTTATTTATTCTTTTTGCTGCCCCAACACCCCTCCCCCCAAAAAAACTATTAGTGAGCTAGATTATTCACATCTGGTTCACTTCATGCTGGCATTATTCATGATAAACCTTTGTTTTCTTCTCATTTCCCTGAGATGGCTATTTAAATAAAATAATGTACTGAAATTTCCATTTTTAAACCTATAGATTTTATGCCTAAGTGCCTTAAAATACTACTTTACTACTCTGGTGTCAAATATGTCTTTTTAACCCTTTTTGAACAACTCTGGCTTTACTTATTGTTAAAACCCTGGCATGGGTCATTATGAACTCAGTGAAGAGAATTTATATTTGCCAAGACTAATTTAATTATTTTTGTTAATAAAATGTAATGCTCCTATTGCTAATTCCAGAATAACTATGCACTATCAGCTAACTTAAGCTTAGCACAAGTGGATAACAATTGTGTTTTAAGATAACTCTTACAAGGGTTTATCAGTCTGTGATGAACACACTAGCCCAAATATATTCCAACATTTAAAATCTGTTCTTCTCTGATCAGGTATATTCTGTTTCAGTACTTCTAGGAGGTGTCCCAGTGGAGCTCCTAAAGGGGCCACCTTCTTGAACCCTTTCCGCAATTTTCTGATGAGCTCTTACCTACAGTTTGTTTCATGTGCCCTTAAAACCATTCTTTTAAACACCAGCCTGAATAGTGCTGAATGACATAGAGGTCTTCTCTGGAGCTGGCATATGAGTATACCTAACTTGTACTCCTAATTACACGAGATGTGGTAACACTAAGTTTTCTTTACTATACTGCAGTTACAATGTAACTACATTGCAGTTACATGCAACAAGCATGTAACTACAGTAAAGTTACCCCTGTTGCATGTAATTAGCGATCACCTACCCTGCAGTTACATTGAAACTGACACTTAAAGTATGAATCAAGATGCTATCACTATTATTATAATGCCTGAATTACTTTTAAGATGAGGGTATACCTCTCAGTGTTAGTCATATTTGCAACCCGAGTTCTTATTCATGCTGGGACACTTACTTGCTATATCTGTACCTAACAGCTATATGTGCTGCAGGGCTCTGACAGCACAATCTCACGTGCTGTGTTAACAGTCAGCTGGTTGTCACCCATTCTAATAGCTCTAGTGCTGGATCTTGGTTTTCTAGCTACCACTGGCTATTTAGAGCTTGGGCTTTTGCTCATTACCTACTGTTTCTGTTTTTCCCCCATTTCCCTGTCCTGTATTTTCACAGGATTTCATTTTCACCAATAACTTTAGTACTATTAACAAAAATTATTATTGTAAAATTCTTTATATTTATTGTAAAATCTCTGTACCACTGTCTTGTAATGCTTATAATCTGTTTCTGTTACTATCAATTACTTTCTGTGGATGTGGAGCCTTTGGAAATGAGTCTTTGACTCAAAGGGTTGTAATTACGAATTTACTAATAAATAAATATAAATACAATTCTGTTACAGTCACTGTACAGGACTAGGTAAGGACAAGGGGCATTTTAGATGGGCCTAAATTTCCTTTTCTGATGACAAACTCAACGTTTCTATGTTATACTATCTTTACTGTATATTTTGAGGTAACTGTTATAGATTACAGTGTTTTAACTTAGTGGTTTCCTTTTGGGTATCAAGATAAGTCTTTTTGTGTTTTACTCAACAATCTTACTTTGTTGATGGAGTTTTTTAGTGCATTACTGTGAGCTCATAGATTATTGCAAGTTGGAACGTACAGGGGCTTGGATGCCCTATCAAAGGAAAAAAGGTTCTCACATACCTGAACAAATATAAACTAAATATTGCCTTTCTGCCAGAGACACATCTTTCTCCTGTTGAAGCAAACTCATCAGAAATTGGATTGGCTTTGCAGAATGTAACTGCTTTAACACAACAAAAGAGGAGTTGTAACCCTAATAATAGTAACCTGAGAGTGGTCCATATTAATATTTGTAGTCTATTGAGGGAAATTGACCATTTAAGGGAATGGATTAATAAATATAGCCCTGAAGTGGTTATTATTACCGAGTCTTGGCTATCCGATAGGGTCTCTGATAGTATGGTTTATATTAATGGTTATAATTTATGGAGGAAAGATCGATCAAGAAGGGGTTGGGGAGTTATTATTTATGTACTTAGTTCTTTGGATGTTTCTACAGTTAATTGTCAAATGGATTGGGGTGGATCTGAAGTTCTTCCTTTATTGCTTAATCTACCGTTTAGTAAACCTTTGCTACTATTGGAATCTATCGTCCTCAAAAGCCAGTATTGATGTGTTTCCAGGTTTTACAGGATTTTTGGGTGATTGTTTAAGCAGATATGAGATTATGTTATGTGGGGACATGAATGTAGATTGGAAAACTGTAGATGTTAATCACAGTATTATTGAGATGTGTAATTCTCTGGGCATGACTCAGTTAATAGCTGAAGTAACTAGAGTGAATTCCAAACAACCACTTTCCTCTACAATTTTAGATTTATTGTTTACCACTGAACCAATTAGGTATATTGCTAGTGGTGTTCTTCCAGATTCTTTTTCGGACCATCAGATGATATATGCTATTAGAAATCAAAAAAGAATTCAGAGAGTAGTAAAAACAGTTTATTATAGATCATTTAAACATTTTGATTATGTAAATTTTATGTTAGATTTGGATGAGTTTAATTGGGGAAGGTTGGATTTGGTTCCCACAGTTGCTGAAGCCTGGAGATTATTTCAGGAAGATTTTTTGACAATTTGTAATAGGCATGCCCCATTGAAAACTAGGAAAACAAAGTCTAATAATTCCCCTTGGTATAATTCTTATTTATTTAAAATTAAGAAACAGCGAGATAAGGCTTGGAAGGTGGCTAACAACACAAAATTGGATAATGATTGGGTGAAAACAAACAGATGCGAAACTATTATAATTATGAACTTAAGAAGGTCAAAAAGATTATTGTAATAGGAATTGAATTTTAACCTGATTAATGATCCAAGGAAGTTTTCAAGTTTTAAAAAGGTGAAAGGGGATCAACAAGTGGATTATCCTGAGAAGTTTAAATTGGGGGATGTTGAAGTCCCTATGGGCCTTCGGGTAGTGAATGGATTTAATGATCTTTTTATAGCAGTGGGAAAAAAGGCCTTACCACAGGTTAAGTCTTGTTTTTCTCCTTTAAATTCTGAAGGTAGAGTTATAGAGGCTGCTCCTTCGAAGGACAAGGAGTTTGTGTTTGAATTGATATCGCCATTTGATACACAAAATGCATTACTTTATATAAATACTAAGAAGGTTGGTGGATTGGATGGGATTCCTAGTATTTTGTTGAAATATGCTGCTCCGGTTATTTCTTATCCCCTGACTAGTATTTATAACATGTCTCTTATGAGTGGGGAAATTCCTGAAGTATGGAAATCGGCTAAAATTATTCCAGTTTATAAGAACGGACTTAGGTCTTTAATGGAGAACTATAGGCCTATATCATTATTACCAATAGTAGCTAAGGTTTTGAAAGATTGATAGCAAACAACTTCAATCTTATTTGGAAAATGGTAGGTTGATTAATAAGTTTCAATCTGGCTTTAGGCCCTTGCATGGTACAACCTCTGCCTTGTTGAAGGTTACTGGGGATATTCTGGATAGGGGATGTTGGTGGGAGCAATTTTGTAGATCTATCCAGGGCATTTGATACCCTGACCACGGCATCCTCCTGTCCAGACTACCTGCTTTGGGAATTTCAATGAAGGTGATTAGGTGGTTGGAGGCTTATTTAACTGGTAGGAATCAAATGGTTTCAGTGAATGGATGGGATTCTGGTTTTAGGGAGATAATATCTGGGGTACCCCAAGGATCTATTTTAGGTCCGATATTATTTAATTTATACATGAACAATTTTGTATTGACTAATTCTGATGTACAGTGTCATCTGTATGCAGACGATACTATTATCTATGTGGAAGGGTTATTGTTAACTCAGATAGAACTTACTCTCCAGAAAGCACTTGATGAGCTTCAGTTATTCTATAGAGAATCTAATCTTGTTCTTAATCCAAAAAAATCCCAGGTAATACTTTTTTCCAGGGAAAATAATGAGACTTATTCCAATTTGAGTCTGAGTGTAGTGACAGTGGATAACATTGCCCTAGAACAAGTCCAATGTTATAAATATTTAGGGATGTATATGGATAGATCATTGAACTGGACTTTCCATATAGAACAAACAATTAAAAAGGTTAATTGTCGTTTGGGTGCACTCTACAGAGTTAGGAATTATATGGATGTTAATGTAAGGAAACAGGTAGCTATGGCTACCTTGATCCCTTTGTTGGACTTTGGGGATATTATTTATACGGGGCTACCTCAACCCAGTTGGCTAGATTAGATGTTTCCTTTAATAAAATAGCTAGGTTTATTTTAGATGTTCCTAAGAGAACTCATAGGAAAGAGTTATACCAATCCTTAAATTGGATGAGTCCTAAAGACAGAAGGATATTTCATGTTTTGATATATATGGTTAAATTAGTTAGGGTAGGGTACCAGATTATATTACTGAGGAATTTCAGTTTAGGATAATTAGAGGAGGGTTAATGCCTGCTGTGGGTATGGAATTTGTTTTATGAGAAGAAGGACGAGTTGGGTAGAGAACATTTTTCATTTGGGTCCTAGTTTATGGAATTACTCCCAAGTTACCTGAGGCCAATTGGATCCAGCCCTAATTTGAGTGCAATAAAAAGCTGGTTTAAATCTGAAGCGGTCAAAAGGTTAAAAGATGATTAATTATGTAAGTTTTTATATATTTTGTCCTATAATAGGGCATATAACAGTATTTTAAATATGTAATTTTGTTGTATGTTGTCTGGGTGTATGTGTTATTGTAAATAATTTTTTTTTTCCTTTGTGTGTATTTTACGATTTTGATAATTATGTATGTATTTAAGTATGTGTTAAGGACCTCACTGGAAATGAGCTTGTCTCAGTTGAGCCTCCTATTCTTTTGCTTGTCAATTGAATAAAAATTTTTACTACTACTACTACTTACTACTACTACTAATAAGAAAAGGTGTTAACTTCAATAAAAGTTCTCATTTTGTCAACTCAGAGGGTCATTTTTACATTTTAACAGATATTCTTAATGGTAAAAAGGTCACCCTATAGCCAACCCAGTGGTGCTGAGGATTGAGGCGCTGGACACCACACCTCGCTCCACGCCGGCAACCTGGGTTCGGGAACAAGCCAGGGTCATCAGGGGTTGGCAGGGGAAGAGACAGATTGAGCATCCGTTGGACTGCTCTCCGTCTCCGGGGAGGGGGGGTATCATGCCTCGGTGCCTTAGCGGCCTCTAGCGATGGCTGGGGGTATTGCTGGGCACTGACAGACAAATGGAGGGACCTGCTGTGGTCGACGCTGGGGAGGAGTGCGTGCGGTAGCGCATGAGCTCCTGTCCATTGGCGTCATTGCACACCACGCACAAGGGGAGAACAAGGGAAAATTGTGCTCCAGTTGCGGCGGCATGATGGCTGTCTTCATGGGGAATTCCTCAGGCAAAGAACGTGGCACTGGATCCAGTCTGGGCGGATGAGTGTAGGGGAACTCTCTGCCTCCCCACCGCGGGGGGGTAATCCGTGGGAGTACGCCGCGGGTCAAGCCGAGGGATCCTCGAGACGGTGGCCGGAACCCCTAGAGGTAGCCTGGATGTGATAAGGTAGGCAGACTGGTCGCCCAGGGGAGAAAAAGTATAGCAAATAAAGGTCCCCCATGTAATGGTTTTGCGCTTACAACTGGATGGGCTAATTTTTTCACCAAACTGTTACTTGACGTAAATAAGTTTACAGATTGTGAATTGATTCTATGTGGTGACTTTAACAAAGTCAGCGATCCACTTTTTTAGACAGCCACCCCATAAAATGTTGCCTATATTAGTAAGTCCAGGAAAGCTTTCAAGACACTACTTGTAGTTCAAGGCTTGGGTTTATTAGATGCGCAGAGGACTGCACATTCCCAAGACAGAGACTGCTCTTTCTTCTCTGCCCATCATAACTCACTCAACAGGTTAGACTACATCTTTCTACCTTTGAAAATACGTAATGATCTAGTATGTATCGATTATGAATGCAGAATGATATCTGATTATAGTATGCTCAAAGCCACAGTACGTACAGACAACTCATTTTGCAAGCAGCCCAGGTGGAGAATTAACTCATCTCTTCTTCAGGATTCTAATTTCAAAGAGGGGTTCACTAAGGAGACCGCCACCTTGTTTGAAATAAATGATAATGGAGAAATGAACAAGCAGCGTTCATGGAAGGCTTTCAAAGTATTTATTAGAAGCAGAATAACTGAATATGTAGCTAGTAAAAAGAAAACATTGCAAAAGACCTTCTAGAAAAAGAAAAACTTTTGTCCCAGATTCAAAACCTACAAAAAAATAATCCCAAAGATAAACAGAATTTTTTATACAGAATTATTCAGTTGGAATATGAAATTAACAAATTACTCTGTCAAAAGGCTGAATATACCCTCTTTAGAACTTAACAGAGGTACTGGAGACGGAGGAAAAAGCTGGAAAATTGTTGACCTATTGTCTCGAAAGGCAAACTACCCTTAGAACAATTAATAACTTCTGCAGGCCAAATAGTAATACAGTGGGATCCGCTTAAATGCACACCTGTTTTGCATGGGGAAAAATGTGCATTTAAGCAGAATGTGCATTTACTCGAAACTGCATGTTTGCAGCTGGAGTAAAGAGCCAAAACATGGTTTCAGCATTAACGATTTATTGTTTAGAAAAACTGTGTTAAAACTGTTAAAAAGCTGTGTGTATCAGAACAAAATCAGAAAACCAGAAGTTGACAAAATTAATGAAGCATGCACTGTGCAAAAACTGAAACAAAGTGTTATAACTCCGTGTTTGCCCTAGCATTTGTGGTCCCAAAAAAAATGCAGTGATTTTGCTTTGTTTGCCTGCCTGCCTTAGCTATCCTACCCACCTTTCCTACTTCCTTCTGCTCTGTTTGCTACTGTTTAGAGCCAGCTTAGTTACATAATGCTAAAACTCAAAGAGATGAGAGAGATCCTGTTTTTCTCTAACCTGGACAAAGACACCAGTCTTTTCCACCACATCGTCATTTTTGATCCTGGTTGTCCGAGTGTTCCCCCTCAGCTAACAACCTTTCTCTACCTAAACTGTCACTGCCCAACTAGAAACACAGGGCAGTATTCACGAAGGGGGGAGCCTTGGCGCTAGTGGGAAACCACTTGCGAAGCTGCAGGTCGCCCGCAGCTGCGGGTATTCACATAGGTGGAGCCAGAGTACGACCGGCTCCACAGAATATGGCAGCTTGCGGATGCTGTTGTCATGGACAGCACCACAGCTGCAGGAGAGTGCTACGGGCAGCGGAACCCACTGTAGCACCCTCCGCAACTGCTGTGGCTATGAATTGGTACCACCGCAGCTGGGGATGATTCCAGTCCGCAACGGCATTTGCAGAGGGAAATGTTAACATTTTCCCCTTCGTGAATCCTGCCCACTGACTCAAAACTGTATAGCCACATCAATTTGCTTTACATTTGGGAGTCCTAAACGCTGGAGCACAATTGACTTTCTGCCCGAGGGTAGGTGTGACTTGTTTATGCTCCATACTGCAGCTAAGAAATTTATACTGTAGCTTGTTGAATAAAGGCAGGAAGGGTGTTAAATACAGTTCTAACACCTCATTAAAAACCCTTTGTGCACTTAACAGGTGCTAATTACCTGAGCAGAGATGTGCTACTAGAAACATAGAAACATAGAATTTGACGGCAGATAAGGACCGCTTGGCCCACCCAGTCTGCCCATTTCCCTACCTACTGGATAAGCTGCAGATCCTAGTTAACCAGCAGCCTACTTCTTCCTACCCCCACCCCCTACTGAGCTGAGAAGTTGTGTATTTAGCTGAAATGTGCACTAAAATGGAATTTTTTGCATTAAGTGCATAGGGAAAAAAACAGGAAACAAGAAAAGTGTGCATTTAACCAGAATGTGCACTTATCCAAAGTGCACTTAAGTGGAATTCACTGTAATACATATTATGCTAAGGAAATTGATGGTAGTATTAATTATTCATTTAGAGACTTTAATGGCTGTCTCTACAAATCTAAAAAGAAAAATGATCAACCTGGTATCTCTGACTTCCTATCACATGTAAAACTCTCCAAACTCTCTGAAGAGGGTATGATTAGGATATATGGCCCAATCACACAACAAGAAAATACATTAGCCCTCAGTTCCTTTACATCTGGAAAGGCGCCTGGACTTGATGGGATCACTACAGAACCATGCAAACATTTAAGCCCCATTACATCCAAATATTTTCACCTGTCTATCTTAGAAACATTTTAGAGGCAAGTCTCTCATAGATTCTATGAATGAAGCTTTCACATCATTAATACCCCCAAAACATAAAGATTCATTAGACTGTTCAAATTACAGGCCAGTATCCTTATTAAGCATATTTATAAAATTCAGGCCAAGATACTAGCTTTTCTGATTCAAACTACTATTCAAAGATTAACTGAAAAAGAGCCAGTGGGTTTTACGAAGGGCAGAAATTCATCACACATTAGAAGATTCTTTTCCATACTATGGGCATACAACAAACAAAAAGTTTCTTTATTGTCCCTAGATATAAGCAAGGCCTTTGATACATTAAAACGGTCAATTCTCTTCAGTGTATTAGAAAAAAGTACAGTTATGTAAGAACTTACCGTAACAGCAGATCTTCGAGAAAGGCTCTTGCAGTAGGTAATTACATATAGGACTGACCCCGGCAGGTGGCAGGATCCACAGAAAATTTCTAGCTAGCAGTCCTGGCGAGACGCCCTTCGTCAGGTGACCGGCGTCAGGAGGCGTCGGTATAAAGGGGCGGTCCCGGATGCCCGCTTCCAGTTCTTTCCTGCCACAGGCCGAAAAAGAAGCGGACGAGAGAGGGCGGATATTTCCCTCAATGGAAAGGAGCTGAAAAGCCTAGGGGATGGGCGGGATAGGTATTACTGCAAGAGCCTCTCTCAAGATCTGCTGTTGGTAAGTTCTTACATAACTGTACTATCTTACTTCAGAGGGCTCTTGCAGGTAATACATATAGGACTGAATCCCAAGCAGTCTGGAACAAAGAAAAGGCACTGGGAGGAGGAAAACTACTCCAAGAAGTAGTTCTAGCCATGCAAGTCTCTAGACAGGAGGCCTTGCAAAACAGCCAGCCAGAGCCTTCTCTCAGCAGCGAGGCAATATCAAACTGTAATGTTTCGTAAAGGTATGGACGGAAGTCCACGTGGCGGCAGCGCATATGTCTGCCGCAGACACATTCTTGAAACAAGCTGCAGAGGCAGCTACTCCTCTAGTGGAGTGGCCTCTGACTTGACCCGGGAGGGTCTTGTGGTATTTGTCATAACAGAAAGTGATGCAATGAGCCAACCACTTAGACAGGCATTACTTGGAAACCGCATTGCCTTCCCTTTTGGGAGCAAAAGAGAACAGTCTTTCTGAGATCCTTCGTCCTGTTGGTGTAGTATCTCAGAATCCGGTGAACATCCATAGTATGGAGTAAATATTCCCCTTTATTAGAGTACTGCGTAAAAAAGGCAGGTAGCTCTATGGACTGATTTAAGGTAGACTCTGCTACTACTTTAGGTAGAAACTTAGGATTCATGCGAAGAGCAACTCGTTCCTTGTGAAAAATCAAGTAGGGGATTTTACACATCAGGGCCTGGAGTTTGGAGATTCTTCGAGCTGAAGTAACGGCCACCAAGAAGAGCGTCTTCCACAAAAGAAACTTCAAATCTGCAGAAGCTGCAGGTTCAAAGGGAGGAAGGGTAAGTTTCTCGAGAACAAAATTCAAGTTCCAAGGGGGGGCAGGAGTATGGATGGGGGGCCTCAGATGGAGAACCTCTCTGAGAAAGGTCTTGGAGACCTCTAGAGGAGCAAAAGCCTTGTTTGTGAAGGGAACATGATAGGCCGAGATGGCCGCCATGTGTACCTTCAAAGAGGAATGGCTGAGACCCAGGTTGAACAGATGACATAGATACTCCAGCAGAAGCCCCGCTGAACAGGAGAAAGGTTCCATGTTCTTGGAAGCGGCCCAGATAGTGAATCTTTTTCACTTCATGGCATAAGTGGATCTGGTGGAGGGTTTTCTGGCCTCCACTAAAATCTCTGCCACTTTGGGAGACACACCAAAACGGGATTGGGCTAAGTCTGCAGGAGCCATGCTTGCAGTTGAAGGGATTTGAGGCCTGGATGGACCAGGGTCCCCCTGATCCTGGGTCAACAAACCTCGAGATAGAAGAAGAGGAAGAGGAGGATCCTCTGAATATTGTTGTAGAAGAGAGAACCAGATTTGCCTGGGCCAGAAAGGAGCGATCAGAATCATTTTCGCTCCTTCTGAAGCTAGTTTCTGCAAGACTCGTGGGATAAGAGAAACTGGGGGAAAGACACAGACAAATCTGTCCTTCCAGTCTAGAGACAGAACGTCGCTCCAGAAAGCGCCTCACTCTTCAACGAGCGAGCAGAAGGTGGGAAGCTTTGCGTTTTGGGGGGGGGATGCGAACAGGTCGACCTGTGGTGTTCCCCAAAGTTGGAAGATATTGTCTAGGATCCCTTGGTCCAGTTCCCAGTCGTGAGTCAGAGCAAAAGAGCGACTTAGCTTGTCTGCCAGGGTGTTGTCGACTCCTGGAATGTGAATTGCCGTGAGGTGAAGGTCGTGTTGTGTTGCCCAATCCCAAACCCTCATTGCCTCCCTGCATAGAGGGTAGGACCGAGTTCCTCCCTGCTTGTTGATGTACCACACTACGCACCTGTTGTCCGTCTGGACGGCAAGGTGGCCAGGAAGGATGTATTGGTGAAGGGCTTTAAGAGCGTACAACACTGCCCAAAGCTCTAGCACATTGATGTGGAGAGCTTGTTCTAGCCTGGACCAGAAGCCCTGGGTCCAATGAGGGCCTAGATGGGCTCCCCAACCTTCGCCTGAGGCATCTGTGGTTAGAGTCTGGGAGGGGGGAGGATGAAAGAAAGAACCCCTGAAACAGGTTCTCTTGAACCATCCACCATTGTAAGTCTTGCATCATCGGCGATGAGATCAGAACTGAGTGATCTAGGTCATCCACTAGTTGATCCCACTGAGAGCGTAGAGTCCACTGAGAGATCCTCATGTGGAGTCGAGCGCGAGGGACCGTCAGGATAGCAGCTGCCATGAGCCCGAGAAGGCGAAGGACCGACCTCGCAGAGACCATCCTTCGGTCGGATAACAGACTTATCCGGGTCTGAAGGGAGGCCACCCTGTCCGGAGGCAGGAAGGCCTTGCCCATGGTCGTAACGAGGATCACCCCAATAAACTGTAGCCTCTGGGAAGGGTCCAGATGAGACTTGGAATGGTTGATGGTAATAGCCAGGCAGGCAAAAACCTGCTGGGTAAGGGAAAGGAATCGCAGGAGTTCCTCCCTGGACGAGGCCGCCAGGAGCCAGTCGTCCAGGTAAGGGAAAACCTGAACTCCCTGGTACGCAGGTGGGCCGCCACTACTGCCAGGCATTTGGTAAAATCGGGGGGCCGAGGATAGACCAAACGGAGCTCTTGAACTGGTAGTGGTCCCCTGGAACGCAAAACGAAGGTATTTGCGATGAGATGGGCGAATGGGAATGTGCAGATAAGCATCCTGCATATCCAGAGCACAAAGCCTTTGACCCGGCCGGAGGAGGGGCAGAAGGCTCTGCAGAGAAAGCATCCTGAACCTTTTGTACTCTACATAAAGATTCAGGGAACTGAGATCTAAAATTGGTCTGAGATCTCCAGTCTTCTTTGGGACCAGGAAGAAATGGGAATAGTAACCCGTCCCCTGAAGATGGAGGGAGATGGGCTCTATCGCTTGCTTCAGCAGAAGAGCCGGGATTTCCTCCTGGACCAAAGGAAGGTGTTCCCATGAATACTGACGACTTCAGAGGGGTGGCGGGGTGGTTTCTGAAGAAACTCTATGGAGTGTCCTTCTGCTATGAGCTGGAGCACCCAAGAATCTGTGGTTATCCTCTCCCATCCCGGAAGGTGGAGGGAAAACCTCCCTCCTACTGGTTCCTCTGGGGAGTCCGGAGGCAGTGGGAGAGGAAAGGAGTCCGTGGTGTAGGGCAGCGCCCGCAGCTGAGCACCCGCTGCTTTTTGGGCGGGCCTTGCAGCCGCAGGGGCCCGGCGTTTTGTGGCCCGCTGGGTTTGCCTTTGGCGATTCCGTCTGCGAAGGGACGGGCGCTGCTGCTGATGGGGATGGTACATGGAATCAACTGATTTCAGAGCCGTCCCCTTCTCTTGCAAATCAGTAATGATGTCCTCGACATCACCCCCGAGAAGCACCGACCCCCGGAAAGGTGCTTCCTGGATAGCAGATTGCACCTCCGGGACCAGACCTGACACGTGGAGCCAAGCATGACGCCGTAGGCCTACAGCAAAAGCTGAGCTCTGCCCAACAGTGTCCACTGCGTCGTATGTCGCACGTAGCATGTGGTGATTGGCCGAACGAGCAGAGCGGACGAGATTAGCCAACTCTTGTTTGACTTGGGAGTCAGGCAAGGAGTCCAGCTTGGCTTCCACCTGAGTAAGGATGGCCTTCTGATAGTCCCCCATGTGGCCGACATAGTTCAGGGCCCTAATCCCCAGTATGGAGGAAGCGTAAATCTTTCTCCCGTACTGGTCCAGAAGGCGAGATTCCTTGTCAGGAGGTGACGAGCTAAGATGTTTTGGGTTTGGCGACCGGCCGTGAGCGGCGCTAATCACGATCGAGTCAGCACCAGGGTGAGAATCCAGGAAATCAACACCCTCTGGAGCCTGATATAGCCTGTTTGACTTCCTAGGGAGTGGGGCTAAGGCTGACGGCTGTTTCCATATCGTGGTAACAAGGTCAGCGTGAGGCTCTATCCAGGGTGGCACTAATGTAGGAGTTGTCACGGGCAGATCCAGATGTTCAGTGAGTTTCAGACGCTGAGGATCTGGTTCCAAAGAGCGCCACTGATGAACCTTCTGGATTTTTCTAAGCAACTCCATAAAAGAAGGATCCTCCGGAGGAGTCCTTGGCCGGGGCTTCGACGGAGAGCGAGGCTCGTCGTCTCTCTCGGAGCAGCCGTCGGAAGAGTCTGAGGAGTCCGAGAGTGAAGAGGAGGATGAAGAAGAGTAAGACTCCCTTTCCCGACCCGGGGGAGGAACGGGTCCCTTGGGGAGTCCCCGGGGACGCGTGTCCTGCCCCTCTCTGGATCCAGATGGAAGAACCCTGGAGTCTGGAGGTGGTGAGAGAGTGTGCTGCTTGGGGCGTATGGGAACCTGGGATGGCACTGTCGCCAGAAGGCAGCTCTCGACCTTTTTGGTGAGCTGAGCCTTGGCCTCAGCCCACCAGGAGGCCAGAGTCTCCTGCAGGTCCACCGGTGGCCGCGAGGGCGGTGGAGGAGGAGGAGGAGGAGGCGGGGGATAAGAATACGGGTTATACCCATATGAAGCATATCCAAAACCCGGCTGCGGGTATTGAGGCGTCGAGTACTGTGGCATCGGGAAGCCCAGCGTCGGGTACTGTGGCACCGGATACAGCGTTCCCGGGTACACCGGCGTTGAATAAGACGGAGGATACCCGGAAGCTGGGGGGGGGGCTGCCTGAGCAGACGGCCCGGCCGGGAACCTCACGGGTGGATCCATAGCAGAGAGCCCAGAGGGTGGAGGGCCCGATGTGAGCAGAAGATCTCCCTGAGTCGGTACGGCCGATGTCAGGGCCGACGGCAGAGGTACCGATGTCAGAGGGGCCAGCGTCGGAGCCGGCGTCCGGGGAGCCGACGTCAGGTCCGGCGCTCCAGATGGAGGAAGGACTAACGGAGGCAAAAAATCCCCAGCTTGGCCTGGGGACGGAGGGAAAAAGTCCCTGGGTTCAGGTTTGGGGGACTCTGGCTCCCCAGATGGCAGTGAAGGCTGTGATGAACCGGGAAAGACGGATGTTGGGGGATCCATCATTGGTTCCCTTGCCGCCGGACGCCGGACGAGCTGACGTGAGGCACAGAGGTGAGCTCTCGGCAGGCGCCGGAAGAGCCAATGTCCGACTTACGAGAGCCAGCACTTGAGACAGGTCGAGAGGAGGGGTCGGCCTGGTTCGGGGGGGAAGAGGCCGCGTGCTGCCCCGGAGGGTCGGACGTCTTACCAGCCCTCTCCGGGCGGACGTCAGAGGAGCTGACGTTCGGCTTACCGGAGTCGCCCACGATAGTAGGCCACGAGCCTGCGGCCGAACCAGGGGTGGAGGCCTCCAACTGCCCGGAGGCGCCCACAAGGCCCGAGCGCGAGCCGGGCAGGCCGACGCCACCTCAGAAACCTCCGAGGCAGCTGTCGAGGAGCGATCCCCCAGAGGGGATGTTACCTGCATGCCCGCGACTCCTGAGGGAGAAGCGGTGGAAGAGCCTTTGTCCCGGTGCCTCTCCTTGTCCTTCTTCTTTCGATGGCCTTCGGGGGAAGTGGATGCCTGCCTCAGTTTTTTAAGCTCCTTCTCCATACAGCTCATTGTCTTCTTAAGAATATGGGCTTCCAGGGATTGCTGCCACCTTTTTCGGGCAGCCGCGTTAAAGCTGAGGCAATGCTGGCACTTCTCGACCGGGTGATCAGGACCTAGGCAGAACAGGCACAGGGAGTGGCTGTCCTTGTGCGGTAGTTGGGCGTGACACAAATCGCACTTATTCTTGTGCTCGGAGGGTGTAGGGGATGACATACACCGACGTTAGTTGAAAAAATATAAAGTTTTTTCGGTAAAAAACTGACGAAGGAAGGGCTGACAAAGCACAAACTTTTCTGCGAGGTGCTGCATGAGCTAATGGCGGGAAAGAACTGGAAGGCGGGCGTCCGGGACTGCCCCTTTATACCGACATCTCCTGACTCCGGTCACCTGACGTGGGGGCCGTCCCTCGCCAGGGACTGCTAGCTAGAAATTTTTCTGTGGGGTCCTGCCGCCTGCCGGCGTCAGTCCTATATGTAATTACCTACTGCAAGAACCCTCTCAAAATAAGATCATTAGTTTTGCCCCAAATATATGTTCCTAGACTAAACTGATTTATGCAAAACCAAATACTGACATTATTACTCATGGAAACATCTCCCAACCTTTCCGTCTAAGCAGAGGTACTAGACAAAGCTGCCCTTGCCTCCCTTCTTATTCATTCTTTCGATAGAGCCATTAGTTAGGACAATATGTGACACCACTAAATGTGACGCCACTAACACACATGGCACTGATGCTGGGAATAAAGCCCAAAAGATTATAATTTACGCTAAGGATTTGCTGTTAGCTATTTCTTAACCCCATGTCTCTACTACTAATCTGAAACTAATATTACAATTTTGGGAGTGCATCAAGGTTATTGATAAATTGAAACAAGACAGAAAGTCTCATGCTTAATGTCTCAGCATTTGAAAGAAATTGAATAACTTCTTCTGATCTCAATTGGAACGCTAAATCTTTGACCTACCTAGGAATATCCATTCATAATTCTATAGGTTAAACCACAGTGGCCAATTTAAACTCCCTAATGCCATTGATACTAGATGATTTGCACAAATGGAAAAAATTAGTTTTGTCATCATGGGGCAAAATAAATGCCATAAAAATGATTATAGCCCCCCAAATGTTCTAGATTCTAAATAATCGCCCTGCTTCTATTAGTGTAAACTGGTTTAAGAAGATGGACAGGCTTTTCTCCTTTTTTCCATGGGAAGGGAAGCCCCCCCCCCGAAACCGAGCTTTAAAAATGAGGAATAATAGGAAAGATGGTGGCTTTAGATTGCCTTGGTGGTAAGGATATCACGGAGCTTTTCTACTGAAGCAGACATCTTTTTGGTTCCAAGCTATTGAAAATGCAGACTATCCCCTCTGGTTGATGGTTGAACAGAATTTGGTAAAACCCTTTTCTTTAACGGACTTGTTGTTTATTAAGACTCCCCAACTATTGTTAGAAACCACCCCTCCATCTCAGTTTCAATCTGGCTCTGTAAAAGAATAACCTCCTTTATGAAGTACAAATCTTTACCCTTACAATATTGTCCCTTATGGGGTAACCCCCTTGTTCAGTATAATAATAAATGTATAAAAGATATAGAATGGAGCAGAACTGGTATCGAGGTCATTAAAGATATACTGAACCCTGGCAATAATCAGTTACATCTCTTTGCTGAAATTCAGAATAAAAAATAAAGTATCTAAATTATCCTTCTGGCTTTACTTGCAGCTTAGACAAGCACTATCATCAAAGCCACTGATATACGGTGATTAAAATAACAAAATTCCATTTTCAAGCTTTGAAATTCTGGGAACTGCACCAGTGATTGTAAATCTAATTTCTGGATTTTACTGTATTTTTTTAGTATATGTATAAATAATCAGAATAAAAAGGCTTACCATACAGAGCACTATATGAAGCAAATAGGAAATAGTACAGGATGCAATTATAAGAAAAATACAAGCTCTGTAGATTTACTGATCTGGTATAAAATGCCAAATTCCATTAAATTCTTTTGTTTTACTGGTGTGAAGGCAGTCTAAATTCTGGAATTTTACTGGATTTTCCAGAAAAAAAAAACAGTGGTCTTGACTATCATCAAATATTCTAGGTGATAGTTAACACATTTCAGAAAAATGAGGAATGGGCCCAGCTGTTAAAACTAGCGCAGATGAGAAAAGATGCCAGTCTAGTTTAAAATGTCGTCAAAGAATCAGATACTTCAGCCACCACTTCAGCCAGGTTAAAATGGGAAACAGATCTGAATGTGGTGTTAACTCCAGAGTTTTGGGCCTCACTCCGGGATGATGCGTACAGTACCTATGTGCTAAAGAAATACAGTCTAGGCTAGTGCAATTTAAAATCTTGATTCATTACTATCTGTCTCTGGGCAAAACAGACACACTTTACCACTCCCATGTCTCAAAATGTCTTAAGTGTAATGCCTTTTCTGTTAATCTAGCTCACATACTATGATTCTGTCCAGATATTTCACGCATTTGGAAACAAGTCCATGCTATCCGTCAACAGGTGCTTGGTAAAAAAAAAAAATACCTTTTTCGCCAAGCATTTTCTTCCTTGAGGATACCACAGCATTATTTATTTATTTATTTAACAAATCAGAAATTTAGCACAGAGAAAATTCACCAGAGATAGCTGTTGTTATCTGCAGCCTTAACACTTAAAAGACTAATTTTGAACAACTGGAAAGGTCCAAAATTTCCTACAAATAGAGAATGATTAGACTGGATGGGACCCATAGCCAACAATGAAACAAGTAGTTACTTAATTCAGGGTCCAATGGATTGATTTGTTTACCCAAATCTGGAACCCCTTTTTACGTTGTCTTGCGCATGCAGCGCAGACAACACATTGTGGTTGCTTCAGTGGAGAAGCGGGTTTTGGAGATGTGGTCCTGCTGCAGCCAATGGCGCTACTGCTTTTTCAGGCAGAGCTCTGTGGCACCAATGGTAGAGCATGCTGTCTATGACAGCAGTTACAAAAATGTGCCACCACCTCGAAAGAAATTAGCTGCTGCAATCAGGGAGTGCCACGGAGTGGTCCCTGATTGCAGCAGCCAATTACTGCTGGTGTCCTCTGTGAGCAATATGGCGGTGGCGACAGGGAAGGCGAGGGGCAGCTGCCGCCTCGCACAGTCCGTCAGAAAGCCGACAGGGGTGCCCAATCCCTGTCAGCATGATCCCCTCATTTCTTGTGTGCCAAGGGGGTGCCCAATCCCCCTCAGCTCATGAGACACCCCCTCAGTATGTGCCGACTGGGGTGCCCAATCCCCGTTGGCTCCAGTCCCCCCACCCCAAAACATGCAGGTGGCACACTAGGAGCCCACCCCAGCATGCCAAAAGTACCTGCTAAAAGGAAAAAGCATCCCACAATGTCTATTTGTTTTTTTTAAAACCCTGTAAAGAAGAAAACGGTCCCTCACTGTCTGCACCCCGTCTCCCAACCCGCACCTCACCCACCCACCTGCACCTCACCTCCCCCACACACCCCTCACTAATGGAGCCCGCACGATGATCTTCAGTGACCAGACATAGTCTGCACTCTTCAAAGCCGACCGCTAACTGAAGAAATGCTGTATAATGGCATAAATAGTTTTTTTCAACCTTGGTGCATATCGCTGGCATTTTTGGGAATTTTGGCACCAAATTTTCAACATGGGGTTACTGGGACCCCACATCATGAATTCAGTCACTGTCATTGTGTTATTTGGTCCCAAAAGGTGTTTTTGTGGTCACTGCGCGGAATCACTTTTCAGGACCGATTAACGAAACAACAGTGCCACTGTTCATGAGGTGGGCTCTCAAAAAGCCTATGTTGCAAATTTGGTGAAAACAATCAAAAAATGACTGTTTTTACAAGCGTGCATTGCGCAGTTTCCACGCATGCTCGTAACTTCGCTAATCTGTAATATTTTCACTCCAGATTTTGAACATTGCCATTTTTCAACACCTCCCTATTAACAGTACAGCTGTCATTTTACACATCCTGTCCAAAATGTGTTTTCGCACTACCAGTGCAGAATAGCGCAGTTGCTGTGGGAAATCAGTGCTCAGGACAGATTAAGAGAATCACAGTGATAGTGTTCATGAGTAGAATGCCTATGTTGAAAATTTGGTGACTAAAGTCCACAAAATGAGTATGTTATAAGCGTATGTTACGCAGTTTCCATGTGCACTTGTAACTTCGAGATTTTGTAATATTTTCACTCAACATTATCAACATTGTCAGTTTTGCACACCTTCTTATGAACAGTACAGCTGTCATTTTTCGCATCCTGCCTAAAATGTGTTTTTGCACAAGTGGCGCACAGTGGCGTAGTCGCTGTGGGAAATCAACGATCAGGACAGATGAAGAAAATCATAGTGACAGTGTTCATGAGCACAGGTCCCAAAATGCCTGTGTTGAAAATTTGGTGAAATAATTTCACTAAATGACTGTGTTACGAGTGTGCATTGCACAGTTTGTATGTATGCTCATAAATTTGGGCATTTTTTATATTTGCACTTGAGATTTTCAACACTGCCATCTCTTCACACCTACCTATGAATGGTACAGCTGTCATTTTTCACATCCTGCTTGAATGGTGTTTTCCCACATCTGGCGCAGAATGGCGTGGTCACTGTGAGAAATCAATGTTCGGGACAGATTAACAAAACCACAGTGCCACTATTCATGAGCAGAGGTCCCAAACGCTTTCATGAGGTGGGGGTCACAAAAATGCTGTGTTGCAAATCTGTAGTGCAAATATCAACAAACGGCCAGGGTATTAGGATTTTTAACCATAATGACCCACCCTGTACAGACTGACAAGTGTCAGGCGTGTGCCTTTGCATTGCCGGCTGTCATGCTCATGCCATACCATCCCCCCAACCTCAAGTCACTGACAGGCATTGAGGTGTGCCTTGGACTCTTCTGCCTCACAGTTTACCCCATTCTCCTATGCTGCACCCATTTCAGCAAATGTCTTTATGAAATGGGGTGACTGTAAAGCCGAACACCCCAAGGCACACCTCAGCACTTGTCAGTATCTGCAGGATAGGGTAAGGTTAAATGCCATGAGCGTTATGGCCGAATGGGGTGAGCATAAGGCCCAAGGACCCCAAGGCACAACACGATATTTGTTGCACTGCAGGGTAGGATGAGCTGAAATGCCATGAACGTTATGGCCGATGCCCAAAGGCAAACCTCGGTGCCTGTCAGTCTCTGTAGGGTGATGTGAGGCTGACGTCACTTTCATACTTCACTGCCATTCCTATTATGCATCTGTTCAACTCTACCGATGCCACTGTCAGCAAGACAACATTTGGCATTGACAAATAATTGTTATCTTATGTCAAATTAGCTCTTGTTAACCAGTCATTTATGTCTGACCTATTAAATGCCTTTGTGTTTATCCTATTCAATTATCTGCTCTGTTAAACAATTTATAATGTGATTTTGTCTTTTGTCTTAGGAAAATTCATGTATGTTTCTTGTATTTTTTTGTTAAAAATTTCAATATAAATGTATGTTTTTAGAAAACAAAGCAATCTTGAAGGTGGTGCGTCACCTAATTGATAGCCAGTGCAGCTGCCTCAGCAACAGTGTAATGTTCTATATACAGTGATCCAAAGATCATTCTGGCCACAGCATTCAGCATCAATGGCAGCTGGCACACAAACCTTCCTGATAGCCTCAGGTGAAGAGCATTGCAGTACTTGAGCCACAAGCTAACAAACACATGTATCAGGGTCACCAGGTTCTCTTGCATCAAATTGGGTTTAATCTGGGAGATATTCCTAAACTGGAGGAATCCACTGCAGACCATAGCCAACCCATGCTGCTCCAGTGTGAACTCTGAATCTACAGTGGCTCCCTGCATCAGGGGTGTTATCTTCTGTGCCCAAAACATTCCTGTTTTGGGCAGAGGAGATGGCACCCCCGATAAAGGACAATTCTGAAGCTCTTGTTGCCTTGACTGCAGTTTAAATGGAAACTTCCGTGTAGGCTGGGCAAGCCCCTTCTTCTGCTCAGATTGAGAAATAACTACAACTTCAGATCCCATGAATGGCTTGAAAGCACAAAACTAAAGTTTTCACCACTCTTTGCCTTGATGAAGTGGGAAGAGTACCCCAAGAAACGTCAGCTAGTGGATTTTGTTACAGATTAAAGAATGGTTATTCACATTAGGAGCTGAATGTTCGTTCTTGCCTTTGTAGCTCAGTGTTGCTCATCAAGTGATCTTGGGTCAGTGATGCTCATCGACTGATCCTGGGTTGGTCCTGCTCATCAAGTGATCCTGGGTCAGTGCTGCTTGTCAAGTGATCCTGGGTTGGTCCTGCTCATCAAGCTATCCTGGGTCGGTGCTGCTTGTCAAGAGATCCTGGGTTGGTCCTGCTCATCAAGTGATCCTGGGTTGATGCTGCTCGTTGACCGATCCTAGATCAGTGCTGTATGTCAGCTGATCATGGGTTGGTGCTCCTAGTCAACTGATCTTGGATTGGTGCTGCTTGTCAAGTAATCCTGCATCAACGCTGCTCGTCAAGCGATCTTGAATTGGTGCTGCTTGTCAAGTAATCTTGAGTTGGTGCTGCTCATTGACCAATCCTGGGTCAATGCTACTCAACAAGTGATGCTGGGTCAGTAGTCAAGGGAATAATTTATCTGCAGTGTGTCAGCACCCCAAGTTGAAGAGGGACTTGAGGTGATGGCACCATGGTACACAGTTATCGCAGTACATGACATTTCAACCCAGTGTCAACATTGTACCATCCTATATTGTGATGTACCACCATACTATGCTAGGATTAGATCCTCATTAGCTTCAACAGCAATTTAAGTAACCTGTAGTTGAGGAGAGACCCAGAAACATGGATCCAGCATAACAGCAAAGACCAGGATTGTAGAAATAACCACATCACTACATCAAGTTAAGAATGTATCAAAGTAAGGATGTGTGGAGGATTCCTTCGCCATACTGGCAGGATGGGGCAGTTGGGAGGAGGGACCCATAGCAGTGGGTAGGGAGGTAGTGGGGATCCTCAGAAGGGGAGGCCCCAAGAAGGGAGGAAGAGGCCCCCAGCTGAGGAGGAAGCAGCTGACTGGTGGGAGGGACTTTGTTGTTAGGGGCATAGACTTGGGAGCAGGGGGAGGAAGGGAGAGGGAGGAAGGTGAAGTGCCTAAGAGGTGCTTCAGCTTGGATGGATGGAGAGCTGATCCAGAGGATTACTAGGGTAGTAAGAGTTGAGAAGCAGCTAGATATCATTGTTCACTGGGGACAAATGACCTGGCAAGGGACAGGGTAGGGGTATTACAGGGAAATTTCAGGGAGCTGCAGATGGGCCTTAAGCAGGTGGCATGGACATGACTTTTGCAGAAGTGTTACCTGTATATGGCAGGGGAGAGGATAGGACACTTTGCAACAGCACTTTTAACAACTGGTTGAAGACATGGTGCATGGAGGAGGGCTTCAGCTGCATTGGGGACTGGGGGCCAACCTGGGAGGATATCGGCCTCTATGGGACAGCCAGTCTGCATCCTTTCAGGAGAGCGACCATAGTCCTTAGTGGGAGATTTAAATGTTATATGCATGAGCATTTAAAATAGCTGGGGGGGACTATAAAACCAAGGGAGGGAACAACTGCCTTCCCATCAGATGACGAAGCAATAGGAAGGGAGAGCCTGACAGGAGAATGCTCCTTCAGGGCAGTGGCACAAGAAGGCGGGGTGGGAACAAGGCAGAGGACAAGGGGGTATAACTCAGGAAAGCAAGAAGAAAGGAGTAAAGGAGACAGATAATGGAGAAGGTAACAAGCTAAGAGGAGGATCAGGGGGAGCTTCAGGGAACAGCACAAGCAGGAGGAGGGGGAAGCAGGTGGGGATGAAGAAAGGTATGGACAGTCATGTGTGCCAGTGCAAGGAGTCTGGGAAATAAAATTCCCAGGAGTTGAATATAGGATGGGGGGAGTGATGACAGTTACTAAGTAGGAAAGGGACCTTGGTTATCATATTTGATTACCTTAAAGTGGCAGGGCAGTGTGACAAAGCAGTGGGTAGGGCCAGTCAGATGCATAGGGAAAGGTATCTCTTGCCAGGAGAGGAGACAGGTGGGATTGCCACTGTATTGCTCGCTTCTGAGACATCGCCTGGAGTACTGTGTCCAGCTTTGGAGGCCGTATCTCAGAAAAGACATAGACAGGGTAGAGGCAGTCTTGAGGAGGGCAACTAAAATGGTGCAGGGGTTGCATCAAAAGCCCTATGAAGAGAGGCTGAGGGATCTCAACATGTACACCGTGGAAAAAAGAAAGCGAGAGGTGAGAGGGGAAATGATAGACACCTAAAAGTAATTCGCAGTCTGAGGGAGAACAGGGTGTAAGAGGGGAGTCTCTTTAAAATGAGAAAGAGCACCAGGACCAGAGGGCATGCAATGAAGCTGGAGGGAAGGGGAGTTAAGGGGGATGTGAGGAAGCACTACTTCACTGAAAGAGTGGTGGATGCCTGGAACGGACTGCCAGCAGAAGTGGTTGAGGCAAAAACAGTAGGGGGCTTCAAGCATGTGTGGGATAGGCACAGGGCAATATTAATAAATAGGCAAGGAGGAGAAAGGGTCACCAGAGGCCACTTAGGGTCTGCGGAGACGGAGTCAGCAGGGACCATCTGGGCAGACTGGGTGGTCCTTTTCTGCTAACAAATTCTGTGTTTCTAAAAAGGTTGTAAAAGAGAAGCCTAAAGCAAACACCCCAAATTCTCAGAAACAGTCTGGATTCTGGGATAGTATTGTATTTCCAAATTGTACCAAAAGGACTCTGGTCTTTAAGAAGCCACTGGTGGGCCAGTTAAATGCTCAATGTGCTCAGCATCGAGGCATACTTGATTACTACCAGTCTGCTTCAGAATGTCCTACAAACACTCGCCACAGCTAGATGGCAGACGCAGAAGCATGATTAGTGGGCTGAGAAATTTGGGTATTGTCTGCACAACAATGGACTTCAAGGCTGTGGCCATACCTCTCAACCACCCGCCTCATATATCAGGGACAAGGCTTAAAAAAAATATGAGACAAAGGACCAAAATCAGGGACATATCTTCAAAATTGGAGATATCAATTCAGGAAGCTGGTAGAATAATTAGCTTAGTGTACAATGCATTTTCTAAGGAAGAACAAGTCTGTAACTTTAATGTTTGGCATTATTTTGTGCTTACAACTCCCACTGTTTGGACATGAAAACACAATTTTTAGGAGGGACAGAGTAATTATTTGAGGCAAAATCAGGGACATCCCTGAAAATCAGGGACAGTTGAGAGATATGGCTGTGGCGACTACGAGGGATGCGTTCTCTCTCTCTCTCACAAGAGAATGCACACAGTGAAAATAGTAGAGGCTTAAAAAAGGCCCTCACAGAGCTTCTGAAGTAAGGGGTGGGGGGAGTGATGGAAGCACTGTTGGGGTCCACTGGAAAAATGAGAGCAAGACTAATTTGGCTCTAGGAACTCAAAACCAACTAGTTTATGTAGATGAGGCAGTAAAATGCTCTGGATGGAGGCAGATGAGATGCCTTACAGCAGTAAAAATGCACAGAATTGTCTTTATCCACAAGCTCTGATCGATCCTTAATGACCCTAATCAGAGCAGACTCAGTGTTGCGTGTCATTTAAGCTAGGCTGAGATGCTGGTAAGGCTGGGCTGGACTCCATAATCAGAGCAAACCTGTACTGCCACAGGTAATAAGTCTCAGATTTTGGACTGGGGCAAGTAGTAGTTGAGATAGGACCTGGGTTTGAGTGTGCACTCTGGTGTCCCATCCTGGCATGGCATGGGGTCGCTGACATAGCAGAGGTGAGGCTCTCAGCTACCAGGGAGGGAGAGCTCTGGCCATGTGGAGTTTTTGCACTCCGTGTCTGCTGACCAGGGAAGCATCCTCTTGGCCAGAGGAAAGGTGAATCGACAACAGACTTGATCACTGGAGTGGGGGATAAAAAATTGGGCAAGCCCCCCTATAAAAAAGCTTAAGCAGGTGGATGGACAACCACAACAGTAATGTGTCAGGCAGCTTGGAATGAGTAAGACAGAGAGAGGGGTTGGGGTTTCTTTGGCTGCTTTGAAAACAAATTCAGCAACTGTAGTTGTAAATGAGCAACAGGTAATCATTATTGTAACAAGAGGAAGAAAATTACATGAGAATTCCCTTTTAAAAACAAAAGAAATAGGCAGTGGATTGTTAAAAGAAACACTCATACCCATTCGCATTATTACACAAGCTGAACAACTTGCTTCAGTTCATCCCTCATCCAGTCTGTGAAAGGGATCTGGCCAGTTGCCAGCTCTCAGGCTGTGCCACATGGTGCAGAATGCAAGGAGATACTTTTCTTTGCACAAAGAAGGAAGAATCCTGGGTAAAGAGCAGTGGCATCATTTCACAAGAATCATAGTGGTTGCAGAACCCCTTCTGCAAAATACTGTATGAGCCAACCCTAGAAAACCTTGTTTTAGAGGTACAAGAGACATCATGGGATTACAAAGAAATCATAGGGGTCTCAACTACAACCCTTTTCTGCCCCTAAATGACAGACCTGGTAAAGATGTGTGCCTTTTCACTACAATGGGACAACTCTGGGTAATGTTATGTCTTGTTCCTATAAAGGGGGAATTAGAGGTAATGATCTAGCTCTTATTTCAAGAAAGAGAAGCTCCCTGCTGCAATGCCACTGACCTAACTTTGGGTGCAGACTTGGGGTGCATGTAGCTGGCAGCCAGGCTGGGAAACAGCACTGCTAATTTATGTATTTATTTATTTTTAGTTAATGTTGTTTATTTTATTCATTTTTGTAACAAGAGGAAGAAAATTATGTGAGAATTCCCTTTTAAATTGCAGCGCGTCCCAGATGGGGATGGTTGACACTGAGTTCTGCTGGTGTAGCAACCCCTCATGGTGGGCTTGGGGGGGTTTGCGCTACCATAGAGATCATACGTATTAGAAACTAGAGGGGCCATTACATGACCCCTCCGGTTATTTGCATAATAGCTCCATAGAAACTGTATAGGCCACTTACATATGGTGCCAAGTAAATCTTGTTTTCCTTCACGTGATGACCCCTCTAGTTTCTAATATATACAATGTCTGTGTTCTTACCATTCAAGAGTGGTGCATACGCCAAGCGCCGCAAAGGCTTCCAGAGGCTTTACTAAGTACCAGGGGGACGTGGGAAGCCTCAGGGGAAAAATTAAAAAGGGAAGAAAATCACAGGGCAACTGGGATGACAGCCAGCGGTTCTTCTGGGCCTTGCTTCGTGAAGAGTTCCACCAGAGGAATGGCTTTCAGGCTCTACTGTGGTGCTGTGCACAAAACTGCACTGGGGGCAGACTGAATTTCTTATTTTCCTGTTTTCTGTGTTAAACTCACAACTTAGGTAAAGTGAGTTTCATACTGTGGCTGTGGTCTGCACAGGTGTAAGAGTTAAGTGCCTTTCAGGCTATAACGGAAGTCTGTACACAATCTGTAACGCGGGTGCACCGACCGACTGTGTGAGTCTTCCTCTGAGGTATCTGATCTAATGTCAATTAGCAAGGAAGCAGAAGTGGGTGAGGTAGGATCCAGGTTGGGAAGGATAAAATAGGGACATGGGTTCAAGTAACAGACCCAAGCCTAGCAGCAAGCAGGCCAGGGGTGGTTGGGGGATGATATAGTCAGCTGCAGGGACTAGGGAGTGGCCGTCTTTCTGGGAGTGCTCTGGAGGCATGGCGCCTGTCCACTGCATAGGAAATTTGCAGCACTCACTTCAGAACTTGCTGCAGCATGGGCCGAAATGTGCCTGCTGCATAGCATAATGTAGCGGGAGCTATGGTCAGTCTACCACCCATCTCCTGTAGTGGCCCTCAAGAGTCCACAATGGCAGATGGAAGGTAGTGGGCAGGAAGGAGGGGGCCAGACTACCAGGTGATGGACGGAGTTCTGGATCTGTGACCAAGAATTTCTTGTCCCCCCGTGGAAGGCGGTCCAGCCAGGAACTCCCTAAAGGGAGATGGCACTGGTTACTTCTCCAACTCTAACAACTGCTACTAGGGCAAGACCTAGGGGGAAGGGGTTCCAACAATCGGGAGAACTGATTGAAAGGTCATGGCTGTAGGAGACTCAGTAGTAAGAAGGATGGGGAAAGTAGTTTGTGCAAGCAGAGAGAAGAATGGAAATGTAGTGCCTTCCAAGAGCTACAGCAAGAAGGGACACACTAGGATAGAGGAAATACTCAGGGTGCATGGGGAAGGAGCCAGATGTGCTTGGCCATCTGGGGACTAGTGACTTAGCCAGCCATGAGTTGAGGCAAGGAAGGCTAGTATCCATAAGTTCGGAGACAAACTGAAGGCCACAATGTCATCAGTGGCCTTCTCAGAGGTCCTGCTGGTGTGGCATGGAGGGGGCATGAGAGGCTTCAGAAGCTAAACCAGTTCAACTCATGTCTGAGGAAATGTTGTAGGGAGGAGGGGTTCAGATATATAGGGGATTGGGATGACTTCTGAAGGGATAGGAAGCTCTTTAAACGGGACAGCCTCAAAGAGAAGAATGTTAAAATGCATACATACAGTAAGATTTGTATCACTACTAAGGAGAAATTACTTCTTATGCATTGTTAATAAAAACAAAATTACACACACACACACGCACACAGACAGCCTCCATCTCATGGAGGAGGGGGCAAATGCTCTGGGGCAGTAATCTGATGCCTTTAAACACAGTATTTATTTCAAACCCTCAAACCTTTAAATTAGCATGCCATAGGGCCAGTAAAATGGCTCAGTGCCACCACATTATGCTGCCACGCTGGCGACCCGACTTTGAGAAGGAGCTCCAGTGGCCTAGTTGGGAGGCAGGTTGGGCCGGGGAAGCTGCTGTGTAGCAGTGTGCCTCGACTGGGAAGGGCTGGCAGTGATTTTCAGTGCCACAGCAGCCCCTGTGGGGTTCAAGGCCACCAAGACTGTCCTCACACCGAAGGGCAGAGGGACACATACAAGAAGAAAACTGGAGAAGAAAAGGCCCCCCCCCGCCATCCAAATGACAGTGACCAGCCTCATCAGGGTACATCCCTGCTAGCAGGGTATATCCCGGGGTGACAGCAGGAAGAGACAAACAGATGATGAAAAAACTGGCATATCATAGAAGTTAAATTAAAAGGTCATTGTGCCTTTAAATAAGTGCTATATATGGTGAGGATATGCCACTGGACCTCACCCGCTGGGCTGTTCTGTCAGTGTTTTTTAATGTTGGTATGGACTGGCCTTTACTTATACTGTATTTTTCAATATGATTGCACTTCTGTGCACATTTGATGCATGGTGTACCTTAATACATATCCAGCAGTAGCAGTTTGTCTCCTTGAGTGCCTGTCATTTTCTTGTTTTGTATTCGTGACTGGGCAGCCTCACTTGGCTTCTGTATACATGTTTTATGTTTAGTTTTCTTTCGCCCGTTTTGAACATTGCCCAGATGGTATTTTGTTGCTAGATCAAGGGATTTGGAGACTTGCAAACAGGAAAGTGATGCCAGTATCGATAACCACACATTTTTGTAGTATAGTTATTTTATTTTTTTTTACGTTAGATTCTTTCTGCACCCTTGGTCCCAGTCGGCCCACATTCATGCTGATCCCACAGCTCTGTCCCCTGACAGAGCAGGACATCTCCCTTCTTCCCCCATGGCTTACCCTCTGTGGCAGGGTGGCGGGGATCCTTCAACCTGCCGAGACAGGATCCAGTTCGAGGAGGCCTGCACATGGCGGAAGCAGAGCCCGTTGGGGTCGGCATTCGTCCAACGCGCCCAGGACCATTTCCTCCATCGGTTTCTTTTTCCCCATAGGTGAAGCATGCAGTATCAGCAGTGGCCAAACTGTGCATGCTTCCACCCACAGCATGACAGCCAGCGACTCCACCTCCCCACGTACGAGAGGGAGCCTGGCATGGCGACACCCAGCTACCACTAGGTATCAGACAGATGCCAGTCCCGGTGTCCCGTCCTTCCTGGGAGAGAAGAGGAGTGCAGTCCCCCAGACACTTGATTCTCTCCTTCCCCAGCTGACCTCCGGCGACCCACTCACACCGCGAACACGGGTCACCAGCGTGGCAGGAGGTAAGGCATGATGCCTCAGCCCTCCACACAACCGAGCCAGCCTGTGTAGTACAGTTATTAATGTCCTATGTTTGTGTTAAATACACAGATCAAATCTGGCAGCAGGGGCAGAGATTTTTGAGTTGCTGGACTAGAGTCAGACTGGCCCACCAGGATAACTGGAAATGTCCAGGTGGGCACTCCTCTATTGCACACCTGACCACCTTCTGAACTCTAGAAATCTTCACATTTATCATCTTTTTTTCTAATTAAATGGGGGCATTTGGGGCATTGTAGGTAAATGTAAGATGCAAACAAAGAGCTAGTGCATCAAACTTAAGTGGAACTGTGATATGAGTGCGTCACTCTTCCCCCCCCCCTTTTAATTTCCCAGGTAAGCTTCTGTATCCACTTTCCAGGTGGGCCCCCTGTACCCCAGTCCGACCCTGTGCTGGATGCTAGCATATATTAATTAGAGAACACTGAACTGTTATTACTCAGGAGGGTGCAAACAAGGAAAACTATTTGCTCAAGGCCAGCTGAATAATGCAACAAAGATTCACTGAAGGAGCTATTTGTCAGCTTAGAAGGCCTGAGAATAACAGAACTAAATTTATGGTATAACAGAATTACTTTGGAAGAGTATTTACAGAAGGGACTTACACCGAGAGGTTTGCAGTTTGACAAAGTGTCGTCTACGGGATTCATTGATGAGGAGTTAAAACAGGAATGGGAAACGGCCTTAGAGGAATGCAGTGTGAAACTCATTAAAATTTTGATTAAGCATGATGTGAAAGCCCATTCGCTAACTGCCAAGGAATTGGATGAGCCTCGCTCTCAATCAGATACATTTAAACAATTTACTGACTTTAATAATCTAGTAAAAACATGCACATCTAAGATTGCAAAGGCAGAATCAGATACTATTGCTCAAAAATGAAGTAAACTGAAGCACGATGCGTTAAATTTCACTAATGGTGAAATCTTCAAATGGGACAAGAAAATTGTGCTGGATTGATCCAATAGCAGGGGACAAGCCTGTGGCAAGTCAGGCAGCTATTTATCATTCACAAAACCGTAAAATCAGCGCATGTTCCAAAACCCAACAGTAACCCTGGGTCTGCCAATCTGAGTGATTCTGAGGTGTTGTTATCAGGCAATTCCCCTACCCTCAGTACCGTTCCTTTTTTAGAACAGCAAAGAATGGCAGGCGCACGACACCGCAGCAAAACAAATCAACAATTGTCACTGGCGCAAAGCAAGGTGGGGACAAAGAGGTTGCTGAAGGAAGCCCACCGCAGGAATCTAACTGCCAGTTGAGGCATCGGGTACAAACAAAATACATTCATCTAAAGTCACCCTTATGCCTGTACTAGACAGGGTACTTTCATTTTGTCATTTATTCCAACCCCAGCAACTAACCTATTTCAATTACAAGTGCATATACTGTATACAATCTGATTCGAAAAATCAAGTTGACAGTTTTTTTTGTGTGTGTGACTGAAGATAAACAACAGCAACCAACTGGCAGTGTGGTCATAGATGAAGATGGTATTCAAAAATGCGGAAAAAATGTTAAAAGCCAAGTAAGTGGAACTTTTGCAATTCCGCTAGTGCTATTTTATAATTATCATTACTCTCAGCAAGCACTGTGGTTTTCCTATTTCTTGATTACCTCTTTTCTTATGAATTTTATTAATGTTTTAGTAATTGTTATCTGTGCTCATTTCGTTGGTTCAGGCATTTAATCTCTTATCCTCTCATTCCCTTAGTTAATATTAATTTCAGTATTGCTGTTTTAATGAATAGCTGTGGAACTCTTATTGTTGCCTCTTCTACTGTTATTTGATGCTATTTGATGTTTATTTACTCTTTCTTATATGCTTAAATGTTTAAGTGTTTGAAAAACTTTCAATAAACTTTTTAATGACAGCTGGCCCAGTGGCGTAGAGAGCAGAGGCACCGAGGAGCAGTTCACCTCTCCCATGCTGGCGACCCAAGTTCAGGAATGAGCTCGGGCCACTATGGGTTAGCTGGGCGGGGGGGAGGCTGGGAAAGGACTGAGTGTCCATCAGGCTGCTCTCCTCTCCCGGACTGGGGAGGTTAGCCTTCCTGGACCCTTGACTGCCCCCAGGTGGAGGTTTGGTGGTAGTGTCAGGCAAACTGGGGTCTGGCACTGGGCTGGGTGGGTGAAGTGGGGTCTTTATTGGTTGTAACATGCATGTGTCCCTCCATGTGCATGTGCAGCCATGTCTTCTGGGACTTTGGGGACGTAAGGGAAGAAAACTGAAAAAAACATTATGTTCCCTCCATGTGTGATGGCCCCCAGGGTAGCCCCCTCAGGGCCCAATGGCAGGAGAAGGTGGCGACTGGTGGGCAAACAGTTACATGGAAAAAAAAAAAATACTTTTTAATGGAAAAAAAAAAGATGAAGATGAAAGTTTGGGTATATTGATTTTAAATCAAAATACCATTACTACAGGATCTGAGAGTCTGGATGAATAAGAACCATAACTAGCACTGACAGTGAGCGGTACATTAGAAGTGACTGTTCAATAAGACAATAGCAACAGAATGGGATGAATTAATTGAATGTGAGGGACGGTCACATAGAACATAGAAGCTTAGAATTTGTTGGCGGATAAGGACTGCTTTGCCCGCCCAGTCTGCCCAGTAAATGAGCCATTAACTGACTTGACTGTGCCAGGTGGATTTGCATTGTTTATTGAATCAAAATGGGGACAACTCTGACAAGGATGGGTTCAGATCAAATACCATGGTTATTTACATTTAAATCAAAGTCAGTCTTTTGCCCTGTAATTTCAAATTCAGATGTAACCCCCCTGCAAATGGGGGTTCCCAAAAGACTTCCAGGAGCTTGCTTGAATGCTCCAAGCCTGAATGGTGTTTGGCATTTAAGCCATTTATCAGTGAGTGTTTTTAGAACCTCTGGTACTGTCTCTTTAAGAGCTGTCTGCTTGCAGACATAATTAGTTTGTATGGGGGACTGTGTGTTTCTTCTCTGAGTACCACTCAAGCTGCTGCCAATTCACTTCATTTTGCAGTCACTAGGAGTGCAAAGGAACCTATCTGAAAGATGTAACTGTTTGCCAGAAATTATTTAGAGTAATAATGAAATTACAGTTTGTCTAACCTGCTTTCTTTGCAGTCAGAACTGTGTCTGCTAGTTCCCATTCTAGTTTTGAACTGCTGAACTGGACCAATCAGTGTGGGGTAAGCTAGCTCTAAAATGGTGCCTTGGACAGATCAGAACTTGGACTCATAATCTGAGCCAGCCACAAGAGGATTGTATGGGCAGTGACTCTGGGAGATGTAGTTTAGACTTCAGTGCCTTTTGGACCAACAGCAGCAGTCTATTGTGAGTGACAGCCAATCCAGTCAAGAACTGGGAGGAACTCAAAGGAAGTGCCCGGTTTTGTCGGTTGGAGTTTCAGTTGAGCTTTGGCAGTGAAGAAGGAAGGAGCCCTGTGCTTTTTCAGTGTGCAGTTTTAGTCAAAAACGTGTGTAAGGCCCAGAGTTCCGTCTGCAGCTTGTTAGGACTGAATCAGTCCTGTAGAAAAGAATCAAAGGATCTCTGAAGAGTAGAAACCAGGCTCACCCTGTAGAAGACTGGAGGGTGCTGAAAATTGCATTGGTCTGTCAGGAACTGAATCTGCTGTGTGTTCTCGAATTGTTGTGCAGTAATTGCGACTGGGATACAGATGCAGCCTGCCTGGTATAGTGCTTTCTTTTATATGGATGTGTGAAGAGGTTTGTGTACCTCAAGTGAGCCCTGCTGACATTGAAGGACCCTATCTTATTTGGAGGTGAGTACTAATTCAGGGTCGCTCCCTGTTGAATTGCCACATTAAATCCAAATGGAATTACTGTACTGCTGACTGTTTAATTCTCCTTTTCTCTGTGTGAAAGGGCCCCTACCAGCTGCCACAGGTTTGGACTAGCCACTAGGGCTTGGGTACCCAGGGACAGTAACTGATAGGGATAGGCCTGTGCACAGAGCCATAGGTAGATTATTAGAGTGATAAGCTAATTAATCTGATTTCCTGTCCTTATTATATCCCCTAAATAAATCAGAGCTGCTTGTTTCCAGCAAAGTTATACTGCCTGAGGTATTTGTCTACGTTAAAGTACTGTACTGTGATTGTTGCACTGTATCTCATTTCACAGGAGGTCCCAGTGCCGGAACCAGACCTGGGGGTAAGTGTATACTGTGAAGGTAATTCTGATATATTGTGTGGGCCACTAGTGGGAAGAAAGGGGGTTGCAGTGTCCCAGAGGGCTGTGACCAAGTTAGTTTAACTATTGCAAACCCTGACCTCTGGGTGGAGGCACCCCCATTGGATCCAGGCCCCTCAACCTGTTAGTGGCAAATCAGGCAGGGTAGTAGCCCCTGGGATAGCGCCATCTAGGGGTTACATCTTGGAGGCTCACCGCTGGGATTGTGTGTCCTCTAGTGGCCATATTTACGAACCACTGTTAAGAAAAAATGGGTACCTGACAGAAGTGGCTGTGCACCGGCTGGTGGAGTGGTGTACTGGGGAGGAGATCGACCCCAAAATGCTATGCTTATCCTGGACATCCCCTGGGTATCAATACGGACACTGTGCAGGAGTACTTTCCAAGGTGGAAGGTTTACAAAACCCTGTGGTGGTGGGTCGGCATGCTAATCTGCTCACCCACACTTTCCTGGCCCTAGTAGAGTTTAAGGATCCCATAGATAGCTCCAAAGTGCCACAGACCATTACCCCAGAGGGAGCCCTCACTGCTTGGAGAGTGATAACTAAGGACAGTAAAGACCCGGGGAGAATCAGCCCCACCACTATCTGAAACTTTGAGGAGAAATTTGCTGAATGGTTGCTGGGAGAGGGGAAACTGTGGAGGACTTGAAGAAACTATTCTTGCCACCTGGGGTGTTCCTCCCCAACACCTCTCCTGCTCCAGTGCCCGTAATGGTGGCTGAACCAATGCAGACTCCTATTTCTGCATCTGCCATTAGTCACGACTCTTACCGAAGGTTGAGGATCTTCTCTGGCACCCTTCCCACCCCCCAAGGGGAGGATGACTGGGAGACCTGGATAGACTATGTTGCCCCCCTTGTTAACATAACCACCAGTGCACCCATGGAGCTGGTCTGTATTGATTTTCTAAGTTTGGAGTCAGATCAAAGAAATATCAGTAATGTGCTGGTGGTCACTGACCATTTCACGAGATATGCCCAAGCTTTCCCCACCAAAGACCAGAAAGCATCCACTGTGGCCAAAGTACTTGTAGAAAACTTTTTGTTCACTATGGGCTCCACAAAGAATCCATTCTGATCAAGGGAGAGACTTTGAGAGTCGTCTGATCAAAGAGATGCTTTCTCTGTGGGGAGTGCGAAGTCCAGAACCACTCCTTACCACCCCCAGGGGACCCACAGCCTGAACGTTTCAACCGCACTTTGCTAGATATGCTAGGCACCCTGCACCCAAAGGACAAGCCTAGATGGAGCCAACAAATTAGCACCCTGGTACATGCTTATAACTGCACCAAAAGTGATGCCACTGGATTCTCCCCTACCGCCTGATGTTTGGAAGAGAAGCTCGACTACCAGTAGATGTGTGTTTGGGGTCTCTCCTGATGGGGTTCAAGCTGACAACTATTTACAGTATGTGCAAAAGTTAAAGGCCCAGCTAACTCATGCGTACTAACTGGCTCAAACCATGGCTGCCAAAAGAAATCTGGCCAACAAAGAAAGGTATGATAAAAGGTGAAAGCACAGGAACTCCAGGAGGGAGATCGGTATTGCTAAGAAATCTGGGACTGCATGGCAAGCACAAGATTGCTGACAGATGGCACCATCTCCTCACATTGTAGTGGGCAAACTAGATGATCTGCCAGTGTACAAAGTAAGGCCTGAGAATAATTCAAAAGATGTAAAAACAATGCATAGAAATCATTTACTGCCCATTGGACAAATCCTGATTGAGTCTGAGCCCCCAGAAGATGCCCCCTCTGGACCAGTGACTAGAACTGCTGCTAAGCAAAGACCAAGGAAGTCTGCACCTACAGAAGCAGAGTTAAAGTGTTCCCCTGCACAAGTCCCAGTTGAGCATGACTGTCAGTCCATATCAGAAGAAAGTGAGAGTGACTTTGAATACTATCCTTCTTACGAACTGAGTCAATTGTTCTGGGCAATCCCCTAGTCAATACTGGAGAGATGAAGGCCTTCTGACTGTCCAAGCCCCAGCTTCGTCCCTGGAGCCAATGCTCCCAGAAAGTGAAGTGCAAAGCATCAGATCAGATGAAATGGAATCATTGTGCATGGTTGAACTGTTTGAGCTTTCAGGGAGGAAAATGATAGATTGGGGCAGACTGGTGATACACCAGAACAAGAAGAGTATTTTGAGTGCCCTGACAGTCCACTGCCAGTGTCTCGAAAGCTCCATGCGAGCCAAATGTTGTGGACTCAGAAACTGTAACTCCTGGAGCTGAAAGTGCCCCAAGTTCTAGCCCTCTACCCCATGAAGACTCCTGACAAGTGAGGACAATGCTGAAATGAGGCTCAGAGTGCAGAGACTGTAACAGTTCCCCTAGAAAGACTGGTCGAGCTGTAAAGCCTGTGGTGCACCTCAGTTATGATTCCCTTGGGAGGCCTGTGGATTTGCCTCTCAATGTTGTCCATAAAGGAGTGTATGTGTCCCCGAGCTCATTGCCCAAACTGAGCATCAGTGCTAACTCAAGTTACTTGTGTTGCCCTCTAAGTATGGTGCCCTTGCCCCGTCCAGCCCCAAGGTAACTGATAGGAAGGGCCCCCTCTTCAGGTTTCATGTACAAGAGGTAATAACTTGAGTTATGGTACAATGTATGTAATACTGTGTAAAGAGTGACGTACTGCAATGTTTCAGAAATGTGTTCTTGGTAAAATGATATATTGACTGATGATTACATGTGTGAGCCTAATGCAAATGTATATGGTTGCAGTTAAACTTATGGTACTTGCTTGACGCGGACGTCAAGCTTTCCCAGGCCAGGAAGGTGTAACCTCTGCAAATGGGGGTTCCTAAAGACTTCCAGGAGCTTGCTTGAATGCTCCAAGCCTGAATGGTGTTTGGCATTTAAGCCATTTATCAGTGAGTGTTTTAGAACCTCTGGTACTGTTCTTTAAGAGCTGTCTGCTTGCAGACATAATTAGTTTTGTATGGGGGACTGTGTGTTTCTTCTCTGAGTACCACTCAAGCTGCTGCCAATTCACTTCATTTTGCAGTCACTAGGAGTGCAAGGAACCTATCTGAAAGATGTAACTGTTTGCCAGAAATTATTTAGAGTAATAATGAAATTACAGTTTGTCTAACCTGCTTTCTTTGCAGTCAGAACTGTGTCTGCTAGTTCCCCATTCTAGTTTTGAACTGCTGAACTGGACCAATCAGTGTGGGGTAAGCTAGCTCTAAATGGTGCCTTGACGAATCAGAACTTGACTCATAATCTGAGCCAGCCACAAGAGGATTGTATGGGCAGTGACTTGGGAGATGTAGTTTAGACTTAGTGCCTTTTTGGACCAACAGCAGCAGTCTATTGTGAGTGACAGCCAATCCAGTCAAGAACTGGGAGGAACTCAAAGGAAGTGCCCGGTTTGTCGGTTGGAGTTTCAGTTGAGCTTTGGCAGTGAAGAAGGAGCCCTGTGCTTTTTCAGTGTGCAGTTTTAGTCAAAACGTGTGTAAGGCCCAGAGTTCGGTCTGCAGCTTGTTAGGACTGAATCTGTCCTGTGAAAAGAATCAAAGGATCTCTGAAGAGTAGAAACCAGGCTCACCCTGTAGAAGACTGGAGGAATTGCTGAAAATTGCATTGGTCTGTCAGGAACTGAATCTGCTGTGTGTTCTCCCGGTATTGTGCAGTATTGCGACTGGATACAGATGCAGCCTGCCTGGTATAGTGCTTTCTTTTATATGGATGTGTGAAGAGGTTTGTGTACTCAAGTGAGCCCTGCTGACATTGAAGGACCCTATCTTATTTGGAGGTCGTGAGTACTAATTCAGGGTCGCTCCTGTTGAATTGCCACATTAAATCCAAATGGAATTACTGTACTGCTGACTGTTTAATTCTCCTTTTCTCTGTGTGAAAGGGCCCTACCAGCTGCCACGGTTTGGACTAGCCACTAGGGCTTGGGTACCCAGGGACAGTAACTGATAGGGATAGGCCTGCACAGAGCCATAGGTAGATTATTAGAGTGATAAGCTAATTAATCTGATTTCCCCCTGTCCTTATTATATCCCCCTAAATAAATCAGAGCTGCTTGTTTCAGCAAAGTTATACTGCCTGAGGTATTTGTCTACGTTAAAGTACTGTACTGTGATTGTTGCACTGTATCTCATTTCACAGGAGGTCCCAGTGCCGGAACCAGACCTGGGGGTAAGTGTATACTGTGAAGGTAATTCTGATATATTGTGTGGGCCACTAGTGGGAAGAAAGGGGTTGCAGTGTCCCAGAGGGCTGTGACCAAGTTAGTTTAACTATTGCAAACCCTGACCTCTGGGTGGAGGCACCCGCCATTGGATCCAGGCCCCTCAACCTGTTAGTGGCAAATCAGGCAGGGGTAGTAGCCCCTGGGATAGCGCCATCTAGGGGTTACACAGATATGGCGGATGAACTAGCAGCTCCACTAGCTGCACTCTTCAATGCCTCTCTGCAGACAGGATGGGTGCCTCAAGACTGGAGTGTGGCTCATGTGGTGCCTATCCACAAAGGGGGGGTCTAGGGAGGAGATGGGAAATTACAGGCCTGACAGCCTAATGTCTGTGGTAGGCAAAATAATGGAGGGCAGCATCAAGGAGAAGCTCGGGAGGCAACTGGAAAGATTGGGTCACGTGGATGACAAACACTATGGTTTTGTCCCAGGGAGATTGTGTCAGACCAACCTTATTGATTTTTACGACTGGGTGACGGGGACTCTGGACCGACAAAGACCAGTGGACATCCTATACCTGGATTTCAGTAAGGCGTTGGACTCGGTACCCCATATCGGATTGTTAACAAAGCTGGGGGGGATGGGGATGGGAGGACAGTTGCTTAGATGGTAGAAAATTGGCTAAGGTGGCGAACACAGAGAGTAGTGGTTGGTGGGATAGTCTCCTCCCCTAGGAAGGTCTTCAGTGGGGTTTCCCAAGGTTCGGTACTAGGGCCACTCCTGTTCAATGCCTATGTCTCCGATATGGGGAGCGGGGTTATGAGCAGGATGAGTCTCTTTGTGGATGACTCAAAACTGGGAGCACTGGCAGACAGGGACGAAGCGAGAGAGACAGTCCAGAGGGACCTGGATACCCTGGAGGGGTGGTCAAGGAGGTGGGGACTGAGGTTTAATCCAGGGAAGCATAGGGTGCTACAACTGGGGGTCAGAAACCCAGGTCATGTATACACCCTGCGGGGTCTCACTGCAAGCCACAACGAGTGAAAGGGACCTGGGGGTGGTGGTAGCCTTCAAAATGAATAACACTGAAAACTGCAGAAGATCAGCGGCAAAAGCAAACAGGATTCTGGGCTGCATAGCTAGGGGAATTACGTCCAGGAGAAGGGAGGTGATCCTCCCTCTGTATAATGCCTTGGTCAGGCAGCATCTCGAGTACTGTGTGCAGGTCTGGAAACCTCACCTCAAGAAGGACACAGCACTGCTGGAGAGGGTCCAGAGGAGGGCAACTAGGATGATTCAGGGCATGAGAGAAAGGACCTATGAAGAAAGGCTGGAAGAAGGGCTGTACTCACTGGAGGAGAAGAGAGACGGGGGGGGGACATGATAGGAGCGTTCAAATATGTGAAAGGGATAAACAAGGGCGGAGCTAAAGAAATGCTCACACTAAAGAAAGGGGGGCACAACCAGGGGGCACGAATGGAAGCTGGAGGGGGGAAATTACAGGGAAGAACGTAGAAAGCATTACTTCACTGAGAGGGTGTTGGGACCATGGAATGCACTGCCCGGGAGTCTGGTGGAGGAGGGCACAATGGAGGGCTTCAAGAGGGGGTGGGATAGGTGCATGGGTAAACTGAAGCCGAAGATGACCCTCTCGGGCTAGGGGGGTGGGAGAGCGAGCACCCAATAGGGGCTGGCTACCGAGCAGACACAAAAGACTGTCAGGCCTACTCTGCTGGCTTTTAGTATGTTAGATTTGGCTATTAATTCATTTGAAGTGATAACTGGGAATGAAATCCAAAAGACTGCAACAAAACCACTTTGTCATTTTAATTTGAACATTAACGGGCCACCCGGTGGCGCTGAGGGTTGAGGCACTGGACGCCGCACCTCGTGCCACGGCGGTGACCCGAGTTCGGGAGCTGGGGGTCGGCAGGGCATGGTAGAGGATTGAGCGCCCTCAGGCAGCTCTCCTCTCCGGGCGGGTGGGTGAGGGATAGCCCGGCACACCAGCAGCTCCCAGTGGAGATCGGGAGCGCTGCAGTGTGCAAGGCTGCACACTACACAGCATGGCTGACGCTGGCAGGGTTGCCGTGCGCCATTGTGTCAGACGTGCCCATGCAGGGAGGAGGGGAGATCCGAAAAGAGGAAAAACCCGGCTCCGAGGAATAAGCGATAGCACCTGTCCCCCATGTCCTCTACCGGGCTTACCCAGACTAGCCTTCCAGTTCCTCCTGCCAGACTTCGCCTGCAGCCAGAGACTGCCTTAGTAGAGCGCCCAAGAGGAGAAGGACGACCCACCCCGTATGGGTTAAACCAGGGGTGCTGGCTGCGGGGGAGTGGAGGAGAGAGAGGAGGTGCAGTTCTGGGAGCCTCAGGCAGACAGGACTCAGACAAGAATGCCTGAGAGAGGTCCCTCGAGCTGCGACCGGAGTGAAAGAAAGTTGATAAAAAAAAAAAAAAAATGAACATTAACTTAGCTGAGTTAGAATCCCTAAACAAACAGCCTGATAATTGGCTCTATGCATTAAAGGGGCAGGAGATCCACAGCACCTAGGTAACCCTATGACAGAGTGCTGCGCACTGGGGGGGTGGGGTTTGCGGACCCCGGTGGCATGCACGGAAGGGATGTGCATCACCTTCTACACTGGATCCCTCAGTCAGTCATGCAGCTATGCGTGCAGCCAGTCTGGGGGCATGTCTGGGGGCATGCCTGCACTCCATGCCATTCAAGAAGGCATGGAGTGCTGGACAATGGGGGCACAGAATACGGCAGTGGGTACCCTGCTGAATCTTTTGCACCCCCTCAGATTATACCCACCGGCTACAGCGGGATGAAGATTCCCTCACCACACTGCCCCAGCCCTCTGGGCTAGTAGAGAGGGTTGGGGGCAGCCATCTGGACTCTCACTCATCTTTTGAAAATTTTGACATCCCGCACCTCCCACAATCCCTTGTTTGCGCAGAACAGGAGAGCCACTGTGGGACACAGGATGGGTATCCGACTGGATGCCTGCCTGTATCGTTTGATCCGCCCCATGCAGCAATGTGCCAAGGGGCAGGGCCGCAGACAGGTGTTTGTGCATGCCAACCACTCTGTCCAGGAGTGCGGAGCTATGTGGGCCAGGCTTGCATGACCCAGCATTACTGTGTCGCCCCCACTGTGCTTAAACCTACACACAAGGGTGGAACTATAGTCATTTCAGATTCAACTAAATTTAGGTTCTGGATCTGATAAATGACATCATTAACTATGGCTTGTTACCAGCAATCCCCAGAAACTGTTTCAAAATGGTACTATATGATGTTGTGGATGAGGCTGTACAGTGTGGGTGGTTTATGACAGAAGCAGCAACAATTCTGAAAACAAAATTTCCTATAACATGGCCGGCCTGGTGGCGCTGAGGGTTGAGGCGCTGGACACCACAGCGTGCGCTGCGCCGGCGACCTGGATTCGGGAATGAGCTCGGTTCGTCGGGGGTCGGACTGAGATTGAGCATCGACAGACAGCTCTCTCTGTCCTGGGGTGGGTTGGGATTTACACCGTGCCGCGTGACCCCTGGGTACCGCAAGCAAAGGTGCAACTGGGGACCGCAGATCGCCTGCACATATGTGCAACGTCATTGCACATCTGGGTATGGGAGAAAGAACAGGGAAAAATATGGCAGCATGGTTCCGCGGCAGCTTGATGGCCGCAGCTCCGCCGGTCAACGATGCCTGGAGGCATGTGCTGGTACTGGTTTCCTCGCCGGGCATGGGGCCATGGGGGGGCCCCTTTCATAGGTGTAGCTGCATCTGCCAGCTGGGCATGCGAGCTTCGGGGTCGGCGGCGGAGTGGAGCGGTGGCTGGATTGGAAGCAGGGACTGTGGCAGCAAGGAGGTAAAAACTGTTAAATGAAAAAAAAAAACACTTTCCTATAACATCCATGCTGTACTTTCTGCCAAAGATTCATAAAGAGTTGCATGACCCACCGAGGCATCCGACTGTCTTGGGGGTGTATCCTGGACCCAGAACATGGCCACATTTTTTGACTACTTTTTCTAACTTTCAGTTTGGGGTCTGGTATCCTAGCTGTAGGACACCACAGAGGTCCTGCACAAGCTGCGAGATACAGTGTGGCAGCAAGGGTACAGGTGGGCTTCCTTAATTATGTATGCAGTATACATTAGAGAGCCAGTTTTTTTCATACAGAGATTTTTCTCAGCAGTCACCTGCATCTTCTCAGGGATATGCCCCATTCAGTTCTACAACCTACAACTCCTGTGGACTCCTGTAACCCACTGGTTACCCCCCCACACACACAGCTTACCCTCCATAACAGGAGCTCCAAGTTGAGGGCCATCCTTCCTCCTGAGGCAGCCCGATATGTGGTCTAAAATCCAGTACAAGCAGGTAACTAGGACCCAAGGGAGTCCCAAAGGCCCAGACCGTCACACAGATGGGAGTGGGGGCTTATTCCCATTTATTGTTCTCTCCTGACGTGATGGTCCTGGGACAGGAGAAAGCTCCCTGGCCTAGCAGCAGGGGTCACTGTGTGTTGCCACATCCCTTCCTGCTTCCTGACGTGGCAACACAAACTCACTCACAGACTCAGGTGGCCTGCATGGCAGTGCAACAAGCTGCCTTGAGGCCATCAGTGCAGCACATTAGAATGCTGCACCCTGCCAGCACCAGTCCGCAGCCTTTGAGGAAGCACACTGCACATTTAGTCTGTTTTACATTGTCACCTTTTTGCATGTTTTGTACATTAAAGGTAGAAGCAAAGTGCAGATCCTTCTTGCAAGTACAAGCTGAGCTGCAAAGGGGTGGGGTCGGTTTTACTTCTTTTTCATGCACATTTGTTTACTGTGAGCCCCTCCGCTCCCTGATAGTGTCTTGCTCTTTGTTTTCTATGGACTAATAAGAACTTTTGGAGGAGATTTATTCTGTCATAACCCAGTTGGTGTGCACCTTTATTTTCTTCAATGAAGTGTTTACCCATAGGGTGAATGGCAGCACCTTTAAGGTGGGACAGATATAAGGCAATTTTTGTGGGGGGGTAGGAAGAAATAGGCTGTTGGTTAAATAGGATCTGCAGCTTATCCTCTAGGTAGGGAAATGGCCAGACTAGGTGGGCCAAGCGGTCCTTATCTGCCGTCAAAGTCTATGTTTCTATGTTAAACAGCTGTATGTCTATCTTAGCTTTTTAAGTCTCCCAGACTGTCAGAGTTTCTCTGAAATAAACCAATTTCTCCAGCCCTCCAGAACCACCCTGGAATGTCCCCCAGGCATCCACTCAGCGCATCACTCTTTGAAACTGAAGCAAAGAGTTAAAAATCAAATTATACAGCAGAGCAAAAGCTTTGCAGTACTCAAGCTACACTACAATTTAAAAAGCAGAACAGAATTTAATAAAATGCTACAAAAAGTGAATCTGACATGGAGAATGTATAGCTGTACTAAGCGGTCCTTCCTCCACAGAAAGCATATTGCATTAGCTAGTTATGGTTGTTTGAGCTCACATCTGATGGAGCTAGGAACCTCCCCATGGTCACCAGTAAATTTCCCAAAGTCCTCTTACCAAATGTGAAAGAAATATCTTTAGAGAGGAGACTTTCCCATTGTTGACAAAAATGTGTTTTTTCAAACTGGTCTTGTACCTTGAAAAATGAAGACTTTCTGTCCCTTTCAGCGGGGAAACGACATGTACCTCTCCTTTCCTTATAATTAAGCAAATGAAGCATAATGGGGTAAAGTGTTATGGTGGGATTAATGGCACACCTGGGAACTGAGGCATGGGGCAAAGCTAAGTGCTTTATGCACCTGAAAAGTACCAATATTGAAAACATACGCGCACTATGGAGAGCATTTATGGGTTTATAAGACCTGATTGCTACTTTTAAACCTGAGTAATGAGGATCAGAATAATAAGTTGTTCTGAACAGCGCTGTTGTGCTGGAATAAAGCACATTGCAGTCATGTGACCATATTTGCTAATCACATTTCTTAGTTTCTTGCACCCATTTTATATCTCCCCTTTTTCCCATTGTGCTGGCATCTCATCACCTGCACAAATCTTCTGTACAATAGCGTTCCCAGATAACTAAAGGTCTGAGTGACAAACTTTGACCAAGCTGGATGATGTGCAAATAGTTTGAATACGTATTTTGTCGTTGATTGTGTGAATTGTTTTAGGTCTTTGGCATCATTAGAAGCTGTGCTGCTCCTTCACTGGCAGGAAGGCTTCTGGCTGTGTGTTTCTGACTGATTTTTTTTAACCTGAAATGTTAATATTCTATTCTTACTGTTACTTTAGTATTTCCTGCTAAAGGCAGATTGTAGCCACGTTGGTCTTTGGAAAACAAGAGTTGCTGGATAATCTGATGCCTCTTATTACACCAACATATTTATTTTTATTTTTAAATATTTGGCCAGGAAAGAGACACGAATCCGAGGCTTTGTTTTCAGTTGCATCCTCGGAGCACAGGGAAGTTACATGAGTTGTGTATAGTGACACAGTGTGAAGTGGTGGCTGTGGGATTCAAACCTTATTCCCCAGATTTGCAGCGAAGTGCTCTTAACCACTACGAGATACTGTTTCTCTGACGTATGTCTTGTATAAAGGCAGTATTTTACATCACCTTTTGGGGCCACACAGGTCCCTTCATCAGGTGCCATAGGATTCATTATTCATTCATATAGTGAGGCTACTGCATCTGACAAAGGGAGCTGTTGGACTTGGAAAGCTTGTGAACTTTACTATCTTTGTACACGACATGTTGTCCCAATGTAACCCCCCTGCAAATGGGGATACCCAAAAGTCTTCAAGGAGCTTGCCTGAATGCTCCAAGTCTGGGCGGTGTTCGGTGTCTGAGCTGTTTAAATGTGGTTCCAAGTGAGTGTTATTTGAGCCTCCACATACTGTCTCTTTAAGAGCTGTCTACTTGCAGACTTTTGTATGGGGGGACTGTGTATTTAATGCTCGAATCCCGCTCGAGCTGCTGTCAATTTGTTCCGTGTGCAGAGGTAGCCTTGTTGAAAGATATAACTATTTGCCAGAAATCATTTGGAGTGACTGAGAAAATGTAGTTTGTCTAACCTGTCTTCATTTCAGCACGAACTGTTTCAGTGTAGCTCTTCATTTTGGTCCTGAACTGCTGAAATGGACCAATCAATGGGGAGAGGTTCCTTAAAATGGAGCCTGTGGACGAATCGGAACTTGAACTCTCAATTCTGAGCCAGCCACAAGGGGACTGTATGGGCAGTGACTCTGGGAAATGTAGTTTTGACCTTGGCGCCTTTTTTCACCAACAGAGGGAGTCTTATTGTGAGTGACAGCCAAACCAGCCAACAGAATGGTGTGGAGCTAAAGGAAATGCCCTGCTCTGTGACTGGAAAGATTAGATCAGTTGTGATAGTGAAGAGAGAAGGAGCTCTGTGCTTTTGCGGTGTATAGTTTCATGTGGGAAGCACGAGTGAGGCCCTGAGGTTTGGCCAGCAGCCGTTGTAAGTGCCAGTTCGGACTGAATCCGATTTGGGAAGAGAAAGAAGGAAGTCTGAAGAGTGGAAACCAGGCTTACTCTGTAGAAGACTGGAGAAATTGCTGAATCGTGCTTGGTCTGTCAGGAACTGAAGCTACTGTGTGTACTCCCGGGTATTTTGCAGTAATTGCGATCGGGATCGAGGAGCAGCCTACCTGGTATAGTACTTTCCTTTTACATATGAATGTGTGTAGTGCTAGTGGGGAAATCGCTATTTCCAATCCCCCGTGCTGTGTGTTGAAGCTGGAAGCAAACCCCAGCTTGTCTCGGACTAAATCCGGTTGCTATCAACTGCAGTGGGGTCCAGTCACAAGGACCTTGTCTCCATGCCCTGTTGTTCTGGCAATCCAGAAGAACATCCACCATCCGGTCCTCAGCTTGGGTATTGTGAGTACAAATCAGGGTATTTCCCTGCAGCCTGTTTTCAATCACAAGTGTGTCACCTAATTCTTGTTGTTTCACTGTTTCATGGACTGAGCCATCCTGCTCCGGATTACAATTGGGCGTTGTGTATATATTTTCTTCTACAGGGCCCTATCCATCTGCACCTGCCGGCCAACCCCGGGCAATGGACCTGGCTAGCCCCCCCAACCTGGGTACCCAGAGTATGACTTTTCAGCCCCTGTATGTGTGCACAGTACTGTGATTTAATGCCACCAATTAACCTGATTTCCCCCTCCCATGTTACTGCCCCTAAATAAATCAGATTTGTTGTTATATTATATACTGTCTGTGGTGTTGGTACTTATGGAAACAGTATTGTGTTTTGCTGTGTATGTTGTTTAACCTTATTTTACAGGGGGTCCTCAGAGACATGCTGCAGAATCAGTCTCGAGGGTAAGTGGTATCTATATGAGGACAGTGTGCGATAAGCTTGGTATTGGGGCTGTAACTCTGGTGTACCGTGTGAGCCACTAGAGGGAATAAAAGGGGGTCTCAGTGTCCCAGAGGGCTGTGACCAAGCTAGTCTAACCACTACAAACCCTGACCTCTGGGTGGAGGCACCCGCCATAGGACCTAGGCCCCTCAACCTGTCCGTAGTCAAACAGGCAGGGGTAGTAGCCCTTGGGATAGCGCCACCTAGGGGTTACACCAATAAAATATATCACGTTTCCTGTAATGTGTTGCCAAATGGCTATGGCATGCCTGAAAATGGGCTCACACTAGTCCTGTACATTTAAAAAAAAAAAAATCAATTCACCATGTGGATCGGCAGTCAAAATAAGCATGCGATGTTGACATTGCCAAGTCATTTCAGCTCACTTAGGTCCCACGAATACAACAGGGCTCGATCTGTAGGATGAAAGACTCCTGAAATGACATTTAAATTTGCTTTTTGGGGGTAAGCACGATGCAGTATTGGCCTTGAATTTGTACTCTGATGACATTTGACGGGGGGAAAAAAAGACAGAGAGAAAATCTAGGTCAGGTTTACATGGAACGTTATTCATTACATAGATGCTTCTAGCCACACTGCCCTAAAAGCATCATAGTTAGCTAATGAGCTACCAGAATAAAAGGTGGGAAATGTACATTTTAAATCAACTTGCCCTCAAAAACCTGTGAGAAACAATGGATGGGACTGAAGAAACCACGCTGGCAGGTGGCTGGGGCTGGCAGTATAGCCTAGAGGTCAAAGTAACAAGCTGTGAATGAGCCTGCTACATCCAGCAGACCTGGGTTTGATTCCCACAGCCTCCATTTGCATACTACGCGACTCTGAGCAAGTCACTTAACCATCCAGTGCTCCTGGATCGCCCCTGAAAACAGGCACTTGTGCCTAGTGGGCCTGACCCGGTTACCAAAAGAATAAAATAAATAAAACAAATGATGTCAAGCCCCTCCCCGACACTGAAGGCCAGGTGTGAAAGGCAGTGACAGTCATTGGGAAGGTGAGAGAGAGAATGGGATGACGTGAAGTTCTGCAGCCGCCCAAATTCCTAATGGCCTGACCGCTTTTCTGGAGCTGCGCCCCATGCTTGATCCATTGGATGGGAGTAAAGGATCCTGCTGCAACGTGAGAAGTGGGAGCTGCAGGAGCAATGACAGCGTGGTACCAGAAAGGTGTCCAGAGTCATTGAGAGTTGTCAGGATGGGAGTAAAGAGTGTAAGGGGTGAAGGTATGGCAGCAGCAGTGTTCCCCATGGAAAAATGGCGATGAAAGCCCCAAAATGGAAATTACCTAAAGCAACAGCTGACCTCACAGTGCATTCAGAACAGAGCTCGGCAGATGGGAACTGGTTCAGATTATGGCCTGGATCGTTGGGAATTTGACTCAGAAGATGAACTGCACCAATCTGAGTCAGCGTGATTTAGAGGGGATCCAGCTCTAAAACAAAGCCAAGGGCCACATTTTGTGATAGAGTCAACCGTTGGGGTCCCCAATCTGATTCAGATCTGGAGCAGCTCAGATCCCAGAAAATGTGATTATTCAAACTGATCTGGGGCACACTGCATGTTTTGGGGATCTGAATCTGAACTGCTACCCCATCTCTAATTAAGAATCTGTATTGGTCTGTCTAAAAAAGTAGTTGTTCTAGCTGGCCTGTCGGTGCAGTGGTTGGGCTAGTGCTCATGATGGTGACAATACAAATTTGGAAGCAGGCTTGGATTGTTTGAGGGTTGGCCAGGGGAGGAAGACCAAGCATCTCAGAGGACACTCCTTTCCTCCAGGGAAGTAGGCAGAGAAGTCTGGCTGCCACATCACCCCGAGTAACCACAAGAGGAGGTACAACTGAGATTATGAGATGGGAGGGAAGGACACAGCTGACTTCGATGCGGGTGCTTGAGCAGTATGCACGAACACATCTGATAGAAGTTCAGAGTTGCGTGTCCTTGTGAGGGGGGATCGAAGGTGGTAAGTCCCCGCTCACAGCCAGCATGACGAATCTGACCTACCTGCAGGCCGCGCACCCACTAACTCAGGCAAATCTCCCTTGTTGGCTGGTAGCTGAAGTATCCAGAAGCATTTTGGGAACCTCAGTGATGGCCCTGCCATGGGGCAAATCATGGTGACCAGACAGAGATAGGACGTTAAGCTCTGGGGATGGTGAAGGGGTGGGGATGAGATGAGGATCAGGTGGTCCTGAGAAAGTGAGAGGGGGTTCCTCAAGTTGGCTGAGCAGAGCACAAAAACAGATTTTAAAAAATAAGTTGTTAGACTCTCCCACCCCACCCCACAAACATCTAACTGGGCTCTGCCTGTTCTGTACTCAACACCTGTCTGAGGTCCTGGAGAAAAAGTGTGTCCATTAAAAAGAAAGTCTGCATTTTGAAAGCCCCAGGTTTATTGCATTACTGCTCCGCTGTGATTAATTATAAATCACAGAACATTTATAAATACCATAAATCACACCGACCTTTCAAATGAAATAATATTTCAGTCTTAATGCGGAGCTTTTTACCCGAGTTGCTATGGTAATGACAGTGCTCTTGACAGCAATTTCATGAAACATACCTTCGTTTCTTTTTTCCTTTCTACCCCCCCAACATCATTATCAAAGGCTTTGATGAATCAAAAGCACGAGTCACTCCAAGACATTCTTTAAGGTGAACACATTCAAAACTCCATCCCTGCTTTTGTACACTGCATAGAAATTGTGAAACATTTCAGTGATAGCTTAAGATGACTTTGACACAGAGAGGCACTGAGGTGACTCACAGATGCTGTAATTAGGATGTCATTGTGTAGAACAAAAAGGGGGGTCCTCCAAATATGATCACAAAAAGCATGAGATACTGCAGGCTTAAAAGTCCATCACCCAATGCATGTTGCCTCCGCCACTGTCTGCAGTAGTTGCAAGTTTTCCTAGCTCCCTTTTCCATCCCAGGCTAGAGCAGGGAAACCCTGGGGCTGTGTACTTACAGTCACCAGGCAAGAGAGAGACCTTGAAGTAATCACATCTGATGATCTGAAGGTGGTGGGGCAGTGCGGCAAGGCAGTAGGGAGGGCTAGTGGGATGCTGGGATGCGCAGGGAGGGGGATTTCTAGCATGAGAAGGGAGGTGGTATTGCCTCTGTATTGTTCACCAGTGAGACCCCCACCTAGAATACTGTGTTCAATTCTGGAGACTGTACCTCTGTAAGAACATCAGCAGGGTGGAAGCAGCCCAGAGGAGGGCTACCAAAATGGTGGTGGTGGTGGTGGTGGGGGGTTCCACAGAAACCGTATGGAGGAGATGCTCTTGAGACTCAGCATGTACTCCTGGAAGAGAGGAGCTAGGGAGTGAGAGAGACATGATTGAGACCTAGAAGTACCTCATGGGGGTGAACAAGGTGCAGGAGGGGAGTCTCTTTAAGAGAAGGAGGAGCACAAGAACACAGGGGCATGCAATGAAGCTTGGGGGAGTTTAAGGGGGGTATGAAGAAACACTTCTTCACAGAAAGGGTGGTAGATGCCTGGAATAGCCTGCCAGAAGAGGTGGTGGGGGAAAGGACAGTGGTGAGTTTATAGCATATGTAGGAAATGCACATGAGCATAATAGACAGAGGAAAGGGAGGCGGGAGGGACACCTTAGATCAAATAGGGTCCAGGGTGTAGTAATAGGTAGGGAAATAGGGCAGACTGGATGGGCCCACTGGTCCTTTTCTGCTGACACATTTTATATTTCTGTGTAAGCTTGTTACAGCATTAATCACTTATTATTGTTTCCCTGATTTTTCCATTTTTCTTTTTCAAGAACTAATGTACTTAACCATCAGTAAGACATGATGGTGTGTGCATTACTGAAAGACAGTGGCATGCCTTGGAAAATTAGTTAAACACATAAGAAGCACCATTGTCTCATTATAACACACTTAGGTATACCTCGTTGCAATTACAACATTGGTCATCCCTGATTGTTGATTTGAGAACCGAGTACTACATTTTAAAACAGTTTAGGGTGATGATACGCACTTTCCTAGTAGGACCTTTCCAGTTTGCTGTTGGGAAGTTACCATCAGTCAGGCAATGACCCAGTTGTCTCTTTCCATCACCTTGCACTCGAAGATGCTGCTTGATTGGCCAGCAGTGCAGGCAAGCATTTGTGTAATTTCAGGCACAGCCGGAAGGCAGTAGAGAAGCAAATGAAACAGAGGATCCAGTGGAGGATCCTACAGATGCTGCTTGGCCCTCCACAGAAACTGAATTTGCAATGATGAAGACTGGAGGACCAAATCTGGATTTAATAAATCAAATTATCTGGTCAAAAATTGAGTAGGTGGGGATGCCTGATAGCCGAGCGGAAGTTTGTCATGCTTCCATGCCAGCGACTGAAGTTTAGGATCATGCTCAGGGAAACAAGATCATGGCAGCCAGGGTTAGTAAGTGCTGCTGAGTGCAGTTCAAGCCAGTCCAGGGGATAGTGGTGTTGGGATCTATCATAGCAGCAACCGCTCGTGGTGGACCGTTGATCCTGCTCCTTGCTGAGAGGTGATGCAGAATGCTACACTCAACATCAAAAAGGTGGGTGGTAACTTAACAGGGAACAAAAAGCTCCAGTCTCTTCATACGATGGGGACAGGAAAGAGCCTGCACTCAGTGGTGCGAGCAAATCTGGTGCTGCTTCAGGGTGAGCCATCCAAATGTAACAAGAAGAGGCCCACTCACCAAAGATGGAGATCCAGCACAGGCTAAACGCCCAAAAAAGACTTTACTGGAGAATCCAAAATCCTAATGTCTCGGTCAGTCAGTGCAGGACAACAGCAGGGAGTCCCGGAGCTTCGACCAGATGGGTCTTTGTCAGATGCCTCCACCTCTGGTGAATGTGCTTCTTCTCGTCTGCTCTGCCTGTATAACCGCTCTTGCATAATCGCCATCCCACCCCATACAACCTGATGCTGAGTCTTGATCCTTAGCTTTCGGGGGGGGGCATCCTGTGCCTCTCTCTGCTTGGGAGTTAGGTTCCCCATGAAGTACTCCCTTGTGAGACCAAGGGAAGCCCCACTTACATTCAGAGTTCTCTCCCGACTGGAGAGGCAAGGTGGGTTGCAGAGACGGGGCAAGGCTTTATGAAGCTTCATTCCCCCATTTTCTACTTTTCTAGGCTCCCCCCTTACTGCACCGCCCAGATATGCGCATGGAGGTGCACACGTCCTATGCTGCTGCAGCCCCCTCCCTTCGAGTTGCTCGAGCTTGCATTACTGCTGGACCTCCAACCAGTGGCAGTCATGGGCCGAGATGGCTAGCCACCCCTCCCTGGAAGAGGAGAGAAGTCCTCTTTCAATCCTCTCCCGCTCCACCAACCACTGGCAATCCGTGCTCATTCCCAAACATAGGTTGTTGCCATGGCAGGAGGTATGGCATTCAGTGCCTTAGCATTTCATGCCACTAGGCCAGCATTCGCTTCATTTTTTTATCTTCTCTGTATGTTTCACTACAAAGTCAGGGGTTCAAGGATCACCAGCATATGTGCTTGATAAGGTTGCTGTCCTCAGGATGGAGATGAATGATTTCCACTCTCCAACCACACCTCGTACGAACAAGGTCCAGTTGCTCACTACATGTGCACATGAACTGAAATCCCAATCTCAATAGGCAGGACGCTCTCGGCCATACAGTGCAGAAAGATATTGCCCCAGTCTGTCCCCTCTCCCTTGCCTCATCACCATGCCCAACAGTGCCTCATTTAACTTAAGGAAACTCGAGAGGTAAGATTGCACTCATTACAAGTGTGACATACTCATTTTGCAACTGACTCTTCAGGTTTCTTAGCCTGTCCTGGTGGAAATCCTTGCTGGTACAGCTAGCTATCACAGTCATTTAGATTAGAGAGCTCCCAAGCTCCCCAGAGGGATTTAAAGCTGGAGGCTCTGCGCCTGTACTGTAGCAGCATTAATGCACTTAGACATGCATAATGCAAGAACTTTTCCCGGGGCTGGGAGGAAGGGCATGATTTAGAATGTTTAGTGGGTGAGGGTCTAGTTGTCCGCCCACTGATCAAGTTCTGCACAGCCAGCAGCACTGGGGTAATCCACAGTGACTGCCTCTGTCTTTCCTCCTCCTCTGTATCAGAACACAAAGAAATGCAGGAAAGGCCGGCCCGCAGCAAAACAGCTTGTGATGCTGGCAATTGGGATTCAGAAGCGAGCCCTGGCTATCAAGGGATGGTCAGGGGCAGGAGGATTGAGTGTTCCAGGGGCAGCAACATGTCTGGTGCACCATGGAGTGGGGAGATATTGGCAAGCACTGCACAGCAGTATGCCTGGCGTGTATGTCTGCACAGGGTGTCACTAATGCTGGCATCTCAAGCGCAGGGAGAAAGAGCAAGAGGAAAATCACCTCAATGTTCAGGACGACAGACCATGGTATATCCAGGGTTCCTCATATCTCCAACATGCTACCACCTAACAAGCATCCACTGTCAAGGGTACATTCTGCACTACACCTCACCTGGGGGGGGGTGGCAAACTACTGCTCTGTGGAGGCATGTAGGTGCAGGTGGTTGTCAATCGAGGGGAGAGGGGGAAGTACACCCTGGGAGCTCCTCAAGGGTTTGAGTGTTTGATGCCAGATCTTCCTTTCCACTGGAAAAAGCAGGTTCCCTCTTTACCGCTCCCGCGTTGAGTAGGCCCTCACACTTAAATCTTCGGATTTACTTCCAGAGTTATAAAACAAAAAGTTTTTTGCCTTCAGCTCGATCTACCAATCATGATGGCAATGGGTGACAAGTCCAGTCCCGGGTTCCGCCAGTGCCCTTGCAGGCAGAAGATGTCCCGAACCAACCCGCACTCCACATGCGTCTACTGCCTGGGACATGAGCACGATCCCCAGGGGTGCGACTTTTGTCGCTCATCCCATCCCACTGTGCTTGAGGACTGTCTCGCCTGACTTAAGCTGGGCTGTCCAGGCCAACAGAACCCGCTGGTCAAATCCAAGGACGCCCCTTGGATGGTCTCCATGGCTGCACTGTCCACTAAACAGCTTGCAGCATTTGAAGAGGAGGTGGCCCAGGCCGCATCTCTCTCTTCTTTGGCTTGGCTTTTGTGCTGCTCCAGCTGGGCTCAACTTTTAAGAGCTCCTTCAAGGAATTGTGCCAGTCTCTGCCGACCCTCAGCCAGGAACCCTCTGGGCACAAACTGAAATCCAAAAAAAGAGTCCAAAAAAGAAAGGACTCGCCAACATTCACGGGATCAGAAGCACTCTCTGTCGAGAGCTTTGGATTCCCGCGCTTCTCTGACTCAGACTTTGGTCGAATCCTTGGCCCAGGCCGCCGGCTCCACGGTAACCCCATTGCGCCAGTTGGCCCAGATGCTGGTTGAAGTCCCAGTCAAGATTTTTCTTGAACCAACCAACCAGTTGTTGCCTGAAGAGGCCGAGACTTCCTTGTCCAGGACTCTGGTCCTGACTCAGACCACTAAAAGGAAGGATCAGTCTGCTGACCCGCTGCCTCTGGTCGATGACCAAGACCAAGAGGGAGCCTCCCTCTGAGCTCTGTAGCTGGTCCTCTGAGCAGTTGAGATCTTGGTCTCGGTCCCATTCCCATGGATCGAGTGGCTCCTGCCAATGTCAGTGCTCCTGCTCTCGCCACCATGGGAAACTGACCGCTGCTAGTCTTTGTCCTCATCCTCCTTGGGTGAGGAGAGGTTTTGGCCCAGATTGTGTCAATGCTACGAGGACCTCATGGTGCAACAGCTGGTGTTCACTGGTATGAAGCTGGCCCCAGTTTCTAGACCAGCCATCACTTGGCTTTCGCCCAACAGGACGATGCCTTCTCCACCTAAGAAGCTGACCAAGATGGTCCTGGCTTGTTTGACCCCGGCATCTCCATCGATTCCCATGGAGACGCTGCATAAACAGCCGACAGTCGGTGCTCTGACTAAGGATTCTTGGCTGGCTAAGGAGCTTCCCCATCAGCTGCCGGTCACTGTCATCCCTGATCGTCCTCAGAGGGTCAGTGGGGACTCTGGTGGCCGACCATTTTTCAAAGACTCTTCGTAGACTGAGGGTTCTCTTTGCACTCCTGTCCGATCGACGAGGAGTCAGTGGGGATCTCTCAACTGAAGAAGGCCCTACTTCTTTTATGGGTCTTCTTCGGCTGATCTCTGAGTCCACAGGTCTTAAAATGGAGCCTGTCCAGAAACAGACCCATTACCCGTTGACCGAGATCCTCGACCGGGGGGGGTGGGACTCTCCTATGGAGGTCTTCCCAGTGGCGGAGGCCATTCTTGGGCAGCCTTGGAGCTCTGGCAGGGTCCAGCCTGCTGCCCTGTGCCCTTTTCCCGGATGGCCCACAAGTACACGGTACCTATTGGGATTCACTGAACACCACTTAGCCGATGGACTGGTGGCTGATTCAGTGTTCAGGTGCTCAGGCAATACTGGGGACATTGACAAGCCGTCTGACAGAGTCCAAAAAGTTGGACCACGTAGATAGGAAGGTCCACACTGTCTCCACGCTTGGTCTTTGCCAGGTGAGCTTGGCCCACTTCTCCCATGCCTTGCTGGGCACCCTAGATGAGGTGCTTCCTCATCTGCCGGCAAACCTCCAGACCATTGTCAAGCAGCTCCAGAACCAGGGCTGGGCTGTAGCAAAGCAACAGCTCCAGACTGCCACAGACATTAGGGACTCCTGTGCCCGTTCTGTGGCGGCCTCAGTGGACATGCACCGCAGGGCTTGGCTGAGGATCTCGACCTTCATGGCAGACACTCAGCACAAGCTGGCAGATGTTAGGATTCACCGAAGAATTCTAAAAGAACTAAGGGTAGAACTAGTGATACCGCTGACTACTCTCTTTAACAAATCATGGGAGGATGGGGTGGTACCTGAGGACTGGAGGAGGGCAGATGTGATTCCTCTTCACAAAAGTGGGAGCAGGACAGAGGCAGGAAACTACAGACCAGTTAGTTTGACCTCAGTTGTAGGGAAAATGATGGAATCACTTCTGAAGGAAAGAATTGTTGAGTACCTAGAGGCCAGTGGGGCACAGGACACAAGGCAGCATGGATTCACGATGGGAAGGTCGTGTCAGACGAATCTAATAGATTTCTTTGACTGGGTGACCAAAGTAGCAGACCAGGGAGGGGCTGTGGACATGGCCTACCTAGATTTTAGCAAGGTATTTGATACAGTCCCACACAAAAGATTAATACACAAGTTAGCCAGCCTTGGAGTGGGCCCCAAGGTGGTAGCCTGGGTAAAGAATTGGCTGGAGAATAGGACACAGAGGGTAATACTAAATGGAGTCTACTCCGAAGAAAGGGGGGTTACTAGTGGGGTGCCGCAGGGTTCAGTATTTTTTTTTTTTTTGAAATTACTGTTTATTCGCCTTCCTGCCTGCCATCCCTGACCCTTCAGGAGCCTCAAGGTAGACATCCCTCTACCTTCCACCCTGCCCGTATGACCCCCCTGGAACCCCATGGAGCTCGGGTTTACCCCCCGGGCGGGGATGGGACAGAGCCCCCTTACCCCATCAATCAACTTTTGTCGGTCCAGGGGTCATCGGGCGGGCGAAGGCACATCGAGGGCACGTCTCCGGAGGCTCCATCTTCCCGGCGATGGCAGGCATTTTCCACTTTTTCTCCTACCCTCTACAGCGTAGGACCCCTGACGTCAAGGCGTAGAGCGCTGACATTACGCTGTATATTGGCAGCCCTCCCCCTAACATTAGGGGCTTGCAGTACTCCGAGCCTCCACTCGGAGTCAGACAAGTGTTTGGGCTATAGCCTTAACCCTCCCCGGAGTAGGCGAGCTGTCGTGGGACACTCAAGCCCTAACTCCCCCGGCCGCCCAACGGCGATCCGAGTCCGCTCTCGCACACTGGGCCGGGCGTGGAGTAGGTGTGGCGTCCAGTGCCTCAACCCTCAGCGCCACCAGGCCGGCAGGGTTCAGTATTAGGACCGGCCCTCTTCAATGTCTTTGTAAGCGACATTGCAGAGGACTGAAGGAATGTATGTCTCTTTGCAGATGACACAAAGATCTGCAACAGGGTTGATACACCAGATGGAGTGGAAAGGATGAGAAGGGACTTGGCAAGGTTGGAGGAATGGTCAAATGTATGGCAGCTCAGATTCAATGCAAAGAAGTGCAAGGTAATGCACATGGGAAACAAAAACCCAGGGGAAGAGTACACAATGGGGGGTGAGATACTGACAACAGTAAAAACGGAAAGAGACCTGTTGGTAATTATATCAGATGACCTAAAGGTGGGCAAGCAATGTGAGAAGGCAGTAAGGAAGGCTGGGGGGATACTGGGATGCATGGAAGAGGCATCAATAGTAGAAAACAGGAAGTTGTTATCCCTCTGTACAGACAGTTGGTGAGACCCCATCTGGAGTACTGTGTGCAGTTCTGGAGACCCCATCTCCAAAAGACATAGACAGAGTGGAGACTGTCCAGAGGAGGGCAATCAAAATGGTGCAGGGTCTGCACCAGAAGACATACGAAGAAAGACTAAAGGAGCTTAATATGTATACCCTTGAGGAAAGAAGAGAGAGGGGACATGATAGAAACTTTCAAGTACCTCAAGGGAATCAACAAAGTCCAAGAGGGTAGCATCTTTCAGAAAAAGAGATGTGCAAGAACAAGGGGGCACAATTTGAAGATAGAGGGGGGACGGCTCAGAGGTAATGTGAGGAAGTATTTTTTTCACGGAGAGGGTTGTGGATGCATGGAACAGCCTCCCTGAGGAGGTAGTGGAGTCAAGAACAGTGGGGGAATTCAAGAATGCATGGGACAGACATAAGGCAGTCCTAGTGGGGGTAGGAGGAAGTAAGCTGTTGGTTAACTAGGATCTGCACCTTATCTGTTAGGTAGGAAAATGGGCAGACTAGGTGGGCCAAGCGGTCCTTATCTGCTGTCAAATTCTATGTTTCTGTGTTTCTATGTTCCCTTCCTGGGCACTGACCTGTTTAGACCAGGAGCCAAGCATACCTCTCAAGTGTCCCCATTGTGTGGGACATCACGGATTTGCTCCTGTTTTGGGATGATGTCCCGCCAGCACCTGTCACTGTCCTGAATTTGACTGTGGCAGTAGTGCTGATGTGCGACTGACCCTCCTGAATAATCGAGAGAGTGAGTGTGCAGAAAGCAAGTCAGGTGCAGGTTGGTTGGACACTCCTCAAGTTCTCCCTCTCTGACGCTGACGCAGTGATGCATCGTCCTGACTCTGGCCAATCAAAAATTGGTGGTCTAGTTGAATTTGGTGGCATCATGCTAACTACAGTGTGACTGACCATCTTCTTGTTCTTGGAGATTATCCCCCCCCAAAGGCTCCGATCTTCCATGAGCACTGCACCGTAACCATTGTGTTGATCATTCGTGGCGCTAGCCCAGGAGTTCCACCATTAATTTTTGCTGCCTGGGCCTGGCTGGAGTGCCTGCCCTAAAATCATCTGCCTGCCTCCCGGCTCAGAGTCTGACCCTTTGCTGCTTCTTAGCTTGTGGCCTGGACTGTCACTGGAGTTCGAGCAGTAGCACCGTCAGGCCTCACAGATCTGCCCAACCAGCTTCATTCAGCAAGCGTAGCATTGCAGCCCCACATAGATGGTACCCTGCCCCACTCCCACCCCATCAATCGCTGCCTGCAGTACCATTGCACCAGAGAACGAGTCAGTTGCTTGCTGCCCAACTTAATGCCCACTGGAGGAGACAGACTCATGCCATCGGAGTTCATGGACTGGACTGGAGAGAGCTTGAGTCGAGTGGTGCTGGTGACTTGAGGTAGGGTAAAAGAAGCTAGCAAATGTTAATTAACTGCTGCAGTATAGGAGTAGGGGGCTTAGGGGCTTCTGTTCTTTCATGTTCTGCTGCTGGTGCTGCTGTATATACAGTTCTTTCCAACCATGTCTCACTGCTGGATTCAGAATGATTATAATTTAAGATTTGCTTAGAAGACTAGGTTTGCTGGCAAATGCACCTACCTTCACCTGAGCTCTCTTCTTCTAGGTTTGCTTGTAAGGACAGAGTAACGAACAACATCATCAGAATAAGGAAAAAGACTAAGGCTTCTTTTGGCTAGGCAGATTTACTGTGTGTTACTATGTTCTTTTGTGCTCACAGGTTTGGTACTATTTTTTTGCTCACGTTTCACTGCTTTATTGTTCTCTGATTCAAACTGCTGTTGCAGGGTATACTTTCTGCTGCATTATTACAGGGTGTGCCTACAGGTTCATTACTGTTTTGTGCTTACAGATTCCTGCTGTAATCTTCTCTGATTCAAACTGTTTTTTGCAAGGTATATCTTCTATTACTGCTTTATTTTTCTCTGTAGTAAAGTGTTTTTTGCAGGGTATATCTTCTGTGAAATTGTTACAGGTGGTGTTTACAGGTTTTACAGTTTTATCTATCATTAGGCTAAGCTTTCAGGGCTACTGCATTTGTTGTTGGTTGATTGTTTCTGCTCTTACCTCCTTGTTTGTTTCATCCTTGGTTCTTCTTTTTCGGCAGGGGAAGGGCCCAGCCACCCATCCCCATTCCCAACCACCAAACGCTACACTCCTTTTATAGAGTAGCACAGTTTGTGACATTTCCTGTAGCAAAGCAGGAAGGAGAGGATCAAAGGGGAAGCAACAAAGTGAACTCACTTACAGGGGCACAAGTAATTTAACTTGTTATAAAAGGTTATACAAAAACAAACAAAACAAAAAATAAATATAAAAATTAAAAAAAAAAAAAATCAAACTTTTGCTTTCATTTTCCTTCTAATTATTCGGACCAGGTTATAAACTCGGCAACTCAACTGGAAAGGATATTATTAACTGCAGGTACTGTGGGTCACTTTTCAAAAGAGCAGTTATACAGGATTTAGGACACTGTCCTACATGCTGGACCATCGGAGATCTAAGGGTCAGTTCCAGGTAGCATGGGCTGAGATTGCGAGCCTCAAGTCGTATATTCAGGAGGAAATATATTAAAAGAACCACCCGCCATTTCCTCAACATCCAACTGAATCACATCGACTGCAGAGGGTAGTTGGTCCGGGAGGTTGCCAGGTGGTTAGGAGGGGCAAAACAGGTGCCCCATCACTCAATGCTCACCAATGTATCACCTCCACAAACCATATAAAAACTACAAACAAGTATCTGTCTCTATCTCCAAAATCAAACAAAGAGGCAGAGGACACTGCAGAGCAGGACACTGCAGCACAGGAGCTATAGCTACAAAACTCGCCCAAAACAGGGACCAAAACAAATAAAGCAAAAAGGAAATCCTAAACACTTCTGACCATAGGAGACTCCATGATTCAGGGAGTTGATACCTACCTCCTGCTGGGGGTAATGGTCAGATGTCTCCCAGCTGCATCAGCGTGGAGAAACACTGACCACATTGCTAAAATTGTGCAGGGAGCAGAAGAAAACATCGACACCCTGATACACATAGGGACTAACGATCTCGCCAGCTGGTCAGTTATGAAGACCAAGGAACACCTGATCAGGCTGGGAGACAAATTATCATCCATTTCATCCGGCATCTCCTTCTCTGAGATCCTGCCGGTCTGGGAGAGGGGGGCAGATGGACGGAAGGTCAGAGAAGGGGAGACAGGGGAGTAAAACATGTGGCTCAAGTGCTGGTGCCAGGAAAAAGGACACAAATTTGTAGGTAACTGGCAACAGTTTTGGGAGCGAAAATTCTTTAAATTCAATGGACTGCATCTGACTAAGGAGGGAGTCAGTGCATTGGGGCAGAAGTCTGATGTCTTTGCAGAATATTTAAACTAGCAAATGGGGAAAGGGGTGCAGCACCCGATACACTGAACAGGAAGAACATCCCTCCCCCCTCAGCTAGTGATCAAACAGGAGTTCAGGATGTTTGTAGTTCATTTGCATCACCAGGTAAGGAAAAAGGTCCAGCTCCCCATACGACACACAGGAGAAATGCCGGACCTCGCCCAACAACTAGCACACCAAAATCTTGCCAGTGGAAAATCATGTACACAAATGCCCGCAGTCTGGGAAACAAGATCCCAGACCTGCAGGCAACAATGACAGAGGCCAAACTGGACATAGTAGCCATTAGCGAGACATGGTTCACCAGTAACCACACTTGGGAGACTTCAGTACCCGGCTATGTACTGTTCAGAGGAGACTGAGGTGCAAAAAGGGTGGTGGGGTGGCCCTTTATGTCGATGAAAATATCAAAGCTACAGAGATTCAGAAGAACTGTGGGTCACCCTAGAAACAGGAAATGGGACAGCCATACAAACTGGGGTTGTCTACAGGCCTCCAGACCAGGGGAGGACATAGACACATTACTGTTAGAAGATATACTAAACATGCCAGCTAAAGGGGAGGTTCTGATAATGGGAGACTTCAACATGCCAGATACAGATTGATCAATATCAGCAGGAACATCCGCCAGAACTAGACACATAGTGGATTCCCTGCAGGGGGAGGGCCTCAAACAACTGGTACAACAACCCACAAGAGACAGGGCTATCCTAAATCTAGTACTGACTAACGGGGAAAGGATCACAGATCTCCAGGTAGAAGGTCACCTGGGGGCCAATGACCATCACATGCTATGGTTCAATTTGGCCACTAGAACTAAATCATCCCATTCCAAGGCAAAACTATGGGACTTCAGAGGAGTTGACTTTGATAAGATGGCCAACAGAGTTAAGCTAGCACTGGCAAGAAGAAATATAGGTGAGTGGGTACAGGCAAAGTGGGCAAGCATTAAGGATGCAATACTTGAAGCAACATCCCCTTGTGCTAGGGAGAAAAGCAAGAGCAAAAGAAGGAGGAAACCACTTTGGTTCTCAAAAACAGTAGAAGAAAAGATCAGAGCCAAAAGGTTGGCCTTCAGGAAATATAAGGGAATGCAGCGGGACGGAGAGAGGGAGACATACCAAACTTCCCTAAGGGAAGCAGGGAAGGCAGTAAGGCAGGCAAAGGCCCAAACTGAGGAAACACTAGCACGAACAGTAAAAGAAGGGGACAAGACTTTCTATAGATACATTAGTGAAAGGAGAAAGTCCAGAGGGGGTATTGCTAAGATCAAAGGGGATAAGGGGAGTGTGTGGAAGAGGACCAAGGAAAAGCGGTTATCCTAAATAGATACATCTACTCAGTATTTACTGAGGAGAAGGTAGAGGCAGGGCCCACAGTTCAACACTATGGACACGGGGGGGAGGGGGAGGTGTGCACAAGTCCCTTGACAAAAGAAAGGGTCCTATAAGAGCTTGCTAAGCTCAGGGTGGACAAGGCAATAGGACCCGATGGCATGCCTCCCAGGGTACTAAAGGAGCTAAGGGCGGAACTAGCAGAGCCATTATCAGAACTGTTTAGTGAGTCTCTGAGCACAGGAGAGGTCCCAGAAGACTGGAGAAGGGCTCATGTGATCCTGCTCCACAAATGTCACAGCAGGGAACTACAGACCAGTCAGTCTTACCTCAGTAGTGGGCAAGATTATGGAGGCACTCCTTAAGGAAAGGATAGTGCAACACCTGGAATACATAGGAGCACAGGATCCAAGACAGCATGGGTTTACAACAGGAAGGTCCTGCCAAACTAATCTCATAGATTTCTTTGACTGAGTAACCAGAGTGGTGGACGAAGGGGGTGCAGTTGATGTCACCTACCTTGACTTCAGCAAAGCTTTCAATACTGTTCCACATAGAAGGTTCGAGAAGGAGTCTGCTTCAAGTGGCAACTGTTGTTGTTCATTGGGGTGTCAAGGATGCACACAGTGGGGGGGGGGACACAATAGAATCCTAAGCCATTCTATCCCCTGGTGGTGGGGGTGCAGGGGGGGGTCTGCTTCAGGGGCCAGTGTCACCCCGTACATTGGGGTGTTGACTATACACACAAAAGCAGATTCCATTTGGCCAGTTGTCCTGTCAAGGGAGGTGAGTGGAAAAGACACAATGGGGTCTGCTCCACAGACATGTTCACTCTGTCCTCAGTGGGGGGACAAAATAGAGCCTGGTGTCCGAGACATGTTTACTGTATCCTTGGAAAGAGAGACACAAAGGGAATTGCTTCCAGGGCTAAATCCGCTTTTGACTAGGGCCCAGTCAGGTCTGTTTTGGGGACCACAGTCTGTTTGAGGGTGCTGGCACAATAGTAGTCCACTCTCAGGACCACAGCTGCTCTGTCTGACGGGTATAACATGACACAGCGACGTCTTGGTGAAGTGACAAGGCGAAAGAGTCTAACATGTTTCAATATAAGAAAAATAGCAGGACAAGAGGACACAGCATGAGATTAGAGGGAGGCCGATTAAAGGATAATGTGAGGAAGTTCTTTTTCACAGAAAGGGTGGTGGATACATGGAACGGCCTACCTCAGGAAGTGGTGGATATGAATACAGTGCAGGGCTTCAAACAGGCATGAGATAGGCATAAGGGAGCAATACAGATGAGTATGAATAGACAGGCCATTGACAGAGTAAAGCCTATGGCACATTAATAAGGTAGAAAAAAATGGGCAGACTGGATGGGCCTTGGGGTCCTTATCTGCCATCAACTTCTATCTTTCTATGCTTTTTTTTATGTTTTGTGGCAAATTGGGGGAGGTTCATGCACAAGATTATTTTTTAGTGCTATTGGATTGAATTTCAGGCTCTGGTATGCTCTTAACCGTGCATTAAATAATTAAAGTGCCAAAATTCCAATATCCCTCATGGTGTCCCTCATTTCAGGGTGTGGTGTCCCTTGTTGTCCCTCATTTCAAGGGTTGGTGTCCCTCATTTCAGAGTCCTGAAGTTGAGAGGTATAGGGTCGAGGGCGACCTCACCCGCATCAAGAAATCCAGTGCCACCTTGGACTCTGTGACATCTGCCCAGAGGGCTCGCAAGGACTATAAGCAGCAGCAGAAAAGGAAGCCCTTTTGGTCCACCTCTACTCCTGCAACCAAACCAGCCCAGCCCCAGGCTGGTCAGCAGACCCAGGCCTGGCGACCTCGGCCAAAGTCAGTGGCCTCGGTCATCCGTAAGCCTGGGGGGAGAGGCTCCGGTTGCTCCTCAAATGGGCCCTCCTCCTTCTCCAAGCCTGCCCAGTGATGGGATGAGGGGTGCCTCCCTCATGCCCATAATGCTTCCGCCGGATCCTCCCATGGTGGGCCAGCTCTGGCACTTCCTTTGCGCCTGGTCTGCTGTCACGACTGTCAGGTGGGTCCTCGAGGTGGTGGATCAGGGTCTGCCTCTGGAATTCGAGCAGTACCCTCCTTGCTGAGCCTGCACCCCATGGGTGGACTTGGTATCTGCAGACATTCTGTCAGCTCTCAGAGATGTCATAGACCAGCTCCTCTGCAAGGAGGTCGTGGTTCCTATCGCAGACCCTCTGGAACACCCAGGGTTTGTCTCCAGGTACTTCCTGGTGCCAAAACGGATGGGGGCTGATGCCCCATTCTAGAGCTGCATGACCCTGAACCTGCTTCTCAAGTCGTGCACCTTCAGGATGGTAACTGTCCCAGATCGTATCATCTCTAGAGCAGAACATGTGGTTTTGTTCCCTAGGTCTTCAGGACGTGTTCTTTCATGTTCCAATCTGTCCATCACACTGAAGTTTCCTCCGATTTCGGGCCGAAGGAACCCTATATGAGTTCCAGGCCATGCCATTTGGCCTCTCCTTAGCTCCCAGGGTCTTCACCAAGTACATTGCAGTGGTGGCAGCTTACCTGAGGCACTGAGGGGTCCAGGTTTACCCCTACCTGGATGACTGGCTGATCACAGGTCCCTCCAGGCAGGAGGTGGAGTGGTCCAGGGACCTGGCCCTCCAGATCTGTGTCAGCCTTGGTCTCCTGGTCAACAAAGGCAAGTCAGAACTTGTGCCTTCGTAGGTGATCAACTTCATTGGGTGGAGTTCGACTCTTGCAGAGCCAGAGCCCAGCTCCCAGCGGACAGGGCAGAGGTTCTCACTTTCTCTGCCTGTTCATTTCAGGTTGGGTAACTGCACCCTGCCCAGGATTTCCTGCGCCTGCTGAGTTACATGGTAGCCTGCATCAACATGGTCAGATAGGACAGCTGGAGAATGCGCTCTCTGCTGTAGGAGCTGACCAGCCAGTGGTCTCAGCACAAGGGTCACTTTGACCAGCTAGTCACTGTGACTCAGCGGATGTGAGACACCCTTCAGTGGTGGTTAGTCCCACAGCATCTGCAGGAAGGGATCCCATTTGTCCGCTCAGAGCTGATGGTCATCCTGATGACTGATGCCTCTCCCATGGGCTGGGATGCCCACCTGGGGGAACACAGAGTCCATGGGCTCTGGACCCCCGACCAGTCTCGATGCCACATCAACCTACTGGAGCTCCAAGCAGCTGGGCTGGTGCTGACTGCATTTGCTCCGCACATTCGGGGTCAGGTGGTTCAGGTCCAGATGGACAACACCATGACCATGTACTACCTCTACAAACAGGGCGGGATGCACTCCCTACCCCTGTACAAGGAAACTCTCTGTGTGTGAACCCTCGTGCGCAGCCTGGAGGCCGATCTCCTAGCCAGTGGGGGAGCAGGTCAACTTTGTCCCTGTGGAAGACCAGATAAGGGGAGTCCACCGAAAGCGCCTGGAGTTCCCTGTCCTTCTGGCAGATGTGATTACCACCAGGAAGGCCATCTTCCATGACAAGTGTGACAGCTCACACTTGTGCATTGGTTCAAATGGCTTGCCCATGAGCTTTGCCAGTATCAGCAGTAGATCCTACAGAGGTGGAGGTTCACGCACCAGAGGGGATATGTGATCCACACCTTTGAGAAAGCACCTGACCACTGTCTCCTGCGCCAATGTCGGCTGACGGGCCCATGCCCGGTAAGCAGAAATGGCTGCCAGGTGCATCCTAAGGGTTGATGACCACAGACCCCCCTTTGGAGATAGACCAACGGTACTCGAGAATGTTAGCCACAGAAAAGGATAAGGGGTCCAGACCCTTACCCTGACACCAAATGGAAAACATTTTCCATATGAAGGCATAACATTTCCTGGTCGATTCCTTTCGAGATACCTCCACCACAGTGTAGACATCCTCAGAAAGACCCAAAGCCTGGAACTCTGGCCACTCAGGTACCAGGCTATGAGGTGCAGGGACTGAAGGTCCAGATGGAAGACCTTCCCCATGTTCAGAGATATCAGGGCCGGGTGAGTACAAAGCCGCCCCAGGGGCCTGCAGCTGAGACTGAGGAGATCTGGATACCAGAACTGGTGCAGCCAGTCTGGGGCTACCAGAATCACCTTCGCCTTGTCCCTCCTCACCTTGAGTAACACCTTGTGGATCAAGAGAAATGGAGGGAAGACGTAGAGGAGGCCTGGGGTCCACGGCCTCGAGAAGGCATCCCCCTGCAGCGAGCCCTGCTGAGAGGGGTGGGCATGATACAGCCTCAGCTTGGTGTTTTCCCTGGAGGCAAACAGGTCCACCATTTGTTTGCCCCAGTGGGAGAACAGGCTGTGAGCTACCTCTGGATGGAGAGACCACTCATGGGATGTTTGGCCTATATGGCTGAGAGCATCCGCCGGCTGGTTTCAAGGCTCCTGCCACATGGATGGCTAGGAGATCTGCCTCCAACCGGCTGACAAGGGTCCAGATGCAGAGCACCTCCCTGCACGGCAGACAGGAGTGCATGCCGCCCTTTTTGTTGAGGTAGTACATGGTCATGGTATTGTCCATCTGGACTTGAACCACTTGACCCTGGAGCTGAGGGAGCTAAAGCTGACAGTGCCAGTCTGACTGCTTTGAGCTCCAACAGGTTGATGTGGCATCGGGACTCCTTGGGGGTCCAGAACCCGTGGGTCCTGTTGTCCCCCATGTGGGCTCCCCAGCCCATGAGAGAGGCATTGGTCGTAAGGACAACCGTTGGCTCAGGGTGAACAAACAGGATCCCTTCCTGCAACCGGTCTGGAGCAGTCCACCATTGGAGACCGTCCCACATCTTCTGGGTTACAGTGATCAGCTGGTTGAAATGACATGGCGCTGAGTCCACTGGGCATCCAGCTCCCATAGGAGGGGGCGCATGTGCAATCGGGCCCAATGGACCACTGAGGTGCACGCTGCCATGTAACCCAGAAGGCGCAGAAAGTCCCGGGCAGGGCACAAGTGCCCAACCAGAACTAATTGGGCAAAGGAGGAGAGAACCTCCACCCTGTCTGCCGGGAGCCGGGCTCTGGCTTGACAAGAGTCGAGCTTAGCCCCGATGAAGCCCATCACCTGGGAAGGCATGAGTTCCGATTTGGCCTCGTTGATCATGAGGCCGAGTTGGGAGCAGGTCTGGAGGGCAAGATCCCTGGACCTCTCCACCTCCTGTTGGGTGGAACCTGCCCGGAGCCTATCGTTGAGGTGGGCGTAAATTCTGACTCCCCGACACCGGAGATGGGCCGCCACCACTGCAATGCACTTGGTGAAGACCTGTGGGGCTGATGACAGGCCGAACAGCATGGCTCGGAACTTGTACAGGGTCCCTTCGATCCTGAAGCTGAGGAACTGCTGATGGGATGGACGGATTGGGACATGAAAGAATGCATCCTGCAGATCCAGTGAACAAAACCACATGTTTCGCTCCAAGGATGGTATGATCTGGGACAGAGTGACCATCCGAAAGGTGCATGACCTGAGAAACTGATTCAGGTCATGGAGACCTAGAATGAGGCGCCAGCCCCCCGTCCGCCTGAGCACCAGGAAGTACCTGGAGACAAAGCCTGGGTCTGCAGACGGATCCGCCACGATAGCTACTGCCTCCTTGAGGAGGAGCTGAGCAATGTCGTCTCGAGGAGCCGACTGGGTGCATGCGGAAATCCATTCTTCCCGAGAGGCGCGGACTCAGCTGGGAGGGTACTGCTCCAATTCTAGAGGCAGTCCCTGACCGACCACTTCAAGAACCCACCTGTTCGTAGTGATAGCGGACCAGGTGGAAAGGAAGTGGTGGAGCCAGCCCCCCATGGGAGGACCTAGAGCTGGTGCGACGGAGATAGGGGTGGCAACCCCCACCCCGTCACTGAGCAGGCTTAGAGGAGGAGGAGGAGGCTCCGGGACCTGAACCTCGGCCTGCTTTGCGGGCCTGTTGGGGTCCAGGCTTGGGCAAAGGGTGCCAAGCTTGAGCCTGAAGCTGATGCCGTTGTCCTCCTTGGTAGGAGGACTGCTGAACCACAGGGGAAGAGTGCCGAAAGGACTTCTTCTTTTTCTTCTGCTGGTTCTTGCCCGAAGAACTTCTGGCAGAAGTTGCGTCCAAGGTGGCACTGAATTGCTCAATGCACTGTAGGTGACCAGCCACCCCTGGGCCAAACAAGTCAGTCCCGAGGAAAGGCACATCAGCTAACTTATGCTGAGTATCCACCGGGAAGGGGGATAACCTCAGCCAAGCCCTGAAGTGACAGGCCACTGAGGCGGCCATCGAGCGGGCACAAGAATCCCCAATGTCCAGGGCCATCTAGAGCTGCTGTTTGGCAACAGCATAGCCCTGGTCCCAGACCTGCTTGACCGTGGTTTGCATGTCTGCAGGGAGATGTGAGAGGGTCTCATCTAATGACCCGAGAAGGGCATGAGAGAAGTGTGCCATGATGACGGCTGAACTGGCCTGACGAAGCCCCAAGGAAGATGCCACGTAGACTATCCGCATTGAATGGTCCAAAAGCTTGGACTTCTTATCGGGGGGACGGTCAGTGTCAGCAGAACTGCCAGTACGCCTGAACACACAGGCGGCCACCAGGTTCTTGGCTGAAGGGTGCTCTGTGAACCCCACAAGGGGACCCCATGGGCACCACGTACTTGCGGACCATGCAGGCAGACAGTGGTGGACATGAGGCAGGGCGCTGCCATAGTTCGAGTGCCGGATCAACAATGGCCTCGGCCACAGGAAAGGCCTCTGTCGAGGTGTCCCCTCTCTTCACGATGTCCGTGAGAGGGTACTACGCCTTTTTATGGATGGGTTCCAGGGGCATCCCTGTAGAATCAGAGATGAGACGGAGGATCCCCTGGAAGGAGGAAGGACCTTCCTCCATCCCTGTGCCAACGGATGACTCATCATCCCCTGGATGTGAGTGTAGCCTGGTGACGTCCGAGTCCAAGGAGTCGGGATACAGCAGTCTGCCGCCCAAATCACCCTCGACCCGTCGAGGACGGTCCGGGGTGACCATGACCGACAGACATCGGGGAAGTCCGATATCTGGTCAGTCCTCTTTTGAAGGCACCCCTCCCACAGGTTGCTTAGGTGGCGGCTCCACCACTATCAGTGGGGAGACCAGCAAAGGCTGAACCGGAGGACAGGCTGGCCCCATGGGCAGGAACCAAGGGCTTCGGTTCCGGGGGTGGAAACCCGGCCCCTAGGGGCGAGTGCCAAGTAATGACCGGGGCAGGCGGACGGGCCGCTTCTGCCTGGTCAGAATCAGCTGTTGCCACATAAGGTCTAGTAGCGCCGACAGGTTTCCTCAGGAGCTCTCCTCATCCACGGAGGATGAGGATGACCTGTGGTTCCTCCTTGGCCTTTCAGCCAAGGGGGTTCTAGACCTCGACCAAGATTGAGCAGGCCAACTTGGTCACTTGGGAAACACCAGAGGGATCGGTGAAACCTGGGGGTTCGGAACCGAGACCTCAATGGGGACACCAACAGGCTGGGCCTCCTCATTGGGGAACACGAGGACCGGAGTCCTCTCCAAGGAGTCATCGGCCACAGCTGGCGACAGAGGGTTGATTGGGTCGAGAATAATCTCGACCTCATCGGCCACTTCCTCGGTCATCTGGCCAGATGAAAGGTCCGTGAAGCTTGTGGCCGAGGAAGCGATCTCGACCGAGGTTGAGACCGCATGCTCCTGGGACTGAGACCGCTCTCATTCCCAAGAGCACCTTCGTCGAGATGAAGACAAGCTGGATTCTTTACCCCTGTTTTGAGAGTGGGAGGAGTGCGAGCCCACAGGCACCTCACCCCGGGTGGGGAGAGACTGGCACAACTCTTTAAAAGAACCTGTAAAGGTGGAGCCCAGGTTGAGTGAAATGGAAAAGCTTCGACTCGCCGAAGTGCGGGTGGATTCTTCTTCGAACACCTTCATGCGTTCCAGCTGCTTGGCGGAACCCGCGGCCGCAGAAACCACCAACCTAGCCTCCTTAGACTTCACCGGAGGGTTCCTTTTCTCCGGTCTCCCCAACTTCAAACGTGCCAGGTGGTCTTCCAGGACACTGGGATGGAAGGCCAGGCAAAAACTGCAAGATGAGGTGTCATGGCCAACACCTAGGCAGTAGATGCATGTGAGATGGGGATCAGTGCATGACATCTTCTGGCCGCAAGGACACCGGCAAAATCCTGGGGAAGATTTCTCTTCCATGATCGAGGATGCAAAAGCGCGATTGCTAACTCAAACGAGTTTTAGTTTCAGTAAAACTGAAGTTTTGAAAGCCAGGGCCTACAAAATGTGTGAGCACGAGGGAGGCAACCTGTATCTTCCAGCGGAAAGGAAGATCTGACACCATGGGGCACAGCCATGGTATATACCACCCGGGTGGGTGGGAGGAGCCAGCTTGAAGACTTCCAGCAAGATTTAAAGGGGAAAGGGACATGCCAAACAGTGTGGATGAACAACATATCCACAATCCCAGAAATTAAGTTACTATGGACTTTATAAACTGCAACAACTGTGGCACACTTTTTTTCCCCCCTTCTATTTATCCCTCCCTACTGCCTGCTGGCCCCAGCCCTTCGGGGCATCCAAGGAGTCATCCTACCACACACCCACCCGGACTCACCCCTCATTCCTCCATGGCGCTTCGGTTTCCCCCCCGAGCAGAGACGAGGCGGGGAACATTCACCCCGTGATCCTTCATCTCATCAGGTCGAGGTGGTGGTCCTGGTGAGTGGGGTACATCGGAGGCACGCTCCGGAGAAGCCCGTCTTCCAGAGCCAGCAAATATTTTTCCGTTTTCTTCCCTCCCTTCAGTGTGTAACCCTAACGTCATAGGCGCTTACGCACTGGCGTCCCACTGTGGTGGCCGTCTGTTCCCCTGTGATTGGGGCTGCAGTACTCCGAGCCTCCCCGGAGTCAGACAAGTGTCTGGTTGTGGCTGCAACCCTCTGTGGAGAAGGCAAGCTGTTGCTGGGCGCTCAAGCCTATCCCCCGCTGACCCACCGCTGACCAGGGTCTGCTCCGAACCGGGTCACCGGCATGGAGCGAGGTGTGGCGTCCAACGCCTCAACCCTCAGTGTCACCGGGCCACCGTGTGGCACACTTTTTACCAAAGCCTTCATCTACAGAGTGAGGCACTGTCCAACATGCTCCACAATTAGGGACCTCAGATCCCAGCTACAGTCAGCATGAGCTGAGATAAAACACTTCCATGCCAAACTAAATCAGCCCCCACTGGGTAACAACATGGCACCTTTACCTTCAAGGCACACTTTGCTTGCACCCCTACCCCAAAGATTAAACAGACCAGGGGTCTGGCAACAGGTTAGGAATCGTAAAACTGGCAGAAAAGCCCCAGTGGCAGAAGGCATCAAACCAATTCAAACGTCAAATTACTATGTTGCACTGTCTTCCAAAACAACTAGCGTAACAAACGTCGAAGGCTCTATGCACCCAGAGCAGCACACAAAGGTGCACTCAACTACTAAACCCAACAAAAAGGACAATAGGAAACATGCACTAATAATCAGAGACTCAATGATTAGAGGTGCAGGGACTCACCCCCAACAGAATCATGCTTCTATTTCAGTTAGGTGCCTCCCCGGAACGTCGGCATGGAGGGACACCAGTCACACAGAGGAAATAGCTTGAGGCGTGCAATGTGACACACAGGTTATTCTCCACATAGGGACAAATGACCTAGCCAGTAAATCAGTGGAGGAAACAAAACAAAACCTCATCAGGCTAGGCGACAAGATTGTTTCACTTTCGTCCGGTATTACCTTCTCTGAAATTCTGCTAGTCTGGAAGAAAGGAGACAGCAGGCAGAAAATCAGAGAAGGGGACATCTCAGTGCTTAATACCTGGCTAAGGAGCTCGTGCCAGGAAAAAGGTCACTGCTTTATTGGAAATTGGCAGGACTTCTGGGAGTAGGAGTTCTTTAGGTTTGACGGTCTTCACCTCACAAAGGAGAGAACCCAAGTGCTAGGCCAAAAGTTCGATGCACATTTGGGTCAGTTAAACTAGTGGACGGGGGAAGGTTGGCACAGGCATCCCTAGCATCAAAAGGGCAGCCAGCTGTCCCTCCTCATCACTAGCTAGTCCAGCACAAATACATACCAATAATATCTGGACCAAACATTACTACACGGATTCACAGTCCAAAAGGGTTAGTCAAACAGTGGGTCAACGAAGACAAGAATGGAAGGCACTGTGCGTAAATGCTCGCAATCTGCCAAACAAAATACTGGATCCCACAGCCATGATAGCAGAAGCAAAATTGGACTGGGTCACAGTTACACAGGCCTGGTTACCGGAAACCACACCTGGGATGTCACCATACCGGGTTACACGCCGTTCCGAAGAAACCGGGTGGGGAAAAAGGGAGGTGCAGTGGCCTTTGTATGTAAAAGAAGATATCTGTGCAACAGAAATCCAAGGCACTCATGGTAAGGTGGAAGCCCTTTGGATCACACTTGGAGCTGGAATCAAAAACCCCATCCGGGTGGGAGTCATCTACACACCCCCATCCCAGGAAGCTGATGTGGAAAAAGAGCTCTTAGAAACCATCATGATGACGGCAAACAGGCGAATTACTGCTGGTAGGGGACTTCAATCTGCCGGATGTGATTTGGTCATCCTACTCAGCATCCTCAGATCAGAGCAAAGATTTCCTCTTTGCACTGAGGGGAGCAGGTCTGTGTCAACTGGTGAACTCACCCACCAGAGACAGAACAATAGTGGACCTAGTACTTACAAACAGCTCTAGGGTCTCAGAAGCTCAAGTGGGAGCCAATCTGAGCACTAGTGACCATAAGTCAGTCTGGTTATCTGCAAGCCAGGAGGAAGATACCAGTCACACTAAAATCAAGGTAATAGATTTCAGAAAAGCTAACTTCACCAAAATGTGAACTATGTTCACATCCATAATGGAAGGCAGAAACTCAGCGGATGTAGAGGACTGCTGGAATCCCCTAAAGACTGCTCTGCATACAGTAACAACTAAATGTGCAAGGCTGACCAGCAAGTCCAGAAGAAGGAAGAGACCTCTCTGGTTCTCAAATGAAATAGCAACCAAAATCAAAGAGAAACGAAGGGCTTTTGCACAGTTTAAATGAACAAAGCAAGAAGCAGATGGAGAAGAATACAGGAAAAAACTGAAAGAGTCAGGGAAGGCAGTCAGAAGGGCAAAAGCGCAGACCGAAGAGAAAACAGCACAGGGTGTTAAGAAGGGAGACAAAACCTTCTACAGATACATAATGGAGAAAAGAAAAACTAGGGGGGAATAGTCCGAATAGCAACCAAAGAAGGCAAGATGGCAGTGAGGGACGAGGAACAGGCTGAAGCCCTAAACAAGTTCTTTTGGTCTGTCTTCCCTATAGAAGACAATGGCAAAGGTCCCATGCTAGGTCAGACAGAAATCGATGGTCAGGGACCGGACACTAGCCCCTTCACAAAGGAAAGGGTCCTAGAACTGCTGAGCAGACTCAAGATGGACAAGGCCATGGGACCTGATGGCATACATCCTAGGGTTTTAAAAGAACTTCGGGAGGAACTAGCCACACCACTGGCTGAGCTCTTCAACAAGTCACTTGACAGCAGGGAAATACCTCAAGATTGGAAAAGGACAACAGTGATGCCTTTGCACAAGAGCGGGAGCAAAGAAGAGGCAGGAAATTACCACCCTGTCAGTTTGACCTCAGTTGTAGGGAACATTATGGAGTCACTACTAAAAGAGAAGATAGTGGCATAAATGAAAGATACCAGAAAAAAGGACCCAAGGCAACATGGCTTCACAGCAGGATGATCTTGTCAAACCAACATGATTAACTTCTTTGACTAGGTCACCAGAATAGTGGATCAGGAAGGGGCAGTGAACATTGTATACTTGGATTTCAGCAAGGCCTTCGACACCATCCCTCACAGAAGGCTAACAAACAAGCTGGAACATACAGGAGTTGGACAAAAGGTAGTTAATTGGATCAGCAACTAGCTAAACAATAGGACCCAGGGAGTGCTAGTAAATGGATCTCTGTCAAGGGAAGGTAGTGTAATCAGTGGCATCCCGAAGGGGTCAGTACTGGGACCTATGCCTGTTCACAGACGATACTAAGCTCTGCAACAGAGTGGACTCACAGGAAGGGAGGACACATCCTCCTTCAGATATCTTGGGGTTTTGCTTGACCAACACCTCAACTTCTCTAGACATATTGATGCCATCCTGAAGAAACTGCGCCCCAAGCTTGGTGCCCTCTACAGGAACATAAGTAGCATCCCTCCTGTGGCTAGGTGTGAACTTGCCCAAAGGATGATCCTCCCTATTTTTGAATACTGTGACGCAGTCTACAGTGCTGCTCCCAAATCCTCCCTGACCAGACTGGACACCCTTTTCCACTCTTTCTGCCACTCTACCCTTGATGCCTCTGCTCGCAACTCATCATTACGATTGTCCTTCCCCTCTCTCACGAACAGAAGCTTTTCCCACTGCGCAAAGTTCACCTCCAAACATTGGCTGGGCAAACTCCCTACACACTTCTCCTCCTCTTTCATCACCCCTTCCCCTTTCTCTCACTCCCTTAGATCCACTGACACTCGAATGTTGTTGATTCTTCGGCGCTCCACCCTTATTGGTCAATCAAGCTTCTCCTACTGCTTCCCCAAAATTTGGAATTCCCTCCCTCCGCAAGTTCATCACTCCTCCTCTATCCACTCCATCAGCTCAGCCCTTCACAACTACGTTTCATCCAGCTGCTCTTACCATGACCCACCCTAAACCATGATCCTGCATATGTCTAGCTGCACCCCTTAACTGTATATACTCCTTACCTATCTTCCATTCCCTACAACTTCTGTAGTCTCCCATGCCCCCTTGCAGGGTTCTCAGCATCCTGAAGGGGCCCTCCTGGGGTCGGCTCTCCCTCCCTCCTCCTCCTTATTCTTTCTCCCTCTTCTTACCCCCTTTCTGCACATAAGTAAACAGTAACCCTTATGCAAATATGCATATTTCCTCCATCCCCTTGGCCTCCTCTAAATCCTCCCTATTCCCCTCCAGCCTTCCCTACCCCCTCGCAGGGTTCTCAGCATCTTTGCAGGACCACCCCCCCTCCAGGGTTAACAACATCCTAGTGGGCCCCTTTGTTTTCCCCTCCCCTCCCAACACTTCCACATAGATCCTTCTCTCATTACATTTTATATGCCCTTGGACCTGGCTCTCCGTTTTCATTGTCTGCTCCTCCTTCTCCCGACCCTTTTCTTTTTTTCCCACTCTTGCACTTAGTTATTTATCCCTCCCGAAACCCGGTTCCCTTTGGGAATTCCCACCTCCACTAGCACTCCTCAATACCTTGCAGGGTTCTCAGCATCCTGGAGGGGCCTACGGGTTCGACTTTCCCCCTCCTCTGCCCACCCCCATTCCTCCCCTCCTGTCCCAGTCCTCCCTTTCCCTTTGGGACTTTATGAATTCACCTAAAGTGAATGCACTTACCTTTCCCTAATCTTCTCTACTCTGTTTATATCCAATTGTTTCCTTACTACTAGTTGTTATCATCTGTTTAGATTCACACCTGTGCTACTCCTCATTTTTCCTCACCCACTTACTCTATATTGCCACCCACTAATTTGCCTACTGTTTCATTCTCGAATGTAACTGATGTCTCTTATACCTAGAATGTATATTTAAATTGCCTACTGTTTTATTCACTGTATGTAATCTGTTGTCTCATGTACCTTGAATGTATAACTGTTTATCCACTCTATACCCCGTCCCCCCACGTCGCACCGGGAGATGAGCAACTTGTTGTTCAGTGTGCTTTCCTGGTGAAACATTTCAGTAAATAAAAAATAAATAAAGGGGCAGACAACATGAAAACTGACTTTAGAAAGTTGAAGGAATGGTCCAGGGCTTGGCAGTTTAAAATTTAATGCCAGAAAATGTAAGGTAATGCACCTGGGTAGGAGGAACCCAAGAAATAAGTACACACTGGGAGGACATCAACTCAAAGAAACACAGATAGAGCAAGATCTTGGCATAGTGATCACTGATGACTTAAAAGGTAGGAAAACAGTGTGAGAAGGCAGCACAGAAAGCAAATGGCATACTCGGCTGTATTAGTAGGGGTATTACTAGTAGGAAGTAGGAGGTTATCAAGCCTCTCTCCTTGGTAAGGCCACACTTGGAATGCTGCGGTCAGTTCTGGAGACCTCACTTCAAAAAGAACATTGAGTGTTTGGAGATGGTGCGAAGAAGAGCTACAAAAATGGTGCAGGGCCTACACCACAAAACATACGAAGTGCGACTCAGGAAGTTAAATTTATACTCCCTTGAGCAAAGAAGAAACAGAGGTGACATGATCAAAACATTTAAGTCTGTGAAGGGGTTAAACACAACTCAGGCAAGTAATCTTATGAATTCACCTAAAGCGAATGCACTTCAGGGGTAACATTAGGAATGCAGTTCAGGGGTAACATTAGGAAGTACTATTTCACAGAGAGGGTGGTGGATAAGTGGAACAGACTCCCAGAGGCGGTTGTTGGAGAAGAAACAGTGGAGGGATTCAAAAGGGCATGGGACAAACACAGGAGAGTGTTGAGGGTGGAAGGCGCATGTCCAAGCAGATAGATGGACAAATGGGCAGACTCGGCGGGCCTTGTCGGTCCTTTTCTGCTGTCACACTTCTATGAATCAATTTCAGCACAACACAACAGCATGTACAATTGGCCATAATTTGAGTTAGAAAATGGGCAAAGTACATCATGGTTCCTGATTGGCTGAAATAGTCAATTACCCTGTCCAGTATGAGACAACAGAGATCGGGAATTAACTAGTTCAGTCTCTGTTGCCTCATACCATTTAATATTACTAGGCCAGTAGAATTTTGAAATGGCAAATGCCGCCATTTTTTTTAATCTCGCTTAGCAAGCACCCACCATCCCCACCTGACTTCTACTGCTTAAGTGTTAATCGTCTCACATTTAAACAACTCTAAAATACAAAAACTACATTTTTGTATAAATGTTTTTTTCAGTCGCTTACATCCAGAAATCTCTTAGCCAAGATCCCTCACCCACTCTTGCTCCATTTATCACATGCAATGCTGAACTCTCTCCCCATTCCTTAACAGGCTTCCAGACACTGGCTCCACACTACATACTCTGAGGGAAAAAACACATTTAAAACAAATATCAGTGGCCCAAACACACTTTGTAAATAGTCTAACAGCAACCACTTTGTTTCCAATCATTCAGTAAGAAAATGGCACATTCACTCTCGCGCAACAGCACATTTTTTAAATTTAAATTTCCACTAGTGCTGCTGCCGACCGTAAACTGCGACTCCATAGACACTGCGTCCCGCCCGACCCTGATTACATTGCCAGCTTCTACAGCTGAACTGCTGCTTGTTCAAAAAAAAAAAAAAAGAACCTCCAGGTTTAAATCTGAGGTTGAGGTCAGAAATAACAACGGACCATTTCTACAAACTGTGCACCTCTGAACAGCGATTCTCACTGTTCCTATGCCAACCACGATCCCGATCCTCCAGCCGCCAGCCCAAGCAACATGACAGGACTGGTATTTTCTTCCATGTGCCTACCAGAGATGGAGAGCTGCTGCTGGCTCGCAGCAGTACAATAAGTGAACGTGCGGCTGGAGTGTCAGGCTCTGCACAGAAACAGCCCAGAAGCATGGATCAGGACCAGCACCATTCTCTCTTAATAAAACAAACTAACAAAAAACAGTCGCCAAGGAAACGGTGCACATTAAACTACGGAAGGGTGTAACTGCATTTAACCATTTTTTTTATCTTTAAAGTACTGTAGGGAGTCTCCAGTAGTACTAAACTTCATAGCTCATGCAGGTGGAGGATTTATTTTATTACAAAACGGATATTAAACTAAATATTCATTAACAATTTTTTTATTCTTTTTTTCTTTTTTTTTGTTACAGTGCCCGTTTTCTAAGTGCAATAATACCCTCCAGGGTGGACGGTATTGGGCTATACACGACCGTCCAGGGGCTATAATGCCCTCCGCCTACGGTGTCGGGCCTCATTACACCCCTGGGCAGTCTGGTGTAGCCCAGTACCGCCCACCCTGTCGGGTAATATTGCTTACGTTGTTGGTGGGAGATTGGTTCAAAAGCAACCTCAGGGAGTACTTCTTCACGGAGAGAGTGGTGGAACCAAGGAACAGCCTGCGATGTTACACCCCAGAGAGGAGTGGATGAGTACGCCCTATTTGGGGACAGCAGCAGCAATACAGGGATATAGACAGAGACTGTCCAAAGGCGCTACCAGAGTATACCTTTGGAAGTATATATGGTGGACCACGAATACAGGGAATACCCCAGCAGCTAGTGGTCCCTGGTATAAAAGGCAGGAAGGACAAGGGTGTAGATCCCCCTGGCAGCTCCTTAAAGGGGATAATGTAATATCATTTGCAGAAGCTCAAATTAAGTTCAATTGGACGGGGAAGGAACTTATTCGTTATTACCAGATTAGAGATTTTATAGGGGAGCAGATGAACAATTCAATTAAAAGAGCTGGAGGATACTCAGCTCCAAATGTATTTGAGACAATCTGGAATTCGAGTAGAGGGGAAGGGGCTATTTTTTTTTATACTTTGTTTTTTTTACGCCCCCTTCTCACCCCGGTGCTTCCTCACCTTCGAGAGTCTCCTATGGCCTTGTGCGTCCCTGCTCGTCTGTCGGCATCGGGTGCAGTCATCCCCCCACGCTGCCTTGGTTTAACCCCCAGGTGGGTACGAGGCGGGCCCCCTTCCACCGCCCCGGTGGACTGAGTTTCGTCAGGGATCCGTCATCCGTGCCGGCAGGGGCCCTGGGATCAGGGCCTGAAGCTCCGTCTACAGGGAGCACCGGAGGGTATTTTTCCTTTTTCTGCCCATCCCCGTAGGGCGTCTGCACACTAGGAGAGCCTAGAAGCAACGCACGTCACAGCGTGCTAACGCTCCGGCTCCCGGCAGACATCCTCCCTCCTTGCTACATGCAGTCTTCGCTGCACCACCACCCGTGGTCACCCAGGTGGCGGTATCGCAGCGGGACCCGCATCCCACCCCACCCAGAAGACTCAGAAACTGTAACTCCTGGAGCTGAAAGTGCCCCAAGTTCTAGCCTCTCTACCCCCATGGAGACTCCCCTGACAAGTGAGGACAATGCTGAAAATGAGGCTCAGAGTGCAGAGACTATAACAGTTCCCCCTAGAAAGACTGGTCGAGCTGTAAAGCCTGTGGTGCACCTCAGTTATGATTCCCTTGGGAGGCCTGTGGATTTGCCTCTCAATGTTGTCCATAAAGGAGTGTATGTGTCCCGAGCTCATTGCCCAAACTGAGCATCAGTGCTAACTCAAGTTACTTGTGTTGCCCTCTAAGTATGGTGCCTTGCCCCATCCAGCCCCAAGGTAACTGATGGGAAGGGCCCCTCTCTTCAGGTTTCATGTACAAGAGTATAACTTGAGTTATGGTACAATGTGTATGTAATACTGTGTAAAGACTGACGTGCATGCAATGTTTCAGAAATGTGTTCTTGGTAAAATGATATATTGACTGATGATTACATGTGCGAGCCTAATGCAAATGTATATGGTTGCAGTTGAAACTTAGGGGGTACTTGCTTGACGCGTGACGTCAAGCTTTCCCAGGCTAGGAAGGGTGTAACCCCCCTGCAAATGGGGTTCCCAAAAGACTTCAGGAGCTTGCTTGAGTGCTCCAAGCCTGAATGGTGTTTGGCATTTAAGCCATTTATCAGTGAGTGTTTTTAGAACCTCTGGTACTGTCTCTTTAAGAGCTGTCTGCTTGCAGACATAATTAGTTTGTATGGGGGACTGTGTGTTTCTTTGATTGAGTACCACTCAAGCTGCTGCCAATTCACTTCATTTTTGCAGTCACTAGGAGTGCAAAGGGAACCTATCTGAAAGATGTAACTGTTTGCCAGAAATTATTTAGAGTAATAATGAAATTACAGTTTGTCTAACCTGCTTTCTTTGCAGTCAGAACTGTGTCTGCTAGTTCCCATTCTAGTTTTGAACTGCTGAACTGGACCAATCAGTGTGGGGTAAGCTAGCTCTAAAATGGTGCCTTGGACGAATCAGAACTTGGACTCATAATCTGAGCCAGCCACAAGAGGATTGTATGGGCAGTGACTCTGGGAGATGTAGTTTAGACTTCAGTGCCTTTTGGACCAACAGCAGCAGTCTATTGTGAGTGACAGCCAATCCAGTCAAGAACTGGGAGGAACTCAAAGGAAGTGCCCGGTTTTGTCGGTTGGAGTTTCAGTTGAGTTTTGGCAGTGAAGAAGGAAGGAGCCCTGTGCTTTTCAGTGTGCAGTTTTAGTCAAAAACGGTGTTAGGCCCAGAGTTCGGTCTGCAGCTTGTTAGGACTGAATCAAGTCCTGTGAAAAGAATCAAAGGATCTCTGAAGAGTAGAAACCAGGCTCACCCTGTAGAAGACTGGAAGAATTGCTGAAAATTGCACTCGGTCTGTCAGGAACTGAATCTGCTGTGTGTTCTCCCGGGTATTGTGCAGTAATTGCGATGGGATACAGATGCAGCCTGCCTGGTATAGTGCTTTCTTTATATGGATGTGTGAAGAGGTTTGTGTACCTCAAGTGAGCCCTGCTGACATTGAAGGACCCTATCTTATTTGGAGGTCGTGAGTACTAATTCAGGGTCGCTCCCTGTTGAATTGCCACATTAAATCCAAATGGAATTACTGTACTGCTGACTGTTTAATTCTCCTTTTCTCTGTGTGAGGGCCCTACCAGCTGCCACGGTTTGGACTAGCCACTAGGGCTTGGGTACCCAGGGACAGTAACTGATAGGGATAGGCCTGTGCACAGAGCCATAAGTAGATTATTAGAGTGATAAGCTAATTAACCTGATTTCCCCTGTCCTTGTTATATCCCCCTAAATAAATCAGAGCTGCTTGTTTCAGCAAAGTTATACTGCCTGAGGTATTTGTCTATGTTAAAGTACTGTACTGTGATTGTTGCACTGTATCTCATTTCACAGGAGGTCCCAGTGCGGAACCAGACCTGGGGTAAGTGTATACTGTGAAGGTAATTCTGATATATTGTGTGGGCCACTAGTGGGAAGAAAGGGGTTGCAGTGTCCCAGAGGGCTGTGACCAAGTTAGTTTAACTATTGCAAACCCTGACCTCTGGGTGGAGGCACCACCATTGGATCCAGGCCCTCAACCTGTTAGTGGCAAATCAGGCAGGGGTAGTAGCCCCTGGGATAAGCGCCATCTAGGGGTTACATCTTGGAGGCTCACCGCTGGGATTGTGTGTCCTCTAGTGGCCATATTTACGAACCACTGTTAAGAAAAAATGGGTACCCGACAGAAGTGGCTGTGCGGCTGGTGGAGTGGTGTACTGGGGAGGAGATCGACCCCCAAAATGCTATGCTTATCCTGGACATCCCCCTGGGTATCAATACGGACACTGTGCAGGGAGTACTTTCCAAGGTGGAAGGTTTACAAAACCCTGTGGTGGTGGGTCGGCATGCTAATCTGCTCACCCACACTTTCCTGGCCCTAGTAGAGTTTAAGGATCCCATAGATAGCTCCAAAGTGCCACAGACCATTACCCCAGAGGGAGCCCTCACTGCTTGGAGAGTGATAACTAAGGACAGTAAAGACCCGGGGGGGAATCAGCCCCCACCACTATCTGAAACTTTTGAAGGGAAATTTGCTGAATGGTTGCTGGGAGAGGGGAAAACTGTGGAGGACTTGAAGAAACTATTCTTGCCACCTGGGGGTGTTCCTCCCCCAACACCCTCTCCTGCTCCAGTGCCCGTAATGGTGGCTGAACCAATGCAGACTCCTATTTCTGCACCTGCCATTAGTCACGACTCTTACCGAAGGTTGAAGATCTTCTCTGGCACCTCCCACCCCAGGGAGGATGACTGGGAGACCTGGATAGACTATGTTGCCCCAAGTGCTAGAATGGCAATGCTCGGAAGGCAAAACGAAAGAGGGTTAGTGAGAGCCTCCGAGGTCCTGCCCTAGCTACCATCCGTGCTACAACGGCCAGTAACCCTGAAGCGACTGCACAGGCCTATCTTGAGGCCTTGGAGAAGTGTATGGGAGCCCAGATTCTGATGAGGACCTATGGTGGAGAGTAAGAAATGCACAACAGTACCAAGGGAGTTGTTGTCTGTGTATGTCTCTCGGCTGGAAAAATTGTTGCAAGAATGCCTCAGAAAGGGTAGTTTGCCAGCGATTGAACTGGACCGAACCAGACTGGACAGAATCCTTAAGTCTGCCCCCTTCTCAGAACTGCTGTTGCTTCAGTTACGCCTGGCAAATCGACTGGAATCCCCACCCTCCTATGATGAGTTAATGAGAGAAATTCGAGGAGTTGAGAAAAGGCGACCTCGGGAGGTACCTGCACCAACAGCTGTGGCTACGACCCGAGTGACTGAGGGTGACCCATCAAGTGAAGTTCAGGGGCAGAGGTTGACAGTCAATGAGTGCTCTGACAAGGAAAAAGATATGCCACAATGGGGCGAACTGTTGAGAGAGATCCGGGAATTCAAAAACAGTCCCTTTATGAAGGCCACGCCTGCAAGTACGGGCCCTGACCTATATCCGACTGCATCTGCTATGGGGTGGGGTACCCACCCATGTATCTCCTGCTGATAACAGCTCCAAACTCAATTCCTTGACCATGGAAGGAGAAACTGACGAGATGTCTCCAAATGCTTATCACCTGCAGACAGAGATGGCACCCAGGTTTCCAGTTAGTATCCCCGCCCTGGCTCCCAGTGTGGCGCCTCGGCCAGCTCAAACTCCAGAAAGTATGTTTTGCTATAATTGTGGGAAAGATGGGCACATGAAAAGGGAATGCCAGTCCCCAAAAGACACTGACAAAGTTGCATATAGGCTACAAGGAGAGCTTCAGAGAAGAAATCAGTGGTTAAGAGGTGCACGACATGATCCCAGTGAGGGGCACCAAAAATGCTAATTCACGTCCTTTTGTGGCAAGGTCAGTTGCCCAGGCCCCCCCACCGCCTCTCAGACTGGTCCAGAATAGTGGGTCCTCCATGGAGACCACTGTAAAGGTGAATGGAGTGTCTACAAGAGCTGTATTAGACAGTGGCTCCCAAGTGACAATTATGTTCCAGGATTGGTATCAGAAGCATTTGTCAGACGTGCCCTTACAACCATTAGAAGGACTGCATGTATGGGGGTTAAGTGAGAAGGCCTACCCCTATTCCGGTATATCCGAATTTGGCTGTCTTTCCCCACCTCCGTGGCTGGAGTGGCGAACAAGTAGAGACCCTAGCCTTAGTGTGTCCCCCACTGGACTGTATGATGGTGTCCCTTTGTTGATTGGAACAAATGCTCATATGTTCGGAAGGCTGGCACAGTTGTGTTATGAAAACAGGGGTCAAAGACTAGTAGAGCTTTAAGAGTTCCGGCTTTAATTAAGAAGGCCTATGAGGCACAGAGAGATGCTGAAAAACAGAACCAGAGAACGGTCGGAATTGTATGGAAGAAGGATCCTGAGTCTCTGATCCTGGCGCCAAATGCCCAGTGTACCTTACAGGAGAGGTCCGTATCAGAAAGGATGTTAAGAATAAAATATTAATGTTGGATGCACCAGGCGATGGAAAATTGCCAGAGGGACTGCTGGTCAAGCCTAGTATTTTGCCGCTAGAGCCCATGCTTATGCCAGAAGGGTAATGGTCCAAGTTCATAATGTGTCTGAAAGAGACATTCGGTAAACAGAGGTTGCATCCTGGCTAATGTGCATTGTGCAGACACTGCAGTGCTACCCAGCAGCAAGAGTTCAAGGAAGAATGACAGAGTAACATACAGACTTGTTTGATTTCAGCGACTCCCGCTGCCAGCTGAATGGAAAGTGAGGATCAGTGAGAAGCTTGCCCAGAGAGACCAGGTGTTTTCTTTAAAGGAATGGGATGTAGGATGCGTGCAGGAGCTGAGCACAATATCCGGCTGCATGACGAAGACCATTCGTGAGAGGTCTCGGCGCCTGGCACCTGCTGACATAGATGATGTGAGGCGGCATCTGCAAGAAGATGTTAGCTGCTGGTGTAATACAAGAATCCAGAAGCCTTATGCTTCCCCATTGTGGTAGTGAGGAAAAGAATGGAACAGTAAGGATGTGTGTGGATTATCACCTTAAACCGCGGACTATCCCTGATCAGTACACAATGCCCCGCATTCAGGATGCTTTGGACTGCCTAAACGGGAGCAAGTGGTTCTCTGTGCTGGATCTCATGGTGGGTACTACCAGATCCCGATGGCCCAGAGGACCGTGAGAAAGCGGCCTTTATCTGTCAGCTTGGCTTCTATGAATTCATGAGGATACCTCAAGGTTTCAGGTGCCCCAGCCACTTTTCAACGATTGATGGAGGCGTGCAGTGGGGACATGAACTTACTAGAGTGCCTGGTATACCTAGATGATGTTATTGTGTTTGGCGGCTCACTGGAGGAACGAGAGACAGATTATTTAAGGTATTGGACCGACTGGAGGACTTTGGCCTTAAACTGTCCATTGATAAGTGTCAATTCTTTCAAACATCAGTAAAGTATGTGGACACATTAGCCACCGAGGAATAGAGACCGACCCAAGTAAAGTTGAGGCCTTGACCACCTGGCCACAGCCAAAATCTAAAGAACTGCAAAGATTCCTGGGATTCTGTGGTTGTTATGGCGCTTCATCAAGGACTATTCAAGAGTGATCGCCCTTTACTTAACCTTACTCAAGGGTATCCCCAACCCACAAAAATACCAAAAGTCAGTGTCCCTCAAGACTGAAAAGTGTATTTTCATCCGAGTGAAGTATTTGAGGCCCGCTGGACTCCTGATTGTGAGACTGCTTTTCATGAGATCATATATCAACTACCCATGCTCCAGTGCTGGCCTATGCCGATCCAAGAAAACCTGCACGTCCTGCACACTGATGCTAGCTTGCAAGGGTTGGGGGCTGTGTTGTACCAAAAGCACGAGAATGGCCTGAGACCAGTGGCCTTTGCCAGTAGAAGCCTGACCCCATCCGAAAAGAACTATCCTGTACATAAGTTAGAGTTCCTAGCTTTGAAGTGGGCTATTGTTGACCAATTCCATGAGTACTTGTATGGGCTAAAATACTAGTAAAACTGACAATAATCCTTTGACCTATGTGCAGACCTCAGCTAAGTTGGATGCCACTGGCCATAGGTGGCTTTCTGCATTATCTACATATGACTATATCTCGAATACCGAGCAGGTCTGAACCACATAGATGCTGATGCTCTCTCCGGAGGCCTGTTCCCCAGAATGATTGGGTCCGATTGGCAGAACCTGACATTCGGGCACTCTGCGAGAAGTTTGACAGGGAGGAACAAATGTCCACAGACGCAGTGGACTGCATGGTGGATTGCTTGGGAGCCTCTGAGAATTGCATACCTGCTGCTTATTGCCACTTTTCTGCAATAGACATTGGTGCACTGCCTCAGCTGGACAATGACAGTATTGCGCGGGCTCAATCCGCGATCCCATGATCAAAGCAGCTTTAGAAGCCCTCTATGCAGGAAAGATGTGTCCAAATTACGCTCCACTGATTTGAGAACTGCACTGTTATACAAAGAAGGTCCTAAGTTGAAACTGATCAATAAACTGTTATACAGAGAAACAGTAGACAGAGGGGACAAGTAGACAAACAACAACTAGTGCTGCCCACTGCCTTCGAGACTCAGTACTGAGGTCCTTGCACAACCACATGGGGCACCTTGGTATAGACAGAACACTTGACTTGGTGAGATCCAGATTCTATTGGCCTAAGATGGGGGCTGATGTGGAGCAACACGTTCGAACTTGTAGTCGCTGCTTACAGAGGAAAGCTTTGCCCCAGAGGGCTGCCCCCCTTGTTAACATCACCACCAGTGCACCCATGGAGCTGGTCTGTATTGATTTTCTGAGTTTGGAGTCAGATCAAAGAAATATCAGTAATGTGCTGGTGGTCACTGACCATTTCACGAGATATGCCCAAGCTTTCCCCACCAAAGACCAGAAAGCATCCACTGTGGCCAAAGTACTTGTAGAAAACTTTTTGTTCACTATGGGGCTCCCAAAGAATCCATTCTGATCAAGGGAGAGACTTTGAGAGTCGTCTGATCAAAGAGATGCTTTCTCTGGGGAGGCGAAAGTCCAGAACCACTCCTTACCACCCCCAGGGGACCCACAGCCTGAACGTTTCAACCGCACTTTGCTAGATATGCTAGGCACCTTGCACCCAAAGGACAAGCCTAGATGGAGCCAACAAATTAGCACCCTGGTACATGCTTATAACTGCACCAAAAGTGATGCCACTGGATTCTCCCCCTACCGCCTGATGTTTGGAAGAGAAGCTCGACTACCAGTAGATGTGTGTTTTGGGGTCTCTCCTGATGGGGTTCAAGCTGACAACTATTTACAGTATGTGCAAAAGTTAAAGGCCCAGCTAACTCATACGTACCAACTGGCTCAAACCATGGCTGCCAAAAGAAATCTGGCCAACAAAGAAAGGTATGATAAAAAGGTGAAAGCACAGGAACTCCAGGAGGGAGATCAGTATTGCTAAGAAATCTGGGACTGCATGGCAAGCACAAGATTGCTGACAGATGGCACCATCTCCCTCACATTGTAGTGGGCAAACTAGATGATATGCCAGTGTACAAAGTAAGGCCTGAGAATAATTCAAAGATGTAAAACAATGCATAGAAATCATTTACTGCCCATTGGACAAATCTTAATTGAGTCTGAGCCCTAGAAGATGCCCCTCTGGACCAGTGACTAGAGCTGCTGCTAAGAAAAGATCAAGAAAGTCTGCACCTACAGAAGCAAAGTTAAAGTGTTCCCTCCACAAGTCCCAGTTGAGCATGACTGTCAGTCCATATCGGAAGAAAGTGAGAGTGACTTTGAATACTATCCTTCTTACTGAACTGAGTCAATTGTTTCGGGGCAATCCCTAGTCAATACTGGAGACAAAGCTGGGCCTTCTGGACTGTCTAAGCCCCAGCTTCATCCCTGGAACCAATGCTCCCAGAAAGTGAAGTGCAAAGCATCAGATCAGATGAAATGGAATCATTGTGCATGGTTGAACTGTTTGAGCTTTCAGGAGGAAAATGATAGATTGGGGCAGACTGGTGATACACCTGAACAAGAAGAGTATTTTGAGTGCCCTGACAGTCCACTGCCAGTGTCCGAAAGCTCTCCATCGAGCCAAATGTTGTGGACTCAGAAACTGTAACTCCTGGAGCTGAAAGTGCCCCAAGTTCTAGCCTCTCTACCCCATGGAGACTCCCTGACAAGTGAGGACAATGCTGAAAATGAGGCTCAGAGTGCAGAGACTATAACAGTTCCCCTAGAAAGACTGGTCGAGCTGTAAAGCCTGTGGTGCACCTCAGTTATGATTCCCTTGGGAGGCCTGTGGATTTGCCTCTCAATGTTGTCCATAAAGGAGTGTATGTGTCCCCAGCTCATTGCCCAAACTGAGCATCAGTGCTAACTCCAAGTTACTTGTGTTGCCCTCTAAGTATGGTGCCCTTGCCCCATCCAGCCCCAAGGTAACTGATAGGAAGGGCCCCTCTTCAGGTTTCATGTACAAGAGGTAATAACTTGAGTTATGGTACAATGTGTATGTAATACTGTAAAGACTGACGTGACTGCAATGTTTCAGAAATGTGTTCTTGGTAAAATGATATATTGACTGATGATTACATATGCGAGCCTAATGCAAATGTATATGGTTGCAGTTGAAACTTATGGGATTACTTGTTGCACGGACGTCAAGCTTTCCCAAGCCAGGAAGGGTGTAACCCCTGCAAATGGGGTTCCCAAAAGACTTCCAGGAGCTTGCTTGAGTGCTCCAAGCCTGAATGGTGTTTGGCATTTAAGCCATTTATCAGTGAGTGTTTTTAGAACCTCTGGTACTGTCTCTTTAAGAGCTGTCTGCTTGCAGACATAATTAGTTTGTATGGGGACTGTGTGTTTCTTTGATTGAGTACCACTCAAGCTGCTGCCAATTCACTTCATTTTGCAGTCACTAGGAGTGCAAAGGGAACCTATCTGAAAGATGTAACTGTTTGCCAGAAATTATTTAGAGTAATAATGAAATTACAGTTTGTCTAACCTGCTTTCTTTGCAGTCAGAACTGTGTCTGCTAGTTCCCATTCTAGTTTTGAACTGCTGAACTGGACCAATCAGTGTGGGTAAGCTAGCTCTAAAATGGTGCCTTGGACGAATCAGAACTTGGACTCATAATCTGAGCCAGCCACAAGAGGATTGTATGGGCAGTGACTCTGGGAGATGTAGTTTAGACTTCAGTGCCTTTTGGACCAACAGCAGCAGTCTATTGTGAGTGACAGCCAATCCAGTCAAGAACTGGGAGGAACTCAAAGGAAGTGCCCGGTTTTGTCGGTTGGAGTTTCAGTTGAGTTTGGCAGTGAAGAAGGAAGGAGCCCTGTGCTTTTCAGTGTGCAGTTTTAGTCAAAAACGTGTGTAAGGCCCAGAGTTCGGTCTGCAGCTTGTTAGGACTGAATCCGTCCTGTAAAAGAATCAAAGGATCTCTGAAGAGTAGAAACCAGGCTCACCCTGTAGAAGACTGGAAGAATTGCTGAAAATTGCACTCGGTCTGTCAGGAACTGAATCTGCTGTGTGTTCTCCCGGGTATTGTGCAGTAATTGCGATCGGGATACAGATGCAGCCTGCCTGGTATAGTGCTTTCTTTTATATGGATGTGTGAAGAGGTTTGTGTACCTCAAGTGAGCCCTGCTGACATTGAAGGACCCTATCTTATTTGGAGGTCGTGAGTACTAATTCAGGGTCGCTCCCTGTTGAATTGCCACATTAAATCCAAATGGAATTACTGTACTGCTGACTGTTTAATTCTCCTTTTCTCTGTGTGAAAGAGCCCCTACCAGCTGCCACGGTTTGGACTAGCCACTAGGGCTTGGGTACCCAGGGACAGTAACTGATAGGGACAGGGCCTGTGCACAGAGCCACAGGTAGATTATTGTGAGTGATAAGCCAATTAACCTGATTTCCTGTCCTTGTTATATCCCCTAAATAAATCAGAGCTGCTTGTTTCAGCAAAGTTATACTGCCTGAGGTATTTGTCTATGTTAAAGTACTGTACTGTGATTGTTGCACTGTATCTCATTTCACAGGAGGTCCCAGTGCCGGAACCAGACCTGGGGTAAGTGTATACTGTGAAGGTAATTCTGATATATTGTGTGGGCCACTAGTGGGAAGAAAGGGGTTGCAGTGTCCCAGAGGGCTGTGACAAGTTAGTTTAACTATTGCAAACCCTGACCTCTGGGTGGAGGCACCCGCCATTGGATCCAGGCCCCTCAACCTGTTAGTGGCAAATCAGGCAGGGGTAGTAGCCCCTGGGATAGCGCCATCTAGGGGTTACATCAGTATTTACAAATGAAGAGAGGGAGGTACCTAAAACAAACAGTAGAAACACTCTGGATACAGAAGTTGATACCAGCCCATTTACAGAAGAAAGGGTTATGAAAGAACTCTTAAAACTGAAGGTGGACAAAGCAATGGGGCCTGATGGGATTCATCCCAGAATTCTGAAAGAACCAAGGGTAGAACTAGTGACACCACTGACTACCCTCTTTAACAAATCATGGGAGGATGGGGTGGTACCCGAGGACTGGAGGAGGGCAGATGTGATTCCCCTTCACAAAAGTGGGAGCAAGGCAGAAGCAGGAAACTACAGACCTGTTAGTTTAACCTCAGTGATAGGGAAAATGATGGAATCACTTCTGAAGGAAAGAACTGTCGAGTATCTAGAGGCCAGAGGGCACAGGACCCAAGGCAGCATGGAATCACAGAGGGAAGGACATGCCAGACGAATCTGATAGATTTCTTTGACTGGGTGACCAAAGTAGTAGATCAGGGAGGGGCTGTGGACATGGCCTACCTAGACTTTAGCAAGGCATTTGACACAGACACACACAAAAGATTAATATACAAGTTAGCCAGCCTGGGAGTGGGTCCCAAGATGATAGCCTGGGTAAAGAATTGGCTGGAGAACAGGACACAGAGAGTAATAGTAAATGAAGTCCACTCTGAAGAAAGGGGGGTTACTAGTGGGGTACCGCAGGGTTCAGTATTAGGACCGGTCCTCTTCAATGTCTTTATAAGCGACATTGCAGAGGGACTGGAAGGAAAAGTATGTCTCTTTGCAGATGACACAAAGATCTGCAACAGAGTTGATGCACAAGGTGGGGTGGAAAGGATGAGAAGGGACTTGGCAAGATTAGAGGAATGGTCAAATGTATGGCAGCTTAGATTCAGTTCTAAGAAGTGCAAGATAATGCACCTGGGAAACAAAAACCCAGGGGAAGAGTACACAATGGGGGGCGAGATACTGACAACAACAAAAATGGAAAGGGACCTGGGGTAGTCGCTGGGGGATACTGGGATGCATAGGGAGAGGCATCACCAGTAGAAAACGGGAAGTTATTATTCCTCTGTACAGACAGCTGGTCAGACCCCATCTGGAGTACTGCGTGCAGTTCTGGAGACCCAGTCTCCACAAAGACATAGACAGGATGGAAGCTGTCTAGAGGAGGGCAACTAAAATGGTGCAGGGTCTGCACCGGAAGACATATGAAGAGAGACTAAAGGAGCTTAATATGTATAGCCTCGAGGAAAGGAGGGAGAGGGGACATGATAGAAACTTCAAGTACCTCAAGGATCAACAAAGTCCAGGAGGGTAGCATCTTTCAAAAAGAGGTGTGCAAGAACAAGGGGGCACAATTTGAAGATAGAGGGGGGCGGCTCAGAGGTAATTTAAGGAAGTATTTTTTCACAGAGAGGGTTGTGGATGCATAGAACGGCCTTCCGGAGGAGGTTGTGGAGTCAAAAACAGTGGTGGAATTCAAGCATGCCTGGGACAGTCATAAGGCCATTCTAGGGGGTGGGGGTAGGAAGAAGTAGGCTGCTGGTTAACTAGGATCTGCAGCTTATCCAGCAGGTAGGGAAATGGGCAGACTGGATGGGCCAAGCGGTCCTTATCTGCCATCAAATTCTATGTTTCTGTGTATGAAAGGATCACCTATTCCCTGAGACAAAAGCTACCGCAATATCAAAACAGATGGACGAGATAGGAATTAGAGTAGGAACAGAACATAATGATTGATTTAGGGAGGGTAAGAAGAATACTGGGGAAACAGAGTAGAGAGAGATGAGAAGCTGGGAAAAGAGGTGGAGGGGTGGTGAATGAGTTGGGGAGGGATGGGATGAGATGTACTTCTCCCTCCAAACCTAACCATTTTTCCCTGACCTCTGTTTTTCTGTTTCTTAATGGAGGTGAGTGATGCCTGTGGGAGAGAGAGGTTTGGTGGGTCAGAGGCAGCAGAGTACGAAGGAAACTAGTATATTATAGATAGATGAATAATGCATTCGACTATTAAAGATGAATAATTATATGAAAGATAAGAAAGATGAATAAGTAAACAGAAATTAAGCTATAGTTTTATTGTATAAAAAAGATCGATACGTAAGAGAAATTAATGTTTGAGTATTGTAAATGTGGAAATAACGATATGTCATTATTTGATGGAGATGGAATGTAAGATTTATCCACATTTGAAGAAAATAAAGCTGAAGTATAAAAAAAAAAAAAAAAGGAACAGCCTGTCCCAGGAGCTAGTAGCATCAAAGACAATTAGAGGTTTCAAACTTGCAAGGGATAGGCATTGCGGACAGGTTAGGTTGCAGGCAACGTGGGGTGGGGGAGAGTCTTTTGGGGCAGACTAGATGGATCATGTGGTCCCCATCTGCCGACATTTTTCTGATGTTCTTATGTTCTGATCTGCCCCTCATAAAGCCAGTCGGGGTGGGGTGGGGTCATAAACCTTGGCCTCCACAACCAAGAGCTACATTATTCTGTCCTTTACAGTGGCTTCCAGAACCTTGCCCAGTGCAGATATTAGGCCATGGATTGGCATACTTGTAACCATCAGAGGAAAAAGCCTGGATTTATAACTGACTATCAATGTTGCAGCCCCCAGGAAGGTAAATTGAGTGTTATTAAGTAGGATGCACTCAGATGCACTGCCATAGCCTCCCTGCACCCCTCCAATGTTACTGTCAATCGTTGTAAAGACAGCCTTCATTAAAATCGCAAGCCCTTGAGCACCTGACAGGCATCCTCTGAAGCCCCTTCATCTACATTTATTGTCAAGCTGGAACTAAGCCCGTTCGCATTTTAAAAAGACGACCTTACTTTTGCAGCACTGAGACTTCATGGGAGACCAGACCAGAGCCTGCAATTAATGAAGCCAAAAAAAAAAAAAAAATGTCAGCACTGATTGTGTGATGGAGCATGAGACACATTTTGTTCGGTCTCAAGACCCTAATTCCACAGCAGCTTAAATTGGAGGCTGCAGGGGCCCTGAAATTGCCGTGGCCTCTGAGTGATCGGCCATAATCAGCTGATTGGCTGCACTTGTGATATTCTGGCAGCACTGAGAAGTGAAGGGCAGTTTGCTTGCCTGATTACAAATGCTGTGTCCCCTTATATGGGCTTTTGTTGAGATCATGTGTATAGAAGGAATTATAGATATTTTGTTTGCATGCACATGTATCTGCAAAAAAGAAATCATAGGAACAAAGTGGCAACCAGAAAAAATGTTTCTGCACTAAAGACAGGCAAGTCAAGGGTGGCTTGAGCCTGTCTAGAGCCCAATACCTGTCTCTGGCTTGGTTCCACATGCTTAAAGAGCCTGCAGTCTCAAGTCACACTAAATAACATACTTTCTGGACACTTTTCAGCCTAGATGTCACTTATGTTCTGCAGCTACCTCCCCCTATTCTTTTTAAGCAGGTAAATTAACATGAAAACAACATCACAGGCCAACCCGTCGGCGTGGCACAGTAGCGCTATCGCTCATGACCCCAGTGATCTGAGATCAGGAATATGCACGGGCACTAGAGGGCTGGGGGAGCTGGAATCCCAGTGGATGCTCGACTCCTTCAGGATTAGGGTGCCCATTCCTGCTGCGCTAGCATCACTTGAGTGCCCACAGATGGAGCAGCAATGCAGGATGGCAGTGGAAGACAGAGTCAAGCTGACTCAGTGCCACAAACGCCCATTGTGTGCACCCAATTTCATGCCGCTGTGTCCAGGGAGGGAGAAAAAGGAGGAGGAAATGCTGGCTGAGGCAGAATATGCTATCTCCTCGCAGGCCCTGCACCGTAAACTGGTCTCCGTGCTGGATTTGGTCTCCGGAGAGGGTTTGCCGCCACCCCGATGGTCCCAACAAGGGGCTACTAGAGGACAATGGTAAGTCCCAGAGAAGACAGGTGATGGGACTGGGAGATGGGAGGCAGAAGAGACCTCGGCTGGGGTGTTGAGGAGAAATAAGTAATTAAAAAAAAATTAAAACAGGATCACTGTCCCCCAGACTTTATCGGCTCTGACTGCTTGCCTACACCTGTCATCATAATCCTCTGCTTGTGACATCACAATCTGTTGCTGTGGAGATGATTATGATGTCACCAACAGAGGATTATGAAGTCAGGTGTAAACCAGGAGCCAGACCTTCAAGTTGGGGGGCAGTGGTCCAGTTTACATGGTACTGTGTACAGTTTTAAATAACAATAGGAACCTTAACACAGAAATTATAGAACATATAAGTGGAATTGTGTGTATAAATGATGTTTTATCAAAGAGTCCCAAGAGATGTAAACGGTGGAGCCAAGCTAGCTGTGATCAGTTCAAGTGTTATATGCAGCCTGAGTCCAGCTGGTGCAGAGGTGGCTACCAGACTGTAACTCAAGTTGTCCAAGCATGTACCATACCTTATAAATCACTGATATGATTTCAGCCTATCTATGCACAAAGCTACTGTACCTTTTATCCTGTATACAGCACTCTCTCATGCAGGAGCATTAGAGATGTAGCATTCCACTTCAAAGCTGGGGGAAGGGTGGCTTCATTACTTCTGAAGTTAAAAAACCAGAAACTTAAGATTAGTTACAAATCACTCTAGCTAGCTGGAGTGCTTAACAATGAGGTAAAAGGGCCTCTGTGGGATGTATCTTATGGTATAAAAGACTTCTCTTGTGAAGTCTGGGCAGCTAAAACCTCTTTGCTTCGTAGTGCTCTCGCCCGAACCGCAAGCTCGGAGTTTCTTATACCAAAAAAAGACACCCTGAGGAGGCCTTATTGACTTGTATCGTCGTTAGCTGGTGTAACAGCTACAAATGGGGGTTCCTAAAAAGGCTTCCTTGAGCTTGCCTAAATGCTCACTGCTAGGCTGGTGTCCTGTGTTTTAGCAGTTTAAACGTTATTGCCAGAGAGTGCCTGTATAGCCTCTGAGCATTGTCTCTTTAAGAGCTGCCTATATCACAGTTATAATTAATCTGAGAGGGGGCTGAACGTTTCTATGCTCGAGTCCTGCCCGGGCTACCAAATAATCGCTCCGTTTCTTCCATCGCTATTTGTGCAGAGGGAACTCTGTTAGAAGATGTACTTATTTGCTGATTATCTATCAGAGTGATAACGATATTGTAGTTTGTTCTAACCTGCCTTCTTTGCAGCATGGACAGTTTTGTTTATCACCACCATCTTGGTCCTGGACTGCCAGAATGGGCCAATCAGTACCTTTGGGGACTCTAAAATGGAGCCTGTCCCCAGGGGTCTTGTGGGAGCAAACTTCTGCAGGAATTGTAGTTTTGGAACTTTGGCACCCAAATGGACCTGGAGGGGGAGCCCTTGTTCTGACTGACAAACAGATCAGCCAACCACATCTTTTGGATCCTGGGGAAAGTTCCAGGCTGCTTGCAGCTAGAGTCAGTTCTGAGCTGGGAAGTGAAGGAGTAACAGCTCAAGATAGTTGAGCAGCAGTCCTGCGTAGTTTCGCGTGGGAGAACTGTGGAAGGGCCGAGTTTTGGCCTGCCTGCTGTCCCCGAGAGGGAACCTGTGATCTTATCTGACTAAATCCGAATTGTGAGTGTGAGATGAGCTACTGAACTGTGACTAGGTTGTCAACCTAAAGAAGACCGAAGATTTGCTGAACGCGATTGGCCTGTCAGGACCTCCAGCCACCTCTGAACTCCCGGATTGTGCAGAGACCCTGCAACTGCGACCAGAGAGCCATTTGCCTGGTACAGTGGAATTTCTTCACATGTAAATGTGCTGTGTGCTGTTAGTGGGTCGTGATTTGGTTCCCCTCTGTGTGCTGAACTGTGTTCTGCTTGCTGGAGGCTGCATCCAGCTCCTACAGACTGAATCAATATTCATCTCCATTTGGCCTGGGCCTTGCCACACTGGCCCAGCCAGACTACCCGCTACACAGAGAAAGTCATCGATGAGAGACCTGCCTGGGGATCAGCCCCTTGCTCAACGCTTTGAACAGGAACGATGCCTCCGAGATTCGTGTGGGTCCTGTTTCTCCTGGCACTCCAGCTCAACAACCTGCAGTCTCAATTTCGTCCTGCCTGTGTCCTGTATTGGGTATCGTGAATAAACATTAGGGTAGCTCCCTGCAACAACAGCTAAATCTAAAGTGCTGTCATCTGATTGCCTTGTTGTCTTTTCTTTCACGAACTGAGCCCTCTGGCTCCGGATTACAAATAGTGTGTGTTGTGCATGTTGCTTTCTTCCATCACAGGGCCCCAACCAGCTGCGATGCCGGCCTACCCTGGGCAACGTTCCTGGCTAGCCTACCATTTCCATACCTGGGTACCCAGAGTGTGCGACTGTGTAGGGACTTTGAAATGCATGCATGACTGTCTGATTGATTTAGCCTTTAAGCCAATCAATCTGATTACGCCCCCTCCTTGTTCAAGTCCCCTGAATAAATCAGATCTAACTCTTTTTGCATTTAACCTCACTATGGTTCCAGTTTGTAATAAAAGCATTGTACTGTTGTTATTTGCCGTGCCTAACCTGGTTTTACAGGGGTTCCCCAGGGTCGAACTGGTAGAACCAGCCCTTGTGGTAAGTGCAAACAGTGTGGGTACTTGCATGGTGAATAAGAATCATTGCAAAAGTGATTGCTGTATATTGTTCTGGCCACTAGTAGGGACAGAGGGGGTTACAGTGTCCTGGAGGGCTGTGCCCAGGCTAGCTTGACCACTAACAACCCTGACCTCCAGGTGAAGGCACCCATTTCAGTACCCAGGCCCCTCAACCTGCAACAAGCCAAGCAGGCAGGGGTAGCATCCCTTGGGATAGCACCACCTAGGGGTTACATCTTGGAGGCATCGCTGGGATTAGAGCCCCCCCAGTGGCCAAAATTACGAATTACTGTCAAACATAAATGGCTACCCCAATAGAAGTGGCTGTGCACTACTTGGTGGGGTGGTGTACAGGGCAGGAGATTGACCCTCACAATGCCCTGCTTATAATGGATATTCCCTTGAGAATTAGTAAAGACACTTTAGAAGGAGTACTTTCCAAAGTTGAATGTTTAACAAACACTGTGGTGGTGGGGCAATAGGCTGATTTGACCACCCAAACTTTCAAGGTCTTCATAAAATGTAGTGACCCAGTGGACAGTTCCAAAGTGCCATGGACTATTGCCTCAGAAGGGGCCCCAGCCACCTGGAGAGTGATAACTAAAGACGGTAAAGCCCCTGGTGGGGGAATGAGCCCCCACCACTATGTGAGACTTTTAAGGAAAGGTTGGCTAAGTTGTTGCTGGAGGAGGGAAAAACTGTAGAGGCTTTTAAGAGACTATTCCTGCTGCCTGGGGGTGATCCTTCCCCCATACCTCCGTCCATGCCAGTACTGGGTCCTGCCCAAGCTCCTGTGTTGGCACCCCCACCCGTGCCTGCAGTTAGTCATGACACATACCGCAAGTTGAGGATGTTCTCAGGCACTCTTCCCACCCCACCGGGGGGAGGACGACTGGGAGACCTGGATCGAGTATGCTGCCCTATTGGTACCCGAGTGGCAGTATGCGGAGGCTGAGAAGCGGAGAAGAATCATAGAAAGTTTGAAGGGTCCCGACCTTGAAGCCATTACATTTTTGAGGTCCACGAACCCTGATGCATCTTCTCAGAAGTACCCATCTGTACCTGAATGCAATTTTGGATGCATTGAGTCAGGGGAGACTTTGATGTGGAAATTCCAAGGTACCAAACAATAGAAGGGGGAAAGTTTGTCTGCATATGTTACTTGCCTAGAAAGAGCTCTGCAGAAAGCTTACCGGAAAGGTGGGGTAGCCGCCAGTGACAAACCATGTGAAACGGGCACATACTGCAACACGCCAAGCATTCTAAATTGCAGATCATCCAGTTAAGGCTCCAAGATAGGAGAGGTGACCCACCTGACTATTGTGACTTGATAAAAGAACTCCGGGAGGTTGAAGGTGAAGAGGGAGATTGTAATTATGGGGTGAGTGCAGCCCAAGTGATCATGGCACCGGAAGGCTCTTCGGAAATGGAGACCACTAAGAGTGTCCCTCCGTGGGTTAAATGGCAGGGAGAGGAGTTGCTGAAGGAAGTCAGAAAAGTACAACTGGGCGCCTTCACTGAGGTATCCCCTACTGACAAAGACCCTGGCCCCTGCCAGGACGTGACTGCCATGGGGGTGGGGGTGCACCCTCAGGCATCCTCTACTGAGAGTGGCTTCTCAGCTGAGCTCAAGGAATTGACTGCCACCCTAAAGGAACTTTTGAGACATGTTACACTACCAGCAGAAGTCAGATCACAATCTCCCGTCGATGCTCCAGCATCCCCAGCAATGTTTTCTCCAAGGATGCCCCGAGAGCCTGTCATTTGTCACAATTGCTGCAAGGGTGGCCATATGAAGAGGGAATGCAGTTCTCAAAAGGACCTAGAGAAAATGGTGAACTGGCTTCAAGGGGAGCTTCAGAAAATGAATCAGTGATCAAGGGGGTGCACAAAATGACCGCAGTGAAGGCTTCGGACATCCTAACTCAAACCTCTTTGTGGCTAAATCATCTGTCCAGGCCCCTGCTGCTGTCCCTCCAGACTGGTCCAAAATAGTGGGCCCTTCAATGGAGACTACTGTGGCTGTGAATGGTATTCAAACTCAGGCTGTGCTTGACAGTGGGTCGCAAGTGACCATTGTATTCCAGGACTAGTATGACAACCACTTATCTGATGTGCCATTACAATCCCTGGAAGGCCTACATGTGTGGGGCCTGAGCGACAAGTCTTATCCCTACCTAGGATATGTCCGCCTCTGGTTGTCTTTTCCTGCAACTGTAGCTGGTGTAGATGAGCAAGTAGAGACTCTAGCCCTAGTGTGTCCCCCCACCGGACTGTATGATGGGGTTCCCCTAGTAATTGGAACAAACGCCCACGTTTGGGAGACTAGCACAACTCTGCCATGAGAAACAAGGGCAACTGACTGGATGATCCCTAAGAATTCCAGCCTTAGTCAAAAGGGCTTATGACGTGCAACAGAAACCCGATGAAGTAGACCCAGATGAACCAGTGGGGATAGTGTGGAAAAAGGAAACTGACTCTTTGGTGTTGGCCCCCAACATACAGTGCACAATCCATGGAGAAGTCCACCTAAAGAGAAATGTAAAGAACAAAATATTAATGTTGGATGCACCAGGTGATGGAAAGTTGCCAAAAGGATTATTGGTTAAACCCATCATCTTGCCTTCCCGTGCCTATGCCTATGCACAACGAGTGATGGTCCAGATTCGAAATGTGTCAGATTGGGAGGTCGGGGTGAACAGAGGGTGCACTCTAGCTACAGTACACTACACAGACACTGCAGTATTACCCAGTAACAAGTACTCTGACGAAAAGGAGAGTGACCCAGGAATTATTTTACTTTGGAGATTCCCCTTTGTCAGCTGAATGGAAGGCCAGAATTAGCAAGAAACTCGACCAGAGAGACCAAGTGTTTTCGTTAAAAGAATGGGATGTGGGGTGTGTCCAGGGTGCAGAGCATCACATACACTTGCATCATAGTCGGCCATTTCGAGAGAGATCCTGACATCTTGCCCCAGTGGACACAGATGATGTTAGGAGGCACCTGCAGGAAATGCTCGCTGCTGGTGTTATATAAGAACCAAGGAGCCCATATGCTTCTCTCATTGTGGTTGTGTGTAAGAAGAATGGGTCCATGAGGATGCGTGTTGATTATCGAACCCTGAACCGGCGGATCGCCCCAGATCAATACACCATGCCCTGTATACAAGATGCCCTGGATTGCTTGAATGGGAGCAAATGGTTCTCGGTATTGGATCTTCGCAGCGGATATTACCAGATTCTGATGGCCCCGGAGGACTGTGAGAAAACAGCTTTCATCTGTCCTTTGGGGTTCTACGAGTTCCTGAGAATGCCACAGAGGATTTCGGGAGCCCCAGCCACCTTTCAGCGACTGATGGAACATGCGGTGGGAGATATGAACTTGCTGGAATATTTAGTGTACCTAGATTATGTCATTGTGTTCGGGCGCACATTAGAGGAGCATGAGACCCCGACTGTTTAAAGTCCTAGACTGACTGGAAGACTTCAGCCTAAAGCTGTCCATTGACAAGTGCCAGTTTTTTCAAACCTCTGTGAAGTATGTGGGGCACATAGTATCTGCAGAAGGGATAGAGACCGCTTCCAGTAAGGTTGAATCACTGACTACCTGGCCCCAGCCCCATAACTTGAAAGAACTACAATGTTTTCTGGGGTTCTGTGGTTACTATTGCAGGTTCATCAAAAACTATTCAAAGGTGATTCAACCGCTTCTGAACCTTACCCAGGGTTACCCACCTACCAACCGTAAATACAAAAAAGGGTCTGTCAAAGAATCCTAGAAAGTGTACTTTCGAATAGGTGAACCTTTTGGGCCCCACTGGACACCCGAATGTGAAGCAGCCTTCTACAAAGTCATATACCAACTCACCCACGCCCCCATCCTCGCCTATGCTGACCCTACCAAACCCTATGTGCTGCATGCGGAGGCTAGTCTGTAGGGCCTAGGAGCTGTGCTGTATCAAGACTATGAGGATGGTTTGAGACCAGTAGCTTTTGCCAGTAGGAGCTTGACCCCGTCAGAGCGAAACTACCCTGTGCACAAGCTGGAGTTCCTTGCCCTAAAATGGGCCATCATTGACCAGTTTCATGAGTACCTCTGTGGGGCAAAGATATTGGTGAAGACCGACAATAACCTGTTAACCTATGTATAGACTTCAGCTAGGTTAGACGCCACTGGGCACCAGTGGCTTTCCGCCTTATCAACCTATGATTATGCTGTTGAATACAGACCGGGACTGAACCATATTGATGCTGATGCCCTGTCACGAAGGCCAGCTTCCAAGAGTGATTGGGTCAGGCTGTCTGAACCTGAGATCTGAGCACTGTGCCAAAAGTCTGACCGAGATAAACAGATGTCTGCAGACACAGTTGACTATCTAGTAGATTGCTTGGGCCCTCCTGATACCTGCATACCGGCTGCCTATTGCCATTTCTCTGCTCTAGATATTAGTGCACTACCTCAGTTCGACCATGACAGTATGCAGTGGGCTCAATCCCAAGATCCTATGATTCAACCAGTACTTGACGCCCTGCATGCAGGAAAAGATGTGTCCAAGTTGTGTTCCCCTGACTCGCGAACTGCCCTATTGTTTAAAGAAGGCCCCAGGTTGAAGTTGCATAATCAGTTGTTATACAGAGAGACAATGATTCATAGTAGCCAAGTAGACAAGCAACAACTGGTCCTGCCCATGGCCTTTAAACACTTGGTACTGAGGTCCCTCCACAATCACATGGGGCACCTCAGTATTGACAGGACTCTTGACCTGGTGCGATCTCGATTCTACTGGCCCAAGACGGGGGCCAATGTTGAGCACCATGTAAAGACCTGCAGTCATTGCCTTCAAAGGAAAGCCTTGCCTCAGAGGGCTGCTCCCCTTGTCAATATCACTACCAGCACCCCCATGGAACTGGTTTGCACAGACTTTTTGTGCTTAGAACCCGACCAGAGGAATATTGGCAATGTGTTAGTGGTTACTGATAATTTCACACGGTATGCACAAGCTTTTCCAACTAAAGACCAAAAGGCCTGTACCGTGGCCAAGGTGCTAGTGGAAAAATTTTCTGTCCACTATGGTGTCCCCCAGCGGATCCACTCTGACCAAGGCAGAGACTTTGAAAGTAGGTTAATGTGTATACCTTCTTTCTTAGTTGTAACCTGTTGCTGTTTGAAGAAATTAAATAATGAAATTGCAATTTCAAAAAAAAAAAAAGAAAGTAAGCTAATCAAAGAAATGCTCTCTCTATGAGGAACAACTCCCTATCACCTTCAGGGGGACCCTCAACCAGAACGCTTTAACCACACTCTTCTAGACATGCTGGGCACCCTCCATCCAAAAGACAAGCATAAGTGGAGCCAGCAGATTAGCACCTTGGTACACGCGTACAATTGCACCACAAATGGTGCTACTAGGTTCTCCTCCTACCGTCTCATGTTCGGGACTGAGGCCCGACTGCCAGTTGATGTCTGCTTTGGGGTCTCTCCAGATGAGGTCCGAGCCGAAAACTACCTGCAGTATGTACAGAAATTGAAAGCTCAATTGAACCATGCATATCAACTGGCCCAGGCCATGGCTGCCAAGAGAAATCTCACCAACAAAGAGAGGCATGACAAGAAAGTAAAGGCTCAAGAGCTATGGCCCGGAGACTGTGTGTTGTTATGTAATTTGGGACTGCATGGCAAGCACAAAACTGCTGATAGGTGGCACCATCTTCCTCATGTAATAGTTGGAAAATTGGATGATCAACCAGTGTACAAGGTGCGCCCAGAGAATAACTCTAAAGCTGTCAAGACCATGCACCGTACCCACTTGCTGACCATCGGCCAAGTTATAATTGAGGCTGAACCGTCATCTGACACTTCTCCTGGGCCAATGACTCGTGCTGCTGCAATTAGGAAACAGAGCCAACCTGCCCGTGTTGTTCCAGAACCAAGGCCTTCCCATCAGCAGGCCCAGAGTGATAGTGATGCCTGTTCATCTGTCTCTGATGAGAGTGACTGTGATGATGCCTATTACTCCTCATATGAACTGAGGCAGTTGTTTTGGAGAAGTCCTCTGCAGAATCATGGGGATGAAGCTGGGCCTTCAGGACTGCATAACCCCCCAGCTTCTCCCGTAAAGCCAATGCTCCCTGAAAGTGAAGTGCAAAGTATCATGCCTGAGGTGGCGGACTCTCTGTCTCGTAGAACTGTCTGACTTGCCCGAAGAAAGGGCTGATGGTCTGAGTCTCCCTGGGAACTTGCCAGCATTTGAGGAGCAATATGAAAGTATTGACAGCACATCCTCAGTGGCACAAAACCTAATTGTGCCAGAGTCTACTCAGAATGAGCAACCTGGGCCTTCGTCAAAAGGTAATAATGAGCAAAGTGCGGTGGAAACAGAGTCTGCAGAGCCAGGAGCTGAAAGTGTTCCCAATCTGGACATTTCAACCAGTGCAGAGGCATCCCTCACTATGGGAGAAGAACTCAGTGCCAGTGCTGACTGCCCAGAGCCTGTGTCTGTTCCCCCCAAGAAAATCTGGGCGACCTGTTAAGCCAGTGCTATGTCTCAGCTATGATTCCCCTGAGAGGCCTGTGGAGTTGCCTCTCAATGTGGTCCACAAGGGTGTTTATACTTCTCAGAGCTCACTACCCAAACTGAACTTAATGGCCAATTCCAGGTTGATTGTTCTTCCTTCTCAATGTGGTGTCCCTGACCCATCCAGCCCCAAGTTAGCTGATAGGGAAGGGCCCCCTCCTACATTGTTTAATGTGCAAGAAGTTAAAAAATGAATCAGTATTGTGATGTTACTAGTGTGTTAATCATAGTGGAATCAATATCACATATATGAAATATGCATAAGTATTGTCATTATGGATATAGTAATGCGAAGTGTAGCGAATATGTATAGTAAAGTGATACGTTTATGTTAACTGATGCATCAGATGTTATTTGCACAGCATGCTAATATTATAGATGTCTCGTTTATATTGCATTTTCAATATTGTGATGGTATAGACTTGACGCACATTCCAAGTTTTCTCCAGGCAGGGAAGGGTGTAACCCCCCCCCCCACAAATGGGGGTTCCCGAAAAGTCTTCCTTGAGCTTGCCTAAATGCTCACTGCCAGGCTAGTGTCCTGTGTTTTAGCAGTTTAAAAGTTATTGCCAGAGAGTGCCTGTATAGCCTCTGTGTATTGTCTCTTTAAGAGCTGCGAATCTCTGCTCTATCTGCTGTGTAGGGGTGGCGTGGGTGACCTTTGCTTGGAGGGTCTCCCCACACGCTCCGGGAACGCTCCCATCGCTTGTGCGAGTCTGAGGTGCCAGCTTGCTTAACCGAGCTCCGGCGGGCCTCCTTGGCACACTCTACATCCCTGGAATCGCTGCCCTGCTCCTAAATCCAAATGTAGCTGCCCCTGCCGCTGTAGGCGTCTGACCAAGTCAGAGACATTTTCTCGCCCCTGCCATTGCAGGCATCCGACCTGAGACTGTGAAAGACAGTGAAGCTCCCAATCCTCACCGACCGAGACGTGCTGAGCCTAACAAAGAACTTCTGCCTCCAGGGACTAACTGCCTTTTGAATTTTGGTGCCAAGCTCTGAGCTCCCAGGCTCGGTCTGCCATTGGCCCTTGCTGCTGTGACATGCCAGCTCTCTCCGCTGAAAAGGGAGAGCACATCCAGCGGCCCTGAACACCGAATCTCTGCTCTGTCTGCTGTGGAGGGGTGGCGTGGGTGATCTGTGCTTGGAGGGTCTGCCCCCCCCCACGCTCCTGGAACACTCCCATCGCTTGTGCGAGTCTGAGGTGCTGGCTTGCTTAACCGAGCTCCAGCGGGCCTCCTCAGTACACTCTACATTCCTGTAATCGCTGCCCTGCTCCTAAATCCGAAGGTAGCTGCCCCTGCCGCTGCAGGCGTCCGACCAAGTCAGTGTCATTTTCTGCCCCCCCAACCCGTTCCCTCCTCCCGTTAAATGCTCGTATGCTCCTCCCCTTGTGTCTGCAGTACCCTATTAGCTTGATGGGCGTGGTACAGTGAAGAGAGAGAGAGAGAGAGAAAAAAACTATTCATTGACTTTGTTTCATGATGTTCTGAACTAACTTATTTGTTAGTGGTGCCTCGAATAGTGTTAACTAATCCCCTCTGGGTGCTGTAAACTACTGAGGGCTACATACCCTCTCCTTTCTTGCTGAATATTGCCATATGTGTTTTGCTGAATATTGCCATAAGTGTTTTGCTTTCCTTAGGATACACACTGTAATTGCCTTATGTACTTAGCTCTCTCCAGCCCACTTTCCTAAGGGTGCACACTATATACTGTCTTATGTATGCTGCTTTCTCCTGTCACGTTCCTAAGTTGTTGTGCAGAGCGATTGATAGACAACTAAATAGAACAACAGCATTCGCCGGGTCCTGATAATCATATCCCTATCTGTCTGCAATTTCCTGGGGAGAGTGCTCTGGTATTTATTCCTGAGCTGCTGACTGCCTGTCCAAGTCTAACTGCTTTCACCCACGTTTAACTTGTCCCATCTACTTTACTTACGCACTGGTCACACTGACCAGTCCCCCTCAAGGCCATCCCTTTGGTCCCCTACTATCATCCTAACGAGGTGTCACTGGGAGCTGCACAGTTCCACCCTTGGAATGGAGTCTCCCAAGACTACCAGGGATTGTGTCATGCCCTCCTCACTTAGTACTGTCCTTCTCACTGGTCTCCTCCTGGGTCTAGTTCTCTCCCACGTGGTTCCTGACCCCTCTCAGCTAACGGGGGACAACTGGGACAAGTCTGTCCCCTGCGAGGTGTTTGACTTCACCTTCTCTAATCTCCTGGCACATGATAAGCCACCCCTCTGTCTTATCTGCTGCCTTGATTTCAGATGCCTGTTTCCCTCTCTGGTGAGGAGACTCCCAGCCCGCAAGCCTATGACCAGAGGTACCACCTTCAGATGGCATCTCCTCTGGCTCTTCCTGGTGATCCTAGCCCTGGCCGGTGACAGTGAACTCAATCCTGGTTCTACCTATCAGGCCTCCTCAATACCCATAGAATGGAGGTTGGGCAAGGGGTTAAAATTTGCTCACCTTAATATTCGCAGTCTGTTGCCCAACCTGGACGAGCTCGCCACCTGGGCTGCACACTATAAGCCTGACATTCTTGGCATTACAGAAACCTGGTTAAAACCCTCGATCCCTGACTCAGTCTGTGTGCTTCCTGGCTATGAGCTCATAAGACAGGATCGGTCGCGAAACAAGTGGGGTGGAGGCATTCTAATATACTTCAGGAGTCATCTTAAAGTGTCTCTGGTGATGCATCAGCAATCCTCTCTGTCCCCACGTGAGCTGCTCCATGTTATGCTGCTACTTGGGAACACTAAGAAGCTACACGTTGTATGTACATACAATCCCCCCAAGGCTGGTCTCCCTGGCCTTACCCACCTCCTGGATACTGTCGGTCCCAGTGTTGGAGACAATGAACTCTTAATCCTAGGAGATGTGAACCTGAACTTGGCTGGAGGCAACACAAAGCAGTTTGAGCTGCTACTTGCAAATCTAGCCCTGACAGAACTTATCCAGGAGCCAACTAGATGGTCGGCTAATGGTACCTCAAGCTCTCTACTGCACTGGATTCTGTCTAATTGTCCTGAGAGGATTAACTCTGCCGGAACTCTATCCGATTCCATCTCAGATCATACTCCGGTTTTCTGTGTTTGGAAAATCACCTCCCCAAAAATTCCCCACAAAATTATTCACATCAGAAACTTCTCCAGGTTTGACCCGGATGCATTTCAGGAGGATCTGAGACTCACTGATTGGTCAGGGGTGTTTAGTGCCCCAATCCCTCTACTGCTGCCACCCAGTTTCTCAATACCTTTTGGTGCCCTGCAGGACAAGCATGCCCCTATTATTAGGCGGAGGGTAAGGGGGTCTGCCACTAAATGGTTTCATGGGAGCCTCTTAGTCCTTATGTGGGCTAGAGACAAGTGTTGGGCCCATTTCAAAAGCACCCTTGATCAGTCCATTTTTCAACAATATAGAAAACTTAGAAACGAGTGCAAAAAAGCCATCAGGGTAGCTAAGAGTGACTTCTGTAAGTCTGCCCTACTTAGTTCTGCCAAGGATCCACATAGGTTCTAGAGGAACATAAAAACCCTTGTCAGTGGCTCCTCTAACTCAGGGGTGTCTGACATGATCATTGGTGGTGTCTCTAGCAACAATCCACTCACGATTGCAAATGCTCTTAATTCCCACTTTCCTGACCTATCAGCGCTCTCCTCACTTTTCCCTGCCGATGAGAGCACTACTGGCCCCTCAGACCCTGCCCAGCAGGAGATTCACCCCTCCCATCCATTATTCTATCTCAGGGCTGTGTCTGACATGGAGATGCAGAGACTTCTCTCTGGTCTCTCCCTGCACTCCAGTGCTGGCCTTGATAACCTGGAGCCCAAGCTTCTGAAGCTAGGTGCCCCCCACATTGGCTCCCCAGTGGCCCATATCCTCAACCTGTCCCTTGTCATGGGGGTTATTCCTGACATCTGGAGGGTGGCGAAGACTGTCCCTGTCCTGAAGCAGGGAAATACTAAAGTCCCGGATACCTATCGACCGATTGCCATCCTATCAGCTATTAGTAAGCTCCTTGAAAAAGTTGTGGCTGAACAACTCTCAGAGTACATTCAGGCCCATGAGTTGCTGTCCCCAGCTCAGCATGGTTTTCGAAAAGGGTACAGCACGTCCATGGCCCTGGTCTCTGTCTCATCTAGCATCAGGGCAGCTATGGACCAGGGCAAACTCTCTGAAGCGATATTCATTGACTTGTCTAAGGCCTTCGACCTTGTAGACCAAGCATTGCTCTGCACTCAGATGCGGTCCCTTGGCCTGCCCCCTCCTGCCCTGAAATGGCTAACAAACTACCTTCAGGACAGAGTACAGCTGACCAAACTCAACAAGGTCCTCTCCGATCCTACTCTGGTGACCTCAGGTGTCCCTCAGGGCTCGGTCGTGGGGCCCCTTCTCTTCTCTTCTATTTGTTAACCATCTCCCAGCCACACTAATAAACTGTAGTGCCACCCTTTATGCGGATGACCTGGTTATCCTGGCTCACTCCCGGGACATTGCGAGACTCAACCACCAGTTGACTGAGGACATTAAGAATATTCAGTCCTGGGTAACCAAACACAAGCTGGTCCTCAACCTGAAAAAAAACTCAGGCTATGCTGTTTGGGTCATCAGCCAAGATAAAAGCCTCTCCTGCCCCTCTGTGCATCAATGGTGCGGATGGTGCTCCCCTCCTAACTGCAGCCTCCATCAAATACCTTGGGGGTGACACTTGACCCCCAACTGGACCTAGGGAGTCGCATCCTAAATGCCTGCAGAACTCTGGCCTGTAAATTGGGTCTGGCCTACAGGGCTAAGAGTAATCTGACATCTGCTGCTCATCTGGCACTTGCTAGAGGTGTGCTGCTTCCCTCACTCAGTTATGGCCTTCACCAATTTGTCCGCACCTCCAAGGCTCTCCTTACTCGGTGGCACACGACTTATAATAATATTTGTCGGTTTGCCCTGGCAGCCCCTCGCCTCACCCATCACTGTGAGCTATATGAAAAACTAGGCTGGCTTTCCCCGGCAAATTACCTGAACTTTGGGCTGGGAAGCTTCGTGGGTAAAGTGATCAGAACTGGCACCCCCCCCCCCCGGGGCTGGCACAGCTTCTCTCACCTCCTGACCCCTCCTCCTCCTCCTCCTCTCCTCTCTCAAGTCTCAGGGTCCTGGGGTGCTAAAAGTCCCCTTTACCCGAACCATCATGGGGGATAGGGAATTTGTTGCATGTGCTCCCAGGCTCTGGAACTCTCTTCCTGACCGAGTTAGCTCTGCCTCCTCCCACCAGTGCCTCCGGAAGTCTCTGTGGGAGCATCTGAAGCTGGCCTCAGCGTGTGAGTGTCTCAAGCCTCCTTAGCCCAATGGTCACTGTGCTGGACTCACACTCGGCTACATACTTTGGAACTTAACTGTTTCTGAGGATCTGCTAATGTTCTTATGTTCATTTCTAATGTTCTTATGCACACCATGGCATACGTCTGTGCCACTGAATGATCTAGACTATTTATTGTTGTACATATGTATACTGACTAATACTGCCACAGTAGACTATTCTATGTTAGACTGTTTCTCATGACTCAATGTACTCAGCTCTACTCACTGTTATGTACTCTGATATATCTGTATTCCTTGTTGTACTCTCCTCAGGTCGTTCCTGAAAATAGGCATATAATTTGTCTAGTGTGCCTACCTGGTCAACAAAAGCTAAATAAATATTGCAGTTATAATTAATCTGAGAGTGAGGTTGAGTGTTTCTATGCTTGAGTCCCACCCTGGCTGCCAGATAATCGCTCTGTTTCTTCCATCGCTATTTGTGCAGAGGGAGCTCTGTTAGAAGATGTACTAATTTGATGATTATCTATTAAAGTGGTAACAATATTGTAGTTTGTCTAACCTGCCTTCTTTGCAGCATGGACAGTTTCGTTTATCACCAGCATCTTGGTCCTGGACTGCCAGAATGGGCCGATCAGTACCTTTGGGGACTCTAAAATGGAGCCTGTCCCCAGGGGTCTTGTGGGAGCAAAATTCCGTAGAAATTGTAGTTTTGGAACTTTGGTGCCCAAATGGACCTGGAGGGGGAGCCCTTGTTCTAAATGACAGACAGATCAGACAACCGAACCTTATGGATCCTGGGGAAAGTCCCAGGCTGTTTGCAGCTACAGTCAGTTCTGAGTTGGGAAGTGAAGAAGTAACAGCTCAAGATAGTTGAGCAGCAGTCCTGCGTAGTTTTGCATGGGAGAACTGTGGAATGGCTGAGTTTTGGCCTGCCTGCCTTCCTGCTGTCCCTGAGAGGGAACCTGTGATCTTATCAGACTAAATCCGAATTGTGAGAGCGAGATAAGCCACTGAGCTGTGACCAGGCTGTCAACCTAAAGACCACCGAAGATTTGCTGAACGCGATCGGCCTGTCAGGACCTCCAGCCACCTCTGAACTCCCGGATTGTACAGAGACCTTGTAATTGCAACCAGAGAGCCATTTGCCTTGTACAGTGGAATTTCTTTACCTGTAAATGTGCTGTGTGCTGTTAGTGGGTCGTGATTTGGTTCCCCACTCTGTGCTGAACTGTGCTGCTTGCTGGAGGCTGCATCCAGCTCCCACAGACTGAATCCGTATTCATCTCCATTTGGCCTGGGCCTTGCCACACTGGCCCAGCCAGACTGCCCACTACACAGAGAAAGTCATTGACAAGAGACCTGCCTTGGGATCAGCCCCTTGCTCAACGCTTTGAACAGGAACAACGCCTCAGTGATTCGTGTGGGCCCTGCTTCTCCTGGCACTCCAGCTCAACAATCTGCAGTCTTGATTTTGTCCTGCCTGTGTCCTGTATTGGGTATTGTGAGTAAACATTAGGGTAGCTCCCTGCAACAACAGCTAAATCTAAAGTGTTATCTGATTGCCTTGTTGTCTTTTCTTTCACGAACTGAGCCCTCTGGCTCCAGAATGCAAATAGTGTGTGTTGTGCATGTTGCTTGCTTCCATCACAGGGCCCCAACCAGCTGCAGCGCTGGCCTACCCCGGGCAACGTTCCTGGCTAGCCCACCATTTCCCTACCTGGGTACCCACAGTGTGTGACTGTGTGGGGACTTTGAAGTGCATGCATTACTGTCTGATTGATTTAGCCTTTAAGCCAATCAACCTAATTACACCCCCTCCTTGTTCAAGTCCCCTGAATAAATCATATCTAACTCTTTTTGCATTTAACCTGACTGTGGTTCCAGTTTGTATTGAAAGCACTGTACTGTTGTTGTTTGCTGTGCCTAACCTTGTTTTACAGGGTGCCCCCAGGGTCGAACTGGTGGAACCAGCCCTGGTGGTAAGTGCAAACAGTGTGGGCACTTGCATGGTGAATAAGGGTCATTGCAAAAGTGATTACTGTATATTGTTCCAGCCACTAGAAAGGACGGGGTTACACTGGGAACCTGGTGAATCAGGCGCATTAGGAGCGAGATGCTGCAACCTCAGAAATTAACAGAAGACAACAAATGTCAAACAGAGGGGCGTAAATAAATAAATAAGAGAAATGCATATAGTGTAGCCAGTTGAGTTGTTTAGTGTGACAAAAAAAAAAAAAAGACAAGCATTAGCACCCCAGGTCTTTGAACTCCTGCGAGCTGCCCCCTGAGGAAGAACTGACAGGAATTAGAACCGCCAGGGTTTTACTGCCTGTCCATGTTTCTTGTTTGTTTATTTGGGCACCTCTGCTTTGCATTTATTTTATTCATTTATCATTTTGCAAGCATACTTACAGATAATCTTTGTACTACCAGGCGGCTAAAGGTGAAGTTCTGGAGCCAAATACAAAGTATCTACTCACACAGTTCAGCTGCACCAGAAAAACAGGAAACTCCACGCTGAATTGTAGGATAACAAAACTTTTATTGTAATATAGCAGACAGCTCTGATGCTCCACAACCACCAATGACAAACTGTGTGAGTAGACACTTACAGATAAGCACCCAAGGAAGGACAGCACAAAATCACTAAACATTAGTACCCTTATTGAGGAACTTAAGATACCTTCTCCCGAGTTGCGAATAGGGGGAATTACAAAAACAATTACCATTTAACAATTGATCAGTCTTCAAAGGCATACATCAAGGAGCTTAACATGGGTTAAGCCTAGGATTTTAAGATTCCAGAGTCCTGTTTACCATTGAAGCTATCATCATATAAACCTCTCATATTCAAAGGTACATACTTTACAACAAGTAGTTAACCCAAAGAGAGATTGCAGCAGTAACACATAGTACATCTCAAAATCTGCAGTCATATAGTGAATATACTGGGCAGTAACAAACAGCACAAAGAACTTTAATGTTCACGAGGAAAAACATGGTGATGATAACTGGTGATAGCCAAATGTTTAAACAGTTACTGAAGGTCCCAAAGTGCAGTCCTATGGCTTACAGCCCAGCGAGTTTAGTCCATGCTGTTTCCACCATCAGGTGCCATCTTCATGGCACAGTTCAAGAAAGTCAGGGGAAAGTACAAGATAATTAATTTAAACATTTACAGTATCATATTACTTTTCAGAAATAAATGTACCAAGGCCATCCGTAACTCAAAATCTTCCTATTTTAAAGCGCAATTCTCACTTACCCAGAATACCATTGCACCCTTCTGGAAGTTGATTGACTCCCTCCTTGATTCCCCCTCAAGTCAGGCCTGCCCGACCCTTACTATAGACGGCAAAACCGTCTTGGATCCTGCCTCCATGGCAGAGCTTTTCAACACGTTTTTTTATCTCCTGTGCCCTGCCCAACTCCACTCCTCCACCCCCCAACCAGGGTTGTCTTTCCTCCCCCAACCTCGGCTTCCTCTTTCCTATTCCTCCCATCACACCTCAGGAGGTCTACAACGCTCTCTACTCCCTAAACCCAACCAAATCCAGCCCTGACGGAATCCACCCTAAATTGCTCCAAATTTTTGCTGCAGCCATTGTTGCCCCCCTGACTCACATTCTTAACCTATCCATTAACACAGCTACAGTTCCAAATGCTTGGAAATCTGCCAAAATCATCCCTCTCCACAAAAGCGGCGACCCCTCCCAGATGGGTAACTATATACTTGCCAAAGTCTAGGAGTCCCTCATACTGACCAAGCTATCCAACTTTCTCTCTACCAACAACTACCTTTCTCCAATTCAATCCGGCTTCCGAAAACACCACTCCACCATCACCACCCTTTTAAGTGTAACTGACTCCATCCTCACAGCCATGGACAGAAACCACATCACTGCAGCCATTTTCATTGACCTGGCTAAAGCGTTTGACTCTGTCTCCCACCCACTTCTATTTAGCAAACTCAGTTCTTTCGGCATTGCCCAGCCTGCCATCGCCTGGTTCCACTCGTACCTCCATAAAAGACAGCAGTCAGTCCAAGTGGGCGACACTCTATCTTCTCCTCGTTACATCTTATCCAGCGCCCCCAAGGATCCATTCTTGGCCCTCTCCTCTTCTCTCTCTTTATAAACTACCTTCCCTCTTCCTGCCTAGTCTCTAACATGCACCTTTATGCAGATGATACTATCATCTTTGCCTCGGGCCCCTCCTACGACAGTGCCCTCCCCCCTCTCCAAGACGATTTTGACAGAGTCCAATCCTGGTTCCTTGATAACCTGCTCACACTAAATGCAAAAAAAAACAATCACTATGGTGTTTGGCTCGAGACAGAAGCTGGCCTCCCTCCCAGCCCCCACCGCTATCACCACCAGAGACAATTCTCCCCTGGAGCAAGACTCAGCTTTTAAATACCTGGGAGTTTGGCTGGACAGCCATCTCAATTTCACCACTCACATTGAGGCGATCTGCACAAAGCTCCGGCCCAAACTCGCCATCCTCTATAGCCACAAAGAGAGCCTCCCAATCCCCTCCTGATGTGAACTGGTTCGTAAAACTATCTTACCAGTGATTGACTATGCTGACATAGTCTATGGTACAGCCCCAGCCTCCTCTCTCTCCAGACTCGACATATTCCTAAATTCCTTCTGCCGCTTCGCTACCACCTCACGCCCTCTCACTCACCACTACCGGCTCTGCGCTCCCCTCTCCCTGGCTCCGCTCTCCCATAGGTGTAATATTCACTGTGCCTCCTTTTTAGCTAAATACTGGCATGTGTCCCTCCCCCACACATCACCTCCCTCCTCACCCCAAACTCCTCCCTAAGCTACCCTCTCTGCCACAGGGACACCCACACTTTCCACCTCCCTCACCCTCGATCTCTGACTGGCCAAGCTGCCTTCTCGTACTGCCTTCCCCTTTTCTGGAATAATCTCCCTCCCAACCTTCGACTGGCCCCTTCCTGTTCCACTTTCACTCGACTCAAGCACCATCCCACCCCGCAATGCCCTAAATGTTCAAATGGTCCCAAAATACAACCAATGCACCTCTCACTCCCCATCCACCTACCCCAGCCACTAAGAACTAGCTGATCTCATCTCCCTTCTCCCTCTCTACAAGAAATTGTTTTTACTGTTTTACCACTTATCCAGTTTATTTTATTGTTGTAAAAAGTTGTACAAACTATTTGTCTCATCAGTCTACTGCTACTCTCTGTACAAACTGTACCTGGGTCGCACCTGGAAATGAGCCTCGGCTCAATGTGCCTTTCCCAGTCATCAAATTTTAAATAAAATAAAAAAAAATTTAAAAAATAACACAAATGAAGGCATACTACTGGAAGGGGAGACTTACTGAAGACTGACCCCCTTACCTTCATATACCTACGTGCCCAACTGAAAGATAAACCAGGTAAACATCACATTATCATAACAGGTACTGAGAGAATTACAAACTCTGGACCCACTACACAGAAAAAACAGTCTCAAGTCCAGCAATCTGTTATATGGCCTCCATTTCCAAATCCTCCTTGCATGCAGTTCCGTCTCCTGTTAGATATGGCTTACCAGCTTGTATGCATCTTTCAGATCATTAAACAGATGAGTTTGTTCATTCCAAACTACCCATAGTTTAGCTGGTATGAGGAGTTGATGCTGCACTCTCAGGGTCCGCAGTGAGCTCCTAGCCTGGTCAAATTCTTTCTTCCTCAGACGTGTGATGTAGGAAAGGTTGGGAAGCATGGAGATGTCTGCCTCACCATATTTCAATACTCACTGTTTACGGGCCAGTGACAGAGCTCTATCTCAGAAACCTACCCCCATAGACATTATCATAAGGGTATGGGGTGCTGAGGAGTTCGCTGGTGCTTGGCAAGGAGTCAGTCTGTATGCTTTTTCAAGCGAGAAGGGCTGATTTGTCTCAGATAGTCTCAGTAAAGTTGTCAGTAGCATTTTTACAAAATCCAAAGCCTTTTCACCTTCCAAGGCTTTCAAGAGCCCAAACACCCTCAGGTTATGCTCACAGCTCTAATTCTTGAGATTTTCAAGCTGCTGCCTTAATAGAGAGTTCTTCACTGGGCTTGCTGTTACATCTTGTGCCTTCAGAAATTATCCCTCCGTGCGGCGAAATGTTTATTCCACAGCATCCACTCTCATTTCCACAGTGGATATCCCTGGGGTAAGGCTGACCAATTAGTAGTCCATATCCTGGACCGTACGGATGAGTTGCCCTAGAGTAGTGTCGACCACTTGGAGAGTCACTTCCCCTGCTGCCATCTGAGATGTACTGGAGGCCATTGCATGGTTCTGCAGCCTGTTCCCCTTGCCAGAGGATTGTTTGGGCTTGAAAAGTCCTTCAACAGCACTGCATTCCTTGGCTTGCTCATTCTGGATTCCAAAGTTACCCACAAGCAATTAGAATACGTTTCATGAGAAAATTTTCGAGAGCTGATAGAAATAGCATCTGCTCCCACTTGATGCTAAGCCATGCTCCCTATTTGTGCACCTCTGTTTTGCATTTATCGTTGTCAGCTCCCTGAGCTCAGCCCATATTGTGGCTCACCTCTGGCTTGGCTCTATTTACAGGAGTTTATCAGTTTTCTATAAAACACTGACAGTTGGTGTCAGAAGGACTCAAATCTTTTAATGTACTGAAAAAAAATTCAGAATTTCAGGAAATTCCATTCTGGGCTGGTACCACCACCCACAAAAAGCAAGCTCCCTGGCTCATCGCAAGGGACCACTGCTGTATTGGAGCATGTATGTCCCCCCCCCCAGATGGCCGCCTGATCCTGGTAACCCCAGGCTTGTTTCCCAACCCAGGTCATCAGCATGGAAGTGGAATGCGCTTTCACTGAGCCATTGGGCGGCCCCTAGAAATTCCATTCTTTACGACAAAAAGCATTTGCAGGAAATCAGGCTCTTTGCCCCTTAGACTTCCATCGTCCTGGCTGCTTTTCTTACCTTGAAGTCATACTCCGCTGCTGTGACATCACAACTTGTTGTAACGGAAATGATTCTGATATCACGAGAAGAGGATTGGGACTTCAGGGTAGCACAAGCAGCAGGAACAAATGAAGTCTAGAAAGGTCCTAAGTGCCTGTTTTCATGAAAAATGTTTTTAGTAATAAAAAACAGAAGGTCCAGAAATTTAAATGCAGTGGAATTTTGTGTAGCTGAATTCCACTGATGCCAACTAGGCATTTATTTGCTGAAAATCCCTTTAACATCTGCTTGACTTGCCCATTTCTTCTCTGTACTAAGAAAACCTGAGGCCATCGAGCATGCGCCATTGTATGCGTTGCCCTTATCAGGCAAAAATGGAGGGAAAAACCTAAACCCTTAGGATAACGGGCAACTCCTCGCTGGCCCACACCTCCGACTGGGCAACCACCTCCTGACCAGATCCAGACCAAGTCGGGGGAGTGCCATCCCCCAGGGGAACCCTCCATGGGAAAACAGAGGCCAGGGCGTGTATCCAGAAATGGTGGGTGACGAGGCTGAGAAAGCTGGCTCAATGGCAGTTGGTTGGTGGGAGGTGGATAAAGAGCAAAAAAAATCAAAATAGCTATACGTAAGGACTGAGCAATGGCCCATCACTGGCATGTTAGTGACCCAGGTCTGGCAGCGGACTCGGGAGGCTGGTCAGGTGACATGGGGAAGGCTGAGCTGGCGCTGCCACATGGCTGCACCCAACCAGGAAGGCTGGTACCAAGTTTTGTCTGCCACAGTGCCCCCCCTGTGGTGACTCAGGGAACTTGCTCCTCCACAGAAGTGTAGCTGTGTGTGTGTGAGAGGACTGTTGGGGCACTGCTTGGTGCCATACATCAATTGTCTGTGGGGAGTTTTGGGCGGTTGAGGTGGCTGAGGTCATTCAGGTGATTCTGAAGCTGCGGCCCATATGCTATGAACTGGACTCTGGACCGACCTGTCTCCTAGTGGAAGGGACTGAGACCATTGCTCCAGTGTTCGCCGGGATCGTCCGGTGCTCACTTTTAGAAGGGTGCTTCCCCGATGCCTTGAAGAAGGCATTAGTGAGGCCCCTTCTAAAAAAAACATTGCTTGACACAGACATCCTGGTGAATTATAGATCTATCTCCAACCTCCTATTTTTAGGGAAGGTTGTCGAGAAAGTAGCGGCTGTGCAGTTTAAAGGTGCATCTCTCACTATCGGCCTTTGACATCTATGAGCCTTTCCAGTCCAGATTCAGAGCTAGGCACAGAACAGAGATGGCACTAGTTCGGGTGCAAAATGATCTCCTCAGAACGAGGGACAGAGAAGAACGGTCAATTCTCATCCTCCTCAGCATTTGACACCATGGACCACATCGTGCTACTGGATCACCTTACAGTGTATTGTGGACTCACCGGAAGAGTCATCAAATGATTCGAGTCCTATCTCTCCGACAGGAGGCAAAGAATAGTGATGGAGAATTTCTCCTTCTCCACAAAGCCCCTGTTGTGAGGAGTGCCTCAAGGTTCGATCCGCTCACCGATGCTGTTCGCGGTGTACATGCTGCCAATGGGAGAGCTCATTAGACAATACAGTCTGGGTTTTCACTGCTATGCAGACAATACCCAGCTATATATGTCATTTGTCCCTGGAGCTGAATGTGCCATTGAAGTGCTAAATAAACGTCTGGCCAAGATTCAGGACTGGATGCCCTCTAACTGGCTGAGGCTGAACCCCGACAAGATGGAGGTGCTGGTGATTGAGCCTGGTCACTGGTGTGATGGGGAGGCCGCTGGAGTGGTAACAGGTTTGGTCCTGGGATCCACTCTGTTGATGGCTTCCCCCAGCATGAAAAATTTGGACATCATCCTTGACAAAAAGCTGACTCCGGAAGCCCAGGTGTCATCTGTTGTCAAAAGTGGGTTCTATCACTTAAGGAATGTCACCTGAATTAAACCCCTGATTTGGCCTGAAGACCTGCCATCATTAGTACAGGCCTTTGTGACTTCCAGACTGGACTACTGTAACGTTCTATACTTCGGGGTCAATGGAGGGACCCTCCACTGACTGCAGATAGTGCAGAACGCAGTGGCCAGGCCGCTGGTGGGTCTACCAAAGTCCAGCCATGTGACCTCGGTCTTGCAAGATCTACACTGGTTGCCTGTCAGGTGGAGGATCATCTTCAAGGTGGGCTTGCTGACCTACAAGGCCCTATATGGCCTGGGCCCTGGTTACCTGTCTGACCTCCTTACTCCAGCCAGCCCGGTACGTTCCCTCGGCTCCTCCACCAAGGACCTCTGGGCAGTTCTGAGGGCCAGGCTGAAAACCTCGGGGGATCGCTCTTTCAAGGTGGCCGGCCCGGCCCTCTGGAACTTGCTACCAAAATCTCTGAGGGAGGCCCCAACGGTGGAGGTATTTCAAGGGGGCCCGAAGACCTATCTTTTTAACAAAGCATATTCCGATAGTTTTTAATCTGGTTTTATATATGTTATTGTTTTAGTAATTTTAAGTATATTGTTTATGATGCCTTGAACCCTGCTTTTATCTGTAATGGCACCCAGAGCCTCCGGGATTGGGCTCCAAGATATAAATAAAGCCTTACTTACTTACTTACTATACAGGAGATTGGAAGGGCCTGGGGAAAACTGAGGAAAGATCCAACCAACCTGCTACTGCCAGAACAATGATCACAGGCACACATGAGTTCCCCTCTACGTGGCTCCCTGTAGAGGGAGTGGCTAAGGGTGCTGGGTGGTCACTAGGATAAAATGCCCTGATAGAGGTGAGGGAAAGATGGCAGACAGAGAAAACAAAAGACAAGGAATAAAACAACATGTAAACGAAGTGCTTTCTCTCCAGCACACCTTGCAGCCTTCTTATATAATTGTCTTGCATGCAGGAGGGGGGAGGATGCTACTTCATCTCACTTCTAGCTCTTTTAATTGAGTGCCAGCTTCGGGAACAAAGACAAAGAACAATTCTTTAAGTGACCTCAAAAAAAAAATAGAGAAGACAATCAGAGCAAAGCTTGAAACGAGTGCCTCGCTGTGTTTTTTTATTGATCATCTTTCTGTCTTCTACCTTCAGTCAATAAACTGGCCTCTGCTCCGCCAGGAGTGCATTATTAGACAATATAGGAGGTAAGTAATACAGCAAAGCAGTGGTATTACTCCTCTGGGAATTCAAGTCTGCCAGAGCCTAATGGAAGATAAACAGAGTGCTAATACTCTTTAAATTACTTTTATCCTTTAAATTCTCCTCATTTTCCCAAAAGGTATTTTGGGTTGTTTATTAAAAGCCTCGAGGTAATTGCTTTATAGAGTTAGTCCCCCCCCTTTAGTCATTCATTATATTTTTAATTACGAGTTCTCGCTGCTGTTCAGCTTAACATCTGTTCATTGTCTTACTTGTTAAATTATAATACTGTGTAGATATAATACACTTATTACACTGCTGCAGGTGCAGAGGGCCATCTGCTACATGATTTCTTCCTAATCAACATGGCACAGATTGGATTTTGAGTCTGCAGTGCCTGATTGACTGATTAAGGGACGGTGCACGGCCCTGAAAGCTTGCAGGCAATGGTGTACATTAGGGATGTGTTCCTCTGGAAGGGACTTTTGTGACATCATAAACCATGAGAGCAAAGCTTGAGTCGTCTACAGTGACACAAGATTCCCCAGGATGGGAGAAACAGCCTTGTTGTGGGACATTACACACTATTTTTTTGTTCATTTTCCCCCCCATCTCCGGTGCATCCCTGATCTACTCAGCAGCAATTTCATTCCCATCCTTGCCACCTCTGGTGCTTATGTCCTCACCTGGGGAGTCCATAGCACACTGATCCTGCCAATATAGCAGATTCTATCAGAGGTAGCAAGCATACACATCCAGTCCGCAAAGTGTTAGGTGAGGACTGGTCAGTAGGCGAGTCAGGGCCCAGGAGTTGGCAGTGTCATCCTGCTCGCTCTAGGGGTGTTTCGACTTGTTTCTTTTATCTCCAATGTATGTATGTTAACACCACTGCTGAGACCACTCTTATGGCTGTAAGAGTGGTCTCACATGCATTCTTAGGATATGAGAACCGTGAACTGAAGGTGTACCCACCTTTGTGCACAGAATGTTGTTGTCTCCCCCATCGCTTGCTTAGTGCTCCCATGCCTCCGGTCTCACTGGCACCCTCTCAGCCCTGTCACCAATCTTCTCGTGGACTTACAGGCTCTCCACCACTTGCCCAGGACCATGTAGTGGAGGGTAGTCTGCCACGTCGGTTGTGTGGTGCCTATGGAGGTTGTTGGATTGGGTCAGGGCATTTTCCTCTAATGTTTTCCTTCCCAGGGCATCGGCCCACGGGTCGATACTAGGCCCTCTCCTCTTCTCCCTTTTCACTAATGAACTATCGGATCACTGTGGCACGAGCTCCGTTGTCCAGTACGTGGATGATGTAGTCATCTACCGGTCCACCGCTAATCTGGGAAGCCTTAGCCCCCTACTCCAAGATGATCAGCAGGAGTTGGTGTCTGTTAAGATTAAGTAGACAGATAACTTTATTAGAAGTAGAAGGGGACTTATTTAGGGTTAAAGAAAAGAAAGAAGGTCAGTGTGTATTCTGTGCAGTGAAGGGTACCATACCAGCTGACTTTGCTAAACCAGTAGGAGTAAAGAGAGCTTACCTAGGGGTGTGGTTTAGACACTATAAAAGCAGGTGAGTCAAATTACAACTTCCTGTTGCTAGCCTTGCTTGTAGAGCAGAAAGCAGCTAACTAAAAGAAGCTACATTTTCTTCTTAATTTAAAACGTATATCTCAACAGGAGTCGGTGTCTGTTAAGATTAAGTAGACAGATAACTTTATTAGAAGTAGAAGGGGACTTAGTTAGGGTTAAAGAAAAGAAAGAAGGTCAGTGTGCATTCTGTGCAGTAAAGGGTACTGTATCAGCTGACTTTGCTAAACCAGTAGGAGGAACGAGAGCTTACCTGGGGGTGTGGTTTAGACACTATAAAAGCAGGTGAGTCAAATTACAACTTCCTGTTGCTAGCCTTGCTTGTAGAGCAGAAAGCAGCTAACTAAAAGAAGCTACATTTTCTTCTTAATTTAAAACGTATATCTCAGCAGGAGTCGGTGTCTGTGAAGATTAAGTAGACAGATAACTTTATTAGAAGTAGAAGGGGACTTATTTAGGGTTAAAAAAAAAAGAAAGAAGGTCAGTGTGTATTCTGTGCAGTGAAGGGTACTGTATCAGCTGACTTTGCTAAACCAGTAGGAGGAAAGAGAGCTTACATGGGGCTGTGGTTTAGACACTATAAAAGCAGGTGAGTCAAATTACAACTTCCTGTTGCTAGCCTTTTTTCTTACTAATTGCCCTCTATCCACTCACCCACCCAAAGCCAGTTCTACTTTTATAGCCACTGGATTTGACTGTCAACAGGAACTTCCTGTTTGGCAGTAGGAAGGAAAGGATCATAGAGAAACATTGGTTTTGTCAACCCTAAAGTAGAAAAAGTAGCTCACTCTCCCCCCTAGCTGCTGGTGGTCTGATATTGAGCAAGGAAGAAGGAGGCTACTGAAGAAGATAGGAAGTTGCTGTCCCAGAACAGGAAGGGTGAGAGTTGTAAGGAGAGAGGAGAGTAAGCATCCAGAGAAACAGTAGAGGGATACAAAATAAGACATGATAGGAGTGGTGCAGTGCAATGGCTGTGGGGCGGCAGTGTTCGGGAGACATTCTGGAGGCTGCGATGCTGCCCTATTTGCAGGCACCTCTCTGGTCTGAGAGAGGAGGTTGCCCGTCTCCAGGCTGACCTGGCTAGGATTCGTGAAACCTCCTCCCCCACCCAGGGACCACCAGGGCCAATGCCACTACCTTAGAGGTTGCCAAGAAAGAGGAGAGGCTGGACCAGGGTGGGCTCAAGGAGGGAGAGGGTGGTGAAACAGAGTTGCATCCCTCCAGCTGTACCTCTCCAAAATTCATTCACTCTTCTGGTGGATAGTGGTTCCTCTATGGAGGCACCTGCAGTGGAGACCAAGGAGGATGCTGGGAACCTTCACAAAGAAGACCCAAAGGAGGGTGGCATGGGACCCCACAGGGGAAGGAAACAACTCCTGGTGGGGGTCTCAATCATTAGGGGGGTAGAAATGGGGGAGGAAAGGGAGAGGGAGGTAAGGTGCCTTCCTGGCGCCACGGCTTGGAGGGACAGGAAGCGAATCCTCAGGATCATGGGAGGAGCTGCACGAGGGAGGGAGCTGGATGTCACTGTCCACCTAGGGACAAATGACCTGGCTAGGAATGGGATCACAGCAGTGCAAGAGGAGTCTGTAGAGTTGGGAAGGGGCCTTAGACAAGTAGCGCATACGGTAACCTTCTCGGAGGTGCTGCCTGTCTATGGCAAGGGAGATGCTAGGGCACTTCTCACCAGGGAATTCAATGAGTGGTTGAAAACTGGTGTGGAGCTCAGGGTTTTGGCTTCACTGGGGACTGGGGAGCCACCTGGAGGGATGCAGACCTATACTGGTGCGATGGTCTGCATCTGTCCAGGGGGGGAACCAGGATCCTAGGTGAGAGGTTTAAATGCTTCATTGGCAAGCATTTAAACTAGCCAAGGGGGGAGGCACTGAAAAGAAGCAGGGAAATCCGAGCCTCCCCCTACAAAACATGGTGATTAGTGAGGTAAACACCAAGGTACAGAAGTTATTAGGGAGCAGAACAGATTTCAATGTAAAAAAAAAAAGGCAAAGGCAGTAAGGACAGAAATGGGGCTAAAAGGGGTAAGGCTATCAAAAAGTGGAGGGTGATGAGTAGCAATGCCCGTAGTCTGTGTAACAAGCTCCCTGAACTAGTGGCCTTGATGGAAGAGGGTTGCCTGGATATTGTGGCAGTCACAGAAACATGGTACACAGAGAACCATGACTGGGATGTCAACATACCAGGATACACAATCTACAGGAGGGACAGGGAGGGTAAAAGAGGAGGAGGTAGCTCTCTATGTAAAGGAAGGGATCAAAGCAACAGAACTAAAGAGTAAACAGGGAGCAGATGAGGCACTTTGGGTCACCCTGGAGACAGGAAATGGCACCACAATCCGCATAGGGGTTGTATACAGACCCCCATCTCAGGGGGAAGGAATGGACAAGGAAATGATAGAAGGCTTTCTTAGGATGGCAGAAAAGGGGGAGATATTGTTGATGGGGGACCTGAATATGCCAGATGTTAACTGGAGCACCTTTGCTGCAGGCACATCCAAGAGCAGGGTCATTCTTGATGCCCTACAGGGGGCATGCCTCAGACAGCTAGTATCGGAACCCACTCGGGAGGGAGCAATCTTAGACCTGGTACTTTCAAATGGGGATGGAGAAAGAATCTCAGATTTAGAAGTGGGTAGCCATCTGGGAACAAGCGACCACCAAACAGTGTGGTTCACGATAAACACAGCCATACAATCAAGCCATACAAAAGCAAGAGTACTAGACTTTAGGAAAATGAGAGTGCCCCTCAGAAAAGCACTAGCAAACAGGCAAGAAGGAGGGGTGGAGGAACAATGGGGAGTGATCAAAACAGCCATCACAGAGGCAACAAGCCTTTGTGTAAAGCAAATCAATAAAACACAACGAAGGAAAAAAACGCTATGGTTCACAAAAGAGGTGGCAGGGAAGGTTAAGGAGAAATGGACAGCATTCAGGAAATATAAGGAAACACAGAAGGAGCAGGACAGAGAACTTTATCAGTTAAAGCAGAAAGAGGCTGGGAAGGCAGTCAGAATAGCAAAGGCCCAAACCGAGGAAAGGATAGCCAATTCTGTTAAGAAGAGGGATAAGACCTTTTATAGGTACATTAGGGAGCGTAGAAAGATGAAAGGAGGGATACTGAAGCTTAATAAAGGGGAGGGAATGTGGGTAGAGGGTGACAGTGAAAGAACAGGGATACTGAATGAATATTTCTGCTCAGTATTCACAAAGGAAGAAGAGGGGGGGTCACCTAAACCAAACAAGAGAAACACTCTGAAGACGGGGGTCGATACCAGTCCATTTACAGAAGAAAGGGTTCTGAAAGAACTAATAAAATTGAAGGTGGACAAAGCAATGGGGCCTGATGGGATTCACCCAAGAATTCTAAAAGAACTAAGGGTAGAACTAGTGACATCGCTGACTACTCTCTTTAACAAATCATGGGAGGATGGGGTGGTACCAGAGGACTCGAGGAGGGCAGATGTGATTCCTCTTCACAAAAGTGGGAGCAGGACAGAGGCAGGAAACTACAGACCAGTTAGTTTGACCTCAGTGGTAGGGAAAATGATGGAATCACTTCTGAAGGAAAGAATTGTTGAGTACCTAGAGGCCAGTGGGGCACAGGACCCAAGGCAGCATGGATTCACGATGGGAAGGTCGTGTCAGGCAGATCTAATAGATTTCTTTGACTGGGTGACCAAAGTAGTAGACCAAGGAGGGCTGTGGACATGGCCTACCTAGATTTTAGCAAGGCATTTGATACAGTCCCACACAAAGAGTAATACACAAGATAGCCAGCCTTGGAATGGGTCCAAGGTGGTAGTCTGGATAAAAATTGGCTAGACAACAGGACGCAAAGGGTAGTAGTAAATGGAGTACACAGTGAAGAAAGGAGGGTTACTAGCGGGGTACCGCAGGGTTCAGTACTGGGACTGGTCCTTTTTAATGTCTTTATAAGTGACATTGCAGAGGAACTGGAAGGAAAAATATGTCTCTTTGCAGATGACACAAAGATCTGCAACAGGGTTGATACACCAGATGGAGTGGAAAGGATGAGAAGGGACTTGGCAAGGTTGGAGGAATGGTCAAATGTATGGCAGCTCAGATTCAATGCAAAGAAGTGCAAGGTAATGCACATGGGAAACAAAAACCCAGGGGAAGTGTACACGATGGGGGGTGAAATACTGACAACAGTAAAAATAGAAAGGGACCTGGGGGTAATTATATCAGATGACCTAAAGGTGGGCAAGCAATGTGAGAAGGCAGTAAGGAAGGCTCGGGGGATACTGGGATGCATAGGAAGAGGCATCAATAGTAGAAAACAGGAAGTTGTTATCCCTCTGTACAAACAGTTGGTGAGACACCATCTGGAGTACTGTGTGCAGTTCTGGAGACCCCATCTCCGCAAAGACATAGACAGAGTGGAGGCTGTCCAAAGGAGGGCAACCAAAATGGTGCAGGGTCTGCATCAGAAGGCATACTAAGAAAGACTAAAGGAGCTTAATATGTATACTCTTGAGGAAAGAAGGGAGAGAGGGGACATGATAGAACCTTTCAAGTACCTCAAGGGAATTAACAAAGTCCAAGAGGTAGCATCTTCCAGAAAAAGAGATGTGCAAGAACAAGGGGGCACAATTTGAAGATAGAGGGGGGACGGCTCAGGGTAATGTGAGGAAGTATTTTTCACTGAGAGGGTTGTGGATGCATGGAACAGCCTCCTGAGTAGGTCGTGGAGTCAAGAACAGTGGGGAATTCAAGAATGCATGGGACAGGCATAAAGGCAGTCCTAGGGCGGGTAAGAGGAAGTAAGCTGTTGGTTAACTAGGATCTGCAGCTTATCTGTTAGGTAGGAAAATGGGCAGACTAGGTGGGCCAAGCGGTCCTTATCTGCCGTCAAATTCTATGTTTCTATGTTTCTAAGATCTCCAGTCACTGGAGCACTGGTTCACCGTAAAGAGAATGGTCCTCAACACGTCCAAAACGAAGGCAATGCTGTTCGGCCCTAGATCCCTTGGTCAGGACAGAACACAGCACCTACACCGAATCTCAATCGCCACCACTGTCCTCCTCCCAACACTCACTTATGCTGCCCCAGTCGTGCAAGGGCTGGGAAAGCTGGAGAGGAACAGACTCCAGGTCCTCTATAACAAGGTGGCAAGGCTCACCTCCCAGGCCAACCCTAGGGATCACCACTGCGACTCCCTATCCTTTCTAAACTGGCCCTCACTGGATGCACGCTTCCAATACCCCCTGCTCTACCTAGTCTACAAGTTAGTCGGCCTGACCCCCACCCCCAGTCTCTCTGGCCTCGTTGCTCTGAAGGCCAACCACCGCCTCCTGCGCACAATGGGCCGTACTCTTCTTGATGTCCCCAGGGTTAGAACTAAGGCAGGTGGTATGTCATTTGCCTTCACTGCTCCCACACTATGGAACCAGCTCCCTCCTGGGGTGCAGGAAGCCCTCACTATCAAAAACTTCCTTTCCAGGCTTAAGGCCCACCTATTGGTATCCAGAGCTTGTAACTGCACCAGCTCCTGACAGGAACCCAGAGATAACTGACTAGACAGGTCCTACTCCTCCACCACTGTTTAACTCCATGACAAACCGCTAATATTCGCTCTAAGTTATCACTGATGCTCTAACTATGTATTCCATTTGGACTGCTATGTTTCTGTCCTGTTACCATAACTGTGTTACTGTAATTCCTGTATACTGAACTAACGCTGTATTCGTCTCTGGTATTATGTAATTTCCCGGGTCGCTCCTAAAAAAGGGACCTTCGGGGCTCAGTGGGCTTACCCGGTCACCAAAATTTAATAAATAAATAAATACATCAGGAGCAACAGTTATACTGTGATAATGGCTATGCTCCAGCCATCCAGGTGAAGCGATGGGCATATGCACCTCTTCTTTGAGCCCTTAAGCAAGCTAATCTCACATTTCAGATTCTATACCATGCAAAATTAAGGGTGGCTTACCCTGATGGTGAAATCTTGTATCATACTCGGATGAGGCAAAGTCAGTTTTAGAGTGTCGAGACATGCCCGTTTCACTGTCCCCATGATCCACCATCCACTCTGTGGCAGAATGCAGAAACACCAAGCCCACTGCTTCGCACAAACCATTCACTCAGTCCATGAGCAGTACCCCTGGCTCTCAGGAAGAAGGGGTGAGGCACTCCCAAGCCTAATTAAAGCACTCCTGCAGCAGTTCGAGAGGTGTCCACACTAGTCACCACCAGATGCAATGGCCAACATCTGAGAAACATACTGCACTTGAGTTAATCACCAACAGACTTTTGTTGCCACCAATTAATCACAGGCACGTGGCAGGGTTGTGGAGATATGTTAGGGGAGGGGTGGGGACACCAATGGCCAGAGCCTTGCTGCTATAGGGCCAATGCACAATCAGCCTCATGCAGACAGTACTGGGACTACTGAATACTAGTGGGGGCGCTCACTGGCGGGGACACAGGGTGTTGGCCTCGTTACACCTAGCTGTGCTACCAACTGGCTTGGAAAGTTGGCTTGAGCAGTGGGGGGGCAGGAGGCATGGACTGGGGCCTCTAGCTTGGGGCAGCCCGGGTTGGCATTTCCTACCACAAACTACCATATTTCACACACCTAGAGCAGGTTACAACTGACTCCTTATGACCCATGTGATCCCACCATAGTTTAGCAGGCTGCCCCTTTCAGAGGGCTTCTTCACAAACCACAGTGAGGCCATTAAACAGAATGTAGCTGTGGCCTGGTATAGTGTTCCCCTTAAGTTTTCTTGCCCTTCTCCCTCGCCCTTCTGGCCCCATCTACACCCCCACCGCACACCTGGAGCTGACCTTGGTTTATGTCAATTTTAGCCATTTGTCTATACTGGGACTGTTTTAGGACTGTTTCTTTCTGTGTTTGGAAGTATATTATATGGCGTGGAGGACCCCTTTTTGGATACAGACTTACCCTCATTGATTATCTGCATGACAAGTACTAACTGTGCAGAAAATGATCTTCCCATCTTCGACCACGGGACGTAGTCTACAGTGCCAGTCCTAAGTCCACCCTAGCCAGACTGGACCCTCTTTTCCATTCTTCTGTCGCTCTGTCCTGAATTGTCCATATTCCACACACCACTGTATCCTTTACCAATCATCGAACCTCCCTCTCTAGACAATTCAAGACTGTCCCACTGTGCTAAGCTCACAGCCAAGTATTGGTCCCAGCTGCTCCCCTCTTACCTCGCCACTGCCCTTGTCAATCCAGCACCCCAGCATACTCCCTCAGAAAAACTGACTCTCAGTCCCTAGCTGTCCCACATAGGGCCACTGCTGCTGGCCAGGCGGCTTTCAGCTACTGCCTACCGACATTGTGGAATTCCTTCCCAGCAAACATTCGCCACTTCTCTTCCCCCTGCTCCTTAACTCCATGCTCAAATATCATTTCTCTGCTACCTGCTCATGTGTCTAGACAGTTTACGGATCACAAAATGGCAGGGCTATGCATCAAGCTGTGAATACATCACTGTATGTTCTACCTATCCATCTATATTATATGGTAATGATTCTAAACTATGCCTGTATTCTATTGTTATCTCAGTCCTTTTGTATTTTAAACCAGGACCTATATGCCTAGCAGTATTCCCATTATGTAACCACAATTGTATTTATGACTGTCTTTCAACTATGCATCTGTACCCCTTTCCCCAGGATGCATCTGGAATCAAGCAGTAGCCGCTCAGCATGCCTTCCTGGTTAACAGCTTAAATAAATAAATAAATAAAAATTACTGCCAAGGGGAGCACAAGTTTACTTTATGGAACTTCTCAGTCACAAAGTCAAAAACACTGTTTCCCTCAAACTTTAAGAAGCCCAGATCTTGGCAATCAAATATCTCTCTCTGGAGTCTGTCACCTTAACTTTGCCCAGGACTATCATATGAATGGCCCCCTACCTTGGAAGGACACAGACACTGTATTTGTGTTCTGTATTTCCAACCCCATTGGCTTGTACTCTGACTTTTGAGTTACCTGTAGTTGAGAGCCAGTTGGTACCCCCTGTACTTCATTAGGTCTAGATTATTATGTTCGGCATGTGCATGTGTGTATAGTGAACATCATGCTATGGTAATTGGCTTTTGAGAGGTGTGACACTATCTGTCCAATGCAGAGTAGTGTTTTAGGGGTGCGACAGTGCCACCACTCATCAGCCTGGCTGATCATGACAGAGTTTAGGCTTGCTGGGCGGAGACATCGTGTACTTGAAAAGAAAAAGCAGACAGCTGGCCTGGTGGCACTGAGGGTTGAGGGCTGGGCGCCACACCTTGCGCCATGCCGGTGACACAGGTTCGATAACAAGCCTGGTTTGTCGCGAGTTGGCGGTGGGGGAGGGTGAGGAGCAGGACTCCACTCCTCGCACCATGCTGGTGACCCAGGTTTGATAACGAGCCTGGGCTGTCGGGAGTCGGCGGGTGAGGAGCAGGACTGAGCTGCCACAGGCGGCTCTCCTCTCCTGGGGAGGGATGAGGGGTTTCCGGCCCTTGGCTGCCACCCAGTGGAGGACGGATGGCAGTTCAGGCTCGCAGGAGCCTGGCGATGCCAGGGTGGGGCAGAAGGGGCTGAGTCAGCACCTGGATGTGTGTATGCCTCCACGTGCATGCACTGCCATGTCTGCCAGGGTACCGGGACTTATGGGTAGAAAACAGGGGAAAAACTCTAAAACTACATATAGAGAAAAAAGGAAAAGCTGACCCAATCGTAGGGTCAGCTCTTTCCTTTGATCTACACTGCTCTGCAGGCAGAGCTGATCTGTCATGATTATCCTGTAATTTCAAACATCCAGAGGCTCATGCCAGCTGTAACAGAAAAAAACTGTCCATCGATGTCTGTTATTGGTGCCCCATAACTGTCCCTGCACCTGACCCTCCCTCTCAGCAACCCCCAAATATAACACTAACACTGGGGTGCCTAATCCCAATATTGCTACCCAGCGAAACTCCAGTGGTCTGTGCAGGTCTATCATGCCACTCCCAATGCACAGTCACATCTCAAAATCGCACTGAAATTCAGAAGGCTAATTCATTTGCTGCCACCCCTGTAAGTGTCCCACCCACCGACCCTCCCTCTCAGCACCCATCACCCCACCCTGCCCCACAAACATAACACGGACACTGGGGTGCCCAGTCCCCAGTGTCGCTGTTGGTGCTTGAAGCACCAGAAGGCTCATTAGTATTGCTGCTGCTCCTGTAACTGTCCTGCCCACCTGACCCTCCCTTTCAGCACCCCCCCCACAAACATAACACTGACACTAGGGGTGCCCAGTCCCCCAATGTCCCCGTCACCATCTGAAATAATGAAAACAGCCCCATGTAATTTCTTTTTACCCTGTTAAAAGAAAACTGTCCATCGATGTCTGTTGTGTTGTAAGTCCCCCAACCCCTCCCACTCAGCACCTCCCAAGCCCTTACTTACCCAGGGGTCCAACACCGTAATCCTCTGTGGATGCAGAGACGTCCTCACTCCTCAAAGCTGGACCGTGAACTGAGGAAATCAGGTGTGCAGGTCAATGTATTTCAATGGAGTTTTGAACTCAGGGGCATAACCTGGCCATTTTTGCATATTTGTGCCCCATATACTTTTTTTGGGACCCCACCTCATGAACAATTGCAATGAAATTAGGCAACTCTATCCCAAAAGGTGATTTTGCAGTCGCTGCATGAAATCACCTTTCAGGCAGGAGTTGAACATTTTCTTTGCCCTTGTTCATGAGGTCATAGAAGGTTATGTTGAAAATCTGGCATAAAAATATTTAAAAAAACCAAAAACAAAGCTATGAGCTTACCTTAAATTTTGCAAACGCAGGTTCCTAACTTTGGTAATTTTCAATATTTTTAACCCAAATTTTCAACATAGCCATTTCTTTACAGCACCTCATGAATATGACAGCTGTCATTTTTCAAATCCTGGCAAAAATGTGTTTTTGAGTGCCAAAAGGTGATTTTGCAGTCACTACATGAAATCACCTTTCAGGCAGGAGTTGGAAATTTTCTCTGCACTTGTTCATGAGGTGTGGTCATAAGAAGGCTATGTGACAATTCGGGCAACAATATTACAAAACATGAAAGTTATGAGCCTGGGCGTAGAAATTTATGAATGCAGGCTCCTAACTTCAGTAATACATAAACCACAGCGCGCCTACAATGCATCTAGTACCCAGGACTTCTATACCAGTAGCGAACATCCGGCATGACAAATGCTTGTTTCTCTTTTCAGGTGAGTTGCATAATACCCACTGCATAATTCTTAAGGGGTTAGAGGTGTCATAGGGGTGTTGTTGCCTTTATCACCATTCTGCTCTCAGAAGCTTGTGAAACCTTAGAATATATTCCTGAAAATCAAGAATTACAGTGAGTATGTAATTTTCATATCTTCAGGAATCAGTCTTCACCACTGATTCACACTAGTGGGTCTCAGCCAGAGGCACTAGATCCTCAGGAGCCACAACTTTTCTGGAGGTTGGCACCAAGGCAAGCTGTACATGCAGCACCATAAGAAGTGACTCGCAGCACCAGGCTTGCCTTGGTACCAGCCTCAACTGCCTCAGTTCTTTTTTTTTTCCCACCGTCGAGCGAGCTTCTGTGATGACACTGGTCACCCGCTGGGAGTCAGAACTTCACATCTATAAGACAACAGCATTTGTTTCTTCTCAGTTTTAGTGTTTAAAGCTAGAGTTTGTTATTTTTTGTGTCAGTTTAGTGATTTTACAAAAATATTAATGTCAGCTTTTCTCTCAGTCATACTGAGTCTACAGGCGACCATGGAGACGATGGTAGGCAGCCCTTCAGGCAGGCTGGTCTGGCAGCGGGGCCATGTTCGGGTCTCCTTCCCCATTGGGGAAGGGCTCTGACAACGGGTGGTCCTGTGCTCAGGAGGAATGACAGTACCGAAAGCACAAGCGAGTGGGCTTATTCCTGATTCTGACTGGGTTCTTGGCATTGCTCTGCCTCAAGTTCTTCCTCCTTCCTTTGGAAGGAGAAGAAATGGTACCTCTCGAAGTCGCTCTCTGGGAGGTCTGCCATGAGACCCTTGGTCTCTTGGGGTCCTAAGCCCTCATCGGCACCCCTGGCATCACCAGGGGCCTCTGGTACTGGGTGGCAACATGGATGGTGCCAGATGGCACCATGGATGGCACCAGATGGTGTCATGGAATCATGGATGGAACCAGGTGGTTCTGGATTCAATCCAGCCTTGATGCCACCCCGGCACAGGACCACTGTCTTTGGGACCGATGTCATCAGTGTTGTCGGGACTGCATTTCTGGATTAGAGGGCCTGCGATCCACCCTGTCTACACCCCTCCCTCTGGGAAGGATGTGGAGAAGGATGAGTCTGACCCCGACCTCATCTTCTCTGAGGGTGGCGATGATGACTTCTTAGCCTGGACTCTTCAGACCCAAACACTATTGCTATGTCTCAGGAGGATCTAACTTTCAAGGCTTTGCTCAGAGACATGTGTAACCCCTAGATGGTGCTATCCCAGGGGCTACAACCCCTGCCTGATTTGCCACTAACAGGTTGAGGGGCCTGGATCCAATGGCAGGTGCCTCCACCCAGAGGTCAGGGTTTGCAATAGTTAAACTTACTTGGTCACAGCCCTCTGGGACACTGCAACCCCGCTTTCTTCCCACTAGTGGCCCACACAATATATCAGAATTACCTTCAAGTATACACTTACCCCCAGGGCTGGTTCAGGCACTGGGACCTCCTGTAAAATAAGATACAGTGCAACAATCACAGTACAATACTTTAACATAGACAAATACCTCAGGCAGTATAACTTTGCTGAAACAAGCAGCTCGGATTTATTTGGGGGAATATAACAAGGACAGGGGGAAATCAGGTTAATTAGCTTATCACTTTACTCATCTACCTATGGCTCTGTGCACAGGCCTATCCCTACCAGTTACTGTCCCTGGGTACCCAAGCCCTAGTGGCTAGTCCAAACCGTGGCAGCTGGTAGGGGCCCTTTCCACAGAGAAAAGAAAAATTAGTTTAAACAGTCAGCAGTACAGTGATTCCATTTGGATTCAATGTGGCAATTCAACAGGGAGCGACCCTGAATTAGTACTCACGACCTCCAAACAAGATAGGGTCCTTCAATGTCAGCAGGCTACTCTTGAGCTCCATGAGACTCCTCACACATTTATATGGCAAACTGCAACAGGCAAAAGTCCTTTAATGGCAGCAGGATTCACTTGAGCTAACCAAGCCTCCTCACACATTTATATGGTGAACAGTAACAGGCAAAAGTCCTTTAATGGCAGCAGGATTCACTTGAGGTACACAAGCCTCTTCACACATTTATATGGTAAAACAGAAAGTACTATACCAGGCAGGCTGCTTCTCTATCCCGATCGCAATTACTGCACAATACCCGGGAGAACACACAGCAGATTCAGTTCCTGACAGACCGAGTGCAATTCAGCAATTTCTCCAGTCTTCACAGGGTGAGCCTGGTTTCTACTCTTCAGATATCCTTTGATTCTCTTCACAGGACAGATTCAGTCCTAACAAGCAGTTACACAAGCTGCAGACCGGAACTCTGGGCCTTACACACGTTTCCCGACTAAAACTGCACACTGAAAAAGCACAGAGCTCCTTCCTTCTTCACTGCCAGAGCTCAACTGAAACTCCAACAGACAAAACCGGGCACTTCCTTTGAGTTCCTCCCAGTTCTTGACTGGATTGGCTGTCACTCACAATAGACTGCTCCTGTTGGTCCAAAAAGGCGCCGAAGTCTAAACTACATCTCCCAGAGTCACTGCCCATACAATCCTCTTGTGGCTGGCTCAGATTATGAGTCCAAGTTCTGATTCGTCCAAGGCACCATTTTAGAGCTAGCTTACCCCACACTGATTGGTCCAGTTTAGCAGTTCAAAACCAGAATGGGGAACTAGGCAGACACAGTTCTGACTGCAAAGAAAGCAGGTTAGACAAACTGTAATTTCATTATTACTCTAAATGGTTTCTGGCAAACAGTTACATCTTTCAGATAGGTTCCCTTTGCACTCCTAGTGACTGCAAAAATGGAGTGAATTGTCAGCAGCTCGAGTGGTACTCAATCAAAGAAACACACAGTCCCCCATACAAACTAATTATGTCTGCAAGCAGACAGCTCTTAAAGAGACAGTACCAGAGGTTCTAAAACACTCACTGATAAATAGCTTAAACGCCAAACACCATTCAGGCTTGGAGCATTCAAGCAAGCTCCTGAAGTCTTTTGGGAACCCCCCATTTGCAGGGGTTACACATGCTTCTGCACTTAATTCTGAGCCTACAGTCATTTATCAATTGGTAAACATTTCTTCCATGCCGGCCAATTTAGTTCCTCCTATTCCTCCCACATTTAAAATCCTGTCTGATGTGGTCTGGAGAAGGCCTGCTTCAATTCCATCTGTAGGCAAGCAGGTAGATTAAAATAAAATACACTGCCCCTAGGTAGTAGTGCATACCAGCACATTTTCGGACACCCCAGCCACCTCAGATACCTTTGATGCTCATGTCTGGGCAGCTTACCAGTTCAGAGTCTGCCTTTAGACTCTCCTTGGCATCTGGAGTCTTTGCAAACTGCCTTGCAGTACTTGCAGTGCACCTGAGAAAATTGGGACTCCAGTTTACCCTTAAGCCCAACGCCTGACTAAACACCAGTGGTACACCTAACACATTATATCTATCAAACGGAATGTAAACAGCCATATTTAATAACCAGCAGGAGGCTTTTTGATACCTTTTGAAGGCATTGCATCCTACATGCTAGGAAAACTGACCTTACATAGAAACACAGAAACACAAACAATCACAAGCAGAAAAAGATTCAGGTAAGGCAAAGGCAGTATAGCCTAGAGGTTAGAGTAACGAGCTGTGAATGAGCTTGGTACCCAAGACCTGGGTTTGATTCTCATAGCCTCCACTTGCATACTGTGTGACTCTGAGCAAGTCACTTAACCAGCACAAATCTCCTGGTCACCCTGAAAACAGGCACTTGTGCCTCGTGTTCCTACTCAGTTAACAAAGACTAAATAAATAAAGATTCATGGTCCCTTCAGTCTGCCTGAGTTCCCTATTTAGACTATGGGACCTAATGTCCTCTAAGGTCCTAGCCCTGCCCAGCCTCCCCCATTTGTTCCTTAAGGCTGCATCAGTCATGGGTTTAATCTGGTGACCCGCCACCCTCATATCCCCCATGGGTTCTAATTACCCATGTCATATGCTATGTGCACAGGTATTTTTACTGCTATTTTATCTGTTGGATAACAAAACCGTTTCCTAGCCTGTACCTTTTATTTCTGTGTATGTCCCCATCTTGTCGTTTATGAGAAATTTTATAAAAATTTTTAAAAAACATGGTCTTGGTCTCCTGATGGTATTTCACTCTGCATGTATACATGCAGAGCTTATGATGCCCTAGTCTTCATCCCCAATGCAACAGGGAAAAATACTTGGGCAGTGCTAAATGGGACACAACCCATTCAGGCTCCGCACGGTGGCAAGGTTCTCTCCAGGTAAAACCAGATCTGTCTTAGGCCCTGTCCACACTACCCCTCTGTAATGTTACAGAGTGCCCAAACCGTTACAGCAACTGTTTGCGTTTACACCTGCACTGTTACAGAAGGCGTTTTCGTAACTGTTGTTGAAACCACATATGAGGTGGTTTCAACAACGGTTATGAAACCGGTTACGCCTCGGTAACGTTACCGGGTGTAGTGTGGACGCGTGGCACCGGTCCCCTAGCGCAGCGCAAGCTGCATTGTGGGATCGGATGCCACAGTAACGGTCACCCAGCTCCCGAAGTGTGGACCGGTGGTGCCGGTCCTGTAATAGACACCGCGGCAGTGTGGACACAATGCACCACTCCCCGGTTGTAACGGTTTATATCCGTTACGGGGTCTGAGCGGTGCAGTGTGGACGGGGCCTTACTGGTAGGGTGGCGGGGGGAAGGGGCTGCCAGCTCCCATCATGGAAGAACAAACCCATGAAGGAACATGCCCAGAATCAAAGGTAAGCCCTGAGGAATTGGATGACGGAGCTGTAGGGGGTCAAAGTAATAGCCTGCACCAGGGACAGAAAAAGTATTAACGTAAAAAAAACCTATATGACTCTATGAAATTAATTTGGGACTATTTTGACCAGATGTGTATCTGTATTGCCGGGGGTCACAGTGTGGCACAGTTTACTGGAGCCTGTGCACCCACTGGTCCTGACCTAGTGCCACCACTGCAGCTTCACATCTCTATCTATTTCAGGGTCTGGTTTTTCTTTTACCGGGAAAAGACAGCAATGAAGTACTTCTTATGTTCAGCCTCAGATTATGGGGATACACATTCAAACTGACTGATAGTGAACCAGCTTAGAGCAATAGTGCAACAAAAATATTCAAAAATACTACTTTCAGCTACAATTAATAAAAGATATTAGTATACCTGTCAAATGTACTTGTCTAGATACCTTCTGTGCTGCGCACTTTAGCCTTTTAGGTTCTTGACCCTAACCCTTACTTGGTCTACAGTGCTATTTCTATGAAAATGTGGAAGCCATCTTTTTCATGAGAAAACAACTAAATTAAACCATTTATAAAATATCTCAAATTCTGGTGGAATTAAAAATTGTACCACCAAATAAAACTAGAAGATGCTTGGAATCATTTATAAGGAAAAAAGGTAGGGTCAAATTTTTGACAAATTCTTGCACTGTGATTTTAAATTATTGGTGTTTTTTTCTAAACTGAGCTTCCATTACCTCCCTGAACATCAACATGCTAATAGTAGGACTTTGGGACATGGTGAGTAGGAAAGGCTCTGCTCCTTTTAGAATCAAGTTCCTTTTCTTTCTGCCCTTGCCAATCCACTTGTAATTAGTGCTTGGAGGATACTTTGTGAGACGATCAGACACCTGCAAAGGTATCTTCCTGCTCCCCCCTGCACCTGTCAACCCCCCCTCCTGACATTTCTTGTCCTTCCTTCCTTCCTCTCTTATTTTTGTGCACCAGTAGTTCTGTCACCCTCCCCAACACGCACCCCACAGTTTATTGTATTCTAGCACGTCTGTCCACATATCCTGGCATTAATTCACACTGTCTGAAATTTTTATTTGACTCTCCTCATATGGTTCTACACATGGGATATTTACCTATGTATACACAATCTGATGCTTTGTAATTTCTTTTTTCTATACTCTACATCCGCCCTCCCCTCAGGTTGCACCTGGAAATGAGCCTTGGCTCAGTATGCCTTTCCCAGTTACCAATTTTTAAATAAAAATAAATAAAATAAATGGTCTGCGAGGGTATTCCTTTGTTTTGCTTTTGCAGAGAGAGTTCTAACAATTAAAATAAACAGAAGGAAGTACCAACAGGAAATGGGCTGTTTGATTTCAGCATCCTCCACGGCCTCAATATTTGGCTGTGTGATTATCACCCCTGTTCTACTTCTGATATTTCTGATGCATTATTTGTAAACAGTCCCAGATCAGAAATTGCTGCAGATGTTCGCTCTCCTTCCCTGCCACCCCCTCCATCGGACAGAGGGGATATGTCTGTGTGGCCTAAATCTGCCAGCACGTGGCACCCAGGGAGCCCAGGAAAACTTGCTTCTGCTGCAAGCCAGTCATTTGAAAAATGAGCCGGCACGGCTGTGTGGGCCCACGGGGGCTCCTCTGACTGAACTGCAGATGGAGCGACTCAGAAGCAAGTCGCTCACAGATTTGCCTTGGCAGGGCAGACAGAAAGCAGAGGGAGATGGCGGAAGCCTAGAGGTCACTGGCAGGGTCAAGGCTGGTCAGATCCCTTGTCTTAATGGGGTGCTCAGAAGGTGCTGGTCTGGGCCTCCCCTTGTCAGGTATCATTAGTGGCAGTCACAAACTGGGAAATGCAGGCTAACAACATCAAGTGCTGGCAGTAGAAATTTACTTCAGGATCTACCTACTTGCCTGACAGCCATCCCAACATTTAACAGAATCTACCACTCACAAGATAAGGAGGGCTATGACATTTGAATTTCTTCTTTATTTGTTTCTTTTCTGTTTTACAATTTTATTTACCCAGGATAGCCCAATGGAGATGCAGCATCTCATTTTAAAAAGGGTCTTGCAGCTTCTTCTTTTTTTTTTAATCTTGCTATTTTTCTAGCCCTGCCCTGCTCACCAGATAGTGACCTCCCAGCCTAGCTGATCACTAGCCCCTGTCTTCATCATCCGTGGTTTACCCCTACCCCATAGCAGGGATTGTGGGGTTTCCCAATGTCTCCCCGAGGAGTATTTTGTATCGCACATTTCATATAACACTATCTCAATGTACTATACATGCCAACAGCAGCCGCAGCAGTCATTATGTGCATACAGGAAGGAAGTGAGAGAAAGAAGGAGGAAAGAAAGAGAGAGGGGGAAGGGAGGCTGAACACTAGGAGGCTAACTAACAATCTCTGAGACACTATGGGTAAGTAGTAGTGCTAGGCTTCAGGTCTGGTTCTGCAGGTTCATAGTTGTGTGTGTGAACTACTAGGCCACCTGCCTCCCTGATGAAGCCTGCATAGAACAGGGCCAACGTGACTGTGTTCCTTATACCCACCTTGTTTGTGAGCTCACTGTATGCTTCTGGCTGCTGAGTGTGTTGACATACATAAATAATTAATTCTGTGTGCCCATTGGGAGACAGCAGAATCCCACCAGCACTCCCCCCAGAACCTCCTCTGCCACTGAACATTAGATTTTGCATCTCAGTCAGGCTATCTGGGGTAAAAAAAAGTTTATGAAAGAATGCTTCACCGTGGTGCCCAGCAGTATGGGGCTTGGCTGATTGACACACTGGTGATCCGGATTTGTGCTCCTAGCCCAAAATGACAGGAGCGGAAGCTGACAGGGTGAGCAAGGGAAGGTTGGGCAGTGTAATGCTCAAGCATCAGCTCCTGGTTGGTGGTGTGGCAGTAGTGTGCTTGGCCACATGGGTGGCCACATGCTACTTCACGCCCCCCCCCCCGTGCTGCAGCATATGCACCCATGAGGGAGGTAGAAGAAGGGTGGGTAAAAATGAGAAAAAGCACATGGCACCACATGTCAGATGACAGTCTCCACATCCCCTTCATATCACCTGACCTCTCAGTGCACTGTTACCCCCCCCCAATCTGTTGTCCCAGTCTTGATAAATCTTCTTCCCCTAGTGGTGGAGTGGTGATCCCCTGGGAGGGACACTTTGGAAGCAAGGGATTACAGATCAGCTGGGCAGCCTGAAGGTGATGGTCTGTAGCAGGAAGTTAGTATACTGGGCAGTTAGAGCACTAAGGAACCAGGAGTGGGGTATTGGGGGGCCAGAAGGAGCAAAACAAACAGCGTCTTTGTGACAGGTTTGGGTAAGACCCTGACCCACTTGTTATGCAGAGAGAGAGAGAGAGAGAGAGAGTTAAAAGCAAGGATCTATCTTGTCCTTTCCTATTTTGCCACTTGTCTTGGTCTCTTGACTGTCTGATGGCACAAACACATTTTCTTGTGGCACCTAGGAATTGGCCACTCTGATGTTCCCACAATTGCACCCTATTTTTCTCCCTTTCTTCACTTGCTATTCCTATTCTTTCTATCCCCCTTGCTTCTCTGCGGTTAAAAAAAATCTATATGTGAAACTGGGATCTCTTGGTTTGCAAATGTATACAATAATACTATTGAAATGAATGCTGAAAGCTATTTGGGTTTCTTTTAAAAATGGCCATCTGTAATACAAGTGGTTACACTTGAGCTGTATTTTGACCTCCACAAGCTTGTTTACAGAATTATTACCTAGCTCTGAGACGAGATGTCTTAATTGGTTGCACCTATTAAGAAGACTAATGTACTCTTCAGGCTGGTCACAGGAAGGTCAATGGAAAAAAAGTCTTGTTGCATTTTGTGAAAAACAAGAGAAGAAACATAGAAGAACAGAATACAGCGGCTAAACTGTCAGGCAAAGACATCTTCTAAGAAGAGAAACAATGTTTTGTTTGGGTTAGAGCGAGAGACTGAGATTTTAAAGAGACTCACAGATGAAGGACTGTTTTTTGTTTGTACTGCCTTTAAGAAGGGCTATTCTGTACATCTTTATTTTATTTTATTGATATTGATAATAATAAAATGCTACATGCAAATTTTATAACTTCTCCTGGTTTGCCTATGCTTCCTGACCTGTGCCTCGATGACAGTGTTCAACAAAATGCTTCATTAAATAATATATAAACACCATCTATGTTGAAACATAGAACATAGACAATGGAGGCTGGCTGACAGTATAGCCTAGAGATTAGAGTAACAAACAGTGAATGAGCTTGGTTCATCCAGCAGACCTGGGTTTGACTGCCACAACCTCCACTTACGTACTGTCTCTTAACCTCTGCAGTGCTCCTAGGTCACCCCTGAAAACAGGCACTTGTACCTAGAGGGCCTTACCTACTTACAAAAGAATAAAAAGAAAAAAAAAGACAATGAGGGCCGAAAAAGACCAAAGGTCCATATAATCTTAAAACCTCAGTTATAAACCACATGGAAAGGTTCATCTCAAAAGGCATCTAGAGACTAGGATGGGTAAATACAGGTTACTCACCTGTAACAGGAGTTCTAGGAATGGTATATGTTGTTCATCCACACTATCTGGCAGGTTCCTTGCCGCTTTAAATCTTGCCGGAAGGTCTTCAAGCTAGCTCCTCCCACCCACCCGGTGGTAAAACTCGGCTCCGCCCATGACGCCAGATCTGGCCCAGCTGGAAGCTCAGGCTGTGCTCAAAGCCGGGAGGTCAGGAATTCGGTAGGATGAACAACATATACCATTCCTAACCCCTGTTACAGGTGAATAACCTGTATTTATAGGGACATGGATATGTTGTTCATCCACACTATCTGGCAGACTCCTAGCAGTTCTCCGGGAGGAGGGAGGCAAGGCAGCACCCCTAATACTTACTTGGGAACAAAGATTGGAGAACCGAGGCCCCAAAACCAGCATCCCGCGTGACTCAAGGTCGATGTGGTAGTGGGAAATAAAGGTGTACTGACTTCCAGGTAGCAGCCCTGCAGATCTCCTGGATAGGGACATCCCTGGAAGCAGCCACCGATGCAGCAGTATGGCGGTAGAATGAGCTCTTATCCTCTGGGAGGCTCCATGCCCGCTAACTCATAGCAGAGATTTATGCAGGAGGTGACCCATCTGCCTATCGTCCGTTTGGCTGCAGGTCTGCCAGGTGCGGCTTCAGCGTAGGTGACAAACAGCTGGCGAACCTCTCCCCGGATTTCAGCCGTGCGCTCCTTATAATAAGCGAGCGCCCTTCTAGGGTCCAGAGTATGGAGCCTATATTCGGCCTCCGAGGTGTGATTGGGGTAGAACACCGGCAGAGTCAACACCTGATTAAGGTGAAACTCCGACACCACCTTCGGAAGGAATTTCGGGTGGGAGCATAGGACAACCTTGTCCCTGTAGAAGACCAGGTAAGGAGACTCGATGCTAAGTGCCTGGAGTTCTCCCATCCTTCTGGCTGACGTGATAGCCACCAAGAAGGTGGTCTTCCACGACAGGTGGGGAGACCACCTGTGCATTGGTTCGAATGGCTTGCCCATGAGCTTTGCCAGTACCAGCAGTAAATCCCACGGAGGTGGGGGTTCCCGCACTGGAGGGGAAATGTGATCAAGGCCTTTGAAAAAGTGCCCGACCACTTTTTCCTGCGCCACTGACTGTTGACCGGCCCGTGCCCGGTAAGCAGAAATGGTTGCCAGGTGCACCTTAAGGGTCATCGACCTAAGCCCTTGACTAGATAGGGACCATACACAGTCCAAATGCTTGCCACAGGACACGAGAAAGGGTCCAACCCTTTTCCCGACACCAAATGGAGAACCTCTTCCATTTGAAGGCATAGCATTTTCTGGTCGACTCACGGGACGCCCAACGACGCTGAGGACCTCGTTGGAAAGACCCAAGGCCTGGAACTCTAGCCGCTCAGGAACCAGGCCATCAGGTGCAGGGATTGAAGGTCCGGATGGAACACCTTCCCCTGATTGACTGAGAGCAGGTCCGGGCGAGCTGGAAGCTGCCGCGGAGTCCTGGAGCTGAGACTGAGGAGATCTGGGTACCAGAACTGGCGAGGCCAGTCTGGGGCTATCAGAATCACCTGCGCCTTGTCCCTCCTCACTTTCAGCAGGACCCTGTGAATCAGGGGAACGAGGGGAAAGGCGTAAAAGAGGCCCGGGGTCCACTGCCTCGAGAAGGCATCCCCCTGCAGCGAACCCTGCTGAGGGGGGCCGGCATGAAACAGACTCAGCTTCGCGTTCTCCCTGGAGGCAAACAGATCCACCAGAGGTGTGCCCCAACGGAGAACAGGTCCTGTACTATCTCCGTCAGGAGAGACCACTCGTGCGATGCAGCCCCTATCCGGCTCAGGGCATCGGCCAGGGTAGTTGGGAGGCTCCTGCCACATGGATGGCCAGGAGATCCGCCTCCAGACTGCGCACTAGTGACCAAATGCAGAGAGCTTCCTTGCATAGGAGCATGGAGCGCGTCCCACCCTGTCGGTTTAGATAGTACATAGTCGTGGTATTGTCCGTCTGGACCCAGACCACTTGACCCCGGAGAAATGGAGCAAAGGCGGTGAGAGCTAGACGGACCGCACAGAGCTCCAGCAGGTTGATATGGCATCGGGACTCCCGCGGGGACCAGAGGCCGTGTGCTCGGTGTTCCCCCAGATGGGCACCCCAACCCATCAAAGAGGCGCTGTCGCTGAGAGACCGTCACTCGGGCGACAAATGGGATACCCTCCTGCAGATGGGATGGAACGTCCACCACTGGAGAGCGCTCCACATCTCTGGGTCCGTCATGCGCTGGTCCAGAGATCGCAATGCTGTGGCCACTGGGTGGCCAGACCCCACTGGAGGGGCGCATGTGCCAGCGTGCCAACGGACTACGCTGGTACAGGCCACCATAAGACCCAGAAGTCGCAGGAAGTCCTGGGTAGATGCGATTGCCCAACCAGAAATGATTGGGCAAAGGGAGGAAAGAACCTCGCCCTGTCCGCTGGGGAGCCGTGTCTCTGGCTCAGAAGAGTCGAGCTCTGCCCGATGAAGGATATCACCTGCTCGCTCGAGTTCGACTTGGCCTCGCTGACCAGGAGGCCCAGTTGAGAGCAAACCCGAGGGCCAGATTTCTGGACCGCTCCACCTCCAACCTGGAGGGGGCTATCAGCCAATCGTCCAGGTAAGGGACACCGGACCCCTCGGCGCCCAGAAAAGCTGTCACCGCTGCAATGCATTTGGTGAAGACCCTGGGAGCTGAAGAAAGGCTGAAGGGCATGGCCTGAACTGAAGAGGGATCCCTCCGCCTGAAGCGGAGGAATCTCTGATGAGACGGATGGATAGGGACATGAAAGAACGATCCTGAAGTCCAGAGAACAGAACCACACGCGTGTTCCAGAGATGGTATTATCTGAGCCAGAGGACCATTCTGAAGGTTCGAGACCTTAGGAACTTGTTCAGGTCGGTAGGTCTAAGATGGGGCACCAGCCCCGTCCGCTTTTGGGACCAGGAAGTACCTGGACACAACACTGGATCTGATGGAGGGTCCTCTATCTCTTTATCACCCCTTTCTGAAGGAGGAGGGCGGTTGTCGGCTTGACGAGCCCTGTAGAGACTTGGGACCCTAAAGCGCCACGGCGACGGCTCTGAAGGGTGGAGCCTGCTCACCGAGAGGCAGGCTCTTCCTACCACCTCCAAAACCCACCTGTCTGTGGTAACAGCGGACCAGGCGGAAAGGAAGTGTCGGAGCTGTCTCTCCACGGGGAACCAGGACAGGTGATGGGGATGGGGTGACACCCTCAGCCCGCTCACGAGCAGGCTTGGAGGAAGGACCGCCTGGGGACCGCTAGGGCCTTTTTCTCCTTGCTTCCTATTAGAGGAAGCTGATGGCTTGGGCTTGAATACAAGGTTCAGCCTGCTTGGCCCTGACGCTGTTGTTGGGCCGGGCGGCGCGGGGAGTAGAGGACGAAAGGGCTTAGGCTGGGGCTTATGACCCTTGTCCCTCTGGGCGCGATGAGACCGAATCCAAGGTGGCATTGGATTTTTCGATCCTCTGAGGTGGCCTTCCACCCAGGGCTCAAGAGGTCTGTTCCCAGGAAAGGAACGTCCGCAAGCTTGTGCTGGGTATCCGCCGTGAAGGTGGATATTCGCAGCCACGCCTGGGCGACGCATGGCCACAGCGGCCGCCACTGACCGGGCACATGAGTCTCCTATATCCAGCAGTCTGGAGCTGTTGGCTACTGCCTGATCCCGCACCTGCTTGACCGTAGTCTGCAGGTCGGCGTGGAAGATGAGGGACAACCTCATCCAGGGAACCCAACAGGGCATGGGAGAAATGTGCCATGAGGGCGGCCGAACTGGCTGGCGAGCCGAGAGAAGGCAGCATACACTTTCGCCCAGTAGTCCAATTTCTTGGACTCTTTGTCGGGCGGTTTGTCCACGCCCCTGGCATTACTGGCACGCCGAAAACACTGTCCGTGACCAGCCCTTCAGCCGAGGGTGTCAGAAAACCCGGACAGAGAGCCAGTAGGGACCGTGATACTTCCTGGCCATCCTGGCGAGGCGTAGGACAGGAAGCCGGATGCTGCCAAAGTTCCAGGGCCGCCCGACAATGGCTTCGGCCACTGGAAAGGCCTCCTGGGAGAACCCTCGGTCCAGAATCTCGGTGAGGGATATCTCGGCCTGCTTGGATACGGGTTCAAGCTTCATCCCAGTGGATTCTGAGATGAGCCTAAGAAGTCCCAGGAAGGACGAGGGCTATCGCCCACTGACTGCCCCCAGAGGGCTCCAAGTCAAACGCCTGGAGAACAGGGAGGAGTCATCCGACCCGATCGAGTTGTCGAATAGCTGCCTGGAGCCTGAACCACCCTCCACTCTGTCGAGGCTTGTCAGGCGTGAGAGTGACCGACAGCCTCACGGGAAGGCCCTGGGCCAACCGCGACTCTTTCGTCGGTGCCCCAGCTGTCGGGCTGAGGTGGAGGCGGTTCCACCACAATTGCAGGGCAGCTGGAATAGGTCGGACAACTGGCCTGGGAACAGGCTCCTCGACCATCATCGGTCCGTGGCAACCACTTAATGGCCAGGAAGAGGCCTGAGCCGCTTATTGGCCAGAAAAATTGTTGCCACATGAGGTCCTCATATTCGGGCGCAGCTTACGCCAAACCTCCCTCCTTGTCCGAGGAGGAAGAAGAAGAGGAAGAGCGGTGACGCGCTTGCCGTGTGCCGAGACCGAGACCGTCTATGTCGACGGGAGCGGTTGACCGCGAAGATGACCGAGACTGAAGATCACGAATCTCGCCAGGGCCGAGGTCGGTGAGGCGGGAGCCGAAATCGGCAATCCTCGGTTCGGTCGACATAACTGACGGCTCCTGAGTCACAGGAACGGATGAGCCGACGATATCCTCAGTCCTCACCGGGGAACTGGGAGGAGGGATTCTCGGCTTCTCCAGCCGACAACCCGCTAACGGGTTGAGAAAAATTCGACCACGTCGTGGGAGTCTCAGTCACCTGGCCTGCACGGGGCACCGTGAAGCCAGTGGCGAGCGAAAATTCGACCGAAGTCGATTGTCGACAAGGGGAGGGGGATCTTTCCCGCTCCCAAGAGCGTCGACGATGAGACTTACCCTTAGACTTCTTCGGCCGATGAAACGGACTCGAAGAAGTAGGACCCTCGCCTTTTGTTGAGAGGGTCAAGCAAAGCTCCTTAAAGGAAGCTGAATATGAGGTCCCGAGCGATAGAGGAACGAAGGCCGCAGAAGAGGAAGCCGCGGCCTGGGCCGCCTGCTCTTCGAGGGCGACCAACCTCTCTAGTTGTTCGGCGGATCCCGCAGCCGCTGAAACCGCCAGTCGGGCCTCTTGGATTTGACCGGAGGAAATCTTCTTTCGGGACGCCCCAGATGTAACCGGCAGCGCGGTCCTCGAGGACGTAGACCGAGAAGGAGGAACACAGGTCGCAAGCCTGCGGGTCGTGCTCCTGGCCAAGGCAATAAACGCACGTGGAGTGCGGGTCCGTCCGAGACATCTTCTGCCCACAGGGACATCTCCGAAATCCGGGAGTCGATTTGTCCATCGCCCGCGAAGGAAGAAGACCGAGAAGGTAAAGTTATAATTTTTTTTTTTTTTTAAACCGAAGGATTTTAGGCCCAAAACTTAATCGCAGAGCGTTAAGGAGGGAACCTGAGCCTAAGCGGTAAGGAAGATCTACGCCATGGGGCGGAGCGAGTTTACCACCCGGTGGGTGGTGGGAAGAGCTAGCTTGAAGACCTTCCGCAAGATTTAAAGCGGCAAGGAACCTGCCAGATAGTGTGGATGAACAACATATCCATGTCCCTAGAACAGAGGTTTTTAAACAGAGTTTGGATTTCAGAACTGGAAGACTCAATCCCAACCTGGTAGCCAAACCTTCATCTGACATGTTTTTATACTTACTTTATTTGAGTCATTCATGATACATACATATAATCATTCCTTCCATTTGTCATTCTTTATACATATTTCACCTTACTTCAACACCACAACACGCTATGCGATCAACTTAACAATATAGTCGTAAAACTACAGAGAGCTCTTCTTTATGTCTATTACTCTCTTCATTTGACAAGTTTTAGATCAGCAAGTCAAAACATTTTTTTTAACCTTTCTGTGCATCCCTATTCTGTTATGAAGATGCTTTTTAAAGCTCAAGAGACCTCACTCTGCCTAAGTTCACACTCTGCACCTAATACAAATGTTGAGAGCCAGCTGCCCCACCCCCGTGGGACCAGCAGTGCAAGGGTTAATAATCCAGCAGTCCAGTTTGGGTAAAATACCAGTCCCCCCCCAGCCCCTGGCACTGATGTGCAGGCTGTAAATACAGTAGTTCGGGTGCAGAAATCTTGCTTTGTGCTGTCACGAAGAAACATGAAGACTAGAGTAGTACTTGCTGTTTAAAATACCATTTTGAGAGAAAAAGGACTTGTCAAAATCCATGTCTCCTTGATGTAAATTACTGGTTCCTGAAATGTGACTTGATGGCCAAGACGTGCCCTTTATAGCAATTTCTTCTATGGCAGGTCTGCTTCTAACATTAACATGCTGCTGCCTGTGGGCGTCCCATTACCAGGTCTCCTTGCATCATGTTGCCAATGGTCACCACTACACCGGGGCATGGGCTGCAGGAGTCTTACAAGCAAAATGACACTTTATTCACCACTTATCAATTTATCTGAAAATGTTTTACTAGATAAACCATACAGAGAACAGCAATCTCCTTTACAGATGTGAGGTGCAGGGAGGGTGGGGTGGGGGGTACAAGACTAGCAATAATAGAATGCTATCACAAATTTACAATATTAGTTACCATAGTATTCAGTATACTTATTTTGTTGGACCATGGAATGGTACAGATCCCCCCAATGATTCCTTAGCACCATACACTCCTGCTTAAAGCAGAACCAGTCTAAAATCTGTCCTGGTGATTTGCATAAACTACCCATGCTGCTTTAATGATTGGGGTATGTGTTATTTAGCATTTCTTTGAAACCTGCCATTATTGCCAATGTCTTTTCCTGGTAACCCCTACCTCAGTGCTGTTGTGTTGAGGTTCTTTGCCTTTTAGATTACAATTTAAATAATTTCAAAACTGCCCACTGAATAAACCTGTATCCTGGGCAACTGCATGGGAGACGTTCTTTGCGAAATAAGAACGTCTCACACACAGGGAAACAAAGAGATTTGATTGGTTGTGAGCGATTTCTTGATCTATAATCTCTTTTTACGATTTTTATTTAACCATGACAGCCCAGTTGTGATGCAACATCACATTTTTAGCAGGGTCTTGCTTCTATAAAATTTTACAGCTCTGAACAACTGATGCACAGGGAGGGCATGTGACTTGTTCGGGCACAGTGAGTCTGTGGTTGCAGTGTGATTCAAACTTCGATCTCCTCATTTATATTTCAGTTTCTAGCATCTAGAGCACATTGCCTTTTGCACTGACTTTGTCCCCAAGGCATGTTGCGTTCTCAGCCATGCCTGGTACTGACTCGCACTCTCCTATCTGCTGCCCTTGGCTCCTTGCTCTACAGAGATTGATGCTGTGTGCACCTCGATCCCTCACCCAAGAAGGACACCATCTTCTGTTTATCTGCCGGCCCAGTGGCGCTGAGGGCTGAGGTGGTTGCTCCTCACCTGCTGCCATGCTGGAGACCCAGGTTCAGAAACGACATCGGATTGCTGGGGGTTGACTGTGAGGGAGAGGGTCAAGTGTCCCAGGGACTGCTCTCCTCTCCAGGGGAGAGGTGACTCAGTTTTCTTAGCCTTTGAGTGCAACCGAGTGGAGGCTCGGGGGTAGTGCAGGCTCTGAGAGACTTCGAAGGGTGGGGGCTGCAGTTCCACAGTGTAAGTGCACCTCCACATACACGCATCCATGCACGTGTGTGCCACCACAGACAGGGGAATAGGGGAGAAAATGAAAAATGGAGTCAGGAGGGCTTAACGAAGCCCCGCCCGCTCTCCTTAAACCTACACCGCCACTCGATCCCCGGGGCACTTCTAAATGATGCCCTGGGGGGAAGATGGCCCTCCCTCCTCTGGCCCCACCATGGTGGCAATCCACGGGTGCCTTAAGCCTCCTGGACTGAGGGAGGCGGTGGCCAGTCATGGGAGATGGGGCTGACCTATCACCCGCCTGGCCCCTCGGAGAAAAAAGTTTTATGTCAAAAAAAGAAAAAAATTTCTCATGGCTTGACTTAGCCCAAAACTAAGCAACCTATGCAATCAGTGCTGACACCACCATGAACTAGAAAGCTCCTCACATTAATTAGAATAATTTACAAGTTCCATGTTCCCCGGGCACAGGAGTTATACCTATAACTAAAATAAAGACACAAATTTTTTTGGTTTACCTTTCAGACAGGAAAATGCCACAACATGATTTTGTCTCTCCTTCTGTTGAAGTCATGCAAGCTGCCCTGTTGCCTGTAAAAACTTTCTAAACACGCTTAAGCTGGCAAACGCAGAGTCATAAATCTACGTCATGGAGTTAAAGAGTTTCAGAAACATCTGCTTTCTTTCCTCTTTAATTCTGCGGGATATACAACATGAAAAATGAGGTCTAATTAAAGCACATTTCCAACGAAGCCCGAGACATTAGCAAACAATGCCATCCCGGGCATTTAGCCTACTTTACACTACATGCATATTCATCTTGTTTCCAGAACCGATGACAGGTCTGATGCCTCGCATTTGGATTTTAAAAATAAAGTTTCTGAGTTGTATGAGCCATGGACTGCCACACATACCCCCTCAATTTCCCCCCTCCCATATGTTAGTCACATGCAATTCTGTGATGTGGATTAAAACCCCATATCACGGACATTAAAGAATAGCTCTCCAGGGTCTCACAGGCCGCCTTCCTAGAGAAGCTGATGTACTCTGCCAGGAGACGGTCTGGAGGATATGAAGCCACTTGGTTGCACTTTGATGGGTACCTGTTCTGACTATATTCCTACTGACCCCACCCTTGGTAGAGTGGTATACTAAATATCCCTAATTCCATGTGGCAGTTGATATTATTATGGCAGGAATTAGGTACCTGGGTATGTTTTCCTACTCACTAATTCCATAGCACTCTGGTCCAGTGGGCAGCATTTTGGCCCATGGGGCCCGGGTGTTCAGAATAAAGCAAGTGGCAGGCAACTGGGAATCCCTCTTGAGTTCTTGGCAGGGGCTTTGCCCATGTAACATTGTTTCATATACTTGTTACTTCCTACCGAATCCCCATACAGTAGTAATAAGGGGTACACAACAGGGACCTGTGGAATACACAATTTATTTTCACAAGCGATGTCTGACCTTGGGTAACCTCACGAGTGGCATAAGCTACGGTGATGTGCCCAAGGTCAAATAGCACGAGTGAAAATAAATTGTGTGTTCCACAAGGCCCCTGTTGTGTATTTCATTTGTGCAACAGGCAGAGACCTTGTATTTCACTTGTTCTTTTATTTAAAGTTTTTCCCTTTCAAATTTTATAAATGTCTTTTTTTTTTTAAAAGAAGTCCTCTGCTTTAAAGACCCCATTTCCATGGACGCTCTGCCATAACGCTGCCCTGACGTGGGGAGCATCATCCCCAACTGCTAAAGGACTGCAGCTTTTGAAGAATACACAGGAAAACATGGTGGCTCAGTTTAGCGGAGGAGTGAGGGAGCCGGCATGTATCTCCACTGTCGCCCCAGCGTGTATCTCCACTACTGCCCCTGTGTGCATCTCCACTGTCACCCTAGCATACATCTCCACTGTCACCCCAGCAAGTATCTTCACTATCGCCCCAGCGTGTAGCTCCACTATTGCCCCTGTGTGCATTTCCACTGTCGCCCTAGCGTATATCTCCACTGTCACCCCAGCATGAATCTTCACTATCGCCCTAGCGTGTAGCTCCACTGTTGCCCCGGCATGTATCTCCACTGTCGCCCCAGCGTGTATCTCCACTATTGCCCCTGTGTGCATCTCCACTGTCAGCCTAGCGTATATCTCCACTGTCACCCCGGCATGTATATTTCTGTTTTATTGCATGCATGTGTGTAGGCAGAGTTGTAGCTGGGGATATATATATACATATTTTTTTTTTTAGAAGAAACGTGGGAAATCTGAAGAATTATTTTATTAACTGCTGCAGTTCGATGTTGTGACAGACGCTGGCATGCAGGCATTGAGACTGCAGGAAAAGTGAATCCAGAGCATGGGGTCGGCTGACAAATTGTGAGGGAGAATGGATATAGAACAGCATGTTAAGGTTGGTATGGGAGACTGTAAGCAGGTGACTGTACAAGCAGGTGGCTGGGAAAGCCAATCATGTAGTGGGTTGGTGAATTTTTTTTTTTTTTTTTTAAAGAAAAAGAGATTACATGGTGTGAGTTCTGTGTTCTGTAGCTCCTTCAAGTTGAGAAAGGGATTACTGATACAGTTTGTTTCAAGGGCTACAGCTGTTGCTGTGAGATTTTCAGTGGCAGATTGAAAGGTGTAGAAGTAGTGCCGGCAGGCATCTAGGAAGAGGCGGGTGGGGGAGACTGATGACGTGTCACTATGTGTATAAATGTGATATTTCACATTTATACACATAGTAGCTCAGATACACAGATTTATCACACAGCATGTATGTCCATGCCTGTTGCATAAGTGATATTATTTGTCGCATCATATGGAACTTTGACTGGACTATCTCTTGCAAAGTACTGCATCCCCCCAAATTACTTTGTAACATGTCTGACATGTATATAGGTACGCATTATGTAAAATTAAAGCATGTTGAGAAAAAATTCGAAACTAAGCAATCTGTTTGCCTGAAACACCAAAAAAGCCACTTAATTATTAGGCCATAATTACACTCCTGTACTATTTTTCTCCGTGCCAGCCTCATTACAGGCACCATGATAAAGAATCAGTACACCCCTTGCAAACTATGCTGGAAACACCATACCGTGGCCATGATGATGATGAAACAAAACTCCTCTCTCCTACACATATGAAAGCACTGACAACTGAACTTATAAGGAAATAATGAATGAAATAAAAATACTGTGCAAAAAAAAGGTTTTTGATTCTCATTAAAAACATTCTCATCGAGGACTACTTCAGATCCCAACTGCTAAAAGAAACATTATCTTATTTTGAAGCATAAAAATACAGGTTACTCACCTGTAACAGGAGTTCTAGGAATGGTATATGTTGTTCATCCACACTGTCTGGCAGGTTCCTTGCCGCTTTAAATCTTGCCGGAAGGTCTTCAAGCTGGCTCCTCCCACCCACCCGGTGGTAAAACCTCGCCCGCCCATGACGCCAGATCTAGCTCCGCTGAAGCTCAGGTTAGGCCAAAGCCGGGAGGTCGAGGGTCGGTGGATGAACAACATATACCATTCCTAGAACTCCTGTTACAGGTGAGTAACCTGTATTTCTAGGGACATGGATATGTTGTTCATCCACACTGTCTGGCAGACTCCTAGCAGTTCTCCGGGAGGAGGGAGGCACACACCCCTACTTAGGGAATAAAGACTGGAGAACCGAGGCCCCAAAACCAGCATCCCGGCGTGACTCAAGGTCGATGTGGTAATGGGTAATAAAGGTGTGTGCTGACTTCCAGGTAGCAGCCCTGCAGATTTCCTGGATAGGGACGTCCCTGGAAGCAGCCACCGATGCAGCAGTATGACGGGTAGAATGAGCTCTTATCCCTCTGGGAGGCTCCATGCCCGCCAACTTGTAGCAGAGATCTACGCAGGAGGTGACCCACCTGCTTATCGTCCGCTTGGCTGCAGGTCTGCCAGGTGCGGCTTTCAGCGTAGGTGACAAACAGCTGGCGAACCTCTCCCCGAATTTCAGCCGTGCGCTCCTAATAATAAGCGAGCGCCCTTCTAGGGTCCAAAGTATGGAGCCTGTATTCGGCCTCCGAGGTGTGATTGGGGTAGAACACCGGCAGAGTCAACACCTGGTTAAGGTGAAACTCCGACACCACCTTCGGAAGGAATTTCGGGTGGGGGCGCAGGACAACCTTGTCCCTGTGGAAGACCAGGTAAGGAGACTCAATGCAGAGCGCCTGGAGTTCTCCCATCCTTCTGGCTGACGTGATAGCCACCAAGAAGGGCGGTCTTCCACGACAGGTGAGAGAGTTCACACCTGTGCATTGGTTCGAATGGCTTGCCCATGAGCTTTGCCAGTACCAGCAGTAAATCCCACGGAGGTGGAGGTTCTCGCACCGGAGGGGAAATGTGATCAAGGCCTTTGGAAAAGCACCAGACCACCTTCTCCTGCGCCACCGACTGCTCCCCCGGCCCGCCCTGTAAGCAGAGATGGCTGCCAGGTGCACCTTAAGGGTCGCCGACCTAAGCCCTTGACTAGAAAGGGACCATAAATAGTCCAAGATGCTTGCCAAAGGACAGGAGGAAGGGTCCAAGCCCTTGTTCTGACACCAAATGGAAAATCTCTTCCATTTGAAGGCATAGCATTTCCTGGTCGACTCCTTACGGGACGCCTCAACAACATTGAGGACCTCGTCGGAAAGACCCAAGGCCTGGAACTCTAGCCGCTCAGGAACCAGGCCGTCAGGTGCAGGGATTGAAGGTCTGGATGGAACACCTTCCCCTGGCTGACTGAGAGCAGGTCCGGGCGAGCTGGAAGCTGCCTCGGGAGCCTGGAGCTGAGGCTGAGATCTGGGTACCAGAACTGGCGGGGCCAGTCTGGGGCTATCAGAATCACCTGCGCCTTGTCCCTCCTTGCTTTGAGAAGCACCTTGTGAATCAAGGGAAATGGGGGAAAGGCGTAGAAGAGGCCCAGGGTCCACAGCCCCGAGAAGACATCCCCCTGCAGCGAGCCCTGCTGAGGGGGGCGGGCATGAAACAGCCTCAGCTTCGCGTTCTCCCTGGAGGCAAACAGGTCCACCTGAGGTGTGCCCCAGTGGGAGAACAGATCTTGTACTACCTCCGGCAGGAGAGACCACTTGTGAGATGCAGCCCCTATCCGGCTCAGGGCATCGGCCAGGGTGTTGGAGGCTCCTGCCACATGAATGGCTAGGAGATCCGCCTCCAGGCTGCGCACGAGTGACCAAACGCGGAGAGCTTCCTTGCAAAGAAGCATGGAACGCGTCCCGCCCTGGCGGTTTAGGTAGTACATGGTCGTGGTATTGTCCGTCTGGACTCGGACCACTTGACCCCGGAGAAACGGAGCAAAGGCGGTGAGAGCTAGGCGGACCGCTCGGAGCTCCAGCAGGTTGATGTGGCATCGGGACTCCCGCGGGGACCAGAGACCGCGGCGCCGGTGTTCCCCAGATGGGCACCCCAACCCATCAGAGAGGCATCGGTCGATAGAGAGACTGTCGGCTCGGGGCGGACAAACGGGATGCCCTCCTGCAGATGAGATGGAACGAACCACCACCGGAGAGCGTTCCACATCTCCTGGGTCACCATCACTAGCTGGTCCAATGGATCGCAGCGCTGTGACCACTGGCTGGCCAGTCCCCACTGAAGGGGGCGCATGTGCCAGCGTGCCCAACGGACCACGCTGGTACAGGCCGCCATGAGACCCAGGAGGCACAGGAAGTCCCGGGCAGGGCGCAATTGCCCAACCAGAAATGATTGGGCAAAGGAGGTAAGAACCTCGGCCCTGTCCACCGGGAGCCGTGCTCTGGCTCGAAGAGAGTCGAGCTCTGCCCCGATAAACAGAATCACCTGCTTCGGCTCGAGTTCTGACTTGGCCTCGTTGATGAGAAGGCCGACTTCAGAGCAAACCTGGAGGGCCAGATCTCTGGACCGCTCCACCTCCTGTCTGGAGGGGGCTGCTATCAGCCAATCGTCCAGGTAAGGGTACACCTGGACCCCTCGGCACCGCAGGAAAGCTGTCACCACTGCAATGCATTTGGTGAAGACCCTGGGAGCTGGAGACAGGCCGAAGGGCATGGCTCAGAACTCGAAGAGGGATCCCTCCGCTCGAAAGCGAAGGAATCTCCAATGTGACGGACGGATAGGGACATGAAAGAACGCGTCCTGCAGGTCCAGAGAGCAGAACCACATGCCGTGTTCCAGGGATGGTGTTATCTGAGCCAGAGTTACCATCCTGAAGGTTCGAGACCTTAGGAACTTGTTCAGGTCGTGTAGGTCGAGAATGGGGCGCCAGCCCCCCGTCCGTTTCGGAACCAGGAAGTACCTGGACACAAACCCCGGGTCTGAGGGAGGATCCGCTACCTCCCTGATCACCTCCTTTTGGAGGAGGAGAGCGATGTCGGCCCGACGAGCCGACAGTGAGGCTGCGGACCCCGAGGCCCCCCGAGGTGCGACGGCTCTGAAGGGCGGAGCCTGCTCGAATTCTAGAGGCAGGCCTTTTCCCACCACCTCCAGTACCCACCTGTCCGTGGTAATAACGGACCAGGCGGAAAGGAAGTGCCGGAGCCGTCCCCCCACGGGGGGAACCTGGGGTGAGGTGACGGGGTTGGGGGTGACACCCCTCAGCCCGTCACTGGGCAGGCTTGGAGGAGGGACCGGCCGAGGGACCTCCTGGGCCTTTACCTCCCTGCTTCCTGTTGGAGGAAGCTCCGGGCTTGGGTTTGGGATGCCAAGCCCGAGCCTGCTGGCCCTGACGTTGCTGGGCCGGACGCGCCGGGGGCGCAGAAGGACGAAAGGGCTTAGGCTGTGGTTTGCGGCCTTTGTCCTTCTGAGCAGAAGAGACCGAGTCCAAGGTAGCATTGGACTTCTCGATCCTCTGCAGGTGACCTTCCACCCCAGGGTCAAGAGGTCAGTCCCCAAAAAGGGAACATCCGCCAACTTGTGCTGGGTATCCGAAGTAAAGGTGGATATCCTCAGCCAAGCCAGCCGACACATAGCCACTGCGGCCGCCACAGACCTGGCACATGAGTCCCCAATGTCTAAAGCAGTCTGGAGCTGCTGTTTGGCCACTGCCCTGCCCTGGTCCTGCACCTGCCTGACCGTAGTCTGCAGATTCGTGGGAAGATGAGGGATGACCTCATCCAGGGAGCCCAACAGGGCATGAGAAAAATGTGCCATGAGGACGGCCGAACTGGCCTGGCGAAGGCCGAGAGAGGACGCAGCATAGACTTTTCGACCGGCATAGTCCAATTTCTTGGACACCTTGTCGGGAGGTTTGTCCACATCCCTAGCGTTCCCGGCACGCTGGAAAACACTGTCGGTAACCAACCCCTCAGCAGAGGGGTGTTCCGGAAAACCGGACAGGGAACCGGTAGGGACCGCATACTTCCTGGCCATCCTGGCCGAAGGCGCAGGACAGGAAGCAGGGTGCTGCCAGAGCTCCAAGGCCGGACCCACTATGGCCTCGGCCACCGGAAAGGCCTCCGTAGGGGAATCCCCTCGGTCCAGAATCTCCGTGAGGGGATACCTGGCCCGTTTAGAAACGGGTTCGAGTTTCATCCCGGTGGACTCCGAGATGAGCCGAAGCAATCCTAGGAAGGACGAAGGGCTATCGTCCACCGACTGTCCTCCTGAGGACTCCAAGTCCATTCGCTTGGAGAAAAGGGAGGAATCATCTTCGGACTCGGAAGAGTCCTCAAAGAGCTGCCTCAGGCCTGAGCCACCCTCCACCTGCTGAGGTCTATCGGGAGTGAGGGTGACAGACAGCCTATGGGGCAGTCCCTGAGCCGACCGAGAATTTTTGGTCAGAGCCCCAACTAACGGCTGTGGAGGCGGAGGTTCCACCGGAATCAGTGGGGCAGCTGGAACTGGCCAAACAACCAGCCTGGGAACAGGCTCCTCGGCTAAAACGAGGAGTTGTTTCGGCCGCTCCGGTGACAGCCACTTAATGGCCGGGGAAGACGACGGCGTCGGCTTATTCCCGGTCAGAAGGAGCTGTTGCCACATGAGTTCTCGTGCACCGACGCAACTTGCGCGGCCTCCCTCGTCCGGAGGGAGGAGGAAGAAGCGGCGGCGCTGCTGTCATAAAGCCAGACCGAGACCGCTCGGCGACGGCGGGATCGGCTGGACCGTGAAGATGACCGAGACCGAGATCTCGGCAGGGCCGAGGACCAGCGGGAGGTGTCGCGGGCAACGGCACCCCCTCGGTTCGACGATTCCACCAAGGCTCCGGAACTGGAGGCACAGACGAGCCGACGGGATCCTCAACTCCCACTGGGGAACTGGGAGAGGGATTCTCAGCTTCTCCAGCCGACAACCCGTCCAGCGGGTCGAGAAAAATCTCGATCGCGTCGGCGGAGTCTCGATCAACACAAGCCTGGCGGGACACCGTGAAACCAGTGGCGAAGCGGTCGACCCAGTCGGCGGCCGACAACTAGGGAGAGGGATCTTCCCGCTCCCAAGAGCGTTGATGGTGAGACTTACTCTTGTCTCTCTTGGACCGAGAAAAGGTCCAGAAGAAGTTGGACCCTCACCTTTTGTCGAAGGTCAGACAAAACTCCTTAAAAGCCGAATAAGAGGCACCGGAGACAGCAGGACAAATGCACTTGCGAGGTAGAAGCGACCCTCGCCGCTCTTCGAGGCGATCATTTGCTCAGCTGATCCTTCACGAGCCGCCGTGGACACCGCTGACCGGCCTCTTTGACTTAACCGGAGGAAATCTCTTTCGAACGCCCCAGTTGTAAACGGCAGCACGGTCTCGAGGACGAGGCGTAAAAGGAAGAGCAGGTTGCAGGCTCGGGTCGTGCTCAAGGCCCAAGCAGTAAACGCACGTGGAGTGTGGATCCGTCCGAGACATCTTCTGCCCGCATGGGCATCTCGAAACCGGAGTTGATTTGTCCATCGCAGCCGCGAGGGAGAGAAGACCGAAGTCTTTTTAGCAAAAACTTTTAATTTCAAAAATTCGAAGAATTAGGAACCAGTCTTATACGCAGAGCGTTAAGGAGGGAACCTGAGCTTCCAAGCGGTAAGGAAGATCTGGCGTCATGGGGCGGAGCAAAGAGTTTTACCACCCGGGTGGGTGGGAGGAGCCAGCTTGAAGACCTTCCGGCAAGATTTAAAGCGGCAAGGAACCTGCCAGACAGTGTGGATGAACAACATATCCATGTCCCTAGAAACATATGTTCTGGTCAGTTTTTGTCATAACATTTTTCTCAGCATAAATGCGTTAAGACACTTAAGGGATATGTGATTATGGTGAATACTTGCACTTTGCTCTTGTGTGTTTAAAGATACTTAAGCCATGCAATTATCTCCCATAACAACACACTCTGGCAGCAGCAGAGCCAGGTTTGGGAGCATTTGGGAGCCACGGGGGGCCATTCATTCAATCATGGGCTCCACAATGGGCACTAAACAGTGAATAAAGATGGTGGTGGGCCACCACTACTCACACTGGGGCAGCCAGGAGGGGCAACTGCCCCCCCAGCCCCCCTCTAGCTCCGCCACTGCACTCTGGTGTGTCTTATTGCTTACTTAGAAAATGGGCACGTGAAAATGCTGTATTCTGATTCGCAGTTGTCATTCTATGGGCATGTGTATATGCCAATACAGCCATGTAAAGAAAAAGGTCCAGCCATGTGATCTGGAATTCGGACAAATCACACACAGAATACATGATCCATTTCACTCATTTTTAAGTTCGCCGAGCACAAAGTGCAACAAACTTGTTGATATGAGAGTTGCTAAGCAGGGGTGTGAGGGGTGCCATCCCAATGACCAGCAGTGCCGCAGGGGCCGGTCTGTGGTCGGCAAATCAGCAGACAGTGTCCTGATGACACTGTTTTGCTGAGGGGGCTGGTCTCGGCAAACATTGCAAAGGACAGAGCCAATGCTGCGCGTGGCTCTGTCCTTTGAAATGCAAGCCCTTCAGTTGCAGCTCAGTGTGTCTTTCCTGGTTAAACAATTTCCCCGGTCCATCTAGCCGCTTAGCGTGTCTTTCCTGGTCAAACAATTTCCCCCATCCCTGCAGCCGCTTAGCGTGTCTTTCCTGGTTAAACAATTTCCCCCATCCCTGCAGCCACTTAGCGTGTCTTTCCTGGTTAAACAATTCCCCCTGCTCCCTGTAGCCCTTCAGTGTGTCTTTCCAGGTTAAACAATTTCCCCTTTCCGACATTGGGATGCCCACTCCCGAAGCTGGATGCACCCCCCCACACACACACACACGTCTATATTGTTAGCTGACAACGGGGTGCCCAGTCCCCATGTCGGCAATGGCATGTCCCCCCCACACACACACACAGTAGTGTGGCACACCGAGAGCCCACCCCAGTGTGCCTAAATGTTTAAAAATAAATCCTGTAAAATAGAAAAAACATCCACCCAAAGTCTTTTTTACCGTAAAAAGAAACCTTCCAGCGTTCTCCACAGTTCCCCTTCCCCACCCCAACCCAACCCTCCCTCTGTGCACCACCTCACGCACCTCCCCCACTCATACTTACCTCCGAGGTCAGGAGTTGCGATCTTCACTGGACCGATACGTCTGCACTCTTCAAAGCCGAACTAGGAACTGAGGAATTGGGTAAGCCTGTATAATGGGACTCAATGGGGCGGCTTCAACTTAAGTTGATATCTCAGCCCTTTTTAGGAATTTTGGCCCCAAACTTTCAACATGGGGTTCTTGGGATCCCACCTCATGAACATGTCAGTGTAATTTCGTTTCTCGGTCCCGGAAGGTGATTTCGTGGCCACTGCATGGAATCACCTTTCAGGACCGATTACCGAAATGACAGTGCCACTGTTCATGAGGTGGGGTCCCAAAAAGCCCATGTTGCAAATTTGGTGGAAAAATCCCACAAAATGCCTGAGTTACCAGTGTGCGTTGGGCAGTTTCTACGCACACTCATAACTTCGCTAATTTTTTATATTTTCACTCCAGATTTTCAACATTGCCATTTTTTCACATCTCCCTATAAACAGTACAGCTGTAATTTTTTACATTCTGGCAAAAATATGTTTCTGCACTTGTGGCCCAGAATGGTGCAGTCGGTGTGCAAAATCAACTTTCGGGATGGATTAACAAAATCACAGCACTACTGTTCATGAGTGGAGGTTCCAAAAAGGCCATGTTTTATATTTGGTGAAAAAAATTCCACAACATGCCTGCATTATGAGCGTGCATTGCGCAGTTTCTACGCACGCTCGTATCTTTGCCAAATTTTTATATTTTCACTCCAGATTTTCAACATTGCCATTTTTTCACATTTCCTTATGAACAGTGCAGCTGTAATGTTTTTGCATCCTGCCTGAAATGTGTTTTCGCACCTGTGGTGCAGAATGGTGCGGTCGCTCTGCGAAATCACCTTTCGGCATGAGTGCACAAAATGACTGTGGCACTCTTCATGAGGTGGAGTACCAAAAAGACCATGTTGAAAATGTGGTGACGCAACTCCAAAAAATGGTCAAGTTACACCCGGTCGTTCACAATTTTCTACGCACTCATGTAACTTTGGTCATTTTCAATATTTTCACTCCAAATTTTCAATATAGCCTTTTTATCACACCACCCCATGAACAGTACAGCTATCATACAACTTTCTGTTGCTCACTATCAATAAAACTCACTGTACTACTACACTCTCACACACTTCCTTATCTCTACGCACGATGAACTTACGGCATTGACAAATGCTTGTTATTTCTATCACAAATGGGGCTCCCACCTTTACTCTTACATACAAATCTTCAAGTAGACCCTAAAAATAAAACTTCCTTAAATTAAAAAAGAAAAATAATTCAATGTTCTTTCTACTCTTGATCCCCTCCTTACACACATAAAAAAAAAAAAAAAAAAAAAAAATCGAGCACTATTCAGAATTGTTGTTTCTGATGTTCATTTGATGGCCATAAAAAAACACCATCATATCATAGCCAACTTGACAGAAAAATCTCTGCTGAAAACCCTGCCCTAAATAAAACCAAGACTCTGGCTCCATATGAAGCCTGTGTATGTCTGTACGAGCATATGCCAGTGGAATACTGCAGTATTTTAAATTTTAGGAGGCAGTATAGCGCAGTGGTTTAAGGCTCTGAGCTGCAAACCTGAGAACCTGGATTTGAATCCCACAGCCCCCACTTGCATACTGTGTGACCCTAAGCAAGTCACTTAACTTCCTTGTGCTCTCAGGTCGCACCTGTACACAGGCTTTCAGCTTAGTGTGTCTCTCCTGATAAAAAAAAAAATTCATACATTCCATGTTAAGCAATCAAACCGTTTACTGAATGTGTAGAAAGGTAGATGACTGATAGGTAAAAACTATCTGTGAAGGGACTATTTGATATTTTCTAAGCAATATTTTATTATTTATTTTTTTATCTTTTAGATGTTTCTTTAATTGTCTGACCCATTTTCTAAGCACAGTTGTAACATGGCAAGAAATCTGACAGGCAAACAAAGCAAGTAAATTGGTGCAAACACAGCACATGGTACAATCTGAAGCGGGGATTAATTCCCTAGTAATGCCTGCTTCAGAATGTGCTAGTGTTTGCAGCCACAACGAGAGCACGTAGCAGAAAGAATTAGAACACAGCTGGCATTGTGGTTGCGACACAGAAATGTTGCTCGTGCTCGTGGCTGACCCCAGCACAAACACCGCAGTTGAGAGGGCGCTACCTGCGTGATACTGTCAGCTCTCTGCTGTCCGAGCAAGTACTTTCCACCTACCCGATGGAGTCAGCGGTCGAGATGGAGTTCCAAAACAGTCCTGTGAGTGTTCTTTGTGAATGTTTACCTCCGCTCACTGCTCGCAGTTACTTCTATGTAGTCAAGAATGCATTCTGGGGATAACATGAATATTTGCATACCTTGGCATGCACAACCAAGTGAGATGCCAGATAGGCAAATACTCGCTATGTCCCCAGAATGCAGTACTGAATTCTGGAACTAGAAACAAAGGAAACGAATGAAGAGATCAGTGTGCTGAGAAAGAAAATCACGTTGTCTCGTCATATTTTTGTGTAGTTAGTATGTAAAAATAACTTTCAAAGCTGTATAAAAGCAGCAGTCAGAATCTAAATAGATATTGAGTTGTGCAGGTGCCTGTTGGACATCGAGACAAACTGAAAAGTAGACGGCTGAACAGCAGATAATATTGTATCAAACAATACTGTCAGTTGCTGTTCATTTATTTCCCACATCCCACTGACTTGTAACATTACTCACTTTGCACTTGCCATGTTACAGGCGCATTAATCCACTCCAAAGTCGGGCTCTACTGGGGCATTAATGTCTGGTTGGTGGTTGGAGGAACCTCCCCAACCAGGCATTAATTCCCTAGCAGAGTCCTCCTTTGTCATGGATTAATGCTTATTAAGACCCTTCAGGGTGTGTGAACAGAACATTCAATTTTTTTTAAGGCCTGATGTCACTGGTGGAAGGCCTTATAGACCCTGAAGTGTGGGGTCTGACTGCTTATTTAATGAAAGTGGCATATGATATTGATGTGTTTAAAGCCACAGAGAGTAAATACAGACCGAATCAATTCACTGATAGGTTAGAAATAATCTGAACTCAGATATGAAATTAGGACATGTGAAGCATCCACTGTTTAAAATTAATATACGTATAGTATTTACTTCCGTACACAATATTTCTGTCTAATCTTTCCAGAACAGTGGTAACCAGGGATGACAGAATGCAAAAAAAAAAAAAAAAAAAAAAGATTTTTATTCTATATCCTTTATCTCTCACTTTACATCTACCTGTCAGGTAACAGATGAGAAATGAGTGAGGAATATACGTGAGTGATTATATATGTAACCCCCTCGGGGGGTTCCCAAAAATCTTCCAGGAGCTTGCTTAAATGCTCCAAGCCTGAATGGTGTTTGGCATTTAAGCCATTTATCTGTGAGTGCTTTTAGAGCCTCTGGTACTGTCTCTTTAAGAGCTGTCTGCTTGCAGACATAATTAGTTTGTATGGGGGGACTGTGTGTTTTCCTGCTTGAGTCCCGCTCGAGCTACTGCCAAATCGCTCTGTTTCTGCCATCGCTAAGTGGGCAGAAGGAGCACTCTTCAAAGATGTAATTGTTTGCTTGTAACCTGTTAGAGTAATAATGAAAATGCAGTTTGATTTAACCTGCTTTCTTGTAGCAAGGGCACTGCAGAGCAAGCTCCCTCATGTTGGTTCTGACCTGCTGAATTGGACCAATCATGGTGGGGATCCTTTAAAATTGAGCCTGCTCTGGGCGAATCAGAACTTGGACTCTCCTCTGGAGCCTGCTGTAAGGGGATTGTAAGGGCAGTGACTCTGGGAAATGTAGTTTTGACTTCGGCACCTTTTTTCCACCAACAGGGGGAGTTTATTGTGAGTGACAGCTAAACTAGCAAAGAACTGGGAGGAACTCAAAGGAAGTGCCCGGTTTTGTCTGCTGGAGTTTCAGTTTTAGCTTTGGCAGTGAAGAGTCAAAGAGCCCTATGCTTCTTCGGTGTGCAGTTCAGCGCGGGAAATGCATGTAAGGCCCCACGTTTCGGTCTGCAGCTTGTGCAATTGCTTGTTCGGACTGAATCCGACCTGTGAAGAGAATAAAGGAGATCTGAAGAGAAGAAACTAGGCTCACCCTGTAGAAGACTGGAGAAATTGCTGAATTGCGCTCGGTCTGTCAGGAACTGAACCTGCTGTGTGTTCTCCCAGGTATTGTGCAGTAATTGTGATCAGGATAGAGAAGCAGCCTGCCTGGTATAGTACTTTCCTTTTACATATAAATGTGTGTAGTGCTTGTGGGAAATCGTGTTTCAAATCCCCTGTACAGTAAATTGAGTGCATGAAGCTGAAAGTAAACTCCAGCTTAATCCAGACTATATCCATTTGCTCCAAACTGCAGTGGGGTCCAGTCACAAGTACCTTGCCCACATGGTCTGCTCCTCCTGGCAGTCCAGGACAATCTGCCTGCCATCCAGTTCCCAGCATTGAGTTTGTGAGTACAAAGCAGGGTAGCTCCCTGCCATCTGTTTATCGAATTACTCCGGATTACAATTGGGTATTGTGCAAGTGTTTTTTCATCACAGGGCCCCAACCAGCTGCACCAAATAGGCTAGCCTTCTATTGCCTGGGTACCCAGCGACAGTGACTTATAGGTTAGGCCTGTGCCCTAGTATAGATATATATATATATATATATATATATATATATATATATATATATATATTAGAGTGGTAAGCTAATTAACCTGATTTCTCCCAGTCCTTGTTATTCTCCCCTAAATAAATCAGATCTGTTTGTTTCAGCAAAGTTACACTGCCTGAGGTATTTGTTTATGTTACAGTATTGTACTGTGGTTTTTGCACTGTATCATCTTGTTTTACAGGGGGTCCCCAGAGTCCAGCTAACCGAACCAGTCATGGGGGTAAGTGTATATTACAGGGTACTGTGATTGATTTGTGTGGGCCACTAGTGGGAAGAAAGGGGGGTTGCAGTGACCCAGAGGGCTGTGACCAAGTCATATTAGACTGTCTTAACCCCGACCTCTGGGTGGAGGCACCCGCCATCGGATCCAGGCCCCTCAACCTGTCAGTGGCAAATCAGGCAGGGGTAGTAGCCCTTGGGATAGTGCCACCTAGGGGTTACATCTTGGAGGCTCACCGCTGGGATTGTGTGTCCTCTAGTGGCCATATTTACAAACCACTGTTAAGAAAAAAAATAAATAAATGGGTACCCCGACAGAAGTGGCTGTGCACCGGCTGGTGGAGTGGTGTACTGGGGAGGAGATCGACCCCCAAAATGCTATGCTTATCCTGGACATCCCCCTTGGTATCAATACGGACACTGTACAGGGAGTACTTTCCAAGGTGGAAGGTTTACAAAACCCTGTGGTGGTGGGTCGGCATGCTAATCTGCTCACCCACACTTTCCTGGCCCTAGTAGAGTTTAAGGATCCCACAGATAGCTCCAAAGTGCCACAGACTATTACCCCAGAGGGAGTCCTCACTGCCTGGAGAGTAATAACTAAGGACAGTAAAGACCTGGGGGGAATGAGCCCTCACCACTGTCTGAAACTTTTGAGGAGAAATTTGCTAAATGGTTGCTGGGGAAGGGAAAACTGTAGAGAACTTGAAGAAACTATTCTTGCCACCTGGGGTGTTCCTCCCCAACACCCTCTCCGCTCCAGTACCCGTAATGGTGGCTGAACCAATGCAGGCTCTATTTCTGCACCTGCCATTAGTCAGACTCTCACCAAGGTTGAGGATCTTCTCTGGGACCCTCCCACCCCCAAGGAGGATGACTGGGAGACCTGGATAGACTATGTTGCCCCAAGTGCTAGAATGGCAATGCTCGGAAGCGAAAAGCAAAGAGGGTTAGTGAGAGCCTCCAAGGTCCTGCCCTGGCTACCATCCGTGCTAAATGGGCCAGTAACCCTGAAGCGACTGCACAGGACTGTCTTGAGGCCTTGGAGAATGTGTATGGGAGCCCAGATTCTGATGAGAACCTGTGGTGGAGAGTAAGAAATGCACAACAGTACCAAGGGGAGTTGTTGTCTGTGTATGTATGTATCTCGGCTGGAAAAATTGCTGCAAGAATGCCTCAGAAAGGGTAGTTTGCCAATGATTGAACTGGACCGAACCAGGCTGGACAGGATCCTTAAGTCTGCCCCCTTCTCAGAACTGCTGTTGCTTCAGTTACGCCTGGCAAAGCAACTGGAATCCCCACCCTCCTATGATGAGCTAATGAGAGAAATTCGAGGAGTTGAGAAAAGGCGACCTCGGGAGGGACTTACACCAATAGCTGTGGCTACGACCCGAGTGACTGAGGGTGACCCATCAAGTGAAGTTCAGTGGCAGAGGTTGGCAGTTAATGAGTGCTCTGAGAAGGAAAACGATATGCCGCAATGGGGCGAATTGTTGAGAGAGTTCCGGGAAATAAAAAACAGTCTCTTTATGAAGGCCGCTCCTGCAAGTACAGGCCCCGAACCTCATCCGACTGCATCTGCTATGGGGGTGGGGGTACCCACCCATGCATCTCCTGCTGACAACAGCTCAAAACTCGATGTCTTGACCATGGAAGTGGGGAAATTGATGAGATGTCTCCAAATGCTTATCACGCCGCAGACAGAGATGGCACCAATGTTTCCAGTTAGTAGTACCCCCAACCCTGGCTCCCAGTGTGATGCCTCGGCCAGTTCAAACTCCAGAAAGTATGTTTTGTTATAATTGTGGGAAGGATGGGCACATGAACAGAGAATGTTGGTCCCCAAAGTTGCATATAGGCTACAAGGAGAGCTTCGGAGAACAAATCAGTGGTTAAGGGGTGCACGTAATGATCCCAGTGAGGGCCCCAAAAATGCTAACTCACATCCCTTTGTGGCAAGGTCAGTTGCCCAGGCCCCCGCTACCACCTCTCCAGAATGGTCCAGAATAGTGGGTCCCTCCATGGAGACCACTGTAAAGGTGAATGGAGTGTTTACAAGAGCTGTATTAGACAGTGGCTCCCAAGTGACAATTATGTTCCAAGACTGGTATCAGAAGCATTTGTCTGACGTACCCTTACAACCGTTGGAGGGGCTGCATGTCTGGGGTTAAGTGAGAAGGCCTACCCCTACTCTGGATATATCTGAATTTGGCTGTCTTTTCCCACCTCTGTGGCTGGAGTGGCCGAGCAAGTAGAGACCCTGGCCTTAGTGTGTCCCCCTACAGGACTGTATGATGGGGTTCCTCAACTAATTGGGACTAATGCACATATGTTTGGATGGCTGGCACAGTTGTGTTATGAAAAACAGGGGTCAAGGGCTGGTAGAGCTTTAAGAATTTCGGCCTTGATTAAGAAGGCCTATGAGGCACAGAGAGATGTTGAAAAGTAGAACCAGAGGAACCGTTGGAATTGTCTGGAAGAAGGATCCTGAGTCTCTGATCCTGGCACCAAATGCCCAGTGTACCTTACAGGGAGAGGTCCGTATCAGAAAGGATGTCAAGAATAAAATATTAATGTTGGATGCACCAGGTGATGGAAAATTGCCGGAGGGACTGCTGGTCAAGCCTAGTATTTTGCCTGCTACAGCCTATGCTTATGCCAGAAGGGTAATGGTTCAAGTTCATAATGTGTCTGACAGAGAGATTCGAGTAAATAGAGGTTGCACCCTGGCTAATGTGCATTGTGCAGACATTGCAGTGCTACCCAGTAGCAAGAGTGCGGGGAAGAATGACAGAGTAACGCCTGACTTGTTTGATTTCGTGACTTCGCTGCAAGCTGAATGGAAAGTGAGGATCAGTGAGAAGCTTGCCCAGAGAGACCAGGTGTTTTCTTTAAAGGAATGAGATGTAGGATGCGTGCAAGGAGCTGAGCATCATATCCGGCTGCATGATGAAAGGCCATTTCGTGAGAGGTCTCGACGCCTGGCACCTGCTGACATAGATGATGTGAGACGGCATCTGCAAGAGATGCTAGCTGCTGGTGTAATACAGGAATCCAGAAGCCCCTATGCTTCCCCCATTGTGGTAGTGAGAAAAAAGAATGGGACAGTGAGGATGTGCGTGGATTATTGCACTTTAAACCGGAGGACTATCCCTGATCAGTACACTATGCCCCGCATTCAGGATGCTTTGGACTGTCTAAATGGGAGCAAGCGGTTCTCTGTGCTGGATCTCCGCAGTGGGTACTACCAGATCCCGATGGCCCCCGAGGACCATGAGAAGACAGCCTTTATCTGTCCGCTTGGCTTCTATGAATTCATGAGGATGCCTCAAGGGATTTCAGGTGCCCCCGCCACTTTTCAAAGATTGATGGAGCGTGCAGTGGGGGACATGAACTTACTAGAGTGCCTGGTATACCTAGATGATGTTATTGTGTTTGGCAGCTCACTGGAGGAACACAAGAGCAGATTATTCAAGGTGCTGAACCGACTGAAAGACTTTGGCCTTAAACTGTCCATTGATAAGTATCAATTCTTTCAAACATCAGTAAAGTATGTGGGACACATAGTATCCACCGAGGGAATAGAGTCCGACCCAAGTAAAGTTGAGGCCTTGACCACCTGGCCACAGCCCAAAAATCTGAAAGAACTGCAAAGATTCCTGGGATTCTGTGGTTATTACTGGCGTTTCATCAAGGATTATTCAAGAGTGATCCGCCCTTTACTTAACCTTACTTAAGGGTATCCCCCAACCCACAAAAGATACAAAAAGTCAGCATCCTGCGAGACTGAAAGAGCGTATTTTCGTCCAAGTGAAGTATTTGGGGCCCACTGGACTCCTGATTGTGAGACTGCTTTTCATGAGATCATATATCAACATACCCACGCTCCAGCGTTGGCCTATGTCGCTCCAACAAAACCTTATGTCCTGCACACTTATGCTAGCTTGCAAGGGTTGGGGACTGTGTTGTATCAGGAGCACGAGAATGGCCTGAGACCAGTGGCCTTTGCCAGTAGAAGCCTGACCCCATCCGAAAAGAACTATCCTGTGCACAAGTTAAGAGTTCCTAGCTTTGAAGTGGGCCATTGTTGATCAATTCCACGAATACTTGTATGGGGCTAAGATACTAGTAAAAACAGACAATAATCCTTTGACCTATGTGCAGACTTCAGCTAAGTTGGATGCCACTGGCCATAGGTGGCTTTCTGCATTATCTACATACGACTATGCTATTGAATACAGAGCAGGCCTGAACCACATAGATGCTGATGCTCTCTCCCGGAGGCCTGTTCCCCAGAATGACTGGGTCAGACTGTCAGAACCTGATATTACAGCACTCTGCCAGAAGTTTGACAGGGAGGAACAAATGTCCATGGACACAGTGGACTGTATGGTGGATTGTTTCTGACTCTCTGAGAATTGCATACCTGCTGCTTATTGCCACTTTTCTGCAATAGACATTGGTGAACTGCCTCAGCTGGACAATGACAGTATTCGGCGGGCTCAATCCCGAGATCCCATGATCAAATCAGCTTAGAAGCCCTATATGCAGGGAAATGTGTGTCCAAATTACGTTCCACTGATTTGAGAACTGTATTATTATACAAAAAAGGTCCAAAGTTGAAACTGATCAATAGACTGTTATACAGAGAAACAGTAGAAGAAGAAGAAGAAGCATCAGTATTTATATAGCGCTTTTCATACATCCAAAGCGCTTTACAAGCAATGCTAGACTGGTAGTGAAGTGACTGAATGTGTGGTGGCGGCCATATCGCACATCATCACCCACACACAGCCTGGATAATTGCATGAACCGGTTTTATGGGAAGGGAAATGTTGGCCAGGACACCGGGAATGTTCCCTACTCTTTGCGAAGAGTGCCCTGGGTTCTTTTCACTTCCACCTGGACACCCACCAGGACAACACCAGGATGGGCAGAAGGGACCTCGGTTTAACGTCTCATCCAGAGGGCGGCACACCCCAGCGGTACAGCAACCCCCAATACTGCACTCGGATGCCAGCGATTTTTAGGTGCAAGTCCAATCCTGGTGTGGGACGAGAACCCACGACCTTCTGGTCCAGAGGCGGATGTGCTACTAACTGAACCATGTAGACAGAGGGGGGCAAGTAGACAAACGACAAAGTACAGTTACGTAAGAACTTACCGTAACAGTAGATCTTCGAGAACAGCTCTTGCAGCAGGTTACACCATTAGGACTGAAGCCGTCAGGTGCCAGGACCCCACGGAAATTTTCTAGCTAGCAGTCTTCAGTGGGGACCACCTCCGACGTCGGTCCCGCCCCCGACGTCGGCGTAGTACATAAAGAGGCAGTCCCCCCACAATCCTCAGTTCTCCCGCCGGAGACTCCCGGCTGCTGGATGACATCAAAAGAGGAGACCGAGGATCCGCCACCAGATGGCCAAGACTATAAATCAGAAAGTCCCATCCCATAAAATGGGTGTTTGGCTACGACCTGCCTCCAAGAGAAGGGGGATGGTGGGCAGGAAGGTACTTGCTGCAAGAGCTGTTCTCGAAGATCTACTGTTACGGTAAGTTCTTACATAACTGTACTATCTTACTTCGAGACACAGCTCTTGCAGCAGGTTACACCGTTAGGACTGATTTCCAAGCAGTAGTGGCAATCCTATGCCACAGGGAGGAGGAAAGGTAGAAGTCTCAATACTACTCGAGCCTAGGACAGAAGTCCCTGAAGGACGGCTAGGCCGAAACCTGCTCTTCGCCTCGCAATGTCCAGACTGTAATGCATGATAAAGGTATGCACAGAGCTCCAAGTAGCTGCAGCGCAAATAGCTGAGGTGGAGATGTTCTTTAACACCGCAAAGGAAGTGGCCACCCCTCTCATGGAATGACCCTTGACCGCGCCTGGTAAGGGTTTATTGCACTTGTCACAACAGAAAGTGATGCACTGGATGAGCCACCTCAAGAGAGACTGTTTGGAGACAGAAGCTCCTTTCATTCTGAAAGCAAAGGAGACAAAAAGTTGATCCGCCTTTCGAAACTGTTTGGTTCTGGTCAGATAATATCTGAGGCACCGATGCACATCGAGGGTGTGCAGAAGGGCTTCTCCTCGATTAGTGTACCTTGAAAAATACACTGGTAAATCAATATCCTGGTTAAGGGTGAGGGCTGAAACCACCTTAGGCAAAAACTTTGGGTTTGTCCTCAGAGATTCCCTATCCTGATGGAAAACCAAATAAGGCTCTTTGCACATTAGAGCATGCAATTCCGAGATCCTTCTCACCGAAGTAACAGCAACTAAAAATAATGTTTTCCATGATAGAAAACGTAGCTCGCAATCCGCGGCTGGTTCAAAAGGTGGCAACGTAAGCTGCTCCAGGACGAAGGGTAAGTCCCAAGGAGGAATCGGATCCTTGATGGGCGGCCTAAGGTGGAGAAATCCCCTTAAAAAGGCACGAGTAGTGTCCAACTGGGCCACCGTCCGATGGCCTACTGGGGCATGGTAGGCAGAAACTGCACAAAGGTGCACTTTAATCGAGGAGTAAGCAAGTCCGAATGAAAAGGGAAAGCAGGTAGTCCAGAACTTGCTTTTTCGGACATTCTAATGGCGAGAAACCGTACGCTGAGCTCAATAAACAGAATTCACGCCATTTCATGGCGCACGCTATGGGTTGGACGGTTTTCTGGCGCAGAGAGCACGCCTGCCACTTCTTCATGAGACCCGATCGCATCATGGCTATGTCTCTAGGAGCCAAGCATGCAGGTTCAATGAACGAAGTCTGGATGAACCAATGAACCCGCCTCCTGAGACAACAGATGGGAGCTGATTGGCAAGGAACTGAGGTTCCCGGATAGCTGATGCAGAAGAGGGAACCAAATTTGTCTGGGCCAGACAGGCGCGATCAAAATGAGCATCGCCTGCTCCCTGCGAAGCTTTAAGAGAATGCTCTGGATCAATTGGAAAGGAGGGAAGGCATAGAGGAATCTGCCCACCCAGGAGGGGGACAACACGTCTCACCAGAAAACACCAGGCCCTGGATCTAGCGAGCAAAAATTGGGCAGTTTTGCGTTGGATGGGGACGCGAAAAGGTCTAACTCTGGAGTGCCCCATCTGTGAAACAGATCCTCTGCCACCTCCTGTAGAAGTTCCCACTCGTGGACTCTGGCCTGGGAGCGACTCAGACTGTTTGTGACGGTGTTGTCCACTCCCGGGACGTGTACTGCAATTAGGTTTGCGCTGTGTTGCAATACCCACTCCCACACTCTCATGGCCTCCCTGCAAAGCGGGTAGGAGTGAGTGCCTTCTTATTTGTTGAGGTAATACATCACCGCGGTATTGTCTGTTTGTAACAGGAGTGTACCCGGTGGAATCTCTGACTGGAAGGCCTACAGAGCGTAAAGAACTGCCCTCATTTCCAAAATGTTGATGTGGAGATGAGACTCCTGGGCTGTCCAAATGCCGAGACCGCACACCGTCTAGGTGTGCTCCCCACCCGAGCCCTGATGCGTCTGTGGAGAGAGTCACAGTCGGGGACGGCGCTGTGAAGGGAACCTCCGCGGAGAGGTTCCCTTGATCTAGCCACCATTGCCAATCCTGAATCGCGGCATTCGTGATTCAAATTGGCTGCTGCAGATGGTCTTGCCTTTGGTCCCATTGTACCTTTAACATCCACTGGGTTACCCGCATGTGGAGCCGTGCCATCGGGACTGTTGCAATGGCCGCAGCCATGTGTCCGAACAGGCGAAGTACCAGTCTGGCCGGGATGGTCTTCTTCACCAACAGGTCCCTGATGAGGGATCTGATGTGTTCCACTCTGTCTAAGGGAAGAAAAGCTTTCCCTCTGACGGTGTCCAGAACTGCTCCTATAAACTGCAGTTTCTGGGACGGCACCAGGAGTGACTTCTCATAGTTGATGAGGATACCCAGTGATTGAAAAAGGAACTGGGTGTTGTGAATGGCCGTCATCAGTGCCTCCCTGGAGGGTGCCATGAGAAGCCAGTCGTCCAGGTATGGGAACATGTAGTGGCCTTGTCTCCTCAGAGACACCGCTATGACCGCCATGCACTTCGTAAAAACGTGAGGTGCCGATGACAGCTCGAAGGGAAGAGCTTGGAACTGATAATGGCGGCTCTGAAACTCGAGGCGCAGGAACCTCCTGTGCGCTTGAGTAATTGGAATGTGCAGGTAGGCGTCCTGCATGTCCAAAGATGCCAGAAAGGTGTCTCACTTCAACATGGGAATTAGGCCCGGAAGGGTCACCATGCGGAAGCGTTTGTAAGCGACCGACAAGTTGAGGTCACTGAGGTCCAGAATTGGACGGAGGTCCCGTTTTCTTTGGAACCAGGAAGAAGTGAGAATAATACCCTAGTCCTCTCTGGTTCTCTGGAATGTGCTCTAAGGCTTCTTTCTCCAGAAGCACAAGCACTTCCTGCTGTATGAGCAGGGCGTGCTGACCCGGGTAGCAGGAAAGCAGGGGAGGTCTTGTAGGTGGACTGCCTACAAATTCTATATAGTGGCCTTTTTGGCCAGTTGCAGCACCCACCTGTCGGTGGTGATCGACAGTCACCCTGGCAGGTGACGTGCGATGCGACCCCCGACCTTCATTTCCCGTTGATCCTGAGGAGGGGCAGGGCTGGGAAGGAGTCATGCTGTGGCAGCATTCGATCCAGCAGGCTGGGCCGACTTTACGATTCGTTGGCCTCTGCCTAGGGATGACTTGGCCTGGACTTTTTGGGTGAAAGTGCCCCTCTGCTGTTGGCCAGAACGTGGCTGTTGCCTTTGTATCCAGCTGCGAAAGCGGCTCTAGTTCCTACGAAAGGAACTGGGCCGAGACCTGTACATGGCCTGTACAGATCTGACTGCTTTCCCTGCGTCCTGAAGTTTGGTGATCACCTTCTCGGAGGCTTCACCAAATAGGACCTCGCTGTTGTAAGGGACATCTAAGATGTTCTTCTGGACGTCCGGGGTAAAACCGGAGACACGGAGCCAAAAGCGTCTCTGGAGACACACGCCTGAGGCTGCAGCTCTGGCTGAAGAGTCCGCAGAATCATATGCGGCTCTGAGCACCTGGGTCCCCACATCCGAACCCGTGCGGAGAAGTTTCAGGAGCTCCTCCTTTTGATCGCCATCGGGCATCTTCTCAACCAGGTCCTGTCCCTGTTCCCACAGTGCGTTCTGAAATTGAACCACGTGGGTGAGGTAATTCAGTGACCTGACGGTGCAAGTTGCAGCCGCGTACGTGTGCCTACCAAGGACATCCAATTGCTTGGATTCTGGGTCTGGTGGCTGTGTGCTCAAATGCTGAGGTCTCTGAGACCGGTCATGCGAGGCAGTGATGACCAGGGAGTCAGCCAGAGGATGGTTCGCCAGATACTGGTCCTCCCTAGGGGCCTTGTATAGGCGGTCAGCCTTCTTTGGCTCTGCCAGAGTAGAATGCGGACGCTTCCACGCAGCCTTGGTGACGTCCGCAAGGGTGTCCACCAAGGTAGTTGGGTCTTTCTGCCGAAGGTAGCGGGCAAGGCGCTGTCTCTCGGGGTCGAGCTCTTCAGCATCCCACCCCATATTCTCCTGGATGTGCCTCATAATCTTCGTGAAAGAGGGATCATCCAGAGGAGAACTAGGTAGGTCGTGTGGGTCTGGAGAGGGAATGCTGATGGGAGAAGGAGATCTGGAGCACCTGAGGTGTCAGATCTAGAATCCTCCCCAGACGGGGTGTACCGCATCGTCTGGGTCTCTTAGGACTGGGTGACCCTGAAGTGGACCTAGAGAGAGGTCTTCTCCTATCTGAGGATCTGTCCCTAGGAGGTGGTGTTCGCTCCTTGGGGGTTGGTGACCGTCCTACGGGCCCCTTGGGCGGAGGAGGGAATGGAGGCCGTGAAGGAGTGGGTGGAGGCGGAGCCGGAGTAGGAGGAGGATGTGTGGCGACCACATCTTTCCTGATGGTGTCCCACCACAAGGAAAAGAGCTCCTTTACCTCTGCCAAGTTCAAATCCGACGACGGGCTGGGCACCGGTGGCCTGTCACCGGGGTCGGGCGTCGGGTCCCCGGGGGTCTCCCGCTCCAGGGAAGGTTCCCGTGGGAGCCCAACATCTCCGGTGTCGCCCGCCTGGTCCTCGGGCTGAGTGGTATCCTCCTCCGATGAGTCCTTCTGACCGACGTCAGCCGGCGACGGTGGTGCAGTCCTCCTCTCTGGGGTAGCCGACGTCGGTCCCCTGGTAGACGTCCTCAGAGGCGAACGCCTGGCCAGCGATGGGTGTTTTGCTGTCGTCGGCTCCTGGGAGCACCGGTGATGCTTGGCCGATGTCGGGTGGTCTGACGTCGGGTCTGGCGTCCATTTGAGGGACGTCAGGTCCTTGGTCTTACGAGAAACCGAGTCCGACCCACGCGGAGGCTGGGAAACCGACCTGGCGTCGGAGTCCCGATGTCGGGAGGAAGATTTGTGGTGCTCCCCAGACTTAGATGAGGCCTTAGATGGAGTGGACGATGCCGACCGCCTGGAAGTCTTGAGGGGCTGCAGAGAGGAGGAGCCGCTGGAGGATCTGACCTGAACCGGGGGGAGGCTGCGATTGAGCCTTGGAAGGAGAGCGGTCTGACCACGAGCCGGAGCTTCGGGAGTCCGAGGCCCTCGCTGGGGACCTGGGTCTTTCCTTCTCCTGGTGTTTCTCCTGGTGTTTGTGGGTTTTCCCCGACAACTCCCCCCTGGAGGAAGGTTCCTTATCCATAGTCTTCAGTTTCTCTTCTAAGAGAAACGCTTGAAGGGCCTTTGGCGGCGGATCCTGGTGCGACTATTGAAGCCCTGGCAGAAGGAGCAGGCCTTGGTGTCGTGTTCCGGGCTTAGGCAGCGCATGCAGGCCAAGTGAGGATCCTTGAAGGGGATCTGTTTGCCGCAGGCACACTTCGATTGGTGACCTTCCAGAGAGGTGTTTGGAGAGGACATCAGATGAATCCAAATCTGTGAAGAAAGACGAGAACGTCGTAGCTCTAAGTTCATCGCACACTAGAAAGGGACCAAGAGGCCGATGCTTGCGATGTCGACAGTGGGAAAAGAACTGAGGATTGTGGGGGGACCACCTCCTTTTGTACTACGCCTGACTTTGGGAGCAGGACTGACGTCGGAGGCGGTCCCCGCTGAAGACTGCTAGCTAGAAAATGTCCGTGGGGTCCTGGCGCCTGACGGCTTCAGTCCTAATGGTGTAACCTGCTGCAAGAGCTGTATCTCGAAGTAAGATCTAGTGCTGCCCACTGCCTTTCGAGATTCAGTACTTAGGTCCTTACATAACCACATGGGGCACCTTGGTATAGACAGAACACTGCGACTTGGCGAGATCCAGATTCTATTGGCCTAAGATGGGGGCTGATGTGGAGCAACACATTCAAACTTGTAGTCACTGCTTACAGAGGAAAGCTTTGCCCCAGAGGGCTGCCCCCCTTGTTAACATCACCACCAGTGCACCCATGGAGCTGGTCTGTATTGATTTTCTGAGTTTGGAGTCAGATCAAAGAAATATTAGTAATGTGCTGGTGGTCACTGACCATTTTACAAGATACGCCCAAGCTTTCCCCACCAAGGACCAGAAGGCGTCCACTGTGGCAAACGTACTTGTAGAAAACTTTTTTGTTCACTATGGGGCTCCACAAAGAATCCATTCTGATCAAGGGAGAGACTTTGAGAGTCGTCTGATCAAAGAATTGCTTTCCCTGTGGGGAGTGCGAAAGTCCAGAACCACCCCTTACCACCCCCAGGGGGACCCACAACCTGAACGTTTCAACCGCACTTTGCTAGATATGCTAGGCACCCTCCACCCAAAGGACAAGCCTAGATGGAGCCAACAAATTAGCACCCTGGTACATGCCTACAGCTGCACCAAAAGTGATGCCACTGGGTTCTCCCCCTACCGCCTGATGTTTGGAAGAGAAGCTCGACTGCCGGTAGATGTGTGTTTTGGGGTCTCTCCTGATGGGGTTCGAGCTGACAACTATTTACAGTATGTGCAAAAGTTAAAGGCCCAGCTAAATCATGCGTACCAACTGGCTCAAACCATGATTGCCAAAAGAAATCTGGCCAGCAAAGAAAGGTATAATAAAAAGGTGAAAGCACAGGAACTCCAGGAGGGAGATCAGGTATTGCTAAGAAATCTGGGACTGCATGGCAAACACAAGATTGCTGACAGATGGCACCATCTCCCTCACATTGTAGTGGGCAAACTAGATCTGCCTGTGTACAAAGTAAGGCCTGAGAATAATTCAAAAGATGTTAAAACAATGCACAGAAATCATTTACTGCCCATTGGACAAATCTTGATTGAGTCTGAGCCCCCAGAAAATGCCCCCTCTGGACCAGTAACTAGAGCTGCTGCTAAGAAAAAGTCAAGAAAGTCGGCATCTACAGAAGCTGAGTTAAAGTGTTCACCTCCACAGGTCCCGGTCGAACATGACTGTCAGTCCATGTCAGAGGAAAGTGAGTGTGGCTTTGAATACTACCCTTCTTACGAACTGAGTCAATTGTTTCGGGGCAATCCCCTAGTCAATACTGGAGATGAAGCTGGGCCTTCTGGACTGTCTAAGCCCCCAGCTTTGTCCATGGAGCCAATGCTCCCAGAAAGTGAAGTGCAAAGCATCAAGTCAGATGGTATGGAATCACTGTGTATGGTTGAACTGTTTGAGATTTCAGAGGAGGAAAATGATGGACTGGAACAGACTGGTGACATACCAGAACAAGAAGAGTATTTTGAGTGCCCTGACGTTCCACTACCAGTGCCCGAAAGCTCTCCATGTGAGCGAAGTGTCGTGGACTCAGAGATTGTAACTCCTGGAGCTAAAAGTGCCCCACGTTCTAGCCTCTCTACCCCAAATGGAGACTCCCCTGACAAGTGAGGACAATGCTGAAAATGAGGCTCAGAGTGCAGAGACTGTAACAGTTCCCCCCTAGAAAGACTGGTCGAGCTGTAAAGCCTGTGGTGCACCTCAGTTATGATTCCCCGGGGAGGCCTGTGGACTTGCCTCTCAATGTTGTCCATAAAGGAGTGTATGTGTCCCCGAGCTCATTGCCCAAACTGACCATCAGTGCTAACTCCAAGTTACTTGTGTTGCCCTCTAAGTATGGTGCCCCTGCCCCGTCCAGCCCCAAGGTAGCTGATAGGGAAGGGTCCCCTCTCTTCGGGTTTCATGCACAAGAGGTAATAACCTGAGTTATGGTACAATGTGTGTGTAATACTGTGCAAAGAGTGACGTACTGCAAAGTTTCAGAAATGTGTTTCTGGTAAAGTGATATGTTGACTGATGATTACATGTATGAGCCTAATGTGATTCTGATGCAAATGTATATGGTTGCAATTGAAACTTATGGGGGTACTTGCTTGACGCGGACGCCAAGCTTTTTCCAGGCTGGGAAGGATGTAACCCCCTTGCAAATGGGGATCCCAAAATCTTCCAGGAGCTTGCTTAAATGCTCCAAGCCTGAATGGTGTTTGGCGTTTAAGCTATTTATCTGTGAGTGCTTTTAGAGCCTCTGGTACTGTCTCTTTAAGAGCTGTCTGCTTGCAGACATAATTAGTTTGTATGGGGGGACTGTGTGTTTTCCTGCTTGAGTCCCGCTCAAGCTACTGCCAAATCACTCCGTTTCTGCAATCGCTAAGTGGGCAGAAGGAGCACTCTTCAAAGATGTAATTGTTTGCTTGTAACCTGTTAGAGTAATAATGAAAATGCAGTTTGATTTAACCTGCTTTCTTGTAGCAAAGGCAGTGCACAGCAAGCTCCCTCATGTTGGTTCTGAACTGCTGAATTGGACCAATCATGGTGGGGATCCTTTAAAATTGAGCCTGCTCTGGGCGAATCAGAACTTGGACTCTCCTCTGGAGCCTGCTGTAAGGGGATTGTAAGGGCAGTGACTCTGGGAAATGTAGTTTTGACTTCGGAGCCTTTTTTCCACCAACAGGGGGAGTTTATTGTGAGTGACAGCTAAACCAGCCAAGAAATGGGAGGAACTCAAAGGAAGTGCCCAGTTTTGTCTGCTGTAGTTTCAGTTTTAGCTTTGGCAGTGAAGAGTCAAGGAGCCCTATGCTTCTTCGGTGTGCAGTTCAGCGCGGGAAATGCATGTAAGGCCCCAAGTTTTGGTCTGCAGCTTGTGCAAGCGCTTGTTCGGACTGAATCCGACCTGTGAAGAGAATAAAGGAGATCTGAAGAGTAGAAACTAGGCTCACCCTGTAGAAGACTGGAGAAATTGCTGAATCGCGCTCGGTCTGTCAGGAACTGAACCTGCTGTGTGTTCTCCCGGGTATTGTGCAGTAATTGCGATCGGGATAGAGAAGCAGCCTGCCTGGTATAGTACTTTCCTTTTACATATAAATGTGTGTAGTGCTTGTGGGGAATCGTGTTTCAAATCCCCTGTACAGTGAATTGAGTGCATGAAGCTGGAAGTAAACCCCAGCTTAATCCAGACTATATCCATTTGCTCCAAACTGCAGTGGGGTCCAGTCACAAGGACCTTGCCCACATGGTCTGCTCCTCCTGGCAGTCCAGGACAATCTGCCTGCCATCCAGTTCCCAGCATTGAGTTTGAGAGTACAAAGCAGGGTAGCTCCCTGCCATCTGTTTATCGAATTGCAAGTGTGTTATCTAATTGTTGTGTTTTATTTCTTCATGAACTGAGCCATCCGGCTCCGGATTACAATTGGGTATTGTGCAAGTGTTTTTTCATCACAGGGCCCCAACCAGCTGCACCAAATAGGCTAGCCTTCTATTGCCTGGGTACCCAGAGACAGTGACTTATAGGTTAGGCCTGTGCACAGTGCCCTAGTGTGTGTGTGTATATATATATATATATATATATATATATATATATATTAGAGTGGTAAGCTAATTAATCTGATTTCTCCCAGTCCTTGTTATTCCCCCCTAAATAAATCAGATCTGTTTGTTTCAGCAAAGTTACACTGCCTGAAGTATTCGTTTATGTTACAGTATTGTACTGTGGTTTTTGCACTGTATCATCTTGTTTTACAGGGGGTTCCCAGAGTCCAGCTGACCGAACCAGTCCTGGGGGTAAGTGTATATTGCAGGGATACTGTGATTGATTTGTGTGGGCCACTAATGGGAAGAAAGGGGGGTTGCAGTGACCCAGAGGGCTGTGATCAAGTCATATTAGACTGTCTTAACCCCGACCTCTGGGTGGAGGCACCCGCCATCGGATCCAGGCCCCTCAACCTGTTAGTGGCAAATCAGGCAGGGGTAGTAGCCCTTGGGATAGCGCCACCTAGGGGTTACATATACCATGAGCTATATTACAGAATGAAAAAATGCAACAGGTTTGATGCTGCCTAATAATAATGAATGGAGACTCAGTTCTGCAAAATTAAAGTGAAAGCTGATAAGAGATGGGAGGTTTTGATGACAATTATATTTTATGATTCCCCTACATGTGCTGCCTTACGGTACTGCAGAACAAAAGCAAAGTTAATGCAACCAAATTATAATAGTACAGGAAAGAAATATAGAAAAATACAGTACCCAACTTCTGTAGAGTCACTGATATAGTAAAAAACACCAAATTCTGTGAAATGCACTGTTTTTACTGGTGTGTAGAAAATCCAGATTCTGGAATTCTACTGGGTTTTCCAGTAAAAAATAAATAAAAAAACAGTGGTCTTGGTTATACAGTACTTTAAAGAGTACACCATACTCTAAACCCCTTTCTGTATATAAGATATCTTGTTCCTGCGTACTCTGTACCACTAGTTGACATTTTCTAGTCCTCCTTTCTGGCTGCTATGGGTCCTCGTAAATGTCGCATAAAAACAACAGTTTACAAGCTGGGATATCCCCATAGCTGTATTTGGCACTACGAGCTCTTTAAACTACATCTGGATGACACCTGTAGCATTAGGGGCTGTTTTGTGAAGAGGGAACGTTGATCAACATAGCAGGGGGGGAGGGTTACTCATGGCTCTTTTAGGTGGGGAGGGGGGAAGCATAAGGGAAAACCCCCTTGACGGGAGCCCCATGACACCCAGATCCCAGCATGTGCCAGGACCTAGCCGATACAAGGAAGGGGGGTGGATCTCCTCCTCTAGCATCACCCAATGGCCAAAAATACGAGAGAAAAAAAGCGTCACAGGATCTTTAATTTCCACCAAAAACAGGCTGATGGGACCTCCGTTTAATTTCCCTGTCGGCCATAAGCAAGTCTATATGAACTACAAGTCTGCGTAGCTCAGTGGGTAACATGTTTATTATGCCTCTAGATCAGAGCACAAGAGACATTTGTATTCTGGTTATTTATAGTTTTCCAAGGTGAACAACAGTTTATTTCTGCACTTTAAACCCAGAACAGTTCTGTTTTGCTTTTTGTTCATTATTTTTAAATACAATTCCTGGGCCAGAATGCTAAGTGTCTAGATTTGATTCATCATTGCCCACATCTGTGCCACACTCCTCAGCTGTCTCATGATCACATACTGCTCCGAGATACCTGCTATACAGCCTCCTCACTTCTAGGGGGTAAACTCTGCAAAGAAACTTAGTAGTGCTGCCTTTTTTTATTCGGACAAGGTAACTTTCACGCAGGTTGAATCAGTCTGGAGTACTTAAACTTGGTACCTAATTGCATCTATATAATTGCTCAGAGCAATTATATTTCCATTAGTGCGCCTGCATGGCTGAGACCCATTTGAACTGATTATCTGAAGTATTAATTTAGCTGTAAATTACAATATTTTAAATGAGAATAATTGCCACTGTCACCGGTTCAGAATTACAGCCTCTTCTGTGATAGGAACTGCTGATTCTGAAGAATACTGTCTGTTGGTGTCTCTCAGCACCAGTCAGTGGTGGCCATGCCAGTTCATCTTGTGGGTAACAGATGACTTTTGATTTCAGCGTGCTTGTTGTGCCACAGAAGGGTATAACCCTGTGGAGTGGCTTCTGACTATAAAGGAGGGGGAAAGGGAACTAGAGGGAGGGGAATCCAAGCAAGTTTTCATGTTGTGCCATCACACATCACTGTAAGAAAGCCTGAAGTAGTATTGCAGCCCATCTTCCCACTCTGGGAGTTGTCATGGTAACCAGTTAACCAGTGATAACTGGGGTGGGGGTATTGTATATGTGATTATAAATCATGACATCATTCTTAGCCAATCTGGATTGTTTATTTCTAAACATTTCAGGTACTGTTATAACCACAACAGGGTGTCTCATGCACATAGTTCTAAATTTCTGAAGTTGTAAGTTCTGTTGGTACAGTCCATTTCTCAAATGGGGGATTCTCTAATAGTCTCTAATAGTCTGCAAAATAAAATAGTTTGATTTTAAATTAAAATTTATCAAAAAAAGGTGTTAAAGTAAGTAATAAACTATGGCAGGGTGTGCATTATAGGATTTTGCATATGCTTTCCATGATGTTTTGCATTATTGGGGTATGTGCAATTTGTATTTTCTTTAAAATCTGGCTGTATGGCCAGTATCCTCCAGGATAACCCTTGCCCCAGTGCATTTGCTCTGGGGTTCTTTTATTATAGGATTTTAATGCACGCCCAGAGGTGTAGTAATGCATGAGGCTGAAGGTGAAATGTCCTACACAAGCCCGGCCCGTTAGGCGCCAGCAGTGGAATTTCCGCTTGCGATGCCGGCGACCAGGTTCAGAACGAACCCGGTCACAGAGGGCCGGGCCAGGGGAAGGATGGAGCGCCCCAAGGACTGCCTCTCCGGGAGGCTGGGAAGCACTGAGCGCTGAGGACTTCCTGGCGGAGGCCAGGAGATCTCTACGCTGCCGATGCTGGCATCTCTGGGAGGCAGGGCGACGCTGGCTGGCATTGCACGTCCCCGCCTCCGTGAGGAAAAAGACAGAAAATATAGGTGGGCGAGGGCCACCGTCTAAATGAAGCACTCCCGGAAGACCTCAACAGCCACCATCGCTGCAGGTCCCCTGACTAGATACTGGTTCCGTGGTCACGGAAGAACGTGACCACGGCCCCGCCCTCCGGGGGCAAGCCGGGGGTGACTGGGGGACCTCGGCAGCCATAGATGGTGGTAGAGGCTTCCAGGGCCGACAAAGTGACAGTGTCCTGCCGGAAAAAAAAAAAAAATGTCCTTACACCCCTGGGAAGTGCATTAAAATCCGACGATGCACACCTTGAAGGGGTATACCACACTTATAAAATGGCTCCAAGTTGTATTTTGGGGGAGAAAAATGAGATTCGGTACCTGGACGTGATTTATAGAGATTAAATGCACGGTCAGGTGACATCTCAGCCAATGAAATTTTAGATTTTTTCTTACCATTTTGTAACATAATTTATAATATATTTATATGTACAGGTCCTGTTTCTCTCATGGTTATTAGAGTTTTTTTATTTATTGATTGATTTATTTTATTTTACTTCACAATTTTTGGCCAGGTTTTTCTTTCTTCTCAAGTTCCTTGTGTGCCAGAACTGCTCAGCTGTGCTTCACAGTTCTCTCACCCAAAGAACTCGAAAATGCACTCTTCTAACCACAAGAGGCACAGTAACTGTGCATATAAAAGCAATCCCTGAGCAGTGCCGTCTACTGTAGAACTGAGACACTGCAATTACAGAGTGCTGAGGATCTGCAGCAGAAATGCCCTCTAGTAGAAAGACGCCCTCTAGTAGAGAGATGTTGAAGTGACAGGAAATGTAAAGGTGACTGGCAATGTTTTACAGCAGCTGACCCCAGTAGTCACATATTTTCTTACACTGGCACAAGACTCCAGTGCCAGAATAAACATCATTTTTGGTTTCTTTGGATTTTTTTTACTTTCTGTTTATGCCACGTCTCTCGCCTGGCATCTGGCCCCACCTTCAGGCTCCTGCATTTTCCCAACCCCATCACTCCGCCTTCTCTAGGGATGTACCTCTCCCACATTTCCCTCATGGCTTGCCCCCACGATGGGATACCTGGGCTGGGCCAGGTCCCTTAGAGACTTTATGTAGCATCATCAGGAGAGAGCCAGGTCAGTGGATGCGGGGTCTGCGGGAAAGCAGAGCCATCATTCTGCTCTATCGAAGGTCCCTTTTCCTTCTTTGTCCCTCCCACATGGAGAGGCCAACTGAGAGCACGTGTGCGCACGTAGTGTACAAAGCCCCTCCCCAGCTAATCGGCGCTCCGCACCCCTATGTGCACTCATGCCTGCACCGCCACTTGTGGTCACCCAGGTGGCAGTCATGCAGCAGCAGTGGTCTCCCTGGAGGAGGACAGCGTTCTCTAGGACGCTCGATCCTCCTTCCCACTGCCCAACCCCATGACAACTCAGGCTCATTTCCAAACCTGGGTTGCTGGCAATGTGAGCGGTAGTGCTACCACTGCATCAGCAGGCCATGGACTATTTATAAGTCATGAAACCAGAAGCCAGGACAGTACCGCATGGGTCCCAATCGATGGTACACAAGGCTTCACAGGTAACGAAGCCAAGTTACACTGCTGAAAGTATTATTTTAAACATCCCTCCCCTCTGTGGAAGCCATATAACCAGTAGTGTCATACCTGGCCACTGCTGTTTTATTCACAGTAGTGGTGGGATCTACAACTGACTTAGTGCCACTAACCATGAAGCCTTGCAGCCACTTGATCATGATCCATACAGCACTGTCCAAGACTCTGGTTTGCTGCATTAACTCATATGACTTACTGGAAAAGACAAACAAACAAGGAGGTAAAATATTACGCTGATTCCAATGTTGGGAGTATGGTGCCTGCGGGAACTGTAGCTGGCTGCAATAAAGCATTACCACAGGTCACCTGTTAATGCACAGTCTAACCTCCCAGCTGATGGGAATTTCCCTCGAGCTGAATGGCTAGATCTACTGCCTTCAGGACACAGGGTCCATGGTTCAGTTCTCAGTGAGGGCTCTCCATGAGTGTGACCACCGGATGGGTCACACAAACAACATGGGTGAACAACAGTTCAATTGTGCTTATGCAACTGGATGAGACATATGCTTGTGTGACTCTGATACAGTGTGGCTGTTCGCCTCTCTCTTTCCATGGGATATACCACCCTGTAGGGGTATGACACAAGGAACCCTAGAGGAGGGTTCCCCCCTTATAGGTGCCTCGGGTAATTCCCTTGACTAATGGTAGCTTAGGAAGAAGCACAAAAATAATACCCAAAAGGGTGTCGAGCATATAGGTGCCGAGGGAAATTCCCTTGGCTAAAGGTAGCTTAGGAAGAAGCCCGTAGGAAAGAGAGACGAGCTGCTGGAGGAGGAGGGCTGGATAGTGGGGCAACGACTAGATGAATCCTGGAACAGTCCAGGAGGAGTGGCCTTTTAAGGCCTTTGGGGGAGTAATGTAGTTGCTCTGCCCATTGAACCTCAGGCTTAAGGCCTTCCCATTCAACTGTGCTTATGCAACTGGATGAGATGTATGCTTGTGTGACTTTGATACATTGTGGCTATTTGCCTCTCTATCTGAGGGATATACCACCATATTGGGGTACGACACAAGGAACCCTAGAGGAGGATTCCCCCCATAGGTGACACGGGAAATTCCCTTGACTAAAGGTAGCTTAGAAAGAAGCCCAAAAAGAATGCACAAAAGGGTGTCGAGCATCAAAGAGGCGAGAAATCAGAAGATATCTAGACCGGAAATAAATGTGACATACATAGATAGAGAAGACAGGAGAAGAAAGAAAAAGCGAGGACAATGAACAAAAAGAAATCTGACAAGATGTAGAAGGGCGGACTTCCTAAAGAGGGAGGGTGGACATAGAGGAGGGGAGACAGGAACTCAGAGAGGATCTGGCCAGACTTGAGAAATGGTCTGGAATGTGGCAGATGGGGTTCAACGCCAAGAAATGTAAGGTCATGCACCTGGGAGCTAGGAACCCAGGGGCCAGCTATATGCTGGGGGGAGACAGATGTCCAGCTCAAAGAGGAAAAGGATTTAGGGGTGACAGTCAAGGGTGACATAAAACACTTTGCGCAGTGCTGTAAAGCAGCAGCCAATGCAAATAAAATGCTGGGATGCATCGCCAGAGGAATCACCTCCATTGACGGAGGAAGTCATTCTGCCCTTGTACAGGTCATCGGTGAGACCACACTTGAGAGTACTGTGTGCAGTTCTGGTGCCCTTATTTGAAGAAGGACATAAAGCTACTTGAGAGGGGTCCAGCATAAGGTGACTAAAATGATCTGGGGCATGGGGAACAAACCATATGAGAGGTTAAGGGAGTTTAATATGTATTCCTTGGAGAACAGAAGGGAAAGCGGGGGTATGATAGAAACCTTCAAGTATCTAAAGGGTATAAACAGGGTTGGAGTGGAGGGCATTTTCAATTTAAAAAGGAAGGGGACCACTAGGGGCCACAGTCTGAAACTTGCAGGGGGTCGATTTAAAAAGGAAATAAAGATACACTTTTTCATGGAAAGGGTGGTGTCAAAGCGGAATGAACTCCTGGAGGAGGTGGTATCTTTGGAAACAGTGGGAAGTTTTAAGGGGGGTGGGAAAGGGTAAAAATGATAGTGGCAACGGGAGAGAGGAGGGGGATGAGGGGAGGATCACTCTTGAAGGCAAGCGGAAGGTGGGGCAGCTCCAGTAAAATAGACTGAGCTGCACACTTGAGCAGACTTGCTAGATCATTAAGGCCTTTTTCTGTTGGCAATTTCCTTATGTTAGTATGTTCGTATGCATTCTGCTACTGCAGCACCCCTGTTGTGGGACAAGGAGCCATGTCTCCTCCACATGGGGTCTGTGAATCTTGCATCATCTGTGGCACCAGTGGGTGGTTAGTAGGCAGGGAGGAAAAAAGGAGAGAAAATTCACCTGTACACGCCCTGCACCATCAATGGAGCTGTACCATGGGATCAGGGATGTCACCAGTGTGCCCAGCTGGGTGTGAATGTGAGAATAAATATCTATATAGAGGAAAAAAGGGGAAAAAAAACAGAGTGTGTGTGTGTGTGTGTGTTGGGAGGGTGGCTCCAATCATTGGAAGGAAGAATATATTAATGCAGTGAGTAAATGTACAGGGTGTTGACACATCAAGGCGAGGTGGGGTTCAGCTGATCTGCCCCAGAGCAGGAAGAGTACCGGTTTGCCCAAACATTACACTGGAGCAGCAAACCACTACAGTACTGGATTATGTTGACAACTACAGGGCTGGTGACTGGAGGGTGGGGGGACCATTAGGCACCGGGGATTACATTGACAACTACAGGGCTGACAAATGGAAGGTAGAGGGGTCCACTAGGCACCAAGAATTTCACATATCATTACAGGGCTAGCGATCAGAGGGGGGATCACTGGGCACCAGGGATTATTCAAGGACTATACAAGCTGGCGATCGGGGAGGGGGGCAACCACTAGACACCAGGGCTTACCCACACTGCTACCAGAAGAGAGGATCATGGACCACCTTGGGGGGCAGGTGTGCTCCCCCACCGGCCAACTTGGTTGTTGGCTGCAGTAATTCTGGCAACCGCTAGGGTTGCCCAGAGTGAGTTTGGGTTTTGTTCAGCGGTATTTGCGATGTGCAAAAGGATCGTGCTAAGCCCTTTGGCACAACGCAACTGCGCTGAATATAGGGTTGCACAGATATTCCTGTCCCTGCCCCTCCCTTTGCCCACCCACATACATTATGTTTTGCACTAACCCTGTTTGTCCGTGCAACCGCCCCTTTTGAATATCGCGCTCCAGCACAAAATCTGGTTTCATGGGCAAAACCCATTTGCACCCACGCAAACTTTTGAATATCGGGCCTTACAGGTTTAATATTTGCCCCGCTATCTCTCCACTGACACAGGACCATAGGAAAAAGCTTCTTCAGTATCAGGAGGAACTGATAAAGGGATCACGTACTTTCCCCCTACTCTGCTAACGGCTTTTATACTGCAGGGAAAAAGAGTTTTGCTTATGGTTTTGGAACTGAAACAAACTGCTGAATTTAATAAAACTCAGAAGAAAAAGCAAGATCGACAAAAGGAACAGGGAACAGGAAATCAGCAAGATCCAACTTATCTGATGATTCTGATAACCTGGACAAGGAAAAGATGGCAAAAGGAAAATAATAAAAATGTTAAGCAAAATATAACAATGTTTAACATAAGTTTAGGACTATAATATTACTAGCTGAGCATTATATATTTATTAAAATATGTATGAGCGTATTTGCACATAACAGCATATAACTGTATAACTGGATTTAGTAGTTTAATTCCATGGTTGAAATTTCTGATAATGCTGGTACTTACAGATATCGATACTGATATAGAAGTACTAGTTTGTCTAGTTAATCGTACTGGAACTATTACTTATTATCTATTAGTAACAGTTCATATACTATTATTTTTAAGCAATAAGGCATGACCAGGGGCTATGTTAATGGTCTCTTTATCACCCTCTGGGGTGTAATGTTGCACGAGGCAAAGCTGAGTGCCACATGCCCCTAGAAGGTGATTAACTGATCATTAACATAACATCTGGGAGTGTCTTATTGCTATTGCAATAAAAAACACTTGCTTTTTTAAATGGCGTTAAACCTTGTTCAGAAAATGATTAGGTGCTATATGTATGTTAATAAAATATTAACATAAGGCTGATAGAATGCTTGCAGCCAATCAGAAAGCTCTATTTTGCAGACCCTTGTTATAATCTACATTGTTATTTATTTGTTCTTTTTTTTCCCTCTCTCTTCTCTGAGATCAGCCGATTCAATTTAAGATGTTAAAAATTAATTATGCAGTTTAACCACCACGCTTATGGTGCTTCTAAGCTAATTTTCATTACTGTCATGCTATAGGAACTTACAAATAGCAATACAACTCAAAAACAGTCGCACTAGGCTGGTGGTGCACTAAATAAGAATGACAAGCTCAACATCAGAAACAGGTGGTGAGTGATACGTTTTTCTAATGTTAAATTTACAAATAGGCGTGTACTGGAACTCTAACATTCTTAGGATGAGTCTAGCAGCAATTTCATTGTTTTAACTTCACTACATCTGTACCTCGTTTATTTTTTTAAAGTTAAACAATTTTTATGATGTAATTGACTGAAAAATAATAAAAATAAAATTAAAAGAAAAGAAATGACAGCCTGAGTCACTGGATTTCACTCCATTTTCATATCCTGTGACTGTATCCTGAAAAGAGCAGACATTTCTTCCTGTTATGTGCTGTTTTCTTCTTTGGATTTGGTTTAATATTTATCAGCTCTCAGCACTACATGGAAAGTCCAGTAATTAGAGTGGTTCACCCCCACCAGTACCAGGCTCCATCTCGTGACAGTCCTCGACTCACACTGGTCTCCCACCTGCGTCAGGCTCCCTCCAGCAGCAAACTCCTTTCTGAGCCATGTTCCCACCCAGGCCAAGCCCCCTCACCTTGGTACTGAAAGTGGAAGGAGCCAGTGTTCACCGGCTGTGGGCTCTGGAAGCGGATGGCGACCTCGTTGCCGGGGCTGCGGATCACCTGACCCTTCATCAGAAAGGACTCATTGGCCAGGACAGTGGGCTCCTCTCCCACCAGACTTTCCATGGTGACCGTCTCCCCTTCCACCAAACTGATGTTCCAGACCTGCAGACATTGAAAAGAAAGAAGAGTGACCTTGTCAAGTAACAGGTTTAAAAGATAAATGTTTATTTATTTATTTAAAAAATTTTTTTTTTTTTTTTTTTTTCATTTTGTATTTCTGCTCCTGCCCCTTCCAACATGCTCTCTACCGGTCCCAACCTCCAGCCCTCATCACCTACCATCCCAGGAATTTCACCCACTTTGGACGTGCAGTGTGAAGACATCACACATGCTCAGCATCTGTGCTCAGCCTTCTGAGAGGTAGCCGCAGCAGCACCACCTAGCCTCCGCTAGGTTGCAGCCATGCAGCAGGATGCACTGTTCTCCACCCTGAAGGAGGAAAGGTGTCAACGGATGCTTGCTCCTCCATCCCCCATCCCCAGCTGGCCCCTGAGCGACCTTGATCCGTTTTCGAATCTGGGCAGCCAGAGTGACAGAGTGCCTCTACCCACCACACTATTGGGACGGTGCCCATTTATTTAAATTTGAGGCCAGGAAGGCACATTGAGATGAGAACAACTCATTTCCAGGTGCACCCTTGGGGCCTGAGGAAGACTCGTCAAGAGTCAATACATAAGGGTACCTGGTCGGCAACTCTCCAAGCACCACGATTATTATGTGCTTGATCTGTGCACTCTCTTTTACAAGCCAGTATCTAGCCAGGAAGAAAGAACAGTGTGAACAAAGAAGCCAGACCTCTAGGTAGGGGAGAGGCAGAAAGATTTGCATAGGGAACAGTGATGGCTGAGAAGTGGAGCCCTGCGGGCAAACCTGCAGAAGGAATGAAAAGGGGGCTCAGCCTGACAAGCACAGACTTTGGGGCAGTGCTGTAGACTACCTCCATATAGTAAAACACTGGTAAGAAATCCTGAGGATGATCTTTTTGTGGACTAGAAGAGGAAGGCAGGATTTGTTTCAGCACAGCCCACAAAAGTTTAGGGCGAAGTGTTTTATCTATGGTGTCAATGTGGGTGGAAAAGCTGAAGTTGTGGTCCAGCCACAACCTTAAGTACTTAAAGCAAGGTACCTCTTCAAGGAGGTTGTCATCCAGAAACTTGAAGACGGGGTATGTTGGAACCTTGCTAGTTTCTGTCTAGTGCCAAATGTCAGAGACAGTTTGGGGTCTTTAGGAGAGTTGGTGTGAGTGGAAGCAGCAGTGGACATTGTCAAAGTCACGTCAGAGTGACAGTTCCAGTTCAGGGAGCACAACACCAGATGCAGACAAAACTTTGTTGTCTGCATACATGTGTATGTGTGAGAAGATAAAGGAGGAAGGAAGGTCATTTAAGAAGATGGAGAAAAAGGACTGGACCAAGGATGGAGCCCTGGGGGACACCGGACTTGATAGGCAGGGGGGTGGAGATGGCATCACCAACATGAACTGAACGGAGCCGATCTAAGAGGTAAGAATGGAGCCACCCAAACACCAAGTTGGGAAGGCCCACAGCACCTAAATTATCCAAGAGAAGGGGGTGCACCACAGTATAGAAAGCCTTTGCTAGGTCTGTGAAAATAGGCACCAAGAACAGGCCCTGGTCCACACCTTTCAGCATGACGTCAGTGAACCGGAGGAGGGAGGAGATGGTGGAATGATGTTTGTGGAAGACTGACCGAAATGGAGAGAGGAAAGAAGTCAAGGTAGGTGGACAGCTGGGAGAGAGCATGTTTTTCCTGCACATTAGCCGGAGCAAGATGGGCCAGTAATTAGCTGGGGAGGAGGGGTAGCCCAGGTGGCAGTTTCACAGCTGAGTTTACTACCCTCCTTTCCTCTCCACTACCCTCCCCCCTCCCCAGAGGAGGACAGCATCCACTGGGATGTTCAATCCATTGTCCCGGGCTTGCTCACCAAACCTCAAATCGCAGGCGGTTCTGCTGCTACTGTGCGGATGGGCCAGTGTCAAAGACATTTTTCTAACACAGATAAGATAATTTAAATCCCTGAGAAATTCCAGTGCTATGCCTTTCTCGCTGTCTTCTTTTTGAGAGAACTAAATATTTATTTAAGAAGTCACGCAGTATTTGCTGATGCATTAGTAAGTTCCTCATCTGATAGTGCGCTGCTCTCATCTCTCACTTCGGACAGCCTTTCTCAGCACTTCACATGGGCAGTCTGAGTCAGGAATTCTGAAAGCATAAACCTAGTGTGACTCCAAGGGCAGGAATGCCCAGTGACTGCCCACAGTGGGGGAGATCTGTGCCTCTCTCTTTAAAGACCTAGCTATATAGCCAAGTAGCACCCAGTACCCATGTAGGCCAGCAAACTGTAGTTGCTTTATTCTGAGTTTAAAAGGAAACATTCAACCTTCTTCTGAGGAATGTGCAACCCCTCCTCTTTTTTACAAAAAACTGCTACCCTCTTAAAAAACATACGGATTAGCCCCCCTCCAAGATGAGACTTTCCAGCAACAGACCAAGGCAAACCCACAGAATTTTCCAACATGCCTTATGAAGTTACAGGACATACCATTTACATAAGCAGTAACACATGGCAGTGTGGGATAATGCTGATGTTTTGTGAGGCACAAGGCATGGCCGGGTGCCTTCAGCCACTCAGGAAATGCAGCAAGTTTAGCTTTGCTTGCTACATATTGTGGGGTATGTTACTGTGTGTGTGTGTTTCTGTAGTAATTCATTTACTAAGGCAGAGAAGCTGAGATGCGATATCTCATTTTAAATTGGGTCTTGCTCTTCTTTGGTCCATTTTTACAGCTGGGTGGACTGAAAGGTTAAGTGACTTGCTCAGTGTCACTCGTTTATTTTCTGAGCCTCTCTCACTTGTTGCTCTTTACAGAAGGGGTCCGAGTCTAAAGGTGTTTCTGTACTCTGAAATGTTTGTTATTTTTCCAATGATCGTGTGACCTGGAAAAATCTAACTGAAGAGTTGTAAACAAAAAGAGTTTTGAAAACAAGTACCTTTTCCAGGGCTAGACATGTAGTTTTAAATTTAATGCATGCTGAAAATAGGAAACTGAGTAAGAATCAGCATTTCGACCATAGGTCTTTTTTAGGAATTTTCTGTAAAGAGAAAAAAGCAAAGTTATTTTTTTTCTCTTTATAGATAATTCCTAAAGAAGGCTTTCAGTTGACACATCAATGCTAACTCTATTTTCTGTCTTCAGCATGCAGCATAAAATGTTACCCGTTTTGTTTTTGGCCCACACGCTGATGCAGCACCTTGTGTTTTTTTAGTTTTAAATCTGGAATTTTAGACCAGATACCATCATTTGAATTCTGGTGTTACGCCAACAAATATGGTAAACTGCCATAGGATTTTTGTAAACTGAATATTTTTTTTAAAACCTGCTTTTTAAAATGGAATACCAGCAGCCAAAAAAAATTGTATTTTGCCTGCAGTTGTTTGGTGGTGTGCTATAAATGTCAAATGAATGCAAAATTCAAGCCCTACAAACCAATTTGGGGACCAAATAAAAACCAGGATGGAGTGCATGTTTCTTGTTACAGTGCTGGGTCATGAATAGGAGATGCCAAAGTTTTCCTGTCCCTCGTTAGAATGCCAGGCCGGAATTAGGAGATGTCAAAGATATCCAGTCCATTGCTAGAGTGCCTGGTCATAACTGTAAGATGTCAAGGTTTTCCTGTCCCTCGTCACAGTAACAAGCTGTAAATGGAGATGTCACAGTTCTTCTGTCCCTTGTTGCAGTGCTGGACTGTGAATGAGAAATTTCAAGTTTCTCCTGTCCCTCATTAGAGTAGCAGGCTGTGAATGGAGGTGCCAAGGTTCTCCTGTCCCTTGTTAAGAGTCGTGAGTTGTGAATGGAGATACGAACATACGAAATTTGCCAGCAGATAAAGGCCTAGAGGTCTATCATGTCTGCTCGAATGTGCAGCTAGCACCCCTTATTCTGCAGCTGCCCCTCCCTTCCACCCTTCCCCTTCATTAACCCTCCCCCTTGTCCTGTCCCATCCTCGTTTGAAGGAATCCACTGTTCTACTGCATACCACTTCAGCAGGTAACGCATTCCACCCAGCCACCACCCTCTCTGTAAAAAAGTGTCTCCTCATCTCCCTCCTGAACCTTCCTCGCTCCAGTCTCATATCATGGCCCCTGGTGGCCCTCCCCTCCCTTACTTTGAACAGCCCCTCTGTACCCGTCTTGTTTATTCCTTTCGTGTATTTAAAGGTTTCAATCATGTCCCCCCTGTCTCTCCTCTCCTCCAGTGAGTACATGTTCAACTCCTTCAACCTCCTCTCATAGATAAGTCCCCAGCCCCTTGAGCATCTTTGTCACTCGCGCTGCACCCTCCAGTAACTTAATGTCCCTCTCAGATACGGACGCCAGTACTGCACGCAGTACTCCAGGTGTGGTCTAACTAATGACCCATACAGTGGCAGAATCACCTCCTCCCTCCTCGAGGATATACCCCTTGCAATACAACCCAGCATTTTGTTGGCCTTTGCAGCTGCCTTCCTACATTGTGCCGAGTTGTTCATTGACCCTGTAATGAGCACACCCAGATCCTTCTCCTCCTCTGTCTGAGTTAGCTACACTCCCCCTAGCTGGTAACTCCTCCTTGGGTTCTTCATCCCAAAATGCAGCACCTTGCACTTTTTGGCATTAAAGCCCAGTTGCCAGGTGTCTGACCAGGTTTCAAGCTTTGCCAGATCATCCTGCAACCCCTGCCATCCCCCCTAGGTCATCCACCACCGCGCCTACCTTGGTATCATCAGCAAACATGTCAAAGTTCTTTTGTCCCTTGTAAGAGTGACGCACTGTGAATGTGATATGTCAAAGTTCCTCGATCCCTTGTTAGAGTGCAGGGCTGTAAACGGAGATGTCAAGGTTCTTCTGTCCCGTGTTAGAGTGGTGGGCTATAAATGGAGCTATCCAAGCTCTAGTGTCCCTGAACAAAGTGCCAGGCTGTGAAAGTCGAGGTTCATCTGTCCCTTGTTAGACTAGTGGGCTATGAATATGTGATGTCATGGTTCTCCTGTCTCGTTACAGTGCCAGCATGTGAATGGATATATCAAAGTTCCCCTGACCCTCATTAGAGTGCATGGCTGTGAATGTGAAATGTGAAAGTCCCCCTGTCCCTTGCTACAGTGGCAGGCTGTGAATGGAGGTGCCAATGTTCTCCTGTCCCTTGTTAAAAGTGGTGGGCTGTGAAGGTGATATGTCAAAGTTCTCCTGTCCCTTGTTACAGTGGTAGGCTGTGAATGGAGATGTCAAGTTTCTCCTGTCCCTTGCTACAGTGGCAGGTTGTGAATGGAGGTGCCAAGGGTCTCCTGTCCCTTGTTAAAAGTGGCGGGCTGTGAAGGTGATATGTCAAAGTTCTCCTGTCCCTCATTACAGTGGTGGTCTGTGAATGGAGATGTCAAGGTTCTTCTGTCCCTTGCTAGACTGCTGGGCTGTGAATGTGAGATGTCAAAAGTGCTCCTGTCCCTTGTTAGAGTGCCTGGCTGCCTCAGGTATCAGCGGAGACTCCTTCCCTCTCCCCCTTGCTCCCGCTTTCCCTCCCCCAACAGCTTCCCATACAATTGCCTGAAATAATCATTTTTTGCATTGGCGTTGTTTGTTCCCTTCGCATTTATTCTGGTTTCATCAGGTTCTCTGTTTGTCTATTTTAATGTAATGGTGAATTGTGTCTGTCCTATGTGTTTATGTCTTCTGTTCCCCTCCCCCAGGTCACACCTGAAAACAAGCCTCCGCTCAGTGTGCCTTTCCCAGTCACCTCAATAAAGAATAGAGTGGAGGGTTGTGAAAGGGGATACCAAGGTTCTTCTGTCCCTTGTTGGAGTGCTGGGCTGTGAATGGAGAGGTCAAGGTTTTTCTGTACCTAGTTAAGGTGCTGGGCCATGACTGGGAGATGGCAAGTTCTCTCTCCTAGTGCTAGGCTGTGAATGAAGATGTCAAAGCTTGTCTGTCCCTTGTCAGAGTGCCAGGCTGTGAATGGGGGGTGACAAGGTTCTCCTGTCCATTGGTACAGTGCTGGGATGTGAATGGGAGCCGTTAAGGTTCTCCTGTCCCTTCTTGGAGTGCAAAGCTGGGGGATGTTAAGGTTCTCTGATCCCTCAGAGTACCAGGATGTGAATGGAAGATATCTGGTCTCTCAAGCAGCTGAGTGATGGACTGTGTACAAGTCACTGAAACAGCTAACTCGGAGCATTTCTAAAGAAAGATATCACTTAAGAAAAGTCACTCAGACACAGTTCCACTAAGGTACTCAGCTTGCTTACTAATCTCCTATGTGGAATGGCGTTGAAAGGAGTAGAACAGGTAACTGGTGTCCCAGGCATCATCAGGCATCAGCAGAAGGAAGCAAGGAAGCAGGGGACTCTGCCTGTCAACTAAGGCAAGGCCCCTGTTCACTACTGGCAACAGTCACTGCTGGGAATTGCAGAAGGTAAAAAGTAGGCCAAAACTGGGAATAGGAGCGACAAACTATCTAGGGTAGGAGTATGAAGACATTTAAACAAGGCATTGGGGAGCACATAGAGAAATAAACAAAAAAGGGGAAACTAGAAACACCCTATCAAGGGTAAAGGTACAAAAGTGTCTCCAGGTAACACAGGGAGAATAGAGGTTGAGAATTCTGGGAGTGGTGCAGTGCAGTGGCTGTGGGGTGGCAGTTTTATGAGAGACCTTCTGCAGACTGTGATGCTGCTCCATCTGCATGCACCTCCCTGGGCTGAGGGAGGTGGTTTCTAGATTCCAGGCCAAGTTGGCTAGGATTTGGGGGACCTCTTCCCCCACCCAGGGGCCACAAAGTCTGCCAGTGTTACCTCAGAGGATGCCAGGGAGCAGGAACACTGGACTATGGAGGGCTCTGGAAGGGTAATTGTGGTGGGTCAGAAGCACATTTCTTAACTGGTAGCACTACAAAATTTCTACACCACTCTGGTGGGGTGGAACTGCTGGGAGGAGGCACCAGTGGTAGTGATCAAGAGGATGTGGGGACTCTCCACAGTGAAAACCCCAAAGATGGTGGTAGAGGACCCCAGAGGAGGAAGCAACTTCTGGTGGGGGACTCGATTCTGAAGGGGACAGATTTAGGAATAAGAAAGGGGGGTCAGGTTAGATGCCTGCACTGTGCCACGGCCCAGAGGAATGGGAAGTGGATCCTGAGGATTGCCAGGGCAGCAGGATGGGAGGGAGAGCTGGATGTCATTGTCCACCTAGGGACTAATGACCTGGCTAGGGACGGGGCTGGGATAGTGCAGGGGGAGTTTACAGAGCTGGGGAGAAGTCAGATAATGCTCTCAGTGGCTTTCACAGAGGTGCTGGCTGTCTACGACAGGGGGAAGGAGAGGGATCTCTATACCAGGAACTTCAACTCATGGCTGAAGAAATAGTTCGGAGAAGGAGGAGTTCAGCTATAATGGGGACTGAGGATCCACCTGGGATGATAAGGGCCTATATAGGGGTAATGGCCTGCATCCATCTGGGAGGGGAAACACAGTCCTCAGTGGATAGTTTAAATGTTACTTTGATGAACATTAAACTAGCTGAGGGGGTAGCAGAAGGAATTGGGAAGATAAAAGCTGCCCCCCCTCCACACAGGCTGAAGTAGAGAGTAAGGAGAAACCCAAGTGGAGAGGAATTCCGTAGGGTGCAACTTAATAAATGATGAAGGGTGGTAGAGAAGAAGGGAGAAGGGAACAGTAGTATTAAACAGATGGGAAGGAAGGGCAAAAAGGAAAAAAAAGGGGGGACAAGCAGAGTGGAAACAAAATCTGGAAGGCCATGTGTGCAAATGCTAGAAGTCTAGGAAATAAGATTCCGGACCTAGAGACCATCATGGCAGAGGCCAAACTGGATATTGTGGCCATTACCAAGTCATGGTACATTGAAAACCATGACTGGAACATGGCCATAACAGGCTACATTCTGTTCAGAAAGGACTGAGTGGGAAGGAAAGGAAGGGGTGTGGTGCTTTATGTGAAGAAAAGCATAAACGTGACAGAGATACAGGGAATGCAGGGGGACGCAGAGGCACTGTGGGTCACCATGGCGACGGGAATGGAGTCACTATTCGCACTGGGATGACCTACAGACCTCCAGTACAGAGCATCTGAGCGTATCGGGGGGGGGGGGGGCACCACAGAGAAGGAACAGTGGGTCAAAGGAGGGATCGGGGGAGGGGGCAAGCTAGACAGGAAGCCAGCTGATGAGGGGTGGACGCTGGTAGGCCTAGCAAAAGAGGAGCAGCAGTAGGCAGGAGGGAGGAGAAAACACATTATAAGGCAAAGAGGGTTGGGAACATGCTTGCTGTACTAGCGACCCGGGGGAAGAGGACACAGGAGGAGATTGCACAAGGGATAATACTCACGAAGAGGAGGGAGTGAGGGGCATTACTAGTGGAAAGATTGAGCATGGCGTGGCAGGGGGAAGGATAATACTCAGAGAGGTGAGGAGGAGAGGAGGTTGGCAGTCAAACAGGGGAGGGAGGAGGGTCTCAATTGAGAAGGGCAGGGGGAGACACTAGGGCAAATGGTAAAAGCACCATCTTGAGTGGCCCCGGGAATGAGAACCTTGGTGTGGTGGCGTTGGGCACAAGGAAAGAGGAGGGGGGTGTTCTGGTGTTGGGGGACTCCATACTCAAGGGGATAAGATGGGGCAGCAAGGGGGAGTGGCACAGTCAGATATGGGTGGAGTCCATACCTGGATTAAAGGCAGACAAGGCAGGACAGGCAATCCTAAGGTGTGCAAGGAGGGGTAGGAGGAAACTGCACATTGTGGTACATGTGGGGGACAAATGACCTAGCAGGGGAAACAGTGGAGGTAGCAAGAGAGAGGTTTGAGGAAGTGGGAAGGTTGTGTGAGGAAACGGAGGAGTCTGTGGCCTTCTCAGAGGCGCCCCCAGTACCCTGCGCACGTACAGTGAGAAAGGAGAGGATTAGGGAGTTGAACACATTGTTAGTTGAATGGTGTCAAACTAAGGGATATAGGGTTGTGGGCGGCTGGGGCAGTACCTGGGATAATAACAACCTGTTTGCAAGCGATAGGCTGCACCTGAGTAGGGAGGGGAAGGAGGTATTAAAGCAAGGACTGGGGAGGTATATTGCAACAAAGGTGGATTTAAACTAGATTGGGGGGTGGCAAGTGGACAGCAGGTAGGCAGGGATCCAATAGAGTGAAGTCACAGCCTACCCCCCAGGCTAGCAAGGAAGGACTCGGAGCGGCTGAAAAGAGAGGGAGTAGAAGGGAGGAGATGGAGGGTGAGGAAGGGAAGGGGGCAGGATGGAGGGTGGTCTCATTGAATGTGAGAAGCTTAGGCAACAAATCAGCTGAGCTACAGGCACTCTTGGCAGTGTGGAGGGTGGATATTGCAGCTGTCATGGAAAACGTGGGCAACTGAGCACCAGGACTGGGATCTGGCAATCCCAGGGTCACAAATTATACAGGAAGGACCATAAGGAGGGAGGGTGGGTGGCAGTCTATGGAGGATGGGATCAAATGCACAAGGGACGAGGGAAGAAAGGAGACAGAGGCAATCTGGCTGCAGCTCCTAGACTCAAGGGTCAGGGGTGAGGATTGAGGGTGGTATACAGGCCGCGTCCCAGTCTAAGGAACTTGACAGGGAATTAGCGGGACAAATTAGAAGGTATGTAGAAAAGGGAAGGTGGTCATCGTGGGGGATTTCAACTTGCCGGGGGTTGACTGGAGCATTCCGGTCACCTCCAGTGCTAGGGAGCAAGTGCTCCTGGACGCGATCCAGGAGAGTCTCCTGACACATTTGGTCAGTGTACCTACTAAGCTAAAGAACACTTTAGATCTGGTATTGTCAAATGGGAAGGCAGTAAGGGAAATAAGGGCGGAGGACCCACTAGCCAATAGTGATCACCAAACGCTGTGGTTTAATATCACCATGTGCGGGAAGCCAGAGAAGTCATTAACCCAGGTGGTAAACTTCAGGGGGGTGGACTTTGGGAGGATGTGGGAAGTACTGAAAGGGTAACTGGAGGTCATAAAGCAGGAGATGGATGTGGAGCAGAAATGGGATATTATTAAATGTGGAATTACAAAGGCAATGGAAGCCTGCACCAAGACACAGAGTAAGAGGAGCAGAGCAAGGGAACCATGCCGGTTGAACAGCGAGGTAGTGGAGGTGGTGAGAGCAAAACGAGAGGAACATCAGAGGTATAGGAGAACAGGAAAGGAAGGGGACAGGAAGGAATATGCAAGATGGTCCAGGGAGGTGACCAGAAAAGTGAGAGAAGCCAAGCCCCAGAGAGAGCTGAGATTAGCGCTGGGAATTAACAGGGGGAGAAAGACTCTTTCAGATACACATCAGGAGAAAAGGAAGTGCAAGGAGACAATAGTGAGGATAGAAAAGGGTGGGGAGTGGACGGAAAGGGGAGGAACAGGTGGAAGCACTGAATGAATACCTTTGCTCAGTGTTCATGGAAGAAAAGGGGGAACCACTACTATCATGGGCTGGGGAGGGGGACGGGGGTGGGGAGGAGGCGACAGATGGAAGAATTGAGGGAGGTAGAGTCCTAGAGGGACTGAGGGCACTGAGGGTAGACAAGGCACCAGGGCTGAATGGTATCCATCCCAGGGTGCTGAGAGAGATGGCAGAGGTGTTGGCAGAGCCACTGGTGGATCTGTACAGCACCTCACTGTAGTCAGGATGTGTGCCACTGGACTGGAGGATGGCACGTAGTGCCATTACACAAGAGTAGACCAAGGGATCAACCGGGTAATTATCGTCCGTAAGTCTCAATCCTTCATAGTGTGCAAACTCAAGGAAATGATACTAAAGGAAAGACTGGTGTCGTACCGGAGGACAACATCCTCCAGGATGTGAGGCAGTATGGGTTAGTTTCAGGGAAGTCTTGTCAAACCAACCTGATACAATATTATGACCAGGTGACAGGTGAACTGGATAAGGGTTATGTGGTGGATGTTCTTTACTTGGACTTCAGCAAGGCCTTCGATTCAGTGCCTCATGGACGATATGGGGGAAGCTAGCTGATGTAGGGGTAGGGCAAAATGACAAACTGGATTACAAGCTGGCTGAGTGGGAGGCTGCCGTGGGTGATGGTGGGAGGGGCTCTCAACTCCAAGGTCGGTGACAAGCGGGTGCCACGGGCTCTGTGCTCGGACCGGTATTATTTGGGCTCTTCATATCAGACATTGCGCACAGGGTGGTGAGCAAGGTAAGTCTGTTTGCAGACGACACCAAAATGGGAGCAGTGGTGGATGGAGTGGAGTGGAGGAATGGAAGCAGCTGCAGGGGGACCTAAGCAAGCTAGAGGAGTGGTCAGAGAGGTGGCAGCTGGGGTTCAATGCAAAGAAGTGTAAGGTTATACACTTCAGGGTGAAGAACCCAAGGAGAGAATACTGGTTGGGAAGGGTTAAGCTGGGGATCATTGAGGAGGAGAAGGACCTAGCAGTAATGGTAACAGGGACCATGAACAACACTGCCCAGTGCAGGAGAGTGGCTGCAAAAGCAAACAAAATGCTAGGGTGCATAGTGATTCGGTTTTCGTCCAGGTGAAGAGAGGTGATCTTGCCCCTCTACAGGTCGCTAGTAAGGCCACACTTGGAGTATTGTGTGCAGTTTTGGAGACCATACCTGAAGCGTGATATCAGGCTACTGGAAAGGGTGCAGAGAAGGGCAACGAAGATGATATGTGGAATGGAAGGGAGAAACTATGAGAGCAGGCTGGGAGACCTGAATATGTACACCCTGGAAGACAGAAGGGACAGGGGGAACATGATAGAGACATTCAAGTATCTGAGGTGAATCAATAAGGATGGGGTAGATGGGTCTTTAAGCTAAGAAGGGAGGGACACCGAGGGCACGGAGCTAAGAACAGAGGGGAAGATTTAGGAGGAAATGAGGAATACTATTTCAATGAAAGGTGGTAGCAAAATGGAAAGCACTACTAGAATGGGTGGTATCATATGAATTCGTGAACAGCTTTAAAGGGCATGGGACAGGGAGCAGGAGAGTCAGAGTGGGGTTAGTGGAGGGCAGCATTGGGATGACAAAGGAAGGGAGGTGGGGCAGTTGCAAACTGGAGGTGCTAGCTGCACACTCAAGCAGACTTAGATAGACTGGGTGGTCTGTTTCTACTGGCACATTCCTTATGTTCAGTATGTTCGTACAGCAGCAGCAATTAAATAAGGTACTGGTGGAAGCTACTGGTATGATGGCAGAAAGGGGGTGCTGCTGGTGGGGACTTGAACCTACTACATGTAGATTGGAGCCTCCAAGCAGCAGCAGCTTCATCTAAAAGTAGGGACATCCTGGACTCCCTTCAGGGGGCGTTCATCAGGTAACTAGTCAGAAAGCCCACTTGTGATGGGGCATACTGGACCTAGCACTGGCTAACAGGGACAAAGTTGCAGACGGCCAGGTTGGAGGCCACCTGGGGACCAGTGATTACCATACAGTGTGGTTCAATATAAGGATGGCTGCAGAATCGAACCACACAAGGGCGAGGGTCCTGGACTTCAGAAAGGCAGATTTTATAAAGATGGGTGAATTCCTCAGGGATGACCTGGTGGGGGGGATGGCCTGGGTGGAGTGGAGGAGCAGTGAGTGAAGCTAAAGGGAGCATAATAAAGGCAGCAAACCTTTGCATCAAACAAGTGAGCAAAAGCAAGAGGAAAATGAGACCACTATGGTTCTAAAAAGTGGTGACTGAAAAGGTAAAAGCTAAAAGGGTAGCATTCAGAAGTTATAAAAAGATACAGGAGGAGGAGGAGGATAGGGAGGTGTATCAGGGGAAACAGGGAAGCAAGGAAAGCAGTAAGGAGTGTAAAGGCACAAGCAGAAGAGAGAGCAGCCCAGGAGGTAACGAAAGGGGACAAGACATATTTAGGTATGTAAATGAAAAGAGGAAGACCAGGGATGGGATTGTAAGGTTAAAAGGAAGGGATGGGGTTGTGCAGAGCGGCACTAAGAAAAGCAGACATCCTTAACAAATACTTTGTTCAGTAGAAAGGAGGGGGCCACAAAAAAGTAACAGAAACTTTGGAGGGAGGAGGAAGACACTAGTTGTTTTGATGAAAAGAGCCTGAAGGACTCACTAATCTGAAGGCGGGCAAGTAGTGAGGCAAGACAGGGTGCATCCAAGGATACTGACGGAGATCAGAGTGGTGCTGGCTACCTCTGACAGTCTTAGTTAATAGCTCACTGGAAACGGGCGGTTCCGGAGGACTAGAGGAGGTAGATGCAGCCCCACTTCACAAAAGTGATAGCAGAGAGGAGGTTGGCAATTACCCATATATATATATATTCACGTATAAGTCGACCTCGCATATAAGTTGATCCCCCTTTTTCTTGTGGATTTTAGCAGATTGTTAAATATGTCTCACATACAGGTTGACACCCACCTCCCCTTTACTTAATATATAGTTTCTGGTACACCGCAGCACCACCAGGAGTCTTACTCTTTCCTCCCTTTCTTTCCTTCCTCTGAAAAACACACAGTATACCCTTCCTAACCCACTCTCACCAGCATAACACACTAGTGCTAACGGTACCGCTTTCCCTAACTCACCCTCACCAACACAACACAACACACTAGTGCTAACGGTACCACTTTCCCTACCCCCCCCACCAGCACAACACACTAGTGCTAATGGTGCCACTTTCCCTAACCCCTCACCCAACACACAACATACTGAGGTACCCATAGTACTGCTTTCCTAATCCCTCACCAGCACAACACACTAGTGCTAGGCAGTGCCGTTTCCTAACCCACCCTCACCAGCACAACACACTAGTGCTAACGGTACCTTTCCTACCCCTCCCCACCAGCACACACACCACACTAGTGCCAACGGTACCACTTTCCCTAACCCACCCTCACCAGCACAACACACTAGTGCCAGCGGTACCACTCTCACTAACCCACCCTCACCAGCACAACACACTAGTGCTAATGATACCACTTTCCCTAACCCACCCTCACCAGCGCAACACACTAGTGCTAACGGTACAACTTTTCCCTACCCTTCACCACCACAACACACTAGTGCTAACGGTATCATTTCTCCTAACCCACCCTCACCAGCACAACACACTAGTGCTAACGGTGCCACCTTCCCTAACCCACCCTCACCAGCACAACACACTAGTGCTACGGTACCACTTTCCCTAACCCGCCTCACCAGCACAACACACTAGTACTAACAGTGCCACTTTCCCTAACCCACCCTCACAGCCAACACCTGTGTAAATAGTACCTCTTCCCTAACCCATCCTCACCAGCACAACACATTAGTGCTAACGGTACCGTTCTCACTAACCCCCTCACCAGCATGACACACTTGAGCTAACGATACCACTATTCTTAACCCACCCTCACCAGCACAACACACTAGTGCTAACAGTACCACTTTCCTAACCTCCCTCACCAGCACAACATATAGTGCTAATGGTACCACTTTCCTAACCCCTCACCAGCACAATACACTAGTGCTAACAGCACCACTTTCCCTAACTCCCTCTCACCAGCACAACACACTAGTGCTAACAGTACCGCTCTCACTAACCCACCCTCACCAGCACAACACACTAGTGCTAATGATACCACTTTTCCTAACCCACCCTCACCAGCGCAACACACTAGTGCTAACGATACCACTATTCTTAACCCACCCTCACCAGCACAACACACTAGTGCTAACAGTACCACTTTCCCTAACCCTCCCTCACCAGCACAACATAATAGTGCTAATGGTACCGCTTTCCCTAACCCCCCTCACCAGCACAATACACTAGTGCTAGCACCCTTTCCTAACTCCTCTGCACAGCAACACACTAGTGCTAACAATGTGCCGCTCTCACTAACCCACCCTCACCAGCACAACACACTAGTGCTAATGATACCACTTTCCTAACCCACCCTCACCAGCGCAACACACTAGTGCTAATGGTACAACTTTCCCTAACCCCCCTCACCAGCACAACACACTAGTGCTTAAAGTACCACTCTCCCTAATCCCCCTCACCAGCACTACACACTAGTGCTAACAGTATCATTTTCCCTAACCCACCCTCACCAGAACAACACACTAGTGCTAACGGTACCACCTTCCCGAACCAACCCTCACCAGCACAACACACTAGTGCTAACGGTACCACTTTCCCTAACCCACCCTCACCAGCACAACACACTTGTTAATGGTACCGCTTTCCCTAACCCACCCTCACCAGCACAACACACTAGTGCTAACAGTACCACTTTCCCTAACCCTCCCTCACCAGCACAATACACTATTGCTAACAGTATCACTTTTCCTAACCTCCCTCACCAGCACAACACACTATTGCTAATGGTACCACTTTCCCTAACCCTCCTCACCAGCACAACACACTACTGCTAATAGTACCACTTTCCCTAACCCAACCTCACCAGCACAACACACCAGTGCTAACGGTACCACTTTCCCTAATCCACCCTACCAGCACAAGTCACTGAAGTTCTGTGTCCATATTTCATTTATTTATTTTGTCATTTTTTATGTACAGTACTGTTTAATTGAGGGCCCCAAGACACCCGATCCACAAATGCCGAGAAACACATGGTGCTGATACACTGATCAGCTGCCCGATTAGTGTCCCTAACCACCCCAAACCAACTTTACCAATACAAGTCTTGCACAAATTGTCATGCACCTCTTGGATAAACTGCTGTATGTGCAAAATACTACTGCAAAAAATCCTGTTGCTGTACTTTTGATGCCACGTGTTGCTGCGTCCCCCAAATGCTGAATACTGAACGATCATTCCCATCACTGCCTTTACTCTCCCATGCTCTCGCAAAAGCAGACATGAATTTGTACAAATAAGACAGCAGGGTTCATTGCAAGAAATTAAAAGTGCACAAAATTATTTTGTTTTATAATACAATAAAGGGCTCTCAAACAGCAGTGAGTTAAGTACCAGGACGTCAGAAGAGTGACTGGAAAACAAGCAAGAATTAAATCTGTTGCAGCTACCAGTAAATGTACTGTGATAGTAATGGGCTCTCAAACTGTAGTAAAAGCTCTGCAGATCAATCAGCCCCACATATAAGCTGAGTCTCCATTCTTCAGTGCCTGTTTTTGGCACTGAAAACTCAACTTATACGCGAGTATCTATGGTATATGCCAGTCAACCTGACATCGGTGGAGGGAAAAATTAATGGAATCACTGCTGAAGGAAAGGATTGTGAAATTTCTTGAATCCAGTGGGTTACAAGACCAGAAGCATCATGGGTTCACAGGGGGGAGGTCATGTCAAACCAATCTAATAGATTTATTTGACCGAGTGACAAAAGAATTAGATCAGGGTGGAACGGTGGACGTGGCCTACCTCGATTTTAGTAAGGCTTTTGACACCATTCCACATAGAAGACTAGTAAGCAAGCTGGAGAGCTTAGTAGTGGTTCAAAGGTGCTAAACTGGATAAGAAATTGGTTAGGGGATAGGTGACAGAAGATGGTGAAAAACAGAGTTCACTCAGACAAGGGAGGGTGACCAGTGAGGTGCCTCAGGGATCAGTGCTGGGACTGGTTCCTTTAACGTCTTTGTAAGTGACATTACAGAGGAGTTGGAAGAGAAGGTCTGCCTCTTTGTGGATGACACTAAGAAAAATTACTCACCTTAGTAATGTTGTTTCTTCTAATGAGTCTTGCTATATTCTGACAGTAGCAGTGAGTCCCAACCTTGAACTGCCCGGAGATGAAGAGTTAACTTTCCATGCCAGGCATGGAGCTGAGCTCGAGCTCGGTTGAGACTCTGTCTGTTGCTGTTTAAACTCAAACCGTCAGATCTTCTGAGCTAAACTCACTAAGGTCCTGTGTGGAAGCTGTAAACCTACACTAGCTAACTGGCTACTAAACATAAAACACATTTTTGGTCCCAAACAAAGACTCGAGTCAGGAGACCCAAAATGAAAACACAACACCAACTCACCCCAAGAAAGAAGAATTGAAAACAAAAAGGTGGGCACCTACTAAGTGCCAACTGCACTGCCACCCACATCCAAAAACAGAGGTTCTGAGAGGGGCAGGCAGGGGAGGTCAGAATATAGCAAGACTCCATTAGAAGAAACAACATTACTAAGGTGAGTAATTTTTTCTTCAAACAACATGAAGTCTTGCTATATTCTGACAGTACGCAACTACAAAGCAGTACCTCCATGGAGGAGGGACAGAACCTACAAGAAATAGGCTCTGAAGCACAGCTGTGCCAAACCGAGCATCACTCCTAGCCTGGATGTCCAGGGAGTAATGCTTGGTAAAAGTGTGAACTGTTTTCCAGGTAGCTGCTTGACATATCTCTAGAATAGGGATGTCCCTGGCAGCAGCCAGGGAAGCAGCTGTACCTCTGGTAGAGTGAGCCCTCAGGCCTGAGGGAGGAACCTTACCCAGTTTTTCACAGCAAAATTGGATACAAGAGACAATCCACCTGGCAATGGATCTTTTAGTGGCAGGTTTCCCTTTACCAACCTCACCATAAGTGAGGAACAGTTGGAGGGAGTCAAACCTGTGACCCTAGTCGCTCTATGTGAGTAACTAAGGGCTCTTTTCACATCTAAACTGTGCAGCCTTCTCTCCAAGAAGAGGAATGGTCAGTGAAGTACACTGGAAGAGACATAGATTGATTAAGGTGGAAATCTGAAACCACCTTAGGCAAGAACTTCCTGTTAATCCTGAGGACCACCTTATCTCTATGAAAGGAGATAAAATCAGGCTCCACTGACAAAGCTTGTAATTCACTTATGCGTCTGGCAGAAGTGATGGCTACCAGAAACACAGTCTTCCAAGTCAAGTACTTAAGCTCTGCCGAAGACAAAGGCTCAAAAGGGGGTTGCATAAGCTGAGCAATGCAAACATTAAGGTCCCAGGCAGGGGCAGGGTCCTTGAATGGAGAGTTGGTGTGAAGCAGTCCCTTGAAAAACTTGGAGAATACAGGGTGAGCTGAAAGAGAAGAGGGCTTACCTGCTGAAATAAAAGCAGACACAGCTGCCAGATGCACTTTCAGTGTAGCTGGTCTCAGCCCCAAGCTATTTAAGTGGACCATATAATCAAGGACCGTGGGCAGATCAGCAGATTCGGGGGAAATATGCTTCCCAGAGCACCATATGGAAAATCTTTTCCATTTGGAATTATAAGTAGCCCTGGTGGAAGGTTTTCTAGAAGCCTTCAGGATATCCATTACACCTTGGGAGAGGTGTAAATCAGCAAACTCTAACTCTTCAAGAGCCAGGCCTTGAGATTGAGAGATTTGAGGTTGGCACCAAACCCTCCCTGAGCACAGGTTAACAGGTTGTAATTCCTGGGAAGACACAGGGAAGATGGACTGCTAAGGACAGTAGGAGTGGATACCAGGGCTGTCTGGCCCAGTCTGGAGCAATCAGGATCATCTTGCAGGGTTGAGATCTGATTTGACTAGCACTTTGAACAGGAGAGGAAGGGGGAAAAAGCATAGAAACTTCCCTTCCCAATTGAGAACTAAGGCATCCAGGGACTGAGCCCAACACTGGGGCCTGCAGCAAAAAGGGGAAGTTGGTGATTGTCTGGGGCTGCAAAAGATCTATCGGGGTGCCCCATCTGGAAAATATCACCTCCAAGACCAGGGGATCCAGTGACCATTCGTGATGGCCCTGGGAAATCCTGCTGAGAGCATCTGCCGGGACATTGTCCTTGCCTGGGAGGTGAACTGCTGTGAGGGAGGTGTTCAGGGAGTAAGCCAGAGACCACAACTTCATTGCTTCGGTGCACAAGGCCGTAGACTGAGTGCCTCCTTGCTTGTTGATGTACCACATTGTGGTGGTGTTGTCTGTTCTGACCTGTACAACTCTGTCTGAACAGATTTGGAAAAGAAAGCAGCGTGCTAGAAATACTGCTCTGAGTTCCAACAGATTGATGTGGAGCAGAGATTCCTGAGGGACCACAACCCCTGGGTGGTGAGGTCGCCCATGAGCCCCCACCCCAAGAGGAGGCATCTATAGTAAGGATTAAAGAGTGAGACTGGTGACAAAGGGAACCCCTTGTCTCAAATTGTTCTGATCCTGCCACCACTGTCGGGCCTGGATCAGGGTTCAGTTACTGGGATCAGTTTGGTCAGAGGGTCCTTCCTTTGAGACCAAAAGGCTCTCAAATGGAACTGAATGTCCCTCATCTGAAATCTTGCTCCCTGCACTACTGCTGTAGAAGCAGCCATGTGCCCCAGGAGCTGTAGAAAATGCCTTGCTGGTCGAGACACCTGCAGGGTGAATGAGGAGGCCAGAGAGACCAGGGTCCTTGCCCTGTCCAGGGGAAGGAAGGCTCTGGCCTTCTCTGTGTCTAACTCTGCACCTATGAAGGTGAGGAGCTGGACAGGCTCTAGAACTGACTTTGGAAGATTTAGAAGGAAACCCAAAGAAGTGAGCAGTTGCTGAGTTATCTGTAAGTGTAACTTGACTTGGTCTGGGGACTGGCCTACTATGAGCCAGTCGTCCAGGTAAGGGAAGATGGCAATCTTTGCCTTCTTAGAGAAGCAACTACCACTGCCAGGCATTTTGTGAATACCCTTGGAGCAGAGGTGAGGCCAAAGGGCATTGCTCTGAACTGGTAATGGCCTGAGGGCAGCTCGAACCTGAGGTACTTTCGCTGGGAGCTTCTGATGAGAATATGGAAGTAGGCATCCTTGAGGTCCAGGGACACTAGCCAGTCCCCTGGCCTTAAAGAGGGTAGAATAATTCCCAGAGTCACCATTTTGAATTTTGGTTTTAAAAGGTGCTTGTTAAAGTATCTAAGATCCAGGATGGGCCGCCATTCTCCTGTCTTTTGGGGTAAGGAAGTACCTGGTACAACCCTTTGCCCTGGTGTAGAGTGGAACCCTTTCCACAGCTCTGAGAGCTAGGAGGAAGAGACCTCTGCCTCTAAGGCAAGTGCCTCTGATGGATTTGCAGGTGGAAGGATCTGGTTCTTATCTTTGGAAACTTTTGAAGCTGAGAACCAGTCCCTGGCTTACTACTTCAGGACCCATTTGTCTGATGTCAGAGACTCCCAGTCCTGGACAAAATAAGCCAGCCTGCCCCCTACAGGTAGCTGAGAATCGGCCCTGGCAACCCCATCAGGGTGCCTGTTTGGCAGGGGCTTTGGGCTGAGGGGTGGAAGCAGGCCTGCTAGAAGCCAGTCTGCCTCTCCCTCTAAAGAACCCCTCTGGGCATAAGCAGAAGAGAGGTCTGGGCTTAGTAAGGCCTATGAAAAGGCCACCCCTGCCCCTGGGAAGCTGCCTTTGAGGGTGGCCTGCCTTTCCTTGGCCTGTGCATACTATGGGTGGACCTATACTCATCCATTTTCTTCATGTAATTCTCTGTTTGCTCCCCAAACAGAAGAATTACCAACAAGGAAAATCCATGGCCTTAGTCTGGGTATCCTGTGACAGGCCAATACATCTGAGCCAAGCCATTCTTGAAGTGCCACAGATGTAGCCATGACTCTAGATGACACATCATTGGAGTCTACTGCAGCATGGAATTGCACCTTGGATGCCTCAATACCATCAGCAGCCACCTGCTCCAGCTCCTTGGCAAGCTGGCCAGGGACCTGTTTTGCTAGGGCCATAACAGTGTCCCATCTGGATTTCTGATACCTAGCAGTATAGGCCATATAATTGGCCTGTCTGAGTCCCAAGGATGCTGCCATGTACTGTTTCTTTGCAATGGCATCAATCCTCCTGGAGTCCTTGTCCGGGGGGTGTGAAGCCAAGGGAATGTTTGCCTTATCACAGGCTGCAGCCTGCACTACCCTAACATGGCTGCATTGTTGTGTAAGGAACTCTGTGTCTGAGCCTGACAATGTATACCTCTTGTCCATTCTTTTATCCACAGGAGGTATAGTGTTAGGAGTCTTTAAAATCTTAAATGTCTGTTTCTCAAAAGATTTGTTCAAGGGAATAGACAGCCTCCTAGACTCTGGGATATCCATCATTTCCACATAGTCAGGCTCCTCCTGGTCATCCACAGCTTCTTCCATAGGAAGCTGGAGGGTTTCAGCCACTTTTTTATAAAACATGAAATGGGAGGGGGACTCAGAAAGCCTAGGAGGAGACACTCCTGAAGGTCTGTCTGGGGAGATGTCCGGGTCAATGGGCACATCCAGACTTTCAAATCCACATTCACTTTCCTCATACTCCTCCTCCTCCTCCAGTTCATAAAATTCCTCTAAATCATACTCTTGAACTGGTGGAACCGGCCGAACCGAGCGCCTGCCCACAATGGTGCAGTTGGTCAAGCTGAAAGCGACTGAACAATTTTGATCGCTTTGGCTATTTCTTCAGCGGTTGGAGAGGAAAGTTTTGGCTCCACACCAGCTGATTTTTCTTTTTTAGTTCTTTTAGCCGGAACCGACTCCTCAGAATCGGCTCTCCTTTTGCCTGAAGAAGTCTCGCCCTGGTCAGAGGGCACTCCTTATGGTTCGATTTGAACCGAACCGGGCTGGCCATCCGGTTCAGCGGACTTTTTGGCCTCCCTTTCCCTGAGCCTACCAGCTCTCTTTTCTAGGGTAGCTGCAGGGAAATTTTTGCAAATCTGGCAGTCTGCAATGAGGTGGTCAAACCCCAGACAATAAACACAGGTGGTGTGGGGGTCAGCCTTGGCAAAAACTTCCCCACACACACACTGCAGTGTTGAAACCCAGTGGGTCTGTTTTTTCTTTTGGGTTTCTCAGACATAGTGCCAGTCCTAACCAAACTTACCCTTTTATGGCAATCCGCCAGGCAAGACCCTCTTATCGGTTCCCAACCGTGTCACGGGTTGTGGAAAAAAACGTAATAAAATCCGCTCTTTTTAGAACCGATAAGAACCGGTAACCACACTCTAAAAGCACAATTTAAGATTTTTTAAACAACTTGATCAGTTCAAACCGAACCGATAAACCGTTTACAAGTTCCACACAGAACGAATAAAATAAAACCTATCTAGTACTCACAAATACCACAGACAGAGACTGAACCGACAGGTTACGGTTTAAATTCGGTCGAAAACCAAGAAAAGTGGTACTTTAACCGACAAATTGAACCGAGCAGAAGGAGAAATCTCCGGAGCGACTGTTCAGTGAGGCGGAGTAAAGAATCTGACGGTTTGAGTTTAAACAGCAACAGACAGAGTCTCAACCGAGCTCGAGCTCAGCGTTCCATGCCTGGCATGGAAAGTTAACTCTTTCATCTCCGGGGCAGTTAGAAGGTTGGGACTCACTGCTACTGTCAGAATACAGCAAGACTTCATGTTGTTTGAAATCTGCAATAGGGTGGACACTCCAGTTGGGTGGAAAGGATGAGCAGAGAACTGAAAAAGCTAGAGGAGTGGTCAAATATATAGCAGCTGGGTTTCAATTGAAAAAAGTGCAAAATAATGCACTTAGGGCACAGAAACCTAGGGGCAGAATACAAAATAGGTGGAGTGGTAGTGACGTCTACCAAGCAGGAAAGAGATCAGGGGTAATCATATTAGATGACCTAAAGGTAGCCAGGTAGTGCAACAAGGGAGCTGTGAGCTAGTGGGATGCTGGGGTGTATAGGGAGAAGTAACACCTGCAGAAAGAGGGAGGTGGTGTTGACTCTGTATAGATCATTGGTAAGACCCCACCTAGAGTACTGTGTCCAGTTCTGGAGACCACATCTCCAGAAGGACATAGACAGAGTGGAGGCGATCCAGAGGAGGGCAACTAAAATGGTGCAGGGTCTGCATCGAAAGCCTTATGAGGAGAGACTAAAGGACCTCAATATGTACACCCCGGAAGAGAAAAGAAAAAGGGAGGATATGATAGAGACCTTTAAATTCCTCAAGGGAATAAATGAGGTACAGGAGGGAAGTATTTTTCAGAAGAAAAGGTGCTCAAGAACAAGGGGACATGCTATGAAGCTGGAGGGGTTGATTCAGGAGAGGTGTGAGGAAGTACTTCTTCACAGAAAGAGTGGTGGATTTCTAGAATAGCCTTCCAGCGGAGGAGGTGGTGGGGCAAAAACAGTGGTGGGGTTCAAGAATGCATAATGCAGGCACAAGGAAATCATAGTGGAAAGGAAAGGAGGAGGGAGAAAGAGCTGTAGATCAGGTAGGGTCTGTGGTGATACTGTAGGTACAGAAAAATGGGCAGATAGTGTGGGCCAAGCGTGCGTATCTGCCATCAGATTCTAAGTTTCTGTGTTTCACTGACTTAGTTGATATTAGCAATGGACTTTTCAGCTTGCAGCCCCACAAGCCCTCAACAGGCCCAGAATTGTGATTTCCAGGTATGATAGATGGCTGGTGAGGAATGTTTGTCATGAGTAAGCAGTAAAAGTCTATTTGCTAATGCCAATGATCACTAGTGGCCATTAAACTAACCACTAGATTATGGCTGTCTGCCCAGTGCAGTTGTGTTAAGTGGCCATCATTACAGGAGCTTCTTACCGTCCTCGAAAAATGTTGATTTGATTTGTTCTGTTATACCTTATTCCTCGTACATCCCCCAATGCACATATCCACCCACTGCGATTCGTCGGGGGGGAAGAAGCAGGCATGGGTGGTGCTGCCATACTGATTTGTATGGCTTCGTTCTGCAGGTAAGTATGCTAGACATGCAGATGTATATTTGTGGGCATGATCCAGAAGAGTTACAGTGCAGTAACAGCACTGAGAACAAAAATGAACATCCAATGATAAACGGGACAATACAGAACAGGTTGGGGCGCAGCAATAAATATGAAACTTCCATGAACAGTTTGAAAGCTAACAAAACACACAAATGTCTAGCAGATGATCCACTACTGGGCATGCGGTCATGCGCTGATATACACACGCCTCGGTGTGTGTTGCGACGCATGAGGCCGCAGGTCGAGTGCGTTCAACCACCCAAAGCTTGCATTTATTGGAGCAGGAGCACACACCCTGTAGTGGATTTATCTGTCTTATAAAATGGCCCAAACAGTTTTGCAGGGGGTGGGGAATAGAAAGAAGTGTAGGTGTACAGTCATTGTGCGATAATGCATGGTCATGGGCTGTGTTCACCCAATCAGGTGGCAGTATTTTTATTGATTTTTCTTTTCTCACCATTATATATATAAAACATGGGTGAGAATGAGATAGTAGAAATAGCTTCATGAGCTATACTTGACACTCCTGACCGGCGAAGAACTGGTGTTTAGGTGTTTTTTGGTTTTGTGATAGAAATTATAAATTACAAAAGGAAAAATAGTATAAAATGTAAACTGTGACACTGCGAGCATCTCATTCACACCTCTGTCAGTTTGATTTGCACAACAGGTGTTTAGGTGGTTTTGTGATAGAACTAGGGGATATGTCAAGGGCTGCATGAAAATAAGCCATTTATTTTTTGCGTCAGGTTTTGACTTCTGTTGACTTTATGAGTGGCAGAGCCACAAGTGAGGTCTATGGAGATCAAACCCTGATACAAAAAAATTAATGGTTTATTTCCACGCAGCCCATGGCATATGTCATTTATGGCATGGGAATAAAATGACCGACTGTCATAAGTTTCTGGCTATTTTTTAAATAAATCTTACTCTGCCCAGCTCAGCGCGGGATTATTTTCTTAGCAGGTCTGGATCAAAACGTTCCGGTGTCACAGACTTCGGATGAGCCATGAGGTGTCTTGCTATATTTGACCTCTTCTGACCTCACTCATGGCTTCGCCACTTGTAAGAACAGGGGGTCGAGAATAGTTCATGAAGATATTTCTACTATCTCACTCTCACCCTTGTCAAATCCAATCTACATATATCTTTATATAAATCTATAGTTTTAAATTTATAAAGCAGGTTAAAAGAAAATCTAGCAATCTGACTGGCTATGAACAGTCATGTGTTGTCCAGACATCTGACCAGTTTCATAATACTGTCTCCTATTACTTGATCATTTAAATTCTAAGTCCAATAATACTGTATATGTAAGGGTACCCATGTGGTAGAGATATACTGACACCTGATGTCCAAATGGGGTGGACAGAATGAGAAGAGATCTGGATAAACTAGCAAAATGGTCAGAAGAGTGGCAACTGGGGTTTAATTCAAAGAAATGCAAGATCATGCACATAGGGAAGAGAAGCCCTGAAGCCACCTATAGGTTGAGAGGAGTTGCTGGCAGTCACAAGGGAAGAAAGAGACTTGGGCATCATCATCACAGATGACTTGCAATCATCCAAGCAGACCACTAAAGCAGTAGGTAAGGCTAGGGGATGTTAGTGTATTAGTAGGGGTATCACAAGTCAGAAGACACTGGTTCGGCCCCATCTGGAGTATTGCGTACAGTACTGGAGGCCACACCTTCACAAGGACATTAACCAAATTGAGGCAGTCCAGAGAAGGGCAACCAAACTGGTGCAGGAACTGCATCAGAAAACATATGGGGACAGATTAACGGAGCTCAATATGTATACCCTAAAGTAAAGGAGGGAGAGAGGTGATATGATCGAAACATTCAAACACCTTAAGGGCATTAACAAGGTGAAAAAGTCTAACATGTTTCAATATAAGAAAAACAGCAGGGCAAGAGGACACGACATGAGATTAGAGGGAGGCCGATTAAGGGGTAATGTGAGGAAGTTCTTTTTCACAGAAAGGGTGGTAGATGCATGGAACGGCCTACCTCAGGAAGTGGTGGATATGAATACAGTGCAGGGCTTCAAACAGGCATGGAATAGGTATAAGGGAGCAATATAGATGAGTATGAATAGATAGGTCATTGACAGAGCAAAGGCCGATTGCACATTTATAAGGTAGAAAAAGAAATGGGCAGACTGGAGGGGCCTTGCGGTCTTTATCTGCCGTCAACGTCTATGTTTATATGTTACCTCCGGTGGTTGAAGTCACAACGTGCCCAATACCTGATATTTACATCCCAGCACACCTGGACCCATGGTCATATGTTATTCCTTACTTCTTAAGCGGCTCGGGTACAGCACAAACCACTCTGGATCACCATCTGCAGGCACTGCATGTGTCCATATCCAGAAGGAAAGAATAGCATAACAGATCATTTTCATGAACATTCCGGATAAATTCTCTAAATTATTTGGACTACAAGTGGCATTATTCCGAGTATCTGGAAGACACCATGGATTATCCGAGTCTCTCTTATGCATATACCATCTTTTATAGTTTATGGACCCAAGATAGCCAAGATGGAACACCTCATGTTGTACTCTCCCGGGTCGTGCCTAAAAATAGTCATTTCATGGCTAGTGCACCTACCCAGTTAACAAAAACTAAATAAATTTACAGGGGGGTCCTGTTCCCATGCTATTTTACAGCTTGGAGAGATTGAAGGGCAGGGAGGTCAGAGGCTTGCTCAAGGTCACGTGGTTAGCAGTGGCTCTGGTTGCAGTTGAACCTGGCATCTCCTGCTTTGCAGAGGTAAGTGCCAGCTGCTGTACCCCAACTGCCTTCAGTAGGAAAATATACAGCAAAAGTTCTACTGTGGCTGGCTCATGATGCAGCAGCAGGATTGCCACTCGAAACACCGGTGACCCAGGATCAGGAGCACCAGAGGGCTGACAGAGAGAGGACTAAACTCCCAGAGGATGCTCTCCTCTGAGGAGGAAGGGTGCCCGATTGTTAATGTGCAGGTGGAGCAGCTAGTGATTGTTAAGATGCCAGCTGGCTCCCTGATGACCTGTCCAGCAGGCATACATTTTGGAGCCCTTGCTATGGCGTCCTGTTGTGGAGGGATGGAAGCAAAAGGGGAAAATGCCCGAAGGGTATTCGTGGGCCCCACGTTGACTCCTGAAGACAAGTTGGATTCAGTCTCAGATGGAGGAGGCAGCCACCCCCATAGGCCCAGCACAGGGAATGTTGTGGGGCAGAACCTCAGGTGGTGCAAGTGCTGGGACATCATCCACAAGAGGCACGTGTGATGGAAAAGCACAATGGAACCCCCAAAAAAAAACAGACAAGGTGAAAAACATCATGGGTCTCTCTGAACTGTTTCTTTAAATAAGCAGGCAGCCTGCAAACTCGAAACTGCAATAAAGCATGACAGCACTTCCATTTAATTTAAAATAGCGACAAGACATCACTTCCCAAAGCTGCCCTCAGGATACACAATTGTGTTCCATCTTGTATTCCCTTTTTTGGAGTGCAGCTAAAAGGCTAATTGTAGGAAACAGAAGTACCACTCAGTGCTTCTTGTAAACGACCACATAATCAATATCCGTTGCGGTATTCACTCTCTTTGCTATTGCTTACTGCCTTTTTGCTGATGTACCTTATATTATTTGATGCTGATAGTTCACAAATATACACAGAAACACTGACACATCAGCCTAAAGTGGAAAGAGCCGCAGTTTTTCACTTGTCTGGCTGACAGCCACAGTCGGGCGGTTTACTCATGATGACAGAAGGCAACTGCTTATCTCTGAATTTTTTTTTTAAATGTGTCGCGTAATCCTAATTTTGTGTCAGGGATGTCAACGCTCTAGCATACGTCTGATACACAGACTTAAATGAAGTGTCAGACATGGCCAGTGAATATTTCCAAGAGTTGAAAATATGTGTCAGAGCGGGGTGTACAGGAGGATAATTGATGCAAGGATTTCATAAACACTGTGCCAGATAGGATCAAGGCGACTGCCCTTCCAATGACTGGCACTTCTGGTATGCTGATCAGGCAAGAATGGTGTTACTTGCTGGACATTATTGAAACCACATACCCCCCCAACCACACTGAATGTTTATCACACTAGGGTACCATAGCAATTTTAGGTTTGGAGGGGATTATAGGTCTATTATATCCCCCCCCCATTTCATAAGTAGGGGTGCAATAAGCAGGATGTACAAATATGTACCAATTTATAGGGGGTCTCTAGCCAATCTACTACCCAAGGTACCCAGTGATTCCTCGGTGAGCATCACAAATTACAAGATACTGAGCAGTGTCTGTCTGCATCATAATGGCAGGCTACTGGCCAGCCTGACAGTGTAATAGTAGCACTACCGTTGCATGGCTGATGACCGGTTCAAAAGTGAACTTCGAGGTATCAGAGGGTCTGCTGGGGGGAGGAGGATCAACTGCATGTGGTACTGCTCTTCTCCACCAGGGGTGGAGGAAAGTGGTGCCCAGCATGCAACTGACCCCTAGCGGAGGGTAGGGAGAAGGCAGTTCGGGGCTGTTAGATGTGCGCTGAGGTGCGGCAGCCTTCAACACATGTCATGTGGAGGCATGCGACGTGTGTCCTGATGGTGCTGCATGTCCGCACCTCCTGGGGAGAAAAACGAGAAATCGGCAGGATGGCACTGGTCACGTGCAGGCCCTGTCCAGCACACCAGATGTTCAATGGCAGGGGTTGGAGAACCCCACTGACTGAGCCAACAGGATACACTCTGGGGAGAGGCAGATAGGTAAGTCCTTGAGGATGTCAGGGTAGGGGCTGTGGTGACTGGCAGAGGAACCAGTCAGACAGGGGCAGAAAAAAAAAGCAGGCTATTTTGTTCTTCACACTAGGGCTTGGGATAAGTCTTCCCGGGCTACAACTAAAAGGTGTTTATGCTGGCATAAAAGGTCATTTGTTTATTGAAAGGCACACAGAGTTGAAGTCGTGACTCAGGGTGTATGTGTAATGTCCTCTCCTCAGCTTGTGTGGGAGGGCATGGTTTACTGGATTTACAGAGTAAATACTGGACTTTAGATCAGTCCCCACATCTCAGGTCTCAGTGGCAGCACCTCTACTCATGTTTTCTGTTACCCAAGCTGCTTGGTTCTTGCGCATCCCTCCTTACAACACATATACTCTAAGGTATCAACCCCAGTACCAGCCATGACAGATAAATATTTCATCATGTTGGGACTCCTCATGGAAGTGCAGTCAGTATCTCAGCCAAATACCAAGTCAGACCCAAAGGAATCTGGCATTTAATACAGTCTGTGTTTCCAAACTAAAGAGACAGTTCGCTGGAAGAGTAGGCATAGGATCGTAAAAGGATGCTAGAGGAAAAGAAATATCCAGTTTGTTTGTTTTTGTGCATCTTTTCAAACCACGCACCTACTCAAAAGCCACAGTCTTAATGCAAGGAACCATGGGTACGCATATCCTTGTGCAAGGCAGCCCAGCTGTTCAACTGACTCCTGTTCTTTGCACACTGCAAGCTCAACTTTCACCATCAGATGGCGCTCTGCATTGTCTGGTTACTGAGCCTGTAAACACTTCAGGGAGGTATTACACAAGGGAAAACAACAGTAATTTTACAGAGTTAAAAGTGTGCAAATTAATAAACTGTGCAAAAAACAATATTACTGGGGGAGGCATCCATAGGGACTGCCCAGTAGCTAAGGTGAAAAATAATAGATGGGGGGGACAACTGGCTTACAGTGCCGAGCTGTAACCACTACACAAACAGCTTCCTTACATGTAATCAGCCTGTTCAACTGCTTTTTAGTGGAATGGGCTTGGGCTTTGCACTGGAGTAGCTTTTAATAACAATGTGTGGTGGGATATGATGATGGCCCAAGGACTAAGTGCAGTACATGTTGCACTCTGCAACTGAATTACTGGAACCCTGTCTGGGAAGGGGCACATGGTGATGGGAGGCTGAGCAACAGGAGACCCAGCTGTAGGGAGCTTTCTGCCGCGAGCCAGATCTAAATAGCAATGTCTCGTACCAATGTTTAACAGTGTCAGGTTTCTTTGTAAGGCTAGCTCCTGTTTTATTTATATAGCCTTTATTGTCAAGCCAGGTTGCCTATGGCTACACTTTTAAAGACTTGTGTAAAATCAAACCCACTGCTCTTTCAAGTGGGTGGCAGCGAAAAAGAGAGACAAACTGAGTGTGGGAGATAGTGAGGGAAGAGAGTTTGAAGGAGACAGTGACGTTCAGATGAGGAGAGAGAGAATACACATGGAGAAGGAGGCAAAGGAAAGATGGAACCAATAAGACACAGCAAGATGTGCAATGTTGGGGGATATCTGCACGCCCAGTGGTGCACGGAGGCACAGGGCCATGGGTGGAGGGCCTTACAGACCCTGGAAGTACAGGAATCCCCAAACACTACATACCCAGGAGTGACGTAATATGCTTAGAAAATGGAAATTGGAAAAGATAGGCTGAATCTGAAAAAAGCTGTAAAGTAGCTTTAATAATAAATTTATTCTGTAAAATAGCTCTTCCACTAGAGTCAGAGGCAGAAAGAGCAGGGAACTACAGGCTCTTTATTCTGCAGGACGGTGTTGGGACAGAAACGTACGACATTACAATGTCATCAGCCAATCAGGTTGAAGTATTTCCCAAAGCCATAGTCTAAGGAATGATAACAGAGAGAGGGCACACACACACACACACATGCTCACAGACACACACACACACAGTCACAGACTCACACACATGCATAGCCAACTCCTCAAGAACACTTGTCTGTCAGAAAACAAGAGGATAGGCTGGAAAGTGAGGAAGATTTAGAAAATATTCAGAAATACTATTTCACAGAAGGAGTGGCGGATTTGTAATACAAATGTCCATCTAAAGCAGAATCAGCCAGATGTGTCCATATCTATGAAACATATCAGATAAGGTCTCCCCCCTTCCCCAAAGAAAAACAATGTCCTGTTAACAATAACAAAAGCAAAGGAAAATACCCAAACAGCAAGTTTTTTGTTTCTGTCAGTAGAACTTACAAAGAGGGACAGCAGTGCAGACATCACAGTGGGTCGCACTCTGGGTACTAGCCATGATCGTCATACAATGTGGTTTGGCATATAGATTGGACGGGAGAAAAACACACTAGGACGAGGGTCCTGGACTTCAGGAGAACAGATTTTAAAGAAATAGGAGACTGCCTTAGGACATACCTTGAAGGGGTGAGATAGCTTGGGGGGGGGGGGGGCAGTGGAGGCACAATGGAAAAGAATGAAAGAGGACATAACTAACAGCAAGCTTTTTAAAGGTAACAGGCAAGGGTAAGAGGAGAAAGAGGACACTGTGGTTTGCAAAGGAGGTTCATAGAGTGGTAAAGGAGAAAAACACAGATTTCCGGAAGTACAAGGAGACCCAAATGGAGGCGGACAGGGACATATAGCTAGAGAAACAGGAAGGAGAACAGCAAAGGCTCGAAATGAGGAAAGGATTGCTCAGAAGATCAAGAATGAGGATAAGACTATCTTCAGATACGTGGGCGAAAATAGACGGGGTGATGTAGTGAGGAACAGGAGACAGGGTGGGGGAGACTGGGGAGAGGAAGATTAAGTAAAAGCAAAAATTTTAAATGACTGTTCGGTCTTCACAGTGGAAGAGGGGACAGGCCAACATGAATCAACAGGCACTGGGGGACCGGGGAGTGGACACAAGTCCATTTATGGATGAGAGAGTTCACTGGGGAATAAAAGCTCTAAAGGAAGATAAGGTGATGAAGCCAGATGGGATCTACCCAAGGATACTAGAGGAGCTTGAGCACGGTGCTAGCCGCCCCTCTGGCAACACTATTTAATGCCTTACTGGAGATGGAGGTAGTTCCAGAGGAATGGAGGAGGGTTGATGTGGTCCCTCTGCACAGCTGCAGCAGGAAGGAGGATGACAATTATAGATAATTACAGACCAGTCAGTCTCACATCAGTGGTGGGAAAATTAATGGAGTCCCTGCTGACAAGAGACTGATAGAGTACCTGGTGACATATGGTTGCAGGACCCCCAGCAGCATGGCTTCACAGGGGAGGTCATGTCACACAAATCTCACTGATTTTCTTTGACTGGGTAACTATGGAGGTGAATCAGGAGGGGCAGTGGATGCAGCCTACCTGAACTTCAGTAAGGCCCTTGACACTGTATCACACAGGAGGCTGATAATGAAACTCAGCAGACTGGGGATGCAGGAGAAGGTAGGGAGCGTGGTATCTAACTGGTTGAAAGATCGAGTCAGAGGGTGGTGGTAAATGACAGTTACTCAGAGGATAAGAGAGTGGCCAGCAGAGTACCACAGGGATTAGTACAGTGTCCTGTCCTTTTTTTCCCCATAATGTGTTTATTTGATTTTATTTAAAATTAGATACTCTTATCCTTTCCTTTTCCACATTCCATAGTATGTATAACACATATAATACAAGGAAAAGAGGAATATTTAACAAAAAAGACATTTAAGAGAGGAAGAGAGAAAAAAAATGAAAATAAATGTCATACAACATCTAGACATTACTACACTGTAGTTTTAAAACATTAAAACTTTAAAACAATAAAATTTGGGTCTGTTTCCTCAATATCCAGTATACAGTGTAACTCAGTATATAGCATTTTTATACCTTCTGTTCCTCTATCACCTTAAGCCCCCCCGCCGCCATCTTCGCATTTCTTATCTCATCTTTTGTATCTTTATATTTTCATATTGCTGGGGGAGTGTGGTTTTGGACACTAGTCTCCTCATCTTCCGGTGGTGTCTTTACCTCCCCTGGCCCCTTCCATCTATGTCAGTCCAAGGTTTCAATCAATCAAACTTTATTTAATCAGGCAGTTACATCATTGAGCAAGCTCATTTTCAAGCTGGTCCTGGACACAGAGGACACTTTTGTTTACAGTAGACAACACTTCATACAAAAGTAGACATCGGTACAGGCAGTTACAATGTACAAAGTCAGTACTTGGATGAATCAGACATGTAAAGCAAGTGCAAATATAGGCATTTAAAGTGCAGCATATACAGGTTGTAGCTTATAGAGTGTAACCCCCCCTACAAATGGGGGTTCCTGAAAAGTCTTCCTTGAGCTTGCCGAAATGCTCACTGCCAGGCTGGTGTCCTGTGTTTTAACAGTTTATATGTGATTGCCAGAGAGTGCCTGTATAGCCTCTGTGCACTGTCTCTTTAAGAGCTGCCTGGATTGCAGTCATAAGTAATCTTAGAGGGAGCTCTGTTGAAAGATGTAACTATTTGCTGCAAATCATTTAGAGCGATAATGATAATGTAGTTTGTCTAACCTGCCTTTTTTGCAGCAAGGACTGTTGTGTTTATCTCCACTATCTTGGTCCTAGACTGCCGAATTGGACCAATCAGTACTATGGATCCTAAAGTGGAGCCGGACTACAGGAGCTGTCTGGAGTAAAATCTGTAGGAATTGTAGTTTGGGGCTTTGAGGCCATTTGCACCTGAAAGGGGATCCTTTGTTGTGACTGACAGACAAATCAACCAACTGAACCTTTCGGATTCTGGGGAAAGTCCCAGGCTTGCTGGCAGTAGAGTCAGATCTAAGTTGGGAGCTGAAGAAGCAACAGCTTGAGATAGTCAAGCAGCCGTGTGAGTATTTTTGAGTGGGAGAACTGTGGAAAGGCCTGAGTTATGACCTGCATGTCTGCCTGCTGCCCCTAAGAGCGAGAGAAGACAATTATTTTGGACTAAATCCAAGTTTGCGAGAACGAAATAAGCCACTGACTTTTTAACCAGGCTCATACCTGAAGAAGACCGAAGATTTTGCTGAATCACGATCAGCCTGTCGGATTCCAGCTGCTTTTGAATCCCGGTTTGTGCAGAGACTTTGCAATAAATGACGGAGAGCGGTTTGCCTGGTACAGTAGAATTTCCTTACATGTAAATGTGCTGTATATTGAAAGTGGATCGTGATTTGGTCCCCACTGTGTGAACTGTGTTCTGCTTGCTGGAAGCTTTATCCAGCCTAATTGGACTGAATCCGCGTTCATCTCCATTTGGCCTGGGCCATGCCACGCTGGCCCTGCCAGACTACCCCACTGCACAGAGAAAGCCACCGACGAGAGACCTGCCTGGGGCTCAGCCCCCTGCTATATACTTGAACAGGAATGATGCCTCAGTGAATCGTGTGGGTCCTGTTTCTCCTGGCACTCCAGATCAATCACCTGCTGTCTCGATTTCTGTCCCGCCTGTGTCCGGTCTTGGGTAACATGAGTAAATATAAGGGTAGCACCCTGCAACAACAGCTTAATCTAAGTGTGTCATCTGATTGTCTTGTTGTTTCTTTTTCTTCACAAACTGAGCCTTCTGGCTCCGGATTACAAATAGTGTGTACTGTGCATGTTGTCTTTTCCATCACAGGGCCCCAACCAGCTGCAACACCGGCCTACCCCAGGCAGCGGTCCTGGCTAGCCCATCTCCTCTCCACCTGGGTACCCAGAGGGTGTGACTGTTTAGGGACTCTCAAGTGCATGCATAACTGTTTGACTTGATAGAGCCTTTAAGCAAATCAACCTGATTACGCCCCTTCCCTGTTCAAGTCCCCTGAATAAATCAGATCTAACTTTTTCTGCAGGTAATCTGACTGTGGTTCCAGTTTGTGCTAAGAGTACTGTACTGTTGCTACTTGCTTTGCCTAACCTTGTTTTACATGGGATCCCCAGGGTCGAGCTAGAGGAAACTGCCCTGGTGGTAAGTGTAAACAGTGTGGATACGTGTGGAGTACAAGAGGTATTGTGAGCGTAATTATTGTGCAGTGTTTGAGCCACCAGCAGGGAAAGAGGGAGGTTACAGTGTCCTGGAGGGTTGTTCCCTGGTTAGCTTGACCACTACCACCCTGACTTCTGGGTGGAGGCACCTGTTACAGAACCTAGGCCCTTAACCTGCTACGCCAAGCAGGCAAGGGTAGTAACCCCTTGGGATAGCGCCACCTAGGGGTTACAAGAGTACAAGTGAGGAGAGGAAGGAGGACATAGAGAAGGGCAGTGGGAAGAAGGGTATCAGACACACAGTAGAAAGGAAAATAGGGCAGCCTAATAGAATGAGGCCCCCTGCAAAGCTAATTGATGAGAGGGGGGGAGGTGGGGGGTTGCCCTAAAGGGGCTGAATGGAAACTTTCTGCATACCCTTTAACCTCGTATACTAGCTGCTCACATACTAGTGCCTGCATAGATAGTGTACGCCATTGCTGTGCTGTCAGTTTATTCCCTGATACCCACGTGTTTAAAATACAGTGTCTCGCAAGCGCCAATAATACTCTTATCCATCTAGACATCCTCTCCCACCCCTCATCTCCCAGGTCTTCTATCCCAAACAGAAGCAGGAGGGGTTCCACTCGATTACTGTCCCCATCTTCCCTATCTCTCTAAGGCTATTTCCTTCCAAAATCTTTGGATGACTGGGCATTTCCAAAGTAGTGGTAATAGGTCCCTAATTCCTCCTCACACCTTCCACAGGTTGGTGGCACTGCTGGCTAAATTTATGCACTATGACTGGGGACAGTATAAACTGTGAATAAATTTATAGAACGATTCCTTGTACTTGTTACAGTTTAATATGCTTTTGTGCAGGCCTAGTATCATTCCCAGTTTTTGTCTTGGATATTTATCCCCATATCCCTCTCCCATAATGCTTTAGTGTTTAAGGTGACGTCTGGGAAGAATTGTCTGCCTATCCATGCGGCTTTCCCTATCAGACCTCTTGTGTCTATCCTAGCTGAATACATCTGGAACTCCACCTGATCCAGGGGAGAAGTTTCCCCTGCATTACGTCCTAGTCTCCTGGTGTAATCTTAGTTGTAGGTATTGGAAAAAGTGAGACTGTGATAGCCCCATTCCCACCAGTAGCTCTTTGAAAGTGAGTAGCTGCCCTCTCTTCTTCAGTAGTCCTAGGTTTGTCAGCCCCCTCCTTTCCCATTCTCTGTATCCCTTCTCCTCTAAACCCGGTAGGAAAATGGGCTTCGCTATAGGGAGTAACCAAGTCTCCTCTTCCCCCTTATTTTTCCTAATCTGTGCCCAACTGTCCAGCATGGCTATCATCATCCCTGACCTAATCTGTTATATACCTTCTGACCCCCTCTGGCTAGATATGTGGAGAGCCGCCTGGCAACCTCCTCTCGAGATCCAGCCACCCTGCTTCCTCGCCTATTAACCCAGTCCTGGATATATCTGTATTGAATCGCTAGACAGTAATTTTTCATATCTGGAAAATTGATCCCCCCCATGTCTGCTTTAAGGCACTGGAGACTCATTCTTGGACATTTAACCTGCCATAGAAAATCGGAGAAAGCTTTCTCCATCCTCTTGATGTTCAACCCAGTTGGTGGAACATGCACCATTTGCATGGTATATAAGAGGCGGGAGCACTTTCATTTTCAGCAAATTCACCCTCCCCATCCATGATATGGTAGTGCCCTCCACGCATAGTTCTCCTCAATAGTTTTAAACAAAGGGTGTAATTCATCCGGTATAAGGAATCTAAATCTCTCCCCACTTTATCCCGAGATATGTAAAGGATGTGATGACCTCCTTCAAGCGCCATGAGTTGGCCAGTTGTTCCCCGCCCTCCTCCTTTACTGACATATATTCCGATTTTCCCACGTTAATTTTATACCCTGAGAATGCAGCAAATTGAGTTATTAAATCTAACGGAGGTGGCATGTCTCTTTTGGGGTCAACAAACAGTGGCATGTCATCTGTGTAAAGCGTTACCTTATACTCCTGACCTATTTCACCTCTTATTCCCTGTACACTCTGGTCCACCCTGATCCTAGCTGCCAATGGCTCAATAGCCAGGGCAAACAGCAGTAGGGAGAGGGGGCACCCCTGCTTCGTTCCCCTGTGCAGTGGAAATCTCTCTGTAAGGGACCCATTCACCAACATCGAGGCCACTGGAGTCCTATGCAATGCTCGAACCAGTGCCATGAAGCGGTCCCCCAGACCAAATCGGGATAACATTTCAAACAAATATTCCCATTTTATACAGTTAAAAGCCTTTTCGGTGTCCATGGATAATACTGAAACGTCTCTCCCACTTCATGAACCTTCCGAAATGACATTGAGTAGTCTCCTCATATTATGATAAGACAGACGCCCCTTCACAAACCCAGTCTGATCTGGGTGGACCAACTCCGGCAGCACCCGCTCCAGTTGACTGGCCGTTGCCATTGCCATTGCCAGTATCTTCAGGTCACTATGCAGTAAGGAGACAGGCCTATAGGAGGTGCACTCTTCCACGTCCTTGCCAGGTTTTGGCAGTACACATATTATCGCCTCGTAACACGTTGCCAGGAGTGCCCCCTCTTCCCTCACCGCCCTGAATATCTCGCACATGGACTCAGTCAGTTCTCCATTCAGGGCCTTATAGTATTCTGCTGGGAATCCGTCCGGTCCACTAGCTTTCTCTCTCTTAAGACCTTGTATCGCATGCTGGCCTGGTGGTGCGGAGGGCCAAGGTGCTGGCACCTTATCTCATGCTATGCCGGTGACCCATGTTCGGGAACGAGCACGGGCCGTCAGGGGTTGGCAGGGGAGGAAAAGGATTGAGCATCCGATGGACTGCTCTCCTTCTCTGGGGAGGGGGGGTTCTCGATGGTCGGCACTTGCTCGCCCCCCCGGCGGAAGCTGGAGGGCATGGCACCGCACCACAAGTAGGGAGGAGTTGGGCCAGATGTCTGGAAGGAGCGAATGCGGATGCATCGCGTTCCACTCTGCTGACATCATGGCACAGTCCCGACTCCTGGGAGAACAGGAGGAAAAGGACACCGCCAAGCAGGATGGCGGGGGCGCCCGCAGGCTCCGCCCGAGCTAGCCACGGCGCTGGCCACCTAATCCAGTCCTCAGTGAGGAAGTTTGACTCCTCGCCGACCCCGCCGGGGGGGGGCCCTGGGGCTAGGTCAGTGTTGGTTGGGGACGCCTCCAGATGTAAGCCGGTGGCAGGAGGAAAAAGAAAACTGCAAAAAAAAAAAAAAGACCTTGTATCGCTTTCCTGATCTCTTCTCTGGTAATTTCCAGCCCCTATGAAATCCTGTTGTGCATTTGATAGGCTCGGAAGCTTTACCCCTTCCAGAAAAGTTTGCGCCACCTCCATCTTCCCCACACATTCAGCTGCGTAGAATTTCTGGTAGAACCTGCGAAACTGTGCCTTAATGCCACTTTTATCCTGTTTGAGGTGTCCTCCCTCATCGTTAATCCCTGTGATTGCTGCCACTCCCTTTTTCCCTTTTATTAAATCCGCTAGTAAGGGGCCCGGTTTATTACCCCATTCATAGAACCTGGTCTCTATGAATAACTATGACCTTCGGGCCTCCCTCATCAGCATACTACTTAGAGCATAACGTGCTACCATCAATTGTTGGAAGGTATCCCCATGCCCCCCCAGCTACTCTTTTCTCTAGTTCTTTTATCCTCTGCGCCATTCTTTCCCTTTTTTCTTTTTGCTCCCGCTTGTATTTCGATACATAGCTTATTATTGCCCCCCTCATAACAGCTTCCCCAGCAGCCCAGAAGACCCTTTTGTTTGACGCTACTTATTTTCCGCTCTATATAAACCCCACTGCTCTTTTAAATATTTCTGAAACTCCTCTCTGCCTAGTAAATACCTGGGGCATTTCCATGGTGGGGCTCCTCCTGCTTTCTGCCATTGTGAGCAAGAGGGTCACCATAGTCCGAGACCTGTATTGGGCTGTGTTTCACCTTGCCTACTCTATGATACCAACACCTTGGAATATATAGATACTCCTCTGTCTAGGTACAGGTTTTATGAGGGCTCAAACAGAATGTGAATTCTTTTCCTGTGGGGTTGGCAGTCCTCCAGCTGTCAATCAGGTCTAAGTCATTCATGCCTAATTGCCACAGTCTCGAACATCCCCTTTCCCCACCTCTCCCTTCTGAACGGTCCAGAACTGGATCCATGATCACATTCAGCCCACCCCGCCCCCCAGTATGAGCCCTGAAACTGTTCTTTTTCTAGCATATCCAGCATGTGTTGGTAAAATTCTGGGTCCCACACTTCTGGGGCATATACACTTGCAAACGTCACTTGTTCCCACTGTAATTCCCCTTCTATAAAGATGTATCTACCCTCCCTGGGGTCTTCTACTACTCTTGTTGCTTTAAACTGGAGGTGTTTGTTAATCAGGACTGCTACCCCCCTCTTTTGGGATGAGTACAAGGCCACATAGCATGCTCCCATCCATCCACGTACCAGTTTTTGGTGCACTTGCTTCATGAGATGTGTCTCCTGGAGCAATGCAACTTGTGTCTGTTGGTGGCGCAAAGTGGCAGCAGGCAGGTACGCTTAATAAGGGATGAAAAGCCTCACACATTCCATGAGACCAACTTAATTTCATTAAGTCGTGCCATTTTGCAAGGCCATCCTTTCCCTCCTCCCAATAGCGTTGCTGACATCCATTAATCTCCAGCTTCCGTGCTTAGGCTTCCGATGATAGCTATAGACTTTACTGGTTTCAGGCCCATTAAACTCACATAATTTCCAACATTTACAGCAAAAACATAAACATGAACATGAACAATCAATTCCCCAATGTTCTCATCTCCCACCCATCCCTCCTCCTCTCCTTCCACCCCCATAGTCCCACATTCTGTTCATATCCGCGAGGCTATACCCCGCTATCATCAAACAATAGCTTCAATGTACCAAACGTTATAGAATAACAAAGAACACACTCCCAAAATGTGAACATGCCCCCCTTCCCCAAGTTGTTAGTAAGCAGAGCCCCCTTCCCGTAGGTGGACATCGTCCCGCAGCATCCATCCACCTTTACACAATGACCTGCATTAATAGCAGTCATGTTCCCACCTTCTAATAATTTCTTCTCATTGTTTATTCCCCCGCATGTGAGGCTGTGACCCATGCGAGTAGTTGGCTCGAGGCAGCTTCCCTCCCCTGACCTCTGGATCTGTTGGGTGCCAGACTTCATATTGTAACACAGATGTACCATGGAGCTTGCCTCTCCTGCAGGGGTATGCTAGCAGCGTGCTAGATCACATCAGTCACAGCCAGACATCAAGGAGGCAGGCAAAGTAAGGGGGAGAAAAACAGAAAAACCCCGCTGACAGGATAATGCTGGCTAGCCCACCGCACACTCTGCACCATCTCTGGGCCCTGGCACCTAAGTCTGGATTGGGACACTGGGGGAGTGGAGGATGTCCCTACCTCCCTTGACCCGGCCCTGGGGAGTTTGTAGGGGATCTCTAGAGCCAGGTAAGACCCAGGGATGGTTAAGGGGTTAGTGAGGCCAGGGGCCAAAGGGGACCAGTGGTGAAAGGGGACTATATAAAGTATGGCAAGTTTAAAGAGACTCACCAAGCTAACTGAGTACTGATGTGCACCACATATTTTGGTGCCTTATGTGAGTGAAATGCTGCCTGTGAGTAGTTGTCCCAAATATTTCAAATAGTGGAAAAGAAAAATTGCTCATAAATTTTAATCCACCGGGTCAGTTTAATTCCCGGTGTTTAGATCCACCCCTGTGCTCTGCTACTGTATGACGTGATCTCAGGGAGAGCGCGAAGACGAACTCCATTATCGTCTATGGGGGCAACTTTTTTTTTTTTTTATAATTCTTCTTTTTATTAAGTTTTCAACTTATATACATGTAAGTCACCAATGTTCACATACTTATAAAAACATTCATAGATTCCATATTGTACAATCAATTATAATAGCACTATGAAATTCATTCACAGCAGGTGTATCATTCAATTTGCAGTTCCCTATCTAGTGCAATACAATACAATCGGTCCACGCTTCAGCCACGGGTCTAAGAAGTTAACATTTAGGGCTTGAGGTGCCATAAGCATCTATCAAACTGACCCTTCTGTTGGCGATACCCAATGAGGGGGTACTGGCCCCATGGAGCCAGAGCCCGGTTTTGTGTAAGACTGTTCTTCTCAGGTGTCATGACGCCTCGGGTTGTCCCCTCCAATGGTCTCCCCTACCCCAGAAAGGGGGGCCGGAAAGCAATATATGTTTTTTGTTTATATCATCTCCCATTTCGGGTTACAATCTAGCTGTAACGATCATCTGGTTTCACATTTCGCTCTCTTCCAAGTAACCATCCCCTCCCGAGTCCCTCCTTGCCCGGTCCAATTCCGGAGGGCCAATTTATGTGTGGGCGGCTACCCTACGAGGGACCAGGGCAGCCAGGCTAGGGGTCCCGGGGTGCAATTCTCCACCATCTCTATTTGTGATTCTTGGCAAGTTCCTAAGTTGAGGTTCCTTAGGGTATAAAGGTAGGGTCTTTCAACATGTAGTATATTTGCCAGCGTGTCCATCTGGTGTTGAATTTCTCTTCCTGTTCATTTAGGTTATGTGTTATTTTCTCCATATTATAAATCTGTTTCGTGACGTCCCACCAGTCTTGAATTGAAGGGGTTTTCGTTGTTAACCACTGTCTAGTGGTTGCTTTCTTTGCCGCGGTTAGGAGCAGAGAAAGCAGGTATCTAGTATTAGGGCCTGTATGTGTTTTGGGGAAATTAAGAAACAGGAACATCTCCAGGGTCAACTGGAGTTGTGGGTCTATAAATTCTTGTAGCTGAGCTTCAAGCTGCATGAGGAACACTTGGAGGGCCGGGCAAATCCACATAACGTGAGATAGGTTAGCCTGTGGTTCCCCGCATTGCTTCCAGCACTCTGCTGTGTTGTTTGGGGAGTAGTGTCTTGTGACCACTGGAGATTGGAAGAATCGCACCCAAAACCTTCCAGGCGAATTCTCGCCACTGATGAGAGCTAGTAACCCGAGCTGAGAGGCTGCATGCCTGTCTCCACTCCTCCAAAGAGAGCTGATGTCCTGTTTCCTGTGACCATTGTGTATGGATGTCCTCAGTGAGGGCTTCTCTTTGTGAATTAAGGGTTTGATAGTACAGTGAAATCAAGTGGTCTTGCCTCCCTGTACTGTTTAGTTGTATTTGGCATTGAATAAGTGCCGGATATCTCTCCGGGTTCCACAGTGTTCGTGGGAGACCTTCCATATAGTGACATAGTTGAAGGTAGCGATAAAAATCTTTGTGTGGAAGGTGAAATTTTCTTTGAATCTTGCGTAGGTCCAGATATTGCCTTGTGTCACTATATGCAGCAGATATTTTAACCCATGCCTCTCCCATTTAAGGAAACCATTGTCTATATTGTTAGGGGGGAAGTCGGTTAGGCTTGAGATCGGGCAGATGAGTGCTTGATAAGGCAGTAGTCGTTGAGATTTTTTAAGCGAAAACCAGTTTTTAAATTGCGCTGCTAACCAGGGATTGGGGATCTGTTGGGCTCTTTCTCCCGGTTCTTGCCGGTATAGGGCTCTTAAGAAGGCCTGATCATGTAACAGGGTTTTTTCTATTTCTAGGCAGTGCGGGGTGGAGGTTCTGGTCTCTCGGGTCATTATATGTGTGAGGATAGTCGCCTGTTGGTAAAGCTTTAGGTCAGGGAGTGCTATGCCTCCGTTTGTGAGGAGGAAGAGTATCTTAAGTCGGACCGGGGTTTTGGTGAGCCATATAAAATTCCTTATTAAGCGATTTATTTCATGGAAAGTTTTAATGGTATGTATAGAGAATATTTTGAAATAGATATAAGGCTCTCAGTAGGGTTATCATTCTGATTAGGTCTACTCTCCTGGTTAGGCTAAGAGGTAGGGCTGCCCAGGCCTCTAAGTCCTGTTTTAGTTATGTAATAAATGGTTCATAGTTTTGTTTATAGTATTTTGTGGCGTCCTTTGGTATGTATATGCCAAGATATTTCAGCTTCTGCAAGTCCCATCTGCCCGGCAAGGCGTCTCGGGTATTCTGCGTAGGGGCGTAATGAAAGGTGAGGATTTCCGTCTTAGTAAAATTAAGTTTGTAACCTGACACCAAGCCGTAGGAGTCCAGGACCTGTCTCACAGCAGGGATCGATTGGTGGGGTTCTGGAGATACAGGAGTAAATGCGTCCGCGCATATAAGGATGCGATGTTCAGCATCGCCTATCCTGGTCCTTGGTGTTGGGATTCCCGGATTTGCTGCGCCAAGGGTTTGATGATTATGGTGAACTGCAGAGGTGATAGAGGACACCTCGACGGGTACCCCTTTGAAGTTGAAAATAGCTAGAATGATGCCCACTCACTTTCACACAAGCCTGGGGGGCTGAGTATATGTTCTGAAGGGTTTGAACAAGGGAGGGGGGAAATCCAAATTTGTTTAAAGTTAGGTATAGGAAGGGCCAGGTAACCCTGTCAAAGGCCTTTTCTGCATCAAGGCTTATTAATACTGTCGGTTCCCTAGTCTCTTGCATCTGGTGCACTATATATAAGGATCGTTTGATACTATCCATGGTGGTGCGGGATCTAACGAATCCCATTTGGTCTTTGTGTATTAATAGGGGAAGTACCTGGTCTAGGCGGTGAGCCAGTATGCTCATAAATATTTTATAATCTTGGTTGAGTACAGATATAGGTCTATAGAAGGCACAATTTTGGGGGTTCTTACCTGGTTTGGGTATCACTGAGATTGTGGCATAGGACCAAGATTGGGGCCGGGGCTCCCCCTCCAGAACAGAGTTGAAGACCCGGAGGGTGAAGGGCGGTCTGGGTTTTAGCGGTCTTGTAGAACTCCGAGCCAGAACTGTCTGGCCTAGGGCCTTCAGTGATTTAGCCTTGCTATGGCCTGAGCTACCTCCGTGCCGTAATGGGTTCCATCAGGGCTTCCCTATGCGCCTCCATGAGTGATGGGAGCGAGATTGAGTCCAAGTATTCCCTCATCTGATTTGCATACGGCATAGTCTCCGGAGTGTAGAGGGCTTTGTAGTATGCTGTAAAGGCATCCACTATGTCGTGTAATTGGGAGAGCGGTTGGCCCCCCACGGGGTGCCTGATGGATGCAATTGTTGCACCCTTCTTTTGTTTACATACTTGGTATGCGAGCAAACGCGTAGCTCGTGGGCCGACTTCACAAAATCGTTGCCTCAAGAAGGTTAAGGCAATTTCGGTTTGTTGCTGGACCAACGCATCCAACTCCCGTTTGGTTTGCTGTAACTGGGGTAGGATTGACTCATCTCCCTGTTGATGTGCCATTTGAAGAAAATGGAGGGTGTCCTCTAGTTTGGCCCTATATTCCTTGCGCTGCCTCCCTAATTCCGTTGTATATTTAATTATATGTCCTCTAAGGACTGCTTTGATTGTGTCCCAGTGTACCGAGGGTGTAGAGTCGTGAGGGGGATTATCTGTTAGGATTTCTGTAATTCTTTCTGAGAGGAATTCCCGAAACTTTTTTGACCGCAGGTGGAATGGGTTTAGTCGCCACTGCGTGTTTTTCGGCTGTAGGCCCAGATCCCAATGAGTTGTCAAGGGTGCATGGTCCGAGATAGATATATTTCCCAATTGGGCATCCTGTATGGTGCCTAGATTTTCTATTTGGGTGTATGCATGATCTATTCGGGAATAGGTATGATGTGCCGAGGAATAATAGGAGTAGTTTCTTGTATTTGGGTGCAATTTCCGCCATACATCACACCAACCCATCTCCAATACAAATTTGCTGAAAAACTTTTGGGTGGCCGTTTGCTTCTGGGGTCTCCTACTGGTGGAGTCAACCCGGGGGTCCATGGTTAGGTTGAAGTCGCCTGCCATCAAGAGAATGCCCCTAGTCTTCTGAACTATCTTGTCCAGTAAAGGCCTCAGTTTTGGGACTGTAATGCCCGGCGGTAGGTAAACATTCACAAGTGTTACCTCTGTATCATTAATTTTCTCTTGGGCAATTATCAGTCGGCCTTCTGGGTCAGACCAGGTGGCCTCCATCTGAAATGGAGTGTGTGAAGATATAATAATAGCTACCCCTCTTCGCCTGCCATCTTTACAAGAAGAATGGAACACCTGCCCCCTACTTAATTTAGCCAAATTGTTATGTTCAGCAGGATTCATATGCGTTTCTTGGAGGAAAACTATGTCCGATTTTGACCTTCTGATATAAGCTAATGCCCTAGATCTTTTAATGGGCGAGGCAAGACCCTTGATATTAAGGGACAATAACTTCAACCCGGGGGCATGCATTGTGTAGAATCATTGTAGTGTTTAATGCCTGGCTTCCCTGATCCCCCGCAGGGCATCCCCCCAAAACCATACAAGGCTTGTGACCGTATTTTATATTGTGTAAACTCGATGACTTTTTGACATACAAAACAACACCAGCAAAACAACAAACATAGACCAACAAGTAACAAAGGTGTAATATACCACCTAGTGACCAACATGGTCAATTAAACTTCAACTGGCATGTCCACTGATCTGGGCTAAGCCCTGATCTGAAGGTAGGGGTGTAACCCTACCTAAGCAGCCCTTATTTATTCTGGGCCTTAGGTACCAGAGTACCTATGGGGAAAAGGTAAGTGGAGTAGGTGACAATCATGGCAAGGTCATAGGCTCACCTGGAGTCTGTAGTGGCCATAGAGAGAGTTCAGCTGAATAAATGGAATGCTTGTCCTTCGTCCGCCCAGATGGGTGTATCCCACTTGTGACCGGCTTTCCATCCTGCCACTGGGTCCCCTTGGGCGACGAACACCGCCCGATGAGGATCGTTCGGGCTCTCACCGCCCTCAAGGGGCTCCGCAGATGTATGACCCAATATCTACTGTAGCTTCCTCAGCAGGGGCTGCTGGCCCTGGTGTCCAGGAATATCCCGGTACTGCATTCCGATTGACTATCTGCCCCTTTGCGCGCGGTGACTCCAGGGGCTCCCAGCCATGGGCTTCAGGCCCTTGGGAGGGAGAGAGCCACCCGTCTCACTCTCGGTGGGCAGAGGGCCTCCCGCCCATCCAGGGTCATGGAATTGAGTCCACTCGTCCATACCCGCAGAGACCCGGCTGGTGTGAATTGTTTAGGTTGGTCCAGCCTTAATCTGTGGATATCCCTGCCCTCCCTCCCACCCCTTTGCCCTAATAGTCCTGTGTATCTTCTTATCCCAGACTGTTCATTACAAATCTTCTATGGCAACCTTCTTGTCAGCATTCTTACGTTTGTGTTCCCCCAACCTCATAAGCTCCTCCGCTTCATTTCCATTATATCCTCCATTTTCCCACTGTGTTAGTTCTCTCCCACCCCACTCCCCGCAAATCTAGTTACCTATTCTAGGCTGTGCGATGTATGCTTACATGTAAGGGGCATCATACTCCCCCGTCTCCCAAGTCCTCCCCAGTCCCCTTAACTGTGTGGGAGGCCCCCACTACTGCAGGTAATGAGGAGACATGTGATTTCCATCTCATCAGGGTTCTGGATGTCAGAGCAGACAAGGAGTCCACGAGGGGCAGGGGAAGGATGAGTGAGCCACCAGCTCTGCTTTCTAAGTTCCCATGCCCCCCTCAATCAATCCTACTGTCAAACGGGTCCAGCACTCCCCCGCCATGCCAGTCCCCAAGTCTCGAGTGGGAGCTCCCTGCCCCCCGTTCCCCCACCTCCTTCAGGCTCCTAGACAATTGTGGAGTAGCCGGCCTCCAACCAGGTTCCCCATGCTGATGTTAAGAGGTGCAGCGGTTGTTTACCAGTCGGCCTGCTCAAAACGACCTGGGTCTCAGCTGCCACGTGCTACTATCGTGGATAGTGCAATCGGCGTTCACTTTAAGGCCTCCCCGTGCTGCACTGCCACTAGCTCAGGATTGGTTTGTATCCCTCAAATAAGCTCGGGGTTAACACAGTGTCCCCGTGCCCCGTCCGGCAAATCCCCGAGGAGAACCACTGTGAAAACCCCTCCACTCCTCCCCCTCGCCAAGTGGGCCTCCACACCTGCCCCCCCACCACAGAGCCCCCCGCGCGTGTCTCGCCTCGCAATGTATAAGCCCAGCCGGGATCACCGCCCCCGCATCAACAATCTTCACTACAACATGAGGGTCCGGAGGTGCCGCACAGTAGCTGGCACAGCGATGAAACCTCACCGTCGGAATCCCGGGAACCCAGACAGCCATTTGGTCAGTACATCGCCCTCAACTTGGCGACCTACACCTCCCGGTCCCTCCTCCACAGATCCCAACCAGTGAACCTTGATGTGGACACTCGGGTTAATCCGCTCAAGCTGGCCTCCATGCGCTCACACTTCCCCCTACCCTACACCCGGCCCCCCGCCATCCCCTACCCCACAGATCATAACAGTTGCTTTAGTTTTACTTAACTCTAGCTGGACTTAACTACTACAGCATTATTTCAGTCGGGTCTGACTAGCAGACCAAGTCCACATTAATACTTGCAGACAGTTCAGGTCTTGGGGTCTGGCATGGTCTCCTCCGCCTCGGAGAACCACTGGCTCTGGACTTCAGGGTATTGACTATTGACTGTATAGCTTCCATGCCTTGGCGACGCCTGGAATCACGCTGGCTAGCATTCCATACTTGGCTAATTTAGAGGCAATAGCAATTTCAGCCCCGGTCGCTGCTGAGGAATCTCCATTTTCCTGGTCTTGAGTTCAGTGATTGCTGCAGCTGCATTGTCGAACATGAGGGGCCCCTCTTTAAAGTGGATCACTATTCTGGAAGGGTACAGAGTCTTAAATCGCACCCCTGCCGCTTTAAGAACCCTCATGACCGGAATATAGGCCCTTCTGAGTGCCATTACTTCCGGGGCAAAATCATTTTCCAGAAATAGCCTGTGCGACCTGTAGAAGACCGTTCCTTGTCTCCAAGCAGTGTGAAGCACCGTTTCTTTTTCTTGATGCCTGAGGAATTTTATTAGCAGTGTGCGAGGGCGTGTGCCTGCTGCTGGCTTAGGACCAAGAGTACGATGCACCCTTTCCATCTCCAGTGTTATCTCGTCAGGTAACTTTAGTGTTTCCTCAGCAGTTTCTGGTAAATGGGATGATTTCAGTGCCCTCCGTTCCTTCTGGGAGACCGAAGTCGGATATTATTCCGGCTCCTCCTCCCTGCGTCCTCCTGCGGTCTTGTAGGCCTCGTCAGCTGTGTGTGTAGTTGAACAATGGCACGCTCGGTCTCCTCAACTCTTTAGTCTGTGGTAGTCAACTGCTCCTCGCAGTCATCTTGCCTTTTCTCAAGTTTTCCCACGTCAGTCCGAAGGACAGTGACCGTCGCTCGCATCTCTTTTCTAAAATCACGAATCTCTGCCAGCATTTGAGTCATTTGCCTCTGTAGGATGGAGAGCGGGACCCGGTCGGCCTGTGTATTGCTATGGCGGGAGGCCGAGGACGCCCACGAGTCCCCGCTCTCTGAATCTTCTTCCTGGGATCTCTCCCCATCCAGGCGTTTTGGGGATCCACGAACGGCATCTCCTCTCTTCCTGGGCATTCTGCTACCTCCTGCTTAAGATGAGGTACTCTTAGTTTTGCTTTTAGCTAGTAAATTTGAGGCAGTTTATCTATTTCCAAGGGAGCCTCGCGACCTAGGCTGCTACTCAATGCATGACGTCACCGGAAGTCCCTATGGGGGCAACTTTAATAACATTTTTTTATATCAAAGCGACCATTTGGTGATTAATCTAGGGCACCAGGCGACTAGGTTAGTTGCCCAGTGTCCTTCACCAAATGGTCGCTTTGAGATAGAAAAAAGTTATTATTAATGTTGCCCCCCATAGACGATGATGGAGCTTGTTCCCACGCTCTTCCTGGGATCATGTCATACAGTAGCAGAGCACGGAGGTGGAGCGTGGGAGGATCTAAACACCGGGAAGTAAAACTGACCCAGTGGATTAAAATACATGAGCGATTTTTCTTTTCCACTATTTGAAATATTTGAGACAACTACTCATAGGCAGCATTTTGCTCACGTAAGGCACCAAAATATGTGGTGCATTAGGCTAGCTTGGTAGATGTCTAATCAGTGTCAAGTACGGGCAGTCTGCGATTACGGCAGTTTGTGGATTAGGGACCAAACAGCAGTTCGAATCTTACCATTTGAACTGGTATGGCTGGTTTAGCAATGTGAATTTTGCTTACTTTTCTGATCCCAGAACTTGTGTTCATCGAAAAGTGATCCTCCCCCCACCCTCACCCCCTGATATTCATGCATCATTCTAATTCTTGCTGTCTCCACTAACCCTCAGATCTGTAACTCAGCTGAAGACACTTAGATCAATATTCCTCTCCCACCCCACACATCAGTCTCTCAATAACACCATCCCGAGAGAACCCCTGTCCATCATTCAGAGACACTCAGTCAGAGTGCAGAAAAATGTCAAATTAGCTCACTGACTAAAAAAGAGGCAAGCTGACTCACTGATTGATTCAAAAAGGCTGGGCTGCTGCACATCTCGCCCCTCACTAGTTAACAGGCACATTGTGTAGGCAGCTATTGTGTCATCGATAGATTAAGGGTATTAACTCAGCCTTTAGGGTGGCCCCCTGCAACAGCACCATAGCCCTCCTATCAGTAACACTTGCTCCCAGGCTGGGGGGTAAATGCGACAGAGAATCTTATCTATAGGCCCAACTTTCAGAAAGCTGGCTTCTTCTGATAATGAACTGCCATTCTTCTTACATACTTTGTGAGTGTCCGTAATACTCGAGAGTGTCGAAGCAGAGAGAAATAAACTGTCGGGCAGGTACACAGATACCCAGCTGCTACTACTGCAGCTAGCTGGCCACCTTGAATCCTCCCAGCAAATGATGGTTTCCAATATTTATGCAGTATTTATTAAAAAAATATATATATATATATATTTGGTTTGTGACTCTCCCCAACTTGAATCTCAGACACGTCTACCATTTGGCCCCCCAATCCCGATGCATGGTGAAGAGAATGAATGAAAGGAGACAGCAGAGAGACAGAATGAACGAAAGGAGATGGCAGCTTGTTTTCTAGTCTGAGCACTTCTCAACACAGACACATCGTTTAGAACTCTCTATGTGTAGCTCGTCCTTCTGATGTTTTAAAATACACACACATGTACCAAGTTGTTTCTCTACCTGTGTATAGAATTTCTTAGTGAGGTAAACTAGATCTGGACTATGTATCTTAGTCTCCCCTCACTGCCAGTGTTGCTACACCATTGTCTACAGTGACTCCTTCTGGGAGAGGCTGGGACTGGAGTAGCTATGACCGGCCCCACAGTCAGTGTTCCTACACCATAGTCCACAGTGGTATGCCACCTGCACGTCAACACCGCCACAGCGAAGACCATCACAGCAACAGAATTCGCCCGAAAGCATCAGGTCACTGTGACTGTCCAAGCTGACACTGGCAGTTCATCTCCCGGTGTTTAGCCCCCTCCCCAAGACAACTCCGACTCAGAGTTGTATCTTTAGAGACCTGGAGGGTGTGTGTGTGTGTGTGTGTGTGTGACAGCCTCCCACATGGGGGGTTTTTGGGGGCACAGATCCCTGAAGTAAACATGCCGATATCCCTGACAGTACAATGCTGACACTCGGCATTGTGTCTGTCACTGTTGGGGATGTCAGCACAGTATATGTCGACTTGCATTAGGTAAACTGTCCACAGTGACCCCTGTTGAGTGAGGTTGGAACTGGGGTCGCTATGGATTCTGCAACAGCCGCTGCTCCTACACTATTGCCTACAGCAACTCCTGCTGAAACAGGCTGGGGCTGGAGTAACTGAGCTCCCCCACAGCCTGTGTTTCTATACCATTATCTACAGTAACTCTTGCTGGGTGAGGTTGGGAGTGGAGTAGCTGTGAGCTCCCACACAGCCAGTGCTTCTACACTAAGGTCTACTGTGACTCCTTCTGGGAGAGGCTGGGACTGGAGTAGCTCCGACCTCCCCTACAGCCAGTGTTCCTACACCATTACCTACAATGACCCCTGTTGGGAGATACCAGGACTGGAGTAGCTGTGAGCTCCCTCAGAATCAGTGTTCTCACAGTATTATCCACAGCAACTCCTGCTGGGTGAGGCTGTAACTGGAGTAGCTGTGAGTCCTTCCAAAGTCAGTAATCAACACACTCATTACCTACAGTGGGAGAGAGACAAAAATCGTATTTGCATGGAGGCAGCACTCTGACCTTTGCGCTGCTCCATTCATGATGTGATCTCTGCTGTGGTTCAACTCTGTGTTTACACAGCCTGCCTCATAATGACACAGGTTGTGCTGGAGAGGGGCTGCACTTTTTTGGGGCCGAGTTGTTCACTCCAATGTCAGCAGTGACGTGCTGCTGATGCGCTCACTGCTCTCCTCGCTTCCTCTTGAATCCACACTGAATCACACATGTAACTCTTTAGGAATGTAAACAGAATTCTCAGGAGTGTATTCTTCGCTGGATCTCTGTCTGTAAATCCTAACAGTTCTATGGAATCGCATGCCAGTTGCTCTGCTGGACTTCCAGGTTCCAGCAGAGAGACTGGGAGAGGAGGCCTTTGATCAGAGACAGCATTGCAGTGGAGTCACACAGTACTGTAATCTCCTTGCTCACATAAACATACACACTCCTGAGCCGCAGCAAAAACAGGATGCAAAGTGCTCCTAGGACGCTCTGGTAAGTGTCCACATTGCCAGCTTTGCACTTCATCAACCTGCCCGCATTGGTTGATGCGCTGCAAAGCTGGCAGTGTAAACATGCCTTAAGACTGGAGTAGCTGTGAGGTGCCCCCCCAACAGTCAGTAGTGTCATTATATTAAATGGTGATTACCAGTAACATTTTGTTACAAATGAGCATTTTGGCCACAGAATGTGAATGTAATGGGACTATCAGAAGTTATTTATTTTTTATTTATTTAAAAGTTGATAACTGAAAACGACACTGAGCCGGGCTCATCTCCAGGTGCAACACAGGGAAATGGGGTACAGAATAAATAACATACACATCATATAAGCAGCTGAAGACAGTAAAGACATCACTATAACAGACAGCAGTAGCGAGGACTAATGCAATACTAATATACTAAGTTTGGCCTGTATACAATGAGGATCTAAGCGTGGGTGAATCAATACAGCTACACAGTTATGTGCAAAGCAGTTGGACTGGACAGAAACAGCTTCAGAATTATGCTCACAGGGGGGGGAGGCAGGTGCAGGGTAGGGGAGGGATGAGTTTCATTTGCTGCTTGAGGAATAGGAATGCGGGGGAGTCTCAAAGGCTAGGGGTAGTTGGTTCCAGAGGTGGGGAGATGGGATAAGAAGGCAGAGAGGCCTGAAGAGGACGCTATGAGGGATGGTGAGGAGGAAGGAGTTCAAGGAGTAGGAAGGTAATGGGGCAGGAGTGAGGGTGGAGGTGAGGTAAGGGGAAGGAGGTCAAACCAGTACTTGGCAGTGAAGGTTAAGGAGTGGATGTGTCTTCTGTGAAAGAGGGAGGGAAGGTTTAAGGAGAAGAAAGCAATGATGAGTTTGAAGTGGGTAGTTGGTAGCGAAGCAGCAGAAGGAGTGGAGGAGGGTATCTAGGCAGTAGAGGGTAGTGGGGGGGGGGCGAAGCATAGTTAACATCGCCGTAATCAAACACAGGGAGGATGATCTTGGAGAGCAGGATGTTCAGAGGTGAAGAGTGGTGCAATCCTTATACTCAGAGTTTGGGGCGAGGTTTTGCGCACATGGAGTTGACATGGATGGAGTAGTCAAGGTGCTGATGGAGCCAGAGGCCCAGGTATTTATACGAGGTAGCAGAGTGAAGGGTGAATCCATCCAAGGTGGTGAAGGAGGGCAGAGATGCAGCTTAGCCAGCTTATGGGGGGTCCCAAAAACCAGGGAGATGGTTTTCTTGGTGTTGCCTTTAGAGAGTTGTCTTGAAACCAATGGAGGACACAGTTGAAGTTGGACTGGAGGTTGAGGTGGACAGAGTCGGGGTAGGACCGAGGTGTAAACGATTGTGTCATCTGCGAGAGGTAGATACTAGAGTGTTGGCAGACAGTTGGAAGATCATTGATAAATAATGAAAAAAGAATTGGACCAAGAATAGATCCTTGGGGTACTCCAGAGAGGATGGGGAGGGGAAGCGATACAGAGCTGCCTACCCAGACTGACTGTATCCTACCGCAGAGGTGGGACCTAAACCACTTTACAGCAGAGGAGGACAGACCAGCTCTGTGGAGTTTTTGTAGGAAAAGTGGGTAGGAGATGGAGTCGAAGGCTTTGGTAAGGTCTATAAAAATCGCTGAGGTGAACTGCCCACAGTCCATGGCAGCAAGGATGGAGTTAAGAGACTCAGAGGACAGAGGAGATAGTGGAGTGTCTTTTGCAGAAGCCGGATTGGTAGTCAGAGAAGAAATTTGAGGAGGAGAGGAAGTCGGACAACCTGGAGAGGCTCAGTGACTCTTGGAGCTTGGCTAATGCGGGGAGGAGGGAGATGGGGCAGTAGTTGCTTGGAACAGATGGATCCCCACCCTTGGAGAGGGGGATTACTCTGGCAACTTTCCATGGAGTGGGGACAGAGTTGGTGGTTGAGGACAGATTGAGGATGTAGGTGAGGGGGTTGGTGATAGCCAGGGCAGAGAGGCACAGGAGTAAGGGGTGGAAGCCATCAGGGCTCGATTTGGTGGTATTTAAGGAGATTAGGGCAGGATAGACCTTAGGAGGGAGGAGTTGAAACCTGCAGAGTGGGTGGGGAGTGGGGGGGCGCAGTCAGGAGTGTGCAGGATGTGAAGTGTTTGTTAAAGATGGATGCCACTGTTGAAGGGTCTGAGATTAGTGCCTCGTTTTCAGCAAAGGTAGGGAGGTGGCATGGTGGGGGGGGTTGAGCAAGGACTTGATTTTTGGCCAGAAGAAGGATGGGCTGGGGTTACGTGAAGAGGTGAGATTTGAAGTGGTTAGACTTAGCTTAGTGAATTTCTTTGTGCACCTGTTCCTGAGGGAGTGGTATTCTTGGAGGCTTGAGGAAGAGCCACTGGCTTTGAAAAGGACCAAGCATGGTCTCTAGCTTTACAAAGAGAGAGGATTTCAGGTGTAATCCAAGGTAGATGGTGGCATCTTACCCGGATGTATGGAAGCATGCGTGACGGTCCCAGATCGAGGTTAGGGTGGAGCTGAAGTGTTGGAGGCCATGTTGACTTCAGTGGATGAAAGGGAGGGTCCAGTCCGACGAGTGAAGGTCAGAGAGAAGAAGGTCGGGGGATATACGTTTGAGCACACAGTAGGTGATGTATTTGGGGGGCGAGCAGGGGAGATGAGCTCACTTAACGCAGCAGGTAATGCAATGGTTGCTTACTGCATCAGGCAGGACTCCGGCTGATGAGATGTGATGGGGGTGGGAAGAGAGGATCCAATCAAGAAAAGTGTGGTTGGAGGACTGGGGGTTGGGACGGGTGTGGTCAGAGATAAGTTTAGTAAGGTTGAGAGCGTTGATGGAGTGCCTTGTGGTACTGGAGAAGGGAGAGAGCCAGTTAAAGTTGAAGTCTCCCAGCATCAGTAATTCCCCTGTTGAGGAAAGGGAGGCAATGGTGTTAATGCAGGAGACAAGGGACTCAAGGGTGAGTTTAGGGGAGGTATAAAGGGTGCAAATAAAGATGGGGCAGTGGATGGGAGGGCTAAGCAGGCAAGGAGTACTTCATAGGATGTTGGCACAGCTTTGTGGTAGATGATGGAATGGGACAGAGCTCTGAATGTACATGGCCATGCTTCCACCCCTCCTACCATGGTCCTGATGGTAGATATCAAAGCCAGGTAGGGCAAGACTAGAGTTAGGGATCTGGGAGGGAAGCCATGACTCAGAGATGCTGAATACATCCAGTGGGTGGTGAGATGCCCAAACTTTTAGCAAGTCTAGTTTAGGGAGAAGACTACAGGCGTTTACATGGTAAACAAGGAGTCCTTTGTGGGGGATGGGGTTGTGATTGGGGTGGGTGGGCAGGGTTGGGTTCTACATCACCTGAGAGGAGGAGGAGAAGTAGGAGGAGGGAAGGCAGAAGATGTTTAGTGACAAGGAAGCACAGAGCTAGGGACTGCATGATGAGTGGGAGAGACTAGAAAAGCGGGGGTGAATGGAATGAAGAGTTGTGAAGTCAGAAGAGAACTGCTGTCCCAAACAGCAGTGAGCAAGGTAGGAGGAATAGTGGCTACTAGTGGTTGTTTATGATAGGATGCAAATTGGGTTGGAGGGAGTTACTGCTGTGCACAGAAATTGAAGCCTGACAAACATAAGTTTTAAGGAAAATACATATTTTTTTTAACAAACTGGTAATACTGTATTATAAACAGTGCCCAGCCCATACGGAAGAACCACATATTCATGTTACATAGAAACATACACTTTGACGACAGAGGTGGTGGACACATGGAATCGCTTCCTGAAGGAGGTAGTGGGTCAAAAACTGGGGAATTCAAGAATGCATGGGACAATCATAAGACAATTCTAGTGGGGTAGGAAAGTAGGCTGTTGGTTAACTAGGATCTGCAGCTTATCCGTTAGGTAGGGGAATGAGCAGACTGGGTGGGCCAAGCGGTCCTTATCTGCAGTCTATGTGTCTACATTTCTATACTAACCATATATGACAAAAAAGTATTTTAAAGCAACAGTGAAATGAAGCTGGACAAAACAATTGACCACCTTTTTTTCCCTATAAAAGATTCCAGGCATCTTCCAGTTTTATTTGGTGGTAACATTTTCCAATTTCACCAAAATGTGAACATTTTATAAATATTTGAATGTAGTTTTTTTCTGAAAAAAAAAAAAAAAAATTCAAGACGGCCACCACATTTGGCAACAAACAGCACTGTAGACCTGCCAAGGATCAGGACTGAGATAAAAAACAGCTCCTGGTGTATAGCACAGGAGGTACCTAGAAAAGTAGATTTGACAGTCATGCTAACATTTTTATGTTTGCTTGTGCCATGCGCAAGAAACATTATGTGGCAGCTTAGGAGAAAAGCGGGTTGTAGAGGTGCGGCACTCTGGCAGCCAATGGGGGCACTGCATTTGGGGACTAGGCACTGGTGGACCAATGCAGGCCCAGTGTCTTGATGACACTGGTTATGCAGAAGTGCCACCAAGTTAAAACGTTTTCGCCGCTGCAATCAGGGGCCACCTCATCATTGCAGTGTCAGCCATTTCGCTGCAATGTGGGAGTGACCTGTCATTGCAGGGCGGTCCCTTGCCGTCCATATCCCACCCAACCCAGTACACTTGCCGACGAGAGAGCCCACCCTGTCAGCACACTGCAAACCCCTCCCTCATTTGTTGTGTGCTGAGGGGTGCCAATCCTTGGCAGCATCGCCTCCCCAACAGTCTTTCTTTGCTGACGGGGCCCCAATCCCTGTCGGTTTCAGTCCCCCAGTTCAATTTGCCGGGGGGAGCCAACTGGCCAGCATAATGCCCCAGTTTGCTGTGTGTGCCGAGGGGTACCCAACTCTCTGGCTCTCCCCTCACTGGTATGTGCTGACGGGGTGCCCAACTCTGTCGGCTACAGCCCTCAAAAACACTCAGGTGTCCCTGAAAAGAAAAACAACAGTCCTGCGATGTTCTAAACACCTGTAAAACGATTACTCATAGAGTTCAGTAGCCTCCCCAACCAGCGCCCACCTCGACGCTTGGCCTTCCCACCCCCTCACCCCATACTTACCTCCGGAGCCCAGCGCGACGATCTTCGGTGGACTGGGAACACGCCTGCACTCTTCAAAGCCGACCTGAACTGAAGAAATGCCAGTAAGTTGTATAATGGCATAAATAGTTTTTTTTCAACTTTGGTGTATATCTTCGCGTTTTGAAATTTGGCATCAAATTTTCAACATAGGGTTCTTGGGACCCCTCCTCATGAATTCAGTCACTGTCAATGCGTTAGTCGGTCCCGAAGGTGATTTTGCAGCACTGCACGGAATCACCTTCGGGACCTATTAATGAAGCAACAGTGCTACTGTTCATGAGGTGGACTCAAAGGCCTATGTTGCAAATTTGCGAAAAAAATCAAAATGACTGTTTTACGAGCGTATGCTAAGCAGTTTCCATGCATGCTTGTAATCGCTTAATCTGTAATATTTTCACTCCTGATTTGAACATCTGCCATTTTCCACACCTCCTTATGAAAAGTACAGCTGTTATTTCACATCCTGGCCAAATGTGTTTTGCACTTCCGCACAGAACAGCGCAGTCGCTGTGGGAAATCAGTTTCGAGATAGACTGAGAAAATGACAGTGAGACTGTTCAAGAGCAGAGGTCCAAAATGCCTATGTTGAAAATTTGGTGACAAAAGTCCATAAAATGACTGTGTACAGTAGTATTGTTGCGCGAGTTCCACGATCTCTGTAACTTAAATTGTAATATTTTCATGCCAGATTTTCAACACTGGCATTTTTCTACACTCCTTATGTTGGTACAGCTGTCATTTTTCACATCCTGGCTAAATGTGCTCGCATTCGGCGCAGAATATAACAGCGCTGTTGTGGGAAATCAGTGTTCGGAACAGATTAAGAAAATGATAGTGAAGCTGTTCATGAGCAGAGGTCCTAAAATGCCTATGTTGAAAATTTGGTGACAAAAGTCCATAAAATGACTGTGTTACATGCATATGTTGCACTGTTTCCACACCTCCTCTTAACTTCACAAATTTGTAATATTTTCACGGCAGATTTTCAACACTGGCATTTTTTCACACCTCCTTATGAACAGTACAGCTGTTATTTTTCACATCCTGGCTAAAATGTGTTTTTGCACTTCTGGCGCAGAATAGGCAGTCGCTGTGGGAAATCAGTGTTTGGGACAGATTAAGATCGAGCAAGTGAAAGAGGGGGAGTGAATGAGCTCAATGGAGCTCTGTCAGGACTGCTGCAGATTTCTTTGTGGGCAGAAAAATGCAGGAGCCCAGTACAAAAGGGCAGCCTGCAGCGCCCGGTGAAACGAAACGAGCAAGTGAGAGAGAAGGAGTGAGCGAGCTCAGCGGAGCTCTGTCGGGACTGCTGCAGATTTCTTTGTGGGCAGAAAAAGGCACCAATGCAGGCAGGAGCACAGTACAAAAGGGCAGCCTACAGCGCCAGGAGAAACAGAACAAGCGAGTAAGAGACGGGGAGTGAGCGAGCTCAACAGAGCTATGTCAGGACAGCTGTGAACTTCTTTGTGGGCAAAAAAAGGTGCCAACGCAGGCAGGAGCCCAGTACAAAAGGGCAGCCTGCAACGCCAGGAGAAACAGAATGAGTGAGTGAGAGAGGGGGAGTAAGCGAGCTAAAGGGAGCTCTGTCAGGACTGCTGCAGATTTCTTTGTGGGCAGAAAAAGGCGCCAACACAGGCAGGAGCCCAGTACAAAAGTGCAACCTGCAGCGCTGGGAGAAACAGAACGAGCGAGTGAGAGATGGGGGAGTGAGCGAGCTCAATGAAGCTCTGCAAGGACTTCAGAGTTGCCTGCCAAGCTCCCCTGTGGTTCTATATTACAGCAGGGTCTATGGGGTGGAAACAAAGCAATGATTGGATACTTTGAGGAGTGCTGTAATAATACAGATTTAGTCGTTCTGTTTATTTCTCTAACTGAGCTAAGTAATACTTGGAGTGCAATAGGATTTCTAACTGGGCTAAATGAAACTATATGAGAGCTGAGAACAAAAAGTATGGTAGCTGAGGGGTGAAAAATGGACAAGGAGGCTTTAGGATTGCCACAGTAATACAGTATCTAATGGATGAGATTTGAAACTAAATTACCCTGGTCGGCAAAGGGGTCAGTAGGGGGACTAGTGTGGGGGGTACAGGAATTTGAATAAATAGGAGCCTAACAGTTGTAGTACGGTACAGAACCTGGGAGTAAGAGCTTGTAAAATAAGATGGGGGCCAAAGTGGGGCAGGTGCCACATGTCAATAGGGTGGTCATCTTTGGAAGGGTGGTGGGGTGTACAGGGTGTGGGTCTGCCACGATCCTGGACTGGGTTTGGAGGATGGGGGGCGGGTGTGGTCTGTAGATGACTGGCTAGTTTGAGGGAGGAACTGTGGAGGTTAGGGAGGAGTCTAAGTGGCAGAGCAGATGAGTATGGTAGACATTCTGGCTGGGGGCTAGGGGTGGAGAAAGAACAACTAGGGACTGAAACTGACCCCAGTATCAGAGGCACTAGCAGAAAAGATAGGACAAGGGAAGGGGTGCCCGAGGTGGGGGCCTCTTGTTGGGAGAGAAAGAGACCACAAGGAGCACCAGGTGAGAGAACAGATGGCTGTGGGTAGGGAGGGACAAGGGTGGCAGGAGGGAACAAGTAGGAGGGAACCGAAGGGAAGAGATGTAAGAGGGTATCGACTAGGAATAGATCTGAGCTCTGCTATGAGAGAGAGAGAGAGAGGGAGCAGGAACAATAGTGAGGGGGAGGACAAGCGGGGCATGAGAGGGATGGCAATAGCTAGGGGAAGAGACAGCGAGGACGAAAGGGTAGAAGGGGGGCCTCCTGTTGGGGAAGGAAGAGACCACGAGGAGTACCAGGAGAGAGAGCAGATGGCAGGGTGGGACCAGGGGTGGAACAGAGGGGAACAAGTAGGAGGGGGGAACTGATAGGGGGAAGAGATGTATGAGGGGTATCGACTAGGAATAGATTCAAGCCTCTGCTATGAGAGAGAGGGGGAGCAGAAACATACTGAAGGGGGGAGGACAAGTGGGGCATGAGAGGGATGGCAACAGCTAGGGGAAGAGATAGTGAGGACGAAAGGGTAGAAGGTGGGCTAGTAAGGAAGGAGGGGTGGTGACTGGAGGAGAGAAGGCTACGGAAGTGAGAAGGATGGGAGGCATCACTATCTGGGTCGAAGGGAATGGGGCTCTATATCGACAACAGCGGGATAGGAGAGGGTTGGAAATCAGCAGGAGGAGGAGAAGATGTCAACCTGGGAAAGCCCAGTAGGAAGTAGTCAGGCTGGGAAGGGGTTCAAGGATGGGGAATAAGGCAGAGAAAAGGGTGAGGCGGAGTAGAGGTACAGATACAGAAGTCACGAGGTGCAGCTGGCAGGGTAAGGGGCAGGGAAGATCGAATACTGGTGTGGTGGAAGGGGCATTAGAAGGAAAGGGCTAAGGGACGCAGAGTGTCGTCCTAGGGGATTGTATACTGAAAGGGGTGAGATGGGGCAGAAGGGGAAGGTACAGCTGTATTTGGGTTGAAGCTATCCCCAGGTTGACTGCAGGAGGGGCAGGGCAGGCATTGCTCAAGTGTGCAGCAAGGGGGAGGAAGGAACCTCATTTACTGTTGCACGTGGGTACAAACGACTTGGCAGGGGAGACTGTGGAAGTAGTGAGGGGGAGGTTCAAGTATTTGGGCAAGCAGTGTGAGGGGGTGGGGGAGTCAGAGGCATTCTCAGAGTTACTCCCCGTACCATGTGCAAGCATGGGGAGGAAGGGTAGGATTGAGGTGTTCAACGAGGGGCAGAGGGATTGGTGCCACACCAAAAATTATGGGTTAGTGACTAACTGGGGTAGGGTCTGGGGAAATAGTGACTTGTATGCAGGGGACAGGGTACACTTAAGCAGGAAGGGGAAGGGAGTATTAAAGGCAGGATTAGAGGGGTACCTCTGTACTAAGGTGGATTTAAGCTAGTGGGGGGGTGGTCAAAAGACTGAGATTAGTAGAAAGGTCCAGACAGGGAGCCTAATGAGCTCACCCCCCTAGATATAGGTAAAGGCGGAGGCATAGTAACCCTGGGAGGGGGCAGGCAGAGTGGTCTGAGTGTACTACAGAAGGCACCACCACCAGATAAAACTATGGAGAAGAAAGGGTGCGGACTACCGGGAGAAGGGACACAGGCGAAGGAGGAGAAGGAGTAGTACAGGTGGAAGGTGGTCTCAACACTAGAAGCCTGGGGAACAAAACTGCAGAGCTTCAGGCGCTCCTTTCAGAGAGGAAGGTGGACATTGCTGCAGTGACAGAGACTTGGGCACAGAGTACCATGATTGGGCTTGGCAATCCTGGACTACAGGATACAAGGAGGGACCAGGGGTTGGGGGTTGCACTCTATGTGAGGGAAGGGATTAAATGCATAAGGGATGAGGGAGAAGAGGAGGGACAGAGGCACTTTGGGTGCAGCTCCTGGACTCCAAGGGCAGAAAGCTGAGGCTGGGAGTGGTGTACAGACCACCAGCCCAATCCGGGGAACTGGATGGAGAGTTGGCAAAGCAGATAAGGAGAGTGTGTAGAAGGGGGGAGTGTGGTGATAGTGGGGGATTTTAACCTACCATGGGTTGACTGGAGCACCTCGTCACTAGCAGTACCAGGGAGCAGGTGCTCCTTGATGCATTCCAGGACGGCCTTCTTGTGCAACTGGTAAGTGAGCCTACAAGGCTTGGTAGCACTCTGGACCTAGTAATGGCAAATGGGGAGGTGGTGAGGGAGGAGGACCCACTAGCAGGTAGCAACCACCAAACAGTGTGGCTTGTTGTCGCGCTGGGCAGGGAGACAGGAGGCTCGGGCACTAAGGTAGTGGATTTTATTAGGGTGGACTTTGGGGGGATGGGCGCAATACTGCAAGGAAGACTCCAGGATATAAGACCGGGATGGATGCAGAACAAAAGTGGAGAGTCATAAAGACTGGCTAACAGAGGCCACAGAAGCCTGCACCAGGGCCAGGAGTAAGAAGAGCAGAGCCAAGAAACCATGCTGGCTGAACAAGGAAGTGCTGCAAGGGTGAGGGCAAAGACAGCTGCATACTGGAAGTACAGAAGAACAGGGAAGGCAGAAGATGAGGAAGCTTTCGGAAGCTGGTCAAGGGAGGTTGCCAGGAGGGTGAAAAAAGCTAAAGCCTCCAGGCAATTAAGTTCCGCACAGGACATAAAAGGAAGGAGAAAGGACTTTTAAGGTATGTCAAGGAAAGAGGAAGTGCAAGGAACATATTGTGAGAATAAAGCGGGAGGGATTGGTTGTGTAACCCCCTGCAAATGGGGTTCCCAAAGTCTTCCAGGAGCTTGCCTGAATGCTCCAAGTCTGGGCGTGTTGGCGCTTAAGCTGTTTAACTGTGGTTCCAAGTGAGAGCTATTTGAGCCTCTGCGCACTGTCTCTTTAAGAGCTGTCTGCTTGCAGGCTTAATTAGTTTGTATGGGGGGACTGTGTATTTAATGCTCGAACCTCGCCCGAGCTGCTGTCAATCCGCTCCGTTTCTGCTGTCGCTACATGTGCAGAGGGAGCCTTGTTGAAAGATATAACTATTTGCCAGAAATCATTTGGAGTGACTGAGAAAATGTAGTTTGTCTAACCTGTCTTCATTTCAGTATGAACTGTTTCAGTGTAGCTCTTTCATTTTGGTCCTGAACTGCTGAAATGGACCAATCAATGGGGAGGGGTTCCTTAAAATGGAGGCTGTGGACGAATCAGAACTTGGACTCTCAATTTTGAGCCAGCCACAAAGGGATTGTATGGGCAGTGACTCTGGGAAATGTAGTTTTGACCTGGCGCCTTTTTCACCAACAGAGGGAGTCTCATAGTGAGTGACAGCCGAACCAGCCAACAGAATGGTGTGGGCTAAAGGAAATGCCCTGCTCTGTGACTGGAAAGATTAGATCAGTTGTGACAGTGAAGAGAAAGGAGCTCTGTGTTTCTGGGTGTATAGTTTAGCTGGAAGTGCATGTGAGGCCCTGAGGTTCGCCTGCAGCCATTGTGGTGCCAGTCTGGACTGAATCCTATTTGTGAGGCAAAGAAGGAAGTTTGAAGAGGAAACCAGGCTCACCCTGTAGAAGACTGGAGAAATTGCTCGGTCTGTCAGGAACTGAAGCTACTGTGTGTGCTTCCGGGTATTTTGTAATTATGATCGGGATCTAGGAGCAACCTGCCTGGTATAGTACTTTCCTTTTACATATGAATGTGTGTAGTGCTTGTGGGGAATCGCTATTTCCAATCCCCTGTGCTGTGTGCTGTGTGTTGAAGCTGGAAGCAAACCCCAGCTTGTCTCGGACTAAATACGTTTGCTATCTACTGCAGTGGGGTCCAGTCACAAGAACCTTGTCTCCATGCTCTGTTGTTCTGGCAACCCAAAAGAACATCCACCATCCGGTTCTCAGCTTGGGTATTGTGAGTACAAATCAGGGTATTCCCCTGCAGCCTGTTTTCAATTACAAATGTGTCATCTAATTATTGTTGTTTCACTTCTTCATGGACTGAGCCATCCTGCTCCGGATTACAATTGGGTGTTGTGTATATATTTTCTTCTATAGGGCCCTGTCCATCTGCACCTGCCGGCCAACCCTGGGCAACGGACCTGGCTAGCCCCCCCAACCTGGGTACCCAGAGTGTGACTTTTCAGCCCCTGTATGTGTGCACAGTACTGTGATTTAATGCCACCAATTAACCTGATTTCCCCCTCCCATGTTACTGCCCCCTAAATAAATCAGATTTGTTGTTGTTATACTATATACTGTCTGTGGTGTTGGTACTTATGGAAACAGTATTATGTTTTGCTGTATATGTTGTTTAACCTTATTTTACAGGGGGTCCTCAGATACATGCTGCAGAATCAGTCTCGAGGGTAAGTGGTACTTTATGAGTGAACAGTGTGTGTATACGTGGAGTATTGGGGCTGTAACTCCTGTGTACTGTGTGAGCCACTAGAGGGAATAGAAGGGGTTCTCAGTGTCCCAGAGGGCTGTGACCAAGCTAGTATAACCACTACAAACCCTGACCTCTGGGTGGAGGCACCCGCCATAGAACCTAGGCCCCTCAACCTGTCAGTAGTCAAGCAGGCAGGGGTAGTAGCCCATGGGACAGCACCACCTGGGGGCTACAGCTGGAAAGGGGGAGAAGCAAGTGGAAATTCTAAATGAGTACTTCTGCTCCGTTTTCACTAAGGAGAGGGATGGCCTACTACCAGAATGGGCTGGGGCGGTGGGGAAAGGGGGGAGGAGGTGACAGACAAAGTGATCACAGGAAGTACGGTGCTAGAGGGGCTGAGGGCAGTAAGGGTGGACAAGGCACCGAGTCCCAATGCCATCCACCCAGGGTGCTCAGGGAGATGGCGGAGCTGTTGGCTGAGCCCCTGGCAGATCTGTTCAACACCTCCCTGGAAAGGGGTGTGCTCCAGGACTAGAAGGTGGCCCGTGGTACCCATACACAAGAGTGGGCCTAGGGAGGAGCCAGGAAATTATCAACCAGTAAGTCTCACGTCCATAGTGGGTAAGCTTATGGAGCCGATACTGAAGGAGAGGCTGGTGGCATTCCTAGACAGTAATGGCCTCCAAGATGGGCGGAAACATGGGTTCGTCTCAGGGAGGTCTTGTCAAACCAACCTAAGAGAGTATTGTGACTGGGTGACAAGGGAGTTAGACAGGGGCCATGTGGTACATGTCCTGTACTTGGACTTCAGTAAGGCCTTTGATACAGTGCCTCATGGGAGACTGGGGGGGAAGCTGACGGCAGTGGGTATGGGGAAAAAGCTGACTAAATGGACAGAGAACTGGTTACAGGGGAAGGTGTAGAGGGGGGTGGTGGTGGTGGGAGGGAGCTCTCGGCACCCAGAGCAGTGACAAGCAGGGTGCCGTAGGGTTCAGTGCTGGGCCCAGTGCTATTTGGGCCTTTATCTCCGATATAGCACACGGAGTGGGGAGCAGGGTTAGTCTGTTCACACATTATACCAACTTGGGGTGGTGGTGGACGAAGAGGACAGATGGGGAAAACTGCAGGGAAACCTAACCAAACTAGAGACATGGTCGGTGGAGTGGCAGCTAGGATTCAATGCAAAGAAGCGTAAGGTGATGCACTTCAGGGCTAAGAACCAGAAGAGGGACTATTGGTTGCGGATCAGAGAGGAGGAGAAGGCCCTAGGGGTGTTGGTAACTGAGAGCATGAACAACTCAGCCCACTGCACAAGAGCAGCAGCAAAGGCAAATAGGATGCTGGGTGCATCGCAAGGGGGTTCTCATCCAGACACAGGGATGTGATCCTACCTCTCTACAGATCATTGGTCAGACCGCACCTAGAGTACTATGTGCAATACTGGAGGCTGACAGTATAGCCTAGAGGTTAGAGGAACGAGGTGTGAATGAGCTTGATACATCCAGCAGACCAGGCCTGAGTTTGATTCTCACAGCCTCCACTTGCATACTGTGTGACTCTGAGCAAGTCACTTAACTGCCCAGTGTTCCCAGGTCACCCCTGAAAACAGGCACTTTTGCCTAGTGGGCCTTACCTGGTTACTAACAACTAAAATAAAATAAATAAAAAATACCGGAGGAGAGATATAAAGTTACTGGAGGGGGTGCAAAGGAGGTCAACAAAAATGTTAAAGGGATGAAAGGAAAGAAATCAAGTTAGGCTGAAGGACCTGAACATGTACACACTGGAGGAGAGGAGGATGAGGGGATATGATTGAAGCTTTTAAATACCTGAGGGGTAACTAAACCTAACACCGAGGGGGTGTTTAAACTGAGGATGGAAGAGAGACAAGCGGGCATGGACTAAGGTTGAAAGGGGACACTTCAAGAGGGAAATGAGGAGGCACTACGCCTCTGAGAGGGTGGTGTCTAGTTGGAATGCACTGCCAGAGGTGGTATCATAGGACAGTTAATAGCTTTAAGAGTGGGAGAAAGCAAGAGGAAGAGTCAGGGGCACGGGCTGGGACAAGCGGGTGAGGAACTGAGGGAGAGGAGGCTGGGGCAGCTGCCATCTAGGGTGCTAGCTGCACACTGGCAGACTTACATAGACCACTTGATGTGTTCTGTTGGCAGATTCGTATGTTTGTATGTAAATCACAGTGACTCTGTTCATGAACAGAGGTCCTAAAATGCCAACGTTGAAAATTTGGTGACAAATGTCCAAAATGACTGTGTTACAAGCGCGCATTGTGTAGTTTCCACGCCCTCGTGAATTTCACAAATTTAGTATTTTCACTCCAGATTTTCAACATTGTCATTTTTCAGACCTCCTTATGAACAGTACAGCAGTCATTTTTCTAATCGCCAGAATTATGCTTATACATCTGGCTGAGAATACCGCAAATTGCTGTGGAAATCAATGTTCGGACAGATTAAGAAAATCATAGTGACAGTGTTCATGAGCAGAGGTCAAAAATGCCCATGTTGAAAATTTGCGAAATAATTCCACTAAATGACTGTGCTACACGATGCATAGCAGTTTCCAAGCACGCTGGAAGTTTCAGCATTTTTAATACTTTTATTACAGATTTTCAACATTGCCATCTCTTCACACCTCCTATGAATGGTACAGTTGTCATTCTTCACATCCTACCCGATCTGTGTTTTCATACATCTGGCGACAACGCACGGTTGCTGTGGAAACTCAAATTTCAGGACACACTGACAAAATCAGAGTGCCACTGTTCATGAGAAGAGGTCCCAAATGCTTTCATGAGGTGGGGGCCACAAAATGCTCATGCTGAAAATTTGTACAGCAAATACCAACACAGGCCTGGGGCATTACGGTTTCTAACCATAACGTCCCACCTTGTACAGACTGACAGGCATCAGGGGTGTGCCTCTGGATTGCCAACTGTAATGCTCATGCCATTCCAACCACACCCTGCAGCCACTGACAGGCATCGAGCTGTGCCTTGGACTCTTCGGCCCCACAGTTCACCCCATTCATTATTGTACCCATTTCAGCGTATGTCCTTATGGAATGGGGCGAATGTAAAGCCGAACACCCCAAGGCATATCTCAACACTTGTCATTGTCTGCAGGATAGGGTGAGGTGAAATGGCATGAACATTATAGGCAACAACCCAAATGCATGCCCCAATGCCTGTCCATCTCTGCAGGGTGGAGGTGGGGTTGGCATGCAGTTCAGTACTTCACTGCCATTCCTACTCATCATCTGTCTAACTCCTGCATTTCCAATGCTAATACCAGCAAGCAAACATCGCATTGACAAATGCTTGTTATTAATTGTAGCCAAACCATGGTCGCCTGCATGGCAGCAGTAGGACTACCGCTCATGGCGCCAATGATCCAGGGTCGGGAGTGGCCTCGAGTGTTGGAGGGCCGGCCGGGGGGAGGATCAAACGTCTGAAGGACTGCTCTATTCCTCCAGGGAGGGAGGTATTCGATGGATAATGCAGTACCGACCTCCAGTGGTGGCTGGGGATTGACACATGGGCTGTTACAGTGTGGGGATGGCGCGGGCAGCTGTTGGACGTGATGCGCACGAGAGTGTGCACGCCACCATCCTTGCCAGCATTGCATGTCCGCACCATTGGGAAGGAAAAAAGCACCCAAAAATCTAGTCCTCTGCATGTGATGTCTGGGTCCCACGGCCTCACACTGGATGCACCAGAGCTGCTCCTCTGGCCTGAACTCAGTCTTCCGTGATGCACAGTGTTACCCACCATGATGTGGCCTAGAAGAATGGGTAGGAGTAGAGCACTTGTGCTGCAACCAGTGCAGGGGCCACTGGATGCCAGTCGGAAGATGGGGGAAACCACAGGTACAACCTCCAGCCGAGGAGGTAGAAACAAGTTAGGGAAGAAATGTAGCTGAAACTAGCTTTTGGGAAAAAAAACATTTTTCTTTGAACTACTTCTTTAAATGTCCCCAAACTGTCAGTTTTTTTGGGACATTTTAAAAATATGAAATATTGAGGAAATATATCTCATATTTAGGAACAATATACATATTATATATTGTCAAAATATTAAAGGGTACATGCATGTTATATACAACATATTGCCCATGTATTGTACATATATACAGGTTACTCACCTGTAACAGGAGTTCTAGGAATGGTATATGTTGTTCATCCACACTTATTGGCAGGTTCCTTGCCACTTTAAATCTTGCCGGAAGGTCTTCAAGCTGGCTCCTCCCACCCACCCGGGTGGTAAAACTCTCGGCTCCCCCCATGACGCCAGATCTAGCCCGCTGAAGCCAGGTTAAATGCGTAAGCTGGTGGAGTGTGGGATGAACAACATATACCATTCCTAGAACTCCTGTTACAGGTGAGTAACCTGTATTTCTAGGGACATGGATATGTTGTTCATCCACACTTATTGGCAGACTCCTAGCAGTTCTCCGGGAGGAGGGAGGCAAGGCGCACACCCCCTACTTAGGTAGAAAGACTGGAGAACCGAGGCCCCGACCAGCATCCCGGCGTGACCCAAGGTCGATGTGGAAGGGGAAATGTAAAGCCAGCTCTGGTAGAAGCCCCATGGATATCCTGGACCGGAGTATCCTCGAAGCAGCCACTGATGCAGCAGAAGGGCAGGTAACAATGAGCACTTATCCCTCTGGGAGGCTCCATGCCGCCCACCTATGAGACCTATGCAGAGGTGACCCACCGCTCGTCGTCCGTGGCGCAGGTCTGCCAGGTGCGGCTTCAGCGTAGATGACAAACAGCTGGCGAACCTCTCCCGAACTTCAGCCCTACGCTCCCTGGGTAGGTGAGCGATAAATAGGGTCCCATGGAACCTATATACGGCCTCCGAGGTGTGAATGGGGATGAACCCCGGCAGAGACAATACCCCGTTAGGGAAGACGCTGCCACCGCCTTCGGAAGGAACTTAGGTGGGGCGCAGGACAACCTTGTCCTTGTGGAAGACCAGATAGAGAGATTCAAAGGAGCCTGGAACTCTCCCCTCCTTCTGGATGGCAGAGTAGCCCCAAGAAGGTGTTCTTCCACAACAAGTGGGGAACTCGCACCTGTGCAAAGGTTCGAACGGCTTGCCCGTGAGCTAACCATACCAATCGAAAATCCCACAGAAATGGGGATACTCTCCCCAAAGGGAGGTGTGATCGAGGCCCTAGAAAAGTGCCAGACCACCTTTTCTGCACTGCCGACTGCCTTCCGGCCCGCGCCCGGAAGACAGGGGTGACCAACAGAAGCACCTAGAGGGTCGTCGGCCGAAGCCCTAGTTCAGAGAACGGACCACAGATGGTCCAGAGTGCTCGCCCAGGGACGGGAGAGGGGCCAGGCCCTATCCCATCATCAAGTGGAGAACTCTTCCAATTGAAGGCGAGCATGTTTGGCCGACTTCTAGCAGGACGTCTCGAAAACGCCGAGGACCTTGCCGAAGGACCCAAGGCCTGGCCCCTAGCCGCACAGGGACCAGGCCTTCAGGTGCAGAGATTGAAGGTTCGGATGGAAAACCTTCCCCTGAAAACAGAGATCAGGACCGGGTGGACTGGAAGCCGCCTCGGGAGCCTGGGGCTGAGACTGAGGAGAGCTGGATACCAGAGCTGGCAAAACCGGTCTGGGGCTACCAGAATCACCTGCGCCAAGTCCCTCCTCGCCTTGCCTGAGGGTCAAGGGAAATGGGGAAGAGGCGTAAAAGAGGCCCGGGGTCCACAGCCTCAAAGGCATCCCCTACAGCAAACCTTGCTGAGGGGGCCGGCATGAGACAGTCTCGGCCTCGTATTCTCCCTGGAGGGAAGGAGGGAGAAGATCCTGTGCTACCTCCGGCAGGGGAGACCACTCGTGAGGCACAGCCTATGCCCGGCTTAGGGCATCAGCCAGGGTGCTGGAGGCTCCTGCCATCAAATGGCTGGGAAACCGCCTCCGGCTGTGTGAAAAACCCAATGCGGAGAACCTCCTTACGCCGAGGTAAGGGGCTCGACCGAACCTGGCGGGGTAGGTAGCATCTAGTCATGGTGTTGTCCACTTGGACTTAAACCACTAGACCCCGTGCAAACGGAGCGAGTAGTGCAAGCTAAGCGGACCGCTTGGAGCTCCAGCGGGTAGGAAGGACATCGGGACTCTCGAGAGGACCAGAGGTGAAGCACTCTGAATTCCCCTAGATGGGCACCCCCACCCATCCGAGAAGCATCGGTCGGAGAAGATGGTCGACTCAGGGCGGACGAACAGGATGTTCTCCTGCAGGAGCTGGAACAGTCCGAGGGGGGAGCGTTCCCCTAACTCCTGGGCTGTAGTCACAAACTGGTCCGAAGAATGCAGCACTGTGACCGCTGGCTGGCCCGTCCCCACTAGGGGGACGCATGAACCAGTGGGTCGAATAGACCACGCTGGAGCCGGCCGCCCTGAGGCCCAGAAAGTGCAGGAGGTCCCGGCAGGGCGCAATTGCCCAGTCAGACCTGACTAGGTAAGGGAGAAGAACCTCAGCCCTGTCCGCCAGGAGCCGAGCTCGGACTCAAGAGTCGAGCCTAGTCCCGAAGAAGCATCACCCGCTAAGACACGAGTTCCCACCTGGCTCCAGTAAAGGGAGACCAGTCTGAGCCTGGAAGGGTTGTAATCAGGCCGCCATCCAGGTGGGGTTACGCCCCGGACTCCTCAATGCCGCAGAAACTGCTGAGCAGAGAACGAAGGGCCTGGCCAGGAACTCGTAAGGAGATCTCCCACTTAGGAGAGGAAGGAGTCTCCCAAGAAACGGACGGAACGAGGAGTAAGTACATCCTGAAGCCCAGGAAGAAGCCGCACGCCTCATTCTAAGGACAGGATATCCGGCAGAGAGACCATCCGGGCGTGCAGAAGGATGGGGCACAAGCCCCCCGTCCATTTGAGACCAGGAATACCTGGACACGAACCCAGGGTCAGAAGGGGGTCCACCGCCTTCCTGATCACCTCTAATTAGAGGGCCAGGCAGGTCAGCTCAGCGGGCCGACAAGAGGCTGTGGACCCAAGATCCCCGTGGGGCAACGGCTCAAAAGGGGAAACCTGCTCGCAACCCGCGACAGGACCTACCCTTAGCACCACCCAAGAGGGAGAGGTGCGGAGCCATCCCCCCACAGGGAAACCCGGGCAGGGACGACAGGGCCAGGGACAGCGCCCCTTATCCCGTCACTGAGCAGGCTTGGCAGAGGAAGAGGCCGAGGGGGCTTTCGGATCCCTACCTCCCTGCTTCCTTTTTGAGGAAGGCGCTTGTCTGGTGACAGGCCGCCCAGCGCATGCCTACTGGCCCTCGTGCTGGGCCGGCCAGCGCAGGGGCCGGGGGCAAAGGGTTAAGGAACGGCTGTCAGCTGCCCTTGTCCCTCCGGGCGGGAGTGACAGAGTCCGGAGTGGCATCGGAATTCTTGGGCCCCTGGAGGTGTCCCTCCACTCCAGGGCCGAAAAGATCAGTCCCCAAGAAGGGAATGTCCACCAACTCATGCTGGGTTTCCAAAGAGAAGGAGGATAACCTCAGCCACGCCCTGCGGCGCATGGCCACTGTGGCCGCCTCCAATCTGGCACAGGAGTTGCCCAGATCCAGAGCCGTCTGGAGCTGCTGTTTCGCCACCACCCTACCCTGGTCCCGCACCCGCCGGACCGTGGTCCGTAGGTCGGCCTGGAGATGAGGGAGGACCTCGTCCAGGGAGCCCAAAAGGGCGTGGGAGAAGTGTGCCATCAGTGCCGCCGAGCTGACCTGACGGAGGCCTAGGGAGGACGCAGCGTAAACCTTGCGCCCGACATAGTCCATCCTTTTGGACTCCTTGTCAGGGGGCCTATCCAAATCCCTAGCATTTCCAAAACCTTGGAAAACATTGTTGGTGACTACCCCTTCAGCCGAGGGGTGTTCCGAGAAACCAGGCAGAGAACTGATAGGGACAGGGTATTTCTGGCCACCCTGGCCAAAGGCAAGGGCAGGAAGTAGCTGCCGCCAGAGCTCCAAGACTGGGCCCACGATTGCCTCAGCCACCGGAAGGCCTCTGAGGGTGAGCCCCCTCAGTCTAGGATCTCCATAAGGGGGTAAGGGGCCCGTTTGGAAACCGGCTCGAGCTGCAACCCGGTGAATTCCGAGATGAGCCGGAGCAGACCCATAAAGGACGATGGGCTATCATCCACAGAATGTTCCGGGGAAAACCATGGGTCCTCCCTGCTAGGAAACATAGCGGAGTCGATTTCGGGCCCCGAGGGGTCTGCGAAAAGCTGCCGCAGGCCTGAGTCACTCTTCATCCACCGAGGGCAGGCGGGAGTGAGGGGAACAAATAACCTGTGGGACAGGTCATGGCCCTGCCTGGGTTCCACTGAGGACAGTGGGGCAGCAGAGGTCGGACGAGCAACCGGCCCCGGAGAGGGCACCTCGACTGCCTCGAGCGGCTGCGTTGGCCGACCGGGCAGCGGCTGCTTACTAGCTGGAGAATGAATCAGGGTCGATTGATTCCCGGACAACAGCAGCTGCTGCCACATAAACTCCTCGTAACGTCGACACCAACGGCATCAAAGCCACTCCTCATCCGAGGAGGGGGACGAGGAAGAACGGCAATGCCACTTGACTCGGTGCCCCGACCGAGAACGCCGAGGTCGGCATGAGCAGCTGGACCAAGACCGAGACCAACCTCGGAGAACCGAGAGCGGCCTGGGAAGGAGCGGGCGCCCGCCCTCCTTCAGCTCGAAGAATGGACGGTGACCGCCGACCAAGGCACCGGCAGAATCCTCAGCCTCCGCCGAGAACCATGCAGGGATGGCGGCACTAGCAGAAGACTGCCCAGATGACGGGCCGAGAGGCTCGGCCACATCGACGGGGTCCTGGCACGCTGACCTGGGATCGGGGACACCGTAGGCCAGCGCCGGCCGCATCCCCGACCGAGGTCGGCGTCGACCGGCAGGGGAGGGGGAACTCTCCCGCTCCCTCCGGAGCTGATGAAGGGACTTAGCCTGTGGCTTCTTGGACTTGGGCCGAGAGGCAGGTCCCAAAGGTCCCTCTCCCTTCGAGGAAAGGGACTGGTGAAGCTCCTTGAACGAAGCTGCAAGAGGAGAGTCCAAGGAGAGTGGGATAAGCGCCGCGACCGAGGGAGGGAAAGCCACCCCCTCCCTGGAGGGAAGATGATCGAGCTGCTCAGAAACAGCCGACGCGGACGCTGCCCGATGATCTGAGGAATCTTCCGGAGCGGGAAAATTTACCGGGCGCCCGAGCCCCGAACAGGCCGCGCAGTCCTCCAGAGAGCTGGCCGAAAGAGCACAACAAAACTCGCAAAGCTGAGGATCGTGATCCAGGTCAAAGCAGTAAACGCACGTGGAGTGCGGGTCTCTCCTGCAGGAAATAACCGAGCGCCTCCCGGGGCTGGAAAGAAAAGAGCCATCGCCGCAGCGAAGAAGAAAGGATCCAAGTTCCAGAAAAACTTCCAATTGATTTCGAAGACTGAAAATTCCAGGAACCAGTCGAAAACGCAGAGCGCTAAGGAGGGAACCTGAGCTTCCAAGCGGTAAGGAAGATCTGGCGTCATGGGGCGGAGCCGAGAGTTTTACCACCCGGGTGGGTGGGAGGAGCCAGCTTGAAGACCTTCCGGCAAGATTTAAAGCGGCAAGGAACCTGCCAATAAGTGTGGATGAACAACATATCCATGTCCCTAGAAATATTGTTTTCTTATAAGTTTTTGTCCTCCCTCAGCTGTCACCGCTGGGATATACTCTGCAATTACAGATATACAGTCAGACCTGGTTAATCCATAAACATTTGTTTTTGCCCATTTTATTATGTATTAAAAATATATGCAGTAACCAGACCGTATCCAGAGGATTTTTATTAATGTGGCAAAAAATCCGTTACAGAGGTTCATGGTTCAGTTTATCAGGTATACGTATTAGCATGGCACAGATTAACCAGGTCTGACTGTACCCTGTTTTGGCAGTCAGCTATCATCTGGACAGCTGGGGTGTCATTCTCTGTTTTTTCTCCCCAAATCCCTTCCTCCACCCTGTGATGTTGGCCATACCTATGTCAGTCTCACATACACGTAACGTTCCTGTGGCAAGTGCAAGCTGCCTGGCCCAATAGCAGGGATCACTGTGGGTCCAGAACCCACCACCAACGTCCCCCGACTGAAGCACGCTGCTGCGTGGTAGCTACCACAACCTGGACTGCCACCCGACATGGCAACCAGCGATCACGCTCAAAATCAGGTCGTGTGCACTGTGCCGTGATATGGTGTTGCTGGGTCACTGGGGTGACCTATATGCGACATATATTTTGCATATATGTGTGTGTGTGTGTATAACACTATTCCTTGTATGAAGATATTTAAATACAGGAAAAAGTCACAAGAGTTTGAAACTTGTGACCCACTCATCTAAATAACTCAAAAATTACCATCCATTTCCGTTTGGTGCCATTGAACATCAGAATAACGATCAGCTTGCAGTTTCTGCAAGAAGTAGTCTCATGCTAACAAACTGGCTGAGGGAGACCCGTGCCACTGGAGATATTTTGTTTCAAGCACAGCAGGGTACAACTAAATGACTAGTCGAAGCTAGAAGTAAAAAAAAAAAAAAAAAATCAACAGGCTATCCATGAAGAGATCAGCCCAATAATCCCTGAAGAAGTGGCACTGCCACTGCAAAACATAGGAGGGCATTGGGACGATATCCATATTTAATAACAATAAAATGTTTTTCAAAAACCTCTGAGATAACCGTTGAATAATTTGTGTGAGTGGCTCATTAGTTTTCAAACTCTTGTGGAAGTACCAATAGGGTTATTTGGAACAGACTCCTTCCCACCTGTATGTTTTTTCATTGGCTTACAAAAAGAGAGTAGTTGGCCATGACAGAACTTCTTTTTCCTTTGAGAATTTATGAAAAATATACTGTTAGTCTTTTTTGGAGAATATTTGGTTGTTTAGCAATTAGTACGTGGGTTTCTAGCTCCTCTCCTAGGTTAGCCATTAAGAAGAGAGCAAGGATGATGGACACTGCTTCTGCTGTCACCGTGCAAAGGGCTGTTTGTAAGCTGAATACTTCACCCCCCCACCACACACACACACACACAAACACGCGCGCTCTCTTTGCCGCCACACAGCCAAAACACACACACATACACACAACCAATACAGATGCAGTCACCAGACAACAGTACACACACACACACATACTTGCTCTCTTTGCCACCACACAGCCAAAACACACACATCGCACAATAATACAGATGCAGTCACCAGACAACAGTACACACACACACACACACATATGCCTTTGCCACCACACAGCTAAAACGCACACATACGCACAACCAATACAGATGCAGATGCAGTCACGACAACAGTACACACACACACACACACACACACACACACACATATGCTCTCTTTGCCACCACACAGCCAAAACGCACACATAATGCGACAACCAATACAGATGCAGTCACTCAGACAACAGTACATACACACACACACACACTGCTCTTTGCCACCACACAGCCAAACGCACACATATGCTCAACCAATATAGATGCAGTCACAGACAACAGCACACACACACACGCATATGCTCTTGCCACCACACAGCCAAAACACACACACATACGCACAACCAATATAGATGCAGTCACCAGACAACAGTACACACACACACACACACACACACACACAGTAGAGCTCCACAAACTTGACATGCACTCTTATAACCTAATTTGTGAAGGTATCACAGTGCTCAAATAGCACAAGTCTCCTGTTATTGCGCCCGCCCCCCCATAAGGCTACACACCACCATCATCCAACCCTCTTTAAACAGTGATTGAAGGTGACTTTCGCAACGACTTTGATAAAAGACCCAGGAAACCAGCGGCTGCAGAAAAAAAAACCCATAAAAACTGAAATGTCAGACGGACCGTCACGCAGCATACATTAGCGTATAGGTCTTGGCAGAGAGCATTTTATTTTCTGTGAGGTGGATGTAATGCAGTTTGCTTGGTTTTTTGTTCTAGAACAAGTTTCTTGTCTAAACATTTCTTCTTCACTAGATAACATGATGAATGCTTGGCAACATCTCCGATCAATAAATACATGTAGTGAGCGGCAAAGCCAGAAGCCTGTGGAGTGAGCGGACCCTAATGTTCTGGATATAGATCAAAGACACAGATTTTAAAGACATTCTCTATAGGTAGTAAACTCATATTTCCATTTTGTTTTTCATCTTTTTTTGTGTGGGGGAGGAAGATATCTGACGACATTTCCTAATTTGAGGTCTGACCCAGAGGTCCAAATTTCCTCGGTCTCTCCCTAATGTTGGTGAGTCTGCCAATAACAAGTAGGACAGACATTAAAGTGCCCCTGACACCATTGAAAAAACTTTGGAAAACATCAGATTTAGACATAATTCCATTTATTTTTCATATATTTCTGTGATTCTCCTCCCCCTTTGTTAAGTGCCAACAGCATAGTTGTTAGCACCTGTCGTGCTCATGCGTACTCTTTTCTGCATTTCAGTCAAGATTAAGGTTACATTCAGTGTAAGGGATTCGGCTGCATGATGTCATTGATGATGTCAGTGATAGGGTTTTAGTCTTAGCATAGGGTTTCAGACCTACACAAACCTGGGTTTGATCCCTTGTATTGCACAATTTTTTTTCTTTCTCACTACAATTTTTATTGTACGAGATACATTATTAGATATCATTGCAGATGTAGTTAACGGTTTCAGCACAGCAAATAGCAGGCTTTCAGACACTTAAACTTAGTTCTACATTATGTTGCAGTCAATTAAATTAGTGTCGGCTGATGCTTGTCTAGGTATGAATACAATTCCATGTCTCCTGTTATGCAGATTGTGATATAACATCTCCACCACAGAAATGGCAACTCACTTACCTGTAGCTCAGTGACACACTGAATATGTGGTTCAAATCCTGGCAGGGATTTCAACATTCCTTTGTAAGATGGAAACCTACTTCTGTGGCAGTTCACAGTCTTGTGTATTTGGAATAGTAAATTATATGAGAAGTAAATTTAGCTAACAACAATTTGTGAAGGTAAAGCACCTAATGGGATTAGATCCCTAGTCGCCTGTTTTGTGGGTTGTGACATCACCTCTACACCACTGGAAATGCAACTCTCTAACCTGCAGCTCAGGTGCACACTGAATGAATGTGTCGTCGCTTAATAAACTGAGGATAAGTGGTGTAAATTCAGGTAGACATACAGTAGTTTAAATCCTGGCAGGAACGTAAATATTTTTTTCAGCTTATTTCGTAAGACTTTTGGAAGCTGTCCAGAGGAGGCACTAAAATGGTGCAGGGTCTGCACCAGAAGACATATGAAGAGAGACGAAAGGAGCTTAATTTGTATAGCCTGAGGAAAGGAGGGAGAGGGGGACATGGATAGAAACGTTCAAGTACCTCAAGGAATCAACAAGTCCAAGAGGGTAGCTTCTTTCAAAAAGAGGTTTGCAAGAACAAGAGGGCACAATTTGAAGATAGAGGAGGCGGCTCAGAGGTAATTTAAGGAAGTATTTTTTCACAGAGAGGGTTGTGGATGCATGGACAGCCTTCCGGAGGAGGTTGTGGAGTCAAAATCAGTGGTGGAATTCAAGCATGCATGGGACAGTCATAAGGCCATTCTAGGGGGTGGGGGTAGGAAGAAGTAGGCTGCTGGTTAACTAGGATCTGCAGCTTATTCAGTAGGTAGGGAAATGGGCAGACTGGGTGGGCCAAGCGGTCCTTATCTGCCGACAAATTCTATGTTTCTATGTAAGACAGAAATTTACTTCAGTAGCAATTACACGAGAAGACAATACAGCTAAAAAAAAAAACAATTTGTGCACAATGAGATGCACAGAGTCAAAGAACAAGCGGGGCCAAAATCTCTACAAAGCTAGGCATCCCAGCCCTTCCCCAGGAATTTAACAAAAACCAAAAACAGCAATTTAAGCTGTGTTTCATACAGCTTGTCCCCGAAACACCCACACACCCACACAGTATCAGGCTAAAGGCTCTGCAATAGTCATCCCCCCGCACATACACAATTTCAGGGCTCAGAGCTTTTGTTTGTTGCCCTTCCTCAACACACAATCTCTCCACCAACCCAGTCATTCCCCCAAAACACACACAGGCTTTTCTCCGAAGCACTCCTCTCTAGCCTCCACCAAAAATCGCAATTGGGCTGTTCAGCACAGTATAATCCTTCCCCAAGGAGAAAATAAATCTCAAAATCAGGTTCTCTCCCTGGTACACTCCTAGTTACAATATATTACACAATGGCAAGAATAAATCCTGGAACCTGATTGGCCAGCTGAGACCCTGACCCATGATGTTATCCCAGCACATCACGGATCAAGTCCCAGCACACACATGACTGCATTAAATATTTTTTTTTTCTTGGTACTTTTTTCCCCCAGTCTCCAGCCTGCCTACCTCACACGTCCAGGCATCCTCCTGAGGTTTCCGGACACCGTCCCAAGGACCCCCCGCTCCATGTTCGGGCCCGCGACTTGCCTCCCGCGGTGGGGAGGTGGAGAGCTCCCCTCGCACTCTCACACCAGGACCGGATCCAGTGAGCCACGCAACCTCAGTGCCAAGCAAGTCCTTCTCGGAGACGGCGATCAAGCCGCCGTGACTTTTTTCCGTTTTTCCCCGTGGACGCCTGTGGTGTCATCACGCTAAGGGATGAGTAAGCGCACGCCGGTGATCGCCAGCTTTCCCGCGTCTGCCACAGCACATCCCCCAATTCTGCCCATGGTCTGTAGTTGCCCCCAGCTGCCACTAGGCCACCGGAGCATTCCACCCCCCTTCCCGGAGAAGGAGAGCAGTCCGACGAATGCTTGATCCTTCTCCTCCCCTGACAACCTAGGCTCATTCCCGAACCCGCATCTCTGGCGTGGTGCGAGGTGTGGCATCCAGCGCCTCAACCCTCAGCGCCACCAGGCCGGCATTCATTAAATATTTTTAAAAAATCAGTCCACAGGCCATGTCCAAGTTGCCCACACTTGGCATGGCTGCTCTGACTTTTCCCAGTACTTGGTCTATTTTAAAAAATATCAATCCGCCCCCTCCACTGCCACAAACTGATCCCCAAACCACCCTAAATAAACATTATGGGTAAAATCTTGCCCACACATTAGTTTTGCTATCTTTCGATTTTTTTTTTAATGAACATTGATAGGAAGCCATCACTGCTATCAACTTCACTGATAAAGCAGCCCTTGCCTGGTCAGAACTGAATAAGCGTGTGTATGTTTGAGAAGTACAACGTGCTTCAGATCATGCACCAGTTGCCATTTCTTCCACTTTTCTGTGTTCTCCAGTACAAACACGCTGCCTGCTGTACTGAGAGAAGGAGACGACAGCAGAACCATCAGAACTGCAGTTATTGTACCCGTGAGAGTGTGGGGCTTGACTTCCAGGCGGACGGCAGCATACTGTAAACCCAACAAAGAGGCAGACAAAATAAGAGAGAAATAGAAACAGAGACCAAACAAAAAAAAAACAAAAGCAGATGGGGGTTGACACAGAGGAGCTAGTAGACAGAACAACAAAATGCAGGCAGATGGGGGGGTCTGCAGAACAATGCAAGCAACACAGTGGCTCCACCTAGTGGTCAAAAGAATAAAACTGCATTTTTTTAAGTATATCTGCCCATTGGAAAAAAGGAAAAAAATCTAGTTTTACATCTACATTTTTATCTTTTTTTATTTTATTTATTTGTTTTTATCAACAAGCCATTGTATAATTACAGTAATGCACTCTAGGGTGTGCATCGTGGTGGGATAATGTCACTTTTTGGGTACTAGACGTACTTGGTGTTCCCAACCACCTGAGGTGTGATATTATCCAGCATAACACACCTATTATTATTAAAGGAATAATGCAACAGGGTGGGTGTTATGCTGGGATATCCCACCTCGGTGGTTGGGCCCGAGGCCACCGGCCGAGGGCGTCCAACACCCGAGAAGGGATGTTATCCCAGCATAACACCCACCCTGGAGGGCATTATTCCTATTATACAATGGCTTGTTGTTATATATAAAATAAAAAAATAATTTTAAAGAATGTTTTTATTAGTGTGCAAAAATATTTTTGTTTCTTAAGAGGAGATGGGGAAAAAGGGCTCATCAGGATCATCATCCATAGCAGCCATAATGATGACAGAAGACCTGTGAACAGCAGGGATGTTATGCCAGGATAACATCCCTGTTGTGATGGCCAACTGACCAATCAGAGCCCAGGATTCTTTCTTGCCATTGTATAATGCTTAATTCTCCCCAAAAAAAGAAAGTTCACAAGCATGCTGCTCTCCCTGGTACTCTCCACACAACGGTAATAATTTGCAGTACTCTCAGCGGATGTAGGTTATTCCAGTGACCAGAAAGGTGCTCTGTTGAGTGGACTCTGGCTACACAGTAAGCAGCAAGAAGAAAGCTTGGCAGAAGATCTAGGCAGGAGGTCTCTGAGGCTATCTGCAGTGTCTCGGGATGTCTCTAATAGCAACATCAAACATGCTATCACATTTCTAATGTTATTTTATATTAAATTAAAGTTGGCAGGCCAGGCTATAAGGCTCATGAGGTGTCTCTGCAAGATAAACATCAAAGTCAGCATGCTGAGTGCCCACCTGTTCATCTTGCAGCAGAAACTGTGATCACTCCAGGCGGCAGGACACCAGTTCCAGGCTCATTTGCTGGCCCTATAGTCTTTCTTCATCTTCCCTCTCAGACCCTTTCCTGCTAACTCTGATCAGCTGCTGCTGTACACACAGCACACGTGCTTCTGTGTGATAACGCGTAAGAAAGAAAAGTGTCAGACAGTTCAACGAGTGACAACGCTAAAACAAAATGGCACCTATGCACTACAACATCCCCAACAACAGTGAGCAGCACAACACATTCTATGGGCTGATCTTTCCTTACATCTTATGTGGGGCACACCTCTTCCTTAATATAATCAACTACAAGGGGGGGGGCCTGACACTGAGGTAGGAAGGTAACTCGGGAGGGGGGCTATTCGGGGGGATGGGGGGACCATGGAGCGCAGTGCCGGGGATCAGGGAATAGGAGACACAAAAAAATGAACACCCAAACCAGTAAAACATACACACACACCTAGTGAGCTCCGAACCCGGGACCTCTTGCACTGGAGGCAATGGCCACAGCATCAACCAACCACCTGGGAATTGCCTGACCCAACCGCCTCCCATATGCTTCTTCCTATAGCTCCCTCTACCATTCACTTTATTCCTCACTCACCGTTCTTCCCCTTTCACTTTCGCTTATACTGCACCTCGCTATCCTGTTACATTAGCTCATCTGACAGGTGGTCGAATTGAGTCGCTCACACTGCGTCACTCAGTTTGACTCACCCATATCACTGGCTACCGCACACATGCCTACCCACACACCACCACCAACCACACACTGAGCTGCCTTGGAGGTGGGAAGAGACGAGTTCCAATCAGCTGCCAAAGTCTTCTTATCCTTTTCTAGGCTGACATCTTCTATTGCTCCAAATCCCAGAATGCCCTGCAGCCAAGATCAGAGCAGCTGGGCAGCAGCAGTGGGAGATTCAATAGCCCGCAGTGTATGTTAAGAGATTTCATAATCTCTGATCAGATGTTTTCTGGTTCCACTTTTCTCTAGGGGCTAAGTACAGTCCTCTGTGACTGTACTTAGCCTGGGGCAGTGGGACCAGCAAACAATAGATCAGAGCTGATAAAATTCTGACATGCACGGCAGGCTATTGAATCTCCCACTGCTGCAAACTCCAGCTCTGATGTGGAGCTGCAGGGGATTCTGGGATTTGTAGTTACTGAAGATGTCAGACCAGAAGTAAACAAACTTAGTCTGATATAATCTATTGTACTACAGTAAACAGTAAGTAAATCAAAATGTTTTTGCACACAAAGTGCACACTGGGACAAGCCCCACACCTGGGTATGAGGCCCTTGGTGGTGACTGTTCCCCTTTAAAGTGATAAGTGCAGACTTTGTGGGGGCTGCACTGCAGCTGTCTGTTTCACGGATGAGGTGACACTGTGAGGAGCTATGCATCCCAGGAGGTGGTACCGTACTTAGACCAGGCCCATTTTAACTTTTCTCTGGATGGATGCACTGTGCTATTTACCAACTTTAACCTTGGCTACAAACCCCCCTTAACCAGGAGATTAAAGGACCCAGACCCTTGATCTTGCTAAGCCCACAAGACAGGGGGTAGCCACTGTATCATTCACAGTAAACTGTGGCACTGCAAGCAAGGAGTGCCCCAGGAGCAAAAGACATCCCCAGTAGCAAGCTTACACATCCCAAAACATGAGAACAGATAGTGTATGATGGTGGAACTTTTTTTTTTTTCCCCAAGTAAAACAAATGTCACAGATTATTCAGGTAACATTTTATTGAGATAGTATCCAGTGGGGTCAAATACTGGTGAATACCATCATTTGTACCAGATGTCGGATGCCATCAGATATGAACATCATCCAACCATGGATCCGATCTCCTTAGATGGCAAGAATGGATCTGATCGAAGGCACAGGATCTGACTGGCTCCGATGGCCAGATCAGGGATCTAACGGTTGGATCACAACTATCCGAGGGTTGGATCCAAAGACCCTCAGATCAGAATATCCAACCCCAGAACCGGAAAATCAGACAGTCAGTCCAATATACAGTCTCAGTCAGATCCGATGGGTGGACAGCGCAACTATCCATTGGAGGGTGCTGGGATACCGCAGAGCATATTGGAGCATCACTAATTGTTATGTAGCCCAGACAGTGAGGGCAACAAAATCAAATCCGTTTTCAAGTTATCAAACCATAACACATTAAAACTATCTGCAAAAAACATAATACTTAAATGTAAATGTTTTTAATTTGAGGAATGCTGTTTTCTTTCAGTCTCCTGCTGTATGATTCTGATTGGTTAAGATGCCCATACAACACAACAGACAACTCCCGTGCAAAACTGATGACTGACATCTGTAAACCATGCACAATATCACTGTGCTGTCACTGAATTGTACTGTAAAATAAATATATATATATATATATATATAAAAACGCCATCCAACCCCACCAACCCACCCTACACTCCACCTTTCACAGATCAGCAGGTGTTTGCAGGTTGTGAGTCGCTAGGCTAAACTTTACCCCATTCTCCTATACTGTACCATGTCAAATTTCTTACACATGGAATGGGGTGAGAGTTAGGTCCGACTACCCCAAGGCACACCCCGACACCTGTTGGTCCGTGGAGGGTGGGTGTAGTGTGGGCTGGTGGGGTTGTATGGCAAGGTGTTAGGGACTCAACCCTAATGTCTCATTTCCCTACTTCTGTCACTTCAATCCTAACTGAAGCATTAATGAAGTTTTTTGCAATTTATTTCCTCACTTTTTTTGAGCTAGTATAATAGTATCTTTATTTTACTGTGGGAGCACAGGGTCCAATGCTCCCATCCCTCCACAGATGCACATATGTATCTAGCTGTGGAAACACAGGGGTCTGTCTCGCGCTCTTAACACATTGTCACGGAAAGAAGCCAGAAGGGAATTGCAGCAAATAGTCATAACTGTACCATTTTACATCATTTTCACCTGAAATGCTCAACATAACCTTCCTATAACCTCACTGCATGTACCCAGTACAGAAAACTTTCAAATCACTGTTGAAATGTAATTCTGCACAACTGTAATGCCGTTTTGTGACACAGGTGCAAAAAAACATTTCTGGCAGGATCTGAACAATTACAGCTATACTATTCATGAGGTAGTGTGGAAAAATGTTAATTTTGAAAATCTGGAAGAAAATCTGAAAAATTGGCGAAGTTACAAGCGTGCGTAGAAACTGCGCAACACACACTTGTAACACGGTCATTTTTTGGAAGTTTTTCACAAAATTTTTAACATTGGTTTTTTGGGATCTCCCCTCAAGAACAGTGGCACTGTGATTTTGTTAATATGTCCCGAAAGTTGATTTCGCACAGCGACCGCACCATTCTGCACCACAGGTGTGAAAACATGTTTCAGGCAGCATGTGAAAAATGATAGCTACACTATTCATAACGAGGTGTGAAAAAATGGCAATGTTGAAAATCTGGAGTGAAAATATTAATTGGTGAGGTTACCAGCATACGTAGAATCTGTGCAATGCACGCTTGTAACGCAGTCACTTTTTGGACCAAATTTGCAACTCGGGCTTTTCAGCACTGTCGTTTCGTTAACTGGTCCTGAAAGGGGATTCCGCGCAGCAAGCGCAAAATCACCTTTCGGGATAGAGCAATGAAATGACAGTGCCAGTGTTCATGAGGTGCGGTCCCAAGAACCCCACATTGAAAATTTAGGGCCATAAGTCCTACAAAAAGCTGCGATATCAACATAAGTTGAAAACCCCCCAGACATCCATTATACGGCTTACCTTCATTCCTTCAGTTCACGGTTGGGCTTTGAAGAGTGCAGACGTGTCCTAGTCCTCAGAAGATGACAGCGCCTGACCTCTCTGGAGGTATGAATAGGGTAAGGGGGTGGTAAAGGGAGGTGGGTGCGCAGAGGGATGGTCAGGATGGGGGAGGCTGACAGCAGGGGACGAGGGACCGCTTTTTTCAGGTTAAAAAAGAGCAGGGGACAGTTTTCTTTGTTTTACAGGGTCTCATAAAAAGTAGAATTTGGCACACTGGTGTGGGCCTCAGTGTGCCACATAAGTTGGGGACATGTCGGCTATCGGGAGATTGGGCATCCAATGTCGGCAAAGCATGTAGACGGGCTGGGGGGGGCATCTGACACCGGGAGTGGGCATCCCTGTGTCGGAAACATAATCAAATATAAAACATTTATTTCAGCACACTGGGGTGGGCTGCCAGTGTGCCACAGTAGTGGGGGGGGACATTCTGACATGGGGACTGGGCACCCGATGTCGTTGGACGACAGAGGGGCAGTTCAATGCAGGACTCTGCATCAAAAAAAAAAAAAAGATGGGGAATTGCTTTTTTTTCGGCTACATAAAAACTAAACAGGGGAGGCATCAGAGGGTGGGGGCCACTAGACAGTTTGTTTCTCCTCGCTAGCGAGAAAACAAAATGACGGCTGATCTAAAACAGTTTCGCTGTGAAGTGGATTTTTATGAGATTTCCAAATCTCTTATCGCAATCCTCTCACCAGCCATTCACTTATTAGAATCCTTGATCAAAACTGTGCATCTATCCCAAAGACTCAACTGAACATGCTCAGAACCCGAAATTTCAACATTTTATAACTTTTGAATGGATTAATATTTTTCACCAAACCAATGCTGGATTGTTCCTTAGGATAAGTTCTTTCTACCCTGAAAATTTCAGGCTAAAATTCCAAACGGTGTGGGTGCAGCACGATGTCAAAAATAACCCTGACATTTGCCAAAAAAAGCGAAATGATTATTTGTGTTTGCAGTTTTCGGTGCAATGAGGCACCAATCGAAACACAACTTAGCAAATCAGAGATCTGCCATCCAAGACCGTGCATTGCAAATTTCACGCAAATCTGTTGAATGGTTGCAAAGTTATTAACGTGCAAAATTTGGAGCCAGCCCCCGTGCAGCAGAAAGATTCACTGCTGCGCGCCGCTGACCTGGGTTCAGGAACGGACTCGGGCATCAGAGGACTGGGCCAGGGAGACAAAGCTTGAGCATCCATTGACTGCTCACCTTCTCTTGGGGAGGGTGGGATTGAAACCGGCACCTGCTGACTCCTTGCGAGCCAGGAGAACAACAGGGCGTCAGGCTCCACTGCCTAAGAGCGTGCCAGGCGCCGTGTATGCCTCACGCCCTGGGTATGACACATCTCCATGGGAGAAAACAGAGGATAATGGTGCCCTGGCCGATCAGTTCATGGCCTCCTGGATCCTCACCACGAGATCTCGACCACCAATGGCCGCCCCAGCAGCACTGGATCACTGAAGTCCGGTAGAGTAAAATTCAGGAAGGGGACCCGCCCAATGAAGGGTTACATCGGGGTATCCTGAAGGGGCTTGCAATGTGGGGTGGTAGGTGGGGGGGGGAGTAGTCCGGTGCAAGCAGATATCCTTGTGAGGATCCAAAGGAGTGATTGGCCGGGGTGTGGGGAGCAAAAAAAAAAAAACATGCAAAAGTTGGGGGTTTAACATTGAACTGTGACCGCTCCCCTAAGAACTGGAGGCCTTTGCACCAGCAGAAGCCCCCCGTATCCAGAACTGTGTTCAGTATCCTGACATCCCTGAAAAAGGGACCTTCGGGGCTCAGCGGGCCTACCCGGTTATCAAAATTGAATAAATAAATAAATGTTATGCCTTCACAGGTCACATTGTTGGGGGGGGGCTATTATTCTGCCCATGAAGTCCTCCAAGCCCTTGCCTCCCTAAGTCCCAATAAGTCTAGCCCAGACAGTCTTGACCCTCAGCTTCCGTACTTCCGCCCCTGTAATAGTACTCCTCCTCACCCACATCTTGATTCACTATTTCTCCTCTGCACAGTCCCACACACCTGGAAGACTGCTCAAGTTTTACCCATGCTCAAAGGCAGGGACACCCTCAGTCCAGGAAACTATCGCCCCATATCCCTGCTCCCTACATTGGCCAAACTTCAAGACTCCCTTGTCCTCTCTCGTCTCACTACGTTTCTCAACTCCTCGGATCTTCTCAATTCCTTTCAGTCAGGCTTTCGGGCAAATCACTCCACCACTACCTCATGCCTTAGTGTCACAAACTCGATCCTCACTAGTATGGATCACCACATGGCTGCCGCCATTTTCACTGACCTTGCTAAGGCATTCGATTCGGTCTCTCACCCTCTCCTACTGAACAAGCTTTCCTCTGCTGGCCTCTCTTCTGCAGCTGTAAACAGGTTTAACTCCTATCCCTCTGGACGAACCCAACAAGTCTTTGTTGGTGGCACCCTCTCTCCTCCCTCCTGAGCCATGCTGGTATTCCCCAAGGTTCCATTTTGGATCCCATACTATTTTCCATTTTCTTAAATGAGCTCCTGTCTGTATGCTCTGTGACTAAAATACAGATGTATACTGATGACACTGTCCTTTTCACCTCTGGCCCCCCTACCCCTACTGTCCAGTCCCCAGCTCCAATCTGACTTCCACTCAGTCCTTCACTGGTTCCATAAAAACCTCCTCATGGTAAATGTCAACAAAACAGTGTCTATGAGATTTGGAACCCCTGAAAAACTTGCCTCCCTCCCCTCTCACATTCACCACTCTGGATAGCTCCATACTCAATGTAGTCCCCCACTACAAATACTTTGGGGTGTGACTTGACCCCCGGCTTGACTACGCTAAGGATACTGAGCACATTCATGCAAAACTTTGCACTAAACTGGGTGCCTTGTTTAGAAATAAGGATGCCCTCTCCCTTAACACTCAGCATCAGCTCCTAACCAAGATGATAATCCCCTCTCCCGACTTTGCCGATGTTGTGTATGGCACTGCCCCAGCCTCCTCCCTAGCCAGGCTTGACTCCCTCTAGAATGCTTTCTGCCGCTCTGCTTTGAATGCCCCTCTTTGCACACATCATTGCTCCCTCTACTTGTCCCTTTCCCTTACCTCTCTTCACCACCAAAGTCTACTCCACTCTTCTCTTTTCATCTCTAAATTCTGGCTTGGGTTCTTGCCCTCCTACCTCTACTCTTTTCTGTCTCCCTTCCCTGTGGCCTCCTACCCTCTCAGATCTAGGGACACCCGTACTTTCTCCCTTCCATGGCCCTCCTCTTGTTCTGGTTCAGCTGCTTTCTCTTACAGACTGCCCTCATTCTGGAACACCCTTCCCTTCCATATCAGACACTCTCCCACCGTTTCTCTCCCCAAAAGTGCCCTATCCCACTCATCTGTGTTCCCGGACTCTTGTCCATGCCAAGGCTGATCTCTCCCCTTTGCCCCGCATCGCTCCCCCCATCTCAGCTAAACAGGTACCTCTCGAGCATTTATCTCAGCTCGGCTCACTCTCTTTATTCCGGCTTGGCACTTTTTCTCTGCCTTCTTTATTCTCCTTCTTCCTCCCCCTAGGCAACTCTGCCTGGACAATGCTGTATTGTTTCTGCATCTCTGTATTATTGCATTTTTATTTGTAACTACTAAGATGGTTCAGGGCATGCACCGGCTGTACTATAAGAAGAGGCTAAGGGAGCTGGACCTGTACTCACCGGAGACCAGAAAGGAGAGGAGAGACATGGATTGAAACATTCAAGTATGTGAAAGGGATAAACAGGATAGAAGCGGAAGCCCCTTCAAGAGAAAATACATGGATAGGACTAGGAGCCACAGTCTGAGGTTGGGGGATTCAGGGGAGCTTAAGGACACATTACTTCACAGAAAGGGCGGAGGAGGTGGTGAGAGCTTAAACAGCTGGGGATTCAAGAGGGCATAGGAAGATTGTAGGGATTGGCGGGCAAAAGAGAGGGGGTAGGGCTGGGAGGATGGGGAATTAAATAATGGAGAGGGGAGGGAAGACTCAATGGGCCATTGGTGTCCTTTTCTGCCAACAGCATTCTGTGATTCTATGAACTTGCATGCCATGTATACCATGCTATTTGTACTCTAGTAACATACTCTGTATGCCAGTTTTAACTTATGTATTGTATACCTCCCAACTCCCCTTTCCCCCAGGTCGCACCTGGAAACGAGCCTTGGCTCAGTGTGCCTCTCCCAGTTAACAACTTTAAATAAATAAAAATTATTATTGCCACAGCTATTTTCAGTCCAGCAGCTTCACTGTAGCAGGTTTCCACTGCCGTTTACAGTAGTGAGCAATGCTGGGTTGTATCTTTCCATACAGCTTTTTCTCCTTGGCCATATCCATCAAGAATATATCCTGTTCTTAGGGATATACCCTGCTCTGACCTGCTAATTCCCCGTCCTCCCCAGGTCCCCGCTCCTCAGCTCTTCCTCAGTTCTGCCCTACATGGCAGGGGCTCCAGGAGCAGGCCTGTCCTACCCCTATGGCAGCCCACGGTATGGTTTAGGTTCCGTGTTGCACCAAGACCCAGGGGATGCCTTGAGAGTTCAGGCCATTATAGAGACAGTCACGGGTTTTCTTCCAACATTTCTCTCTGGCTATGCCTTCCTCAGCAGGCAGCGTCATCCTAGGGAGAAGTTCCTTTGGCCCACTGCAGGAGTTGCTGTGGCACAGGAGTCCAGCACCATCCCTACTTGACTTCTGCATACTGCTGAGCAGCAGCTGCTGGGGTTTGGCCTGCCTCCTGATACAGCATCATGAGTTTGTGCCCAGCCAGTTGAGTGATTATCAGTTGTTTTTGCTTTGCCACAGAGCTTTTTATCCTCTGGCCACCACTTTGCCTGACATTCAGACCCCTCTGCTGGTGACTTGCCTGGCATGTGAGCCCCTTCCCTATACCATGGGACCTCTGCAGATCCATCTGGAGCAGAGTCCAAGAATACTGGTGGCCATCACAGAAGCAGCTGAGGAACATGGGTTTTTCAATCTTTTCTCCCATCTCAAGTCCTACCGAACTCCACTGGTGCTGGGCAGTGCCCAGTAAGGCCTCTCACACACGCAGTGAACCCCCTCAGCTGCCCCATTCAGTTCCCAGGTCCACTTCTGAACTGAGGTCACTGGTGTGGGAGCAGGATGCACTACCTGCTGGGCCAGTGGGCTTCCCAGAATCAGCAGTTTTAATCTTCCCAGCAATCCCTAATGAGACCAGGACTACCAAAGTAACAGGCAGAGTGAACCAGTGGTTAGAGCTCAGAACTGTGAAAACTGGAGGTCCCAGGTTTAGATCTCCACTGCCACTGCCTCACTGAGACCCTGAGCAAGTCACTTGACTTCCCTGAGCTTCAGTCCCTCCCAGATGTAAAGCTGAGTTGAAGCAGGTGCCCTCCACTTCTAGAGTTCACAAATAATGACTTTTAACTCACAACTACTAAATCAGAGATTAAATTGGTCAGCTCTGGACATGATCTGATCTTAATGGGTGGGGGAGGTGTCTATCACAGGACACCAGCTATTTCCATAAATCCTGACCCTAGATTTGACCCCGCCCCACAGCCTCCAGCTGTACACTTACAATCCCCCCAATGCATTTTTGATGTGAACCTGTTTCCAATTAAACGGACAGCCAGTTGGACGAAGGGCCCCCAGGAGGATTCTGAACATGTTAAGCAGAGTTTTGACTACTAATTAAAATGTGTAATTAAATACGAATGAAATAAACGACGTAGCACTAGCAGCATCTGCCAGCATCTGTGAAGCCAGGTCCAAGGAGAGGAAGGGAGTGTTGTAGAAAGGGCTCAGCTGCCAAGATTAGCAGTGCGGGGGGTCTGAGGTAGTGCCAGGATTCTAAATTTAAGTGCAGCTTCTGAGAGTGGAAGACAGAAAAAGGATTCTAAATTGAAGTGCAGCTTCCGAGAGTGGAAGACAGTAAAGGAACCTTTGATCTGAAGCTGTATGTTGACCTGGCTCCGAGGATGTTAGTATCCAGTTTATTGATTACTGTCAGAATACCTGGACTGTGAGCTCAAACCCGGGCAGGATTGCCAGTCAGTCAGGTCAGAAACAGAATGTGATGCATTGTGGGAGGTTTCTACATCTTCACATGGTAGGCAAAGGTGGGGGAGAGGAAGCTCTACAGAGAAGTCTAAATATTGGCAGAGCACAAAAAGTGAGGGAGGGAGCACAGAACTCCACCTAGTCACTTCTGAGATGATGTACATAAAGCTGGGCACTGAGCTGGATGGCATCTTGTGGGGGAGAACACCATGGCACCATGGTCCCAAATGCCCTACCTCCACCAGCAGGGGCTACTGCCTGCCAACAACTGGATTACTTTCAAAGGGGAGGGGGCTAATAAAAGACGGTAACTTCAATTGTAAATGTCCAGTTCAAAAGTACCTCAGGAGAGAAGTAAGCATTACATTTTGGGAGGGGGGGAACAAGGAAGGAAGGAACCTAAATATAGTTTCAGTCCTACATACTGTATCCCAAATTACTATACAAGCAATGAACAGCTATGGCACCCATTAGATGTGCAAGGGAGGTAAAGGGAACACAGGTGTGCAGGGTTACCTGAAAGCCCACTAAAAGCCCTTTTAAATGAGGTATTGGACCTGCCTGTAGGTGTCAGCAGTCCTGAGATATTCTTGTTTAAACCTGTCCTAGCTTAATTCAAGGCAGCTGCAATTTCCTGGAACTTTGAGACAGAAAGTGATGTCATCGGTGGGCATGCCGTGCTCAAATGGGAACAGTTATGTCAAGTGCCCATCACAGTTTGAAAACCCATGAAAATCGCCTTAAAATTAAGTACAATATTTGGTAGGGATGGGAAACCCACAAAAGGTTCTGATAGATATCCAGGCTTTATAAAAAGGTTCTAATAGATATCCGAGTCTTAGAACTTTCAGAACCTTTTAATTTAAAATAGATAAACAGTTTAAACCCTCATTCTCCCTCCTTTTAAGCTACTGTCAGTGAAGGGAATGGACATCTTAAAACAACTTGGACTAGTGCTCCACTACCTCCAGCCTCCTGTTAGGGCTTTGTGGCACCACTACCACCAGCCTTTGTACTAGATAAAGAACTACTGGGGAAGGAGTACATTAAGCTGCAAAATCAGTGTTTTAAAAATTATCAGAACCTTATTAGACCCAGGGAAAAAAAGGTTTTAATAAGGTTCTTTTACTGACAATGGAATAGGTATGTTGGGGTTCTGAACTTATCTAATCTGGCTCTCTCATCCCTAGTATTGGGCTTACCTGTAGCTGGCAGCAGTCAGAATATCCCTGACTAAATCTGCCCTATATTGATACTACATTGCCACCATTTTTTGTAACCTGGTGATGTAACCAAGGGTGAGCTATGTCTAAGCACATGATAGTTTAGGCACAACTTCCCTCAGTGACATCACAGGGGTCTAAAATGTTGGCAACATAGTCTCAATAAGGGCAGATTTAGTCAGGGTATCTATGGACTGTTGCTAGCTACAGGTTAGCACCATACCCATTTAAATGAGATTTTCATAGGCTTTCAAACTATGATTGGAAAGTCCACAAATGGTCCCCTTTAAAAATGTACAACCCCTCCCCCAGTGACATCACTTTCTCCGTTCACAAGGTTCCATGAAATGGCCACCTCCTTATTTTAAGTTAGGACAGGTTTAGACAGCGATGTCTCTGGCTTATTGATAGTGCCTCTGAAGCCGTGTGGAATTTTCAAGTTTCACTTCCGTCTCAGTTCTGTGGACTTCTGAAAATATTTGCAAAATTCCATGGAATTCCATTGGAAATAGGATTCCAAAATTCTGACAGCAGAATGTTAACTGCGGAATCCTACTCCGTAGTTTATGTAAACCAAAAGATTCATTTTCAGATTAATCTTGATGAATTTCAGATGAATGTTGCTTCTAGTTAACAAGGAACCAAGGAATTTTATTCTACCATTTACACAGACGTGCTTTTCAGAATTCAACAAGAAATCCCAAAAGGTATTTCAGAAGCAGAACTGCCATTCCGCATGAACTCCTCCAATGGAATTCCGCACAGCTCTAAACACCTCACTTGAAAGAGTTTTTCAGGAGCTTTCCAACTAGGAGCAGCCCTGTACACTTTCACTCCCCTTTGAGAGAAAGAGGAAATTACACAGATAGAGAGGTTAAGGGACTTGCTCAAGGTCACACAGCACAGCTGCACTGAACTTGCTTGAATAAACAGCAAAACTTTGGTTTGCGAAGATAGAAACATAGAATTGTTTGGGCAGAAAAAGGACCCCTTGGCCCACCCAGGCTGCCCAGTTTTCCCCTGCCTATTCCATCCCAGCAGACACCAACTGGTCTCCGGGTAATGTGGGTAGAGCAATAATATTTTATTTTGTTAGTCTATTTATGACCCCAGCTGGGCTCACCTCCTGGTTTCTGCCCCACACCTGCAGCACACCCAGGGGCTCTGCTTGTGCTGGGACGCCCCCTCCTAGCTAAGTCACCACCTACCATGCCACACATCTTGGCCTGCCCCCTTAAGTGGGGTCCCTGTTCAAGCCCAGCCAGGGCACACTTCAGAGACATGCATGGGACCTGTGCATCGAGTGGGTGCAGGGACTGTGCGTTTAGCTGATTCAAACATGGGCCTAGCTGACAGATAACCCCCCTTCCCCCTGCAGCCAGTGTTGTGTTTTCTCCTCTTTTTTACTCCTGCCCACCTCCTGACACAACTGCATACACTCCCAATGCAGTCACGCATGCTGCCACTGCCACTAAGCCTCCTAGGTGTCAGTTTAGGAGAGATGAGTCAAGGGCAACCATCGCTCAGGAGGACAGCATTCTTGTGGACGCTCACAGCCCTCTCTGCTAGTCTCCATGTCTGCTGTACCAGGCTTGGGATTCAAACCCAGGTTGTCAGCATGCCAGACAGCCCCATGCTGCCTGCAGCCACAGACCTGGCAGCAAATGCATTTTACAGCGGAGCCTGCCAGAGGCGCAGTGCAGTGCCATAGATTCCTGCATAACAAAAGAGAATAATCTTTTTAATTGGTTAGAAGAGAGTTAAGTCGAATGTGAACTACCTTAATTAATAATTCATATAGTGGGTATCTATGTGTGAAAAGTTACTTAAGAATTATTTTTATTTTCTTTTAAAAGAAAGAACAAACCAAAACCTCTGCTATGTGTGAACACTTATCTGGACTTTTGCTCTTAAGATAGCTTTAGAATATTGTTTGTAACAATTTGTGATTGTAGAATGTAGGCATTGATATTCATTTTAATGTAATGTATATGTTGGAATATTTTTACTTTATCTCTCCTGGTCATCCGGCCCTTCCTCCACTGGTCCCCCCAACCCCCTCACCCCGGTGTCCGCTCGTACTTACCTCTATTGCTGTTTTCTAATGTTGGAATATTGAATAAAAATTATGAGTGTAAAAAACAGGGATTAACGGGCATTGAAACTGCATTATTTCTGGGCCACGCGCCGCACTGCCGCACAGGTGACCTAGGTTCGGACGCTAACTTCGAGTCGCCACAGTGGGAGGCAGGCTGAGCTGCAGCAGCTGCTCCCTCCCTCCCTGGCTGAGGGTGCTGCCATGCGGTTCTTTCACCCTAACCTCCTTGACTGCCCACTCCAGCTACAGAGTCCGCTCTTGAACCCAGGTCACCAATGTAAAAATGCAGCATGCTACACACTGGGTCAGCAGGAGTCCCTGCTGAATCATTTTTTTATTTAAACAAAATATTTGAAGCATTAAATCATGATTTAAAAAAAATGGAACATGACTGCACCTCTACGTTTTAAAAAGGATACAGATTCCTGTTATAGCAGACTGAGGGGAGGAGTTGACAGTCTGCCTCTTCTGTTTAGACTGTGGGTTTTTTGGCAGTTAGCAGAGGAGGGAAATTAATTTTGCTTCTAGTTAGCAGAACCATTTGTTTATAAGTGGCGATACTGTATTAATTATATCACATTAACAGTGCATTAATGAGTGTGAAGCAGATAAAGGGTTTCTGGGAGACATGAGGCATCTCCCTTACAGAGGAAACAATGAATAACTTGGGCACGGGCTAGTTTTCATCTCTGTAGGAAGCCTGTCTATAAGCTTGTGAGTGTGGGAGGCTGCGTTTACATCTGTAATAATTATTCCTCTGGCAGCTGTTTGGGTGTGTGTTTGGGGGGGGGGGACTATAAAGCTGTGTAGCTCTGGCAGCCAAAGGACAAAAGAGGAAATGCTCTCAGAATCAGAGGTGTCTCCCCACACCCGTAAAGGCCATAAACTGATTTCAAAAAAAATGTAATGAACAAAAGCTGCAGTTTAAAAAAGTAAACTTTCGAAATTCCCCTCCCCCGCCACACAGGTTGGTTATTAAATGTAACAGATCAACGTATTCAACGTACCCACATGACCTATTCTCACGCAGTGGAGGGGGAGGCAAACGTTGATTGGTCGGAATGCCTGCTCATGATTTATAATGTGTTTCATTTCTAATCACACTGCAGGGGCTCTGGAGCCAGAGAAAAATGAAACGAGTGAAACAGATGGTCTGAAAAACATTTTGAGATCCCAGATCCTACAGTGAAATGTACTAACTGGGAAGGAAGAGTCGGTGAGGAAGTATGGAATGTGATATCATGGAAGTTGGGACATTTTTTTGTTTCTCCATATAAAGTATGTGAGGCAAAATTCAGCTCAGTGTGTATATAGCATCTCTCATACACTGTGTCACCAGCTGTTGCACAGTAATCACATTACATGGTGCAGTCAGGTATGAGTGCTTGCCATAGGTGAAGAGCGATTAGGGCACACAGTTTTGCGTGTTAGCAGTTAAAGAGCTGGGGGTTTCAGCAAGGTTTTGAAGCAAGTAGGAGGTCCACTGATTGTAGTTCGGGGAGAGGCTGTTCCAGTGAGCGGAAAAGAACCAGAGGTTTGTCTGCCAACTGTGGCAAGGCTGGTGATTAGAAATGGAGCCCAGTTATAAATAAATACCTCATGGGGTAAATAAGGCACAGGAGGGAGTATATTTCAGAGGAAAAGATACACGAAAACAAGAGAACATGAATGAAATGGGAGGGGGGTACATTTAAAAGAGATGTGAGGAAGTACTTCTTCACTGAAAAAAGTGGTGGATGTCTGGAACAGTCTTCCATTGCAGATGGTGTGGGCAAAAACAGTGGTGGGATTCAAGAATGCATGGGACAAGCACAAGGGAATCTTAGTGGGACACAAGGTGGTGGGGGAGTGAGCCACAGATCATGTAGGGTCTGCGGTGACAGTATAGGCAGGGACAAATGGGCATACTGGGTGGGCCGAGTGGTTCTTATCTGCTGCCAAATTTCATGTTTCTATGTCAGTGGGACGTGGAAGGACAGAGGGCACACTAGAATGACCACGCTGATCCACTGAGCTGTGGCTAACGGGAGAAAAGACCAGGCCTCTGACTCTCTTGGGCTTTGCTCCTTGGTCTCGCTCCACACTCAGTTGGGAGTACTTGGGGAAGGTGATGCCTCACCCTGACACAAAGCAAGCAAGAAGTGTTGGCTGTTGGAAGTGACCTGTGTCCGGTTTGGGATGTCACTGCTTTGCTGACTGGTGGACGGGGATATAAATAGAGAAAGAAAAGAAAATATAATAAATAAAAAAGTGGGGGACAGGCCTGCACCTCAGCACAGCAGTAGGGCTACCACTGATGACACTGACACCCCAAGTTTGGTAACAAGCCTGGATCATTGAAGGGCTGGCTAATGAAGGGAAGTTGAGTGTCTCAGAAAACACTCCTTCCAACAGGAGAAGGTGGGTGCCAATCCTTGCTGTTACAGCACCCTCTAGCTGACCACAGGGGGAGGTACAGCTGAGGGTGCCTATTGGCAAGGGAAGGACAATGCCGACACCGACGTGCAGCGTGCACAAGAATGTCTGATAACATTATCTGATGTCCTCCTCAGGGGTGGGGAAGAAAAGTGGTAAAACCTCCACCCGACACAGGATGATGGTCTGCGCTGCTACCCCAGGCTCCACACCTACTGACTCAGGCAGCTTGCTCGAACTAGAGCCTAAAATGTCCAGGGAAGTTTGGGGCCATCCTGAAGGCGCTGTCATGGGGGTGGGGAGCAAGCCACAGTGCCAGAGGCAGGAATGTAAGCCCTAAGAGATGAAAAACACAGTTAAAAAAAAGGCACAGGATGCCTTGTCAATACCAGCTAGTTGCACGGTTAGAGTGAAAGCAGATCCTCACTGGGGATTCCTGCCTCTCTGCAAATGTTTTTGCCACTACAGTAATAATGCCCCCAACTCAGTCTCTCATGCCCCAAACACCTCCTTCCAGGTTCAGAAGGTCCCTTCATCAGTCCTGCATACTGACTGACCATGCATGGCTTCAGACGTGGGACCAGCAGTGAGCTACAGCAGGGGGTGCCATGAACTACAGACACAGCCTCTACCATCAAAAAAATTAACTGAATAAATAAGAAAAGTTTTCCGATTTCAATAAAATGTGTTGTAAGATCTCAAAACCCACCTGCAGCTTTCAAACATGGTTAGCGTTAAAATCACTCTCCACGCCGGCAGGAAGCGAGCAGCCGAGGCATGTGTCTTTGCTGCCCCGAGAGTGGCCCCAATTGGTTCTGCCCTGTCAGAGCTACCCCGTCTCCCTGGCTGGCTGGCTGTTCCACTCACTCGGAACTGATCTCTCAGGCTTTATTTAATTAGACTTTCCCTCAGTCAGAGGAGTGGAGGATGCTCTGGATGATCAGAGCTGTCACACTTGATATCTGCAGATGACAAGCTTACTTTGCGTCAGTGCGGCGGCTGTACAGTAATTCTGCACTGTGTGTTTGCACCATACAAATCTGGCCAAGACACTGAGAGCCTACGCAGGCTTCTGAAGATCTCTTTTTTTCCTCCCCTCCCCTCCCTGAGTCAGACTACATTCCAACCCCAACACCGCGGGTCCCAGAGTACCTCTCATAGTGGTATGGAGCTCAAGTGGCCATCATTCCAACAGGCAAGATGGCTTTCCCCCATTTTATTTCCTTCCAGTACTCCCTCCTCCCAGTTCGTGCCATGTTTATTGATTTATTTATTTTTTAAATTGGTAACTGGGAGAGGCACTGAGTAGAGGTTGATTTCTGGGTGCAACCTGGGGAAAGAGGAGGGGAGAACATAGTTACAAATGTAACCCCTGCAAATGGGGGTTCCCAAAAGACTTCCAGGAGCTTGCTTGAATGCTCCAAGCCTGAATGGTGTTTGGCATTTAAGCCATTTATCAGTGAGTGTTTTAGAACCTCTGGTACTGTCTCTTTAAGAGCTGTCTGCTTGCAGACATAATTAGTTTGTATGGGGACTGTGTGTTTCTTTGATTGAGTACCACTCAAGCTGCTGCCAATTCACTCCATTTTTGCAGTCACTAGGAGTGCAAAGGAACCTATCTTAAAGATGTAACTGTTTGCCAGAAATCATTTACAGTAATAATGAAATTACAGTTTGTCTAACCTACTTTCTTTGCAGTCAGAACAGTGTCTGCCTAGTTCCCCATTCTGGTTTTGAACTGCTGAACTGGACCAATCAGTGTGGGGTAAGCTAGCTCTAAAATGGTGCCTTGGACGAATCAGAACTTGGACTCATAATCTGAGCCAGCCACAAGAGGATTGTATGGGCAGTGACTCTGGGAGATGTAGTTTAGACTTCAGCACCTTTTGGACCAACAGGCAGTCTATTGTGAGTGACAGCCAATCCAGTCAAGAACTGGGAGGAACTCAAAGGAAGTGCCTGGTTTTGTCAGTTGGAGTTTCAGTTGAGCTTTGGCAGTGAAGAAGGAAGGAGCCCTGTGCTTTTTCAGTGTGCAGTTTTAGTCAAAAAACGTGTGTAAGGCCCAGAGTTCCAGTCTGCAGCTTGTGTAACTGCTTGTTAGGACTGAATCCGTCCTGTGAAAAGAATCAAAGGATCTCTGAAGAGTAGAAACCAGGCTCACCCTGTAGAAGACTGGAGAAATTGTTGAATTACACTCGGTCTGTCAGGAACTGAATCTGCTGTGTGTTCTCCCGGGTATTGTGCAGTAATTGCGATCGGGATAGAGAAGCAGCCTGCCTGGTATAGTACTCTCTTTTTTTTACCATATAAATGTGTGAAGAGTCTCTTTGAGCTCAAGAGTAGCCCTGCTGATATTGAAGGACCCTATCTTATTTGGAGGTCGTGGAGTACTAATTCAGGGTCGCTCCTGTTGAATTGCCACATTAAATCCAAATGGAATTACTGTACTGCTGACTGTTTAATTTTCCTTTCTCTGTGTGAAAGGGCCCCTACCAGCTGCCACGGTTTGGACTAGCCACTGGGGCTTGGGTACCCAGGGACAGTAACTGATAGGGATAGGCCTGTGCACAGAGCCATAGGTAGATTATTAGAGTGATAAGCTAATTAACCTGATTTCCCCTGTCCTTGTTATATCCCCTAAATAAATCAGAGCTGCTTGTTTCAGCAAAGTATACTGCCTGAGGTATTTGTCTATGTTAAAGTACTGTACTGTGATTGTTGCACTGTATCTCATTTCACAGGAGGTCCCAGTGCGGAACCAATCCTGGGGGTAAGTGTATACTGTGAAGGTAATTCTGATATATTGTGTGGGCCACTAGTGGGAAGAAAGGGGGTTGCAGTGTCCCAGAGGGCTGTGACCAAGTTAGTTTAACTATTGCAAACACTGACCTCTGGGTGGAGGCACCAGCCTTGGATCCAGGCCCTCAACCTGTTAGTGGCAAATCAGGCAGGGGTAGTAGCCCCTGGGATAGCGCCATCTAGGGTTACATCTTGGAGGCTCACCGCTGGGATTGTGTGTCCTCTAGTGGCCATATTTACGAACCACTGTTAAGAAAAAATGGGTACCCGACAGAAGTGGCTGTGCACCGCTGGTGGAGTGGTGTACTGGGGAGGAGATCGACCATGAAAATGCTATGCTTATCCTGGACATCCCCTGGGTATCAATACGGACACTGTGCAGGGAGTACTTTCCAAGGTGGAAGGTTTACAAAACCCTGTGGTGGTGGGTCGGCATGCTAATCTGCTCACCCACACTTTCCTGGCCCTAGTAGAGTTTAAGGATCCCATAGATAGCTCCAAAGTGCCACAGACCATTACCCCAGAGGGAGCCCTCACTGCTTGGAGAGTGATAACTAGGACAGTAAAGACCTGGGGAATCAGCCCCCACCACTATCTGAAACTTTTGAGGAGAAATTTGCTAAATGGTTGCTGGGAGAAGGGAAAACTGTGGAGGACTTGAAGAAACTATTCTTGCCACCTGGGGGTGTTCCTCCCCCAACACCCTCTCCTGCTCCAGTGCCCGTAATGGTGGCTGAACCAATGCAGACTCCTATTTCTGCACCTGCCATTAGTCACAACTCTTACCGAAGGTTGAGGATCTTCTCTGGCACCCTCCCCACCCCCCAAAGGGAGGATGACTGGGAGACCTGGATAGACTATGTTGCCCCCCAAGTGCTAGAATGGCAATGCTCGGGAGGCGGCGAAAGAGGGTTAGTGAGAGCCTCCCGAGGTCCCGCCCTGGCTACCATCCGTGCTAAACGGGCCAGTAACCCTGAAGCGACTGCACAGGCCCATCTTGAGGCCTTGGAGAATGTGTAAGGAGCCCAGATTCTGATGAGGACCTATGGTGGAGAGTAAGAAATGCACAACAGTACCAAGGGAGTTGTTGTCTGTGTATGTATCTCGGCTGGAAAAATTGTTGCAGAATGCCTCAGAAAGGGGTAGTTTGCCAGCGAATTGAACTGGACCGAACCAGACTGGACAGAATCCTTAAGTCTGCCCCTCTCGTAGAACTGCTGTTGCTTCAGTTACGCCTGGCAAATCGACTGAACTCCCACCCTCCTATGATGAGTTAATGAGAGAAATTCGAGAGTTGAGAAAAGGCGACCTCGGAGGGACCTGCACCAACAGCTGTGGCTACGCCCGAGTGACTGAGGGTGACCCATCAAGTGAAGTTCAGGGCAGAGGTTGACAGTCAATGAGTGCTCTGACAAGGAAAAAGATATGCCACAATGGGGCGAACTGTTGAGAGAGATCCGGGAATTCAAAAACAGTCCCTTTATGAAGGCCACGCCTGCAAGTACGGGCCTGACCTATATCCGACTGCATCTGCATATGGGGTGGGGTACCCACCCATGTATCTCCTGCTGATAACAGCTCCGAACTCGATTCCTTGACCATGGAAGTGGAGAAACTGACGAGATGTCTCCAAATGCTTATTGCGCCGCAGACAGAGATGGCAACCAGGTTTCCAGTTAGTAATACCCCGCCCTGGCTCCCAGTGTGCTCCGCCAGCTCAAACCCAGAAAGTATGTTTTGCTATAATTGTGGGAAAGATGGGCACATGAAAAGGGATGCCAGTCCCCAAAAGACACTGACAAAGTTGCATATAGGCTACAAGGAGAGCTTGAGAAGAAATCAGTGGTTAAGAGGTGCACGACATGATCCCAGTGAGGGCACCAAAAATGCTAATTCACGTCCTTTGTGGCAAGGTCAGTTGCCCAGGCCCCCACTACCGCCTCTCCAGACTGGTCCAGAATAGTGGGTCCCTCCATGGAGACCACTGTAAAGGTGAATGGAGTGTCTACAGAGCTGTATTAGACAGTGGCTCCCAAGTGACAATTATGTTCCAGGATTGGTATCAGAAGCATTTGTCAGACGTACTCTTACAACCATTAGAAGGACTGCATGTATGGGGTTAGGGAGAAGGCCTACCCTATTCCGGTATATCCGAATTTGGCTGTCTTTCCCCACCTCCGTGGCTGGAGTGGCTAACAAGTAGAGACCCTAGCCTTAGTGTGTCCCCACTGGACTGTATGATGGTGTCCCTTTGTTGATTGGAACAAATGCTCATATGTTCGGAAGGCTGGCACAGTTGTGTTATGAAAAACAGGGGTCAAAGACTAGTAGAGCTTTAAGAGTTCCGGCTTTAATTAAGAAGGCCTATGAGGCACAGAGAGATGCTGAAAAAACAACCAGAGGAACCGGTCGGAATTGTATGGAAGAAGGATCCTGAGTCTCTGATCCTGGCGCCAAATGCCCAGTGTACCTTACAGGGAGAGGTCCGTATCAGAAAGGATGTTAAGAATAAAATATTAATGTTGGATGCACCAGGCGATGGAAAATTGCCAGAGGGACTGCTGGTCAAGCCTAGTATTTTGCCCGCTAGAGCCCATGCTTATGCCAGAAGGGTAATGGTCCAAGTTCATAATGTGTCTGAAAGAGACATTCGAGTAAACAGAGGTTGCATCCTGGCTAATGTGCATTGTGCAGACACTGCAGTGCTACCCAGCAGCAAGAGTTCAAGGAAGAATGACAGAGTAACGCCTGACTTGTTTGATTTCGGCGACTCCCCGCTGCCAGCTGAATGGAAAGTGAGGATCAGTGAGAAGCTTGCCCAGAGAGACCAGGTGTTTTCTTTAAAGGAATGGGATGTAGGATGCGTGCAAGGAGCTGAGCACAATATCCGCTGCATGACGAAAGACCATTTCGTGAGAGGTCTCGACGCCTGGCACCTGCTGACATAGATGATGGAGACGGCATCTGCAAGAGATGTTAGCTGCTGGTGTAATACAAGAACCAGAAGCCCTTATGCTTCCCCATTGTGGTAGAGGAAAAGAATGGAACAGTAAGGATGTGTGGATTATCGCACCTTAAACCGGGCGGATTATCCCTGATCAGTACACAATGCCCCGTGATTCAGGATGCTTTGACTGCCTAAACGGGAGCAAGTGGTTCTCTGTGCTGGATCTCCGCAGTGGGTACTACCAGATCCCGATGGCCCCAGAGGACCGTGAGAAGACGGCCTTTATCTGTCCGGGCTATTTCTATGAATTCATGAGGATGCCTCAAGGGATTTCAGGTGCCCCAGCCACTTTTCAACGATTGATGGAGTGCAGTGGGGACATGAACTTACTAGAGTGCCTGGTATACCTAGATGATGTTATTGTGTTTGGCAGCTCACTGGAGGAACATGAGAGCAGATTATTTAAGGTATTGGACCGACTGGAGGACTTTGGCCTTAAACTGTCCATTGATAAGTGTCAATTCTTTCAAACATCAGTAAAGTATGTGGAAACATAGTATCCACCGAGGAATAGAGACCGACCCAAGTAAAGTTGAGGCTTTGACCACCTGGCCACAGCCCAAAAATCTAAAAGAACTGCAAAGATTCCTGGATTCTGTGGTTATTATCGGCGTCCATCAAGGACTATTCAAGAGTGATCCGCCTTTCTTAACTCTTACTCAAGGGTATCCCCAACCCACAAAAATACCAAAATCAGTGTCCTCAAGACTGAAAGAGTGTATTTCATCCGAAAGTGAAGTATTTGGGGCCCGCTGGACTCTGATTGTGAGACTGCTTTTCATGAGATCATATATCAACTTACCCATGCTCCAGTGCTGGCCTATGCCGATCCAAGAAAACCTTACGCCCTGCACACTGATGCTAGCTTGCAAGGGTTGGGGCTGTGTTGTACCAAGAGCACGAGAATGGCCTGAGACCAGTGGCCTTTGCCAGTAGAAGCCTGACCCCATCCGAAAAGAACTATCCTGTACATAGTTAGAGTTCCTAGCTTTGAAGTGGGCTATTGTTGACCAATTCCATGAGTACTTGTATGCTAAAATACTAGTAAAAACTGACAATAATCCTTTGACCTATGTGCAGACCTCAGCTAAGTTGGATGCCACTGGCCATAGGTGGCTTTCTGCATTATCTACATATGACTATGCCTCGAATACCGAGCAGGTCTGAACCACATAGATGCCGATGCTCTCTCCCGGAGGCCTGTTCCCCAGAATGATTGGGTCTGATTGGCAGAACCTGACATTCGGCACTCTGCCGAAGTTTGACAGGGAGGAACAAATGTCCACGGACGCAGTGGACTGCATGGTGGATTGCTTGGGAGCCTCTGAGAATTGCATACCTGCTGCTTATTGCCACTTTTCTGCAATAGACATTGGTGCACTGCCTCAGCTGGACAATGACAGTATTCGATGGCTCAATCCCGCGATCCCATGATCAAAGCAGCTTTAGAAGCCCTCTATGCAGGAAAAGATGTGTCCAAATTACGCCCACTGATTTGAGAACTGCACTGTTATACAAAGAAGGTCCTAAGTTGAAACTGATCAATAAACTGTTATACAGAGAAACAGTAGACAGAGGGGACAAGTAGACAAACAACAACTAGTGCTGCCCACTGCCTTTCGAGACTCAGTACTGAGGTCCTTGCACAACCACATGGGCACCTTGGTATAGACAGAACACTTGACTTGGTGAGATCCAGATTCTATTGGCCTAAGATGGGGGCTGATGTGGAGCAACACATTCGAACTTTGTAGTCGCTGCTACAGAGGAAAGCTTTGCCCCAGAGGGCTGCCCCCTTGTTAACATCACCACCAGTGCGCCCATGGAGCTGGTCTGTATTGATTTTCTGAGTTTGGAGTCAGATCAAAGAAATATCAGTAATGTGCTGGTGGTCACTGACCATTTCATCAGATATGCCCAAGCTTTCCCACCAAAGACCAGAAAGCATCCACTGTGGCCAAAGTACTTGTAGAAAACTTTTTGTTCACTATGGGGCTCCACAAAGAATCCATTCTGATCAAGGAGAGACTTTGAGAGTCGTCTGATCAAAGAGATGCTTTCTCTGTGGGGAGGCGAGTCCAGAACCACTTACTACTCCCTAGGGGGACCCACAGCCTGAACGTTTAACCGCACTTTGCTAGATATGCTAGGCACCTTGCACCCAAAGGACAAGCCTAGATGGAGCCAACAAATTAGCACCCTGGTACATGCTTATAACTGCACCAAAAGTGATGCCACTGGATTCTCCCCCTACCGCCTGATGTTTGGAAGAGAAGCTCGACTACCAGTAGATGTGTGTTTTGGGGTCTCTCCTGATGGGGTTCAAGCTGACAACTATTTACAGTATGTGCAAAAGTTAAAGGCCCAGCTAACTCATGCGTACCAACTGGCTCAAACCATGGCTGCCAAAAGAAATCTGGCCAACAAAGAAAGGTATGATAAAAAGGTGAAAGCACAGGAACTCCAGGAGGAGATCGGTTATGCTAAGAAATCTGGGACTGCATGGCAAGCACAAGATTGCTGACAGATGGCACCATCTCCTCACATTGTAGTGGGCAAACTAGATGATCTGCCAGTGTACAAAGTAAGGCCTGAGAATAATTCAAAAGATGTAAAACAATGCATAGAAATCATTTACTGCCCATTGGACAAATCTTAATTGAATCTGAGCCCTAGAAGATGCCCCTCTGGACCAGTGACTAGAGCTGCTGTTAAGAAAAGATCAAGAAAGTCTGCACCTACAGAAGCAAAGTTAAAGTGTTCCCTCCACAAGTCCCAGTTGAGCATGACTGTCAGTCCATATCGGAAGAAAGTGAGGTGACTTTGAATACTATCCTTCTTACGAACTGAGTCAATTGTTCTGGGCAATCCCTAGTCAATACTGGAGACAAAGCTGGGCCTTCTAGACTGTCTAAGCCCCAGCTTCATCCCTGGAGCCAATGCTCCCAGAAAGTGAAGTGCAAAGCATCAGATCAGATGAAATGGAATCATTGTGCATGGTTGAACTGTTTGAGCTTTCAGGAGGAAAATGATAGATTGGGCAGACTGGTGATACACCGAACAGGAAGAGTATTTTGAGTGCCCTGACAGTCCACTGCCAGTGTCCGAAAGCTCTCCACTACTGAGCCAAATGTTGTGGACTCAGAAACTGTAACTCCTGGAGCTGAGAGTGCCCCAAGTTCTAGCCTCTACCCCCATGGAGACTCCTGACAAGTGAGGACAATGCTGAAAATGAGGCTCAGAGTGCAGAGACTATAACAGTTCCCCTAGAAAGACTGGTTGAGCTGTAAAGCCTGTGGTGCACCTCAGTTATGATTCACTTGGGAGGCCTGTGGACTTGCCTCTCAATGTTGTCCATAAAGGAGTGTATGTGTCCCCAGCTCATTGCCCAAACTGAGCATCAGTGCTAACTCCAAGTTACTTGTGTTGCCCTCTAAGTATGGTGCCCTTGCCTCATCCAGCCCCAAGGTAACTGATAGGGAAGGGCCCTCTCTTCAGGTTTCATGTACAGAGGTAATAACTTGAGTTATGGTACAATGTGTATGTAATACTGTGTAAAGAGTGACGATCGCAATGTTTCAGAAATGTGTTCTTGGTAAAATGATATATTGACTGATGATTACATGTGCGAGCCTAATGCAAATGTATATGGTTGCAGTTGAATCTTATGGGGTACTTGCTTGATGCGGACGCCAAGCTTTCCCAGGCTAGGAAGGGTGTAACCTCTGCAAATGGGGGTTCCCAAAAGACTTCCAGGAGCTTGCTTGAATGCTCCAAGCCTGAATGGTGTTTGGCATTTAAGCCATTTATCAGTGAGTGTTTTAGAACCTCTGGTACTGTCTTTAAGAGCTGTCTGCTTGCAGACATAATTAGTTTGTATGGGGACTGTGTGTTTCTTTGATTGAGTACCACTCAAGCTGCTGCCAATTCACTATTTTGCAGTCACTAGGAGTGCAAAGGGAACCTATCTTAAAGATGTAACTGTTTGCCAGAAATCATTTACAGTAATAATGAAATTACAGTTTGTCTAACCTACTTTCTTTTGCAGTCAGAACAGTGTCTGCCTAGTTCCCCATTCTGGTTTTGAACTGCTGAACTGGACCAATCAGTGTGGGGTAAGCTAGCTCTAAAATGGTGCCTTGGACGAATCAGAACTTGGACTCATAATCTGAGCCAGCCACAAGAGGATTGTATGGGCAGTGACTCTGGGAGATGTAGTTTAGACTTCAGCACCTTTTTGGACCAACAGCAGCAGTCTATTGTGAGTGACAGCCAATCCAGTCAAGAACTGGGAGGAACTCAAAGGAAGTGCCCGGTTTTGTCAGTTGGAGTTTCAGTTGAGCTTTGGCAGTGAAGAAGGAAGGAGCCCTGTGCTTTTTCAGTGTGCAGTTTTAGTCAAAAAACGTGTGTAAGGCCCAGAGTTCCAGTCTGCAGCTTGTGTAACTGCTTGTTAGGACTGAATCCGTCCTGTGAAAAGAATCAAAGGATCTCTGAAGAGTAGAAACCAGGCTCACCCTGTAGAAGACTAGAGAAATTGTTGAATTACACTCGGTCTGTCAGGAACTGAATCTGCTGTGTGTTCTCCCGGGTATTGTGCAGTAATTGCGATCGGGATAGAGAAGCAGCCTGCCTGGTATAGTACTTTTTTTTTTTACCATATAAATGTGTGAAGAGTCTCTTTGAGCTCAAGAGTAGCCCTGCTGATATTGAAGGACCCTATCTTATTTGGAGGTCGTGAGTACTAATTCAGGGTCGCTCCCTGTTGAATTGCCACATTAAATCCAAATGGAATTACTGTACTGCTGACTGTTTAATTTTCCTTTTCTCTGTGTGAAAGGGCCCCTACCAGCTGCCACGGTTTGACTAGCCACTAGGCTTGGGTACCCAGGACAGTAACTGATAGGGATAGGCCTGCACAGAGCCATAGGTAGATGAGTAGAGTGATAAGCTAATTAACCTGATTTCCCCCTGTCCTTGTTATATCCCCCTAAATAAATCAGAGCTGCTTGTTTCAGCAAAGTTATACTGCCTGAGGTATTTGTCTATGTTAAAGTACTGTACTGTGATTGTTGCACTGTATCTCATTTCACAGGAGGTCCCAGTACCGGAACCAATCCTGGGGTAAGTGTATACTGTGAAGGTAATTCTGATATATTGTGTGGGCCACTAGTGGGAAGAAAGGGGGGTTGCAGTGTCCCAGAGGGCTGTGACCAAGTTAGTTTAACTATTGCAAACCCTGACCTCTGGGTGGAGGCACCCGCCATTGGATCCAGGCCCCTCAACCTGTTAGTGGCAAATCAGGCAGGGGTAGTAGCCCCTGGGATAGCGCCATCTAGGGGTTACACAAAGAAATATCACCAGTCAGGTGACATGGTTACAAGGACAATGGCATAAAGTGCATACACTGAGTGCAGCAGACACTATGACAAAACATTGCAAACGGAGGACAAATAAATTAGCATACAAAACATCTAGCAAGCTGCACACTCTCAAAAAGTGAATTGTGCCAATATGAAGGGTGACTGAGCTGGTCCTGAGAGTAGGAGTCAAAGCAGGGGAGGGAGAGGTAAGGCGTGGCCAAGTGTGCAAAGAATGGTAAGGCAGGGTTCAGGAGCATCATGTGGTGTCATGACAGCCACACAGTTTCCCCCTGTGATGGAGGGCGAACCATCATGGCCTACTACAGGGATCATGGTGGCTGAAGAATGTGCCACCACCCTCCCCTAATTGGGGAAGTGGAAACACACACCCTTCAGAGATGCTTATGTTCCTTGGTTGACTGGCAGGGGTTGCGCAAAATCCAGGCAACCCACGCTCTCTCTTCCAAGGAGAGGTACCTCACCTCCATAATATGCCTGATGACTAGCCGCCTTAGTGTGGCATTTCGTGGCTTGCACTTTCATATTTTAAAGAAATACAAAATCACACATACTCAATAATGCATAGCATCATGGGAAGTATATGAAAATCACCATTTAAGAATCTGGACTGGTTCTGCTTAACGCAGGAATATTTGGTGCCAAATAGCTTCTCACAAAATCTGCAAGGGCTGTAAACAGAAGACTGAGACACGTGTTTTGTCCTTCTCAGGACTCATCAGTGTGCCTCCTCTGTTTTATTTATTTGTAAACTGGTAACTGGGAAAGGCACACTGTGCCACGGCTCATTTTCAAGTGTGACACAGGGGAGAGGGAGAAACGGAGAACGGTATTACAGAATTACAGCAAGTCACAGAATACAGTTACAGTGACAATTTACAGAAGTCCATAATGGTACACAGAACAATCGGGCAATACAAATAATTACAAATTGCAGAAGCCATAAATTAGCTTACAAATCAACTATCAATTTAGACAAGAGCAAAACAAAGTGCTTGTATCTGTATTTCAGCCCAGGGGAAGGCAGAACAAGCCCTTTGATGGTCTCACTGGTTTGAAAGCAGCATTAGTAGGTATTGCAGAAGTAATAACTCCGCAGATTCAGAGTGTGGAAATTTGGCCATGTTTTCGCCACACAGTCTTTTTTTTTTTTTAATTTAAGAGTTTTTCAAAAATTATTTTCATTGAACCAGTTCAAGGAAAAAAAGTAAGCCCCTCTTCCACATTGTTAAAGATCATTAACAAGCCTCGCTATCCTGTGGCAAAGCCTGCTGGAGTGGGTGTATTAGTTGAGCAACCACTGAGTTACACTTACAGTGCACTCGTGAGGCTCAGAAGTATCTGAAAACATTCTCCACATCCAGTGTGTTACAGCATGGAACATGACTGCAAATAAAGTCCAGTTAGCCAATCAAGTCTACCCGAGCCTGCACAGTTATGGGACGTTGCCCCTCTCAGTCCTTGTTTCTTCTCCTCCATCCACCAACTGCCCCCATACTCAGTTTTCCCATGCACTAGTCCTACCCTGCCTTTGAAACCCCCCCATTGTCTCAGCAGAGATGATCTCATCCGAAAGTCTGTTACTGTCTGCCACCACTCTTTCCATAAAAAAGTGCTGCCTGACATCCTTTCTGAACTTCCCCTAACAATTTCATGCAGTTTCCCCTGGTGTCCGTGTTTCCACACATTGGGTTCTATTCACAACCATGGTACAGGTACTTTCCAAATGAGTGTACCTGGGCCATGGTGCCCAGCGTTAGCTGTGCAGTGCACACAGGGCTGTATTCATGAAGCAGAGCCATACATCACTGGTGCTGCCTCTGCCCGCATAGTAGCATGGGGGCATGGTGAAGGGGGCTCAGCGATTGGCAGCCATCCATTCAGATGGTCCACCTGCTGTCAGACTAGATCCCCAATCCAGATGGTGTGCAGGGATTGTGGGATACGGCCAGTCCTCCCAGGACCGCCATATACCTTAAAGGTCCCAGCCCGTTCTGCCCGTGTGCTTGGCCATACCCCCAGCATTCCCAGTATGTTCTGAGGGCCATGGGTAGCAGTGTTGGGGGGACAGCGCAACGTGTGCTGCCCCATGTGGCTGGTGAGCGGGAGCACCTACATTGCTATGGCATGTTCCCCTGCCAGCGTAGCCACCACCCCTCCACTATTGTCCAGAACATGTGTTCATGGTCCTGTGTAACCCCCCCCCCTACAAATGGGGGTTCCCAAAAAGTCTTCCTTGAGCTTGCCTAAATGCTCACTGCCAGGCTGGTGTCCTGCGTTTTAGCAGTTTAAATGTGATTACCAGAGCCTGTATAGCCTCTGTGTACTGTCTCTTTAAGAGCTGCCTGATTGCAGCTTAAGTAATCTGACAGGGAGCTCTGTTGAAATATATAACTATTTACTGAAAATCATTTAGAGTGATAATGATAATGTAGTTTGTCTAACCTGCTTTCTTTGTAGCAAGGACTGTTTTGTTTGTCTCCACTATCTTGGTCCTGGACTGCAAATTGGACCAAACAGTACTGGTGGGGCCTAAAATGTAGCCAGACTACAGGAGCTGTCTGAATTCAAAATCTGTAGGAACTGCAGTTTGAACTTTTTGCACCTTTTTTGCAACTGAAGGGGGAGCTCTTGCTTTGACTGACAGCCAAATCAGCCAACCAAATCTTTTGGATCTTGGGGAAGTCCCAGGCTGCTTGCAGTTTTCAGTTAGTTCTAAGCTGGAAGCTCAAGAAGAAGGAGCTGAAGTAATTCTGAGCAGCAATCCTGAGTGGATTCGCATGGGAAGACTGGGAAAAGGCTGAGTGTTTGGCCTGTATGTCTGCCTGCTGCTCCTGAGAGGGAGAGAAGAGAATTATTTTGAACTAAATCCAAGTTTGTGTGACTAAAGTAAGCTACTGAAGTGGGCCAGGCTCAACCTGAAGAGACCAAAGATTTTGCTGAATCCGATCAGCCTGTCAGGAGTTCAGCTACCCCTAAGCTCCGGTGTCTTAGAGACTTTCGATTGTGACAGCCGTGGCGCTTTGCCTGGTACAGTAGAATTCCCATACATGTAAATGTGCTATGTGCTGCTAGTGGGTTGTGAGTTAGTCCCCCACTGTGTGAATTGTGTTCTGCTTGCTGGAAACTGTATCCAGCCCAAAACGGGCTGCACCTGAATTTGTCTCCATGCGATCTGGACCTTGCCAGACTGGCCCAACCAGACTGCCCGCTGCACAGAGAAGCCATCGACGAGAGACCTGCCTTGGGACCAGCCCCCTGCTCCAAGCTTGAACAGGAACGACGCCTCTGCGATTCGTGTGGGCCCTGCTTCTCCTGGCATTCCAGATCAACCACCTGCAGTCTTGATTTTCATCCAGCCTGTGTCCAGTCTTGGGTATCGTAAGTAAATACCAGGGCAGCTCCCTGCAACAACAGCTTAATTTGAATGTGTCATCTGATTGTCTTGTTTCGTTTCCTTTAGGAACTGAGCCCTCTGGCTCCGGATTACAAATACTGTGTACTGTGCATGTTGTGTTTTCCATCACAGGGCCCCAACCAGCTGCAACCCTGGACAACGGTCCTGGCTAGTCCATCTCTTCTCCACCTGGGTACCCAGAGGTGGACTGTGGGGGACTCAAAACGCATGCATAACTGCTTGATTGATATAACCTTTAAGCTAATTAACCTGATTTTGCCCCTCCCTTGTTCAAGTCCCCTGAATAAATCAGATCCAACTTTTTCTGCATGTAATCTGACTGTGGTTCCAGTTTGTGCTTAAAGTACTGTACTGCTGCTACTTGCTGTGCATAACCTTGTTTACAGGGGTCCCCAGGGTCTAGCCAGAGGAACCAGCCCTGGTGGTAACTGCAAACAGTGTGGACACTTGTGTGGTACCAGGGTATTGTGAAGTGATTATTGTGCAGTGTTCCAGGGCACTAGAGGAAAGAGGGGGTTACAGTGTCCCGAGGGAGGGCTGTTCCCAGGTTAGCCTGACCATTACCAATCCTGACCTCCGAGTGAGGCACCCATTTTAGAACTCAGGGCCCTTAACCTGCTACTAGCTAAGCAGGCAGGGATAGTAGCCTTTGGGATAGCGCCACCCAGGGTTACACCTGCATGGCACATAGCCATGCCCCTGACCCTGGCCACCCCCCGGTGGGCCGTGCCTGCTGCAAGCACCTGGAATGGGACAAGGGACACAGGAGGTGTGGATCCCCATCATGAATGAGTGGGGGTCCTACATTGCCAGCCACCTCCATGGTAGAGGAGCTTAAGGAAGCCTACATGCCACGATATGTGGTGCATAGCCATCATGCATACAGCCCACTGTGAACAAGTCACTGTTGTCCACCTTGTCTATCCTGCAGAGGTACTGGAACATTTTAATCACATCTCCGCTCTTCCTCCTGTCCTGCAGTGTGTGCATATTGAGATCCCCCAAGCACTGATCCTAAGAGCTCCCTTACTGCCCCTGTATCATTTTGGTAGCCCTTCTCTGTACCACCTCCAGCCTATTCCTGTCCTTCCTCAAGTGAGGGCTCCAAAAATATGCACAGTACTCTAGGTGCAGTCATATCCAGGATCTATACGAAGCAAGACGGCAACGGCTGCACGCAAGCAAACGCAGCAGTCGTTCTCTGCTCAGCAAAATCCTACCACATCCAGGCATGAATAGCTGTAGCTGTTTCATTGGTTAGTTTTCCTGTGCTAACCACACTACCAATGTCTACACAGAGCAGAGCTGAGCTGAGAGAGACAGAGTGGACCAAGCTCAGTTCATTTAATCCCTTGGCTGGATTCAAACCAGGTCTCAGAAGTGAGGGGTCGGGTTACCACCTTTTATAAAGCCCAAAGTGGGACATTTCTTATTGAAACATGATTTTTTGCAGGACAGTATGTATCTCGACCAATGCAACAGACTTGTTTTCTCTAAATAATCAGAATTAAGACTAAGTGTTATAGTTTTTTATCTGTTTTTTAGTGTTTTATATCATTTTAAGGTGTTTTAGTCAAGGTATTATGTTGTTTTGCAGCATTTAGAGGCAAGTCAGAAAATATTTTTTGTGATATAATGTCAGGACATGTAGTATTTTTCATGTTTTTTTTGCAGGACACAGCTGCCCAAATCAGGACTGTACTGCGAAAATAGGGATAGGTGGTAACCCTACTGAGGGGTTCAGTGTTCTATACAACAAAGGTTTCAGCGTGGGTAGAAACAGCAAAAGTCACTGACCCATCAGTGCAGTCGTAGCGCTACAGCTCGTGACGCCAGCAGCCTGGATTTGAGAATGAGCTTGGATCATTTGGAGCTGGCTGGGGGGAGAAGGACTGAGTGTCCTAGGGACGCACTCCTACAGGGAGGAAGGGCGTCACACCACTCTGTCACTGCCATCTATAGATGCATGGGTGGCAGTGCAGGATCAGCAGTGTATGGAGGGGAAGGACATTGTTAGGTGCTTAGCTGAGGCGGGTGTCAGCATATCGCCAGCCTGGACCTATGTCCTTGTGCCGATGTCCTCCGGGGAAGGGGGACAAGGGGAAACTAGGGTAAATCCCCAATGCTGAAGCACCTAGACAGCCTTCAACCAAGGGAGGGACCAAACAAGATGATATATCCGTCACTAAACATCAAAAGTCAGGAGGTGGTGCAGTGGTAGGGCCACCGCTCATGATGCCGGTGACCCAGGTTCGGGAATGAGTAAGGGTCATTGGGTGCCAGCTGGTGGAGGAGGAGGACTGAACATCACAGAGGATACTCACCACCTCCGGGGAGGAAGGGCAGCTGACTCCACTATGATACTGCCAGCTGGGTGACTACAGATGGCAGTTCAGTCAGAAGCAGCTCTATGGAGGGTGGGGGATGGTGGCTGGTGCCACGCTATGCATGCTTGCTTGTATACCCATGTGTGCCATCACTTCCAGCATCCTGAGGGCCTGCGACTGAAAAAAATTGAAACACTTTGACCAGACAGGATGAATTTCAACCTCCCGCATGCCATGCGCCATCAACCTTGGCACATCCTATAACTGTATCCAGTCCACAACAGGAGATGGTGAGCCCCGCCACCCCCACTGGGGGTGTGTTCATTGAAGTCTGGAGTCATAGCACAAGTCCGGGAGAAGTCAGGTGATGGAGCTGGGAGGCCAGCATGACGGGCATTGGTTGGTGATGAGGAATAAAAGATAAACTTCACAAAGAAACATCAAAAGCCAAATAAAAATACTAATGAGGCATACAGAGACCCCGAGTACAGACAGGCACTGCAGTCGGTCAGCCCTTCCCCCTCTTGATTCTTGCTGTCTCTCCCTGCAGTCTCTCTTAATCCAGCCCATGATGGACTGACCTGGCATGCCATAACTTATTCTTTCATAGACCATGGAGGTTTATTGGGGTCAGTGCCAGACAAATTTAGCTCCCACTGCCAGAACAGATTGGAGCTGCAATAAAAAAGGCTGAATAAAAAATCAATCGCCTGATTCCTTCCTTATTAGTTCCGAGCTCTTTTTGTCAGAGAAAGGCAATGCTTATTAAGAATGAGCTGCCAACCTCTATATCTCACATGGACAGCTGGTAAACTGCCTGCCAGAGCCTGGTAGTTGTAAGTAGAGGTCTCCTATGGCAGATACCTTATGCCAGCACCGTGACTTTTCTCCCATCTTGAGAGAACACCAAGGAGCAGAGCCTTCAGGTTCTATAGAACACATGTAACCCCCTGCAAATGGGGTTCCCAAAAGACTTCCAGGAGCTTGCTTGAATGCTCCAAGCCTGAATGGTGTTTGGCGTTTAGGCCATTTATCAGTGAGTGTTTTTAGAGCCTCTGGTACTGTCTCTTTAAGAGTCTGCTTGCAGACATAATTAGTTTGTAGTGGGGACTGTGTGCTTCTCTGTTTGAGTACCACTCGAGCTGCTGCCAATTCACTCCATTTTGCAGTCACTAGAGTGCAAAGGAACCTATCTGAAAGATGTAACTGTTTGCCAGAAATCATTTACAGTAATAATGAAATTACAGTTTGTCTAACCTGCTTTCTTTGCAGTCAGAACTGTGTCTGCCTAGTTCCCCATTCTGGTTTTGAACTGCTGAACTGGACCAATCAGTGTGGGGTAAGCTAGCTCTAAAATGGTGCCTTGGACGAATCAGAACTTGGACTCATTATCTGAGCCAGCCACAAGAGGATTGTATGGGCAGTGACTCTGGGAGATGTAGTTTAGACTTCGGCGCCTTTTTGGACCAACAGCAGCAGTCTATTGTGAGTGACAGCCAATCCTGTCAAGAACTGGGAGGAACTCAAAGGAAGTGCCCGGTTTTGTCTGTTGGAGTTTCAGTTTAGCTCTGGCAGTGAAGGGGAAAGGAACCCTGTGCTCCTTCAGTGCACAGTTTTAGTCAAAAAACGTGTAAGGTCCAGAGTTCCGGTCTGCAGCTTGTGTAACTGCTTGTTAGGGCTGAATCCGTCCTGTGAAGAGAATCAAAGGATATCTGAAGAGTAGAAACCAGGCTCACCCTTAGAAGACTGGAGAAATTGCTGATTTGCACTCTGTCTGTCAGGAACTGAATCTGCTGTGTGTTCTCCGGGTATTGTGCAGTAATTGCGATCGGATACAGATGCAGCCTGCCTGGAATAGTGCTTTCTTTTACCATATAAATGTGTGAAGAGGTTTGTGTACCTCAAGTGAATCCTGCTGCCATTAAGTGACTTTTGCCTGTGACTGTTTACCATATAAATGTGTGAGGAGTCTCTTGGAGCTCAAGAGTAGCCCTGCTGACATTGAAGGACCCTATCTTGTTTGGAGGTCGTGAGTACTAATTCAGAGTCGCTCCCTGTTGAATTGCCACATTAAATCCAAATGGAATTACTGTACTGCTGACTGTTTAACTAATTTTTCTTTTCTCTGTGTGAAAGGCCCCTACCAGCTGCCACGGTTTGACTAGCCACTAGGGCTTGGGTACCCAGGGACAGTAACTGATAGGGATAGGCTCGTGCACAGAGCCATAGGTAGATGAGTAGAGTGATAAGCCACTTAACCTGATTTCCCTGTTCTTGTTATATCCCCCTAAATAAATCAGAGCTGCTTGTTTCAGCAAAGTTATACTGCCTGAGGTAATTGTCTATGTTAAAGTACTGTACTGTGATTGTTGCACTGTATCTTATTTCACAGGAGGTCCCAGTGCCGGAATCAGTCCTGGGGGTAAGTGTATACTGTGAAGGTAATCCTGATATATTGTGTGGGCCACTAGTGGGAAGAAAGGGGGGTTGCAGTGTCCCAGAGGGCTGTGACCAAGTTAGTTTAACTATTGCAAACCCTGACCTCTGGGTGGAGGCACCCACCATTGGATCCAGGCCCTCAACCTGTTAGTGGCAAATCAGGCAGGGGTAGTAGCCCCTGGGATAGCGCCATCTAGGGTTACACACAGAATATGATTGCAGAAAAACCCGCAAGCCTATCCAGTCTGTCCAACCCTATCTAACACTCATTTGACTCAAATGACCTGTACTTGGCTAGAAGTGCAGGCAGAAGCACTACATAAATACTTCTGTTCTGTATTTACTAAGGAAGTGGATGGGTCAATGTCTCAGTTGATAGCGAGGGTAGGCACGCGGGGGTGACGGATGGGGAAATCACAGTGGACAGGGTTCTAGAAGGTTTAAGGGCACCGAGGGTGGCTAAGGTGCCAGGACCAAACGGCATACACCCCAGGGTACTGAAGGAATTGGCGGAGGTCCTCGCAGAGCCATTGGCAAACTTTTTCAGTACCTCTTTGGAAACAGGGTGCGTAACCCAGGACTGAAGGATGGTTCGCATGGTGCCCCTCCACAAAAGCAGACCCAAGGATGAACCAGGTAACTATAGACCAGTAAGCCTCACATCCATTGTGGGAAAGTTAATGGAGAGAATCTTAAGAGAGGTTAGTAACCTTTCTGGAAGGTAATGGTCTCCAGGATGGGAAGCAAGATGGGTTTGTTTCTGTCAGATCCTGCCAGACCAACCTGGTTAACTATTATGACTGGGTGACTAGGGAACTGGACAAGGGCCATGCAGTGGATGTCCTGTATCAGGATTTCAGCAAGACATGTGATTCGGTGCCACATGGGAGGCTGATAAGCAAGTTGGGACACCAGAGAGCAGGGACAAAGATGGTGAATTGGATCAAGAACTGGCTGCGAGGGGGGGGGGCGCTGTGGAGCACACCTACAGACTAGACGCACTTTGACTGAGTTCCGAGTTTTTGAACTTTAAAGTGAAATTTTGTTGTCCTAGCATCAACTAATTTTGATTCCAAGAATACAGCTGCAAAGAGAGCTCTCTTCAGAGGAGATCGGTGCCGAATACTACAATGGGGCATTCGCAGAAGGCAGGTGGGAGCGGTAATAAAAATCCCCCACAAGTAGACACGCAGGCCGCTGCCTTACCCACGTTGCCGACGACTGGGTCTGAACCACCGTGGAGAGCAATACAAATCTCGATCCAAGCAATCGACCAGAAAGTCGAGTCGATCCTCCAGTGCTTCGCTGATCAAGATGTAAAATTAGAAGCAGCGTCTCAGACAGCTGCTTTGGCAGAAAAGGTGGCCACACAAGCCTTGAACACCACGACAAAGCTGGTGCAGGAGAATGCACAGTTAAGGTATCGACTGAGGCATTGGAGAACATGAATAGGGCCTCTCATGTTCAGGTAGTTGGACTCGGAGTGTGAAGGAGATAATTTGCTGGGTTTTTTTCAATCATGGCTTCCTACTGCATTACACAGCCCCGAGGCAATAGATGGTTATTTGCATAAAGCATATAGAATTACCCCACGTGCAGCAGGGCCCCAGACAGAAGCCCCCCGAACAGTTTTGCTAGTAACTGCCAGTCCTGTTACCAGGGATTTACTTTTGCAAGCAGCCAGATCTACTGAATGCCTGAACTATGATGGGGCCACTATTCATTTGTTTCCTGACCTTTCTTACGCAACGAGGGCCCGAAGGAAAAAATTTGATGCTGTTCGAGCTAAACTTCGGTCTCTTGGAGTGACACACTCCTTACTGATGCCGGCTCGTCTTCGCATCTATTATGGGGGTTAAACGTTTCAATATACAGATCCTCTTGAAGCGGGTAGGAAGACTGAAGCAATAGCCAAGGAATTCGGCTGTCGAGAAGAATCTGAGGAAGAGACCTGAACTGGGGTTGGACAGCAGTAATGTTTATGCTTATATTTTGTTGTCTAAAGACATTAGTACCCAGTTAGTGCTTTGCCCATTAAAGGAATAAAATTTATCGTTGAACATTTCTTTTAGGCTATTGTGGACCGGATTAATAGTCTAAAGTTCTGGACTTGTGTACTACAGTTATAAGTGTTACAAAACAGTGTTTATATTTTCTATTTGGGTTATGGGGTCATAGCAACACTTTGTGTTGTGATGCATGTATGGATTTAATTACTGTAGGTCTGACCACCAAAAGTCTATGTAGGGTGCGGCTTATACTGGTCTATATCGCTTAAATGCATGCTTAAAAGCAGGGTATACCCCCCTCTTCCTGAAACCAGACTGTATAGGCTAACAAAACCTTTTGCATTGGATGTATAACTGTTATATTTTTATTCTGTGCCTTGCAAGAGAGTACTACATGATATTGCCCGTGTTAATATGCAATAAACATAGAATTTAAAAAAAAAAAGAACTGGCTGCAAGATCCCCGGCCCAGTGGCGCTGAGGCTTGAAGCGCTAGACGCCACACCTCGCGCTGCACTGGCGATCCGGGTTCGGGAATGGACTCGGGTCGGCGGGGAGGATCACGCATCCCAATGGATGCTCTCCTCCCTTTGGGGAGGGTTACCACGGGTGCCTTGGCGCGACTCAGCGTTTCCCAGCAAGGAAAGCCGGTGGAAGCGGGCTTTCCCGGCTCTGATGGCTCCTTCACTGAGTCGGGAGGGGGATGCTGTCAGACGCTTGGGAGAAGGCGACATTAGCACGCCACCTCTCTGGACATACGCCCCGCACCGCGCCCCAGGGGAAGACTGGGGGGACCACAGAAAATGGAAAATGCCCCAGTGAGCCTAGATGACGGCCGCCCAACAGCCATCCAGATCCAGAACCCAAGGGCAGATCTCCATTGTGCAGGCGCTCTGCGAGTAGGTGGAGGAGGTAAGGAGTTACCGGGCACTCTAGGGACAGATACCGTGGTAGTGGACCTGGGAGGGGACTTGAGCAAGGCCTGAAGGAGTGGAGCACTGAGGGGAGTACAGGAGGGGGTATAAATGGGGCAGAAATGTCCCAAAGTAAAAAAAAAAAAAAAAAAAGAACTGGCTGCAAGGGAGGCAACAGAGGGTAGTGGTGGGAGGGGAACGCTCAGCTCCAAGGGCTATAATGAGTGGGGTGCCACAGGGCTTGTAACTGGGCCCAGTGTTGTTTGGCATTTTCATAGCCGACATCTCACATGGCATTAAGAACAAGATTAGTCTTTTTGCGGATGACACCAAGATCGGTGTGGTGGTGGATGACACACTAGGTTGGCAGGGGCTGCAGGAGGATCTGACAAAACTTGAGGATGGTCAGACACATGGCAGCTGGAGTTCAATGCTACAAAGTGCAAAGTCATGCACTTGGGAGCAAGGAACCAGGAGAGTGTTATCAGTTAGAGGGTGCACATAGCTGCTACAGAGGAGGACAAGAATCTTGGAGTGGTAATAACAGGGCAAATGAACCACTCAGCTAGTGCAGAAGGCAGCAGCTAAAGACAACAAGATGCTGGGGTGTATTGCTAGAGGAATCGCCTCCAGGAGGAAGGAGGGAGGTGATCCTGCCTCTGTATAGATTGTTGGTGAGGCCACACCTGGAGTACTGCATGCAGTTTTGGCGCCCATACTTGAAGAATCGTCCCTTAAATTCAGCACTCTCATTCCTCTAAGGGCATTCAAAACTTGAATAACCAATCCAATTAACGATTCTTGCCAATGCAATTAATCCAGTAGAGCTCACCTACCTCCTTAGCTTACCTATAGACCAAAACTCTTATATACTTGTCTTAGATGCCAGCCTGTTTTCTCCTCTCTGCCATTTACCCATTATACCAAACTCTCATTAGTACTAGAATATGCCTAATGATGATTCTTCTCCTGTTTCTTTGTGTATAAATATATATATATTTTTTTCTTTTTTTTTACTGTTTTGTCCGACCTCACTCTATGTTTACCTTGTAGTACCACTGTAATTATTCCTATTTGTATTATGTATATACAGTACCATCCTCATGTACTGATTATATGTTTCCCAGCATTGGCTATTCACCCCTGCCTTGTATAGCTCATATTGTACATTTTGTTAAATAGTGTCTGGTAATTAATTTTGTATCCCCATATCAACTTATGTATGGTTTGTTACTGTTAAAAAAGGGTCCTCCTTGAAAATGAGTTTGCTCAACGGATTTAACCCTTCACAATAAACTTGATATAAATTACTGAGGGGTCCAGTGCAGAGCATCAAGGATGATCATGGGATTGGAAGACAAACCCTATGAGGGAGGCTGAGGGAGCTTAACATGTACCCCTGGGTGAGAGGAGGGATAGAGATATGACTGAGACCTTTAAATACAAGAAAAGTATAAAACAAAACTAGTACAGAGGGATTTTAAGATGGGGGGATATGAGGGGCATGGTCGGAGATTGGAGGGAGGAAGATTCAGGAGAGAAATAAGGAAGCATTTTTTAATGGAAAGGGTGGTGTCTATGTGGAACGCGCTGCCCGAAGAGGTGGTGTCCTGTAAGTCGGTGGGCAGTTTTAAAAGGGTATGGGACAAAGTGAGGGGGAGAGTCACCGTGACAGGGAGGGAGGGAGGGACAGCTCCAGTATAAGGAATTGCTAGCTGCACACCTCAAGCAGACTTGATAGACCATATGGCCTGTATCTGCTGGCAGTTGTGTATGTTCATATATAGAAGCAATAGGGACCACAGAGTTCCAGTGAAGTACAGGGAATTACGAAACAGATGTAGTAGGTTAACCTGTGACAGTAAGTCCCATTACAGATTGAGGGAGTGCTCCCAACCAATCAGAGTACTCCCTTCCCCTGTGCATGATACACACTTATTCAGTGAAGAGTGTCTCGCGCGCAGATGCCCTGGAAATGGGCACATTCTCAGACTTTTTTTTTTTTAAATAACACCGGGCACTCCCTCGATCTATAATATTTTAATATGTCCCCCGTCGCCACTCAGCTTCGTTTCGCTGTTCTCGCCAGAGCAGAACGCATGTGAAACTACTCTTATCCTGCAATGAGTGGCTCTGGGAGATGTATTAATAAATATTATTATATTAAAAAACAGTTTATTGCTATCAAAGAGTCATGTGGTCTTTGGAAAGGATTACATGATTTGTTAGGAAAAATATTAGAGTATTACTGGTTCAGTCCAATTAAATGGAAAACTTTGTTCTGACCTCCCTACTTATTTCAGATGCCTTTAATACGTTTTTTTACCTGTGAAGCTGAAAAATTGGCTGCTAATATTCCTTCTTGTAATTCCTTAGTGCTGGAATCTCCTTGTTCTCAGGGGGATGTTAAATGTCTTCCTTTCTGTTTAGAGTTGTAAGTGTCAAAACTTGTTCAAAGTACTTATGTACACTAAAGTTAAAAAGTCGATTTGGCCCTGATCAATTAGATATGAAGTTGAAACCTTGGAGAACCAACTCCGAGCTGCAAATCTTAGGGTTGTTGGTTTTCTGCTCAGCATTGCTCCAAAGGATTTGAAATCTGAGTTTCAAGCTGTACTCACCGATTCTTTGGATCTTTCGTCTGCCCACATGTCAGAAACCTGTGGAAGGTGCATTACAATCATTGACCGGGCTGGCCTGCTGGCGCAGAGGCATGGTGGCCGTCTGTGGTGCCGACGACCCGGGTTCGGGAACGGATCTGGGTGTCGGAGGGCCGGCAGGGGGAGCAGGATTGAACGTCCGTAGGACTGCTTTCCTGCTCCGGGGAGAAGGGGTCGAGTGCTCGGCACAATGTGGACCTCCAGCGGAGGCTGGAGGCACCACAAGCGCTCTGGCGCCTGCTGGAAGGGGGGGAAGGGCGGATGCTGGCCGTCATTGCACGTCCCCGCCCCCGGGGAAAAAACAACATAAAAATCCCTCGGCTCCCCGCTAATGAGCTGGCTCCAGTTCACTGACCCTCTGGCCACCTAAATTCTGTTAGTTCGGAGAGCCCAGACAGTGTGGTGGTTTCTATTACACCACAAATGCAGACTAAAGATGTTCCTCCTTTCTATGTGTTACTTCAGTTGCCACAATTGAGGCATCAGTTGCGTTTAATGGTAGACTTTGCTTCTCCAGTTACTTTTATTAACCATCAGACATGGTCTGATCTGGATAAGTCACCATTGTCTCCTTGTAATAAGTTGCTGCATGCACTTGAAGGGCAACCAATTCAGCCATTGGGTTTGTTTACCACGTTGGTACGCAAGACTAATTCTCATCGTACACCTTTAACTTTTCTGGTTTCAAAAAAGGGTGTCAACATTTTGGGCAGAGAAGCCCTGGTTCTTCTAAACATTCATGTTGATCCAGCAGATTTTGCCCTACTTGCTGCTGTCCAGGTACCACAAAACAGTAATCCGCCCAAGTTTGGGGAGATTTTACACATGTATCCAGAGCTGTGGAAAGGCCTGGGATGTTGCACAACAGCTAAAGCCAAGCTAGTTACAAAGCCTAATGCAGTCCCTAAGTTTTGTAAACCACGGAAACTCCCTTTTGCCTTTAAACCGGTTGTTGGGGCAGAACTGGCCAGACTGGAAAAAGCAGGTGTGCTGGAAAAGGTTTCAGGTTCAGATTGGGCCACTCCAATTGTGGTGGTATCTAAACCAGGTGGTAAGGTTTGAATATGTGGAGATTTTAAGGTGACACTTTATCCAGTACTTAGCATAGATGTATTTCCTTCACCATTACCAGAGGAACTTCTTCATAGACTGAATGGTGATGTGTGGTTCTCTAAACTGGACCTCGCTGACACCTACTTTCAAATGGAGTTGGATACAGACTTCTCAGAAATTGGTAGTGATTAATACATACTAAGGACTGTACAAGTACAAACAGTTATATTTTGGCCTTAGTTCTGCACCTGCTGTTTTCAAAAGTGATTGAGCAAACAGTGGCTATATACCAGGTGTTGCTTGCTATTTGGATGACATCATTGTCACGGGAAAGACAGAAGCAGAACATTCACTTAACTTACAAAAGACTTGAGAGATTGCAACAGAGTGGATTCAGGCTTAGGAAAGAAAAATGCCAATTTTGTCAACCAAGTGTCAAGTACTTAGGTCAAGCTATTGACAAAGATGGAATTCATCTGAATGATGAAAAGGTGAAAGCTATTGTGCACATGCCTGAACCACAGAATGTTTCAGAGTTGCTCATTCTTGGTATGGTGCACTACTACGACCTGTTTCATACCTGACTTAGCCACTAAATGTGCTATCCTAAATGAACTGTAACAAAGGGTACTCCGTGGAAGTGGACCAAGGGCCACAGTAAGGCAATTCAAGCCATCAAGCTCTCTCTAACTGATGTGAATAATTTAACTCATTATGACCCTAACTTATCTATCACATTGGCCTGTGATGCTAGTCCTGTGGGTATAGGAGCTGTCCTTTTCCATACAGATCTAGAAGGAGTGGAGAAGCCAATAGCCCATGCTTCACGCAAACTCACTGCAGCTGAAATGAATTATGCCCAGATTCAGAGAGAGGCATTAGCGATTGTGTTCGGTGTCCAGAAATGTTGCCAATACTTGCTAGGTCGCAAGTTTCACATGAAGATGGATCATAAGCCACTAGTGACAATTTTCAGTACATAAAAAGGAATTCCAAAGACAGTCGGTAGCAGACTTCAACGACGGGCATTAATTTTGTCTGCCTATAATTTCGAGGTTACATACCAATCAACGGACCAGCATGGAAATGCAGATGCCTTGTCGAGGTTACCAATATCCAGAGAAATGGAGTTCGATGTGGGACTTAAAGAGGAGCCATTAGTATGTCAGGTGGGGCCATATAGTTTTCCAGTGCAATTCAAAGATATGGAGGACTCTGCTGTTGTGTGTGCAATGGAGCTACAACAGTTAGATCATCTTCCAGTACTAGCCAAGGACATTGCACAAGCAACTAGTCAAGATGTAATTTTGAAACAAGTTTATCAGTATACGCTTGAGGGTTGGCCGCAAGGCACTACTTGTTCGGATGCACTACAACCCTACTATACAAAGAGACAGCAGTTGTCCATTGCTGAGGGGTGTCTTCTGTGGGGATTGAGTGTCATAGTACCCCATTGTTATCATTCAAATGTGTTGACTCTTTTGCATGCGGGCCATCCAGGCGCTGCTAAAATGGAATCTCTGGCCAGACTTCATCTACAGTATGGTGGCCTTCCACTAACAGAGACATATACCAGGTTGTGCAAAGATGTGAAGGTTGTGCTGTATCGATGGGAAATCCGGCAAGAGCTCCAGTTCACCATTGGGAACGACCTGAAAAACCCTGGCAGAGGTTGCATATTGATTTCGTGGGACCCTATTTAAATTCCACGTGGTTACTCTTAACTGATGCTTATAGTAAATGGCCAGAAATTCATCAAATGTCTTCAGCAACTACTGAGAGTACCATCAAAGTGTTGAAATCTATCTTTGCTACGTGTGGTTTCCCGCAAGTGGTTGTCTCGGATAATGGACCACAGTTCACGTCTGTTGAATTCCAAGCATTTTGCCAGCAACGTGGTATCCGCCATATTTGCTCACCTCCCTACCATCCAAGTTCAAATGGCGAAGTGGAACGCCTGGTTCAGACTTTTAAAAACAGTATGGACAAAGCTAATCCTACTACACCGATGGCAATGCAAATAGCCTTTTGGACTTTCTTGCGATGTATCGAACAACACCACTTTGTGTCACGGGAATATCCCCTGCAGAATTGTTGTTTGGATATCAGATTCTAACTCAATTGGATCTTCTTCGCCCTCTAGGCTATAAGTCACTAACTGAAATGCTTCCTAAGACCAGATCCTTCAAACCCAATGATCTTGTATGGGTCAGGATGTATGCAGGCCCGAAGAGATGGATAGAAGGCATGGTGGAAAAAAGTTCGGAAATGTTGTCTATAGTGTTCTACTGACTAACCAGAGGAAAGTGAAAAAACATGTGGACCAATTACTTACTAGAACTGAAACAGAACAAAAAAGGGATACCCAGAGTTGGGGTAGTTATCCAGCATTATTTGTTCCAGAACAAGAACATGAAGAGATAGTGGAACCATAGTGTTTGAGACAAGATGTGGCTGATGCTAATCAGATTCCAGTGCAACAGCCTCGAGTCCTACTACGTTGGTCAGGACGTATAACACGTTCACCAAAGAGAATGGACCTGTAGAGATATAGCCTAATGACATAGATTAACTAAAAGGGATATTGCAGTAATAACTTTAATAGTTTCATATTACTTCTGAATTACTGATTTAAGTATTTTCTAGCTAAGTCAGGAGGGAGTGTTATGTGTAGTACAGCTTTAAGAAATGTTAGAGACAGTACAGCTTTAAGAGAATGTGCACTTCCTGTAAGTGTGCCTGTGTTTGGGCCCCAGTCTCCTCTTGTATGGGCTGCTGAATGGGAGTAAAAGAGAAGGCCTCGATTTCAGTGTGGCGTGGTTTTCTTATTACCAAGACCCTTGTGTGTTTAAGGTACTTATTTTTGACCATCAAATACAACAGGGAGGGTTTCTCAACCATTTCCCCAACTCCTTCAAGGAAGGTTTACTGCACGTACAATTTTCTAATATTTGTATAGAATATATATCTAAGTGAGAGCTGAATAGTCTGTGTGTGTGTATACCCATGTGAAGATTCTCAATATTTTGTTCAGTGATGTCGGTATCATTCTTTGACTGAGAATGTTGCTATCTTTAGGTTGTTTTGACTTGAAAATTTTAGTAAAGAATAAATAATAAAAAATTAACTACATACATGTGGCCTTGGATTGTGGTGCAATTGTGGATTCCATATATATAAATCTTTCAAATGCATTCAATCTTGTTCATCATTCATTATTACTAAATAGTTTGGGTCGTATAGGTTTTGTATTGCAGTGGTTTCATTAATATATGTCTCACTGCACACAAGCAGTGACATTCGTAATGGTTTCTCTTCATCTCTTCTGGTCACCCTGGGAGTCCCACAAGGTTCTAGCTTGCCCCCCCCTTTTCTTTTTAAATAACAGCAAGATAAATCAATAGCTTTTGATAAACCAAACTTCATAACATCAAAAGGAAACTTAATCTCTAAAATCTGTTATATAGCAATTGAGAGCCTTTTAGCCAGTATTTTAGGCCTGGGCCTATAATTGAAGTCATACACACTACCAGGGTCTGCACAGCGGATCAGTAAACATTATGGCCTGGATATTCAAAGGGTTGCGCATGGCGCAACAGGAATCTTGTCATGCGCAACCCACCGATGTGCCCCAGCGCGATATTGAAAGGAGCAAGTTTCGATGTGCAACTCCAGATGCGCCAGGGCACAACAGTAATGTATGCGATGCATGTGCGGGAGGCGTGCCCATGCATATGCGGCACATCCCGATATTCAGCCCAGGATGTGCGGTGCATAAGCTGGCACAACCTCGCCTTGCGCCTCTCAGGGGCGCAAAGATGTGGCTGGTAAAACCAGAAACAAGTCCAGGCCACCCACAGGCAAGCTTCCTTATTGCAGGCGCAATACGGCAGCCGCCAGCCGTTTGTGGCCAACCGCCCACCCAGAACACTGACCCCAAGCCTCCTGCCTGGGACGCTGTACTTTACGCCCGTAGCGGGCATAAGTATATAATCCCTAGTGGTCCAGTGGAAGGGCCCCCGTCACCGATCACGTGCATATGTGTAATAACATCCCTGGTGGTCCAGTGGAAGGTCCCCGGTGCCCGATCACAGGCATAAGTAATGTCCCTGGTGGTCCAGTGGAACCCCCCAGCACCTGATCGCCAAGCATAGGTAAAGTAATGTCCCTGATGGTCCAGTGGAACCCCCCCCCAGTGCCTGATCGTGGGCATAAGTAAAGTAATGTCCCTGGTGGTCCAGTAGAAGGTCCCTAGGCCCGTTCATGGGCATATGTGTAATTAACATCCCTGGTGGTCCAGTGGAATCTCCCCATTGCCCAATCGTGGGCAGACATAGCAACTGAAGCCCTGGTGGTCCGATGGACCCCTCTCACCCACCCACTGAGGTCCCCACACCCAGCACCCCAGTCAGCAGCCCATACTGTACTACACAGAGCCTGATCTGTGAATGAACATGTTCATTCACAAATTGGCCTCGTGAGTACAGTATGGCTTGCATGCCCATTGGTCCATGTGGTGGACCAACAGGTGTACAGACCGCACTGTACGCTTAGCAGGTGGCCGGAAGGCATGCGGGTGGGTTGCTGCCACCTGCCGCTGACTGGGGGGGATGCTGGGTGGCGGGGGACCTCAGTAGGTGGGTGGGGAGGGGGGGTCCACTGGACCACCAGGGCTTCAGTTGCTATGTCCGCCCGCAATTGGGTGATGGGGGGATTCGACTGGACCACCAGGGATGTTAATTACACATATGCCCACGAACGGGCGCCGGGGGACCTTCCACTGGACCACCAGAGAAATTACTTTACTTATTACCGCGATCAGGCGCTGGGGGAGGGGTTTCCAATGGACCACCAGGGATTTAATGTACATATACCCGCGATCAGGCGATGGAGTGCGGTTCACTGGACCACCAGGGACATTCCTTTACACATGCCCGCGATCGGGTGAACAGGAGCGGAGACCGCCAAGGGTCAGCAGGGCATCGGTCCCCGACGGCTGCAGCCTGGCAGGGCGCCAGGTGCAAGTCGCCAGGGATCGGCACACCACATGCAAATGGGGCCATAATGACATGCAAATGACCACATTTGCACCTTGCATCATGATGGCTTCATTTGCATGCCCAGTGTTGAATATCGCGATTGATATGCCTAGTGCAACCGCGCGCGCTAGGCGCATCCCCTTGCTCCCTTCTGCCACTGCGCCGCAGGCGAGTCGTGCGCCATCAGTGCCATATTCAATGGTGCTGTGCCATAGCGCAGCACCATTGAATATCGCCCTGGTCCATGCCCTAGTGCAGCACAGTTACGCTGCGCCTGGGCTTGCGCCCCTGCCCGGCAGTTTGAATATCCAGCCCTATATGTCAATGCAACAGTCATGAAAGGATCCCATATAGCATGAAAAGTTTTGACTTTGTCAGTTTGTCATTCATAAAATAATGAATTCGCTCTAGACAATATAAGTCCACCATAAAATTAAACCAGGTTCTTAAAGAAGGTGGGCTACTATCATTTCAGGCCATCAAAATACATTTCTGAGCTAATAAAAATGCTAATGCTATCCGTTTATATTGAAATTCCAAATCATTCTGATGATTTATTTTATAGCCTAGAAGAATAATAGAGGGTCCTTTCCTATTTTAATACCAGTGGCGCTTCGCTTGGGACCCTTTATTCAGTTTATTCTTAAATAATCCTCCTCTGTCAATTAAATCTTCAAATATGCTGTTGTACACGGATAATAGTTATTTATGCAAAAGGCAAAGATATTCAGAAAGTAACCTGGACCCTACAATCTGACTTTGACTTGGTTTAGTCTTGGTTTATCAACCACAAATTATGTCTGAACACAAAATCAAAGCAATGGTGTGCACCCTAAGGAAGACATGCAGTGTCTCTCTAAGTCTGTATTAAGTCTTGTAGTGGTACTCTCTTGGAATGGGTGAAACTTACAAATATCTCGGTTTGACTCTGCATTGCAGGTTAAGTTGCTTTGGCCCACATATTTAAAGTGCTGTGCATCTCCAGAGTTGCGTGGGCTGTCGGGGCATGGCCATAATCAAAGGCCACCGATGCACCAGGCACCCCGACGCTGCCAGCAAGACAATATGATGATGTGCCTATGCAAATGAGGGTCTCTCATGCATATGCAGCGCATCACAATATTCAAAACCCCAAAGCGTAAAATGGCTGGCTGTGCTGATGCATAATTACACTTTCCAAACCCTACTTTAACTATGCATGGGGTAGCGTGGTGCCCGCATACAGTCTAGGGCCTGGTACACAGTAACTCCCAGCCCAATCTCTGGTATGAATGTACAATAACCTCCATCCCTTTTCCATAGTGTGAGCCCCCACCCCCACCCAGCCCTGATCACTTGCAGAAATGTAAGAACCCTCATCCCTTTTCCATAGTGTAGCGGACCCCCTCCCAGCCTTGACCACTATAATAAAAAAAACAAAACCCAGTCCCCTTTTCCATAGCACAGAGACTGGTCCCTCACTGTAATAAAAGAAAAACAATTTCCATTTCCACAGTGTAGTGTCCTCCCACCCCCTCCACACCGGTGTGTACATTTCTGCAGGTGCTCGGGCTGGAAGGGGATCCTACACTATGGAAAAGGAATCAGGTTTTATTTTATTCTTACAGTGATCGGGCCAGGGAGGGTCCTACACTACAGAAAAGGGGATCAGTTTTATTTTATTATTACAGTAATCAGGCCGGGGGTCTACACTACGGAAAAGAGGATCTAGGGCTATCTTTGCATTTAGTACAGTGATCGGGGCTGACAAATACTGACTCCTCAGGCGCAGCCAATACAAATGAGCCCATAATGGGCATGCAAATAGCCTGTCATGCTGTATGTCCCAAATGGGCTCATTTGCATGTTTGGGCTGAACATTGCCCATAGGGGCTGTGGTGCATACTGGTATGTGCCACACATTCCCTATGTGTGGTCTTCAACCCCGTACTCTGGATGTGCTGTGCCATGCATGTGCTTCTTGCTGTGCGGCCCTGCGCATCCAGGGTCCGATATTCAAACAGATTGTGTGGTTTGTTCTGATCACACATTCTGTTTGAATATCACTCCAAAGCTGGCCGGCCCAGTTTTTTTGTGCGGCGCATCGATTTGCGTGCACATCTTGCCATCTCTGAATATGGGGTCATCTGTCATACTATTATTTATTTATTTCAGTTTTGTTAACTGGGTTGATCCACTGGGCCCCAAAGGTCCCTTTTTCAGGGGCGACCCGAAATTAGTTACATAGAGTAGAGAAAACGGACGTTTTGCCATACAGTGCAAACCATTAACAGCATTTTGCTTACAGACGAGACACTGTACATCAGACAATTATACGATCAAACAGTTAGACAATATATAGCGCTAAACACATTTGCTTAGACTCCTGGCCTGGGTAGTATTAGTACACAACATGTTACAACATACATTAACTCATCTAGTGGTCTAAGTAAGAGTCTACAACTGAGTAGATAGATTTGGCGAGGACTAGGTTTTGTCCAACTGCAGGAGCATTTTCTGATGTCCAGCTGGTGCATCCGGAGCCCTATCGCGGAAGGCCCCCAAGGAGTTGCTTCTTGCAGATGGGCAGGAGCTTATTCCAGAGTACAGGTGTGACATGAGTAAAGATTTATCACCAGCCATAGTCCTAACTCTTGGTTCCTAAAGAAGATTTTTCCCAGTTGTGTGGAGCTGTCTACATGGCGCTTAGAGCCAGTAGACCCACAAGACTGTCTGGAGGGTGGTCTTTATGAATTTGTACGCACTGCACAGTAGGGGTACTGTAGTCTGCAGCCAAGGGATGGCCAGTTTAGGGAAGCAAGTACTTTGCAGTGATGTCTCCTTGGGTGAGACATAGTGGCAAAGCGGGTTATCTTATTACATACGGTGTGCATCCTGTTCATATCGTGTTTTGTGATCGAATGTATTACCGAGGCAGCATATGTTAAGGTTGGTAGGAGGAAGCTTTGGGCTATGGTAATCCTGGTTTCAGGTATCAATTGCCTGTTCAAACGGTACATCAGACCTAACGTTTGGTGGATCGTTTTGGTTATCTGATCCACATGGAATTTCAACGTGAAGCCTTGGTCAGTGTTAAACCCAGGTATCTGAAGGTCCCTACTACCTCTACTGGGGAGCCAGAGGCTGTGACCAAGGGTAGGAGGGGGCTCCTGTCATGGCCTAGTGTTCGAGGTCCAAACATAATGGCTTTTGTCTTTTTAACGTTAAGTATCAATGTGTTGTTTAGTAGCCATTTTCTAGTTGATCAAAATCAGACTGCAGCTGTTGACTTAGGTCAGCTAGGCTGTTTGAAGCTCTGTAAAGCACGGCATCATCAGCATACTGGACCACAGAGCTGCTTCCATAGTGCATGTTTAGATCATTCACAAACAGTAAAACAGGAGGGGTCCCAGGATAGAGCCCTGAGGTACACCCTTCTTGATGGTAAGTGATTCCGAAGTGGCACCTCGCCCCTTAACCTGTTGGGAGCTGTTTGACAGGTAGTTGTTGAACCAGTTCAGTGAATGCTGATCTAGGCCAAGTTGACTCAGTTTGTCTACCAAAAGGTTGTGGTTCACCAGGTCAAAGGCCTTGGTCAAATTGATGAATATGGCCCCCATGGGTGTGCCATCATCGATGGCCTTAAGAATATCCATAGAGAATCTGATTAGAGCTGTATCAGTCCCGTGGTTTCGTATGAATCCATGCTGTGTGCTAGCCAGCAGCTGGTGTGCCTCCAAGTAGGCGTGGAGTTGAGTGTAGACTAGCCACTGTTGCAGCTTAACTAGTATGCTTAAGAGGAGATAGGTCTGTAGTTACCAATGTGTTCCCTAGGGCCTCCTTGTGGATGAGCACCACATAAGGCTGCTTCCATGTGCTGGAGTACGACTCCTTCCAGCAATGATCTGTTAATGAGCCATGTGATGAGTAAGGTAATGGCAGGAGCAGCAGCCCTGAGTAATCTTGGATTGAGGCCGCCAGGGCCAGCTGATCCCTTTGTCTTAATGTTTATATGTAGGGGAAGTACTTCCTTAAGATGTACAATCCGCAGGTGAAATTGTGGGAGTTGAAGGTTCAGTTCCTCAGTGCTCGGTAGCTCACAGCTTTGTGGGGGGAGGCCTGCCTTATAGTTTTCAAGGTCCATAAAGAACCTGTTGAAGGCAGTGGTTGTCTCCTGGCCCTCACTAAGTGTTTTGGCATCGCTGACTATAGTACCTTGGGGGGTGTTGCTGCTCCCCTTCACTAGGGCATTAACCTGAGACCAGATGGACCATGGGTCAGTAAAGTTGGCTAGCTGAAGGTTCTTTTTTTTTATTATTCTTATTTATCTGCCTGCTGCGGCGACTACCAGTGGGGGCATCCAGCCGCCAGCCCTGCCCGCCGGGAGAGCACCAGGCTCACTCACATGATGGGGGATCCGGCACGGCCATCGCCGATTTGCTGGAGGGTCTCCCCATACCCTATCCAGCCAGACTGACTCTGGACCCCCCCAGTGTGATTCCACACAAGTCCTCCCAGCGAGGCAGGGCACGGCCATCAGGCTGCACAGTTGCACTCAGACATTTCCACTTTTTTTTATTCCCATTGGGAGTGCAGACGTGCAATGGCGTCTGCGCGTATGCGTGCCGATGTCTGCCGTACCCCCCAGTCACACCAGCTGGCGTACCCTGGGGTGATCATGAGGGGTCGCCTGCGCACGGTGTGGATTCCCCAGCCCTCCCCAGGACTGGGAGGCTGTCTCCCGACGCTCAATCCTAGTCGTCCCCTGACGACCCGAACTTGTTCCCGAACCCGGGTCGCCGGCGTAGTGCGAGGTGTAGCATCCAGCACTTCAACCCTCAGCACCACCGGGCCGGCTAGCTGAAGGTTCTTAATGTATGCTTGCTTTGCTGTCTTTGTTGTGTGCTTGCATTGGTTTCTTAGGTACCTATAGGCATTCAGGTCTTCCGGAAGGGCAGACTTCCTGTACCTAACCCAGGCCTTATCCCGCTTGATCAGCATAGATTTTAGCTCAGGTGTAATCCATTTGTAGCAGCATCCCTGTGCTCTAAGTTTTCTAAAGGAGCGTGCCCATTTGTAGCTGATTTGAAAATTTTCCAAGAGCTTCATCAATGTTGAGGAGCAGCCAGATAGGGCTCAAGTCAAAACTTGATAGATGCTCCTTGAAGGCTTCAGCAGAGAATCTGGAGAAATCTCTGGCTGTGAGGATTCTTGCGGGACTTTGGGCAGGCGGTTCTTCCATATGCAAAATATTGCAGAGTGGTCGCTCAAGGCATCTGCTAGAGTACCAGCTGCTTGGATGTTTAGAGGGTTGGAAGCCAGTTCCCAGTCTAGGGTGGAAAGGTTTCCTGTCTTGGCGTTATGCCTTGTGGTCTCAGTGATAACCTGGGACAGACTGGCATCCAGAAGTGTGGCCCTCAGAGTCTGTACAGTGTCAGGGGCCCAGTTCAGGTTAAAGTCCCCTAGTATTATTGTCTCTGAGGAAGTGAGTTCTTCTTGGAACCGGGCTAGCATCTCCCGGGCATGGGGGGCTACCTTGGGAGGGTTGTATATGCACCCACTCGTTAGATACTTGTCCTGTCCAAGTGTAATCCTACAGATGTAGACTCGCATCCAGTGCAGCCAATGGGTAGAAGGGAGGCTAGTGATGCCTCCAGGAGTCTTTACATAGATAAGTACCCCACCCCTTTTCTATCCTCCTATCTCTTCTGAAGGTACTATAGTTAATGAGATCAATCTCATGGGTTAAGATGTGGGGTTTTAACCATGTCTCCAATATTGCCAGTACATCCAGTTTATATAGGGACACACAGCCTTGTATTTTCATGTGCTTTGGGGCATAGACTGCAGACATTCATGTGGGCTAGCCTTAAGCCCTTGGGAGACCCAGTTTGGGTCATGAGGGGATCCAGTCAAAAAGTAGCCACATGGGGTCCGAGGTTGGGCTCGATGTCACCAGCTAATAATATCAGCAGTACCAAGGTTGAGGCTTAGTACTTTAGATATTTTGCACAGTGCGCCTCTGCACCTTACTTCTGGGGCCATGGAACAGTAGGTAGCAGGACCCCTTTCTTGTGACCCATGCAACACCAGCAGAGAGTCGACTGTGCTCGTTGCAGGCTGGTACTGCATATAGGTTGGTAGTGGTCCTGGGGTCCCCAGGAGGGGTGGCGACCTTCACTCACACTCAGAAACTGATCCACCCAACTTATGGCACATATATACATAATTACCAGGAGAATACTCCTGATTGGCATGAGTTTCGGGTTTGTGTACCTGTTCACAATGGTTATGGGGCCCAGGGGCCACCTGTTACCTTGGGGCGGCATACCTGCACAGTTCTGTCCCTGTAAAGCTGGATTGGCGACAGGGGGACTCCACCCCATGCCACTACCTGACCCTTGTGTCTTATGTTCTACTCTAGTCTTTAGACGTTTTTCAGCTGACGTCTCCTTATATAATAGCTGGCTGTGGATTTTAGGTCAAATAGCACCCCTAAAGACAAAGAAACTTATTCAGCGGAAGTGACTTTTTAGCAAGAAGCATGCAAGGAAGTCAGAGTAGGTCTGCTTTTGTTTAAAACAACAAATTATCTAAGAAGCATGCAAAGAGAAAACAAATCAGAGTAGTACTACTTCAGTTTAAATTGACAACGTTTCTAAGGAAGAACATACACAAATTTATCTCAGCAAGTACATAAGCTTGTCGTGCTTTAACTAGCCCCAAATACCTCTCTGTATTCCTAGCAACTCCCACTCTAGTCTGCCCAATTAGTTTGAGAGACCTGATTCTGCAGGCTAGCTCACCACTCCCCAGGCTACAGGCACAAGGACTTATCTGTGAACTCCTGGCTCCCAGAGCAGACTAGTCCCCGGGGGAGATACAGTTATTAATGCTAAGAAGACATAACTTTTTGTGCCACAGTTAGGCAAAAAGAGAAGCTCAACAATTTAGGTGAGTATGTAACTATCCCTTTGAGGTTTAAGGTCTAATTTCTGAAGACAGGGATAAGCCTTCCCCAACAGCCTTAGGAACACTTTCCAGATTCTGAAACCACCTATTCTAGCCTGCAAGGGCAGAGCTTCAGTCCATTTAACAAGTCGCGGGGGAGGGAAAGTCCCGTTCTAGTCAGGCAGGACCCGACTGCCTTAGTTTTCTTGTGGGAGAGCTGTGGTGAGCTCAATCAGCTGCCCTGTTGCACAGAAAAACACACGAGCAGACTTGCTGAATTAAGTTTCGGGTTTTTTTTCCAGCTCCGAAGAGCTGGGGCTGCTCCCCCGATGTCCACCTGAGCTCTGGTGAGCTCTAACTACAGCAGTCCAATTCAGCGGCCATTAAATAGGCTGCCAGGGAGTGATTAGAGTAAGCACCTTTTTTCTTTTTAAATTTCCGACACCTCCTCCGCCAAAGTTCCTCTCATTCTAGCCAGGCAGGACCCAACTGGCTCAGTTTTCTTGTGGGAGAGCTGTGGTGAGCTCAATCAGCCGCCCTGTTGCACAGAAAAACACAGGAACAGACTTGCTGAATTAAGTTTAGTTTTTTTTTTTTCCAGCTCTGAAATGCTGGGGCTGGTCCCCCAATGTCCAGCTGAGCTCTGGTGATTATTTAAAAGTTTCACCAAAAAGGCACACTGAGCCAAGGCTCATTTCCAAGTGCATCCTTAGGGAAGGGGTTGACGGAAATACAGTTATAAATATATATACAGTCTGTAACAAATGATAAATAACAACAGTACAGCAATTAGCAAGCATTAAAACGAATGGTACAAAGATTGATGAACTTAGTTACAGTAGCTTAAATACTGATGGGAGCGTTAGGAACAGCGGAGAATAATGCAAGCAGGAATACAACCGAAGCGTTTGGCAGCTCTTGGAGACAGCAGATGCTACTGGTACATCCAGAGAAAGCAGCAGCAGTATGAAGAAGTGACCAATGAGGAGAAGGCGAATGTGGAATTGGGGCAGGTACAGGTGAGGAAGAGAGTGGCAAGAGAGAGAGCAGAGGGAAGAGGCATGTCGGAGGGACATTGGAAGGGAGTTCCCAATTTGGGTAAGCGGTGGGAGAAGCATGATTGGCCTTCTGATGAGAATCTATGGGGAACAGTCAGGAGTGAGGGTCGTAACTGCACAGGAGGAGGGAGTGGTGGGGGTAAGTAAGATAAGGAGGAGGAGAGATAGGAAGGGAGGGCCACATCAGTATTTAGCTGTGAAGGCGATACAGTGCGACATCGCCTATTCTCAAGAAAGAGAAGGAAAGGAATTCTAGAGGTCACAGTGGTGAGAGAGGAGGATGCATCAAGTACAAATTGGCAGAAGGAGTTGAAAAGGGTGTCCAGTCTGGCTAGGGAAGTTTTGGGAGCGGCACTGAAGACTATGTCACCATAGTCAAAAACCAGGAGGATAATTTTTCTGGACTACAGTGCAGTGGGCAGGCAGTGGGAACCAGCTGGGGTTTCTGTAGAGGGCACCAAGCTTGGGGTGCAGTTTTGGCAATCGCATCCATGTGTCTAGAAAAGTCAAGGTGCTAGTCGAGCTGGACACCAAGATACTTAGCGGAGTATCCTCCAGTTTTGTCCCATCAAGACTGTGGAAAGAAGGCAGGGAGGGAGCCGAGACAGTTTCGCCTAGTGCCAAAGGCCATAGAGATAGTCTTTTGGCATTGAGGATAATTGATGAGAAACTAGCCAGCACTGGATGCTGTCAAAGTCCTGCTGTGGACTGGTAGTAACACTAGAGGGGGACGGGCCAGATGTGTACAGGACAGTGTCGTCTGCATACATATGGATGTTGGAAGAGGAGCAGACAGAGGGGAGGGTATTAAGGAAAATAGAAAAAAGAGTAGGGATCCAAGAATGGAGCCCTTTGAGCCACCTGTCTGGATGGATGCGGGGGGACAGGGTCAGTAATCCTAACCAATTGGGTTCTGCCAACCAGTTAGAACCTGAACCAGTCAACAGCAGAGTGAGAGAGCCCAGCATAAGAGAGTTTTTTTCTTTATTTAGTTTTTGTTTACGGGTAAGTGCATTAGCCATAAGATTACTATTTCAGGCATGACCGGAAGAGTACAGAACAAAACATTGTACAACAGTCCAATAGTACATGGTGTAATAAAGTACAGTCAATGATGAACAATCTAAGTTACATAAACTAGAAAAAGTAAATCATGACGAAAGAATTACATAAACATGACTAACCTAGCACATATAATCATACTTAGTCCAATAGTACATGGCATAACAAGCACAAACAGTGAATAAGCAAGCAACAGGTACATAAGCAGGAATAGGCAAATCATGACAAAGAGGGATAGCATAAACATGACTAACTAAGACAACGTGGAACAGCAGGGTTGGAGGCATATGCTGTTCAAGTCATCATTGTTAGGGAAAGAGAGAAACCAGGATAAACATGCAAGAGCTAGAGGTAAAAGGAAAGTCTTGACAGATGCATCAAGTAGAAATAGAGGATTTGAGGCCTAAGTAAAATATCAGAGAGAGATTAAGGACATGACCCACCTAGAGGTTTAGCAGGATAACTAATATTATAGCAAAACATTAGACACAGTCATTACAAGGGGGTTGTGGGTAGAGAGAGAGAGGAAGAAGAGAGAGAGAGAGAGAAAACTGAGTGAGAAAATAAAGAAGTAAATTAAGAAGAGGAGTAATAGGGCAGGTAATGAAGGGAGATAGGAGAGAGAAGAGAGAGTGGTTAGACGGATGGGAGAAGGCAAGCGATATCAAGTAGGGTCGAAGCAAGTGCACTCGTTGGTAAGCAATAGATATTGACAGACTTCCCTTTTGAAGCAGAGATGGGTTAGGAGGATAGGGTGAGAGACCATGTTGAATGCCTTAGCAAGATCGATGAAAATAGCAGAGGTGATGAGGCCACTGTCCATACCAGTGCGAATGAAGTCAATGAGTCTGAGGAGGGAGGTGGTGGTAGAGTGATTTTTCCTGAAACCGGACTGGAAAAGGGTGAAGAAGGAGATGGAGTCTAGGTAGGAGGAGAGTTAGACAGGACAAGGTGTTCTTGAAGCTTAGACAGGATAGGAGGAGGAAATTGGTCAATAGTTGCCGGGCGAGGAGCACCCCTTTAGGGAGGGGGAAGACGCTGGCACTTTTCCAGGCCACAAGGACTGAGGATAAAGAAAGGAGAGGTTCAGGAGTGAGGTAAGGGGGTGGTGGCAATGGCAGAGGCTGATAGGAAGAGGAATTTTGAGTCAAGCCCATCAGGAGGTACCAGAAGAGGGATTCAAGGCAAGAAGGGCCTTAAGGGTGGTGGGTAACAGTGGAGAAGGAGGGGTGGGAAGATTCGTAGGGGTGAGTGAGGAGGGGTGAGAGGGAGATCTGAGAGTCAGCACACATGATGTAAAGTAGGAGTTGAACTTGGTGGCAACTGCTAGGGGGTCAGATATTATAGAGTCAACGCCATGGAGAACTGGGACGGGAGGTTGAGCGGGGGGCTTATATCACTTTCCAGAATTTAGACATGTGATTCAAACTGGTATGGAAGGTGGATTGAAATATTCAGCTCATGCAAGTCTTATAGCATGGGTGCATGAGTTGCGGAGGGTGCAGTAACGCTGAAAGTCATTTAGGGAGCTGGAGGTTCTATGAGATTTCCAGGCTAAGTCACAAGCATGAATACATGCTAGGAGTTAAAGGGTGATCCAGTGGAGGTGATTTCTACGCAATCTGACGTGTCTGAGGGGGCACATTTATTCCAGATAGCAAGGAATTTGGTTTGGAAGAAATCCGATGCCAGGTCAGTACAGGAAGCAGATGTGATGGGGGTCCATTCGGCACTCGATAGGTCAGCAAGTTCAGGGTTGAAGTCTAGGGATTTATAGGAGCAAGTCACAATGAACCTTGGGGTGCTTTGGGGTGGTGGATCTTCTGTACAAATTAAATAAGGTAATGATTGCTTATGGTGTCAGGATATAAACCAGTACAATGACACGTGGGGTGTGTACTGAGGGCCCAGTCAATAAGTGAGTGGTTGAGAGATTTAGTGTTTAGCCAGGGTGGGTTCTTTGATAAGTTGGGTCAAGTTGAGAGAGGATACATCGTTGCAAGTTTTGGATGCAGGGGATAAACAGTTGAGATTAAAGTCACCTAACACATAGAGTTCTCCAAAGGTGGAGAGGGACAGGAGGGTGGACATGAGAGCAGAGATGGAGGAGTAAGCCTGAGTGACAATAAACCTCTGTTATAAAGGTAGGGAGCAAGTAAGGAGAGTAATTTTAATGAGTAGAAGTTCATAAGCATCAGAGGTGGTAGATAAGAGTATGGGGTAAATTGCAAGGATGAGGACGACATGGCCACACTGCCACCATGACTAGCTCAGTCTTGATGGATGAGAGTGGCCGGCTAAGGAGATGTAGCAGTCAGAGACCTTGGAGTTTAACCAATTTCCAGAGATAATTAAAACATCAGGAGTCAGAGTAACAATACGAGGCTGCAGTAGAGGAAATTGAGGTTGTAGACTCATGGTATTTAGGTGGGCAATTTTGATGCCCCGAGGGAGTTGGGAAGGACAGCAGAATGAGGGGCCAGGGTTAGGTTCAACATCGCCTACCAATATTAGCAGGAAAGCAAGGAGTAACTTAGCAGGGGCAGAGGGTCTCCTTAGGAGGCTGGGGAGGAGAGGCAGTAGAGGAGGGGTGAGAAGATTTCTAATGATTGCAGATTTGGGGAATAAGGATATTGCAGTAGGAGGGGTGGGGGACAGATGGGCCTATATGTCAGGTATATTTGGGACCAGGGGGGCATGGGAGAGATTGAGGATTAATAGGTGGAAGAGGAGTAGCAGAGGGAGGGGATGGGGTGTAGAGAGACAAGGGGTTGAGGGATGGGGCAAGGGAGGTGGGAGAGAAGAGAAAGGGGAGAACAAAAACAATAAGCAGGTGCATAGTGAGAATTGTGTCCCCACTGAGAATTTGATAAAGGCCGTAAATCAAAAATGTGGTCTGCTCTAACGTAATCGTTCCAATCTTACTTATGATGCTGAAATACTTAAAGAGTACCATCTTGTATATTACCTGTTATTGATTACGGCCTTGTAATTTATTCCTCTGCTAACCAGGCTTTATTATATTGTGTTGAAATACTTCTAAATAGAGCCTGTAGATTTGCTTTTAATTTGCCAATAGACAAACATACTCATGAACTGTATAAAGTCTTGTGTTGGTTAAATTTGACTGAATGCATACACTATCAGCTTAGCTATTGGGCTTAGAAACTGAGAAATAATGATGCCTTGGCAAAACTGGTTTCTCTTGCCATGGCCGCTATTCATAATATAAGCATTAAGCCATGAGGAAGGAGGAATTTACAAAGAATTAATGCATGGCTGGGGGGGTTAGCGCACGAGGCCGAAGACCGAGTGCTCCAACCACGCATTAATTCCTTGTAAATAGCCCCTTTTGAGTGGTTTAATGCACTTGTAACATGGCTAATATTAGTTGTACAATAAAATACAGACACAGTTTTTAAGGATTGAATGATTCTATTCTTTATAAGACTGTGCTTATAGTGCTAGAACAGTAACATCGATTTGGCAACCATGCTTATTTATACTGCTGTGACCATTATCCGTAGTTTTTAAAAACAGAGTATTTTTCTTTCTTTACGGTTCTAGATATGTGGTGCATAACTTTACAGTTTGTAGAACATTATCTGGAACTGTGCATTTCACTCGTTAATAATTTAGAAACGTGCTGTGCATTGTGAGATTAACTATGCCATTTGCATACTACCCTCTTCGTTGCAAAACACATCTTTTTTACAGTACTGTACAGCACTTTTATGATTGTTGTTGTTAAATACACTTTTTAACAGGTAAAACTCTTCTTGAGCTCATGTTTTGAATGAAAAAGTATAATATTGCTCGTTTGGATGTTGCAATCTCATACCGGAAATACTGTAGCAGACCCGTTTACAGTGAAGCTCGATAGATGTAATGCATTCTTGCCATAGATTTCTACATGGATATTCATTGCAGATGTTGTGGGACTATCCTTGCTGCAAGTTTTGTCATTATTTCTCGTATCTTGGTCACACTACAATGGGTTGGTGAGTGTCTGTGCAGGTACATAGTTTTTAAATTCCTGAATTTCATTTTCTCCTGCCGTGCTAGAAGTACTATAATTCTCTATGTTTGGGGGTGTGCTGTTCATTTCTGGAAGCATGGAAGACGTATTTCCTTCCCTTGAGGCTGATTCAAGGTAAGCGACTACTGGCTAGGATATCTACAGTGTCCACGCCATGTGTGGGTGGGTGGGAAATTCATGTTTCACTTTAGACGTCTGGCTACTGCTGGTATTACACAACAGGGCATAACTAGGGAATTAATGCATGGTTGCCAAACGATCACATGATTTGTTTTGTCCAATTAATTCTTGTTTTTTTTGTTAACTATTATTGCCATGTTGCAATGTATTATAATAACCGATTTTGCATTTTTTCCCTAAGGGAAACATGGCTATAACTTGCTGTTATAAAGGCAAACACGTGCCGAGCTTCCCTCGGTTCACGCATGCGCCAGCCACTGCTCTTCTAGTCTGCACTATTTACCGGGGCCATTGCTTATCAATAGATACTTCATTGCCCTCACAGTTGGTGGTAAATTACTTTAAAAATAAAAATAAGTTATCTCTTTCTGATGTAACTCTTAAAGTTCTTTCCTTTTCTGTCTTTTTTTTTTTTTTAAGCGAAAAGAAAACATTTTCTGTCAGCCGCTTCAGACCATGCTGACATTGGACCGGTCCACGGCTCTGTCTGCTTATTTTATATAATTGCTGTGGCAAAAAAATGCTTCCCAGCAATTATATAAAGTAAAGGCTGGGTAAGTGTGTAAAAACTCAAATTTTACAAACACCCTCAGTATCGGATGCCTTAATAAACCCCTCGAACTTCACTCTCGAAATTTATGTGGCATCCCACATCTCGGGGGGGTGTATGAAATTCTTGTTACAACCACTTACCCAGCCATCATTCTCTGTATTACTAGACACTCTTTTGATTCACTTCTCAGGCTGCCTAAATGTAGGAAAAGTGTGGGACAAACGTCTTTCTGTTGTCGCATTGCTTCTTACTGGAATCCCATACCAAAATCTTCAAGGGACATTGGAAAATGTTATCCTTATGTATCTCCACTCATGAAGCATGTACATTCATATGAAACAATGTCATTTATGTAATTTTAATATTGTACTATATGTATTTCATGTTTGTCTGTGTTTTTTTTTCTTTAACCACGAGTGTCTTTGAAAACGGGCAATATTTGTCCAAAAACATGAATGAATGAAAGAAGTGTATACTGAGGAATAATGGAAATGTTAGGATTTACCTTTGGAGTAACAGACAGAAAGTCCCCCCCAAAACAAGTGCTGCAAGTGACTTTCCGGTTTTCTATGGAAGCATCACAACTTACACATTTTTTGCTGTTGCATGCTGCTGTGCCACTTTGCCACTGATAGAGCCAAGTCTAGCAAAGATGGTGTAGAAAAAGGCTAGAGTGCGGACCTTTCCATCGTCCAATAAGAACTTTCTGGGGTCAGGTGTCAGCACATAAAGAAAGTGAAAGGGGATTCCTATCAAAACCTTTTTTTTTTTTTTTGCAGATATTGTTTTTTTATTCTTGATGGCCCAAATGAGATGCAATATCTCATTTGCAGTGGTGTCCTGCTTCTGCCCAAATGTACACCTGGGAGGCCTACAGTAAAGCATATAGAGGTTAAGTGACTTGCTCAAGGTCACACTCTGAGTAAGTGGTTCTGGTAGGATTTTAGCCTGGGTCCCCTGGTTACCATGCCTGTGAACTACTACATTACACTCCCACAATAATATTGTGCCCTCCTCCACTCAAATTCATATTCATTGTCTTAACATAAGCTGGTCACAGTGATACCACTAGAATGACTTAGTCCATTGGCAAGCACATAGCCATTTAGTATGTGACCCCCTATTGCTACAATCTTCCTGTGAATTCACTGCAGATTACAGTACTAAGAGAGCAGCAGTAAGGGGTGGACTCCCATGGCTTGCACATCCCCTTGATTCAGGGCACAGTGGACTGTGGGACAAGGTAACGATGTATGAACTAAAGAGGGGGGCATGAAGAGTTTGTTTTGAAAAATGTTTCCCTAAGCTATCTCAGGTTTAATGCAGCATCTTATTTTCAGCTGGGGGGAGGGCCTGGGGGATCCTGCTTCTACCAAATCAAGGTATTTGCCCAAAGCCACACAGTGAGTCAGTGGCTATGGTAGGATTTAAACCTAGGCACCCCTGGCTCAAAGGTTTGTTCTTAAATCACTAGGCCACACTGTCATCAAGTTTCAGCAGTTATACTGTGAGTACATGCAATCAACCTGGAATCCATGCCACTCCTCTGCCACAGCTGATTACAGTCGAACAGCAGCCAGCATCAAAGTAAAAGGATATTCATTTAAAAAAAAAAAAAACGGCAGAAACCTGCGTGTGCCCTTTATAGACTGTTAGTTGCTAGTGGTGGATTAAAATACAAACAAAAGAAGTGACAGGGCAACTTTCAGAAGTTTCCGTTTCCACTGCTGCCCTATCAGTACTTTTGACTGTGTTCTAGGCCTCATTTCTACGCTTCCTGTGACTAAGGTCCCTATGCAAAGCCTTGACCTTTGTGGGTGTGTCTTCCATCTTCCTGCTCCCCATATGTAGTTCCAGATTTAGTGGCATCTGCCCTGCAACCCCCTTCCGCCACTGGGGACCGCGTGCTTATTGAGGGTTCCCACCCACCGCAAGCCCAAATTAGCATATTTACAGCTTATCCACAGGACGCAGCTATTATTGTCATAATGTCAGAAATAAAAGGTTCCAGTTTTCATTGAAACCTTAACGTGACACTTTATCGGCACCATCTAGATGAAGAGCAGGCAAGAGCAACCCCCTGAGGTTCTGGATGGGTGACTGGGTTAGTGGCTGAAGGGGGCCATAGTTGTGTTTTGGAGAAAAACAGGAAGAAAAAAAAAGACACAGGGTCCTTGAGCCCGAGATTTGAGGAAATTATTGAATGTTTGCCTCACTGCCACCAAAAAAGAGCAATAATAAAAAATTGGTTCAGTGTCACTCCTCCAAATTATTTATTTAAAAGCTGTTTCACTTGCTGTATTCACTATTGTATTTATTCTGTTATAAAACAATCAAAAATATATAGGCCAAAAGGTCTATGTATATACCGTATAGCTCTGGGGCCAGGTTTATGTTAATATTTTAGGTGAATTTTCTTTTAGTATAACAACTTTTCGCCTCTGTATATATCAGCTATATCTCCAGTATAGATAGCCTTCACTTTTCCTTGTACTTCTCTTTTTGTTTAACCCAGATACTGTGATTTGAATCTCATGATGCTGTGAACGTTATGTGTTTTTACAAATTTCGATAAGCAGCTCAAGTTGCTGCTGCTGTTGTTGTTATTGTTGTAGCTGTTTGTCTTGTCTTTAAACACAAGTGCCAAAGAAAGAAATTAAAAAAAAAAAAACACTGAGGTGGAGTAGCCATTGCGAGTAAATTCTTTCAGCCCACGGCCTTGACTTCATTGGGCAGTCATAGAAACTGAAATTCTACCTACGAGGTGCATTTCAGGACATGATAGATTTACCCAGCTTTCAGTAATTCCTAAAAACCAACAAGGCCACAGAATTACACATATCACTCAAATGCATCATGGGAAATATATATGTAAATGGCAATGGAGGACTGTGTGGTGTGATTTGCATATATTACCCATGATGCTTTGCACCAACGTGATATATGTAATTCCATGTTTCTCCCCAAGTTAGGCTTAGTATAAATGGTGTTTATTATCTAACTGAAATCACAATGTCTCTGGGGAAACTCTGAAGAAAATTATGTTTACTTGTTAATGTTTTTATTGAGAGTTTTCAGAACATACTGTACGTTTAATATCCAAGAACAGCAACCGCCGACAGACTTACAACAGAATAGCTGGAGCAATGCAGCAACAACTATGTTTAGAGAAACAACTCACACATAGCTGTATTTGCTAAGGATATATCAAAGAAATTTTTTTTTTATAAATATATAGATCAACTTACTATTACATGTAGTTTTACTACTTTGCGTCTCCTCTCTTGCTACAGCTATGCACACTAATATAAAAACAAGAATGCTGTCCATTTCACTTCATCTGCATTGGCTCATCTCTGCCAGACATCACAGTCTTCTGCTTGTGACATCATAATCATTCCCTCAGCAGCAGGTTGAGATTTCACTTCAGAGTATGACGATGTTAGGTGCAGACAAACAGTTGGAGCAGATGGACAGGGATTCGATTTTCTTGTTAATGTGCATAGCTACAGCGAGAAAGAGATGCTAAGCAAAAATTATGTATAAAAGTATATTTTTCTACTGGCCTGGTGGCGCTGAGGGTTGAGGTGCTGGACGCCACACCTCACGCTATGCCGGCAACCCGGGTTTGGGAGCGGACTTGGGTCGGAGGGAAGGAGGAGGATCAAGTTGCCCAACGGATGCATTCCTCCTCCTCCTGGGGTGGGTTCCTGGGGTGCTTCGAGCACCCGATGCACCAGCGCCGGTGGAAGCACAGGCATCGGGGCACTAGGCGGCTCTCCGGAGTCAGGGTGGGGAGGACGTGGTGGGCATTTGACGACAGCCTGCGTCAGCACGCCGCCTGTCTGGACGCCAGTCCTCTGTGCCGACGCCCTCAGGGGAAGGAGAGACTAAGGAGAAGAAAAGCGGAAAACACCCCTCTTGGGCCAGGATGACGACCGACCCCAGCCCTGATCACCTACCCACGGGCACACCCCGCTGTGCAGGCTCTCCAGAGGAAGAGGAGCAAAGGTAGGGAGACAACGGAGCAAGCCTGGCACTCTAGGGGCAGATGCTGTGGGAGGGATTACGGGGATTGATCGGTACAAAAGAGTGGACCGAGTGGGCAGTAAGGAGGGATAAAAAAAAAGTGAAAAAAAAAAAGTATATTTTTCTGTTTCCACATGAGACGTAAGGGGCCTTTAAGCTCCAATGCTTTTATACTTTACTTTTTGTCTTTTAGATATTTCTTCTTGTTGGTATTGCTGGGGGGGGATGTGAGAAGGTAACAGCTTAATCGTGGGATGAAATATTTATTGACCGACTTTGTACTTGACTGGGCTGCTTGCTGGAAGCTGCCTGTTTCATGACCAAACAAAAACATCTGAGTTCTGTAGCTGCCCCTCAATATTTTATCGGTGCAGTCCTTTCAAGGAGGGTGGGTGTGGGGAGGGGAAGAGGGAGAGACCTGCCTGGAGTCTGAAAGGTAGGCTAAGATGAAGGCTCCTGTCATGGTGGTTCATCTGCAAAAAAAAAAAAGATAAGGAAAAAGGAAAGAAAATCAAAGCACACAGGAAAAGGCAGCTAACTGCTCATTCTCGACCCAGTCAAGTCAATCTGAACTGTCTAGAGAGGGCCCTTTTGTAAACCAGTGCACTGCTCCATGCCCGAGAATCCATCCAGCTGAGGGGGAGTGATACCCTGTGGTGCCAGCAGGCACCCAGGAGAGCGTGACCAAGTGCGAATCTCATGAGATGGCAATATTTGAAGACTGGGTCAGCACTGACCATTTTTTCCCTTCTGTAGCCCCACCCAAAGACTGTACACTAATTTTCACTCCATCCTCCCAATTTTAGTTTAAAACAGCAGTGCAACAAAAAATGTTTTTTTCCAAAAAGAGATTGTTTCAGCTACAGTTAAGAAAAATATTAGCATATGTGTCAAATGTACTTGTCTAGGTACCTCCTACACTGTGCACCATGAGTCTTTCTTTATTGTTTCGATCCCAACCCTTGTCAGGTATACGGTGCTATTGCTATGCAAAATGTGGTGGCCAGCTTTTTTTCTTCTTCAGAAAAAAACAATTAAAACATTTATGAAATACTTAAATTCTGGTGGAACTGGAGAATTGTACCATCAAATAAAACTGGAAGATGCCTGGAATCTTTTATAGTAAAAAAGGTAGGATCACATTTTTTGTCCAATTTCATTGCACTGCTGCTTTAAATACATTTGTTAATAATATTATATATTCTACAATGTATTTACCCAAGATAGCCAGCTGAGATACACTATCTTGTGTAGCTGGCGGTGTCTGGCCAGGTTCTTGGAAGGCCTCCTGCTCCTCTCTTCTCTCCTTTCCTGTACAAGTTTCTCTGTAGCAGGGAGGGCTGCCTAGAACATGGAGCATACTGAGGAGTAGTGAGGGGGAGTGGGCACTACCTAGGGATGGTAACCCAGGGAGGGGAACCCAGCAATGAGAACAGAGAAAGACACAATGTAACACATTCATTTAAGGTTAGAAAGGACTCTAGGTCCATCCTATCTGCCCCTGTCCGCTATATAAGCAGGAATGAATAAGTATGCTGTGTAAGCATGTACAGGGCTCCCTCTTATCCACCAACCTCCATACATCCTACATTTTGGTGGATAACAGAGGGTGGTGGTTAAAGGAGGGAACACTGTACTAATTTAAGGGTTTACCCACCCACTCTACTACTTAGAGTACCAGTGAGCAGAAATTTTTCCATGCTTACTTTGAAGGCCCACAGTCTCTGCTGGAATGCTGTTCCATAGGTTCACCACCCTCTGGTAGAAACAATGCCTCCTAATGATACCCCTACATTTAGCACCTCTGAGCTTCAGGAGTTTCCCTTTGTCCTGTCGAAGGACACCACGTCAAACATCTCTAACTGTTCAAGATTGTCAACACCCATGAAAGTACAGCAAACACAGATCTTGAGACCCGTTGTTTCAGGTGAGGACTAGCACTGCTCACATACAAAACTGACTGCTTGGTGGTATGCATTCATATACAGCAGTCGGTATGATATTAGTGAGTGGTAGTAAGGTAATGTATTAGTGCTAACACTAAAAGGCAACACTGTTTCCATCCTGACCATCTACATATTGTGACCAGTATCTCTTCTTTGTTTGGCTTCTGTGCATTTCACCAAACCCTACACACACTCCATAAAGCCTCAAGCTTAGTGCAAGACATTATAGATATGCAAATCTTTAAGTAAAGCTTTCATGGGTATGCAAATCCTAGTGCAGGGCATAACGGGTATGCAAATCCTTGTACAGGGCATCTCAGGTATGCAAATCCTTGTGCAGGGCCTCACGGGTATGCAAATCCTTGTACAAGGCATCACAGGTATGCAAATCCTAGTGCAGGGTATTATGGATATGCAAATCATTGTGCAAGACATAATGGATACGTAAATCCTAGTGCAGGGCATCACGGGTATGAAAATCCTAGTGCAAGGCATTATGAGAAAGCAAATCCTTATGCAAGGCAAGCTGATTTTTGTCATTAACCTTTAACCTTAACCTGTTCAATCACTCCCATCCCCACCCCCTCCAACTCAATATGGAAGCCCTGAACCGGCTCCCAAAATCCAGATCTCTCCCATGCTACTTCTGCACCATCACATAGCCCATGCAGGGGTGTTGGACCCAGAGTCCTGTACAAAGTTCCTATGGAGCTTCACTTCTTCCCTTTAATTCAAATATCAGTTATGTGTGTCCCCACTCAAACCCCTGCCACAATGGCATTATTTAAGTAATGCAGTGTTCTGCGCCAAAACAGTTATGTCATTAGCTGGAGGAGGGACTTCCAGGTTAAGAATGGGGAAGTTATGTAACGCCTGAGAGGTCAAGCAGTGAGACAGTTGTTTAAGGCTGTGGCCTGCAATAAAAGTTCTGGGCCCTTATGAGCGGGGCCATATTTGATGTCCCTCGAGTGCTCCAAACCTGGCAGTGCTCTGTGACTATCAGATGGCAGTTGGCTGAGAAGATGAGAGGAGTGCTGTACCAGGTACTGCGTTCATGGGACTGGCTCCCAGGGTAGGGTGGTGTGGTGTGGGGTGAGGTTTCTCAGTGGATGGAAGGGTGGGGGGTCTGGGTACAATCGGGGGAGGGATCCACTGGACCACTAGGGAATACTTAAAAATACAGCAAACAGGTGACTGGGGGATGAGGAACCATTGGACCACCAGGGAAGTATAAAGAACAGGCGATCAGAAAGTGGGAGAACCACTGGACCACCAGGGCTCTTGTTTCTACAGCACAAGGGGCACTAAAGAGCTGCTGTACCACATGCAAATTAGACCATAATGGACACGCAGATGACTCCTTAGTGCCTTGCATGCCCAATGGGCTCATCTGCATTCTTGGGCTGAATATGGCCCACAGAGGTCCTGGCACTATCCCATTCTGAGCAGTGGTATTCCTGTGGGTCCTGTGTAGCCCTCTGGTCCATTTCAGGGCAGCATAGATCCACTTAGTGCTGCGCTGACATGGATATGGATTGATATTCAGTTGGATAGCTCCGCTCCATCAGTGAGTGCTATCCACCTGAGAATCGCCAGGGCTGGTGGGGGGGGGAGTGCAAGCGCAGCGCAAATGGCTGCTTTAGGCGTGGTCCATTTTTTCAATATCAGGGCCCTTGAAGTTTGCATCAACTTGTTACTCCTTCTGTGCATAAAAGAGCCCAAACAAGACAAAAACAGTGAGCAGATTCAAACATGACTGATGCAGGCATGGGGGACTGATACGGGCAGGGAGGAGGTGAAAAGGGGGTGGGGAACAAGGAGAAAGATCATCATTAGGGCTATTGCAAGAGTATTTGGTAGGATTAGGCAGACAGGATGGGCCAGTGGGCCTCTTTCTGTCATTATGGTCTATGTTTCTGTCTAATAAATACATCTATTAGTCTGAGTTGATGCTGTATAAAAGTGTCATTAATGGGAGCTGCTGTACAATACAGAATTATCCTTTAATTGGTGGTTTGATAGTAGCTGCATTAATTAGCAGTCACCAACTAAATCACCATGTGTTTGCACATGCAGTGTAATTTATGGGAATTAAAAGGGGTGATTTGGTATCAATTACAACATTAACACAGGCGGGCGGCAGGGCAGTTCAGCAGCACATGTCAGCAGTTGTGTTGGCAAATGATGACCTGGAAGGACGTGGCTAGGTTTTCTATATTGGTTAGCCGGTTTGGAGTTGGGGGTGGAGGGTATGGCCGCTCTGTTTGAAGTGCTGTCCCCCCAGGCAAGACCTGCCCTCGCTGGTGGTTGCCCAAGTAGAGATTAAAGCCCCCAGATCAGCTCAGTGGGGCAACAGCTTCCCATCGTACTGCCAGACGGGAGGCACATCGTCGGCTGGAGGTTGGGCATGTCACAGACAAGTGCCGCTCCACATGCTGGGAGGCAGGATACTGTCACGGGATGCCTGGTGTTCGCTAACACATGCTGGCTGATGAGGAAACGGCATTTGCTTCAGCTGGGATGGCAGTCACTTGCCCACCCTGGCAGCCCCATCATGGGTCTGGGGGACGGGGGGGATCCATGGGAAAAGTGATGATAATCATTTTTTTTTTTAAATCAACGTTTTTACCATTCCCCAGCCCCTCCCCTCAATGGCACCCCCCCATCCTCATCACTGACTTTCTTGTGGACCTACTGGTTATCCCCCGTGTGCCCAAGACCATGATAATGGTGGCTGGCCTGTCATATCGGTCATGCACGGGCCTGTGGGTGGTGCCAGCGCAATGGCGGACCAGGACTTTTTCTTCCAGCTCCTGGTTTTCTCCCCTAGGGTGCCTGCGTGCAATCCCATGCATGCATGGGTAGCTGGCAGTTGCCTCTCACCCCTTCTAGGAGGCAGTATAGTGTAGTGGTTAAGGGCACTGAGCTGCAAAACCTGGAGATCTGGGTTTGAATCCCATCAGCCCCCACGCGCATACTGTGTGACCCTAAGCAAGTCACTTAACTTTCTTGTGCTCCCAGGCCGCACCTAGAAACAAGCTCTCCCTTCCCATCCCTTCCCATGTGCTCCTGCTGGGCTGTCAGCTGGCCAGGTGGCAGTCATGTAGCAGGATGCAGAGCCCACCTCTTTAAGGGAGGAGAGCTGTCACTGAGACGCTTAGTTCTCCCTCCATGGGCTGATCCCCAAGCAATCCACGTCCATCCCCAAACCGCGGTCACCAGTGCAGCAAGCAGTAGCCTTACCACTGTGTTAATGGGCTGGCTATGATAAGCAGTTTTTTTTTTTGCTCCTCCCAAGCCCTTAGCTGGCTGCTCCTTCAGGCTGCCTAGGCCCCCGTCCCGCCACCATGTCCCTTCGCCATCCACCAGCCCGTTATTGTTGCAACCTGGGTAACATGACATATCCCTTCATCTGGAGGGCCCCCCCATGTAGGGGGACTGGGAGATGAGAGTCACCCGAGGGCATTCTAGTCGTATCCTGGGCACAGCAGGGGTCAACATGGACACTTTTGGGCTTCGTGGCGAGTGGGACCGGCAACTGTCATCCAGTCTATCGAGCAGCTAGTTTTCCCATTTCTCCCCAGCCCCAAAATGGTCCAGCCGTGACAGCATCCTGGGGGCAGGGGTGTTCAGCAGCGTGTCGAGGCTACATACCACCAAGAACTCCAGCCACTAGCCACCACCCAGAGCTGTCAAACAGCTGTCTGGGACCCCCCCCCCGAGGGAAGCATCCAATGGATGCTGTAAACTCCCTCCCTCCCTGCCAGACTCCGCTCCTGACGTCGAGGCTCGTGGCACGAACCCCGGTCGCTAGCATGCCAAGCGAACACCCATCGCTCAGTGCCATGGAGCCAGCCCTGATAAACAAAGTTAACGATCTAATGGGACTCACTGGAAAGAATAGGGGACTAACCCCCAGATGCCTTATCTGACATTCCCAGTCTCTGTTAACAACACAAATCCAAATGCAATTGTCTGTGGCTGCATGGGATGTCACTGAGTACACAACGGCAGTACCTTTTGTCTGTGTAAAGTCACTGCACTATCAGTGTTTAGCGAAAGTACAGTTACGTAAGAACTTACCGTAACAGTAGATCTTCGAGAGAGGCTCTTGCAGTAGGTAATTACATATAGGACTGACGTCGGCAGGTGGCAGGACCCCAGGGAAAAATTTCTAGCTAGCAGTCCCTGGCGGGGACCGCCTCCATATCAGGTGACCGGCGTCAGACAACGTCGGTATAAAGGGGCGGTCCCAGACGCCCGCCTTCCAGTTCTTTCCCACCACAGGCCCGGAAGGCCCAGACAAGAGAGAAGCAGATATTTCCCACAATGGAAAAGGAGCTGAAAAAGCCTAGGGGGATGGAGGGCGGGAAGGTATTACCTACTGCAAGAGCCTCTCTCGAAGAGCTACTGTTACGGTAAGTTCTTACGTAACTGTACTATCTTACTTCGAGAGGGCTCTTGCAGTAGGTAATTACATATAGGACAGAATCCCAAGCAGTCTGGAACAAATGAAAAGGCACCGGGAGGAGGAACTACTCCAAGAAGTAGCAAACAACCTTGCAAACCTCAAGATAGGAGGCCTTGCAAGACAGCTAACCCGAAGCCTGCTCTACGGCGAGAGGCAATGTCCAAACTGTAATGTTTAGTAAATGTATGGACGGAAGTCCAAGTGGCGGCAGCACAGATGTCTGCCGCAGATACATTCTTGAAACAAGCCGCAAAGGCTGCTACACCTCGGGTGGAGTGACCTCTGATTTGACCCCGTAGGGTCTTGTTGTACTTGTCATAACAGAAAGTGATGGAATGAGCCAACCACTTTGATAGGCATTGCTTGGAGACAGCTTTGCCTTCCCTTTTGTGAGCAAAAGAGACGAGCAACTGATCAGTCTTTCTGAGATCCTTCGTCCTATAGGTGTAGTATCTCAGAATCCTGTGGACATCCATGGTATGAAGCAAGTATTCTCCTTGGTTGGAGTACTGCGTGAAAAAAGCAGGTAATTCAATAGACTGATTTAAGGTAGACTCCGCTACCACTTTTGAGAGAAACTTAGGATTCGTGCGAAGAGTTACTCTTTCTCTGTGAAAGATCAGATAAGGGATTTTGCACATAAGGGCCTGGAGCTCGGAAATTCTGCGAGCAGAAGTAATGGCCACCAAGAAGAGCGTCTCCCACAATAAGAACTTCAAGTCTGCGGAAGCCGCAGGCTCAAAAGGAGGAAGGGTAAGTTTCTCAAGAACAAAGTTCAAGACCCAGGGGGGAGCCGGACTCCGAACAGGGGGTCTGAGATGAAGGACCCCTCTGAGAAAAGTCTTGGATACCTCCAGTTGGGCAAATGCCTTATCAGCGAAAGGGACATGGTAGGCTGAAATAGCCACCATGTGGACTTTCAAAGAGGAGTGACTGAGGCCCAAGTCGAAAAAATGGCGAAGGTAATCAAGCAGAATGGCTACAGGACAGGAGAAGGGCTCCACGTTCCTGGATGCAGCCCAAATGGAAAATCTTTTCCATTTCATGGCGTAGGTGGACCTAGTGGAGGGTTTTCTAGCCTCCACCAGAATCTCTGCCACCTTAGGAGAGACGCCAAAGTGAGACTGGGCTAGGTCTGCAGGAGCCATGCATGAAGTTGAAGAGACTTGAGTCCCGGATGGACCAGGGTCCCCTGATCCTGGGTCAGCAATCCTTGAGATAAAGGAAGAAGAAGAGGAGGAACCTCTGAGTATTGTTGTAGAAGAGAGAACCAGATTTGCCTGGGCCAGAAAGGAGCGATCAGAATCATTCTCGCTCCTTCCAAAGCCAGTTTTTTGCAACACACGAGGGACCAGAGGAACTGTGGGAAAAGCATAGATGAATCTGTCCTTCCAGTTTAGAGACAGAGCGTCGCTCCAGAAAGCGCCTCGCTCTGGAGTGAGCGAGCAAAAGGTTGGAAGCTTTGCATTTTGGGAGGAGGCGAACAGGTCTATCTGTGGAGTCCCCCAAATCTGGAAGATGCTTTTTAGAACTTTTTGGTCCAGTTCCCACTCGTGTCTTAGAGCCAAAGAACGACTTAGCTTGTCTGCCAGGACATTGTCGACTCCCAGAACATGGATCGCCGTGAGGTGAAGGTTGTGAAGAGTTGCCCAATCCCAAACCCTCATCGCTTCCCTGCATAGTGGGTAGGACCGAGTCCCTCCCCTGCTTGTTGATGTACCACACCACGCACATGTTGTCTGTTTGGACGGCTAGGTGACCGGGAAGGATGTATTGGTGAAGGGCCTGGAGAGCATACAGCACTGCTCGAAGCTCGAGCACATTGATGTGGAGAAGTAACTCAATTTTACCATAAGCCCTGGGTTCAGTGAGGACCCAGATGGGCTCCCCAACCTTCAGCTGAAGCGTCCGTGGTCAGAGTCTGAGCGGGGGGAGGATGAAAAAAGGGGACCCCCCGGAATAGGTTCTCTCAAACCATCCACCATTGCAAGTCTCTTATCATCGGCGAGGAGATCAGTACCGGATGATCTAGGTCGTCTACCAGTTGATCCCACTGAGAGCGGAGAGTCCACTGAGAGATCCTCATGTGGAGGCGCGCGCGCATGGAACCGTCGGGATGGCAGCCGCCATAAGCCCCAGGAGACGGAGCACCGACCTCGCCGGAACCCTCCTGTGTTCCAATAAAAGGGAAATCTGGGACTGGAGAGAGGCCCCACTGTCCGGAGGCAGGAAGGCCCTGCACATTGTTGTATCGAGGATTGCCCCGATGAACTGGAGCCTCTAGGAAGGATCCAGGTGAGACTTGGAATGGCTGATGGTGATACCCAGGCCAGCGAAAACCTGCTGGGTGAGGGAGAGAAAATGCAGGAGTTCCTCCCTGGACGGGGCCGCCAGGAGCCAGTCGTCCAGGTAGAGAAAAACCTGAACTCCCAAAGTACGCAGGTGGGCCACTACCACCGCCAGGCATTTGGTAAAGACTCGGGGAGCCGAGGAAAGACCAAAAGGGAGTGCCCGGAATTGGTAGTGGTCCCCCTGGAATGCAAACCTGAGGTACTTTCGGTGCGAAGGGTGAATGGGGATGTGCAGGTACACATACTGCATATCCAGTGCACAAAGCCATTGGCCCGGCCGAAGCAGGGGCAAGAGGGTTTGAAGGGAGAGCATCCTGAACCTCTTGTATTCCACATATAGGTTCAGGGAGCTGAGATCGAGAATGGGTCTGAGATCTCCCGTCTTCTTTGGTACACGGAAGAAATGGGAATACTAACCCGTCCCGTGAAGGTGAGGGGGGACGGGCTCTATGGCCTGCTTCGCGAGGAGAGCAGAAATTTCTTCCTTGGCTAAAGGAAGATGGTCCCTTGAGTAAGAGGAGTTCAGAGGGGGGTGACGTGGAGGTTTCTGCAGAAACTCTACAGAGTGCCCCTCTGCTATGATCTGAAGCACCCATGAATCCGATGTTATCCTCTCCCAACCCGGAAGGTGGAGGGAGAATCTCCCTCCTACCGGTTCCTCCAGGGCATCCGGAGGTGGTGGGAGAGGAAGAGTCAGGTGGTGTGAGGCAGCGCCGCAGCTGGGGCACCCGCTGCTTTTTTTGGGCGGCGGCGGGGGCCTGGCAGCTGTGGGGGCCCGACGTTTGGTGGCCCACCTTCCCTGAGGTTTCGCTTGAGGCCAGCTGCGTCTGCGAAAGGGATGGCGCTCTGGGGGATGGGGACGGTACATTGAATCAACAGATTTAAGAGCCGTCCCCTTCTCCTGCAAATCAGTGATGATGTCCTTGACATCACCACCGAAAAGCACAGAACCTCTGAAAGGTGCTTCTTGGATTGCTGACTGCACCTCCGGGACCAGACCTGACACACGGAGCCATGCGTGACACCGAAGACTAACACGGGAAACGCAGAGCTCCATCCTGCGGTGTCCACTGCGTCATAGGTCGTCCTCAGAATGTGACGACTGGCCGAACAAGCAGAACGGACCAGGTCGGCTAACTCCTGCATGACTTGGGAGTCAGGTAAGGAGTCAATCTTGGATTCTGCCCAGGTAAGGACAGCCTTCTGGTAATCCCCCATATGTGCTACATAATTTAGGGCCCTAATCCCCAGTGTGGAAGAAGCATAAATCTTCCTTCCATACTGATCCAGAAGGCGAGATTCCTTATCTGGGGGAGACTAGCTCAAATGTTTCGGGTGTGCTGACCGGCCGCGAGCGGCTAATAACACAACCGTAGTTTGCACAGGGGTGAGAGTCTAAAAGTCTACACCCTCCGGAGCCTGGTATAGCCTGTTGGACTTCCGAGGAAGTGGGGCTAAAGCCAACGGTTGTTTCGAAATGGTGGAAACAAGGTGGGCATGAGGCTCGATCCAGGGTGGCACTAGAGTAGGGGCCGTAAGGGGCAAGTCCAGATGTTCGGCGAGTTTCACCCGCTGAGGATCTGGCTCTAAGAAACGCCACTGATGGACTTCCTGTATCTTCATGAGCAACTCTGTGAAGGAAGGATCCTCCGGAGGAGACTTTGGAGGAGTCCTCGGCCGGGGCTTGGACGGAGAGCGAGGCTCGTCGTCTTTCTCGGAACAACTATTGGAGGAATCCGAGGAGTCCGAGAGAGAAGAAGAAGAGGAATTTGAAGCAGAGTAAGACTCCCTAGCTTGTCTAGGGGGAGGAACGGGTTCCTTAGGGGGGATCCCTGGACGCGTGTCCTGCCCCTCTCTGGATCCCGAGGGCAGAGCCCGGGAATCTGGAGACGGAAAGGGAGTGTGCCGTCTGGGGCGTACGGGGCCGGAGGTGGCACCATCGCCGTAAGACGACTCTCGACTTCCTTGGTGAGCTGAGCCTTGGCCTCAGCCCACCAGGAGGCCAGAGTCTCCTGGAGATCCACCGGTGGCCTAGGGGGCGGTGGAGGAGGAGGAGGAGGAGGATAGCTGTACGGATGAAATCCGTAAGGAAAGTATCTGTAACCCAGCTGCGGGAATACCGGAGCTGGGTATTGTGGCGTCGGGTACTGCGGCGTTGGTGGAGTTGGCACCGGGTACTGCGGCGCAGGATACTGTGGACCTGGGTAAACCAGCGTCGGATAAGACGGTGGATACCCAGTTACCGGAGGAGCTGCCGGAGCAGCCGGCCCAGTAGGAAACTCCACGGGTGGATCAACCGTGATAGGCCCATGGGGTGGAGGGCCCGATGGGAGAGGAATATCCCCCGCCGGCGTCAGATGGGCCAGCGTGGGACCGGCGTCGTGAGGGGCGTCAGATCCAGCTCTGTAGTAGGGGATCCGACAGCAGAGCAGCATCCGAGCCTTGCCCGAGGACGGAGGAAAAGTCCGCGGGTCAGGCAGGGGACTCGGGCTCCTGGTCGGCAGCAAAGCTGCGGGGAACCTGGGCGACAGGCGGGCAGGGTCTGCCGTAGGCTCCGAGGCCCAGCGCGCGGCGGAGGCCGACGTGCAACAAGAGCCGAATCCGGTGGGCGCCAGAGGAGCCAGCGTCTGACTTGAGGGTCCCTCATCGGGCGGGTCGAGGTTGGGAAGAGCCCGGTCAAGGGACACTGCCGTGCGCCGCCCGAAGGATCGGTGTCTTAGCGGCCTTCTCGAGGCGGATCGGAGGAGCCGAGCGTCCGGCTTATGGGGGCGCCGCGCAATGGGCAGCAAGCCTGCGCGGCGGTACTGAGGGGCAGAAGCCTCCTTTGTCCGGAGGCACCAGCGAGCATGGCCGCGAACCCGATAGGCGGGCGGCCTCCTCAAACTGGAGGCTGCGTTAGGCGATCCCGGAGGGGCGTTACACGCCGCGCGCTCCGGCCAGAGTCACGGAGGAGGAGGCCTTCTCCTGGTGCCTTTCTTTCTCCGCTTCTTGTGTCCTTCAGGAGGTCGACGCCTGCCGAAGCTTCAACTCCTTCTCCATTGCGGACATCTTCTTTTTTAGGAGATGGGCTTCTAGAGACTGCTGGCATCGTCTGCGGGTGACCGCGTTGAAATGAAGGCAGTCTGCGGGCACTTGTCGACCACGTGGTCGGGGCCTAAACAGAAAAGGCAGAGGGAGTGACCATCCTTGTGAGGCAGTTGGGCGCCGCACGAGTCACACTTATTTTTTGAAGGGGACGACATATACCGACGTTCACCTGACGAAGAAAAAACAAAATACTGATACTTTTCGGAAAAACCGACGAAGCAACAGGACTGAGCGTTATGAACTTCACCGCGAGGCACTGCACGAGCTGACGGCGGGAGAGAACTGGAAGGAGGGTGTCTGGGACCGCCCCTTTATACCGACGTCGTCTGACGCCAGTCACCTGACATGGGGGCGGTCCCCGCCAGGGACTGCTAGCTAGAAATTTTTCCGTGGGGTCCTGCTGCCTGCCAACGTCAGTCCTATATGTAATTACCTACTGCAAGAGCCCTCTCGAAGTAAGATCTGCAGTTTCAGTGTTAGTATCTCCAGGACCACTCTTGGCATCTGCAGCACCTCTCAGCCTCCAGTACCTTGCTCTCTGAGGGCGTGGGTCTCGGGGTGACTATATGGCACCCAAGATAAGATACTCATCATATTAAGAATGGTGAATTTAGGGTTTTCCCCCAGCCTTCCATGTCACATGGCCACATATCATGAGGAGGCATGTGTAACAATTTTTTTTTTTTACACACCCTTGGTGTAGGATACCTAATAAACCACGAAAGTGAAGCCTGAGTGGTTTATGTACTTATCCCACACCAAAACATAGGCAGAAGAGCTCAGCCAGGGGGGTCAGTAGACCTCTCACTTTGGTGGCTAGGGGATAAGACAATGCAGTCTGACCCCTCCCCTTCCCCACAACATGAATTTAAGAGTAATGAGACCGGTGGACATTCTTTGAGATAATAGGCAACCTGCTTGAAAACTTCCTTTGTATTTTACGTTTAAACAGAATCCAGGCAACTAAGCCTACTTCGAGAAAACCTTCACTTTACATTTTGTTTTACTATTGAGTGGGTTGCCCTGGATAGTTATTTGGGTTTTTGCTTCCATTTCCTTCTCAGAACTGTCCAAACATTGCACGTCCTTCCTGACCCTGTTCTGCTAGGATAATCACAAATAATACACTACTGTGACTAGACCATGCCATTCATAAAAATGTTTGGATTATTCTGGACTATAAAAAGACAGGTAGGGTGAATGAAGTTTATTCAAGAAGGCAGTTTTTTTACTATGCCCAGGGCTGAGGTGTTGCATTTATCAGTCTCCTAACCTATTCAGTTCACCCCCCCCCCCCCCAAGTTCTTGGAATGCTCACGCTACTGCATTGAGGTGTTTAGATGCACCATCCATATGTAACAGTTGGTATGAAAGGAGTTTTGACAGAGAAATGGCTGTGGTGTACTGTGTTTTCCGTGAGACTTGATGAACAGGAAGGCAGCAGCATTCAGGAGAGCACAAGACTGTTTAGAGGAAAAAAATATTTATTACAAAAAATAAACAGCACAAGACTGTTAAAAAAATGTGAGAGAACAAGCTTGAGAACTGTCAAATGTGTAGCTCAGCTGTTTGTGATTGACAGCTTTGAGTCACATGAACTCCTGTTATACACTTCCAGTTATACATGGGTATGTATAGCAGAGTTTGACAGCCACAGAGGTTTCTGCATAATTGAGGGTCACAAATCATTATTATGAATTTTTGTCTACAATCTAAGTGAACAGCAGGAATTCTTGTTTTTTTTTTTTTCTGTTTGTGAATTTACTGCTCATGAAAGGTGCTGGATTGACAGCACTGGAACCTGCAGTCCTCTGTTTATCCACATGTCAGGTACAGCACAAGCGATCACAATGTAAGTGGATCTCCAGACTACCCCACCAATGTGCCCCCACCCTGCCACAAAGGGACCACCACACAGCTGAGAGGGTAGTTCAGACTTCATGCCCATTCAATCCTTGGCCTCTTATGTGAGACAGCAGTCAAGTGTGCTAGTTAGTGTCAGTTGTGTTGGTGGTTTTGTAATGTGCGCACCTGCCCACTGGGAACTGAACTGAGACCACCACAACTCATTTCACATAGGCCACTGAATAGCCATCTGGTGATAATGACTTTCGACCACTACTGAGCTCTGCTGGATTTGAACCCGTGACCTAGAGGTGAAAGGCTCCTTAACCCACTACCAATCCACTGAGTCATCCAGTCTCCCTTGGACAGCACCTTCTTCTTCATGCAGGATATAGGCCGTTTATGTGGTAAAATGAGGAATGTCCCTCCTTATGAGGGAAAGTTGTGAGGCATGGACAGCACAGGTAGCCGCTCTGTTTGTCCGCATGCAGTCTGTGCACTGCCAGTATCTATTAGTCTGTACAGCACTGTGAGACAGAGTGCATATGAAAGATGGGGTATAAATTAAGAGGTATTGCTGCCTCTGTATATTACTGATACAGCTGTAGCCAGAGTGCTGTGCCCAGTTTTGGAGTCTTTACTTAAGGAAAGACAGGAACAGGCTACAAACAGCACAGCGTAGACTGTACAGTAATCAAAATAATTCATAGCCAGCAGGACAGATCGTATGAGGATCGGCTTAAGGCACGGATCAAGTACTTGCTGGAGACCAGACGAGAGAGGGGTGATATGACACAGACCTTCAATTTCCTGAAATGAATGAATGACTGCTATTTCCCAGGTATAGTGAATCTAGAACACGTAGTCATGAGTGGAAGCTAATGGGTGGGAAAGTCAGGAGGGATGGGAGGAAGATCTCTTTTTACAGAGAGCATAGCTGAACCATGAACATCCTGCCAGCTAAGGTGGTAGGAACCAAAACGACAAATGGCTTCAAGCACGGACAGGACAGAGTTAAGGGTTTAATACTTTCCCAGGGGGCTGCAGTAAGGCAGGTAAATCGGGGTGGTAGCGTGGGCACAATCCCCACTTAGCCAACATGTCTCAGGGTAGGATAGGGCATTATAGGCAGACTAGATGGACCAATGGTCTTTTTCTGCCATCATTATTCTACATTTCAATAAATCTAAAGTCTATTGTGTTACATTAATTTTCTGCTCCCTTGCTCATAGTCTCTAAAATCCTACAGCTATGTCTTCTACCTTCAATAGATCTGTAATGCTATTCTTTTCATGTTACTAAAAGCCTCTATTATATGGAAAATGTGAAAAGCTGATAAAAAAAACATAATTACATTTAGTTTCTTTAACGTCAGAGCATTCTCAGTGGCCTAGTTAATCAGTGCTGCAGTTCCGATCGCTCTTTCTTCAGTTGTGTAATAACGTGAAGTTTTGGGAGCAATGTGTTTCAATCTGGTGGCTAGCTGGCATTTTAATAAGACATGCTCTGCATCGACTCTGGGATTTAATGGTGTCGACTGTGGTCCACATTCCTGTATCAAAGGCAGCATCATAACAGCAAGATTATTGCTCAGATGCTGCCTCTGAGTATGGGGACCACAGTCGGCCCAGATAAATCCTAGAGTCAATGCACAGTGTGTTTCATTAAAATGGGAGATAGCAACCAAAGTGAAATGCACTGCTCCCAAATGTTAATGCTTATTACAGCAAAGCATGACAAGCAAATCACACCAACTGGACACCTGAAACAGTTGTGTAGCTGGGAAAATGAGATTTGTAAGCTAGAACCCTTTGGTACCTCATTGCTACCCCCCCCAACCCCCAGTAAACATGCCTGTGTTTGTTAACCAAACCCCCTGTCCCCCTCCCCCGATTGTACTTTAAGAACTACGTAAGAGTAAAAATACCACAGTACATAATTGTACGCATTTCACATTTGTTAAATTTAACCAGAGCACAACATTCATAGTATGATGCTAGTATAGGGTGGATGTCAGACAGCAGGAGTGACAGAAATCATCTCTTAGAGCCCAGAGTGCTGCTTCCTCTCCAATCAACTTCTAGGCTGTGGCTTGCTTGGTGTATGCATTCCTGCACCCAAGAACCTGGCCTGGCTAGTTCTCTGTCTTAGGTGGCTATGTTATATGTTTATACAGTATGTACAGTTACTCCGTCTCTTACAGTTGTTATAGACAGCAGATCAGAGCGCATGTTAGCGTAGTGTGAGAGACACTCTTATTTTCGTAAGAGTGTCTCATATGCGATGTCCTAGTAACAGTCCTATTGCCGGTGGCTGCTTGCTCCAAAATAAAGAGCACTTTTTAATGTAATCTTTTTGCTTTTTTTTATGCTCATTGGGCTCTATTCACGACCATGGCGCAGGTATGTTCCAAATGAGCGTACCTGGGCCACAGTGCCCTGCACCAGATGTGCAGCACATGTCAGCACTATGCACAGACTATAGAGGCACATCTCTGCTGCTGCCCACCACTCACATAGTAGCATGAGGGTGTGGCAGTGGCAGTTCAGCGATTGGCGGCTGCCATCCTTTTGGATGGCCTACCTGCCATCAGACTGAATCCCTATTCACACGGTGAGGGGGATTATGGTATATGGCTGGTGCTCCCAGGGCCACAATAGCCCATAAAGTGACCTTCCGTTCCACCTGTGTGCTCCACTGGACTCCTGGCTCGCATGGTATTCTTCAAGGGTTGGGGGACAGCTATCACATCCCAATGTAAGGGAGTACACTTTTGTTTCTCCGGTGCATGCAACCTCCTCTAGGATTGATTATATCCTCATTTCTCAAACCCTGTTACCAGGGGTTATATGGTCTAGTATTGTCTCAGGGCCCCCGTCGGATCATTCTGTGGTCACCTGCCTAATAGCCCTAGCCTTACTGCCAAATAAAGGAGGCAGGTGGAAGCTGAATAACCAAATTCTGAAGGAGCTAAAGACGGTTCAATATATAGCATACCAAATAGAGCAGTTTATTGCTTCTAATTCTAACTCCACCGGGAAGCTGGATATGATATGGGGTGCTTCTAAAGCGTATCTAAGGGGGATTATAATTGGTCTAACATCAAAAAGGAAACGGGAGAGGGCATCTCGGATTTCTGACCTTCTCTCTCAAATTAGGAGTATGGAGACTGCTCTTTCTCCATCTTCTTCCGGGGCATTCAAACAAGACAATGAAACCGAGAGAAGTCTACCTAGCAATGTTAACAGAACAAGCCAATTCACAATTTTGAAAACAAATGTGGTATATACCGATCAGGGCGAGAAGGCGGGCAAAATGCTAGCACTGCGTATTAAGCAACAGGAATCCGCCAGACTCATTCCTGCTATCCATTCTCCTAGCGATAATTCTCTTAAGGTCTCACCCTCGGAGATAGCGGAGGAATTTACAAAGTATTTCCAGGATTTATATGGCCCCATGGTCAACTCCCCGTCTAGGGAAAGACTTTATGAATATCTGAGTGATTTACAGTTGTCAACTCTTACACAATGCCAGCAAATAATTCTGGAGTATCCCATCTCTGAGGGCGAGATTGAAAGAGTAATCAAATCTCTCCCATCCGATAAATCTCCGGGCCCTGATGGGTTTACTTCCAATTTTTATAAGGCTTTCTCAAAACAATTGACTCCCATTTTGCTGCCGCTTTTCCAGGCTATTCTCTCTGGTCAAGTGTCTGATCCCTCTCTGTTTGAGGCGCTAATAGTCTAGTTGCCCAAACCGGATAGACTGTCAGATCAGGTTGCAAGCTATAGGCCGATCTCCCTACTTAACCATGATATTAAAATCCTGGCAAAATTACTAGCCGACCGTGTGGAGGCAGTACTTCATTTTCTAATCGGGGTAGACCAGGTTGGTTTTGTGAAAGGGAGATCATCGGTTGACCATCTGAAGACCCTGTCTCATGTCTTCTTGGCATCCAAAGATGCTCCTCATCCAATGGTCTTGATCTCGCTGGATGCCGAAAAGGCATTTGACAGAGTCCATTAGGACTACCTATTCGTCACTATGGAAGCTTTCGGTTTTCCCAAGGAATTCCAGAATTGCCTGAGTTCTCTATATAAGTTTCCTTCTGCCAGAATTTCATGTAATGGGGTTATTTCTAGCCCCTTCAAATTGCATGTAGGGACCAGACAGGGGTGTCCCTTATCTCCTCTTTTCTTCAACATCTATTTAGAGCCGCTTATCAGGAGGTTATCAGGAGCCCAGGGTATATCGGGTATCTCTCTAGGGGAGCAGATGGTTAAAGTGGCGGCCTATGCAGAGGACCTTCTGTTGCAGGTAACACATCCACTCACATCTATTCCCGCTATCCTAAAGCTAATAGAGGATTTTTGTAAGGTCTCAAACTATAAACTTAATGTAGGAAAGACGGTGGTTTTTCCTCTTAACCATAGGGTTTGTAAACAGGATATTATTGGGTTCGGACTCACCTGGAAGTCCGACTATATTAAATACCTGGAGCTTCTGTTAACAAAGGGATACAGCGCCAGCTTCGGACAATTAAATTTCGATACTTAATTTTACAAAGTGAATCTTGACCTTCGTAGATGGACCTACTTCCCTCTCTATGGGGCAGAATAAATTTAATTAAAATGAATGTTTTCCCCATCTGTTCTACCCCCTTAACATGTTGAATATATGGCTTCCCCTGTCCTGGGTTAAAAAAGTGCACAGTATGATCTCCATCTTTATATGGGGTGATAAGAAGGCCAGAATGGCATTTCATAATTTAGCAGCCCCGAAGGCCAAAGGAGGTTTAAGACTTCCCCATATCGGGCTATATTATTGGGCCAGTCAGGCCAATAAATATCTCAGATGGCTGACTGCGGACCAACTGTCTGTGGCTGCTACATACATTCCGACTTGGTTAGCTGTTGAATCTGCCTCCATTAAAAAACACATTTTTTCCCCCGCTGCGCTGTTATATACCAACATTAGTTCCCTAACAGAGTCTTTACATAGTTACCCTGTAGCTGTCTCTATCAGGGTTCATACTCAGCTGTGTGCATTTCTGAGATATAAGAATCTCAAGGACTTATCTCAACCCGTAATAGACAGTCCCAATTTTTTATTAGAAGGTAAGCCTCTCCCAGCCACGTGGCTTCCTCAGATAGGGAATTGCCGTTTAGAGGAGTTTGTGTCACCCAATAGTCAATGGTATTCTTCAGCTGATATTATGTGTAAGTTTTCGATACCTCGTACAAATATTTTCAAGATTTTCCAGTTTCGTCACCTCCTGGTTAAGGTAATGGGCTCGACTCTCCCCCCCCCAGCCCCTAATATCAGTTTTCAGGTTACCTTAACGGAGCTGACGGGTCTGCCTCATGCCGTATCCAAAATATACAGTGCTGTCTTCACCTGAGCCTACCCTGATAATTATGCTCCCGTCTCCTTTTGGGCCTCTCTCTTTCAGGGTAGAGATCTGGATTGGTCTCTCCTGTGGCAGAGTTGCCATAAGTTTCTCAAGCAGGACAGACTCAGATTAATGCAATTTAAGATCTTGCACAATATTTATTATTCTCCGCAGAAACTTGCTAGGCTTGGTCTTGTGTCCTCTCCCCTTTGTACAAGATGTCAATCTCAAGAAGGAGATCTTCTCCATATTTTCTGGAGCTGTTCTAAAGTTGTCCCACTCTGGACCACAATTAAACAGCGTGTCGATCCTCTGTTGGGGCTCTCAGATTTGTTCACCCCCGAAATTTGCCTTCTTGGGGATTTCTCCTCCATTTCGGTGGTGAATAGGAGGTATCACATAGCTTTGTTGTCAATGTCTGTCAAAAAGGTGGTGTTAAGACACTGGAAGGATACGGAGGTACCAACATATGTTGAATGGCTTCAGGAGTTACTTGCAAACCTCAGAACTGAAAGGACTATTGCCAGTTTATTTAACAAACTTAAGAAGTTTGATAGGATTTGAGTACCACTGCAAATCCTCTATGCATTTCAAGTTTAAGCACTATTAGGCTACATTCACAGGTATAGTGCAAAAAGGCGGTGGGTTGTTCGGGGTGGGGGTCGGGTAGGGTGGATGGGGGACAGCGAATCACTCTATATCCTGCATCCGATGTATATGGTCATACTACGTACTGTTATGATTCGTTCTCTGTATTGGAAACTTTAATAAAATTTGAATTGAAAAAAAGGGTTGGGGGACAGCATTGTGGGAGGTACACCGCAATGTCTACCACCCCCTGTGGCTAGTATATCTATATATATAGATATATAGTCATTGCAAAAACTTTGTTAATGCACCATTAGGGTTGTCCTGTCAAATGTAGGGAAATATGACTTTAGGGCTCCAAAGTCTAACACCCCACTCCCACTGTGCATGCAGGAACAGGCATGAAGGCAGCTTAAAATGCTTTCCTCATAACATAAATTCCCCTTCCAAGTTCTGGAAGGTGGTTCATGCTCTCTTTACCCCTCAGTCCGCCCCCTTCCCTAGTGCTAAGGTAAATGGCAATCTTGTAGCGACTCCCATGCCGTAGCTGCGGTTTTAATTCCTATTATACCTCCTGTGCAACCGAACTGCTGAAGTCCCTCCCTAATTACCCCTCCCCCTCAAATGTCATGGCTGCCCCTCAATCCTTCCTCCCCAAAAAAAAAAAAAAAACACTCCACTTCCTATTTCCCCACACCTCTCCTTTTCATTCTCTTCTATCTCCCCCACAGATACTCTAAATGCCCTCCTCGCCATCAACCCCTCAAAAGGATCTTGCCCAGATGACCTTGACCCTAAACTCCTCTCTTTCTCTCAGCCACAGCCATTGCCTTCCCCCTCTCCTTAATCTTAAATCTCTCCTTCTCAACTTCCGATGTCCCTTCCACATGGAAGCATGCAGTGGTCCTCCTCTACCTAAAGGTGGAGACCCCTCATCCCCTGGCAACTATCGCCCCATCACGCTACACCCTACCCTAGCCAAACTACAAGAACATCTAGCCCTCTCTCAACTCACCTCCTTTCTGTCTGATACCTCCTCCTTCACCCCGTTCCAATCTGGTTTCAGGAAAAAACACTCTACCAGCACCTCCCTACTTCGGCTCACTGACTCCATCCTTTCCGGGATGGACAATGGCCAGATCACCTCAGCCATATTTGTCAACCTTGCCAAGGCTTTTGACACTGTTTCCCACTCCCTTCTCCTTGGTTCCCTCTCATCTGCTGGTCTAACCCCTTCTACCACTAACTGGTTTAAGGCCTACCTTACTGATAGAACCCAATCAGTTAAGCTCGCAGATGCCAGCTCACCACCTCTCCCAATCTGCACTGGTGTCCCTCAGGGCTCCGTGCTGGGTCCCCTTCTATTCTCCATCTTCCTTAATGGCCTGCCATCTGTCTGCTCCCCCTCCTCCGCCATACACATGTACGCTGATGATACTGTCCTGTATGCATCTGGCTCATGCCCAGCTGAGGTTACATCCAGATTGCAGCACAACTTCAACAAGGTCAGCTCTGGTTTGCAAATCATAAATTATTCCTCAACGGCAAGAAGACAGACTCCATGACCTTTGGCACAAGGCAGAGACTCTTTAGGCTTCCCTCCCTGCCCACTTTCCACACTCTTGACGGGACTTTACTTGAGGACACCTCGTCCTTCAGATACCTTGGTGTTTGGTTAAACCAACAACTCAACTTCTCTGGACACATTGACGCCATCCAGAAAAAATTGTGCCCAAAGCTCAATGCCTTGTTCAGGAACCGCAGCTGCATCCCTCCTGCGGCTAGGCATGAGCTTGTACAGAAGATGATCCTACCCATTTTTTACTACCACTGCGTAGTCTAGGGTGCCGCTCCTAGGTCCTCCCTGACCAGATTGGACACTCTCTTCAACTCCTTCTGCTGCTTTGCCCTTGTTGCTCCCTCTCGCACCCACTGTGACCTCTATTGAGCCCTTTCCTTCCCCTCCCTTACAAACAGACACCTCTCACGCTGTGCTAAATTCACCACTAAACACTGGCTGGGTGAACTCCCTTCCTACCTCTCCCCCTCATTTATAACACCCCCTCCTCCTTCCCACTCCCTCAGATCTACTGACACTTGCACACTAACCGTCCCCTGCCACTCCACCCTCTCCAGCCAGTCTGAGTACCCTCACCATTTCCCTAAAATATGGAACTCTCTACCTCCCCAAATCTGACATTCCTCCTCCCCCCTCTATTCCATCAACACTGCCCTCTCCAACTATCTTGTACCTAACTGTTCCTGTTATGATCCACCTTAATTTGCTTCATCTTGCTCCTTATAGTTCATCCCATTTCAGAATTTACCCAATGCCTCTATTGACTCTACTGCCTCTACTGACCCTAGTCCCTCCTACGTGCTAGTTCTCATACCTTTCTCCCTTCCTCTACTCTCTCTCCCCCTTTTTTTCCTAGCCTTCACACTCCCTTTGCAGGGTTCTCAGCATCCTGAAGTGGTCCAAAGTGCCTAAGATTGCCACCTTTTCTTCCCCCATCTACCTATCCTTGGCCTTCCAGGTCCTCTTGCAGGGTCCCCGGCAGCCTGGTGGGTTCCTTGGATCAGGCCTCAACCCTTCCCAGGTGTTATTTCTCAGTCCTTCTCTCTCACTATCCCTCTGTAATTACAACGCCCAACCTCAGGAGGGTTTACAATCGCCGAAGTCCCTGCCCCCTTGCAGGGTTCACTGCATCCTGAAGGGTTCTCTTATTTGGTCAGGCCTTATATCCCCTCCTAGGTGTTAATCACACTTACTCTCTCTCTCTCTCTCTCTCTCTCATCCTTACTCCAGCCCCCTTGCAGGGTTTCCCACATCCTGAAGGGGTCTCTTCGGGACACGACTCTGTACTATGTCATCTCATCCTCTTTCTTCTTCACCCCTTATTTCACAATAGCGCTTGTTCACTTATTACCATTGCATTTATTAATTTTACTCATAAATAACATATGTATGAAACACTGTTTGTAACAACTGCCTTAATTAACTGTACGCTATGTTGATCTTTGTAACTTGAATGTAAAATGTCTCATCCCCATTGTACCCCTTCCCCCCAGGTCGCACTGGGAGATGAGCAACCTGTTGCTCAGTGTACCTTCCTGGTGAAACATTTCAATAAATAATGCTCACCCCATTCTGTTATTCTGTACCCATGTTACCTTACTTTGGCTTGGAATGGGGTGAGCATTAGGGTGGGAAAATGCCAAGGCACACCGGTCACAGCTGTTTCTGCATGCATGGTGGAGGTGGGGTATTAGGGTTGGACGCCAAGGGAGGGGGTGGGGTGTAGATGTTGGGAACTTTAAGCTGCCTTCATGCCTGTTCCTGCATGCACAGTGGGAGTGGGGCGTTAGGCTTTGGAACCCTAAGGTCATATTTCCCGACAGGCCAACCCTAACGGAGCATTAACAAAGTTTTTGCAATGAATTTCCTTACTTTTTGAGATAGTTTATTTGAATCCTTAATTTTGGAATACCACCTTATGAACAGTGCTACTGTCATTTTGTTCATTGGTCTCAAAAGGTGATTTTGCACAGTGACCGTGCCATTCTGCGCCACAGGTGTAAAAATAGATTTCAAGAAGGGAGTGAAGAATGACAGCTGTGCTGTTTATTAGGAGGTGTGAAAAATGGCAATGTTGAACATTTGGAGTGAAAATATTAAATATTGGTGATGTTACAGAGTGCGTAGAAACTGTAGCATACACTACATAGCGTGGTCATTTTTGAAATGTTTCAGCAAATTTTCAACATGGGGCTTTCTGAGACCTCACCTCATGAGCACTGGCACTGTCATTTCATTGATCAGTCCTGAAAGGTGATTCCATGCAGCAAGTGTGCAATTCTGTGCCAGAGGTATGAAAACTCATTTTGGGCAGGATGTGAAAAATGACAGTTGTACTGTTCATCAAGAGGTATGAAAAAATGGCAATGTTGAAAATCTGGAGTGAAAATACTAAAAATTGGCAGTTCGAGCATGTGTAGAAACTGTAGTAAACTCATAACGTGGTCATTTTTGGATTTTTGTGCCAGGTGCACCAGCATGGGCTTTTAAGGACCTCCTCATGAGGACTGGCACTGTCATTTTGTTAATCAGTCCTGAAAGGTGATTCCATGGCGATCGCAAAATTACCTTACAGGTTCAATTAACAAGATGACAGTGACAGTGTTCATGAGGTGAAGTCCCAAGAACCCCATGTTGAAATTTGGAGCCAGAATTCCTTAAAATGACAGAGATATCAACATAAGTTGAAAACCCAATTGACAGCCGTTATACAGCGCTTACCTTGATTCCTCAGTTCACAGTTTGGCTTTGAAGAGTGCAGACGTGTCCCGGTCCAGAGAACATTGCAGCCGCCAACCTCCGGAGGTAAGTATGGGATTGGGGGGTGCGGAGAGGTGGGTGCGCAGAGGGAGGATGGGGATGGGGGATGGGGGAGACGACGAGGGACCATTTTCTTTACAGGTTTTATTAAAAAAAAGATGTTAGGGGACTGTTTTCTTTTTTAACAGGGATGAGTGCTGGTGAGGGAGAAGCATGACTGTGAACAGTGGGGGTGGACTCCCCAGTATCCGACACGGGGGGGGGTCTCCAACACAGGAATTGGGCACCCCGATGTCAGAGAATATTAAACATTTAATTTTAGACACTGGGGGTGGGCTCCCCAGTGTTGGACATGGGGGGGGTCTCCAACACGGGGACTGGGCACCCCGATGTCGGACAATAACAACACTTTCTTTGGGAACATCGGGTGTGTAATCCCATGTCCTACACTGCTCGGGGGGGCGGAGACACAGGACTTGAGACAGTGGGAGTCGGCTCCCCAGTGTCCCACTATGAGGGACCATTTTCTCTTTTTTTAAGCTGTGGGGAATGCTTCTTTCAACAGCTGTTTTGGGGAAACGGCTGTTGGTTGTGGTCTGAAATTTTCAGGGTTAAAAGCCCTTGCCCCACAGATGTGCCTTTTGAAGGTTTGGTGAAAAAATATTAATCCGTTCAAAATGTATTTAATTTTTAATATACCCTTAGGCTCCCTGCGACTCTGTGTACCCTGCTTGTGAAAACAAGCTACCGGCATTTAACAACAAGCTTGTTTTTGCACGGCACATCTGTTTTTTTCCCATAGGAAATAATGGGAAACTAAAAGTTGAATAACTTTTGAACGGATTAATATTCTTTCACCAAACCTTCAAAAGGTACATCTGTGAGGCAAAGGCCTTTAACCCTGAAAAGTTCAGACCAAAAAAACAAGCCGTTTCCAAGAAACAGCTGTCAAAAGAAATTGACAAAACATTATAATTTTGCATTTTTCATCACTCTGTATCTCAAAAACCACAAAAGGGATTCACACGAAATTTGGCATGTCAGAGGAGATCTTCCCCTAGCCACAAAGCATGCCAAATTTCATCTGAACCTGTTGTACTGTTGCAAAGTTATTAAAGTGCAAAGTCTGAGGTTTAACATTAAACTGCCCGGCCAGCCATAATATACTGGCACTATTGTGCCAGTATAATATATATATATGTAACCCCCCTCCAATTTGGGGGTTTACCTTAATGTCTCCCTGGGCCCCTAATGCCCACTGCCAGGCTGGTGTACTGTTCTAGTGTGATCCTGTTCATTTGTGTGAGAGTGCCCTATTGAACCTCCGCGCCTGTCCCTTTAAGAGGATAACTAATCTGTGTTAAGTGAATGGTCTGTGCTGGGTCCAAGCAATTTAGGGTTTGTGACTGGCCAGACACTGCTCTGATTTGCTCCAATCTGCAGTCGCTACTTGTGCAGAGGGAGCCTATTTAGGAACTGTGCTTATTCGCTGTTTATCTGCTGTCATATTTAAAATAGAGATGTTTGTCTAAACTGCTTTAATTGCAGCTCGATCATTTAGATGGAAGCCACCATGTTGGGTCCGAGACTTCCAGTAATTGGATCAATTAGACTCCAGGGGCCTAAAATGGATCCTACCCCAGGGGTCTTGTGGGAAGGAAAACTAGTTTTTGTAGTTTTAATGTTGGTGCCTAAATGCACCTGGAGGGGGAGCACTGACTGTGGCTCACAGCTCTTTCAGCCAACCGAACCTTTGGATACAAGGGAAATGCCCGATGTGCCATGAGACAGTGGATCAGTTAGAGTTAGAGGTTGAAGTGTGAACGGCTCGAGCTTTCGAGCAGCTGCTCCCAGTAGGAGCGTAGAGGAATTGTCAGGAAGAGGCTCAACTTGCCTTCCTGCCACTTGTCCTCTGCTAAGAGAACTGCCTATAGCAGAAGTTTGGACTTGTCCAATTCCAGCCTGGAACTGTGGCAGAAGAGGAGAAGAGGTTTGCTAGTGCCACTTGCAATTTGGACCGAAGAGTTGCTCCTGAAGCGATCGGCCCAGCGTGTGTGCGAGACAGCATCGGATTAAAAGGTTTGCTCAGTAAAGCTGCTGAACTGCAACCGGACTATATCCAAACTGCTTTCTGAAGCAGCTGTTGATTTAAATGTGCTGAATGTGTTTTGTGGGTCAAGACCTGCTTCCCCACGAATGAACCTGTTACACCAGCTGGGGGCTTCACCAGCAGAAGATCATAAACTTTGTCAGACAGCTCATCCTGTTTGGACCCTGCCACTTCGGCCTAGGCTACTCCATCACCAGAAACTGTCATGGCGAGAGACCAGCACGGGAGATCTAGCCACTGTGCAGCAACAACACGCAGGTTGTGGCCACCTGGGGGAAAGCCTGTGAAGGGGAGGTGTGTCGTGTCGGCCCTGTTTCCCCATGCTCTTTTATCATCACCACAAGGTCTCCATATTGGCTGCCTTACAGCAGATTCCTGGTAGCTTGAGTACAATCAGGGTAGCTGCTTGCAATGAGTGCTTAAATCATTTGTGGTACCATCTAATTGTTTCTCTTCCTTGGGTTTACAAATGACTAAACCAACCAGCTCAGATTAAAAATAATCTGGGTGTTTTGCATGTTAACTGTTTTCTTTCCACCATGGGCCCCAACTTCAGCTGCAACACCGACCACCCCCCGGGCAACACCTCTGGCTAGCCAGACTTACCATCCTGGGTACCCAGTGTTGTGTGACTGTCACGTTGGGACTAAAAGTGCATACCAACCCTGAATCATATCAGATCTCGAATCATTTGCCTAGATTCACCCCCCCTTCCTTGTTCACTGCCCCTAAATAAACCTGATTGTCTTGTTTTACACTTAACCTGGTTAGTATGCATATTATTAGTGGGGTTACAGTGTTAAGAGTGAGTTGCTGCATTGCTAACCTTATTTTACAGGGAGTCCCCAAGGAAACTACAGAAGAGCTAACCCTGGTGGCAAGTGTGAAGGGAGTGTGCATATTATTACTGTTCCACACTGTTTGTGACTTTACTACTGTGTTAGATACTGGGCCACTAGGAGGGTTGGTGGGTGGTTATAGCATCCCAGATGGCTATACCAGAGCAGACAAGCAACCCCAATACCATTTCTCTGGGTGGAAGCACCTTATTAGCAAACTCAGGCCCCTTAACCTGTGCATAGCCATACAGACAGGGGTAGTAGCTCTTAGAATAGTGCCGCCTAGGGGTTACACCTTGGAGGCACCGCTGGGATTAGTGCCCCCTAGTGGCCAAAATATCAGCTGTCAGGCAGTTAAGAGAAATTTGGCTGCAAAGGGTTTTCTGAAGCAAGTGGATAGTGTTTCCCCCCTACTGCCCCAGACCATGGAGGGTATTTTCTGTGGAATTGTCCCCACCCCTACTGGAGAGAAGGACTGGGAGACTTGGAGAGCACATGCTGCCTGGATGTTAGACAGATAGCCTGGAACCAAGGAGCAAAAGCGGTTGGAAATTATAGTGACCCTTTGGGGATCTGCTTTAGATGTTATCTGGGGGCTTCACTCCACTGGGTCTACTGTGTCCACTCAGCAGTGCCTGGACAACTTAACCTCTGTTTTTGATCCACACGAGGATGTTAGTCAGCTATTGTGGGAGTTTAAGACCATGCGACAATGTAAGGGGGACTACTCTTGACCTACTTGATAAGAATGAACATGTTTTGTTGAATATATTCGACTGAGGAGGGGTCACGCCCCAGGACTTAGACCAAGTCCGAATGGATCATGTTTTAACCTTGGTGGAAGATCCTAGTTTCATAATGCTTCAGCTACAGACGCAGCAATGTATAGACAGTGCCCCTTCCTTTGTTGCCCTAATGCAGGCTGTGAGGAGAGTGGAACATCAGACAGATGGAGACGCTCTTGTACGGGTGGATTCAAAACCAACTGCAGCCAAAGAAAGTACACCACCCGGGTGCTCTAATCAGGAGACAGCTACCACTGCAAAAGATGCCTCGCCCCTCCCAAGGGAGGTAGAACTGAGTAAGATGGCAGCTCAGTTTGAACAGCTGTGTGATATAGTTTTAGAGGGGTGAAAATTGCAGATATAACAAAAATGGTAAAACCAATACTAACTAATGCAGGGGAAAAATCCCTTGGTGATCATACATGCAGGAACAAATGACATTAAAGATTCAAATCTCTCAAAAATCAAACAAGATTTTGTAGCACTAAACAATATATTAAGCAAACATGGCTGTTCCGTTTGCATCTCTGAGGTACTACCCATCCCAAGATCTACTGGATATATCACTTCAAAAATCAAGGCTCTAAATGAGTGGCTCCGAAAATGGTGTTATAAACAAGAAATTAAGTGTCTAACACATTGGGAAGAATTTGAGGACAGACCATCATTATACTGTTGGGATGGGTGGCACCTCAGTAGAAGAGGCAGCACGATTCTGGGGCATAAAATGAATGCACATACAAACACATATTTAAACTAAAAAGCAGGGGGGAGTCTGGGAATTCATCCCATCCTCTAGTTAACAACATTGGTTCATCACTAAATCTCAGTCTAAACATCCTTACTTTTAACGCTAGATCCATGAACGTCTCTAAATATGCGGAACTAGAAATACTTTCTCAAACCCTTGGGCTGGCAATAATTGCAATAACAGAAACATGGGGTAGCACAGATAAAGACTGGACAACAAAATTACCTGGATATAAACATTACTATAAACATAGAGAAAATACAAAAAGAGGAGGAGGGGTTAGCCTATACATAAGAAATGACATTCATTCTTATAAGAAAGAAACTGACTCACAACTGGAAAATGTCTGGGCCTACATTCAAGCAACTTGCTCCCACAAATTACTTGTTGGAACTTGTTACAGACCACCAGCCTCAGATTTAAATACCACCAGGCTGCTAGCTGAAGAAATACAGCAACTAGCCAATAAAAACACTGTATTAATACTGGGAGATTTCAATCTACCAACCATTAATTGGGATACCCTTTCTGGAGTAAATCAGCATGATGAACATCTTTTCTCAGTAATAATTGACCAAGGTCTAAAACAGATTGTAAGAGAGCCTACTAGGGAAAAAAACATACTAGACCTAGTTATAACCAATCTAGAAATCCCCTTATCTGAAGCTAAGATTCGACACCCCATAGGAAATACTGATCATATGTCTATACTTTTCTCAATGCAACTTCCCTCACAACCTAAAATAAATACAATCAAAATAAAACAGTATCACAAAGCCAACTTTAATCGCATAAATCAAGCCTCAGAGGAAACCAACTGGGAACAGGCCCTTCTCCCCCTTAAAACAAACGATGCATGGGAACTACTAAAAACCAAATTAACACAACTAGATAAACAATATATTCCTGAGAAACACAAATATAATAACAAAGGGAAATTCCACAATGGTTTAACAAAATATCAAAGCTCTAATTACTCGTAAAAAGAAGCTTTTTTCCAAACTCAAAAAAACACCAGCATCTCAAGTAAACAAAATACTTCTGTCTTATAGACAGACAGTAAAGATGCTAAAAAAGCACATAGTCATGGCCAAATGCAACCTAGAATTCAGGATAGCCCATACAAAAGACTCTCATAAAGCTTTATATTCTTATTTAAATGAAAAAAAAGAATTGTAATAACTTAATCGGGCCACTAATCATAAATGCACAAACTATAACTCCGGATATTGAAATAGCTACTGAATTAAATAACTACTTTTCATCCGTATATACACATAAAACAGTCCCTACACCTACCACTGTATCCTCTAAGATTGAAATAAATATAAATATAATTTCAGAAAAAGATATTGTAATTGCATTAAATACCCTTAAAAAACACACCAGCCCAGGACCTGATGGGATTACTTCTAGATTTCTATTAGAAACAAAAAATGCTATCATCCGACCATTGAAAATAATTTATAACAAATCTTTGCATGAATCAGCAGTACCAAACGACTGGCGTACCGCTATAGTTACGTCCATCTTTAAAAAAGGTTCCCACTCAAAAACTGAAAATTATCGACCTATCAGCCTTACATCTATACGATGTAAACTAATGGAAAAAATCATTAAACACAAAATTGAAAATGAATTGTTAACACTAAATATAAACGATACATATCAACATGGTTTCAAACAAGGTTTTTCATGTGTTACAAACCTTATTTCTTTCTATGAATACATTAACTACCATCTGGATGGCAACATACCTATGGACGTCATTTTACTGGACTATAGTAAGGCATTTGATAAAGTTTCCCATTCACTGTTAATCAATAAACTTATTAACATAGGACTTTCACCCATACTGACTTCATGGATTAGTCAATGGCTGGACAAGAGAACTCAGAGGATTAGGGTTAACAATGCATTGTCCGGGGTAATGGGGGGGTGACCAGTGAAGTCCCCCAGGGCTCGGTGCTTGGGCCAGTCCTTTTCAATCTGTTTATCAGTGACGTACATATCCTCCAACAACAAAATGGTCAAATTCGCTGATGATACAAAACTTGGGGGAAAAGCCATAAAACAAAATATAAATTCTGGACTACAAACTGATTTTTCATTGGTAGAACAGTGGGCATGTGTAAATGAGATGTACTTTAACATCACTAAATGCGCAGTACTACATTTGGGAAAAAATAACCCACTACACACATATTATTTAAACAACACTGCCATCAGAACTTCAACAGTAGAAAAAGACTTAAGAATTCTGGTCAATAACAAACTATCCTCAACTTCCCACTGTACTAAAATAGCAAACCAAGCAAATGCCATTCTCCGTAGGATAAGTAAAACATTTGTGTCCAGAACAGAACAATGTCTCCTACCCCTTTATAGATCTCATGTCAGGCCACTCTTAGACTATGGCTCCCCCTTCTGGAGTCCCTACTTGATCTCGGACATAAATAGGATTGAAAATATTCAGCATAAAACTACAAAGCTCATACCACACTTATCAAAATTTAACTACACCACCAGAATAGCAAGAACAGGTCTACACACACTAGCCCAAAGAAGACTCAGGGGGGGACTTGCTACTACTATTCAAAATATTAGGCAACCAAGAACAGATGCAAATCTGTGGCATTAAATTTTCTACTAGAAAAACGGTGGCTAGACTACATAATAGACAACTAGAGATTATGAGGGCAAAAACCAACAAAAGAATAAATTACTTCACCATAAGGACACCTAGAATCTGGAACAGGCTGCCACAGGAAATGGTTGACTCTCCAAACATCTTGTCATTTAAAAACAAACTAGACAAATGGTTGACCGAGCAGGGACCCATTGAATGATCCATAAATATGGAGGACAATCATGATGGGCAATCCGTCTTCTTTTGTCCAATATTACCAAAGTACCAAATATGTAGGTGGCAGCAAAAGGTTTCCAGGGGCCCACGAAAATAAAGTCCTTGAATAAGGATGTGCTGTTCTGCTATCATTGTGGGTGAGACAGACATACCCAAAATGAGTGTCGCTCCCCTGAAAATGTGGATAAGGTAAGGATGACTAATTGCCTACAGACAGTCTTAATTACACGCCTCCCGGAAAAGTGCAAAAAATCATGCCAAATCACGTGCCCGGTTGAGCCAGGCCTAGAAAACACAACTGGTGACATACCAGATGGTTCTGAATTGTTTGTAACTAATGGTTTCAATAATGTTAAGGACAATGATGTTACTGAAGATAATGATGTTGAAAGTATCAGAAATGTGTTACGTGATTTAAATTCCATGGAATTTCCTCTTGATGACGAACCTAGAATTTCAGAGCAGAGTAATGAAAGTAATTCTGCCGAACCAGAACTAACAGAGCAAGAAACTGAAAGTGTTTCTATTCCAGAACAGACAGCTAGTGCAGAGGTACCCCATTCATCAGAAGCTGACTTACTGACAACCAATGAGCCAGGACTGATTAACCCAAGTGCTAATGTTGAAAGGACTGAGCCTGTGCCTGCCCTTTCAGAAAGTCTGGAAGAGCCACAAAGACTGTTATGCATCTCAGTTATGACTCCCCAGGAAGGCCTGTAGACCTCCTATTGCATGTAGTTCACAAAGGGGTGTACATTTCTACAAACTCTCTTCCAAAACTAGGCTACTCTGCCACTTCAATACTAATAGTGAAGCCCTCCAATCAGTATGCGAGTGCCCTTGCCCCATACAGCCCCAGTGTAGCTGATAGGGATAGGCCCCAAGCCATGTGGGTTAGTGTGCAGGAGGCAGTACAAACAAGAGTTGTAAGAGTAATGTGTCTAACTACTTGAACCTGTTAACATGTTTATGAAAATGTGTTCATATGAAAATGTATTGCTAAGTGAAAGGTATAGTAATGTTGTTGTCATAACCAGTTTATTTTACTGATGCATCAGATTTTATGTTATGGTATACCAATGAAACATACATTTATTTCATATAATGTTTTCTATATAGAATCATATAGTATGTGTAGACTTGATGCGGACGCCAGGTTTTTCCAGACAGGGAAGAGTGTAACCCCCCTCCAATTTGGGGGTTTACCTTAATGTCTCCCTGCGCCCCTAATGCCCACTGCCAGGCTGGTGTCCTATTCTAGTGTGATCCTGTTCATTTATGTGAGAGTGCCCTATAGAGCCTCTGCGCCTGTCCCTTAAAGAAGATAGCTAATCTGTGTTAAGTGAACGGTCTGTAGTGGGTCCAAGGGATTTAGGGTTTGTGACCAGCCAGTCACCACTCTGATGTGTTCCAATCTGCAGTCGCTACTTGCTCCAAGGGAGCCTATTTAGGAACTGTGCTTATTTACTGTTTCTCTGCTGTCATATTTGAGATAGAGATGTTTGTCTAACCTGCTTTAATTGCAGCTTGATCATTTGGATGGAAGCCACCATGTTGGGTCTGGGAGTTCCAATAATTGGACCAATTAGATTCCACGGGCCTAAAATGGATCCTGCCCCAGGGGTCTTGTGGGAAGGAAAACTGTAGTTTTTGTAGTTTTAATGTTGGTGCCTTAATGGACCTGGAGGGGAAACACTGACTATGACTGACAGCCAACCGAACCTTTGGATTAACAAGGGAAATGCCTGGTGTGCCATGAGACAGTGGATCAGTTAGAGTTGGAGGTTGAAGTGTGAACAGCTCAAGCTTTCGAGCAGTTGCTCCCAGTAGGAGTGTAGCGGAATCGGTGGAAAGAGGCTCAACTTGCCTTCCTGCCACCTGTCCTCTGCTAAGAGAACTGCCTATAGCAGAAGTTTGGATTTATCTGATTTTAGCCTGGAATTGCAGCAGAAGAAGTTTGTTAGTGCCACTTGCAATTTGGACCAAAGACTTGCTCCAGTAGCGATCAGCCCAGCGTGTGTGCGAAACAGCATCGGATCGAAAGGTTTGCTTAGTAAAACTGCTGAATTGCAACTGGACTATATCCAAATGGTTTTCTGAAGCAGCTGTTGATTTAAGTGTGCTGAATGTGTTTTGTGGGTCAAGACCCGCTTCCATAGAAACACAGAAGTTGACGGCAGATAAGGACCGCAAGGCCCATCCAGTCTGCCCATTTCTTTTTCTACCTTATAAATGTGCCATCGGCCTTTGCTCTGTCAGTGGCCTATCTATTCATAGTCATTTGTATTGCTCCCTTATGCCTATCCCACGCCTGTTTGAAGCCCTGCATCTATTCATAGCTACCACTTCTTGTGGTAAGCCATTCCATGCATCCACCACCCTTTCTGTGAAAAAGAATTCCTCACATTCCCCTTAATCGGACCCTCTAATCTCATGCTGTGTCCTCTCTTGTCCTGCTATTTTCTTATATTTAAACATGTTAGACTCTTTCACCTTGTTAATGCCCTTAAGGTGTTTGAATGCCTCGATCATATCACCTCTCTCCCTCCTTTGCTCAAGGGTATACATATTGAGCTCTGTTAATCTGTCCTCATATGTCTTCTGATGCAGTCCCTGCACCATTTTGGTTGCCCTTCTCTGGACTGCCTCAATTTGGTTAATGTCCTTGTGAAGGTGTGGCCTTCAATACTGCACGCAGTACTCCAGATGGGGCCTAACCAGTGTCTTGTAAAGAAGGATTATTACCTCCCTCTTGCGACTTGTGATACCCCTACTAATACACCCTAACACCCCCTAGCCTTACCTACTGCTTTAGAGGTCTGCTTGGATGATTTCAGGTCATCAGTGATGATGATGCCCAAGTCTCTTTCTTCCTTTGTGACTGCTAGCAACTCCCCTTCCAGCCTATAAGTGGCTTCAGGGTTTCTCTTCCCTATGTGCATGATTTTGCACTTCTTTGCATTAAATCCCAGTTGCCACTCTTCTGACCATTTTGCTAGTTTATCCAGATATCTTCTTATTCTGCCCACCCCATCTGGATCATCTACTCTGTTGCAGATCTTGGTGTCATCTGCAAACAGACAAGCCTTACCCTCTAGTCCATCTGCAAGGTCACTAATGAAGATGTTGAAGAGGACTGGCCCCAGGACTGATCCCTGAGGTACCCCACTTGTGACTTGCATCTCTTCTGACTGTATACCATTTACCACCACTCTCTGTTTTCTGCCCGTCAACCAGTTTGCCACCCAGTTGACCAACTTCTGACCACCCAAGCCTACCCAGCTTATTTATCAATCTTCTATGTGAACAGTGTCAAAGCTTTGCTGAAGTCAAGGTAGGCGACATCAACTGCTCCCCTTGGTCCACCACTCAGGTTACCCAGTCAAAGAAATCTATGAGATTAGTTTGACAGGACAATCCTTTTGTAAACCCATGCTGTCTTGGATCCTGTGCCCCTATGGATTCTAGGTGTTTATCCTTTCCTTCCTTAAGGAGTGCCTCCATAATCTTGCCCACTACTGAGGTAAGACTGACTGGTCTGTAGTTCCCTGCCTCCTCCTGCTACCACTCTTGTGAGTGGGATCACATGAGCCCTTCTCCAGTCTTCTGGGACCTCTCCTGTGCTCAGAGACTCACTAAACAGTTCTGCTAATGGCTCTGCTAGTTCCACCTTTAGCCCCTAAGTACCCTGGGATGTATGCCATCAGGTCCCATTGCCTTATCCACCCTGAGCTTAGCAAGCTCTAGTAGGACCCTTTTTTTGTGAAGGGAGTAGTGCTCACCTCCCTCCCCGTGTCCATGATGCTGAGCTGTGGGCCCTGCCTGACCTTCTCTTCAGTAACTACTGAGCAAAAGTATCTATTTAGGATAGATGCCTTTACAGGGTCCTCCTCCTCACATGCTCCCTTTTCTCCATTAAACTAGCAATACCCCTCTGGACTTTCTCCTTTCACTAATGTATCTATAGAAAGTCTTGTCACCTTCTTTTACTGTTCGTGCTAGTGTTTCCTCAGTTTGGGACTTTGCCTGCCTTACTGCCTTCCCTGCTTCCCTTAGGGCAGTTTGGTATGCCTCCCTATCTTCATCCGCTGTGTTCCTTATATTTCCTGAGGCTAGCCTTTTGGCTCTGACCTTTTCTGCTACTGTATTTGAGAACCAAAGTGGTTTCCTTCTTCTTTGCACTTCCTTTTCTGTCTAACACAATGGGATGTTGCTTCAAGTATTGCATCCTTAATGCTTGCCCACTTTGCCTGTAGCCCCTCACCTGTGTTTCTTTTGCCATAGCCAAGCTTAACTCTGTTGGCCATCTTATCAAAGTCAGCTCCTCTGAAGTCCCATATTTTTGCCTTGGAATGGGATGATTTAGATGTAGTAGCCAAATTGAACCATACCATGTGATGGTCACTGGCCCCAGGTGACCTTCTACCTGGAGATCTGTGATCCCTTCCCCGTTAGTCAGTACTAGATCTAGGATAGCCCTGTCTCTTGTGGGCTGCTGTACCAGTTGTTTGAGGCCCTCCCCCTGCAGGGAATCCACTATGTGTCTAGTTCTGGCAGATGTTCCTGCTGGTATTGACCAATCTGTATCCGGCATGTTGAAGTCTCCCATTATCAGAACCTCCCTTTAGCTGTCATGTTTTGTATATCTTCTAACAGTAATGTGTCTCTGTCCTCCCCTGGTCTGGGGCCTGTAGAAATCCCAGTTCTTATGGCTGTCCCATTTCCTGTTTCCAGGGTGACCCACAGTTCTTCTGGCTCCTTATGTGCATTCTGAATTTCTGTAGCTTTGATATTTTCATTGACATGCAGGGCCCTCCTCCCCTTTTTGCACCTCGGTCTCTTCTGAAACAATACATAGCCAGGTACTGAAGTCTCCCAAGTGTGGTTACTGGTAAACCACGTCTCACTAATTGCTACTATGTCCAGTTTAGCCTCTGACATTATTGCCTGCAGGTCTGGGATCTTATTTCCCAGGCTGTGAGCATTTGTGTACATGATTTTCCATTGGCCAGATTTTGGTGTGTTAGTTGTTGGATGAGGTTTGGCATTACCCCTGTGCGTCGTATGGGGAGACAAACCTTTTTTCTTACCTGGTGATGCAAATGAACTGCAAACATGCTGAATCCCTGTTTGACCACTAGCTGAGGGGGGAAGGGTGTTCTTCCCATTCGACGTATGGGGTGCTGCAACGAACAAACCTGTTACACCAGCTGGATGCTTCACCAGCAGAAGATCAAACACTTTGTTAGACAGCTCATCCTGCTTGGGCCCTGCCATTTCGGCCTAGGCCACTACTCCATCACCAGAGACTGTCACGGCAAGAGACAGGCTTGGTAATACATCCACCGCGCAGCAACAAATACAGGTTACTCACCTGTAACAGGAGTTCTAGAGTGGTATATGTTGTTCATCCACACTGTCTGGCAGGTTCCTTGCTGCTTTAAATCTTGCCGGAAGGTCTTCAAGCTGGCTCCTCCCACCCACCCAGGTGGTAAAATCCTCAGCTCCTCCCCATGACGCCAGATCTAGCCCGCTGGAAGCCAGGTTGCGTTGAAGCCGGGGAGGTTGGGTGGGTCGTGTGGATGAACAACATATACCACTCCTAGAACTCCTGTTACAGGTGAGTAAACTGTATTTCTAGGGACGTGAATATGTTGTTCAAACCACACTGTCTGGCAGACTCCTAGCAGTTCTCCGGGAGGAGGGAGGCAAGGCGTGCACCCCTTACTTAGGGAATAAGGACTGGAGAACCGAGGTCCCAAAACCAGCATCCCGGCATGACTCAAGGTCAATGTGGTAATGGGAAATAAAGGTGTGTGCTGACTTCCAGGTAGCAGCCCTGCAGATTTCCTGGATAGGGACATCCCTAGAAGCAGACCTCGAAGCAGCAGTATGGCAGGTAGAATGAGCTCTTATCCCTTTGGGAGGCTCCATGCTTGCCAACCTATAGCAGAGATCTATACAGGAGGTGACCCACCTGCTTATCATCTGCTTGGCTGCAGGTCTGCCAGGTGCAGCTTCAGCTTAGGTGACAAACAGCTGGCGAACCTCTCCCCGAACTTCAGCCGTCCGCTCCTTATAATAAGCAAGCGCTCTTCTAGGGTCCAGAGTATGAAGCCTGTATTTGGCCTCCGAGGTGTGACTGGGGTAGAACACCGGCAGAGTCAACACCTGGTTAAGGTGAAACTCCGACACCACCGTCGGAAGGAATTTCGGGTTGGGGCACAGGACAACCTTGTCCCTGTGGAAGACCAGATAAGGAGACTCGATGGAAAGCGCCTGGAGCTCTCCCATCCTTCTGGTTGGCTGTAGCCACCAAGAAGCAGTCTTCCACGACAGGTGGGAGATATCGCACCTGTGCATCGATTCGAATGGCATGCCCATGAGCTTAGCCAATACCAGTAGTAGATCCCACGGAGGTGGAGGTTCTCACACCAGAGGGGATATGTGATCAAGGCCTTTGAAAAAGCACCCGACCACCTTCTCCTGCGCCACCGACTGCTTGCTGGCCCGCGCCCAGTAAGCAGAGATGGCTACCAGATGCACCTTAAAGGTCGTCGACCGAAGCCATAGCAGAGAAAGGGACCACAGGTCATCCAGAATGCTAGCCAAGGAACAGAAAGAAGGGTCCAACCCCTTGTCCTGACACCAAATGGAGAATCTCTTCCATTTGAAGGCATAGCATTTTCTTGTCGACTCCTTACGGGACGCCTCAACAACGTTGAGGACCTCGTCAGAAAGACCCAAGGTCTGGAACTCTAGCCACTCAGGAACCAGGCCATCAGGTGCAGGGATTGAAGGTCTGGATGGAGAACCTTCCCCTTGTTGACTGAGATCAGGTCCGGGCGGGCTGGAAGCTGCCTCGGGAGCCTGGAGCTGAGGCTGAAGAGATCTGGTACCAGGACTTGGGGGGGCCAGTCTGGGGCTACCAGAATCACCTGCGCCTTGTCCCTCTTCACCTTGAGAAGCACCTTGTGGATCAAGGGAAATGGAGGGAAGGCGTAGAAGAGGCCTGGGGTCCACAGCCTCGAGAAGGCATCCCCCTGCAGAAAGCCCTGCTGAGGGGGGGAGGGTATGAAACAGCCTCAGCTTCGCATTCTCCCTGGAGGCGAACAGGTCCACCTGAGGGGTGCCCCAATGGGAGAACAAATCTTGTACTACCTCCAGCAGGAGAGACCACTCGTGAGATGCAGCGCCTATCCGGCTGAAGGCATCGGCCAGACTGCTGGAGGTTCCTGCCACATGGATGGCTAGGAGATCCGCCTCCAGGCTGATCACGAGAGACCAAGTGTGGAGAGCCTCCTTGCACAGAGGCAAGGAGTGCATCCCGCCCTGTCGGTTGAGGTAGTACATGGTCGTGGTGTTGTCCGTCTGGACCTGAACCACTTGACCCCGTACAAATGGAGCGAATGCAGTGAGGGCTAGACGCACTGCTCTGAGCTCCAGCAGGTTGATGTGGCATCGAGACTCCTGAGGGGACCAGAGGCCGTGGGCCCTGAGCTCCCACAGATGGGCACCCCAACCCATCAGAGAGGAATCGGTCATCAGAGTGACCATTGGCTCAGGGCGGACAAACGGGATACCCTCCTGCAGATGATCTGGAACGAGCCACCACTGTGGGCTGTCCCACATCTCCTGGGTCACCGTCACTGGCTGGTCCAGGGGACCGGAGCGCTGTGACCATTGGTGGGCCAGCCCCCATTGCAGGGAATGCATATGCCAGCGGGCCCAATGGACCATGGTGGTGCAGGCCACCATGAGGCCTGGAAGGCACAGGAAGTCCCAGGCAGGGCGCAATTGCCCAACCAGAAATGATTGGGCAAAGGAGACCTCGGTCCTGTCCACTGGGAGCCGCGCTCTGGCTCAAAGACAGTCGAGCTCTGCCCCGATGAACTGAATCACCTGCGATGGCACGAGTTCAGACTTGGCCTCGTTGATTAGGAGGCCAATCTCAGAGCAGACCTGGAGGGCCAGATCCCTGGACTGCTCCACCTCTAACCTGGAGGGGGCTGCAATCAGTCAGTCGTCCAGGTAAGGGTACACCCGGACCCCTCAGTGCTGCAGGAATGCTGTCACCACTGCCATGCATTTGGTGAAGACCCTGGTAGCTGGAGAGAGGCCGAAGGGCATGGTCTGGAACTCGTCAAGAGATCCCTCTGCTCGGAAGCGGAGGAATCGCTGATGAGACGGACGGATTGGGACGTGAAAGAACGTGTCCTGAAGGTCCAGAGAACAAAACCACACGCCTAGTTCCAAGGATGGAATGATCTGAGCTAGAGTGACCATCCTGAAGGTGCACTGCCTTAGGAACTTGTTCAAGTCGGGCAGGTCGAGAATGGGGCATCAGCCCCCCGCCCATTTTGGGACCAGGAAGTACCTGGACACAAACCCTGGGTCTGGAGGAGTGTCCGCCACCGCGCTGATCACCTCCTTCTGGAGGAGCAGGGTAATGTGGTGATAGCGGACCAGGTGGAAAAGAAGTGGCGGAGCCGTCCCCCCATGGGGGGGGGACTCGGGGAGGAGTGACGAGGTTGGGGGCGACACCCCTCAACCCGTCACTGGGCAGGCTTGGAGGAAGGGCCCGCTGAGGGACCTTCTGGACCCTTGCCTCCAGGCTTCCTACTGGAGGAAGCGGCAGACTTGGCCTTAGGGCGCCAAGTGTGTGCCTGCTGGCCCTGGTGCTGGTGCTGCTGGGCCAGATGTGCTGCAGGGCGGAAGGGCGAAAGGGCTTACGCTGCTGCTGGTGGCCTTTGTCCTTCTGGGCAGATGTGAACGAGTCCAAGGTGGCACTGGACTTCTCGATCCTCTGCAGATGGCCTTCCACCCCCGGCCCGAACAAGTCGGTGCCCAGGAAGGGAACATCTGCCAGCTTGTGCTTGGTGTCTGCCGTGAATATGGAGATCCGCAGCTAAGCTCTGTGGCGCATGGCCTCTGTGGCCGCTACTCTTCGGGCACAAGAATCACCTATGTCCAACGAAGTTTGGAGCTGCTGTTTTGCCATCGCCCTTCCCTGATCCCGTACCTGCTTGACCGTCGTCTGAAGGTCAGCCGGGAGATGAGGAATCACCTCATCCAGGGAACCCATAAGGGCATGTGAGAAATGTGCCATCAGAACAGCCGAGCTAGCCTGACGAAGACCTAGGGAGGAAGCAGAGTAAACCTTCTGCCCCGCGTAATCCAGCTTTTTGGATTCCTTATCGGGCAGTTTGTCCACGTCCCGAGCGTTCTCAGAGCGCCAGAAAACGCTATCGGTCACTAACCCAAGTAGCACACACAGTATCCTTCTCAGAGGTGCTGCCTGTCAGTGGCATGAGTGAGGCGAGGGTACTTTGCACCATGCAGTTTAACAAATGGTTAAAACAAAGGTGTGGAGCACAGGGGTTTGGCTTCATTGGGGACTGGGGTTCCACCTGGAGGGACACCAGCCTATACTGGCAGGATGGTCTGCATCTGTCCAGGAAGGGAACAAGTCTTTTGGGCAATCGATTTAAATGCTTCATTGGCAAGCCTTTAAACTAGTCAAGGGGGGAGGCACTGATAAGCAGAAGGAAAATCCCAGCCTCCCCCTACAAAACAGGGTACTAAATGAGAAAAAGACCAAGGTAGAAAGGTCAGTGGGGGTTGCCGCTACAGAAGGTAAAGCCATCAAAAAATGGAGAGCAATGAGTACCAATGCCCGTAGTCTGGGTAACAAGCTTCCTGAATTAGTGGCCTTGATGGAGGAGGAAGATCTGGATATTGTAGTAGTAACAGAAACATGGTACACACAGAACCATGACTGGGACGTAAACATACCAGGATACACTATCTACAGGAGGGACAGGGAGGGTAAAAGAGGAGGAGGAGTAGCTCTCTACATAAGAGAAGAAATCAAAGCAACAGTACAAAAGGGTAAACAGGGAGGAGAAGAAGCACTGTGGGTCAATTTGGAGGCAGGCAATGGCACCACAATCCGCACAGGGGTTGTATACAGACCCCCCTCTCAGGGGGAGGAAATGGACAAGGAAATGATAGAAAGTATACTTAGAATGGCAGATAAAGGGAGATATTGCTGATGGTGATCTGAATATGCCAGATGTTAACTGGAGTGCAGTTGCAGCAGCCACTTCTAAGAGTGGGTTATTCTGGATGCCCTACAGGGGGCATGCCTTAGACAACTAGTATTGGAGCCCACTCGAGAGGGAGCAATCTTAGACCTGGTTCTCTCAAACGGAGATGAAGAGAGGATCACAGATGTAGAAGTGGGTAGCCATCTGGGAACTAGTGACCATCGAACAGTATGGTTCACAATAAACACAGCAATAGAGTCAAGCCATACAAAGACAAAGGTACTGGATTTTAGGAGGGCTGACTTTGCTAAATGGGTGAGTGCCTAAGGAATGCACTAGCAAATGGGCAGGAAGGAGGTGGAAGAACAATGGAATAATAAAACTGCCATCACAGAGGTAACAAGCCTTTGTGTAAAGCAAATAAACAAATGAAACGGGTAAGAAACCACTATGGTTCTCAAAGGAAGTGGCAGTGAAGGTTCAAGAGAAAAAGAAAGCATTCAGGAAGTACATGGAATCACAGAAGGAACAGGACAGAGAACTGTATCAGTTAAAGCAAAGGAAGCTGGAAAGGCAGTCAGAATAGCAAAGGCCCAAACTGAGAAAGATAGCCAACTCAGTTAAAGGGGATAAACCTTTATAGGTACATCAGGGAGCAAAGGAAGACCAAGGAGGATAGTGAGGCTTAATAAAGGAGAGAGGGTGGGCAGAGGGTGACTGTAGAAAGGCAGAGATACTAAACAAATATTTTGCTCAGTATTTACAAAGGAAGAGGGGAGGTACCTAAAACAAACAGTAGAAACACTCTGGATACAGAAGTTGATATCAGCCCATTTACAGAAGAAAGAGTTCTGAAAGAGCTCTTAAAACTGAAGGTGGACAAAGCAATGGGCCTGATGGGATTCATCCCAGAATTCTAAAAGAACTAAGGATAGAACTAGTGACACCGCTGACTACCCTCTTTAACAAATCATGGGAGGATGGGGTGGTACCTGAGGACTGGAGGAGGGCAGATGTGATTCCCTTCACAAAAGTGGGAGCAAGGCAGAAGCAGGAAACTACAGACCTGTTAGTTTAACCTCAGTGGTAGGGAAATGATGGAATCACTTCTGAAGGAAAGAACTGTTACGTATCTAGAGGCCAGAGGGCACAGGACCCAAGCAGTGGATTCACAGCGGAAGGTCATGCCAGACAAATCTGATAGATTTCTTTGACTGGGTGACCAAAGTAGTAGATCAGGGAGGAGCTGTGGACATGGCCTACCTAGACTTTAGCAAGGCATTTGACACAGTCCCACACAAAAGATTAATATACAAGTTAGCCAGCCTGGGAGTGGGTCCCAAGATAACAGCCTGGGTAAAGAATTGGCTGGAGAATAGGACACAGAGAGTAATAGTAAATGGAGTCCACTCTGAAAAAAGGGGGGTTAGCAGTGGGGTACCACAGGGTTCAGTATTAGGATCGGTCCTCTTCAATGTCTTTATAGCTGACATTGCAGAGGGACTGGAAGGAAAGTATGTCTCTTTGCAGATGACACAAAGATCTGCAACAGAGTTGATGCACAAGGTGGGGTGGAAAGGATGAGAAGGGACTTGGCAAGGTTAGAGGAATGGTCAAATGTATGGCAGCTACATTCAGTGCTTAGAAGTGCAAGTAATGCACCTGGGAAACAAAACCCAGGGAAGAGTACACAATGGGGGTGAGATACTAACAACAACAAAAATGGAAAGGGACCTGGGGTAGTCATATCAGATGACCTAAAGGTGGGCAAGCAATGTGAGAGGGCAGCAAGGAGAGTTGGGGGATACTGGGATGCATAGGAGAGGCATCACCAGCAGAAAACAAGAAGTTATTATCCTCTGTACAGACAGCTGGTGAGACACATCTGGGTACTGCATGCAGTTCTGGAGACCCAGTCTCCATAAAGACATAGACAGGATGGAAGCTGTCCAGAGGAGGGCAACTAAAATGGTGCAGAGTCTGAACGGAAGACATATGAAGTGAGACTTAAGGAGCTTAATATGTATAGCCTCGAGGAAAGGAGGATGGGGGGACATGATAGAAACTTTCAAGAACCTCAAGGAAATCAACAAAGTCCAAGAGGGTAGCATCTTTCAAAAAAAGAGGTGTGCAAGAACAAGGGGGCACAATTTGAAGATAGAAGGGGGGCTCAGAGGTAATTTAAGGAAGTATTTTTTCACAGAGAGGGTTGTGGATGCATGGAACAGCCTTCCGGAGGAGGTTGTGGAGTCAAAAACAGTGGTGGAATTCAAGCATGCATGGGACAGTCATAGGCAATTCTAGGGGTGGGGGTAGGAAGAAGTAGGCTGCTGGTTAACTAGGATCTGCAGCTTATCCATCGGAGTGGGAAATGGGCAGACTGGGTGGGCCAAGCGGTCCTTATCTGCCATCAAATTCTATGTTTCTATGTAACCCCTCCGCAGAGGGGTGCTCCAAGAAACCGGAGAGTGAGCCGGTGGGGACTGCGTACTTTCGAGCCATCCTGGCCGAAGGCGCGAGACGAGATGGTGGCTGCTGCCACAACTCCAGGGCCGGGTCAACAATGGCTTTGGTCACAGGAAAGGCAGCACACCGTAGGGGAATCCCCTCAGTCCAGTATCTCCGTGAGGGGATACTTGGCCCGTTTTGAAACAGGTTCGAGCTGCATCCCGGTGGACTCCGGGATGAGCTGAAGCAAACCTAAAAACAAGGATGGGTTCTTATCCACCGACTGGCCCCCTGCAGACTCCAGGTCAAGCGGCCTGGAGAACAGGGAAGAGTCGTTGTCAGACTCCGAGGAGTCTGCAAACAGCTGCCGGGCGCCTGCGCCACCCTCCACCTGCCGAGGTCGATCGGGAGTGAGGGTGACCAACAACCTGTGGGGTAAGCCCTGACCCAACTGAGAATCCTTGGTCGGGGCCCCAGTCTTCGGTTGTGGAGGCGAAGGTTCCACCACAATGGGTGGAGCAGCCGGCTTTGGCCGAACAACTGGTGCCAGGGTCGGCTCCTCGACCACTACCAGGGTTTGTTTCGGCCGCTCTGGTGACAGCCACTTAATGGCCAGAGAAGGCGACAGAGTCAGCTTATTCCTGGACAATAAGAGCTGCTGCCACATTAAATCCTCGTAGCGCCGACGCAACTTGCGCCAGAGCCTATCCTCCGAAGAGGACAACAAGGATGAGCAGCGACGCCGCTTTCCATGGTGCCGAGACCGAGACTGCCGACATTGGCAGGACTGGATGGACCTGGAAGAGGACAGAGACAGAGACCTTCGGGGGTTCCGAGGGTGGGTCAGAGAGGGGACAGGGGAAACCCACTCCTCCCTCGGTGCAGGGACCTTAACTGGGGACTCTGGCACAGGCAAGTCCTTGGTTTCCAGTGGGGGAACCAGTGAAGAAGGGTTGTCGGCTTCTCCAGTTGACAAACCATCCGACGGGTCGAGAAAAATCTCGACCGCGTCAACGGATGTCTCAGCCGACTGACCTGATGGGGGCAACGTGAAGCCAGCAGCCGCAACCGCAACCTCAACCGAAGTCGAGAGTCGACGGTCCGGTGAAGAGGATCTCTCCCGCTTCCACAAATGTCGACGGTGGGACTTACCCTTAGAGTTCTTCTTCTTGGACCGACTGGAATGTCCCGATGACCCTTCTCTCTTGGTGGAGAGGGACTGGCAAAGCTCCTTAAACGAAGCCGTGTAGGAGGAGCCCAAAGAGAGCGGGATAAATGCCGCAGCCGAGAAGGAAGAAGAAGCGGCCTGGACTGCCTCCTCCTCGAGGGCAATCAATTGCTCCACCTGTTCCGCGGAGCCCGGCGCCGTGGACACTGCCCAACGGGCCTCCTTAGACTTGAACGGCGGATACCGTTTTTCGGGTTGCCCGAGAATAAGTCTGGCAGTGCAGTCCTCCAAGACTGAAGCCGAAAATGACTTGCACAATTTGCAAGCCTGCGAGTCGTGGCCAAGCCCCAGGCAGTAGACGCATGAGGAGTGTGGATCGGTCCAGGACATCTTCTGCCCACACAGGCACTGACAGAAGCCGGGAGTCTATTTGTCCATCGCAGTCGTGAGAGAAGACTAAGGCTGAAGTCTTGTAAATTTTAAAATAAGTTTGGAAATTCCGAAGAGTGTGGATCCAGGCCTAAAATGCAGAGCGCTAAGGAGGGAACCTGAGCTTCCAAGCGGTAAGGAAGATCTGGCGTCATGAGGTGGAGCCGAGGGTTTTACCACCCGGGTGAGTAGGAGGAGCCAGCTTGAAGACCTTCTGGCAAGATTTAAAGCGGCAAGGAACCTGCCAGACAGTGTGGATTGAACAACATATCCACGTCCCTAGAACACACAGGTTGTGGCCACCTGGAGGAAAGGCCATGAAGAGGAGGTGTGTCGTGTCAGCCCTGTTTCCCCATGCTTTTCTATCATCACCGTGAGGTCTCCTTATCACCTGCCTTATAGCAGATTCCTGGTAGTGTGAGTACAATCAGGGTAGCTCCCTGCAACGAGTATTTAAATCATTTGTGGTATCCCTTGGATGTACAAATGACTAAGCCAACCGGCTTAGATTACAAATAATGTTGGTGTTTTGCATGTTAACTGTTTTCTTTCCACCAAGGGCCCCAACTTCAGCTGCAACGCCGGCCACCCTGGGCAATGCCTCTGGCTAGCCAGACTTACCATCCTGGGTATCCAGTGTTGTGTGACTGTCACGTTGAGACTAAAAGTGCATGTCAACCCTGAATCACATCAGATCTCGAATCGTTTGCCTAGATTCACGCCCCTTCCTTGTTCACTGCCCCTAAATAAACCTGATTGTCTTGTTTTATGCTTAACCTGGTTAGTGTGCATATTATTAGTGGGGTTACAGTGTTAAGAGTGAGTTGCTGCATTGCTAACCTTATTTTACAGGGGGTCCCCAGGGAAACTACAGAAGAGCTAACCCAGGTGGTAAGTGTGAAGGGCGTGTGCATATTATTACTGTTCCATACTGTTTGTGACTGTACTAATGTTAGATACTGGGCCACTTGGAAGGTTGGTGGGTGGTTATAGCTTCCCAGAGGGCTATACCAGAGCAGACAAGCAACTCCAATACTATTTCTGTGGGTGGAGGCACCTTATTATCGAACTCAGGCCCCTTAACCTGTGCATAGCCATACAGGCAGGGGTAGTAGCTCTTAGAATAGCGCTGCCTAGGGGTAATATATATATATATGTGTGTATAAAATTATTCTTTGTTAACTGGGTAAGTCCCACTAGGCACAATGCCTGTTTACAGGGGCAACCTGGGATCTTTGGGGCTGGTTAAGTGACTTGCTCAGTCACACAGTATTCAAGTGGAGGTTGTGGGACTCAAATCCTGGTCAGCTGGATTTACCAAACTCATTCACAACACATTATAATATGGTAGATGTAGATAGATAGATGGATGTTTTCTTGTCCAGGTTATGCCTATAAAAGGGCCATGTGGCCCAGTGCATGTTACCTAGTTACCAAACTTTAAATTAATAAAATAATGTTTTTATTTTTTTGAGTCGGGGCCTTGCCCCCCCCTTTTTAATTTAAAACAGGAGGTATGGGGGGAGGAACCTCCCAACTCTAACAATCTGATAAAAGCAACATCGGACCATATCAACTAACCCTAGCACAAATAGCATGGCATACTGCTATGCTAGTTATGTTGGTCTGTAGTTTAGTCCATAGTCCTTCACAATCACCGGATAATTAACCATGTGGTATTCTAGAGGGGCCCAGAAGATCACTGTTTTGCTTTAACTCAGACTAAATCTACCAGGGCTCACCATTTCAGAGAAAATAGCACTGTTAGGTTTTAGCAGACCCGTGAGTGGCCAATATATTACAACACAGGCAACCTCCAGAGCTGAACAACCCCATGCGGAACTGGCCCACGTCTCTCCTCTCCCCCATCTGGACAAGGCAAATTTTTCATTCTGTCTCTCATTGTTGAAACAGCAGGATTCATCCCTCCAGAATGCAGAGGTTTGCAAAATCAGGAAACAGCATGCATCTTGCATGGTGATATGGAGACCCTGAGGCAGCAGGACCCCCTCCAAGCCCTGGCAGGGGGTAAGGAGATGGGACAGCTGGGCAAAATAGATTTAACAACATGAAAAAAGTGGAAAGAGGGGGAATTAAACTGTAAGAAGCAGCCTAGCTGAGTAAATCAGAGCAAAACAAAAAAACAACCAAGGAGAGCAAAACTGTAGAATATCTAAATGGCAGAGAACCTGCTTGCCTTACAAGTGTTAAACCAAAATAGTTAACGAAGGCACTAAGATAGAATTCAACAAGGCAGAATATTTTAATGACAGCAGGATGCTTACCATTACAATTGTTTTAGAAAGAGTCACAGAATGTGCCAAAAAGTTATTAATGGGGAAGTGTGGACTGGGATCAGGAGGGCTCACCGCACACATATCCCCCTCACTAGGTTAATAAGTCTGTGCCCCTTTTATTGAGGAACATGTATGAGTGGACAGTTATTCCAGAACTGTGAATGTTTTTAATGGAGATATATTTATGTATTTATCTGTATTGTATTCACTGTTGTAATGGACTTTGAACAAATAAAACAATTGAACTGAACAGTAGGTAAACTGGATTAAGGGGGAAGGACAACTCCAATTTTCTAGTTCAGTGAACTAAAAATGTAGCCTAGTGGTTAGAGCACAAAGCTGATAAACTGGCATATCACATGTTTGAATCCCACCAAAGCCACTGACTTACTTTGTGATCTTGAGCAAGTCAATTGAACTAGAGCTGGAAAAGCCAAGGCAGACATGAGCATGGCTCGAGCCTACAGCTGGCTTTGACTCTGCTTATCCTCTGTGAGTAACTGAGAGCCAAGGTCAAGGTGAGACAGTTATAATCAAAGCAAGAATTTGTGTCAGCCTGAGCAGGCAGTGCAGTGGCAGGAACTTATAACACCTCCCATGCAACTCATTAGGGACGTTGTCAGTATCGTAGCTGACAGCCTACAGCAGCCATGGCTCAGCTCATGCTTTGGCTTGCAGAGTCGAGCCAGACCATTGGCTTGGCTCTGGCTTGTCTCTAGGTAACAAAAATCCTGGCTTGTCCACCTTCAACTTGTTCTCCATCCAGCAAGAGATGGATAATCAGGATCCCACTGAAAACAAGATGCTGGGCTATCCTGGGTAATAAATTGTAAAAAATAAATAAATAAATGAAAAAAGAATAAGCTTGATCGTAATATCTTTTAATTCACTTCATTACATTTTTTTTTACTTGTGGCCCAACTGTATTGCACTGTGCTACCGCGTGGGCAACCCAGATTCAGGAATACTGGGTGTCTGCATCTGGGTGGCCAGAGCTGGAAACAGCCCTCTTGCCAGAAGTGCATCCAGTCTTGGGAGGGACCACATTCCAGTTTACAGTTACCCCTTGCGACAGACCAGGATGCCTACCCCTCATAAAGGGATGAACTGCATGATGTGTGAAGCCCATAACAGGGTAGGAGGGGGTGCTGGTGGGAGGGCTGTCAAAGGTGCGAATGCACATGGCCTCACCTACAAATGAGACTATGCAGGGAAAATACCTTTGGGACTCTCAGCAGGGATGCCTCACCCTGATGACCCCGCCACTGTGGGTGGAGTGATGGAAGGTTGCCAGTAGCAGCATGAGGGTTGGATGATGGAAGGGCAATACATAGAGTATTAAATATATATATATATATATATATATATATATATATATATATGTAGGCAAACTAGTCTCTCCAAGGATCAGCCTGCAGCTGTTACCAGTGTTCTTGAACCCTTCAGATGCCTGCAGAGTTCACAGTAGCTGCCACCACTCAGCAGACACATTCTCTCGGTGCATCTCTAGGTCTGAATCCCTCCAGAGCCACTGCTCACACAGTACAGGAATCCTTGCTCAAGGGCAAACAACCCAGCCCCCTCTTTCACAGCTGAAAATGCCTTACTTTAGACACAGAATATGGTAACATGTTGCCTTCTCTTCAGTGGCCAAAATACAGTTTTTGTCAGTTATAAATCAGTTCAGGCCCCTGGAGAGGAATTCTGGGCTCCGGGAAAAGTTCAGACTCTGGGGCCCCTATGCAGCTGTGCACAGTAGTAGCATGCAGGGCAGCCTGGGCCCCTCTTTCTTGCTGGGGCCCGGGAATTATCCCTGGCTCCCCCACCCTCTCAAGGGCCCTGAATCAGTTAGCCATGCTTCAAAGGACTCAGTCGGAGAAACATGAAGTATATAAAAAATATTATTTTAATGCTTTTAAGGTATTTACCCCTATGATACAGGATGCCACACAAAGACTATGGGGACAGTAATTCTACAGAAATGGAAAAAGAACATATTTTGAACAGTAGGTCACACACAGAAAAACCTCTCTCTTGCTTCTCTATTTAGCAAGGTAGAACAGCTTACACACAAGACACCTTGGTGAATCTGGGTAAACTTAGACCTTAGATGGGAGCTGTTTTGAGTCTCATACCTGACTGACTTGCTCAAGGTTTCCCACAAACCATTCTTTCCCCATCCTCAGCACACGTCCTATGACATCACTCCCAGGTCAAGCGTTTTCTCCAGAGTCCTGTCTTGTCCAGTGGGGATGTCTGGTTCATCTAGCAGCTTCCTAACATGAAAAGAAACTTCCGCCTTTGAAGCTCTCCCATAAATTGTCCAGGGGTCCTGCCATGATACAGGACAGCACAGATAGTAATTGCCCTCAGAGCCTATTGGTCTGTCTCTGATAAAAATCTTGACTTTTTTCAGGAATATCAGCTTTGTCCCTTCAACCGCTAAATTCTAACAGATACCCATGCAGAAATAGTTGAATAAAATACAGTAAGAGGTATACATACAAATTGTTACATATATATATATATATATATATATATATATATAACTTTCAAACATACCAAAGAAATAACCTAAGACATTGTAAAGCTTGACTTTCAACAAATTCAAACGATGGAGAAGATTGCACTTAATAAGCAACCCCCACCCCCAAACATAGTATTTGTACAGCATGACTGGTCTCCAGCATTAGGCTAACATCTCCAGTAGCTAGTAGGAAAAACTGTCCAAGTATTTTATCATTCTCAGTGCCCCAGAAGAGAGCTGTTAAACACCCACAAAGCCCCAGAGTCCAATAGATCCCGACTAACCTTTTCTATGTAACTCATGCATTGCTCAAACTGCCGGAGAGTGTCAGACAGAGCCAGCAGGGACTGCTCCACAAGGCCTGCCCCTGCTGTTCCAAAGGTGACTTAGGAGAGACAGATACATAAACAAACGAATGTTCCTCGGGATGCTGGAGGTGCATTTCTCAAACTTTCCCAGACCTGTGCAGTATCACTGCTATTTTATCGGGGGGTTAGTATATAACTACAGTCTCAGTACCTCCAAGAAGAAAAGAAATGGAACTACAGTGCCTTCAGAAAGTATTCACCCCCCCTTGGATTTTGTCACATTTTGTTGTGTTACTACCAGAATTGTTATTACATTGAAATTATTTTTCCCCCTTGATTCACACAGCATACTCAACAATTTAAAGGGGCAAAAATAGTTTTATTGTGTAACAAAAATTTATGAAACATTAAAAACTGAAATATCTTATTTACTTAAGTATTCACCCCCTGAGTCAATACTTTGTAGAAGCGCCTTTGGCAGCAATTACAGCTTTGAGTCTTCTTGGGTATGTCTGTATCAGCTTTGCACATCTGGATTTGGGGATTTTCGCCCATTCTTCCTTGCAGATTTGCTCAAGCTCTGTCAAGTTGGATGGGGAGCATCAGTGAACCGCAATCTTTAAGTCTTTCCACAGATTCTCAATGGGATTCAAGTCTGGGCTTTGACTGGGCCACTCAAGGACATTCACCTTCTTGTTCTGAAGCCAGTCCAGTGTTGCTTTGGCTGTATGCTTGGGGTCGTTGTCCTGTTGGAACGTAAATCTTCGCCCCAGTCCAAGGTCTATTGCAGACTGATGCAGGTTCTCCTCAAGGATGTGCCTGTATTTGGCTCCATTCATTGTTCCCTCTATCCTGACAAGTGCCCCAGTCCCTGCCGCTGAAAAGCATCCCCATAACATGACACTGCCACCACCATGCTTCATGGTAGGGATGGTGTTACATGGGTGATGAGCTGTGTTTGGTTTGCGCCAGGCATAGCGCTTTGCATTCAGGCCCAAGAGTTCAATTTATGTTTCATCAGACCAGAGAATCTTTTGCCACATGGTCTCAGAGTCTGCCACGTGCCTTCTTACAAACTCCAGGCATGCTATTATGTGGCCTTTTCTCAGGAGTGGCTTCTGTCTAGCCACTCTCCCATAGAGGCTACATCTGTGAAGTGCTGCAGAGATTGTTGTCCTCTGGACAGGTTCTCCCATCTCAGCCATGGAACTCTGTAGTTCTGTCAGGGTGGGTCATTGGGTTCTTGGTCACTTCCTGACCAAGGTCCTTCTGCCAGTTGCTCAGTTTGGGAGGGGCGGCCTGCTCTAGGAAGAGTCTGAGTAGTTCCGTAATCTTTTCATTTCCTAATGTTGGACTTGACTGTGCTCCTGGGAACTTTCAACACCCTAGAAATGTTTTTAGACCCCTCCCCAGATCTATGCCTCCTCACAATTCTATCACGGAGTTCTACAGACAGTTCCTTGGTCTTCATGGTAGAGTTTCTGCTCTGACATTCACTGTCAACAGTGGAACCTTATATAGACAGGTGTATTTCCTCTGAAATCATGTCAACCATTTGAACTGACCACAGGTGGACTCCATCCAAGTTTTAGAGTGATCTCACAAGGAAATTGGATGCACCTGAGCTTAATTTGGAATGTCATAGTAAGGGGGTGAGTACTTATCAAATCAAGACATTTTAAGTTTTTATTTTAAATTGCTTGTACAAAAAATTCCAGAAGTTTCATTCTACTTTGACATTATAGAGTAATTTGTGTAGATATGTAACAAAAAAAATCTCATATAAATGTATTTTAATTTGAGTTTGCAACATCACAAAATGTGACAAAATCCAAGGGGGGGGTGAATACTTTCTGAAGGCACTGTAGTTAGTTCCTGCACTATATTTACATTCATGCCATGCATACTTGAAGAACAAATACTCCCTCCCAATGTGTTTCACAAAGGTTTGATTACATGAGTGCACCACAAAGGATTTTAAACACAGCGTTAAGTAAACACTCTCTGTCTCTCACTATAAGGAAATGCCCTGCTTGCCCTCCCATTCTGATGTCCTATCTCCCCACCACACTTCAGTCTGCATATGAAACAGGTTCACACATGCCCCCACAATGCAAAGCATCAAGGGCTGCATATGCAAAGCACCACAGAATGTTATGCTGGTCCAACTTTAAGCAGAATTGCATGGTGCCGGAAGACCTCTCACACAGTTTGCAAAGGGTGCTAACAGAAGACATAGACACGTGTTTCGTCCTACCAGGACTCATCAGTATGCCTCATCTGTTTGACACCCCAGTGGAATACGACTAGCCACCCAAGGCAGTGTGCCTGGGATATGGTCAGGTGAACCCATTAAAAATAAAAATATTTTAAAGATAAGAATTCCTTCAGGTATAACACTGAGGTAGGTTACAGTATTTGTTGAAGCCAGTTTCAAGAAATAAACACATGCCTCACAGCAGCATTGGAGCCATATGCAAGCACCACAGAATGCTGGACCAGCATAACATTCTGTGGTGCTTGTATATGCAGCCCTTGATGCTTTGGTACTTGGGGGTGTGATTTTGTATTTCTTTTAAACCCTGGCTTCCCAGCCAAATGCCCTTTGGGTAACCTCGCCTCAGTGATTCTGCACAGAGGTTCTTTGTCTGAAACAGGCACGGTCTCTCTGGGCTCTGGGACTGGGATGGGGGTTAGAGGCAATCGGGAAACTGAGAATCACAGACATGCATGCACACACTCACACACAGTCTTCTTTTTATTTTCTCCACCTTCTAGTTGTACTGTTGACTTATAATGTTATATATGGACTCTATCCAGCACTGATGGGCAGCTAGACTCCTGCTGAAGCTGGTAAACAATTTTTTTATGTAAGCTCCCTTAATATAAAAAACAGAAAAACTGCTTTTATCAGCAGTGTGTACACATCAGAACAATTATGCTTCTGTATTTTGTTGTGTGGGACACATCAATTCTGAAACTGGGGGGGGGGGGATTGTCCATCAGGTGAGAGACACAGCAGTGGTATTAACAGGCCTCTTCTCAAACATCCAGGCTGTAAACATGGCTGCCATGGTGACAGAGGCAGGCAAAATGTGCAGTGACAGTGGTGCTTGTGTAAGATCACGGACTGAGGGTGTGACCCATGCTGCTGGTTCATGTATGTGTTCTGAAGGACCTGGATTTAAATGGCACCACCTTGGCATCAATTGTGAAGATAGGGTGTGTGCACTGAGGATTCCTCTGCATGTGAGGCCCTGTTATAATCACAAGCGGGGCTCAGGAGCAGCAAAAGGTGGCATGTTCCACTGTTGAAAAACAGGGTGCCCGTTTCTTGTTTAGTTTAAAAAAAATGTTTTGTACACTTTACATTTATCATAACTCACCAAACACAGTCTGATAATTTATAAGTCCACGGGAAGTGCCTCTTATGGCCATAAGAGAAAACGTCTCCACGTGTTTTTTTCAGTTCACAGTCCCTTCACCTTATGAATGTGTGTAGATTTTGTACGGCCATAACAGACATCCTGACTCTCCCTATAAATCTGTATGTAAACTTGTTTCAAATATTGGCCCAGAGATACAGGGTCAGTGTGCTGCACTGGCAGCTGGGGGTCTGGGGGAGCATTCATGTTCAAGCCCATAAGCCGCACACAGCAGTCATTTAGGGGTCAGACATGTCACGGTGAGAAGGTGCTTGGGTCTCATGGAGGGAAAATGTGGGTGTGGTGAATAAGACCGTTATCCTATAATTTCACACACCCTGGAGTGATTTATTGTGATTATGAAATGGTTCCTCTGCTTTGTATTTTAAAAACGGAGTAATGAGCATTATTGTGGTATAAAGGCACATCTTGGGAAGTGAGGCATGAGGCAATGCTGAGTGCCTTACTCATATGAGAAGTGACATTGCCCAAAATTAGGCCAACCCTGGAATGCCTTACTGTGATCACAGAATAGTTAGTTATTCTGATTTTGATTTTAAGAATGGATTAATGAGGTTCAGAAAGTTAAGTATTTCTGACCTTTGCTGTTGTGCTGGAATAACACATGGTCATGTGATCACATCTGACCAATCACAGGTCTTGGTTTCTGTTACCCATTTTATAATTAAGAAATAACACACAACAGGGTATGCTTTATCATAGGATATCAGCATGCCTTGGATGTGAGTCACGAGGTGAAGCCGAGTGCCTTACACACCCAAAAAGTGCCGATATCCTTTTATAAAGCACACCATGGTTGGTGTATGTTATTGTGATTATGCACTGGACCCATACAGTAAAGTAAAAAAAAAAAGCATAAAACAGGTCAAATAATTTTTTCACTGTTTTTAAACTGATGAAGTTCATTGGTGTATAAAACAGTCCAATGCTGGAGTCATTAATTAAGTAACTGCCCTAACTTTTAACTGATTAGAATAAGGGTTTTGAGAGGGCTCAGGGATATTGTTTTCCGGTCAGGGGTCTTGTTTTCAGTTGTACCGTTATGAGGGAATATAAGTATGGGTCTAGAATGCTGCTGACCAATCATCCTCTCAGATTTTTCCTGTCCAGTGCATAATACATAAAAGAGTAGGGGAAGTTTGCTACTGCTTTGATTCAGCTGAAATGGAGATCTGCAACTTTTATGATTCTGGTGACATGTCATCACAGAAGTGATGACTTCAATTATTGGGGTGGGGGATGGTGAAAACAGAAGATAAAAGAAACATATTAGAAAAGAAAAATGACACTGATAAGAACTCGTGTTAGTTTAAGCCTCCTGATGGGATGGATGTTTACTTGAATGCTTTTAAGAGTATGATGAAACAAAACTGCAAGTTCTTTACCCTAAATTACCTTGCTTAATGTATCTGAAAACTGATCCCTTTGAAATGTATGCGGCAGACTGGCTGACAGACTGGATACAAAAAACAGGTGAGTGTTACAGTTTTCAATTTATTTTTAATTCGGCATGGAACAATGCCTCATGCAGTCCTGCTCACAGAAAACACAGTCACTTATTCTTCGAGACCCACTGATGCTTTCTCCTTTGTTGTGCTGAGAATGAAACATGATTACAGCACACATTCTTTCCCTACCCCCACCCCACCCCAAAGTAGTAATACAATGTAAGATTTTCAGAACAAACTAGTTTTTCCTCCGACGAACTGGGCTGTAACCGCCATTGCATTGTATATCTGTAATACTGGACTCCGTCAAACCCCTACACTGTATATGATGTTGTTTACATTAGTGCAGTTTCGCACTGCTGATTGATTGAGGTCATGTGTTGTGTGAGTATGCCTTTGGTCCCCTTTGGACCATCCCCCACTTTATAAATGAGATGCTGTGTCACAAAGGGCTCACCCCATGGAAGAAAACCAGTTCACATTCACAGCCTATAGGTGATGCAAACATGTCCCTGTAAGGAGGATAATTCCTTTATCTCTCTGAGCAAGCTGGTCTCACTGAATATACTGCCTTGGCATAAACTGGTGTAAATGCATTTATTTAATATGTTTCCATAATCTTGCTACCATTCTGCACACACAGCTTTGCATTCATTAATCAGGTAGTGTTACGTTATAGTAACTGGTAAGGGTTGATTACAACCTGAAATCCAGTACTAGAATTCTCTGTTATACACACCAGTGTATAAAAAGGGGTGTATAATAGAGAGTGAGCACTATCAATTGACAAAAACTCTTTCATTTTTTCCTCATTGAAGAGTGCGCAGCTTCAAAAACATGCTGTTTGAAAACTAGTAATTATACAAAAAAAAACATAGGAAGTAGTGTTGTTACTCAGGTTTCTTTACACACTCGGCATCACACAACTTGGCTGTGTAAAGCAACACCTAGGTACACACCACTCCCCATGCATTATTCTGTATATTATATGGCAATGGAATGTTTCTGGCCAATCAACAAGGAGAATGGCTGTACCTCTTATTTCGCATCTAGCCAGCTCCTCGCACTGCATGTTGGATGTGCTCATCCCCAACATCTTCATTTTGCAAAATCCTACGGCCTCCACACCAGCGCCGCCACCAAAGGTTACCCAAAATGGAGATAGATCTCATAACCCTCCCCCCCAAAACACAATAAAGTTTGATTTGGAAGTTTTCTGCCCTGTCGCTGCATTAATCCTACGGCCTCCACAGCGCCACTCTGAGCTGTAATGGATGCCGCAGGATCATGCGCATCCACTGTGTCTGATGTGGGGAAACCACCTGAATATGGGGAGAGAGGGGTGCACGAAAATAAAAGGTTTAACATCTTAGAGAAAGAAACTATTTATATGCAACCTATACTCATATTATGGTGATACACTGCCATATAATGGGATAATGGGTAACATGTTTCTGACTGTTTCATGAGGGTCTCTTGCGCTGGTTGGGCAGACAGAACTTCTCTGCCTTGCTTCACAGTCCCCTCGCCCACCAGCAATGGGAGACCCTTGTGAAACAGTAACACACCTTACTGTACCCATAACAGGAGAGTTGCTGTTTCATTTGGATGATAAAAGTGAAACGGAAATTGATTTGTTTTTTAATTTTTATATTTATGTATATGTGTATTATACAAATATATAATTGTAATTAACCGAGGGTTGCGGGATTAAGTAAGGGAGGTGTAGAGAGTACTCCAAATATAACAGAAATTCATATATGAGGTAATCTACATTTAGTAGTAAGCCTTTTTGTATCACTGATTTATTTGGATTTTGTTAGCTGGGTAGGTTCACTGAGACTAAAGGTCCCTTATCATAGGATCAGTACGGAGATGAGGTACAGCGGAGAGGTAGTCAGTTGTGGTGACAGTGTAGTGCTCTTCTCCAGGGTTAAACACTTGAGGAAGGGGCATTGCCCCATCTGCAGGACCTTTGTGGAGCTCCATGCTCAACTGGTACCAGCAAGAGAGGAGATATCTCAGCTGCGGCACCGGGTCAGCTGGGGTCCACCCTGCCACACACACACCCACTCCCCGGGAGGCCCACTGGGTCAGGGAGCTGGAGGGTGTTGGGGAAGGGCAAGGGGAATGGTTGCAGGAGCAGCCACAGGGGACTAGCAGCAGCAAGATGGGTAACAGCAAGGCTGAAGTTCAAAAAAGCCTAGGAGAAGAGGACAATGAGGGAGGGCTGACAAAGCCTACATTCAGCAGGAAAAATAAAATATTAAGGAGGCTAGAGAAGAATAAGGGAGAAGGAATAGGAAAAAGCAAGAGGGGGATCGGAAGAAAGATGGAAAGGGGTCTACCTTAATGCCAGGGGTCTGGGAAATAAAATTAGTGAGCTCCAGGCAATGGTGGCAGACACTGAGATGGACCTAGCAACCATCACAGAAACCTTAGGCCACAGAGAACAATGATTGGGACCTGAGAGTCCCAGGCAATACCATGTTTAGAAGGGAAAGAGGAAAAGGCAAAGGGGGAGGTACAACCCCATATATCAGAGAGGACACAGAGGCAGTGAAGCTAGTTTTGGAACCTACTCGTGAGGGAGCAATCTTAGACCTCGTACTCTCAAATGGGGACAGTGAGAGAGGATCTTAGATCTAGAAGTGGGTAGCCATTTGGGAACAAGTGACCACCAAACAGTGTGGTTCACGATAAACTCAGCTACAGAGTCAAGCCATACAAAAGTGAGGGTTCTGGACTTCAGGAGGGCTGACTTTGGCAAGATAGGAGAGTGCCTTAGAAAAGCACTAGCAAACAGGCCAGAAGGAGGGGTGGAGCAACAATGGGGAAACATCAAAACTGCCATCACAGAGGCAGCAAGCCTTTGTGTGAAGCAAGTAAACAAATCAAAACAAAAGAAAAAGCCACTATGGTTCTTAAAAGAGGTGGCGGTGAAAGTTAGGGAGAAAAGATAGCATTTAGGAAGTATAAGGAAACACAGAAGGAGCAGGACAGAGAACTGTACCAGTTAAGGCAGAAGGAAGTAGAGGGTAGTCAGAATAGCAAAGGCCCAAACTGAGGAAAAGATAGCCAAGTCAGTTAAGAAGGGGGGATAAAACCTTTTATAGGTATATCAGGGAGTGTAGAAAGACAAAGGGAGGGATAGTGAGGCTGAATAGAATGGATGGTGGGTGGGCAGAGAGGGACAGTGAAAAGGCAGGGATACTGAATGAATACTTCTGTTCAGTATTCACAAAGGGGGAGGTGCCTAATCCAATTAACAGAAGCACTCTGGATAGGGGGTTGATCCCAGTCCTTTCACAGAAGAAAGAGTTCTGAAAGAACTCCTAAAACTGAAGATGGACAAAGCAATGGGGCCAGATGGAATTCACCTCAGAATTCTAAAAGAATTAAGCAGAGAAATTGTGACACCATTGACTACCCTTTTTAACAAATCATGGGAGGATGGTGTGGTACCTGAGGACTGGAGGAAGGCAGATGTGATTGAGGCAGGAAACTACAGACCTGTCAGTTTGACCTCTGTGGTAAGGAAAGTGATGGAATCACTTCTGAAGGAAAGAACTGTTGAGTACCTAGAGGCCAGTGGGGCATAGGACCCAAGGCAGCATGGGTTCACAGCGGGAAGGTCATGTCAGATGAATCTAATTGATTTCTTTGACTGGGTGACCAAAGTAGTAGACCAGGGAGGGGCTGTGGACATGGCCTACCTAGACTTTAGCAAGGCATATGACACAGTCCCACACAAAGATTAATAGTCAAATTAACCAGCCTGGGAATGGGTCCCAGGGTGGTAGCCTGAGTAAAACATTGGCTGGACAACAGGACACAGAAGGTAATTGTAAATGGAGTCCACTCTGAAGAAAGAGGGGTTACTAGTGGGCACCGTGAGGGTTCAGTACTGGTCCCGTCCTTTTTAATGTCTTTATAAGTGACATTGCAGAGGACTGGAAGGAAAAGTATGCCTCTTTGCAGATGACACAAAGATCTGCAACAGGGTCGATATACAAGGAGGCTTGGAAAGGATGAGAAGGGACTTGGCAAGGTTGGAAGAATGGTCAGAAGTATGGCAGCTTGGATTCAATGCAAAGAAGTGCAAAATAATGCACCTGGGAAACAAAAACCCAGGGGAAGATTACACAATGGGAGGGAGGTAGTAGCAACAACAAAAAGGAAAGGGACCTGGGGTAATCATATCAGATGACCTTAAGGTTGGCAAGCAATGCAGAAGGTGGTGGAGGGCTGAGGATACTGAGTGCATAGGGAGAGGCATCACCAGCAGAAAACAGGAAGTTGTTATCCTCTGTACAGACAGTTGGTGAGACCCCATCTGAGTATACTGTGTCCAGTTCTGGAGACCCCATCTCCACAAGGACATAGACAGGATGGAGGCAGTCCAGAGGAGGGCAACTAAAATGGTGCAGGGTCTGCACCAGAAGCCATACGAAGAGAGACTAAAGGAGCTTAATATGTATGCCCTTGAGGAGAGGGGGACATGATAGAAACGTTTAAGTACCTCAGTGGAATCAACAAAGTCCAAGCAGGTAGCATCTTTCAGAAAAGATGTGCAAAACAAGGGGCACAATTTGAAGATAGAGGGATGGCTCAGGGGCAATGAGGAAGTATTTTTTCAGAGAGAGGGTGGTGGACGCATGGAACAGCCTTCCTGAGGAGGTTGTGGGGTCTAAAACTGTGGCAGAATTCAAGAATGCATGGGACAGACGTAAGGCAATTTTTGTAGGGGGTAGGAAGAAATAGGCTGTTGGTTAAATAGGATCAGCAGCTTATCCTCTAGGTAGGGAAATGGGCAGACTAGGTGGGCCAAGCGGTCCTTATCTGCCGTCAAAGTCTATGTTTCTATGAAACATCAGGAGAGGCAATGAGGAAACAGAATCACCATGGGCTCAGCTCATGGCATCCACAGGCAAGAAACCATGAATGGGGGTGATCTCTAAATCCCCAGGTCAGGGAAGAGAGAGAGATGGGGAGCTAGGGGCAGAATTAGAAAGGGGGGTGGCAGAGGGGGAGGTTAGGGTGGTTGTAGATCAAAACCTGCCAGCTATTGACTGGGTCATTCCATTGGCCAGAAGCTGCAGAAGTCAGGCCCTACTGGATACACTGCAGCACTGCCTGCTGGTACAGCTGGTTAAGGAACCCACTAGACAGGCTGCCATTCTTGATGTGGTGCTTACCAACTGGGAAGTGGTAGGAGGAGTGAGAGTAGGGTAGCCACAAGGTCTGGCAGCCATAACGCTATATGGTTCAACCTGGTCCTTGGGGAAACTAAGCCCTCATCAAAGGCTGAAGTCCCAGATTTCAGAAAGACAGTCTTCAACTGGATGAGGGAGCTGATCCAGGCCAAGTTAGTTGGAGTGGACAGCATTAGGGATGTGGAGAAAAGATGGGGGAAATCAAGGGGGTCATTTGTGCGGCAACAAAGTCTTGCATGAGAATGATAATTGAAAGAAAAAGGTACAAGAGATCAATATGGTTCTCTGGAAAGGTCAGGGAAGCAGTAAGAGCCAAAAAGAAGGCCTTCACCAGGTACGAGGAAAAACAAGGGAAGGAAGAAAGGAAAGAGTACTGAATGAGAGCAGGAGAAACCAAAAGGGAAGTCAGAGAAGCAAAGGCAGACACAGAGCTGCATATTGTGGAGGGGGTCAAGGGTGGAGAAAAACAGTTCTTTAGATATATTAGGGAAAAAAGAAAAGGCGGGAGGAGGAAATGTTAGGTTATCAGCCCAGGGCCTTGTTAGTCGAGAGGTGACCTTCATTAATCTCTAACTGGCCATTCTTAAGTTTAAAAATGTAAGAGAAATCTAGCCCCATTCATTTCAACGGGACACGTCCTTGCGCTCTCCCTGGTCACACGTCATTACGTGCTTGAGCACAGGGTCGTGTCACCATGACCGGGGCACTCAGAAATTATCAGACTGCCTACCTCAATACAGAAATTATGAGTGAAATAACTAAGGCGTGGGCTAACATTAATTATTCAAACCAGGCTGGAATAACTATTGCTGAGAGGAGCTACCACAATGTGTGAGTGGTAGCTGCTATTAGCTATGTAGGAAAATCACTTTAAACAATGATGATCAAGCTAGCGGTCATTTCCTAACATAGAAACATAGAATTTGGCTGCATATAAGGATCGCTTGGCCCACCTAGTCTGCCCATTTCCCTACCTAATGGATAAGCTGCAGATCCTAGTTAACCAACAGCCTACTTCCATCCTACCTCCCACTAGAGTTGCCTTATGTCTGTCCCATGCATTATTGAATTCCTCCACTGTTTTTGACCCCATGACCTCCTCAAGAAGGCCGTTCCATGCATCTACAACCCTCTCCGTGAAAAAATACTTCCTCATGTTATCTCTGAGCCGTTCCCTCCTCTATCTTCAAATTGTGCCCCCTTCTTCTTGCACATCTCTTTTTCTGAAGGATGCTGCCCTCTTGGACTTTGTTGATTCCTTTGAAGTACTTGAAAGTTTCTATCATGTCCCCCTTCTCCCTCCTTTCCTCGAGGGTATACATATTAAGCTCCTTTAGTCTCTCTTCGTATGGCTTCTGGTACAGACCCTGCACCATTTTAGTTGTCCTCCTCTGGACAGCCTCCATCCTGTCTATGTCCTTGCAGAGATGGGATTTCCAGAACTGCATGCAGTACTCCAGATCGGGTCTCACTAATTGCCTGTACAAAGGGACAACAACTTCCTGTTTTCTACTGGTGATGCCTCTCCATATGCATCCCAGTATCCCCCCAGCCCTCCTTACTGCCTTCTCTCTAACCACCTGACACATGGTCGTTAAGACCCAGGAAACGACCGCCAGTGAGGTTGTTATCGCTATTATAAGGCTAATTAAATGGTATTGTTTTCAAATTAGTGGAAAATCAACTTATTATTTTTATGTTTTGGGCATCCATAGGTTGTAGAGTGAGCAAGCAACATGCTGATGTAACTCTTGGGTTGTGCTTCGGTCATGTCATGGTGACGTGTGTATACATCCGCTGTGCTGCTGTAAACAAGTGCGACCGTATAGCTTACTGGAGTTCACTCATTCGGCAGTTGCAGAAATGGAGGGTGTAACATTGTTTTCCTTTTCTCATTTTATTTTCGGTGCCTGGTTGTTATTTATTTTATGTTTCTTTCATTTACTATGCGCCTGCTCTGCTTTGCCGTGCTGTCACTTCAGTTCACCGGCGTCGTTTTTCTTAGGGACAGAGTCGCTGTGACTGTCAAAGTTCAGTTTCTACAGTACAATTTTCTTTGCTCTGACTGCCCACTATTTCTTTTATGTACCACTAATGTGCTATGCGCCTGCTATACCTTGCAGTGCTGTCACTTTGGTTCACCCGTGTGTTGCTCTGAGGGATGGAACTGCCGTGACTGTAAAACTGGAGTTTTCTTCAGCGCGGTTAAATCTTCAACATTTGTGAGGTGGTCTCACGTGTGGCTATCACATCTGGATCAGTCATTAACTGGACATTAATGATCAATCCAGTAATGAATCATGGATCACCATCACATCATGAATAATTAACTAGCCTTATAATATATGTTACTGAGCTTTCACACCATTGATCAACTTTATCCAACATCTATTCAAATGCAGATTATACCATTTTGTACACCAACCATCAGGACTTGAATATAGCAGTGAATAATATACAAAAGGATTTTCACAAAATACAAACTGCTTTACTGGATCGGAGATTACTTTTAAATGTAAAAAAAAAAAAACTGACTGATTTATTCACGAAAGATAATAGATTTTTCTAATTATAAAATATTTTCTAACAATGTGCTGAAATGTTCAGGACTATAAATTATAGTGCTGGATGCTCAATTAACATTCAAACTTCATATTGATTATATTTCTGTAACACTAAAGCGTCTTTTAGGGGCTTTTTTTATAAAAAAATAAATCACACTTAAATTTTCCGTAAAGAAAACTATTAGTTAATTCTTTGTTTCTTTCTGTTATTGAGTATGGTGATTGCATCTATAGAAATTCCACTTAGTCTATATTGGGAGTTCCTGATCCCATTTATCACGCAGCGTTAAGATTTATATCTGGATTACCATGGAAAACCCACCATTGTCAAGTATGGGCCCGATATTCAAAAGTGTGCCTGGCAATGGCGCAAGTGGTTGCTCCGTGCAACTGAGTTGCGCTGGAGCAACAAAGGGATATATTCAAAGGAGAAGTGCCATGGCGCATCTCGTCTGAATATACCACAAAATGCCCGCGGCACAAATACAATGCACCAGTGCATCCCCCAGACAGGTCTGAATACAGGAATGGGAAATGCTCCAGTGCATCAGAGATATGCCGTGCGCAAATTCCTGATATTCAGACACCAATATGCAAACGGGGCCATAACGCATGCAAAGCGCAAACGGGGCCATTTGCATGTCATTATGGCCCCATTTGCATGAGTTGTGCAGGGCTGCCCAGTTGAAATGTGCCTGGCACCCTGTACAGCATGCAGTCCCATTACCAGGTAACGCAGTAGTACCCCCTTCCCATCCCATACCTCTGATCACCGTTATAACGTAGTTTTAAAAATCCCTGGTGTTCCAATGGTTCCCCCTCCCGCCGTAACCCCGATCAACATTGTTATGTTTAATTTCCTTTCCTGGTAGTCTAGTGGTCCCCCCCACAACCTGTAACCCTGATCACCCGAAATAACTTTTTCCATTCCTAGTAGTCTAGTGGTACCCCCAACTTGTAACCCGATCACCATCATAAAGTATCATTAAATTCCTGGTAGTCCAGTGGCACCCCCACCCGCCAGAGACCCCAGCCCACCCAGCTCTCCCCGGTCACTGGTGGGTAGCAATCACCTGCACTCTACGCAGCGTCTGCTGAATTACAGCTTATAGTGCTGCAAGCTCTTTGGTTCACACTGTGGACCAATGGGCTTGCAGTGCATATTGTAACAGTTATTCACAACTTTGTGAATGAATGACTTAATTCACAAAGTTGTGAATGACTATTAGCATGCACTGTAAGCCCATTGGTCCACAGCGTGGACCAATGAGCTTGCAGCACATACTGTAAGCTGTCATTCGTGGGCAGCCGCAGAGGTATGCGGGTGGGTTTGTTGTCCACCATGGAGGGGAGCTGGGTGGGTGGGGTGCCACTGGACTACCAGGGAATTTAATTATATGTTATGACCGCGATCAGGGTTACAGGTGGGTAGGGGGGTACCACATCAGGGAATGGAAAAAGGTTATTTCGGGCCATCAGGGTTACAGGATGGGGAGAGGGTACCACTGAACCACCAGGGAATATTGTGGGTGCTTCTGTACGGTGTTCTAGGGGGGTGGAAGCCACCCACGGCTGGCAGCTGCTGTGTTGCGCATTGCATTATAGCAGCTCACCTGTGGGTGGCTTCCACTTGAGCATGTTTTTTTTTTTTTTTATCCCTCCTACCATGCACATCCCCGTCCACTCCTTTGGGCAGCCAGCCCTGCCGTTGCCTTCTCCACTGACTCGCCATCGCCCGCTGCTTCGTTGTCCCAGAGTATCCCTTCACCGGGGGGGGGGCTACAAGGAGGGGAGATCGGAATGCCGTAGCACTCCCTTGCATCTAGGCAGAGCGCGGAGAGTGCAGCCTGGAGGCATCGCGGCAGAGAGGCGCAGGGAGATAGGGCTGCTATCATCTGGTTGGTGACATGCTGTTTTCATGTTTTTCCTTGTTGGCCCACATTGCGACGCTCTTGTAGTGCCTCTGGTCTCCACCGGGGGCCGCTACAGGAGCGATCTTGCGATCTAGCCACCCCAGGAGAGAGAGCAGTCCACTGGATGCTCAATCCTCTCCTCCCCCTGCCAGACCTCGAAGACCCGAGTCCGTTCCCGGACCCAGGTCGCTGGCGTGGTTCGAGGTGTGGCATCCAGCGCCTCAACCCTCTGTGCCACCGGGCTGGCTGAGCATGTTTTTCTATGCTCAACTTTGTGCTCAGGTACGTGGCACATCTCCGGGTTGTGTCAGCATATGCGGCACACATCTCAGCTGAATATCGAGATATACCACATATGCATGGGCACGTCCCCTGGAGATGCACCGCATATATTATCTTTACGCCACGGCACATCAGGAATTGCACTGCACAATTCCCCCTTTTGAATATTGCCCCGGGCGCATTTCTTGGGTCGTGCTGGCGCAACTCCTTTGACTATCTAGCCCTATATTCAGCTGTGGGATGGGATTTATTATAGAATATAGAATTTGGAGGCAGTATAGCGCAGTGATCTAAGGCTCTGAGCTGCAGATCTGGTGACATCCAGCAGACCAGACCTGGGTTTGAATCCCACAGCTTCCACTTGCATACTGTGTGACCCTGAGCAAGTCACTTAACCTCCTTGTGCTCCCAGGTCGCTCCTGTAAAAAAGCTTTTAGCTTAGTGTGCTATACCTGGTTAGACAACTAAATAAAAAAAAAAATAGAATAGAAGGTTACAACATTGGTATCTGTTTGTATATTACTTTGTTATTGGCAAACTTCCCTTGTTTCTTATGAATTCAGTGAATATAAAACAAAAAGACTAGTATAATTTAAGATCGAGTAAGATACCAAAGTTCATCACACCTAGAATTCGTTTAAAAATAGGTGACTTTATATTATCAGTTTCTATTTCCAGGACCTGGGAAGTGCTAAAGAGTAAACTAAAATTGGGTGCAATCATTTCAATTTCACATTTTAAACAACTTATTGTCTGCCTTTTTCATTAATCCTGTGTATGCTATGGTTGATAATTAATCTCATGAATGCACCAAGTGAACTGGACCTTGACAAATGTGTAACTTAAGTGTTTTATTTTTTATTTTTATTTTTTGTATATATAGGGTGGGCTATTCAGACTGTGCCAGGCAGGGGCGCAAGCCTGGGCGCAGCGCAACTGGGATGCGCCAGGGCATGGTCCGGGCAGTATTCAACGGTGCTGCACCAAGGCTCAGCACCACTGAATATGGCACTGGGGCCGCCTGCACTGCGCAGGTTGCAGTGGCACTGCGCCAGCGCAAGTGAGGAGCAGGGGGATGCGCAAGTCCGGGTGCGCTAGATGCATCAACCACGATATTCAGTGCTGAGCATGCAAATGAGGCCATTATACACGCAAGACGCAAATGGGGCCATTTGCATGTCATTATGACTCCATTTGCATGCGGTGTGCCGATTCCCGGCGACTTCCGCCTGGCGCCCTGCCAGGCTGCAGCTGTCGGGGACCGACGCCCCCTGCCTCTCAGCAGGCAATGCGCCCCGACGCCTGATCGTGGGCATATCATATTTAAATCTCTGGTGGACCAGTGGACCTGCCCCCCCACCCGATCGTGCGCAAATAATGTAACTCCCTGGTGGTCCAGTGGACCTGCCCCCCACCCGATCGTGGGCAAATAATGTTATCAAATCCCTGGTGGTCCAGTGGACCTGCTCCCCTGCCCCGTTGCAGGTTTTAGTTACATTTACATTCCCTGGTGGTCTAGTGGACCCAATCCCAACCCGATCGTGGGCTTTGGTGTATTACAAATTACCCTGGTGGGCCAGCGGCACCCCTCTCCACCCCCTCAGACCGCCACCCGCTCCCCGGTCAGCGGCAGCTCACCACCCGCAAGCCTCCCGGCACCCGATGAATGAGTAGTATAGTACAACTGTACGCCCATTGATCCTCGTATGGCCAATGCATGACGATTGCATTGTTACAAGTCCCGAAATGTGGAATGAACCATTCACATATCAGACTGTGTAGTACAGCACGGTTCGCCATGCCCATTGGCTCACGAGTGGAACAACAGGCATACAGCCGTATTGTCACGCTTATCAGCTGTCGGCAGCTTGTGGGTGGGGAGCTGCCCAGCCGCTGACCGGGGAGGGCAGGTCTGAGGGCCGTGGAGGGTGCCGCCGACCCACCAGGGATTGATATAACCAAAGCCCGTGATCGGTTGGGGATCAGGTCCACTGGACCACCAGGGAACGTACATTTAACTAAAGCCCATGATCGGGCAGGGGTGCAGGTCCACTGGACCACCAGGGATTGCTTACACTATGCCCGCGATCGGGCGAGGGGGTAGGGTCCACTGGACCACCAGGGATAATATATTTATATGCCCGCGATCAGGCAAGGGAGGACATGACGCCCGGCCTGTGTCTAGGGAGGTTGTTGTGCACGGCAGTATGGCAGCCCACCTGTGGGTATCCCACGGCTTGCTCCTGCTTTTTACAGGCGGATCTTTGCACCCCCCTGTGTGGCGCAAGGCGGGTTTGTACCTGCATATGCGCAGCACATCCCGGGCTGAATATCGGTATGTGCCACATATGCATGGGCACACCACCTGCACTTGCGCCGCATACATTACTGGTGCACCCTGGTGCATCAGGAATTGCGCAGTGCAACATCCCCCTATGAATATCACGCTAAACATCAGCGAGGTTGCGATGATGCGAACATTGTTGCTCCATGCGAACCCTTTGAATATCCCACCCATAGTTTATAGGTTTTACCCCTGTTTTCGCCTGCCCCCCCCGTCTCAGACACACACACGCGCATGAGGAGGCACATTCACGCTGTGCTTTGTGACACCCTCCCTATGTGTCTCCCCATCCTGCCTGCACAGCCACTGATCCTCTACCCGGTGGCAATGGAACTACAGGGGGGCGCCACAACTTCCCCAGGAAAGGAGGGCTACCGTTAGGCTGCTCAATCCTGCTCCTTCCCTCCCCCCATGCCAGCTCCCAGACAACCCGGGGTCATTCCCAAACCCAGGTTGCTGGCGTGATGCGAGGTAATGCAGAATGCCTCAGCCCTCTGCGCCACCAGGCTGGCCGTATCTTAAGTGTTTTTAAATGTTTTACTTAATGTCTGTCTATAGTAATTTGTAACTGGGATGCAATTGTAAAAGAGAGTTTCCCTCAACTTGCCTTCCAATAAATTAAATTGATGATGATGACGTCCTGTGGCATCCTGGACAAATACATGAAAAAATGGGGACATTTTCAGTCCTCCTCCTTATGTCAGCATCCGGGCACAGGAATAGATGGCAGAGGGGATGGTACAAGAAGCATATCAGACCCGTCAGGAACCATCATCAGTAGTTTGCTGAAATAAATAAAATGCACTTTCTCTTCTTAGGGATGACGCACTATCACATGGAGGGTTAAGAAAAACAATGCTTTATAGATTCTGTACACTTGGTGCTGCAGACTACTATTAAGCTCTGTGTCATTAATAGCTACTCTTTAGTGCCAGTCCTTTGTTATTGTGTTGAATTAACTTTTTTTCTTTGTACATATCTTGTTATTAAAATATATTTTCTTTGTTACAGACACAGAACAAGAACAGTAGAAACAACTGCTGCATACATGAAGTATCGTTGTGGAGAAGCTGCCTTGCAATACAAAACAGGGTTACAATATATCTAATTGTCTGTCTATTCCCAGTTGTATGACATATTCTAGTAAAAGAAGTATTTACCATATTATAGATTGAGGGAGCGCTCCTTTGCCTTGTGCGTGAGACATCTCTTATTCTGTGAAGAATGTCTCATGTGCAGACGCCCTGGAAATGGGCATGTTCCGGGAACAGTCTTTGAAAAAATATATATTATTGATTGCTCTCGATCAATAATATATTAATACGTCCCCCGTCACCACTCGTTCCTGTATTAGAGTGATTTCACTTGCCTTCGGCTTAAGCCAGAACAGTTCAGCTTTGCTGTTCTTGCTCCAGCCAAAGGCACGTGAAACCACTCTTATGCAGCAACAAGTAGCTCCAGGGGACATATTAACATATGATTTAAGTTAGCTGTGATTTTTTTCCATCAGATTCATTTGAATCATTAGGTCTTGCCACAAGGTAATGGGTGCATTAATTTGAGTTAGCCAATTTTAGTAACTGCCTTCCTGGCCAACAGCAGAAGGATATTCAATATAATTTTATTGTGCTGGGGGGATCTAGATCCCATCGGTAGGTCCACGATGAGCAACATTATTTCGGTTAACTGTGTATCTCCTCCAAAAATATCTCTTCATTCCTGCTGTAAGGCCAGGAAGAATGGAGTCAGTCAGGAGCATGACCAGAAAAAGCTCTACGATGCCAGTTCGACAACTAAGTTGTTGACTGCCATCACAGTGACGGATTTGTGTTGACTGTAACTTGCGTCGATATAAACTGACTGGAGACCCCAGCTGTTTTTTCATCGCTTCACTTGATCAAACCCCATACGGGGGCTCTGCCCTCACCCCTGATGTCTACGATTCTAACTCCGAGTCAGAGTTGGATCAGGAGGGGGTACAGGACTGGGAGACAGGGTGCCGAGGTCTCGGATGAACTATTTGAACGAAAACGCTGATGTTGTCGGCATCAACGTTTTTTCTGTAATAGTGTCGCCATACAGTGGGCATACCACCAGAAAATATTTGCATGGGTGGTCACTGGGACTCTGCACTGCCTTTAGCAGACAGCTGTGAAGTGGGGAATCTATTTCACCGGTCTGGCAGATGTAAGAAAAAAATTTAATAATAGTTTTCCATGAGAACTCCTTCCACTGATGAGAGGAAGCTATTTTATTAACTTCACCTAAATGATGTGACCGCTGCTTATCTGTGATAACAATACTGAGGTCCTCCTCCCATGTAGGGTCAATATGTTGCACTGATGTTCCCTGGAGTTCTAAAAGAGCCAGGTAAATCCTCAAAATTAAGTGCTTGGTGGTTCCTAACCCTTTAAGTGCTTGTTGTATAAGCTTTAATAGTAAGCAAAATCCTCTGCCACTGGCCATGCTGCCCTCAATTGAAGATACTGAACATAATGTTGTCTAGGGATGCCAAAAGCAAGACTCGGTTCCTCAGGTGTTTTAAAGCAGCAGTGCAAGAATCCAGTGAAAATTCTGACCTATACTTTTTTATTATATTTTAGGTTGCCTCTTCTCTACTGACTTGTATGACACCCTTCTTTCCACAATTTCAGTCTGCTTTAGTACTTTTTTTTTACATCTGAAATAATAAAAGGAGCGCTCCTGCCAGACCGCCGGTGCAGCAGTTGGATTTCTGCTTGCAACGCCAGCGACCCAGGTTCGGGAGCGAACCCGGGTCACTGGAGGGCCGGCCGGGGGGAGAAGGATTGAGCGTCCCAGGGACAGCTCTCCTTCTCCGGAGGTAGGGTAGGGGACTGGTCCGGCGCCTGCTGGCTCCTAGCAGAGGCTGGGAGTATCACAGGACGCATGGCCCAATACTAACTGGGGGAGGAGCGGACGTCGGCGTATGCTGTGACGTCACTACGCTGCCCCCAACAGAAAGCTAGGAAAATTGCTCGCTGGCCCTCCGGATGATGGCTCTCTGCTCCTAAGAGCCTCCAGTGCCTTCCCGGTGCCTCCTGTTCCCCAGCAGCACCCCCGGGCCCTAGAAAGATGTGCTGGGGCTACCCTCCCCCGGTGCCTTCCCCCTCGGAGGAGAGGGACCCGCCCGGTGAAGGGATACACTGGATATCCCGGGTCGGCTAAGCATCTGGGGACTAGAGGAGGGCCGGGCAAGGACAGGAGGGGCCTGGGGGAACTTGTCAGAGCCTGAAGGAGTGGAGGACCAGCGTGCATGGGGGTGGAAAAATAGATAATACAAAAAAAAAAAGGAGCGCTCCTTTTAATATTGCTCAGAATAGGTTTTCATCACTATTCCCAGCTGTTTTTGAACACCTACTGTTTCATAAGGTCATGGAGCACTGCCTACTTCATGCTAGTTCATTTTAGTCACAACAGAAATTATTTTAAATAACTGATGTACAAAAACAGCCGAAAATACTGATGAAAACCTGGTCCAAGCCATATTAAAAGGAGCGCTCCTTTTATTATTTCAGATATGAAAAAAGTACTAAAGCAGACTCAAATTGTGGAAAGAATGGTATCATACAAGTCAGTAGATAAGGGGAAATCTAAAATAGAATAAAAAAGTATAGGTCAAAATTTTCACTGGATTGTTTCACTGCTGCTACCCAGTAGAAACTGAAAGACATTTTTTACTTTGTAGGGCCCATTGGGCCTACTGGGTGGGCCCATCTGATGTAGCCATGCTCTAAATGTGCTGGGAGAAAGGTGTCTACATGGGGAGGAAAATAAAGCAGGAACCTGACCTGTGTTAGGTTCTTATTATTCAGAATTTGTTTATACCAGAGTTTCACTGTGTGGGAGGCATGTGGGCTGTGCTCCTGGTGTGCCCCTGTAGGGAACTGTGTTGTAAACAACACTTTTGCAAAATCTGACAGATTCCCCCTCTACTAACTCTAAAGCTTTCTAGTGGGCTGAGTATGGGGGGATTATCCAGTAGAATGCCATACAAAGCTGTGCTGCTAAGTGATATAACTCCAGATGTGGTAGTGCCAACCCCCCTTTTATCTTCAGGAGTTTCAGAATTGAGAAATGAACTCTAGGATGTTTCCCTTGCCATAAAATCTCGATATTAACTTGTTCTAAGTCTGTAATAATTTTTTTGGGGGGGATCAATGGGTCTGTGCCAAATACAGCAGCCGAGGGAGAATGTTCATTCAGATACTGTGTACCCTCTGGATAAGTGAATTAACTTATAATAGAATGTGTTCATTGTACAAAGTTTTTATTTTTTAACAATGAAAATGATTAACCACATGGAACTGGATGGCTCAGGGGACTGGTAGCAGGTTAAAGAACCTTTTGCCTCTATGACATGGGTTCAAATCCAGCATAGGTCACTAGTGTTCAAAAGCCATTATCATTTGAGGGCTGTCCAGTGGCCTATGTGAAATGAGTTGTGGTGGACTCAGTCCAGTTCCCAGTGGGCAGGGGTCCACATCACAAAACCACCCACACAACAGGCATTAATTGGCACCCTTGTTGGCAGTCTCACATAAGAGGCGAAGGATTGAATGGGCATGGAGTCTGAACTGCCCTCTCACTTATATGGTGGTCCCTCTATGGCAGGGTTGAGGCACATTGGTGGGGCAGTGTAAGGAAGCTTGCACTGTGATTGCCTGTGCCGTACCCGTCATGTGGATAAATAGCGGACTTCGGGTTCCAGTGCTGTCAATTCAGCAGCTTTCACGAGCACCAAATTCACACACAGAAAAAAACGACTAACTCCAAAAAAAAAACGGTAGCTGTTAAAGGGACCACCCATTTATTCAATACAGACCTAAATGTAAAGATCCGTGCAAATAAACAACTATACAAATAAACGCTAGGTAAAGTGCTAACTGCAAACGCAGACTGATATTCAAAAAACACCACTATCAACAGACGGCCAACCTGAATACATCATAATAAAATTTGCATATTAAAAAGCTATATCACCACTTATACCAGTGTTATTGTTTGAGTGGTGATGTAGCTATTTCTAAGCATGGTCAGAACACCAGAGTCCACTGCAGCACAATGCATCATTTTTCTTTTGTATTGGTGATGGCATATTAGGTCATTTTATCCAGCATAAAATACAGGAAATTACATAACCAATCATTCTATCCAGAATAATACACAGGAACTGGCATATTGGGTAATTGTACCCAGAATAAAAAATAGGCAATTAAATAATTGGTAATTTTATCCTGAATAAAACACAAGCAATAAAATAATTGGTGATTTTATCCAAAATAAAAGTAGGAAATTAAATAATTGGTCATTTATCCAGAATAAAATACAGGCAACGACATTCAGGCAATCAGTCATTTTTTTTCAGAGCAAAATACATGAAATGACAGAATGAATAATTTTATCTAGAGTACATGAAATTATATAATAGATCATTTTATCCAAAATAAAATATAGGAAAATATATAATGGGTCATTTTATCTTGAATAACATATAGGAAATATCATAATCAGTCATGTTATCCATAATAAAATAAAGGCAAGGGCACAATGGATCATTTTATCCAGAATAAAATGCAGGCAGCAGCATAATCAGTCATTTTATCCAGAATAAATTATAGGAAATTACATAATTGGTCATTTTATCCAAACTAAACCAATCTAACTGGTCAGGAACATGAACTATGAAAGTGATGACGGTCTTGGACGAAGTCCTAGTCCCCCTGACTGACCTTCTAAACTGGTCTCTATGCCTGGGTCAGTTCCCATGTGCTTAGAAAACTGCTGAAATCACACTCATACATAAGAGTGGGGACCGGTCCACCCCCAACAATTACCGGCCAATCTCCATCCTCCCCCCACTCTCTAAAGCCCTTGAAAAAGTGGTGTTGATCCAGCTCTCTGAATACCTAACCAACTCCGACATTATGTGCCCAGAGCAGCACGGTTTCCGACCAGGACACAGTACAACCACGGCTCTCCTGGAATTCTCTCAACACCTGCATGCTGCTCTTGACTCTGGCAGCCTTGTAGGAGCAGTGTTCATTGACCTCCCCACGGCCTTTGACACTGTCTGTCATCCCCTTCTACTCGACTCTCTCCATCAACTTGGCTTCTCTGGCGATTCCATTTCCTGGTTCTCTAGCTACCTCTCTGCTAGATCCCAGCGTGTCAAGATCAGCGGCTCCCTCTCCAGCATTCTTCCCGTTCGCTCCGGGGTCTCTCAGGGCTCCATACTGGGTCCAATACTTTTTAGTCTCTGCTTCAACACCTCCCAGCTCATGTACCAGTAAAATGCTCCTCTCGCCAGTGATGCAGTCCCTCGTTGCCTCATCCCAATCCACCTCCCTCATTATCCCTCCAGCAAGCTTACATCAAGCCGAAGGTGGTTCGGCGACCACAGACTGGTCATTAACCTAAAGAAAACCAAATCAATGCTCTTCTCCCACCACCAAAATTAAGCTAAAAATACACCCCTCTTGATTATCCCCAGCACTCTGCACCTGCTAGAACAAGTGACCACATACAAGTGCTTAGGCATCACATTCGGTACTGCCCTCTCCTTCCACACCCACATTAATGCCCTGTCAGCCGCCATTAACTCTCGGATTGGCCTGCTATACCGGCACAGGGAATGCCTGCCTCAGGTTGCCCTAAGGCTGGCCATCACCTCCTCCGTCTTGTCCCTCATGGACTATGGCTTGCCCATATAGTTGCTGCTGACAACACTGCCCTCTCCAAAATCCAACTCTCCATCAATAAGGCCTGTAGGCTCCTGACCGGTGCCCCCAGTCGAACTCACACCTGCCTTCTCTATACTACCACCAATCTGCTCAACTTTGAGGAATGACTGCTCTACCAGACCTGCCTTCTTGCTAAGAAATCACTGCTAGGACTCCCCCCCACCCCCGGGTCTCCACCTCCCTACAGCAGTCATCATCATCCGTCACCACCTGTAGCTCTGTTAAGGCCACTTTCAAGGTGCCCAGAACCAAGACCTCTCTTGCCCAGAGATCCTTCCTCTACCAAGCCCCCACCTGGTTCAACTCCCTCCCTAGCTGCATCTCCAACTTGCCAAAAATTGGCTCCTTCAAAATAACCCTTCAGAACCATATCTTTAATACCTGCTGTTGTAGCTGCAACTAACCCCCTGTTGTAACCTGTGGTACCCGCCTGCCTTGCCCCCTGGCTCGACAACGTCCACTGGACAGCCTCTCCCTTCCCCAGACCCACTTCTTCCCTACTAGGTCCAAACAGGGATGTAACCCACTGTCTTCTCTGAGGACCTACTATATCCATGAGTGTAACTCAAAATTTTGTAACATTATGTAACCTAAGTAACATACAAACTACTACATTATGTAACCTAAGTGTATCTATGTTAAATGTTCCTTTTACTGGACCTGTAATGTTATCCTCAGTTTTAATCTGCACTGTAATAACTGTTGTGATGTCTGCCCCCCCACGACGATGTGCCTTTGTAAATGAGTCTCTGACTCAAAGGTTGTAAACCCGATTTGTAATGAATAAATAAATAAAGAATACTTGATTCGTTTTCCTTGGCAATATTTGGATTCCTCTTGTTCAGATAATGTACTCAGCCCTTTCTCCACTCCTAAGAATCAAATTATTGCCACATATCATGAACCAAGTATAATATGATCATTTCAAGGGTTTGCAGTGCACCTGTAGAGCAGGTATAAATCGGTGTGCAGTGACCATATTCAATTAGGGTTGTTCCTTTCACAGGTATACAAAGCGAGTACTAATAAAGGCTTAGAACTTGTGTTTTGCTGGCTGCCTCCTCCTGATGCAGACCCATATGCTGACGCCAGTTCGACATGTCTATCACGAACGACATCACAGCAACAAAGTGACAGGTAACTATAATGTCACTGCAGGACCCCGGTACTGCTTTCTCGGGGTCTTGTACCCCCCCCCCAAATCAACTCTAACTCAGAGTTGATTATATTAATTATGGGGGGTGCAGGGGGCAGAGCAAAAAGTGTTTTCAGATGGATTTATGCCAACTGCAATTGCGGTCGACATAAATCCGTTGCTGTAATGTCAGTCAACAGCAATGTTGTCGAACTGGTGTCGTAGAGCCATGCAGATCGTACTGGAATTGTAAGCATGAGTTTTGTTTTATCTCAATGGGCTTGTTTTATATACAAAACGTTATTAAATAATAAACAAATATCCACTCCCCGGCCTAAGTGGGCGTTGATATTTTGTAAAGCAGATATGCTACAGAATGACTTCTGGATAAATACCTCCAATGTGGACATGCTGAAGCTAAAATCCAAGGCTCTCTGCTGAGTGACCCATTGCCAAAGACAACCAAATACATGGACTGACCTTGTGGTGCAGCAGCAGAACATGCCTCTGCCCTCTGGGAGAAAATATAACTTTTTTTGCCTTTGATTTATCTCCCTTGCTCTCCTGATGGTCCCCATCTTGGTGATCCTCCCCAGCCCAGTCACCCACCATCCCTGGTCCTACCCCCTAGCGCCCACATGACTTAATCCTTGTAGTGAGGATGGAGAGGGATCCCGAAGCAGGATCCAGTGTGGGTGCTTGGTTCACGGTGCTAGGCCTGCAGGAGGACCATCTTCCTCCCATATGACCAGAGTGTTTTTCCTCTGATTTTCTCCGTCCCATCTCCGCATGCAGTGGCACACTACGTCTTTTGCTGGCATACCCCGTCCAACTAGGCTTCCTGATTGTCTGACACCTAGCTCCCGCTGGGTGTCAGGCATGCTGCAGGAAGTGTGACCTACCCTCCCCAGGGCAGCAGTCCTCCAGATGCTTAATCCCCACCGTCGACCACTGGTGACTTCAGTTTGCTCCATGGTCAAGGTTCAGGGAAACCTGCAGAAATCCTGCCTTCACTGAATCCCCTACAGGCTGACAGGTGGAAGGTACAGACTGGCACCACAGATGGGAAGAGACAAACATCTTTAACCTGGAGAGCTTGCCATGGGAGGCAAACTACAGGGTATACACAGTGGCCCAGCTGCGACGGGGGTGGGGTGGGAAGGTTGCCAGTGGCAGCCTGAGCGCTGGACAGCTGCAAGGCCAGAAATACTCCAAAATGTTCTACTTTCCAAACCAAATTCAAAGGTAATGAGTCGATAATACAATATGCAAATGTGAGCTAATTACGTGTTTTGCACATCAAACCACCAAAGTTGTTTTTGCAGGGGAAGTTCAGGTTGGTTGAGAATTTTAAGACCAGACAGATATTTGGGAGCTAGGGAGGTTGGGTGGTGCAGGGTGTCCAGTCCAGTTCTATTTCAACATGAAATCCTACTTGATTAGGTCTAACTAAATGTCTGGCTCCCAGACTAGGTCCCCCCTCCCCCCATTAACGTTACGGAAGATGTGATATTGCTATTCTGGACTCCTGCCGTTTGGTAAACAGCCCCACAGTAGTGGACTCCCCGCTGGGGACATTATTATTATGTTCACGCTAGTTTATAGCATGACAATCAAGTCCTGTACAAGCAGTCCAATGCCTTCACAGAGCAATGCAGAGCTGCAGGCTCACCCTGCTACACAGCGTGGCCACCGCCAACCTTGCAAAAGACACTTCCAGCTACCAACCAAAATGAACAGTCATCAAACTAGCAGAAGAATCAGAAAGGGCAAGTCTGACTCCCAGCCATTGCCAATGTCAGCTTCTTCTGAGCCATTCTCAGCCTCCTTACTTGGCTCCTACCATCTGAGAAGCAGCCTGTGTTTTTTAAGTGTGTGTGTGTGTGTCCTGTGTCTACCCAGTGTTAAAGATGGGAGGAATTGAAACAGGCATTTTATTTATTTATTTATAACCAGGAAAAGCTCCATTGAGTTGTGCTCATTTGCAAGGGGGTCCTGGTTAGGACAGTAACAGAACAGAAAAAATACAATGATTACAAAAGAGGCAAGACACAAGACAGTACCAGATTTACAAACAGTGGGTACACTGGAACATGGAGTAGTGTTAAACAGAAGCAAGGAACATAAGTATAATATGCACATAATGTAGTAAAAAAAAACAACCAAAAATGGCACGTTGATACGAAAAACAAATTGACTTAAAGAGCCACCAATGCCTCGAGAAGAACTTTGAAAAACATAATATTTGGACACAAAGCAGCTTATATTTCTCATTAGCTCTGTATTTCTTATCTCCATTATTTATTACTGAGGTCACATTCCTGAAAATGGGATAGTTGTTCCTTTAGGGTTCATCAGCTCCTATTGCTTTTTCCCAACCTGAGGCCAGATATCCGGAAGTTAGCGCTGACACTAACGGATATTTGCACGCACTTTCGGGGTTTGCACCCATTTTAGGGGTAGGCTATATTCAAAGGCTCCTACAGTTGTTGTTTCACCTGGTAAAATAAAGATGATTGATATAGAGTATAGGCAAAACCCATTAGTGCACAGGCGATAATGTAACAATGAGCCCATGCAAATGAGGAGGTCTCCTCCTACATATGGGCGCAGTGACAATTTCAAAGGTGTGCAATGGTGGTAAGTGTCAGTGGCTCAGTAGGTAGCACACTCGCCTCTGAGGCCGGGAGATCAGAGGGCTGTGGGTTCAGTTCCCACATCTGGCACTTGGGTTAATATCCCAGTACTGACACTGTAGTGCAGCATGAGAGGGGTGCTGCACTTCTGAGGTGCCGTCTTTCTGATGAGACGTTAAAACCGAGGTCCCATCTGCCTGGATTGGTGGTAGTTCAGGTGGATGTTAAAGATCCCATGGCACTTATCGAAAAGAGTAGGGGAATTTCCCCGGTGTCCTGGCCAAATTTCCCTCATTCACTATAAATACCACCAACAGCTTAATCTGGTTTCAAAGTCAGTTGGCATTCATCTGTATCCCCCTCCCCCGGGTCGTGCCTGAAAATAGGCAGGATTTGTCTAGTGCACTTACCCGGTCAACAAAAGCTAAATAAAATAAAAGTGGCCCCCAAAGTGGTGCTATTTAACACCTCTGAAAACCTCAACTTAACTAGTCGCTAAATCTGTGCCCCCACTCCACTGATGGTGGGATGGCTGCAGTGCAGCCACCCACCCCCAATTACCAGCACACCAGCAAGGATGCAGACCCTAGTGTCTAGTGGCATCCCCGCCCTCCAGTCGCTGTCCCTGTAGTTATTTGATGTTTCCCTGGAGTCTAGTGGCACCCCCACCCCCGATCACCCATCCCTAGATGACAGTCATTTCCCAGTATCTAGTGGCACCCCCTACCCCCAAATCACCTGTCCTGTAAATTATTACCGTATCCCTGATTTTAGTGCCCCCCACCACTGACCACCATCCCATACATGACAATAGTTTCCTGGTGTTTAGGGGCACCCCCCAATTACCTGCCCTCATTGACAACTTTTCCTCTGGTTTCTAGAAGTCACCCCCCACCCTGTTCACCCATCCCATGTTAGAAAATATCTTCCTGGTAATTAGCAGCACCCCCATCCCCCCAGTCACCCATCCCATATTAGGAAATAGCTCCCTGGTGTCTAGTGGTGCCCCCTACCTGAACACCTGGCCCATGTTCCGTATACCATGCCTAGTGGCCTGTGGCATCTCCACTACTCGTCGACACATGGGCCAGCAAACAGTAGTGGTCAGGGCCTCCCCACCCACCTCTCGCACTAGTACACCATTTACCTCTGTCAGGTGAGCAGGGCTGTTCCATGAATTAATATGGAAATAGCACAGCCCTCCTCTCACCTACTCAGCTGTCTGTGGTATGACCTGACAGTGTGCACACGTGTATTGTACTGTATGCTGTATGCATACACACTGTCAGCTCATACAGTGGCCAGATGAAGAAGGGAGAGAAGGGCTGTGTTGGTCAGCATGTCAGGATTTGTGGAACATCCCTAGTGACCCTGGTGGGGGGATGGGTGGTGCACTGAGTGCAGGCGGGGCGGTGGGGAACTGCAGGACCAGCACATGTGTCAACAGGCATTTGGGGGAGGAGGGGCAGCGGTACCACTGGTATATGGAACACGGGCCAGGTGTTTGAGTGGTGGGGGCATCACTAGATACAAGGGAGATGTTTCCTAACACAGATGGGTGACCTGTGTGGGGGGTGCACCACACACCAAGGAGATATCTCCTAATATGGGATGGGTGATGGGGGTTGGGGTGCAGCTAGACACCAGGAGATATTTCCTAACAAGGGAATGGTGACCAGGTGAAGGGGTGCCACTAGATACCGGAAAGGTTGTCATTTAGGACGGGGTGATCAGGAAGTGGAGGATGTCACTAGACAGTGGGATACAATTGTCATTTATAGGATGGGTGATTTGGGGGGTGGGGGGGTGTCACTAGACACCAAGGAAATGATTGTCGTCTATGAGATTAGTGATCGGGAGGCGGGGGTACCACTGGACACCAGGGAAACGATTGTCATTTAAGGGATGGATGATCAGGGGGTGGGAGGTCCACTAGCTGGGTGATTGGGGGGGTGCCACTAGACACAAGGGAAATGACTGTCATTTACAGGACATGTGATCAGAAGTGGAGGGGTGTCACTGAACATCAAGGATACAGTAATAAGTTATGGGACAGGTGATTGGGGGTCGGGTGCCACAGGACCCCAGAGATATGGTAATAATTTATGGGATGGGTGATTGGGAGGTGGGGGATGCCACTGGGCACCAGGGATATGGTAATAATTCATGGGACAGATGATTGGGAGGTGGAGTGCCACTGGACACCAAGCATATGTTAATAATTTAGAGGATGGGTGATCAGGGGGTTGGGGTGCTACTAGACACCAGGAAAAAGGTTGTCATTTATAGGATGGGTGATTTGGGGGGTGTCACTAGACACCAGGAAATGATTATGCGTTTATGAGATTGGTGGTCGGAGGCGGGGGTGCCACTGGACACCAGGAAACCGACTGTCATTTAGGGATGGATGATCGGGGTGGAGGTCCACTAGCTGGGTGATTGGGGTGCCACTAGACACAAGGGAAATGATTGTCATTTACACGACAGGTGACCAGAAGTGGAGGGTGTCACTGAACATCAAGGATACAGTAATAAGTTGTGGGACAAAGGAATGGGGGTGGGTGCCACAGGACCCCAGGGATATGGTAATAATTTATGGGATGGGTGATTGGGAGGTGGGGGATGCCACTGGGCACCAGGGATATGGTAATAATTCATGGGACAGGTGATCGGGAGGTGGGGTGCCACTGGACACCAAGCATATGTTAATAATTTAGAGGATGGGTGTTCAGGGGGTGGGGGTGCTGCTAGACACCAGGGATGACGTGGCAGGCACCCACAAGAGGGGACCAAAAGGTCCACTGCTTCCCATGCAAACGAGCCCATAATGGGCATGCAAACGAGCCCATAATGGGCATGCAAATGGCCCTGTAGCGCTTGCATGCCTAATGGGCTCATTTGCATGGTGCGGCTGAATGTCATGCCATGGCTCCCAGCACTATCTGGTCCCGGAGCAAAATTCCCTGTGGGCTGGATACAGCCCAGATCCATGTTGGGGCAGCGCAGTTTGACTTAGTGCTGCACCAACAGGGGCTGATATTCAGTTGGATAATACTGGTCCGCTATTCGACTGAATATAGCAGCCTCTGGGCCCAAGCGTGGTGCTCCCATTTTTGTATATCTGGAACCTGATGTCATAATACTCTGTTTGTGACATCACAGTTATCCCCATAGCAACAGACTGTGATGTCACAACGTAGCATTATGAGTTCAAGTAAGGAACACACTATAGAGGCAGAGGAACTCTAAGGGATAAAGATCTTGTTTTTGTGGGAATTTCTTCAGTAATAAATGAAGACGAAAAATCTATAGAAGACAGATGAAATGCAAGCTGAACTGTATCTATTATGTTTTTCAAATTTTCCCCAAAGGAATCAGATACTCTATAAATAGTAGCAATCAAATTACACCGAGTTAAAGCAGAGGTATTTGTTAGCAAAAAAATTCAGCACATAAATTTTAGCGTTAATATATTGCTGATGTAATTAGACTTATCAATATATTTTCAGTTCTCTAAAATGTTTCTAAAACAGCTTTTAGTACCAGTTTTATAATTACTCAAGTCATTAAAGATGGCCACCACAAGCTATTTTTAAAATCCCTTCCCTTTAGGCATCATTACTAAACAACTATCGGATTAATTTTTTTTCCACTAACAAATACTATTCCAAAAGTTTCACCAGGAAAGACATACTGAGCTGATAATGGCTTATTTCCAGATGCATCCTGGGAGCGAGAGGTAGGGGAGATAGTACATGGGGAGAAAAAACAAATAAATAGGATTAACAACTTTACAAAACAGATGTCATGTACAGCAAGCCATACAGTACATCAAAGGAGTTTAATCATAAAAATTGCAATGCAAATTAGTACAACAGGTACCTGTAGTAGATAAAAACTGAGCTTTGATCGGCAGGGGGAAATTACTCATACAGGTACAAACGGGGGGAGGAGGGGAGCAAATAGACTAGGGCAATATGAGTGGGGGGGGAGTCAAGAGTTAGAAGGTCATGGGCAGTTACAGGTGGGAGTAGAAACGTCACAAAGAAGAGACATAAGGAAGAAAGCAGAAGAGGCAGAATAGACTGACGGGAAGGGTGGCCCAGAGTTTAGGAAAGAGATACAAGAAGGCAGGTTGACCAGCAGTAGGTTTCCTAGAAGGACTAAAGGGTGAATGGGAAACATTACTGCGGGATGGGTAAGAGGAAGGAGGGAGAGGATAGTAGGGAGCTAAGGTGGAGGGAAGGGAACCAAACCAGAATTTGGATATATAGGAGGCACAATAAGAAAGGCACCTGGCATCAAGAGAGGGGAGAGAAAGGGAAGAGTAGAGTGAGCAGTGATGGGTACAAGAGGGATAGTCTAAAGCAAAATGACAAAAAGAGCGAATGAGGGGGTCAAGTCTGGCAAGGGAGGACTTGGGAGCTCCACTGTAAACTATGTCACCAAAATCGGAGATGGGAAGAATCATCTTTAAAACAAACTCTCGGCAGGCAGGAAGCAGGGTTCCGACTTTGCTCCTGTACAGTGCACAAACTTGGGGTGGAGCTTATGGTGTATGGCATCAGTAATACACCAAGACATCAAGATGACGGTCCAGGCAGACCCATCAAGGGTGTAGTATAAAGGGAGAGAGGTGAGTCCGGTAAGTCTCTGTTGGGTGCCAAAAGTCATGGAGACTGTTTTACAGTTGGTTTGACAGGAACCTCTGCTGAATATTGTCAAAATCCAGCTGTGGCTGGGAAGTAAGGTCCTGGGACGAGGAGCCAGATGAAAAAAAGCACTGTATCATCAGCATACATATGAATGGACGTAGCAGAACAGACAGAAGGGAGGTCGTTCAAGAATATGGAAAAGAGAACAGTGCCCAGGACAGACCCTTGAGGGATGCCTGAGAAGATGAGGTGTGGGAAGGAAATGTAGCTTCCGACCTGGACAGCTTAAGACCTACCCTCAAGGTAGAAGCAAAACCAACTGACTGAGGAGTCAGAAAGATCCACTGCTTTAAGTTTATCCAGAAGGAGGGGACAATGTCAAAAACTTCACCAAAATCAACAAATACAGCAGAGGTGATCTGTCCCTGATCCATACCTTAGAGGATGCAATCAGTGAGCTGGAAGAGGGAGGAGGAAGTGGAGTGGATTTTTGAATCTAGACTGGAAAGAGGTGAAGAAGGAGGAAGAGTTTAAAAAGGAGGAGAGCTGAGAAAGAACCAGGTGTTCCTGTAACTTAGCGAGGGTGGGAAGGAGGGAGGTAGTCTGAAAGTTGCCAGGAGAAGAAGGACCACCACCTTTTGGGGAGAGGGGTGACAGTAGCCTGCTCCCAGGCTTCTGGGACAGTGGCAGAGGAAAAGAGAGGTTGAGGAGTAGTGAAATAGGCAGTGTGATAACAGGAGCAGAAAGAAGCAGAAGCTTAGGATTGAGGCCATCAGGGCTACCTCGGTGACAAGGATTAAGGGCTAGCAAAGCCTTAAGGGGAGCAAACGGAGTGGTAGAAGAGAAAAAGAGAGAGGGGAGACAGAGGGAAGAAAAGGAGGAGGGCAAGGAAATGAGAGGGAGAGCACAGGTATGGAAGTAGAAGTTAAAGGAAGAGGCAACAGTAGAAGTGCCAGAGATGAGAGTGTCAGCAGCCTTTAGAACAGGGGAAGGAGACTATGTCAAAAGGGAGTAAAGGGAATGTATAACCTTCCAGAACTTGGAGGGGTGAATAATGTTGTTCCAGAGTATGGTTGCAAAGTACTCAAACTTTGCAAGCATGATGACTTTGGTACAGATGTTGTGAAGGTGCCGATAGTTGGTCAAACCAGCTGGGGAGCCAGTGATCTTATAGGATCGCCGGGCAAGGTCTGTTATGGAAGCAAGCTAACAACTCGTCTGTTATCCACGGAAGATGGGTGTCCCCTACTCTGGATTTCATCAGGGATGCATGATTCCATACAGCCATAAATTTGGCCTGAACATATTGGAGAGCATAATTAGTATTAGTGGCAGCAGCGATGGGGGACCAATCAGATACCCACAGGTAAGCTAGGAGGGGAGCACAAAACCAGTGACCTAAAGGACCCGAGACGTATGAATTTAGGGTGGCCTCTGGATGATGTATCTTGTGCACACTGTAAACCATATGATGGTGACTGAGGGTATCAGGAAGGATACATGCATCCACAGTATGGTGGGGATGAGATGGGAAGACCCAATCTAATAGAGACTGATTTAAAGATTTAAAATTCAGATGTGTGGGGTCAGAAATCAGTTGAGTCAATTGGAGGGATTTTATGTTTTGGGAACATTTATTTGTAGTGGGGGAGAGCCAATTTATAGTAAAGTCACCAAGGATATGCAGCTCACCTCTGCAAGAATTGGAACAGGTAGAGAAGCTCAGTAACTAGAGCAGGGGACATACCAGGGCAATACAGAAACAGAATTTAACATAGAAACATAGAATTTGCTGGCAGATAATGACTGCTTGGCCCACCTAGTCTGCTCGTATTTCCCTGACTATAGCATCATCGAAGAGTCTACTTGATCTCTGGCCCATTCACCCACCCCAACTTCCCTTTCCCCAAGATTCTCTTATGCCTATACCATGCATTCTTGACCACCACCACCATCACCACCACCGTTTTTAACCCCACCACCTCCACTGGAATACTATTCCAGGAATCCACCACTCTTTCTGTGAATCATGCCTGCTTGTCCTTGAGCACCTTTTTTCTAAAAAAAAATACTTCCCTCCTGTACTTAATTTACCCGTGAGGCATTTAAAGGCCTCTATTATATCCCCCTTCTCTCTTCCAGGGTGTACACGTTTAGGTCCTTAAGTCTCTCCTCGTAGGGCTTCTGATGCAGACCCTGCATCATTTAGTTGCCTTCCTCTGGATCACCTTCACTCTGTATATGGTCTTCTGAAGCTGTGATGTCCAGAACTGGACACAGTACTCTAGGTGAGGTCTTACTAGCGATCTACACAGAGGCAACACCATCTCCCTCTTTCTGCTGGTGATACCTCTGCCTATGCACTTCAGCATCCAACTAGTCTTCCCAACTGCCTTGTTGCACTGTTTAGGGCATTTGATATGATTACCCCCAGGTCTCTTTCCTGTTTGGTGGTTCAGTACCACTCCATCCATTTTGTACTCTGCCACTGGGTTTTCGTGTCATAAGTGCATTATTTTACACTTTTTCACACTGAAACCCAGCTGCCATACCCATGACCACTCCTCCAGTTTTCTCAGGTCTCTGCTCATCCACCCCCCACCCCCGGAGTGTCCACCCTGTGGAGAGAGAGATTTTATTTTTATCTGCAAAGAGACATACTTTCCCTCCCACTCCTCTGCAGTGTCACTTAAAAAGACATTAAAGAGGACCATCCCCAGTACTAGTCCCTGAGGCAGTCACTCTCCCTTCCTTGGAGGGAACTTTGTTTACCACCACCCTCTGCCGCCTATTCCCTAACCAATTTCTTACCCAGTTTACCACCTTTGAATTTACTCCTAAGCTACTCAGCTTGCTTACTAGCCTTCTGTGTGGAGCGGTGTTGAAAGCTTTATGGAAATCTGGGTAGGCCAAGTCCACTGCTCCACCCCGATCTAATTCCTTTGTCACCCAGTCAAATAAATCTATCAGATTTGTTTGACATGACTCCCCCCCCCACCAGTGAATCCATGATGCAGCCTCAGTCTTGCAACTCACTGGATTCCAGATAAGTCCACAATCCTTTCCTTCAGCAGTGATGCCATTAACTTTCCCACCACAGATGTCAGGCTAACTGGCCTATAATTGCCAGCCTTTTCCCTGCTACTACTTCTGTGAAGTGGGACTACATCTGCACTCCTTCAGTCCTCTGGAACCACTCCTGTTTCCAATGAGCTGTTAAATAGGAATGTCACAGGTGCAGTCAGTACCTCCCTGAGCTACCTCAAGACCCTTGGATGCACCCTGTCTGGCCCCACTGCTTTGTTGGTAGAAAAGGACTGCTTAGCCCATAGAGTCTGCCCAGATGGTCTCTGCCTAGTCTGTCTCAGCAGACCTTAACAGGTCTCTGATGACCCTCCCTCCTCCCTACCCATTTCCTAATATTTCCCTATGTCTAGCTCACGCATGCGTGAAACCTCCTACTGTTTTCACATCCACCACTTACACAAGCAGTCTATTCCAGGTGACACCAGTAAACACCAGCAGTAAAGACGGGAACAGGGAAGGGAGAGTTTGAGGAGCAGCAGCTCATAGGAGAAAGCGAAAGACAGCAAGCACAGTCACATATTGGATGTTAGTGGATACGTAAACTGCAACACCACCGCCCCTCTTTGTGCAATCCAGCCTTGCTAAGGTATAACAGGGGGAGCCACAGCAGAGTCCTGGACCTTAGAGGAGAACCAATATTCAGATATGACATGTACATCCAGCTGTAGGTTAAGCATGATAGGTTGTAGTTGGTCAATTTTTGGAGGAGGCTTCGGATGTTTAAATGGGCAATTGAAGGGGGGGGCTAACCAGAGAAATGTAATAACTTCAATCAACAGCTTGCTCCAAATATGGAGTTTATATTCAATATATGTCGCATATTGGGGGGGGGGGGGATTCCGTTTGAACAAACACAGGCCAATGTTAACGTGAAAACTGATAAAGAATTCTTATTGCGGAAAAACATTAAATATCAATTAACAGAACATTTTTTGTTATGCCCCCTGCTCCCCACCATGTAACATGTATTGAATTTAAGCTCCAGATTCAGCGTGAGTTGTTGATTTAAACTATTGCATTTTTCTGAGTATTGGTACAACATGTATTTTTTCGAAATCAGTATAATTTTGTTGTATGTGATTCTGTTTTAATTTTGAATTTGAAGTCTGTAATCAATGACCGATTCAAACTGTGACATGTCATCAACCAAGTGATTATGATGTTACTACATGTACTTGGTTAAAAGAGCTACCATTTCTGTAAGTGCGCTGCCCCCTGACAAAGCTCACAGAGCGAAGCGCCTGGACTTTTACCGGCAATGTCTGTTTGCTTTTTCTGAGTCTTCTCAGTCTGACAATAAAGAATTGTAGCATACTAGCTCATGTTAGCCTCATCTTTTATTATTTTCTTACATAAGTGAGCGGACTCTTGTTGTTCATTGAATCTAAGGTGGAGCTCATACCCCCAGCAGCACCACTGGCCAGCATCAGACGAGTGCAGGTCATCCTCCTGGTTTGTTTTAAATATACCTGGCGGAGCACGGCTGGGGAGAAAATTCAAACAGAAAAAAAAAGAAAATGGATTATTTTTTACCGTAGGTATTTCATGAATATCAGAAGAAAAAATTGTGCTGATTGTGCTGGCTGATCCCGCTTGTGTCTGTCCATATTGTTCTACAGTTAGTTTAGGGGGCAGGGCCATCTTTCTTCACATTCTCAGAAAATAAGGTAAAAATAGAACTTTTCATCTTAGTTATCTTTACAGTATAGTAGCACAAGTCAGTAAGGGGGCCTCTGCACTCCCTTACCGAACTGCAAAAAGCTGTGCCGCCTTTTTCAAGGGTAACGTGAACTGCTGCCTTAAGTAAATGCGCTTGATCTCTTTCTCTCTCTCTCTCGCCTGAAAATTAAGCAAACATTCCATCAGAAGTGAAATGAAGGGAGTGCGCATCAGTTCTGCTTTGATAAGCTCTACAAGGAAATGAGATTTTGTTGTACACGGCCATGAAGCTCTTTGAAAATTTACATTCTATAAAAGTTAAGAGAAGAACTTTACAATCTGTTCACGGAAAGACAAGCCTTTTAGTGTGAATGTTAATAGAGGATGGGCTGGCATTTTTATCATGGTTACACTGTCTGCGTGCTGCTCTCTTCGGTCAAGTCACTGGCAATGGCTGTTCCCATGAAGTGGGGACATTCAGAACTTTGATCCACCTGGATGACTATGGGGCCTCAAGGCTGAGGGTTCCAGTCCCACACTGGGGGGCCTGGGCGCATACCCATCATGCTGACACTGCAGTGAGGGTGCTACATTGCTGCAGGTGCTGATCTTCAGATGGGGGCTTTACATACATAGTAACATAGTAAATTAAAAGTGGGGGTGCTCAAAGTCCAAGGTCTACTGTGCCTGCCCACCTCCTCAGCTTCATAAGCCAGGATGATATGTTGTGCAAACATGTACTAATGAATAAGGTTCCCTATACACTCCACTACTCAGAGAGCCCAGTGATTTCCTTGGTAGGCATACATTTGTATAAAGCAGAATAACGCACAATGCCCTGACTCAAAATTTCTACTACAAAATCCCGACACCCAAAATCTCGATGATCGAAATCCCGACTCCAAAATCCTGACAGGGTCAAAATCCCGGCATTAAAAATCACGATGCCAAAATCCCAACAACAGACAAGGCAAGTATTGTGAAATATATATAATCACCACCCCCACCCCCCATCATATACATTTTACCACCCGTAACTCAGGCACCGTGCCCCAGAAAGTGCTGTCGGGATTTTGCCGTCTGGATTTTCATTGCCAGGATTTTGACCCTGTTGGGATTTCGGAGTCAGGATATTGGGTGTTGGGATCCTGTATGGATACCTCAAAATACACAGTTTATCATCACTTGCGAAGGGAAAGGATTTTCATAAGTTGGTCTCCCCCCACACTTGAAGATAACTGCACTTCAGTCAGGTAATTGCATTTCATATATATATATATATATATATATATATATATATATATATATATATTTTTGTATTTTGAACAATATTGGATTCTTTGTTTATCTCCATATGATTTTCTATTTAACTTTGGCTTTTGATCCCTGTTGTTTTGCCTGTTTTAAAGTAACCCTCTTCCCCTGGTCACACCTAGAAATGAGCCTTAGCTCAGTGTGCCTTTCCCAGTTCAATTTAAAATAAATAACTGAAATGCTTTAGGAATGTAAATATCAACTGGGTTACTTAAAAAAAAAAATTAGAACCTTTTCTTTTAATCAGGTATTTGGAGTAGTGCTTCCTCTTTTTTTAATTCATAGATCTTTTTCTCTCCGGCCATGCTCGTCTTTCAGGGATATAACCTAGTTCCAGCAATATAACCTGTTCAAGTCCATTAACCCCATCTCCCTCCTAGGTCAAGCACCTCCCCGACTACCCCATGGCTTCCACTTCATGGCATGGGCTCTATGTTGATGTTCTGACCTTGAAGGCTATGGCATTCCGGTCAGGGCCTGTTGACGTTGCTGCCATCACCAACATTGAAAGGGGCACCCTGACATACTGCTGGGTAAAGGGCCCACTGACTCTGCTGCCATCGGTGACAATGAAGAAGGAGAAGAAGCAGTGCTGGAGGCCAAGTTGGGCCAGGTCTGTTGACACCACTGTCAAGAGCGGCAATGAAAGAGGCACTGATGCACTCCAGAAGGCCTAGTTGAGGCCTGTTAAATGCTGCCGCCATTGGTGGCAGGGCTGGATAACCAGTCAGGGCAAGTTGGATGCTACTGGTGGCAACACTGTTTGTGGGATGGTTTGGTGGGTGGGAATTCGGAGGGAAGGAGCAGGTGGGTTTCAAACCAGGGGCCAGGAACATTGGGGGGGGGGCACACAGGGAGCAAAAGGGATGGGTTGTGAGAGTGGGATAATGTGCAGCAGGAGTGAGTGGGAGGGTTACTGCAAGTGAGATGGGAAAAGGACTGGAGGGTGGAGGTGGGAGAATGCTCAGAGGGAGGGAGCTGGTGGTGGTTTTCTTTGGCTGGGGAATTGTGATTCTGCCCACAGCTGGAAGTGAAATGACTGATATCACTTTGGGAGCTTCTGAAAGGTACTGTGGAAACAACAAGAGATAAGTCAGACTTACCAGTGTTCATTTCCATTTTAAAGATAGGCTTGCACTGAGTAGGTCCTCTCAGTTTATCTCCTTTTTGGGAAAACTCACAGAGTGATTGTTAGAGATGGGATATGATGCTGCTGCCCTCTACAAATCTTCTTCCACACAGAAAAATTACGTACAGATTCAGCACAGTTCTCCTTTAAGAGAGGAGCTAGCTGTATTCAAAATATCCAAAACAGAAATAGATACATTTTCCCTTTGCCACCTCCCCCCACCCACCCCCAAACACACACACCGTGCACAATTGTCTCCAGAAGCCACATAACAATTTGTTTCCTGGGCTCACTTCCAAGATGAGGGATTAAATACATTCACATGTCAGATGGAGGAATGCAGTCGAAGGGTTCTGATAGATAACTACCCCAGAATGGCACTCAGTCGGAACGGCAGAGCGCATCTTTGTTGACATTTTTCATAATGGTAAACAAATTTTATAATCAGATAAAGAGGAAGTGACAGGCTGCTCCTCTGATGCGGAAAATACGAAGACTGTTTTTTTTTTCTTTGCCTGTTTTTTATTAGGTTTAAAGAGAGCTGGGACATATCAGGTGTTGGGAATATGGACACCGAACCCAGGAGAAGGTTGTAAGCCTTCAGCAAAAGGAGGAAGATTCCCCACTAATTATGGAGCTGAATCAAAGTAAAAAAAAAAAATTAAAAACAGAAAACCTCTGGGTCATGTGCAGCGCCATTTCCAAAAATAAAAAAAAATCAAGAAGATTAGTCTGTCCGCTCCGTGGCCTGGAGCAGCTCAGCATGCTGGTGACCCGGGTTTGCATCCCGCACTTGAGACAACTGGAGTGTAGCCTGGCGGGGAGAGCAAGGAGCAGCCATGCTGACACTCTCCTCCCCGGGATAGAGGGAATGGCACACACTACTCCACATGTAGCTCCTGGTGGTTGCCTAGTGCCTGCTCAGCATGCTGGTGACCCAGGAAAACTGGAGCGCAGCCTGGCGGGAGGGCAAGGAGCAGCCATGCTGACGCTCTCATCCCGGGATCGAGGGAATGGCACACACTGCTCTACACGTGGCTCTTGGTGGTTGCCTAGTGCCTGCTCAGCATGCTGGTGACCCAGGAAAACTGAAGCACAGCCTGGCGGGGAGGGCAAGGAGCAGCCATGCTGACGCTCTCATCCCGGGATAGAGGGAATAGCACACACTGCTCTACACGTGGCTCCTAGTAGTTGCCTATGCCTGCTCAGCATGCTGGTGATCCAAGAAAACTGAAGCGCAGCCTGGCGGGGAGGGCAAGGAGCAGCCATGCTGACACTCTCCTCCCCGGGATAGAGGGAATGGGACACACTACTCCACATGTAGCTCCTGGTGGTGGCCCAGTGGAGACACTTTTGACAGCACGGGTGGCCACATGCTGCCACGTGCCTCCCCACAATGTCATGCATCTCCACATACATGCATTCTCAGTAGCAAGAAATTCTGGAGGGCAGTCAAATCTGTAGCTTTAGTGACATTTTGTTATTTTACCCAGAATGCTCAAAACAGGAAAATCCAGAGCAGAATGGTATCATATAAAACCTTTTAAAGTATTACAGTGCTCAGGAAAATAATGAAGTGCAGAGTGTGTAATTTAAACTAGTAACAAACACAGTTACCTAGTACTGTACTGCCAGACACAGTGCCTTCCTGAATTGGCACTTCACTCCATCAGAAGGTACATCAGGGGCATCCCCACCTGATAAAATTCTGCTTGAGCGAAGTACCAAGGCACCTGGCTATAGCGGTATAGCAATCGCAGTCCTGGGTAACGGAGAGCCTATTCAGTAAGTCTGCTTCTACACTATTTGCACAGTTTTACATGAAATAAAATGTTGCATTTGGAACATATATTTTGTGGACTTGCAATCTGTTTTACGAGGAGGACTGGGAGGTTTAAATGGTGTGCAGCAATATTCTGGTTTTGTTTCAGCTCTAGAGGGTGCGTCTGTTACAACTTCAATACACTAGAGGGATCTTCTGTTGCAGCTTCTCACCTCTAGAGAGGACTGCTGCTACAGCTTCAGTACACTAGAGGACTCTTCTAATGCAGCTGCTCACTTCTAGAGGGTACTGCTTTCACACCTTTGATACACTAGAGAGCTCTTCTACTGCACCTTCTCACCTCCAGAAGGTGCTGCTGTTGCAACTTCAATACAAAAGAGAGATCTTCTCTCTCTGGAGAGGACTACTGTTATAACTTGGATACTCCTATATATAGGATTCTTCTGTTGCGACTTCACACATCTAGAGGGCACTGCTGTTACACCTTCGATATACTAAGGGACTCCTCACATAAACTGTGTCTTACATGTACAATAGCTACCAGAAGTGAGTGGTAGGTGTAAATGCAGGCCACTCAGAGTGAACACGGGCACAAGGGGCAATGCTCCCAAACCTGAACATCACTAGGAATACTTTTCATTGCCCAGGGGTTTGGCGAGTGGAGCCTTGATTCAGGAACTGCTTTGGGTCTGTTATTCAAGAGGCCAGTGGAAGGCAGCTGTGTCAAGTGGAAGAAACACTTGTTCTGTGGACTCATGCCACTCTGTAGAACCTACTGCAGCTGTGTTACAGAGGGACCCTGGTGAAACGATGCAGGAACTTGGCCTGGCTTGGAAGGAACTTAGTAAAATGTGGCAGTGAATTGGCTGGGTACCTGAGAGACTTGGTTAGGCATCAAAAGACAGCACCCCTCCACTGTTGTAATTGACCTTGGCCAATGCAGTGCAATTTGGGATAGTTGAGTGTGGAATATAGTGGGGGGAGCCATAGACAGTGGGAGAAATAATAAACAGAATGATATACTTTAACATGGAGCCTGGAATATCTCTTATTCCTGTAAGAGTGTTGCCTTACCTGTTCTTCAGGTGACAGAAATGAAAATTACGTACCTACTGTAATTCTTGATCTTCTCTTGTATCTTCACCATTCATTACTGCTTGGGTTAGTGCCGGAGGCGCGCACCTGCTACGGGAGTTTTTTTTCCCCTGGAGTCGGCTCCAACGGCGCCGCTCAAGAGCAACGAAACGGCCATGCGCGAGGGGTGGCTGTTAGGTGTCGCAGACTCCTCCTCCATCTCAGTTCTGGTAGCCAGAGAGGCGAAAACAAAGGATAAGGAAAAAAAGAAGAGCGAGGAAAGAGAGCCGAGGGACAGAAAAAGGAAAGGATATAAACTGAAAAAGGAATAAGCCGGTAGAGGACAGACAGAGGAGGGAGAATTCCTACCCTAAGGGACCACAGGGCCTCCTTTCCGGGGCGGCTCTAGGGGAGGAACAGATAGAGAGAAAGAGAAAAAAAGAAGAAGAACAGCAACAACAAGGAGAAGAAAGGAAGGCATGTTGAGAGGGGAGAACAGTGCCCATAGAGGCACTGGTTGAGAGGCTTATAAGCTCGAGACTAAAAACCAGGGAGCAAGAATCCCTGCTGATAGGACTGAGAGGGGGTTCGACTGAATCGCCTGCAGAGATCGGGCATAAAGGGCAGATTCTCTAATCTCTCAACATGCCAAGTCCCTACATCCTAGCTGAGAGCTCACAGACTGCCCGGGCAGAAAATTTGTTCCGGAAGAGAGCGCCCACCTAGGAAGGGGAATATGCCCCTTAGCACCCTATTAAGTGCTAACACAGAAGTGTATGGGGAAGGATTATGCCATACGAAAGGCAGCTCTGTATGAAAGGATAGAGTGGGAACTCAATCAGACTCCCTTAAGGCAAGGCAAGAGCAACCGCTCAAGGCTAAGAAGTGCAATGCACCAGCCAGAATGAGCTGAATAATAATAACACCTGCCAGGGGGAATCTAAATTTCTTTGAGGCTGAGCTAGGCACGGTCTCTTAAACTGTGAACTGTGTAACATGATTAAGGTGCCCAGAGGTCGCGCCCTAGGGGCAGTCAGAAAGAGTTCCCTCAGAATAGGTGAAACACAGACCCTGCTCGTTCCTTTTTACCTTGAGGAAAAAAGATCCATTCAATAAGACCGGAAAATAGAAAAAAAAATTTTTTTTTTTGGCATAAAGGCCAAAGGGAGGGAGAGGAACGAGATGGGAGGGGGAGACGCCACAGTAGGAGGCCACTGAGGGGAAGGTGGGTTGGTATCAGTACGAATGGTGAAGATACAGAGAAGATCAAGAATTCACGGTAGAATGCACTTTCATATCTTCCCTGTCAATCTTCACCATTCATTACTGCTTGGGTGAGTACCATGCTTCCCCGCCCCCGTAAAAAAGGGGGGAGTAGAAACCCTGAGGGAGCAAGACCCCCAGCCTCCTGGGCTAATCAAGAGAGAAGCTTATGGGCGAGAAGAGCTAGGAGGTGCCCCCCAAGGTCGGGGAGTCAGAGGAAGGCCCTGCAGAAGTCTCCTAGCTCTGGAGGAAAAGAGACGGGTCCCCCAGAAAGCGGAGCGAATCACCCTACGCCGGGCCAGGGGTGACAACCTTGATAGACGAAGCCATGCCGTCCGTCTAATACAGATCGCTGTCCCTGGAAGCCACCTCACTGGCGTCATAAGATGCCCTTGCTTGGTGTCTTGCCAGCTCCAGGCCTATAGCAGAGAGGGCAATAGTTTGTCTGGTTTGCTCCATATCAGGCATTGATGCTAAGATTTGGGAAAGCATCGACCACAAATGCCTACTGTAGGCAGCGTGATGGGCCTGATGAGATGCAATTCAAGACATCGCACGAGAGGAAGAGAACACTCTTCGCCCCCACCGGTTGAACTGTAGAGAATCCAAGTCCGGTGGACGGTCGTGCGCCAGGTGGCGGCGCCCGGAGGGAGTCTCTAGATATGCCAAACCTGAGGGTGGGTTGGGGAAGAGTACCTAGGGATTCCGAAGGGGCACAATATCTACGTTGGCCATCTGCCGGGGCTGGAGAAAGGGCGGCTGGTGACTGCCAGGAACGGATAGACGCCTCCTGGAAGGGAATAGGCCAGGATAGTACCACCAAGGCTGGGCACTGAATTCACCAAGGAATTCACGCGTCTCCCGTTCAGTATTGTCTTGCCTAACATAGGAAATTCAAAGATCCCTCACCATCCTCGAAAGGAATCGCTGATATTCAGTGAAATCAGCATCGGAGGAGAGATGAGCAGTGGGTTCCTCTCCCTCAGAGGAGGGAGACGAGGATGATGGAGAGCTTGAGTGTCCAGAGGACTCTTGCGGCAGTGGGGATAGGCGAAAAACCCGCTCATTCATGCACCTAACATATGAGGGGAAGGCCGCGAGAACCTCTGAACGCCTCCCAGGATAACGGGCCCGTGGGACCGACATGGCCTGGGAGAGCGGGGGTGGCTGCAGAGGAATGGGAGATGGGCACCTACGGAGAGGCAACTGTCCTCTGCTAGGGCTCTGGAATCCGGGGAACAGAGCCCGAGCTGGCGGGATCCCGGACAACAGACCAGGTCGCAAAACGGAACCCTGGGGATGCGAAGCCTGGAAGAGCCCAGAAGGGGATCCTCCCCTATGGCGAACCTGGGACTGCATGGATCTAGAAGGGCAGCCCACAGCAACGCCACCAGAGGGGTCCCCGGCGTCCAAAAGGGAAAGACGGAGCCCAGTGCTACGGCTCCAAGCCACACCCCGAGGGGTGGCAGGCAGAGACCGAGACGCCTGAACCCTGCTCCACGACCCCCGAGAACGCCCTCCTCCTCCTCGACCCCAGCGACCTCCCACCCTGAGGGGGTGCAGCAGCACCAGGGTCGGTAGCTGCCACGAGCCCCCCAGGAGTGAGAGCCCCTCCCTCCACCCCCGCTCCATCGCCCCCCAGGGACCCCAGACTACCCCCAGCCTGGGGGTCCTCAGGGGAGGACGGCAGTGGGGACAGAGGAATAGGCGCGCTGGGCCACCTAGCACCTCGTGCCACCGGAGACCCTGACTCCGAAGAGTCAGGTTGCCAGGACGGGTCCACGTCTGAATCATCAGCCTCCGAAGAGGAAGAGATCAGCTGGACCACAATACTAGCAACCCCAGGGGTCCCTGGTGAAACGGCGCTGCGAACGGCGCCGGTGCCGGAGGTGGCACCAGACGACCTCAGACCCCCCATGACACCTAAGCCTGGCCCCGGCTCCCCAACAGCGCCAGCCAGACCCACGGCACCGCCATCGGCACCGGGACCCCACTCGGCGCTGCCAGAAGAGCGAACCGGGCCCGTGGCACCGTGAGTGGCGCTGAAGGCCAACACGGCGCTGCCATCGGCGCCATCTTGTTCACCAGCGCCAGATCCGAAACGGCGCCAGAAAGTGGCGTCGAGGGTCCACCGATGCCAGGCCCAGCAGGCGTGGGCCTCGACACTGGGGGAGCCTGCACCTCCGAGGAGGTGACTGCCGAGGCGGTGTCCCCGCCGCGGCCCCGGGAGGGACCTCGATGTTCCTCCGACACCGCAAAAGAAGCTTCCTCTTCGGCAAGAGAAGATGAGGAAGCCTCCTCCTCTACGGACCGTATAGGCCCGAGAGGGGACCCGGAGGAAGGGCCTAGAGACCTTACCTGGGAATCCCTGGAGCGACGCCGTCCCCCGAAAGTCGGCGGGGCCTTGCCGATTTTGAACGTGCGGATTTCTAGGATGCGACGGTCCATGGAGAAATAGGCGTCGCACGCATCCATATCGTGGTTGGGTCCCAGGCAACGAAGACAAACATCATGCCGATCCGTGACGGAAAAATGCCGGCCACAGGAGCACCGATGCATAGGAGTGCGGCCCGCCTTCGACTTACGTTTTGCCCCCGAACCTGACATGATGTGAAAAAAATTAGACTAAAAACAGCAAAAGCTCTCGGCGCCGTCAAAAGTAGTAATAAACAGAACGGTCTTACTGGGTGACGGCGTCAAGAGAAGTACGGGAAGTACGAGAAGGAGTCTGGCTTGTATGACTCAGAAGGCCTAACTTCAACTATCCGCGCAGCAGGTGCAGCCTCGACGGCGGGAGAAACAGAACTGAGATGGAGGAGGAGTCTGCGACACCTAACGGCCACCCCTTACGCATGACGCAGTGGCCGCTTCAAGGGCGGCCCGTTGGAGCCGACTCTAGAAAAAAAACTCCCATAGTAGGCAGCGTAGCCGGCACTAACCCAAGCAGTAATGAATGGTAAAGATTGACAAGGGAAGGTCTACAGACTGATGATATGCAGTTCTGGCACCCTGGGGCACAAGAGGTGATTCTCCTTTTTTTTTTTTCATATAGCTATTTCTCTGCCGCTACTGTCTGCCCAGTCCTCAGGCCTGGGGGCATACTCCTGTGGTAGCCTCCTCCAGCCCCATTCTCCGATATACCCACTACCTCTCTCCAGTGGGTTCCACGGCTTGGGGCCACAGAGCTGCTGACGGTCATCGTTACGGTAGCGGGGTTTCCCCATGTCGTTCCCACCTCCCCGTGACATGGGCAGTAACCATCTATTGGCCTACACACACAAACAGCATCCTGTGGGGGAATGAGTTCCCTGGCCCTCCCTTGAGTGTTGTTGTAGCACCAGAACCCACCGCCAACTCTCCTCAGCTGAGATGTACTGACAAGGGACAGCTGTCTTAGCCATGGCCTGCCCCACTGCAGCTCCACAAGGTTCACTCCCAAACAGAGGTCACCTGCACTGGGGTTGCCTGCACAGTTTTACATCACTATCAAGCGGCTCATGAGGTGACACTCTTACAGGTATTAGAGACACTCCAGGCTCCATATAAATTTATTTCATTTCATGGGAGACCCCTATTATCCAACTATTTTCAGTGACTAAGAAATTCTGGTGATATTCACTATTAGCAGTGAATAATGGAATGCGAATAACAGAGTGCGAATAACATCTCAAAACATAAAGACTTATTTACCCACTGGTAGCAGCAGATAACATCTGCAAAACAACCATACCATTACACACTCCTATCACTAGGGAACACCTCATTTACAGTCTTCCACTAGGGAGCAACAGTTAGCACTGCCACATTTCCACATGGAAAAGCTACATAAGCATAAGCCCAATTCTTTACCATATATTGCACAACAGGTATCTCTTATAAACCAGTCAGAACACATTCATTTAATACCCCACAAACTGTTACAGTGCCACCACATTTTGGACACACCAACAGTAGGTTATCCACATTTTAGAGATGCACACAGTAGGTTTTCCACATTTCAGATGCACCCACAGTAGTTTATTCATTTACTCGTCCACACAAAAAAGGGGGGAAAAGACATGTATTGGGGGGGGGGAGATAGAGTGAGTACAGAGGGAAGGGATAGAAGAATTAAATGGGTGGTTAAGGGATGCAGTCAAAAGAAAGGGTACCACTTTGTGGGGGACTGGGGAGACTTTTGGGATACGAGGCTCTTCAAAGGCAATGGCCTTCCCCTGACAAAAGAGGGGACCAGCATGCTGGAGCAGAAATCTGACGTTTACATTGGACAGTTAAACAAACTACAGGGGACACAGGCTAGGGGAACCCCAGTAAAGGGAGTGTTGGTGGGGAACCTAGCTAGCGCTCCCCCAAGGTGGGTAAAAATAAGGATGAGTTTCAACAAGGAGTATTGGAAGAGACTAAGGAGGGAAGGCTTTCAGGGTCTGCAAGCAATAGGAGAAATAATAAGGTAAGAAGAATGGGAAGGAATGCAGGTATAGGATCACAAAACAGCAAAAGAGGATATGGAACTAGTTGGAAGGGGGTCTACCTTAATGCCAGGAGTCTGTGTAATAAAACCAGCGAGCTCCAGGCAATGGTGACTGACACTGAGGTGGACCTCATGGCCACCACAGAAACATAGGCCACAGAAAATAATGACTGGGACTTCTCAGTCCCAGGTTACACAATATCTAGACAGCACAGAGGAAAATGCAAAGGCGGGGAGGCATAGCCGTATATGTCAGGGAGGCATAGATGCTGTGGAGGATGAACACATAAGGGGAAGCAAAGGGGAAATGAAGTTGCTGTGTGTGGGTTCACCTCATGGTGCCCTCAGGCAAGAAAACATGGGTGGGAGTGATCTGTAGACCATCAGGACAAGGGAAAGTGATAGAGTCCTCTGGGTAGAGCTGCCCCTTAGGGAAATGAAAAAGGGGTAAGTGGTGGTGGTGTGTGATCAGAACCTGCTGGATATCGCTTGGGACATTCCAGGAGCCAGGTGAACCAGAACTTAGGCCCTGTTGGATACATTGCAGGACTGCCTGTTGGTGCAGCTGGTTAAGGGACCCACTAGACAGGTGACTATTCTCGATTTGGTGCTCACTAACTCAGAGATGGTGAATGGAGTGAGGGGAAGGGAGTCACTGGGGTGCAGCGACCATAACTCCATTTGGTTTAGGCTGGCCCTTGGGGCCAGAATGCCCCTATCAAAAACTGAAGTCCTAGATTTTAGGAGCGCAGACATACCTCTCAACTGTACCACATTACGAGGAATGTTCCTCATTTTACTTCTCAAAAGCTCCCTGTTCCACATTGTGAGAACTTGTTCCACATTCAAAATCAACATTTTAAAGCAAAAATCCATAGTAAATGATGCAAAAAATATATTATTCAATTCATAACAGACTTTCTGAACATAAATGCAACATGTTAACAGTGTTTTGAGCTTCTTAGGTAAAGATTTGATTGAGTGTTCCACATTTTGCTCATTTGTTCCACATTTTGACAGGCAATGTTCCACATTTGGGGGACAAAAGGTTGAGAGGTATGAGCGCAGACTTCAACTGGATGAGGGAGCTGGTCTGATACAAATTGACCACAGTGAACAGCATCAAAGATGTAGAGTAGAGATGGGGGCCATCAAGGGGACCATTCTTGAGGCAACAGAATTATGGCACAAAAACTGTTACAAAATGAAATGGGTACAAGAGACCAATATGGTACTTGGAATGGGTCAGAGAACGGGCCAGCCCAGTAGCATGGAGGGCTGAGGCACTGGCACCTTACCTCCAGTCGCACTGGCAACCAGAGTTTGGAAATGGACACAGGTTGCTTGAGGGGCCAACCAGGGATGGAGGACTGAGCGTCCATAGGACTACTCACCTCCCTTGGGGAAGGGGAAGAGCATGACTCACTTCTTGTCTGCCACCTGGAGGTGTCTGGGTGACAGCGCAATCTGAGCATGCAACATAAGGGAATGTCCACACACAGGATGCTGGGGCGTCTCGGTGAAAATGGAGCTCACAAGTTGCACCCATTGCACATCCTTGGATCCAGGGAGAAGATAATAAGAAAAAACCTCTGGCCACAGGCTGAAGTCCAGTCTGTCGCAGGTCCTGCACTGGTGACCGGGCACTCCACCATAGCCTTGCAGAGCGGTAGGACACCGGCAGGAAGGTAAGTCCCAGAGAAGCTGGGTGACATGGCTAGAAGGACCAGACAGAAGGGGTGGCCAGGGGGTGAATAGGCAGATAAAATGTACATGGAAAGGGTTAGAGACACAGTGAGAGCCAAGAAAAAGGCTTCCACCAGGTACAAGGAAAAGCAGGGGAAGGAGGAATGGCGAGAGTGCCAAATAAAAACTAAGGAAACAAAGAGGATAGTCAGGGAGGCAAAGGCAGACATGGAGCCGAGTACTGTGGAGGGGGTCAAGGGTAGGGAAACAATTTTTTCAAATATATTAAGAAAAAAAGAATCAAGAGGGGTATTGTTAGGCTACAAGGTTGGGGGATACTAAAAGCAGCCATCCTTAACAATTACTTCTGCTCTGTCTTCATGAGGGAAGACAGTGGGCCCTTGCCTCAAAGTGGCATCAAGGCAGCTCTCAGGAGCATTTCTGAAAAGAGACAGCCAGTATTTAACAGAGACAGGGTCCAGAAGGGGCTTGAAGCCCAAGGTAGAGAAAGCCCTAGGGCCAGATGGGATGTGCCCAAGGGTGCTCAAGGAATTAGCAGTGGAACTGGCTGTAACCCTAGTAGGGCTAATCAACAGCTCACTTCAGAAAGGGGTACTTCGGAAAGGCTGGAGGGTAGTGGATATTGTCTTGCTACACAAGATGTGGGGACAAGGAGCAAATGGGGAATTACAGACCTGCCAGCCTTACCTCTGTAGTGGGTAAACCGATGGAGTCACCACTGATCGAAGAGGACCTTGTGTACTACCTAGGGAGAAATGGTCTACAAAATAATAAACAGCCTGGGTTTGTGGCAGGGTGGTCTTGTCAGATCAACTTGATAGTTTTCTTTGACTAGATAAAGGTAGCAGATAAAGGCCATGTTGTGGATTTACTCTAGTTCGATTTCAGCAAGGCTTTCAACTCGGTGCCACACAGAAGATTGCAGAAGAAACTGGAGGACATGGGTGCAGCTAGGAACATAGATGGGTAGGAAACTGGTTAAAGGATGTATATGTTTCTAATTTTGCCAAAGTCTTACTGCTACCATATTTTCCCCCTCCTTGTTATGCCTGCAGGTATGCCGACGGTGACACCAACACAGCGACATACCTCGCTGTCGGCAAAATTGACACTTTGCTGACAGGTCGCTGTGTTGGTGCACCTGAGACAGGGGCACACTGTCTCCCAGTCCTGCACCGCCTCCCCGAATCAACTCCAAATGTAGTTGATAATCCATAGTACAGGGGTTGCAGGGGGCAGAGCCCCCTGATAAAAAACAGGTGCAGGAGACATACGGAATTTATGTCTACCGCAACTTGCGGTTGACATAAATCCCATCGCTGTGATGCTGGTCGACAAAAGTGTTGTTGAACCGGTATCGTAGATCCATGCCTACCTCTTTGTCCAGTCTCCTACCTTACCCCAACAGGGACTGTCGTGCCTGAAATTTATAAACATTTGCTGACTGGTAATTACCAATATTTAAGGTCCTCTTTAATGCAATAAAACAGGGCCAGGATATCCCTCATGGTTAGGAAGCATCATTTATCCTATACTAAAAAAGGGAGACCTCTCTAATCCCAAAATGTATAGACCAATTAGCTTGATAGATGTTTCTCAGAAAATCGTTTGCTAAATTCTACTACAAAAAATTAACACATGGATAGATGGAAATAATATTTTAAGTGAATATCAAAATGGCTTTCGAGCAGGCAGATCTACAGTGCAACACTGTTACACACTGAGACACCTTATATGGAAATATGTAACCATCAAGGGTAGCAGGTTGCATTGTTGCTTTATACAGCTGACAATCGCCCTAGGTCAATCATAATCAAGTCTCTCAAATTGTAAGTGAAGGAACGAGTGTTACTGAAAGCCTGGAGACTAAAGCAAATCCACTGGGGAACGACACACATGTATTCTGACAATGACTGTGCACCTGCGGTGTAACAAAAGTGCAGATGCCCTCTGTATTCAGCCACTCAAGAAAGCAGTCCTCAGGTTTCAGATGCCATACCTGGCTCAGCTCCAGGTCACCTTTCCTGAAGGGGACATTTTGTATCACAACACCAAAGATGCTTATAAAACTGGCATTAATGGAAGGTCAAATGATGACTTGCCATTGGGCAGAAAGTGTCACATGACCATTGATTAATGCCCTGGTAGACCAACAGCTGGCACGCTGATTGTAAAAAGCTTTTGATTTTTTTGATTTTTACAATAAGCTAGCCTGTTTTATAAGTGCGATAACCCACTCCAGCCCATGGGTGTATCAGGGCAATAACGCACTCCCAGCTGGTTGAAGTCACTCAGGCAAGCCCTAGTGCCTCACAATGCACCCAGGGCGTGCAATAATGCCCTGATACACCCATGGTCTGTCATGGGTTATAGCATACATAATGACTGCTTCACAGGACTACTGCTTGAATCCTGTGCCTCTTATTTTGCATTATGCATTTTGTTTGTTTGTTTTGTTGAATTTTGTTGACCCGGTAAGCCCACTGGGCCTAGAAGTCCCTTTTTCAGGGGTGACCGGGGGGGGGGGTAGTTACAGATGGTAAGCAATTGAATTTGAACCAGATTAAGCTGTTGGTGGTATTTTAGTGAATGAGGGAAATTTGGCCAGGACACCGGGGAAATTCCCCTACTGGCTGCTGGTCAGTGGCTGGTGGGGATCTTTCTGACGTCACACAGCAAGATGGCAGACGAGTTGGAGCACCGAGAGGAAATGGAGGTCAGAGTTAGCACGGTATCTGAAAAGGAGCTTTTCGTTAAGTCGGTAGATGACTGCAATGGAAAGAAGGGTAGCAGTCAGCTGGAAACAGCACCGGAGGCAGTATCTAATTTTCCGGTTTTGGCTGGTAATATTTCAGCATACAATAAGGAGCACATTCAAAGTTTAGACTTACCTGCAGTTTCTGAGTCTCAATCGGCGCCGATTAACAACGTTGTCCTGGAGTGCAACAAGGATTTGGACCCGCGAAAGGAACCGGGTCTTCAGGGAGATGTTTCCGGGAGGAATGAACTTAGTGACGGACTGTACACGTCACATATTGTGCGACGGCAGTTTGGTTTATCAGACGAGGGCCAAAGCAATAGTACTCAGGACTGATCAGAGGAGGTAGCGCTATTGGAAGCAGGATGGAAGCGCTTGGAATCAGGGAAATGGATCCCGGACTTTTCATGGACCGCTTCACCAGCTACGCATGCCACCGATTATCAAGCACTGAGCTCAGGTACTGAAATTGTGCACAATAACTCTTTTATTGACAACAATAAAGGGGAGGGTGGGGAGAGTATTTTGGCTTTTGCTAAGCCAAGTACCTCCGCAGCAGCCTTTACCAATGAAAAAACAAAACCTACTAGTCTGGACACTGAACTGCAAGAACAAGGCAAAAAGCCTGCAATGTCTGATTTGTTTAAAAATAAATTAGAGCAAGCGCCACGTCGCAATGCTGTGAGGTTAAAATATAAAGGGGGCCTTCAAGACCATCCAGATAGATACTACATTTTTAAGCAATTGCTGAAAACTTCTATGGGGTTTTGTGCTAAAGATATTTATGCTTTAATTCATATTTCAGGAGAAGACTCCTTTGATATTAGTTTCCAAACTAATGCTCACATGGAAAAATTCTGGGAGAAATATTCCTTCCAAAAAAATACACCTTTATGGTCACCTTTTTTTGCTATCCCACTGACTAGGCCTTTGATTAGATTTGTTACGATTATGTTTAGAAATGAAGGGGTTAACGTTAGTGATATCTATCACTGGCTTCAATCGAAATGTGAAACTTAGGCCCCAGAAGCTATACTAGATACAGAAGGGATTTGGACAGGAGGCTGGAAATTTAAGTTAAACTTTCCAGGTTAATTCAGAGATTGTATATTTACCAAATAGTTTTTTTTTAGGTAAAGATAGAGGAGTTTGTTTTTATGGAGGACAGCCGAGAGCTTGTTATAAGTGTGGGGATCGAACTCATATTAGTAGTGTTTGTGACGTTTTAAAATGCCCGTTATGTGGTGGATTTGGCCACTCAATAGATAAGTGTACAAACATTTTCCAATGCAATTTATGTGATGAAAAGGGGCATGCATTTCATCAGTGCCCCTGGGCTAGACGTAATTGCTCAGAAGGTTTGGATCATGACGGGCTGTTACGTAAAGCCCAATCAAAAAACAAAAGCTCAGGTGAGCCCCTCTTTTCAAATTCCCCCACACTTTCTACTCCTCCTAAATCTATGGACTCAAATAAGACTAAAGATGTTTCACCTGCTTTGGATGAACACCAGGCCCCATTTGAAAAACCTATATCTCAGCCCTCTAATAAACAAAATTCTGGCTTAATCATGCCACCCCCTTTGGAGATAGTTAAAAACAGACGTTTCACAAGGGCTTCACTAAAGCAAAATCTGGTGAGCCCACTCCCCACTGAAAATTTTTTTCTACCTCTACAAGATGAGTTAAGGGATTCAGATTTAGAATCTGAAACTTCCCACATTTCAGAAATAGTATCAGATGTTGAAGATAGTAAGTCCACTGAGCTTGCAAAGGATAAGAAAGGGAAAAAAGGGAAAAAAAGGAAAGTGAGCCAAAAGAATAGCATTTGAATAAGCCTATGACTTCTTTAAGGTTTGCCTCTTTTAATGTGTGTAGTTTAAAAACTTTTCAAAGGCAGTTATCTATCTTTACATTTAAGTTCTTAAAATTAGATATATTCTTTTTACAAGAAACCAGACTTTCCTCCCTTCATGAAATTAATCTGCTGAAAAAAAATGGATTTGGGGCCATCATTTTGGTCTTTTGGATCAGAAGTGGCAGATGGTATCGCCATACTATTTGGAAATTTGTCTTTTAAAATTTCCAAAGTAATAGATTTGAAACCAGGTAGAATTTTAATTTTAGATTGTTCCTTGGGTGATTATTGCTTTCGCTTTGTTAATATATATGGCCCTCAGACTAAAACTAGTTGTATTGAAACTTTCGGAGAAATTAAACCGTTTTTATTTACTAAAAGACTTATAGTGTGGGGTGGGGATTTCAATTGTTCTTTAGATATAAAAACCTAAAATTTCGGGAAAGAAAATATATTGTGATACAAATGCTCTTCATAATATTGTTAAAGATGCAGGTCTTCAAGATGTATACAGAAGTTTGCATCCACAAGCTGGTGAAACTTATCGTAGGTATACTTATCGACTCGCATAGACATGTTTTTATTTACATTATTTACATCCTATATCTTGTTCAGTTATACCTTCAGAATTTTCAGACCATCTGATATTGTTTTGTTCTCTTTCCTTAAGAATTTGCACCAAAATTATATTCTGTAATACAAAGGTGGAGATTAAATACCTCTTTTTAACTAATTCAGTTTATTTTCTAAATTAGAATGCTTTTTGCAGCAAAATCCTCCACTCTTGATATAATTTCATCTCCTTACGAGTGGTGGTTACATACAAAACACGAAATTAAAAAGCTATTTCAAGATTGGGGCAAGAATAAAGTAAATTCTGATTATAGACAATATTTACTTCATAGAAATCAATTGTATAAATTAATGTCTTTTCCTCCTAGTGACCGTTCTCTATATGCCTCTCAAATTAAAGAAATTAAAAACAGATGAGATTGTTCCAATATGATAGGGGCTAAATCCTTAGATCTAGAATTTAGATTTGGTATGAAAAACTCCCCATGTCTGATCCTTATCAAGCCTGCAAAACACGTTTAGAATCGTTAATGTCAGGTTTGCTTAATTCAAATAATGAGCTGATTACTGCTGATTTAGATATGTTAAATTTTGTACAGCATTATATTCAAGAATATTTCTCATGTCCAAAACTATTATCTACTGATACTTTTCCAAAACAGGATTTTGATGCTTTACCCAGGGTCCCTGAAAATCTGTTGCAGCTTCTAATAAAACCTATTTCTTCTCAGGAAGTGATGGATGTAATTAAACAACTTAAAAATGGATCTTCTCCTGGGATAGATGGTATCCCAAATGAATTTTATAAAAAATGTATATTATATACGGGATTCTTTTTGCCCCTGGTATTCAATTCAATTTTGTTGTCAGATATATCCTGTAAAGATTTTTCTCTCTCACTAATGAAATTCATTTATAAAAAAGGTGATAAATCAATCTTATCAAATTGGCGTCCTATTTGCCTCTTAAATAGTGATTATAAGATTTTATCTAAAATCTTAAATAACCGTTTAGAAAAAATCGCTGAAATTCTGATACATCCGGCACAAACGTGCTATTCAGAAAAGAAAAATTCAACATAATCTTTTCTTAATTAGGGAACTTTTTGCTAGTAAAGTTCGGTTCCAAAAAACAGAATTAGTAGCGGCATTGGATCAGACTAAAGCTTTTGACACAGTAAGTCACCCTTATCTTTATTTTGTTTTATCATCTTATGGGATCCCTGAAGTTTTTATACAATGGATATCTAAATTGTATAGTCAGGCAGCTACTATTCCGATTGTGAATGGTTGTATTGGCACGGAAGTTAAGATTAATAGGGGTGTTAAACAAGGTTGCCCTTTAAGTCCTCTTTTATATACTTTTGTTTTAGACCCTGTTATCAGACACATTATTCTAGATGAAGCAATAATTGGTATAGCCCCTTATCCGCATTTGGATAAAATCAAGGTTACAGCTTTTGCAGATGATGTGACACTTCTATTAGCTGATACAGTTTCTTTGCAAAAAGCCTTAGAGATTTTTATTTTTTTTGGTCAGTTCTCAGGAGCTTCTCTCAATATTCACAAGAGTTTTGTTTTACAGCTAGGTCAAATTATCCCTGACTTATCTAGAAACATAGAAACATAGAAGTTGACGGCAGATAAGGACCGCAAGGCCCATCCAGTCTGCCCATTTCTTTTTCTACCTTATAAATGTGCCATCAGCCTTTGCTCTGTCAGTGGCCTATCTATTCATAGTCATTTGTGTTGCTCCCTTATGCCTATCCCATGCCTGTTTGAAGCCCTGCACTGTATTCATAGCCACCACTTCTTGTGGTAAGCCATTCCATGCATCCACCACCCTTTCTGTGAAAAGAATTTCCTCACATTCCCCTTAATCGGCCTCCTCTAATCTCATGCTGTGTCCTCTTGTCCTGCTATTTTTCTTATATTTAAACATGTTAGACTCTTTCACCTTGTTTATGCCCTTAAGGTGTTTGAATGCCTCGATCATATCACCTCTCTCCTCCTTTGCTCAAGGGTATACATATTGAGCTCCGTTAATCTGTCCTCATATGTCTTCTGATGCAGTCCCTGCACCATTTTGGTTGCCTTCTCTGGACTGCCTCAATTTGGTTAATGTCCTTGTGAAGGTGTGGCCTCCAATACTGCACGCAGTACTCCAGATGGGCCCTAACCAGTGTCTTGTAAAGAGGGATTATTACCTCCCTCTTACGACTTGTGATACCCCTACTAATACACCCTAACACCCCCTAGCCTTACCTACTGCTTTAGAGGTCTGCTTGGATGATTTTAGGTCATCAGTGATGATGATGCCCAAGTCTCTTTCTTCCTTTGTGACTGCTAGCAACTCCCCTCCCAGCCTATAGGTGGCTTCAGGGTTTCTCTTCCCTATGTGCATGATTTTGCACTTCTTTGCATTAAATCCCAGTTGCCACTCTTCTGACCATTCTGCTAGTTTATCTAGATCTCTTCTCATTCTGCCCACCCATCTGGATCATCTACTCTGTTGCAGATCTTGGTGTCATCTGCAAACAGACAAGCCTTACCCTCTAGTCCATCTGCAAGATCACTAATGAAGATGTTGAGAGACTGGCCCCAGGACTGATCTAGGGTACCCACTTGTGACTTGCATCTCTTCTGACTGTATACCATTTACCACCACTCTCTGTTTTCTGCCCGTCAACCAGTTTGCCACCCAGCTGACCAACTTCTGACCCACACCGAGCCTACCCAGCTTATTTATCAATCTTCTATGTGGAATAGTGTCAAAGCTTTGCTGAAGTCAAGGTAGGCGACATCAACTGCTCCCCTTGGTCCACCACTCTGGTTACCCAGTCAAAGAAATCTATGAGATTAGTTTGACAGGACCTTCCTTTGTAAACCCATGCTGTCTTGGATCCTGTGCCCTATGGATTCCAGGTGTTGCACTATCCTTTCCTTAAGGAGTGCCTCCATAATCTTGCCCACTACTGAGGTAAGACTGGCCGGTCTGTAGTTCCCGCCTCCTCCGCTACCACTCTTGTGGAGGCGGGATCACATGAGCCCTTCTCAGTCTTCTGGGACCTCTCCTGTGCTCAGAGACTCACTAAACAATTCTGCTAATGGCTCTGCTAGTTCCTCCTTTAGTTCCTTAAGTACCCTGGGATGTATGCCATCAGGTCCCATTGCCTTATCCACCCTGAGCTTAGCAAAGCTCTTGTAGGACCCTTTCTTTTGTGAAGGGAGTAGTGCTCACCTCCCTCCCCTGTGTCCATGATGCTGAGCTGTGGGCCCTGCCCTACCTTCTCTTCAGTAAATACTGAGCAAAAGTATCTATTTAGGATAGATGCCTTTACAGGGTCCTCCTCCTCACATGCTCCCTTTTCTCCATTAAGTTTAGCAATACCCCTCTGGACTTTCTCCTTTCACTAATGTATCTATAGAAAGTCTTGTCACCTTCTTTTACTGTTCGTGCTAGTGTTTCCTCAGTTTGGGACTTTGCCTGCCTTACTGCCTTCCCTGCTTCCCTTAGGGCCGTTTGGTATGCCCTATCTTCATCCGCTGTGTTCCCTTATATTTCCTGAAGGCCAGCCTTTTGGCTCTGACCTTTTCTGCTACTGTATTTGAGAACCAAGTGGTTTCCTTCTTCTTTTGCACTTCCTTTTCTGTCTAACACAATGGGATGTTGCTTCAAGTATTGCATCCTTAATGCTTGCCCACTTTGCCTGTACCCCCTCACCTGTGTTTCTTTTTTCCAGGGCTAGCTTAACTCTGTTGGCCATCTTATCAAAGTCAGCTCCTCTGAAGTCCCATATTTTTGCCTTGGAATGGGATGATTTAGATGTAGTAGACAAATTGAACCATACCATGTGATGGTCACTGGCCCCTAATTGTTTTAATATTTCCTTAGCAAATGCGCCTCAGAAAATTTTAGGAATATGGTTTGGATCAGAAAATATGGCACTACATAATTGGGAAAAGCAGCTTTTAATTGGGGAAACGAAAGTAAATCAATGGAAAAACTGGAAGTTTGGAAAGCATAAAAGGGTTATGATTATAAAAAAATTTTTATTGCCAGTTTTTATTTATATTAGTCATCTTTTTCCTCCACCATTAGTCTATGAAACTAGACTATATAGTATTTTCTTTCAGATGCTCTGGGGAAATAGGCTAAATCCAGGTAAAAGGGAGTTTACTTATCTTAAAAAAAGAGATGGAGGCCTGCAGATGATTAACCCGATTATTTTCTTACATTCCATCTTTCTGTTTTCCTCCTTTCCTTTTATTTGGCAGGAAGCATTCTTACCATGGCACTTTTGGGTTAAATCACTATGGCATAAATATTTTTTTAAATGGTCACTATTTCCTCCCAAAATTTTGGTTTCAGATGAACTTCCAAAATATGGTCTTTCCACCTTTAGAAAATTGTTTCAGTGGAAAATTCCCTTACAAAAATTACGCTCCCTAAATAGGAAATCCTTCTATGACTTCATTGTATATGATCTACAGAAAGTAATTCTAATTTTTCCTAACTGTTCCCCAATAAACATGAAATACGCTCTTTATAAATTAACGGATATTAGAATTCCATCTAAGATCTGGGATATTGTTTGGATTTCTGCCCATGGGAGGTTGGGGGCTAGAGGAAATCTGAAATATAAACCTGTGAGTGACAGGTATTGTTTAAGACCTGGATGTATTAACATAGAAGAAAGTCAAAATCATTTCTTTATAGATTGTAATGATAGTAAAAACTTTTGGGAATTTGCAGCTCTACATTGGTGTATGCCCCATTTAAGGTCTCTAACCTATAATACTCTTGTGTTAGGTGATTATTCAGGAGTATGGGATAAATATCATAGGAGTACTTTAAATGTTTTCTTTGCTGTTTTGCAATTTTTTTTGTGGCAAGCACGTTGTCATTTTGTATTACAACAGCATCATACAGATTATTCAGTAATTGTCTCTTACGTTGTATCTGAGCTGAATGCACTTCAAATAAGGGATGTAAAGAATTTTTCGAAAACTAAAGTTGCTAATTTATGGAAGTTTTTTCCAGACTTATAATACTAAAGTATTTTTTTTTGCTTCGTTTCAAATCATGTTCCTTTGTTTAAAGCATATTTTTATGATGAAATGTTCTTTAAGTGATGTTGTGTTTTTCTCAATAAAACTTCCCCTACTCTTTTCGATAAGTGCCATGGGATCTTTAACATCCACCTGAACTACCACCAATCCAGGCGGATGGGACCTCGGTTTAACGTCTGCACCAGGATTACATGTGCCACTTACTTCTTGCTGGACTGCCCTCTGTATTCAGCCACTCAAGAAAGCAGTCCTCAAGTTTCAGACGCCATACCTGGCTCAGCTCCAGGTCACCTCTCCTGAAGGGGACATTTCGTACCACAATGCCAAAGATGCCTGACAAGACTTGACCCAGCAAGGCCCAGAAATTCCATAACTGCCTAGATCCTCAAACAGACCTCGGGACCACCGCATCTGAAAGCCGGAAAACCTTGGGGACAGGCCTCCATTCTCAGGGGACTCTGACCAACAAGCTCACCATTCTCAGGAAGCATTTCTGGCGATTAAGAACCTTTTGAGACATTTTTGGCAGTCGCCCAATAACAACACTCATACCTGCTTACATGTACATGTTTTACTATTCAGTTCCAGTAGTATGATTACCATTTTCAGGCATGAGGTCAATTTGCTGAAACGAAAGACGGTGCCGGCAAAAACCTCGTGGTGCAATCCCATAATCTAAGCTTGATCTGAAACTGCACTAGGTTATATATAGCATCTCTGGGACAGTGCATGCTTTTATTCCCACGTGGGGTGGGATATTCAGAAGGGTTGCACATGGCGCAACACATATTCAAAAGGGGAAAGTGCGTGGCACAAATCCCAATGTGCCGGGGCGCATCAGTATTGTATGCAGCGCAAGTGGGGTGGGCATGCCCATGCATACTCCGCACATCCAGATAATTAGCCCGGGATGTGCTGAACAGATGCAGGAACAACCCGTACCTGCGCCGCACACAGTTGAGCCAAAAAAAAAGGAGCAACGGCTGGCCACCCACAGGTGAGCTGCCATATTGCAGGGCGCAACACGGCAGCTGACAGCTGTTGGTGACCACCCGAGCTCCGGTGGCACTGTCCGTTGTGGTAGCGCCCCCCCATGCCCGATTGTAGGCATAAGTATAAAAATAAAATGTCCAATAACCCTGGTGGTCCAGTGGACCACTTCCAGCCCGATCGCGGGCATAGGTATAATATTAACACATCCTATATCCCTAGTGGTCCAGTGGACTGCTTCCAGCCCGATCGCGGGCACAGGTATAATATTAACACGTCCTATATCCCTGGTGGTCCAGTGGACCACTTCCAGCCTGATCACAGGCATAAGTATAAATACTAAACGTCCAAACCATCCCTGGTGGTCCAGCGGTACCCCTCCACCGCCCACTGGGCCCCACCCCGGTCAGCAGCGGGCGGCACCCTTTCGGAAGCCGCCTGACGGCGTACAGTGCGGCTATATGCCCGATGGTCCACACTGTGGTCAATGGCCATACGAACCGTGCTGCACTACACGGTCCTGATATGGCAGATGGATCCATTCACATATCGGGACATGTAGTCTGTCGCGATGCCGACCATATGCCCACTTTGTGGACCAATGGGCATACAACCATACTGTACACTGTCAGTCGGGGCGGCTTGCAGATGGGGTGTTGCCACCCACCGCTGACCGGGGGGGGGGGAGCGGGGTGGCGGGTATGAGTGGGCAGGTTGGGAGGGGGTACGGGTACCACTGGACCACTGGTGAATTAAGAAAACTATTACAGACCGCGATCGGGCACACAGTTAGGTCCACTGGACCACCAGGGAGTTAAAATGATATTACAGCCTGCGATCGGGCAAGGAGTTAGGTCCACTGGACCACCAGGGAGTAAAACTATTATTACAGCCCGCAATTGGGCAAGGAATTAGGTCCACTGGACCACCAGGGAGTAAAACTATTATTAAAGCCCACGATCGGGCAAGGAGTTAGGTCCACTGGACCACCAGGGAGTTAGAATATTATTACAGCCCGCGATCGGGCAATGGGGCACGTTGCCAGTGAGGGGCAGGGGGGGCGTCAGTCCCCGACGGTTGCAGTCTGGCAGGGCGCCAGGCGCAAGTCGCAGGGGATCGTCGCACCTGCATGCAAATGGGGCCATAATGACATGCAAATGGATCCATTTGCGCCTTGCATACATTATGGCCCCATCTGCATGTCCACCACTGAATACTGTGGTTGCTGTACCTAGCGCAACGGCACTTGTGCTAGCGCATCCCCTGCTCCTCTCTGGCCACTTGCGCTGGTGCAGTGCCACTGTGCCATGCGCACTGCAGGTGGCCATGGTGCCATATTCAACGGTGCAGAGCCATGGCGCAGCACTGTTGAATATCGCCCAGACCACGCCCTGGCGCATCCCAGTTGAGCTGCGCCCGGCTTGCGCCTCTGCCTGGCGCAGTTCTGAATATCCCACCCGTGGTTTTTGACAGTGCATTTTTCATCTTGGCAAACTGCCCGGATACCCCATTTTCAACAGCCAGATTGATAGCATCTTGATTACAAGACTGTTCAGGTATGTGGCTGGGGTGCTTCTGGGGCTCCCGGGCTGGGGTCTGCCTGTCCTGTCAGGGTCTCCAGCGCCATACTCTTACTTTACTCTGGGGGGGGGCCCTGGCTCTTTTGAAACAGTCAATATTAGAATGGGTTACCAAGATTATTAAATTTTCTGCAGACATTGCCCCTGTTCCATGCCTTATACTATATAAGATCCTGGAACAAATTGATTTTCTGGTATCTTTGGAATGGTAAACCTCCCAGGATCAAATTCACATTTTTACAACTCCTGAGGGATAAAAGGGGGTCTTAGCCTCCCAAATCTACAAATGTAAGCCCAGGGTTCTCATCTCTGTACAATTTATGGTTGGCTGTCCCATACTTATACTCCTTTATAGAAACACATTGAGTTCTACTTTAAAGAGCAGCTCTGCACTTCAGCATGTACTTTCATAAATATGTTTCAGCTTTTAGAATTTACTAGAAAAGATACATATTTTTTTTCATTTTTGATGTTCCTTCCCAAGATTTATAGCACATCTTAGTAGTCTATCTAAAAAGTCTGAATAAAAAACATTTGCCTCTCCCTTGTTAACCTCACAGAACCTTTGTTCACAACATCATGGTGCTCACCATGGCAACATACTGTGACATCACAGAACAGCAATTGTGTGGTTAGCAGGGGAAGAGTCAAGATACATTTTGAAAGACTCAGTGAAATAAGTGCTGCATTACCTATGATATTTAGTAGCCCAACAGCAAGGGGGAGTAAAAAAAAATAAAATAACTGGAAACAATTAAAGAGCTAGTGTACTGCCTAAAACTAATATTAGATTTTAAAAGCAGCCAACCATTACCGTTTATATCTGAGGCACTTTTTCTTTTTCCCCTTTAATTGGAAGATTGTTTACCTGATGTTAATAGGTTTGATGTGTGGAACAGCTCTTACCCTGGCAGCTGACATATCTTTGCTCTGCTGCCCCACACTACATCATCAGCATTGTGACCTCACTGACTGTGACATCACTGCTACTTAGGAACAGCAAGTGAGTGACTGCCAGGTCATTCACCTGTGATGTCACTGTTAGTGAGATCATAATGCTGATGATGTATTGTGGGGCAGTAGAGTTAGACATGTCAGCTGCCAGGCTAAGAGCTGTTCCACACATTCAACACAATATTATCACGTAGAAGACTTTCTGATGAGCAAAAGGAAAACGAAAAATACATTAGAAATAGAAAGTTACAACTGACGACTACTTAAAATGTGTATTATTTTACTGTCTGCCTGTTTTGGCTCCTCTAGCTCTTTAAATTAAAACATAGTTAGTGTAAATCTAGTGATTTTAAGCTTTTTATTCCAGTAGAAACTTGCTCTTTACATCACAACATATTTATTTGCATTTCCTTTGGCTCTGCCACCTTTAAATAATTTTTTAGTGGGAACGCAGAAACCCTAACATTTTGGAAATAGAATTGTGGCTCCCCACAATTCCAGACTATAGTGTATTTATGTAGAAATTTAGCATACGACTCTGCATTTACCCCCCGGTTATATAGATCACACCTTCTATAGATGGAGACAACAGGGACTAGGCCATGTATTTCACTTCTTAGATACTAATGGTATTCTCCCCTTTCCAGAAGTACTAACTAAATATGGGCTTACAAACACAGAAAATGTTATATACCTGCAGGTTTGGGCATGGTTCCATGTCAAGACTGCACAATCAAAGAAAGTGTGGTCAATCACAGTGCCGTCAATAACACGAAAGAAAGAAGCACGTAGACAGGATTACAAACCATGTCAAGGAAAAAATCTCTGAGGCAAAAACTGCGTGTGCCCAAACACACGCTCATATGAAATTGCATATTCTATAACTTGTTGATTAAATGCAGTCAGACATTTTTGTCTTTCACTTTTCCATCTTGGGCAATGATGATGGAGCGGTTTTGACCACGCTGATTTGGATGGCACGGTTTTGATGGCATTTACTAGTATCTGGGCACATCTGTTAAAGCAAAGCAGAGATGGAGCTAAAGTACCAAACCGGCCCAACTTAATGTTTAACTTATTTATGTATGCCATTCAAAGAGAACAGGGACACCACCATATCAGTTTTTTTTTACAAAGGTGTCCAGGAATGAAGTGGCATTGATACGAAAATTATAATGTTTGGGGAGCCCTTATTATTACCTGAAACCAAACAGTTTACACACTGTTATGGTATCATTGTGACATCAACACGTTGTTAAACCCTCTTGACTAGGTCACATCGATACCATAACAACCTCATTGTATTTGCACATGTGTGTCTCCCGTAGTTTGAGGACTTCTACATTCCAACAAATGGGCGTAGTAGGGAGAGCTACACTGAAGGAGAGCAGCGCAAAATAAAGATACTGACAAGTAAAGACTCTTTTCTTGTAACTGGTGCCCATACTCTATAAAAGCTAATGGATGGGCACCAGTTGATAACCTCACTGAATTCACTACTTGAGGTTGACATGACAACAGTAAACCACTCGAGCTTTGCTCTCGGGGTTTACAATGTTGTCCTGGCAACCTCTCGAAGTAAATACAGCAAGGTTATTAACCAACACCCATCCATTATGTTCTATATAATGGATAGATGGGCAAATGACCTTGGTCTTGAACTAAATTATGAGGACTGGGTTACGTATTCCATTTTAATGGTGAAAGTTACTTCTCACTTTTGGAGAGAATTTTTATGGAAATGCTGTAATAGATATTTTAGAACACTGGAATAACAGGCCAGTTACATAGAAGAACAATGGGAAAAATGTTGGCGGTTTTGTGGTGAAAACACACAGACCAAGTTCACATTTTTTGGCTCTGCCCAGTTTTGACAGAATTTTGGAGGCAGTAGGGGGCACTTGACACATATGTTTACACACCTGCCCACCGTTAGGGTGAGCGTAGTACTTCTTAATATTCTTCCCAGGGGAGTGGGGCTGGGATTCATGGGAACACTGAATTTCTGGTATTAATTAGAGACAGCCCGTAAAGCTATCACCTGGCAGTGGCTTAAAACTGAGGCACCCACTTTTCAACCATGGGTGGCAATCATGAATAGCCTCTATCATATGGATCAATTGACATACTCTGTTAGAAATAGATCTTCACAATTTCTGGAACTATGGCAACCCAGGGTGCCTGCTGTTGCAGACATTAACTCTTCTTTTATACCATAGATTGAGCTATGAGTTACGTATCCAATGATACTATGTTTGTTGTTTTTTAATGTTTGACGTGTAAAAGCTCTCTAGGTGATTGAATTCGACATCTACAAGGAAAAGCAGTCTTGCTGTAATCTTTAACTGGACTGTCATTTGTAGTTTTGTCACCAGAATTGCTATTCATTGTAAAATTGGCAATTTATCCTGTCCGTACACCTGTCTTCTCTTAAAACTTTAATAACATTTTAATATAAAAAAAAGAAGCATTATGGTAGGGTAGATAGCAACAACGAGATCAGGGCAACGCAGAGGGATCTACAAAGGCTAGAGATTTGATTTAAAGGAGAACTACACTGAACCTGTAAGTCATTTTTCCCTGTAGATGCTTTTTTTTCATATATTTGATCCATTTCTGATATTGTTCCATCTTTACTGGCCTTTTAGTAAACACAGTGAGTGATTCTGATCTACACACTGCTGGCAAATGCCATTTTAGAACAGTATGATGAAGTTTTTGTCCCTCTTGGGCCACAGAGTTCCAGAGTAGAACATGACTGCATAGTGAAAATACTGTAAGTTCTGTAACAAGGACATAAAGTACATCATGTAGTTCTAAAATGGTACTGCCCACCAGAGTGTAACGTAAAAACACCCAGTGAATCTACTAAAAGGCCAGTACAGATGAAACAAAAACAGAATGTGAACCAGTATTAGAAACACAGCTTCTACAGAAAACACAGGCTTGCATATTCAAGGTAGTTCTCCTCGTAAGTTTTGGCAGTTGAAATTCAATGCCAAAAAATGCAAGATTATGCACCTAGAGAAAAAAAAAAAGGCAGGACAGAGTACTGGATGGGAGGAGTTAAACTGAACACTATGGCAGAGGAAAGGGACCTGGAAGTCATCATTACTGACTCCCTCAAACAATCAAGCCACCGTAACAAGGCCTATACTAGGAAGGCTAATAGGATGCTGGGGTTTATCGGGGTGTGTATCAGAAGGGGTATTGACAGCAGGAGGAAAAGGAGGTGCTACTACCTCTATATAGCTCCTGGTGAGACCACATCTGGAATACTGTACTCAGTTGTTAAGTCCTCACCTAAGGAAGGACAGGAACAGGCTGGGGACAGCGCAAAGCAGAGTGACCAAGATGATCCAGGGCCAACAGAGCGGCTCTTTTGAAGATCGACTGAGAGCAATTAAGATGTACTCTGTAGAGACCAGGCGAGAGAGAGAGAGAGAGAGAGAGATGATATGACAGAGAACAAGCAAACAAAAAAACTGGCACCAGTCACAGATCAATACTGCAAAGCTTAATAACTGAACAGTGCAGTCTGTGAAAGTACAATAGCATTTGTGCAATAAATAATCTGATAGAGATCTTTAAGTTCCTGAAGGGAATAAACAAGGTGAACTACATGGAAGTATTTAGCAGAGTCAAGAACCGAGGTCATGAATGGAAACTGGAGTGGAGGGAGGTTTAAGAGAGATGTGAGGTTCTATTTTACAGAAAGGGTGCTGGAGCCATGGAACAACCTGCCAGTGGAGGTGATTGGTGCCAAGACCATTTTATATTTTATTTTTTTTATTTACTCAATCTTGGATTATAAATACCTTTGAGCATAAAGTGGCTCATTTACAAAGGTTCCATGTCAGAGGGGAAGGGTAATCCTACGAAGAGATAAAGTGGAGGCTGCGCCGTAGATTACCAGACCATAGTTGACAACAGAAATGACAGAACTGTGTACTGTGATTTTGAGGGCTTCAGGTGACAGACAATGCTTTTGTCTGTGAAGTAATCCGATCTTGATATTGACAGCTTTGGAAACATTATCAATGTGCTGGGCGAAAGATAGTGAGCTGTCCAAGGTGAACCCTAGATATCTGAAGTCTTGGACTTGTTCAAGGGTGATGCCCAGGCAGGTCCTGATGGTTAAGGGTTGGGATTTGTGTTTATTGCAGGCGCTGCTGAACATCATTACTTTAGTTTTCTTGTAGTTTAGGACCAATTTGTGTTTGCAGAACCAGTCTTCCACTTCCTCAAAGTTTCGCTGCAGGTGGTGTTCCAGTTGCATGGGGTCGCGGTTACTAGTAAAGATGATGGCATCATCCACGTAAAGGAGGATTCGTTGGTGGCAGGCTCGTTATAAATGGTTTCAAGCATGGCTGGGAGAATGTGAAGGGTTTGGTGGTTGCTCCAGTCGGTAGCAACAGGGAAGAGAGCAAGGGGGCTGAGATGGATAAAACCCCTTCTAGGGACATGGATATGTTGTTCATCCACACTTATTGGCAGGTCCCTTGCCGCTTTAAATCTTGCCGGAAGGTCTTCAAGCTGGCTCCTCCCACCCACCCGGGTGGTAAAACTCTCGGCTCTGCCCCATGACGCCAGATCTTCCTTACCGCTTGGAAGCTCAGGTTCCCTCCTTAGCGCTCTGCGTTTTTGACTGGTTCCTGAAAAGTTCGGTCTTCAAATTTATTGAAGTGTCCTTGAATCTTCGATCTTTTCTTCTTCACTGTGGCGATGGCTTTTTCTGGCCCCGAAAGACATACGGTTAGTTCCTCCAGGAGGGACTCTCACTCCACGTGCTCTTTTTGCCTGGATTTGGATCACGATCCTCGGGCTTGCAAACTTTTGTTCTGCCCTTTCGGTCAGCTCTCCGGAGGACCGCGCGGCCCGTTCAGGGCTCAGACATCCGGTAGTTTTTTCCGCTCCGGAGATTCCATCGGACCAGCGGGTGCCCGCTTGACTGTTTCTCTGCAGTCTGATCCTGCCGGGGAAGGGACGGGGTTTCCCCTTCCCTCTCCTTCGGTTGTGGAGCTTATCCCGCTCTCCTTGGATTCCTTTCATTCAGCTTCATTCAGGGAGCTTCGTCATTCCCTGTCCTCCAAGGGAGAGGGAACCTGGAGCCCTGTCTCTCGGCCTATGGCTAAAGGGCCGTGAGCGGGGTCTCTCGTTAGCGGGGCCGGGATTTTCCCCCTCCTTCATCAGCCGGCCTTCGACTTGATCGAGGATTCGGCTCGGCCTCTGGCCTCACAGTATCCCGTCAGGTCAGCGGCCATTCCCCATCGGCGTTGTCAGTCTCGACCCGTCTTTCGGGGGTCTGCTGGGGCCGTCTTCCGCTGCCTTGGCGGAAGTCAAGCTCTGTCTTCCACTCGGGTTGACAGCCCTCGGTCCATTCTTCCGAGCCGAGGGAGGAGCGGGTGCTCCCCGCTTCTTCCCAGGCCCACCCTCGGTTACCCCGAGGATTTGGGTCTCGGTCTACCTCTCGGTCTAGCCGCTCACGCCGATCTCGGCGTTCTCGGTCGGGGCACCAGGTTAAGTGGCTTTGCCGTTCTTCCTCGTCCCCCTCCTCGGACGAGGAGCGGTTTCGATGCCATTGGCGTCGGTGTTACGAGGAACTTATGTGGCGACAGCAGTTGTCTGGGTTTCAATCGACCCCGATTCATTCTCCAGATAGCAAGCAGCTGCCGCTTGGTTGGCAGCCGTTCGAATCGGTCGAGGAGCCTTCTCCAGGACTGGTTGCTCGTTCAACCCTTGCTGCCCCTCCGCCTTCGGCGGAGTTCAGGCCGGACCGTGGCCTGTCCTTCAGGTCACTCGGTCCCCTCACTCCTGCCCGCCCCCAGCGGACGAAGAGTGCCTCGGGCATGTGGCAGCTTTTTGCAGACCCTTCAGAGTCTGGAGCAGGCTCTGCCATGTTTCCTGACAGGGAGGACCCTGGGTCTTCCCAGGAACATCCAGTAGACGACAGCCCATCGTCTTCGAAGGGTCTACTTCAGCTCATCTCAGAGTTTACTGGAATGCAGCTTAAGCCCGTCTCCGATCGGGCTCCTTACCCCCTTATGGAGATTCTAGATCGAAGGGGTTCTTCCACGGAGGCCTTCCCAGTGGCTGAGGCTATCGTGGGCCCAGCCTTGGAGCTATGGCGGTGGCCTACTTCTTGCCCTGCGCCTTCGGCCAGGGTGGCTCGGAGGTATCCTATCCCAGTCGGTTCTCTGCCCGGTTTCTCAGAGCACCCCTCGGCTGAAGGGGTAATTACCGACGACATTTTCCAATGTCTTGGAAATGCTGGGGATGCGGACAGACCCACCGACAAGGAGTCCAGAAGGATGGACTATGTCGGGCGTAAGGTTTATGCTGCGTCCTCCCTAGGCCTCCGTCAGGCCAGCTCAGTTGCACTGATGGCACATTTCTCCCACACTCTTTTGGGCTCCCTGGACAAGGTTCTCCCTCATCTCCCAGGTGACCTGTGGACCACGGTTCGACAGGTGCGGGACCAGGGTAGGGCGGTGGCGAAGCAGCAGCACCAGACGGCTCTGGATCTAGGCGACTCCTGTGCCAGATCGGTGGCGACCGCAGTGGCCATCGCCGCAGAGCGTAACTGAGGTTAACATCCTTCTCTGGAAACCCACGCGAGTTGGCGGACATCCCTTCTTGGGACTGACCTCGGCCCTGGGTGGAGGATACATCCATGGGCCCGAGAAGTCCGATGCCACTCCGGACTCGGTCACACTCGCCCGTGGGGTCAAGGGCAGCCGTCAGCCTTTGCGTAAGCCCCTTTGCCGCCTGAGCCCTGGGGCCCCCCGGCCCAGCATGAGGGCCAGCAGGCATGCGCTGGGCGGCCTGTTGCCAAACCAGCGTCTTCCTCCAAAAGGAAGCGGAGGCAGGAAACTGAGGGGCTCCTCGGCTCCTTCCCCTCTAAGCCTGCTCAGTGGACCGCAGGGGCATTGCCCGGCTCCTTCGTCCCAACCGGGTTTTCCGTGGGGGCGGTTCCGCACTCGTTCTGGAAGTATTTAGGGTGGATCCTGCATGAAGTTGCGGCGGATCCCTTGAACCATTGCCCACAGGAGTTTTGAGTTCACTGCCCCTGTGTCGGTCGTCCGACATGCCTGGCTCTCTAGTTAGAGATGATCAGGAGGCCGTGGACCCCCATTCAACCCTGGGTTGGTTGCGTCCAGGTATTCCTGGTCTCCTACGGATGGGGCTTGCGCTCCATCCTACACTGCCTGGATGGTCTCTCTTCTGCAGATGTCCATCCTCAGAACATGGCGTGTAGCTGTTTCCTGGTCTCCAGGATGTACCTACTCCTCGTTCCGTCTGTTTTTGGGGAGGCTCCACCCCTTCTTGCGGGGGAGCTGCTTACGAGTTCCTAGCACTTCCTTGCTCAGCAGTCTCTGCGGCATGGAAGAGTCCGGATGTCACCCCAACCGGAAGGCAGACTGGTCTCCCATTTTCGGGAGCCAAGTGAGAACTCGTATCTTAGCGGTGAAGCTTCTTCGGGACTAAGCTCGACTTTTAGTCCGAGCTCAGCTCCGGGCGAACAAGGCAAGGTTCTTCCTCCTTTGCCAGTCGGGTTGGCCGGGAAATTACGTCCTGCTAGGACCTCCTGCTCCTCCTGGGCCTCAGGGCGGCCTTCCCTTAGTGGGAGGGCCAGCCAGAGGTCATGGCAGCTGCGTCCCGTGGACCAGTTCGTGACTTACAGCCCAGGAGTTAGGAGAACACTCCCTTGGACCGTTCTAACTCCGGCAGGAGACTATCCTGCTTGTTCGCCCTGAGTTACCGGTCTTCTCCGACCGATGCTTCTCGGATAGGTGGGGTGCCCATCTTGGGGAATACAGAGTGCGTCGCCTCTGGTCCTCTTACGAGTCCCGATGTCCTTCCTGCTCGCTGGAGACAGACGGTCCGATTAGCCGGTACCGCTCGCTCCGCTTGTAAGGGGTCTACCGGTCTAAGTCCAAGTTGGACTATTCCAAGACCATGTGCTACCTACTCCGCCAGGTTCGGTCTATCCCCTTGTCTCGGTGCAAGGAGGTTCTCCGCATTGGGCGGTTGCGCAGTCGAGCATAGGCTGCGCTTCACGAGTGTCTCCCCTGCCGGGGGTAGCACAGGATCTTCTCCCTCTTCCCTCCGGGGAGAATACCAGGCCGAGACTGTTTTTGCCGCCCCTCAGCAAGGCTTGCTGCAGGGGATGCCATCGGGGCCATGGACCCCAGGCCCCTCCGTGCCTCTCCCCCATTTCCCTTGACCTACGGGCAAGGCGAGGAGGGACTTGGCGCAGGTGATGCTGGTAGCCCCAGACTGGATTGCCAGTGCTGGTATCCAGCTCTCCTCAGTCTCAGCCCCAGGCTCCCGAGGCGGTCTCTAGTCCCCGGTCCTGTCTTTCCTTTTCAGGGGAAGGTTATCCATCTGGACCTTCAATCCCTGCACCTGTAGGCCGTCCCCTGTGCGGCTGGGGGCCAAACCTAGGGTCTTTGGCAAGGTCCTCGACCAGTCCTGCTAGAAGTCGGCCAAGATGCTTGTCCTTTGGGAGAAGTTCTCCTTCTTCCGACGATGGGATAGGGCCGTGCCTTCCGTCCTGAGCAAAGCATTCCGGACCATTTGCGGTCCATCCTTAGACCAGGGCTTGATCGACGAGCCTCTAGGTGCTTCTCGCGGTCACCACTGTCTTCGAGGCGCGGGCGGAGGGTAGCTGGTGGTGCGGAGAAGGTGGTCTGCACTTCTAGGCCTCGATCACGCCTCCCCTTTTGGGAGAGTATCCCGTTTCTCGGGATCCTTGCTGGTATGGGCTTAGCTCATGGGCAAGCCATCCGAACCTTTGCACAGGTGCGTTTCCCCACCTGTTGTGGAAGAACACCTTCTTGGGGCCACTCCGCCATCCAGAAGGCAGGGAGAGTTCCAGGCGCTCCTTTAACCTCCCTATCCGGTCTTTCACAGGGACTAGGTTGTCCTGCGCCCCACCCGAAGTTCCTCCGGAGGCGGTGGCAGAGTCTTCCCTTCGGGGGTATTGCCTCTGCCGGGGTTTATCCCCATTCACACCTCGGAGGCCGTATTCAGGTTCAGTGGGAACCGGTTTAACGCTCACCTCGTGAGAGCGTAGAGCTAAAGTTGGAGGAGTTGCAGCTGTTCATCACCTTCGCTGAAGCGCGCATCTGGCAGGATGCAACCCAGTGGAAGACAAGCGGGCGGGTCACCCTGCCAGGTCTCCACTTTAGGCGGGCGGGCATGGAGCCTCCCAGAGGGATAAGCGCTCTTTTTACCCGTCCTTCCGCTGCATCGGTGGCTGCTTCCAAGGACTCTCCGGTCCAGGATATCTGCAGGGCTTCTGCCCGGAAGCAGGCTTTACCATTCCCCTTCCACATCGACCTTGGGTCGTGCTGGGGTGCTGGTCGGGGCCTCAGTTCTCCAGTCTTTCTACCTAAGTAGGAGTGTGCGCCTTGCCTCCCTCCTCCCGGAGAACTGCTAGGAGTCTGCCAATAAGTGTGGATGAACAACATATCCATGTCCCTAGAAATACAGGTTACTCACCTGTAACAGGAGTTCTAGGAATGGTATATGTTGTTCATCCACACGTCCCACCGGCCTCAATGCACAACCTGGCTTCCAGCGGGCTAGATCTGGCGTCATGGGGCGGAGCCGAGAGTTTTACCACCCGGGTGGGTGGGAGGAGCCAGCTTGGAGACCTTCTGGCAAGATTTAAAGCGGCAAGGGACCTGCCAATAAGTGTGGATGAACAACATATACCATTCCTAGAACTCCTGTTACAGGTGAGTAACCTGTATTTATGAACAATTGGTCCCAGGGTGAACAGAGAACTCCGGGCAGACTAGATTGACCTTTGGTCTTTTTCTGCCATCATTGTCTATGTTTCTATTTTCCACTTTCATTACCACAGAACTTAAAAATCCTGAGTTCAAAATTCCTAGCTGTATAATAGTAATAACATTCAGTTAGCTAGAGTATACTTGGAGTAACTGGCATCTGTGGTTGATCAAATGCCTCAGCCTTTGGCCCCGGCATTTATTTTTATTTATTTATTAAATTCTTGGAATTACAAACCTTTGAGTCAGAGATTCCTTTACAAAGGCACCATGTCAGACAATAAATGGTTACAGACAGGTTGAGATACAACAAATTAGATAGATTTCAATATAATTACATAAATGGAGTAAAAAACAGTTTGTAAATTATAGGCAAGTTCACCAGGTACTATAGTAGGTAAGTAAGTAAAGAAAAGTAAAATTTATTTTTTAAGCGCTTTTCTTAAACCAAAGCGCTGTACAGATAATAAACAAATAACAGAGAAATATCAAACATTGACAATAATAAAATCAGACATCATAAGCTTTTGTAAATCAGAATGTTTTTAACTCTGCTTTAAAGCTCTTGACGGTCAGGCAGCTTCGTATCTGATGAGGTAGAGAATTCCACAGGGCAGGAGCAGCATACGAAAACGCACGTGCTCCAGATGTTTTCAAACGGACCCTGGGAATCTCTAGCAATCCCTCATCGGCAGATCTGAGTGAGCGAGAGGGGCAGTAGGGAGTAAGGAGATCTTGCAGATACTGTGGTCCCTGTTCATGTAGGGCCTTATAGGTCAGTAATCCGACCTTGAAGGTAATCCGCCATTGAACAGGCAGCCAGTGTGGCCCACGCAGAACAGGTGTAATATGACTATTTCTAGATGTTCCAGTCATAAGCCTGGCTGCTGCGTTCTGCACTAGCTGCAGGCGGCAGATATCAACCCCTGGTAGCCCCAGGTAAAGAGAATTGCAGTAATCAAGGTGAGTGGTCACGAAAGCGTGGACCAGAGTTGGAAGGTCAGCCGGAGGAACCAGGTTTTTCACCTGGGCAATATTCCTCAGATGGTAAAAAGAGGACTTAACAACGGCCAACACCTGAGATTTCATGGTCAAACCGCTGTCAACAATAACACCCAGATTACGCACCTGGCTTGAGGTCAAGAGCTGGGCACCACCGAGCCAAAGGCCCGACGGAACCCCAGTCCTTTGACCCACCTCCAGGTGACCTGGGTCCAAGATCAACACCTCGGTCTTATCTGGGTTTAACCTCAGCCAGTTGGCACTCATCCAGTCGTTGATCTCGGCTAGACAGCTGTTAAGCAAAGAGACTGCATCATCCTGTCCGGGAATAAAGGACAGATACAGCTGGGTATCATCTGCATGGCAGTGAAAACCCAGACTGTAACGCCTAATGATATCTCCTAATGGCAGCATATAAACTGCAAACAACATGGGCGCTAAAATGGAGCCCTGCGGCACCCCACAGGACAGAGAGATGGCATCAGAGGAGTAAATTCCTGTGACAACCCTGAGTCCGCCCTGTGAGGAAAGATCGAAACCAATGCAGAACTGTACCAGACAGTTCGCAAAGGAGCCGCAGGCATTCCAACAGCACACCATGGTCCACAGTATCAAATGCCGCAGAGAGATCAAGAAGGACTAGAATAGTACAAGCCTTTCGATCTCTCTCTCTATTAGGAGATCACTTAAGACCCGGATGAGAGCAGTCTCAGTGCTATGTCTTTTCCTGAACCCCGACTGGACAGCATCATAGATATTGTGATTCATAAGATGGTCATCCAACTGTTGCGCTACCACCTTTTCAATAACCTTACCCACAAAGGGCAGGTTAGAGATAGGTCTGTAGTTAGCTGGACAGTCTGGGTTCAATGAAGGTTTTTTAAGGAGTGGTCAAACGACCGCCTCCTTTAGGTTATAGGTGTCAGTGTGGCTCAGTTGGTAGCACATCCGCCTCTGGACCAGAAGGTTGTGGGTTCTCGTCCCACACCGGGATTGGACTTGCACCTAAAAATCGCTGGCATCCGAGTGCAATATTGGGGGTGCTGTACTGCTGGGGTGTGCCGTCCTTCGGATGAGACGTTAAACCGAGGTCCCTTCTGCCCATTCTGGTGTTGTCCTGGTGGGTGTCCAGGTGGAAGTAAAAGAACCCAGGGCACTCTTCACAAAGAGCAGGGAACATTCCCAGTGTCCTGGCCAACATTCCCCTTCCCATAAACCAGTTCATGCAATTATCCAGGCTGTGTGTGGGTGATGATGTGCGATATGGCCGCCACCACACATTCAGTCACGTCAGTACCAGTCTAGCATTGCTTGTAAAGCGCTTTGGAATACTGTGTATGAACAGCGCTATATAAATGCTGATTCTTCTTCTTCTTCTAGGGGATCAGGAAACCCCCCCTGCTCCAAAGGCTTCCAGACAACTTCAGCAAGGATCGGGCAGATAACATCTACGCAACCTAGTAATAGTGGCGTAGGGCTCGGATCCAAACTACAGCTGGTAGGTCATACAGTCTGAACAATCCTCACAACATCCATGAAACCCAACCTACTAAAGTCAGACCATGTGACACAAGGGTTTGCTTCACTTCGCTGATCACCGCAGTTCCCTAGAGAGGGAGCAGGACGGATTCCTGACCTGATGCTGGCAACCTTATCTGTGAAGAATCGAGCAAGCTCATCACACTTATTTGTGAAAAATCTCTTCCAGACTGCAGACTGAGTGGATTGCACAATCTGTCAACAGTCTGAAAGAGGTGAGCTGGTTGATTCCGCGCAGCAGCAATCTCCCTGGACAGGAATTCTGCCTTCTTACGGGTGTTTGCTGATCGATAGACACTATGATGGTCCATCAATCTAAGCCTGTCAGCATCTAGGCCGGACTTCCGCCATGCTCTCTCTAACCTTTGCCCAACTCTCCTCAGCTCCCTCAGAAACCCATCAAACCAAGGAGATCTTAGGCGCTGAGTGAGTGGGTGAACACGAACAGGAGCAATTGTTATAGGCGAGTACGAGATCCCCTGGACCCATGCACTCACTCGAAATACCCGATAGGTCCAGTACCGCCAAAAGACCTTCCTGGGTAGGCAGGGAGAAATCATTCAATTAATCATTATTCATTAGTATTATTAATAATTATTCATGTAATCACCCACATCAGCCCATTATTCCTTCGTAGACTCCAACTAACCATATTTTATCATTTAAATATATCAAACTACATATACAGTAGGTGCCCGTGAAGAACTCATGGGCAATTTTATTTTGTGATGCTGGGGGCAGTAAAAGCCATTCGTATCCCACACCAGCTTCACTTGATGAAATAACTACCTTGTTCTTCACAAATATCTATGCTTAATGCTATATATAAATCATCAAAGTGCGTTTGGTGATTTTTTAATTAAAAAAATGATTTCCAATGACTTTTGCAAAAAAATATGGAAGAAAAGAATGCCCCATTTGAAAAGTGGAACATTCCAATTTCTGAAATGCTGCGCTAGACCTTCTTTTAGGTGTAAACAGTACTCACAGGAAGACAAATTTGCAGTGCTGATTGGCTGAATGAGCAGTGATGATTTAAAATGATAAAAAGGCATACTTTAGCAACTATTTTAATATTTGAATTTCTTTTTTTTTTTCTGTTTGTAATGTAGAATTTTTGAAGTGTAAAACAAAAAACAAACAAATGTCATTTATTCGCTGCCTTCCCATCTAAAGAGTTAGTAATACCAAAAACAGCATATAGAACATGTTCATTTGTAAGTGTAGTTAATTGTTACTTTTTATTTCTGAAGAGTTTTTTCTTTTTCTATTTCTTACTTGGAGGTTTTCTACCTGATAGTGTTAGGTGTGATGGGAAGAGCAGTACTTTACCTAAGATTGACCTATCTAGTTCTGATTCTCTTCATACCTCATCGGCATCATGGCCTCACATACGGTGACATCACAAGTGGATGATCTGGCATCAGGTGACTGGCCCTTATTGGTCAGTTGTGATGTCACAGTCAGTGAGGTCGCAGGGCTAATGATGTATGAGGAAGAACTTAATGACGTCAGCCTCCAGGTAGAGTATCATTTCCCGTCTCACACCAAGTATTGTCAAGTAGAAAATATTCTGATTAGCAAAAAGGGAAAAGGCAAAAAATTCTTCAGCTGTAAGTAGTAATAGTGCACTACTTTTGAAAGTTAATATTAATTTTAGGTGGTACACTAGCCCTTTAAGTATCAAACATGCCACCTTTTTTGCAAACTGTGTCTTGCGAGCTACCTGTGACAGTACTAAATAAAATAACAGTTTGATACCACTGAGACACTGCTGACCTGCCAAGCATTGCAAAGAACATCTGTAAGCCTTCTGAATCCCCTGGGCACTCCGATCTCACCCTTGCTACAAGGCTCTCCTTGGATGCTGCGGACTCTGAATGTTCTAAACAGTGGAATGAACATTTTGTGATAATGAGGGCTCTGTAATAATAGGATTCATCTGAAGGTCTGTACTGAGGAGGCAATCATATAGTTCAAACGTTCCCAGCTTCTCTGTACTGTTCTATGCATGTGGGCTCTCCCTCCCTCCCTTGCTCACTCATTCATTCTCTCTCCCCATTACAGCCCCAAGCACTAGTGTTGAATAATTGGGGCATACTGAGAATTACATTGCTCAGGTCCTACCAACCTTGATTTTTAATTGGTAAAAAAATTCTTTTGAACAACCAGATACTTGGAAATAACAATGCATTTCCATTTTTCGAGTGCTTTCACAGCAAACTCTAGCTCTCCATGATGGGGACTTCAATCTGCTGGATGTAGAGTGGAGCCCCCAAGCTATCACCTTGGCTGAAAGCAGAGACATCCCTAGACTCCCTGCAGGGGGCATTTCTCAGGCAACTAGTCAAGGAGCCCACTCATGATGGGGCAATACTGGACCTGGTGCTCACTACCAGGGACGGTGCTGCAGACATCAGGGTGGGATGCCACCTGGGGACTAGCAATCACCGTACAGTGTGGTTTAGCATAAGGATGGCAGCAGAGGCAAACCACACACGGATGAGGGTCCTGGACTTCATGAGGGCAGATTTAAAAAAAATGGATGAATGCCTCAGAGACGACCTAGTAGGGGGGGATTGGCCGTGTGAGAGAGAGGAACAGTGGGCTAGATTAAGGGATGACATAGTGAATGCAACAAACCTCTGTGTGAAAGAAGTGAGCAAGAACAGGAGAAATAAAGAGACCACTGTTGTTCTCAAGGAAAGTGGCTACAAAGATAAAGGCTAAGAGGGTAACATTCAGGAGGTACAAGGAGACACAAAGGGAAGAGGAAAGGGAGGTACACCAGGAAAAGCAGAGAGAGGCAGTAAAGCAGTGATGGGCACAAAGGTACAAACTGAGGAAACGATAGCCAAAGTAGTAACTAAGGGGGGGTGAGACTCTTTTATGAGGTAAATAAGTAATGAGGAAGACGAGGGGAGGAATTGTGAGGTTAAGACGGGTAGGGGGAAATTGTGCTGAGGAGGATCAGGAAAAAGCAGCTATCCTGACAAATACTTCTGTTCAATCTTCACAGTGGAAGGGGAGGGGAATGGACCACAAAAAAACAGCAGGAACACTGGGGGGAAGGAGGTAGACAGAAGTCCATTCACAGAGGAAAGAATCCTGAAAGGACTTGTGAATCTGAAAGTGGATCAAGTTATGGGACCAGAAGGGGTACACCCAAGGGTGCTGAGGGAACTCAGGGAGGCACTGACTGCAGCTCTGACAGCCCTATTCAACAACTCACTGGAAACAGGAGTGGTTCCAGAAGACTGGGGAAGGACAGGTGTAGTCCTGCTTCATAAATGCTGCAGCAGGGAGGAGGCTGGCAACTATTGGCCAGTCAGTCTGATGTCAGTGGTGGAGAAGCTAATGGAGATACTTTTAAAGGAAAGGCTGGTGGAGTATCTTGAATCCAGTGGGTTACAAGACCTGAGGCAGCATGGATTCATGAGGGGGAGGTCATGTCAGACGAACCTGATTGATTTCTTTGACATGGTGCTGAGAGTGAATCAGTGAACATGGGCTATTTAGACCTTAGCAAGGCCTTTGACACTGTACTATATAGAAGGCTCATAAGAAAAGTGGGAAGTTAGGGGAAGGTCCCAAGGTGGTGAACTGGATACAAAATTGGTTGATGGACAGGCGAGAGAGGGTGGTGGTAAACGGCACTCACACTGGGGAGGTGAGAGTGACCAGTGGGGTACCTCAGGGCTCAGTACTAGGAGCAGGCCTTTTAATATCTTTATAAATGACACTGAAGAAAAACTGGAAAAGAAAGTATGCTTCTTTGCAGATGACACCAAAATCTGCTATAGTGTAGACACTCTGGAAGGGGTGAGGAGGATGCATAGAGACCTGAGAAAACTTGAGGAGTGGTCAAGGGTATGGTAGCTGGGCTTCAGTGCAAAAAAGTACAAAATAATGCACTTAGAGCACTAAAACTTCGGGATGGGCGGTGGTCTAATGGGGGGGAGAGGTACTGATGGTCACTAAACAGGAAAGGGATCTGGGGGTGGTCATATCAGATGACTTCAAGGTGGCGAGGCAATGTTACATCGCGGTGTATAAGGCCAGCAGGATGCTGGGGTGCATAGAAAGGGGTATTACCAGCACAAGAAGAGAGGTGGTGTTTATTTTTTTATTTTATTAAACTCTAGGATTACAAATACCTTTGAGCAGGAACTGCTCATTTACAAAGGTTACACATCAAAGGATGTAGGGTAAGGTACATACAAAGGTCAACAATGGTTACAGTCTTAAAAACACAAAGATGTCTAAGCATTTATTATACAGCCAAAAATGGAGAGAGACAACATAAGCCAGCTTCAGACAAGTTTCAGGGTGAACAGTATATAGTTAGTATAGGAGAGGAGGCAGTCAGGAAGCAGTAGGCAGGCTAAAGGGCCATTGTTGGCGGGTAGAGGTGGGTGGCAAAAGTGCGAGGTGGATGGGCTGGAGGGCCCCATATCTGAAAGTGCCATTAGAGAGGGGAGGGGGTAGGTGAGGCAGTGTGGTGTGGGGGGGGGGTAAGGGGTGAGAGTGGGGGAAACTGGTGCCAAAAAAGTGGAGCGCTAAGGGAGGTTACAGTGGTGTTACCACTGTGTAGATTTAGTGAGAGCCCACCTGGAGTACTGTGTCCAGTTCCACAAACCACAGCTCAGGATGGACATAGACAGGGTAAAGGCTGTCCAGAAGAGGGCTACTAAAATGATGCAGGGGCTACATCAAAAACCCTATGAAGAGAGACACAGAGATCTCAATATGTACACCCTGGAAGGGAGGGGGTGCATGACAGAGGCCTATAAATAACTCACAGGGGTGAATAAGGTACAGCTGGGAGTATTTTTCAGAGAAGAAGGTGCCTGAGAACTAGGGGGCATGCAATGAAGCTGGAAGGGGGTACATTTAGGAGGGATGTGAGGATGTACTCCTTCACTGAAAGAGTGATGGATGCCTGGAACAGTCTTCCAGAGGAGGTAGTGGGGGTGAAAACAGTGTGGGCTTCAAGCATGCATGGGATAGGCACGTGGGAATCTTATTTATTTATGTATTCAATTTTGATAACTGGGTAGGCCCACTGAGCCCCGAAGGTCCCTTTTTCAGGGGCGACCTGGAATTAGTTACACAGTAAGAACATTTCACATATACAGTATATAGGTGAGCTGACCGTTTCTGTTTACAGTCAAGTCAGTACACAGCAGGATTCAAAGACACAGTACACAACAGGATTCAGGAATCCTGGTAGGAAAGTTGGTGGGGTCAGAAATCAAGTAGGGTCTGTGGTCACAGTATAGGCAGGGAAAGATGGGCAGACTAGCTGGGGCAAGCATTCCTTATTTGCTGACAAACTCTATGTTTCTATGTTTCACCTCTCCATGATGAACTGCTGATAAAAAAGGGGGAGGGGGCAATCCCATTACATGGCTCCTCCATGGTATAACAGTCCTCCAGGATCACTTTTTCCCTCGGCAATGTTTCTCAGTGTTTGTTAAATCTTGATGCATCACTACTCAGTGTTACCCCCCACCCCACCCACCTACTCTCAGGAGCACAGTCAGGGTTCTGCAGTATTTGTTAACATTGGCCCCTTATATCATGGGGTCATTGTGCTTTACCTCAGTGCTGTCCCATGAAGCATTGTGGGGATTATACAGTAATATTGGGGGGGGGTCCTGCATATTGCATATTGTGGGATCAGCACTGTTCCCTCCACCCTCCCTCTGTCATCTATTACATGAGTGATCAGAGCTGTTTTCTCCACTCTCCCTCGGTCCCCTATTACATGAGTGAGACATGAAAAGAACTTTCCATTTCCATTAAATATTTTTATTTATTCATGCTAGGGAAAATGAGCTCATCTCTGCTAACTGTAATGCAATTAGGAGCCCCCCTTCCCATTATTTTCTTTTTTACAATTTCAACTTTATTGAATTTTCAACATACATAGTCGACAATTTCATACTGTTTACAGTTTTGGAGTGTTACATATAATCTTGGAAACCTTTCTAAAATCATTTATACAATGACTTAATGGCATTATGACAGATGACTATTAATTTAGTTTTAATAGTTTAGGTTTAAGTGTCTAAGTATTACATACTCATTGAGAGGATTTGATCTGAGGCTATTGTTATTCCATTAAACTGAACACTTGATCAGTAGCTTAAAAGAGGTTACAGCGTTAGCTAAATTCATTCTCCCATCTCTTGTAGTTGTAGAATTATCTTACTTCCCCGAAACTCATCTGCCCAAGGGAAAGGAAATGGAGGGAAGGGATGGTGGGGGGGTAGGTGTGGGGACCCCAGCAGCATTTCAGCCCAGTACCTACGGTGCTGGGAAAGGGAGGGGGATGTGAGGAAATGACTTATTTATGGCGTTGGAGCAGGTTTGGGAAGGGGGTGCAAGTGGGTAGCTGGACTCAAGGATACTGAGAGGGAAATGTAAAGTTTTGACTATTTTTGACTCCCCTTGTCTTTAAACAGTGGGGCCCAAGGGACAAATGAATTGTCTTGCAACATATAATACAACTGCCATTGGATCCACCTGGAGTTGAATTTGTCTCCTTGGTCATTCAGATTGTGGGTTATCCATTCCATATAGTATATCTGTTTAGTTATCTGCCACCAATCTTGAATAGCTGGGGAGTTTTGTGGTTAACCACACCTTTAGTTATTGCCTTCTTGACTGCTGTAAGAAGGAGATGGAGGAGGTATCTAATGGTGGGGTTTCTGAATTCCCTAGGGAGTAATAACAGAAGGAACATTTCACCCATTAGTTGGAGCTGTGGCCCAAAGAGTTCTCATAGGTTAGTCTGGAGAGCTATTATAAAGGGTTGGAGTTTAGGGCAGGCCCACATAATATGTGTGTGGGTCGCTCTGACCTCTCCGCAATGACGCCAGCAGGCAGCTGAGCTGGTATGGGTATAGTGACTGGTAATTACAGGGGTTCTGAAGTACCTAATAAGGTTTTTCCATGTGTATTCACGCCATTGATGAGAGCTGGTTACCTTAGAGACATATTGGTAAGCTTTTTTACCATTCCTCAGTGGTAATGGGGCGATCTAGCTCCTCTTGCCATTGAAGTCTTATGCTGTCCGTAATGGTTGTTTGCTGAGCTTTCTGGGCCTGATAATATGCTGAAAGTAAATGTTCCTGTTCGTGGGAGGTGTTCAGACAAATCTGAAGACTAATCAAGGGGGGCACTTGTGTGGGCGTTCGGGTTGGGGTGGGTAGGCTTTCATAGTAATGGCATGCTATAAATATCTATAGAAGTCCCTGCGGGGTAAGTTGTATTGGGTTTGAATATCAGTAAAAGACCATACTTTCCCCTGAGTTGAGATCTGTGAGAGGTATTGCAGGCCTAGTCTTTCCCATACTGAGAAACCATGATCCATTCTGTTGTGGGAGAACCGATTCAGGCTTGCTATGGGGCATATAAGGGGTATAAAGGGCTCTAGATTTTGCGAGTTCCTTATAGCTCTACAGACATTTAGGTAGTGAATTATCCATAGGTCTGTGAGATAGGGAGGGTGAGGTTTGTTGTGTTGCCCGTATATTTTCCTGAAATAGTCCCTGTTATTAATAAGGGGCATTTCTATTTCTGCCCAGTGTGGGTTAGTTATGGCATTCTGCCTAACCATCAAATGTGTAAGAAGCGCTACATTATGACAGAGCCAGAGATCAGGGAGTGAGAGGCCCCCCTCCGGTCTTGGGAGAGTGAGTAACTTTAGGCAGACTCTAGGTCTTTGTCCTGCCCAAATGAATCTAGAGATGGAGCGGTTCCATTCCTGGAATATTTTGTCAGTTATGGGGATGGGGACATTCTGAAATAGATAAACGGCTCTGAGGAAGACAACCATTCTGACTAGTTCTATTCTTCTGGAGATACTTAGTGGTAGTGTGTTCCATATGGCCAGATCAGCTTTAAGTTGAGAGGAGAAGGGAGTATAGTTATTTTTATAAAAATCTGCTGGGGATTGGGATAATTGGATACCCAGGTATTTCAGCTTCATCAGGGACCAGTTGCAGGGAAATAGGTTTTGTATGTTGGGGACGGGCAATAGTGGAAAGTAATAATCTTAGTCTTGGAGAGGTTACATTTGTATCCAGATACCTGTCCAAACTCGTTCAGGAGTTGTCTTATGATTGGGAGTGACTTTTCCAGGTCCTGGAGGTAGAGTAGCACATCATCTGCATATAATGCAACTCACGTGTTCCGTGCCTCCCAGGGTAACCCCAGTAAGGTTCTGTACATCTCGTATACTTTGTGTGAGCTGCTCAATAAATATGGCGAATAGGAAAGGGGAGAGGGGGTAGAACTGCCTGGTCCCTCGGCCCAGCCAGATATACCTAGAGTGGTGCCCATCTATCTTCACACAAGCCTGCAGAGCTGAATACATATCTTGAATTACCCTAATCAGGGTCTGTGGGATCCCAATTTTGCAGAAAACCTGGTACAGGAATGGCCAAGCCACCCTATCGAACGCCTTCTCTGCGTCGAGACTAATTAAAACTGAGGGGGTGTTAGTAGAGTACATCTCATGGGACAAATGGAGGGTGCTCTTGATGTCGTCAGTAGTGGACTGGGTTCTCACAAAGCCAGTTTGATCCCTATCTATAAGCTGAGAGAGAAAGGTATTTAAGCGGTGGGCGAGGATGTTCATAAATAGTTTGTAGTCAGCATTAAGGACCGAGATTGGTCTACAGGAACTACAAAGCTGTCCCCAGTTTAGGGATAACTGAAATGGTCGCATAAGACTATGAGGGTGGGGGCAAGTCTCCCTCCAGGATAGAACTGAAGAGTCTCAGAAGTTTATGGAGAGTCTGGGATCTAGTTGCCGTATAAAATTCTATTCTGTACCCTTCCGGGCCTGGGGTCTTAAGGGTTTTTGCTCTGGCTAGGGCAGATGTCAGTTCCATTCCTGTTATGGGGGTGGTTAGGGTGTCTCTCTGGGTTTCTGAGAGTTTAGGCATGGTAATTGGGTGAAGGTAGTTAACTATTTGTTGGGCAGTAGGGGTTTGCTCTGGGGTGTATAAAGTGGAGTAGTAGGAGGTGAAAGCCTCCGTTATGTCATGTCATTTACTTAAGGAGTGGCCATGTGACGGGTGTCTGATTGTAGTTATAACCGAGGACTTTTTTTGTTTTTGGATCTTATAGGCTAATAACCTTGTTGTTCTAGGCCCTACCTCACAATATATTTGTCTTTAAAAAGTTAAGGCAATCTCTGTTTGCTGTAAGGCTAAGTGGTCAAGGTCTGACTTGATTTGTTGTAGTAGGGGGAAAACTGAGGTACCCCCCTGCTTATGGGCCATTTGCAGAAAATGTAGTGTCCTCCAGTTTGGTCTTCTGTTCCCTTCGTTGTTTGTTTAATTCTGCTGTGTGCTGAATTATATGCCCACGGAAGACAGATTTCACTGTGTCCCAGTGTCTTGCAGGGGATGTTTCTTCTTGGGGGTTATCACCTACAATTTCTATAATTTTACCTATAAGGTATTCTTGGAATTGTTTGGAATGGAGATAATATGGGTTGAGTTTCCAGTGGGTGTTTTTGGGTTGTAATTCCATGTCCCAGGTGTAACTAAGGGGGCATGGTCTGAAAGGACTATGTCACCCATCTGAGCATCTTGCGATGTGTTTAGGTTTATAACTTGGGAATAAATTTGATCAATGCGCGATGAAGTGCGGTGCACTGAGGAATCGTGGGAGTAGTTTCGTGATTGAGGATGTGTGTGGCGCCAAGCATCGCACCAGCCCACCTCTTGTGTGAATTTCTTGAAGAATTTTTGGCTCGCTGTTTGTCTTGAGGGTCGGGATTGGAGGAATCCAGTATAGTGTCTGGAAGGAGATTAAAGTCTCCTGCCATTAGGAGAGTCCCTACGGTCATCTGAACTATTTTATCCAGGAGTGTTTTTAGCTGAGGAATGGGAGATCCTGGGGGGAAATACACATTCGCCAGGGTGACCTGCTTGGCACCAACTGTACCCTGCACAATAACTAGTCTACCTTCAGGGTCTGCCCAGCGCAGTCCTGGATTAGAGGGTGTGTGTGATGGTATTATAATTGCCACTCCTCTACGTCTGCCTCTGCTGCTAGAGGAGAGTAAAAAAACCTACCTCGACTTAGTCGTGCTAGTTTGGCATGTTCTATAGAAATTAGGTGGGTTTCTTGCAGGTAAATCAAGTCAGATTTACTTTTCTTCAGGTGTGCTAAGACTCTGGATCTTTTGATTGGAGAAGTCAGGCCATTTAATACCGATACAAATACAAACCTTTCATGACATGTAATTTAAGTACAGAGCTATCTTGCAACAAGGCATCAACACATACTTGAACGAAGGGCCAAACTTGTAACAAGTTCCAACATGTGGCCAACTGAGCAACTATGCCAGCACAACAGAAACTAGTGCTTCCATGGAGCAGGGTCATTTCTAGACCCTGAAGCAAATAATTACCTACTGGGAGGTAACTTCCCTTATGGAGGGGGTCCTCCAGACACCTGTAGTGTCTATAGAGGGTACAGGAAAAAGGGGGATATGGAGAGTCATATAGAAATGCTGTGATTGACCCTAGGAAGGGTGTAGTGGAGAAAAGGGTAGCCTTAAGCAAGGGGTTCATTCCAGGGTCACCAGCAAGGTGGGGGGGGAGGGATGCCACCAGTATCCTCCAAGCCCCAACCAATCCCGGCCAGGAGAGAAAGCGGGGATAACCCTCTTATGTTAACCTTCGGGAGCAAAACGGATCCCATCATTCTCATAGTCAGTTAGGTGAAATTATACTTCAGAGTTGAATGGCACCCCTCAGACCATGGGTGTGGTGGCCCCTGTGGGGGGGGGGAGGGGGGCCAGGGACACCAGCCCCCCCATACCAACTCCAGCCCAACCACATGGTCACCCAAAGGCAGCGTCCAAGTTCCGGACTCCTGCGTTTAGTTGGCATCACGCATCCACCAATACCTTTTCCCCACACGTATCATCTTTTCCATGACCATATTATATTACTATCAAGGCATAAACAGTCTTTTTCTAGGGGCTCAGAGAGATTACCTCTGTCAGGTGGGTCAAGCTAACTATCGGCGGGCTGTGCGCCATACCACCCCCCGCTTCCCCCACCCCACCCAACCAACCTCTCATCCCAAAATCCGGCACAAAACTGTAATAACATTTATGCCCTCATAGGACAAATGACCAGTGTTGTCTATGAATCTTAATACGTGAGGGAAGATATGCAGTTTAGCTGATAAAAGGCAGGAACTTTGCGTTGCAGCAAGCCTGGGTCTAATACACATCCTCTCCCCCCTTCCGGGCTGGCTCCAAGGCGACCCCAGGTACAGAGTGGGGTGTGCAGAGAGCGAACACATGGGTGGCAAAAGCGCCCTCCCTCCCAGTCCCCAACCCTCTCAGAAAGGAGTGGGAACACCACTCCCCAGATGTCCAAATATAGATAGTGCTACTGTGTTTATGGAGGCAAGGAGCCGTCGTCCAGGTCACAGCAATCCCCCCCTGCCAACGAGGCATCATGCTTAGCATCAGAAACCCCCTCCTCATCTCCAGACGGGGCAAAGCAATAACTCGCCTCTGTACTTACATGGCCAACATTCTCCATTCATCTCGCCCAAGGTGCGTGCGTGTGAACCAGCATAGATGGGCAGGCACAGAGACAGAAATTCAAGGGAATGGCCATTGTCTGGCCACTCAGACAGTCTAGCCCTCTCCCGACCAACAGAGATATAGCAACTGCTCTCCTCCGCTCCCCATCACCCCGAGGGGAGCCCCGCAGGGTACCACTCCGAAGGAAAGGAAGGGGAATCGCCAGTTCCCTCTACCATTAAGTAGGCCTCCCAGTGAGTTATTTGGGTTGAGCTTGCAATTTGAGAGATAAAGCTTTAGGGGAAGGCCAAACTACCAGGCAGTATTGACGCTGTGCTCCCCCCCCCCCGCAGGACCCCACCAATGGGCCATCGCTCCAGTCAGCACAGCCATCTCAGAGACAAGGAGTGGGAGGGGAAGCCCCCAGCACCTAGTCCACCGCAAGGGGGCCCCCAGGGAAGATGGAAGAAACAAGGGAGGAGGGGGAGAGGTGCGGCGACAATTCCCTAAAGGAATCACCAGGTGAGTTGAAAGGAGGCGAGGAGGGTGGTACCAACATCACAGAGCTGGCTGGAAAGCACCAATCACGCAGTTTATCACAGTTGGGATGCACAGTTTTATAGCAGTGTTGGATTGTACCCGCAGGAATCCCAGAGTTTCCCCTCTTTGATTTATCAAATAATGTTATTTTATATGCCACTAGTGTCTTTTACTGAGTAAATACTCGCTGTTCTGGCCAGCAGGCCTTCACTTCATCCTGAGGCGCCTGAGGGCTCCACGCAATCGGAAACGGAGGTGGTCTGCCATGCCTTCAGGGTACTAACAACGTCCTGTATTGCCTCCGCTCCCTGGTGGCACCTTGCCTCCCACTGACCACCACTCCACATCTTTTGGGAGAGGCTAGCAGCAATCGAGGGCCCAGTTGTGTCGGCGCTGGATTTCTGTTGGGGGATGTCTATCTTCCTGGACTTCAATTCCACCATAGCAGCAGCCGCTGAATCAAAGGTAAGGTTGTCATCTTTGAAGTAGATCGTCATCCTTGCTGGATACAGCGTCCTAAATCAAATGCCTGCAATTTTGAGCGCCTTCATAATGGGGATGTAGGCCCTCCACCTCAGCATTACCTCTGGGGCAAAATCATTCTCAAAATACAGCCACTGATTTTTAAGGCGTACTGCCCCTTTCTTCCACGCTGCGTTTACAACATTTTCCTTCTCCTGAAAGCGTAGAAATTTGACAAGTACCACTCACCGGCGTGCCCCGGGGGCTGGCTTTGGGCCTAGGGTGCGATGGTCCCATTCGAACTCCAGGGTGCAGTGAGGTGGGAGGGTGAGCACTTCACGGAGTGTATTTTACAGAAATTGGATGATGTTGGAGCCCTAGGTTCCTTCAGGGATGCCAGCAATCCTGATGTTATTGCGGCGATTCCTGCTCTCTGTATCCTCGGCCCTGTCCTGGAGCTGTTTTATACTAGGATGTAGCTCCATGATGGCTCTCAGCACCGTCCACCCTGCCATCCATTTCGGTAACCTGGGTCTCCGTAGTCTCTTGCTGCTTCTCCAATTTACGGATGTCAGTACGGCGGGCCAAAGTAGTAGATCGCATCTCTTTGCGAAGATCACGGAGCTCAGCCAACATCTGTGCCATCTGTCACTGGAGGGTGTCTACTGAGATGTGGCCACATGTAGTCACACTGCAGCGTGAGGCTGATGAGGCCTGGGAGCCCTCGCTCTCCGAGCCACCCTCTGACAATCCTTCATCATCCAGTGCCGCAATCGCTTTCATTTTGGCTCGTTCCCTTGCTCTCGGCATTCTGCATCCTCTGTGGATTTTAGTTTGATGAATTTCTTATTTAAAAGCTGGAATTTGGAGGTTGTAAAGTCGATCATGGCGGAAGCTCCTGATTTAAGATGTAGCAGGGAGCATGACATCACCAAAACTCCCCCCAACATTATTTTCAGTGGAAAAAGTCATCACAGTCAGTGCTCCCCTGCAGTGTACATACAGTGTCGATACAGCACAGGCAGGCATCAGCCAGACTCCCGTTGCCAAGGAAACTGATGGAAAATAAGTATAAAAACACGTGTATTAAAAAACAAATAACAGTCAACTTACTGAGCGTACCTCTCTTGACAGTCAAGAGGCACTTCTGTTACATTAAGGCCAGCCTAGTCCATAGCTTGGCATGGGGGCATGTGTAACTAACAAACTCACCCTCTATACTCCACAATGCTCTGCTTCTTCTGTACTTATAAAATATTCATTAACAAGACAAACCGCAGACTCCAATGAAAACTGTTCCCCACTGATAAACTGTTGGGGGTGGGGGGCAGAACCAGAATTTCTGACAATTCTTTGAACGCACTGCCCTTCTATACAATATATACAACATACAGGTACACTTTCAGACAAACCCATTACACGTCTGTGGACTCTCACAACCTGTCACCCACTCCAAAGGAAAAAACTTGAATCAAAGGACTTTTATGAAAAGCAACTGCTTTCCTTCAACAGTATCTATGGATTTAACAGCACACACACACACACACACAGACACACACGTTTGTCTTGTTGTTAACGCAATGATCTGTTTTTACTCTTAAGTCCTGCAAAGTATAACATCCAGTAATCCTTCGGCGCTAATTTTAAGATTCTGAGTGTGTGCACCTAGATTAATGTGCTTCACAAGACATCAGTAATCAAAAACACTGCACAGTCAAAATGACATATTAACCCCCCTGACAGGTCACGAGTCAAGAATTTTCAAAATGATTTAGGTCTCCGAGATTCACAGTGCAGCCCCTGTGCACTTAGTACAAACTCAGGCCCACCTGTTTGTCTATATTCCTTGCTGCTTGATTTACAACAATCTTTGCTGTTTGTTTTGTTTACATCACACAGAGGAGGAAAGTAACTGGTGCAGTTTTAGGTTCCCTCCCAAAGTCGACCCAGGAAGGGTTTCCAACTGATGTCACAGAGGCTGCAACAGGCAGCAGTGGCTGGGTGGTGCTGTGGAGAATTCAACAGGGAAATGAGGGGCCCATTATTACTCACACATGTCAGAAAGGATGCGGGGGGTGGGGTGGAGATAATATGAGGAAATCAGAACGTAGCTAGAGCTGTATGCAGTGTATGTGTGTATGTGTGTGAGTGTGTGTGTGTGTGTGTCTGTGTCCTTGTGCGCATGTGTGTGTGTCTGCCTGCATGCGTGCACATAAATGTATAGCTGTGCACACACCCGAATATGTGAATGTGTGTGATTGTGTGTGTGTGTCCGTGTGCGCGTGTCTGTGTACCTGTGTAACCCCCCTATCAATGGGGTTCCTGAAAAGTCTTCCAGGAGCTTGCCTAATTGCTCACTGCATGGCTGATGTTTGGCACCGTAGTCGTTAAATGTATTGCCAGTGAGTGCTTTTAAAGCCTCCGTGTACTGTTTCTTTAAGGGCTGCCCAATTGCAGATATAATTGATCTGAATGGGGGGACTGAGTGTTTCCATGCTCGAGACCCGCCTGGGCTGCCTGTTAATTGCTCCGTTTCTGCCATCGCTAGTTGTGCAGAGGGAGTCCTGCTGAAAACCTGCCTTCTTTGCAGCAAGGACTGTTCTGCTTGGCTCCACCATTTTGGTCCTGAACTGCTGAACTGGACCAATCAGTGCTAGGGGACTCTAAAATGGAGCCTGCTCATAGGGACTGTATGGACCCAAACCCGTGGGATTTGTAGTTCTGGACTGTTGGTGCCTTTTGATACTGAAAGGGGAGTTCTTGTGTGACTGACAGTTGCGTCAGCCAACCGAACCATTTGGATCTGGGGGAAATACCATGAGCTGTCTGCTGGCAAGCCAGATTTGAGTTGGGAGTCGAGAGAGAAGCAGCTCACGATAGCCGAGCAGTAAATTCCGTAGTTCAAGTAGGAGAATTGTAGAGAGGTCTGACTTGAGGCCTGCAAGTCTGCTGTTACCCGGAGAGGAGAGAGAGAGAGAGAGAGAATTGTTTCGGACTAAATCCGAGCTGTGTGCTTTTGAGCAAGCTGCTGAACTCAGACCAGGCTTAACCTGTAGAAGACCAAAGATTTTGCTGAACGCGGTCGACCTGTCAGAACTCCAGCTACTTTTGAGCTCCCAGTTTGAGCAGTGACTTTGCGATCGTGACTGAGGAGCAGTGTGTCTGGTACAGTAATATTACGTTACACATGAATGTGCTGTGTACTGAATGGGGGTCGCAATTTAGTACCCCGTCTTTGTGAGCTGTGTGCTGATTGCTGGAAGCAGTGTCCAGTACAAAATGGACTAAATCCGCAGTTAGCCCTATGCGGCTGGGCCTTGCCACAAGGGACCCGCCAGCCTACTCTGCTGCACAGAGAAGAAAACATCAACGAGAGACCTGCCTGGGGATCAGCCCCCTGCTCCATGCCAGTACAGGAACGACGCTACAGCAAATTGTGTGGGCCCTGCTTCTCCTGGCAATCCAGATAATTCATCTGCTGTCTCAATCTTTGGCCCTCCTGTGTCCAGCTTGGGGTACCGTGAGTAATATCCAGGGTAGTTCCCTGCAACAGATAGCTAAATCAAAAGTGTGTTACCTGATTGTCTTGTTATCTTTTTTCTTCACGAACTGAGCCCTCTGGCTCCGGATTACAAATATTGTGTTGTGCAAGTTATTTTTCCATCACAGGGTCCCTACCAGCTGCAACGCCGGCCTACCCTGGGCAACGGTCCTATAGCCCACCTCCATTCACCTGGGTACCCAGAAGTGTGACTGTGCTAGGGACTCTGACTGCTTGCATAACTGTGTGATTGTTAGGGAAAGTAAGCTAATTAACCTGATATCCCCCATCCTTGTTCAAACCCCCCTGAATAAATCAGATCTACTTTTTCTGCCTTTTAATCTGTCTGTGGATCATGTTTATGCCTAAAGTATTGTGTTACTGCCATTTGCTCTGTTTTACCTTGTTTTACAGGGGGTCACCAGGATCGAGCTGAAGAAACCAGTCCTGGTGGTAAGTGCCAAGGGTTTGGATATTGGTAAAGCATATAGGGGTGCTGTGAAGGTCATTGTTGTATTTTGTGGGGGCCATTTGCAGGAACCGAGGGGGGGGTCACAGTGTCCCAGAGGGCTGTGCCCGAACTAGTGCGACCACTAATAACCCTGCCCTCTGGGTGGAGGCACCCATTTCAGAACTCAGACCCCTCAACCTACTGGTTGCCCAGCAGGCAGAATAGTAGCCCTTGGGGTAGCGCTACCTAGGGGTTACACATGTCTGTGTTCTTGCACATAAATGTGTATGTATGTGTTCTCATGAATGTGTATGACTGTGTGTGTGTGTGTGTGTGCGCGTGCACGCACGTGTCGTGAGTGCGTGTTGACAGGTGACATAATTTCACTGACAGCACAGTTTAATGAAGGGCAACATAGCTGTGCAAGGTCTCTCAGAGCATGAAAGACCATAAAAAGTTATTTTAAGTGAGGCATTAGGCTTACCTATAGTTGGCAGAACAAAAAGGCTTTGCACTCACACTACTACCAATCAACACAAACTCAAAATCACAATGTAAGCAGAGCCCCATGTTTTCTGCGATTCTACGGTTGCAGCAGTGGCCACAGAGATCAGTGCTTGATGCAGAAATCAGTGCTTGCCGCAAAAATCAGGAAAACCAGCCACACAGCCGTAGAAATGCTAGTTGTGCTATGCAATCACATAAGACAAGGGCATATCTATTGATATGTTAAGTATGCCATGACACACATGCTCTTTAGAAGAGACAGCAAACTGATGCCATCCACTACAAAGTCAAAAAGCTAGTGGCTGCATGGCATCTTGACTCATGCTGGCTCTTGTTGCAGAACTCCGTCCCGCCAGTATTGGGGGGGGGGGGACTGACGCAAGAGTAGCAGAGCTTGATTAGGTCCATGGCAGTTATGATTTGCTGCTGTGTAGGTGTGGGTAGCTCGGCCATGTTATTTTTTCATTGTGAGGCTGCTCATGGTGCACGCTGAATCCTTGGAAGATGAATTTGGAAGGAAGAACCGGAAGGTTAGCTGTAGTCAAGAAGTGAGAAGATTCAGTGGTGCTTGTGGAGGTGGAATTGATCTCGGGTGTGGTGACAGGTATCGGAGGAGGAGCTGATAGCAGAAACATAGGGCTGGTGTCAGACTGAGCAGAGGACTCAGTCCCCACTGGTGGACATCGATCACAGTTTTGATTTGTGGGCCACAGTTCTGTACCTGCAAGTGTGCCAGTAATTTCTTGACTGATTTGAACCTGCAGCCTAAGTGGTGGCATCAAGCTCAATTCTTAAGGAGGGTCACATTGCCCAGCTGCAGCAGAGTTGGGGACCAGGGTATGCTAGAACTGGAGCAAGCTGGTATGGAAAAAAATCGGAATGGAAGCTGGCCTGTCGGCGCAGCAGTTAGATTTCCGCTTGCAATGCCAGCGACCTGGGTTCGAGAGCGGACTCGGGTCATTGCAGGGCCAGCCAGGGGAGAGTGGCTTAAGCGTCCCATGACAGCTCGCTCTCTCGGGGGAAGGGGGGGAGGCCAATGCCTGCAACTTGTCTGACCCCAAGTGGAGGCTCAGGGTAATACAAGCCCTGTAGGGGAAGGGTGGCCAGATCAAGCTGTGGATGTCTGCACGTGCGCCTTGACATCATGGTCTACACAGCATAGGGGAGAAAATGCCAGGACCGGGAAGACGAGCTACCTGGAGCGTGCCTCCGATGTGACCCCGCTCACCCTGCCGCCTCCGGACCGATGAAACAGTGAGTAGCTCGGGGTGTTGGGGCCACACCTCATCCCCATCTGGGGGGGGGGGTAATCCAAGGCTCCATGGGGGACAAGGAGGCGGACATGGATAGAGCAGGGAGGCAGGAGGCTGACTCCTTGGTGGCCCCGAAGGGTCGAGGCTGGCAAGATGAGGGAGAATAAAACTGTAATTTCAACAAAAAAAAAAATCAGAATGGAGAGTTTGATTGCTGCTATACATAAATGAAATGAGGGTCACTGACTGAAGAACACCACAGCCCCCTGAGTTGCGAGCAGAAGAGAAATGAAAATTACGTACCTACCGTAATTCTTGATCTTCTCTTGTATCGTCACCATTCATTACTGCTTGGGTTAGTGCGGGAGGTCTTGGCACCTGCCACAGTTTTTTCTTTTTTTTGGAGTCGGCACCTCTGGTGGCCCGAGCGACAGCATTCGTCATGTCACGGCGGCCATTCGGTGTCGCACACTCCTCCTCCTCCTCCTCCATCTCAGTTCTGATAGCCGGAGAGGTGAAATAAAGGGGAAGAAAAAAGGGGAAGGAGGCAAGGGAGCCGAGGGACAGGAAAAGGAAAAGATGTAAACTGAAAAAGAAATAAGCCGAAAGAGGACAGAGAAGAAGAAGATGCCTGCCCTAAGGGAACACAGAGCTTCACCCTGGGGCGGCTCCAAGGAGGAACAGAAAAAAAGAGAGAGAGAGAAGGAAGGAAAGAGAGGGAAAAGGAAAAAGGAGGGGTGGCGGGAGGGAGAGTTCTGCCGGTTGGGAGATTGGTTAAAGAGATATAAGCTCAATACCAACAACAAGGGAGCAAGAAGCCCACTTTATAAAGGGGGAAAAATTCTTCACTGAACCACTTGTCCAGAAGGGGCACAAGGCAGATTCTCTATAGCTCCCGCCATCCCCAATCCTTTAACTCCCAGCTCCGACACTGCCAAGGCAGAATATCTGTTCCGAAAAGGAGCGAGCAACCATGGAGGGAGAAGAAACCCACTAGCACTTTGTTAAGTGTTAACACATATGTGAGTGGGGGGGTAAGGGTTTAAGCCCTACAAAGGCAACCCCTAAATAGAAAGATTGGAACTCGATTGGACTCCCTGAAAGCAAGGCAAAGATCACCAGCTCAAGGTAAAATAGTGTCAGGACAGCTTAAATTAGGAGAACTGACACAGGATGATTGAGACATGCCACGGGGACTTAGCAAAGGAAACTGAGCCATGCAAGGGAAAGTTTCCTATTTGTGAAATGAAAGTGCGGCCTAGAACACCAAGTCACCCCGCAGGGGTAGTCAGAAAGAGTTCCCTAGGACAGAAAAAGTTACTTCTTCCCCTCCAACCAAAGGGAAAAAAAAGGAGGTCCGTCCAGAGGGACGTAAGAAATATATAGATTTTTTTTTTGGCATAAAGGCCAGGAAAAGGGGTGGGGGGGGACAAGTAGAGAAGTGGAGACGCCTAAGAAGGAGTCCCTAGAGGGGAAGGAGGGCGGGTATCAGTAATGAATGATGTAGATACAAGAGAAGATCAAGAATTATGGTAGGTACGTAATTTTCATATCTTCCCTTGTCAGTCTTCACCATTCATTACTGCTTGGGTGAGTATCAAGCTCCTCACCCCACGGGGACAACAGCGTCCCTGAGGGAACAAGATCCACAGCCTTCTGCTGGTGAGAAACAGAAGAGACCCATGGCTGATTCCAGGAAAAGCCTAAGGTTGGGGAGAACTAGGAGGTGTCCCTTGAAGACGAAGGGACAGAGGGAGCCCCTGTAGAAGTCTCCTAACCTTAGAGGAAAACAAATGGGTCCCTCGGAAGGCGGAGCGAATCACCCTTCGCCGGGCCAGGGGTGACAATCTAGATAGACGAAGCCAAGCCGTCCGTCTGATACAGATCGCTGTCCCTGGAAGCCACCTCATTGGCGTCGTAAGATGCCCTTGCTTGGTGTCTTGCCAGCTCCAGGCCTATAGCAGAGAGGGCAATGGCCTGTCTAGATTGCTCCTAATCAGGCATTGATGCTAGAAGCTGGGATACCATCGACCATAAATGCCTGCTACAGGCAGCATGGTGCACCTGATGAGATGCAATGCAGAGCATCGCACGAGAAGACGAGAACACTCTTCGCCCCCACCAGTCAAACTGTAGAGAATCTGAGTCTGGTGGATGGTCATGTGCCAGGCAGCGCCTGGAAGGAATCTCTAGGAAAAGCAATCCGGAGGGAGGGTTGGGGAGAGAACCTAAGGACTCAGATGGGACACAATACCGTCTCCTGCAGTCTGCTTGGGCTGGAATAGGAGTGGCTGGAGACTGCCAGGAATGGATAGACACCTCCTGGAACAGAATAGGCCAGGATGGCACCACCAGATGCTGAGGAATTGAATCACTGAGGAATTCACGCATCTCCTGTTCGGTATTGTCTCGCCTAACAAAGGTGATACCAAGATCCCTCACCATCCTCGAAAGGAATTGCTGATAATCAGTGAAATCAGCATCGGAGGAGATATGAGCAGGGGATTCCTCTCCCTCTGAGGAGGAAGACGAGGATGATGGAGAGCTCGAATGTCCAGAGGACTCCTGCGGTGGAGGGGATAGGCGAAACACCCGCTCATGCATACATCTAATGTATGAAGGGAAGGTGGCCGCAGTTGCTCTGAACGTCTCCCAGGATAATGGACCCATAGGACTGACATGACCTGGGAGAGGGGTGGGTGGCTGCAGAGGAATAGGAGAGGGGCACCTATAAAGAGGCAACTGCCCTCTGCTCTGACTCTGAAATCCAGAAAACAGAGCCCAAGCTGGCAGCGTCCCGGACAACAAACCAGGTCGCAGAATGGAACCCTGGGGATGCAAAACCTGGGAGAGCCTAAAAGGGTATACTCCCCTGTGACGAACCTGAGGCTGCATAGGTCCAGAAGGGCAGCCCACAGCAATGCCACTGGAGGGGTCCCTGGAGCCCAAGAAGGAAAGGCGGGGTCCCGCGCTATGGGTCCTACCCACACCCCAAGGGGTGGCAGGCGAAGACTGAAGCACCTCCCCTCAGCCTCTCAACTGCTCAGACTCCGAGGATGCCCTCCTTCTCGACCTCAGCGAAGGGACCTGTCGATCCGGGGTTTTCCCCGAGGGAACCCCCCGAAGACACGGTCCCTGACCCACCCTGAGAGGGTGCAGCAGCACCAGGAATGGCAGCTACAGCAGCCCCCTTCGGGCGGGTAACCTCATCCCCAGCCTCCACTGCCTCTCCCTCTGAAGACTCCAGACCATGCCCAGTCTGGGGATCCTCCGAAGGAGAAAGCTGGGGGGGCTGAGGAATAGGACCGCTGGGCCACCTGACACCACATCTCACCGGAGACCCTGATTCCGAAGAATCGGGGCACCAAGGCGGGTCTACATCTGAAAAATCCTCCTCAGATGAAGAGGAGACCAGCAGGACCTCAATACTGGCGACCCCAGGGCACTCCCGACAAATGGCACCGCAAACGGTGCCGGTGACACCGGTGGTGCCGGACGATCTCGGACCACGTGCAATGCCAAAACCCAGTCTCAACTCCTTGGTAGCGCCAGCCAGGCCCACGGCACTGCGAGCCAGCACGGCACCGCAAACGGAGTTGACCGGACCCATGGCACAGCAGGCAGTGCCGAGAGCCGAAATGGCACTGCCCCGATCACCGGCACCGCCAATGGTACTGAGATCCAGAGTGGCACCGGAAGGCGACATCGAGGGTCCACCAGTGCCGGGCCCAGAAACCTTGGGCAACGACACTGGGGGAGCCTGCACCTCCAGAGGAAGTGACTGCCGAGGCGGTGTCCCCACCTCAACACACAGCTTTGCACACTGCACTCAACATGTTTGTTGCAAGGCAGCTGGGGTATTCCTAGTTTTAAAAAATAATCTAAAAGGACATTGATCAAAATCAGGAAAAATAAATGGCTTTCAAGTTGGAGTCTTTTTTCATATCTGCTAACTGTAAATATAAACCAGAAGAAATCCAAGCAGGTTTTGCCTTCTGTGTAGTTTTAGCTATGTGTGTATGTCCTCCTCTGATTATAACCTAGGAGAACAGCAAAGGCCACCCATTTCCAGAAGAACAGATGAGCCTTCAAATTCGGGGTGGGAGGGAAAAGTCATTAAAAGAGAACACTGATGCCCATGGCTGTGCCAGGTTTGGGTTATTGCAGTTTAATATTTGTGATAAAAAGACTACATATTGTTAAATGGCCTGTGGTTCCACTTTTAGTGTAGCAGAGTGGTTGCACGAAGGCAGTCAAAGGGTTAACAAAGACTTAGTCCCTTTGAAGGTGTGCTGTTTAGCCACAATTTATCTGCCGCAGAATGGCCACAGAATCAGCAGGTGTTCTGCCGCAGAAAGTATGAGGTCCTGTGGCAGAATGTAGGTCCACTTTGCCGCAGTAAACACGGGGCCCTGAATATAAGAGAGAACAACAGGTTTATTTACTTACATCTGGTACAAATTGGTGCTGGGCTTTTTGACCCAAAGTGTGGCCCTGACATGTTTCTTGCCTCTGGTGTGGCCCTTTTTGAAAAAGTGCCACACCAGGGGTATAAACTCCATCGGGAGGTTTTGCCAAGGGCTGCAGGAACGTTGGGGAATTATGGTGTTACTGAGTTCAGCTGATGTAATTGTGAATGATGTATGGCTGGAAACCAGGACAGTTCTTTAACATTATGCTAATTACACGGGAATCACAAATTTGTCTTTCAAAGCACACAAACTATTTTTTTAAGCATATGTCCTTTTTCAGTTCTAAACTTAATAACTGTCTGGCTTCCAGGTTGTTCCCTTGTTTTATTTTTGACAATCAGTCCTCCCTATAGAGAGAGAGAGAATGGAAACCCACAAATTTTGAGGCTGCTACATTTCCCCGCCTGGCTTCCTGAATCATCTAGCGTGTTTTGAATGCTCCCTGTGATGTCCGTGCATGAGCGGTTATGAAGTCCCCACTTGATGATGTCATGTGTGGGACACCCCAGGATCTCCCACCATTTATCCTTGGAGATGGAAGCACCACACTACAGCTCAAGGCTCCCCACAGAGAAAGGATTAAAGACCCCGGTTATAAAAAGGGAAATGCAAAAAAAGTTATCTTTTCTTTTCTCATTTAAAAAAGTCATTAATCAAAGCTGTGAACATTTGGAGGCGTGAAAGTATAACATCGACATCACTTTAACTTTTGGAGAAAATCACATTTCTCCACTAAGCATGACAAATGATATTTTCCACTTCTCTTTATCCCCGGAGGTAAAAGCTCCATCATGGTCTAAGAGAAGTGACATGTTTTTAAACATTTTCAATTCAGTGTACCACCTCAGGGAAAGGGAGAACTGCAGCCCATGAAGAGATGTTGCGCACTACTGGTCTTGGATTGGTTTCAAGGTCACAGACATTGAGATTTACTTGTATTACACACACACACATATATATGCATGTAGAAAGACATATGGACACAGATGTGACAACATGCAAATACACACTTGGACAAACCCACATGCAGGCACATGGACATGCACAGACATACAGACATGCAACCACACACTTGGATACACACACACACACACACACACACACACACACACAGGCACATGGACATACACAGACATAATGACATGTAAATACACACTTGGACATACATACACAAACAGGCATGAGAGGGAGCTCTGTTGAAAGATGTAACTATTTGTTGAAAATCATTTAGAGTGATAATAATAATGTAGTTTGTCTAACCTGCCTTCTTTGCAGCAAGGACTGTTTTATCTCCACTATCTTGGTCCTGTACTGCCAATTTGGACCAATCAGTACTGGTGGGACCTAACATGGAGTTGTCTGGAGTCAAAATCTGTAGGAATTGTAGTTTTGGGCTTTTGGCGCCTTTTTGCACCTGAAGGGGGAGCCCTTGTTGTGACTGACAGACAGATCAGCCAACTGAACCTTTTGGATTCTGGGGAAAATCCCAGGTTTGCTGGCAGTTAGATCAGATCTAAGTTGGGAGCTGAAGAAGCAACAACTTGAGACAGTCAAGCAGCCGTCTGAGTAGTTTTGCATGGGAGAACTATGGAAAGGCCTGAGTTGTGGCTTGCATGTCTGCCTGCTGCCCCTGAGAGGGAGAGAAGAGAATTATTTCGGACTAAATCCAAGTTTGTGAGAACGAAGTAAGCCACTGATTTTTTACCAGGCTCATACCTGAAGAAGACCGAAGAGTTTGCTGAATGCGAACAGCCTGTCAGGATTTCCAGCTGCTTTTGAATCCTCGGTTTGTACAGAGACTTTGCGATCGTGACCAGAGAACGGTTTGCCTGGTACAGCAGAATTTCCTTACATGTAAATGTGCTGTGAGTTGTTAGTGGGTCGTGATTTGGTTCCCCACTGTGTGAACTGTGTTCTGCTTGCTGGAAGCTGTATCCAGCCCAAAACAGACTGTATCCGAATTTATCTCACATTGGCCCAGCCAGACTACCCGCTGCACAGAAGAAGCCATCGACGAGAGACCTGCCTGGGGATCAGCCCCCTGCTCTACGCTTGAACAGGAATGACACCTCGGTGATTCTTGTGGGCCCTGCTTCTCCTGGCACTCCAGATTAACCACCTGCTGTCTTGATTTTCATCCAGCCTGTGTCCAGTCTTGGGTATCGTGAGTAATCATCAGGGTAGTTCGCTGCAACAACAGCCTAATCTAAAAGTGTGTCATCTGATTGTATTGTTGTTTTCTTTTCACGAACTGAGCCCTCCGGCTCCGGATTACAAATAGTGTGTGTTGTGCATGTTGTTTTCTTCCATCACAAGGCCCCAACCAGCTGCAACGTTCCTGGCTAGCCCACCATTCTCCATCTGGGTACCCAGAGTGTGTGACTGTTTATGGACCATGAAGTGCATGCATAACTGTTTGATTGATACAGCATTTAAGCAAATTAACCGGATTACACCCCTCCTTGTTCAAGTCCCTTAAATAAATCAGATCTAGCTCTTTTTTGCATTTACCCTGACTGTGGTTCCAGTTTGTGCAAGAGTACTGTACTGCTGTTATTTGCCGTGTATAACCTTGTTTTACAGGGGGTCCCCAGGGCCGAGCCAGTTGAAAGCTCCGGTGGTAAGTGCAAACAGTGTGGGTACTTGTGAAAGTATATTGTGAAAGTGCTTATTGTGTATTGTTCGTGCCACTAGTAAGGAAAGAGGGAGGTTACAGTGTCCCGGAGGGCTGTGCCCAGGTTAGCTTGACCACTACCAACCCTGACCTCTGGGTGGAGGCACCCTTTTCAGAACTCAGGCCCCTTAACCTACTACTAGCCAAGCAGGCAGGGGTAGTAGCCCTTGGGATAGCGCCACCTAGGGGTTACATACATACATACACAAACACACATGGACACACATATACAGACACACACACACACACGCACACTCTATTAAAAACAATATCGATGGTGAAATGTATATTTAATGTGACCTATTTAATAAAGAGGTTCTCTCACTGACTAAAAACCTGGTAACACAGAGACTAAGTACTGCAAAGGCACATCATCAATATTAAACAAACAAAAAACAGAGGAAGTCAGATGCCTGCAGCTTCGCTATCTTCTCCCGAACTTCATGGTGGGGACTGAGGGTGACCAGAAGGAAGGGTGAAGAACATTTCTCAAATATTCTTGCTTGCCTTTAGGATTTGAGATTTTTTTCAAATTTTTTTTTCACCATCTCACCTGATATATCCAAGAGATTACATTGAAAGAGTTGTGTGTAACCCAAAGAAAATATCCCATAAATTCAAAATTCAGAACATTCAAAACAATTGCTTACAAGAGCCTGTATGAGAACCTGTTGTTACCCCTGTAAACTGTTGTTAATGTAAATCTGTGTACCTACTGTAACTATTGTAATTACTGTAAATAATGCTATTATGTGTCTTTTTCTGTAATTAACTCCGGGTTGCACCTGAAAAAGGGATCTCTGGTCTCAGAGGGCTTACCCGGTTACCAAAATCCAAATAAAAATATGTAATCTCTCATTTTATTAAATGAGCTTCAGAATGCTAGCAAATTGATTGGTCTAAACACATCAGCTGACCACTGATTAAGCTCTGGTATATGCAAGGTTCATTGCTAACCTACCCTAATCCACTTAGCAACAGCCTTACTAAGTAAAAAGAAAACCTTTTTCCATTAAAATAAAAGCTTTTCCACTTTTTAAATACAAAAAGTGACAAAAAAGACACATATTTTCTTTTTCAAAATAAATGCTGTAAACTCACTGGTTCATTCAAAGGCCCTGAGCCTTTGTTACCAAGATAGCATGTTCTACCTAGCAACAAGCTAATTAGAGGAAGATAAAACCTCTTCCATTTTATAAGCACAAAAATATACTCCAGGGCATACAGTATGTTTCCTAAAGAGCATCTGTTTAGCTGCAATCCCCAATCCCCCCACTGTTAGCCCACCTACAAAGGACTTACAAGGTCCTTGTTTTAGAATTTTTACCTTTCTGGTTTTGGTAGAGGTAGTGATCATAAATCCTTGTATCGAGGAGCTGGCAACCAGATCCCTTCCCCTTTCTGATACCCTTAAGTGAAATCTCTGCCCCCTGTTGTCCCCATGCTCATACATTTTGTGACATATAAGTCTGTAGAGCATTGGGGTGCACTGTGTTGGTGTCGAGGGGAGAGAGATTTTAAATTATGAAAAAAATATTTTAGAGTGTCACCAGGTATACATCAATGCTGCCATTCAGCTTACAAGAATGGATCCACAACTTTTCATGAATTTTAATACGATTTCCATGGTTTCTGTAATGCTGATCATGACAACATGATTTTCACCAAACGTTTCCATGACAAAAGAACATTCCGAGTCACCATTCCAGTCACTCCAGGCAGTAATTAGAGGTTTGAGGATAACAGTTTTTTCGGAGTTTCTCTTAATCCCATGCTTATTGTCTGCACTGTGCAGGGATTGAAACAGATAACGGGTTTACCTCACTTCTATCTTCCATGACATACCAAAGGTAATACAGTAAGCCAGAGGCTAACTTGGTTTCTGTAGCACTCCACATTGTCAAAGGGTTTTCATTATAGATGGGTAATGTGCACCCCTGCTAGTGAAATGGCACAGCCCAAGTCTGTAGTCAGCCTAGAATCTTGGGCACATGAACATTCCAGACAGCAGCAACTCTCCAGTCTTTGCTGTGCCATCAAAGGGGAAACAACTTCAAAGCTTCTCTGAAGAAACTTTGACTTCTAACTTGGGGCTGCAATTCTGTATAGCAGGCCGGGGCTACCTGGTGACAGGGAGCACCCCTAAATAAAAATTGGGCCTGTTAAGCTGTGGCTTTCAAATTGGCTAACCTGCTCTTTTCCCATTTCCACTGCCTGTGCATGGATTGGGGGCCACATAGTTCAGGAGTGTTTATGTTAGCAGGGTTTGAATTTCTAACTAAATAAAAAAAAAAAAAAGGTGCCTCAGGTAAGTATTCAATTTTTCTTTTGGTTTTAATTTAGCGCCTTCCCAGGCCCCCCGTCTTGGGCATCGGAACCCCCCCTAGTCTTATAGTGTTTCTTTGGTGGTGTGTTTTGCCTGAAAAGTGCTTAATTTTTACTCTATTTGAGGGGACATTTCCCCTTTAATTTGGCTCACTTTGAGACGGACATTTCCCCTTTAATTCCTCAGCAGTTAATAACAAAAGAAAAGAAAGAGCCTGACTGGAGTGTGACTCAGACTCTGGGAAGGGTCAGAGTCTATTTTTTCTGCCATTTAGTGGGGTTTTCCTCTCTTTGGGCTGTGTGGCATTTTTATTTCTCAGCTCCACTGAGCCGCTCAATTTTCCACCGCTTATCTGCTCCTCAGTCTGTCCGTTGGGCACACACCCTTTTTTCTTCAAAGGCTTGCTTAGCCTCAGTGCTCCTTTCGTGCACCCCTGCCAACGTGCCGACATCACGATAGCATTGTGACGCCACGCACGTGCACCTTGGAGAGCCGCACCTGCACTTTTTTTTTTTTATACTTTATGTTTATTGCTTTTCATAGTACAGACATACAAGAAAGTCTTATCCTGGTTTTGAGTAGGATATTTAACTCAGCATCCATTGTTGCATCATACAAGGGCTGGTATCTACATTTAAAACATATTCGAACAAAATACATATTCGAAATAACCAGGCAGCAAGAACATGGACATTGATTAAAATTATATCCGCTAACTGTCCAAGTGCTTATTAGCATGTAAACTGTATCCCTCAGGGCATTAGTTTTGTCCATGTAACCCTGTATTTAATAATATTCCAAAAATCCAGCAGACATCCCTCACAGAACCCCCCCTCACCATCCCAAAGCAAACTCAACAGGCATTTGTCAGTGCCAAATGTTGCTTGCTTCTATGTGCTGTTTAGGTATTTGGAAGTCATTGGAGTGCAAATATTGAAAATTTGCGAACTTACGAGCGTGCGTAGGAACTGTGCAACGCACGCTCGTAAAACAGTCATTGTTAGGAAATTTTTCACGAAATGTTCAACATAGCCATTTTGAGACCTCTGGTCATGAACAGTGTCAGTGTGATTTTGTTAATGTGTCCCATACATTGAGTTTGCATACCGACTGCGCCATTGTGCGCTACATGGGCTGAAACACGTTTTGGGAAGGATGTGAAAAATGACAGCTGTACTGCTCATAAGGAGGTGTGGTAAAATGGCAATGTTGAAAATCTGGAGTGGAAATATTGAAAATTCGCAAACCTCCGAGCGTGCGTGGGAACTGCGCAACGTACACTCATAAAACAGTCATTTTTAGGAATTCTTTCACCAAATTTTCAACATTGCCATTTTAAGATCTCTGCTCATGAACAGTGATACTGTGATTTTCTTAATGTGTCCCATACACTGAGTTCGTGACACCGACTGCAGCCCATTGTGCGCTAGCATGGGCGGAAACATGTTTTGAGCAGGATGTGAAAATGACAGCTGTACTGCTCATGAGGAGGTGTGGTAAAATGGCAATGTTGAAAATCTGGGTGAAAATATTGAAAATTTGTGAACTTCACGAGCCTGCGTAGGAACTACTTGGCCTTGCCTTCACGTAAAACCAGTCATTTAGGAATTTTTCACCAAATTTTCAACATAGCCATTTAAGACCTCTGCTCATGAACAGTGTCACTGTGATTTTCTTAATTTGTCCCGTACATTGATTTAGCATCAACTCGCCATTCTCGCTACAAGGCGGAAACACATTTTGGGTGAGATGTGAAAATGACGGCTGTACTACTCATAAGAAGGTGTGGTAAAATGGCAATGTTGAAAATCTGGGTGAAAATATTGAAATTTCGCGAACTTACGAGCCTGCGTAGGAACTGCATAGCATTGCGGCTAAATAAAACAGTCATTTTGGAATTTTTGGACCAAATTTTCAACATGGGGTTTTGGGACCCTTCTCATGAATGATGTCACTGTCATGGCGGTATTCAGGCCGAAGGTGATTTCGCGATCACTGCGTGAAATCACCCGCCGACTGACTGCGCCATGACATATCACTCATGAAGGGTCCTTAACATATTGTGATTGCAAATCCCAAAAATGCCTGAGATATGCAATAAAGTTGAACCCCTCCTATCTAGCCCATTATACAGCTTACTGGCATTTCCTCAGCTCAGCGGTCGGCTTTGAAGAGTGCAGGCGTGTTCCCGGTCCACGAAGATCGTCGCTGGAGTCGGAGAGTAAGTATGGGGTGAGGGGGGTGGGGAGGCTGGAGTGCGCCAGTGGTTGGAGTGCGGGTTGTGGGAGGGGTCGGAGGCAGCGCGCGGGACCGTTTTGTTTACAGGTTTAAAAAAAAAAAAAGACTACGAGGGCGTTTGCCCACGCTGGGGTGGGCTCCCAGCGTGGCCAAGATGGCGGGGAGGGCGTTCAGCGATGGGGGATTGGGCACCCCGTCGGCCAAAGCGTGATTGCCACGCTGGTGGGCTCCCAGCGTGGCACCAGCTCTGAGGGGAGGGACGCGACAGCAGCTCAGCCGGCAGGGATTGGGCACCCGTCGGCTACACAGGACGATGCAGGGCGCCGCACGCCTGCGTGTGGGGGGAGCTCGGCTATCGGTGCTCACTGAGCGCAGCTCCCCTTTCAACTGTGCCACTGCATTTTGGGCGTGTCATAGACGGCTCAAAATGCGATATTGCTGAGCAGCGCCTGCCAGCTCACTGACTGAATTGGAGGAGGAGGTGACACACCTCCGAAATCTCCGATGATGGCACTATGTTTCTTGCACATGCGTGCAAGCAACATAAAAATTATTTAACTTTTCTAACCGCAATTTAACAGAGTCCCCAAATTCTCCCCTTCATATCAGGCCAATCAATTATACAAAAAAAAAAAAGTTATGATGTATGTTTTTAAACAGCCATTCTAAAAGAGAGAAACTCTACCAACTATTTAGTGAAGGCTACAAACGCTGGGCAGAGCCTAATTAGGTTTCAGAACCACTCATGTCGGTAGGCCCACTACGTGGATATTAACTTACTAACATAGCAGTCGCATTCAAATTCAGTCCCCTTCATCAGAGTCCTTATTCAATTCTTGCTGGGCAAAATCCTTTTGTATTGCAGCCAGTCGTTTCCCTGCTTCAGAAGGATCCGTATATATGTATGTTTTCCCTGCATACTGAATTCTTAGTCAGGCTGGGATTTGTAGTGCATGGAAACCCCAGGGCTCGTGAGCCAACGGTCGTCTTCAACGCCTTAGTCATGCGTTGTCGGGTGGAGAAACTCAAGTCCGGAAAGCAGCGCACTCTCTCCCCAGTTGATAATAAAGCTGCTCCCTTCATTTTAGCTGCCGCTAGCACCTTATCCCGAATGTGTAGCCCCGTAGTCACCGCCAAAATTGCACGTGGTTGATCTGGAGAAGGTTCATGGCATCTGGGTGCAATTCTGTCTACTTTTACCATTTCCCCTGTTATTTCAACATCCCAGAGTCAGGAAATAAGTGCCTCCATATAGCTCATCAAGTCACCACCTTCCACATTTTCTGGGATTCCCAGGAACCGAAAATTTGCTGCACGGACCGTATTTCCGAGTTGTTCCAAACGGAGTCTCGAAAGTTTATTTTCTGAGATGACTCCCGAAATGGCCGTGGCTGTATTGTTGGCGGATTCCACAGCTTTTTCGGCAAGATCAGAGGTCTTTGCTATTTTCGTGTCCATAGTTGACAGCTGATCTGTTAATATAGCCACCTTTTTATCCAGGCGTTGAATTGCTAGCAATAGTGCCCCATTAGTTGGTTCAGATAAGTTCACCTCGTGGTTTGAGGCCCCTGCTGTTAGTTGATCCCCTGGCCTGTTCACCTTCGCTCCTCTGCTGTCTTGTGGAGGCTTTTTCTTTGGGTGTACCATTTTGAAGTGCGTCAAAAATTATATCAATCTGCTCCTCTCTTAAAAACGCACCGATTGATGTATGTTTTAAGAGTTAAAAGCCTCTTTTAAAGTATATTCGCTCTGAGATATGCGTCTAAAACCGGGAGCTCTCCTAGAGATGTCTGTTCCCTTCAGCTGTTGGCTCCGCCCCCCCCCCCACCTGCACTTCTTTAATGCTAGAACACGGCAACTCTGTTTTTCACTTATTTTCAGCCCGACTGGCTATTTGTTTTCAGTCTCCTGGTAGCTGGCTCAGCTGATAAGAGTGTTATTTCAGGCTCTTGCCTTTTTTCCCCACATTTGGAGGTGGGGATCGCAGCAGTAGTCCTCTTTGGTCCTGGAAAAACATCAGCGGTTCCTCAGGTTCTTGGTCCTAGGACAGCACTTCCAGTACAGAGCACTCCTGTTTAGGCTGGCTAAAGCTCCCAGGGTTTTCTCGAAGGTGCTCATAGTCCTGGTGGCTAAACTCTGATAGGAGGGACATCACGTCTATCCCTACCTGGATGATCTGCTCATTTCAGCACCATCTGCATCACTGGCAAAGACTCTTGAGGTGTCAGAGTCCCATGGCTGGGTAGTGAATCGGGATAAGAGCCCTCTTGACCCGTCACAGACCCTGGAGCACCTACAAGTGATGTTCAAGATGGACAAGTGAAAGATCTTCCTCTTGCCAGCCAGGAAGGAGACCCTGTTGAGAGAGGTTCAGTGGCTGAGGATCCAATCGTTGGCCTCAGTTCATAGCCTTCTGCGGATTCTGGGCCTCACAATGCTGACGACAGAACTGGTCCCATGGGCTTGCCTTCACATGCGGCCCCTACAGATTGAGTTGCTGTCAGCCTGGGATCGGACCTCAGAGGATTATCAGGCCAGGATCCCAGTTTCACCCCTCCTGCGGCAGTCTCTGAGTTGGTGGGCGAGTTTGGAGGATTTGAGCAAGGAGTCTCCCTTGGAAGTCCCCCTAGAGTTGATTCTGACATCCGATGCCAGCCTGTTGGGTTGGGGGAAAGTCCGGGACACACCCTTTCAGGGGACTTGGTCAGCACAGGAACAGCACCTACACATAAATGTTCTGGAGATGAAGGCTGTGTGCCTCACTCGCCTTCATTTTCATAGTTGGGTGCAGTCAAAAGCCGTGAAAATATGGTCAGACAACGCTGTCATGGTGGTGAACATAAACAATCAAGGGGGCACAAAGAGTAGGGAGATGCTGAAAGAAGCCACCAAGCTCCTGCTGTGGGCAGAGAAGAATCTTCTCTCTCTGTCAGCAGTTCACTTGGGGGAGTTGAATATTCAGTAAACTTGGCTAAGCCATGAAAATTTCCATCAAGTGAAGTGGATATTGAACCTGGAGGTGTTCAACCTTCTGTGTCAAAGGTTTGGTCATCCTCCGATTGACCTGTTCACCTCCAGCCAGAATGCTCAAGTTCAACCATTCTTCAGCTGCTATCAGTGTCTGCAGATAGAGGTAATGGACACCCTGTCACAAGCGTGGAATTTCGGCAAAGCATATGCCTTCCCTCCTCTGCCACTTCTCCCCAAGGTCATATGCAAAATAAGGCACTCAAGAGGAAGTTTTCTTCTAATAGCTCCAGAGTGGCTCAGAAGACCATAGTTCTCAGACTTAGTGAACCTAGCTTAACTCGCACCATTTTGCCTTCCAGTGCCAGGAGACCTTCTCTCACAGGGACCCATTCTGCATCCAAATACAAGAGCAATGCAGCTCTTGGCCTGACTCCTAAAAGAAGAAGACTCCTGAAACTAGGTTTCTCTAAGAAGGTGGTAGACACCCTGATGGCTGCCAGGAAGAATTCCATGTTGGCAGCTTATACTTACGTATGGACCACTTTTTCAGCTTAGGCCAAGGGAAAAATATCTGGCCTTCTAAAGCTACAGTTCCACAGATCTTGGATTTCCTGCAAGAAGGAATGGAGAAAGGTTTGACCTTGAGCATCTTGAGAGGTCAGGTGTCGACCCTTGGAGCCTTCTTGGGTTTTTCCCTAGAGAATAACTGGGAGGTTGTTCGTTTAATGTGGGCTGTCAGCAGGAATCGACCACTGTTCCGATCCGCTGTTCCTCCATGTGATCTGAATGTGGTTCTGAATGCTCTTTGTAAGGATCCTTTCAAACTGCTTTTGTTGGTACCGTTGACTGTGCTGTCTTGCAAGGTGTGTTTCTTAGTTGCTATGTGCTCAGCCAGGAGGATTGGTGAACTCCAGGCTTTGTCCCACAAAGAACCAAACCTCGTCATGCATAAGGACAAGGCGGTGCTCAAAACAGTCTCATCTTTCATTCCGAAGGTCCATACGGCCTTCCATGTGAACCAGGAAATCTGTCTTCCCATCTTGCTGTCCGCAACCTACTCACCCAAAGGAGATGAACGTGTGCAAGTTAGATTTGCGACGTGCTGTTAGGACATACCTTAGATGGACGGCTGAGTTCCAGAAATCAGATAGGTTGTTTGTTCTTTTTGGGGTGTCCAAAAAGCCTCCAAGACCACCCTAGCTAAGTGGGTGATGGCCTGCATTGCCAAGCCTTATATCATAGAAAAGAAGAGGCCTCTGGCTCTCATCAAGGCTCACTCCACCAAGGCTATTGCCACCTCCTGGGCGGAGAGAGGCGAAGCGTCTGTTTTAGAATTGTGCAAGGCAGCTACGTGGTCCTCCATCCACTCCTTGTCCAAGTACTACAGATTAAATGTTCAAAGTTCTGCTGATGCAGCCTTTGGTCACAGAGTTTTACAGGTGGCAGTCAACAGGTAAATTCCTTTCCTGTGTGTGGTTGACGTATGGGACAATATTCTCCCCCAACCGTTTTTTTTTCATGGGTACTGCTTCTCAAAATCCATCTGTAATGACTACTCATTGACAATGTGGAGTACTACAGAAAGAGGACATTTCTTCATACTTACCGTCATTTGCTTTTCTGTTAGTTCCTACATTGTCCATGGGACCCGCCCGGGAGCCTAGCTCCTGCAGAATATTGTCCGGTATGCCAGCTCAGCGATGTCCATTGTTCTCTTATAAACTCAGATTGTAAGTCTGTCTGGACATCCCTCTATGGTTTACCTGCTGTGCTTGTGTTTATATGCAGTAGACATGCAAAAAAAAAAACCTGTACCACATTAGAATGTTGGTTGCTAACACACAGATTTAACAGGTATGAATTTGATGTTAACAAAGGGTGCCTTCTTTGTTGCAGGTGAGTGCTTATACTGTATGCAGTCTTTTTCCCTTGTGTTATCTGTTTACATTAATCCCTTTGATAAGTCTGTTCTAGTTGATTCAATGCTGCAGGACCTTTCAAGACTTTAGAAAATTGGAAGACGAGCATTGATCTCTTATCTCTGCCATCTGATGAGGCAGGCAACTGTTTATTGTATTTTATTCTGGCTGAGGTCTTATTTGTGTAGACAGCTGATTTGTGTGCTGTCACGTCAAGTCAACTGGTATGATCTTGCGGATGTATTTTTTCCATATTTAGAGGAACTGCGTGGACAATAGTGACTGGAGAGTTGCTGCTGTCCGGAATGTTCATGTGCCCAAGATTCTAGGCTGATTACAGCCTTTGGGCTGTGCCACTTCCCCTAGTGGGGGGCACATTACCCATCTGTAATGACTACCCATTGACAATGTAGAAGCGAACAGAAAAGGAAATTACAGTACATATGAACAATGTCTTCTGTTTGAATCTTTATCTTCTAGCCCACTGTGCTTTATTCAGCAGACCTCACCACCATAACCAAGAGTGCCACAAATGTTTCTCTCAGGATCACAGTAACTAGAAATGAATAGAACTGACGGCCAATAGTGCACCGCAAGGCTGTGTTCCCATCCAGGTAGTCCTTGTGACAGAATGAACCGTGACAGCAAAGCTCAAGTAGTCAATATTATAATAGATGGGTAACAGAAACGTAGAAACAGAAAATTTGATGGCAGGTAAGAACCGCTTGGCCCACCCAGTCTGACCATGTTTTTCCTGCCAATACTGATATCGTAGACCCTACTTGATCTCTGGCTTCCCACTAGGACTCCCTTGTGCATATCCCATACATGCTTGAAGCCCACTGCTGCTTTTGCTTCCACCACCACCACTGGAAGACTGTTCCAGGCATCCACCACTCTCTCAGTGAAGAAGTGCTTCCTCACATCTCTGTTGAATTTACCCCCTTCTAGATTCACTGCATGTCCCCTTGTTCTCATGTACCTTCTCCACTGAAATATACTCCCCTCCTATACCTTATTTACCCAACGTGAGGTATTTATATGTCACACTCATATCCTCCCTCTCCCATCTCTCTTCCAGGGTATACATATTTTGGTATTTCAGTCTCTCCTCACAGGGCTTCTGATGCAGACTCTGCACCATTTTAGTTGCCCTCCTCTGGACTGCCTCCTGTTTATGCCTTTCCTGAGATGTGGTCTCCAGAAATGGACACAGTACTCCAGGAGTGGTCTCACCGGTGATCTATACAATGGCAACACCACCTGCCTACTTCTGCTGGTGATACCCCTGCCTTTGCACCCCACCATTCCACTGGCCCTACCCACTGCTTTGTCCCACAGCTTTGCCACCTTGAGGTCATCAGATATGATTACTCCCAGGTCCCTTTCCTGTTTGATGATGGTCAATACCTCTTCTCCCATTTTGTATTCTGTCTCTAGGTTTCACTGCCCCAAGTACATGATTTTGCACTTCTTTGCATTGAAACCCCACTGCCATGCCCCTGACAACTCCTCAAGTCTTCTCAGGTCTCAGCACATTCTTTCCAGCCATTTTGGAGTGCCCACCCTAGTGCAGGTTTTGGATTTTGGATATCGCAGATTTTGTAATGGCATACAAGGCTGTGTTTCTATGGAAGGGATCCTCGTGACATCATGAACCATGACAGCGAAGCCTAAGTAATCGCTAGAATGTCTGTTGCCATATTGGTCCTTGTACAATAAGATGCACAAAACAGACAATGTAATACCTTTTATTGGACCTCACTAGGGTAAGAGATTGGTAACAATGTACTACAAGACTGTGATCCCACTGGGAGGAACCTTGTGACATCATGAACTGCAAGAGTGGAGCTTAAGTGCTTATGATGTCACAGAGTTCCCTAAGACAGAGAACACAACCTTGTTGTACTTTGCTGCCAATTTGTTGTTGATACTTTTTGTAGTGTAGGGCTGAGAACTTTTAAGCCATGATTAGTCGCTCCCCCATTTTAATGGATTGTTTTGCTGTGTGCTCATTTCCTTCAGCTTTATTCAGTGATAGTGACAGTGAGTTAAAATGTTCTCATGATTGTGACTGATGTTAGGTGGCTGTTGCACCACTGAGTGGACAACAGAACAATAGCACAATAGCGTCCTGACATCAGAACCACAGCACGACAGCATCCTGACATCAGAACCCTGGCACAACAGCATTCTGATTACCCTGGCACGACAGCATCCTGACATCAGAAACATGGCACGACAGCATCCTGACATCAGAACCATGGCACGACAGCATCCTGACATCAGAACCATGGCACGACAGCATCCTGACATCAGAATCCTGGCACGACAGCATCCTGACATCAGAATCCTGGCACGACAGCATCCTGACATCAGAACCCTGGCACGACAGCATCCTGACATCAGAACCATGGCACGACAGCATCCTGACATCAGAACCATGGCACGACAGCATCCTGACATCAGAACCATGGCACGACAGCATCCTGACATCAGAACCATGGCACAACAGCATCCTGACATCAGAGCCATGGCACGACAGCATCCTGACATCAGAGCCATGGCACGACAGCATCCTGACATCAGAGCCATGGCACAACAAGGCTATGCTATCTCTGTTTCCCCATAGGAAGAGTGAACAGCTTATATACTATAATGCATTTTCCAAAAATCTTTCAAGAATTTTTTAAACAAATCAAGTGCATTCATGTTAACCAGAGCCCTTTTTTAGGATGTTTTATCCCCATCCCCGTGTCCCCCTCTTGCACTCTAATGGACACATCGCACCACCATCTCTCCCCTGGCTGTGTGGGGCATGGGCAAGTTGCTCTTCTATAACCATGACCATGTGACAGCAAGACAGGGGGTTGGGGAGGAGCTGTTGAGCACCCCCGCCCCCGGGCAAGGCGGATTGAGTCAGCAATCCATCCCATCCCATCCTTCAGAGCAGAGGTGGTGGTGGTGGGGGGATGAAAACAGTGGTGGGGTTCAAGAATGCATGAGATAAGCACAAGTAAATCATACTGGAAAGAAAGTTGGGGGAGAAACAGCTGTAGATCAGGCCTAGCCTGTGGTAATAGTGTAGGTAGGGAAAAATGGGCAGACTGGATGGGCCAAGTGGTCCTTATCTGCCATCAAATTCTTTGTTCCCCCCACTCTACCCCACCCAAGGATGAGGAGATTCGTAGTCACGCCCAGACACCGGTCTCTGGCATATCAAAGCCTGTTAGGTCTAAAGAGACTAAACTGTGGACTGCTAGCTCTACTCTTTGCCTGTGAGACAGCTAGGATTACATCACACATGGGAGTGCTGTGCAGTGCTTGGGGTGGGGGGGGGCTCTGCTTCGTAAGAGCGGTACAATCACTGTCCCATCTGATGTATTATCTATCCCACAGCACTCCCAAATGGAAAACTGAGCTGTTAACAACAGACCCCTGGCCAGAGTGTCCCTTTCTCCATCTCTCCCTAAAGGTGTGTTTACACTATCATTTCTGAATGGTCTTGGAAGGTTTGGGGGCCCAGACTATTTTACAATGGTAAACTACCCAGGCTGCCCACGATGCTCCTCCACCCTTCTCCCTGGCTGAGGAGCGGAGACAGTTCAGCAGTTTTAAGTGCCTAGTGCAAACACACTGCCGCTTCCTTTTAGGAGGCAGTATAATATAGTGGTTAAGGATACTGAGTTATAAACCTGGAGACCTGGTTTTGAATCCCACTGCCCTCTCTTTATTTATTTATTTATTTATTGAACATATCGGAATTACAAACCTTTGAGTCAGAGACTGCTTTGTAAAGGCTCCATGTCAAAATACAATTTAACTATACAACACAAATTAAAAGAACAAGTGGATACATGAGGTATAGAGGTGGGTACAAAACATACAGAGGTAGACAACTATACCCTGAGTCACGACAAGCAGATAAGCAACAAACCGTATATTACATTAGGAGAGTACAATAAGTAACATAGAGCAGCAGTATATTTGAGAACACTCAGCAGCAGGTACAAGCCTATCATTTTAGAGATGAGGGGACCACTCAGGAGGTGAATCACGGACACAGCGTTTTAGAGATGGGGAGAAGATATGGAGGAGGGAGGGGTGGGGGGTGCCGTTGGAAAATACTTTGTTCATGAAAGCTAGTAGGGGAAAAAGTAGGGGGTGTAAGGAGAGCAGGGGGAAGGTTATAAGCAATCGCAGACACAGGAGGAGAGGAGTAGCTCTCTAAGTTTGGATTTGAAGGGGCCTAGTTTCAGTTCCGAGGAGATATCTTCAGGTAGGTCATTCATCCAGAAGGGGACCCTATAGTAGAATGCACGTTGCCCCAAGGACGTCCTGCAGTGAGGAACTAGAAGCGAGTCTTTTGTAGAGCTTCTGGTGGATCTAGCTTGAGGGGCAAGCTGGATTAGATCACATAGCCTCATAGGGAAGAGACCAGCTGAGATGTTCTTGGCTATAAGGCAGGTTTGGTATTTTAGTCAAGCATCAAAGTTTAGCCAGTTTGTTAGCTTGTAGAAGTCACAAGTGTGGGTCCACCTATCACACCCAGAGACTAGCCGGCAGGCTTTGTTCAGCGCTACCGTGATACGACTGAGAGCAGTGTTATCAGCTGCACCATAGAAAGTAATCCCATAGTCAACCAGGGAAAGGACTGAGGATGACATGACCAGGCGGAGGGCTGCAGGAGGTACACAATGTTTGTGTCTGTGCAGCAGGCCAATTCTTGAGTTAATGGACTTGGTTAGACGATGGATATGATCATGGTAGGTAAGATGGGAGTCTAGGGTGAAACCCAGATATTTAAAGAATTTTACCGGCTCGAGTGGGGCAGTTTTGTAGTTAAGAATGTGAAGAGGAAAGTCTTCTTGTTTGCTTTAACGACAGGTGAAGATCATAGCCTTGTTTTTTTTTTTTTTATAGTTAAGCACGAGTTTGTGCTCAGTGAACCAGGCTTCTACTTCGGAGAAGAAGCTGTGTAGGTCAGTTTGGAAGGTGAGGGGGTTTGGGTGGCTACTGTAAATAACCACGTCGTCAGCATAAAGAAGAAGGCAACCTGTACAGGCTCAGGGAAGTGCGTTCAGGAAGAGACTAAAGGGGAGTGGACCTAAAATGGATCCCTGAGGGACCCCAGAGAGAACAGGCAGCCTGGAGGAGAGGGTAGAGTTAATTTTAACTTGCTGAGACCTTGCACTTAGGTAGTTCTCAAACCAAGAGGTGGATTCCTGCGCAAGCCCAAGGGATGGCAGGGTCTTGAGGAGGAGGAGGAGGAGGGCATGATTAACTGTATCGCACGCCTTAGTTAGGTCAATACAGACTGCCTCAACTAAGTGTCCATGATCAAGAGCGTTGTGAATAAATGAAGTATATTCTATAGCAGGGCAGAGGTGGTACTGTGGCCCTTTCTACAACCATGCTGTTCATGGGAGAGTAGGCTATAGTCTGACAGATAATCAGCTGGTTAGCAGCTATTTTTTCAAGGGCCTTAGGTAAGGGAGGAAGGATGGAGATTGGGCGGTAATTGCTCGGGGAGGTGTGGTCACCACCTTTATGAATGGGTGTAATCACAGCCTCTTTCCAGAGTGTTGGAAACTGGCCTAGACAAAGGGAAAGGTTGAGAATTTTGGTGAGGGGGGCAAGAACAGCGTCAAGGGCGAGGCGAAGTAGCTTAAGGTCCAGGGTGTCACCACTATGCCAAAATTTGCCTAGCACTCTAGTTAGGTAGGATCGGACCTCATGGGCAGAGATGATCCTGAAGTGGAAGGATGGTGTTTCGGGGGGAGACGGGAGTGTGCATGCAACCAGGGAGCTGAAGAAGTTAGAGGGAAGAAGCATGCTATTAAGGTTCGAAAAAGCGAAGTTAAAGGCATTAGCTATAATCTTGGGGTCCTGCGAGAGGGCATCATTGACGACAAGTTGAGAAGGGGGGGATGATTTACCACTGAGCTCCTTGATGTTATTCCAGAACTTATGCCCTGAGCTCCAAGAGGATGTGAGCACCTTTTGATAGGGGGCTGCCTTGGCTTTACGGAGTTCCCAAGTACATTTATTTCTAGCTTCCCTGTAACGTTGTCTGTCAAGGAGGAGGTCTGATTCACGGGCTTTGCATCACAGGTTTTCTCTGTGTCACATAAGATCCAGAAGGGCTTGGGTGATCCAGGGCATAGTGTGGCCTTTAATGGTTTGTTTTGTGACAGGGTCAAAGATGTCACACGCTGTGTTGAAAGTGGAGATAAAATAAGCTAAGGCACTGTCAGTGGACTGTGCAGTGTCAATAGGGGACTAATCACAATTCAAGAGATGGTCCATAAATAGACTAAGGGAACATTTTTTCCAACATCGGAGATAGATTAGTTTTGGGGGGGTTTAATGCCTTGGCAGACCACCAGCAGAGCACAGGAGAATGGCCATGTAGGGCATCTGGAAGGACAGTGACCTTCGATATCCGTTGGGGACGTTTGGTAAGGATTAGGTCCAAAAGGGTGGACGAGCCAGTTTTATGATTAAGTCTCATAGGGGATGGGACAGCGTGAGTGAGCTCCAAAGATGCTATGTTGTCCTTAAACTGGGCTGTTGCGGGCGATAGCCAGTTGACACTGAAGTCACCTAGGGCAATGAGTTGGCATTTAGGCGGAAACTGAGCCACAGTATGTAACTGCTTACTGCACCGAAGGTCAGTTTTTGGTTTCTGGGCAGAATGTAAACTGCCATGATATGAAGTGACTTACCAGAGTTGCCCACTAACAATTTAACTGTGAGCACCTGAGCACCATGGGGGAGCGGAGCGGATGGGACAAGAATGGCTTGTAGCGTCTCCCTTATAAAAAGAGCACAGCCACCTCCCCTTTTCCTAAGTCTGTCAATTCTGAATAGGGAGTAGCCCGCAATGGCCACAGCAGAGTCTTGTGTCTTAGGGGTGAGCCAAGTTTCAGTCACACTTTGGCCACTTGCATACTGTGTGACCGTGATCAAGTCACTTAACTTCCTTGTGCTTCCAGGTTGCACCTGGAAACAGGCTCTGGCTTAGTGTGCCTCTCTTGGTTAAACAATTTACCCTTCCTCTTCCTCCAATGACTTAAGAGTTGAGAAAAGACCCAAAATGGACAACAGGCATTCCTTGGAGGGAAAGGTTTCAAAACAGCACATTTTTCTGTAGATTACTTCTGTCAAAAGTAAACAGAACAAAACGAATGAAGTCCTTCAGAATTCCTACAGAAATGAAAATGTTTTCCAAGTGTAAACATACTTTTAGTCTCAGGAGTGTCAGCAGGCTTTTGGAAACCAAAGGCAGACATGTGGCCTGCTGAGTTCACACAAGGTTGTCAAATAGTTCAGTACAATAATAAAGACCCCAGTCTTCAGGCTGTGGCCTGGCAACTGCCCATCTCTTTGTCCTACCCTATCCTCCACATGGTGATGTGCTCAGGCTGGAGATGAGCGTATGTCTACTCTAAGTCATCTGTACATACTGTTGCTCTGTATAGTTAGATCTTCATGACTGTTACCCTACTTCAATCTCCTGCACATGTGCTGTATTACTGCTTGGATATGTAATATGTATAACTAGTCTTGTACACTTTGCTGCCATCTTGTTTGGCCCGGGTTGTGGCTGAATTCGGTCCTTTTGGATCAGTCCAGTCACCCGGTTATTAAAGACATAAATAAATATATGTCCTCATTGAGGGGTCATGTAGACACAGCTCCACTGAAGCAATCTCTCCACGAGAGGAAGTACCATGTGGGCTGAACCATTAGTTCCTGTCACAGGTTTAGACAAGTCTGCTAGCACAGGTGCCTCCCCCTCCTAACTGAAACGTTGGACAATTTTGTTTGATTCACCCACTCTTGCTCTCTCTTGCTATTTGTAACTAACTGTCCCCTGTCTGCTTCACCCCTTCCACCTTCTGCGAGAGATAGGAATAAAGGTTGTCCTTGCAATGGCTTAATTAAGGACATGCCAACAGTTATCTTCTATCATTCCTACCCAGAGGTCACCTTTTTTTAGCCTAGGATGTGTTGGTTATGTTAACAATTTGTTCAACATCACCCAGAATCCCTCAGATGGCCACAGTAATTTAATCCCCCCTACAATATATTTTATACAGACTCTGTGTTCCAATAAGCCACTGTAGAACTCCCATGCACTACCCCCCAAAAAAACTACATGCATCTATGAGGTCTCCACTCTGTCTGCCCCCACACATCCTCATTCCTTGTTGCTGAAAGCTTAAGCCAGCCTCTCGTCTGTGACAGACTGTAAGAAACAGTGTGTTACAGGCAGATGCAGTTTCTTCTAGATTTGGGAAGTGATGATTTATCATTACTGTTAATATGTGTATGCTCCCTGCAGTCTCCAATGCCATAAATAATATAGACATATGCTTCCCTTGCCCTGCCTGACAGCACGACTCAACAGCTTCTTCACACAAACAGTGCTCTTCCTGAGATACAATATACAGTACCAATACATCGATGTCTGGGTGCGAGACTTAGAACTCATGGGCCACCTTTGGTCCAGAGCTGAGCCACATGGACACCTGCCACTCTAGCTGGCAAAGTTTGATACTCAATCTTGCAGTGGTCTGACAATGCAAAGGTGCCCTCTGAACCATCTTCCAACACCTTATTTGAGCAAAATGACTACTCCCACAACCCTCATGTCCCTAGTAGCAGCACATCTGAATCATAAATGGGGGAACAGTGGGGGAGGGCAGCATCTTTCCCCCAAAAAACTGTCAGAAACAATAGAAGCGGAGTATATAGTTTTATATCACTTTCAAGCAATTCAAAAATACAGATTTGGATAGGAAACATGCTGAAAGCTGATTGGTGAACAGATAGTTTCACCTATGATGTTATCCCAGCACAATCTTACAAGGTACCAACAAAACAACTTACTTATGACTGTAAACAGATAAATGGATCCCTTTTGCAATTACTAAAAGGCACTTTACAGCATGTTGCTGTGATAGCATCACTTCTTGAGTGGTTGAAGGCACTCAGCCTGTGGCCTTATGCATGACAACCCACCTGAGACATGACATTATTCCAGCATGATGCACACCCTGGTGTGCCTTACTACTTCTATAGCACCACCTGATGGCTCAGCGGAAGCACATGGTACTTCCACGCCAGTGACCCAGGTTCAGGAGTGCAGTCTGAGAGCTGGCATCACTGCGGCCAGAGCTAGATCAACCCAAGGAGGGAAGGTGTTGGGCTCCACAAATGCAGAGGCCTCTAGCAGTGGCCTGGGGGGGGGGCTGCTCCCACCCTTTAAAGATGGCACATGTATCCTAGTGCACTGTACATGGCAGGCCATTAGAGGATTTCACCTGATATCGGGGAAACGGAAGGAGCATCCACATCAGGGAGAGATCACCAGTTCCCATCTAAATGATGGTGCCCAGTACACCTGGGCATCATGCAGTAAAGCTGGTTGTCTACCTGCCACATACCACCAGGCACCTGATCTGTGTTTGCTTAAAGTACACTGTAGGGGAGGTGGCTGGAAATGGGCCCCACCCCCAAGGGGCAAGAGGATGGGGCAAGGCACTATGGTCAATGGGAGCACTGACCTGACTAGACTAGGAGGAGATTCTGGATAGGAGTTGGAGGCAAGGCACCATTTGAAGGCACTCACATGGTATTAAACATAATATATATATATATATATATATATATATATATATATATAGATATTGCAATTTACCTTCACATGTGAGGGGGTAGGACTATAACTCACAAGTGGTGGCACCATGAGTGAGTTATGTAATTCTTGTCCCCACACAAGTGATGATGAACTGTGTATTTTGAGCCAGACCGATTCGATGTGTACAACATCCATTTACCAGTAATACCTATTAGTCTGCTCCTTTTATGAAGAGGTAACTGTTTCTGTTAGAGTTCAACTGCTGGCTTCAGTGCTGCACTTGGCTATTGTGATGTCATCAGCACTGTTAAAGCTGCACTCTGATTGGTTCAGTATGCACTGTGATCTACCCTACGTTGCAAGATAAGTAAGCAATAATACACAACGGGGCGTGCATGGAACAGATTTTACCACATGTCCAGGGGTGTAGTGAGGCACAAGGCCATTCAGCACCCGGAAGTGTGGTAAAATCTGTTCCATGCACCCCCAGAGTGTCTTACTGCGCTTATAAAACAGGCTCCTCTTTTTTTCATTTTTTACAGTTGGGGAAAAGCATGTTTATATGTAGAAACAATAGATTTATTTGTGTGCATTTATGATAAAATAGTCCTTCCACCCACTGCAAATGATGTCTACGATGATGCCATTGTATTACTGCTGGACAAAATGTGTCCTTAGCTGGCATCAAGATTCAAGATATGGAATGTTTATCATGGAATACATGGATTCAAAATTCTGCTCAGTTCCACTGGCAGAATGCTTCTCTCCTAATATAATGTACACACACACACACACACACACAAAAACAAGGCCTCTTCTACAGCCAGAGACTCAATTATCTCACTGTGAGGGCAAGCGGAAGAGATTTCCCTGATGAGCAGGTAAAGATAGAAGGGGTGAATTTCACTGTCAGCAAAGAAACAGCTGTAATGAAAACTATAAACAATACTTAATGTTTTTAATGTGTTTATGTGTGTAAGAAAAGTGTGATGATCATGGAGACATTTAATTTTTTTTTTTTTATTTAAGGTACTGTAGTTTTATTTTTAGGGCGCAGCTGAAGGTTTTTTAAAGTGTAAGGGTAGCAGCCATTTTTGTGATGGAAGAGCAATTCTGGTTGTAGGGGGACTGACAGAAGATAGTTCTAGTTGTAGGAGGACTGATTTGCTTATTGTGTGATGTGGTTTAGGACCAGGATGACTGTGCATGAAACAGATTTCGTGTACAGTCACATGATATATTTTGACCAATGAGACTTCTTTATTTTGGATGCCCATTTTATAATATTATCTTGCTACATTGGGTCAAGATAACACTTGTTATCTTGCTATTCATCAGTGTACAGTTATTGTATAAATAGGGGATATTCCATGGCTTGATCACAAATAAGCTTTCTATTCTTTTTGAAATCTTGCCAACAATGCTGCCTGGTAACGAGAGGCAAAGCCACGAGTGCCAGGCTACACTGTTGGCATCATGAAAGAGTGAATAAAAAGCTTACTTGCGATCAACCCATGGGACGTCCTATGTATACCATGGCAGGTGGGTTATGTTGGTAGTCTTTTCACTGTTCAGTACACTAAAAAGGCAAGTTGTTATTTTGGCTCCCCCCAAGCATCTCAGATGCGGAATGTGCATCATATTAACCAGAATTAGTTTGAGACTCATCCCTATTGGTGGGTTGTGGAAACAGCATGCTTTGTCCTGTCATAGCTAGACTATGGCAATGTGTATTTTATTGCTCCTATATAGCTGAGAAAGCCACTGTGAAAGGGCTGTAGTGGAACTGTGCCAAGGCTGCCGTGGAAATAAAAGCTGCAGTGAAAATAACGTGTCAAGGGTGTGGCAACTAAGTTTCAATACAAAGAAGTGCAAAATCATAGAAACATAGAAACTGATGGCAGATAAGGACCACTAGGCCCATCTAGTCTGCCCATTTTCCCTGCCTCCCGTAAAAGCCGCAGACCTTACTTGATCTCCAGCTTTACCTCCTTGTTCCTACTGCTAGGGTTCCCCAGGAGAGGAGCAGGGGGACAGTGCTGGCTGCATCGGCGGCAGCAGGACTTGTGACTTGTGGGTGAACAGCGATGGAGAGGAGTCAGGGGACTGCGCTGGCCGCATCGGCAGCAGCAGGGCTGGCTGACGGGAAGAAGCAGGAGCTGGAGGGACTTCAGTTGGGAGCAACCAATAAGAAGGCAGGGCGCCATTTTTAAGATTCGCGGCTGGGCTTCATAAGGAGCAAGCCCAGCCACTTGCAACAGAGGAGCTGATCAGGAGCGGAGCAGGGGGACTGCGCTGGCCGCATTGGCGGCAGCAGGACTTGTGGGTGAACACTGATGGAGAGAAGTCAGGGGACTGCGTTGGCCACATCAGTTGGGAGCACCCAATAAGAAGGCAGGGCACCATTTTTAAGACTCGCGTCTGGGCTTCATAAGGAGTGAGCCCAGCCACTACTGCGACTAACTGTGAGTCAGTATGTAGCAGAAACTGTTCAGTATTTGTGTCTTGCCCACCCACCCCGCCCCAACCCTCGACCTCTATTAAATGCACTGGGGGGGCAGGAGGTAGGTCACTGATGGATGAACACTGTGCTGGGGTAGGTGGTACTGGGAAGGGACTCAGAGATTATTCCTTGTGGTGGCTTGGGGGTGGAGCTCCATTCTTATTCTTGTATATTGCTTGGCAGCTCGGTACAAAATCTCTGTTTTATTTTCACTGTCTGTATATCCCCGTATGACTGACGGGAACGGGGTGCGGGTAGATACACCTGTGGGCGGGGCCGGGGACAACAGAAAATGTTTAGTGATGGGTCCTGGTGGGGCCTGGACAAAGGGAGACATCAGAAAATGTTTGGTGATGGGTCCTGGAGTGGGCCTCCAGCCACTAGGGCAGCCATGGTCATAAATTGGGCTTGGAGGGGAGGAGGTTGCCCAGTCTGTAGGCAGTTATCACAACTTGGGGGAGACTGACTGGGTACAAAGGCAGCTGGAGGTGTTATAGGGTGGCCTGAACGTATCGAGGGGGGCCTGGGGGACAGGTGGGTAGTGATAATGTGAGGCCTGGACTTGTTCATTAGATAGGAGGAAGGGGAGTGAGGCACAGACTTAGGCAAGGGGACTCTACCTGGGAGGAATTCATTCGGGGAGGACATCAAAAACACAGGGGGATAGTGGGGGATAGGAGGGTAGGGGGTGGTAGGGGGCTGCCCAGACAGACGGATCTCAGGAATGTGGGTCAAATGAAGGAGGCTGGCTTTGTGAGCTATAACAAATTTGAGCCACTGCGTAAGCTGAGTGCGGAAGGAGGGGGTAACGGGAGCAGAGGAGGTAGAGGAGGTTGAAGGTGGGAGTGACATGGGACAACGGAGTGTGGTGGAGACAGGTCAGTCAAAGAGGTAAGCTAGCAGGGGTTGGGGTAAGTCTGTTGTCAAAAAGGGGGAGGGGAGCCGACCTGCCAGTGCAGCAGTTGGATTTTCGCATTGCGAGTGACCTGGGTTCGAAACGGACCCGGGAGCTGAGGGCCGCCGAGAAGGACTGAGCACCCTAGGGCTGCTCTCCTCTCTGGGGTGAGGGTTGGGAAGAATGCCCGGCCAAGACTCTAGCAAAGGCTAGAGCACTCGCTAACTCCGGCGTCCAAATGCTCAGAGGGGCGGGGTGGATGCTGGGACGTTATTGCATGTCCCCCCTGGGGATACAGCAAAAACTTTTGCGATCACGACACGTGATGCTGCTCTCCCTGATTCAGCCTCCAGGCCAGCTCCGGACTCTAGTCCCACGCTTGTGGTACTAAGGGCCAAGTGCCGCAACCCCACCCTCAGGGGAAAGCCGGGGTGTCGGAGTCACAGCCAGATATGGAGGTGGGGTCCAGGGTCTGTGACTGGCAAATGAGTCGGCGGACACAAGCAGAATAAAAGAAGAAAATTTAAAAAAAAAAAAGGGGGGGAGGGGGCCATCTGCGGAAGGAAGATGTGGGGGCTGAGAACTTGATCGGTATGAAAAAAGGAGAAACTGAGTCCAGTGAGGGTCATCCTTTGAGGGTGGAGGACCCTATCAGAGTAGGGCCAAAAGGGCCGGGGGACCTGCAGTATTGCTTTGAGGGTGATAAGGGGATAGTGGAGGAGGCAGGTGGGTGAGATGACATTAAGAGTTCCGTTTTTTGGGGGAATGGGGTGGTAGAGGCTGGAAGGGGTGGGGAGGCACGAGTAGAAGGCTTGACTGGGGTAGGGAGTGGGGCGGAGGTTAAGTTGGGGGGTGTGTGGGGAAATCAGAAATTCAAAGTGCGACAAGAAGAAGGGTAGGGCTGCAAGGGTTCTCTTGAGAGGACCTGGAGGTCAGACGGGAGGTAGACGGGGGAAGGGGAAGAGGTAGTGCTCAGTGGGAGTCCAAAAAGGAGGCGGGCCAAAGGCCAAGGGGTACACTAAGGTACTCCTACTGGGGGACTCCATGATTGGGGTATCCATTGGGGGGGCAGGGTGAGGGAAAATCCAGCCCAGTTAAGGCAGTGGGTATTTCTGGTCTGACTGTGCATAGAGCAAAGTTCCTGGTGTATGAGCTGGTGCAGGACTATGGGGGATCACTTGACTTCTTGGTACATCTGAAGACCAATGATATCAAAGGAAATAGTGTGCTAGAAATTCAGGCAAGGTTCTGGGAACTGGCTAGGGTCTGTCAGGACAATGGCTACACAGTCTCCTTCTTAGAAATCCTGCCTGTACCTAGGTCAACGGCGGAGAACAAACAGAAGATCAGGGAGATTAATGACTGGCTTAGGCAGTGGGGTGAAGCACGGGGGTTTGCAGTGTTAGGGGACTGGGAGGAATTTGGGAGGACAAGGGGCTGTATGCTAGGAATAGGCTTCACCTTAATCTAGTAGGAAAGGAGGTTCTCAAGCAGAAAATGGAGGATTTTATTCAGGCTAGATGGGGTTTAAACTTGTGAAGGTGGAGGGGAGGGCTGCAGGGCTGATCCTGCCAAGTCTATTGAGGGTAGGACTAGCCTTCGACCCCAAAGGGGGGAGTGAACGGTGCCTCAGGGGAGGCTGGTAGGCAGAAGGGTGCAAGCTCTGGGGTGGATATGGAAAAGGGGGGTAGGGACAAAGATTGGAGGGTGGTACTAATAAATGCCAGGAGCCTGGGAAATAAGATGCCTGAGTTCCAGGCCATGCTGGTGGAGGGGGGAGGTGGATGTGTCACTGAAACTTGGGCCACCCCTGGCCATGACTGGGATCTTAATCTGAGTGGGTACACTGCTTAGGAAGGATAGAACGGTGGGCGGGGGGGGTAGCATTGTTTATCAGGGATAACACTGGAATTATTAGAGTAGAGGAGGCACAGGGCAAACTGGAAGCCTTATGGATCACCTTGCGAACCCCCTGGGTAAGGAAGATCAAAATAGGGGTGGTATATAGGCCACCAGGACTGACTGAGGATCTGGAGGAGTGTCTGCTGGCTAACATTAAGAGTCAGTGTGGGCAGGAAGGGGAAGGGGTGGTGTTGATGGGGGACCTCAATATGCCGACTACTGATTGGGATACTATGACGTCCACTGTGACTAGGGAGCAGAGGCTGCTGGATGGCTTCCTGGACGCATTCCTAAATCAGCAGGTGATGGACCCAAAGAGGAAAGGTCATATCCTGGATCTGGTTCTGGCAGACAGGGACCTGGTAAGAGACCTAGTTATGGAGGATTCCCTGGCGAGGAGTGACCATGACATGGCCTGGTTTCAGCTCGACCTGAGAGGGAGGGAGAGGGATCGTACCAGGACAGAGACAGTTGATTTTAGGGGATAAGACTTTAGGCATATGAGGAGTTAAAACCAGGTATGGATGTAGAAAGTTGGTGGGGGTCCATAAAACGCGGGCTACGGGAGGCTACCAGGTCCTGTGCGAAAGTGAGGCTAAGGGTGGTAGGTCTCAAAAACTAAGCTGGTGGACCAAGGAGGTCCAGGAGGTGTGAGGGAGAAGAAGGCTGCCTACAGTAGGTACAAAGATATGAGGGAGTTGGATAGGAGGCTATCATTTTGTAGCCAGGCACATCACCCGAGTAGTGAGGGGGGGCAAAGGTTAGGAAAGAACAAAGGCCAGCACAGGGGATATGGGGTGTGGAAAAAGAGTTCTATAGGTATATTGATGAGAGGAGGAAAGTCAAGGGCCAGCTCAGTAGGTTGTGGAGGGTGGGTGTAAGGGTCTGTGGAGCAAGCAGATGTACTCAATCAGTACTTTGCCTAGGTATTCACTAGGAGGGTGCTGGGGATACTCCGTATAAGAGTCTGCTGGGAACAGATGGGGCAGCAGACCTGTCTGTTAGAGTACCTGGTGGCGAATGGGTTGCTGAGGGAGAAGGTCTGGGTGCAAGGAGCCAGAATGGATCTGCCAAAGGGGGGGGGAAATGGATGCTAATATATCTATTGGCCGTGTGGGGGAAGCCCTCAAGTCCCTAAAGAAGGACAAACCCCGGGTCCTGACGCTATCCATCCCAGAGTACTGTGGGAGTTGACTGATGTTTTGGCTGCAGCACTGGTGGATCTTTTAAACTTGTCACTGCAGACGAGGAGGGTGCCCAGGGACTGAAGGCAGGCACATGTTATATCCATCCATAAAGGGGGTTCAAGGGAAAAGCCAGGGAACTATAGACCCATCAGTTTGACGTCGGTGGTGGGAAAGCTAATGTAGGGCATACTTAGGGAGAGGCTGGGGGGTTTCTTAAATGAGAAGGGATACACAGATGACTGGCAGCATGGGTTTGTGTCAGGTAGGTCGTGTCAGACTAACCTTGTGGAGTTCTACCAGTGGGTGACATCAGCACTCGACTGGGGGAGAACGGTGGATGTACTGTTCCTGGACTTCAGCAAGGCATTTGATTCGTTCCCGCACAAGGGTCTGCTGGAGAAGCTAAGGAGAATGGGGGTAGGACCGCTGATGGTTAGGTGGATTGGAAATTGTCTTTCTGAGCGCACCCAGCAGGTAATTGGGGAGGGGGGGTCTCGTCTCCTAGGAAGGTCATCAGTGGAGTCCCACGGGGTCAGTTCTGGGGCCGCTCCTGTTTAATGCCTACATCTCCGATATCAGGGAAGATATCGGCTGTGAAATTAGTCTCTTTGCAGACGACTCTAAACTGGGGGAGGTAGTGGAGGGAAAGGAAGGGAGGTCGGCCCTGCAAAGAGATCTGGATACTCTGGAAAGTCGGTCACGCACTTGGAGATTGCAATTTAACCCCTCCAAGTGCAAGGTGCTACACCTAGGGCGAGGGAACCTTGAATATGTGTACACCCTGGGGGGAAGGAATTGCAGACTTCGGCAGGGGAAAAAGACCTGGGAGTCCTGGTGGATGTCAATATGAATAATTCAGAGCAGTGCAGTAGGGCCGCAGTCAGGGCACATAGGATGCTGAGCTGCATCGCCAGGTGGATTACCTTGAGGAGCAGAGAGGTGATTTTGCCACTGTACAACAGCCTAGTTAGATCACACCTGGAGTACTGTCAGCAGTTCTGGTGGCCGCACCTAAGGAGGGACATCCAGCTCCTGGAGAAGGTTCAGAGGAGAGCAACCAGAATGATCCGGGGACTGGGGGATATGTCGTATGAGGTGCGTCTGGAGGAGCTTAACCTGTTCTCACCGGAGGAGAGGAGGGATGGGGGGATATGATTGGGGTCTTCAAGTACCTCAAGGGAGTTAATAAGGTAAGCCTAGATGGGATCCTTCAGCTGAAGGAGGGTGGAGTCACCAGAGGACACAGTTGGAAGATTGAGGGTGGAAGGCTTGGGGGGAAAGGAGGAGGAGGTACTTCACTGAGAGAGTGGTGGAACCATGGAATGCATTGCCCATGGAGCTGGTACAGGTAGCTACTGTGGACGGGTTTAAAAGAGGATGGGACAGGTATATGCAAGGGTTGAAGTGGAGCGTATCACCCATTTTCGTCGACAACCCGACGGAGAAACAAGGAAAAGGACCATTATGGCGACATTCATGGTAATGGTCCATTTCCCTTGTTTCACCTTCCCCCGGTGTTCCGTCCCCTTCCCAGACCAACTCCGACCTGGAGCTGGAATCTTAGAGTCCAGCGGGTGTGGGGGGCACAGGCCCCCACAGAAAACAAGGAGTCAAGAGGCGGCACAACCAAGGCCGGTATTGTGCCGTCGCTGTGGGGGAGGTCGGCATTTTCGCTGAGGGGAAAACTTGGTGCTTCCGAAGTGAAGGAGACTTGCTCGGGGGGTTGGGGCTAGGAGTGGGGGATGGGGTAAGCAAGAAAGAAGCCAGGTAGATGGCTAGGGTACCCAGTCAGGGTGCTGAGGCCCGAGCAGTCTCCATAGATCATAAGGCCTACTCTGCTGGCATTTTACTATGTTAGTATGCCTGTCCCATGCATGCTTGAATCCCCCCACTGTGTTTGCCCCCACCACCAGATTCTGGTGTTTGTTTGTTTTTCTACAGTTGACAGAAATACTTTTTCTGAGCACCCAAAATCCTGGGTGCCCAGCTTAGTGAGAGGAGCTGTTCGCCTGCGTTCTCTGTATGAAAACAGTAGAACTTTCTTGACTTCTCTAGCTGCAGCTGGAACTCGTGCTGTAGGCTGCAGTGAGAGCAATAAGCCGCTGTTTCCCTGGTGGCTAGTGCCCCCCCAATCCGCTGCCATCCCTTTACGTGTATGATACTGCCCTGGTGTCTGGTGTCTAGTGGCACCACTCCCACCCTACGGTCACCATCCCCATTGATGATTTATCTTTCCTTGGTGTCTAGTGGCACCTCCCCACGCTACAGTCACCACCCTGTTGTTGATTTATCTTTCTGTGGTATCTAGTGGCAACCCCTTCTGATCACCATCCCCCTAGTTATTTGATATTTTCCTGGTATCTAATGGTACCCCCCACCCTCCGATCGCCGTCCCTGTTATTGATTTATATTTCCCCTGGTGTCTAGTGGCACCCCCACCTTCTGATCACTGTCCGCATTACTTTTTTATCATTCCCTGGTGTCTAGTAGCATCACCCCACCCTCCGATCACCAGCCTGCTCTGAAATAAAGACAACCACCCCTCAATGTTTTTTATATCTCCAAAAATGAAAATGATCCCTCGCTGACCTGACCCCCCCCCACCTCCCACTCAGCACCCACAGTACACCCTCAAACACCCTCACTCACCTTAACAGGTCACAGGGCGAAGATCCACTCTCCGACTGAAAACATGTCTTGCTGCTGGAACCGGCGACTGCAATATCAGAAACTAAGGTAAGTGCGGTTCAATGTATTTCAATGGGGTTTTCAACTTTGATGCATAACTTTGCCTTTTTGCATATTCTGAGCTCAGTTTTTCAACATGGCCTTTCTGGGACCCCACCTCATGAACAATCGTAGTGGAATTATGCAAATCCGGCCAGAAAGGCAATTTCACGGTCACTTGGCAAAATCACCTTTCAGGCAGGATTTGAAAATGTTCACCACCCTTCTTCATGGAGGGAGTATAAGAAGGCTATGCTGAAAATTTGGGGTCAAAATATGTAAAAATAGCAACGTTATGTACAGTACATACATTGAAATTTTACTATGCTTGCTCAGAACTTTGGTCATTTTAAATATTTTGACCCAAAATGTTCCACATAGCCATTTTTTTACACAACCTCATGAACATGACAGCTGTTATTTTTCAAATCCTGGCCAAAATGTGTTTTTGCACCTGTGGCACAGAATCACATTTCGGCAGGGATTTGAAAACGTTCACTACCGAGTTCATGAGGTGGGGCAATAACAAGACTATGCTGACAATATGGTTGCTGTTTTGGCAGAAATAAAAGTGCAGGGCCTGCAGAGCCCTACGCTTCCACAGCAACATACATGTATGCATTTATGGAGGGATGGGAGCGCAGGGCCCAGAGAGCTTTGTGCTCCCATAGGCAAATGAAGGTATGATTATAGTATCTCAAAAAATAAGGAAACTCACTGCAAAAAACTGCACTACTGCACCAGTTAGGGCAACTTAATGGGTAACCCGTGATATGGGTGACTCAATTTGAGCACCTGTGTAAATAGCGAGTGGCAGTAAAGAGCGAGGGGGAATGACAGTGAATGGAAAAGATGTCAAGGGAGTCAATAGCGAGGAAGAGCCAGCATGAGAAGGTTATAGGCTTATGTTTGGGAGGGCTGATTCCAGCTGGCTGTCTGGCGTGTTGGTTAGGGTTACGGTCTGGGAAGCTGGTGGATTGGGGTTCGGGTCTGGAACGAGGTTGTTATATTTTTTCTGTCATGGGTTCGTTGTTTGATTTTATTTTATTTTTTTGTCCCATTTCCCCGACTTTGTTTCCTCCCCTGCCTGCAGGTTGCCCCCCCCAATGCTGTCCTACAAACTACTGTTCCCGTGGAGTAGCCCCCTCCCATGTTTTCCTGTCACTCCCCGTGTCCACCCCTCCCCCGGAGTTGATTATTGTATTTAAAGTATTTCTATATGGGGGATGCGGGAGGTTCCTCTTGGTAGTGTTGTGCCATCGCTGATTGTTCCCGTCGCTGCAGTGTTGAACATCGATTTTGTTTTTAGCTATTTGCATTTGCTCTTTTGGCAGTTTTCTCTTCGCCCATATCACATGGAGCCACCTTTTTTTGTATACTCTGTTTATGCTCCTTATTTCTCTACCCCTGGACTCTCTCTCTGGTAAGGTTGCTCGATCTTCTCTTTCTCCCGCCCGGTCTGAAGTTTTCTCCTCCTCCTCTGGTGACTGGAATCCTCGCTGCCTATACTGCTCGACCCCCCAGTTCGAGTCCCCCCGAGGTGGGATCACCTACTCCTATCTGGTGCTCTATCTAGAATTGGATAGAACAGCCAGACGGTGAATCACCAGAGGAGGCGAAAGACCTAATAGTGGGTGTGGGTGCGGAGTCCCTGAACCCACCTTCGCCTACCAGGGATAGGGCCATTTTTCCATTGTTTCTCCCCTACTGACACAGACATGCACTGGTGTCAGCGTGAGGGGAACGCTCCTGCCCCCCTTCACAGAGACCCACCGCTGCCAGTACCCCATTGGCTGGCCCTGCCAGTGGTGTAACAACCCCAGCCTCTGCCATGAGGCGGAAGATCCCCTGGAACCCACCCCTGGAAAGAAGAACTGTCCTCTGGACACTCAATCCTCTCCTCCCCCACTGACCCCTGATGGCCTGAGGTAGTTTTGAACCCAGGTCGCCGGCATGGCGCGAGGTGTGGCGTCCAGCACCTCAACCCTCAGCGCCACCGGGCCAACTACATGGAACCAACTTAACACCATAAAAGTAGGGAAATGTGGCATTAGTGTTTCAAACCCTACCATTCCCCCCTTCCCCCAAGCAGTACAAGGAAAAAACATTAGGATTTGGGGTCTCTGGAGTGTTGGCGAATCAGCGGTGAGCTCTTCCTTGGGGTTGTCAACCCTGGTGCTCACCCTCCCCACCAGCCCCAAGCCTCCAATCTGAAGCATGAGGTACAGCTCCAAGCCACTGCCTCATAATGAAACACTCTTCAAAAGCAGAACCGTACGTCTCACCACAGGTTGCCAGCACAGTTTGTTGTGCTTTTCTTCACACAGGGCCCTGTGGGAGATCATGTGTGTTGTTTGTGTAACCCCTAGATGGCGCTATCCCAGGGGCTACTACCCCTGCCTGATTTGCCACTAACAGGTTGAGGGGCCTGGATCCAATGGCGGGTGCCTCCACCCAGAGGTCAGGGTTTGCAATAGTTAAACTAACTTGGTCACAGCCCTCTGGGACACTGCAACCCCCCTTTCTTCCCACTAGTGGCCCACACAATATATCAGAATTACCTTCACAGTATACACTTACCCCCAGGTCTGGTTCCGGCACTGGGACCTCCTGTGAAATGAGATACAGTGCAACAATCACAGTACAGTACTTTAACATAGACAAATACCTCAGGCAGTATAACTTTGCTGAAACAAGCAGCTCTGATTTATTTAGGGGATATAACAAGGACAGGGAAATCAGGTTAATTAGCTTATCACTCTAATAATCTACTATGGCTCTGTGCACAGGCCTATCCCTATCAGTTACTGTCCCTGGGTACCCAAGCCCTAGTGGCTAGTCCAAACCGTGGCAGCTGGTAGGGGCCCTTTCACACAGAGAAAAGGAGAATTAAACAGTCAGCAGTACAGTAATTCCATTTGGATTTAATATGGCAATTCAACAGGAACGACCCTGAATTAGTACTCACGACCTCCAAATAAGATAGGGTCCTTCAATGTCAGCAGGGCTCACTTGAGGTACACAAACCTCTTCACATCCATATAAAAGAAAGCACTATACCAGGCAGGCTGCATCTGTATCCGATGCAATTACTGCACAATACCGGGAGAACACACAGCAGATTCAGTTCCTGACAGACCGAGTGCAATTTTCAGCAATTCCTCCAGTCTTCTACAGGGTGAGCCTGGTTTCTACTCTTCAGAGATCCTTTGATTCTTTTCACAGGACGGATTCAGTCCTAACAAGCTGTTACACAAGCTGCAGACCGGAACTCTGGGCCTTACACACGTTTTTTGACTAAAACTGCACACTGAAAAAGCACAGGGCTCCTTCCTTCTTCACTGCCAAAGCTCAACTGAAACTCCAACCGACAAAACAGGGCACTTCCTTTGAGTTCCTCCCAGTTCTTGACTGGATTGGCTGTCACTCACAATAGACTGCTGCTGTTGGTCCAAAAAGGCACTGAAGTCTAAACTACATCTCCCAGAGTCACTGCCCATACAATCCTCTTGTGGCTGGCTCAGATTATGAGTCCAAGTTCTGATTCGTCCAAGGCACCATTTTAGAGCTAGCTTACCACACTGATTGGTCCAGTTCAGCAGTTCAAAACTAGAATGGGGAACTAGCAGACACAGTTCTGACTGCAAAGAAAGCAGGTTAGACAAACTGTAATTTCATTATTACTCTAAATAATTTCTGGCAAACAGTTACATCTTTCAGATAGGTTCCCTTTGCACTCCTAGTGACTGCAAAAATGAAGTGAATTGGCAGCAGCTCGAGTGGTACTCAGAGAAGCACACAGTCCCCCCATACAAACTAATTATGTCTGCAAGCAGACAGCTCTTAAAGAGACAGTACCAGAGGCTCTAAAAACACTCACTGATAAATGGCTTAAATGCCAAACACCATTCAGGCTTGGAGCATTCAAGCAAGCTCCTGGAAGTCTTTTGGGAACCCCCATTTGCAGGGGGGTTACATTTGCTCATGGAATGGGGTGGGCGTTAGGGTTAACAACCCCCAAGGAAGACCCCACCACTAGTTTGCCAAGACTCTGGAGACCCAAAACCCTAATGTTTTTTTTTCCTTTTGCTGTTTGGGGGGTGGGTGGGGTGGGGTGGTGCATTAGAGTTGGAAACCCTAATGGCTACATTTTCCTACTTTGGTGGTAACGAGCTATGACACACTAATGAACCTACTCAGCTTGATCCCTTACTACTGGGTTTCCCACCAGTGGTTTGCAAACTATGTACTGTGAGTTTGTTTTCCTCATAAAAGTTTTTAAACTTTTAATTAAATAGTGATAGTAACCGATTAAATTGTAATGACTGGAATTTGATCCAGTCATAACTCTATGCCATAAAGTTCAGGGAAAGACCTCACTACGTTTTAGATCGACTGTCCTAATACAAGTGCAGAAGCCACAGATGGCTTGGTCAGGCTATCCTATGATTTAGAATATTACTGATATGTCTTCTGCTTTGACCGCACTTAATAGTCACACTGCAGTTACACACTATGGACGATACATTAGAAAGCCTCCAATGCGATACAGTGAAGAAATGTTTCTCTTGAATGCTTTATTAATTCCAAGTTATAAAGTTGCCTTTTTTGCTGCCTGATGCGTTTCATGCTTTGCAGTTTTAGTATTGCTGAATTTGCTTGAAAAAAAAAATCTATGCAAATAAATTAAAGAAACAAACAAACCACAAACGATACAAGCTCTACCCATGCCAGTTCACTACACCATGTTTTCTGGAATTCTGTGAACTATATTCTGAAATTCTGTTCTAAAAATCTGGTTCAGTATTTTCCAGTGTTAAGGTTTAATTTTATGTTTTTTCACACCAGATATTCTATAAGTGAGGTAGTTACGTGACAACAAAATGAATGACTATTTGGGAGTATCACTACACACTAGAACATCAGAGAGCTTTCTGATCTCCTCACATTGTTGAGTTTCTGTGCTTTTTCCTTGCTATATCTGACTCCCCTACCACCTTGCCACTGTTTTAGCACCTTGAAAGCGGATTTTATTTTATAAATTCTGCAGTATTCTACACCCATTAAAAAAAGATATATTCTCTGTGCTGCGCATAAAACTGGCCCTAGAGAAGCTCAAAGTGTAGATACAGCCCCATCCTGATGAGGGAAAGACAATGACTGGATCTGTCATGGTGCCAAGCTCTGTTAACATGGCGTGCCTCAAGTTTTGCTGTACTTTGCGTTTTGAAGAAACATTCTACTCCATCAAACCTGGCTCTGCCCATTGTCTCATTTCTCTGCACACTAATGAACAGTCACAACTTTCTTTTAGTTCACTAAGTTTTTGAAACTGTGGACACAAGTTCAAAGCACCGGGGAGGGGCAGCCAGGAAAAGAAGGTACTCTGTGCTCAGGTACACTAGTCAGTAAATCATAAGAGAGAGGCAGCAGACACATGTGCCAGGGACATGACTTTTGCCCGCTCGCGGACCACCTTTTCAACACTGTAACACTGAATACAGAATATCTTGTTTTACTTCATTCATGTGTGAGCCTGTTTTACATTGCGTGTGCCAGACACAAAAGCAGCCCATGCCCAACAGTTGTTACAATCTGTGTTGTTCTGGAGTGGGCACTTAGAGGATCCATGTACCCTCCTTATCCCTACCCCCACACCCCACCAGGGAGAGTAAATGCATCCACATCAAGGCAGGGCTGTATAGGCAGACTGCACATGGGGGTTCCCACATGCCAGTTATAGAGCTACAGTGCAGATCAGGATCACAAAGAGGCACCCTCACCATGGGGCTAAAAGAGAATGCTAGCCATGTGCTCATTCAGCCATGAATGGGGGCGCTGTTCATCTAACAGTAACAACTTCTCCAAACTGGAGTTCACAGAGTACTGAGACAAACTCACTGCAGTAATGACTAGCATCAGACTTGAACCAAGTCTGCAAAGGCTTCAGAATGTGGTCCCCTACCCTAATATCCCCAGACGTCCCTTATTTGAAGTAATGAAGCATAGGAAAATGACAGTAGCACTTACCTTGATCTCCACCCCGTACCCCATGTAGACAGCGATGGTGTAGGTACAGTCCAGGCCACTGTAGTAAAGGAAACCAGAGGGTTCAGGAGATTCGATGTAGCCCTCAGGGCTTGTGAAGTTTAAACTGCAAGGAACTGAAAATGAAAAGAGACGGGGAATTAATTAGCATCCCAGCACAGCTTAGGGACCTAGCCACCTTGCAGCAGACTCCTGCCACTTCGTAAATATCCTCCTCTGGACTGTCTCTCTAGTCTCAGCTCAGTCGAGATCTCCTGGAGACGGCAGGGAAAATGCTTTGGCACAAATATCCTTGTGTTTAGCCACAAAGGTCTTCAAAGTAAAAATTTAGAGGGGTGGCAATTTTCCACCTTAGAAAAACCTGGAAGATAAATGTCAGAAGGGAGTAAACAACAGATATGGGATATATAAGGAGAATGTGAAATTTGTTTTAGTGGATTGGGGGAGATAAATTTTTTTTTTTTTATTTTAGTTGTTTAACCAGGTATAGCACACTAAGCTGAAAGCTTTTTTACAGGAGCGACCTGGGAGCACAAGGAGGTTAAGTGACTTGCTCAAGGTCACACAGTATGCAAGTGGAAGCTGTGGGATTCAAACCCAGGTCTGGTCTGCTGGATGTCACCAGATTTGTAGTTCAGAGCCTTAGACCACTGCACTATACTGCCTCCAAATGTAGGAACAAGTAAAAGCTAGTGAAATACAATTTGCACACAAGAGGTTTACAGACTTGAGAACCACTGTCTTATCCAATTGCCCATAGTGCCTCCTGCAGGAAAAGGCTGGGACTGCAGTAGCTGTGAGCTCCCCTACAGCCAGTGCTGCTACATAGTTACCTATAGTGGCTGGAGTAGATGTGAGCTCCACAACAGTATGTTCCTACACCATTGTCTGAAGTGACTCCTCCTGTTAGTGGCTGGGACTATAGAAGCTGTGAGTACCCTCCCAGCCAGTGCCCCTGCACCATTACCTACAGTGATTCCTGTTGGGAGAGGTTCAGACTACAGTAGATGTGAGCACCCCCCTACCCAGTGCCTCTACCTACAGTGACGTCTACTGCGAGGGACTAGGACTGGTGTAGCTGTGAGCTCCCCTACAGTCAGCGCTCCTCCCTTATTTTCTACAGTACCTCCCGCTGGGAGAGGCTGGGACTCAAGTAGCTTTGAGCTCCCCCACAGCCAGTGCACTACCCCGTGACCTACAATGACTCCTGCTGGTAGGGGCAGGGACTACAATAGCTGTTAGCTCTTCACAGCCAGTGTTCCTACACCATTACCTAGTACCTCCTGCTGGGACTGTAGTAACTGAGTCCACTACATCCAGCCCATACTGGTACACCATTGCCTATATCCCAGCATAATTCATTTGACTGCAGCCTTTCCTCCTTGGAACCTAATTCCTACAGATATCATCAGCTACCAAACAGTAACTAACAATAACAGAAACTACAGAAGCTAATAGCAGCTACCACATAGTAACTAATGAAAACAGAAACTACAGAAACTAATAGCAGCTACCAAACAGTAACTAACAATAACAGAAACTACAGAAGCTAATAGCAGCTACCACATAGTAACTAACAAAAACAGAAACTACAGAAACTAATAGCTGCTACCAATCAGTAACTAACAATAACAGAAACTAATAGCAGTTACCAAACAGTAACTAACAATAACAGAAACTACACAAGCTAATAGCAGCTACGAAACAGTAAAACAATAACAGTAACTAACAATAACAGAAACTACAGAAGCTAAGGCAGCTACCAAACAGTAACTAACAATAACAGTAACAGAAGCTACAGAACCTACTAAACAGCTACCAAATAGTAACTAAGAAGGTACCAAATAGCTACCAAACTAACAATGGGCCCTATGCACACAAAAAAAGATTGCCTACGCGCCGTGTATCTGCAGTGCGTAGGCAACCCTAAGTGAGAATGCCACACAGTGGTGGTCCCACGGATCCCCATGGCATTCACTATGGAGTGCGCCAGCCAGTTGCTCGGTGGATCCCCCAGCCACGTGGGCTGTAATGCGCCGGGGCGGTCGGGGAGTGTCGGAGGCGTGCCTGCACTACGTGCCATTCACTAAGGCATGTAGTGCCAGGCACAGGGGGCACAGGTTATGGCAGCCGGAACCCTGCTGTAACCCAGTGCGCACCCCCATGACCGTCGCCCGCCAGTCACGGCAAGACCTGAAAATTACCCTCCATGTTTCCCCTGCCCATTCAGCTATCGGAGAGGACTGGGGCAGCCACTCAGGCAAGTGCCCAGACATTTCCTGATTTACACATTGCTGTCAGATTCACAGTGCTATGCAGCACTGCCCCATGGGCATAAGGGATTCACTCTGGGACCTGGGTCAGGCATCCGATTGGATGCCTGCCAGTGTCCACCTCTCCACTCCAGGGACCCCCCCCACGTACCTGCATACTGCGGGGCAGGGCCGCAGACAGGTGCCCTGCAAGTGCTTGTGGTCATGCATACTGCGCACCCTGCACCTGTCTGGGGCCATGGAGCTATGCGGGTGTGTACCTTCTGCCCCATTGGTGAATAACAGCCAATAACAAGTAACAGAAGCTACAGAAGCTACCAAAATGGTGCGTCGGTTGCACAAGAAATCATATAAGGAGAGGCTGCAGGAGCTAAACATGTACTCCACGGAGGAGAGGAGAGCAAGAGGGAATATGATTGAGACGTATAAGTACCTCACAGGGGGTGAACAAGGTGCAAGAGGAGAGTCTCCTTCAGAGGAGGAGGAGTACCAGGGCACAGGGTATGCAATGAAGCTTCGGGAAGGAGTTTCGGAGGGACATGAGGAAATACTTTTTCACAGAAAGGGTGGTGGATGCCTGAAATAGCCTGCCAGAAGAGGTGGTGGGGACGAAGACAGTGGGGAAGTTCAAGCATGTGTAGGATAGGCACATGGGCATAATGGATGGAAGTAAGGGAGGAGGAAGCGAGGGACACCTGTGTCCAAATAGGATCCAGGGTGTAGAAATAGGCAGAGAAAGTAGGGCAGACTAGATGAGCCTCATGATCCTTTTCTGGCAACCCATTTTGTGTTTCTATGTTAAGCTAAGCAAGTTCGGGCCTGGTCAGTAATGTAGAAACAGACTGCAGCAGCAGAAAAAAGACCCAGGGGACAACCTAATGTGCCCATTTCCCTGCCTAGCTCCATGCTGTGGTGGATTTAGAGATCCGACAGCCCTAGTCGCTGACCAACACTCCCTTCTGTGGGTATTCCATCCCTTCATCTGCCTGTGGATCCCACTATTCCCTTATACTGTATCTGTCCCACCCGATAACATTCTTGGCGTCAACCACCTCTCTGGGCAGTCTATTGCATTTGTCCAGTACCCACTCCAAGAAGAACGTCTTCATAGAAATACAGAAACATAGAATTTGACGGCAGATAAGGACCTCTTGGCCCACCTAGTCTGCCCATTTCCCTACCTAACGGATAAGCTGCAGATCCTAGCTAACCAACAGCCTACTTCCTCCTACCCCCCACTAGAATTGGTCTGTCCCATGCATTCTTGAATTCCCCCACTGTTCCTGACTCTACGACCTCCTCAGGAAGGCTGTTCCATGCATCCACAACCCTCTCTGTGAAGAAGTACTTCCTCACATTACCTCTGGGCCGTCCCCCCTCTATCTTCAAATTGTGCCCCTTGTTTTTGCACATCTTTTCTGAAAGATGCTACCTCTTGGACTTTGTTGATTCCTTGAGGTATTTTAAAGTTTCTATCATGTCCCCCTCTCCTCCTTTCCTCGAGGCTATACATCTTTAGTTCCTTTAGTCTTTCTTCATATGTCTTCTGATGCAGACCCTGCATCATTTTGGTTGCCCTCCTCGGACAGCCTCTATCCTGTCTATGTCTTTGCGGAGATGAGGTCTCCAGAACTGTACACAGTACTCCAGATGTGGTCTTACCAACTGTCTGTACAGAGGGCAAACAACTTCCTGTTTTCTACTGGTGATGCCTCTCCCTATGCATCCCAGTATCCCCCAGCCCTCCTTACTGCCTTCTCACATTGCTGGCCCACCTTTAGGTCATCTGATCGACTACCCCAGGTCCCTTTCCATTTTTGTTGTTGTCAGTATCTCACCCCCCATTGTGTACTCTTCCCCTGGGTTTTTGTTTCCCAGGTGCATTACTTTGCACTTCTTTGCACTGAATCTAAGCTGCCATACATTTGACCATTCCTCCAATGTTGCCAAGTCCCTTTTCAACCTTTCCACCCCACCTTGTGCATCAACCCTGTTTCAGATCTTTGTGTCATCTGCAAAGAGACATACTTTCCCTTCCCATCCCTCTGCAATGTCACTCATAACGACATTAAAAGGGACCGGCCCCAGTACTGAACCCTGCGGTACCCCACTAGTAACCCTCCTTTCTTCACTGTGGACTCCATTTACTATTACCCACTGTGTCCTGTTGTCCAACCAGTGTTTTACCCAGGCTACCACCCTACGACCCACTCCCAGGCTGGCTAATTTGTTTATTAATCTTTTGTGCAGGACTGTGTCAAATACCTTGCTAAAGTCTAGGTAGGCCATGTCCACAGTCCCTCCCTCGTCTACTGCTTTGGTCACCCAGTCAAAGAAATCAATTAGATTTGTCTGACATGACCTTCCCGCTGTGAATCCATGCTGCCTCGGGTCCTCTGCCACACTGGCCTCTAGGTACTCAACAGTTCTTTCCTTCAGAAGTGATTCCATCATTTTCCCTACCACTGAGGTCAAATTGACAGGTCTGTAGTTTCCTGCCTCTGTCTTGCTCCCACTTTTGTGAAAGGGAATCCCATCTGCCCTCCTCCAGTCCTCAGGTACCACCCCATCCTCCCATGATTTATTAAAAAGGGTAGTCAGTGGTGTTACTAGTTCTTCCCTTAGTTTTTTAAAAATCCTAAGGTGAATCCCATCAGGCCCCATTGCTTTATCCACCTTCAGTTTTAAGAGTTCTTTCAAACCCCTTTCTTCTGTGAAAGGACTAATATCAACCCCCCCATCCACAGTGCTTCTATTGGCTGGGTTAGGTATTTCCCCCGCTTTTCCATTGTGAATACTGAGCAGAAGTATTCGTTCAGTATACCTGCTTTTTCACTGTCGCTCTCTGCCCAACTACCTTCCTCTTTGTTCAGCCTCAGTCTTTCTTTGCTCCCTAATGTACCTATAAAAGGTTTTATCCGATTTCTTAACCGAGCTGGCTATCTTTTCCTCGGTTTGGGCCTTTGCTATTCTGACTGCCTTACCCGCTTCCTTCTGCTTTAACTGGTGCAGTTCTCTGTTCTGCTCCTTCTGTGTTTCCTTATACTTCCTGAATGCTATCTTTTTTTCCCCTACCTTCCCCGCCACTTCTTTTGAGAACCATAGTGGTGTTTTCTTTCATTTGATTTGTTTATTTGCTTCACACAAAGACTTGGTCTCTGTGATGGCGGTTTGATGTTTCCCATTGTTGCTCCACCCCACCTTCTTGCTTGTTTGCTAGTGCTTTTCTGAGGCACTCTCCCATTTTGACAAAATCAGCCCTCCTGAAGTCCAGTACCTTCACTTTTGTGTGGCTTGACTCTACAGCTAAGTTTATCGTGAACCACACTGTTTTGTGGTCGCTTGTTCCCAGATGGCTACCCACTTCAAGATCAGAGATCCTCTCTCCATCCCCATTTGAGAGTACCAGGTCTAAGACTGCTCTCTCCCAAGTGGGTTCCAAAACTAGCTGTCTGAGGCATGCCCCCTGTAGGGCATGGAGAATGGCCCTGCCTTTGGATGTGGCTGCAGCAAAGGTGCTCCAGTCAACATCTGCCATATTCAGGTCCCCCATCAGCAATATCTCCCCTTTCTCTGCCATCCCAAGGATGCATTCTATCATTTCCTTGTCCATTTCCTCCCCCTGAGACGGGGGTCTGTATACAACCCCTGTGCAGATTGTGGAGCCATTTCTAGTCTCCAGGGTGACCCACACTGCCTCCTCCCTTCCCTGTTTACCCTTTAGTTCTGTTGCTTTGATCCCTTCCCTTACATAGAGAGCTACTCCTCCTCCTCCTCTTCTCTCTCTGTCCCTCCTGTAGATTGTGTACCCTGGTATGTTGACATCCCAGTCATGGTTCTCTGTGTACCATGTTTCTGTGACTTCCACAATATCCAGGCATCCCTCTTCCATCAAGGCCACCATTTCAGGGAGCTTTTTACCTAGACTACGGGCCTTGGTACTCATCACCCTCCATTTTTTTATGGCTTTATTTCCTTTCTGCCCCATCCCTGTCCCTACTGCCTTTGTCTTTTTCTCCATTTACCCCTGCCCTTCTCCCTATCGACTGCTCTGTTTTGGTGTTTATCTCACTAATTATCCTGATTTTTTGGGGGGGGCTAGGATTTCCTTTTTCCTCTTCAGTGCCCCCGCCCCCCCGGCTAGTTTAAATGCTTGCCACTGAAGCATTTAAACCTATCACCTAGGATCCTGGTTCCCCTCCAGGATAGATGCAGATCATCACGCCTGTATAGGCCTGCATCCCTCCAGGTGGAGCCCCAGTCCCCAATGAAGCCAAATCCCTGAGCTCTGCACCAGCTTTTCAACCAGTCATTGAATCCCATGGTGCGGAGTGCCTCAGCCTCATCCATGCTATAGACAGGTAGCACTTCCGAGAATGTTACCTGTGTGCTACTTGTCTAAGGCCCCTCCCAACTCCACAAACTCCTGTTGCACTGCTTGATCCCATTCTCAGCCAGGTCATTCATCCCTAGGTGGATAATGACATCCAGCTCCCTCCCCCTTGCTGCTGCTCCCACGATCCTGAGGATTCGTTTCCTGTCCCTTCAAACCTTGGCGTCAGGCAGGCACCTCACCTCCCTTTCCCATCCCCCCCAGTTCTACCCCCCCAACAACTGAGTCCCCCACCAGGAGTTGTTTCCTTCCCCTGTGGGGTCCTGGGCCACCCTCCTGTGAGACTCCATTGTGGAAGTTCCCAGCATCCTCCTTGGTCTCCACTGCAGGTGCCTCCATAGAGGAACCATGCTTCGCCAGAGTGGTGAATGAATTGTGGAGAGACACAACTGGAGGGATGCACATCTATTCCACCACCCTCACCCTCCCTGAGCCCACCGTGGTCCTACCACTCCTCTTTCTTGGCAACCTCTGAGGTAGTGGCGGTGGCCTGGGTGGGGGAGCAGGTTTCCTGAATCCTTGACAGGTCAGCATGGAGACGAACAACCTCCTCCCTCAGATCAGAGAGATGCCTGCAAATAGGACAGCAACGCAGTTTCCAGAATGTCTCCGGAAGACTACTGCTCCACAGCCAGTGCGTTGCACCACCCCCCACATGTCTGTGTCCCTTCCAGTTACAGATGCGTTTTTGTTTTTTGTTCTTGTTTTAGTGTGTGCAAGCTTGTGAGTGTCTCTACCCCCTATTCAGTGTGCTGTGCTTTTAAGGATATGAACAGGTGTATGTTGTTAGCAGTTTTGAGGAAGTGATGCCAGAACCCTGCTATAAAGGAATTTATGTACTTGAGGCGGGTGGAGGTGAGGGAAGGTAGGTGGAGTAAACCATGCTGTCCAGAAACAATCACCTACAACTCTTACCCTCCAACCCGGTGAGTGCCTTCCTTCCTTTCAGACACCTATTTCACAAAGGCTAAGTAACAGGTCTAGTCACAACTGAATGCAAATATCTCCCAGCTACAGTTCCTCACTGGCAAATTAAAGTTAAAATTAAGAAAAGTCCACCCCAAAAACAGAATCAATATTAGTTACTTACACAGGTCCAAAAAGTAATAATTCAATTCAGTGAAGTCTAGAAAATAATCTCCTTGATTCAAGGAAGCTGTGACTGCTTTCTCACTCTCCCTGTCTTCAATGTGAGAAGGAGACTGTAACACCTCACGTTCCTTCTGCATCTCCCCCTAACCAGTCTCCAGCTATCTCCTCTAGACACTGACCCCTTGTCTCTCGTGAACAACTCCTTTCAATCCACCCTATTAATTCCTTACAAGAACTTGTATGTCTCAAGCATATCCCCCTTCCGTCTTGGCCTCCAGTATATACATGTTAAGGTTTGCCAAATAGGGCTGTGCAAGCTGACAAATTTGGCTCGACGGGCCAATTTCGAGCCTGGTCAGGCCGAACCCAAATTGGCCCGAAATTAAATGAAGCATTGGGGGGGGGGGTTCTTTTTCATGGCATTCTTCCAGCTGGACGTCCTGCAGGCACCATCAGCACCCTCCCTGCATTACTGATTAGGCTATGAGAGGGGGCCGTTAATCATCAAACCGCCCAACCCCCAACCAGCCTCTTCAAAACATGAAATAAAGGCTCTTAAGCCCTTACCAATATAAAAATAATTACGGGTTGCTTTTCTGTTGTTTTTTTTTCCCCCATGATACCCATTTGGCTCATTTCACTGAACCTCCCCTAAACCCAAATGGCCCGAACCTGTGGATTGACCAGATTCCTAGCCCTACCGCCAGCCTTTCCTTACATGACCCTCCCCCCCCACTGCCCCGGGATCATTTCTGTGGCCCTGCTTTGTGTAGTGTCTATGTGGTCTAGGTCTTTTTTTTTTTTTAACTCTATTTATTGCACCCATGGACTGGGCATCCTTCTGAGATGCACTCTTGATCAAGCCTCTCACTCCCTGCCTGAACTTCCCACTAGCTGAAGCGCCCCCCCAACCCAAGGCAGGTCAGTCCCCCGGCAACCCGCCCCCGAGGGAAGGCTCACCTGCCCATGGTGACCTTAGAAACTCAAAGGCCTACCTGAGCACTGGGTGGCGCCTGAGGAGGAGTCTGATCTGAGGGAGCCGGCAGTGGGATGTGGGCAGGACCACTGGTGCCCTCTTCATCTCTGCAGTCCTAGGGAAGATTTCTTTTCTTCCCGGATCCCCCCCCTACGAGTGTAGCGTGCAATGACGTCATAGCACATGGCAACCCTGCCCCTGTCTTGCAAGTCTGCATCCTGCAGTACCCCTGATCTCCATTGGGGGTCACCAGGATGCGGACTTCCCAGCCCTCCCGGGAGAGGAGGGCAGTCTACCAGGCGCTCAATCCTCTCACGCCTACCGACCCCAGCACTCGAGCTTCTCTCTCGAACCCGGGTTGCCGGCATGGCACGAGGTGTGGCATCCAGCGCCTCAACCCTAAGCGCCACCGGGCTAGGTGGTCTCGGTCTTTCTTGAGATGTAATCTCCAAAACTGTGCACAGTACTCCAGGTGCGGCCTTACCAGGAAACTGTTTAGGGGCAGTATCCCCTCCTTCCACCTATCACATCCCCTCCCTATACATCCCAGCATCTTGATTGTCTTCCCATAAGCTTTGTTGCACAGAGCAGTGGGTTTGATGCTGTTACTAATATTGACTCCCCAGGTCACTCTCCTCCATGTCTGCATTGCCTTTATTCCCCCCTCCACTAGTCAGTTTTAGGGTTCTTTCTACCAGTGTGCATCACGTTGCACTTTTTGCATTAAACTATACTTGCCATCATCTAAATCACCTTTCCAGTATTTCCAGGTCTTTCTCCATTTTTTTACTCCCTCCTCAGTGTTAACGTTGTCACACATCTTAGCGTCATCAGCAAAGAGACGCACTTTATTCTGGATTCCCTCTCCTATAGCACGAATGAAGATATTGAAGAGCACCAGTTCAAGAACCGATACCCTGCTTATGATCCACCAGGCTCCTAGTGTGTCCCATTGATGACCACCTTCTGTGTCCATCCCCCAGCCAGTTCTCTAGTCACCTGGTCAGTGGTCCCTACGACCAGGTCGCCCAGCTTTTTTATTAGCCTTCTTTGTGGAACAGGATCAAAGGCCTTGCTAAAGTCGAGGTACGACACATCCACTGCTTGACCCCCATCCACTGCCACTGTGGCCCAATCAGTGAAGCCAATCAGGTTAGTTTGGCACACTCCCTCTGCTACAAAAATCCATGCTGCCTCCAGTCCTGCAACCCATTTACCTCCAAGAATCCCACTGTATGTTCCTTAATGGTGGATTCCAGCAGCTTGTCTACAAGGTTAGACTCATTGGTTTATCGTTTTTCATGTCATCCCTGTACCCTGCTCTTGTGAAGCGGCATCACATTTCACATTTGCTGCTCTCTAGTCGGCTGGAACCACACCCATATCCAGGGAACAAATAATCTGATTTGCCAATGGAGCTGACGGTGTCTGCCCCACCTCCTTCAGCACTCTAGGGTGCAACCCATTAGGATCAGGCACTTTGTCCACCTTCAAGGTTTTGAGGCCCCTAAGCACCATTTCTTCTCAAAGTAATCCTAATTCCAGTCCACTCACACACCCCTCTTTGACCTACACCCCATAATGTGGTAGTGCCCCCACAGTGAATACTGAACAAAGTACAAGTGATTGTTGTTAGGCACCTACTCCCCCAACCGGCCTGCTGGTGCAGCAGTAGCGCTACCACTCATGATGCCAAAGACCCGGGTTCAGGAACGAGCCTGGGTCATCAGAGGGCTGCCCGGGGAGGTGAGCTGAGCATCTCAGAGGATGCTGTCCACCTCAGGCAGGGTGGCTGTTTGTACACCACAGCACCACCTCCACCTGGGAGACCACAGGTGGCGGTGCAGTCAGCACCAAGGAATCGGAAAGGAGGTCGTCAGTGTGCACCAGTGCACAGGCATGCACCCGCATGCATGTATGCTGGGAGTTTGGCATTGTGGGGGTTGGGGAGAGAACAGCAGAAAAATACCTGACTGTTTCAGGAGGATGTCTGACCCTCACTACAGGCCCCACACCGCTGACTGTGGCTTTTGCTACAGCCGTACCTACCCATTCTCCATCAGGGGTTAGGGTCCACTCCCAATGGCCCTGCCCTGGGGGCAAACCAGGTGCATCGGAGTCAAAGTAAGTCCTGGATAAGGCGGGTGATGGGGCTGGGTGAAGGGGTCAGGACCAATGGGGGATGGTCACTCAGCAGGGGAAAACATACTAAATTAAAAAGGAAACCTAATTCCCCCACCTGCCCACTTGCCCCACTCTGGCACCTAATGGGGTTCTACATTGTTGTGATGATTGTTACCTAATCCCCACTTGCCCCACTCTGGCACCCACTGGGGGTCTGCACTGTTGTGATAGTAGTTAGAAGCCTAATCCCCTCCCCCCCGCTCATACAGTCTAGCACTTACCAGGGGATTGCACTGTTGTGATGGTGGTTGTCGTGATGATTGTTGTCGTGGTGGTCTCCTCATCATCTCCCGAAGAAGAGGTCACCAACATGACATCAGTGGCTGTGACTGCACTACGCTCGGTAGTTGGCCCTTGCATTTGTTGGGCGCCACTTCTGGTTGTTACAGTCGAGGTTGCTGGAGTGTCATGAGTAACCACAGTAACAGTCTGGGTCCCAGATGGGTCTTGAGAAAGCCTAGCTCTTCCCGTGATAGGAGCTTCAGTTTGGATTCCAGGCATGTTTCTGTTTATAAGTCTGGCTGCTGCGTCCTCAGACAATGGTAAACTGACAGCAGCAGTTGTCAAGGAGTCAGTGGTAAATGCTGGTTTTAATATCTCAGGGGTGCCTTTGAATTCTTTCCCACTGGCACGCACACCCAGTGGTGTCACAGTGCTGGGTGCGTCAGTCACGAGGGCCGGTGGTGTCACTGGAGATGACACTGTTGTACTGATGCTTGTGGCAAGCTCTGAGAAAACAGAAGCATCGTCAGATTCTGGGGTCACCTCATTGATTGCAGGATCAAGGACTTTTAATGAAGCAGGAGGGGACTGGGTGGGGTGCACCCCCGCCACCCCTCTCTCAGTGAAAAACGACTCCTGGCTCTGGAAATCCTTTTTCAAGAGAATCTCATGGATGAGTTCCTCAAACAAAGGGTGATGGTTGAGCAGCGTCAGAGTTGGCGCCGTGGTCTCCATGTGTATCTCCCTCTCTGGGTTCTGCGTAGTCGATGAAGCTGTCTGCCCCATTTCAGCCTCCAAGATACCTGTGGCTTTGACGCTATTGGCATTAGGGTCATCAGAATAAAAGTCTGCAAAAAAAAACAAGGCAAAACCTTAGAGTCAACTTAGACTGCATTCTCAGCCCCCACCCACTGTGTTGTTAGTTTTTCTAAAGTGTAAGTTTATTAAAATTAAATGCATTTATTTCTGGCCGGAGGGAGAAGGATGGAGCGTCCTGGGACAGCTCTCCTTCTCCGGGTGGAGGGTGGGGATTTGCACCGGCACATGCTGGCTCCTGGTGGAGGCTGGGAGCACAGCAGTAACAGCCGGGCTCAGTGTTCAAGGGGAGTGAGAGACGTTGGCATACGCCTTGACATCAGGATGTCACTCCCAAAGAAAACCAGGAAAAAACGCTTCCTGGCTGGCCGGATGACTGTCTGTCTGCCCTCCGCTGGTGCCAATCCCACGACTGACACACCTCAGCAGTACCCTGGGCCAAAAATGAAGTAGCGCTGGTCACCCCAGCTGGTGCCTTCCCCCTCGGAGGAGAGGGACCTGTCTGGCGAAGGGATATGCCGGGTTACCCGGGGGGGGGGACTGCCATATGAGGTTGGTAGCCAGTGTGGGAGTTGGGGCAGGCAGTCGGGAGGGGCAATGGAGACCCGAAGGAGTGGGCAGCCAGGAAGAAGGGAGGCGCAAAAAAAAAAAAAAGCATTTATTTTGTGTCTCCCCAACCCCCGCTGACACAGCTAGGACCTTTAAACATACATTTTACACCCTTCTCCAATGTTTACTATTTTCTGACATTTATTACCACTGTGCACACGGTTGAGTTTTGGTATTTGTACTTGTGTCACTAATTTGTATCTAAAGATCCAGAAAAAAGGTGATGATTTGATCCCTTTTATTGGACCAACATAGATGTTACAAAAGAAAAAAGGTGCTTGAGCTTTTGGATCACATAGAATCCTTCGTCAGAAAAATGACACTTGGTTCGGAAGAATACACTTCCTTAAAGGAGGCAGTATAATGCAGTGGTTTAAGGCTCCGAGCTGCAAACCTGGAGACCGGGGTTTGAATCCCACAGCCACCAGCTGCATACTATGCAACCCTGAGCAAGTCACGTAACTTCCTTGTGCTCCCAGGTCGCACCTGGAAACAAGCTTTGGCTTAGTGTGTCTTTCCTGGTTAAACAATTTCCCCTAAAGTCCCGATCATACATAAAAAAATGTTACAAATCTCATTGGCCTAACCTGCTTTTAAAAAAAACAGCACAGGACCATAAAAAGACAACAGAGTTCCAACAAAGGAAAGGTATGTCAAGGTCAAATGTCACTGTATAGATATGTTTCTTCCCTGAGAACAGCCATAAAACACACTAAAGTTACATCTGTGCATGCATTAGTAGTCTATGATTTTATCAATCAATCAATCAAAATCTTTATTTTCCAAGGCGGAACATCACTGAGACAAGCTCATTTACAAGATGGACCTGGGGCAAAACAACTGCCAACAGGGTTAAGACATCACAGGTTGAGTGAACGTACACAGCAATTACATAGTAATAACAACAACATAACATATAACCATCGCATGTGACAAGATACTTGTCCCCAGAATATAGCAATAGGTTCAACAGGAGGTAGTGCCATTTAAATACAATTGCATGGATACAGATATATGGATGTTAGGTAATGTGCTAAAGTTTATACAGTAAACATCATTGGAGGAGTCACAGTGAGCAGGAGTGGCAGTTCCTCTAGCATCAAAGTGCGAAGAAGATTGAGATGTAAGAGTCCTTTGATAAGTACTGTAGGCATGGCTTGGCAAGTGGGGTGGGAAGGAGAGGGGGGTATAGGGAGTGAAGGTCAGCCGAGATAGGAGAGGGTTGGACATGATGGCCTAGGGAGGAAGGACTGTTCGAAAGGAGAACATGACAGATGCCACAGGCAATGGTTGGTTGATTTTAAGCCACAAAATGAAATAAGCTGAAAAAATACATAGTATATCTTGTTAAATGTCTTCTAAATAAGAAAATATTTTTGCGTTAGGAAAAAAAGTGGGTTTAAAGACAACCTATCCTAGTGTAAATTAAGCATTAACCAGCTGTTTCCCACATTTATACAGTGTAAGTACTATACAGTTATGTATGTCTTAAAACAAGTGTACAATAGGTCAATATTATTCATGAATATTCAAACTTATACTGTTTAAATATGATCTATCTGCAACTCTGTAACACGTGACTAGTGTTTCTGCACACTCAACACCCAAAACTAACACAGATCCCCTTGTAATTGAGATGCTTTATCCTAATATGTCCATGTATCAACATATGTCCGTATATACCTAATATTCTGTACCATTAAATAACAGTTCTATCAATCTGAATCAAAAACTGAGGTAATCAACACTCCGCCACCATGCCCTACCAAAACCAAGTATTAATGTATCATTAAAAATCAAACCTAACAAAGGCTCCCTAGTAACTGAGATCCTGTATCCTAATATGTTCATTATTTTATAATCTGTCAGTATATAATCAATCTGCTGTATATACAGTAACAGTCCTAGAAATCTGAAACAAAACCAAAGGGAATCCCCCCCCCCCCCCAGGAAACACCAATGTATTGATAACTAGTCAGACAGAATCATATATCCATTTTGTATGTGAACAAATAGTCATCTCACAATGTAAACCCATTGGGCGGGATATTTAGACTGCGCCAGGCAGGGGTGCAAGCCTGGGTGCAGTGCCAACTGGGATGTGCCAGGGCATGACCAGCGCAAGTGGCAAGTGAGGAGCAGGCGGATGCGCCAGTGCCAGTGCGGGTGCGCTAGGTGCAGCAACCAGATATTCAGCGCTGGGCATGCAAATGAGGTCATTATGCATGCAAGGCACAAAAGGGGCCATTTGCATGTCATTATAGCTCCATTTGCATGCAGGTGCGCCGATCCCCGGTCACTTGCACCTGGCGCCCTCCCAGGCTGCAGCTGTCGGGGACCGACGCCCCCTGCCCCATGGCGGGCAACGTTGCCCCATCACCCAATCGCGAGCATAATAGATCTATATCCCTGGTGGTCCAGTGGACCCTACCTCATCGCCTGATCACGGGCGTAATGAAATTATCTCCCTAGTGGTCCAGTGGACCTGCACCCCTACCCGGTTGCGGGCAAATAAAGAAATAATTCCCTGGTGGTCCAGTGGACCTGATCCCCAGCCCAATCGCAGGCAGATGAATAAAGTAATTTCCCTGGTGGTCCAGTGGACCCGATCCCCAGCCCGATTGTGGGCACAAGAATAAAGTAATTTCCTTGGTGGTCCAGTGGACCCGATCCCCAGCCCAATCACGGGCCGGCGGTACCCCCCTCTCCACCCGCCCACTCAGACCCGCCACCACGCTCCCCCCCAGTCAGCAGTGGGTGGCAGCTCCCCACCCGCCAAGCAGCCCGCCCGACTGACGAGCATACAGTATGGCTGTGTGCCGACAGTCCCTGCGTGGGCTAATGGGCATGCAGACCGACTGTACTACATAGTCCTGAAATGTGAATGAACCATTCACATTTCCGGCCTGTGTAGTACAGTATGTTCTGCATGCCCATTGGCCTATGCAGTGGACCAGTGGGCGACATCCGTACTGTACGCTGTCAGTCAGCGGGTGGCTGGGCGGCTTATGGGTGGGGAGCTGCCAACCGCTGACCGGGCGGGAGCGGGTAGCGGGTCTGAGTGGGCAGGTGGGGAGGGGTCGCCCGCCCACTGGGCATTTCTTTATGACAGAAGCCCGCGATCAGGCTGGGGATCGGGTCCACTGGACCACCAGGGAATTACTTTATTCATTTGCCTACGATCGGGCGATGGGGTAAGGTCCACTGGACCACCAGGGTATTTCCATACATTTTATGCCCACGATTGGGCATGGAGGGGGCACAGTGCCCAGCCTGTGTCTCGAGAGGTCAGGTGGTCACCCACAGAAGGCGGATGCCGTGTTGCGCCTTGCAATACGGCAGCTCACCTGTGGGTGGCCAGGACTTGCTCCTGGTTTCGCCGGGCACATCCTTGCACACCCCTGAGCGGCGCAAGGCGGGTATCTGCCAGCTTATGTGCCGCACATCCTGGGCTGAATATCAAGATGTGCCACATATGCATGGGCACGCCCCCTGCACTTGCGCCGCACACATTACTGGTGCACCTCAGCGCATCAGGATTTGTGCAGTGCAACATCCCCCTTTGAATATCGCACCAGGGCGCATCAGTGGGATGCGCATGGTGCAACACAGTTGTGCCATGCGCAACCCCTTTGAATATTCCGCCCATTGTGTCATGTACTAGATGCAGAGAGTTTGTGCACAGAAAAGAAACAGGCACAGCACTAACTACCTAGCAAATGAGATGCTGTACCTAAAATGTCCATGTATGAACAGGTATCTGTATATAAGCTTTGCTCCATACCACCAACTCACCCCACACCCTAACTTTGTTTGGGTGTGAAACCAACATAATAATAACCAATTAAAAGGGATTCTGTATCCATTTAGTATTAAAACATACAACAAAAACACAGTGTTCTACCATTATACATCCATTCATTGTTCCTGAAGTAGGTGAAAGTTTAAGTAGTGTAATGTGACATAAAACCTAAATCATTGTTCATGCCGTCTCCCACCACATTGAGAAGTAAAATTAGCTTGATCTCGAAAGCCTGTCTCTGTTGTGTATTTTTGCAGTATCCTTTCAAAACCAGGACCGACATATCTGAGATGGAGTGATCAGACCGAGAGAAGTGTTGTCCCACTGGTTTTTCAGTCATCCTCATTCTAATAGTGTGTCTGTGTGAGGTCATTCGGGTGCAGAGAGGTTGTCCTGTCTCTACCACATACCCTGTTGTGAACATCTCTTGCGCTGAATGAAATAAACAACATTCCGAGATGCACATGTACAATTCCCCTGTATCCTTAATTGTCTGTTTTGTGGAGTATTGATGCAATCGGAAGTAGAAATGTGCTCACAAGTCTTACATCTGGTGAGACCGCAGGGTCCATATAGTGGTATGTTGGTTTGTTCCGGTGCAAGTTTACTTCTAACAATCAGGTTGGTTAAGTTAGGTGGTTGCTTAAAAGACAGTAGTAGTAGTTCTTGAAAAATGCATTTTAGGGTCTCATCCTCACTGAATTTTGGTTGGAGGTCCTTAATAATTTTACGTAGAAGCTCAAGGTTAGGATGATATGTGACTACTAGAGGTATTCTGTTGGTGGGAGTCCTTTCTTTATACTGAACTAGTTGTTCCCTTGGTACCTACATTGCATGTTCTACCACTCTGTAAAATTCTCTAGAAGAGTGTCTCTGCCCAATAAAGGTTTTTTTCAACTTGGCCAAATATGTATCTCTGTACTCTTCACTTGAACAGGTACAGTGATAGCGAAACACCTGCCTGTATATTACAGATTTTCTTGTGTGGCTCGGGTGATTACTATTTCTATGCAAGTGTCTTTGTCTGTCCGTGGGCTTCCTGTAAATGCATGTCTGCAAGGTTCCATCTTTGATGGTGACTGTGGTGTCCAGAAAATGAACACTGGTGGCAGAATATTCCAGGGAAAGTTTTATGGATGGCTGGAGGTTGTTAAGTTCCTGGTGGAACTCCTTGAGTGTGTCTATGCCCTTTGTCCAAATGATAAACAAATCATCAATGTAATGGAAATAAGTGAATCGTTTGTGTGTACGGTGCAGGGTATCTGTATTCGTTTGCATATTAGCCTTTTCAGAATATATATATATATTTTTTACATTTCAAACTTGTTCCAGTTGTTAATGATGACACAAGAATATGCACTGATGTTAAGAACAGTAGTCCTCCTATGTGTCTGACATCAGCCTCAGCCAAAATCTAATCCTGCTTTATACGGTCTTATTTAACAAATACAGATATCCCCTTGATTAAGAGGGACATTTGTATTTATAAAAAGTGCAGTGTTTGTGTGTATTTGTCTCAAACAGTATTTGCTTAGCACAGCTCTATTATGCCTGCACCCAATAATTCCGGCTTCTTGATTGTTATTTAGTTATAACCTTTGGAAATTCCTAAGAAGCCAACATGCCTCGCTAAGGTGGATGAGATTTCATTTAGAAGCCCAGGTTAGGTATTTTGTTTTTAAATGTGATTTTTACTACACATTTTTTCCTCACACCGCAGCTAGCGAACAATGAACATTGGTACATCTATTAGACCTTCGTTGACTAGTACAGGTATTTGTACACACCTGGTGAAGGGACCTGTGTGACCCTGAAAGCTTGCGTACTTACGCAATAATGCAAGGTGAGATGTACGCATGCCTCATGTGGTGTGTCACGTGGCTGAAGGCTGATGACTTTAACCACACAAGAAGTGGGTACATTTCACAAGTATGCATGCTCTGGAGTGTACTATGGTTATATAATGAACCGTTTGCGAGTCGGCACATTTGGCCTGCCAGTCTTTGCCTTAAAGTCACAATGCAATTCAAGGCGTTGCACAGGTGGCACCACACTACACCCCAGATAAACTTTTACAAACATGAGCTGTTGCCCATGAAAGATTGCTAGAGATGGTTATCTGTAACAAGTACCACATCTCACATATTATGGTCATGCCCTTTGCTGAAGTCCTTTTGGGAAGAGGTTCTCAGTGTATGTAAAACAATACTGAATATGTCTGTACCAAATAAATCCTGAAATGGTGCTACTTGGGCTGCCTTAAGGGGACCTTTTGGTTTCAAAAAGGCTGAAATTTGGGTTGAATGCAGCTTTAAAACCCACAAAGAAATATTATCCTCAGGCACTGGAGGGAAGTTGGCTCATCGAAATTGGCCAAATGGTTGAGTAATCTATCCCTCTGGACAAGTTGTGAACATTTTATATCACAATAAACAATCTTCCAGCCTTTGAGACCATTTGGCTCTCCTTTCTGGCATGCAATTTTTGTACTGAACCCAATCTGAATACTGAACAAGAACACACAGGGGCACTATTACAGACTGGCAGGGTAAGGTTCAAGAAGGAGGTCAGGAGACACTTACTTATGGAGTGAGTGGTGTTGGGGGGAATGAACTCCCAGCTGAGGATGTCGGCCAGAGGATGGTGGCTGGGTTCAAGAAGGGGTGGGACAGAGTGAAAGGGAGGGTCAGGATTGTTAGGGATGGGGGTGTGGCCCACTGAGAATCGAACAGGGGTCTCTGCATTGTGCAGACTTGTTAGACCCCATGGCCTTCTTCTGCTGCTTAATTTGCATGTTCATAGCTAAGATACTCTTTAAACTCAACCAGCGACCCTAGATACAGGATAAGTACCTGTAACACTGCTGAATGTTAGTTCCTCCCCACAACCCGCTCCTTCTGCTTAATTTCCTGTCTCAAAGTGATTTTCCGGATTTCTGCAAAACAGTGTTGATTGGCATCAGCAAGGCTACCATCTCATGACATTCCACGAAAAATTTGAATTTCAGGACATTTGGCATCAGTAAGGATACCATCTCATGACATTCCTCGAAAAATCTGAATTTCAGGACATTCTATTCATCATACGCAGGAAATCAGGCTCTTTGGTCCTTAAGGATCATGTGTTCCTGCTGATTTCTATAATCCTTTGCTGCGATATCATAGTCTGTTGCCACAGAAAAGGTTCTGAGGTTACAAGTAGAGGACTGTGACTTCAAGGCAGGGAAAGCATCCGGAGCAGGTAAAGTCTGAAGAACTAAGAGCCTGTTTTCAAGCAAAATGTCTTGGGTAATACAAAACCTGAATGTCCAGAAACTCTCAATCTGGGGGGGAATGTTGCATAACTGCGTTTTGCTGACACCAGTTGTGAATGTTTTGCAGAAAATCAGAAAATTGCTTTAAAAGAGAACACCTGTCCTCCCAGCACCCCATCTCCCAAACCAACCGTTCCCCCTCCCCCCCACATTAGGCTTTGGAGCCCCCAAATTATTTTTTTCATTACCTCCGTATCTTCATATTGGCTCCAATATAGCAGCACTAATGTAAACAAATCTGGAACAGTGCAGTGCCATTGCACATGCTCAGTGCAGCCCTGCGCCACTCCACAGTAGAGCACTGCAGAACTGCACCGAGCATGTGAAATGGCACAGTCCTGCTCCAGGTTTGTTGACAGTGCTGCTACACTGGAGCCAGTATGAAGACACGGAGGTAATGAAAACATTTATTTGGAGGCTCAAAAGCCTAATCGAGAGGTTTTGGTTTTGGGGGATGGGGTGCTGGGAGCACATTTGTTCTCTTTTAAGAAATATCACTGATTTACACCTTGGTTTAGTAGAAGTATTTATTTATTACGTTTTTGTTGACCAGGAAAGGAGGACTAGACATTTCTGTCTATTTTCAGCCTCGTCCCAGGGAAAGGGGATACAGATGGATGCCAACTGACATTGAACCAGATTAAGCAGTTAGTGGCATTTTTAGTGAATGGGGGAAATTTGGCCAGGACACCGCCAGTGAAATTCCCCTACTCTTTTTGAGAAGTGCCATGGGATCTTTAACTTCCACCTGAACAGGCAGATGGGACCTTGGTTTAACATCTCATCTGAAAGACAGCACCTCAGGAGTGCAGCATCCCCTCATGCTACACCACAGTGTCAGTATTGGGATTTAACCCAAGTGCCTGGTGTGGGGATAGAACCCACAGCCTTCTGATCTGCCGGCCTCAGAGGTGAGTATGCAACCTGCTGAGCCACTGCCACTATTAAAATAAATAGATATAGAACTAATTTGTTTTTCCTAAAGCACACATGCTTTGTTTTAGCATATAACATTGGTAACACTGGTTACCAAACATTGATAATCACGTGTATTGATTACCTGTACTGTCTTGCTGATACTGTTGTCACCCTGTATTATGTATTGAATTGTAATTGACGTGGAACCTTTGTAAAAGAGCCCTGGCTCAAACGTATTGTAATCCTAGACCTAAATAAATAAAAAATAATTACAATAATAGAATTCAGAATCTCATTTATCTTTGTATATGATATATTTATTTATTATGAATCAAAGATTATTTTAGAGTATTTATTTTGGGGGTGTCACCCTATGTTATAAGCACCTATTAGTTATGACAGTGTTTTTACTGATATATAATGATTCTGAATCATAACACAAAAGTGAATGACTATTCTGTGTTTGTTACGATGAATGTAATAAAAAATAGACCACAAAAAATAAATAATTTGGCCTGACAAGCCAGTTCTCAGCTGGGCCAGGCGAAACCCAGTTTGGCCTGAAATTAAAGGTTTTTGAGGATCAAACATTATTTGATTTTTGATGTCTTCTCATAATATGTAAAAAGAAGAATGCTGAAGGCACGTGGATAGCTGACCTCAATCTGTAATTGTTGTTTTTTTCCTCACAAACGGGTGCTGATTTTTTATTCTTTTGTCAAGCAAGAATCAGCTCACACCACACTGCTCCCTGCAGCCTGCAATCAGGGCCGGTGTTGGGCCCATCTCTTGATCTCAGCAGTCACTCAGACCCTGTGAGTTTCAGGTAAAAACCCTCTCTGGTTTTAAAAGTTGAAATGTATACGTGTTTGCAACTAACAAATGCTTTTACGTATGCTTCAGGGACTGCAAATTGTTCTTTACTGGCTGAGCTCTAGTGGAGAGACACAGCAGCACAGCACACACAGCAACAAACAGCTCCCTCAGCCCCGCTGCAGCACTTCACTACTGGTTTTGTGTGCAAAGTGCTTCATATCCCCAGGCATCCTCCAATCACAGCACACTATAGCAGGGTTAGGTGTCAGCTTAAAGGGTCACACCAGGTGACTACGTGACTGTGCTTGTCTGTCTTGCTATCTCTCCAGGATTCTGTTAGTCACAGTCGGTCACCTGATCCATGGCCACACACACAGTTGTGTGGCGGCTTGGCAGCCGCAAACCAAGAGGGGACTGTGGTGCGTATGATTGACAGTGCTGCCAGAGACATGCTGCTCCATCCAGACTCCACACAGCAGAGGTAGGCAGTGTGGCGCTCACGCGACTGCGCACAACACCACTCCCCTCCTAAAAATGACTTTTTGCTATGGGGCTGTTTTTAGTTAAAACTAGATTCATCTCATTTTCCCTCCCCCTCCCCAAAACTCAAATGGCCCAAATGTGTGGCCTGACCTGATTACTAGTCCTAATAAATATTTGGATAAAATTATTACATTTTATGTTTTGACAGATGTGCCAGAAAAAAAAAAAAAAAGTACTGCTGTTCTGAATGTCCTATCCCACCTATTGTTCTGTAACTGTGCCTCCCCCTCCCCCTGTGTTTAGTTGGTTTTTTGAACCCCCTCTCTGAAGATTCCCATAGGCACATGCCAACTGTTTGTTTTATTTCATAGGGGGAGAGAGAGAGCACGTGAAGAAGAGCATTAAGCACCGGGATGCAAAGCATCTGTGTTTTCTCTGTGCCACAAGAGAGACAACATGAGAAATGGAGTGTGGCACACCCCCCGTGCTGAGAGAACATCAGTAGTAGTGGGGACGAGAACATGCATTTGCAAGAGTGGGGACGGAGTGTTATAGAGGTTCCAGTGTAGCGGGGAGACAGAAGAACACTATTTGTTTATGTACAGATATTTCTAAAATGAAAAGCCAGAATTCGACTTTGTTAGTGGGGAAAAATTTGAATGTTTCTGTTTTGAACATTGCTGTGTAGTAGTCGGTATAAGATGTTATAGGGTTGTCGGGAACTTTTTTTTAATCTGGGACCATTATTATTTGTTGTGGGATTTACCCATGGCCAAGGACATACCTTAGCCAGTCATGTTCAAGGATTTCTTTTGTACATTTTCTAATGTAACATCTGTATACAATTTCTTTGTTAAAAGTACCACAAGCTGCAACACATCCAGTCGTAGATCTTGATCTGTACGGAAGAGAAGACGTTTCCTTCCTATGCAACATGGCAGCTACATAGCTGCTGTATGGCTGCATGTTTTCTTGTATGTTGAGGTTTCTTGGAGGGAATGAATAGGTGCAGTGATCAGTATTTTAGTAGGGCTACGAGAGCCACAAAATATTCTGAGGTTCTAAAAGGTCCTAAGCCGTAAAAGGTTCTGATAATTAGGCAAGCCTTATCAGAACGTTCAGAACCTTTCACTTTAAAGGACAAGAACTTTTTGAACCATTATTGTATGGTAGGGATGGATGCGCGGTCGAAAACTGTGCAATCAAAACAGCGCGCATGGTTTGGAGTTGGTTTATTTCATTTTAGTGCAGTTTTTGACTATGCATTTTTGGGGTCTCCGCACAGCATGTGTTTTGACTGAGCAGGTTTCGACTGCACTGAGATATGGGTGAATCTTATTGTACACCCTTAAGATACTGTCAGTGAAGGGAAAGGACATCTAAAACAACGTAGAGCATTACTCCATTACCTCCAGCATCATTTGGGTCTTTCTACCTCCACCAACACCAGTCTTTGTACTAGATAAAGAAATGCTGGGCCAGTATATAAAGCTCCAAAACAAATGCTTTAAAATTATCTGAAACCTTATATAAACCTGGAAAAAAGGTTCTGATAAGGTTCTTTTACAGAAAATGGCACTGGTTCCGGAAGGTTCAGAACTTATCCGAACCACTTCTGCCATCCCTATATTTCAGGGGGTTAAACAGAGTTGCTTTCCTAAAGTGTTTCTTTACCAGCATGTCCCCCCTTCCTTGGATGGTTTCAGATGCTCAGCGTTTCTTTACCAACATGTCCTCCCTTCCTTGGTCATTTCAGATGCTCAGTGTTTCTTTACCAACATGTCCTCCCTACCTTCCTTGGATGGTTTCAGATGCTCAGTGTTTCTTTACCAACATGACCCCCCCTTCCTTGGATGGTGTCAAATGCTCAGTGTTTCTTTACCAACATGGCTTCCCTTCCTTGGTCGGTTTCGGATGCTTAGTGTTTCTCTGTGCTAATTACAAAATGGTAAACTGATCAGAGCAGATGAAGGGAGGGAGGGGGCACCAATAACTTGGATGCTGTAGATAGTTTGAAGCACAACTAAATAGCACAGTGTGTGTGTGTGTGTGTGGGGGGGGCAAATCTCAAATGGAACTGCAGCCCCAAGGATGAGCCTGGGAACTACAGACCGGTAAGCCTCACATCCATCGTGGGAAAACAGATGGAAGCAATCCTAAAGGAGCGGCTGGTTTCCCTCCTAGAGGATAATGGGCTGCAGGACAGTAGACAGCATGGGTTTGTTTCAGGCAGATCCTGTCAGATCAACCTGGTGGAGTACTATGACTGGATAATCACGCAATTAGACAGGGGTCATGCAGTGGATGTCCTATATCTGGACTTCAGTAAGGCATTCAATTCAGTGCTGCATGGGAGGCTGGGAAGTAAGCTGGAAGGCACAGGGGCGGGGACAAAGATGGTGGGATGGGTAGTGAACTGGCTGCAAGGGAGACAGCAGAGGGTGGTGGTGGTGGTGGCAAGGGAGCTTTCATCTCCCAGGACGGTGACAAGCACGGTGCCACAGGGCTCTGTACTGGGGACGGTGTTGTTTGGGATCTTCATAGCAGACATCTCAATAGGCATCAAGAGCAAGATCAGTTTGTTTGCAGATGACACCAAGATGGGAGCAGTAGTGGATGACTAAGAAGGGTGGCAGGAATTGCAAGATGATCTGGCAAAATTGGAGGCCTGGTCAGACACTTGGCAGCTGGGGTTCAATGCCAAGAAATGCAAGGTGCTACATTTGAGTGCAAAAAAATACAAGGAGGAGCTACCAGCTGGGGGAGATTCAACTAGCCAAGACGGAAGAGGAGAAGGATCTGGGGATGATCATAACAAGAACAATAAACAACTCAGCACAGTGTAGAAAGGCAGCTACAAAGGCCAACAGGATGCTGGGTTGTACTGCCAGAGGCATATCCTCCAGGAGGGGGGAAATTATCCTGCTTCTATATAGGTCACTGGTTAGATCACACCTGGAGTACTGTGTGCAGTGCTGGCGACCGTACCTGAGGAAGGACATTAGGTTATTGGAGGGGGTGCAGTGCAGGGCAATAAAAATTATCCAGGGGCTAGGGGACTTATCCTACGAGAGCCGGCTGAGAGAGAGCTGAACATGTACTCCCTGGAGGAGAGGAAGGATAGGGGGGGACATGACTGAAACCTTCAGGTACATGAAGAGAATAAATAAGATGGGAACAGAGGGGCTTTTCAAATTAAGAAGGGGGAGGGACACTTAAGGGCACAATCTGAGATTGGAAGGGGGAAGGTTCAGGAGGGAAATGAGGAGACACTTTTTTACCGAGAGGGTGGTGTCTGGGTGGAACGCATTGCCAGAGGAAGTCATATCCTGTACAACAGTAGACTGTTTCAAAAGGGGATGGGACAGGGTAAGGGGGAAGGTCACTGGAGGGGGAAGGGAGGGAGGGGCAGCTGCAGTATAAGGGCTGCTAACTGCACAACTGAGCAGACTTGATAGACCATAAGGCCTTTATCTGCTGGCAATTTCGTATGTTTGTATGCAAGAAAGTCACCTAATATAACTGGGAGTAACAAATGTTATTTCCCAAATACCATAAATAACAGGCTATTCGCTATATTTGCTCAGTTTAGGGTATTTATATTCTGATTACAAAGCTAAAAAAAAGGTTTAAAAATTACAGAAAAGCCTTTTCCCCCTCCCTCAGGTGATCAAATCAAGTTCTATGCCCCCCCCCGTACTCCCATACTGTATGACTAATATCCAGCATCCAGTCACCTCCCCCCCCCACAACAGACACACATACATAGAGACAGACAGAGACAGACAGACAGACACACACACACTTTATTTTCTAAATGGCCCCTCTCACTAACCCCTCCAGTTCCATAAGTTATGGTCTGAGTGCAGTTCCACTAGTCTTTAGCGACTCCCACCCCCTGGACCGCCACACCAAACACACACTAATGAAAAATATCAACTTAAAACACAGCAAGAAGCTTGTCAGCTATCACTTCTTACATTTTTGTTATTATTGTTACCATTGTTGTATGTTTCCCCCCATCCTCTGACGTGGGACCTTTGTAAACGAGCAGTTCCTGCTCAAAGGTACTTGTAATCCTAGAGTTTAATAAATAAAAAAAATAAATAAATGATCTCAAGAAAGCAGCAAAATCAAAAGCCGTTCCAACAGCTGTTCCCGTTATAATTTCATCTCAAAATAAAACAAGAGGCGTTTAACACATTTGGCAAGCACCATCACTTTGAGAGTAAGGAGCAGATGGTGAGCCGTCTGCCAGGGGGAGGAGGGCTCCCAGTTTGTCTTCTTCATTCTACTGGTCTCGTAAGTAACCTTTGAGCACTGGTCAATTAATCGCCACAGTGACGCAGTGACAAGGGCACCAAATCTTACCCTGCTGTTTTGTAATTAAGGAGCAAAAGCTCAGGTTCCACTAGGATCAGGGTGAAAGGGTATCCCTGTCTTCCTCGCCCTCCCCAAACCAAAATACCCAGGCAGGGAGAAAGCAGCATGAGGGGAAGACAGAGAGGAAGTGTTAGTCTGTAAGTGTCACTTTCCATCATGATCTTTAAAGAGCAAGTGTACTACCTGGAATTAATAGTAACTTTCAGAAGTAGTCAGCTATCACTTCTTACATCTAAAGTATTTCTTTTCCTTTTCTATTTTGCTAATGTGAAATTTTTTTCCCTGACAGTACTAGATGTGATGTGTGGAACTGCACTCTACCTGGATGCTGTCATAAGACGCGTTCACACTGCCCGATGCCGCAGCAGCTCTCTCGCGATCGTTCAGAAAAATTATTCTGAAATCACTAGAAAGCAGCATTCACACAGCATCGGCTTTGGTGTTTCTTTTTTCCTTTCAGGTGGTGAGGACGTTCTTCCAGTAACAGCATCGGTAAATGGGCGGGGAAAAAAGTACACCAATGCAAGTGTTCACACAGCAAAGGAACCCACCCACAACACGCTGCAGACCAAGGAAATCAGAAATCATGATTGCAACACTGCGCAATGCTACAGTGCAAACACGGTAGGGTTCACACGTGGGAAGGGGCACTGATGTGCTCATTGTGAGCCACTGGCAATGGCTCACAGTCACTCACATGAATGAGCCTACTGTCAGCTCTCTTCCTCCCTACACATCATCAGCACTGTGACCTCACTGACTGTGACATTACTAGTAACCAAGTACAGCTAATCTCCTGATGCTTGATTGGCAACTTGTGACACATGTTACCAATCAGGCAGCAGGGCTTGTGATGTATCGATGAGTGACGATGCATGCTGATGATGTGATAGGAGGAACAGAACCAGATATGTCTGTTTCCAGTAAAACACTGCTTTTTACATCACACCCTATTAGGTGGAAAACCATTTAATGAGTACACAGAAAATGAAAAAACACATCAGAAATAAAAGGGACAACTTTTAAAAACTACTAACACTTTCTGCTTGCTAATTTTTGATGCCACCAGGTGTTTAATCACCCACATCAGATTTTTCAGTTTTCTTTGTAGCAATGAAAAGTGCAGAAAATACATTTTTTCCACTGGTGCATCATACTGCAGAATTCATCCGAAATAAGCCTTTTAGGATGCTAAAACAGTGAAAAAGTGACAGGTAAATCAGACACAGCAACATAAAAGCACAGAATGGTAATCTAGTGAGGAGACTGGAAAGCTCTCAAGTTATTTTGAGATACTCCAGTACTGTTTCACGTCATCTGGTTTGTTGTTAGGTACAAAGAATAAAAGCAAAACAGCTGGTATGGAAAAATGTCAAAAAAAATGTATTTGTAAATTTAAAAATGTATCCTCCCAAGCCGGTCTGATGGCACAGTGGTAGCACTACTGCAGTTCACACTGGCAACCCAGGTTCGCGAACAGACTCAGGTGGGGCCAACGCTTCTGCAGCCGCAGGTACTCATGCATGCTGTAAGACATGCACACATACACACACACACACACACACACACACACTTCTGTCTGCAGAAGCACAGACCCCTGTGGGACTTGCGCTTATCCAGCTGCAGACACAAATCCATGGAGGTAGCACATCAGTGCCACTGCAGCTGTGTAATCTGGAAACAGGTGTATGTTGTTTGTCTTACCTGATGATGGCTGTCTGTGGTTGCTTGTGTGGACTTCATCTTTTGCTGCTTGGGCAGGTGGGGAGTTAGGGTTGGAAACCCTAACGTCACATTTCCCTACTTTTGTGGCAATAAGTTGAACCTTAACTGGTGAATTATCGCAGTTTTTTCAATGAATTTCCTTTCTTTTTGAGATAGTAGATTTGTTTCCTCATTCATGCAGGTCCCTTCAGGACTTGCACGAACAGATGCAGATGCACTGGGTACTTTGGGCTCTGTGCCGAGGGAAGAGTCCATCTGCATTTAAGTATGACTCAAGAATTCCATTTTTGGTCTGCACAGAAAATTGCAAAGTTGTACATTTCAGTGTTGCACTTAAATGTGTGACATGCAAATTATTTTGACCTTACGTCATAAAAACATTGTCACTAGAATGAGTTAAATCATGCCCAAAAGGTGGTTTTGCAGAGCGACAGCAAAATCACCTTGTGACCTGCGCACTTGAAAATTCCCACCATCCTTGTCGATATGGTAGGGTCATGTAAACAGCATATTCAAAATGTGGGACTAAAATATTGTAATATGGCAAGTTATGAGTAAAAGTATGTTAGACATGAAAATGGAATTTCAGTGTTGCACATTTAAGAGCAACACTAACACATATGACAATAAAATTATAGTGTCACAAATTTTAGTGAAACACATTTGTGTCACACTTGAACGTGCAACACTAAAATTCTCGGCTTGTGACATGAAGATCGTCTGTTTCGGTTAAATGACAGCCAAAGTCCCAAAAAGGTATTTCTGGTTCATTTTGGGAAAAACACATGACAGGATCTTGCTTAACAAGTCCTGTTTAGCAAGATTCATGTATTTTTTTTTTCAAATTCTATATTTTTATCTATTTTTCAATGTTTCTTTTTTAACAAGTACAAAAACAATATGGTGGCCATCAAAACCCGAACAATTCTTCTCGTGACCCAAAAAATACTAGGTTTGTGAAAGTGGAATGCTCGCAAAAATGTTTACAAAAGGGTATATGTCAAGGAACAGGGTATATCTCTGGGCACAAGGTATATCCCTGGAAACAGGGTAGAACTCTGGGGACAGGGTAGGTCCCTGGGAACAGGTTATATCCCTGGGAACAAGGTAGATCTCTGAGAACAGGGTAGATTCCTGGGAATAGGGCAGATCTCTGGGAACAGAGTATATCCCTGGGTAACAGCAGGGTGGGGGAGAAAACGTATATGCAAAAAAGGGAGCAGAAATCCCACGAGTGTTAAAGTTCTCAATTCTTGCAAAATCTAACTGATGTTGGTAACTAAATCCTCTTCTGGTCCTGGCACCCTCCACTTGCTTTTCAAAGACACACAGCTCACTGCTCAATCATTTAGGAGACAGACATTTCCATATACCTTCCACTGTCGACTCTCCTACCTGACTTGATACATTGGACCGAGGGAAATGGACCCTTTAATTAGATCTGTCTGGAAATTAATCCATTATGGCATTAGCAGGGCGCTGTCTGCCTGTTCCATGCCACGTAAAATTGACTGCGCTGATGGGGAAAGGACAGGAGAGGAATGTAATTTGATTCTGACGGCAATTCCAAAGGGCTACAGCCTCACGGTATCAAAAAGGAGCCAAGTCAGTAAGTGCTGGAAGAACCAATCATCATTAACCCGTGCATCACTAAGGGTAGCACTGCACAAGAGGCAGTGTGGTTCAGTCGTTACAGCATGGAACTGTGAGCCATGAGATCCCAGGTTTTAGGGGAGTTGTCACTAGTTTCTTTCTCTCCTCTCATCTCCAGCCATGTTCCCTATTGTTGACTTCCCCAGCCCTGTCCCCAGGATTCTTCTGGACTTATCCTACTACTTTCGATTCTCCATGGTTACCCCCCATGGCAGGGGCAGCAGGGCTCTCCCAACTCCCACCACAACCCGGATCCGATGGGTAGAGCTGCTTGGGTCACCAGTGCAGGGCATGCAGGAGACTGGTGTCATCCTGCCTGCAAAGGGTTTTCCATGTTCTGGTCCCATCCTTCAGGAAGCTGCTGGCAAGGGAACACAAGCGCATGCAAGCTCGCACCACCAGCTGGCATTTCCCCTCCCTCTAGCTGCCATGACTACACCGCCACCTGTGGTCATCCAGGTAGATGTATCACAGCACAGCCAGCTGCCCTTCCCAGGAGAGGAAAGAGTCCTCTAGCACACTCTACACCTCCCCATATCTGGCTTCTGATGACCCAGGCTCATTCCTGAACATGGGTCACCGGCATAGCAACAGTAGCCCTACTGCTGTGCTGACAGTCTGACTTGAAATTGCAGGTTTATATCACATCACAGCATCTGACTAACTTTTTGATCCTGAGCAAGTCACTTGACCTCCCAGCACCTGAATCCCTCCCAGCAGTAAAATGGGTTAGAAATAGGACCCACAGAAACACAGAATTTGTTGGCAGATCAGGAACGCCTGGCCCACCCAGTCTGCTCAGTTTGTCCCTGCCTATACTGTCACCGTAGACCTACCTGATCTCTGACTACCCCTCCTGCTTTCCTACTAAGATTCCTTTGTGCCTGTCCTATGCATACTTGAAGCCCTCTACTGTTTTTGCTCCCACCACCTCTGCTGGAAGACTGTTCCAGGTGTCTACCACTCTTTCAATGAAGAAGTACTTCCTCACATCTCTCATAAATTTCCCCCCTTCCTGCTTCACTACGTGCCCACTTGTCCAGGTGCACCTTCTCTTCTGAAAGATACTCCCCTCCTGCCTGTTGTTCACCACTGTGAGGTACTAATAGGTTCCCCCCCCTTTCCCTCTGCTCTTTCAGAGTGAGATCCCTCAGCTTCTCCTAATAGGGCTTATGATGCAACCCACTGCCATCCTCTGAACAGCCTCTACCCAATGTCCTTCCTGAGATGTGGTCCCCAGAACTGGACACAGTAATCCAGGTGGGGTTTCACCGGTGATCTATACAGTGGTAACATCACCTCTCTCTCCTTCTGCTGGTGATACCCCTCCCTATGCACCCCACCATCTCCTTGTCCCTGCCTACTGCCTTGTCACATTGTTTGGTCACCTTGAGGTCATCAGATATGATCACCTCAAGGTCCCTTTCCTATTTAGTCACTGTCAATATCTCTCCCCCCATTTTATACTCCGCCTCTGGGGTTCTGTGCCCTAGGTACATGATTTTGTACTTTGTCGCATTTAAACCCAGCTGCCATTCCCTCAACCACTCCTTCAGTTTTCTGAGGTCCCTACTCATTCTCTCCACCCCATCCAGGGTACCTACCCTTTTGCAGATCTTGGCGTCATCTGCAAAGAGGCATACTTCCCTTCCAGCTCTTTTGCAATGTCACTTATGAAGACATTGAAGAGGACAGGTCCCAGCATTTTCTTCTCATTAGAATGAATGCCATTTACCACCACTCTCTGTTGCCTGTCCATCAACCAGTTCTGTACCCAGTTTACCACAGTGGGTCACACCCCCAAACTGCCGGTTTCCTTAAAAGTCTCCTATATGGTATGTTGTCAAAGGCCTTGCTGAAGTCTAAGTAGGCCTTATCCACCGCCCACCCTGATCTTTTTATCTGGTCAACCAGTTGAAGAAATCGATCAGGTTTGTCCGACAAGACCTCCTCCCCATGAATCCATGCTGCCTCGGGTCTTGCAACTCACTGGATTCGAGATACTCCACTGGCCTCTCCACCACTGATGTTAGACTGATGTTAGACTGACCGGCCTATATTTGTCAGCCTCCTCTCTGCTGCCACTTTTATGAAGCAAGACTACATCTGGCCTCCTCCAGTCCTCTGGAACCACTACTGTTTCTAGTGAGTTGTTGAACAGGGCTGTCAGAGTTGCAAGCTGTACCTCCCTGAGCTTCTTCAGCATCCTTGTGTAACCACCCAGTCTCTGGGGTTACTAGAATCCTATCAGTTTATTGTTAGGAAGGCAGTGGGCAACTGAGAATGCCACAGGGGATATCGGGCGCCCCAGCCACCTTCCAGTGACTGATGAAACGAACGGTGGGAGACATGAATTTGCTGGAATGCCTGGTGTACTTGGACGATGTCATTGTGTTTGGGAGCTCCCTAGAGGAACATGAGAGTCGACTGTTCAAAGTACTAGACCGACTGGAAGATTTCGGCCTCAAGCTGTCCATTGACAAGTGCCAGTTTTTCCAAACCTCTGTGAAGTATGTGGGGCACATAATGTCTACAGAGAGGATAGAGACTGATCCTAGTAAAGTTGAAGCCTTGACTACTTGGCCCCAGCTGCACAATTTGAAAGAACTACAACGTTTCCTGGGATTCTGTGGCTACTACTACCGGTTCATAAAGGACTATTCCAAAGTGAATCGGCCACTCTTGAATCTTACCCAGGGTTACCCTCCTACCAATCAGAAATACAAAAAAGGGTCCGTCAAAGAACCAGACAAAGCATATTTCCACCCAGGTGAACTTTTCGGGTCCCGTTGGACGCCTGACTGTGAAGCAGCCTTCCACAAAGTCATATACCAGCTCACCCATGCCCCCATCCTCGCTTATGCTGATCCCACCAAACCCTATGTGCTGCATACTGATGCCAGTCTACAGGGTCTAGGAGCTGTACTGTATCAAGACCATGAGGATGGTTTGAGACCAGTGGCATTTCACCAGTAGGAGCTTGACCCCGTCAAAGCGAAATGACCCTGTGCACAAGTTGGAGTTCCTTGCGTTAAAATGGGCCATTGTCGACCAGTTTCATGATTACCTCTATGGGGCAAAAATATTGGTGAGGATTGACAACAACCTGTTGACCTATGCACAGACTTCAGCTAAGTTAGACGCCACGGGGCACCAGTGGCTTTCTGCAGTGTCAACATATGATTATGTTGTCGAATACAGACCGGGCCTGAATCATGTTGATGCTGACGCCCTATCCCGGAGGCCCATTTCCAAGAGCGACTGGGTCAGGCTGTCTGAAACTGACATCCGAGCATTGTGCCAAAAGTTTGATAGAAATGAACAGATGTCTAAGGACACAGCAGACTGCTTAGCAGATTTCTTGGGCCTCTCTGACACCTGCATACTGGCTGCGTATTGCCACTTTTCTGCTCTAGATATTAGTGCACTACCTCAGTTTGACAATGGCAGCATGCAATGGGCTCAATCCCGAGATCCTATGATTTAGCCAGCACTTGACGCCCTTCGTGCAGGAAAAGATGTGTCCAAGTTGCGTTCCTCTGATCTGCGAACTGCTTTATTGTTCAAAGAAGGCCCCAGGTTGAAGCTGATTAATCAGTTATTGTATAGAGAGACTGTAGATTGGGGTGGCCAAATAGAAAAGCAACAATTGGTCCTGCCCACAGCCTTCAAAGATTTGGTACTGCGGTCCCTCCACAATCATATAGGCCACCTCGGTATCGACCGAACCCTTGACCTAGTACAATCTCGATTCTACTGGCCCAAGATGGGGGCCGATGTTGAGCACCATGTAAGGACTTGTAGTCGCTGCCTGCAGAGAAAAGCCCTGCTTCAGAGGGCTGCCCCTTGTCAACATTACTACCAGCACCCCAATGGAACTAGTCTGCATAGACTTCTTGAGTTTAGAGCCTGATCAGCGAAACACTGGCAATGTGTTAATGGTTACGGACCATTTCACATGGTATGCACAAGCTTTTCCCACCAAAGATCAAAGAGCATCTACTGTGGCCAAGGTGCTAGTGGAAAATTTCTTCGTCCACTACGGTGCCCCCCAGCGAATTCATTCTGATCAGGGCCGGGACTTTGAGAGTTGGCTAATCAAAGAAATGCTCTCTCTATGGGGGGGTGCGAAAGTCAAGAACCACCCCTTATCACCCGCAGGGGGATCCTCAACCAGAATGCTTTAACCACACCCTGCTAGACATGCTAGGCACCCTCCACCCAAAAGATAAACATAAATGGAGCCAGTAGATTAGCACCTTGGTACATGCATATGTAACCCCCCTGCAAATGGGGGTTCCCAAAAGACTTCCAGGAGCTTGCTTGAATGCTTCAAGCCTGAATGGTGTTTGGCATTTAAGCCATTTATCAGTGAGTGTTTTAGAGCCTCTGGTACTGTCTCTTTAAGAGCTGTCTGCTTGCAGACATAATTAGTTTGTATGGGGGACTGTGTGCTTCTCTGAGTACCACTCGAGCTGCTGCCAATTCACTTCATTTTGCAGTCACTAGGAGTGCAAAGGAACCTATCTGAAAGATGTAACTGTTTGCCAGAAATTATTTAGAGTAATAATGAAATTACAGTTTGTCTACCTGCTTTCTTTGCAGTCAGAACTGTGTCTGCTAGTTCCCCATTCTAGTTTTGAACTGCTGAACTGGACCAATCAGTGTGGGGTAAGCTAGCTCTAAATGATGCCTTGGACGAATCAGAACTTGACTCATAATCTGAGCCAGCCACAAGAGGATTGTATGGGCAGTGACTCTGGGAGATGTAGTTTAGACTTCAGTGCCTTTTGGACCAACAGCAGCAGTCTATTGTGAGTGACAGCCAATCCAGTCAAGAACTGGGAGGAACTCAAAGGAAGTGCCCGTTTCGTCAGTTGGAGTTCAGTTGAGCTTTGGCAGTGAAGAAGGAAGGAGCCCTGTGCTTTTCAGTGTGCAGTTTTAGTCAAAACGTGTGTAAGGCCCAGAGTTCCGTCTGCAGCTTGTGTAACAGCTTGTTAGGACTGAATCCGTCCTGTGAAAAGAATCAAAGGATCTCTGAAGAGAAACCAGGCTCACCCTGTAGAAGACTGGAAGAATTGCTGAAAATTGCACTCGGTCTGTCAGGAACTGAATCTGCTGTGTGTTCTCCCGGTATTGTGCAGTAATTGCGATCGGATACAGATGCAGCCTGCCTGGTATAGTACTTTCTTTTATATGGATGTGTGAAGAGGTTTGTGTACCTCAAGTGAGCCCTGCTGACATTGAAGGACCCTATCTTATTTGGAGGTCGTGAGTACTAATTCAGGTTGCTCCTGTTGAATTGCCACATTAAATCCAAATGGAATTACTGTACTGCTGACTGTTTAATTCTCCTTTTCTCTGTGTGAAAGGGCCCCTACCAGCTGCCACGTTTGGACTCAGCCACTAGGGCTTGGGTACCCAGGGACAGTAACTGATAGGGATAGGCCTGTGCACAGAGCCATAGGTAGATTATTAGAGTGATAAGCTAATTAACCTGATTTCCCCTGTCCTTGTTATATCCCCTAAATAAATCAGAGCTGCTTGTTTCAGCAAAGTTATACTGCCTGAGGTATTTGTCTATGTTAAAGTACTGTACTGTGATTGTTGCACTGTATCTCATTTCACAGGAGGTCCCAGTGCGGAACCAGACCTGGGGGTAAGTGTATACTGTGAAGGTAATTCTGATATATTGTGTGGGCCACTAGTGGGAAGAAAGGGGGTTGCAGTGTCCCAGAGGGCTGTGACCAAGTTAGTTTAACTATTGCAACCCTGACCTCTGGGTGGAGGCACCCGCCATTGGATCCAGGCCCCTCAACCTGTTAGTGGCAAATCAGGCAGGGGTAGTAGCCCTGGGATAGCGCCATCTAGGGGTTACATCTTGAGGCTCACCGCTGGGATTGTGTGTCCTCTAGTGGCCATATTTACGAACCACTGTTAAGAAAAAATGGGTACCCGACAGAAGTGGCTGTGCACCGCTGGTGGAGTGGTGTACTGGGAGAGATCGACCCCAAAATGCTGTGCTTATCCTGGACATCCCCTGGTATCAATACGGACACTGTGCAGGAGTACTTTCCAAGGTGGAAGGTTTACAAACCCTGTGGTGGTGGGTCGGCATGCTAATCTGCTCACCCACACCTTCCTGGCCCTAGTAGAGTTTAAGGATCCCATAGATAGCTCCAAAGTGCCACAGACCATTACCCCAGAGGAGCCCTCACTGCTTGGAGAGTGATAACTAAGGACAGTAAGACCTGGGAATCAGCCCCACCACTATCTGAAACTTTGAGGAGAAATTTGCTGAATGGCTGCTGGGAGAGGAAACTGTGGAGGACTTGAAGAAACTATTCTTGCCACCTGGGGTGGTCCTCCCCAACACCCTCTCCTGCTCCAGTGCCCGTAATGGTGGCTGAACCAATGCAGACTCCCTATTTCTGCACCTGCCATTAGTCACGACTCTTACGAAGGTTGAGGATCTTCTCTGGCACCTCCCACCCCCCACGGGAGGATGACTGGGAGACCTGGATAGACTATGTTGCCCCAAGTGCTAGAATGGCAATGCTCGGAAGGTGAAAGCGAAAGAGGGTTAGTGAGAGCCTCCGAGGTCCCGCCCTGGCTACCATCCGTGCTAAACGGGCCAGTAACCCTGAAGCGACTGCACAGGCCTATCTTGAGGCCTTGGAGAATGTGATGGGAGCCCAGATTCTGATGAGGACCTATGGTGGAGAGTAAGAGATGCACAACAGTACCAAGGGAGTTGTTGTCTGTGTATGTATCTCGGCTGGAAAATTGTTGCAAGAATGCCTCAGAAAAGGTAGTTTGCCAGCGATTGAACTGGACCGAACCAGGCTGGACAGGATCCTTAAGTCTGCCCCTTCTCAGAACTGCTGTTGCTTCAGTTACACCTGGCAGATCGACTGGAATCCACCCTCCTATGATGAGTTAATGAGAGAAATTCGAGGAGTTGAGAAAGACGACCTCGGAGGGACCTGCACCAATAGCTGCGGCTACGACCCGAGTGACTGAGGGTGACCCATCAAGTGAAGTTCAGGGGCAGAGGTTGGCAGTCAATGAGTGCTCTGACAAGGAAAAGATATGTCACAATGGGGCGAACTGTTGAGAGAGATCCGAATTCAAAAACAGTCCTTTATGAAGGCCACGCCTGCAAGTACGGGCCCTGACCTATATCCGACTGCATCTGCTATGGGGGTGGGGGTACCCACCCATGTATCTCCTGCTGATAACAGCTCCGAACTCGATTCCTTGACCATGGAAGTGGAGAAACTGACGAGATGTCTCCAAATGCTTATCACGCCGCAGACAGAGATGGCACCAAGGTTTCCAGTTAGTAATACCCCCGCCCTGGCTCCCAGTGTGGCGCCTCGGCCAGCTCAAACTCCAGAAAGTATGTTTTGCTATAATTGTGGGAAAGATGGGCACATGAAAAGGGAATGCCAGTCCCCAAAAGACACTGACAAAGTTGCATATAGGCTACAAGGAGAGCTTCGGAGAAGAAATCAGTGGTTAAGAGGTGCACGACATGATCCCAGTGAGGGCACCAAAAATGCTAATTCACGTCCTTTTGTGGCAAGGTCAGTTGCCCAGGCCCCCACTACCGCCTCTCCAGACTGGTCCAGAATAGTGGGTCCCTCCATGGAGACCACTGTAAAGGTGAACGGAGTGTCTACAAGAGCTATATTAGACAGTGGCTCCCAAGTGACAATTATGTTCCAAGATTGGTATCAGAAGCATTTGTCAGACGTACCCTTACAACCATTAGAAGGACTGCATGTATGGGGTTAAGTGAGAAGGCCTACCCTATTCCGGGTATATCCGATTTGGCTGTCTTTCCCCACCTCCGTGGCTGGAGTGGCCGAACAAGTAGAGACCCTAGCCTTAGTGTGTCCCCCACTGGACTGTATGATGGTGTCCCTTTGTTGATTGGAACAAATGCTCATATGTTCGGAAGGCTGGCACAGTTGTGTTATGAAAACAGGGTCAAAGACTAGTAGAGCTTTAAGAGTTCCGCTTTAATTAAGAAGGCCTATGAGGCACAGAGAGATGCTGAAAAACAGAACCAGAGGAACCGGTCGGAATTGTATGGAAGAAGGATCCTGAGTCTCTGATCCTGGCGCCAAATGCCCAGTGTACCTTACAGGAGAGGTCCGTATCAGAAAGGATGTTAAGAATAAAATATTAATGTTGGATGCACCAGGCGATGGAAAATTGCCAGAGGGACTGCTGGTCAAGCCTAGTATTTTGCCCGCTAGAGCCCATGCTTATGCCAGAAGGGTAATGGTCCAAGTTCATAATGTGTCTGAAAGAGACATTCAGTAAACAGAGGTTGCATCCCGGCTAATGTGCATTGTGCAGACACTGCAGTGCTACCCAGCAGCAAGAGTTCAAGGAAGAATGACAGAGTAACGCCTGACTTGTTTGATTTCAGCGACCCCCGCTGCCAGCTGAATGGAAAGTGAAGATCAGTGAGAAGCTTGCCCAGAGAGACCAGGTGTTTTCTTTAAAGGAATGGGATGTAGGATGCTGCAAGGAGCTGAGCACAATATCCGCCTGCATGACGAAGACCATTTCGTGAGAGGTCCCGACGCCTGGCACCCGCTGACATAGATGATGTGAGACGGCATCTGCAAGAGATGTTAGCTGCTGGTGTAATACAAGAATCAAGCCCTTATGCTTCCCCATTGTGGTAGTGAGGAAAAGAATGGAACAGTAAGGATGTGTGGATTATCGCACCTTAAACGGCGGACTATCCTGATCAGTACACAATGCCCGCATTCAGGATGCTTTGGACTGCCTAAACGGGAGCAAGTGGTTCTCTGTGCTGGATCTCCGCATGGGTACTATCAGATCCGATGGCCCCAGAGGACCGTGAAAGACAGCCTTTATCTGTCCGGCTTGTTCTATGAATTCATGAGGATGCCTCAAAGGGATTTCAGGTGCCCCAGCCACTTTTCAACGATTGATGGAGCGTGCAGTGGGGACATGAACTTACTAGAGTGCCTGGTATACCTAGATGATGTTATTGTGTTTGGCAGCTCACTGGAGGAACATGAGAGCAGATTATTTAAGGTATTGGACCGACTGGAGGACTTTGGCCTTAAACTGTCCATTGATAAGTGTCAATTTTTCAAACATCAGTAAAGTATGTGGACACATAGTATCCACCGAGGAATAGAGACCCACCCAAGTAAAGTTGAGGCCTTGACCACCTGGCCACAGCCCAAAAATCTAAAAGAACTGCAAAGATTCCTGGGATTCTGTGGTTATTATCGGCACTTCATCAAGGACTATTCAAGAGTGATCCGCCCTTTACTTAACCTTACTCAAGGGTATCCCCAACCCACAAAAATACCAAAAGTCAGCATCCCTCAAGACTGAAAGAGTGTATTTTCATCAGTGAAGTATTTGGGGCCGCTGGACTCCTGATTGTGAGACTGCTTTTCATGAGATCATATATCAACTTACCCATGCTCCAGTGCTGGCCTATGCCGATCCAAGAAAACCTTACGTCCTGCACACTGATGCTAGCTTGCAAGGGTTGGGGGCTGTGTTGTACCAAGAGCACGAGAATGGCCTGAGACCAGTGGCCTTTGCCAGTAGAAGCCTGACCCCATCCGAAAAGAACTATCCTGTACATAAGTTAGAGTTCCTAGCTTTGAAGTGGGCTATTGTTGACCAATTCCATGAGTACTTGTAGGGCTAAAATACTAGTAAAACTGACACAATCCTTTGACCTATGTGCAGACCTCAGCTAGTTGGATGCCACTGGCCATAGGTGGCTTTCTGCATTATCTACATATGACTATGCTCTGAATCACCGAGCAGGTCTGAACCACATAGATGCTGATGCTCTCTCCCGGAGGCCTGTTCCCCAGAATGATTGGGTCCGACTGGCAGAACCTGACATTCGGGCACTCTGTCGGAAGTTTGACAGGGAGGAACAAATGTCCACGGACGCAGTGGACTGCATGGTGGATTGCTTGGGAGCCTCTGAGAATTGCATACCTGCTGCTTATTGCCACTTTTCTGCAATAGACATTGGTGCACTGCCTCAGCTGGACAATGACAGTATTCGCGGGCTCAATCCCACGATCCCATGATCAAAGCAGCTTAGAAGCCCTCTATGCAGGAAAAGATGTGTCAAATTACGCCCACTGATTTGAGAACTGCACTGTTATACAAAGAAGGTCCTAAGTTGAAACTGATCAATAAACTGTTATACAGAGAAACAGTAGACAGAGGGGACAAGTAGACAAACAACAACTAGTGCTGCCCACTGCCTTCGAGACTCAGTATTGAGGTCCTTGCACAACCACATGGGGCATCTTGGTATAGACAGAACACTTGACTTGGTGAGATCCAGATTCTATTGGCCTAAGATGGGGCTGATGTGAGCAACACATTCGAACTTGTAGTCGCTGCTTACAGAGGAAAGCTTTGCCCAGAGGCTGCCCCCTTGTTAACATAACCACCAGTGCACCCATGGAGCTGGTCTGTATTGATTTTCTAAGTTTGGAGTCAGATCAAAGAAATATCAGTAATGTGCTGGTGGTCACTGACCATTTCACGAGATATGCCCAAGCTTTCCCACCAAAGACCAGAAAGCATCCACTGTAGCCAAAGTACTTGTAGAAACTTTTTGTTCACTATGGGCTCCACAAAGAATCCATTCTGATCAAGGGAGAGACTTTGAGAGTCGTCTGATCAAAGAGATGCTTTCTGTGGGAGTGCAAGTCCAGAACCACTCCTTACCACCCCAGGGGACCCACAGCCTGAACGTTTAACCGCACTTTACTAGATATGCTAGGCGCACTGCACCCAAAGGACAAGCTCTAGATGGAGCCAACAAATTAGCACCCTGGTACATGCTTATAACTGCACCAAAGTGATGCCACTGGATTCTCCCCTACCGCCTGATGTTTGGAAGAGAAGCTCGACTACCAGTAGATGTGTGTTTTGGGGTCTCTCCTGATGGGTTCAAGCTGACAACTATTTACAGTATGTGCAAAAGTTAAAGGCCCAGCTAACTCATGCGTACTAACTGGCTCAAACCATGGCTGCCAAAAGAAATCTGGCCAACAAAGAAAAGGTATGATAAAAGGTGAAAGCACAGGAACTCCAGGAGGGAGATCGGGTATTGCTAAGAAATCTGGGACTGCATGGCAAGCACAAGATTGCTGACAGATGGCACCATCTCCCTCACATTGTAGTGGGCAAACTAGATGATCTGCCAGTGTACAAAGTAAGGCCTGAGAATAATTCAAAAGATGTAAAACAATGCATAGAAATCATTTACTGCCCATTGGACAAATCTTAATTGAGTCTGAGCCCTCAGAAGATGCCCCTCTGGACCAGTGACTAGAGCTGCTGCTAAGAAAGATCAAGAAAGTCTGCACCTACAGAAGCAAAGTTAAAGTGTTCCCTCCACAAGTCCCAGTTGAGCATGACTGTCAGTCCATATCGGAAGAAAGTGAGAGTGACTTTGAATACTATCCTTCTTACGAACTGAGTCAATTGTTTCGGGCAATCTCAGTCAATACTGGAGACAAAGCTGGGCCTTCTGGACTGTCTAAGCCCCAGCTTCATCCCTGGAGCCAATGCTCCCAGAAAGTGAAGGCAAAGCATCCAGATCAGATGAAATGGAATCATTGTGCATGGTTGAACTGTTTGAGCTTCAGGGAGGAAAATGATAGATTGGGGCAGACTGGTGATACACCAACAAGAAGAGTATTTTGAGTGCCCTGACAGTCCACTGCCAGTGTCCGAAAGCTCTCCACTGAGCCAAATGTTGTGGACTCCAGAAACTGTAACTCCTGGAGCTGAAAGTGCCCCAAGTTCTAGCCTCTACCCCCATGGAGACTCCTGACAAGTGAGGACAATGCTGAAAATGAGGCTCAGAGGCAGAGACTATAACAGTTCCCCTAGAAAGACTGGTCGAGCTGTAAAGCCTGTGGTGCACCTCAGTTATGATTCACTTGGGAGGCCTGTGGACTTGCCTCTCAATGTTGTCCATAAAGGAGTGTATGTGTCCCGAGCTCATTGCCCAAACTGAGCATCAGTGCTAACTCCAAGTTACTTGTGTTGCCCTTCTAATATGGTGCCCTTGCCCCATCCAGCCCCAAGGTAACTGATAGGGAAGGGCCCCTCTTCAGGTTTCATGTACAAGAGGTAATAACTTGAGTTATGGTACAATGTGTATGTAATACTGTGTAAAGAGTGACGACTGCAATGTTTCAGAAATGTGTTCTTGGTAAAATGATATATTGACTGATGATTGTATAAAGACTAATGCAAATGTATATGGTTGCAGTTGAAACTTATGGGGTATTGCTACGCGGACGTCAAGCTTTCCCAGGCCAGGAAGGTGTAACCCCTGCAAATGGGGGTTCCCAAAAGACTTCAGGAGCTTGCTTGAATGCTTCAAGCCTGAATGGTGTTTGGCATTTAGCCTATTTATCAGTGAGTGTTTTTAGAGCCTCTGGTACTGTCTTTAAGAGCTGTCTGCTTGCAGACATAATTAGTTGTATGGGGACTGTGTGCTTCTCTGAGTACCACTCGAGCTGCTGCTAATTCACTTCATTTTGCAGTCACTAGGAGTGCAAAGGGAACCTATCTGAAAGATGTAACTGTTTGCCAGAAATTATTTAGAGTAATAATGAAATTACAGTTTGTCTAACCTGCTTTCTTTGCAGTCAGAACTGTGTCTGCTAGTTCCCCATTCTAGTTTTGAACTGCTGAACTGGACCAATCAGTGTGGGGTAAGCTAGCTCTAAAATGATGCCTGGACGAATCAGAACTTGGACTCATAATCTGAGCCAGCCACAAGAGGATTGTATGGGCAGTGACTCTGGGAGATGTAGTTTAGACTTCAGTGCCTTTTTGGACCAACAGCAGCAGTCTATTGTGAGTGACAGCCAATCCAGTCAAGAACTGGGAGGAACTCAAAGGAAGTGCCCGTTTCGTCAGTTGGAGTTCAGTTGAGCTTGGCAGTGAAGAAGGAAGGAGCCCTGTGCTTTTTCAGTGTGCAGTTTTAGTCAAAAAGCGTGTAAGGCCCAGAGTTCCGGTCTGCAGCTTGTGTAACAGCTTGTTAGGACTGAATCCGTCCTGTGAAAAGAATCAAAGGATCTCTGAAGAGTAGAAACCAGGCTCACCCTGTAGAAGACTGGAAGAATTGCTGAAAATTGCACTGGGTCTGTCAGGAACTGAATCTGCTGTGTGTTCTCCCGGTATTGTGCAGTAATTGCGATCGGATACAGATGCAGCCTGCCTGGTATAGTACTTTCTTTATATGGATGTGTGAAGAGGTTTGTGTACCTCAAGTGAGCCCTGCTGACATTGAAGGACCCTATCTTATTTGGAGGTCGTGAGTACTAATTCAGGGTTGCTCCTGTTGAATTGCCACATTAAATCCAAATGGAATTACTGTACTGCTGACTGTTTAATTCTCCTTTTCTCTGTGTGAAAGGGCCCTACCAGCTGCCACGGTTTGGACTAGCCACTAGGGCTTGGGTACCCAGGGACAGTAACTGATAGGGATAGGCCTGTGACAGAGCCATAGGTAGATTATTAGAGTGATAAGCTAATTAACCTGATTTCCCTGTCCTTGTTATATCCCCTAAATAAATCAGAGCTGCTTGTTTCAGCAAAGTTATACTGCCTGAGGTATTTGTCTATGTTAAAGTACTGTACTGTGATTGTTGCACTGTATCTCATTTCACAGGAGGTCCCAGTGCGGAACCAGACCTGGGGGTAAGTGTATACTGTGAAGGTAATTCTGATATATTGTGTGGGCCACTAGTGGGAAGAAAGGGGTTGCAGTGTCCCAGAGGGCTGTGACCAAGTTAGTTTAACTATTGCAAACCCTGACCTCTGGGTGGAGGCACCCGCCATTGGATCCAGGCCCTCAACCTGTTAGTGGCAAATCAGGCAGGGGTAGTAGCCCCTGGGATAGCGCCATCTAGGGGTTACACATACAATAGATGATGCTTTAGTTGTACGTAGATCAGTTTTTCAAAAACTTTAGAAAGGATAGGTAAGATAGAGATAGGTCTGTAATTATTCAAGTCGCATGGGTCCCCAGATTTAAATAAGGGGAGGATGTGGACTGATTTCCAGCATGACGGTACTATAGAAGAGGAAAAAGAGAGGTTGAAAATATGTAAGATTGGGGCCATAAGGTAGGTGAACCCAAGTTTTACAAAAAGCGGATCAATTCCGTCATCCCCTGCACTTTATTTAGTGTCTAGGTACTTGAGAGAATCTTCGACTTCTTTATAGTTTAGAGGGCGCAGCTGAAATGGGTGACTCATTTCTGTGGACGTGGAAATTGTACTACCCTGGCTATTGGCATGTGCAGCATACGGAGATGAGTCAAGTGCTAGGCCAGTGGTGACAAAGTGGGAATTGAGTTCATCCAGGATTTGATTACTGTTTTCCAACACCATGTCATTTTTAATAATCTTGGTTGGTGGGGGGGGAAGGGGCACCAGCCGCCCTTCAATAGTCTTGAGGGACTTCCAGATTTTTTGTGGGTCCCCCTTGGCCTGCTCGAGAGTGGAAATGTAAAAGTTAGCTTTAGCAGAGTGGATTTGTTTAACACAGGCATTCCTGGCAGTTCTAAAGACCTGCCAATCCACTGGGCTTTTGGAATGCCTAGCTTTAGCCCATAATTTATCTCTGGTGGAGAGCAATCTCTTCAAATCAGCAGAGAACCAGGGATGTGAGGTGTTTCGTGTCCTGACCTTGATGAACGGTGCATGCTTGTTTGCTAGGGAGATGAGATTGTCGTTTAGGACCGTCACCACCTCATCAAGCATTTTGGAGAGATAGAGGTTTTGCCATCTAACCTGACTAAGGTCTTTGAGGAAGTTTGACACACTAAACTTACGGAATGAATGTTTAATTATGATCTTAGGCTGGTGGCGAGTTTTGGTTTGTAATCTTGTACAGACTACAATACCATGGTCACTCATATCATTGTGAAAAACTGCCGAGTGTTGGATTTTGTGGGGATGGGATGATAATATAATATCGAGGAGTGAACTGTTAGCTAGGTTTGACTTGTTGACCCTAGTAGGTTCCAATACTAATTGGGTAAAACCATGTTCATCACAGAGAGACTTAAGTCTATGGGATTTTGGGTGATAGCCAGTCCATATTGAAGTCCCCAGGGATTAATACTTCAGAGTTGGCGGCTGCAGTTAGGGATTTGAGGGTATTAAGGAGGTCGGTTCTGCCACTAAGGGGCCTATAGCAACCGATAATAGTGATGCATTCTGTGGAGGGAAGGTGTAACTTTAAGGAGACAACTTCGTATTCCTTGCGTTTCGAGATACATTGGATGTCACTAACTGTGAACTTGGATTTGGTGTATATAACTACTCCCCCGCCCCTATCCCCCCTATCTGCCCTAAACAACTTGTAGCCCAGGAGCGTAACTTGTTGGTCTAAATTAGATTCTTTTAGCCATGATTCTGTGACGATAATGAATTCAGGTTTAGTATGTAGGGCCCATGCTTGCAGTTGGTCGATTTTCTTAGGCAGGCTTAGGATATTAACTAGCATTAGTTTAAGACCTGATGCTGTCGCAAATTCAGTAGGAGAGGTGAACAAGGTGGGCGGGCCTGGATTTAGTTCCACGTTTCCCAAGCACAGAAGGAGCAGGAGTAACAATTTCATGAATGCACTCAAGAGGGGCCTAAAGGCTTTGTTCGTTTTGCACTGCTTTTTGGTGGTAGACAAAGACAGCCTGTATATATTATCATAAGTCCAGGCAGTGTGAAAGTTTATGTGAAGAAAAGAGAGTGCTCCAAGTGACAAGGGAGAGAGGAGCAAGAGGTGATGGGGGGAAATAGAGGGGTGTACACTAGCAGAGGGGAGCTTGCTGGGATAAGTAAAGTGCCCCAATAGGGGGTTGGGCTAGCTGATATCGAGGGTGCAGGGAATGTGCTGGGACCATTTGCATCATTTATGTGAAGGACACTGGGTGCACAATAGAAGAATAAGACAATGCTAAAAATGCAGTGCGTCATAGTTACATAGGGGGGTGCTGTATAAAGGCAAGATAGAGGAAACCACCATAACCTGTTGGGAAGGAAAAGGACACTATGATTGGCCCAATTGGGGACCAATGAATAGGCTGCAGGGGGTGGAACAAGAGTGCATTTAATGGGGCCCGCACTCCTACTTCCTTTAACTTGTGCCCAGGGGGAGTTTACTCCCCTCGGGCCCTCTCTTCCTGTTGCTTCAGTCTGGGGGGGGGGCAATGTATGCTCCCTTGTATTTACCTCGCTTGGCTAGTTTAAAACTCATTAAAGTAACATCTAAACCTTCCACTGAGGACTGTGGTCTCTTTCCCAGACAGGTGCAGTCCGACACCTCTGTATAGACCCATATCCTTCCATGTCAACCCCCTGTTCTCAATGAAGCCGAACCCCTTCTTCATGCACCATTCTTTCAATCAAGTGTTGACACTCCTGGTGTAGAGTACCATATCCTCCCTTCAGCCATAAGAGAGGTAGCACCTCGGCAAATGCCACCATTCATGCTATTTGCCTGAGGCCCCTCCCCAGTTCCCTAAATTCACTCTGTACTACCCCAGCCCCATCCATCGCTAGGTCATTTGTTCCCAGGTGGACAATGACATCCAGCTCCCCACATTGTCCTACCACCCTAGCAATCCTTAGGATCCGCTGTCCATCCCTCTGAGCTGATGCACTAGGTAGGCACCTGAAAATGAGATGGTGCATCACAGTTGGGAAATCCTATGTTGTTTTTTTTATAGCCTTTGGTAACTGGGTAAGGCCCACTAGGCACAAGTGTCTGTTTTCAGGGGCGACCTGGGAGCACTGGGCAGTTAAATGACTTGCTCAGAGTCACACAGTATGCAAGTGGAGGTTGTGAGAATCAAACTCAGGTCTAGTCTGCTGGATGTATCAAGGTCATTCACACCTCGTTCCTCTAACCTCTAGGCTATACTGCCAGCCCTATGTAACAAAATGGCAAAATAAAAACTAGATTAAGAATTGTTGATTTGAAAACTTAGGACTCCCTTCACATTGATTAATTTAAACTTTGCTTTGTGGCTGTGCATTTGTGTATGCACTTGCTTAAATCTGTGTGAGAACACCATTTTCCTGAATGTGGGTACTCTAAACCAGCAGTGTTTTCTGCTGCATGTCAGCATGACAGACTCAGGATTAAGTTCTGTGGCTAGGTTCTCATTACTTCTGAGGCAGTGCAGCCTAGTGGTTAGTGTGAAAAGTGTGCATCTGGAGGAAATGTTTGAGCCGGGGGCGGCGCTGAGCTGAAAGCAGCACTTCAATCAGACTTTTTATTTTATTGTGGTTTGGCAGTAAAAGCAAAGGAATTTATTTTAAATAATATCTTTAGCCTTAGCTAAAGATACATAATCTGGACATACCAAAATATTGCCCTCTGTAAAAATGGGTCGTACAAAAACGACCGCTGGAGGAAACGGAGGCAAGCAGAAAGAAACACGACAAGGCCCGGACAAAGAAAAGGAGCCTGCTGATCCTGCCTCGAACCAGCCCATGAATGCTGTGCTGCTTAAAGCAATTCAAAGCACAGATAAAAAGATGGATGATTTTACCTCACGGCTGAGCACGGTAGAATCAAAACTGACCATGGTTGGACAGGTAGCGCAGGGTGTCAGTAAATCAGTGGAGAAATCTGCAGTCGCCACGTCGGGCCTAGTCAAAGAAAACTCCCTCCTCCATCAGCGCCTAGAAAACCTACAGAACGGGGCGCAGGCATCCCATATCTGGATTGTAGGTCTACTGGAGATGGAGGAAGAAGGAGATCTGCACAGTTGCTTAGAGCACTGGATTCCAGAGCAGCTACAAGCTGAGATACCAATATCAATTCAGAGGACATATACAGTGAATGTGCGAGGGGCCTGTTTACATCAGGACTCTTCCTATCCTCCAACATGTGCGGTGCTAGTCGTCCTGGACTCCATGAAGGAGCGAGACAGCATTCTACAAACGGTACAGAAGCAGTGTCCCATACAATGGCGAGGGGCTAATACCCACATTTTCCCAGACCTCAGTTATGCTACAAGACAAAGGCGCAAGGCATTTGATGGGATTAGGTCAAAGCTTCGGCAACTGGGGGTCCACTATGTTTTGTTGATGCCGGCAAGCCTGAAAGTGGTGTACAGCAATAAAACCTTCCATTTCGCCAATTCGGGGGATGCAGGCAAACTGCTGAAAAAAATTGAGCAAGACTGTGCAGCACGAAGCCAGGAGTCTGACTCCGAAGATGAGGGAGATACCTACAAAAGGACTGAAATCTGTAAGTCAACACATGGCTGTGGCGATTAACAATTATGAGATCATTACATATTTGGTCTTTGGGACATTAATTCATACTGAGCATAGTAAAAGTTAAAATAATGTGTGTAATTAGATCGTTCAGATGTTAGGAGTTTCTATTAATAATGCAGTGTTCTTTTAGGTCTACGCTGAACTGAATGGAGAATTGAGCTCGGGGAACAAGTTTCGGAGTTTGATATGATGCAGTTTCATTTTTCCTATCACATAATTAAGTTAATTAATACAGCAACACTAGATAAATGTTCAGTTTCCCATTACTTGGATCATTGCTTCAATGAAGAATTAAGCCAGTTTTATTTAAGGCCACAGATAACTTGAATATGAATAATGGTCCTGCCATGATATATCATCTGTATAGCTGGTTAAAGGTTGATATAACCACGTTTTACTGCTTTAAAGTAATGACAGTGAGTGAGGGGGAGTTGTAGGAAAGTGTTCTGCTACATTAATATATATTGCTTTACCTTATTCTTGGTCAATGGGGATGTTTTCACCTATCATAGAGGTGTGTTAATTGAAATGTTATGTTATATATAGGATATCCGCACTCATGGCAGCAATTAGCTCTTGAATACTCTGTTTTAGTTAATAAGATGTCTTTCTTTTTAAGGTAACCCCCACATGAAGTAACAAGTTAGGAGTACTGCAAATACTGAGTGATCAGATATTGTAATATTTTATTGTCAACAATTGAATGTACTGTCCTACGGGAGATGCTTGTATAGATTGCATTCTAAAATCAATAATTATAAGTTTAAAAAAAAGAAAATGTTTGAGCCACACCACTCAAGACTCACTGTGTGGGACCTTGAGCAAGCGAGGCACTGAACCTCCCACTGCCTAAGTTTCTTTCTCTCTCTGCATGCAAACTTCCAGAGCTTTCCCTTGATCTCATTTAATCTCCCTGCACATCCCTAATGGCCGATACAACTACTGTGAAGCAGCCAGACACGTGGGGTGCCAGCATAGCCGAGGCACTATGAAGTAGAAAGCAGAGACAAAGCTCAGCTTGAAATGCATAAGAAGTGTTATGATACAAAAACAAAGTTGTTATTGTTACCCTTGAATTCTGAGAATTCATAAAACCTTTTGAGTATAGTGAAGAGCGGAAGGGAGGAGAGAGGACAGTACAAACGTAGAAACAAAGACTCTGTCAGCAGAAAAGGACTGTGTAGCCCTCCCACTCTGCCCAGATGGTCCCTCCCTGGTCTGTTTCTGCAGACCCAAACTGGTCCCTGGCAACCCTCCCTTTTTCCTGCTCATTTCCCTAATATTCCCCTATGTTCACTCCATACATGCTTCAAGCCCTCTACCGTTTTGTTTTATTCTTTATTTATTGAAATGTTTCACCAGGAAGGCACACTGAGCAACATGTTGCTCGTCTCCCGGTGCGACCTGGGGGGTAGGGAACAATGGGATAGAATACAGAGAAATGTTATAATATTGGAATACAACTTGCTTACTTACATACAATGAGAGCAGGAGGGATTGCAGGTGGATAACATTGGCTAACAATGCAACAGTTAAGTATAGCAGATATGAAGACACATACTGTATAGCAAATTGGTGATAGTTGGTAACACTGGAACACATATAATAACTTGGCAACAGTATGTAGCACTAGATGGTAAGGTGACCCAATAGTAATTGGTAGCCATTAGTGTAACAGAGATATTCAAGATTTACAGTGATTGGAGTAAAGAGAAGAAGAATGGAAGGAGGGAACGGAAAATTGTGGAAGGTAGAATGGAAGAAGGGAAAGGAAATTTACAGAGAGATGCAGACAGAATATGATTTTCGAGGCAAACAGAGATGACAGGGTGAACTAAAGTGCATGTAAGAGGTGTATAGGGGTAGGTTATAAGTGCTTAATTGAGTGTAGGGGTAGGCCAGTGATAGGCTATGTTAACCGGAAGTAGGGTAGGAGGAGAGGAGATGCCGAGTGTGGCAGGGTGGTGAGAGAGAGGTATTGTAGGTGAGGGGGTATCCAAGGAGGTGAAGGGGAGCTGAAATTCAGAAGGTCCTGTCATCCCTATCTGGAGGGCAGTGGACAGACCTACTGGTAGGGGCAGGTAGGGTTGTAGCTTCGATGAGAGTTATTTATATATAGTGATGCAAGAGAGGGGGTGTTGGAGGAGGGATGTTGTGGGAGGGGGTAGCAAAGGTCAGTTATAGTAGGGGGGTAGTACCCCACCAGTGTGCTGGGTGACCCTGCCTGCACAAGGCAGTGATCTGAGGGGGTGCAGTAAAAGGAGAAACAGGGGAAAGGGGGTAAAGTTGCTGCCCACCGTGCACTATGGATCCTGCCTGCACAAGGCAGTTATCGAGCTCACAGGAGAGAGATAGATTAAGGGTAGAGGAAGAAGGGGGAGGAGCACTTTAAGAGGAGGGAGAGTAGGGGACACGGAGGAGCATGATCAGAAGGAAACAGAAGTGGTGGGAACTGGGAGTAGGCACATAAGCCTGAGCAGTAGTCAACTATAGTGGGGGGGGTTGTACCCCACCAGTGTACTGGGTGACCCTGCCTCCACAAGGCAGTGATCTAGCAGTGACTGAGGGGGTGCAGTAAAAGGAGAAATAGGGGAAAGGGGGTATAGTTGTTGCCCACCGCGCACTATGAATCCTGCCTGCACAAGGCAGTGATCGAGCTCACAGGAGGGAGATAGATTAAGGGTAGAGAAAGAAGGGGGAGGAGCACTTTAAGAGGAGGGAGAGTAGGGGACAAGGAGGAGCATGATCAGAGGGAAATAGGAGTGGTGGGGAGTAGGCATATGGTAATATGTCATGGCAGGTACAGGAAGGAGCAACGAAGTTCTTGAGGGCAGAGTTAATGCAGTAGCAAGAGGATGAGTGGCGAATTTGAGAGGGAAGTGAATTTCAGATTTTTGGGAGGCGATAAGAATAACCTGATTGGCCAATAAGGGTGGAGTGGCGTGGGACCACCAGAGTACATGAGTCGGTAGATCTTAGGGAGTGGGAAGGAGAGGGGGCAGTTGAAAAGGCAGGGGAGAGATAGGAGGGAAGTTCCCCCAGCCAGTGCTTGGAGGTGAATTTTACGCAGTGAGAGAGATGTCAGTTTGTCAGGGAAGAGAAGGATAGGGCATGACAGAGATCACAAAGATGAGTGTGGAGGGGGGTGTCAAGGGCAAAACGGCAAAAGGAGTTGAAGAGGGCATCTAGTCTGGCCAGGGAGGACTTAGGGGCAGCACTGTAGACTACGTCACAGTAGTTGAAGATAGGTAGGATCATCTTCTGGACAGTCTCATGCCTAGCCATGAGTGGAATGCAGGCATGATTACTGAATAAGGCACCGAGCTTGGGACGCAATCTTTTCTGAATGACGCCGATATGACCAGAGACGTTCAGGTGTTGGTCCAGCCAGACACCTAAATACCTGAAGGAGGATGTAACCTCGAGTAAAGTCCCACCAAGGGTATGGAAGGATGGTAGAGAGGGAAACCTGGTAAGTCTCTGCCTGGTGCTGAAGGTCATGGAGACAGTTTTTTTGGCATTTAGAGATAGCTGGTGGTTTGCAAACTAATGTTGAACTTTGTCGAAGTTGTGCAGCAAGTTGGATGCAACCTCGGTGGGGCAGGAGCCAGATGCATACAAGACTGTATCATCAGCATACATGTGAATGGAGAGCAGGTGAATGGGAGATAGTTTGGAAAAACAGAGAACAGTATGGGGCCTAACACTGATCCCTGGGGGATGCCAGTTCTTATCGGGAGGGGTGGAGAAATTGCATCAGAGATCTTGACTGATTGGGTTCTGATAGTGAGGTATGCCTTAAACCAGTCTATGGCTAAGGGGGATAGCCCAGCTGTTGATAGGGTGTCAAGGAGAAGGGAGTGGGAGACTGTGTCGAAGGCTTTAGCCAGATCGACAAAAATGGCTGAGGTGATTTGGCCATTGTCCATTCCTGTGAGGACAGAATCAGTGAGCCGAAGAAGGGAGGAGGTGGTGGTGGAGTGATTTTTCCTGAAGCCAGATTGATAAGGGGTGAAGGAGGAGGAGGAGGAGTCACTGAGGTAAGCGGTGAGCTGGGAGAGGGCTAGGTGTTCCTGAAGTTTGGCAAGGGTAGGGAGAAGAGAGATGGAGCAGTAGTTGCCAGGGAGGTGGGGACTGTGCCTTTGGGGAGGTAAAGGACCACTGCGTGTTTCCATGGGGAAGGCACTGAGGTGGTTGAGAAGGAGAGGTTTAGGATAATAGAGAGTGGGTAGGCAATGGCTGGGGCTGAGAGAGAGATAATAGTTTAGGGTCAAGGCCATCCGGGGAGCAGCCTTTTGAAGGGTTGATCGCCGGCAGGGCATTTAGGGTATCATTTGAGGAGACAGTAGTGAAGGAGAAGGGGGAATTGGAGGGGGGTCATTAGTAGGCAATAGGAAGGGGAGAGGGAGGGGAATAGTTTGGGAGGCGTTGGAGTAGCTCATCAGCACAAGTGGTGTAATAGGAGTTGAATTCAGTAGCTACTGCAACTGGATCGGAAATGAGGGTGTCATTTATCTTAAGTATGGGGGAGATGGACAGGAAGCGGGGGGTAAAGAGGGCGGGGACCACTCTCCAGAACTTGGAAGGGGAGTTGATGTTTGTCATGAGGTAGATTTGAAGTACTCTGTTTTGGCTAGCCTGTAGCCCGGGTGCAGGCATTATGGAGTTTTCGGTAAATAAGAAGGTCATTTAGAAGCTGGGAGACTTTGTGCCATTTCCAGGTCCAATCTCTGGCTCTGTGGCAGGCTAGTAATTCAGGGGTCATCCAGAGGAGGTGATGACCTCTAACTCTTGTTTCTTTTAGGGCTGCGGAGGCATACCAATTTACTAGGAAAATGTCTTTAAAATAGATTAGGGCTTTATCAACCAAGGAGGTGCTTGCTAAAGGGGACCAGTCTGAGAGGGCAAGACTATGCAGGAGAGGTTCCAATTCTAGGGATTTATAGGTCCGTATTTGTAGGGTTTTATGTGGGGATTTAGGCCTGTGAACTTTTCTGACCAGAAAACCGGCTGTGGTCACTGAGAGCATTTGGAAGGATGCTGGAGGCGATGATTCTATGGGGGTGGGAAATTAGGGCCCAATCAAGTAGGGAGTGGTTTTGGGTCTTGTGATTAGGGCAGGTGGGTTCTGTAATTAGTTGTGTGAGGTTGAGGGTACTGATAGCATTTCTTGTGGTAGATGTTGGGGGACAACCAATTTAAATTTAGGTCACCAAGGATGTAGAGCTCGCCAGATTGAGAGAGGGAAGTAATGGAAGTTAGGAAGTCAAGGGAGACAGTGGGCTGGACATTTGGACAGCAATCAATACCGGCTACAAAGATAGGGGTGAAAAAGGGAGGGATACATTGATGGCTAAGGCGTCATAGGTTGCTGGGTTGGAGGAGGAGAAGACTGGGAAGTACTGGAAGGACGCACGGATATACATGGCTACACCACCACCCCTGCCTGCTCTGTCTAGCCTTAGGATGGAGAAACCAGGGATGGAGACCAAGTGGTCAGGAATCGTGCTCTTTAGCCATGTTTCTGTTATAATTAGAATGTTTGGTTTCAGGACAGCAACCATGGCTTGCAGGAGGTCTAATTTTTGAAGTAGGCTACGAATGTTTAAGTGTAATATCTTGAAACCCTTTATGAGGGCTGTTGGGTAGGGGTATGGGCAGTGGGGGAGATGGGAGGGGTGAAAGAAGTAGCAGGACCAGGGTTGGGTGGATGTTCCCTAAGGCGAGTAACAGTAGAGCTAGGATGAGGAAGTGTAGCTTTGTGGATTTGGAGTGATGGGGCTTGGAGGCCGAGTGAGTGAGGTAGAGGGGCATGGTATAGTGAGGAAGCAGAAGGTGGAGAACAGCAAAGAAATTTGGTATAGTTAGTAGGGATGCATGTGGAATGATGAGAGAATGAGACAAAGAATATGTTGGGGGGGGCAGGAGTAATAGCATGAATATAAGTTGGAACCTGGAGACAGGGGGTTTGGATGGATTTGGAGTTATAGGGCCCTGGGCTGGCAAAAGCAGGAGGGGCAGGTAGGGAGAGGGTAAGAAATAAGGTTAGGGGGAGGAGGAGGAGGTAGAAGGGAGAAGGATTTGAGTGGAGAGGAAACATCCTTAGAGTCAAGGAACAGCGGGGGGGGGGGAGTGGACTTTGGTAGGCAGTAGACTACAACAAGGGGGTATAACTGAACACAGTTGCTTTGCTACCGAGGGGAAGGAGCGCATTGCTTAAAATAAAGTTCGCTCAGGCATCCAGCTGAATAGCCTCTAGTAGGGAAGTGGAAAGTGAAGGATGCTTGCTTAAGTGTACATCCTCTAGTGGAGGAGCTGTATAACCTGCTAATGGAGAAACAGGTACTAATGAAGAGGTAAAGAAATCCTGGTATTGTGGATCTAGGTATTAACCTTTAAGTGCTTTGCCATAGCTCTTAGGTGCTTCCTCTTTAAGAGGGAAAGTGAAGTGTAACCAAGTAGGACGTGGGCGGGTCTCTCAGCTCTGGTAGTGTATTTATTTATTTTTTTGGTAGGGCTCCCTGCCAGATTTCTGGCCTGGTCACGGCCCCTGGACTTCCACTTTCTGTCACTGCTGTGATCCCCCAGTCACCACCGGCCCCCCCCCGGAGGGCAGCACTGGGGAACTGGTCCCCTATCCAGCCCGCAGTGTCCAGTAACTGGTTGGGGATCCAACGAAGGAGGCTATTGAAGCCTGGGGAGGGCTTCACAGAGGTGGGAGGCCCCACCTGGATTTTTTCTGGTTGGTTCCACTGTGGAACCAGTGCGTGCAATGCGCAGCTGAGGGGAGCCCTTACACATCGTGCGCGCTCCCTCAGCATCCGGGATTGGCTCTCCCCATGTTTCCCGCCCGCGCCAGCACCCCAGCTTCCACCAGGGGCTACATGATGCCGGTAGCTGAGCTTCCCTCCCCGGAGAAGGAAAGCAGTCCTTCAGACGTTCAATCCTTCCCCTTCCCTGCTGACCCCCGGCGCCCGTGCCTGTTCCCGAACACAGGTTGCCGGCGTGGCACGAGGTGTGGTGTCCAGTGCCTCAACCCTCAGCGCTACCGAGCCAAGGTAATGTATTTAATAAAGGAAGGGGTGGCTAAAAAATCAATAAGAAGCCAGTTCAGGTTAGGCAAATGCTGCTCTGCACTGTACAGCTCACAGAAGTGTGCAACTGAGTGAACTGGGAAGCAAAAAGATCAGGACTTCACTACGCAGCTGCTAAAGGAAGAAAAGTCAAAGGTCAGTGTTTCTCTGCAGTCTTATGCCCTAGTTCAATGATTTCAGCACTGGCTGCAGCATTGGGCAGGAAACCAATGTCAGCGCTCCAGGGCCATCTGGAACCATTCGGGTCCCACAGCAACGGGTGCAAGGTATTCAATTAGAAAATGGAGGAAAGCTCCAAAATCCCCTTTCCCTTGTCCTGGGTCAGGGACCAGACATTACCTTATCAGCCAAGGAGGAGAGTAGGCAGCAGGTGCCTTCTTGCCCTGTCCTAGTGGGCAGGTTGCTTGTGGAAGGGACCGCATCAGCGGTACCAGCCCGGTGGGCTCCGATCAGCCTGAAAGGTTCACCTCAACCACTTCTGCTAGCAGTCTATTCCAGACATCTACCATTCTTTCAGTGAAATAGTACTCCCTTACATCCCTCATAAACCTTCCCCTTATCCAGCTTCATTGAATGCCCTCTGGCTCTGGTGCTCTTCCTCATTTGAAAGAGAGACTCCCCCCCCCTGCACCCTGCTCCCCCCATGTGGTACTTGTAGGTCTCTGTCATGTCGCCTCTCACTTTCCTGTCTTCTGGGGTGTACATGTTGAGATCCCACTGTCTCTCCTTATAAGGCTTTTGGTGCAACCCCTGCATCATTTTAGTTGTCCTCCTCTGGATTGCCTCCACCCTGCCTATGCCCTTTCTGAGCTGTGGCCCCCAGAACCGGACACAATACTCCAGGGGGGGACCACCAGCGAACAATATAGTGGCTACACCATCAGCTGGAAATACCTCTGTCTACGCACCCCAGCACTCCACTGGCCCTATCCACTGCCTTATCACACGGCTCTGCCATTATGAAGTCATCAGATAACCCCAAGGTCCCTTTCCTGCTTAGTGACTGACAATACTATCCCCCATTCTATACTCAGTTCTTGGATTCTTATGCCCTAGGTGCATGATTTGACACTTTCTGGCATTGCACCCCAACTGTCATACTCTTGACCACTCCTCAAGTTTTCCAAGATCCCTACGCATTCATTCCACCATTTCCTTATTGCCACCCTACTACAGATTTTCTGCAAAAATGTGTACCTTCCCTTCCAGTTCATCTGCAATGTCACTTATGAAGACATTGAAGAGGACCAGTCCCAGTATTGAGCCCTGCGGCACCCCGCTGATCACTCTCCCACCATTAGAGTGAGTGCCGTTGATCGCCACCCTCTGTCACCTGTTAACTGGTTTCTAACCCAGATCACAACTTTGGATCCCATCCCTAGGCTACTCAATGCAAAAGGCCTTGCTGAAGTCCAGATAGGCCACATCCACTGCTTCTCCCCAATTTATTTTTCTAGTTATCCCAAAGAACTCAACCAGATTTGTGTGGCATGATCCCCCCCAATGAATCCATGCTGCCTTTGATCTTGCAGCCCACTGTACTCAAGATACTCTACCAACTTTTCCTTTAATAATGTTTCCATTAATTTTCCCACCACCACTGAGGTAAGCTCATCGGCCTATGTTACTAGCCTCTTCCCTGCTGCTGCCTTTATGTAGAGGGACCACGTCTACTCTCCTCCACTCATCTGGAACCATACCTAATTCCAATGAGCTGTTGAATACAGCCATCAGAAAGGTAGCCAGCAGTACCTCTCTAAGTTCTTTCAGTACCCTTGGATATATCCCGTCCAGTCTCAGAGCCTTGTCCGCTTTCAGAGCTGCTAGTCCTTTCAGGACTCTTTCCTCTGAAAATGCATTTGAGTCTACCTCCCTCCCTCTTTGTTCCTCTGCTTACTGGTGGTACATCCCCCCTCCCCCACTGTGAAGACTGAGCAGAAGTACCGTGCAGGATATCTGTTTTTCTTTGTCCCTAAGTGCTATCTCCTTCTGTCAGTCCTCCTTATCCTCACTATAACTGCCCTTGCTCTTCTCAGTTATGTACCTGAAGAAAGTCTTTTCCCTATATGCTACCTCTCTGGCTATCCTTTCCTCCATCTGTATCTTTGCTCTCCTTACTGCTTTACTTGCTTCCCTCTGCTTTACTTGGTACACCTCCTGTTCTTCCCGTCTGTGTTTCCTCATACTTTCTGAACGCCACCCTTTTTTCCTTTAGCATTATCGCTCTTCCCTAGAGTATTGTAACAGTCTCTTTTTCCTTTTGCTTTTACTCATTTCCTTCACGCAAAGGCTGGTTGCCTCAATTATGCCCTCCCTTAATTTTCCCCACTGTTCCTCTACCCCTCTATCCCCCACCTGGTGTTCTCCCCAACTAAGTAGTTTCTGAGGTAGTCTCTTATTTCCTTAAAATCTGCCCTCCTAAGTCCAGGACCCTCATCCTTGTGTGGTGTGCCTTCGACAGCGAACGTTAGAAGGTCACCACAAGTGTGTGACCACTTGGGACGCCATCGCATCTAATGCCAGCTCTAAAACTATTCCTGTTTTGTAAAGCACTTTAGAATAAAGTGTGTGACAAAGACTCTGAGTTGAAACGTTGATCATCTGGTGTTTCCCCCTGACCCAGGAGGGTCAGTTTTGCTGTTAAAATGCCTCATTAAATCAAGAAAAAGTCTTTATTGGAACCTTACAGCTTGGTTTGACTCTTCATTTGGTTTTCTATATATGCCCTGGGTAAGTGCCATGACTTCTCTAAAGCTTCAAGCATATCAGCAGACTAGCTTCCTTCCAAAGCCTCATACAGGCTGACAGAGTTCTGAAACAATCCCCAGTGTTTACTGGTAGGTCGCATCTCTCGAGTGGCAGTCAAAGCTGTCAGTCATTTGAAAGCAGGTCTGGGTGTTTAGCACTCAGTGACTGATAGGCCGCTTCTAAGATGATAAATTAGTAAAGTCCATCATAAGTCTATGAGACTTTATGGCACCCCATGCAGGCTTGAGAGCGTGACTGCCTGAGCAGTCACCCTCTGACCCCATCACCATGCAGCTGTGGGTCAGAGGTGACGAAGATGGCAGCCAGATTTGTAGTTCACAGGCAGGCTTCCCTAAATAGTTTCATTTACGCAAAGTTTGGCTTGCAAACAGTGTCTTGTGCCTCAGACAAGACTTGTAGGGGTGCATTTACCTGTCCGGTTCAGTCAGAGCAACAACTGGGGGTTTCCTGATTCAGAGTGGGGAACACTGATTTACATGCTCCTGCAGCAGTGACTGATGCCTTTGATGTGTGATGGGAGGGAGCCTTAAAAATTAGCCCCCGTGATGCAAGCAGAGCCAGCAGATTGAGGAAGGGGGATGCTGTCACCCTGGTGCACGCAGCACGCATGCATGCATCTGTGCATCAGTGCAGGGCCCATGCGACATCCAAGGGTGAGGAGAAACAAGGAAACACACTGACCATGCAGGATGCCACCCAATGCTCACCACAGGTTCCACACCTCCGGTTCCAGAACCAAAACATCAACTCCACCAGAGTTGGCCCTTCCTCTGAGGGGTCAGGTGGGGAACATGGAGCTGGGTATGTCCCTGGGGTGGCGAATGCGCAGGGCTGGGCAAGCAGTAGGGCCGATGGAAAACTGTTTGGTGCATGGAAACACAAAATATACTTAATTTAAAGAAAAAAACACATAAGCCCCCATGGGAAGGGGGTTACATGTGATATGCATGAAAAGCACAGGGAATAGTGTGGTCTAGTGGTTAGAGCGCTGGTTTGGGAACTGGGAGATTACAAGTTCAAACCCACTAGAGCCAGATACTCACTTTAGCTAGTCACTTAACCTCCCACTGCTCCGGTCCACCCATCTGTGGCAAAGGGTAGCAGCAGGATCCCACTGGAAATGAGATGTTGCTTCTCAGTTGGGTTGCACTGGGTGAATTTATTGTCAAATTAAAAAAGCACTCTATAAATTCCTTTGCTTTATGCTGAAGAAACTGTTTAGCCAAGTGAGAGAATATGTGTGTGTGTATGCGCATGCACGTGCACTGCTTGTGACCTAGCCCTGTCCGTGGGTTACCAAACATTGTGATGGAACTCCTTTGGCAGCAAGTCACAAAGTAAAATCTGGCTGAGTGCTCCTCCATCTCAAACAGTGCAAGGTGGATTACCCCCGGCCTCCAGTGGCTCCGAGCCCCTGAGGGAACAAAGCAGTCAAGAGCAGTGTTGCAATCCACGTAAACCTTCACACTTCAAGCAGATCATGTACCTGATAGCACAAGTGCACAGCACGGAGAAAGCAGCCCTGAATTAAATGTTAGATTATGTTTTTCGCTTTGAACTAGAGGATTTCTTGCCAGAGCTGCAGGCATAAGTTTGATGGACAGCTCAGTCAGAGCTTTGCTTCTCATTTTCATCCTCCACAGTCAACTCCATTCTGGCCCGATATAGCCTGCCTGTTCAGGGAAAGGAATCGGAATAGCTATTAACAGCATTCCACGTTTCATGTGACAAATTCAGTCCCAGAATGATGGACAAAATGCAGAGGTTGTCTCCGGGCTGTCCAAAGTAAAAAGGATTCCTCATGTCCTAAGCCCCTTCCAACACCACAGTCCCATGCTATAGTATGTGGTTACCATTGTTGTGCATTTCCATCCTAAGTAAAAAGCTGCTGTACCACAGTTCAAAGGTCATAGAATGTTGTTGTACCCTTCTGTGGTACAACAACTTTTAAAGTAGAATAGAAACTCATGACACCTGCCATTTTACTTTCATCCCTCCCCCAACACACAGAACCTAGACACTCCCCTAACACAAAATCTTTTTGTATAAGTTCAATGAAACAGTAACCCACTCCTCACCTGCATGGGTTTTCAGCAGCTAGGAAAAGGAGAGTTTTTTATTTTTTTAATTTTTACTTTTGTATTATTTGTTTATGCACCTCCCACACACACCCCCGACCGGCCACTCCTTCGGAGCACCAGTGCTGTCCCACCACCCCCTGATCTCCACCAGCTCCCATTGCAGCCTACCTTGAGTAGCCCAGCATATCCCTCTGCCGGGAGGGTCCCTCTCTTCCTGGAGGAAATGGCCTCATTGGCTGACTATGCACCTCAGGCACTGCGGGGCTGAGTTCGGGCCAGCTCCGGCGCGTCGGGTGGCAAGGGGCCAGGGTGCTCATCATCTGGTCAATTGGGGGCATTTTTCCAGTTTGCTTTGCCCAACCCACTGCAGTGCTCGGCCTTGCGTGAGCGTGGGGCATGCTGGGGCAGGGACATATGGGGGGGCGTGTAGAGGCAGCACGTCCCCCAAGCACACCACCAATCTGCCTGCAGGTCCCCCAGGCAGAACCCACCTCCCTCCCCGGGAAGGAAGTATCCAATGGATGCTTATGAATCCCCTCCCTGCCAGTCTCCGCTCCTGGTACCAGAACTCGGGACATGAATCTGAGTCACGCCCTGATCCAGCGTGCGGATCGAATCCCCTTCGCTCGGTGCCACGGAGCTGGCAAATTTTTATTATTATTATTAAGTAATAAAAAATTAAAGTGAAGAGTTCTTAGGAGAAAAAAATCCACTTTTTTATGTGACCTGACAGGGTGTGAGGTGTTGGGGGCTATCCTCATGCCCAGGGTGTAGTGAGGCCTGACACCACAAACGGAGGGCCTTACAGTCCCTGAAAGTGCAGGTACTGACCCAACACCCCACACCCTGAAGGGTCTTATTGCACTTAGAAAATGGGCTCTTGCTGTGAGAAAATTAAAAAGAAGTATTTGAAAACATTTACAGAACAAGTTTTACATGTTAAATAGTCCTTATGCAGGAACAGTGCTGGTTCTTTCTTAGAGGGCTCTGTTGCCTGATAAATTCATGCCTTGTGACTGCTGTCAGCCAATCAGGTTACAAGAGTCTTGTAACCAATTTTCTAATTTATGTTTCAAACCATGTACTATAAAAAACTGCACATGGGAAGAAAGGCCAACTTTGACAAAATGGCAGAATTTTGGCAAAAGAGGACAAACAGGGGAAGTGGAGGAACAGCAGTCTATTTTCAAGGAGGTCATAGCAGAGGTAACAAACCTCTGTGTTAAATAGCAAAGCAAGAGAAAGAAACGACCACTTTGGCTCTTGAGGGAAGTGACCAGGAAAGTGAGAGAAAAAAGAGGGACCTTCAGAAGATACAAAGACGCACAAAGAGAAGAGGACAGGGAGCAGTATCTAGAGAGCAGAGGGAGGCAGGGAAGGCAGTCAGGAGCGCAAAGGCTAGAACAGAAGAACATATGGTATAGGCTATAACCAAAGATGACAAGACCTTCTTCAGATACATCAGCGAGAGGAAGAAGACCAGAGGTGGGATTGTCGGATAAAGAAGGAGGGAGGTGGGTGTGCAGAGGAGGTCATAGAAAAAGCAACAATATTGAACCAATACTTTTGTTCAATTTTCATAAAGGAAGGGGAAGGCAAAGGTCCACAACGCTGCAAAATAAAAGAAAAAAAGGTGGTTATGCCACTGTACAGGTCGATAGTGAGACCTCAACTGGAGTACTGGGTCCAGTTCTGGAGACCACATCCCTAGAAGAACACAGACAGACTGGAAGTGGTCCAGAGGAGGACTACAAAGATGATGCAGGGTCTGCATGAAAAGATCTATGAGGAGAGGCTAGGGGAACTCAATATGTATTCCCTGGAAGCGGGGGGGGGGTATGATAGAAACATTCAAGTACCTCAGGGATAGCTGGCCCGGAGGCGGTGGACACCACACCTTGTGTCGTGCTTGCGATCCTAGGTCGGGAACGAGCTCAGGATGTCAGAGGTCAGCCAGGGAGCACAGGATCAAGCATCTGGAGGACAGTTCTCCTCTCCTGGGGAGGGTGGGCCAGAGATCCCACCACAGTAGCGACTCCCAGTGAAGACTGGGGTTGCCAAAGCCGGGATTGCACACGCAAGGGGTGGAGGCAGTGGCAGACGCTCACGAGCAGGGTGCGGGAGTGCGCCTGGCTCGCACTGAGTGTCACTGTATGTCACGCATAGCAAAAGTGAAAAACCTCGCTGCCTGGGAGGATGATGACATGCCGAGGCACCCCACGCTCAATGTCGGACCCCACCAATCAGAGTCCCCGATATCCTCTGGCCTTCCCCCCTTCCTGCAGACCGAGATTACATGGAGCACCGAGGAAGAGGAGGAGGCCTCGCCCTGAGAGGTGCAATTCAGGGAGCCAGCTGCAAGCAGTGAGAGGGGTGTAGAGTTCCAGGGGTGGGGGACTTGAGTTGGGGGTCTCAGGCTAGGCGGGAGCAAGCCAAGGGGACAAGAAGTGGGGGGGAAGTACCTCAGGGGTATAAACAAGGTACAGGAGGGTAGCATCCTTTTTAAAAAAGAAGATGTGCAAGAACAAGGGGGCACAAAATGAAGTTGGGGGAGGTTCAAGGGTAACATGAGGAAGTACTTTTTCACTGAAAGAGTGGTGGATGCTTGGAATGGCCTCCCATAGGAGGTGGTGGGGCAAAAAACTGTTAGGGAATTTAAGAATGCATGGGACAGACATAAGGGTACCCTAGGGAAAGGAAAGAAAGGGTGAGCTGCAGATCAACTAGGATCTGTGGTTTGAAATAGGTAAGTGAAATGGGCAGACTGGGTGGGCCACATGGTCCATATCTGCTGTCAATTTCTATGTTCCTATGTTTCATACTTGAACCCCCGTGTCCCTGATGAAAGTGCAGTGAGCTGCTGTTGACCCTCCCATGCCACTGGGCCAGCTCATGAGGGGCCACTTTTTTATCATATTCTTTATTCTCCAACTGCTGACCTCTGGCACCCCACTTCTTCAGGCCTTTCAAAGAGGGCCCCCCGCAGCCCCCCAGACACATCTCTCACTCAGACTCTGCCTCCAGGCTCCCTTGTCCATGCTGCCGTTCATCATCATCTCCAGCTGGGGGCTCTCTCTGGCCATGCAGAAAAATTGAGAGCATAAGTGGGAGACCATATGTGGACAAACCTATGTGCGCAAGCATCAGTCAAGGGGGTGGAGCCAGAGGGCTGTGGGGTCAGGTGGCAAAGGGAAAGCTCCAGAATCTATCATCCAGAATACCAGGGATCCTTTACCCTTTGTTCTGGGGGCCCTTCCTCTGTTGTGCATGCACTCGGTGGCAGTCTGGAGGGAAGGTATCTGGCAGCATGTGGTCAATCACGTTACAAATAATGTCACCACAAGATGCTGCTAGTGTAGTGATGCTTTGCCCAGGAAACCCTCCCACTCTGGGAGGACTGCATTCGGTCAGATATTCTGTTTTTCATGCCAACCGCCAGGCCTGATGTCCTGGGGTCGTGGTGCAAATCCAGGTTGCCAGCGTGCCAGATCAGCCCTCACCATTTAGCACCATAAAACCAGTTACTGATAGCCACTTTTGAACAAAAGGTTAGTTACTGAGCCAGCATGTGTACTGAATTTTTGTGATGCAGCCTTGAACTGAGATCAGCTGGCCAAACAGTGCCAGACTTTTCCTGCTTTAAAGAGTACTGATGCCTCCAGAGAACTTTGAAAAACGTAACACTTAGACACATTTCAGCTTATTTTTTTCACATTAATCCTGTATTTCTTTTCCCCATTATTTAGTTCTGCAGCAAGGCTGGCTTTGGGGTTTTGGGAGCCCCCAGCAAGATTAGTGAAGTCATGGCGCCCCCTTACTGGGCCGACCTTCACCCCATGTGTTTGACTGCAGCCCATAAGCACATCATTATGTTTGCTTGCACGCATGTGCAAGAAACATAGTGCCATCATCCGAGTTTTCAGAGGTGTGTCACCCCCTCTTCCAATTCAGTCAGTGTGTTGGCAGGCGCAGCCCAGTCCTCCAATGCATGCTGGAGCTGTCTATGACAGCTCCAAAATGCAGTGGTGTACAGTTGAAAGGGGGAGCTACGCTTCATTGAGTAGTGATCAGATATCGCCTGCTCATGCGCAGCTCCCCCTACACACACACACACACACACACACACACACACACACACAAACACAAACACTGCCTTGCGCCACTGCGTGCTGCCCCCTCCATGCACACCACGTATAGCAGGGGTGCCCAATCCCCTATTGGCTGTTGCTCGCTCCCCCAAAGCCTTCCACATGCCACACTGGTGCCCACCCCAGCATGCCAACTCATGGTATAGCCGACGGGGTGCCCAATTCCCCGTCGGCTCCACTGTCCCCAGCGTACAGGGTGCTACGCTGGAGCCCACCCCAGTGTGGCAATAGATGCTATGGCCACGGGGTGCCCAATCCCCGCCGGCTCCACGCCCCCAACCAGTCGTCCTGTGCCACGCTGGGAGCCCACCCCAGCGTGGCAAACCCGCCATTTAAAAAAAAAACTACCTGTAAAGAAAAACGGTCCCACGCAGTCTCCCTGCCCCCACAACCCGCACCCACCCACTGCGCACCTGCCTCCCCCCCACCCCCACCCCATCCTACCTCCGGAGTCCGGTGCCATGATCTTCTGTGGACTGGAACACGCCTGCACTCTTCAAAGCCGACTGCTAACTGAGGAAATGCCGGTAAGCTGTATAATGGGATAGATAGGGTTTTTCAACTTTGCTGCATATCTCAGGCATTTTTGAATTTTTGCACCAAATTTTCAACATGGGGTTTTGGGACCTTTTCATGAATGATGTCACTGTCATGGCATTACTCGGGCCCGAAGAGTGATTTCGCAGCCACTGTGTGAAATCACCTTTCCGGAAGGATTAACGAAACAACATTGCCAGTGTTCATAAGGTGGGCTCTTAAAAAGCCTATTTTGAAAATTTGGTGGAAAAATTCCTAAAAATGACTGTTTTACAAGCATGCGTTGCGCAGTTCCTACGCACGCTCATAAGTTCGCGAATTTTCAATATTGTCATTCCAGATTTTCAACATTGCCATTTTACCACACCTTCTTATGAGCAGTACAGCTGTCATTTTTCACATCTCACCCAAAATGTGTTTCCCCCCATGTAGCGCACAATGGCACAGTCGGTGTGCGAAATCAATGTATGGGACATATTAATAAAATCACAGTGACACTGTTCATGAGCAGACGTCTTAAAATGGCTATGTTGAAAATTTGGTGAAACAATTCCTAAAAATGACTGTTTTACGAGCGTGCGTTGCGCAGTTCCTACGCACGCTCGCAAGTCTGCAAAATTTCAATATTTTCACTCCAGATTTTCAACATTGCCATTTTACCACACCTCCTTATGAGCAGTACAGCTGTCATTTTTCACATCTTGCCCAAAATGTGTTTCCGCCCAAGTAGCGCACAATGGCGCAGTCGATGTGCGAAATCAATGTATGGGACACATTAAGAAAATCACAGTGACACTGTTCATGAGCAGAGGTCTTAAAATGGCTATGTTGAAAATTTGGTGAAAAAATTCCTAAAAATGACTGTTTTACGAGCGTGCGTTGAGCAGGTTCTATGCATGCTCGTAAGTTTGCGAAATTTAATATTTTCACTCCAGATTTTCAACATTGCCATTTTATTACACTTCCTTATGAACAGTACAGCTGCATTTTTCATATGTCGCGAAATGCGTTTTAGACATGTAGCGCACAATGGTGCTGTTGGTGTCTAAGCAATGTTTGGGACAGATTAAGAAAATCACAGTTACACTGTTCATGAGCAGAGGTCTAAAATGGCTATGTTGAAAATTTAGTGACAAAAGTCCATAAAATGACTGTGTTATTTAGTGAGCATTGGCGCAGTTTCCACGCACCCTCATAAGTTCATGACTTTGTAATATTTTCAGTCCAGATTTTCACCAGTGGCATTTTCCACACTTTCTTATGAACAGTACAGCTGTCATTTTTCACAACATGGCGGAAGTGTGTTTCACACTTCTCAGCGCAGAAGACTGCGTGGTCGCTGTGGGAAATCATTGGTGGGACAGATAAAGAAAATCACAGTGACACTGTTCATGATCGGAGGCACCAAAATGCCTGAGTTGACAATCTGCTGTAAAAAATCCCCAACCTAATTATATTACGGGTGTGCATTGCACAGTTTCTATGTACGCTCGTGACTTCACCATTTTTTTTTGTATTTTTACTGCAGATTTGCAACATTGCCATTTTTTACACTTCCCCATGAACAGTACAGCTGTCATTTTTTACATCCTGTTCAGAATGTTTTTGCACCTGTGGTGCTAAATGCCGTAGTCACTGTGCATAAGCAGCTTTGACTAACAAACTTATATTCCCCCCTGTTCACGAGGTGGGGTCACAAAAAACATGTTGAAAATTTGGAGTGAAAATACCAACGAATGCCTGAGGTATTAGGGTTTCCAACCATAACGCCTACCCTGTAGAGAATGACAGGCATCAGGGGTGTGACTTGGGATTCTTGCCTGTAATGCTCATACCATTCCACAACCTGCAGCCAGTGAGAGGCATCGAGGTATGCCTTGGACTCTTCAGCCCCAAAGTTCACCCCATTCTCCTATATCGCACCCATCTCACCGTATTTCCTAATGGAATGGGGTGCGCATAAGGGCCAAAGACCCCAAGGAACACATCACACTTGTCAGTCTCTGCAGAGTAGGGTGTGGTGAAATGGCGTGGCCTTTATGCCTGACAACCCAAAGGCACACCCCAATGCCTGTCACTTTCTGCAGGGTGGTGGTGGGGTGGGCTTCAGTTCAATACTTCACTGCCATTCCTATTACGTAGCTCTGTAACTTCTACACTACCACTGCCAATGCCAGCCAGCAAGCAAACATTCGGCATTGACAAATGCTTGTTTTATTTTACTTTCATTACAACCAGCAGCGTATTTCAAGTTTTTTAGGAGGAGACAGCAGTGTTACTCCTTGGAGCTCTTCTTTCCATTCCATCCATTGCAGCCCACTTGCCCTTATTGCTAGGTCAGAGCTTGGTGGGCCATTTTTTTTTTGACGTCATGATGCCACATCAGAAGGAGCTGCACAGCCATTTGTTGCTGTTTTAAGAAGATAATAACATAGAAAAAATAAAAATAATTCAGTGTTCTGGTTCCCCCCCTCCCTCAAGCAGGGGGGCCCCCAGTGACTGCAGGGTTCGCTGGTACCTAAAACCAGCTATGTTCTGCGGTAATAAACTTAAAAACAGGATATTTGATTCTCAAGAGTTCATCCGCTCCTATTGCTTAATCCCCACCTGATGTCACAATACTCTGATTGTGACATCACAGTTACTCCCATGGCAACAGACTGTGACAACACAACAGAGAATTATGATTTCAAGTAAGGACCAAGCTGTATGGGCAGAGATGAACGATGCAAAAAGTTCCACTGTAATAGATAAGGGGGAAGAGAAATCTACAGAAAATATATAATATGCAAGCTGTGTTGTGTCTAAATATAGGGCAGGATTTACAAAGGACATGCGTTTGGCACATCTCGGATGCCGCGGCACAAATGAGATGCGCCGAGCACCAACTGTGGTAATCACAAAGGATGCACCGGGGGATGACCCTGGCGCATCCCCTTTGTATATACCACAATTGCGCCCAGCCTGGGATGTGTCAGCGCAACCCCCTGGTTGGGCTGCGAATCCAATGGGGCAGTGCATTGCATGATGCGCTGTGCCCAAAGTTGATATTCAGTGACAGCAACATGCAAATGTTGCCATTAGGCATGTACGGTGCAATGGGGCCATTTGCATGTCATTATGGCCCCCATTGCATGCGCTGTGCAGGGATGCGCTCAGCCAAATGTGCCAGGCATCCTACTAGGGCTGAGGTCCACACACAGAGCCCCATCTCATCCAGAAGAACCCCCCCACCTTCCCTGGGTGACCACATCCCGCGCACACCTGGTCATATCCCTGGTGGCCCAGTGTCCCACCCTACCTGCCCGAATTCCCCACTGTATGCCACTTACTGTGACGGTTGTTGAAATAACTCAGACCCCCCCACCCTGCCTGCATCTCCATTATAATGATAAGCCTCTGTGCAGGATAATGTGGCAACCCCAGAACCCACCTCCCACCCCAGCACGCAGCACCAGCATCGGCACTCCATAAGATCCTCCCCCAGGATCCCAGCAGACCTCCCACTCCCCACCCACTCAGGCAACCCCTACCCACCCTGCTCCCCTTGTCCCAACATATTCCCACAGTCCCAGGCAGCTCAACCCACCCTCACACTGCCACGGCTGCCCGCCGACAGAGCCGTCTGTGAATGACAGCTACTGTACACCCTGCAGCCCATTGTTGGACCCTGTCGACCAATGGGCTTGCAGATGTGTACTGTACACCGTCATCTACAGAGCTCTAGGTCGGGTGGGAGGGTGGGTCTGATATTACCATTATCATCACCGCAAGGGAGCGGCATTGTAATGGAGATATGGGTGAGGTGGGGGGAGGGTTCTTGTTAATACAACAGCCGCTGCAGGGAGTGGCATTATAACGGAGATGTGGGAGGGGAGAGGGGCCACACTGGACTGCCAGGGTGGGCAGGCTGCCGTGCTGCTGTCTGCAGTACAGCAGCCTGCCTGTGGGTGGCAATCCATTTAAGTCTACTTATTACAGACTTATTTTTAGGAGGTGCATCTCCGGACTTGCCCTGGGGATGCGCCTCCATGTTGGGCTGTGAATGGGGCTATGCACCACATGCATGGGCACGCCCCCTGCACAGCCTCTCCAGATGCGCCGTATATCATTATGGGTGGTGTGTAGCACGTCGGGGATGCGCCGGTGCATCGGACCCCTTACAGAATCGTGCCAGTGCACAATTCGGGGATGCGCCGGTGCATCTCGGATGTGCTGGGCACATTCCCTTTGTGAATCCTTCCCATTATGCTTTCCAAAGTGATTCCAGAGGTGTTGGCAGATCTTTTAGCTGGAACACGGCTAGTAAACCCTGTGTGTGGCCCCCCCCCCCCCAAACCACTCCAGTTATTTTCAGAGGTCAAATGTCACTGTTTTCTTGCTCTGTTGGAGTGACTGTCTCTAAAATCAAGAGCTGACATTTACCGGAGAACTCTGCAGCTGAGCAATTAAGTGTCTGACACGCACTCAGTAATAACACTGTTTGTCAAAATTAAAGTTTGAGTTTAAACAACACTTTAAAAAAATCTATACCAAGGCCTTCCAACAGTGAGCACATAAGAGATGTCTAATTGCAGCATCAATGAACTTGTTTGATGCTGGATTTCAAGGCTGTTTATCTGAGGATTGCAGTTCTCAGTGAGGTACAGCCTTATCGACAGAACTAAAGGTTTTTCTCGAGCAAGCGTGAAATTCTGTAAAAGACCTCTGTATAGGTGACCTAGGGTTGCGTGCTGCACACAGCCTGCACTGTACAAGGTATCAATTATCTTATGAAACAGGGAATGCCAACGTGAAACTGGCCATCAATACAGCCAGTTTCAGAGGGGCAGCCTTCAAGCCATCACCACTTCATTGGGGAGGGGGATGAAGGGGCATAGCCTCTTGGGGTCAAAGCCCCAAAGCATTTATGACCATCCCTGACCGTCTGTAATAACCTTGGTACTCCCAAGATCCCAAGTCTTGGTTTGTTTGAAGTCTGGGGGCTTTAAGTTACTCTATCAACACCTCTGTTGGCAGGGAGGGGAGGGGGGCAGCTTTCACACATACACCCATCCCCGTCCCTACCTCTGAAACATGGTCTGAGTCCCAGCAACCTCAAAAGAAAGTTGAAAAAGTATTATCAGTTTATCAAGATGTTTAGCCTGCAAGTTGTACTGAATTTAGAAACATATATACAGAACTTCTGCAGCGTTGCCATTTAGGAGGCTGAAATGCTGGGTCGCAACATATCTGTCAGACGTGGGGCCCTATGACTAACAGAGTGGTCCATCTTGATGCTTTGGAGCTGGCTTGTGCAGCTATTGAGTGTCACCAGGGTCACTGATCCAGGAAATGTACCTGCCTCATGGAAGGGTGTGTGCAGAGCCAGCCTTAGCACAGTGAAAACTGTGCAGCCACACAGTCCCAGAGCAGAGGGGCCCCCATGAAGCTTCCACTGTCCAGTCAGCCACATTTATTCCTGGGTTTGTGTCTCTCTGTAGAGTTTTCTCCAGACTATCACTGATCTGTGTGTCACCCCACCCCTTACAGATCCTATTCGAATTCCCTGCCGTTCCCAGATCCAAGATGCAGTCAGTAAGTATATATTATATGTGTTGACTGCTGGTGATCCCTTGCATTTTGTTGGCTGTTTACTTTTGTGAGCGCGAGTTACCTTGTTCAAGTTGCGGATAATCAACTCTTCCTTGAGTGTTCAGTATTTGGCGTCCCTGCCTGTCACTCTGTGCATATTTATTCTGCTTATCATCAGTGTTTGGAAATCTGTAACTCCCGTGCGCCTTCACCCCTTCCCTTACTGCAAGAATTTGACTCTGATTACAGAGACTAGCTCATAAAATGGAGAACCTGGGCATTAAGTGGTTGTGTAAGGAAACATGCATTAGAAACTGGTTGCAGGACTGGGATGAAAGGGTTATAATAATGGTACTCTATCCACGTGGAAACAAGTGACCAGTGGCGTTCTGGCAGTTTCCGTGTTAGGGCCTACGCTGATCAAAATGTTTAAAAGCGATCTGGATGATGGTACCAGTAGCTGGGTTCAGGTTGCCAAGTTCATAGATGACACCAAAACTGGAAAGTTAATTGAGTCTCAGCTGGAGATTAAAGAGCCACTGACGACTCGAGAAGAACTTTGGAAAATGTAATATCGGGACATAAAGCAGCTTATATTTCTCAAAAGCTACGTATTTCTTATCCCCGTTATTCATTACTGAGGTCACGTGCATGAAAACATGGTAGTTGTTCCTTGAGGGTTCATCAGCTCCTACTGCTTCTTCCCAACCGGATGTCAAATTCCTATTTCATTTCATTCTATTTAAAAAAAACAAAAACATTTTAACACTGTCTCTACCCAGTCATCCCTGCATTCTCAATTTTCTGTTCCCGGAATATGGACCTCTACTGGTAATAAAAAAACAAAAACTTTTTTTTTTTACAAACTGCCATCTTTTTTCAATACATTACCAGTATCCATATCCAATATCAACAATTCTGTAACTTGTTTTAGACATGCACTAAAACAATACCTTTTTGCTAACTGTCAGTGCAAATGTTTGCTTGGATAGATTTAGTTGTTTGTGTAATTGTATATTTAGATTGTTTGTTTTATATGTTTCATCTATTGTTTGTGTTTTTGCTATACATTCTGGTCGCCATTGAAAATGGGTCTTTGGCCCATGGTCCTACCAGATTTTAAATAAACACCAACAAACAGTCCTACCAGATTTTAAATAAACACCAACAAACAAACAAACAATCCTACCAGATTTTAAATAAACAATACCAACAAATTAACAAACACAAACAACTCACATACAAAGCTGGTCTCTGACACTCCTCTCCACATAAAGACACGAAAGTAATACTGTACGTTCTTCCACTGGTACAGCTATATTAATAAGTAGCCAAAAGGTTAAAAACACTCCACATGTACACCCACTGAAAACTCAGACGTTTCAAGCCATCCTGGCTCTTTTTTCCAGGAGTGACACATACACACAAACAAACAAATAATACTCTGCTTGTGACATCACAATCATTCCCATAACAGACTGTGATGTCACAACACAGCATCATAACTTCAAGTAGGGAATAAGCTACAGATGCAGATAAACTCTAAGGGATAAAGATCTTGTTTTTGTGATAAATTCTTCAGAAATAAATAATGGAGAGGAGAAATCTATAGAAGATAAATGAAATACAGGCAGAATTGTATTTAAATATTATGTTTTTCAAAGTTTTCCTAAAGGCATCAGCTGTTCTTCAACAAAAATGCAGAGTGACCTCGACATGCTCCAGAAATGGGCAGAAAAATGGCATGTGAACTTCAACAGTGAAACATGCAAGCCAGCCCAGTGGGAGAGTGGTTGCACTTCCACCCCCACACCGGTGACCCGGGTTCATAAATGGACACGGGTCGCTAGGTGGGCCGACAGGGTGAGGAAGGACTGAACACCTGATTGTAGCTTTCCTCCCTTGGGGAGGGAGGCATCAGCTCTGCTGCAGATGCTGCCACCTGATGGAGGCCAGGGGACAGTGCAGTGGTGCAACACTCTGAGGGGGCAGGCTGGAGCGTGACGAGCTGGCACACACATCCCTATGCTGCAGCTAAGGGGAGAAAATTAAGCAAAAAATGGGCAGCATCCCACCTTCCCTCCCCCCACACACACACACAGGGTCTCGCACGTCTGAAATGGCTGATTAGTCATGAACTGACATTCTGTGCAAGTGGTGGATAACCAGTCAGTCCGTGAGAAGGACAGTGATGGGGCTGGGGGGTGCTGTCAGGCAGACCGGGGGGGAGAATAAAATACTGATTGAAGAAAAAAAACCACAGAAACATGCAAAGTGATGCATCCAAGCTAGAAGAATATAAAAGCAAAATACCACCTAAAGATCACAGAGCTTGCTGAAACTCCACAAGACAAGGAGCTGGGACTTATGATCAGCAACAACTTTAAATGGGGACCACAGTGTGTGAGGCAGCAGCTAGCAATATAAAGAAAATCATGGAGTGTGGCAAGAGAAACATCAATTGAGAGACATTGTAATTAGGGTTGCTCGAAATCCACCAAATGGAATTGGATTCATTGAATTCTGATCTGATTTTAGATTTTCAGAACTGCAGTCCGAAAATCTGAATTCCTAAAATTAATAGAAAGTTCATGTTTGGAATTCAGATTTAGGATTTTGGAAAATCCAAATCTGATTCCAATTATGAGATCATGTTAGGATTTAAAGTGTAATCGGATTAGGAATCACAGTTTCGTAACATCCTAAACAGTCCATTTGGATTGGAATCTGTGGGTTTCGAGCAACTCTAATTGTAAGGAGTCTGTACAGATAACTGGTCAGACAGCACCTTAGGTATGGTGTAGGTCTCCATATCTAAGGAAGGATATCAACAGGATTTGGAAGGTGTGGAGAAGAATGACCAAGGCAGTTAAAGACTTGGGAAACATGGGCTAGGAAGACTGACTGGCATACTGGGACTGTTCTCCACGGAGAAGAGAGGACACGGGGGAAACACAATTATAGTATTCAGCTACCTGAAAAGGATGATGCCATCAGATCAACTGCAGCTCTACCGGGTGAACAAGGACAAGAGGACACTCCATGTCTTTGAAAGGAGACGGATTCAAAGAAAATATCAGGAAAAATGACTTCACAGTATGAGTGATGGACACTTGAAACAGACTTCTAGTACAAGTGGTGCAGCCGATTCTGTTTTCACCTTTACGCTTCAACTAGATACTGTAAGTACCTTGAAGAAAAGAGGTGAAAGTGTGTTTGGACTGAGCTGGTGAGGGAAAGAACTAGATGGGCCAGTGGTATTCCATGCATATGAGGGAATGTCCAGGATTGGAATCCTGACCGGTTTATCCATCCTTAGTAGATACCTATATATCCGACAGTCAGTAATAACTCCCCCATGAATATTTGCTTTTCAGTGCAAAGGATTCTCGATCAGAAGCCAACTCATCTCTGACAGCCAAGCGACTGACTCCTATCAGTGTAAGCAAACCAACACATCAGGGAGAAAAGCTGGAGAGAGACACATGGCATAAAAAAAATAAAAGATGAACACAAAATGGAACTTATTTTTTATGCCCCAGCCAACAGCAGGTTCACACCATGCAGGTGAAGTATAGTGTCCCTAGAGTAAATGAGGACAGAGCCTGGGTTGGCTAGCTGCCTTGTTCTGATGCACACACCATCCCCAACTACCTTTCATGTGTAAACACTCTCAATAATTCAGCACCCTGCTCCCTTCCCATGTCAACGATCTCCCAGTCTTCAAAGCTGCTTCCATTTTGGCACACCATAAATATTAAATTAATCAGCAAGCAACTGCTAAAATAAGAGAGAATTTCACGGTCTGCATAACCTAGATTTAAAAACACTTTTTAAGGTACAAAAAAGTAAGCGCTAAGCCATTTGATTTATTTTTTCCTCCTATTGGGGTTTTAGATCTAGGCGGAACCAGGGAGAATGTCAACTGTACCTTTTACTGTCCCTTAAAGGTACAGAATCAACTTTTCCCTCAGAAATGAAAAATGAGCTTCACAAACCTAATAATAGTGCATTTGCTGACTGTCACTCTATGGATTTGGAACTCTGATCATGCGTGCTAACGTGCTTATCTGCCTTACTCTAAGGCTGTATGATCGAATCTTGATAGTGACACCTGGGTCAGGTTTCACAACTGCAGCAACTGAGAATAGATGGCACATCAAAGCTCTGATCCACTGTTTAGATTATTTGGATGGCAGGGGCTGTGCCTTTCCTAAATGCAACACTCAATTGCCCCGCATTAAGAAGGACATCCCTCATGTTATCCCTCAGCACTGCTCTGTCCCACATTTGTCACACATGGAAAAGCTGCTGCCCACACCAAGATGTACTTTAAACTTTGGCCTCAAAAGCAGCAATTCATAATACTCTCTGCTGCTAAATCACAATTTAATTTTGAACAAATAAAAGCACTAGTTTCAACATTGTTCTAAACTTGTATCTGCATGTTTGAAATATGTACCACACTGAGAGGGCCATCATCCCATATTTTCCCACATTTCAGTGCGACAAGGTTGAGAGCTATGTTATTTGCGTGGTATACTCAGGTGTGGTTCAGTGATACACAGTCATGCATGGGATGGTTGTTCTGGCAGGTATCTGGTGAAAACGGCATCAGAAGAATAGCACAGTCAAAACTGCACTGACATTACAGTGTGCGCAGTTTCAGAGCTAGTTTATTTATACTGGTGCATTTTTTAACCACACTCATTTTCTGGTATCCGCGCCACACAATTTTTGACCATGCCATTTTTTCGACACAGTTTTGACCTAGTCCCATTCTCTCAGAAGCTGTTTATCACTCTGAGTCCAGCTTCTGACAGGCCTGACCTGCCCCCAGACAGGACATAAATTTGTTCCTACAATGTGTGAGAGCACTGCACAGTAAAAGAAGGTGACAAGACTTTCTATAGATACATTAGTGAAAGAAGAAAGTCCAGAGAGGTTATTGCTAAAATCAAAGGGGATAAGGGGGCATGTGAGGAGGAGGACCATGTAAAAGCATCTATCCTAAACAGATACTTCTGCTCAGTATTTACTGAAGAGAAGATAGGGTAGGGCCCACAGCTCAGCACCATGGACACAGGGGAGAAGGAAGAGGGAGGTGTGCACTAGTCCCTTCACAAAAGAAAGGGCCCTACAAGAGCTCGATAAGCTCAGGGTGGACAAGGCAATGGGACCAGATGGCTTATATCCCGGGGTACTAAAGGAGCTAAGGGTGGAACTAGCAGAGCCATTATCAGAACTGTTTAGTGAGTCTCTGAGCACAGAAGAGGTCCCAGAAGACTAGAGAAGGGCTCATGTGATCCCGCTCCGCAAGAGTGGTAGTAGGGAGGAGGCAGGGAACTACAGACCAGTCAGTCTTACCTCAGTAGTGGGCAAGATTATGGAGGCACTCCTTAAGGAAAGGATAGTGCAACGACTGGAATCCATAGGCGCACAGGATCCAGGACAGCATGGGTTTACAAAAGGAAGGTCCTGTCAAACTAATCTCATAGATTTCTTTGACTGGGTAACCAGAGTCGTGGACCAAGGGGGAGCAGCTGATGTTGCCTACCTTGACTTCAGCAAAGCCTTCGATACTGTTCCACATAGAAGATTGATTAATAAGCTGGGTAGGCTCAGGGTAGGTCAGAATTTGGTCAACTGAGTGGCAAACTGGTTGACAGGCAGAAAACAGAGAGAGTGGTGGTAAGCGGTATACAGTCAGAAGAGATGCAGGTCACAAGTGGGGTACCTCAGGGATCAGTCCTGGGGCCAGTCCTCTTCAGTATCTTCATCAGTGATACTGCAGATGGACTGGAGGGTAAGGTTTTTATCTTTGCAGATGACACCAAGATTTGCAACAGAGTAGATGATCCAGATGGGGTGGGAAGAATGAGAAGAGATCTGCATAAACTAGCAAAATGGTCAGAAGAGTGGCAACTGGGGTTTAATGCAAAGAAGTGCAAAATCATGCACATAGCGGAAGAGAAACCCTGAAGCCACCTATAGGCTGGGAGAGGAGTTGCTGGCAGCCACAAGGGAAGAAAGAGACTTGGGCATCATCACCACCAATGACCTGAAATCATCCAAGCAGAGCCACTAAAGCAGTAGGTAAAACTAGAGGGATGTTGGGCTGTATTAGTAAGGGTATCACAAGTGGAAGAGGGTAGTAATAATCCCTCTTTACAAGACCCTGGTTAGGCCCCATCTGGAGTACTGCGTGCAGTACTGGAGGCCACACCTTCACAAACACATTAACCAAATTGAGGCAGTCCAAAGAAGGGAAACCAAAATGGTGCAGGGACTGCATCAGAAAACATACGAGGACAGATTAATGGAGCTCAAATGTATACCTTGGAGCAAAGGAGGGAGAGAGGTGATATGATCGAAACATTCAAACACCTTAAGGGCATTAACAAGGTGAAAGAGTCTAACATGTTTCAATATAAGAAAAATAGCAGGACAAGAGGACACAGCATGAGATTAGAGGGAGGCCGATTAAGGGGTAATGTGAGGAAGTTCTTTTTCACAGAAAGGGTTGTGGATGCATGGAACGGCCTACCTCAGGAAGTGGTGGCTATGAATACAGTGCAGGGCTTCAAACAGGCATGGGATAGGCATACGGGAGCAATACAGATGAGTATGAATAGATAGGCTATAGGCAGAACAAAGGCCGATGGCACATTCATAAGGTAGAAAAAGAAATGGGCAGACTGGATGGGCCTTGCGGTCCTTATCTGCCGTCAACTTCTATGTTTCCATAAGGTAATCTGTACTACAAAATCCACCAGAGGGCACTAGAAGGCACCTTAAAACTATATTATGCCAGCCAGCCCATTGGCGCAGCAGTAGTGCTACCGCTCGTGATGCCGGTGACCTGCATTCAGGAACGAGCATGACTCATCAGGGGCCAGCTGGAGAGGAAGGATCAAGCATCCCATGGACTGCTCTTCTTCCTCGGGGGACGGACTCCTGCTGCGGGACTGCTACCTGGTGGAGACCAGGTCACAGCACAGTCGGGGGCACATGACAGGGGAGGGGCAGCTACGAGATATCCTGGTATAGAGGTTTGCCACTCCACACATAAATGCTTGCATCACTACACACAGTGCCACTGGGGAGAAAACCAGATGGAAAATGGATGGGCTGCTCTACTTCTGCACCCCCCCCCCCGAGGCCCTCATATGACTGATGTGGCTGGCCACCTACCACACTGTGGCTCTGGGCAAGCAGTGAATGACCAGGAAGTCTGCGAGCAGGTTGGTAATGGAGCTGGAGGGTGGGGTGTCACTGGGCAGACCCATAGGCGGAAATATTCTGATTGAAAAAAATATATATTATGCTGGTGTTAAAGCATTTGTGATGCACTTCCCACTGCACGATATATACAGCCCTGTCCCCTCTGGTAGCTATCCCATTACTGGCCATTTAAGGCATATCTTCAATTGTTTTTTTACTACCTTACTGTCCATCGCTTAATATACAGCAAAAAGCTGCCTGCAGCCATCTAATGGGGATTGTCATACTTGTGCTGCACACTCTATGCTGAGCACTGCCAATAGCTGCCATTAGGTGGCAGCACTCATTAGTATAGAGCATGCAGTGAAAGCACGATGCTACCTGTGCGATGGCCACAGGCAGGTATTTGCATCAGAAGTTATGGCAAGGAATAATAAAGTAGAAAAAAGGTTTTTAGTGATCAGGAAACAATTAAAGATATGCCTTAAATTGGCAGTCGGGGAGGTAGCTAGCAGCATGGGAGGGCTGTATGTTATAGGCAGTTCTCCTTTAATGTAAGTAATAACACACTCCAGGGAGTGCGCTAAAGCATTTGTGATGCACAGTGCAGGGGTTTTGTGAAGCATGAGATTGTAGATTTAGGGTCCTTACACGTCTGGAAAGTGCAAAGCAAATGTTTTATTGTACACCCTCAAGTGTATTATTGGGCTCTTAAAATGGATTTTGTGGGCGAAAAAAATTTTTTTGGGGGTAGAAAGGAGATCCGACATCTGACCATACATCAACAGTATTTTAATGCATAGCCAGGCAACATGTCTCAACCAATAGGATTACTGTATTTGTTCTTGCCATTTAATATTGTTTAGTAGATTATATTAGCTTTCCATTTATATTAGCTATATTAGCTGAAAGCAAAGAACCACTTATATAAACAGACCGCAAATATAATCTGCCATGCTAACTGTTCTCCAGCAGTAAGCACTGAGCGCTAATTATATCAGGTGCTAATATGTACAACCGGCGTCATCGCGTTAAATAGAACAGGTGCTAATACTAACTGCTATACAGTAAATATGAATAAAATGCCCTTTCTCTGCAGCGTACCATCTCGTTACCCTTTATCCCATCTCCAGTTGTCTATGAGTGATAGAGGAGCTCTCAGCACAGGCAGGCGTGGTTGTACAAAGCGATTCACGTACTGAAGGGAAACGGTGCTTCAGTACTCTATAATCTCCAGCATACAATGTTGCATTAGCACACTGATCAAATGGTTTTCATAACACCCAAAGAACTGAGCATACATCCTCCTTGAGAGGATAAGCCTGGGAAAGGACATTGCTCTACAGTTTTCCAGTCTCATAATAATCTGGCAAGCAGAGGGTTTTTTAACATACAAACAATGCATTGGGGGAATAACACCGGATTACTAGTGAGCCTTCCTAAAAGCATTACTCCAAATGTGTTTATTTCTTCCAGTAGTATACTGTAACAAAAACAAAACAAAAAAGATACCATAGCAGGTGGCATCTCTGCAGAATACTGACAATGCATCACAATAACTGCATGATGGTGGTGTCTGCCAGACTGGCAGTACAGGAGACGAAATAACTACAGTATGTACTGGCGTGCAGTAGCAGCCACAGACACTGCCAGATATTTCCAGAAATTTCTGTGATAGTTCCAGAAATATCTTATGCTTTCTCCATTTCCACAGTAGGGGCAGCAGAGAGAAACCCTTTAGAAATTTTGTGAAATATCTGGAAATAGCTACCAATGTCTGTGGCTACTACTGTAACACAGGGCACCCACATAGCAGGCTTCCCTGCTCTCACCAATGCGCACCATGGAAGCCCCCTCACTAGTAGGTGAGATGGTAGTTTTTGCATTCCACATTTGTTTTGTTAGGCCATGCACACTCTGGTGCAGGCAGTTTTGTGAAATGGATACCTGCATACTCAGAACACAAGTAAATCCCACCGCAACTCATTTCATATGGGCCAGCGACCAGACTGCAGACTGATGTTCAATACACCCAAACTTTCCCACCACTGTACTCTATACTCCAAAATGGGCATCCTGTCACCACAGTAATGATGGACCTACTTGTGGTATAATTTACTCTTTAATATACTCAACAAAGAAGAGCCAGAGACATTGTATAGTCTCTTACAGACACATAATGCACACTACAGTCTACATTCTGCTACCACAAAGATTGTCATTCTCAGTTTACACCGGATCAGATGTACACGCCTGTTCAAAAGGCGATATCAGTTTGGGCAAAGCATCATGGGCTTGCCTTGCACAAGGATTTGCATACCAATGATGCCTTACACAAAGATTTGCATACCCATGATGCCTTACACAAGGATTTGTATACCCATGATGCCTTATACAAGGATTTACATACCCATGATGCTTTTCACAAAGGATTTCCTTGTCCATGATGCCTTGCACTAGGCCCAGGGCTTCAAAGCGTATGTATTTGGAAGAGATGCACAAAAACTACAGATATTAGGATACTCCAGCATCCAAGTCAATGGAAATCCAACAAACAGACAGCATAGGATAGGGGTGGAGGGTGGGGGCAGTGACAGTCACAAGACAGGAAAGAGACCCTGAGGTTATCATAGACTCTGAGGACCTCAAAGTGGCAGGGCAATGTGAAAAAGCAGTGGGCAGAACAGCAACAAGAGTTCATGCTAAGGCTACACTCCAAGATAAAAGAAACAACTCCCAAACATTTGGTTGTCTGATTCAAATAACATATTCATTTGTTTGTTAAAACTGCATGGTGCAGCACTAGCACAGAACGCCAAAAGTTTTTGAACACAGACTCGAGCTCTTTCTCATGCCTTGAGAAAGAACATGATTGTATGCTCGAAAATGTTTGACATTTTGTGGTAGTGCTATACCATGCAGTTTTAACAAACAAATAAATGTGTTATTTGAATCAGACAACCAAATGTTTTTTTTTTTATCCTGGAGTGTAGCCTTAGCATGAACTCTTATTGCTGTGTTACTATTTTTATGTTCGGAGCTTGGCTGTTATCTGGTTGCCACTTGTTTTACTCTTGCTTACTCTTACCTGCTTACTTACCAAAAAGATCCTCCTCGGTCTCATGCCACCTAGTGTTAGGACACTCCTTACTACCTTCAGTGGCACTCAGCAAACGCGTGGTGCCCAATCTCTAACCTTTCAGGTTCCCAGATGTCGTACCTCCATGTGTCAGCGGTCCTTTAACTATAGAGCTCCTCTATGGTTCAATTCCCTCAATAAAGAAGCACTTTCCTCTGCTACACTTGGACCCTTTAAAAGGAATCTCAGACTTTACCTCACCTCTTCCACTCAGTGTGACTGTTTCTCTGAAAAGAGTTTACTCTAAACACCTCCCAGCTCACTCATATCCCACAGCCCGCCCTTTCCCTAGTTACATTCTCTCTGGTACCGGGCCTTCTTCGTGACCCCTTTCCTGCTACCCTTCTCCACTGGTACAAGACATCTTCCCCCGCCTACTGACAAGCCCATTAACCTGCCTACTTCCTCTTCCACCCCCCAACCCGTCTCACACCTACATTCTTATTTGCTCCTAATGCCCTCTATCTCTTATTGTTACCTCAGCAGGCTGCCTACTCAAGCTGCTTGCTGTATGCACATTACCTCAAAGTGTGTTGTAACTGTATAATTTTGGTTTATTGTGCATTCTTTTACTACCTTTGTATGTATGTTGCCCCTCATCCTCTGACGTGGAACCTTTGTACACAAGCAGTTTGTGCTCAAAGGTATTTGTAATCCTAGAATTTAATAAAATAAAAAATTAAAAAATAAAGCAGTGGGTAGGGCTACTTCCTTACTTCCATCATCCCTAGTGTAAAATTAGCAAAAGTAATCATTAAGGATGGTGTCCTTTTGCCCATCCTCCACTTATCACCTTGCCCCCTTCAGCTAGCCTTGCGATTCCCCCCAAGTCAGAAGACTGGTCTTCTTCTGCCATCATTGTCTTATGTTTCTATGCTACTGGGATGCTGGGGTACATAGGGAAGGGTATCTCCCGCAGGATGAGGGAGGTGGTGTTGCCACTGTACCACTTACTGGTGAGACCCCACCCGGAGTTCTATGTCCAGTTTTGGAGACCACACCTCAGGAAGGACATAGACAGAGACCTACCAGTACCTCACAGGGATGAACAGGGTGCCGGGGGGGTCTCTTTCAAAAGAGAAAGAGCACCAGGACCAGGGGGCACGTGATGAAGCAGGAGGGGTGTGGGGGAGTTCAAAAGAGAGGTGAGGAAATACAGGTTACTCACCTGTAACAGGTTCTAGGAATGGTATATGTTGTTCATCCACACTGTCTGGCAGGTTCCTTGCCGCTTTAAATCTTGCCGGAAGGTCTTCAAGCTGGCTCCTCCCACTCACCCGGTGGTAAAACCTCGGCTCCGCCCCCATGACACCAGATCTAGCCTGCTGGAAGCCAGGTTGTGCGTCGAGGCCGGGAGGCGGGTGTGTGGATGAACAACATATACCATTCCTAGAACTCCTGTTACAGGTGAGTAACCTGTATTTCTAGGGACATGGATATGTTGTTCATCCACACTGTCTGGCAGACTCCTAGCAGTTCTCCGGGAGGAGGAAGGCAAGGCGCACACCCCCTACTTAGGAAATAATGACTGGAGAACCGAGGCCCCAAAACCAGCATCCCGGCGTGACTCAAGGTCGATGTGGTAATGGGTGATGAAGGTGTGTGCTGACTTCCAGGTAGCAGCCCTGCAGATTTCCTGGATAGGGACGTCCCTGGAAGCAGCCACCGATGCAGCGGTATGGTGGGTAGAATGAGCTCTTATCCTCTGGGAGCTCCATACCGCCAACCTACAGCAGAGATCTATGCAGGAGGTGACCCACCTGCCTATCGTCCGCTTGGCTGCAGGTCTGCCAGGTGCGGCTTCAGCGTAGAGTGACAAACAGCTGGCGAACCTCTCCCGAACTTCAGCCGTCGCTCCTTGCAATAAGCGGCGGTCTTCAAGGGTCCAAAGTATGGAGCCTATATTCGACCTCCGAGGTGTGATTGGGGTAGAACACCGCAGAGTCAAACCTGGTTAAGGTGAAACTCCAACACCACCTTCGGAAGGAATTTCGGTGGGAGCAGGACAACCTTGTCCCTGTGGAAGACCAGATAAGGAGAGTCGATGGAAAGCGCCTGGAGCTCTCCCATCCTTCTGGCTGACGTGATAGCCACCAAGAAGGCGGTCTTCCACGACAGGTGAGAGATGTCACACCTGTGCATCGGTTCGAATGGCTTGCCCATGAGCTTAGCCAGTACCAGCAGTAGATCCCACTGAGGTGGAGGTTCTCGCACTGGAGGGGATATGTGATCAAGGCCTTTGAAAAAGCGCCCGACCACCTTCTCCTGCGCCACCGACTGCTTCCCGGCCCACGCCCGCTAAGCAGAGATGGCTGTCAGGTGCACCTTGAGGGTCGTTGAGCGAAGCCCTTGCTGAGAAAGGGACCACAGGTAGTCCAGAATGCTAGCCAAGGAACAGGAGGAAGGGTCCAGGCCCGTGCCCTGACACCAAATGGAGAATCTCTTCCATTTAAAGGCGTAGCATTTCCTGGTTGACTCATTACGGGACGCCTCAACAATGTTGAGGACCTCGTCGGAAAGACCCAAGGCCTGGAACTCTAGCCGCTCAAGAACCAGGCCGTCAGGTGTAGGGATTGAAGGTCTGGATAGAATACCTTCCCCTGATTGACTGAGATCAGGTCCGGGCGAGCTGGAAGCCGCCTCGGGAGCCTGGAGCCGAGACTGAGGAGATCTGGATACAAGAACTGGCGGGGCCAGTCTGGGGCTACCAGAATCACCAGCGCCTTGTCCCTCCTCACCTTGAGAAGCACCTTGTGGATCAAGGGAAATGGGGGAGAGGCGTAGAAGAGGCCCGGGGTCCACGGCCTCGAGAAGGCATCCCCCTGCAGTGAGCCCTGCTGAGGGGGGCGGGCACGAAACAGTCTCAGCTTCGCATTCTCCCTAAAGGCAAACAGGTCCACCTGAGGCATGCCCCAGTGGGAGAACAGATCTTGTACTACCTCCGGCAGGAGAGACCACTCGTGGGACGCAGCCCCTATCTGGCTTAGGGCATTGGCCAGAATGTTGGAGGCTCCTGCCACATGGATGGCAAGGAGATCCACCTCCAGGCTGCGCACGAGGGACCAAATGCGGAGAGCTTCCCTGCACAGAGGCATGGAACGCGTCCCGCCCTGGCGGTTCAGGTAGTACATGGTCGTGGTATTGTCCATCTGGACCTGTACTACTTGACCCCGTACAAACGGAGCGAAGGCGGTGAGTGCTAGACGAACTGCTCGAAGCTCCAGCAGGTTGATGTGGCATCGGGACTCCCGAGGGGACCAGAGGCCGTGCGCTCTGTGCTCCCCCAGATGGGCACCCCAACCCATCAGAGAGGCATTGGTCGATAGAGAGACCATCGGCTCGGGGTGGACGAACGGGATGCCCTCCTGCAGATGTGCCGGAACAGTCCACCACTGGAGGGCATTCCACATCCCCTGGGTCACTGTCACTAGCTGATCCAAGGGATCAGAGTGCTGTGACCATTGGCTGGCCAGCCCCCATTGAAGGGGATGCATGTACCAACTGGCCCAATGGACCACGCTGGTGCAGGCAGCCATGAGGCCCAGAAGGTGCAGGAAGTCCCAGGCAGGGCACAATTGCCCAACCTGAAATGACTGGGCAAAGGAGGAAAGCACCTCGGCCCTGTCCGCCGGGAGCCATGCTCTGGCTCATAGAGAGTCGAGCTCTGCCCCAATGGATTGTATCACCTGCTTTGGCATGAGTTCCAATTTGGCCTCATTGATGAGGAGGCCAACCTGAGAGCAAACCTGGAGGGCCAGATCCCTGGACCACTCCACCTCCATTCTGGAGGAGGCTGCAATCAGTCAGTCGTCCAGGTAGGGGTACACCCGGACTCTTCGGCGCTGCAGGAATGCTGTCACCACTGCCATGCATTTGGTGAAGATCCTGGGAGCTAGGGAAAGGCCAAAGGGCATGGCCCACAACTCGTAGAGGGATCCCTCTGCCCAGAAGCGGAGGAATCTCTGGTGGGACGGATGGATTGGGATGTGAAAGAACGCGTCCTGGAGATCCAGAGAACAGAACCACACGCCTCGTTCCAAGGATGGAATGATCTGAGCCAGAGTGACCATCCTGAAGGTTTGAGACCGTAGGAACCTGTTCAGGTCGTGCAGGTCTAGAATGGTGCGCCAGCCCCCCCCGTCCGTTTCGGGAGCGGAAAGTACCTGGACACAAACCATGGGTCTGGTGGAGGATCCGCCACCTTCCTGATCACCTCTTTTTCGAGGAGCAGGGCAATGTTGGCTCGGCGAGCCGACAGAGAGGCTGCGGACCCCGTAGCCCCCGAGGGGAGACGGCTTGGAAGGGCGGGGCCTGCTCGAACTCCAGAGGCAGGCCCTTTTCTACCACCTCCAACACCCAACGGTCCGTGGTGATAGCAGACCAGGCAGAAAGGAAGTGGCGGAGCCGTCCCCCCCACGGGGGGAACCCGGGGGGAGTGACGAGGCTGGGGGCGACACCCCTCAACCCGTCACTGCGCAGGCTTGGAGGAGGGGCCAGCCTAGGGACCTCCTGGGCCTTTTCTTACCTGCTTCCTATTAGAGGAAGCCACAGGCTTGGCTTTGGGATGCCAAGCGCGAGCCTGCTGGCCCTGATGCTGGTGTTGTAGGCCGACAAAGGGCTACCGAAGGGCGCAAAGGACTTATAGTTGCTGACGAGGGCCCCGTCCTTCTGGGCGGAGGTGGCCAAGTCCAGGGTAGCGTTGTACTTTTCGATCCGCTAGAAGTGGCCTTCCACTCCAGGGCCGAACAGGTCAGTCCCCAAGAAGGGGACGTGCGCCAATTTATGCTGGGTATCCGCCGTGAAGGTGGATATCCTCAGCCATGCTCTACGGTGCATGGCCACTGTGGCCACTACTGATCTGGCACAGGAGTCTCCAATGTACAGAGCCGTTTGGAGCTGCTGTTTCGCCACTGCCCTTCCCTGATCCCGCACCTGCTTGACCGTGGTCTGCAGGTCGGCCAGGAGATGAGGGATCACCTCATCCAGGAAGCCCATGAGGGCGTGGGAGAAATGTGCCATCAGCACGGCCGAGCTGGTCTGGCGGAGGCCTAGGGAGGACGCAGCGTATACCTTGCGCCCGGCATAATCCAGCTTTTTGGACTCCTTGTCGGGGGGCTTATCCACATCCCTAGCGTTCCCAGAATGCCGGAAAATGCTATCGGTGACCAACCCCTCCGCAGAGGGATGCTCCGAAAAACTGGACAAAGAGCTGGTAGGGACCGCATACTTCCTGGCCATCCTGGCCGAAGGCACAGGGCAGGAAGTCGACCACTGCCAGAGCTCCAAGGCTGGGCCAACAATGGCTTCAGCCACTGGAAAGGCCTCCGTTGGCGAATCCCCTCAGTTCAGTATCTCCGTCAGGGGATACTTGGCCCGCTTGGATATGGGCTCGAGCTGCATCCCGGTGGACTCCGAAAGGAGCCGAAGCAGACCCATAAACGACGACGGGCTCTTGTCCATCGACTGCCCCCCCCGGAGGACTCCAGGTCCAGGGGCCTGGAAAACAGGGAGGAGTCGTTGTTACACTCCGAGGAGTCTGTGAAGAGCTGCCTGGGGCCTGAGCCACCCTCCACCTGCCGAGGACGGTCAGGAATGAGGGTGACCGACAACCGGTGGGGCAGACCCGGACCCAACCGAAAGTCCTTGGTCGGCGCCCCCGATTTCGGTTGTGGAGGCGGAGGTTCCACCACAATCGGTGGGGCAGCTGGTTTCGGCCTACCAACTGGCCCAGGCTTGGGCACCTCGACTACAGTGAGGGTTTGTTTCGGCCTTTCAGGTGACAGCCACTTAATGGCCGGGGAAGGCGACAGCGTTGGCTTGTTCCCGGACAAAAGGAGCTGCTGCCACATTAAGTCCTCGTAGCGTCGACGCAATTTGCACCGAAGCCTCTCCTCTTCGGAGGAGGAGGACATGATTCCAGCTGCACCGCGCTTTCCTCGGTGCTGAGACCAAGACCGCTGATGTCAGCAGGATCGGCTGGACCGAGACGAGGTCCGAGACTGAGACCGAGACCCTCGGTGTTTCCGAGGCTGAGTCTGAGAGGGAGCGGGGGACACCCGTTCTTCCCTCGGCTCGGGAGCCTTGACCGGGGACTCCGGCACAGGAGGTGCAGGCAAGTCCTCGGTCTCCACTGGGGGTACCGGTGAGGAAGGGTTGTCGGCTTCACCAGTTGACAGGCCGTCTGACGGGTCGAGAAAATTCTCGACCGCGTCAACGGGTGCCTCAGCCGGCTGACATGATGGGGACACCGTGAAGCCAGCAGCCTTAGCCGCAACCTTGACCAAAGTAAAGTGTCGACTGTCCGGGGAAGGGGACCTCTCCCGCTCCTACGAACGTCGACGGTGGGACTTACCCTCCGAGTCCTTCTTTTTCGACCGAGAAGAGAGTCCCAATGGTCCCTCTCCGTTCGTGGAAAGGGATTGGCAAAGCTCCTTAAAAGAAGCTGTGTAGGAGAATCCCAGAGAGAGTGGGATAAATGCCGTGACCGAGGAAGATGAGGATGCGGCCTGGGCCACCTCCTCCTCCTCCGAGGGTGATCATCTGCTCGAGTTGCTCAGCCGAGCCAGCCGCCAAGTACACATGCTGAACCTCCTTGGACTTCACCGGTGGGTAGCGCTTCTCAGGGCGCCCAAGCTGTAACCGGGCAGCGCGGTCTTCTAGGACGTTGGCTGAAAACGATCGACATAACTCGCAGGCCTGCGGGTCGTGATCAAGGCCGAGGCAGTAGATGCACGTGGAGTGTGGGTCCGTCCTGGACATCTTCTGCCCGCATGGGCACCGCGGAAACCGGGAGTCGATTTATCCATCACAGCTGCGAGGGAGTAATTAGACCGAAGTCTTGAGAACTTTAGAACTATTTTCGGGCAAACCGAAGAATTAGGATCCAGTCTATACACAGAGCGTTAAGGAGGGAACCTGAGCTTCCAAGCAGTAAGGAAGATCTGGCGTCATGGAGCGGAGCCGAGAGTTTTACCACCTGGGTGGGTGGGAGGAGCCAGCATGAAGACCTTCCGGCAAGATTTAAAACAGCAAAGAACCTGCCAGACAGTGTGGATGAACAACATATCCATGTCCCTAGAAATATTTTTTCACTGAAACGATGGTAGACTCCTGGAACAGACTACCAGAGGACGTGGTGGAGGCTAAAACAGTGGGGGGTTGGGGGAGGCATCAAGTATGCATGGAATAGACATAGTGGTGTATTAGAAAACAGGCAGGGAGGGGGAGGGTCACCAGCGATCAGATAGGGTTGGCACAGACAAACTACACAGGGACATCTGGGCAGACTAGGTGGGACAAGTGATCCTTTTCTGCCGACAAATTCTAATGTTTCTATGTTGGATACTCAGATTATCCATCATTGGATCCAGATCTGAGCCAGCATAAAATCAGATATTTGGTCAGCTTGGAAAATGATTATCTGATCTGGTTATCTGAAATCCTTAATCAGGACTAGAGATGGGCAAAGTGACAAAGCTTTGTTACGCAAAATTTAGTGCAAGGTGCCACATCACATAGTTCTTCACCTGGCTAAATGCACACTTCACCAGGCAAAGACTATGCATAGCGCTGCTTTGCCGACATAATGTCACTACATATAGAACTCTGACAAGGGAAGAAGGTCTTTGCTGGCAAAACCCCATTCTGCATAGTTGCTTTTTTTTAAAAGTGTCTTAAAAAAACACACATACACGTAGCTATCTTCTTCCACCCTTCGCACTTGTGCATAGAAATGGGAAAGCCCCCACCACCACCCTAATAGCATCCATGCCTCCCTCCGCCCCTCAGACCCAGATAAGTTGCATATTATTAATACCATTCCCCCTTAATGTCCACTTCATAGCCATAGTGTATACAACTGACCCAATCAGGTGCTACTATAGAAACACATCTGACATACCTTTTAACTGTTCCACATTAGGAGGGATGTCATTCACATATTACTCAACTGTCACACTTTAGGAGTGATTTCCCTCATGTACTTCTCAACTGTCCCACATTAAGGGGGGGTGTCCCTCACCTACCTCTCAACTGTCCCACGTTAGGAGAGTTGTCCCTCAGATAACTCTCAACTGTCCCACATTAGGAAGGATGTCCCTCACATACCTTTCAACTATCCCAGATTAGGAGTGACGTTTCTCACGTACCTCTCAACTGTTCCACATTAGAAGGTGTGTCCCTCTCCCACCACTCAACTGTCCCACATTAAGAGGGGTGTCCCTCACCCACTACTCAACTGTCCCACATTAGGAGGGATGTCCCTCACCTATCTCTCAACTGTCCCACATTAGGAGCAGTGTCCCTCACATACCTCTCAACTGTCCCACATTAGGAGGTATGTCCCTCACCCGACACTCAACTGTCCCACATTAGGAGGGATGTCCCTCACCTACTTCTCAAGTGTCCCACATTAGGAGGGCTGTCCCTCACATACCTCTCAACTGTCCCAAATTAAGAGGGGTGTCCCTTACCCACCACTCAACTGTCCCACATTAGAAAGGATGGCCCTCACATACCTCTCAATTGTCTCACATTAGGAAGAGTGTCCCTCACATACATCTCAACTGTCCCACATTAGGAGTGGTGTCCCTCACATATCTCTCAACTGTCCCACATTAGGAGTGGTGTTCCTCACATACCTCTCATCTGTCCCACATTAGGAAGGATGTCCTTCATGTATCTCTCAACTATCCCACATTAGGAGGGGTGTGCCTCACATACCTCTGAACTGTTCCACATTAGGAGGTGTGTCCCTCACCTACCACTCAACCGTCCCATATTAGGAAGGGTGTCCCTCACATACCTCTCAACTGTCTCACATTAGGAGGTATGTCCCTCACCCGTCACTCAACTGTCCCATATTGGGGGGCGTCCCTCACCTATCTCTCAACTGTCCCACATTAGGAGGGGTGTCCTTCACATACCACTCAGGGTCCCTCACCTATCTCTCAACTGTCCCACATTAGGAGGGATGTCCCTCACATATCTCCCAAACTGTCCCACATTAGGAGGGGTGTCCCTCACATACCGCTCAACTGTCCCATATTAGGGGGTGTCCCTCACCTATCTCTCAACTGTCCTACATTAGGAAGTGTGTCCCTCATCCACCACTCAACAGTCCCACATTAGGAGGGGTGTCCCTCACATACAGCTCAACTGTCCCATATTAGGGGGTGTCCTTCACCTATCTCTCAACTGTCCTACATTAGGAAGTGTGTCCCTCATCCACCACTCAACAGTCTCACATTAGGAGGGGTGTCCCTCCCCCACCACTCAACTTCCACATTAGGAGGGGTGTCCCTCACATACCTCTCAACTGTTCCATGTTAGGAAGGATGTCCCTCACGTACCTCTCAACTGTCCCACATTAGGAAGGGTGTCCCTTACATACTGCTCAACTGTCCCATATTAGGAGGTGCGTTCCTCACCTACTGTATCTCTCAACTGTCCCATATTAGGGGGAATGTATTTGTTTGAGTATTCTGTATTATTTTTGAACTCTCACTGTTTAACATCCTTTTTCTTGTGACTACAATGCATGCTCATACAACAAATAGTGCTCCGTGATCTAATGGAACAATTGGTGCACAGAAACACCTGTGAATAAAGACGAAAATGTAGTCCAAGCCACATTAAAAGGTGTGCTCCTTTTGTATTTCAAATGTAAATAATACGTGCTAAATCAAACTAAAACTGGGGGAAAGAAGGGTATCATACAAACAGGAGATAAGGGGCTCTCCAAAATAGAATCAAAAGGTATTGGTCAAAATTGTCACTGTAACACGTACTTACTTTTCTCCTTCCTACTGCTGACAGTGCCCCTGGGACTTCATGGCAAAACTAGACACTACATCTAAATGAGTCAGTCCTAGTGTGGAAACCATGAAATAAATAAGAAAAGCAATGGGCTAGGAACCTAAAAGACTGGACCCTAGAGGTGGGTCTTTGGCTGTGCTCCCCCCCCCCAATTGTTATTGCGAAACGTTCCAGAAAGTTTATTTTTTTTATCTAGAAATATGATGAAGAGAAATACATAAATTAAAAGTAACTCTTAACAATGTTTTGACTGCAATAATACCTGTCCATCAAGTATGAGCACAAAGTATTATAAGGAAAGTGACAGTCTCTCTGTGACACTGAGCCACCCAACAATATCACAAGGTCATATCAAGTTGGATTCTGGTATATGGCAGTGACTGCGCACCTGCATGTGTGTTTCTTGAGCCGCAATACTGAAAAGCTGGTCAGTCTGATGGGGGAAGGGGGCAGTTTTCTGTAAGCATTTAGCGACATCACATCACTTAAGCATTGTAAAGTTGGAATGTATGACCACCTTAATCCAATCGTCTACAGTTAAGGTAAAAAGATTACTTCATTTTGAGAACACTGTAGCGGTGTCCCCTGGGAAGCCTAGTAACTGATCACTATGACCTTTAATATGTTAGACCAAAGGCCTGGGAGATGGTATCCATGGCAACCCAGAATGTTTTTCACCCTTTCTTCTAGATAAGGTGAAAAATTTATGAGATGTTGGATGGCAAGGCAACTTAAAAGACCAATTTTTTTACACATGCATTTTTTTTTCCAGCTTCCTTATGACCCCTCCAGTGGCCACCCAACCTCCTGCCTCATACTTCAGACCACAACATCCACAGCTTGCACCCATCACATGGACTTCTGGGTGAGGGGGGACTCTTCTAGATACAAGATATATGCCCCTGATGGAGGCAAGGCATGGGCCTTAGAGTGTCTGGCTGTTATCCGTGCTCCACCCAAAGAGATGCCAATGCCAAAAGCATGCACCTAGTGGCGTGTCACAACAGGGCTAGCCAGCATCTCTCCCTCACACTCTCAGGTCCTATAGCTACCCTGCAGAAAAGCACAGGCATGATCTGCCTGCTACCCAGGAGACAGCGGACCAAACTGGAATCAGATGCCACCACAGCATCCTGCCAGCTGACTGCATCATCCCAGCCTTGGGGCACAATGCCGAGTAACCAGCATGGCAACTGGCTGTCAAGCTGCTGAACGAATGAGCTGGCCCATAAAGAACCATTTCCAGAACCATTTACTGAGTTTTGTCTGACCCTCGGAAGCAGGATGTGGAGGGTTGTGGGTACTGGTCATTTTGGGTGTGTTTCCTAATGGCAAGTGTGCTGCTGGGTTGCACTGTTAAACCATGAATGTATAATTTTTTGGGGGGCTGCAGTGCATCCCAAACACAATGAATATGGTGTGGAACATGTTAACACTCTAGGGTGGGCAGAACTGTAAACATGCAAGAGGCAGTATAGCACAGTGGTTAATAGCGCTGAGCTGCAAACCTGGAGAACTGGGTTTGAATCCCACGGCCACCACTTGTATACTGTGTAGCCACAGTCACATAACTTACCTGTGCTTCCAGGATGCACCTGGAAACAAGCCTCAGCTTAGTGTGTCTTTCTGGCCAGAGACTATAAGATAAAAAAATAAATAAAATAAAATGTGCAGCCGAGACCCAGCTTAGGTGCACCTGTTCTTAAGTACCCTATAATCTGAAATCAACCCCAACACACGCCCACTCAGTTTGTTCCAAGTCCATCAGCTGTTACCTACTGTCCCACATTGAAGTCCAATAACTGCCATCTCACTGTGCTTGAGCAAGTCTTCAAACATGCAGCTCCATGGCTTGCTATTTTCCCACATTACCTTTTTAATTAATATATTCTGTATATTCTTCCTTACAATGGTCCTTTGTCCCCACTCCCAATTCTGCCCAGACATAGCTGGCCATGCTGTGACCCTTTACCCTGTCTGCAAGGAGGTGCTAGTGAACAGGTCAGCCCAAGTCCCGCAGCTCAGGAGACGTGCCACCTCATCCATGCGGCCAATTCCTGCCCAACTGGCAACTCCGGGGACTGGATATAGCCTCTAGAGTGGGTTAACACACTCAGTGGCACAGTGGTGTTTCTGCCTCCCAAAATACTGACTCCCAAGTGTGTGTGGGCTGATTCTGTCAACAGAGGAGAAACGTCTGGTGCTGTTCCGCCTCGGTGATGATGGTGGCCCCGTGTGGGTTGTTCACTTCTAACAATATGAAAATCAGAGAGAGGAAGAGAGAGGGGTAGGAGAGGGGGAGAAAGATTCATGCTCATATACAACTCATTCTAAATCATTGCATGATTTCCTCCAATTGGTTTTTGGAATTGCAGGGGTTCTTATCCTGCATACTGTGGTCTCTCATGGGAGAACATTGGGCAGGGAGTGTTCCACTTCCGGTGGGGGTGGGGAATGTTACATTCAGTTAAAAAAAAAATAAATAAATAAATAACTTCTTATAAGTCACTCTAGCCAACTCATTATTTTTACTATGTTTATTTTGTATGTGTACTGAGGGGTGTCTCTTATTGAATATGAACATTCTCTCATGTTGTTTGGGGTTGACAAAACCACTCAGCTTTTCTTCGCCATTCTCTTGCCAGAACATCGCAGCATATTCTTTTTTTTTTCTGTCAGCATTTTATCTCCTGTCCGCCCACCTGGTCCCTGTCCAGTCCCCCGTCCCACCTTCTCTGGGACATACTAACTTGCTCCGGTGTCATCTGCCACAGGACCTTTGGAGGAATCCAGCCACCAGTGTAAGGCCGGGGGGGGGTCAGGCCATCTATCCACAGTTGGGGTTTTTCACCCCAAGGGCCCCACTGCTTGCAATGATGCTTTGTGCATATTCCACCTCCAAGAAAATGCCCCCCCCCACCGTCTGGTTATGGTAGTTCATTTCCCTTGCGTATGCACTGCTACCTATATTCCCCTAGGTAGGATCCTCCAAGTGGGACCCATATACCCACCCCCATGGAGGGAGGGAGGAGTGCAGTCCATGGGATGCTCAATCCTCCCTCCCTCCCCTGGCTAGTCCCTGGGCGACCTACGTCTGTTCACAAACCTGGGTCACTGATATGGGAGGAGGTGAGGCATCCAGCCCCTCAGCCCTCCATGCCACTGAGCTGGCAGCAACATAACATTCTTGTTCAATAAGGGACACCCCTCAGTACACATGTAACATATAGGACAGAAGTCCTTTCTCTCCTCTCCCAAGTCCCAGGCTGGTCCTGACTAAGTTTGTCCTGCACTGAGCGATTGTGTCAAAGCTTACATTACCGGGGGGGGAAGGATGGGCTATTCCACAATGGCCATTAATCCAGCCTGCCATGTTCTTGCTACCTGACATGCCATAGTGAGAAGAAAATACCAGGCAGCAGGTAGTCATTCATGTAATAACTTTAGGCTGTCAAGTCTTTTCTGTCCCCTGAAGTTCCCATCTCACCCGAGGGTAAAAAAGGTGGGATTCCCGGAAGGAGGAGGCAATCACCCTTCTCCGGGCTATGGGTGATAACCAGGATAGTTGAAGCCATGCTGTCCGCCTGACGCAGATCGCTGTCACCGCTAGCCTGGACACCACCTCAATGGTGTCGTACGATGCCTTTGCTTAGTGCCTCGCAAGCTCCAGGCCATGTGCGGAGAGGGCAACGGCTTGTCTGGTTGCCTCTGTATCAGGCATAGATGCTAGGATTTGCCCTAGCAAAGACCATAAGTGCCTGCTGTGGGTAGCATGATGGGCCTTATGTGTTGCTATAGAAAGAGAAAGACATGCCGAAGAAAACATTCTCCTCCCCCAGAAGTCAAATTCTGCGGAGTCTGCATCCGGCAGCCGGTCACGTCTTGGGCTTTTATGCCCGGAAGGAGTGTCCAGGAGTGTCACGCCTGAAGAGGGATGAGGTACAGCTCCTGGAGATCCTAGGGCTGCAACAGCAGTCTACTGGGGCTGGAGAGGGGACTGATGGATGCTGCCAAGCTTGGTGCAACGTCTCCCTAAAGGGGAAGAGCCAAGTGGGAACCACCAGGTTGTCTGCACTGTATTCGCCTAAACATGTGCGTGTCGCCCGCTCAGGACTGCGACTTGCCAGTCTAGTTATGTGGAGCTTGTCAACTAACCCCAAAAGGAAACGCTGATAGTTGGTCTGGTCAGCGTCCCAGGAAAGGTGAACAGAAGGATCCTCTCCCTCATTTGAGGAAGATGAGGAAGCAAACAAGTCCGGAGAGTCAGAGACTGGCTGCCCAGGGGGATAGTGGTGAAATACCTGCTCGTCCATGGACCTAATGTAGGCAGAGAATAGGCAGCCATAGCTCTAAACTGTTCCCAGGTTAGAGGTCCCCGTAGGACCAGAGAGGCCCAGGAGAAGGGGAGGGGTTTGCAGAGGTAGAGGGGTCAGACACCTCTGAGGAAGAGAATGACCTATGCCAGGGATCGGGCACCGAACAGGTGAACCAACAGTCTGGGAGAATCCATCGGTCGAAGCAGTCAGCAGCCGTTCAACCAGTCTGAAATGGTCGGGACTGTGCCCTGAAGGGGGTTCCCCCCTGCGAGGTGACTGGGGCCGCTTTGGTCCAGAAGGGTGGCCCTCAACCTTGAAAGATGAGACCTGCCCCTGGGAAACATCAGGGGAGAAGGCAGAGCCGCCATTGTGGCTCCTACCCAAACCCTTGCGGGCTCCCAGGGAAGGACACTGCTCCTTACTCTGTCCCCTCAACCCCTCAGTCTCAGAGAGGGACCTCTTCCTCAGGACCAACTGAGGAAGTTCAACCCTGCCTGCCATCTCCTGAGAAGCAGCAGATGAGGGAACACTCTCCCCCGTCCCAGACACCCCAGCAGGTCCAGAAATGGGCCCAGCCTGGACACCTAAAACAGGGGGTTCACCTCCCTCAAGTCCAGAGGTATCATTGATCTGGTGGGCTCTCTGGTGCCACCACCAGCACCATAAGAACCGCTGATGCCACAGCGGCTCCAGACACTGGTGCCAGTTGTAGCCACTCAGTCCCGGAAGGAGGGGTCGGACAGATGCCAAAGTGCTGGACGGGGAGTTCGAGGACTTGAAGAACTGAAGCCAGTCCGGTCTGCCTCCGAATCATTGTTGTCCCCAGTGGAGGCAGAGACCCAAACAACTTTATGAAACCCCCCCACTCACGGCACCGCCAATGGCACCGGGCGCGGCCCCGCACTCTCCACGATGCTGCTCCGATCACCGGTGCTGTGCATGGCACCAAGATCCAAAGCGGCGCTGACAGGCAGTGCCAAGGAAACTGCCAGGCCATGATGCCGGGGGAGTCTTCACCTCTGAAGAGGTGATTGCCAAAACGGTGCCTCCAGCCCAACTCCCAGGGGAATCAGACCAGGCCACCTGCACCATGAGAGGAGTTTCTGCCAAGGTAAGGCTAGAACGGGTGGAAACCCCCTCCTCCACGGTCCATATAGAACTGGGAGGGGACCCAGAGGAAGGGTCAAGGGACCTACGTCTGGTGTCTTTAGTGCGCGCCTGTCCTCTGAAAGTCGGCAGAATACAGCCGACTTAAAATGCACGGGTTTCTAGAATTCTGTGATCCATAGAAAATGGGCATCGCGATGGTCCATATCATGGTTAGGGCCCAGACAGGTGAAACACCGATCATGCTGGTCCGAGATGGAATAATGCCGGCCACAGGAACACTGCCCCATAGGGGGCTGGCCTGCCTTTGATGACTTCTTTTTGTCCCCTGGACGTGACGTGACCGGACAGAAAAAATAGCAGCAACAACAGCAAAAGGATCTTGGTGTCATTGAATAAAAAAGGAAAGGTCTTACCAGGTAGGGAGCACTGAGAACGCAACGGCTCCTGCAGAAGTAGGAAAATTTGAATGACGGTTCCAATGGACTAGGCTGCGATGTTGCAGTACCAAAACACTCACTCACGAGGTCATGCTCACTTGACAGCGGGAGAAGCAGAACTGGGATGGAGGAGGAGTTGGCGTCGGTTACTGGCCAACCCCCGAGCGCCACGCAGTGCGTCAGTCTTGAGGGTGACACTGCCCATGGCTCTGACTCCTCCCACCTTTTACAAAAAGAGAAAATGCTCCCGCGGGGTCCTGCTCCTCCTGTCAGAACCCACCAGTGATAAATGGTGAAGACTGACACATATAAGATAAGCAGATTCTTGCCACTCCAGAGAGCAGGATAAAGGCAGCTAATATAGGGGTCCCAGAAATAAGGCTACAGAAACATACTAGCAAAAGAGTCAGAAAAAGGTTAGCAGCCCTCAAGGTAAACAAGACCTTGGGTCGGATGGAATACATCCCAGGGTACTAAGGGAATTGGCACTGGTGTTAGTTGAACCCCTGGTGGGGCTATTCAATAGGTCTTTGCAGCAAGGGGTGGTTCTCAAGGACTGGAGAAAGGTAGACACAGTTCTGCTGCACAAGGGAGGGAACAAGGAGCAACTTGGAAACTGTAGTTCCATCAGCTTTATATATGTGGTAGGGAAACTGATGGAGAGACATTAGTCAAAGAGGACCTAGCAGAATACCTGGAGAAAAATGGGCTTCAGGATAGTAACCAGCTTGGATTCATGACAGGGAGGTCTTGTCACACCAACCTGATAGTATTCTTTGACTGGGTAACCAGGGAAGTTGACAAGGGGCATGCAGTAGACTTACTCTAAATTGACTCAGCGAGGCATTCAACTACCGGTGCCACACAGAAAGTTGCTGAAGAAGATCGGGGATCAGGGAACAGCTAAGGAAATAGTAAGGTGGGTAGTCCATCAGTTGGGGGCGGGCAGCAAAGAGTTGAGGTGAATGGGGTCAGATCAGTGGAAAGAGAGATCAATAGCGGAGTACCACAGGGATCTCTCCTGGACACAGTCCTCTTCAATATGTTCATCAGTGACGCGGGAGAGGGAATCCAGGGAAGGTTGCGTCTATTCACAGATTAACACTAAGCTCTGTGGTAGATTTGACAATGTGGAGGGGATAAGGGAATTGCAGAGAGGCCTGCAAAGGCTGGACAACTAGTCCACAGTATGGTAACTGAAATTCAATGCCAAGAAACAGATGACCGATGAGGAAGGTTCCCCTTTAGTCACTTGATAATGCAGAGAATCTGGAGGTGCCAGCCATCAGCCATTACACTTGAGTATGTGATTACCTTCCTCCCACTGATGTCTAACAGTGAGTTAGACACAACTCTACCTCCCTGACTGGTAAGCCCAGTCGGCCACAGCCAGCATCACTGGCTGCTTACACAGGACAGGCTTGCCAGACAGAAATGAAGAAGAGTGAAAGGGAACTGAAAACCCCGTGTCACAGGACCAAACAGTGTGGTGGTGGCAGCCCCATCATACTTTTGACAACAATGACATTTTTTGTTGCCTCTCTCCCTTAAAATGATATCTCCCAGGACATCTTAATCAAGAACTTTCCCCGCACTGCAGCTCTGAGAAACGTTAATAAGCTCTGGGCTGTGTGGAGCAACTCTCATTTAATCAGCAACTTTATGGATCCAATTGAATCAACGGTCTCATTCTCTTGTAAAACTCATGGTGCTTCCATAAAGCCAGTATGATACCAGCATGGTGACCATGGAGATCGAATATATATCAAAAGTAAAGGTGACATCACATGACTTTGTTGTTTCCAGTCTTTCACTTTTTTAATGTTAAAGACAGGGAATGCCCTACATATGACAACTGAGTACCCCAGAAATAACCACATGATGTCCCCTCTAATTTTACATGTATAGGATTTCTGTGATGGTGCCTGTCAGATTGGTCCAGGCACTCTATGTGGCGACAGGGGTGGAGCTCAAATCTAAGTGCAGTGGCAGGGAATGTCACCTTTTGATGATGGCAAATAGAGATACCTATTAATATGGGGAGTGGGTCTGGGGGCATACTATCCTATAAACAATATTTTAAAGTTTGGAATGGTGTTTTTTTCATATATTTAAAAAAAGGATATTATGCTGCACTATATATATTATTTAGCAGTAACTGAGGCACATAGGCAAAAGCGGTAGAGACTGGCTTGCTGCCCTGAGACAAATAACATCTTGTCGGAATAGCGGAAGTGAACTAGCTAAATCGTGACAATCCAGACTGTATGGGAAATCTAGGCACTCTAGTGATGGCAGATGCCCCCATGGTGTGGAAACCCCTTTCCAGGTCCCCAACTTTGAATCCCAGTGCGCTGGCTCACCACTCTGGTATACAAATCTGGAGACACTCTGCCAGTACAAGTATTTGAATTCCAGTGAGGTGACACATCATACTAGTGCACTAGTGTGGACCTGTTCCACCATTACAAGAATTTGAACTGCAGCGTAGTGACGCCTCATACTGGTGCATGCTCAGTCATTACAAGGGTTTGAACACCAGTGTGGTGAAGCATCACACTTGTGCACCAGTGTGAACAAGTGTGCTGACACATCACACTCATGTGAAAAGCATTTGTCACCACAGGGGCTCCAGGACTCAGTCCTTTTGCTGCCAGTCAAGTCTTTTTAAAATTCATGACACTGTTTAAGTGTGAATATTTATTTACAGGCACCCCTCGGCCTGCTGCGCTAACACTCAGGCTGCCCTGACCTGCTGCAATAGCATTCAGGCTGCCTCGACCTGCAATAACACTCAGGCTGCCTTGACCTACGACAGCACTTAGGCTGCCCTGGCTTGCTGAGATGGCACTCAGACTGCCCTTGCTTGCTGGGATGGCACTCAGACTGCCCTTGCTTGCTGGGATGGCACTCAGGCCGCCATTGCTTGCTGGGATGGCACTCAGGCCACCTTGGCTTGCTGGCATGGCACTCAGTCTGCTCTGACCTGCTGGGATGGTATTCGTGCTGCTCTGGGCTGCTGGGATGGCAACTCAGGCTGCTATGGGCTGCTGTGATAGCCCTCAAGCTACCCTGGCCTTCTGGGATGGTGCTCAGGCTACCCTGGCCTTCTGAGATGGTGCTCAAGTTACCCTGACCTGCTGGTTGGTGCGCAGGCTATCCCAACCTGCTGGCATGGTGCTCAAGCAGCCTGGGCCTGCTGGGATGGCACTCCAGCAGCCTGGGCCTGCTGGGATGGCACTCAAGCAGCCTGGGCCTGTTGGGATGGCACTCAAGCAGCCTGGGCCTGCTGGGATGGCACTCAGGCAGTCCGGGCCTGCTGGGATGGCACTCAGGCAGTCCAGACCTGCTGGCATGGTGCTCAGGCAGTCCAGGCCTATTGGGATGGCACTCTGGCAGTTCAGGCCTGCTGGCATGGTGCTCAGGCAGTTCAGGCCTGCTGGCATGGCGCTCAGGCAGTCCAGGCCTGCTGGGATGGCGCTCAGGCAGTCCAGGCCTGCTGGGATGGCGCTCAGGCAGTCCAGACCTGCTGGGATGGCGCTCAGGCAGTCCAGGCCTGCTGGGATGGTGCTCAGGCAGTCCAGGCCTGCTGGGATGGTGCTCAGGCAGTCCAGGCCTGCTGGGATGGTGCTCAGGCAGTCCAGGCCTGCTGGGATGGCGCTCAGGCAGTCCAGGCCTGCTGGGATGGCGCTCAGGCAGTCCAGGCCTGCTGGGATGGCGCTCAGGCAGTCCAGGCCTGCTGGGATGGCGCTCAGGCAGTCCAGGCCTGCTCGGATGGCACTCAGGCTACTCTGACTTACAGGGATGGCACTCAGACAGCCTGAACCTGCTGGCATGCTGCTCAGGCAGTCTGGGCCTGCTCGGATGGCACTCAGGCTGCACTGGTCTGCAAGGAGGGCACTCGGGCTGCCCCAGCCTTCTGAAATGGTGCTCAGCTGGGCCCAGCCTGCAAGGATGGCGCTCTGGCTGCCCTATCCATGGCATCAATAGGAGAATACTATAAGAAATACTGCCTAGGTGGGGGGGGGGGCACTGTCGACCATCTCCAGTGAAGGTTAACCAGTGATAGGGAGGCACGTCACAGAGGAACAAGAGATGGGATATGGTGGAGGGGTGGGGTCACAGCATGAAGTGGCAGGGTAGCACAGCAATGGTGTAAAAAAACAAAAAAAATGATCTCATGCTGCCAGACTGTGAGAGTTGACGAGTTTACCAGTGATGAATGAAGTTCTGTCATAGGTCATTACTGTGAAATTTGGGTCCAATCTGTTTCAGAATCATGCCCAATAACAGGCATGGTGACCTGAGTGAAGAATGTGCAGACATCTGATCCAATCATGGCTGAGAAGGATCTTGTTTTTCCTAGAGGAGCTGAGGTGCAAACTTTTTAAATAAGGGTGACAGAGGTCAGAGATGCAGATTAGGTGACTGTTTGTACTTTGTAATTCTTAGTGCAAAAGATAAAGTGCTGTCACCAGTACAGGTGATGTACATGGTGTGGCTCAGGCTGTAGATTTTGCTCTCCCCCATGAAAATTAACAACAGGAGCCCCATCCCCACCCCCGCCCTAGTACCCTCATAAACCTGAGACATTAAGGGCAGGATTTTCAGAAGGATCCACTGGCCGCTATTTTCAAAATGAACATCCATCCAGATACTTAGTAAGCATTAATCACCAACAGAGGAGGGCTCTACTGGTGGATTAATGCACTGCTGGAGGGGTTGGTGCACAAGGCCGAAGGCTGAGTGCTTCCAACCACCCAGTGGGCATTAATCCCAGGTGAAGCCTGACGCTGGAGGCGATTCATGCGCTTGTAACATGGCAAGTGCAAGGAGCATTTTCTTCAGGTCGCAATGTGCCTCGGAGCACCAGAAACACTGACACGATCAATATTCGTGCTGCAGAAGTCATGCCACGGGGTCGTGCTGTCTAGTCGACGAAAATGTATCGCAGTTCGCGTGCCCGTTCACTGTGCCACATACATTTGCCTAGTGTGCAGCACTTCTGAGGAACTGAGGAAATAACATTCCAGTCTCACACTGACAGACCGTGAGTCCTTTTGTAGGTTCGCAGCGACACTTTCCCTATTTTACACTTCCGTGTTGTTCCGTCGCGAAAGATTGCCATGTGGGCTTCTGGGACACATGTATGTGTGTTACACTTCTGCCGCTATCGGTCACAAATAGTCGAAAACGCCTCTGCGTCCCACTGGTTCTAGTGTGCCCTTTACTTTTTCTTACTTCTGCTCCCTGGGATCGCGCCATGCTACAACCGATATCTTCCTACTGCGGCTACTCCTACTACTCCTCCGCGCAGTCAACCCGCTCAGGTCCCGGCTCCGGCAAGCTATTACGACAGTGCACACCATGCTGACAATTGCTCTCTTACTCATGTATCAGGGGCGCCATCTACGGGTACGCATACATCGCATGGCATGCTGTGTGTTACACCACTTTCAGGCGCGCTCCCGGTAGTCCAGTTGCTTCTATCTCTACCCTGTGGATTGCGGTCCCAGTGCTGCACCCTGTCGCTGATGAACACTCTAGGTACTACACAACCAGGCATTAATGGTCGATTTCCCTGTGGAGACTTCAGGTACTACACAAGCGGGCTCTACTCGTGGCTTAATCATCGCTCAATTTGCGTCACATGACACGTTTGCACCAATCTCGGCACTCTATTTGCCTGCTATGTTGAGAGCCATGTTACAAGACAATCTATTACACGGAGTAACTGCGTTCAAGTTTCACATCCCAAAAAAAGACACAATTGTTGCAAATATTGTCACGAATTGCATTTGCCTCAATTTTCTGCCATAAATTGTAACTTTCTGTCACAAACAGATGCATCTTCTGAAAAAAGCAGCAGGGCTACTGAGACACAATAGGCTGAATGTAGACATAGATGCAGCTTTAATTTGCATCCATGTCCAGCCCTTTAGAAAATCCCCCCCCCCCACTCCATTAGGTTTATAGTTAATGCAGACAAGCAGAAACCAAGAGGTTTATCAGATTTGTCTGTAGCTATTTGGCATTCATAAACTGCGCCCAGTTATGGAGTCCTCACCTAAGGAAGGTAAGGACAGGCTGGAGACAGTGCAGTGTAGAGAGACCAAGATGATTACAGGCCAGCAGGGCAGATCTTATGAGGATTAGCTCATGGCATTGAACGCGTACTCGCAGGAGACCAAACAAGAGAGGGGAGATATGATAGAGACCTTCAGGATCCTAAAGGGAATAAACAAGATAAACTGCGAGGAATAATTTAGCAGGAGTAATGGTTCAAGAATATGGGGGCATGAATGGAAACTGTTTAGGGGTGGTTCAGGGCTATGAGAAAGTTTTATTTCACACAAAGAGTGGTGTAGCCATGGAAAAGTCTGCCAGCTGATGTGGTGGGGATTTAGTGGTTACTTTGGGCATTAGCAGTAGGGTGGGGGGGTGAACAGTGAGGGTTAGAACCCTGTATGGGCATTAGGTTCCAGGGTTTGGTAGGGCACCATAGATAGAGTGGATGGACCACACGTCCTTTTCTGCTGTCATTGTCTATATTTCTATGACCATTAATTCCCACTGAGCTCACATGTTTGTCTAAATGTCCAAAGACGTGCTCTCTACCACATATGTTGGTAATGTAGTCCAAAGACAAACTATTCTTTGTGTAAAAAAGTGATGTCTCTTCTCAGTGTTAAGTGATGGCCCTCTAGCTGGAATTTGTGACTCCTTGAGATGCTTCAGTTTGATTTCAGACATACCTGTAAGCAGCCCCTTTTTGGGTGCTTACTATAAAGCCTCCTCCTCCTCTTTGCCCTTTTATGTCCTGAGGCCATGGCCTATCTGCTGATAGGGCGGAGTCTTGCATCCCAGAAGGGGATTTAAAGGAGGAGTTTTTGGCGCCTCAGGAAGGCCAGCGGGAAAAGAAGGTACTAGTCAGGGCCTGGTTGGGTTGTCCCGCCATGGCCCAGTCTGGGGCTTCTGCGGATGCTGAAGAGCAGTTCGGCCAGGGTAATTGAGGATTGGACGGCGGCGATAACCATGGTGGCCTGTCTGTCATGTATGGGACCTTGTTGCACAATTTTGGGGGAGCCGCAGCCTGTGGAGCAAGGTGGGTCCACCTTGTGCACTGCGGTACTGGGGTGGGCCAGTTGCAGGGTCTGCAAATGTGTGGCTTGTGGAGGAGCGGCCTGGTGGTGAAAGTCCATGCCACGGTGGTATGTGGTGGTGGCAGTCCGCAGCCTCTTTCCAGTGTGGCACTCCACCAGTCACAGGGCATTGGGCCTGCTTTGCAGTTTGGGAAGACTCATGCGTCTCCGGGATCGCCTTGGCCAGTTGGATGCCTTGTGGATGCGTGGAGCTTAGTTTGGGCCTGTGAAGCGGAATCGGACAGTAGATAGGCTGGAGTAGAAGATTTAAGGAGCCGTATTAGGATGAAAGTGAGTTCGGAGCTCGGTACAATGGGGAGTGTTGGAGGATTAAAACAGTGTTCCTGCCACCATGTGGAGCTCGTTCCAGCTCCATGAACCCTCAAAAGTTTTGACCACCCAGTCACAAGACTGAGCTATGGCCTTGTGCTGCTGTATTACTGTTGCTGCTTTCTGAACTTTTCCATTCCCCCTCCTCCATGGAGTAGCCTTTTGCATTTTATTGCACTGCATTAAATTAATTTGAAGAGATTTTCAGTGTGGACAATGGCTTCTCTAATGAACTTGTGCAGTGTGCCAGAGCCTTAACTGCCCCCTCTATAGCACTCCGAACCCGAGGAAGCTGTACCCCTCCCATGCTGGGGTGACTGTATGGTGCCGAGTCAACACCCAGGTAAAACTGTTAATTTATCTCATTTTCTTGGATTGTGTTCTGCGATGGAAGGAACCCCCTCCCACTGGACAGTTACCATCATATCCCTAGACATCAGGGAGGGTGTCTCTTACATACCGTACAACATTTAATCACTCATGGTGTTGGATAGCTTTAAATGTTAAGGTTAGGTCTCCTTAGAGTACAAACATTTTAAATAAATAAAAGATGCCCACCCCTATCCAGGATGAATTTGTCTGGAACGTTTCCTCAGTGATTGGGGGGAGGACTGGATGACATCCACCAGTTATGTTAGTGTCCAGTCCATCAGAGATGTGCACCGTGTTGGTTTGATCTGTTGACACCAACAAGAACTCCTCAAACTAACTTTTTTTTTTTTTAATCAGCTTTAGGTAACATTTGAAGAGGGTTCGTTAGCGGCAACTGCTTTATCAGACTTCGGAGAAGTCCACCTAATCTATGGTCGAGCAAGGTCTATTTGAGGTTTAGTGGGTAGGAAGTTTGGCCTAATAGTTAGAGCGCAGAGTTGAGAACATGGAAACCAGAGTTTGAATCCAGTAACCACTACACTGTGTGATCCTAAGCAAGTCACTTAACCTCCCTGTGCTCATTTCCTCTCTCATATCTTTTTTTGTGCTATTTAGATCTCCATGTGGGACTAAAATGGCAGCAACATTCTCTCCCCCTCCCTCTCCAGGATTGTAAAGTACCTAGGATACAGTTTGTATGAAAGGTGCTATATAAAACCAAATTCCTCTCCTCTCCCTTCTCCCAGTGAAACTGTCTGGGAGGGAGACAAAAATAGCAGTTTTGCTTCATCACCCCCAAACACAGTATTACATCATACATATAATGAGTACAACAAGTCCCAGGGTTAGATGGGGAACTCGAGCAGACTGGATGGACTGTTGTTCTTTTCCTGCAGTCATTCTCTATGTTTCTATCATTTAAACACGCCATAAGAAGCTGTCTCTCTGGAGCTGCACAGTCATGTATAACAACATTATGTTCAGCAGGCCTATAGAAAGCAGAACGTCTTTGTAACAGATAACCCATGCTCCAGGACTTTTGGGAGGTACACCAAACAACCTCCAGTCATGCATAACATCAGGCTCTACAAATGTCAAGAAACTCTGAGTCAACATTTTTATGTTTTTTTCATAAGATTTTTTTTTTGTATTGGTAACACACATATAATATAGCTGCTGCTTGCAGTTCACCAGACATGGCATCCTTAAATAAATAGACAATCTGGCACAAGGAACTGTAGTTAGGAATATTGTACACTCCCATGTATGGTGCATTCCATGCCCCAGATATAAACCACATGTACATCTGTGGAGTCTACATTTTTTACCCTTGTTGTTCTTCCTAGGCCCCTCAGTGCCCCACACCTTTTGACCTACTTATCCCCCATCTACCTGCGGGACTCACACTCTACAACTAGGCATCCATCTCTCGACTCTCTGGTTGTCTCCATCTGGCCCTAAGTTTCCAGCTTATAACTGCCGTGTGGCCCCTTCCATTACCAGATCTCTGCACTGGGGCACATCTGAATGATGGGGTGGACAGCTGGAGGGGGTGTAGTCAGGACAATGAGGGGTTTGGTGGAGTGGGTGAGAACTGGAGGAGGCTGTCATGTGGCATACTGAGAGGGCTTTTTCTGCTCCTCTGTGCTCTTCCTTTTACCTCAGTATTGCATACGATGTTGGCGTCCGGGGGGGGCAGAGCTGACTACCACATGGCATCCATGCCAGTCAAGGCTCTGATCCCAACCAGGTATCACTCCAACTAGTGCTCCAAGGCACTCTGCCCTGGGAGGAGAGCACCTACTCTGATGATCCTTCACCCTTTCTACTGGCCTCTACTCCTATGATCCTGGGCTTGAGGAGCAAACCCGGGTTACAGCATGCAAGCTGGTGCCCCGCTACTCGGGGCCACTGAGTCACTTTAATTTTTGCACTTCTATTAACTTTTCATCTACAGTGACCTTTGTCTCCATGAGTTAAGTGCATTGTGTTTGTGCCATCTGTCCGTGGGCCTCCCATGTGGGACTGCCAACAAGGATGCCAATTCATGCCAACTGTACCAGTGGCTTCCATGTTGTGCATATGTCTCCAAGATAAGCTGGACTGAGACCACCACAACTCATATCACATGGTCTTTTGAGCAGGCATTAGAAGATAATGGCTTGCTGCCACTACTGACATGGAGCCACACTCAAACCTGTGACCTAGCGGTGGACGACCCCTTAACCCACTATCAAGCCACTGAGCTAGCTAGTACAGATACTCTAAAAACCAAATGGCTCTGAATGTTTCCAGTTCGTCCTCATGATGAACAAATTGTAGACTCAGCTCTGTAGTGGAGGAGAATCCTGTAGGCGATAAAAGTTTGTAATATATGGAACACTCCAAACATTTATTCTCATAATACCATTGATCAGATGTCAAAGCAATGGTATTTTGACTTTATGTATTAGAATGATGGCATTATGTTTTTTTTGATACCTCTGACGCCCTATGGGAAAAATGACCGTCCAAAGATTACAAAGAGAATAATAGGTAGGAAATCATTAGTAACAAAGCTGTAATTCAATCAGGGGATTCTAGTAACATCAAAAACCATGAGAACAAAGCTTGAATGCTTTATGGTGTCGTCAGAATCCCGAGGTGGATTCGCAAGCCCGATTTGTTATTCCATCTCGGGATTCTGGTGACATCATGAGGAAAATGAGCTTTGCTCTCATGGTTCCTGATGTCACTAGAAGCCATAGACTGAATTACAGCCTTGTTATTGATGATTTCCTATCTATTATTCTTTTTATAATACACTGTAAGCCTGTTTTCCCTGCATTTTTGAAACCTTGTTCTTCGCATTTCAGAATGTAGAACCCGCTGTTCTTAACGTTTTGGAATATGAAGAACAAGGTGTCATCCATCTTCCAATGAAGACAGTGATCACCCATTCGGATTCTCATAAGCATGAACAGAGCAGTCATGGACAGCTGGCAGCATTGTGCTCCGATTTAAAAATTGTACGTTTAAGCCACAAGCCCCTGTTACAGTTCTAAAGTCATCAGAAAAATTGGTAGTACACTGTCTAGACATGGGGCACAGTTTGTAAGACATGTGTGCTGGGAAACATGCTCACAGTGTATTATACAAAATGAAATAACCCTCCTTCGGTTGATAACTCTCCGATTCTCTCCACCTCGGTAAATCATTGTCATGGTAGTTATTTTTTCCACTAGGGCATCAGTGGCATCATCACAAATTCAAAACGTCATCGTTCGGATATCATTTATGAGATGGAATGTTTGGAGTGTTCCATATATTATATAGAGGATAATGGATGGGCATCGGTTAATAACCACGCTGTATTCACTCCGAGAAGTTGCCAGGGCAGCATTGTAAACCTTGTGCGCGTAGCTCAAGAGGTTTACCACTACCATGGCAACCTCGAGAAGTGAATTCAGCCTGGTTATTAACTGATGCCCATCCATTAGCTTTTATAGTGTATGGGTACAAGTTAAACAAAATGAGTCCTTACTTTTCGGTATTTTTGTTTTGCGCTGCTCTCCTTTCCTGCAACTCTCCCTGCCATGGCTGTCTGTCTGAATGTGGAAGTCCGGGAGGCGCAAATGTGCAGAGGCATTCTCTTTTATTATACTATCATTGTGACGTATTCAAGAGGGTATAACAACTTCTTGATGTCACAATGATAGTATAACAATGATAGGAATTCACCGAATTCCATCGTTAATAGCCCAGTACCATACACTATAAAAAAATTACAAGACAGAAAAGCATCAGTAACTAGGCTTGCCATTCCATCTCGCATTCCAGCTCTTGTGGTTTATGATGTCACCAGAATCCCTGAATGGGATTACAGCCTTGTTGCTAATTTGATTTTCTATTTAGTATTCTATTTGTAAACAATACAGACAGCTTCTTCAACACAACAGCATCAGTTTTCCTTAGCAGACTACAACTCCTTCTGATCAGTCATATCCCCTCCTGAGCTTGTTCCCCTTTTCATTCAAGCATGTAAATGTAACATCCTCAGCCCAGTTCACACATCTCCTCATTCAGTCCAAAAGAACAAAACAATTAAAAGGGGTGCAAATAAATCCTACGAGCATAGGGTGTTATGAGGCCTAACCAGCAAATCACAAGGAGAAAGAAAAAAAAGTAGCATTCAGAGATCCTATCCTCATCGGCAGTATAATATTTTTAGCTTCCTAGATAGAGACACGTTACTCGACTTGAGTCAATTTAACATATTACTGTATTGTGCAGTTATTAGAAGAGGACATACGCACTGCTCTCAGTGCTGGTTCTACTAAACAATTGACAAAATAGTCAACAAGTCATTCCCAGAATTCTCCTAAAGGGTCTCAACCCACAGACGGTGGACTGGAATCTTAATGTAAGAGATCAGATCCCCTACATTACAGTAATAGGATATGCAAACCAACAGGTCGATATCATGATTTCCTACCGGTGCATCCTGTACGGTTATGCATCCTCCTACCATAATAAACACCCTCATATCAACGCCCTTCTGAATACATTTCCTTCCACTCAGCTTTGGTGTCAAGCGGCAGATTACCAAGGACAGGAATTCAGTGTTGACATTCATAAAAAAAAAAAAATACTAAATTACAAAGCGTCCACCCTCTGAGCTAACAAATGTACTCTGCTAGCTTAATAATAAAGAATTATGTAGAATAGTCCTAGCGAAACAGTGTCAACAGGAATAATAAATTAAATGTGTCTACGGGAACCCGAAAAAAAACTGAGAAGAAGCCTGTTCACGCCTGCAAATTGCATTTCTTTGAATGTTTCCTTTCTGCATTCACTTCATTCCAGATGTAATAACACATGCAACACACGATAATTAATCATTGTTCCAAAGCCACTGTGTTTGTCTAGCAATTCTCTTCCATTTTAATTACATTTACCAAGATAGTGACAGGAGGCCTATGAACCATACCGCTAATTTAACTAACAGAATGTTATTATTGCAGAAAAGGGGAGGTCAAATTGAAAACTTCTGTAGCGAGAACATTTCAAAGGCAAATGTGGATCACAAAACAAAGCTGCTTTCGGGTCAGCTGGACTGGAAAACATGTTTGTTAGCTTCCTGAGTGTTCAGAACTTTTCTTCTTGGAAATTATTCAAAATAGAGTTTTATTATGAGATTCCTGCAACAGAATCTGAAGCGTCTCTAAATTTGGGAATCATGGGTAATGAGATGTGCCTTGCTTCTCTGAGGGGTGGAGTTATTGTAATGTGATGTGCCTTGTTCCTCTAAGGGGTGGGTTATTGTAATGTGATGCACCTTGTTCCTCTAGGGGGTGGGTTATCGTAATGTGATGCACCTTGTTCCCTTGTGACGTGCTTTGCTCCTCTAAGGCAATAGTTCTCAGACTGTGACACAGTGAGCTTCCCCAAATCCATGGAAAAGATTTTGAGCCTTCCCCAAAAACTTAAATAATCTTGGGCCTCCCCAAAGTAAAATAACATACTGTACTTTGCGCAGTACACCATGAGTAAATTGAAACCCCTTTGAGTACTTGGCTCACATTCAGCTCTTTCATTCAGTTTTCTTGTCTTATACTGATGTGGAACCTTTGAAAAAGAGCTCATGTGCTCAAAGGTATTATCTGAATAACAAATAAATACAATAAATATTATTATTCAGCTTATTGTACCCCCACAGGCCAGCCTACTTGCTCTGCTATTTTCATTCTTGAACCATTGCTACCCCTTGTTGCAGTGCCTTCATAGGTCAGACTACTTTCTCCATTTCCTCTCTATATGAAATAACCTTCCTGCATTCTTTGCCTTTCCTCCTTCTTCCCTGCTCCTAAGCAATTTCTCCGGGATTACTTTGCTCCTTCCTGCTGTTCCTCTTAGCATTTCTACGCTCAACCCTTATATTTGGGCTGTTCTGCCATCAGTCTACAACTTGATCAATTACCATCACTCATTATTAGTTTATTGTTCATATTTGTTTGCACTATTGTTCACTGTGTATTTCTTGATTGTTTTGCAGTTACCTTTTGAAATGTATTCACTACCTACCCTTCCCCGGGTTCACCTGAAATGAGCCTTGGATCATTCACTTTCCCTTGACACCTAATAGTAAATAAATACATAAAATGCACCTACTACTATCCTGTTTCAGTTTGCTTCATCTCTTCACACAAAATGTATAAAACTCAAAATTGAAATACAGTACTTTTTCAGACTTGCTTGAGCCTCCCCTTGAACAGGTTGGGGCCTCCCCAAGGAGGCTGGCCTCACCATTTGAGAACCCCTGCTCTAAGGGGTGAGTTATCATAATGCGATGCGCCTTGTTCCCTTGTGATTTGCCTTGTTCCTCTAAGGGGTGGGTTATCGTAATGGGATGCACCTTATTCCCTTGTGACATGCCTTGTTCCTCTAAGGGGTGGGTTATCGTAATGCGATGTACCTTTTTCCTATAAAAAGTGAACCATGGGTACTGACAAGTGCCTGGACCCCATGGAGGGGCTATAAATAAGATGTGGCAGTATGCTGTAAAGACATTAATAATAATAATTAATATGCAGCTTGTTCCTGGAAAAGGGAGAATCCTGGGTAATGATATGCATGCTGCAACTTGTTCCTGTTAAGGGAAAATCCTGGGTAATGGTATGTGCCTTGTTCCTGTAAAGGGGAATCCTGGGTAATTACATGTGCCTTGTCCCTATAAAGGAGAATCATGGGCACTGATATTCATATTGTTTGAAGAAAGAAAAATCCAGGTGTCTCCGGGAATCTTGGGTCATGATATGTGCTTTGTTCCTATAAACTGAAAATCCAAGATGACATAAAGAGGACTCAAGGGTAATTATATTGCATTATTTTATAGTTTTCCCAGGAGTGCTGACATGAGTTCTGGGAGAACTCTTTTACAGATGGATTCTGTGACATTTACACAGTGTAGTTCATACAATTCAAAACACAGTCCTACAATAATGCCTTGTTCTAGTAAATGGGGAATATGGGGGTAATGATAATAATAATAATAAAACGTTATTTATACCGAACCTTTCTTAAATTCAAGGTGCCTTACAATACTTAACAAGCATAATAAATAATACTTAATACAACAATAATCTGAGCTCTAAAATCACACTAATTAATTAAAATAAATCTTCGACCATAAATAGGTCTTCAAGGCCTTTTTAAATTCCTCCACAGATGCACACTGACGAAGTGGACGGGGTTGAGAATTCCAGAGGGTTGGAGCAGCATACATAAAAGTACGAGCACCTGAAGATTTTAAGGAAACCCTCGGAATCTCTAGCAACTCCTCGTCTGCCGAGCGGAGAGATCGCTTAGGGCAGTAGGGCACCTGAAGCTTTTTTAAGTAGTCCGGACCCTGTCCGTGTAGGGCTTTGTAAGTCAAAAGAGCAACTTTAAAGGTGATCTGCCACTGAATCGGCAGCCAGTGCAGATCACGCAGCACTAGTGAAATATGACAGGCACGAGACGTATCCGTCAGTAACCAAGCCGCAGCATTCTGCACCAGCTGCAAGCGGCGGATATCAACCCCAGGAAGCCCTAGATAAAGGGAGTTGCAATAATCAAGGCGTGAGGTCACAAAAGCGTGGACCAGCATAGGCAGATCGGCAAGCGGAACAAGGAGCTTAATCCTGGTGATGTTCCTAAGATGATAAAAGGAAAGTTGACAACTGCCGACATCTGCGAACGCAGTGTTAGCTCGTTGTCAAAAATCACCTCCAGGTTCCACACCTGTTCAGAGGTAGGGAGCTGGATACCCCCCAGAAATACACCTGAGGGAAAACCAGCTCCCATCCCCTCTACCCTATGACCCGGGTCCACAGCCATGACCTCCGTCTTCCCTGAGTTCAACTTAAGCCAGCTTCAATTTGTCCAGCACTGGATTTTGGTGAGGTAGCTATTAAAGACCGAGACAGCTCTATCCTGGTCGGGTGCAAAAGATAGGTAGAGCTGGGTATCATCTGCATAGCAGTGAAACCTAAGTCCATACCTTCTTACAATGTCTCCAAGGGGCAGCATATATACTGCGAACAACATGGGGGACAACACCGAGCCCTGGGGAACCCCACATGACAGAGAGACTGGGTTGGAAGAATTTATCCCTGACACCACTCTCTGAATTCTGTCAGTGAGGAAGGATCTAAACCAACTGAGGACTGTACCCGACAGGCCACAGATGAACTCCAGGCACGTGAGAAGTACCCCATGGTCCACAGTGTCAAAAGCTGATGAGAGATCAAGAAGAACCAAGATGGAATGGCTCTTCTGATCTCTAGCCATCAGGAGATCATTGAGCACCCGAACCAGTGCTGTCTCGGTACTTTGCCTCTTTCCAAAACCAGACTGGAGTGGTTCATAGATGTCATGGATGGTTAAATGGTTTTCCAATTGTGCAGCCACTACTTTCTCAATAATCTTCCCTACAAAGGGAAGATGAGAGAGCGGCCTGTAGTTGGCATGGCAGTTAGGGTCCAAGGAAGCTTTCTTCAGGAGGGGTGTCACCACTGCCTCCTTTAGGAAGCTAGGGAACTCACCGGAGTCCAAGGAGCACCAGACTATCCATGCTAGGACTGGGGCAATGATATCATGACAACCCTTTATCAGGGAAGTCAGGCCTGGATCCAAACTACAGCATGTTGGGCGCATACTATGGACAATCCTCTTGACATCAATGAACTCAGGCTGGCTGAAGGAACTCCAGGAAAGAATGGGGGCTGTGACCAAATGCCGATCTGTAGCTTCTCCCATAGAGGGAGCAGGCTGGAGTGCTGCCCTGATGCCAGCCACCTTATCTGCAAAGAAGCGAGCAAGCTCATCACGCTCCACTTGTGAAAAAGTTTTCCGAACCTGGAGACAGGCTGGGTTGCACAATCTGTCAACAGTTGGAAAAAGCTGAGCTGGTCGGTTCTGAGCAGCCGCAATCTCCCCAGACAGGAACTCTGCCTTCTTATGAGAGACTGCGGAATGATAGAGTTGATAATGTTCCATCAGTCTAAGATGGCCGGCATCAAGTTCTCCGCCAATGACGCTCTAATCTTCGTCCTTGTCGCCTCATCTCCCTCAAAGTCCCATCAAACCATGGGGACCGAGGTCAAAGGGGGCGAGGAGGAACACGGACCGGAGCAATCTGATCGAGAACCAAGGAGCTGGCCCTATTATAGGCCAGCACCAAGGCATCGGGATCATTGCTCACTCCAGAAAAGTCCAATAGGTCAAGCACCGCTGCCAGGCCTGTAGAGCTAACATCTTGCAAACAGCATTACTTAACCATCTCCACAGGGTTAGGCCTACAAGGCAGGTGCAAAAACTGAACCCACAGTGTAGTGATCAGACCAACTGACCGATTCCACCCCCACGTCAAAGGCCTCAATCCCCAGGAGGAAAACTAAGTCCAAAGAGTGACCGCTCTTATGAGTGGCAGAAGTAACCACTTGTGTAAGGCCCAAAGATGTCATTAACTGGAGGAAGTATTGTCCAAACTTCGAGAGTTCGACATCGACCCAGGCACTGAAGTCACCCAGGACCATCGGCCTGGGCGACTCAAATGCCATGTTGATGACGAAGTCAGCTACTTCCTGTAGAAAACATTTCTCAACACCTGGTGGACAATAGATAAGAACAATTCTACAACCCAGACCTGCCACTACAGTACACTCGAAGGACTCAGCTCCCTCAACTGGTACACTTGAGAGGCCCAGTTCGTTTTGAAACAGACCAGAACCTTCAGCGGGTCCAACCTTGGCGGTGTAACACGGAGTACCCAGCTGGAACTGCTGCCTCCAAAGCTGGACCAGCATTTTCATCCAGCCAGGTCTCGGTAATGCAAGCCAGATCCACAAGATATGCACATTGTCCTTGTAAGTTTGTAAGTAAAAGCGTTTAATTATGTTGCATTTATGCTTGATTTAGAGAATGTAACATGGAACAGACTGGAACGGATACCTACAGCTTCAGATGTATGGTAATATTTTCAAGAAGCATTCCTGAGGACTTGTAACTCTCATGTTCCAGTACATAAAAGGAAGGTGAGAGCTAATAACTCAAGGTGGAATAGTGCCACACTTCAAAAACTAAAAATAGATATAGAAAATGGCATAGAGCTAAATCAACAGGTACAAATGGGGACTGGACTTTGTATAGACAGGCTAGAAATAAATATGTAAACCAGATTAGGTATTCAGAACAGATTTTTTTAGATCTGCTTTGGATTCTTAAATAAACCAAAATCCTAGGCTTTTTTGGAAAAAAGTGGCTGATCTTATGGGTAATGCAAAAAATGAACAGATAAAAAGGATAGAATTAGGGAAGCAGTACAGCGCAGTGGTTTAAGGCTCTAAGCTGCAAATCTGGAGACCTGGGTTTGAATCCTACAGCCCCCACTTGCATACTGTGTGACCCTGAGCAAGTCACTTAACTTCTCTGTGCTCCCAGGTTGCACCTGTAAACAAGCTTTCAGCTTAGTGTGTCTCACCTGGTTAAACAATTGGGAAAAAAAAATAATTAAATGATCATCTGGTGCCTTTGAACAATGCTGTGGTAAACACTTTTAATAAATTCTTTTCTGAAATAGGTACAAATGTGTTGTGGACAGATTTTCCCATTGACTATTATAAGCAGGACAAACAGAATCAATATAGCCCTACTGGTCAATCTAAATTCAAATTTACTAATATAAAAATACAGGAAGTGATGGATGCTCTCTTGAAATTAGATATAAAAAAGGCTACAGGATTAGATAAAATACAGACTAGAATGCTTAAGTATGCGGCCCCCTGTATAGCATCCCCATTGACTTACATATTTAATCTCTCCCTGGCAACAGGCGAGTTCCCAGAGGGATGGAAGTTGTTTAGGGTGATTCCAATTTTCAAGGGAGGTATACAACACATCATCAATAATTATTGCGCTATCTCTCTCTTGCTGATGGGTTTATGTGATAACAGCGAAAGCCTAAAGGCGATTGCCATTATTGCGAAGTCAGAGTGCTGAAAATTTATTTTGGCACTCTGACACCCTGGTGCACAGCAAAATGGCACAGGAGACTTAGTTTTTTAATGTTTTATGGGGGGGGGGACTGTGCTCCCCACACCCCTCTACTTAAGGATTCTCAACTCCAGGGGGTGATGTCGGGGGGGGTGAAACATAAAAAGGTTTGGGCTGGGTGCAACAAAAACACACCGGCGCCCGGACCCGAACCCAGTACCCTGCCGACCAATGCCGCCAACCCACCCACCATGCCACGGGGTCGGCTCGGCAACCCACTGCGGCACCACCCCTCACATTTCCTCCCATCCCTTGCTGTGCATGCCCACTCCCCCCCCCGTATATGTACGTATAGCGACATCCCGTCGCTATATTCACTGACACCCCCCAACCAGCCACCCTACTGTACGGTAGCCCTGAAGATATGCGCCGGAGACTGGGTTACTGTTATTGTAGGCGACCAATCCCCAGTGCTCATATCTCGTGCTACCCTTGCCAATAGTTTCAAAAATACTTGAGAGGTTCGTTGCCTCACAGTTGTGGGGCTTCTTGGATTCATATAATTTAATGATCATCTATCAATCGGGTTTTCGGTCATTTCACAGCACTAATACAACCTTGTTGAAAGTAGTGAGGGATGTACAGCAGAGCCTGGACAGGAGAATGTCCGTGGCAGCTTTGTTTGTAGACCTAAGGAAAGCTTTTGATACTTTGCACCACGGCTCTCTTCTGTCCAGACTCCACGAAATGGGAGTAAGGGAAGATGAACTAGAATGGTTTAAAACATATTTGACTGGCAGAAAGCAGGTGGTAGAGATTGGGGCTTTTAGATCTCTGCCAGCACAGATTGGAACAGGGGTCCCACAGGGATCAATTTTGGGCCCCCTGCTTAATTCTGCAATAAAATACCATATTTATGCTGACAATACAGTTATTTACACAGAAGAAAAATATGCATTTAATACACAAGATAGCCTACAGGAGGCCTTTTGCAGTCTACAGAGATTTTTTGGGGAACACAGATTGTGCCTAAATATTAACAAGATGCAGTCTGTGTTGTTTTCCAGGACTGACTGTATAGGGGCCCCCTAGGTTATCCAGACTATACAGGGCACACAAATTCAACAAGTAACTAAATATAACCATTTGGGCATTACTATGGATGAAAAACTGAGATAGGCTCCTCACCTAGAAACTCTACTTCACAATCTAGGAAGGTTAAGGGTAGTAAATATGATGCTTCTGCCAGTATTGGATTATGGGGATATTATCTATGCTGGGACCCCTATGACAGGTCTGATTAAATTAGATATAATGTATAATAAAACAGTTCATCTTATATCTAATGCCCCAAGATGAATCCATCACTGTCATATGTACAAATTATTAAAATGGATGAAGCTCGCTGATAGGAGAGATTGACATACTTTAATATATATATATATATATATATATATATATATATATGTGTGTGTGTAAGGTACAACAAGGAAAATTGCCAGGATATATCCTGGAAAACTTTGAAATTAAGAAGCCCAGAGAAAACCTGAGATCTGCCCTAGGTTTGGAGTATGAAGTTTCACACTGTAATTTAAAAATAGGTGTATCATCTTTTTATTGTAGGGGGATGCTGATACGGAACCGTATCCCAATTCATCTTGGGTTGGCAGATCAGGTTATCAGACCATATTTTATCAAAAATGGTTCTTCGAAAAATCAATGAAACCACACCATTGTTGTAATGCACTTTAATGTTATTGGATATGTTGTTCTAGCTGGTTTGTATTAATATTTATGAATATGTTGATGTTATATGTTGTTCGTCCTTTGTACTTAAAAGGAATTATCATTTTTATAAATTGTTGTACTTTGAAACTGTATATAAAAATGCATATTGGGATCTCCTTGGAAATGAGCTTATGCTCATGTGAGAATTTTTATATCTGTCCTGTTCATAATATTCTTATGAATAAAATTTTATGAATGAATGAATGAATGAAAGTGGAGTCCTGGGTAATAATATGTTCCTTGTCCCTGCAAACGCAAATCCTGGGTGATAATATGCTTAGAATGCCTCAAATCTAGCTCACATTTGTAGTTGCCCATTTAAATGCAGACCGTATCTCTTCTTGTATATTTTTTATTACTTCATGTACTATTCTTGTCTAAAAATCTAAAACTGAATAAAAACTTTTATAGAAAAATAAGTGCCTTGCTCCTGTAATGGAGGATCTTGGGTAAGGATATGCACTTTGGTTCTGTAAATGGAGAATGCTGGGTAATGCTATATGCACCTTGTTCCTATAAAGGAGAATCCTGGGTAAATACATATAGATTGTTCCTATAAAGGGAGGCTCTTAGGTAATGATGTATGCCTTCTTCCTGTAGAGAGAGAATCTGATCAAAAAACATTTACAATGTGCGAAAGTAACCAAGTTAGAAAAAGGTCAGCTGTGCAAAGATGTGGGGAAGGATTCTCAAAAGGGATGTGCCCAGCGCATCCGAGATGTGCCGACGCTGCCCCAACTTGTGCCGTAGCACAATTCTGGAAGGAGGCCAATGTGCTGGCACAACCCCAATGCACCAAAGCATCGCAGATGTGTCACATACCACCCATAATGATATGCGGCACATCTGGAGGGGCTCTGAAGAGGGCGTGCCCATGCATATGGGGTGCAACCCCATTCACAGTCCAACTTGGAGGCGCATCCCCGGGGCAAGTCTGGAGATGCACGTCTCAAAGATAAGTCTACTTCAACTAGATTTAAGTGGGTGGCCACCCACAGGCAGGCTGCCGTACTGCAGACAGCAGCGCGGCAGCCTGCCCATCCTGGCTGTCCAGCCCCCCCCACCCTGCCTGTACAGCGATCCAGTTGGAGACAGTCCCGTAGGGTCCCCTGGTGGTATAGTGGTCCCCCCTCCCTGCCCGTAGCACCGAACCCACATCCATATGCACTGTCATGTGCCCTGGTGGTATAGTGGTCCCTCCTCCCTGTCCATAGCACCGAACCCATGGAAATTTTTACCATTGAGATCCCTGGTGGTATAGTGGAACTCCCCCAACCCTGCCCTGACCGCATTGTGGATCATGATGGTCTTAATAATCCGGGTGGTCTAGTGGTCTCCCCACCTGCTCAGGCACCCTAACCCCACCCTGCACCTCTGTCCTGACATGTGTAGAAGGCTAGCAGGCAGCACAACCCACTCGCGACATCGCTTACGAAAGGCCCGCCGTTTATGCTATCCATGAATGACAGCATACTGTAAGACTGTAGGCACACTGGTAGACCTTGTCGACCAATGGGCTTGCAGCATATACTAATAATGCTGTCATTCATAACTGTGTCATTCACAAAGTTGCGAATGATAGCATACTGTACATGTTGCAAGCCCACTGGTCAACAAGGTCTACCAGTGTACTTGCAGTTGTACAGTATGCTGTCATTCAAGGACAGCACAGTCGGTGGGCAGCCGTGGTGGTGTGTGGTTGGATTGTGCTGCCCGCCAGCCTTTTACACATGTCAGGACGGGGGTGTGGGCTGAGGTGGTGGTGCCTGAGTGGGTGGGGGGACCACTGGACTACAAGGATTATTAAGACCATCATGATCCGCAATGCGGTCAAGGCGGGGATGGGGGGGGTTCAACTATACCACCAGGGATCATAACGGTAAATATTTCCATGGGTTCAGTGCTACAGGCAGGGAGGGGGGACCACTATACCACCAGGGCACATCACGGTGCATACGGACATGGGTTCGGTGCTACGTGCAGGGAGTGGGGGGCGACCACTATACCACCAGGCCAGAGTCTTGGGATGTGGCTATACTGACAGCCCTGCAGGGCGCCCGGCGCATCCCTGCAGTACTCATGCAAATGGAGCCATAATGACATGCAAATGCCTCCTTTGCGCCTTGCATGCCTAATGGCCCCTTTGCATGTTGTTGGCTCTGAATGGCGATTTTGGGCGCAGTACATTGGAGATGCACTGCCCCATTGGTTTCCCAGCCAGATGAGGAGGTTGCACCAGCGCATCCAGGGCTGGGCGCAACTGTGGTATTCACAGAAGGGATGTGCCGGGGAATTTCCCAGTGCATCTTCTGTGAATACCACAGTTGTCACTTGATGCATCTCATCTGCGCCAGGGCAGCCGAGTTGTGCCAAGTGCAACTCCTTTGAGAATCCTGCCCATGATGTCTGAAAGATGAAAATAACCAAGTTTGATGAATGGCCATTCAATGTGTTGTATCTTAACAGGAACTTAGAAAGCATCTGTGACAAGAGAAGCTTGGACAGCAAATCGAGGCTTGCCCCATCGCAAACCCAAAGCCAGTCTCCACATTTCTATATCAGCAAGAGAAATGGCAGACAGTTTCCTCCACATATAGCAATTGGTCAATTTACAAATGAAAAATTAAACTGTCATGTTAGACATCATCCAATTGGTTATTACTTGGCCACCCAAAGTGTGGATTTAAGAATTGATGAGGGCCATGTAATTACCAGCTGTGTCCTGTTTAGCATGTGAATTCTGTGCCGGGGAATTGTTGCTTTGTGTTGTAGTTCCTGTTACTTTGGTTTTGCATATGATGAGAGACTGTGACATCAGTGTATGTGTTCGGGGGGGGGGGTGGCGGCTAAGTTACTTTGGCTTCTGTGGCTTGGAATTAGTTTGCCGAGGGAGGGAAAGATGGAGCAGTGTAAGTGACATCACAGCAGTATGTAATGAGTGATTGATTGACATAGCTTAAAATTTGGGGGAGATAAACTGTAAAGTGGGGCTATAGTTTGGAGGGAGGATGAGGAAATAATGAAGAGGGTGTCAGCTGTGTTGCTCCTATACTGTGAGCTGCATGCTACAGTTTAAAAAAAGGCTCTGTTGGGTATGGGACGGAGATGGTTCACTCATCTCGCTAAGCGGCAAAGAAAAAATGGCGGTAGTTTAAAATTTGTTGCCCATTTCTTTAGCCAACGACAAAGCAGGCTGGGCACAAGGATACAATGTATGAGGCTGGCAGGGTTGGCATGGTTGGTACCTTTTACATACAGGGCTCTCACTGTAAGTTAATGTACCCCATGCCAGCCAATCAGATTTGATTATTTGCAAAGCCCATTTTCTAAGCATTGTTATTAACTGGTACCCATTCATTGTTTTTTTATAGTGTATGGGCACCAGTTAAACGAAATTTGTTCTTACTTTTCCATTTTTATGTTTGCTTGCACGCATGTGCAAGAAACATAGTGCCATCATCGGAGATTTCGGAGGTGTGTCACCTCCTCCTCCAGTTCAGTCAGTGTGTTGGCAGGCGCGGCCCCTGTAAGTCAATGCATTCTGGAGCTGTCTATGACAAGCTCCAAAATGCAGTGGCATTCAGTTCAAAGGGGTAGCTACGCTTGAGTGAGCAGCGATAAGATATCGCCTGCTCATGCGCAGGCCCCACACACACACATACACACACGCCACGCAGGCGTATCACCCCACGCACACTGAATAATGGCGACGAGGTGCCCAATCCCCGTCAGCTGTGCTGCGTTCCCCGCCGCCTCCCCCACCAAAGCCTTTCAGAAATGCCACGCTGGGTGCCCACCCCAGCCGGGGCAAGTAATGATATAGCCGACGGGGTGCCCAATCCCCATCGGGCTCCACTGTCCTAACCCCCCGAGAATTGCGCCACGCTGGGAGCCCACCCAGCGCGGCAATCCATACTTTGGCCGACGGGGTGCCCAATCCCCGCCGGCTGAACGGCCCCGCCAACCGCCCTTGTGCCATGCTGGGAGCCCACCCCAGCGTGGCAATGTCCCCATCTTTTTACCTGTAAAGAAAAACGTCCCACCGCCTGCCTCCCAGCTCCCCACAACCCGCACCCACCCACTGCGCACCCAGCCTCCCCACACCCCCACACCCCATACTTATCTCCTGACCTCGGCGCGACGATCTTCAGTGGACCGGGAACACGTCTGCACTCTTCAAAGCCGACTGCGAACTGAGGAAATGCCGGTAAGTTGTATAATGGGCTAGATAGGGGGGTTTCAACTTTGTTGCATATCTCAGGCATTTTTGGGAATTTTTGCACCAAATTTTCAACATGGGGTTTTTTGGACCCCTTCTCATGAATGATGTCACTGTCATGAGTATTAAGGGTGATTTCAAGAAGTCACTGCGCCAAATCACCTCTTCTTCGGCCTGAATAATGCCATGCCAGTGACATCATTCATGAGAAGGGGTCCCAAAACCCCATGTTGAAAATTTGCGCCAAAATTCCAAAATGACTGTTTTACGAGCATGCTATGCAGTTCCCACGCAGGCTCGTAAGTTCGTGAATTTCAATATTTTCACTCCAGATTTTTCAACATTGCCATTTTATCACACCTTCTTATGAGTAGTATAGCTGCCATTTTTCACATCTCACCAAAATGTTCTACCATGTAGCATTCAATGGCGCAGTCGGTGTGCTTAAATCAATGTACGGGATAAATTAAGAAAATCACAGTGACACTGTTCATGAGCAAAGGTCTTAAAATGGCTATGTTGAAAATTTGGTGAAAAAATTCCAAAACATGACTGTTTTACGAGCGTCAGTTGTACAGTTCCTACGCACACTGTAGAGTTCGTGAATTTTCAATATTCACCAAATTTTCAACATTGCCATTTTACCACACCTTCTTATGAGCAGTACAGCTGTCATTTTCACATCTCACCTAAAACGGTTTCCTACCATGTAGCTTACAGTGCGCAGTCAGTGTCAGCAAATCAATGTACCGGACAAATTAAGAAAAATCACAGTGACACTGTTCATGAGCAGAGGTCTAAAATGGCTATGTTGAAAATTTGGTGAAAAAATTCCTAAAATGACTGTGTTACGGCGTGTGTTGCACAGTTCCTATGCATGCTCGTAAGTTTGCAAATTTAATATTTTTCTATTTTCAACATTGCCATTTTATTACACTTCCTTATGAACACTACAGCTGCAATTTTCATATGTCCCCAAAATGTGTTTTCGCACATGTAGCGCACAATGGTGCTGTTGGTGTGCGAAAGCAATGTTTAGGACAGATTAAGAAAATCACAGTTACACTGTTCATGAGCAGAGGTCTTAAAATGGCTATGTTGAAAATTTGGTGACAAAAGTCCATAAAATGACTGTGTTACAAGTGAGCATTGCCCAGTTTCCACGCACCCTTGCTAGTTCATGACTTTGTAATATTTTCAGTCCAGATTTTCACCAGTGCCATTTTTCCACACTTCCTTATGAACAGTACAGCTGCCATTTTTCACAACATGGCTGAAGTGTGTTTCCACACTTTTAGCGCAGAGATGCGTGGTCGCTGTGGGAAATCATTGTTCGGGACAGATAAAGAAAATCACAGCGACACTGTTCATGATCGGAGGCACCAAAATGCCTGAGTTGACAATCTGCTGTAAAAAATCCCCAACCTAATTATATTATGGGTGTGCGTTGCACAGTTTCTATGTACGCTCGTGACTTCACCGGTTTTTTTTATATTTTTACTACAGATTTGCAACATTGCCATTTTTACTCCTCCCCATGAACAGTACAGCTGTCATTTTTTACATCCTGTTCGGAATGTTTTTGCACCTGTGGTGCTAAATGCCGTAGTCACTGTGCATAAGCAGCATTTGGCTAACAAACTGATACTGCCACTGTTCATGAGGTGGGGTCACAAAAAAACCATGTTGAAAATTTGGAATGAAAATACCAACGAATGCCTGAGGTATTAGGGTTTCCAACCATAACGCCCAACCCTGTAGAGAATGACAGGCATCAGGGTTGTGACTTGGGATTCTTGTCTGTGATGCTCATACCATTCCACACCCTGCAGTCAGTGAGAGGCATCAAGGTATGCCTTGGACTCTTCGGCCCCAAACTTCACCCCATTCTCCTATATTGCACCCATCTCACCATATTTCCTAATGAAATGGGGTGCGCACAAGGGCCAAAGACCCCAAGGAACACTGTGACACTTGTCAGTGTCTGCAGGGTGGGGTGTGGTGAAATGGCGTGCCCGTTATGCCTGACAACCCAAACGCACACCCCAATGCCTGTCACTCTCTGCAGGGTGGTTGTGAGGTTGGCTTCAGTTCAATACTTCACTGCCATTCCTATTACGTAGCTCTGTAACTTCTACACTACCACTGCCAATGCCAGCAAGCAAACATTCGGCATTGACAAATGCTTGTTTGCTTTGTGCTGCTCTCCTTCAGGGCTAGCTCTTACCGCGGCGGCTGTTTGTCGAAATGCGGAAGCTCAAGAGATGCCCATGTGCAAAGATAATATATAAGAAGAGGTTATCGCTAGACTGATTCAAGAGGGTATAACAACCTCTTTGACGCACAACGATAGCATAACAAGGATAGAATTCATTGAATTCCATCACTAATAACCCTCTCCCATACATTATGGTGTGTTAATTGACAAGTTAGAGGACAGGGAATGATTTCTAACTGGCAGTTGTTTAAAATGCTCCTGTTTTCATAAATTATATTCATACTTATAAAATATTCATATTTAATGGTGCCTGAATAAAAAGTGAAGTGAAAAACTGCATTTTGCATTGTTTTGTTTTATAGGCAGCATTCTGTTACAGTTCTCTTCATGGAACCAGTGATCTGGAGTTTTAACCTCGAATACAGTATGTTGTACTCCTGCCAATTAGGTGCTATGTAACTTTGTACCCCTGTATTGCTGTTGTATCGCTTTATGTACTGTAGTCTATTTATTACACCTGCCACTTATGTGCTATGTAACTTTGTATCCCTGTAAAGCTGCTGTTACCTCTGTATGTGCTTGTTCCTATGTAACCTGCTGTTATCTCTGTATGTACTTGTTCCTATGTGAGCTGCTGTTACCGCTGTAAGTACTTGTTTCTATGTAAGCTGCTGTTACCTCTGTATGTACTTGTTCCTATGTAAGCTGCTGTTACCTCTGTATGTACTTGTTCCTATGTAAGCTGCTGTTATCTCTGTATGTACTTGTTCCTATGTAAGCTGCTGTTACCTCTGTAAGTACTTGTTCCTATGTAAGCTGCTGTTATCTCTGCATGTGCTGCAATGTGGGTCGCACCTGTAAAACGAACTTTGTTTTCCAGTGTGCTTACCCGTTAACCGAATAAACAAACAAACAAACAAACAATATATCAGTTGACTTGTACTCTCCCGGGTCATGTCTGAAAATAGGCAGTTTTTGTCTAGTATGCTTACCCGGTTACCAAAAGCAAATAAATGAGTAAATAAACTATGTCACGGTTTGTGTACAGAACTCTAAGCATGGTTCTGACAGGTTAACAGCTCTTAGAATTCTGTGTACAAACCGTGACATAGTGAAAACCCATAATTACTGGTTCATTGAAGAGAACTGTGCAGAATGTTGACCATTACAAGAAAACAACTGCAAGCAGTTTTTCACATCAGCATTTATTCAGGTACAGTTAAATATGGATCATTTTGGGGGTGAATTTCATTTCTGTAAATAACAATGTTAACTGCTGCCAGTTAGTACAAATTTCCTGTCCTCTTTGATCCTTTGTTACCCACAGCAGTGATGTAATTGGAGTTGGTAATAGGGTTTCACAATGACTGATGTTAATAATTGCCAACCATGTTATATAAGATTAATCAAATCAACCAATCAAATCTTTATTTAACCAGGTGAACATCATTGAGCAAAGCTCATTTGTGAGATGGACCGGGGCAGGATACAAGAACAATACACAACACACTGAACACAATAAAATCACACAATATTTAAATAACTAACTAACATAGTCAGGGCTAAATGTAATACACAGGGTAATGACAGTGGTAGTGCATAAGTAGTATATACACACATGAGCAGCTAAATACAGGCTATAGGCCAGCCCGGTGGCAATGAGGGTTGAGGCGCTGGACACCACACCTCGCTCCACACCGGCGATCTGGGTTCGGGAACAAGCCCGGGTCGTCGGGGGTCGGTAGGGGAGAACCAGGATCGAGCGTCAGACAACAGCTCTCCTGGTCCTGGGGAAAGGGGCAGTTGCACACCGTGCTCTGGTGGTCCCTGGAGACGCCCGGAGGAACTGCAATTGCGTGGGTGCTCAGTGGGGGGGAGCACATCAGACATCCGCACGTTGTGCATGGATGTCATTGCACGTCCGTGCTCCCATCGGGGAGAAAAAGGGACAAAAAATGTCAGCATAGTCCGCAGCAGCTTGATGGCCGCAAACTTCACAGGCCGCCGATGCCTGAAATAAGACGTGTGCCAGTATTGGATCCTCGCCGGGTGTGGGGGCTTGGGGGGGGCCCTCTCGACGGTCGTAGCTGCATATGTCAGCTGGGCACATTAGCTTCAGGGTCGCCGGTGAAGGAGGAGCGGTGGCTGGATACAGAGCAGGACTGTGGCAGCAAGGTGATAAAAAGAGATGTGATAATAAGTAAATACAGGTTATAGTCAAGAATGGACACTATGGTGTGGCGAAGGCAGAAGAATAAACATGAGTGAGAGGGGCAACAAGGGAAGTTAGGAAGCTGATAAGAAAAGGAAGGGAGTTGTGAAGGTTAAAGAGGGAGGGGGAGGGGAGGCAGGGGAACCCGTAAGTGTCATAGCAGCAAATAGTGATACCAGGGCCATGGGTAAGGACAGACTCCAGATAAGGGGAGTGAGGAGAGGCAGAAGGTAAGCTGAATTCCCCAGGGTCAGGGAGGTAGGGGGCATGTGAACAAGAGGTAATGCTACTTTAAGACAACTGAAACCTACGCAAGGTAGCAGGCTACACAAGGAAAAGCAAAAAAAGGAATGCTATGAAAAGGTTAAAGAGTGACGGGAAGGGGTCAATAAGACAGGGTAGTAAATGTAATATTTCGTCAGACAGCTGACCAGCAAGTCACTGAGGCAGTGAGGGGGAGATCAGGAGAAACAATTGCAAGAAAGAAAGAAAGAACTGGAAGGGGACAGGATCAGTTGTGTTCCAGGACAGTAGCTGCTACTGTTGTTTTTCACAGGGTTCTTGTGGATTTTACTTGGTAGGTTAGTTCTTTCTTTCTTACTTCTAAGGGGCTAGCAGGGTATTGTTTTGGGGGCTGCTGGATGTTTGTAAACTGATTTGGTGGCTGTAAGTGGGGCTCATTTTGTGGATGTTTCACTGTGTAACAGGCTGCGCTGGTAGAGGCCTATTTCTTCTGATTTAAAACCTATTTGGTGGGATTTGCTTGGGACTGGTTCTTTGGCTGCTGGGCTTGGAGGGGAGACACAGGGCTGATACACTCTCTCTCTCTCGAGTCAGGTGTCTGCCCAGAACCTGCCCTCCCCAGAATTCTGCAAATTTATAGGGGAACACCTGCCCTGCAATTGGAGGAAAAGGCTGCAGGTGCAGCTCATGTAGTTCTAGCCACTGGGGGTTGGATTAAAAGGCTGGGAGAGAGGAGCTTAGGGAGTTGTTCATTTCCCTTATAAGTTTAATGTGTTGTACTGCACCTAGTAACAGGGTTACTGGTGTACAGTGGGACTGTCTCTAAGATTAGTGGGTGACCTGATTAGGCAGTAGGGGTATCTTGGACTAGGGAGGAACCTGGTGGCTCACCCAAGGAAACCTATTTGGAAGGGGATGGAACCACACATCATTAGGGCCGGCATCTTTGGGAGGGTGGTGGGGTGCACAGGGTGTGGAGCAGCCATGATACTGGACTGGGCTTGGAAGTTCGGTGGTTGCCCAGTGTGCTACCAGCTAGCACAGCTTAGGGAGGCGGTTGCGGGGATTAGAAGAAAGCTGGGGGAAGGGGGTGGTATGGTTGGGGAAGGGGGCTTGGAATCTCCCACAGGGTTGCACCAAGCACTGGGGGTGGGGGCATAGGGAAAGGAGTGCAGGAGAATACTCAGGGGTCACATAGGGACCCTGGCAGAGGGGGTCCAAAAGGACACTACCAAGGAAGCAGGCAGGTAACTGGGGACCCTCACAAAGGGGGGACGGAGGGACAACATTCTCAGGGAAGTAGGCAGATGGCCAGGGCTGGACAGAAGGAAGCAAGGCGGGGAGGTGGATCAGACCTTACACTCAGTAACTGCTTCAATTCTCTTCTGCTCAAGGATGAGGGGGGTGATGTAGCCACGACAGGGGTGGTTAGAGACGGAAAGGGAGTGGGAGGCAGGAGGCAGGGGCCAGATAGCAGGAAGAACAGGGGGGGACCCGGAATGCAGGAGAATGGGGGGAGCAGTGAATCAGAGCAGGAGGGGCAGGGGGAAGAGGGAGGAAAGCGCAAGGAGAAGGACCAGTTGGGAGGAAAGGTAAAGGAGAAGGACCAGAAGTACAAGGAGGATTCAGTAAAGGGAGCTGAGGGTTTAGGCCAGGGGAGCACAACGAGCAAGGAGGAACTAAATGGAGACAGGAAGGAAGGGAGGATGAGCCAGGCTAGTTTAGCAGATGGGGTAGAAGGACCAGTTGTGAGCAGTGAGGGGGGAATTAGCAAGGTACAGAAGTATACTCAGGAGGAGGAGAGGCATAGGATTGGAGGGGAGGGGGTGGCCATGGTAAATAAGGAGGAGCTGGCATGTGGCACCCAGATAGGGGGAGGAACAAGGAGCCAGCTGGGTGGAGGGGCCTGTAGAAAGGATGAGGGACATGGAAGGTGGGGGATGGAGGAAAAGGAGTGGTCAGAGTGCTCCTGCTGGGGGATTCTATGATCAGGGGTATCAAATGGGATAGGGAGGGAGAAGCCTGGCCAGTTAGAACAAGATGCTTCCCTGGACTAATGGTGCACAGGGCTAAGCACGAGGTATATCAGCTGGCAAAGGATTGTGGGGGTTTCCCAGACATACTGGTCCACCTGGGTACAAATGACATTGAGGGAAATAGCGAGCTAGAGATACAGGCAAGATTCAGGGAGCTCGCCAGGGTCTGTCATGACATAGGATGCACAGTTTCCTTCTCAGAAATCCTGCCAGTGCCAAGGGCTAGTGGGGAACACAAAAGGAAAATTAGGGAGATAAACCAGTGGCTCAGGGAGTGGTGTGAGGCCAGAGGGTATGGGTTGATGGGGGATTGGGGGGAGACCTGGGAGGATAAGGAGCTGTATGCTAGAGATAGACTACATCTCAATTTGGAGGGGAGGGGAATCCTTAAGTTGAAAATAGAGGGTTCATTGGTGAAAAGTGGGGGTTAAACTTGTGAAGGGGGGTGGGATGGGAGAAAAGGCTGTCATGGGGGTGCCGATAAAGGAGGGACTCTGTCTCCACCCCCCTGGGGACCAGGAGGATTGCAGGAAAAGGCCAACTGGCAAAGTGCAGACCAGGGGAAAACAGAATCCCCATGGGAACACAAGCAGGGGAAATGGAACTATAGGGAAAGGGTGGAAGGTAGTCCTGCTAAATGCCAGGAGCTTGGGCAATAAAATGCCTGAGCTCCAGGTGATGCTAACTGAGGGAGCAGTGGATGTGGCAGCGGTCACTGAGACTTGGGCCACTGCAAGACATGACTGGGACCTGAACCTGGAGGGTTACACTATGTTCAGGAAGGACAGGGGGGAGGGAAGGGGAGGAGGGGTAGCAATGATAGTCAAAAACTGCATTGGCATAGGGGGAGTAGAGGAGGCGGAGGGAACCGTGGAGGCGATTTTGGTCACCTTGATAACAAGGGGGGGCAAGAGAGTAAAAATAGGAGTGGTGTATAGACCCCCTGCCCTGGCGGAGGAGCTGGAGGACAGTCTGGTGGCAGATGTTAGGAGACACTGCAGACTGGGCAGAGGAACGTGGTGGTGTTGGGGGACTTAAACATGCCAGGAACAGACTGGGAGACTATGGACATCCTCTGTGACCAGGGAACAGAGGTTGTTGGATGTCTTTCAAGACCGCTCCTAACTCAGCAGGTGAGGGAACCACCAGGAGGCACGGGTACTGGATGTGGTCCTGGCAGACAGTGACCAGATTGGGGGCCTGGAGGTAAGGGACCCATTGGCGGGAGTGACCATGCCACGGTCTGGTTCTGCCTGGACCTAGGAGGGTAGAAGGCTGCACAAAGACGGAAATAACCGACTTCGGGGAGATTTTAAGGAAATGGGAAGGCTCCTTAAGGAGCACTTGGATGGGATTGGGTCAGACATGGACACTGATAGTAGGTGGGAAATCATCAAGAGAGGGGTGCAGGATGCTACCAGCACCTGTGCAAGAGTAAGACGAAAATGCGGTAGGGCCCAAAAACCCTGTTGGTGGACCAGGGAGGTCCAGGAGGTGGTGCGGGTAAAGAAAGCAGACTATAAGCAATTCAAGTGCTCAAGGAGTGAAAGGGATCGAGGGGAGTACGAGCTGATGGCTAGAAGGGCCACTAGAGTGGTGAGGGTGGCTAAGGCAAGGAAGGAGCAGAAACTGGCCGGGGAAATTAGGAGAGGGAACAAGGGGTTCTTTAGATACATTGGGGAAAGACGAAGGGTGAAGGGGCAGATTAGCAGGATTAAATCAGGGGAGAGATGGGCACAAGAACGGGGAGCAGGCTGAGGTACTAAATGAGTACTTCACTTAGGTTTTCACCAGGAAAATGGGGTGCTGCATCATACATGGGAGGAGACAGAGATACTGAGGAGGGGGGACCCTTACCGATCGGCAGGTCTGGGGAGAGGGAGGCATCACTGGCAGGTGGGGGAGGGCTAAGCAGGAAGAAGAGGTACGGAGGTGGAAATCACAGCAGAGAGAGGAGGGAAGCCCTCCACTCCTTAAAGACGGAGAAAGCACCGGGCCGATAAATTACATCCCAGAGTGCTGAAGGAACTTGCAGATGTCCTGGCAAAACCTCTGGCGATATAGTGCCTATCCACAAGGGGGAATCAAGGGAGGTGGCAGGGAACTACAGGCCTGTCAGCCTGACATCGGTGGTGGGCAAGGTGATGGAGGGCATTGTCAAGGAGAGGCTAGGTGGGGACCTGGATAAGTCAGGGTGCCTGGACGATGGACAGCATGGATTCATCCCGGGGAAATCGTGTCAGACAAACCTGGTGGAGTTCTATGACTGGGTGACAAGTGCCTTGGACCTGGGTAGACCAGTGGATGTCCTCTTTCTAGACTTCAGCAAGGCATTTGACTCTGTTCCTCACGTGGGCCTGTTGGATAAGCTGGGAGAAATGGGGTGGGAACCAGATGATCAGATGGATAGGCAATTGGCTCAGGACCGGACCCAGAGGGTCGTAGTTGTGGGATAGTCTCATCCCCAAGGAGGGTCATTAGTGGGGTCCCACAGGGATCAGTCCTGGCCCCTTCTGTTCAACGCCTCGTTTCTGACATAAGGACAGGAATCAGGAGTGAGATGAGTTCTTTGCAGATGATTCAAACTGGGGGCGGTGGTGGATGGGGAGGAGGGAGGGTGGCCCTACAGGGGACCTGGAGGCTCTGGAAAGATGGTCTAGAAAGTGGAGCTGAGGTTCAATGCAGGAAATGCAAGGTACTCACCTGGGGCCAGAAACCCAGGCCAAGTGTACACCCTGGGGGAAATGCTACAAGTCTCGATGGCTGAGAGGGACCTGGGGTGGTGGTGGATGTCAAGATGAACAACTCTGAGACTTGTAGGAGGGCAGCAGCCAAGGCCAACAGGATGTTGGGATGCATCGCTAGGGGATCACTCCAGAAGGAGGGAAGTGATACTCCTCTGTATAACTGCTTGGTGAGGCCGACCTTGAGTACTGCGTGCAGTTTTGAGGCCACACTTAAAGAGGACATTAACCTCCTGGAGAGGGTCCACAGGAGGGCAACCAAAATGATTTGGGGCTTGGGGGACAGGACCTATGAGGAGAGGCTCGAAGAGCTAAATATGTACACATTGGAAGAGAGAAGGGACCGGGGGGACATGATAGAGGTCTTCAGGTACATGAAGAGGGTAAATAGGGGAGGAACAGTCAGGGTGCTTCGAAGGAAGGAGGAGGGGCCACTAGAGGGCATGGGTGGAAGCTGGAGGGGGGAAGATTCAGGGGAGAAAGGAGGAGGTGCTACTTCACTGAGAGGGTGGTGGAGCCATGGAATGCACTGCCTAGGGGGCTGGTGGAGGTAGAGACAGTGGAGGGGTTCAAGAGGGGGTGGGATAGGTACAGGGGAAGGGTTCTGGAAGCAAAATCCAATGCAGCAAGAATATCCGGAACTGGGAAGGGAGAAGCCAGAGAAGGAGAGGGGGACAGCAAGGTCAGCACACAGGGTGGGGGCTGACCAAACGAGCAGACACGAAAGACCGTTAGGCCTATTCTGCTGGCATTTTAGTATGTTAGTATTATTACAAAGTATGATACCAAAACCATCTGTTTAGCTGTTTCAGTTTACACCAAGTCTTGAGCCAGCATTCTAAAATTTTCCTAGCCAATCGTCTGTGAGCACAGCTAAAGACACTGAAACACAATAACCCATCAGCACATGACTAATCACAGCAGGCAATGGAAGGAGCATCCAAGCCAATTACCAGTTAATACAGCACTCATGTCTTACATGATGTAATAACCACTCAACTAATCCCGTCAGCCAGCCCTTTCAGCCTCTGTCAAACGCTGCTGCGACACCTCACCAGGAAACAGCTGCAAAACGCTGTTATCTTCACCTGATTTTAAACTAAACAAAGAATTACAGTGTGTGAAAAGGATAGAGTCCCTACTTACGGCAGCAGTACTTGTTAGTCACCATTTAATTTTTTTCAGAAATAATGTTCTTCTGGCAAAAATATCAATGTAACCATGTTTTCCTTTTTGTATTCTTTCATTCCTAAATGAAGATACAGAACGGGATTTCGACATTTTTGTTATGTTCCCACTCCCACGCCATGCCCACTATGTAAAAATGTAATATCTTGGTACACTGATGTGCTATTTACCATCGGAAACATGTGGTAGCAGTATCCTAATTTTATTTTTTAATAGTCTTTGGAAACCAGGTAAGTCCCACGAGGCACAAGTGCCTGTTTTCACGGGTGACCCAGTAGGTTAAGCAAGTGACTTGCTCAGAGTCACACAGTATGCAAGTGGAGGTTGTGGGAATCAAACCCAGGTCTGCTGGACGTACCAAACTCATTCACAGCTCATTACTATGATCTCTAGGCTATACTGCCATCCCCAAAGCAATTATCCTTCAAACTAGAAGACTATTTATTTGTGTCTGGAAGACCTTTGAGCTCAGGAGCCGTTTTTCAAAGGTGTCCAAATCAAAAAACACATCACAAAACGTGATACACAATATTAAGCACAGGAAAGACAAATACATAAAACCAGATGTGAAATTTCCATAATTAGGCACAGGTAGAAGAACTGGGTCCATCAATACCAAATAAATGGGGGTAGGGGAACAATTATGTAATAACATACTAAGGGCTGTGCAGTAGGAGGGACTGGGTTTCCGGAGTAATGGAAGTCTGAGACTAACGCCATGTGCAGCTGTATTTGAGATACTGGGAGAAAAGGTTTGCCACCTGTGAGTTGAAGGAATGGAAGGTTGACATCACCGTTGGTGGGAGCGAGTTCCAGTCTTTGGCTGCTCTGTAATACATACACAATATGAGTCTAATATGTACATCAACAGGTAACCTCGGTGGAAGAGATTTTTGAAAATTTCAAATGGTGGCCATCTTTATGATGCGAGTCATTAATTACAAAATTAGCTACAAAAGCTATTTTAAAAATATCTGAGAAAATTAAAAATACACTGATGTTGAATTTAAGGATGTCAGAAATACTTTTTTGTAAAACAACCGTATGGTGAAATTTGTTGCAGGCTAACAAATATTGCTGCTTTAAACAGCCTTGTGGCATCTCTCAGCATACTCTGAAAATCCTAATATTTAATCCATAATCTTCTTATATTTCCTTATTTTCTGCCTTTTTCCCCCCTCTTTCTTTATCACGAAGGACAGCTGCTTGAAAATAGTATCCTTGTCCAGCAGACGTCTCTGTCCTTCCTGGCTTGCTACATCTAATGTTATAATTTTCAGTTTATGAATCACAATTGGTTGCCATAGAAATGTTTATGATAGCTGGCCCAGTGGCACTGGGGGTTGAGGTGCTGGACGCCACACCTTGCGCCATGCTGGCGACCTGGGTTCGGGAACGAGCCCTGGCCGTCAGAGGTTAGCAGTGGCAAGACAGGACTGAGCGTCTGGAGGACTATTCTCCTCTCTTGTGGAGGGAGGGATAGCTGTCCCGCCCACTGATCGCCCTCAAGCAATGGCTGGAGGGGGACACGGGTCGGGAAGCTTGAGCCAATGTATGAGTCGGTGGGGGGGGGTAGCGATGAAAACCAGGAAATCAAGCCTGGCAGGCTTGATCATGGCCAGCCGCCCCCGGGAGCGGTCCCGAGTCTGGATTGGCCCTGGGGAGGGAGAAGCCTGCACCTCCCCTGGCCCACGCACGGGGGGCAATCTATGGAGAATTTCTGGGGATGCCTAGTATGGGAATGGCAGAGCTGGAAAGAGAGTCCCTCCGTTTGGAGGGCTGAAGCTGCCTGCCAGGGCTCAGAGGAGCTAAAACTGTGTATAGAAAAAAAAAATGTTTATGATGTCACAAGCAGCGGATTGTGGCATCATGTGCAAGCAAAACACAGGAGACAATGAAGTCCAAAGGACAAGGATCCTGTTTCCATGCAAATGGCTCAAGTAACAGAGAATAATGGGGAGCTAAAACAGGAACTACAGGGAATACTCTTCAAGTATGCAGAACTGGGGCTGCTTGATGGTGCAGCAGGTAGCATGCTGTGCTCTCGCACCAGTGACCAAGGTTCAGAAATGGACTTGGGGAGCTGGGTCAGGCAGCCAAGGGGGCCTGGGGTGGTACTGCTGCATGTCAACACTTCCAGCCAAGAGGGATAGCGCTGTAATTCTGCTGCTGCTGCAGCGACTCCCTGTGGTGGGCTGGGATGCCACAGCGTGCATGTGTTCGAGGCCTGATAGGGCACTGCCCAGTGATGGGAAGGGGGGAGGGTTTAGGGGCTGTGACAAAACCACGAAACACCACTTCTTCCAGATTGCCTGTATGATGCCATTTGTATTTTTGGGGCTTGTACATTATGGATTACAACTGGTTCTGACTGCGGGCAGGATGGGCAAATGAGGCAGGGAGGTTGCTGGGCGCGCACCAGAACCAAAGCAGAGGCAGCGGTCCAGGAAGCAAAAAGCTACACAACAGAAAGAAAAAAAAAGGCCATCTCCAGCTTAGTGGCACTAGCATCATGTGGTGTTCTCTTACGTGGGAGACTCAGATTCTGGCTGAAACTAGATTCCCCCCATCCCAGCTTACTGCCTGTGCTACGGTGTGCAGTTTGCTAAGCTGTATTATTACGTATTGCAAGTTCCAATTTTCTTAACCTACTGTTTTTTTTTTTTTTTTTACTCTCCTGGGTCATGAATGAAACTAGGCATTTATTGCCTAGTGCACTTACCTGGTTAACAAAAAACTAAGTAAGTAAAAAAAGCCAATGAGAGGCCAGCTGTGTAGCACTGAGTGGTGGGGATCACTCTGGCATGCTAGTGACCCGGGATCACGCCCTGAGCCCGGGACATCTGGATTGGAGGATGGCAGGGAGGGTGCAGAGTATTTGTGCAGACACTTTCTTCCCAGGGTGGGTTCAGTGCTATACCGCTCATACAGCAACACCTGGTGGGGCTTAGTGAAGATGCCATTGGGGTGTGGGTGACCACATGTTGCATGGCATCTCCCTCCCAGGAGCACCGCTGGCATGCACACTCATGTTGGGGAGGAGGGCAGGATACAAAATGAGGAGAAAAAGCTACGATTTGGAGCACAATGACATCAGGTCAGATGTCACTCATGTCCAATGAGCAGGCAAAAAGGATGGCTCTTCCTCGCTGACCACTGCATAACAATACTGAACATCCCTAGGAGTAAGCTGTAAGGGGCAGCAGGAACCAGGGACTTCACCCCAGTGGGCAAGCCACTAAGCAAGAGCCATGGCCAGCAGGGAGACAGCACCAATTAGGACAGAGACCCCTTGCAGGAGATGAAGGACAGCAAGAGCAGAAGTATAGCACAGCAGAAAATAAAGCAACAACAATCAATAATAAATAAATAAAGCCAATGGGACTTCAGGAATGCTGTTGTGGTTGCATGTTCTGGTCCCAGGATTGAGGGTTCTGTTCATTTGCTGCTTGGGTGCATCCTGCAGTCAGTGGGGAGCACCGACATTGTGGGTGACCATGCAATATTGACCTCCTCCCACAGACCTGTGTCAGGGGATTGCCAGATACATTGCATCAGGGGTGGAGAGCGGGGTCTGGGAGAAAGTGAGGAAAACTCATTGTCTGGCTGCATCAGTCATGTCCAGCTATTCCTTCAGTGCCGTCTGGCTCCATGGATCCATTAACATAAAGTGTGCTTGGGTGAAGTAACTTGGCCTGGGGTGCCAGGGTGTCTCCAAGGCAGGGGCAACTCTTGGCCTGGAATCTGGAGGTAGAGACCAGAGCACTGAAAGAGCAGATGCAGGGACAAAAGTGGCCACAGCAGGAGTCGACAGAGAGCTGTTCAAATAAATAGCTAAAGAGTACATTTTGAAACAGGGACAAAACTGTACTGACCCATAGGTGTAGCAGGTGGGGTTTCTTGGTGCCCAGAACCCCCCTCCCATATTTTAAAATAAAATATTGTTTATAAACCCAGACTTAATAATGGGAATTTTTTGGTGGAAACCCCCATTGCTGAATCTTGGCTACACCCCTGTAAACCCCCCATACTGCACACATCCTTGGCCAAGTGCTGCGGTCAGGTGAGAGCAGTAGTTAAACTGGAACTCTTTAGGTGATGGAAGTCCTTCATCTAGATGTGTAGGTCGTGGGACTATTATTTCTGAGAGGCAGACTCTCTCTTAATGGAGAAGAATAACAGAGTTGCAGGATCCCTTGTGCAATTTTGAAGGAAGTTGTGGTAACTGAGCCCCTGCGGGATCCTGCCCAATTTAACCCCTGGGTTAGAGGAACTGAGTGCCCCAGACGGAGCCATCAAACAGAAACTAGCCAGAAATCCCAAATCAGCCATTTGGTGCTTCAGTTTATAGACATGTCTATGGGGGATATGTCAGTCAATGGAAAAATACCTCCAACTCTCTCCTGAGGTGATAGTTTTTGGGACAGGACATATAAATGCCCTGCCCCTCCTGCCCGTGTACATTCTATATCCTTCCCCTCCACCAATCAACATTATCGAACAATGGCTGGAAAATACTGCAATCTGACTGGCAGACCACATTCTAAAGGGGCTAGAAACCCTCATGTACAAAAAAATAGAATTTAAGCTATTAAACATTAATTTAAATAAAAATAAAAACATTTTAGTTTTATAATAATATTAAGGTACCTCATGGGGTTCCATACTCTTTTTTTTTTTTTTTTATTCAGCTTCTCATACTCAGGATTGTGCCCTCCCTAGCCTCTGGGCTGAACCCACCAGTACTTGGCAACCTCCTAATCCCATCAGCTGCTACTCCTCCGTGTAGGTCCCCGTGGAGTAGACTGTTAGAATGACTGAACCTTTCATCCAGGCAGCCCACGTTTTTGTTCCCAGTGTTCTCCTGCCCTCCACCCTCTTGATGGAATCATGTGCCTCTTACAGACCTCAGATGCCACAGAGGATACTCGTGGGGAAAGCAAGCTCTATGGCCCACCATAGGGGTTGCTGCAGTTCCGAGTGTTGGGCCATCCCTTCCTAGGCTGGGAAGTACTGCCATCAGCAGCACTTTCATCCAGACTTGGCTTGCCCCCCCCCCCAACTGCACTTCTAAACCTGGGGTACCCGGCATGGCAGTGTTACATGCTGCTACTGCTGGGTCAGAGGGCCATCTGGGTCATTTTTCTTAATCTAACAGCAAGGGGATAAGGCACTCAGCTGTGCCTCATGCCTCAAGGTCCCCTAGGGTTAGATTAACTGAGGATAACCCAGCATCTGGTCTTGCCTCAATGCTTAAAGATTACCCAACGCCTCTGACAACTTTCGAAAACATAATATTTTGACAACCCCATAAAAATGTAATTTATGGTCGGTATTTCTTGGTCCCTTTCTTGTCCATATGACAGATATTTGCATGTAAATAGAACTTTTGTTCCTCAGACTGCTTCTGTTATGGCTGCTTAGTCCTCTCGGAGTCATAATCCACTGCTTGTAACACCACAAGTCATTTCTGTAGCAGCAAACTGTGATGTCACAAAAAGAGAACTATGACTTCAGTTCAGGAATGAACAGCAAAAGAAGATGAACTCCAAGGTGCAAGGACGTGGTCGTCTTGCAAATACACACAATAATCACCACCAGCTCACTGGCACAAAGACAGCGTTACTGCTTACAATGTCAGTGACCTAGGTTCAAGAACGAGCCTGGGGCATTGAAGGTCAGCCGGGGGAAGGAAAGGACCTCCCCCAGTTTTTCCCTTTACCCCACCTCTCCCCCAAGGATGCTGTCCTTTCCTGGGGAGGGAAGGAGGCTGTTTGACACCACTCTTCAGGCACCACCTGGGTGACAACTGGATGCAGCAGGATGCAGGTGATCAGCGGAGGGGGGGAGGATGACGCTGCCCGGTGTTGCGCACTAACATGCCTTAGTGTATGTATGCATGCGTTCCCCAGTCACCATTGTACTGAAGGCAAGGGTGAGCCAGAAAACATGATCCCCACCGACCTGGCTGGATGAAGCTGGTAGTTCACTGGCTCTGCACTACTGACTTAGCACCCTCCCCCACTAAACTTTAAACTTCGAAGGGGAGGGGTTGTGGTCCTCCCCGATGGCCCCTCCATGGAGGAGAAATAACCATAAAGGAAGCAGGTAAGAGAATAAGCTCAAAGGAAGGTAGGTGGGCGAGGGGCTGGGTCCACCTTGCAGAAGGGGGTCAAATCAGTGAGAAAGGGCATATTTAATAGGACTGAGTAAGCCAGTAAATTTGGCCCGACAGGCCAATTTCAAGCCAGGTTGGGCCAAACCTAAATTAGTCCACTTCAGCCCGAAATTAAATGAAGGGTTAAGTTTTTTATTGTTCATGGTATTCTTGCAGCAGGACATCCCACCAGCACCATCAATAGCCTTCCTGCATGATTAGTTAGGCTATGAGAGGGGGCTGTCAATCATCAAATCCCTCCCCCCCAACTAGCCTCTTTAAAATGTGAAACAAGGGCTCTTAAGCCCTTACCAGTATTAAAATAATTATGGGCCGGTTTTCTGGGTTATTTGAAATGAAACCCAATTCGGCGCATTTCGACGAACCTCCCCTAAACCCGAATGGCCCAGCTCTAATAAATAATAAATAAAAAAAATCCAAATAACGAAGCACAAGTGGAAGATCAACACTGAAAGTAAGAAACATAGACACATATAATCTATCAGTAGAAAAGGACTGCTGGCCCACCCAGCCTCCCCAAAATAAGCTATATTTTATCTTTGCTATATTTAGCTATGTTTGTTGTTCTCATCCATTATGTTACATGTTAATGTTTCCTTCTCTATTGTATCAATATGTTGTTGTGTATCTCACCCTACTGTTATGTCCTTTCTCAACTCTTTATTACTGACTCGAAACCTTTGCAAAGGAGTCTATGACTCAAAGGTTGCAATTCCGATTATCTATTAAATAAAATAAATAAAAATAATTGGGAGAGGGCTAGCTGACTGCTAGCACTGAGATTAAGGAAACAGGAAGCAGATAAATATATCTCTAGCATTTGCCCCGAAAACCCAGACCTTCCCCCCTGGACCCAACCCATGGATATAGCTGGGGAGTTTCTTAATTTTTATAAGCAATTATATTCCGAGGAACGAGGACCCAACATGCCCAAAAGATCCAGGAATTCCTAGATCAGACTAATTTACCATCTTTGTCTGACTCCCAGAAAGGGGCAGTGGAGTACCCCTTTGTTGAAGATGAGGTCGTTAGAGTAATTAAATCTCTTAATTCCAGAAAGGCCCCTGGCCCCGATGGGTTTACCGCCGAATTTTATAAATGCTTTGTGGGGGAGGTGGCCCACCTACTCACCCGGATCTGTAACTTGGCACAGGAGCCCAGAACACTGCCAGATACCTGGGGTGAAGCCCTCATCTTGGTACTACTGAAGCCCGGGAAGGACCTGTCTCTCTGTTCAAGTTATAGACCCATTTCCCTATTAAACCAAGATGCTAAAATCTTTGCTAAAGCTATCAGCATAAGGTTGCAAAAGATTATTCCCGACCTGGTCCATCCGGATCAGATGGGCTTCATCCCGGGTAGACATATTCAAGATAATGTTTGTCTTCTCCTGAATGTCCTCTCCTTGGCCGAGTCTCCCTCGGGAGGTGCCCTCCAGGCGATGGTCCCCCTAGATGCAGAAAAGACATTCGACCACCTGGACTGGGTATACCGAGACCTCACCCTTGGTAGATTTGGCTTTGGAGACAAGTTCAGGTGCTGGATCAGTAACATTTATAAAGACCCCAGTGCATGGATTCGAGTGGATGGGGTCACCTCCCCTGCCTTTGGGATATGTAGAGGTATGTGTCAGGGCTGTCCTCTCTACTCTCTCCATTTTGCACTCAGCTTAGAACCCGTCATGGCCCGTATTAGGCAAATGAACGAATTCCAGAGGATCCAAGTTCAGAACACGGAGGTCAAGGTATCGTTATATGCGGATGATACCTCCTGTATGTCAAAGACCCCTTACACACTCTCCCGGAAATGTTTAAACTTTTAACAGAATTTGGAGAACTCTCTGGATACAAGGTTAACCAAGCCAAAATGGAGGTACTCCCAGTGGAAGCCCCCCAAGGAACACCACTACCAGATTTGGGACAAATCAAGTGGTCGAATTCTGACTTCAGATTTCTGGGGAGCTGGGTCCCCAGAAACCTGAAAAAGCTATATCAGCTGAACCATTAAAAACTGCTCCAAGAGGTCCAGGCAGATTGCAATTGCTGGAAGGAGCTGCCCCTTTCCCTTTCTGGTAAGGTAGAATGTATACGTATGAATATCCTTCCCAGATTATTATTTGTTTTTATATCGCTCCCACTCACGCCGCCTAAATCTTTTTGGAAGAGTACACAGGCCACTTTGTCTAAAGTTGTATGATTGAAGAGGAAGCCATGTATTAAATGGAGGGTGCTGACAGCCCTTAAGGAGAAGGAGGGCCTGGGACTTCTGGACCTCCAGAAGTATTTTTGGGCAGCCCAACTGCAGGCCATGGTGCCACTGATGATGGATTCCCACCCCCATTGGGCAGACATGGAATTAGTTCCTCTCCCCCATCATGTATAGAAGACATACTATTTCTAGATGTTACTAGGCTCAGATTGGTACAAATCAATAATCCCTGGATGCAGGTGTTATGCCACACTTGGAAAGAAGCTTGTCATAAACTGCACCTGCCTCTTAGGTTAGGTCTCCAGATGGAGATCCGTAGTTGCTTAGAGCTTCAACCGCTCAAGTGGAATTTGACCTTTCGCCATTGGGCAGGGATGGGTCTTTGTACCCTGGGGCAATGTTACAATGGGGAGTATTTAAAGATTTTCCAACAACTGAAAGTAGAAATTGGACTTCCCCAAACAGATTTTTATCAATATTTGCAGTTGAGACATTACTTGCAGGCGGAGGCCAGGGACTCCCCTTCCTATTCCCACCCCAACCCACTACAAGTATGTATTTCTGCTCTAATCACATCCACGGACTTAAAGGGACAGGTAACCAAAATTGTACAATGCTTATGCATGGCTGAACCTGATCACCTCTCTCATGTTAAAGAGCAACGGAGATTGGAGGAAAAAATCTCCTTAACGGAGCCAGAATGGCAAGGGGTGTGGAGGGGCACTCACACCACCTCAGCATCATTATTTTGGAGGGAATTCAGATGGTGGCTAGTTGTCAAATATTTTCACCCCCCATGTGGTAACCAAACACTATGGGAAACACCCATCTGATCTTTGCTGGAGGTGTAACCAAGACAATGGCACATACTTCCACATTTTCTGGGAGTGCAGAGATCTGCTGGAATATTGGGACTCACTCCGTGAAGTAGTAGGGAGGGTGTTTGAACAAGCCCTTCCCCAGGATGCTCGATATTGGTTATTAGGACATTCCCTGAATTCCCTGAAATCAAAACCACTACGTTATTTATTTTGTATAATGACAGCTGCGGCTCTCAAGGCTATCATTCTTTGCTGGCTTACCCCCAAGAAACCCTCATTAACTTCCTGGTATAAAATTTGCCTAAACATACTGGAAATGGAACGCCTTACGGACAAATTGAGATTTAATTTGGAAAAATTCAAAGGCAGGTGGCTTCCATTTTTTCACTATATGGCCTTCAAAGAGCAAAGAAACGTTCTGGAGGTTTTGGCAGAGCAGGCATGATGCGGGAGCCTCGATTCCTTTGACCTCTATCTGCTCTCCCCCAAAAACATATATACTAATTAAGGTATTCTTACTCCCTGGGCAATGGGGATTAGGGAAGAGGACACAGAAACACGAATAGAATATATTTTTTCTGCTTTAGAACCTCCAACATAACATTTTCTAGACACCCCCCCACCTCCCTTTTAGCCTTTCAGTGACTGCTTTCCATGTCGGACGACTCTTTCCCCTACCTTTATTTCTCTCTCTGTCCTTCTTTATTCTTCTAACATTTCTAGTTTTTCTTTCCATCTGATCCTCTGTGGTGTCTATTGGATCTGGCATGTGGATGTTCAGTAGATTCTTTTCAGATTATCCAATGGAATGCTACTCATGTGCCACTGAACATATAATTCTGATCAAAAGGAGACATGATGGAACGTACTTTATATTCTTCCTGTATGATTGTGTACATGTCAATGTTTATAACTGGACAATTTTTAAATAAACTATTATTTTAAGATAAATAAAAATAATAAAAGGTCTAAAGACCTGGGCCTTTGGGCAAGGGTGTCCTAAATAAATATAATCTGCTACTACTAATTATTATAGCTTGTTTCTCAGAGCATTCTTCAAGGCATCCATTGTCTTCTAAAATGAATACAAATACCTTTTTGTTCATGATTAAAAAATTCTGGCCAAAATAATTCCGTCACAAGAAACAACCACATCAGCCTTTCTTCAGAAATTCAGTCCAACCAAATGCTCAGATCAGCCTCCTTCAAACAATTTGGTTAATAACAAGTGATCAGGTACCCCCACCCCACCCCTCAAAATAATTCAGTCTAAACAAATGATCAGGTCAGCCTCCCTACTTCAAACAATTCAGTCAAAACAAACTATCAGGTCAGCCTCCCTTCTCCAAACAATTCAGTCAAAACAAAAGATAATGTCAGCCTCCCTTCTCCAAACAGTTCAGTCAAAACAAACAATCGGGTCAATCTCCCGTCTCCAAACAATTCAGTCAAAACAAAGGATAATATCGGCCTCCTTTCTCCTTCAAATTGCTCTCTGCAATCACTGCAACTAGCTCCCCATCCCTCCTCTTTTCCCTCCCCAAATGTTTCTCCTTCTCTCCCCATCCCCCACTTGTTCCCCTTTCCCCTCCCCTTTTACTCTCCCTAGTTGTTCTTCCTTCTCTCCCCTTTCCCTCCCCCACCTCCCCTCCCTCCCTTACCCCCATTTGTTCTCCCTTCCCCCCTTCCCCCACTTTTCCTCCCTCCTCCCAATTGTTCCCCTTTCATCCACAAATCTCTCAATCTTTCTGGACTTTCCTCATTTTCCCTCATCAGGCTTTTAAGCCCCCCACCTGCACCTCCATACTGTGGCCTGTTATTAGACCTATTGCACACACACCCTTTACCCACCCTCTGCCCCTGCTTCATTACTTGGTGGGCTTTTTCCTTTTTACTCTATTTTTTTGCGCTGTGCTGTAGGTGGGGTTCTACTGTCCTCCAGCTGTCTCACTGGCATCACCCGACAGCAGCCCAGACCGCAGGACCACATCTTACCCCCTTCGGCGCACCTCCCGAGGGGGGACTGAGATTAACCTTTGGTCCAGTCCGAGTCTTACACTGCCGGTGTCATTCGGCGGGGAGGAGGGGTGAAAGCGTCACTCTGCACTGCCATGCAGAGTTTTAGCCTGTGTCAGTTTCTCCCAGGTGCGGACATACAGTGACGTCAGAACACGGGCACACGTGCCCCCCACGTGCCTGGCAGATGGCCACCTCTGCCTGCCTCTGTGCAGTGGCCCCAGTGTTGGCATACTCCCAGCCTCTGTTGGGAGTCACTCAAATGCCGGGTGCCATCGCCCCCTCCCCCAAGGTGGAGAACTGTCGCTGGGATGCTCATCCAGCCTCCTCTCCCCTGCCGGCCAACCCTCGGGCTCGCATCTGAACCCGGGTCATCAGTGTCACACAACTGGTAGCGCTACCGCTGTGCTGGCAGGCCAGATGTACTTGGATGGCTTTCTAGTTATTGTTTTCCAGTGCACAGAATATAGTTTCACTGTTTTATTTTTATTTTTTTGTTTGTATTTTTTTTTCTTAAATAAATTTTTTCCTGCTTGACTGTATCATTGCATTGTACTGTTTCTCACATGAACATTTTACTATTGGATATTTTATCCTTTAACATAGAATTTGACGGCAGATAAGGACCGCTTGGCCCACCCAGTCTGCCCATTTCCCTACCTACTGGATAAGCTGCAGATCCTAATTAACCAGCAGCCTACTTCTTCTTACCCCCACCCCCCAGAATTGCCTTATGACTGTCCCATGCATGCTTGAATTCCACCACTGATTTTGACTCCACAACCTCCTCGGAAGGCCGTTCCATGCATCCACAACCCTCTCTGTGAAAAAATACTTCTTAAATTACCTCTGAGCCACCCCTCTATCTTCAAATTGGCCCTCTTGTTCTTGCACACCTCATTTTTAAAATGCTACCCTCTTGGACTTTGTTGATTCCTTGAGGTACTTGAAAGTTTCTATCATGTCCCCTCTCCTCCTTTCCTCGAGGCTATACATATTAAGCTCCTTAAGTCTCACTTCATATGTCTTCCGGTGCAGACCCTGCACCATTTTAGTTGCCCTCCTCTGGACAGCTTCCATCCTGTCTATGTCTTTCTTGGAGATTGGGTCTCCAAAACTGCACACAGTACTCCAGATGGGGTCTCACCAGCTGTCTGTACAGAGGGATAACAACTTCCTGTTTTCTACTCGTGATGCCTCTCCCTATGCATCCCAGTATCCCCCCAGCCCTCCTTGCTGCCCTCTCACATTGCTTGCCCACCTTTAGGTCATCTGATATGACTACCCCCAGGTCCCTTTCCATTTTTGTTGTTGTTAGTATCTCACCCCACATTGTGTACTCTTCCCCTGAGTTTTTGTTTCCCAGGTGCATTACCTTGCACTTCTTAGCATTGAATCTAAGCTGCCATACATTTGACCATTCCTCTAACCTTGCCAAGTCCCTTCTCATCCTTTCCACCCCACCCTGTGCATCAACTCTGTTGCAGATCTTTGTGTCATCTGCAAAGAGACATACTTTCCTTCAGTCCTTCCGCAGTAGTCGCTTATAAAGACACTGAAGAGGACGGTCCTAATACTGAACCCTACGGTACCCCACTAGTAACCCTCCTTTCTTCTGAGTGGACTCCATTTACTATTACTCTCTGTGTCCTATTCTCCAGCCAATTCTTTACTCAGGCTGTCATCTTGGGACCCACCCCAGGCTGGCTAACTTGTATATTAATCTTTGTGTGGGACTGTGTCAAATGCCTTGTAAAAGTCTAGGTAGGCCATGTCACAGCCCTCCCTGATCTACTACTTTGGTCACCCAGTCAAAGAAATCTATCAGATTTGTCTGGCATGACCTTCCCGCTGTGAATCCATGCTGCCTAGGGTCCTGTGCCCCTCTGGCCTCTAGATAAGCGACAATTCTTTCCTTCAGAAGTGATTCCATCATTTTTCCCTATCACTGAGGTTAAACTAACAGGTCTGTAGTTTCCTGCTTCTGCCTTGCTCCCACTTTTGTGAAGGGGAATCACATCTGCCCTCCTCCAGTCCTTTCATTCCTCATTTATATCCCCCCACCTCCACCTGATTGCACCTGGAAACAAACCTTGGCTTAGTGTGCTTTTCCAAGACACCAACGTTCAAATAAATGAATAAAGTGTCCGAGAGAAACAAAATCAGTTCAATGGGCTTGTGCAACTGGATGAGATGTATGCTTCTGTGACTTTGATACAGTGTGGCTGTTCACCTCTCTCTCTGTGGGATATACCACCCAGTAGGGGTATGATGCAAGGAACCCTAGAGGAGGGTTCCCCCTATAGGTGCCGAGGGAATAATTCTCTTGGCTAAAGGTAACTTAGGAAGGAGCCAAAAAAGAATACCCGAAAGGGTGTCGAGCAAGAGGCTAGAAGTCAAAATAATGTTGAGAATGGATGATTATTGAGATATACTGATGGGTAGGATGAGAGAGAGAGAGAGAGAGAGAGAGACGGGAGGCGATGAGAAGTATGTAGTAGAATGGAATCTGCATGATGAAGGAGGACGGGACTTCCTTAGGAGAGAGGGAATAACTGGGCCACCATCCAACAGCAAAACTAAACTACAGAACTTAAGGAAACTCCAACCCTATCCAATATTATGAACATTGGCACAGAAGAGAGGAAACCCCCCCCTCTGAGGAAGAAACCTCTGGGGATCCAAGGCCTAGGTCGCCTTCCCTCCAGGCTGAAGGATGTTTTGATCAGTGACGGCTCAGCTACTGAAATTTAGAGTCGAGATCGAGGGAGAAGGAAAATATTCCAATTTAGAGGAAGCTCTCGCTCTGTCCTTCTAAAGGGACAGCTGTTGAGGGTTGCGAGCGATGTCTCTGCAACTAGACACTTGAAAGCGAGAGAGGAGAGAGATGACTGCTGGGGCACTCAGCTGGCCTATGCGATCCTACAAAACAGACCAGGTGAACCAGAAGTGGCCAGATAGAGAATGGTGAGAGGCCTCTGAACCCACTCAGGCAGCTAAAGAGGTCCCACTGATGGGAGGCCAGTGCAGCCAGCCCCGAGCCAAGGGGCAATAGACATGGAAGATATGTCTCTAAGTGGACAGCAGGTCAACTTGAGGTAGCGTGGACCCGAGAGAGTTATGCTTGAGTAGTCGATGTAAAGGAGTTGACCCACAGAGTGGTCGGATGAGCGAGGGAGACCCAGATGTGGTCATGAGGAGACTGATGGTGATAATAACCACAGGAGTGCAGTAGTAGCAAAAGACCCAATGAGACGTATGCTCGATTAATCGATGTGAATGAGTAGACCATGAGGTTAGATTGAGCGACGGAGAACCAGACTCATGTCATGAGGAAGCTACCTATGATCGGTAACCATGGGAGTGCATGCCAACAGGGTCCATTGAGAGCCAAATTAGGAATGGACAGAAGAGCATGAAGGTATGAGCGGAGCGGCCGGGTGAAGTCGGCAGCTGACACTGAGGTAGGCAGTACCAGGACGACAACTGAATAGGTTTGACTAGAATGAGGGAATAGGGTCAGAGGAGGAGACGAGTAGGCAGGGCGATAAGCAGGAGGGAATATTAAGTGATGTGAATGAGTAGGGTATGGTGGTAGCAGGAAGGAATAGCAGGACGGCAGGATAGAGAAGCCCCCAAAAGAAAGCAGACATCAAGGAAGGAGAGGAAAGGAGGGCAGAGGGAATGGGAGGAGGAGGAGCACCCACCAAGGGGAAGCACAGTAAGGACAAAAATAAGAAAGGACATCATGGCGGAACCAAGAGCAAGGAGCGGGCGAAGGCCAGAGCTAAAGACGAGTGATGTTAATACCAGCATCAGCAGGAGGATGTGGGGTGGAGTAAAATGAATCCATGCTGAAATGTCAGAAACATAGGGAACAAGATGTTGAATGTACCAATAAGCTGGTATGGAGAAGGTCAGTTGTGCAAAAGTCACTGAACTATACAGGTAAAATACTGAGGGAAAGAGTAAAGGAAGTGAGTACAGCTGACCTACTATGGACAGACAGGAAGACCCACCGTGGAGGGAGCACATGAAAGGATGACTGTAATGATGACAGGTGGCTGAAAGGACAGGAAACCCTAAAGAAATGGAGGACTAAATAGCAGAGGTGAGCCCAAGGCCAGGTGGGCTGAACAGAAACACAACAGATGAGAGGACAAAAGGCACGGGGGGGGAATGCACAGAAGCAGTAGAGAGAGCGATGAGAAAGGCAAGAGGAGGACGAGCTGTGGAGCTTGCGCCAGGCAGCAGGAGAAAGGGAGGCCAGTCACGGATGAAAGCTGGGCAGGGCACTGTGTGTTGTGGAGCCAGAGGCCAAAGAAGGAGCGGGGCTGGGGGAGGGGCCTGGAGTGGAGAGAAACTGGTGCAAGCTAGTCTGAGCCCCGAGAGGGGTACCAGGCCAATCAGTGTACCGAGGAGAAAATGCAGGGCAGGGGAAAAGGAAAGGAAACCGGCCTGCCAGGGAAAAATGGAGTTAAACAGCTCACCTGAAAGAGCGCACACTGAGGGAGGCACTGGAAGTCTGGCTGGGGCGAATGGTGAAGCTCCAGACCGAACAACAAGGAACTGGCAAGGCAGGCACAGCAGTGCCATGGTGAGCAGGCACAGAGAGAAGAAACAAAAAACATGGCGGCAGGAAGAAGCGGCAGACCAGAGGGGCAAGCTCCGGAATGATAAGAAATGACAGGGGAGCCGGAGAAAAGCTATGGCTCCGACAGAAAACACACAGAGAAAACAGCCAGAAGGCAGAATGGATGCAGGGGACAAGAAGCAAAACAATGCCGCAAAATGAGCGAGAGGTAGAGGGAGCCAGTGGCTGGAGGCGACCGTAGAAACAGGTAGAAACTTGAGCAGATGCAGGAAGCGAGGAAGAGCGGCGTCGTCGCCGGCCGCAATGAAGAAAATGAATGAGGACTGGCCTGCAGGAGGGCCTTTTAAGGCTTGGTTGGGGGACTGGTTTGTTGCTCCGCCCACTGAACTCCGGCCAGCCCTCAGCCGTCAATTTGTGTGAAGGTACAATACCTCCTGTGACACTGATAGCCAGCATGACAAATCAACAATGAACTGAGGATGCGTCCCTGACCGCTGTCATTCTGATACTGAATTGATGTTTTTTAAATGCCTGTTACATTCCAGTTATTCACTGTTACTCTCTTTCCTTTTAAAGTCAGTCTTAACCTTCTGGTTGCAGAGGGCATTAGTTTACATCTGGCGAAACTTTGCTACTGAGAGCTTTATGAAAGCAAAGAACAAGATGATGAAACATGCTTGTCAAAAAACTAATGGTAAAAGTGTCTAGCTTACTGCATCTGAGATGCTGTGCGCTATTTCATATTTCTAGACGAGATTTGTTTTGATAGTTACGCACCTTAAAGGAAAAAGAACTGTTTCACTTTGACTTTTGGTTATAAAGGCTGTTTCTTCGAGTTTAGATTTTCATTGAAAGGAGAAAGTGATATCATGAGATAGTAAGCCACAAAGCACACACAGAGCAAGGGAAAATGTCAGTAAGGGAGAAAGCTGCACAAAAAGCTGCCACTTATTGTAATAGGAGGCACAAGGGAGATTTTTGCTCTGTTTTGCTAATATGAGTCAGGAAGGGAAGCCAGGATGTACCAAAGAGCACACACAATAGTGTAGAGAAATGGGCCACCTGATGACCCAACCGAAGTGTGTCGTGCTTCTGTGCTGACAACTCGGGTTCAGGAATGAACTCTGGAGTTGGCGACTGGGTGGCCAGGCTGGGAGGCTAGTACTGCTGATGGCAGAGAGAGGAAGGCAGCACATGCCAGTGCTGCAGGGCCTCCTGCTGGTGGGCAGGGAGTGTGTTCTCCCAGAAGGATTACACTGCACGAGTTCAAGGTAGATGCCCACATTGCCGATATGCCGTCTGGGGTTGTAGGTAAAAAAAATGGAGGAAATCAAAGTTGACTGAGGCAGGGTGAAGACCAGCCCCTGCTTCACTGACCAGGCACTTTTTCTCCACCAGATCTGGAAGCCCACATCCTGGATCCCTGAAGTTCCCATCCTGCGGGGGGGGAGGACAGGGTAAGTACCTGGGGAAGGTGGGTAATGGAGCTGGGGCTGGTTGGATAGGGGAAAACCAGTAAGTAACAAGGAGATAAAAAAGTATTTAAAAAAGTATGGAGAAAGGCTACTGTGGCTAAAGTAGAAAGCACCAGCCTTTCAAATGGCAACATAGGAAGTACAGAAGAGGCCATGTGGGGGGCAGTGCCAACTGCTGAATGGATCAGATGTGGAGAACATGAGCTCTGCACTTTCAAATAAAACAAAACTTCTAAAATCGACTTTACAGCTTTAATACTAAATATAAATTGACACCAGTGTGAGAGATAAGATATCTTGAGCCGAACAATACCAAAAACCAGCTACTATGAGCAGAAATACCCGAGGAAACCAAGAGGGAGCCAAACAGAAAACACCTTAATCAACAGCAGAAGCTGAGCCACCAACTAGCTCCAAGAGGGCGGATACTGATCAACCGTTGAACGCGGCGCTCCTGAAAGTGATCCAGGCCATGGATCATAAACTTGAGTCGCTGGTCACGAAGGTAACCCTTCTCGACAGTAAAGTAACAGGGGTACAACTGGAGGCGACTCAAGTCACAGAAATGGCTTCCAAAGCCCTGACTTCAGTCACTGGAGTGATAAAAGAGAATACAGTATTCTGGTACAGACTGGAACACCTTGAGAACCAGGTGCGAGCCACTAAAGCGTGTGTGGTGGGAATGCCAGAAGGCGTGGAGGATGAAGAAGGCATCAAATCTTTTATCCAAACCTGGATAACCACAGCACTACATATTGATTCCTTTACAGTTAAAAAAGCTTACCGGGTTACACCTTGCCATTCCATGGGGGACAATCCACCTCCCCGCACCATCATGGTGATGGTCATGGACTCCAGGGAAAAGGATGAGCTTCTTTCAGCAGCCCAAAAAGCAGCCAACTTGGAACACCGGGGCTATCTAGTACGACTGTTCCCCAAACTTAAGCTACTCCACGAGATCAAGGCACAAGTCCTTTGACGGAGTGAGAGCCCAATTACGGGCATTGGGGATCCAGCACATTCTAATGCTACCCGCGAGAATTAAGATCACATATGGAGGCAAAGTCCACATGTATTCAGACCCTCAAGCAGCCGGAAAGCTGGTGGCCAAGCTCAGGTCTGAATTTGCTGCTTGATGCGAGGCAGCCACATCTAAGGCGGATGAGGACTAGCAGAACAATGTTGGCTGTTCGTTTTGAATGGGAGGTCAGCCAGTGAGGTCTGGAAGAGATAAAATGAAGTGACTGAAACCTTATTTTAAAATATACTTTGAGATTTTATTTGGGTGCAATAATTATTCAGGGAAAATTAAGGGTAGACCTAGGGCATGTCCCAAGTTAGGTTTTACACAGAATGGTAAAATGGCACCTGAATGAGAAACGAGGGATGAACTGGACCTTTCATTGTGGTCTTGAAGATCAAGACAGTTCCTTTTCTCCACGCTTGGCATTGGAACTTAACTTACAAATGTGCCAGAATTGGAGAGACGCAGTTATCTTATGCTAGACTGTCGGAGGGCAAAGGAACGGACTTGACTACATTCGTAAAATTTGCAGTCCAGCTAAAGTTCAGATGTTTGTTTCTGTTAAATGCTCTTAAGTGCTCTTCAATAGTTCATAAAGTGTTTTTCTATATTTTATAAAGTTGGAAATGTTCATAGGAAGTCCACGCTCCTATACATACATTAACATGGTAAATGTTTTGGCACATATTAGACAGTCAGAAGTGTTTAAAGGTGTAACGTCACTAAACATGTAGCATTAGAAGACTCCTCAAGTTTAATTGTTTTGAAATCAGTTCATAACAATGTTTAGCACTGTTAAAGAAATGCAGTAGTTCTTTTTTCTCTGCACATCCAAGTACTCCTGAGAACATCTAGTTAAGAGAATATTTACCCTAATTAAAATGGTGTGTAAATTACCTATCTAAACAATACATATTAAGGGAATCTGGTCTCATTCTTGGCTTTTTTGGTAATTTGTAACTCTGTCTGAGTAATGAGTTTATTCACATGGTACCCCCCCCAGGGATGTAACAAAATCTGAGGTACAATATAAAATCCTGTCATGATATTTTGATTTTGAATATGATGTTTTTTTTACATTATACAATTGTAAAATGGATTGAACTCAGATGCAGATAACTGTGTTTTACAAGCTATAAATGTAAAAAAAAATAAATAAATAAAAGAAGAGGCCACGTGTTAGGAGCACAGAACCACGCAACAGGAGATCCCATGGTTGTGGGTGGACCCCTCTACTTGGGCAGCTACACCTCTAACCCTTGCTGGAACTCAAACCTGAGACCTTGTATCCCCAAGGCAGGAGCTCAACTTTTCAGCTAAAGGGGAAATTCTTCCTAGTTGGGAGGTTAGAAAGCTCTTTTGGACTTACATACTTGCTGTCTCATGGGCCATCACTAAAGGTCTCTAGCTGTTACAGTTGCTCAGCATTATTTTCACTGTAATTCACCGTTTTCACTGCTAGAGGGCACCACTTTGCACAGACAGCCTTTTTATCATATATAACACCAGGCTCAAATCCTGCCACACTCAATGTCTCACTGTGTGACCCTGGAAGAGGCACTTGATCTCCTTTGTGCGTCAGTTCTCTGTAAAACCATCTAGAAGAAAGACCCCCACAACTGACGAGATGTGGCATTTTAGATGTGCTTTCTGAGTCAGTAAAGAGAGAGAGAGAGAGAGACAGACAGAAAGAGAGATGGAGACAGAAAAAACTGGAGATTGAGTTAGAGATGGAGAGAGAGATATGGGATAATGGGAAAGAAAACCAGCTTTATCTGGTTCAATTTAAGTCGGTTACCATCTGTATCCCAGGTCGCCCCTGAAAAGGGACTTCTAGTCTCAGTTGGCCTACCGGGTCAACAAAATTCAATAAATAACTAAATAAAATAAAAGCTTCTTTGGGCATTTGAGTTGGGGGTGGGAATCAAAGATGTCATAGGTTCCTCTTTGATAAGCTGTATCGCTCTCCTCAAAAAACAGCCTTCTCCATGGACACTTAATAATTATCCAAAAGGAACGTCGGACAAGGAAAAAGAGAAGCTCAGCATTCTGAAGCTACAGATCCCTTTACCAGTACACTAATGCTGGTACTGTCTGATTGATATTGAATTCCTGCTGAATGTCAGCATTTCATCCAGCTGATCGTACTGCTTGATTTTCTGTATGACATTCCATCAAGAAAACATGTTCCAGTGCTGAGCTGATTACTGACGTCACAGGATTTCTGTTTTAAAAAATAGTGTAGCAGTAATAAGGAAATCCAACCCCCTCCCCCCCCAAAAAATATATAATCATTAGCAGATTATGGTGCTGGGGGTGGGGACTCAATATATTTTCCCTTTGGTCTTGTTTGTCCTTCTCTTTTATATATCATATCTTCAAAGAAGTGGCACAGATTTGCAGTGCTTGGCACTTTCACGTTTCTTGCAGCTTGATAGAAATTCACGCCCAGGCTGGGACGTAATGGCTCTTATCTCTAAAAGGATGTACATCACTGTGGCGACCCATGAGATAAGGTCAGTCCACACGTTTGCATGATGAGAAAGCTCCAGTAATTGCATTCTGGGATGGAAACTGAAAGATCCACCAACGCCACCACCAAACACTTCGGCCTGATCATCTCTGAATTTACAACCAGACACAGGGAGCTTCCTCACAAAATAAAGTTATTTTACATATTTTTTAAAATTCTAATAATTGATCAAATTAAAAACAAACACCTTTATCAAAGTCGTAAGAAGAATGTGGCCTATGTATGAAAATAGGCTGGCTACTGCTGAGGTGGCTAAATCTTTACTGAACATACATGAAACTATATTGGCGTGACCTTCAAATGACAGGGAATTAATAAGTGAAAATGATCAGCTGTGGATGTATGGAGACTTAAGCTATTTTGAAAGGTCAACTGGATCCATAGAAAATGCGCTCAAAAGCTCATTATCTGCTTGGAAAATTAATTGGAAATACATTTTTATTTTCTGTTATTGCAGAACATTCTGATATTTCTAGCTGAAATCGTAAAGGTCAGCTTTGCTCTGAAGATGCACGTTTAAAGAGTCCCGCTGTATAATCAGGGAATTAATTTGGAGCGCCGTTTACCCGCTTGTAGACAAGGCTCTTCTGAAATTCCTGAAATAAATATTTATTTTGCTCTCTGGCCCAGATATCCAGAAATGCACCAAAGGCCGGTGCAGCACAAATCCGATGTGTGCGTGGCGCAATAAGACCATATTCAGAGGTTCACTGCCGCTTCGCCAGCCTTAGCCAGCTGAATATGGCACAGCCAGCCATGACAATCCAGGCTTGCACTATGACACAACCAAAGTTGTGCTATGGCGCAAGCACAGTTGCGCCATGATGCAGAAAGAGAGGCTCCAGCAACTGTGGAAGCACAGCAACAGAGGTGGGCAAGGCACAGAGAAGAGACCCAGGGAAGCACAGTGACAGGCCACAAGAGACCACCAGCAGGGTACAGCAGGGCGCGCACACAGGCACCCATACCCCCCCAGAACACAACAGTGGCACAGATAGTAGGCAACAGGAGGTGCCAATGGCCAATGGAGGGCCAGCACGGGAGCCCCCCCGGAGGCTACAGGCTGTGCCCCCCCACACACACCCAGACCAGAGCAGGCCACACCCAGGACCACGCAGCCAAGCACACACACACACGCCACACAGGCGGCCCACACAGTAGGCACGGAATGTGCCGGGAGCCATGTAGTTTGGCAGACCACATGGGATAGGACACACAACGCCAAGCAGGGACCCCAACACAGTGTCCGGCCAGTACTCAACCAAAGACCATTGCCATGTGCCATCATCACGCACACACCTGCCATACACCCCTGACAGCCGCCCCATGGGCACCCCAAGGCACTGCCACTGACCGAGGGGAAGGACACCACCACAGTGGGACACACTACAGCACTGAGCAGTGAACCACAGAAGCACAACACGTGCCCCGACACATGCACACCACATGGACAGGCACTGGGCCACTGCAGCATGGCTTCTCACACCATCTGCAAAGCAGACACTGACACAGGCAGGTAACTCAAAATAGATATATTTCAAATAAACTATATACAGCAACAATGGGGTGGGAAAGGGTAGGAAAGCGAGGGAAGGGGACAGGGAACAGGGACTGTACAGTGGGATGAGGGACTGTAGGGGGAGGTACAGCAGGGGAAACAGGGGAATGCTGGGGCCCATTCACTGGCGACCACAGCCTGCCGGCCCTTGGTGCCCTCGCCACCTCCTATCCTCCAGAAGCATGCCGCGAACCTGCAGCACAGCCTTCATTGTTCTTGAAGTTATCAGTAACATTTTCCAGAGCAGCTTGCAGTAGACGGGCCTCCGTCTCTGTTGCTGGACACTTATGACAAGGGACAGGACAGGTGAGCTGTGCAATGTCCCAAGGAACCATGCCCACCCACAGCGTGTAATGGGCAGTGGGAACAGACACCCCCGGAGGGCCCATACCGGTCACCCGCAGGGGGGTGGGCCAACGCCTGCCAGCAACGCGGCACACCACGACAGTGCACAGAAGTGGTCCCCGCCACACAATGGCCACCCAACTGCGCAATGACAGTCACATGGCACAGTGCACCAGCAGCACCACAGCAACGTCAGTAGCAGTCAGGTGCACTCCCACCCCACCAACAGCTAGCACATGTTTCCAATGGATGTACCACAGTGGCAAGCACCACGCACAGTGCGACATACACAGCTGCTACAGCACACAGCACAGGGGGCCATGCCCGCACCCACACCCCCGTCACCCCCCATGTAATGTGCGAAGGACCATGACATAGATACATAGACAGGTCGGCAGATAAGGGCCTATGGCCCACCCAGTCTGCCCATTTGAGCTTGTAAGTTCAGTTTGTTTTCCTAGAAGTCTGTTGCCCCTTACCCCTGACCTCCAGAATTCCTTTATGTCTATCCCATGCATTCTTAAATCCCGTGATTGTTTCAGCCCCCACCACTTCCTCTGGCAGGGTGTTCCACTTGTCCACCACCCGTTCTGTGAAGAAATTCTTCCTCACGTTTCCTCTGAATCGTCCTCCCTCCAGCTTCATCCCATGCCCTCTAGTCCTGGAACATCTTTTTCACTTAAAAATAGTGTTGTCCTGCACCCTGTTCCTCCCTGTAAGATACTTGTATGTCTCTATCATATCCCCTCTCTCCCCCCTCTCCTCCAGGGAGTACATGACAGTGCCTACCTGCCCTCCATGGCCCCGCTGTTGCTGGAGCCACTCCTGCGCCACCTCCATGGTTCGCTGCAGCCTGCTGACCTGCCGCTGCTGCCACCCTCCAGCGATTCTCAGGCCCTGGGAATTTATTTATTTATTATAACATCAGTTTATGGATGGAATGGAACATAGACAGGTACAGATCAGTAAACATCCACAGCAGCTGCCCACCACCCCCACCCCTGTGCACAGGGTGAGCTCCTGCCTGACACGTCCCGCACAGCTGCATTGCAATGCAAGCGACGGCTGGCAGTGCCATCCTGCGATGCGTACAACGGCAGTGCACCACTCTGCAGGGCATGCCAGGCAGCCTAGCCAACACCAGAGTACAGCACCAGGACACACGTGCAATATGGGCCTACCCATCTGGCTGTGACACAGCCCCACACCTGACATGCACCTCAAGCCTCCTCAGGTGCTCTGGGTCCCTCCGCACAAGGTCACCATATCTGTGGCAGCACTGCTCTCTCATCCTGGCCCCCCTGGTCCCAGCTGCAGTGTGGCAGCAATCTCCTGCCACACCGTGACGCTGGGCTGCTGCAGGGGCACCTGGCAAAACAGCTGGGGGTGTGGGGCTGGACACAGGTGACCAGGTTGACCAGCTCAACCTGTGTCCAGTTCTGTGCTCGCAGTGACCTTCGCTGTGCCATGCTGCGAGATGAAGCCAGTGAGCAAAATGGCGGGCAGTAAGCGCACGTGGCCACATGTGCCAGATGCGCGATGCAAGGGAACATGCGCTGTGTCTGCCCATTGTGCAGTCTTGGAGAAGCGCGGCATGGATGTGGCTAGGTGGAGTCACTGGGTGAGGGGGTGACCCAGGGATCAGTGGTCATTGCAGGGGTCGCCCACCTCTGCACAGTGCACACGTGCACGATAGCAGGTCTGGTGCATCATGTGCCATGCCCCCCATCATGCAGTCAGCGCGCAGTGCATGACTGACACCATGATACCGTTTGGCGCACTGAGGGTCTGCGTACCGTGCATGCGTGTGCATTGCGCGGGACTTGCTCCGGAGCAATCTCATTGCGCATGGAGCAAAATCACGATATTCAGACGCCACATGCAAATGAACTCAGCAGCCAAAGCGTGGCACACTGGGGGCATTAGCATGTCATTACCATTGCACCAAAGCTCATTTGCATGCTTTGCGCTATATAAAGCGCCACGGAACAGCACAGGCCATGGACCAGTATTGCATCCTTTCAGGGTAAGTTGCGCATGCCGCTGTAGCTCACTGGGAGCAGCCAGCACAGCAGGGTGGGACGGAATAGGGTGATGCTGCCACTGACACACTGTGCTGTCCATGTCCACAGGAAGCGACATGTCAGAACGTGAGGAGGATGAGGAGCGTGGGCCTGCTCGCAAGAGCAGGCCCAATTTCACAAATGTGGAGATAGAGGCCTGTTTGATGCCTACCTTGACAGGGAGCCCCTGTTGAGTGGTGCCATGGGCACACCACAGGCCAGGGCTGGGGCCTGGGAGGAGGTGGTGGCATGAGTCAACCAGCAGGGTAGCCACCGGCTGTCAGCACAGGAGTGCAGGAACAAGGTGCGCATGGACAAGAGGCACATCAAGGAGAGAGTGGCGGCCATCCCTGCATCCTGGAATGCCACCGGAGGGGGGGGCCTGCAGATGTGCCACTGCTCATGGCACAGGAGGAGATGGTGGCAGCCACCATGCGCCACAGCACAGTGGAGGGTGTGCCTGGTGGCAGATTCCAGACAGGTGGCAGCCTATCACTGCATGGTAAGTATGTCAGCCACACACAGGTGGGGGCGTGGAGTGTGCATACATGGCCATGCTGGCGGGCATGCAGCCGGCATGCATGGCATGTGCATGTGTGTGCACCCACACGCATGCCATGCTGCAGGACACATGCAGTGGCAGTGTGGGGGGTGGCACATGTGGGCAATGCATCATTAACACGCCTCCTTTTCTCTTGCAGCACCAGCACGCCTCCGTGCAGATGATAGGGTGCCGGCAGCGGCAGCAACCGTGGCCGCTGGACCAGTCCCGGAGGACCAGTCCTCCACCTCCACGGGCATCCAGGGGTCAGACAGGCTGCAGCTCACCACCACCACTGTGCAGGTGGATGTCCTGGACCTGAGGTTGGACGAGGCCCTCGATGTGTTCCTTCAGGATGCCAGCCTTGGTGTCCTCTGCGCAAAGACACAGATCAGGGCGGGGTCAGACAACAATGACAATGTCACGCTCATCCTGGACAGCATGGCCACCATTGTGAGGGAGATGCCCCTCCTGGCAACTGACCCAAGCAGAACGCCCAGCGCTCTGCCAGCGGCGGAACACCTGCCCACCACCACTGCGGGTGCAGCAGTGTGCGCTGCCCTGGTTGTGCCCTGCGGTGGAAGTGGTGTGGACGCGCAGGTGCTGGGTGGTGTGCAGCGACCAGACGGGTGACAGCAGCAGGCTGCAGGTACCATCAGGCATCCAGACACAGGGTCTGCCACTGTTGTGCCTGCCCCTGCAGACCCCACTGTGCAGTGTCCACCGGGGGGGTGGCTGGTCACCACATGGGGATTGGCATCCAGCCTAGGAGCCCCAGGACACCGACCCGCTGGCTGACCACACCTGTCTGCTGTGGGCATCCGTCCAGCAACAGGTGCTGTTTGCCACTCGGTGTGCGCACTGTGCGCGGAGGTGCACCAGTTAGCCGAGCAGCAGGAGAGGGGCACTGCGTAGATCCTGGTGGGGATGTAGCGCATGCAGGAGGCCATGACTGCATCCCTGGATCACGCTGCCATTGCGATCTCGGATGGCTTTGCACTGCTGGCTGCCACAGGGCATGGCCGGGCACAGATGATCCCCCCTGCAGTGTGCTGTCCACCCTGCGTACCTGGTGTTGGGCGACCCCAGTGCAGTCGACGCCGGTCTCTGATGTCGGCATCCCAGGCATGCCCCAGGCTGGGCTGTTTGGGTGCCTTGACACCCCCGCGCGGACATGGTCGGGGTCCCATGGTTCCTCCCTTGCGGGACTGTTGCACCCCCCATGGCTGATGTACAGCCTTTGGCTGCCGAACGACCCAGGCGTGGCCGCCCCATGGCCATGGTTCCATGCAGCGGACCTGATGTGCGGGCTGCCCCGCCCGTGGTCTGCAGCCGCTGCCCAATGATGCATTGCGCACATGGGCGGCGTGTGTGCCTGCCACTGATGTGGCGCCTGTGTGTCATGCCACACACTGCCTGTATGTGTGCTTGCCCAGCCACTGGGCTGTGTGGCGTGGGCATGATGACGGCAGTCTTGCACCGGTGTGATGCATCTGATACACACCACATACCCACGCCTGTGTGTGTGGGTGCGTGTGTGAGGTGCTGTGTGTTCCCCTGTCTCCCCTACCCCTGCTTCCAATGCTGTGCACGCCCCTGCATGTGTGCTGTATCTGTTTGTGTGGCCCATGCATGTGTATCGCACCTTCTACCTGTGTACACCACAGTGCTTCTGTGCAATGGTGTCCTGGTGTCGTCTCGCCTGCTGTTGCGGCCGGGGATCCCTCCGAACAGGGGGTGGCTGTCCACCTCCCTCCGGCCCATTGCCTCCATCGTCCCCACTACTGTCGCCCTCATCAGCCTCAACAGCTATCCCACGGTCAATGGCCATGTTGTGCAGTATGCAGCAGACCAGGAATAGGCCACAGGCTTTCGAGGGGCTGTACTGTAGGGCACCACCTGACCTGTCTAGGCAATGAATTGTGCTTTCAGCATGCCAAAGACTCATTTGATGATGTTGCGCATGCTGGCATGTGCCCCATTGTAGTGTTCCTCTGCTGGGGATGACAGGCACCGGTAAGGGGTGAGCAGGCAGGGCTGCAGTGGATAGGCGCTGTCCCCTGTGTGGATAATGACATGGTTAGCCCTCTGCTATACTATGCTGCACCCCTTGCTTGTCCATGGTGCCCATGCCACCATGCACACCCTGCCCTCCCCCATCCCAAGGTATGCACTGCCCATCGCCCCTTGCCTGTGCCATACTCACCCACTAGGTGGCCCATGGGGATGTCACCGGATTTGAACCTGTGGCATAGCGCAGAGCTGAGCCAGATGAATGCATCATGTGCACTCCCAGGGTGTGTGGTGCAGACATTGGTTATGCGCCCTGTGGCATCACACACCACCGGGTAGCTGACACTCAATTTCCCCTTCCTGTTGATGTATGCCACACCCTCGGGGCCAGGTGGCATGCAGATGCCCACATGGGTGCAGTCAATGGCCCCAATCATGCCAGGCATACGTGCTACCCTGTGGAAGTCCTGCATGGTTGCTGTGCTCTGCCTGTGTGCTGCAGAAACGGATGTATTCCGATGCACGTGGCAGCAGAGTGTTGAGGAACGGTGTGAGGAGGTGGGATGTGGCCAACTGGGTTATGCCTGTGGTGTCCCCTGTTGGTCTCTGGCAGGTGTCTGTGGCAAGCAGGCACATGGCGGTTGTCACTTTCATCTCCATGGACATGGCGTGGCTCCGTCTGGTAGGTGCCTGCATCTTCTCACTGCACAGCTCGCAGAGCTACCTCAGAATGGCATTGTTCAGGCAGTACCAGCCCATAATCTCCGTATCACTGTACTGCTCGAAGGTGATGCGGGCGGGGTACCACCTGTGACAGGCATACTGCCGACAGGCCCTTCCACGGCCACGTCACTATCCCTCCTGCCCCCTCACACCCCTCATTACGGCCTCCATCATGAAGGGCACACTATCGATGGCCCTTGCTGTCCAATATCCCCCTTGGTGGTTAGCTGCTGCTGGCTGTGTACCACCCTGGTGCACTGTCTGGCAGTGTGTCTGTCTGTCTCTCTCACTCTCTCTGCCCATCTCCCTCTTCAATGCCACCTCTGTCCCTCTCCCTGTGTGTCTGCCTTTGTGTGTCTGTCAGTCTCTCTCTCTTTCTTTCTTTCTTTCTTTCTCTCTCGCTCACTCTATCTCACTCCCTCTTGCCTAGCGCAAGTGCTGTCTGTGTGCTTGCACCCTGTACTTATAGAACAAGTCTGCTTGGCGCATCTTTGATTTGCTCCGCACTTGTGCCATAGTTTCACGGCTGAATATCCCACGCGCTGGATATTCATGGAATGCCTCCTGCACTTGCGCCTGCATTCATTATAGCTGCACACTGGCGCAGCACTGTAGTGTGTACTGGCTCCCCGCTGAATATGGCTCCTTGCACAAGTCCAAGATTTCTGCGCCGGCCAACTCAGTTGCACATCTTTGAATATCCGGGCCTCTGTCTAAATGGCATCTAGGACAGTGGTTCTCACGTGCTCAAATTCTGGTGGTCTCAAAATGGGACCAACAGAACATACTGGTGACCTCACTCTTTATTTTTATAAATCATTTTTTTTCAAATAGTCTTACTTCTAAGCAAGACTTTAACATGCTCAAACCTGGACCCTTCAAATACTGGTATAATTTCAGTTTATTTAAATGTTTTACAAGCGTGCTAACAAAATGACTAATCAGTAAAACAATGGTAATGTGAATAAAATGTCACAAGTACTGTATCAATTTTTTTTTGTTAGTTGTTTAACCAGGACTAGCACACTAAGCTGAAAGCTTTTTTTTACAGGTGCGACCTGGGAGCACAGGGAAGTTAAGTGACTTGCTCAGGGTCACACAGTCTGCAAGTGGAAGCTGTGGGATTCAAACCCAGGTCTGGTCTGCTGGATGTCACCAGATTTGCAGCTCAGAACCTTAAACCACTGCACTATACTGCCTCCCAATGTTAATTTTGCTTGTCAGGCACTCCCATTGATTATACCATGATAGCCTCACTCTGGGTGGGTGACAAAAGCAATTATGCACTGGACAGGAAAAAATCTTGAAAACTGATTGGTCGGCAGCATTCTATGCCCATACTTATATACCTTATAAAAGAGTGGGAAAAAACTAGAGCCCTGGGCAGGGCCTGTTTACATACACCGATATCCCTACGCCCTGTCAAATCCCTTCATCACAGAAGTCACTCACCTTCGAAAATGCGTGAACTCACAAACTTCACTCAGCCCCTGCAGCTACACTTACAACTGCCTACCACACTGTCCAGCTCCCTGTGGCTGATGAAGCACATCCTCCGACTGAGAACTACAGACAGGTATCGCAATTTGTGCACAGCGATTCCCTCACTGACATCGAGGGAAACACAGTGGAGGAACAGGTCGATTTTTTTCCATTCAGAGCGCTACCAGTGCTGACACAGCCTAACACTTTGCAATTTAAAAAGACAATAAACACTATTCAGCTGCATTGATTTGCAGTTGTGGGCATTAACTGATCATTACTAAAGTATAGTTTATTGTATTTATTAAAGTTATATTACATTACCTGCTTGTTCTATGTTATTTAATATTTATTGATATCAAGTTAAAATGTATTACAGTTAACCTGACTGAGTCTAACATTGGACTATTTAATGTACTAATGTGCTTCCACAGTTTAAAAACAATTTATCGTTAAACCTGTCTGTGGTTTTTTTATTTTTTTTACTTCACTGTGTGGGTCCAGTGTATAATCACAATAATACACTCCAGGGGCATGCTTTATCATAGGATATCGGCACTTCTCAGGTGTGTAAAGCACTCAGCTTCACAACACACCCAAAGCGTGCTGATATGCTTTGATAAAGCATGCCCTGTCATGTATTATTTCTTAATAATGAACTGGATATGAGAAATCCTGAAAGCTCATTGGTTGACAGCATACCTTACCTGTGCTGATATTGAACTATAAAAGCATGGGTAGAAAAGAGCTCCTGCCAACAGGTTTTTCACTTTACTTCATAGCACTCCACCCTAAGTATCTTTACCAGTTCTTATAACAGCGACACCTACTGGCCACCGCATGAAATTACAGAACTTTTTTGTAAGATGCATCGCTGAACCTTAAAAAAGAACTATTAAATATTTGAAAAACTGTTCCCCCATTGTTTATTATTACACAAATGGATCCAGTTCATAATTGCAGTAATACACTCTAGGGCCTGTTTTATCATATATCATCACTTCTCAAGTGTGTAATGCTCTTGACTTCATCTCGTGCCTCACAACACACCCAAGGTGTGCCAATATCCTATGATAATATGCACCCTGTTGTGTATTATTGCTTAATTATGAACCAGGTAGAAAAAAATCCAGAAACCTGACTGGCCAAGGAGTTTGGAACCCAGTGCTGACATTCCAGCACAACAGCACTGGCAAAAGATCCGTGACCAGTCAGCACTGACTCCGGAACCATCCCCATCTTGTCCATGGCCAGAATGCCCACAGCTAACATGGCTTCCCTGGCATCATACAGTAAGAGCCAATACTGGGCACTTCACAGCTGTCAATTTAAGCTGAGTAAAAAAGCAACACGTTTTATTATCAGTGTTTTATCCTCGTTGGCCTTTCCGACTGGCCCCATCTAAACTGGTTCCTCTGGCCCCATCACACGGCCTCCCTGGGGATTACCTGAATCCACGGTGTCCTCTGCCACCGGATTTACTGGAGGAGCCTAATCACTGATGCAGACCTGCGAGTGCAGAGGCTGTCACCATGCTGTGGTCAGATATTTCTCCTCCATTTTCACCCTTGGGGCCCACACGCATGCAACTATATGCCATGTATGCTCCACCTCCATGGAGACGTCCCTGGTGTCTGGGTGTGGGGTCCCTCTCCCTTCTTATGGTCCCATGGCACTCATCCAGATGCCTCTATGTGGCAGCTGACCCACAGGACATGCGTTTGTCCACGAGGGAGGAGAGCTGTCCTTAGTATGCTCAATGCTCCTTCCCCCGGCCAGCCTCCAAGCGACTCATGTCCATCCCCGAACCCAGGCTGCTGATTTGGCAGGTGGTGAGGCAGCCAGTGCTCAGCCTGACACGCCACTGAGCAGCAAGATTTTAAAAATTCCCTCCCAACCAGAAGACCCAAAATAAACATCCCATAGCCCAGCCCACCGGGACAGTGGTAGCACTACCACTTGCAACGCCGACAACCCCAGTTTGGAAGTGAACTCTGGATGTCAGAGGGCCGGCCGGGGGGTTGGGGATTGAGCATCCATAGGACTGCTGCCCTCCTCTGGGGGAGAAGCATGGGCAGGGCTTGGCACCTGCCTGACCCCTGGCAGAAGCGGCAGAAAGACAGCTTGGGCCCGAATGTCAGAGGTGGCAGACATCAATGCACGTCGCATGGGAGCCCTTGGCGTGCATTCTGATGCCATAATATATCACACCACTAGGGGGCAGAGCAAACGGAAAATGCTGGCAGCAGGATGGTGCTGAGCATCAGCAGACCCTGCACCCGACCAGCTGGGTGCACCAACCCAAACTGGATCCTTGTCCATGGATGGGGTTGGGGGACCCCACTGATCTCTCTGGGGGGGGGGCAAGCCCTGGGGGAAGACGTCTAGCAGTAAGTTCTGTTGGAAGTTGGGGTGACAGGGTTGGGTGCCTGGCAGATGGGGGTCGACCGGAGAGGGGAATAAATAGAAACTACAAAAATAAACAAACATTCCATGGATACATGGTTAAACAGTCCCTTCCCTTCCTGCCCATGCCCAGTCTACAACTTACATGTGCAAGAGCCACTCATCCTGTTATATTAATTAACACCTTTTATTGATCAAGGATCCACCCTTGCTGTATATTTCTTAACAGTATTACAGCCTCATCTCTAGATCCCACCAAAAACTATTGGAGACCATGAATTTCTGCCGACTGGCTGCTGACTGTGGTTTCAGAGTGATCGTGCCACAAACCGTCTCCGAACGTAAACTGTTAACGGACCGTAAACCGCTGCCAACTGCAGCTTCAGCCTGATCCTGCCACAAACTGTCTTCAGCACCGAACTCCAACCAACTGAAAACTGCCACCGATCGCTATTCTAGCCAGATTTCTCAACTGCAAAAAACTGCTACATAGATTAGTACGGCAGATGCTGCCATGATGATCTGATATCAACTGCAGTAAGGCCAATGCCAGCCCCTACGTTTCCCCTAATTTGTACTGATCATCATAGTGAAAAAAAGGAATAACACAGTTGTGGTTAAGTGCAATTATCTCAACAAAGCAGATGTGGTGTGCCTTAGCTCAGTATATATTTATACTCTCAAAAATCAAACAGCTATATGTACAAGAACTCGAAGCATTTGACAATTTGTGGCGTAGATGGGTAATGCATTATATAGAAACTGGCATATCACTTGTACGGTAGAGGGTGCTGGGATGGGTGCCTCTCCTCTCTTATTTCCACCACACATACTACTCACTGCAAAGAGCACTTATTATGATAATAACAAGTTGTATTGTACTCTTACTTCCTGCACTTTGCAATGGATGTATAATGCTGCTGCATCCTACTGGCTCTTTAGTCTTTTTAAAATATATTTGTTTGTCTTGTAACTTATTAGAAAATTAACAAAAATTGTATTTAACAAAAACAAAAGCACACAAGAACAAAAAAGCAGTGTTTGTGCCACCTACTGGCCAGCAACCAACACTCAATAAGTAAACAAAACTATTTTTCGTTAACTTTTTAAATCTTTTTTCTTGATTTTTTCTAAGCTAATTTTTTTAATTAAAAAGTAATTACTTATTTTATTGGCTCCTGCTTAATTTCATAATCACAATAAGGCAATCCATGGTGTGCATTTTGGTGGAATAACGGTATTTCTTGGGTGGTGGAAGCACTTGTACTTCAGACTCATGCATCAACCCAGCCCAGGTGTGAGGAAATTTACATGAAAACAGGATCTGTTTCTCTTTTTGAGTTCATCTACCCCTATGATTTATTCTCCATTTGAAGTCATAATCCTTCGGTCCAGTGGTGCCACGGGCTGTGGTGCTGAGTGCCACATGTGCCACTATGCTGGCGACCTGGCTTCAGGGATGGACACAGATGCCAAAGCATACAGCATCTCTGGCCCAACAGACAGTCACCAATTCACTGGCGGGATGCAGATGCCAACACATAAGCATCTTCATACTGTGCACGTGCATCACAGGATAAGCACCTGCCCCACTCAGGGAAGGAGAAAACCAGAGGAAATACCGTCGGCAGCAGGATGATGCCAGTGACTCTGCAGGCCCTGCACCACCTATCAGGACCCCGCAGGCCCTGCACCACCTATCAGGACCCCGCAGGCCCTGCACTACTTATTAGGACCCCGCAGGCCCTGCACCACCTATCAGGACCCAGCAGGCCCTGAACCACTTATCAGGACTCACTCACCCATGAAGGTAAGAAGTACTGGGGTTCCCAGTGACAGTGGGTGATGGGACTGAGGGTTGCTGACAGAAGGGAGATGCCAGAGGCAGATTAGGTGGTAAAAACCCATGGGGAAAAAAAATAAGTCATAATGTGACATTACTTTCTGTTGCCATGGCAATGATCGGATGTCACAAGCAGAGGATTATGACCTCAGGTGGGGAATAAGCAACAAGAGCAGATATACTCTTTATTTTTTTAAATAATACCTATTCTTTATATTCTAGCTCAGTCCCCTGCCTCCTTCAGTGCACTGTCCCAACCTCAACACCCACCTTCTCCAGGCCTTCCTGACCTCCTGAGATCCCCCATGGATTACATCACATGGTGGGGCCTTCAGGGTGGGTCAAACATCCTTCCAGAGACTGAATCCAGCTTGGACGCCCAGTTGGTGATGTGGGGTCTGTGGGGGACATGTTTCATCCTGTCGATTGCTGTTGTACCCTGCTGCTCCCTTCTCCAGGGATGGCAACAACAACATGGCTCTAGCATGCACCCTTATAGCTGGGGGGGGGGAGGCCTATAAATCTCTGGTTCAAATCCCACCCTAGATACTCACTCATCTGGAGGTCAAGAGATTTGCTCAGGGTCCTACTGTGAGTGACTGTCTATGGTAGGATTCGAACCTGACATCTCCAGTGTCTATGCTCTAAGCGCCGCGTGACATCCGTAAGATTTGCTAGGGACCCAGGTGTCGGTAACTGTTAAGCCTAAAAACCCACTCCTGCAAGTTTATTGCTCATTAAGACACCCCTCTCTAGAGTACTCAGAGCAAGCGGAGTCTTAATAAACAAGTCAAATTAAATAAACAGATTAAATTAAGAATTTCAGCATGAGAAAAGAGGTTTCTCTGATGACTGCGATTCTTTCCTCAGGGTGACCTTGGCTTTCCTTATCTGAGCAGCATTATTTCTAAGACTCTATAAACCTCTTTAGGCTGATTAAATGGTCAGAAGATGAATAATGTGACTCTAATGTGAAAACATTATTTTTTTAAATTTCCCCTCTTCCCAGAAAATAACATTTTCAATTTTTGTGCTCCTCTCAATTTGAATTGCTTTCTCTCCTGTAATAGGCCAAATGCAGACAGCCTCAGTCTGGACCGCACCACAGATCCTATGCTCGAAGTGTATATGGTGCATTCGGCACCACTTAAAGAGACTTTTGAGTCAATAGAGCAGCTGTGTGTGATAATAACCCATGCTGCTGCAGCATTCTGATGTTGCCCATGTCCCTTGCACACGCAACTCAGGAAAATTATATTTATGCTCCTTCAGGAATGGGGCAAGGTGATCATGAAGGATGAGAACCCCCCACCCAAATGCCATGCCAGCAAATCTAAGAGAAGCATCAGTGTTGGCTGCAATTGCTGCTTCTCACTTCCCTACACTACTGGTCAGAGGAAAGGGGCAATCACGGAAACCCTAAACATCTGGGAAGGGGACATGGGGATCCAAAAGCTAAAAAGGTGGAAACAGAAAAATAAAATAAAATAATAAAGTGCCCCAGACAGCCACCCTGACAGCCCAGCAGCAGCTCAACATGTTGCCGTGCCTGTGAATCGAGTTCAGGACTGAGCTCGGATTGCCGCATCAGGAGCCAGGCAGTTGCTGCTGCACAGCAATGTGCTTCAGTCAGAGAGGGTTGGTTGCGGGTTCCAGTGCCATGGTGACCCATGTAACTGGGTCAGGGTGTTTGCCCTAGTCGCAGGCAATGCTGTGTTCATACAAGGCTGACAGAGGCTATGACCACCTGCTGTTAGAATGACAGCTGAATGCCCCGAACATGATACATCTCTGATTACAGAATACAGCACTGGATGACAGCTGGGGAAGGCAGAAAACCCTACATCTAAAAAACAAGAAAAGGCCTCGCAGTATCTGGCCCTTGAGGGGCACTTGACCCTACTTTCAGATATCACGCCCCTACGCACCCTGGTGCCTAGGGTAAAGTGCCACTAAGTGACCAGAAGAGTGGGGCAGGAATGGATGGAGAGGGGGATATTGCTGAAAAAATGTGCGGAGAAAAAGCGTGCAACAATCCTGCTACTACAGAGGAAAGTCATGCTACAAAATATAAGTCACCAGCGTGACACAGTCGGACAGCTCATTCCAAATATTAACAGAGACTTTTCTTATACAGTCCTAAAGACTCGACTTGTTTCAAGGTATTTGGTGAGTTAATCCAAATCCTGCAAAGCCGAATACATAAATGAATGCCCCCCCAGTCTATTTAATCTTCTGAACACCACGCTACACAGAGTCCTCAGAGCTTGGATTAAACGTCAACGTGTAAGGCTTAGAACATTGCCTCAATGTTTATGATGCTAACTGATAAGGTGGTTGCTGGACCTTTCCACCAGTGGAGTCATTTCATGTCAATGTACAGGGCTAGGGAAGGAGCAGGTTAAGAAGTCTTTCCCCTCTAGTCACCAGTTCATGTCCATTGCAGGTCAGTCAATAGTGGCCCATGTGAAATGAGATGTGGTGGGTCTTGGTCCAGTTCCCAGTGCATAAGTGTCCACATCAGAAAACCACTGCCAGAGATGGCACTAACTGGTCACCTTGTATGCAGTCTCACATGAGAAATGAAGGACTGAATGGACATGGAGTCTGAACTACCCCCTCACCAACACAGTAGTCACACCATGACAAGGTTGTGGCACATTAGTGGGGCAGTGCATAAGGAAGCTTACACTTAAGCTGTACCTTCCTACACTGTATTTCTCATGAGGTTAAACAGAGGACTTCAGTCAATCCAGTGTGATAGATGCAGTACCATGCAGTACCAAACTCTGTGCTCTTCATTTATTTGGAAATGAGTGACCAGGAAAAGCACACTTAGCCAAAGCTTGTTTCCTGGTGCCTTCACTAGATTGTGAACTGGGACCATTGCTACCACTTGGGGCCTGAGCCTGGTTCGATCCATAAGAACTGGATCCTGCCCTAATGCGGCAAGGGCTGCAGACTGTGACACAAGTGGTTGTGGGTCATCAGAGTCAGAATCTGTGCCAGAATTCAAAGGGATTTGATTGTTCCAAGGTGGGCTCCTATAAGCACCATTGGTATTAAGACATGTGACATTCAAGCCTTCCAACAAGAAGCTGTCACGACTGTGGCATTCAGACAGAAAATCAAAAAGTATCATCAAGCTGCATGAGAAAGAAATGTGGAACCAGGTCTTCAGGAGGTGATTTGTGAGAGTATGAGTCAGTATCCTAATTGTTAGGGTGGCAAACTGTGAACACAGAAACACGAGTCTGAATCTCATCACTGCCACAGAAGCAAGTCACTTAACCTCTCTGCTCAATCCTCCCTCCCCCGCCAGGCCCTCGCCAACTCAGGCCCCTTTCCAAACCCAGGTCACTAACATCATGAGAGGTAACCCTATTGGTGCCCTGACAGGCCAGTGCGCTTTCTCTGTATTTAACCCCTGACTCACCTTTCTACATGTGCCATATGGCTGCTGACAACAGTCCACGGCTTTTAAAGCACTTGCATAGAAATATTTGCTGGCAGAAAAGGACTAGTTGACCCATCCAGTTTGCCCTGATTTTCCCCACCTATTCTAAAACTGCTGAACCTTCTTGGTCAGCAGTGTTCACTTTCCACAAATTAATTTTCCCCTGTCCCTGTCCCATGAATGCTTAAAGCTTTCTACAGTCTTCGCTCCCACAAATTCTGTCAGTAGGCCATGCCAGTCGGCCATGACTCTCCTTGAAGAAGTATTTCCTTACATCCCTTTTAAACTCCCCCCCCAGCTTCACTGCATGCCCCCATGTCCTGGTGCCTTCCTTTCTCTGAAAGAGACAGCCCATCTGCACCTTTTTCACTCCTGTGAGGTACTTACAGACCTCAATCATGTTCCCTCTCACTCTCCTCTCTTCCAGGGAGTAGATGTGAGATCCTGCAGCCTCTTCTCATACAGCTTCTCATGCAGTCCCCATACCATTTTGGTGACCCTCCTCTGTACCGCTTTCACCCTGTCTATGTTCTTTCAGAGGTGCAGCCTCTAGAACTGGACACAGTACTGCAAGTGGGGTCTCACTAGTGAGTGATACAGTGGCAACACCACCTCTCTCCTGCTAGAAAACCTCCTTCCTATGCACCCCAGTATCCCACTAGCTTTTCTAACTGCTTTGTCACACTGACCAGCTACCTTGTGGTCATCAAATATGATGACTCCAAGGTCCCTTTCTTGCTTGGTAACCATAAGTACCTCCCCATCTCATCCTTTACACAGTTCCTGGGTTTCCCCTCACCAGGTACATGACCTTGCACTTTCTGGCACTGAAATCTAATTGCCACACCTTACACCACTCCTCCAGCCTCACCAAATCCCTATGCATTCTCTCCACCCCCTCCTGAGTGTCCACTCTGTGGCAGATTTTTGCATCATTCACAAGGAACACACCTTCCCTTTCAGTTCCTCTGCTATGTCACTTATAATGACACTGAAGAGAAGTGGTCCCAGCACTGATCCCTGCGGCACCCCGCTAGTCACTCCTCTGTACCGTGAGTGCCTGCCATTTACCACCACACTCTGGCTCCTGTCCTTCAGCCAATTCAATACCAAGTTTACCATTTTCTCCCTTATCCCCAGGCTGCTTAGGTTCTTCACTAGCCTCCTGTGCTGCATAGTGTCGAAGGTCTTACTGAAGTCCAGATAGGCCAGCCATATCCACTGCCCTTCCCTGGTCCACCTCCCTAGTCACCCAGTCAAAGAAATCTATGAAATTCATTTGACATTCCCTCCCCCTGATATCAGGCTGCCAGTTGTCCAGCAGCCCCTTTGTCCCCAGATACATCATCATCCTTTCCTTCTGCAGGGTTTCCATCAATTTCCCCACCATTAAAGTGAGACTGAGTGACCTGTAGTTTCTAGCCTGTTCCTTGTTATCGCTGTGGTGCAGAGGGACCACATCGGCCCTCCTGCAGTCCTCTGGTAGCACCCCTATCTCCAAAGAGGTACCAAACAGAGTTGCCAGAGGGGAAGCTAGCACATTGCCCAGCTCTTTAAGGATTCTTGGGTGAATCTCATCCAGCCCCATTGTCTTATTCATTTTATGGGCTTCCAACCCCTTTCAGACTCTCTTCCATAAAGGTCCACCTCCGGAACTTGCGCTCTACTACATGCTGGTCTATTCCCCCTCCACTATGAAGATTAAGCAGAAGTAATCATTTAAAATTGCAGCCTTCTGATCCTGTTCTGCACAGTCCCCCCCCCTTTCTGATTTTCACTGTCCTTCCCCTTGTCCTCCTCTTCTTGCTCACATAGCTAAAAAAAGGTCTTGTCCCCTTTCTTCAGCTATTTTCTCTTCTGCTTGAGCTTCTGCTGCTCTCACCCACTTTCCTGCCTCCCTTTGCTTTGCCAGGTATACTGCCCGGGCCTCTTCCTTCTATGGCCCCCCTGTATTTCCTATAGGCTACTGTCTAATCCTTCGCTGCCTTTGCCAACTCCTTGGGGAACCAGAGTGGCCTCTTCCTCCCCATGCCCTCCTTAATCCTCCTCGCTAGGGTCTCAACCCACTCCAGCCATCCCCTCCTTCGAGGTAATCTCTGAGACAGTTTCCCATTTCTCTAAAATCTGCTTTCCTAAAGTCTAGGAACCTCATCTTTGTGTGGTGTCTCTCCTGACAGTCTGTATAATAATAATAATAATAAATAAATCTTTATTTAAATTAAGCGCCTTTCAAAATATCAAGGTGCTGTACAGTAAAGTTAAAACAGCAATAATAAAATCAGCAACAAAACAATAAAATAATCTGTCAGGGTCCCTTCAGTCCATTACAGTAAAGGCATGATGCCATAAAAAAGTTTTCAATGCTTGTTTAAATACCCCCCCCCCCAAATCGCACTCCCGGAGTTGACGGGTAGAGAATTAGAGGGTAGGGCCACGTATATAAATGCACGGGCCCCAGAAGATTTTAAAGACACCCTCGAAATCTCCAGCAACCCCATGTCAGCTGAACGGAGCTGTCGCACGGGGCAGTATGGTACAAGGAGCTCTTTCAAGTAGTCAGGACTGAGTCAGTGTAGGGCTTTGTAAATCAGTAATCCAACTTTAAAGGTGATCCATCACCGAATCGGCAGCCAGTGCATATTGCGCAGCGCTGGGGTAATATGAGAAGATCGAGAAGTCCCCATCAGCAACCACGCTGCAGCATTCTGCACTAGCTGCAGGCGGCGGATATCAACCCCAGGTAGCCCTAAGTATAATGAGTTGCAGTAATCAAGGCGCGAGGTCACAAAGGTGTGGATCAGTGTAGGCAGGTCACCAGAGAGAACAAGGTGCTCGATTCTGGCGATGTTCCTGAGTTGGTAAAAGGAAGACTTGATGACTGCTGACACCAGAGATCATAGTGTCAGCCTGTCGTCAAGCACCACACGCAGGTCTCTCACCCGTTCGGAGGCAAGGATCTGGGAGCCCCCCAGACAAAGTCCAGAGGGCTGACCAGCCCTCAACCCCTCTATCCAGCACCCCGGATCCACAACCATCACCTCGGTTTTTCCCGCGTTCAACGTTAGCCAGCTCAAATTCATCCAATCCTGGATTTCAGCAAGGCAGTTGTTAAATATCGAGAGAGCACTATCCTGGTCAGGTGCAAAAGACAGGCAGAGCTGGGTATCATCAGCATAGCAGTGATACCTCAGCCCATACCATCTTACAATGTCTCCAAAGGGCAGCATATACACTGCAAACAACATGAGGGACAGCACTAAGCCCTGAGGGACCCCACATGACAGAGGGAGTGGGTCAGAAGAATAAATCCTGGACACCACTCTCCGAGTTCTGCCAGTGAGGAAAGATGTAAACTAGTTGAGGACTGTACTAGTTAGGCCACAGATGAACCTCAGGTGCCCAAACAGCACCCCGGGGTCCACAGTGTCAAAAGCTGAAGCGAGAGATCAAGGAGCACCAAGGTGGAGCGGCTTCTCCAATCTCTTGCCATCAGGAGATCACTGAACACCCGAATCAGTGCAGTCTTGGTACTGTGTCTCTTTTGAAAACCAGATTGGAGAGGTTCGTAGATGTTATGGATGGTCAAGTGGTTCTCCAATTGTACCGCCACTACTTTCTCAATAACCTTCCCTATAAAGGGGAGGTTTGAGATTGGTCTGTAGTTGGCCAGAGAGTCCGGGTCCAAAGAAGCCTTCTTCAGGAGGGGTTTATGCAGTATGGTGATCACTAATACCCAGGGGACTGCCCACTGTGATGTCTGCAATGCTTTCCCTGCTTGCAGGTACCAGGTCCAGCACTGTCCCATTTCTAGTGGGTTCTGTAACCAGTTGCTTCAAAAATGTCCCCCTGCAGGGAGTAAAGGATGGCCTTGCTTCTTCTTGTCACTGCTGCCAGAATGCCCCAGTCTACATCCAAATGTTAAAATCCTCTAAAACCAGTTCTTCCTACTTGCTTGCCACTTCACTAATGACATTCCCCAAGCGTCCATCCAGTTCCCCCGTTGGTGGTCTGTACACCACTCCAGATCAAATAAAGGCTCTTGATCTTGTTTCTAGGCTGCCCCACAGTACCTCTAGTCCTCTTTCTCCCCTCTAGTGACCCTGAATCTCTGTGGCCTTGATTCCTTCCCTCATATCTGATAGACTACTCTTCTCTCGTGACCATATATCTCACTACCTCAAGCAACTTAAGCTGCAGACAACCAGGGTGGCCTGGCTGCTATTGCTATTATCTGGCAACATTCATCCAAACCCTGGCCCCAGAAATGGTGCTTCTGGATATTCTGAGCATGCTGGCAACATCTCCATTGCCTCAATCAATATCTGCAGCCTCCTGTCAAAACCGGACCTGCTGCAAGCATGGGTACTTCAGCATAGCCCAGATGTCCTGTAAGTGACTGAATCTTGGCTTACGCCAAGGACCAGTGACAAAGAGATATAACTTCAGGCTTACACCCCTTTCCGTCTCGATAGGCTAGGCAAAAGAGGTGGTGGATGCATAATCTACATTAAAAAACACCTACAGGGCATACTTCTACCTCAATTAAATACCAGTAAAATGTGCAAATACTTTCTGTGAAGCTAACAATTGGAACACAAGGTAAGGGCCTAACCCTAATCTCAGCATACATTACCCCCAAGGAACAAGCTGAGGGTTTTAAAGTATTACATGAGCACCTGGCGGACCTACGAACCAATACCGAGGTAATTGCTCTGGGAGACCACAACATAAATCGGTTGGCACCTGACTCTACCCCATATAAAGACACCATTTCCTCGATCAACATCTACCAATTAGTGGACCTACCCACACAAACTAACTATAGAACGGGTACCAGTACACTACTGGACTGGATTTTAATAAACCGCCCTGAGCGAATCAAGTGCTTAAAAGTGCTTCCCGATTCCTTAAGTGACCACTCACCCATCATCTTTTTGGTCACACAAGGCTCCTAAACCCCCAGCAAAAGTTATAATGTCCGGTTGCTAAAAAAAAGGGGCAATTAGGTCTCTTCAAACTGCACCTCCAACAGCAGTGCTGGTCCCCTGTCCTCATGACTATGGATGCAGACACTGCACTGGAAAACTTTACGGAAATTTTCAATGCTGCCTATGATTACTTTGCCCCATTAACTAGAAGGAAGATCTGAGGATCCCACAAAACCTGGGTAACACCTCACCTCCTTGACCAGTTGCGTACCAGGGACCACCTTTCGTACAAGTACAGAAACACCTGCTCACCTAATGACCTGCAAAATTATAAGGCGGCCCGAAACAAATGTACCCAAGCAGTCCGGCAAGTTAAAGCAAACTGGTATAATCTGAGCTAAATTTCTCCTGGGGGGGTAGCCATAAATTTTGGCAAAACATTAAGGATATCACAGGGCATCAGGAGAAAATAGTACCAACAACGTTGAGCCTCAATGGGTCCATTATACAGGACCCCAAGACCATTGCTAACATCTTTAACAGAACATTTACTGATCTCAGTGCTGTGATCCCCTCTGAACACCTAAACTCAGCTAATGTGAATATAAAAAAGCTGCCATGCACCCCTCCGCCGCAATCCACCCCTCCGTTCTACCTCAGAGTAATTTCCAAGGCGGAGGCTAGAAAGTACCTCTCAAAAGTTCTAGAGAAAACCTGGCATACTGGAGATGGCCTTGACCTAAAACTAACCTCCCTTACCTTTGATGAGCTGTTGATACTGTATTTTCTTTTTCTCACGTTTGCTTATTTAATGTAATATGCTATCCATCCTTGTTGTACCTTATCTGTATTCCCCATGTTGTACTCTCCCGGGTCGTTCCTGAAAATAGGCATAATACTTGTCTGGTGTACTTACCCGGTAAACAAAAGCTAAATAAAACAAAAATACTCAACTGCTCCCTCATCTCTGGTAAATTCCCCAAGCTGTGGAAAGCCACAGTAGTAACCCCGGTTTACAAAAGTGGAATTAGGACATGTCACACAAATTACAGACCAATTTCTATTCTTCCCCCCATCTCGAAAGCCCTCAAGAGGATTGTTTATGATCAGTTCGTAGACTACCTTGACAAATATCAACTGCAAAGCCAACAGCAACATGGCTTTAGAAAACTCCACAGTACCACAAAAGCACTGGTTGAGTTCACAGGGTACATACATGATGCCTTTCGTCGGGGGCACTTGGTGGGGGCTACATTTGTAGACCTCACCAATGCCTTCGATACTGTCAACCAAGACTTCCTCCGGTCCCAATTAGGGGCCACGGGCCTATCCCTTGCCTCGCTGTGCTGGTTCAAGAGTTACCTCTCAGGACGGATGCAGCATGTAAAAGTACATAACACTCTCTCAGAATCCCATCAAGTGACTACTGGAGTGCCCCAGGGATCCATATTAGGCCTGCTGCTCTTCGGCCTTTTCCTCAACCAGCTTCCACAAACCTGTCTATTTTTAAAAAATCCTCCTTTATGCAGATGACGCAGTTATCTACACTAGTCACCCAGACCCCATCACCCTGGAGCAACGGCTCCAGCAGAACTTTACAAGTGTTAAAGACTGGTTCAGTAATTCAAAGCTGATTTTAAACTATAAAAAAAAACAAAGACCATGCTCTTTGCCTCAACACACAATATACTCAAGTCATCCACGGTCAATATACGAAACAAACAAAATTAATCCATTGAAATGGCCCACAACTTTAAATATCTTGGTGTCACGCTTGATAGTTTGCTCTCCTTCTCCACTCAGGTTGACCTTGTCAGCAAGACTGCTAACTGTAAACTGCGGCAGCTATATAAACACTGGCACTGCCTCAGTAATGAAGCCCTTCACCTTGCTATAACCAGCTCAGTCTTCTCAGTCATTGATTATGGCCTAGCTATATACGGTGCGGCCTCAGACACCACCCTCAATTGAATTGCCATCACACTTAAAGCCTGCAGGTTAGTCCTAGGAGCTCCCCGCCTCACTCATACATGTAGCCTTTACTTACATTCTGGCTGGCTAAATCTCGATAATAGGGTTCGCTATCATGTCTGTCTACTAGCAAAAAATGTAGCCCTAAGCCTTCTACCTCCCTGCACCAACACAATGTTCTGCCTGGCCAAATCAAGAAGACTGACTAGAGCTTCTAACAACATCTCTTACAAGGTCCCCTTCTGGTGGACCACTAAAGGATAAAGATCCTTTGGCTATCAGGCTCCCTCTGGCTTAACTTCCTCCCAGCTGATCTACTATCCATTAATAAACTTGGCCCATTTAAAACCAAGATACGAGCTCATGTAACTAGTCAAATGAAATGCACCTGCTTCCTATGAACGGCTCTCTCTGTTACAGTACTTGTTTGTTCGCCATATTAGCACTTAGTACTCCCCAACCTGCACTGTAGTTCTTATACTCCCCGCTACTTTAGTTTCCTGCCCCTCCATCCTCCCTTCCAGTAACCCTTCTCCCACTCACTTACTCATTTGCATTTTCCCTCTCACACTGCTTTACTCATCCCAGTTCCTCCCAAACCCAGACTCCTATTCCCAGCTCTCCCTAGCTACTTCCACCCACCTATTCTTTCCCCCAATTCTCCTCCCATCTCTGTGCCAGTTCCCCTACCCGCTGCAGTCTTCTTTTCCTTAACATGTAATTCAGATCCAGAGATTACTACATCTTCTCGCCCACCCCCCATCTCCCCATCTCAGCCTACAATGCCCGCTACAGCATGTCTTCTTCTTATCCTGTCGCCTAAACGTATGTTATCACATCTGCTTAAGTAAATACTTACTGACTGTATTGATTGTCTACCATTGTGTAATTGTTTCTGTTTCCATTTTCTGTTGTAAAACTGTTTTGCCTGTACTGTTACCCAATTTGACGTGGAACCTTTGTAAATGAGCTTGTAGCTCAAAGGTAATAATCTGAGACTTCAATAAATAAATAAATAAAATATATAAATATATATTACAATTCCCCTTACCTTTTCTCCCAGTCCTGTCCTTACAGAATGTGGTATATCCTGGGATGGCCACATCCCAGCTGTGGTTGTTGCTGCACCATGATTCTGTTATGGCCACTAGAACTAGGTCTGCCGCCACAATGTTAGCCTCAAGATCATGGATTTTGTTACCCTAGCTGTTTGCACCGGCACAGGTGGTCTTCCATTTCTTTTTCCTCCTTTCCCCTATCCTGTTCCCCCTCCTGCCTCCCTCCCTTGCCATTCCCCGTACCAGGTCATAACGTTGCATGCTTAATAGTGTACGGCATTATGGCGAACCCAGACCTGTGCACTCTCCGAGTTGGACCCCCTGGAGTTGAGAATCTTTAGTGCTGGGGGGTCTGGGGGACACAGCCCCCACGTAATGAGGGATATGGGGGCGGAGCCCTCCACAGAACAAAAACATATGCCTGATGGCATGAATCGCGCAGCACGATTGTGCCATGCGGCAATATGTCTTGTGACATAATGACCCCGTGCCGCCATTCCTACCTCCTCAGGCTTGTCCTCCTTTTTTCCACCATCTCCCCATTTGCCCTCCCTAGCCCCTTCCACAACCTCAGTTCCCCCTGTTGACCCTCCCAACTTTCCTTTCCCCTGGGGAATTATTTTCCGATATGCTTTTTATCACTGATGTCTTGTTCGCTGTGGGGGGGGTTAGATCTCTGCCTCCCCCCTTGGCTAGTTTAAATGCCCAAAAAAGCAGCATCTAAACCTTCCACCCAGGACTGCGGTTCCCCTCCAGGATGGACGCAGGCCATTACCCTGCTGGCAAAAGCACCTAGCTTCACCTCAGCTCTTTTCTTCTAGGTTGCTTGTAAGGACAGAGCAAGGAACCTTACCAGAGCAAGGAAAAATATTAAGGCTTCTTTTGGCTAGGCAGATTTACTGTGTGTTACTTTCTTTTCTACTCATAGGGGTTGTTACTGTTTGTTGCTAACATTTTACTGCTTTATTTTGCTTTGATTCAAATTGTTGTTGCTGGGTGTATTTTCTGCTGCATTATTACAGGGTGTGCCTACAGGTTTGTGATTACAGATTACTGTTGTAATCTTCTGATTCAAATCGTCTTTTGCAAGGTATATCTTCTGTTATTGCTTTATTTTTCTCTGTAACAGTGTTTTTTACAGGATATATCTTCTGTGAAATTATTACAGGTGGTGCTTTACATGTTTTACAGTTTTATCTATCATTAGGCTAAGCTTTCAGGGTTGCTGCATTTGTTGCTGACTGTTTCTGCTCTTACCTCCTTGTTTCTTTCATCCGTGGTTCTTCTTTTTCGGCAGGGGAAGGGCCCAGTCACCCACCCCCATCCCCAACCACCCCACACTACACTCCTTTTATAGGGTAGCACAGTTGTGACATTTCCTGTAGCAAAGCAGGAAGGGGAGGATCAGAGGGGTATCCCCACAGTGACCTCATTTACAGGGGCACAAGTAATTTAACTTGTTATAACAAGTTATACAAAAACAAACAAAAAAAACACAAAATCAAACTTTTGCTTTAATTTTCCTCCTTCTAATTATTCTGACCACGTTATAAACCCAGCAACTCATCTGGAATGGATATTAACTGCAGGTACTGTGGGACACTTTTCAAAAGGGCAGTTATACAGGATTTAGGACACTGTCCTACATGCTGGACCACTGGAGATCTAAGGGCTCAGCTCCAGGCAGCATGGGCACAGATTGCGTGCCTCAAATTGCATATTCAGGAGGACATATATTATAAGAACTGCCTGCCATTTCCCCAACATCCAACAGAAGCACCTCGATTGCAGAGGGTAGTTGGTCCGGGAGGTTGGCAGGTGGTTAGGAGGGGCAATTCGGGTGCCCCATCACTCAGTGCTCTCCAATATATCACCACTACAAACCATATAAAAACTACAAACAGGTATCTGCCTCTGTCTCTGAAATCAGACAAAGGGGCAGAGGACACTGCAGAGCAGGACACTGCAGCACAGGAGCTAGCAAAACAAAACTCCCCAAAAACAGGAAGCAAAACAAAAAAAGCAAAAAGGAAATCCAAAACACTTCTGATCATAGGAGACTCCATGATTCAGGGAGTTGATACCTACCTCCAACCGGGGGTAATGGTCAGATGTCTCCCAGGTACATCAGCGTGGAGAGGCACTGACCGCATTGCTAAAATCATGCAGGAAGCAGGAGAAAACATTGATGACCTGGTACACATAGGGACTAACAATCTCGCCAGCTGATCAGTTGTGGAGACCAAGGAACACCTGACCAGGCTGAGTGACAAACCGTCATCCATTTCGTCTGGCATCTCCGTCTCTGAGATCCTGCCAGTCTGGGAGAGGGGGGCAGATGGATGGAAGATCAGAGAAGGGCAGCTAAACATGTGGCTCAAGGGCTGGTGCCAGGAAAAAGGACACAAATTTGTAGGTAACTAGCAACAGTTTTGGGAGCGAAAGTTCTTTAAATTTGATGGACTGCATCTGACTAAGGGGAGTCAGTGCATTGGGGCAGAAGTTTGACGTCTTTGCAGAATATTTAAACTAGCAAATGGGGAGAGGGGTGCAGCACCCAATACATCGAATGGGAAGAACATCCCTCCCCCCTCAGCTAGTGATCAAACAGGAGTTCAGCATGTTTGCAGTTCATTTGCATCACCAGGTAAGGAAAAAGGTCCAGCTCCCCATGTGACACACAGGGCAAAACACCGGACCTCGCCCAACAACTACCACACCAAAATCTGGCCAATGGAAAATCATGTACACAAATGCTCGCAGTCTGGGAAACAAGATCCCAGACCTGCAGGCAACAATGACAAAGGCTAAACTAGACATAGTAGCCATTAGCAAGACATGGTTCACCAGTAACCACACTTGGGAGACTTCAGTACCCGGATATGTACTGTTCAGAAGAGACCGAGGTACAAAAAGGGGGGGTGGAGTGGCCCTTTATGTCAATGAAAATATCAAAGCTACAGAAATTCAGAACACACATAAGGAGACAGAAGAACTGTGGGTCACCTTGGAAACAGGAAATGGGATAGCCATACGAACTGGGGTTGTCTACACGCCAGTAGACCACTAAAGCAGTAGGTAAGGCTAGAGGGATGTTGGGATGTATTAGTAGGGGTATCGCAAGTCATAAGAGGGATGTAACAATCCCTCTTTACAAGACACTGGTTAGGCAAGGGTAGAGGGATGTTGGGGTGAATTAGTAGGGATATCACAAGTCATAAGAGGGAGGTAATAATCCCTCTTTACAAGACACTGGTTAGGTCCCATCTGGAGTGCTGTGTGCAGTAATGGAGGCCACACCTGCACATGGACATTAACAAAATAGAGGCAGTCCAGAGAAGGGCAACCAAAATGGTGCAGGGACTGCATCAGAAAACATATGAGAACAGATTAAAAACATATGAGGACAGATTAACGGAGCTCAATATGTATACCCTAGAGCAAAGGAGAGAGACAGGTGATATATTTTTTTTCCAATTGTTTAACCAGGTGAGACACACTAAGCTGAAAATTCATTTACATATGCAACCTGGGAGCACATGGAAGTTAAGTGACTTGCTCAGGGTCATACAGTATGCAAGTGGGGGGGCTGTAGGATTCAAACTCAGGTCTCCAGATTTGCAGTTCAGAGCCTCAAACCACTGCACTATACTGATACGATAGAAACATTCAAACATCTTAAGGGCATTACCAAGGTGAAAGAATCTAACATGTTTCAATATAAGAAAAATAGCAGGACAAGAGGACACAGCATGAGATTAGAGGGAGGCCGATTAAGAGGGGAATGTGAAGAAGTTCTGTTTCACAGAAAGGGTGGTGGATAATTGGAACAGCCTACCTCAGGAAGTGGTGAATATGAATACAGTGCAGGGCTTCAAACAGGCATGGGACAGGCATAAGGGAGCAATACAGATGAGTATGAACAGATAGGCCATTGACAGAGCAAAGTCCTGTGGCACATTCATAAGGTATAAAAAATTGGCAGACTGGATGGACCTTGCGGTCCTTATCTAGTGTCAACTTCTATGTTTCTCATACAGATTTCTAGCCCCCAGGTAGAATTCCAGTCCCCAATGTAGCCGAATCCCTCCTCCCTTCACCATGCGTTCAACCAATTGTTGGAGGATTTGGTGCAAAGTTCCGTGTCCTTCCCCCAACCATACACAAGTAGCACCACAGTGAATGCCACCATGCGAGCTACCTGTTTAGGCCCCTTCCCAATTCCCTGAACCTATCCCACACTACCCCTGCAGCATCCCTTGCTAGGTCATTTTGTTCCCAGATGACAATGACATCCAGCTCCCCCTCCTGCCCTGCTTCCCTAGAGATCTTGTTTTTTAATAACATTTTTACTGAATTTTCAGATATAACAATATCGTCTCCAAGAAAATTTACTGTGCAATACAATATAATTCATAGACATATGTGCAACTAATTGATAACATGCAAAAAGGGGTAATTACCCAGTAGTTACGTTTGTTGCAGGCAACTACAATGCAATTACAATGCTTTTACAGTATAGTTAGATTGCAACTACACTCTAGTTAACTGACACTTAAACGGTAAGAACAGGTTACTCACCTGTAACAGTAGTTCTAGGAGTGGTATATGTTGTTCATCCACACTGTCTGGCATTGTCCCTTTCCCCTTTAAATCTTGCCGGAAGTCTTCAAGCTGGCTCCTCCCACCCACCCGGGTGGTAAATACCTCGGCTCCGCCCCATGACGCCAGATCTAGCCCGCTGAAGCCAGGTTGTACGCGCCTAAAGCCGGGAGGTCGGTAGGGAGGCAGGATGAACAACATATACCACTCCTAGAACTACTGTTACAGGTGAGTAACCTGTTCTTCTAGGAGCGTGATATGTTGTTCATCCACACTGTCTGGCAGACTCCAAGCAGTTCTCCGGGAGGAGGGAGGCAAGGCACACACCTCTACTTAGGGAATAGAGATTGAGAACCGAGGCCCAAAACTAGCATCCCGACGTGACTCTAGGTCACTGTGGTAATGGGTATAAAGGTGCTTGCTGACTCCAGGTAGCGCCCGACAGATTTCCTGGATAGGGATGTCCCTGGAAGCAGCCACCGAGTAGCAGAATGACGGGTAGAATGAGCCCTTAGCCCTTTGGGAGGCTCCTTACCCGCCAATTCATAGCACACAGACCTATGCATGATGTGATCCATCTCGATAGTCCGCTTTGGCTGCAGGTCTGCCAGAAGCGCTTCAGCGTAGGTGACAAACAGCTGGCGAACCTTCTCTCGACTTCCGCCGCCCTTCCTTATAATAGGAGAGAGCACGCCTGAGGTCCAGAGTATGGAGCCTATACTGCATCCGAGGTGTAATTAGGGTAATATACTGGCAGGGTCAACACCTGGTTAAGGTGAAACTCTGACACCACCTTCGGAAGGAATTTCGGTGGGGGCGCAGGGACAACTTTGTCCCTGTGAAAGACCAGATAGGGGAGTCCACTGAAAGTGCCTGAGCTTCCCCGCCCTTCTGGCTGACGGATAGCCACCAAGAAGGCCGCCTTCCATGACAAGTGCGAAGTGCAGACTTGTGCATGGGTTCAATGGCTTGCCCATGAACTTTGCCAAAACCAGCAAAGATCCCACTGGAGGTGGAGGTTCACACGGAGGGGATATGTGGTCCAGGCCTTTGGAAAAGCGCCCGACCACCTTTTCCTGAGCCAACGTCGGCTGACCGACCCGCGCCCAGTAAGCCGATATGGCTGCTAGGTGCACCCTAAGGGTCGATGACCGAAGACCCCCTTTGGAGAGGGACCAAAGGTAGTCTAGAATGTTAGCCACCGAGCAGGATAAGGGGTCCAGACCTTTACCCTGACACCAAATGGAAAATCTCTTCCATTTGAAGGCATAACATTTCCTGGTCGATTCTTTTCGAGATGTCCACCACGGTGTAGACATCCTCAGAAAGACCCAAAGCCTGGAACTCTAGCCGCCAGGAACCAGGCTGTGAGGTGGTAGGGATTGAAGGTCCGGATGAAGGACCTTCCCCTGGTTCAGAGATATCAGGTCCGGGCGTGTACTGAGCCGCTCCGGGGTCCTGCAGCTGAGGCTGTGGAGATCTGGATACCAGAACTGGCGTGTCCAATCTGTGGCTACTAGGATCACCTTCGCCTTGTCCTTCCTCACCTTGAGTAACACCTTGTGGATCAAGGGAAATGGAGGAAAGGCGTAAAAGAGGCCTGGGGTCCACGGCCTCGAGAAGGCATCCCCCTGCAGCGAGCCCTGCTGAGGGGGGCGGGGCCGGCATGGAACAGCCTCAGCTTGGTGTTCTCCTGGAGGCAAACAGGTCCACCAACGGTTTGCCCTAATGAGAGAACAGGTAGTAGGCTACTTTGGATGGAGAGACCACTCTGGATGTCTGGTCTAAGCGGTTGAGAGCATCCGCCAGTTGGTTCGCGACTCCTGCCACATGGATGGCTAGGAGATCCGCCTCCAGCCGGCTGACAAAGGTCCAGATCCGAGCGCCCTGTATAGCAGACGGGAGTGCGTGCGCCCTGTTTGTTGAGGTAGTACATGGTCGTGGTATTGTCTGTCTGGACTTGAACCACTTGACCCCGGAGCTGAGGAGCAAAAGCTGACAGAGCCAGTCTGACTGCCCTGAGCTCCAACAGGTTGATGTGGCATCGGGACTCCTCTGGGGTCCAGAACCCGTGAGCCCTGTATTCCCCATGTGGGCTCCCCAGCCCATGAGAGAGGCATCGGTCGTGGACGACCGCCGGCTCGGGGACAAACGATCCCTTCCAGCAGATGATCTGGACGGTCCACCATTGTAGGGGCCCCACATCCCCTGGGTGACCGTGACCAGCTGGTCGAAAAGACTCTGACGCTGAGACCACTGGGCGGCGAGCTCCACTGGAGGGGCGATGTGCAGTCTGGCCCAGCGGACCACCAACGTGCACGCCGCCATGTAGCCCAGGAGGCGCAGGAAGTCCCGGGCAGGGCGTGAGTGCCCAACCAGAAATGATTGGGCAAAGGAGGAGAGAACCTCCACCCTGTCCACCGGGAGCCGAGCTCTGGCTTGACGAGAATCGAGCTCTGCCCCGATGAAGCCCATCACCTGAGAAGGTACGAGTTCCGACTTGGCCTCGTTGATCAGAAGGCCCAAGTGTGAGCAGGTTCGGAGGGTCAGGTCCCTGGACCTCTCCACCTCCTGAAGGGAGGATCCCGCCAGGAGCCAATCATCCAGGTAGGGGTAAATACGAACCCCCTGACGCCGAAGATGGGCTGCCACCACTGCAATGCATTTGGTGAAAACCCTTGGGGCCGATGACAGGCCGAACGGCATGGCTCTGAACTCGTACAGGGTCCCTTCGACCCTGAAGCGGAGGAACCGCTGATGAGATGGATGGATAGGGACGTGGAAAAAGCCGTCTTGAAGATCCAGTGTGCAGAACCACATGTTTCACTCCAGAGATGTTACCATCCGAAAGGTGCGAGACCTGAGATACCGATTCAGGTCATGCAGATCTAGAATGGGGCGCCAACCCCCGTCTGTTTGGGCACCAGGAAATACCTGGAGACGAAGCCTGGGTCTGAAGGAGGATCCGTCACTCGGGCCACCACCTCTTTGAGGAGGAGTAGCGCAATGTCATCTCGAGGACAGACTGGGCGATTGAGATCCGCCTCCCTCGTGGGCACGGGCTCGGCTGGGAGGGTACTGCTCGAATTTAAGGGCAGACTCCTGCCCGACCACTTCTAGGACCCATCTGTCCGTGGTGATACCGGACCAGGCGGAAACGGCGGCGGAGCCGCCCCCACGGGAGGATCCAGAGCTGAAGTGACGGGCATGGGAGACACCCCTGGCCCGGCCACTGGGCAGGCTTAGAGGAGGAGGCACCTGACCAGCGCCTCGGCCTCCTTGCGGGCTGCTGGGGACCTTGCTTGGGCCTAGGGCGCCAAGCCTGAGCCTGCTGTTGTTGTTGACCTCCCTGGAAGGGTGGTTGTCTGACCGCAGGGGAAGAATGACGAAAAGGCTTCTTCCTGCGCTTCTGCTGGTTCTTACTTGAAGAACCCTTAGCGGATGTAGCATCTAAGGTGGCATTAGATTGTTCGACACGCTGCAGGTGACCTGCCACCCTGGGTCAAGAGGTCGGGTGCCAAGGAAGGGCACATCAGCTAGCTTGTGCTGAGTATCCACGGAAAGGAGGATAACCTCAGCCAAACCTGCGTGTGAGTGGATACCGCTGCAGCTAGTGAACGGGCACAGGAATCACCCACGCCCAGAGCAGTCTGGAGTTGTTGTTTGTAACAGCTCTGAGTTCTGGCCCTGACCTGCTTGACCGTGGTCTGCATGTCAGCTGGGAGGTGGGGAGAACTTCGTCCAGCGACCCTAAGAGGACATGAGAGAAGGTGCCATAATCACTGCATGAGCTTGTCTGACGAAGGCCCAAAGATGATGCAGCATAGACCTTCCGGGCCGAGTGGTCCATAAGTTTGGACTCTTTGTCTGAGGGCGGTCAGTACGGCTGAGCTGCTCGTCCGCCTGAATACTGAGGCAGTCACAAGGCTTTCCGCGCGGGGGTGCTCAGTAAACCCCGCTTAAAGACCCTGTGGGCATCACAGATTATGCGTACATGCTGGCAGATGGAGCTGGGCAGGAGGCCGGATGCTGCCAGACTTCCAAGGCCAGACCAATAATGGCTTCAGCGACTGAAAATGCCTCCGTAAGGGTATCCCCCCTCTTAAGAATATCCGTAAGGGGATATTCCACCTTTTTCTGGATAGGCTGTAGGGCCATCCCCGTCGATTCGGAAATGAGCCGGAGGATGCCCTGGAAGGAGGAGGGCCCTTCTTCCAAGCCTGACGCCGAAAGCTCATCGAGAGAATGAAGGCCAGTGTTATCGGAATCGGAGGAGTCCCGATATAAAGGCTGCCCACCTAAGTCCCCCTCGATACGCCTAGGGCGATCAGGGGTGACCGTCACTGACAGTCTGTGGGGGAGACCCAAAGACTGTCGGGCCTCCTTGGAGGGAACCCCAGGGGCAGCTTAGGTGGAGGTTCCACCAAAATTGGTGGGGAACCTGAAACCGGTTGCGGCGGAAGATGCACCGGAGCCCCCGAAGAGACCGGCACCGGAGCAATCCGGTGTCTGAGGCGGCCAAGAGGCTGAGGCCAAGAGATAGCTGACCACCGAGGGAGCTGGCCTCTGACCTGCTAGCAGGAAATGCTGCCACATGAGATTCTTTCAGAGTGTCGACGTAATTTTCGTCGAAGCCTCTCCTCGTCCGAGGAGGAAGGGGAACGGTGGCGGTGCTCTTGTGGGAGTGCTTGTGTCCTTTTTGGGTCGACGATCAAGAGGACTTGCTCCCTGATCGAGACCGCGGTGTTGGCTTTGTCGATCAGGAGACTGGGCTCGTGAAACCGAGGTTCGCTTTGTCCTCGATCGAGGCCCACGGGCGGTCTCTCGCGGGAAGGAGAGAATCAGCGCTTCCAAAGAATCATCGACAGGAGTCGGTGATAACGGCTCGATCGGGTCGAATAATCCGCCGGATCAGCCGACTCGCTTCACGCCGGTACAGACGGAAGGTCTGAAACCCAGGCCGAGGAGGCAATTTGACTGAAGTCGAGACATCGGACCGCTCCTGATCCCAGGAGCGTCTTCTTCGACTCGAAGAAGATTTAGGATCCTTTTTCTTAGAACGGGATGAGTGCGAGCCCGAGGGAGCCTCACCCTTGGTAGGGAGAGACTGGCACAAATCCCTAAAGGAACCTGAAAAGGAAGAGCCCAGATTGAGCGGCACGAAGAAACCTCGGCTAGCCGAGGCTTGGGTGGCTTCTTCCTCAAGGCCGCCACGCTGAAAGCTGCTCGCCAAGGGATCCCGCAGTTGTGGGAAACCGCCCACCTGGCCTCTTTGGATTTTACCGTGGGTTGCGGAGCTCCGGTCTACCCAGCTTCAGGCGCGCCTGACGATCTTCCAGGATGCTGGGGTGGAAGGAAGCATAAATGGAGCACTGCGAGGTATCGTGAATAGAACTGAGGCAGTAAACGCACGAGAGGTGGGGATCGGTGCGCGACATTTTCTGTCCGCAAGGACACCGGCGAAACCCGGGGGACGACTTGTCATCCATGTCCGAATCAGAGTCGAAAACTCTAACGAGTTTCAGAGCGAGAAGATGCGGTGAAAACCGTCGAAACGAATCCAGGGCCTCAACTCTACAGAAAGCACGAGGGAACCTGAATCTTCCAGCGGAAAGGAAGATCTGGCGTCATGAGGCGGAGCCGAGGTATTTACCACCCGGGTGGGTGGGAGGAGCCAGCTTGAAGACTTCCGGCAAGATTTAAAGGGGAAAGGGACAATGCCAGACAGTGTGGATGAACAACGTATCCACGCTCCTAGAACTACACATATTATATTACTTTTTAAAACAATTGTTGTTTTACAATACTACTATATCTAAAAAATACTATTGGATGACTATGTATTACCTAACACTACAAAGTATTATTTATATTCTAAGCAATTCCCTTTTCTTCCTAGTAGAGTAGGAAAGAAAGAGTCCTTGAAGAAGAGAAATTGACAGTGAAAGAGAAAACAGAAGGGAAAGAGACAGTAATGAAGACAGCAGAGATGTTAAGGATCTGCTCTGCATCCGTCCATGTCGAGACTCAAGGTAGGCACCTCACCTCCCTCTTCCCATCCTGTCTTGTTCCCAAAACTATTCCCCTAACAACTGAGTCCCCCCCCCCCCAAAAAAAGTTGCTTCTACTTCGGGAAACAGTATGTATGAAAGGTGCTACAGTAGGTAAAACCAAATTACGTACCTTTCCTTAGGATGGGCAGAACCAGTACAAAGAAATAAATCCTCTGTGTAAGTTTCAAAAATGTAGAACCCAAAACAACCCACCTTAGTTAAAACAGTTCTAGTGACTTGAAAGGCAAATTAACTATTAGTGTATACTTATTTAGCATATGATTAATATGCAAATATATGCATGTGACTAAGTTTGAAAATATGTTTGAAAACAAGACACTTACAGATTCTCTTTGGGTTCTAATCAGAACCAGTTTTGTACAGAACCAGAAGAGGTTTGCCACTGCCTTGTAATCCCCCTCCCCAATCACATTTCATCTTCTCACCCCTCCCTCAATGCGCACCGCAATCAGGTGAACTGAAAGAAAAAAAAAAAAAAGATGAACTGAAGCCAAGCCGGCTCCTGAATGACAGCTGCCACATAATGCAGCAGTTTGGCGTTCCATAATTAATTGTAATGAATAATTAAGGGGAAGGGGGCGAAACAGTTTGCAGAATTAAGATTCCGACGAGAGCTGTTCTGCTGAAATCCCATTGCCCTTCATACACCCTCATTTATTTACTACGCTGAAATTTTAATTTCAAATTACATGACTTGACAGTTTAATACGTCTGAGGTGAGCAAAAAGATATAAATCGTTAATGAAGTTAAACTTTCTGGTCAATGGTTCACTTTGAAGGGGCTCGACTGGCTTGTACTGTTTTAATTATGTGCTCAGCTATGCAGCACTGCTTTGGAGCTAAGGCAGTCCTAGTTTATGTACTGCTGCAAACTGATCCTCCCCCACCCGCAGCCTCCCAGACCTCATTTCATAACCACATCTCTCTCATTATGTGAATTTAATCGGAAAACAGCCTCCTGGTATCTCTTAGGCTGAGGAGCAATAGTGCCAGCAGCTCAGATGCCACGGAAGGGCAGGTTCTACCCACTTGCTTCTTTTTCATCGGACTGTTATCTGCAAACTGCCATCCCTCTTTTTTTTTTATGCCACAGAGGTTTTTATGCTCCCCTATGCCCGGCCCCCTTCTGCCCCCCCTTCACTCAGCACCATCACCCAACTTCCAAGAGACTTGCCTCCGGACCAAGACCCCCCAGACAGATTCCCCTGTGGTGGAGCCAGGGTGGGGGCATCCTCCCTCCCACCCCAGTTACTCACATCAGAAGTGGACCCTCAGAGCCTTGTCAGTAGTGCTGGGCCTACGGCGACCAGCAGCATTATCTGGCCTGCACCATTTTCCCAGGTTTTCTGCCCTCTCCACCTCTCCCTGATGCAGCACGTCATCCCGACCCAGACAGGTACAGGGCACCTGTGCCATCCCTCCTTGAACTGGGAGTGCTGTTGTGTGGTAGGGCACTGTTCCCCAGCCAGCATCTCAAGCTCGTCTCCAAACTCAGTTCACCTGCATAGAAGTGCACTGTAGTACCCGCGGAGCCATCAGTCAGCCCTGTCAGCCCTCATTTTAAGAGATTTTCCAGTTTACTGCAAAACAGAGACAGGGCACATCAGCAAATACAAAAAAATGTGCAAATTCGGGACACAACTTTCCTTATTACTAGGCATGGGCCGAATAGTGCGTTTTAGTATTTGACCGAATACCAAATAGCTGATGCCAGTATTTATCAAATACCGAATACAAATATGAATAGTGAATGATGACACAAGGCTTGTAGTCCTTATTATTTCAATTTTATTTCATTTTCTTTTTTCTTAATTTAAAGCATGTAAAGCCTTACATTTAAAGTAAGGAAGTGACAGTGAAGTTGTGACAGTCATTGTGCCAAATTGCATTTGGCATTTTATATTTTGTAGGGGGCTGGCAGTATAGCCTAGAGTAACAAGCTGTGAATGGGTGTGGTACATCTAGTAGTCCTGGGTTTGATTCCCACAACCTCCACTTGCATAATGTATGACTGTGAGCACATCATTTAACCTCCCCAGTGCTCATGGGTCACCCCTGAAAACAGGCACTTGTGCCTAGTGGGCCTTACCCAGTTACCAAAGAATAAAAAAAAAAAAAAAAAGGTTCAACTTGTGCAAAATTAGCAATAGCAGCTTTTTGAGGGTCAGGGCATATTATAGACCAGATATAGGCAGTATGAAGACTGTTCGAAATACAAAAATGACTGCTCAGTATTCAGACTGATTTCATTTAAGTATCAGACCGAATACAAACAATGGTGGTAGGCCATGGTTCAGGTCTGAAGTGAACATCTGTCCCATCCCTACTTATCACTGATAATATTGATACAAAGTTGTCTCTCTGTCCCTAATAGCAAAAATAGAAGAGATAACAGTGAACGCAGGCAGGGAAAAAATGCAGCAAGTCATTTATTTATTTAACAAGAAAAATGACAGAAAACTGCCATGTCCAGCACAGCAACCAGACTCCCCTGTATTGTGAGACTCCCGGCCTTTTCATCAACTCCTGACCAGGCAGTGAGTCTCACTACGTGCCGTGCGTGAGCCACCCTATGGACTTGCCTGTCACAGTTTCTCCTGTAGAGGAAACGAAGCCCCACGGCCCACCACAGGGGTCACTGTGAGAATGGCTGTGACACCCTCTCTCCCCAGTGAAGGAAGCACTGTCACCAGCAGTATGCTGTCACCTTGGCCACCCAATTTCTTGGTCCTTAGGTTCGCTCTCAAATCCGGGTGTTCCAAACCATCAGGCAGCCTGTTACCTTTATTTCTGTATTTATATATTTTTTTTGGGGGGGGGGGCTCCTCCGCCAGGTGTCCACCCTGGTCACGGCCCCGGTTTTCCTTCAACTGTCACCTGGGACCCCCCAGTCACCCCAGGCTATTTCCCCTGGAGGGTGGTGCCGCAGAGCTTGGACCCCCTATCCAGCCCCCACGGAACCAGTAACTAGTTGGGGGATCCCCAGTGGCAGTGGCTAATTGAAGCCCTGAGGAAGGCTTCAAAGAGGTGGAGATGCCCATTTTTTCCCGTCTTTAATTCTTTCGAAGAGTCGGACATGCAATGACATCAACGCACTAACATGCAGACGTCCACCGACTCTTCTCAGAGTGTGGATGCCCACGGTCTGCTGAATACTTAGCCTCCACTGGGTGTCAGTACAGCGCGGCACATGACCCTTACCCACCCCGAAGAAGGAGAGCTGTCTCAGGACGCTCAGTCCTCCCTTCCCCCTGCCAACCCACAGCAACCAGAGTCCGTTTCCGAACCCCGGGTCGCTGGCGTGGTGCGAGGTGTGGCGTCCAGCGCCTCAACCCTCAGCGCCACCACTCATTTATATTTTTATGTAATAATTTATTTATTGATTGCTACTTCAGAACTATTTCTTTGTTTCAAATATTTATTTATTTAACATTTACAAGGAAAGTTAGGATCAGCAGCTTCTGGTAAGTGTTTTTGTTGTTCCTTACCAGAGTTCCAGGTAGAAACACTTTTTAACCAAATAATACAGCTTTTTGCACTTAAGTGTGAGTGTGCGGTATTTGGTAGCAGCAGTTACTGGTTGTGGATTTTGTTTCTTTTGTAGTTTTTATGTTTGCTTGCACGCATATGCAAGAAACATAGTGCCATCATACAAGTTTTCTAGAGGTGTGTCAGCCTCTTCCAATTCAGTCAATGTGTTTGCAGGCGCGGTCGCTGTGCGCCAATCACTGCTGCAGCTTTCTATGACAGCAGAAAAAGCAGTAGCATACAGTTGAAAGGGAGAGCTCCGCTTCAGTGAGCAGAGCTCTCCCCCCCCACACACACACATACGCAAGCACGCATATTGCGTGCTGATGCGCCTCCACGCACACACCTGTCTGGCCGACAGGGGTGCTCAATCCCCTGCCGGCCCACGCCCCAACAACAGCTGTCCAGGTGCCATGCTGGGAGCCCACTCCAGCGTGGCAAGAACTGTCATAGCCAATGGGGTGACCAATCCCCATCAGCTCCACGCTGCACGCCCCCAAAAGCTTTCATGTGCCACGCTGGGGCCCACCCCAGCGTGGCAAAGCATATTATGGACGGCGAGGTGCCCAATCCCGTTGGCTCCAGCCCCCAAACAGTTTTTCCAGTTGCCACGCTGGGAGCCCATCCCAGCATGGCAAATGTCCTAGTCCATCTAAAACCTGTAAAGAAGAAAACCTTGCCTTGCAGTCTCCCCGCCCCCCGCACAACCCTGCACTCCACCCACTGCGCACCCTGCCTCCCCACACCCCCTTCTCACCCCATACTTACCTCCGGAGCTTGGCGCGAAGACCATCGGTGGACCGGGAACACGTCTGCACTCTTCAAAGCCGACCGCGAACTGAGGAAATGCCAGTAAGCTGTATAATGGAATAAATAGGGTTTTTTCAACTTTGTTGCATCTCTCAGGCATTTTTGGGAATTTTGGGCCTAAATTTTCAACATGGGTTTTTTGGGACCCCTCCTCATGAGTTCTTGCACTGTCATGGCGTTAATCGGGCCCGAAGGGTGACTTCTCAGTCACTGCGCGAAATCACCTTTTGGGACCCATTAATGAAGCGACACTGCCAGTGTTCATAAGGTGGGCTCTCAAAAAGCCTATGTTGAAAATTTAGAAAAAATTCCTAAAATGACTGTTTACGAAAATATGTTATACAGTTCCTAGCTACATTGACTTGTAAGTTCGCGAATTTTAATATTTTCACTCCGGATTTTCAACATTGCCATTTTACCACACCTTCTTATGAGCAGTACAGCTGTCATTTTCACATCATCACCAAACGTGTTTCCGCCCATGTAGCGCACAATGGCACAGTCGGGTAAAGTAAATCAATGTATGGGACACATTAAGAAAATCACAGTGACACTGTTCATGAGTAGAGGTCTTAAAATGGCTATGTTGAAATTTGGTGAAAAAATTCCTAAAAATGACTGTTTTACCAGCGTGCGTTGCAGAGTTCCTACGCACGCTTGTAAGTTCGCAAATTTTCAATATTTTCACTCCAGATTTTCAACATTGCCATTTTACCACACCTCCTTATGAGCAGTACAGCTGTCATTTTTCAATTTTTCATAACTCGCCCACAACGTGTTTCCACCCATGTAGCGCACAATGGCGCAGTCGGTGTGTGAAATCAATGTATGGGACACATTAAGAAAATCACAGTTACACTGTTCATGAGCAGAGGTGTTAAAATGGCTATGTTGAAAATCTGATGAAAAATTCCCAAAAATGACTGTTTTAAACTGCGTTGCGCAGTTCCTATGCGCTGGCAAGTTTACAAATTTGTATATTTGCACACCAGATTTTCAACAGTGCCATTTTACCGCACTTCCTTATGAGCAGTACAGCTACTATTTTTCACATCTCACCCAAAATGTGTTTCCGCACATGTAGCGCACAATGGTACAGTCGGTATGCGAAAACAACGTTTGGGACAGATTAAGAAAATCACAGTGACACTGGTCATGAGCAGAGGTCTTAAAATGGCTATGTTGAAAATTTGGTGACAAAACTCCATAAAATGACTGTGTTACAAGTGAGCATTGCGCAGTTTCCACGCACCCTCGCAAGTTCATGAATTTGTAATATTTTCAGTCCAGATTTTCACCAGTGGCAATTTTCCACACCTCCTTAGGAACAGTACAGCTGTCATTTTCTACAACATGGCCGAAATGTGTTTTCACACTTTCAAGCGGAAATGCGTAGTCGCTGTGGGAAATCATTATTCGGGACAGATAAAGAAAATCACACTGACACTGTTCATGATTGGAGGTCCCAAAATGCCTGTGTTAACAATCTGCTGTAAAACAAAATCCCCAAACTAGTTACATTAGGGTGTGTTGCACAGTTTCTCATGCGCTGTTGACTTCACCAGTTTTTTAAGATTTTCACAGCAGATTTTCAACATTGCCATTTTTTACACCTCCCCATGAACAGTACCACTGTCATTTTTCACATCCTGTTCGGAATGTGTTTTTGCACCTGTGGTGCCAAATACCGTAGTCGCTGTGCAAAAGCAGCTTTCGGCTAACAAACTGATATTGCCACTGTTCATGAGGTGGGGGTCACAAAATGTTGAAAATTTGGAGTGAAAATACCAACGAATGCCTGAGGCGTTAGGGTTTCCGACCATAACGCCCCACCCTGTAGAGAATGACAGGCATCAGGGGTGTGACTTGGGATTCTTGCCCGTAATGCTCATACCATTCCACCCCCACCCACACCCTGCAGCCAGTGAGAGGCATCAAGGTGTGCCTCGGACTCTTCGGGCCCAAACTTCACCCCATTCTCCTATACCGCACCCATCTCACCATATTTTCTGATGGAATGGGGTGCACATAAGGGCCAAAGACCCCAAGGCACAGTGACACTTGTCAGTGTCTGCAGTGTAGGGTGTGGTGAAATGGCGTGGTTGTTATGCCTGATGACCCAAAGGCACACCCCAATGCCTGTCACTCTCTGCAGAGTGGTGGTGGGGTTGGCTTCAGTTCAATACTTAGCTGCCATTCCTATTATGCAGCTCTGTAACTTCTACACTACCAATGCCAATGCCAGCAAGCAAACATTTGGCATTGACAAATGCTTGTTTACTTTGTAATCCTGCACTATTGTCCTCAGCTGTGGCTAAGTTCTTTGCTGATTAAATTTTTTGTCAGATAAATACTGCTGCCTTAAAGGGGAACACCTCTCCCCGCAGTACCCCAACCCCAAACGTACTTGCCTGCTGTAATATTTAATCCCTCCTGAGGGCCATGATGTAAACACTACTGGAGCTGTGTGGTACCATTTCACATTCTCAGTGTGGTGCTGTGACACTTACTGTGTCACTTTATGCAGCAAGTCTCATGGCACCACACTAAGAATGTGGAATGGTGCTGTGCAGCTCTGAGAGTGTTTAGATCACAGCCCCCAGAATAGATTAAATATTACAGCAGACATGTAATGAAAATCATTTGGAGGGCTTTAAAGCCTAATTAGTTTGGGGGTGGGGTGCTGGGGGGGACAGACATTCTCCTTTAATAAGCATGAGCCTCACACCAGTCAGACTTTTTGGGATTAGTTTCTTTTTTTTTTAGCTTTATTCAAGAAGCAAATATATACATACATATAGGTGCCTGATAATCAGAATACAGTTTATCTTGGGTTAACATACAAGAATAAAACATAAAAAAAAAAAGTAACTAAGCTGCATGCATCCAAAATGTCCACTTCTAGTGGGATTAGTTTCTAAACGCCATTCTTGGCGAGAGCAGTGTGCCTATTTTGAAAGATTTACAGTGATGGTGTCTGATTTCATATCTTGGACCAGGTCCACCGCTCTACACCTGCCGCAGATTCTCTGTTGGACTCCCAACATTATCTGTCACATGCAGACTAATATTATCCGCTATTTAATTAGTTGCTGGAAAAAGGTTTTGTTGCAGCAGAATGCTGCAGCTGAGATAAATCCTATAGCCTCTTGTCCAGCTGTCACCTGTCTGACACTAATTGGCTAGCCTTTCATTAGTAAGCATTTTGGAACAGGAAGGTTGCGGTGGGAGAACTTGCTGTAAGTGCCATGGAATCTTTAACCTCCATGTGGACAGCCACCAGATGGAGAGAACAGGACCTCACTATAATGACTCATCCAAAGAACAGCCCATCAACAGTACAACACCACCCTCGTACTGTACTACATTGTCAGTAGTACATATTATACCAAGAACATTTTCCCTTAGCCAATCAGAATACAGAGCTGCTGTCCCGTTACTCAGCTATAACTGGACAGTGGACTCAATAATGGCATTATATACAAATCCCTGCACCCTGATTCGTTAATACCCACAAACTGTTCTTCACATTTCACAGTCTGTCACCAATCTCTGCCATAAAAATGACAGCAGGAAGCACGTTTTAAACTTCTCTTACACATTCTTCTTAGTATTTATTTTCTAGTTAAGATGTCTTTCTTTTTCAATAGAATAGCTATACTCAGCAATAACCGTATCTGGGACTGTACAGTCTGCAGCCTCAGAGCTGATGCAGTCCCGGATACAGTCAGTACCTTGTAAACCCCCACCTTTACACTATTAACACTATATTAACAAGTTCCAGGTGTGGGACTAGAACCCTCGTCCTTCTGACTGCAATATAGTGAGCCACTGATACTGATTACTGAGCAACTGACATGGACTACTGTGCCACTGATATTTAAACCTTAATGCAGCAGTAGTTGTTAGCGGAAAAATATTTAATGATATATATTTTTTGTAATGATATATTTCTGGCAAAAACATAATTATAGCCATTTTGCTTATCATTGTATTTCATTTCTGACATGAGTTATGGTGTTTTGAAGTTTCTAAAAGTCCCTGCTCTCTGGCCATGGCCATTATGAATTAATTAAACATCTTAGTCTGGTCTGATGTGGTGCTGTTTTATATAGCTACAGTATGAATCCAGCATTTAAAATCAAAAAGTAACCCTGAGAGAAGGGATTTTTCAAAACTGCTGGTGGTGGCCATCTTTAATGACTCAAGTCACTAATTCTAAAATTAGTAATAAAAGCTGTTTTAAAAACAACACACAGAAATAAAAATATACAGATGATAAATCTAATTATTTCAGAAATATGTAAATGCTAAAAAACTATATGATGAAATGCTTTGCTGGCTAAGAAATACTTGAGCTTTAAAAGGCATTTTAAAAAACAACTTCTGCAAGAAGAAATGTCTTGTAGATTTAGTGCAGTTTTCCTTTAACATTCAGCTGCATTTTGATAAGGTTATTTTTTTTAATCCCCCCAATCCCTCCCATTCCCCCATTCACCTCCACCCAATAATCGGGGTCACCATGGCTGCATCGTTGCTCTGGATGGGTGGGTCCACAAGCAGCTGCTTTCACAGTCAAAGCTCTTCCTTGGCTGGCCAACAAGGTGGGCTCAGTTGCCAGGCAGCCTGCACCCTCCCTCTCCGGCAGTTGGGCACCCAACAGAAGCGATATGCCTGGTCTCCACCTCCCTTGAAGTTGACAGTGTTATAATTTGCTGCTCGTGATTTATGGGTCTTACCACCCACTACACTAGCAGAGATAAATATGTTATTCTGCTGCATCCCATTACGTATTCCCTATTTATTCTGCACTGCTATTAATCACTCTCATGCTATAATGCATATACTGTAGATAGAGATACAGGTATATACAATGTACAGTTTGTATGATGCCTCCTAATTCCCTAGCAGCAGATATTATTTTTGACATATCTGAGTGTGTTTCATGGCAATTTGTATCATTACATCATTATTCATACTCTAGATTATTACATCATCCTGATCAGAGCCAACCAGGACCTTGGGCCTGGATTCTGAAGGTTCCCCTTCCCACCCCACCCTCACTCCCAATGCAATGAAGATTCCACGGACTGTACCGCAGTCAGTCAACAACCTCAAGGGGTGCCCCAGAATATATGTAATAGATAAACCACTCTGAGGTGTGTGGTCGCACTCTGATATACACACACCTTGGTGTGCGTTGCTACGCATGAGGCCGCAGGTTGAGTGAGTCAACCACCCAAGGCGTGAGTATATCAGAGCATGACCGCACACCTCAGAGTGGTTTATCTATCTTATAAAATGTCAAACTTGTTTTGGAGGGGGTTAAAAGTGGAGGTGTGCGGTCGCGCTCTGATATACGCACGATCATGTGATGTGTTTTATACAATCAGAAGTTTGGATTTGGAGGATATTCTCTCCATTTTATAAAAATACATATATATTTAAAAAATTTTTGTTGACTGGGAAGGGAGGATTAGGCAATTCTGCCTATTTTCAGCCTCGTACTGGGGTGGGGGGATACAGATGGAAGGTAACTGACATTATTTGACGGTGGTATTTTTTTTCATGAACAGGGGAAATATGGCCAGGACACCGGGAAAATTCCCCTACTCTTTTCGAGAAGTGCCATGGGATCTTTAACATCCACGTGAACAGGCAGATGGGACCTCAGTTTAATGTCTTATCCAAAAGATGGCACCTCAGGAGTGTAGGTTTGACGTGACTAAGGTATACATCCCTGCAAACATCATATATCCCTGGGGACGAGCAGCCTGCCAGGAAAAAACCTAGATAGAAAACAAACAGGTACATTTTCCATAATGGACCATAACTGGGTCAAAGGCAGATGCAGATCAGGACAAATTACAGAATCGGGTTGTCCCTACGTCTCCTTGACAAGTCTTCTGTTTATGTCATTTAATGTTTAAAATATTTATGTTTTTGTTCCAATTTTCCCCCTTTTTTTACATGAAAAAAGCACCAAAATCACTTACTCTATCAGGACCAGGTCAGAACTAGGTCACTGGCAGATCTCAACCTGGTTAATGGACTGGACTGGGTCTAATCAGAGGAGTCGAGTCACAAATGACTCAGATTTCCGGTCAAGTAAAGGCAGGCCAATCCAAATGGGTTCTGATCTGACACAGAACTGGTCCTCTCATCCCTTGTGAAACTACAAACTGGTTGAGTCTGTGCTTGAAGGTAGTTACCATATCAGACAGCTGATATCACATGCGTTGACAGTCTATTCCAAGTGTCATCACCCTTTCTATGAACAAGTTCTTCCTGATGCTTCCCTTGAATCTCCCTCCATTCAATGACATTATGTGGCCCCTATTCTCTCCTCCGTTTGCGTCCTGAAGAGCAGAATGAATTGTCGGCAATGGACTGCATTGCCATTAACTGGCCTCTCCAGAGGTAGCAGCTCAACTCACACTCATGCTCTCCAAGTGCAATCGGATCAACATCCTCACAACACCTGTGCTGTGAGCCGCTGTGACGCTGGCCTTAGCAGTACACATCTTTTAATATCCATCCCACTGAAGACAACCAACTGTAGCAGTTATTAAATTTCCAAATCTATTATCTTTCCCCTACAGGCGTGACCTTTCAGGCCTGTTTCAGCATTAATAACAGGGAGAATTCCTTTTGCTTCATATTTCAATGTCAGCCTAGTGCCAGTTCTAAATGAGATTAGAACTGCTAAAGAATTTAAAGTGTGTCTCGTTCGCCCTGGCTATCATGTATATGTTTGTCAAACTAGCTATCAAGCTCAGGTTTGTCAAACCACTAATGGCCTAAGTCCTAACAGCCGCCTTTCATTGATAAAGGCTGCAAAGGCTTATTTCGAAGAGGGTCCATGGTGACTTCTCTTCATTAAATACAAGGCCACTCTTGAGGTCAGGGATGGGTACCAAAAAAAATGGGCTGGACGGGCCCACACAGCATGTACTTAATCACTGTTCTGCCAATTACAATCTATTCACCTATGACACAGGTTAACAGGACACCAGTTAACAGGTTCATATTTTGACAGTACATAGTGTGTGGGGAAAAGCTACAGCTTGCACCAGAGTTCCATACTCACAGTGCAGGGCAATGTGCCAGTGTTGCTGTGTTCTTTTAACACTATACATGATTTGATTTCATTTATTTTTTTAGACTTGTTAGCAGATGATCAGATACTGCCTGTTTTCACGTGTGAAAAGTACATAAAATAATACACTCAAAAGACATACAAATTAAACATTCAGTAACAGGTACGTACAATGCATCCTTGAATATAACCATTTTTTTCAATCTTGTCTTAAAGTGCCCAAACTTGTGCAAATGGTAATGTCATCAGGGACTGTGTTATAAAATGAAGGGGCCCTATATACAATTGATTTTTGCCCAATAGTGTGGTCTTTAGCTGGGGCATTTTAAAGTTATGTTTACTCTGAGACCTAGTACCGAAGGCGTTAACAGCAACAGAAAAAAGCGATGCAGCTGTTTCGGGGAGTAACCCTAGGTGAAATTTGTGCAGTAGGACACCCATTCTCAGGTCTATCCTACCCTCAAGTGCTAAAAAACCTGCCACCCTGTACAACTCACAAGGGTGGGTTGCCCTGGGAATATTTACAAAGAAGAATTTAAAGTGTATCTCATACGCCCTGGCTATCGTATATGTTTGTCAAATGCACACAGGCAGGTAATATATGTGACCCACCTGAGAATGAAGAGAGCAACTAGCATAATGAAGTGAGGGAGAGGATCAAATCCGGAGTATTTAGGCAGGCTAAGGATGTTTTTCCTGGAAAAAAGGAAGGCTTACGAGGAGATGTAATTTCAGTATTTAACATTTCACGGGGGATTAGAAAAGGGATGTAACCTAGTAACATAGTAATTTTAAGACATAAGGGACCCAAGGACCAACCATTATGTCACTATGCCCTCCCCAAAAGGGATGACCAGGAATGCTGCGAAGGCATGTATTAATTTACAGGGATTCATAGGTAGGGGAAACTGTTTGAGTTTGTTTAGCACTGTAGAACTACAGGACACACCCTATGCTGTGGATTGCAATGTTGAAACATTTTTCTAAGTCTGTATTTACTTTCCTGGCTATCAGGCAGCACCCCCCCCCCATCACCTGCCATCCCCAGGTGCTTACCCCCCAACCTCCTTTTGCACCTTTGTGACTTGCCTCTGTAGAGTGGGCTCAAGGGTACTCAGGAACAAACTGGGGGAGTACATAGCCAACAAGCTGACCTTAAACTACTGGGATGGGAGGTGGCCCAGCAGGCCCAAAGACTCTGGGAGCAGAAGGTCAACAAATCCCCCCCCCATACTGGCAGAGGTAATTGGGAGGGAGGATGTGGAGGGGAAGTGGAGCAATTAGTAACGGGAGGTGAGGGGAGAGTACAGGAGGGATACATGTTAGGAAAAGAACTGGAGGAAGGGAAGGCTGCGTAGAGTCTAGGTGGAGGGCAGTATTACTGAACACTCAAAGTCTTGGTAACAGGATGGAAGACGTGCAGGCGCTATTAGATGATGGAGAGGTGGACATAGCAGCGATAACCGAGATTGGTCCACACCACACCCGTGACCGGGATCTCTTGATCCCTGGATATAAACTATATAGGATCGATAGGATCGACAGGGTGACAGGCAAAGGGAGGAGCAACAGGAAGGGAATAATTTGCATGAGGGAGGAGATGAAAAGGGGAGGTGGAAACACTGTGGATTCAGCTATGGTCCAACAGATGGAGAAAGGTGAGGTTGGGGGTGGTCTACGGACCACCCAACCAAGAGGAGAGGGACAGGCAGCTGAGTTTACAATTGTTGGAAGTTGCACGGAAGGTAGAGGTGGTAGTGGTGGGGGACTTTAACCTGCCCAAGGTGGACTGGAGCACATCAGCCACATCCTATAATAGGGGTCAGGCGATCCTAAATGCAATACAGAGTGTGTTCTTGACTCAGGGCGTCATGGAGCCCACCAGGGAGGGGGCAATCCTTCATCTAGTACTCACAAATGGGGATCATGTACGAGAGATAATGGTCAAGGAGCCCCCTGGGTGGTAGTGACCAGTGCACAGTGTGGTTCAGGTTGGGTATGGTCAAGGAGGGCATCCCCACTAAGACCAAAATCCTGGATTTTTTTTTTTTTACTTACATTTTATTGTTTTATCTTAAAAAAACAATTACATACAAGATACTCATGCCAGATATAACATTGACAAACATCTTGATACATTCAATGTAACAGGCTGATTTTATCTAAGCATTCTTGTTTACAGTATGGGGGTTATTCCTTTACTTATAATGTCCCTAATAAAGTCCATTAGAAAAATAGGCTACACCCCACAAGACTTTGAGTGGTCAAATCCGATATAATAATTATATTCCAAACATATCAGAACCAACAACCAGTGCTGTTATGACCCTCCTCCGATCATGGGTTTCCTTGAAAAAGAACAGTTTTTAGTGAGTTGCTACATCACAATCAACCTGCTGGAAAAGGTTAACAATTAAACTTTGGTCCAGCTATACGGTTTCTATATTATAGTACCACTGCTGTCATAGGACATTATGGGATCCGGCAGTGAGAAAAAACAAAGTTATCAACCCAAAAATTGCCCCATAGTTTTAGGAAAAGAAAAATTCAACCTAAAGGTACAGCAAAGCAGAAATAGTGATACTTTATTTAGAACAGCGCTAGACCTGAGCAGTCAAGAATTTAAGAAAATGAACATCCCTGCCATAGAGGGTAACCTCTTAAAAAATCAAGTCTCTTCTTCAGAATCAGACGATTCCTGTCTCCTGGATCGGTCAAATTCTGCAGCTAAGGCCTCAGCTTTCTTTCCCACCTCTTCTGGATCAGTATATTGGTAGGTCCGACCTCCGTAGTGGATCCTAATATGAGCCAGCATCAGAAGTGAGTGCGTGACCCCCAGGCTACGCAGTTTGGCCCGCACCCCATCAAACTTATTCCTCCTTGCCCTGGTGGTGAATGAAAGGTCTGGAAATATGTGGACCGTGGCTCCCTGGAAATTCTGCTGGTGGGCACTCCATACATCTTGAAGCACTGCATCTCGAATTGCAGGACTCGATGTGACCACAAGAATGGTTCTGGGCCTGGTGTTATTAGCCAGTGCAGTGCGAGGTGAGATCCGATATGCTCTTATTAGATTTTCTGCAGCTAAGGTTGCTTGTAAATTTAGAGCTGTCGGCAACCATTCCTGAATAAAATACAGCATATTGTCACCTTCTACATTTTCGGGTAATCCAACAACACAAATATTGGAGGCTCTCTGCGAATTCTCTAGTGCCTCCAACCTGTACTTAAGTTGAGCATTTTCTTTTATCAGTTGACTTGTGGATGAAAGCGCCTTGGTGGCCATAGATTCTGCCGATGTTGCCGTTTTAGCTACAGTAATTATTCTAGCCTCCTGTTCTTCAAATTTGGTCAGGATCGACTCCATTTTTGCATCAAATGCCTGCATAGATTTTTGTAGGGCTTGCCAGGGTGGTTCAGGCTCCGATGTTAATTTGGTCGTAATGGACGCCGACGATGTCTCTGCCTGCTGAACTTTAGGATTCGGTGCTGGTCCTTTGTTAGTGCAGCCCATTATTTCAAAAAGGATGTGAAATTGCTCCTCAGAAGCTCAGGAATCCCAATCCAGGCGTAGGATTTCGATTAATTTGCTCAAAAACACTGTTTTGATAAGTTAAAGAGCAGTTGATTTGAGAGCTTTCACCAAAAACTTCTTGTCGGGCGTGCTCAACAGTGCCCCCCCCAAATCCTGGATTTTAAGAGAGTGGATTTCAGGAAGATGGGAGACATGCTAAGGAGGCACCTAGTGGGCATCGGATTGGATATGGGGGTGGACCAAAAATGGTCCATCATCAAAGAAGGAATACTGGCTGCCACAGTGGAGTGTGTTTGGCCCTAGAGTTCTTCCCCTTGAGTCTAAGCACCCAGCTGGTTCAGCTCTGAGGTTGCCGAAGCAGTGAGGGAAAAGAGGTCAGCCTACAAGAGGTACAGAAAGACCGAGAGAGGTGGATAAGGAAAACAACCTAAGGTTGACCAAGGTGGCAAGCAAGGCAAGCAAGGTAGTGCTGAAGGCTAAGGCACAAAAAGAACTTCAGTTAGCCGAGGGAATAAAAAGGGGAGAAGGCCTTCTTTTGTTACATAAGTGAAAAAAAGGGACAAGAAGGACGGCATCATTAGGCATAGGAGAGAGGATGAATGGGTGGAGGAGAACAGGGGAAAGGCTGAGGTACTGAACGAATACTTCTGCTCCATCTTCATCAGGGAAAAAGACGGGATGGTTCCTACAGGAGGAAGAAGGGGGGGAAGGGAACACAGATGCAGTGATAGGGATAGACAGAGTGAGGGAGGAGCTGCTAGCACTGAAGGTGGGCAAATCACCAAGCCCAGACAGTATTCACCCAAGAGTACTGAGGGAGTTGGCAGGGGAGCTTGCGGGCCCACAGGCGGGCCTGTTCAATAGTTCCATGTAGTTGGGCATGGTACTGCAGGATTGGAGAATGGCACATGTGGTACCCCTCCATAACAGCGGTCCCAGGGATGACCTGGGGAATTATAGACTGGTCAGTCTGACCTTAATTGTGTTCAAGCTCATGGAGACCACACTTAAGGAAAGTTTGGTAGGGTATCTAGAGGACAATGGTCTCCAGGATGGGAGGCAGCACAGGGTTGTGGGAGGGAGATCATGCCAAATCTGACTGACTTCTTTGATTGGGTCACTAGGACATGGACAGGGACCAGGCAGTGGACATCCTTTATCTGGACTTCAGCAAGGCCTTTGACTCCATGCCCCACAAGAGGTTGATGATGAAGCTGGTGGATCTTGGGGTTGGGGAGAAAATGACCAGGTGAGTAGAAAACTGGCTGAGGGACAGGATCCAGAGGGTGGCAGTGGGGGGAGAGTTAGCCAGCACCAGGGAAATCACCAGCAGGGTCCTGCAGGGGTCAGTGTTGGTGCTAGTGTTGTTCAATGTTTTCATCAATGACATTGAGGGAAGGCATTAAGGGCAAAATCTGCCAATTTGCGGACAACTGCAAACTCTGCGGACACAGTGGAAGCAAAACAAGACCTGCGGAAGACCTGAGAAAACTTGAAAGGTGGTCAGGGATTTGGCAGCTTGGCTTCAATGCCAAGAAATGCAAAGTTATGCACACTGGAGCCAGGAATCCAAGGACCGAGTACTAACGGGGGAGGGTGTCTGGGTGGCAGCAGCGGAGGAGAAGAAGGATCTGGGAGTGATGATCACTAGCGACCTGAAGCACTCCATGCAGTGCAAAAAAGCTGCAGCAAAGGCAAATAAGATGCTGGGGTGTATAGCCAGAGGACTCAGCAGTAGACAGAAGGTGGTTATACTGCCCTTGTGCAGGTCACTGGTGAGACCACATCTAGAGTATGGAGAAAGATACTGGTGTCCATAACTTAAGAAGGACATCACCCTGTTGGAGATGGTCCAGAAGAGGGCAACTAACATGACTGTGGGTCAGTAGGGTAGGACATACGAAGAGAGGTTGGGGGCCTTGAGAATGTACTCCCTGGAGAACAGGAGGAAGAGAAGGGACATGATAGAGACCTTCAAGTACTTGAAAGGAATAAATAGAGTGGATAGGGAGGGTCTCTTCAAGCTAAGTGGCTGCTGAACCACAAGGGGACATAGTCTAGAGCTGGAAGGGGGGAGGTTCAGGAGGGTGGTTATGAGGCACTTCTTCAAGGAGAGGGCGGTGGTCAGTTGGAATGCGCTGTCAGAGGAAGTGGTCTTGATGAAGTTGGTGAACAGTTTCAAGAGAGGCTGGGATAGACATAAGGGGAAATCATGGGGCTTGGGAGGGGGCCAGGCGGAGAGAAAGGGAGGACTGGGGAGGAGGGGGCCAGAGTCAGAAGCGTAAGCTAAGGACCCTGCATCACAAGCAGCGTGGATAGACTGAATAGCCTTCTTCTGATGGCTTCTTCATATGTTTGTATGCTCCCATGGTGGGGTTCCTGGAAAGTATAACTTCCCCAACAGGTTACGGATCTGATCTGGGAGTAGGGTGCCTGGTTTGTAGTGTAGGGCCTGCAGGAGGGGAGGTTGGTTGTCATCCAGTGTTTTTACACCCTCCTCCCAGCATGCAGTGATATAATATGCACATGCGCATCAATGCGTGAGCACATATCAGCATCCTCGACAGCCCCAGACCCGATGGCAGCCTTCACTAGGCAGCAGTCAGATGGCAGAAGATGAAATCTTCCTTCCTCGCTTTGTCCTGACAAGTCTCCCCCCCCCCGCAACCTGAGTCTGTTCCAAACCTGGGGAGCCAGAGTACCGAGCGGAAGTATGATGCTGTGCTACCTGGCCGGCCCCTCGGTTTAATCTTTAAAACTCCAGCTGGATCAGTTCCTCATAGAGATTATAAGTCTAATTAAATTTTCATGAGCCTAGCGAGGCTCCTGATTGGTTACTGGATCGTTCATTAGCATCTGTGAAATGACCGGTCGGCCGATCTAGCTGCCAACTGAAGGTGTGCCGCACACATGACTCCTGCCACTCTGAATCTAAAAGTAAGTAAAAAAATAAAAAATACAGTAAAAATTAAAGTTGTCATTGCAGTTAGTCTTATGATCACTATAACAACCTCTAAGCCAATCATTTCCTAGATTAACGATCCGCTGCACCTCAGGCCACCCATCTCCCCAAATGGTTGTTAATCCCTCGGAAATGACTGACTTCTCTTTCGTTATTGCTTACATACCCTTTCTGGGTACAATAGGTATGGCATTAAATTTGATGGCGGGGGCTCCCAGGGGTGTCCAGCATTTCATGTTATGTTGACTGATGCAGTTGCCTGGATGGCAACAGAGGAACACAATGGACCCTTGGGCCTTTTTCTCTTCTGGTGTTTGTTATGTTCTTCTGAATGGCTGAGTATATAATAAGACAGGCAACAGATGTGACAGTGTTATTGCAAGAGCATTACAAAACAGACAAAAACAATCCTAGAAGCTAATTGGTGAGTCTGGGTCTCTATCTGTGGGCAAGGCCACTGATTTACAGTGAATAAAATAATGAAATCCCATTTTCATAACTTGAAATTCTGAGAATTGCACTGGTGATTGTAAGTCTAATTTTCAGATTTTACTGGGATTCCACTGTCATTTTTTAAAGCATGTGTATAAATAATCAAAATTAAAGCAGGCTTAATATGCAGAGAATTAAACAGAGCAAAGTGAAAATAGTACAGGAAACAATTATAAAAAAAATACAGGTTCTGCAGATTTATTGGTCTGGTTTAAAATGCTAAATTCCATGAAATTCTTGTTTTTACCAGTGTGCAGACAGTCCAAATTCTGGAATTTTACCATTTTTATCTGGTAAAAAACAACAATCCTTGGCCTTGCTCATGGGTTAATGCTGTAACTCACAACTGGCAAAGATCCACCCGATTTTTTGGTGGAAACATTTGCTCTGTGTAAACCTAACTTTTGTTTTTTACTTCTGTTTAATCAGGGCTGTTTTATAATTGTAATAATGCACTTCAGGGTGTGTGTAGTAGTGGGTTTTATCCACTGCTCATGTAATTAGTCACTTGGCTATGCTTTTTAACACACCATATGTGGCGTGGGTAAATCCCAGAGCAACACACGCCCTGTCGTCATAGGCATGCGCAAGAAGGACAGACCCTGGCCGTGCCCCCCCTTCCCCATTCAGTACCTGATGTCCAGTGTTCCCAATTCACCAGTATGGGGCACCAGGCCACTGTACTTTCTGCAGCATCACTGATTGCAAACAGGAGCTGACAGAGTGGCTCACTTTGGTTGTGGATGGGAGTGATGTTGGCACTGTGCCCACAGTGCATTGTGGGAAAGTATGTAGTCTTTCACAAACCACCCACAACCATAAGATCTCTGTTACAGTATAGGCACTGATGGCATGGCAGAAAATGAGACTTTGAGGACCATTCAATTTTTCCTGGTAAGTAAAAAAAAAAAAAAAGGGTTGTGCACAAGATCATATTCATGTGATCAAACAAGGCAGACATGTTAAGCTGATCCTGGATGGAATTTTTTTTTTTTTTTTTTTTTTTGCGCCTCCCCTGCACCTCAACCGGCCCCTCCTTTGGGCAACTAGGACCTGCTTGTCCCAGGCAACCCCTGTCACCAACTGCCGCCCCATACTGCAGCCCCCCAAGGTAACCCGACGTTTCCCTTCATTGGGCGGGTCCTCTCCTTCCAGAGAGAATATGTTTTACCGGCTTTCCTGCTTGGCCCTGGGTGCTGCTGGGGTTGGTCCTCGCTGGCTCCGTGGTGGTGAGGGTTCAACGGCTGTCATCCGGTTGGCTGAGGTGCCATTTTCCATCTTTCTGTGCCCCACCCATCAAGTTCTTGGCCTTGCATGGGTTGGCATCTTCGGATAGGGGCGTGTGGGGGGCATGTCGAGGTGTCACGTTCCCCAAGCATGCACCCAATCCGCCCAGAGGTGCCTAAGCAGACCCCACCCCTCCAGGAGGGAAGCGTCCAATTGACACTTGTGCATCCCCTCCTTGCCGGTCTCCGCTCCTGGTACCCGGGCTCGGGGCATGAATCCAGGTCGCCAGCGTGCCGACTGGATCTAATTTATAATAAAGGGCACCATCACCACCCAGCTAACACCTCTTCTAGCATCACCAGTGTGACGATGATGCACAGCTGGGCAGACTGATGCTCTTGTCTGGCAATTATTCGGGTGTGAGCAAGAGAAATTGTGTATCTTTTCAAAAAAAGAGGCTGAAAACCAAAGGAGGTTTAAAGTGAAGGGGCTTCATTGAAAATCACATTGAAAAATAAGGTTTTTTTTTAAAACTCATCTTTATTTAAGCAAAAGAAAAAGGTACATTCCAAACCATCATACAATACAGGTAGATATACAGTGCACCTTTTAGTATACAGACTTTTTTAAAACGAGAGGCTGGCAACATTGTTGGATCTAACTGCATGAACCACCATTTACAATAACTTAAAAAAAAAAAAAATTCTGGGGGGGCATGCCCCCAGACCCTCCTAGCACTGAAGACTCTATCCATTGTGTTATTGATCCCCCCTCCCCCCCATTTATGGATTCTGCACATGTCTCTGCCTGTTGGGCATGGTTGCTTAATTACACTTTGGTAAGATTCATAAGGTACAGTGAAAATGATACAGTACCGACAAACGGCGGAACATCAAGCTGGCCAGAATTACGAGGTAGCGTACTGTACACTACACACAGGGTGACACACGGCTACAACGACTGCAGAACATCTCTTCTTGTAATTAATGGGAAACTAATTACGAGTCACCCACTATGCTTTAAGTTGCACTCCCAAAATCTAATAAGTGTAAATTACTTGTGTAATAAATGCAGGTGTAAGTGGGGTGAATCACTGCTAACACGGATTAATAACGTAGTCACATTTGCAATTAGTGAAATGTGCTGTAAAGTATAAAATGACTGTAATTAAGCAATGAGCCCATAGTTGCAATGGGTGTATGAGGCAATGAATGGAATGTGCGTACAGGAACAGCAAGGGCGAGGCACTGGGTTACCTTTATCCCATAGGACTTATGCAATACCAATGTTTTTTATAAATAATATATTATAACATCTGTGTTATTTTTTTAATTTATTTTTATTGAAACAAGAGTACTGCTGCCTAGTTCAATATAATATAACATTACCAGATATAAAATAAGACAGTAACAGGAGGTAATAGTAATAGGCTTGTAAGTTCCACCACAAGGATACAATTTTAGGGTTAATAACCACAGGGGAAACTAAATTGTGACCAAAGGCCACGCATTACCTCACTATTAAATTAAAATCAATGCCTTGAATCAGTAACCAAATCATACGTGACAAGTAACAATAGATAGAAGTATTAAGGTACAAAGGTGTTGTCACACCTTGTTAAGTACTTATAAAATGGCAAGAAGAAATATACAGGTTACTCACCTGTAACAGGAGTTCTAGGAATGGTATATGTTGTTCATCCACACTCATTGGCAGTATCCTTGCCGCTTTAAATCTTGCCGGAAGGTCTTCAAGCTTGCTCCTCCCACCCACCCGGGTGGTATAACTCTCGGCTCCGCCCCATGACGCCAGATCTGGCCCGCTGGAAGCTCAGGTTGTGCGTCGAAGCCGGGGAGGTCGGGTGGGTCGTGTGGATGAACAACATATACCATTCCTAGAACTCCTGTTACAAGTTGGTAACCTGTATTTCTAGGGACATGGATATGTTGTTCATCCACACTCATTGGCAGACTCCTAGCAGTTCTCCGGGAGGAGGAGGGGCAAGACGCACACCCCATATACTTACTTGGGAAAGAGAGACTGGAGAACCGAGGCCCCAAAACCAGCATCCCGGCGTGACTCAAGGTCGATGTGGTAGTGGGTAATGAAGGTGTTTGCTGACTTCCAGGTAGCAGCCCTGCAGATTTCCTGGATAGGGACGTCCCTGGAAGCAGCCACCGTTGCAGCAGTATGGCGGGTAGAATGAGCTCTTATCCCTCTGGGAGGCTCCATGCCCGCCAACCATATGAAGATCTATGCAGGAGGTTACCCACTGCTCGTCCCGCTTGGCTGCAGGTCTGCCAGATGCGGCTTCAGCGTAGGTGACAAACAGCTGGCGAACCTCTCCCCGAATTTCAGCCGTGCGCTCCTTATAATAAGCGAGCGCCCTTCTAGGGTCCAGAGTATGGAGCCTATATTCGGCCTCCGAGGTGTGATTGGGGTAGAACACCGGCAGAGTCAACACCTGGTTAAGGTGAAACTCCGACACCACCTTCGGAAGGAATTTCGGGTGGGGGCGCAGGACAACCTTGTCCCTGTGGAAGACCAGGTAAGGAGACTCGATGGAAGCGCCTGGAGCTCTCCCATCCTTCTGGCTGGCAGTGATAGCCACCAGAAGGCGGTCTTCCACGACAGGTGAGAGAGAGCACACCTGTGCATGAGGTTCGATAAACGCCCGCATGAGCTTTGCCAGTACCAGCAGTAGATCACGGAGGTGGGGTTCCCGCCTGGAGGAAATGTGATCAGAGCCCTTGAAAAAGCGCCAGACCACCTTCTCCCCTGCCACCGACTGCTTCCCGCCCGCGCCGGTAAGCAGATAAGGCTGCCAGGTGCACCCTTAGAGGTCGTCGAGCCTAAGCCCTTGACTAGAAAGGGACCATAAATAGTCCAAGATGCTTGCCAAGGAACAGGAGGAAGGGTCCAAGCCCTTGCCCTGACACCAAATGGAAAACCTTTTCCATTTGAAGGCATAGCATTTTCTGGTCGACTCCATGGGAGCCTCAACTACATTGAGGACCTCGTCGGAAAGACCCAAAGCCTGGAACTCTGGCCGCTCAGGAACCAGGCCGTCAGGTGCAGGGATTGAAGGTCCGGATGGAACACCTTCCCTGATTGACTGAGAGACAGGTCCGGGCGAGCTGGAGCTACGCGATGAGTCCTGGAGCTGAGACTGAGGAGATCTGGGTACCAGAACTGGCGAGGCCAGTCTGGGGCTATCAAATCACCTGGCCTTGTCCCTCCTCGCCTTGAGCACCCTTGTGGATCAAGGGAAATGGAAAAGGCGTAAAAGAGCCAGGGTCCATTGCCTCGAGAAGGCATCCCCTGCAGCGAGCCCTGCTGAGGCGGGCATGAAAACAGACTCAGCCTCGCCGTTCTCCATGGAGGCAAACAGGTCCACCTGAGGTGTGCCCCAAAGGAGAACAGATGCTGTACTACCTCCGGCAGGAGAGACCACTCGTGGGATGCAGCCCCTATCCGGCTCAGGGCATCGGCCAGGGTGTTGAGGCTCCTGCCAGTGAATGGCTAGGAAGATCCGCCTCCAGGCTGCGCCACGAGATGACCAAATGGGAGAGCTTCCTTGCATAGAAGCATGGCGTCCCGCCCTGGCGGTTTAGATAGTACATAGTGGTGGTATTGTCCGTCTGGACTCGGACCACTTGACCCGGAGGAGCGGAGCAAAAGGCGGTGAGAGCTAGGCGGACGCTCGAACTCCAGCAGGTTGATGTGGCATCGGGACTCCCGCGGGGACCAGAGGCCATGAGCCGGTGTTCCCCAGATGGGCACCCCAACCCATCAGAGAGGCATCGGTCGACAGAGACCCGTCGGCTCGAGGCGGGACGAGCACGGATGCCCTCCTGCAAATGATCTGGAATGGTCCACCACTGGAGGCGTTCCACATCCCTGTGTCACCGACACAAGCTGGTCAAGGATGCAGCGTTGTGACCACTGGCTGGCCAGTCCCCACTGAAGGGACGCATGTTCCAGCAGCCCAGCGGACCACGCTGGTACAGGCGCCATGAGACCAGGACGCAGGAAGTCCGGGCAGGCGCGGTGCCCAACCAGAAATGATCGGGCAAGGAGGAAAACCTCGGCCCTGTCCGCCGGGAGCCGCGCTCTGGCTCGAAGAGAGTCGAGCTGCGCCCGATGAATAAAAATCACCTGCTTCGACTCGAGTTGACTTGGCCTCGTTGATAAGGAGGCCCAGTTGAGAGCAGACCTGGAGGGCCAGATCTCCTGACCACTCCGCCTCCTTCCTGGAGGGGCTGCTATCAGCCAGTCGTCAGGTAAGGGTACACCCGGACCCCACCGGCGCCATAGAGATGCTGTCACCACTGCCATGCATTTGGTGAAGACCCTGGGAGCTGGAGACAGCGAAGGGCATGGCTTGGAACTCAAGAGATCCTTCCGCTCGGAAGCGAAGGAATCTCTGGTGAGGCAGACGGATAGGGACGTGAAAAGCGTCCTGCAAGTCCAGAGAGCAGAACCACACGCCCGTTCCAAGGATGGTATTATCTGAAGCCAGAGTGACCATCCTGAAGGTTCGAGACCTTAGGAACTTGCTTTAGGTCGTTAGAGTCGAGAATGGGCGCCAGCCCCCGTCGCTCGAAACCAGGAAGAGTACCTGGACACAAACCTGGGTCTGAAAGAGGGTCCACCACCTCTCTTACCACCTCCTTCTGGAGGAGGAGGCGATGTCGGCTCGACGAGCCGCCAGTGAGCTGGGGATCCCGAAGCCCCCGAGGCGGCGGCTCTGAAGGTGGTGCCTGCTCGAATTCCAGAGGCAGGCCTCTTCCCACCCACCTCAAGACCCACCTGTCCGTGGTAACAGCGGACCAGGCGGAACGGAAGTGCGGGCCGTCCCCACGGGGGACCCAGGAGAAGGTGGCGGGGATTGGGCGACACCCCTCAGCCCGTCACTGGGCAGGCTGGAGGAGGGACGGCCGAGGGACCTCCTGGGCCCTTTCCTCCCTGCCTCCTGTTAGAAACCGCGGCTTAGGTTTGGGATGCCAAGGCCGAGCCTGCTGGCCCTGACGTTGCTGGGCCGGGCGCGCCGGGGGCACAGAGGGCGAAAGGGCTTAGGCTGTGGTTTGCGGCCTTTGTCCTTCTGAGCGGAAGAGACCGAGTCCAAGGTGGCATTGGACTTCTCGATCCTCTGCGGTGACCTTCCACCCAGGGCGAAGGGTCAGTCCCAAAGGGAACATCCGCCAACTTGTGCTGGGTATCCGAGTAAAGGTGGATATCCTCAGCCAAACCCGCCCGACGCATAGCCACTCGCGGCCCATGCCGATCTGGCACATGAGTCCCCTACATCCAAAGCAGTCTGGAGCTGCTGTTTGGCCACTGCCCTGCCCTGGTCCGCACCTGCTTAACCGTAGTCTGCAGATCGGCGGGAAGATGAGGATGACCTCATCCAGGGAGCCCAACAGGGCATGAGGAAAATGTGCCATGAGGCGGCCGAACTGGCCTGGGAAGGCCGAGAGAGGCATGGCGTGAGACTTTTAGCCCGACATAGTCAATTTCTTGGACTCCTTGTCAGGAGGTTTGTCCACATCCCTGGCGTTGCAGCTGCGCGAGCAGCTGTCGGTAACCAACCCCTCAGCAGAGGGGTGTTCAACGGACAAGGAACGGTAGGGACGCATACTTCCTGGCCATCCTGGCCGGGCGCAGGGCAGGAAGCAGGCGCTGCCAAAGTTCCAGTGCTGGACCCACTATGGCCTCGGCCACGGAAGAGCCTCCGTCGAGATCCCTCGGTCCAGAATCTCCGTGAGGGGATACCTGGCCCGTTGGAAGCGGTTCGAGGCTCCATCCCGGTAGACTCCGAGATGAGCGAAGCAGTCCTAGGAAGGACGACGGGCTATCGTCCATTGGCTGACCTCCTGAAGACTCCAAGTCCAGTCGCTTGGAGAAGAAGGAGGAATCATCTTCGGGACTCGGAAGGAGTCTCCTCGAAAACTGCCTCTGGCCTGAACCACCCTTCACCAGCCCGAGTGGGTCGGGAGTGAGGGTAACTGACAACCGATAGGGTAAACCCGTAGCCGACCGAGAATCATGGTCGGAACCCAATTGGTGGCTGTGGAGGCGGAGGTTCCACCGCAATCGGTGGAGCAGCTGGTTTTGGCCGAACAACCGGCCTGGGTATAGGCTCCTCGGGCAAGTCGAGGGGTTGTGTCGGCCGTTCCGGTGACAGCCACTTAATGGCGGGAAGGCGCGGGTGGCTTATTCCGGCCAGGAGGAGCTGTTGCAACATAAGGTCCTCGTGCCGTCGACGTAATTCTGGCGAAGCCTCCCCTCATCGAGGAGGGCGGGGCCAGCGGCTGCAGCCGCTTACTGCGGGATTGAGACCGCCTATGCGGTGGGAGCAGCTGGACATGAAGAGGTCGAGACCGAGACCGAGAGTCCCGGAATTTCGAGGAGTCGGTGCAGGAGGTGTCGGCGACCAACACTCCCTTCGGCTCGGAAGGTCCATCAGGGCTCGGAACCCGGAGGCTCAAGCGACCCGCAGGATCCTCAACTCCTCCGGGGAACCGGGAGAGGGAATCTCGGCTGCTAAAGGCAACACCCGTCCAATGGGTCGAGAAAAATCTCGACTTCATCAGTGGGAGTCTCGGTCAACTGACCTGACGGGGACACCGTGAGGCCAGTGGCCGAAGCCGAGCCGGGTCGATCAAGCCGACGGTCGACGCCCGGGAGAGGACCTTTCCCGCTCCCAAGAGCGTCGCACGAGGACTTACCTTGTCCTTCTTTTGGACCGAGAAAAGGTCCAGCAGGCGAGGCCCTTCTCCTTTAGTGGAGAGGGACAGACAAAGCTCATAAAGGAAGCCGTGTAGGAAGAACCCAGAGAAGGCGGGATAAATGCGCTGCCGAGGAAGATCTGCCCAGCGCTCGCGCCTCCTCTTGAGGGGCGACCATCCGCTCGAGGCAGTCATGACTCCCGCGCCCGCCCGGACACCGCCAGGCCTCCTTGGACTTCACGGGAGGCAGCTTCTCGGGGCGGCCCAGTTGCAATCGCGCACGGTCTTCGAGGACGTAGGCCGCAGAAAGATGAGCACAGGTCGCGAAGCCGCGGCGGTCGTGCTCAAGGCCTAAGCAGTAGACACGTGGAGTGTGGATCCGTCGAACATCTTCTGCCGCATGGGCATCTCCAATCCGAGGTCGATTTATCCGCCGCGGCGCGAGGATCGAACTGAAGTCTTTTGCAAAATATTATTTTTAAATCCATAAGCGGAGAAATAGGAACCAGTCACAAGCGCAGGCGTTAAGGAGAACCTGAGCTTCCAAGCGGTAAGGAAGATCTGGCGTCATGGGGCTGAGCCGAGAGTTATACCACCCGGGTGGGTGGGAGGAGCAAGCTTGAAGACCTTCCGGCAAGATTTAAAGCGGCAAGGATACTGCCAATGAGTGTGGATGAACAACATATCCATGTCCCTAGAACTAATAGTTTCACTGGCTGAGAAATGTCACCTGACTTGCATTAACTCTTTATTACCTTGGCTGCCATTTTGTGTCAGGTAAACAATGGGTAGTTTAGACTTCATATGAAGCTATTGGAAGTAATGAGTTAAATCTCTATAAGCGCATGGTCAGGTGCTGAATTTAATTTTCCTTACAAAAAATGTATTTAGAGCCATTTTATAAGTGTAATAAGTCCCTCCAGGGTGTGCATCATAGGATTTTAATTCACTTTCCAGAGGTGTAAGGACACTCGACCTTCAACCTCGTGCCCTTCTACACCCCCTTGGGCGTGCATTAAAATCCTGTAATGCACACCCTCTCATGACTTATTACTTACATAGCCAATGGTTGCCATTTAGTCCAAAACTAATGTCAGCGATTATGGTGATAGGCTGTAATGGGTTCTGTTTCATATATCCCTGTAACTACTGCACTTCACATCTCCTCCGTAGCTAATCTGGTCTGCATCCATAATCTGGTGATCGTTTTCTTTCAGCCAGCACGTAAAGGCAGGCCGAGGATCTAGTTCACAACCTAACCCCCATCAGAGGTATGGAGAGCAATACAATGGCTGGGTCAATGAAGGAGAGTGGTAATGATACACAATCCAACTGATCAGCTAGAGAGAGCCAGAAAAGTTGGAGTAGGGGACAACTCCAGAAAACAGGAGTGTGTGTCACCACTGATTCTCCACAGCCCTTTCAACATTTATGGTATTATGGTGGGAGGAATTTGAGTAGAATAGCCAGAGTCTGGAAGAAATGGTACCAGCATTACCAGGCAAACTCTCTCCACATCACAGAGGAAGTGATTTTTAAAGCAGGGAGAGTATGCTTCACCCAAGTGACATATGGAATTGCAAACCGCAGTTCTTCAAGCCACCTGTTAAGGATGGAACTGATACTAACACCCAACAACAGATCCTGCAGAACGCTATAGAAGTGACCCATTAGGTGTCCCCATGTGATGTCGTTGATGGCATCCTGAAGTAGCTTGAACAGCAATGGCGCAGGGTCAACAAGCCTAGTCCAATCTATGGGTTGCTGCATTAGATAAGTTTGAACCTGCAAGTACCAGAACGTTTCTGTTATTTAACTTTATGACCCTCACCACTACATGAAGAGGTTACGTGCTCTTTGCTGCTGACAAGGATAGCGTCCCTAGTAGAACAGTATTGGTAGCTCCAGCGCTGTCACTGTGTTCTTCCTCCCCAGTCCCAGGGAATCCAAGTTTGTGGTCTTTCTAAAGGTTTCTTATTAAGATGGGGTGAGGTGGGGGTAACTGCACAAGGGGTAGATGATGGAGGGGATAAGGCTGGTCTTTAACAGAATCCTAGATCCACTCCTTGGGGATGGGGGAGCGTGAGATATAAGTAGATAATTTGGTGGAATAAAACATTTAAAAGGTGCTCAATTGATGTCCAAAGAAGGAAAATTAACAAAAGTTTATCCCAAGCTGGGTGTCTTATTATCGTAGATCAGAGAACTGTCATACAGTGGTGAAGCCTGTTCAGCGATTCAGACACAAATCACTGTCGCCCCAATTATGTCGAATGATCTAATACATATAATTAATTAGACACTGCGCTGTACACATAGCTATTGTCGTTCATGATGTTCATATTTATAATACAAACAGCTCAGTCGAAGCGGTTTCTAAAGGCCAGGATTAGAAATTTAAAGGAATACTTCAGTCAGAATTTGCAAAAACATATGTTGTGCACAGTGTTTTGGTTTGTGTGTGTAGTCCTGGTGTGTCCTTCCCTTTCTCTGCTATTAGGAGTTATTTCTTAATTAGCCTGCTAGTTTTATGATAGTTTTACAGCCCCTGGGGATCTCCATCTTATCATGGTTTATTGCTCTTCTTGTTCCTACAATGCCTCCTGACCCATGTGACAGTGATGTATCCAGGACTGTGGATTCAGCAAGTACTGGTTTAGAGTCAGTTTTACAACAGTAGAGCTGTGATATTATAGTAAATGTGTGAGATTGTATACTAGGCTTCACAGCCTGTTACTGTGCCCCCGCAAATGTCCCTCCGTATCAAAAATACGGGTTACTCACCTGTAACAGGAGTTCTAGGAATGGTATATGTTGTTCATCCACACTGTCTGGCAGGTTCCTTGCTGCTTTAAATCTTGCCGGAAGGCCTTCAAGCTGGCTCCTCCCACCCGGGTGGTAAAACTCTCGGCTCCGCCCCATGACACCAGATCTAGCCCGCTGGAAGCCAGGTTGTGCGTCGAAGCCAGGAGGTCAGGTGGGTCATGTGGATGAACAACATATACCATTCCTAGAACTCCTGTTACAGGTGAGTAACCTGTATTTCTGGGGACATGGATATGTTGTTTATCCACACAAATCTGGCAGACTCCTAGCAGTTCTCTGGGAGGAGGAGGCAAGGCACCCCTAACTAGGGAATAAAGACTGGAGAACGAGGCCCCAAAACCAGCATCCCGGCATGACACAAGGTCGATGTGGTAGTGGGTGATGAAGGTGTGTGCTGACTTCCAGGTAGCAGCCCTGCAGATTTCCTGGATAGGGACATCCCTGGAAGCAGCCACCGATGCAGCGGTATGGCGGGTAGAATGAGCTCTTATCCCTCTGGGAGGCTCCATGCCCGCCAACCTATAGCAGAGATCTATGCAGGAGGTGACCCACCTGCCTATCGTCCGCTTGGCTGCAGGTCTGCCAGGTGCGGCTTCAGCATAGGTGACAAACAGCTGGCGAACTTCTCCCCAAACTTCAGCCGTCCGCTCCTTGTAAGCGAGCGCTCTTCTAGGGTCCAAAGTATGGAGCCTATATTTGGCCTCCGAGGTGTGATTGGGGTAGAACACCGGCAGAGTCAACACCTGGTTAAGGTGAAACTCCGACATCACCTTCGGAAGGAATTTCGGGTGGGGGTGCAGGACAACCTTGTCCCTGTGGAAGACCAGATAAGGAGACTCAATGGAAAGCGCCTGGAGCTTCTCCCCATCCTTCTGGCTGGCGTGATAGCCACCAGAAGGCGGTCTTCCACGACAGGTGAGAGATGTCACACCTGTGCACTGGTTCAAAAGCTGCCCATGAGCTTAGCCAATACCAGCAGTAGATCCCACGGAGGTGGAGGTTCTACTGCACGGAGGATATGTGATCAAGGTCTTTGGCGCCCGACCACCGTCTCCTCGCCACGACCTGCTTCCGGCCCGCGCCCGGTAAGCAGAGATGGCTGCCAGGCACCTATAAGGTCGTCGACCGAAGCCCTTGCTGAGAAAGGGACCACAGGCAGTCCAGAATGCTTGCCAAGGAACAGGAGGAAGGGTCCAGGCCCTTGCCCTGACACCAAATGGAGAATCTCTTCCATTTGAAGGTGTAGCATTTTCTGGTCGACTCCTTACGGGATGCCTCAACGACGTTGAGGACCTCGTCGGAAAGACCCAAGGCCTGGAACTCTAGCCGCTCAGGAACCAGGCCATCAGGTGCAGAAATTGAAGGTCTGGATGGAATACCTTCCCCTGATTGACTGAGATCAGGTCCGGGCTGGCTGGAAGCCGCCTCGGGAGCCTGGAGCTGAGACTGAGGAGATCTGGATACCAGAACTGGCGGGGCCAGTCTGGGGCTACCAGAATCACCTGAGCCTTATCCCTCCTCGCCTTGAGAAGCACCTCGTGGATCAAGGGAAATGGGGGAAAGGTGTAGAAGAGGGCCAGGGTCCACGGCCTCGAGAAGGCATTCCCTGCAGCAAGCCCTGGTGAGGGGGGCAGGCATGAAACAGTCTCAGCTTTGCATTCTCCCTGGAGGCAAACAGGTCCGCCTGAGGCGTGCCCCAGTGGGAGAAGAGATCTTGTACTACCTCCGGCAGGAGAGACCACTCATGAGACGCAGCCCCTATCCGGCTTAGGGCATCGGCCAGGGTGTTGGAGGCTCCTGCCACATGAATGGCGAGGAGATCCGCCTCCAGGCTGCGCACGAGTGACCAAATGTGGAGAGCTTCCCTGCACAGAGGCATGGAGCGCGTCCCACCCTGGCGGTTTAGGTAGTACATGGTTGTGATATTGTCCATCTGGACCTGAACCACTTGACCCCGTAGAAACAGAGTGAAGGCGGCGAGGGCTAGATGAACCGCTCGAAGCTCCAGCAGGTTGATGTGGCATCGGGACTCCCGAGGGGACCAGAGGCCGTGCGCTCTGTGCTCTCCCAGATGGGCACCCTAACCCATCAGAGAGGCATCGGTCGATAGAGAGACCGTCGGCTTAGGGGCGGACAAATGGGATGCCCTCCTGCAGATGTGCTGGAACGGTCCACCACTGGAGAGCGTTCCACATCCCCTGAGTCACTGTCACTAGCTGATCCAGTGGATCGAAGTGCTGTGACCATTGGCTGGCCAGCCCCTTGAAGGGGACGCATGTACCAGCGGGCCCAATGGACCACGCTGGTGCAGGCTGCCATGAGGCCCCGGAAGTCCCGGGCAGGGCGCGATTGCCCAACCTGAAATGATTGGGCAAAGGAGGAAAGAACCTCGGCCCTGTCCGCCGGGAGCCATGCTCTGGCTCGTAGGGAGTCGAGCTCTGCCCCGATGAATTGGATCACCTGCTTTGGCACGAGTTCCGACTTGGCCTCGTTGATGAGGAGGCCAACCTGAGAGCAAACCTGGAGGGCCAGATCTCTGGACCGTTCTACCTCTGCTCTGGAGGGGGATGCAATCAACCAGTCGTCCAGGTAGGGGTACACCCGGACCCTTCGGCGCCGCAGGAATGCTGTCACCACTGCCATGCATTTGGTGAAGACCCTGGGAGCTAGGGAAAGGCCAAAGGGCATGGCCCGGAACTCGTAGAGGGATCCCTCCGCACTGAAGCGGAGAAATCTCTGGTGGGATGGATGGATTGGGACATGAAAGAACGCGTCCTGAAGGCCCAGAGAACAGAACCACATGCCCCGTTCCAAGGATGGGATTATCTGAGCCAGAGTGACCATCCTGAAGGTCCAAGACCTTAGGAACCTGTTCAGGTCGTGCAGGTCGAAAATGGGGCGCCAGCCCCCCGTCCGTTTTGGGACCAGGAAGTACCTGGACACAAACCCTGGGTCTGGAGGAGGATCCGCACCTTCCTGATCACCTCTTTTTCGAGGCGCACGGCGATATCGGCTCGGCGAGCCGACAAAGAGGCTGCGGACCCTGTAGTCCCCCCGAGGGGCGATGGCTCGGAAGGGCGGGGCCTCCTCAAACTCCAGGGGCAGGCCCTTTCCTACCACCTCCAACACCCAACGGTCCATGGTGATAACGGACCAAGCGGAGAGGAAGTGGCGGAGCCGTCCCCCCACGGAGGGAACCCAGGGGGGAGTGACGAGGCTGGGGGCAACACCCCCTCAACCCATCAGTGAGCAGGCTTAGAGGAGGGACCGGCCGAGGGACCTCCTGGGCCTTTACCTCCCTGCTTCCTATTGGAGGAAGCCGAGGGCTTGGGTTTGGGATGCCAAGCGCGAGCCTGCTGGCCCTAGTGCTTTGGGCTGGATGTGCCACAGGTGCAGAAGAACGAGAGGACTTGTGCTGCTGCTGTCGGTGGCCTTTGTCCTTCTGGGCAGAGGTGACCGAGTCCAGAGTGGCATTGGACTTTTTGATCCGCTGGAAGTGACCCTCCACCCCAGGGCCGAAGAAGTCAGTCCCCAGGAAGGGGACATCCGCCAGTTTGTGCTGGGTATCCACCGTGAAGGTGGATATCCTCAGCTATGCTCTGTGGCGCATGGCCACCGCAGCCGCAACTGATCTGGCACAGGAGTCTCCAATGTCCAGAGCCATCTGGAGTTGCTGTTTAGCCGCCGCCCTACCCTGGTTGAGGACCTGCCGGACTGTGGTCTGCAGGCAGCCGGGAGATGAAGGATCACCTCATCCAGGGAGCCCGTGAGGGCGTGGGAGAAGTGTGCCATCAGCACGGCCAAGCTGGCGTGGCGGAGGCCAAGAGAGGATGCAGTGTACACCTTGCACCCGGCATAGTCCAGCTTTTTGGACTCCTTGTTGGGGGGCTTGTCCACATCCCTAGTGTTCCCGGAACGCCGGAAAATGCTGTCGGTGACCAACCCCTCGGCAGAGAGGTGTTCCGAAAAACCGGGCAAAGAGACGGTAGGGGCCGCATACTTCCTGGCCATCCTGGCCGAAGGTGCAGGACAGGAAGCAGGCCGCTGCCAGAGCTCCAAAGCTGGGCCAACAATGGCTTCAGCCACGGAAAGGCCTCCGAGGGTGAATTCCCTCGGTCCAGTATCTCCGTGAGGGGATACTTGGCCCGCTTGGATACGGGCTCGAGCTGCATCCCGGTGGACTCCTAGATGAGCTGAAGCAGACCCATGAAGGACGATGGGCTTTCGTCCATCGACTGGCCCCCGGAGGACTCCAGGTCAATGGGCCTGGAGAACAGGGAGGCGTCGTCGTCGGATTCCGAGGAGTCCGCGAAGAGCTGCCTGGGGCCTGAGCCACCCTCCACCTGCCGAGGACGGTCGGGAGTGAGGGTGACCGACAACCTGTGGGGCAGGCCCTGACCCGACCAAGAGTCCTTGGTCAGCGCCCCCGATTTCGGTTGTGGAGGCAGAGGTTCCACCACAATCGGTGGGGCAGCTGGTTTCGGCCGAACAACCGGCCCAGGCTTGGGCACCCGGCCAGCGAAGGGTTGTTTGCGTCAGGTGACAGCCACTTGATGGCTGGGGAAGGCGACGGCGTCGGCTTGTTCCCAGACAGAAGTAACTGCTGCCACATTAGGTCCTCGTAGCGTCGACGCAATTTCTGCCAAAGCCTCTCCTATTCCGAAGAGGAAGATGAGGACAGCGGCGGCGCCCGCTGCCCCGGTGCGAGACTGGGGCCGCCCGATGTCGGGAATCGGCTGGACCGAGATGATGTCCGAGACCGAAACCCTCGATGTTTCCGAGGACGGGTCTGGGAAGAGGCAGGGGACACCCGCTCTTCCCTCGGCTCGGAAGCCCTAACCGGGGACTGAGGGACCGGAGGCGCAGGCAGGTCCTATGTCCCCACCGTGGGAACCGGTGAAGAAGGGTTGTCGGCTTCACCAGTCAACAGCCCATCCGACGGGTTGAGAAAAATCTCGACCATGTCGACGGGTGTCTCGGGGACACCGTGAAGCCAGCGGCCTTAGCCGCAACCTTGACCAAAGTCGAGTGTCAACTGTCCAGGGAAGGGGACCTTTCCCGCTCCCACGAACACCGACAATGGGACTTACCTTTAGAGTCCTTCTTTCTGGACCGAGAGGAATGTCCTGATGGCCCCTCTCCCTTCGTGGAAAGGGACTGACAAAGCTCCTTGAAGGAAGCTGAATATGAGGTACCCAAACAGAGCAGGATAAATGCTGCGACCGAGGAAGAGGATGATGCGGCCTGTACCACCTCCTCCTCGAGGACGATCATCTGCTTGAGTTGCTCAGCTGAGCCAGCCACCGCGGTAACCGCCCAATGGGCCTCCTTCAACTTCACCAGCGGGTAGCGCTTCTCGGGGCGCCCAAGCTGTAACCGGGCAGCGTGGTCTTCCAGGACGTTGGCCAAAAACGAACAGCATAACTCGCAGGCCTGCGGGTCACGTTCCTGAGCCGAGGCAGTAGGCATTGCGTGGAGTGCGGGTCCATCCTGGACATTTTCTGCCCACAAGGCACTGCCAAAATCCGAGTCGATTTGTCCATCGCAGCGTGAGGAGAAACTTGACGAAGTCTTGAAAATTTTAAAATAAGTTTCGGCCGAACCGAAGAATTAGGATCCAGTCTACACGCAGAGCGTTAAGGAGGGAACCTGAGCTTCCAAGCGGTAAGGAAGATCTGGCGCCATGGGGCCGAGCCGAGAGTTTTACCACTGGGGTGGGTGGGAGGAGCCAGCTTGAAGACCTTCCCGCAAGATTTAAAGCGGCAAGGAACCTGCCAGACAGTGTGGATGAACAACATATCCATGTCCCTAGAATTATAAATTTTACTGCTGTCCTGAACAGGAGGGAAGGGATCGTAACTCTGGCCAAACCACCAGTGAGCCAATCCTTTTCCACTTCCCGGTCTGCTGTGCTCAGATGTTTTGTGACATCCTACCAAGGAGAAGGCGGGGGTTGCGCCCCATTAAATCCTATGGGGACAATTTTCAAAACATTAAGGTGCCTTCAATACAATTCAACACAAGTGAAAGCCACTGCTCAACTAATAGAGGCCTTATTAGTCGAGCGGTGGCTTTCATTTGTATCAAAGGCATCTTTATTTCATTCACCTGTATTAATCTCAGAGTTTTGGTACGCTGTTTATATTGTGGGAAATATGGCAGATTGGTCTTGATAGCAAAAATAACAAAGATTTCATATGATAGTTATAGTTAATAATCTATATATAAAAATATATCAAACAAATCAGCCTTCCATGTCTCAGACATCTTACATACTTTCTATTTTCCTCTTATCTATTAACAATTAAAACGGAGATAGTGATAGTAAAATCTTGAACTCTATTAAAACCAATTGGAAGGTTATGCTTGTGGTTCAATGGACAAGCAGACAGCCATTCCCCTTCCTGTGCTATATAAGCAGTTCCTCTGAGTCTCTCTCTTAAGCATTTCTTTTTGCAGCCAGGCTCTATTTATTCTGCCATTGCTGCCTGCTGGGGCCTCCTCCCTCCCCGCCCGCCTACGCCTTGCTGTGTTTTGGCTCTGCTTGTTTCTGCTGGATTTCTGTTGTCTGTTCTCCTGCACTTGGTTTGTATTGTTTGCCTCCAACTGCGTGTTCTTTGTCTTGCTTGTTCCCTACTCTTCTGTGTTTTTTATGTCTTTTGTTTGCCTTCTTTTTTTTGGGGCTTCTGTTTTTAAACTCCTTGTATTTTTGCTAATCCAGAGCTCCTGCTACTTGCTCCCATTTACTCACACTGCAACTGCAATCATCATCTGTGTGCTTTAGCTCAAGCTGCTTCTCTGCTGCTGATCTCCATGCTATGCACCTTAATTGTTTTCACCTGGTTCAGGCTCACTCTGAACCCTAACCCTTGCAGCTCAATCCTGCTTTCTGAACTTATACCATATATCTCATTGCTGCTGTTCTCACTGCACTGCCTAGCCAATTTGTTGTTTTCGGAGCGTTGCCTACCTGCAGTTTATGTTCATTCAAATTGCTACCCCTATAACTCATAATTACTCAATACTGGTGCTGCTCTATTACGTTTGCATACTGCTATTATACCCTGGAGGTCAGCTAAGCTACTGCTCATGCTGTAAACTAGTTTTAATATCTGCATGTGGGTCACAGCACCTTCCCATTGCTTTCTTGTTTTTTCTATGGTGGGGGACTGGAGGTGTTGTTGAGGAGCCATGGCCCCTTGTAGCTTACTAACTCATGTTCGAATCCTGCTTTCGCTACACAAATCCTCCGAGTATTTTGTCATCTTTTATTGGCTTCCTTGATGGCCTGGCTGGCTTCGCCCTGCTATTCATATTTGCTGCTCCTTTGACCTCCGTGCAGGTCCAACCATTTGCTTACTCTGCTTACTGACCTACGTGCAGGTCCACTCGCTGCTTACGCAATTCATTTGTTCAACACGCTCTACTACCATGTCTGACCTACGTAAGGGTCCCAGAACGCAACACTTCATTCAGCTCCTCCTCAGTTGTTTTCTGGGGCATGCCAGCTATAACCATTTCGTGGTGCAGTGCCTTCCTGCAGCTGACGGTCTTGCTCTGCACCTATGAAGTCCGCATCTTGAGCATGCCTGGCTTGGGGAAGGGTCTTTCTCACCTGGCCCATAGCAGGGAATGTCCTCGCTCTGGGCCTGGCTTTAGCCGTTCAAGACTCAACAGAAGCTCCTGGTGTAGAAATTAAGACTAGCCATGAAGGGTGGTTACAGTGATCTCCTTTGGCTCTAGTATTCTACTAGCAAGGCACCTTCACCACATTCTCCCTACGACTGCCTCTGGTTCACCTGGTTTGTTTTTAGGGCAGGTAGACCCGGTGACTGCCTCAGCAGTTGTTGCTCTCCTCCTCTTGCCTTGGTTGCCCAGATATTGCAGAGCACTCTTGCAACCTTCCACAGTGTTCCTGTTAGAGGGATTGAGTGAGAGCTATCCTCCAAATTGGAATATTTTCCACCCCCCCCCCAATTAGGTTTCTAAATTGCAGCAGCAGAGCAGTCACTAGACTAAACATCCCAAGCCTGGAGGAAAGGTAACCTAGGCCTTGGATCCCCAGAGATTTCCTCCTCAAAGGTTTTTTTTTCTCTCCTCCATGCCTCAGGTCATAAACATTAGTTAGCTGTAGTTAGTGTTCCATAGTTCCTTTAGGTAGGTTCCGCTGTTGGATGGAGGTGGATGGTGTCCCTAGTTGCCATTCCCTCTCTCCTTTGGAGGCCCCTCAATCTCCAGCACAACCCATCATACTCATACCACTGCTAACCTGCGCATCTCATTACGTGATCAAGCTGCCTGGTACCTAATCTACTACTATGCCTCATAGCTATTGATTGCTAACATGCTTTGTACTACTACTTTTCTTTTTGGGGATGCTTCCTAAGGTACCTTTAGCCAAGGGAATCATCCTGCGGCACCTCTGGGGTGGAACCCTTTTTGAGGGTTCCTTGTCTTTGGTACCCCTACAGAGTGGTAATTCCTGTGGAATAGAGAGCACGAATGGCCAAAACCAAGTAACACAGTTGCACAAGCATTACATCATACTGGCTGCGTAGGCCATTGAACTTATAATATAATCTCACGGGACTGCATTAGAAAAGGCATCCAGATTCTATGAAATAAATCTAATTTATCAATAATACTGTAACTTGTGCATTCTTTATTAGCTAAGATTGCCATGTTATCATACCATTCCCTTAAGTGTGGGATTTTTTGGGCAAAATTAACTTTTAATTATTTATTTAATGATTCAGAAACAACCTTTGAGCAGGAGCTCTTTTACAAAGGTTCCACGTCACAAACACAAAACCAGTGATACATACAAGAAACACAAATACCAGTAAATACATACAATGACTCAAACCGGGTATTACAGAATAAAATTACATCAGTCTGCTCCAATTGGCAGAAAACAAAACATTGAGAGCAGGATTATAGAAGCTATGTATTAGTTAAGCAAGCTTGGCAAGGGGGGGTGGGGGGATCCAGTAGGAATTGGGGAGCAGCCTCACTAAGCAGAAGTCCTTGTCATTATAAAAAGGAGGGTGGGGGTGGAAGACAAGGGCAAACAGTGATTATGAGAAGCAGGGATCCAGAACTGGAGGGCATAAAACTGAGGGAAGTCAACTACCTAGAAGTTAGTGGCAGGGCTGAGAGAGGAGGGAACTAGGGCAAGGGTGGTAAGGGAGCAATGGTAGTATGGAGGTACTGTGGTATTCTGAGGGCATCCGACAAGGTTTCCCCAGCACTTCCAGGGAGTAATCCCCGTATTCTAGTTAAAACTGTATTGTTTGTACTTTTGTTTTTAATACCGTTGAGGTTTGGTTTCCTGCATTGTGTGGAGGATGAGGGAGACGTTTCCCATGTTTGGAACACTGGACTGCTGAATTACTAGAATGGTTAGAGTGTATTTATTTTGTTTTTGACCACCACAGTCTTGCAAGGTATAGTATCTTTTGAATCGAATTGTTGGACTTTAAATGGCTGGAATATCCCCTCATCCAGACATTAGAGTGTCTATGTCAAGGGCGTCCCAGTAGAGCGGACAGCTGAGGTGCTGGGTGCCTCAGTTGCCACATCGGCGACCTAGGTTCTGAAACAGACCAGGATCATTCGGAGGCCAGCCAGGTGAAGGAGGATTTAGAGTCCAAGGATGGCTCTCCTCCTTTGGTGAGGGGGGACAGTGCCTGCTGCTTCTTGGTTGCAACCTAGCAGAGGTTAGTGGCATGGCAATGGCCACATACCTAGTCATCTGAGATGAAGGGATCAAGAGGGAGTGTTCAGTTGGCAGTATAGGGCCTGTGATGAGGGGTGGGCATCCTCCTGCTTCGGCCTGTGGCATTTTCCTTCCTTTTTCTCCCCCTCCACTAGGGCACTCAGGAAGCTTCATAATGCAAGCACACAAAGTGTACTATGTCAGAGTGTCGCAGCATTATCCATCCTAGCTCGAGAGTTCCACGTGTACCACCACCCGTGGTCACCCAAGTGGCAGTAGAACAGTGGAGACTGATCACCCTCCCTCCCCGAGGTGGGGAGCGCCCAGTGGGATGCTCATCTCACCTCTCCCTGCCCCCCCCCAATGACTTGGGCTTGTTCTCAAACCAGGTAATTGGCATTGTGAGCAGTAGTGCTACCCTTGCACCTGCAGGATGGCCTATTTAGAAGAGTTTTTAATACTACAATAAAAACAGGACATGTAACAACAACATGGGCCAAATCCAAGGGACGCCTCAAAAATAAAGACTTGGAAGGTAAGAGAACCTGCCAAAAAATGTTCACCCTTCACCATGCAAACAGAATAACTAAATAAAAAGGCCTTTATCATACAGAGGAAGAGAAATAATGGCAGTTACAGGCCTCTTCTTGTCCTGAATCCCTTCTCATCCTAGCGGCCCACAGTCTTTTATTTTGAAAGTCCACAGAATATGCAATCATTCTGCAAGAGATTCAAATCAGGATAAACCCCTCAATTTACTTTCAGAAGTAAGGACTCATAATCGGAGTTTTACAAAAAGTACTTCATGTTTTCTGCTTCAATCAGCGTGAGGCCACAGAATGGCTGCGCTGTCTGATCTGATGGCCCTGCCAAATTAATACACAGCAGTAAGGGACCTAGAACAAAGGGGATTTAAATAAAAATACTATCGAACTTTAATCTCATTTACTGTGAAAAGCGGCTGAAAACCTCATTGCTTCCCATTCATCTCTGAAGTATTACATCAGGAGCTCAGGGTAAGGGCCTCAATCTGTCAACAGTGGGTCTCATCACCAGCAAAAGGAAACTCACTGTTGTCCATCAGCAGAACTCAACAGTATTATATTCGAAACAAATCTGTGAATTTTATGCCATTCTTCTTTAATACGAACAGCCCAATCTACAAAAAATTCCCGGCCCTTCCATGGAGTTCCCACTTCGCTGATTATGCAAACCAGCAGGGCACTCTATGGCATCCATGAAGCTAGACGTGCATGCCTTTCCACCCAGTTCTGATCCGCATGTGTGACTAAGTGGGCGGTCAGGACAGTGACAGGCCAGGGGGTGGCGTAGGCTTGCACTGCATCCTCAGCAAGAAATTCGCAGTGCGAAAGGTTAGCAGAGAGGTAGATGCTACGCAGCCCTAAGGGCTGCATTAGTGACTACGTGCCCCTCTCTGCCCAATCACAACATTCAGGGCTATACTGGCACCCCTTCCTCCACCAGTCCCAAGCCTTAGAAACCTCCATGTTGGGTTGATGGCAGTACCAGCACTGGTTGGAAACTTTTACTTTTTGTTGGCAGCGTAGCGGAGATAAGGCAGTCCCTGGAGGAATGCCACATACCATTGTCCCCTGCGCAGGCAGGAATACACTGACTGAGCATCTTTCTTGTAATTATTTTGCTTAAAATATTAACTACTAGATATATTTATAAGATATTAAGCCACATCCACGCCCTGTTAATTGTATTCATTGTATAATTCCATACTGGTGTTATTTCATGTGGGGCTTCTTACTTAATTCTCCACACTTAGAAACATAGAAACATAGAAGTTGACGGCAGATAAGGACCGCAAGGCCCATCCAGTCTGCCCATTTCTTTTTCTACCTTATAAATGTGCCATCGGCCTTTACTCTGTCAGTGGCCTATCTATTCATAGTCATTTGTATTGCTCCCTTATGCCTATCCCATGCCTGTTTGAAGCCCTGCACTGTATTCATAGCCACCACTTCTTGTGGTAAGCCATTCATGCATCCACCACCCTTTCTGTGAAAAGAATTTCTCACATTCCCCTTACAGCCCCTCTAATCTCATGCTGTGACCTCTTGTCCTGCTATTTTCTTATATTGAAACATGTTAGACTCTTTCACCTTGTTAATGCCCTTAAGGTGTTTGAATGCCTCGATCATATCACCTCTCTCCCTCCTTTGCTCAAGGGTATCATATTGAGCTCTGTTAATCTGTCTTCATATGTCTTCTGATGCAGTCCCTGCACCATTTTGGTTGCCCTTCTCTGGACTGCCTCAATTTGGTTAATGTCCTTGTGAAGGTGTGGCCTCCAATACTGCAGCAGTACTCCAGATGGGGCCTAACCAGTGTCTTGTAAAGAGGATTATTACCTCCCTCTTCAACTTGTGATACCCTACTAATACACTAACACCCCCTAGCCTTACCTACTGCTTTAGGGTCTGCTTGGATGATTTCAGGTCATCAGTGATGATGATGCCCAAGTCTCTTTCTTCCTTTGTGACTGCTAGTAACTCCCTCCCAGCCTATAGGTGGCTTCAGGGTTTTCTTCCCTATGTGCATGATTTTGCACTTCTTTGCATTAAATCCCAGTTGCCACTCTTCTGACCATTTTGCTAGTTTATCCAGATCTCTTCTCATTCTGCCCACCCCATCTGGATCATCTACTCTGTTGCAGATCTTGGTGTCATCTGCAAACAGACAAGCCTTACCCTCTTGGACTGCCTATGTATTTCGCACTTTCTACTTTGCACTTCTGCACTTGGAATGTTCGCAATGTCTTTATGTCTGCACTCTCATTCCCTCCACCCCCGGGTCGCACCTGGAAATGAGCCTTGGCACTGTGTGCCTTCCCCGGTTACCAAAATGTTTTTTTTCCATACTGCTTTTTATCCTCCACAGCAGGCTGCTGCCTGCGTTGACCACCCTTACCTGACTCCAGGGGTCTTTTGGGGTCTTGTAGATGCCCCGGCTGATCCCCTGGAGCCAGCCCGGAGGTTTCATCCTGCTGCTGCCCCATATTTCCTCATTTACTCCCCGTTACCCCAAGGCCCCAGAATGTGGTAGCACATGTGCATGGACGTAAGCATGCGCACTGTGGCTCCAGTGACGGCCCCTTCCACCCTCCCCCAGCCTAGCGCCAGGGCTCCTTGAATGTGGCGCTGCCCCCAGCCTCCACCAGGAAGTGACCAGGCACCAAGGAGACCTTCAAACCCTCCCCGAGGAGGAGAGCTGCCAGCCAGCAGCTCAGTCGGCTCCTCACCCTCCCCCCCAGCCAACTCCTGGCACCCCGAGCTCATGAGCAAAGCCAGGTCACCGGCATGGCATGAGGTGTGGCGTCCAGCACCACAACCCTCAGCACCACTGGGCCAACCCTGGTTACCAAAATTTTAAGTAAATATCTGTGCTCTAATAAAAGAAGGTAGGGACTCACTGACAGCAAGGCAGAGCCTGGAACAGGACCACTCACCTCTGCCACCCCCGCCCTAACATGCAGCTCCAAACCTGTGGAGCTTGGCAGGCTGGGTTGTGGATGCTGTCCAGTGTAACTGGGCATCAGAGTGCACACAGCCGTGGCCATGATATGCTCAGTTCAAGCATATACTGACCCAGTAGATGGATGACCACTCTTGCAGCAGGTGACTGGCTCTTCTTGGTCTGCTGTGATGTCACAGATAGTGAGGTCACATGGGCTGATGATGTATGGGGAGGAACAGAACTAGCTATAGTGTGTCAGTCTCCAGATAGAGTAGTGTTACACAAATCACACCAAGTATTGCCACATAGAAAGCTGTCTAATTAGCAGAAAATAAAATTGAAAAAAAAAAAATTATTCAGCTATAAGAAGTAATAGTTCACTACTTCTGAAAATTAATTTTAATGTCAGGCAGCACACTAGCTCTTTAAATCTACACATTTGTTACATGTTAGAAGGGATAACCAGTAAATTGTTTTGTTAATTGACTTCAGAATCAATTAAGTAGGAGCTAAATGCTGTTTCAGAGCCTGGCAAATGTCCGATGTGGAAGGTCATGATAAAACTGCTGCTGTCCATGTGAAAGAGTATGATTTCAGGACACAAGGCGACCTCCGCAGGAACTGGTTAATTAATGCATACAGCATATATAATAGGTCATAAACAACACAGCTGAAAACATGCAAGGCACATACACAACCATTAACCAATAAAAAAAACAATGATTGGAAAGGCAGCATTCCGATTGGTGGGCAGATTTCTTAAAGGGTTAGGTTAATGGCAGGTGAGGAAACCCTCATCTACTGTAAAATAATTACTAAATTTTAATTATATAATCAGTTAAAAAAATGAAAGCATTTTAGTTTAATAATAGTATTAGAGCATGATTAGGGGTTGGTTCACCATCAACCTAAAAGCATAAGGCTCTCAGCTGCACTTTGTGCCTCATGGCCTCTAGGGTTGGATGATAAAGCAATACCTGGTCATGTCTTACTGCTAAAATATAACTTGCAGAAAAACCAGCATTGGAGAACCAGAGTATGCAGCCATGCAAGGAGTACTGCGTGCAGTTCTGGAGACCCAATCTCCGCAAAGACATAGACAGGATGGAAGCTGTCCAGAGGAGGGCAACTAAAATGGTGCAGGGTCTGCACTGGAAGACATATGAAGAGAGACTTAAGGAGCTTAATATGTATAGCCTCGAGGAAAGGAGGGAGAGGGGGGACATGATAGAAACTTTCAAGTACCTCAAGGGAATCAACAAAGTCCAAGAGGGCAGCATCTTCAAAAAAAGAGGTGTGCAAGAACAAGGGGGCACAATTTGAAGATAGAAGGGGGCGGCTCAGAGGTAATTTAAGGAAGTATTTTTCACAGAGGTTGTGGATGTATGGAGCGGCCTTCAGAGGAGGTTGTGGAGTCAAAAACAATGGTGGAATTCAAGCATGCATGGGACAGTCATAAGGCAATTCTAGGGGGTTGGGGTAGGAAGAAGTAGGCTGCTGGTTAACTAGGATCTGCAGCTTATCCATCAGGTAGGGAAATGGGCAGACTGGGTGGGCCAAGTGGTCCTTATCTGCCGTCAAATTCTATGTTTCTATGCACTTCAGTGTTACTGAACAATGTCCTTTCACGGGCTTTATGCAAATAAGGTACTCCTTATTTTAGAAGGAAAACAAAGTTCGGTGCCTGTAACATTTGTGCTATCCTGAAACAGGTGACATCCATAGAGGTACATCCCCGAACAGTGCAAAGTTCCACACACACATTCGGCCATCCCCAAGATAACAGAAATCAAAGGCAATAAATACTGCCATAGATCACATCTCACACTACGCCAGCGACCTGAGTTCGGGAATGGACTCGGGACGCTGGGGGGCAGCAGGGGAAGGAAGAGATTGAGCATTCAGAGGACTGCTCTCTCTCCCCGGGGAGGGATACGGGCTTCGTATCACTCCTTAACAGCCCCCGATGGAGATTGGGGGCATTGCAAAGAACTTGTCTCGCAGCAACGTGGGGTGGAGCATCGGCAAGCGTTGGTACGTAGTCCCAGGACGCCAATGCATGACCGCGCTCCAGGGGACACTTAGGTTAAAAATTCTCGGAGGACCAGGGAGGCGATGAGGGCTCCAGGTGCATAGCCCACATCCCCAATGCCGGACCTTCCCTCCACCGGCTCTCCTGATCTCACCTAACCAATGACTGACCCTCTAATCTCAGATAGGCCGCCAAGGCAGGTGGGGCGGGACCTCCCGGGGGGGGTGATCCGGGGGCAGGAAGGTCCTTGGGAGGGGGTGCTCTGGTCTCATTCCCAGAGGAGGAGGGTCTCGTCGGGGAGTAGAAGCGATGGCAGAGTGGGCACCTCTGAGAGATGTCCTGGTCCACCAGTGCCAGTAAAGAAAGTATAAAAAAATACTGCCATAGAGACATCAGTCTCAGTCATCTTGCAGTCTCATAACTCGGGATAATGAACTGAAATCTCTCACCCTATTGTCCTCAGATGGAGTGCCTGTGGAGAGATGGTCCCACTTGGCCTGCAAGTTGTCTAGTAGATGACCACCCAATGCTGAGGGTAACTAAACAGATATGTACACCCCAACTCTGATCCTAAGGCAGGTAGGTAGAGTAAGGTAAACAGGAGATGGAGGTTTTGCAGGTGATGCTCAAACCCCCCCCCCCCACCAATATTCTTTGCTTCGCATTCCTATTGCATAGGAGAAGTTGAAGAAAATAGATGAATTTGAGCATGTCTTGCTACGAGGTCCTTTGATAATTCTTGATGACTGTGGAACTTTATCCATCAAGGGGTCCAACATTAGGGAAAACAGTACCGTGCAGGGAGTGGTAATGTATTCTGGGATACTTTCTAGGGATTTACCCTGTTGGTCCACTCCACACAAGCCCACCTGTGCTGTAGGGCCCTATGCAGTTGGGGAAACCAGCCCTCCAGAAAGGCTAGGGTCACTAGTCTCGAACGCCTTGGGCAGGCCAGTCAGAAGAATATTTCTTCTCAGGCTGTGTTCTTCCGCTGTTCCAGCCTTAATTTCAAGTTCTTGTTTTCTGTCATGAATTTACTGGTGGCAGTGAGGACTTCCTCAGCCTGCCCTATCGACTAGATAGTCTATTAAATAAACATGGAACGAACCTCACATTCACATCCATCTACCCCGTGAAGTGATGTTATGGGACGTTGAAATATTTATCCCAAATGTCAATGTAACAAGTTCTTAAAGGGGAAGGAACATTTACCAGGTCCCTCAAACGTTGGCAGCCCATGAAAAGATCTTTCAAATGAGGTATTTGGCCCAGAGGATAACAAATTCTGGGGCACTTAAAACTAAGAATTGCATTTCATAAATTACGACCATTACGAGGTGAGACTCCCCCAATGGGATAAACTACAAGCACTATTTGCCACCATGAGGCCAGTATCAGCAACAGGTTAGAGCTTTCATTTCTAAGCAGGTACAGTTATAAATGGAGCATCTGGGGTATGAATATAATTTCTGGAACTGGAAATGGAAATGGAATCCTTACAAGAAGTTACACACATGCATACATTTCCTGTCTCCTTTGTTAACCCTTAGAAGGGCCCTAAAGTTGTCAGTAGATTTAGAATGTATTGGAATTTGGGACCTGTTCAGAAGTCCATGGCACAGCAAGGGTTAAAGCAAAGCAAGCCACAATGAATGCCTTTCTAGTGGGTGCATGCATATTACCCATGATGCCGTGCAATCGGACTACATGTGTAATTGTGTGTCAACGGCTGACATATTAGATGTTGTTCATCTGACAGTAACTCACTACCTGAGGAAGGCTGTGATGAAGAAGACCAGTTATCTGCAAACGTGCTCCATCAGGGGGCACAATTCTCAGCGGCAGAAGCAGAGCAAAATGGGGGAACAAGAGCCCTCTTATTGCACTGTCAGTAAGGATAATGTTTTGCCTTTTCTTGTTTTAGTAGAGGGCTCTACTTCCAAGCTGAGTGCCAGCTACTCACTCTGGGCCTTGGATGATGGTCCAGTCCTGTCAACCAGCATCCTGCCACTAGCATAGTTTGATGGGCAGCAGACTCCATGGTGTGGGGATCTGAGTGTACACAGACTGTCATTCTTTTTTTCAGTATACATTTTATGCTCCTAATCACCCCTGGCATGGCCCCATCTGTCCGGTTCTCCTAGTCCCATCACTCAGCTTCTCCATGACTTACCTTATTAGCTAATGTTCCAGCGACTGGACTGTGGCAGTGTATGCAGTCACTGGTGCGGGACCTGCAAAGGCCCGGACTTCATTCTACGGCCAGAGTGGTTTTACCCTCCTTAGGTTCCCCCCAGGGTCTGACTGCGCAATAGCAAGGCAGATGAGCTCTACCTCCGTGGAAATGTCACTGCTCTAGGGAGTGTGCTGTCCTTCAGATGAGATGTTAAACTGAGGTCCCTTGGTGCTGTCCAGGTGGAAGTAAAAGAACCCAAAGCACTTCTTGCAACAGCAGGGGATTTTCCCAGTGTCCTGGCTAACAGTCCCTTTCCCACAAAGCTGGTTCATGCAGTTGTCCAAGGCTGTGTGTGGGGGCTGATGTGCAAAATGGCTGCCACTACACAGTCACTTCACTACCAGCCTAGCATTGCTTGTAAAGTGCTTTGGGATATAATGAGTATGAAAAGTGCTATATAAATGCTGATGATTCTTCTTAACATGCATTTCCTTTTCTGGCATTTGTGACTGGAGATGAACCCCCTGAAGACTGCTATGCAGTTTTCGTTTGAGCAACAAAGGGGCATGGTTGTCAGCGCCCACAGAATAAATAATTTTTTAAACTGCTGTTCTCCAGAACCTCGCCTTTCATCACACACTTAAACTTATCTTTGTTTTTTCATTCTCATCTACGTTTGATTAGCTTAACCGATCCTCATTCTTTAGGGCTTTTGATGGCCTGCATCTCCTATTTCTGTGACACACATTTTGTTCTTTAAAAAAAAAAAACGAGTGATCATGCTGGCAAAAAAAAATTACTTCCCTGGCTGACTATTTTGAAGAGTAATTATGAAGAACTGACAGCAGAAAGATTGCTACAAAAGGCTGTAATTAAACCTCCCTGATTCTCTCTATTATTGAAGATTTTTCTCTCGATTTCCCATAATGTTCGGCACACTTGGGTTGAAGCATGCAGGGGTGTCAGATCATCTGGTATGAAAGGTGCTTTCATTGTATATTTTTAAACCTTTTCCATTTTTTTCAACATTCTCCATAAAATACAGCAATATGCAGCAAGTATCCGAACACATAGTCACAATAAAGAAAAATATTAGAAGGGAGATGGATGTAGAAAAGAAATGTGCAGTATTAAAGGAAGGACTGACTAAGGCCACTAGTGAGTGTGCCAAAATCAAAAGCGAGAAATCTAATGCCAGAAAGCCCAGCTGATTCAAAAAGGAGGTGGAGCCGTAAGGCTGCTCTCCTCTCCTGGGGGTGGTGGGGGTGAGTTGTCGCCCCTCCCCTAGTCCCGTCCCCACCAGGTAGAGGTCCAGTGGGGTACATAGGTGGCAGGGGAGCCACACGTAGGGAGGAAGGAAGAGGCAGAGCTGACTTCTAGGGTGCATGCACACCTCCAGGTGTACATACCACCGTGTGCCGGTAGGAATGGGAGAAAACCCAGAAAAAAACATAAAAAATGTAAATCTAAAACAAAAAAGGAGGGTGGTTTGGTAGAGAGTAGAGAACAGAAAGCTGAGGTACTTATGTAACCCCCTACAAATAGGGTTCCCGAAAAGTCTTCCTCTAGCTTGCCTAAATGCTCACTGCCAGGATGGTGTCCTGCGTTTTAGCAGTTTAAATGTGATTGCCAGAGAGTGACTGTATAGCCTCTGTGTACTGTCTCTTTAAGAGCTGCCTGGATTGCAGTCATAAGTAATCTGTGAAGGAACTCTGTTGAAAGATGTAGCTATTTGCTGAAAATCATTTAGAGTGATAATGATAATGTAGTTTGTCTAACCTGCCTTCTTTGCAGCAAGGACTGTTTTGTTTATCTCCACTATCTTGGTCCTGGACTGCGAATTGGACCAATCAGTTCTGGTGGGACCTAAAATGGAGCCGGACTACAGGGGCTGTCTGGAGTCAAACTCTGTAGGAATTGTAGTTTTGGGCTTTTGGCACCTTTTTGCACCTGAAGGAGGAGCCTTTGTTGTGACTGACAGACAGATCAGCCAACCAAACCTTTTGGATTCTTGGGAAAGTCCCTGGCTTGCTGGCAGTTGAGTTAGATCTCAGTTGGGAGCTGAAGAAGCAAGAGCTTGAGACAGTCTCTGTGGAAAGGGCTGAGTTTTGGCCTGCCTGTCTGCCTGCTGCCCCAAAGAGGGAGAATAGAGTTTATTCGGACTGAATCCGACTTGTGAGGACTATTTAAGCCACTGGACTGTGACCAGGCTTTAGCCTGAAGACCACCAAAGATTTGCTGAATACGATCGGCCTGTCAGGATTTCCAGCTGCTTTTGAATCCCCGGTTTGTGCAGAGACTTTGGGATCGTGACTGGAGAACGGTTTGCCTGGTACAGTAGAATTTCCTTACATGTAAATGTGCTGTGTTTTGAAAGTGGGTCATGATTTGGTTCCCCACTGTGTGAACTGTGTTCTGCTTGCTGGAAGCTTTATCCAGCCTAATCGGACTGAATCCACGTTCATCTCCATTTGGCCTGGGCCATGCCACGCTGGCCCTGCCAGACTACCCCACTGCACAGAGAAAGCCACCGACGAGAGACTGTTCAGTCTTTACTAGAGAGAGAGAAGGATAGACCAGTCCAGTACCACAGGGGAACAGGGGGTTGGGGAGAGAAAGGGGGAAAGTCACAGACAACATCATTCATGTTGATGGGGGTACTTAAGGGCCTAAGGGCCCTGAAAGTTGATAAATCCCCAGGGCCAGATGGCGTGCACCCAACAGTCCTAAGGGAACTGGCAGGGGCTCTGGTTGATCCCCTTGCAGACCTGTTTTACATCTCTCTGGAGTCAGGGATCGAGTCCCAGAATTGGAGAACTGCACATATGGTGTCTTCCCCCAAAAGTGGGTCACAGGATGAAGCAGGGAACTACAGGCTGGTCAGCTTAACCTCAGAAGTGGGCAAGCTGATGGAGACCATCCTGAAAGAGAGATTGGTGAGCTTTCTAGAGGATAATGGGCTCCAAGATGTGAGGCAGCGTAGGTTTGTGTTGGGGAGGTCCTGCCAGTTGAACCTGATTTGACATCTTTGACTGGGTCACCAGGACACTGGACAAGGTCCAAGTGGTTAATGTCCTGTACCTGGACTTCAACAAGGCCTTCAACTCTGTACCTCACAGGAGACTGGTCAGGAAGCTAGAACCACCAGGGGCCAGGGGGAAGCTTGTTGGGTGGGTCAGAAGTTGGCTACTGCACAGAAACTAAAAGGTGGTAGTGGTGGGGGAATACTTAGAAGCTAGACCTTTGACCAGTGGGGTATCACAGGGCTCTGTGCTTAGTCATTTGAACATATGAACACACGAAGAAGCCAGCAGAATAAGGCCATTTGGTTTCTCTAGTCTGCTTGTACTGCAGGGTCTACAGCTTAAGCTACTGTCCCAAACCCCCCTTCTCCAATCCTCCCATCCTTTTCATCTGCCCCTCTCCTGACCCTTACTTCCCTTTAAGTCGATCCCAGTCTGTCTTGAAGCTGCTCACCATCTTCATCAAGACAATCTCTTCCATCTGTGCATTCTAACAAGCCACCACCCTCTTTGTGAAGAAATGCTTCCTACCCTCCCTCCTAAACCTCCCCACCTCCAACTTGACTATGTCCCCTCATGTTTCGGTTGCCACTTAGCTTGGAGAGACCCACAATATCCACCCTACTTATCCCCTTTAAGCACCTGAAGGTCTCAATCATGTCTCCTCTCTCTCTCTCTCTCTTTCCTCCAGGGAGTACATGTTCAGGGCCTCCAGCCTCTCCTCGTAAGCTCTACCCTGCTGGCCCCGATCATCTTAGTTGCCCTTCTCTGGACAGTCTTCAGCAGGTTAATGTCTTTTTTAAGGTGTGGGCACCAGTACTGTACTCCATACTCCAGATGTGGCCTCACCAGTGACCTGTACAAGGGTAGTATAACCTCCTCTCACCTACTGCTGATCCCCCAGCTATGCAGCCCAACATTTTATTTGCCCTTGCTGCTGCTTTCCTGCACTCTGTGGAGTGCTTTAGGTCGCTAGTGATCATCACTCCCAGATCCTTCCCCTCTGTTACAGATACTCAGACCCCTCCTAGGTTGTCCTCTGTCCTGGGATTCTTGGCTCCAATGTGCATAACTTTGCATTTCTTTGCATTGAAGCTACGCTGCCAAATCCTAGACCACCTCTCAAGCTTTTTCAGATCATCCTGTAGGTCCTGTATCCCTTCAGCTGTGTACATGCTCCCACAGAGCTTAGTGTCATCTGGATAGGCACATTTTGCCCTTAATGCCATCCCCAATATCACTGATGAAGACTGGTCCCAGCACTGAGCCCTGCAAGACCCCACTGGTGACCTCCCTGGTGCTAGATACCTCTCCCCCTACCACCACCCTCTGGGCCCTGTTCCTCAGCCAGCTTTATACCCATCTGGCCATCTTCTCCCCAATCCGGAGATCCACCAACTTCCTGATCAACCTCTTGTTGGGTACAGAGTCAAAGGCCTTGCTGAAGTCCAGGTAAAGGATGTCCACCACTTGGCCCCTGTCTACTGCTTTAGTGTCCCAGTCAAAGAAGTAAATCAGATTAATTTGACATGATCTCCCTCCCACAAACCCATGCTGCTTCACATCCTGAAGACCATTTTCCTCCAGATAATCTTCTATCCTTTCTTTAAGTATGTTCTCCATGAGCTTGCACATGATTGAGGTCAGAGTGACTGATCTGTAATTTCCTGGGTCATCCTTGGGACTGCTCTTGTGGAGGGGCACCACATGCATCATTCTCCAGTCCTGCGGTACCATGTCCGACTCCAGTGAACTACTGAACAGTGCTGACAGTTCCCTCAGCACCCTTGGGAGTATACTATCCGGGCCTGTTTATTTGTCCACCTTTAATGTTAGCAGCCCTTCCCTCACTCTGTCCTGCTCTACCACCACATCCATGCTCCCCCTCCCCCCACACTTCTTCTCCCCCCATAGGCACCAGTCCATCTTTCTCCCCTGTGAAGACTGAACAGAAGTATTTGTTCAGTACCTCTGAGCTTCCTCCATTCTCCTTCACCCACTCAACCCCTTTCTGAAGCCTAACAATCTCATCCTTGTCCATTTTCTCGTTTATATAGCGATAAAAGCCTTCTCCCCTGGTCCAGTGTTAACATATTCATAATTGACATTACGGATGGGATCAGGGTAAGATATGTCTGTTCACAGATGACACAAAGCTCTGTGGGATGTTGGACATGGAGGAGGAGAGACAGAAACTCAGGGGAAGACCTGGCTAGACTAGAGAAGTGGTCTGATATTTGACAACTGGGGTTCATACAAAATTGCCAGCAGATACAGGCCATTCAGTCTATCTAGTCTGCTCGAGTGTGCAGTATGCTATTAAACTGTAGCTGCCCCCCTTCCCTTGCACCCCCTTTTAACTTAGTGCCCCCCACATCCGACTTCTCTTCCCCCACCCTCCCCACAGTTTTGACCCTCCCTTTGGCCCTATCCCACCCTCTCTTGAAGCCACCCCATCTGCAGTGCTACCACTTCTTTTGGCAGTGCATTCCAACCAACCACCACCCTTTCTGTGAAATAGTGCCTCCTCATCTCTCTCTCTTGAACCTTCCTCCCTCCAATTTCAGACTATGTCCACTGGTGTCCCTTTCCCCTTTTAACTTAAACAAGCCCTCTGATTTAACTCTGTTTTATGCCCTTTAGGTACTTGAATGTCTCAGTTATATCCCCTCTCTCCTTCTGTCATCTAGGGTGTACCTGCTGAGCTCCCTCAATCTCTCCTCAGATGTCCTGTCCCCCATCCCCAGGATCATCTTCACTGCCCTATGCTGGACCGTTTCCAGTAGTTTGATGTCCCTTTTCAAATAGGGGCACCAAAACTGCATACAGTACTCCAAATGTGGCCTCACAAGGGACCTGTACAGGGGCAAAATGACTTCCTCCCTCCCTCCTAGAGGTGATTCCCCTGGCGATGCATCCCAGCATTCTGTTTGCTTTTACAGCTGCCTTCCTGCACTGTGCCGAGTGTTTCATGTCCCCTATCACCAGCACTCCCAGATCTTTCTCCTCCTCTGAAGTGGCCAACTGCACTCCCCCCAACCAGTAGCTGTTCTTTGGGTTTCTTGCCCCCAAGTGCAAGACCATGCATTTTTTGGCATTGAACCCCAGCTACCATGTGGCTGACCAGCACTCAAATGTTGCCAGATCCTCCTGCAGTGCCTCACTCCCTTCCTCACTATCCACCTCCGTCCAGATCTTAGTGTCGTCTGCGAAGAAGTTGATCTTGCTCCTTATCCCATTTGATATGTTCACTATGAATATGTTAAATAGTACCAGTCCTAGCACCAACCCCTTTGGGAACCCACTGGTTACCACCCTGGGTGCTGAGAGCTCTCCCCCAACTACCACCCTCTGCTGCCTGCCCTGCAACCAGCTCTTGATCCACCCAACTAGCTTTCTCCCTGCTCCCAGGCTATTTAACTTGCGGGCCAGCCTTTTGTGGGGCATGGAGTCAAACACCTTACTGCAATCCAGGTAAAGGACATCCACTGCATGGCCCCCATCCAGTGACCTCGTCACCCAGTTAAAAAAGTCAACAAGGTTGGTCTGACAAGATCTCCCAGACACAAACCCATGTTGCCTGTGATCCTGTAATCCATTCTGCTCTAGGAAACTCACTAGCCTTTCCTTAAGTATAACCCCCATTAGCTTTCCTACAATGGCTGTAAGGCTCTCTGGTCTGTAGTTCCCGGGTTCATCTCTGGGCCCACTCTTACGGTTTGGCACCACATGTGCCATCCTCCAATCCCTGGGCATGCATCCAGTATTCAGGGAACTGTTGAACAAATCTACCTGTGATCCCGCCAGGACCCCTGCCAGCTCCCCATGTACCCTAGGATGCACTCCACCTGGACCAGGCACCTTATCCACCCTTGGGGATGTTGGGCCCTTCAACACCCTTTCAACAGGGACCTCCACATCTGTCACCTCCTCTCCCTACCCCCACCCTTCCCCTGAGATATAGTCCCATCCCATCCCTCTCCCTGGTAAACACTGAGCAGAAGTACTCATTTAGTACTTCGCCTGCTCTACCTACCCTTCCTCCTCCTAATCCTTACAATCTGTTCCTTGTAATTCCCCCCCTCTCTCCTATGTACCTAAAGAAATCCTTTTCCCCTTCCCTGATCCCCTCTGCCAGCCTTAGTTCTTTTGACGCCTTGGCTACCCTTACTACTTTGCTCACCTCCCTGAATTTCTTCACATATTCCTCCCTATCTTCATCCCAGCAAGATCTCTTAGTTTCTAAAGGCTGCTGTCTTTCCCCACCCTTTACACTACCTGTCCTCGGTTCCATGTCATACCAGACATTCACAGTGTACATCACCAAAACCAATTCTGATGATGCACACTGCGCACTGGCTAACACTTACAGAGACCTACAGGTCTCACTGTTAATAGGGTGGGCTGCGCCCGCCCCCATGGGAAGCTTTGCCCACCCGCACTCTCAACTTAAGGATTCTCAACTCCAGGAGGGTGCATGTCGAGTGTGTGAAAAACTTTAAAAATATATGCCGCCTCCCAGCAAAAAAAAAAAAACCGCACTGTGCCAGACTCAAACCCTGTACCCTGCTCCTCCCAGTCAACCGCTCTCCCCACCACAGTAGACCAGCTCGGCAGCTGCCCGCTACACCCCCTCCCACATACCATCCCTGCTACTTCCTGTCACAGTATTCGCCCACCCCAGTATCCGGTCACCCCCCTGATTGGTAGCCGAGAACACAGGCGCCGTAATTGAATCGTCGTTTTTGTCGGTGCCCAATTTCAGTTGCCTTGTTCACTGGATACCCCTCTCCATTCACCTAGCTAGGTCTCTTGTTCCTGGCCTTCTTGCTTTGGAAATTGGTGTAAGAGCTAGTGGTCTCTGTCAGACCCCTCTTTATGATGTTCTATTTCTGCTCTGCATCCATATCCGGACTGATGTTGTCTAGGTGCCCTTTGAAAATGATTCCCATACTGCCAAAGTCTGCCCTCTTAAAATTCACCACTCTTGTTTTTGTATTGGCAACATCCTTCCACAGGTTGAGGGAGAACCACACTGTGTGGTGGTCACTTCCCACTAGGAGGTCCTCCACCTCAATGTCTTGGACTAGCTCTCCATCCGCAAGTACCAGGCCTAGCATGTTCCCCTTCCTGGTTGGTTCCATCACTTTCTGTGTGAGGATGCTGTCCTGGAAGGCCTCCAGGAGGACTGTTCTCTGGCACTTGAGGTGGCTGGGGTGTTCCAATCCACCCCCAGCAAACTGAAGTCACCAGCCACCACTGTGTTGCTCTTACCACTAAGCCTCTTGATTTGTTCTCCCAGTTCCTTGTCCATTTCCACACTTTGGCTGAGCGGCCTATACACCACCCCCAATCTCACCTTCCTACCCTTTGAGTGCTGTAGGTGAATCCATAAGGCTTCGGCCTTGCCCTCCTCACCTCCCTTCCTGCTGCACAATATCCCCTGCTTAACATATATAGCTACCCCTCTCCTTTTCCCTTTGTCCCTGCCCCAATGGTACAGTTTGTACCCAGGGACCACTAAATGACTGAAACCTTCAAATACCTTAAAGGTATAAACAACGTGAGCACCGAGGATCTCTTAAGCCTTAGTGGAAACAAGACCACTAGGGATAACAGGCTAAAGCTGGTGGGGGGAAGGTTCTGAAGGAAGATAAGGGAGCACCTTTTCACCAAAAGGGCGGTGGCCAAGTGGAATGAGTTGCCAGAGGAGGTGGTATCCCTAAAAACATGGGCAGCTTCAAGAGGGTGGGACAGAGTAAGGGGGAAGGCTGCAGGTAGAGGTAGGGTGGATGGGGTATTTGACAAGGTTCAAGGAGGATATGGGGAAGGGGAGCAGTTCCCTCTATAAATGCAGTGGGAACTGTATTCAAGCAGACTAGATAGACCATAAAGCCTTCATCTCCTGGCACATTCATATGTTTGTATTATATCAGATATCAAAAAAATGTGGGGGAAACGGACCGCTGTTACTATTCCCATTCTAATCTGAGCCCAAAAACCTCTAAAAAGGCTGTAGCCCAGGGGCCGCTTGCTGGAGGGTGCAGTCATGTATCAAAAGTTGAGGAGGACATTCAGGGCAATTGCAGGATTTAAAAAGGGGATTTCCAATAGTCTTATGGGCTTATTGAAATGCTGGGGATGTCCCCATCATCCCCTCCAGTTGCTGGGCCTACAGTGTGCAGTGCCATGCTGTAAGAAACCAAGGTTTAGATCCAGTTCTGGGACTCTCTCTTTCGCTGGGCAGAGTGTGGCTATGTCATGATGAAAGTGATGCACTCACTTGGCAGGGAGGAGGTATTTGCAGTGCAAATACCTCCTCCCTGCCATTTGCAGCATGTCACTGTCCAGTGCCCCCCCTTCACAGCTAATGTTTAAGCATGAATTAGCAGAATCTCTGAGGTCACCACCTGTATCCCTCACAACCACAGATGGAACAATTTTCAAGAACTGCTTTAGTTAAAAGTGGCTTACTGTGCAAAAAGGGGTGATCTGAACCGAGCAGCACGCAACGACTGATGCTGCAGATCAGTTTCACAACTCTCTTCACTTCACACCCTGTTGCATTGTGGGAATTGCCACGATAGCACATAGGAGTTAAAGAACCGTTCTCAAGAACGTTTACCAAATCCCAGTCCAGGCATGTGCTGAACCATTTTTGCTACACTGGTTAAATGTAGAAATGATCTCTAGACTATATCCCTAGTGGGTCTAGAGATCAATTCTAAACAATAACTCAACAAGGGAAGTCTGGATGCTGACAAATTCAGAACTTTTAAACCATTTTAATTTTGCTGTACACCAACAAGGTTTCCAACTGTACCAATAAGGATTCTTCATACCTTATAACAAAGGGTTCTAAATCCCACTGTGTAATAAAATAAGGCTCAAACTCAGAGCGTGAAACACAACATGTGTCCCCACTCACACTGTGTACCAAGGGTTCTCATACTGTGTAACAGAATAAAAAATTCCCACTCGTACAGTGTGCCAATAAAGGGTTCCCAATCTCTCTATATACCAACAATGGTTCTCAATCACGCTGTGTACCAATGAGGGGCTCCATGTGATTTGGGCAAAAACAGTAAGGGCGAAACAATAAGGGTGACAGCATTTCGGCTAATGTAAAAATGGCAACTGTACATATGGGTGAACGCCAAAACAGCAACAAATGTTTTTCAGCGGGGGGCTTCATCCCCACACCCCCCTTTACGGAGGGCTTTGCCCCCACACCCTCCTTACTAAAATAACCAACTCTGAGGTCATAGCGCCTCAGGAAGGAGAGAAAGCATTTGTTGCCATTTCAGCGATCGCCCATATATGTTGTTGCTCTTTTGTCGTTCACCAAAATGCTGTTGCCCTTATTGTTTCACTCAAATTACGTGATACCCCCATGGTTTTAGGTCAGCTAACAGAGCTTTGTCAGGGAGGGCAGTGGGTAGTGCTTCTTTCTCAGTGAGGTGCTGACACTTTTGTAGCTCGAGCAGGAGCAGTGCTTGCCTGATAGCACCTCAAACAGCGCAGGGAGGGGGACTGAGAGTCTGAAAGGACAGTAGCAGCACATATACAGAAAACTGACAGAAGTAGTTCAGAAAAAAAAAAACGCTGCCTTAATGCTCCCCTCACAGCTAAAGCGGTTGGAGGAACAGTGCTGATTGCCGAAGTTCTGAAAGGTTAAGTTGCACCCAGCATGAACTGAATTATTTTTTAATAGGATCCATTTATTACACCATAAAAGTTAATGAGTTTATTCTGAAGGATGCCAAAAACTCCTTTTATGTTTTAATAGAGGATTAGCACCACCACACCAGTCCAACGATGGCTCATTAAACACCTTGCGCCTCAGGATCATTGCCGTCTGCTTTGCTGCACAGCCATCCACAGGGTAGAGAGCAGCCTTTTAAAAAGACAACTCTCTTTCTTCTCTGAAATCCACAGTTGCATTTGTTTCTTTAAGGCTCCGTTTCATTTAAGAAACACAATAAAGAAAAAAGCAAACCGTAGTCTATCTTTGAAGTGTTAATGCGCTATGAACATCTAAGGTAAGCACCACGGATGCCTGGGCCTGGTCTCTATTCCTTGTCATTTATGCTCCACTCTAAATTTGCGTAGTTCTGGTCACAAAAGACAGCCCTCCCCCACCCTGCCTGCCATTAAAAATAAATAAGTATTGCGTTACCTTAGTTTTTCTTGTTGCCCCTTTGACTACTAATCAAAAATATAACTAGCCAAAATCAGATTGCAGATAGCCAAAAAATTACATTTCATTAAAGATATATGATTGCATGCCTTTTAAAAAAATTCTGGTGAATTTTTAGGTAAAATGTGCCACTTACTGAAATTTCAGCTAGCAGAATCAGCAGTCAACATTGGAAATGGGGGGGGGGGATGCAGAAACCCTGAGGGCCTTTCTAAATCCTGGGCCCTTCTTCACATCCCAAGTAAAAGGTCTCTGTAAACCTTCTTACTTCTGCCATCACTATATTTCTCACATCACCATTTACCAGCTCAAATTTCTGCTTTCATTATCTCCCACCTCAGTGACCATAACACTGTTCTCATTCTGCTTTCCAGACCTCCTACTGGAGAAGCCAGAATGTGACAAATACTTCAGCCTGCCACTTGGCTGGGAAGTACATAATGTGGTTGACCATATTATCCCCCAAGTCCTTTCCTAGGGGACTTTTAGTGAGTGACTCCTGATGCTAGTCTATTATCCGGAAAAATCAGATACCCTCAGATATCACAATTTTTTGATACATCAGATTACTGATTGATCTAATCCAACTGGAGGTTGGATAATTTGATTGGGATCGGACTCATTATATCCAATACAATTATCTGGCAATGTAGCATAAAAATCCTGTGGGGAAAAAATTAGATTTCCCTCCACCACTGAAAATGTCCTCCCACCTGCACCCTCACTGTAAGGTTTCAGTAATGGCCTCTGTTCTTGAGTTCACCTGTCCCTTTCCTGTACCCACTAGCTGCAGCCTGAAGTCTCTTCTCACACCTCCTACTCAGTCTTTGAGGTCCACCTCTAATGACGCAGTCTTTTAAGGGGGTGCTTGATGGTGCCAGTCAATTAGATAAGCTGTAGTGGTAGCTGGTGGGTAGGTTAATTGGTCCCACATGATGTAGGTTGCTTCACTGCAGCCACACTAATCATTTCCCTGCCGTCATACAAACAGACAGCAGTGAACAGTCACACGGGAGGCTCTAAGGTGGAGTCAGCTGCAGTACAAAAGGAGAATATGCAATACAAAAGGAGACTATGCAATAACCTATATGTACTCATTGTACTTACAGTGTTCAAGATAAGGTGAATAGCAGCAGTCTATTTTACGCTCCACCTTTTTTTTTTGCTCCCGCTCCGGGCCGGCCTCTCCTTCAAGCCAGCTATGCCCTCCATGCCACACTGCCTTGGATCAGCCACCTCTTCACCCCATAATGCAGCCCCCACCCGGACGTAACCAGTCGCTGGGTGAGTCCCCCTCCTCTGAGGGGGAAGGCACTGAGAGGGCAGCCAGTGCCATACTTGCCCCGGGTGCTACTGGGATGGTGCATGCACTGTCCTCGGACTCGTGGCAATGGGAGCTGGCGACCATCATCCGGTCGGCTCGGGGCTCTTTTTCCCCGTTTGCTCCCTGGGGGGCATAGTGTGCCACTAACGTTAGGCTGATGCCGACGTTCACCACGCCCCACTGGTGAATGGGACCCCATGCAGTGCCATGCCCCCAGCATCCGCCAGGGGTCAGCAATTGCCGGGTCACGTCCCCGCCCCCCACACCCGAGAGAAGGCGAGCCATCATTCAACGCTCAGCCTTCTCTCCCTGGCCGGCCCTCCGGTACCCGAGTCCATTCCAGAACCCAGGTCACTGGTGTCGCAAGCGGAAATCCAACTGCTCCACCGATGGGCCGTCGACTACGCCCCCCTTTTTAAGAAACATTCTTCAGAATATGTTTCAATACTCATCCCAACACTTTGAAATGCAACACACCCCATGGAAAAGTGCTTTATAACACTGTTAATGCTTCAGAAGGAGTCACTGTTGTCCAGATTTTGAAGCACTTGGATGCATCCAAATTTTATTCTACTCCCCATATTTTGAGACTGGTGAGTAAACTACTCATACCTGCCCTTATCTGGAGCATTGTATACTCCTTGCAAAGTATCAGAGAGAGAGATAGATATTGCAAAGTTTTACTTCGTCTGCGAAGTTCCAACAAAGTTGCAAAATTCGCCCTTGCAAATAGCTTCGCAAATTGCTCACTTTGCCTATTCATATTGAGTTTTCCTGAAGAAACTGCACTTTTTTAGGTGAAGTCAGGCAACGTTATGGCGAAATTGCAACACTGCTGGTGAATCTGCAGGACTTCCGAAAAAGTGCACCTTCGCCTGCCAAAAACGTCACGAAGTCAGCACTTCACACTTCATGAATGCCACTATTCATTATTTGGATCCAGTAGAGGTGCTCAGATACCAGTCTGATGGATCCCAGCACCCTCTGACAGACAGCAGTGCTACCCGGCTGTGTGATTCAGTCCCCATCTGACCGCGACTGAATGCCGGATCCCAGGCCGGATGGAGTGAGATCCTCGGATCTGACCCTTGGATTATTGCGATCCGACTGCTGGATCCCTGATCCGACCATCGGATCCAGCAGATCTTTTGGATCCACCCCTCAGAGTGTTGGGATCCGACGGCCAGATCCCTGATCCGACCGTCAGATCCAGTGGATTATTTTTCTCATGAGCGGATCCACTTGGGATCCAAGGAGACCGGATCCATGGTCAGATGCCATCAATATCTGATGGCACCTGACATCCCGTCAAAACAGTGGTATCTGCCGGTATCCCACACCAGCGGATACATATCCGAGCAACACTAGGATCCAGATAAGGAATAGTGCATTATTCATGGTATGCAGGAAACACTATTCGTTACTTGTACACCCCTTCAGTCTGCTTTCTCCATCCAACTTTCTACACTCTGGAACAGCCACCCTCTTCTCATCCAAGTCTCTCTTCCTCCCTCCATTCTTACTGACACCCTTCACTAAAGAATGCACCTGCAGCTTGACTTCTTACTCTTCTCTCCACATTACAACAACCCATGTCCGCTCCATCCCCCTCTGCTATTTTAACTGTTTTACCCATTTTTGCCTACTCCGTGGTATAGCCCACAACTCAATGTACTTTGTAATTTTAGGCCTCAGTGGTTCTGTACAATGTCGTGCCTGACACTGGTGGCACAGTCCTTTAGTTCTCAGCCTGGCTACCCTACAACCAGTCAATGTACAGGTACACTTTTTACATTGTTTTTGCCTTTCTCTGAAATTCGTTACTTGTACTCTGATTTTATTGTACATGTTCATGCACTTATTGTATTGCTGTTTCACTCCTTGTTGTATCTCTCCCCCCCTCCCCAGGTCGCACCTGGAAACAAGCCCCGCCTCTGTGTGTCTGTTCCAGTCACCAAACTGAAATCAATCAATCAAACAATAAAAGTTCAGTGTTGTGTGCCTTTACATCCTTACACACTGTATCTCAGGGTTGCAGTAACCACAGCATAAAGCGTGACACACTGTATTTAACAACCCTAGAGATGGGAAGGAGAGACTAAAGCCGATGACCAAGCAGGGTCAGCAGCTGCTGATACAGGTAGGGAATACGGGCAGACTGGGTGGGCCTAGCGATCCTTACCTGCCGTCAATTTCTGTGTTTCTGTGTAACTCTGCCGTACCTTCACAGATCCTAGAACAGTACCCAAAGGTTTTCACATTCATAATAACCCACCATAAAGGCTGAAATCATCAGTGGTGTACATCGGGGACATGTAGAAGCTATGTTCCAATCATGAAATTACAAACCTAACACCATTCCAGGAGCACAGTGCAGAAAGACTGCTAAAAATACACCGACTGTTGTGAAAAAATGCAATATTTGAGGAAACATGCCCCCAGCCAGAGAACTCATCCTACATAAAAGGTTAATGGGCTCTTTCCGCTTGTTGATTTCCTCCATTTCCGCCACTGCTATCATCCATAATTTATTTTTATTTTAAATTTTATTAATTGGGCCCCTATTCAAGGGTGACCCGGAACATACAGCATAACCACAATAACTACGTATGTGTATATGTGTGTGTGTGTGTATATATATATATATATATATATACACACACACACACACACACACACAACACAGCAGCATTCAACAATGACGGTATTGAACCCGTTTGGGTTTTATGCATCTCTCCAAATCACGCACCTACGCTAAAACTTCAGTCACACTTCCTGCAAACTCCACTTCAGCCTGTGAACTCCAAGTGTACAAAATGGCAACTGTAGTAAACACATTTTAGGGGATCACTGCAAGGAACTGGAGACTTCAGAAGAAATCCCCCACTACTAAACGTAACGGTAGAAGAACTACTAGGAACAGGTAAAATATATAGCAGGCATACTCCTGTTTCCCTGTTTTACTTATTCTAAGAACGTTTTAAGATATAGTACACCCTTGATTACCCACCCAGCTGGAGGGTGGAAAGTTTAGGAGGGGTATGAGTAAGCATGACTTCACTGAGAGAGTAGCAGATGCATGGAACAATCTTCCAGCGGGTGTGGTGGGAGCAAAAACTGTGACAGGTTTCAAGCATGCTTGGGATAGGTACACAGGAAATCTGGTATCAAAACAGGGGGGGGGTGACTAGAGACGAGATAGGGTCTGCGGTGGCAGAATAGGCAGGGAAAAGAGGGGCAGACGAGGTGGGGCAGGCGGTCCTTATCTGCCGGCAAATTCAGTTTCTATGTTTCCACCTCCTTTCATACATGAAAAACTGGGTGGATAACCAAGGGTGGTGGATAATCAAGGGTGGTGGATAATCGAGGGTGGTGGTTAATAAGGGGCAATGGACTAGTAAACATTTTGTACAAACAAAATTTGGCAGATTATTGAGGGTGATGCATAACAGAGTGGTGGATAATCGAGGGAGCACCGTACTTTTTTTCCTTATTGTATTTTCTCCCCTTGGTGCCGTGCCAGCCCACATCTGGATGGTCTTCCCCAACCCAGCCACCAACCATCCTTGGACATACCCATGGTTACTTCCACGACTTACCCCTCATGGCAGGGTCGAAATGGCTCGCCCTTGCCCCTCTGAGGCAGGTCCCAGTTGGCGGGACCCAGTTAGATGTTCCAGGCTTGCAGGAGGTTGACCTTCATGCTGCCTGGTGAGGGATTTTTCCACTTATTTCCTCCCCTAGAACATCTGACGTGCAGTAATGCAGTGAATCCACTGACCTCCCACACCCTTCTGGGCCTCCCGACTGCCATGACATCCAGCTTCCGTTAGGTGTCAGATGTATTGTGGGAGATGTGACTCACCCACCCCATGAGAGCAGAGCAGCCCCTCAGAACTCTCAGTCCTCCCACCACCCTGATCATCCCCGAATGACTCGAACTTGCTCTCGAACCCGGGCTGCTGGCATAATGAGAAGTAGTCCTATAGCTGCGCTACTGGACCAGGTGGTTTTTAAGATAACCAAAGTAACTTCCCACTGTCCATCTGAACTTTTTAAAATGCAATACTCTGGCACAGTTTGCCTAGTCTTTAATCTTCTGTATTTATGTCACCACATTTTTTATTACCAAGGACATTTGCATGAAAAAAGGATCTCTGGATTGCAGACTTCATCTCACCCTCCCTCTTTTCTCTCTGCTGAAGTTATAATCTTCCATTTGTTCAAATTCAGTGGAAACACAAGTACCAGGGGAAGCTCCATGAAGCTAGCGGGGGTGGGGTGGGGGAGTTCAACAGAGATACCAGGAAACATTTTTTCCATGGGAAAGTGCTGGAGGAGTGTAATAAGATGCGGATAGAGGTGGTCTGTAGGGGCCAACCCATCGGTACAGTGGAGGTACTAACGCTCGCCATGCTGATGATCTGGGTTCGGGATAAGCCTGGGTCATCAGGGGCTGGCAGGGGGAATCGAACGTCCTCTAGAGGAGGAAGGGACACTATGCCGCTCTGACACTGCCACCTGTGGATGCACAAGTAGAAGTGAATGGTCAGTGGTGTAAGGGAAGGAAGGACACAGCTATTTGCTTGACTGAGGCATACATCAGCATGCCATCAGCCTGGACTTATGTCCTTGTGCTGGCATCCCTAGGGACAAGGGGAAACTAAGAGGTAAATGCCCCAACACCACAGGTGTATTACGGCCACCAGCCACGACAGTCTTGAAAGATGGTACACCCAACAACGCCAATGGTGAAAGGGTGCAAAAAAGTACATTTAAAAATAAAAAAAAAAGGAGGCAGCCTGCACGACATCAGTGGGAGAACTCAAACATGGGCGGGACAGATACAAGGGCTTGGAAAATGCCAGACAAGCACCAGAACATGGGCGTATGCCATGAAGCTTGACAGGGGAAGCTTCAGAGGGATGTGAGGAAATATTTCTTCATAGAAAGAGTGGTGGACACCTGGAACAGCCTGGCAGAAGAGGTGGTAGGGGCGAAGATAGTGGGGAGCTTCAAGCATGTGTGGGATAGGCACATGGGTATAATAAACAGAGGTGAGGGGAGGGAGGGAGGATGCCTGTGACCAAATAGGGTCCAGGGTGTAGTGTTAGGCAGGGAAATCAGGACAGACTAGATGGGCCTACCGGTCCTTTTCTGCCAACGCTTTCTATGTGTCTATGTAAATACAGTACCAAGAACCCAGAAAACTGCATTTGAGAGCACACATAAGTCATTGGGGGCCAGTGGGCAGAGGGGGGATGAGCGTCCCATGGACTGCTCTCCTTCCTTGAGCTCCCACAATGTGCCTGACACTTAGAGGCAGCTGGGTGTTGTGGCATTTGGGAGGTTCCAGTGCATCATGGCACTTCCAAATGGGTACAAAAATGGAGAAAAAACACCTTTGGTTCTGACACAAGAGACAGTCTACTGTAGACCTGGTACCACTAACCAGGCACCTTGGACATTGGATCCTGCTCCAGAGGGGCTTGACCAGCCTTGCCAAGAGAGATATGTCTAGGGGACTATGAAGATAAGTCCTGGGAACGGTGGGTGATTGCACGGGGGTACATCCCATCCAGAAAAAGGGCCAGCTGAGGGAGACGGAGAGAGAGAGGGCATCCCATCCAGAAAAACAGCCAACTGAGGGAGACTGAGAGATAAATAACAGACTGAAAGAAATAAATATAAGGGGAAATCAATATGGAAAATTAACTAAATATCTGGAATGATGTTGGAATATTATATTTTAAAACCTGTTTTCTGGATACTAAAACATTGCTTTCAAAACAATTTCTTATCAAGTTACAAAAAAAAAAAAAAAAAAATGCTTTTGCAGATCTGTTGTCACAGCAGTAGCGCTACTGCTCAAAACCCAGCGATTCAAGATCAGGAACAACACAGGCCATCAAGGGTTGACTGGTGGAGGAAGGACTGAGGGTCCCAAGGACTGCTCTCCTTCCTCGGGGATGGGGGATGCTGATCGTTTTGCATGACTACCACCTGGTGGAGATCAGATTGGAGCACAGCTGGGAGCACCTAAAAAGTGACGGGTAGCTCTCATATGCTCAGCATGCATGCATGTGTATCACTGCAGGCCCGCGTGCACGCGTCACTGTATGCCAAAATCCAAGGGGAGAAAACCGGAGGAAGGAGGAAAAGCCTGGCCCATGCCATTCTGGCACCCCCTGCAGGCTCTCACACAACTGACATGGTGGGCCACCCACCAATAAAGGGTTCTGGGTAGCTGTGGTCCAGGAGATGGTAAAGGTCGGTGACGGGGCTGGGCAGGTACCATCAAGTGGAACTGTGTAAAAGAAACAGCTGTATAGAAAAAAAACTGCCTTTCACTATGACCTTCACCTGTTGCGACGTCCTTGGTCTCCAATCTTCTCATCAGCACCAGTACCTGCATTCATCTTTCTACCCTAGGCTCCCTTGTTTATTTCACTCTATTTGTGACTCTGTCAAATGTGTTGCAATTTGCTGTATAAAAGATGCTATACACAACTGAAATGGCATTGTATGAAGGACTGATTGGTCATTTTTCTCAGGAACAATGTACTAGGACAAGTTAATTGCACACTTCTATTCAAGTTACTCGAAACAATTCTCAGCGGCTTTTCTTATGCACACTTTTATGAACAAGCATTTCAGAAATACTAAAAAAAAAAATTTATATTATGTTTGAAATTATGTGATGTAGAGGTATCTATAAGTCTGTTTTTATTGTCTCGGTTTATCCTCTGGTATGGCTGTATACCTCGCCCTGTCACCACTACCATGTCTGCTCTGGGAGCCTGGTCCAGATACTGTTCCCCCGATGCTCCCGCGATTCCCGAACTTCCCCTCCACAGGTAGGGTACCACTTTCTTCACACAGATCGAATGCAGGAGACTGGTGCCCTGGAAAGAGAGACAGGCCCACTGTACATACATATATACAGACAATGATGGTAGATAAAGGCCTCCCCACAGAGTCGAACTGGCCCACCTGGATACCTGGAAATTTCCCAGGGCCCCCCCTCTGTTGGGTTCCTGACCACCTTCTAAACTCTGAGAATCGCTGCATTTATCATCTATTTTTTAATTAAATGGAGTATTTGGGGCGCTGCAAGTGAATGCAAATGTGAGATGCAAAAACAAAGCTAGTGCATCAAATATAAGTGGAATACTGATATGAGTGCGTCACCCCAAGGCCGTCCTCTGTTGATTTTCCAGGTGGGCCCCTGTATCCACTTTCCAGGTGAACTCCCTGTACCCTACTCCAACCTTGCTCCCAGCTCATCCAGTCTACCCACCCTGCCTGACTACTCTGCTCTGTCCCCAGTGGCTGTACCACCTTTAGTTTCTAAACCCCCACAATCCTCTGACTAAGCCCACATGCCTGTTCTCCCCAGTCTTGAAGCTGCTCACCGATTTTACCTTATCACTTCCTCCGGTAGCTTGTTCCACTTGTCCATCACACCTGTCTTTAATAGTCCTCTTGCCAGTGTGAGTGAATGTTCCCTCGTTCTTGTATCTGAGCTAAGGGAAAATAAGTTCTTGACATAAACCCTGTTTATCCCCTGCAGGTACTTGTATGTTTCTATCATGTCATTCCTTTCCTTTCTCAAGCGTGCACATGCTCAAGTCCTGCAGCCTCTCCTATTATGTCATGCCCTCCAATCTTGGAGCATCATGGGTACCCTACGCTGCACTGCTTTCACTTTGTGATGCTGGCTGGGGGGGGTCCTGCTGTCATGCCAATCTCAGTGCTTGTTTAATCTAGCTTTTTCTCCTTCCACCGATGCACGTCCCCTTCCCCGGCCCAGGAGAACCACCTAACCCATCTACCAGATGCCTGCTGCCTACTTACTCTACATCTTCTGCCCATGGTGGGGCCCCAGGGGAGGTCTGCCCACACTGTGGCAAACCAAATCTGGTGGGCAGCAAAATCCATGGATCAGGGCCCTGACTGTACCCTCAGGCACCCCCCCCAGTCTGAATGCTGTACCTCCACATCATAGTCAAGAAGCACCCTCCTCTTGAGTCTATACATCCTACCTTCCCAATATGGTCAAGACAGCACCCCATCCTCCCTCATGTCAAAGCACCCTAACTCCCCAGCATGGCAAAGAGGGCCCCTCTGATTCTAAGTGCCTTACCTCCCCAGCACGGCTAAGACAGGCCACCCTCCCACTGAGTCTGGGCACCTTACCCCTCCAGCATGGCCAAGACGCCTCCCCTCCCAAGTCCAAGTAACCTACCTCCCCAGCATGGCCAAGAAGGCTTCGCTCCCCCCCCCCCCCGAGTCTAAGTGCCTGACATCCCCAGTGTGGTCAAGACAACCCCCGAGTTTGAGTACCTTACCTCTCTGCATGGCCAAGACCCCCCAGTCTGAACACCATACCTCTTCAGCATAACCAAGAAGGCCCCAGCCCCCTAAATCTAAGCACCCCACTTCTCCAGCATGGCCAAGATCCCATCAGTGTGAGCATCCCACCTCCCCAGAATGGCCAAGAAGCCCCCCCTCGAGTCTAAGCCCTTATCTCCCCAGCATGGCCAGGAAGGTCTCCTGCCCTTGAGTCTATGTGCCCTACCTCCCCAGCATGGTCAACAAGGACCCCCTTCACGTCTATGCACCCCACCTCCCTAGCATGGTCAAGACTCCATTGGCCCAGAGCTGAGAGTTGGGAACTTGGCATCAACCTGGATCTCCCATAGAATAGCACAGTGTGCAGTGGCCAGCATCACTGCACCAGGCTCCCCTGCATGTCTCAGTGTATAGTCTCTGTAGCTATCACTGCATTCTGACGCAATAAGCTCTTGAGAGGGCTGTTTGAAATTCTCAATGGGAAGAACTGATAACGTAAGAGATAAATACACACAGAAAAAAACCTACAACTGAATTCAGAGAAGGTGGGGTGGGGGTGGGGATGGAACTGGCACAGCTCGGCACAGTTTTTCACCTGTTAAGCAGGCCATGCAGTGCTGGAGCCACTTCCTCAGAGTCCTGTTCCAAAACTTGCAGACTCTGTAACGAGCAAAATATTTTACTTTCTGTTCAATAAAGCAGGGGGAAAAAATCACTTTGATAATTAGATAATTAGAACATTTGCATATCCGTAACACGTTCTGTTTGTGGACACACTGAGTAAGTTCTAATTTAGTCCACCTACTCATCTGAATATCTGAAAGCCATTATTGTTAATGAGGGAAAACAAAGCCCATGGCATAGACCAAACACAGCCAGTCATGAGGAGATGGCTAGAACGTGCCCCCCCCCCGAAACAGTCATAAGCTTATCTCTCTGTGTAGCGTTTTCAGTTCTGAGAGCACGTATACTGAATAACAAGGAATTTGGTTTTATGTAGTGCCTTGTAATACCTTCTGTATCCCAAAATACTTTTGTAACGCTTGGCTAGGAGTAGGTTAAGGAGCCTGAGTTCTGAAACGGGTGCCTGGGTTGGTAGTGGTCAAGCTAACCTGGGCACAGCCCTCCGGGACACTGTAACCTCCCCCTCCTTACTAGTGGTCAGAACAATACACAATAATCACTTTCACAATACCCCTGATACACCACACAAGTACCCACACTGTTTGCACTTACCACCAGGGCTTTCCTCTGGCTCAACCCTGGGGAACCCCTGTAAAACAAGGTTATACACAGCAAATAACAGCAGTACAGTCCTCTTGCACAAACTGGAACCACAGTCAGGGTAAATGCAAAAATAGTTAGATCTGATTTATTTAAGGGACTTGAACAAGGGAGGGGCGTAATCAGGTTAATTTGCTTAAAGGCTGTATCAATCAAACAGTTATGCATGCACTTCAGGGTCCATAAACAGTCACATACACTGGGTACACAGGTGAAGAAGAGGTGGACTAGCCAGGATCATTGCCTGGGGTAGGCTGGCATTGCAGCTGGTTGGGGTCCTGTGAGGGAAGAAAACATGCACCACACACACTAATTGTAATCCGGAGCCGGAGGGCTCAGTTCGTGAAAGAAAAGAAACAACAAGACAATCAGATGACACACTTAGATTAAGCTGTTGTTGAAGGGAGCTACGCTGATGGTTACTCACGATACCTGAGACTAGACACAGGCTGTACTAAAATTGAGACTGCAGGTGGTTGATCTGGAGTGCCAAGAGAATCAGAGCCCACACGATTCACCGAGACGTCGTTCCTGCTCAAGCGTGGAGCAGGGGGCTGATCCCCAGGCAGGTCTCTCGTCGATGTTTTCTCTGTGCAGTGGGGTAGTCCGGCAGGGCCAGTGTGGCAAGGCCCAGGCCGTATGGAGATGAACGTGTATTCAGTCTGGTCGAGCTGGATACAGCTTCCAGAAAGCAGAACACAATTCACACAGTGGAGAACCAAATCATGACCCACTATAAACACACAGCACATTTACATGTAAGGGATTCTACTATAACAGGCAAACCACTCTCCGGTCACAATCGCAAAGTCTCTGCACACACCGGGAGTTTAAAGGTAGCTGGAAATCCTGACAGGCTGATGCATTCAGCAAATCTTCTGTCTTCTTCAGGTTGATCCTGGACACAACTCAATGGCTTACTTCGTTCTCACAAACTCGGATTCAGTCCGAACTGATCCTCTTCTCCCTCTCAGGGGCAGCAGGCAGGCATGCAGGCCAAAACTCAGGCCTTTCCAAAGAGACTGACTCGAGCTTTTGCTTCTTCAGCTCCCAACTTAGATCTGCCTTAAACAGCAGGCAGCTTGGAGATTTCCCTCAGATCCAAAAGGTTTGGTTGGCTGATTCATCTGTCAGTCACAACAGGAGCTCCCCCTTCAGGTGCAAAAAGGTGCCAAAAGCCCAAAACTACAATTCCTACAGATTCTGACTCCAGACGGCTCCTGTAGTCCGGCTCCATTTTAGGTCCCACCAGTATTGATTGGTCCAATTCGGCAGTCCTGGGCCAAAGTGGTGGGGATAAACAAAACAGTCCTTGCTGCAAAGAAGGCAGGTTAAACAAACTATATTATCATTACCACTCTAAATTATTTTCAGCAAATACTTACATCTTTCAACAGAGCTCCCTCTCAGATTACTTATAACTGCAACCCAGGCAGCTCTTAAAGAGACAGTACACAGAGGCTATACAGGCACTCTCTGGCAATCACATTTAAACTGCTAAAATGCAGGACACCAGCCTGGCAGTTAGCATTTAGGCAAGCTCAAGGAAGACTTTTCGGGAACCCACATTTGTCGGGGGGGGGGTTACACTTTACAATCCGCTAGAGGGATGGGAGAGAACTTTGCTGCTATAAGATATACAGGGAGAGTCAAACAGCACAGAAACAGATTAGAGAGTCTACAAGGAGGTTAAGCCATTTACTCAGGGTCACGCAGTGAGTCGTGCTGGCTCTAGGTTGGGGCCAGATGGGGCACATGTCTTGGAAGAAACTTGCAGTGCTCCAAGCTGTGTCCCAGCCGTAACACATAACTCCCAGCATAATATAAATTCTGTCTACTACATGCCCAGTTACAAGGTCTTTGTACACTGCCTGTGTCTCAGTCATTCTTAATTCCTGGAGTTGCAACTGACAGTAAGTGGCAGTTTTGGGATTCAAACCTGGGTCTTTATGTTCAAGCTAAACACTATATGCACTAGGCTACACTGTCTCTTTAAAGAAGCTTACAACTCATATATTTGCAGCTGTGTTTCCATGTTTTTGACTTCTCCATGTTGTTTGTCTCGTAAACACTGTGACATGAATTATAAAAATATATGTACTTCCTTTTTGCATTACTTACTGAAGCTTGTTCTAATTACACGTCTGCCCTTGTAAGTGCCTACTGGTATAAAAAGTATAATTTGTCTTTTGCAATTTTAAATGGCTGCTGCCCATCAAGGTAAAGCTGTTCCTTCCATAATGCATACTATCAAATGTTGTTATTTTTTTTCTGATGGTTCTTCAGCAGAATGGAATGCTGGTCTCTCCAAGGGAGGGCTAGTGGTGTTAACATGTCCATGATGAAAATAAGTTGGTTTAACTATTTGGGGGTGGGAGAGGAGTATACCATGATATGTCCTCCGAGATCTCTCTTATGGTTGTAAGTGGTCTCGAGCATTTTTTGGAGAACCAAAGGTTAGCGAGTCTGATACCCAGCAAATGTAAGTGAGACCACTCTTACAACCATTAGAGTGGTCTCAGAGGGTATATTAATATGTAACTGATCAAGTGTGAACTATAATATATTAAAAATGTAAATATCCTCCCCGAACGTGCCCGTTTCCAAGGCACCTGCATGTAAGACTCATTTTGCGCAGGGAAAGGGAGTGCTGTGATCGGTCAAGAGTACTACCTCAATATATAATAAGAAGTTTAGATTTTTCAAGAGCTGCTGATGTTAACATGAAAATTTTGAAACTGTAATATTTACTTGCACACATGATGGCATGTATGTCATCTACTGCTCTTCCCCGTATTCTTCATTATTAAGGAATAAAAATAAGAGGCCCACTTTTCAATGGGGTGGGGGGCAGCATAAGATGTAATTGTGACAGTTTACACCTTCAGATGTTTGTGCTATTTTCAAAGTTATCTGGAGCTTGCAGGATTCCCCTGCATGCAAGCTTGCACACTATAATGGCAGCTGTTTTACATTCCAAGCCACAAACACGGCACAAAATGGGACATGGAGCCCTAGGTGATAGATGCCTTTATGGATGCCCATCAAAAATATATAATAACATTATATTTCTGCCAATATATAGTACTTCATACGTAAATTATAAATCATGTCTGTGACTTCAAGCAGTCAGCGATCAGAACCTCATCACCTCTTGCCTGCATGTAGTCACTGTACTGCGCAGCAATCTTAAAAGTGGAATGTGACATTTCAAAGGTGGGGAGAGGAGCATTTCAGAAATTTTTTTAAATAAGAAAAGAATGTAAAACTTACTACAAATCACTCTAGCCAACTCAAGTGATTTATAATAAGTTTAAAGGTACTGCGCGAACTTAGGTACAGCTATCTCAGAAAAGAACTAGGGGGTGGTGCTTCCGATGCATTCTGGTATAATGGTTTGTAACAAGTTTAGAGAGGCTTTCTTCAAATTTGTGCACCGGCTGTACTACCCTCCAGTTATAGTACACAGAGCCCACCCGTCAATCTCTCCTTTATGTGGACGTTGTGCTGTAGAGAAAGGCACCTATATACACTGTTTCTGGACCTGTCCAGTCTTAAAGATTTTTTGGGAGGAAGTGGTTTCGGAGGAGGCAAAAATGTCAGGGAGGAACTGGAAAGAGACCCTTTGCCATGTCTATTTGGAGTGGAGGAGGGGGTGAGTGGGTGCCTCTATCCAGATGGATGAGAACTCTGTATGTGTTTGCCCGCCACTGCATACAAAATATGTGGGTCTCCCAGATTAAACCCACAATACAGCAGTGGTGTGCCCTAACACTGCAGAACCTATCATTGGAAAGACTCACCATAGTAATCCGGGAGAGGGAGGAATGCTTTATTCAGAGCTGGTCTCCATTCTTATCTTGTAACATGGCATGACTTGCCTAGGTCTGAGGGAGGAAGCGAATAGGACGGGGGCGGTCATGGGACGGCAGCCGAAGTGGGTATTAACCCAGCATATATGCCGTGCCCACTTCGGCAGTACCGTTGGCAGCCAGACCCCCTGCCTAGCAGCACTGATATCGAGGTCTGGAGAGACAGGAGCACCAACACCTGGAGTGATCCGCTGGCGGAAACCGGCACGGAGGAGCAGTACTCGCGGCGGACATCCGCGAGAGGCAGCCAACCAGAGCGAGGAGCAGGAGCGAGAGCCAACCTGGAGCAAGGCAGCACCGGGCAATGTGCGGGAGGGAAAGAGGAAGGAAGCCCCAGGATGCACAGCGCGAGACTGAAGCCGCTCAGACTCCTCACGGAGACCTCCCGGGCGCTCATCACTGAGAACAGCCGCACCAAGTGGTACAGGGTCTTGACTGAGAGTTGGCTGCACAGATGTCGCGACTCAGGGACCAGCAGGTAAGGACCGCCGGTACCTATCGAGGCGTGTGTACCATACTGTGACAGCAGAGCACAGGGTGACGGTCGCGCAGCCCTCCTTGTGCGCTGTTTGTCTAGCACACTGGGACCGCTCAGATGCCTCCACCACGACCAGCGGCTATGTTACAAAAGCATTAAGCCACTCGTCGGTGTGCTCTAATCGCGATTGATGCGGGGGCGGGTGGTAACCCTCGGCCATGGGCCTCGGGCACGCACCCCCCCCCATGCATCAATCCAGCATTAGAGCACACCTCCATTGTGGCTTAATGCTTACTTCATTAAGCCCAGTGGAGAACATGGTGCTCAGGAGAGGGTTAGGTGGGTAAGGATCTCAAGGACCTGGGAATTCCCACAGGCTTGCTGATTGTGAGAGCTGGGGACTTTGTGTCCAATGGACCTCATGTGTGACAAATATATATCATTTGTACAGACGAGCCTAAGAATTTGTTATAATGTGATTTTTAGAGAGATGAAATGAACACACTGTTTTTTCTTCTTTTTCTATTGCACCTGATTGTTTGTCTTTGTCTGTAGTAGTGTTTCCTTTTTTTTTCTCTATGTCTGTTGTGTGCTGTGTAAAATTAACTTTGAAAACTCTAAATAAAGACATTATACAAAAAAAAAAGTTACTGCACAAGATTTCTGTTATGGTATAGGATCATCATCTCGCACAAGTTAGGCTGAGAGACCTGCTCAGCTTCGCAGTCCCTTCAGCCATGGTGTGCCAACTAAGAAGGGGGCTGTGGGGCTCAAGCTCCCCAAAGTTCACCAAGTTTCCTCCATAAACTGGTAATGTGTGCCTCCACCAAGACCCCTGCGCATGGGCGGCAAACACAGCGCAGAGGAATGTTATGCCTGGTAACACCAGATGTAGTGTTTCACAGCGGTTGCAAGCTCCTGCAAATTGTGGATCTGGTCATAAAACGAGTCCGTGTCTGAAAATAAATGTGCATGTGGAAAAACTTGCAGGTGTGCTAGAGAAGCCCAACGCACACACAGTTTCTGCCACTCATGTGCATTTTTTATTCTCTTTAAAAAATCCAGCCCCTGACCTATAATTAAGTCTCCTCCGGCAAAAATAAAAGTCAGCACCCCCCATTCTCACCCCACGTACAAGAAACGGTGTCTTATACCACACAAGATTTTGCACACCACCTTTAAACTTTTACTAGTGGAAGAAGATGACACCTTAGAGACAAATCTGCTGTTTTGAGGCAAACGTCCTAATAAAAATGCAGTGGAGGCAAGCACATAAATATGAAATATAAGAAAAATTAAATTGACATATGTTTTTCAATTTGCTTCCTGAAGTATCGGTAGCTACTATAGCTGTCAACTTGTTGTTCTGCCACAAGGCAAAGTGCTTTTTAATATAATACTATGATTTTTTTTTTAAATAAAGAGGAGAGGACAGAAACATGAATGTAAAAAGATTGTTCTGCGTATATGGAACATTGTTCTCTGTTTAGAGCCGGCACTCAATAAGGAAAATGATGGGGGGAGGAGGAATCACAGCTGAAAGGCGCTGTGTAGAGAGAGAGAACAATACAAACTAACCCTACAGCGCTCTGCACTATGTTTACACAATAGCATTGATTCCATTTTCCACTATAATTATAAAATGGAATATTAAACTACAGGACATTTTCTGCCTAACAATAAAAGGAATAAAAATACAATAAGCAACATGTGGGTAACTAGAGGCTGTCTGAACTAGAGACACAGGAAACTGTTGGCAAAAAAAAAAAAAGACAACTGTTGTCATTTTGCAGAGTAATACAGATATAGGCAGGAACCCTGCTCTCTGATGGAAGCCCTAAAAATGTAAGAAAGTGCTGTTAGTGGTTTTGAAAGCGAGACACCTTTCTTAGTTCCTAGCAAACAACAGAATATAATGACATTTTGTTGTAAATATATCTTCTCATACACAGACGTTCAAAGTGTTTTACAAAGCAATGCGGTAGATACTGGTAGTACACGGACAATATGGGGTAATGACATATATATATATATATATATATATATATATATAAGCAATAATGTATGACAAGGAACGGGATCGTGTAGAATTACTGCACACCCAGGGTGTACTACGTAGCACAAGGCTGAAGGCAGAGGGCCTTTACACAACCCCCCCCAATGCCCTGGAGTGGGCTATTGTGCTTATAACAGGGTTTTAATAGTTAAAAAAATAAGAAAAAAGTAAAATGCGAACCATGTGGTAGTTATAAAACAGTACGGCCATATGACCCATTTTAACCTATTAGAATGCTTACTTGAGCCAACCCATTTTATTAAGCCTAGCAATATAAGGTCTGAAGGCATTCTGTGCCCATCATGTCTGTCCCTCCTCCCCCGCTTCATAAGCAGGTATGAATATGCATGCTGTATAAACAGGTACTAATTTGTAGGGATTTCCTTACCTGCTCTACTACCCAGGGTACCCTGTGATTCCATCCATAAGAAGGAATTTGTCCAGGCTTACCTTGAATGCCTGCACTGTCTTCCTGTCCACTGTCTCCTCTGGTAGGCTATTCCAAAGGATCACCACCCTCTGGGAGAAGAAGAGCTTCCCAACGTTATCCCAGAATTTTGAACGGACCTGAATTAGTATCCATTAAACATACCCAAATAAATGCTTAAATAACTATTGCAAAAAGGAAAACATTGGTTTCTTTAGGAACGGGGATACATTTTAGGGACATGGTAATTTGTTTTCAGCTGATGGCCTACATTTAAACAGAAGGGGATCAAAAATGTTGGATGTTATTGCACGTGCCATTAGGAACCATTTAAGCTAATTAAACGGGTTATGGGGTGTGCACATGTCCACTATAGTAACCGGCGTGGACAAGATGTGCAGGAACTGTTCTGAGATGGAAAGTATAGACAACTGCACTGAGGTGTTAGGTGTTAAGAAAAGAATGAAAGAAAACCTGTGCGAGTCTACATCATTTTTTCATTAATCTTTTTCTCTCCTCCTGTCCCCAGGCAGCCCCCACCCACTGGACACCCCATCTCCCGTGACCCCCACATTCACTGGGACTTACCTTCCCCCAGGGATTGCCCCCCGGTAGGATTGATGGGGTTTCCCAAACCACATCGGAGAAGGATTTAGTTCCTGGCCGACAAGCTCAGTTAGTCAGGTGCAAGAACTGCGAGGGTCCAGCACTATCCTGCCGCTGGTGACTTTTTCCTTCCTATGATTTTCTGAGAGGCATGGTATGCATAGATGCCAGGACGTGTGCTGCATTCTCCCGTGTATCACATGTTAGCTTCTGTTACCCCCCCCCGCCCTCTATGCAGTCCCGGGTGCCATCCCACCAGCTTCCGCTAGAGGCCAGGTGATCGCTGAGCTCTGCCAACCCTCCCCCCCACAATAGGAGAGTGGTCCATCACGTACTCGATCCTCCCCCTCCCGGTCGGCCCTCCAACGCCCTGCATTCACTTCCAAACCTGGGTCATCAGCGCCATGAGCAGTAGCGTTACTGCTGCGCCAGCGGGACGGCCCCAGGAATGTATATCATTAAATGTGAGGAACTTAAACAGTATTATAAAATCTGAGCTAGAAGCATTTACTCATGATTATAGACCATGGGAGCATCATGTCAATCGATTTCAGTTTTATTGCATATGGCTAAAGAGCCTTCACAAAATAAGCACTGCAATCAACAATCAACATTCATATTACAAAAACATATGTGACAGACATAAAAATAATTTAGATACTAATACAATATTTAAAATAACTGTCTAAATAAGTGCGCATTAAACACAACAGATAGAAAATAAATATCCTATACTTTATTTCATTTATGTTATACATATCCTATTTCTTATCTTATTAATTGAATTTAAATATTAAGCTAGTCTTTCCACTGACCATGCATCTTTGGTGTGAAATAATATGTTCATTAACATTGATTTATCTATCTGATATGTATCATTTATAAAGGGGCACAACCAGTATCTCCTTTGACTACCATACCATGAACAATCCCATAGTATGTGCACTAGAATTTTCCTCTCCCTCTTTACTACAATCACATTCCCCAGTCAAGAAACCTTCCTTTTTACATCAATAAGATAACATATTACTTTTGTAACCCCTAGGTGGTGCTATCCCAAGGGCTACTACCCCTACCTGCTTGGCTAGTAGCAGGTTAAGGGGCCTGAGTTCTAAAATGGGTGCCTCCACTGGTCAAGCTAACCTGGGCACAGCCCTCTGGGACACTGTAACCCCCCTCTTTTCCCTCTAATGGCCTGAACACTGTACAATAATCACTTTCACAATACCCCTGGTACACCACACAAGTACCCACACTGTTTGCACTTACCACCAGGGCTGGTTCCTCTGGCTCGACCCTGGGGACTCCTGTAAAACAAGGTTATGCACAGCAAATAGCAACAGTACAGTACTTTGAGTACAAACTGCAACCACAGTCAGATTACATGCAGAAAAAGATAGAGCTGATTTATTCAGGGGACTTGAAGAAGGAGGGCAAAATCAGGTTAATTAGCTTAAAGGTTATATCAATCAAGCAGTTATGCATGCGCTTTGAGTGCCCTCCCCCCACATAGTCACACCTCTGGGTACCCAAGTGGAGAAGAGATGGGCTAGCCAGGACTGTTGCCTGGGGTTGGCCAGTGTTGCAGCTGGTTGGGGCCCTGTGGTGGAAAACACAACATGCACAGTGCACAATATCTGTAATCCGGAGCCAGAGGGCTCAGTTCCTAAAGGAAACGAGACAACAAGACACTCAGATTAAGCTGTTGTTGCAGGGAGCTCCCCTGGTATTTACTCACGATACCCAAGACTGGACACAGGCTGGATGAAAATCGAGACTGCAGGTGGTTGATCTGGAATGCCAAGAGAAGCAGGGCCCACACAAGTCACAGAGGCGTTGTTCCTGTTCAAGTGTGGAGCAGGGGGCTAATCCCAAGGCAAGTCTCTCGTTGATGGCTTCTCTGTGCAGTGGGTAGTCTAACTGGGCCAGTCTGGCAAGGCCCAGACCGCATGGAGACACATTCGGATGCAGTCTGTTTTGGGCTGGATACAGCTTCCAACAAGCAGAACACAGTTCACACAGTGGGGAACTAACTCACAACCCACTAGCAGCTCATAGCACATTTACATGTACAGGAATTCTACTGTACCAGGCAAAGCGCTCCCTGGTCACAATCGCAAAGTCTCTGCACGCACCAGGAGCTTAGGGGTAGCTGGAACTCCTGACAGGCTGATCGCATTCAGCAAAATCTTCGGTCTTCTTCAGGTTGAGCCTGGCCCACTTCAGTAGCTTACTTTAGTCACACAAACTTGGATTTAGTCCAAAATAATTTTCTTCTCTCCCTCTCAGGAGGAACAGCAGGCAGACATGCAAGCCAAAAACTTAGCCTTTTCACAGTTCTCCCATGCAAATCCACTCAGGATTGCTGCTCAGAATCACTTCAGCTCTTTCTTCCTCAGCTTCCAGCTTAGATCTAACTGAAAAATGCAAGCATCCCAGGACTTCCCCAAGATCCAAAAGATTTAGTTGGCTGATTTGGCTGTCAGTCAAAGCAAGAGCTCCCTCTTCAGTTGCAAAAAAGGTACAAAAAGTTCAAAACTACAATTCCTACAGATTTTGACTTCAGACAGCTCCTGTAGTCTGGCTACATTTTAGGTCCCACCAGAACTGACTGGTCCAATTTGCAGTCCAGGACCAAGATAGTGGAGACAAATAAAATAGTCCTTGCTGCAAAGAAAGCATGTTAGACAAACTACATTATCATTATCACTCTAAATGATTTTCAGCAAATATTTACATCTTTCAACAGAGCTCTCTCTCAGATTACTTATGCTGCAATCAGGCAGCTCTTAAAGAGACAGTATACAGAGGCTATACAGGCTCTGGTAATCACATTTAAACTGCTAAAACGCAGGACACCAGCCTGGCAATGAGCATTTAGGCAAGCTCAAGGAAGACTTTTTGGGAACCCCCATTTGTAGGGGGTTACACAGTTCCCTGCCTGGGAAAACCTGGCATCCACGCCAAGTCTATACCATCATAACATTGAAACTGCAACATATACAAGACATTTATACCATTAGCATGCTATACAAGTACTATCTGAGTCATCAATTGGCATAACGTGTCACTTTACTATACATTTCCAATGTACTTCACTATATCATTTCCATTCTGACAATACATTATGCATATTTCACACAAGTAAATTGAACATTACTATACAGAATCATGTAATAACTTCTTGTACTTTAAACAATGCAAGAGGGGACCCTTCCCTATCAGCTAACTTGGGGCTGGATGGGGCAGGGGCACCATGGTGAGAGGGCAGAACAAGTAACCTGGAATGGGCCATCAAGCTCAGTTTGGGCAGTGAGCTCTGAGAGGCATAAACACCTTTGTGGACTACATTGAGAGGCAAATCCACTGATCTCCTGGGGGAATCGTAACTGAAGCGCACAACTGGCTTGACAGCTCGGCCAGTCTTTCTGGGATGAACAACCACAGTCTCTGTACTTTCAGCAATGGTCTTGGAGCTTTCACCACTTGTGAGGGGTGCCTCTGCATGAAGGGGAATGTCCAAGCTGGGAGCACTGTCAGCCCCTTGCTCTGTAGTCTCTGTTTCTATAACACTTGGCTTATTTTGAGGACACTCTGGCACTGAAGGGGGGCTGTCAGCACTCTCATAGTGTTCCTCAAGTTCTGGCATGTCACCAGAAAGACTCCTACCATCAGCCTCTCCTTCAGGCAAATCATACAGTTCAACAATACACAAAGACTCAGCATCCTCAGACGTGATACTTTGTACTTCACTTTCAGGGAGCATTGGCTCCAAGGATGATTCTGGTGGGTTAGGCAGTCCAGAAGGTCCAGCTTCATCCCCATAATTCAACATAGGATTTCCACGAAACAACTGACTCAGTTCATATGAGGAGTAATAGGCATTACCACACTCACTGTCATCCGAGTTAGACTGGCAGTCACTATCATTCTGGGCCTGCTGTGGGGGAAGTCTTAAATCGGCAACCACGGGGGCAGGCTGACTCCGTTTCTTTCTTGCAGCAGCATGAGTCACTGGTCCAGGGGAAACAATCTCAGCAGGTTCAGCCTCAATTATAACTTGACCAATAGGTAGCAAGTGGTTACAGTGAATGGTCTTGACAGCTTTGGAGTTATTTTCTGGGCGCACTTTGTACACTGGCAAATCATCCAACTTTCCAACTATGACATGAGGAAGATGGTGCCATCAATCAGCAATTTTGTGTTTACCATGCAATTCTAAATTTCGCAACAACACACGGTCTCCAGACCTAAGCTCTTGAGCCTTTACTTTTCTATCATGTCTCTCTTTGTTGGCTAGATTTCTTTTGGTGACCATTGTCTGGGCCAGTTGATAGGCATGGTTCAATTGAGCTTTAAATTTTTGTACACATTGCAGGTAATCTTCGGCTCGGACCCCATTGGGAGAAACCCCAAAACAGACATCAACAAGCAGCCAGGCCTCTCTCCTGAACATGAGGCGGTAGGGAGAGAACCCGGTAGCATCATTCTTCGTGCAATTGTATGCGTGCACCAAGGTGGTAATCTGCTGGCTCCATTTATGCCTATCTTTTGGATGGAGGGTGCCTAGCATGTCTAACAGGGTGCAGTTAAAGTGTTCTGGTTGAGGATCCCCCTGCAGGTGATAAGGGGTGGTTCTTGACTTTCACCCCCCCCCATAGAGAGAGCATTTCTTTGATTAGCCAGCTCTCAAAGTTCCGGCCCTGATCAGAGTAAATTCGCTGGGGGGGTACCATAGCAGACGAAGAAATTTTCCACTAGCACCTTGGCCACGGTAGATGCTTTTTGATCTTTGGTGGGAAAAGTTTGTGCATACCGTGTGAAATGGTCCGTAACCACTAACACATTGCCAATGTTTCGCTGATCAGGCTCTAAACTCAAGAAGTCTATGCAGACTAGTTCCACTGGGGTGCTGGTAGTAATGTTGACAAGGGGGGGCAGCCCCCTGAGGTAGGGCTTTTCTCTGCAGGCTGCGACTACAAGTCCTTACATTGTGCTCAACATCGGCCCCCATCTTGGGCCAGTAGAATCGAGATCGTACTATGTCAAGGGTCTGGTCAATACTGAGGTGGCCCATATGATTGTGGAGGGACCTCAGTACCAAATCTTTGAAGGCTGTGGGCAGGACCAGTTGTTGCTTGCCTATTTGGCCATCCTGATCTACAGTCTCTCTATACAACAACTGATTAAGCAGCTTCAACCTGGGGCCTTCTTAAACAATAAAGTGGTTCGCAGATCAGAGGAACGCAACTTGGACACATCTTTTCCTGCATGAAGGGCGTCAAGTGCTGGCTGAATCATAGGATCTCGGGATTGAGCCCACTGAATGCTGTCATTGTCAAAGTGAGGTAGTGCACTAATATCTAGAGCAGAGAAGTGGCAATATGCAGCCAGTATGCAGGTGTCAGAGGGGCCCACGCAATCTACTAAGCAGTCCGCTGTGTCCGTAGACATCTGTTCATTTCCATCAAACTTTTGGCACAATGCTCGGATGTCAGTTTCAGACAGCCTGACCCAGTCACCCCTGGAAATGGCGTTAGCATCAATATGATTCAGGCCCAGTCTGTATTCGACAGCAAAATCATATGCTGACAATGCAGAAAGCCACCGGTGCCCCGTGGCGTCTAACTTAGCTGAAGTCTGTACATAGGTCAACGGGTTATTGTCAGTCCTCACCAATATTTTCGCCCCATAGAGGTAAATATGAAACTGGTCGACAATTGCTCATTTTAACACAAGGAACTCCAACTTGTGCACAGGGTAGTTTCACTCTGATGGGATCAAGCACCTACTGGCGAATGCCACTGGTCTCAAACCATCCTCATGGTCTTGATACAGTACAGCTCCTAGACCCTGCAGACTGGCATCAGTGTGCAGCACATAGGGTTTGGTGGGATCAGCATAAGCGAGGATGGGGGCATGGGTGAGCTGGTATATGACTTTGTGGAAAGCTGTTTCACAGTCAGGCATCCAACAGGACCAGAAAAGTTCACCTGGGCGGAAATATGCTTTGTCTGGTTCTTTGACGGACCATTTTTTGTATTTTTGATTGGTAGAAGGGTAACCCTGGGTAAGATTCAAGAGTGGCCGAATCACTTTGGAATAGTCCTTTATGAACCGGTGGTAGTAGCCACAGAATCCCAGGAAATGTTGTAATTCTTTTAAATTGTGGGTCTGGGGCCAAGTAGTCAAGGCTTCAACTTTACTAGGATCAGTCTCTATCCCCTCTGTAGACACTGTGTGTCCCACATACTTCACAGAGGTTTGGAAAAACTGGCACTTGTCGATGGACAGCTTGAGGCTGAAATCTTCCAGTCGGTCTAGTACTTTGAACAGTCAACTCTCATGTTCCTCTAGGGAGCTCCCAAACACAATGACATCGTCCAAGTACACCAGGCATTCCAGCAAATTCATGTCTCCCATCGCTCGTTCCATCAGTCGCTAGAAGATGGCTGAGGCACCCGATATCCCCTGTGGCATTCTCAAGAATTCGTAGAACCCCAACGGACAGATGAAGGCTGTCTTCTCACGGTCCTCCGGAGCCATCGGAATCTGGTAATATCCACTGCGAAGATCCAACATTGAGAACCATTTGCTCCCATTCAAACAATCCAGAGCATCTTGTATACGGGGCATGGTGTATTGATCGGGGATGGTCCGCCTGTTGACGATCCGATAATCCATACACATTCGTACTGTTCCATTCTTCTTACGCACAACCACAATGGGAGAAGCATATAGGCTCCTGGATTCTTGTATCACACCAGCTGCAAGCATTTCCTGCAAGTGTATTCTCACATTGTCTATGTCTGCAGGGGCTAGGCATTGAGACCTCTCTCGAAATGGCCGTTCATCGTGCAGGCGTATGTGATGCTCTGCACCCTGGACACATCCCATGTCCCATTCCTTTAACAAAAACACTTGATCTCTCCGGGCAAGTTTCTGGCTAATTCTAGTCTTCCATTCAGCTGGCAATGGGGAGTCACCAAAATCAAACAGGTCAGGAGTCACTCTGTCTTGCCAGGGGGCTTGTTGCTGGGCAACACTGCAGTGTCTGCACAGTGTACCGTAGCTAGGGTGCATCCTCTGTTCACCCAGATCTCCCGATCTGACACATTGTGAATCTGGACTATCACTTGTCGTGTATAGGTATGAGCACGAGCTGGCAAGATGCTGGGCTTAACCAATAATCCTTCTGGCAATTTTCCATCGCCTGGCACGTCCAACATCAGTATTTTGTTCTTGACATCTTTGCGAAGGCGGATCTCCCCTTGAACGGTACACTGGGCGTTAGGGGCCAGTACCATTGAATCAGGATCCTTCTTCCACACGACCCCTACCTGTTCATCCTGGTCCACTCCCTTGGGGTTCTGTTGCAAATCATAGGCCCTCTTGATCAGAGTGGGAATTCTTAGGGCCCTCCCAGTCCGTCGCCCTTGTTTCTCGCGATAGAGTTGTGCCAGTCTTCTAAACATATGGGCGACATATGGGCGTTGGTCCCAATTAACAGGGGAACCCCATCATACAGTCCAGTAGGGGGACACACTGAGGCCAGTGTCTCGACTTGCTCCTCTACACCAGTTACAACTGCAGGAAATGACAACCAGAGGCGGACATATCCTAGGTAGGGATAAGACTTGTCGCTCAACCCCCACACATGTAGGCCTTCCAGGGATTGTAAGGGCACAGCAGGTAAGTGTTTGTCACACCAGTCCTTAAATACAATGGTCACTTGCGACCCACTGTCCACAACAGCCCGAGTAGGAATACCATTCACAGCCAAGGTAGTCTCCATTGAAGGGCCCACTATTTTGGACCAGTCTGGAGGGACAGCAGCAGGGGCCTGGACAGATGATTTACCCACATAGGGATTTGAGTTACTACTTCTTGAACCCTCACTGCAGTCATTTTGGGTACTCCTCGACCGCTGATTCGTTCTCCGAAGCTCGCCTTGAAGCCTGTATACAGCTTTACCTAGGTCTTTTGTGGACCGGCATTCTCTCTTCATGTGCCCATCCTTCTCACAATTATGACAAAATATGTCTTCTGGGATTTGGGATGGCCGAGGCGTCACACTGGGAGCTGGTACTACCAACTGAAAACCTTGGTGCCATCTTTGTTTGCTGTGTGGTGAGCATTTGGAGACATCTCGTCAATTCTCTTACTTCCATAGCCAAGACATCGAGTTTCGAGCTGCTGTCAGCAGGAGATGCCTGTGTGGACTCCCCCACCCCCATAGCAGATGCAGCTGGATAAGGGTCGGTGCCTGTACTTGCAGGAGTGGCCTTCATAAAGAGACTGTTTTTTGTTTCCCTGAACTCCCTCAGCAGTTCATCCTATGGTGGCACACCCTCATTGGTCCCCACTTCGGAAGGGCCTTCCGATGCTGTGATCACTTGGGCTGCACTCACCCTAGAATTATAATCCCCTCTTCATCTTCAACCTCCCGGAGTTCTTTTATCAAGTCACAATAGTCTGGTGGGTTGCCCCTTCTATCTGGGAGCATTAATTGAAGGAGCTGTAATTCAGAATGCTTTGCATGTTGCAGTATGTGCCCCAACCTCACATGGTTTAAGTCACTGGCGGCTACCCCACCTTTTCGGTAAGCCTTCTGCAGTGTTCTTTCCAGACGAGTAACATATGCAGACAAACTTTCCCTGGCCATTGTTTTGTATCTTGGAATTTCCATATCAAGTTCTCCCTGACTCAATGCTCCCAAAATTGTTCTCGAGTGCAGATAGGTACTTGGGCAGATGCATCAGGGTTTTGGACCTCAGAAATTTAATGGTTCTAGGGAAGGGACCTCAAACTTTCTATGATCTTTTCCATTTCTCAGCCTCCACACACTGCCATTCAGGTACCAAAGGGGCAACATAATCTATCCAGGTCTCCCAATCATCCTCCCTTGGGGGTGGAGAGTGTGCGGAGAAGATTCTAACCTTCAGTGGAAAGCCGTGACTAATGGCAGATACAGACTAAGGAGCCAGCATTGGCATGGCACAGAAGGAGGGGCGAATCGGGTGCTGGGCGGGAGGGGTGTTGGAGAGGAACACCCCCAGGTGGCAGGAATAGTTTTTTTTAAGTCCTCCACAGTTTTCCCTTCCCCCAACAACAACTTAGCAAATTTCTCCTCAAAAGTCTCAGATAGTGGGGTGACTCATTCTCCCCGGGGTTTTTACTGTCTTTAGTTATCACTCTCCAGGCAGTGAGGGCTCCTTCATGGGTGATAGTCCGTGGCACTTTGGAACTGTCTACTGGGTCCTTACACTCTACTAACGCCATGAAACTTTGGGCGAGCAGATTAGCCTGTCGACCCACCACCACAGGGTTTTATAAACATTCAACCTTGGAAAGTACTCCCTCTACAGTGTCCTTATTGGTACCCAAGGGAATATCCAGGATGAGTATAGCATTTTGGGGGTCGATCTCCTGCCCAGTACACCACCCCATCAACTGGTATACAGCCACTTCTGTTAGGGAAGCCATTTATTTTTAACAGCAATTCACAAATTTGGCCACTAGGGGATGCTAATCCCAGCGGTGAGCCTCCAAGATGCAACCCCTAGGTGGCGCTATCCCAAGGGCTACTAACCCTGCCTGCTTGGCTAGCAGCAGGTTAAGTGGCCTGAGTTCTGAAACGGGTGCCTCCACCCAGAGAACAAGGTTGGTAGTGGTCAAGCTAACCTGGGCACAGCCCTCCAGAGCACTGTAACCCCCCTCTTTTCCCTCTAGTGGCCTGAACACTGTACAATAATCATTTTCACAATACCCCTGGTACACCACACAAGTACCCACACTGTTTGTACTTACCACCAGGGCTGGTTCCTCTGGCTCGACCCTGGGGCCCCCCTGTAAAACAAGGTTATGCACAGCAAATAGCAACAGTACAGTACTTTGAGCACAAACTGCAACCACAGTCAGATTACATGCAGAAAAAGATAGATCTGATTTATTCAGGGGACTTGAAGAAGGGAGGGGCAAAATCAGGTTAATTAGCTTAAAGGTTATATCAATCAAGCAGTTATGCATGCGCTTTGAGTCCCCCCACCACAGTCACACCTCTGGGTACCCAGGTGGAGAAGAGATGGGCTAGCCAGGACTGTTGCCCTGGGTTGGCCGGCGTCGCAGCTGGTTGGGGCCCTGTGATGGAAAACACAACATGCACAGTACACAATATTTGTAATCCAGAGCCAGAGGGCTCAGTTCCTAAAGGAAATGAAACAACAAGACAATCAGATGACACACTCAGATTAAACTGTTGTTGCAGGGAGCTACCCTGGTATTTGCTCACGATACCCAAGACTGGACACAGGCTGGATGAAAATCGAGACTGCAGGTGGTTGATCTGGAATGCCAGGAGAAGCAGGGCCCACACGAGTCGCAGAGGCGTTGCTCCTGTTCAAGCGTGGAGCAGGGGGCTGATCCCCAGGCAGGTCTCTTGTCGATGGCCTTTCTGTGCAGTAAGTAGTCTGGCTGGGCCAGTCTGGCAAGGTCCAGAAAGCATGGAAACAAATTCAGATGCAGTCCATTTCGGGCTGGATACAGCTTCCAGTAAGCAGAACACAGTTCATACAGTGGGGTACTAACTCACAACCCACTAGCAGCTCATAGCACATTTACATGTACGGGAATTCTACTGTACCAGGTGCTCCCCGGTCACAATCGCAAAGTCTCTGCACACACTGGGAGCCTGGGGTAGCTGGAACTCCTGACAGGCCGATCGCATTCAGCAAAATCTTCGATCTTCTTCAGGTTGAGCCTGGCTCACTTCAGTAGCTTACTTTAGTCACACAGACTTAAATTTAGTCCAAAATAATTCTCTTCTCTCCCTCTCAGGAGCAGCAGGCAGACATGCAAGCCAAAACTTGCCTTTTTCACAGTTCTCCCATGCGAATCCACACAGTATTGCTGCTCAGAATCACTTCAGCTCTTTCTTCCTCAGCTTCCAGCTTAGATCTAACTGAAAAATGCAAGCAGCCCAGGACTTCCCCAAGATCCAAAAGATTTGGTTTGCTGATTTGGCTGTCAGTCAAAGCAAGAGCTCCCTCTTCAGTTGCAAAAAAGGCACAACAAGTTCAAAACTACAATTCCTACAGATTTTGACTTCAGACAGCTCCTGTAGTCTGGCTACATTTTAGGCCCCACCAGAACTGATTGGTCCAATTTGCAGTCCAAGACCAAGATAGTGGAGACAAACAAAACAGTCCTTGCTGCAAAGAAAGAATGTTAGACAAACTACATTATTATTATCACGCTAAATGATTTTCAGCAAATAGTTACATCTTTCAACAGAGCTCCCTCTCAGATTACTTATGCTGCAATCGGGCAGCCCTTAAAGAGACAGTACACAGAGGCTATACAGGCTCTGGCAATCACATTTAAACTGCTAAAACACAGGACACCAGCCTGGCAGTGAGCATTTAGGCAAGCTCAAGGAAGACGTTTTGGGAACACCCATTTGTAGGCGGGTCACACCTTCACACTGATCAAATTTGTAATTAGACATTAAAGATCTTAATTTTGGATCTGTGAGGATTTCCAGATATGGTTTAAACCCAAAGTAGTAGTTATTCTGAGAAAACCATTTTGAATAATGTGAATTTTTTATCAGCTGTAAATCCTGGCAGTTCCATTTTGCAGTTATTCTTTTAGTAATATACTTTTTATATTTTGTACTAAGTGTAATCCCTTTTTCTGTTACCTGTTCTAGGTTCATCATTTCATTTGTTTCCAATATATCTAAAACTGTAGTATACCAGTAATCTTTTTCATAACCCAAATCATACCATGTTTGTTTTTCTTTAAGTGCCATATTTGCTAATGTGATATTTTTTTGTCTAGATACTCTGATCCACTAATTAACTTTTCTAGTTTCTATCAGAGCTTCAATATTCACAATTCCCAGTTCTGAACATATATATGACGAAGGCAAGAGTGACCTACTTTTAGGATTGTTCGAAGAAATTTATATAATGGAGACATTAGTTTATTTAAAGTTCTAGATTCCCATATGAGGTCCAGGGATAACCTGTGGCACATAGCTAAGAGTACAGGGTCGCACCCTGACCCCCAAAATTATAAAACAGCCTGGAATAAGTGTACCAGCGCCTATCCCCAGGTCAAGAGATCCTATTTTAAGAATGAATTAAATAACTCCTGGGAAATAGCGCAGCTTCTGGGAAAACATAAAATCCTAACAGGCAAAACAAGTAACCCCATACTACTCAGTATCGATGGAATAACTACCCACGATCTGACAAACATCGCAGATGCTTTCAACAAGGTCTTCACAGACATTGGTGGAATGCTTCCCTGGACTTTCTTCAACCCTTGGATAATACCAACATATACAACAACTTAGCCCTATCAGCAAGTTCAACTCCACCCTTCTACCAAAAGATTCTCACTACAGCCGAGGCTAGAAAATATCTGACAAAAGTCCTTGGGAAAACTAGATCCAGTGGTGACTAGCTTGACCTCAAGATCTTAGCGCTCACCCTAGATGTCCTACTTTCTCACTAAGATCCTAAACCTCTCACTTACTATAGGCAAGTTCCCACAACTCTGGAAAGCTGCTGTGGTCACCCTGATCTTTAAGAACGGCAACAGAACTAACCTTGCCAACTACCGGCCAACATCAATTCTTCCCCCACTCTCTAAAGCCTTGGAGAGGATAGTTGAAGACCTTGATAAGAACAACCTTCAATGTCTGCAGCAGCATGGTTTTAGGAAGGCCCATAGCATTACCACGACCTTCATGGAATTTACTGCTTATATTCACAATGCTCTAGATCAGGGGCTCTTGGTGGGGGCTAAGTTTATTGACCTCACCAAAGCCTTCAACACAGTTAATCATAATTTACTTCCAAACCAACTGACTCACATTGGGATATCTACCGATACATTGGGCTGGTTCCGGAAGTACCTCTCCAACAGAATGCAGCAGGTCAATATCCTCGATGTATTGTCAGACCATCAGAACGTCACCACCAGTGTGCCCCAATGCTCCATATTAGGTACACTGCTTTTCAGCCTGTTTTTGAATGAACTCCCTAAAATATGCCAGAACAAAATCCATTTATTTGCAGATGATGCTGTGCTCTACACTTCACAGTCAGCACCAGATGCACTTGAAGAATTGATGCAAAACGACTTGAGCACAGTGGAAACCTGGTTCCTTAACTCAAGACTCCTGTTTAACTACAGCAAAACCAAAACAATGTTGTTTGCCTTACATCAAAACTACTTTAAATCCTATCCTCTCAAAATATATAACAACAAGCACAAGATTCTGGACACGGTCAGTAGCTTTAAGTACCTTGGGGTCATCCTCGACTGCTCTCTTTCATATGGTCTACACATCGACCATGTTGCTAAGGCAGCCAGTGCCCGAATAGGCCAGCTATATCGGCACAGGCACTGCCTCATGGATAATGCCATAAAACTTGCTGTTAACAGCTCGGTTCTATCAGTCATAGATTATTTATTTATTTAAACATTTGTTGAGTGGGATAGGCACACTGAGCTGAAGCTCATTTCCAGGTGCGACCCGGGGGAGGGGGGAGAAGGAGAAGGAGAACATACAAAAAATAACAAAGACAAAAACAGACATTTGGCAGCAAAACAAAGGTTTGAGAATACAACCAGATCAGTAGAGTTACAAATATTTTCAGGTCATTAGTGACATAAAGACATCAGTTGCAATAATAATACAATGGTAACATAACACAGTAAACGTGAAACATGTCCTGGACATGAGACAACTGCAAAAACCAGAATTCGCAAAAAGTAAGTGCACACAGCGAGGACTAGGCCATCTTAAGTGCAGAGGTGAGGAGATAGAGCACCTGGAACATGATTATGGCCTGGTTGTTTATGGAGCAGGCATGGACACTGCCCTTAAGAGAACTAAAGACTGTCCTAAACAAAGCCTGCAGACTTGTGCTGGGTGCACACCACTTAACTCACACTTGTGAACTTTACTCTAGTACTGGATGGCTAAACCTGAACAACAGGATTCAATATCAGGTTTGTCTGCTAGCTAAAAAAAAAATCTCTCTTGGTCATACACCCATAGACCTGCACCTGCAGAAACTCCTCAACTATTCCTCCAATCATAGACAAACCAGGGGGTCCGGCAAAGTGGTCTTCCACATTCCCTTTCGTCGCACTTCACAGGGCAGCGATCCTTTGAGTATAGGGCGCCCTTTGGCTAAACTCTTTCAGTGCTGAACTGGTTACGGAGCCAAAACTAGGCCTCTTTAAAACCAAATTACAAAAGTATTTGGCTGCTTTCAATGAGTGTGACTGTGAAACATAACAGTGCAACTACCCCCACCTCCCTGGATATCCCCCTCTTCTATATAATTCTAACCCTCTAGCTCCTTTTTTTTTTGCTATTTCTCTCTCTTTACCTCCAGCCCCTCCCTGACATCCTTTCCACAAATACCTTACTATAATAACCCTCTGGGGCTCCCCCTTCACTTATTTCTCTCACCCCCTCCCCTCTCACCCTATAACCCATTCCGTTCCTCACCTACTATGAAACACACTGGGTGGATTTCTCTCCTGCTCCTACTCTCCTTTCATGTTATTCACTCTTTACTTCTTCCCTCTCTCTAACTTATAAACTATCCCACTCTTGAACTCTACCTGAACCGAGCACTTCTGTTCTCAGCAGCCTTAGGCTCAACTCCTACCAACTTCTGTTACTAGTTCCTCCATTGGGATCATTTGAAGATTGTTCTCAGTTGTTATACTTTGTCTGTCCTACAAATTGTTTGTACATAACTGATGATTTACAACCTTGTTGCCTGAATTGTGTAACTGTATACTACCTGTATTTGTTAAGTGTCAACTGTCCATTATAGCTGTCTTTTACCATTTTGACAAGGAGCCTTTGTAGACGAGCTTGCTAGCACAAAGGCTTTTGAAATCCCCTTGTTACCCGGGGTTACTAGAATCCCAGTAAGACCTAGTGGTAGGCAGGGAAGGCAGCTTGTGAAACTCCAGTTAAATGGGTTTCACACTGTCTCACTCTGTTCTCAGTCACAGCTGAGACTTGAGAGATGACATCACCATAGAACTGTCGCAGCTGCATAAGCCACATTGGAATCTGCAGCTCAGGGAGTGAGTTTAGAACTTTGGGAGTTTTCAAAGTCAGTCTTCGGTTTGTTTTAAAGCAAGAAGGAGGTGTGATCCTGTTTACCTTTTGAAAGTGGTGGAGACCGCTGTCCAGGTCTCAGTGCCCCCTCCCTCCGGGGGTGGAAGAAAAGTCCCTCTGTGGATTCCAGGGGCAATCCCCTATTTCCACTATGGAAGAAAGCTGCCTGTTTACAGTGTCTGTTCTTGAATAACAGTAAAAGAAGTAATATTTTGCCTGTGGGGCACCTGCAACGAATGGGTGAGTGTTTTGCTCCATTTGAAGGGGCAAACCAATTGCTTTATCAGTTTGGAAATATAAAGGAAGTTGGAATTGGACTGCTATTTGGGAGGACTATTTTACTAGGACAAACAAATGGAGCAGTCAAAAAGTCTAAAGTTTTAATGGATTTCAAGTAATGCTATAGAGGGGGTGCTTCAGGTCATCCACCGTTTAATCTACATTTTCACAGTTTAAGTTTATGTTTGTCCAGAGAAATGGCCGGGTATAGGCTGTGGGAGCTGGAGGTGGGAACACCCCATCTTTAGTGACCAGGTCCACCTCTCAGATTTCTTCTGTGATTTGCTACTTGCCTCATCGCCTGGCCAGTGATGAGGTGGGTGCCCAGGCGTGGAGTCGCAACTTTGGAAAATCTCTCTAGGGGTAGCAGACTCTAAGTGGTATAGGGGAGCCACAGGATGGGAAGATATACTCCTTGTTTGATGGGAGTCCGATGGAAGTAAGAAATCAAATCTCTCTAGGAGTCGCCAGACTCTAAGTGGTGTCAGGGAGCCACAGCTTGGGAAAATATACTCCTTGTGTGATGGGAGTTTCTCAAGTAAATTTTTGGGTTCATTCTTTAAATGGACCCGTCAGTCAAGTGGCGGCAGGGGAGCCGGGCCAGTCGAGCTTGTATCAAAGGGCATGCAAGTCCGGGCTGAGTGTCTGGTGGGTCCAGAGCCAGACAATAGTAAAAATGGGTTCATTCTTCAAGTGGACCGCCTTTAGTCTCTATCTGCATATACAGTGAACGTAGCCCCTTTGGGGACCATCAATGCTTTGTCATGTGTCAGCTAGTTTTGAATAAAGCCACACTGAAAAATCCCAATCCTGGTTCTGGACATTACAGTTACTGCTTCCTGTAGTTGTATTTACTTGGGTGCCCCTGTGCAGAGTAGCCAAACCTAGGTCCCTTGTGCCAGGTAACCTCATCCTCCCCGAACCCAGGTCCCCACCAGGTATTGCTGCCAACGTCAACGGCATGCCACCTGTCGTTTTAGTAAAAAGGCAGGGGTGAGGGGTTACATTTTGATCTGAGAATTCAATAAATTAATAAATAAATGGTCATCTACCTTGATTGGTCTAGTGCAGAGTTGGAATTACAGGAGTACTTTCCCGGGCTCAGCCAGCCCTCCAGCTCTGAAGAGAGCCACTGCAGCTCATGAATCACTGCCACGGACTTTATAATGGGAAGGAAGGTTCAATTTAAAGGTATTTATTTATTTATACATTTGGTGCCTGGGAAAGGCACACTGAGCCAAGGCTCGTTTTTAGGCGCGACCCAGGGAAAACAGGGAGCACGAGATAACAGTATACAAAATAAAGGAACAAAAATACAAAATACAATAAAACAGTACGCCAGAATACAATCATAGCTTCAACAAATCAGGTAAGGGGTACAAGGTGATATCAGCCATAGGTATGTCCAATGCAGATGTAACCAGCGCAAGTGCTATATGCTGTTATGGGAGCATGAGAAATATATGACCCTTATGGGCCCCCCTAGCAACCAAAGCTCATAAAGTTTAATTCCAACAGTGGTCTAGTGCATGCAGGAGTGGGGAGGGGGCATATCTGTCTTTTTTTCAGATCTGCAAAAAATAAAACTAACAATAAAAAATAAGAAGTAAACAACTTTCATCAAGCTTGTTCTGTTAAGATGTCTGATTCAGTAACTGAACAAGAGAGCAATGCTTCACTGCCAATATGACTGACTGTGACAGATGAGTCAATTTAGCCCAACATAGACTGGTATGCTTTGCTTTTCTAGTTTTGTGAAAAATGCAGTTTTTGTTTCCCCATACAGTAGCCATACAAAGTATAAATTACTTTTGGAAACTTGATGAGTGGTCTTTGCTAATCAACAACATTTTGATCAGCAACCAGCAATGTCTGAGGAGCAATTGAGCTGCAAACCTGGAGACCTGGGTTTGAATCCCACAGCCCCCTCCTGCATACTGAGTGACCCTGAGCAAGTCACTTAACTTCCTTGTGCTCCCAGGTCGTGTCTGGAAACAAGCTTTCAACTTAGTGTGTCTCTCCTGGTAAAAAAAAAAAAAAAAAATTCACAAAAAGGTTCTTTTTATCTATATGATACAGACCAGAAAAAAAGTGCAACTGCGGAGAAAAAAGTATAAAAAGATGAGACAAATTACCACAGTTTTGTACTTTGCACCACAGCTGCATGAAAAAAAAAATACTGCAATGCAGAAATGTTTACTGAAATAGGATAAATTAGTTGATTAGCAGCTTCTGCTAATCAGGGCTGCATTTGATCAACAAAAAGCATTTTTGGAGTAGCAAATTGCTATGCGAAACTGCGTATTTTATGCCTTGGTGTAGTGTCTGATTGTGTTACTGTTCATTGTGTTTGTTCCTGGGTCCCATATGCCTGCAGCAGTAGAAAAATATTCTTTTAAGAACAGCCACGACTGTATAATTACTTATATCTGACCGAGTCTACTAGTCACTTGGGTTGAGTGGTTTGATATATGTTCTACTATGTCATGTTACATTATTGCAATACTTCTTATACAAATGTGTTTTATCTTGTAGTTTGGACATTTTAATAAAACATTTAAATCACAAAAAAATGTGGATCAACCAGAAGGAGAAGGCTAGGGGAAATATCGAAGCCTTTTAAAGAACATTGTGGCACATCTTCCTTAGGGCTTCCGGGACCCTATTATTTTCTTATTGCTGACGGTGTTCACTGTAACGTGGCATAAGGCAATGGGATATGGGGAACCCCAGAGATAATTCAATGATGTCACCATATACGGCTACCCTCAGGGAAAACAATGTACTTCAATTAGAGAATGTTACCACCGTTACTAACTGATACTTCTTACAGTCACAGAAGAAGAAAAAAAGAGATTTGCATCACGACTGAATGGCAATTGTGAGGTGAACACTCCATACTCTTGTAAAAAAAAAAGAATATTGTTTATTGCATTGAAAAGCCAAAGAAGGACCAGCACCAGTAAGACTGACATCCTCAGTGTCGCCAATGCAATAATGCATCTTTTCACATGCCGTCACCAGCACAGCATCACCAATGATCTTCACACATGATGTCGCCAACACTGTTGCCAAAATACTTTCTTCTACTGTGTCATCAACTTAACTTGTCACACAGCATCCCCAACACAACTTCTCACACTGGTTTACCAATCCGGATTTGCACAGTGTCACCAATACCCCATCATCAATGCAACATCTCCTGTGGTGTGACCAACACACTTTTTCACATGACGTCACCAACACGGCTTCTAACACAGCATCCCCCACACAGCTTATCACACAGCAAGTGATCACTTATGGCAGACGTGTTAACTAAACATGTGCTGAACGCAATGGCGTACAGTGGTCCTACCATTACACAATGCAGAACATTCCGGTAAAGCAATGCTCTCACCATAGGGGTCAACAATGGTGAACAGTCAGTGAACAAGCCAGACTTAAATGGCAGAATTTAACTACAGATTAAGGAAACACTCCCGACCAATTGGAGAGCTCTTAGTCTTTTCCTCTGCATGTATAACACTCTTATTCTCTGAAGAGTATAGCACGCACAGCTGTCCTGGAAACGGGCATGCTAGGGGCAGGTTTTTTTAAATTTGAATGTATCACTGATCAATCTCAATCGATAATACATTTAATATTGCCACCAGGACCACTCTTACAGTTGTAAGAGTGATCTTATTTACATCCTTCGGGTATCAGAATCACCCACCTTTGGTTTGCGGTTCTCATTCCCTAAGAATGCACATTAGGCCACTTTTACATCCATAAGAGTGGTCTCGGCGGCAGTATTAACATACAAAACAAAGCTGCATCATGGAGTTTTGGTACCGAGCATTCAGAAGACTATGTCAAGGCTAGCATGTGGAAATCATTTCTCATGCTACTGTTCTTTCTTGCTTCCTTTTCCACTTACTTGAACTACTGCCGTGCACTGGTGTACATAAATGCTGAAAAGGGGTTTAGCTGATTAGCCCAAGAAACAAATACTGCAAAATTCCATATTCTTGTCTTCACAGCTTGTTGGGAATTTTTTAGTCTTTCTTCAATTATTTTGCTGGGGCTTCTGCTATGGATGCATAATTCGGCCGTCAATAGACACCAAGTAGTTGCCCTCCAACCAGTGAATACTTCTTTCGAGCATGAGCAGTGTGTCCCTTAAAAACAGACGGACACCTCTGGGCAAACTTGTGAAAGCATAATATTTAGATATAGCTTGGTTTATTTCCAGTATTTTCTTGATTTTTTCTTGTATTTATTGTACTTTGTTTTATGGAGGCAGTATAGCGTAGTGGTTTAAGGCTCTGAGCTGCAAACCTGGAGACCTGGGTTTGAATCCCACAGCCTCCACTTGCACACTGTGTGACCCTGAGCAAGTCACTTAACTTCCTTGTGCTCCCAGGTCGCACCTGGAAACAAGCTTCTGCTTAGTGTGCCTTTCCTGGTTAAACAATTTCCCCTTTCCCTTTCCTCCTTTATGTGAATTGTACAGTGCCTTGAAATTTGAAAGGCGCTTAACAAATACATTTTATTATTATTATTTATACTGCATATCTTGTCTATGTTTCTCTGTCCTTTGTTCTTACTTTGCTGTCAGAATAGCCTAGAGTTTAAGGTAAGAAGCTGTGAACCAGCCTGGTACATCCAGCAGACCTGGATTTGATTCCCACAACCTTCACTTGCATACTGTGTGACCCTGAGCAAGTCACGAAACCTCCGTGCTCCCAGGAAGCAGCTGGAAATGGGCTTCAGCTTAGTGTGCCTTTCCCAGCCAAATATTGCTAAATAAATAAATAATTAGTAGGGAGAGCTGCGTGTAAACGGTATTTTTGTTTTGTAGGCTTCATCTGTCACAGCTCCTCAGTCCCTCACCTGATCACAATGCTTTTCTTGTGACTTCATGGTAATTTCCTTGGCAGCAACGTCTGATGCCACAAAGACAGCATTATGGCTTCAAGCAGGGATTGAACAGCAGGGAGTAGAGGAACTCTAAAGTTCAAGGGACCAGTTTTATGCAAATATCCCTAATGGCAAAGAACAAGAGGAGGAGGATGAATATTGAAAATATTTACATTATAATTTATATTTTTTCAGCCAGCCCGGTGGCCTGGAGGGCTGAGGCATCTAACGCCTTACCTCCTGCCACGTGGGCAATCCATGTTCAGGAATGAGCCCGCGTTGCCAGGGGTAGGGAGGAGCAAGCAACTCAGGGACAGCTCTCCTCTCTTAGGCAGGGTAGCTAAGCTGTCTCAGCCCACGACTGCCGCTGAGTGGAGTATTGGTGGTAGTGCAGGTGTGAACGACTTGAAGGGAAGGAGCTGCGGTGATGCAGGACATGTGGGCCTCCATGCACACGTACTGGTGCTACAGTATGGAGAACGGAAGCACAAAAAACAGGAAACTATGGGGGCCTGGGCTATATGAAACCTTGCCCATGTCCTGGTGGTCCAGTTTGCCTCTTCGATCCTGAAGCTGACACTGGATGTGTTCACTGCGGGAAGGGGTTGGCTCTCCCCACCCGCTGCTGGGGGTAAGGAGTTTCCAGACCTGGAGAAAGGTAAGGATGGCCATTGGGCACAGGGACAGGGCTGATAGCTGCCCAGGTCTGCCAGGAAGGATAGAAACCTTTGTGGGGAAAAAAAGAGAATTAATATTTTGTCTTACTACTATATCTCCTAGAGTTTTAGAGAAATATTTAGTTCATTAACCAGGCTGTGGATCTTTAAAAGCCTTCTCTGTTAATAAATAGCTTCTGCTGCTGCTGTTTTTAAGTCTCTAACCTGCAATAGTACTTTCAGATGTCATAAGAATCCACAGTGCTGATGACATCACAATAGCCATGCGCAGCACTGACGCCAGGTTCCGGTCTGGAACATCGCAGTTAACAACATCGGGGACATAACATCGGAGGCATCACATTGCCACCTGCAATATCATGTTACAAAAACATCGGCGGACACAACCGCATAGGCGGGTGGCAGGCAGTACAACGTAAATCAGCCCTGGTGTCCAACAGGTTACCCACCCCACCCGCTGATGGCTCCAGTAATAGGGACTGTACCAACCCCCCCCAACCGCCAACCCACTGTCGCCATCGCTGGCACCGTTGCCACGGACTGTATATTATGGCACAATAGCTGTGGTGTCTAGTGGACCCCCCTCTGGCTGGTAGCTCCCCACCACCCTGCTCCCACCCCCACCCTGTGCGGGCGACCAGCAGCAGGGTGGTGGGGAGCTACCGGTCGGGGGTCCACTAGACACCACAGCTATTGTGTCATAATATACAGTCTGTGATAACAGTGCCGGCGATGGTGGCAGTGGGTTGGCGGTTGGGGGGTTGGTATAGTCTCTATTACTGGAGCCATCAGCGGGTGGGGTGGGTGACCCGTTGGACACCAGGGCTGATTAACGTTGTACTGCCTGGCACCTGGCTATGCGGTTGTGTCCGCTGATGTTTTTGCAGCACGATATTGCAGGTGGCGATGTGATGCCTGCGATGTTATGTCCCCAATACTTTTAACCGCAATGTTCCAGATCAGAACCCTGATGCCAGCAGGTAAATGGAAAAGAAAATGTGAAAGCTTTATGCAAACTTTGCAGATTTAAGACATAACAAGTAAATAATGTGGTGCGAATCAAATATACAAAGTTTTGACTCAAAATATGCTGTTCATCATCAGTTGTGAAGGGGACAGGACTTTTAATGACTCACTTGTGGCTCTGCCACTCATGAGTGATGGTCCTGACCCCTCACACGTGAAGATAAATTACGTCGCTTTACTGTCTGTTTATTGCTACTGAAGGAAATATAACTAGGAGTCGACTTCAACTGAAATGCCATTAAGTGTTGCCAGCAAGCGTGTGTACTAGTTTAAAAAGAGCATCAATAACGTACAAACAGCATCAACCAGCAGAGAAAACCTTCTTCAAAGGATTTACTGAAGACTGAGATACTTAAAGCACTCTGAGTGTTAAGGAAGCTGTCACTCTTTTCAGGTAGCATTTTATGAATCCATAGCTTGGGGAAAGGAAAGAAAGGAATTTGGTTTTATAGAGCACCTTTCATACACACTGTATCCTACAGCACGTCACAAGCTTTGAACATTTGCTGGAGCCATTACACACAGGGAGGCTACATAAGTTTTTTTTTTTTTTGTAATTTTTGAACATGAAAGGCACACTAAACTGTGATAGCTTTTTTCCAGGTGCATCTGGGGGGGAGGGGTGTTACATGGACCTGTTTTCTTGATGGAGGAATGCTGGCCATGACGTTTGGGAAACTCCTTCATTCTTCATTGGTAAGTGGCATGGGATCTTTTCTTTCCCCCTCCCCAGGCCCCCAAGCACCGCCCTTTCGGAGGCACCTATGGTGTATGCCCTACTTCCTTCACCTACATGGAGCCCTGTTGAACCTCCATGTAAAAAAAAACAAACAAAAAAACCGTGGCTCTTCCTCCCAGGTGGGGACGAGGTGGGGCCCGTACACCCCAAACTTTCTTGTCTATGTTGGGTTCAGCTTCAGGGCAGGCAGGCGGGAGCTTCTAGGATCCGCACTGGGCACTCCGTCTACCAGGTGCCTGGCGAGCCATTTTTCCATTTTCTTGCAAGAGTGGCGTGTGCCCCAACGTCAAGGCATCACCGCCGACAAACGCCACACTCATTCCCCCAGCAATGTGGCTGGATGCTTGCTATCCCTTCGGCCTACACCTGGGGTCGGGCAAACACCGAGCCGCAACCCCCCTCCCTCCCCAGAGAAGGTAAGTGATCCTTGGGATGCTCAGCCTCCTCCCCCCAGCTGGTCTTCCAAGTCCCGGGCTCATTTCTGAACACAGGTCGTCGACGTTGCAAGTGGTAGCGCTACCGCTGTACTGGCAGGCCAGCCTCGGCGTGGGATATTTTACTTCCATCTGGACAGTGACCAGAGATGGGCAGAAGGGACCTCAGTTTAATGCCTCATCCAAAGGACAGCATCTCATCAGTGCAGCAAACCCCCCCCCCCAAAACAAAATACTGCACTACAGTGTCAGCTACCCAAAGCAGCTGGTGTGGGGCTAGAACCCAGGACTTTCCTACCTTCCAGCCCCAAAGGGAAGCATGCCACCTACTGAGCCACTGACACTGCTAGAGACAGAGTAAAGTTGGGGAATGCTCAAGATGTTATACGCAGAGTGGCTTGCTCATGCACTGTCACCAGGGGTGAATGGATAATTTTTTCAAGGGGGTAGCAATTTTGCCAAGGGGTTAGAACTCGCCCACCCAAATGTGAAATGCTACTTTTTAAAGCTCAGAGTAGATTAAAACAGCTACTTTATGCTGGCCTAAGGGGTAGTGGGGTGCTGCTCCGCAACACAGCTGGGTTTGCTACTGACTGTGACAATTCGCTTCTGGTTTCTTGTGTGATTGTGATACGTTCTATATGTACTGTGTAGGACCGGAGTGACTATCATGGACAAGAAGCCATAAGTATCCCCAAAAATATACAAAACCATACTGGTCCGTCTATAACTGGACAGACAGGTAGGGATGTCGCATTTTGTTACTGGATCAGCATGTAAGTTTCAGCAGCATTGGATCCGGGATTTTAAAAAGTGTCCTGTGGCAATAATGAAAGGGGACAGAGTTAAAAGGGTTGGGTTGTCTGCAAGCCGGCAGAACACTGGTGTATCTATTATCCTGTACTAAACATATCTTTAGGTATTAAAGGAGAACTGCACTGAACATCATATGTAGTTTTCCCTTGTAAAAAATTATTTTTAAATATTGGTTCCAGTTCTGTTACAGTTCCACCTCTGTGGGCTTTTTAGTCACCTTACTGGGTGTTTCTGTTCCACCCACAGGTAGTAAGTGCCACTTCAGAACTGTATGATGCAGTTTATGGGCCACATATTCAAAGGAGATGCACTGCCCAAAATGGAGATGCACAGCGCATCTCAGAAAACGTGTGGAAGCACGATATTCAAAAGGGAGAGATGCATCGCACATTTCCAAATATGCGATCGCACAGAAACAATGTATGCAGCGCAAAAATACGGGGCAGGTACATGAATATGCCGCACATCTATATTCAGATAAAATACATGGCACTTCTGCCGCGCATCTCAGAAGCATGCCACACAAAGTTAGGCAGACAAAAGGATGGCCTAAATCGGCCAGCCACCCACAGGAAGGCCTCGGAACTGCAGACAGGCCATCCTGAGACAGCCCTTGCGAGGTGCACCAGGACATGCTCCAGGCACCCATACACAGAAGTCATGCCAGGACGGAAATACCCAAAGCCACAGGTGTTGGCACACCACGGACACCGCCCAGAGAGCTATCCCCTACACCACACCCAGGATGCAGACATCCAGCTGCCACATGCCAGTGCTGTCGGGTGCCTCCCCAGCATATCAGCAGAGCAGATGGCCACACTGTAGCACATGTACCAGGAGCCATGGGCTGCACCCATGTGGCCTGCAGGGCGCCACCCAGTGGTGGCATGCACCAACGGTGCCCAAGTAGCCTGGTGAGCCGAGTGTCAGCCTGGCATGGGCCAGGGACTGACCTGTGGCACACACCCAATGTGGTACACCATAGGTGCACACAGTGGGACTCACCCACTCGGGTACCCTCTGTATGCTGCCACTGCATGCAGTTATCACCATGTTCCTCCCACACTGTGGTGTGTTGGGCACTGCAGGTGACTGTAGGTGGCATACAGAGCTGGTCTATCACATGCATGTGGTATACCGATCAGACTGTGTCACCATGTGCCCTCCCCTGTTGCCTGTTCAGGTGGGCCCCTGTGGCCACTGTCCAGGTGGGACCCCTGTACCCCAGTTCAACCCTGTACATGGCCATGGGTAATAGCACTGTACTCAGGCCAATGCAATCCACCCTCCCACACACAAACATTCCATCACACCTGCCTGCTAGGCTGCAGTACCTCCTGTTCACCTTTGTGGGGTGGTGGGGCAGCCCTGCAAAGCTGGAACTGCGCATGCCTGGGGTATGCAAAAGGCCTGAATACATTCCAGTAATGAGCTACGCATGTGGGGAATGGGTTCGGAATGTGCAATGAGTCCATTTACATATCCTGGCTGAATATTGCTATTTTACGCACTGTGCATGTGGCCGCCTATCGCGTATTTCCCTACGCTCTGCATAGGGCTCAGGTCACCTGCAGCACCACGCATGTCTCACTGTGCGATCGTGCATGTTCGGGATATTCAGCTAGACATGCACGATCGCATCTCACAGCGCATCTTCCAAATATACTAATATTTTGTGCCAACCCATCTCAGTTGTGCGGTGCAGGCCCTTGTGCGATGCAGCCTGGGACTTCTGAATATGGTTCCCTTGGTCCCTTGCTCAGCCCTTCATTGTTGGCACAATGCATCCATGTTCTGCTGTGGAATTCTGTGGCTGAGAGGGACATAAAGTACATTGTACAGTTCCAAAATGGTACTTAACATCAGAGTGTCAATCAGAAACACCCACTGTATTTACTAAAAGGCCTGTATAAACAGAACAATAACAACAGCTGCTACTGTGGAAAATGGCTTACAGGTTCAGGCAGTTCTCCTGTAAGCCATGATGAGGCTCATTTTAATTGTGTTATAAATTATAGTATGCTGGAGTGCTTATAGGTCATTTATATTTCATAGAAGTGTCAGGCTGCTGCAGGATTCTTGGTCATGCTGTGTCCCCCACATAGTTCAAGTGCATAACCTTTTGGGCCTACACAGAGCTCGTCTGCATGTGAATAGCTCCAAAACTTTGTGAACTGAAATGTTACCTTGCTCTGTAACGTGTCCAGAACCAGGATGTTGGGAGCGGAAGCTGATATTGGGGGGGCTCAGAGTGCCCCTTGGGTGCTCTCCTCCTCAACACACCACTCTACAGTGGCCCCTAGAGGTTGTGTGATTGAGATGCCTTTGACCATGAACTGTCAGGCACCCCCCCCCCACCCAGGCCAGCTGCAGGGTGCATAAGAAAGTGGGTGGATGGGGAGAAAAAGCCTCAGAAATGCCAAATCTGCACACTGAGCAGATGGTCTGCACTGATCCCCCTATGCCAACGGATCCCCCTAGCATACTACAGGAGGAATCCTACAGCTAGCATCCCCACTAGTCTGTCCTCATCCAAACCAAGAAGGGAGGCCCCAGCAGCGACAAGCTGGTAAAATGTTGATAGACTGGATTAAGAAACACACCTGGTAGGCCAGAGGACGCCCCCCCCGGAAGGGACACGCCAATCTTCTGGATGCAGAGCAGGCTGAAAGTCAGGGATGATCCCCTGTGGCAGCAAGGGGTGTCTGGCGGGCAGATTGAGGCCCAAAGGAGTGGAGTGTCGGTGGGCATGTGAAGAGGCAAAACATATGGGGCAAGCAAAATGCATCCCTAGCTGGTAGCCAAGATACTGAATATAGCTACTGTATGATCCATACAGATCAGGTTGGGCAACCATATACTGTGTAGTATTACCTGTATTTTTGCATTTAATCAGTATTTTATCCTTCTTGCTCTATCCAACTGGCCCGTATCTGGAGTGGTCCCCTCGGACCCCAAACCTAACTTCTCTGGGATATACCTGTCTGCTAAGTCCTGTGGCAGAGGACATAACACAAAGGGGCCCATTCGTCAGTACAGGGCCTGCGAGGAACCAGGCTGTCACCGCACTGTGGTCAGTTTTTTTCTCTCCATTTGCACTCTTGGGGCTCACGCACAAGCAATAACAGAGCTGCATGCTCCACGGCCACAGACACACCCTTGGTGTCCTGGCGGGGGGGGGGGTCCCCCCCTTCTTTTGTGGTCCCCTGATGCTACCATCCAGATTTCTCCAGGTGTCCCTGCTGGACATGCGCTGCCCTGTCCCCAAGGGAGAACAGCTGTCCCTAGTGCTCAATCCCCCACACTCTGGCCAGCCTCTGAGCAACCCGCATCTATTCCTGAACCTGGGTTGCTGGAGTGGCAGGTTGTGAGGCAGCCAGTGCCTCAGCCTGCCACATCACGGGATTGTATTTTCAGTATTTTTAGTTTAAGACCCCTGGCATTTGCCCTTTACAAACCCAGCAATCAAGGGACCCAGACTCACTGACACTAGTACCGCCCCTTAGCTGGGCACGTCATTTCATTAATTTATTACGCACTAGATGTCTAGAAGGTAGTGTAAGCAAGCAAGCAATAGCACACGACAGTTCATGCGGTTATGTAACTAATAAGACACAACAGCGAACAGATTTTACTGTACGGCCTGGGACGTAGTGAGGCATGAGGTTGCAAGCTGACTGCCTTTAACCTCTGGAAGTGCAGTAAAATCTGTTCAATGCACATCCCCAGAGTGTCTTATTGTGCTTATAAAATGGCCCTCTGTATATTACAAACATCTAAAAATCAAAGTTTGTATCTTTAAATAGAAAACATTTTAAATCTTTAATATCTTTTTATGTAACATAGTTCTTCTGCCTGTAATAGATTACTGTACTTTTTTTTTCTGTCCCTTGAACTTTTGTCTCACTGTGGTCACCATAGCCCACCCTGATTACTATGGCTACCAGATGCCTCTCCACACTTGATCCCCGCACATCGTGATCCTCTGGTACACAGTGGTCTGTGTATTGTTTTAATTTTTGTTTATTTATTTGATGTTTTAAATTTGTCTGTGGAGTGAGCGCGCACGCATGTTGGTCTGTCTGGTGAAGCAGAAGATGCGAGAGAGCACAGCCTGAATTTGGAGTGCTGTGCCAGATAGCCACCGAGAGCCAGTCTGTATTAGGACTGCAAGTGAACTGTGACAGACTGAACAGGAGGTAGCAGTGAAAGTGGGTGAACTGACACCAGCGGTAAGCGACTGAGCGAGGGGTGGGGCGAGGAGCTGTTCCTGTGCTTTAATTAAAAGCATATTGCTAATGTGGGTTACATTTTATGGAAAAAAAAGTTAACCATAACTGTTTTCAACAAGGGTACTGAGTATTGTATAGATGTTTTTGATGCATAAATTATTTTGTGTTACTGAGAAAAAAATGTCTGGCATTTTGAAATTGAAAGTTCTAACCGCACATTGATTTTTTTTTTTTTTAATGCGGTCCCACTTTTTAGGTACTTGTTATTACCTATGCATGGAACAGATTTCATGCACAAGTAATAACCATATAACCAAAGAGCAGGATTTTCTCTTCTCATTGTATAATGGGTAATTACCGCAACCCCCCCCCCCCAACTCTCTGTGGGTTGGAGGCATGATGCATCAGCTAAGTGCCCTTCAATCATGAGGTGGAGGTGGTGGTAATTACAAAATAACCACAAGCCCTGAAGTGTGTTACTGTTCTGATAAAATGGCACGAAACTAATATACAAAACTAAATAAATTTTTAAGACTGAATCAATCTTCAGCACTGATAAATTTTTTTTCACCCCGAACAGCTGCGTTTGCCCCATCAAAAAGGTCAAATTAGCTGGCAGGCAAGTTACTCATGGTTTAGCTGAATTTTTTCCCCAACTATTACAGTTTCTGAGACAACCTAGAAACAAGTTTCAGGACTTGCAAGGCACCTTCCAGACCCGTGCGGTTATTGGTCACTTTTTCACATCTATTGACCAATCAGATCAATGGATTTTTCTTGCAAATTTTAGAAACATTGCTGAAGAAAGAGACTGTATTCCTTCTGCAGTTTACAATGAAAGCAGATTGGCTGTTTCAGTACTAAAAAGAAAGATGGGGTGGTACAGTGGTTAGAGCACAGAACTATGAAGCTGTCAGTCTACGTTTGAATCCCACCACAGACACTAACTCAATGGGCAACCTTGAGCAAGTCGCATAACCACTCCTTTCCCCACTGAGCCTTCATTTTCATTCCTCAATCTTACATCCTCCCTGAACTCTCCCAGTGGCTCTGCCCTCCTCATGACTAGTAAAAGCACTCTGTGATACAATGTGTTTGAAAGCTGCGTCACACTACAAATAAAAAACATAGCAAAAAGAGATTGTAACCACATTGGTCCTTGGAAAACAGGTGTTGCTAGATAGTTTGATACCTTTTATTGGGCTAACATGTGTTTGTACAAAGATAGTAAGGTACACAAGCTTTTGGGCTCAACAGATCCCTTGAGCAGGTGCACCTGATGAAGGGATCTGCTGGGCTAAGAAAGCTTTTGTACCATACCATCTTTATACAATACACATTAACATACTAACATACTAAAATGCCAGCAGAATGGGCCTAACGGTCTTTCGTGTCTGCTCGTTTGGTCAGCCCCCACCCTGAGAGCTGACCTTGCTGTCCCCCTCGTCCTCTCTGGCTTCTCCCTTCCCAGTCCCGGATATTCCCACTGCACAGGACTTTGCATCCAGAACCCTTCCCCTGTACCTGTCCCACCCCCTCTTGAACCCCTCCACCGTCTCTGCCTCCACCAGCCCCCTGGGCAGCGCATTCCATGGCTCCACCACCCTCTCAGTGAAGTAGCACCTCCTCCTTTCTCTCCTGAATCCCCCCCCAGCTTCCACCCATGCCCTCTAGTTGATCCCCCCTTCTTTTGGAGCACCTTGACTGCTTCTCCCCTATTTAACCCCTTCATGTACTGTAAGACCTCTATCATGTCCCCCTTTTCTCTTCCAATGTGTACAAATTTAGCTCTTCGAGCCCTCCCCATAGGTCCTGCCCCCCAAGCTCCAGATCATTTTGGTTGCCCTCCTCTGGACTTAACATTGGTCCAATAAAAGGTAGCAAACTGTCCAGTGACTACAAATAAAACTAAATTGTTCCTAGAAAGGGGAAAGTTGCCTCCAAACCACCAATACCACACTAGTTAGCTAGGTAAGTTAAATCATCACATCCCCCTGTGGGTTTACCACTTTTAGAATGGAACACAGAAAGTCCCTGTGATGGGAGTGAAACTAGGAACCACAAGTTCCAAATCTAGCTGCTCTGCCAGTTGGGCAATGGAGAGATCACCATTATGGGACCACAGTTAGGTTCTGTTATGTACATACTAGCTAGTGCTGCTTCGCACCACTAGCTGGCACTGTGTGCTTGGCCTTTCACAGGCCACCTGCTTTTGTGAACATGCAGCGTAGCTCAGGCGAGTTTATTTACTTTTTGTGCTCTCCTGGGTTACCCTGCCCAAAGTGACATACAGTAATATGCATTAAAACAGAGTATACACAGCTGCATAGCCTCACATGTTCCCAAGACAGAACAATTAATCTGTATTTTTTTTATCATGTGTTTACGCTGGATAGCCCAGCTGAGATGTCCCATTTTCAGTGTGTTCCTGTTTTTGCCAGTTTTTCAGCTGGGAGGGATTGAAGCACTGGGAGGTTAAGTGACTTGCTCAGAGAGTTATGCAGTAAGGGACTCAGGTGGGATTTGAACCTGGGACTCCTGGTTCCCAAGCACGCTGGTTCTACAAAATATCATTCCACATGTCAACAAGAAGATCTGAGTATGAAGTTCCAGCACAGCAACAAATCACTCGCCCTCCCTCTGCTTCATTATCACCCCCCATGTAAAATCAGAATTAGGTAAAAGCAGGACCTCACTGAAAATGGGATGTTGCTTCTCGGCTGGGCTATTTTGATTCAACAGAGGGCAACCATCCTAAACAAACAAACAAAAAATACAGCAGTCCTGAAGAGAAGCCTCCTTAGCTCACAGGGTATGAGGTTGCTGGTCCCTTTCCTGATTTTTGGGTTACAGGACGCTGGCATCAGAAGTAGCAAAATAAGCAGACCATGTAATCAGAGTCACGTCGCACTCCAGCAGCTGCCTTGTTTACCCTGATGCACTCTCTTTTGATGAGCCCATCCAGGTGACAGATGGAATAATCAGCCTTACATGATACCACTGGTTATCAGCAAAAATTCTGTTTCAATGGGTGCAATTTATTCTTGTATTGGGTTTTTCTTTGCCAGGCACTACCAGCAGCTTCACAATAGCGAGACAGCAGCAGTAATAAACAACAACGAAAAAAAAAACACACACACACAAAAAAAATAAAAAAAGGTCAACTAACAGTGTACAATGTGAAGAGTGAACAAGGTCATAAAGCACAAAGGCCTGAGTGGTGCAGTCATCCTTAATTGGTGCTACAGTAAATGTGTTGTTCTATCTCTCTCTCTGAGGTGATGGGAAGCTAGTGGCAAAACCTCAAACAGCATTTATCTGGGTACTGTAGAGGGGAGGAAGTCCAAATGTTTTGTCATAAATTACAGTTTAACTGTATAGTAATGGTCTGCTGTTTTACAGTGTGCTGTAAGAAAAAATCTGATGTGTGTGTGTTAAGTGGCGCAAGTGTGTGGTGCATGCTCTGGTGTGTGGTCAGTGTTAGTGTGTGGTACATGTGATGTCTGGTATGGTGTAGTGTGTGTTTAGTGTTAGTGTGGGGTATATGTTGTGTGTGTTATGGTGTGGTGCATATTTAGTTTTAGTGTGTGGTGTATACGTGATGTGTGTTGTGGTGTGGTGTATGTTTAGTGTTAGTGTGTGGTATATGTGATGTGTTATGGTATGGTGCGCATTTAGAGTTAATAGGTGGTATATGTGACTTATGTTATGGTGTGGTGTGTGTTTAGTGTTAATGTGTGGTATATGTGGTGTGTGTTATGGTGTGGTGTATGCTGTGTGTGTTATGATGTGGTGTATGTTTAGTGTTAGCGTTTGGTATGTGTGGGTGTGTGTTATGGTGTGGTGTATGTTTACTGTTAGCGTGTGGTGTGTGTTATGGTGTGGGGTGTGTTTACTGTTAGCGTGTGTAGTGTGTGGTACGTGTGGTATGTCTTATGGCATGGTGTGTGCTTAGTGTTAACGTGTGGTGCGTGTATTATGGCGCAGTGTGTGTTGTTCATGTGGTGTGTGTTATGGTATGGTGTGTGTTTAGTGTTAGCGTGTGATTCATGTTTAGTGTGTGGTATGTGTGGTGTGTGTTATGGCATGGTGTTTGTTTAGTGTGTGGTATGTGTGGTGTATGTTATGGTGTGGTGTGTGTTTAATGTTAGCGTTTGGTGCGTGTTTAGTGTGTGGTATGGTGTCATGTGTGTTTAGCGAGTGGTATGTGTGGTGTATGTTATGGTGTGGTGTGTGTCCCCCCCACACTCCTACTCCCCTACACCTCTGACCCTTCGGGGGCACCTAGAGAGTCATCCCTCTGCCAGCCACCCTACCCAGGACTTATCTTGAGTCCCATGGAGCCACGGCTATACCCCCCCCCGGGTGGGGAACGAGGTGGGGCTCGTACACCCCGTACATTCAACCTTTCGTCAGGCAAGGCAGTCTGGGTGAGTGGAGGCATATTGAGGGCACGCTCCCGGTGCCCCGTCTTCCCAGAGACAGCTGGGCTTTTTCCACCTGTTTTATTCCCTCGCCTGGTGTGCACCCTTGATGTCTAGGCACAATGCACCGAAGTCCACCACGTGTCTCGGCTGGCCCGGCCTGCAGGCAGGATTTGTCGCTGTACCCCGAGCCTCTGCTAGGGGTCAGACTACCTGCGGCCCTGGGCCCCTCCCTCCCCCTTCCTGGAGCTGTTGTGGGACACTCGAGCCTTCTCCCCTGGCCGGCCCTCCGATGACCTGAGCCTGCTCCCAAACCCGGGTCACCGGCATCGCAAGCAGAAATCCAACCGCTGCACCGACAGGCTGGCTTGTGTAGTGTGTATTCAGTGTTAGTGTGCGGTACATGTGGTGTGTGTTATGTGTGGTGTGTGTTTAGTGTTAGCATGTGGTGTGTTTAATGTGTGGTATGTGTTATGGTGTGGTGTGTGTTTAGTGTGTGGTATGTTTGGTGTGTGTTATGGCATGGTGTGTGTTTAGTGTTAGTGTGTGGTACATGTGTATGTTACGGTGTGGTGTGTGTTTAGTGTTAGCGTGTGTTATGATGTGGTGTGTGTTTAGTGTTAGTGTGTGGTACTTGTGGTGTGTGTAATGGCGTGATGTGTGTTTAGTGTTAGCATGTGGTAAGTGTGGTGGGTGTGTGTTATGGTGTGATGTGTGTTTAGTGCTAGCGTGTGGTACTTGTGGTGTGTGTAATGGTGTGATGTGTGTTTAGTGTTAGCGTGTGGTACTTGTGGTATGTGTTTAGTGTAAGCATGTGGTACATGTGGGATGTGTTATGGCACGGTGTGTGTTTGGTGTTAGCATGTGGTACATGTGGTGTGTGTTGTGGCGTGGTGTCTGTTTAGTTTTTGCTTGTGGTATGTGTGGTGTGTGTCTTGTGGTGCATAGTGCCTGTGTGTGCTGTGGACGAAAGTCCAGGCTGTGGAGTGCGAGCGTATGCCTGTGCCAAGAACCTAACATCTTTCCCTCTCACACCAAAGCTACTGCACCTCCACTCGTGCATCCACATGCTGCAGAAGCACAGTGACATGCTGCTTCCCTACTTTCTCTGGGGGAGGAGAGGGCCCACTGGGATGGTTGAACCTCATCCTGGCTCAGCAGAGAATCCCCGGCTAATTTCTGAACCTGGATCCACACTTTCTCAAGGGGTAGTCTTTCCACTGTGCAAACGCACCAGCCATAAAACATTTTTTAACATGAACTGCAGTTCACTCAGTTCACAGTGGCTATTTTGAACCTGGTTGAGCTTATTGTAGAATACATAGACAGTGTCGTCAGAGAATGTTTTGACTCATGTATACGATCCTTAAGAGAAAGAGTTAACTGGGTGAAGTAATTGTCTGGTTACAGCTGAAGAGCATGGGATAGTGGGACTTTTCTCTGGCATCTTTATCGGGAACTCCCCTGGTCATAGCTTCAATATACTGTAGTCTAGCATCTGCGGAACCCGCATCTTCTGCTTTACAAGAAAGAGTGGGGGGTCTTTACTAAAGAAATACTTACCTTTTTTCTCCTTGGAGGTAGCCCCCAGGCAACAAAGCATCAAAACTAAGAATCCAGGCAGACGCATGCGATGAATTTCATTAGCCCTCAGTATCTGCAAGGGACCAGGGACTGGCATGGACAGGAGTCTGTACCAAGCCTCATTATGGCCTCACAGGCAGGGAAAATGCATCTGCCTTCAGAATTCCCATGCCTTTAACTTTTCATAAAAAAAAAAAAAAAAAATTACATTTCATATCCCCCCCCCCCCATTCCTGTCTGGGACTCCCTAGAGGCTCTCTCTCTGCTGAGATTCAGTTAAAAGAATCATTTCACTTGCAGCTTCTCCTTCTTTAAAAAGAGCTGTTTTTTTTTCAATTGACAGTGGAATTGCTATTCTGAGCAGACCTTCCATTGCTGTAACTTCATGGTTTCATCTTCTATTAAAAAAAAACTGCAGAGAGGAAAGCAATAGATGGTGAGGGCCCTGGGGAATGGGACTGATCGGGGTGTGTGCACTCACTGGTTCATTCTTTACCCAAGTAAGGCCTACCAGCAGGTGAAATTTTTGGAAAATGATAAAACTCATACATGGGGTCTGTGTCAATCATGGCGATTATGTAGAATGAGAACACAGGGTGGGATACTATGCCTGTTGAAGCAGCAGTCTCTGTTAGCGGAACACAATTTCTTCATATAGGTTTTTTTTAGTACTGTAATAATGTATTTCTAGCAAAACATCAGTACAGTACATGTCCTTTTTGCTATTCATTGCATTTCATTCCTGACCTGAGCTATGGGGTTTTAAAGTTTTTAAACTTCCCTGCTCTTTAGCCTCACCCAGTATGAATAAATTAAACATCTCAATGTGGTGCTATACTGTTGTTTACCTTGAGAAATGGGTGCAGGAGCCCTCCTAATGCATCCACAGCATGAATCCAGTATGGCTAGTCAAAAAGTAACCTCGAGGAATGGGATCTTTAAAAATTGCTAGTGGTGGCCATCTTTAATGACTTGAGTCATTAATTATAAAATTAGTAATAAAAGCTGTTTTTAAAACATCAGAGAGCAATAAAAATATACTGATGACGTATCATAATTATGTCAGAAATATATTATTGCTAAAAACCATATGGTAGCTGTCCCGTCTGTGCAATAGTAGCACTGCCACTAGTGACACTGGTGACCTAGGTTCAGGAACGAGCCTGCGTCATTGGAGGGCCATATGGGGTTAGGGGAGGATCTAGTGTCCAAAGGACAGCTTTCCCCCACTGGGGGTGGGGGGAAGGGATATGGAACCTGAACACTGCAGAAACTCAGTAATGTCTAGGTGTGAGCACACCTACGGACCCAACAGTGAAGGGGGGGGGAGATGGCATGGCTGATGCCAGCACACTGTGCAGTGACTCTTCGGGAGTGCAGGTGAGAAAAGGGCACTGCTGAACAGACCACGCTCAGTGTGACTGCCACAGCATGCTAGCTTCCAGCTGACCCCGGGTATGCTCTGGAATAACCTCTGTCAGGGTGACCAGATGCTTTGGGGTGAACCACCATGGTGCAATAGGTAGATTCCTCCTGGGAGAGGCGGGGGTGAAAGCAAGCCCAAGGAGGCCCACCCTGGTGTGAAGTGGGTCATCTGGAAATTTAGAGAAATAGCAGTCCGAGTGGCTCTGTGGTCTGGGAGAAGGTGCTGGCAGAAGGCTGAAGGAAGTCCTGGTAGGTGGCCAGAAATACCACCACAATAAACAGAGTAAAAAAAAAAAAAAAACTATATGGTGATATTTTTTGCAGAAAAACAAGTGCCACTGCTTTAAAGAGCAGCAGACACTGCAGGAGAAACTTAAAATAAATGTAGACATATCCCAGCTTGCATTTCCTATATTTTCTTTATTTCCCCAGAATTCTAAAAGAACTAAGGGTAGAACTAGTGACATCACTGACTACCCTCTTTAACAAATCATAGGAGGATGGGGTGGTACCTGAGGACTGGAGGAGGGCAGATGTTATTCCACTTCACAAAAGTGGGAGCAGGGCAGAAGCAGGAAACTACAGACCTGTTAGTTTAACCTCAGTGATTGGGAAAATGATGGAATCACTTCTGAAGGAAAGAAATGTTGAGCACCTAGAGGCCAGAGGGGCACAGGACACAAGGCAGTATGGATTCACAGCAGGAAGGTCATGCCAGACGAATCTGATAGATTTCTTTGACTGGGTGACCAAAGTAGTAGATCAGGGAGGGGCTGTGGACATGGCCTACCTAGACTTCAGCAAGGCATTTGACACAGTCCCACACAAAAGATTAATACACAAGTTAGCCAGCCTGGGAGTGGGTCCCAAGATGACAGCCTGAGTAAAGAATTGGCTGGAGAATAGGACACAGAGAGTAATAGTAAATGGAGTCCACTCTCTGAAGAAAGGGGTTACTAGTGGGGTACAGGGGTTCAGTATTAGGACCGGTCCTCTTCAATGTCTTTACAAGCGACATCGCAGAGGGACTGGAAGGAAAAGTATGTCTCTTTGCAGATGACACAAAGATCTGCAACAGAGTTGATGCACAAGGTGGGGTGGAAAGGATGAGAAGGCACATGGCAAGGTTAGAGGAATGGTCAAATGTATGGCAGCTTAGATTCAATGCTAAGAAGTGCAAGGTAATGCACCTAGGAAACAAAAACCCAGGGGAAGAGTACACAATGGAGGGTGAGATACTAACAACAACAAAAATGGAAAGGGACCTGGGGCTAGTCATATCAGATGACCTAAAGGTGGACAAGCAATGTGAGAGGGCAGTAAGGAGGGCTGGGGGGATACTGGGATGCATAGGGAGAGGCATCAACGGGTAGAAACAGGAAGTTGTTATCCCTCTGTACAGACAGCTGGTGAGACCCCATCTGAGTACTCGGGCAGTTCTGAGACCCATTCTCTGCAAAGACATAGACAGGATGGAGGCAGTCAAAAGGAGGGCAACTAAAATGGTGCAGGGGTCTGCACCAGAGAGGCATATGATGAGACTTACAGACTTAACATGTAGCATCAAGGAAAAGGAGGAGAGAGGGGACATGATAGAAACTTTCAAGTACCTCAAGTGAATCAACAAAGTCCAACAGGGTAGCATCTTTCAGAAGAAGAGGTGTGCAAGAACCGGGGGGCACAATTCGAAGATAGAGGGGGACGGCTCAAAGGTAATGTGAGGAAGCATTTTTTCACGGAGAGGGTTGTGGATGCATGGAACAGCCTTCCTGAGGAGGTTGTGGAGTCAAAAACAGTGGTGGAATTCTAGAATGCATGGGACAGTCATAAGGCAATTATAGGGGGTGGGGTTAAGAAGAAGTAGGCTGTTGGTTAACTAGGATCTGCAACTTACCTATTAGGTAGGAAAATGGGCAGACTGGGTGGGCCAAGCGGTCCTTATCTGCCGACAAATTCTATGTTTCTATGTTTGCATCCTCCTTTTCTTTATAACCATGCACAGTACATTAAAAGTGGATCACTGTCCCCTAAACTTCATATGCTCCAGCTGCTTATCTACTTATGAGATCACAATCCTCTGTTTATGACATCATATTCCTCTCCAAAACAACAGACTACAGTATATGATTAGGTGTGACTGTGTATAAAAAGTCAGGCCAGTCGGTTAGCTCAGCAGTAGTGTTAACTGCTTGCCATTTAGATAACTTGAGTTTGTGCCCCAAGCCTGGGACCTCTGGTGCCGAATGAAAAGATCATGCTCCGGCATTCGTCTTGGATGCCTCCAGCCTCGGGGAAGGAGGGAGGGCACCTCCTTCCTTTGCTAGACTGCCCCTGATGCCCCAGGGTGAGGCTGTATCATGCCAGAAGGAACAAGTGGTGCCTGTGGAGTCGTCTTATGTTGACACACATCCGCTCGCCTGGTGAGTGATGCGGAGGGCATGATACGCCCAGAGTGGGGCTGACGGATGACCCAGGTTTGTGCCCCGAGCTTTGGACTTGCCCACCCCCTCCCCACTGGGATTGTATAAAGACCCGATTTGCAGAATGCCCCACCTCCACATTCCATAGCCATTCTAGCTGACAATCTGAGTTAAGAATGTTGGGCAGAGCTCACCTACATTATGTTTGTCCTAACAGGCTTTCTTCCAGGTCACTCCTCAGGACTAACCCTAAGGAGGGATAAAGGAGGGCTTAGTGGTAAAACTATACCCCAGCAACCCCACGTAGATGAACTCATCCTAACCCCTGTTCCACTGTGAAGCCCAACCGATTCCTCCTGCTAACTGCCAGCCCCTTCTCACGGACCTTAACTGTCAAGTAAAGTACACTCCTTCTAGCTTGGGAAACCCAGGGACAAGCTGGGGTTACAATCAGGATTCCAGAGAGGTTGCTTAGCAGAGGCTGATAGTGAGTTGGACTGTTGGAGGGCTCCTACAGCGAAAAGAAAGGCTTGGGCAGGTGGAAGGCAGACCTGGTAGCCGACAAGGAGAAATGGGGACAAAATGAAAATGAAGAAAAAAAATCAATCAAAATCCCTGTCGTTTATGAAATAATAAGCATCGTGTATGGGGTCAAAAATCAGAAAATACTGTTGAGCAGGTTTATGACATACCTATACACAACATTTCATTGTGTATGGGTGACATCAAACTCATACACAACAGCATTTTCAAATGCTAAAAGCAAGCATTTAACCCCGGGCTGCCCAGTCTCATTTTGCTTCCTTAGCCAAAGTAATACCACACACAACTTTTCAGTAGTACACTATGGGTGGGATATTCAAAAAGGTTGCATCATGCGCAATAGGGTTGCGCCTGCGCAAGTCCGAAATTGCGCCATTCTGCGATATTCAGCAGGAGGCAGTTGTGCCACTGAAAACATGCTGAGCAACAGCGCAATGCTAATGAATGCATGCTGAACTGGAGGGGAGGAACCATGCATAAACCTGCACAGCCCGATATTCAGCCAGGTTGCAGAGTTGTGCAGGCGCAACCCCAACCCGCGCCCGCACAACTCTTTGAGCCAAAAAAAGGAGTAAGTCGAGAGCCACCCACAGGTGAGCTGCCGCATTGCAGGCGCAAACAGCAGCTGCCACCTGTGGCTGGCCCTCAACCTACTCCTGTGCCCCCGCAGCCCGATCATGGGCAAAGTGTAAAACATCCCCACCCCGACTGGCCCGATCGCGGGTAAAGCTGAAATCAACCCTCCACCACCAGCCTGATCGCGGGCAGCAAAGTGTCCCCAGAGCGTAGCCCTGGTGGTCCAGTGGACCGCTAAGCCCGATCGCGGGCTGAAGAGTTCAAAACAACCCCCAGAGCGTAGCCCTGGTGGTCCAGTGGACCGCTAAGCCCGATCGCGGGCTGAAGTTTAAACAACCCAGGCGGTAGCCCTGGTGGTCGGTGGACCGCTAAGCCCGATCGCGGGCTGCATTATGTGACAACCCCAAGATCCTTATCCCTGGTGATCTGGCGCTCCCCACCCACCCACCACACGCCCACCACCCGCTCCCCGGCGGCCCGGCGGGTGGCAGCATCCACCCGCCTGCCGCCCGCCGGCCGACTGCCAGTGGGAGACTGCCGCCGGTGGTGCAGAACAAAGAGCCAATGGGCGTGCAGCCTCCGTCTAGAACGGTCCAGATATGTCATATCTGGACTGCCTTGTACGAGGCTATAAACCGCACGCCCATTGACTCTTGCTCTGCACCAATCGGCTGCGGCAGCCCCATCGGGCAACCAGCCGATGAGCGGCTGGTGGGATACTGCGCTCCCGCCGGCTGCAGTGGTGAGCAGGCTGTAAGCTACCTCTGGATGGACAGACCACTCGTAAGATGTCTCGCCTAAGCAGCTGAGAGCATCTGCCAGATGGTTTGAGGTTCCTGCCATGAATGGCTGACATGCGCCCAGATGCAGAGCGCCTCCTTGCAAAGCAGATGGAAATGCATGCCGCCTGTTTGTTGAGGTAGTACATAGTCGTGGTATTGACTGTCTGGACTTGAACCACTTGACCCCGGAGCTGAGGAGCAAAAGTTGACAGTGCCAGTCTGACTGCTCTGAGCTCCAACAAGTTGATGTGGTATCGGACCTCGGGGTCCAGAACCTGTGGGTTTCCCAGCCCATGAGAGAGGCATCGTCATGAGGACGGGCGTCGGCTCAGAGCGGACAAACGGGATCCCTTCCTGCAACCCGCCTGGGGCGGTCCACCATTGCAGAGCATCCTACATCTTCTGGGTTACACTGATCAGCTGGCCAGCTCCATTAAAGGGCAGGAGCATTGCCCAACCAGAAATGACTGGACAAAGAAGGAGGAGGGAAACTCCGCCCTGTCCGTCGGGAGTCGAGCTCTGGTTTCACGAGAGTTGAGCTCTGCCCCGATGAAGCACATCACCTGAGAAGGCACGAGTTCCGACTTGGCCTCATTGATCAGGAGGCCGAGCTCGGAGCAGGTCTGGATGGCCAGGTCCCTGGACCTCTCCACCTCCTGCTAGGTGGGACCTGCGAAGAGCCAGTCGTTGAGGTAGGAGTAAATTCTCACACACACACCCCCGACACCTGAGATGGGCTGTGACCACTGCAATGCATTTGGTGAAGACCCGCAGGGCCGATGACAGGCTGAATGGCATGGCTCAGAACTCGTATAGGGTTCCTTCGGCTCTGAAGCGGAAGAACTGCCAATGAGACGGACAGATTGGGACGTGAAAGAACGGTTGCAGATCAAGTGAACAGAACCACATGTTTCACTCCAAGGATGGTATGATCTGGGACAGAGTGACCATCCAAAGGTGTGTGACCTGAGATACTAATTCAGGTCGGCAGATCTAGAATGGGGTGTCAGCCCCCATCTGCTTGAGCACCAGAAAGTACCTGGAGACAAATCCTGGGTCTGTTGTAGAATCCACCACTGAGCTAATGCCTCCTGAGTAGGAGCTGAGCAACATCATCTCAGACAGCCGACTGAGTATGGACAGATACTCTTTCCTCCCAAGGGCACGGCTCAGCTTGGAGTGGTACTGCTCAATTCAGAAGCAGTCCATGACCGACCACCTCCAAAACCCACCTGTCCATGGTGATAACGGACCAGGCAGAAAGAAAGTGGTGGAGCCGGCCCCCCACTGGAGGACCCAGAGCTGGCATGACGGGAGAGGGGGTGGTAGCCCCCACCCCATCACTGAGCAGGCTTGGAGGAGGAGGAGAAGGATCCAGGACCTGAACCTCGGCCTCTTTTACGGATCTGGGAGGGCCTGGGCTTGGGCTGGGGGTGCCAAGCTTGAGCCTGCTGCTGCTGCCCTCCTTGAAAGGGGGGTTGCTGAGCCGCAGTGGAAGAGTGCCAAAAAGGCTTCTTCTGCTGCTTCTTGCTTGAAGAACCTTTAGCAGAAGTAGCGTCCAAGGTGGCATTAGAATGCTCAATATGCTGCAGGTGACCAGCCACACCTGGGCCGAAAAGGTCAGTGCCCAGGAAAGGCACATCAGCTAGTTTGTGCTAAGTGATCTGCTGGAAAAGAGGAGAGTCTCAGCCAAGCCCTGCGGCGAGGGCAACTGTGGTTGCCATCGAAGCAGGCACAAGAATCCCAATATCCAGACCTGTTTGAAGTTGATCCTAGACCTGCTTGACCATGGTCTGCATGTCCGCAGGGAGGTGTGGGACGACTTCATCCAAATACCCCAAGAAGGCATGGGAGAAGTGTGCCATGATGACGGCCAAACTTGCCTGATGAAGGCCTGAAGATGAGGCCGCAAAAATCTTTCAAGCCGAATTATCCAAATTTTTGGATTCCTTTTCGGGAGGTTGGTCAATGTCGGCAGAACTGCCAGGACGCCTGAACACAGAGGCAGTCACCAGGCTCTCGGCCGCAGGGTGCTCTGTGAACCCCGCAAGGGACTGCATGGGCACCGCATACTTACAGGCCATGTGGGCAGCTGGAGCTGCATAGCAGGCAGGGCACTGCAAAAGTTCTAGAGCCAGGCCAACTAAGGCCTCGGCCACAGGAAAGGCCTCTGTTGGGGTATCCCCTCTCTGGAGAATGTCCATGAGAGGGTACTCCGCTTTTTTTCTGGACAGGTTCCAGGGGCATCCCTGAAGACTCAGAGATGAGGTGAAGAATGCCCTGAAAAGATGAAGAACCACCCTCCGTCTCTATACCACCAGCCGATTTGTCATCCCCAGGATGAGAATGTAGGCCGGTCTCATCCGAATCCGGATACAATGGTTGACCCAGGTCTCCTTCGACACGCCGAGGGCATTCGGGGTGACAGTGACCAAAGAGCCAGGGAAGCCCGGTGTCCAGTCTATCTCCCTTAGAAGGAGTCCCTCCCACAGGCTGCTTGGGCAGCGGTTCCATCACGATCGGTGGAGAGACCAGTATAGGCCGAACCGGAGGTTTTGACAGCTCCGTGGGAGGGGGAACCTACTTAATCTGCTCCAAAGGAGTCAGCTTTGGCCTGGAAGGTGAAAGCCAGGGTCAGCTTGTGCCCAGATAAAATTAACTGTTGCCACATGAGGTCTTCGTAGCGCCAACGGAGTTTCCATTGGAGCCTTTCCTCATCAGAGGAGGACGAGGACGAGGATGACCAATGGCATTACCTCTTTTTCGAGTGACTGTGGCTCTTCCTTGACCTCTCGGTTGGTGGGGGTCCTTGACCGAGATTGGACCGGCCGAATCAGTCGCTCAGGAGACACTAGCAGGACCGGTGATTTCCTGGGGTTGGGGACCACATCCTCGATGGGATTCCCAGTGGGCTGGGTCTCTTCATCGGGGAAAGAAAGGACCGGAGTCCAATCAAGAGAGTCAGCGACCGGAGTCGGCAACAGTGGGTCGATGACAATTTCGATCTCGTCGACTGACAGTTTGGTTGACTGGCCAGATGGCAAGGCCAAGAAGCCAGCGGCTGAAGAGGCAATTTCGACCGAAGTCAAGACTGCTGGTTTCTGGGACAAGGATCTCCCAATCCCAAGAACGCCTCCATCGAGACGAAGACATCCTGGGTCCTTATCCCACTTACGAGACCGAGAGAAGTGCATGCCCGCAGGACCTCTCCCTTAGTAGGAGAGACTGGCACAACTCTTGGAAAGAACCCAAGAAGGTGGAGCCCAGGTTAAGCGGAATGAAGAAGCTCTGAGAGGAAAGATTCTGTGGCACAAGCAGCTTTCTCCTCTCGAAGGTTGCATCGTTCCAATTGCTTGCGGATCCCCAGCGATAAAACCGCCCACCGAGCCTCCTTTGATTTCACCGGAGGGTTACGTTTTTCTGGCCCCCCCCCAACTTCAGGCATGCAAGACTGTCGCCAAGGACGTTAAAGTGAAATGCAAGGCAGAAGTTGCACTTAGAGGTGTCAAGGCCGACACCCAAGCAGTATACGCACGCGGCGTGGGGATCGGTGCACAACATTTTCTGGCCGCACAAACACCGGCAAAATCCAGGGGAAGACTTGTCTTCCATAATCGAAGCAGAAAAGTCACGGACGCTAATGCGAACTAGACGAGTTTCGGAAGAACTGAAGGTTTAGAAGCCAGGGCCTACAAATGCAGAAACACAAAGGAGGCAACCTGTATCTTCTAGTGGAAAGGAAGATCTGGAATCATGGGGCGGAGCTGAGGGTTGTACCACCCGGCTGGGAGGGAGGAGCCAGCTTGAAGACTTCCAGCGATCCTTAAAGGGAAAGGGGACATGCCAATATGTGTGGATGAACAACATATCCACGATTGTAGAAAATCCTCTTCCTCAGACGAGGAAGGAGAGGAGGAGCTGGATTCAGACAACAGCCAGCCTGGTCAGCTTGGGCACCAGGACGTACTCTGGAGACAAAGCCTGGGTCTGCTGGAGGATCTGCTACTGAGCTACTGCCTCCTTGAGGAGGAGCTGAGCGATGTCGAGTTTGAGAGCCGACTGGGTCTGAGGATACTCTTTCCTCCTGAGGGCGGGCTCGGCTTGGTGGGTACTGCTCGAATTCCAGAGGCAGTCCCTGACCGACCACCTCAAGAACCCACCTGTCCAGTGACAACAGACCAGGTGGAAAGGAAGTGGCAGAGCCGCCCCCACAGGAGGACCCAGAGCTGGGGTGACGGGAGGGGCTGACAGCCCCACCAGTCACTGAGCAGGCTTAGAGGAGGCTCCAGGACCTGAACCTCGGCCTCCCCTACGGGCCTGCTAAGGTCCGGGCTTGGGCCGATGGTACCATGCCTGTCCCTGCTGCTGATGCTGGTGTTGCTGTCCACCCTGAAAGGAGGATTGCTGAGCTACAGGGGAAGAATGCCGAAAAGGCTTCTTCTTTTTCTTCTGCTGGTTCTTGCCCAAAGAACCTTTGGCAGAAGTAGCATTCAAGGTGGCACTGAACTGCTCAATGCGCTGAAGGTGACCGGCTACTCCTGGGCCAAACAAGTCGGTCCCGAGGAAGGGCACGTCAGCTAGTTTGTGCTGGGTATCTGCTGGAAAGGAGGAGAGCCACAGCCAAGCCCTGCGACGAGAGGCAACTGCGGCAGCCATTCAGCGGGCACAGGAATCCCCAATGTCCAGGGCCGTCTGAAGCTGCTGTTTGGCAACAGCCCGGCCCTGATCCCGGACCTGCTTGACTGTGGTCTGCATGTCTATGGGGAGATGTGGGAGGACTTCATCTAATGACCCAAGCAGGGTGTGAGAGAAGTGTGCCATGATGACGGCCGAACTTGCCTGACGAAGGCCCAAGGAAGAAGCCGCATAGACCTTCCTAGCTGAATGGTCCAAAAGCTTGGACTCTTTATCAGGAGGTCGGTCAGTGTCGGCAGAACTGCCAGTATGCCTGAACACAGAGGCGGTCACCAGGCTCTCGGCCGAAGGATGCTCTGTGAACCCTGCAAGGGTCCCCATTGGCACCGCATACTTGCGGGCCATGCGGGCAGACGGAGCTGGACAAGAGGCAGGATGCTGCCAAAGTTCTAGGGCCGGGCCAAAAATAGCCTCGGCCACAGTAAAGGCCTCCATCGGGGTATCCTCTCTCTTCAGGATGTCCGTAAGAGGGTACTCCGCCTTTTTCTGGATCGGCTCCGCGGGCATCCCTGTAGATGCAGAGATGAGGTGAAGGATCCCTTGAAAAGACTAGGGACCTTCCTCCATCTCTAAGTCAATGGACAATTCATCATCACCTGGATGCGAATGCAAGCTGGGACATCTGAATCCAAGGAAACTGGATAAAAGGTCTACCACCCAGGTCACTTTTGACCCACCGAGATCAGGTACAGGGCGCCGTGACCGACAAGCGCCGGGAAGCCCGGTGTCTGGTCTGTCTCCTTGTAAGAAGTCCCTCCCACAGGCTGTTTGGGTGGTGGTTCCACCACAATTGGTGGAGAGACCATTTTGGGCTGAAGAGGAGGTGTTGCCGGCTCTGCGGGCTGAGGAACCGACATAATCAGTTCTGAAAGAGTCTGCTTCAGCCTAGGTGGCGAAAGCCAAGTAATGGCTGGTGTGGAAGCTGTAGTTGGCTTGTGCCCGGTCAGAATCAGCTGTTACCACATGAGGTCCTTGTAGCGCCGACAGAGTTTCCGCCGGAGACTCTCCTCATTCGAGGAGGACGATCGATGGAGTCACTGCTTTTTAGCGCGCTTATGGCTCTTCCTCGGCCTCTCAGATGAGGGGGTCCGAGACCTCAATCGAGATCGGGCGGGCCAACTTGGTCGCTTGGGAGACACCGGCAGGACTGGTGATTTCCCGGGATCAGGGACCACATCTTCAACTGGAGACCCAGCAGGCTGGGTCTTGTCATCTGGAAAGACCAGAGTAGGTGTTCGATTGAGGGACTTGTCGACTGGAGTCAGCGATATCAGATCAATAGGATCAATCATGATTTCCACCTCAATGGATGATTCAGTCGATTGGCCAGATGGCAAAGCCGAGAAGCCAGCGGCTGAAGAGGTGATCTCGACCGAGGTCGAGACTGCATGTCACTGGGACTGAGATCCTCCCTCCCAAGAATGTCTCCCCAAGACGTAGACGCCCCCGATCCTTCTCCTGCTTACGGGATCAAGAGGAGTGCTAGCCCGCAGGCACCTCACCCTTGGTCAGGAGAGACTGGCACAACTCCTTGAAGGAACCTGAGAAGATGCAGCCCAGGTTGAGTGGAACAAAGAAGCCCCGAGAGGACTCCGCAGCATGAGCCGCTTCCTCCTCGAATGCTTGCATGCGTTCCAACTGCTCGGCAGATCCCGCAGCCGCAGAAACCGCCCACTGAGTCTCCTTGGATTTCACCGGAAGGTTCCTCTTCTCCGGCCACCCCAGTTTCAGGCGTGCGAGATGGTAGTCGAGGATGCTGGGATGAAAGGCTAGACATAGGCTGCATTTTGGGGTGTCATAGTCGACGCCGAGGCAATATACACACACGCAGTGTGGGGATCGGTGTGCGACATCTTCTGGCTGCAAGGGCACCGATGAAATCCGGGGACCTGCTACTTCACTGAGAGAGGGTGGTGGAGCCATGGAATGTGCTGCCTAGGGGCTGGTGGAGGCAGAGACGGTGGAGGGTTCAAGAGGGGTGGGACAGGTATAGGGAAGGGTTCTAGAAGCAAAATCCAACACAGCGAGAATATCCGGAACTGGGAAGGGAGAAGCCAGAGAAGGCGAGGGGCAGCAAGGTCAGTTCCCAGGATGGGGGCTGACCAAATGAGCAGACGTGGAAGACCGTTAGGCCTATTCTGCTGGCATTTTAGTATGTTAGTAAGATTTATCTTCCGTGATCAAGCTGCAAACTTGCGATCGCTAACTCAAACAATGCAAAGTTTGGTTAAAACCGATGGTTTGAAAGCCAGGGCCTACAAAGTACGTGAGCACGAGAGAGGCAACCTGAATCTTCCAGCAGAAAGGAAGATCTAGCGTCATGGGGCGGAGCCGAGGTATATACCACCCGGATGGGTGGAAGGAGCCAGCTTGAAGACTTCCGATGAGATTTAAAGCAGAAGGGGACATGCCAAAGAGTGTGGATGAACAACATATCCACGCTCCTAGAACAAAGCATTCAGTAATCTGAACTCAAACCAGTAGAAGAAGCAATTACAATTACTAAATGTTCATTGCCGTATTTTGGGGCTTTATTTTACTTGTTCTGTATCTAGTGATCTAGAGATACACTTTTGTTTTTTTGAGTGAGATTAGCGACAATCTGGTACAGAGAAGGAATGATACTATTCACATGGTGTTTTTCCAACAGCTCCAAGTGTCGAACAGTATATCCATAATAAAAGATTTAAGGAACAGCAATCTCAACATATCAAAATCCAGAGGAAACAATTCGTACAAACCTAGTGTATCACCTTAATCTATATAAAAATATTACAAAATAATGATGTTTCCCAGTATATCTGAAGCGCTTATTTTACCAGTAAAGGCAGGCTGTTTCAGCAGGAACCGCTAACTGAAAAGTTTAATCACACTACTAAATTCACAGACACCTCTGTCAAAATCAACAGACCCTGTCCAGAAAAGTGTAAGGACTGCGTGGGCACTAGGGCCACACCTAGTTTGGCTATTTAGTTCACTGGGAAGCTGTAATAGTATTCTGCTATTTGAAGGTACCATTATTTGCAGTTTTGTTGATGTAAGATGCTGCCAGAATAAACTGACTGCATTAGGTTGCATCAAACATAACCTTAGGGCGTCTCCTTCTGAGTGCAGATCCCTGATCACTTTGTTACGCATCAGTGGCCAGTCACCCCTTTTTCAGAACCACCTGGCACTACAAGCTTGGCCTCTGTTTTCCTGGGACTGGGACTCAGACAGAGCATGCATAGCAAAGGGATCATAAAGGGTGAGGAGATCATGCAAATAGGAAGAGGAAGACAATACACTGACCCAGGAAATTATCAGGTCGCACCTGGAGACGAGCCTTGGCTCAGTGTGCCTTTCCCGGTCACCAAATGTTTAAACAAACAAAAACAAAAAAATCCATGAATTTGTTTCTCTTTTATTCTGGGAAGTTGCTGCCCTTTCAAGCTCTCACTTTAAGGGTTACCTTTAAGGGCACAATGGCTGCAGAAACTACTAAACAAACCAATTAAAAGACAGCGTACCCTGAAATCACAGAAACATTCCTAACAAAATAGACATCAGGGAGGTCATATTGGTTTTAGGCTGTGGCAGAGGAATTCTGACTACTCCCAGAAGGATACTTGGAAGACTCGCATTCTGAGGGAGGCACTCAAATAAAATATTCAGTTCATTTTATCGATCTGTGAACCCACCATGTTTTCCGCCTGTACCGCACCCTGAAAACTAGGACCACTGCAGTGTCACCTTCCCCTTGGACAGATGGAACAGCGAGTGCCTTCATAGTCAATGCCAATCCCACTCCACACCCTTCTTCCCTGGGTGCCATGTACCTCATTTCCATGATTTGATCACACCCCCCCAGCTGGCTCCAGAGTGGCAATTTCAGGGATAACAACCAAATTCCAGTCCCCAGATCATATAGGTACATTCTTAAAGGGACACTGCCACCCAAACAGAGGGAAGGGGGATGGGATATTTGTAACTCAGACATGAAATGTTTTTTTATTTTTTTAAATGGTTTATATTAGAGTAGCATTACTAGCATTTAATTTACACACCAGTTCAAAAAAGCGGGTTCAATACAACTGACCATGGCACTGGGTCTGTATGGGATCACCTCACAATAGCAGGGTGATCTATTTAAATAACATAAACTTAAGGACTCGGCCCGGTAGCATTACCACTCGCTACACTTGTGACCTGGGTTCGGTTATGGTTGGACAAGACCCTGGTTCAGGGGTTATCCGACTGTGGAGGACTTCCTGGAGTGAAGACAAGCTCTAGACAGGGTGGGTGATGGAGCTGGGAGGGCCAGGACAAAAGGGGCCGTCTGTCAGACTGAGGAGACAAATAAATAAAGGGGAAAAAATACAACAGGATTAAATTTTGTGCCCACACTGTTAGTCTCCAGTTTTAATGTGTGTTTACACACAGGCTGCTATGTGGCAGAGTCACAGCTGCTCCCATGTGTGAAGTACAATGCTGCAGCCGGTTCCTGCATTTCCACACAACAGAGCTGTGCAGTGCTATCTGCAGCTTGGCTCTTTCTCCTGATGTAATTTTAGCTTTCTCCTTACCTTTTTTTTCTGCCTACCACCACAACTGCATTGCTGCACAGGTGGTGAGGAGCCTCCACATATGGACAGAAAGTGCCTCAGTGTTTTGGCTGCTCACCACTGGAGCCAGCATCTCACAGGGGCTGAAACAGATCGACTTGAAACAATCCAGGATGTAACTGTAGTGATCCTCTGACATCGTAACAGCAAGTCTGCATTGCTCATAGTGGTGCAGAATGGTAAGTACAAACATGTCTTTAGTTAACATGGCACAAAAAGTAAACCATTAGCAACTGACACGTGCCCCAAAATTCACCACTGCATTACTATATTATTTGTTTGAAAATTGGTGACTAGGCAAGTTGCACTGAGCCGAAGCTCATTTCGGGCATGATGCAGGGAAGAGAAGAGCAGTAATATAGTAGTTGACATGGAAGCTACATATTACAGTCAGTCCAAAGTAATAATTGAAGCTTATTACTGACAGCAGTAGGGCAACAACCCAAACACAGAATTTACCACCAGAAAGGGACAGCTTGGCCCACCCAGATGATCTCTGCCTAACCTGCCTCTGCACACTCTCCCGCCTCCCTGCTCCTATTCTAACATACCCCTATGTTATCTCACAACTGCTTGAAGCCCCCAACTGTTTTAGACTCCACCATTTCTGCTGGCAGTCTGTTCCAGGCACCTACCACCCTTTCAGTGAAGAAATATTTCCTCACATCTCTCTTGAACTCCTCCTCCAGCTTCATCGCATGCCTCCTGGTCTTGGTGCTCTTTCTCATTTAAGAGACAACCCCCACATACTGCTCATCCCTGTAAGGTACTTGTAGGTCTCTATCATGTCACTCTCTCTCTCCTCTTTCCACGGTGTACATGTTAAGATTCCATATTTTTCCTCGTAGGACTTCTCATACAAACTTAGAAGCATTTTACTAGCCCTCCTCTGGACCGCCTCCACCCTGTCCATATCCTTTCTAAGGTGCAGTCTCCAAAACTGGACACAGTACTCCAGGTGGGGACTCGCTAGTGAGTGATATTGTGCAACACCACATTCCTCCTCCTGCTGGGGATACCTCTCCTATGTACCCCAGCATCCAACCAGCCTAACCAATACCTACCACACTGCCCTGCCACATTGAGGTTTTGATATGATAACCCAAGGTCCCTTTCTTGTCCGGGTGACTGTCAGTATCTCCGTTATCCTGTACTCAGTGCCTGGTTTCCTGTGCCATAGGTGCATGATTTTGCACTTTTGTCACTGAACCCCAACTATCATGTTTTCACCACTCCTTGAGTTTCCTAAGATCCCTGCACATTCCCTGCACCCCCTCCTGAGTGTTCACCCTATTGCAGATTTTGCTATCATCTGCAAAAAGGCATACATTCCCTTCTAGTTCTTCTGCAATGTCCCCTATGAAGACATTTAAGAGCACTGGTCCCAGTACTGAGCCCTGTTGTACGTCTCTGATCACTGTCCCATTAATAGAATGAGTGCTGTTAACCACCACCTCTGTCTGCTGTCTGTTAACCAGTTTCTAACCAATTCACAACTTTGGATCCCACTCTAGGCTGTTCAACTTCTTTATCAAAGAAATCTATCAGATTTGTTTGGCATGACCTTCCTCCAGTGAATCCCCCGTCATCATTAACTACATTAAGTTTAAATTAAAGTGGTCCCAAATACCAGACTAAAGAAATGGGTTTTCAGTAAACCCTTACAACGTCCAGAGAAGGGCTCCTCTAACTGAAGCCGGGAGTGCATTCCACACAATAGGAACTGCCACACAGAAAGCTCTGTCTCCTGAAAATTTCAATCAGCAGCATGGAACCTCAAGGAGTCCTGCCTCAAAGGAATGAAGAGGACAGACAAGGATGTAGTCATTCAGAAGGTCCTTTTCCTTAGGGCAGTGCCAGATCAAGCCATGGGGGGCCTGGGACACTCACAACTTGGGTGGCCATGTAAAATGCCCAACTTTCCATACCAAAATGTTTTATTTTGCGCAACATTTACTGAGCACGTTGTTTATTAACCATAACAACCACCATATGGGGAGACTACCCATTATTCACAGGAGAAAAGTAACTTGAAGTACAACACCCTGTCATGTTGTCATAGTCTGTAATGTTATATTTATTGTACTGTACAAGACATGAAGGCTGCCAGGCTCCAGATGCTCTGGGGACTAGATGCTCTGTGGTGAGTTTTGGGGCTTTTATTGAAGTCGCTTCTTCTAGACCCTGTTCAGAAAAGCAAAGTAATCTCTAGTAACCTCCTTAATCACAAGTTTATTTTAAGGAAATAAATTAAACAAAAATAAACAGTGCTTTACTAAGAGGTATGCATCCTGCTCCAAACAACAGTAAGTTACTGTATGTACCCATTGTACAGAAGTGTGCAGTTCCAATGTACAAATGCTATGACTCCAAATAAACAGACTGATGTCATACCTTTATCTGCTCATGGGATATCAAAGGAATGATTAATTCCTTTATTTCAGAGTTAGAGGATCCATGCATGTATACACACACACCCATGTCCCTTTATCTCTTCTTTGAACAAGCTCAGATCAATTATCTCAGCATAAAAATAAAATTACAGATATCAACTTTCTAAGCCACTTACTGAACTCAAGCTGTCTGCTATTGCTTGCCTGTTTGAAGCTCCTTAGTTTAGCAGCAGCAGGCAGTTTAGAACAGTGCATTGATTAATCATGCTGCTAGCGATAGATTGGTCGTGGCAGCACAGATAGCGAGTGCAGGTGTGCCGCTGGCAAAGTGCATGTTGAGCCTCAAAACCACCAAGAAAGAGTGGTTTAAAAATGCTGCCCAGATGGATTTAGGCGAGCTCCTGGTCCTGGCGCTGGGCCTCAGACATGCAGCAGCAGCCCAGGTCTGGTCGCAACTTGCACCGGTCCAGGTCCAGTCCCAGACTCAAAAAAGTGGAAAACCTGTCAGTATCCTAAGGAGGTAGATCACAGTGCTTGCATAGTTAGCCTTCTTCACTTCTTGTGCCACACAGTGCCAGTTTGTTTTTCTAGCAAGTCACCCGACCCTAGCTGCAGGCTGAATATAATGGAGGAGGAGGGGGGACGAGAGAAATCTTCTGCAATGTTGGCTTGCTGGGGCCTATCTGTAGCAGGAGGGTCCGGGGGGCTTGTGTTTTTGTTTTCTTTAATTAAAGAAAGCCTCTCCCAAAGTCATTTTTTTTTTGTTTGTTTTGTTTTATGGAGCAAGTCCGGGGTTGATTCATGCGGGGAGGCATGATTTATTACAATCCTTACCAGTACTGTACCACCTGAGGGAAGGGGAAGCGGAGAAATCTGCAATGTAGGCTTGCCGAGGGCCTATCTGTGGCAGGGGCTTGTGTGTTTTTTTTTAATTTTATTTAACAAATGTGCTTCTTCCAAGTCACGCTGCTTTCACAGCATTTTTAAGGAGCAAGCTGTCAGGTTATGGGGGGAGAGGTTGACTACGCTTAACTCGTGACTGCGGCAGGGGAGGTGGCATGATTTACAAACCACCAGTCCACTTACTAAAAGTGTCTCTTGCTTCCGACTACTGGGGCTAGTCTATGGTGGGGGGCCTGGGCATTTGCCCATTTGTCCCCCCCTTAATCCGCCCTGCCTGAGCTCCAAATCGCAGGGCTTTGTACACCAACAAACTCATCTTGAAGCTGATGCATCACCTCTCTGGCAGCCAATGCAGTTCCTGGAGAACCAGTGTGATTTGTCCAGATTGTCCAGACTAATGAGTTCCAGCTATTAGCTGGACTGTTGAGTTCTGCATGAGCTGCAAGCTGTGCACCAGCCCCACAGGCAGCCCTAGGTACAGAGCATTGCAGTAATCCAAACGGCAGGCGTCAAAAGCGTGTACCAGTCTTTCCAGGTCAGAGTGTGAAAGATGGGTACGAATTTGGGAGACATTCCATAGATGGTTTTAGTTACGAATTTGGGAGATATTCCATCGATGGTTTTAGGTACAAATTTGGGAGACATTCCACAGATGGTTTTAGTTACGAATTTGGGAGATATTCCATAGATGGTTTTAGGTACGAATTTGGGAAACATTCCATAGATGTTTTTAGATACGAATTTGGAAATTAGTCCATAAATGGTTTTAGGTATGAATTTGGGAGATATTCCATAGATGATTTTAGGTACAAATTTGGGAGACATTCCTTAGATGGTTTTAGGTATGAATTTGGGAGATATTCTATAGATGGTTTCAAAGATTACTTCTCTACCCATGCTTTCTGTAGTATACATTCCTTACCATCTCCCACGTGCCCTGGACTGCCCAACATGCAGGACTGCAACACTGGTGTCACTAGCACCACGTGGACACCACCTCACCACCAGAAGCAATGCAGCTGTGGGCTCAGGCAGGCATTTATTTAAAAAAAAATATATATATATATAGGTAGGGAAACAGTTAAAAATACATTGGGGGAAGAAGCTACTCATTTCTACTTATGTTCGCTTTAAATTAATTTTAAAGCAATTCTTAAATCGACAATCCATTTTCAACTGTTACGGACGATTTTTATTTGTAAATATGTACAGTATGTCTAAGTACTAGTGTGACTGATACGGGCAATTGTGCTTGCAGTTTTAATGCATTCTGATATGAATTATTCATGTATGTCTGTTTTACAAAACTGAGGATGCCTTTGAAAACGGGTACTTGATGCCCAAAGGCCTTTCCTGGTAAATAAAAATAAATAAAACAGTTACAGCCTTATCATTTCTGGCAACTAATTCAAATGTTGGCAGCTTGTTGTCGTATTAAGCGTCTGGACACTGCGACATTAGCTAGAATCTAACAGGTATGTATGTGAGCTTTCAACTCCTTTAAAATCTTTGTATCACCTTTTGCTCTACTGAGTCATCAGCTATTTGGTGCACTGAGAGAAGGAGCTGCTTACTACACCACAGCGATATTTTCTAGACACTGGCACCACAAAACCAACATGCAACCCCCTTGATGTAGGCGGTCAACGCATTAGCCCTCCCCTGCGCTGAGCCACTCCTGCAGCAGGCAGCCATGTGCTGTGTCAGTGAAAAGCTCTGTAGCTGTTAATGACACACCACTTGAAGACGGAAAATGCCCATTAACTGTATATACTGCAGGAAGAGAAAACATCCAAGGATGATTAATTTCTCAACTAAAACTCACAGAAACCCATGCAAAGGGAACATTGATAAAAAAAAGAAGGTTGTTAATCAAATGAAGCATTTCATAATGAATGCAGATAATGCTAGCATGAGTTCAGGAAAAACATACAGACATTTGCATGTGTATAAGCACTCCTTACCAGCTCGTGTTTCTTGCGACTTGCTTCTGCCTCCTTCTTTCTGATCTCACCAGTCTCCTCCTTGAGGTCCCGGATTTGGCGCTGCAGCCTCTTATTCTGTTCCTTCTCTCGATCCTCTGCTGCCACTTTCTGGTCTCGCTCCTCCGTCAGTTTCTCCAAGTTTTCCTTCAGACGACTAACCAGGCTCTGTATAGGGGGACAGGTGAATAACATATGTTTATAAAGCAGTATTTTTTTTTTTTTTGGGGGTGCTTGGATGATTATCAGGAACATGACCAATTATAGTACTAGACATCACATGACCTGGGCCGCTAGATGATGATCTGCCAACATTTTTATATTTCTATAATCTGGTTCAGGATAACCTGAGGGAGTGGGGGGACACAGATCTAGAGATCAAGACCAGCTGTGCTGTTTACACTGACTATACCCGGGAATTATACTCCACAGATCAGTGCAAAGAAGAAGCTAAGCACTGTAGTCACAAGGTTCATAAAACAGCAAGGAGGGAAGCTTCAGCTGTGCCAAGTGTGAGTTCTGTGTGCCCCCCCCCCCCCAATGCCATCATTTATTCTACCATTTTTTCCCTGGAACAGGACTTTTAATCCACAGTTACATATCACTTGCATTTGCAGCTCTTCATCTGTGTATAACAGATCGTTGATAAACCTGTTCCTCTCTCTGTCTATTCCTGCTATATGGTGGATTCCACTAGAGGTTGTAAAGCTGTCCCCTCTGGTCCATCATCTGGGAGAAAGGGGGGGGGTGGCCATAGCCCACCCAGTGGTGCAGAGGGCAGAGGCATTCATGTGGCACCTGCCCTCATGCCAGTGACCCATGTTTGGGAACAAGCCTGGGCCGCTTGAGGGTTTAGAGTCCTGGCAGATGCTCTACTCTTCCAGAGAGGATGGGCAGACTAATCCGTGGCACCACTGACATCTAGGCGATCACAGGTGATGGCGCAGCTCGTGCAACAGTTGTGGCCGGGAGATGCTCCCTGACAGTGCATGTTCACACGATGCATGAATGTCTGACCGCTTGTCTCCATGCAGTGTCCATGGGTTGGGATCCCGAACAGTGGAACACCACCACCGATGACAGGATGATGCCTCACAGACCCCCTACTGCCTACTGGGCATAGGGATCGCAGACCGAGTGTGGCTTCTGCAAGGGGCTTGGGGGACCCCCAATGGCCCCGCCACAGGGGGGAAATCTGTGGAGGGAAGGTGGCCCTACAGGTAAGTCCCAGGGATGGCAGATGATGGGGTTGGGGGAGCTGTGAGGGCCAAAAGAGGCCTGACGGGGGTTGTGTGTGATAAAAAATGAAAGTGGAAAGAAAAAAGGGAAGAGGGTGGCCAGTCAGATCAGTGGGCACAGGAGAATCAGCTTCATCTTGCCTGCTCCAAGGCTTTTCCTTAGTTTCCACCCCCTCTAAATGCCATCAGGGATGCCCTGGAACGTTTGCAGAAGTGAGGCATGCAGGCACTCTAGTGTCGGCTGGTGTCCACCACTCATAAGCAACTCTATCTACACCGCCACTTGTGGTCACTCAAGTGGCGGTACAGCGGCAGAGTCAGATACCCTCCCTTACTGGAGGAAAGTGTCCTGTGGGATGCTCAATTCTCCTCTCACTGGCCAGCTCCAGACACCCTGGGTTAGTTCCCAAACTCGGGTTGCCACAGTTGTGAGCAGTAACCCCCCAGTACGTAACCTTTTAGCCCATACACAGGCAGGGCCCTGAAAAACACCCCCTTCCTCACAGCTGCCCTCCTTAACTAACTATGGCCTGCCTCTGCAGTGCCAATAAGTCCCTGCCCCTATTTAAGCACTTCAGGGCTGCTATGAACAGTTTATGCTGTTTTATTTATTTAACACATCGGAAAGATCTTTGAGCCAAGGGCTCTTTTAGAGACATTCCACGTCACGTTTGTGCACCTGGACCTCATGCAAGCATAGTCCAGCACTTCGGCACTGGATCCTGACTTGACATGAAGCCAGAAGACTGTGTTACTCAGTCCCTTAGATAAGCTCTCCTCAATAAAGCTCTCCTCTTATACAACTTGCTATTCCCCAACACCAGAAACTTCTGAAGAGCCAAAACAGAGTCCCTTTACTGACAGGTGTCCCTTGCTGTAACAGGCAGACTGTGCTGTTCCTAAGATCTTTGTCTCCATATCTTTCAATTCTCCTGCATTAAGAGGGACAGTCCCTCAGTTTAGCACACAGAAGCCCTCTAACCCACGTGGAGAGGGTGCTTTCCCGCCTTCTACACTGCATTTTTTTTCTTCTTCCCCAAATTTGGTGATGAACACCTGAGAGGTATGCTCACTGCAGTGAAGGTTTAGTTACTAGTTCTGTCTTCTCTGATTGTCTGTAGCATCATCTGAGGCTTCAGACGCAAAAAAAACCCTTTGATCATGATAGAACAACGCGTTCAGAGTCATGAATTCTGGATAATCATATTTGTGCGTGGCGATTATTCAATTCCTCCAATTCACAGTGAGCAGCCAAATCAGCGCTGACAGAGCATTAATGAAACAAATGAAGCCGTGGGGAGCTGGAGGGAAGCACAGGGTGTGTGGGAGCGAGGGAGGGAGGGAGGAAGAAACAGGTTACATTGGATTCTGAAATGGGCTGAGACAGTCCTTGGGGAGCAAACTTTAATTACGAAAGCCTTGCTAGATGAAGAAAAATGATTCACCTTTGTGTGAAGTAATTACAGCATGTAATGCAAGGGGGAAGAAGGATTCAGTTACTTAAAGGAATCTTCAACTGCTTACTGTACTCAAGCATGAGAAAAGGTGGCTGAAAACAGTGAACTCAGAGTAAAGACAAACAAAACAAAAATAATAAATAAATAAAAATGAACCGTCTTGGCTAGGTGATGCGTGAGTAAGTGCTTTGCACAGTTATGTGGAACATTTTTGACTACCTTCTCATTTTGGATCTTTGAGGGACATGGAGGTCCAGGGATGACCACAGAAGCATATTGATCAGGCAGCAGCAACTGAGGGACTGACTGGGGGATTCTGTAGGTAGTTTGGACAGGAGAAGCAGGAGATAAGTGGCCACCACCAGGACAGAAAAAAAAAAACACATCTGCATGCAACGAGATACAAAAACAAATACCTCTCCCCCAAAGTGGGAATAATAACATAAAAATACATCCCCCCCCCCCAAGGCTGGCCTGTCAGAGCAGTGGTGGGGAGTGAACTCCTATAGTGGGGGCCTGAATTCAAGCCCCCAGCCTGAGTAGTTGCTGTAGGTCAGCAGGAGACTTTAGCAGCCTCCAATTGGATCCTTTCAGTCTCCAGGGACAGGTCATGCCACTGTGTTGCTGCTTCATCACTGGGTAGGAATGTTAGCTACTCCACATTGGCAAGTCACTGCATGTGTGAATGCCTGAGGTCAGCAGAAATTCAGTGCTGAACTCAGGATGGTGGTGCTGGCACTTGGGCCACTCCCTGCCCTCTGTGATGACACAGATATCAGACTTCCCTGGTAGGTAAGCCACGTAGGATGGTCACTGTAAACTAAGGGGTTATCAGGGCTGGAAGAAAGGTGGCTTGGGAGTCCCATGGGGGGGGCTGCAATGGACATACATATTTGAGGAAGAAGACTATCGGTCCACTGAGTTCCACCTTACCACCAGCTCAGAGGGAATATCTTGTTACTCAATTTTCTTTAAAACACTTGTGAAGTCTCAGCCTGAAGGTCACTACAGAATCAGCGGATACCACATGCCCTGGCGATATAAAGAAATCCTACCCCCCCAACCATAAGGAGATACAAAAGTAAATAAAAGTAAACTGCCCAGTCACACTGATGACTCAGTTGCAGCACACTGTGCACGCAGTCTGGGATCGAGAACAAACATGAGTCGCCATGTCGGGACTCCAGACAGGTCAGCTGGGGAAGCTGCCGTGTAGCAGTGAGTCTTGGCCAGGGAGGTTTGACTGCGATCACCGGTGCCACAGTGACTCCTTTTTTTTAACTTACATTTTATTGAGTTTACTTCAACTGATACAAGTACCTAGGCATACTGTGAAACATCACTGTTACAATAAGGGAGGATTATACTCCTGAGCATGTTATATCACAGAGAGGTTATCAACAGGCTTTTAGAAAACACATAAGTATACCAGTAGGCTACTGCTTCCAAGAGCAGGGATGGTCCAAAATCTGAATTACACACATGTATATATAGTGGACCTTTATAACAGGCTATACATCCACTATAATCCCACAAGGGAAACTAAGAAAAAATTACTCATCTTAGTAATTGTGTTTCTTCTAATGGAGTCTTGCAGTATTTCGACAATATGCAGTACTCCCCAGCACTGGAACTGCTCCGGAGAACTAAGGGTTAACTCTATGCCAGGGCATAGAACGTTGAGCTCGTGCTCAGTTCAAACCACTACCTGCTGCATTTCAAACCAAACCGTCAGATTCTTACGAGCCAAAATAGCTAACTGCAGCTGATATGTGGAAACTGTGAAAAAAAAAACACTACAACCAAAACGGCAATTAATACCCAGAGTCCCTAAGACAAGTCGAGAACCCCAAAAAAGAAAGCTGGTAGTGAAACAGAATTTTAAAGACTACTATCAAACACTATGCATCCCCTCTGCCAACAAGGGAGAAGGGCAATGCACCCCTGAGGTGCAACACTGAACCTGCCAGCCTACATTCCAAAACAGCTAGGTTCTGAGAGGGGAGGCAGGGAGGGAGGTCAGAATACAAGACTCCATTAGAAGAAACACAATTACTAAGGTGAGTAATTTTTTCTTCAAACAACATGAAGTCTTGCTGTATTCTGACAATATGTAGACTACCAAGCAGTACTTCCCCGGAGGAGGGACCAGAACCTACTTAGAAAATAGGCTCTGCAGCACTGCTGTGCCAAATCTAGCATCACTCCTAGAATGGATATCCAGGAAGTAATGCTTGGTGAAAGTATGGACTGTTTTCCAGGTGGCTGCTTTACAAATCTCTAAGAGGGGAACATCCCTGGCAGTAGCCAGAGAAGCTGCTATACCTCTAGTCGAATGAGTCCTCAGGCCTGAGGGGGGTACCTTGTCCAGCTTTTCATAGCAGAATTGTATACAAGAGACAATCCATCTGGCAATAGTTCTCTTAGTAGCAGGTTTACCTTTCCCACTTCCCATAAGTGAGGAACAATTGGAAAGATCCAGATCTAAAGGCCTTAGTATGCTCAATGTAATAACTAAGGACCCTCTTAACAGCCAGACCGTGCAACCTCCTCTCACCTGAAGAGGAGTGGTCAGTGAAAAAGACAGGAAGGGTCATGGACTGGTTCAGATGAAAGTCCGAGACCACTTTTGGCAGAAACTTTCGATCAGTTTTGAGGACCTCCTTATCCCTGTGAAATGAGATAAAGTCAGGCTACACTGAGAGGGCCTGCAACTCACTGATGCGTCTGGCAGAGGTGATGGCTACCAAAAACACAGCCTTCCAAGTCAGGTACTTAAGCTCTGCTTATGCCAAGGGCTCAAAGGGTGGCTGCATCAGTTGAGCAATACAGATATTAAGATCCCAAACAGGAATGGGCTCTTAAAAGGGAGGGTTAGTATGGGTAAGCCCTTTAAAGAATTTACAGAATAAAGGGTGAGATGCCAGTGAGGAAGGCTTCCCTACTGACAGGAACGCGGAAACAGCAGCCAAATGAACCTTAAGGGTAGTTGGCCTAAGACCTAAACTGTTAAGGTGGAACTATATAGTCAAGGATCATGGACAGGTCAGCAGTGGTTGGAGAATATGCTTATCTGAACACCAAATGGAAAATCTCTTCCATTTGGAATTGTAAGTCTTCCTAGTAGCAGGTTTCCTGGAAGCCTTAAGAATATCTGGAACCCCTTGGGACAAATTCATACCAGCATATTCTAGCTCTTCAAGAGCCAGGCCCTGAGGTGGAGAGACCGAAGGTTGGGGTACTAAACTCTCCCCTGAGAGGAGGTTAACAGATTGCGACTCTGGGGGAGAACCAGAGGAGGATGAATTGCCAGAGACAGTAATAGAGGATACCAAGGTTGTCTGGCCCAATCTGGAGCAATTAGAATCACTTTGCAAGACTGTGACCTTATTTTGACCAGAACTTTGAATAACAGAGGAAAGGGGGGGGGAAGCATACAGAAATTTCCCCTTCCAATCCAGAAGTAGGGCGTCCAGAGGGACTGAGCCCAAGACTGGGGGTCTGCAACAAAAGAGGGGGAGTTGGTGATTGTCTGGGGCTGCAAAGAGGTCTATCTGAGGGGTGCCCCATTTTGAGAAAATCTTTTTCAAGACTAGGGGATCCAGGGACCATTCGTGATGGCCCTAAGAAATCCTGCTCGATGCATCTGCTACCAGATTGTCCTTCCCCGGAAGGTGGACTGCTACTAGGGTTGTCTCCAGAGAATAAGCCAGAGACCACAATTTCATGGCTTCCGTGCTCAAGGCCGTAGACCGAGTGCCTCCCTGCTTGTTGATGTACCACATGGTGGTGGTGGTGTCTGTCCTGACCTGAACCACCTTGTTCTGAACTGATTCTGAGAAGACTAATAGAGCCAGGTGGACAGCCCTGAGCTCCAGAAGATTGATGTGAAGCAGGGACTCCTGAGGAGACCACAACCCCTGAGCTGTGAGGTCTTCCAGATGAGCAGCCCAGCCCAGGAGAGAGGCATCTGTGGTCAGAACAAGTGAGTGGGATTGGGAGATGAAAGGGACACCTTGCCTTAGGTTGCTTTGATCCAACCACCACTGGAGAGCCCGAATCAAAGTCTGAGTCACTGGAACCAGCTTGGTCAGAGAATCCTTTTTCTGAGACCAATAAGCCCTTAAATGGAACTGAATGTCCCTCATCTGAAACCTGGCACTTTGTACCAATGCTGCAGAGGCTGCCATGGGACACAAAAGCTAAAGAAAATGCCTTATGCCTTGCTGGCCGAGAGACCCGAAGGCGAAAGGAAGAAGCTGGATCTGCAGTGGCCTTTACTCTTGCCAGAGGGAGAAAAGCCTTTGCCTGAACAGTATCTAGTTCTGCTCCTATGAAAGTGAGGAGCTGAACAGGTTCCAGAACTAATTTGGGGAGACTGAGGAGAAATCCTAGGGAGGTGAGCAAGTGCTGAATGACTTGCAAGCTTGACCTGACGTGATCTGGAGACTGCCCCACCATGAGCCAGTCGTCCAGATATGGAAATATGGCAATGTTTTGCCTTCTGAGGAAGGCTACTACTGGTGCTAGACATTTTGTAAACACCCTTGGAGCTGATGTTAGGCCGAAAGGCATTGCTTTGAACTGATAATGGCCTGAGGGCAATTCGAACCTGAGGTACTTTCTGTGGGAGCACCTGATGGGGATGTGGAAGTAGGCATCCTTGAGATCCAGGGAGGCTAGCCAGTCTCCTGGTCTCAGAGAGGGAAGAATCTTTCCCAGAGTCACCATTTTGAACTTTGGTTTCAGTAAATGCTTGTTTAAGTATCGTAGGTCTAGGATGGGCCGCCACTCCTCTGTCTTCTTTGGGGTAAGGAAGTACCTGGAGTACAGACCTTTGCCCCTGAGGGATGTAGGAACTCTCTCCGTGGCCCTGAGATCGAACAGAGAGGAAACCTCTGCCTCTAAGGCAATGGTTTCAGAGCTGTTTGCAGGTGGAAAAGACCTGATCCTCAGCTTTGGAAACTTCTTGAAGCTGAGGACCAGTCCTTGGTTTACTACCTCCAGGACCCACTTGTCTGAGGTTACAGACTTCCAGGCCTGGAAGTAGTAAGCCAGCCTGCCTCCTACAGGGATAGGAGAGTCGACCCGGTCTGACACATCAGGGTGTCTGCTTGGCAGGGGGCTTAGGTTGAGAGGTGGATGTGGCTCTGCTCATCCCCCTCCTACCTCTCCCTCTAAAGAACCCCCTCTGGGGAGAAAAGAGAGGAGGCCTGTGCCTGGTAGAAAGGCATATGAAAAGGCCTGCCCCTGCCCCTAGACTGCTGCCTCTGAGGAGTTGATTGCTTTTCCTTAGCTTGAGCACTCCTACAGGTGGTCCTGAACTCATCCATCTTCTTCATGTAGTTCTCTGTCTGCTCCCCAAACAGAGAATTACCTATAACAGGAACTTCCATGGCCTTAGCCTGGGTATCCTGAGAGAGGCTAGTACACCTGAGCCAAGCCATCCTCCGAAGAGCCACAGATGTAGCCATGACTCGTGATGAAACATCACTGGAGTCCACAGCAGCATGAAACTGTATTTTTGATGCCTCAATCTCATCAGCAGCCACCTCCTCCAGCTCCTTGGCTAGCTGGGGGGAAGCCTGCTCAGCCAGTTCCAACACTGTATCCCACCTGGATTTTTGGTACTTGGCTGCATAGGCCATGTAATTCGCCTGCCTGAGTCCCAGAGATGATGCCAAGTACTGTTTTTTGGCCATGGCATCTATCTTCCTGGAGTCCTTGTCAGGGGGGTGTGAAGCCAAAGGTATGCTAACCTTGTCACAGGCTGCAGCCTGCACTACCCCAACATGGCTGCACTGCTGGTAAAGGAACTCCGAATCAGAGCCTGACAACAAATACCTCCTTGTCCATTCTCTTGTCCACCAGAGGTAAGGAATTAGGAGTCTTCAATAGTTTGTGTGTCTGTTTCCCAAAAGACTTATGGAGGGGAATAGACAATCTTTTGGACTCTGGGATATCCATCATCTCCACAAAGTCACACTCATCTGACTCCTCTACAGTCTCACCCAAAGGGAGCTGGAGGGTCTCAGCCACCTTTCTGTGAAACAGAAAATGGGAAGGGGACTCAGAAAGCCTAGGAGGGGAAACACCAGAAGGTCTGTCTGGAGAGATGTCCAGTTCAGTGGGCTCATCCAGACCTTCCTCACCAACTTCCTCATCTTCGTAGTCAAAATCCTCATCCCCTTCCAAATCTGGTTCATAGAAATCTTCAGGAGAGTAATCAGGAACCAGAGGAACCAACCGAACCGAGCGCCTAGTTTGCGGTACCAGATCAGTCAGAACCGAACAGAGCGATTCCACTATGCTAATCGCTCTGGCTATTTCTTCAGCGGTTGGATGTGATGGTTCTGGATCTGAACTGGCCGACTTATCTTTTCTCTTTCTCTTCATCAGAACCGACCCCTCGGGATCGGCTCTCCTTTCACCCGAGGAAGTCTGGCCCTGGTCAGAGGGCACTTCCTCTGGTTCGGTGGAAACCGAACTGGGCTGGCCATCCGGGTCAGCGGATTTTCCGGTCTCCTTTTTCCGCAGCCTACCCAATCTCTTATCCAAGGTGGATTTGGGAAAATTCTTACAGATCTGGCAGTCTGAATCGAGGTGGTCAAACCCCAGACAATACACTCAGGTGGTGTGGGGATTGGCCTTAGCAAAGGCCTCCCCACATACACCGCAGTGTTGAAACCCAGTGGGCCCGGTTTTTTTTCTGGGTTTCTCAGACTGAGCCATAGTACCAAGAAAACTTTCCCTTTACATGGCTTCAGGTCAGGCAAGACCAAACCGATCGGTTCCTGTGTTACGGGTGTGGAGAAAAAAAACGAAAATGCTTTTTTTTTTTTTTAGAACCGATTGGCACCGGAACCTCAAAACCTAAAAGGAAAAAGAACAGAAAATAAGTGTAATCGGTTCAGCCAAACCGACTAAACTACCCCCAACTTTCCTCACACTATACTTTGTTTGCAATTTCCACACAGAAAAACAAGACAATCTACTCACAACCACAGCAAGAGTAATCTGAACCGAAATAAAATAAAGTTGATTGGTTTGAACCGACGACATATTGCACCGAAACTGAGCGATGGAAAATCTCTCCGGAGCGACCGTTCAGTCAGGCGGAGTAAAGAATCTGATGGTTTGGTTTGAAGTGCAGCAGGTAGTGGTTTGAACTGAGCATGAGCTCAACATTCTATGCCCTGGCATAGAGTTAACCCTTAGTTCTCCGGAGCAGTTCCAGTGCTGAGGAATACTGCATATAGTCAGAATACAGCAAGACTTCATGTTGTTTGAAAAATACGGTAACTTAAACAGTTTACACTGCTTCACAGGTCTCCTGAAATCCGATATAAACCAACAGCACTAATAGATTACAGGAGCATTTCAGTCATCTATTAATTTTAATGAACAAGATTCTGATGTATAACATGATGATCGGCTATGGGCCCGATTTATGGCCTTTATTAATTCAACTATAAACTTGGCAGCTGGAAACTGAGGTAAGACAAAACAGCTAGGTGTTCATTTTGATCCTGAAGTTCTCATGGGGCATCCAAAAGGAGTCACCACATTCAAACTCTCAGTTTTAGCTGAGTGACCCATACTCCAAATCAAAGTAATGAAAAGGTCCAAACAGTTCTCAAAGAGTGCAAAACTGACACTCTGCAGAGGGAACAGGGGAGATTGAAATTAAAACTGCATCACTGTTGATGCCACTGCTAACCCCCCCCCAAAAACATTGCCAAACCTGCAAAAAAAAAATGAGTTAACCCTGCAAGTTAGCTAGAAACTAATATGCTCATGCAACTGCATTAAAAGTTAACATCCAGAATGGGGTTGTACTGCAACCACATAAAGTTCAATGTAGCTCCCTAAACCACTCCCAGCTGCAACCGAAAGTCTGTAGTTATGTCCACACCTCACAGAGCCTCCTCCCTCCTCAGGGGCAGATAGTCTCTTTCAATCTTAACCAGAAGCTTACCCACTTCTACAGGATCACAGAACTGGTAAGCCTTGCTGCCATACAGTATTTTAAGGATAGCAGGCATAAGATGCTCATGATGGACTCCAAGTTGGCAGAATCTTGATCGGACTCTGTCAAGCCCTTTTCACTGCTGGCAGGTGGCAATGCTGAGATCAGGGAAGATAGGCACGAGGGAATCCTGCCAAGTTAGTGTGCCTCTTTGCTTTGCTTCCCTTTCCTTTGGACTCTGTTCTGTTCTTTTACTGACTCCAGGACCACCAAAATCGTACGAGCTTGATTCCCTGCAGCTGACACTTGAAGATGTCTGCCTTGTGTTGTTAAGTCTGTATGCCCTCTGGACCGCAACTGGGTGCTGTTACTGGAGTGTCTCCTTAACCAGCCTTCTATAAATTGATCAATCAAGTCATCCTCCACAGTCTCCGCAAACCACGGATTTAGATGCAGGAAGCCGCCGCCTATTTTCAAGATTCTCCAGATGTCTGTCCAGCAGCGTATTCTCTTGGGCAGGTCCTGTGGTTGCTGCTACGGCCTTGCCACCAACTCTACTGCCCCTTTGACTTCTCCTCTATCACTTGACTTTTGTGTCCAGCACCAGCATTTTGCAGGGGTAGTCTTCTACTTTCCTGTCTAAAGCCTGAATGTTTTTCACCAAGGCAGCGTTCGTTGGTTGAGTCAGGTTAGCAGTCGTGGGATTTTCTCTGCAAGGTCCTGGGCGTGTGTCTTTCTGCTTTGTCTCTTCTCCTCTAACTGCTGATTTCAGGTGACCCATAGCTCTCAAAGCTCAGGTAGAGTAGGATGAGTCTAATATCAAATTGTTCAGCTCGATGAGTTCCACCAAACGTTGGTGTTTCTTTTTCAGTCTAGTTGGTATATTTAACCAAAAAAAAAAAAACATGCTTAATGCAGAGATCTGCAGAGCGGTGATAATCTGTTGCTCACAGTTCAGCTGCTGGCCACGCCCCCCGCCACAGCGACTCCTACGGCTGGGCTAGGGAGCTTGCTCTGCCGCATGGGCATGCTGTGCACATGTGAGGCTGCATTCACGTCAGGTGAGGCAGGAGCAATCCAAAGGGAAGAAAATCTTTATGAAAGTCTGGGTCTTTCGATTCCCCTGGGTCCTAGCACCTGCCATCACCAGATCCTAGCCCACGGTGTAGACTGTGTCGGGGGAGGAGGGGGTGGCACTCCCCTTCCCCAGAGCCCCTGCCATGGTGCAGAAGCTGTGGGGGGTACTCGGTGGGGTGCTAGACCCAGAGAGACAGGGGTCATTAAGCCTGAAAAAGGTATACCCCTGGGAATAGGGTATTGTACAGTATATCTTTGGAAAGACAAGCATGATGGGAGAAAAAGCTCTACAGAAAAAAAGGGGGAAAGAGTAAACTACCCCATCCCAATCTATCGAAAATCGGGTCAGTGCATACTTCATACAACACCACCATTCCTGCCCCCAATCTATCAGGCAGACTGATCCCAAAGGGTCAGTGATGCATGGGTCACTGTCTATGCTGCTTATGACTGTTCTTTGTTCAGCAGACTCCCATTTCCTTACGGGGGAGTAGCTCTTCTATGACTTGCTGTCAGCATAAAATTAGCCAAGCCCAGAACTCCCAAAGATACATGGCAATCGCTGCAAACCTCTCTACATACATCAAAGGTCACTGTTAGTACCATTGAGGCCCTCACTGAAGAAATATGCACGGAGACCTGCCACTATGGATAAACTATGCTTAAATTACTCTTGTCCTCCTCTGTTTGGTTACTGTTAGTGTGGCGTTCATCCCAATGAGTATAGCTGACTACAGCTGTTTGAATTCTGTGAATTTATTTCTGTGTTTTATTTCTTGACTGTTTCTCTGTACGTAACTGCTCTATATTTTCTATTTACCTTGTACCCTGTATCATTACTTCCTGACTTACGAATGCTGTCCTGCCCATTACCTCCTTGTAAATGAGTTTGCCCAATGGAGCCTTCCTGGTGAAATAAATAAATACAAAATACAACAGGCACGGCACAGTCCACAAGTACTCACCTCCAAACGCTTCACCTGGGTCCTCTCGAATTCCAGTTTGGTTTCCAGCTCACGTATCTTGGCTTCCTGCCTGCTGACGAGGGACTTCTCCACTGTGGACTGCTCCATGAACTCCAGCTGGGACTGCAGCGCTTGTAGCTGGAAAATAGAGACGTGATTTAGCTCAAGCACTGCACTGCTACATATCTTAACAGAGCTCAGTCATTACTGCTCCTAACCCAAGGTACAACATAAAACAATTGGACCTATACAGTGTGTCACACATATACCCAAAGGAGCTTTACACTTTTAAACCTATTTAGCTAAGTTAAACAGACTTTAAGTGCCTAAATTGGTTAACATCCAGACTATCACTGTTACAGAATAGTTTCTGAGATCCAGTCTCTGGACCACCTCAGAAGACAGGGGTAACCAAGGCAAAAAAAAAGAAATGGGAGGAAAAAGAATAGAGGACTGAGAGGTATGGGGAGGGGTGGAAAGAGGGAATGAAGGTTGGGAGCATAGAAACATAGACAAGGTTGGCAGAAAAAGAGCATTAGTCTGTTCAGTCAGCCCTGTTTTACACTACCCTCCCCAACAACCTACTGTCTAGATGGGGTTCTTACACTTACCCTCTCGCTCCTTGCCCTACTGCTACCCCCTGGAGTAAAGCACAGTTACATAGGAACTTACCGTTACAGCAGATCTTCGAGAGAGGTTCCTTCAGTAGGTCATCACATATAGGACTGGCGCCACCTGGCATCAGGCCGCACAGCAGACTTTTCTAGCAATACCTGACGGGGGACCGCCTAACCAAAATCACGTGACTGACGTCAGCTTGACTGTATATAGTGGGCGGTCCCCATGCCCGCTGTCCAGTTCTCCTGCCGGAGCCAGGAAGAGGCCTGACAGCAGGAGCGAACAGGATTTGGAGTCCCTGTAAAACACAAAATGAGGGGAAGGAAGGAGGGAGGGAGGGAAAAATATGACCTACTGAAGGAACCTCTCTCGAAGATCTACCGTTATGGTAAGTTCCTACGTAACTGTACTATCTTACTTCGAGAGGGTTCCTTCAGTAGGTCACCACATACAGGACAGAGTCTCAAGCAGTCCCTCCAAGGAGAGACCGTGAGAAACTAGGAAGGAGGAAAACTAACTCCAATAGAAAAAAAATGGGGTTCCAGAAGGACTCAGTCTAGGACAGAAGGCCCTGCAGGACGCTAGGCCAAAGCCAGCCCTCCGCCTAGAAGCAATGTCCAGACTGTAATGTTTGGTAAAGGTATGGACAGAACTCCAAGTAGCGGCAACACAAATGTCAGCCACTGAAACATTCCGCAGGAAGGCCACAGAGGCAGCCATGCCCCTAGTAGAATGACCTATGATGGAACCTGGCAGAGGTTTTTCGTACTTCTGGTAACAGTAACGAATGCAGTTGCCTAACTATTTGGAAAGGCCCTGCTTAGAAACCGGTTTGCCCTTCGATCTTGGGGCAAAGGAGACAAAAAAACGGATCGCAAGAGCGAAACTCTTTGGTCTGATGGGTGTAACACTGGAGAATCCGATGGACATCCATCGTATGAAGGAGTGCCTCACCTCTGTTAGAGGGGGCTGGATAATACACCGGAAGCTCCACTGATTGATTCACCGTGGCTTCTGACACCACCTTGGGAAGAAACTTCGGATGAGTTCTAAGGACCGCTCGGTCCCTATGGAAAATCAGGTGTGGCTCCTTGCAGACTAGAGCGTGAAGCTCCGAAATCAGTCAGGCTGACGTGATAGCCACAAGAAAAAGCACCTTCAAGGAAAGAAAGCGCAAATCACAACTCATAGCCGGCTCAAAAGGAGGAAGGGTGAGCTTTTCCAGTACAAAGTTCAAGTCCCAAGGCGCAGTTGGGCTGCGGATGGGGGGTTTCAGATGGAGAATCCCTTTCAGAAAGGTTCTGGAGACTTCCAACTGAGCCACGGGTTTACCATCCACTAGCTCATGGTAGGCTGAGATAGCTGAGATATGGACATTTAAGGAAGAGTAGGACAGACCGGAGTCTGACAAGTGAAAGATTGCCAGAATCCTTCCACCAGGCTCTGCACTGGACCATATCCAGGACTGCCCCAATAAACTGAAGTCTCCGGGCAGGGATAAGGGATGACTTAGGAACACTGACCATGATCCCAACTCTGCTGAAAAGGTCCAGGGTAAAGGAAAGAGCCTCTAGTAAGGAATCCCTGGACAGGGCTGAAATGAACCAGTCATCCAGGTAAGGGAAGACTGCAATACCCCTGCGGTGTAGGAACGCCATGACCACTGCCAGGCACTTGGTAAAAAACAGTGGTGCCAAAGACAGGCCAATGGGGAGCGCCTGGAACTGGAAGTGTTCCCCTTGGAAACGAAAGCGCAGCAATCGGCGGTGGCTGGGGAAAACAGGAATGTGCAGGTAAGCATCCTGCATATCCAGGGCACAGAACCAGTGGTTCTCCACGAGGAGAGTGAGGAGGCTCTGGAGCGTCAACATTCGAAATTTTTTGTACTCGACAAACCGATTGAGCTGACTTAGGTTGAGTATGGGTCTGAAGTCCCCAGTCTTTTTTGGGACCAGGAAAAAAATGGGAATAAAATCGTATTCCTCTTTGCCTGAAGGGGACGCGCTCAATTGCTTCTTTCAGCAACAGCAAATTCACCTCCTCGTGGACAAGAACAGCCTGGTCCTGAGAATAAGAGGACTTTGTGGGTAGAGTTTCTGGAGGAATCTCCAGAAATTCTATGGCACAGCAGCTGATTTTGTCCCAGCATAAGCCTACCACGGCTTCCACCCCAGCCATTACTTGTCTTTCGCCTCCCAGGCTGAAGCCAACTCATTCGGCTGACGAAATTGGTTCCCCAGCCCGCGGGGCCGGCAAGACCACCTGTTCGGCCCAAAACAGTCTCTCCACCTATTGTGGTGGATGCACCGCCCAAACAGCCTGTAGGAGGGGCTTCCAAGGAAGACAGAGCGGACACCGAGCTTCCCCGCCGATTGTCGGTCACGGTCACCTCAGACCGCCCCCGGTGAGTTGAAGGTGACCTGGGCGGTAGGCCGTTGTACCCGGATTCCTTGGATTCAGACGTCACCGGTTTACATTCACATCCAGGCGATGATTAATCCACCGCATGCAAGCATTCGAATAGCAGGCAGCTCGTGTTGCGGAGTCTTCTCTGAGCTTTTTCATTCCACTCAACCTGGGTTCCACCTTCTCGGGTTCCTTCCGGGAGTTGAGCCAGTCTCTCCCTACCAAGGGAGAGGCACCTGCGGGCTTGCACGCTTCTCGATCCCATAAGCAGGAGAAGGATCCGAGTGCGTCTTTGTCTTGACAGAGACGGTCTTGGCAGTGAGAGAGATCTTGGTCCCAGGAACATGCGGTCTCAACTTTGGACGAGATCGCTTCTTTGGCCACCAGCTTTTCAGACTTGCTGTCAAGCCAGCCGACTGAGGGTTTGGTCAATGGCATGGAAATCGTCATCGATCCTATTGACACTTTGTCACCAACTCTGGTCGCCGACTCCTTGGAGAGGACTCTGATCCTTGTTTTCCCTGATGAGGAGACCCCTGCCTGCTGGAGTCCCCATCGAGGAACCGGTCCCGGACTTTGGGAAGTCACCGGCCCCGCCAGTGTCTCCCGATCGACCGAGTCGGCCTGCCCGATCTCGATCGAGATCTAGGACCCCCTCGACCAACAGGCCGAGGAAGAGCCATAAGCGCTCCAAAAAGAGGCGACGCCATCGGTTGTCCTCATCCTCCTCGGATAAGGAGAGGCTCTGACGGAAACTCACACACAGGTCCACATTTTCAAAGGAGATGCGCCGCCCAATATGGAGATGCACGACACATCCCAGAAACTGTGTGGAACCGCGATATTCGAAAAGGAGAGATGTGTCATGCATTTCTGAATGCGTTATCGTGCAGATATAATGTATGCAGTGCAAAAAAAGGGTGTGTGTACATGAATATGTCGCGCATCCGTATATTCAGCCAAAATGTGCGGCACATCTGCCGTGCATCTCAAAAATGCTCCGCTCAAAGTTAGGCATGTCAGGGGATGGCCTAAATCGGCCTACCATCCACAGGCAGGCTGCAGAACTGCAGACAGGTGACCTTGAGACAGCCCTCAGAGGTGCACCAGGATGTGCTCCAGGCACCCATACACAGCAGTCATGCCAGGACGGATGTACCCAAAGCCACAGGTGCCGGAACACCATGGGCACCGCTCAAAGAGTCATTCCCCACACCACTCCCTGGACATGGACACCCAGCTGCCACATGCCAGTGTTGGGTGCCACCCAGGCACACCAGCAGAGCAGACAACCACACTGCAGCACATGTACCAGGGGCCATAGCTTGCAGGCCACCACGTGGTGGCATGCACCCAGGGTGATGTCTGGGGCAACGGTGCCTAGGTAGCCTGATTGTACTAGTGGCAGCATGGCACGGGCCAGGGACTGACCTGTGGCACATATCCACGGTGGTACACCATAAGTGCACACAGGTGGGACACACCCACTCAGGTACCTGGCCACCTTCAGAAAACTGCTATTCCTTGCAGTTATCACCACGTTCCTGTCATACGGGGATGTGTGGGGCACTGCAGGTGACTGTACGCTGCATATGGAGCTGGTGTATCACATGCATGTGGTATACTGATCAGACTGTGTCACCCTGTGCCCTAACCTGTTGCTTATCAGGGTGGGCCCCTATGGCCACTGTCCAGGTGGGCCCCCTGTACCCTAGTCCGACCCTGTACATGGCTATCGGTAATAGCACTGTACCCAGGAAAATGTAGTCTACCCACCCACACAAAAACATTCCATCACACCTGCCTGCTAGGCTGCAGTACCTTCTGTTCACCTTTGTGGAGTGGTGGGGCAGCCCTGCAAAGCTGGAACTGCGCATGCCTCGGGTATTCAAATGACCTGAATACATTCCAGTAATGAGCTGCGCATGTGGGAAATGGGCTTGGAATGTGTAATGAGGTCATCTGCATATCCTGGCTGAATATAGCAATTTGCACACACCACAAGTGGCTCTGCATCGCATTTCCTATGCTCACATACAGGTTACCTTCAAGGCCACAGATCTCCCCACTGCACATCGTGCCTGTTCAGGATATTCAGCCGGACATATGTGATCATATCTTATGGTACAATTTTTGAATATACCATTATTTTGTGCCGATGCATCTCAGTTGCGCGGCACAGGGACTTGCGCGATGCAAAAGTTCCAACAAAATCCATCTGTGCTCTGGAACGAGGGTTTCTGCGCATGCAAGGGTGGCTGGCCCTCAAACATACATAAATCAATATAAAAAGCAACACACAAAAACAAGCTAAATGGCCAAAACTTATACCAGCTCAATGGTTGTTTATTAATCCACCACTGTGTACCTGCCCCTGGCGCCTCGGTTCAATGCCTGCCTGGGACTTTTGAATATGGGGCCCATACACTTTATCCTCCATCTGTCACACACACACACACACACACACACACACACACACCTCTCTCTCTCTCTCTCTCTCTCTCTGAGCGAGTCATTTAACTTCCCTGTGCTTAAACACTCTATAATCTCTCTCTAATCTACAGCATCTTTGTGCTGTTTAAACATCTCTTTATGCCTAAATTACACCAACATTCTCTCCCCTCCCTTTGTTGGGCTGTAAAGTGCTTTGGGATACAATTTGTAAGAAAAGCATCATATTAAACCAACAGTCTTTTCTTTCTTGATATAAAAAAAAACAAAAACTAGAAGTTGGGAAAAAAAAAAGTTGAATATGTCAATGCTCCTTCCTCGAATAAGAACTGGAACAAATCAAGTCTGCAGTCCCTAGCTCCCAAGCTGCCCATGCCCCTAAATATTGATCAGAATAAGCTGAAGGCATTTTACAATTAGGTTTCTCTCGCTCTGAGCAACACAGAGCCTTACTGTAAAAAAATAATAATAATCCTGCCCCACCCCCCAATATAGAAGTTCCTCCAGCATAAGTACAATCACTCAGTACAATTATTAACAACAGGTGGGTTTTATTTTCTGGCATTAATATGCAGTGATTTTCTTTGGAGGGAAAAACAAGAGTCAGTGTGTGGTCCAACCTTTCGAGGGCATGGAACCATGTTTTCATACGCCAATAAATGTCATTCAGTGGGTATAAGGGATTTAAAGATGAATTAGTGGGTCTGAACAAGTGGTTGTGGTTTACAACATTCTTTAACAGACCTTTCACAGTAAATAAATGACACCGCGCGCACACACACACACACACACACACACACACACACACACACACACACACTACAGATGTTGAAACCATAGGTCACTTTAAAAATCAACTGTGCAGGTCTTCCTTTGATACTTTAGTAATCACTATAAGGGGTAGACAAAAAAAAAAAAAAAAGAGGAATAATTTGCATTTATATAGCGCTTCTCATATACAATGTATCCCAAAGTGTTTTACAAGTAATGAGAGAGACTGGTAGTGCAGTTACTATATACATGTAGTGGCAACCATATGCTCATCAACTGCCACACACAGCCTTGGGCAATTTCCTGAACTGGTTTTATGTGAAGGGGAATGTTGACCATGACAGCAGGGAAAAAACCCTACTCTTGTGAAAAGAGCTCCGGTTCCTTGACTTTTACTTGGACACCCACCACAACGCATGACAGAGGCAGAAGGGACCTCGGTTAATGTGTCATCCCAAGGATAAAACACCAGACTGTACAGCATCCCCCCAACCCCCGTACTGCACTGGGTTGCCAACATTTGGGATATGAACCCAAGTCCAGGTGTAGGACTAGAACCCATGATCTTAAATCCCAGAGGCAGATATGCTACCAATTGAGCGATGCTGAGAATAGCATAGGAAACACTTGCTGTGGGAGAAACTCACAGCTATTCCATTCTAGCCTCTCCTAACAGGAGTCACTGTAGGTAATGATATGGGAGCACTGGTTCTGGGGAAGCTCACAGTTACTCTAGTCCCAGCCTCTATTAGCAGAGGGCACTGTAAGCAGTGGTGTAGGAGCACTGGCTGTCATGGAGCTCACAGCTACTGCAGTCCCAGCCTCTCCCAGCAGGAGTCACTGTCTGTAATGATGTAGCAGCACTGACTGCGGGAGTTCACAGCTACTGCAGTCCCAGGCTCTCCCAGCAGGAGTTACAGTAAGCAATGGACAGTGAGATAGAAAGAAAAAACAGGTTACTCACCTGTAACAGTAATTCTAGGAGTGGTATATGTTGTTCATCCACACTCTTTGGCATGTCACCTTCCGCTTTAAATCTCACTGAAAGTCTTCAAGCTGGCTCCTCCCACCCACCTGGGTGGTATATACCTCAGCTCCGCCACATGACGCCAGATCTTAGCCTGTTGGAAGCCAGGAGTTGTGTGTCCACAGCCGGGGAGGTTAGGTGGGTCTGTGTGGATGAACAACATATACCACTTCTAGAAGAACAGGTTACTCACCTGTAACAGTTGTTCTAGGAGTGGTATATGTTGTTCATCCACACTTCCTGGCATGTCCCCTTCCACTTTAAATCTTGCTGGAAGTCTTCAAGCTGGCTCCTCCCACCCACCCGGGTGGTATATACCTCGGCTCCACCCCATGACGACAGATCTTAACCTGCTGGAAGCAAGGTTGTGCGCCCGAAGCCAGGGAGGTCGGGTGGGTGTGTGTGTGGATGAACAACATATACCACTCCTAGAACTACTGTTACAGGTGAGTAACCTGTTCTTCTAGGAGCGTGGATATGTTCTTCATCCACACTTCTTGACAGACTCCAAGCAGTTCTCCAGGAGGAGGGAGGCAAGGCGCACATCCCCTACTTAGGAAATAAAGATTGGAGAACCGAGCCCCAAAACCAGCATCCCGGCATGACTCAAGGTCGATGTGGTAGTGGCTAATGAAGGTGTTTACCGACTTCCAGGTAGCAGCCCGGCAGATTTCCTGGATAAGGATGTCCCTGGAAGCAGCCACCGATGCAGCAGTATGGCGGGTACAATGAGCTCTTATCCCTCTGGGAGGCTCCTTGCCCGCCAACTCATAGCACAGACCTATGCATGATGTAATCCACCTTGCAACGGTCCGTTTGGCTGCAGGTCTGTCAGAAGCGGCCTCAGCGTAGGTGACAAACAGCTGGCGAACCACTTCCCGAATTTCCGCCATCCTCTCCTTATAATAGGAGAGAGCATGGCTCAGGTCCAAGGTATGGAGCCTGTACTCGGCGACCAAGGTGTAATTAGGATAGTAAACTGGAAGAGTCAACACATGGTTAAGGTGAAACTCTGACACCACCTTCGGAAGGAATTTAGGGTGGGGGCGCAGGACAACTTTGTCCCTGTGAAAGACCAGATAAGGGGAGTCCACCGAAAGCGCTTGGAGCTCCCCTGTCCTTCTGGCAGACGTGATAGCCACCAGGAAGGCCATCTTCCACGACAAGTGTGAAAGCTCACATTTGTGCATGCGTATGAATGGCTTGCCCATGAGCTTTGTCAAAACCAGCAACAGATCCCATGGAGGTGGAGGTTCACACACACCGGAGGGGATATGTGATCCAGGCCTTTGAAAAAGTGCCTGACCACTGTCTCCTGCGCCAATGTCAGCTGACTGGCTCGCACCCGGTAAGCAGAAATGGCTGCCAGGTGCACCCTAAGGGTCGAAGACCAAAGACCCCCTTTGGAGAGAGACCAAAGGTAGTCAAGAATGTTAGCCACAGAACAAGATAAGGGGTCCAGACCCTTACCCTGACACCAAATGGAAAAACGTTTCCATTTGAAGGCACAACATTTCCTGGCCGAGTCCTTTCTAGATGTCTCCACCACGGTGTAGACATCTTTGGAAAGACCCAGAGCCTGGAACTCTAGCCGCTCAGGTACCAGGCTGTGAGGTGCAGGGACTGAAGGTCCGGATGGAATACCTTCCCATGGTTCAGAGATATCAGGTCTAGGTGTGTACAAAGTCGCTCCGGGAGCCTGCAGCTGAGACTGAGGAGATCTGGGTACCAGAACTGGCGCGGCCAATCTCGGGCAACCAGGATCACTTTCGCCTTGTCCCTCCTCACCTTGAGTAACACCTTGTGGATCAAGGGAAATGGAGGGAAGGCGTAGAGGAGGCTTGGGGTCCATGACCGCGAGAAGGCATCCCCCTGCAGCGATCCCTGCTGAGGAGGATGGGCATGAAACAGCCTCAGCTTGGTGTTCTCCCTGGAGGCAAACAGGTCCACCATTGGTTTGCCCCAATGGGAGAACAGGCTGTAAACTACCTCTGGATGGAGAGACCACTCATGGGATGTCTGGCCTAGTTAGCTGAGAGCATTTGCCAGCTGGTTCAAGGCTCCTGCCACATGTATGGCTAGGAGATCTGCCTCCAACTGGCTTACGAGGGTCCAGATGCGGAGCACCTCCTTGCACAGCTGATGGGAGTGCATGCTGCCCTGTTTGTTGAGGTAGTACATGGTCGTGGTTTTGTCCATCTGGACTTGAACCACTTGACTCCGGAGCTGAGGAGCGAAAGCTGACAGTGCCAGTCTGACTGTTCTGAGCTCCAACTGGATGATGTGGCATCAGGACTCCTCAGGGGTCCAGAACCTGTGGGCCCTGTTGTCCCCCATATGGGCTCCCCAGCCCATGAGAGAGGCATCGGTTGTGAGGACGACCGTCGTTTCAGGGCAGACAAACGGGATCCCTTCCTGCAACCGGTCTGAGTAGGTCCACCATTGGAGATCGTCCCACATCTTCTGGGTTACAGTGATCAGCTGGTCGAAGTCACCATATCGCTGAGTCCACTGGGCGGCCAGCTCCCATTGGAGGGGGCGCATGTGCCACTGGGACCAACAGACCACTGAGGTGCATGCCGCCATGTAACCCAGAAAGCACAGAAAGTCCCTGGCAGACCGCAAGTGCCCAACTAGAAATGATTGGGCAAAGGAGGAGAGAACCTCCGCCCTGTCTGCTGAGAGCCAAGCCCTGGCTTGACAAGAGTCAAGCTCTGCCCTGATGAAGCCCATCACCTGAGAGGGCAAGAGTTCCAACTTGACCTCGTTGATCAAGAGGCCGAGTTGGGAGCAGGTTTGGAGGGCCAGATCCCTGGACCTCTCCACCTCCTGAAGGGAGGAACCTGCCAAGAGCCAGTCATCGAGATAAGGGTAGATTCTGACTCCTCGACACTGAAGGTGGGCCACCACCACTGCAATGCATTTGGAGAAGACCCTAGGGGCTGATGACAGGCCGAACGGCATGGCTCGGAACTCATACAGGGTCCCTTCGACCTTGAAGAGGAGGAGGAACCACTGATGGGGTGGACGGATTGGGACGTGAGAGAATGCGTCCTGTTGATCCACTGAACAGAACCACATGTTTTGCTCCAGGGATGGTATGATCTGGGTCAGAGTGACCATTCGGAAGGTGCGAGGCTTGAGATATTGATTCAGGTTGTGGAGATCTAGGATGGGGCGCCAACCCCCCATCCACTTGGGCACCAGGAAATACCAGGAAACAAAGCCTGGGTCTGTCGGTGGATCCGGCACTGGAGCTACTGCCTCCTTGCGGAGGAGCTGAGCTATGTCATCTCGAAGAGCCGACTGGGTGCAAGCGGAGATCCGTTCCTCCCGAGGGGCGCAGGTTTGGCTGGGAGGGTACTGCTCGAATTCTAGAGACAGTCTCCAATGACCACTTCGAGAACCCACCTGTCCGAAGTGAGTGGACAAGGAGGAAAGGAAGTGGCGGAGCCAACCCCCCACGGAAGGACCCAGAGCTGGCATGAAGGGTGTAGGGTTGGCAACCCCCAACTTGTCACTGAGCAGGCTTAGAGGAGGAGGCTCTGTGACCTGCGCCTCAGCCTCCTTAACGGGGCTGTTGAGGACCCTGCTTGGGGCGTAGGTGCCAAGCTTGAGCCTGCTGCTGCTGTTGCTGCTGACCTCCTTGATAGGAGGGCTGCCTGACCACAGGGGAAGAATGCTGAAATGGCTTCTTCTTCTTTCTCTTCTGCTTGTGCTTGCCCAAAGAACAATTAGCAGAAGTGGCATCCAAGGTGGCATTGGACTACTCTATACACTGAAGGTAACTGGCCACTCCTGGACCGAACAAGTCGGTGCCCAGGAAGGGCACGTCAGCAAGCTTATGCTAAGTATCCACTGGGAAGGAGGAAAGCCTCAGCCAAGCCCTGCAACGAGAGGCCACTGCGGCTGCCAATGAGCGGGTACAAGAATCCCTGATATCCAAGGCCATCTGGAGCTGCTGGTCAAGGACCTGCTTGATCGTGGTCTGCATGTCCAGTGGGAGATAAGGGAAGACCTCATCTAATGACCCAAGAAGGGTATAAGAGAAGTGTGCCATAATGACAGCTGAGCTGGCCTGATGAAGGCCCAAGGAAGAGGCCGCATAGACCTTACGAGCAGAATGATCCATATTCTTGGACTCCTTGTCCAGGGGTCGGTCAGTGTCAGCCAAACCATCAGTACGCCTGAACACAGAGGCGGTCACCAGGCTCTCGGCCGAAGGGTGCTCTGTGAACCCTGCAAGGGACCTCATGGGCACCATGTACTTGCTGCCATGTGGGCAGATGGTACTGGGCAGGAGGCTGCCAAAGTTCAATGGCCTGGCCAACAATGGCCTCGGCCACTGGAAAGGCTTCCGTTGGAGTATCCCCTCTCTTAAGAATGTCAGTGAGAGGGTACTGCAGTTTCTTCTGGATAGGCTCCAGGGGCATTCCAGTGGAATCGCAGATGAGGCGGAGAATGCCCCGGAAAGAGGAAGGGCCTTCCTCCATCCCTGAGCCGACCGACGACTCATAATCCCCGGGATGTGAGTGCAAGCCGGTGATGTCCGAGTCCGAAGAGTCGTAGCACACACGGTAACTTTCTTGGAAGTGCTACCTGTCTATGGCATGGATGAGGCTAGGGCACTCTGCATCATGGGATTCAATGACTGGTTGAAAAGCTGGTGCAGAGCCCAGGGATTTGCCTTCATTAGGGACTGGGGCTCCACCTTGCGGGATGCAGGCCTATACAGGCGCGATGGTCTGCATCTATCCTGGAGGGGAACCAGGATCCTAGGTGATAGGTTTAAATGCTTCAGTGGCAAGCATTTAAACTAGCCAAAGGGAGAGGCACTGAAGAGGAGAAGAAAAACCCTAGCCCCCCACCCCAAAAAAAAAATCAGGGTAATTAGTGAGGTAAACACCAAGATAAAGCAGTTGATAGGGATAAGGGCAGGGATAAATGAAGAAAAAGACAAAGGCAGTAGGGACAGGGATGGGGCAAAAAGAAATAAAGCCATAAAAAATGGAAGGTAATGGGTACCAATGCCCATAGTGTAGGTAAAAAGCTCCCTGAAATGGTGGCTTTGATGGAAGAGGGATGCCTGGATATTGTGGCAGTCACAGAAACATGGTACAAAGAGAACCATGACTGGGATGTCAATATACAAGGGTACACAATCTAGAGGAGGGACAGGGAGGGAAGAGGAGGAGGAGGAGGAGGAGGAGCTCTCTATGTAAGGGAAGGGATCAAAGCAACAGAGCTAAAGGGTAAACAGGGAGCAGAGGAGGCACTGTGGGTCACCCTGGAGACTGGAAATGGTTCCACAATCCGCACAGGGGTTATATATAGACCCCCGTCTCAGGGGGAGGAAATGGACAAGGAAATGATAGAAGGCATCCTTGGGATGGCAGAGAAAGGGGAGATATTGCTGATGGGGGACCTGAATATGCTAGATGTTGACTGGAGCACCTTTTCTGCAGCCATATCCAAGAGCAGGGCCATTCTCGATGTCCTACAGGGGGCATGCCTCAGACAGCTAGTTTTGGAACCCACTCAGGAGAGAGCATTCTTAGACCTGGTACTCTCAAATGGGGATGGAGAAAGGATCTCTGATCTTTAAACGGGTAGCCATCTGGGAACAAGCGGCCACCAAACAGTGGTTCACATAAACTTAGCTGTAGAGTCAACCCACAAAAGTGAAGGTACTGGACTTCAGGAGGGCTGATTTTGTCAAAATGGAGCGTGCCTCAGAAAAGTACTAGCAAACAGGCAAGAAGGTGGGGTGGAGCAACAATGGGGAAACATCAAAACCGCCATCACAGAGGCAACAAGCCTTTGTGTGAAGCAAATAAACAAATCAAAACGAAAGAAAAACACTATGGTTCTCAAAAGAAGTGGCGGGGAAGGTAAGGGAGAAAAAGATAGCATTCAGGAAGTATAAGGAAACACAGAAGGAGCAGGACAGAGAACTGTACCAGTTAAAACAGAAGGAAGCGGGTAAGGCAGTCAGAATAGCAAAGGCAGAAACTGAGGAAAAGATAGCCAACTCAGTTAAGAAGGGGGATAAAACCTTTTATAGGTACATTAAGGAGCAAAGAAAGACTAAGGCAGTGGTATTGAGGCTGAACAAAGAGGAAGGTGGTTGGGCAGAGAGCGACAGTGAAAAGGCAGGGATACTGAACGAATACTTCTGCTCAGTATTCACAATGGAAAAGCAGGGGAAATACCTAATCCACCAATAGAAGCACTCTGGATAGGGGGTTGATATTAGGCCTTCACAGAAGAAAGGGTTCTGAAAGAACTCTTCAAACTGAAGGTGGATAAAGCAATGGGGCTGGATGGGATTCACCCCAGAATTCTAAAAGAACTAAGGGAAGAACTAGTAACACCACTGACTACCCTTTTAATAAATCATGGGAGGATGATGTGGTACCTGAGGACTAGAGGAGGGCGGATGTGGGACCAAGACAGAGGCAGGAAACTACAGACCTGTCAGTTTGACCTCAGTGTAGGGAAAATGATGGAATTACTTCTGAAGGAAAGAATTGTTGAGTACCTAGAGGCCAGTGGGGCACAAGACCCAAGGCAGCATGCATTCACAGTGGGAAGGTCATGTCAGACAAATCTAATTGATTTCTTTGACTGGGTGACCAAATCAGTAGACCAGGGAGGGGCTGTGGCATGGCCTACCTAGACGTTAGCAAGGCATTTGACACAGCCCTGCACAAAAGATTAATAAACAAATTAGCCAGCCTGGGAGTGGGTCCCAGGGTGGTAGCCTGGGTAAAACACTGGCTGGACAACAGGACACAGCGGATAATAGTAAATGGAGTCTACAGTGAAGAAAGGAGGGTTATTAATGGGGTACCGCAGTTTTCAGTACTGGGACTAGTCCTTTTTAATGTCTTTATAAGTGACACTGCAGAGGAACTGGAAGGGAAAGTATGTCTCTTTGCAGATGACACAAAGATCTGCAACAGGGTTGATACACAAGGTGGGGTGGAAAGGATGAAAAGAGACTTGGCAAGGTTGGGGGAATGGTCAAACATATGGCAGCTTATATTCAATGCAAAGAAATGCACCTGGGAAACAAAAACCCAGGGGAAGAGTACACAATGGGGGGTGAGATACTGACAATAACAAAAATGGAAAGGGACCTGGTAGTCATATCAGACGACCTAAAGGTGGGCCAGCAATGTGAGAAGGCAGTAAGGAGGGCTAGGGGGATACTGGGATGCATAGGGAGAGGCATCACCAGTAGAAAACAGGAAGTTGTTGGCCCTCTGTACAGACAGTTGGTAAAACCACATCTGGAGTACTGTGTACAGTTCTGGAGACCCCATCTCCACAGAGACATAGACAGGGTGGAGGCTGTCCAGAGGAGGAGAACCAAAATGATGCAGGGTCTGCATCAGAAGACATATGAAGACAGACTAAAGGAACTAAAGATGTACAGCCTTGAGGAAAGGAGGGAGAGGGGGACATGATGGAAACTTTCAAATATCTCAAAGGAATCAACAAAGTCCAAGAGGGTAGCATCTTTCAGAAAGAGAGATGTGCAAAAATAAGGCAGCACAATTTGAAGATAGAGGAGGGACGGCTCAGAGGTAATGTGAGGAAGTATTTCTTCACAGAGAGGGTTGTGGATACATGGAACAGCCTTCCTGAGGAGGTCTTAGAGTCAAAAACAGTGGGAGGAATTCAAGAATGCATGGGACAGACATAAAGCAATTCTAGTAGGTGGGGTAGGAGGAAGTAGGCTGTTGGTTAACTAGGATCTGCAGCTTATCCATTAGGTAGGGAAATGGGAAGACTAGGTGGGCCAAGCGGTCCTTATCTGCCGTCAAATTCTATGTTTTTGTCCAGCGGTCTACCCCCCCAAGTCACCCTCGATCTGCCGAGGGCGGTCCGGGGTGACTGTTATCGACAGACATTGGGGAAGCCCGGTGTCCTGTCAGTCTCTTTCAAGGGTGCCCCTCTCTCAGGCTGTTTAGACGGTGACTCCACCCGACTCGGTGGGAGAGACCGGGTAGGCCTAACCGGGAGATGGCCTGGCCCCACAGAAGGAGGAACAGAGGCTTCAGTTCCTGGGGTGTCGGCTTAGGAGGTGAGAGCCAAGTGATGGCCAGAGTAGGTGGCAGAGCCAGCTTCTGCCCAGTCAAGATCAGCTGCTGCCATATAAGGTCTTCACAGTGCCGACAGAGTTACCGCCGGAGCCTCTCCTCATCCCAGGAGGATGAGGACCAGTGGCGTCGCTCCTTTTTTGAACACTTATGACTCTTCATCGGTCGATCGTCCGAGGGGGGTCCTGGACCGAGACCGGGAAGACAGACTTGGTCGATCGGGAGACACTGGGATCGGTGAAACCCAGGGGTCCGGGACCGGTTCCTTGACGGGGACACCAGTTGGCTGGGTCTCCTCATCCGGAAAAACCAGCACCGGAGACCTTTCCAACGAGTCGTCTGGCACAACTGGAGACAAGGGCTCGATGCGGTCAAGGATAATTTTGACCTCGTCGGCCACTTTCTCAGTCTCTTGGCCAGACGGAAGATCTGAAAAGCCAGCAGCTGAGGTTTCGATCTCGACCAAGGTTGAGACCGCGTGTTCTTGGGACTCGGACCTCTTCCGGTCCCAAGAGCATCTCCATCAGGAAGAAGACGCCGATCCTTCTCCCTCTTCCGAGAGCAGGAGTGCGAGCCCGAGGGCACCTCACCCCGAGTGGGGAAAGACTGGCACATCTCCCTGAAGGAGCCCGTAAAGGTGGAGCCTAGGTTTAGCGGGACGAAGAAGCTTCGATTGGCCGAAGCACGAGCTGCTTCCTCCTCGAATGCCTTCATCTGTTCCAGCTGTTCGGCTGAGCCCATGGCCGCGGAAACCGCCTACCTAACCTCCTTCGATTTCACCGCCGGGTTTCTCTTTTCTGGTCTCCCCAGCTTCAGGCGTGCTGTGTGGTCATCCAGGACATTGGGATGGAAGGCCAAACAAAAACTGCACAACAAGGTGTTATGTCTGACACCTAAGCCATAAACGCAGGTGAGGTCGGGATCGGTGCGTAACATCTTCTGGCCACAGGGGCACTGGTGAAATCCTAGGAAAGAGTTTTCTTCCATAGTCGATGTGACGAAAGCATGATCACTAATTCGAACGAGTTTGATTTTCGGTAAAACCGACAATTTGAAAGCCAGGGCCTACGAAATGCTGAGAGCAGAAGGAAACCGGTATCTTCCAGCGGAAAGGAAGATCTGACGTCATGGGGCGAAGCCGAGGTATATACCACCCGGGAGGGTGGGAGAAGCCAGCTTGAAGACTTCTGGCAAGATTTAAAGTGGAAGAGGACATGCCAAGAAGTGTGGGTGAACAACATTTCCACACTCCTAGAAATACAGGTTACTCACCTGTAACAGGAGTTCTAGGAATGGTATATGTTGTGCATCCACACTTCATGGCAGGTTCCTTGCCGCTTTAAATCTTGCTGGAAGGTCTTCAAACTGGCTCCTCCCACCCATCCGGGTGGTAAAACTCTCGGCTCCGCCCAATGACGCCAGATCTAGCCCACTGGAAACCAGGTTGTGCTGAGCTTGGGAGGTCGGTGGTTAGTGGATGAACAACATATACCATTCCTAGAACTCCTGTTACAGGTGAGTGACCTGTATTTCTAGGGACATGGATATGTTGTTCAATCCACACTTCATGGCAGACTCCTAGCAGTTCACCAGGAGGAGGGAGGCAAGGCGCAACCCCTACTTAGGAAACAAAGACTGGAGAACCGAGGTCCCAAAACCAGCATCCCAGCGTGACTCAAGGTCGATGAGGTAATGGGTAATGAAGGTGTGTGCTGACTTCAGGTAGCAGCCCTGCATATTTCCTGGATAGGAATGTCCCTGGAAGCAGCCATCGAAGCAGCGGTATGGTGGGTAGAATGAGCTCTTATCCCTTTGGGAAGCTCCATGCCCGCCAAACTATAGCAGAGATCTGATCTATGCAGGAGGTGACCTACCTACCTATCATCCGCTTGGCTGCAGGTCTGCCAGGTGCAGCTTCAGCGTAGGTGACAAACAGCTGGCGAACCTCTCCCCGAACTTCAGCTATCCGCTCCTTATAATAAGAGAGTGCTCTTGTAGGGTCCAAAGTATGCAACCTATATTCGGCCTCCGAGGTGTGATTGGGGTAGAACACCGGCAGAGTCAACACCTGGTTAAGGTGAAACTCCGACACCACCTTCGGAAGGAATTTCGGTTGGGGGCACAGGACAACCTTGTCCCTGTGGAAGACCAGATAAGGAGACTCGATGGAAAGCACCTGGAGCTCTCCCATCCTTCTGGCTGACGTGATGGCCACCAATAAGGCGGTCTTCCACGACAGATGAGAGATATCACACCTGTGCATCGGTTCGAATGGCTTGCCCATGAGCTTAGCCAATACCAGCAGTAGATCCCACAGAGGTGGAGGTTCTCGCACCGGAGGGGATATGTGATCAAGGCCTTTGAAAAAGCGCCCGACCACCTTCTCCTGTGCCACCGACTGCTTTCCGGCCCACGCCCGGTAAGCAGAGATGGCTGCCAGGTGCACCTTAAGGGTCGTCAACCAAAGCCCTAGCTGAGAAAGGGACTACAGGTAGTCCAAAATGCTAGCCAAGGAACAGGAGGAAGGGTCCAATCCCTTGCCCTGACACCAAATGAAGAATCTCTTCAATTTGAAGGCATAGCAATTCCTGGTCGACTCCTTACGGGATGCCTCAACAACGCTGAGGTCCTCGTCGGAAAGACCCAAGGCCTGGAACTCTAGCCGCTCAGGAACCAGGCCGTCAGGTGCAGGGATTGAAGGTCCGGGTGGAGAACCTTCCCCTGGTTGACTGAGATCACGTCCGGGCGGGCTGGGAGCCGCCTCGGGAGCCTGGAGCTGAGGCTGAGGAGATCTGGATACCAGAACTGGCGGGGCAGTCTGGGGCTACCAGAATCACCTGCACCTTGTCCCTCCTCGCCTTGAGAAGCACCTTGTGGATCAAGGGAAATGGGGGAAAGGCGTAGAAGAGGCCCGGGGTCCATGGCCTTGAGAAGGCAACCCCCTGCAGCGAGCCCTGCTGAGGGGGGCAGGCATGAAACAGCCTCAGCTTTGCATTCTCCTTGGAGGCAAACAGGTCCACCTGAGGTGTGCCCCAGTGGGAGAACAGATCTTGTACCACCCGCAGGAGAGACCACTCATGAGACGAGACCCTATCTGGCTTAGGGCATCGGCCAGAGTGTTGGAGGCTTCTCCACATGGATAGCTAGGAGAGCCTTGAACAGGGACATGGAGCGTGTCCCACCCTGGCAGTTCAGGTAGTACATGGCCGTAGTATTGTCCGCCTGGACCTGGACCACTTGACCCTCGCATAAACGGAGCGAAGGCGGGAGGGCTAGTCGGTCCGCTCGAAGCTCCAGCAGGTTGATGTGGCATCGGACTCCCAAAGGACCAGAGGCCATGCGCCTGTGCTCCCCAGATGGGCACCCAACCCATCAGAGAGGCATCGGGTCGATAGAGTGACCGCCGGCTCAGGGCGGACAAACGGGATGCCCTCCTGCAGATGAGCTGGAACAATCCACCACTGGAGAGCGTTCCACATCTCCTGGGTCACTGCCACAGCCTGGTCCAAAGAACCGGAGCGCTGTGACCATTGGCTGGCCAGTCCCCATTGTAGGGGACGCATGTGCCAATGGGCCCAATGGACCACGCTGGTGCAGGGCGCCATGAGGCCCAGGAGGCGCAGGAAGTCCCGGGCAGGGCGCAATTGCCCAACCTGAAATGACTGGGCAAAGGAGGAAAGAACCTCGGCCCTGTCCGTCGGGAGTCATGCTCTGGCTCGAAGAGAGTCGAGCTCTGCCCCGATGAACTGAATCACCTGCTTTGGCACGAGTTCCGATTTGGCCTCGTTGATGAGGAGGCCAACCTGAGAGCAAACCCTGGAGGGCCAGATCCTGGACCGCTCCCACTTCTGGTCTGGTGGAGGCCGCATCAGCCAGTCGGCCCAGGTAAGACACCCGACCTTCGGCGCAGTAGGAGTGCTGTCACCAATGTCATGCATTTGGTGAAGACCCTGGGAGCTGGAGAAAGGCCGAAGGGCATGGCCTGAACTCGGGGGGGACCCCTCCACTCTGAAGCAAAGGAATTGCTGGTGGACGGACAGATTGGGGCGTGAAAGAACGGTCCTGGAGGTCCAGAGAACAGAACCACATGCCTTGTTCCAAGGATGGAATGATCTGAGCCAGAGTGACCATCCTGAAGGTTCGAGATCGTAGGAACCTGTTTGGGTCGTGCAGGTCTAGAATGGGCGCCAGCCCCATATCCATTTCGGGACCAGGAAATACCTGGACAGAAACCTTAGGTCTGGTGGAGGATCCGATACCTCCTGATCACCTCCTTCTGGAGGAGCAGGGCAATGTCGGCTCGACGGGTCGACAGAGGCGCCGCGGACCCCGTAGCCCCCCGTGGAGTGATGGCTCGGAAGGGCGGAGCCTGCTCAAACTCCAGAGGCAGACCCTTTCCTACCACTTCCAACACCCAGTGGTCTGTGGTGATAGCGGACCAGGTGGAAAGAGAGTGGCGGAGCCGTCCCCCCATGGGGGGAACCCGAGGGGAGCGAAGAGGATGGGGGCGACACCCCTCAACCCATCACTGGGCAGGCTTGGAGGACGGACCGGCTAAGGGACCTCCCGGGCCTTTCCTTCCCCGCTTCCTGCTGGAGGAAGTTGCAGGCTTGGCTTTGAGGTGCCAAGCGCGAGCCTGCTGGCCCTGATGCTGGTGTTGCTGGGCCGGACGTGCCGCAGGGGCAGAAGGCCGAAAGGGCTTACGCTGCTGTTGGTGGCCTTTGTCCTTCTGGGCAGATGTGACCGAGTCCAAGGTGGCATTGGACTTCTCGATCCTCTGCAAATGTCCCTCCACCCCAGGACCGAACAAGTCGGTACCCAGGAAGGGGACGTCTGCCAGCTTGTGCTGGGTATCCGCCGTGAAGGTGGAGATCCGCAGCCAAGCTCTGCGGCGCATGGCCACTGCGGCCGCAACTGACCGGACACAAGAGTCTCCGATGTCAAGAGCAGTTTGGGGCTGCTGCTTCGCCACTGCCCTTCCCTGATCCCGCACTTGCTTGACAGGAGTCTGGAGGTCGGCCAGGAGATGAGGAATCACCTCATCCAGGGAGCCCATTAGGGCGTGGGAAAAGTGTGCCATGAGTACAGTCGAACTGGCCTGACGGAGGCCTAGGGAGGACGCAGCATACACTTTACGCCTGGCGTAGTCCAGCTTCTTGGACTCTTTGTCGGGAGGCTTGTCCACGTCCCTGGTGTTCCCGGAACGCCGGAACACACTATCGGTCACAAGCCCCTCTGCAGAGGGGTGTTCCGAAAAACCGGATAGTGAACCAGTGGGGACCGCGTACTTCCTGACCATCCTGGCCGAAGGAGCAGGACAAAAAGCCGGCCACTGCCATAGCTCCAAGGCTGGGCCAACAATGGCTTCAGCCACCGGAAAGGCCTCCGTGGGAGAATCCCCTCGGTACAGTATCTCTGTGAGGGGATACTTGGCCCGCTTGGATACGGGTTCGAGCTGCATCCCAGTAGATTATGAGATGAGCTGAAGCAGACCCATGAACAAGGATGGGCTCTCGTCCACCAACTGTCCCCCAGTGGACTCCAGGTCAAGGGGCCTGGAGACAGGGAAGCGTCATTATCAGACTCCGAGGAGTCTGCGAACAGCTGCCTAGGGCCTGAGCCACCCTCCACCTGCCGAGGACGGTCGGGAGTGAGGGTGACCAACAACCGATGGGGCAAGCCCTGACCTGACCAAGAATCCTTGGTCGGAGCCCCAGATTTAGGTTGTGGAGGCGGGGGTTCCACCACAATGGGTGGCGCAGGTGGTTTCGGCCGAACAACTGGTGCCGGTTTGGGCCTCGACAACCATGAGGGTTTTTTCCCGCCGCTCTGGTGACAGCCACTTAATGGCCGGGAAGGCGATAGGGTCGCCTTTGTTCCCGGTCAGAAGGAGCTGCTGCCACATTAAGTCTCTCGTAGTGTCGCACTTAACTTGCACCAAGTCTTCCTCCGAGGGGAAAGAAGATGAGGATGAGTGAGTCTGCTGCTTCGGTGCCGAGACCGAGACCGCCAGTGTTGGGCGGATCGGCTGGACCGAGAAGAGGTCCGAGACTGAGACCGCCGGTGTTTCCGAGGGTGGTCTGGGAGGAGCGGAGGAAACCCATTCCTCCTCGGCTCGGGAACCTTAACCAGGAACTCCGGCACAGGAGGTGCAGGCAAGTCCTCGGTTTCCACCGGGGGAACAGGTGAGGAAGGGTTGTTGGCTTCTCCAGTTGACAGCCCATCCAACGGGTCGAGAAAAATCTCGACCGCATCGACAGGTGTCTCGGCCGGCTGATGTGATAGGGACACTGTGAAGCCAGCGGCCTTAGCCACAACCTCGACCGAAGTCGAGTGTCGACTGTCCGGGGAAGGGGACCTCTCCCGCTCCCACGAACGCCGACGGTGGGACTTACCATTCGAGTCCTTCTTCTTGGACCAAGAGGAGTGTCCCGATGGACCCTCACCTTTTGTAGAGAGGGACTGACAAAGCTCCTTAAAAGAAGCTGTATAGGAGGAGCCGCGTACGAGGAGGACGAAGATGCGGCCTGAGCCGCCTCCTCCTCGAGGACGATCATCTGCTCTAGTTGCTCAGCTGAGCCCGCCACCACGGACACCCCCCTCGGCCTCTTACACTTCACCGGTGGAATACGCCCTCCAAATGTTGAAGTCTGGCAGCATGGTCTTTATGGACATTGGCCAAGCATGACTTGCACAAATAGCAGGCTCATGGATCGTGGATCAAGCCTGAGGCAATAAACGACGTGAGTGAGGCTCGGTCCGAGACATCTTCTGCCGACATGGGCACTGTCGAAACCGGAGTCGACTTATCCATCGTGAGTCAAGAAGGAAGAAACAGGGCCAAGTCTAGAAATTTTAAGAATACGCTTTGGTTTAACTAACGAGTTTGGATCCAGGCTTAAAACGCAGAGCACTAAGGAGGGAACCTGAGCTTCCAAGCAGTAAGGAAGATCTGGCTGCCATGGGGCGGAGCCAGGTTTTACCACTGGTGGCGGGAGGAGCCAGCTTGAAGACCTTCCGCAAGATTTAAAGCGGCATGAACTGTTATGAAGGTGGATTGAATAACATATCCATGTCCCCAGAACTACTGTTACAGCTGAGTAACCTGTTTTTCTAGGAGCATGGATATGTTGTTCATCCACACTCTTTGGCAGACTCCTAGCAGTTCTCTGGGAGGAGGGAGGCAAGGCGCACACCCCCTACTTAGGAAACAGAGATTGGAGAACTGAGGCCCCAAAACCAGCATCCCGGCGTGACTCAAGATCGATGTGGTAGTGGGTGATGAAGGTGTTTGCTGACTTCCAGGTAGGAGCCCAGCAGATTTCCTGGATAGGGATGTCCCGAGAAGCAGCCATCAATGCAGCAGTATGACGGGAAGAATGAGCTCTTATCCCTCTGGGAGGCTCCTTGCCCGCCAACTGTTAGCACAGACCTATGCATGATGTGATCCATCTAGCAATAGTCTGTTTGGCTGCAGGTCTGCCATAAGCGGCTTCAGTGTAGGTGACAAACAGCTGGCGAACCTCTCCCCAAATTTCCACCATCCTCACCTTGTAATAAGAGAGGGCTCGTCTCAGGTCCAAGGTATGGAGCCTGTACTCGGCCTCCGAGGTGTAATTAGGGTAGTATACCAGCAGGGTTAACACCTGGTTAAGGTGAAACTCTGACACCACCTTCGGAAGGAATTTCAGGTGGGGGTGTAGGACATCCTTGTCCCTGTGGAAGACCAGATAAAGGGAGTCCACCGAAGCACCTGAGCTCCCTGTCTTTCCGGCAGACGGATAGCCACCAGGAAAGACGATTCCACAAGTGATAAGGCACACTTGTGCATTGGTTCAACTGGCTTGCCCATAAGCTTGCCAGTACCAGCAGTAGATCCCACAGAGGTGGAGGTTAACGGACTGGAGGGGATATGTGATCCAGGCCTTTGAAAAAGCACCTGACCACTGTCTCCTGCACCAGCGTCGGCTGACCGGCCCATGGCCAGTATGCAGAGATGACTGCCAGGTGTACCCCAAGGGTCGATGACTCAAGACCCTTTGGAGAGAGACCAAAGGTAGTCGAGAATGCTAGCCACTGGACAGGACAGAGGGTCCAGGCCCTTGCCCTGACACCAAATGGAAAACCTTTTCCATTAGAAGGCATAACATTTCCTGGTTGATTCCTTCCTGGATGCCTCCACCACGGTGTAGACATCTTCAGAAAGACCCAAAGCCTGGAACTCTAGCCGCTCAGGTACCAGGCTGTAAGGTGCAGGAGTTGAAGGTCCGGATGGAATACCTTCCCCTAACTGAGTGACATCAGGTCCGGGGGTGCTGGGAGCCGCTCCGGGTGCCTGCAGTTGAGGCTGAGGAGATCTGGATACCAGAACTGGCGCAGCCAGTCTGGGGCTACCAGGATCACCTTTGCCTTGACCCTCCTCACCTTGAGGAGCACCTTGTGGATCAAGGGAAATGGAGGGAAGACGTAGAGGAGGCCTGTGGTCCACGGCCTCGAGAAGACATCCCCCTGCAGCATGCCCTGCTGAGGGGAGCGGGCATGAAACAGCCTCAGCTTGGTGTTTTCCTTGAGGCAAACGGGTCCACCATCGGTTTCCCCCAGTAGGAGAACAGGCTGTAAGCTACCTCTGGATGGAGAGACCACTTGTGGGATGTCTGGCCTTGAGAGCATCCGCCAGATGGTTAGAGGCTCCTGCCACATGGATGGCTAGGAGATCTGCCTCTAATCAGCTCACGAGGGTTCAGATGCGGAGCGCCTCCCTGCACAGCAAACGGGAGTGCATGCTGCCCTCTTTGTTGAGGTAGTACATGGTCGTGGTATTGTCCATCTGGACTTGAACCACTTGACCCCGGAGCTGCGGAATGAAAAGTGACAGTGCCAGTCTGAGACTCCTTGGGGGTCCAGAGCCCATGGGCCCTTTTGTCCCCCATGGGATCTCCCCAGCCCATTAGGGAGGCATCGGTCGAGAGGACGACCGTCGGCTCGGGGCGGACAAATGGGATCCCTTCCTGCAACCGGTCTGGGGCAGTCCACCATTGGAGTGTGTCCCACATCTTCTGGGTTACAGTGATCAGCTGGTTGAAATGACTGAGGCACTGAGTCCACAGGGCGGCCAGCTCCCACTCGAGAGGGAGCATGTGCAACCGGGCCCAACAAACCACTGAGGTGCACGCCGCCATATAACCCAGAAGGCGCAGAAAATCCCGGGCAGGGCGCAACTGCCCAACCAGAAATGATCAGGCAAAGGAGGAAAGAACCTCTGCCCTGTCCACCGGAAGCCGAGCTCTGACTTGACAAGAGTCGAGCTCTGCCCCAGAGAAGCCCATCACCTGAGAAAGCACAAGTTGACTTGGCCTCGTGATCAGGAGGTCAATTCAGAGCAGGTCTGGAGGGCCAGGTCCTGGACCTCCACCTCCTGTTGAGAGGATTCTGCTAGGAGCCAATCATCGAGGTAAGGATAAATCCTGGACCCCCCAATGCCTGAGATGGGCCGCCACCACTGCAATGCCTTTGGTGAAGACCTGTGGGGCAAGTGACAGGTCGAACGGTATGGCTTGGAACTCAGACAGGGTCCTTCGATCCTGAAGCGGAGGAACCGCTGAAGGGACAGATGGATTGGAATGTGAAAGAACGCGTCCTGCAGATCCAGTGAACAGAACCACATGTTTTGCTCCAAGGATGGTATGATCTGGGACAGAGTGACCATCCAAAAGGTGCGTGACCTGAGATATTGATTCAGATCGTGCAGATCTAGAATGGGGCATCAGACCCCCGTCCTCTTGGGCACCAGGAAGTACCTGGAGACAAAGCCTGGGTCTGCTGAAGGATCTGCCACTGGAGCTACTGCCTCCTTGAGGAGCAGCTGAGCGATGGCGTCTTGGAGAGCCGACTGGATCTGAGTGGATACTCTTTCCTCCCGAGGGGTGCGGGCTCTGCTTGAGAGTACTGCTCGAATTCCAGAGGCAGTCCCTGACCGACCACTTCGAGAACTCACCTGTCCAAAGTGACAACGGACCAGATGGAAAGAAAATACTGGAGCCGCCCCTGTGGGAGGAACCAGAGCTCAGGTGACAGGAGGGGTTGACAGCCCCGCCTGGCCACTGAGCAGGCTTGGAGGAGGAGGCTCCAGGACCTGAACCTCAGCCTCCTTATGGGTCTGTTGGGGTCCGGCATGGCCCGGGGGTGCCAAGGTTGAGCCTGCTGCTGTCCACCTTGGAAGGAGGACTGCTGAGCCACAGGGGAAGAATGCCGAAAAGGCTTCTTTTTCTTCTGCTGGGTCTTGCCCAAAGAGCTCTTGGCAGAAGTAGCATCCAAGGTGGCACTGGACTGCTCAATGCGCTGAAGGTGACCGGCCACTCCTGGGCTGAACAGGTCGGTCCCTAGGAAGAGCATGTCGGCTAGTTTGTGCTGGGTATCCGCCGGGAAGGAGGAGAGCCTCAGCCAAGCCCTGCGACGAGAGGCAACTGCGGCAGCCATCGAGCGGGCACAAGAATCCCCAATGTCCAGGGCTGTCTGAAGCTGCTGTTTGGCAACAGCTCAGCCTTGATCCCAGACCTGCATGACCGCGGTCTGCATGTCCACGGGGAGATGTGTGAGGACTTCATCCAGCGACCCTAAAAGGGTGTGAGAGAAGTGTGGCTTGATGAAGGCTGAACTTGCCTGACGAAGGCCCAAGGAGGAAGCTGTATAGACCTTCCTGGCTGAATGGTCCAAAAGATTGGACTCTTTTATCAGGAGGTTGTTCAGTGTCGGCAGAACTGCCAGTACACCTGAACACAGAGGCAGTCACTAGGCTCTCGGCTGAAGGGTGCTCTGTGAACCCCACAAGGGACCCCATGGGCACCGCATACTTGTGGGCCATGCGGGCAGATGGAGCTGGACAAGAGGCAGGGTGCTGCCAAAGTTCTAAAGCCAGGCCGACAATAGCCTCAGCCACAGGAAAGGCCTCCGTCGGGGTATCCCCTCTCTTAAGGATGTCCGTAAGAGGCTACTTTGCCTTTTTCTGAATTGGCTCCAGGGGCATCCCTGTGGATTCAGAGATGAGGTGAAGAATCCCTTCAAAAAATGAGGGACTTTCCTCTGTCTCTAGGCCAACGGTTGATTCATCATCACATGGATGAGAATGCAAGCAGGTGACGTCCAAATCTAAGGAATCCGGGTATAATGGCCGACCACCCAGGTCACCATCGACTCGCCGAGGGCGGTTCGGGTGACCGTGACCGACAATCAAGGGGAAGCCTCAGTGTCTGGTCTGTCTTCCGTGGAAGGAGCCCTCCCACAGGCTGTTTGGGTGATGGTTCCACCACAATCGGTGGAGAGACTATTTTGGGCCAAACTGGTGTTTTTGATGGCTCTGCAGGCAAAGGAGCCAATTTAATCGGCCCCGAAGGAGTCGGCTTCAGCCTAGAAGGCGAAAGCCAGGTAATGGCCAGTGTAGAAGCCAGAGTCGGCTTGTGCCCGGTCAAAATTAGCTGTTGCCACATGAGGTCCTCGTAGCACCGACGGAGTCTCCCCCGGAGCCTCTCCTCATCCGAGGGGGTCCGAGACCTCGATCGAGATCGGATGGGCCGACTCGGTCACTCGGGAGACACCAGCGGGACCAGTGATTTCCCGGGATCAGGGACCACTTCTTTGATGGGAGTCAAAGCAGACTGGGTCTCATCATCTGGAAAGACCAGATTAGGGGTTCAATCGAGGGAATCGTCGACCGGAGTCGGCAATATCGGATCGATCACAATTTCAACATTTCAACATCGTCGATCGATAATTTGGTCGACTGACCAGATGGCAAAGCCGAAAAGCCAGCAACCCAAGAAGCGATCTCGACCAAAGTTGAAACCGCATGTTCTTGGGATCGAGATCTCTCCCGCTCCCAAGAACGTCTCCATCGAGATGAGGACAATCCCGGATCCTTCTCCCTCTTACGGGATCGAAAGGAATGCGAGCCCTCAGGTGCCTCTCCCTTGGTCGGGAGAGACTGGCACAACTCTCGGAAGGAACCTGAGAAGGTGGAGCCCAAGTTGAGCAGAACGAAGAAGCTCTGAGAAGCTCTGCAGCATGAGCTGCTTCCTCCTCGAATGCTTGCATGCATTCCAGTTGCTCAGCGGATCCCACAGCCGTGGAAACCGCCCACCGAGCCTCCTTGAATTTCACTGCAGGGTTCCTCTTCTCCGGCCTCCCCAGCTTCAGGTGTGTGAGACGTTGTTGAGGACACTGGGATGAAAGGCGAGACATATATCGATTTCGAGGTGTCATGGTCGACACCGAGGAAATAGGTGCACATGGTGTGGGATCGGGCGCAACATTTTCTGGCCGCAAGGGCACTGACGAAATCCAGGGGAAGACTTGTCTTCCATAATCGAAGCAGCAAACTTGCAATCGCTAACACGAACAATGCAAATTTTCGGAATAACTGAAGGTTCGAAAGTCAGGGCCTACAAGATGCGTAAGCACGAGGGAGGCAACCTGACTCTTCCAGTGGAAAGGAAGATCTAGCGTCATGGAGTGGAGCAGAGGTATATACCACCCAGGTGGGTGGGAGGAGCCAGCTTGAAGACTTCTGGTGAGATTTAAAGCAGAAGGGGACATGCCAAAGAGTGTGGAGGAACAACATATCCACGCTCCTAGAAAGTTATTTATTGTAACTCTACACCTTCAAGAATATCTTCTCCATTGAGCTTCTCAAAACTCTTTGATCTTACGGCGAGAAGCAATAGGGCCCCATGGGATCAGACTTTTTAGTGAGGATGCAGACGATAGTGTCAGCAGCAGCACAGGCGCAAAACCATGTGCCCGAGCCAATAACCGTAGTGGATGCCCTAACTGCCTCAGTTTTGTTAGGAAGGAAAGAAGAATGATCAGTGTATAATATAAAAAAAGAATAGAAAACGCATTTAGACAGGGAAAATGGAACAAATAAATGGTGGTGCAAGGATTACATCACAAACCCTACAAGGCCAGGCTGAAAGACTTAAATATGTACTCCCTGGAAGAGAGGAGGGAGAGGTGGGATATGAATGAGACGTATAAATACCTCACAGGGAGGAACAAGGTGCAGAAACACATTTTTTTTCAGAGAAAATGATGCTCCAGGACTAGGGGAACTGGGAGGAAACTGGAGAGAGGTTCAGAGGAAATGTGAGGAAGTACTTCTTCATAGAGAGAGTGGTGGACAAATGGAACAGCCTGCCGGAGGAGGTGGTGGGGGCAGAAACAATTACAAGATTTAAGAATGCATGGGACAGGCATAAGGGGATCCTGGTAGTCGGGGGAAGGGGGCAACCTAGTTCCGGGAAGCTTGAGGAAGCACAGTTAATTACATTAATGGGCAGACTAGGTGAGTAGAAGGCCCATATCTGCTGGACAGCATCTATGTATCTAAATATAAACGACTAGAAAACATGAAGGGTGAGAGAACAGTCCTTCTCCAAGGTGCTGTCCTCCCAAAAGTGGTAGGTAGATATATAGCAGTAAATCAGAAACCTGAGCTACGGCTACCTCCCCATATGGCTTAGGGTGAAGGAAACAAGGTGACATCTCTGCCCTACTGCTGCTCAATACCCTAATGGCACAGGTGCAGATACACAAGAGGTGACCCTGCCTTGATAGCTAAGACTCTGGCAGGTAAGAATAATACATGATGGGTGTGGGTTAGTATGGATAAACACGAGCCTAGAGGTGTAGTGAGGCACGAGGCCACAGGCTTAGTGCCCTTACTGCCTCTAGAAGTGTGTTTATCTGGACTAACCTGCACCCCAGAGTGTGTTATTGCACTTAAAAAATTGATTCAGGTAGACAAAGATGATACAGTTTAAAAAAATTGTAAAAAAATATAAAAAGATGTCCAGTTTTATACTACACAGTTCCTCTGTTTGCCCTAGGTTGTCTGATTGTCAGTAGAGGCACCGTGCAGCATTCTGTGCCACTGATCTGCACGGTCGCTATGTTAGGCCACTGTCAAGACCGTGATTTTCTTTTGGGCTTGTCGGCAGCACACTACCATCTACAGTAGCGAGCTTTGTCAAAGTACTGGTGCTGTCACACAACTGCCTGCTAGGACAGCACGGCTGGCACAGGGAGAGCTGCAGGGTCGAGAGGGAGAGTGAAACTGATTTTAAGTGTGAGGGAGAGGAAAAAAACAGGTTACTCACCTGTAACAGTAGTTCTAGGAGTGGTATATGTTGTTCATCTACACTCTTTGGCATGTCCATTTCACCTTTAAGGTTCACCTGAAGTCTTCAAGCTGGCTCCTCCCACCCACCTGGGTGGTATATACCTCGGCTCTGCCTCATGACGCCAGATCTTAGCCCGCTGGAAGCCAGGTGTTGTGCGTCCGCAGCCAGGGAGGTCGGGTGGGTCTGTGTGGATGAACAACATCCACCACTCCTAGAACTACTGTTACAGGTGAGTAACCTGTTTTTCTAGGATCATGGATATGTTGCTCATCCACACTTTTTGACAGACTCCTAGCAGTTCTCCGGGAGGAGGGAGGCAAGGTGCACACCCCCTACTTAGGACACAGAGATTGGAGAACTGAGGCCCCAAAACCAGCATCCCAGCATGACTCAAGGTCGATGCGGTAGTGGGTGACGGCTGTTTGCTGATTTCCAGGTAGCAGCCCGACATATTTCCTGGATAGATGTCCTGGAAGCAGCCACTGATGCAGCAGTAGTGGGCAGAATGAGCTCTTATCCTCTGGGAGGCTCCTTGCCCGCCAACTCATAGCACAGACCTATGCATGATGTGATCCATCTTGCAATAGTCTGCTTTGCTGCAGGTCTGCCAGAAGTGACTTCAGCATAGGTGACAAACAGCTGGTGAACCTCTCCCGACTTCCGCCATACTCTCCTTGTAATAGGAGAGAACACATCTCAGGTCCAAAGTATGGAGCCTGTGTTTGGCCTCCGAGGCGTAATTAGGGTAGTATACTGGCAGTACACCTGGTTAAGGTGAAACTCTGACCCCACCTTCGGAAGGAATTTTGGGTGGGGGCGCAAGACAACTTTGTCCCTGTGGAAGACCTGATAAAGGGAGTCCACCGAAAGTACCTGGAGCTCCCCTGTCCTTCTGGCTGACGTGATAGCCACCAAGAAGGCCGTCTTCCACGACAAGTGTGACAACTCACACTTGTGCATGGGTTCGAGTGGTTTGTCCATGAGCTTTGCAGTACCAGCAGTAAATCCCACGGAGGTGGAGGTTCATGCACCGGAGGGGATATGTGATCCAGGCCTTGGAAAAAGTGCCCAACCACTATCTCCTGCACCAACGTCAGCTGACCAGCCCGCACCCGGTAAGCAGAGATGGCTACCAGGTGCACCCTAAGGGTCGATGACCGTAGACCCCCTTTGGAGAGAGACCAAAGGTAGTCAAGAATGTTAGTCATGGGGCAGGACAGAGGGTCCAGGCCCTTGTCCTGACACCAAATGGAAAACCACTTCCATTTCAAGGCATAATATTTCCTTGTCGATTCCTTTTCTAGCACCCACCACAGTGTAGACATCTTCGAAAGACCCAAACCCTGGAACCTAGTCGCCAGGTACCAGCCTGTGAGGTGCAGGGATTGAAGGTCCGGATGGAATACCTTCCCCTGACTGAGTGATATCAGGTCCAGGCGCGTACAAAGTCGCTCTGGGGGCCTGCAGCTGAGGCTGAGGAGATCTGGATACCAGAACTGGGGTGGCCAATATGGGGCTACCAAGATCACCTTTGCCTTGTCCCTCCTCACCTTGGGAAGCACCTTATGAATCAAAGGAAATGGAGTGAAGGCGTAGAGGAGGCCTGGGGTCCATGGCCTCGAGAAGGCATCCCCCTGCAGTGAGCCCTGCTGAGAGGGGCGGGCATGAAACAGCCTCAGCTTGGAGTTTTCCTTGGAGGCAAACAGGTCCACCATTGGTCTGCCCTAACGGGACAACAGACTGAGTACTATCTCTGGATGGAGAGACCACTCGTGGGACGTCTCGCCCACACGGCTGAGAGTGTCCGCCAGCTGATTTGAGGCTGCTGCCACATGGATGCCTAGGAGATCTGCCTCCAGTCGACTCACGAGGGTCCAGATGTGGAGCGCTTCCCTGCACAGCAGTCGAGAGTGCATGCCTCCCTGTCTGTTAAGGTAGTACATGGTTGTGGTGTTGTCCATCTGGACTTGAACCACTTGACCCCGGAGGAGCTGAGCGAATGCTGACAGCGCCAGTCTGACTGCTCTGAGCTCCAGCAGGTTGATGTGGTATAGAGATTCCTCAGGGTCCAGAACCCGTGGGCTCTGTGGTTCCCCATGTGGGTTCCCCAGCCAGTGAGAGAGGCACTGGTCGTGAGGACGACCGTCGGCTCAGAGCGGACAAACGGGATCCCTTCCTGCAGAGGATCCAGGACTGTCCACCATTGGAGAGTGTCCCACATCTTCTGGGTCACAGTGATCAGCTGGTCGAAATGATCTTGGTGCTGAGTCCACTAGGCGGCCAGCTCCCACTAAAGGGGGCGCATATGCCACCGGGCCCATCGGACCACGGTAGTGCAGGCACCCATGTACCATAGAAGGCAGAGAAAGTCCTGGGCAGGGCAAGTGCCCAACCAGAAATGACTGGGCAAAGGAGAGAACCTCTGCCCTGTCCACCAGGAGCCGGGCTCTGGCTCGGCAGGAGTTGAGCTCTGCCCGATGAAACATATCACCTGAGAAGGTATGAGTTCGACTTGGCCTTGTTGATCAGGAGGCCAAGGTCGGTGCAGGTCTGGAGGCCAGGTCCCTGACCTCTTCACCTCTTGCTTCAGGAACCCGCCAAGAGCCAGTCATTGAGATATGGTTAAACGCTGACCCTTCGATGCCGAAGATGGGCTGCCACCACTGTAATGCATTTGGTGAAGACCCATGGGGCCGGTGATGGCCCGAATGGCATGGCTCGGAACTTGTATAGGGTCCCTTTGGCTCTGAAGCGGAGGAACTGCCAATGAGACAGACGGATCGGGACGTGAAAGACTGCGTCCCGGAGATCCAGAGAGCAAAACCAATGTTCTGCTCGAGAGATGGTATGATCTGGGACAGAGTTACCATCCGGAAAGTGCGTGACCTGAGGAACTGGTTCAGGTGATGCAGATTCTAGAATGGGCCAGCCTCCGTCCACTTTGGAACCAGGAAGTACCTGGATATGAACCCTGGGTTGACTGGGGGTCTCTGACTCTGGCCACCACCTCCCTGTGAAGCAGTTGGGCAATGTCGTCTCTGAGAGTTGACAGAGTGTGTACGGACACCATTTCCTCCCGTGGGGTGTGGGCTCGGCTTGGAGGGTACTGCTCGAATTCCAGAGGCAGACCTTGGCCGACCACTTCTAGAATCCATTTGTCCATGGTAGCAGAAGACCAGGTGGAAAGGAAGTGGCAGAGCTGACCCTCTACAGGAGGATCCAGAGCTTGTGTGACAGGAATGGGGTGGCCACCCCTATCCTGTCACTGGGCAGGCTTGGAGGAAGAGGGTCTGGATTGGGGACCACCGTAGTCCTGTCCTCTGGGCTTACAGGCCACTCGGAGTTCTAACCCTGGGCCAAAGGCCAAGGTTGTGCCTGTTGCTACCATTTTTGGAAGTGGGGTTGCTGCGTCAAGAGTCAGAGTGCCAAATGGCTTTTCTTCTTTTTGGAACCCTGAGGTTCCTTTTGTGCAGAAGTTACTGAGTCCAAGGTGGCACTGGACTTCTCAATGCGCGGGAGGTGACTGTCCACACCTGGGCCGAAGAGATCGGTACCCATGAAAGGGACATCCGTCAGCTTATGTTCGGTGTCCGCTATGAAGGTGAAGACCCTTAACTAAGCCCTGTGGTGCATGGCAACTGCGGCTGACACCGAATGGGCGCATGCATCCCCAAGGTCCAGTGACATCTGGAGTTGCTGCTTTGCAACAGCCCGACCCTGGTCCCAGACCTGCTTGAACATGGTCTGGAGGTCTGTGGGGAGGTGAGGGAGAAGCTCAAGGGAGCTCAGAAGGGTGTGTGAGAAATGCACCATGATGACGGCTGAACTTGCCTGATGGAGGCCCAGTGAAGAGGCGGCATAGACCATGTGGGCAGAATGGTCCAGTTTTTGGACTCCTTGTCCGGATGTCTATCTGTATCTGCCGAGCTACCTGAGCATCTGAACACAGACTCGCCACCAAACCTCTGCAGAGGGGTGCTCTGAACCCCAAAAGGGACCCAATGGGCACCGCGTATTTAGGGCCATCCGAAAAGGCACAGGGCAGGATGCTGCTATAGCTCCAAAGCCAGATCTACAATGGCCTCGGCCACTGGAAAGGTTTCCACAGTGAATCCCCTCATTTGAGGATATCCATGAGGGATATTCGCCCATTTTGACGTGTGTTTGAGAGGCATCCCCATGGATTTGGAGATCAGACAAAGGATGCCCATGAAGGAAGAGGGGCCTTCCTCTGACGAGAGATGCCAACCAACTCTGTCATCCAAAGTACGGGAATGTAGGAACCGAGCTGTCCGACTCAAACAGTCTGGACAAATCGGCTGGCCACCTATATATCCCTCACCCGCCTGGGGCGGCCAGGAGTGAGGGTAACAGACAGCTGATGCGAGGAGGCCCAGAAGAGACCGAGACTCTTGGCAGCCACTTCACCAGGGGTTGTTTAGGTGGCGGCTCCACCAAAATGGGTGGAAAGGTCGATTCTGGCCAACCGGAAAGATTTTACCGGCTCCATGGGAGGAGGAATGGATGCGGCCAGCTCGAGGAGTCGGCTTCACCCTGAGAGGTGAAAGCCAAGTAATGGCCACGGTGGAAGCCAGAATTGGCTGTTGTCTGGACAAGATCAGCTGTTGCCACACCAGATCTTCATAGCATCGATGGAGTTTCTGTCTAAGCCTCTCCTCATCCGAGGAGGATGAAGAAGAGCGTCGAAGTAGACGCTTCTTAGACCACTTGTGTGCCTTCTTCGGCCTGTCAGTCGAAGGGGTCCAAGACCTTGGCCTTGATCATCATGGTGACAGACAGGGTCCATCAGAAGGCAGCGGGGAGACCGGTGGTTCTTCTTGGTCTGGGACCGGTTCCTCAATGGGGTTCCCAGCGGGCTGGGTCTCTTTATCGGGGACAGGCAGGACCGGGGTCCTGAACAAGGAGCTGTTGACCTCGTCGAGCGACAATGGGTCGACTGGGTCGAGGATGAGCTCAACCGGATCGTCGTCCAGCATCTGGGCTGGCTGGCCTGACGGTGGAACCATGAAACCAGCGGCCGAGGCCGCCACCTCAACCGAAGTCAAGATAGGTGATTCCTGGGACCGAGATCTCTCACGATCCCAGGAACATCGTTGGTGAGATGAAGATTCTCTCTGTTCCTTGTCCTTTTTACAGGACCGAGAGACATGCATGCCCGAAGGCCCCTCACCCTTGGTGGGAAGGGATTGGCACATCTCCCAAAAGGAACCGGAGAAAGTGGAGCCCAAATTGAGCAGAACGAAAAAGGACTTTAAGGACTGATCTGAGGCCTGAGCCACCTCTTCCTCGAAAGCCTTCATTTGTTTGAGCTGCTCGGCAGACCCCGCAGACGCAGAGACCGCCCAATGGGCTTCCTTAGTTTTGACTGGCGGGTTCCATTTTTCCAGTCTGCCCAATTTTAACTGTGCGAGATGATCATCCAAGATGTTCGGGTGAAATGCACGACACATCTCATAGGCCTGGGTGTCATGGCCGACACCCAGGCAATATATGCACGTGGCATGCGGGTCTGTGCGATACATCTTTGCCCGCATGGACAGTGGCGGAAACCAGGAGAAGACTCATCTTCCATCGTGGTTGAGATCGCAAAGCAATTATTAACTCTAATGAGTTTAAGTTTGAGCAAATCCAAGGATTTTGAAGCTAGGGCCTACTGACCGCAAGAGCGGTATGGAGGGAACCTGTATCTTACAGTGGAAAGGAAGATCTAGCGTCATGGTGCGGAGTCGAGGGTTATACCACCCGGGTCAGTGGGAGGAGCCAGCTTCAAGATCTTCCAGCAAGATTCTTAAAGGGGAAAGGACATGCCAAACAGTGTGGACAGAACAACATATCCACGATCCTAGAAAGAGCAGTTTTTTCTTTTTAACTTTTAAAAACTTGCAGCAGAAAGCTACCATGTAGCAGGAACAAACATAGTAGCAAACCATTTTTGAACAGTTCTTTCGAGTGCCATGTGGATCTCCTGGGTTGTGAGGCCACAGGTACTGGGTCTTTTTTTTCTTCTGCCTAGGATAGCTACTGTGGGTCAGTACCGAGGGTTGGCATAGCATATGGCTAATGGCCCTGTTGGCCTGACTTGGCTGTCTTGCTGCTTTTACCTTATTCTTAATAGGGTCATAACAAAACAGTCTAAATGCGTGAACAGGAGGGCTTATAACCTGACGAGTATGCACAATGACTTTAGTTCAAATATTTTGTAAGATACATACTTGAATCGATAAAAATACAATGCCAAATATATATATATATATATATACAGTATATATATATTTTTTCCCCCTAGAAGAGTAGTGACTGAATCCTGTATGTTATTAAACAAACAAAAAAAAAAAAGAAAACTACACTCCCACCCCATCCCCAACTACAATACCTTTTCTTGAAGTTCTTGTTTCTCTTTGTTGGCTTCCTCTAGCTGTGTCTGCAAGTCATTGATCTGTGCCAGGTCTCTGGATGACTAATTTGTGGGGAAGAGAGAGGCAATAAGGGGAAATTATGTTACATCTTGACAGATCATTACAAATACAGTACTGCAATGAAAAATGAATATTACATACTCACAGTACTTGCTGATCTTCCAGAATATCTTCGCCATTCATTCACACTTATGGACAGAGCGAGAGGTACTAGTACCCAGAGAGGGCAAAGTGTTTTGCAGATTAGGGATCAATGTTGCTGCTGGAAAAGGCTCATAAGGCAGATGCAATGATGCTGCGTGTGGGACAGCCAGTAACCGATGCCAGCCCCTCCTTCATCAGTTCTGTTTGCCAGGAGAAGAAACAAGTGGAGAGAAAAAAGACAGCAGGATAGAGAGACTCACAGCCCAAAGGGATAGAAAAGGATACAGAATATAAAATCATAAAATAAAAAAAACAACCACGAAATTAGAGAACTAAGAGATGGGCCTAAGAGGTACCAGGTAGCAGGTGTAGAGGCAGAGCCTACTTCAGCCACCTGGACAGGAAGGTGGAAGGAGGGCAACAACCCTGGCATATACCTCTGCTTGGCCCAGGAGAGACCCAGGGGAATCACTGTCAGGTTAGGATGGCAGAAATCAATTTAGGCAGGCCTTGTGCTCAAAGAGGACAAGAAATTAAACAAAAAACAATAAAAAGATAGAGTGATTGGACAAATCCAAGAGCACAGCTACTATCCTCTTGCCACTCCAAAAGAGTGAAGATGGAAGAAAGGAAAGAAAAAGAGACACTGCACCTAGGTGTGGGACAGCATACAGCTTGATAGGTTGAGCATACAAAATAATAAACCTCCCTAGCATCTGCCTCTCCCTAGCTCTGGAGATGAAGGCTGCATCAGAGGCTGGAGACATTCGCAAGGAGGAGACTGAGGTTGCAGTAGCTCTAGGGGGAATCACTAGAAACTTCCTGGTAGGAGAGGAAGGAGCGTAGGGAGGAAGGGAAAAATAGTACAAAAACACAAGTTCCTTTTTTTTTTTTTGAAAGAGGACAGGAACCCTCATTCCTCATTCCTATTTTGTTTTTTAAAAAACAGGAGAATGGAAGGGGACGAGAGGACCCAATTCCAACCAGGAAAATACAGTACTAACCTCCAGTGGGGGGGTGGAGGGGGAGAGCCTGAGGGAGTGGCACAGATGCCCTGAGTCTGACCTGGTCGGGGAAGGTGCATAGGCATGCAAATGAATAGTGAAGATATTCTGAAAGATCAACAGTTACGGTGAGTATGTAATTTTCTCATCGCCTAAGAATCAATCTTCACCATTCATTGCTACATATGGGCCAGAGAACCAAACTTTTCCCCCAAAAAAGGGAGGACTTGGTTCACCCCAAGGGAAAAACTGTCCCTCAGCCCTCTGATGGAGGGTAACCACTAGAGGGCAGAAATTCCTCACAGGTCTGGTGGGACCCAAGACTGATTAGGGGAATGCGGAGGCTTCCTGAGCCTGTGAGTAGAAGGGCACCTCACTTCACACCTGACCCCAGCGGTAGAAAAGTGAGTCCCCTGGAAGTGCGATTGAATATCCTACACTGGACCAGGGTGCCAACCAGGAGAGATGAAGCAAGCCATCCACCAAATGCGAACTGCTGTTCCCACCAGTCTGGAAGCTGCCTCACTGGCATCGAATAACACCTCGCTGCTGCCTCAAGAGCCCAGGCCCTGGATGGAAAGGTGAATGACCTACCTGGTTGCCTCGCAATCTGGCACGGATGCCAAGAGCTGACTCGGCGTCGCCCACAGGTGTTTGCCATAAGATGCCTGATGTGCAGAGATGCACCACAAAATCACTCCTGCCCCAAGCACTGATTTCCACAGAATCGGTGTTGGGGAGTGGGGTGGGGGTAGTTGCGCACTGGGCACACAGGCCCAGAAATGGTCTGCAGTACCAGAATCCTCGAGATGGGATGAGGGATAGAACCCGGAGACTCCACGGAAGCGCGATATTTGTGCTAGACATCCCTAGGGACTGGAAAAGGGACAGAGCCAGACCTACCTGGAAGCCTCCGTAAAGGGCCGGCGTCACAGAGGTATGACAGAAGTGTCATTGCTGCATTCTCCAAGGAATGACAGCACTGGGGTAAGCAGTGCTGCTACCACCAAGGGATGCAAAGTGAGCTTCTGCATCACCTCTTATAAGAAATGCTGATACCAGGAGTACTTGGCGTCAGATGAGAGATGGACAGAAAGAACAGGCTACTCACCTGTAACAGTAGTTCTAGGAGTGGTATATGTTGTTCATCTACACTCTTTGGCATGTCCTTTTCCACTTTAAATCCAACCGGAAGTCTTCAAGCTGGCTCCTCCCACCCACCAGGGTGGTATATACTTCAGCTCCGCCTCACGATGCCAGATCTTAGCCCGCTGGAAGCCAGGTTGTGTGTGTCCACCACCGGAGAGGTTGTGTGGGTCCGTGTGGATGAACAACATGTACCATTCCTAGAACTACTGTTACAGGTGAGTAACCTGTTCCTCTAGAAGCGTGGATATGTTGTTCATCCACACTCTTTGGCAGACTCCTAGCAGTTCTCCAGGAGGAGGGAGGCAAGGCGCACACCGCCTATTTAGGGAACAGAGATTGGAGAACTGAGGCCCCAAAACCAGCATCCCAGGATGACTCAAGGTCGATGTGGTAGTGGATGATGAAGGTGTTTGCGGACTTCCAGGTAGCAACCCGACAGATTTCCTGGATAGGAATGTCCCTGGAAGCAGCCATTGATGCCAGCACTATGGCTGGTAGAATGAGCTCTTATCCCACTGGGAGGCTCCTTGCCTGGCAACTCATAACACAGACCTATGGGTGACATAATCCATCTTGCAATAGTCCGCTTCGCTGCAGGTCGGCCAGAAGCGGCTTCACCACTGTCAGACAAACAGCTGGCAAACCTCACCTCGAACTTCCGCTGTCCTCTCCTTGTAATAGGAGAGAGCACATCTCAGGTCCAAAGTATGGAGCCTGTACTCGGCCTCGAGGTGTAGTTAGGTAGTATACTGGCAGAGGTTAAACCTGGTTAAAGTGAAACTCTGACACCACCTTCGAAAGGAATTTCGGTTGGGGGCATAGGACAACCTTGTCCCTGTGGAAGATCAGATAAGGGGGAGTCCACCGACAGCGCCTGGAGCTCCCCTGTCCTTCTGGTAGACATAATAGCCACCAGGAAGGCCATCTTCCATGACAAGTGTGACAACTCATACCTGTGCATTGGTTTGAATGGCTTGCCCATGAGCTTTGCTAGTACCAGCAGTGGATCCAACAGAGGTGGAGGTTCATGAACTGGAGGGATATGTGATCCAGGCCTTTAAAGCCCCGACCACCGTCTCCCCGCGCCAACATTGGCTGGTTGGTTCTCAGCCAGTCATCTTATAAGTGCATTTGGCGCTAATCTCTGCTTACTGGCATAAGCAGAGATGGCTGCCAGGTGCACCCTAATTGTCGATGACCTGAGACCCCTTTGAGAGAGACCAAAGGTAGTAGAGAATCTCAGCCACTGGACAGGACAGAGGGTCCAGGCCCTTGCCCTGACAGCAAATGGAAAACCTTGTCCAATTGAAGGCATAACATTTCCTGGTCTATTCCATTCTGGATGCCTCTACCACGGTGTAGACATCTTCGAAAGACCCAAAGCCTGGAACCCTAGCCAGGAACCAGGCTGTGAGTGCAGGGATTGAAGTCCTGATGGTGTACCTTCCCTGATTGAGAGATATCAGATCCAGGCGTGCTGAAAGCTGCTCCGGAAGCCTGCAGCTGAGGCTGAGGAGATCTGGATACCAGGTGGGGCTACCAGAATCACCTTTGCCTTGTCCCTCCTCACCTTGAGGAGCACCTTGTGGATCAAGGGAAATGGAGGGAAAGAGTAGAGGAGGCATGGGGTCCATGGCCTCAAGAAGGCATCCCCCTGCAGTGAGCCCTGCTGAGGGGGTGGGCATGAAACAGCCTCAGCTTGGTGTTTTCCCTGGAGGCAAATGGGTCCATCGGTTTGCCCCAGTGCCCAGCGTAAGCAGCTAAGAGCATCTGCCAGATGGTTTGAGACGCCTGCCACATGGATGGCTAGGAAATCTGCCTCCAAATGGCTGACGAGGGTCCAGATGCGGAGCGCCTCTCTGAAAAACAGATGGGAGTGCATGCCGCCCTGTTTTTTGAGGTAGTACATGGTCGTGGTATTGTCCGTCTGGACTTGAACCACTTGACCCTGGAGCTGAGGAGCGAAAGATGACAATGCCAGTCTGACTGCTCTGAGCTCCAACAGGTTGATGTGCTACCAGGACTCCTTGGGGGTCCAGATCCCATGGGCCCTTTTGTTCCCCATGTGAGTTCCCCAGCCCATGAGACAGGCATCAGTCATGAGGACCAGCGCCGGCTCGGGGCAGACAAAAGGGATCCTTCCTGCAACTGGTATGGAGCGGTCCACCATTGGAGAGCATCCCACATCTTCTGGGTTACAGTGATCAGCTGGACGAAATGACCATGGCGCTGAGTCCACTGGGCGGCCAGCTCCCATTGGAGGGGGCATGTGCAACTGGGCTCAAGTGACCACTGAGGTGCAGGCCGCCATGTAACCCAGAAGGCGAGAAAGTCCCGGCAGGATACAATTGCCAACCAGAAATGATTGGGCAAAGGAGGAGGAGGAACCCCGCCTATCCGCCGGGAGCCAAGCTCTGGCTTGATGAGAGTCGAGCTCTGCCCCAATGAAGCACATCACCTGGGAAGGCACGAGTTCTGACTTGGCCTCGTTTAGTTGGGAGCAGGTCTGGATGGCCAGGTCCCTGGACCTCTCCACCTCCTGTTGGGTGGGACCTGCTAAGAGCCAATCATCAAGGTAGGGATAAATCCTGACTCCCTGACGCCTGAGATGGGCTGCCACCACTGCAATGGATTTGGTGAAGACCCGTGGGGCTGATGATAGGCCAAATGGCATGGCTTGGAACTCGTACAGGGTCCCTTCGGCTCTGAAGCGGAGGAACCGCCGATGTGACGGACAGACTGGGACATGAAAGAATGCATCCTGAAGATTCAATGAACAGAACCACATGTTTCACCCAAGGATGGTATGATCTGGGACAGAGTGACCATCTGAAAGGTGCATGACCTGAGATACTGATTCAGGTAGTGGAGATCTAGAATGGGGCGCCAGCCCCCCATCCGATTGGGCACCAGGAAGTATCTGGAGACAAAGCCTGGGTCTGCTGGAGGATCCACCACTGGAGCTATTGCCTCCTTAAGGAGCTGAGCAATGTCGTCTTGGAGAGCCGACTGAGTCTGGACGGATACTCTTTCCTCCCGAGGGGCTTGACTTGGCTTGGAGGGTACTGCTTGAATCCCAGAGGCAGTCCCTGACCAGCCACTTCCAGAACTCACTTGTCCATGGTGATAACGGATCAGGTGAAAAGAAAGTGGTGGAGCCGACCCCAAGGGAGGAACCAGAGCTGGTGTGACGGGAGAGGGAGGCAGCCCCACCCCTGGCACTAAGCAGGCTTGGAGGAGGAGGATGATCCAGGACCTGAACCTCGCCTCCTTTACAGGCCTGGAGGGCCTGGTTTGGCCGGGGCACTAAGCTTGAGCCTGCTGCTGCTGTTGATGCTGCCCTCCTTGAAAGGAGGGTTGCTGGGCCGCAGGGGAAGAGTGCCAAAAAGGCTTCTTCTTCTTCTGTTGTTTCTTGCTCGAAGATCCTTTAGCAGAAGTAGCGTCCAAGGTGACACCGGACTGCTCAATATGCTGAAGGTGACCAGCCACACCTGGGCCGAAAAGGTCAGTACCCAGGAAAGACACATCAGTTAGTTTGTGCTGAGTATCTGTCAGGAAAGACAAGAGCCTCAGCCAAACCCTGTGATGAGAGGCAACTACGGCTGCCATTGAGCGGGCACAAGAATCCACAATGTCCAGGGCTGTCTGGAGCTGCTGTTTGGCAACAGCCCAGCCCTGATCCCGGACCTGCTTGACCGTGGTCTGCACGTCCGTGGGGAGGTACGGGAGGACTTCATCCAAGGACCCCAAGAGGGCATGGGAGAAGTGTGCCATGATGATGGCCAAACTTATCTGACAAAGGCCCAAAGATGAGGCTGCATAGAGACGAATTATCCAAATGTTTAGATTCTTTTCCGGGAAGTCAGTCAGTGTCGGCAGAACTGCCAGTACATCTGAACACAAAGGCGGTCACCAGGCTCTCGGCTGAAGGGTGCTCTGTGAACCCCGCAAGGGACCCCATGGGCACCGTATACTTACGGGACATGCGGGCAGACGGAGCTAGGCAGGAGGCATGGCGCTGCCAAAGTCCTAGGGCCACGCCAAATATGGCCTCGGCCACTGGAAAGGCCTCCATTGGGGTATCCCCTCTCTGTAGAATGTCTGTGAGAGGGTACTCCGCCTTTTTCTGGATAGGTTCCAGGGGCACCCCTGTAGGCTCAGAGATGAGGCAAAGAATGCCCTGAAAAGACGAAGGACCACCCTCCGTCTCTATCCCACCAGCCGATTCGTCATCCTCAGGATGAGAATGCAGGCTGGTCTGATCCTAATCTGAAGAGTCCGGATACAATGGTCGACCGCCAAGGTCACCTTCGACCCCCGGGTGGTCCGGGGTGACAATGACCGAGAGATGCCAGGAAAGCCCGGTGTCTGGTCGATCTCCCTTGGAAGAAGCCCATCCCACAGGCTGCTTGGGTGGCGGTTCCACCATGATCAGTGGAGAGACCGGTAGTGGGCGGGGGAACTGACTAAATTGGCTCAGGAGGAGTCTGCTTCAGCTTAGGAGGCGAAAGCCAGGTAATGGCTGGGGTTGGAGCCGGGGTTGGCTTGTTCCCGGACAAAATTAGCTGTTGCCACATGAGGTCCTCATAGCGCCAGAGTTTCCGCTGGAGCCTCTCCTCATCCAAGGATGACCGATGGCATCGCCTCTTCTTAGAGTGCTTATGGCAATTCATCGGCCTGCCGGTCGAGGGGGTCCTGAACCTCGATCGAGAACGGACGGGCTGATTCGGTCGCTTGGGAGACACCGGAGGGACCGGTGATTTCTCAGGGTCAGGGACCAATTCCTTGATGGGACTCCCAGTGGGCTGGGTCTCCTCATCGGGGAAAGAAAGGACCGGAGTCCCATTGAGAGAATCGTCGACCAGAGTCAGCGACAATGGGTCAATCGGGTCGATGATTATTTCAACCTCGCTGACTGATACTCAGTCGACTAGCCAGACGGACGGCAGTTTAAGCCAGCGGCTGAAGAGGCACTCCACCAAGTCGAGACTGCCAGTTCTTGGGACCGAGATTTCTCCCAATCCCAAGAGCATCTTTGTTGAGACGAAGATGATCCCGGTCCTTTCCTGCTTACGGGACCGAGAGGAGGTGTGCCGCAGGACTCTTCCCCCTTAGTCATGAGAGACTGGCACAACTCTCGGAAGGAACCTGAGAAGGTAGAGCCCAGGTTGAGTGGAACAAAGAAGCTCCGAGAGGAGGATTCCCTGGCACGAGCCGCCTCCTCCTTGAAGGCTTGCATGCATTTCAATTGCTCAGTGGATCCCGTGGCTGCGGAAACCGCCCACCGAGCCTCCTTTGATTTCACCGGAGGGTTACGATTTTCCGGCCTCCCCAACATCAGGCATGCGAGATGGTCGTCAAGGACGCCCGGGTGAAATGCAAGACAAAAATTGCACTTTGAGGTGTCATGGTCGACAACCAGGCAATAGACATAAGTAGTGTGGGGATCGGTGTGCGACATTTTCTGGCCGCACGAACACCGGCGAAATCCGGGGGAAGACTTGTCTTCCATAATCGAAGTAGGAGAGTCATGGTTGCTAATGCGAACTTGACGAAGTTTCGGAAGAACCGAAGGTTTAGAAGCCAGGGCCTACAAAATGCAGGAGTACAAAGGAGGCAACCTGAATCTTCCAGCGGAAAGGAAGATCTAGCATCACAGGGTGGAGCCGAGGGTTATACCACCCAGGTGGGTGGAAGGAGCCAGCTTGAAGAATTGCGGCAATCCTTAAAGGGGAAAGATACATGCCAAGTAGTGTGGATGAACAACATATCCACGATCTTAGAAAATCCTCTTCCTCAGAGGAGGAAGTAGGAGAGGAGGATCTGGATTCAGGCAAAGGTGGTGCAGGAACTTCAGGCCTAAAAAGAGCCTGATCTGCTCTGAGGTGGTACTGGTGGCACACACCAGTCATTGATCTGAATTGCTCCCAGGTCATGGGCCCCAGGGGACCCGAAATACTTGGAAGTGCAGGGGAGGGGGGCAGAGGAGAAGGGTCATGGATGACCAGGCCAGGGCCTCTGCTAGGGCTGCAAGAATGCTCAGTGGACCTTGCCTGGAGGAAGGATCTAGCAAACTCACCCATCTTAGAATGATCAACATCAGTGGACCAGTCCTGACAGTGCCCTTAGGGGAAACCATCAGGTGGGGAGCGTGGAGCTGCACACATCCCCTAAGGTGCACCCGGCCCCAGCAGTGACAGGGCTAGATGGGTCTGAAGAGAAACTGGGTCCTAGGCTGGCACTGTCATCCCTGCCAGAGTTACCACGCCGCTGGAGAAGAGGTGAGCTGCAGGCCCAGTGCCCCACTTCAACTCCTCACCAGGCTTGACCCTGCCCCGGGAAGAGAGCAGACTCTAGTCCAGACGCCTCCAGAGTTGGCCCCAGACCCGCACCACCAGTGGAATCAGACCCAGCACCAGGAATCAACCAGAAAGCAACAGCCGCAAAGATCTAATCACCTCCCACAATCTCACCCAACTCGTAACTCACCCCACCAGACAGAACTACAAGGCTGGCACTAGCACACTAATTGACTGGGTTCTGGTCAGCACACTGTCCAGATTCTTTGAACTCAGAGTTCTCCCGAACGTACTGAGCGACCACGCACCGATCTCCTTTCTCTGAAACAGTAAAATTGCCAAAAGCCCACCACGTCTCATCAAGAACAGAGTCCTGCGAAAGGGTAAACTTGGTTCCATCATATCAGCACTGTCTGCCAACAACTGGTCCCCCATACACAAGGCGCCCACTCTGAACCAGGCACTCAGCTTTTTCACAGAGGGTTTCAACTCCATCTGTGACATTCATGCCCCATGCACTAAACGAAAAATCCGTGGAGTGGAAAACGGCTGGCTGGATGGAAAGCTCCTCTCTCTCTCTTAAAAGAAAGGGACTGCCTTTGGACCAAAGCCTTAAATTCTGGTTGTAAGCACGACTTACAATGTTACAAAACTGCTAGAAATCAGTGCACAAAACTGGTCCAGCTTGCAAAGGCCAATCTCCACAAGACCCAGCTCAACAACGCCTGGGAGATGGGAAGAGGTTTTGGGATAATCTCAAGAACACCGCAAAGACCAGAAGTTGAGTCCTAAAACACTCAATATAAACAACGCACTCTCCACAGATCCTCTAGTCATTGGACGCCTTCAACCAGGCCTTCACTGACCTGGCCCCAGTACTACCCCTAGACTATCTTCTGCCAGTGGATAACCAAGGCTGCGAAAACCACACCAATACAAATCACCCAACTTTCTACCTTAAGAAGGTGACGGAAAGGGAGGTCCTAACAATGGTCAGGAAAATCCTAGGAAAAACTAGGTTGGGGAGTGATGGGATAGACATGAAGATACTATCTCTGACCCCTGATGTTATGATCAAACCCATTACGATGCTATTTAACAAATCCCTGGCCCTAGCCCAATTCCCGGAAGTCTGGAAGCAAGCCCTGGTAACCCCAGTGCATAAGAGTGGTGACAAAGCAATGATATCTAACTACAGGCCAATATCTATCCTCTCCCCACTATCTAAAGCGCTGGAGAAAATCAGAGAAACCAACTCACTGAATACCTAAACAAGTACAATTTGCTCTGCCCACACCAACACGGTTTCCGCAGAAACACAGTACCACCACTGCATTGCTTGGTTCTCCGATCACACACACAAGGCACTAAACTAAAGTAAATTGGTGGGTCATCTTCATCGACCTCACTAAAGCCTTCATACCATCAACCACCCTCTACTGATATCCCAGCTCCAAAGAATGGGAGTGGCACCAAACGCCTAAATTGATTCAATGATTACCTATCACAAAGGAGTCAGCGAGTCAAAATCGGGCAGACACTATCCAGCTCCAGAGAGGTACTCCTAGGAGTTCCTCAGGGATCAATCCTTGGCCCCTTGCTTTTCAGCCTCTTTATTAATGAACTGCCCACGGCCTGTGACACCAGTCTCATCCTGTATGTGGATGATGCTGTGCTGCTAAGCAGTGGCACCTCCCAGGCAGCACTACAAACAGAACTACAAACCTCCTTCAACAAACTCGAGGACTGGTTTTGTAGGAAAAGGCTGCTACTGAACTACAAGAAAACCAAGGCCGTGATCCACTCCAGCCATTGCAATAAGCGCAGGCTCCCCCCACTCAATATCATCAATAATGCAGGTGAGCAGATTGAGCAGGTACAATCATTTAAGTACATAGGGGTCACCCTTGACAACTCTCACTTATACAAACCATATTGACTCCTTGTCAGGTCAGTTAACACAAAGATCGGGGTCCTCTACAGACATAAGAACTCCCTCACTCCGGGAAGCACTCAGACTCTGGTCTCCAGCTCAATACTTCCCACGATAGACTACGGGCTTGTGGTCTTGGAGCTGCCACTGACACTGCACTCAACAGGGTCCAAATTGCATTAAATAAGGCATGTCGCCTAACTCTGAGCACAGACCATTACACCCATACTTGCACTCTGTATAAAAGCACTAACTGGCTGAGCCTAAAAGACAGGCTCAAATACCAAACCTGTCTATTGGGTAAAAAGGCTCTCCTCGGAAAAACACCACCCTGCGTAGTAAACCTGCTCGAGGCCTCTCCCTCATCACATATCACCAGAGGGAAGAAAAAATGGAGCATTGTCCATCCCATTCGCGAACCTCACTTGGTCAGCGATTCTCACCTACCGAGCCCCCTCTGGCTAAAATGGAACTCCCGTGAGAAACTACATACACACAGCCTGCCTCAGTTCAAAACTGGCCTCAAACTGCACCTACAGTCTATCTCACAATGCACATGCCCCCCAGGAAAAACCTGATAGACTCACCCACTACCACCGTTAAACCCAGCACTGAAACTGTGACTATTAAACTGCCTAATGCACTGAACCTGTATGACTGTATCTTTCGGTAGTCTGTAACCACTGTATTTGTGCTAATCCTAAACAACTGTATATGCTCTGAAATCTGTATTTACTGTACTGGTGTTTCTGTATCATTAGTCCTCCTGACGTGGAACCTTTGTAACTGAACTTGTTCCAAACCTGTAACCACTGTATTTGTATTTTGCAATGTTTGTCCACCCTGACGTGAACGTTTGTAAAAGAGCTCATGCTCAAAGGTTTTTCTGAATATTCATAAATAAATAAATAAAAGAAATGGCATCAGAACCTGAACCGGCACCACAAGGGGTGCCAGAGGGGTTTCTGTCACCATCCCCAGTGTCAGCTTGAGGACAACACCAGGGGTGACTCCTGGTCCCAAGTCAAGCTCGAAACCAGTCCCAAGAAGGCCTCCATACTCACTGGCTGTATTCACAGGCCCAATGTTGGCACCATCATCCTCCTCCCCCAGGCCATCCGGCCACTCAGGGGAAGAGATAACAATGACCTCCAGGCCCGAGACAGGGTCGGCTCCGGAACCCTTCCCTCTTTTGGCACCGCAAGCGATGCTAGAAGGGGGCCTAGTTTTATGGCCGATGCCACTCTGCTCACCAGTACTGGCCTTAGTGCCAGGAGCCAGGGTGGCACCAGACAGCAATGCTGAGGTGCCTTCCAGTGTAGACCAAGTGTATAGCTTCAGCCTCACCGCTGATGATGTCCGCTGCCCCAAAGGGTCAATGGATGGGGCGGGGTGCTCAGGCATCCTCCCAGAGGAAGCTCACTGCCCACCAGATGACCCTCCCCCCCCCGGGCTCCCGATGTGTCAGCGAGGCAAGCTCGGGGAGTGCCCTGGTCTTCCTAAGTACCACAGGTAGTGGGAAGGGTCTTGGGGAAGAGTCCAGGAACCTTATTTTGGTGTTCCTGGTATGATACCTGCCTCTGAAGGCGGGTGGATCATGGTCCCACCTTCACGCGTTCTTCTTGAGGGTGTAGTAGTCCATGAAGAAGCAGGTGTTGCACCTGTCCATGTTATGGACGGCGTCAAGGTAGGCCCAGCAGTCATCATGCCAGTCCTGAATGACAATGAGACCCCACAGCACAGGATCACTGAAGTATGGGGGGACCACTGTAGTTTTTATTCTTCTTGGCCTTCGTGCAGCTTCTACGCCCCTCAGGACCAGATATGCTGACTCAGCAAAAACAACGAAAAACCAGAAGAAAAGAGTCTGGCACCAAACTGAACATAAAATATTAAAGTGGCACCAAAAGGAACACGGTGCCATTGAAAAAATGGCGCTGAATAAAACGGCGACAAACTGAGGAAGAATGACGCAGTTAGACGACAGAAGCTCCCACAGTACACACTCAATGGCGGAAAAAGCAGAACTGAAGAAGGCCAGCATCTATTACGGGCTAACCCATGAGTGCAATGTCACTGCATCTGCCTTGTGGGCAGCACCGGCATTGACTTGCATCGTCTAGGTTGCAAAAGACTTTGCTCCTGCTGGGTCCTAATGCCTCCATCTTAGAACCATAATTAACATAGACTTTGACAGCAGATAAGGACCGTTTGGCCCACCTAGTCTGCCCATTTCCCTACCTACTGGATAAGCTGCAGATCCTAGCTAACCAACAGCCTATTTCTTCCTGCCCCCACAAGAATTGCCCTATGTCTGTCCCATGCATTCTTAAATTCCCCCACTGTTTTTGACCCCACAACCTCCTCAGGAAGGCCCTTTCATGTATCCACCACCCTCTCCGTGAAAAAATACTTCCTCACATTACCCCTGAGCCGTCCCCCCTCTATCTTCAGATTGTGTCCCCTTGTTCTTGCACATCTCTTTTTCTGAAAGATGCTATCCTCTTGGACTTTGTTGATTCCCTTGAGGTACTTGAAAGTTTCTATCATGTCCCCCCTCTCCCTTCTTTCTTCAAGGGTATACATATTAAGCTTCTTTAGTCTTTCCTCGTATGGCTTCTGTTGCAGACCCTGCACCATTTTAGCTGCCTTCCTCTGGACTGTCTCCATCCTTTCTATGTCCTTGAGGAGATGGGGTCTCCAGAACTGGATGCAGTACTCTAGATGGAGTCTCACCAACTGTCTGTACAGAGGGATAACAACTTCCTGTTTTCTACTGGTGACGCCTCTCCCTATACATCCCAGTATCCCCCCAGCCATCCCTACTGCCTTCTCACATTGCTTGCTAATCTTTAGGTCATCTGCTATGATTACCCCCAGGTCCCTTTCCATTTTTGTTGTTGTTAATACCTCCTCCACTGTGTACTCTTCTCCTGGGTTTTTGATTCCCAGGTGCATTACTTTGCTCTTCTTTGCATTGAATCCAAGCTGCCATACTTCTGACCATTCCTCCATCCTTGCCAAGTCTCTTCTCATCCTTTCCATCCCCCCTTGTGTATCAACCTGTAGCAGAACGTTGTGTAATCTGCAAAGAGGCATACTTTTCCTTCCAGTCCCTCTGCAATGTCACCTATAAAGACATTAAAAGGACCGGACCCAGTACTGAACCCTGCAATACCCCTTTTCTTCAGAGTGGACTCTGTTTACTATCACCTCTGTGTCCTGTTGTCCAGCTAATGTTTTACCCAGGCTACCACCCTGGGACCCACTCCCAGGCTGGTTAATTTGACTATTAATCTTTTGTGTGGGGCTGTGTCAAATGCCTTGCTAAAGTCTAGGTAGACCATGTCCACAGCCCTTCTCTGGTCTACTACTTTGGTCACCCAGCCAAAGAAATCAATTAGATTCGTCTGACATGACCTTCCCGCTGTGAACCCATGCTGCCTTGGGTCCTGTGCCCCACTGGCCTCTAGGTACTCAACAATTCTTTCCTTCAGAAGTGACTCCATCACTTTCCCTACCACAAAGGTCAAACTGACAGGTCTGTAGTTTCCTGCCTCTGTCTTGGTCCCACTTTTGTGAAGAGGAATCACATCCGCCTTCCTCCAGTCCTCGGGTACCACACCATCCTCCCATGATTTATTAAAAGAGTAGCCAGTGGTTTCACTGGTTACCCCTTAACTCCTTTAGAATTCTGGGTGAATTCCATCATGCTCCATTGCTTTGTCCACCTTCAGTTTTAGGAGTTCTTGCAGAACCCTTTCTTCTATGAAAGGACTGGGATCAACCCCCCTATAAAGAGTGCTTCTGTTAATTGGATTAGGCACTTCCCCCTCCTCTTTTGTGAATACTGAGCAGAAGAACAGGTTACTCACCTGTAACAGTAGTTCTAGAAGTGGTATATGTTATTCATCCACACTTCTTGGCATGTCCCTTTCCCCTTCAAATCTTGCCGGAAGTCTTCAAGCTGGCTCCTCCCACTCACCCAGGTGGTATATACCTTGGCTCCACCCTGTGACAACAAATCTTAGCCCACTGGAAGCCAGGTTGTGTGCATCTGCAGCCAGGGAGGTCGGGTGGGTCTGTGTGGATGAACAACATATACCACTCCTAGAAAAACAGGTTACTCACATGTAACAATAGTTCTAGGAGTGGTATATGTTGTTCATCCGCACTGTTTGACATGTCCCTTTCCCCTTTAAATCTTGCCGGACGTCTTCAAGCTGGCTCCTTCCACCCACCCGGGTGGTATATACCTTGGCTCCAACCCATGACACCAGATCTTAGCCCGCTGAAAGCCAGGTTGTGTGTGTCCGCAGCCGGGTGGGTCCGTGTAGATGAACAATATATACCACTCCTAGAAAGTACAGTTACATAAGAACTTACCGTAACAGTAGATCTTCGAGAACAGCTCTTGCAGTAGGTTATATCATTAGGACTGAAGCCGGCAGGCGCCAGGACCCCACGGAAAAATTCTAGCAGCATCCAGTGAGGGCCGCCCCCGGCATCGGCCCGTCCCCGACGTCAAGCATCACATAAAAGGGGGCGGTCCCCCAGCATCCCCAGTTCTCCCGCCGAGACTCCCGGCCCAAAGGTGGCATCTGAAGGGGAGACGGAGGATCCGCTTCCATAGGAAGGTTTGTCATAGGATGGCGTCGAAGACGTTGTAGCCTAGAAAGTAGGTTAGAAGACTCAACCTCCAGAGGGAAGGTGGGAGGACTTGCTGCAAGAGCTGTTCTCGAAGATCTACTGTTATGGTAAGTTCTAAGTAACTGTACTATCTTACTGAGAAACAGCTCTTGCAGCAGGTTACACCATTAGACAGAGTCCCAAACAGTGAAGTTTGTACCCCTAAATTTGGGAGGAGGATAGGAGAGTCCCTAGAATCCCCAGTTCTCCGCTGGAGATTCCCCGCCGCTGGATGATATCACAAGAGGAGACTGAGGATTCGCCATCAAATGGCATTCAGAGAGATGCTGAGACACCTGATCATTGGAGAAGGATGCTGAAACTAGAATCTACCTCCAGCGGGGATGGTGGGAGGGAAAGTACCTGCTGCAAGAGCTGTTCTCGAAAATCTACTGTTACGGAAGTGCTTACGTAACTGTACTATCTTACTTCAAGATACACCTCTTGCAGCAGGTTACACCATTAGGACTGATTCCCAAGCAGTTAGGGAACTATTTTCCTTATTAGGAGGAGGATAGGAGAGATGTTGGTCAAATTTCAGGACAAAAGTCCCTGAAGGACTGCCAAGCCGAAACCTGCTCTGTGCCTAGAGGCAATATCCAAACTGTAATGCCTGATGAAGGTGTGTACAGTGCTCCAGGTTGCTGCCGCACAGATGGCTGATGTGGAGATGTTCTTGAGCGCAGCGAAGGAGGTAGCCACCCCTTCGTAGAATGATCTTTTACCGGTCCCAGTAATGGTTTGTTGCGCTTCTGGTAACAGAATGAGATACATCTCACTAGCCATCTGGAGAGCTACTGCTTAGAGACAGGTGCACCTTTGCATCCTATGTGCTGAAGGAAACAAAGAGCTGGACCGACTTTATGGGGCTCTGGTCCTGGCCAGATAGTATCTGAGACTCCTATGCACATCCAGAGTGTGTAACAAGGCTTCTCCCTGTTAGAGTGATTGGGGTACTACACCGAAGGTCAATGTCCTGGATGAGTGTGACAGCCGAGACCACTTTGGGAAGGAACTTAGGATTTGTTCTTAAGGACACTATGTCCTTGTGAAAAACTAAATATGATCCTTGCACATAAGTGCATGAAGCTCAGAAATTCTTCTGGCAGAAGTAACAGCAACTAAAAGAGCGTCTTCCATGCCAGGCTGTCAATCCACGGCTGGTTCAAAAGGAGGCTGTGTAAGCTGCTCTAGAACAAAGGAAGATCCCAAGGTGGAATCGGTCTTTGATGGAGGTCTCAAATGCAGGATGCTCAGGAAGAAGGCGCAGGAAGCCTCTAGTTGAGCTAGAGACCTGTGACCTATCAGTGAATGGTACACCGAAATGGCACATAGGTGTACCTTGATGAAGGAGTAGGCAAGTCCTGCCTCGTAAAGGGACAGGAGGTAATCTAAAACTGACCTCTCCGAACAATCCAATGGGGTCAATCCACGAGCTTGAGCCCAGATGCAAAATCTACTGGAGGGCTTTCTGGCTGCTACCAGAAAGTCCGCAACTTCCTGAGAGACCCCGTATCTCAGGACTGCTATATCCTTAGGAGCCAGGCATGCAGGTTCAGCGATCGGAAGATTCGGATGGACCAAGGAGCCTGCCTCCTGGGACAGAAGGTGAGAGCTGAATGGCAGAGGCACTGGAGGTTCCTGGGCCAGTTGGTGCAAGAGAGGGAACCAAATTTGCCTGGGCCAAAAGGGCGCTATCATAATGAGAGACGCCCGCTCTTGTTGGAGCTTCAATAGAACCCTCTGGATCAAAGGGAAGGGTGGGGAAGCATAGAGGAACCTGCCCGTTCAAGAGAGGGACAACGTGTCTTGCCAGAAAACACCAGGCCCTGGATCTAGCGGGCAGAAATTGGGCAGTTTTGCATTGGATGGGGACGCAAAAGAGGTCTAATTCTGGTGTCCCCATCTGCGAAACAGGTCCTCTGAGACTTCCTGAAGCAGTTCCCATTCGTGGACTCTGGCCTGTGATCGGCTCAGACTGTCTGCAATGGTGTCGTCCACTCCAGAGACATGTACTGCAATGATTTCTGCGCCGTGTTGTAGTACCCAATCCCATACCCTCTTGGCCTCCCTGCAAAGGGGGTAGGAATGAGTGCCTCCTTGTTTGTTGAGACAGTACACTACCGCGGTATTGTCCGTTTGTAACAGGAGGGTACCCAGTGGAATCTCCGACTGGAAGGCCTGTAAGGCACAGGACCGCTCTCATCTCCAGAATGTTTATGTGAAGATGAGATTCCAGAGACGACCAGGAGTCTTGGGTCCTGACCCCGTTGAGGTGAGCTCCCCATCCGGACCCCGAGGCATCCGTGAAGAGAGTCACTGTTGGAGGCAGCGCAACAAAGGGGACTCCCATAGATAGATGCTCTGGGACGAGCCACCACTGCCAGTCTCGGATGACTGCATTCGTGATCTGGACTGGATGCTGCAGTTGATCTTGCTTTTGGTCCCATTGGGCCTGCAACATCCACTGAGTGACCTGCATATCGAGTTGAGCTAGGGGATCCGTTGCAATGGCAGCCGCCACGTGTCCAAGCAGACAAAGAATGCTTTCTTTTCTATTATGTCCCTTATGAAGGATCTGATGCGTTCCGCCCTGTCCTGAGGTAGGAATGCGCTCCCCTGAGTGGTGTCTAGAATTGCCCCTATAAATTGCAATTTCTGAGACGGAAGAAGGCACGACTTCTCCTGATTGATGGTGATGTGCAACGATTCGAAGAGGGAATGGGTGTGCTGACTCCTGGTCATCAGGGCCTCCCGGGAGGGTGCCATGAGAAGCCAGGCGTCTAGGTACGGAAACACGTAGTGGCCCTGTCTCCTGAGAGCTGCTGCCATGACTGCCACACACTTCGTGAACACTCGAGGTGCTGAGGACAGTCCGAAGGGGAGAGCTCAGAACTAGTAGTGGCGTCCCAGAAACTCGAAGCGCAGGAACTTTCGATGCACTCGAGCGATCTGGAGATGTAGGTAAGCATCCTGCATGTCCATCGACACGAGCCATGTGCCCTCTTTGAGCATGGGAATGAGGCCCGGGAGGGTCACCATGCTAAAGCGTTTGTACAACATGAAGGTGTTGATGTCACTGAGGTCTAGAATCGGGTGCAAGTCCCCTGTCTTCTTTGGAACCAGGAAGAAGTGAGAATAATACTCTTTTCCTCTGGTTCCGTGGAACATACTCTATGGCCTCCTCATCCAGGAGTGCCAAGATATCCTGCTGAATGAGCAGGGCATGCTGACCCAAATAGCGGGAGAGCGGGGGTCTTGAGAGGGTGCTCGAGGAACTCGATAGAGTACCTCGACTTACTAGCTGTAGCACCCACCGTTGGTGGTTATCCTCTGCCATCCTAAAAGAAGATGAGAAATGCGACCCTGACCTTCTCTCCTCTTCTCTTAGATCCAGAGGAGGGCCGGGGGCTGGGAAGGAATCATACTGTGGTGGTATCTGTCCTTGCGGGCTGGGCAGACTTAGGATGTTTTTGACCCTGGCCTGTGGGGAACCTAGCTTGACCTTTTTGACCAAAATTGCCCCTAGTTTGCTGGCCGGAACGTGGCTTGTGCCTTTGTTGCTGGCCGCGAAAGCAATTCTGGTTCCTACGAAAGGAACTAGATTTGGGACTGTACATAGCCTGTACAGTCCTGACTGCCTTCCTGGCGTCCTGTAGCCTGGTGATCTCTCTTTCCGATTCCTCACTGAACAGGACCGCTCCATTATAGGGGACGTCCAAGATGTTCTTTTGGACGTCCGGAGTAAAACCGGAGACTCTCAGCCAAGAGTGCCTCTGGAGACAAATGCCTGTGGCTGCTCCCCTGGCCACAGAGTCCGCTGAATCATAAGCAGCTCGGAGAACCTGGGTCCCCACGTCTGACCCAGTTCGAAGGAGATTAAGCAATTCATCCTTCTTTTCGCCATCTGGGAAATCCTTCATAAGGTCTTGGCCCTGTTCCCAAAGGGCATTCTGAAACTGCACCATGTGCATCAGGTAGTTCAAAGATCTTACAGAGCATGTAACAGCCACATACATGCATCTTCCCTGTGAATCTAACTGCTTAGATTCCTGGTCTGGTGGCTGGGTACTCAAGTGTTGAGGCCGCTGAGACCGACCATGAGAAGCTGTTATGACCAGAGAATTGGCCAGGGGTTGTTGCGCCAAGTATGGGTCCGCCAATGGGGCCCTGTAGAGGTGGCCAGCCTTTTTCAGAACTGCTGGAGTCGAATGTGGATACTTTCAGGCAGCCTTGGTGATGTCCGTAAGGGTGTCCACCAACGGTGGGACCACCACAGGCTTCGGATCTTTTGCCTGAGATAACGGGCAAGGCGCTCGCTCTCAGGGTCTAAACTCTGTCTCCCACCCCATGTTCTCTTGGATGTGCCTCATCATCTCTGAGAACGAGGGATCATCCGGAGGTGACCTGGGAAGGTCTTGTGGGTCAGGTGATGGGGGACTGAAGGGGGATGGAGACCTGGAAGTATTGGATGTTTCCAGCCTGGAGTCATCCCCCGGAGAGGGTCGTCTGCCTCTGGGTCATTTAGGGTTAGGAGACCCTGAGGGGCGTCTCTTCCGGTCTCCGGACCCGGCCCTGGGAGGTGGAGTGGGCTCCTTAGGGGTCGGGGGTCTTTCACCCTCAGAGCCTCGAGGAGGAGGAGGAGGAGGAGGTGGAAGAGGTGGAGGAGGCTTGGTAGGCTCCACATCTTTCTTAATGGTATCCCACCAGAAAGTAAATAGGTCCTTGATCCTTCATACCCGATGATGGGCCGGGTGTCGGTGTGGGCCTGTCAGCAGGGTCGGATGTCGGACCCTGGGGAAAGTACAGTTATGTAAGAACTTACTGTAAGAGTAGATCTTCAAGAGAGGCTCTTGCAGTAGGTAATTACATATAGGGTTGAAGCTAGCAGGCGTCAGGACCCCCCCCACATCAGGTGACCAGCGTCAGGCGACGTCGGTATAAAGGGGCGGTCCCTCACGCCTGCTTCCAGTTCTTTCCCGCCAAAGGCCAAAAAAGGTGAGACGAGAGAGAAGTGGATGCTTTCCTCACTGGAAAAGGAGCTGAAAAAGCTTAGGGAGATGGAGAGCGAGAAGGTATTACCTACTGCAAGAGCCTCTCTCAAAGATCTACTGTTACGGTAAGTTCTTACGTAACTGTACTATCTTACTTCAAGAGGGCTCTTGCAGTAGGTAATTACATATAGGACTGAGTCCCAAGCAGTCTGGAACAAAGAGAAGCACACGGGAGGAGGAAACTACTCATAGGAGATCCTCTGGCTGAAAAGGACTTAAGAAAGAAGTCCTTGCAGAACAGCCAACCCGTAGCCGGCTCTACGGCGAGAGGCAATGTCCAAACTGTAGTGTTTCGTAAAGGTATGGACAAAAGTCCAAGTTGCGGTGGCGCAACTATCAGCCGCTGACACATTCTTGAAACAGGCAGCAGAGGCTGCGACACCCCTGGTGGAGTGACCCCTGACCTGACCTGGCAAGGTCTTGTGATACTTATCGTAGCAGAAAGTGATACAGTGAGCCAACCATTTGGACAAACATTGTTTGGAAACAGCGTTGCCTTCTCTTTGCTGGCAAAATAAACAAATAGTTGGTCAGTTTTTCTGAGATCCTCAGTCCTGTTGGTGTAGTATCTCGAACCGTGAACGCCCAGGGTATGTAAAAGATACTCCCCGTGATTGGAGTGCTGCGTGAAAAAGGTAGGCAGTTCAATGGACTGGTTCAACGTAGATTCTGCTACCACCTTAGGAAGAAACTTAGGATTTGTGCGCAGAGCCACACGTTCCTTATGGAAAATCAGATATGGAATTTTGCACATCAAGGCCTGAAGCTCGGAAATTGTTCGAGCGGAAGTAATGGCCACTAGGAAGAGAGCCTTTCATGAAAGTAACTTAAGTTCTGCTGAGGCTGCCAGCTCAAAGGGAGGCAGCGTAAGCTTCTCAAGAATGAAATTCAAATCCCAAGGAGGGGCAGGAACTCGAATGGGGGGTCTCAAATGAAGAACCCCTCATAGAAAGGTCTTCGCGACCTCCAGCTGAGTGAAAGTTCTGTCCCCAAAGGGAACATGATAAGCAGCCAGAGCCGCCATGTGAACCTTCAAAGAGGAATGAGTGAGACCCAGGTCAAAGAGATAACGCATGTAGTCTAGTAGCCACCCGACGGGGCTGGAGAAAGGCTCCAAGCTTTTGGACGAAGCCCAAATGGAAAACCGTTTCCATTTCATGGCATAGGTGGAGCGAGTGGACGGTTTCTTGGCCTCCACCAAGATCTCTGCCACTTGAGGAGAAACCCCAAAACAGGCTTGTGCTACGTCTGTAGAAGCCAAGCATGCAGCTGAAGAGACCCGAGGCCTGGATGGACCAGGGATCCCCAATCCTGGGTCAACAGAAACCGCAAAAAAGGAAGAGGAATTGGAGGTTCCTCTGAGTACTGTTGCAGAAGAGAGAACCAAACTTGCCTGGGCCAAAAGGGAGCGATGAGAATCATACGGGCCCCTTCTGAGCTGAGCTTGTGCAGGATCCCCGGAATCAATGGAACTGGGGAAAAGCATAGACGAATCTGCCCTTCTAGTCGAGAGACAGAGCGTCTTTCCAGAGCCACCTGTGCCCTGGAGTGAGCGAGCAAAAGGTGGGCAGTTTTGCGTTTAGTGGGGATGCGACCAGGTCGACCTGAGGGGTTCCCCAACGTAGGAAGATGCCGTCTGCTACTTCCTGGTCCAATTCCCACTCATGAGGTTGTGCCGAGGATTGGCTCAAGTGATCTGCCAATGAATTCTCTACCCCTGGGACGTGGACCGCCGTGAGATGACGGTTGTGTAGGGTCGCCCATTCCCAGATCCGCATCGCTTCCCGACAAAGAGGGTAGGAAAGAGTCCCCCCCGTTTGTTGAGGTAGCAGACTACACATGTTGTTGGTCTGGACAGCCAGGTGACCGGGAAGCAGAAAGGAGTGTAACGCTTGAAGAGCGTATAACACCGCTCTGAGCTCGAGCATATTGATGTGAAGCATCTGCTCAAGTATGGACCACGAGCCCTGGGTGCGCTGGGATCCCAGATGAGCTCCCCAACCTTCCCCCGCGGTGTCCGTTGTCAGTGTTTGGGAGGGGGGAGGAAGGCAGAAGTGAACTCCCCGACAAAGATTCTCCTGAACCAACCACCAGTGCAAATCCCGAATCATCGGGGTTGAGACTAGTACCTCTTGGTCCAAGTCGTCGACCAATTGATCCCACTGAGACCAAAGAGTCAACTGAGAGATTCTCATGTGAAGCCGAGCGCATGGAACTGTCGGAATTGCAGCTGCCATGAGCCCCAGGAGTCGAAGGACAGACCTGGCGGGAATCTGCCTGTGAGAGGATAAGAAGCTTGCCTGAGCCTGGAGTGTGGCCACCCTGTTGGGGGTAGAAGGGCCATACCGGTGGTCGTGTCCAGAATCGCCCCAATGAACTGGAAGCGTTGAGATGGGATCAATTGGGATTTGGCCTGGTTGATGGTAATACCCAGGCTGGTACAGATCTGCCTGGTAAGGCAAAGGGAACGCAGGAATCATCACCTGACGGGCCGCCAGAAGCCAATCGTCCAGGCACGGAAAACCTGCACCCCTGGCACGCAGGTGGGCCGCCACCACCGAGCAGCATTTGGTGAATACTGGGGCAGAGGAAAGACCAAATGGGAGGTCCTTGAATTGGTAGTGGTCCCCTGCAAAGCAAACTGGAAGTATCTGCGGTGGGAAGGGCAGATAAGGATATGCAGGTACGTGTCCTGCATGTCCAGAGCGCACAGCCACAGTCCCAGCTGAAGGAGGGGCAGGAAACTCTGTAGGGTGAGCATCCTGAACCTTTTGCAATCCATGAACAGATTTAGAGAGCTGAGGTCCAGAATGGGCCTCACAACTCCTGTCTTCTTGGGGACCAGGAAGAAATGGGAGTAGAAACCCGTCCCCCGAAGAGGGGGAGGGACGGGTTCTATTGCCTCCTTCAACAGAAAGGAGGAGATTTCTTCCTGAACCTTGAAAAGATGTTCGAAGGGAGTAAGATGACCTGGGGGAGGGGGTGGTTTCTGGGAGGTTTCTGAAGAAACTCTATGGTGTGGCCCTCTGCTATGAGCTGGAGGACCCAAGCATCGGTAGTGATCCTCTCCCAACCCAGCAGATGAAGGGAGAATCTCCCACCTACTGGTTCCTCTGGATCGACCAGAGACTGTGGGAGAGGGAGGGAGTCAGGAGGTGTGGGGCAGCGCCACGGCTGGAGCCCCGCAACCCGCTTGGGTGGGGGTGGGGGTCTCGCAGCCGAAGGGGCTCGGCGTTTGTTGGCCCGCTGTCCTTGTGGTTTTGCTTTAGGCCATGCATGACGGTGAAAAGAACAACGCTGTGCTTGAGGGGCTCTGTACATGGAGTCAACCTCCTTGAGAGCAGTGCCCTTCTCTCTCAGTCCGGTAATGATGTCCTTGACATCACCACCGAACAACACCGAACCTCGTAAGGCGGTGTCCTGAATGGCAGATTGTACTTCCGAGGCCAAACCTGACACCCGAAGCCAGGCATGTCGCCGCAGACTCACGGCGAACGCTGAACTTCGTCCAGAAGCGTCCACTGCATCGTAAGTAGCACACAGCATGTGCCTACTGGCCAAACGTGCGGAGCGGACTAGGTCTGCCACTTCCTGTTTAGTCTGGGACTGAGGAAGGGTGTCCAACTTGGCTTCCACCTCGCTAAGGATAGCCTTCTGGCAATCCCCCATGTAAGCCACACAGTTCAAGGCTCTGATACCCAGAGTGGAAGAAGAAAAGACCTTCTTGCCATACTGGTCCAGAAGATGGGATTCCTTATTGGGTGGGGACGAGCTCAGGTGTTTGGGTTAGCTGAGCGGCTGTGGGCGGCACTGATCACGACAGAATCAGCCTTAGGGTGTGGCCGAAAAAGTCAATCCCCTCGAGTCTGATACAGCCTATCCGCCTTCCAAGGAAGGGGGGGCTAAAGCTGACGCTTGTTTCCAGACAGTGGAGACGAGGTCGTCGTGAGGCTCGATCCAGGGTGGAACTAACGTGGGAGTGACCTCGGGCAAATCCAAATGGGCAGCTAGCTTCTGCCTCTGTGGATCCGGCTCCAGAGATTTCCACTGATGAAGAGCCTGGATTTTTCTTAGCAACTCCGTAAATGAGGGATCCTCCGGATGGAACTTCAGAGGAATCCTGGGCCTGGGCTTGTCAGGAGTGCGAGGCTCGTCCAGATCGGAGCTATCATCGGAGTCATCAGATGAGTCTGAAGAAGAAGGAGACAAAGACCCCTCCCCACTTGAGGGAGGAACACGGTCCCTAGGGGACAAGGTGCCACCCCCAGCCTTAGACCCCGTTGCAATGTCTCTGGGGTTGGGGGGGGGAGGGGTCTCTCGCCTCCGGCGACGGGGATCCGGGACCGGGTCCATCATTGGGAGGCGGCTCTCCACCTCCCTGGTGAGCTGAGCCTTGGCCTCAGCCCACCAAGAAGCCAGTCTCTCAGATCCACCTGCAGCTGAGGGGGCGTGGAGGGGAATGGAAACTGGGGGTATCCATAGGGCGAGTATCCATAGCCCGACGGGCAAAGCCCAGCCTTTCCATTTCCAATGGAGGACTAGATGCTTCAAAGTACCAGTGATGGTCTTTAGGCAACAACCAGGCACAACCTCACAATGCTGGAGATAGTGGGGAGACTAGAGTTACGACAATTATCTTTGGTTATAGCCCAAGCCTACATCAATATGACACATATAGTTAACTCTCTAAAACAGATATTCCAGGTGCAGGGTCAGTTGGGACCTGTGACCCAGGTACTGGGAGGGATTCCGGGGAGGTTAGGGACGGAAGCTGTCTATCTTTGGCAGGTCCTGGAAGTAACAGCATTGGAAACAATCTCTAGAAAGTGGTTTCAGGTCAATCCTCCAACCAAACAGGAGTGGCTAGAGGTGGTGGCAGATACAGCAACTTGAGGAACTTACTTTTAGGCTTCAGCAGAGAACCATGGCTTTTCAGAACCGATGGACAAGATGGGAGGTTTGGAGGGGTCAAGATAATTAAAAACACCTAGACCATGAGACACAATTTCTTTTGCCCCAAATAAGTTTTAGATGGGAGTTCTCTTCCCCAGGGCCAGGCAATGCTGAGTGCCTGTGACATGAGGGGATATGGAGAACGCCATTTTATCCACAAAGGAACCATGTAGAAGGATAACTATAGATGAACATACAACAATAAGTTGATATAATTCACAACTCTGATTGATTTAAAACATGAAGTTTTTTGTAAAGAGCATATTGACTTTAAAGTTTGGTTAAATTGTTTTTATTGCTTTTAAATCATTTGTGATACAAACCATTAAGTAACAGATAAAATATTTCGGATATGAGTCTATTTGTATAAATTTGGTAAAGAGACTATAAATTACCTATTGGCCTGGATTGGGATTGCCAGAGAAGTAGGTCAATGTGAAAGGAATCAATGTAATGGACTCAAAGTTGTCACTTAGTGTTTGTTATCCATAATGGATGCTTCAGGAATGTATCTGTTGTATTTTATGTAGATCATACATGTCATGAAACCAATAAAGAAGTATAAAAAAAAAAAGAAACTCTCCAGGGGGAAGGAGGGTGGGAAAGCAGCGCCTGCTGCAAGAGCTTCTCTTGAAGATCTACTGTTACGGTAAATTCTTACTTAACTGTACTATCTTACTTCGAGTGGGAGCTCTTGCAGCAGGCCATAACCCTAAGGACTGAATCCCAAGCAGTCCCGCTCGGAGGAGGTGACAAGGCCCGGAGGAGGAAGAAGGACGCCAACCAAGATGGCAGTGCCTAGATAGGTAGGGAGACAGTAGGTCAGGACAATAGTCCCTGAAGGACCGCCAGGCTGAAACTGGCACAGCACCTGGAAGCTATGTCCAGGCTATAATGCCTGATGAAGGTATGTACTGAACTCCAAGTAGTTGCTGCACAAATGTCTCAAACGTCTCTATGCCGCTCTTCCGGAGGCTGAACAGGCAACTTTGGGGGAAGATCCCCGGAGTCCTGTATATCTGGCCGGTCGGGGACCGGTGTCGGATTCGGCTTTGGAGGAGTGATATCTTTCTTGTCCTGACTCCACCAGAAGGAGTAAAGCTCCGTGAGCTCCTCCTTATTGAACATGGAGGCTGCAGTCCCCTTCAGGGGAATCAACCAAGCCGGAAGATCCAGGAGGACCCTGGAAGAGGATTCTGAAGAGGTGCCCCCAGGAGTAGAAGACCTCGGGCCCGGCGATGGTACCTTGACCGGTGCGGGCTCTTCCTGAGGTTGGTCAGCCTTTGCCTCAGAGGCTGGCACCATGACCGATGTCTTGACCGTGGCCGGTTCAGGTTTTGCTGGCTTTGAGGGATGGGGCCCCGTAGGGGCCTTCGCCAGAGGGTCCCGCTCCTTGGGCAGCGACTTTCCCGAAACCCTGGGTAAAGCCATGACAGAGACTTTCTTCGGCAGGGCCAAGGCATGTGCCGAAGTACAGGCCCTAGAAGCGTCCACCGAGGCTGCAGACACACACAGCGGCATGACCTTCGCCTTGGACAGTGCTTTTACAGAAGCAGCCCCCACCAGGGCCGGCGTCTATGTCTTGGCGGAAGCGGCGGACTTCGCCTTTTCTTCATGTCTGGAGTGGTGCAAACAGTCGGAATCGCCCGAACCAGAAGAAGCCTTTTTGTGAGGAGAACGCGACCTGGACCGCTGGTGGGACCGGCTACGGTCCTTTTCACAGGACTTATGGTGGGATTTGTCCGGATGCTTGGCCTTTTCCCCAGGAGAGGTCTGAATGACTTTCACCTGCTCTTCTAAAAGGTGGGCTTTAAGGGTCTTCAGGCATCGGATCCTAGTCCTGCCGATGAAGCCTGTGCAGATCTTGTAGGCTTGAATGTCATGGTCTGGGCCCAGGCAGAAGACGCAGGCTTCATGGCCGTCCTTCGATGGGATCTGGCGGCCACATTCTTCTGGCCAGAGGACGAAACCGATGACAAAGAAGACATGCGACGGAAACCACTGATAGAGGATGGCAGGAATCTGTAGAACGATGGAAAAAAACTTTCAATTATTTAGAATTTTGCTAGAACTGCTGAAAACACATGCTAAGACTTCCTGTTGAGAGCGGGTCTGTGGCGGGAAAGAACTGGGGTGGAGCTGGGGACTGCTAGCTAAGATTTTTCCGGTGGGTCCTAAGGTCTGCGGCATTAGTCCTAATGGTTATAGCCTGCTGCAAGAGCTCTTACGTGAAGTAAGATCAGTAGATCTTCGAGAGAAGCTCTTGCAGCAGTTATAACTCTCCCTCCCTCCCTCCATCCCCCCCGAGGATTAGGCTCTTACTGCACTGGCCATGCCAACTCCTTTTTGTTTGGTGAGGGAAGTGTGGACCGTTTTTTTCTTCCTCTATTGCTGCAACCTCTTGCAAGATCTGCCACTTTGGCGTCCAAGAATTGGAGCACGTGGGGACCTCTGCCTCCTATACACTGGATGGGACATTGGGGATGGTCCCCTAGGTACTGCTAGAAAAGTTTTGCCATGATCTGCCGCCAGGTGGTGTCAGTCCTACATGTAATTATCTGCTGCAAGAGCTTCTCTCGAAGATCTACTGTTATAGTAAGTTCTTACGTAACTGTGCTTTATCCACAGTAAGTTCCATGGCAGAGTTTTAATTGTTTCCCACCCACCCAGATGGACACAATTCATTGGCTAAATACTGATCTTTGAGCATAACTGGCTATATACATGAGACCAGCTTAAGAAGTTATTGGTCTCCATCTGCCACAATTACTAATATAGTACTTCTTCTCCTAACTTACAAGTCAGGAAAATATTATGAGTAGAAATGGAAGAATTGTCAGCAAGCAATTCTATACATATTATGTTTTCGTTTACTAATATAGTACAATCTCCTAACTTACTGTCAGGATTGGTGCTAGGTTCTTCATATAAGCTACTGTTCAGAAGTTTATTTTTCAGAGAATGACAGAGTTGCATTATCCATATTATTTACATACCCACAATGCAGTGCTTGCAACTCATGGAAGTAATGTATTTTCTTTCATACAATTATTTATTAATTTATTTGATTTTATTAACCAGGTAAGCACACTAGACAGCCAAGTGCCTATTTTCAGGTGCGACCGGGAGATTACAAAGTACAGGCAAGAACATCAGTCATAAACATTACAAAGCGAAGGCAGAAACAGCAGTCATATGCAGGATATACGAACAGGATCAGCCATCTCATCAACTGGGTATGGGTAACAGGCTACACAAGTAAAACAGTTCATGGAAGTGAGGTCAACAGAAATAGATAGTACAACTACGCTTTACATGACAGTGGAGCAAAATGGAACCAATACAGATAATACAAGTAATATCAACAAGATAGCCTAGAATATAGGACATTCGAGATCGGGAGACTCATGGGGCCTCATCAGTCACAGTCGAGTCAACCGACTTAACCAGTCGTTGTTAGGTCTGGGCAAAAAGGCACAGGGTGGTTCCTTAAGTACAGAGTCAGGTAGGTGGAGGCAGTTTTTAGGACGCTCCATAGAGAAGATCTGAAGCAGGAATGGGAGTGAGAGGATCGAATGTTGGCAGGGAGAGAGTTCCACAATCTGGAAGCATATACAGCGAAAGCCCGATCACCCATTTGGGTACAAGTTTTGGGAACCAGGAGGACATGAGAGTCACTGGATCTTAAGTGGTAGGGGGGCTTGCAGGCTTGAGAGATTTTGCGAGTGCAGGGGGTGGTGGCAGTTCTGACGATATTGTCAATGAAGTTGCCTATGACAAAGGTGAGGTGTTTTTCAGGGAGCCACCAAGCCTGGAGTACAGCTCACAGTGGTGTGTGAGGGGCAGAGAACACAAAGTGACACAAGTTGTCGATGTGTGTCCCACTTGAGAGAGACAGGTTTTGGGATGTAGGCAAAGGAGACAAGTCCGTAACAGAGCGGGGGAGAAGAACCCCTTAGCTAGGGGCGGTCATGTAGCCGAGGTACGACAGCTTTTGGCTTTGTATGCCAGGGCCCAGCTTGCAATTTGTAGCCTTGCAGATGTTGCGAATATGCAGAGAGAGATCATGTTGCAGTTCGAGGTTACCCCAGGCACGTGACGGAGTCCGCAACATGCAAGAGGGAACCATTAGCTCCAGAGAGTTTTAGTGGAGCAGGGTAGGCTTTTGATTTGGCCAGGGAGCCAAAGAGCATAGCCTGGGTCTTCTGCAGGTAGATGGTTAGCTTGTGGCCCTTTAGCCAGGTTTGAATTAGATTAAAGTCAGAGTTAAGCCTGGAGTTGATGACACTGATGTCCTGGGAGCTGGTTAGGATGACAAGGTCATCCGCATACAGAGTGCAGTGTCCATAGGCTGAGGCCGAGGGCAGCTCGTTGATGAAGAGGGAAAACAGAAGGGGCCTGAGAACGGATCCCTGGGGGACTCCACAGTTCACAGGTGTGGGATCAGAGAGGGCCTTGGTAAATCTAGTGTATTGCTGCCTGCCAGAGAGGTAGTTCGCAAACCAGGCATGGGGTGGAGGGGAGAGGCCGAGGGACTAGAGAGTGGAGCACAGGAGTGAGTAGTCTACCAGGTCAAAGGCTTTCAAGAGATCCAAGAAGATGGCGCTGGTCAGTTTGCCTTGATCAGTAGCGGTCCTGATCTCGGAGGTGACCTCGGCTAGGGCAGTAGAAGCAAGTAAAACAGATGTTGTAACATATTTTATTGATTACTTTAGGAAAGGAACTGTGTTACTTTGCTCTCCTGTGTTTTTAACACAAAAAAGTATTAAAAGTATTTAGGTCATTATAGCACTCCCTTCCCAGTTCCGGATATTCTCGCTGCACTGGATTTTGCTTCCAGTACCCTTCCCCTATACCTGTCCCACCCCCTCTTAAACCCCTCCACTGTCTCTGCCTCCACCAGCCCCCTAGGCAGCACATTCAATGGCTCCACCACCCTCTCAGTGAAGTAGCACCTCCTCCTTTCTCCCCTGAATCTTCCCCCCTCCAGCTTCCACCCATGCCCTCTAGTGGCCCCTCCTCCTTCCTTCAAAGCACCCTGACTGTTCCTCCTCTATTTACCCCCTTCATGTACCTGAAGACCTCTATCATGTCCCCCGGTCCCTTCTCTCTTCCAATGTGTACATATTTAGCTCTTGAGCATCTCCTCCATAGGTCCTGTCCCCAAGCCCCAAATCATTTTGGTTGCCCTCCTCTGGACCCTCTCCAGGAGTTTAATGTCCCTCTTTAGTGTGACCTCCAAAACTGCATGCAGTACTCGAGTGCGGCCTCACCAAGCAGTTATACAGAGGAGTATCACTTCCTCCTTCTGGAGGTGATCCCCTAGCGATGCATTCCAGCATCCTGTTGGCCTTGGCTGCTGCCCTCCTACAAGTCTCTGAGTTGTTCATCTTGACATCCACCACCACACCCAGGTCCCTCTCAGCCATCGAGTTTGTAGCATTTGCCCCAGGGTGTACACTTGGCCCGGTTTCTGGCCCCCAGGTGCAGTACCTTGCATTTCCTGCATTGAACCTCAGCTTCCACTTTCTAGACCATCTTTCCAGAGCCTCAGGTCCCCTGTAGGCCACCTCCCCTCCCCATCCACCACTGCCCCCAGTTTTGAGTCATCCGCAAAGAGACTCATCTCACTCCTGATACCTGTCCTTATGTCAGAGACGAGGCGTTGACCAGGAGGGGCCCAAGGACTGATCCTGTGGGACCCCACTAATGACCCTCCTTGGGGATGAGACTATCCCGCCAACTCGACCTTCTGGGTCTGGTCCTGGAGCCAATTGCCTATCTATCTGATCATCTGGTTCCCACCCCATTTCTCCCAGCTTATCCAACAGGCCACGTGAGGAACAGGGTCAAATGCCTATGACGTCTGAAAGATGGCGTCCACTGGTCTACCACAGGTCCAAGGCACTCTCCAGCAGTCATAGAACTCCATTTAAAGGTAAATGTTCACATCGCATCACCCGTTTTATCAGCTCGTTTCCAGCTGAACTCCTAGCACTACTTTTTCTTGTATTTGGTTCAGAGTTGTTGAGTTTGGAAATCCATACACTTCCAGATGCTGTACCACAGCAGTAACATCAAAACGCAGTTGTATCACACTAGCTATGTCACTACTGTGGTACAACAGCACAGAATCCCAAGTGTTAACACTCCTCGTGCTTGTCTATGCTGCAGATTCCTCATAACGAAGATATCAGCAACACTACTGAATACATCCCAAGTACGCTGTTTGCAATTATACATCTAGGTAGCTCTCTCGACCACTTGAAGTGTTCCTTTGCTCTGCGCCTAAGACACTCTTATTCTGCGAAGTATCTCGCGGCGATTTACCCTAGAAACAGCATGTTTGGAGCTGTTTATTTTAATGTTAATATATTATTGACTGCTCTTGATCAATAATATACTAATACAGCCAGTGGGACCACTCTTACCTTTGTAAGAGTGTTCTAACTTTTATCCCTAGGGTATCAGAACTGTTCACCTCTGGTTCACGGTTCTCATAAGAATGCATGTGAGACTACTCTTACAACTGTAAGAGTGGTCTCAGTAGCTGTATTAACATACAAAAGATATGAACTACTAGAAATGTTGCCAGCTCAAGTAGCTATTACTTGAAGAGCCACTGATGCCTTGAGAAGAACTTTTAAAAGCATAATATTTGAACACAAAGTAGCTTATATTTCTCATTAGCTCTGTATTTCTTACCCCATTACTTTACTACTGAGGTCATATGCATGAAAACAGATCGCTGTTCCTCGAGAGTTCACCAGCTCCTATTGCTTCTTCCAACTGGACGTCATAATACTCTGCTTGTGACATCACAATTATTCCCATGGCAACAAACTGTGATGTCACAACAGAGCTTTATGATTTCAAGTAGGGAATAAAGCTACAAAGGCAGAGGGCTCTAAAGGCTAAAGATCTTGCTTTGTGGGAATTCTTTATAATAATACAGGAGATGATAAATCCATAAAGATAGGCGAAATACAACCTGAATTGTGTCTATTATGTTTTGGTGTCTTCCAAAGGCATCAACTGCTCTTTAAACCTCGAAATGTTTTTAATCTTATCCTTTTGTTTGCTGTTCTCTTTATTTGACCACAGTTCAAGGTAGTTAAAAGAAGGTAAATGAACTGAAGCAAGCACATACTATACAAAATAAGGTATGGGCAACCATACATATGGCTGAAGTTTACATCTCGGTGCAAGATGACATCACAGAGACCTCTCAAGCTTCACTCTCAAGGTCTATGATGGCATCTCAGCCCTCAATGAAAAAAAAAAAAGCTTTGATTTTGCAAAAAATACATTTTCTGGCATTTTTACCATGTTAGCTCTTATTTTTAATTATTGTTTATGCCTCGTTTCACACATCAATCTGACTCCCTTCAACTTAGGCCCTGTCCACACTACACAGCTCAGACCCCGTAATGGACAAAAACCGTTACAGCCGGGCAGCGGAACAGTGTGTCCACACTGCAGTGGTGACCGGTACAAGACCGGTACCACCAATCCACACCTTGGGAACGGTGACTGTTGGCGCCCAATCCCACAATGCAGCTCATGCTGTGCTACAAGGCCCTGCAAGAGACCGTTACCCCCATCCACTACCGCCCGGTAACGTTACGGCGGGACGGTTTCATATTCACAGCGAAACCACCATATGTGGTTTCAACAACGGCTATGAAAACACCTTCTGTAACGTTACAGGTGTAAATGCAAACCATTGCGGTAACGATTTAGGCACTCTAACGTTACAGAGGCGTAGTGTGGACAGGGCCTTAGGCGGCCACAGCTCGATCTACCTTCCTTCACACTTACTCCCTTACCTGCTTCCCCCATAGTTAAAGGGTCAAGAAGAACTGATACGAGTAATTCTCACATAAAACAATACGCATTTACAAGACCTGTATTAACGGACTAAGAGTTGTCAATTACATTTACCATTACTAAATGCAGGAGAGGAGTATAATTCCTTAACTCTGGAATTTGGGTTCCATCAGCTCTAAGAAAGTGCAAGCAAATACAATAACATGTGCCCAGAGTGTGTGTGTGACTAAATAACTAATCTCCTCATTAGTAGCATGCTTTCCCATATAACAGCAGGAGTTTTAAAAGGTCTGCCTGACATAACTCCTGGCAAGTTTTCTTCCCTGACTGACTCTTTGGCTTTTAACATGGGCCGTGTCCATGACCCCCAGTAAGTGGGGTCAAACTGTGACCTAATTACCCTTGTAGAAAAGGCAGCACTGAACCACCACTACTGACTAAGAGGCGGTTCATTGCTGGCCCTCCCTTCCAATCTGTCACACATATAAAGCAAAGGCAGCTCACACATTAATTTTCTGCAACATAACTCCAGGTTATTAAGCTTGTAAATCAGAAAACATGACCTTTTTTTTCTTCAGCACTAGAAAGCTAGAAATACTCAGCAGTACTGAGCAGGTGAATATTCTTTCGCAGCCATGGGCTGCCTCCATCAAAGCAATTGGTTTGTTATTTTTCAACATGGCCCCTTTGCTGTGGAATGGCCTGGTTTCAGGTTTAAGAACTCTGACTAAAGTAAGAACTTTAAATTGTGAACCAATGGCTTCCACTGCTGACGGGCAACACTTCCACTGTTAATAACTGTATTAACAGTAATGTTTATCTATTACTACTCATAGGCTGTCTCAGCTATCTACTGCCTTGCTGCCCCAGGATGTAACTATAAATAGGACTGTAGCCAGCCCGGTAACACAGAGAATGTATTTATAAAGGGGACTGGAACCGGCCTAGTAGCACAGAGACTGTAATTATAAATGGGACTGTAGCCAGCCCAGTAACACAAAGGATGTAATTATAAATGGGACTGTAGTCGGCCCGGTAGTCAAGAGGTCGTAATTACAAATGGGACTATAGCCGGCCCGGTAGCCAAGAGGCCACAATTATAAATAGGACTGTAGCCAGCCCGGTAACACAGAGAGTGTATTTATAAAGGGGACTGTAACCGGCCTAGAAGCACAGAGACTGTAATTATAAATGGGACTGTAGCCAGCCCAGTAGCACAAAGGATGTAATTATAAATGGGACTGTAGCCGGCCCGGTAGCTAAGAGGCCATAATTATAAATGGGACTATAGCCGGCCCGGTAGCCAAGAGGCCGCAATTATAAATGGGACTGTAGCCGGTCTGGTAGCCAAGAGGCCGTAATTATAAATGGGACTGTAGCTGGACCGGTAGCACAAAAGCTGTAATTACAAATGGGACTGTAGCCGGCCTGGTAGCACAGAAGCTGTAATTATAAATAGGACTGTAGCCGGACCGGTAGCACAGAAGCTGTAATTATAAATGGGACTGTAGCCGGACCGGTAGCACAGAAACTGTAATTATAAATGGGACTGTAGCGGACGGTAACACAAGCTGTAATTAAAAATGGGACTGTAGCCGGACTGGTAGCACAGAAGCTGTAATTATAAATGGGACTGTAGACAGCCCAGTAGTACAGAAGCTGTAATTATAAATGGGACTGCAGCTGGCCCAGTAGCACAGGGGCTGTAATTATAAACAGGACTGTAGCCGGCCCGGTAGCACAGAGGCTGTAATTATAAATGGGACTGTAGCCGGCCTGGTAGCACAGAAGCTGTAATTATAAATGGGACTGTAGACAGCCCAGTAGAACAGAAGCTGTAATTATAAATGGGACTGTAGCCGGCCTGGTAGCACAGAAGCTGTAATCATAAATGGGACTGTAGACAGCCCAGTAGAACAGAAGCTGTAATTATAAACGGGACTGCAGCTGGCCCGGTAGCACAGAGGCTGTAATTATAAACAGGACCGTAGCCGGCCCGGTAGCACACAGGCTATAATTATAAATGGGACTGTAGCCGGCCTGGTAACACAGAGGCTGTAATTAAAAATGGGACAGCAGCCGGCTCAGTAGCACGGAGGAAGTAATTATAAATGGGACTGTAGTGGTTCGGTAGCACAGAGTCTGTAATTATAAATGGGACTGTAGCTGGCCCGATAGCACAGAATCTGTAATTATAAATGTGACCATAGACGGCCCGGTAGCACAGACACTATAAATATAAATGGGACTGTAGCCAGCCCGTTAGCGCAGAGGCTGTAATTATACATGGGACTGTAGCCGGACCAGTAGCACAGAGGATGTAATTATAAATGGGTCTGTAGCCGGCACAGTTGAACAGAGGATGTAATTATAAATGGGACTATAGCTGGCCCGGTAGCCAAGAGGCTGTAATTATAAATGGGACTGTAGCCGGCCCGGTAGCACAGAGGATATAGTTATAAAAGGGACTGTAGCCAGCCCGGTAGCACAGAGGATGTACTTATAAATGGGACTGTAGTCAGCCTGGTAGTACAGAAGTTGTAATTATAAATGGGATTGTAGCCTGCCCGGCAGCACGGAGGATGTAATTATAAATGGGACTGTAGCCAGCCTGGCAGCACAGAGGCTGTAATTATAAATGGGGACTGTAGCTGGCCTGGTAGCCGAGGATGTAATTATAAATGGGACTGTACCTGGCCCGGTAGCCAAGAGGCCGTAATTATAAATGGAACTGTAGCGGTCTGGTAGCCAAATGGCCATCTCTTGCCAGAATCTGCTTGCGATGCGATTTCTGACTTTCACCACTCTGATGATGAAGAAGGCTGAGTAGACGACACAACGAACTATTATTTTAATGAAAATACCGTAACTACGTGAAGCACCAAAACGCAGTCAACTGAAAGCAGGAGGTATATGTGAGCTGATATGCATGGGTCGATGGTGGGAAAAACTGAGTGGTGCTAGGGGACCGCTAGATAGAATTTTTCCGTAGGGTCCTAGTGCCTGGCAGCACTGTCCTAATGGTGTTGCTGCAAGAGCTCTACCTCGAAGTGATACCTGTAATTATAAATGTGACTGTAGTCAGCCTGGTAGCACTGAGGCTGTAATTATAAATGGGGTCATAGCTGGCCTGATAGCACAGAGGTTGTAATTATAAATGGGACTGTAGTTGGCCCGGTAGCACAGAGGCTGTAATAATAAATGGGACTGTAGCTGGTTCAGTAGCACAGAGGCTGTAATTATAAATGGGACTGTAGCTGGACCAGTAGCACAGAGGCTGTAATTATAAATGGGACTGTAGCCGGCCCGGTAGTACAGAGGCTGTAATCATAAACTGGGACTGTAGCCAGTCCAGTAGCACAAGGCTGTATTATTATAAATGGGACTGTAGCTGGTTCGGTAGCAGAGTCTGTAATTATAAATGGGACTGTAGTTGGCCCGGTAGCACAGATGCTGTAATTATAAATGGGACTGTAGCTGGTTCAGTAGCACAGAGGCTGTAATTATAAATAGGACTGTAGCTGACCCGGTAGTACAGAAGCTGTAATTATAAACTGGACTGTAGCCAGCCCAGTAGCACAGAGGCTGTAACTATAAATGGGACTGTAGCTGGTTCAGTAGCATGGAGTCTGTAATTATAAATGGGACTGTAGTTGGCCCGGTAGCACAGAGGCTGTAATTAGAAATGGGACTATAGCCAGCCCGGTAGCACAGAGGCTGTAATTATAAATGGGACTGTAGCCGGCCCGGTAGCACAGAGGCTGTAATTATAAATGGGACCATAGTTGGCCCAGTAGGACAGAGGATGTAATTAAAAATGGGACTGTAGCCGGCCCGGTAGCACAGTGGATGTAATTATAAATGGGACTGTAGCCGGCCTGGTAGTACAACAGTAGCGCTTCCCTTGGGTACACCAGCAACCCGAGTTTGGGAACAAACTTGAGTAGTCGAGGGAGGCTTGGAAGAAGAGAACTAAGCATTTGAAGGACAGCTCTTCTCCAGAAAAGGAGGGCTACGTGCTCTGTACTACATCAGCTGGCTAAAGGCAGATGGTAGCACAGCTGGAACCGCACATACAAGAAGAAGTGATGTTGCCCAATGTCGAAATGACTGTGCATCTGCAAATGCATCAACAAGGATGTCTCTCAACGGCATCCCAGAAGACTGAGTGGGTAAAAATTGTTGCAAAACCTCCCTTGCAGGCAGGATAACAACGGCACCCCTGCAGGCCCCACACAACCGACCACAGGCCCATATGGGTCCAGGACAATTGGTGGGGTAAGACACAGAGAAGGCAGGTAATGTGGCAGCGGTACAGCAGAATGGGGAACAGAAACACAGAACTGAAAAATGAAAATGGACTAGCCATCTCAATTTACCCTCCTGGTAGCTAAGAAAAAAATAAAAATGTGTCCAGCTGCTCACCACTAGGGGGTGTTTCTACAAAAAAAAAGAGAAACCCAAATGACAAATGAATGTCCCCACAAGCTCAGAAGAAAGCATGCATATCCGCTTCCCACTGATGCTGGAAATGCTACAAGACAATAGAAGCATTTGCTACAGCTTCTTTTGCTGATATCCGAATGTTCACTTGTCTTGGTATTGTAGATGACACAAGCAATAAGGGACACCACAGGGGAATCATATAAATGGATTGCATCTCAAGTCATCTTTCTCTTCACTGGGTCTAGCTAGGCTGCTTATATTAAAGACAGCTTTATAAACACCAGTGCCCCTCACAATGGCAGTTTGGTGCAGTCAGTACCTCTCACATTGACGGCTGCTTGCAACCTGCACTCCTCGCACTGGAGGCTGGATGCTGCCTGTTCTTACCTTACACTGATGGCATGGTGCCATCTGCACCCCTCACATTAGAGGTTGGGTGCTGTCTGCACCACTCACATTTGTGTGCACCTCTTGCACATTGGAGATTGTGTGCCACAACAACCTATATGAATGCTGAGCCTGGCAGGGGGATTGGGGGCCATAGGAAAAAAGGGGACACAGCCTATCGGGGATTGACAGGGCTACCTCATTACATCCTGCACAATTTGCAATACTTGTGAAAATTACAATTAAAAGCATGAGTCATGAGACATCTTTCCAGAGTAGCCCTGGCATGGTGGTGGCTGTTCCTCAGGGGCGTCCAAAATAACACCTAAAGTAGTTCTAAGTTGGATATTGTTCTAATAAAGCATGTTATAATCAATGTGCTGTGAGGGGTAAGCATCAGCATACTTAGGTCATAGCTGTACTTGGGGAGTTGGCATTTACTTCAAAGGCATTATGACTTGGGTTGGGTGTATTAAGATTTATACAATAGGGGTGAAGGATAAATGAGTGTGATAAAAACATTCATCTTCACCAGAGTGAGGTAAATTTAAGGGCTGACATTTATCTCATGGCTCAGAGTGAGATAAATGTGAGAACTGACGTTTATCTCATGGCTTAGAGTGAGATGACTCACTGTTGCCTGCAGCTAACTTAATTACCATGGCAAAACATCCTCACCTACTTCCCACACTCTCTCACTCCCAGCTCATTACTGTGATACTCTTAGCTGACTGCAGCCAAAATTCTAAAGCACATAACTTCACAAAACAGTTTCTTTCTCACTGCTGCCTGAAGATAACGTACTTAGGACTGCAAAACACACTCAGCTTTTCCCACAGAGTTTAACACTGCCAGCCCATTCAGAAAATGTCACACACAGAAACAGCAAACACAGAAACAGTAACAGAACACAAAAATCATAACAATACTTCTGAAACTACGTACCCTATTGTAAATCAGACACATGATGTGCAGATCGTGTGTTATGAAAATATCTTCACTCCTGCATCGTGAGCTCTGGATACTCTCACTCATGCCTTCGGCACTCGTGAGTATCCAGAGTTCACTCTGCAGGAGTGAAGATATTTTCCATATCACACTCCTGCCCATCGTGTATCCCCTATTTACTGTATCTGCTGGGATATCTCATTTTTGTCATCAAATATATATACATTGCACATCTGATTTATCATGGGCCACTCATTCACACATACATACACACAATTGCCGACAGATAGGAACCAATGTAACTTGCCTAGTCTGCTCTGTGATACTCTTATCTATTGAGTATCCCCTTGCCCCCCTCTGACTGTTGCCTGATTTCTTCTTGACTCCTACAGTTAACCCCCCCCGCACTCTCAGAATCCCCGTTTCTGTCTTATGCATGCTTAAAACCAGAGACAGTTTCAGCCCTTACTACCTCGTCTGGCAGCCCATTCCATGCACCCACCACCTTCTCCGTGAAAAAGTACTTCCTTATATTTCCCCTAAATTTTCCTCCCTCCAGCTTCATACCATGACCCCTAGTTCCCTCTGAAATAAGCTTCCTTCCTGTACCCTGTTAAACCTCTTCATAGAAACACAGAATGTGATGGCAGATAAGGACGCTGGCCTACCTAGTCTGCCCATTTCCTACCTAACAGATAAGCTGCAGATCCTAGTTAACCAACAGCTTACTTCCTCCACCCCCACTAGGACTGCCTTATGTCTGTCCCATGCATATATTTAAGTCTCAATCATGTCCTCCCTCTCCTCCTTTCCTCCAGGGAGTACATATTTAGATCCTTCAGTCTGTCCTCATATGCCCTCCCTTACAGCCCATGAATCATTCTGGTGGCCCTCCTCTGGACAGCCTCCACCCTCTCAATGTCCTTTTTCAGATGTGGCCTCCAGAACTGGGCGTAGTACTCAGGCTGAGGCCTGACTAATGGCTCAATGGGCTTCCTTCTGATAGCAATTACCAGCTTTATGCATCCTAGTATCCTATTAGCCTTCCCTATTGCCTTCTGGAATTGAATTGACACCTTGAGGTCAGCTGTGATGATGACAACGAAGTCCCTCTCCTGCTCTGCGACTATTTCTCCCCCCCCCAGCACATATTTTGTCCTAGGGTTCCTATGCCCCAAGTGCATAATTTTACACTTCCACTCGTTGAACCCAGTCGCCACACCCTCGACCACTGCTCCAGCTTTTTAAGGTCCTCCCTCATCCTGCCAACCCCTCTGGTGTATCCACCCTGTTACACATCTTCGTGTCATCAGCGAATAGACACACCTTTCCCTCTAGCCCTACTGCAATGTCTCCAATAAAGACTCTGAATAGGACTGGGCCCAAGACCGACCCCTGTGGTATCCCCACTTGTCACCCTCTGCTCACTAGAGAGTACCCCATTAACCATCACCTTCTGGGTTCTGCCGGAGAGCCAGTTTTCAACCCACATAACTATAGACGGTCCCACCCCACGACTGCCCAGTTTGTTTAATAGTCTTTTATGAGGAATAGTGTTGAATGCCTTTCTGAAGTTCAGATAGGCCATGTCCATTGTTCCTCCTCGGTCCATCACCCCTGTCACCCAGTCAAAAAAACTCTATTAAGTTTATTTGGCAGGATCTTCCTCTGGTAAACCCATGCTTCCTGGGGTCAACCAGCCCTTCCCCCCTTGAGGTAGTTCATTATATGATCCTTTAAGAACAACTCCATTATCTTCCCAGCCACCAACATCAGGCTGACAGGTCTGTAGTTACCCACCACTTCCCTGTCCCCACCCTTGTGTAGCAAAACCATGTTTGCTTTTTTCCAATCCTCTGGGACCTCACCCATTTCCAGCGAGAGGGTAAACAACTCTGCCAGAAGTGCCGCCAACTCCTCCCTGAGCTCCTCCAGTACTCTAAGGTGCACTGCATCTGGTCCCATTGCATTGTTCACCCTAAGCCTCAGTAGTTCCTTCATGACCCTATCTTCCATGAAGGGAGTGGTGTCTACCCCTTCTCCCCCAAACCCCTGCCCTCCAGTTTTGGCCCCATATCCTCCTCCTCCTTGGCAAAAACTGAGCTGAAGTAGTTATTTAGCATATTAACCTTTTGATCATCCTCCTCCACTCATGCCCCCCCCAGTCTTATTTTCCCAGCTTTAGTTTTCCTCCACTCTCCTTTTGTATCGATAGAATGCCTTGACCCCCGTGCTTGATTGTACTTGCACTGTTCTTGCCTGGTTAGTCCTCCTCCAAGAAAATAGAAGCCCTACAGGAAGTACTGCACCAGCAAATTATGCAAGAAAATGCTTAGCAATACCACAGTCCTATAAATACCCGAATGCACTGCGACTGAATGAGAACACAGACATGTAAAACTGCTGAATCTATCATTCTTGATAAAGAATGACGGCCATCGCTTAACCTGCTGAAACATTGACATGTTTACTAAACACATCTCACTTTTTATGTTCTTATTTATTTATTGTTTTATCATTACTAAACTGAGTACCCTAGCCGTGCCGGATAGATTGTGGTCTCACATCCTTCAATTTAAGTAAAATCCCACAGGAGCACCGAAAAGGCAATGTATTCCTGTGCTCTAAACGTTAAAAAACCTACCAAAAGGCAAGAGCTACAAAAGCAGCAACTTCATGTTCCCAGAATTCAGCCCTGTAATAGCTTATATATCGACTGCTGCATGTAATAGTTTGTTGTAAGGTTGTATTTATTTATTTATTTATGAATGGAATCTTATGTCTTGTTTCCTGGTTGTTTTATCTAGGGTCTATATTATTTAAAGTTTACCTGTACAGGTGCTCGAGAGCTCTGGAGGGCACCTGATATAACCATAAGAAAAAAAAAATCAGGACACGGAGGGCAACACTACAAGAAATAGAGGAGGCAAGTTCAAGCCAAAAGGCTTCTGAAGGACTTCTCAGTCAAACTGCACAAGTGTAACTGTGGTAAGAAACCGGGTAGTTGCAATACCTGGCTTTTCATGGCCCCCCACTCGTTATCCTGTTTCATTCAATTGTAACTGCTACATCAATTTGCATATTGATTGGATACTTGTCTCTATGAATGCTTCTGCTCCTGCTGCACACTCCCCAATCTGAAGTTATAATCTTCTGCTTCACAATAAGTTGCCACGAACATGATAATGTCATAAAAAAGGATGACGGCTTCAAATCAGGGGAATATGTAGAAGGTGTAGTGTCCTTAATAATAATGAACAATAAGAAGATACATGCAGAATCACTTTAATGTCACCCTTACCCCAAGTGGGTCTTTGGCAAGTGTCCCACAAGCTTCTAGATCTAGAACCTGGTGTGATTAGCCCTCACACTTCCCCAGTGCCCTCTCAGACTGCCTCATGTCCCCTCAGACCAACCCCATGCTTCTTACTTGTGCCACGGCTGCCTTGTGCTTCTTCATTAGTTCATTCATGTCCTCCTGGTCCTCTTCCAATCGACTCTGCAGGTCGTTCTTCTCATGCGGCTGAGCTGCTCCTCCAACTGCCAGAAAGAAACCATGAGGAATTAAGACAAGTAGGTTCCAGTACTCTCTAACCACCCTCTCTCCTGAGTGGACATCACCATACAAGAAGACACGTAGAGCCTGTGGAGTTTAAAATATTTTTGGCATAATCCTCTTTTCTTTGGCAAAACTAGTGACAACCCCATTGCCATCTGAAAGAGAGTGGGATTTGCATGCGATCCCTGGAAATTTACTGGGGGTCTTGGCTCCCAAGGAGAGAAGACATGGACCGCTTGGCATTTGTGCATCCTGCCCCTGCTGGCTGGTCACAGAATGGCACTGATGTGGGCTGTGAAAGCAGCCATTTGCCTGCCTTCCTGGATGGAGGAAGGGTGGAGGACAGGCGGGGAATAAAAAAAAATAAAGAATTGTCTCTTCTTTGTTTTAACATCCTCACATAAAAAAAAAAAAAGACTAGTACAGAGCAGAATAAACAAGTTCCACTTTACTTAAAAAAATGGCCCCACAGCAGAGCTACAAAAGAATGTGTTTATTCCTAGACAGAACAACCACTAGTATCTTCTGACCATTTCCAAAAATCATTTTATGTTAGTTTTATAATGCTTGAAACTGAATTTTGAAAGCTGTAACATCTGAACACTTCATACAGTTCTCCCGTGTTGCTAGTGCATATACATGTTGACTTTAAAAATGCAGGGAACCATTTTATGTTTTTTTTTATATCGATACAAAAAATATATATATCAATATAGGGTCACTGTAGTGATATTAATAAAATATCTACTTAGTTGACTCCAAGCTTTCATAAAAAAAATCAAGTCTGTAGCCCTAACGGTTTCAAAGTTATCCCATTTTAAAGAAACTTCAAATTGAATAATGAGGAGTACAAAGAAGACACAAATAACAATGTGAAAATAAGACATGAACATCTCAAACCTCCTTATATAAGAAAAGAAAAAACAACCAAACAACAAACCCTACCCCCATCCCCATCCCCCCAAGCTTCGGAGCGAAAGGAAGTTTGACTCCCAAATTATAAGGCACAAAAGTAGATATTAACTCAAATACACAGCAATAACAATGGGAGACATAAAGAACAACTCGAGCATTAAAGGAAATAGGAGGGTAGGGTGGCCTGCGAGTCAAGGATGTAAATACAGGTTACTCACCTGTAACAGGAGTTCTAGGAGTAGTATATATTGTTCATCCACACTTACTGGCAGGTTCCTTGCCGCTTTAAATCTTGCCGGAAGGTCTTCAAGCTGGCTCCTCCCACCCACCCGGGTGGTAAAACTCTCGGCTCCGCTCCATGACACCAGATCTATCCCGCTGGAAGCCAGGTTGCACGTCAAAGCCAGGGAGGTCGGGTGGGTTGTGTGGATGAACAACATATACCACTCCTAGAACTCCTGTTACAGGTGAGTAACTTGTATTTCTAGGGATGTGGATATGTTGTTCAATCCACACTTACTGGCAGACTCCTAGCAGTTCTCCGGGAGGAGGGAGGCAAGGCATGCACCCTCTACTTGGAAAATAAGGACTGGAGAACCGAGGTCCCAAAACCAGCATCCCGGCGTGACTCAAGGTCGATGTGGTAGTGGGTAATGAAGGTGTGAGCTGACTTCCAGGTAGCAGCCCTGCAGATTTCCTGGATAGGGACGTCCCTGGAAGCAGCCACCGAAGCAGCGGTATGGCGGGTAGAATGAGCTCTTATCCCTTTGGGAGGCTCCATGCCCACCAACCTATAGCAGAGATCTATGCAGGAGGTGACCCACCTGCCTATTGTCCGCTTGGCTGCAGGTCTGCCAGGTGCAGCTTCAGCGTAGGTCACAAACAGCTGGCGAACCTCTCCCCGAACTTCAGCCATCCACTCCTTATAATAAGAGAGCGCACTTCTAGGGTCCAGAGTATGCAGCCTATATTCGGCCTCCGAAGTGTGACTGGGGTAGAACACCGGCAGAGTCAACTCCTGGTTAAGGTGAAACTCCAACACCACCTTGGGAAGTAATTTCGGGTGGGGGCGCAGGACAACCTTGTCCCTGTGGAAGACCAGATAAGGAGACTCGATGGAAAGCGCCTGGAGCTCTCCCATCCTTCTGGCTGACATGATAGCCGAGAAGAAAGCAGTCTTTCATGACAGGTGAAATATATCACACCTGTGCATCAGTTCGAATGGCTTGCCCATGAGCTTAGCCAATACAAGCAGTAGATCCCAAGGAGGTGGAGGTTCTTGCACCAGAGGATATGATCAAGGCCTTTGAAAAACGCCTGACCACCTTCCTCCTGCACCACAGACTGATTCCCCAGCCCGCTACCGTAAGCAGAGATGGCTGCCAGATGCACCTTAAGGGTCATCGACAAACCCTAGCTGAGAAAGGACCACAGGTAGTCCAGAATGCTAGCCAAAGAACAGGAGGAAGGGTCCAACCCTTATCCTGACACCAAATGGAGAATCTTTTCCATTTGAAGGCATAGCATTTTCTGGTCGACTCATGGGATGCCTCAACAATGTTGAGGACCTCGTGCGGAAAGACCAAAGGCCTGGAACTCCAGCCGCTCAGGAACCAGGACATCAAGTGCAGGTATTGAAGGTCTGGGTGGAGTACCTTCATCTTGTTGACTGAGATCAGGTCCAGGCAGGCTGGAATCCGCCTCGGAGCCTGAAGCTGAGGCTGAGGAGATCTGGATACCAGAACTGGCGTGGCCAGTCTGGGGCTACCAGAATCAGCTGCGCCTTATCCCTCTTCGCCTTGAGAAGCACCTTGTGGATCAAGGGAAATGGAGGGAAGGCGTAGAAGAGGCCCCGGGTCCACGGCCTCAAGAAGGCATCCTCCTGCAGTGAGCCCTGCTGGGGGGGGCGGGGAGGGAGGGCATGAAACAGCCTCAGCTTCGCATTCTCCCTGGAGGCAAACAGGTCCACCTGAGGTGTGCCCCAGTGGGAGAACAGATCGTGTACTACCTCCGGCAGGAGAGACCACTCGTGAGATGCAGCACCTATCCAGCTTAGGGCATCGGCTAGAGTGTTGGAGGCTCCTGCCACATGGATGGCTAGGAGATCCGCCTCCAGTCTGCTCACAAGAGACCAAGTGCGGAGAGCCTCCTTGCACACAGGCAAGGAATGCGTCCCGCCCAGCCGGTTTAGGTAGTACATGGTCATAGTGTTGTCCGCCTGGACCTGGACCCTTGACCCGTATAAACGGAGTGAAGGCGGTGAGGGCTAGTCGGACCGCTTGAAACTCCAGCAGGTTGATGTGGCATGGAGACCAGAGGTCATGCGCTCTGAGCTCCCCGATGGGCACCCCAACCCATCAGAGAGGTGTCAGTCGTCAGAGTGACCCGTCGGCTCTGGGCAGACAAATGGGATACCCTCCCTACAGATGAACTGGGACGAGCCACCACTGGAGGCGTTCCACATCTCCTGGGTCACTGTCACTGGCTGGTTCAGGACGGAGCGCTGTGACCATTGGCAGGCCAGCCCCATTGAAGGGGACGCATGTGCCAGTGGGCCCAACAGACCACGCTGGTTCAGGCGCCATGAGGCCCAGGAGGCACAGGAAGTCCCGGGCAGGGCACAATTGCCCAACCAGAAATGATTGGGCAAAGGAGGAAAGGACCTCGGCCCTGTCCACTGAGAGCCATGCTCTGGCTCGAAGAGAGTCCGGCTCTGCCCCAATGAACTGAATCACCTGCACTGGCACGAGTTCTGATTTGGCCTCATTGATGAGAAGGCCAATCTGAGAGCAGTCCTGGAGGGCCAGATCCCTGGACCACTCCACCTCCAGCTTGAAGGGGGCTGCAATCAGCCAGTCGTCCAGGTAAGGGTACACCCGGACCCTTCGGCGGCGCAGGAATGCTGTCACCACTGCCATGCATTTGGGGAAGACCCTGGGAGCTGGAGAGAGGCTGAAAGGCATGGCCCGGAACTCGTAAAGGGATCCCTCTGCCCTGAAGTGGAGGAATCGCTGGTGAGACGGACGGATTGGGACGTGAAAGAACATGTTCTGGAGGACCAGAGAACAGAACCACACGCCTCATTCCAAGGATGGAATGATCTGAGCCAGAGTGAGCATCCTGAAGGTATGAGACCTTAGGAACTTGGTCAGGTCGTGTAGGTCTAGAATGGGGTACCAGCCCCCGTCCGTTTTGGCACCAGGAAGTACCTGGACACAAACTCTGGGTCTGACACAGGATCCGCCACCTCCCTGATCACCTCCTTCTGGAGGAGCAGGCAATGTCAGCTCAGCAGTCGACAGAAGAGCTGCCCGGAACCTGTAGCTCCCCCGTGGGACGACGGCTCGATAGGGTGTGGACTGCTCAAATTCCAGAGGTAGACCCTTTCCTACCACTCCCAGCACCCAGTGGTCCGTGGTGATATCAGACCAGGCAGAAAGGAAGTGGCAGAACCATCCTCCCACGGGAGGAACCCGGGGAGGAGTGACGAGGTTGGGGGCGACACCCCTCAACCCATCACTGGGCAGGCTTGGAGGAAGGGCCGGTCGAGGAGCTGCCTGGACCTTTCCCTCCCAGCTTCCTGCTGGAGGACGCAGGCTTAGCTTTGGGGTGCTGCGCACAGCCTGCTGGCCCTGATGCTGGTGTTGCTGGGCCAGACGTGCTGCAGGGGCTGAAGGATGAAAGGGCTTACGCTGCTGCTGGCGGCCTTTGTCCTTCTGGGCAGACATGACTGAGTCCAAGGTGGTGTTGGACTTCTCGATCCGTTGCAGATGACCCTCCACCCCGGGACCGAACAAGTCGGTACCCAAGAAGGGAACGTCTTCCAGCGTGTGCTGGGTATCCGCCGTAAAGGTGGAGATCCGCAGCCAAGCTCTGTGGCGTATGGCCACTGTGACCACTACTGACCAGGCACATGAGTCAGCAATGTCCAAGGAAGTTTGGCCACAGCCCTTCCCTGATCCCGCACCTGCTTGACCGTCATTTGAAGGTCAGCCGGGAGATGAGGAATCACCTCATCCAGGGAGCTCAAAAGGGCATGTGAAAAGTGTGCTATCAGGACGGCCAAGCTGGCCTGATGAAGGCCTAGGGAGGAAGCAGCATAGACTTTCCGCCCGGAGTAGTCCAGTTTCTTGGACTCCTTATTGGGTGGCTTGTCCACATCCTGAGCGTTCCTGGAACACCGGAAAACGCTGTCGGCCACCAGCCCCTCCGCGGAGGGGTGCTCCGAGAAACCGGAGAGTGAACTGGTGGGAACAGCATACTTCTGAGCCATCCTGGCTGAAGGTGCTGGACAAGAAGCTGGCCGCTGCCACAGCTCCAGGGCTGGGCCAACAATGGCTTCGGCCACCGGGAAGGCCTCCGTGGGAGAATTCCCTCGGTCCAGTATCTCCGTGGGGGGATACTTGGCGCGTTTTGAAATGGGTTCGAGCTTCATCCCAGTGGACTCGGAGATGAGCCGAAGCATTACAAGGAACGAGGAGGGGCTCTCGTCCACTGACTGACCCCAGTGGACTCCAGGTCAAGCAGCCTGGAGAACAAGGAGTCATCGTCATCAGATTCCGAGGAGTCTGCGAACAGCTGCCAAGCGCCTGAGCCACCCTCCACCTGCCGAGGTTAATCGGGAGTGAGGGTGACCGACAACCGGTGGGGCAAGCCCTGACCCAACCAAGAATCCTCGGTCAGGGCCCCCGTTTTAGGTTGTGGAGGCTGGGGTTCCACCACAATGGATGGCGCAGCCGGTTTCGGCCGAACAACCGGTGCCAGCTTCAGCTCCACGACTACTACGAGGGGTTGTTTCGGCCGCTCCGGTGACAGCCACTTAACGGTCGGAGAAGGTGACAGAGTCGGCTTGTTTCCGGACAACAACAGCTGCTGCCACATTAGATCCTCGTAGTGCCGGCGCGGAGCCTATCCTCCGAAGAGGACGACGAGGATGAGCGGCACTGCCGCTTTCCATGGTGCCAAGACTGCAGACGTCGGTGGGACCGGCTGGACCTGGAAGAGGTCTGAGACTGAGACCTTCGGGGATTCCGAGGGTGGGTCTGAGAGGGGGCGGGGTAAACCAGCTCCTCCCTCGGTTCAGGGACCTTAACCGGGGACTCTGGCACAGACAAGTCCTCGGTTTCCACCGGGGGAACCGGTGAAGAAGGGTTGTCTGCTTCTCCAGTTGACAGACCGTCTGACGGGTCGAGAAAAATCTTGACCGCGTCGACGGGTATCTCGGCCGGCTGACCCGACGGGGACACCGTGAAGCCAACAAGCCGCAACCTCGACCGAAGTCGAGTGTCAACTATCCGGGGAAGGGGACCTCTCCCGCTCCCACGAACGTCGATGGTGGGACTTACCTTTGGAGTCCTTCTTTTTGGACCGAGAGGAATGTCCCAAAGGCCCTTCTCCCTTGGTGGAGAGGGATTGGCAAAGCTCCTTAAAAGAAGCTGTGTAGGAGGAGCCCAAGGAGAGCGGGATAAATGCCACGACCGAGGATGATGATGATGCGGCCTGAACCGCCTCCTCCTCGAGGCGATCATCTGTTCAAGCTGTTCGGAGCCGCAGCTGTGGACACTGCCAATGGGCCTCCTTCGACTTGACCAGAGGATAACGTTTCTCGGGTCGCCCTAACAGCAGTCGGGCAGCGCGGTCCTCCAAGACCGAAGCCGAAAAAGATTTGCACAACTAAGAAGCCTGTGAGTCATGGCTGAGTCCAAGGCAATAAACGCACATGGAGTGCGGATCAGTCCGGGACATCTTCTGCCCACAGGGGCACCGACGAAATCCGGGAGTCGATTTGTCCATCACAGCCTCGAGGGAAAGAGAAGACCGAAGTCTTTTGAATTTAAGAATACGTTTTGGATTGACCGAAGAGTGTGGATCCAGGCCTAAAACGCAGAGCGCTAAGGAGGGAACCTGAGCTTCCAAGAGGTAAGGAAGATCTGGTGTTATGGGGCGGAGCCAAGAGTTTTGCCACCCGGGTGGGTGGGAGGAGCCAGCTTGAAGACCTTCCGGCAAGATTTAAAGCATCAAGGAACCTGCCAGTAAGTGTGGACTGAACAACATATCCATGTTCCTAGAACAACAGTAACGTGTACAAGGGTTCCCATTTCTTTTGATAAGCAGCCAGACAGTCTGACATGCTACCAATCATTTTCTCCACTTGGAGAGCAAATATTTTCTTATACCACTCAGTGTAAGTGGGAATCGCCTAATTACACCAATGTCTCAAAATTACTTTTTGGCACAAGCAGAGATTAAAGACATATGATTTTCTGTGTCCCTAGTAATTTATCTTTGTAATCGATAATTAAACAAACATCTGGGAAAATTCATGATCCAAGCCCAGAAGAAAAAGCCAGAAGAAGCAAGAATGACTCGGATTGGTATCTTTTTAAGAAACACGTAACAAGTGCACCAAGTTGGTCAGAGCAGCCAAGGCCTCCTACTCTCATTCGAGCTAGCCTCTGCCTCGAAATCCTTCAAAGCTCTGGAAAACATTAAAAGACATGTCTGGACACACATCTGGTAATTCCATTCCAGTAAAAATTAAGTCCGGTGGCAGCGTTATCTCTAACTGATCAGAGATATTGGAAGCCCTCAATAACCATTTTGCAATGGCAGGGCTAGCATTTGATACTTCCCCTGCCAATGACTTCCGCACAGCTCAGGGCCCACCAACCCATGAGTCCCCCTCTACCGAGGAGGCCTTCTCCCTCCTGCCTGTCTCTCTAAAAGAGGTGGAAGACCTACTGCTGCAACTGGACACCAGAAAGGGAGCAGGCTCTGACTTCATAGAGCCATACTATGTGAAATGTGCCTACCATGTGCTTGCAGTGCCAATCACCCATCTATTCAACATGTCACTCTCCCAGGGTAGCCTACCCCCTCAATGGAAAATAGCCCATGTCATCCCTCTATCAGGTGACCCCTGCGATCTAAATAATTACAGACCGATCTCCCTCCTCCCCATCCTGTTTAAATTACTAGAAAAAATAGTGTGTGGCCATCTAGGGTATACTTAGAATCCAGAAGCCTATTAAACCCGGTTCAGTCTGGATTCGGAGCAAAGCACAGCACCATAACAGCTCTAGCTAAGGTGACCAATGATTGACTCCGAGACCTTGACAACAAGAAGAATGTCTGTGCCGTTTTCTTGGATCTTAGTAAGGCATTCGACACAGTCGACAGCAGCCTGCTTCTTTCCTCCCTAAGCACCTTAGGCCTGGACCATAAATCTATGTGCTGGTTTGCAGACTACCTCGGAGAACGGAAACAGCAGGTTAAAGCTGAAGGTGATCGTTCTCCATTAAAACCTATGCTGAGGGGCGTGCCCCAGGGCTCTATCCTTGGTCCCCTCCTCTTTGCAGTCTACATTAACAACATCAATGACCCCATCAAAAAGCCAACATCCACTATACGCATGGACGACCTGTACTGTACTTGAGTCGTCTCATGCCGAAGCAGCCTGTGAAGACCTCCAAGCTGAATTTAACCTTCTACAGTACCAGCTCATAAACAAAAGCTTTTGCTCAATGCGAAAAAGACAAAAGCCATGCTCTTCTCCCCCTCCTTGCATGAGGCAATTCCTGCTTGGGGGGGGGGGCTATCCCACAAATTACCACTGTTCTTGGAGAAACACTAGAGTATGTAGCTAAATTCAAATATCTAGGAGTTTGGCTCCATCATAAACTTTCCTTCGCCGACCATCTCGAAGAACTACAGAAGAAACTAAGGCAAAGATTATTACTATTCTACAGAATTAACCACCTGCTCACAAAGAAGGCCAAGATTCAACTGATTCAAGCTACCTTCCTATCTTTAATAGATTACACGGACCTGCTCTGTAGTGACTGCACTGCCTCTGCATTGGCTAAGCTGGACACCCTCTACCACAGAGCTATCAGGTTCATTACTGGCCTTCCACTTTCCACACACCACTGCTCCCTGTACTCATTGTTACGCTGGACTTCCTTCACTATAGAAGGAATAGAAATGCCACCCTATGGGCCTTCAGGCGTGATCAACAAGCTCCCTCTATGTCTCAGACTGTATTCCCCAGAGTGTGTTAGGCACCTACTCTGGAGCTATTCCTAATTGCTCTCCAAGTTCCAAGGGTAAACACTTTCGTTCGACAAAAGCTGCTCTAAGATTCTCTTTACCCACATTGTGGAGCAGTTTACAAAGGAACTTAAAGCTGAGCTGCCCTGTTAGCCTGAATATCTTCAAGCGCTCTGATCGCTACATGAAAGCACCTTGCAAATGTTTTCCTCACCGCTAGCCCACTAATTCCGCAACTCCCCCTTTCCATCCTGACGCTCACCATGTTTCTACCCCGGCTCTCACTCTTTCCCTGTTAACTCTTCTTGCTGCACCCACCCTGCACTGTCTGCTCCAGCCTGGCTAAAGTCCCACCCCATCCAGAGTAGTGTCCCAATTATCTACCCCTCCTCCGTCATTATCATAATAAACGAGTACACAACAGCCATCGTCACTTTCTGTGGTTTTAGCCCAATGTTTTCCCCCAGTCGTCGGTAATATATCCCTCCTCCTCTTTACCTCTCTAACCTGCCACCCCATACACGGCCTCTTTCCCCTATATGTGTAGTTGCCAGCTGCCTCACTCAAAAGATTTCTGCTGTATGCCTATGGTTGATTGTACATCTGCTGACTTCTTCAATTGTAAAATAATGCTGGTTTTTGTTTTTTTTATTTATTTCAATCTTGTACTGTATACACTATATACTTTTTCTTCCTTGTATATTATTGCTTGTTGTATACCTGCTTCTGTACTGTACTTTGATGTATTCATGACCAGGTCCACTTTGCAAATGAGCCTTGCTCAATGGTGCCCGCCTGGATAAATAAAGATTTTGATTGATTGATTGATTGAAGAGGGTCCAGCTTCAGTCGAACTGCATCCCAAAACAGGATGACCTTGCCACACTCCTACTGGATGTGCAGCAGTGCTCAGGGCCATTCTGTTAAATAAACTATCTTTTGAAAAGTCTAACTCTGGAACTGTTGGGGCTAGAAACTTTTTTTTAATGAAAGCTTGGCAGCCAGCCAGCCATTAGGAAATGGTGTTATTATGCAATGGTAGTAATTATGTTATTATAGAAAATGCAGTTTTCTCTAGCTGTATTGATATTTAGATTTACATCACAACAGAAGTGGTGTTTTTTTTGTCAAATACTTTTTCCATAATGATCAAGTATATTGATATACTTTTCTTTTTAATATCAACATGGACAATTTCATGACGGTTTTACAACATAAAATTTTCAAAAAATATTTTTTGAGCACTTTTTCTGAATTTTAGTGTTAGCCACCATATTTTAATTGGTATCTCTAGAAGTTTAATACCCATAAACATTAATCGTATACCTTAAATCGAGTAGCTAACATTTTACTCTCCTCCCCAGCAATACCATATCATCCTCACTTTTACAGCTTTCGGCTACAAAAGTGACGGAAAATAATAACTGAAGGGATAGAATACAACACTTAAGAAGGACCTGCGTTCTGTATGGGCAGCTGTGGAATCACCTTGGTATCTTGTACTTTAAACACCACACAAGAACATGAGATAGAAGAGAAGTGAATAAGAGGGCTAGACTGCACATCTTATAAAGGCATTCACTTGTGTATGGTGCTTTGTATCTAGGAGAAACTGCCATGTTTGGTACCCCTCGAAGAAGCGGCGTCTAGTGAAATAAAATATCGACAACCATTAGATTTACAGTGACTGAATTTAACATTTTCTGAGAGTTTTGGTTTCTCCCATTCCCTCCGTTGAATAATTTAAATTCACAAGTACTTATCCCACTGGCCATTCCAAAAACATCTGACTGTCCCCAACTGACCTCACAATTGCTGTTTTTTGATATTACTGTCAGTTGCCATGATGAACACTATGATGTCATAACAACTCTACTATGGAGTCAGAAAAATCCTGAGGAAGGCTTGTTATACAAAATCAGACAGATCAGGACATAATGAATATAAAAAGGAGTTCTCTAGAAACCTTGTAACAGCAGAGTACAGTATGTTTATAAAATTATTCATAAAATGGGCCAAAAGGGCCAGCCCAGTACCACAGTGGTAGTCCTACCACTTGCTACGTCGGCGACCTGTGTTTGGGATTGAGTGCGATTCACCATGGGCTGGCCAGGGGAGGAAGGATTCAGCATCCCAAGGACTACTGTTCTTTCTCGGTTGGGGGGGGGGACAGAGATCCTGCTGCTGCTTCGTGACTACTGACTGGTTGCAACCAGATGGTAGCACAGACTTGAGCACAAGAAGGGAAGGGTTGCTGCTAGGCACACAGGCGTGACTGTGTTACTGCACACTGGCACCCTGGGAAGAAAACTGAAGACTGGAGGAAAAAGCTGGGCTGTCACATGCCGGCACTGTTTGCAGGATCCCGCGCAACTGGCACGGCTGGCCACCCACCATGCTGTTGTCCTGGGTAAGTGGTGGATAACCAGTCAATCCCTGAGAAAGCCAGTGACGGAGCTGAGGGTGTGCCAGCTAGAATCCACACAAGAAAAAGCTTGATGAAAATAAATCATCAAATGGCTCAAGCTGCAGTCCGCCTGGTAGCACAGTGGTAACGCTACTGCCTGCCACACCAATGACCCGGGTATGGGAGCAGAAGCTGGCTGCATGGAGACCAGCTGGGGGAAAGAGGACAGAGTGACCCACAAACTGCTCTCCTCTCTCGGGGAGGGAGCACAGGTTGCGTCACTATTTATCTGGGGGTGTGCTGTCCCTTCCTCCTCCTCCCAAGACAGTCCACACTGTGGGCTAGGATCCGGTGACAGCAGGTGCATGAGACCATGCATAGATGTAATATTCAGAAAGAACAGGTTACTCACCTGTAACAGTAGTTCTAGGAGTGGTATATGTTGTTCATCCACACTCTTTGGCATGTCCCTTTCCCCCTTTAAGGATCACCAGAAGTCTTCAAGTTAGCTCCTCCCACCCACCAGGGTGGTATAACCCTTGGCTCCACCCCATGATGCCAGACCTTAGCCTGCTGGAAGCCAGGTTGTGTGCGTCTGCAGCCGGGGAGGTCGGGTGGGTCCGTGTGGATGAACAACATATACCACTCCTAGAACTACTGTTACAAGTAAGTAACCTGTTCTTCTAGGAGCGTGGATATGTTGTTCACCCACACTCGTTGGCAGACTCCTAGCAGTTCTCCGGGAGGAGGGAGGCAAGGCGCACACCCCCTACTTAGGGAACAGAGATTGGAGAACTGAGGCACCAAAACCAGCATTCCAGCGTGACTCAAGGTCGATGTGGTAGTGGGTGATGAAGGTATTTGTTGACTTCCAGGTAGCAGCCCGACATTTTTCCTGGATAGGGATGTCCCTGGAAGCAGCCACCGATACAGCAGTATGGTGGGTAGAATGAGCTCTTATCCCTCTGCGAGGCTCCTTGCCCGACAACTCGTAGCACAGACCCATGCATGGTGTGATCCATCTTGCAATAGTCCACTTCGCTGCAGGTCTACCAAAGCGGCTTCAGCGTAGGTGACAAACAGCTGGTGAACCTCACCCAAATTTCCGCCGTCCTCTCCTTATAATAGGAGAGAGCACGTCTCAGGTCCAAAGTATGGAGCCTATACTTGGCCTCCGAGGTGTAATTAGGGTAGTATACAGGCAGAGTTAACACCTAGTTAAGGTGAAACATTGACACCACCTTCGGAAGGAATTTCGGGTGGGGGCATAGGACATTCTTGTCCCTGTGGAAGACCAGATAAGGGAGTCCACGAGCGCCTGGAGCCCCCTGTCCTTCTGGCAGATGTGATAGTCACCAGGAAGACCATCTTCCATGACAGGTGTGACAACTCACACTTGCGCATTGGTTCGAATAGCTGCCAATGAGCTTTGCCAGTACCAGCAGTAGATCCCATGGAGGTGGAGGTTCACGCACCAGAGGGATATGTGGATCCAGGCCTTTGAAAAAGCACCCAACCACTGTCTCCTGCACCAATGTTGGCTGACTGGCCCACTGCGTACAGAGATGGCTGCCAGGTGCACCCCTAATGGTCAATGACCAGAGACCCTTTGGAGAGAGACCAAGGGTAGTCGAGAATGTCAGCCACTGAACAGAATAAATGGTCCAGGCCCTTACCCTGACACCAAATGGAAAACCTTTTCCATTTGAACTAATATTCCTGGTCGATTCCTTTCTAGATGCCTCCACCACGGTGTAGACATCTTTGGAAAGACCCAAAGCCTGGAACTCTAGCTGCTCAGGTACCAGGCTGTGAGGTGCAGGGATTGAAGGTCCAAATGGAATACCTTCCCCTGACTGAGTGATATCAAGTCCGGGCATGTGCAAAGCCGCCCTGGGTGCCTGCAGCCAAGGATGAGGAGATCTGGATACCAGAACTGGCGTGGCCAGTCTGGGGCTACCAGGATCACCATCACCTTGTCCCTCCTCACCTTGAGAAGCAGCTTGTGGATCAAGGGAAATGGAGGGAAGGCGTATAGGAGGCCTGGGGTCCATGGCCTCGAGAAGGCATCCCCAGCAGTGAGCCCTGCTGGGGATGGGCAGGAAACAGCCTCAGCTTGGCGTTTCCTGAGGCAAACTGGTCCACCATCGGTTTGCCCCAATGGGAAAACAGGCTGTACTGGATGGAGAGACCACTGTGGATGTCTGGCCTAAGCGGATGAGAGCATCCGCCAGATGGTTTGATGCTCCTGCCACATGGATGGCCAGGGATCTGCCTCCAACCAGCTCACGAGGGTCCAGATGTGGAGCGCCTCCTTGCACAGCAAACGGGAGTGCGTGCCACCCTGTTTGTTGAGGTAGTACATGGTCGTGGTATTGTCCATCTGGATTTGAACCACTTGACCCCGGAGCTGAGGAGTGAAAGCTGACAGTGCCAGTCTGACTGCTCTGAGCTCCAACAGGTTGATGTGGCATCGGGACTCCTCAGGTGTCCAGAGTTCGGGGGCCCTTTCATTCCCCATGTGGACTCCCCAGCCCATGAGAGAGGCATCGGTTGTGAGGATGGCTGTCGTCTCGGGGCGGACAATCGGGATCCCTTCCTGCAACTGGTTTGGGGCAGTCCACCACAGGAGAGCGTCCCGCATCTGGGTTACAGTGACCAGCTGGTCGAAATGACCATGGCGCTGAGTCCACAGGGCAGCCAGCTTCCATTGGAGGGGGCATAAGTGCAACCGGGCACAATGGACCACTGAGGTGCACGCCGTCATGTAATCCAGAAGGCGCAGAAAGTCCCGGGCAGGGTGCAAGTGCCCAACCAGAAATGATTGGGCAAAGGAGGAAAGAACCTCTGTCCTGTCCCCCGGAAGCCGAGCTCTGGCTTGACAAGAGCCGAGCTCTGCCCCGATGAAGCCCACCACCTGAGAAGGCACGAATTCCGACTTGGCCTCGTTGATCAGGAAGCCAAGTTGAGAGCAGGTCTAGAGGGCCAGGTCCATGGACCTCTCCACCTCCTGTTGGGTGGAACCTGCTAGGAGCCAATCATTGAGGTGGGGTAATTCTGACCCCTGACTCCGAAGATGGGCAGCCACCACTGCAATGCATTTGGTGAAGACCTGCGGGGCCGATGACAAGCCGAATGGCATGGCTCAGAACTTGTACAGGGTCCCTTCGACTCTGAAGTGGAGGAACCGCTGATGGGACAGTTGGATTGGGATGTGAAAGAAAGTACAGTTACGTAAGAACTTACCGTAACAGTAGATCTTCGAGAACAGCTCTTGCAGCAGGTTACACCATTAGGACTGAAGCCGGCAGGCACCAGGACCCCACGGGAAAAATTCTAGCTAGCAGTATCCAACGGGGACCGCCCCCAACGTCAGCCCCTCCCACGCCAGGCATCACATAAAAGGGGTGGTCCCCAGCATCCCCAGTTCTCGTGCCGGAGACTCCCAGCTCAAGTGCGACATCTGAAGGGGAGACCGAGGATCTGCTTCCAAAGGAAGGTTAGAAAAAAGGTGTCAAAGTACGCTGTAGCCTAAAAACTAGGTCAGAAGACTCAACCTCCAGAGGGGAAGGTGGGAGGGGAAACTACCTGCTGCAAGAACTGTTCTCGAAGATCTACTGTTATGGTAAGTTCTTACGTAACTGTACTATCTTACTTTGAGAAACAGCTCTTGCAGCAGGTTACACCATTAGGACTGATTCCCAAGCAGTAAGGGAACAATTTGCTACCAGAAGGAGGGTAGGAGAGATGACTCAGACTTCAGGACAAGAATCCTTGAAGGACTGCCAAGTCGAATCCAGTTCTACGCCTAGAGGCAATGTCCAAACTGTAGTGTCTGATGAAAGTGTGCACAGTGCTCCAGAGTTGCTGCACACAGATGGCTGAAGTGGAGACATTTCTGAGTGCAGCGAAGGTAGCCACCCCTCATAGAATGACCCTTCACCGGTCCCGGTAAGGGTTTATTGCGCTTCTGATAACAGAACATAATGCACTTGACCAACCATCTGGAAAGCGACTGTTTCGAAACAGGAGCACCGAACATCCGCTGTGCATAGGAAACAAAGAGCTGGTCCGACTTATGGTAGGCTTTGGTTTTGGTCAGATAATATCTGAGACATCTGTGCACATCTAGAATGTGCAACAGGGCCTCCCCCCTGTTACCGTAATTCGGGTAATACACCGGCAGGTCTATATCCTGGTTGAATGTGACCACCGAGACCAGTTTGGGAAGAAACGTAGGATTTGTTCTTAAGGACACCCTGTCCTTGTGAAAAACCAAATAAGGATCCTTGCACATGAGTGCATGAAGCTCAGAAACTCTTCTGTCAGAAGTAACAGCAGCTAAAAGGAGCCGCCTGTGCTAAGGAGAGACGAGCTCGCAATCCATGGCTGGTTCAAAGGAGGTAGAGTAAGCTGCTCTAAAACAAAGGGGGAGATCCCAAGGTGGAACCGGGTCTCTGATAGGAGGTCTCAGGTGCAGGATGCCACACAAAAAAGTGCATGAAGCCTCTAGCTGAGCTAGAGAGCTATGACCTATCGGTGAATGATACGCTGAAATGGCGCACAGGTGAACCATAATGGAAGAGTAGGCAAGGCCTGCCTTGTACAGAGTTAGAAGGTAGTCTAACACTGACCTCTCTGAACAATCCAATGGGGTCAATCCGCAAGCTTGAGCCCAGATGCAAAATCTGCGCCACTTCATGGCGTAAGTGGAGGGTTTTCTGGCTGCCGCCAGAATGTCTGCAACTTCCCGAGAGACCCCGTATCTCAGGACTGCTATGTCTTTAGGAGCTAGGCATGCAGGTTCAGCAACCGAAGATCCGGATAGACTAAGGAGCCTGCCCCCGGGACAGAAGTTGATAGCTGAATGGCAGAGGCACCGGAGGTTCCTGGGTCAGCTAATGTAATAGAGGGAACCAAATCTGCCTGGGCCAAAAGGGCGCTACCAGAATCAGTGATGCTCGCTCTTGTCGGAGCTTCAGTAAAATGCTCTGGATCAAAGGGAAGGGTGGGAAAGCATAGAGGAATCTGCCCGTCCAAGAGAGGGACAACACATCTCACCAGAAAACACCAGGCCCTGGATCTAGCGAGCAAAAACTGGGCAGTTTTGCGTTGGATGGGGATGCGAAAAGGTCTAATTCTGGTGTCCCCCATCTGCGAAACAGATCCTCTATGACTTCCTAAAGCAGTTCCATTCCTGGACTCTGGCCTGTGATGGCTGGAAACTGTCAGCGACTGTGTTGTCCACTCCAGGAGCGTGCACTGCAATAATATCTGTGCCGTGTTGCAGTACCCAATGCAAACCCTTTGAGCCTCCCTGCAAGGGGGTAGGAATAGTGCCTCCTTATTTGTTGAGATAGCACATCACCACAGTATTGTCTGTTTGAATCAAAAAGAGTACTGGGTGGAATGTCCGTCTGGAGATGCTTGTAGGGCATAGAGAAGGCTCTCATCTCTAGAATATTTATGTGCAGATGGAACTCTAGAAGCGACCATGAACCTTAGGTTCTGAACCCCGTTGAGTTGCGCTCCCATCCGGATCCAGAGGTGCCCGTGGAAAGTGTCACTAAAGGAGGTGGCGCCGATAGAGGGACTCCTTTTGAGAGATGGTCAGGACGAGCCACCATGCCAGTCTCGGATGGCGGCATTCGTGATCTGGACTGGATGCTGCATATGAACTTGCTTCTGGTCCCATTGAACCCGCAACATCCATTGGGTAACCGCATATGGGTTGGGCTAGGAAAACGTCGCAATGGCAGCCGCCATATGTCTGAGTAGGAAAGAATGGTCCTGGTGGGCACCGTTGTCTTCATCATTGTGTCCCATATGAGGGATCTGATGTGTTCCGCCCTGTCTGAAGGAAGAAATGCTCTCCTGGTGGTGGTGTCCAGAACTGCTCCAATAAATTGCAGAGTCTGAGGCAGGACAAGGTGTAACTTCTCCTGGTTGATGATGATGCCCAATGATTAGAAAAGAGAACAGGCATCCTGAATCATGAACATCAGGGCCTCCCAAGAGGGTGCCATGAGGGCCAGTCGTCTAGATACGGAAAAAAAACATAGTGGCCCTGCCTCCTAAGAGTTGCTGCCACTGACTGCCATGCACTCGTAAGCACCTGAGGTGCGTGAAGACAGTCTGAGCAGGGAGGTTTAGAACTGATAGTGGCATCCCAAGAACTTCGAAGCACAGAAACCTTTGATGCGTTGACGTCGGAGATGTAGGTAAGCGTCCTGCATGTCCAGCGGCAGCTAGCATGCAACTTCTTTGAGCATGGGGATGAGACCAGGGTAGGGTCACCATGCGGGAAACGTTTGTATAGCACAAAGCGTGTTGAGATCTTGAGATTTGAGATTGGGCACAAGTCCTCTGTTTTCTTTGGGACCAGGAAGAAATGAAGAATAACCTTTCACCTTTCTGGTCTGGTGGAGCAGTACTCTATGGCCTCCTTGTCCAGAAGGGCCAAGATCTCCTGCTGGATGAGCAGAGCATGCTGACCAGTAACAGGAGAGCAGGGGAGGTCTGGGCGGTGGGTGGCCGAGGAACTCTATAGAGTGTCCTCGCTGTACCAACTACTAACACACCAGTTGGAGGTGATCCTCTGCCATCCCAGAAGGTAAAGGAGATGCGACCCCCGACCTTTATCCTTTGATCCAGAGGAGGGGCGAGGGCTGGGAAGGAGTCATACTGTGGTGGCATTGGGTCCCGTGGGCTGGGCTGCCTTGGGATGCTTTGAGCCCTGGCCCATGGGGTATCTGGCTTGACCTTTGCGACCAAAATTGCCCCGGGGTTGCTGGCCGGAACGTGGCTGTTGCCGTTGTTGCCTGCCGCGAAAACGGTTCTGGTTCCCCTGAAAGGAACCAGATTTGGGCCTGTACAGTCCGAACTGCCTTCCCAGCATCCTGTAGTTTGGTGATGACCTGTTCAGATTCCTCACCGAATAGGATATTCTTCTGAGCGTCCGGGGTGAAACTGGAGACTTTCAACCAAGAGTGTCTCCGAAGACAAGCGCCAGTAGCTGCTCCCCTGGCGCAGAGTCCGCTGAATCATAGCGGCTCGGAGACCTGGATCCCCACATCCGACCCAGTATGAAGGAGGTTGAGCAGCTTCTCCTCTTTTTTCACCATCCGGAAAGTCCTTAAAAGGTCTTGGCCCCTGCTCCAGAGGCGTTTTGAAATTGCACCATGTCGTGAGATAATTCAAAGACCTTATCGAGGCATGTAGCAGCCGCACGCATCCGTCTTCCCATAGAATCTAATTGCACATTCTTGGTCGGGAGGCTGGGTACTCAAGTGTTGCAGTCGATGAGACCAATCATGAAGGCACCCGTAATGACCAGCGAGGTCTGCCAGGGGTTGCTGTGCCAGATACAGGTCCTCCATAGGAGTCTGTAAAGCGGTCAGCACTTCTTTGGAACAAGGGCGCATCAGTGCACCGGACGCCTCAAGCTTCTGTAATGATGCCGTGAAGGTGTCCACTAGAGGTGGGACCACCACAGGCTTTGGGTCCTTCTGCTGAAGGTAACGGGCAAGGCGTTGTCTCTCCGGGGTTCAAGTCTTCAGTCTCCCATCCCTTATTCTCCTGGATGTGCCTCATGATTTCGGAGAGATCATCCGGTGGTGACCTTGGCTGGTCTCGTGGGTCTGGTGATGGGGGACTATGGGGATAGAGACCTGGAGGGGTATCGGATGTATCTGGTCTGGAGTCATCCCCCGGTGGGTGTCGTCTGTCCCTGGGTCATTTAGGGCTCGGAGACCCAGAGGGAGACAGTGATGGGCGTCTTTTTCTCTCTCTAGATCTGCCCCTAGGAGGTGGAGTGGACTCCTGAGGGGTCGGGGGTCTTGAGCCTTCACCCTCCCAAGGAGGGGTGTAGGTGGTGGAGGTGGAAGAGGCTTACTGGGGACCACTTCCTTTCTGATGGTCTCCCACCAGAAGGTGAACAATTCTTTCACCTCCTGAATGTTTTATGCCCAATAGCCGGGCCGGCGTCGGTGTGGGTCTGTCGCTGGGGTCGGTGCTCGGGTCCTGGGGAACCACGGATCCATCAATGGCTCCCAGGCGAGCCAGTGTCCTCCGTGCTGCTCGTCTGGTGCGTCCGGCAGCACGGCAGCCTCCTCTCTGAGGACTCCTGATGTCGGTGTCACCTGGCGTCGGTACAACTGCTGCCGGGTCGGGAGTCTGTTTTTCAGGTGTCGGGTCAGGCACCTTTTTATTCTGTGATGTCCAAGCTTAATAGGCGTCAGATCCTTGGTCTTCCTTTCTGGGGCCTTGGGAGGCTGGGAGGCGAACCTGAGGTTGGTGTCCTGATGTCGGCCTGATGCACCGCTAGATTTTGAGGAAGACTTCTTATGTTTTCTGAAGAGTCAGGCCTGGAAGAAGAGTTGGGTACCGGTGGGTCTTAAGCAGGAGCAAGGAGGCTGAAGAACCCCTGAGACCTTACCTTAACTGAGGGAGGTTGGGAGTGGGCCGGGAAGGAGAGCGGTTGGACTGCATAGAGCTGGGCTGGCCCTGGATTCAGAGGTCCCTGCTGGGATCCCAACCTACCAGAGTCCAGTACTTGTCCCGTGCTTCCGGTCTTATGGAAGAATCCCCTTTGGAAGAGGTCTTTATTCCATTTGTGAAAGTTTCTCTTCAAGAAGGAACCCCTGAAGAGGAGCCTTTTGGTGGCGGATCCTGGTCCTGCTATTAAATTATTGGCAGATGGTGCAGGCCTGGGTGTGCGTGTTCCGGCCCAGGCACCTCACACAAGCGAATGATGGTCAGTGAGAGGGGATCTGCTTGCTGCAGGTGCACTTTGAGGGGTGTCCTTGAGAGAAGGAATTGCAGAATAGACATAGATTTGTTTTGTAAAGATTTTGCGTGTCGTGTCGTTGATGCAGGCATCCGTGTGGTTGATGCTGGCGAGTGAGGTGGGGAAAAAAAAACTGGGATGCTGGGGCCGCCCCTTTGCATGATGCCTGATGTTGGGGGCAGTCCCTATGGATCTGCTAGCTAGAATTTTTCCGTGGGGTCACAAGCCTGCGGCTCCAGTCCTAATGGCGTGAACCTGCTGCAAGAGCTGTTTCTCGAGTAAGATCGCGTCCTGCAGATCAAGTGATGAACAGAACCACGTTTCGCTCCAAGGATGGTGTGATCTGGGACAGAGTCACCATCCGTAGAGGCCGTGACCTGAAATATTGATTTAGGTAATGCAGATCTAGAATGGGGAATGCCAGCCCCACCGTCTGCTTAGGCACCAGGAAGTACCTGGAGACAAAGCCTGGGTCTGCTGGAGGGATCTGCCACTAGAGCTACTGCCTCCTTGAGGAAAAGAGCTGAGCGGCGTCGTCTCTGAAAGCCAACAGTCTGAGCAGCTACTGATTCCTCCTGAGGGCTTGGCTTAGCATGGAGGGTACTAACGAATTCACAGGCAGTCCTAACTGACCACTTCAGAACCTACAGTATCTGTCTGTGGTGACAACCAGACCAGGCTGAAAGAGTGGCGGAGCGGACCCCAATAGGAGGACCCAGAGCTAAGCGTGATGGGACCAGGATGGCAGCCCCCCCCCATCACTAAACAAATTTAGAGGAGAGAATCAAAGAACTGAACCCCATCCTCTTTATGGGCCTGTTAGGAGACCATACTTAGTCTAAGTACCAGAAAGCACAGCCTGCTAACTGTACCTTGAAGAAAGTTTCCAGAGTCTCAGAGGCAAGAATGCAGAAAGATTTTCTTTTTTTCTCTACTGGCTCTTGCCCAAGAACTCTTTGGCAGAGGTAAGCGCCAAGGTGGCACTGGACTGCTCAATGCGTTGAAGGTGACCAGCCACTCCCGGCAGAACAAGTCGGTCCCAAGGAAGAGCACATCAGGTAATTTATGCTGGGTATCCGTTGGAAAGGAGAAAAGCCTCAGCCAAACCCTGCCACGAGAAACAACTACGGCAGCCATCGAGCAGACACAAGAATCCCCAATATCTATAGCTGTCTGGAGCTGCTGTTTGACAACAGCTCAGCCCCTAATCCAGACCTGCTTGACTGTGATCTGCATGTCCAGCGGTGAGATGCTGGAGAGACCTTGTCCAACGACCCCCAGAAGGGCGTGAGAGAAATGCGCGTGAAGACTGCCAAACTTACAATGAAGGCCCAAGGAGGAAACGCATAGACCTTCCCACAGCTGAATGGTCCATACTTAGACTCTTTATCAGGAGAGCCAGTCAGTGTCAGCAGAAACTGCCAGTACACCTGAACACAGAGAGACAGTCCACAAACTCTTGGCACAGAAGGTACTCTATTAACCCTACAAAGAGACACCACATAGAGCACCATGCCACCGAGCCATTAGGCAAATGGAAACTAGACAAAAGGCAGAACACTGCATTCTAAAACGGTCAACAATAGTCATCAATCACAAGAAAAGTCACACGTTGAGATATCACCCTCTCTTGAGGATATCGAGTGAAGGGTACTCGCCATTTTCTGAGATAGGCTCAAAGGCATCCTATAGTTCAAGATGAAAGAAAAAATCCTTGACATGAAAGACCACCCTCAATCTCTAAACCTATAATTTAATTCATCATCACCTGAATGAAATGCAAGCAGTAGCATCTGAATCCAAAATCCAGAATAAGCAACCTACCGCCCATATCACCGCAAACACCGGCAAAAGTAACAACAACAATAAAAGCAATGTCAATCTATCTTCATAAAAAACCCCTCCACAAACTGCAAAGCGTGATTCCACACAACAAAAGAAAACAACTAAGAACAACAAATATCACCCACTCTAAAACAAAACATTAGCCAACTCCAAAAAGTAACTAACCTAAAATGCAAATACACCTACAAATAAAATTTAAAAAAAACAAAACTTACAAAATACTCCAACCAAATAATATTGACATTTAACCAATTACCAATAAATATTTTAAAAAAAACACTATATCTCTTTAAAACATCTGCCAAACATAATTAATTATAGAACTATGTGCTTCTCCAAGTACCACTAAAACTGCACACCAATTCACTTCATTTTACCCGTCACTAAAAGTACAAAAACCTATAAAATACCAACTATTTACCAAAAGTACTTAAATATACAATTTTATCTAACCTACTTTTCTTCATCAGAAACTATATCTACTAATTCCATCTAATTTTAAACTGCTAAACTGAACCAATCAATGCAAGCCACTAACTCTAAAAATAAATACAAAACAAAATCAGAAACTTGAACTCCTAATCCCCAAACAACCACAAAGAATAGAAAAACAGCAACTCTAAGAAGATATAATTTAAACTTAACCCTTTGAAACAACATCTATTATAACATAATAATCAAAACCAGAAAACTCAAAAATACCAATTTTATAGATTTAAATTTCAATTAGCTTTGCGTAAAAGAAAAACCTATGCTTTCAATGTACATTTAATCACATATACAAAACCCAAATTCAGTCTGCAACAGCCCAAGACTAAAATCCATCCCTACTTAAAAAAAATCAAAAATCTCTGAAAAGTAAAAACCAGAAACTCACCTATGAAAACTGCAAATACAAAAAGTACACCAGTCTACTCCAAAACTGAAATCTACTATATTCTCCAAATATTATACATAAATACAGCCAGAATAAATACAACCTACCTAGTATAATACTTTATATAATATGAAAATTTTATATACCCCTCAAAAGTAAACCCCTACCCCAACATTGAAAAGACCCTATCTTATTGGAAGTAATAAATACTAACCCAATCACTCCCTATTAGTACACATCATCCAAGCCATTACACATACACTGCTGACTATTTAATTCTCACACTACTCTGTAAAAACCCTACCAACCTACAATTTGAACTAACCACTAAACTTAAATACCCAAGAACAATAACAAATAAAGAATAAACAAACCACACCATAAATGTAAATAACTAAATAACACAATTTCCCCTATCACTTAGCCTCTCCCCTAAATAATCAGAAACTGCTTATTTCAAAATTACTACTACCTGCATGCTCTATATTAAATACTAGGAGCGGGTGGTGGGGCTTCGGTGGTGGGGTGGGGGACACTTAGATCACCAGGGATATGATCTTGGGGTCACATAATGCAGCCCGCGATCGGGCTTAGCGTCCACTGGACCACCAGGGATATGTTCGGGGTGGGGACACTTTGCTGCCCGCGATCGGGCTGGTGGGGGGTTAATTGCTTTCGCCACGATCAGGCCAGTCGGGGAGGGGATTGTTATGCTTTTGCCTCGCGATCGGGCCAGTCAGGGGTGGGGGATTTCTTACACTTTTCCAGCGATCGGCTAGGGGCGCCGGTCCCCGACAGCTGCTGCCTGGCAGGGCGCCAAGCACAAGTCCTCGGGATCGGCGCACCTGCATGATAATGGCATGCAATGGGGCCATAAATAGATGCAAATGGCCCCTGCACCTTGTATGAATTATGGCCCCATTTGCATGTCACCTTTTGAATATCGGAATTTCCGCGCATGGCGCAATGGTACTTGCGCCACCGCAACCTGAATGCTCCACTCTGACCACTTGCAGTGGCACAAGTTCCACTGCGCCATGCACAGTGGCTGTGGCGGGGTGATATTCAAAGGGTTGCTCAATAGCGCAGCTCCTTTGAATATCGCCCGCCACACTCAAAAACTATTTTGTGCAGCGCAAGGGGCTTGCTTGCCACAAAATAGCACAGTTTGAATATCCGCCCCATACGCTTAAATCATAGTTGAAATAGGTTGTACTGAAATAGTATTCACTCACTAAAAATGCTGCTTCACTCTCAAGAGCCATATGCTGTCATCTCAACCTCTAGATGGAAACACAGCCTCTATGCGTATGATGTCGTCGAACAGAGGGTTGTGATGTCATATGTAGACAACTAATCAGAGCAGATGACGTCTAGGGGACAAAGATCCTGGTCAGGCTGATCCCAGTCTGCCCCCCACCAAACACATGCATGCACAAAATCATTCTCCCTCTATCTTGGAACGCAGGAACCCAAATTAGAACTTTCCTGGTCAGATAAGGATGGTTGTAAACCCACATGAGAGCTATATGGGGTCACCATTAGTCTGCTCTCCCCACATAAGATGTCACCTGGCTACCCCTCCCAATACACTCATATAAGGACCTTGTTTACAGAATGCCCCACCTTCACATCTGATGCCCATCTCAAGCAAACACTTGTGCCAAGGGTGGACGGTTGTTGGTGGCCAGAGCTGCCTGACTCTACCTACCCACCCAACTGTAGCAGCCTTGTGCTGTTGCTGGCCTGCATAGTCAGGGCAGTGAACTGTCTGCCACGACCTGAGTAACCTGTCACACTGAATCCCTGACTCCTGCTGCCTTATGGCTGATGGCAACTTGTGCTGCAGTGAAGGAAGGGTGGGCGGCTGTTGGTGCCAGATGTTGGCTGTCCCGCACTCCTGGCTGCAGCAGTCACATGGGGCAGCCGGCAGTCAGGGTTGACTTGTTCCTGAACCTGAGTCTCTGGCATTGCAAGTGGTAACCCTACCTTTGTGCTGAAGGCTGGGTGACATTTTGTATGTAATTGTTTTGGCCTAGAAAGGCACTCTGAGCCAAAGCTTATTTCCAGGTGCGACCGGGAGCACAGAAAGTTTTTTCTAATTCAGTTTTTGTTCAACAAAAGTACAGGTTAAAAGTACATAAAGAATCAGCTTCCAGTGCTGCATCTGACTTCATAGCAGTTGTATCATGCACTGCAGTACAGTTCAGAGATGATGATTTTTCCCTAAGACACATTAACGAAATAGCAGTTAACACTCCAGGCTTTACAGCTGACCTCTACATTTCATCAGGTGGCTGGTACCAGACCCTGGGACCCCCACCTTCACTAGAAAATCACTCCTCTTTCTAACCCCAGGAATCCCTCATTTAGTGTTTACACTTTAGCAGTCATCTCAACTGAGAGTGCGCCTGAGAGAATGGAACCTATGCAAATCTTAGAATTTGGAATATAAGTTCAAACTCTGCATCTGTGCTCTACCCGACCATTACTCAGATCCATTTCTCCGTCTGAAGAGCACAGTCACCCCATAGTGAACTCTGGTAATGGCTGCTTCTAGTCAGTTTTATTTCTTTTAATAAGTGTATTTAGTTTAGTTTTCGATTACTCTCGTTAGTTAGGGATTATTTTGTGCATCGCTAGTCCCTCCTGATGGATTCCTAGGAACTAGAGACTACTCTCTTTCTGGCTACGATTTTTTATTGGGCTTTTGAAATTATTCTGAGCCCTGTATTCTGGTATTTTATAGTACTATTGAAGATTTGCTATTATGTTTTTGGAAATGGAGTGCTTTCACGTTTCATTACACTCTGTGCCTTTTCACCCTAATTAATCGGATCCTGTTACAGGAACTGCAATTTCACTTTTGGCACAATTTCTGAGTGCAAGAGCCATTTTCTTTACTGGGCTCTTGTACTACACTGTTTTTGGGAATTGCTTAATATTGTTGTAAAGAATCACTCAGATTGGTATATCTGAGAGACCTTGTAGACCTCATGAGCTTAAAATGGTAAAATTGCTTCCATCTCCTGGCGAGGGCAGGCTGCCATGAGCTATGTTGAAAGTGTCTAGCTCCTGAACACGACTTTGAAAATGAAGTCCTGCCATAATGTTTCCCAAAACCCTAATAAAAAGAAAAAATGAAAAGGAAGCATGCCTTCTCAGTCTGCCTCTGTGTCAGCAAAAAATAATAAAAGGCTCTGAGGGAGTTCCCAGCGATGGTGGAAAGCACGTGTAACCCCTAGGTGGTGCTATCCCAGGGCTACTACCTCTGCCTGCTTGGCTAGTAGCAGGTTAAGGGACCTGAGTTCTGAAAAGGTGCCTCCACCCGAGGTCAGGAGTCGGTGTGGTCAAGCTAACCTGGGCACAGCCCTCCGGGACACTGTAACCACCCTCTTTCCTTACTAGTGGCTGGAACAATACAAAATAATCGCTTTCACAATACCCTGATACACCACACAAGTACCCACACTGTTTGCACTTACCACCAGGACTTTCCTCTGGCCTGGCCCTGGGAACTCCTTGTAAAACAAGGTTATACACAGCAAATAACAGCAGTACAGTACTCTTGCACAAACTGGAACCACAGCCAGGGTAAATGCAAAAGAGTTAGATCTGATTTATTTAAGGGACTTAAACAAGGGAGGGCGTAATCAGGTTAATCTGCTTAAAGGCTGTATCAGTCAAACAGTTATGCATGCACTTCAGGGTCCATAAACAGTCAGACACTCTGGGTATCCAGATGGAGAATGGTGGGCTAGCCAGGAACGTTGCGGCTGGTTGGGGCCCTGTGATGGAAGAAAACAACATGCACAATACACACTATTTGTAATTGAGCCAGAGGAATCAGTTCGTGAAAAGAAACAACAAGACAATCAGATGACACACATTTAGATTAGGCTGTTGTTGCAGGAGCTACCCTGATGATTACTCACGATACCCAAGACTGGACACAGGCTGGACGAAAAATTGAGACTGCAGGTGGTTGATCTGGACTGCCAGGAGAAGCAGGGCCATACGATTTGCCAAGGCGTAGTTTCTGTTCGGCGTGGAACAGGGGCTGATCCCCAGAGCAGGTCTCTCATCGATGGCTTTCTCTGTGCAGCGGGTAGTCCGGCTGGGCCAATGTGACAAAGGCCGAGGCCAAATGGAAACAATTCGGATACTGGTCTGCTTTGGGTTGTGTAATAGTTTCCAGCAAGAGAACATAGTTCACAGTGGGGACCCAAATCATGACCCACTTTCAATACACAGCACATTTACATGTAAGGAAATTCTACTGTACCAGGCAAACTGGTTCTCGGTCCGCGATCACAAAGTCTCTGCAACGGGTTGTGCCTGAAAATAGTCATTTATGGCTAGTGCACCTACCAGTTAACAAAAACTAAATAAATAAAAGCAGCTTGAAATCCTGACTGGCCAATCGCATTCAGCAAAATCTTCGCTCTTCTTCAGGTATGAGCCTGGTTAAAAAAAAAAATCGGTGGCTTTACGTTGCTCACAAACTTGGAATCAGTCCAAAATAATCTCTCTCTCTCCTCTCAGGGGCAGCAGGCAGGCATGTAGCCAAAACTCAGGCCTTTCCATAGAGACTGTATTGAGCTCCTGCTTCTTCAGCTCCCAGCTTAGATCTGATTCGAACTGCAGCAAGCCTGGGAATTTCCCCACACCCAAAAGGTTCGGTTGGCTGATTCATCTGTCAGTCACAACATATTAATAATAATAATAATAATTTTATTTATATAGCACCTTTCAATATATCAAGGCGCTGAACAAGTTAAAATCATACATTCAAATTTCAATACAAAGCATCAAAACACTAAAAGACATTATAAAAATACATCATAAAAACATAATAAATTACAATAAAATTCCAAACATATTGCAATTCACTTAACTATCTAAGAACACGAGCTCCCCTTCAGGTGCAAAAGGCACCAAAAGCCCAAAACTACAATCCCTACAAATTCTGACTCCAGACAGCTCCTGTAGTCCGGCTCCATTTTAGGTCCCACCAGTACTGATTGGTCCAATTCAGCAGCCTCGGCCAAAGTGTTGGGGATAAACAAGAGAGTCCTTGCAGCAAAGAAGGCAGGTTAGACAAACTATGTTATCATTATCACTCTAAATGATTTTCAGCAAATAGTTACATCTTTCAACAGAGCTCCCTCTCAGATTACTTATGACTGCAATCCAGGCAGCTCTTAAAGAGACAGTACACAGAGGCTAGACAAGCACTCTCTGGCAATCACATTTAAACTGCTAAAATGCAGGACACTAGTCTGGCAGTGAGCATTTAGGCAAGCTCAAGGAAAACTTTTCGGGAACCCCCATTTGTAAGGGTTACACATGCATCAGAAGGGTCCATCTCCTCATGTTCCGCAGCAAATAATGTGAAAGGTGACAAGAACAAAGATAAAGCTGCACAGTCATCAGAAAGGCTTGGTAAACATGGTTCAGACATCAGGATGTCCGAAAGGGGAAACCCTGAATCCAGTGATGGCAAAAATAAAAAGAGCCTCACAGCAGACAGTAGAATCATTGTCTGCCATAAAGAAATTAACTCTCTCCTCCTGAACAGAGAAAGGAGCAGGGGCAGATGGCACAGATAAAATACCCTCATCAGAGGGCATATAAAAATGTGGCAATTTTTCCAGACTGCGCTGGCCAAGGAAATGTTAATAAGATACCTGCCACCCCTGTCCCAGGCTCAGGTAACAACCTATCTGCCTGCAGAAGAGGAGGATGAAGAATACTATGTGCAAATGGAGGAAGGTGACCACATGGAACTGGAGAGTGCACCTGAGTAAGATTTTGAACCTCCTCCAAAGTGTAAGGAGGATTACTCAATCTTTTCCTCATTTGTCAGCGGAATGGTTGATACCAACCCCCAAGAAACAGAGAAGGATGAAGAGGATACTGATTTTATGGACACTGGAGTAGCTCTACTAAGAAGAATGTTACTTCCATACATAAACCTCTTCAGAAAACCATATCAAAAATCATGGCTGCACCCATGTCAGCTGCAGCTATCAATCTAAGAACTGAAAGAAAATATCAGGTGGACAAGCAGGCGTGGAATACCTGTATGCCCATCCTGCTCAGCAAGGAGCAGTCCAGGCTGCTGCTTGTAAGAGAGCAAAATCACTATCTGCACAGCCCCTGAAAAGGACTCTAAAAATTAGATTCAATGGCCACAAAGGTTTATGCCACAGCTGCCCTGCTTATCAGGCAGGCAGCTGATTCAACATACAGCACAGTGCCAAAAAGACTCTGGAACACAATTCTGGCCCTTACCGAAAGAACAGATGGTGAGTTGGCATAGGACGTAATTGCTACAGCATGGTCAGCCCTGGATGCCACTAAATGCCACTTCCACACTGGGATGGACACTAATGACCTTGCTGCCAGAGTCCTAGCTTATGCAGTGTCTTTCATGCTTTCTTGGCTTACAACTACCATCCTTTCCCAGGATACTCAAAACAAAGCTATGGATTTCCCTGTGAGGGAAATTCATTATTTGATGACAGAACAGAGGCATACATGAAACATGCATTTGGCAATGCCAAATGTTGTCTTGCTGGCATTGGTAGTGCAGGAGTTAGAGATGCATAATAGGAATGGCAGTGAAGTATGGAAGTGATGCCAACCCTACACCACCTGCAGAGACTGACAGGCACTGAGGTGTGCCTTTGGGTCATCTGCCATAACGCATGCCATTTCATCTCACCCTACACTGTAGACTTGATAAGTGTCGCATACAGCCTTGGGGAGTCGGCCTTATGATCACCCCATTCCATAAGGAAATACGTTGAGATGGGTGCAATATAGGAGAATGGGGTTCACTTTGGGGCTGAAGAGTCCAAAGCACACCTTGATGCCTGTCACAGGCTGCAGGATGGGGGTGGAATGGCATGACCACTACAGCCAACAATCCAAAGTCACACCCGATGCCTGTCAGTCTCTACAGGGTGGGACGTTATGGTTAGAAACCTTAATGCCCCTGGTGTTTCTTGGATTTGCACTTCAAATTTTCAACATGGGCTTTCTGTGACCCCACCCATGAAAGCATTTGGGACTTCTGCTCAAGAACAGTGGCATTGTGATTTTGTTAATGTGTCCCAAATATTGATTTCCCACAGTGACCACGCCATTCTGCGCCAGATGTGCGGAAACACATTTTGGGCAGGATGGAAAATGACAGCTGTATCGTTCATAAGGACCTATGAAGAAATCACAGTGTTGAAAGTCTGGAGTGAAAATATTAAAAATTCTCGAAGTTATGAGCGTGGAAAGTGCGCAATGCACGTCATAACACAGTCATTTCATGGAATTTGCTAATGGACCAGGGTCCATTCCAATCCCTTGCAAAAACACAACCTCAGCCCCCCATTTTTTGTCTATGTGCAATTACGGAACAAACTGTTGAGAGACCAAGATTTATGGGCCAAGATACAAAACACACAGAGCTCCCTCGAGGAGGTCCCTTTGGTCCTCTCTGGGGTAAGAGGTGTCAGACTCTGACAGGGTGCTATAAGGTTTGATGGGGACTTTGGCATCAAATTTGGAAATACTCAGGGCCAAATGGGAGGGAGACCTAAGAGGAAACCCTAACAGAGGCGAATGGAGAGAAGTCCTCTAAAAGGCATGCATTGTACAGTCAACAATCAGATAAAGGCCATACATTACCACATTTACACAGAGCACATTGTGCATGAAATGGCAAATACAGTAGACCAATACAATCAGACATATGCCTTAAATACAACGCTCTCCAGGGACCTTTATACATATGTTGTGGTCCTGCCAAGAATACTGCCCTTCTGGAGAGGGGTCACGGAGATAATGTGCTCAATCCTGAAAACAGATGAAAGTGTGGGTCTGAGTGAAACCATACTAGGCCTGCCTGGGCCATCAAACTTGGGTGAAACAACAGACCACCCTCTGTGGCACTTGACCATAGCAGTGGGGAAACAGACCTTGTCCCACAATTTTGGGGGGGGCTCTCCACCCATGGTGGGGAATGGGCAACTAGGCTCCTGCATTGTGTGAAAACTGAACACATCATAGTATGGGACCCAGGGTAGGGAAGAGTTATTTCAAAAAATTTGGGGACCTCTTGAAAAGGCACTATTAGCACCCTGGTTTCCTCTCATCTGATTCCACATACACTACTAGGGACTTATAAAGGCATGAATGGGCCCAATGGTTGAAACAGTGGACAACCTGTGAAATCTGAAGTTAACCTCTTGATATTTATTCCATTTTCAGATCTAGTGCATTTGATTCATGAAAGAATATGTTTAATCACATAGCTTGGAAAATTCAGAGTTAATCTGATGACTGAAGTGCTCTAGATAGAAAGATGAGGCATTCACATACTGTATCAGACTAATGGACTCTGACGTATGTGTGATAACAATGCTTGACTTGATTAACTTGTGAACCTGCTGAAAATCGTTAAATAAAGTTTAAAAAAATTGTTGAATTTGTTCACCAAATTTTCAACATAGGCATCTTGGGACCTCCGCTCATGAACAGTGTCACTGTGATTTTCTTAATCTGTCCCAAACATTGATTTCCCACAGCGACCACGTCATTGTGTGCCAGATGTGTGACTTACATTTCGCCAGGAAGTGAAAAATGACAGCTGTACTGTTCATAAGGAGGTATGAAAAATGGCAATGTTGAAAATCTGGAGTAAAAATATTACAAATTCTCGAAGTTACGAGCGCGTGGAAACTGTGCAATGCATGCTTCGTAACACAGTCACTTTGTCGAATTTTTTCACCAAATTTTCAGCATAGGCATTTTGGGACCTCCGTTTATGAACAGTGTCACTGTGATTTTCGTAATGTGCCATGAACATTGATTTGCCTACAGCGGCCGCACCATTGTGCGCCAGATGTGCGAAACACGCTTTGGGCAGGATGTGAAAATGACAGCTGTACTGTTCATGAGGAGGTATGAAAAAATGGCAACGCTGAAAATCTGAAGAGAAAATATAAAACATGCTCAACGTTATGGCGTCGCGTGGAAACTGCGAACGCACGTGCTGTAACACAGTCATTTTGGGGAGTTTTCTACCAAATTTGCAAATATAAGCTTTTTGGGAGCCCATCACATGAATAGGATACTGTCATTCGTTAATCGGTCCCAAAAGGTGATTCCGCCCAGAGGACCGTGAAATCACCTTTCAGGACTGAGTAACAAAATGACAGTGACTGAGTTCATGAGGTGGGGTTGCAAGAACCCCATGTTGAAAGTTTGGAGCCAAAAGTCGCAAAATGGCCGCTGATATCCACGTAAGTTGAACACCCCCACTGATGCCATTATACAGATTAACGGCATTTCTTCAGTTAGTGGTCAGCTTTGAAGAGTGCAGACATGTTCCTGCTCCACCGAAGATCATCGTGCCAGACTCTGGAGGCAAGTATGGGGTGAGGAGGGTGTGAGGAGGGGTGCACAGAGGGTGGGTGCGGTTGGGGAGGGACCACAGCGAGGGACTGTTTTCTTTGTTTCAGGTAATAATGAGAAAACACAGTGGACCTTTTTCTTTTTACAGGTGTAAGAAAATGTGTTGGGCACACTGGGGTGGGCTCCTAGTGTGTCCCATGAGTTTGGGGTGATGTTGGCCACATTGGGGTGGGCTCCCAGTGTGGCACACACAATGGGGTGGGTAGCAGGAAAATGCTGATGTGATTGGCTTTTGAACATGGAGGCACACTGGGGTGGGCTCCCAGTGTGCCACACAATCTTGGGGATTAACCATGCCGACAGGGGATTGGGCACCCCAAAGTCGGCTTGCTGGGGACTGTGAGAGGTGGATGGCGACAGCCGCACCGTGTTTATTGAAATGTTACACCAGGCAAGGCATGCCCTGCAATGACAGGGAGCTCCTCATTGCAGCAGCGAAATTGTTTCAAGTTGGTGGCATGCTTTTGCAGTGTTGTCACACAGCGTGCTATTTCATTCGTGCCACAGAGCCCAGCCTGAAAGCAGTGGCGCCATTGGCCACAACACGACCACACCTCCAAAACCTGCTGCTCCACTCACAATATGTTGTCTGTGCTGCACTGCACGCAAGACAACATAAAAAGTGGATGAATACAAATCCACTAATGAAAGCAACAATGAGAAGGAGAAGGCTTCTAACCTCCTACAGGTCCTACGGAAGGGAGGTACAGGCAAGGATTACCTCCCAAGAGCCTATACCTCTTACAGCCCCTATGATGGACTCTAGGCATGTGCATTAGCATCGACGCTGATGCACATGCCTGGAGTCATGGTTTTGATTTCTAACATCAGATAAAACATGTCAGAAACAACACATTTTAATAGCACACTCAGTTTCTGGCACTTAGGGCACTATCTACTTTTGGGAAATGGCTTTTTCTGATATAAGGTAAAAAAAAGATTACACTACAAATTATAGTGTGTTGGGGGCAGACTGGGTGGGCCTGGCGGTCCTTTTCTGCTGACAAAAAAATTCTCTGAGTGCCAATCACAAGGGGTTTCTATATGGGAAGGGCAGAAGGGCCTCCAGGCACAATGCTACAGCTCCAGCACCTAAGCCCCTGCAAAACAAAACCCCTGTCAATTCTGCCCAGGCTGCCCAACCATTGCCAGTGTGGGGAAGATTAGCTTACTACTTCCAGGAATGGGTAAACATTACGCATACAAGTGGGTACTGGAAGAAGTGCACCAGGGGTTGTCTCTGCTGTTCAAGCATTTTCCAGAACTGCAGAAATACAAATGTTTTCCAGCTCACTCTCCCATACAAGAATTTTGCTGGAATTGGAAGTAAAAAAACTGTTACTATCAAAAGCCATAGAAAAGTCTCTGCTTCCCAGAGGACAGGAGCATATTCTCAAGATACTTTCTGATACACAAGGAACATGGGAGGATGATGACCCATTTAGAGCTCTGACTTCTGAACAAGTGTTTAAAGAAAGAAAATTCAAGATGACCACACTAAGGACAGCGATTCCATACTTGCAGACAGGTCATTGGCTGGGATAACTGGATCTGAAAGATGCATATTTTAAAATCCAGTCAGGCTATCACACAAGAAATATCTCAGATTCAACCTCGGGCGCTGCCAATTTCAGGTCACAGTTCTTCCTGTTTGTCTCACTTCAGCTCCAATGATTTTCATGAAGTGCCTAGCTGTGTGGTGGCAGCACATCTGAGAAAACAAGGCGGTGATTTTCCCTATCTGGATGACTGGCTAGTCTCATGGGAAACAGGACAAGAAACAAGGTTGGTAAACTGTACCTTGAGAATTATTTATCCCCTCCGTACTTCTGGTGACCCTCACTCCTTCAGGCCCCTTTCTAAGTCCTCACCAGCCCTACCCGAGCTCCTTCATCTCACAACGCAGCCGGTCTCTGGGATATCCCAGACATAACCCTTCGGCAGGTCCCTCCTCAGAGGGGAAGGCACCAGTGTGGAGTCCAGTGCACTCTTCTTCAGTAGGGCCCAGGGATGCTGCTGAGGGAAGGAGGCCCATAGAAGGCACCAGAGGATTTGGGATGGAGAGCCGTCATCCGCGGCCACCAGTGAGCAGTATTTCCGGTTTTCTATGTTCCTTCATGGCGCCTCCTGCAGCACCCCCAGTTTCCACTGGGGCCGCTGCTTGAGCGAGGCAGTCCCCAATCCACCCCAGGATAGGAGAGCAGTCCTTCAGACGCTCAATCCTATCCTCCCCTGCCGACCCAAGTCCGCTCCTGAACCCAGGTTGCCGGGCGTGGTTCGAGGTAGGCGCCAGCGCCTCAGCCCTCTGCACCACCAGGCTGGCCCCTAGGATTCTTGATAAACCTGCAGAAATCCCAGCTACAGCCTCTTCAAGTAGTGGACTTCATAGGAGTACAGCTAAACATCCTACAGAGGAAAGCTTTCCTCCTGCATGCCACAATTACAGCTTTGATAGAAACAGCAGAGTCTTTCACAACAGGTCAGCCAAGACCTGCAAGGGACTTTCTGCAATTACTAGGACACTACGGTCCGTATCCGCAGCTGTGGTCCACAGACCAGGTACCAAATAGAGATTTTGCAAGCACAAAACTGACACTGGGTTTGCAGGTGAAAGAAATACTTTAGTCAATAATTGCGAAAGCACCCGCCCGGTGGCACTGAGGGCTGAGGCACTGGTGCCTTACCTCGGCTACGCTGATGACCCATGTTCGGAATGAGCACAGGCCATCGGGGTCGGCAGGAGAGGAGAAGGATTGAGCGCCTGATGGACTGCTCTCCTTCTCGGGGAGGGGTTCTGATGGTCAAGCTTACTGCTCCCTGGCGAAGGCTGGAGGACAGGGCCATACACAAGCTGGAGAGTCGGGCCAGACGCTTGGAGGAAGTGCATGCAGAAGCATGTGCGCCCTCCCCTCCGCTGGTGACACTGCATGGTCCAGACTCCTAGGAGAAAAACTGGAGGAAATAGACTGCCGTGTAGGATGGCAGAGGAGACCTCCATGAATCCGCCCCAGCTACCATGCTGACTGTGTATATCCGGACTTGGTGGGGAGTTGGGGACCCCCACCGACCCCCACCAGGGGACAAGCCCTGGGGTCAGGTCAACGTTGGTTGGAAGATGCGGGGGCGGGGCTGGGGATGCCCTCCTGAGATAGCCGGCAGTGGAGAGAAAGCATAACTGAAAAAAAATGCGCAAAGTGCTAAAACAGACAGTACCTGAAATATACAGAGGTCACCCAAGGACAGCACTGCACTCTCCATATATTTCAAGTACTGTCTGTTTTAATACTATACAGATAAAGGAATAATGCACAACAGGGTGTGTGTCATGCTGGGATAACACTGCGCCTGGGGTGGTTGGGCATGAGGCCGCAGGCCGAGTGCATCCAACATCCCAGGTGTGGGTTATCCCAGCACCACACACACCCTGGAGTGCATTATTCTATTATACAATAGCTTGTTGTTATATACAGGAATAAAAAAAAAATTTAAAGATGTTTTGTTAGTGTGGAAAAATATTTTTGTTTCTTAAGAGAAGATGAAAACAATCATCAAGTAGCAAAGAATCAAGTGGCTCTAGTGGCAAACAATCATCAAGAGGTTCACAGTGCTGAAACTAGACCTGTGGTGTTATGCTGGGATAACGCCATGGTTCCAGCTCCAGACTGACCAATCACAGTCCAAGATTCTTTCTTGTCATTGTATAATGCTGAATAAAGTATTTTATCTTTTTCACCTGCAAACCTGGTGTCTGTTTTGTGCTTGCAAGTTCACTGGTTATGTGGTGGCAAAGGTTGTGGCTCAGGTTATGTGGCACAGGTTGTGTGGCACAGGTTGTGTGCACAGGTTGTTTGAGTGGGAGCTGTAGTAGTTGTTTGTTGTACCAAATGAGAGATACCCAGTACCACTTAAGGGACAACTGGTCACAGAGGTGGTATCCACTCAAAGCTAGTGCCAGTGACAAAGGCAACAGTGAAGTGATTAGAGTAGTGGAAAGAAGAAAAAACTTTAGAGAGGGCTTTCCCTTCCTTCAGCAACCACCAACAAGAATTCTTACTACAGATGCCTCACTCCTGCGGTGGGACGACCACCTGTAGGACCCCACAGTGATAACATGGAGCCCCAGGATCCACTGGAACACAGCAGCCTCCTGGAACTCAAGAGACTGCTAGCAGTGCAATCTTTCTCCTCGCAGCTACATGGTCAGTCTGTCCAAATCAGAACAGAAATCACCACAGCAATGTATTATGAAACAAGTGGGAGGAATAAGATACTCTAAACTGTGTACAGAAGCAGTGAGCATCTGGGACCTGGCATATTCCTTAGAAACAAATACATTTGCAGTGTATCTGCTAGGTAAAGACAATGTCCTTAAGCAGAATCAGCCAGGGAAATCATAAATGGACCTTAAACCAGCAGGCTTTGGCCACCGTTTCCAGAAGGTGGAGCACTCCCAATATAGATCTGTTCACCTTTTGGGAGAATGACCAGCTCCCACAGTTTTGTTGCAGACCACCAGTCAGAGAGAGAGTCCCAGAGGATGCCCTCATACTGGACTGGACAAGGAGGCTCCTTTATGAGATCTGCACGATGCCAGAGTCTCAAAATCCCGACAGATGTAAGCCCGACTATATTCTTGATGCAATCATAATACCGACTCACATATTCCCAACAATTGAAATCCCATTTCTCAAAATCCCGACAGAGGATCATCAGTGCGTAGAGAGCCACATTTCAAAAAGGAGGTACAGGGGATATACTGTGCATAGCGTGGTATTACACAAGCAAAAACGGACTGTGAGCTGAAACACCTGCAATGCTTTTAGCTGAATTCCCATCATACCGTGGCAGTCAGAGATAACAAGTTTTGATAGACAGCCTCCTGACTGACCACAAACTGCACAGTTATTTAATTCTTGTGCAAGTTTCACATCCCATTTCACAAAACTGCCACTGCAAACAGCAAGGTTTTTTTTTTTTTTTGATTATTGTATTTTAAAATACAAATACAGCATACAGGCACATGCATGCATTGCCAGATATAGCAAACAGTATAACAGGTCATCACTTAATCTAGTTAAGTACAGTGTCTATCATCTGTTTTTACCACATGGAGGGTCCCTAACAGAAAAAAAGCTCATTTTTAAACACCTTAGGAGCCATTAATGCAGCAATGCTTTGGAACACAGGAGGATAGTGAGCACTAATAACTAATCCATGCTAATTATAGCAGTTCATAGAAAGTTCCACATTTCAGCAGTACATAACACTTACTAAGCAATCAGCATACGTAACCTGTAGCAACATAAATCTGTAGATATTCATAAAACTCTCCCATCCTCGCAGTACAGAACAATGTAAGAGTGAATATACTGCTCAACTTAACTTTAGTTTAAAACCGGAAGCGGAAGTACCCTTGCAGTTTGAAAAGTGCCTCTTATGGTGTTCAAGTAAAAACCTACGGCAAAAGAGACTTTCCCAAGCACTAAAAGTGAAACAGTCGAGCTCCCTGAAGGCTGTAAAGACAGCCCTATATTGGATCAAAATAGTGCACCATTATAAATTCAGGTGCTCTGGCATGATTATAGCTCTTAACTCAGCAGGACTGAAATAAATTCACAAGCAGTGTCAAAATACCAACAGAACTTATTTTGGGATACCATAACACTCTTAAAATAAATTCTACGATACCTCCGATTAGTAAATATTTCAGTCCGGATTTACACACCCTTCACCCTCCCATCACAGTATTATCCAACTTTAATGAACAATTTCACTCAACAAGAGACAGCATATAGGAATTAAATTGCATTACACAAACCACATTAAGTCCTGTGATTTAGATGAATCAGAGTCCAAACATCGTATTCAAAATACGGATCATAATTTTTCAAAGTCCGGACCATAGTAGGTTGAGTCTTTTCAGGTGTCACCATCATCCAACAGGGTCTCCTCATTCTCCGGTTGTCGATTCACCATCGGTAATTTTTCAGCAAAGAGTGCTGCTGCTTTAGGGTCTGTAAAGCTGTATGCTTTATCTTGAAAACTGAACTGTAAGCGTGCTGGAAATACCAGCGATATTGAATACCTGCTGCCCTCAGTTTAGCGATACCCCATCAAATGCCTTCCTCCGGGATCATGTAGTATATGAATAATCAGGGAAAAAAAGAACTCTAGATTCCCCTATAAAAACTGGTGCTTGTTCTCTTGCTGCATGCAGAATTTGATCCCGTTGGTTTCAGGTGGTAACTGAGAAAAGTATAGTTCTGGGGCCATCTCCACGTGTAGTGGCTCTGCGTAAGTGATTCTATAGGCCTTTGTTATTGGCATGGCATAACCAAGACCGATCGCCTCTGGTAACCAGCATTCCAAGAATGTAATCAAGTCTCCTCTTCAGTACACTCCGAACTCCCAATAGGCACATTAGTGGATCTGGTCAAGTTTTCTAATTGTTCCAGTCGGGTCTTTATCACCACTTGGTCCTTCATCATGTTGGTCGAGACTGCAGGTGCTTTCCTGCCACATGGCTAGCTTCTGCCACTGAATTAGATATTGCGTCCGTCTTTGTTCCACCAGGACCAAGAGCTCCGACTGTTGATCCATTTTTTATCCAGTCTTTGTATGGTTTGAGTTAAGAGATTTACTGCTCTCTGCAAAGACTCAAGCGTGGCGGTTGCTTTCCAGCGACATCTCCAGATTTCAGCATGGCAGGTGAGTTAGAAAGCCCCGCCCACGTTATCTTGCTTTCCAGCACCTCTGGTACAACCCATTTTTGAATTATTTACTCTAAATGTATATCTGATAAGTGAGCAAGTTTAAGTTTATTTTAAACACTCTGCGTCGGGAAAAACATACTTTTAATCGAAATATCTCCTAAATCTAACAGAGCTGCGATAAGGCACGTCTATTCTGCTAGGCTGTTGGCTCCGCCCCAGCAAGGTTTTAAAACAAATTAAAAAGCTTATGGGAGTGATTGTCTAAATATCCCTGGAATTCTTGTGCAAGTTTCACATCCCATTTCACTAAATAGCTACATCTGCCCACAGTTCCTGCATGTATATTCATCCTCCACTCACCCTCACTAAAGGAGCTTTTACTGATACTGAGATGTCTGCTTCCTGCATGAACAATTTACTTAATATCACAGACAGTTTTCAGAAACCTTGCTCAGACTGCCACGGTAGGATGTGTTTGATAGTGAGAGGTCTGCTTCCCACATGATTGCGTGGGAATACAGAGTCAGGTTGCACTGCTATTTTATACACTGTTCTAATACATGGGGTATGCTCATAGGATATATATTTTTTATTTTTATTTTATTTTAGTCTTTGGTAACTGGGTAAGGCCCACTAGGCACACGTGCCTGTTTTCACGGGAGACCTGGGAGCACTGGGTGGTTAAGTGACTTGCTCAGAGTCACACAGTATGCAAGGGAGGTTGTGAGAATCAAGCTCAGGTCTGGTCTGCTGGATGTATCAAGATTGTTCACACCTCGTTCCTCTATCCTCTAGGCTATACTGCCAGCCCAATATGGATAGTTGTACCCACTTGACTGGTTATGAGCAATGTGCTGAGTATCTCACAAGGCTTACCATGCAAGTGGGAGGTGGCTAATTCAAACCAACAGACCGAGGAAAGAATTCTGTCAACACAGGAAGATGCCTTCCTATCCCTAACCAGGAAAGAAAGCAATAAAAATGGCCCATTCTTGGTGACCAGTGCTGCCTTCATTCTTAGAGGAGAGGGGAGGGCTGCTGCGATCCCGATCTAGTTTCAGTCAAGCTCCAGGCATGTAAGACTGCGCTTGTGGTCTGTTTTTGAGAAACGGATTTCAATTGTCAGGAATATATGCATCATGTGTTATGATCACGTCGATAATGCAGAGTCAGTCTAACATCTGTCGGGATTACATACCATACCCTCCTGTATGCCTTTCCACCATTCCCACTCATACAGAAAGCACTCCTAAATCTCAGAAGGAACCTGCAACAATGATCCTATTAGCCCCAGAATGGCCAGACAGGCCAGGTACTCGGTGCTCCTAGTCTTGTCCTGCAAGAATCCAATCAGCCTGCCATTAAGTCACAATCTGTTGGATTTATCCCAGGGTAGAATAATGTTCCCAAACCCCAGGACACTATGCCTGAGGGCATGGTTCTTAGAAGCTAGAATTTTCTGGATTGGCTGTTTCAAGTGAAAGTCCTGACAGTACTTAGATTTCAAGGAAACCTGCTACCAGGAAAGCATATTCCTCAAAGCAGAAAAGGTTCTCTTATTGGTGTGCCCCAGAAAGACAACCCCAGTTGAGGCAGGGTCGCCAATAATCCTGGAATATCTAGTACACCTACAGTCGACAGGCCTATGGCCTTCAGTGTTGAAGGTGCACTTAGCGGCAATGTCAACTTACATATCAGCTGGCAAGGAAAAGTCTCCGCCTCACAGCTCATTTTCAAAAAATTTTTAAAGACCCCAGCCACTTATAACCCCCGCCCAGTGAGGGAACCTGTCGCACCTTTGGAATCTCAATATATGCCTTACCCAGTTTGCTGACCTAAAATATGTCACATGGAAAATCATATTCCTAGTTGCAGTGACCTCTGCTAGGAGGGTAAGCAAATTGCAAGCCCTCTGCATAGAGCTAAAACGAATAATCGCTCACAGGAGAAGGTAGTCCTTAGAACCAACAGGAAATTCCTACCCAACATGGAATCAGAGAAAGAGAGGTTTGCCCTACTGCCAAAATCACAAATAATTATTGTGGTGTTATGCAGCTCTTAGAAGTAATTTTTACAAATAACTCTCTCCATGTGTATCTAAAGGTGTAGTTACTAAAAGCATCGCCAAATGTAACTTTACAGGATTCCTTTCATGGAATGTTGCTGGATTGGCTGCTAAGTAAGTAGGGAGAGAAAAAAATAAAAATAAACAAACAGAGGAAGAGTAAGTATTCCAAACAACAGTTAGAGGCCAGAAAAAAAGACACGATGGGAGTGGTGCAGTGCAGTGGCTGTGGGCAGCAGTCTTCCGGGGAGGCGTTGTGGAGGATGCAGTGTTGTCCCATCTGCAGTCACCTCTCTGGGCTGAGGGAAGAGGTTGCTCATCTCCAGGCTGAGTTGGTCAGGATTTTTTTTTTTGCTACTTAAATTTTTATTGATGCACAGTAAAAATACATCAAATTAATATAGCCACAGTTAAACTGTTACCACAATCTGACGGGAATACAATTAATGATACTAAATTGTCATAGCTAGAGGAGTTCATATAGGATCCATTATACAATGTTCTGTGGAAAAAGTTTCAGATGGTAACTTCAAATGTCCATGCCGATGTAGTCTCAAGGCACTCACAGATCGTTCTTCTCTGGTTTCACATAATTAATTCTGTTATGTACTGTTTATTTATTTTGTACCCTTTTTCAAATTAGACTCCTCTCATCTGCTGCAAAACATTTCCCAGTTTTAAGAAACTATATAAAATCATTGCCTTAAACCAATTAAGGCCCAACAGTGTTACAAAACAAAAGAAAACCAATAGTTAACTATTCAACTGATTCACCAACCAATTTGTTGATTAATTGATTGGTCGACTGATTGGTGTGTGTGCGTAACAAACTCCTCTTTTACCTGCTATGTTGGGATGGGTCTCTCTGTTCATCAATTCCCCACTCTTCTTTGTGTTGGACTTTAATGTTGGCCAGGATTTGTGGGACCTCCTCTCCCACCCAGGGACCACCAGGGTCACTACTATTGCCTCAGAGGTTGCCAAGAAAGAGGAGCAGTTGGACCACAGTGGGCTCAGGAAGGGTGAGGGTGGTGGAACAGAGGCGCACCTCCAGTTGTACCTCCAACAATTTCTATGCCATTCTGGAAACGTGTGGTTTCCTCTATGGAGGCACCTACAGTGGAGACCAAGGAGGATGCTGGGAACCTCCACAAAGAAGACTCACAGGAGGGTGACATGGGACCCCACAGGGGAAGGAAACAACTCCTGGTGGGGACTCCATTGTTAGGAAGGTAGAACTGGTGGAGGAAGGGGAGAGGGAGGTAAGGTGCCTGCCTGGCGCCATGGTTTGGAGGGAGAAGGAGCGATTCTCAGGATCTCAGGAGCAGCTGCACAGGAGGGAGCTGGATGTCATTGTCCACCTAGGGACAAATGACCTGGCTAAGAAAGGGATCAGAGCAGTGCAAGAAGCATTTGTGGAGATGGGAAGGGCCTTAGACAAACAACACACACAGTAATCTTCTTGGAGGTGCTGCCTGTCTATGGCACAGGTGAGACTAGGGTGCTCAACACCATGGGATTCAATCAGGGTTGAAAAACTGGTGCAGAGCTCAGGGATTTGGCTTCATTGGGGACTGGGGTCCACCTGGAGGGATGCAGGCCTATATTGGCGTGATGGTCTGCATCTGTCCAGGAAGGGAACCAGGATACTAGGTGATAGAGTTTAATACTTCATTGGCAAGCATTTAAACTAGCCAAGGGTGGGAGACACTGGAAGGGGCAGGAAATCCTAGCCCCCAAAAAATCAGGGTACTAAGTGAAATAGACACCAACATAGAGATATCAACAGGGAGAAGCGCAAGGGTAAATGAAGAAAGTGACAAATGCAGTAAGGACAGGAATGGGGCAAAAAGGGGTAAAGACATCAAGAAATGGAGGGTAATGAGTACCAATGCCCATAGTCTGGGCAACAAGCTTCCTGAACTGGTGGCCTTGATGGAAGAGGGATGCCTGGATATCGTAGCAGTCACAGAACGGTACACAGAGAACCATGACTGGGATGTTAACATACCAAGGTACACAACCTACAGGAGAGACAGGGAGGGCAAAGGGGGTAGCTCTCTATGTAAGGGAAGGGATAAAAGCAACTGAACAAAAGAGTAAACAGGGAGGAGAGGAGGCACTGTGGGTCACCTTAGAGACTGGAAGTGGCACCACAATCCGCACAGGGGTTGTACACAGACCCCCATGTCAGGGGAGGAATGGATAATGATATAATAGAAGGCATACTTAGGATGGCAGAGAAATACAGGTTACTCACCTGTAACAGGAGTTCTAGGAATGGTATATGTTGTTCATCCACACTGTCTGGCAGGTTCCTGCCGCTTTAAATCTTGCCGGAAGGTCTTCAAGCTGGCTCCTCCCACCCACCCGGTGGTAAAACTCTCAGCTCCGCCCATGACGCCCAGATCTAGCCTGCTGGAAGCCAGGTTGTGCATCGAAGCTGGGAGGTCAGGATCGTGTGGATGAACAACATATACCATTCCTAGAACTCCTGTTACAGGTGAGTAACCTGTATTCTAGGGACATGGATATGCTGTTCATCCACACTGTCTGGCAGACTCCTAGCAGTTCTCCGGGAGAAGGGAGGCAAGCACACCCCTACTTAGGGAATAGAGACTGAGAACGAGTCCCAAAACCAGCATCCCAGCGTGACTCAAGGTCGATGTGGTAGTGTGATGAAGGTGTGTGCTGACTTTCAGGTAGCAGCCCTGCAGATTTCCTGGATAGGGACATCCCTTGAAGCAGCCACCGATGCAGCGATATGGCTGGTAGAATGAGCTCTTATCCTCTGGGAGGCTACATGCCCGCCAACCTATAGCAGAGACCTATGCAGGAGATGACCCACCTGCCTATTGTCTGCTTGGCTGCAGGTCTGCCAGGTGCGACTTCAGCGTAGGTGACAAACAGCTGGCAAACCTCTCCCTGAACTTCAGCCATCGCTCCTTGTAATAAGCGAGCTCTTCTAGGGTCCAAAGTATGGAGCCTATATTCAGCCTCCGGGTGTGATTGGGGTAGAACACCGGCAGAGTCAACACCTGGTTAAGGTGAAACTCCGACACCACCTTCGGAAGGAATTTTGGTGGCCACAGGACAACCTTGTCCCTGTGGAAGACCAGATAAGGAGACTCGATGGAAGGTGCCTGGACTCTCCCATCCTTCTGGCTGACATGATAGCCACCAAGAAGGCGGTCTTCCACGACAGGTGAGAGATGTCACACCTGTGCATCAGTTCGGATGGCTTGCCCATGAGCTTAGCCAATACCAGCAGTAGATCCCACGGAGGTGGAGGTTCTCGCACCGGAGGGGATACGTGATCAAGGCCTTTGAAAAAGCACCCGACCACCTTCTCCTGCGCCACGACTCGCTTCCCGCCCACGCCCGGTAAGCAGAGATGGCTGCCAGGTGCACCTTAAGGGTTGTTGACCAAGCCCTAGCTGAGAAAGGGACCACAGGTAGTCCAGTATGCTTGCCAAGGAACAGGAGGAAGGGTCCAGGCCCTTGCCTGACACCAAATGGAGAATCTCTTCCATTTGAAGGCGTAGCATTTCTGATTGACTCCTTACGGACGCCTCAACGACGTTGAGGACCTCGCCGAAAGACCCAAGGCCTGGAACTCTAGCCGCTCAGGAACCAGGCCGTCAGGTGCAGGGATTGAAGGTCCAGATGGAATACCTTCCCTGACTGACCGAGATCAGGTCCGGGCGGGCTGGAAGCCGCCAGGAGCCTGGAGCTCAGACTGAGGAGATCTGGATACCAGAACTGACGGGCCAGTCTGGGGCTACCAGAATCACCTGCGCCTTGTCCCTCCTCGCCTTAAGAAGCACCTTGTGGATCAAGGGAAATGGGGGAAAGGCGTAGAAGAGGCCCGGGGTCCACGGCCTCGAGAAGGCATCCCTGCAGCAAGCCCTGCTGAGCGGGACGGGCATGAAACAGTCTCAGCTTGCATTCTCTCTGAGGCAAACAGGTCCGCCTGAGGCGTGCCCCAGTGGGAGAAGAGATCTTGTACTACCTCCGGCAGGAGAGACCACTCATGAGACGCAGCCCCATCCGCTTAGGGCATCAGCCAGGGTGTTGGAGGCTCCTGCCACGTGAATGGCGAGGAGATCCGCCTCCAGGCTGCGCACGAGAGACCAAATGCGGAGAGCTTCCCTGCACAAAGGCATGGAGCACGCCCTGCCCTGGCGGTTTAGGTAGTACATGGTCGTGGTATTGTCCGCTTGACCTGAACCACTGACCCCGTAGAAACGGAGCGAGGCAGTGAGGGCTAGATGAACTGCTCAAAGCTCCAGTAGATTGATGTGGCATCGGGACTCCGAGGGGACCAGAGGCCATGCACCTGTGCTCCCCAGATGGGCACCCCAACCCATCAGAGAGGCATCGGTCGATAGAGACACCGTTGGCTTGGGGTGGACAAATGGGATACCCTCCTGCAGATGTGCTGGAACGCCCACGACTGGAGAGCGTTCCACATCCCTGGGTCACTGTCACTAGCTGATCCAGCGGATCAAGGTGCTGTGACCACTGGCTGGCCAGTCCCCATTGAAGGCGATGCATGTACCAGTGGGCCCAACGGACCACGCTGGTGCAGGCTGCCATGAGCCCAGGAGGTGCAGGAAGTCCCGGGCAGGCGCGATTGCCCAACCTGAAATGATTGGGCAAAGGAGGAAGAACAACGGCCCTGTCCACGGGGCCGTGCTCTGGCTCAAAGAGAGTCGAGCTCTGCCCTGATGAAATGTATCACCTGCTTTGGCACGAGTTCCAACTTGGCCTCGTTGATGAGGAGGCCAATCTGAGAGCAATCCTGGAGGGCCAGATCTCTGGACCGCTCCACCTCCGCTCTGGAGGGGCTGCAATCAGCCAGTCGTCCAGGTGAGGTACACCCGGACCCTCGGCACCGAGAGAATGCTGTCACCACTGCCATGCATTTGGTGAAGACCCTGGGAGCTAGGGGAGGCCAAGGTATGGCCCGGAACTCGTGAGGGATCCCTCCGCTCTGAAGTGGAGGAATCTCTGATGTGATGGACAGATTGGGACGTGAAAGAACACATCCTGAAGGTCAGGGAACAGAACCACACGCCTCGTTCCAAGGATGGGATAATCTGAGCCAGGTGACCATCCTGAAGGTCCGAGACCTTAGGAACCTGTTCAGGTCGTGCAGGTCGAGAATGGGCGCCAGCCCCCATCCGCTTTTGGGACCAGGAAATACCTGGACACAAACCCCAGGGTCTGGAGGATCTGCCACCTTCCTGATCACCTCTTTTTCGAGTAGCAGGAATATCGGCTCGGTGGGCCGACAGCGAGGCTGTGGACCCGTGGCCCCGAGCGGCAGCTCGAGGCAGGTGGAGCCTGCTCGAACTCCAGTAGCAGGCCCTTTCCTACCACCTCCAACACCCAGCAGTCCGTGGTGATAGGGACCAGGCGGAAAGGAAGTGAGGAGCTGTCCCCACGGGGAACCCAGGGGAGAGTGCGGCTGGGGGCGACACCCAAACCCGCCACTGGGCAGGCGAGAGGAGGGACCGCCGTGGACCTCCTGGGCTCTTACCTCCCTGCTTCCTACTAGAGGAAGCCGCGGCTTGGGTTTGGGATGCCAAGCCAGCCTGCTGGCCTTGATGCTGGTGCTGTTGGGCTGGGCGTGCAGCAGGCGCAGAAGGGCTAAAGGACTTGTGCTGCTGCTGTCGGTGGCCTTTGTCCTTCTGGGTGGAGGTGACCGAGTCCAGAGTGGCATTGGACTTCTCAATCGCTGGAGGTGACCTTCCACTCCAGGGCCGAAGAGTCGGTCCCAAGAAGGGGCGTCCGCCAATTTGTGCTGGGTATCCACCGTGAAGGTGGATATCCTCAACCATGCTCTGCGGTGCATGGCCATCGCGACCATAACCAATCTGGCACAGGAGTCCCGTCCAGAGCTGTTTGGAGCTGCTGCTTCACCACCACCTACCCTGGTCCCAAACCTGCCGGACCGTGGTCTGCAGGTCGGCGGGGAGATGAGGATCACCTCATCCAGGGAGCCCATGAGGGCATGGGAGAAGTGTGCCATCAGCACGGCCGAGCTGGCCTGGTGGAGGCTAAGGAGGATGCAAGCGTACACCTGCGCCCGGCATAGTCCAGCTTTTTGGACTCCTTGTCGGGGCTTGTCCACGTCCCTAGTGTTCCCGGGCCGGAAAACAGTGTCAGTGACCAACCCTCGGCAGAGGAGTGTTACAAACCCGGGCAAAGAGCGGTGGGGACCGCATACTTCCTGGCCATCCTGGCCAAGGCGCAGGACAGGAAGCAGGCCACTGCCAAAGCTCAAGGCTGGGCCTCGATGGCCTCAGCCACCGGAAAGGCCTCCATGGGTGAATCCCTCGGTCCAGTATCTCCGTGAGGATAGCTTGGCCCATTGAATCCGGGCTTGAGCTGCATTCCGGCGGACTCCGAGATGAGAAGCAAACCCATGAAGGACGATGGGCTTTCGTCCAGTGAGTGGCCCCGGAGGACTCCAGGTCAACCGGCCTGGAGAACAGGGATGAGTCATCGTCCGACTCCGAGGAGTCTGTGAAGAGCTGCCTAGGGCCTGAGCCACCCTCCACCTGCCGAGGATGGTGGGAGTGAGGGTGACCAACAACCTGTGGGGCAGGCCTTGACCCGACCGAGAGTCCTTGGTGGGCGCCCCGATATCAGTTGTGGAGGCGGAGGTTCCACCACAATTAGTGGAGCAGCAGGTTTGACCGAACAACGGCCCAGGCTCGGGCACCTCGACTGCAGCAAGGGTTGTTTCGCCGCTCGGATGACAGCCACTTGATGGCTGGGGAAGGCGTTGGCGTCGACTTGCTCTAGGATAAAGTAACTGCTGCCACATCAGGTCCTCGTGGCGTCGGCGCAGTTTGCGCCAAAACCTCAAGTCTTCGAGGAGAAGATGAGGCAGTGGTGGCACGGCTTACCTCGGTGCCGAGACCGAGACCGCCAATGTCGGCGGGATCGGCTGGACCAAAGAGGTCCAAGACCAAGATCCTCGGTGTTTCCGAGGCGTGCCTGGGAAGGAGCCGGGGACACATGCTCTTCCTCGCTCGGACACCTTAACCGGGACTGCTGCATCAGAGCGCAGGCAGATCCTCGGTCTCCACGAGAGAACGGCGAAAAAGTTGTTGGCTTCACCGTTCGACAGCCCGTCCGGCCAGGTGTCTCGGCTGGCTAGCCCTGACGGGATGCCGTGAAGCCAGTGGCCTTAGCTGCAACCTCGACCAAAGTCGACAGCCGGCTGTCCGGGAAGGGGACCCTCCTGCTCCCACGAATCCGATGATGGGACTTACCCTTAGAATCCTTCTTTTGGACCGAGAGGAATGTCCGATGGCCCTCTCCCTTCATGGAAATGGATTGGCAAAGCTTCTTGAACAAGCTGAATCACGAGGTACCCAAAGAGAGCAGGATAAATGCGCGACAAGGAGGAGGAAGATGCGGCCTGGGCCGCCTCCTCATGAGGCGATCATCTACTCGAGCTGCTCAAGCCGAGCCAGCCGCCCGTGGTAACCGCCCAACAGGCCTCCTTGGCTTTACCGGTGGGTAGCGCTTCTCGGGCGCCCTAGCTTTAACTGGGCAGTGCGGTCCTCCAGGGACGTTGGCCAAGCCGAACAGCATGACTCGCAGGCCTGCGGGTCATGTTCTAGGCCAAGGCAGTAGATGCACGTGGAGTGCGGGTCCATCCTGGACATCTCCTGCCCACAAGGGCATCGCCGAAAACCGGAGTCAATTTGTCCATAGCAGCGCGAGGGAAAAGGAAGACGAAGTCTTGAGAATTTTAAAAGCGAGTTTTGGACGAACGAAGAATTAGGATCCAGTCTATCCATGAAGCGTTAAGGAGGAACAACTGGCGGTAAGGAAGATCGTCATGGCGGGCCAAGAGTTTACCACCCGGGTGGGTGGGAGGAGCCAACTTGAAGACCTTCCGCAAGATTTAAAGTGGCAAGGAACCTGCCAGACAGTGTGGATGAACAACATATCCATGTCCCTAGAAGGGAGATTGTTGATGGGGACCTTAATATGCCAGATGTTAACTGGAGCACCTTTGCTGCAGCCACATCCAAAAGCAGGGCCATTCTTGATGCCCTTCAGGTGGCATGCCTCAGACAGCTAGGTTTGAAACCTACCTGTGAGGGAGCAATCTTAGACCTCGTATTCTCAAATGAGAACAGTGAGAGGATCTCAGACCTAGAAGTGGGTAGCCATTCGGGAACAAGTGACCACCAAACAGTGTGGTTCACGATAAACTCAGCTACAGAGTCAAGCCACACAAAGTGAGGGTTCTGGACTTTCAGGAGGGCTGACTTTGGCAAGATGGGAGAGTGCCTCAGAAAAGCACTAGCAAACAGGCTAGAAGGAGGGTGGAGCAACAATGGGAAATATCAAAACTGCCATCACAGAGGCAACAAGCCTTTGTGAAGCAAATAAACAAATCAAAACAAAAGAAAAAGCCACAATGGCTCTCAAAAGTGGCGGTGAAGGTTAGGGAGAAAAAGATGGCATTTAGGAAGTATAAGGAAACACAGAAGGAGCAGGACAGAGAACTGTACCAGTTAAGGCATAAGGAAGCAGGGAGGGTAGTCAGAATAGCAAAGGCACAAATTGAGGAAAAGATAGCCAACTTGGTTAAGAAGGGGGATAAAACCTTTATAAGTATATCAGGGGTGAGAAAGACAAAGGGAGGGATAGTAAAGCTGAATAGAATGGATGGTGGGTGGGCAGAGAGTGACAGTGAAAAAGCAGGGATACTGAATGAATACTTCTGTTCAGTATTCACAAAGAGGAAGTGGGAGGTGCCTAATCCAATTAACAGAAGCACTCTGGAGAGGAGGTCAATCCCAGTCCTTTCACAGAAGAAAGGGTTCTGAAAGAACTCCTAAAACTGAAGGTGGACAAAGCAATGGGGCCAGATGGAATTCACCCAGAATTCTAAAAGAATTAAGCAGAGAAGTAGCGACACCACTGACTACCTTTTAACAAATCATGAGAGGATGGTGTTGTACCTGAGGACTGGAAGAAGGCTGATGTGATTCCCTTCACAAAAGTGGGACCAAGACAGAGGCAGGAAACTACAGACCTGTCAGTTTGACCTCTGTGGTAGGAAAGTGATGGAATCACTTCTGAAGGAAAGAATTGTTGAGTACCTAGTGGCCAGTGGGGCTCGGACCCAAAGTAGCATGGGTTCACAGTGGGAAGGTCATGTCAGACAAATCTAATTGATTTCTTTGACTGGGTGACCAAAGTAGTAGACCAGGGAGGGCTGTGGACATGGCCTACCTAGATTTTAGCAAGGCATTGACACAGTCCCACACAAAAGATTAGTAGTCAAATTAACCAGCCTGGGAGTGGGTCCCAGGGTGGTAGCCTGGTAAAACACTGGCTGAACAGCAGGACACAGAAGGTAATTGTAAATGGAGTCCATTCTGAAGAAGAGGGTTACTAGTGGGATACCACAGGGCTCAGTACTGGGTCCAGTCCTTTTTAATGTCTTTATAAGTGACATTGCAGAGGGACTGTAAGGAAAAGTATGCTCTTTGCAGATGACACAAAGATCTGCAACAGGGTTAATACACAAGGAGGCATGGAAAGGATGAGAAGGACTTGGCAAGGTTGGAGGAATGGTCAAAGTATGGCAGCTTGGATTCAATGCAAAGAAGTGCAAGTAATGCACCTGGGAAACAAAACCCAGGGAAGATTACATAATGGGGAAAGGTAGTAACAACAACAAAAATGGAAAGGGACCTGGGGGTAATCATATCAGATGACCTTAAGGTTGGCAAGTAATGTAAAAAGGCAGTAGGGAGGGCTGGGGGATACTGGGATGTACAGGAGAGGCATCACCAGCAGAAAACAGGAAGTTGTTATCCCCTGTACAGACAGTTGGTGAGACCCCATCTGGAGTACTGTGTCCAGTTCTGAAACCCCATCTCCGCAAGGACATAGACAGGATGGATGCAGTTCAGAGGAGGGCAACTAAAATGGTGCAGGGTCTGCAAGAGAAGCCATCAGAGGAGAGACTAAAGGAGCTTAATATGTATACCCTTGAGGAAAGGAGGGAGAGGGATATGATAGAAATTTTAAGTACCTCAGTGGAATCAACAAAGTCCAAGAGGTAGCATCTTTCAGAAAAGTGATGTTCAAGAACAAGGGGACACAATTTGAAGATAGAGGCGGATGGCTCAGGGGCAATGTGAGGAAGTATTTTTCACAGAGAGAGTGGTGGATGCATGGAACAGCCTTCCTGAGGAGGTTGTGGGGTCTAAAACTGTGGGAGAATTCAAGAATGCATGGGACAGACATAAGGCAGTTTTTTTTTTGGGGGGCTAGGAAGAAATAGGCTGTTGGTTAAATAGGATCTGCAGCTTATCCTCTAGGTAGGAAATGGGCAGACTAGGTGGGCCAAGCGGTCCTTATCTGCCATCAAAGTCTATGTTTCTGTGTAAAACCTCTGAATCAGAATGGCTTGAATTTATAATGTCATTTCATTTAATTTGTCTACAAGAAACATGGTTACTTTATGAGAACACAAAATAAATGCTTTACAAGGGTTGTATCTGCTTGTAAAAAAAAAAAATAAATAAATAAATATGGTAGAAAGGCTAAGGGCTGGCTATATTTGTAAAAACATCAGTCCATTGCTGAAATCTGTAAACGTTTATCCCAGGAGATTACTATTATTTTTCAAAAGACATCTCTATTAGTGCTGAATGTGAACATCAAGATAGTCAAAGCAGTTTAGTTACTTGATAAGGAGTGATTCTGAAATGAAAAAAAAAATAATGGAGGCTCTAAAATGGAATGATAAAGCCAAACTTATAATAGCTGGGACTTTAATTCAAGTATAACAGGCCACAATAATCTACAGGATACCTCTATCTGTCATTTCTTTAAAGCTAATATAGAAAACACAGCTTAGAAACAATGAAAATGGTAGAAAATTAATATAAATTCTAAAGAATCACAACCTGATTATGCTAAACAGGTGCACCGAATCAGATGGAGAGGAAGTTCCGTTCTATTCAAGTAATGGTAGAAGCATAATTAACTTTCTCACTACTCCAACTCTAGATTTGGATATGTTTAGGAATCTATTGGTAAATAACCGTACAGACAACAATCATGCAACACGTATAGTCACATAAGAATTAGATTCTTGTGATGATTTACGTAATGGGACCCATATAGGGGTGCACAGCTTGAAGTATTTGATAACAAATGTTTAAAATAGATTTTACTATTCAGACTCAAATGAAGAGAGCCTTTTCTCTACTGAAAATTTTACATTAATGGAGCATGTTAAAAGGACAGCTTCCCTCAAAAGGTATATAATGATCTCATTACAATTTGCTAAGTTAATGTCAGTTTTATATACAAAAAGCAAAGGGATAGTATTACCAAGTCCTGGTTTAATCAGATGTGTATTTCAGCAAAAAGTGGCTTAGCAAAACGCTGTACAGCTACACAACCTAACCCATCTAGAAAAATCTTTCACACCTTAATAAAGCCAGAAAACAATACAACTGCATACTCTTAAAGAAAAATAAAATTTCAGGAAGATTCCTGGAGAAAATGTGTAGAATAATAGAAGCTAAGGATTTGTTCTCTTTTTGTGCCATGCTGGCAAATGGTACTCATAATTATGAAGTAATCCTTCAATATTAATTCCTGCTGATAAATGGGTTGCTTATTTCACAAATATATTTTTCAACCCCTTAGCTGCACAAGAACAAAGTGACTTTGAGAAACGTTTAGACTATGAGTTTGAACCATTAACACTAACCTTTAAAGAAGCAGAAGATGCCATCATATCATCCAAATCAAACAAAGCCCCGGCATGGACTGTGTTGTTGTAGATGTTTATAAAGCTCACCTTAATGTCTGGGTCCCTATGTTGATGAATTTTATTTAATTGATGTCTCAACTATAAATATACCCATGATAATTGGAAAATAAATGTAACAGTGCCTTTGTTCAAAAAAGGAGACAAGAAAGAACTAACCAAGATAGACCCATTAACTTGTTAGATGCTATTTCTAAAATATACTCTAAACTTTTATTGAACAGGTTATAATACTGGGTGGACAGTAATAAATTACTGTCCAATCTTCAAGCAGGTTTCAGGCATAATACATCTACTATTGATCATAGTTTCACTCTTGCTTACTTAATAGAAAATACCTTTTATTAAAAACTTAAAATGCATGCTGCCTTTATCGACTTGAAAGCTGCTTTCATTTTCAGACAGAACACTGTTATGGACTGTTATGGCAGAAGCTAATTCATTTGGGGTTTAGCATGATTCTATCAGTCCCTATTGTACAATTATGGTTTAATAACATTACATGCATAAGATATGATACATCAGATAACTTTACTTCATTATTTAGTTCCAGTTGTGAGGTTAAACAGTTTACTAGCTCCATTGCTATTTAACTTATCAACAAAATGTTACTGGGACTGGAAGCCAAAGAGTTTCATTCCCAAATATAATGAATGCCCTCGTCCAGGATTGGCATACATAGATGGCATGATTCTTCTCTTACTCGACCCAGTTGGCGTCAACATACATACGAACATACGGAAATGCCAGCAGATACAGGCCATATGGTCTATGGAGTCTGCTTGAGTGCACAGCTCTCAGTCTAATCTATTGCAGCTGCCCCCCAACCTCTTGCCCGTCCATCTGATTTATCACCCTTCTGCTGATACCCGCTCCCCAGCTTCCCCAGTTTTGACCTTACCTTTGACCCTATTCCATCCCTCTTAAAAGTGCCCACAGATTTCAATGATATCATCTCCTCCGTAGTGCATGCCACCTCACTACCACCCTTCCTGTAAGTAATGCCTCCTCATTTCCCTCCAGTTTCAGACTGTCTCCCTGCCCCTCCCCTTAATATAAACATGTCCTCAGTATGAACTCTATTCATGCCCATTAAAATTTGAAGGTCTCAATCATATCCTCTCTCTCCTTCTATTCTCCAGGGAATACATGTTGAGCTCCCTAGTCTTTCCTCATATGGTTTGTCCCTCAGCTCAAGGATCATCTTTGTCATCCTGTGCTGGACCCCCTCCAATAGATTGATGTCCTTCTTTAAATAGGGTACCAGAACTGCACACAGTACTCAAGTGAGGTCTCACAGCGACCTGTACAGCAGCAGAATGACTTCCTCTCTCTAGAGGATTCCCTGGCAAAGCACCCCAGCATCTTATTAGCCTTGGCCACTGCCTTCCTACACTGCACTGAGTGGTTCATGTCCCCTTTGACTAATACCCCAGATCCATCTCCTCCAATGAAGTGGATAACTGCACTTTACCCCAGCCGGTAGCAATTTCCAGGTTCCTGGCTCCCATGTACATGACTTTGCACTTCTTAGCATTGACCCCAGCTGCCATGTGTCTGACCAGCGCTCAGGTCTTGCCAAATCCTCTTGGAGTACCTACCCCTTCCACACTATCCACCTCTGCCTCGATCTTTGTGTTGTTTGCAAAAAGCTGATCTTACTCCAATCCCATCCGATATGGCAACTATCACCCCATTTCTCTCCTCCCTACCCTTGCCAAGCTTCAAGAACACATTGCCTCTCCCAACTCACCTCTTTTCTATCTGACACCTCCTTTTCACCCCTTTCCAGTCTGGTTTCAGGAAAAACACTCAACCACCACCTCTCTCCTATGACTCACAGACTCCATCCTAACTGGGATGGACAATGAGCAAATTACCTCTGCCATTTTTTCGACCTGGCCAAGGCCTTGACACCGTCTCTCCTCCCTCCTCTTCAACTCATTCCCAGCAGCTGGCGTATCTTCCTCTGTCACAGACTGGTTCAAGGCCTAGCTGATTGGTTGTACCCAATCAGTTAAGGTCTTGGATGCCACTTTTCCTCCTGATTAGCACTGGAGTCCCCAGGGCTCGGTATTAGGGCCCTCCTATTCTCCATCTTCTTAAATGATCGTCCCTCTGTTTGCTCCCCATCCTTTGCTATACATATGTATGCTGATGATACACTCTTTATGCATCTGGCTCATGTCCTGTTGAGGTTACAACCAGCTTACAGCAAGACTTTGACAATGTTAAGCTCTGGTTTGCTAACCATAAACATTTCTCAATGCCAAAAGACAGTCTCTATGACCTTTGGCACAAGGCAGAGACTGTCTGGGCTTCCCTCCCTACCCACTTTTCACACCCTTGGGGACTTTCTTGAGGACACATCCTCTTTCAGGTACTTACGTGTTTGGTTGGACCAACGCTAAACTTCTCTGGACATATTGACGCCATCCAGAATAAACTGCGCCACAAGCTTGGTGCCTTGTTCAGGAACTATAGTTGCATCCCTCCTACGGTTAGACATAAACTTATTCAGAAGATGATACTGCCCATTTCGACTACTGTGACATGGTCTATGGTGCTGCCACTAAGTCCTCCCTGGTCAGACTGGACACCCTCTTTAATTCCTTCTGTTGCTTTGCCCTGGATGCCCCTCGCACCCATCACTGCAATCTTTATTATGCCCTATCTTTCCCTCTTACAAACAGGTGACTTTCCCACTGGTTGGGTGAGCTCCTTCCTACCTCACCTCCTCCTTTATAACACCCCCACCCTCCCATTCCCTTAGATCAACCGACTCCTATACCCTGGTTGTCTCACAGATCCACCCAAATCAGCCGATCTGGTTACTCTCTCACTGCCTCCCAAAATTTGGAATCCCCAAAATTCGCACTCATCCTCTGCCTAATCCATCAGCTCTGCTCTCAACAATTACCTTGCACCTAGCTGCTCCTGCCATGTCCCTCCCTAATTCCCTCATCTAAGCCCTGGACAAACCCCTACCACCCTACCATCACCTTCATTTTACCCTGCACACCCACCCCCAAACCGAGTCTCTCGGCCCCTTTCCCTAATTCCCTCCTTACTGACCTCCTTGATCTCTCAGCAGAATGCAAAGGACCCTGAATGCTCTCCATGGGTCCTTTCTTACCCCAAAGGGGCTTGTATCTCTCATCTACCCCTTCCCCACCATCTTCTAGGGTCTCTGGGACAATGCCTTACCCCTTTCTCTCTGGTCCCCCAGTCCCTGCAGGTTCCTCGATCCCAAGGGTCTCTAGTGGCACGACTCTTCCCCTCCCGACCTCACCCTCCGTCCCCTTTTCCCTTTTCTTTCATGTAACCACTTGTTTACTTATTAATCTGGCACTTATTTTTGTTCACTTTTTCTACATGTTACGCCAACACTGTTTTAACACTGTTCGTGAACACCTGCTTTACAACTGTATGTTAATGTTGATCTGAGTACACTTCCGACATTATCCTGGTGAGTAAGCCTCATCTATTCTCCATGCTGGAGTTTTCTTCAGTGATATTAGCGATCATTGCTTCATTGCCAGCATAAGGACAACCAATAAACCCATTTCCCCTCTAAGTTCTCAACTAGAAGATCAAAGCAGAAATTCACATACATGTGTATTTGGAAGATATGAAGTACTCACGTGCTGGCAAGAATTTTACCTGGCAAAATGGTGGATGCAGCCTATGATGTTCTTAATAATATAATCATAGGAGCCCTAAACAAATATGCACCGTTATCTAAAGTGCAAGTAAGAAATAAATCTCGCCGTTGGTTCACTCCAGACCTTAAAACTGGGCTCCTAGAGAGAGAGACAATCTATGGAAAAAGCACAAAAACAAATACTCTGTCAGACTGGGGTCAATTCAAAAAGGCTAGGAACATATGTACCAGGAAGATCAGAGATGCAAATGCTACTTACTATCGCACTGAGTTGGACTCTTCTTTCCATAACCCTGCTAAATTCTGGAATACCATCAAGGACATATCCGCCACGCACTAAGTAATTGCCCCAGCAACTGATATTGTCCGGGACAACCATTATCAACGACAGGCTGGAAGTCCTAGAGTCATTCAACAGTCACTTCATGACCGCAGGATTGGCATTTGACAACTCTCCTGCAAATTTAATGCGATCCCAGTTAGGCATACAACTCACGAACCCCACTGACAGACTATTTTCTCATTACAACCAGCTACGCTGAAACAAGTGGAAGACTTACTTTGCCATCTAGACATCAAAAAGTGCAGGTGCGGACTCCTCGAACCCCTACTTGCTGAAGATTGCTGTTCATGTATTAGCGGTACCAATAACACATTTATTTAACCTTTCATGATTACTAGGGACAATCCCTTCAATTTGGAAAACTGCACAGGTCATTCCGCTATTTAAATCAGGAGACCCTTGTGACCTCAACAACTACAGAGCAATCTCTATCCTCCCTGTACTATCTAAACTGCTGGAAAAGATTGTCAAGTACACAAATGAGAGCTTACCTAGAATCAGCTAATCTCCTAAACCCTGCTCAGTCTGGATTCAGAGCTAAACATAGCACCATTACAGCCCTAGCAAAAGCAACCAATGATTGGCAATCGAACTGGATAACAGAAACTGCATCTGTGCTGTGTTCCTGGACCTAAGTAAGGTATTTGACACAGCTGACCATAACCTGCTCCTCTCATTCCTGAAATCTATAGGGCTGGACTCACTCTCCTTGTGATGGTTCAACAACTACCTTACCTTACCTGGATGGCTCCAGTAGGTTAAGGCTGAAGGCAAATTGTCCACCCTTAAACCACTGCAAAGAGGTGTACCCAGGGATCTATCCTCGGTCCTATTCTATTCACCATCAATATCAACAACATTGATAACAACATCACCAAGGCCACTGTACACCTATTTGCCGATGATACGGTGCTCTATGTCAGCCGCCCATCTCCAGAGGCAGCCTGCAAAGAATTATAAACTTAGTTCAATCTACTCCAACACCAACTCCTGAGCAAAAACTCCTGCTCAATGCAAAAAAAGGAAGCAATGTTTTTCTCTCCTCACACGCATGTGGGATATCCAGTCTCAAATATGCTCCCATACAGTATAGCCACTATCCTAGGTGAAAACCTTGAATTTGTATCAGAATTCAAGTACTGGGAATATGGCTCGACAGTAGGCTTTCCTTCATTGAACATATGGAAGAATAGTCTTTACTTTAGAATCAAACACTTTCTCACAAGTAATGCTAAGTAAGGCTGGTCCAGGCCATTTCTTTTCTGTAATGAACTATGCTGATTTGTTAACAGTCGTTGCCTCGGCCTCCTACCTGGGTAAATTGGATACACTGTATCATAGGGCACTGAGGTTTATCACAGGACTACCATTTGACACCCATCATTGCTCTCTATATGCAGCAGTTGGATGGACTTCGCTTCAGTTCAGAAGGGACAGAACGTGGCATTATGGATTTTCAGAGCCATATCCAAACAATTACCACAATATGTCTCTGACTGCTTCACACAAATCACTATAAGTAAATATGTCCTAAGAAGCTACTCTTCCATCATGCTCAAAGTGCCCAAAGTCATCCTCGCTTTGGAAGGACAGCCATTAGTTTTGTGTTGCCCTCCTATGGAACAAATTGCAGAAAATACTAAAACTGAGTATACCTATATCCATTATGTCCTTTAAAACCTTCTAATCAAAGCTTATTAAGGAGCAATGCAACTGTTTTCGACAGCACTAGGAGAATCATTCCCTCTCTTTCATCTCCAAGTCCCTTCCTCTAACTCTCCACATGTTCTGCGATCCTACTTTATTGTCCTAGTTTACACATGACAATACTTTAGGTTTTGTCCATCCTCTCTCCTATATCTCTCTACCTCATCACTGTCTTTTCTCACCCTCCCTCCCTGTCATTCACTTCCCTCCCTCTCCCATCTCGCTCTCCTCCTTCTGAAGCCCACCACCCACCACTTACCCAGATCATTCGTTGCCCTCGTCCTCCCATCTGACAACTCCCCTACACAAATTTGTATGTTAGTTGCCACCTACATTCTCTCTCCATGCCCATAACTCAAAATTCCTTCTATGATCTTATATATATGTAAAATGTAAATATGGGAACGTATGTTAATGTATATGCCTTTAACACATATTTCATGTGTTTGTATCTTTACTGATTTGTATAACCTTATCTATCATGTACATTGTATTTTGTTCATTGCATTGCACCATGTTTTATGAAACTGACCTTGATCTAACCAGGTCCATCTTACAAATGTGCACTGCTCAACAATGTTTGCCTGGATAAATAACGATTTTGATTGATTGATTGTAACTTGAATGTTTAATGTCTCATTTCAGTTGTACCCTTCCCCAGGTTGCACGATAGATGAACAACTTGTTGCTCAGTGTGCCTTCCTGGTGAAACATTTCAATAAATAAATAAATATGTCAGCAACTAAGATGTTAAATAGCACTGGTCCTAGTATCGAACCTTGGGGACCCCAATGGTTATAGCTCTGGGAGTCGACAGCTTTCCCTTAACTACCCTCTGCTGTCTGTCCTGCAGCCATCTCCTAACCCATCCAACCAGTTTCTCCCTGCTCCCACGTTTCTCAGCTACGAGTCAACCTCCAACCAAGTCAAGGCCTTGCTGAAGTTCAGATACAGGACATCCACCAGATCGCCTCTATCGAAAGTGCCCTTGTCACCCAGCAAAAAAGTCAACCATAAATTGAATCTCTTTATCAATTATGTCAGAAGCACAAATTAACTGTAAATCATGATAAGACAAAATAATTACATTTGGCGGGAAAACCCATACTGTTTCAGAGTGAACAGAACCAAATAAAAGTGGTTAAAGAACATTTATACCTAGGGGTTTTGTTTACCCCAAATGGTACTGTAAATGGTCCAGATGTGTAAAAAGGAAAACACAAAAAGTCAGACCGAATACAAATGCTACATTGCACTTTGATTATTATTATGGAGGTCCCACGGTAGTCCCGCACTTAATGCGGGGAGTCAAAATGTAACCCAATAATGCCGCATAGTTCTGAAGTGAGGGGTTCATTTTGTACCACATAAGGTGAAAATCCTTTTCCTTATTTTACTGATCACTTTCACAGTTAAATAAAACCTGACTGGCACATTATATGAGATCTGAATTGGGTAGAGTCCTGTGAAAGCCATAACTGATTTGAGGATAGTTTGTTACTGGCTGAGGATAATGAATCATGAATCAAATATCTGGACTAATCAGTGCTTGCAAGAAAAATTAAAGTGGTTAAAATATTCAAGTAGATCTCCTTGGCTTGATAATCTTCAAACTATTTTGGCAGCAAATAATTTGAAAGGTCTTTGGGAAAAGTCATGAAAAGGGATTATTATTTCATAGTATTTTAAATCTATTATTAAATCACGTATCATTATGGAATATAAAAAAAGGATATTCATGATGAATCAAATTCTAGAATTTCTAAATGGTACCGACCATACAAAAAGCATGGGTGTGAGCCCTATTTACAGTTACCCCAACATTAAACCAGAGATGAACAATTACTAGGTGCTGTTTTGACTGTACTGGTCTTAAAACAACAGAGGTTAGATACAGTAATACTAATGAAAATAAAAATGTGTAATGTTATTGTAACTCACGCCACTCACAAGGAAACTTTGTTTCACATTATGTTTCAGTGTCCTTTATATTAAAATGGAGAAACTTAACATCTCAGATATATCATAGAGAGATACAAGCATTCTATACAAGATTGACTAATAGGAAAGGATCACAGATCTCTAGGTAGAAGGTCACTTGGGGCGGTGACCATCACATGGTATGGTTCAATTTGGCCACTAGAATTAAATCATCCCATTCCAAGGCAAAATATGGGACTTCAGAGGAGCTGACTGTGATAAGATGGCCAACAAAATTAAGCTAGCCCTGGCAAGAAGAAATACAGGTGAGGGGGTACAGGCAAAGTGGGCAAGCATTAAGGATGCAATACTGAAGCAATATCCCACTGTGTTAGGGAGAAAAGGAAGTGCAAAAGAAGAAGGAAACCACTTTGGTTCTCAAAACAGTAGCAGAAAAGGTCAGAGTCAAAAGGCTGGCTTCAGGAAATATAAGGGAATGCAGCGGGATGACGATAGAAGGTATACCAAACTTCCCTAAGGGAAACAGGGAAGGCAGTAAGGCAGGCAAAGGCCCAAACCGAGGTAACACTAGCACAAACAGTAAAGAAGGTGACTAGACTTTCTATAGATACATTAGTGAAAGGAGAAAGTCCAGAGGGGTATTGCTAAGATCAAAGAGGATAAGGGGGTGTGGAGGAGGAGGACCATGTAAAGCATTTATCCTAAATAGATACCCTGCTCAGTATTTACTGAGGAGAAGGTAGGGCAGGGCCCACAGCTCAGCACCATGGACACGGGGGAGGTGCACTAGTCCCTTCACAAAAAGAAAGAGTCCTACAAGACCTCGATAAGCTAAGGGGTGGACAAGGCAATGGGACCTGATGGCATACATCCCAGGGTACTAAAGGAGCTAAGGTGGAACTAGCAGAGCCATTATCAGAACTGTTTAGTGAGTCTCTGAGCACAGGAGAGGTCCCAGAAGACTGGAGGAGGGTTCATGTGTTCCCGCCCACAAGAGTGGTAGCAGGGAGGAGGCAGGGAACTACAGACCAGTCAGTCTTACCTCAGTAGTAGGCAAGATTATGGAGGCGCTCCTAAGGAAAGGATAGTGCAGCACCTGGAATCCATAGGAGCACAGGATCCAAGACAGCATGGATTTACAACAGGAAGGTCCTGTCACACTAATCTCATAGATTTCTTTGACTGGGTAACCAGAGTGGTGGACCAGTAGACCAGCTGATGTCATCTACCTTGACATCAGCAAAGCTTCAATACTGTTCCACATAGAAGACTGATTAATGAGCGGGTAGGCTCGGGTGGGTCAGAAGTTGGTCAACAGGGTGGCAAAATGGTTGACGGGCAGAAAACAGAGAGTGGTGGTAAACAGTATACAGTCAGAAGAGATGCAAGTCACAAGTGGAGTACTTCCGGATCAGTCCTGGGGCCAGTCCTCTTCAATATCTTCATCAGTGACACTGCAGATGGACTGAGGGTAAGGCTTGTCTGTTTGCAGATGACATCAAGATCTGCAACACAGTAGATGATCTAGATGAAGTGGACAGAATGAGAAGAGATCTGGATAAACTGGCAAGATGGTCGGAAGAGTGGCAACTGGGGTTTAACAAAGAACTGCAAGATCATGCACATAGGGAAGAGAAACCCTGAAGCCACCTATAGGTTGGGAGAGGAGTTGCTTGCAGTCACAAGGGAAGAAAGAGACTTGGGCATCATCATCACAGATGACCTGAAATCATCCAACCAGACCACTAAAGCAGTAGGTAAGGCTAGGGGAAGTTGGGGTGTATTAGCAGGGGTATCACAAGTCATACGAGGAGGTAATAATCCCTCTTTACAAGACACTGGTTAGGCCCCATCTGGGGTACTGCATACAGTACTGAGGCCACACCTTACAAGGACATTAACCAAATTGAGGCAGTCCAGCTAAGGGCAACCAAAATGGTGCAGGGACTGCATCAGAAAACATATGAGGACAGATTAACGGAGCTCAATATGTATATCCTAAAGCAAAGGAGGGAGAGAGGTGATATGATTGAAACATTCAAACACCTCAAGAGCATTAACAAGGTGAAAGAGTCTAATATGTTTCAATACAAGAAAATAGCAGGACAAGAGGACACAGCATGAGATTAGAGGGAGGCTGATTAAGGGTAATGGGAGGAAGTTCTTTTCACAGAAAGGGTGGTGGATGCATGGACGGGACCTCAGGAAGTGGTGAATATGAATACAGTGCAGGGCTTCAAACAGGCATGGGATAGGCATAAGGGAGCAATACAGATGAGTATGAATAGATAGGCCATTGACAGAGCAAATGCTGATGGCACATTCATAAGGTAGAAAAAGAAATGAGCAGACTGGATGGGCCTTGTAGTCCTTATTTGCAATCCACTTCTATGTCTCCATGTATGGACATACTGTTAAATCCATTAAGTATGCACTGATTTTACAAACTTCATTATTGCTGTTTTTGTGTTAATATATTCTTTATTACGGTTTTAAAAGAAGTTTTAAAAGAGAAAAACAAATTACAGTCTATTGTGTAACATGAAAGTGAGAAGGTACTTACAGTAGTCAGGCATTACAAATTTATGTTAACCTTTGTTTCAGAGGCAGAACCAGAGTAGTATGGTAAAAGTTCAAAATCATTTAATCAGCTAGCCTCATTCTGGTCTTCATCCATTTGCTGTACAATTCTTCCATTCCAATGTCCGTGGGAATACCTAAGCATCAAACTGGGTATATCTCGATATCAAACATCCCAAATTTTTCTGTACTGTTCAATGAACCAGTTTGTATTGTTTTCCCTGACTACATAATTGGGCGGTTGACGCCAGGGCCCCGAACCCATCCATCGCATTTTATTTGGAAGAGGAAGAATCAGTGTGCATGAGTACCCTTGCACGTGAGGAAAAATCATTGGTTGGAGTGGACTCGGGTCAGAAAAAGAGGCAAACGGTACTACGGGGTGAAGGATCTATCCTTCAGCATGTAGTAAAGAATCCATCTGTTCCATCTTGAGCTACATATCTCTTCCCGCCCATTCAGATTATGTGTTATTTTTTCCATTTCATATATTTGTTTTGTGATGTTCCACCAGTCCCACACAGATGGAATCTCTGAGGTCAACCAATACTTAGTAATAGCCTTTTTATTGGCAGTTAGGAGGGTAGCCAGGAGGTAATGGGAAGATGAGTCTCTGAAATCTCCAGGAAACTGCAGCAGTATATACACTTGCTCAGTTAATTCTAAGGGCATTCCAAATAACTCCCGCAGCTCCCGTCGAGAGAGCAGTATGAAGGGTTCAACTTGGGGCATGTTAACATAACATGCGTATGATGAGCCCTGCTCTCCCAATTACGCCAACATGTGGCCTGTCCACTTGAGGTGTGGTGGCTAGTAATTACTGGGGTTCTAAAGAACGTATCAGGTTTTTCCAGGCAAACTCTCCACTGGTGTGAGCTGGTAATTTAGTCAATTGCGTCGACGTCCCGCTCCCATTGTATTGTACTAATCGGTGAATCAAACTCTTTGCCATTGTTGACAATATAATCTGTAGAGTTGTTGAACTGGCTGCAAAGCTTGGTATTGAACGGACACCAGGTGCCCCGATTTGGGGAGGCAAATTGTACCAAGAGACTGGAGACTAGTGTTGGATGTAGTGCCTGGTTTTCACCTCCTCTGGAAGGGAGTCAAAGTAGTGTCTTAATTGTAGGTATCTATAGTGGTGTTTGTTAGCAAGTTGAAATCTTGTTGATATCTCTGAAAGGTTTAAAATGGTTCTGATGGGTAATTTGAGTTATATAAACTAGGCCATATCTACTCCATTGTTGGAAGGCATGGTCCAATCCACCAGGCGGAAGTCAGGAACTGTGGCTATCGGGCTTAATAAAGGCGCATATAAATCCAAAGAATTGTCTTTAAGTTGACGCTAGTCGCTCAGTCGGTGTTGTATTATCGGTGTTAAGGGGGTAGGGGAAAGGGGACATTTTTTATGGTATAGTGGCGAATAATCCGTGATCCGTAACTAATGACCGCTCAATCTCTGCCCAATGGGTGTCGTGAGTGGTTAGTTGTCTTGATAGTATATGTGTCAGGGTGGGCAGCTTGGTAGTAGCTATAAGGTCCGGGAGGGCAGTCCTCCTGTGCCTTGGTAAGGTTAGGAGTTTTAGGCGGACTCTTGGTCTACGTTTAGACCAGATAAACTTTGAAATAGATCTGTTCCATTCTTGGAATACAGGTCGGGTAAAATTAATTGGGATGTTATTAAAGAGATATAGGGCTCTGGGAAGGGTGACCATCCTTATCAAGTCGATTTTCCTTGAGAGACTCAAGGGTAGAACACTCCAGCTGGTAAGATCTGCTTTCAGTTGAACGGTAAAGGAGTGTAGTTCAACCTGTAGGCATCAGCCAGGGCAGGGAAAATGTATTCTCAGATAATTCAGTTTTTCTAAGGCCCATTTACAGGAAACAATTTCTGTATAGTTAAGGAAGGGTTGTTTTGGAAAGTGAGCAGCTCCATTTTCGTAATGTTAATTTTGTAGCCCGAGACTTGGCCAAAGGCCTCCAAAACCCTTAACTGCTGGCAGTGATGTCTCTGGATCCTGCAAATACAAAGGACAACATCCGCTATAGTGCAATCCGATGCTCCTCGCCACCTATCTCTACCCCTTCAAGGAGTCTGCCTGTCAGATCAGGTGCGCCAGAGGCTCCATAAACAAGGCAAACAGTAATGGGATAGCGGGCAGCCCTGTCTTGTCCCTCTATGCAAGGGAAACAGAGAGTGGTGTCCTGAGACTTTAACATATGCCTTAGGTGCAGAATAGATGTTCTTAATCACTTGTACCAATGATCGAGGGACCCCAGCCAATTCCAGTACTATATATAAAATGGCCACATAACCCTGTCAAAGGCCTTTTCTGCATCTAGGCTTACCAGGACCACCGAGGGCATTTAGTATGCATCTGGTGGATGATGTGATATGTCCGCTTGATATTATCTGTGGTTGTTCTCCTCCCACAAAACCAGTCTGGTCTTTATGGATTATTCAAGGCAAGATAGGTTCCAGTCTCCGGCTAGGATACTCATAAAGAGTTTATAGTCAGTATTTAGCACCGAGATGGGTCAGTATGATTCACAGAGTTGTGGATTTTACCCTGTTTAGGGATAACTGAGATAGTGGCGTATGACCAGGTTTGGGGGGGGACTCGCTTCAAGCACTGAGTTGAAGGTTTGAGAAGTGTCTGGGCAATTTTTTCCTTTGTTGTTTTATAAAATTCTGCCCCATAGCCATCTGGTCCAGGTGCCTTCAGGGTCTTGGAGCGTGTGATTGCAGCATAAAGCTCTAGCAGTGTGATGGGTTGGGTTAGCTGATCCCCGTGCTCCTCGGAAATCGTGGGGAGATTTAGGGCTTTAGGAAATTGTGTATCCTCAGTGGTTGCTGAGCAATCTGGTGTATAAAGGAGGTAAATAGTGAGTAAAAGCATCTGTGAAATCAGTGAGTTTATTCAGCAGTCTACCATTTGTTGGATGCCTGATTGTAGAAATAGTTGCTATTTTTTCTGTTTTCTAATTTGGTAAGCCAAGAGCCTAGTCATCTGGGGCCAATCTCATAAAACCGTTCGAAGGAAGGTTAAGGCTATCTCTGTCTGCTGCAAGGCCAACTTGTCTAGTTCCAGTTTTATTAGCTTTAATTGTGGGAGGACAGTGTTGTCTCCCTGTTTGTGGGCAGTTTGGAGGAAATGAAGTGTTTCTTCCAGTGTGACTTATGCCCTGGCGGCCTTGGTTTGCTGGGAGTAAATTTTATAAGATGGCCCCGTAACACGGTTTTCAGAGTATCCCAGAGAATACTGTGACCTCCGGAGGGTATTATCCTTAAGTATCTCCAGGATTTTATCTGCTAGGAAGTCTTTAAATTGTTTTGATTTTAAATAGTAAGGGTTCAATTGCCATTGTGTGTTTTCCATTGCATCCCCAACTTCCATGTAATGATCATGGGGCATCGTCCGAATGTATAATGTCCCCAATTTAATATCCACCAGGGTATTAACGTACTCTGATTGGGTATAACAGTGATCGATTCGTGAGTATGTGTGGTAGACCGCTGAATAACACGTATAATTTCTAGTGTGCGGTACAGCTTCCGCCATGTATCTACCCAGCCCACATCAGCAATAAGTCTGTTAAAGAGTTTTTGCACCGGTGTCTTCTGGGGACTTTTGTATTCGTGAGTCAATTTCAGGGTTAGGTAGATGTTGAAACTCCTGCTAATAATAAATGCCCTTCGTGAAACTGGACTACTCTGTCCAATAGCATACTTATGTCCTTTGTTGTTGAGTCTGGGGAAAGTATGCATTAGCTAAGGTCACCTCTGTATCTCCAATCTGCCCTGTAGGAGTACCAGCCTACCGTCAGGGTCTATCCACTTGGTACTGACTCTCAGGGGGTATGCTGCGGATAATTATTGCAACCCCTCGTCTCCTTCTGCCCAAAAGAGGAACTATAAATTTCACCCTTGAGAGGGTTCCTAGTTTGGAGTGTTCCACCTTATTTAGGTGAGTCTCCTGCAGGTAAATAAGATCTGACTTATTTTTCTTAATATAGGAGAGTACTCTTGATCGTTTAATGGGAGAAGTGAGCCCATTAACATTCAGTGACAACAATTTCAGTGGATTCTCTTCCATCTTAAATTTGAGTGCTAGGGAGTATTATGAGGGGCTTGTAGTGGTAGATCCGGGGCTCCAAGCAGACCGCCCACAGGGACAGCAAGTTGAACACAGACGACTGTATTGTACTGTTAGGCATTTTTGATTTACAACATTACCTACTCTATAATCTAGATAACACATAACAGTTATAATTAACACTAAACAGTTCAACTGGGGGTTGAGTTAACTTTGGTTAACTTGGGAAATAGGAACATATTCGAACCAGCTGGTAGGCTTATAACCAATTCGCCTACAGTTCACTAATGTGGCTAGTCTACTAAGTACTTCCAATACAGGGATCTATTCTTAATCCCTGGGGTGAGGATCCTCACCTGGGGGTACTTCTCAAAGTGAGAGTCCCCTTGGCATATATGATGCCTAAGATAATGTAAGGGGCGTGGGTTTGGGACGTCAATTCCACCATCCTGCCTATAAGTATTGTAGGAGGAAGGTTACTGTTGGGAAAAAGCGTGTGTGTGTGAGAGAGAGAGAGGAGAGGAGAAGAAAAAAGTGGGGAAGGGCGGCAACAAGTAATCCCGCACCGGAGTTCGGATTGCCTCCTAGCAAAGTCAGAGAGGGGTTCCTGGTATGGCCTTCAATTCAGGACTTGGTATTTGTTCCAGAGTTCGCCTCTGCCCCAAGTAGAATCAAAGAAGGGGACCCTGGTAAGGGATTTCACCTCAGGATTTACCCCTTATTTTAGGAGGAGGCAGACTGTTCAAGTGAAGGTGAGAGGCGGGGGAGCGCCTCTTTCGTCATTGGGGTTGGTCCCTTTAATTGGGGAGGAAGTCAAGAGCCCATCAACTCCCCAATCCATCAGGAGTCTGCCGTCCCTGCTTCACAATGGGGTAGCACACCATAACCCAGCAATCCTCTGTCATAATAGGCAAATCATTTCAAGTGCAGTATCAATCCCCTTAGATTTAATCCGTGAACAAGTCGCTTATCATAACCATCTAGTAAACATATTTGACATCAGTATAAAATACTACCTGTTCTATTTATATACAAAATGATTAGGGTCCCAATTCTATCATATTGATCACGTATATGCAGTAATCGATACTTATCGAGTATTATATGTCAGGAGGAAGTAAAACCTTGGTTAGTGACATTACAAAGATGAAGCCCCACAAGACCAGAAGGGGTTATGAGAAGGGAGAAATTAGTGGTCTTACTCTCCTCACCAATAGTCACCGCTCCTCCCGATTCCATCAGTAGAGACCTGAAAATACAGGAGGAGACAAACGGGATCCCTCCCTCAGGTCGGAGCAACCAAGCATTAGTATTAGGTTAATTGGTTGTCAATGGAGGAAAAGTTTAGAACGAGAAGAAAGAAAGGGAGGGGGTTAAAGCACTGCAGGCACACAAGGAATAAGAAAAGTAAAATATAATTAGGGTTAGCAGCAGGAGATATACAGCTAGAGATACAACTTATCTGAGAACCGGATAGATCGTGGCAGGTAGCATTGTTCAGTGCTAATTTATATGGAAAGCAGCTTTGCTTAAGTCAGATGAGTCTCCTCTGTTGATAGTAGAAACCTCCAGGCAGGCCAGGAGGAGCAGCGCTCATTTATCAGCTTGTTCCTCAGCGTGATGGCTCTTATCTGGTTGTGGCTCGTAGAGGAAGAAGAACAACTCTGCTCACGGAGGGAGTCCGCGATCTTCTGAAGGGCCTCCATTCCCTGGCGCCTTCTAGCCTCCCGCTGCCCCTGCTGCCATACCTGCCGGGAGAGTTTTGCCGAGCGAATTTCAGGGTCGCTGTAGATTCAGCCTGCATCTCGATGCCTCTCTTCCTTAAGTCTTCCGCCGCTCCTCTGCTGAGCTGTACGTATGCTGCCCTTCCTTAAAGAAACCGTAAGTCTGGCTGGATAAGGGTTCGGAAGCCAAGGTCTGCTTTCTTCAGGGCCCTCAGGATCGGGATGTAGGCTTTTCTTCTTGCCATCACCTCAGGGCATAATCGCTTTCTGATGTCTAGCCAATGCGCTTTATACTTTACTTGACCTTGTTTCCAAGCAGAGTGCAATACCAGCCCTTTTCCTGAAATCTTAAAAAGCGACTCAAGATAGTGCGAGGTCTGGACTGGGGAGGCCTGGGGCCCAGCGACGATGCACTCGAACGAAATCAAGAAAGGTCTCAGCAGGTAAGCTCTATAGAGTCCTTAAGCAGTGTGCTAACGAACTGGATGATATCAGCACCTTCTTCCCCTCAGGTACTCCCAAGATCCTGATGTTGTTTCTTCGGTTCCTACTCTCGGCGCTTCCGCCTCTCTTGTAGTTGCTGGAAACCTTGAGGAGTTGTAGGATGGCTCGTTCTGAGCGATCGACCCTTCTGTCTACTTTGGTGGTCTGGCTCTCCAAATTTTTATGCTGCCTTTCGAGCTTAGTTATATCTGTCCTCAGCGCAGTAGTAGTAGATCAGAACTCTTTTCTGAAATCCCGGAGTTCCGTTAACATCAGGGTCATCTGCCGCTGGAGGGTTGAGAGGGAGGTTGGCTAGTTTCGGCTGGCTTTGCCGCGAGGATGAGGAGGCTCATGAGCCATCGCTGCCCGAGTCCAAGAATCCACCATCATCTGCTGCATGCTGAGATTTGGGAGTTTTTCTTTCCCCACGCTTTGGCATTTTTACTCCTCCTGATGTGTATTTGACTCAAGTGGCCCAGCGAAGCAGGTAAATCGGAGGTTATTATAGGCGTTGGGAGCACCTAAGTTAGGCTGCCATTAGGGTGGTGACGTCCACCGAAGTCCTCATTGCTGTTTTGAGACATCGAAAGAAAGCAGTAGTCATGAATGCACAAGTCAAATTGTGAGGCAATGTGTAATACCCTGTAACCCCCTGCAAATGGGGTTCCCAAAAGACTTCCAGGAGCTTGCTTGAATGCTCCAAGCCTGAATGGTGTTTGGCGTTTAAGCCATTTATCAGTGAGTGTTTTAGAGCCTCTGGTACTGTCTCTTAAGAGCTGTCTGCTTGCAGACATAATTAGATTGTATGGGGGACTGTGTGTTTCTCTGTTTGAGTACCACTGAACTGCTGCCAATTCACTCCATTTTTGCAGTCACTAGGAGTACAAAGGGAACCTATCTGAAAGATGTAACTGTTTGCCAGAAATAATTTAGAGTAATAATGAAAATACAGTTTGTCTAACCTGCTTTCTTTGCAGTCAGAACTGTGTTTGCCTAGTTCCCCATTCTAGTTTTGAACTGCTGAACTGGACCAATCAGTGTGGGGTAAGCTAGCTCTAAAATAGTGCCTTGCACGAATCAGAACTTGGACTCATAATCTGAGCCAGCCACAAGAGGATTGTATGGGCAGTGACTCTGGGAGATGTAGTTTAGGCTTCGCACCTTTTGGACCAACAGCAGCAGTCTATTGTGAGTGACAGCCAATCCAGTCAAGAACTGGGAGGAACTCAAAGGAAGTGCCCGGTTTTGTCTGTTGGAGTTTCAGTTTAGCTCTGGCAGTGAAGGGAAAGAAACCTGTGCTCCTTCAGTGCACAGTTTCAGTCAAAAAACGTGTGTAAGGCACAGAGTTCCGGTCTGCAGCTTGTGTAACTGCTTGTTAGGACTGAATCCGTCCTGAAAAAGAATCAAAGGATCTCTGAAGAGTAGAAACCAGGCTCACCCTGTAGAAGACTGGAGAAATTGTTGAATTGCACTCGGTCTGTCAGGAACTGAATCTGCTGTGTGTTCTCCCAGGTATTGTGCAGTAATTGCGATCGGGATAGAGAAGCAGCCTGCCTGGTATAGTACTTTCTTTTTACCATATAAATGTGTGAAGAGTCTCGTGGAGCTCAAGAGTAGCCCTGCTGACGTTGAAGGACCCTATCTTGTTTGGAGGTCGTGAGTACTAATTCAGGGTCGCTCCCTGTTGAATTGCCACATTAAATCCAAATGGAATCACTGTACTGCTGACTGTTTAAACTAATTTTTCTTTCACTGTGTGAAAGGGCCCCTACCAGCTGCCACGGTTTGGACTAGCCACTAGGGCTTGGGTACCCAGGCACAGTAACTGGTAGGGATAGGCCTGTGCACAGAGCCATAGGTAGATAGTAAAGTGATAAGCTAATTAACCTGATTTCCCCAGTCCTTGTTATATCCCCTAAATAAATCAGAGTTGCTTGTTTCAGCGAGTTATACTGCCTGAGGTATTTGTCTATGTTAAAGTACTGTCCCTGTGATTGTTGCACTGTATCTTATTTCACAGGAGGTCCCAGTGCCGGAACTAGTCCTGGGGTAAGTGTATCCTGTGAAGGTAATTCTGATATATTGTGTGGGCCACTAGTGGGAAGAAAGGGGTTGCAGTGTCCCAGAGGGCTGTGACCAAGTAAGTTTAACTATTGCAAACCCCTGACCTCTGGGTGGAGGCACCGCCATTGGATCCAGGCCCCTCAACCTGTTAGTGGCAAATCAGGCAGGGGTAGTAGCCCCTGGGATAGCGCCATCTAGGGGTTACATCTTGGAGGCACCGCTGGGATTGTGTGTCCTCTAGTGGCCATATTTTCGAACCACTGTTAAGAAAAAATGGGTACCCGACAGAAGTGGCTGTGCACCGGCTGGTGGAGTGGTGTACTGGGGAGGAGACTGACCCCCAAATGCTATGCTTATCCTGGACATCCCCTGGGTATCAATACGGACACTGTACAGGGAGTACTTTCCAAGGTGGAAGGTTTACAAAACCCTGTGGTGGTGGGTCGGCATGCTAATCTGCTCACCCACACTTTCCTGGCCCTAGTAGAGTTTAAGGATCCCATAGATAGCTCCAAAATGCCACAGACCATTACCCCAGAGGGAGCCCTCACTGCCTGGAGAGTGATAACTAAGTACAGTAAAGACCCGGGGAATGAGCCCCACCACTGTCTGAAACTTTGAGGAGAAATTTGCTAAATGGTTGCTGGGGAAGGGAAAACTGTGGAGGACTTGAAGAAACTATTCTTGCCACCTGGGGTGTTCCTTCCCCAACACCCTCTCCGCTCCAGTACCCGTAATGGTGGCTGAACCAATGCAGACTCCTATTTCTGCACCTGCCATTAGTCATGACTCTTACCAAGGTTGAGGATCTTCTCTGGCACCCTCCCCACCCCCAGGGAGGATGACTGGGAGACCTGGATAGACTATGTTGCCCCCAAGTGCTTGAATGGCAATGCTCGGGAGTCGAAAAGCGAAAGAGGGTTAGTGAGAGCCTCCGAGTCCTGCCCTGGCTACCATCCATGCTAAACGGGCCAGTAACCCTGAAGTGACTGCACAGGCCTATCTTGAGGCCCTGGAGAATGTGTATGGGAGCCCAGATTCTGATGAGGACCTATGGTGGAGAGTAAGAGATGCACAACAGTACCAAGGGAGTTGTTGTCTGTGTATGTATCTCGGCTGGAAAAATTGTTGCAAGAATGCCTCAGAAAGGGTAGTTTGCCAGCGATTGAGCTGGACCGAACCAGGCTGGACAGGATCCTTAAGTCTGCCCCTTCTCAGAACTGCTGTTGCTTCAGTTCGCCTGGCAAATCGACTGGAATCCCCACCTCCTATGATGAGTTAATGAGAGAAATTCGAGGAGTTGAGAAAAGGCGACTCGGGGACCTGCACCAATAGCTGCTACACACCCAGGTGACTGAGGGTGGCCCATCAAGTGAAGTTCAGGGGCAGAGGTTGGCAGTCAATGAGTGCTCTGACAAGGAAAAGATATCCCACAATGCGAACTGTTGAGAGAGATCCGGGAATTCAAAAACAGTCCCTTTATGAAGGCCACGCCTGCAAGTACGGGCCCCGACCTATATCCGACTGCATCTACTATGGGGTGGGGTACCCACCCATGTATCTCCTGCTGATAACAGCTCCAAACTCAATTCCTTGACCATGGAAGTGGAGAAACTGATGAGATGTCTCCAAATGCTTATCACGCCGAGACAGAGATGGCACCAAGGTTTCCAGTTAGTAATACCCCGCCCTGGCTCCCAGTGTGGCACCTCGGCCAGCTCAAACTCCAGAAAGTATGTTTTGCTATAATTGTGGGAAAGATGGGCACATGAAAGGAATGCCGGTCCCCAAAGACACTGACAAAGTTGCATATAGGCTAGAAGGAGAGCTTGGAGAACAAATCAGTGGTTAAGAGGTGCACAAATGATCCCAGTGAGGACACCAAAATGCTAACTCACATCCTTTTGTGGCAAGGTCAGTTGCCCAGGCCCCACCTACCGCTCTCTCCAGACTGGTCCAGAATAGTGGGTCCCTCCATGGAGACCACTGTAAAGGTGAATGGAGTGTCTACAAGAGCTGTATTAGACAGTGGCTCCAAGACAATTATGTTCCAGGCTTGGTATCAGAAGCATTTGTCAGACGTACCTTACAACCATTAGAAAGACTGCATGTATGGGGGTTAAGTGAGAAGGCCTACCCTATTCTGGGTATATCCGATTTGCTGTCTTTCCCACCTCCTGGCTGGAGTGGCGAACAAGTAGAGACCCTAGCCTTAGTATGTCCCCCACTGGACTGTATGATGGTGTCCCTTTGTTGATTGGAACAAATGCTCATATGTTCGGAAGGCTGGCACAGTTGTGTTATGAAAACAGGGTCAAAGACTAGTAGAGCTTTAAGAGTTCGGCTTTAATTAAGAAGGCCTATGAGGCACAGAGAATGCTGAAAAAATAGAACCAGAGGAACCGGTCGGAATTGTATGGAAGAAGGATCCTGAGTCTCTGATCCTGGCGCCAAATGCCCAGTGTACCTTACAGGAGAGGTCCGTATCAGAAAGGATGTTAAGAATAAAATATTAATGTTGGATGCACCAGGCGATGAAAATTGCCAGAGGGACTGCTGGTCAAGCCTAGTATTTTGCCCACTAGAGCCCATGCTTATGCCAGAAGGGTAATGGTCCAAGTTCATAATGTGTCTGAAAGAGACATTCGAGTAAATAGAGGTTGCATCCTGGCTAATGTGCATTGTGCAGACACTGCAGTGCTACCCAGCAGCAAGAGTTCAAGGAAGAATGACAGAGTAACGCCTGACTTGTTTGATTTCGGCGACTCCCGCTGCCAGCTGAATGGAAAGTGAGGATCAGTGAGAAGCTTGCCCAGAGAGACCAGGTGTTTTCTTTAAAGGAATGGGATGTAGGATGCGTGCAAGGAGCTGAGCACCATATCCGGCTGCATGACGAAAGACCATTTCATGAGAGGTCTCGACGCCTGGCACCTGCTGATATAGATGATGTGAGACGGCATCTGCAAGAGATGTTAGCTGCTGGTGTAATACAAGAATCCAGAAGCCCTTATGCTTCCCCATTGTGGTAGTGAGGAAAAGAATGGGACTGTAAGGATGTGCGTGGATTATCGCACCTAAACCGGGCGGACTATCCCTGATCAGTACACAATGCCCGCATTCAGGATGCTTTGGACTGCCTAAATGGGAGCAAGTGGTTCTCTGTGCTGGATCTCCGCAGTGGGTACTAGCAGATCCCGATGGCCCCAGAGGACCGTGAGAAGACAGCCTTTATCTGTCCGCTGTTCTATGAATTCATGAGGATGCCTCAAGGGATTTCAGGTGCCCCAGCCACTTTTCAACGATTGATGGAGCGTGCAGTGGGGACATGAACTTACTAGAGTGCCTGGTATACCTAGATGATGTTATTGTGTTTGGCAGCTCACTGGAGGAACATGAGAGCAGATTATTTAAGGTATTGGACCGACTGGAGGACTTTGGCCTTAAACTGTCCATTGATAAGTGTCAATTCTTTCAAACATCAGTAAAGTATGTGGGGCACATAGTATCCACCGAGGAATAGAGACCACCCAAGTAAAGTTGAGGCCTTGACCACCTGGCCACAGCCCAAAAATCTAAAGAACTGCAAAGATTCCTGGATTCTGTGGTTATTATCGGAGCTTCATCAAGGACTATTCAAGAGTGATCCGCCCTTTACTTAACCTTACTCAAGGGTATCCTCCAACCCACAAAAATACCAAAAGTCAGCGTCCTCAAGACTGAAAGAGTGTATTTTCGTCCGAGTGAAGTATTTGGGGCCCGCTGGACTCCTGATTGTGAGACTGCTTTTCATGAGATCATATATCAACTTACCCATGCTCCAGTGCTGGCCTATGCCGATCCAAGAAAACCTACGTCCCTGCACACTGATGCTAGTTTGCAAGGGTTGGGGGCAGTGTTGTACCAAGAGCACGAGAATGGCCTGAGACCAGTGGCCTTTGCCAGCAGAAGCCTGACCCCATCCGAAAAGAACTATCCTGTACATAAGTTAGAGTTCCTAGCTTTGAAGTGGGCTATTGTTGACCAATTCCATGAGTACTTGTATGGGGCTAAAATACTAGTAAAACTGACAATAATCCTTTGACCTATGTGCAGACCTCAGCTAAGTTGGATGCCACTGGCCATAGGTGGCTTTCTGCATTATCTACATATGACTATGCTCTCGAATACCGAGCAGGTCTGAACCACATAGATGCTGATGCTCTCTCCCGGAGGCCTGTTCCCCAGAATGATTGGGTCCGATTGGCAGAACCTGACATTCGGCACTCTGCCGGAAGTTTGACAGGGAGGAACAAATGTCCACGGACGCAGTGGACTGTATGGTGGATTGCTTGGGACCCTCTGAGAACTGCATACCTGCTGCTTATTGCCACTTTTCTGCAATAGACATTGGTGCACTGCCTCAGCTGGACAATGACAGTATTTGGCGGGCTCAATCCGCGATCCCATGATCAAAGCAGCTTTAGAAGCCCTCTATGCAGGAAAAGATGTGTCCAAATTACGCTCCACTGATTTGAGAACTGCACTGTTATACAAAGAAGTTCCTAAGTTGAAACTGATCAATAAACTGTTATACAGAGAAACAGTAGACAGAGGGGACAAGTAGACAAACAACAACTAGTGCTGCCTACTGCCTTTGAGACTCAGTACTGATGTCCTTGCACAACCACATGGGGTACCTTGGTATAGACAGAACACTTGACTTGGTGAGATCCAGATTCTATTGGCCTAAGATGGGGGCTGATGTGGAGCAACACATTCGAACTTGTAGTCGCTGCTTACAGAGGAAAGCTTTTCCCAGAGGGCTGCCCCCTTGTTAACATCACCACCAGTGCACCCATGGAGCTGGTCTGTATTGATTTTCTGAGTTTGGAGTCAGATCAAAGAAATATCAGTAATGTGCTGGTGGTCACTGACCATTTCACGAGATATGCCCAAGCTTTCCCCACCAAAGACCAGAAAGCATCCACTGTGGCCAAAGTACTTGTAGAAAACTTTTTGTTCACTATGGGGCTCCACAAAGAATCCATTCTGATCAAGGGAGAGACTTTGAGAGTCGTCTGATCAAAGAGATGCTTTCTCTGTGGGAGTGGAAAGTCCAGAACCACTCTTACCACCCCAGGGGACCCACAGCCTGAACAGCTCAACCAAGACTTTGCTAGATATGCTAGGCACCCTGCACCCAAAGGACAAGCCTAGATGGAGCCAACAAATTAGCACCCTGGTACATGCTTATAACTGCACCAAAAGTGATGCCACTGGTTCTCCCCTACCCCTGATGTTTGGAAGAGAAGCTCGACTCACCGGTAGATGTGTGTTTTGGGGTCTCTCTGATGGGGTTCAAGCTGACAACTATTTACAGTATGTGCAAAAGTTAAAGGCCCAGCTAACTCATGCGTACTAACTGGCTCAAACCATGGCTGCCAAAAGAAATCTGGCCAACAAAGAAAGGTATGATAAAAAGGTGAAAGCACAGGAACTCCAGGAGGGAGATCGGGTATTGCTAAGAAATCTGGGACTGCATGGCAAACACAAGATTGCTGACAGATGGCACCATCTCCTCACATTGTAGTGGGCAAACTAGATGATCTGCCAGTGTACAAAGTAAGGCCTGAGAATAATTCAAAAGATGTAAAACAATGCATAGAAATCATTTACTGCCCATTGGACAAATCTTGATTGAGTCTGAGCCCCAGAAGATGCCCTCTGGACCAGTGACTAGAGCTGCTGCTAAGAAAAGATCAAGAAAGCCTGCACCTACAGAAGCAAAGTTAAAGTGTTCCCCTCCACAAGTCCCAGTTGAGCATGACTGTCAGTCCATATCAGAAGAAAGTGAGAGTGACTTTGAATACTATCCTTCTTACGAACTGAGTCAATTGTTTCGGGCAATCCCTAGTCAATACTGGAGACGAAGCTGGGCCTTCTGGACTGTCTAAGCCCCAGCTTCGTCCCTGGAGCCAATGCTCCCAGAAAGTGAGGTGCAAAGCATCAGATCAGATGAAATGGAATCATTGTGCATGGTTGAACTGTTTGAGCTTTCAGGGAGGAAATGATGGATTGGGGCAGACTGGTGATACACCAGAACAAGAAGAGTATTTTGAGTGCCCTGACAGTCCACTGCCAGTGTCCGAAAGCTCTCCATGTGAGCCAAATGTTGTGGACTCAGAAACTGTAACTCCTGGAGCTGAAAGTGCCCCAAGTTCTAGCCTCTCTACCCCCATGGAGACTCCCTGACAAGTGAGGACAATGCTGAAAATGAGGCTCAGAGTGCAGAGACTGTAACAGTTCCCCCTAGAAAGACTGGTCGAGCTGTAAAGCCTGTGGTGCACCTCAGTTATGATTCACTTGGGAGGCCTGTGGACTTGCCTCTCAATATTTTCCATAAAGGAGTGTATGTGTCCCCAAGCTCATTGCCCAAACTGAGCATCAGTGCTAACTCCAAGTTACTTGTGTTGCCCTCTAAGTATGGTGCCCTTGCCCCGCCCAGCCCCAAGGTAACTGATAGGAAGGGCCCCTCTCTTCAGGTTTCATGTACAAGAGGTAATAACTTGAGTTATGGTACAATGTGTGTAATACTATGAAAAGAGTGATGTACTGCAATGTTTCAGAAATGTTTTCTTGGTAAAATGATATACTGACTGACGGTTACATGTGTGAGCCTAATGCAAATGTATATGGTTGCAGTTGAAACTTATGGGGTACTTGCTTGACGCTGACGCCAAGCTTTCCCAGGCCAGAAGGGTGTAACCCCTGCAAATGGGGTTCCCAAAAGACTTCCAGGAGCTTGCTTGAATGCTCCAAGCCTGAATGGTGTTTGGCGTTAAGCCATTTATCAGTGAGTGTTTTAGAGCCTCTGGTACTGTCTCTTTAAGAGCTGTCTGCTTGCAGACATAATTAGTTTGTATGGGGGGACTGTGTGTTTCTCTGTTTGAGTACTACTCGAACTGCTGCCAATTCACTCCATTTTGCAGTCACTAGGAGTACAAAGGAACCTATCTGAAAGATGTAACTGTTTGCCAGAAATAATTTAGAGTAATAATGAAAATACAGTTTGTCTAACCTGCTTTCTTTGCAGTCAGAACTGTGTTTGCCTAGTTCCCCATTCTAGTTTTGAACTGCTGAACTGGACCAATCAGTGTGGGGTAAGCTAGCTCTAAAATGGTGCCTTGGACGAATCAGAACTTGGACTCATAATCTTAGCCAGCCACAAGAGGATTGTATGGGCAGTGACTCTGGGAGATGTAGTTTAGGCTTCGCGCCTTTTGGACCAACAGCAGCAGTCTATTGTGAGTGACAGCCAATCCAGTCAAGAACTGGGAGGAACTCAAAGGAAGTGCCGGTTTTGTCTGTTGGAGTTTCAGTTTAGCTCTGGCAGTGAAGGGAAAGAAACCCTGTGCTCCTTCAGTGCACAGTTTCAGTCAAAAACGTGTGTAAGGCCCAGAGTTCGGTCTGCAGCTTGTGTAACTGCTTGTTAGGACTGAATCCGTCCTGTGAAAGAATCAAAGGATCTCTGAAGAGTAGAAACCAGGCTCACCCTGTAGAAGACTGGAGAAATTGTTGAATTGCACTCGGTCTGTCAGGAACTGAATCTGCTGTGTGTTCTCCCGGTATTGTACAGTAATTGCGATCGGATAGAGAAGCAATGCCTGGTATAGTACTTTCTTTTTACCATATAAATGTGTGAAGAGTCCGTGGAGCTCAAGAGTAGCCCTGCTGACGTTGAAGGACCCTATCTTGTTTGGAGGTCGTGAGTACTAATTCAGGGTCGCTCCCTGTTGAATTGCCACATTAAATCCAAATGGAATCACTGTACTGCTGACTGTTTTAACTAATTTTTCTTTTCACTGTGTGAGAAGGCCCTACCAGCTGCCACGAGTTTGGACTAGCCACTAGGGCTTGGGTACCCAGGGACAGTAACTGTAGGATAGGCCTGTCACAGAGCTATAGGTAGATAGTAAAGTGATAAGCTAATTAACCTGATTTCCCAGTCCTTGTTATATCCCCTAAATAAATCAGAGCTGCTTGTTTCAGCAAAGTTATACTGCCTGAGGTATTTGTCTATGTTAAAGTACTGTACTGTGATTGTTGCACTGTATCTTATTCTCACAGGAGGTCCCAGTGCCGGAACTAGTCCTTGGGGTAAGTGTATACTGTGAAGGTAATTCTGATATATTGTGTGGGCCACTAGTGGGAAGAAAGGGGTTGCAGTGTCCCAGAGGGCTGTGACCAAGTAAGTTTAACTATTGCAAACCCTGACCTCTGGGTGGAGGCACTCGACCATTGGATCCAGGCCCCTCAACCTGTTAGTGGCAATCAGGCAGGGTAGTAACCCTGGGATATGCCACCTAGGGTTACACCCTTTATTCATGTACAGATGCTACTTATTTATTAGTTATGTATTTATTTTTGTATTTTGTAATGGCCTGTGGTCAAACAAAATGCAATCAAATGTTTACTTTACCCTAAGTGGTATCTTAGTTCCACCTTATTAATCACTCAGTGACCTTTCCAGTACTCCGTCCAGAGCACTCCTGCCCAGCTGAGCAGGCGTTGCATGGCCTGGACCTAAAGCAAGTCCTAGTATTTACACTGATCAGCCAAAGATGCTGGGTCGTGGAGCACCCAGCTTTTGTCACCTACAGAGACAAACCAGCTACAAAGAGATTGATCTCTCATTGGATAGTCTCTTGCATTCAATTATGTTGTGAGAAAGCTGGGAAACTGCCACCAAGAAGGTTAAGGGCACATTCTACAAGGGGTACATCTGCCTTTGTGGCATTTTCAAAAGGCATCCCATTGTTGGACATCGCAAAGCAGCCACCCAGAATATGGTGCATGCCTTCACAAAGCACTACTGTTTGTACATACCGTCCAGAAGGGATGGCACCTTTGGAACTGCTGTCTTGCAGAACTTTTTCCTAATTAGTTCTGGACCCAGCCTCCCAGGGTACTGCTGTGAAGTCTGCTAAAGTGTAAACATTAAGTGAGGATTCCTGGGGTTAAAGAAGAAAATAAATTACTCACCATAGTAATGTTGTTTCTTCTAAAAGGATCCTTCACTATGTTTACACCCCCAACCCTGTTTCCCTTCTAGAACCTGAAACAGGTTCACACAACAATCAGTTCTTTTTATTGAGGTGCCTTGAGCATTACTGTTGCAGTTCCTACAATTATAAGTTGGTTATTATTGTTTATATGATCATTTTTGCAGGTCTGCTTTTAATTTGTTTGGTATTCTTAAAATTCTATTAAAATTATTTTTTCTGGTAGCCTTTTTGGCTAGTTTCACCAAGCCACTGCTCCACCTTGGCTTGAAACAGATCTGAATAATCGCCAAGGTGTAGCACAATGCAGACTTTGAACCTACATTCCAAATTCTACAATTTGCATAGGTTCCATTCTTCTAGGGCAGCACTCTCAGTCGAGATTACTGCTAAAGTGTAAACTTAGTGAGCGATCCCTTAAAGAGCTAGTGACATGATTTGGGCAGGCAACTCATTCGGAAGTTGCCTGCCCGATTAGCTAAATAAACTTGTGCCACAATTATTTTGGTCAGAATAAAATTCTAAAATTTTAACTTACAATGCCTGGCTCGTACCTTCCATGTACAATCCGAAAGCACATCTCAGTGCTGCAGCCCCTCCTGAAAATTAGCTTTTGATGACGTTAGGTATGAGTCAGCACTGCAGGCGCCTACTGTATATATAGTAAATAATAGGACATGAACAGGATTGGGGGTCTGTCTAAACATACTAACGTTATCTTTGCTGGCAGTTATACATGTATAGGGGTGATATATCATTTCCCATACATGTATAACTGCCAGCAATGATATAAAATGGCATGGGTGCAAGCCCTATTTAGAGATCCCTCCCTATGCACCTCAGCATTCTGGCTGTCTTGCTTACTGCCCTGTTGCACTGCCATGCCACCTTGAGATCATCAGATATGATCACCCCAACATTCCTCTTGTGCTTAGCAACTATAAGTACCCTCCATCTTATACACAGCCCCGGGTTTCCCCACCCTAGGTGAATGACTTTGCACTTTTGGCATTGAATCTCAGCTGCCACTCCCTAGACCACTCCTCTTGTAACCCTCTGCAAATGGGGGTTCCCAAAAGACTTCAGGAGCTTGCTTGAATGCTCCAAGCCTGAATGGTGTTTGGCATTTAAGCCATTTATCAGTGAGTGTTTTAGAACCTCTGGTACTGTCTCTTTAAGAGCTGTCTGCTTGCAGACATAATTAGTTTGTATGGGGGACTGTGTGTTTCTTTGATTGAGTACCACTCAAGCTGCTGCAAATTCACTTCATTTTTGCAGTCACTAGGAGTGCAAAGGGAACCTATCTGAAAGATGTAACTGTTTGCCAGAAATTATTTAGAGTAATAATGAAATTACAGTTTGTCTAACCTGCTTTCTTTGCAGTCAGAACTGTGTCTGCTAGTTCCCCATTCTAGTTTTGAACTGCTGAACTGGACCAATCAGTGTGGGGTAAGCTAGCTCTAAAATGGTGCCTTGGACGAATCAGAACTTGGACTCATAATCTGAGCCAGCCACAAGAGGATTGTATGGGCAGTGACTCTGGGAGATGTAGTTTAGACTTCAGTGCCTTTTGGACCAACAGCAGCAGTCTATTGTGAGTGACAGCCAATCCAGTCAAGAACTGGGAGGAACTCAAAGGAAGTGCCCGGTTTTGTCGGTTGGAGATCCGGTTGAGCTTTGGCAGTGAAGAAGGAAGGAGCCCTGTGCTTTTTCAGTGTGCAGTTTTAGTCAAAAACGTGTATAAGGCCCAGAGTTCTGGTCTGCAGCTTGTGTAACAGCTTGTTAGGACTGAATCCATCCTGTGAAAAGAATCAAAGGATCTCTGAAGAGTAGAAACCAGGCTCACCCTGTAGAAGACTGGAGGAATCGCTGAAAATTGCACTGGTCTGTCAGGAACTGAATCTGCTGTGTGTTCTCCGGGTATTGTGCAGTAATTGCGATCGGGATACAGATGCAGCCTGCCTGGTATAGTGCTTTCTTTTATATGGATGTGTGAAGAGGTTTGTGTACCTCAAGTCAGCCCTGCTGACATTGAAGGACCCTATCTTATTTGGAGGTTGAGTACTAATTCAGGGTCGCTCCTGTTGAATTGCCACATTAAATCCAAATGGAATTACTGTACTGCTGACTGTTTAATTCTCCTTTTCTCTGTGTGAAAGGGCCCCTACCAGCTGCCACAGTTTGGACTAGCCACTAGGGCTTGGGTACCCAGGGACAGTAACTGATAGGGATAGGCCTGTGCACAGAGCCATAGAAATGAATTATTAGAGTGATAAGCTAATTAACCTGATTTCCCCTGTCCTTGTTATATCCCCTAAATAAATCAGAGCTGCTTGTTTCAGCAAAGTTATACTGCCTGAGGTATTTGTCTATGTTAAAGTACTGTACTGTGATTGTTGCACTGTATCTCATTTCACAGGGGGTCCCAGTGCGGAACCAGACCTGGGGGTAAGTGTATACTGTGAAGGTAATTCTGATATATTGTGTGGGCCACTAGTGGGAAGAAGGGGGTTGCAGTGTCCCAGAGGGCTGTGACCAAGTTAGTTTAACTATGCAAACCCTGACCTCTGGGTGGAGGCACCCGCCATTGGATCCAGGCCCCTCAACCTGTTAGTGGCAAATCAGGCAGGGGTAGTAGCCCTGGGATAGCGCCATCTAGGGGTTACACTCTGGTTTCCCAGATCTCTCCGTTCTCCCAATCCCTCCTGGGTGTCCAACCTGTTACAGATTTTTGTGTCATCCAGCAAAGACACACCGTTCCCCTCCAGTTCCTCCACAGTATTACTTATGAAGATGTTGAAGAGGACAGGACCCAGAACAGATCCCTGTGGTACTCGACTGGTCAGTCTCCTGTCCTCCAAGTGAGTGCCATTTACCACCACCCTCTGCCTCCTGTCTTTCAACCAGGTTGATAGCCAGCACCCACTTTATCCCCTAACCCCAGGTTACTAAGTTTCTTTATAAGCCTCATGTGGGACAGTGTCAAGGTGAAGTCCAAATAGGCCACATCCGCTGCCCTCCCGATCCACCTCCCTCATTACCCAGTCAAAGAAATCTATGTGATAGGCGGCCCTACAGTGGCACTGAGGGGCTGAGGTGCTGGAAACCTTTCCTCGCACTCGCTGGCCGGGTTGGGGAGAATGATCTTGGAGTCGTTGGGGTGCCGACATGGGGGAAGCAGGACTGAGCACTGGCTCGCCTCCTTGGAGGGGGTCACCTGTCTGCACTCCGTCGCCACGGATGGAGGTTTGGTAGCAGGCGCAAGTGGTAACGGAGGCGACTGGTAGGGTGGAGTGCCCGTAGTGCATGATGTCGCGTGCCTCTGCATGTTACACAGGGACACAAGGGCCAGGGAGAAAAATGAAAATACCTACAAAATACATATGGGGAAGAAAGGAATCTATGAGATCTGTTTGATACAACCTCCTTCCCATGAAGCCGTGCTGCCGGTGGCTCTGCAGCCCATGTGTCTCCAGGTACTGCATCAGTTTCTCCTTCAGCAGGGAATCCATTAACTTCCCTACCTCTAATGTGAGACTAACTGGTTTGTAATTACTGGCCTCCTCTCTGCTCCCACTCTTGTGCAGAGGGACCACATCGGCCCTTCTCCATTCCTCTGGAATCACCCTGTCTCCAATGACATACTAAAGAGCATTGCCAGAGGCGTGCACCATGCTCAGTTCCGTAAGTACCCTTGGGTGAATCCCATTGCCTTGAAGTCTTATTTTCATTTTTGACCTCCTGGGAGAATTCTTTCCTCAGTTTGAGCCTTTGCTGCCCTTATCCTCTATCCTGCCTCCCTTTGTTTCACTAGGTGTATCTCCTTGTCTTTCTCCGTTTGGGTCTCCTTGTATTTTCTGAAAGTTGTTTTTCTCATTTACTGCCTTAGCCACCTCCTTCAAGAACCACAGTGGTTTCTTACTCCTCTTACCCTTACTTCCTACCTTGAAACAGCTTGCTGTTGTTCTAGTTATTCCCTCTTTATTCTATTCCATTGTGCCTCCTCCTCCTGCTAGCCCCCCTTCAAGGTATTTCCTGTCGCAGTCTCCCATTTCTTTAAAATCTGCTGTCCTGAAGTCCAGGACCCTCATCCTAGTGTGTTTTTCTCCTGCTGAAGCCATAAGCCATAACAAGGCAGTATAGCGTAGTGGTTAAGGGCACTGAGCTGCCAACCTGAAGTCCTGGGTAGGGTTTGAATCCCATCAGCCCCACTTGCATACTGTGTGACCCTGAGCAAGTCACTTAACTCCTTGTGCTCCCAGGTAGCATCTGGAAACAAGCTCCAGCTTAGTGTGCCTTTCATGGTTAAACAATTTCCCATTTCCTTTCCCATATGTCAAACCACACTTCGATCATCATTCACACCCAGGAGGCTGCCCTCTGTAGCGTCTGCTATGTTGTCCCTGTTTGTAGTACCAGATCCAGCACTGCCCCTTCCCTGGTGGGATCTGTAACCAGCTGCCTGAGAAATGCCTCCTGCAGGAGTCTAGGATGAGCCTGTTGCTCACTGTCCACCTGCAAAGTTACAAGGAAGCCCACAATGAGTGCACCAGTATGATTAGAAAGGCCAATCTGACTTCTGTAAGTACCAACAGACCTAGAACTGGAGCAATGGCAAAGATTCTGGGTCACACGAGAGGTCCTTGGCAAGGGAGTTAAAACCTCTCTTCAAATGCTCATGGTGGAGGGTTGAGAGGTCTTTGATCCACCAAAATTACAGTTACTTCAATGCAGCCTGTACTGTTGACCAATGGGCTTGCAATGAGTACTGTAAGTTGTCATTCACAAAACTCTGAATGAAAGTTTACAGTACACACAAAGCCCATTGGTCAACAGTGTCGACTAATAGTATCGCAGTGCTTACTGTAAGCTGTCATTCAGTGACAGCTCAGTCGTGAGCAGCCATGGAGGTGTGTGGATGGGTTTACTGCCTGCGGCTTCAATGGCAATGCTGGGATGGGGTAGCAGGGTGGGATGTGGAGTGCCTCAGTGGTGGGGGTCCAATAGACTACCAGGAAATATTGGGGTTCTTTTCTGTGTTACAGTCGGAGTTGGAGGGTGCCACTAGACTAACAGGGTATTTTGATCTAGGATTCTTCTACGGACGGGTCAGGGATGGGGGGCACAATGGACTACCAAGGACTTTCGCAAATGTATTATTTTACAGGCGGTGTTTGGGAGGAGGGGGGGTACCACGAGACTACCAGGGAGGATAGAGGAAGGCTTTTATTACAGATCAGGGTTCATGAAGGAGGGGGCCATTGAACTACCAGGGAGAGTCTTTGTGACACTGTTTCCACTACGATTGGGTTCGGGGCAGGAGGGGGGACACTAGACTACCAGGGGATCTGTCTTACCAATATTTATGCCATGATCGGATTCGGGGCAGGGAGGGTGGGGACACTAGACTACCAGGGATGACAGGGATATATAAACCTTTTCTTCTACCTTTGGGGATTGGGAGGCTAGCCACCCAGGTGCTGGCAAGCTGCTGTGTTGCACTGTGCAGTACAGCAGTCCGCCTGTGGGTGACTACGACTTAGGCATGGTTATTCTATGCATATTTTTTGCGGCACATCTCAGAGATATGTGAGGCAGCTATACCACACATCTCTGCTAAATATCAAGATGTGCTGCATATGCAAGGGAACGCTCCCTCCGGATGCGCACACATTATCTTGTGCTGTGGTGCATCCAGAATTGCGTGGCACATCCCTGCCTCTTTGAATATGGCCCAGGGTACATTTCCTATGATCCTCCCTGACCTCTGGTGCCTCAACTGTCTTACTTGCTCGTATATTAAAATTTATTAAAACTAAAACCTGTCACTGGGTTTATTGAGCCTAACAAACTAAACTAAAAAAAAAAATTAAAAATTATTAAATAAAAAAAAATACAACTAGATTACATCCTCCTCCCACCTGTTCCCCAGTACACTGGCTACTCCTCTCAAAGGCTGACTGGTACTCTACTATTCAGCTTTGCCCCTTATTTCAGTGTCAAGCTTATGATGGCGCAGGGAATTATTACTGCAACCCTGTACATCGCAGTGGTCTTGGGCTCTGATCTCCTCAACACTGCACTCACCAGGACACAGTGCAAGGAAAGAATGCCCCCCACCACAGATGCCTGGACGTACCCCAAACTGGGCTTAATACTTCCCTGGTCTATATGCAGGGTCTTAAACAAAAGGAAACTTGAACAACCTAATGTTCTATCTCTGTGACAAAAGCAACAGGGCCCTCTCTTCTTACCATGGTTCCTGATTAGCTCCTGTTCAAGCTAGTACCTGTACTCCTATTCAGTGGTGATGTTGAGATGAACCCCGGCCCCAGTGGCACAAATATATCATTAGCTCCTCCACCTAGTCCACCTGGGTTAACTCAAAGGGGTTTGGGCTGGCATTATATCCTAGAGGTTAGAGGAGCGAGGGTGTGACGAGCTTGATACATCCGGCAGACCAGACCTGAGTTTGATTCTCACAACCTCCACTTGCATACTGTGTGACTCTAAGCAAGTCACTTAACTGCCCAGTGCTCCCAGGTCAAACAGGCACCTGTGCCTAGTGGGCCCTACCGGTTACAAAGACTAAAAAAAAATATTTTTAAATAAATAAATAAATAAAGAATAACTCACAAGAACATCAATAACCTGAGGCCACAGATTCATGAACTGGAAGCCTGGGTAAATCTCTACTTCGGATATAGTCGCAATCTCAGAAACCTGGCTCAAATACATGTACTAGACCATGAGATTGAGCTAAAGGTTCAAGATATTCAGGCAGGATAGACTGAGCAAAAGGAGGAGGCATCCTGATCTCGTGAGCTCCTCCTTACTGCTTCCAGAGTGACAACCCCTCCTCTAAACAACACCTGCTGTGAAACTGTATTCACAACTCTGATAATGGGAGGCACCAAGCCCCTGATGATCAGATGCATGTATAACCCCAAAGCAGCTGATGCTGCCCTAAACTAACTCCCTCACAGTGCTGCCCAACCTCCCCAAGGTGAAAAGGTGATAATGGGCGATTTTAATATATATTTTTTTTTACCAATTATTTTACCAGGTGAGACACACTAAGCTGAAAGCTTGTTTGCAGGTGCAACCTGGGAGCACAAGGAAGTTAAGTGACTTGCTCAGGGTCACACAGTATGCACCTAGGGGCTGTAGGATTCAAACCCAGGTCTCCAGATTTGCAGCTCAGAGCCTTAACCCACTGCCCATACTGCTTCCTAATCCATTGGGGGTCTCAAATAAAGGTGAACTAAAGAACATACTACTGAAACCGACCTAACTCAGCTAATTCACAGTACACCAGACTGAACACCAAAACAGGAAACCAGTTTACTCTAGACTGGATACTGGCCTCAAAGCTGGATTGCATTAGAGTGGCAGGTGCTTCTGCTGATACTTTAAGCGACTAATCACCAGTGTTATAATATGGAGAAATAATTTTAATCCCCAGTACCCAGAATACTCTGGGCCTGGAACTTCTCTCACTTTGACCTTCCTAAACACATTATCTGGGATAGACTGGACCTACATTATGAAAGCCCCTAACCTAGGCGCCCCTCGAATTCTTCATAAATAACTTCCTAACCGCAACTAATAAGTATGCTCCTCTGAAAAGATTAGGGTGAAAGGTCAGGATCCTAGATGGCTGTCGAGATCTGAAAAAACTAATGAAGGAGAGAGACAGGGCTTAGGGAAACTTTAAAATTACCCCACCCCATGGCTTGGCAGAACTACAGGAATTACGTAATAAATGTAAAAGAGAGCTTAAATCTGCAAAAAGTATTACATCAGAGATCCCCAGAAAAACACCTCTCCAACCCAAAAGAATTCTGGTCACAGATCAACGCCCGCATTAAAAGCAGTCCTGCCCGGGGACTGTGCTATAATAACCAACAGTACTAGCCTAAAGAACCCTGAAGGCGCGCCAACGCAATCAACTCCTCCTTCACGGACCTGAATAAGTTCAAGACCCCCCACAGGGCCCTCCCCTCCCAACCTGATCTCTGTCACACTCCCTCCTTCCCTAACGCACTTCAACTTGTCCAAGAAAGAGTCCCTAAAACTTCTCAAGAATATAAAACCCCATGGCTCAGCTGGGCACGACGGGCTAGAACTAAGACTGCTCAAGACTGTAGCCTCAGCCATTGCCACTCCTGTCTCGTGGCTGCTTAACAGATCCTTCTTGAAGGAAAGTTCCAACACTCTGAAAAATAGCCCTGGTCACGCCCATCCACAAAGAGGGTTCACGGAACACGTGGAAAACCACCACCCATACCGATCTTCTCCATCCTTAATAAGGTACTGGAGAGGGCTATCTATAACCAACTAATGGAATATATTGAGAGGAACAGCATATTTACACCCAGACAACATGGTTTTAGAAAAACCATGGGATGGACACCACATTTCTCTGTCTCACTGATCACCTCTTCGCAGCACTCGACAAAGGCCAGTTTACTGGATCTGTCTTCATAGACCTCACCAAGTCCTTCAACCTGGTGGACCATCAGTTGCTCTAGCAAAACTCAAACTCATAAGAGTTGACTGTCTGACAGTTCAATGGTTTACCGCCTATCTCCATGGGAGATCACAATTTGTCAGATGGCAAAGGGCACAATCTGATAAAGGCCAATCCTCGACGGGGTTCCCCAGGGATCCATCTTGGGGCCCTTACTATTCTCTGTTTTCATAAACGACATGCCAAATCACTGTGGTGAGGTGAACATATCCTATATGCAGATGATGCTGTGCTCTACAGGTCCTCAATGACCTGTGCTCCTTGAACACTTCTCTGACAAGTGACCTGCAACTCCTTGAGAGTTGGCTGGCCAGCAACAGACTAGTGCTCAACAGCAAAGACTAAGACCATTATATTTGGCCCTACAAGCCTGGGGCCAGGCTGAGCCTCTCTTCTAACTCCAAGCCTCTCAAGTGGCTCAATGATTGAGGTAGCAGACAATATAAAGTACTTAGGCTTTACTTTAGACCAGGGGCCAGATATTCAAAGAGTTGAGCCATGCGCAATAGGGTTGCGCCTGCACAAGTCTGAAATCGCCATCCTGCGATATTCAGCAGGAGTGATTGCGCCCCCAAATCATGCTGAACAACAGTGCGATGATAATGAAAGGCATGTGCTATCGAGAGGGAGAAACCATGCATAAACTGCACAGCGATATTCAGCCGGGCGTTAAGGTTGTCTGGCGCAACCCTACCTGCGCCTGCACAAAGTTACACTGGAAAAAGAACAGTCGAGGCCACCCACAGGTGAGCTGCCGCATTGCAGGTGCAACACAGCAGCTGCCACCTGTGGGTGGCCCTCGACTGTTCCCTACGCACCCTAGCGGCCCCCTCATGCCCCAATCGTGGGCACAACTATATCCCCAGTAGCCCGATCGCGGGCATAGTGTCCCCACTCCCCGAGTAGCCGATCGTGGGCAAACAGTATCCCCCACCCCCGGTAGCCTGATCGCGGGCAAACAGTATCCCCGAGTAGCCCGATCGCGGGCAAACAATATCCCCACCCCCGGTAGCCCGATCGCGGGCATAACCCTCTTCCGCCCCCATTAGCCCGATAGCGGGCATCAAACCCCAAGTCCAATATCCCTAGTGGTCCAGTGGACGAATGGAGCCGATACGGGCGGCATTCCACACCCTCCCAAAGTAATATCCCTGGTGATCTAGTGGACCCCCACCCCACCCCGTCAGGGCCCCACCACCGCTCCCCGTCCAGGCGGCAGCACCACCTGCCGCCCGCCCGCCTGACAGCTCGGTGCAGGGCACGCCCATTGGCTCATGCTCTGAACCAATGGGGCGGCAGCCCACCGAGCTGTCAGTCGGGCAGGGTGGGTGGTGGGTGGCTGCCACCCGCCAGCTGACGGGGGAGCGGGTGGTGGGCTCATGAGGCGGGGTGGGGGTCCACTAGATCACCAGGGATATCATACTTGGGGGTGTGGAATGCTGCCTGTAGCAAGCTCCGCTCGGTCCACTGGACCACCAGGATATTGGACTTTGGGGAGGGTTCTGGTGCCCGCGATCGGGCTAATGGGGGTGGGATAGGGTGATGCCCGCGTATTGGGCGACTCGGGGAGGTGTAGAATATTTATGCCCCGCGATCGGCACCGGGGAGGGGAATACTTATGCCCCCGATCGCTACCTGAGGATACTGTTTGCCCACAATCGGGCTACCGGGGTGGGGATATTGTTTTGCCCGCGATCGGGCTACTCGGGGTGGGGATACTGTTTTGCCCGCGATCGGCTACCGGGGTGGGAATACTGTTTTGCCCGCGATCAGGCTACTCGGGGGTGGGGGAATACTGTTTTGCCCGCGATCGGGCTACCCGGTCCACTGGACCACCAGGGATTGAGTCATGCATTGTCCCTTATGGGACATAATGCGATCGGGCTGCAGGGGGCATTGGTCCAGACGGCTGCTGCCTGGCAGGCGCCAGGCGCGTCGTCAGGGATCGGCGACCTGCATGCTAATGGCATGCAAATGGGGCAGTAATCAGATGCAAATGGCCCCCGTGCACTTTTGCATAAATTATGGCCCCATTTGTCATGTCCCCTTGAATATCGTGGGTGCAGTGCATGGCGCAATGGAACTTGCGCCACGCATCTCAATGTTCCATTCTGACCACTTAGCTGGCGCAGTTCCTGCGCCATGCACAGTGGAGTAGCCAGAGGCGTATTCAAGAGTTGCACCATAGCGCAACCTCATGAATATCGCCCTGGCCACACCCCTGCACAACTATTTTGAGCGAAGCGCAGGGGTTGGCGCCACAAATGGCGCAGTTTGAATATCTGGGCCCAGAACTGCACTTTCAAGACACACATCGAACTGCTGACTAAGACACTAAATGAAGTTGGGGTTATTATACATATAGCCTTTCCTACTTACAGGACTCCGGCTAAGGATAGCTACCGGTACTCCAATACCCACCCTGCTGCACGGATCACCAGTGCTATTCACAGGAAACGGTGGGGAAATGCAAAATTTAAGCACCCTTTATCACAGGGTGTGCCACCGCCTTGGGGCTCATCCTAGGAGCATCACTGCCAGGTGCTCCAAGCCCTGTCTTGGCCTCCACTAAAAGAACGCCTTGTCTGCCCTGCCTTTATGCCTTGCCTATATAACCCCAGGTGGTATTATCCCAATGGCTACTACCCTGCCTGCTTGACTACTGACAGGTTGAGGGGCCTAGGTTCTATGGTGGGTGCCTCCACCCAGAGGTCAGGGTTTGTAGTGGCTAGCTAGCTTGGTCACAGCCCTCTGAGACACTGAGACCCCCTTTTATTCCCTCTAGTGGCTCACACAATGCACTGAAGTTACAGTCCCAATACCTCACATGTACACACTGTTCATTCATAAAGTACCACTTACCCTGAGACTGATTCTGAGGTTCGTCTCTGGGGACCCCCTGTAAAATAAGGTTAATCAACATACACAAACCAATACAATGCTTGATATGTAGGTACTGACACTTCAGACAGTTTAAAGTTTAACAACATCAGATCTGGTTTATTTAGGGGAATAATACACGGAAGGGAGATCAGGTTAATTGGCAGAATTAAATCACAGTACTGTGACACATACAGGGTCTGAAAAGTCACACTCTGGGCACCCAGGTTGGGGAGCTAGCCAGGTCCGTTGCCGGGTTGGCCGGCAGGTGCAGATGGACAGGGCCCTGTAGAAGAAAATATATGCACAACACCCAATTGTAATCCGGAGCCGGATGGCTCAGTCCATGAGAAGTGAAACAATAATAATTAGATGACACACTTGTAATTGAAAACAGGCTGCAGGGAATACCCTGATTTGTACTCACAATACCAAGCTGAGAACCGGATGGTGGATCTTCTTCTGGGTTGCCAGAACAACAGGGCATGGAGACAAAGTCCTTGTGACTGGACTCCACTGCAGTAGACAGCAAACGGATTTAGTCTGAGACAAGCTGGAGTTTGCTTCCAGCTTCAACACACAGCACACAGCACGGGATTGGAAATAGCGATTCCCACAAGCACTATGCACATTCATATGTAAAAGGAAAGTACTATACCAGGCAGGCTGCTCCTAGATCCCGATCGCATTACTGCAAAATACCCAGGAGCACACACAGCAGCTTCAGTTCCTGACAGACCGAGCGATTCAGCAATTTCTCCAGTACTCTACAGGGTTGGCCTGGGTTCTACCTTTCAGACTTCCTTCCTTCTTTCTCCTCACAAGTCGGATTCAGTCCGACTAGCGCTACAACGGCTGCAGACCGAACCGCGGGGCCTCACACGTGCTTCCGCGAAAAACTATACACCGCAGAAGCACAGGGCTCCTCTCTCTTCACTGTCACAACTGATCTGATCTTTCCAGTCACAGAGCAGGGCATATCCTTTAGCTCCACCCTATTCTGTTGGCTGGTTCAGCTGTCACTCACAATAAGACTCCTTTGTTGGTGAAAAAGACGCCAAGGTCAAAACTACAGGGATTGCTTGTACCACGATAAGAACCTGGGCAAAATTACCATTTTATCGCTTCCACCCTTTGTAACACTGGAACTGGAATAGGAGCCCATCTATCCAGTTCTATTTTTTTTTGCTCCCCTCCTCGCAGCTCTTGTCTCTTGAGTCACCTACAGCCTTTTCAGCCCTCGCTCACCTACCTGGTGATCAGTGCAGTCCATCCCCATGGAGCCATGGTTATACCCACCAGGCGGGGTACAGGGTGGGGGCCCATACACCCCGATCCGTCTGTCTTTCGTCGGGATGCTGTCTCTGGGCAGGTAGGGGCATTGAGGGTCGGGGCCTGGTGCTCCGTCTACTGGGAGGCTGCGAGGTGTTTTTCCAGTGTTCTCGTGATGTACCGTGTCCCTGACATCAAGGTGCTTGAGCACCAACGTCAGCACATCCCCCCCTGTTAGCGTCACGGGCTTGTACCTCGGGTCTCCACCCAGGGCCAGACAAGAGCCGAGCTCTGGTTCCCTCCTCCCCTGGAAAGGACAAGCAGTCCCTGGGACACTCAAGCCCTCTCCCCGGCCCGGCCCTCCAGCTCCAGGGGCTCGTTCCCGAACCCGGATCGCTGGCATGTAGCGGAAATCAACAACTCTTGGCCAAAACAGCTTATCCAATTCTAGTTTGATGTTATCCAAGATTTGCATAAAATTTAAGGGGAATATCTGATTGGCCTGGACACTTAATTGAATTCCTAGGTATTTAATATATGTTAAATTCCATCTAAGGGAAAAGACCTACGGATCTTTTCCGATGGTTCGTAGTGATATTTTAAAATCTCTGTTTTAGTGGTATTTACTTTATATCCTGCTAAAAGACCAAATTCTGCCAGTTGTTTCCACAGAGGCTCCAGCGCCTGTTCTGGATTTTGGAGGTAAATCAAAGACCATCTGCATATAGCGTTAATTTGTGTGTTTCTCCTCCCATTTCCCACCCTGTATTGCGTTTCATGCCTTATCGCCTGAGCCAACAGCTCAAGATATAGTGCAAAGAGAAGGGGAGAAAGGGGCAACCTGCCTAGTCCCCTTTGCAGTGATATTGGGAGAGAGCTTTCCATTAATTTTAATATATGCCTTAGGTTTCGTATATATATTATTAATTATTTTAATGAAAGGTTCCGAAGTCGTAGCCTCGAAGAGCCAGTTCCAGGAACTGCCACGCTACCTGGTCAAAGGCCTTCTCAGCATCTAAGCTCAGCAGCATGAAAGGGCCCCCGACCAGGCAGCACAGTGTAATACATGAAGTGATCTTTTAATGTTGTCTTGGGTCTGTCTACCGGGAACAAAACGGGTCATGCAAGCTTTATTTAAATAAAAAAAGAACACTGACATGCTGGCTCCAAGTGCCAACTGCTGCAAGTACCTGCTGCTCCGCTTGATCCCTCTGGCAACTTCTGAAAAATAATCAGTGGCTAAGGCGGCCTAGTCTGCCCAAATGCCCAGTGCTAACTTAGTAATCTTATCTGACCAGCTGCCTCCTCTCTTCTGATGCTACACTAACACGCTATGCTAGCGTCTGAAGCCACTGCTTGCCCTCACTAAACTACTTGTAAGCAGCATCAGTGTCACCGACTGACAGGCTCACATTTACACTTTGTCCAAACTGGACAATTTGTTTTAATGCAAAACCTGAACTGAAATGCAAACATTTTTTTTTAATAATAATAATAATTAGTGTTACCAGATGTCCTCTTTTCCAGTTGCCATATATTCTTCATGTACCTTCTCTATCCTGTTGTAGTATTATAATTTTTATAGTTGTTTTACTCTCCTACCCAGGATCTCCTTGTAAATGAGCTGTGAAGGTGATGGAGACTTTAAACCCATTCCTCTGGGGTCTGGCACAAGAGCTCATCGGGAGAGGGACTAAGTGTCCTCTTTTTGGCATCCCAAAATCTGGTACCACTAATAATAATAAAATACCAAAATATTTTTATAAAAAATCATTAATTTGACAAAATTAGACCCATTTCATAATCACAGTAAAGAACTGCAGGGGTACATTATGGTGGGCTAACAGACATTTTTGGGTGGTGGAAGCATGAAGTTTTGCATGCTTCAACCCGTCCAAGACAGGCCATTATCCCACCATAACCTCACTGTTTAAATATAGTTGACTTTATTGCTTTGTCTTTATTCTCGCCTCATTAATGTTATTACTAAAGGTATTTATATTTACACTAGAGCATTCTTCCCCACAATCCACCTACAAAGGATGGTGCTGAAAATAGACTTTGCCTAGCTTCAACCTACTGTGTTGTGACATCACGATCATTTCCATGGTAACAGGTTGTGATGTTGCAGGGTTATGATGTCACCACATAGTCACACAGTAGAAGTATACATGGGCTGTGAGGGAGAAAGTCCATGTTTAAAGCACAACTCTTTCCATCAACACTCTGAGAAGAGCACAAATGACAGCAATGGGTTTCGATTCAAAGATGATGGTCTTTGGCGTTTGGTTCAATGTGAAAGTTCTTTGAAGGAGCAAGATCTCTATGGTATACTAATGATCATAGAAATACGGGTCCTCCTCCCCCACTGAAAACTGCTCTTGAATGTGAAATTAATCTAATTCCATCAAAAGTCAAAGAGTCAGGGCTGCTGTTGCCGATTATCCCATTCCTCCGATATATAATGAGACTTCAGACCGAAACTCTCGTCCAGAACACGGTTTCAATAATAGGCTTCATGGCATAGAAGATTGTGCTAAAGATCACATGCTATTTTTAAACCAGCTTAAATAATAGAAGAGGAGTCACCCTAACTCTGCTCTGTCACTCACAATGCTGGCGAGAGAGCTTTTAGTCTTTCATTATCGAGAATGGCAAATTAAATCATCACCTTGGGTTTCTACTCAACAACCATTTGCCATTTACCATCCTTCTTAACAGTTAACAAAACAGGTTTTTAAAGCATGTCTTCAAAATGGAGACGTTAACTCTCTCAGAGAGAGAGAGAGAGAGAGAGAGTGTTTGCGAGCCAGATGTACTATAGTTTACTGATTAAATAACGCTTTACAAATAAGTCCCAAAGTTCTTGTCAATATCATTGAAAGGTCAGGAGTTCAAGTCCGAAATCAGGATTTTGCTCTTTTTTGTGTTAATTTATTTTTGTTGAGCTTCTCAATATTATGAAAGACACAAACCTGAAGGCTCTAGATAAAAAACAAAAAAACAAACAGACTACAGTAAATAATCAATACACATAGGATTCCACATATCACATATCTGCAATACAGAAACAAATAAAATAAATAAATTAAATAAAACGATATATCTATAAGAATATCAGCATCTATACACGTATCTGAAACCATCAGATCAAATGAAAGTCTCCCAATGTCATATTTGTTCTCACCAAAAATACAGAACAAATACAAAACCGGATCGAGATTCATTTAAAGCAGCAGTATTTGTTAGCTGGCAAAAAAAAACCCTTCATATATAGTTTTAGCATTAATATATTTCTGCCATAATTAGATTCATTATCATTATATTTTTAGCTCTCTAAGATGTATCCAAAATGGCTTTTATTCCTCATTTTGTAATCACTGACTCAAGTAATTGAAGATAGCCGCCACTAGCAATGTTTTAAAATCCTTTTCTTGAGGCTACTTTTGTAGCAGATCCATACTGTGACTGCACTAGGAATGTGCTGACATACATCTCTAATGATAATAGCATAGCACCACACCACACCAAGATAATTAATTTACCGTGGTGGGTGTGGCGTGAGACAGGGGCATTTAAAAACTTTAAACCCCCATATCTGACTTAAGGAGGGAACTACAAGGAAAAGAAATATGGATGTATTGATGTTTGCCAGAAAAATATTATTACTAATAAACTATATGATGATTTTTTCTCCTGCTAACAATACTGCTGCTTCAAACTTTAGCAGCTCGGGTAGTGGTTGGAAAATACCTATTCTAGATCTTGCTCAACATGTGATTTTATTTACATATAACTAAACCTGGTGTATAGCCAATTCATCGGACGTCCTAGTGCCCTATGTACCAGCCTACGTAGCAGGGTTGCCACAGAAATATAAATATAATATAGAACTTCACCTATAGGGTATGGCCCACACACCCCTTACATATCAAAACATATAACCAAATACACCCCTTGAAAAACAGACATTTCGCTTTATACCCAACACTGGCACTACAAAGGGAAATGAAGAGGTTGTGTGTACTTGTGTTAGTAATGTATAGGAATATACAATGGTCTGACTCAAAATATGCAATGTATCTGCACATATGAAGGGCAAGACCATAACTCACTAAGTGAGGAAGCCCAGAATGAGCTATGAAAGTCTTGTCCCTTACAAGTGAAGATAAAGTGTATAGTTTGAGTCGAGCCAGTGTGTGTATTCAATTTATACATCTGTTTAACAGTTATAACTTTTAAATCAATTTTTGTGTGAAGAACTGACTATTTTTCTATTATTTGAACTGCTGGTTTGGTGCTGCACAGACCTACTGTGATCTCACTGACATTCTGAAAGTTGCTCTCTGATTGGTTCTATTCTGTGCAGAAGTCAAGGAAAGTACTGTAACTGTGACATATCTAACTGCTACATAAACGTCTGTCTAGAGGATAGTGTGACAGTAAAATGTTGTGAATAAATGCATTTATTTTCATGTGTGACAGGCCTAAAGTGGAAATAATTTGTTTCAGTGTTCAGTGGGTCATCAGCATTTATTTCCATTTTAGGTTGGTCACAACGGAGCTCTTAAGTTACCAATGGGAAAACAGCTTGCACAATGCCTGATGACATCACAATGGCATCTGCTGTAATTAAAAACAGAGCAGTGAAGTCAATCAGAAACAGCTAAAGCTTGATTAAAAGAACTAATCTTGTCAGAAAGGCACTGTCATTGTTATAATTGTGACGCTCTACCATCTGCTTATGGTTATTGTATAATATTTGTGTTATAAATCCATGGTCTGTGTATGAAATTGTCTCACACAAGTTAGCAGTTTGGCTTTTAACCTTCAAGGTGTCAGTGAGGATGTCACTGAACGGACCAGGGAAAAAACTTAATTAATGTTTCCTTCCAAAGGGATAGTTTATGGCCTCTTATCAACTGCTGCTGCTTTGATGTTGGTTCCTGAATATGAATTTTATGACACCAGGAAAGGACGTATTTGGCTGATTTCCTTGGCTTTCTCACACCTTAGTGACAGATTGCAGGGTTGTAAAACCTCAGAGAATGTTTGATTAAAGACTGTCATATGTAGGAAATGGATTTTTTCTGATATTCACATTAATTAAAATACCTCCTTGTAGACATTATGTTAGAGTGAACTCTAAGGGAGGAGCTAGCTGACTCACCAAAAGGGTGGGAAAAGACAGAGTTAAAATGAAACATTGTATCTGAGAAATGTGGCATATGATTCTAGACTCAGAGAGATAGTTCTCTGATTTGGAAAGCACTTAGAAAGGTAACACTTAGAAGAATTGTTTGTGGTAGGAGTTTGTATTCTGTAACTTTCCATTTTATTTTTAGATGACTATGAGATTTGTGATATAATTTGTTCTGTATTTTACTTCACCTGTTTTACCATTTTCTAGAAAACAACATTTTCTTTAAAATACTGCCTGTGCTCTTCTGTTATTTTACATGTGATTGCTGAACCTGTATTTAAGGCTGACAGCTGATAAGTGATTGTGTTACTGAGCTTGCTTAAAAAGGTAAGAAATGTCTAGGTCTCATGTAGAGTTCTAAGGGTACATTTGGGAAAACTTGTCTGGGTGCCCCTGGGCAAGGATTGTTCTGCATCCCTGAAGAGGTACATATCAGAGTCTGTTAAGTGGATATGCTAGCATGAGGTTCAGAGTTTGAATCCTCCAGAACTCAAGGCTAACAGGTGATTCAGACCCAAAGCAGACAGGAAGGTTACCCTGTCTGTTACCTGTTCACACTATTAGCTCTATGGTTGGCACTGTGGGTGCAGAGGCCTGACCTGCATAGCGTGGTTTGTGACGTGTACCACAAGTTGCTTAAAATATCATATTTATTTTTACCTGTAGAGTTTCACCTTCATGGACACTTGTGGATCTGCCACTCGTGAGTTCACACAGGTCAACATTTTAGCTCACCCATGGCATATTCTTTATTTATCAAGGAAATGTATCACCACTGGTGTGGTATAAACTATCATTATTTGTGTATTAAAAGTAATAGAAATTACTGCAACTATAGTATTATTTATTAAAAATAACACTGTAGTAATCTATTTGTGTTGTCGTATTTTTAATTGTTGTTATAATTTTGTTCACCTTGCTCAATTATCAGGTCCACTCCACAGGTATTATCTGTTATTATCCGTGAAATTGACCCCAGACCAAGAAACATGAAGCAGCGACTACTGTGTGAGAAATCCCCATGCAGACTTGATTTTTATTTTACAATTTTTGGGGGCCAGGAAAGGAGCTAAGCTGAGGCTTGTTTCTAGGTGCATCCTGGCAGCACTAGGAAGTTAAGTGACATGCTGATGGTCACACAGTGTGCAAATGGTGGCTGTGGGATTCAAACCCAGTTCTCCAGGTTTGCAGCTTAGCACTCTTAGCCATGATACTATACTGCCTCCCCACACATTTGAAGCACATTATCTAAGGTTCCATCAATGGGACTGATCAACATCTGAGCTGAGTGATAAATCATTTACCGTATCAGATGAAAGGGACTTAAGAGATCTGTAAATGACAATGACATAGACATGGATATGGTGAATTAAGGGTTACCACCCGAATAAGCGGCCATCAACTGCGAAATGCCAGTGGGCATCTAGTCCATTGTTCTAGTGGCCTGTAAATAATTAAAAATATGTACAGTATAAATATATATTTGGCAAATGAGCAGTATCTGTATCTTATTGCTCATCTCACATGTACATTTGCCATCTCTGATATTTTCGTCCTTTTTCCACAAGGAAACCAGAATTCTTCCCAGCATGCTGCCTTTTCCTCTTTGTATATTTGAAATCTGCAGCAAACTGATTGCAGGATGGCGTAATGATGCTGAGCATGTCATTTGTTGTGGGCGTCACTTGGTGCAGCAGGGCTCAAAAAGTGCTTATAGGTCTACTAGTAATTCCCGTAATATGCTCATGACTCTCCCTATCCTGATGCTGGGTACCCAAAACACGGGTGCTCGACATCAGGATTTTCCCGATGGAGTTAGGATTCCAACTCTGCAGTGGGCAAATCCCAATGTCGGGCACCCAGTGTCAGGACAGTGAGCGCCGGACAGAGCAATCATGGAAGTTAAATGGGTACCATGCTTAGAGTGTAGCACAGTACAGGGTGCTGATCCTCTGCAAAGACTCTCCACATAATGTTAATCCTTGAATTTACCACGTTTGAGCTGCAAGGTGTGTGTCCACATTCTGCTGGAGGACACAGATCAAACATCTCTGCCAGTTCAATCATGTCGATACCCTTGAGGATGCAGAAGACTGAGATCATGTCCATCTCTGCCCCCCAAGGTGAATGTGTTGAAGGACACTGTCAACCCTTTTGCATCACATTACTTCCAGCTGGAAACCCACATTTTATGATTAGCACCCTCTCTATCATCCACTGATGTTGCTGGTTGTTTTATCTGCCTCCTTTCTTAGTAGAACTGAAATGCATACTAATGGTGTAATTATATCCAACCTTGTTTTGTTTCAATTCCTTGATCTACTCTTATTGCATACTTCCTGAAGTTTAAAAACACCCACAAACAGTGCAGCCATTCATTATGCAATGGACTCCTCTCCTCCACTGCATCATGAGTGGCTGGACTGTCTGAAGTGTTCCCAAATCCAGGAAAGATGCAGCGGGAGTTGATCAAGAACTGTAAACAAACACATTTTGTGGGGTAACACCAGTATGGTGGGCAGCTGGTTTGTCACTTTTAAAAAGAAAAAGGAATCAGAATCAAATTACTGGCTACATCAGTAATCTCTTCAGAACTAGACCAATCATAACTTGTTTTTTAAACCAGGCACAGCTTCAAGCTGGCGGAGGCGGGGGGTAAATTCAGGAGAGACATAAGGAGGCACTTTTCCGCTGAGAGGATGGTGACAAAGTGAAATGAGTTGTCAGAGCAAGTGGGCTCCTGAAGGAGTGGCTGGCTTCAAGACAGGATGGGACAGAGTAAGGGAAAGTTACATGTGGGACGGTGTGGGGGAGGTGTTGGCAAGAAGGGACAAGGCGAGGAAGGGTTGAGTGGGCAGGTACCTCGGAAAACATTGAGGACCTGTACTCACGAGCAGACTTGATAGACTGTGAGGCCTTTATCTGCTAGCTTATTTTATGTTTGTATGACCCCAAGTCCTTTGCCTCCACCACCAAGGGGTATCCAGTCAAGATAACACGGTATAACAGGCGATACAAATCCACGTGGTCAAAATAGCATCAGTGAAAACAGCTACAGGGACATTATAAGTGCTATACCTGTAGCTGTTCACTGATGCCGATGACTGAAAGTCTGTCACAGTGTGCTGCCTAACCGTACTCCCACTGTGGAATAGCGGTCAGAGAGACAAGCTAGGAGTGTGGTTGCTATGGCCACTTGATCCTGATTCAATTCTGCATTATGACTTTTGTTTGGTTTTTGTTTTTCTTTGGGTTTTCCTGCTGTCGGCCCTGTGTCAGGTCCCCTGCAGAGCTTTTTAGAATATTTGCCCACCCCACCCCGACTTCCACCCTTCCAACCTGTGTCCCCCTTGGAGTACTTTTATCACATTTGCTCAGCCACCCCAACTTCCCCCAACCCGAGTCTGCCAATCAACCCGACTTTCCTCGCCAACAGAGTTGTGTCCTGGAGTTGGTTATATATAGTGCGGGGGCGTGTGGTGGAGCCCCTGTATTAGAGATGCGTGGGGGCAAAGCCCCCACATTACACTGTCACAGAAGTGTTTGTTCAGACCTTAGTATCGCTGTACTGTGGTGCAGCTATTGTATGAGACCACTATGTTCTCAGTCATGTTCTATGCTCACACGGTGTTTCACTGCTGGAATGTAGACACTGTTTTGACCGTGAACCCCACCAAGGAAGCCCACACAGCATCATGGGCTGGAAAAGTCGGTGTCCTGTGGGAGCTGGCACAATTCTAATTTTTTTCAGCAGACACAGAGTTAAGGCGGGGGATTTACATTAAATGAGGCAGGGGTGGCCAGGAGACTAGCCCTGACCACCTAGAAAGGAGGAAAATCGTGGAAACTGTTTTTTAAACACCTCAACCAAATATGATTACAACTTCAATAGTGGGCTATTCATTACTCTTGCTGAATATTCAGATAGTCTATTATTCGCAGTATTCAGAAAATAATATCTAGCCCTACTAAAATGCATTACAGCTGCCTGGTTGTAATTATGCATTATGACCGGCCATTGTAATTGCTCACCATCAATCAAGCTCACGCTGCAATTATATCCTCAGTGTGGAATGCTTTTATAAACCCCTCAAGCTTCACTCTCCAAGGTTTATGTAGCATCCCACACCTTGAGCGTATGTAAAATTCTGGTTACACACACCCACCCATCATTTAATCTCTGTATAATTACTGGGTAGGGTAGATTGCAACCCGAAACCATTATCTAAACTTCACTGCTACAGGCACTGCATTACACATAAGTGTGTGTAACTGAGGACTGCCTTCCTCTCACACAGCACTGAGTGCAAGACACAAAAAGCTACAGGCAAATATACTTTTGTTTCTGATCGCTTCTCCCTGCAGTTTTTTTTTATCAGTGCTTATAAAACAAAGAATGGGCAACAGTACATACCCTTGATTACACGCCCTCTACCTTTGATCTCGAGTTTTATGTGGTACAGTATCACATAAAAATTTCTTACTATTACTTACATTATTCTCTGAAAGTCTAGACTGTATATAACTGCATGCTATTATATATAGTACTACTGATGGAGCGTTATAATGGGTGTTTACTCACCTGGTAAAGGTGATTGTGTTGGTTGACATCCATGGCACTCCAGACATTACCTCATGGGTTTTAACCCACCTGATAGGCTAGTGATGCATGACTCTAGGATCAGATTTCTACCATATCCAGGTCCCAGAAGCCCCTGCTCTGCAGTTCGAATCTTCTAAAGCTGAAAGTAAGGTTAGTGAAACGCAAATACAAATAGAAGATAATGACCCCAATACCAGATGAGCTGCTAACAGAAAGAAGACAGTATACGCGGTGACTGTGAAACCGGGCCAGGGCCTAATTTATTCCTGACAATACAATCTAGACTCGACCCCTAATGGGCCGACGGTGGACATCCTGGATGTCGAAAGTATGGCAATAAAACAGTCAGCTCAATGTAAGGTTGTCTGCTCATACCCTGTACACCCTCATGACTACTATGTCGGGTGGGTGGTAGGTACCATGGATGTCAACCAACATAATCACCTTTACCAAGAATGAGTAAACACCCATTATGATTGGTTGACATCCATGGCACTCCAGACTTTACCTCATGGGTAGATAAGAAGCAGTACTGTATCAGTGGGAGGGAGACAGAGTGGCCTAGGAAGGAAGGAAGCGGTGGTGGAAGTGGCAGTCTTGCCCACCCTGTGCTGTGTCTAGGCTTGAGCCCAGATGCTCTATTTGTTGTGTGGGCGTTAGGTGGCTCTTGTCCCGGTTCACTACCCAACCGTGCTGCTCTAGGGCCCTTAGGCGAGGTGGTGTGTCGGTGAGAGCTCTCCTTGGATCGTGCCCCGGATCAGCCAGTCATCGAGTGAGGGGATGATGTCAAGACCTGTTCTTGGAGTCTGGCCACCAGCCACTGATACTTTGGTGAAGACTCTTGGGCGATGAGAGTCCGAATGGTAGAAACCTGGTATTGAAAGTGTTGGCGAGGGGCGGTGAAACCAGAAGGTACTGCCTGTGAGCGGCCTGATGGTATGTGGAGGTATCGTCCTTGAGGGTCTATGGATGTCAGGAAAGTAAGCCCACGAATACTAGTAATGTTAACCTCAGAGTGTCAATCTTGAACCTCTGGACAACGTGTTGATTTAGGTTTTGAGGTCCAGGATGGGCGGAGGTCGCCGCTCTTCTTTGGCACAAGGAAGAAGATGGAGTAGACTCTAACCCTTGTTTGTGTGGTGGTACAGGCTGAATTGCCCTGTTGTTGATCAGGTCCCACAGGATCTGTTGTACCTGATGAGCCGTGGCCCTCTTTTCGTGACCGGTGAGGTGATAAACCTGTGTGTCGGGGGTCTCCAATAACTCTATCGGTATCCTTGTGACACGACTTCATGAACCCATCTGTCAGAGGTGGTGTGAAACCATTGGTGACTGAAGAGCTAATCTTTGGCCACGGGGGCAGCCTGGGCTGTCAGGGGGCCGCGCGAGCAGTCACTGCGGCTTGCTCGCCTGACCCCTGCCTCTTCTCCCGAACTCCCGAGCCATGGGCTTTGAAGGATGAAGGGTAGTAGGATTGGTGGTGGGGGTGCGTAGAGGAAGTGTAGGAGCCTCTACCTCGAAAGGAAGTGGCCTGGTATGTGTCTCTGCGGTTTGATACGATCTCTGGCCCCCGAAATATCCGTCTAGTGGAGGGTAGATAGAGTGCCTACTCTTGTTTCTAAGGAGTTCCTTGCCCTCGTCTTTCTGTTTCAGCAACTCTAAGAGACCCTCCCAAAAACATGTTTGCCCTTCAAAGGGAGATTTTGCAGTAAGGTTTTGGACTCATTGTCAGCCTCCCATAACTTAAGCCACAAAGCCCGTCTAGCCCTGTTTGTGATGGCTGTGGCCCTTGCGTTAAGTCTGGCGGTGTCAACTGCCATGTCAGCTAGGTATCTTGCCGCATCGATGGTGCACTCTAATAACTCTGTCTCTCTAGACTTGGGGTTGGCCTGTTCCAGGAGTTCCTCCAACCAACGTATCTGCGCCCGTGCTGTATAGATGGCTGCTGTGGACACTCTTGCAGCCATGCCTTCTGTTTGAAGGCCTTCTTTAACATGTCTCGACTCTTTTTGTCTGCAGGGTCCTTTAGGGAGATTGCTCCATGAGAGTAGGATAGTCCGTCTGCTAAGTGCGGCCACCTGGGGGTCAACCGTTGGGCGGAGCATCAGGTGTTGGCTTTGTCCTCCTGAGCGGGATACATCCGGTCCAGGTTTCTCCTGTTCGGCATCTGGACTGGGTCAGTGGATTGCCACTCCTTATTGATAATGTCTTCGATGGTTGGACAGATGGAAAACTCTCTCGAACGTTGGACCTCTGCTGGAGCAGGGGATCCAATTTGGATTGAGTTTGTCTTCCTCCATTTGAACCCCATGGTGATCTTGGCGATCTTGATGAGGGCCTGGGACCAAGTCGAAAGGAGCATAGTTTGGAGGTGGCGAAGGAATGGCCTGTTGCTCACGTCGTCGTCGGAGATTGCACCATCTTCCTCCTCCAGTAGGTCAACATCCTCCCGGTGTTGGGTTTGTAGTTATCCAGGTTAGGCTCCGTCAAATCCATGTGATCCTCGTTGGCCCCTCCCCGGCGTCTTGTTCCAGAGGTGGGTTAGTAGGCAATCTCTGTTGGGTGAGGGACTCCAATTTCTCCATCACCTTCAGCATAAAATTCTGCTGACTCTCCATCATGGACACGGTAGCCTGTTGGTTCTGTAGAAGAAAGGTGCCGGATCCAGCCAAGATGAGCCGCTAGGGCCAGGGTTGCTTAGGCCCATGCGGCGGACTGCCCCATGGATAGGTCGTCGTCGTGGTGGAGACAAGCGGCGCACAGGGGCCAGGGGCATGGGGCAGGAGGTTGGAGCTGCACGCTGTGCACTTCTTGGCTTTGATCATCTGAGGAAGACAAAGATGTAAGCGTTACCATGGGTGGCAACTGGGCCTGCACCGGGTGGTGAGCCCTGATAGAGCTCTGCGTTAATGGCGGCTTAGGCTGCACACAAGAGACAGCGAGAAGTAATAAAGATGCTGCTGGCCTCAAATGGGGTCGCTGTAGTGAGGGACCCACATGGAGGCTGGTATTCTGGGATCGCTATAGAGAGAGCATCCCAGGGTAATGTCGCTGGAGACTCATATGGGATGCTGAGGGAGGAGCCCATATGGACAAACAAGAATGACCAGCTTTTCTGCAAACACCTTTTTTTTTTTTTTTTTTAATCTCTCTCTCTCTCTATATAGTACCCAAGAATGTGGAGGAGGGGCAGCACTCGTGCATAGGCCTAGTGGACTACGCTGGAGGGATGGGCCAGAAAGGCTCCAGACAGGTAAGAACCCAGGTGGTCCTTTCATTTCTCTGGCAAGGACCACCAACCTTGCTTGTTACCGGTGCACTATGTATCAGCCTGGTGGGGAGGGCGGCTCCTAGGCCGCATCATGCGTGTAGTTTGGCCCGTAGAGGCGAGAGACCCTCCTCGCAGACCCCTGTGACTTAGAGGCTCTCGCTTGCGTGAGGGAGGAGGTTTCTCCTGTTAAGCCAAACAAGATTCCCTGTCTGTAGGGGTGGGCGTGCCCAAGGCCCAAGAGTGAAGGGAGGTGCAGGAACGGGCTGCCATGGCCACGTGGTCGCCGGAGAAACCCGTGGAGGCCTGAGCCACCGGCTACACCGAGACCAGCTGGAGGAGGCGGGGAGCACCGAGCATTCCTGTGCCTGAGTCTACTATCGGCAGGGGCACTAGTGGCTGGGACTCCTCTGAAACGGCCGCCATGTGGGCCTCCTGTTTTTCTTGGGGGGCGCGAAGTGACGTGGGCCCAGCCAGTAGGCCGCACGAGGGCGTCCTCCTCACTAGGCCAAGCGGAGGAAGGCGGAGCCACAAGGCAAGCGTGGGAGAAGCAGGCACCGCCGCCCGCTGGACCCTAGGGCCCGAGTTGGACTGCCTGGGGGTCTTTATAGCCAGGTAAGGGGTGCGGGTGGGGGCGTGAGGCCCTAGGCCCCAGAGGTTTGCCCTGGGGGGCCGGAGCAATGCGGTGGCAGGCAGGGGCTCGCGCCCGTGGCGAGTCCTGAGGCGCGGCCCCTGAGCACAATAGCTGAACCTGCAGCTAGGAAGAACACTAACGAAGAACACCTTTGTGAGCGCCATAGGCGGCACGAAGAGACCTCTTACTTAAACAATGAGTATCCAGGCAGTAGAAAGAAAAAACACACCACAAATGGACTGAGGTAAGGACTATTAACCGCAGCTGTTAGAACAGGAGAAAGGCACAGCAAGGGTGTTCGACAAGGTTTGCTCCTAACTGGAAAATAGCAGGGCCAAATACTAAGAAAACCCTACAGAAGCAACAACAGCAAGTAATTCCCTACAGGGTTTCCTGGAACCCCAATGCAGCTTAAACCCAATATACTTTTATATTTACACATAGACTTGCTTCATAGACTCATAGATAGCTACTGGGAATTGTTTAGTTACTGTGATATATTGCAATTTAAGAGGCTTACCTTGGTAATTAGGACAGCAGGGACCCTGGTGTGCTAGCCTGATCAGATGCAAAGTTTGAACTGGAGAGCAGGGGCTTCTGGGACCTGAAAATGGTAGAATCTGATCCTAGAGTCATGTGGCATCACTAGCCTATCAGGTGGGTTAAAACCCATGAGGTAATGTCTGGAGTGCCATGGATGTCAACCAATCACAATTATTACATTAGGGATCATAACTGCAATATTAAATTACCTATTTCATTATTAAACTGAACGGTTATCATTATTAATTCTGATAATTACATGCAGTACAATCTTTACTATGGTTTCAACTGTGCTCCTTGATAACATAATGAAAAGCAGATGTAGAACCTCAATTGTGAAGCGCCAATATTCTTATCAATGTGTGTGCTGTATAACAAGCAGGGTGTATATGACAGTTGTCCAGGACTAATGACCCAAGGGTCAAGTTACTCAGCCACCCCGTGCAGGTGTGGGACTCGAACCTACAACCCCATGGCCAGAGGTGAACATGCTTCCAACTGAGGCATGATAATGAAACAATCGATGCAACATCATGATGCAGTTTCAGTGGAAGTTCATTTCATGAGGCAGCACAACCGTATAAGAGGCATAAGTGAGGTTTCTAATTGCTACTTCTGGGACATTCCTATTTACTTTCATCAAAGGACCTTACAGAATACCCCTTGAACTGTAGAATGAAGGTATTTCAGAATATAGAACGAGCAAGTACAAAATAACTTTCAAATTTATTTACACAATCCTCGAAGACAAGTGTTTCCCAGATAAAAATGAAAGGATGAGGGCATTTGCACTTAACACAGGTATTGATGGTCTCACTTTTTGAGTTTTCTCCATATTTTCTCTCGCCCCTCTTGTTTCCCCTGTACTTCTCGGTCTCTCTCTCCCTCGCTTGCTGTCTCCCCAGCCCTCTCTCACTTCCCTCTCTCCTCTTTTCTCCCTCTCTGTTCTCCCCGTCTCCTTTCTCTCTTTTCTTGTTTTCCTTGTTGTGGTTCCACAAATGTTGTATCTGAATCAAGACTTGGGAGTCTAGAATTTTTTTTTCCATAAAAGTTTTATTGCTTTTAACTTTTAAAGGACACCACTTGTCCTCCTAGCATCCCAAAAAAAACGAGGCTTTTCAGCCTAAACATTTTTCAGTTCCTCTGTGTAAAAATATCTCTTCTGATGTATAAGCCATAATGTAAACATGGCTGGAGCAGTGCGGTGCCATTAAAACTCGCTTGAGCTCCACGCCTGCCCACCGTATCACTTATACCATGGAGCAGCACGGAGCCATGCTGAGCATGTGAATAGCACCACACTGCTCCAGCCATGTTTACATTATGGCCAATACATCAGAAGAGATATATTATTACACAGAAGTAGACGTGATTCCAGGATAGCTTCTTAATGCAAATGGTCAGCGACAACCAGGTTAGGGAACCCCTAGCCCTTGTGCTGGCAAATGGTGAATTTGTGAGGGAGCTGGGGGTGGAAGAAACGCTGGCAGGAGCGCCACCACTCAGTGTGGTTCACATTGAAAATGGGTAAGGAGGGGTAGAAACAGGTACAAGAGTGTTGGACTTGGGAGGATGGGAGAGGTAGTTAAAGGATATCTAGCCAGAATCCAAACTAATATAGACACTAACCAGAGGTGGAGGTCATAAAACTGGGGATTGAGGAGGCAACAAAACCTGCTTTGGGGTCCAGAGTAAGAGAGTTAGGCCAAGCAACCCAGCTGGTTGAGCAAGAGGGTTATGGAGAAAGTAAGAAATAAAAGAGCCGCTTTAGGAGGTTTAAAACACAGAAAGAGGGGAGGACAGAGAGGATTAATTGAAGAAATTGAAGGAGATGACGAAGGCATAAGGGTGCAGCGAGGCGTCTAAAGAGCTCAGGCAGGAGCAAGGCATCAAGAAGTGGGAGAAGGAATCTTCAGGTACATCTGGGAGAAAAGGAGTTGTAGGGACAAAATAGTAAGGATTAAGAGAGATGGGGATCAGTGGAAACAGGGCAGAGCAGGCAGAAGCACTTAATGAATACTTCTGCTTGGTGTTTACTAAGGAGAAAGGAGGGCACTACCAAGGTGGGGTGGGAAGTCAGGCTCGGAGGGAGGAGGTGACAGATGGGAAATCACAGAGGGCAGGGTACTGGAGGGCCTGAGGGCACTGAGGGTGGACAAGGTGCCAGGGCCAGATGGCATTCACCTCAAGGTACTGAGTGAGCTGGCAGAAATTCTGGTGGGGCCCTTGGCAGACCTGTTCAATGCCTCCCTGGTCTCAGGAAGTGTACCTCAGGACTAGAAGGTGGCTCATGTGTACCCCTCCATAAGAGTGGTCCCAAAGATGAACTGGGAAACTACAGGCTGGTTCACATCCATCGGGGAAAACTGATGGAGACAATCCTGAAGGAGAGGCTGGTGTCCCTTCTGAGACCAATGGTCTGCAGGACATTAGGCAGCATGGGTTTGTCATAGGCAGATCCTGTCACACCAACCTGGTGGATTACTATGACTGGGTAACTAAACAGTTTGGACAAGGGCCATGCAGTGGATGTTCTGTTTCTGGACTTCAATAAGGCATTCGACTTGGTGCTGCATGGGAGGCTGGGTAGTAAGCTGGCAGGTACAGGTGCAGGGGTGAAATGGTGGGATGGGTGGTAAACTGGTTACAGGAAGGCAGAAAGAGGGTGGTGATGGGAGGAGCGCTTATCTCCGAGGGCAGTGACAAGCAGAGTATTGCAGGGCTCAGTGCTGAGACCGGTGTTGTTTGGGTTGTTCATACTGAGACATCTCAATGGGCATCAAGAGCAAGATCAGTTTGTTTGCAGATGACACCAAGACAGGAGCAGCAGTGGATGACCTAGGAGGGTGGCATGGGTTGCAGGATGATCTGTCAAAATTGGAGACCTGGTCGGACACCTGGCAGTTGGGGTTCAATGCCAAGAAGTGCAAGGAGTGAAATTTCAGAACAAAAACCCAAGAAGGTGCTACCAGCTGGGGGAATGGGTCAGCTAGCAATGACAGAGGAGGAGGAGGATCTGGGGTGATTATAACGGGCTGAATGAACAACTCAGCACAATGCAGGAAGGCAACTGCAATGGCCAACAAAATGCTGGGTTGTATTGCCAGGAGTATATCTTCAAGGAGAGGGAGGTGTTCCTGCCATTGTATAGGTCACTGGTTGAGGCCACACCTGGAGTACTGCATGCAGTAAGGACATTAAATTACTGGAGGGTGCAGCGAGGGCAACAAAGATGATCCAGGGACTAGGGAACATGCCCTACATGAGCAGGCTGAGGGAGTTGAACATGCACTCACTGGAGGAGAGGAGAGACTGGGGATATGATTGAAACCTTCAAGTACATGAAAGGAATAAACAAGACAGGCACGGAGGGACTATTCAAGTTATGGGGGTACAGTGCCTTCAGAAAGTATTCACCCCCTTGGATTTTGTCACATTTTGTTGTGTTACTACCAGAATTTTTAATGCATTGAAATGATTTTTCCCCTTGATTCACACAGCATACGCAACAATTTAAAGGGGCAAAAATATTTTTATTGTGTAACAAAAATTTATGAAACATTAAAAACTGAAATATCTTGTTTACTTAAGTATTCACCCCTGAGTCAATACTTTGTAGAAGCGCCTTTGGCAGCAATTACAGCTTTAGTCTTCTTGGATATGTCTGTATCAGCTTTGCACATCTGGATTTGGGGATTTTTGCCCATTCTTCCTTGCAGATTTGCTCAAGCTCTGTCAAGTTGGATGGGAGCGTCGGTGAACCCAATCTTTAAGTTTTCCACAGATTCTCAATGGGATTCAAGTCTGGGCTTTGGCTGGGCCACTCAAGGACATTCACCTTCTTGTTCTGAAGCCACTCCAGTGTTGCTTTGGCTGTATGCCTGGGGTCGTTATCCTGTTGGAACATAAATCTTCGCCCCAGTCCAAGGTCTATTGCAGACTGATGCAGGTTCTCCTCAAGGATGTGCCTGTATTTGGTTCCATTCATTGTTCCTCTATCCTGACAAGTGCCCCAGTCCCTGCCGCTCAAAAGCATCCCCATAACATGACGCTGCCACCACCATGCTTCATGGTAGGGATGGTGTTACAGGGTGATGAGCTGTGTTCGGTTTCGCCAGGCATAGCACTTTGCATTCAGGCCAAAGAGTTCAATTTCTGTTTCATCAGACCAGAGAATCTTTGCCACATGGTCTCAGAGTCTGCCACGTGCCTTCTTGCAAACTCCAGGCATGCTATTATGGCCTTTTCTCAGGAGTGGCTTCCGTCTAGCCACTCTCCCACAGAGCTACATCTGTGAAGTGCTGCAGAGATTATTGTCCTCTGGACAGGTTCTCCCATCTCAGCCATGGAACTCTGTAGTTCTGTCAGAGTGGTCATTGGGTTCTTGGTCACTTCCTGACCAAGGTCCTTCTTGCCAGTTGCTCAGTTTGGGAGGACGGCCTGCTCTAGGAAGAGTCTGGGTGGTTCCGTAATCTTTCCTTTCCTAATGATGGACTTGACTGTGCTCATGGAACTTTCAACACCCTAGAAATGTTTTAGACCCCTCCCCAGATCTATGCCTCCTCACAATTCTATCACGGAGTTCTACGGACAGCTCCTTGGTCTTCATGGTAGAGTTCCTGCTCTGACATGCACTGTCAACAGTGGGACCTTATATAGACAGGTGTATTTCCTCTGAAATCATGTCAACCATTTGAACTGACCACAGGTGGACTCCATTCAGGTTTTAGAGTGATCTCACAAGGAAATTGGATGCACCTGAGCTAAATTTGGAGTGTCATAGCAAAGACAGTGAATACTTAATCAAATCAAGACATTTCAGGTTTTTATTTTAAATTACATGTACAAAAATTCAGAAGTTTCATTCCACTTTGACATTATAGAGTAATTTGTGTAGATCCATGACAAAAAATCCCATATAAATGTATTTTAATTTGAGTTTGCAACATCACAAAATATGACAAAATCAAGGGGTGAATACTTTCTGAAGGCACTGTAGGAAACTCGAGGTCACGATCTCAGATTGGAGGAAATGAGAAAACACTTTTTAATGGAAGAGTGGTGTCTGGAGAACACGTTGCCCTCTGAGTGGTATCCTGAAGAACAATGGACTGCTTCAAAGAAGGATGGGATAGGGTAAGAGGAAGGGTCAGGGAGGGAAGGAGGGGCAACTGCAGCATAAGGGTTACTAGCTGCACACTTCAGCAGACTTGACAGACCATAAGGCCTTTATCTGCTGGCAATTTGCATGTTCAGTATGTATGTAAGTAATGAAAAAAAATTTTAGGCTGAAAAGTCTACACAGGGGTTGTGGTTTGGAGGCTGGGGTGTTGGGAGGACAAGAGTTGTCCTTTAAACAGCACATAGGTACATGTATCCAGTAAAGTCAAAGTACTGTCACTGCATAACATGCAGACTTGACACAACTGTATATAGTAAGCAGAAATACATGATACTGATAATTCAATTATACTCATTGAGTGAATCTTCATCTGGGGTAACATAACGCTTTCATGTCTCTAATGTGACCATAGTATAGTAACTGTTCGAACCATGTCTTGGACAGGACACCATTGTTAGTTTGCTAAGTAAGGACCTAATATCTCTTGTTATCTTCAAGGTGTTGGTCTCTGTTGACTTCTTCCTGGTTGAAGCCAGGGTTGGCAAATCTTTTATGATGAAGGAAACAAGAGTAAGGAAATAAGGCTTTAGTATGAGTGTATGCTCATATTTGCTCCAAGGAACATGGGAAGAGGTAGAGTTAAGGCTTGTTGTCAGAAGCTGTTGTTCTCAGTTGTGGGGAGGTGGGAGCAGAGAGAGGACCAAGGCCTTTGTAATTAATCACCGGTGGAGGGGCTGTGATCATGCAGCAGGCATGGTAAGGTGAAGCAGAATTTTGTATGCCTGTTCTGGTCAAGTTGTTCACATAAGAGAGACAGCACTGGGGCTCTTGCCTTTCTCCACTGCAGGAAGGGGCCCCAGTTCTTGTCCTAACTAGGAGTTTGCCTATTGCAAGGTGAGCTACCTTCCTCATTTTGTGCTGTGAGGAAGAGAATGTTTTCCCACTTGAAAATGAGGGGGCTCCAGGTCCCACCAGTGGCACAAAATGACTTGTTTGCCTGCTGCAAGGGCTCCTATGGTCCGTAAGGCTCGAGTGGGGGAAAGAGAGTAGCAAGGTGGCAGGAGACTGAATAGTGCAAGGTGGGGTCTCTCCCCTGGGTAATGCAGCAATCTTCCTGCAGTATGTCTAGATTTTTTCCCAGTAATGGTCCAGTGAGGGAAGTAGCAAAGAATAAGAGATGCCTGTGGGTGGTGGTGGGGGGTGAGAACCTCCAGCAGTCACTGTTCAGGAGTAAACCCACCTTATACAGCCAAAGAGGGGTCCTGTAAGTCCTATGAAGAATTTTTGTACTGAGAGTTTTGTCTTTGACCTCCCATTAAACTTACAAGCATGAGGCCGGAGGGCATCCCAGTCTTCATGTGAGATGTTAAGGTCAAGTGTTGGCTCCAGATTCTTGGAGTCCCGCACAGAGGGATGGGGGGCCTTGCAGGGTAGAATAAAGGGGTTTGATGTGGGAGGCAGGGGTGATTCTTTTAAGGACTGTACAGTGTCTACCCATCTCTCTAGTGGTGTTGAGTGGGTAATTGAGGCCTTGAAACCTTCACTTTCAACAGGTCTCTTAGCTGAAGGTATCTCAAAAATGAGTTCTGGGGATATTATTTGATGGAGAGTTTGATGAAGGAGTAGGTTGTTCCTGTTTGGGGGCAGTAAAAGTCTCCCAGGGATATCATGCCTGCTCCTTTCTCAGTTCCCAGTTAAGCAGTTTGCCATTTATGTGGAGGTCTGGACTGCCACAAACAGGGCAGTGTGCTGTGCAAGGGCCCCCCAGATTGGAGGCATATTGGAGCCAGACATTTTTGTGTGTTTTGCACATGAAGAAGAGTTCTAATTCAGTCCCCACTCCAGAAATAGGAGAGACAGAGGAGAGGAATGCTCCCTGAGCTAGTTCAAGAGACAGCCATCTGGGAGGAAGAGAGAGAGAAAAGACTCAGCTTAAGGCAGGTGAGAGTCTGTCTGAATACAACGTGTTCAGGTTGCTGTTTTAGACTAGGTAGTACAAGACCTCCCTCCCTCAGTCTTGAATGCTTCTTGAAATACTGGGAAAGGATCAGGGGGCTGCAAAAGCATGGAGGCACATAATGAAAGGATGGGGCACTTCTTTAATGTATACATGCTTTAGGTGAAACACTGCATTATTTTTCTTACCTTGATGATGACAAGTACTTCAGTTGTACTCAGCATAAAACAGACAGTGATGAGTAGCGATTGGTGCATCCATAACAAAGTGTTAATTTTCTCCAGTAAAGGAGCCTCCAGATTCAGAGTTTGAGGCAGAGACCATCTGGTACACATCTGCACCTTACTGGGAACACCTCCTGCTGGGTGTTTTAAATACTTAATATTTATTCAGTTATAATTTTTGATCAGGAAAGGCACATTAACTGGGACAGTTTGTTTCCTGGGTCATCCTAGGGTTTGGAATACATGGACCTGTTTTTATTGATGGGGAGTGTTGGCCAGGACACCAGGAAACTGCCCATCTCGTTCAACCCCGTGAAGTGAGGTATTACGATCTACCTTTAAAACAAGAGGGCTTGGACATGGTGAATTCTGTAGTTTTTTTTAATATGTTTTATTTGTGTGAAGGATGTTTTAACCAAGATCAGACAGTGGAATTTGAGCATGACAGCCATGCAGCATGGCACCAGGAAAGAATTATACGTTATTATTCTGTATTCCTGAGATCTTCCTGGCTGTCCAGAGGAACATAGAATATGGCTTTGGGGTTATTAATGAACAAACGGCTACAAGCCCAGATGTGGTTTGTCTTATGGTTAAGTACCCATGGAAGAATAGGTGTGTGGGTTTTCATAGGCATAAATGTTTGGAGGAGAGGTACAGTATTGCCCGACCAGAATGTGATACTGTAGTAGAAACTCAAGTTCAGTTATTTGTAGAACGTCCATTTGCCAGTGCCTTTTGGGATGGTCTGGTTTAGCAGTGGCACTGGCCAGGGTTGGCTGACATTCCTTTAGAGTGTTTACTTTTTGGCTTTAAGCCTCCAAATTGGGGAGGGGGGCGGAGGGGTTAAACCTGGAAGCAATGGGAGTGCTTTACCATTTTTAAATGTTATTTAAGACAGGCAGGTTGCACCTATGCTCTACAACAGAAGGCAGTTACTGATGCAGATTTGTTTAATACTGTATTCTCTCTTGCGTGGCAGGTTCCGTTAAAGATGGTGATATGTTTTTCTTCCTCACAAAGGCATAAATTACGGGTTAATAAACTACAGGGGTTTCTGTTTAGGGCTGGTATCACACGATTGTATATTTAGGGTATTAGGGTGGTGACCGTATTCCTGTCTGTAGTGCCTCTTTGGCAATTATTGCTATATTCCTGTTTGATTTTAGTTTATGACTGTTTGTTTTCTGATATCTGTATTCCTGTTTCTTTTCTTCCTCAGTTTTATCAGTTGTTTGCTTTGGTTTACCGATACGATTGTTTTTGTTGGTTTTGATTACTTGTAAATGTTTTTGTCTTGTTTATACTTCAGCAAGAGTCCCCATCTCTTACAATAGGCCCCAAAGTGGACTCCTCACTGATAGTTGGAGGAATTCATGTGGAAGAGGGCCCACTGATATTTTGGTATGACATTTTGTAAAGAGGACTTAGCTTCCCTCAAAAGGAAAGATAAACTACTAACTGCAGAGCAAAAGGTGGAGAAATGGAAGTCATGACCGATGTCAAAACAAAAAGTTTATATGGATAAAACTTTCTTTCTCTACTTTAGTTAAGACAACCCTCCACAGCCAGTTTTGAAGCACATTTACATAGTATATTCTTTAGATTATTATGTGTTAGTAGGCTGAATCCATTAACAAAAGATAAGATTCACAACAAGCCTATACAGGCTGGGGACTTGTTGATGATTAATTATGTGATCTCTTTCTACTGCAGGTTTATTTTTAGCATTATAGATCAAGAGAGCACTCCGACAAATCGGAGCACCCTTTCCTCTGCGTGTCAGACATTCTTATTCTGTGAAGAAGGTCTCATGTGCTGATGCCCTGGAAACAGGCATGTTTGGAAATGTTTTTTTTTAATAATGAATATATTATTGATCGAGCCTGATCAATAATATAGTAATACCACGAGGAGACCACTTTTACAGTTGTAAGAGTGACCGGACATTCTTAGAGTATCAGAACCTTCAGTTTGCAGTTCTCATACCCTAAGAATGTGCAAGAGACCACTTTACAATCGAAAAATGGTTTCCATGGTAGATAATAACATACAATTTATAGCCCCTATTACAGTGGGCACATCACCCATGATTCCATTTCTCCATTCTCATTTTTCCTACAGTGTCAATACTAGGTATTGGCACAAGTCCCTAATCGGCACTAGAACCCACAACCTTCCAACTGTCCGGCTCAGAGGTGGGTGTGCTACCTAGTGAGCCACTGCGCCGACTATAGAAGCTGTTTATAAGAATAAAAAGCGTACTTCAGTAGAGACACATCCATATACAGGGTAAGGTATCAAGGTGTAGTCAGGCATACTCACTGTACACATTTGTGTACAGTTTTATTCGTGCCTATCACAAACCATATGCCTTTCTGTTAACATTTGTATTCTAATCTGTAGTATTTGGGTTAGTGTAGGCCACTAAGGAGTGTCTCTGTTTAAACTTCTGTTGTTTAGGAGACTGATACATGTATAATCTCTTTAGAGATTAGAGGAATCATCTGACAACAATCTGACTTGTTTGGAAGGGTACCATTTGGAGAGGATGTGTACATTTTTAATGAGGGGGTGTAACTGTTGGAGATTGTGTGTACAAAAGGAAAATTTCTGCTACGCCCTGTAAGGTATAATGGAGGGAATGTGAATTCCTTACATTTGAAACACAACATGCTGAAGGAGCAGGAGCAGCCATTCAACACAGCAGCTGAAAATCTCCTTTCATCCCTCCACTATCACAGTCAGAAAATGTGGTTCTTTGGAAATGTGCGCGATTGATGAAAACAATCCAGTTGCCAGGTTGTAAACTGCGCTCAAAATCAAGCAGCAGCTACAAAGATATACATATGATTAATGCATTCTTGAATGCCTTTTCTGCAAAACTACGCATGGCTTTTAAATGAGCTCTTTAGTGAAGATTAATGCAATGTCTGGGCTTATAAACTTGCCCTGATATACAGAGGCTATGCAATAACCTGACTCAAAATATGCAATTAATCGTCAAGTGTGAGGGGCAAGACTATAACTTATGAGTGACGGAGCCACAAGTGATTATGAATATTCTGCCCCTCACAAGTGACGACAAACTACAGACATTGAATCAGGCCATTGCATATTCAATTTAACCAATATCACATTACTAGTTATAAACCATTAAACCCACTATTTGAGTATTTATGTTTCTTTGAAATCAGCAGCTGACCTCAGTTCTCCACAGAGCAACTCAGACATCACCAGCATTGTGAATGCTGTATCACTGTTCTAGATGTTTCAGATGTTACCCACAGCACTGTTCTAGATGCTACAGTACAACACTGTTCTAGATGTAACAGGTCATCACTATTCTTGATGGTATATCGCTGTTCCCAAAATGATCCCCATTAGTATCCTAGAACATTTCACGCATTGTCCCGGTGCCACCGTACATCTTTGTTCTAGATTTTATCTTGTTGTTCTAGATGCCGCAGTATAACTCACTGCTCAGATGTCATTCTGTTCTAGATGTTCCATCTTTCTAGATGTCACTTGGTATTTCTGTATTTTATTTATTAAAAGTTCAGTCGACGGATGGGTTACACGAGATACAAGTCTTGTTTACAGAACGTCCCAAGTCATAGCATAGTAGGCAAGTAACATCAGATATACATCAAATATGAACAAAAGTAATTAAATAATTGCATTAGGATTGCACATTTAGCATAAAGGATTTAACAGCTTTCTTAAAAATCCCTATACTGGTACAATTTCTGTACTCTCTGGTTCAAGATTATCCCATGAAAACGAGCATCAACAGAAAGAGCTGCCCTATCATAACATATGGAGTATTTTGGCAACTGGTAACTGCTTGGGACAGTGCACTGTGCTACATGCTAGCATGCTGTTCTGTTACCCCACATCACTGTTCCAAATGTGCTCTCTGTTCTAGATGTCAACACACTGTTCTAGATGTGAATGCAATATGATCAGTGCTTGATGATGACTTAAAGGTGACCCATAAATTAACTCCGGCAGCCCGCTCCGTCCCACATACTGTTGTAAACTGCTGGGAGTCCAAGGCTGCTTTCAGTATAATTTTAATAAAATCTGCACATTTTAATTTATTGCCAAAACTTTTCGCAACAAGGAAGTGGTGTCCGGTCCTGATCGAGAGGGCTAAGTTTACCTGGTCATCACGTCTGTGAGCACAGGAGCGGAGTGTGGTAAGCAGAAAAAATGGTAAGTCCTTGGGACCCGGATACAGGATTTCATTAAAGTTACATTTTATCTACTGAATACTTTCGGGAATATGCACAATATGGGGTTCCTCTGGTGTAAGGCACCTATATATATGGTGCAGGGGCTCATAGTTCTATCTTGGTAGATCTCTTTAACACCTTACCATCCTCCTCTGTACCACTCACTGTAGATAACATCATATATACCACAGCAGATATGATACAGGTTGCTGTTATATATAAATATTTTCAAGTTCTTTGTACATAGTTCTGAAAGTTGTTATTCTGTTAAAACTTCATTGCTGGATGTATGAAATATGATTGTATCTTTGAAAAAACTAAATATTGATTATAAAAGAAAATCAATAATATTTTCTGTCTGCTATTTTCGATGCTTCTAGCTCTTTAATGAGCAACACATTTTAAACTCAGAGGCGGATAATATTTTGGTCACTAGTGAGCAAACCATTATAGAACTGTTCAGCATTCAGTAGTCGGGGCGGGGGAGCCTTGGCTTGTACACAGAATACTTTTATGAAGTTCCCAAATAAAATCCCAAAACGTAGGATATTGCCTTCAGAGCAATCTAAGAGTGGAACAGTAAAACCTTATGCATAACTTAACAATTACATGTTTATTATTAGTCATTTCAAGGCTAGGTATGTTAGAAAATGATTTTCTAGATGTATTAATTTGCTAATATGGAGTTAATACCTTCTTCAAGGTACATTAATCAACTAGACTGCTTTTAATATATTATTTATTCACATTAACAGTCATAGTGGTTACATGTATATTTATTGACAACCTAATGTCTTGGGTCTCTTTCTCCTTTTTTTTTTAATGAATGTAGTCATGTGCTAATTGTTTCATCAAAATGTGCTTATATACTTTATTTATCAATACATGTATGTTTTTATATTATGTACTATATTATTCTCTTTAAAATAGTAAAACTTTTATTGACAAAAAATAAAGAATGTCAGAAACCCAGGATGCATTCAAGCGCAGCCTAAGGCAGTCCCTAAGGGCCGATTCCCTCAGCCCCGCTACACTCTCAGACATCTCATGACAGTGTACCTCAAATGTGCACCTTCCTCACTCACCACAGCAATGATTACACCAGTGTTACCTCTGCACCTCACCCCAAGACACAGCACTGCATTGCTGGATTACTGACTTCACTCCAATATACAGATTTACACTGAGATACAACATGTTAATGTAAACAAAAGTCTCAGTGATGCTGCTGCTCGCAGGACACCTTGAAAGCATTTAAAATTCTCACCCAGCGTGCTTTCAGCCACAATGCTTTGATAATCTTAGGACCGCTTATCCTGCGTGACAGTTGTTGCCCTGTCTAGCAGCATGTAAGTAAACCATTTTTCAGAAGCATGGAGAGGGGAGCATTACGATAATTTTTTTAATATAACAAAGGAAACTGAAAACTTAATATAAACCTCTCTAGTTACCTTGAGTGATGTATGCATGCTCCAAGAAGTATCTCCCATGGTGTAACAGTCAAATCTCACATAGTCTGGGCACACAGTACCTCTCAGCTTCATTTCGTGGTGACCTCTCACCCAAACTGCACAAGATAACACTATAAGATAAAACACCTTTAACTAATGTAAGATGCCACATATCAAGTCATCTCTCTCTCTCCAGGAGATTGATATTTCAGTCAATCAGATCAATCAATACCACATTTCATTCTGAACTGCACAAGCCTTATTCTCCTCCTCTCTGTACACATACGCACTTTATTTATATATATATACACACACACACACACACACATACATTATATATATGTACACATGTGATATATCTGTACACATGCACATATGATAGATCTGTACACACACACACTGTAATCTGTACACACACATTATAATCTGTACATACACACACACACAGTCTATCTGTACACACACCACGCACACAGCTAGCAACCTTCAAATAATTTTCTTTACTTAATTCATTTTGAAAAATGTGATTTACGTAGCCTCATATGGCAAAGGCCAGAAAGCAATCTTCCGCATTTATGTTATGCAATATTCAGTGGAACACTTAGAAAAAAGTTTCATTACCTGCCGTTTGATAGATATTGCTTCGCTGATAAGCTCTATAAACTACGGAAAGGCAAGGGAAAAAGTAAAGTAGGATTGGATTTAATTAGACTCATACAGTGAAGCATATTAGTGTCTAACAGCAAAATTCCAGGCCATGCTACATAACAAGTAAATGTATCAGCAATGCATTTGAGAGCAACATTGTTCCCTATAATACCATACGGGGATAAACTCTGTGCTTATGGAACCATATGGGATGAAAATGTCCCTATAGAACCACACTGGTTAAATTGCCCCTATAGAACCACATAGAGTTAAAGAGCCACTGACATCATTGCAGGACATGGTGGAATATACAACTTTTAGACTCATCTGAGTTCATAACTCATAGATTTTCTGTATGCAGCTTCCTCTTTGTCAAAGTAAGTATGCAATAAGACATGTTAGGGGTGTAATGATGGGACAGTAATTGCACACCTTCAGTCTCTTGTTTGGCACTTACATCGAGCGATTATTAATTATTAAGTACACACCCAGTACCATAATGCATTTATAACATGGGTTATACTCAAAATGCTCAAAATATTTGTTATGATATTTAATAGGAAAATATTGTTTTCTGTATGAATATAAGCAGAAGACAAAAACATAGTTCTGGCTGAGGAGTATTGATATTGTGGCTGAATCAGATGCTAGAGAAAACAAGTACAAGAGTGCGATTTGGGCCAGATAATTGCACTCTTGTGCTTGCTTTTTAGCCAATCAGCTAACTAGAATGTTGTTACCCATGTGACAAGAATGCAGTAAGATGTGGCAGGGTGTGTAATTAGGGGAATCATTGCATGGCTTGAGTGTGTTGTTAGGGCAGATGGTACTTGCTCACAGTTCCTTTAACCATGAAACAGCAAAGTGCAATTATTTCCCATAATTACACATCCCTCAAGTGTCTTATCGCACTTATAACATGACTCTGCAAGAATTCAACAAAAGCTATAAAGAAATAATCATTCAAAGGAAAACAAATACGCTTTTAAAGGAAACGGTTTTATGCTAAAAAAGCATCCCTTTGCTTAGTGCTGGACCTCGTAGTTGAGCGGTGACCTTGATTAGTTCCAATCAGGCCATTAAAATATTGAAATTAGTGTTTAAAATAGAAGCCCTACTGAAGTCAATGGAGCACCTTCATGCTCACCTGACTATTACATCACAAAACGTTAGTGCAGGGGTGGCGCTACTAAATAGAGAACATGGAAGGAATGGGCTGTCAGCTCCACAGAGCCAAAATATGAACCCTTTCCTTCCTAAAGCCTGCTGTTACAAATTTTTGTAGCCTGCAAGTTGGGGCCCTAGGGTCCTACTGGGAGTGGGGACAAAAGTACCATAAAACGTGCTCTTTAGCCATTGATGCAGCTGAGGGTTGAGGTGCTGGATGCCACATCTCGCACCACTCGGCGACCCGAGTTCGGAACGGACTCGGGTTGTTCTGGGGTCGGGACGAGGAAGGATTGAGCATCCGTGGACAGCTCTCCGCCCTCAGGGGAAGGGATCACGCAGGAGTTATAGGCTGACACCCAGCGATGGCTGGCTGTCAGCACAGGTGCACCACCAAAATGGGAGGGCCCCACGATGGCATTAGGCAGCCACTCCTTCCATTGCACGGTCATGGACCTGGGGAAAAACAGTACAAAATCAGGAGCCAACAGGGTCCATGATGACGGACTACCAGGTGGGAGAATGAGTCCTCTGAGGAGGGACCAGAGCTCCCTGTCAGCATCCCCCCAAAAAAATAATAATACATTTTTAAAAGGTGCTCTTTAAGATAAGCCTCATATAAAATAAATAACTAATCTAAATTACAGATGGGTTGGGAGAACCTTGTGCCATGATTGGTGGAATCTGATCACATGACCATGCTATAGCCATTATTTCCAAACGGTTCAGAAATTCTTTCTGTGTTCTTGTCTATTTCCCTTTTCTCAACATACCAATTTTACAAACATGATAGCAAACTCCATGGATATCTGTGTATACTCTGCCATACACACAACTGTTGGGTGGGGGTAAGGCACTCACCCATACCATACCAAACAACCCACCTGTTGGTGCGTGCATATCACAGTATAACCCACACCTGTTGTGTGCTATCATTTATTTCTACTTCCCACACGCATAAAGATCAACAGAAATTACCATCCTATGCTTTTAATTTCCTGCGGTGACAGTTTTGTACAGCCTGAGGAATGCCAAGATAAAGGCAGCAGCAGGGAAATCCCAGGATTTGTAAAAAACAATCAGATTTTGTTAGTTGCAGGGACTCAATATATTCATGCCTTTGATTGAAAAGGGTTGCCTTAACATTTGGATCATCTCCTGCAGACCCAAAAGGGGCAGGTGGATACAATGAGGTACAGGCAGTATGGGACGCTGCCTCTTTAAGACACATCACCTTGGTTAGGCATTCTGAAAGTGCCTTCTCTTGTGCTTTTGTTGCAGTTTGAGCAGAACAGGTGCACTTGATTGACAAAGCAATCTCTTTGCAGGGCTGCCTAACTCAATTGCCTATCTAGTGAAAACGGTTTTATTCCCCGCTTCTCTGCCTGTGCTGCTGCTCCCACAGATGTGTATTTGAAACCCAGGGCCTGTGATTGCATTTGGGACTATATAATATATACGCTTTCAGCTCTCGAGTAATAAAGCCCCGAGATGCCGCTTTCATGTTGTTTCCTGAAACAGTGCAGCAGCACTGTGGCAGTCTCAGCGGCCACTTTGAAGATGGCACTGGTTAAGAAAGAACAAGAACAAAAAGAAAAGTCATCATCAACAAAGGGTTCAACGGCAGCAGGGAGCGCTTATCAAAGACACTTTACAGCCTAGAAGAAATAGTCAAAGATTAGGCCTTGACAGGAATTTAAGCTACCTGGACCTAGCCAAACACCCCGATTTTGGCTTGTGGGAGGGAAGCCCCTCCTAGGGTTACAGCTGTGACGATGTGGCAGCCAACATTGTTCATTTAGGTGGTGCCTAATTTATATAAAATGGGCCAAGAAAACTCTGTTACCTCATTAACTGTAACAAGTCACATAACTGCTATTATCTGACAACCAGCAGGCTAGCACACTCTAGGGTGTGCAGTCATAAGGAAATAATGCACCTTCTTTATGCACTCAGCTATGCCTTGTCACCAACAACTACCTAATGAAAGGGAAAAGGGAAATTGTTTAACCAGGAAAGGCACATTAAGCCAGAGTTGGTTTCCGGATGTGACCTGGGAGCACAAGGAAGTTAAGTGACTTGCTCAGGGTCCCTCAGTATGCAAGTGAAGGCTGATAGGATTCAAACAAACTCAAGACATGCATTATTTCCTTATAACTAGAACAATCTGTCATGTGTTTTCCCACAGGTGTAAAATGTTAGCGCCATCTAAAGGTGAGAAGCTGCGGTGGCAGAATTCTACAGTGCTGACAAATAGAGTGACCTCTGGTGGTGGTGGTGGCTGAGTTTGCAATACAGGAAGTCCAAGGCTTGGTTTAAGGTCTCAGCTAATTGGGTGGGGGTCCCTTTTGCTGATTGGTTAGAGCTGCTGCCTTTGACATTCAGGGCCAAGGTTTGATTCTCAGCAAGGCTGGGATGAGTCAGTCCAAGAAGAGGACAAAGGCGTAATATTCTGTACAAATGTTTGAGACGATGTTCACAGTTATCACCCACCATCTTGCAGCACTGTGGTACACATTCAGGGTGAGCTCCATCCCCTTGCAGCACTGCAGTACATACCAGTAAAACGTCCTACTGATTGGCAGAGCTGTGACTGACATTCACAGAGATTTTCTGCTGGTTCAGAGCAGCCTGATACTGATTTGCAAAAACCCCCTAACTACCACAGCAGGTACGATGAGGTGAGGCATTGTAATGGAAATCTCCTCTAACTAGCAGGGTTGTGCAGTGTTTGCACTTAAGCTCGCAGCACTGTGAGACAAGTTTACTGTAATCTCTTGCTCGTGCACAGGGCTCTAATATCAATAAAACAGTAATCTCTTGCTAACTCACAGGGCTATGGTTAGCAGTGCTTGGATACCATTGACAGTGGGCAAAATTTAGGATGTCAGAAGTCACCAAATAGCAATGATACCCCGGAATAAACCTGACAACCTCAGATCCCACCATGAATCCATGAGAATACTTTGAGCCATTGGATAACCTCCTACCTGTGGATCTGAGCTCAGATCCAAGGATCCAACTACCTCAGATCTGAAATACGACCTGAGATCCAAATCCAAAGTTGATCGAATTCAGAAGCAGATACCAACACTATCTATTGGAGGAAAGCTGGATCTTCAAATACATTGTCTGAGCACCCCAGCTATGGTACAAAATGTGAAGCAGCAATATGTCAGTCACCATACAGTTGTTTTCAGCAATAATGTTTTTTTCCTAGCAAAACTACCAAGATGCCCATTTTCTTTTCATTTCCTTTCATTCCTGAACCAAGACACAGGAGTCTAAATTTTTTAAAGTTCTCACTCCCGTGCCATGCCTGCCACAGAGCAATTCAATATCTTGGTAGAGTGTTGTGCTGTGTGCCATAGAAAACCCCTGGAGGCACCATCCTAATGTATCCACAGTATGAATCTAGCACGTCCATTCAACACATGACCATGGTAACCTCAATGGAAGAGATTTTTAAAAGTTGCAAGTGGCGGCCGTCTTTAATGACTTGAGTCATTAATTACAAAAGTAGCTATAAAACTGTTTTAAAAATATCTGAGAAAAACTAAAAAATACACTGAGGATGAATCTTCATATGTCAGAAATATTGTTTTGCTAATAAAAAGAACTATATGATGTCATTGTATTCCAAAAAAAATACTGCTGCTTTAGCACAAAAGCTGAAGGGCTCGATTCTCAAAGGTTGGCAAGGATGTACAGAAGCCCCGAACACTTTGGCACATGGTGTGCCCTATTCTCATAGGTTGTGCACCTTTGCGACACTACAACTTTTAATGGTGCTTCGCCAAAAACATGGCGCAAGCCCGTAAAAAGATTGGTGAAATTACACCAGCAAAGCTGGTCTGACTCACTGCATGTGGTGCACTGAGTGCTTAGATTTTGAGAATCCGATTTCAGCCCTGGGATTGCCGCAGCCCCATGCACTGTGCGCTTGTGCACCCGGTGACTTGTGGCACTCCAACTCTTTTGAGAATAGCATCCAAAGTGTTGTTCCTTGTTGTCTAAAAGCTGGAGCTCAGACTCTAACGACAGTCAGAGAAGGAACAATGGCTGTGGATTCTGTGATATGGCAGGAAGTGCTAGCAGAAGGAAAAGGGGCAGTAACTGTTTCCAGAAAGGACAGCAGAGGATGGGAGCGAGCTCAGTCCATTAGAGAAAAGAGCAGCCTGTGAGATTAGTTGTGGGCTTGTCGTAGGGACTTTGTAGAGGCTCACTTGCAGCAGTGCCACAACCATGCCGCAATTAGTGGGTGGTGCTGTGAGGGTATGCAGAGGCACCAGTGCTACAAGTCACTGCCCTGCCCTTACCGCCAAATGGCGTTGTGATGGCAGGCAGAGGCAACAGTGTTGCATATGACTACCAGCGGCTATCAGCAGACGGCACTGTGACAGCACGCAGAGGTGCCAAGTCGCATGTCGCAATCCAGCTGCCATCAGCAGATGGCACTGTGAGTGTGCAAAGCTGTTCAGGGAACTGACCCATGAGATATACAGGAAGCTTAGAATACATATACAGTAGGACAACCTTCCTATATAGCAAATAAAATAAACACACAGACAGCTACACACGCGCATACTATCTCTCTCTCTCTCTCCCCCACATTCTCTCACTTTTGTAATCAAACAAAAACAACTTCCAGTTTAAAGTCAACAGGACTGATTACCAGCAGAGATTTTAAACATGTTCAACAGGTGTTGTCTGCTCAGCTCCCAGTGTGTGCAGTAATCCGTATAAAAAGCCACTGTCAGTTTAGCACTAATGGCAATCCATGTCGAAAAGCAACCCCCATACCATCTATAAAGAGACTGCTTCACAAGTCCCACCAGGTCGGTGGCAAGGCTGATTAGCACATGCTGAAGTTGCCAGCACATTCGCTGACCACGTAGATACCCTCCCAGAGGGACCCCAGTTTCCAGTATATCACCAAAGTCCCTCACCTTTACGACATTTAAAGCCACAACTTCAGTCTACAAATTGAAAACTGCTCTACAGAGAACTGACCAGCCCAGAAGAGAAGGAGAGATACCATCTGGTTGCAGAACGATTTCACAATCCCATTAAGTGTTGAAATACAAAGAGTGCCTCCAGACGCAGACACACCAACACCATTAGAAATGTTCTCGCCTTTCTCTCTGGTTTTCAAAGAGTCATCAGCATGCCTCCTGACTAGTACAGCTGTAACAGTTACTACCATGAAAAGAGGACACCAGGTCCTGCCTGAGGAAAGTGCAGATAAAAATCGATACTTATTCAGAATTACAAACTCGGCGGATGCCAGCTAGGTGGGGTGAGGCTCTCAGAAAGGTGGATTACACTGGCCCTGTAGTAACTGTTTATTTATTTAGCTTTTATTGATCAGGTAAGTACACTAGACAAATGTATGCTTATTCTGAGGTACAACCTGGGAGGTTACAGACAGTGCAAAAAACTTTATCAGTGAAAGACATCTTAACAGATAAGGTAACAATGGATATTAGATCTCACAGTAGTTTAAGCAATATATACATAGGATACAGTTATAGAAGAGACAGGAAAGGGAAATGGTTTAACCAGGAAAGGCACACTAAGCTGGAGCTTGTTTCCAGGTGTGACCTAGTAGTACAATCCACCCTTGGTTTTAAAAACTATATACCTTGCAGGGGTTAAACTGCACTGTGAGTAGTGGTATTTCTAGTAGTACAAGGAAATTAAGTGACTTGCTCAGGGTCACACAGTATGCAAGTGGGGCTGTGGGATTCAAACCCAGGTCTCAAGGTTCGCAGCTCAATGCCCTTAACCACTACGCTATGCTATATACAAGCATATACCTAAACAAACCAGGCTAAGCAGTGAGGTACACCACTCAGAGGAAGGAGATACCAGAATTAGATGCAGTTACAGGCAGAGTTAGATTTCAAATGATCCCACAGGAACCTTCAAAATGTGGTGGCACTACGAATAGGGACTGGGAGAGCGTTCCATAACCTAGGTGCGCCTGGTCCCCTTAGCCAGTATGTGTTATTTAAGATGAATCATTAGATCTGAGGGGTAAGTCAAATTAACAATTCTTAGTTGCTCCGCCAAGACTGGAGGCAGTGGCAGTTCTGGCAATCATCAATAAGGTAGCTCAAAGCAAAAGTACAACAGTTCCCTGAAAACAACCAGTCTAATTTATTATTTATTTTATTTATTTACTTATTTAAAAGTTAACAACGTGAAAAGCACCAATGTGTCGAGACTTATTTCAGGTGTGACCCGGAGAAAGGCAACATGACAAAACAGTATGTTTACATATGACAAAACACATCAGTAACAAGAAACAAGGGTCATCGTTACAAGACCTATAACAGTAGGTAACATCAAGGTACAGGAGTGCAACATTAAAGCAAAAAAAAACTGTTTGTCCACAGATAGCACCACAGTCCAGTTGCAGGACAGGCCGCTGCACCAAATAATAAATAATAAGTTAGGGCAAAAAGAAATACAAAGAGCAAGGCACAAATTACAACAATGGGGTTCCTATTGGATAAGGAGATATGGCAGTCAGGGGTTTGCAACTTTAGGTGATTGGTTAACTAAACGCTACGAGGAGGAGCTAGGGTACACAGGAGCACTGTGGGCGAGACAGAAGTCTGAGTAAATTCATGTGAGAAGGAGGATAGTCTGAGGCGGAGGGAGTTTATTCCAGAGACAAGGAAACAAGAAAATTACTCACCTTAGTAATGTTGTTTCTTCTAATGGAGTCTTGCTATATCATGACAATTGCAGTGAGTCCCCATCTTCGAACTGCTCCGGAGGTGATATAGTTAACTTTTCCATGAAGCATGGAACTCTGAGCGAGCTCAGTTAGAAAGCTCTGTCTGTTGTGCTTCAAACCTAAACTGTCAGATCTTTACTGAGCCAAAACTCATTAAGGTTCTGTGTGGAAGCTGTAAACCTACACTAGCCAACTGGCTACTAACCTAAATACACCTTTCCTGGTCTCAAACAAAGACTCAAGTCAGAGACCAAGAAAAGAAAACAACACCAATTCACCCCAAAAGAGGGTGTAAAAACAACAAAGTGGGCATAAATGAGTGCCAACCCTGTAAGGACCAGCCACACCCCAAAACAGAGGTTCTGAGAGGGCAGGCAGGAGGAGTCATAATATAGCAAGACTCCATTAGAAGAAACAACATTACTAAGGTGAGTAATTTTTCTTCAAACAACATGAAGTCTTGCTATATTATGACAATTGCAGACTACACAGCAGTACCCCCATGGAGGAGGGACATAACCTACTTAGGAATAGGCTCTGAAGAACAGCTGTGTTAAAACCAAGCATCACTCCTAGCCTGGATGTCCAGGGGTAATGCTTAGTAAAAGTGTGAACTGTTTTCCAGGTAGCTGCTTGACATATTTCTAGAATAGGAATGTCTCTGGCAGCAGCCAGAGAAGCAGCTGTACCTCTGGTAGAGTGAGCCTCAGGCCTGAGGGGGAACTTTACCAACTTTTCGTAGCAGAATTGGATACAAGAGACAATCCACCTGGCAATGGATCTTTTAGTGGCTGGCTTCCCTTTACCAACCTCGCGTAAGTGAGGAACAGTTGGAGGAGTCAAACCTGTGACCCTTAGTACGCTATGTAGTAACTAAGGGCCTCTTCACATTTAAGCTGTGAAGCCTCCTCTCACCAGGGAGGAGTGGTCAGTGAAGTACACTGGAAGAGAAATAGATTGATTAAGGTGAAATCTGAAACCACCTTACGAAGAATTTCCTATTAGTCCGGAGGACCACCTTATCTCTGTGAAAGGAGATAAAATCTGCTCCACTGACAAAGCTTGTAATTCATTTATGCGTCTGGCAGAGGTGATGGCCACCAGAAACACAGTCTTCCAAGTCAAGTACTTAAGCTCAGCCGAAGACAAGGGCTCAAGGGGTGTGCATAAGCTGAGCAATGCAAACATTAAGATCCCAGGCAGGGGCAGGGTCCCTGAATGGAGGGTTGGTGAAGCAAACCCCTAAAAACTTGGAAAATACAGGATGAGCTGAAAGAGAAGAGGACTTACCTGCTGAAATAAAAGCAGACAGCTGCCAAATGCACCTTCAGGGTAGCTGGTCTGAGCCCCAGAGAATTCAGATGGACCATATAATCCAGGGACTGTGGGTAGATCAGCAGAGTCTGGGAAATATACTTTTCCGAACACCATATGGAAAACCTTTTCCATTTGGAATTGTAAGTAGCTCTGGTGGAAGGCTTCCTTGAGGCCTTCAATATATCCATTACATCTTGGGAAAGTGTAAATCAGCAAACTCTAACTCTTCAAGAACCAAGCCTTGAGATTGAGAGATTTGAGATTTGGATACCAAACCCGTCCCTGGGCACAGGTTAACAGATTGTGTTTCCTGGGAAGGCACAGGGAGGATGGACTGCTAAGGACAGTAGGAGTGGATACCAAGGTTGTCTGGCCCAGTCTGGCGCTATCAGAATGACTTTGCAGGATTGGGATCTGATTTTGACTAACACTTTGAAAAGGAGAGGGAGGGGGAAGGCATAGAGGAACTTCCTCCCAACTGAGGCTAAGGCATCCAGGGGAGTGAGCCCAACACTGGGGCCTGCAACAAAAAGGGAAGTTGGTGATTGTCTGGGGCTGCAAAAGATCTATCTCAGGGTGCCCCATCTGGCAAATACTACTCCCAAGACCAGGGGATCCAGTGACCATTCGTGATGGCCCTGAGAAATCCTGCTGACAGCATCTGCCAGGACATTGTCCTTGCCTGGAAGGTGGACTGCCGTAAGGGGAGGTATTCAGGAGTAAGCCAGAGACCACAACTTCATTGCTTGATGCACAAGGCCGTGAGCCGAGTGCCCCTGCTTGTTGATGTACCACATTGTCAGTGGTGTTGTCTGTTCTGACCTGTACAATCTTGTTCTGAACAGACTTGGAAAAAACTTGGAGTGCTAGGAAAACTGCTCTGAGCTCCAACAGGTTGATGTGAAGCAGAGATTCCTGGGGAGACCACAGACCTTGGGTGGTGAGGTCGCCCATGTGAGCTCCCAACCCAAGAGGGATGCATCTGTAGTAAGGATTAGGAGTGAGACTGAGTGACAAAAGGAACCCCTTGTCTCAGGTTGCTCTGATCCTGCCACCACTGTAGGGTTTGGATCAGGGTCTAGAGTTACTGGGATCAACTTGGTCAGAGGATCCTTTCTTTGGGACCAAAAGCTCTCAAATGGAACTGGATGTCCCTCATCTGAAATCTTGCTCCCTGCACGACTGCTGTGGAAGCAGCCATGTCCTAGGAGCTGTAGAAATGCCTTGCTGGTCGAGAGACCTGCAGGGTGAATGAGGAGGCCAGGAGACTAGGGTCTTTGCCCTATCCAGAGAAAGGAAGGCCCTGGTCTCCTGTGTGTACAGTTCTGCGCCTATGAAGGTAACAAGCTGGACAGGCTCTAGAACTGACTTCGAGAGATTCAGAAGGAAACCTAGAGGTAAGCAGTTGCTGCGTTATCTGAAGATGTAAAGTGACCTGTTCTGGGGACTGGCCTACTATGAGCCAATCGTCCAGGTAAGGAAAGATGGCAATCTTTTGCCTTCTTAGGTAGGCAACTGCTACTGCCAGGCATTTGGTGAATACCCTTGAGCAGCAGTCAGGCCGATGAGAGATTCTGATGGGAATACGGAAGTAGGTATCCTTGAGGTCCAGGGAAGCTAGCCAGTTCCCTGGCCTTAGAGAAGGTAAGATAATTCCCAGAGTCACCATTTTGAACTTTGGTTTTAAAAGGTGCTTGTTTAAGTATCTGAGATCCAGAATGGGCCCATTCTCCTGTCTTTTTGGGGTAAGGAAGTACCTGGAGTACAAACCTTTGCCCTGGTGTAGGGAGGAACCCTTTCCACGGCTCTGAGAGCCAGGAGGGTAGAGACCTCTGCTCTCTGGCGAGAGTCTCTGATGGAGATGCAGGTGGAAAGATCTGGTTCTCAGCTTTGGAAATTTTTGAAGCTGAGAACCAGTCCCTGGCTTACTACTGCCAGGACTCACTTGTCTGATGTTAGAGACTTCCAGTCCTGGACAAAGTAAGCCAGCCTGCCCCTACAGGTAGAGAAGAATCGGCCCTGGCAACCCCATCAGGGTGCCTGCTTGGCAGGGCTTTGGGCTGAGGGGTGGAGCAGGTCTGCTAGTACCCCATCTGCCTCTCCCTCTAAAGAACCCTCTGGGCATAGGCGGAAGAGGAAGCTTGGGTTTGGTAAAAGGCCTATGAAAAGGCCTGCCCCTGCCTTTAAGAAGCTGCTTTTGAGGAGTGGCCTGCCTTTCCTTGGCCTGTGCACTCTATAGGTGGTCCTATATTCATCCATTTTCTTCATGTAATTCTCTGTTTGCTCCCCAAACAGAGAATTTCCCACAACAGGAAAATCCATGGCCTTAGACTGGGTATCCTGAGACAGGGTAGTACATCTGAGCCAGGCCATTCTCTGAAGAGCCACAGATGTAGCCATGACTCTTGAAGAAACATCATTAGAGTCCACCACAGCATGAAATTGCACCTTGGATGCCTCAATACCATCCATAGCCACCTGTTCCAGTTCCCTGGCAAACTGGTCAGGGACTTGTTTTGCTAGAGCCAGCACAGTATCCCATCTGGATTTCTGGTACCTAGCAGCATAAGCCATGTAATTTGCCTGTCTGAGTCCCAAAGATGCTGCCATGTATTGTTTCTTTGCCATAGCATCAATCTTCCTGGAGTCCTTCTCAAGGGGCTGTGAAGCTAGGGGATATTAGCCTTGTCACAGGCTGCAGCCTGCACTACCCCACATGGCTGCATTGCTGAGTGAGGAAATCAGTGTCGAACCTGATAAGGTATACCTCTTGTCCATCCTTTTATCCACAGGAGGTATAGTGTGAGGAGTTTTAAAACTTTACTGTCTGTTTCCAAAAAATTTGTGTAAAGGAATAGACAGTCTATTAGACTCTGGATATCCATCATTTCACATAGTCAGGCTCCTCTTGGTCATCAACAGCTTGCTCAACAGGGAGCTGCAGAGTGTCAGCAACCTTCTTATAAAAGTGAAATGAGAAGGGACTCAGACAGCCTGGGAGGAGAAACCCTAGGGGTCTATCTGGAGAGATGTCCGGTTCAATGGGCACATCCAGATCTTCAAAACCGTATTCACTCTCCTCATTCCCTTCCCTTCCTCCGGATCATAAAATCCTCAAAATCATAAACTTGAACCGTGGAACGCCGGAACCGAACGCCTACCCGATGGGTGACGGTTCGGTCGGATGGGAAAGAGACTGGACAATCTGAATTGCTTTAGCTATATCTTCAGCAGTTGGGAGAGAACTTTTGGCTCTACGCTAGCGGACTTTCTAGTCCTTTTGCTGGGACCGGCTCCTCAGAACCGCGCTTTCGTTTGCCAGTAAGTATTGCCCTGGTCAGGGCACTCCTCGGTTCAGTTGGTACCGAACCGGGCTGGCCATCCAGGTCAGCGGACTTTTGGCCTCCCTTTCCTGAGCCTACCAACTCTCTTCTCTATGGTGGCAGCAGGAAATTCCTACAAATCTGGCAATCTGAATCGAGGTGGTCAAACCCCAGACAATAGACACATGTGGTGTGTGGGTCAGCCTTAGCAAAAGCTTCCCCACAAAACTACAGTGCTGAAACCCAGTGGGTCCGGTTTTTCTTGGGTTTCAGACATAACGCCAGCCTAACCAAACTTGCCCGCTTATGGCAATCCACCAAGCAAGACACCCTTATCGGTTCCCAACCGTGTCACGGGTCGTGGAAAAACCGTAATGAAATCCGTTTTTAGAACCGATAAGAACCGGTACCACATTCTAAAAAGGACTAGCAATTTTTAAACAACCTGATCGGTTCAAACCGAACCGATAAATATGTACAAGTTCCACACAGAAGTTTCAATGTAAAACCTATGTATTACTTACATTACCACAGACAGAGCTTGAACCGACCGGTTCTGGTTTAATTTCGGTTGATCTTCACTAAAAACGATAAAATAACACTTTTTAAACCGACAAATGAACCGAGCAGAAGAAGAACTCCTCCGGAGCGACTGTTCAGTGAGGCGGAGTAAAGAATCTGACAGTTTAGGTTTGAAGCACAACAGACAGAGCTTTCTAACCAAGCTCGCGTCAGAGTTCCATGCTTCATGGAAAGTTAACTATTTCACCTCCAGAGCAGTTCGAAGATGGGGACTCACTGCAATTGTCATAATATAGCAAGACTTCATGTTGTTTGAAAAGGAGAAAGCAAATTGGCCAGATGGAGAGAGGGGCGTGGATGGCAAAAGTACGTGGATCCTGGTGACGAAGGAGTAGGCAGAGGGAGCAGCTTGGGAGAGTGGGCAGAGAGTAGGTAGGAGGAGTTCAAGGCACAATGAACCATTCTCCTGTGGGACAGGGAGGCGGGGCGGCATATAGGAGATAGTGGTGGTAAGGTGGAGGCAGTGGTGAAGTGGCAGAAAGAGTTCAGGAGGGTTTCTAGGCTGGTAAGTGAAGATTGAGAGGCAGTACCATAAACCACATTGGCATAACCAAGACGGGAAGGATCACTTTGGTAACCAACTCACAGCGGATGGGAAGGGGAGGCTGGCCTTTATGTCAATAGAGAACACCCAGTTTGGGGCGCAATTTAGTGCAGATGGTGTCAAGTGGTTAGAGAAGTCCAGATGGCGATCTAACCAAACCCCTAGATATTTGAAAGCAGTAACAGTCTCTAGTGGAGAGCCCATCCAGGGTTGTGAAGACTGGAGAGTGGCCGATTTTGTCTGGAGCCAAATGTCATGGCCACTGTTTTTGGCATTAAGCTTGAGTTTGTCTTTCTGGATCCAGAACTGAACTCTAGTCTTCTTGGAGGGGGACTGTACACTGATGGAAGAGGACCTAGAGATGAAAATAATGGTATCATCAGAGTACATGTGTATATTTGAGGATCTGCAGACTGAGGGAGGTTGTTTATAAATAGGGAGAAAAGGATAGGACCGAGAATTGAGCCTTGGGGGACACCGGAGAGGAGAGGAGAGGAGAGGGAGAGAGAGAGAGAGAGAGAGAGCGCATCACCTATTTGAACTGATTGCTGCCTGTCATGAAGGTAAGAACAAAACCAGTTTACAGCAGATTCAGCAAGGCCAATCGTACTAAGGCTCTGAAGCAGTAGGGGTGGAGACAGAATCAAAAGTCTTGGCAAGGTCAATAAAGATGGCAGCAGTAATGTGGCTTTGATCCATAGCTGTAAAATCAAATCTGTAATCTGCATAGTGAGGAGGTGGTCAAAGCTGTTTCTAAAGCCAGACTGTACTGGAGATAATGTGTTGGTAGTGGCCAGGAATTCAGCCAGCCTAGAGTGAATGAGGATTCCTGAAGTCCCTGCGAGCGAGGGAGGAGGAAATAGGTGTATAGTTTCTGGGTGCAGAAGAGTCACCCCCTTGTGGAGGGTAAGACTTTAGCAGATTTCCAGGCCTTCAGGACAGCAGAGGTGGAGAGAGAGAGAGAGAGAGTGGTTTAGAATGTGAGTGAGCGGGGCAGTTAACAACAGGGGCAGAGAGATGTGAGAAGCCTGGGGTGAAGACTGTCAGGGCTGTACTTGGTTGGATTAAGGCAAGGAGGGCAGTGCAGACTTTGAAGGGGAAAGGTGGGAACTGGAAGTTTGAGGGCTGCCTAGGAGCATCCAAAAGGACTGGGGAGTCGGGGTAAGGGAGATTGATTTTGGGAGAGTGCATGTGGCAAAGAATTTATTGAAGGACGAAGAGACTGATGCAGGGTCAGAGACTGTGGCACCATCAACTTTGAAAACAGGGGTGGCTTGATTGGTAGAGCGGGTCAAACAGTGAGTGGAGTACTTTCCAAAGGAAGCTGGTGTTTGTTTATCTTGCTGCAGGTGTTGCCTAAAGTAGCTTGCCTTGGAGAGACGGATGGCCTTACTGCAACTGTTCCTAAGGTTTTGTAAACTTGGAGGTCCACTTGGATAGGGACTTTGTAGTGGTACCAAGCTTTGTCCCTGACTCTGCATTTTGCCAGCAGGTCAGCAGTTATCCAGGGTGATGAAGTCTTTTACTCTGCATTTCTTTAGTGGGCGTGGTGATACCAGATGCAGAGGAATAGGCTGGAGAAAAGAGACAGGGCAGAGTTGACATCATTGGCTATAAAGGTGGGTTGCCAGTCTGCCTCAGCAAGACAGTGTTGGTGGGCAGTGGCATCAAGATTGTGGAGGATGGGACCAAATATATTTGGGGCAGCACGAGGAGAGTGAATCTTGCGTATGCAGAAAGTGATTCAGTGGTCACTGAGGGCATCAGGTAAGATCCCAGCCGATGTCTTAGGAGGGTGAGAGGACAACACCCAATCAAGCAGTGAGTGATTTTGGGAGTGGGGGTTTACAAGAGTTGGTTCGTGGATCAAATTTGTAAGGTTTAGGGCTTTGATTTTAAGGAGGTGGGTTTGGAAGGTGGAGGGAGCCAATCCAGGTTGAAATCCCTAGAAGCAGCAACTCACCATTTGCCAAGTGGGACAATATAGAAGTGATGATGGAGACTAAGGTGTCAGTTGTTTAAGGTGGAGCATAAAGAGTGCCTGTATAGAGCAGGCCAAAGAAGGGAAGGAAATTTAGACTAGGATAACTTCATGCGAGGAATGTGGGATTCTTTGAAGGTAACAGAGCAGGGGAGAGAATGGCTGACGTAAAGAGCAATGCCACCACCTCACTTGCCTTGGTATTGTCAGAATAAGTTGAAATCCAGGATAGAGAGGGTGGAGTCAAGGATCCTGGCTGATAGCCAGGTTTCTGTAACACAAAGAATGTCGGTGGGTATTAGGTGATCTAAACTTTAAGATCATCCATGTTAGAGAGGAGACTACGAGCATTTAAATGAAAGGTGTGAAGGCCCTTGGACAAAGAAGTAAAATTCAAAGTGGTGCCTGAGTGGGATTGGACTGAGTTAGAGGTGGTAGAAATGGGACCTAGGTTAGGATGGACATCTCCAGAAAGAAGTAGAAGGAGTTAAAAAAAAAAAAAAAAAAAAAAAAAAGAGGTAGATAAGAGGGATACCTGTACCTCTGGCGGATTTGGGGAGGAAAGAGAGGGGAGTGCAGCAAAACAGGGCCTCGAAATTTAATAGGCTTGACGGAAGCATCCCAGAGTGTATGTGTGGGGAAGGAAAATAGAGGGTGTAGACAGGGGAATTTGGCAGGCCAGAGTGAGTGGAAGGACAGGAGAGAGGGAGGAGACTAGATAAGGTGAGGAGGATGAGAGAAGTAATGTTGGGAGGAGGAGAGGGACTGCAGGGGGGAGGAGGCCAGGGAGGGGACGATTCAGGGCGGAGCAAGGGAACAAGGAAGTGGAGTAAAGGAGGATAGAAATGAAGGAAAAGGTGATTGGAAACATAGCGGAGGAAGAGGGGTAGGCAGGAGAGTGGTAGAGAGACTAAGATCTAACACAGCCAATAAGAAATTAAGAACAGTAGAAAACAGAAAGAAGTGGGCCAAAACAGACAGCGTTTTATTTACAAACCTGATATCTGGGCAGACTCCTAAATATGCACTTGTGGATGCACAAAGGATTAGGGGACTACGTAGTGGAGCTCTAGTGGTCAGGTAGTATAACGTAAATGGGAAACAAGGTCAACGATGAATGTACCTTGTGTCAACGGCACACAGACTAGTGACTGAGGGCAAGTGGCAAACAAAATGATTGTGCTTGTAGCCATGCTGGCTCTCCATCTGTTAGTACTGTTTTTATAATGTATTTACTTAGGATAGGTCATGGAAACATGGACAATTGTCTTCAAAACAAGGTTCCATGGTCTGGCTTGTCTGTCCTGCTGTCTACCTAGGGAGTTCAGCAGAGATGCACAACGAGTAACACTGATATTATTATTAAAGCAGCAGTTTTTGTAAGTAATCATACCTTTTTCAGCAAGAATGTTTGTCTGGCAAAAATATCAAGATACACATTTTTCTTTTTGTTTTCCTTCATTTCTAAACCAATGTATGGGATTTTGACATTTTTAAAATTCCCACTCCTGTGCTATGTCCGCCTTGGAAAAATTATATCTTTTTTTTTTTTTTTTTTAAGTTGTTTTACCAGGAGTAACACACTAAGTTGGAAGCTTGTTTACAGGTGCGACCTGGTGCGATCTTAGCCCAGTGTTATGCTGTTTACCACCAGAAACGTATGGTAACTCCATCATACTACATCTTTAGATGAATCTAGAATGTACATTCAACAGGTAACCTCAACAGAAGAGATTTGTAAAAACTGCAGTGGCAGCCATCTTTAATGGCTTGAGTCATTAATTACACAATTAGCCATTTTAACAATATCTTAGAAAACTAAAATACACTAGCATGAATTCTAGGATGTTAGAAATACATTTTTGTTAAAAACAATATGACATTTGTGCCGACTAACAAATACTGTTGCTTTAATATTATTAGTTGGTTAAAATGTTGTCGCCTGCAGCACATGTTGCTTCTCCTCTCCCAGAGCCAGGTTGACTAGATGAGGAACTAGCGCCACATGCTGATGCCAGTGCGCTGTGCCCATCCCCAGGAGCTGGGCCCATCACCTCGGTCTTGTTTATTTCTGTCCCACCAGCCCAGGATCTGAGCTACTAAGCCGGCCTCATTTGCCACATGACGTGCTGCTGTCACCTTACTAAGAGGCGGGCTGCCCTTTAGACAACCTTAATACTGCTCAAAGTGCAGCACAAGGATCAGCACTGTAGACCACCATGAAAGAGAGATTATTAAAGAAATGGGTCATTTGCATATTGTAATCCGATTGGTAAAAAAAAAAAACAACAATGTCACCTGTGATGGAATCATACAGTAAATAGAAAGAGGCAGTATAGTGTAGTGGTTACGAGCACTGTGCTTAAATATCGGGGTCCAGGTCACAAGTCTTAAAGAGCAAGTACTTAGTAAGGATGTGTATCTTAAAGAATGAAGGTCTGGGGCATTTGGATGCCTCTATAATTGTTTTGATTTCCTTTATTTGCTTCTTTAATTACCTTTTCATTATTTTATTTGTATTTTGCCAACTACTAGTAAAAAAGAATCCAATAGAATTCTTGTACTGTATTATGATGTCAGAAAAGTGTTCCTAGCAAGGCTGGCAGTCTATTTCAAAGGGAAATTGCAACCCTGTTTTCAGGTTTTTATAAAGAAATAACACTTTCTACCACCAAAATATTACATAAGGAATAGTATGGCACCTACATCAACGAGCCTGTGATTCTGATGAGGGTTGAGATACTAGCGTATGGACCTCGAGAGCTAACCTCAAGAGTCCATGCTGGTATCTCAACCCTGAGATGGAAAATAAGGCCAGTTGTGTATGGGTCCACACTTTATTTTTATAGTATGGTTCCCTATTGTATTTCTGGAGTTTTTAGTTTCACAAGGTTTCCTACTTTGTGTTCACACTGCCGCGCCTTGTCTTAGCTTGCTACGATGCTCATCGGTTCCATTCCGGTCTTGAGAGATTTGTGGCAGGAGTTCATTTATTAAGGGGAAAAAGCGTAGATTGTTGTGATTTGTAACATGGAGCCGACTTGGCACTCTGTGTTGACAACATCCCTGTGTACTGCTCACTAAGAGGCACCCCATGTTTGTTCTGATTCCTGCTTTGCAGAGCTTGCTTCATCCAGTCAGGTGGCGGATTGCGCTGGCCTGATGAATACTAAAGGTGACCTGGACAGGCTGTTGCTGTAAGTAATATTTCAGGTATCAACATCCCTACGGAAGCCATAAAATAAGTATAATAAACTACTGCCAATGCTGCTATAATAAGAGTAGTGGTGGAAGTGACATCACTAAATGAGTAGAACACCCATGAGCACTGGCGCTCAAGCGGGATCGCACTTAACACTTCACGTTCGGCCAACAGTTCGGCAATTTATTAAAAATAACCCCGGATTAAAAATAATGATCAATGCAGCCCCTGATTCCTGAAGCAAGCATTGTAAGGTATGGGGACAGCAGCGGCTGCATAGCTTTACATCACCTTTAATGATAGACTGATGAATGTTAATTGTAGAACGTGCACAATAACTTTTAGAATGTGCACAACTGAAGAAATTGGTTTATATTATGCATATGAACAGTTTTTAACCATAGAAGAACTGTTTATTTTTGTAATCTGTGTGTGTGTTTGTCTGCATTTGTAATGACAACACTGTCAGCAATAAACTGAACTGAATGTGCACAACATTTGAGCAGCCACCGATTCTTATACATAATAAGCCCAAACCATATACTATATATTTATTATAAATATGTGATTTTTGAAAACCTGTGAACTTTCATCATAATTTAGCAGTTGACATTTTCTTCATAAGCAGAATTTACTTGGGAAGAAGAAAAGGAAACCAGTTACTGTTTCAAAAATTGTAAAATCATGCAGATGGACCACAGTAGTGAAAACATATAGGGCCAGATATTCAGAAATGCGCCAAGGCAGGCGCAAGTCCGCACAGCGCAATTCAGATGCACCGTGGCAGCCATATCTGAAGTTGCACAGGCTGCACTGCACCAGCGCAACTCGCCGAATATGGCACACATGCACCACAGTAACCTGGAGATGCTCCGGCGCAACTGTCGCGGAAGCGCAGAGCAGACCTGCGCATCAACACTGGGGCAGTGCACATGAAGAGGCGTGGATGCGCGCCACAGGATGCGCGGTATGGGACCAATAGGCATCGCACCATGCTGCGGCTACAGGTCAGGTAGGTGACCCGTGGGTCACAGGTCAGCACCCAGCGTGCAGTGTGCATTTGTGTGATAGGGTGCATGCCAGATGCGCGAAGGGCGCGGAAGCCGCACCCGCGCCACATGCACAGTGCTGTTTGTTGCGGCGATTGTATCGTGGGATGTGGTGGCGATCTGCAGAACGCGACACTGTGCATGCGCAAGTATTGTGCATTGGGGTTGCTCCAGTGCAACACGTAATGTGCACGGCGATGTCTGCACTATTCAGCCACAGTATGCAAATAACCCTCATGAGTCGATGCATGGCGCAGTGAGGAGCATTAGCATATCATTACAATTTCATTTGCCCTCATTTGCATGCGTTGAGTCATAAAAGCACCAAAGAACAGCACAGGCCATAGACCAGTATTGCAACCTTTCAGGTAAGTGACTGGAAACATGGATGAACAGAGGCCTAATGCAGCTGTACAACTGATAGCTGTAATGTTCATTGCTGCCACTAACACACACTGGTGTGCATTCCCACAGGTGGCAGAATGTCAGGTGAGGAAGGTGCGGAGAATTGCGTGCAGGCCCAACTTTTACGGCATCAGAAACCACTGCCCTGTATGAGGCCTACATGGACAGGGAGGCTTTTTCTAGTGGTGCCATGGGCACACCGCAGGACCAGGTTGTGGGCTGGGATGACGTGGCACGGTACATCAACACCCACGGTCGACACCATCGCACCCCCAGAGTGCAAGAAAAGATTGGCACCAACAGGAGGTGCATTAAGGAGAAGATAGCTGCCATCCGGGCGCCCCGCAGGGTGACCGTGGTGGCTCAGCAGCAGGGCCTCCGCTGACAGCCTCGGAGGAGTTGATAGTGCCCAGCATTAGCTGAGCATCGGTGGAGGGTGTGCCCGTGAGGGTTCCAGACGGGTGGCAGCACCTTACTGCATGGTGAGTACGAGTGGGCCTGTGTGTATCCTTGTTGACGTGCCACCGCCCCCCTGCGAGTGTGACTGTGGCCGAGACAGTGGACTGCAGTGCCAGTTGAAATGTCTGCATGCTGGGGGGCATGGTAGAGGTGGTCGTGGAGGGATGGTAGGAGGGGGATGGTAGGGGGCCATGGGGGTAGCCCTGGACAATGTAGCAACACTGGCCCTCTGTTCTGTCTTGCAGCATCAGCATGCCTCCGGGCAGGGGATGAGTGTAGGTGGATGCTGACACGGATGCCCAACTGTCAATATCAGCGAGTATCCAGAGCAGGGACAGGCCCTGCCTTGGTGGTGTGGGCATGTGGACATGCTGGACATGGTGTTCGATGATGCCCTTGCTGGGATCCTGGACACCGACAGCCTGGAGGTGCAGGTGCGGAGACCCAGCTAGGGATGTTGTCAGACACTGATGATGACATCACGCTGTTCATGGACAGTGTAGGGCCGCTGGTGGCAGAAATGCCCCTATCCACTACACAGGCACCATCAGGGTCCGTGCTGCCCAGGGGCTCCACAGTTACTCCCAGCCGCCGCTGTGGCTGCGGTGTGTTGCTCCACCACTGTGTCCAGTGTGGGTGGCAGAGGTGCCGTGGCGGTGGTGGCATGGGGCACCGACCAGCAGACGGTCAGGCAGCAGCAGCTGGATGCAGGTGACACTGGAGGCAGGCACGGTGCACACTGCCAGTGCACCTGACACAAGCATAGCCCCTGTACAATCCTCTTGCAGTGTCCACCTGAGCGGGAGGCTGTGCAGCATGCTGTGATATCCCTGCAGCTCAACAGGTGGGCCCAGGATGCCGAGCATCTGGTGGAGCACACCTGGTTATTGCGGGCATCCGTGGAGAACCAGGCATTGCCTGCCTCTGAGGTGCGTGCACCGCGGGCTTACGTACATCTCATGGCTGATGACAGGACAGAGGTACTGCGAGATCACTGATGAGCTCAGACAGATGCGGGAGGCCATGACGCGGCTTTGACCGCATGACCAGTGCCACTGCAATGGGCTGCAGCCATGGCAGCCACTGGGCTTGGCCATGCGCTGGGGACACCCCACAGTGCACTCTCTACCTCACGATCCACTGGGGTCTGACATCAGCATCCTAGACACCCCCAGGGCAGGCCTGTTTGGCTGCCTCTACCCCACTGCATGGACACAGTTGCAGTCCCACACTTCAACCCCTGAGGGGCATCAGACACACCCACTGGGGCCGCGCAGCATGCAGCTGCCGCCGCCACGGCCGCCATCGGGCTGTGGCAGTCATGGACTGCACAGTTGTAGTGCCGTAGGTGCTGCCCTGCCATCCGCTGTTGCTGCCACATGCACACATGGGCGGTGTTGGTGCAGGATGCGGGTGTAGCGTGAATGGTGTTTGCATGCCATCCACTGTGCACACCCCTGCCACGGTGTGGAGTACTGTCCTGTGATGCCCATGCTACTGTGTTTGTACACCCACCTGCATTGACCGAAATGCTCCCTTGGAATTGTGTTCCTGTGCTGCCTTGCCTCCTGCGCTGCTCTGGGGTCCCTTCTTACAGGGAGCAACTGCCCACCACCCTCCGGCCCTTCATCGCCATCGTCCTCGCTACTGTCACCCTCCTCAGCCTCGGCAACTATTCCATGGTCAATGGCCATATTGTGCAGGATGCAGCAGGCCAGGAATATGCCACAGGCCTTTGATGGCTGTATTGTAGGGCAAGGCCTGACCTGTTTAGGCAACAGAATTATGACTTAAGCATGCCAAAGACATGCTCGATGATACCGTGTGTGCTGCCACGTGCCTCGTTATATCAGTCTTCCATGGGGATGATGGTCTCTGGTAGAGGGTGATCAGCCATGCCCCTTAGGGGGTATGGCGCTGTCGCCTGGGTGGAAGAGACATTTGGTTAGTCCACTGCTGTGCTGCCCCATGCTCATTCTCTGCCATGGCGATGGCCTGCCATCCCTCCCCGTGGCTCACGGTCACAATGGCACATGTCCTACTCAGCGACAAGGTGGCCCATGGGGATGTCTCCCTGCTCAAACCCACGGCACAGCGCAGAGCTGCACCATATGAAGGCATCATGCACTCCCAGGGTGCGTGGCGTACACTGATGATGCACCCCATGGCATCACACACCACCTGGCAATTGATGGAAGGATACCCTTCTGGTTTATGTACACCAGGCCCTCTGGGCCGGTGGTGTGTGGATGCTGATGTGAGTACAGTCAATGGCCCCGATCACGCCTGGCATGCGTGTCACCTGGTAGAACTCCTGCATGTTTGCTGTATGCTCTGCCTGTGTGCTGGGGAAATGTATGTACCCAATGAATGTGGCAGCAGAGCGTTGAGGAACTGGGTGAGGAGGCGGCATGTGGACCATCTGGGTGATACCCGTGGTATCCCCAGTGGGTCTTTGAAGGTGCCATGGCGAACATAGCACATCACAGCGGTCACCTTGGTATCCACTGACATGACATGACTATGTCTGGTGGGTGCCTGCATCTCCTCACTGCACAGTTCACATAGCTGCCTCAGAACTGCCCTGTTGAGGCAGTACCGGCCCACTATCTCTGTGTTACTGAAGTTCTCGAATGTGACCCTGGGATGGTACCACCTGTGTTGGGCATCGCCGCCGGGCTCTTAATCGACCATACAGGTGTTCCTCCAGCCTCCTCACACCCCTCATTACAGTGTCCATTAGGAATGGGCCATTGTCCATCTCTCAGTCACTGTGCCTGTCCCTGGCTTCCTGTGGCACACTGTCCCTCCGTCTGTCTGTCTCTCTCTCTCACTCTATCTGCCTCTCTCCCACTCTCTCTCTTGCACTTTCTCTCCCACTATCTCTGTGCACACTGTTGTGCTCTGCTGTCTGTGTATTTGAACCTGTTTTTATATGCTCAAGTCTGCCTGGCGCAACTTGGTGTTTGCTCCACACTTGGCCTTGCTTTCCCGTTGAATATGCCATTGTGCCATATATTCCTGGGCATACCCCATGAACTTGCACTGCATACATTCAGGGTGCGCATTGGTGTATGGGATTTGTACTGCGCTTGGGTCACTTTCAATATCGCCTAGGGTGCACTTGGGACTTGCGCTGGTGCAACTGAGTTGCATCATGCACAACTGCTTTGAATATCTGGCCCATAGAAGGCAAAGTTTATTGCTGAAAGAAGTATCTATTTCTTTAAAAAGAAAACTATATAAGGGATACACAATAGGGACCTGTGGAAGAATTATTTATTTTCACTAATGCTGCTTGAGCTTGGGTAACCTCACGAGGGACAAGCCACAAGTGATGTACCCAAGGGCAAAGCACTAGTGAAAATAATATTTATTCCACAAGATCCCAGTTGTGTATTTCATTTATACAGGCAGGACCTTGTGGTTATGATTTATCGTTTTTCTTTTTTTCTTTTTACAATTTAAAGTGTTGTGGGTTTTCAAGCTAGGTAGTAGTGCTCCTCTAACTGTGAGGAGTGCTGTTGCTCTGTCAGTCGTCATGGATGCTGTGTGATGACACTAGTACAGTAGTGACAAGGCAATGTTTGTGTGGACTGGTTGAGGAGCAGGCTGTCTGGAAGTTAAAAAAAAAAATGGCAGCTCCGTTTAGAGAGAGAGCAAATTGGCTGGGGCCAGGGAGACAGCTTTGCTCTGTGGGCAGTATTATTATTTTAATTTTTTTCATTTTTAGTGCCTCCTTCTTGCCGGTGGAGTTGTGCAGGACAGTGGCTGCCAGTTTAGTGAGCAGGAGCACTGTGAGATCCTGCTAGCTGTGTGGAAGACTGGAGACTGCATATAGGGCCTACAGGTATTTAAAAGAAAAAGGATTTATTTTATATGTGCATTAAGAGAGGTGAGGTGGGCAGGCAGGCAGGCAGGTGGTACAGCAAGCAAGCAGGGGGAGGAGAGAAGGTGCGCACTGATTCAGTTGAGCAGATACAGAAAAAAAATCTGAGTTTTTCGGCATGGCAACAGCCAGAGGTAGCAAAGCAGGAGCTGCCTGTTACTTCTAAAAATAAAAATAGATTCATCAGCTTTAGTTTTGGTGGGAATGGTTCCGTGGGCAGTTAAGTGGGAGACAGGTGGAGAGAAACAAAGGAGCTGGTAGTAAGGAGCAGGTTTTGTAAGCAGGTGGAACAGCGTGAAAGAGCTTGATAGAGAAGGCAGCAGCAGGCAGGGTGGGGCAGGTGATGACATAGGAACTATGGGCCCATATTCACAGCCGGCCAGATGCGCACGCAAATCGATATGCTGCACAAATAAATTGGGCTGGCCAGTTTCTGACAGGATATTCAAACAGAATGCATGATCGAACAGATCACTCATTCTGTCTGAATATCGGCCCTGGATGCGCGCACATAGTGGGTGACCGCCATGTTTGCGTAGCGATCTGGGGTTTGGGGCTGAAGACTGCCAATGGGGAATGCATGGCACATACCAGGATGCACTGCTTCCAAGGGAGACATTTAGCCAAAATATGCTAATCAGCTCATTGGGCATGCATGGCGCAGCGGGGCCTCTGCATGCCCATACATGCCCATTATGGCCCATTAGCATGGCTGTACCCAGTAAAGTGAGCTGGGCTAGCCCTCCCAATCTCCAAAGTCTGTAAAAGGAAACATGCCCGATTCCAGTGCTTCTACAGTGTAGGGTCCCCCCTCCCCGCCCCAATTACAGTGTGTCAGAACAAGAAATATTTTCCCGTTTCCATAGCATAGTGGGAATATACACGAGAACCCTCATTTGCATACCCACATTGCAATATTCTGTGCCCATGGCGCAGTTAGGTTTCGCGTGGCACATTGGGGGCTTCTGAATATTGCGGCGCCCCGGCGGCCATCGCAGGTCCAGAGATGCACGGGCACATCTGGGGATGCACCGTCGCTCCTTTGAATATGTGGGCCTAGTTACAAAATGGACTATGTAGTAACTGTGTACATAAATGAGTGATGACATAGTAACTATGTACATAAATGAATGATGACATAGTAACTGTGTACATAAATGAGTGATGACATAGTAACTGTGTACATAAATGAGTGATGACATAGTAACTATGTACATAAATGATGACATAGTAACTATGTACATAAATGAGTGATGACATAGTAACTGTGTGCATAAATGAGTGATGACATAGTAACTATGTACATAAATGAAACTAATGTACACAGTACTCAAACGGATTTATCTCAATTCATTTACATCCATACCTACTGCATAAATTTAGTTTCACACTGAAATACACTGGGCTCTTAAGTAGTTGGCAGTTTCTGACATGCAACACCAGAACTTTATTTTATTTTTAAACTTTGTTTATCTCCGCCACCTGGAAAACTCCTTCTGGCATCCTTGGGGCTCCCAGCCTCTACCTCCCTCTATGACTTCTAGGTCCTCCACTGGTGCCACTCCAACATCACCCAGGTCTGAACCCTCTGGAGGTAGGGCCGCCTCTTCCACCCAGTGCACTCTATCAATAGGGCAAAGTGCTAGACACACGAGCCAGCCCGTGGAGAGGAAGTCAGTCCAGGATTGGGGTGTGGGCTAGGAGGCTGAGCTGCCTTCACATCTATCCCCAGGATTGGGGTTTTCTCTTGTTTGGTTCCTGACCCTGTCGGAGTGTGGATTAGCAAGGCAACTTAATGCCGCAACTCGCCCGCCTCACATCCGCAGCTCTGCTACAACGGGCACCTCCGACCACTGCCAGAGGCTGCTCCAGGAGCGAATGCTTCCCCGACCCTCACTGGGAAGAGAGGCAGTCCTATGGATGCTCGATCTCTTCCCCCCCACCGGCCCCCAGTGACCGGGATGGATTTCCCGAACCCGTGTCGCCGGGTGTAACGCAGTGTGGCGTCAAGCCTCAACCCTCAGTGCCACCGGCTGACCAGAACTTTATTGAATTGTCTTTACTAGCGAAGCAAAGGCTAAAGCAATCTTCTTTCACTGCACAAACAAAATATTTTATTATAAAAGTAGAGTAATTACTTGCAAACCAAAATACAATGAATAAAATAGTTGTCTTTTTGTTACAAGTAAACAATTGCTCTTTAGCAAACTGTATAAAACTAATTTTATACCCTTGGTAAAAAGATTGAGGCAGACCTGAAGGGGTGGTTGCTATTTCAATTTCCTTTGTATTCTAGAACAGAATCAGTTATAATGACAGTGTTACCTAAATATCTGTACCTATTTCAGTGTGTGTATATCCTGGAGAGAAACTGGATGCCTGACAAAGAACACTTTCGAAATACATTTTGGCAGGTAGATACCCTAAGATTCAATTTAAGTTATTACAGAAGGGGAAATCTGATGGAGGGAGGGCAGTCCCAGACTTAGAATTGTATTATTTTGCATCAGATAGCAGGGTCTTATTGCTAGGACTGATGCCTTCATACACAGCAAAATGGAAGGTGACAGAACAGTGGACAAGGGGCTCCACTGGTGGGTTCTAGAATGATGGCCCGGGGAGGGGTGGGGGTGGTGGTGCAGCAAAACACATTGCGACATGACTCCCTATGGGCAGTCAGAAACTCTAGAAGTTGGCTACACATCCTGGAGTCATTTCATTTAACACCGCAACTCTGGCCATTCAGGTGGGTGGCTGGACAACACCTTTCCTCTGGCTACAACAGAAGTGAGGTACAGTCAGTCTGTGAGAAATGAGCTGTGCTGCCCATGTCAGTTAATATGGGGGTGAGGGGTGATGACATCTGAAATGGTTAAACAGGGAAACAACCTGTAAACAGTCAGTTTTTCCACTTCCTACAAGTCCAAACCTTCATCTACCCTAAAAGAGATGGACTCCAACACCTACCCTGCGCATTACAGTATTCCTATGAATAATGTAGGATATTCTGAGGGGTATGATTCAGAAGGGACACATCTCAGTCCTATTTAAGGCATTCCGAGACATCACTGCAGTACAGTCGGACAAAAATTAGACAAGTGTGGGAAGGTGAGAATGGAATAGCCTTAACAAAGAGTGGCAGGCAGTCTTCAAGTCCCCATTTAAAACAGCGTATTCCCCATCTGGCAGGAATATAACTGGAAGGTGAAGACCCGTTTTTATGCATCCATGATCCAAGGAAGTAAGGGCAGAGATCACCCCACATTGCCGGAGACATTGTGGGGAAACCTGGGCACCTCACTCACATATATTTTGGTCGTGCCCTAAGTCAGGCATCTACTGGCAGAAGGTGAGACAAACAATGGGAGAGATGTTCGCCATTACAACAGGGCTGTGGATACAACATATGATGTTGGTGTGCTCCCAGGGAGATCCTGGGTTTGAATCCTACAGCCACTGCTTGCTTACTGTGTGACCATGAGCAAGTCACTTAACTTTCCTGAGTTTCCAGGGTGCACCTAGAAACAAGCCCCAGCTTAGCGTGTCTTTCCAGGCCAAATTAAAAAAAAAAGGTATCTTAGAACGTTAACCTTGTGTTGTCACAGGGTTCTCTGTTTTCAAAATGTAACCCATTTTTTCTTTTTCTTTTCAAATCATCCCGACTCTGATCTCCAGTTCGGTGGAATTCTGGGAGTATCACAGACAGCGGCACAGTAAAAATTTTTAAAGGATGTAGCAAATTTGTCAATGTGGTGCACTTCCTAGAAAAATATAATATATTGCTTGATTAGATTGAAACAGCTACTACTTGTAGGCATAATATGGTAATCAATACTATGTTGCTACACATCGTTGGATCCTCTGGTCACCGTGGAGGTAACTTCCTGAGACTGTCGGGAAGCGGGTTTGCTCTGCCCACTGCATGAACATCTCCTTCCGTGGGGATCTGGAGGGCATATGCAGTCCTGGATGATGACAGAACATCAGTTTCGCCCTTTCTAAATGCCAGGTATATGTATTGACACCATGTAAGGAAGGTGAGAGGGCAAAATAGGTAATAATATGGAAAGCGTGTATTACCAAGAGCAGCCCTACTGCACATGCCCCAGTCGAGCACGGCACTCCAATACCGCCAATGTCCCACAAGCAGCATAGCACTGCTCACCTCCCATGCCCCAATGGCAGCATGATTCCCTCCCCACTGCCCTCACCAATGTAGGCAGCATGACATTTTCTATTGCCCTCATCCACATGCACAGCATGACACTCGCCTATGGTCCATGCCCCAGTTGACAGCAGGACACTCAAATACCAGTCACACCCCAATATGCAGTATGACACTTTTAGCTGCCCTCACCCTATGGACAGCCCAACACTCTTCTGCTCTCTCCACATGGGTGGTATAACACTACTGCCACCCTCACCCACGCTGGGCAGCATGACACTCCCCTTACTGCCTACACACCAACTGGCAGCATGATACCCAAATACCATCCATGCCCCAATGGGTAACACAGTACTTCCCTACCATCCACATCCCTAATGGGCAGCAGAGCAGTTCATGCCACAATGGGCATGACACTCCTACTGCCAATGCACCAATGGGCACATGACACTCCCCTACTGCTCAAACCCCAATGGGCACATGACATTTCCATACTGCTCACATCCCAGTGGGCACATGACATTCCATACTGCTCACATCCCAGTGGGCACATGACATTCTATACTGCTCACATCCCAATGGGCACATGACATTCCCATACTGCTCACATCCCAATGGGCACATGACATTCCCATACTGCTCACATCCCAATGGGCAACATGACACCCTCTGTTTCCCATGCACCACTGGGCACATGATACTCCCTACTGCTCACATCCCAATGGGCAACATGACACCTCTCTACTGCCAATGCACCAATGGGCACATGACACTCCCCTACGGCTCAAACCCCAATGGGCACATGACATTCCCATAATGCTCACATCCCAGTGGGCACATGACATTCCCATACTGCTCACATCCCAATGGGCACATGACATTCCCATACTGCTCACATCCCAATGGGCAACATGACACTCTCTGTTTCCCATGTACCAATGGGCACATTATACTCCCCTACTGCCCACACCCCAAATAGGCAACAATGACACCACACTACTGCTCAAACCTCAATGGGTACATGACACCCCATATTGCTCACATTCCAATGGGCAACATGACACTCCCCTACTGCTCAAACCTCAGTGGACAACATGACACGACAGTACTGTCAATGCCCCAATAGGTCACGACACTCCCAACTGTCCACACACAAGGGCATAACTCTTCCTTACCACTTATAGCCCTATGGCCAGAAAGAAACTTCCTATTATCCACACCCCAATGGGCAGCAAGACACTCTGTTACTGCCCACACCCCCAGTTGTCAGTATGACATTCCCTACCCCTGCACCCCAAGGGCAGCATGACACTCCTACCTCCACACCCCAAGGGACAGCATGACACTCTCTACCCCCACACCCAAGGACAGCATGACACTCCCTACCCCACACCCCAAGGGACAGCATGACACTCCCTACCCCACACCCCAAGGGACAGCATGACACTCCTACCCCATACCCCAAGGGACAGCATGACACTCCCTACCCCACACCCCAAGGGAAAGCATGACACTCCCTACCCTCCACACCCAATGGGCAGCATAACACTCCTTACCCCCACACCCCAAGGGACAGCATGACACTCCTACCCCCACACCCCAAGGGACAGCATGACACTCCACACCCCAGTTGTCAGTATGACATTCCCTACCCCCACACCCAAGGGACAACATGACACTCCCTACCCCCACACCCAAGGGACAGCATGACACTCCCTACCTCCCACACCCAAGGGACAGCATAACACCCCTACCCCCACACCTCAAGGGACAGCATGAAACTCCCTACCACCCACACCCACACCTACGAGACAACATGACACTCTTATCCCCTGCACCCCAAGGGACAGCATGACACTCCCTACCCCCACACCCCAAGGGGCAGCATGACACTCCCTACCCCCACACTCCAATGGGCAGCATGACACTCCAATACCACCACGCCTGAAAGGCCAGCATAACATTACTCTACCCCCTCACACCAGTTTGTAGCATGACACCTTTACTCCCACACCCACAGGGCAGTGTGTCGTTGTAATATAGCCCACATCCCAGTGGGCATATGGTACCACCCTACCACCCATACCCCAAGATATAGCATGACACTCTCCAACGCAGTGTCCACATGGGCAGCAAACCCTTACCACCCTTGTACAGACAGCATGACACCCCACTAATACAATGTCCAAAGGCAGACAGATAAAGCAGGAGACAGATCTCCAGGCTGAATGGAGGAGGGAATCCCTTAGCATGTGGTGCCCCAGGTTTTACCCACTGGATGAGAGAGTGCTAGGTGCGCAAATCAGAGGGGTTCACAAGGTAACGCACCTAGTTTGTTTGCAGGATGTGACCCAGTGGGCACTCTCTGGTATCAGATACATATCCTGGCAAGAGAAGTGCCACCTCTGATAGCGTGCTTTGAGAAAGGAGAACACCAACTAAAGGGATGCCCTCTTGGTGTGCTGGAAAGGGAGATGATAATGAATATCTCTGTGGAGCAGCGGTTAAAAGACAGATGCTAGGCATATCAGGAATCAGTGCAGAGAGGCATAGGGAATCCCTGAGCAGAGACTTGCTCTGGAAGTACAGAGAAGCCAGACATAGTCACCTTGTACTTCACAGAAAAGGGACACAGTGGCAGGAATTATCACTGTAGGATGTGAACTGCTGGGAATGAGAAAAGGTTAAACATTGCAGCAGAAGGCTGAGACTTGGCTGGCATGCTGTAATAGCCTAAGCAAGGGGTTGTGAGGTTACCCAATCAAAATCAAAGGAATGCAAAGTGGATTATGAACAGATGAATTGGGGTCACCGGACCCGATATAATTGTGTATCACATGAACTTTGACCAAATCTCATGATCAAAGTCGAGTGCTTGAATCCCTGGAAGTCAGTATGATTCGTTACCGTCCCACAAATAGTAAAAGCAACCCGAGAGATTGAAGCAAGGGGCTCCTAGAGAGTAAGACATACCCCACACACAGGAGCTCCTGGGCTCTGCTTACTCCTTTCTAGGGCAGTGATGCTGGTTGGGGTCCATACTGCCTGAAGGGGGGCAGGGTTGCACACATAGATACTGTTACCTTCTCCCTCATTGCTGGAATCTTACCTCTACTGACCAAACACCACTGTGGGTGAGAACACAATAGCATCAAAAAAGAAGTTTTAAAATAACTGCCACATTACCAAAACCCCATAGTGCATTGTGGGCAGGTTAACATTTGTACATTTTGAAATGGCTAAGGTAAATAAGAGTGACAGTAGAGATTTATTTCATTTTTTTGTTAACCAGGTAAGTGCATTAGATCAGGAGTTGTCAATTTTCAGGCATGGCCTGGGAGGTTACAGTTTAGCAAACAACAGATTGATAATTGACAACAATATGTTTTGTTTCAGAGACTTTCGCTGGAGTGACATTGAGAAACATCTCCATAACCACCTGGAAGCGTGGTGCAACTATGCATTCGCACAGGGCCCTGAGAGCAGAGGGCCCCGGTCCAGTTGGCTTCCTTTCTTTCTGGTCCCCTGTGTCTGTGTGAATTCTCCTGAATTTATCGCTGATGTGTACATCCTCATTGCTTAGAGATTACATTCTAATTCCAGGAAAATGCAAAATGACACAAACTAGCTGAAAATGAAGATATAGGGAGATCATGGTAGGATGAGGATGTTCCTCTGGGACGCCCCTATTTTTTGATATGGGTCCCCAGTAAGGGATTTGCACAGGGCCCAGGTCACTTAGGCCAGCGATGCCTGGAAAGACATCACTACAAAGCCAGTTAGTAATAAAGCAGCAGTAATTTATTAGTGGAAAAAAATTCATTATATAGTTTTTTAAGTACTGATGCATTTCTGGCAAAGAACATCAATATATCCATTTATCTTTTCATTGTATTTCACTCCAGAACAAAAATATGGGGTACTAAAGTTTTGAAAGTCCCTGCTCTCTGACCACACCCACTATGAATACATTAAACATTCTGGTGTGGTGCTGTGCTGGCACCTCCTAATACATCCACAGTACGAATCCAATATGCAAAGTCACAAAGTAACCTCGAGGGGAGAGCTTTAAAAATGCTAGTGGCAGCGATCTTTAATGACTTAAGTCTTTAATTATAAAATTGGTAATAAAAGCTGTTTTAAAAACATTTTGGAGACTTACAATATACTGACGATCAATCTAATTGTGTTAGAAATATATTAAAGAGCACATTTCCAGCTCTTCTTTAAATTCCCCAGAAACACAAAGAGTCTTACCTGCCCGAAAGTTCATTAGTGCAAAACTTATAATGAATAAATATATTTTACTGTAGCCATAATTCAGAGGAAAATGATTGTATTTTTGGCTCTTGGAGCCATGAGCCCATCCCTTCCACTTCCGGATCTGGAGACACGCCTCCTGTGCTCGATCCCTTCCACTTCCCAATTCAGAGACACATCCCTGCACTCTAATGTTTTGTGATGTAATACGTGGCACAGCACAGTTGTGCAAGCCATAGACTTGTATAGGGAGCCAATTTCAACAGATCAAGGCCACCGCTCAACTAACAAGGCCCTTGTTAGTTGACTGGGCCTTGATTTGTTGAAATTGGCATTCTAAAATGTTTAAGAAATACTTGAAAATGGGTCCCTATACAAGTCTATGGAGGTGCCCCCACTCATCTCCATAGTATTACATCACAAGCTGCTAGCGACAGGGCGCTGCCTCCAAATTGGGATGTGGAAGGGACTGGGCTCACGGCTCATAGCGCCAAAATAAGATTCATTCCTCCCAAGGTATAGAAACAGGAAATGATAAGTTATACACTAATGAACTTGAGGCAGGTAAGGCTTCTATAGTGTTTTTACATTTAGCACCAGAAAAGGTACTTTAATGATATATTTTTGTATATATTTTCTCCTGACCCTTGATCCTCTGAAAATAGGCACTGCCTAAAGGATCCTATGAGAAAGGAAGGATCCTTTATGATGAAATTGTTTGCCAATGAACAAACATTGCTTCTTTAAGGTCATGGTGGTTCCAGAGGGTCACAGGAATTATGCTGGTCTCTGAAGCAGCCTGTATTCTGCTCTGCCCCTGTCATCTACCACTAAGGACTTCACTCAGCAGTCTTCCCAGAGCTCCCCCTGAGCCAATCATGGAGTGGGATGAGCTACTGCACAAGCTGCAGGTCTCCTTAAAGGCATAATGTCCCAATAATTACTTGAAACAGTAAAGAGGTGCATTTTGTACACAACTTGTTATGTGTCCATAGTGCATGGCTTGCAGAGGTGAGGCAAAGCTGGCTTGCTCTAGCTCTCTTTCATCGTCATACATTCTTCCCTCCATACTGACTTTCGTCCCCAGCTGTGCAATGGTTACCTGAATTGTCGCCACTTAATTAAGCACCCCAGCCCTAAGGAAACTGGTGTCAGCAGGATTTTGAGCCATACGCAGTACAAAATGATACAGTGTCTGTACATTGAAGGACTACAGGGTAAAACAGTTGTAAACCACATTTATTGAACCTACCAAATAGGCCCCTCCCCAACATGCCCTCTCTGAACAGTAGACTGAGCTCTTTATCAGGTGAGCTAGTGGAGCTAACTGCCCCTTCAGCTCACCAGGTAGCACAACCATTGTGTAAGTTCCTAGTTCAACTCCAAGGGCTGCTGAGAGTTACAATTAGAAAATAATTTTATACACAACATGCGTGTGCCTCTTTCAGGAAGACATATAGGATATGACATGGGTGAAAGTGAGATAGCAGAAATATCTCCACAAGCTGCCATTGAACTCTTGAAATCCCACAAGTGGCGAGCCATGAGTGGGATATTTAGAGTTCAGTGACAGTGAGTGGAGATATTTCTACTATCTCACTGCCACCCATGTCATATTCGATTTATACAACAATTGTGGGTCTCTTTTTCAGTTTTAAAGTTATTTGCATTCATTTGTTGCAAAAGTGAAACAAATTGGATTTTGTGCTGTTTTTGCTAATTATAAAAAACTAAAAGGTATCTGTAAATGAAACACCACTCATTTGTAGATCTTTTTGTGCTGAACATATTTCTGCTCACAGTACCATGCTATTGTTTTTCATTTTAAAAGTTATTCGTATTTGTTTGTTGAAACAGTGAAAAGAAAATACATTTTCTGCTGTTTATTTGTTAATTATAAAAAAGGTAGCTATAAATGAAACACCACTCATTTTGTAGATGTTTTTGTGCTGAACAACTTTTGTGCTCACAGTACAATGCTATCATTCTTCATTTAAAGTTATTTACATGTTTTTTTTTTTTTTTTTTTTTAACAGGAGAGACACACTAATTGAAGCTTGTTTACGGGTACGACCTGGGAGCACAAGAAAGTTAAGGACTTGCTCAGGGTCACACAGTATGCAATGGGGGCTGTATTCAAACCAGGTCTCTAGGTTTGTAGTTTAGAGCCTTAAACCACTGCACTATATTGCCTCCTTGATTAGTACTGTTACTGAGGCCGAACATTCTAAATGAGTTCTGAACCTTTGTGACATACCCAACTGGCCAAGATATCCATTGTGACATACCCAACTGTGAAGATAAAAGTGATATCTCACATGTGGTCAGTGAGATATCTCATCTTCCTGAATGATAGCATTGTACTGTGAGCACAAAAGTTGCTCAGCACAAAACATCTACAAAATGAGTGGTGTTTCATTTATAGCTACCTTTTTTTTAATAATCATATCTCCTCTGCCTCCTCTCCTCCAGGGAGTACATATTTAAGTCCTTCAACCTGTTTTCATAGGACTTGTGATGCAATCCTTGTTTCTTTGTTGCCCTCCTCTGAACCGTCTCTACCCGTCTATGTCCTTACATAGGTAAGGTCTCAGAACTGTACACTATACTCCAGGTGGGGCCTCACTAGTGTCTTGTATAGTGGAATTATGATCTGCCCTTTTCCTGCTGGTGATGCCCTGCCTATGCATCCCAGCATCCTATTTGCTTTACCTGCTGCCTTGTCGTACTGAGTTTTCCTACCTTGAGGTCATCAGAGATGATAACCCCAAGGTCCCTTTCCTGCTTGGTGCATGCTATCCTCACCCCCAATCATATATTGTGCCAGGGTTTTGTGCCCCATATGCATTATCTTGCACTTCTTTGCATTGAATTTCAACTGCCAAACCCTTGACCATTCTTCAAGCTTCTGCAGGTCCTTCCTCATTCTGTCCACACCTCTAGCATGTCCACTCTATTACAGAGCTTTGTGTCATCCGCGAACAGGAAATTTTGCCTTCTAGGTCCCTGCGTAATGTCACTGATGAAGGCGTTGAATATTACCAGTCAGCACTGATCCCTGTCGTACCCTGCTGGTCACTCTTCCCTCTATGGAGTAACAACCATTTATCACCACCCTGTGTCCTGCCGCCCAGCCAATTACGTCACTCCACCGCATTACTGTCCTGCCCACTCCCATATTCCCCAGTTTGTTTAATAGTCTTCTATATGGCACAGTGTCAAAGGCCTTGCTGAAGTCCAGATAGACCATGTCCACTGCCTTCCCTGATCCACCTCCCTTGTCACCCAGTTGAAAAATTCAATGTGGTTGGTCTGGCATGATCTCCCCCGTGAAACCATGCTGCCTTGGGTCCTGTAGTCCATTGGCAACCAGATGTTCCACCAATCTCTCCTTCAGTAGTGCTTCCATGATCTTCCCACTACCGAGGTCAGGCTGACTGGTGTGCAGTTCCCGCTTCCTCTTTGTTCCCACTTTTGTATAAGGGGACTACATCTGCTGTCCTCCAGTCTTTGGGTACCTCCTGTTTCCAGTGATCGCTAAACAGGATTGCCAGAGGTTCAGCCACCACCTCCCTTAGTTCCTTTAGGACCTTGGGGTGCACCCCATCTAGCCACATTGCTTTATTGACTCTTATTCCTTCCAGTTTCTTTAGGACCCTTTCCTGTGTAAAGGGACTTGTGTGTATTTTGGCGCTTTTCCACGTCTTGTACTTCCTTCAGGCCCATTACCGTCCTCTTCCTCAGTAAAGACTGAGCAGAAATACCTGTTCAGTATGTCAGCTTTACTATTGTCATCCTCCACAAGAGGGTGCCAGCACACACTACTTTTTAGTTTGTCGTGGTGCGTATGCGCAGCTAACGCCTTGCTTAAGAGTGACTTTGAAGGGTGTGACACTGTCTGCCCAATGCAGAGCAGCAGTAGAGGATCTAGGGTGATTTAGAGGTGCAGGTGCACCCCATTGTAACTTACTTCCTTGCTACAGCTGCATTTCACTTTGCTGGAGAAGTTCAATATATTGATTGTAAGAAAATCTACAATCAAAAAATAGATTACATTTATATTTTCAGTCAAAATTTAATGGAAAAGATAATATAATGGATTAAAAATGTCAGAAAGTTGCGTATCAAGCATGCACACCATCACAGCACCCCCACTGTAAAATACTGGATCCGCTACTGCAGAGCAGTCTGCCAGGGTGAAACAGTGCCACACCAATCATCAGCCAGGCTGATTGTGACACCATTTTCCCATGATGGGTGGAAACTTTGTCTAGTTGAAAAAAAAAGCTGAACCAATCATATAGTGGATTTTCTTTTCATCTGCAGGACACTGCCCAGCAAACAGCTGTTCACTGTCCTGATCAGCCTGGCTGATGTCACCTCCTTTTAAAGCTGCACTGTCAGATTCGGCCTCTATGCATCTGCCCTGTTCAGCATTTCCAAGTAGTTTCCACAGTTAATAAAAATAATGTCTGCTACTTTGTCTTGTCTGGTTTTTCTAATTCCTTCCATTTTCAGCATTTTTGCTCACTGTAAATTCATTGTTCATCCCAAATCTGATCCCACAGTTACAAGACCTCCCAACATGCTCACTGTTTCTCCTCCCTCTTCAGCGAGCACCTGCACTATTTATGGCCTCGCTGGCTGATTCCATTCGTCATTTCTTTCCTTCAGCCAGAAGACATGTGTCCTGGGGTTCCTATTTTTTTTTGTGATCTTCTTGTTTAGCAGTTTGGTAAGTTCACAGGATTCATGGATGTTACAGCCAGCAATCCAATCTAGTAAGATGTTTGTAAACCACAACACAAAAGTAATCATTGTTTACTGTCTAAGGCAACTCTTATTAAATTCTGCTGGTAGTACACAATGGTCCAGGTGTATTGAGTGCATTGGCAGAAAAAATGAATGTTCCCATATTGTTTCCTTTTATATTAATATTGTGGATTTCAGTGCAGTGCAGTATTCCGGGCATAGCAAGCCAGGCTAGGGAAAAACTGTGACAGTGATAGTCGAGTGTACCTCCTGATCTTATGACCTGTGTGCAATATTATTTCTTACTTTTTCAGCATACTGATACAGCTCTGTAAAAGAAAACAGTCCTCTGATGTCTCTTTTTATTTTTTTAAACCTGAAAAAGAAAATGGTCCCTCGTCATCTACCGTGTCCTCCCCATCCTGACCTTCCCACTGAGCACCCACCATTCCACCCCCTTTGCCCTATACTTACCACCAGAGGTCATTGGCTGTCATCTTCTGTGAATCGACACATCTACATCTTTAAAGCCAAACTGCGAACTGATGAATCAAGGTACCATGATTTCAATGGTGTTTTGAATTTTATTGATATTTTTGGCATTTTTAGTTATTTTTCACCAGATTTTCAAAATGGCCTTTTTGGGACCCCACATCATGAACACGTTCACTGTCATTTTGTTAATGGCCTGAAGGTGATTTCGCGGTCGCTGCATGAAATCACCTTTCAGGACCGAATGATGAAATGACAGTGCAAGTGTTTATGAGGTGTGCTACCAAAAAGGCCATGTTAAAAAATTTGGTGAAAATGACTCTAATAATGCCCGAGTTACGTATGCATTTAAATGTTTTCTACGCACACGCATAACTTTAGTAATTTTCAATATTTTGCTGCCAAATTTTCCATAGCCATTTTTTTTGCACCACTTCGTGAACAGTCAGATGCCATTTTTCACATCCTGCCTGAAATGTGTTTTCGCACTCTGTGGCGTGGAATGCGCTTTGGCACAGATTTAAAAATTTTCATCTATGGAGTTTATAAGGTGCAATCATAAGAAAACTATGTTGAAAATTTGGGGTCAAAATATTGAAACATGCCAAAATTATGACCATTCCTTGCAATTTCACTATGCCCACTCATAACTTTGAAAATGTAAAATCTTTTACCCCAGATTTTCAATATAGCCTTCTTTATTAGGGTGGGGCGAAGTTGCGACCGCTTTTTCTTACTGAACTTCCATGAAATTTTGGAAGTTGATTTTCACAGAGTTCTGCGGACTTTTTTGTGAACTGCGGAAAAATGCATATAAACTGCAGAATTTATTCTAGCCACAGTTTAATGAACTGTCAGTGAATGAATGCCTGCTTGTACAACCATGCAGTCATTCACTGACAACAGTGGGCCACTGGTAGTGGAGAGAGAGAGTGCCGCGCTGGTGCCGCCTAGGGCCAGGGGTGGTGAGGAAAGGGGTGGTGGCAGATGAACTGTCAGGATGGTGGTTGGGGGTCCAATAGACACCAGGGAATTGGGATTATTTTTTTTATAAGGGATCAGGGATGAGGAGGTCCACTAGACACCAAGGAATGCTGGGAATAGAGGCATGAGTTGGTGGACTGCTGACTGTTTATTTGTGTATTAAGGAATCCAGGATAGGGAGGGTGGTCTGCTAGACATCAGGGAACAAAATGTTTTGGGGCCATGATTGGTGGGTGGGTGGCTACTAGAAACCAGGAGGGTCCATGGAAAGAAGTGAGGGTATTTACTGGGGGTGGATTAATGAATTAAACTGTAGTTAGAAAAGCCTCAGAACTGACCACTGGCAGTGATCCTTTTTGTGGATTTTTTCCGCAGTTTAATAAAATAACCCGCAGTTTGTATACATTTATTCCATGATTTTAGTGAATTTCCACAAAGAGTTCGAAAATGACTTCCGAACTTTCTTGAGCGAGTCGCACTTTCGCTAAATTCGCTGGCGGAAATTTTTTTTCGCACATCCTTACTTATTACCCTAAGTCATGCATGTCGCAGCTGTCACTTTTCAAATCCTGGCCAAAATGTGTTTTGCACCTGTGGTGCGGAATGGTGTTGCAGTTGTGCAGAATTACGCTCTGGCGTATTTACAATTTTCGTACCAGGGTACATAAGATGGAGTAATAAGATGGCTATGCCGACAATTTGGTCACTGCTGCTCTATAAATGGAAGCACTGGGCGAGAGCACTAAAAGTGCATGTAAATAAGCTAGCAGCCAAGGCTGCTGGGAACTGTAGTCCTGCCCACCCGGTATAATAGCAATACCAACGGCAAACCTTCGGCATTGACAAACGCTTGTCTTTCTTTTTCTCCATAATCTGTTTATCCACGTTGGCTGAGACAGGTTGGGCTCACTTCTGCCCAGCCCCCACACTATCCACCACCTCCCAGGCTTACCTGATTAGTCCAGTACCCCACAGATTGCCCACCATGGCAGGGTCAGGAGGGGAGGGCTGTACTCCTCCAAAGTCCAACTCTAGGTTGAGCTGGTAGGTGGTGGGAGGTTCAGTGTGCAGAGCATCATGTACTCCTGCCTCGCCACATTTTCCCGATTTTCTCCCAGAACCCATTGCTGGGCGTGGATGTCAAGGAACGTGCATGTTGCGGAGTCCCTCACTGCGCTCTTAGCCGTACGCTGCCACCAGGCCTCCACCTGGTGGCAGTCATTTGGCAGAAACCGCAGCCTCCTGCTCCAGGAAAGGAGAGCGATTCATTGGATGCTCATCCTCCCTGCCTGGCCAGCCCTGCAACCCGAGATCACACCAGATCCTGGGTCACGGGCATGGAGTGCAGTGGCGCTACCACCCGTACCTCTGGAGTCGGCCCTGCCAGCACACACTTTTTTTTTTTTTCCCATTTAGCTGTTTCTCATGGGGCTGGCATGGCTCTGGCCCCTCAGGGGCTCAGTTCTCTCCAATGGCCCGTGATCTCATGGATGTCATTGAGCCTGCCAACCCCATTTTTCCATGTCTCTCTCCCTTGTTGCAGTCCCATCGCACTGCGTGGAGGTGTGTGCATGCTGCAATCCTGCAACATCCTCCCTTCATGTCGCCCTGCACTGCCCCCGGCCTCCATCTGATGGCAGTTGTACGGAGGAGCAGCAATGTCCTCACCAGGAGAGGAGAGCAGCCTTGTGGCAGCTCAATCCAGCTCCTGCCGTGCCCCCACCAGTCCCTGACAACCCAGGCCATTTCCCAACCTGGGTCACCAGCACACACTTCTGATGGCAAGCAGCACAACACCACACCAAATGTTTAATTTACTCCTAGTGGGTGTGGCCAGAATGCAGGGACTCAAACATTTTAAATTTCCATATCTCAGTTGAGTAATAAAATGCAATAAAACAAAATGTAAAGATCGATGTTTTGCCAGAAATACATTATTAATAAAAACTATATGCTGAGATTGTTTTTTTCTGCAGACAAATGCTGCTCGTTAATCCCAGAAGCACCGTAGCCTGCATATGTTAATGGACTTGTTTGGATGCTTCTGCAATTGAATAAATCAATAGTAACAGCCTGTGTGATCTGAAGACTAAAATACAGCCAGCCAGAATGGTCTACTTTCCTTTAACTTCACTAGCCAAATCCATCAGCCATTCAGATATTTAGGAGCCCAACTGGCTACAAGTCAGGTTTTCGAGGGAGTTAACCATCTCATCTCACACATTTACATAAATGCATGGTGGGGTAATTGCAGCAACTCCTGTGCCATTCTGTCATTGCTGGAATGATTGTAGTCAGTGGTCTAGGAGGTGTGCCATGTGACAACATCATAGACTACAAGCTTACATTCATCTTGGTCAGTCATCACTGCGCAGCAGTCTGTGCTGTCCACAGTTGGTGGCCATCAACTGGTCTGAGCCAGTGCCATCCGATTACAGTAACCCCAGAAAAGTTACAATGAAAGGATTTCGCATGTGGAGAGGAATTAGTGAGCACTCAGTCTGTGGTACATGGAGTCAGCAGAATTTTGAATTTATGTCTGCCTGGTCAGCACTGCTCAGTTGGTAGCATATCTGCCTCTGAGCCAGAAGGTCGTGGGTTCTAGTCCCACACTGGGATTAGGCTCATACCATAAACACTGGCACCCAAGTGCTTGTACTGTCAAGGTGTACCATCCTTTGTATGAGATGTTAAACCAAGGTTCCTTCTGCCCATCTCTGTGCTGTCCTGGGGGTGTCCAGATGGAAATAAAAGAATCCAAGGCACTTTTGCAAAAGCAATGGAATTTTATTTATATAAAAATAAAATATGACAGAAATACACATCACACATCATTTTAAAACAGTTTACACATTATTTGTCAGCATGTCAAAAGAAAAGATAAAAAGGAAACTAGAAGAAGAGTAGTGGATTTTCCCAGTGTTCTGGTCTACATTTCACTTTCCATAAAACTAGTTCAGGCAATTGTCCATGGCTGTGTGTGGGTTTGATGAACAGTATGGCTGCCACTACGTTTGGTCACTGTACTACTAGTCTCTCTCTTACTTGTAAAGCGTTTGGGATACAATGTGTATGAAAAGTGCCATATAAATGTAAATTCTTCTTCTCTTCATAATCTGCTCAACAGGTATATAACTGCACCTTTCTGAAGCAGCAAAGCATGACAGAATTATGCTACCATGAGATAATAACACCCCTGGTCCAAACTGTGGTGAATGCAGTTCCTGTGGGGTGGGCTTACCGGTCAGTAACCCCCCATCCGAAGGGCATTACCATGATTCTAAAATGCAGCACGGCATTTTTTGTATGTGGCTCGCAACAAGAAACTGGAGAAAATGGCCAGGAGCAAACAGTACCCATTATGGCCCAATGCATTCCTCCACGATGCTGCCCCGACTTCTGGATTTGAGGGGAGTAAGCCAGTACCCTCACCCTGGCCCTGCAGCGGGATTAATCTGCAGGGGAATCGTGGTGGTCAATGAACCGAAGGACAACCGAGTTGGAGGAAGGGCCCTCTGAGGGAGGGCCAGAGCCACCTGCTGGTTTCGCAGAGGAGTTGTAAATAAAAACAAATATTCTACAAGCTGAATCCATATGTGTACACTATTGATATAAAGCATGTTGTTTATTTAACAATAATACATGGCAGGGCGTAGTAGAAGTGATAATGTCACACCTCAGGTGGTTGGGCACAGGCCACTGGCCAAGTGTGTCCAACACCCAAGAAGTGACATTATCATCATGACACATGCCCTGAAGTGCATTACTATAATTATAAAATGACTTGCTTGTTAAAAAGAAGAAACAAATGTTTTAAAATACATTTTGAGTTGCTTTTGAACAGGCATGGTGTTATGCTGGGATAACATCACTGTTGATGGTTAGCACTAACCAATCAGAGCCCAGGAGGTTTTCTTGCCATTTTATTATGTAAACTGTTTACTGTGCTTGTTATGCTATGTCTGGGGTACCATCATTGTACTGCATATACTGAGTGAACACTCCCAGGTATTGCTTGAAAATGGGGAACACGTTCTCCAGTGCAGCTATCCACATGACAAAAATGTTAATTTAAAAAAACTTGCCACAGCCTCAGTGTGTGCACACCTGGCTTAATGCAGTAGTGAAGGGGTTGGTTCATGGGAATGAGTTTGGGCATCGAGGGCCCAGAGGGAGAAGGTGCCAAGCACCCCTGCAGATGCTCTCCACTGAGAGGGAACTACTCTGCTGCCACCTAGCTGCCCACAGGTGGCAGGCAGTGAAGGTACTGCTGTGAGGGGGAACATTCAGGTTCATGCTGCACAGCACAAAGTGTCTGGGTATTCCTGGCACACCTGCCCGAGTGCCAACGTTCCAGAGGGGTGGGCGGGAGCAAGGAAAACAACCCTGACAAATGCAGGAGGATCCTGCTTCACTCAGGCCCTGCCTCCCACTACTGGCTACCCCTCCACCAAAGGCATCTCGCACCCCCACACTCAGTAGGGGCCTGGCGATACTGCCTCTCCATGGCCTGGCCCCACCATAGTGGGTAAGCCGTAGGGATTTTTAAATTCTTTGGTAACTGGGTACAGTCCACTAGGCACAAGTGCCCGTTTTCTGGGGCAGCCCGAGAGCACTGGGGAGGTTAAGTGGACGTGTTCAGAGTCACATAGTGCGCAAGTGGAAGTTGTGGGAATCAAACTCAGGTCTGCTGGATGTACCAAGCTCATTCGCAGCTCGTTACTCTAACCTGTAGGCTATACTGCCAGCCCTTTGGAGGGATTTGGAGGGGTAAGCAACAGAGACATAGGGACTGGGTTAGGCTCGCCCGGTGATAGGAGAAGCCCCAGTGACACAGGAGGCATAAATAAAGAATTAAAAAAGAAACATAATGGCGGGCTGTGCGCATAACTGATGCAGAAATCATGTGGTATTCTTGAGCCCCAGCCAATCAGAACGCTATGTTTACCATGTTGCTGTGTACTGCATCTAACCTAGATGCACTGCACAGTAGTAACAATGCAAACTCTTTACTCCGGCAGGATGTTCCCAGGTCACCCTTTCAAATAAGACCGAGGTCTCAATGGAATATGACCTTGTAAATAAAGGTTAAATACATTAATGCCTCAAGAAATCCCTGCTCCCATGCTTGTCAACACCACTGCCGAGATGCATCGGGACATTATCTGCAGTGCTGAGCAAGAGAGCGTACTGACCCAGATGGATGGAAAACAAATAGATGTGCACACACAAAAGATAGGAAGCATTATTAGAGCGAGCACAAGCAAAAGTTAGTACCTAGCGTGACTCCTTCTACCTCAATTCCAATTCAAGGAGGAAAAAACAGAGAAATCAATTTTGTCTTGTAAAGCAAACGTATAACCACTAAATCAATACGGGCTGTGTATGAAGAAATAACATTGTTTCCAACAAATGGAGAAAGAAATAGATCTTATACAGCTCAGGCGGCCCGCTTGTCTGCGGCTGAATTTGCAGACCAATAGCGGCGCCACACATGACCGGCATGCATTCTCAAGCTGACAGCATTAATAATTCAGGTTCTATTTCCTGGGGCTGTGCGGGAGCTGGGAAATAGACTACCCTGTGATAACAGCTGAGGTCAGTTTCCAGAAAACCAGGGACTTTTGCTGGCCTTTAGCCTGGCGGGACCCCAAAGTACAATATGACTCTACCACTTTTTTTTCATTTATTCTGTTTTCCCATCTTTCGTTTCCCGCTCATGGCCTCCACAGCTATGACCTTCCCATGGCCAGATGAGTGACTACCTTCACAGACAAAGCCTATGCTTTTCCATGGTCAGCCACTAGGGGTGCAGTAATGCCTAATAGCCCACGCCCACCCTCCCTGAGAGAGGCAAGCGCCTAACTTCCATGATGTGCCAGGCCCGAGTTGGCGCCTGCATTTATTTGAAAACTGGTGACCAGGAAAGGCACACTGAGCGTGTGATCCCAGGGCTTGAACACAAACTCCAGTCTCTCCAAAGGTGGCAGCACTGCACCACTGTGTCAACCCAATTTTCTAGGCACCCTTCCCAGAAGTTATCCCCTATAGCCCCCATATTTCTGCCAGCCATTATCATAGAGTGGGCCCCACTTGTAGTGCTGGTGCCATGGCCCTCATGTAAGCTTCTCAAAATCCTAAGAGTTGCCTCGCGCTGACCCGTGCTGTCACTTAACAGAGCCCTACCATCTCAGCATTCCACTGCCAGCATCTGCCCAATGGTCCAGAGAAAGCACGTCACATTACTTTGCAGCCAAAGTAGGTTTGAATCCCAATGTTCCGGCAGCCAGAGCTGTGCTGTCTGAAAGAGTGCACGTGGTTCCTGGGAACAGCACTCCACCGCTGCTCTGGCAATCTTTGCAGCAGGGCCAAGAGAAGAGCAATGTATTACACACTGCTCCCTCCAACCACACAGAATCACAGAGACAGCCCACTGCATGTTCAGGGAATGGGGAAGGATACTGAGCACGGCGCCATCAGTGAACAGATGTCATGCTGGCACCAAGAGCCAAGACAGAAACAAAAGGCAAATGGCTGCTCTCCTTGTAGTCTGTCCCAATGCCACCTTCCTTTGACCCTTGGACTTTGGCCTACCTGCTGCCACATAGCTCCACCTAGGTAGGTGGCACCTCCGTGCATTCATGGTGTGCCTGAGCTGGCACAGGGTAGGGACATGCAGGAAAAAGGGCAGGGTGGAGCCGACTTGCAGGTGGAAGGAAAATGGGAAGAAAAAAGAAACAGAAAAACAAATAAAATTTCCACTGCCAACAGTTATCGAAACATTAGCTGTGCCAGGGCATTTTCTGCAAAATATGGAAGAGCCAGTACTGAAAAGAGAAATGATTTAGTACAGAAGCGTCTCATTGCTTGTTGAGTTTTCTCTATTTCTCCCTTTTTTTTTTCCATTTTCAATGTATTTTCCCTCATACACTGGGGACATGGTTCCTATTCAGCTTGTTCACAAGCACTGCATCTTTACATCTACTGTACCATCGGCCACCCTGGCCCTCAGATACCCTGACTGTTCCCTTTAAACTGTCCCAGGCTTACACCTCTAAGTGAGGGTAGCTGACCAGGAGGAAAGCTGGGCAGAACATTTCCTAACTCAGGTGGAGAGGGTCCCACAAGTCTGGGTGCTGCAGCTGGGCAAAGAGGGCACTGCAGTCTCATCCCATTAAGCATCACTATTGCATCTATGTTTTTATCCAATCCCCCCCACCTCCCATGTAGCCAGAGATGAAAGACCTTTCTGGTCAGTCACACCCACCACACACTGACACTTGCCGCCCAGAATGGTGTCCTACATCAGTGTCCTGCAGTCCTGCATCACACCAGTGGATCCTTCCCCACCTGGAGCCATGTACTCTTCCCCAGATGGCTTTGTCCACCTGGGCCATCAGGCAGGAGGCATCTAAGCTTCAGTACTGCCTCTGCCACCCGATATGTGTGACAACCTGGACTTGGGACTTGAACCCAGACCTTCAGCATAGTAAGTCACATTGTTTACCATTAGGGTACTGGGAGCCCAATTTCTCTTTCCAAGCCCCTTATCTATGCAGTTTAAAGCAGGGTTGGTGCAACGTGAGAGACTGAGGTCAAAGTGCAGTACAAGTTGCCCCTCCCTGTGATGTATTGAGCACTGGTGAAGGTGATATATGAACAGTACTGGCAGCTCAGGCGGATACAGTGATTACAGAGGCTGGTACAAGCAGGCGGATACAGTGATTACAGAGCCTGGTACAATGCAGACTTCTGCCAGGCAGCTGTGCCAACAACAATCCTCCTACACTGAGGACTTCCCTGCTTTCTGATGTGAGATGGTAAGCTCCTTTAATCTCCATCCTCCTTCCGTTTGAAGCCTCCATTACACGCTACTGATAAATGTGCCACTTGATAATGAACCACGTGTGTGTGTGTGTGTGTGTGTGTGTGTGTGTGTGTGTGTGTGTTGTAGTATGCGTAACTGACATAGTGCCACCATATTATGACCTATGCCAGAGGCAGAACTCAGGTCTCTAGCAGTGAAAATGTCAAGGCATTATCCAGCTCAGGTCCCTTTTCCTATTAGGATGTAGCGGTACTGCAGTTTTACAGTATAATGCAGTATTAGATGTCACAGTATTGATACTGTAGGGATTTCTGATACCATGATAACTGTCGTTCATGGTGTACTGCAGATTTCAGGCCTTTCAACTAATTCTTTTGTGTTTTTCTGGGACAACTGCCCTCCTCTGCCCAACTTTTCCTGACACAAGCATTTGAGAAGGCATTTTTGTACATAAATTGCATCTTCTGTCATACCATCATATAATCATAATTGTAGTATTACATAAAACAGTTATCACACAGTCAGAATATCATGCCCTGGTATCCTGTTCCCTACTCAACCATCCTATATCTGCTTTACAGTTTTCCAGGAAAATGAGTGACTGAGCTAGGGCAGCACCTACACGATGCGGGACACAACAAAGTTCCTCCGAACCAATTTATGTCAGCGTCTGCAGGGCAATAAACAGGTTCACAGTGACAGCCACAAATAAGTCAGCAAATGTACAGCTGGACTAGTAGCCCCCCGCTACAGTAAGTGTCACACATGGGTGCTACCAGACATCTCCCAGCACCAAATTGAGGCTTTCGCTGCATCGCCTGCAACGTTTCGCTGGGGCTGTTTTGCTGATTTCCAAGTGGGCAGGCAGGAAATACATTCTGGGTTGGGGGCATTTATTGGGGAGGAGCATTTAGACAGAAAGTTATTCTGTGATTAAGAGCAATAGGGGAAGAAAACAAAGGACACCTGTGGCAGGCACAATAGCATTCGAGGTGACTTCAGCCTGTTTCTGCACTGCCTGATGGTTTTCCAAGATAATTTTTTTCTGCTAATATTCTTTGCGAAATATTTCTTGAAATACAATATACCGTATTAACAGACAGTCATGTGACTGAATTACTCCAATCATAGTGCGAATTTCTCATACCCATTTTGTAATTAAGGAATAATATACAATAGTGTGTGGTATATTATGGGATAGTGCCATGCCTCAGGTGCATTGTGGATCAAGAGATACTGCAGCCTGAGTGATGTATGCACCCAAAAATGGCAAAATCCACAATGTACCACACCATGGAGTGTATTACTATGATTATTATAATAATACAGGTTTTCGTATAAATAAAAAATAAAAATGTTTCATATATTTTTTATGGCACAGGTGTGCATTTAGAAAACTGACCCCTTACTTTGTTACATGGTCAGTACAGTAAGTGGCACTGTGCCAGTAGGTTGCACAAGAGAGAAGCGAAGAAAGTGGTGTGGTAATGGCAGGAGGGAAGGTTTTGAGTTTGGATTAGTAGTGGGCCTGTTGCACTCTCAGGCTCTGGGCTTTGCCACACAACAAGATTAGGATGACCAAGTTGGCTGTCCCAATTTTGTAGTGTGGCAGGAGCCCAGAGCCTGAGAGGCAGCAGCAGGCGAGGTGTACTGGAAACCTGGGACTGGTTGGAGATGTTTGGCAGTGGTCGTACTGTCCAGATCTGGGCCTTTTTAAAACACTGTGCTGAGGAATGGATGCCAGGGCAGCCATATTATTTGTGGACAAAGGAGGGTGGAGTACTATGAAGGCATGTGAAAAGGTTGTTTTATAGATTAGACTTGTGTCGGCAGACAAGGACCTTCCTGGCCCATTGAGTCTGCCCATTCCCCACCTACTTGTTCCCCTCCAAGATCCCCATGACAACCCCATGTGTTTGTCCCATGCCTTCTTGAAACCCTACACTGTACTGGCCCTCACCTCCTCTGGCAGTCCATTCCAGGGCTCAACCACTTTCTGTAAAGAAATACTTCCCAACGCTTCTCTAAACCTTCCCCTCTACTTTCAACCCATGCCCCGTAGTTCTTGTATCTACCTTCCTGAAAATAAGCTCTCCCCACTTTATTGATCCCTTCACATACTTGAATGTTTTGATCATGTCCCCTCTCCCTTCTTGTCTCCAGAGGATACAAATCCAGCTCCTTCAACCTCTCCTCATATGTTGCATGGTACTTTTTTTTTTTTTTTTTTACTGTAGACATGTGCAGGAATGCCCCCACAGCCATTAGGCAATCAAGTTTGAATATTTGTTTTAGCAATGGGATAATTAAAATTATAAAATGGAAAGGCAAAATGCTGAAAGAAGATCATCTGAAGTAGTCTTTTATTGATGCTTCAATTCCCGGTAGGCAGGCCTCTTTCTGCATGACTTCCCATCACCCACCTTCTCTGGGACTTACCTCCCATACCCCATGGATTAACCCCATAGCAGGGCCATCGCGATGGGACATAATCACTCCAGTGACTGCATCCAGATAAAGGACGTGTCCTGTTGGTAGTGCAGGGCCTGGGAGCATCGCACATCATCCTGCAGCCCTCTAGCTTCCTGAGGTTGTTCCCAAAGTCGGGTCACCAGTGACATGAGTGCCAATGCTGCCACTCGCTGACCAGTTGGCAGTGGCAGAAGCAGTCTTTGACCTGTGGCGGTCTCGCAGTATATCATCACAGGTCAGATATGAATACCAACATGAGCCGTATCCCAGCAGTTTGGGGCTGATGATAATAATAACTGTACTGTTATTTATTTCATTTGATGTCCGGTTAAATACACTGGACTGAGGGCTCTTTTTCAGGTATAATCCGGGAAAGTTATTTTTATTTATTTAAAACTGGTAACCAGGAAAGACACACAGATCCTGCTCCAGGAGTGACCGGGGAGGGTACAGGACATAAAATACAGACAGCAGAAACAGGTACAGACAAAAACACTGCAAATAAAAAAAAAAAAAAAAACTGTAATATGCAGCTGAATAGTGTGAGAATATGTATAAAACAACTGTTAAAAAAACACAAATCCGCTAGCCCTCCAATTCCCTGGACTGGTTTCAAAATGCAGGTCGCCGTGTCGTAAATGACAGCACAGCAGCTGCATCAACAGGCCAGCTAATTCCTTACAATTATTTCCCCAGAGAACATTCCTGACTTTCACAAGGACTCAAACCTGAACTGTTCATTTAAAACCTTTGAAACGGTGGAGATGGAGTTTTCACAAATTCTCTTTAAACCAGTTCTAACATATTAACTTCTTGCCATCTATAATCAGGCAATTTTCAGATGGCCCAGAAGAAAATTAAACGTGAGTTAATTATATTGTGTCTTTCATAAATACTGCATCCCAAAGCACGTTACACAGCAGTGAGTTACCATATATACCAACATATATGTCTAGTTTATGGTGTTAAAATAGGCCCCCAAGAAGGGGTCCTCAACTTCTGTGAGGTTGACCTATATAATGGATTTACTATGGTGAACTATTTTTCACAATTGTGTAACCTGATTTTTATCCAGTTCTGCCAAAAGGCAAATTCTGTGCCTAGTGTTGATCAGAAAAACAGATTTTCCATCCAGTTTGGGCAGCAAAATAATGTCTGCCATTTTGCTAAAACTGATACAGAAAATGGGGTCAACTTATACGTGTGTGGTCGACTTACAGGCAAGTATATACAGATACTGGTAGTGCAGGGACAGTATACAGTATACATGCAGAAGCCATTCGGGGCACTGTTAACACAAATACATGCACACTCACACACACACACACACACACACACACACACTTGTACATACTAGGTGGGATATTCCAGACTGTGTCAAAGATGCGCAATAAGCGGGAGCAGGCACAAGAGCAGTGCGCCATTGCGCAATGTGCATGATATTCAAACCAAGCGCGAGCCAGGTGCACCTGTGCAACACAGCTGAATATTAAGCCCCATCTTGCTCATGCGCAACCAGGGATGCTGCAGTGGAGCAGGCCATCGCGCAGTAGCACATCCAGTGATGCGCAGGGACAAGGACAGGGAAGCAGGGGTGCAATAGCCATGGAAGCGCCATGGGCAGAGAAGCATGCAGCAGGCCAGACAGACCAACCCCTCCCAAGGCCCCCATGAACTGCACAACCAGAGGTAAGCTGGACGACCACCAGCCCATGAATCCCAGCACTGATTCCACAGCAGAGGCATGGTGCCCCAGCACACTCCGGCAAACAGTGACCATAACACAAGGAGGGCCGGACCCTCCCGCCCACCACACCCCACCAATGCTGACCACCCCTGTACAGCGATACCAAGACACCTGGCCCAGAAGCATCACCAAACAGAGCATGGCACCAAAGTCATGCCACCACCGTGACAATGCAACCCTTGCCCCATGGCACCATGCATGACAGCCCCACCGTAATCCCACGCGCAGCCGCGACACCAGCCACTGGCAACCACAGCATACACAATGCCCCACTGCATGGCCCCCACGTGGCACAGCAAAGAGATCGGTACCCTGTGTCGGTACCTGAGGGATCCGCATGTGACAAGGCTGTCCTGGGCGCCACCACCAGCAGGACAGCACCCGCACACCTGCCCATGCACACCCTGTCCCAGCATTGGCTCCACCAGACAGCACAGCTGCCCACTGTGGTGCATGGAGGTATGCGCCACACAGGATGCAACACAGGGCATGAACAAATCCTCCACCCTGTCCCAAGGGTACCCCGTCACAGAGCCACACAAAGCGGGACAACAGATGCCGCTGTCACATGTCCAATTATGCCGTGTACCCACGGCCTGTACACCACCATGGCGCTGGTGAGCTAGCCATGTGGTGCATGCACCATGAACCTGTCCGCCACCAGCATGCAGCTGGAGCACATGTGACAGACAGCAGACCACAGGCACTGCCACAGACACCATCGACAGCATGGAGGGGACAACAACAGCACCGCCCACAGTGTCACCTGAGGCAGACGTGCAATAGACCTGGAGACAGGATGCCAGTTGCCATGGCGCGTGCCCAGAGGGTGGCTGGCATGGACAGCCACCAATGTCATGCCAGCAGACATGCATGCGTTGGGGGTCGGCACTACTGTGCTAACCACAGACATGCAAGGCTCAGCACAGGCCAGGCACACACTGACAGGGGTGACTGGGACACAGCGCATGCACCTGGGACCACTGCACACAGGCATCCAGTGCACAGGGCACAACACACATACCACAGACAGGGACCATGGCTCCCACCCACACCAGTGGAGGGGCCCTGCCAGACACACACACGACCAGGTCTGCACCACCCCAGACACCATGCACACCACTGCAGCAAGGCACCAGACACTTGCTGCAAATCAGAGACCACCACAGTTGTTGTATGAAACATGTATATACTTCAAAAGGTAACAATATTAACAATAACTATTTACATAACTATATACAAAAGTGGGGAGGGGGTACAAGGCTACAACTTGGGGGCGGGCATGGGGCAAGGGAACAGCAAAGAGTGGGACAAAGGGTATGAGGGACAGTCCGGGGAAGGAACAGCTGGCGCCCGCAGGCCCTACTGGCGCCTCTCTCATCCCTGCGCCTCTGTGGCGCCTTCTGTGCCGCTGCCGGCTGTTCCGCCTGATGCCCTGCAGCAGCTCCAGTGTGGCCTGGGTCACCTGCAGTATTTCCTGGATGTGACGCCCAGGGTCGTCCAGCGTTGTCCACCTAGGACAAGGGAGCAGAGTCAGTACGTGTGACTGGCCAGACCCCCACAGCCCACCCAATGTGCATGGCATACAGCTGTAGGCCTCGCCCCTGTGATGGTATCGACCACCCACAGTGGGTGCACCCACAAGACCCACCTACCCAGGCACCCATAGCCATGCAAACCGCTGCACACCCCACCCACCCATGCACTGCACAGCACCAACGTGGCCCGTACAGTGTCATGGCTATGCAGTGTGATGGCAGTGGCACAGCCAGGCACCCAGTGCACTCCCAGCTCACCTCGCGACACCCACCCACACATGCAGTGCCACAGGACAGTGCGGAGTGCACCGTGGCGTGCGGCAGCAGGGGCCATGTGCGGGGCCATGCCCCACCACCACCCCTGCAACCCACTATGCACAGATGTAAGGGGAAACACAGCACTCACCTGCATCCTGGTCAGCAGGGTGCTGCTGACCCATGGCACCACCACTGTGCCCCAGCTGCAGGGCCACACCATCTGTTCCAGCCTGCTATCCCTGCTCACAGGCAAACCGGGCCCTACGTGATCCTCCGGCATAGGGTGCAAACATGGAGAGTACATCAGTATAGGCCAGTAACATAGCCTTGGCGTGTGTGTGCCCGCACAGCCAGCCGTGACACGGTGGCGCAGGGTGTACACGAGGCACCCCAACACCGCAACACAGGTAGGCCCCCGCAGCATGGCCTGATGGCCACCGCGATATCTGGATAGACAGATACTACCAGTGATGTGATGGAGCACCTACCTGGCCATGGCACGGCACCCCACCGGGCATGTGCCTGTAGCTGCCCTAGGCGGTCGGGATCCCGCGCTGGAGGTCACCATATCAGTGGCGACACTGCTCTGCTGTCCTGCTGCACCCTGTGGCTCCTCCAGGCCCTCTGCCACACTGCTGTCCGTGGCCTCAGGAGGGTACCTGGCCAAAGAGGCACCTGCATGGGGCTCTAGCAAGGCCACCAGGTTTGCAAGCTTAACTGCCGTCCAGACAGGCACTCTGGTGCGTGGCATAGTGCAGTGGCAATCGGCAACAAAATGGTGTCCAGTAGCGCGCGTGCCCCATGTGCAAAACGGCGCCAGTATTGCGCTGCCAGTCGCTATCGTGCTTTCACTGGACTGTGCAATAGGGGTGCAGTCATGCACATGCATGGCGCCTAGGGGCAAGGTTAGCCACAGGGTCAAGGAGTGTCCACACACAGCACTCTACAGCACTATTGGGAAGCCCTGCGTGTAGCGCAGTAGCGTGCAGTGTGTGACGCCTTGCAGTGGCCTATCGTGCTGTGGCACCATGGCGCCCACAGTGACCATGGCATGGCGCCCCCTGAGCATACAGCGCACTTGCACCACAGGCACAGTGGTGGCCGTGTACTGCCCCTCGCCAGAGCATGTCAGCAGCGCCATGCATGCCAGCATCAGCACCCCGGCATGCGAGGTGCGGTGCCGATTGCGCGGACGCCACAGTGGTGCGCCATAGCCTGAGCATGCTCAAACCATTGCGCAGGCGCAACAGCGCGATATTCAGCCAGGATATGCAAATCGGCTCATGAACCATTCCACGGCACATCCACCTGCATTAGCATCCATTACAAATGTGCCTGCTCTCATTTGCATGCACTGCACTATAAATACGTGACCTGAGGCTGCATAGGGCCATGGATCAGTACTGCAGTCCTTTGAGGTAGGTTGCATGCTGCAGGGACGTGGGGACAGTGGTCTGGGAGGGCTGTATGGGACTGCACAGTCCAAGGTAACACCTGTCTATCCCCAGGCACGAGCATGACCGAGCGAGAGGAAGAGGAGGAGCAGGGAAGAGTGCAAGGAGGAGGCCCAACTTTACCAGGGCTGAATCTGATGCCCTGTTCGAGACATACCTCGACAGGGAACCGCTGCTTAGTGGACAGTGGGGAACGCACAGGCCCATACTGGCGGCGTAGGGTGAAGTGGCACGTGCTGTCAACCAGCAGGGCAGCCACCAGCAGTCCATGCAGGAGTGCAAGAAGAAGAAGGTTGGCACGGACAGGGAGGTGGATTAAGGACAAGGTGGCCACCATCAGGGTGGCAATGTGCTGGGGCCAGCAGGACATACCCGCCTGACGCCACGGGAGGAGCGGGTGGCCAGCAGCATGTGGCAGCAGTGACGTTGACTGCATTCCTGGTGGTGGCTTCCAGATGGGTGGCAGCCCATCACTACATGGTAGGTCCAGCACTGGCAGCGGTGGATGGTAGGAGGGCATGCCACAGGGCCAGGCAGAGCCACTAACGGTACTATGTTCCTTTACAGCTCCTGAGCGTCTACATGGGGCAGCGCTGGGTGGTGTTTCCACCGAGGAGGTGGCCCTGGACATGGAGGCAGCCATCCACCTCCACAGGTGTCCGAGGGACCATCCGTCTGCATACCTGCACGTCTGTCCGGACTGATGCGGTGGTGCGGGTGCAGACATGGCCCTGCCTGTGTCCCAGCATGACACCGCCCTCGGTGTCCAGTGTGCTGGACACGGATCGGGCTGGATCCAGCACTGATGATGACGTGACACACGTCCCCGACAGTGATGTATGTGGGACATAGGATGGTTCCACAGAAGGCAACCGCCTGGGCAGTTCTGTGAGTGATGCGCAGCACGCCAGCAACAGCCCATTCCCAGCCTGTGTCTGCATGCTCCAGTGGGGCAGCACTGGTGTGCGGCCAGGGTGGTGGGCTGTTGTGGCTGCTGCGGCAGCACCGTGTCCCTGGTGATCGGCAGCTGGAGGCAGCACCAGCAGATGGCCAATGTCAACGGGAGGACAGGGACGGGGGTGGTGGTGGCAGTGCACCGTGTGTGGACGAACCCTGAATGGCAGTGCTGTGCAGTGCCCACCATCAAGGGGTGCTGGGCAGCAGGGCCAGGAACACCACGGGGAGAGCATGCTGGACTGCAGACGACCCTTGACGACCAGCCGCCTTCTCCAGGCCTCAGTAGATCAGCAGATGCGGCTGTGGCAGCGGTGGATGCATCAGTGCGGTTCTGCACCAGGCAGAGGAGCAGCACAGCAGGAACCACGGCTTGCTCCTGGCAGAGTTGGCCCGGCAGCGGGCGGATGTGACCGCTGCCATTGACAGGCAGACCACTGCAATGGCGACTGTCATCATGGTGCCCACGCCGCGCATCCCGCAGGATGCTATGTCCACCCCCATTCCTGGTGTCGTGCGACCCTGCTATGTCGATGCCGGGTTCGGTTGTGGGCATACCAAGCACGCCTGGTGCGGGCATGTTTGGTGGCCTGCAGACACGGTCGCTCACCAGCGTCACCCTGGGGCCTGTTGAGCCACCCCATGAGGCCACTGGTCAGCCTGGCATGGCTGGTAGATCCCGGTGGGCCACCCACGCAGCCGTGGTGGCCGTGGTACTGTGCCACATGACTGACCCGTCCTCCCACCATGGCCACTGTCTCGCCGCTGCCCTGTGTGCACTGTGCTGTTCTTTGTGCGACACATGGATGAGGTTCCCAGCCCTGCACACAGATGGTCCCTGTGCACACCCTCCCGGCTGCTGGCCACTGTGGCGTGTGCATGATGATGCCTGCATAGCGCTGTCCGCCACTGTGCAATGGTGCTCAGCATCTGAGGCACGCACAGTGTCAGCCACTGGCACGGTTGTGTGGTCCTGTAGGGGTGCCTGTTGGGGTGGGCGTGCCTGTTGCCCTTGGGCACGTGTTGTGGTGTGTGTGCGTGCGTGTCGCGCGACATGTGAAGCCCTGCCCATCCCTGCTGTGTATGCGGTCCCCTGCCCATTCCCATTACGCTGTCTGCCCTGGTGTCCACCCCTGCCTGTCTGTGGCTGTGCCTTGCCTTTGGTGGTTGCACATGGCCCCATTGCTCACCTGTGTTGTCAAAGTGCTCCTGGTGCTGCTGTGCCATCCAGGCCAGCTGGGGTCCTGTCGCTCAGGGGTGGCTGCCTCACACCAGCTGGACCGGCTTCTCATCATCCCCACCGCTGTCCTCCTCCTTGACCTCAACGGCTATCCCACAGTCAGTGGCCATGTTGTGCAGGATACAGCAGGCCAGGAATAGCCCGCAGGCCTTTGAGGGCGTGTACTGTAGGGCACCACCTGACATGTGCAGGCAACGGAACCATGCCTTCAGCAGCCCAAACACCGGCTCGATGACATTCCGTGTTGTGGCGTGTGCCTCATTGTACTGTTGCGCGCTGGGGTGCGTAGAGGCGCGGTATGGTGTAGAGCAGCCAGGGCCGTGGCAGGTAACCACTGTCACCTGTGTGTAGAAGTCATTAGCATGGTGGTCTGCGTCACTATGCCATGGGCCATCATGGCCATTACCCATGGCACCTCTGACATGCCCCAAGTCTGCACACATCGTCCAGTGTGCTATGCATGTTCACCTACCAGATGGCCAGTGGGGATGTCCCCACTGAACTCAGTGTACACCGCACACTGGTGCCAGATGAAGGCATCGTGTGCTCCTCCAGTGTGCGGCATGCGGACATTGATTATAGTTCTGGCATCGCAACCACCTGGCAGGTTGATACTCAGGTAGCCCTTGCAGTTGATGTACACTGCCCTCCGGCCAGGTGGCATGTGGATGCCTACATGGGTGCAGTCTATGGCCCGAGCATGCCAGGCAACCGTGCTACCCTGTAGAACTCCTGTATGTGTGCTGTGCACTCTGCCTGTGTGTGGGAAATGGATGTACTCTGCAGCATGTGGCAGCAGTGCGCTGAGGTGTGTGAGTGGGCGTGGTGTTGCCAACTGGGTTATGCCTGTCGTGTCCCTGTTGGTCTCTGGAAGATGCCGTGACGAGCAGGCACATGGCGGCTGTGACCTTGGTCTTCACTGACAGCGCATGGCTCGTCGTGTGGGTGCCTGTATCTCATCACTACACAGCTCACACAGTTGCCTCAGAATCGCATGGTTCAGGCGGTACCAGCCCACAATCTCAGTGTCACTGTACTGTTCGAGAAGGTGGTGCGGGCTCGGTACTGCCTGTTCTGGGCGTCGCCGATGGGCCCATCCACGGCCGCGCCTTCCTGCTGCCTGCCTTCTCACCCCTCATTACTGCCTCCATCTGGAAGGTGGCACTGGCCATGTCCCTGGCTGGTGTTCCCCGCCCCGGTGGCTGTCTTCCTGTTCCCCCTGTGTGTGTTGCTGGTGCTGCCCCTGCACTGGGTTCACCTCCAGCTGTTCACCTCTGGGTGCCCTGCCTCTTGCCACTGCCCTCCATCCACTGTGGCACTCTCAGGCCCTCTCGCACACACTGGCACAGGCACACCCTCCTTCTCTCACTCAGGCACACCTCCAGTGGGCCCTGTCCAACTCCTGGCCACACCTGCCCCCTGCTTCCTATCTTGCCTCCCTGCCACTCTGTCTCCGCGCTCCACCTATGGCTCCTCTGTGGCGCATTCTTCCTCCCTCTTGCTCCCTTTTTATTTTGGCTCATTTCGGCTGTCGTGCAACTTCCGGCTTGCTCGGCTGTATCGGCATACTGATGAATATCGCACTGCGCATGTTATTCCTGGTTCTGCCCCTGCAGTTGAGCATTCATTTATTGTTGCGCTAAGGCGCATTGCATGTTGTGCTGCGCTGCCGCCTCCCGCTGAATATCCACCATGGCGCATTTCAGATTTCAGCTGGCGCATCCGCTCTGAATATCCACCCCTATATATTAATAGTAGTGCCGCTTAACGCAGACTGTTTTGTGTAAACAACAATTGTTCATGTAAGCAATGTCCGAGTTGGTGGCAGATGAAAACTAACACTGTTGATACAGTAGTGTACTTGTGGGATTTTTGTTTTGGGTATTGTATGTACTGTATTTTTTTTTATACGAGGACTTGGTGCTTGGTGCTTTCAGTGCTCTGTGTGCTTCAGTGCAGTACATTAGCTTTATTTTTCACTGGGTTTCATGGTGACATTGTGGGTGGTAGATGGTGGTTGGTGGGGTGTTTGTGCGTGTTAATTTAAAAACTATACCATATGGTCTTACTTGTGAAATATTAGGTGATAGCAGTCTGCTTTGATACTGATCTTCCGTGATTTCTGCCATTCCTTTTCCATACATTCCAGGAGATCCCAGTCTGGCATGATGTCTGCCCGCTAGACATGGCCAGAGTAAAACAAACAGTGCCTGCCTAACCTCACTTGCTGACACAGTGGGATTTTCTTTTCCTCCTCCTCACTATCTTCTGCGCCAGCAGACTCCACAGTTTCAGATGTCTGAGCGTAGAGATAACATGGCCACATCGTCCATTTCCTGATCTGGTTCTGTCTCGCTCTCTTCAAGTGGGACAGTGCATCAAACTCTCATCAGTCAGCCCTTCTGGCGCTTGGGTCAGGGTCTTCCACATTATCATCGGGGTTTCTGTTTCATTGGGTGATGCTGTGGGTTCGCCAGTTGAAAATCCTCCCTTCGCCAGCAGTTCTTGATGGTTAGCTCTGACACGGAATTCCAAGCTGTCTGCAGAAGCACAACCACATCCAGAAGGGCAATTCTTTTACGCATTCAATGGCAGTCAGCTCCACACCAGCTTCAAGTTCTGAGATCACTCTGGAACGCATCTCACAAACATAATAGCTTTCATCAAGTAGATTATCCCTGGTCAATGGCTGGATGACTGAAGTGGTGTTAGGGGTAGGAACACTAGCTTGATGTTCCACAATCCTCAAACATCGGGATGGCCAGAAGTTGTAGAGCAGAAGTGTAATCTTTCTGCCTCAGAGCCTATGGTCCCACCCCTAACCCACTCTATAAAGATCTCACCAGTCATCCATGAGGTTCTGTTATTCTTATAGATGACTAGTAAGTGAGCTACACCCAAAAACAACGTGGCTGAGCAGACTTTCCAACCACCAGCAGCTGCATTTTTGTCTGTTCCTGCCATGTTGCAGCAGGCCATCACAGAGACACTTTCTTTAGCCTTTTGACCCATAGGTGCTGTGCTCCTAAATGACATTGTCCCCTGGCCCACACACCTGAAAAACAGGCCAGTCTCATCCACATTATAAATGTCGGACAGACTGTAGCCTGAAAGCAAACCAGGCAACACATCTCTAACTCAGTTGCTGGCTCCAATGTCATTCGCATTTTGCTTTTTGCCGTGTGTGCGGCAAAAGCAGATGTTATTATGGTCTTCCACCATAGTAGCCAGCCATCTGTTGGGGTGAAATCAGGTTTCCTAAGGCAACAGCAAGCTACTTAGCTTTGTCCATTAGCAGCGGATCACTGACCATGCGTCCACGGCTTCTGACATCTGTGAACCAGGTAGCAAAGCTTCCTCGATCTCATGATCCTTACTGTCCCTTTTCAGTTTCCTTTTCGGGTTCTGGTTCGATGCCACTGCTGTAGAATGCTTTCCTTCTGTTTCAGCAGGTCTGAAACAGTTGATCCAGGGATTCAATATGCTGGGCAATGTCTCGCATGCTACACTTGGTTAATGTCTCTATCTGATGGAGCAGCTCAACTTTACGAGCAAGTGGGATGCCAGGCCGTCGACAGGAAGCCATTGCAAGGAGTTAATGGGTGTTAATGGACGGCTGATGGACTTGACTATTTATAAAGAATACTGATCAACACTCACAGCATTGAGTAATTAACTCAATTGACATAACAGCGTGTGATTCAGTGTGTGATTTCTTGCAGTTTCTGACAATTCAGTGTCCGCGGTAAGGCGTGCACAAGGTCCTCATTATTAGTAAAAATAACGCTACAATGGCATGTTTTGGATTTGGTAGCAAGATTTTTTTCAGTGGAAGCGATTGTCCGCGTTATCCACGTCCCGTATTATGTGGCGCCCACTGTATGTACACAGAATATACACACAAACTTGCACTACTGAGAGTGGAAATGTTGACCATGATACCAGGGATAACTTCCCTACTCTTTTCAAAAAGTGCCACGGATCTTTAACTTCCACCTGGGCAGCCATCAAACATGAGCAGAAAGGACAACATCTTATACAATGAACAGCTCCAGCTAAGGAGGTCACAATAACACAATATGATGATATATCATGTTAATTCCCAATGACAATAATTTAATGCTGAAAAAGCATATCCCAATTATTGCACAGAAGGAAAAACCACGATACACTGTTTTGACTTTCTCATCCCTGAGACTCTGGCAGCATGTCCTTCTCCAGGTGCAGCTAAGATTGCCTATTTCCCACCTCCCCCAATCCAACTGTTACTAAAATTAGAAATGTAACAAATTATTGTGATGATTTATCTTGATATGTTTAAATATTGTGGTACTAGTGCCAGCCCAGTGGCATGGAGTGCAAAGGCATTAAACGCCTTACCTCCTGCCATGCCGGCAACCTGTGTTCAGGACCAAGCAGGGGATCAGTGGGGTGGGAGAGGACCTGGGTGCCCCAGGGACTACTTGCCTCTCCCAGGGAGGGGTGGCTGGCCGGCCATATAAACCTTTGACTGCCATTGGGTAGAGGCCCAGTGTAGTACAGGCAACGCCAGCTCAATGGGCAGGGCCGCAGATCTGTGGAATGTGTGCAGCTCCACGTGCACATCCTGTCATGACGCCATGGCAGGGCTTGGGAGAAAAAGGAACTGGGGAACCTAGGGCAGAATGAAGCTTTTCACACCTCACTGGACCTCGCACCACCCCTGGACACCTGGAGCCATCTGGATATGTGTATGGGGGGTGAGAATGGCCTCCTCCTCTGGCCCCGCCATAGGGGCACACCACAGGGACTTGTTCCAAGGTAAGGTCAGGGGAGGTGGGTGTCGGCTGAAGGAGGTGGAGACAGGTGTTGACAGAGCTAGCCCTGTTGTAGAAAGCTGTATAAATATATATATAGTGGTACTCCAAAATTTATATTGTGACATTACTACCTGCAACAGTCCCCACGCCTACCCCCACCTCAGCAACTCTGCAGTGTCAGTGTGGGTAAAAGCCAAGAACCAAGTGTGAGACTTGAACCTACAACATTCCCATCTTCCTGACCCAGAGGCAATATTCTTTTCAAACACTCTGCCCTAGTTTAAATACTGAAGGAAGCACTCCAGACATAAAACAGAATTGTGTACCTATTCTTTTATTAAATAGATAATTTAAAAATAACTGGCAGAAATGCAGTACAGTGTAAAACAAAAGGGCTCAATGATTCACACAGAATGTGTGCTTTTCAAGAGTCAGACTTGTAAAAATGGTAACTGTTTCCACATGCACTCCAGCGTATACTCTCTGGTGAGCTGCCCAAGTGAATTTTATTTTAATATTCTTTTTTACTTACATTTTTAAATAATTTTAAAGAAGGTATATGAAGTGGCATCACATTTGATCAACAATCATTTCCATTCAATAATATGAAGAGGTTCATTATCATGTAACCCCTAGGTGGTGCTATCCAAAGGGCTACTACCCCTGCCTGCTTGGCTAGTAGCAGGTTAAGGGGCCTGAGTTCTGAAACAGGTGCCTCCACCCGGAGGTCAGGGTTGGTAGTGGTCAAGCTAACCTGGGCACAGCCTCGGGACACTGTAACCCCCTCTTTCCCCTCTAATGGCCTGAACACTGTACAATAATCACTTTCACAATACCCCTGATAAACCACACAGAAGTACCCACACTGTTTGCACTTATCACCAGGGCTGGTTCCTCTAGCTGGCCTGGGGACCCCTGTAAAACAAGGTTATGCACAGCAAATAGCAACAGTACAGTACTTTGAGCACAAACTGGAACCACAGTCAGATTACATGCAGAAAAGTTAGAAACATAGAATTTGACGGCAGATAAGGACCGCTTGGCCCACCCAGTCTGCCCATTTCCTACCTGATGGATAAGCTGCAGATCCTAGTTAACCAGCAGCCTACTTCTTCCTACCCCCACCCCTAGAATTGCCTTATGACTGTCCCATACATGCTTGAATTCCACCACTGTTTTTGACTCCACAACCTCCTCTGGAAGGCTGTTCCATGCATCCACAACCCTCTCTGTGAAAAATACTTCCTACTGCCTGGCATCCCACTTGCTCGTAAAGTGGAGCTGCTCCGTCAGATAGAGACATTACCCAAGTGTAGCATGCGAGACATTGCCCAGCATATTGGAATCCTTGGATCAACTGTTTCAGACCTGCTGAAACAGAAGGAAAGCATTCTACAGCAGTGGCATTGAACCAGAACCTTAGATCTGATTTATTCAGGGGACTTGAACAAGGAGGGCAACATCAGGTTAATTAGCTTAAAGGTTATATCAATCAAGCAGTTATGCATGCGCTTTGAGTTTCCCACACAGTCACACCTCTGGGTACCCAGGTGGAGAAGAGATAGGCTAGCCAGGATTGTTGCCCAGGGTTGGCGGCGTTGCAGCTGGTTGGGGCCCTGTGATAGAAAACACAACATGCACAGTACACAATATTTGTAATCTGGAGCCAGAGGGCTCATTTCAGTAAGGAAATGAAACAACAAGACAATCAGTTGACACACTCAGATTAAGCTGTTGTTGCAGGGAGCTACCCTGGTATTTACTCACAATACCCAAGACTGGACGAAAATCGAGACTGCAGGTGGTTCATCTGGAATGCCAGAAGAAGCAGGGCCCACGAGTCGCAGAGGCGTTGTTCCTGTTCAAGCGTGGAGCAGGGCCTGATCCCCAGGCAGGTCTCCATCGATGACTTCTCTGAGCAGTGGGTAGTCTGGCTGGGCCAGTCTGGCAAGGCCCAGACCACATGGAGACAAATTCGGATGCAGTCCATTTTGGGCTGGATACAGCTTCCAGCAAGCAGAACACAGTTCACACAGTGGGGACTAACTCATGACCCACTAGTAGCTCATAACACATTTACATGTAAGGGAATTCTGCTGTACCAGGCCAAGCACTCCCGGTCACAATCGCAAAGTCTCTGACACACTGGGAGCTTGGGTAGCTGGAACTCCTGACAGGCCGATCGCATTCAGCAAAATCTTTGGTCTTTTTCAGGTTGAGCCTGGCCCACTTCAGTAGCTTACTTTAGTCACACAAACTTGGATTTAGTCAAATATAATGATCTTCTCTCCTCTCAGGAGCAGCAGACAGACATGCAGGCCAAAATTCAGCCTTTCACAGTTCTCCCATGCGAATCCACTCAGGATTGCTGCTCAGAATCACTTCAGCTCCTCCTTCTTCTTCAGCTTCCAGCTTAGATCTAACTGAAAACTTCAAGCAGCCCGGGACTTCCCCAAGATCCAAAAGATTTGGTTGGCTGATCTGGCTGTCAGTCCGAAGCAAGAGCTCCCCTTCAGTTGCAAAAAGGCGCAAAAGCTCAAAACACAATTCCTACAGATTTTGACTTCAGACAGCTCCTGTAGTCCGCTACTTTTAGGTCCCACCAGAAATGATTGGTCCAATTTGCAGTTCAGGACCAGGATAGTGGAGACAAACAAAACAGTCCTTACTACAAAAAGGCAGGTTAGACAAACTACATTATCACTCTAAATGATTTTCAGCAAATAGTTGCATCTTTCAACAGAGCTCCCTCTCAGATTACTTATGCTGCAATCAGGCATTTCTAAAAGAGACAGTACACAGAGGCTATACAGGCTCTGGTAATCACATTTAAACTACTAAAATGCAGGACACCAGCCTGGCAGTGAGCATTTAGGCACGCTCAAGGAAGACTTTGGGAACCCCCATTTGTAGGGGGTTACAATCAAAAATACAGTTAGCATCTCAATTTATAGCATGAAGTATATAAGCAAATCCCTACATTGACAACAAAAATTACATACAACATTTCTATGGCTAAGAGTAGTACATTTAAGCATTTGTAACAGTGTCAAACCTATTCTAGTACCTATGAAGTATTTATTTTCAGAAAGGGCCCCACACCTGTTCAAACAGATCTAGCTTTCCATGAAGCATGTAGTAATATTCTTTCAAACCTGCTTGATTCTAACTTTCCTAAAAGGACTTCATTATGTCTTTAAGACAGTTCAGAGCTTATATAAAGGTCTCACTAGAATGTTCTCATCTGCTAAACAGGATTTGGAACTTTGTAGATTTCACATCCTGTCTAGCTGCGTGTGTTTGTCTGGTTGCAGCTGAGTGAAGCAGCCATGTTGAAGATCACCTCTTTGTAACTTCTGAAAATGATCGAATAATAGTGGTTTCTAATAATGAGCGGTGACTCTTCTTTATACGCAGCAGTACTGCCAACCTTTGCTCCCCAAGGGACTCTTAGGCACCTTAGCGAGTAATTTACTGTAGGTCACTACTACATGTTGTAATTTGTAAGCAACCTAAAGCCCCATTACTGATTATAAATGGCAATTCTTTTCATTTGATTTTTTTCATTTTTATCAATTATACTGATGGGCAAGATACCCATTTTCACAAGCAACTAGTTATACAGACACAATACCTTTACACAAACACAGAAAACCTAATACAATACAACTAAAAATAATCATGAATTAAAATATCAAGCAAAATTGACAATTATGAATTCTGACCCAGGAAGTTCAACCTTTGTGATCCTGGGCATTGCTCCAGGGACACAGCCTTGTAGAAGCAATAGATCAGGTCAAGCACATAATTTGGCTGCCTCCCTCAGCTCCTGTGGGGTGATAAGAGCATTTCAAACCCTTTGCTCGATGCTTCCACCACCAGAGACCATATGAAACAGCTGCTGCGAACTGGGGATGCCACTGGAGTTGGAGTCATCTGAGGGCGTGGTGTTTGTACAAGTCCTCCCCAGTGATGTCACTAAAAGAGCTGCTCAGGAGAGGCATGCAGATGCCACAGGGAGCAGGCATCTCCATGCTGGTTAAAAACATATACACACACACACACACACTGTATACATATATATATACACTCTCCTCCGGGAGAACATGGCTGGTCGCTGCTAAACTGCCACCTGGGTGACCACAGGTAGGAGTGTGGATGGGACAGCATAGCAGTGGGAGGGACATCTGATGGCGTCACACATCGCATGTCTGCATGCATGTGCTTCTGAAGCCTCTTACCCGTCCTTCCTGCATTACTTCCTTCTTATCCTCTCCTCAGCTTCCTGCTATCCTTTACGTAATATTGCTTCTCATTCCCTCACTATTCCTTCTTGGAAATCTACAATCGGTCATTCTGCCTTCTCTATTGCTTCCCTAAATCTTGGTCCTCCTTCCTCTTGCCTATTTGCTCTGCCTCTTTGGTGTTCTGCTTAAAGTCTCTCCTTCATGACTTTTTTCTCCCTCTTGCACCTGTCCTTGACCCTATCCTTATCTCTGTAGCTTGCCCTGGTAATCGGTTTCCGCCTTACCTAGGCATATGTTATACTGATATGTGTTTAAAGTTTCATTTAAATCACATTACTGTATAATCAAGGCCATTGGGATTCTGTGGTTGCAGAATTTTCCGTAGAATTTGCATCATGCCGCAAAATATATATAGTGCCACAGAATTCATTGTTTTGGTGAATTTTTATTCAAATATACTGTTTTTCATAGTGTCAGGATTTCTTTCCCATCTTGTTTATCCTGAAGCCCTCCTCTATGCTCAGCATATGATGTCATCAATGACATTATATCATATTTAGCCAATGGCAAGACTGCATTCTGCCAGAGAAATGAATAAATCATGCCACAGAAATCAGAAAATGCTGCCAACAGAAGCCAAGAAGCCCTGCTGCAGAAATCTGAAAAATTCTGCCACAGAGCACTAGGGCCTGTGTATAATATGGGCTGGATATTCCAAAGGGTTGCACCATGCCAATAGGGTTGCGCCTGCGCCAGAATCCAGTGCGCCATTCTGCCATATTCAGCAGGAGGCGAATTCATTCACATATCTGGACTGCCTTGTACAGTATGGGCTGCACGCCCGTGGCTCTTGCTCTGAACCAATGGGCGTGCAGCCAGCTGATCAGTCGGCGAGCGGCGGGTGGCAGGTGGGTGGGGTGCTATCGCCGCCAGCTGACCGGGGAGCGGGTGGTGGGGCCCTCCATGGGTGGGTGGGTAGCTACTAGATCACCAGGCTACTTTGGACCTTGGGGTGGACTCTAATGCCCGTGATCGGGCTTCATGGTCCATTGGACCACCAGGGATATTGTTCTTGGGGGTGGACTCTAATGCCATAATCAGACTGTGGGGGAAGGGGGTTACTACGGTTTGCCCGCGATCAGGCCAGTCGGGGAGGGATTTCTGCAGTTATGCCACCGCGATCAGGCCAGTCGGGGAGGGGATTTCTATAGTTATGCCCGAATCGGGCTGCAGGAGGCATCGGTCCTCGACAGCTGCTGCCTGGCAGGCGCCAGGCAAAGTTATCGAGGATCGGTATCTGCATGCTAATGGCAAGCAAATGGGGCCATAAGTAGATGCAAATGGCCCCCCTGCGTATGCATGAATTATGGCCCCATTGCATGTCACCTTTTTGAATAGCCGGAGGAAATTGCGCATGGCGCAATGGACCTTACGCCACGCATCTTGAATGCTCCACTCTGACCACTTAGCGTGGCGCAAGTTCCACTGCGCACGCACAGTGGTTGTGGTTGGGGTGATATTCAAATGAGTTGCTCAATAGCCAACTCCATTGAATATCGCCCGCCACACCCCAGCGCAACTATTTTGAGCAGCACAAGGGCTTGCGCCACAGAATGGTGCAGTTTGAATATCCAGCCCCATATGTATTGTAAATGCTTTATATGATATTCCCATTCCCTTCCCCCAGGACGCATCTGGAAATGAGCTGCTACCAACTCAGTATCGTCTTTCCTGGTGAAACGTTTGAAATAATACATACATACAAACATACATAAATAAATAAATAAAACAAGCGCCCACATAACAGGAAGGAAAAGCCCTGGGCAGTGCACCAGGACAAACCCATCCCTATTGGCTCTGCACCAATGGCAGGGTACTGGAGACATCGATCCACTCCATTAGCTGGTTTGAGGGAACCCACTGACTCCTGCCATGGGGGGCCCTTGCTGTGGAGAAACATGCCTGGGAGTGCAGGTACGCACCTGAGGAGCCGGGCGACGTGACTTGGGAGTTGGGCCAGAGCCGCAGCCTGCACCAGAAAGAAACAGCATTAATGTAAAAAAATGAGGCCTCTTTAAGGGGCTCCTAGGCAACAGTAAGTGTTTTCTTCCTGAATATAGCATTGTCTTGATAGTAAGTAGGCAATGCTATTTTCTTCCTGAATATAGCATTGCCTACTTACCTTAACAGCCCCCAAAAGAGATTGAAAATACACTTGAATAGAGCAAAAGTCCCATTTGCTAATCTCACTGAGTTTTTGTTATTTTTTCTTTTTTTCCTGAGGCTAAAGTCAATGTTCAGGCTTTTAAGTGACGGCAGATCCTTGGCACGTTGAACGAGTGGTTTGTGTTCTGAAGGGCTAAAAGACAGTGATCGATGGGCCGCTAAATGTTCATTCAATAAGTTCTTGGTGGGGCCATGTTGGGCCCTGGCACTGTGGGCAGCATGTCGTCCATTATCAGGAGGAACTGAGAACCTGACTGCTCAGGCTGTGCCGATACTGGGCATGGCACGGCTGTGTGCTCACACAGTGTGTGTGTGTGTGTGTGTGTGTGTGTGCGCGCCTGTGTGGTGTCTGCTGTTTGGGACAGGCACAGTGTGGCATGCAGCGGGTACAGCAGCAAGTACAGGCCCCCACAGTAATGAACTCAGTCTGAGAGGCTCAAACAGCCCAGCAGTCCAGGGTCAGCTGCTCCTGCCAGCTGTCTAAGTTCATCCCACCGTAAAAGAGCACTAAAAAGAAAAATGATTTGGTTTTATATAGCATCCTTCCTGTTGCACAGCAGTGACTATACCCAGTTTGAGTTCTGATATGCATCTGAGCTTAACAGCCAGAATATCACCTCTCCTCATACTGTGCCACCCTCGATGCCTTTCTCCCCAAGAATCTGTCTAGTCTTTCTTTGAAAGCCTGAGCAGTGCTAGTTTCCACAACCTCACCAGGAAGGCTAGTTCACATATTAAGCACTCCATTTGTGAAATAATGTATTTTAAGGTTTCCCTTAGCCTGCCCCTCCCAAACACACATATATATTACAGACATGTATACACGCTTCAACACATGCTGTCTTCAGAGCTTGCACATAGATCCTGTAATGATGATCTGTGTTTTGCTTCTTTGAGGAGATGGGTTCAAGATTGCCACACCTCCAGCGGAAGCAAACAGCTTTACATGCTAAAGCAGAGAGTTCTAAAGGTGCACAGAGGGGCTGGTTGCATGTAGTTGAAGACCCTCATTGCAGATAGTTGAAAACCCTGCTGTAGGCCTTCCACCCTTACAGACCTTTTCACAAATACCCTTAAACTGAGTCATATGAGATTTTCCTCTCCGTGTGGATGGGGCCATTTAATTATTTTATAAATAAATCTCTTTGGACTTTGCTTTCTAACTCTTCTATGACCTGCTGCTGAGCTAGTTAACGTTATTGTAATGGGCAGACCTGTAGCTCACAAACACACACGCACACATATACAACCGCACATGCATACATACACACACACACACGCGCACACTCCGCTCATGCACCCACAAGGTTAGGAGATGGCATGCAGTCATTTTCCTTGCTATGTCTGCCCTTTTCAGGAAGCTTCCTTTGGAATCCATTTGGAATTCTGAGATATATATACCAACCAACTCTCTTCAAGTAAGTGAGCTCCTCGTCTCAAACTACCAAAAGCCTTAGCACCTGCTCAATTATCCATGAGCGATTCTGCAAGTAATTCATAGTGGTATGAAACCATCCCACATTGCTGGCACTGCGAGGGACCTCAAAGGGAGGTCTGATATCAGAAGCACTATCCTTCACTCAGTCTCATCAAATTTGACAGACTGGTGTGTGGCCCAACTGTTTACTTCTGTTCCCTCCCATACTGACTTTAAATCCAGAACAGCACAGAATGTGGGTTTATATAATGCTTTAAACACACTATATCCCAAACTGCTTTACAAAGCAATTAGTTATATACTGGTAGTGAAGGGACTGTAGAATATTCTATAGCACCTTTACACAGCACATCCCAAAGGGCTTTTACAAAGCAATGAGTTAGCTATTAGGAGTGCATAATATCAAGCAGAATATAGCACTTTTAATACACACAACATTCCAAATTACTTTACAAAGCAACAAGTTAAATATTGGTAGTGAGTTGCACCAGCATCTGTAGACTAAACTATAGCGCCTTTCTACACACGGCATCCCAAAGGATTTTCTTTGACTATTTACTGAAAACTTTGGAGATTACCTTTGAACACAAGTGCTTATTTACAAAGGTTCCACACCAAATACACAGTCACAAAAACATTACAAGTACAATAAGCAGTTCTGCAGGAAATGCAGTTGAGTTGGGTTCAGAGCACTTAAGACAGATCAATTACATACAGTTTTGAAAAAATCCATACAGGTGATTGTGTAAAAACAAATCACAGGATATGTACAGAGAGAAACTGAATGAAACAGTTTAATGGTTAGAACTGTACTGGACTGCAAGAGCGGACTGCAAAAGATCTCAGACCGATTCATTTGGGGAGATTCAGCAGTGTATCAGGCAGTTTCTTTAACTAGTTGGTGGCCCTGACAGCAAATGGGCGCTGCCCAGCTGAATACACGGAAAGGAGGCTTAAGGGCATTTCTGGCCATGCTTCTGTATTGTAGTGGTTGGAGACTGTGCGAGGCAGTTTGTTAAAGAAGGGGGTGTCAGGCTCAGGAGCGCCTTTATAGCTAGCAAACAGGTCTGGAGCTTTATTTTGCAAGGCAAAGGCAGCCAGTTAGTGAGTGTGTAAAGGGTACAACTATGAGTGCAGTTATCTGCACCTAGTACAAAGCGCACAATTTACTACAGATCAACTTTCCTCTGTTTAGCACAATGTCACAGGCAACTGCATGAACAGGAGACCATAATATACAAGTGATAAAATGAAGCTGGCCACAATAAGGCATCTAGCAGCCCCAGTGAGATTGTTCCGGTTATGGTACAGGGCACCCAGTCTTCTGTTAACTGGCCACTAGATTGTCAACTGGGGGGATAAGGTGTCATCCAGAGTTTCTCCGAGGTATTTGAAGGTCTCCACCTGTTCAAGGTTTTGTCCCTGCCGTTTGAATGACAAAGGTGGAACTTTCCTCTCTGTGGGAGACTAGAGAATGGCTTGGTCTTTGTTTTTGTAACAGAAGACCAATTTGTTACTGGAGAACCAGCTTTCTAGCCACCTGAAGTCACTTTAGAGAGCGGCAGTGAGGCTATCAAGGTCAGGCTGTTTGGAATAGCGACTGCATCATCGGCATCGAGGAGTAGGTTGGCTGTCTGACAGAGCATCGGGCAGCTGATGTATGAAGAGGCCAAATAGGGTGGGCCCAAGATGGGGCCCTGGGGGCCACCAACAAATACTACCCTAGTGTCAGACAAAGATTCATCGATCTTCACATGCTAGAGCAGTTGCTAAGACAGCTGTAAAACCAGACAACCGTGTTCTGTGACAAACCCAGGCCAAGGAGTTTGAGTAGGAGCTTATGGTTGACCAGGTCGAAGAGCCTAGTAAGGTCAATATATGTAGCTCTGATGAGGTCACCGTTGTCAAGGACCTCATGAACATAGTTGGTGTATTCCAACAGTGCTGTGTTGAGTGCGTGTAGCTTCTGGAAGTGATGCTGCTGTACACATTGTATTTTGAGGTATGTGACAAGTTGGTCAGACTCTTCTCTCAAGGGCCTTGGACAGGTGAGAGAGAATAGAAATAGCAGGCAAGGCTAGTGCAGTCACCACTTTTGAAAATTGATGTAACCAGTGCAGATTTCCATTTCTCTGGGAACTGCGACTAGCACAGGAAAAGTTACAAATTCAGAGATGGGGTGGACAAGTTCTCTACCGCCAGGTACAGCACTTTAATACACACAACATCCCTTAAGGCATTTACAAAGCAATGACTTAGATACTGGAAGTGAGTGCATTCTTGCTAAAACAACTGTTCATAATTTACCCCCGCAAATGGGGTTCCAAAAAGTCTTCCAGGAGCTTGCCTGAATGCTCCAAGTCTGGGCGGTGTTCAGCGTCTGAGCTGTTTAAATGTGGTTCCAAGTGAGTGCTATTTGAGCCTCCATGTACTGTCTCTTTAAGAGCTGTCTGCTTTGCAGACGTAATTAATTAGAAGGGGATTGTGTGTTTCAATGCCCGAGTCCCGCCAGCCTGCTGTCAACTCACTCCGTTTCTGCTGTCGCTAAATGCGAGAGGAGCTCTTTCAAAAGGTGTAAATCTGCCAGGAATTGTTTAGAGTAATAATGAAAATACAGTTTGTCTAACCTGCTTTTCTTGCAGTCTGAACTGTTTTTGCCTAGCCCTCCATTCTGGTTTTGAACTGCTGAACTGGACCAATCAGTGTGGGGAACCATTAAAATGGAGCCTGCTGCTGGCAAATCAGAACTTGGACTCTCATTGTGGAGCCAGCCACCTATGTACTGTATGGCCAGTGACTCTGGGAAATGTAGTTTTGACCTTGGTGCCTTTTTCTACCAGAGGAGTCTTATTGTGGTGACAGCTGAATCAGCCAACAGAATAGTGTGGAGCTAAAGGAAATGCCCTGCTCTGTGACTGGAAAGATCAGATGAGTTGTGGCAGTGAAGAAAAGAAGCTATGTGCTTCTGCGGTGTATAGTTTCATGGGAAGGCGCATGTGAGGCCCTGAGTTTGGGTCTACAGCCTTTGTGAGTGCCAGTTTGGACTGAATCAGAGTTGTGAGGAGAAAGAAGCATTAGAAGTATGTAAACCAGGCTCACCCTGTAGAAGACTGGAAAATTGCTGAATCGGCGCTCAGTCTGTCAGGAACTGAAGCTGCTGTGTGTGCTCCTGGGTATTTTGCAGTAATTGCAATCAGGATCGGGGAGCAGCCTGCCTAGTATAGTAATTTCCTTTTACATATGAATGTGCGTAGTGCTTGTGGGGAATCGCTATTTCCAATCCCCGTGCTGTGTGCTGAAGCTGGAAGCAAACCCCAGCTTAGCTTTGACTAAATCGTTTGCTATCAACTGCAGTGGGATCCAGTCACAAGGACCTTGTCTCCATGCCCTGTTGTTCTGGCAATCCAGAAGAACATCTACCATCTAGTCCTCAGCTTGGGTATTGTGAGTACAAATCAGGGTATTCCCCTGCAGTCTGTTTTCAATCACAAGTGTGTCATCTGATTCTTGTTGTTTCCTGCTTCATGGACTGAGATTACAACTGGGTGTTGTGCATATATTTTCTTCTACAGGGCCCCATCCATCTGCACCTGCTGGCCAACCCAGACAGCGGACCTGGCTAGCCCCTCCCCAACCTGGGTACCCAGAGTGCGACTTTTCAAACCTGTATGTGTGCACAGTACTGTGATTTAATGCCACTAATTAACCTGATTTCCCCTCCCGTGTTACTGCCCCTAAATAAATCAGATTTGTTGTTGTTATACTATATACTGTCTGTGGTGTTGGTACTTATGTAAACAGTATTGTGTTTTGCTGTGTATGTTGTTTAACCTTATTTTACAGGGGTCCTCAAAGGCGTGCTGCAGAATCAGTCTCGAGGGTAAGTGGTATCTATATGAGTGAACAGTGTGTATCGTGGGGTATTGGGGCTGTAACTCTGGGGTACTGTGTGAGCCACTAGAGGGAATAAAGGGGTCTCAGTGTCCCAGAGGGCTGTGACCAAACTAGTCTAACTACTAAAAACCCTGACCTCTGGGTGGAGGCACCCGCCATAGGACCTAGGCCCCTCAACCTGTCCGTAGTCAAACAGGCAGGGGTAGTAGCCCATAGGATAGCGCCACCTAGGGGTTACAATAACATCTGCAAAGCTGTGTCAGAAGATAAATTTAAATGGGAGGACTTAAGGAGCATACAGACATAAAGTGAAACCCTTACAAGGTATAATATGTGCCACTGTGAGCTCTCATGCTGTTAAGCAGAAAATCTTGGAGAAGGCAGAACTGGTTCAACAAAATGGCATCTACATTAATGGCTCGGGCACACTGAATCCATAAAAGAAAGGAATCCTGATCACAAGAACTTAAAACAGTAAAGAGAAAGGGCTGCCAAAGGAACAGAAAGTGGGAGACAACAGCAGATAACAACATTTTTGAGTCACCTGATGAAATAGAAAGTGCGCTGTTGAGAAGTGATTATGCCGAGGCAGAAACTAAAATTTCTTAGAGGCCGAAATAGACATGGTAAGAACATCCACAATAGTGTAGTGGCCAATGTAGAAAGCAGTACACTGTCAGAGGATTCAAACAGAGAAGCCTGTCAGTTGATTGATGTAGAGAATAGATACGCTGTCCTGGAAACCTCCTCAGAGGCATGAACTGTGAACAAGGGACAATGACCACACAAATTTAATACCGAGATCTCGGTTCTATCCTGGAATGTGGCAGGTATTTAAAAAAAACAGACTATGGCACATGGATAGACTTACTGAAACAATATCATTGTATTTTGTTACAAGAAACTCGGTCTAAAAATTTCACAGAGCTCAAATTAGATAGCTCGCCATCTGATGAAGCTGCTTTTACTATGAGCAAACGTGAGTGCTTTCATTCAGAAGGCGGCGAAAGTGGAGGAGGGTTTGCGGTCAGTCACCTTCTTCCTTCTTTCCTCACCACTCACTGGCTCTTGGGTGCAGGGGTGGTGCTGCCTGAGCTGGGGTGGAAAAATGATTTCAGTTAGCACAAATAAGTGCTGAAAGATGGCAGCCAGACAGTGGCCAGCCGTGGAGGCGGGCAAGTTGTGCCTGCTGCCCATCCTGGGAGTTTTTTAAATACTGCTAACTGCACTGAAAATTGTGGGTGCTGGAGGGGAGAGGAGGGTGCGATGGATTCTAATAGAGGGGGGGGACACGGTGTACATTTACAGGGTATAGGGTGGGGGACACAGTGTACATTTACAGGGTATAGAATTGGTGGGGACACAGTGTACATTTACAGGGTATAGGGTGAGGGACAGTGTACATTTTATAGGGTATAGGGTGGGGGACACAGTGTACATTTACAGGGTATAGGGTGTGGGGACGGTGTACATTTGGGGTATAGGGTGAGGGACACAGTGTACAGGACAAGGTGTATGTTTTACAGAGTATAGGTGGGGGGACACAGTGTATATTTTACAGGGTATAGGGTGGGGGACACAGTGTACATTTGCAGGGTATAGGATAGGGGGACAAAGTGTACATTTACAGGGTATAGGGTGGGGGACATGGTATATATTTTACATGGTATAGGGGTTAGGGGACACAGTGTATATTTTACAGAGTATAGGGGGACGATGTACATTTACAGGGGTATAGGGTGGGGGACACAGTGTAAATTTTACAGGGTATAGGGTGAGGACATGATGTAAATTTTACAGGGTATAGGGTGGGGGGACATGGTGTATATTTTAGAGTATAGGGGTGGGGGACATGGTGTATATTTTACAGGGTATAGGGTGGGGGCTGTTTCTTTTTCTTTAAACAATTCATCTGAATAATGAATCTAAATTCCAACTATTTGGGGCCCCAAACAGAATATTTGGATAAGGTATTCACACACACCCTGGTAGGAATTCTGTTTGCCTCTGGCAGATGCATCATCTGTCTCCTCACTCCCACTTCAGCTCTCAGTTTGTCTCCACCCACAGGCTGAAAAAAGTCCTGAACAGTCTCTGTTTTTGGGAGGAAACCAGTTCTCAGTTGGTCTCTGAAACTGTCAATCACTCTTAGCAGTGCTGGAGGTTGATCGCTTCAGTGACTGCCTGCTGAGTTAATTAAGTTTTCCCTCATCTATCCCATGAGCCTTCTGTGGCTCCTCTGCATACTCTGGAGCCTGACTGACTGAGCAAACACACCCGACTTCATGCCAAGCTGATGGGGGCAAAGGTGGCATAGACGGCTACTAAAGTTGTAGTCCACAGGCAGTCTTTATTTACAAAAACTCCGGTCCTTAAACATTATCCGTGCCCCACATGTCTTGCATAGTCACACTGAAGTATCCAGTGTGGTCTGGGCAATGATCAGAGGGTTTCTGGTTCAGTTGGGAGCAACAGTGCAGTCACTCTGTTGGAGGTGGACAAACCTTTGATGTGTAGACTGTATGGAGCCTTAAAGCTAAGCCACATGAGGGGTTACACTTTTTTTTTTACTTTCTATTTTGTCCTATTTCTCCTCACCAGCTGCCAGGTCCTCCGATCTGTCTGTCTGTCTGTCTGTCTGTCTGTCTATCTATCTATCTATCTATCTTTCATCTGTCTGTCTATATCTATCTTCAGATAGTATCTATCTTTATCTGTCTGTCTTGTCAGTATCTATCTTTGTCTGTCTATATACAGACAGTATCTTTTTTTTTTTAACCAGGAGAGTCACACTAAGCTGAAAACTTGTTTACAGGTGCGACCTGGAAGCACAAGGAAGTTAAGTGACTTGCTCAGGGCTGCATAGTATGCAAGTGGGGACCGTGGGATTCAAACTCAGGTCTCCAGGTTTGCAGCTCAGAGTCTTAAACCACTGTGCTATACTGCCTCCTATCTAGCTGTATCTATCTACAGACAGTATCTATATCTATCTATCTATAAATATGTCTATTTACAGACAGTATTTATCTATCTATATCTGCCTGTCTGTTTATTTACAGACAGTGTCTATTTATCTAGCTAGCTATCATCTGTCTATCCGTCTACAGACAGTATCTAGCTATCTATTTTTCATAGAACTGTTTATGGCTCCCGAGTCCCTTGGAGGGACTGTCTCTAGCAGCACCGCTTCCCTGACCAACACCCCAAATCCCCATGCGGCCCCCATGGCAGGGCCAGGTGAAGGGTCGCTGGCTGTACCCCCACCCTGAGCGTAAATCCAGATATCCAGGCCGGTCAGGGTGCTGGTGCGACCATCATGGAGCCTGCTGGCTCTGATTTTCCTTTTCTCCCGGCCCCTACCCTACCAACGTGATGACATCAGTGCATTTCTTCCCAACTCCTACTCCTCCGGCCACCGCCAGAGGGCAGTCAGCAAGCAGGATGACCAACCTCCATCCCTGAGAGAAAAGAATAGTCCTCTAGACGCTCAATCATCCCTCTCCACTGCTGGCGCCCAGTGGCCCAGGCACTTTCCCAAACCTGGGTGGCCAGCGTGGCACAGGGTAGCAACCAGCACCTCAACCTCCAGTGCCACCGGCCTCTATATATCTATCTACCTACCTATCTATCGTGCCTATATCTATTTTCCTATTACAAAACACTGGGCCATCTGCCCCAGCAAATTTACTCAAAGTTCCAGTTTATTAGTCTGGACCATCATAGCCCTGGTGAGAGACATACTTTTGGACTGCAGATGAAACCAGATTACAGTTTTCAGAAGCCTCACCTTATTATTATCAGTGTTATTAGTAATAACTCCTGCTAGGTTTGCCCTTTATGATCACACATGGGATGAGAACGTAGTTTCTCCTGAAGCCCTAGTCAGTCACAGTTGCCATTGTCCGAGCAGAGACCAGAAGATATTCGATAAGGCCACAATTTATCTGCAATCCAGATCCACCAGTGAGCCTCGTTTTTGGCTCACTGTGCACATGCTTGCACAGAATAAAATCTGATGATGCAGTCCTGTGAGGACTTAGACAAACATGGATCCGGCAGAGGTTCTGTCAGGCTGTTTCCTTTAACTAGTTTCTTTTGGCCAACTGCCAGCATCTGCATTTGGGTGATGAATTTTAAATTGCACAAGATACCCAAGCTTGTCAGGTATTGATTTAGTGCAAGGCTGTGCTTTTTCCCCTAGAAGAGTAATGCAGGTTGTGTTCCAAGAGCAGTAATAAAGACAGAGATAAAGAGATGAAACGGGTGTCATACCGGCTGCCAATTTTACAATAGGAGTTTGCAGCTCCAGCAACAGCCACAAGGAACATTTTGCAGGGTATAGTCAGCTGAGATCTGTCAGCCTACTGAAACATGGGCAGGTGGTTCTGGACCACTGTTTAAACGTGATCCGAGACATTCCAGGGTTCAGAGATGCCCTTGAAATAGCTGCACGATCTCGTGTGCAACTCCTCCTAGAAGGATGTGAAATGTCTGTGAGTGCTGCGTCTGGAAAGGACGGTCTTTTCAATGCCACCTCAGAGTTACAATAGAATAGAATTAGATTTTTTTATACTGCCTTTATACACACTGTTACCAAAGTGTTTTTGAATCAGTAGTTAAGATTCTGTAGCACAGGAGTGTAGTAGAGACCAGAATTTGAACTTATATAATACATAGTTTTATTCTAAAATATATTTACCGATAACCCAGCTGAGATGCTACATCTCATTTTCACCAGGGTCCTGCTTCTACCTATTTCAACAACTGGATATACTGGAGCACTGAGAGATTCAAGGACTTGCCCAAGGTCACACAGTGAGACTCTAGTGGGATTGAACCTGAAGTCACCCAGTTCCCATGCCTGTGCCTGAACCACTAGATCTCTTTTATTTTTTAATTTTATTAGGAAAGTCAAAGTACATCCTTTGAGCTAAAGCTCCTTTATAAAGGATCCTCGTCACACACAAAAAAAAAAAAAAAAAAAAAAGGGGAGACAAGACAAGTGGGAACATATGCAGTTGTGAGGCACTGTCAAAATAAACAGTATTTTTATTTATTTTATTTATTTATTTAGTTGGTTAACCAGGAGAGACACATACATACATTAAATACATAGAGTATACAGTAATGTCAACAATATTACAGAGTTCACAAAATTTGGAACATCGGATTATAAGGGATCTCACCCATGATGAGGAGGAAAAGTGCAAAATCAGCAAGGTACAGGAAATGAATAATAGTGAGTAGGTAGTGGCAGTGGTACTAGGAATGAGCCTGGGTCTAACTAGGGTGTGCCACAGAAGAAAGGTGGGAGAGAGTGACAAGACCAAGCAGGTTAGCTAGTTGTGGACATGGTGTTAGAGGGTTAAGGGAGGTAAATAGTGTGGGGGGTAAAGAGGATAGGGAGACAGGAGAGACAATAGGGAGGTCATGGGGGGGCATAGGCAACAGAATAGGCGTGCAATCTGGGCCAGGCTTTTGGGGAGCTAGTACCCATAGGTGGCTAGAGGTGGCAGAAGTACTGCTCAGGGGTGTGATGAATTTTCTTAGCAGTAATACAGTACCTTCCATACACACTGTATCCCAAAGTGCTTTACAAGGCAATGAATTAGATACTTAAAATGGCTCACCAGTAATGATATATATATATATATATATATATATATATCTATAAAATCACATTGATCTGATGTTAGAATGATGGTATTGTGACTTTCTGATGTGAACAAGATGGTATTATGAGTTTCTGATATCAATGATTCCCCATGGAGCAAAACAAAGACCACCCAACTATTACAACCTTACAGAGCAATAGGATGCATACTGGGACTGTAGTATAAAATTTTTTTGGTTTGGTTTGGTTTTTAATTGAGCTTTTTGGTCCTGTAGCCTCCTCCTCCCACCAACTGGCGACGGGGCCACATATGTATTTTATGTATTTTTCCTAACCCTCCCCGCGTGAGGCCCCAGCACACGTGTGCAGAAGTGTGTGGAGGTATGCTTTGCACCCTGTGGCTCCAGCTCAGCCCTTCCACCTCCTGATACTTGCTGCCCTCTCTCCATCTGCACTACCCACGGACCTCCACCCAGTGGGAGTGGAACTATGGGGAGGCCACCCACCCTCACCACCATCAGGACAGGAGAACTGCCCACTCAATCCTGCTCCCACGCCGGACGCTCCGCACCCACCGAGGTCATTCCCGGAACCCGGTCGCCAGCATAGCACGGCAAGGCCCAGCTCCTCAACCCTCTGCGCCACTCAGGACAGCAATATAAAATGACTTTTATATAGTGTCTTCCACCCAGTCTGTATCCCAAGGTGCTTTACAAAGCAAGCCAATGAGTCAGCTACTGGCAGAATTTTGACCTCAATCCTGTGAATTTGTATTAGCGTGATATGAGGTCATCGCTATTAGCGCAGCACTGTGATGTCAGAACTGTGATATTTTAAGATTTGTTCTCTTACTTTAACAGAATAATTCTTCTCCATATGTACACCGTACAGACTCGCCCATACATCAACATCACCTAAATAAGTCATTCCCTTCTACCTTTTCAATTTTATCAAATTTACGGACAGAATTTTACTGCTCAAATAGGATGCAAAATCTGTCTCGTGACCAACACTGAGCACAGAATCAATTTTGTGGTCAGAACAGGATGCACAATCAGGTTATGCAGTGGTGAAAATGGTTAATCTCTGTAAATCCCACAGATAAGTCGCCTCACATATACTGCACATCGAGGACCCCTTCCCAGCTGTCTGAGTTTTTAGCACAGAAAACAAAATTTATACACAAGAATATAAAGTATTAAAATCCAATCCAGCTATAAGACTAGACAGCCTAAGCTCCTTTGAGACAATTTACATAGATTACCCATGACACGTTGAATTAGGGATGTTTATACAGTAATTTTGTGACTTTTTTTTATTATTATTATAACCCAAAACCTGCCAAATTTAATTCTTATTTAGACTGTTAAATCTTTGGCATTCGTGGAGATACAAAAGCATTTCTAGATATAATCAAAAAATGAAACACGGCTTTATGGAAAAGAAGCACTCAAATCCCCGGGCATTCTTAAAGGCACAGTTCACCTTTTGTGTTACTGGCCCGTTACTGCAATACACCCAGTAGAGGAGTATAGGAACATACATCCATGCAAATGAATGATTTTTGTTGGGGTGGGGTGGAAGACTAACTTTACCATAGAGCTATTCCCCTTCCAGCTAAGTGGAATACCAGCACCCCTTTTTTTTTTTTTTTTTTAAAGTACAGGCTACATTTAAGTTTTTTGTTTGTTATGGGGGCAGTCCAGTGGCCCAGTGTTGGTGACTGGGGTTTAAAACTGGACTCAGGTGCTCAGACGGACAGGGCTGGGAGATAGAGTTAAGACAGAGATAGAGATGTGCAAGAACAAGGGGACACAATTTGAAGATAGAGGGCGGACGGCTCAGGGGCAATGTGAGGAAGTATTTTTCATAGAGAGGATGGTGGATGCATGGAACAGCCTTCCTGAGGAGGCTGTGGGGTCTAAAACTGTGGGAGAATTCAAGAATGCATGGGACAGACATAAGGCAATTTTGTGGGGGTAGGAAGAAATAGGCTGTTGGTTAAATAGGATCTGCAGCTTATTCTCTAGGTAGGGAAATGGGCAGACTAGGTGGGCCAGCGGTCCTTATCTGCCGTCAAAGTCTATGTTTCTATGTTTCTATTGCACAGACGACAGTGCTTTTCAGCCTGGGGGATATGGCATTACACCTGGCACAGCAGAGACCTGCAATAAAGGGCAGGGCACTTGCTCCTACCAGAGCACCAAGCTGGATGCATGAAGACCCAGCAGACCCAAGTTTGATTCCCACAACTGCCACATGTACACTGTGAGATCCTAAGCAAGTCACACTATGGGGAGTACTTATTGCACTGACATGAAATTGGAATTGTATTTTATTGTTGTTTATTATGTTACATGTATGTCTTATGTATTTAATTACTGTACAGCGCTTTGACTTTGAAAAGCGCTTTTAAAATAAATTTTACTTTACTTACTTTACTTAACCTTGCTCTGCTCCTGACATTGTTTTTCAATTATAGATCACATGAATGTCCTGACCAATCACAGTCCACCCTTCAGCTGCTGGAGGTACTCTTATTACCATAAGAGTACATCATTTGCTGAACCACTGTAACAGGCTTCTCGCTGACCGCTCGTGCAATCAGCATTTTAAATAAATAAAAAAAATTTTTTTTTTTTTTTCTTACTACAGTTAGTGATCTATAATAGTGTTATGGGTCCGTTTGAGTTCCTCTCATGGATATAAGCGTGTCGCCTCACGCATTCTTAGGACCACAGAACTGCTCACCTTTGGTTTGCAGTCCTCTGGACTTAAGAACTTGAGGCGACACTCTTATATCCATAAACGCTCTCCAAGTGGACCCGTAAACTTATAAAATAATAATACTGATTTCAGTATTAAACACTACAGACATGCAAATGTATATGCAGATCCCATGTAAAATAATTCCATGGTGTTTTACATGTACAGTATTCACTTGAGAAGTTATTAAATGAATGCACCTACAGTTATGGAGTGCAGACAGGCATGCCTATTCACAGAAGAATGCTAGAAATGATGTTCTATGCATTCAATCAGAACAGGATCTATGATGATATTAATAATGATTCCTACCTGAAGTACTGTAATACACGAGCAGTCAGTCCAGACTGAGTGGATCTCAGGCAGGTGTGTGTGACAAGTGTACAAGCTTATGCTTATATGAGAAGAGTACTTACACGCTTGTGATAGTATTTGGAGCACAATGGTTATTTAACATCTTTAGAAATGAATAAACTGATGAAATATATTGATTTTTTTTTTTTTTTTTTTACAGGCATTCGTTAGCCTGATTCACTACATGAAAACAATCATATGGAATTTTTTCTGTATTATTTTTCCGATTTTTATTAGCTTTTCCTCCCACTGTCCGGGGACCCCAGCACATAGCGATGCATGAGTGTGGAGGTGCCTTCCACCCACTCTGGGTATTGCCTGGTCTCTACGACTTGGCACTACCATCGGCCCTCCACTGGGGGCAGCCAAGAGCCGGGAAACCCCACATCCCTCCCTGGGAGAGGAGAGCTACCTTGTGGCACCTCAATCTAGCTCCTAGCCCTCCCTCTCCTAGCTGACCCCTGACAACCTAGGCTCATTCCCGAACCAGTGTCGCTGGCGTGACGCAAGGTGTGACATCCAGCACCTCAACCCTCAGCACCACCAGGCCAGCCTAATCATAAGGAATTTCAAGAAACCATAAGATATACCAGACTTTTGATTAAGTTCCACTTTATTAAGCTCACACCGAGACAATGTTACAAAATTTGTGTGCCTACATTTGAGATTGATTCTTATAGACTGTCTCCATAGAAGTTCCCTGAAGAAGCCTCACAGGCGAAACATTGGGACACTTGCATTTCAGTAAAAGAGTTCAGATTGAAAATCAGAGTTTTGCTTTTTAAGTAGCTGTGAGTGACGGCCCAGTGGCGCTGAGGGTTGAGGCACTGGGCCGCTACACCTCGCGCCACACGGCGACCCGGGTTTGGGAGGCGAGCTTGGGTGCCAGAGGTCGGCAGGGAAGGGATTGGATTGAGCGTCCACAGGGCTGCTCTCCTCTCTGGGGGAGGTTCTAGGGATGTCTGGTGCCCCAGCAGTCTCCTGGTGGAGACCAGGGGTGCTGCAGAGCCTGGACTGCACGAGACAGCATGGCCCGACATAGGCAGAGATGCCAAGGGCGCTGCAAGGTCGGGACATGCACCACGCATGTGGGGGAGGAAACATACCAGGGAAAAAAGCGCCTCCAGCCGGATAGGCACAGCTCCTCCAGTGCACGCCACCACACACCCAATGCTGGTCCCCGTCGCTGCCTTAATCTCCCTGGGGCTATAACCCCCATGTCCTGAGGAGTCTGAACGACTTTGAAGATAGTGGGGAACACAGCGGCGATAGAGCGGTACAAGCGAGAGAGGTTGCCTGAGAGAGTTCCGGTCTGGAGGAGAGAAAGAGAATTGATAAAAAAAAAAAAGAAACTGTCAGTGGTCCTTTCTTAGTGTAATTCCTGGCTTATACAGTACATCCCATAATGCTTTGCATAAGGGGTAGGTGTGATTTTGTATTTCTTTGAAACCTGGCATTGTTGCCAATGCCCTTTTGGGTAACCCTTGCCTTGGTGCAGTTGTGCTGAGGCATATACCACCATACTACAACTGTTGCAGACATGGAGCTCATTTTGTTACAGCACAGGCTTAGGAGGACAGGACTGACTGTAGTCACAGCAGGTGAAAACACAGGTGCAATCCCTGGGCAGGGATCTGCTGAGCAGCCTTGCTATACAACCACTAGCACCACCTATGGTTGAAATGACATGTTGAGTCAGTCCCAAGGAGCCCAGGACAGTTATATACCCTCAGGAGCTCTTTCTAGGAATGTGACAACGAATAAACATACATCACAGAGAACATGTCTGAGGCAGAATCGGGACATCCCTGAAAATCAGGGACAGTCAAGAGATCTGTCCCAGATTTTACCACTTTGCCTTACGCTGACAAGATGTCATAAAACTTTAAACCACTGAAAAACTAGGCGCTAAGGTTCTGCACTTTCACAAAATGTGCACCTTTTACTTTGAAATCCTCCTTGTTTGTGTTTGTTATCCGGTTATTAAAAAGGCGGGGCGTCGGCGCCAGTGTTTAACCTTCAGATTTGATTTTCCTCTTCCTGCTGACATTTTTTTTGACCTTTTTAATATTAGCTCAAAGTCTGGAGAGGAGAAAAGCAATAACTACTGGGAACAAGATATAGATTGAAATGGGTATTCATGCTGCAGCTTGAAATCTTATTTTGATTGTATGAGGGACATTTATTACCGGGCACCACGTGAAGTCCTCACTTTTTCTGGGAGAACTAATGATGACATTACATGTCAGTCATTTTTTTCATCAGGTGGACATGCAGCTGGAAGTGAAAACAGTAAAAGCAGGTTGTTGGTGAGGTGGGAATCCCTCAAAGGGAACTTAAGGAGGAAGATCCCAGGAGCTTTGTGCAGGCTTTCCGTGCAGAGGAGTTGGAGAGACAGACTAGGATGGGCCTGTTCAGAAGACTGTGCAGTTCTCTGGGGACTAAACTTGAGCATGTGGGATATATCATCCTACATTCTGGACAAGGTAGGGGTGCGGTGGGATATGGTTTCTAAAGAGCAGATAATGTGGGGCAGAACTAGAACCATAATTCTACTGCTGGTTGTGCCTCTGACATCTCAGGTTGGGTGCAATGCAATCGTGGTGGATGTGCAGGGCTTGCAGGTCTGTGGGACAATGTCATTACCCACAATGCACATTAGGTAATGATTTCCTTTTTGTTAGTACCATACAGTATGCTAAAAAAGAAATTATACAATATACATTAACATATTTCACTAAGATAAAAATCTACCAAAGGCATATAACCCTAGCTAGCTAGATGCATTTTTTATCTTGCCAGTATGGTAAGTCATCTCATTTATCTTGCTAGTGAAGTACGTCACGCTGTACCTGCACTGAGTATATGAGTATTGTGCCTCATGCTCTGCTAAACTGTGTTGCAGAGCCAGCCCGCTCAGTACAGGGCAGGGCGCCATCTGCAACACGGGTTGGGAACAGACCTGGGACATCGGAGGGCCAGCTGGGGAGAAGGATTGAGCGCCGGAGGACTGCTCTCCTTCTCCGGGGAGGTGGGCTGAGTGTCTGGCACACCACAGACCCCTGGCAGAGGTCAGGAGTTCCACTGTGATCAGTGTCATCACGTGCTAGGGGCGGGGCAGACCACGGGGCGTCACTGCACATCCCGCCCCTGGGGAGAGCCACAGCACCAAAATGTCATCCCTAGCGGGTGGCGCGGCTCCTCTGCTGTCCCCTGGCCACCAGAGTCCACCAGGGGTCCCATTCCCATGGCCCCGACCGGGGGTAAGTCGAGTTCCAAGCCTCACAGTGTCTGTTGGGAGGGTGCCCACTAGGTGGTCCCACTCAGGGCAAGCCTGAGTATTAGGGGTGGTTACGGAGCTGGGCTGAACAAAGATTGGGACCTGGCACAAAAAAAAAAAAAAAAACGCGCGGACAGCCATGGTTTCTACAATGTTTTTAAAGCACTAAAAGTGACTGTATGAACGGCCATCTGATAGGTGGCTCTCAGATATCATTTTATCTTCATTCATGGTCATTGACCTCTTGAGCCCTCACTCGTAGCTTCACCACTTATGAGGGTCAAGAGGTCACTGACTCACTCATGAAGATAAAAATAATGTCTGCTAACCACCCATCATGTATCCCCGATGTATCTGGGCCACCACGTGTCTCAGGGCTAGTGTGTAACACTGCCTTGCAGGTGTCCTTTGTTTGGGAGTAAGCCCAGGAGCCTGTGAGAGGGGTAACTACAGTCAGGAGAGTCACCAGTGGGAGCTCTTCCTGATCAGGGAGGGTTGGCACTGCACGCACAGCACCAGCGACTGTCCACAGGGCACACTGTGTGTGGGCAGACCATAGCATGGCACTGCACAGTGAATGCACGCAATCACGGTCCCCTACACAAAAGTGGGTGTTGAGATGAGCCAAGCAACTATAGACCAGTCAGTCTGATGTCTAGAATAAGCAAATTATTTAAATCTATTGTAAAGGAGAGTATGGTAGCCAATGGCCCACAGGACTCCAGTCAGCCCAGATCTACCAATGGGAGGGCGTGCCAGAGGAATCTGACAGAATTCTTTGCATGACAAAAGAAAGGTTTGACAAAAAATGTTAAAATTGGAGCTGCCCCTACCCAAACTGGCCCAGTGGCATGGAAGGCTGTGTCACTGAACACCTTACCCCTGCCATGCCGGCGACCTGGGTTCAGGAATGGGCCAGGATCGCTCAGATGCTGGCTGGGTGGGGAGGATTGAGCATTCAAGGATGTCTCTCCTCCCTTGGAGGGAGCTCTGAGTCCTGCCACTTTTCTGGTATCTGGCAGAGGCTGGTTTGCAGCACCACTGGGGCCAGCAGGTGTTGGAGGATGTGTGCTGATGCAGCATGCCTGTGCAGCGAACATGCACATGCGTGAGTGCAGCACATGCACCGGGGGAGGAAACAGAGGAAAATGCCCCAGCTTGCTCGTATCCCCTACAGGCCCTGCATGACCCCTCAACCCTACATGGCTGGCCACCTGTCGATATGGCTCAGTGTAAGTGGTGGTTAACCTGTAAGTTCACGGAAAGGTCTGTGATGGGCGGCGGGGGATGCCACATGAGACCGAGGACAAAGGCAGAGAAAAATATATTAAAAGAAAATTAGGGTCCCCAAATCCTGTATTATATAGTGTTGCTGACATTTCATGTGGAAATCTTGGGTTGATAATCTGTAAGTCACTATTTTTGGATACTCTGAACCATAAAATACAGTTGTCGCCAAAGTGGTGATAGCCCAGTATTAAGCTGGATGTAGGGTCTGAACTGGCACTGACAAGCCACAGACTCCAGTGGTCAGTCCAGTATTTTGGAAACAGCCCTGTGACAAAAAAAAGAAGAGGCACAGTTTAAGGGGCTGAACTGTACACAGGCAGGCAGGACCATTCATCTAATATTTGATACTAAACATGGTAACTCTGGGTAGTGGGCCAAGCAATCATTTGTTGAGGTCTGTTAGAAACATGGGTCCTCATTTTCAGAAATTGGGGCAAGTGCAGCACAGCCATTTGCCCTGCACTCCCCATAGCCATAGCGATATTCAGATGGATAGCACTTACCAATGGGCGCCATCCAACTGAGTATCAGTCCATGTTGGCGCAGTGCTAAGTGGATCTGCACTGCCCTGACATGAACAAGGGCTACACATGGCCCACAGGGACAGGCTGACTGAAACAGGATAGTGCAGAGCCCCTGAGGGCCATATTCAACAAGCATGAGCATGCAAATGATCCCATTGGGTATGAAAGGGCTAGAGGCCATTTGCATGCCCAATATGGGCACTCATTGCATGGAGCCTACAGCCCCTTAGCACCTGTCACAGTAAAACAACACCCCAGTAGTCCCCCAAATCTCCCAGTACACTACATTATTAAATCCTTGGTGAACCAGCGACCTCCCCAGTACCCCATACATCATGTAATGGAAATACCTGCTGGTTCAGTGATTCCCCCCCGAAAAAGTCCCATGCCCCCCCACCTGACCCGACCGTTCATCCACCCTCCTGCATACTCGTCAGCCCATGTCCTACACCCACATACAGCAGAGTATGGCAACCAACACAACACTCCTTTCACCTCCATGGCCAGCTGCCATATCAGCTGTCGGTGTGCGCATACTGCAGAAACAGCTTTCTACAGTATGCACGCTCACTGACAGCTCATATGGCGGCTAACCATGAAGGTGACAGGACAGCTCTGCCAGTGACCGTACTCAGCTGTATGTGGGTGCTAGACACCAGGGTGAGGGGCGACGGGAAGTTGGATGTGAGCAGTCGGGTTGGGTGGGGGCATGGGACTGTTCTGAGGGGAACCACAGGGCCACCAGAGAGTTAAATAACACCCTGTACTATGAGATCGGGGTGGGAAATCACTGAACCACCAGGATTTATATAAAATAATGTACTGGTCTGGGGAGGAACCACTAGTCCACCAGGGATTTAAATAATGCGCTGTACTGCGAGATCGGGGTGGTGGAACCACTGGACCACCGGGATTAAAATAAAACAATGTACTGGTCTGGGGACCACCAGTCCACCAGGGATGTGATATAACAGGATGCACTGGGTGATTATGGGGGACCACTGGACCACCAGAGATTTAATTACAATGATGTACTGGGCTCGCCCGCAGCTCAGCACAGGGTTACACCTCGGGGGGCATGGGCTTAGCACTAGATAAGAAGGTGGTTTTCAGCAGTGTGAAACAGTGCCACATAGGGGCTGTTTCCGCTGCAAACCTTTGAAAATACCACTGTGCAAGTATGCAGGAGGGTACCCCTGATTTGCATAGTTGCAGTGGTATTTTAGCACCTGGGTGCTGCCAGGTTTGGGGTGCTCTGGGGCCTCTTAATGTGGCCCTGCCCAGACTGCCGGTACAAACCCGGTTAGCACCAGTGTAACCTTTGAATATCGGGGCCATAATGTTGGAATACATTTATATGTCATGTAACCATGAAAGAAGGGCCTTGATGCTGGAGCCTCAGTAATGCTGTATCCCTCTAGTAGACTCCTTCACATCCAAAGGAAGCCACCGGAAACTGGAACAATAAATGAGCTATTCTTCTTCCTCACAAAGCATGTCTTACAGATTGCCAGGGCTGCTTTGAATGAAAGCTGCGTAGGCACGAGGCTTTATTACTGGTAAATAATCTGTCTCTTCTCTCTCTCCTCTCTCTCTCTCTCTCTCTCTCTCTCGCTCGCTCACTCCTGGAAAGCTCTGTACCATTTCTCCAGTGGGTCACTGCTTTCAATAAGGCACGAGGGCTGCGTTCCTCTCACCCTGATAATCACTTCCTTGTCTCAGCTTAAATAAAGTTAAGTCAATGATTCAGGTCTGGCTGCTGCCACCACGGAGTTCCTGGCCCCAATCTATCTGCTCGTGCACTTAGTGCTTAGCCAAGTATTTCCTTGGATTCCAGGAGTTACAGGAACAACTGTAGCCCATTGTAGCTGGCCTAGGAGGGTGTATGGAGTGAGGAAAACAGGAGATGCTCTTCTTGAAAGGACTTGCTACCTATTTCTCAATTTAGTTAACTGCAATTTGTATCACACTAGGGACGGAACTGACTGTATTAACACTCTACGCTGTCATCTGTAACTGGGAGGAATTTGACTACAAACCAAAGGAGATTTAAAACAGGAATATCTGGGCAGTAATCATGCCTCCAGATTATTTGCACAGCTCCCAACCCTGTGTTGAGTAACTATATGCTATCTGCTCTGTGCTCAGGGCTATGTAAATGTCATCCTATTCTGTCAGCCTTGGGAGAGGTTACACAACCCAGGTCCCTAGACACAATTGCACGTTGGTGCTACAGAGTGGTTGCAAGGACCCTTGAGGCCCCATTTCTTCCCTGCACCCATTTGTGCATGGAAAGTCTTCCTCTGTGCCATTACACAGGTCAGTACACAATCACAGGGAAAAGAGTGGTGCGAGGCCATGGTAATGAGGACTCTGGTATGCACAGAGCCACACTGCTCTGTGCAGTGCCTCTCCACTGCCCTCACCCTAGGTCACAGGAGCAATGACCCCAGCCAAGGAAGAACTATTAGAAGCAGTTTGTCAAGGGATCACTCCCTTGTGAGCTGGAGGACTGCCTTTGGGACACTATCCTTAAGCATGTGGGACACGTCTTCAAACCATAAAGACAGAAGTTGAGAACATGGCAGATTATTTTATTTATTTTATTTATCAAGTCTAGGATTACAAATACCTTTGAGCCATGGCTCTTTACAAAGGTTCCACGTCAGAGAAATACAAAATTATGGGGAACATCAAGACGGGCATTACAACAATGTGGACATTGCAAACAGAGTACAGATTAATACAGTTCAAGGGTAGCATTGTAACAAGGCAGCCAGCGGCATTTGTCAGAGAAAACAGACAACAGATAAGAAGTGCCAGAGTCATAGGGAGAGGGAAGAGGGTGGGTGGGTGGGGAGAAGGAATGTAGGAAGGGTGGCAAGAGGGTGAAAAGTGCAGCATTGGGTATACCAAGATGTGAGGGTAGAATCCAGTGTGGGGGGACAACTAGAGCAGAAAGGGAAGTGGAGAAACAAGGTTGTTGGGCAGTCACAGGAGCTGTTGGTGAGTGAGATAGTCCCGGAGCCTAGTTTTTAAACATACCAATAGTTGGGGCAGAGGAGATGGTTGGGCTGAGGCCATTGAACCAGAGTGGCGCTCGATAAGCAAAAGAGCGTTGTCCCTGTGAAGTGTGACAGTGGGGGACTTTCAGTAGCTGTAGCGTGGATCTCCTAAGGCACCATTTGTTAATCGGTGTTGTAACAGAGTTGAGACCCCAGAAGGTGCAAGGTAGATTTTTTCACCATGGAGCAGGTGAGAAACTTTATGCAGTTTGATAGTTGGAGCCAGCCGGTCTGAGTGTACAGGTCACATGTGTGGGTGAGACGGTGAGCACCAGTGATGAGCCGAGATGCTTTATTTAAGGTAGTTGAGAGGCATCTAAGGGTTGTGGTTGTGGCCGAGCCATAAATGATGAGACCATAGTCTATTACAGAGATCACAGAGCTCAGGACTGCAACCTTCAAAGCTTCTGGCGTGAGGTGTGGTCTGTGTTTGTGAGGAGACCAAGCCGTGTATTAGCAGCTCTAGCTACATTATCTACATGAAGTCCATAAGAGATTAGGGTCAAGCTGTATCCCTAAGTATTTGAAGGACCCCACCTGATCTAGAGTGTTCCCTGGGTGGTGGAGATAGCCAAGTGGTGTAGCTTGTATGGGTTATGAGAGCTGCAGAAAAGCATAGATTTGGTTTTCTTGTCATTGAGGACCAGTTTATGATTAAGAAACCATGTCTCTACAGAACTGAAACCAAGTTGAAGGTTGTGTTGAAGAGTTGCAGGATCTTTGTGAGTGGAGAATACAACAGCATCATCTGCATATAGTATGATCTGCTCAGAGCAGTGGTAAGGAGGAGTTTGAAAAGGCTAAAAGGAGGGTCCCAGTATGGATCCCTGTGGGACACCAGGCGAACAGGCAGGGTGTTAGAAAGAGCGTCCGCAATTTTTACTCTCTGTGACCGGTTTTCTAAGTAGCTTTTAAACCAGAGCGAAGAGTCAGGTGATAGCCGGCATTCAGTAGTTGGTGTATTAATAGTCCATGGTGTACTGTATCGAAGGCCTTGGAGAGTTAACAAACGGCCCCTGTGAGAAGGCCGTTGTCAAGGGATTGTGCAAAGCTCAGTGAACTCAAGAAGGGCTGTGGTGGTGCTGTGACCTTTCCGGAAGCTGTGTTGTTGTGGACAAGGTATATTGTATTTATCTAAGTGGTCGGTAAGTTGATCAGCCACGATGCGCTCAAGTGCCTTAGAGTGGGGGCAGTATGGAGATAGGGGCGATAATTTGAGTGAATCGCCTTGTCCCCACTTTTATGGACGGGTGTCACGGTGGCTGTTTTCCATAGGTCCGGAATTTCCACAGCTGAGAGAGAGGTTTAGGATTTTTGTTAATGGACGAATTACCTCATCGAGGTGAACAACAAAAGCTTAAGGTCCAGGGTGTCACTACTAGATCTAGATTTAGAGATAGCTGCAGTAATATAGCGGTGAGCTTCATTCAGCCTTACCTTCCTGAAGTAGAAGAGGGGATGGTTAGACTGAGGGCTGAGGTATTTGGGGAGCAGGCCCTGTTTCGAAAAAGTCATGGGGTAGAACAGCATTAAGGTCTGAAAAAAGCCGTGTTAAAGATGTTTGCGATTACCTTGGGGTCAGGGGTTGAGGATCCATCAACCATTAACATGGCTGGAGAGGTTTTGGCTGCTTCCTGTGACATCCTTGATATTGTCCCGAAAGCACGACCATTTCCCCATGTATTGGTGAGAGAGTCTTTGTAATAGGTGGATTTCATTAGCCGTATGGCTTTGTGCAGGCATTTTGTGTTTGTTTGTAATTTTGATGGCCAATGGCCCTGGCAACTGCCCAGAGGTGATCCCTTAGTTTCAGCTGTGAGAGAAGAGCGCATGTGACCCATGGTTAGAGAGATTTTGTTTTGCGCTTTTTGCAGGGGCAAAGAGGTCCGAGGCTTTGTTGAAATTGAGATGAAGTGATCAAGAGCCAAGTTAACATCTGTTGCTTCATAGATGGGTAGCCAGTCTTGTAGAAGCAAGTGTTGTTTGAGATGTGGAAGTTTTCCACGAGGAAGGACTCTGCTAGCGATAATTTTGGGAGGGGCTTAAGGAATTTGTTAGACCATGCACACATGACTGGGGAGTGGTCACTGAGTGAGTCTGGGAGAATGGTCGTCATAAAAAATCCTTATGGGGTGAGTGGTGAGGACCCAATCCAAGAGGGTACTGGTGCCAGTCTTGTAGTTAATCCTAGTAGGGGAGTTACCATTTGTGAGGTTAGCAGCTGAGATGGAGTCTTTATAGGCACTGGCACGCGATGCTAACCAGTTTATGTTGAAATCCCTAGTAGAATAAGTTCAGCTTCGGGAGGATGTGAGTTGATAAAGTTTAGGATGTCGTTGAATCCATGTTTAGGGTCCCTGGGTGGGATATATACGGAGACAATAGAGCTTTATGGTTGGGACTTAGGATGATTTTATTGGCAGAATCTGGGCTGAGGCAGAAAGTGATGGAGTTGCTACAGGGTGCCAAGACAGGGAGTCTTTGATATAGATTGCGCAACCACCGCTTTTTGGATATCCGGTCCAGCCTGTGAACATTGTAGCCCTGTATTGTTACTGCTGAGTCAGGAACTTTAGGTGTCAGCCAAGTTTCCACCACTGCAAGGATGTCAGGGTTGTGTTGGCATATGAAGCCTTGGAGTGCATCCAGCTTTGGTAGTAGGCTGCAGATATTAATGGTTGCAAGGATAAGGGCACCTGGAGTTTGTGTGTGGCCTGAGCTTCTAGGGCCAGGATTGGGATGGACGCTGCCTGAGGCGAGAAGGAGGAGGAGTAGGAGTTTTAAAGAGCAGAGTCGCAGCTCTTTGAGAGATAGTTTTGATTGTTGTTTCCTGGAGTAGAAGTTGCAAGGTTCCAGGCGGGTGTCCCATATGGACTGCAAGGTGGTACAGTGTAGAGAGGTGGCCACACTTGTTGAGTAGTGGTCGGGTTAAGTAACCAGGAATATCCAAACGGTGCACCAAGCACAAGTCTGTGGAAGTGGAGAGTTCCCTGGAGTAGCAGTGGAAACCAGAGTAGAGGGTGATGGGGGTGGGGTGGGGTGGGGTGGCTAGGACCAGGGAGAGAGAAGAGGGGGGCCAGGGCAAGGAGGAGGAGGAGGGAGAGAGAAAGGCAGAGCCCACATGGCGACGTTACTAGATAAAGAGATAGAGATATAGCCCTCTAGTGGTGAGAGGATATAATCTGCTAGTGGAAAAATCAACAGTTACATTATCAAAAACCAAATAAATAAATATATGTTACCATTCATAAAGCTGGCTGTTCACTGAGAAACATTCCACACAAAAGCAACCAGGCTGCCCAAGTCTGAATGCTTTGCTTCCAACCTCAGAAAAACCTTTGCAACCCATCTAAATGTGGATGGCCATCCTCTCCTATTTGATCCACCCTCTCGGTCCAAAACCGCATTACTCTGGATACACGTCCACCATTTCTATCCCCCTAGAGGTTGCCTCCTCCATTTTGCACTCCTTCCAAGGTACACTGTCATCCCATTATTTCTGGGCCAGCAGGCAGCAACCAGCTACCCCTTGCCCAAAGAACTCACTGCTTGCTGCCATACTCAATGTACAGGCACCCACGGAGAGTGTCCATCCCTTCACAACTCCAGCATATCCCTGCCAAGGTACCTCTGCTCTCACCACAGATGGAGTGATTTCAGAAAATAAAGAGGTGACGGGGGCAGTGTGCCACTGGATTGGGTGGCATGGGGTGGAGTGGCAGAGGAATGTCATCTGGTTTGTACAAGCAGGCTGTTTCTCATTTTCTTCCTCTGCACAAGGAATGCACATCACAATGTCCTAGGGACACAACGGCACATGGTCACCCATGTTGGAAAGTGTGCCACCTCTGAGCCACTACTAGAATACACTGCAGAAGGTATGTGCACCTTGTCCTCCTTTCTGAAAGCATTATCCATATGGACACTCCTGCCCTTCTTGCCAGTCTCCACTCCAGTCATGCAGCGTGAGACACGAACCCAAGCTGCCAGCGTGATGAGCATGGGCCTCCTGCTTGATGGCACAGAACTAGCTCTTTTCTCTTTTAATTGCTTTTTCTCTAAAGCACCTCTCACTTCTCCCATAGAAACATAGACTTTGACGGCAGATAAGGGACCGCTTGGCCCACCCTGCCTGCCCATTTCCCTACCTATTGGATAAGCTGCAGATCCTAGTTAACCAACAGCCTACTTCTTCCTACACCCCCACCAGAATTGCCTTGTGTCTGTCCCATGCATTCTTGAATTCCCCAGTTTTTAACCATACAACCTCCTCAGGAATGCCGTTCCATGTGTCCACCACCCTCTCTGTGAAAAATACTTCCTCACGTTGCCCCTAAGCCATCCCCCATCTTCAAATTGTGCCACCTTGTTCTTGCACATCTCTTTTCTGAAAGATGCTACCCTCTTGGACTTTGTTGAGTCCCTTGAGGTACCTGAAAGTTTAATCATGCCCTCCTCCTCCTTTCCTTGAGGGTGTACATATTAAGCTCCTTTAGACCCCTCCCTGCTTTCTTCTCCCTCTCTTTCTCCCCCTTCTTCTCCCCAACCGTCTCCATCTCCTTTTCTGCTATCTCTCCTGTTGCTGCCGTCTTGGTACTGTTAGCCGTCAACCCTGACAAGTGTAACAGCCTGGCTGGATGTGACTGGTCCTAAACTCCTATACCTCTCCACTCCTGTTGTATCATCTCCAGTCTCTAACCTATTTAGCCTCCCTTTCTGCACTGGTACTTTTCTTGGAGTTGGGATGTGCATTATCATTCTCTCCTTCACAAGGGTGGGGACCCCTTAGTACCTGGAAGCTACTGCCCTGCCACCCTAGCTCCTTTACCCCAGTCCCCCACTCTGGCTAAAATGTAAGAGAAACTGGTGCTCTCCCATCTCTTCATTTCCATGAGACCTCTTTCTGCAGCTCTTTCCAGTCTTGCCCCAGAAAGACCCCCCGACAGTTACCTCCCTTCTCAGGCTTATGGATTCCATCCAGAAGGGGATGGATCTGGGAGAGCTTACTGTTTCCAGAAACTGCACAAACTGACAAACCTGTCATCGATGCTTTGGGGAACAAACAGGACAGACTGGGGTGCAGGGGCCCACCACAAATTTGGACTGCAGTCCCACCTGAAAAATTAATAAAAGGGCTCAGGGGTGGGGAGTAATCAGATTTACATTTCAATTTGGTAAAAGGCTCCATTTTTCAATTGATAGTTTCCATGATGGTCAGAACACCCCATTTAAATGTAAAATAGTTGCTAAATGTAAAGATTTTCAAAGTTTGGACGTTGGGTAAGATCCCAGGTGAGGGGGCCCACCTGGAGATTTCCAGGTATCCAGATGGGCCAGTCTGACACTGGGAACAGGGGGTATCAAGGGGGAACAAAATCAAGAAAAGAATTTAGTGTGAAAGGCAGAAACCTCACAAAGTGGCAAAGCTGTCATTGATGCTTTTGGGAACAGTTGTTATCAAGGGGAACAAAATAAAGAATTTAGAATAAAAGGCAGAAACCTCACAAAGTGGCAAAGCCATGACAAGCATGCAGTCCTGAAGCCAGTGTGAAGCTTGGTCTCTGCGTCTCGGTCTTGTCTCCTGAAAAGTGTCTAACCTGTGGCTGAAGCATCCTTTACTGAGCATGCCCAGACATGGACAGCATCTAATAACCCACCCTCAGTGAGTCTGTCGCAGCAATCAGGAGCGATTAAAGGCAGCAGGCATCCTTGATGTAAATGCAGAGTAAACTGCCCTAATGAGAACAGACAGGCAGCCTCAAAGGAGAAAGGATTTAATATCAGACGTGACAGAAAGGGAATGCTGCCGCTTTAATTCTTTTCAGCAAGTTTAGAAAACCAAACTTAATTATCTTGAAAACACACAGCATGTGGCGCAAGACAGAAACCATTCCCTGATGGATCCGGGGAGTATTCCCCTGACAGGGCAGTAGGACTGCAGGGCATAAGATTTTGCTTTTGTCACAGTGGTTTCAGGTGGACAGTAATGCAACATTACAGAGGGCTTGCTACCTATGGTTTCCTTTGGTGTGTCACTCGGCATTTCAAATGCATAAAGTTCAGCACCACATACCAAGTGGGTGGGTTGAGGCTGACAAGTACATATGGGGCTCAGTCAGTAGTAATCTTGTGTGGAGGTTCGAAGGGTGTGCGTTATAGTCCCACACATGGGACTTGGGTTCATACACAATACTGGCAGAACAGTGCAGTACTTTTGGGGTTATCCTCAGGTTGCAGATAAATAAATGCAAAATGTGACAGTGGGTGGTTAAAAGTGCTTTTGGTTTTTGCACCATCAAACAGGTGCATTTCAAGAAGCAGAGGGTCCCAGAGACCAAGGCTGTTGGTGTTGGGGAGAAGTATGAGGTGGCGCTCCTCCCAGCACTATCGGGATGTCGCTATGGTGAGGCCAAAGCTCTGCGGGTATGTGGATAGTAGGGGTGGGCAGGGGACAGTGTCTCTTTGGATCCTGCTGGGAAGAACCGACCAAACATCTCTGTCTGTTCAAGCTTATCACTACCCTTGTGTATGCAGCAGACTTGGCTCATGTCCCTTTCAGCCTTTTTTCTCTGAGGTGAACATGTTAGGGGCCACCGTCCATTCCTCGTAGCTTTAAAAATGTAATTTAAACAAAAGCAGCAGGATTCATTAGTCACCGTATCATTTTGTTTTCAGCAGTAATGTTTGTCTGGCTAAAATACCAAGATACCCATTCTGCTTTTCATTTTCTTTCATTCCTGAACCAAAGATACAGGATACTGAAGTTTTAAAAGTTCCCACTGCAGTGCCATACACACCAAGAAAACACATAAATATCTTGGTGCAATGTTGTGCTGTTTATCATCAGGAACATGCAGCAGCACCATTCCAAAACAGCCACATTATTAATCTAGCACGTACATTCAACAGGTAACCTAATGGAAGAGATTTTAAAAAATTGCGGTAACGGGTCATCTTTAATACGTGAGTCATTAATTACAAACTTAGTATTAAAAGCATCTTATAATTGATTGAACTGCTTTTATTCTGGAATATGAAACTATGGAATCGTGTTTTAATTCTTTATGATTTTATTATTACTTTTTGTACAGTGCTTTGATATACTATAAAAGCGCTATATAAATAAAGTTTATTATTATTATTAAAAGCTGTTTTAACAATATCTGAGCAAACCAAAAACACACTGAGGATGAATCTAAGCATGTCAGAAATACTTTTGCTCAAAAAAACTATGCGAGGACATTTCTTTGCCAACTAACAAATACTGCTGCTTTAATTCCTACATCATGTTATGCATTACGTGATACTGAATGCTCCTTTGTAAATACCATTTCAAAGATGAGATATTACGTCAAATGTATTCTCAACATTATGAACTGCTTCAGTCTTAAAATTAAATGTTAAATGAAAACTTGAGCTTCTTTTTAAACAGCTGTGGTACTTTTCTGGTATTACAGCCAATTTTATTTACTCTAATGTGGCGTTTATTGTCCCTAAAGGTCAGTTAGGTTAACCTTCCTCATGGGTTCCTCACCTTATTATTTTTACTGTGTTTCATTTCACTACTTTATTATTTTTTTTAAAGCTGCAGCCCGATACGGTAGCACTGAGGGTGATGTGTTGCAGCATCATGCGGAAACCTGGGGACACATTGTAACCCTTGATTCCCATCATCAGGCCAGTGAAGTCTCGGTACAGAGTGTGCTCAGACTTTGAAGGAGGGGCTGAGCTGGTACCACTCTGAGACTCTCTCATTCAGAAGTACATGGGAGGGCATAGGACATCACTGGTGACTGCACACACCACACTCCCACTCCAAGGTGTGATGCAAGCAGGATGACTTCTGTACAGTTAAGCAGTGGATGGAATGAACAAATGGGGTGGGGGATGCAGTGAAAACAGGATGACGCTAAGGCCCACTGACACCTGCTATCTGGCACCTGGGAGTCCCCCATCAGAAGTGCAGGATCTCTGGAAAGTGCTGGTGTGTTCCTAGTGATGGGAAGGAGCTGCGGGGAGGGAAGTCATTGGATGGGCTGCTGGCACAGAGAAACAGAGTGGCACTGGCGTCAGACCAAGGCACAGGATGAATAGAAATGGCCATATGAGGATGACAAACTCGTAAAAAAGATGACTAGTGCCAACCTGGCGAGTTACTTCTCATGATGCCAGTGACCTGGGTTAGAATGAGCCTTGGTCATTGGGTGTCAGCGAGGGGTGGGGTGGGTGGAGTGGAAGACTGATGGACCCAAAGGATGCTCTTCTCATCGTGGGAGGGAGGGCAGCCAGCTCAGATGCAATGCTGCCACCTGGGCTGCCGTGGTGGCAATGCATTTGGAGCAGCTTAGAGGAGGGTGACTTTAAATGGTGAACGCAGTGCCAAATTGCATGCATGCCTTTATGCACTCTGAGTCAGAGGGATGAAGAAAAGGGGCATCTCCTAACTAGACACAGGCTGAGGTTCCAGACTCCCTCAGGCACAATACTGGAGACATGGCCTCCTCCGAGCTGGATCCTGAAAGGGTGGAGGAAGTTGGGAGCCCCACCGACCCCACCGTAAGGGGCCAGCCATAGGAGATGGGGTTGAGATAAGACCATGAAAAGCCAGGTAACCGAGCTGGGAGATCGGATAGGAAGGGGCACAGCCGTGTAAGGGGAAAAATACAGTAACTAAAAAAAAAAAGCGGCTGTCTGAAGTGAACCTTTGCCAAGACAACACAAGTCTGGGAGTTCCACTAATCATGTAAACTGAATAATTAAAAATCCAATCAGGACGCTACAGCCTGAAATAGAATTAAAACAACAACAAATAAAGCAGACCCTCTGAACAGCGGTTGGATGTGATTGACTCTATCGACCCAGTGTTCCACAGGGAAGTTTAATATTCATGCAGGCACTTTCGATGGAAAGCGTCTGACCTTGCGTGTTTTGTGATTCTCCTTGAATTGAGCACTCGTTTACCCGCTGACACATGTCACATGTCATTGCAAGAAGCTCCCCGAGCATCAAGGAGAAATCTAATGATGACAAATGATAGCTGACATATCAGATGCAATGTTTTGAAATTACAGCCATGTACTGAGTAATGGAGATGGCCCTCCCGATGGATTTGTTAGCCCTGTATTGATGGACTGCATTAGCGGGATCAGTGCTAATAACCAACCTGCATAAATATTATAGAACTGTGCCTGAGAGCATGTATCAGTGACATGCTGCCCCTGCTTTTCTAGGAGGAAACAGTCACACCTGGGTCCTGTCCTCCTGTCCTCTCAGCCAATAAATTTGACTGATTTAAAATTTCACACACCAGGATACACCCAACGAGATGAAACAGACACTTTCTATAGGAGCCTACAGGGCAACTGGTAGATTTAGCTCATTCATTTATTTTTTACTTACATTTTTTTTTTTTTAATTCTTTGGTAACCGGTTAAGGCACACTAGGCACAAGTGTCTGTTTGCAAGGGTGCCCGGACCACTAAGGAGATTAAGTGACCTATTCAGTCGCACAGTATAAAAGTGGAGGTTGTGGAATCAAACCTAGGTCTGCTGGATGTACCAAGCTCATGCACTGCTCATTACTCTAACCTCTAGGCTATACTGCCAGACACTGAGCTGCTAACATCTTATTTCAGGTGCATCCTGGGGGGTACAGGGTATGGGCAAATAGGCAAAAGCATACAGATTGACATAAAATACAATGGTGGAACTACACAATATAAACACATGACAAAATACAGAATAAACATCATCAAGGAGTATGAATTAGCTGGCTGGTGCAGCAGTAGGGCCACTCACGATGCCAGTGACCCGGTTCGGGAACAAGCTTGTTATTGTTGCAGGGCCGAGCAAGGGAGGAAGATTAAGTACCCCAGAGGACACTCCCTTCCTTTACAGGGAGAGGTGCAGAACCTTGCTGATATACCCGATCCTCAATGACCACGCTGAGAGGTACAGCTGAGACAGGGAGGAGGGACACCACTAATGTCGACATGCATGTGCACCCGAGCGAGCATGAGCACATCCAATGCCATCTTCAGGCGGCTGCTTCAGGGGAAGGACACAGAAGACAGGTAAATTCCCACTCAAGCAACAGGAAGGACACCAGAACCTGCAAACGCTACACCTGCATCGACAAGTCTCGCTTCACTGTGACCGTGTGTGCCTGGTTAACCAAAATCAAGCAGAACAAAACCAGCGCTGCTTTCTGAAAAACATTAAAACATATCACCATACCATCAAAGCAGGGTCAGCACACCACCACCACCACAGCCAACCAGTTTCACACCTACTGTGTCATTGCTAGGAGAGAAACCAGTCGGGTATTGTGTTGTCCTGACCCTGCGCTGGCAGTATTGTGATATGTTTTAATATTTTATATCAAATAAGCAGTATTTTTCAAACAGCAGGGTGGTGCCAGTATTGTTGTTCTGAGAGACCTACACCTGCCTACTGCCAGGCGCTAGTCTCCCTGTTGGGATTTAGATTTCAGAGGGGTTAAGGATACCTGCTGACAGTCATTTTATGAGGGCTAAGCCACAGCAGGCCAAAGGGAGTGGACAGGCATGCCTGGGGACCAGCGGGCTGGCAGCGCCGAGATGTGGGGTACTAACAGGGGAAGGCTGAGTGCAGTCAGGAGCAAAACACTGATTTACAAAAAATTCAGAATATGAAGAAATCCGGCACTGTAAGTATTGATAATGGCAGGTGATAATAACATATTAAATATCTATGGTCAATCAACAGGAGCAATCAAGAATTTATTTGAACATAACAAGCAGTGGTACTGCCAACTAATATCACTGAAGTTAAGTAACTCAGACAAACTGTGACAATTGGGCCTGTAAGTCCATGTGACTGGTGTTTAAGACTAGTTCTAGAAGAGGGATTTAATCTGGTCAGAGAGATTTTCCCACAGGTGGGACTCCATGAAAAGGCAGATCGATCAATGGCTGGATGGCAACTGAGTGTAATAAGAGAACGACGGTAGATTGGTTATTTCTTCTGGAGTAAGAAGAAAGGAGACAGAAGTGAGGGAGCAAATAAATACCCTGGATGAGTAGTTACACGCGAGACTACTATACAGTTATTAATGAAAGTAAAACAGAAGAAGTTTAAAATATCCTGGCAAAAATCCGATCTCCACCTAGATCCCTTCTACAAACAGCCAAAGTGGGCCTTCCTGTGACTTGTGCACCTGAAAGAGTACCATGTCCAAAGAGAGGTGTAGTGATGGGCTCACTTTTACTTCATCTGTGATTGTGGAAATTTATATGCAACACAAAACTTCAACACGCCTGACCACTGTAAGTAACAGTTACGCTAAAACTGTAGGAAAGGTTTATAGCTAACGCACAAGAAAGCTTGAAAAGTAACCCATAGCAGAATTTCCCACAGCCAAGCGAAATCCACCCAAAATCCACTCTTTGCATATGGAGTAGAAAAGAAGAAGAAAAGAAGCTACCATTTTTGTTGGATGTAAGAGCCAATCAGCTGACTGAAATAGGTGACAACATCTGAGCAACAGTATACAGGGAAGAGACCAAACGCCAATCAATACCTGCAGCATGGCTCCCCGCCCTAGAGAAATCCAAATATCAATGGTACTATGGAGCCTAGAGAGCAGTGCACTAACTGAATGTTCCACACTGGAATTACATGCACAAGAGATTTTAACGATTAAGCAAGCTCTGAAAACACATTTATCGATTGAGATCTACAAAATGTTTTGAAAAAAAATCAAGAATCCTTTGGCTATTTGATACACTGCACTAAAGAATGCAGTAGGAATAAACATAAGGGCCCAGATATTCAAAGAGGTTGCGCATGCGCAACAGGGTTGTGCATCGCCAAGTCCTACATTGTGCCATTCTGCGATATTCAGCAGGAGGCAGTTGCGCCACTGAAAACAGGTTGAGCAACAGCGCAATGCAAATGAATGCATGCTCAACAGGAGGAGGAACCATGCATAAACTGCGCAACCGATATTCAGTCGGGTTGTGCGAAGGCCACTTCCAACCTGCGCCTGCACAACTTTGAGCCCCAAAAAAAGGATCAAGTTGAGGTGCCACCCACGGGTGAGCTGCTGTATTGCAGGGAGGCAACACAGCAGCTACCACCGTGGCTGGCTTTAACTCAGTCCCTGTGCCCCCCACCAGCCGATCGCGGGCAGAGCGTAAAATCAACCCCGCCCAAACAGCTCCCAATGCCCGATCACGGGCAGAGCGTTAAAACAACCCCCCAGTGCCCGATCGCGGGCAGAATGTAAAAGACCCCCAACCCGAATATCTCCCTGGTGGTCCAGTGGACCGTAATGCCCGATCGCGGGCAGAATGTCAGTGACAACCCCCAAACATCTCCCTGGTGTCTAGTGTCCCCACCCCACCCACCACGAGCCCCACCACCGCTACCCCCGGCAGCTACCACAAATCTGGACTGTCATATACGGTATGGGCTGCACGCCCATTGCTCTAGCTCTGCACCAATGGGCGTGCAGCCCTCACCGGACAGTCAGTCGGCGGAGTGGGATGCTGCCACCCGCCCGGCTGCTGGGGGAGCAGTGGTGGGGCTTGTGGGTGGGTGGGTGGGGGACACTAGACACCAGGAGATGTTTGGGGTGTCACTGACATTCTGTCCGCGATCGGGCATTACGTCCACTGGACCACCAAGGAGATATTCGGGTTGGGGGTCTTTACATTCTGCCCGCGATCGGGCACTGGGGGTTGTTTCATCGCTCTGCCCCGATCGGGCATTGGGAGCTGTTTGGGGTGGGGTGTTGTCATGATACGTTCTGCCGCGATCGGGGCATTGGGAGATGTGTGGGCGGGGGTTGTTTTCACGTTGTGCCGGGATCGAGCTGCAGGGTGCGTCGTCCCGACGGCCGCTGCCTGGCAGGGCGCCAGCGCAAGTCCTCGGGATCGCGCACCCACATGCTAATGGCATGCAATGGGGCTATAATCAGATGCAAATGGCCCCCGCGCCTTGCATGAATTATGGCCCCATTTGCATGTCACCTTTTGAATATCGGAAATTTGCGCGATGCGACAATGGTACTTGCGCCACCGCAAGTTTAATGCTCAACTCTGACAACTTGCGGTGGCGCAAGTTCCACTGCGCCATGCACAGTGGCTGTGGCTGGGGTGATATTCAAGGAGTTGCTCAATGCGCAACTCCTTTGAATATCGCCCGCCACACCCCCGCGCAACTATTTTGAGCAGCGCAGGCTTGCGCCTCAGAATGGCGCAGTTTGAATATCCGGCCAGATTATATATGCAGTGATTCACTAATTGATTGATTTCATTATTAGTACACTTGTAGAGGTGTTTCCATGTTTAACAGCATCTTAGAAAATGGGGTTGAAATTTCCCAGTCTCTGCTTGGCTGAGCACCTTGCCAAGGTGGGCATTTATATGGCAACAAGTCCCTGTGCCACCTCGCCTATTTACAGTAAAATCACGAGCCCTACAGAATAAAAAAACAAAAAACTTGCAAGCCGCCATTGTTTTCCTCGCTTAGTAAGCAAGTTACTCAGCAAGCCAGTAAATGCCACCCCTCAAACAACCCCACAGTCATCATCAGTGCTAATACACTGTACATAAAGGTAAATCACTGCTTTTTTTCTGTTGTTGTACCTCACGACAGATTCCACTGCCATCCGATAGTGCTCTAAGGTTCGTCTGCCCTGCCAGTCCCACAGATGACTCGCAGTCACATAACTGTAGCGCCGTCACTCCAGCTCCTGACCACACTCACTTCCATCCACTAAGACAGGCACATCTCTCTGTATGGCTTATACCTGGGAGCTTCCAATCTTCATATTTTATTTTTTTAAAAAGAAAAGAAAATGAAAGTGACAACTGTACAACAGGATCGTGACTGCACTTTATGCAAGCGCCACTCATCACTTGCAAACATCCTGAGCAGTCCAGAGTGTAAGAGTTCCTTTTAATTAACAGACAATTTATAAATAAAAAAATAACCGCTAAATAAAAAATATTCAAACCGGACTGCTGGGAGATGATGGAACATGGGCAAAACACCTGTAACTAGATGCATACAGATTATGACACACCACAGTGTCCTCTACTGCCAGTCATACCAGTGGAGGGACTATTTTACCCTATTTTTTTTTTTTTACTTCTTTCATTTACTTTGTATATTTGCTTACATTGTTTTAAACATTTTATTTAAAATGTTACACAAACCATTTTCTGAGCACAATAATACCCAACAGGGTGGGTGGTATGGGCTCCTACCAGTTTCTTCCAGGGGCTATAAGGTCATCCACCTGTGGCGTCGGGCCTCATTACGCCCCTGGGCAGTCAGGTATAACCCAATAACACCCACCCTGTTGGTATTATTGCATCATACATCATGTATCATATTAAAATGCATAAAATCTGGGGTGCCGGATGGCAGAACAGAAGCGCATCACCCTTCCATGCTGTGGATCTGGGTTCAAGAGCAAAGCTGGGAGCAGGAAATTGGGCAGCCAAGCTAGGAGGCAGCTCTGCCAATGGCAGAGGTAGCAGCAGGGTGGGGAGGGAGGCAGCATGCTTTGGTGCTGTAGCAGCTTCTGCTGGTGGGCTGGGGAGCTTACTCTCTTGGCAGGAGTACACTGCACACAGCCAAGGCATGACCCTCCCTGCACACGCTTGCGCTTGCATGTGCCTAGGGTTGTGGAAGAAAATAAGGAGAACACACACTGGGTATGCAAGGTGATGCCCGTCCCTCTCAGGGTCCACACCACTGACTAGGCCCCCACTCTACCAGGATTGAGGCTGAGGTAAGTACTTGGGAAAGGTGAATGATAGGGTGAAGGTGGAGGGGCTTTGGTCCAATAGGAGCAAGTCAAGCAAGATGGAGGATAAGCAGATGATGGGAAAAACAGCATAACATCTTGAGCTACCTGATGGTGCACAGTAGCACGTCGCACTGTAACATGGAGGACTTGGGTTAGGAAGTCAGTCTGTGCCACTAGCAAGTGGGCAGCCATGGTCAGGGGAGGCAGGGCCATCATGCCTATACAGCCTGGGAGACGTAGTACCCCTTAAATTCACAACAAAATACTGCATTTTGTGCAAGGAAGGGTTGTAGAAGTGTACATTCGTTCCCTCCTTCATTAATGTTTAATTGTGTGCCCCCAAAGAACTTCTTTTGTCATGATGCCCAGGGGTTGCTGCTAGTTGCAATTAGTGACAGAACTTCCTCTGAACAGGAGGGTGGTGCCATATTCCCACAGCCGCAGCAACCCCCCATAGCTAAACAAGTGTAACTGGGTCACCATGAATGTTGCTGGTTACTACCCCTGCCTTGTGGGCTCTGTGACAGGGTTGAATAAGACCCTGTCCCATTTGTTATGCAGAAAAGAGTTAAATGCAAGGATGTTCTAGCCTCTTCTTTTCTGTCTCTTGTCTGTCTGATTGCGCAGCCAAATGTTTTCATGAGACCTAGGAACTGATCACTCTGATGGTCTCATGACTGTCCTCCCCCACTATCTCTCTACCTTCACTTGTGGTTTCTGTCTTTACTCCCCTTGCATATCTGCAGTTATAAAAATATATGTGAATCTTTATGAGAAACTGGGATCCCTTGATTTAAAATGTATATACTGTTGAAATGATTGCAAAAAACTATTTGGAATTCAGGGGATAAACTGAGATGCAATTTGAGCTCCTCTCAGTCTTGTTTGCAAGCTCTTTTGCAGAGCTGTCAGCAGGAGGCCAGCTTGAGACAGTGTTCTATTTGTAAGCCTGCTCTGCAAATAAACTGACAAGAACTCTAGTGCATTTTGTGAGAAACAGGATGTCTCCTTAACAAGTTCAGGATGAAGAGGTTAACTGTCAGGCAGTGATGTGTTATAAAAGAGCAGCAATATATTTTCCTAGAGACTGACAAACTTGGAATTAGAGATATCCTCAGACAAAGGACTTTGTTTTCTGTTTGTACTGCCTTTGTAAATAGTCATGCTGAGCAATTTTTATTTTTATGTTTGCTTGCATAAGAAACATCATGTGGCAGCGTAGAAAAGTGGGTTTTGGAAGTGTGACACTGTGGTGGCCAATGCCACCACTGCATTCTTGGGCTTGGCCCTCGTTTCCCAATGCGGTGGTATGCTGCTGCTGACACTAGTTCAGCCAGCGTGCCACCAACATGAACGATTAGCCGCTGCAATGAGGAGTGACCGTCATTGCAGGGCGTGCTTGCCTAGTGTAAAATTTCAAAACAACATGACGGGCGGCTGTCGCCATCCACTCACAGTCCCCATAAAAGCTGATGGGAGTGCCCAATCCCGTCAGCATGCTCCCGTCCCAGTTCATTTGCTGATGGGGAGCAAATCCCCATTAGCATAATGTCCCCCATTTGTTGTGTGCCGAGAGGGGTGCCGATCCCCTCTGCATCATGACCCCAACAGGCTTTCCAGAATTTTAATATTTTCACTCCAGATTTTCAACATTGCCATGTTTGCACACTCCTCATGAACAGTACAGCTGTTATTTTTCACATCCTGCCCAAAATGTGGTTCCTTACATAGAATTTGATGGCAGAGAAGGACTGCTTGGCCCACCTAGTCTGCCATTTCCTACCTAACGGATAAGCTGCAGATCCTAGTTAACCAACAGCCTACTTCCGCCTACCCCCACTAGAACTGCCCTATGTCTGTCCCATGCATTTTGAATTCCCCACTGTTTTGACTCTACAACCTCCTCAGGAAGGCTGTTCCATGTATCCACAACCCTCTCTGTGAAGAAATACTTCCTCACGTTACCTCTGAGCCGTTCCCCTCTATCTTCAAATTGTGCCCCTTGTTCTTGCATCTCTTTTCTGAAAGATGCTACCCTCTTGGACTTTGTTGATTCCCTTGAGGGTATTTGAAAGTTTCCATCATGTTCCCCTCTCCTCCTTTTCTCAAGGCTATACATCTTTAGTTCCTTTAGTCTTTCTTCATATGTCTTCTGATGCAGACCCTGCATCATTTTGGTTACCCTCCTCTGGACAGCCTCCACCCTGTCTATGTCTTTTGGGAGATAGGGGTCTCCAGAACTGTACTCAGTACTCCAGATGTGGTCTTACCAACTCTCTGTACAGAGGGACAACAACTTCCTGTTTTCTACTGGCATGCCTCTCCCTATGCATCCCAGTATCCCCATCCTCCTTACTGCCTTCTCACATTGCTGGCCCACCTTTGGGTCATCTGATATGACTACCCCCAGGTCCCTTTCCATTTTTGTTGTTGTCAGTATCTCACCCCCATTGTGTACTCTTCCCTGGGTTTTGTTTCCCAGGTGCATTACTTGCACTTCTTTGCACTGAATCTAAGCTGCCATACATTTGACCATTCCTCCAACCTTACCAAGTCCCTTTTCATCCTTTCCACCCCACCCTGTGTATCAACCCTGTTGCAGATCTTTGTGTCATCTGCAAAGAGACATACTTTCCCTTCCCGTCCCTCTGCAATGTCACTTATAAAGACATTAAAAGGACCGCTCCAGTACTGAACCCTCATGCACCCCACTAGTAACCCTCCTTTCTTCACTGTGGACTCCATTTACTATTACCTGCTGTGTCCTGTTGTCCAACCACTGTTTTACCCAGGCTACCACCTTGGGACCCACTCCCAGGCTGGCTAATTTGTTTATTAATCTTTTGTGCAGGACTGTGTCAAATGCCTTGCTAAAGTCTAGGTAGGCCATGTCCACAGTCCCTCCCTGGTCTACTGCTTTGGTCACCCAGTCAAAGAAATCAATTAGATTTGTCTGACATGACCTTCCCGCTGTAAATCCAGGCTGCCTTGAGTCCTGTGTTCCACTGGCCTCTAGGTACTCAATTATTTCCTTCGAAGTGATTCCATCATTTTCCCTACCACTGAGGTTAAACTGACAGGTCTGTAGTTTCCTGTCTCTGTCTTGCTCCCACTTTTGTGAAGGGGAATCACATCCACCCTCCTCCAGTCCTCAGGTACCACACCATCCTCCCATGATTTATTAAAAAGGTAGTCAGTGGTGTTACTAGTTCTTCCCTTAGTTCTTTTAGAATTCTGGGGTGAATCCCATCAGGCACCATTGCTTTATCCACCCTCAGTTTTCTTCCCTTAGTTGTTTTAGAATTCTGGGGTGAATCCCATCAGGCCCCATTGCTTTATCCACCCTCAGTTTTAAGAGTTCTTCAGAACCCTTTCTTCTGTGAAAGGACTAATTTCAACCCCCTATCCAGAGTGCTTCTATTGACCGGATTAGGTATTTTCCCTGCTTTTCCATTGTGAATACTGAGCAGAAGTATGCATTCAGTATCCCTGCTTTTCCACTGTCGCTCTCTGCCCAACCACCTTCCTCTTTGTTCCGCCTCAGTATCCCTGCCTTAGTCTTTCTTTGCTCCCTAATGTACCTATAAAGGTTTTATCCCCTTCTTAACGAGTTAGCTATCTTTTCCTCAGTTTGGGCCTTTGCTATTCTGACTGCCTTACCCGCTTCCTTCTGCTTTAACTGGTACAATTCTCTGTCCTGCTCCTTCTGTATTTCCTTATACTTCCTGAACGCTGTCTTTTCTTCCTTACCTTCCCGCCACTTCTTTTGAGAACCATAGTGGTTCTGTGGGAAATAAATTTTCAGGACAGATTAAGAAAATCATAGTGACATTGTTCATGAGCAGAGGTCTCAAAATGCCTATGTTGAAAATCTGGTGAAAGAATTCAAAAATGACTGTGTTACAAGTGTGCATTGTGCAATTTTCATGCACGCTCGTAACTTTGAGAATTTTAATATTGTCACTCCAGAGTTCCAACACTGCCATCTCTTCACACCTCCTATGAATGGTGCCACTGTCATTTTTCATACGCCCAAACTGTGGTTTCGCACATCTGGCGCAGAAAGGCACGGCTGCTGTGAGAAATCAATGTTCGGGACAGATTAACAAAATCACAGTGCCACTGTTCATGAGCAGAGGTCCCAAATGTTTTCATCAGGTGGGGGTTGCAAAAGGCCATGTTGAAAATCTGTGTGCAAATACCAACAAACGCCCAGGGTGTTGGGGTTTCTAACCATAACATCCCACCCTGTACAGACTGACAGGTGTCAGGGTGTGCCTTTGGATAGCGGCTGTAATGCTCATGCCATTCCACCCCACCCTGCAGTCAGTGACAGGCATCGAGGTGTGCCTGGACTATTTGGCTCCAGAGTTCACCCCATTCTCTATACTGCACCCATTTCAGCGTATGTCCTTATGGAATGGGTTGACTGTAAAGCCGAACACCCAAGGCACACCTCAACATTTGTCGGTGTCTGCAGGATAGGGTGAGGGCTAATGGCATGAGTGTTATGGGTGACGACCCAAAGGCATACCCCAATACCTGTCCGTCTCTGCAGGTTGGAGGTGGGGTTGGTGTAAAGTTCAATACTTCACTGCCATTCCTATTCTGCATCTGTCTAACTCCTGCACTTCCAATGCTAATACCAGCAAGCGAACATTCAGCATTGACAAATGCTTGTTATTTTACTGTTACTGATAATAATAAAATGTTGCTTGTGAATTTTACAACTACTCCTGGTCTTCCTGTGCTTCCTAACCTATGCCTTGACAACAAGCTCAAACAAGGTTGAGGGCCTGGGTCATTAACTACTGGTTGTGGGGTTCATATTCAAGATTTTAAATATTTGCCCTGCACCTCCATCAAGAGAAAATTAAAGTGACACTAATAACTTTTAAAATCTGCCTTAAGGAAGAGTAGGCATCCCAATTTGCCTCGTACACATGGAGGCACAAGGTGTGCTCCATTCAGCGCCATCACAAAACATCCGAGCATGGGCGGCGGTAAATAAGGAAGTGGAAGGGATCGAGCAGTCAGCCTCTTGGGGGCAAACTGTGACCTTCCTTCTTTGGGATGTATTTTAGTTAATAGTGCCAAGTAAGCACTCCCATACAGGTAAGGGAGCTTTGTGTTTGCCATTTTCTTATTCTGGGCATGAATGGTGCTCTTTAATAGAGCAGTTACTGGGTGCCCAGCTGCCGAATCAGTGCAGCAGACCCAAAGATTGTCCTCACTTGGGATCCTCGGATGGTGAACTCACAGCTTTAATTACATTTAATGGCGACAAAACCCAAAGTAAACCCCTAATGGGTATCTGTAATTCCTGATGGAAGTCCCAGCTCATTAACTGAATTTCCCAATTAACTAATAGTGAAAGGATATACTGTAGGGGCAGGGCCCTGAATAACTCACAGTTAGCCAGTTCAATGGGATCGCCCTCTGAGCCCAGGGCGTAGTGGCACTATGGCACTGGGTCCCCCTATGGTGTTTGGCTTCTCCCTTAATGCAAACTTCTGTGACGATGTGCAAAGCGGCTCTCTGAAGGCTAAATCGGGCCTCCTCTGCACATGCAGCAGACGATTTCTCCCTCTGAGATAACAGGGGTGTGCCATCAGTACAGCGAAACACTTACTGCGGCAGTGTGGACACTGCAACCCGACCATCATTCTGACAATCGGGATTTTGGCGCCCACCATTGTTGCTGCTCAAGGGTGTTGTATTCTTCCCCATACCTCCAACTTGGAGGTGATTATTTTATTTGTAGAGGGTGCAGGGACAATGCCCCTTGAAAACAGGTGTGTTATGCGGAGCAGCAATCGGTGGCACAACTACTGCATGGCACGGTCACCATCAGCATCATCATGTCCCTGTAGTGCTAGTCAACCATATAGGTGTCGAACCAACATGGTGGAACCAATCACAGGTAAAGCTCCAGCCCTACCATGTCAAACCAGTACACCATGCCTGGGTATCCAGCTCCCAAAGGGTATGCGACAGCCAGTACAGACAGTGATGCTGACTGGTAGGTGTGCAAGTAACAAATAGTATTTCCTGAATATAACAAATAGTAGGGCTCCCAAGCATTTGGGAGCCTTTCCTGAATAAGGGATATTCATATTACGGAAGTACTAGTCGTTCAAAAACAAAAATTACGAAAAAAACTTCCCCACCCCTGCTGATTTTTAAATGTCCTACCTTCCCCAAACACAATAAATATAGTTCCCCGTTCCCCACATACTGTCTGCATCCTGATCCCACCCTGCTCCTTAGTGCTCATAATGTGTGTAATTTACAATATTTAGCCCCACAGTGGATGACCAACATAACTCGCCTGCCCACGGCCAGCTGCCATCTTCTTTAAGCAAAATGCCTGTTTGAGTAGGCAAGGATTCCTAACGTCTCCTCCATCCCCCCACCCTGGCAGCACCCTTATCCTCTTCCCTCCTTGCACCCAATTTAGCAAGAAAAGGCGACTGCACAACCCACCCTCTTCCACGGCCGGCTACCCCTTCTAATGAATAAAGTCTGCGCTGGTGCTGTAACAGTAAAACCAGCTGAGATCAGGGGAGAGCATGCAGAAGCTGGGGTCAGATGTTCTGGCACATTGTGCCTAACTTGTGTGTCCTCAAGGGGGTTTGAAAAGGTACCCTCTGAGCAGACAGATGAAGTCCTGTCCCCCCACACATGGTAATTTCAGACTGTGCTCCTCAGCCCCTGGGATGGTCTCAGGCACCTCACCCTTGCTCCATGACCGGATATGTAGTAGGAATAGTTAAAGCAACCAATGTCATGGCAGAAGCAGTTATTTCTCATGACTGAGTTTTTGTCTATACATTAACTATTGTAACTCGTGCCACAGTGGATCACTACTCCGTGAAATTCAAGCATTTTTATTCTCTTGCTAAAGACATAAAAATGAGAGTTCCTGCCTGGATGCAAACCCATGGTCTCTTGATATCATAAGCCTGTTGACATTTCCTCTGCACTACCCAGCTAACTAGCAGTGAATGGCAGGAAGCAACAAATGGACACTCTGAATCCCTCAATGCCAGCATCTGCTTCTGATGTCCTGGGCTAGGAGCGTGAATCCGGGTCACCAGCACTCTGGAGTGATGACCTATCGCTCAGCACCACGGAGCCAGCTCAGCCCAAACCTTTTAACATCCAGTCATTTCATAAATGCAAGCACACAATCCAGGCTGCTGAATTTGTAAAGAAATACAGGCTCTCCCTACAGTGTGTGCTAGGTACTAAGGGGTGCTCGGCCTGCGGCCTCACGCCTCAACACACACTGGAGGGCCTGTACTAGGGATGCCCGGAATCAGCTGATTCAATCAGATTTTGGAATTAGGATTTTAGGAACTTTCGATTCCTAATCCGATTCCATATCAAATCTGAAAAGGACCTCAAATCAGATTGGATTTTGAAATCCTAAATCCTAAATTTCCATGTAAAAAATAAGTTTTGGGATTTAGTTAAAATTTAGGATTTTTGGACTGCAAATCTAAAAACCCTAAATCTGAAAATTGGTTGGAATCCTACAAATCTGATTCCATTCAGCGGATTCCGAGAAACCATAGCCTATCGTCCCAATGAACAAATACCTGGTTGTGATTATTGCCCATATTATACATACAAAACACACCTTTACAAACAGACAGAATAACGTAATGAGATGGGACTCTAGGTCCTTCAGGTCTGACTCCCCCACCTGCTGTATAAGCAGGGATTAATACACAATTACCTAATTACAAACACTGTTTATTGCAGACTGGAACCTGAGCCAGATCCGAACCCCTGTTCTAAGAAGGAGGTTGGAGGGAACAGCTTCTGCCCCGTATCTCTGAAATGAGACCCAGTAGCTCATGAAACACGGAGTGGAGGGCAGTTTTACTCAGACAAGCCCTCTACCCTCAGATCACAAAGCTCAAAACTGTATTTCCAAGATTGAGATGTGCTATAGTGGTTATAGCATGGAACTGTGAGTCAAGAGATCCCAGATTCAAACTAGACCACAGCCTTGGGCTCCCTGAATGACCTTGAGCAAGACACCTGACCTCAAAATGTATCCACCCCTGCCAGCTGTCATTAACGTGGCTAGAACCAGCCAGGACCCACAATGAAAACAATATGTTGCATCTCAGCTGGTCTATCCTGTGTGAATAAATTAAAAAAACAATAATATTTTAAAAATGGGTATAAAATCAAGGAGTGCTCCTCACTGGCAGGTGAATATAGCCCCGGTGCAACTATGTGCCGTTGGATTAACATCATTATAAAATGGGTAGGTAACAGAAACCAAGACATGTGATTGGTCAAATACAATCACATGACTCTGGATTATTCATTTACCATAATTAGTAATTTCCTGACCCTCATTAGTCAGTTTTAAAAATTAAAAACTGAAGAACATTTTATAATCGTAACATGGCACTACACAGTGTGCTTGTGTGATAGGGACATTTCTGGGTTCAAGGCACATAGCTTTTCCTCGTGCCTCATTTCTAGAGGTATGCCATGCCCATTTCCCCATAGCACATGCTGGCGTGTCTTGTTGCTTAAATATCTTGAACACATTTTATCAGTTTTGGAAACAGAAATCACGTAGGAGGATGGACTGAAAACACAGCCTTTCTGTTTCTGACGCGTTTGATTTCTCTCGTTCTTATATTTTGCCGCTCTCTGTTCCTCTGCACTAATCCTCTGGGAGATCACTGGGAGGATTTGCCTTCCAAAGTACTGGGCTGTTTTTCCCTTATTCTTATCTCCTGATAACCACGGAGCTGCTAAGGCTCTTTTCTTAAGTGCGTTCAGTAAATCTCTAGGAAGCACTGGCTTTTCCTTTATCAGGCCTAAGACCAGTCATCGTCCATCACCAGATTTAGCCTAATTACTTTCTGCTGGGGATGCAGTACCAAGCAATTTAGGCCTGCTTTGTATTTTGTGATGCGTTAAAGCTGCAGTCTCCAATTTCTGATTCTTGTTTCAGAAGACATGAATGGGACCGGGGATACAAATGTTCAGGAAACCTGCCTGCATCAATGCCCCAGGCAGATAAGACTAACATTTCCAAGTAGTCCCCTTCCTGTTGCAACATTACTCCCATCACCCTACCCACCTCCTGATACTGCCAGCTAGCAAGGGTTCAATTAAGCAATAAGGCACCACGGCATGTGCGTTACTATGAGATAATGCAGTGTCAGTGGCTCAGTAGGTAACACACTCGCCTCTGAAGCCGGGAGATCAGAGGGCTGTGGGTTTAGTTCCCACATCTGGCACTTGGGTTAATATCCTAGTACTGACACTGTAGTGCAGCATGAGAGGGTGCTGCACTTCTGAGGTGCCGCTTTCGGATGAGGACGTTAAACCGAGGTCCCATCTGCCTGGATTGGTGGTAGTTCAGGTGGATGTTAAAGATCCCATGGCACTTATCGAAAGAGTAGGGAATTTCCGGTGTCCTGGCCAAATTTCCCTTATTCAGTAAAAGTACCACCAACAGCTTAATCTGGTTCAAGGTCAGTTGACATTCATCTGTATCCCCCCTCCCAGGTCGTGCCTGAAAATAGGCAGGATTTGTCTAGTGCACTTACCGGTCAACAAAAGCTAAATAATAAAAAATAATGGTATGCTTTGGGAGGTGAAGCACGGGTAACACCAAGTGCCTTGCACACCCAAGAAGTGCCATTATCACATAATTACAAACACCCTGGAGTGATTTATTGTGATTATAAAATGGTTCCTCTGATTTTTAATTTAAAAACTGAGTAATGAGCATTATAGTGGAGTAAAGGCACAGATTGGGAAGTGAGGCACGAGGCAATGCTGAGTGCCTTATGCACATAAGAAGTGCAGTTATCACATAATTACGCACACCCTGGCATGCCTTATTGTGATTATAAAATGGTCCCTCTAATAAACTGAGTAATGAGATTTAGAAAGTTAAGTATTTCTGACTTTTGCTGTTGTGCTGGAATAACACACATTCATGTGATTTCTCTTACCTGTTCTATAATTCACCTTATTTTATGTCAGGAAAAAACTCCTTGGGTCAAATATTATAAGTCCTCTTCAATTCTTCAGAGGTCAAAATTCAAAAGAAGCAGAGCTTGTTCCCTCATAGCTATGGTATCCAAGCAGGTTAATGGGGTCAATGTATATTCCAGGCTAACATATGAATCTGAAACTGACCTGGCACTGCTTAGTTGAAGGAATGGTAGTCCTGACCCATGGGAATCCTGGAACGAATTCCTAAGTTTCTGGTCTGAGTTTCTTTAGAAATAACCTTCCTATTGTCCAGTGCCTCCTACACTGGATTACCTTAGTGCTGTAACTGAATTTTCTGTTTAGAGTCAGCTGACTAATGCAATTATTTAGATATCATATTGGTGAGCAAGCAGGTTCCTTGTGTATCCTGCCTATCCTGCTGCATCATGTCCTATCCTGCTGCATCCTACCCTATTCTGCAGTATCCTGTCCTATCCTGCCCTATTTTGGTGTGTCCTGCCCTATCCTGGTGTGTTATGCCTGTCATGTCATGGTTAGTCCTGGTGTTGTCCAACTCCTTAGTGCCCTGGTGTTTCCTTCCTGTCCTGTTCTGGTGTGTCCTACCTACACTGTCCTAGGTGTCTACCCACCCTGTCCTGGAGTGTCCTGCCTGTCCTGGTGTTGTCCAACTCCTTAGTGCCCTGGTGTTTCTGTCCTGTCCTGGTGTATTATGCCTGTCCTGTCATGGTGAGTCCTGGTGTTGTCCAACTCCTCAGTGTCCTGGTGTTTCCTTCCTGTCCTGGTGTTGTACAACTCCCTAATGCCCTGGTGTTTCTTTCTGTCCTCTTCTGGTGTATCCTACCCACCCACCCCTGGTGTGTCCTACCTGCCCTGTCCTGGTGTGTCCTTCCTGTCCTGCCCTGGAGTGTCCTCCCACCCTGTCCTGCAGTGCCCTGCCTACCCTGTCCCAGAGTGTCCTGCCCACCCTGTCCTGGAGTGTCCTCCCCACCCTGTCCTGGAGTGCCCTGCCTGCCCTGTCCTGGAGTGTCCTGTGCACCCTGTCCTGGAGGCGTCTTACCTGTCCTGTCCTGCCCACCCTGTCCTGGTGTGTCCTACCTGCCCTGTCCTGGAGTGTCCTGCCTGCCTTGTCCTGGGTGTCCTACTCACCCTGTCCTGGAGTGTCCTGCCTGCCCTGGTGTGTTCTAGTTTGTCCAGCTTCTTGGTGCCCTGGTGTGTCCTTCTTGCCCAGTCTAGTATGTCCTGCCTGTCCTGTCCTGGAGTCTCCTCACCCACCCTGTCCTGGAGTGTCCTACTCTCCTGTCCAGGAGTGTCCTGCCTGCTCTGGTGTGTTCTGGTCTGTCCAGCTTCTTAGTGCCCTGGTGTGTCCTTCTTGCCCAGTCTAGTATGTCCTGCCTGTACTGTCCAGGTGGGTCTGCCTGCCGTGTCTTCATGTATGTTGTCTGCCCTGTCCTGCTTTTCAGGACCAGTTTTAAACCTAATGGTGCCCCAAGCAAAAATCTTGGTGGTGCCCCTTTACTATTCCACCACCACCCTCCTCCTCCTCCTCCCTTTTGCCCCACCCTTATCCAAAATGTTGTAAATATGCCATGAACACAAAGGTGCTAACAACAATCTTGGTTTTTATATCAACGCTTTTTGCATTTCAAGCTGGTCTCTGCTTGTATCTTTTTTTCTTTTACTTTATCTTTTCTCGCCTCCCGACCGGTCCCTTCCACTGGCCCCCGGCCCCGTCACCCTGGCATCCACTGGGCTCACCTCTGGCTCTTTCTCAAGGTGCCACTTGGCTGGATGTGGCACCTCTGAGGGCAGCATCATCTTGCTGGTCGGGATATTTCCTTTTTCTTTCCCATCCCCAAGTGTGGCGCAGCGGCGTGCAATGATGCCAGTGGCCAAGCTGCACATGCTTCCATGCACAGCATGCCAGGTATCTGTCCTGCATCCACCCTTCATCTGTGGGTCCATTGCACCATCACCCAGCCACCGCTAGGGACAGGCAAGCAGCGGACTCCATCCCACACTCCCGGGAGAGAACAGCTGCCCTCCAGGCGCTCGATCCTCTCCCTCCACAGCCAGCTGCGAAGCCCTCCACACCACAAACACAGTCGTCGGTGTGGCAGGAGGTAAGGCATGGATGTCTCAGCCCTTTACACCACTGGGCTGGCTCTGCTTGTATCTTTTATTTAGTGTGCCCTTCTGTGCTGCTGCCCCAATGCGGCCACTTGGTTTGCTTGTGCCTTACACTGCTTCCACTGCTGGCCCAGTCCTGATGTGTCCTGTCAGCCCTGTCCTGGTATGTCTTGTCCTGGTGTGTCTTTCCTGTCTTGTCCATTCGGACTGCTGTGTGGCACCTTGAACACTCAAGATCCATGTAGACCAAGCCCTTTTGTTTCAGGGTCACAGTTCTGGACCGTCAGCCCATCTCTAGTGCGATGATCATTTCTGTAATTCCATTACATTTTGCAAAGGGCATTCCATCTCAGTCCATGTGATTTCAGGATATTGTACTGTCAGACCTTCCGCACTGCTTGCAGTTATGGGACTGGTGGTGCTACAGCACTTACCTGAGTGGGAACTACCAAATAAGCTGCCCCAACTTGTGTATCTATTCACAAACTGATTTATTGGAATGGGTTTCATCTCACACACACACACACACACACACACACACACACACACACACACACAAATCACAACACAACACACACACAATCTTTTATTCCTGAACTCTTACAGAAACATAAGTGCACAGCATGTGTGCAGCATGCATGCCGCATTCTTATTAAGCATGCAGCATGTACACTGTGCACTTGTATTTCTGTAAGGAAAGATATGTGATTCTGACAGTTTTAAAGTTCCTGCTCGCCCACCAATTGAACATGTAAATGTTTTGGTACAGTGCTGTGTGATTTACCATCAGAACATGTGGGCAATGCCATCCTGACACATCAGCAGCTTGAATCCAGTATGTACTCTAGTATCTGAAGGTTGTTGCTGGGTGCAACCGCGCCAGGAATGGCAGTGCTCAGGTCAAAACAATAGAACAGGTAGTAATCACTTGCTCTGTATCACAGTCACTACTCCAAGAGAGCGTACAAGGACTCACCCAAGAAGATACTTTTTTGCAAAGCACTCTTTTCTTTATTTTGTGTAAAAGAAATTTTCATTATACAATAGTGGTCACAACAAACTCCCCACTCCCTCGCTTGGTCAGGTATTCCTCCTATGTCACCCGATGCATTTCACATATGCACCTTTGAGAAAGCACGCATGTGCAAAGCGTGTCAGGTGACGAGGAATAAAGAAGGAGCACTTTGCAAGAAAAGCATCTTCTTGGGTGAGTCCTTATACATTCTCTTGGATTAGTGAGACTGTACGGACAAGTGATTACTACTGTCTGCCTAGGCAAGGTGCCAGTCCCCATTGCTTTGCTACATGTACTCTAGTATGTACATTCGACGGGTAACCTCAGTGGAAGAGATTTTTAAAAATGCGAATGATGGCCATCTTTTAAGACTTTGAGTCATTAGTTACAAAATGAACTATAAAAGTTATTTTAAAAATATCTTTAAATAATTAAAATACACCACAGATGAATGTAAGGTGTCAGAAATGCATTTTGCTAAAAAAAAAAAAAACTATACGATGGCAAATTTTGCAGACTAACAAATACTGCTTTACTGGCCCACTGACACAGCAGTAGTGGCACCGACAACTCAAGTTTGTAAGCAAACCGGGACATCAGTGAGTTGACCAGGTTGAGGAGGATCAAGTGTCTGACGACTTCTCTCCTCCTCCTTTGGAGAAGGGAGGACGCGGGCGGCATAAGCCTCCTTACAGAAATACAAGTGTGCAGCATGTATGCCGCATGCATGCCATGCTTAATAAGCATGCGGCATGCATGCTGCACACGGTATTTCTATAAGGGCTGGCTCTAGCGTGGGGCTGAAGGCTAGGGTCTGCAATGCAGGAAAAGGGAGGAGTGGCTGCCTGATGTCCTGCATGCAAAACTGTGCACAGGGGCCATGTTGTGTGGCATTGCACATCCACTCCTGCTGGGAAGACATCGGCAGCAGCTCGAGCTGTGTGAACTGTAAATCCAGATTTGCACAGTTATTCTGCATGAATAAAAAGAGCCTGTTTGGTTTGAGTGAAGTCTCGTCTTTGCTGTGTCCCCGAGTGTTGCACTGTTTGGGCACATGTTTGGAGACCAGGGCTGGCAGCCCCGCTGCGCCAACACCGGCCTGTTCCTCCGTTGTGGCTTCAAGTGTTGGGGAGAAAAACAGGAGGGAGGTGATGGGGCCGGGAGAGTTGGACCTGATAAGTGTGCCCAGTCGACTAGAGACAAACAAGTCAACAAAAATAAATAAATAATCAAATAAATACTGCTGCTGCTGCTTTAATACAAACCTGACTCATTCAGTTTTTTCTCCACCTCCACCTTTTCAAGAAGACTCCTTGAAATAAGACGACTTGGAAGATACGCACTTCCTCCCCTCACCCTAAAATGTGAACTACCAGATAAAACATCCTCGTTGAGAGCATAGTTTTAAAAATACATATGGCCTTTTGGAATGTGCATTTGCCAGATCGGGTACAGATCCACCCAGTCATTTTGCACAACTCCTGAAATGCTCTAATAACAGTCTTCATGGTCCATAAGCCGGTACCTTCATGACCCCTGACCTTGGAGAGATAGATGGGCTATTACAAGCCACCAGGCGTCCCATTTGTCTTCCATCACATCTATCAGGCTAAGGCGAGTGCAGTTGCTACTCCTGACAATAGGGACTCTCAGCATGCATGTCATGTAGAGCCCAGCTCCTTTGTGTTTGTCAAGACAGCTTGTTATTTGAGTGACAAATAAAAGGTGCTAGTGTCATTTTAATCAGAGTAACGATGTTCACGTCATTTCTCAGCAAGGCATTATGCTTTTGTTAAATGCTAAAAACATACCCCATCATACAAAGCAATATCCTAGAAAGGAACAGAGTGAGTGAGTGTGAGTGAGTGAGTGTGTGTGTGTGTGTGTGTGTGTGCGCGTGCAAGTATTACACAATTACCTGTATGGCACAAAGTATATTTATTACCACACTTCAAGTTTTTAAGACATTTTCCTTATCTTCCCATACCTTATGACCTGAAATGAATATTAAAACTATTTTTAACTCAACCAAATAATCCGTGTCTCAACAACATAGCAAAAGCGCCATCAGGAACTCATCCTCCTAGCCCCACAGAATTACACAGCAGGTGCTAGGAGGCCATAAAAACAAAGCAGTAAATTTGAAATAAGCTCCCCAGTCCTATAACTCAGCGGGCCAGGAGTGCAATGGAGAGACAAGCCCTAGAAATCTTAATGACAAACAATCTGCAGTGACATTCTCTTTCCCAGGACTATGCATCACTTTGAATTTAAAAATCGCTGTAATGCCAGGTACCATCTCATGATCCTCGGATTTTTATCCTTCATTTGATTCAACAGTGTTTGGTTGACCCTTCGAATGGGAACTAGTAGATGGGGTCTCTTTGTATGGGATCGAACCTCTGAGGTCCTGAATAACTTACTGCCTGCAAGACAATATCTTGAGCTTTGCTCCTCACGGGAGGGGGGGCATGCAAAACAGAGCTTCCAATGGGGCTCCTGTCCTCTGAAAAATGCCTCCTGGCCCCAGAGACGACCAGAAAGGCTTGATCCTGCAGCTGCACAAAGTGCTTGAAAGCTGTGTTTACATGGCGGCAGCCCTGTGGCATGTACGCCATTCCCTTTCTGATGCGCCCATCTGTGGTCCCGTTTACACAGCCCACCCTCACAGCACTGCAGGCCGCTCCAAGGAGGGCTGTGAATTCACTGAGGCTTATTTTAAACAGCCTTTGTAGCAGAGCGAGCACAGCAAAACGTTTACACTGCCATTTAATGCGTTCACTCTGCTACTGATCCTACAACTGAGTCGGATCAAAGTATGATCTAACAGGCACATACGGTGCTCCTGACAGCGTTTACACTGCTGACTTTGCAGGCGCATCAACCCATGCGCATGGGCTGATGCGCTGCAATCGGCTGATGTAACAAAGCTTAAATGACAAAGTTTAATGTCAAAGATGAACTAAACTGGATGGGGTTTGCCTTGAAAACAGCAAGGACCTGACTGGTAGCTGCAGCAGTCCAATCAGAGGAGGAACTAGTGACTCTTTCACAGTCAACTGGGCGTCAAAGCTCGAGTGAAAAGGTTCTAAAAGCTTTGATAGTCCTGAGGAGATTATGAGAGAAACCTCCGATGAGAGGAGAGTGAATTAAAACAGCTTACAAATGCTGTTCATTCTTACTGAAGTTTGTTAAAAACAGACTCTGAGGTCCCAGAAAAGGGATTTACCACAGCCAAAGTGCCTATCCTGGGCTTTAGCACCAAAATAGAACAGGAGTTGCATAGAAAGTTGCTCTAGGTCTGGGAAAGTGATCAACTACTGCCCTTCTTTTTTTTTCTTGTAACTCAGCTTTATTCAACAGCTTATCACCACAGCATTAAAAATTTCACATTTGATCACTGACAGTTCTGATACAAAATGTAGAACTTTCCAGGCTGTTTAAACGTTTTGCCAGTTATACAATATATGATACTAGCTGTGGTGCATCACCTGTTTCCATAAAGTGGTAATAATATTACTTTATTTCCTTTTTTTTTAATGATATACAGGTGACGCATGATAAAAAATATAACACTATACCCTACCTAAAGAGGCTCGGAACTATGCCTCAACTTTTTGGCTGTGATCCCACCTCTCCACACACCCTGCAACTTCTGCTAATAAGACAAAGTACAGTAGTAAACACTCAAGGAGCATTACAGAGCTATTTCTTATGCTCTCTGAGTATTGGACATAGTAGTAGCAGTATGAGAAACGGGCCAAAAGACTAACATCTCAAACTGTCAAGCCCACCTCTCCAGTTGGATGGGTCTATCCCCAATGCATGTGTCAGAATATGAAACTTCCCATTTGTTTATACCATCCAAATCACCCTGTCTGTAATCACCTGATTCCCATGCTTGCCAGCCTTGGGTATGGTGATCTTGCTGAAGTCTCAATCTGGCAGTAAGGAATTCCATTGTCACCATATCCTTTACCCTGCCAATCCATTCCTTCAATGTTGGTGGGTCTTGACTGAGCCATTTAGCAGTAATACATTTTAAGCTTGCCCTGAGAATATCAATACCACTTTACGGGAGTCTCCTTTAAGTAAACTGCAGTAGCAATACCCAGAACCCACTCCTCAAAAGTGAGGGGATAAAACACCCTGGACCGCTGTCTGAATTGCACTCCAAAAAGCACAGAGCACAGGGCAGGCCCAAAATTTATGCCAGTGATTCCCCACCCTCCGATCTCTTCCAACAGACTGCATTGCTGGCCGAATAATGTTACGTAACAGTGGGAACATTAGAGTATGAGGACTTTCCAAAAAATTCTCGCCACCCAGGAGACGAGGTAACCTTTCACCCAAGTTATAATCTATAATTCCAGTCTGAATCCTTGATAGCTACATTTGCCTCCTGCTCCCAGGCCACTTTGTGCCCAGGCAACAAGTCTCCACCTGCCTCCAATAGCATCTTGTAGAGACTTGTCACATGTCTAATCTTAGCTGCCACCATCACCAGTCCATATAGGAAGTTTTCCCACCCTGAATAGGGCCTGGTCAGACCCTCCAAGTGGTCCCAAGAGTGTATGAAGTGCCTGACCTACATGTACGAAAGAAACTCTGAGTTTCCCATCTGAATTTTTCCTTTGCCCTCTGGAAGGAAATACACCTTCCATTCTATATTAGTTAGGAAAATCGTGTGATTCCCCGGCCTCCCATCTGGCATATCCCAGCTCCAACATGGAAGGAAAAGTCTGTCTCATGTCTGATGAGTGATAAAGGACCAACTCCACCACTCCTGATGAGTGATAAAGGACCAACTCCATCAGGAGTGGTGGTAGTTTTTCTGACCCTGGAAAGGATACATAAGCCGTGTTTCACCCATCTGTTCCTGACATGTCTAACAGTCTGGGGCCACTGATATCAGACTTATGGTGTGCAGGGGTCTCCTCTTAGCTAGTTCATTCTCCATCTCATACCACCTCGACTCCACCCTCTGTTTAGCCCAAGACAGAACTGGCCCCATTTGTGCAGCTAAGTAATATAACCGAAAGTTGGGTAGAGCCAGCTCCTCCGCCTCCCTAGGTAGATGCAGAAAACATCTAGCTATCCTGGCTTTTTATACTGCCAGAGGAATCTTTGGATTTCCTCGTTAACTTATTCCAAAAAGGACAGGGAGAGTCTCAAAGGAAGACACTGGAATAAAAAGAGAAATGAGGCAGGATGTTCATTTTTACCACAGCTATATGCTACGTCCTTTTCTATGGATTCCTTAACTTCCCATAATTTAGGGGAAGAGCCTAAATAAATCTACAAATACTTGTATGCCTAGGTATCTGATCTGACCCCGTGGGGCCCTATCTGAATGGGATTTCTAAATCCTGGGGTATCTTCCCACTTAGTATTAGAGCCTCTCATTTTGCAAAGTTAATCTTCCATCCTGAAATCTCCCTGAAGGACTGAAATTCCTGCAGCGTGATGGTACTGAGCTTCGGGAAGATAAAAAGAGAATCATCTCATGATAATGAAAGTTTTGTTCTGGTGCCCCATTGTGATACCCATATTCTCTTGACTCGTGTCTTGTTTTTATTACTAAGGGTTGTAGGCATAGGGCAAACAATAGTGGGGAGAGGGGACAACCGCAGGGTTCCTCTAGTTTAAAGGAAGAAGGGTGAACTCACTCCATTCACTCTCACCAATGCCTTGGGGTTCTTATAAAGTTGGGAAATTGTGTGTAAGATTTTGGGGCAAACTGCAAATTGCAAATTGCATTTTTCCATGGTTGCTTTTAGAAATTGCCAATTTACTCCTATCAAATGCTTTTCTACATCCATGGAAATAGCTACCTAGAATTGTTTCTGGGCACCTTGGAAGATTATTGTTAGGTAGCTATCTCCAGAAATTAATCCTGTCTATACCTCATGCACTAATGAGGAAATATATGCTTGCACTTGCTGGCACAATAGTCCGGTGAACAATTTTAAATCTACAAGTAGAGAAATGGGTCTCTCGACCCACACTCCAAGGGTCTTTTCCTTCCTTATGGAGAACTGATATGTGGACTAACTGCCATGAATCTGGCATCTCCCCACCCTCCATAATATTCTGAAACACCGGCAATAGGAATGGCAGGAGGGTTCTGCAAAGGTCTTAAAAATTCTGAGGGAACCTGTCTGGTCCTGGGGACTTATTTTTCAAATGAGTAATCTGGGATTGTAACTCTTTTAGTTTACTTCACTCTCTAGTTGATCTACTGCCATTTGGGATAAGGATTTTACCCCATGCCCACTAAAAAGTACTACCTTTTCCTCATAATCAGAAATTGAGGGCCGCCAGACGGCACAGCGTTAGATTTCTGCTCGCAACACCGCAACCCAGGTTTGAAAGCGGACTTGGGTCACTGAGGGCTAGCTGGGGAAGAAGGCTTGAGCGCCCCAGGGACTGCTCGCTTCTCCGGGGAAGGGACAAGATCAGCGGCTTGTCTGACCCCAGGTGGAGGCCCAAGGAATAGCAAGCTGGCAGGACAGACCATGGGGAGCTGTGATGGACGCCGTGTGTAACACCTTGAGGTCAGGGCACACACCGCACAGCACAAAAACTGAAAAGCACCGCCGAGCGCAGGTAGACAGAGCTCCAGTGCCAGCCCTAATTGGCGACGGCCTGCCTGACCTCCAGGGACCAAGAAACTTGAAGATGTCGGGACTGGGCCACACCCTTACCCACCTGGGGGTATAGCTATGGCTCCATGGGGAACCTCTGGAGATTCAGGTAGGCCAGTCACGGGGAGGCACATAGGAGTCTCCCTAAAGAAGCGTAGCTCTGGGTGGTGAAGGAGAAATGCAAAGTTAATAAAAAATTAAAAAAAAAATTGGATCTTGGGTATACAAGGATTTATAATATTCAGCAAAACGTTTTGTGATTTCTTATGGTGGCTAACACCTGCTTCCCTTTTTATGATCTCTTAACTGCAAGACCACCCTACTAGACAGCTGCTGACGAAAGTGGCTGCCAGCAGTTTACCTGCCCGGTTACTGTTTTCGTAGTAATTTTTGTCTTATTCTTCTACTGGTGGCCTCAATCTGAGCTGTGAGCAGGGTCTCCAGTGCCAACTCTCTCTCAGTTAAATGTTTTTGCACAAGGCTATTTAAAGAAATGTGTTGGAATTCAAGATCTGCACTCTTGGACTCCAATTTGTGTCTCCTTTGATCCCTGCATCTCTTGTCTAAGGAGGAAAACCCAATGATTACCCCCTAAGTACTTCCTTCACAGCTATCCCATCTTACTGCATGGGAAATTGTTAAACATTCCACAGCATTACATATTACAGCATAAACTGTACCACATACTTATTTTAGACGGAAAATGAAATGCTCAGGGTATCTGCACATTTAGAGGAGATGTAACAAAAGTCTACTAATAACATATTTTTTACAAATATGATTGTTGAAATTCAATTTTCAAAATAATTTTGTAAATCAATGTATATTTCAAATTCATGTACTTAGGGTCTGGTACAAAGTCAGTCATTTGTGTAATATAATTGTTTAAGCTGGTGACAGTAGAAAGTCGGTGAGATTCATGATCTCTGTGATCGAGCGGCTCTCAAATTCTCTAATAGGATCTCTCTTGTCTATTTCCTCATTTTGCCCTCCTTGTTCCATGATTTTTCTTTGTAATACAGGTGGTCTGGTGGGGCCAGTTTCTTTAAAAAAGGCACATATCTGTTTGGGGAATTACTGACAGCGCTTGGTTTACTCTTCGAATGGAAACCGGTAGATGGGGTCTCTTTTGTATGGGATCGAGCCTGCTGAGGTCCTGAATAACTTCCTGCTTGTCAGGTTGGGTGACGGTAAATCCCCATGTGGGGAAAAGACCCAAGTGACCATCCACTTGTCACAGGGGGGTGAAGGCAAGTCCCTATGTGGGGAAAAGACCCAAGTGACTGTCCATCTGTCGCAGGGGTGAAGGCAAGTCCTCATGGGGGAAAGACCCAAATGACCGCCCACCTGTCGAGGAGGGTGAAGGCAAGTCCCCTGTGGGGAAAAGACCCAAGTGACCATCCACCTGTTGCAGGGGGTGAAGGCAATCCCTCTGTGGGGAAAAAGACCCAAGTGACCATTCACCTGTCGCACGGGGTGAAGGCAAGTCCCCGTGGGGTGAAGAGGAATATCATCATATAAGTCATCATGGCCTGCAACCCTCACCACCAGAAGCAAGTCGCATTTGCAGACCTGTAACTAGCTTCCAGAACAACTTCATCATCCAAGTTGTCACAGCTTGCATCATTCACCACCAGGAGTGCGCTGGTTTGCCATAACAGAACATCCATCCGCATCTGCCTGGGCAGGGGACATTCCCCAGAGACAGCACCATCTGGCCATCTGAAAGTCGTGAGTACTGGGTATTAGCCCAAACAAACTGTCATTTCAACTGTTTTAGCTAGCTAGCTAGACAATTACTAGACATTATGTGTGACCTTAAATCCAAGCCTACAGCAACAGTTTTACAGACGAGAAACAGCTGAATGCATCAGTTTTATGTAATTTGTCATTCAGCAGCTGTAACCACCAACCCAGTCCAATTGTCACAGGCCTACAACTCCTTTACTGTGTGCACACTTGAACTGTTTGGAAGCTCCCAGAAGGACTGTAGGGTTAACTGGTGCACCAGTGGAAGGAGAGACTCAGATTTTTGCCTCAGTTATGGTCGGGCTGCTTGTAACTGCACAGCTTTTTCTGCCATTTTTCCTTGTCCTCAACCTTTTCTCCAACCTCAAAATAAACCCTCTGGTTATTTATTTGCAATGGCTGACATTCTGCAATTATTCTGTTAGTGTTGGTATCTGCATGCTTAGAGTGATATGTGGGAGGGATTGTGTTACTGAGTGCCTTCGTTGAGTGGCAGTTGTATTTATTTCCTGTGGGAAACCACCCTGGCTGTACACTGCCATAAGGATCCCCATAGGCAGAAGAAGAAACATGTTACTTTCCAAACCCTTTTCTAACCATAAACCCTGGCGACAGTCACCCAAAGGCCTAAAGGACATTGCCATTTACCATCTCTGGGCTTAGTCAGCACACTGTGTGGGTGGGGTGGTTACAGTCAGGTACCATACATGATCTTTAATTTTAACACGCCAATATAAGCTGTGATCTCACTGCCATCTCTGTCTTCTGTGAAGACCACTCTCAGGCTTCCTTTTAAACAGAGTGCAGGCCCATAAGGGTTTCATGTAACCCCTAGGTGGCACTATCCCAGGCTACTACCCCTGCCTGCTTGGCTAGTAGCAGGTTAGGGGCCTGAGTTCTGAAATGGGTGCTCCACCCGGAGGTCAGGGTTGGTAGTGGTCAAGCTAACCTGGGCATAGCCCTCCAGGACACTGTAACCCCCTCTTCCCCTCTAGTGGCCTAAATACTGTACAGTAATCATTTTCACAATACTCCTGGTACACCACACAAGTACCCACACTGTTTGCACCTAGCACCAGGGCTGGTTCATCTGGCTCAACCCTGAGGTCCCCTGTAAAACAAGGTTAAGCACAGCAAATAGCAACAGTACAGTACTTTGAGCACAAACTGGAACCACAGTCAGATTACATGCAGAAAAGTTAGATCTGATTTATTCAGGGACTTGAACAAGGGAGGGGCAAAATCAGGTTAATTAGCTTAAAGGTTATCTCAATCAAGCAGTTATGCATGCGCTTTGAGTCCCCCACACAGTCCACCTCTGGGTAACCAGGTAGAGAAGAGATGGGCTAGCCAGGACAGTTGCCTGGGGTTGCAGCTGGTCGGGGCCCTGTGATGGAAAAACACACACAGTACACAATATTTGTAATCCGGAGCCAGAGGGCTCAGTTCAGAAGGAAACGAAACAACAAGACAATCAGATGACACTCAGATTAAGCTGTTGTTGTAGGGAGCTACCCTGGTATTTACTCATGATACCTAAGACTGGACTCAGGCTGGAAGAAAATTGAGACTGCAGGTGGTTGATCTGGAATGCCAGGAGAAGCAGAGCCCACACAAGTCGCAGAGGCGCTGTTCGTGTTCAAGCGTGGAACAGGGGCTGATCCCCAGGCAGGTCTCTCATCAATGGCTTCTCTGCAGTAGGTAGTCTGGCTGGGCCAGTCTGGCAAAGCCCAGACCATATGGAGACAAGTTCGAAGCAGTCCGTTTTGGGCTGGATACAGCTTCCAGCAAACAGAACACAGTTCACACAGTGGGTACTAACTCACAACCCACTAGCAGCTCATAGCAAATTTACATGTCGGGAATTCTACTGTACCAGGCAAAGCACTCCCTGGGCACAATCGCAAAAGTCTCTGCACACCGGAGCTTAGGGATAGCTGGAACTCCTGACAGGCCGATCGATTCAGCAAAAATATTCAGTCTTCTTCGGTTGAGCCTGGCCCACTTCAGTAGCTTACTTTAGTCACACAAACTTGGATTTAGTCCAAAATAATTCTTCTCTCCTCTCAGGAGCACCACACCGCATGCAGGCCAAAAACTTAGCCTTTTCAGAGTTCTCTCATGCGAATCCACCCAGGATTGCTGCTCAGAATCACTTCAGCTCCTTCTGCTCAGCTTCCAGCTTAGTTCTAACTGAAAACTGCAAGCAGCCCGGACTTCCCCAAGATCCAAAAGATTTGGTTGGCTGATTTGGCTGTCAGTCAAAGCAAGAGCTCCCTTCAGTTGCAAAAAGGCAAAAAAGCTCCAAACTAAAGTTCCTACAGATTTTGAATTCATACAGCTCCTGTAGACCGCTACATTTCAGGTCCCACCAGTACTGTTTGGCCCAATTTGCAGTCCAGGAGCAAGATAGTGGAGACAAACAAAACAGTCCTTGCTACAAAGAAAGCAGGTTAGACAAACTACATTATCATTATCATTCTAAATGATTTTCAGTAAATAGTTACATCTTTCAACAGAGCTCCCTCTCAGACTACTTAAACTGCAATTAGGCAGCTCTTAAAGAGACAGTACACAGAGGCTATACAAGCTCTGGTAATCACATTTAAACTGCTAAAATGCAGCACACCAGCCTGGCAGTGAGCATTTAGGCAAGCTCAAGGAAGATCTTTTGGAACCCCCATTTGTAGGGGTTACACTCAAAGGAAAAAAAAAAAAATAAAAGTTGAATATGATTGCATTGATATATTAATGTTACGCACTATATTTCAGTTGCACCTATCTCATATTGCTTATTTTGTTATATTGTTGATTCATATACTGTCACCCGTCCTATTCAGGAGCGCTTGCAAATAAGCATAGCCCATTGGAGCTTTTTCTTTCTGGTAAACAAACAAAAATAAAACAATCTGAGTGAAAATGTTCCATCTAATTTGTCAGTTTACTTCTAACTTCCAATTTCTTGGATAACATCCTTCATTTGATCCTATGACCATTCTATGCAATGTTGTTGGCTGCTTTGTTTCATGTATTTAATAATGAAAATTATAATTACATAGTACTTCGTTATAGTAGTTTGTATTGCAAAGTTACTGAAAACTGCAATATTTATATGCTTAACTAACTAAATGTAATTTGTTACAAGTATACCACTGAAAACAAGGCTCAGCTAAAATGTCATCATCGAGGTTTTGTAATAAACTGAAATAAACAAGATAGTTAACTGAAAATAAACACTTAACATGGCTATAGATGGTGCAAGCAGTGTTGGGTGTTGCAGTATAGATGGCGTCAAGCATGCATACATACACACACGCATGCATGCACACGCAGACAGAGCAATACAGCAGGTCAGTGTCCTCTGCTGTGATGTCACTGGATACGGGAAGCAAAGAGACTGAAAGTGTGTGCCACTTTATCAAAGCCTGAAATTTAAAACAGAAATAATTAGGTGTGCTTTTCTGTAGGGCTGGCACTCCAGAGTAAATGCATTCTGTATTTCATCGATCTGACAGCTCGACTTGAGTGCACTAGTCTGGCATGTGAGGGAACTTGAATACATATATATTCAGGAATCAAGCTCTGAAGCTAATGCATTCTTATGGCAATTTTCCAAGCAACAATGATGATAAATTGCATGTCTGCAGCTATTTCAGACACGATAGTTACACCAAAAAGAAAGAGTGCAGTTGATTCGGATGCACCATGTGGCATTTCCCAGAGCTGGTATTAGCTCAAAACACACACTCTCCCATTATTCCAGTGAAATGTACTCACAGTAGTGGCGTGACCCCATGCAATTTGTGCAGAAGGCAGATTGGAAGAGAGACCAATTTTGCTTTTGGCAGAGGAAATGCAAAAAGAAGGGGAAAAAAAACCTAAAGGCAGAGTGAGGTATCTTTGATGAAACAAAAGCGATTTGCTGTAAACCCCCACATTTTAAAGGTGCGGACAGTGTCAGTGAGTAGCCTAAATGCAGTCCTGATGAAAACCGCGGGCTCCATCCATGAACTGAATGACAGGTTGATGTCAAGGACGCCAGCACACTCACAAAGACAAAATACCAGGCTTTGAAATCAGTATCTAATATAACAGTAAGTGTGTGGTATGTGTGTGTGTGTGTGGCGTATATATGATTGGGATTGACATACACCATTAAGCATAGGAAGTTTGTTTTGAAAACATTTGCTTCTGAAAATACTTGAAAATGGTGTTAATTGTCTCAATGGGGGTCAAAAGTGTCCTTTAATAGTGCACTGTACACAGATGTAAGCAGGCAATGTACATTAGGAAACTGTCAATGGCAGCTTCTCAGGTTAATTGGTTTAACCATTACAATACCAAACCATCAGCAGCACATCTCCTACTGTGTCTTGCAGTACAGGGATCAGTTAACCATTTGCACAGTTCAGGATTAGCATGCTGTCATGGCAGTGTTCCTGGGCATAGATTTAGTTTAGAAATGGGTTCAAACTCCCAGGCCCCAGGCATATTGCAGAGGTGGAAAACTCCATTTGTGTTTTTTGTGGAGTAGAGGGGCTGCCCAACACATGAGTCCCACCAACTGGCTGGCCTCAGCGGAGACAGTTGCACTTGCTTCCCTAATTAGGGCCTGTCCAGGCTGGGTGATCACTGTAGTTGTGCTGAGAAGGCAGCATGTGAGAGCGTATAATAAAACCCCAAATGGCAAAACACATTGCCAGGACACCTCCAGTCCTCAAGGGCATGCATCCCCGACTGGCAGTCAGTGTGCACTTGTCTTCAATACTATTCTGTCTGTTCAATGCACAATCCAAGAGACACACCACAGGCAGTCATGCCCTCCATGGTGAATAGCTGCATTTTAAAAAGAAAGAAGTTAGCCCTGAGCACTGAAGGCTGCAGGAGGGGCTTTTGACACACCACTCTGAATTCTATGAAGAAAGTTAAATAAAAAAAAGGGAGAAGGAGCAGATTGCTAGGAAACTGAGAGGAAAAAGACCCAACTTAGTCAAACATGTTAACCTGAAGCTACAAGGTATTGTCTCTTACTGCCTAGAAAGGAGTTCTACAACTCTGAAACAAGTAAGAAGTTTTAGAGTAGACATGGAGTGCAGAAGACTTTGCTGAATTTTCCATTTATAACTGATGTAAAGCAGCTGTCAGATCTGTTTTTCCAAGTCTGTTTACCATTCTGAAGCCATCCAACAAAATAGTGAATAATGTGATGCCATTGTGTCTTGTACCTTTCCATGGTCTGTCTATGCTTTATGACCCGTGCCTACCACAAGCACTACTTGGGACCAAGCTCATGAAACTCCAGCCAAACTCCACCCCAGTACAGATCATAGCAAGTCAAAATGGCATTTGAGCATAAAGTTTTTATTAGAGACAGATGACTGTGTCTAAGTTCTGGCAAGCTGATTTTGGATCCGGTCTTCATCAGGAGGCGGATCTGATGAAGACCAGATTAGGGTTGAAGTGCCAGGAAGATTCAGGTCAGCATATCCCTGATGCCACAATAAAAACTTTGTATTGACTTTGACTCAAGGTATTTTGTCTGCTTGAGTGCTGTGATCTGTATCTGTGTTTGCTGTATGCCTACCTCACACAGCATCACCCCAATCCAGAAGTGCGACTCTTTAAACTCCACCCTGCCCTGCCTGTCATTGTATCCTGGATCTAGCCAACCAGAAGTACGCACAACAGCAGCCTGTGTAACTTATTAGTTAGAGCACGAATCATAACCCTAGGTTTGGATCACACCTAAGTTGTAATAATTGCAAAACTTTGTTTCTCCTCAGATTAAACAATACAACTTCACCTTTCCTGAATTGAAATTGTACTTATTTTTAAAATATTCCTTTTCCGCAAATTTCATTGATGGGGCTCATACTGGCGTGGAGTTGGAGTACTAATTTTGTTGTGTATTCCAGTTGAATTGGTGACACAAATTACATCACCTTCTTTCTTAATTTCCGTGAATATAAAGAGCAAGGCCTGGGAATATATACATATTTAATTTTTTGTCTAGGCTCTGCTGATTTATTGACTTCTTGCCTTGGCCGGTGGCTGTGCAGACTTATCAAAGAATTTATTCCATAGCTGTGTTTTTATTTTTGCAGACGTGACCTTAAATGTCATTCCTTTAAATATAAATAACTGGATACCACGGTGGCAGCATGTTTCTGTAGGTTTGTCTGATAGCCAGAACTCTGTAATATTTGTAATGTTAATGGCAATGGAAGTTGAATGGTCCTTTGAAGCAGAGATAATTCAGTGGAAAGTCATCATACTTTTATCAACCATGGACACACCCTATTAGAAATCAGTTTACCAGCTAGAGAGAAGTGCTGTACAGGTCATATTGCAAGTAGTGAGCCCAAAACACTCTAATCAAAAGGTTTAACCTGCACAGAATGAGAGTTTGAAGGCTAAGTTTTATTTTAATCTGTTTTTCCTTTATAGATACCGGTTTACAGATTGTTTATTTTGTCCTTCTGGTGTACTGAGTATCATTCCTGTAGATGCTGTCCTGCTCATACCTAATGGACAGGTGTGCATCTTGTAAATCATATTCAATATTTCAAACTATCTGTGACAACATTTTGCTAAAGGGAACAGGTGACACTTTACTGACAAATCTATGTCCACTGCCTGAGTACACAATATCAAACACACCCCATCACACTAATAAAAAGGGTCAGAGTGTTTGAAGCAAGTGATTATTCTGAGGTTTCTACCTTGTACTGACAAGAGGTACCTGCAAACCTGGCTGGTTGGTTCTGCAGTCTCAAGTGTACTTGGCTCTGGAAAAGAAAGTGCAAAAGGGAAAGTGATGGATAGACCAGGTTGTGACATACATAAATAGAGATTATTCCGAGCAAGTTAGCACTCCTGCTATTAACCTTCCCCTGCCTCCCACTTCCCCTTCCTCCTTTGTCCCCCTTCTTCTCTACCCATCCTCTCATCCACCCTCCCATCCCCATACCCCTTGCCTCCTCCCTCCCATACCCCTCCTCCCATGTTCTTCTCCTCCTCCACCTCCCTCCTCCCTTCTATACCCTGTGTGTCCTGACAATGCCTCTGGCTGATATTGATTTGAGTGCATGCATTATCATGTTCTCGTAACTGACTGATTACCGGTGTGTCCTGGCTTATTTACTTTATTGTCCTGTTTATATTGTTTATCTGATGACGTGGAACCTTTGTAAAAGAGCTCATAGCTCAAACGATTTGTAATCCTAGACAGAAATAAATAAAATAAATAAATAAAGATTAGGGCTGGGAACTGGATCGGCCACAGGTTTGGGTTGTTGGGGTTAGGAGGGTTGGTAAAGGCCAAATTGGGTTTCCATGAAAAACCTGAAAAGCGGCCTGTAATTGTTTTTATATTGGTATGGGCTTAAAAGCCCTCGTGCATATTTTAATGAGGCTAGTTAGGGGCTGAGGGGTTTGATGACTGACAGCCCCTGTCATAGCCTAACCAACCATACAGGGAGGCTGTTGATGGTGCTGGTGGGACGCCCTGCTGGAAGAATGCCATGAAGATGAACCCCCTCAATTCTTAATGTAATTTTGGACTGAATTGGGCCAATTGGGTTTGTCCCGACCTAGCTCGAAATTGGCCTGTTGGCCAATTTGCTGGCATGCACAGCCTATAACAGCTGGCTAGAAAGGTTAAGGCTTGTATGTCTGTAATGAAAATACATTTTAAGAACTTCAGTGACCTGACGCCACACTGTGCAAACATGTACCTTCTGGCTCTCTCCCACACATGGATCAGAAGCCCTGCAGTAAGTGCATCTGATTGACTGAGAGGCATTCTAGAGTAGGATTATTTTGATATTTCATTCTATGGTAAATTTCAATTCTTTAGTAAGCTTCATTCCTTCCACACAGCCTTTCAGTCAAATACCCAAACCACTCACAGAGTTGGACTAGCATCCATTAAACTTTTTAATTTACTATTTTGCAAACTTTGGCCATTCTCACAATTCCCTCCAACACCATCGCAGATTTCACGAACAACCCCTCCTTACAGAAAGGGAGATGGCTGCCACTGCATAAGTCAAGGGAAAATGACACTGAGGCATCATTCCTAAGGATACAGATTTGGGGAAGAGCTTTAGTGCAGCTAAAAACAGGGTGCCCATGTGGTGCCCAGGGCTCTATAGAGGCAGTGAAGGAAGGCTACAGTACTGGAGGAATGTCGGTGCTCACGGTGCCCTGACCTGGCAGGCCCCTTTGAGGGGGAAGCGCGCAGGCAGGGGACTAGGAGTCTATGCTGGGAATAAGTGTTGGTGTCAATCAAGGAGCAGCAAGCACAGTCAGCAAGGGGCAGGTGGTGCCAGGATGCCCTCCTGTATGCCCAGAAGGGTAGACTTTGGCTAGTGTCCTCCTTACCTCTCACGGCAGAAGGGAAAGGTGGAGTTCAGGTCTCATCCTGGGTGGCAGCTGGCCTCAACAAACCAGCCAGGACGTGGAGGCATCAAGAGGAAAGGCTCCACCTGGAAGCAGGGCAGAAACTGGGTGACAGCCACTCACAGGGTGCCCAGAGTGGCAAAGGTCCTGGGCACCCCGAGGTTTCAAGGGCATCATGGAAACAGAAAGTGAGACTCTAGTGGCTACCAGGAAATGACCTCAGGCATAGGGATGGATCCTAAGACACTGGGATCTGTGGATCACACTGAGAGTGTTGCCCATAGTTGTGGTAATACACACTGGGACCACCAGGAGAGTGCAGATACCCCAGGGGTATACCCTTAAGCGAGACCTCCTAATGGCTTTTGATCCTATGGCAGGATCCCCAGAAGACATGAAGGAGATACCGTGGTGAGTGATTGCTAAGACTGGCTTTATACAACGCCATCACACCCAAGACAATGGGTACCAGCTGGTACTGAGATTTAAAGCAGCAACACAAGGTAGATGAAGTGTCTCCAGACATTAGGGAAGAAAGAGTCCTTTGCAGGATGGTACTCATGTTTTGACCTGTTGGGAAATGACCCAAGCAGGCAAAGTGCAGGGTTTACCAGGTGACACATATGACTGTGTGGGCGTGATCCAGTAGGTCCTCACTGGGATCCAACTGTAGGTGTTTTGGAGGGATGATGGCCAAGGAAGTGCCAAATCAGAGGGAAAATAGGGAAATCTGTGGCAAAGCCATGCGCTTAAGCGGTCACAGAGAGGAGATCCGTGAAGCACACAGTGCTCCTAAGAAATGGGCAGAGAAGGCCATGAATGCGGAAGGGATGCTGGGGACAGGACAGGGTTAACAGTCATTCCAGCAGGAGGCTAGGAGAGAAAGGTTTATCATGGATAACCTGGGAGTTATGAGAAGGCTACCAGTACCCTGGGGATAGTGTTTGGGACTATATTGAAGCTTGACTGTGAACAGATGAACTAAGGTCCCAGGTCCTGACCTATTGTGTACAAATGTATCTATTTATTGTAGTCATCGAATTACAGCCCTTTCCAAAGGCTCCACGTCAGAGTTACAGAGAGGTACAGTCAATTACATATGAGCGTTCCTTATAGACATAAACAATACAGGGGTACAGGGTACAAATATAGTAGGAACACAGCAGGATTTTAAGAACTGTTACAAATTGTATACAGGTGGGGTTACAGGCCTATACATTGAGGTAGCTAAGGACACTTATCAAACTTGCCAGTTGACCAATTTTGAGACTGAGGGCTGATTAAGCTGGCTAGGAAGTCACTGTCATAGACTCGGAGTCGTTCGGAGGAGGGGCCCAGTGGACTTGGGTTCACCGGGAGGTACACATGCAAGAGTGAGTAGAGAGTATATGATTCCTGAGGGCCTCTTTAAATAGTCCTAGCTTGGGCAGACTAGTTACTGAAGTGGGTAGAGAGCTGAACCAAACTGGACACCTGTAGCTGAATGTCCTTTGGGCTAGGGAGGTTCTGACCTTAGGGACTACAAGAGAGAATTTGGAGGCACTGTGGGTATTGACTGAGGGATGGCTGGGAGAAGAGTGGAGGTGACACCTGGAGGTGAGACCATGGAATATTTTTTGGCCATGAGGCAGGACTGGTATTTGAGACTCACTACAAAATTAAGCACATTTGTGAGGGAGTAAAGTGTGCAGGAATGGGTGCGTGTTCGGCACGGTCAGGAGCCTACAGGCCTAGTTTATGGACAATTTAATTTTGCTGAGGGCAGTATTGTCAGCTGCGTATAGATGAGCAGGCCATAGTCGATCAAAGACAGCACCGACGAGGTGATGGCTAATCTGAGCGCTTCAGGCAGAAGGCAGTCCTTGTGCTAACAGAGGAGACCAATTTGGAATTGGTGGCCATTGTGAGGGTACTGATGTGGTGTTGGAAATGAGGGCAGAGTCAAAGGGATGCCCAGGTATCTACAGGAGGATACTTTGTTCTAGGGGCTGAGAGAGTTGAGGAGACCTGTAGGGGGGAAGTCTTTATGTTTGCTTTGGTGGTGGGCAAAGAGCATTGATTTGTTTTTTTTTAGGCTGATGACCAGTTTTCTATCCATGAACCAGTGCTCAATCCTAATGAAGGAGCGTTGGAGGGAAGATAGGAGGGCAGTGGGGCTTGGGTCAGAGGCAAAGAGGACCGCATCGCCGGCACAGAGAAGGATCTTTCTGGGGCAGGAGCTTGGGAGGGAGTTGAGATAAAGGCTGAAAAGAAGAGGACCAAGGATGGAGCCCTGAAGGACCCCAGAGCAGACTGGGTGGGAGCTGGAGAGAGCGTTGTTAAGTTTGGACGATTGGGATCTGGCAGTTAAATAGCTAGTGAACCAGTCAACGGGTCTTGGGAGAGACCAGATTGTAGAACGGTGTCCAGCAGTAATGAGTGGTTGACGTGTCAAAGGCCTTGACAGGTTGATGAAAACGGTGCTCACAAGGTGACCTTTGTCTAGAGCAAAGTGTAGGAAGGTAGAGAACTTAGGGAGAGCGGTGGTAGTACTATGTCCTGACCTGAAGCAATGTTGCTCCCGAAGAGTATGTTGTGGGTGGCAAGGTAGTCGGTAAGTTGGTTTGCCACTATTTTTCTAGGGCTTTGAGATGGGGAGAACAGAAATAGGTTGCTAGTAGCTTGGGGAGGAGCTGTCACTGCTTTTATGGATGGGAGTGATGACTGCTGTTTTCCAGGCTTAGGAAATTGGCCAAGGTATAGGGAGCGATTGAGCAGGCCAGTGAGTGGTGGAAGCATTACGCCAAAGGCCAGTCGGAGAGCCGAGGTCAAGCGGGTTGCTAAGGCTGGTGGCTGCTCAGGGCTTTAACTAGGATCGGCCAGGCTTCCTGCAGTGAGATGGTACGAAGGTGGAAGGGAGGACGGGGAGGGTGGGAGGTGGGGAGGGGGCAATTGGGTCAAAAAGTTGCTGGGAGGACCGAGCCGAGGTCTGTGAAAGCAGTGTTGAGGCAGTCAACGATACATTGGGGTCTGTGGAGAGTGCCGCTGATGTTTAGTAGAGATGGTGGTGGGGGGTACGGGACTCAAATACAGCAAAACAGGAAAATGGGCGAAAACCACTGTAATGTTCCTTTGTAATATTCTTTCTTTCATCCTCTGCACCTCTGGAAGAAGTGTAGAAGTGGTAAAACAAGAATGTTAATTTATACAAGAGAAATGAATTGCCTCTATTGAGAGAATGAGAACAGTGGACTTGCAGTCTTACATGGAATATAGAACATAGAAAAGCTTAATAAAAGATCAACACAGTGGGCCTGAGGAAGTGGCACCAGCCATGAAACTGTCACCCTTGATATGTGTGGATGAAATAAAGAATATTACAAAGGACATTATAGTGGTGGTCGCCCATTTTTTCCTATTTTGCTGCATTTGAAGTCAACGCTGGGGCGACCCAAGACATAAATTTACTGAACCTATAGGCATCCTGAACCTTTCATCTAGAAATGGGGAATGGGACTTCCATTTAGTTCTTTGATGTTGTCCCATAAACTATTGGCAGACCCCAGGAGAAGGCTAGTGTTGATCTACAATAGTGAGCTCTTGGCCTTGCAAATGGCCCAAGTGCATTTGTTACGCCAGCACTGAAGGCCTGTCAATCTGCCGTTTTACCAGAGGAGATGGCTTTATGCCACAGATTATCTCGGTGTTTCAGTTGTTTGAAAGAGAAGGGGTGATCCAGGGGCATTACGTTTTTGGTGAGTGTCTTGGTGGGGTGGCAAACATGTCGCTGGTCATGGTAAAGGAGCGAGAGAAGAAGTCGAGTGCATCATCAATACTGTGGGCAGAGTTTATGGGTGACCAGTCCCAGAGGGAAAAGTGCTGCCTGAATTTGTTAAGGCATCCAGGGAAGAGACGCCGGTGGAATTCCACCTTTGGCATGGGTTTTGGGATTCGACAGAACCAGGAGAGGCTGACTGGACAGTGGTCACTTGGTGAGTTTGGGAGGACTTGAATGTCAGCAATTTTGTGGGGCAGTTTGAGAGGACAATGTCCAGCAATATCTGAGTTCCATTTGAAGGATTGTGTCTGGCGGGTTGTGTTACCAGATGGGTTAGGTCCAAGGCTGCAAAAGTGTCTTTGGCATGATTGGTAGAACTGGCAAGCCAGTTAGTGTTGAGGTCCCCCAGCAGAATCTGCTCCAATTTGTGGGGAGATTAGATAGGTATTCCGATAGGGAGAGGATGACAGCAGCCTAGTGTCATGGGGATTGCAGGCAGCGCGATGTACAGCGGGGACCCTGGAGGGTCAGGGGTGGTTTTGAGGGTAATAGCTTGGGCATCATGATCCAGTTGGGGGCGGGGGTAGGGCATGACCCAGCAAGGAGTCTCTCATATATGGCACAACTAACTCTATCCTCCCTAAATAGAGTATATCCAGGAGGGCAACAAAGGAGTCAGGGTGGACTTCGAGAGCCAGGTTTCCACCAGTGCAAGGATGTCAGGTTGGTGCTGTTGGACCCAGCATTGAAGGGCTGTGGATTTCTTCAGGAGGCTACAAATATTCATGGAGGCTATATGAAGACTTCCTCATGGTGGGCTAAGAGATGGACCAGTGCAGCATGGTCCAGGGTTGGGGTGGATGTTACCTGACAGTAAGAGGAAGAGAGTGATTACCTACAGCAGGGCTAGTTGGGGACAACTGTGATTCCTAGGGGTGGTAGGTGGGTTTGGAAGGTAAGAAGCAGGGGATTGGGAGACTGCAGAGGGCAGGAATGGCAAAGTAGAGGGGGACCAGGGGAATCAGGGACTGCGGTGACCATGGCATGTAAGCAGACAGGTGGGGTGGGGTGGGGACCTGTGGGAGGAGAGAGTGGGGGAGGAGTGGATGGGGAAGTAAGTGGAGGTAGCAGTGAGGTGGTACCAGGGGTGGGTGGTGATAGACAGAGGTGGGGAGGAGGACAGTACCAGGGTTAGAAACAGGACTGGGCGGCTCAAGCGACCAGTGGATGGGATAGCTAGTGATGGTGGCCGGAGAGAGATAGGCATAAGTGACATAATGAATGAATTAATATAGCTGTGTCTGCAGGTTGGTGAGATGCACAGATTCCTTCAGTTGGTAAGAAAATGAGGTTGGTTTCAAATTCAGTGTGGTGTGAAATTAACTTTGACCATATCTTGCAATAAAGTCCAGTGCTTGCCCTTTTGGAGCATGTGTGATTTGTTATTACCAAGCTGAGTCTAAAGAGAAGCAACCCCAACTATCGAGTACAAGGGAGCTCCTGATGAGCGAAAGATGCCCCAAACATGGGAGTTTTCCTAGGCTAGCAAATCCGCCCACCCCCTTGGTGTGTGCACTGCATGGGGTGTTCATTTCAAACACTTATAATGACTAGAACTGTACTAGTTTCTCTCTGTCTTGATTGTAATTCCTTACCTCACTGACACACTGATAAAGGAAGAATTCTTAATCAAAGAATGGTCATAATTTGCATGAAATGGCATCAGTTGCACAAAGATATGGTACAGAGATAGCTAAGGACAGATAAGGACTTTCATCCATCAATTCTGCATTACACAAGAATCATATGTTTATTACACAGGAATCACATGTTTATTACACAGGAATCACAGAGTAATTATAAAGGAATCAAGTTAATTGACAGGAATTGCATGTTAATTACACAGAAAACAGGATTATTACTCAGGAATCACACATTTGTTATGCAGGAGCTCATATTTATAACATGGGAATATTAACACATGATAGCTGTGGCAGTTCTCAAATCACACGTTTTTCTTCCTCATTATATTCCCCACCTATCCTCGCATTCCTGTCCTCAGCTCCCCACCACCACCTCTGCTGCTGGGTGTCTCTTGCACTACCTCCCTCATGTTCACCACCTGAACAGTCCACACACACGCACACACACATATACGCCAAGACACACGCATGTGAGTGCACACACACACGCAGAGTAGCCAGGCTAGCCTGAAGGCTTGGCTTCATTTGGGTTCAAATATTTTCCACAAATATGCCTTAACTTAGCTGGCTACATAGAACACAGAATTTGACGGCAGATAAGGACCGCTTGGCCCACCCAGTCTGCCAGTTTTCCTACCTACTGTAACACCGCAGACCCTACTTCATCTCCGCTTTATCCCTTCCCCTGCCACAAGGTTCCCTTATGCTTATCTCATACCTTCTTGAATCCCATTACAGTTTTTGCCTCACCACCTCCTCTGGGAGGCGTTTCCTGGTATCCACCACTCTTGCTGTGAAGAAGTACTTTCTTACATCTCTGAGTCTACCCCCCTTCAGTTTTATAGCATGGCTCTAGTTCTTGAACATCTTTTACTCTGAAAAGGCTTTCATCTTGAACCTTGTTTATACCCATGTGGTATTTGAAAGTCTCTATCATAGCCACGGATGCCAATGTGCCCTAAACAGCATGCACCTATGCTTGGGCCTTCAGTTTTGAAATCCTAGTTACACGCAGACACACACACACCCCTTTCCTTCTAGTAGGGCTCCCTCAGGTGGAGGCAGATGCAGTGGGGAAGACAGCTTAACTTTATTAGCTGGGAAGGGAGCTCAATGACAGAATTCAACACATGACATTGACTCTCCCATTGCACATCAGGCAGGGCTGGGCACGGGCTATGATACTGGGCTCCCATTCCCTGTGCATTAGGGCTACATGAACACGTGGCCCAATGAATAACAGAGGTCAGTGGAGGCTTTAGAATGCTCCATAAATCATAAGAGGCTTTCTTGACTTTTGTTTCAGTCTACATTCAACCATTTGTGTGAACAAGGCAGCTGGGAGTTAGGAAAAGCAAACTGTGACAGGATGGAGTCAATAGCAAATCCTCCCATGTTAGGCCATGCCTGTCCCCAGACTAGAAATATCAGTGTTGCACACAAATTTGGATGTTGTGTAATCCATGAGGTTTTTCCAGCGGTCCCAAGATCAATAACCAGCATCATTTAAAAATAACTCTGTGTTTAATGCTGTCACTTAATACAAAATGCTAGTACGTTAAGAAAGAACAGTTACCTACTGTAACGGTAGATCTTCCAGAGAATCTCCACTGATCACATCTTGGAACAGTAAGCTGTCAGCATCAGGACCACCTGAAATTTTTGATGGCTGGGGCCGCCTAGACGCACCTTGTCAGCGCCTATATAATGTGGGCATCCCCAAGATGTTCCAGCTCTCCACTAGAGACAAGCCGAGGATCATCGGACCAGCAGGGACCCAAGCGGCCAGGACCAAACCAGGCACACAGGAGAGGATGAAACCCAAGTATAAATGCTATATTTGGCAGCAGAGGAGAAGCAACTTGAGAGCAGGCAGTATTGTCACCCGTCACATGAGGAGGGAGGGAAGCTATAGCTCTACTGTTATAGTAGGTAAGTATTCTTCATTTTTTTTTTTTTTCAGGATATCTCCTCCATTGAGCCACATCATGGAATGAGTCCCAAGCAGTACCAAGGACACCAGGAGGACAGCAGGACCTAATGATCCTGAGTAAGGAGGCGTTGAAGAACATTGAGGCCATAGCCTGCACATCTACGAAAGGTGACGCCCAGACTGTAGTGTTTGGTAAATGAATGAACAGTACTCCAAATGGCAGCAGCTCATATGTCAACAGCAGACACATTCTGAAAACAAGTCACTGAATTAGCTACCCCATGGGTGAAATGAGCACAGCGTAGTAGTGCATAATGTAACCCTATCCATGTGAAAAATATTAAAAGGAGGGTCTGTACCCGAGCCTGCAGTTCTGAAATGTGTGTAGCAGACGCCATAGCCACTCACGCACAGTGTCTTCCAAGAGAGGAAGTGCAGCTCAAGCAGCAGCAGGCTCAAAGGGAAGTGCAGTCAGGGTCTCTAGGACCACATTAAAGTCCAACACCAGCACCAGATCTCAGACCACAGGGTGCAACAGCAGAATACCTCTTTAGAATTTATGGAAACCTCCATCTGGGCCACTGTCTTGCCCTCAGTGAAGGCATGGAAGCTGATACCACAGCTAGATGGACCTTAACAGAGGAATACCCCAGTCCTGAGACCTTATGGACATGAGGTAGTCCAGCGCTTTAGGAACTGGACATGTGATGGGTCCAGGGCATGCCTAGTATACCAAGCAATAAAACATTTCCATTTTTGCAAGTAGGTTTACTGAGATGGCTTTCTAGGGATTGAACCAATGAGCAGTTGACAGCAGGAGAAAGACCTGAGGCATGCTGGGAATGCCCATATTATAGAGGCACCAAGGCACATCTATGTGGGCAGCCCCAGACAGCAAACATTTCCATGTGGTTCTGACGCTGATGGGGTACAGTTCCATGATGTGGCTCAATGGAGGAGATATCCTTGAGGAAAATCAATGTCCCTGATCCACAAGGCTAGTGGAATTGTTATCATAGCTGGTACAGCTGCCCTTCCATCCATCCAAAGATCCTGGGTTCAAAGCAAGATACTGGCATCACTGCAAATCAGCAGTGCATTGAGGAGGAAAGGTTGAGAAGTCTAATAGGGCGTGTTAGGATTTTGTTGTGATCCGTTCCCTTTATTGCCATCTGTCAACAGTGGCATTTTAGAATTTTAGTAACTGTTTGATTAATTAAATTTCTATTTGAAAATATTTATTCTGCTTGAAATAAAGAGGATGGGGATGGATTTAGCATCCTGACTGTGCATTCGTGCTTCTAATAGGAAGCGGGCTGGCTGGTATCTTGGCATCAAAAGTCACTGAACCCACTACAGTACATTTTTTCACATCTAAATTTAACTAATTTGCATCAGTCCAAAGACTCCATCCCATAATGAGGGGTTTCTGTTCAAATTATCCTCTTTCTGGCATATCTGCCAGGATCTGGATGTCACAGGAATATGCTGATAGGTCCCCGGAGCTGATAATTTAGTACCGGATCATCCCTACTGGTAGTGCCACATGGGAAGGGTTGTTGAGGAGGTAGAATGAGAAGTGGTGGCTGTGGGAAGGGTTTTACATGAGCCATTGGCAACTAGATTGCTGCTGGTGACTTTGTTCATATGTAGGATGCCATACGCTACACTTGCTATGTCACTGTGTTAAATGGCCACAAACACCCACTTGATGCGCAGTGACATCAGGTGCCCGTAATGACTCCAACTCTGTAATGGTATGGTGATGCTTTTCATTTTTAGTGACTGGTATATTTATTAACTAAAAGCACTTCATTTTCTGCAGCTGTGTGTGTGAGAACCCTTTGTTGCTTGTTAGTTTTGGATGGATGGTCTAGTTGGTTGGTTCTTAGCACCACTGGTATCGTAGGATGTAAGCCCTATCTCCTTTGTATTCCACTCAAGAAGACACCCTTACAACCATAAGAGACACAGAATGTACAGTATATAGAATAAATAATGGTAAGGGTGGTATACAAGTATGTATACCATCGAGGGCTAATTAGGGCTACAAGGTCTTGAGCTTGAAGGGGGAGTGGCTTTATTGCCCTAGTCAGCCCCTCGAGACAAGTATACATGTCTGTATACCACCCTTACCCACTGTTTGTTGGCTATACTACATTAGGTTGGTTACTGTTATGGAGATCACTTTGTGATCACGTTACAGCACCTGAAAGTCTCTTTGTGGCAAGGAGGGAATGGTGTGTAGTGAATGCAGGTAGAGGTTTGGGGATTTCGAGTTTAGGAGGGTTTTGTGTAAGTGTCTTTTTCCAGGTTCTTTTGCAACTTGTTAATTGGTTTGGCTAGCTTCGAATGCTGTGTTAATTGTATTATTAGTGGTGTCCCACAGGGTTTAATGTAGTGCAGGTGTATATCTTTGAGTAGTGCAGGTATATACTTTTAATTGTTTGATTAGTGTAGATATATACCTATAATTAGTGTAGCTATATAGCTGTAATTGTTTAATAAATGCAGGTTTATATTTTTAATTGATAGATTAGCCAAATGTATACATAGATTAGTCACAGGTATAGAGGGAAATAAATGATGGCCTTTTCTGTCCCCTCCATGTATTATAAACAGATAAAAACATGTTAAAGACCTCTGTTATAAAATGGAACTGGAATTTAAAATCAAAATGCTTTACTTTGTAGAAGATTAGAGAAACCTCTGTATGGGGAATGGACTGTGCCAATGGAACTTACAGAAGAACTTGAGAATTTTGAGCTGTTTAGAAAACAATCTGCTGGGCCTGGTGGCGCTGAGTCACGAGACCTGAGACCAAATCTCAGCCTCGACTTCCATGCCCCAATAAGTGGGATGCAGAGCCCAATGCAAAGGCATTGTCCCTTGGCCTCAAGAGAGGAGAGGAGCTGCTTACCCACACAAGCAGTGCCTCATACTGTACGATGGGACAAGAATCGGTTTTGACATCAGTGATGACTATAAGACGCCACCTGTCCCTCGCTTATCACATGGCACTCTGGATAGGCCACATTTAGGATGGTGGAGAAACAGCACAATATGGGGAAAGGATCTGCCTGCCAACAATGCATGACGATTTGCCATGCCTCACCCACCTAAGGGATGTCGGCCGCCTGTTGCTCTCATCGCTGGTGCCTGCTGTGCAATGTTGCCTCCTGCGGCAGGGAAAGGCAAGCATCTGCACCAGCCAACCCCACCACAGGAGCAAGCTGCAGGATACCAGAGAGCGTAGCTGGGTCAAGTGAAAGCTGCTGGGACCAGTAAGTGTGTCAGTGCAGCAAGCTGTGGTCATAGACCAGAGCTGAAGGTAAGAGAAAGGGATGATGTGATGGTTGGAGGAGTTATAGAATGATTAAAAAAAAAAATAACCAACCCTGATGTCAAGATTCATAATTTTCATACAGGTTTTATCCCCTTCAATAACCATCTCCCCCACTGGGACCCTAAAGCACCAACACCATGTTTAGAGCTGCAATCATGGCCGAGAGTACCAGCAGTTGTCATCTGTGTGTATGGAGGAGGGGTGGCACTCATCTTTCCTCCACCCAAGCGGTGCTCCCACATGATGCCCAGATCTGCCACAAGCCCCTGTGCTCATCAAAGGGATCGCTGTAGGAACAGAACCAAGGAATTTGTAGATCTTACAGCAGCTCCAGTGAGCCACCCTCCCTGCCCAATATCCCAATTCAGAACCCTTCCACAACCCCTGCAGCTGACTTCAGTGACAGACCAGTCTCGGGAGTGTCAAGCTGAAATGGCTTAGAAAACCACAGCTGCCAATGCCGCTGATACCACACTCCCTCTCTGTGCCTAGAATTACTACTTCATCAATCTTCTGCCAGCCAACTGGGTCTTCAGGATTGGGAACTGAACACCTGTCCCCTGGATGTGAGCTTACCATCAGGCTGTCAGTTCATCCCAGATCCACTCTTTTTTTTATTGTTAAATCAATTGTTTGTATCCTTTGCCCTCTTCCACCATCTGGATGGGTCCCCCAGCCTCCACACCCAACTTCTCTGGGGCTTACCTGTCTCCGTGGGTGCCCTGCCACAGGGCTTATTCTGGAGGTGACCAGTCATCAGTGCAGGGCTTGTGAGGACCAGACCATCACTGCGCTGCCGCAGAGTTCTTTCTCTCCATTTTCACCCTTGGATGCTTAATCCTCCCTTCCTAGCCAGTCCCCGAATAATCTGAGGTTGTTTCAAAACCTGGTTACCGGTGCATCAGGCGGTGACAGGTCCACCCTTCTGAATGCAAAGTGACATTTATTTTCATTTCTAGATTTCCTTCCTTCCCCTCTCCTCCCTTCTCCATCAGCCCTCAACAACCTCCCAGCCATGTCACTGCTGCAGTCCATCAGGAATTACCCCACACAACTTGCCCCCACATTGTGGGGTCAACAGGACTCCTCCAACTCCTCTGAGGTCCAAATCCAGTGTGCCAGGAGACAGGCATATAGCACCAAGTTCAGGAACACTGCTAATATCACTGAAAGACTGGAGCATTTACCTTTTTCCCTCCCTAGAGAATGCTGGTGACAAGGGTTCCAGGGTGTGTGCACATCAGCGTGTTGCGCATGGAACCAGTCAATATCCCGCTGCCTGCTACCACTCCCTACAACACCACCTGTTCTCACCTAGGTGGAATCACATAGCCAAGTCGCCAACTCAGCTCCCTCGAGGAGACAAGCATCCTCTGGGACATGCATGCCTTCTCCCGCTAGATTAATTCCCAAACCTGGGTCATAGACACCATGAGTGGCACCACAGCGCCAAAACCTGAATGCATGGTGCTTCTGTATTCACATACAGGGAAAACATCCCAATCCTCTTTGCTTTTGATATGAAGTTTTCTTAGCAGTTCCTCTACCACTTGATGTAGCCTTTCATTCTGTGGGTAGACCTTTTTCATTAAACCCCAGCAGTGAAGTAAAATCTGCATGCAATTTGCTGAGACTGCAGTGATCACGATGGTGGTTTATATGTGAGATTGGTCGCCATTCCTGGGTGCCTGCAATGTCCTGTTTAGTCTACTGGACACATTTCAAGATAGCTGCCCTGCCTCTGTGTACTTAAATTTTCCTGCATAATATTTAAGCAGCATTTATGAAGATAGAAACAGTGCATCATGGGCCTGAATCCTGGGATGTGAGTGAGCCCTGGTGCTGAGTCCTCAGCTGGTGGTGTGTTTCAGTTGCCGTTTACAAAGATGAAAGTGAAGGAGGAGACTGTCTCTTCACTCCTTTATGCAGGAGTTTTAATCAGCATTCCCCTGCTTCAATTTTCAACATAAATTTACATATCTAGAAGACAGGTAATGACTGCCAGCAGAACGACTCGTTTACTCTAGCTTTGAAGACTCCCGCACCAATGGAGTATGATCAAAGTAGAGGAATTATGGGTAACATGCAGTATCCAGCAGAGGGTACAAATAGTTTTGCAGTTAATGCTATTTCTCCTCAGGCACCAAGCAGTCCACCAGATACCAGTCACCCCAGCCCCATCACCCAATTTTCCTCCAGGGCTTACCTTCACACAAAGCAGCATCGCCTAGGTGTTCATCGGTTGCAGGGCTGGATGTTAGCAGCTGCTTGGGTGTCCACCATTTTCCTGTTTTCTTGTGCCCCGACGAGTGTGCATGTAATGCCGCCTCACATGCCCCACATACGCCAGACATGGGGTGTTGGCAGCCGCCACTCCTCCATCCAAACCGCCCCAGCTGCCTTACCCACAGCCGATGCTAGGGGGCCAGGCAAGCAACAGGCACTGTAACTCTCCTCCCCAGGAGGGCGGCATCCTCCAGATGCTCTATCTTCACCCAGCCTGGATGACCCCGATGACCTGAGTTTGCATGTGGACCCGGTCGCTGATGTGATGAGGTGAGGTGTGGTATCCGTCCTCAACCCTCAGCACCACCAGGCCACCCACAGGCGGCTACAAAATGATCCAGGGACAGCAGCGTAAAACTTGTCAGGAATGACTGGACAGTTTAACATGTACTCTATGATGGACAGGAGGCAAAGAAAGGGTCCAATCCACTGCAGCAGTGGTAGTGCTACTGCTAAAGATGGTGATGACCCAGGTTCAAGCGAAACCAGATCATTAAGGGGCCAGCTGGGGGAGGAGGGCTATGCATCCCAGAGGAGGTCCGTCGCTCACCATGCAACCCCCACCTGTCTGACCACAAGTGGCGGTGCAGGTTAGAGACAGGAAAGGAAGGTGGGCACCTCCTGACTGCTACATAAAGAACACTCTGCATGTTAAGCATATGCTCAGCTCCCGCTAATGAGGCACCCGGGTGGGGAAGAAAATGGAAAAAATACTGCTTGCCCCATTTTTTAAATTTGTGCCAAGCTGCACATCAGGGCCACTCACTTCTGCAGCGCCATTCCACTGTCCCAACATTACATGAAGCAACACTCTTACAATGCAAAGCGATGCATTCTGGGGCCCACTACCCTGCAATATATCTTATGGTAATGCATGAAGAAGAGCAATCGCATAATAAATATCAAGATTTGTAGCCTTCTTATCTTAACTTTAGTATTGCTAACATGATCTGATTACAGTTCGGTGCTTATACCATCACTCAGACATCTTCATCTTGAGTCAGGAATAAACACCACTACCTCCTGGCTCTCACATACAGGTGATCTGAAATCAGCCTGCAAGAAAACCACTACAATCTCCTGATAATCGCACAAAGAAACAGTTCCCACTTCTACATTTCAAAGGACTGCAAGCACGGTATCGCACCAAAATATGTTATAATAAATAACATACACTGTAGCCAGCCAGGTGGCACTGAAGGTTGAGGCGCAGGATGCTACACCTCATGCCACGCCGATGCCCTGGGCTCAGGAGTGAGCTCGGTTGCTGGGGGTCGGCAGGCGAGGGACAGGATCGAGCGTCCGACAGACTGCTCCTCTCTCCGAGGAGGGAAGGTTGTCCCGCCTCTGACTGCCTCCTGCTGGAGGTCAGAGCAGCACTGGAGTTAGGAGGCAAAGAGGTGGCTACGTGGCATGCGTGTGTTCACAGTCACGAAGGGGAGGGACAGAAAATGGAAAGGGAGGCGACCATAGGCCATGTGAAGCCCTGCCTGCTGAATGGCATCCTGCTCCATTCCTGGATTGCCAGAAGCTCCAGTCTGGATAATGAGTCCTGGGTGGAGGGAGGATGGCCCTCCCCATCCCAGCCCCACCACAGGGGGAAATCTACACGAGACATGGGGCCCGGCAGTACTGAGGGGAGCAGTGGATGGACATAGGCAGCAGAGCAGGGTGGAAGTAAGTGCCTGCAGTCGCTGGGAGCGGAGAAAATGTCTATAAAAATAATAAATAAATAAATAACATACACCTGGAGATGGAACCATGAGACTTGTACTCCTAGACCAGCATCTCTGGAGCCTTGAAGAAGAAACCCCAAATGCAGCCCAAAAAACTTTGGTGCCATCAATGTTTCCATGGGTACAATAAAAAGTGAGAGTAACATACAGCACACTGCAGCTGCCTGCACTGTACTACAGCCACAAACCATTAGCTTTATAAAACCATCAACAGTGAACGAAATCCCAAATGAATGCTTTGTTTTTTGTGTGTGTGTGTGTGTAGGTGAAGGTTAACCTTTTGATTTCAAAATAATTGGTCCAGCAGAATCCTTTGGAAGAAAGAGGCCTGTTCCAAAACCTGACTTGTTTGGAGTGGAGGCTAAGAGACAGAAAGGCTCCTATGGGAAGCAGTTGGCAGCAACAGAGGGAGACAGAACTCCCCCTTCAAGCAATGGAGACAGAACTGTGGCTGTAATTAAGTCTATGGTCAAACAGTGAAGAATTTCAGCCACTTGATACACATAATAATGCATCCTGCAGTCCATCGAGCTAACAAGTCCTCTCTTGCTCTTATTTTCTGTTGTGCTGCATCCAGGAGTACTCTTCACTTCGAGACGCTAATAGCATAAGCATTTTATAAAACACTGTGTCCCTCCTTTTCCACTGTATGGTATCCCCACTCAAATTTACTCCCCATTGTACTACTACTTAGAAATCCTCTTGTGTAAGATAAGGGATAACGTGACAGCATGTACAGTTGTACGGGCATAGATGCATGCCTCAGATTGTTGTTAGACACATGGCGCATTTTTAATTTAACTTCAGTTTTACCAATTTTTGGCCAGGAAAGACATACTAATCTGAGGCTTGTTTCCAGGTGCTTCCTGGGAGCATAGGGGAGTTAAGTGACTTGCTCATGGTCACACAGTATGCAGATGGTGGCGGTGGGATTCAAACCCTGTTCTCCAGTTTTGCAGCTCTGTGCTCTTAACTACTACACTATACTGCCACTTGTAAGTGCATACATTCCCCACAAATGTACTTGTGGAAAGATGCTTTCCACTTATTGGGCAGAACATAATTTAAAATTAACAAAAATGATGGAGAAGGTGTGAGGTCACAAGAAAATAATGCAGGGTCATGCGATGTCCATTGACCACTGAGGTCATAAGATTTTTTTCCATATTGCTTTTCTGCACAGGGATATACCTTTTCTTCAGGGATATACCCCATTTAGGCGATTTGCTGTCATTTGACAGCAGGAGATTTTCTTCCCTCGTTTTTCTCCTTTTGTTTCTCCCTCCTTCCCCAGGCGTGGATGCTCTTCGGCCTCTGCAATGCAGAGAGCCATTAAGATAGGAGCAAGCCTCAACCACCCACAGAGGTCACTGCATGCTGGAACCCTGCGCCAGCCTCCTGCTGGGTGCACTGCCTCCACCATCTGCCTGCAGCCCGGCCTGCCTCTTGCCATGGTGTCTGAGAGGAGGAGGAGAAGTGTTGAAGAGGAGGTAGCGCTTTACATAAGGGAAGGAATCAAAGCAACAGAACAAAAGGGTAAACAGGGAGGAGAAGAAGCACTGTGGGTAATTTTGGACCGGCAATGGCACCACAATCCGCGACAGGAGTTAGACAAGACCTCTTCTCAGGGGAGGAAATGGACAAGGAAATGATAGAAAGTATACTTAGAATGGCAGAAAAAGGGGAGATATTGCTGATGGGTGATCTGAATATGCCAGATGTTAACTGGAGTGCAGTTGCAGCAGCCACTCTCAAGAGTGGGTTATTCTAGATGCCCTACAGGGGGCATGCCTTAGACAACTAGTATTGGAGCCAACTCGAGAGAGAGCAACTTAGACCTGGTTCTCTCAAATGGAGATGAAGAGAGGATCACAGATGTGAAGTGAGTAGCAATCTGGGAACTAGCGACCATCAAACAGTATGGTTCACAATAAACACAGCAATAGTTCAAGTTCAAGTTTATTGCAGGAAAACTCCATTGAGCAAGCTCATTCACAAGGAGGTCCTGTGACATAAACACTTAAAGTACAAACACAGATAGGTAATAACAGTATATACATGAAATGCATTACATGATACAGGCTGGATATACATACAAGGGTACCACATAGAGGGTAACCGCGTGGTAAACATTAATATGAGACAGGGAAGCGACTACAGGTTGCATACTGATAAATGAAACATGATGACTGGTGTGTGCAATACATATATTTTGGCAGCTAGAGCAAACAACAGACTACAACTGATATGGGGGAGGAGTGATGATAGAGTAGCAGGAGTGTAAGCATAGATAAAGCCAGGAGTAGAAGGGAAGGAAAGCAGTTAATATGACAAAGCAATTATACCTTACCAGTGGATAAATATGGACACATGGGGAAGGAAGAGACTTAATGACAGTTACAGGTGTCTTTATTTGGCTGAACTTAGCGATTTGTGAGAAGTTTATTGAAACTGTGCTAGTTAGTTTCAGTACGGTTTGTAATTGGTTCCAAATGGAGGAAGGGCATATGCAATATACGTTTACCAAAGGAGGTCCGTCCTTGGTATGTCAAGCATAATAGAGTCAGATTTTCTTAATGAGTATGCACCATGTGAGATACTAATAAGGAAGAGAGATAGCTTGGCAATTTCTGCAGGAGCAGTTTAAGAGTCCATAGCCTAGCATGGAGCAGGCGTCTAGTAGTAAGGGATGTCCAACCAACAGCTGCATATAAGTCACAGTGCGAACGGTAAGGAGTTGGTAATGACCGTAATGCACGGTGATAAAGGATGTCCAGTTTACTTAGATTTGCAAGAGTGGTGGAGGAATAGATTACATCGCCATAGTCGAGTAGGGGGAGAAAAGTGGCCTGTACAAGCTTGTTTCAAGCTTCAAGGGGAAAAGGGGCCTATTTCTGTAGAGAACCTAACCTTGCTTTAACCTTTCTAGAGACATCTTCACGTGGTCATTGAAAGATAATTTATTGTCGATCCAGATACCCAGATATTTAAATTTGGTTACAACTTCCAGAGGCTCGCTTAGTGTGGTGACAATGAAGTCTTGGGCAAGGGTATTGGGGGCCTGTGACAGTACTGGGAGAATATCATCGCTTTAGAGTCAAGCCATACAAAGGCAAAAGTACTGGACTTTAGGCGGGCTGACTTTGCCAAAATGGGTGAGTGCCTAAGGAATGCACTAGCAAATGGGCAGGAAGGAGGGGTGGAAGAACAATGGAATAATAAATACTGCCATCACAGAGGTAACAAGCCTTTGTGTGAAGCAAATAAACAAAACAAACGATGTAAGAAACCACTATGGTTCTCAAAGGAAGTGGCAGTGAAGGTTCAAGAGAAAAAGAAAGCATTCGGAAGTACAAGGAATCACAGAAGGAGCAGGACAGAGAACTGTATCAGTTAAAGCAAAGGAAGCTGGGAAGGCAGTCAGAACAGCAAAGGCCCAAACCGAGGAAAAGACAGCCAACTCAGTTAAGAAGGGGATAAAACCTTTATAGGTACATCAGGGAGCGAAGGAAGACCAAGGGAGGGATAGTGAGGCTTAATAAAGGGAGGAGGGTGGGCAGAGGGTGACTGTGAAAAGGCAGAGATACTAAACAAATATTTTTGCTCAGTATTTACAAAGGAAGAGGGGAGGTACCTAAACAAACAGTAGAAACACTCTGGATACAGAAGTTGATACCAGACCATTTACAGAAAAAGGGTTCTGAAAGAACTCCTAAAACTGAAGGTGGACAAAGCAATGGGGCCTGATGGGATTCATCCCAGAATTCTAACAGAACTAAGGGTAGAACTAGTGACACCACTGACTACCCTCTTTAACAAATCATGGGAGGATGGGGTGGTACCGAGGACTGGAGGAGGGCAGATGTGATTCCCTTCACAAAAGTGGCAGCAAAGGCAGAAGCAGGAAACTACAGACCTGTTAGCTTAACCTCAGTGGTAGGGAAAATGATGGAATCACTTTGAAGGAAAGAATTGTCTAGTATCTAGAGGCCAGAGGGGCACAGGACCCAAAGCAGCATGGATTCATAGGGAAGGTCATGCCAGACAAATCTGATAGATTTCTTTGACTGGGTGACCAAAGTAGTAGATCAGGGAGGGGCTGTGGACATGGCCCTACCTAGACTTTAGCAAGGCATTTGACACAGTCCCACACAAAAATTAATATACAAGTTAGCCAGCCTGGGAGTGGGTCCCAAGATGACAGCCTGGGTAAAGAAGTGGCTGGAGAATAGGACACAGAGGTAATAGTAAATGAGTCACTCTGAAGAAAGCGGGGTTACTAGTTGGAAATCGCGAGGGTTCAGTATTAGATCGGTCCTCTTCAATGTTCTTATAAGTTTACATTGCAGAGGGACTGGAAGGAAAAAGTAAGTTTCTTTGCAGATGACAAAGATCTGCAACAGAGTTGATGCACAAGGTGGGGTGGAAAGGGATGAGAAGGGACTTGGCAAGGTTAGAGGAATGGTCAAATGTATGGCAGCTTAAATTCAATGCTAAGAAGTGCAAGGTAATGCACCTGGGAAACAAAAACCAGGGAAGAGTACACAATGGGGTGATACTAACAACAACAAAATGGAAAGGGACCTGGGGGTAGTCATATCAGATGACCTAAAGGTGGGCAAGCAATGTGAGAGGGCAGCAAGAAGGGCTGGGGATACTGGGATGCACAGGAGAGGCATCACCAGTAGAAAACAGGAAGTTATTATCCCTCTGTACAGACAGCTGGTGAGATCCCATCTGGAGTACTGCGTGCAGTCTCAAGACCCAATCTCCGGCAGAAGACATAGACAGGATGGAAGCTGTCCAGAGGAGGGCAATCTAAAATGGTGCAGGTCTGCACTGAAGACATATGAAGAGACTTAAGGAGCTTAATATGTATAGCCTTGAGGAAAGGAGGGAGAGGGGGACATGATAGAAACTTTCAAGTACCTCAAGGAATTAAAGTCCAACAGGGTAGCATCTTTCAAAAAAGAGGTGTGCAAGAACAAGGGGCACAATTTGAAGATGTGGGGGCGGCTCAGGGGTAATTTAAGGAGTATTTTTCACAGAGAGGGTTGTGTGAATGCATGGAACGGCCTTCCAGAGGAGGTTGTGGAGTCAAAAACTGGTGGAATTCAAGCATGCATGGGACAGTCATAAGGCAATTCTAGTGGGGGGGTAGGAAGAAGTAGGCTGCTGGTTAACTAGGATCTGCAGCTTATCCATTAGGTAGGGAAATGGGAAGACTGGATGGGCCAAGCGGTCCTTATCTGCCATCAAATTCTATGTTTCTATGTCTGGAGTGTGCTCCCGAACTCCAGTCATTTGCATGTTGAGCTATCAGGTGGTACTAAGGTTACAGGATTTTAAAGCCTGGTTTAGAGAACTGGTGACGGGGAAAAGGAGCTGTGCATCTTATTTTCTGGTGGAGTTTGGTTTCTGATCAGCAAAAGAAACAAAAACAAGCATTTGTCAATGCTGAATGTTTGCTTGCTGAGTATTAGCACTGGAAATGCAGGAGTTAGACAGATGCAGAATAGGAATGGCAGTGATGTACTGAACTTGATGCCAACCCCACCTCCACCCTGCAGAGATGGACAGGCATTGGGGTATGAGTTTGGGTCACACCCATAACGCTTATGCCATTTCACCTTACTCCTATCCTGCAGACAACGGCAAGTGTTGGTGTGCCTTGGGGTGTTCAGCTTTACCCAATAGTCTATTAAGTTGGTTTGACAAGACCTCTCCTGAGACAAATCTGTGTTGCGCCATCTTGAGGTCATTACTTTCTAGGAATGCCACCAGCAGCCTCTCCTTCAATACTGCCTCCATAAGCTTACCCACTATGGACGTGATACTGACCGTCGAGCACTTCCTTGTTCTCCCTAGAACACCTTGTGTATGTGGGCACCACATGGGCCACCTCCAGTCCTGGGGCACACACCCTATTTCCGGAGGTGTTGAACAGATCTGCCAGCAGCTCAGCCAACAGCTCTGCCATCTCCCTCAGAACTCTGGGTGGATGCCATCAGGACCTGGTGCCTTGTCCACCCTTACTACCCTCAGCCCCTCTAGCACCCTACTCCATGTGATCACTCTGTCCATCACCTCCTCACCCCTTTCCCCACACCCCAGCCCATGCTGGTAGTGGACCATCCCTCTCCTTAGTGAAAATGGAGCAGAAGTACTCATTTAGAATTTCTGCTTGCTTCTCCCCTTTTCCACCCAATCTCCTCCTGCTTTATCCTCACTAATATGTTCCTTGCATGTACGCCGACATGTCTTGCTAACATGTTCGCTGACGATGTCCTTCTAACCTTCTTTCTCAGGACACCTCCATTCCTGTTGTTTGGAAATCCTCAGGGATATGAGGCCACAGCAGGTTTCAAACTGAACATTATAAAATCGGAAGCCCTCCTCTTTAACTTCTCTGCAACGAACACTCTCCTCCGCCTTTCTCCCTTGAAATGGAGATCCACAAAATAAAATACTTAGGAATCCATATACCATTGAATTTGGGGGTAATGGAGATGGTTCATTATGAGCCACTCACCATTACTATTCAGAAAGACCTGGAGAGGTGGTCATCCCTTCCACTGTCATTTTTCAACAGACTGAAACCATCCGCATGAATATACTACCTCGGCTCTTATACCTTTTCCAGAGTATCCCTTACTTCCCTCACCTTTTATTTTAAATCCTGGGACAAATTGCTTTCCAAATTTATATGGGGTAAACAACGTCCCTAGAATCTGTCTCTCTATTCTCAAACTATCTGTTGCTCCGGGCGGGGCGGTGTAAATTACCTGATCTCAAACTCTATGCCCAGGCCCCTTTCTTCACACCCTTACACTCTGGCTGACCCACAGTTACTCAGCACCAGGAAATCACTGGAGTTTATTTTAAACAACATGCATGATATTTCTGCTCTTCTCTTTTCCTCTGTAAATAACACACCCTCTTTGAAACATTTCACACAGATAACATCCTGCACTCTCCAAATTTGGCAGAGGTTACGGAATAAGCCAGAACTTAAAACAATATATGATAATTGCAAAATAATTTCCAAAGATGATCTCTTTCAACCTAAAAACCGCTTCTCTCCTAAGCTGCCACATGATGTTTCTTGCTCGTCTTGTAAGCAAACATAAAAAGGTGGTGAGTGAGAGAAAGGTGTTTTAGTTAACAAAAAAAAAAAACTGCAGATAAGAAACATAGAAACACAGAATTTGATGGCAAATAAGGACTGCTTGGCCCATAGACTGCCTCTTCGTCCTTCCTATTTTATCCTGTAAGGCTGGAAGTAATGTGCAATAGGTTGGCCCGCTTTGTCCTCGATGCCCCAGGAGAACACACAACTGTGATTTCTGCAGAACCCTGAATTGGTGGAGACTACATGAAAGAAGAAAGTGGCATCTCTTGGCCTTTATGCCTAAAATTAGGAAGGAAGAACTACCGGATATATCCTAGATACTTTCAGGATTACAGAAACCAGGGAATGTTTGAGATCTACACAGGGCACAAAATGTATAGTCCCAAAATGCAAAGGTCTTCTGTAACACACAGGATCTGCCTTATAGAACTCACTGCCTATTCACCCTACATACCCTTGTGCACTATCCCCTACTCCTCTATCCTTGACTTACCTCCTGTCTCCTAACTGAACCTTCCTCTGATCACGTCTTCACCTGCTACCACCTATTATCCTCCTCCCACCCCTACACAACCCTATTGTCCATTTTGACTCTGCTACCATCCACATCCTACTGTGCTATTTCGACCTTTCTGCTGTCTTCCCCCACCACCCCCACACTGATGATCTCCTTTGCCATTCCTTGTTTACCCTATTTTCTTCAGCCTCCTATTCCTTATCCCTCTCTCCCTCTGGTCACCTGCCACATTCTACTCCTCCTCCATCCCCTTCTCTCTCCTTTTCTGCCTGGTCCTGTCCTCCTTGCAGGGTTCTCTGTCTCATCCTGAGCCCAGTATAAATCCTGACTCCTCTTTTCTACCCCTCTTCCTTTCCCCACTTTCTAATCCTGATCCTTGCAGGGTTCTCTGCATCCTAGATTGGCTCTCTCTTTTCCCCACCTCTCCTTTCCTCCCACTGTCAAAGCCATCCTTCAACCACCTCCCTACTTCTATCCTCCCTCCACCCCTCTCTTTTTTCCTCCTGCTCCCTTTCTCCCTCCTTTTTGGCTCGTCCTTTCCCCTTGCAGGATTCTCACATCCAGAAGGGTTAGATTTACAGTCCATCTCTCTCTTCCTTTCCATCCCCACCTTCTACCCTCGCCTGTCCACTTCCCCACTTGTCTTATAACTGCCCTCCCTTGGGTATACAATAGCACTTCGAATCATGTGCTCAGCCTACTACTTCTAGCACTTCAAATGTGTTATCTGTCCTCTAACCTTTACCCTACCGGATCACCTGCTCTTGAGTTGTTGCAATGTACGATATATCCAAACATAGTTTTGTTTACCCTGGCCGTAAAAAAAAAAAAAAGGCTGGGCACCGTTGCTGCACCAATGTTATGTTGCCTGAATGGAATATTATGAAGTGTCAATCTGTGAAGTAATTCTATGGTTTGTGACTGTATTATGTACGTATCGCATCCCCATAGCATAAACATATGTATTTATATGAACTCTATGGACTAAATGTAATTCAACAGTTAGCGATATAAGGACCTCTTTGAAATGAGTTTTGCTCCATAGAGTATTATCCTGTTCATAAATCCTTTATGAATAACCTTTTTACTACTGCTACTACTGTTAGCCAAGAAGTTGCTGCACTCAAAGCAGGAAAAACATACAAACATTGGGAATTAAAGTAAAGGCTTTATTGCCAAAATGTATAGTGCGCTCAGACACTGCTGCACACCACCTGGCCCCAGTGCTGATGAAGGTTCGACCCTGTTGGGTTTGCTACCCTGTGCTGCAACCACCAGGACTGTGTTTCTTACGGTCCTCTGTTTGGAACTATTATAGCCTTTCACTGCAAACTCTGCTTGATCTCCAGCCCCTTCCCCCTTGCTTCCTACCTATGATTCCCTTGTGCCTATCCTGCATGCTTGAAGACCACCACTGTTTTCGTCCCCACTCACCTCCACTGGAAGACTGTTCCAGGCATCCACCACTCTTTCAGAGAAAAAGTACTTCCTCACATCTCTTCTAAATTTGCCCTTCCAGCTTCATTGCATGTCACGTTCTTATGCACCTTCTCTGCTGAAAATACTCCCTCTTGCACCTTATTTAACCCTGTGAGTTAGTTATAGGTATCTTTCCTGTCCTTCTCCTTCTAAGTAAATAATAAGGTGATGCATTCATCTTTCTGTAGTTCTTCATCCCACGGTCTTCCTGTAAACAAGATAGCAATCACCGAAACCATCTCTTGTCCCAAACACCTGCTGGAGTATGTCTCGTGAAGGATGGGCAATCATTTTGTGAAATCAGAAATCCAGTAATCACGAATAATAAGCTTCAACAAGTTGGAACACTGGTTCCAGCAAAACAAACTTCTATTAAATTACAAAAACAAAGGTCATGCTGTTCACCATAATGCATGCCAAACACCGAGTAGGTCCCCAGCCATTACTAGCAAAGGCAGCATGCAACTGGAACTAGTCAGCACCTTCAAGTACCTGGGCCTATACCTTGACAACACCTCCCTTCACCCATAATATTGACCACGCAGTTAGAACAGCCAACGTTAAACTGAACCGTTATAGGAACCCCATGACTACCACCATACTGAGGCTGGCCATCAGCAGCTCAGTTCTGTCAGCAACCGACAATGGGTTCATTATCTACAGTGCCGCTTCTGATATGGCACTAAAGGATACAAAACCGCCCTTAACAAGGCCTGCAGACTGGGTCTGGGGGGCGACAGAACAACACATACCTGTAACTCTACTTTCTGTACGGAATGGCTACCCTTACAGAGCAGGATTGAATACCAAACATGTATCCTCGGGGAAAAGACCCTGCTCAGCCTAACTGCAGCCGGGCTACAAAGACTTTTACCCCAACCAACCCTCGCAGTGCACAGGATCCGAAGACAGGAACTACGACTCCACCTGGCTAATACAAACAACTGTAATTGCTACAGTCGATCCATGAACCTCGCATACATCACAGCCCCCACACTCAGACAATAGTCTGGCAGTGGACATACCAAGTGTGCTGATAACTATATTTCCTCTGCATGTACCTTTGGCACATTGCTCCTGGACAATGCCTGAAGGGCTGCTATCTCTCTCTTTTCCACGTACATACCTTGGCACACTGAGCTCTTTTACAATGCCTATCTGGGCAGAACCCATTTGCTGCTGGTGTTATGATCTGTACTACTCCACTGGTTGTACTTGTTAAACAGTGCTGAACATTGCATAATGTAAATGTAAAAATGTAAATGTAATGTAATTAATGTGTAGCTCTGTAACCCAATGAAATGATGTAGAACCTGGTAATGTAATTAATGTATACCTCAGTAACCCTACGAACTGATATGAAACCTTTGTAAACGAGCTGCTTGCTCAAAGGTTGTAATCTGAATCATAAATAAATAAACAGAGAACCTGCTACAGAACACTCCTAATTGTGACACAGAAAATCCATCATGTCTGCCCCCACCTTCTTCATCAGCAAGCTTCAGTCCTAATTAGTATCCCACTGTACCATCCAGTCACAAGATTGTATTGGTTGATTTGCAATTTTTGATGAGGAAAACCACAATAAGCCATGACAGCTTGTTTCAGGAGTGTCCGGGGGTGCGAGAGCAGCAGCTAGATGAGTCTTGGTATGTTTCTTGATGAAGTAACCTCTCTATGGTCCTTTAAACGTCTGTACAAACAATATCTTCTTGGTCTTTGTAAATGTACCTGTTCTACTGGAACCACAATGTAATTGTTCAGTTGCATATCCATACCTGTACCTCTGTCCTATCTTGTGTAATGACCAGGTCACCCCTGTAAATGGTCTCTGTCCAAGGAAGGCATACTGGCGCAGTGGTAGCGCTATCGCTGGAACGCCAATGACCCAGGTTTCTGAATGAGCCTGGATTGTCATTGGGCCGGCCGGAGGAGGCTGACTGAGTGCCCCAGAAGGATGCTCGCCATCTCGGGAGGGAGGGCTCTGGTCTCTGCCACAGTACTGCCACCTAGGTGACCACAGGTGGTGGTGGTGCAGGCAGCCAGTCAGGATCAGGAAGGTTGGATGCTGGTGCGCTCAAGGCACATGTGGCAAGCACTGGCGCATGTGCGTGGAAGAGTGCTCTATGGGCATCACGGGGAATTGGGGCAGAAAACTGGAAACACCCCGACTGCAGCAAGATGAGACCCCTCTCACCACTGACCAAGGTCCTCTCATGGCACCGGACTCTAACTCTGTTGCAGATACAGTTCCTCTCCAGTGGCCCCGATCCTGGGTGGGGGTGGGGGTAAGCCAGGGAGGAACATGGGAGAAGGGCTGGGTGAGCAGTAGGGACCAGTGGTGAGCAGGTCAGAAGTGCAGCGGAAAAGTGCAATAAATAAAAAATAAAAATATGGGTCTTTTCCCAGTGGCTTCCAGCCAGCTGCCAAATTCTAAATCAATAAATGAATACGACTGAGGAAGGTTAAGAAAAGCTGAGGAAACTGGCCCAGTGTTGTGGAGGGCTAAGGCATTGACCGACTTACTTCCTGTCATGCCCGCGACTCAGGAACGAGCATGGGTTGCTGGAGGTCAGCAGGGGGGATAGGATTGAGCATCCCAGAGACTACTTTCCTCTCCTGGGGAGGTGGCCAGTTAGCTTGGTCTTTGACTGCCACCAGGTGGAGGTCTGGTGGTAGTGCTGGCAGTGAGTGGCTCCGACAGGCAGGGCCAGGGTTCTGCAGGATGTGCATGCCCCATCTGCATGTACTGACGGCAGCTGAGGCAGGGAAGGGAGAAACACAAAAGTGGGAGGATGAGCTTACGAAGCCCTGCCCCTTCCTCATGGTCCACGCCCACTCAGCTCTGGGGAGGACTGGATGTGTCGATCGAGGGAGGGTGGCCCTCCTTCCTGGCCCAGCCATGGGGGATCCATGGGAGATTTGTCCTCCGGGGTTAAGGAAGGTGAACCATAGTCGTGACAAGGAGGGACAGAGCAGAGAAGTATCCCCATCACCACAGAAGGAAAAAAGCTTTGAGAAAAAAAAAAAGAAAACCTGAGGAGGGTTAGTATGGGGGACTAAGAGAAAAACATGAGGAAGTTGAATGCAAGATGTTTGTGATTTGCTCAGTGTCATATAGTAAGTGGTAGTGGTGGGATTCAAACCTGGGTCTCCAGCTTCATTTCTGTAATGTCTAACAGCTAGATGATGCTGTCTTAAAGTAGATATCACCAATAAATGAAAAAATGAGTTTTTTAATCAGATCCTGTTTTGTACTACAGAGGTTGGAACTTATTCTTAAGGCTTCAAAACTCCTGGTCTCTCATTGACTGAAAACACATTTTCCAACTAGTTACACTTTATCGAGTTGGACAGCAGTACTAAGCTTGCCAGCACTAAAGGCACTCTTAGTATGCAACTGATGGCGCTTCTGAGGATCATGGTTCTTGGCGCAATCACTTTCCGAAAAATAACACGCTGGTGATGTGTGTGGACGCATGCACACACACTCCCACAGCATACACTGCAAATGTAGCATAAAATCAAGGCTAATTGAGGTTTGTATAACGCCTTCTATTAAACTGTCGCTGGGCGCGCTGCCACTTAATGCTTACGGAGGGTTAAATGCATTGCCTGCTCAGACTTAAATGTGGCGTGAAATGTGAAGATGAGCTTGCTTTTCACCTCCAAATGGTTAGTGATTATAATTTTTGTGTACAGTCGAATGAAGATGCAGCCTGTCTCATGTTCACGCTATGAACTCTGTATTGTCTTGACACTTTGCAGAAGGATCCACTGGTTGAGTTTTGACACTCTGCAGTCAGTGAAAAGCTTCCCAGTGCTTAAAAAGAACCTTTCTTGGTTTCTCAATAATGCTTAAACAAAAAAGAGGAAGTTCCTTTACCTCAGTGGAAGTTCCTCTGTGGCACTTGTTTAATTTTTAAACAGCCCCCAAAGAAGGGAAAGGAAGGGATCATAATTTGCCCGAGGGCCTAGCTGCACAATCCTTTTCCACTTCCTACTAGCCTACCCGCCCCCCATGCGCTGATGTTTTATGACACCTGTATAGGGAGAGCACAGACAGGTGCGCCATTGAAATCTAGGGAGTGTCAGTTTCAAATATTGTTTTTGGCCACTTATGGACATTAGGTTCGGAGCCAGAGGTAAACTAGCAAGGCTCTTATTAGTTGACCTCTGAGCTCCAGTTTTTTTTTTTGAAATTACTATTTTTCTCTCCTTCCTGCCATCCCCAACCCTTCAGGAGCCTCAAGGTAGACATCCCTCTGCCTTTCACCCCGCCCGGCGACCCCGCAGGAATCCTACAGAGCTACGGTTAATTCTCCGTAGCCGGATGGGGCAGAGCCCCTTACCCCAACAATCAACTGCCGGTCCGGGGCCATCGGGCGGCGAAGGCACATCGAGGCACGCCTCCGGAGGCTCCATCTTCCCGCGATGGCAGGCATTTTCCGCTCCTCCCACACCCTACAGCGTAGGACCCCTGACGTCAGGTGCAGAGCGCGGCGTCACGCTATGTCGGCAGCCCTTCCTCAAACATTGGGGCTTTGTACTCCGAGCCTCACTCGAGTCAGACAAGGTTCGGCTATAGCCTTAACCTCCCGGAGTAGGCGAGCTGTCATGGGACGCCAAGCCTAATCTCCCCGGCCGCCCACCAGCGACCGAGTCCGCCTCGAACCCGGGCGGGAGCGGCGTGCGCCCAGAGCCTCAACCTTCAGCGGCCACCGGCCGGCCTCTAGCTCCAGTTTTAATGTGCACTTAACTGGCCAAAACAGTGTTTGGAAATTACGCCCATAAACTTCACGAGCACGCCCAGCACTCTCCCATACAGGTGTCAATAAATGTCAGAGCGCAGAGGGGCGGAGCAGTTCAGTAGTAGGAAGTGAAAGGATCATGCGCTAGCCTCAGTGGCAAATTACGATCCTTTCCTTCGGGGTTAAAAATTAAACAAATGCAACAGGGGAACGCCTCTTTGTTGTACAGTTCAAGAAAGATTAATTATAAAACACCTGTGTGTATTAGTGAACACAATTACATCACAGTTTTAGTTTTGAAGTTTTTAAGGAAAACTCTCATTATCTAAACTTCCCACTGAAGCTTTAGCCCGTGCGCCGATTAAGCTTTTTTTAGGCGTGAAAGCATTTTTTTTTAGCATGTCTACTTACAGAAATGTAATTTTGAAAACTCTGCACTTTCCAAGCATGGCGGATGGCGCAGCTCCATTTCAGCTGAAGTTCGGCACTGCATCGCTTGCCCCAGTACAGTCAAGGCCCCTGGGATTCAGTGGTTCCACAGCCGCAGAAGTACTCCCAGTGAAACATGGCACCATACTGCTCATTAGCTGTAGTGCCATGCAATCACTGCACTTGGCAATCATTCATACAAATATAGACATTTTCCCTTGTGCCTGGCTCCTTTCCTCCTTGTTTATCCTGAAGCCTGCCTCTTTGCTCAACAAGTGATGTCATTGATCACATTATATGTCAGCCAAAGGCAGGACTGCATTCTACCACAGAAGCAAATAATTTATGCAGCAGCAATGAACAAATACCACTACCACAGAAGCCTGGGGGCCTAAGCGCTGAAATCAGGGCAGAAGTGCTGTAGAGAACTAGGACCTTACTTAGATCTGCTTCTAATAAATCATTGGGCTTTACTGTACCCAGGATTCGAACTAGGACAGGCCAGTCAACCTTTGTTATGCAGTCCTTCTTCTTGGAGCCATCTGGATTTGACACTTATTGAACAGCCCCTAAAGACTAGAACTTTTTTCACTAGGCCACATGCTGGCGCAGTAGCAGAACATCGCACTCCTGTGCCAGCAAATCGGGTTCAGGAACAGCCCCATGACGCTGGCAGTTGGGCGATTGGCTGGGAGGAGCACGGCTCAGCATGGGAAGGAATGGTGGTGTGTTTTGCTGCAGCAGTGACCCCATTAATGGAAGGTCAGGGAGCCTGCTCTGCTGTCAGGGCCCTGCTGCATTCCCACTTGAGGTAGGGAGAGGGAGAAAATGGTCAATAAAATGGCAGCCTCCAGAGTGAGGACTGGCACCCTGACAGCGTCAGACCTCCCATCTCCTGCTGCTGTCATTAGACTGTATGCCATGAAAAGGTGGAAGAACAATGTAGAGCTAAGCACCACTGCACTTAGCCACATAAAACAAATACATTTGTGCATATGTAACCCCAGGGTGCCACTATCCCAAGGGGCTACTACCTGCCTGTTTGATCACGGACAGGTTGAGGGGCCTAGGTCCTAAGGCAGGTGCCTCCACCCAGAGGTCAGGGTTTGTAGTGGTTAGACTAGCTTGTCACAGCCCCTGGGACACCGAGACCCACTTTTATTCCCTCTAGTGGCTCACATAGTACCCTGGAGTTACAGCCCCAATACCCCACGATACACACTGTTCACTCATACAGATACCACTTACCCTCAAGACTGATTCTGGCAGCACGTCTCTGAGGACCCACTGTAAAGTAAGGTTAAACAACACACACGGCAACACACAATACTGTTTCCATAACTACCAACACCACAGTAGTACACAGTATAACAACAACAAATCTGATTTATTTAGGGACAGTAACACAGAGGGGAAATCAGGTTAATTAGTGGCATTAAATCACAGTACTGTGCACACATAGGGTCTGAAAAGTCACACTCTGGGTACCCACGTTTGAGGGGGGGTTAGTCAGGTCTGTTGTCCAGGGTTGCCGGCAGGTGCAGATGGATAGGCCCTGTAGAAGAAAATATATGCACAATACCTAATTGTAATCCGAGCCAGATGGCATCAGTCCATGAAGCAGTAAAACAACAAGAATTAGATGACACACTTGTGATTGAAAACAGGCTGCAGGGCAATACCCCAATTTGTACTCACAATACCCAAGCTGAGAACCGGATGGTGGATGTTCTTCTGGATTGTCAGAAACAACAGGGCATGGAGACAAGGTCCTTGTGACTGGTCCTCACTGCAGTTGATAGCAAACTGATTTAGTCTGAGACAAGCTGGGGTTTGCTTCCGAGCTTCAACACACAGCACACAGTACAGGGGATTGGAAATAGCGATTCCCCACAAGCACTACATACATTCATATGTAAAAGGAAAGTACTATACCAGGCAGGCTGCTCCTCAATCCCGATCGCACTTACTGCAAAATACCCGGTACACACACAGCAGCTTCAGTTCCTGACAGACCCGAGCGGATTCAGCAATTTCTCCAGTCTTCTACAGGGTGAGCCTGGTTTCCACACTTGGTGCTTTTTCTCCTCACAACTTGGATTCAGTCCAAATTGGCACCCACAGCGGCTGCAGGCCAAACTCAGGGCCTCACACGTGAAATTATACACCGCAGAAGCACAGAACTCCTTCTCTCTTCACTATCACAACTGATCTGATCTTTCCAGTCACAGAGCAGGGCATTTCTTTAGCTCCACACCATTCTGTTGGCTGGTTCAGCTGTCACCACAATAAGACTCCCTCTGCTGGCGGAAAAAATGCGCCAAGGTCAAAACTACATTTCCCAGAGTCACTGCCCATACAATCCCCTTGTGGCTGGCTCAAAATTAAGAGTCCAAGTTCTGATTCGTCCACAGGCTCCATTTAGGCTCTTAAACCCAACTGGTCCAGCACAGCAGTTTAGGTCGAAAATGGAGGGTAACACACACAGAGTCCCAGCTGCAATAAAGACATGCTAGACAAACTACAATTTTGCTAATGCTTTAAATGATTACAAGCAAACAGTTACAGCTTTCAGATGGGCTCCCTTTGCACTTCCAGTGACCGCAAAATGGAGCGATTACTCCGCAGCTCAGACGGATTCAACATTAAATACACAGTCTCTCATACAAACTAAGTCTGCAAGCAGACAGCTCTTAAAGAGACAGTATGTGGAGGCTCAAATAGCATCACTTGCAACCACATTTAAGCAGCTCAGATGCCAAACACCACCCAGACTTGGAGCATTCAGGCAAGCTCCTGAAGACTTTTTGGAACCCCCATTTGCAGGGGGTTACACCTATAGACTAACTTCAATACGTACTAGAGAGAATTCCCCAGAAATGTCACTCTTGCTTTTTTTTGAACACCTGACACTCTGGCAAATACACAAATGAGACCATGGCTGCCTGATGGAGAGGCTATAGCTACAGTAGGCTTAACGTCACTCATGTTCTGAGTCTTAGACTGGGCCATTTTGGCGAGAGGTGATGGAGAGTTGGAAGAGATATGTGGCTGTCCCGATAAAATAACACCATCACTCCTTCTGTTAGCAGTCCCACCAGAAGGTAACACATTAAGCCACATGAGCTACCATAATATTGATTTCAACCTTGCTGCCAAAAAACTATTACAAAGGTTTGGCATATGAATAAAAATCCACCTTGAAGGCTGGAGAATCATAATAACTGAAATATATTATTTGGAATGCATGACACATGCCTAGCAGGACAGGATCCCTGTCTGAGATCAGATGGCAGCCTGGGTCAATCGTCAACTCATGCATTATCCTGATTTTGTACCATAGGGTCGCTGCGATCCATCCTATTCCCATTACTAAATTTAAATAGCTCACCTAGGTCTAATTCTTTCTCGCATGTGACTATTTTCTCGCTTTGCAGGTCACCTGTTTCTTGGCTTCTGTTTCTAATTCTCTAAATACTTGGGGATAGTATACAACAAAATATAGTTACCAACCTGGACCTGGTTGCCATAACGGAGACTTGGTGGACGGAAACTCACGCCTGGGAAGTGGTTATCCTAGGTACAGCTTTTTTATAAAGGATAGGACAGGGAAAAGGGGACTATATGTAAAGGATGGGATAAAGGCGACAGAAGGGCAGGTAAGTCTGGGATCAGTGGAGGTCCTGTGGCTAATGTTGGTCAAGCAGACTGAGAGGCAATACGCTTGGAGTGGTTTACAGGCCATCAAATCAAGGGAGGAAGTGGACGAGGAGTTAATGAAGGTGGTACAAAAGATGGCAAGTAAGGGGAACTTCTGCTGGTAGAGGATTTTAATCTCCCTGATGTGGACTGGGAGATTCCAGCAGTAACATCGGCAAAGAGTAGGGGATACTGGAATCCATGCAGGAAGCACTCCAACAACTGGTCAGAGAACCGACTAGGGGCGGGCTACACTGATTAATACAGACAAATGGGGACAGTGTGGCGAGGGTCTCAGTGGAGGAAAATCTGGGGCAAGTGACCACAGAGTAGTTAGGTTCAGAAAGGACAGGGACTTAGTGAGTCGAATCCACTACTAAGGTGCTGGATTTCATCGGGCAGATTTCAATAAATGAGGGAGATTTCAGGAAAAATGGAAGGCAAGGAAAAGCTGGGACACATGGAAGAACTGTGGGGGCAATAAAGGAGGAATTTTGAGGACGCTGATCAGTGCATTAGAAAAGTGGGCAAGAGCAAATGAGAAAGCAGGCCACTTTGGTTCTCTAAGGAGGTGGTAAGGGCAATGGGGAGAAAAGGGTGCTTTCAGGGCATACAAAATAACACAGGAAAGGGAGGCATACAGGGAAAAGCTTTAGGTGGCAGAGCAGACAGTCATGAGGGTGAAGGCAAATACAGAGGAGAGGATAGTGAAAAGACCAGCAGGGAGACAAAACGTTCTTCCAATATATCAGTGAGAAAAGAAAGAACAAGCAGGGTATAATGAGACTTAAAGGGGAGGGGGAGCTCTGATTGAGAGGGATGAGGAAAAAGCAGACTTGCTAAACAGGTACTTCTGCTCAGTTTTCACAGTTGAAAAGGAGGGAGAGGACTGAGTTGTGGGTGAAGGACACGGAGGCTAGGAGGTGAACACTAACCCTTTCAAGGAGAGTAGGGTATTCATAGAATCATAGAATGTTGTCAGCAGAAAAGGACGCCAGTGGCCCATTAAGTCTGTCCCCCGGTATTTTTTTTATTTACTATTTATTTTTTGTCCCTGCACATTCTCTCTCAAGTCCTCTCTCTGAACCTCCATGCATCTCAGGTAACTCTGAGAGGACCGTGAGTCCACTCCTAAGGTGCGACTGCTCCACTTACCTCTAGAGTCCCAGATGACCTTCCAGGCAGGGCGGAGGAAACTCCTACTAACCTCCCTGAATTTCATGGGAGCACGCACAGTAGAGTCTGCCCCAGTTCCTCTGTGGACATGGTGCTGAGGGTTCACACCTGGACCGTGAGCAGGGTGTTTCCTTGTTCTGGTCCTGCCCCTCTGGCATTGTCACTCGAGGAGGACCAATGAGATGGGGTGTGCTGAGACGTGCCTCCGCTCAGGTCCCCGGCTGATGCCAGCCCTCCCCTACTGTCTGCTTCCCCGACTGCACTGGCACCACCTGTAGTCACCCAGGTGGTGGCAGCAGCAAGGTGTGCAGCCTACCTCCTCGGAGAGGGAGCGGCACTCGATCCTCACACCCGGCCAGCTCTCCAACAGCCCGAGCTCGCTACCAAACCCAGGTTGTTGGCATCGCAACGTGTAGCGCATTGCTGTGCTTAAGGGCCAGCCCCCCCCATATTTATATCTCCATCCCTCCCTGCCCTCTTTTCCCCAGCCAACTCTTAAATCTGACCCATGCCTCTCTTGAACCCCCCTCACTGTTTCAGCTCCCACCACTTCCTCCGGTAGCCTGTTCCAGGAATCCACCACCCTTTGGTGAAGTAATGTGCCCTTAAACTACCCCTGACTTCCCCAACCTCAGACTGTGGCCCTAGTTCTATCCATGTATTTTCTCTGAAGATGCTCCCTCCTTGTTCTGTTTATCCCTTTACATACTTGACTGTTTCAATCATGTCTCTGCTCTCCTTATGGTATCCAGTGAGTACAGGTCCAACTCCTACAGCCTCTGCTCATAGGACAGCCGATGCATGCCTAGCAGCATCTTAGTAGCCCTCCACTGGGCCCTCTCCACTGCATCAATATCCTTATGCAGGTGCGGTTTCCAGAAGTGAACCCCATACTCCAAGTGTGGCCTTACATGGACTTGTATAGGAGCATAAGTACCTCCTCTTCTACTGTTATACTCCTCCCTATGCATGCCAGCTCCATTTGCCCTGCCTACAGCTTTCCTGCACTGGTTCCTCACCTTCAGGTCCTCCGAAATTATAATCCCAGGTCCCTCTCCTACTTTAACTTTTTAATTCCTCTGCCCTAGCATGTACTTGCCTGCAGGTTATTATGCCCCATGCATCTCTGAACACTTCTTGGCATTAAAACTCAGTTGCCATAATTCTGACCACTCTCTAATTGCCCCAGGTCTCCCCTCATTGCCTCCATCCCCACCCCATGATGTCCACCTTGTTGCAAATCTTTGTGTCGTCCGCAAACAGGCACCCCTTCTCCTCCTGTCCCTCAGCTATGTCTGTGATAAATATATTGAACATTAAGGACCTAGCACTGACCCCTGGGGCACCCTCATCACCCTTCCTTCACTGGAGTACACCCATTTGCTACTACTACCCTCTGGTTTCTGTCTCTCAGCCAATTTTCTACCCGCTTTGTTATTTTCAGCACCACCCCCATGTTCTCCAGCTTGCTGACCACCCTTCTATGAGGAACGGAGTCAAATACCTTCCTGAAATCCAGGAGACTGCATCCACTGCCCCTCACTGGTCCACCACCCTTGTTACCCAGTCAAAATTCTATGAGGTTCATCTGGCATGACCTCCCTGCAGTGAAGAAATGCTGCCTCCCATCCTACAGCTCTCTTCTTCTAGGTACCTGGCCACCTCTCCTTGACCAGTGCTTCCACTTACCCATCACCGATGTGAGGCTGACCGGATGATAGTTCCCCACCTCTTTCTTGCTGCCACCTTTATGGAACAGCACTACATCTACCCTCCTCCAATCCCAGGCACCTGCCCAGAGTCCAGGGACAAGTTCAACAACCTTGCAATGGAGCCACCAGTTCTCCCTCAACTCCTGGAGCACTTAGGATGTAGGGCATCCGCCCAGTATTGGAGGAATTAGCTACGTTAAGGGTGGACGGGGTAATCGGTCCGGATGCCCTACATCCCAGGAGCTTAGGGAGGAGCTGGTCGCATCACTAACGAGGCTGTGTAACCTGTCATTGGACATAGAGAGAGTTCCAAGGGACTGGAAGAGGACAGATGGGTGCCACTGCACAAGAATGGAGGAAAGGAGGAGCCAAGTAACTATCACCCAGTAAGTTTTACCTCAGTGGTGGGTAAGCTTTATGGAGGCACTCCTACAAGGGAAGGTTAGTAAAGTACCTGGCAGATGATGGTCTACAAGACGACAGTCAACATGGGTCCATGGAGGAAGGTTATGCCAGACAAACCTGATCAATTTTCAACTGGGTGAGCGGTGAGTGATCAGGGAGGGAGGGTGGATGTAGCCTATCTGGACTTTAATAAGGCCTTTAACACCGTCCCTCACATGAGACTGGTGAAAAGTTTGGTGGTTTAGGGTGGGAAGAAAATAACAAATTGGGTGGAACACTGGTTTGGGACAGTGGTCAAAGGTAGTTGTCAGTGAGTTCACTCCAGGGAGGAAAGAGGGTGACAAGTGGGGTACCACAGGGTCAGTACTGGTGCCGATACTGTTTAACATTTACAATGGAGATATGGCAGAGGGACTAAATGGAAGGACAATAATTTAGTGGACAATACAAAGATCTGCAATAGGTGGACACACCAGGGGTGGAGCAAATGAGAGAGGACCTAATAAAACTGGAGAGGTGGTTGAGAGGTGGCACTGAGATTTAATGCAAAGAATGCAAAATAATGCACATAGGGCACTAGAGTCCAAAGGTCACTTACACACTGGGAGGGAGGAAGTTCTGGTAATAGAGCAGAGAGGGATCTCGTGCAACAAGGTGGTGGGAAGGCAAATGGAATGCTAGCATGCATAGGGAGGGGTATTACAAGTATGAGAAGAGAGGTGATCATGCCACTGTACAGGTCCATGATTCATCCACACCTGGAGTATGCGGTACAATTCTGGAGACCTCACCTACAAAGAGACATAGATAGGGTGGAGAGTCCAGAGGAGGATGACCAAAGTGGTGTAGGGCATGCACAAGAGGACATATGAAAAGAGAATGAAGGAGCTCAACATGTATTCCCGGAAACAGGAGGAGAGGGGATATAATTGAAATTTTAAATACCTAAAGGGAATAAACAAGGTGAGGAAGGAGCATCTTCAAGAGGAAAGAAACCACAAAACTAGGGACACCGCCTAAAACTGGAGGGTGAAAACTCAAAAGAAAATAGGAGGGTCATTCCTTTACAGAGAGGGTGGTGGGCCTATGGAATAGGCTACCGGAGGAGCATGGTGGAGGCAAAAATCAGTGGGGGAGTTCAAGAGGGCATGGGATAACTATATGGGTTTAAGCAAAAAGGAGGGACAAGTACCCTTGAAGGGAAAATGGGGACTGGAAGCTACATGGGGAGTTGGGCACAGGGTGGGGAGTAAGGTGAAAGGGTCAGAGATATCTATGGGGATGGGGCAGACTAGATGGGCCGATTGGTCCTTTTCACTGACACATTTCTATGTTTCTAGTTCCTTCTCCAGTGCTAGCATAGCTCAGGTTTAAAAGACAATATTTATTACATTCCTAAGAACAGAATTATAATGGCACCATAACTCATTTTGCCAGTTTCTCAGTACTTATAGATTATATGTTGGGATATTACCAAATAATTAGATTGTCCCCCCTTTTTTTTCTCTCTTTCTTTTGCATATATTGATCTAAAATAACCTGCATTCTATGCTGCTTTCCATTTCTCCTGTTAATTGACTTTAGGAATATGAAGGAGAATCATTCCTATTAAATTGTCCGAATGGACACTACCTCATGTGTTTACATTGTTACAATTGTTTGCATCTTGTATATTTTATCAGAGCAATCTATGTACTGTTCTTACAAAAATTAATAAAAACAAAGTTTAAAAGAAAGAAAGGGTGGGGAACAGCCCTCCCTCCTGGCCCCGTCATGGAGGGAAAAGTCACTGGGGCCTCAGAAGCTGGTAAGGAAGTGACAGGGTCAGTGGGTCACCTGGGGTTTGAAGCCTGATGTGGGTGACTAGCCTGGAAGATGCAAAGCTCTTGCTGACAAATACAGTGTATTTCTGGAGTTAAATGGGAAATGCCAGTTCGCATTTCTAAACCAAACAGAAACTCAGTTCATGAAAATGAAATACGAAGACAGGGTGGTGTAACGTTTGCAGCCCTAAGCTGTGACAGAGGAGATTCAGTTTGAATTTACCGCAGATTTGATTCAGTTTGAATTTATTTAAAAGACACACACTGCAATCACTTTGAATGGGTAGGTCTATGTGCAGTACAAGTATGAAAAAATTAAATTACATCACATATAAATCAATAAATCATCAATCAGGTATTATCGCACAGTAGTCAAAACACAAATCCCTAATACAAAACAGCTAAAAACAAAACATAAATACATTTCCACACTAAGTCATCAGTTACAATATCACATATTTCATAGTTATGTGCAACACAGACTTTTGGACTATTGGCTATTAGAGATAGGGGCTAACTGTGTGACCTTGAGCAAGTCTTATAGACAGACACACGCATACATACATAACATACATACATATGTGCATAACATACTAGCATACATAACATACATATATACACACAAACATACATACATGCATACACACACATAACATACATACATACATGCATAACATACAAAGATACATATATACAGACAGATAGGTAGGTAGGTTGGTAGGAAGGAATAGTACTCTCTTCTTCCACAGCCCCCCTTTCTCTTTTATTTCTCTGTCTCTGTCCCATACTTCCTCCTTCTCGTACCTGTGCACTGAGACAGACAGATGCCTATGGCAACAGGACTGCCTTTATTGTGACCTTACTAAGAGTGATACCCAGCTGCCCAGGGCATGCATGTCTTCTCAGTAGGAATACATTTCTTTCAAGTGTCCATTTTTCTGGTTTCTCTTCTCTCCCCATTGGGTGAGTGGTCTGTGAGAAGGGGCCTGCTCTGTCAGTCGCAGCCACTCACTGCCCTGGCTGCTATTTGAACAGCGACACTCAACATACATGGCTGGACTGATATTGCCTGCAGTTATGTCACCTGACAGCTGGTCAGTACCCCTTTAAGAGATGCCTTTCAGATCTCTACAGGAGGCTGTGGTGAATCTCATGGCTCGTTCATTCTGACAACAGCGCAGGGACATTTCGTGCCAGCTTTAGTTTTATACAGGAGAGAGAGAAGTGAGTGCTTAGGGAATTGTTGAAAAGTTTGCTCATGCAGATGTTAGTGGTGATTCACTGTTGCCTGCTCAATAAAGCGGTGAACCATAACCTCTGCTGGCCGCCTAATAAAGCAGTGAACCATAACCTATGCTTGCCAGCCATTCCAACAGTCATGGACTCAGAAATGGACTAACAGGGATGGTTTATCACTAGTAAAGACAAGTGAGATTCTTGTCATTTCAACTGAGGAACAGATTACAGAAATCTCTGGGGAGACGTGCAGTCCCCAGCACCATGCTGCAGGCACAGAGGTCTTGCAGTGAGAAATCCACATACTGAAGGATAAACATGACAGGGTGACAGATCAAAGAAAATCAACCCACAGGGAGAGTCTGCCTTCCAAAATGGATTCTGGTCTCTGCTGCCTTTGTTGGGTTGCAGTGTCCGTCAACCTAGAAGGAAAGGGCTGCAAGTAAAACAATAAGAGTCTGGTTTGGTGGTGGCGGTTGGGGGATGGGATAGTCTGTAGACTGGTTACCAGAAGTCTTGTATAGACAGAGGCTGTCCTAAAGTAGGTAGCCATCTCCTGATGGGAGAGTACGCAAACCTTCACCCATCATTTAGTATCAGAGAGGTCTTTTGCCTCAGAGGACCTGTTTGCCATTCAGTCCCCATGACCACCTTACAGGAAGATGTGGCTATGGAGGTTGGCAGCTATTAAAGCACAGTTCTGAGACTGGGTGGGTGTTACGAGTGCAGTTTTATTTATTTATTTATTTATTTATTTATTTAGTTAAACATCAGTTTAGAAACCTTTGAGCCAGAGGCTCATTTACAAAGGTACTCGTCACAAAGAGGACATCAGAACAGTAGTACAAGGGACATAGTACTTACAAACAAAAAAGTTACAGTTCAATTACAATTTTGTTTCAATAGAATACAATCTCCAACTAAGCAAAAGATAACAAAAGGTGCAAAACTTATGGTCGGGAGAGCTGGTGGGAGTAGAAGGGAGGAGATAGGGAGGAGGAATTAGTAGGGAAAGGAAGGGGGGGGCCAGTGAGCATTGTCAAACAGAGTATATATATATATTTTTTTACACAGGCTAGCGGCAGCGATTTGCGAGAGCTACGTGGAGTTTCTGAGCCTGGGCTTAAAGCAAGCTAAAGTTAGTGAGTTTGAGACACTGGCAGGGAGGGAGTTATACCAGTGGGCGACGGTGAGGAATGCCCTCTGACCTTGAGAGGTCCTGGCTCGGAATAACTGGGTAGCTCTTGACCCAGGCTGCCGTGATCAGGAGTCAGTGCAGTGCGTGAATGGAGTTAGATAGCCTATGGGGGATAGGCCACGCAGGCTTAAAGGTGAGCTGCCAATGTCTGATACATGAGTCGCTCTTCCAGGTTGAGTAGGGTAGCCAGGGTGTGCGCTCACATGTGTGAGTGAGTCTGGGAGCACCAGTGATAAGTCTGCAGGCCTTATTAACTGTGAGGCAAACCTTGTTGAGGGCAGTCTGATCTGCTGAGCCATAGACCGGAAGGCCATAGTCAATGAGAGACATGACAGAGGAGGTGACAGCCAGGCGGAGGGCATCAGGAGGGAGGCATTTCTTGTGCCGGTAAAGAATGCCTAGCCGTGAGTTGGCGACAGAATTTAGGGCAGATATATGTCCATGGAATGAAAGTGCAGGGTCAAGGTTATACCAAGATATTTATAGGACTGCACCTGGTCAATGACGAGATTGGGTGTGGAGTGGACAGCTAAGGGAAACTTGATGTACTTATTTTTGGGGTGGGAGAAGAGCATCGTTTTGTTTTCTTAAGGTTGACAATGTCGGTGCCTCAGTGAACCAGGTAGCTGCAGAGTCAAAGACTAGTTGGAGGGAGTTCTGTAGCAGCATGGGGTCATTGTGGAGGCAACGAAAACAGCATCATCAGCATAGAGAAGCATCTTACCCGCATAACTGCTGGGTAGGGAGTTAAGAAAGAGTGAGAATAGTAGGGGTCCAAGAATTGAGCCCTGCGGTACCCCAGAGCGAATGAGGCATGTTTCAGAGAGAGTACCATTGACTTTCACACATTGGGAGCAGGCGGAGAGATAGCTGGTGCACCAGGAACAGGTCCTGAGGCAAAGCCTCATTAGGTCGAGGGTGGAGAGCAAAAGAGGATGCTAAACGGTATTGAATGCTTTAGACAGGTCAATGAATATAGCACCAGCCAGGGCACCAGAGTCCAAGGAGGCATGGAGGAAGTTGGAAAATTCCAGGAGTGCTGTATTGGTACACTATGACCTACTCTGAACCCGTGTTGTTCAGGGCAGAGAATATTGTACTTACAGAGGTAGTCAGAGACTTGGGACGCCACAATTTTCTCTAACGCCTAGAGAGGGGAGAGGATTGAGATGGGTCGTAGTTACCCGGAAGAGTCCTGTCACCACCTTTATGGACAGGGGTAACTGTGGCAATCTTCCAGGCAGAGGGAATTGTCCGAGACAGAGTGATTTGTTGAAAATGCACGTAATAGGTAAGGACCTGATCCAGGACCTCGACGTAGGCAGGGATCAAGTGAGTCATTACCGATGGTGTTACCTTTTAGGGCTTTTTAGCAAGTAACGCCTAGCTTCTTGCACATGGTGACACGCAGGTGGAAAGAGGGGCGGGTATGGGTGGTGGTACAGATGGAGGAGGTGGACTGTAAAAGTTACCAGGAAGTACTGAGCTAAGGTCGGTAAAGGAGTTATTGAGGTGGGTGGCAATGAGGGCAGGGCAGAGGAGACGGTACCATTGATGTTGAGAACAGAAGGAGAGGGGACTGGGAGTGACCATTCAGTTGCTTGATGTTGTCCCAGAAGCACCTGGGGTTCCCCAGGAGGAGGTAAGAGAGCTTGGTAGTATTCCGCCTTGGCTTCTAGGATGGCCCAGGTGCACTGGCTGTGGGCGGCAGCATGGGACTGCCTGTCAGCTGAACGGCCAGTAGCAACAGCAAGGTGCCAAGATTGTCGCGTTGCTTAAGTTGCCACAGTAGGGCAGGGTGATCCAAGGGGCATGTTTCACTTTGGACCTCCTAGCAGTTATGGGAGCAAAGATATCACAGGCAAAGTTGAAAGTGCTTACAAAGAAGGCCAGGGCCAAGTCAATGTTGGTTGCCCCTCGTCAGAGGGGACCAATCAGTGTGGGCAAGAAGCGTGCTTAAGGCCTATGAGTCCCAGGCCTGGGCCGCCTTCAAGAGGTGGTTTTGACCGGGATGAGGGCCGAGGGGTTTCCCAGTTGAAAAGCACAGGGAGTGGTCACTGAGGCAGTCAGGGAGGATTTGGATGTTGTGGATGCGGATTGGCCTGTTGGTGAGGACCACATCCAGGAGGGTGCTTGTCCCCCAGGGTTTTTCTAGTAGGCTGTGTGACCAGTTGAGTTAGGTCAATTGAATCGAAGCCTCACGGTGGAGGAGGACGAGGGGCAGAGCCAGTTTATATTCAAGTTGCCCACCAAGATTTGGTCCGACAAGTTGGGTAGGGAGGTGAGGTAGTCAATTAGTGGGCCCAGGGCCTGGGATTGGTTCTTGGGGGTATGTAGGCTACGGTTAGGAATAAACAGTTAAACAGTTGAGGATGGGAGCAGAGACAAGGAAAGGGAAGGGATAATTCTGGTGATCAGTGGGAGGAGGGAGTACAGGAAAGGGGAGGGAGGAGGAAGGGATCGAGAGAGAAGTGGGAGGGAAGGATCATTTTGGTGATCAATAAGGAGGAAGATTTTGGTAGATGGGAAGGCCCTTGGTGGCCTTTTCCCAGTAAGAAACTTTTTAAAACTTTCATCTGGCTTCTTATTTCACAGGTATCCACCCTTCTAATACACTTTGGCTGTTTGTTTTGGCAGGAGAAACAATGTCTTACAGTTTACGATCATTGTAGCCTTGTATTACCCCACCTCACAATTACTGCTGCCCATGTCTCGCGTTTCTAGTCATTCAGTTCTCGGGGGGTGTCTTCTTATGGTCCTTACCACAACTGCCTCTTTGTTCTGGGACTCCACCTACTATCCGGGCTCTTCCTTCCTTATCGAGACTCTTGGACCTCCAGTGCAAGGACCACCCTGGCTTGCTCCCCAAGGCAGGGTACTCCATTCAGCCTGACCAGGGCCTAGTTGGGACAAGTAGATGGATCACACCAAGCACAGTGCCGAGAGAGCAAGTAGACATTCTAGCTGAGCATGGATGACTTTCTGACGTAGCATCATCTTGCGGCCAGTAAGGCTTTTCTTATTAATTTTGAGTCCTGTCCGATCTCACCATCATTATGTAGGTGTCGCCATGACTGTCGGGGGGCTGGCAGCGCATTGTTGCCCATGCCACCAGCAGCACCTCAACCACACTACCCCAGATGTCATTCAATGAGTGGTGCCCAAGCCACCCATCCCCTAGGAGGAGAGAGTCTGCATGGATGCTCACAGCCCTCCCTGCTGGTCTCCTTTGTAATGCCCCGGACTCGGAGTACAAAGCACCATGGAGCCAGTTATGATGTCAGTTCTACCAACCTGCTCCAATGCTTGTGCAGCACTGGGTGCTCAGTCACCCCTTTGCACCACTAACACAGCCATGCTATGTAACTTCAAATCCCACCCTGCTTCATGGAGATGGCCAGTGCTGGCCCATTCTGGGCACATGTTAACGAAAATATCGTCAGGGACAGAGGGACCAGGTAGCCATTAGAGTATTATGACCCTTATGAACATCAAGCTGTTCTGCAATATACTCTGCAAGGCATCCAAGTCATGTTTCTAATTGATTTTCTTTCTAATCCGCAATAGGCAGGAAGTGTGTTTCTGTTTAATCCAGTTGACATTTCAGAAGGTTCATGTTTGAAGGATTCCCTCTGGATGGCCAGTGTGGGTTTGCTTTGCAATAAGCTGTCCTTCTAACACTTAAGAGTTTCAGATTAATGATTTAATAATGGAGTGTGTGTGTGTGTGTTGTGTGTGTGTTCTGCCCATGCCAGGAGTATACTCAGTAATTTCTGATTTGTGGTTGCTGTCTCCCATCCCCTCAAACCCATATATTAGGAAATGATATATGAATAAATCATGGGTAGTGTGTGTAACAAGAATGTTACACACACCTAAGGTGTTGACGTTACATAAACCCCAAGAGCAAAGCTCAAGGGGTTTATACAAGCATCCAACCCAAGAGTGTGTGTAAATTCAAGTTTTATACACCACCCCATGTTTTATTTTATATAATGGCTGAGTTACTTTTTTCACCACAGCACTTATATAAAATAGCAGCTTTTGGTGTCTGATAGAAGACAGTATAGCGCAGCCACAGTCTGGCTCGCAGTTTTCTCATAGGAAGAGCAGCGTGTGTTCACCGCTATAACAGCTGGTTATAACAGTGAATTACAACCAGCTTTTCCTCTAGAAAAAAAAAAAAGTGACTCAGTTATTATATATGGAATAATGCATGGGTGGTGTGTTTAACATGATTTTACACACACCCTGAGGTGTTGGATGCTACATAAACCCGAACGAGCTCAAGGGGTTTATTTAAACATCAACACCGAGAGATTTGTGTAAAATCGTTAAACACACCACCCATGCATTATTTTTATATAATAGCTGGGGAGTGTTTTTCGCCACAGCAATTATATAAAATAAAACAGCCGCAGTCCAGTGTGGATGAAGGGCAGTCCGTGGTCTGTCTGTAGGTCGAGCGGCTGCGAAACCTTTTCTTCTTTTTTTTTTTTTTTTTATGCTCCGAGCGAGCAAAGTGAGTAGCTGGGAGGCAGGTCTTTTTTTTTTTCATTAACTTATCGCCAAATGATACTGCCGGTGTCCTGCGCAAGTGTCCACCCCATATGTGGATAAGAGAGTGGATGCAGGCACATGCATGGAGCATTGGAAACCGCGATGTTCGCTATTATCACCCGCGGTTATAACGGCAAATTATAACCCAGTTTCTGATGGGAGAAAATGCCCTACATATATATTTTATTACTGTTTACAGGATAGCCAGAATGAGATGCAACATCAAGTTTTAGGGGTGTGTGTGTGTGTGTGTGTGTGTGTGTCCAAATGGGGAAGGTCCTGCTTCTACCCACTTTTATCTCAGACAGACTGAATACAAAGGGAAAACTGTTGCAAATTGGCTGGGGACAGATTCTGGAGGGATGCAAGGAGGTACTACTTACAAACATACGAAGAAGCCAGCAGAAGAAGGTCATTTGGTCTATTTAGTCTGCTCGTGTTGCACGGTCCACAGCTTGAGTTACTGTCCTGACCTCCCCCATGATCCTTACCTTCCCCATGCCTATCCCAGCCTCTCTTAAAGCTGCCCACTGTCTTCAACGAGATCACCTCTTCTGGTAGTGCATTCCAAGTGTCCACCTCCTCTCTGTGAAGAAGTGCTTCCTGCCCTCCCTCTTAAACCTCCCACCTCCAGCTTAAGACTGTGCCCCTCGTGTTCTGGCTGCCACTTAGCTTAAAGAGACTCTTCTTATCCACCTTATTTATCCCTTTCAAGTACTTGGTCCCAATCATGTCCCCCTCCCTCCTGTTTTCCAGGGAGCACATGTTCAGTGCCCTCAACCTCTCCTCATATGCCTTACCTTGCTGACCAGCTGTCATATTTGTAGACCTCCACTGGACCTTTTCCAGCAGGTAAATGTCTTTTGAGGTGTGGGCACTAGTATGAACTCCATATTCATGGGAGGAGTAGACTGAATGCTTCATTGCCCAGATGACACATTCTCCTTTCAGCAGCTGGAGAAATGGACAGCTAGATCACTTAGTTTAAAAAGTGTATTTTTTAACATTTCAAATGCTCCTTAAACCGCAGTTACTAACTGGAAATACCAAGTGAGGAATGAATATGACATGGGAGAGCTGAAGTAAGCAAATATACAGCACTGCATACATCAGACTTCCCTTTAAGAAAATGGTAATTTCAGCATTTGACTATGCTGATGTAATCTACAGCACCGCTCCTGCGTCATCCCTCTCCAAGCTTGACACCCACCAAAGTTCCTTCTGTCGCTCTGCCTCCAGCTCCCTCCCTGCACTCATCACTGCGCCCTTTACTTTCCTTAAATATAACTGCACTACCCCATCGTTGTCCAACTCACTGCCTGGCCTTTATTGCCAAATACTGGATGAGTTCACTCCCTCCCCATCTCTCTCTTCCTTCCTCTCCTGCTGCCTCCTCCTCATATCCACTTGCTCCAGGGACTCCCGCTCATTCCCTTGCCCCATTCCCACTCTGCCTCAGGTCTGGCAGCTTTTTCTCGCCTCCCCACTCTGGAACCAGCTCCTCCTGCCACTGGCCATGTCCCTGGCCACTCTCAGCCCTAAAGCAACTGTTTCATTCTTCTGCTCTGCCCCTGCTCTGCTCTGCCTTCCCCAAGTCTCATGACCCCCACTTACCCGGTACCTTTGGGGAATTCTCCCTGCCCCCCCACAGCATTCTTGTTTCTCTTTTCTTGATGGCCTTCCCTGCTTTTGGCCCTTTTTGTAGCACTTTGTTTTACGCCCTCCTTGTACCTTGTTTAATTTATCTTCCGTTTGTTTCGGTCACACACTTATGCGTTTGATCATTGCCTTTATTATTTGCCCTGCCTTTTTGATTACACTGTGCTGCCCCTCTGACTGTACTGTTTTCCCTATTTCCCTGGGTCGCACTTGAAACAAGCTCCGGCTCAGTGTGCCTTTCCGGTTACCTAAGTTTAAATAAATAAAAGTGAGTAAGTTGCTGTGGTGGGATTTGAACCTGGGTCTCCTGGTTCTCAAACACCTCTTCTAACCACTTAGACCACACTGCGTCCCTGGGAATAAAACACTGAGGAATACAGTCCAAGGTAAGCCACGTCAAGGTTGGACGGTGTGGCCTCGGGGGTAGATGGGGACAGGCAGGGTTCGATGATGTATAAGTGACATTTGAAAAATGGGGATTTGGAACGCGTACAATTTGGGACGGACAGACTTGTACAAGATTGTCCATATGTGTGTCTAGTAAGTACACCTGCACACGCCCCACCCAAGCAGCACCTGCTACTGACAAATCAGAACCACCTCTGCCACTGAACTCTGGCCCATCAGTTCTAACAGCTGTGCATGCTGTGCTCTGCTCTGACCATCCCCTTAGTACTGAGAACCCTAGATCTTGTCGCCTCTGCCTTCCCTTCTGTAGGCTGAAGAGTCAGAGAAGACTTTCATGTATGAGAGGAACAGTTTGTGAGACACAACATATGTCGAGCTTCCATGGTGGTTCAGTCTAAGCAGATGAAGCAGGTTTTATATCTAAATGGGCTTGTGTGACTCCCAACAGTTTGCATACTGTAACATCTAAATGCATATCAATGTTGGTCCATTAAAAGGTATTGCAATCTCCATTGACTAGCTTTCCAACAACTAACACAGCTACACTTTCCTCCTACAAAATGAAAAGAAAGAGTGAAGACAGCAAAGGGGAGAGAGAGGAGGGAGAGGAAGAGAGGGGGAGGGAAGAGAGAGAGGGAGAGAGGAGCGAGGAGAGAGAGAGAGAAAGTGGGAGAGAGAGATGGAGGTGGAATCACAAACTGTAGTGGAAAAGAAATAATGTGACCTGCTGGGAACTGAACCCAGACCACCGGAATAGGTCCCAAGGGCCTGCAGTCTCAATCCCGTAGGTCACAGTATTTCTTTCTCATACAATTTGTGATTTGAATTGCTAGCAGTGGCTAATACTGTACCAAAACATTTAATTATTATCATCAGAGAGATGAAGTGGAGAGAAAGACATGAGAAAGAGAGTAAGAGAGAGGTAAAATGAGAGTTGAAGAAAGACTGAAGACAGACATATGAGGGAAGAGAAGCTTTTTATTTTCTTTCTTTTAGTGTATTCTGCTGCTATTAGACTCGGTACTGGTACTGACTGGGAAGAATCCAGCTATACACTCTCTAGGTTCCACCAAGCTGGTTCGACAGAAAAACCTGCTGACTGGCTTTACAGCGGCGGCACAATGTCGGCCGTGATCTGCACTAATGACAATAAAGACACAAGTGTGTTTTTGTGGGGGCTGCACTTCTTACACTCCCAGATTTTATTATAATCACATCCACGGTGGAGATGTTTAGGAGAGGGGGCACAAGACCTGGAGAAGCTGTGTTGGGGTCCTGTGCGGTTTTATCGTAAATCACAGATCACTGTAATATTTTCAGTGAACCTGCTACGCACTATCTGCAGCTCCTTCCAAAGCCTACCTGAGAAACTGCTACATAAACAAACAAAAATATTTAGAAATGGACATTAACGGTTCTAAGAAAATACCCCCTGAAACCAGAACCTGTCCCATTCTAAAATTTAGAACAGAAACTATCCTCCACCTTAGAAACAATGCTAACATTTTTCTTTACGATAAATTCTAATGAGGAACTATTAGTTGAAATGTTGATTCTGTGTTTATTTTCTATTTTCACCATGCAGTGCTGAATCTAGCTCTTTTAATCCCTTATAAACTGTACCAGTGATTCAAAAATGCAAATGAGCAATTAGCCTGTAAACAGCATGTGATTGATATGCAAATGTTTACAGATTGCAGGGTTCTTTAAAAGAGGCTAAAAAACAATAGCCCTTTTCAGTCTTTCTGTGGTTCTCTTTTAGAACCAGGGATGTCCCCTTCGTCCTATTCTTTATTCGGGCCTGTGGATGCGTCCCCAGCTGACTGATGGAAGGATTTTGACATTCCTCCATACCTGTGCTATCTGTTGTGATTGGAAGAATCTGCATTGGTTGTCGTTATCTGGTCTGGCCAGAGGAGTGTGGGTGCAGCCCAACTTCCCAGATGTCATTTTGAGGGAGCAGAATGCTTCTGGTTTGTACCTGCGATCACATAAAGCAAACAGCAATGCAACATAAAATAATTACAGACCCAGAAAAGGTGAGGATAAGTACACGGCACTGCCTGTTTCTTTCCTTATCTAAGCACGCTGGGACCTTGCCTGAAATTTAATTTCTATTCGGTGGCCCTCAGTAGTCAAAGCCCAATGGATATTACATAATACACATGTAAATAGAAACAAACACCAAAGCGCCTCTGCACTTTTCCAGTATCGCCATGTGCATTCTGTGGATGAGGGGCCGCAAACAGAAGTGGAGCAGATCTGACACACAACCATGAGGTGATACCCTTGATGAGTGCGGAGACAGAGATGCCTCATTTATGGTACAATTTAAAAAATATTTTTGTGTGCAATTTATTGTTTAAGTTACAGTGCTACTGAAGCTTCTATCTGCTGGGTCAGGCCCAGTCCCATTTCCCTGTGTCCCTAACACATACTCCATCTCCTTTAAACCCCACTAGCTTGCCCCTCATGGCGGGCCCCAGCCTTAAGCTCACACTTCCCACCTCTGGAGGAGGGAACAGTGACAGGAGTACCCTGGTGGGGAGGTGGCTAGTGGCATGGTACCCTAGCACGAGGTGTCTGGGACCATCCTGCTTGCTCCAGGACCTAGCCTGATTTCTGTTGTCTCACTCTCTCAGGATGTCTGTGCAGGGCTGGGAATTGGGTCAGGCCACAGGTTCGGGCTGTTCAGGTTTAGGGAGGTTTGGTGAAATGGGCTGAATTGGGTTTCATGTGAAAAAAAAAAAACCCAGAAAAGTGGCCCGTAATTATTTTTATATTGGTAAGTGCTTAAGAGCCCTTGTTTCACGCTTTAAAGAGGCTAATTGCGGTGGGGTTGATGATTGACAGCCCCTCTCATAGCCTAACCAGTAATGCAGGGAGGTTGTTGATGGTGCCGTAGGAACATCCTGCTGGAAGAACATCATGAAAAAGAACCCCCTTAACACTTCATTTAACTTGGCCAGTTAGGGTTTGGCCCAACCTGGCTTGAAATTGGCCTGTCAGTGTCAGGCCAAATTTGTCATTTGCATGGTCCTAGTCTGTCTGCAAGAAGCCCTCAAATGTGCATGTGCAGGCATGCTGTGAGCAGTGCCAGTGACCTCCTTACCCTGTGTTCCTTACTGCACTACCACCTGCAGTCATGCACTGCATCCCCCGACCAAAGGCAGGTGCTTGAACTATTAGGCTGCCCCAGTGGCTTCTCTTGTGCTTTTAAGAGGTCCTCACACCCATGAAAATCTATCACAGGTGAGTTGAATTTGCACCTACCTTTTAAATACTTTTGTCATAATTTACAGAGGCTGACTTTAATCATTTTATGCAGCAAGGACAAGTTGGCTCAACGTTTCACTAGTCTGCAGATGGTTATACTAGTCTGCAATTATTATGGTGCATATTGTGCTTGTGCACAGTACAAAATGCAAGACAAAACATATTCCACCATTTTTCTCATCTCCCTCTCCTGCTTTGCTCACCGTCCCCAGACACAGTCATAAAGACAGATTGTGCAGGCACACACAGCCTGCACCTTCTTCCTCTCATTCCGTACAGTGGCTGCCTCTTTCCACAATACCCTCCAATTAACAAAGGTGATGTCAGATCTATCATCCTGAACCCCAAAAACATAATAGCCAACAGAGTTCCATGGGCATCGCCATGCACTTCACCCCACTCACGCTTCTACCCACAAGGTAATGAACAGATTCTGGCACAGAACTACATGCCTGGCCCCAATGCTGATCAAACAGGGCTACACTGAGGCCAACCCAGGGGTGTAAAGGGCTGAGGCACCATGAAATGGTCTGTGACTGACTCGAGTCACTGGGGTCAGCCAGGAGCAGCGGATTGAGTGTCTGAGACTGCTCTCTCTCCTGGGCAAGGAAGACTCATTGCCCTGTTGCAGACTACCTCCAGGTGGAGGCCTGGAAGCAGTGCAAGCAGGAAGGCACAAACGGAGGGCTGTGAGTTTGACCCAGTGCATGTGTGCTCCACACAAGCACACCATCATCTGCACCGCGGCAGGGGCTGGGGACAAGAAAAGAGGGAAAACAGGTTGAGAAGGCTTTGTGAAGTCTCAGCCACTGGCCCCAGCCAGCACCACCGCCCGAGGCCCTGGCCAACAACCTGGATACTGTCTCGGGGATGGGGACAGCCCCCTCCTGGCCCCACCACGGGAGAAATCTGTGGGGACCCTTTGGGCCAGGTAAATCCTCAGGAGAGGTGAGTAGTGGTCAGGAATGGCAGGGACAGGGATGATAGCCTGCCCACTCACACCTAGGGATAAAAACCTTTATCAATAAAACATGGCTGCACCTCTGGATGTGTTAACACCATGCCAAGTGAACCTATCTACAGTTAAGCTCATGCGTCTCAGCAGCAAAGTCTGTGGCAGCCACAGGATACATGCAGTAATCAAGAAGGACAGGTAGAGGTTAGCTACATAGCCTGAGGCAATTTGCACCATATATTGGACAAGTGAAACAATGCTAAAATTGGTCCCTGCCAGCCCATTGCACAGCAGGAGGGCTACCGCTAATGATGCCAGTGACCCAAGGTAGGAAGTCAACCTGGGTCACTGGGGCCAGCAGTGGGAGGAGGACTGGGCATCCTAGAGGTCGCCTCCTCCTCCTCCTCCGGGCATAGGGGGTCCATGTGCTCTGCCACGCTACCGCCGCCTGGGTGTCCACAGGTGGTGGTGGTGCAGGCTGGAACCATGATGGGGAGTTCAGGAGCCTCCTGACTTGGGACGTACGTGTGCTCACGTGCATGTGTTCACTCAGTTCTTGTCCACGCAGCTCGTAGGGAGGGACCATGAAAGGTCAAACCCCCACAGCTGTAGCAGAGTGACACTGCATTCCCTTGCAGGCCCTGCACCATTCACTGGGCTGCATGCCACAATACCCAAACTAAACTTGCCCAGGTTTGGGAACTCTGGGGGCTAACCATAGGGCACTGAGGTGGCAGACTGTAAGTCCCGGGACACGGGTGGCAGATGTGGGCAGGCTGAGTGACAGGGGTTACAAAGTGTAGTAAATTAAAACACAAAACAATCAGCCCCTGATCATGTGCAGCCCACCACCAGCAACCCTGGGAGTATTTTGGAGTACTGTACGGTGAGAGGACAGCACAGGCCTCTTACTGGGGAATGAGGCCCACACCAGTCACATCATAGCAGCAAGGGTCGATACTGGATCAAATTAATGTCACAAAGTGCTGATGCTTACCTATTTGTTTTTGAATAAATACATTTATGTTTTATTTTATTTATTTATGAATTACCTTTTGGTAACTGGGTAAGTGCACTAGGCAACAATCCTGCCTATTTTCAGGCACAATCAGGAGAGTACATTATGAGAAAACAGCATTAAACAACAATTTGTACATAACGAAGATAAACTGTCAGGACAAAATACATCTGCAGTAGAGGCAACTAAAATTCATACAAAGACAGGATGCAAGCAAAATGATACAAGTTAGTAAGTTGAGTACAATTATAGCTTAAATAAGCAGATAAACAAGTCACAATGCCTAACAAGGAGAGAAAGACAGGTAGACAATTAACAGTTAGGCATACAGAAAATAGGCACGGACACAGATGGTGAACAACAGTAGCAACAACGTAGAAATTAAGTGCAGTTACAGTTACTAAGAGCACTGAGGTATGAAAACAGAGCATGCTTAAACGTAAGGTGAGATGAGGAGTTCTTTACATGGAGGGGTAGAATTTCAAAACCTAGGTGCAAAATAGGAAAAAGCTTGCTCATCCATTTAGAGGAGCAGGGCTGAACAGAGAGCAAGGGGAGGAGGAGGACCTAAGGGGCGAGTGTGAGACAGAGGTAAGCATGTCGCCCAGAGTGGCGGGATAAGGGTTCTGTTAGGGAGTCAACGAAACAACCTAGAGCATAAGCATGAGGGCACTGGGCGACAGCCAGTTTATGCCGAATAGAGCAGGCAGTGATGGGTAAGGCGGGGAGCGATAAGGGAATCTACAGATATTGTTATAGGAGGTGTCCCATTTGCAAAGGACCTCCCACTGGCATGAGAAAGTACCAAGAGAACATACTGAAGTTGAGGAAGTAACACACCCTCTTACTATGGATATCCTAACAGCCAGGGCAGAAGAGTGACAAACTCTATAGGCGGCCCCAATCTTGGAGTTAACTGAGCGACACACCTTATTTATATGTGCAGCAAAGTCAAGTACAGGGTCAAGCATAACCCCAAGATATTTAAAGGATAAGGTGGTGGAAACAGCAGTCCCATCACAGCAGCGGACCAGAAGTTTAGGGGATTCAGTGGGCACCTTTCTAGAGGACCCAAAAAGCATAGCCTGGATCTTAGCTATGTTTAGAATTTGATAGTTTGCGGAGAACCAGGATTAGAGGGTCTGGAAGTCAAGTGAAAGATGCTGACTGATAACATAGACTTGGAGGCAGAGTAAGCACCAGGTCATCCATGACATGATCATACTGCTGTGAGGAGAAGAACTAGGAATGTCATTAAGAAAGAGAGAAAAAAGTAGGGACCAAGAATAGAACCCTATGACACCCCACAGCTGATAGGGGCAGGGAAGAGAGAGAACTTACAGAAAGAGACAGCCTGAGAACAATTTTCTAGGTAGCTGCCAAACCATGATAGGGTAGAGTGAGAGGCGCCAAGAGATTGCAACTTAGCCAGTAGTAAGGGTGATGTACCATGTTAAAGCTTTGGAGAGGTCGATGAACACCGATCCTGTAAGTACGCCCTTGTCCATGTTGCATTTAATATCACCAGTAAACTGGGTCAGAGCAGTAGTTGTGCTATGCCTCGCCCTGAAGCCATGTTGTATAGGGGCTTAAGATTAAAATTGAGAAGGTACAGAGACCTGCCAATGAACCAGTTTTCAAGCAGCTTACTGACCATAGGCAGGAGAGAAATGTAACGGTAGTTCGACAAGATTTTGACATCCCTTTCTTAAAACCGTATAGTTCTGGCTATTTTCCGGACCAAGGGACTGAGGCAGAGCAGATTGAGAGGTTGAAAAGCCAGGTTACTGGTGCAGCCAGACAAGAGGCAAACTGCCTAAGAATGCCAGGATGAACACCATCAGGGCCAGCACTACCGTTACTGGAACAGACCTAGTAACATAAGGACTTCTTTGCATGTGACCGTTCGTACAAGAGCAGGAAGCTGTAGCTAGTGGGGTTGTGGACGCCAGGGCACTGTGGTATGTAGAGAGGGTGGCAGTGGGAAGGAGGAGGAGGAGAAGAGGGAGTTGAAGGCATTAGCAATGGTGAGAGGATTATTACAGTGGGTATCTTTATAAACATGTCGTTAGGAGTCCGAGGCTTACTGTTCCCCAAAATTTCCTTGATTTGAGACCAGTAACGTTAAGGGTTAGAGGCAGAGGAACTGAGTAGGTTCCGTAGTAAATACTCTTAGCCAAAGAATCTCCTTTACAGGTGTTTCATAAGGACCAGTAAGCCTCATAATTGGCTAGAAAGGAGGAGGACTTCCATGTTGACCAGAGCTTATCCCTACATTTCAGCAGTTGGAGAAGGGGACGCTCAGCCATTTGATGACTTTACCTTTACCCTAAGTGTGGTGACCAGAATGTGCTGGTTTTGCAGTGCTAGTAGGGTGGCGTTGAAATATTCAGCCGCTATGTTAACATCATTGGTTATGTAGAGAGGGACCAGTCAACCAGGTGTAAATCCTGCAGGAATGCAGCAGGGTTAAGTTTAGAGAGGTTTGAAAAAGATAAGACTTTAGAGGGTAGGAGGGAGGTGAGGTGTCCCAGACGCAGTATAACGGGCGGTGATCACTATGGATTCTGGTAGAACTCCGACAGATGGGACATACTCCTTCCTATTTGTCAGGATCCAATCTATAAGGGTGTTGCAGGAGCCACGACTGGAGAACCTAGTGGGGGCCTGAATAAATTGAGTGAGATTGTCCTTGCTAGTAATGGAGGATAGAGAGAGGAACTAGGCCCAACCCAGTCCAGATTAAAGTCTCCTAAGCAGATGATTTCATTTTCCCCAGATGCAGATGGCACAAAGTCAATACATTCTTCAAGACCTAACTTAGAGTTTCTAGGAGGTACATAAGCACAGACAATGTGAAGTTTTTGACACCCCAAGCAACAGAAGGGAATAGAAGAACCCTGCATAGTAGCCAGAGGGGGCTAGGTATAATAGACACATTGAGGTGCGACTTGTACAGAGCCAAGCCACTACCTCTTTGTTGCTAGTGTGATCCACCCAAAGCATGTTATAGCCCTGTAGGAAGCAGAGGAATCTTCAGTGGTTGGTTTCAGCCAAGTTTCAGATAATGCAAAGATGTCTGGGTTCTTACAGCATACCCAGGCCTCAAGTTCTGGGAGGTTAGCAGTAGGCTCCTTATATTTAGGTGAGCAAAGGTGAAACAAGAAGATTGGGGTAAGCAATTTAAGGGGTGAGACTGAGTGGTAATAGTGACAATAGAAGGACCAGGATTGGTCTCGATATCCCCAAGCAAGGATAAGGGATAGGGTAATTATCCATAATGCACGAGTCAAAAATGCTTGAGAGGCGCACCCTAGGAGATAGAGAACCTCCATAAGATATACCTTAGTAATACTCCTAGGTGTTTATACTTAAGCCCCAGATAGGGGAGATGGATTATGGGTGGGGTCAGTCAGTAGGTTGGAGTAACAGAAGTTACAAACTAAATAACAACCACGAAAAAATTAATGCAGATATCACAAGTACACACTGAGGGCCAGATTTTCAAATCGACCAAATGCAGCAAGCTCCGGTGCAACAAGCATACAGTGCACGGGCTTGCAGCATTCTCCCAGCCAGCGGCGGGATTTTCAATCCTGTGTACCAACTGTCGCAAGCTAGACCAGCCTTCTGCAGGTGTGTTAAGGCCAATCCCGGTACCCTTTCTAGAGGGCTTGCGCTAGATATTTGGTTTGAGCTGCCATAAATCAGAGTGAAGTATCACAAATGCACCCAACCTACAAAAGCGGTGCAGTTGCTAAAGGTGTTTGGTGCAGCTGCACTAAAACGGGTTGGACGTAGGGCTTTGACACAGTCTCTGCGTCCTCCTTTCCAAATCCGCCCTGGTACTCAAAATTTCACTGTTACATAATGAACAGGACAACAATAAACGTTATACTCCCAAAATATTCCTCAGTTTACTCAAATAACAGGAAAACTATAAATAACAGTAAATGGCAATGGTAATTTATCTGGTGCCTTTCTAAGAGCCAAGTGACTCACAGTGTAGAAGTACCACATACCAGATTGTTGCTGCGTTATTTCTGAGAGGCTCTATGGTTCCTTCAGTGAACGGCACTAAAATGCAAGCTGCCTTCCATCACCGCGTAAACTCAACAGCTCAATGCCAGACATACTGTCTCCATTTCATCTATATGCCAGTGCCACAGTTGGTTGTACCGCTGTTCACCCTCCGACCCCTTATAAACAAGGTGTCAAGATATTCTAAACACTCGCACATACAAATTAGGTACTGGCGACGCCTGTAAATTTCAAACCACCTTTCTGTCTAGAATTTCTTCGTGATATCGCCAGAATTTTAATTCATCATCAGTTCTGTTGAGGTCTGCAGAAATGCTAGTTGGGCATGTGTTTACTTGTTCTCCCTCAAATGTGTTTTACAACTGGCAGGATTTATCGTGACCAAACTGTACACCGTGCTTATATTTTAATATCTGACCATGATGTTAAATCTTAGTGGACCAATCCAGCAGCCTGTCGGGCAGAACTGCAGGGCTACTGCTGGTGACCCAGGTTCAGAAAAAGAGCCGAGGTGATTGTGGGAGGATGATCGCGTCCCAGTGGACCTGTGCTCATCTGGGGATGGAGGGTAACAGCCTCTGCTGTGCTAATGCCACCTATTGACCGCATGTTGTAAGCGCAGCTGTAGGGCAAAGGGAAGGGTAGGATGTCAAGGACACTGGTGTACAGACACCTTGCATGTGTGTCTCCTTGATGTCATTGCATATGGCACTTCAAGTGATGGATAGAAAATATGAAAACATGGCCTCAGCACCAGCAACAAGGGGCCTCTGTACATCTGGGCCCGATCTCCCACCTGGATGCTGCCTGATGCCATTACAAAACTCAGGTGTACACCCCTACTCTGTCCCCACCTGGAGGAATAACCAACACCCATGGAGGCTGTCATTCAGGGTAGAGGTACCTTTGTTAGTCGACCGTGCCCACGCTTCATCGCCAACTGCCCATTACAATATAGAAAAACTATTCGAAAGGTACCTCTATAGACTGCAAAATGGAGTTTCACCCCCGCTTTCCTCCCTGGCATCAGGTCATAACTTTGATGAGAGCGGGGTGAAGTGTGGGCTGCTAAAAAATGGGAAGTGGAAGAGACTTGTGGGGGTAATTTCTGAAGGATATAATTTACAACCCGTTCAAGGATTTTGGAATACCAACAGCAGGAACATTTTGAAGGGATAAGGCGCCGATCAGGCAGGTGCAACTACTGAGACTGGTGCTCTAAGTTGTCAGTGAAAGAAACTAATGCTTTAACAATTGTGTATAACAATATTTGCAGATTTGTTTTAAATCTTCCTTACGCACACATCATTGTTTATTGTATCTCTCTTGGCTGGCTACCCTCCAGCTCTAGATTCACTTACTACTACTGTTGCTTAATTTTTAAATCTTTATTTTCCAAAGATGCATTTCCTTAAGTGACTTGGTTTCAGCTCGTCCCTACTTCTCTGAATCTCAGGTCTTTATTTATTTAGTCTTTGTTAACCAGGTAAGGCTCACTAGGCACATGTGCCTGTTTTCAGAGGCGACCTGGGAGCTTCGGGTTGGTCAAGGACTTGCTCAGAGTAACACAGTATGCAAGTGGAGGTTGTGGAATCAAACCCATGACTGCAGGTACTAAACTCATTCATAAGATTGTTATTCTAACCTCTATGCTGTACTACCAGAAGGAACTCTGCTTCAAGCCCAACTTTATAAAACAAAGGTTGGGTCCCGTTCTTTCTTTGCTGCTGCTCCTCTCTGGAACTCGTTACCTGAAAATTTGAGATCTGCCTCCTCCTTGCAAAGTTTTAAGATTAAGTTAAAAGTTTCTACAGGAATCAGATGCTTGCATCAAAAATCAAATTACAGGAATCAAAAGCTAGGGAGGTGGTCCAGGATCTGGCAGCTTGGCTTCAATGCCAAGAAATGTAAAGTTATGCATATTGGAGCCAAGAATCCTAGGACAGAGTACTACCTGGGTGGAGTCTGAGTATCTGCATCAGAGGAGGAGAAGGACCTGGGAGTGATGATCACTAGTGACCTGAAGCACTCCATGCAGTGCAAGAAAGCAGCAGATCTGAGATACAAATAAAATAAAAATAAATATCTAGGGGATCAGTAGTAGGAGAGAGGAGGTTATACTGCCCTTGTACAGGTCACTGGTAAGGCTGCATCTAGAGTATGGATTTCAGTACTGGAGCCCATACTTCAAAAAGAACATTAACCCACTGGAGTAGGTCCAGAAGAGGGCTACAAAGATGGTAGCTGGTCAGCAGGGTAAGGCATACAAGGAGAGGTTGAGGGCACTGAGCACGTACTCTCTGGAAGACAGGTGAGAGAGAAGGACATGATTCGGACCTTCAAGTACCTGAAAGGGATAAATAAGGTTGATAAGGAGAGTCTCTAAGCTGAGTGGCAACCATAACACGAGGGGAATAGTCTTGAGCTGGAGGGTGGGAGGCTTAGGAGGAAGGTCAGGAAGCACTTCTCACACAGAGAGGGTGGTGGACACTTGAAATAAGCTGCACAGAAGAGGTAATCTCAGAGACAGTGGGCAGCTTTGAGAGAGGCTGGTACGTAATATAGGGCGAGGGTAAAAGTCATGGGTAGAGAGGATGGGAGGCGTGGAAGAGGGGCAGGGACAGTAGCTCAGCTGTGGACCCTGCAACACGAGCAGACTTGATAGACCAAACGCCTTCTTCTGATGGCTTCTTCCATATGTTCGTATGTTTTATGTGATGTTTATTTTTACACCTGGGAAACAAAAACCCAGGAAAAGAGTACACAATGGGGGCTATTAACAATAACAAAAATGGAAAGGGACCTGGGGGTAATCATACCAGATGACCTAAAGGCAAGCAAGCAATGTGAGAAGGAAGTAAGGAGTGCTGGGGGATGCTGGTATGTACAGGAAGAGGCATCACCAGTAGAAACAGGAGGTTGTTATCCTCTGTACAGACAGCTGGTGAGATGCCATCTGGAGTACTGCGTGCAGTTCTGGAGACCCCATCTCCACAAGGATACAGACAGGATGGAGGCAGTCCAGAGGAGGCAACAAAATGATGCAGGGTCTGCACCAGAAGCCATATGAAGAGAAACTAAAGGAGTTTAATATGTATACCCTCTGAGTAAAGGAGGGAGGGGGGGACATGATAGAAACTTTCAAGTACCTCAAGGGAATCAATAAAGTCCAGGAGGGTAGCATCTTTCAGAAAAGAGATGTGCAAGAACAAGGGGCACAATTTAAAGATAGAGCAGGGGGGGCTCAAGGGCAACTTGAGGAAGTATTTTTTCATGGAGAGGGTGGTGGATGCATGGAACGGCCTTCTGAGGAGGTCATGGGGTCAAAAACAGTGGGGGAATTCAAGAATGTATGGGACAGACATAAGGCAATTCTGGTGGGGTAGGAAGAAGTAGGCTGTTAGTTAACTAGGATCTGCAGCTTATCCAATAGGTAGGAAATGGGCAGACTGGGTGGGCCAAGCGGTCCTTATCTGCCGTCAAAGTCTAGGGGCCCAATTCCAAGACGAATGTCGCAACTCTGAACATATCTGAGTTGCGACATTCGCTAGATCCCCACCAAGGGACTCTCGCCATATTCCAAGGCGGCAGGGTCCTGCACCTACGATCTGTGACTTGCAGCAGGCGAGGCAAGTGCCACAGGCATGCGCATATTCTGCATGCCACAAGTCGCAGTCCACTGTGAACTGCTTGCCCAAGGCCCCCTGCCCGGAACACTGCCACATGCACCAAGGGGCATTGGGGCTGGCCAGGTGGCCTTGGGTTTGGGGATGCACAATGATTATCGGACTCAGGGTCCCCACATTCAGGGGTGGGGGCATGGATGTGTTCGGGGCATGGGGCACAGTAGGCTATCTATCGCGCATTGCGGAGGGCATCCGTCGAATGGCACTGACAGATGCCCCTTAGAGCATCTTCAGGAGGTTCTAACTCCGCTGTGCCATTAGCGGCTCCTAGAATAGTGTAAGTGGAGTTCTGACGGCCACCCCTTTTGGAATAGGGTGCGGTTGCTGCTGTAACCCAACCTTCACCATGCTGTTGTGGGCTGCGGTGTACCAGGTAGCGTATCCCACATTTGGGGCAACCAGATACGGCATGGACACAAGGCGCTTTTGGAATCACACCTGGCTTAAGGCATCATGCAGGTTGCAATTTACCATGGGTTTTGCATAATCGACTTGCATCAGCGTAAGCTGTCTTGAATCGAGCCCTATGTTTCTATGCTTTTATGGTTGTGTCTTATGTTGTTTAATTGTATTTTGTAACTGTTTATGTTTTTGTTTTTCTTGTATGTCAGTCAGACCTGAAAAAGAATGTGTTCCAATGTCTCTGCCCAGTTAACAAAATTAAATAAATGAAAAATTAAAAACAGTGTTTTGGGGAGGGATGCCTGGGGTGAGAACATCGCACCATCTGTAAATCACATCAGGGACCTTATACATAGACCAATGTACCGCCACACCATTTTCTGATACACCAAATCCTCATGTTGTGGGCAGAGGGTGCCTCTCGTGACAGCCATCTGGCATCTAAATGTAAACGTGCTGATCCAGATGTTTGTGGGTGCACTTGTGTTTGTGGGTGCACTTGTGTTTGTGGGTGCACTTATGTTGAATTGCAACAGCTACAACAGTCTGGCATTGTGCCAGTCACCTGGTGCTAAGTCATGGGTCAAATCCCTGGCAGCTGGTACTACTACGAAAGTCCTCCCCCGCCCCATATCTTATGCCCACCTCAGGGTCTATGCTGCTGAGGTGCCCACAGAACTGTTTTGCTTCACCATTTTTGAAAATAAACCATACAACTGAGTGAGCTAAGGTTTTGGTTAGTCTGTATTTTAGTGCACTTTATGGGTTGCCTGGTTTTCTTATTTTGGTGCAACATAACTGTTTCACTGACAGCACTGTTCCTATACCCTGTAGCAGCCTTTGTTTGCTTTTTATGTCCACATAACTACCTAGTGGGCCAGTGGCTCCTGTCCTGTTTACTTTTACCCATTTTCTCTGGCATTCTTGGACCCCCACCCCTTGCCCCTTCACCAGTGCATGACCAGTGTTTCTGTCTAAACCATGCTAGGACTTTTATTCTGGTTTGAAAGCCTCAAACAACCTCTATTTTTGAATTCAAGTTGATCTTGAAGAGAACTATATTGAACCATTTAAATCACATTTTCCTACATTTTCCTATAGGAAGTAGTTTTCAAATACTCATTTTAATTCTGTTTTAGTTCCACGTACATAGGCCTTTTATTAACCTCACTGGGTGTTTCTGATTGACATATGGATGGTAAGTACCATTTTAAAACTGGATGACGTAACTAACATCCCTCTCAACCACAGCATTTCATAGTAGAACACAGATACATTATGACAACAATGTAAGACCTTAACAAGGACATAAACGTCATCATACGTGTTTCTGAAATTGTCCTTACCACCAGCTGGTTACTCAAAACATGTTTACCAGCAAAATGAAATGGAAGAATAAACAAACCAGTAGCTGAAACACAGCTTCTGCAGAAACACTGGCTTGCAAGTTCAGAGCAGTTTTCCTTTAAGAGATGACATGATTAGCGGCTGGAATTCTAGTATTCTTGGTGCTGAAGAGAGTCAGGAAAGACCTCCCCAGCTTAACAATGAACCAATGTTCCACTATAGCCATTTCCTCTGGTGGAAATCATTACAGCCTTTAGGAAGCAGCGTGTAGTTCTATCTTAACTGGCACGGAAGGCAGGATCGAGAGCAGTGCGAACAAGGAAATTCTGACAGTCAGCAAAAGCCTTCACGCTGGAATATAAAGGCATGTTCAAGAGCCCAATGCTTCTTTAAAGCAGCGCAGTCTATTCCAAGAGAGCTCGAGGCAGCGTTTTGTTCTGGTTTTTCTTGAGTCTTTTATGCAACGTACCTCCTTGGAACTCATCAGCAGGTACACACAACTGTCTCACGGCAAGGCCTACTGAAATAGGCTGGGACTGGAGAGGTTATGACTCCATCCCCACCCCCAACCAGTACTCTACACCACAGCATGCAGGGATTCCTGCAGGGGTGGCTAAGATAGGAGGAGCTGTGAACCCCCCACAGCCAGTGCTCCTACACTGTTGCCTACAGGGACTCCTGCTTGGAGATGCTGGGACTGGAATAGCTGTGAGCTCCTCCGCATCAGTACTCCCACACCACTGCCTGAGTGAGTCCTGATGGGAAATGCATGGACTGGAGTAGCTGCGGCTTCTCCACAGCCAGTACACCACACCATTACAGGCAGTGACTCCTGCTGGGAGGGTCTGGGACTCGGCAGCTGTGAGCTCCTCCTCCCCCACAGTCAGTACTCCCATACCATTGCCTAAAGTGGCTCCTACTGGAAGGGCCAGGACTGGAGTTGCTGTGAGCTCCCCAAAGTCAGTGCCCCACACCACTGCCTACAGTGACTGCTGCTGGTAGGGGTTTGGACTGGAATAGCTATGAGCTCCCCGCAGTCACTGCTCCCACACAGTTGTTTGCAGGGACTCCTGTTGGGAGTTGCTGGTACTGCAGTAGCTGTGAGCTTCCACAAAGTCAGTGCTTCCACATTATTGCCTACAGTGACACCTACTGGGAGTTTCTGGTACTTAAGTAACTGTAGGCTCCCTTACAGCCAGCACTTTTAGACCACTATCTACAGTGACTCCTGCTGCAAGGCTCACAGAAACCTTCAACTCCTTGCTCTGCAGAAGCAAATGAAGAAATTCACTGTGCTACCTCACCAGGTCTGCTGTTTCCCTTCATTCCCTTGTGAAGCACAGTGGATCTCTTCTATTTGACACATTGCAGATTAACTTAGATTTGTGAGTGGCTGCCTCTCTGAAATTTAATAATATGGCACCTGGGAGTTTCAAAATTCCCCAATGTCACTGCTGCCTCCAACGCTGATGAAAAATCAGGTAGAAGAGTGTAGGGGAATTTTATTTAAACCCTGCTCCTAATCTGCATGAATAAAATCCAAGATGAGACAGCTGATCTAGGACAGCGGACTGAGTCCAAGCTCACCTCAGCTTCTAGAAAGTGCCATTTGGCAGGAAGCACCGCCTAGTTCTGTTCTTCACCCATTTGGCTCACTGACAGGAGAACTGCTTTTAAAACATGGCAACCGTGGCCAGCTGCCAGAGCAGTGGTGGCGCTGCCTAGGTTCAGGAATAAGCCAGGGCCAGACATCTAGCTGGGGCGGGGGATCGAGCATCCCAACAGGCGCTCTCCTCTTACAGGGAAGTTAGTCTCGCAGTTCAATTGCTGTACTGCCACGTGGGTGACCACAGGTGGCAGTGCAGGAAGGTGCTCTGAAGGGGCGTTGGAGAGAGCACTGCTGCCAGTCAGGTGCATCAGCGTGCGGTACCCAGAGGCGTGGCATGTTCCTGAGGGAGGTGGGATTTAAGGAAAAATATGGTGCAGTATTGGGCAGATGAAGCCCCTGCCTGCCCACCCACAGCGCTCAGCATCAGGCTCCAACCACTGCCATCCGGGGAGTACTCTAACCTTCACCTTCGTTGTGGGTAACCAGACAGACGGCAGGGAAGAAAATACCAAAGTAGCTGAAGACGTACCCAGTCTTTGGGGGTAAGCCACGAGGGCAGCACAGCAGTGTGTTATGGTGGGCTGTGGGGTCCTGGGCAGGTTGGCCATGAAGCCTCAATGGCGGTGACAGGACTTGGCACTGATGGTGGAAGGAGGTCCCAGCCTATGACGGGGAGTAAAATATATTTGAAATAAAAATAAAAACATGGCATCTTTAGTGTTACTTGCAACGAGTTTATAGATTTGTTACCCTCAGAATAAATTAGAGTTCTGTGCCTGAAAACCGAGCCTTTCCTACCTGCTATGCATTTGGAAAAATCAATTATATTAAAAGCCCAGTTCTGCTCATTCTGGAAAAGTATTTTCAAGTGCACTGTGGAATTAATATCTTCGAGAATTATAAGGACTAGAATGGCAATGACACGTACGGCCCATGTCTGTTTCCTGGATGACATTAGTTTGGTTGGTAATATAGGAAAAACAATCAGGGGACATCGCATGAGCTACCAGGTCAGAGCACTGCCATTCTAATCCTTTCAATTCTATTATATCTAAGTAGGAGGCATGTCAGAAATGCCTCAACGTTCCATTAGTTATCATCAGTGCAGGACCCTGCTGGAGGCTGTCTCTAGTGATCAGGGCGGGCCTTGTGATTACCCCTAAGCTACAGCTGGGATTGACACAGAGGTCAGTCAATCAATTGTTTAGCGATTGTGTGTCAGATAAATAGCCTGGATGCAGTAAAAGACCTGGGTTGTTCAAGTTATATGAGGTGGATTGAGCTTCTTTATGCAAATTATTATTTTTCAGTTTTCCAGTTGGCAATGTCTAATGGGACCCCATTGTAAATGAGCCATGTCTCAACTGAGTTTTTATCCTGTTCATATTTTATATGAATAAATTGCTTCTTCTTTTTTTTATTTATTGCTTATGGTCCCTGGATATGTATGTGGCACCCTCTGACCCGCTCCTAGCACGACCACCATGCCACATAGGATTCCAACCCATGAGTTTACCCTCTTGTGGCGGAGCCATCCTGAAGGATGGTAATGGCCAGGGTACCGGCGGCGGCCATCAGCCGGAGTCAAGCCACGAGGTCATCAGGCTCAGGACTTTTTCTTCCTTAAGTTGCGGCACTTTCCCCAGGATGGGCGCAGCATGCAATACGCCATGATGTCACACCATCAGCATCTGCCCCTCCACCCACACTTGGCTAGCCCTGGAAGCCCTCCTTCCAGCCTCCACTAGAGGTCAGTGATACTGGGCACTGGCAACCCTCCCTCTAGAGGAGAAGAGCGATTCCCTCGGATGCTTAATCCTTCTCCTCCCTGCTGGCCCTGCTTCCCTAGTCTGCTCCTAAACTTGGGTCGTTGGTGTCACAAGTAGTTACACAACTGCTGCACCAGCAGGCCAGCATACAAATAAAATTTTACCATACTCTACCCTACCCTACTCTACCCTACCATATTATAGCATACTCTACTATGTTCAAGAAAATGCTGGAAATATCAATTTGACCGTTAACCTTTTTCAAATGCAGCCATGAGTGTAATCATAATTCTGCTGCTGGTTGTGCCCCTCGGCTGATCAGAGGATTAGTGGAGGAGGCTGCCAAATCTGCTGGGTACTCACCCCATGGTAACCACAACTGGTATCCCATGTGGATAGGCAGGGAAGGGGCATGTCAGCTCATTCTGTGCTCTATGCAATTGGTGTCCGACTGCCCTGGAACCCACGCTGTTGACATTTCAAGGAGGGAGAAAACAGGAAATTCTTGGTCCACAAGTGATGCCGGTGGTACTCTCAAGTTCAGTGCTGCCATCTGGACCTTCTCAAACACTGGATTTGGTTCCTGGAAAGGTCTGGGGTGCTTGATGACACACTCAAGGTATAGGGGTAAGCTGTAGGTTGGGTACAGGGAGTGACAGAGTTGGAGCTGAGAGCTGATGGAGGGGTTCCAGAGTTAGGCAACAAACTAATACTTAAAAAACAAAATCAGCTTCAGCCACTAACAGGCTGTCCAGATGGACCTAGAACAGAACTAGGGAGGGATTTGCCCTCTTGTCCAGACCCTGTCTTGTGCGACTACAAGTAGCATGGATTCCATATTTATTTTCTACTTTATGTCATACATGCAGAGCAAGTGTACACTGCAGGTAGGTACCAAATCTGTGAGTGAAGAATCAGATCCCAGGAGGCGCATAAGGTAGGGTGAGGGCGAGGGCCACATTATCCAGCTGCAACACTGGATTCGCCCTCAGCAGCATAACGAAGGCATACAGTGGGTCAGCTATAAAGCTGTAAATACACAAGAACCTATTAAAAACATAACACGTTTCCCAGTGCCGCTGACCTTTAAAAACGTTCCCTGTGCCGGAGAGTCCATTTCAGCCTCAACACACAGGAGGACCAAGGCAGGTTCAGAAACAACCTTTCATGTTTCTTCTCAAAGGGACTCGAGCAGCTGTTCCATTACTTATCTCGTTGACAGCCTCTGGATTGTACTCTAGTCCAGCTTTAAGCAAGCACCAGGTTAGCTAATAAATTCAAGTAATGAGCACCCGCAGGAACACAAGACAGAACAATAGCACGTTGCTATCAGACATACGTATAGGTAATGGAAATGTGCCTTTAGCTTACTGACTGAATCCCCCACCCCCAAAAAGTCAGCATCTCCTGGTAGGGGAATCACGTAATAATACAGCAGTTGTGACTAAACCCAGTAATGGGGAATGACAGAGGAAAGAAAATTCCAGTCTTGCCCTATTATTTGCTACCTCTGACACTCAGACACCTTTTAGGCAGGATGTACCAAGTGGGGGGTTGGGGTTGATTCCCTACTGAAACTGGACCAGCACAATTAAAAGAAACAGCACACACAAAGTTAAGTTTGTCTTGACATAACTTCTTTGCATACCACCCACCCCGAAATAACAGTCTTGGTACAACCCTGTTTTGGGCATGATTACCTGGAACCGTGAGAGTTTTTTCCACTCATGCCAATCACGGCTTCAGGCTTTGGGCTTCATGGCACAAATCTTGCCTAGAGAGGTTCAGATAGTGTGCTAACTCCTCCAGATCACTATCCGAGTATGACACAATTATCTGTATCATGCACGCGGACTCTGACAACTAATAAGTTGCTCTGATTGTCCTCGATGCTCCAGATAATTCATCCGGATACTGCTTTATCCACGCAAAGACAATAAATTGGCATTGTCCTGGGTACTCTAAAGACACCATGGAATATCCAAGCCCCTCTAACCACACCCAGTTGTTTTACACCTGTAGGATGCAAACACTTCATTTATCAACTCTTAGTTTGGCACACTCCATTATCGGAAAGTATTACCACTTTTTTTTTTTCAGCTTGCTGTACATCAGAACACCATCTCTGAATCTGAGCATTTTTTTGTTTTGTTTTTAAATATGAGTATGGGGCTGGCAGTATAGCCTAGAGGTTAGAGTAACGAGCTATGAGTGAGCTTGGTATATCCGGCAGAAAGACCTGGGTTTGATTCTCACAACCTCCACTTGCATACTGTGTGACTCTGAGCAAGAATCACTTAACCTCCCCAGTGCTCTTGGTGCCCCTGAAAACAGGCACCTGTGCCTAGTGGGTCTTACCCAGTGAGCAAGAATTAAAAAAAATGGTGGCTGTTTGCAGATATTTTGACTGACTGTCCTTATCATATAACGGTAGTTGATAGTACTGCTCATACTGTGTTAAGATCTCTTAATTCCGTATCCCTGTGTTGGATTTCTGCTGTATGTACAGATTTGAACTGCTTATACTATGTATTGACCTCATAATGAGGTGTGCTTTTTCACACGTTAAAGCCTTGGCATGTAAAGGCATTTGGGAAAAAACCAACACACTTTGGAGGTGTGCCTCTCCTTGCAATCCAGTGCTCCGTTAAGCAGGTGGCGGTCCTGCACCAATGGGTGTAGGAGCTGTGTATGACAGTGGTGGTCTTGGTTTTCAAAGAAACCACGTATCGCTAACTGAAGCACCACGATCACGCCGCCCCCTCGTCACGCGCCTCCCCCACGTCAGCTGCCCCCCAAAGCTTTGGTGCGCTGAGGCCCACCCCAGCGTGTGGCACGTTGTTTGCTGACGGGGTGCCCAATCCCCGTCGGCTCCACGGCCCCACCCAAGCCATCCTGCTGCCACGCTGGGGCCCACCCAGCGTGGCAAACGTGAAGCGTGTTTGCCGACGGGGTGCCCAATCCCCAGTCGGCTCCTCGGCCCCCTCCAGCCATCTTCTGCCACGCTGGGGACCCACCCAAGCGTGGCAAGCGTCCAATCATCTGTTTTTTTTTGTACCTGTAAATCGAAAGCGGTCCACGGTGCATCTCCCAGTCCCCCTCCACAACCGCACCCACCTACTGCGCCCCAGCCTCCCACACCTCACCCCATACTTACCTCCGGACTCGGCGCTACGATCTTTGGTGGACCGGGAACACGTCTGCACTCTTCAAAGCTGACCGCGAACTGAGGAAATGCCGGTAAGCTGTATAATGGACTAGATAGGGGTTTTCAACTTTTGCATATCTCAGGCATTTTTGGAATTTTTGCACCAAATTTTCAACATGGGGTTTTGGGACCCTTCTCATGAATGATGTCACTGTCATGGCGTTGTCGGGCCGAAGGCGATTTCAGATCACTGCGGCGAAATCACCCGCCGGACCCAAATAACGCCATGACGATGTTTATCACTCATGAAGGGGTCAAAACCATGTTGAAATTTGGTAAATTCTAAAAATGACTGTTTCTGGCGTCGTTCGCAGCTCCTACGCCACGCGCTCGTGGGTTTCACTGAATTTTCAATATTTCTACTCCAGATTTTCAACATTGCCATTTTACCACACCTTCTTATGAGTAGTTCGGCTGTCAGTTTTACATCTCACCCAAACGTGTTTCCACCCATGTAGCGCACAATGGCACAGTCGGTGTGCGAAATCAATGTATGGGACACATTAAGAAAATCACAGTGACATTGTTCATGAGCAGAGGTCTTAAAATGGCTATGTTGAAAATTTGGTGAAAAATTCCTAAAATGACTGTTTTAATGAGCGGCGTTGGCGCAGTTCCTACGCACTCGTACGCTATGGAATTTCCAATATTTTCACCCAGATTTTCAAAATTGTCATTTTACCACACCTCCTTATGAGCAGTACAGCTGTCATTTTCATATCCTGCCCAAAGCGTGTTTCCGCCCATGTAGTGCACAATGGGCGCGGTCGGTGTGCAAAATCAATGTATGAGACACAGTAAGAAAATCACAGTGACACTGTTCATTAGCAGAGGTTTTAAAATGGCAATGTTGAAAATTTGGTGAAAAATTCCTAAAAATGACTGTTTGACGTGCGTTGCACAGTTCCACACTTTCGTAGGTTTGCGAATTTTCAATATTTCCACTCCAGATTTTCAACACTGCCATTTTACCACACCTCCTTATGAGCAGTACAGCTGTCATTTTCACATCCTGCTCAAAGCGTGTTTCCCATATGTAGCGCACAATGGCGCGATCGGTTGTCTTGAAATCAATGTATGGGACACATTAAGAAAATCACAGTGACACTGATCATGAGCAGAGGTCTTAAAATAGCTGTGTTGAAAATTTGGTGAAAAAATTCCAAAAATGACTGTTTTACGAGGTGTGGTTGCGCGGTTCCTCGCACACTGTAAGTTTGTGAATTTTCAATATTTTCACTCCAGATTTTCAACATTGCCATTTTACCACACTCTTCATGAGCAGTACAGCTGTCATTTTCACATCCTGCCCAAAACGTGTTTCCGCCCATGTAGTGTACAATGGCGCAGTCGGTGTCTGAACTCAATGTATGGGACACATTAAGAAAATCACAGTGACACTGTTCATTAGCAGAGGTTTAAAATGCCAATGTTGACAATTTGGTGAAAAAATTCCTAACAATGACTGTTTTACGGCGTGCATTGCACAGTTCCCATGCATCGCTCAGTAGGTTTCTAATTTTCAATATTTCACTCCAGATTTTCAACATTGCCATTTTACCACACTTCCTTATGAGCAGTACAGCTGTCATTTTTACATCCTGCCCAAAGCGTGTTTCCGCCTATGTAGCGCACAATGGGGGTAACAAAAGGTCATGCTGAAAATTTATTGTGCAAATACCAGCAATCACACAGGGCATTACGGTAGCACCATACGTGCCAAACACCACTGCAAATACCTGTAAGCGAACGTTCAGCATTGACAAATGCTTGTTCATCCTGTATCACTGTATTGTATTTCTGCTGATGCTTGTTGCCTGCCACTCTTCTAGCCTGAGTCACGGCTGAAAACGGTCCTTTGGTTCAGCTTGCTTACCCAGTTACGAAAGACAAACAAATAAATAGATCAGTGAAAAAATTGAGTGTGCACCTCAGAGAAACTACAATGAAAGTACATATTTATGGTGCACATAACAGTAAACTGATACAACCTAAGATAAAGACATTATTGTAATGGAGGCAAGCTCCTTCTCGTAGTACCCACTCTGAGGCTTTCTGGAGGGTGGGGGTGAGATAAAAGCCTCAGAGTGAGGCGACACATAGGAACCTTGCCTTCATGATGAGAGTGCATCTATCTCCATTTGTACCACTTTACTATTTTGTGGCAGCTATTTGGTTGGTCTGTAGTTTCTTGCTGGTTAGCAACATATAGCCAGCACCAGTTTTGGATGTGTGTGTGTTTTTGTGCATGTGTGTGTGTCTTGTGTGCAGTGTGTATCTCGTGTATCTGTGTGTGCAGTGTGTGTGTGTTTTACTTGTGCCCTTACAGTAGTGGCAGCCAGTAGAATATGGATTTGCAGTTTCACTTGGCTATGTCTGGTGCTACAGATGGCATACAATTTGCCTAGAACTTTTGATTATAAGTAAGCTGCTTACAAAGTAACTGTGTAGTGAAACAGTCGAGAGATAGCAGAAGAGCTCTGCTGTCTGCAGGAGTGAATGTAGTGATGTGGGGACAGTAAAGCTGTGGGAATTACGCCGGGCACCCCTGCTGCACAAAGGGCAAACTCAAAGTCACGGGCATGAGACATGACAGGGATTAACGTGGGCCTCACCACAAGGAAAGGATGATCGCGGGGCCGCAGATGATCAAGACATGATAGGGATTATAAGCAAGGCCCCTACTTTTCTGTGGCACAGTGGGACCAAGTTCTGCGGCAAGACTACCGTCTGCCGCAGAACTCGCGACAGTGGTTTGTAATTTCTGCGGAAGTTCTGCGGCACTAACAAACTACCACATCACAGTGTCAGCTTGTCATCCTGACTTCACTTTCATGGCAGTGATTATATCAATCAGGATGGGGAAAGCACAGTAACACTAGTTCAAAAAATAACAGAAATAGTTGTATGCCTAAAAAGCAAAACAAATGTCTCTCCTTAAGGTCCTAGCCTACTGCATAAATGACCTATGCAGAGGGACCTTATGTGACAAATAAGGTATTTCTATATGCATGCTATCTATCCCACTAATGAGGTCTCTACTGTCTATCACTTCTATATTTGTATGTGCTTTCTACACCATGCATGAGGTTCTCACTGTGTATCACTTATATATTTATATGCAATCTGTAACATATATACAAATGTGTGTGTAGTGAGAGAGATACTGTATTTGTGTGTCTATAGATATATCTATCTATATATACTGTATATATATATATATATTTTTTTTTAATTTCCATGAAATTGCATCTTCACTCATACAGGTCCCATTGGAAATGGAATAAACGGAATAGAGGAGTTATTGCCAAACTCATTTTCATGTCAGTCTGCTTCCCTGACACACAACATAACACCATCAGGCCATGACATGCATGTGAACTGATTGTGAGATAGCCTCTCCAGCCCATCACAATGTGTCCATCGTGTGACAGAACACTGCACCATACCTTCCCAGGCTCAGAGCAGTGATGTGTTCCACCAATCCGTGTGCTACCAGCCAGCTCCCAGAGCTAATCTCTGAACCTGAGTTGCGGCATGGAAACACAGCATGCTACCCTCTGGCCCAACAGTTGTCCGTGCACACAACATTTCTCCATAACTTTAGGTGATTCTTTCAACCAATGACAATATGTAATCCATAACCCTACAAAAATGCGTACAGTGCAATTATTTATTTAACAGGTCTATTCTTTCAACAGGTCTACATATTATCATATTCCACTTTTCTGGGCATAATTACTTTATTTTTCTTAAAAATGACAGGTTAATTCCTTTTACCAGTTATTCATTTCAGATGGCACCTCTATACCTTAAAGGAACAAATAAGTTTGTACAAAGTGAGGTATGGACTTAACAGGTCTGTGCTATTGACCAGGTTTTGTTTAAGTTGGCCCTAGTGCAATAATGTAAGACTGAAAATTGTATTAGGCTGTAGTGCAGGTTGAGCAAGTATCACCATGCATGATGTGCAGTGCCACCGTCTCTGGCAGTGGGAGCTGTGGTAGATAAGTGACTGTTCATTTCTATTGCAGAATGCAGCCATTTCATTGGCTAATGTATGATGTTATAGCAATGATAACATCACATTCTGAGCATATAGGGGGCTTTGGATATAAAGGAGGGAAGGGAACCAGATTCTATGGATAAACTGAAATATTAATAAAAAATCACCAAGAAGAGTGAATTCTGCGGCACATGAAAGTTCCGTGATAGATGCAAGTTCTGCGCCAAAATTCTGTGGCCACAGAATTCTAGGGGCCTGATAAGTAAGAACATCACAGGCTCAGCTGCTCTGAGGTGGACAAAGTTACGGTAGAGCAAGACACTGCAGGGATTAACATGGACATCACAGCTCCTTTGAGAGTGGACACAACCATGGATAGCAAGACATTGCAGAAATTAATATGGACACTACACTGCTCAGAGAGTGCACACAGCCACTGATAGCGAGACACTGCAGGAATTAATATGGGCATCACAGCTGCTCTGAGTGTGGACATAGAGCCACGATGGACCATGAGGAACCGAGGGATTAACAAACATAGCTTCTCTGAGGTAAGCACAGAGCCACAGACAGCCAGACACATGAGGATTAACATGGACATTACTACTACTCAGTGGGCCCAGAGACCACGAACAAAGAAACCCTGCAGGGATTAAAAACTGTCGTTTGCATACACAGCGCCAGTATGGTGTAGTTCTCTGCTTAACATCATGATGCAAGAGGCATGACATGCCCTGATACCGTGCATAACTGGACTTGATCATTTGGCTCTCAACTAACAGACCCAATGTCAGATTGTTTTTGGTGGAGGGAGTTAATACTACTTCAATGTGACCTTGACAACTACAGTTTCACTGAAAGGGATACAACCCTAGTTCCCATAAACCATCAATGGTTTTATCTGAGGACAGGAGCCCCCATTAAACAAAGTAAACTTAGCACACACCATCACCTCTTGTACGACCTGACTAACTGGATACCTCTTGAACTCCGGCTGCATAAACTCTTGTCCTATGGGGCTTGGGAAATACTGCATCAAAACGCCTAATAGTATGCTCACTATGGCAGTCAGATTCAGCTCTCCTAGTGGTAAAGATATTACCAGGTCACAGGAAAATCTTCCACTTGTCATTCCACTGAAAAGTACTAGAACTGGCAACAGTCCTTTTGCAGAGACAAGCAAATGCCTGAAACTCTCTGCCAAGTAATACACCTTGTACATACTGACCAATTCTCATTTTGTTTCTGTTTGTCTCTGCTTCACACTGGAGTCACAAAAGGATTAGTCACTGTTCTGCATGCAGTAAGACACACCAGGGTATGTAATTATGGGTCAGTAACTGCGCACCTCAAATTGTGTTAGGCACCAGACACTTGCCTTTAAACACACGAGGGGTAAGTGCAGTGACTAACCATACTTTCACATCCCTGAAGTGTCGCATTGCACTTACAACATAGGTTCAAACTTAAACTTTTTTTATGTTTTTAGGATTTATAATAAAATATATTGTTTTCTGTATCGCCTCTAGGTGGTGCTAATGCAGTAGGGAGCAGACTATCTCCTACCCCAGGAAGTAGCGTCCTCAGGAATGCTCATTTCCCCTCCCCACACACTGGCCTTCCTAGAACCCTGGGCTCTTTCCCAAGCCTGGCACACCAGTGTCATTAGCCACAACCATCCTGATACTCATTTATGCGGCTGCGTGGACAGAGCCACAGCTCGTTTTGTAGTGCGCTCAGAAAATGAGTGACCATGGCCGCCTTCTGTTTTGGAGTTCAGTTGATCCTTCCGAAACCCGAAACGAACAAAGGCTGATCCCGCCATAGGAGCTCACAATGCAGGCACAGCTGCACTATTTCTTGTGCCATCCACCACTTCGCATTCGGAACAAAACTGCGCATGCGCTGAATCCGCATGTGCAGTTCTGTCGGCGCCACCATCTTGTGAATAGCATTTTGCATTCAACAGAACTACGCTGCAGCGAGTGCTGCACATGCATAGTTCTGTCACCATCTTGGTAAAGGCATTTGGTGGTGCTTGTTTAATTACTGATCAGTTCAAGAACACAGTGACATCGGCGGAGTGAAATTTTGCGATGATACAGTCTTGAAGCTGACATATGAGAAAAAACAGCAGCACATCCTAAACAAAGTGAAAAGAACACAAAGTAGTTGGATGGGGAGATTAAACAAATTATTAATATACCCAAATTAAAGTGACACTGTCAACCTTTTGCATCATGTTATTTTGGTTAAAAAATTTTTGATTGCTTATATTCTCTAAATTTTATTGATGTTGCTGGTGGTGGTATCTTCTTCCTTTCTTAGTAGAACTAAAATGCATGCTAATGATGTAATTGTACCCAGCCTCGTTTAGTTTCAAATCCTTGATCTGCTCTTATTGCATACTTCCAGTGCATTAGGAACACCTCAAAACTGTGCAGTCACTCATGATTCAATACGTTCCTCTCCTCCCATTGCATCAAGGAGTGGCTAGATTGTGTTGGGAGTGTTTCTAAGTACAGGAAAGATGCAGTGAGAGCTGATCAAGGAATGTAAACAAACATTTTTGTGCTGTGACACCAGAATGGTGCAGTCTGTTTTGAAAAGAAAGACAATGAATCAGAAACAGAGTACCATGTACATAAACTGTCTCTACATAACGTGACCAATCATAAAATGTGTATTTAAACTAAGGACTTTTGAGGCTTAAGGGTGTTAACAGTGTCCCTTTAAGCAATAATAAGGCTTGACAGGATTTGATTACTGGGGATAATGGCATGCCTTAGGTGCTGAGGTACGGGCTCGCTAAGTGTTATCACATAATTACGCACACACAAGTGGCTTATTGTGACTATAAAATGGCTCCATCTGTTTTATATTTTAAGAATGGATTAATGAGGTTTAGGAAGTTAAGTATTTCTGGCCTGTGCTGTTGTGCTAGAATAATGCATAGTTATGTGATCACATCTGACCAATCACAGGTCTTGGTTTCCCTTATGCATTTAATAATTTCCAATAATAAAAAAAAAAAAAAGAAAAAAAATCAGGTTTTATGTCCCTTTTCAAATAATTCACAATCCTAAATATTACCTTGAATGGAGAACTAGATGCCAGGCCCATAGAGTTCGCAGGGCAGGTAACACACTTGTAAAATGAGCTGTTCATTAAAGTTCCTTCCATGGCAGAAGCTACATAATATTAATAAAACAAACAAGCAATTTGGCAAATGCTATAAAAGTTTCTGGATGTTGCTGTCATAAGAAATCTCATTCTGCAGCACACTGTAAAGTCAAGTGTGTGTGCCCGTGTTACATCTTGTGTGCGTGTATGTGCCCGTGTTACATGCTACTACAATCAGACCATCAATCCGACTCCAGAGCACTTGGAGCAAGCTGTGTTCTTCTCCAACAGGGACATGCGTACTCCAAGAAGGTGCTGTCACCCACCCTGGTAATTCGAAGGCAGCCTGTGTTAATAGCCACCCCTTTTCCCTCCTGAGGTTTCCCATTGAATGTCTGTGTGCTCAGCCATATTATTTCCCCTGCAGTCAAAATCTGTTGCCAGTGTGGGGTAAATGGATGCCCATTATTGTAAAAATTAGCATGAGCGCTACTGATGGTATTCAAGAATGGAGGTTGGGTCAAGACTCCATTCACCACCTCCTTACTTTTACCTCTGCAATGCACAGACACACAGATGGTCAGAATTTGAACCAAACATGCACTTACCAGACAAATGCTAATTAAAAATTCCTATGCTGCAAAGTAAAGGGCAAAGATGTGTGAAACTAGACCTTCCTCAGGCAAAAGTGTCTTGTGAAGGGCAAAGGAGGTGCCAACCCTAAACTGGAATGTATCAGAAAGCATAAAAAAATCCCTAAGGCCAGAAGAAATCAGTCTGTCGATCCTTCGATTTTCTGGGCATTCCTAGGAGAGGTGAATGTTGTTTTTGTTTTGTTCCTTTAAATTTTGTTTTCCTCCCAGAGACTTACATTTTCTGTTATACTGGCAGAAATAACTTTCATCTTTTGTCCGGGGAATACTGTCTTCCCTCTATCCTTTCTCACTACCTACGTCACTCATTGGTTTCTCACTAAACAACCTGCCTTTTCTGTAAAGTTAACCTCCCTCTGGAATGCACTTCTTCTAGCTATCTGCCACCCTTCCTCCTGCGATCTGCCACCCTTCCTCCTGCCATCTGCCACCTTCCTCCTGCCATCTGCCACCTTCCTCCTGCCATCTGTCACACTTTCTTCTGCTACCTGCCATACTTCTGCCTGCCATCTGCCACCTTCCCTCTCCCTTCTTCAACTTCCTCTGCCATCTGCCATCCTTCCTCCTGTCATCTGCCACACTTCCTCCTACTGTCTGCCACTCTTCCTCCTGCCATCTTCCACACTTTCTCCTGCCATCTCCCACCCTTCCTCTGCCATCTGCCACCCTTCCTCTGCCATACTTCCTTCTGCCAACTGCCACTCTTCTGTCTGCCCTCTGCCACCCCTTTCTCCTGCCATCTGCTAAACTTCTTCCTGCCATTTGCCACACCCGTACTATCTGCTGCTCTACCTTTTGTCATCTGTCACCCTTCCTCCTGCCATCTGCCACCCTTCCTCCTGCCATCTGCCACACTTCCACTTGCCATTCTTCCTCCTGCCATACTTTCTCCTACCATCTGCTACCCTTCCTCCTGTCATCTGCCACCCTTCCCCTGCTATCTGCCATACTTCCTCCTGCCATCTACCGCCCTTCCTTCTGCTATATATCTGCCACACTTCCTCCTGCCATCTGCCATTCATCCTCCTGCCATCTGCCACATTTCCTACTGCCATCTGCCACCGTCCTCCTGCTGTCTACTACCCTTCCTCTTCCCATCTGCTACCCTTCCTCTAGCCACCTGCCACACTTATGTTATTATCTGCTGCTCTACCTTTTGTCATCTGCCACCCTTCTTCTTGTATTCTGCCACACTCCCTCCTGCCATCTGCCACTCTTTCTCCTGCCATCTGTCACCTCCCTCCAGCCATCTGCCATCCTTCCTCCTGCCATCTGCCACACTTCTTCCTGCCATGCCACACTTTCTCCTGCCATCTACCACACTTCCTCTTGCTCTCTCTTAATTAACTCCTCAATAGGGATGCAGCACATTTTTACAACGTTGGTGAAATTGGTGGGATGTTGTAACTTACAGTTCGTGAAATTCCAGACTGCCGCACCGAGTTTGCCGTCATAGTTTTCCTTTTATAAATAAAAGCCCCAATGTAAATTTCCCCTCATCCATTGTTCATAAAGTCCCAACCCTTCCCACTTCATTCACAAATGTATCTCCTCCCATTTCCTGCTAGCAACCCCTTCCCTGTGAAAAATGGTTATATGTATTAATTGCATCCCCCACCCATGCGCTATTCACAAGACACACCACCCACCTCCCACCCCACTCTAGTGTTCCTCCAGAGTATAACAACAATTCATTGGGAACCCTCCACCCTAGTACCCACCTCCTCCTCTCTGCATGTTCCCATAAATAATGTGCTTTGTTCTCTGTAATAAATAAGAGAAACATTATAGCTCACGTTTTCTCTCTCAAAGCCGCTGTCAGAGTGAACGAAGGATAACGATTAGCCTATTACTAACAACTGTCTGGCTGATTTGTCGACTTCTGAGAGAGAAAAACAAGCCAGGCTCATGCCTATGGGGCAGTTTTGTTTATTTATTACAGAAACAAAACACGTTGTTATGGGGGCAAGGTGGAGGAGGTGGTGCTGAGGTGAGTACTAGGCTGGGATAACACATATACTATTGTAAGCCCCTCACATATTTGGGCTTACCTTATCTGTTTCCTCTGGCACCAATGGTCCAGCCTTCACACTCCGGTCCCCGGACTGCCAAGGTGGAGGACCGGCAGGGCCATCAGTGCCTGGCAGAAGCCTTTGTGAGATGTGAAATAGTGCTCTGCCCCAAGGATGTCACCGCCACTGCCACAATTCCCTCTGTCCTCGGGCCCCTCAGTGTCCCTGGGGCTGAGGGCAGGGAAGGAAGCATGGAGTAGGAGCGACTATTGGTTCCCAGGCCCAGTACAGTCAGCAGGGCCGGGAGCGGACTGATGAAACCACGATGGCAATGGACGTGCTGTTCACGCATCGCGAATCACAGAACAGTGCCAGAGCTCCACAGAAGGAACCAGGCAGTGTGCCCGCTACATAGCAGGATCCCGGCTGCAGGGCAGGAAGTGGGGCTGGGATCAAAACTGAATAGTGCCATCAGGTGCCCAGTAATGAGTTTTCCAGCCCCAGGGTCGGCAGCAAGACCTGGAAGGAGAGGTACAAAGTGCGCATGTATATCAACTGAGAGAGTGGCACGGATGGCCATCTCCCACAAGCCGAGGCACTCAACAGCAAAGCAGACTCGTGCCCATGACACTGAGCACATCCCTGGCTCCAGGACAGTAAGTGCATGTCTGACAGCAATAAATCAACTCTGGGGACTTTTAATAAGCGGCAGAAGCTGCCAAAGTATGGGACTACTGTAAACGAAGCTGGGGGACCGCATGACTGAAGAGCCTACTGGGCATCATGGGAATGGGTCCTAAGTCAGGTCCAACTTTGCCTGCAAATCTCGGCCAATCAGAAAGCAGCTGAAGCCAGAGGCCATTTGCCACACTGAGTTTCATCCTTGATAAAAGCGGCTGGTTTTCAAAGTTTTGGGAGGCAGTAAGGTGAAAGTGGTTTAAGGCTCTGAGCTGCAAATCTGGTGACATCCAGCAGACCAGACCTGGGTTTGAATCCCACAGCTTCCACTTGCATACTGTGTGACTCTGAACAAGTCACTTAACTTCCCTGTGCTCCCAGGTGGCTCCTGTAAAAACCTTTCAGCTTAGTGTGCTACTCCTGGTTAAACAACTAAAAAAAAAGTTTGTGCCAGTTTCAGTCAGGCAGTCCAGTGAGTGGCTGTGCATCGAGGTGTGGACCAGCCATACCACTGTCTGTCCAGGTACTGCAGGCCTGGCAGATGTGAAGAAATGAAGGGTTTTCAGTGAAACTACATTTTAAAGGCAAGTTGGAGCTGGGGTTTCATGACCCACCACAGACTTTTCCTCTAGGGGGCAGTTCCTACCACAACTCCAGCCCAAAAGCCCTGCCTTGTTCCAGGTCCTAAGTCTCAGTGAGATAGCTATAGAGTGAAGTGAAGCAGAGAGAAGCCACCAGCAAGCCAGGAGAAGCCTGTGTCCCAGTGGGAGGCGACCACTTACAATCAGCCTGTTCTAGCAACCTGTGCTAGAGGTATCCACTGAGACATCAAAACGTGAGTAAAATCCAGGGTTCGACCCTGCAACTGGGGAGTGAGTTACTGTGCCAGGAATTGAGGAAGAAGTCCTGGGCAGGACTGTGTCAGTGAGAGAAGCCCAGGCAGAAGAACTTTGGAGGCCAGCCAGACACCAAATCCAGTGGATTATGAATAGGGCCCACTTTACTGCTTGTTTGCTAGTTTAAAGTTACGTTTAACTACAGTTGTGTTTTAAAAGTATCTTATTAAAGCAGCAGGAAGCTGCCAAAATATTAATACCACTGTAAACTGGAGGCAGTATAGCGTAGTGATTAAGAGCACTGAGCTACAAACCTGGAGATCGGGGTTTGAATCATAGCCCCCACTTGCACAATGTGTGACCTTGAGCAAATCACTTAACTTCATTGTGCTCCCAGGTTGCATCTGGAAACAAGTTTCAGCTTAGTGTGCCTTTCCTGGTTAAACAAGTTCCCTTTCCCTTACCTGCTACAGTCTTAAGCGTACCACCATGCTCCATCCTGCTAGCAGCATCAGTGTTCCCAGTGTGGTACCCACTACAACATAAGAGAGCTCTCACCAATGTCCTTTGGGAATTAAGATGAGTGCACCCACACTGGGGTTTGAGGACTGCTGGGGTGGGCAGACAGTGTAGGACTAAATACTATTTATTGCATAGAGCACAGTATTTGCCAGTTTACTGCTTAAAGTATAGAGTCTACTGCTACCCCTATTTACATAGGGACATACAACATGACAGCAGATATGGGCTGCTGGGCCCACCATTCTGCCCACCCCTCCTTTTTGTGCTGCAGACCTCACTTGATCTGACACCATCTCTTCCCTACCTTCCTCACCCTACAATTCCCCTCCTTTTCTTACCCTACAATTCCCTTGTGTATGTTCCAGACATTTTCAACCCCTCCACTGTTTTGCCCCACTACCTCCACTGGGAAGCTGTTATAGGGATCCACCATCCTCTCTGTGAAGAAGTACTTCTTCACATCCTCCTAATTACCCCTCCAGCTTCATAGCATGCCCCTTGTTCTAGAGTACCTTCTTCTCTGGAAAATATTCCCTCCTGTACCTTATTAATCCTTATTAGGTATTTTAAGGTCTCTATCATATCCCCCTCTCCTTCTCTCCTGTAGGGTGTACATATTTAGCTTTTTTAGCCTCTACTCCTAGGGCTTTTGTTGTAGACCCTGTACCATTTTGGTGGTACTCCTCTGTACACCGCCTTCACTCAGTCTATGTCCTTCCTGAGGTGTGGTGTCCAGAACTGGACACAGTACTCAAGTCTTGGGCTCACCAACAGTCTATACAGGGGCAGCACCACCTCCCTCTTCCTGCTGGTGATACCTCTTCCTATGCAACCCAGCATCCACTTGCCCTACCAACTGCCTTGTCACACTGTCTGGCCACCTTCAGGTCATCAATATGATTACCCCTAAGTCTCCTTCCTGCTTTGTGTTTGTCAGTATCGTTCCACCTGTTATGTTATCTGATCCTGGGTTACTATAGCCCAAGCGCATTATTTTGCATGTATTGCATTAAAACCCAGCTACCTTTATTGCCCAGCTCTGTGGTGCTGAGCAGTGGGGCATCACTCTAGCATGCTGGTGACCCAGGTTCATGCCCTGATCCCAGGTACCAGGAGGCGGAGGCCAGTAGGGAGGGAGTTCAGAGCATTCTTGGACACTTCCCTCCTGGGGTGGGTGGGCTGCTATGTGCCGCTTTGGTGGTGGCTTCTGGTGGTGGCAATGCAGAGTGTTCTTGGCATGGGTGACCATACACCAGAACCCCGCCCCCGTGGACACCGCTGTGGCGTGTCACATGGGGGTGGTGGTTGGGGCCCCAGAAAATAGGAAAATGGCCACCCACAGCCCTAGATGATAGCCTCTGGTAGGTTTCCTATGCTGTCCTAGGTTGTGCAGCCCCAGTCCATTTCTGCCCTTCCCACTGCCAGGGAATTGTTGGATCAATCACCGTGCCTGATGGGTCAGACCCAAGTGGGGTCTGATGGATGATAAGCAGAGATGGAGCTGATGTTGCCTGGGCAGATGGGACAGAACACCGTCATGAGCGCCTGAAGGGTGGGGCTATGGGACTCAGTGGTAAGGTGGAAAAAACAAACCCAGGTGCCATACCCTTGACCACTCCTCCAGTCTTTTCAGATCCCTAACCATCCTTTCCATCCCCCGGTGTCTATTCTGTTGTAGATCTTGGTGTCATCGGCAAAGAGGCAGACCTTTTCTTTCAGTTTCTCTGCTATGTCACTTATAAAGGCGCTGGAAGGACCGATCCCAGAGGTATCCTGCAGGTCACTCTCCCTTCCTTGGAGTGAACTCGTTTACCACCACTCTCTGTGTCCTGTCTGCTAACCAATTTTTTACCCAGATTACTACCTTATTTCCCATCCCATTTTACCTCTCTGCCCCTTAGTTCTTGCCATACCCTCCCTTTTAAATAAATTATTTGTTTGAATTGCATTTCATGGTTTGGGAATTGTCACTGCTTACTGTGTCACTTGTTTTGCAGGACGGGCTGTGTGGACAATTTATATACTGTTTCCTGGGGGTGATAGCCTAACTTTTCAGCAGGCAGGTACCCCATGTTGCCACCCAGGTGGAGGCACTGCACCACATTAGGCCAGTGTAGCACAGCCTTAGGTAACCCAAGCCGGTCTCCTTGGGAGGTGTGGAGAGGTGAACCCTGAGGCCCTGGTCGGTGACCCACTTAACTATAATTATGCTCTGGGGACACCACAATGGGGTAAGGAGGGGTGGTCTGTCTTGTGAACAGCGCATGACTGGAGGGAAGGAATGTAAGTTAATATAACAATCTCATTGGGAAAGGGGGCACTGAGAGGGGATACATTTGTGAACTATGTTGGAAGTGGTGGAGATGTTATGCAAAATGGGTCACGTTCACTTTTATCTGTTTTCTATACATCTCAGCAATTTTATGCCCTTTATTCTGGCGTATGTTATCTTGACAAAATCAAGTTCTCATGCTTTTATTCTATTACCATTGGCATACAAGTCCTCTGGCTATAACTAACTCTTATATTATCTTGAAATCATCCATTTCTTCTGCTTCTATTAAATTGTTATTGGTAAAGCAGCTCGTTGGGTTGTAGGCAATTCTTGTTTGTTTACTGTGAGCTTTCTTATGAAATAGCTTCCACAACCAGCATCCAGCTTTGCAGTCATGGTTTTCACAATCCTCCACAAGTGTGCCTTGTCTGTTGCTGTTTCAGGCTATGGGCTGGCTGCCTGGATGTGTATGGAGCTGGTTCTGTGTGGGTGCCTACATTTTGGATCTTTCGTGCAGGCCCATTGGTGCATGAGCACCCCTGCTGGCTGACCCATGGACACTGGTTGCCAAAGTTACTCCACCAAGGTAAAGGTGCAAAGACCACAGGGGAACCCTCACTAACCCCTCTCCCTGCCCCACATTCCTAGGAATGCAGGCGAAAAAGTGATCCAGTGTCATCGGTGACCTGATGGCACAAGGCTCTTGGCACAGAAGGTATTAGATATAGAGGGGCCCATGATTCCTCCCTACTGTTGTGTGCCCTGTTCTGCCCCCATGACATTCCGGCCACTCTACATTGGCAGTTTGGGGATGTTTGAGCAGTGAATGGCTTCCATCCTCTGTACTACCCAAGCCCAGTTCCTCCTCAAGCCCAGTCTCTCTCACCCAGCCCTCAATCCCTCCCTCCCAGCTCCCAGTCCTGCCTCTCAGCCCCAATGCCTCCCTTTCCAGCCCTCAGTCTCTCTCCCTCCAAGCCTCTAGACCTTCCTCCCAGCCCCAAATCCTTCCCTCCCACAGGCACCAGTCTCTCCCTCTCAGCCCCAGTGCCTCCCTTCAGCTGCCACTCTCTCCTCCCAGCCTCCAGTACCTCCCTCCCACTCCACAGTCCTTCCTCACCAGTCTCTCCTCCCAGCCCCAGTCTCTCTTCCCAGTCCCAAGTCTCTCCCTCCCAGCCCTGAATCTCTCCCTCCCAGCCCGAGTCTCTCCTCCCCACACCCAAGTTCTCCCTCCTCCCATCCCAGTCCGTACCTCCACCATAAATTCATCACATCCAGGATGCTGCTTGAACTTTGCCGGACTGAGATAGGAACCTGAGGATGGACTCTAACCTGCATCTCTACACTGCAGACAAACTTGCTGCTCCCCACCACCGGCCCACCCTACCCAGGGCTGGCCAGATTACCATAGACCAATAACTCCAGAGGTTGATATCACTGATGTCTGGGGAATTATTTTCACAATTTACCCAGGTTACAAGCAATATCTCGTTTTCAGTGTGGTCACTATTTGTAAAGGTTTTCCTGGTATTCCTAGAGGCCACTCGATCACACTTTATGACAGGCCATCTTAGCATCTGCGTTTGCTGATACTCTGCAAAACTAAAATACAAAAGCAGCTGTTTATAAAAATATATTATAGTCTATTTTTACACCCAGTGGGGCAGAGTAAATAATGTTAATGGGACAGACTGCCTGCAATATCATTGCCTGTCACCTTTAACTAGTGGTTCTGTGAACCTGAAGATCCAGGTTCTAATCCCCAAACCAGCGCTTACTCTGTGGCCCTGGGAGAGCACGAAGTACGAAAATGTAACATTTTTCTAAACTATTGTGTGCGCTTCACTTTTGCCTTTCTTTCTAAATATCCTGTCAGCTATTTTATGCCTCCTCTTCTCCCTCGCTTTATCTTAAAATAATTCATTTTTCCTGCTTTTATTGTAGGGTCGTTGGGAAGGCAGCCCGTTGGCTGTAGCCAACTTTGCTAGGTTGTTGGCTAGTACAGGAATTAATTTTATGAAGAAAAAAAGCCCTCTCTAAACACAAGATATATAACCGATAAACCAGATTGCCTTTCTGTGTAAAATCCCAAAGCCGAGAGATAAGCTGTTACTCTTTTGTTACTGGAATTTTATTACATTTATAGAAAAGCAGCTTAATACAATAATGGGAGTAGCGATGACAACACATCGGATAATCACTACAGACAAGATATGAAAACCATATGCCCTAATGGTACTACACACTGAGGGAAGGGGCACAACCTTATCAAACATAAAAAAATCCAAAGAGGCCAAGCGGCATACTGACAAAGGAACATTCCGAGATCTAATCATTTCAAAGCAAGATGCAGCATATCATATATCAGTACTAATGACAAATGTAACACTCTAGACTAACCATGGAAGCATAGCAGACTCTTGAAAAGAAAAATCTCTACCCCAACCCCCACGGGTGCACGCTGTTTGTTTCTTTCATAGCGAAGGTTTAAGAACCTGCAAGTTACTCTTTTGTTAGCTCCACAAAAGCTGCCAGTTTTGTAGGGAGAGGTCAGAACTTCAACCCTCTTGGCACACCGCACAAAGATCACTTTAAAAATTCAGTGCCCACCTCCATAACGTCATAAATAATACAACATACGAGACACTTTTTGCCCATCTGTCAATGGAAGTAAAACAGCATCTACCTAAGGCGGCAGCGGCATAGCCTACTGCTGTCACAAGGCAAACTGTAGCCTAAACCAATATGGACAACAATAAGACATCAAATATCCAGGGGTCCCAGACAGGGACAAGATGAACAGATAAAGAAAGTAAAGGGAAGGGGCTGGCCCGCTGGCACAATGACTAAGACATCTGTCTTGGCACAAACTTCCCTGGTTCTGGGGCGGACTCGGAAGTCAGAGGGACAGCTGGGGAGCATTTCAGGGACTGTTCTTCTACAGGGGATGGGGAATGAGTGTCTGGCGCTATGCAGACCTCTGGCAGAGGTTGGGGTACTTCGGACGGTGCCACATGCTAGGGGCGGGGTGGATGCTGGAGTTATGCACATCCCCACCCTGGGAAAAACCAGCCAAAAACAATTCTAGCCCATAATGGCGGCCCCGCCTCTGCTGCTGCCACTTCCGCTGCAGACAAAAGGTCCATCACAGGGGTTCCGCTCCCTTGACCCCACCCTGGGGGCAAGCCAGAGCTTGACAGTCATGTTTCCTGGGGAGGGGTGCCGCCCGACGGCTCCACCCGGGGGTAAACCTGTGGTGGGGGGTGGCGAGCGGAGTGGGGACCAGAACCTCTGGTAGGGGGACAGTAAAAGCTGGGGTGGGGAGAGTAAAGGAGAAAAATATAATCGCCAAATGGGAACACAAATACTTGGGGGAACTGAAGGGGGGATTAAGGAGGATACCAGGAAGTATTTCTTCATGTAATGGATAGCAGATGTGTGAGACACAGTACCAAGAAATGTTGTCTATGTAAAATCAGTGGTGGGATTGTACATGGATGGGAAGGACACATGGGGCTGGTAGGAGATCAGCAAAGAGGGTGAAGAACCACTAGATCCACAGATAGGGCAACCAGGCTTGGTGGCTGCCAGGAGATGCACAAAGGAAGTTGAGTATTTAAAATAAAGCTAATCTGTGTATACTTATTTTATTTTACAAAACTGTCCTTGGGGTGTTGGATGCTCTTTAAAGATTTATTTTATTTTTTATTTATTGAAATCTTGGATAACACCTGTGAGCGGATGCTCATTGAGAGGTTCCACATCAGATACTTTAACACAAGAAGACACAAAATAGTTACAGTAAATTATACATACAGAGCATAAAAAATTCAACAGTAAATGGGTTGCAATGACAAACAGTTACACAAATTGTGCTAAGGCATAGTACATGGTATGCCAGCATTCTGTGGAAGAGACAGCGGCAGAGGCAGACTGTTCAGGGTGAGGTAGGGAGGCGGCAGTGGGAGCTGGGATAGGAAGGTCAGAGGAAAGAAAAGAGCCAAGGGGTAGGGGTGGGAGGCAAGTGCTAGGGCAAAAGCAGGGTGGGAGGCAAGTGCTTGGGCAAAGACTTAATTTGGTGGGTCAGGAGTTGGAAGTCCTGAGGCAGACTAAAGCTGCAGGGGCAGACTAGCGGAGCTACCTACAGGTACTACTGTTGGTGAGGTGCTGACAGAGTTTGCGCTTAAAGGAACCAAGGGTTTTATTTATTTAGCTTTTGTTGACGGGTAAGTGCATAGACAAATCCTGCCTATTTTCAGGCACGACCGGGGAGGGGATACAGATGAATGCCAACTGACCTTGAACCAGATTAAGCTGTTGGTGGTATTTTTAGTGAATGAGGAAATTTGGTCAGGACACGGAAATTCCCCTACTCTGAAGTAAATTGGAGCCTTTGCTGCTGGCTGCAGATGGCCAGTTAGCATGATCCCTGGAGGAGATGGACGCTGTTAGCTCAGAGTCTGCCTCCTCCTCTGTGCTACCTTCTCAAGAGGCCCCAGATGCATGTCTTGCTGTAGCTGATGTTAGTAATATGACTATTTTGAATTTGACTCCATTCTTCAAAAGCGACCCTAAAGAGTTGTTTCCAGTCTACCTGATGTGCAAAGTGGCTCGCGTTCAGTTCCAGTCTTCAGGAGCAGCGGGCGTTAGTCCTGCAATTGCAGCTTTTAGATTCGGCATTGCGAGTTTCTGCATGAGGCATCGCCTCGGACGCCACTTCCTTGTTCTCCTTCTCACGGCGTCGGCGTTGGAAAGCCCCCAGTCGGCGGCCTACCGATGGATTGGCTTCTGTTCCTGCTGTGAGAATTCTCTTCAGCCCCTGCTACTGCTGTTCTCGGACTACTTCAAATGACCACTCGACTACCGACGTCGGAAAAGCCAGATTCTGAAATCCCTGCAGCTATTCCCTGCTCTGTAAGTGACTAACACTACAACTGCTTCCGTTTCGTTTTGGAGAAACCCACAGTATTTTTTTTTTCTCAGCTACACAGGAACCTGGCTGGTCAAACGAGGGGTTCCTTATTCCCAAAAAATTAAATCTGGCCAAAATACTGATTTAGACTGGTCACCAGAGTCAGCTTTATTACATGCTGGCTGGGAAAGAGATATTGAAGGGACTTGGACTCCTGATTCTCAGGACCCTGTCTACATTAATATGCTTCAAAACTCTGCTAAGAATAATGACCTGAGCTCCAACGAACCCGGGGTGTGACTCTTTCTTCTTCTACCGTTACTAGTGACACTATTGTTGTTTCTAAGTCTATTTCTACTGTACCTGAACCCACTACTGTTTTCTCAGGACCTACTTTGTTACCTACTGTTGCTGCACCTAAAAGTTCAACATTTAAACTTACTGATTTATTTTTCCTCCAAAGCGAACCTGCACCTAGGAGGAATGCAGTACGTTGCTTTATAAGGTGGATTAGAACTCCCACCAGATCGTTTGTATATAGCTAAAACCCTCCTTAAGGGTTCCATGAAGTTTTTCTTCTGAGATTTTGCCCTGATTAATATAGGTAATTCCAATTTTGATGTTAGTTTTAAACAAATGTCTGGGCTTGATAGATTCTGGGCCCAATATGACAAACTTCAGACTACACCCATTTGGTCCCCTTCCAGGCCATCCCTCTCACCAAACCTGCCATTCGTAACATTACTGTTGTTTTTAAAAATGAGGGAGTTCACATTGAAGACATTTTATTTTGGTTAAACAAACGCTGTGAAGTCTTGAATAGGCCTACCCTAATCTAGACTCTGAACAGATTTGGGATGGCAGTTGGAAGGTCCGTGTTAAGCTTTTTCCACTAACACTGGCACGACATTTGCCTAATTTTTCTTTCTAGGTAAGAGACAAGGGCTTCATTTTTACCGGACAACCCAAGTCCTGTTTTAAATGTGGGTCACGTACCCATTTAAGTTCGACTTGTGATACCCTTAAATGTAGCCACTGCTTTGAATCGGTCATATTGCAGCTAAATGTACTAATTCATTTAAGTGTAACTATGTGATGGGACTGGCCACGTGTATGGCAGGTGCCCTGGGCCTCTCATAACAGAGAATTGTCCCTCTCATGATGGCATTATTACTATTGCTCAACAGTCACTTGCCCATAGTCTAGCTTCCTCTAATTCAGAGGTTACCCCTCCTCCGGTAGTTGGAGATGTCTCTTCTGTTCCAGTTTTCCAACCCTCTATTCCTGTTATACCTACTCCTACTGCCATTGTGGTTTCCCTGATACTACACCCGTTATTCCAGATATGGATATGCCCCCCCTCGGGTCAAGGGGAGATAATTTTAGTTTTACCACTGTTACCCATAAGCGGACTAGGAAGGGTTTAGCTGTTGCTACTCGTAGTAAGGAACCCCTGCACGGAACTGGCAAACCTCTAACAAATTGCGGTTTTAGCCACAGATTTTCAGACAATGACTCGGGGGTGAGGATACTGATTCCTCCTCTCTTCTTTCTTTTCCCGGATGGGGGTGATAGGGCTAATCACGGATCCCATTGCAAAGCTGTACTAGGCAGCGACAAAGGGTAAGTCACCACCTATTACTTAAATCCTGTCTTCCTTAAGATCTGCTCTTTAAATGTGACAGCATTAAAGGAAGAGAAAATTAGAGAGATTTTTAACCCTTTCTGATTTACAGTGTGACATTATCTGCCTTGTTGACACTAGATTAAAGACCCATGGGGAATTATTCCAGGCCTCTAAGGCATGGACTGCAGAGCCCTTCTTTTGGTCTGTTGGACCTGATACTTGTGATGGGGTCGGGATATTGTTCTCCAGCTCTAATTTTACAGTCTCTAGACTTGTAGATATTTCCCCTGGTAGAGCTTTGTTATTAGATTTCTCATATAAATCTGAGAGATTTCGTATGATTGGGACTCTGCGCCTCAAACCAAGGCTCAGAGGGCTTCCTTTTTCACCAAATTAAGCCCTACCTTTTTCATCCAGATTACTCCTATGGGTGGAAATTTCAATTGCGTACCATCAAACAGATCGAGGCCTAAAGACTTCCAAGTTATTTTGTGACTCTGTGGCTTTAAATAGTGTGGTCTCTATGGCCAAGCTTGTGGATGTTTATAGACATTTCCATAAAACAGGAGGGTCCACTTTTTTAAAGGGTCCTTACATACTAGGATAGATTTTCTTTTTTATCTAAGATTTTGATTTTACTTTCCTGTACAACTGTGGCTGCAATTTTCGGATCACGTTGCCCTATGTGCCACTTTTCCTGGGACTCTGCTCCTAGATGTAAGAAAGCCAGTTGGCGTCTTAATGATTCTCTACTTAATGACCCTCTTTTTCTTAAACTTTGGCACAAAGAGTTTACAGCTCGGTTGTCAGTAGTTGATTTTTATGATACTGGGATGGATTGGTGGGAGGAATCTAAGCTAAGCTGGAAATACAGGTTACTCACCTGTAACAGGAGTTCTAGGAATGGTATATGTTGTTCATCCACACTCATTGGCAGGTATCCTTGCCGCTTTAAATCTTGCGGAAGGTCTTCAAGCTTGCTCCTCCCACCCACCGGGTGGTATAACTAAGCTCCGCCCCATGGCGCCAGATCTGGCCGCTGGAAAGCTCAGGTTGTGCGTCGAGCGGGGAGGTCGGGTGGGTCGTGTGGATGAACAACATATACCATTCCTAGAACTCCTGTTACAGGTGAGTAACCTGTATTTCTAGGACATGGATATGTTGTTCATCCACACTCATAACAGACTCCTAGCAGTTCTCCGGGAGGAGGAGGCAAGACGACACCCCCAATACTTACTTTGGAAAGAGAGACTGAGAACCGAGGCCCCAAACCAGCATCCCGGCGTGACTCAAGGTCGATGTGGTAATGGGTAATGAAGCTGTTTGCTGACTTCCAGGTAGCAGCCCTGCAGATTTCCTGGATAGGAGGCGTCCCTGGAAGCAGCCACCGTTGCAGCAGTATGGCGGGTAGAATGAGCTCTTATCCTCTGGGAGGCTCCATGCCCGCCAACTTATAGCAGAGATCTATGCAGGAGGTTACCCACCTGCTTATCGTCCGCTGGCTGCAGGTCTGCCAGATGCGGCTTCAGCGTAGGTGACAAACAGCTGGCGAACCTCTCCCGAATTTCAGCGCGGCGCTCCTTATAATAAGCGAGCGCCCTTCTAGGGTCCAGAGTATGGAGCCTATATTCGACCTCCGAGGTGTGATTGGGGTAGAACACCGGCAGAGTCAACACCTGGTTAAGGTGAAACTCGACACCACCTTCGGAAGGAATTTCGGGTGGGGCGCAGGACAACCTTGTCCTTGTGGAAGACCAGGTAAGGAGACTCGATGGAAAGCGCCTGGAGCTCTCCCATCCTTCTGGCTGACGTGATAGCCACCAAGAAGGCGGTCTTCCACGACAGGTGAGAGAGGCACACCTGTGCATAGGTTCCGAATGGCTTGCCCATGAGCTTTGCCAATACCAGCAGTAGATCCCACGGAGGTGGGGTTCCCGCACTGGAGGAAATGTGATCAAGGCCTTTGAAAAGCCAGACCACCTTCTCCTGCGCCACGACTGCCTCCCGCCCGCGCCCGTAAGCAGAGATGGCTGCCAGGTGCACCCTGAGGTCGTCGACTCAAGCCCTTGACTAGAAAGGGACCATAAATAGTCCAAGATGCTTGCCAAGGAACAGGAGGAAGGGTCCAAGCCCTTGCTCTGACACCAAATGGAAAACCTTTTCCATTTGAAGGCATAGCATTTTCTGGTCGACTCCTTACGGACGCCTCAACTACACTGAGGACCTCGTCGGAAAGACCCAAGGCCTGGAACTCTAGCCGCTCAGGAACCAGGCCGTCAGGTGCAGGGATTGAAGGTCCGGATGGAACACCTTCCCTGATTGACTGAGAGCAGGTCCGGGCGAGCTGGAAGCCGCGGAGTCCTGGAGCTGAGACTGAGGAGATCTGGGTACCAGAACTGGCGAGGCCAGTCTGGGGCTATCAGAATCACCTGCGCCTTGTCCTCCTCGCCTTGAGAAGCACCTTGTGGATCAAGGAAATGGAGGAAAGGCGTAAAAGAGGCCGGGTCCACTGCCTCGAGAAGGCATCCCCTGCAGCGAGCCCCTGCTGAGGCGGGCATGGAACAGACTTCAGCTCGCGTTCTCCTGGAGGCAAACAGGTCCACCTGAGGTGTGCCCCAATGGGAGAACAGATGCTGTACTACCTCCGCAGGAGAGACCATCTGGGATGCAGCCCCATCCGCCCAGGGCATCGGCCAGGGTGTTGGGAGGCTCCTGCCACGTGAATGGCTAGGAGATCCGCCTCCAGGCTGCGCACGAGTGACCAAATGCGAGAGCTTCCTTGCATAGAAGCATGGAGCGCGTCCCGCCCTGGCGGTTTAGATAGTACATGGTCGTGGTATTGTCCGTCTGACTCGGACCACTTGACCCGGAGGAACGGAGCAAAGGCGGTGAGAGGTAGGCGGACCGCCGGAGCTCCAGCAGGTTGATGTGGCATCGACTCCCGGGACCAGAGGCCATGAGCCCGGTGTTCCCCAGATGGGCACCCCAACCCATCAGAGAGGCATCGGTCGATAGAGAGACCGCCGGCTCGGGCGGACGAATGGGATGCCCTCCTGCAAATGATCTGGAACGGTCCACCACTGGGGAGCTGCCCACATCCCCTGTGTCACCGGCTACGCTGGTCCAAAGGATCGCAGCGCCAGACCACTGGCTGGCCAGTCCCCACTGAAGGGACGCATGTTCCAGCGGGCCCAACGGACCACGCTGGTGCAGGCCGCCATGAGACCCAGGAGGCGCAGGAAGTCCCGGCAGGCGCAACTGCCCAACCAGAAATGATCGGGCAAGGAGGAAAGAACCTCGGCTCTGTCCGCCGAGCCGCTCTGGCTCAGAGAGTCGAGCTGCGCCCGATGAATAGAATCACCTGCTCTGGCTCGAGTTCCGACTTGGCCTCGTTGATAAGGAGGCCCAGTTGAGAGCAGACCTGAGGGCCAGATCTCTGGACCACTCCGCCTCCTTCCTGGAGGGAGCTGCTATCAGCCAGTCGTCCAGGTAAGGGTACACCGGACCCTCGGCGCCGCAGGAATGCTGTCACCACTGCCATGCATTTGGTGAAGACCCTGGGAGCTGGAGACAAGCCGAAGGGCATGGCTTGGAACTCGAAGGGATCCTTCGCTCGAGCGAAGGAATCTCTGGTGAGACGGACGGATAGGGACGTGAAAAGGCGTCCTGCAAGTCCAGAGAGCAGAACCACACGCCGCTCCAAGGATGGTATTATCTGAGCCAGAGTGACCATCCTGAAGGTTCGAGACCTTAGGAACTTGTTTAGGTCGTAGGTCGAGAATGGGGCGCCAGCCCCGTCCGCTTCGAACCAGGAAATACCTGGACACAAACCCTGGGTCTGAAGGAGGGTCCACCACCTCTCTTATCACCTCCTTCTGGAGGAGGACAGCGATGTCGGCTCGACGAGCCGCCAGTGAGGCTGGGGATCCCGAAGCCCCGAGGCTGACGGCTCTGAAGGGTGGTGCCTGCTCGAATTCCAGAGGCAGGCTCTTCCCACCACCTCCAAGACCCACCTGTCCGTGGTAGCAGCGGACCAGGCGGAACGGAAGTGCCGAGCCCCCCACGGGGACCCAGGGTGGTGGCGGAATGGGGCGACACCCTCAGCCCGTCACTGGGCAGGCTTGGAGGAGGGACCGGCCGAGGACCTCCTGGGCCTTTCCTCCCTGCCTCCTGTTAGAGGAAGCTGGCGGTTTGGGTTTGGGATGCCAAGGTCGAGCCTGCTGGCCCTGACGTTGCTGGGCCGGGCGCACAGAAGGACGAAAGGGCTTAGGCTGTGGTTTGCGCCTTTGTCCTCTGAGCGGAAGAGACCGAGTCCAAGGTAGCATTGGACTCTCGATCCTGCAGGTGACCTTCCACCCCAGGGTCAAGAGGTCAGTCCCCAAAAGGAACATCTGCCAACTTGTGCTGGGTATCCGGTAAGGTGGATATCCTCAGCCAAGCCCCGCCAACGATAGCCACTGCGGCCGGCACCGATCTAGCACATGAGTCCCCTGTATCCAAAGCAGTCTGGAGCTGCTGTTTGGCCACTGCTTGCCCTGGTCCCGCACCTGCTTAACCGTAGTCTGCAGATCGGCGGAAGATGAGGGATGACCTCATCCAGGGAGCCCAACAGGGCATGAGAAAATGTGCCATGAGGACGGCCGAACTGGCCTGACGGAGGCCGAGAGGACGAGCGTGGACTTTTTCGCCACATAGTCCAATTTCTGGACCTTGTCAGGAGGTTTGTCCATCCTGGCGCTCGGCGCTACCGGAAACGCTGTCGGTAACCAACCCCTCAGCAGAGGGTGTTCCAAAAACCGACAAGGAACCGGTAGGGACCGTGATACTTCCTGGCCATCCTGGCCGGGCGCAGGGCAGGAAGCAGGGCGCTGCCAAGCTCCAGTGCCGACCCACTATGGCCTCGCCACCGGAAAGGCCTCCGCGGAGAATCCCTCGGTCCAGAATCTCCGTGAGGGATACCTGGCCTGTTGGAAACGGTTCGAGCTCCATCCCGTGGACTCCGAGATGAGCCAAGCAGTCCTAGGAAGGACGACGGGCTATCGCCCATTGACTGACCTCCTGAAGACTCCAAGTCCAGTCGCTGGAGAAAAGGAGGAATCATCTTCGGACTCAGAAGAGTCCTCGAAGAGCTGCCTCTGGCCTGAGCCACCCTTCACCTGCCGAGGTCGGTCGGGAGTGAGGGTAACTGACAGCCGATGGGGTAGACCCTTAGCCGACCGAGAATCCTTGGTCGGAGCCCCAGTTGGTGGCTGTGGAGGCGGAGGTTCCACCGAATCGGTGGAGCAGCTGGTTTTGCGAACAACCGGCCTGGGTATAGGTCCTCGGATAAGTCGAGGGTTGTGTCGGCCGCTCGGTGACAGCCACTTAATGGCCGGGAAGGCGGCGGGTCGGCTTACTCCCGGCCAGGAGGAGCTGTTGCAACATAAGGTCTCATACCGTCGGACGAATTTACGCGAAGCCTCCCTCGTCCGAGGAGGAGGATGAGGACGAGCGCGATGCGCCGCTTATCAGCGATGCGAGACCGAGACCGCCTATGGCGGTGGGATCGGCTGGACCGCGAAGAGGTCCGAGACCGAGACCAAGAGTCCCGGAATTTCCGAGGTCGGTGCGGGAGGTGTCGGCCGAACCAGCACTCCTTCGCCTCGATGGTCCATCTGAGGGCTCCGGAACCGAGGCACAGGCGAGCCCACGGATCCTCAACTTCTCCCGGGGAACCGAGGAGAGAGGAATCTCGCTGCTAAAGGCGACAGCCCGTCTAACGGGTCGAGAAAAATCTCGACTTCATCGGTGGGAGTCTCGGTCAACTGACCTGACGGGACACCATGAGGCCAGTGGCGAAGCCGAGCGGTCGATCAAGCCGACGGTCGACAACCCGGGAGAGGGACCTTCTCGTCTCCCCAAGAGCGCCGACGGAGGGACTTACCCTGTCCCTCTTTTGGACCGAGAATAAGGTCCCAAGAATGTAGGCCCTTCTCCTTTAGTGGAGAGGGAAGACAAAGCTCCTAAAGGAAGCCGTAAGAAGAGCCCAGAGAGAGCGGGATAAATGCCGCGGCCGAGGAAGATACTGCCCGCGCCGCCTCTTCGAGGGCACCATCCGCCGAGCTGATCCGCCGAACTACACGCGGACACCGCCAACCGGCCTCCTTGACTTCACGGAGGAAACGCTCGGACGGCCCAGTTGCAATCGGGCAGCACGGTTTCCGAGGACGTAGGCTAGAAAGATGAGCACAGGTCGCAGCCTGCGGTCGTGCTCAAGGCCTAAGCAGTAGACACACGTGGAGTGTGGATCCGTCCAGACATCTTCTGCCCGCATGGGCATCTCCGAAACCGGAGTCGATTTGTCCATCGCAGCCGCGAGGGATCGAAGACTGAAGTCTTTTCGCAAAATTTATTTTTAAATCCGAAGCGGAGAAATAGGAACCAGTCTCAAGCGCAGAGCGTTAAGGAGGGAACCTGAGCTTCAAGCTGTAAGGAAGATCTGGCGTCATGGGGCAGAGCCGAAGTTATACCACCGGGTGGGTGGGAGGAGCAAGCTTGAAGACCTTCCGCAAGATTTAAAGCGGCAAGGATACCTGCCAATGAGTGTGGATGAACAACATATCCATGTCCCTAGAAACAGTTTTTCAGAAGGTAGCGGCAAAAAACAGAATACTAAATATTTGTCTTATCTGTCACTACGGCATCAGCTACAGCACCTATTCTCTTTAGCTAGCTCTACTACTCCTGATTTTAGCTGTCAGATTAGTGAGGTCAGCGCTAAAATGAGGTTATCCAGTATAATCGTGCTGACTCTTTGGGTCAGGAGGCGGCTTTGGCACTCATCTTACTAAAGGTTGTTTAGACCCGTTTAAGGCCTGTAAAGATAGAGTTGAAGCTAAATTAATTCCTCTCTATTGTCTCCATCGGGAGTTACTTAAGAAACCTGAGGATTTGCTTCACTGTGTTGAAAATTATGATTTTCAACATGTTTGGCACTAAAGCTGACCTTGACAATGCGGATCATTTTCTTCGCTCACTGTCCTTACCTCAGCTTTGGACTCTGATCGAAACAAGCTTTCTTCGGTCATTACTGAACCAGAGGTATTAGGCCATTACTAGTTTAAATTGCATTCTGTTCCGGGTCTGATGGCCTAACCCCACATTTTTCAAGACTTTCTCTGCTGATCTTGTTCGGTTCTAACTATTCTCTATAATGAGATGTTACATTCTGATGCCTTGGCTACTTCTATGAAAGACGCTTTACTGATTTTACTGTTTAAGAAAAAGGGATCCCTTTGACATTACAAATTGGAGACCAATCAGTCTGCTTAATGTGGATTATAAGATCCTTGCCAAAATTCTTTTATCTAGAATGATTACTTTGGCATCACACATGATTAGCCCAACTCAAACCTGTGGTATCCCAGGTAGGCATCTTTCTGACAATTTGATTTTATTGAGAGAATTGTTTACTCTGGGACAACAAAATGCTGTAACAGGATGGATTATAAGTTTAGACCAGGAAAAGCATTTGATACAGTCTCTCATGAGTTCTTATTTCTAGCCCTGAAGGCTTTTGGGTTCCGGTATGCTTCCTTTCCTGGATCCCGTTTATTATATAGGAATGTTGTAATACGTCCTAATGAGCGGCTGGATAGGCCAGTCCTACTATTCTGGCCCGTGGGAGTCGTCAGGGGTGCCCGTTAAGTCCCTTATTATATACCTTTTTATTGATACTCTTTTGAGAGCCTTTTTTCTTTGCCCACAGATTATTGGGTTGCTCTGTACTCCTCCTCTTTACCACTTAAACTATTAGCTTATGCGGACGATTTAATTTTGGCTGTGGATTCCTCCAGAAACAAGAGGATATTGTTCAGGTTTTACAGGCATTCTCTTCTGTTTCAGGTTCTAAGATAAATTTTAAAAAGTATTTGTGTACCACTAGGGCATACTTCCTCCCTAGTACGGGCCTTTATGCTGGTGTTTCTGTATCCACTAATGTTTTTTCGTATTTAGGTATTTTTTTTGGTTGTGATGATCCGCAATATCTATAATTGGAATCTTGCCCTACAAAAGGCAGATAATGTGATTAATGGGTGGAAAAAGCATTTAATTGGGAAGAAGAAACAGGTTGTGCTCCTTAAAACTCTGGTTATACCGATTTTCCTGCATCTTTGTTATGTTTCCCCATGTTTCCTATTTTCCAGATTAGCAGGATTTTTCAAAGGATTGTGGGGATCCAGGCTAAACCCCATTAAAAGACATATTACTTACAGACCGCTCAAGGATGGTGGACTTGGTATGATCCACCGTTGTTTTTTTTTTTACAGCCTTTTCTTCATTATAATTATGGGAAAGTGCTGAAACCAGGGACTGTTTTTGAAGCCCTATTTTTAGCATGGTTCTCCTCTGCCTTGATAACTGGCAAGCCGTTATAAAGGGTTATTTCCAATCCAACTGATCCCCTCTTATGGGAAAGAGTGTTTTAAGATGGCCTTGACCTGGTGTCTTCATCCTCAGGACTTTTGTATCTTATCTAGACCCCAACTATATGAGCGACTTTGGAGGTTGGAGGCTCAGGAGGAGATTGTTTTTCCGTTCTGCCCCTCTGGGCGTCTCCCTGGGTACTCCACCAACTGCTGAATCAACGGCTGCCATCGTATTTATGGGATATGGTATGGTTATGCAACTATGATAGACTAGGAGTTAACAACAATCATAAGCATAAAGCCTTGTCTTTGAGATATTGTCCTAGATCCTCTTGCCTCAATGTTTGTGAAACTCAGCAACATTTATTTTGTGAATGCCCTTTTCTTTGGAAGTCTGGTCTACCCTATCTGCTAACTGGGCAGAACCCTTGCTGGCCTCTCTTTCTTATGAACATGTTATGTTTTGCACGAATGACCTGCTTAATAGAAAGTATCATGTTGACAGTTTATATATAATTTTTGCTATTATTCGTTATTATTTATGGCAAGCCAGATGTTTGCTAGTGTTACACCAAAAACTATTTCCATTCATGAAGTATTTTGTAATATTCGGGCTGCTTTGTGTTCTGTAAAAAGTCTGACTTACTTTTTTCTACTTACAAGCTGTATTGTTTTGGAAACATTGTGATACTTTCTTCTGTTAACTGATTTTTGCCTTGTTTGGATTGTTTCTGTTCATTGAGTTGTTTTGTTTTTGTAATGAAGCCCACTTTATACCAATAAAATTCTCTACTCTTTCAATAAGTGCCATGGGATCTTTAACATCCACCTGAACTACCACCAATCCAGGCAGATGGGACCTCGGTTTAACGTCTCATCCGAAGACGGCACCTCAGAAATGCAACACCCTCTCATGCTGCATTACAGTGTCAGTACTGGTGATAACCCAAGCGCCAGATGTGGAACTGAACCCACAGCCCTCTGATCTCCCGGCCTCAGAGGTGAGTGTGCTACCTACTGAGCCACTGACACTGGGTTGTGGCTCGGCTATGTCAGGTGGTAGACCATTTGTCCACAGAGGGGCCCTGTGAGCAAAGGATCGCTGGGCCATAGTTGTGAGGCACCTAGGCACATGGAATACTTGTGTAGTCGAGGCTCCTGGTGTGCCTGGCATGTATAGGTGGTGACAGAAGGCTCAGAACTCCTTGAGGAAGTAAGTTTAGTGAGACCTTTTTGCGAGTAGGCAGTATTGATAAAGTATTCTGTCCTTCAATTGAAGCCAGCCCAATTGTGCATAAAGCTTACAGGTGCGAGTGAGTTTTGGGGCATTAGTGAGCAGGAGGCAGGCTTTGTTTAAGGCTGTTGACAGGCATTGGAGTGCTGTGTCAGTAGCGGAGCCATAAACAGCTAGGTCATAGTCAAGCAAGGTGAAGAGTGAACTGTTAATCGCCAGGTTCAGAGCTTCATATGTCAAGCAATGCCTGTGCCTGTGAGGATACCAATCCTGGTGTTGAAGGCTTTGGCCGTGATGTCAATGTGCTGTGTGTAAGACAGGGCAGTGTCCAGTGTGATTCCCAGGTACTTGAAATTGGGGACTAGTTCCAGGGTGTTACCGGAGTCATTCTGAATTGCGAGGGATAGCCTTTTAGCTTGTTTTGGGCAGTGATGAAGAGCATGGTCTTGGTTTTTTATAGTTCATGACCAGTTTTGCTCTTTGAACCATTTGTCAGCCGCTCTTGAAACGCTCTGGAGGTCATATTCAGAAGTGCAGAGTCGAGGTTGCTAGTAAGTCCTGCATCGTCTGCATAGAGGAGCATGTGGCTATTACAGCAGCCGGGAAGTTGTTTAGGAAGACACTGAAGAGTAACGGACCGAGTATGGATCCTTGTGGTACCCCTGATCTGACCAGTCAACTTTCTGATAGGATGTCCCCATCTTTACTTGCTGTGATCACAGGTTATGGTAGCTACGAAACCATGCTACGGTTTCTAGGGCTTGCCCTATATCTGAGAGCTGTTCAAGGAGGAGGGCATGGTGGACCGTGTATAGAGAGATATAATCTCTCTGTATGGAGTTTCTTTTGAATTACAGTAAATAAAAAGTTTCCTGGGCTGGCCTGTCGGTGCAGCAATAATGCTACCACTCATGATGCCTGTGATCTAGGGTCTGGAAGAAGTGTGGATCATCGGGAGCAGCCGGGGGTGAGTGTCCCAGAAGATGCTCTCCTCTGGAGAGGGTGGGTTGCCGCCTTGCTGCCTTACTGCTAGCTGGATGACCACAGGTTGCAGTGCAGCTCAGGGCACAGTGGAAAGGGAAGATGTTGACCAAAGATATCGCTGAGGCACTCAATGTGTGTGCACGAATACTGGTCCCCACTGGTGCCTTCTGGGATCAGGCAGAAAAACCATACACTCCCCAGCTGAAATAGGATGACTCCCCACTTTCTTTGCTGGCTTCGCACTGCTGACTGCAGCACCTCTTCTACAAAGCCGCCGAGTTGACTGAAGAGGTCCAATCCCCTCCACCACCACCAAACCCTGATGAAAGAGCCCCATCATGAGGGGTAAGCAATGGGGCTATAAGGAGAGAGGTAAGTCCCAGAGGAAGTGCGTGATGGCCCTGGGGAAAGACAGAGAAGGAGGAAGGGGCCAGCTGAAGAGAAGGGGCTTAAAAGAGAATGTAAAACGAACGAAAAGTTTCTTAATGTCGAGAACACTGAAACAGAAACATAGAATTTGTCGGCAGCTAGGATCGCTTGACCCACTCAGTCTGCCCATTTTTCCCTTACCTACAGCATCACCATAGACCCTACTTGATCTCTGGCTCTTCTTCCTCCCCATTCCTTTTGACAAACACTCCTTATGCCTATTCCATGGATTCTTGAACCCCATTGCTGTTTATGCCCCTTCCACATTGGCTGGTAGGCTGTTCCAAGAATCCACCACTCTTTGTGAAAACGTACTTCCTCACATCTCTCCTGAATCTACCCCATCAATTTTATGGCATCTCCCTTGTTCTTGTGTACATATTTTCTGAATAATAATTTCCTCCTGTACCTTATTTATTACCTATCCCTTAACTAATTTCTGGTGATTGTGTCAATTATCGGACCACCACCAGACCTCTGCTATTAGCGCCAGTGCTCAAGTTCACGCTACAGTTGCCCACTCATTTGCATCATACACAGCATGCTGTAAGTGAGGTTTTGACAGTTTATTTGAGTTAGGGGCTTTGCCCCCACATCCCATGTCAAAAGACAGTGGTGTGGGCAGAGCCCTCATTCAAATAAACTGACAAACCTCACTTATGGCATGCTCTACGCCATGTTGATTGTCGGTTATTTTTTTTTAGTTTATTTGAACTGGGCAGCTTCACCTCTCACACCCCTGTGTTAATAAAACAAGGGAGTTGTGGGAAGCAGAGCCCCCAACTCAAATAAACTGACAAAACCTAAATCAAAAGCAACCACGTGTAACCCCCACAAATAGAGGTTTACTATAATGTCTTTCTGGCTCCTAATGCCCGCTGTCAGGATGGTGTCCTGTCTGCAGTAATTCTAACTGTCTGCATGAGAGTGCTCTAGTAAGTCTCCGTTCCTGTCTCTTTAAGAGAACATCTAGCCTCTGTTAGAAAGTTAGTCTGGGCTGGGTCTGAGCGATTTAGGCTCACGACCCGCCAGACAGTCCATTGTTCTGCTCCATTCTATGGTCACTATTTGCACAGAGGGAGCTCTGTTAGGAAAGTGATTATTTACTATTTATCTGCTATAATAATAATGATAGAGGAGTTTGTCTAACGTGCTTTTTTTTAATACTTTATGCCTCCTTGGCAGAGCAGCCCCCACGATCTCTGGCCACGGCCCTAGCCACCGGACCTGGTTTGTGTGCGGGCCACAAACCCGCACCACCAGGGGACGGCCTTTTAAATAAACTCATGCACCCCTGGATGCGTGCCTCTCTCAGGTTCCCCACCAGGGGGTGCAAAGGCTGACCATGAGCCATGAGATCGCCCTCTGCCATTTTCCACATTTCTCCCTTACGGAGAGCCAGATGTGCAATGATGTCTGAGCACATAGTGCTAATGCCCCTGCGCTCTCCCCTTCTTTTTGCATGCTACTGTAGCGCGGCTGGCCTCCACCAGTTGCCGTTACAGGCGATGCGAGCCACACTATCCACCCCAGAGGAAGGAGAGCCGTCATCGGACGCTTGATCCTCCCTCTCCCCTGCCAGCCCCGCTGCCAGAGTCCATTCCCAAACCGGGTCGCTGGCATGGTGGCAGTGTGGCATCCAGTGCTCAACCTCAGCGCCACCAGGTTGGTGTCTCAACCTGCTTTGAATTGCAGCTTGATGTTTTGAATAAAGGTTACCATTTTGGTCCTGGACTTCCAGTGTTGGACCAATCGAACCTCAGGGACCTAAAATGGAGACTGTCCCAAGAGGTCTTGTGGGATTGAAATTCTGTAGTATCTGTAGTGTAACCAGGGTCTGGGTGTTGATGTTATTAGTGCGGAGCCTCCATTTTTGTAACCCATTACCTGGTTAGCCTGGGTTAGGGAAGAAAACATTCGCTCGGCATCAGGGCTAGGTTTACACTTCTGGTTAGGGGCACCCAAGTAATTCCAGACAAAGGAAGCAATAACTGAAAATGTCCAAACCAGGAGTGGGATTCTAAAGTGGGGCTTTTATTCAGTTCAGCACAAGAATACAAAGCAAGATTCACCTCACGGGGCTACACTCACTGGTTATGCAGATCTATAGAGGTCAGAACACATCATCTTCATCACACTACAACCCTCAGGTTCTGAACACATCTGGGCTCCCACGCCCGAACTGGTACTCTCACTCTTGGATTCCCTGGCATGGCACTCCGGCCAGCACTAGTACACTTTTCCATATGTCATGGACGCTTGGTGGTGGCTCCCTCAACCACCCAAGAGCGCTTCTAGCTCTAACGGAAAACACATCTTAATCTCACATCTGTACTTTCTGCAGACACTGGTCAAGTGCCTGGTAGAAAGCTATAGGTGCCCAAAGTGAATCCGTGAGGTAAATCTGGTTACTCCAGATGGGGTCTCCCACCTCTTGTCCCCAAAACCATACCATGCATTCATTTGGAGTCAACACCTTTCCTTTGAACTCTGTTTGTAGCTGCTATCTCGAAATGTATCTTATTTAACAGTCTACTTTCCATGTAACTGGTGTCCTGACTTGCAAAGTTCTCTAAGTGGCTATGTCCATCCCTGTAGCTCCCACTGGTTAGATGCATTTCAAGCATACACATAACTTCACGTACTGTACTTGGTTGTCCTTTCCTGATACCACAGTAGCAGATACTTACACAACTGTCTCAGTGAAAAACATGGGCTCTGTGTCAGAGCAGACTCACCATGGTTTGCAGGTGCCCCAGGGCTTCTCACACAGAAATCACACACATGGTACCTCAGTACAAATTCTCTCATCAGGCACCTTTTCCTTTTCCAGCCAGGCCAGGGGCTGCCCTGAAAGCTGGTCTTTTCCCATCCCTCCAGGGATGGGGCACTGGAACAAACCGGGAACGGCCTCAACCACTTCTATTGGTTTCTTCTGTGTCCTTCTCTAGGGGCAGAATACATACCCTCTTCCTGTGGTAGCTCTATTACAGAGCTAGGCTCTGAGGGGCTGCCAACTGCAGCACACCCTCCTTCCACTACCGACTGCCCAAGACTCCTACAGACGGACTTTGAAAACCCCAGTGTTCTAACCTAACTCCCAGCTGCAGCATTCCACTGTGGCTTATGCTGCTGCAGAATTCTAAATGATGTCATCCTCCAGCTCAGCTGAGACTGAGGACAGAGTGAGACAGTGTGAAACCCATTTAACTGGTGTCTCACAAGCTGCCTTTCCCGGCCTGCCACTAGATCTAAGTGAGATTCTAGTTACCCCGGGTGACAAGGGGTTACAGTAGTTTTATGGGTTTGACACTTAAATGGACCTGGAGGGAGCCCTTCTGTGAGAGACACTTCCTCAGCCAACTAAACCCTTTGGATCTCAGAGGGTATACCCAAAACTGCCTGAAGCAGAGTCAGTCAAAAGTTGGAAGTTGAAGAGTGAACAGCTCAAGCCATCAAGCAGCTGCTTCTGTAGGAGCACAGGAGAATCAGTGGGAAGGCTCTGCTGGCCTGCCTGCCCTGTTTTCAAGTCTAAAGTATCGCCTTGTGTGTGAAAGTAGGACTTTTACGATTACCGGGTTGAGACCTGTATCTGAAGAGAGAAAAGTGTGTTATTGCTGTAACCCCGCTGCAAATGGGGTTCCCAAAAGTCTTCAGGAGCTTGCCTGAATGCTCCAAGTCTGGGCGGTGTTCAGGCCTGAGCTGTTTAAATGTGGTTCCAAGTGAGTGCTATTTGAGCCTCCACATACTGTCTCTTTAGAAGCTGTCTGCTTGCAGACTTAATTAGTTTGTATGGGGGACTGTGTGTTCTAATGCCCGAACTCGCTTCGGCTGCTGTCAATTCGCTCTGTTTCTGCCATTGCTACATGTGCAGAGGGAGCCTTGTTGAGAGATATAACCGTTTGCCAGAAATCATTTAGAGTGACTGAGAAAATGTAGTTTGTCTAACCTGTCTTTATTTTAGCATGAACTGTTTCAGTGTAGCTCTTTCATTTTGTCCTGAACTGCTATGCTGGGCCAACTGGGTTAAGGGAGCCCTAAAATGGAGCATGGGGACGAATCAGAACTTGGACTCTTAATTTTGAGCCAGCCAAAGGGCACTGTATGGGCAGTGACTCTGGGAAATGTAGTTTTAACCTTGGCGCCTTTTTCCACCAACAGAGGGAGTCTTATTGTGAGTGACAGCAAGCCAGCCAACAGAATGGTGTGGAACTAAGGAAATGCCCTGCTCTGTGACTGGAAAGATTAGATCAATTGTGACTGTGAAGAGAGAGGAGCTCTGTGCTTCTATTGTATAGTTTCAGCGAGAAGTTGCGGTGAGGCCTTTGAGTTTTGGTCTGCAGCCTTTGTAGAGTGCCAGTTCGGACTGAACTGATTGTGAGGAGAAAGAAGGAAGTCTAGAGTGGAAACCAGGGTCACCCTGTAGAAGACTGGAGAAATTGCTGAATTGTGCTCGGTCTGTCAGGAACTGAAGCTGCTCTGTGTGCTCCCGGTATTTTGCAGTAATTGCGATCGGGATCAAGGAGCACCTGCCTGGTATAGTACTTTCCTTTACATATGAATTGTAAAGTGCTTGTAGGGAATCGCTATTTCCAAACCCCCGTACTGTGCACTGAAGCTGGAAGCAAACCCCAGCTTAGCTTGGACTAAATCGTTTGCTATCAACTGCAGTGGGGTCCAGTCACAAGGACCTTGTCTCCATGCCCTGTTGTTCTGGCAATCCAGAAGAACATCTACCATCCAGTCCTCAGCTTGGGTATTGTGAGTACAAATCAGGGTACTCCCTGCAGTCTGTCTTCAATCACAAGGGTGTCATCTAATTCTTGTTGTTTCCTGCTTCATGGACTGAGCCATCCGGCTCCGGATTACAATTGGGTGTTGTGCATATATTTTCTTCTACAGGGCCCCATCCATCTGCACCTGCCGGCCAACCACGGGCAATGGACCTGGCTAGCCCCACCCCCCCAACCTGGGTTCCCAGAGTGTGACTTTTCAGACTGGAGAAAGTCCAGAGGGGTATTGCAAAGAAGAAAAGGGGTATGTGAGGAGGAGGACCCTGTAAAGCATCTATCCTAAATAGATACTTTTGCTCAGTATTTACTGAAGAGAGGTAGGGCAGGGCCCACAGCCCAGCACCATGGACACAGGGGAAGGGAGGTGAGCACTACTCCCTTCACAAAGAAAGGGCCCTACAACAGCTTGCCAAGCTCAGGGTGGACAAGGCAATGGGACCTGATGGCATACATCCCAGGGTACTTAGGAGCTAAGGGTGGAACTAGGAGAACCATTAGCAGAACTGTTTAGTGAGTCTTTGAGCACAGGAGAGGTCCCAGAAGACTGGAGAAGGGCTCATGTGATCCCACCCACAAGACTGGTAGCAGGGAGGAGGCAGGGAACTACAGACCAGTCAGTCTTACCTCAGTAGTGAGCAAGATTATGGAGGCACTCCTTAAGGAAAGGATAGTGCAACACCTGGAATCCATAGGGGCACAGGATCCAAGACAGCATGGGTTTACAAAGGAAGGTCCTGTCAAACTAATCTCATAGATTTCTTTGACTGGGTAACCAGAGTGGTGAACCAAGGGGAGCAGTTGATGTCGCCTACCTTGACTTCAGCAAAGCATTCAACACTGTTCCACATAGAAGACTGATAAATAAGCTGGGTAGGCTCGGGTGGGTCAGAAGTTGGTCAACTGGGTGGCAAACTGGTTGACGGAAGAGAAAACAGAGAGTGTTGGTAAATGGTATACAGTCAGAAGAGATGTAAGTCTAAGTGGGGTACCTCAGGGATCAGTGTTGGGGCCAGTCCTCTTCAGTATCTTCATCAGTGACATTGCAGATGGACTAGAGGTAAAGCCTGTCTGTTTGCAGATGACACCAAGATCTGCAACAGAGTAGAAGATCCAGATGGGGTGTGCAGAATGTGAAGAGATCTGGATAAACTAGCAAAATAGTCAGAAGAGTGGCAACTGGGATTTAATGCAAAAAGTACAAGATCATGCACATAGGAAGAGAAACCCTGAAGCCACCTATAAGCTGGGAGGAGATGCTGGCAGTCACAAAGGAAGAAAGAGACTTGGGCATCATAATCATCACCGATGACCTGAAATCATCAAGCAGACCTCTAAAGCAGTAGGTAAGGCTAGGGCGATGTTAGGGTGTATTAGTAGGGTTATCACAAGTCGTAAGAGGGAAGTAATAACCTCTTTACAAGACACTGGTTAGCCCCATCTGGAGTACTTTTGCAGTACTGGAGCCACACCTTCACAAGGACACTAACCAAACTGAGGCAGTCCAGAGAAGGGCAACCACAATGGTGCAGGGACTGCATCAGAAGACATATGAGGACAGATTAACGGAGCTCAATATGTATACCCTTGAGCAAAGGAGGAGAGAGGTGATATGATCGAAACATTCAAACACCTTAAGGGCATTAACAAGGTGAAGAGTCTAACATGTTTAAATATAAGAAAAATAGCAGGAAAAGAGGACACAGCATGAGATTAGAGGAGGCCGATTAAGGGGAATGTGAGAAATTCTTTTCACAGAAAGAGTGGTGGATGCATGGAATGGCCTACCTCAGAAAGTGGTGCATATGAATACAGTGCAGGGCTTCAAACAGGCATGGATGGGCATAAGAGAGCAATACAGATGAGTATGAACAGATAGGCCACTGACAGAGCAAAGTCTGATGGCACATTTATAAGGTAGAAAAAGAAATGGGCAGACTGGATGGGCCTTAGGTCCTTATCTGCGTCAACCTTTATGTTTCTATGTATGTGTGCAGTACTGTGATTTAATGCCACCAATTAACACGATTTCCCCCCTCCGTGTTACTGCCCCTAAATAAATCAGATTTGTTGTTGTTATACTATATACTGTCTGTGGTGTTGGTACTTATGGAAACAGTATTGTGTTGTGCCTGTTGCTAGCCTTGCTTGTAGAGCAGAAAGCAGCTAACTAAAAGAAGCTACATTTCTTATTAATTTAAAACTTATATCTCAGCAGGAGTCGGTGTCTGTTGAGATTAAGTAGACAGATACTTTATTAGAAGTAGAAGGAGTCTTATTAAGGGTTAAAGAAAAGAAAGAAAGAAAGTCAGTGTGTGTTCTTGTGCTGGGAAGGTACTGTATCAGCTGACTTTGCTAAACCAGTAGGAGAAGAGAGAGCTTATGGGTGTGGCTTAGACACTATAAAAGCAGGTGACTCAAATTACAACTTCCTGTTGCTAGCCTTTTTCTTACTAATTGCCTCCATCCCACCCTCCACCCACTCACCCTAAGCCAGTTCTACTTTTATAGCCACTGGATTTGACTGTCAACAGGAATTTCCTGTTTGGCAGTAGGAAGGAAGGATCATAGAGAAACATTGGTTTTGTCAACTCTAAGGAAAAAAGTAGCTCACTCTCCCCTAGCTGTGGTGGTCTGACATTGAGCAAGGAAGAAGGAGGCTACTGAAGAAGATAGGAAGTTGCTGTCCCAGAACAGGAAGGGTGAGAGTTGTAAGGAGAGGAGAGAGTAAGCATCAGAGAAACAGGAGAGGGACACAAAATAAGACATGATAGGAGTGGTGCAGTGCAATGGCTGTGGGGCGGCAGTGTTCCGGGAGACATTCTGAGGCTGCGATGCTGCCCTATTTGCAGGCACCTCTCTGGTCTGAGACAGGAGGTTGCCGCCTCAGGCAGACCTGGCTAGGATTCGTGAAACCTCCTCCCCACCCAGGGACCCCCAGGGCCAATGCCACTACCTCAGAGGTTGCCAAGAAAGAGGAGAGGCTGGACCAGGGTGGGCTCAGGGAGGAGAGGTGGTGGAACAGAGTTGCATCCCTTCAGCTGTACCTCTCCCAATTCATTCACTCTTCTGGTGGATAGTGGTTCCTCTATGGAGGCACCTGCAGTGGAGACCAAGGAGGATGCTGGGAACCTTCACAAAGAAGACCCACAGGAGGGTGGCATGGGACCCCACAGGGAAGGAAACAACTCCTGGTGGGGGACTCAATCGTGGGGGTAGAAATGGGGAGGAAGGGAGAGGGAGGTAGGTGCCTGTCTGGCGCCACGGCTTGGAGGGACAGGAAACGAATCCTCAGGATCGTGGGAGCAGCTGCATGAGGGAGGAGCTGGATGTCATTGTCCACCTAGGGACAAATGACCTGGCTAGGAATGGGATCAGAGCAGTGCAAGAGGAGTTTGTAGAGTTGGGAGGGGCCTTAGACAAGTAGCAGAAGCAGTAACCTTCTCAGAGGTGCTGCCTGTCTATGGCAAGGGTGATGCTAGGGCCTCCTCACCAGGGAATTCAATGACTGGTTGAAAAACTGGTGTGGAGCTCAGGGTTTGGCTTCATTGGGGACTGGGGAGCCACCTGGAGGATGCAGACCTATACTGGTGAGATGCTCTGCATCTGTCCAGGGGGAACCAGGATCCTAGGTGAGAGGTTTAAATGCTTCATTGGCAAACATTTAAACTAGCCAAGGGGAGGCACTGAAAGGAGCAGGAAATCCCAGCCTCCCCCACAAAACATGGTAATTAGTGAGGTAAACGCCAAGGTAGAGAAGTTATTAGGAGCAGGACAGAGGTAAATGTAAAAAGGTAGCCAGTAAGGACAGGAATGGGAATAAAAAGGGTAGGCTATCAATAAGTGGAGGGTGATGAGTACCAATGCCCGTAGTCTGTGTAACAAGCTCCTGAACTAGTGGCCTTGATGGAAGAGGTTGCATGGATATTGTGGCAGTCACAGAAACATGGTACACAGAGAACATAACTGGTATGTCAACATACCAGGATACACAATCTACAGGAGGGACAGGGAGGGTAAAGAGGAGGAAGAGTAGCTCTCTATGTAAAGGAAGGATCAAAGCAACAGAACTAACGAGTAAACAGGGAGCAGATGAGGCACTCTGGGTCACCCTGAGACAGGAAATGGCACCACAATCCGCATGGGGTTGTATACAGACCCCATCTCAGGGGGGAGGAATGGACAAGGAAACGATAGAAGGCTTCCTTAGAATGGCATAGAAAAGGGGAGATATTGTTGATGGGGGACCTGAATATGCCAGATGTTAACTGGAGCAGCTTTGCTGCAGGTACATCAAGAGCAGGGTCATTCTTGATGCCCTACAGGGCATGCCTCAGACAGCTAGTATTGGAACCCACTCAGGAGGGAGCAATCTTAGACCTGGTACTCTCAAATGGGGATGGAGAAAAGAATCTCAAATTTAGAAGTGGGTAGCCATCTGGGAAGAAGCGACCACCAAACAGTGTGGTTCACGATAAACACAGCCATACAATCAAGCCATACAAAAGCAAGAGTATTGGACTTTAGGAGGGCTGACTTTGGGAAATGAGAGAGTGCCTCAAAAAGCACTAGCAAACAGGCAAGAAGGAGGGTAGAGGAACAATGGGAAGTGATCAAAACAGCCATCACAGAGGCAACAAGCCTTTGTGTAAAGCAAATCAATAAAACACAACGAAGGAAAAAAACGCTATGGTTCTCAAAAGAGGTGGCAGGGAAGGTTAAGGAGAAAAGTGTAGCATTCAGGAAATAAGGAAACACAGAAGGAGCAGGACAGAGAACTTTATCAGTTAAAGCAGAAAGCGGCTGGGAAGGCAGACAGAATAGCAAAGGCCCAAACCGAGGAAAGGATAGCCAATCTGTTAAGAAGGGGATAAGACCTTTTATAGGTACATTAGGAGCAAAGAAAGACTAAAGGAGGATACTGAGGCTTAATACTGAACGAATATTTCTGCTCAGTATTCACAAAGGAAGAGGAGAAGGAGGTACCTAAACCAAACAAGAGAAACACTCTGAAGACGGGGTCAATACCAGTCCATTTACAGAAGAAAGGGTTCTGAAAGAACTAATAAAATTGAAGGTGGACAAAGCAATGGGGCCTGATGGGATTCACCCAAGAATTCTAAAAGAACTAAGGTAGAACTAGTGACACTGCTGACTACTCTCTTTAACAAATCATGGGAGGATGGGGTGGCACCTGAGGACTGGAGGAGGGCAGATGTGATTCCTCTTCACAAAAGTGGGAGCAGGACAGAGGCAGGAAACTACAGACCAGTTAGTTTGACCTCAGTGGTAGGAAAATGAGGAATCACTTCTGTAGGAAAGAATTGTTGAGTACCTAGAGGCCAGTGGGGCACAGGACCCAAGGCAGCATGGATTCACGATGGGAAGGTTGTGTCAGACGAGATCTAATAGATTTCTTTGACTGGGTGACCAAAGTAGTAGACCAGGGAGGGTTGTGGACATCTCCTACCTAGATTTTAGCAAGGCATTTGATAGAGTCCCACACAAAAGATTAATAAACAAATTAGCCAGCCTGGGAGTGGGTCCCAGGGTGGTAGCCTGGATAAAAATTGGCTAGACAACAGGGCGCAAAGGGTAGTAGTAAATGGAGTACACAGTGAAGAAAGGAGGGTTACTAGCGGGGTACCGCAGGGTTCAGTACTGCGACTGGTCCTTTTAATGTCTTTATAAGTGACATTGCAGAGGAACTGGAAGGAAAAGTATGTCTCTTTGCAGACGACACAAAGATCTGCAACAGGGTTGATACACAAGATGGAGTGGAAAGGATGAGAAGGGACTTGGCAAGGTTGGAGGAATGGTCAAATGTATGGCAGCTCAGATTCAATGCAAAGAAGTGCAAGGTAATGCACATGGAAACAAAACCCAGGGAAGAGTACACAATGGGGGGTGAGATACTGACAACAGTAAAAATGGAAAGGACCTGGGGAAAGCAATGTGAGAAGGCAGTAAGGAAGGCTGGGGATACTGGGATGCATAGGAAGAGGCATCAATAGTAGAAACGGAAGTTGTTATCCTCTGTAGAGACAGTTGGTGAGACCCCATCTGGAGTACTGTGTGCAGTTCTGGAACCCCATCTCCATAAAGACATAGACAGAGTGGGCTGTCCAGAGGAGGCAACCAAAATGGTGCAGGGTCTGCACCAGAAGACATACGAAGAAAGACTAAAGGAGCTTAATATGTATACACTTGAGGAAAGAAAGGAGAGAGGGACATGATAGAAACTTTAAAGTACCTCAAGGGAATCAACAAAGTCCAAGAGGGTAGCATCTTTCAAAAAGAAATGTGCAAGAACAAGGGGCACAATCTGAAGATAAAGGGGATGGCTCAGAGGTAATGTGAGGAAGTATTTTTTCATAGAGAGGGCTGGGATGCATGGAACAGCTCTCTGAGGAGGTCGTGGAGTCAAGAACAGTGGGGAATTCAAGAATGCATGGGACAGACATAAGACAGTCCTACTGGGGGTAGGAGGAAGTAAGCGGTTGGTTAACTAGGATCTGCAGCTTCTCTGTTAGGTAGGAAAAGGGCAGACTAGGTGGGCCAAGCGGTCCTTATCTGCCGTTAAATTCTATGTTTCTATGTTTTGCTGTGTATGTTTAACCTTATTTTACAGGGGTCCTCAGAGACATGCTGCAGAATCAGTCTCGAGGTAAGTGGTATCTATATGAGTGAACAGTATGTATACGTGGGGTATTGGGGATGTAACTCTGGGGTACTGTGTGAGCCACTAGAGGAATAAAAGGGGGTCTCAGTGTCCGAGGGCTGTGACCAAGCTAGTCTAACCACTACAAACCCTGACCTCTGGGTGGAGGCACCCGCCATAGGACCTAGGCCCTCAACCTGTCCGTAGTCAAACAGGCAGGGTAGCAGCCCTTGGGATAGTGCCACCTAGGGTTACATTGCTATTTGCAAGTGGACCAAAGACTTGCTCCAGAAGCGATCGGCCCTCTGATGTTAGATGAGCCTCAGATCAAAAGGTTTGCACAGTGAGCGTGTGATTGGCAAGCGGACTTTATCCGAACTGTGCTAAAAAGCTAAGTGTTGTAGATGTGCTGAATGTGTTTTGTGTGTTGCGATTTGGTTCCTCACAGCAAGTTCTGTTACGCTAGCTGGAGGCTTTTCCAGCGTTCCACCACAGCCATTATCTAAACTGTTCTTTCTGCTTGGGCCATGCCATCTCGGTCTAGGCCGCCCTCCCTAATCAGAGACACTCGGGCGAAGACCCGCTTGGGTATTCAGCCGCCAGCTCAACACCACTGAACAGGTAACAACTACCAGAAGATGAGTCGTGTAGGCCCTGCTTTCCCTGGCAAGTCGCGCGCAACACCCTGAGGTCTTCATCTCACCTATCCTGTATCCTGGTCTGGGTAGCATGAGTACAAACAGGGTAGCTCCCTGCAACAGCAGCTGTAATCTACGTGCTGTCTGATTTTCTTGTTTTGGGTTTATTGCAATGGACTGAGCCATCCGCCCAGATTACAAATACTTGGGTTGTGTGCGTTAACTGTTTTCCTTCCTGAGGGCCCACAACAGCTGCAATGCCGGCCTACCCGGGCAATGCTTCAGGCTAGCCTAGCTTAACATACTGGGTAACCAGGGTTGTGGGACTGTGTCAAAGGGAATTACACTGCATGCTGTATCAATCTGAGTTAAATCAGAGATATTTGGCCGGCCCGGTGGCACTGAGGGTTGAGGTACTGGATGCCACAGCTGCGCCACGCCAGCGACCCGGGTTCAGGAGCGAGCCCGAGTCATCAGGTTGGCAGAGACAGGACTAGGATTGGCGTCCGCAGACCGCTCTCCTAGTCCTGGTGTGGGCTGGGACATCCACTGCGCTGTAGCGACATCTGGGGATGCCCGTAGGTATTACTAGCATCAGTGCAAATGTGAGGAGCGCGGTGGACATCGGCACACTGTGCCTGGAAGTCACTGCATGTCCGCGTTCAAGGGACTAAAGAGGAGGAAAATCATCTGGGATCTGCGCTGCCCGGAGGACGGTGAGAAGTCCCGTCGACGAGGGTCCTGGGACTGTCCTGGCTGAGAGAGGCATGGGAGGCCCAACAGCAGGATGGTAAGCGGCCGTCCGGAACCTCCTGGTGCGGTTAGAGCCACCCAGCTCTCTTGGCGAGAGTCGGTGGCTGGATGCCCCAGCCACAGCAGGTGGAAATATGCAGTTGATATATAAAACAAAAAATCAGAGATGCCAATCATTTGCTAGATTTATGCCCCACCCTTGTTCACGCCCCTGAATAAACCAGATTGTTCACATTTAACCTGGCTGTGGTGTACCTTATTGGTGGGGTTACAGCAGTATTATTGCCTTTTGCATTACTGGTCTTATTTTCCAGGAGGTCTCCAGGGCAATTGCAGAGGATTCAGCCCTGCTGGTAAGTGCAAGGAGTGTGAGCATATTATTACTGCTATTTGGTGTATGTGAACGTTCTATTGTTCTACTGTTTAGGCCACTAGAAGGGTTGGTTGGTGGTTTTAGCATCCGGAAGGCTATACCAAAAGCAGCTACACTACCCAATACCATTCCTCTGGGTGGAGGCACCCATTCACCAAACTCAGGCCCCTCAACTTGTGCATAGTCATGCAGGCAGGGGTAGTAGCCCATACCTGGGGTTACACCGCCCAACAAACGTAGCCTAGTGCAGCTACAGTATAGCACTGCAAGCATGCGATGAGACTACACTGTATTCTCTGTAGCTTTGCGCTATGCTATTAGTGGTGGTCCAATATTCAACACAATTGCTAAATTTCTTACTCAGTTTACCACCTTTTGACTCACTTCTGCTTACCCAGCTTGCTTAATAGTCCCTGTGTGGAACGGGGTTGAATGCCTTACTGAAATCTAGGTAGGCCACATCCACCGCTCTACCCTGATCTAATTCCTTGGTCACCTAATCAAAGAAATCTATCAGATTCATTTGACTTGATCTCCCACCCATGAATCTATGGTGTCTCGGTCTTGTAGTCAAATAAATTCAAGAAATTCCACTGTTCTTTCCTTCAGAAGTGATGCCATTAACTTTCCCACCACCGATGTCAGGCTGACTGGTCTATAACTGCCAGCTTCCTCCCTGCTGCCACTGTTGTGTAGTGGGACTACATCTGCCCTCTCCCATTCCTCTGGAACCGCTCCTGTTTCAAGTGAGCTGTTAAATAGGACTGTCAGAGGTACAGTCAGTACCTCCTGAGCTCCTTCAATACCCTAGGATGTATGCTGTCTTGTCCCATTGCTTTGTCCACTTTCAGATTAGCAAGTCCCTGTCGGACTGACTCCTCTAAAAGGACTAGAGTCCACCTCCCTCCCTTCAAGGCTCCTGTTACTTTGTGGTCCCTCCCTTCACCTTTCTATTGTGAACACTGAACAAAAGTATTTGTTTGGGATATTTGTCTTTTCTTGGTTCCTTCTGTACTGCCGCCTCATCCTCTCAACCTGTCAGCATAAAAATCATAGCATTGGCCTTCAAAATCATAGCAAAGGGCCATAATGTAGCACTTTCTTATTTTAAACAATAATTTGTCTACACATAGTGGGCCCCATATAATTGTTGATAAGAATGTTTCTATCAGCTTATTTCAATGATTTACTAGTCTGTGTGTCCAGAAACAGCTCTAACATCATAAGGAACATCAGTAAACCTATGCGGACAAAGGTAAATTTGAGTGTGAAAATCTATAGCCTCACAAAAATCATAGCAGTTGAGAGGTATGCCCCCCATCCGTTTTAACCTTACAATCCCTCCCTGGTCCTTCCTCTTTTCACTTACATACCTAAAAATATCTTGTCCCTTTCGTTACTGCTTAGGCTGTTCTCTCTTCAGTTTGTGCATTTGTGTTCCTAGCTGCTTTCCCTGCTTCTCTCTTTTTCCTGATACACCTCCTTATCCTCCTCCCTCAACATCATCTTATTTCATTGGAATGCCACCCATTTAGACCTTTCCTTTTCAATAACCTCTTTCAAGAATCATAGCAGTCTCTTTTCCCTTTACTTCTACTCACTTGTTTGATGCAGAGGTTTTGCCTTCACTCGCCTGAAACGGCTCCCCATCAGCTGTACCCCCTATTGACCGCGTCAACTTTCTGGGGACTGACCCACCTTGGTGTTCCTCCCTGGAGTAACCCACAGGGCAGGGCCTCTGGGGCCACCCTCTTACTTCATCGGAAGCCATGTTCAGTGTCTGGGGAGGCACCACGGTTGGCTTGTGTGGAGTCGGGCGAGGCATCATGCTCACCTGGCTTTTCCCAGTATGTTGTAGGACAGGTGTGACGTGCAGTGATGCTACAGCATAGGAACTCCATGCCTCTGACATCTCTCAGGCATAGTGAGCTCCGGCTAGGGAAATACAGACACCAGCAGCTTCGCACCTCCCCAAGAGGGAGGAGACAGTCCAGGGACACTCAACCCTCCTCCCCAGCCAGCCCTCCACACCGGGCTCGCTCCGACCTGGGCCACAGCATCGCAAGCAGTGTCACTACCACTGAGTCAGCAGGTTGGCTCACTATGCCCTTTTAGCTTTGCTCACTGTTCCTTCACTCCACCCAGATCATCTCCCCCACCAATGCCAGGTCATCCCTGAGGCATTCACCTATCTTAATAAAATCTGCCCTCTTGAAGTCCAGGACCCTCATCCTTGTGGGGTTCCATTCTGCACTAATTTTTACATTGAACCACATGAACGGTAATCAGTTATCCCCAGGTGGTCTCCCACCTTATCGCTTTGCAACACCATCCTTGTTAGTAAGCACCAGGTCCAGTAATGCCCCATCACACATGGGTTTGCTGACTAGTTGTCTGAGGAATGTCCCCGCAGGAGTTCAGGATGTCCCTGCTTCTAGTTGGAGCCACAGCTGGAAAACTCCAATCTACATCCAGCAGATTGAAGTCCCCACTAGGAGAACCTCCCTTTCTATCATCTTGCCAATAGCTTCCACCAGTACCTTATCTGACTCTTCTTCCTGTGCTGGAGAGTCTGTAGATCACCCAGTGCAAATAGTGGCTCCATTCCCTTCTCCAGGGTGACCCACAGTACCTCTGCCCCTTTATTCCCTGCATCTCTGTTGCATTTATGCTTTCCTTCACATAAGGCACCACACCTCCCTCCTTTCTTCCCACCGGTCATTCCTGAACAGAGCCTAGCCTGGCATGGCCTTGTCCACTCATGTTTTCAGTACATCATGACTTGGTAATGGCCACAGTATCCAGGCTGGCTTCTGCCATGATGGCCTCTAGGTCCATAATCTTATTTCCTAGACTTCTAGCATTCATACACATGGCCTTCCAGATTTGTTAACACTCTGATTATTACCCCTTTTTCCTTTTTGCCCTCCCTCCTTTCCATCTCTGTTTTACTGCTCCTGTTTCCATGTCTCTTCACTTCTACCACCCTACTTTCTGTATTAATTTACACCCTAAGGTACTTCTCTCCCTCAGGTTCACCCTGCTACCTACTTTAGCCTGTGTGTGTGTGTGGGGGAGAGTTACTGCCTCCTGATTTCTTTCACCACCCCTGAGCTGTTTAACTTTAAATGATGAAGTAACATTTAAACCTGCCACTGAGAACTGCGGTTCCTTCCCAGATGGATGCAGACAATCACCCTGTACAAGCCCTTATCCATCCAGGTTGGAGCCCAGTTTTCAATGTTGCCAAACCCTCCTCTTGCACCACTCCTTCAACCACAAATTAGAAGCTGCTGGTGCAGAGCCTCTCTCCCACTATCACAGACAGCACCTCTGCAAATGCCACTGAACATGCTACCTGCCTAAGATCTCTCCCCAGCTCCTGAAACTCCCCTGCACTATCCCAGCCCGTCCCTAGCCCGGTCATTATTCCCCAGGTAGACAATGACATCCAGCTCTCCCTCCCATCCTGCTGCTATAGAGATCCTCAGGATCCACTTCCCATCCCTGTGACCTGTGGCACCATGTAGACACCTAACCTCAGTCTAACAGACTTGGAACAATTCTAACAACTAGCAGTGTGGTTCAGTGGATAAGAGCACCACCCAGGAGACCACAGGTTTACACCCCTTTAGAACCAAATGTCAAGCTGTAACCATGAACAAGTCACATAAACACTCAGTGCATAAATCCATGCAGCTTTGGAAATGGGCAGAAGCAGAATCCCACTGAAAACCAGCTATTGCATCTCAGGTGTTGTATCCTGGAAATTTTCTACAGGAAAAATAATCCCAAAACAACGCTTCTGTACATACACAATAACATGCCCAGGATGGTTCCCAGAAAATGGCAACAGAAACAGAATTTTATTGACACACAGAGATGGACGAAATCTGCAAATTTCACTCTCGAAATGTTTTGTGAATTTCATGGAATATTTTGTGGGTGCAAATTGTGATATTCCGCTGTGAAATCGCGAATTTCACCCCAAAATGGGAATTTAATTTTGCCACTTGTGGGCGAAATTCCGTCATTATGAGCAACATTCTGCATTTTGGGTGGAATTTTGCATTTCGCACCCTGAAATATTGAAGCGAAATTCACAAAATATTTTGCAGGGCAAAATTCCGATTCGCCAGAACTTTGCCGGTGAAATTAAATTTCGCTACATCTCTAGTACAGTAGCACATAAAGACCGAAACCCATTGAATCTACTTTATCCCTACCTTAGTTCCAGAAACTAAAATGTTATTTTCATTTCACTGTTTATACTGGAAAAGCGTATTGAGCAAGAACTGCCCATTTTCAAATGTGACCAGTGTTAAAAAAAAAAAAAAAAACAGGTTTAGCATTACGATTAAAACAGGCACAATACACATGCATGGAAATTCAGTGGGGACATTAACAAATTGACTGGTTCAATAACAACTTCTGCAATCTGGATTTGCAAACAGGAATTGAACTGCTATTTTGACCAAATTTGATTGAATTTAGTAAGTTATTGTAATAACTTGTTGAAACATAGCCTAGGGCTCTCTGTCCAGCAGTGGTCCTCCTATGGGAATCTTCAAACAAGTACCGTATGTGACCTAGTTTTCTTCCTATTTTGACACAGAGGAAACAACTTTCTATGCTTGTCGTCTTTTTCCCCAGTACAACTGTTCATAGCAAAGGAAGATTTTAAAGGACACTGTCAACCCTCTTAGGCTTCAAAGTGTCTCTAGTTTGAAAAACACATTTTCTGATTGGTCACATTCTGAAGAGATTGTTGATGTTGCTGGCAGTTTCTTTCCAAGTCCTTTATTCTTTTAAAAGTTAACAACATACTTCCACCATACTGGTGTTACCACACAAAAAAGTGTTTACAGTCTTTGATCAACTCCCACTGCATCCTTCCTGGACTTGGGACCCCCCACACACACACACACAATAACACAGTGGGAGGTGAGCAGATCATTGTATCATGAGCAGCTGCACTGTTTTGGGGTGTCCCTGATGTTGGAAGTATGCAATACGGTAGATCAAGGATTTGAAACAAAACAATGTTGGGCATAATTACACCATTAGCATGCATTTCAGTTCTACTAAGAAAGGCGGCAAATAAAAACAACCTGCAGCATCAATGATTTTTGGAGAAGGTAACTAATCAGGAAATGTGGGTATTCAACTAGAAATAATATGTTGCAAAACAAGGCGGACAGTGTCCCTCTAAGTCTGAACCTGACTTCAAGAGGTGTGAATGCTGAAGATTCATAACGAAGACAATGGTGGGGTTGTGTAGAAGTCCCGTAACAAATCTAAGAACTGAGTTGTACAGGACTCTCACCCTGACCAGGCCATGGTTCTGCAGCTCCATCACACAGAAATAAAATTTAACTCAGAAAAAGTTCATCTTTACAACCAGACTTGTTCCACTTTCCATGGCTCTGCCATTCCCATTTGCCGCTGAATTATTTTAAACCTTCGGCACATCTTGTTACTGGATTTGAATTATACATGCAATAACGTCCTTTGGAATGTATACCCTGAAAGCTTAATTTTAATACCTTTCTACAGGAAGAAAAACACACACACATTAGAAGTAAGAAGCCTTAATCCGTATAAATAAGTTTTTTTTCTATAAACCCAATCCTACAAAAGTGTTGGACTGAGACAGAAGTTGTAGAAATTCAATCCATTTTATTGAAAGCAGCCTTGCACAAATGCTGACAATTAATTTTTAATGCCCATTAGTTCCCTGGGTGGCTTCATGTGGTGTGTATGTTGCAAAGGAACTTTTAATCCGTCAGTTTAGGAAATGGAGTTTAGGGAGGGACTAGGTGCCGAGGTGGCTAAAGCCCTAGCTGCCTGCCAACAAAGACTAAGGGAAGCAGTATAACCTTGAGTTTAGAGCACAGGTCTGTGAAGCAGTACATTCCATCCTTCGGATCTCATCAGAGCCGTTTTACACCCTACCAGTTCCCTTCGACAAACCTCTACCCTTTCAGTGCTTTCCAAAGGCTGCTACTTTTCAGCTGTTCTAAAAGGCATGTGAGCTGCTGCAGCTGTCGCGCTGCCATGCAGGGGACCCAGGACTGGGAATGAACTTGAGTGGAGCATGCACCTGATGCAGGGAGGCACTCTGCAAGTGGGAGGCCACCCAGAAGGCTGTGTTCACATCATTGGAGGTGGAAGGACACCAAGGAGGAAATTCCATGTCCATCTATGTGACAGCCTGTGTCCCGTATTCCCCTGGGTTCTAGTACCTGCCATCACTATATCTTTTTTTATTTTCTATTTTTCCCTGCTCCTACCCAGCACTGTCACCCGACTCTCCTGCTCTGGTTGCCTCTTCCTGCTGGAAACCCCCATGGAGTCATAGCTTACCCCTCAGATGGGGACATGCTGGGGAGGCTCCCCTAAACCTCCACCCCAGAGGAGACCAAGTCTGTGTCAGGGTCTCCAGCGGTACTGCAGCCACAGGCCGGTGAGGACCTTCTTGGGCCCTTGCATCGGTGTCGCGCTGGGAGAGGCATTTTCTGGTGTACTCCTCCCCAAGTGTGACGTGCCACATGACACCATGGCTTGCACTGGCATCCATCATGCTCCCCTACTGTTTGTGGGCATCGGGGACGCACTACCTCTGGTTGTCGCCAGAGGTCAGACCACCCAGTCAGTGTGCCCCACCCCCTAGAGGAACTGAATAATCCATCGGACGCTCAGACATTCTCCCTGGCGTCACTCTGGTGCCTGGGTCCGTTCCAACCTGGGTACCAGCGTGCAAATGGAAATCCAACCACTGTAGACTGCTGGGGAGAGCCCTCCCAGGGCTCCATTTAGAGTAGCCAGAGGTTGCTGTTGAGACCCTATGATTTCTCTGCAACCCCTATGTTGTCCACTGCAACCCTAGGAACTCCTAAAACAAGGTTTTCCTATCCCTTACTTGTATAAAACATGGTAAGTGGGTAGCTTTTCAGCCCTGAGATTCTGCTGAAATGTGAATTTGCAACCCCTATGATTGGGAAATTATGCTGCCCTCCCTTCCAGAGATCCTGCCACTGAGGGAAGCCGTGAGGGTACCAGTGGAGCACTGGACCTTGGCAGATGGGAAGGGGCATCAGACTTGATCAGTGCATATCGCTGGGAACAGGTTATATCCCTGGAGGATGAGCATGACCAGGAGAAAACGCCTATAAGGAAAAAAAGACAAGTTTGCACCAACATGGCTGCACCATTGTGAGTGATGTGTAAGTTTTGATCTACTGTGAGTAGATCAATATGGGACCCTCCCATAACGTGGTGGTGGTGGTGGTGCTCATTTGTGGGCATTTTGCAGGGGGCTGTGATGGGCACTAAAATGCCACCGGGGTTTCTGGCTGTGTCTCAGTGCTCCTCACTGCCTGCAATGTTGCAACCATCAAGGGTCGTGGATCAGGTGAGGAGTGCGCAGACAGAAAAGAGAGGGAGAGTCATTCTTCAAAGTTTTTTTTATCATCAACAATCAGGCATACTGTGGGAGGGAGCACAATGTAGGAGAGATTTGGAAGTGGGTTTAAAAGACTGCACTGGGTTTGGGCTGGGAGGAAGCACAAACAGGTTAAACCAATGGAGTATTACACAGAGGAATTTTTGTTTTACATTTAAAACAGAGATTATACAGAAAAGTTCATGCTCACACCAGTCCACAGCTCCTGTGTGTTCTAGATGTTAGAGCAATGAGCTTTGAACGAGCTGGGTACAGCCCGCAGATCTGGATTATTTTTGACTCCCACCACCTCCACCTGTATACTTTGTGACTCTGCGCAAGACTCTTATCCACTGTGTGTTCACAGTACACACCTGGAAATGCACTTTGGTTCAGGATGTTATTCCCAGCCAGAAAATTGTAAGATTAATAAAAATAATAAAACATGACTGTAGCAGTAGCAGTGTGCTCCACACACAGGCACTGACATGCTGCCAAAATGCAGTGGTGATGTAGACACAATTACAGATCCATGTGGATCCCTCCCACCTGAATCTCCCTCTCAATATTTCCTGATTTGCAAGGAATACTAATGCTCTCCTTCACCTTTGCACTGTGTAGTGTCCATGTGTATAAAGGACAACCATAAACACCTGGGGCTATAAATAATCCCCTTATCTACTTCATGAGTGATTATACGTCTCTGTCGCCATAAACGTTCTTGTACAGTTAATAAACTTGCATTTCTGCTTCCTTTTGAAGCAGCCCCTGTGTATCTCAGTGTATGGCAGTATAAATCATGCACTTTTATTTTATTAATGGATTTAATTTTGATAATCGGAAGACTCACTAGGACTGGGACCCTTTCACGGCAGCGACCTGGGTGCAAGGCAAAACAGGTGACAAAATAAGGCATCAAGAGCAGAAGTGAAGAAGTAAATATCAAAAGCAGAATAAAACAGAGCAAATTGTGTACCTTGCTGTAATAAGGGACCCCACATAAATGAAATATTGTTCCATGGGGCCCCCACATAACATTTCATGCAAATTTCAAACTAGCAGAGAATGTGTTTATTCATAGACAGAACAGTCTGCGGAGCACCGGAAGGGTTACGCTCACGATGCTGGTGACTGGGGTTTGGGAATGTGCCTGGAATGTCAGGGGCCGGCAGGGGAGGGGCAGGGATTGAACGTCCCAGAGAACGCTGTCCCACACTCTTCCGCTCAAGAAAGGAGGCTGTGTGTGTGTGGCCACTACAGCGCCACCTGGGCGACCACAGGTAGTGTTACAAGGTACAGGTGTGCCACGGGAGGGCAGGAAGCAGGGCACATACTAAGCAGTCATACAATAGTGCTCATTCAGACACCTGGCATCCTTGTTATCTGGTTTCCTGATGAGGAAGGGTGGAAAAAAGCAAAATGTAGCATTGTTGCCTGTAGCGATGGCCCTGGTACATCAGGGTTCCGCACCACCTACCCACCTCCCTGACACAGGACAACGCTGGGTACATCCCTCTGCCACCCAACCATGCCTGTGGGGTAGCCATGACACAACAGAGGAGGCAGAAAAGTGGAAGCAGGTGTAGGAGGGCTGAGGTGTGACTAGGGACTTCAGAGGAGTCAGGCATGTGACCGCTTGGGGGGTAAAAAGTACAGATTAAACAAATTAGACAGAGCTGGCCCGTGGCACAGAGGGTTGAGGTGCTGGATGCTGTACCTCGCTCTACACCAGCGACCCGAGTCCGGAATGACCTTGGAGCGTGGGGTGCTGGCATGGGAGGGAGGGTGGAGCTGGACCAAGCATGGCGGGCAACTCTCTCTCCTGAGGGTGATGAGGGTGGGTTGGTGCCCCCCATGGCTCCGCCCACCAGGTGTAGGTCCGATGGGCAGTGCAGGCGGAGATGGGGCGGCAAAAGTATCTGGAGTGGAAGAGACTGAGCTTGCATGGCCTTGTGCCGGGCCTCGGGGGTCAGGGAGAAACCGTAGAAATACAGATGTGTCCCCATCGCCAGTTTGCGGGAGGAAGCGACGGGACCAAGAAGTTAATTTAAAAATAAATAAATAAATTAGAATATCCATTAATATGTTCTGCCCATTTCCAAAAATAATTGTTTGTGATATTTTATAGTGCTTGAAATTATTTTTGAAAGCTGTAACATTTGAACTGCCAGAGATAAGAGCTTATTTTTTTTAATGAAAGCCTGATGTCCGATTAATATAAACTGAGCTTAGCAATATGGTTCTCATTTGTCGCACTACATGTCAATACTGTACATGTTGTTATAACAACAATAGGACTTTAAACATTTAGTGAACCATTTATGTTTTTATATATTGATCTATGATAACTGTAATAATATCTTATATCAGTAATTATGTAGCCGACTCCAAGCTTACATTTAAAAATTACATGTCTAGCCCTAATGGTTCTAAAGTTATCCCATTTTAAAAATTATCTTTTGAAAGATTTAACTTTGGAACCGTTTGGGGCTAGAAACGTAATTTTTTAAATGAAAGCTTGGAGTAAATTTAGAGAACAGAGTTGATCTTAAATCATGAGATGCAAGTCTTGGTTGTAAGAGCAAAGCTAAATCTGCAGACATCTCCAGAGTAAATACTTGTACCAAAACAGCAAGTAATAAGCTTTATTTGACCTACAGGGGCCCAGGGATAATTCTTGCAATACTGTAAAAGTACAATGATGCATTTTGCAGGGGCCAAAACAGCGAACCTGCAGATATAATTAAGAATTACTTAGTATTTGTTTAGCACTTTTACTAGCACCATAAAGGAAAATGTTATACTCCAAGATGGTAACAAAGCCTGGTTTTGCAGTCCCAATTCTAGTACTGTTAGATAAACATCGCTTGATTTAGTATAGGAAATTCAGTTTCCTATTTATTTTGTTAATTGTCCCTCTACCCATACCCCCACTCCCACCCCAATGAAAAGCAGCTCCTTCAAGGTAATACTAAGATGCAATGTGGTAGAACAGCATGTGAGGTGTGTCGGGGAGGGGGCAGCCTTCACTACACCATACTATACCCAACATGTGGGAAGTGGAGGGCATTAGGTTCCTGTTATACATGTGTATCTCATCTTTCCCACAGGCTAAACTCAGTGCTCAGTTGAAAACGATGCAAAAGTACGGCAGACTTGGAAACAGGGATGAGGGCTTTAGAGGTGGGCGGGGATATTGGGACTAGACTGTCTAGTGATCTGTGCTCATCTGCCTGGGACTATATCCCCTTAAGTGAGGCTCTACCTATTTTACCCCTGCCACCCTCACAACTCACCCTCCACTGCGCTGGCTACTCAACGAATTGCTCGGAGTCCAAGTTGACATCCTGCAACATCATGCAGCATCTTACGGCCTGAGATCTATAGGATCCTACAATCTCCTGGAGCACAGCTATGACATGAACTTTGGCCCACTTGCCTTTGGCCGCTATGACCAGGAACTCCCTGCCCCTTTTAAATAGAACCTTACTAGTCATCTGCAATTTTGCAAATCCTAAAAGGCTCATTTCATCTCTGTCGAGCTGCTGCTCCTGTACATAACTGATGCTGCCCGTGCTCATGTTAAATCCTAAGTGTTCTCTAGCCTATTACTGTATATCTACTTGGTGTTTTTTGCCCATGACGCTCTTTGTTGCTATGGTCATTTGCACTACTTATTGTTTGATCATTACTGCTTGCACCCTTTATGACCTTTTTTTTTTTTTAAATTGCTTTATCTGGCTCTGCTTATAGGGTTGACCGACAACTCATTTGATAAAACACCGATCAGTACCACTAAACAGATTCCTTCTAATGACGTGTAGACAGGCAACAAGAAGTGCAGGTTATCAGCACTGTCATTACGTGGGTGCTGCTATCGGCCCTGTCTACGTCACTGATAACGTCAATGCCGAACTACATTCAGTAGTCATGCTGCGGTAATGTTTCAGCTGCAGTAAAGCACAAATTAAAGTCACGAACTTGTAAGCAGCAACACAGAAGCACAAATGAAACCCCCAAACACAGCAGAAAACTAGCAAAATAACCACAGAAATACACAACCAAAGACACAATGAAGTTAACCCTATAATATAAAATGAATATATGATGCTGCAGCATCTGATAGCGGTTTATATCAACACTCGTGGCAAGTGAACTTGGGGATTAGCACTCGTGGCTCTGCTTCTCATGGAGCCACTCGTGATAACCCCCGAAGCCTACTTGCCACGCTGCGATTGATAAACCGCTATCAGATGCTGCAGCATTTATCCCCTTAATATCTAATGTTGCTATGTGTGATCTGCTCTATTGCTTTGCTTGTGGATTTCATTGCCGACCATCCAGAACGCTGTATCACTCTGTACTGCTTTGCAATGCTTCCAGGCCGTGGCTGAAAATAGGCAGCTATTTGTGTAGTGCACTTACCTAGTAAAACAAAACAATAAACAGCATTGCACACTAAAGGGGCATTGCCGACCCTTTGGCATTATATTATTTCTAGTTGAAACCCTACATTTTATGATTGCTTACCTTCCTTAAAATTCATTTATGTTACTGGTTGTTTTATCATGCTCTTCTTAGCAATACAACTATTTGTTTCTTCTGGTAACTGGGTGAGGCCCAGTAGGCAAGTACCTTTTTAGGGACTACCCAGGAGCACTGGGGAGGTTAAATAGCTTGCTCGGAGTCAACACAGTATGCAAGTGGAGGCTGTGGGAATCAAACCCAGAGCTGCTGGATGTACCAAGCTCATTCACAACTCATTACTGTAACCACTGGGCTATACTGACAGCCCCAATGCATCCCAATGGTGTACTTATACCCAACCTTGTTTTGGTTCCAACCTTTGATAAACTCTTATTGCATAGTTCCAGAACATTACAAAAACAGTGCAGCCATTCACGATGCAGTGGTCTTTTCTTGTCCACTGCATCATGAGTGACTAGAATTTGTTGGTAGTGTTCCCAAGTCCAGAAAAGATGCAGCTGACGGTGATCAAGGAATGAAAACAAACACGCTTTTGTGTGATAACTCCAATATGGGGATCAGTACGTTTCACGCTTAAAAGAAAAAAGGAATCAGAATCGAATAACCTGCTACATCAGCAATCTTTACACAATGTTTGCAATCGTAAAATGTGTTTTGTAAACTAGGGACAATTTGAGGCCTGAGGGGTTGACAGAGTCCCTTTAAGAGACTTCCCACTTCCAACTCAATCACTGTTTCAAATTACCCACATTGGCTTTGTGATGGTTTCCGAATGCACTGCTGATTACAGACACATCTAGTTCCATTAATGGCATTTGGAGGAAATTACCTGGAGAACCAGTGAAGTGAGATGGGGAGGCCTGGGGTTCTTTAATTCTGTAATAATAACACTGAACTCTTTTCCCACATCACGATCTAACCAACAAGAGCTACAGAATGTGATATACAAAGCTGTTTTTAAACAATATTAAATATTCATTGAAACAGTCACAAAGGGATATTTTGGAACCTTCTAATCTGCCTCTCCATATGGTCTCTTATAAATGCCCTCCCTGGATCTCTGCTTGAGCAGAGAATTCCTTACAAGATGTTTTGAATGTGCTCATCCTGTCATGACTTGATCACAGTACTGTGCTCTATAATGATTTAGTTTGGGGTCAGCTTTGGCTGGTCTAGAATGCAGCCACCCGACTCTTGTGTGCACCCAGAAGTCATGGAATATTGCCCCAGTGCTGCACAATCTGTGCAAAATCTGTGCTGACTGTTAGAAGGCAAGTGATCACTTACTGGATTCTTATTTTGACTTTTAGGCCCTAAATGGGTTGGGTTCTGCTTACCTCTGCAATCTGCTAATCCCTCACCGTATCAGTAGGACTCTTCAGAGACCAGAGCTATTGAGTGTCTTCCCCTCTCCTGGAGGTTTAAAATCTATGGGGACAGAGCATTTGGAGTGGTTGTCCTGGTTCTCTGAACTTGGGAGGAGGAGTGCTGCATCAGGAGGAGCGCTGCATAAGGAAGAATGCTGTATCAGGAAGAGCCCTCGGCCAGGAGGAGCCTCACGCAGGAGGAACGCTAAGGCCAGGAGGAACGCTAGGCAGAAGGAACGCTGCATCAGGAGGAACACCAAATAAGGAGGTGCAGTGCATCAGGAGGAACCCTGCATCAGGAGGTGAGTTACGTCAGGAGGAACCCTGCATCAGGAGGTGTGCTGCGCCAGGAGGAACCCTGCATCAGGAGGTGCGCCGCGCCAGGAGGAACCCTGCATCAGGAGGTGTGCTGCGTCAGGAGGAACCCTGCATCAGGAGGAGCACTGAATAAGGAGGTGCACTGCATCAGGTGTCCTGCATCAGGAGGTGTGTTGCATCAGGAGTTGCACTGCATCAGGAGGAGTGCTGTATCAGGAGGAGTCCTGCATCAGGAGGAACCCTGAATCAGAGAGGTGCACTAATTCAGGAGGAGTGCTGCATCAGGAGGTGTCCTGCATCAGGAGGAACCCAGCATCAAGATGTGCGCTGCATTAGGAGGAACCCTGCGTCAGGAGGTGTGCTGCATCAGGAGGAGTCCTGTGTCAGGAGGAGCCCTGCTGAGGTGTATCAGGAGGTGTGCTGCATCAGGAGGGTGCTGCACCAGGAGGGGTCCTGCATCAGGAGGAACCCTGCGTCAGAAGGTGCACTCATCAGGAGGTGCGCTGCATCAGGAACAACACTGGATAAGGAGGTGCACAGCATCAGGAGGAACATACGGACATATGAATGCGCCAGCAGAAACAGACCATCCGGGTAAGTCTGTCTCGAGTGTGCAGCTAGCACTCCTAGTTTGCAACTGCCCAGCCCCTCTCTCCATGTCATCCCACTGCCTCCCCACCTTCCCCACCTTCACGCTCCCTTGTTCCCTGTCCCATGCCCCTTTGAAGCTGTTCACAGATTTACATGATAAAACCCATTCTGATAGAGTGTTCCATTTTGCTACCACCCTCTCTGTGAAATAGTGTCTCCTCATTTCCTCCTAAATCTCCCCTCTATTCTTAGCCCATGCCCCTGGTGTCCCTCCCCTCCTTAGCTTAATGACCCCATCTGCCCCATCCTTATTAATTCTGAGATACCTGAATGTCTCTATCATGTCCCCCGTCCCTTCTATCCTCCAGAGTGTACATATTCAGATCTCCCAGCCTGCTGTCATAGTCTCTCCCTCCATTCCACATATCATCTTTGTTGCCCTCCTCTGCACCCCTTCAGTAGCCTGATATCACGCTTTAGGTATGGCCTCCAAAACTGCACACAGTACTCTAAATGTGGCCTTACTGGCTTACCAGTGACCTGTAGAGGGGCAAGATCACCTCTCTTACGCCTGGGCCGAAAACACCCTCGCTATGCACCCCAGCATTTTGTTCGCTTTGCAGTTGCTCTCCTGCATTGGGCTGTGTTGTTCATGGTCCCTGTTATCATTACACCTAGGTCCTTCTTCTCAGTGATCCCCAGCTTAACCTCCAGCCAGTATTCTCTCCTTGGGTTCTTTGCCCCAAAGTGCATAACCTTACACTTCTTTGCACTGAACCCCAGCTGCCACCTCTCTGACCACTCCTCTAGCTTGCTTGGGTCCCCTGCAGCTGCTCATCCCTCCCCTCCATCCACCACTGCTCCGATTTTGGTGTCATCAGCGAACAGACTTACCTTGCTCACCACCCCGTGTGCAATGTCTGATATGAAAAGCCCAAATAATACTGGCCCCAGCAGAGCCCTGTGGCACCCCACTCGTCACCGCCTTGGAGTTGAGCTCCTTCTCACCACCACCCGTTGCAGCCTCCCACTCAGCCAGCTTGTGATCCAGTTCATCATTTTTGCCCTACCCCTACACACCAGTTAGCTTTCCCCAAGCCGCCCATGAGACACGAATCAAAGGCCTTGCTGAAGTCCAAGTAAAGAACATCCACTGCATTACCCTTATCCAGCTCACTTGTCACCCAGTCATAATACTGTATCAAGTTGGTCTGACAAGACTTCCCTGAAACAAACCCATTCTGCCTCACATCCTGGAGGCCACTATCCTCCAGGTACAACACCAGTGTTTCCTTTAGTGTCGTTTCCATGAGTTTGCACACTATGGAGTTGAGACTTACCGGACGATAATTACCGGTTCATCCCTTGGCCCGCTCTTGTGTAATGGTACTACTTGTGCCATCCTCCACTCCAGTGGCACACATTCTGACTCCAGTAAAGTGCTGTACGGCTCCGCCAACACCGCTGCTCCCTCAGCACCCTGGGGTGGATACCATCTGACCCTGGTGCCTTGTCTCACTTCAGTGCCACTCAGTCCCTCTAGGACTCTACTTGCCTCAATTCTTCCATCTGTCGCCTCCTCTCCCCTGTCCCCACCCTCCCAGCCCATGCTGGTAGTGGTCCCCTTTTCTTCCGTGAACACTGAGCAAAAGTATTCATTCAGTGCCTTTGCCTGCTCCTCCCTCTTTTCCATCCACTCCCCATCCCTTTTATCCTCAATATTGTCTCCTTGCACTTCCTTTTCTCCCTGATGTATCTGAAAAGTCCCCCGTTGATTCCCTCGCTAATCTCTGCTCCCTCCAGCGTTGGCTTCTCTCACTTTTCTGGTCACCTCCCTTGACCATCTTGCATATTCCTTCCTGTCCACTTCCTTCCTTGTCCTCCTATACCTCTGGTGCGCCACCTCATTTTGCCCTTGCAACCTCCACAACCTCGCTGTTCAACCAGCATGGTTTTCTTGCTCTGCTCCTCTTACTCTGTGCCTTGTAGACTTCTGTTGCTCTGTAATCCCCATTTAATAATATCCATTTCTGATCCATGTCCATCTCTGTCTTATGCCCTCCAGTTTCCCTTTCAGTACTTCCTGCATCTTTCCAAAGTCCGCCACCCTGAAGTTTACCACCGAGTAACTGATTTCTCTGGCTCCCCCTGACATCGTGATATTAAACCACACTGTTTGAGGACGCTGTCGCTAGTGGGTCCTCTATCTTTATTTCCTCACTGCCTCCCCATTCAACAATACCAGATCTAAAGTGTTCTTTAGCCTAGTAGGTACAGTAACCAACTGTGTCAGGAGACCCTCCTGGATCGCATCAAGCAGCACTTGCTCCCTAGCACTGGAGGTGACTGGAATGCTCCAGTCAACCCCGGCAAGTTGAAATCCCCACGATGACCACCTTCCCTTTTCTACATACCTTTTTGATTTGTCCCACTAATTCCTGTCAAGCTCCTCAGACTGGGACGGTGGCCTATGTACCACCCCAAACCTCAGTTTCTTATCCCTGAGTCTAAGAGCTGCAGCCAGATTGCCTCTGTTCTCCTTTCTTCCCTTTCATCCCTTGTGCATTTGATCCTTCCTCACATAGACTGCCACCCACCCCTCCTCCTTACGGTCCTTCCTGCATAACTGGCATCCTGGTATTGCCAGATCCCAGGCCCGGTGCTCAGTTGCCCATGTTTCTGTGACAGCTGCAATATCCACCCTCCACACTGCTAAGAGTGCCTGTAGCTCAGCGGATTTGTTTCCTAAGCTTCTTGCATTCAATGAGACCACCCTCCATCCTGCCCCTTCCCTTCACTGGCCTCCATCTCCTCCCTTCTACTCCCTCCTTTTTTGGCCACCCCAAGTCCTTCCCTGCTAGCCTGGGGTAGGCTGTGACTCCACTCTATCGGATCCCTGCCTACCTGCTGTCTACTTGCAACTCCCCAATCTAGTTTAAATCCACCCTTGTCGCAATATACCTCCCCAGTCTTTGCTTTAATACCTCCTTCCCTCCTCACTCAGGGGCAGCCTATCCCTTGCAGATTGTTAATTTTCCCAGGTACTGCCCCAGCCACCCACAACCCCATACCTCTTAGTTCGACACCATTCTACCAACCATGTGTTCAACTCCTAATCCTCTCCTTTCTCACTGTGCATGCATGAGGCACTGGGAGCACTGGAGAAGGCCACAGATTTCCAGTCTCCTCGCATAACCTTCCCACTTCCTCAGTCCTCTTCCCGTGTTACCTCCAATTGCTTTCCCTGCTAGGTCATTTGTCCCCACATGTACCACAATGTGGTTTCCTCCTACCCCTATTTACACACCTTAGGATTGCCTGTCCTGACCTGTCTGTTTAATCCTGGTATGGACTCCACCCATATCTGACTGTGCCTCCCCTTGCTGCCCCATCTGATCCCCTTGAGTATGGAGTCCCCAACACCAGTACACCCCCCTCCTTTCCTTGTGCCTGTCACCACCTCTCCCCACCCAGGTTCTCATTTTTGGGGACACTCAAGACTGTGTTTTTATTATGTGCTCCAGTGTCTTCCCCTGCCCATCTCAACTGGGACCCCTCCCCTCCTCCTGTTTGACTGCCAACCTCCCTCTCCTCCTCACCTCTCCGAGTATTATCCCTCCCGCCACACTATGCTCAAATCTCTCCACTAGTAATGCCTCTCACTCCCTCCTCTTTGTGAGTGCTACCCTTGTGCAATCACCTCCTGCATCCTCTTTCCCATGTGTTGCTAGTAAAGCAAACATGTTCCCTATCCCCTTTGCCTTACTTATGTGTTTTCTCCTGCCTACTGCTGCTCCTCTTTTCTAGGTCCTACTAGAATCCACCCTTCATCAGCTGGCTTCCTGTCTAGTTTGCCCTCCCCTCCCTTAACCCATTGTTCCCTCTGTGGTGCCCCACAATACTCTTAGATGTCAACTCTCCTACTGGCGCAATCCTCCCCATCCCTCAACCTCCCAGCTCCCTGCCAAGCCACTGAACCTCTTCCTCAAGCCTTCCTTAGCCTGTGGCCTATTAGGCACCTCCCAGCCTCCACAGTATGTTCATCTGTATTGCTGCCCCACAACCATTGCACCCAACAATCCTACCCATGGTCCACATTACCTATACAGCCTCTCCACACTAACTCTCCCTACAGCAAGTAGAATTAACTAATCCAAGCCCAGCCTCTAACAGAAATTTTAATCCCAAATGCCCGTGCACACAGTACAAGGCAGCCAACTACAGTACTAACTAGAAACCACAATCTTTCTCATAAGGACTATAGACCTACTCGTAAGTTATATATATTTACATATCTTTAGAATTAACTCATATGGCTATTCCTTGTTTCCTCCTTCCTGACCTGCTCTGAGGGCTCAGGTCAGTTGCAGACTCCCAAGCTCCTCCCTCACAGCCTTCAAGCCCAACCCCAGTGGTATTTCAGTATTTAAGAAAGGCTGGTGAAAGAAAAGGGTGGGTGGAAGGGCTTTTACAGTCACTAAAGCCACAGAAACCTTTTAGTTAAATTCCACTTTAAGCTAAATTAGAGAAAAAAGTAAAACAATATCAAAACTTACAAACATCCTCTTACAAATTAACTCTCTCAACAGCAAGCAGAATTAACTAACCCTTCTCTCCTGTAGTTTAAAAACAATAGCAAAACTTACAGACAGCTTCACCACAGCAAGCAGGCTTAACCAGCCTTCTCTCCTGCAGTTCGATGACTCACTCAGAATTTAAGGCTATGTGGGTGGGCAGAGTCTGGGCATGCCCTTGTGCAGTCACTCCAGCCACAGAACTTTTACAGTCACTCCAGCCACCTAAACCTTTCAGCTAAATTCCACTTTAATTAAATTAGAAAAAAGTAAACCAATATCAAAACTTACAAAAATCCTCTACAAATTAACCTCTCAACATCAAGTAGAAGTAACTAACCCTTCTCTCCTGTACTTAAAAAACAATAGCAAACTTACAGAGAGCTTCACCACAGCAGCAGGCTTAACCACTCCTTCATCAGGAGGAACCCTGTGTCAGGAGTTGCACTGCATCAGGAGGAGTCCTACATTAGGAGGTGCGCTGTGTCAGGAGGTGCACTGCATCAGGAGGAACCCTGCATCAGGAGATGCGCTGCGTCAGGAGGAACCCTGCATCAGGAGGTGTGCTGCATCAGGAGGAACACTGAATAAGGAGGTGCACTGCATCAGGAGGAACCCTGCATCAGGAGGTGCGCTGCAACAGGAGGTGTCCTCGTCAGGAGGAACCCAGCATCAAGAGATCGCGTCGCTGCATTAGGAGGAACCCTGTATCAGGAGGTGCACTGCATCAGGAGGAGTGCTGAATCAGGAGGAGCCAGCATAAAGAGATGAGCAGTATCAGGAGGTGTGCTGCATCATGAGGTGCCCACCATCAGGAGGCGCTACATCAGGTGGGGTCCTGCATCAGGAGGAACCCTGCATCAGGAGGTGCACTGTTTCAGGAGGAGGCTGCATCAGGAGGTGTGCTGCATCAGGAGGAGCCCTGCATCAGGAGGTGCGCTATGTCAGGAGGAGTCTTACATCAGGAGATGTGCTGCATCAGGAGGAGTGCTGCATTAGGAGGTGCATTGCATCAGGAGAGCCCTGCTTCATGAGGAGTCCGGTGTCAGGAGGAATCCTGCATCAGGAGTGTGCTGCGTCCGGAGGTGCACTGCATCAGGAGAAGTGCTGCATCAGGAGGTGTGCTGCATCAGGAAGAGCCCTCGTCAGGAGGTGAGCTGCATCATGAGGTGCACTGAATCAGGAGGAGCCATGCAACAGGAGGGTGCTGCATCAGGAGGAGCCTGTGTTAGGAGGAGCACTACATCAGGAGGCACACTGCATAAGGAGATGCGCTAGATCAGGAGGCGCTATATCAGGAGGCGCCTGCAGGAGTAGTGCTGTATCAGGAGGAGTGCTGTATCAGAAGGAGTGCTGTATCAGAAGGAGTGCTGTATCAGGAAGGCGCACTTCAAGAGTAGTGCTATATCAGGAGGCGCTGTATCAGGAGGTGCACTGTATCTGGAGATGCACTGAATGGAGCCTTGTGACAGGAGGAGCACTACATCAGGAGGCACACTGCATAAGGAGGTGCTCTGCATCAGGAGAAGCACTGCAGGAGGAGTGCTGTATCAGGAGGAACACTGCAGAAGGAGTGCTGCATCAGGAGTGCGCTGCAGGAGGAGTGCTGTATCAGGAGGTGCACTATATTAGGAGGTGCACTGCACTAGAAGGAGCACTGTGGGAGGAGTGCTGAATCAGGCGCACTGCAGGAGGATTGCTGTATCAGGGAGCACTGCAGGAGGCGTGATGTATCAGGAGACATGCCACATCAGAAGGTGCACTGCATCAGGAGGAGCACTGTAGGAGGACTGCTGTATCAAGAGGTGCACTGCAGGAGGAGTGCTGTATCAGGAGGTGCATTGCATCAGGAGGAACATTGCAGGAGGAGTACTGTATCAGGCGGTGCACTGTATCAGGAGGAGCACCGTATCAGGAGGTGCGCTGTATCAGAAGGTGCACTGCATCAGAAGGAGCACTGTATCAGGAGGCGTGCTGCTTCAGAAGGTGCACTGCATCAGGAGGTGTGCTGTATCAGGAGGTGTGCTGCATTAGGAGGCGCCGCATCAGGAGGCGACTGTATCAGGAGGTGCACTGCATCAGAAGGGCGCTGTATCAGGAGGTGCACTGCATCAGGAGTGCACTGCATCAGGAGGAGTGCTGCATTAGGAGGAGCACTGCATCAGGAGAAGCCCTTCATTAGGTGGAGTGCTGTATCAGGAGGAGCCTGTATCAGGAGGGTGTTGTTTCAGGAGAAGTGCTGTCTATGTACCTCCACCACCCTTGCTGTCTAGGTACAGTAGCTCCACCACCCTTGCTGTCTATGCTTCTACCACCTTCACTGTCTACTTAATTTCACCACCCATGCTGTCTACGTACCTGCACCACCCTCGCTGTCTATGTACCCACCACCCACACTATGTACCTCTATCTATGTACCTCCATCATCCATGCTGCCTGTGTACCTCCACCACCCTCACTGTCTATGTACCTCCACCACCTTCACTGTCTATGTACCTCCATCATCCATACTGCCTATGTACCTCCACCAGTCCTTCACTGTCTATGTACCTTCATCACCCTCACTGCCTATGCACCTCCACCACCTTCACTGTCTATGTACCTCCATCACTTTCACTGTCTATGTACCTCCGCCACCGCCACTATGTACCTTCACCAACCTCGCTATCTATGTACCTCCACCACCTTCATTGTCTATGTACCTCCACCACTGCCCTGTCTATGTACATCCACCACCCTCACTGTCTATGTACCTCCACCACCCATGCTATTTATGTACCTACACCACCCTCACTGTCTATGTACCTTCACCACCCTCATTGTCTATGTACCTCCACCACCCACGCCATCTATGTACCTCCCCCACCCATGCTATCTATGTGCCCCACCACCTTCACTGTCTACATAACTCCACCACTCTCGCTGTCTATGTACCTCCACCACCTCGCTGTCTATGCACCTCCACCACCCACGCTGTCTATGTAACTCCACCACCCACGCTGTCTATGTACCTCCACTACCCACACTATCTATGCACCTCCACCACCCACGCCTGTCTATGTACCTCCACCACCCTCGCTGTCTATGTACCTCCATCACTCACTCTATCTATGTACCTCCATCACTCACTCTATGTACCTCCACCACCCACACTGTCTATGTAACCCACCACCCACGCCTGTCTATGTACCTCCACTACCCACACTATCTATGCATCTCCACCACCCACGCTGTCTGTGTACCTCCACCACCAACCAATGCTGTTTATGCACCTCCAACACCAGGAGCCTTGGCAGTAGCAGTGTGATGAGTGCCCTCCACCAGAAGGAGAGCATCCATTAGATGTTTAGAACCCTCAGTGTCAGTTTGCACTCCTGACATCCTGGGCCTGGAGCACAAACATGGGTCGCCAGCATGCCAGAACAATCCTCTATCACTCGGTACTATGGTGCCAGTCAAAAGATGAATATGTAATACAAAACAATTTACTTTGCCACATCAAATACAAGACAGGCACGCAAATAATTTGCCTCCAATCAGACTTCAGGTCTCTATGTGCACCTTTTTTTTGTGTTTATGTGGCCACACTTTTGGCGTTAAAGTGGTGCCATTAATGAGAGGTGTCGTGCAGTTTTCAGTTTTGTTTTACAGTATTGGTGGTCTCTGCATGTACTGATCATCCCTGCTTGCATGTGCCCCACCGCATACATACATGCACACTGCAGCACACTATTAGTGATCATCCTTGTACTTGTGCCACACACACAGCAGTATTTTATTGGTGGTTGCTGCTTGCACATGCCCACACCAACACATACACACACACAGCAGCAAATTACTGATGGATGGTCCCTGCTTGTACGTGCCCCCAAAAAAACAAAGAGCATAGTTGGTGATCCCTGTTTGTATGGGCTACTATACACACACACACTGCTGGTCACTGTGACATGTGGACAGTCAGTTCTGAGTACACTATGATTTTTGTAATATTAAAATGTGTTATGGACGGTCTCTCATGAGAGATGCTGAGACAGCATGTGAGTTGACACACACACACACAGGTTTTAGATACAAGGTGTTACCTGGAAGTCCAGAAGCTAATTACAGACTAGAACAGGCCTTAATCAAGGGATCTCCAGTTTATCCAAGTTAAATATAGCTTTAACTGCTAAGAGGAAATCAGTATCCATTTTATGACGTTAGAGGAGGAAACCAGGTTACGCTATACTGGTGCGAAATCATAAATGCTTGATGTCTGTGTGAGAGAGAATACTGCTTATAGTTGAAAGGAAATTTACAGACTTGATTGGGGAAGTCACATGAGGAAAGGAGTTTCTGCTGATGTAACCTTAATTATCTTACCTTCTAATATGATAAAATATCCTGGGAGTATGATTTTTCATAAACAGAGGAGGAGCTAGGTGACCTCACACAAAGGGATTGGCAAAAGACAGTTTTTAAACAGATTCTGTTTTCCTTCAGAGACACTTATCTACACTCTGGCAAAGAAACATCTTTGAGCACTTTAAGCAAGTATACAGGTAGAGAGAGACACAATCTAAGTACTGTAGTAGGAATTGCACTGTTAAAACTCTTGTTCTTTTAAAATATTGTATGGTTCTTGTGATATGGTTCTGTATTTTATGTTTTACATACTTTTATCTATTTTAATAAAACTATTTTTAGAGCCTACTTGGTCTGTCTTTGAATTTCTTTTCTTTAACAAGTGAAGTATATATGGTTAAAGCAGACACTGGGCATAAGCTTGAATGGTGATACCGAACTGGAAAAGTAAGAGTAATCTGAGGTCTTTATTAGAGTTTCTAAGGGTTCATTTGTACACCTGGTTAGGGTGCCCGTAGACAGCGATATCTGTCCCCTCGAAGACAGAATTATCTGAGCCTTTGCATTGGGTATGCTAGCAAAAGGCTCACAGTTTGAATCCCTCCAGAACTGAGACCAAAGGTTAATTCGAACCCACAAAACAGACAGGAGGGTTACCCTGTTTCTGTTAACTGTTCACAAGACTGAGCTCGAATGTTGGCACTTTGGGAGTAGAGGGCTGACCTGCTGAGTGGGGTTGTGACGGTCACTGCCTGTGCATTCCCCATATTCACTGCAGTACACTGTTGGTGGCTCTTGCTTATATGTGCTTACACACCACAACACTGCACACTACTGACTGTCCATGCTCAAAAGACTGAGTGAGTGCAGGCAAGGAATTTATCCTAAAGGGAGGCCTCTCTCAGGTCCCTGCCAAGGCGCAAAGGCAGGATGGTGTGCAAATGACTGCAGCACAAAGGGTCATCACCACCTGGCCTGTGTATAAACTGGGACATGAGTTTCCAAAGCTGAGTCTCTGCCCTGTTATGTTAACAACAAACAAAATGAAACTATTACTCAGGAATATCCGTTTGTAAATTCCCCTTCCCAATTTCCTTATATTCCCTGACCACACCTGGATGGTTTTCAGGTCTATTATAGGCTACCCCAACCTAGCCACTATATTCCATTTTAAAACAAAAAACAGGCACCACCCAATTCTGAATCCCACTGCTGCACATTTTCATAACAAGACTCATTCATAAGGTAACAAGGTTAAACAAAAAGAAAAGCACAAGTTGAACGTGTGTGTGTGTGTGTGTGTGTGTGTGTGTGTGTGTCAGGGTGTAATTTAGTAGGTATACAGCAGCTGAATAAGCAGTAATGAAGCTGGGAACAGACTGAAATAAGTTAATCACCAGTAATCCAAAACAGGTGTTGTCAATTTAATATCTCGGCATTTTTATGATCATCAGAACTCAAGAGCATGCAGCTTAATTAAAAGGGTTGTACCTTTCCTTCAGAAAGGCTGAAAGCAGCTGATTGCGGGGCTGCTGCCAGGGCAGCTTTTCGATCATAGACTTCCCTACCACAGGGTGCAGAGAGGCAATAACAGCCAAAGGTAGCCTGATAGCAAATGCTGCAGCAGCAGGCAAGAAGGCGGGAGGGGCTCCAAAAATGAGGGAGGAGCTGCTGTTTGAAGAAGATGCTTTCTTGCTCACCTATATAGCCCTACACGGTATGGACCCTGGTTACCTGTCAGAGTTCCATTTTTTTTTTTTTTACAGGCCAAATTGCTGCCTCCAGTCTGTTAATATGGGCCATCCTGAGGTCTCAAAATCTAAATGGAAACAATCTGGGGACTGAGATTTTGTGATAGCAGCACCGCCCTTTGGAGCACCTTTGACCTCAGAGAAGCCCCCTCCGCCCATCACTGGCCTGTTCTTAGAGTTAATCAGCTCCTGTAATTATTCCCCAGTGGAGTAATCCCTGCAAGGGCTTGGGAGGCAGCATGGTGGGTTACAGTATTCATACTGTATCAACAGAAAGTGTATAAAGGTTAACAGTTAAAACATTTACATAAGGTGGGGTCTGATAAAACTTTCATTTATCAGCTCTTTGTCCCCTGACTGCTCCTCCAGCTCCCAGCTTACGGAACCACCCAGTCCCATCATACACCATCCCTGGGACTTACCTCCACCACTAGCGTTGCTCAGATAATATCCTACAAACTAGAATACCTACAGATACCTCCCATTTGACCAGAGGTTGCTCTGGTAGGATAGCAGTACTATCTGACCACAGACCTGACCTCTAGGATCCAGTGTATGGATCCTAAATGCTGTGGATCCTAGTAACAAACATGTCCTGTGGATCCTAGCAACAGATCCACAGTTCTGACCAACAGATCCAGCTCGGATTCTAACTATCTGACCTAGGATCACTGGCTCCTGCCAAGGATCCATCGCTATCTGACCCCAGATCCTACATCTGTTTTGTAGGATTTCTGGTAGGATCCTAAATTGGATACTAGCACTGTCTGATGGAGGCGGTAGGATCCACAAAAGCACTATCTGATCAACACTATTCACTACCTATCCTAGACCAGTATCTGGTGGGTGGGTGGGTGGGTGGGTGCCTTGTTAATGGGGCAGGACCTGCAAGAGTGCCAGTTCATCCTGCTGGTTTGGGTCTTCTTTCCTCCTGGTATTTTTCTGAAGGTGGTCAGCATGCAAATGACACATATGCTGGTGCACATGTGCGATAGCAACTTCCAACAGCATCCCATTTCCCCCGCTGCCCACCAGTTGCACTACCATCTGTCCTCCAGCAGGTAGCAGTCAAGTACAAGGGACATGACATTCTCTCCCTGAGGAAGGAGAGCTGCCTTGGGCCTGATCCTCCCTTCCTGGCCAACCCCTGTACCACCCAAGTCTCTTTTCAAACCCGGTCCCCAGCACAGTAGGTAGGAATATGACAGGGTTGAATACGACCCTGTCCAAGTTGTTATAAAGAAAGAATAGATGCAAGGAGCTGTTCTATTCTCTCCTTTTCTGCCTCTTCTCTGTCTGGTTCACAACCAAATTTTTCGTGAGACCTAGGACTTGATCACCCTGATGGCCTTGCAGTTCTCTACCTCTGCTATCACTCTACCCTCACTGCTGTTCTGTCTTTTCTGCCCCTTGCATATCTGCTGGTATAAAATATATGTGAATCATTTTGTGGACATGTAATTGATACTGGGATCCCTTTGTTTAAAACTGTATATAGTTATAATGTTGAAATGATTGCAAAGCTATTTGGAATGCAAGAGGTTAACCTGTAATGCAATTTTAAGCCTCTTGCAGAGATGTAAATAAGAGGTCAGTTCTGGGTCACAATGTTCGTTTTGCTGCACCTGCTGAAACTGACAGGAACACTGTGTGAGAAGCAGAATGTTCTCTGAACAAGCTCCTGTAAAGACTTGTTATAAAAAGAGCGGACTCCCACAGCACTTCAGGTGCAGAGTTCATGACAGAAGTCTAGAAAATTTGACGGCCCGATACCACGGCAGTTGGGGAAGAAGGGACATGTGCTCTACACTGTCACTGCCCCTGCCCCCGTGTTCTGGGGTAAACACAGCAGCCCACTACACAGTGGAGACAAAGACCCACTCACCAATTATTTTGTTTGGGTATTTTATTCAAACAAGGTCATAACACACTGGCATTTATTGCAAATAGACTGATGTTTCATGGTCCAAGCTCTGATCACTTAATCATGCATTAATATGTCATCTGCTTGCCTTATAAAGTTTCTCTGTAACACATCTCAGCAGAACTTTCTCTACTCTTCTCCCAATTTGTTCCACAAATCTGCAGTTTATATTACTGCAAAGTTTCCAGCTTCTCATGGCCCTCATCACCCTGTCTGAAGGTGTTTCATTAGTAAGGTCGGGAAGCACGAACAAGGCAGCCACATGCTGAGAGGGAGACAACATCTCCACGATGCCATGTCTGGATGTCACATACTTGAAGTCCTGGCTGATGCCATTCACAATGCACAGGAAAGGGGAAAAATGGTGACCACCAAGGATGACAGTGCCAGCACACTTGGGCCTCACGATGCCTTCTGAGCTTTCATGTCAGATCCTTATCCAGCAAGGGGTGGGATGTCCTTTCCTTTGACCCCTACCCCATGGAGTCAAGCCACGGAGGACCTTGGCGCCGATAGGGTAAGCAGACAGGGCAGGGTAGTGACCGAACCCAGAGTGCAGATGGCTGGCTGGTAGGATGAATACCTTTGCTAAAAAGAAATACTGGAAATTTGACGAAGGCACGCTACATCTGCAAAGCTTGAACATAATGCAAGTCGTCATCATCTTCTCTGAAACAAAATGCACTAAGCGATCTCACAGACCAGCAGCGTTTTCTTGCTCCTGTACGTTTGATTTGTGACATGCCCTTGGTGTCTCTAGATAAGCAGACTGAAATGCATTATGGCAGGTATTTGTTATGACATATTCAGGTCATCAGCAACGTACCAATTCTCTGAATAGACGTTCAGAATTAGGCAGGCTGCCACCTCACATGTCAGCGGCAGACACATGCTTGTCCTCATCTGGCCAGAATCAATTCCAATACACAGTGATTGACAATGTGTTTAATCTAGAAAACCTCCCTCCAAGACACTCCGTTTCATTTCCATATGAATTATCGATTACCATTCAGCTGGCTGCCCTATCTGCATGCTATACCATTGCTCACAGGCAAGACACTTTGCAGTGGCAGGCCAGGGCACTGGAGCTGCGGGGCCACCTAGACTCGCAAATCCAAACTAAACAGCTTCACTTAATGTTACCTCATTTTATTTTCTTTCTTTCCTTCCTTTCACCTGGTTTAAGGCTCTGCTGTGGCCCGCTGATTCTCTGGGTGGGAAGGTGGGATTGGGGGTAGCAGAGGCTCCACTTCAAGGCTGATCCTCAGCAGAGGTCCTTCTTTAGTGGCACGATGCTTCTTCAGGAGATTGCTAGTCCATAGCCTGAAGGCTTGGGACTTCATTTGCAGATCTAGATTTGAGAAACTTCAGCTAGTTATGAAGCCTTCCTTCTCCACCAAGCAAGCTTGGTTCTGCAGGTTCCAAACTCTTGCTGTCTCCCATGCTCAGAGGTTCTAGGTCAGTGTTAGCCCTAGGCACAAGAGCCTGGGCCTATTCTTGACCCCAGTCTAGAGGCCAGGTAGTAGTGGGAAGGCAGTGTGCGTAATGATTGCAGCATTGTCCTGAGAAACAGGAGCTTGCAGGTTCAAATCCTATCATAACTATTCAGTCACTGTGTGACCCTGACCAAGGATTAGCTTGCAAGGTAGCACTCTCACCCCTAGATCAGAAGGCCATGGGTTCAAGTCCTAGGGTCATAACCCAGTGTAGTGAAACACCAGGAGAAGCTGCCCCTGGAGGTGCCAGTCTTCAGATGAGAAGCTAACCGATGTCCCATCTGTCCATTTCTGGCTGGCATCCAGGTGAAGGTCACTGACTGCACATGACACTTCTGGAAGACAGTGTGGACAACCCAGCATCCTGACCACCATTTGCTTTCTCAGTAACACAGTCCCTGCACTACAAGCATCTAACACACCAACTTTGTTTTTTCTTTTGAAATTCCTTTTACTACCTAAGACCGACAACTAGGACTTTCTGCTGCTGCCAAGGGGCCATCTTCCTATACTGCAGATCTCCACCAGGCCAACACTCATGTAACCCAGGGATACCTACATCATACCACATCAGCAATGCTTCCTCTGATCACCCCCAAGTTGGATTACCCATCTGCATCTGTACAACAGTCCTCCTCATGAAATCTTGCGGCACTGCAGTAGCATTCAAGTCATCCCCAGAGGTAGTCAGTGGAAGCCCAAGATGGACTGGGGTGGGAAGAGTCAGAGCTTCATCAGCCCAATTGTGGCCATGTTTTTCCCACTTATATCCCTCCTTCTGAGAACATGATCACCCTAATCCCGCAAGCCTGATTCACCAGCACATGCACTCTTTCCTAACTCTGCTTGCCGGAGGTTCCCAACTGCACTGCCACCTGTCGTCACTAAGGTGGCAGTAGTACAATGGGCTGCAGACCTCCCCCACCGAAGCAGAGCGCAACCTTCCTCCACCAGCCTCTGATGCTCCAGTCTAACACATCAGTTTGTAAAGGCTTTTAGATGTATGTTAATACACATAAAGACCACTTTTACATAGCAAGAGTGGTCTTGTGCACATTCTTAAGGTATAGGAACTGCCAACCGAGGTAAGCGGTTTGATACCTCAAGAATGTAAGTGAGACCACTATTACAAGCATAAGAGTGGTTCCTTGGCATTGATATATTATTGACTAGCTCGATCAATAAGATATTTTTTCAACTATCTTGGAATGTGCCTGTTTCCAGTGTATCTGCGTGTGAGATACTCTTTACAGAATAAGAATGCCTCATGCACAGAAAGGAGAGATTCCAATTGGTTGAGTGCTCCTTCGATCTATAGTGCAGTTTGTAGGAGATGTGCTGCATAGAAGCCAAACTCTTATTTCTATTTCAGTCTCTGTGCTTCCGTCCACCCAGCTATAAAATTTGCCAGACACAGGAACCCACTGAAAATGAGATGTTGCATCTCTGTTGGGCTATCCTGAGCAAATAAAGTAAAAGAAAACAAAAATACCACCAGCCTCTCAGAGCCCTCTCAGCTGTCCTTTATTATTAGTGACATCCTGACTTCAAGTCCAAACCTTTGTCTGTCTTCGTCTCCTGACCTGCCACTTCTCCCTGAACATTAGGAATTTAAGAAGCATAAAGCATTATCAAATATTAATGTCTCCGCTAAGGACTTCTTCAAAGATGCATTTCATTCCAAACCACTTAATCATAAAGCTCTCTCTGGGACCCATAGCTTCCATCAGCAGTCTGAGAGAGCTGTGGTCTCAGAACCTGGCAGACACGGTCAATTATTAAAATCCAAAATAAACACACCTACACAATCGTTCATCAAGAAGTCAAGGCCTCGCCAGTAGCCATGTGGGCCAAGTGTCGGAAATCTTGCCTGACCAAGTCCATGACGTGCTCCAAACATGGAGGCTGAGTCCACACATTGATATTGAAAAGAGTCCTCAGGGCCTCTCTTGATGAAGATGCTGACAGCCTGTCATGGTACAAACTGTTTGCTTGTCTTAAAGGGCCATACTAACACACTAATTGCCAGCAGATTAGGCCTTATGGTCATCAGGTCTGCTCGAACCTCAGATCCCTAGTTGGGTGCCAGGCCCCCTTTGTGTTCCAGAAACCCTATCATCCATCCCCACCCCCGGCCAGGCCATCATCTGATACATCTCGCCTTTGTCTGTCCCACCTCTTGAAGCCCTCCACTGTGGATCTCTGAACCAGCTCGCCAGGCAGCGCATTCCAAGGGTCCACCACCTCTCAGTGAAAAACCTCCTCCTCTTCCCCTCACCCTTCCACCTTCCAACTTCAAACCATGCCCTCTGGTGATAGCTCCTGCTTTAGTCTAAAGATCCTCCATGTTTACTCTATTTATTCCTTTGAGGTACTTGAAGACCTCAATCATGTCCCCCGTCTCTCCTCTCCTCCAATGAAAACAGGCAGAGCTCCTCAAGTCTGTCCTCATACGTCCAAATCCCTAGTCCTCGTATCATCTTAGTTGCCTCCTGTACCTCTCCAGGAGCTGTATGTCCCTGTTCAGTGTGGTCTCCAGTACTGTACACAGTACTCAAGGTATGGTCTAACCAGTCCATTGTACAGCGGCAGAATCACTTCCTGCTCCTAGAGGTGATCCCTTATGATGCATCCCAACATCCTGTTTGATTCGCTAGCGCTCCCTGCACTGCTCAGAGTTATTCATACATGCATCCACCAAGACCCCTAGGTCTTTTTCCCTATTGAGACCTCCAGCGCCCTCCCAGGGTGTACCTGTGTTTAGGGTTTCCCTGCTCAAGATGTAACACCTTGCACTTGGTGATATTGAAATTTAATTTCCATGTGTGAGACCAGCTTCCAGGGTGTCCAGGTCTTGCAGGCCAACCTCCCTCTTCCCCTCAACTACTGCTCCCATCTTGGAGTCGTCAGCGGCGAGACTCATTTCACACCTATACCCTCCTGATGTCCGATATGTATGCATTAAACAGGATCGGACCCAGGACTGAGCCCCTGCGTACCCCCACTACCGACCTCTCTAGGGTTTGAGAGCTCCCCACTGACCACTACTCTGAGTGCGCCCAGCTAGCCAGTTTTCAATCCATCTGACCATCAATAGGCCTACTCCCAACCCGTCAGTTTCTCCACCAGACCATTGTTGGGGACAGAGTCAAACGCCTTGCTGTAGTCCAAGAATAATACATCCACAGGCTTTCCCTGTCCAGTTCTGATGTTACCGCTCATAGAACTCCACAAGATTGGTTTGACATGATCTACCTGGCACAAACCCATGTTGCCAACTATCCAGACTTCCCACCTCCTCCAAGTACACCCCAATCGTTCCTTTAGTATACCTCCATAATTTTCCCACCACCAAGGTCAAACTGATGGGTCTATAGTTACCTGGTACTTCCTCGACCCCCCCTTTGGATTGGCACCACATGTGCCTCTCCAATCCCTAGGTACCTCCCTGTCTCAAGCTACCTGTTGAAGAGCTCCACCAGGGTGCAGCCAGTATGTCCGCCAATTCCATTGTACTCTCGGATGAATGCCATCCGGCCCAGGAGATTTATCTTTAGGGCCTTAAGGGCTAACCACACCTTTCAGTGGAGACAGCATCATCCATCCCCTCCACTTTACTGGCCTTTTATCCTTATCCTGATGTGACACCCTGGGGTACTCCCTCCCTCTTGCTCCATTTCTGTTGCTCCTGATCCCACTCACTACCGCTTCTATCCCCATCATGCCTTGCTTTGTAGATACCCCATCCCCTCCCTAGTGAAACACAGAGGTGAAGTACTCGTTTAATACCTCTGTCTGGTCCCTCGCCTCTTCCACCCACCCTCTTTCTGATCTCAATCTGCCAGATGGCCTCAGTTTTTCTCCACTCCCCATGTACAGGAAGAACCCTTTTCCTCCCGTATCCCCTGTGCAAGCCGCTGCTCTTTACTGGACTTTACCCCCGCACCATCCGGTGACTTTTCTAGATGCAAGACGGTACATTTCCTTTTCCCTATCCCTCTCGCTGTTTTATATTTTTGTAGGCAGCCTCTTTCTCTGACCGCTACCTGAACCTCACTGGACCACCAGCATGGTTTATGTAACCTTGCTCCTTTACTGCCACCTAGCGCAGGTCCTGACTGCCTCATGAAGTCCTCATTTGATGACCTCCCATCTCTTTTCCACATCTGTCATTGATGTAATCCCTTCAAGTGATCCTTGAGAATATTTCCCATGCCCACAAAGTCTGCCCCACTGAAGTCCACTGCCAGTGTCCTAGATCTCTCCCCATGCTTCTTTGAAACCAGACAGTATTGTGGTCCTACCCCAGTCAGGATCCCTACATCTAGGTCCCTTACCAGATCCTCATCCGCCAGAACCACGACCAGGACATGCCCTCCCTTGTGGGCTCCATCACATGCTGTGTTAAGAACACATCCTGAAGCCGCCCAGCAGCCTCTGCTCCTTGGCCACCTTAGAGGACATGGTTTCCAGTTTGTACTTGGCATATTAAGGTCCCCATCAACACCATTCCCTCCCCTTTTGGTCCACACTGGGCAATGATGTTGTCCAGCAAACCATCCTCCAGAACATCACCATCCCGGGGCCTATATACACACCCAGCTTGAACTTACCTCTGCCGGGTTCGTAAGGTGACCCATAAGACCTCCATGTTTCCTCTGCCTCTTCTACCTAGCAATTTCTATGTCATCTCTAATGAACACAGACACTCCACCCCTCTGCCTCCTTTCTATCCTTCCCTAAGCATAGTGTACCCCGCGCATGTTTAGGTCTCAGTCATGGTTTTGTTGGCCTATGTTTCCATGACCGCGCCACATCCACCCCAAACAGCATGGCTCTGGAACTCTGGCAACTTGTTTCCCCAAGCTCCTGGCATTTACTAACACCACCCCCCACCCTTATCCCTGATCCCCTTTGTCAAACCCCACCCAGGTTCCTTATACTTCCATCCTCCTCTGCTCCTCCTGAAACCTCCTCCCCCAGTCTGTTCCCCGCCCCCTTGGGTTTGAAGGCTACTCCCTCATCTGGAGGACAGAAGACTTCTGGTCAGCTCCTCCTTATCCCCCCCTCAAGTTTAAACCCCACCTTCTTGAATGTGGTCAGCCACTCCCTGTTTAAGGACTTCCTTCCCTAACTGGGCAAGATGAAGCCTGTCCTTGGCATACACTCTCTTATCCTCACAAACTCCTTTCCAGTTCCCTAACACCCTGACCCACTCTCTCTTCACCCCACTTCCCAGCCATGTACCACAACCTCTGTGATCTTCATTTTTTCTCCACTGAGACCTTTGGTACTTGTAATATTCCAAAAGGAAATGTTGCATCCATTATCCACACAGACTCTGGCAAGTTCTTGGAACCTTGCTTGGATTTTCAACATGCGCTTCCTCTAGATCATTAGTTCCCACTTTTTCCAGGAAATCCGGTTTCCCTCCACAATCCCTAACCAGTTCAGACACCATGAACTTTGCTCTGTGCACTGTCAGTCCAGAGATACTCACTACCTTCACCTGGCTATGGCATCCACCCCTGTCCCTCCCACTGGATACCCCTAATCATCGAGTCTCCCAATAACAGAACCTTAACACCACCATCATCCTTATGGTTACCTCCACTATGCGCTCTCAACCCCCATCCCCCATTCGTGATATCAATTCCATGGGAGTCTTCCCGCCTTATTAGAGACCCCTTGTCACCCTCTCCTTTCTGCCTCCTTGTTATTTTGCCCACTTAACACAGACCCCCGAGTAGGTGTCCCATTTAACCCTCTCTTATCTGAAACATTTATCCTGGCCCTGATGGTTTCCCTTCCCCACACCGCCATCCTCCCCTTGTAATAGTACCCCCTACCTCCAGAGGTCCTCTGTGGGTCCCCTTTACCTAGGGCCCATCCTTGGTACAGACCCCCTGCTGAAGGAGGGCCCCTCCCGCCTCCTTGTCTCCCAGTTTTCTTCAGTCGTGCTCTCCTCCTCATGTCTGCAATATGTTGCATCTCCCCATCTGCTTAATGTTTATGTTTCCCTTCTCCTCTGGGACTATTTCTATCCTTTCCATTTGCGGTCTGTGATGCCCTATGGGTATCCGACTCCCTCCCCAACCTCTGTATTAGTTTCCTCATTTCCGACCCCTTCCTCCCCTCTAGGTTGCTTAGTAGCTCAAATTTATTGTAACACTCTATGCCAGCCTCCATCAAGTAACCTGAGTTCCCCCAACTGCCCTCTAAACTGACCCTCTTCCTCCCTCTTGCCCTGTTCTCCTTAGGAGCTCCTTCCCACAGTCTGCTCTTTTAGACTTCCCACAACAGCCCCTCCCTTCTCACTGTCTGCTCTTCTAGGCTTCCCCACAACAGCCCCTCCTGACTCTTCCCTCCACTCTTTTATATTCGGAAGGTTTACCCTGTACGCTTCCCTTAGCCAACATCCCTATCTAAGTGTCCTCTGTCCCAATATCCCCTTCCTGCTTGCTGTAACATAACGTCCTGTAATTTCTGAGCATTCCCCAGCCTCCCTCAGCCCCACCCTTCTGCCACCCATATCCATACCCCTTATCCTTGGACACCCCCAACTCCCCAGCTTATTCCTTAACCAATATACTTCACTCCTGATACGAGACAGTTGTCTACAGAGTCGGCAGCCTCCCTCTCCAGGCCCAATTGAGAATTATTGCCACCCCACAGCCTGTGCAGCCTACAACCCTTCCAAGATGCCTGCCATGGTGGAATGTGGCCACCCTATTTGTCCCTCTCTGTTCATAATGGCACACACCCCTTTCTCAGTCCCCCCCTGGAATACAGTCTCTCTCTATACTGATTGCAATTGTTTGAACCCAATTTCCAACCCCACCAATAAAAGTTCCCAAGTCTAGAAGCATATCTGGTCCAGTGTGTGTCCTGTCCCTTAACAGTGTGTGTATGCAGACATCAGGCACCGTATGATGTCACAGAGCGCTCCAGTTCCTGTTGCATCAAATTTCAGTCACAAACAGAAATGCACAGCCCTTCAATCCCAACCCCAGTGGCTTTTCAGTATTTAAGAAAGCCTACAAAACAGGGGTGGGTGCGAGGGCTCTACCAGGCAAACATCACATTTAAATTTCACTCTAATTATCACTGCCAAACAAGTATTCCACACCCAGCACACAAGCCCCAATAGTTACAATATCACAGCCCAAGTAACAGTTCTAACTCAAAGTAGTAATTTTTAACACACAGAATTAATTTCAAGTACAAAACTACTCAAATATTTCAGTTAAAACAGAAGATAAAACCAAACCTCTTTCCTGAACAACCTCCTCCTTCTGTTCCCAGGTGGCCATCAGCAACCCTTTTGCATCATATTATTTCTAGTTGAAACCCCACATTTGATGATTGTTTACCTTCTCTTGAATTCACTGATGTTGCTGGTTGTTTTATCTGCTTCCTTTCTTAGTAAAACTGAAATGCATGGCAATGGTGTAAACATACCCATTCTTGTTTTGTTTCAAAATCCTTGATCAGACATTTTTGCATACTTCTTGAACATTAGAAACACCACCAAACAGTGCAGCCCCTCATGCTACACTAGGCACATCTCCACATACTGCATTATTGAGTGGCTAGACTGTGTCAAGGGTGTTCCCAAGTCCAGGAAAATTGTTCAAAGAATGTAAGCAAACACGTTTTGTGTGGTAACACCAGTATAATGGGCAGTCTGGTTTTTTTGTCTTTAAAAGAAAAAGGAACCAGAATCAAACTACTTGCCACATCGTCAAATTCTACAGAAGGCAAGCAATCATAAACATGATTTTTAAACTTGAGACAGTTGGAGGCCTACGGGTTTTGGACAGTGTCCCTTTAATAGTAAGGTCAGCCATTTAAGGCAGGGTGGTTATCAACGGTCTACTATGGCTTTTGTCTCTTAAAGCATCCCTAATATCACAGAGTAAACTCTGAACATGAAAAAACATTTCGACACAAGTCATGTTATATTTTGCATCTTTTCTATATTTTGTTGTGCCTTTTAATGGCTGCGTGGTATTGCTATGCAATGGCAGTTTAGCTAGCTGTAAGAGAAGGTAGTAGCGAAACTGGTAAAACAGATATAGCCTATTGAGTGGAACTTGCACCACACACATCAGAAAAAATAGTTTGCCTCACAGCAAGAACACGGTTTTCTGATTTCTTTGATGCAAGTCCAATAAAGTTGGTGAGTCCAGTATTTTTCCCTTCCACCACCACTCAGCAGTTACCGCTAGTGCTGGTGTTTAAAAGCAACTGGCAGCATTTGTTTCTCCTTCTAGTGCCCCTCACCACTTCCTGTCACTGCTGGAAACTGCTCAGCAGCACTTGCCGTTTAAGCCTGCGATGGGGCAGCCATGAAGGATTCTTTTCTTTAAGTGACTGCCACAGCGAGTCACAGATCTTATTTATTTTATTTAAAATTGGTAACTGTGAAAGGCATGCTGAGCTAGGGCTAGTTCCTGGTGTGACATGGGGAAAATGGAACAGGAGACAATAAATCAAAAACAGCCATAGAGAAGCATTCCAGAGGTAAAGTGCAAACAGTGAACAGTTCAACAAGATGCACGTGCAAAACAATAAACAGTAAACAGAAGTTGTTTCTCACAGGCAGCACCAATACCCAATTAAAATGACAAAAGCAAGCCGACCCGTTGGCTCCAGCGGCTGGATTTCGCTTGCGACACCAGCGACCCAGGTTTGGGAGTGAGCTCAGGTTGCTGGAGGGATGGCGGGAAGGCAGCTTGGCGTCCCACGACTGCTCACTGTCTTCAGGGTGGGAAGGGCTGCGACCCAGTGTTGAAGCGACCACTGGTGCAGGCCAGGGTAGAGCAACACGTCAGGATCATTGGGGTGGTGCGTGACAGACGTTGGCTCTTGCCTTGACGTCCGGACGCCATGCACCTTAAGAAAGCCAGGAAATGCTGCTGGTCACCGGATGATGGCTTTCGTTCCCTGAGGACCTCCAATGCCTTTTCCAGGGCCTCCTGTTCCTCAGCAACATCCCTGGGCCCTAGAAAGTATATGTGGGGTCATGCTCTCGGTGCCTTCCCCTGGGGACCTGCCCAGCCAAGGGATACGCTGGGATATCCTGGGGTCGGCTGCAATATGAGGATCAGAGGAGGGCTGGGTAAGGACAGTAGGGGCTGGGGGAACTTGGTAGAGCCCGAAGGAGCGGTGGACCAGCGAGCATGGGGCGGAAAAATAGATTACACAAAAAAAAAAAAAGACAAAAGCAGGTTGCTACAAACAAGTTGAGTAGTTGTAGTGACATGAACTGACCCCAGGGGTGACCATGGCGGGAGTGAAAAGGACACCAGGGGCAGGTCAGGTAGAGGCTGACAGGAGTGCGGGAGGGGTAGGAGCTCTGGATGGTGCCCAAGAGAAATGGGGGGAGGAGGCAGACAGAGAGGAGGAGAGCAGGTTCCAGAGGGAGGAAAGGTGTTAGGAGAAGGATGACTGCCCAGCAGAGGTGTGAGGTGGGAAGGGAGAAGCTGTGAGGATCCCTGGGGCAGACAGAGTATAATGCAGAGGGTGGGTGAGAAGAGTGTGGCTAGGTAAGATGGTAGTGACCCAAACCAGTATTTGGAAATGAAGGAGGCACAGTGAGACAGGTAACGGATGGTAGGGGGGATGTATAGAGGAGGAGTACAGGAAGCAGTGAGGAGGGGAGTGGATTTGGTAGCATAGTGACAGAACAGAAGACATTACAGAGGGTATCCAGTCTGACAAGGGAAGAGGAGGTGGCAGTACTGTAGACCAAGACTGGGAGCACCATTTTGGCGACTAACTCCCAGCAGATCTGCGAGGACAGGCTGACTTTGTTATGGTACAATACTCCAAGCTTGGGCGGAGCTTGGAGTGAGTGGCATCAACTTGCAGAGAAGCTAGCCAACTCTTAAGCCACACACTGAGATACTTGAAGGCAGGAACCACTTTATGAGGGTGCCACCACGGTGGAGAAGGTGGGGGCAACGAGCCTGGCAGCTTCTGGCTGGTACCAAAAGTCATAGACACTTTTTTTTGTTAGTGTTGACCCAGTGTTGGTTGGACTGGAACCAGTGCAGGACATTGTAGAAATCTTGCTGGAGTGACACTTCCAAGGGTCTGAAGTGTAGGGAACTCTGTCACCCCATACATGTGAATATGCGAGTTGGCACAGGCAGAGGGGAGGTCACTGAGCAAAATGGAGACGAGGACTGGAGCCAGGATGGAGCTCTGAGATCAAAGGACTTTTTTAACATGCCCACTGTAGCAGGTCTCAGCCCCAAATGTTTTTTTTCTTTTTCATTCCTCACCATGGTGGGTGGAGGCGTAGAGAAGTTTAACGTTAATGGTGAATTGCTGGTGTAATGCACAGTTTGTGCTATGCACAGCTGGTGTATGTACATCTGTATATAGTGGTGTGTGTGTGTGTCTGTATGCACATCTATATGTAGTGGTATGTGCGTGTGGGTGCATATCGGTATGTAATGCTGTGTGTATATGTAGTGCTGTGTAAGTGTGGATCTGTGTATGTGCAGCTTTATGTAATACTGTGTGTGTGTAGTGGTGCTTGCATGTATCTGTACCTATTTCGTGGGTGGTTTAAATGCATTAACTGGTTTGATTTGTATTAAGCACGGTTTTATTATACACACCTGACTAAAAGAGTATAATAATCACTTAGGCCCATATATTCAAAGAGCGTACATGGCTTAAATGTTGCGCCATGCACAACCCACTGATGCGCCCGGTGCGATACTGAAAAGGGAAACATGCGCCAGACAAACTCGGCGCGCCTGGGTGCATCAGTAATGTATGTAGGCACAGGTGGGGGGCATGCCCATGTATAAACTGCACAGCCCGATATTCAGCCCGGCGTGCAGAGTTATGCACGCGCAACCCCTAACCGCGCCTGCACAAAGTTACGCTTGAAAAAAGGAACAAGTCGAGGCCACCCACAGGTGAGCTGAGCCGCATTGCACGGCGCAACACAGCAGCTGCCACCTGTGGGTGGCCCCTGGACTTGTTCCCACCGCACCTGGCGGCGCCCCATGCCCTGATCGCAGGCTGAAGTGTCGCCCCCAAGCAGCCCGATGGAGAGCAGAATAGTAGTGTCCCCCAGCAGCCCGATCGCGGGCAGAATAGTAGTGTCCCCAGCGGCCCGATCGGCGCATGGTATTCCCCACCCCGAGTAGCCCGATCGCGGGCTAATGGTAATCCTCCCCCACCCGGTAGCCTGATCGCGGCGCCAATGGATCATCCCCCACCCTAGTAGCCCGATCGGGCATCAGACCCCCAAAGTCCAATATCCCTGGTGGTCCAGTGGACCACAGGCAGCCCGATCGCTGGCTGCATCCTCACCCCCCCACGCCCAAAATCCCTGGTGATCTAGTGGCTCACCCTCCCGCCACGGAGCCCCACCACCCTGTTCCCCGTCCAGCGGCAGCATCCCACCGCCTGCCACCCACAGCTCGGTGGCTGCACGCCCTTGGTTCAGAGCATGAGCCAATGGGCATGTAGCTACTATTATGCTCAGTCCAGATGCATTCACATATCTGACTGACTTACGGTATGGCTGCACGCCCATTGGCTCATGCTCTGAACCAATGGGTATGCAGCCCTACTTAGCTGTAGCGGGCGGGTGGGTGGGTGCTGCCACCCGCCGCTGATGGGGGAGCGGGTAGGGGCCCTGTGGGCGGAGGGCCACTAGATCACCAGGATTTGGACGGGGGGCTGAGGATGCCGCCTGGATCGGGCTACTCGCAGTCCACTGGACCACCAGGATATTGGACTTTGGGAGGTCTGATGCCCGCGATCGGGCTACTGGGGTGGGGGATGATTACCATTATGCTGTGATCGGACTACGGTGGGGCGAGATTACCATTATGCCCGCGATCGGCTACTGGGGTGGGGGATGATTACCATTGTTCATGATCGGGCTATTCGGGGTGGGGGAGGATTGCCATTATGCCCGCGATCAGGCTACCTGGGGTGGGGAGGATTACCATTATGCCCGCGATCGGGCTACTGGGGTGGGGAGATGATTACCATTATGCCCGCAATCGGGCTGCTGGGAGGGGGAAATACCATTATGCCCACGATTGGGCTGCTGGGTGGGGGCAGAATACTGCTCTGCCCGCGATCAGGCTGCTGGGGGACATTACTGTTCTGCCCGCGATTGGCTGCAGGAGGCGCCGGTCCCTGACGGCTGCTGCCTGGCAGGGCACCAGGCCAAAGTCGCTGAGGATCAAGCGCATCTGCATGCTATGGGGCCATAATCAGATGCAAATAGCCCCCATGTGCCTTGCATAAATTATGGCCCCATTTGCATGTCACCCTTTGAATATCGCGAGGTACTGTGCATGGTGCAATGGAACTTGCGCCACGCGATCTCAATGCTCCACTCTGACCACTTGCGCTAGCGCAGTTCCACTGTGCCATGAACAGTGTGTGGGCTAGGGCTATATTCAAAGTTGTGCATAGTGCAATCTACTGAATATCGTTCTGGCCACACCCTCATGCGCAACTATTTTGAGCGTGCAGGGCTTCGCGCCACAAAATGGCGCAGTTTGAATATCTGGGCCTTAGTATCTATGTTGGTCACGCCTCTTACAAAGGGTGGCATACTCCAGCTGAGGCAAGATGTGTGTGTGTGTGTGTGTGTGTGTGTGTGTGTGTGGGGGGAAGGGCTTTAAATCTGTCACTGCTGATGTTGTTTGTACTTATCAGTCCAGTGTTTCCTATAAAGGTCTCCTGTGTTGACGTTGTTTCAGTTAATGTAAAAATGTTTGACTTTATACAAACACACAGTTTTCAATTTATCTTGTTGAAGTTAATAATTAAAAGTATATTCAGACATTAATTTTAAAGTTTTATATGTCATACTTGAAATGGCGTCAGCCACGTGTTGGGTGTTGCGAGAGGTTACCACGGAGTACATGATTGTTTAAGGGTACAAATGTAGTCATCCTCTGATGTTATTGCAGTTAGATCAGATGCAGTTCAGTCACTGACTGCTATCATTATATCAGGAATACATGTTTGGATGAGGGTCACAACACTGGTTGTTGGTTACAACTGTTTGGTCTTCCTTTTTTCTTGATTTGACTGCTAAAAGTCTTGTGGGTGCAGCATATTTCTGGACTTTATCTGGACGTTTAATTAAAGGAATACCCCATATCCAGAATCAAGCTTGCTTAGATTTAATCAGCTATATTGCACTGAATGTATTATAAAGTTAAGTAATGTCATATCTGGCATGAGATGATTGTATGCAATTGTTTTTCTTCTAAAAACAATAAAATATAATTTTAACAAAATTGTCACTGACTTTTGTATGCTTTATTAAGTAATACTTACTGTAAGTACTATGAAATGATCTAAGTAAAATTTCGATAACTGAATTTATCGGTCTGGAGTGCTGGTTCTTTATTTTTGCATTTGTTTATATTTTTCAGCACCTGCTCTTTCATGTGAGCGCTGCTTTTGTAGACTGTATATGTCCTTTGCCCCTGGAACACATGACACTGTGGAAGTGCTTAACTACTGCCTGAGATCCAGGACTGGATGTCCTCCAACTGGTTACGACTGAATCCCGACAAGACAGAGGTCCTGGGATTGAGTTGGGTCACAGCGTGATGGAAGTGCTCTGGGGTGGCAACAGGACTGGTCCTGGGAACCACCCCATTGATGGTTTCTCTAGGTGTAAAATCTAAGATAGTTCCTAGATGACAGCCTGACACTTGATGCTCAGGAGTCATCTGTCATCCAAAGTGGTTTTTACCATTTAAGGAACGTCACCTGAATTAACTCCCTAATTCTGCCTGAGGACCTGCCTTCACTAGTACATGCCTTTGTTACATGCAGGCTTGATTACTGTAATGTTCTGTACTTGGGTCAGTGGAGGGCCTCCAACAGCTGCAGCTGGTGCAGAATGCAGTGGCCAGGTTACTGACAGGTCTGTCTAGCTCATGTCATGTGACCCGGTCCTGCAAGCTCCGCACTGGCTGCCTGTCAGGTGAAGGGTCATCTTCAAGGTGGGCCTCTGTCCACTCCCTCCCTCCTCCACCAGGGATCTCCTTGCAGTTCCGAGGGCCATTTTAAAACGTCCAGTGATCGTGTGTTTGAAGTCGCTGGCCCTGTCCTCTAGAACTCACTTCCCACCTCTCTTCGGAGGCCCCGACAGTAGAGGCATTTAAGAGGGGTCTTAAGACTCACCTGTTCAAGCTGGCCTTCCTGGAAAACCAGAGCAGGTGGGAGTTGTTTTATATTATTAAGACTATATTTATTTATTAGTATAATTGCATTATATGTTGTATTTTAATGTATTTATGCTCTGTAGTTTGTTTTATTATTTTGTATTACCTTGTTTGTTATTGTGTAAGGCGCCTAGAGCCTCTGGGATTGGGCACCACATAAATAAATGTTACCTCACCTTTTTATATCTGAGGTGCTTTTTTTTCTCTTTGTTTACGTAGCAGATTGTTTACCTGATGTTGGTAGGTGTGTGGAATTGCACTCTGTCTGGCAGTATATATCTGAGTTCTATTCCCCAACTATATCATCAGCACTGTGACCTCACTGATTGTGACATCATAGCTTCTCAGGAAGAACCACTCTGTAGCTGTCAGGTCAGTCACCTGTGAAGTCACAGTCAGTGAGGTCACAGTGCTGATGATGTAGGGGGCATAGAACTAGACATACCAGCTGCCAGGCAGAATGCATTTCCACATTTCCAGGTAACACTGTCAAACAGAAATTTTTTAATGAGCAAATGGAACAAGAAAATAACTCGGAAATAAAAGTTATAACTGACTACTTCAAGTTTGTAACATTTTCTTGCTTGCTATTTTGGTTCTGCTTGCTCTTTAAGCATTCTGATTAGTTGATAGGATTTCACAGGTAATTATCTGAATACAGTTACACAACACAGCCCCTGCTGTAGCCACCTTGCCTCGTCTGGTGCTCGGTAAGCCTGGGGAGCTACCAGGACTGGCGGGTGATGTCAGGGGGAAGGGCCACTGACCTTCAAAAGCACGAGCCACAAGAAACAATTGTTGCCAGCCTGCTCTGTTGTCCAACTTCGGAGCCTGCTGTTATCTGCTGGAAGTGACTATTTTTAGCTGGCCAGAGCCCAGGCCCTGCTGTATCAACCTGTTGCCTAGTCTGGTGCTTAGTAAGCTTGAGGGCGCACGGGACTGGTGGGTGACATCAGGGAGTGGGGCTGCTGACCTTCAAAAGCATGAGCCACCCAAAAGAACTGTGGCCAGCCTGCTTCATTGTTCAACAGGAGCCTGCTCTTTTCTTCTGCAAGTGACTGTTTTCGGCTGCCCAGAGCCCAGCCCTCTGTATCCACCTGTTGCCTGGTCCAATGCTCAGTAAACTTGGGGAGCTACCAGGACCAACAGGTGACAATAGGGAGCATGACCACTGACCTTCAAAAGCATGAGCCACCTGAGAGAACTGTGGCCAGCCTGCTCCACTGCCCAACTTGGGAGCCTGTTCTTTTCTGCTGAAAGTTTTATGTTTCTATTAGCAAGGCATCTGACACAGTCCCACACAAAGATTAATATACAAGTTAACCAGCCTTGGCATGGGTCCCAAGGTGGTAGCCAGGATACAAAATTGGCTGGACAACAGGACGCAAAGGGTAATAGTAAACGGAGTTCACAGTGCAGAAAGGAGGGTAACTAGCAGAGTACCATAGGGTTCAATACTGGGACCGGTCCTCTTTAATGTATTTATAAGTGATATTGGAGAGCACCTGAAGGAAAAGTATGTCTCTTTGCAGACGTCACAAAGATCTGCAGCAGGGTCCGACACAAGTTAAGGGGTGGAAAGGATGAAAAGGGACTTGGCAAGGTTGGAGGAATGGTCAAATTTATGGCAGCTCAGATTCAGTGCAAAGAAGTGCAAGGTAATGCACCGGGAAACAAAAACCAAGGGCAAGAGTACACAATGGGGAGTGAGATACTAATAACAACAAAAATCGAAAGGGACCTGGGAGTAATTATATCAGATGACCTTAAGGTGGGAAAGCAATGTGAGAAGGCAGTAAGGAGGGCTGGGGATACTGGGATGCATAGGGAGAGGCATCAACAGTAGAAAATAGGAAGTTGTCATCCCTCTGTACAGACAGTTGGTGAGACCCCATCTGGAGTACTGCGTGCTGTTCTGGAGACCCCACCTCTGCAAAGACATAGACAGAATGGGGGCTGTTCAGAGGAGGGCAACAAAATGGTGCAGGGTCTGCACCAGAAGACATATGAAGAGAGAGACCAAAGCAGCATAATATGTATACCTTGAGGAAAGGAGGGAGAGGGGACACGATAGAAACTTTCAGGTACCTCAAGGAATTAAAGTCCAAGAGCGTAGCATTTTTCAGAAAAAGAGATGTGCAAGAACAAGGGGCACAATTTGAAGATGGGGGAAGGCTCAGATGTAATGATAGAAAGTATTTTTCACAGAGAGGGTTGTGGATACATAGAACAGCCTTCCTGAGGAGGTTGTGGAGTCAAGAACAGTGGCAGAATTCAAGAATGCATGGGGCAGACATGAAGCAATTCTACAGTGGGGGTAGGAGGAAGTAAGCTGTTGGTTAACTAGAATCTGCAGCTTATCCATCAGGTAGGGAAATGGGCAGACTAGGTGGGCCAAGCGGTCCTTATCTGCCGTCAAAGTCTATGTTTCTAAGTGACTGTTTTGGCTGCCCAGATCCCAGTCCATGCTGTGCCCATCTGTTGCCTGGTCCAGTGCTTGGTAGCTTGGAGGTGGGGCACTACTGGGACCAGTGGCTGATGTCAAGGGTTGGGGCCATTGATCTTCAAAAGTACAATCCACCTGAAGTAACTGTGGCCAGCTTGCTCCACTGGCCAACCTGGGAGCCTGCTCTTTTTGCTGTAAGTGACCATTTCTGGCTGTCCAGATCCCAGCCCCTGCTGTATCCACCCATTGCCTGGTCTGGTGCTCGGTAAGCTTGTGGAGAGCTACTGGGACCAGAGGGTGCTGTCACAGGGTGGGGCCACCAACCTTCAAAGCACGAGCTGCTGAAAAGAACAGTGGCCAGCCTGCTCCGTTATTTAACTTGGAAGCCTGCTGTTTTCTGCTGGAAGTGACTGTTTTCAGCTGCCCAGAGCCCAGCCCTGCTGTATCCACCTGTTGCCTGGTCCGATACTTGGTAAATCTTGGGGAGTTACCAGGAGCAGCAGGTTATGTCAGCAGTAGGGAAGCCGACCTTTAAAAGCATGAGTCACCCATACAGCTCAGCTTGTGAGTGGCTCACGTTGGAGTGGCACGAGTCACCCAGCTTAAGTCCAATGGCAGGAGGCCATGGGAGGCTTGAAAAATGTTATTTTTTCTCTTATTTGACTTTAAGCATTAAACAGCTGACTGCGATGTAATTCTGTGATCTGCACATGGTCTTGAGCTTACTTCTTCCATTCTCAATCAGTGCTGGAGTTTAACTGCAAGTAAGAGATGAGAATGCATTCTTGAGCTTGAGATTCTGAATGCTGTACCAATGACTGAACATGGCAAGTTTAAAACAGCACAAGACCTAGAGTGTTTTATGATGAAGGTTTTATTAAACCCTGTTGTTTTTATTTAAACTTAGTAGAAGAAATATCTTAACTTTATAGTAGTCAATATCTTTATAGCTCTGGAATTATCTGTTACAGTGCATTCTGTATTACATTAAGGTATACTGCCTTTAATTATATGTTATTGTTTCAATTAATTTGACTATACTCCTTCCTCACTTCTGAAATCTTCCATTTTGGTGGGACTGGTGCCCTTGATTTGAAGGGAGATACAGAGGTTGAAATTATGTTTTGCAGCCACTAGCCAGCAGGGCTAGTAACTGGGGAAAATACACTAGCCCAACAGCCTTTTCCACTGTCCCAGCTGATGTACTTACTGAAATATTACCTTCTCCACTACAAGTCCGTGAGGGCTATTTAAAGAAAAATCTTACTAGCCAGATATAAAATCTACCAGCATTTGGTTAGCGGGCGGTGCGATTTCGACCCAGGAGATATATTTATTTTATTGTTTGGTATAAGTGTCGTATAATTGTGTTTCAGTAGCTATTGATCGGACCCTCAGACAAGACACATTTAGTATAAAAGTACAGTTACGTAAGAACTTACCGTAACAGTAGATCTTCAAGACAGGCTCTTGCAGTAGGTGATTACGCAAGAAACATGTTGTGGTAACTTTAGAATAGCAGGTTTTGGAGGCATGGTCGTATTGTGGCCAGTGGCGACACTGCTTTTTGGGGCTGGGCTCATGGCACGAATTAGACTGCACGCCGTCTGTGACAGCAGTGCAAAAGCGTGCCACCAACTTAAAACATTTTAGCTGCTCCAATGAGGAGCTCCACCTCATTGCAAGGCGTGCCTTCCTGGTTTAACATTTCAATCAGACATGGCGGCTGTGCCATCCGCCTCGCACGATCCCAGAAAGCTGGCGTTGGTGCCCAATCCCCTGTTGGCATCATCATGCCCCAGTTAATTTGCCACTGGGAGCCCAATCCCTGTCAGCATCATGTCCCATGCCAGTTGTTTGCTGAGGGGTGCCCAATCCTCCTTGGCTTCATCCCCCCAACACCTTTATTTGCCGACTGGGTGCTCAATCCCCATCGGCTCCAGTCCCCACCCAAAACACGCAGGTGGCACGCTGGGAACCCACCCAGTGTGCCAAAAGTACCTGTTAAAAGAAAAACTTTCCGTGGTGTTTATTTTTTAACTCTGTGAAGTAAAAACGGTTCCTCGCTGTCTGTGGCCTCCTCTCCCAACCCGCGCCCACCCACCGCGCACCCTACCTCCCCCACACACAAACCCTCACCCCATACTTACCTCCTGCGCCCAGCTCAACGATCTTCGTGGACCGAACATGTCTGCACTCTTCAAAGCCGACCACTAACTGAAGAAATGCTGGTAAGCAGTATGATGGCATAAACAGGGTTTTTCAACTTTGGTGCATATCGCGGGCATTTTTGGAATTTTGGGCACCAAATTTTCAACATGCAGTTATTGGGACCCCTCCTCATGAATTCAGTCACTGTCATGCGTTATTCGGTCCGAAGGTGATTTTGCAGTCACTGTGTGAAATCACCTTCGGGACCGATTAACAAACGACTGCGCCACTCTTCATGAGGTGGGCTCTCAAAGCCTATGTTGCAAACTGGGAGAAAAATCAAAAATTACTGTTTTATTGAGCGCAGCATTAGCGCAGTTTCCACGCACTTGTAACTTCGCAAATCTGTAATATTTTCACTCCAGATTTTTAACATTGGCATTTTTACACCTCCTTATGAACAATACAGCTGTCATTTTCACATCCTGTCCGAAATGTGTTTTCACACTTTCAGTACAGAATAGCATGGTCGCTGTGGGAAATCAGTGTTCGGACAGATTAAGAAAATTACAGTGGCACTGTTCATGAGCAGAGGTCCTAAAATGCCTATGTTGAAAATTTGGTGATGAAAGTCCATTAAATGACTGTGCCATGAGCGTAGGTTAGCAGTTTCATGCACTCGTAACTTCGCAAATGTGTAATTATTTTCACTCCAGATTTTCAACATTAGCATTTTTTCACACATCCTTATGAACAGTACAGCTGTCATTTTTCACAACCTGGTCGAATTGTGTTTTCACACTTCCTGTGCAGAACAGCGTGGTCGCTGTGGGAAATCAGTGTTTGGGACAGATTAAGAAAATCACAGTGATTCTGTTCATGAGCAGAAGTCCTAAAATGCCTATGTTGAAAATTAGAGACAAACGTCCATAAAATGACTGTATTACAAGCCTCCGCGTTGTACCATTTCCACGCATCAGAACTTCGATAATTTTTATATTTTTACCTAGATTTTCATTATTGCCATTTTTTCACTCCTCCTTATGAACAGTACAGCTGTCATTTTCCACATCCTACCGAACTGTGTTTTCACGCAGTGGCGCAGTCGCTGTGGGAAAACAATGTTCAGAACAGAGTTAGAAAATCACAGTAACACTGTTCATGAGCAGAGGTCCAAAAATGCCTATGTTGAAAATTTGGTGAAAAAATTCCATAAAATGACTATGTTACAAGCGTGCATTGCTCAGTGTCCATGCACAGTGGTAACTTTGAGAATTTTGTAATATTTTCAGTCCAGATGTTCAACACTCATCTTTGTACACCTTCTTATGAACAGTACAGCTGTCATTTGTCACATCCTGCCCAAAATATAGTTTCGCATATGTGGCGAATAAATCGCACAGTCGCTGTGGGAAATTAACGCTTGGGGCAGATTAAGATAATCATAGTGCCACTGTTCATGAGCAGAGGTCCCAAAATTGCTATGTTAAAAATTTGGTGAAATAATTCCACTAAATGACAGTGTTATGAGCGTCGATGTGCAGTTTTCACACATGCTCAGTAACTTGAGAATGTAAGATTTTCACTCCAGATTTTCAACATTGCCATCTCTTCACACCTCCTTATCAATGGTGCAGCTGACATTTTAATGTGGTGCAGAATGGCATGGTCACTGTGGGAAATCAATGTTCAAGACATATTAACAAAATCACAGGGACACTGTTCATGAGCACAGGTCCCAAATGCTTTCATGAGGGTGGGGTCACAAAAGGCCATGTTTTAAAAGTTGGAGTGCAAATACCAACACACGCCCAGGGTGTTATGGTTTCTAACCATTCGTCCCACCTTGTACAGAATAACAGGCATCAGGGGTGTATCTTGATTGTCTCTGTACTGCTCATGCCATTGGTCCTCCACCCCACCCTGCAGCCACTGACAGGCATTAACGTGTGCCTTGGACTCTTCAGTCCCAAAGTTCAGCCCATTCTCCATGCTGCACCCATCTCAACGATACTTATGAAATGGGGCGATATAAGGCCAGAAGACCTCAAGGCACAACGTGACACTTGTCAGACTCTGCAGGGTAGGGTGAGATGAAACAGCATGAGCGTTATGGTCAGCGACCCAAACACACACCCCAATGCCTGTCACTCTCTGCAGGGCGGATAGGTTGACATCGGTTCTGTACTTCACTGCTATTCCTATTATGCATCTCTTTAACTCCTGCACTACCAATGCTAACACCAGCAAGACAACATTCGGCATTAACAAATGCTTGTTGATTGTTGATAACGGTTTAGTGTGGCCACACTGCTAGTATTAAACCTGTTCTCTTTGTAATTATTTTGTGTTAAGTCCAACACACAGAACTGTGCTTGCCTGGACGCACTGCAGCTAGAACTGTTTTAGTTAAACCACTACAGCTTAAAATGTTTTTATTCCTGGCCAGACTTGTGAGTAAAACCATGCTAGCTCGAAATGTTTTAAAATGTTTTTAAGACTAGGGCCCAGATATTCAAAGGGTTGCGCGTGGCAACTCCAAAAATGCGCCATTCTGCGATATTCAGAAGGGCCAGTTGCGCCACCGAAAACATGCTGAGCAACAGCGCAATGGAAATGAAGGCATGCACAGCAGAAGGGGCGGGTCCATGCATAAAGTGCGCACGCGATATTCAACACCTGCGCACGCGCAAGAGTGGCTCAGCTGAAGTTAAAGAGAAGCGGAATTGAGCCAAAATAAAAGGTTTCAAGGAAGCGGGCAAGAACCCTAGCAGGCCGCAAACTGGGGGAGAGACAGAGACAGAGAGAGAGACAGAAGCTGGAAGGGCAGACAGGGACAGTGGGTCCAGGAGGACAGAGAGGCCAGCGGAGGGTGCCTGGTGCAGTGGAAGCAGCAGTGGGGGGCAGCGGGGTTACACAGGAACAGCAGCCGGGGGCAGAAGCCAGGAGATGGACAGTGCCAGCTTCCACATGGAAGCTGTAATGAGGGGTGAGACACCATGCTGCAGGGGACGGCGGTCGGGAGGGGCCAGTCGGCGATGCCCCTGACAGGCGGTATCGCGCCCGCCTCAGCTTCTCGGCGCTGCACACAGACGCCGAGATCGTGGCCCAGTACCGCCTGAACAGGGCAATACTGAGACGGCTCTGTGAGCTGTGCAGTGATGTGATGCAGGCACCTCACGACGGAGTCACGCTCTGTCGGTGGAGACCAAGGTGACAGCCTGCATGTGCCTGCTCGCCACGGGCACCTTCCAGAGGCCGACAGGGGACACCACAGGCATTACACAGTCGCCACGCCACGCATCCTCACCCAATCTCAGCGACTGCTGCCTCATGCCGCAGAGTACATCCATTTCCCCAGCACCGCGGCAGAGCGCACAGCAAACATGCAGGAGTTCCACAGGGAGCATGTATGCCTGGCGTGCTAGGGGCCATGGACTGCACCCATGTGGCCATTCGATGCCACCGCCCAACGGCCAGGCATATCGGAACCGAAGGGGTTTTCCAGTGTCAACTGCCAGGTGGTGTGTGATGCCACTGGGCGCATTATCAATGTCTGTGCCACACACCCTGGTGGAGCACATGATGCCTTCATATAGCACCAGTCTGCACTGTGCCATCGATTCGAGAGTGGGGACATCCCCACGGGTCATCTAGTGGGTGAGTACACATGTATGGAATGCAAACTCTTGGCAAGGGGTGGAATGACACAGGTGCCATGGTAGTGGCACACAAGGATATGGGCAATATGGACCTGACATGACACTGCTCTCCACTATCTCCACACAGGTGACTGCGGATACCCACTCCGTCCCTGGCTGCTCACACGTGCATCGCGCCCCATGACCCCAGCGCAGCTATGCTTCAATGAGGCACATGCCGCAACACGTAACATCATAGAGCGGTGTTAGCCTGGATGCTCAAGGCACGCTTCCGATGCCTAGACACCTCCGCAGTGCCCTACAGTACAGCCCCCAAAAGGCCTGTGGGATATTCCTGGCCTGTTGCATCCTGCACAACATGGCCAAAGACCATGGGATAGCCGTACAGGTCAAGAGGGGGACAGCGATGGGGACGCCAGTGGCGCCGTGATATTGGTGATGAGCAGCCCCCTAGGACGGAGGGACCCCCGACTGACCCGCAGGCCCAGCTGCACTGGGACACCATTGCAGAAGAGCACTACGCCCAACACAGGTAAGTCAAGGGGACATGTGCAGGCAACACTGTCCATGCGCAAACCACAGGCACACAGGGGAACACACCGTCATGAAGGTCTGGGGAGTTGAAGGTTCCAGGCATACCAACACACCATCAGGGAGGGGGAGCACTCATATGGACACACACACACACACAGGCAGCGATATGGGCAGAAGCACAGCACTGCGGAAACGACATTGCCAACACACAGCACCACCGACCACCCCACCACCTGTACTGTCCACGTACGTGTGTCAGGACCTGGGCACCCTTGCACCTTGGTGTACAGTGCAATGCAGGCATCATCATGCACACGCACCTGTGGACAGCAGTTGGGAGAGTGTGCAGGTGGTCTGTGTGTCAGCAGAGCAGAGCACCCAGCAGTGCACTGCCCACCATGACACACATTGCACACAGAGCAGCACCAGACAGGGCCGCGACTGGGAGACAGCTCAGTCATGTAGCACTGTCCCATCGCCACCACGGATGCGCGGCGGCCCCGCGTGGCCCAGCAGCACTGGCAGACTGAGCAGGGGCACATGGGGTGGCGCTGTTGCACCACCAGGGGTCCCACTGGCGCGAATGCGACCTTGCCCGCACAGGGGTCTGCATCATGCCGAACAAACGCACCACGGGTGCTCGGGATGCCCAGCAGAACCCGGCGCCGACAGGCCTGGTGTCGCACGACGCCAGGAACGGGAGTGGAGAGCGACGTGTGGGTGTGCGGTACAGGGGCACCTGACAGTGTGCCCACTCGTCAGCGACAGAGACCACTGCCTGGGTCAGCCTGTCAATGGCGGTGGTCACATCCGTCCGCATAAGGACCAGCTCGGCTCGGTCCTGAGCACACTCCCTGCTGTGCGGCTCACGGACACAGACAGTGCCTCCACGGACCTTGCAACCCGCCCCTGCAGCTGTACAGATTCCTGCAGCAGGCGGGTGTGCACGTCCAATGGGTACTGTGCCCCAATGGCATCGTGACCCCAGGGGTGGACGGTCCTGGTGCACAGCACCCCTTGAGGGTGGGCGCTGTTCGCCAGGACCAGGTATGGGCGGATCAAAGGCGGTGGACATGTGCCACTGCTTGACACTGTACCCCAGACCTGGTGGTCGACTGCTGCTGCCGCCTCCAACTGCTGAGCCCCCAGGTCCACCTGTTCCACCCCGTGCTGGCAACAGTGCCGGACACCTGCACAGCCACCAGTGCTGCCCCACTGTGCTGACAGGCACAGCCTGGGACTGTGCCAGCATGCTGGTACACAGGTGTGAACCAGGAAGGCCCAGGGGCACGTGCTGGCCTGCCATGTGTCTGTCATGGGACATACACCTATCACTGCCCATTGCAGGCCTAGTATATCAATGGTGCAGGTGCGCCACTGCCATAGGCACAGCATGCTGGCATACCTGCATGCCGGACTGCTGAGACACAGGCTGTGCACCCTTCGCACCCGTATCACCGCCACCAGAGTTGTTGGCCCAGCGTGCATGCTGCTGCAGTGCCTGCTGGCTGGTGGCGGAGGTGGATGGTCCTCCTCCACGTCCAGCAGGTCTGCATCACTGTCTGGACCCACCACTACCACCACCGCCTCCTGAAGACGAACAGGATCTGTAACAGAAAGAGAGTACATGTGAGTGCTTGTGAACAACAGCCCCCCCAACACCACCACATCATACCGTCAGTGATGGGCTTCCACCTGTCTGAAATCTCCGCCTGGTACGCCCGCAATGGCACTCAGCTGCATGGCCGCGACCAGTGTCTCTCCGTGGGGTCGCTGCAACACCACTGGCGGGCCCCCACCAGTGCCAGCATCGTCCGCCCTGAAGGCTGCCACCTTCCTCCTTCAGCCTCCCGCGGTCAGTCCCCATCTTCTCTGCATTCCTGCACGGAGCGCTGGTGGCTTCCGTGCAGGTTGACGTGCCCAAGCTACTCCCTCCCATGCAGCTGCACGCCTCCTGAGGTGCCCTCCGTCCACCAATAGTGGCTCATCCTCCAGGTAGGCCTGGAAGCGGGCCTCCGTCTCTGCCGCTGTGAGTTCGGCCTCCCACGCCCGCCGTCCTCACCTCAGCTTGGCTCTGGTCAGTCATGGTGATCTGTATGGGTGGAAGTGGACACCTGTCACTGTGCAGTCGACAGCATTTCCCATGAGCATAGGTGCCGGTCTCGGGGCGGAAGCTTCCACGCTTCCTCTCCGTATGGCAGATACCGATAGAAAGGGTGCCCTTGTCCCTTTCTAAGTGCCCTTTCATGCTCAGCCCCTCAGCCTTTATCATCCTCCGCACCCTTGCCCATGAGCATTGTCCTGAGCATCACACAGCTATAACTCACCTCTCACCTGCAGTAACCGAATCTGGCCAGCACAACCCACTGTCGCGTTTTATAGCGCAACACATGCAAATGAGGTGTGGCGAACTTTAATGACATGCTAATCGCGCCACCGCGCCTTTGAATGGCTGATCAATGATTTGCATATGTCGGCTGAATATCGCGGATTTGCGCTGCGCAATACGGAAGGGCCAGCTGAGCCAATGGCGCAGGTTTGTGCCTGCATGCTACACCGCAGTGCGCATGCCAGACAGCTTACGAAGCGCCTATCGTGGCTGCAGACCTGCTGAGCGCAATAGGCAATTCAGGTCATGGCCACCATTGTGCCAGTGGCGCCACAGCACTGGGCACTATATGGCGCGCAGGCACTACCGCGCAATGGTCCACTGTGGCACTGGTACGCAGCTTGGCAGTCGCCGCGGATGCCTATCGTCCGATGGCGCTGTCAGCGTAGCCTTGCGCCATTGCCGTGACCTTGTGTATGCCCTTTGCCCCTGGTGCGTTTCGTGCCATGTGTATACCTTTATTGCGCCGTCTGGTGACAGCGCTTAGAGTGACGCGCTGTTCAAACAGCGATTGGAGCCTGTGGTGGTCTATTGTGCAACATCTCCACGTGGGGTTCCAGTGCAGCGAGCGCCATATTGCCTGCTGTAAACTGGCTGAGATGGCTAGGGAGGAGGGCAGTGAGTTGAGCCCACTGGAGGTGGCCAACGTGGTGGTCCTGGTGGAGCCCCACTGTGAGGCACTCTATGGTGAGGCCCCTCACCATGCCTAGGGACCCACGTGGTGGCAAGTGGCCACTGACTTGGTGGGGCCACTGGACGGGCCGGTCTGTTGAGCAGTGCCGCACCGTACAGTGACCCCGGAGGGAGCCGGACATGTTGGCCAGATCATGGACTGTGCTAGGCGGGGCATGGTGCCTAGCCAGGTGAGTGTACCATCTATGCACCTATATTCTCTGTAGGGGTGTGTGTGTGCTTGGGTGGCTGTGCATAGGTGCCAGCTCGGACACGGTTGGCTGTGGTGTGTGCAGCTGTGCGATGGATGGTTATGGCTGTGTGGGCAGGCACTGTCACTGGGGCAGGGGGCACTCTGCTTTTGAGTCACACTGATGTTTGTCTCAACATATGTCTCCCACAGGCCGGGATCTGAGGATGCAGGGCCGGGATGAGGAGGGCTGTGCAGGGCTCCGTGGCAGCAGGAGTCGCCCGGATAGAGCAGCAGCAGCAGCTGCAGCAACAGCAGCAGGGCAACAGCGGCAGACAGAGCTGCTTGAGCAGTGTGAGTATCAGGACTTCATGGATGCTATTGCATGCTGGGGGAGTCCACTAGCCCCTGCACAATGCAACCATGCAGGAAAGGGAGGTCCTGATTCCACTATACAAGACACTAGTGAAGCCCCACCTGGAGTACAGTGTACATCTCTGAGACCATACTCTACGTAAGGACGTAGAGTGGCCAGGAAGGTTCAGAGGAGGGCACCAAAGATGGTGCATGGCTTGCATCACGGGTCCTATGACGACAGGTTGAAGGAACTGAACATGTACTCCTGGAGGGGAGGGGAGAGAGGGGATATGATGGAGACATACAGGTATCTTACAGGGGATCAGGGTGCAGGACACACTTTTGAAGTGCAAATGATGTTCCAGGACTAGAGTGCATGGGATGAAGTTGGAGGAAGGACGATTCGGAGGACACATGGTGATGGACTGTCTTCACAGAGTGGGTGGTGGACAAGTGGAACACCCTGCCAGAGGAAGTGGTGGGGGCTGACACAATCACGGATTTCAGACTGCAGGGACAGACATGAAGGAATTCTGAGATCAGGGTGCAGGCAACAGACTTCTAGGGAAACAAGGTGAACTTACAAGCTCATATGGACAGACTGGGTTTGCCATAGGCCCTTATCTGACAACACTGTCTATGTATCTATGTATGTAAGCACGGCACAGGTGACATGCATCACTGTGCAGTATCACAGCACGCCTGTGTATGCGCCACTGGTGGTCCAGGCATGCACTGGGCACATAGCTGTGTCACTGGCATCGCGACCACGCTGCCACGCCACTGCCAGCCTTGTTTGTACTGTGATGGACGTGGGTGTGTGTGTGGCAGTAGTGCGCATAGCTGGTGCCGCTTGTTTGTGATGGCCATGTGCATGTTCACTACGGTGGTGTACGCCATCACAGGTGTGGGACATTGGGCTGTATGGCTTGCAGGTTGGGTGGTGTTCAGGGTTGTGGTCAGTCACAGCCATTGACTGTGTTCCCATTTTCCTAGGCCTCGAGGTTCTCCTCGCGCATTGGGAGGGACGCCCAGAGCCTGAGACAGCTGCTGGAGGACAACCACGCCATCCTGCAGTCCATCCACAGGCATGGCCTTCGGAGGAGGCGGCATGGGATGGGCCAACACCAGCCAGGAGACGAAGCGCCAGCGGGACCATAACTTATTCCTACCCTTCCCACTTCTCCCATCCCTACCACCTGCCTTCCCTCTCCAAGTTTGTAATCCCTACCCCTTGCCCACCCCTACCTTGTACCCCTACCCCTCTTGTAAATAGTTGTTTGATGTTGATTTTATAATTTACACATTGTTATAATACACATGTATATTTTGTTATGAATACTGTGTTGGTCTCTTTGATTTGCAGCTGGCTATGGTTGCTCAGTTGCAGTGGTGTACAAGCCATCTGGGGTGGGTATGGTCCTGGGTAGTGTGTGTGTGTGTGTGTGTGTGCAATGTGTGTGTCATGGGGAGGTATCACCAGCATGGCACTGACTTTCTGTTGGTCTTGTTGTCTGCTGCCACCCACTGCTGGGTGCCGGGGTGGGTCTGGCTTGTATGCTTCTCTGCTGCAGGGGTTGAGCGTGTGCCAGGGAGATGCATGGTGTTTCCTGCAGTGCCAGTCACTGCACATGGGTGGTGTCTTGGGGTCACGGTGCAGGGTGTGCTGTGCGTACAGGGGCTGATGTGCACTGTGGTTGTCAACCCCTGTGTGTGGCACTCTCCGCCTGCCAGTGGTTGTGCTGGGGTGTCATGGCTCTGCTATGCTTTGTTGGCTTGTCCCCATGGGCACGTGGATCATCCGTCCCACCCCAGTGATGCTGTGCTTGGGGTGTGCAGGTGTGGTGTGGGTTCTGCAGTGTGTTCCTGTGCCCATGTGTGGCATGGCTGGCGGTGGGCCCAGCCTGCCTCCCTGGATGTGCAGTTCCATTGCTCTGGGGGCTGTGCTTGCGCTATGGCAGCTCTGGAATGCTCAGCTGAGCTTCCTGCTTGCTCCATAGCGCAACATTTTGGCTCAGCTTATCCTTCCTGGTTGCGCGATGGCGCGGTATGTGCGATATTCAGGCGTTGGTTGCTGCGCAATTTGCTCTGCTCCATGTTTGAATATCGCACCTGTTGCGATTGTGCAACTGCTTTGTGCTTGCTCCTGCTGTTGCGCTAGTTTTGAGTGCAGTTTGAATATCTGGGCCTAGGTATCTAGCAGGGTTTAAAACACTGCTGTATAATGTTTTAAGGGGCTTGCAGTCTGTCTGCAAACAGTGCTAGGGGATTTAAACTGTTTTAAGGCACTTAAACCATTTTAAGTTCCCCAGTGTGTCCACGGCCTAACAAGCAAGGGAACTCTTTTGGACTTAATCTTCCTGACCTCGATGCAGAAGCAGATGAAAGTAGAGTGCTACCACCTAGTTTAGGAGATCAAAATCCATTATATTGTGCACTAAACATTTATAGGAACATCCCAATGGAAGCGCAATACTATATAGTTTAAAAGCTTCAGTACTGATGTATTTATGGACAGGTAAGTAATGAGAAATGATATAGACCGGATCTGATTCCAGATTTTCACTTGGCAATACAAGATTTTCCAAACTGTTTCTTAATGCGCGTAATCAGCTTGCTCCTTTGAAAAGTCGGAAACTTTGAAAAATCAAATGACTTGGGTCACTGAAAGACTTTAAACAGATTAGACCAAAAGACTATAGAAGAAAGCAAGTAAATAATTAAATAATGAAGACTAGATTACATTTAAATGGTTTAGAAATCAGTGTAACTAAATTAATCCACCTAGTGAAAAAAGACTGCTATAATGAAAAACAGATTCAACTGTTGATCCATCATCATGCTGGAATCTAATCAAAGTTTTGACCCTGCTAAAACATTAAGACTAAGGTTAATTTTGTAAATGAAAATGACTTGAATCAACCACCTCAATATACAGCAGACAGTTGAGTATTTCTGAAAACTCCGTGATACTGTCATTCCTAACCCTCATAGTAATTTGGAGAGTGAAAATCGTGCTTCTGATAATTTGGAGACTCAAAATAAAACAATCACAACCAGAGATTTAATGCTGGAAACTGTTGAATTAAATGCTAACAAGGCATCAGGCCTTGATCAAATGTAAATAAAATTCTTGAAACTGCCTGCTAAAATATCTCCAATACTTGTTAAATTATTCAGTAGAAGTCACATAGAAGGAAGAGTCCTTGAATACGAAAATGTACTAAAGGGGTCCCTGTCTTCAAAGGGAGCACGGAATGATCTGCTAACTACAGGTCAACTGACTGTTGTCCATCCTCTCTGAGATGTTGAGAGGATGGTCAGCACTTGACTGACCAAGTATTTGGAGTAATACTTCTGGTAAATCAACAGTCAGGATTTTGAGCTGGGAGGTCGACGGACATCGCATTCATTGAATCTGTTAGTAAGGTGGTGAGTGCCATGGATGAGGCACAGGTCGTGGGCGCAGTGTTCATCGACCTTTCAAAAGTGTTTGATGTCATCAATCATGAAATATTGCTTAACAGAATGACCAATATAGGCATCTCTTTTGAGACCCTAAAATGGTTTTGAAGTTACCGTACAGGGAGGACACAAATGGCAATGATTGATAATTTAAAATCAAATATAGGACAACTAATCAGAGGGTCCATTTTGAGCCCGACGTTTTGGGTATATCACAGGACAATTTGCATTGCAATGTGTAAACTCAGTATATTCACTGGCAGAAAAAATGCTTTCACTTTGTTTAAATCATATCCCACCTGTACTCCACTCTGTGGCATCTCTGTAAAGGCAGTGCAGTAAAACAAGGTATGTGAGGAGCAGAAGGGCCAGTAATGGGGACTTGGGAGAGGCTTAGGTGAAAAAATGACATAACAAAACAGTAAATATTTCTTTCCTTCACGCCAGTTCTAGAACTGTGTTTACCCTGACAACACCATTTGTCTTTTATTACCACAGTGACCTGGTGTAGTTTTATAAAACACAGACATATTAGGTTTTCATTTGTCAGCCAGCTTCTAAAGAAACTGCAAACGAAAACATACTTCGATCACAAGGTCATATTCCCAACAGAACCCCCCTCCCTGTCAGGACTGGCTGGCTGGCTGCATTTCTGTGGTTATGATACAGTTGCTGTAGTTCAAAATCTTCAATACCTGAGCTTGAAAGAGACTGCAAAATTAAAATGGTACCTTCCAGTGAAAACACCCCTAATTAGCGCCTGTTTAAAAGTGGTGCATACTGTACCTTTGAAATGGTCTGCTATTCAAAGGGTTAAACAGCTAAATGCTGATTTAGAGTGTTTTGGGATCCCTATAGCAATATGTTGGCCTGCAAGGCTTTGGGTGTGGGTGGTGTTTTTTAAAGATATTCCCAAATAGCTAAAGAGTTTTCTGTATTTTAAAACATATAAAACTGGAACAAATATAGATGGAAAAATGTGCTTTGTCCTTGGGACAGAAGCATCACGTTATCTATGACAAAAAACATCACGACTACATTTTTTCTGTAAGGAAGCATCAAGACTCCATTACTGACTCAAGACACTGTAAGCTAAAAATAAGCATGGTCAAACTTATTTTTTATGTAATCCGGGTACCCTGTAGGTTCCCATATGTGTCTCGGATGAGGATCCTAAAGAGCTAACCTCAAACACCGCAGATGCCTGTGTCAGGTGACCTGCACATAGAAGCTAAGGGTGTGCCAGCTGCCTGAAACGGAAAGGATTCTGGTAGCTGGAGGCAGTTGTTAAAGTGCGGAGGGCAGCATGCAGCTTCTCTCAAGCCAGCTTACTTTGGCAGTTTTCAGAAGCAGAAAGATGATTCTAGCCTGCAGAATCACGGCAACAGCCACCTCCCAGCCATGCCCACTGTGGCATAGCCCTGGCCATCCTCTGAAATGGAGTGAGAGATTCTCCTGAGATTCATGGATTGTGCTATTTGAGGACTGTGTAGGCATGTCCCAGTGCCCTGTAATTTCTGCAAGCAAAAAGAGAACTGAGACCTTAAGTATATTCTGACTAGTGAAGTCTGCATGGGGACATCACTATGTGCAGGCTAGTGAGGTGAGATATGGCACCCTGGGTCCTCCTGATTCAGCTTTGGTCCCCAGCGGGAGCCTAGGTACCCTCATTATACATTGTAGCCCATCAGTGTCCTCTATGCTCCTTCTGAAGGTAAAGGATGACCCAGAAAGAGCTGCCTAAATACTTCTTCCAGAACTAAGTGCCTAAGCATCTAAAATTTGGGGAGATGCAACTTATCTGAACCTGAAAGAAGAAGTGAACTTAATTGGGAGGGAACCTTGGTTCACATGCAGATTCTGCGGTAATGTACAATTTTACTGAAGTGTGAGTTGGAGAGAGGAACTTAGCAGTTGCCCCACTTGCCTAGCTGGGGGTAGGTGCCGACCTGCCACACAGTAGGTATCATGTCCTTGAACAATGATTCTGGGGAGGACGGAGGCTTCTCCAGAGCAGCTGCTTAATTGACTTGATTCCTAGGGTTTTCCTAAGTGCAGGACCCCGCCCATGCTGGGTTAAAATATTTAATGTGAATCTATTTGAAATTCATTCATCCTGGGCAACTCACACCCCACTGTGGCTGGGGTAGTTCTGAAGAGACATTTATTAAAGCCACTATACCACCAGGGTTCCTACTGCACCCTATGAATTGGGGTTGAACATGAAGGCTGATCTACTATTTCTGAAGGAATTTGCCCCAGGTGAGGTGAAGGACTGAACAGCATGAATTGGGACTTTCACTGCAAAGTAAATGTATTGTGAACACCATCCTGCTAATGACGCAACTATTTATAAATTGGGAAACACGCATGGATCCAAGTTTAGACTCTGTTTTCACCCTTGTGGACCTTGGTAATTGTGTTGCAGTGCCTGGTAATGTTGCCAACACTTTTTAGCCCTGGTCCTCTTTCCTTGCATCTGTGAGTATCTGGGAGGTTGACACAATACCAGAGGTCAAGTTGTGTGCAGCCTCCTCTGTAATGAGATTGCCCATTTGGAAACTGTAGACTGGGGTGGGGGTGGGGCTACATTCACTTTAGTTATTTTCTTCGGATCCTCAGAAAAGATGGCATCCCCACCCTCAAATGACTCTAGACCAAACCTGCCAGATGTCTGACAATGATGCACTGATTAGTCTACAGTCAACAGGGGCCTGCACCATTTTTCACCATTTTTTGAGGACCCCAAGAACTAAAAAACAAAGGTAAAAATAATATTTTTATCTTACGTTGTGCAATTCATAAAGGAGCCTAGACGCTAACAGACAATCAAAATTTGCAGAGATATTTTTGTCACAGCTAATCATGGAATCATAGAAGCTTGATGGCAGAAAAGGACCATACCGACCCATCTAGTCTTCCTTTTTTCCCATACACCTCCACCTACCTGCCAGCCCACGCCCTCCCCGATACTCAGCCTCATATGCTTGTCCCAGCCCCTTGAATTCTTCCACCAATTTAGCCCCCACCACTCCATCTGGTAGTTTGTTCCAGGCCTCCACCACCCTCTCCATGAAGAAACACCCTCCTCACATTGCCCCTGTATCTTTTCCTTGCAGTCTGAGGCTGTGCCTCTTGTTCTGACACTCCTTTCCTCTTATGTAAACCCTCTTCTCCCTCTTTATTGAGCCCCTTTACATATTTAAAAGTTTCAATCATGTCTCCCTTTCCTTCTTGTCTCCAGCACGCATAGATCCAGCTCCTTACACCTCTGCTCGCATGACTTTCCCTGCATACCCTGCACCATCTTGGTTGCCCTTCTCTGAACCCTCTCCAACACACCTGTATCTCATGGAGAAGTGACCTCCAGAACTGGAACCCCATGCTCCAGGTGTGGCCTCACTATGGCTTTGTAAAGGGGCATTATTACCTCCTCCTTCTGCTAGTAATGCTCCTGCCTATGCATGCCAACATTCCATTGGCCTTTCCTGCCACCCTGCTACATTGGATTCCTACCTTAAGGTTTGAGGAGACTATGATCACCAGATCTCTCCTGTTACTTTGATTTCCCTCCCCACCTAGGGTGTACCCTGCTCTTCTGTTCCTACTCCCCAAGTGCATCATGGCGCACTTCTTGGCATTAAATTTCAGCTGCCATGTCCCAGACCATTTTCAAGCATCTTTAAGTCCTCCCTCATGTCCTCCACCCCTAGGGTATCCACCCTATTGCATATTTTCGTATCATCAGCAAATAGGCACCTCCCCTCAAAACCTCTGCAATATCACTGATGTAGATGTTGCAGAGAAGCAGACCAAACTGACCCCTGTGGCACTCCACTCTTCACCTTCGCTGTCCTGGAGTGTACCTCATGTAACACCACCCTCCAGAGTTCTTCCTGCCAGCCAGGCCTCCACCCAGCTTCTTATTTTCCCACCCAACCCCAGGCTTTCTATCTTGCTCACCAGGTGTGCAAGGCCTTACTGAAGTCCAGATAGGCCACGTCCTCCGTCCCGCCCCAGTCAATCACCTGAGTCACCCAATCAAAGAACTGAATTAGGTTTGTCCGGCAAGACTTCCCTTCGTGAAGCCATGCTGTCTGCTGACCTGCAAGCAACTCTCCTCCAGGTAATCCACCACCTCTCCTTGATTAATGCCTCCATTACCTTCCCCACCACTGATGTGAGGCTGACAGGTTGGTAGTTCCCTTCACCTCCTTACTACCTCCCTTATGTAAAGGCATTACGTCCACTCTCTTCCAGTCCTCCAACGCTCTCCCGTATCCAGGGACAAGTTGAAGAGCCTTGTCAAGGGTGTGACCAACTCCTCCTTCAATTCCCTGATCACCATCCGGTGTAACCCATCAGGCCCCTTTGCCTTGTCCAACCTCAATCCATCTAGCTCTGCCTAACCCTATACACAATGGATGGGCTCAGATCCACCCATTTGTCCTCCTTCCCGTTCGACTTTAGCTCAGTTCCCCTACCGTCCTCCTCCTCCGTGAATACCGAGCTAAAATACTTATTTAATAACTCTGCTTTTCAAGTACCTTTCCAATTTTATTCCTCCCTCCTCCATCAGCCGAGTAATCCCTGTTTTGCCCTTCTCCTCTCTTTTACATATTTGAAAAAGGTTTTATCTCCCTCTTTGGGCTTTTTGCTATTTTCTCCTCAGTATCTGCTTTTGCCCTTCTGATCTTCTTCCTGCCAGACTCCTCTTTTCCCTATATGCTTCCTTATCTTCTTCGCTGAGTGTCCTCTTAAATTTTCTGAAAGCCCTCCTCCTTTCCCGATTGCCCCTGCAACCTTCTTTGTAAACCAGAGCGGTCTCCTCCCCTTTTGCTCTTCCTAACCTTTGTTATGCACATTTCAAGAGCTTTCAGTACCCCTCCTTGATAGCTTGCCAAGGAATTGAAGGGACAGGATCAGTTGTGTTCCAGGACAGTAGCTGCTGCTTGTTGTTTTACAGGGTTCTTGTGGATTTTACTTTGGTAGAAGGTTATTTCTTTGTGTTTTAGTGAAGCTGATTGAATTGGAGATCTGTTTCTTGGCAACAAACATATTTTGGGACTTTGGGTTGAATTTTGATTCATTGTTGCTGACTTCAGTAGCTGCAAAGATTACTGCATAGTGGGGAAGGGTGTTAATGGTCTGGCCAGGTCTCACTCAGCTAATTGACTGGAGGCAGAGCTGAATCAGGTTTGTGGTGTTGGCTGCTTTGTCTCCTCAGAAGGAACTGGAAGGGACAGGATCAGTTGTGTTCCAGGACAGTAGCTGCTGCTTGTTGTTTTACAGGTTCTTGTGGATTTTACTGGTAGAACTAAGGTTATTTCTTTGCTTTCTTACTTCTAAGGGCTAGCAGGGTATTGTTGTGGGGGCTGTTGGAAGTTTGAAACCTGGTCTGGTGGCTGTAAGTGGGCTCATTTGTTGGATGTTTCACTGTGTAACAGGCTGCGCTGGTGGAGGCCTATTTCTTCTGATTTAAAACCTATTTGGTGGGATTTGCTTGGGCCTGGGTATTTGGCTGCTGGGCTTGGAGGGGAGACACAGTGCTGATACACTCTTTCTGGAGTCGGGTGTCTGCTCAAGACCCACCCTCCCCAACCCTCCCTCCCCAGAGTTCTGCTAACTTATAGGGGAACACCTGCCCTGCAATTGAGGAAAAGGCGAGGTGCAGCTCATGTAGTTCTAGCCACTGGGGTTGGATTTAAAGGCCGGGAGAGAGGAGCTTAGGAGTTGTTCATTTCCCTTATAAGTTTACTGTGTTGTACTGCACCTAGTAACAGGTTACCGTGTACTGTGGGACTGTATCTAAGATTAGTGGGTGACCTGATTAGGCAGTAGGGGTGTATCTTGGACTGGGGGAACCGGTGGCTCACCCAAGGAAACCTACTTGGAGGGAATGGAACCACATGGCATTAGGGGCCGGCATCTTTGGGAGGGTGGTGGGGTGCACAGGGTGTGAGCAGCCATGATACTGGACTGGGCTTGGAAGTTTGGTGGTTGCCCAGTGTGCTACCAGCTGGCACAACAGGGAGGAGGTTGGGGGATTAGGAGACAGCTGGGGAAGGGGAGGTATGGTTGGGGAAGGGGCAAGGATCTTCCACAGGGTTACACCAAGCACTGGGGGCAGCAGCATAGGGAAAGGTGCAGGAGAATACTGGGTCATATATAGGGACCCTGGCAGAGGGGGTCCAAAAGGACACTACCAAGGAAGCAGGCAGGTAACTGGGGACCCTCGCAAAGGAGGGATAGAGGACAACATTCTCAGGAAGTAGGCAGATGGGCCAGGGCTGGACAGAAGGAAGCAAGGCGGGAGGTGGATCAGATCTTACACTCAGTAACCGCTTCAATTCTCTTCTTCTGCTTGAGGATGAGGGGTGATGTAGCCATGACATGGGTGGTTAGAGATGGAAAGGGAGTGGAGGGCAGGAGGCAGGGGGCAGATAGCAGGAAGAACAGGGGAATCTGGAATGCAGGAAAATGGGGACAGTGAATCAGAGCAGGAGGGGCAGGGGAAGAGAGAGGAAAGCAATGAAAAGGACCAGTTGGGAGGAAAGTAAAGGAGAAGGACCAGAAGTACAAGGAGGATTGTAGTAAAGGGGCTGAGGGTTTAGGCCTAGGGAGCACAACAAGCAAGGAGGGACTAAATGGAGACAGCAAGGAAGGAGGACGAGCCAGGCTAGTTTAGCAGATGGGGAGAAGGACCAGTTGCGAGCAGTGAGGGGAGTTAGCAAGGTACAGAAGGATACTCAGGAGGAGGAGAGGCATAGGATTGGAGGGAGGGTGGTCAGGGTAAATAAGGAGGGTGGCATGTGGCACCCAGATGAGGGGAGGAACAAGGAGCCGGCTGGGTGGAGGGGCCAGTAGAAAGGATGAGGGACATGAAGGGGGAATGGAGGAAAAGGGCGGTCAGAGTGCTCCTGTTGGGGGATTCTATGATCAGGGGTATCAAATGGGATAGGGAGGGAGAAGCCTGGCCTAGTTACAACAAAATGCTTCCCTGGACTAACGGTGCACAGGGCTAAGCATGAGGTATCATTGGCTGGCAAAGGATTGTGGGGTTCCCGGACATACTGGTCCACTCCTGGGTACAAATGACATTGAGGGAAGAAGGAGCTAGAGATACAGGCAAGATTCAGGAGCTTGCCAGGGTCTGTCATGACATAGGATGCACAGTTTTCTCAGAAATTCTGCCGTGCCAAGGGCTAGTGGGGAGCACAAAAGGAAGATTAGGGAGATAAACCAGTGGCTCAGGGAGTGGTATGAGGCCAGAGGGTATGGGTTGATGGGGGCTTGGGGGAGACCTGGGAGGATAAGGAGCTGTATGCTAGAGATAGACTCCATCTCAATTTGAGGAGGGAATCCTAAAGTTGAAAATAGAGAGGTTCATTGGTGAAAAGTGGGGGTTTAAACTTGTGAAGGGGAAGGATGGGAGAAAAGGCTGTCAAGGGGTGCCGATAAAGGAGGGACTCTGTCTCCACCCCTGGGGAGCTGGAGGATTGCGGGAAAAGGCTGACTGGTAAAGTGCAGACCAGGGGAAACAGAATCCCATGGGAACACGAGCAGGGAAATGGAAGTATAGGGAAGGGTGGAAGGTAGTCCCTAAATGCCAGGAGCTTGGGAAATAAAATGCCTGAGCTCCAGGTGATGCTAACTGAGGGAGCAGTAGGTGGCAGCGGTCACTGAGACCTGGGCCACTGCAGGATACGACTGGGACCTGAACCTGGAGGTTACACATGTTCAGGAAGGACAGGGGAGGGAAGGGAGGAGGGTAGCAATGATAGGTCAAAAACTGCATTAGCATAGGGGAGTAGAGGAGGCTGGAGGGAACCGTGGAAGCAATTTGGGTCACCTTGATAACAAGGGGGGCAAGAGAGTAAAAATAGGAGTGGTGTATAGACCCCTGCCCTGGAGGAGGAGCTGGAAGAGAGTCTGGTGGCAGATGTTGGGAGACACTGCAGACTGGGCAGAGGAATGGTGGTGGTGTTGGGGGGACTTAAACACGCCAGGAACAGACTGGGAGACTATGACATCTTCTGTGACCAGGGAACAGAGGTTGTTGGATGTCTTTCAAGACGCGTTCCTAACTCAAGCAGGTGGGGAACCACCAGGAGGCACGGTACTGGATGTGGTCCTGGCAGACAGTGACCAGATTAGGGCCTGGAGGTAGGGACCCGTTGGTGGGGAGTGACCATGCCAAGGTCTGGTTCTGTCTGGACCTAGGAGGGCTAGAAAGCTGCACAAAGACGGAGGTAACTGACTCAGGGGAACGGATTTTAAGGAAATGGGAAGGATCCTTAAGGAGTATTTGATGGGATTGGGTCAGACATGGACGCTGACAGTAGGTGGGAAATCATCAGAGAGGGTGCAAGATGCTACCAGCACCTGTGCAAGAGTAAGACTTAATGCGTAGGGCCCGAAAATTCTGCTGGTGGACCAGGGAGGTCCAGGAGGTGGTGCAGGAAAGAAGGCAGCCTATAGGCAATTCAAGTGCTCAAGGAGTGAAAGGGATCGAGGGAGTATGAGCTGATTGCTAGAAGGGCCACTAGGGTGGTGAGGCGGCTAAGGCAAGGAAGGAGCAGAACCTGGCCAGGGAAATCAGGAGAGGGAGCAAGGGGTTCTTTAGATACATTGGGGAAAAACGAAGGGTGAAGGGCAGATTAGCAGGATTAAATCAGGGAGAGATGGGCACAAGACCCGGGGAGCAGGCTGAGGTACTAAATGAGTACTTCCTCAGTTTCCACCAAGGAAAATGGGGTGCTGCATCATACATGGGAGGAGACAGAGATACTGAGGAGGGGGGACCCTTACCGATCGGGCGGGTCTGGGGAGAGGGGAGGCATCACTGGCAGGAGGGGGAGGCCAAGCAGGAGAAGAGGTACCGGAAGTGGAAATCACAGCAGAGAGAGTGAGGCCCTCAGCTCCCTTAAGACAGAGAAAGCACGGGGCCGGATAAATTACATCCCAGAGTGCTGAAGGAACTTGCGGATCTCCTGGCGAAACCCTAGCGGAGTTTTCACCATCTCTCTGAGGACAGGGTGGGTGCCCCAGGACTGGAAGGTGGCGCATATAGTGCCCTATCCACAAGGGGGATCAAGGGAGGTGGCAGGGAACTACAGGCCTGTCAGCCTGACATCGGTGGTGGGCAAGGTGATGGAGGGCATTGTCATGAGAGGCTAGGGGGACCTGAAAAGTCAGGGTGCCTGGACGATAGACAGCATGGATTCGTCCTCGGGAAATCGTGGTCAGACAAACCTTGTGGAGTTCTATGACTGGGTGACAAGTGCCTTGACCTTGGTAGACCAGTGGACGCCCTCTTCTAGACTTCAGCAAGGCATTTGACTCTGTTCTCACATGCGCCTGTTGGATAAGCTGGGAGAAATGGGAGTGGGAACCAGATGATCAGATGGGTAGGCAATTGGCTCCATGACCAGACCCAGAGGGTCGTGAGTTGGCGGATAGTCTCATCCCCAAAGAGGGTCATTAGTGGGTCCCACAGGATCAGTCTCTGGTCCCCTCCTGTTCAACGCCACGTCTCTGACATAAGGACAGGAATCAGGAGTGAGATGAGTCTCTTGCAGATGACTCAAAACTGGGGCGGTGGTGGATGGGGAGGAGGGAGGTGGTCTACAGGGGACCTGGAAGCTCGGAAAGATGGTCTAGAAAGTGGAAACTGAGGCTCAATGCAGGGAATGCAAGGTACTCCACCTGGGAGCCAGAAACCGGCCAAGTGTACACCCTGGGGTGGGGGAAATGTTACAAGGCTCAATGGCTGAGAGGGACCTGGGGGTGGTGGTGGATGTCAAAATGAACAACTCGGAGACTTGTAGGAGGGCAGCAGCCAAGGCCAACAGGATGCTGGGATGCATCGCTAGGGGATAACCTCCAAAAGGAGGGAAGTGATGCTCCCTCTGTATAACTGCTTGGTGAGGACCACACCTTGAGTACTGCAGTTTTGGAGGCCACACTTAAAGAGGGACATTAAACTCCTGGAGAGGGTCCAGAGGAGGCAACCAAAATGATTTGGGGCTTGGGGACAGGACCTATGAGGAGAGGCTCAAAGAGCTAAATATGTACACATTGGAAGAGAGAAGGACTGGGGGACATGATAGAGGTCTTTAAGTACATGAAGAGGGTAAATAGGGAGGAACAGTAGGGGTGCTTAAGGAAGGAGGAGGAGGGGCCACTAGAGGGCATGGGTGGAAGCTGGAAGGGGAAGATTCAGGGAGAAAGGAGGAGGTGCTACTTCACTGAGAGGGTGGTGGAGCCATGGAATGCACTACCTAGGGGGCTGGTGGGGCAGAAACGGTGGAGGGGTTCAAGAGGGGCTGGGACAGGTACAGGGAAGGGTTCTGGAGCAAAATTCAATGTAGCAAGAATATCCGGAACTGGGAAGGAGAAGCCAGAGAAGGCGAGGGCAGCAAGGTCAGCACCCAGGGGGGGGGCTGACCAATCGATGCAGACTCGAAAGACAGATGAGCCTATTCTGCTGGCATTTTAGTATGTTAGTAGTAACTCCGCCACTGCCACCATGAAGTCAGGTTTGTAAAATGTTTGGTGGGGGTCAGGGGTCAAAGTCCCACCCCTACCCCAGGGGTCAGAGGTCAAAGCACTCCCATGGAGCTCTATAGGAACAGATCCCCTGTACAGTAACGTGGAGGTCTGGGGGTTAAGCCCTGGCCTCAAGTATGAGAAACATTTCTGAATTTATAGCACTGGACATTCTCTGTGACTCTGTGTGATGGCAGCACATGTTCTATGAGAGACGGATGAGGACAGAGCAAAAATTAAGGATGTCCATCATATTCCTCATAATCAGGGACAGTTGAGAGGTATGCCTGGAAATACACAGAGGGCAGCTGCAGAATAAGGAGTGCTGGCTGCACATTCGAGCAGACTTGATAGACCACTAGGCCTTTATCTGATGGCAAATTTCGTATGTTCTATGTCTAGTGAGATGCAGTGGGCAGGGCCTTTGGGTCCACCTGGAAATCAATACAGTTACCAGAGATAGTACAGCACACACACATCAGCAATCCACTTACAAGTTTGAATACTCTGCATATTATTTCTTCCTGACCTTGAAATTAGAAAATAGATGATTTAGACATGTTTTCATAGTTCTCAAGGTGGGCTGGTGCCCAACTGAGAGGAATCACAGTACTGGAAATTCCTGGAATTACAGTGGGCATTCTAGGACTTAGCACCTTATAGCTTTGATGAGCTCACAGCATCAGTGCTATTGACTCATAATGGAATAGGGTGGGCGGACTAGTTTAATGCAGCAGTGTATGATAGCGGTGAAAAGTTTGACCTATAGGCTATATATTTTTTATTGCTATCTATCTCCTGACTTGTATAATACACGTTTTCAACACATTGAGTCTGTTTTACCACTTTTTTAACAGTTGAAATAATAAAAGGAGAGTCCTTTAAATATGGCTTGGACTAGGTTTTCATCAGTACTCTTGTTTTAAACACCCCAGCCTGGATATTCAAAGCAGTTGCGCATGGCACAACTGAGTTGTGCCGGCAAGTGTGGACTTGAGCCAAGGAGCCATATTCAGTGGGAGCCATTGTGCAGCGAATATCCATTGTGCCAATGCGAACTATAATGTATGCAGGCAAGTGCAGGGGTGTGCCCATGAATATCCAGCGCAGTGGCATATTCAACCGTGAAACCATGGCACAAGTGCAGAGCAAATCGAAGTTGTTCCAGCAGACTTATTCTTATAAATACAGGGTGCAAGCACACAGACAGCACTTGCGGCAGGTGAGAGGGAGTGAGAGGGAAAGAAAGAAAGACACAGAGGGAGAGGGACAGAGGTGGCACCGAGAGGAGAGAGGGGCAGAGGGCGCGAGAGAGACAAACACACTGCCAGGCAGTGCACCACGGTGGCACACAGCCAGCAGCAGCCAACTGCTCAGGGGATATTGGACAGCAAGGGCCACGGATAGTGTGCCCTTCATGATGGAGGCCATAATGAGGGGTGTAAGGGGCAGGAGGAACAGCAAAGTGGCCAGGAAGGACTCCTCGGCATTATGCCTGACAAAGGTGGTACCGTGCCTGCATCACCTTTGAGAATTACAGTGACACAGAGAGTTGTGGGCTGGTACACGCCTGAACAGGGCCATCCTGAGGCAGCTCTGCGAGCTGTGCAGTGACAGTGGCTCCACCAAACAGAGCCACGCCATGTCCGTGGAGACGAAGGTGACAGCCGTCATGCCTGCTTGCCAGGGCACCTTCCAGAGACCAACAGGGGAAACCACAGGCATAACCCAGTCAGCCACATCCCTCCTCACACAGTTCCTCAACACTCTGCTGCCACATGCTTTGGAATTCATCCATTTCCTCAGCACACAGGCGAGAGTGTACAGCAACTATGCAGGACTTCCACAGGGTGGCACATATGCCTGGCGTGATTGAGCCACTGACTGCACCAGTGGCCATCCACATGCCACCTGGCCCCGAGGGCATGGCATACATCAACAGGAAGGGAACCCGAATGTCAACTGCCAGGTGGTGCGATGCTGATGGCATGGGTAAGGCGATGGGCAGAACAGACCTTGGGACGGGGAGGGCAGGGTGTGCATGATGGTGTGGGTGCCAGGGACAGGCAAGGGCACAGCATAGAATAGCAGAGGGCTAACCATATCATTATCACATAGGAGACAGCCTATCTACTGAGGCCCTGGCTGCTCACCCCCTACTAGCCCGTCGTCCCCAGCAGAGGAACGCTACAATGAGGCACACGCCAGCACAAGCAAACATCATCAAGCATGTATTTGGCATGTTGAAGGCAAGTTTCCGTTGCCTAGACAGGTCAGGTGGTGCCCCACAGTACAGCCCCTCAAAAGCCTGTGGCCCATTCCTGGCCTGCTGCATACTGCACACCATGGCCATTGACCGTGGGATAGCTGTTGAGGCTGATGAGGGCAACAGTAGTGGGGATGACGGAAGCAATGGGCCGGTGTGGTGGACAGCCCCGGCAGAGGGATCCCCGGCTGCAACAGCAGGTCGCGACGACACCGGACACCATGTACAGGAGCACTATGGTGCACAGGTAGATGGTGCGAGCACATGCATGGGCCACACAAACAGGTACAGCACACATGCAGGGCATGCATGGTATCGGCATGCACACACAGAGGTGTGATGCAGGGTAGGAAAGTCAGTGGCACACAACCACACACAACAGCACATATCACACACAAGCATTGGTACGTGGCGTGGATCAGATGCATTGCACCAGTGCACAGGTGCAACTGGTGCCAAACTGCCCACATCATGCCCATGCCACATGGTCCAGCAGCTGGGCAAGCATGCACAGGCAGCATCGGCGCGCGACACTGGGCGCCACACCAGGTGGTGCACACACACCACGCTGCTCATGTGTACAGGACAGCAGCTGCAGACTGCGGTCAGGGCAGTCTGCACATCAGGTCCGCTGCCGCGGAACCATGGCCTGCGGCCACGCCAGGGGCCGGCTGCGCTGGGGCGATCAGCAGCCATAGGCCGCGATCAGCCACAGAGGGTGTTTGCAACAGCCTCAGGGGCTGAACTGCGGACTGCAACCCGATCCGTGCAGGGGGTGTGAAGGCACCCAAACAGGCCAGCCCGGGTGTGCCTGGGTTGCCAACATCAGAGCCCAGCATCGACTGTGTTGGGGTCACCTGATGCTGGCTTCGTGGGGTGGACATCGCACTGCAGGGGCTGGTCATCTGTGTCTGGCCACGCCCTGTGGCAGCCAGCAGTGCAAAGCCACCCGTGATCACAGTGGCAATGTGATCCAGGGATGCAGTCATGGCCGCCTGCATGCGCTGCATCCCTGCAAGGATCTGCGTATTGCCCTCTCCTGCTGCTCAGCCAACTGGTGCACCTCTGCACACAGTGCACGCACCCAGTGGAAAGCAGCACCTGTTGCTGCACGGATGCCTTCAGCAAACGGGTGTGCTCAGCCAGCGGATTGGCATCCTGGGGAACCCGGTAGGGCACTGATCCTCATGTGGTGATCGCCACACTGCACAGCCCCCTCTCTGGTGGATGCTGCACAGTGGGGTCCTCAGGAGGAATGTCCATTGCAGGTGCACTGGTGGTGGACCCTGCGTCCGGCTGCCGGTGGCACCCGCGGCCTGCTGCCGTCACCCATCCGGCTGCTGTACATCTCCCAGCACCTGCGCGTCGCACCACCACCACCACAGGCACAGCTGCGGCAGTGCACCAGCTGCACCAGCAGTGGTGGCCAGCCGTTCCTCCACTGCCAGAGCACTGGGCGTGGTGCCTGTGGCAGCTGACAACAGGGACGACATAGCCACTGTCACCCATGCTGTTTAGGAGCTGGGAGTGGTCCTCATCAGAAACGGACCCCACCCGATCTGTGTCTCCATACACAGACACCCAGGCTGGCATCCTGGAGGAACACATCCAGGGTCTTGTCTGACCCCAGGTCCAGGACAGCCGCCTGGACCGTGGTGCTGGGCTGCCCTGTCAGGCCCCTGGATCCCGTGGAGGTGGATGTCTGGTCCCCTGTGGCGTACCACGTCCACGGCTGCTGCGTGCCCCATCGTCCACCAGGGCGTGCTGGTACTGAAAGAGAAAAAAGGTGTGTCAGTGTTGGAATGCCCACATGTCCCCCCGCCACTGCCACTGCATGTGTCTGGCAGCACAGCATTTGCATTAGTGTGCACACATGCACATGAAATGCATGCCGGTAGCATGCACGCCAGCTTGCCCATGTATGTACCCTCTGTGCCACCAGCTGTGTGTGACTGACATACTCACAATTCAGTGATGGGCTGCCACCCATCTGGACACCACCTCCAGCACACCTCCACCATGCTGCAGCGCATGGTGGCTGCCACCAACTCCTCCCGCACCGTGATCGGTGGCGCATCGAGGCCCCTCCGGTGGCATTCCGGGATGCACGGATGGCTGCCACCTTCTCCTTGATGCACCTCTTGTCCGTGCCCGCCTTCTTCCGGCACTCCTGTGCTGACTGTTGGTGGCTGCCATGCTGGTTGGCGATGCGCCACCTCCTCCCAGGCCCCAGCCCTGGCCTCGACGTGCCTGTGGCACCACTCAACAGGGGCTCCCTGTCGAGGTATGCATTGAACAGGGCCTCTGTCTCCGCTTTGTGAAATTGGGCCTGCACTTGCGAACAGGCCCACCCTCCTCACGTTCTGACACTTCGCTTCCTGTGGACATGGACAGCAGAGTGTGTCAGTGGCAGCATCTCCCTGTTCCATTCCACCCTGCTGTGCTGTCTGCTCCAAGTGAGCTGCAGCAGCATGTGCAACTTACCTCAAAGGATGCATGTGCTGTTCTGTGGCGCTTATAAAGACGCAACACATGCAAATGAGGTTTGGCACAAAGGTAATGACATGCTAATGCACCCAGTGCACCACGCATTAGCTGATGAGCTCATTTGCATGTGGTTTCTGAATATCGTGTTGATCGGCGCACGTGACATGGCGCAGGCCTGCGGCGCGTATGCGCCCAACAGTATCACGGTGTCATTTATGCACTGTGCACTGACAGCACGATGCAGGGGCATAGCATGATGCATCAGGCCTGCAGAGGCAGGTGACCCTCAACCCCTGGTGTGACCCTGGGTCATTCCCCGACCAGCTGACCCATCCTAGCCACGCCCGTGCTGGCATCTCTGGCACTGCATGATGGGGCGGACACAGCGCTGTGTTCCTGCGCATCTGGTGCATGTTGTGGACACGTGCGCTACTACCGCCATTTGGTCACTGAGTTTGCGGTGTGTGGCGCTGGTGCGAACGCGTGTCCGCAGAGCTCAGAACTGGACACAGGTTGAACTTATCAACCTGGTGGCCTGTTCCAGCCCCACTCCCCAACTATTTGGCCAGGTGCCCTGTAGCAGCCAAGGGTCTCAGTGTGGCAGGGATTGCTGCCAGACTGCAGCAAAGGACCGGGTGGCCAGGGACGGGGAGCAATGCTGCCACCAGTACGGTGACCTGTTGAGGCAGGACTCTTAGCACCTTAGGAGGCTTGGAGCGTGTCAGGCGAGGCTGTGCCACAGCCAGGTAAGTCAGCCTATATTACATGTGTGCCCTGGTGCTGTACTGTGGTGTTGGTTAGGCTACCTGGCATGCCCTGCAGAGTGGTGCACTGTCATTGTGCGCATCATGGGTGGCATTGCCAACCACCAGCTTGCATTCGCGATGCAGCTGTCTTGGGGCGTGTCGGGCAGGGGCTCAGCCTGTGCACAGGGGTGGGGTGGTGGGCAGCTGCTGTGGAGGATTCCTGATGTGTACTTGTCTTTGTTCCATTCCCAGGGCCTGAAAATCACCGCCGGGCACAGGTGGCAGCAGCAGCACAGCAGGCCGCAGCAAGCCACGGAGGAGGAGCAGGAGCGGGACCAGCACCAGCGGGGCCGCAGAGGGCAGGTAGGCACTGTCATGGTCCTTCACATTGTACATGGGGTGGTGGGGGAGTGAGTGCGGGCATGGCCGTCTGTGCTATGTGCTGTGGCAGCTGTGTGTTGCACTGTCGTGATGCATGCCACTGTGGGCGCATCCACTGGACCACGTGTGCCAGCTGTTGGTGGGATGGGTGTGCGCCTGGCTGCCACTGTTGTTGCTGTGGTGCTGCGGTGCACTGTGCCATGTGACTGTCATTGTGCAATCGGTGGCCATTGTGCGGTGAGGACCACCTCTGTGCAATGTCATGGTGTGCCAAGTTGCTGGCAGTGGCCCACCCCCTGCAGGTGGCCAGTATGGGCTCTCCGGGGTGTGTTCCGCTGCCCATTGTGCACTGTGGGTGGGCATGGTTCCTTGGGACACTGCACTGATCACCTGTCCTGTCCCCGTCATAGGTGTCCAGTGGAGGTATTGGAGGCCCATGTACTGCAGGCTACTCCGGCAGCTCATCCTGATGACATTGTCCACCACCGGAGGCAGTCTTTCAGGTTCGGTGCCCACTGCTGGAAGACCGGAGGCAGCGAGGACACCAAGGGTGTTTACAGTTCTGTACACAAGCTGTGACAGTTAAATCTCCAAATGGACTGAGAACCGCACAGCACGTCCATAGAAAGAAATCAGTTGATCTCCTAGCCCTAGTCTACACGCCTCGTGTTGTTTGATCAGGTTCTATGCCATCTTCTAAACAGCTATACTTGTACTTCCTAAAACATACATGATTCAGGACAGACAACCTACTGAACACAAGCCCATGCAATCCTATATGTCAGTATGTTTCACGATCCTAACCCTCCCCAACTCTCCTCCAAACTGGAACACCAAATGGTGTGTAATAACCTCTGCTGCAATAAAATACTGTCATATTCCCCAGCTCTGTTATTTAAGCGACCTCCTGCAAGCTTCAGATAATAATGTCAGCCGAGAGTTCACCGCTCACTCGTTCTGCCCAAGAACCAAGCTCTTTCCTACCAAGACAAGAGAGAGAGAGAGAGAGAGATGAGATGGGATGTGAGAATTCACAGCATTGGAAGACACCCCAGTTTAAATCAGCAACTAAATAAGTAAATATATCATTTCTTTGCAGTGACCTTTGCCCCAGAGAGCCAAGTTTAAATTTAGCTGTAAGGTTCAGGCCCAGAGCTATCGCTCAGCAGACTTGTTAGCAGTAACAAGTGAAATAGCTCCTGCACGTGAATCGAGCCAACAGCAGCAGACGTGAACTCCACTCACAAGGCCACCATCCAATCAATACATTATTTATTAACCACTTACCATAAACACCAACATATATATTCAGCGCCCAGCAGCAATAGATTGTTTTAATACCACGCAAGTGAGCAATAAAGTAAGCATCAGAAATAAATGGCTCTGCTTTCCACGCTGCAAGTTTTAGTAATGTATGAGAGGGCAGTGTGTGGCGGGTTCAAGGTCCGCCATTTGTTTGCAAGAAAATGGGACATGCTCTGTAGAAATGGGAGGAAAGTCAGAAGGCGGGTCCTGTGTCTTTACGTGTTAGGGATTAATCTTGGAGGCCTCATCCATCCACACTTCAAATCTGAATTAAATAGACCCTGACACCATTGGAAAAGCTTTGAAAATGAAAGCTTTAGACACAGTTCAGTTTATAATTTTAACATTTCTAGTAACCATGGATGTTAAAGCATTATGCTCTGATGTCCCCGTGGGAGAGGACTAGCCACATGCAGACAATACCTTGATCAGCAAAGTATACTTAGGCAAGCAGTCACTTGGCTCATTCAATTTATACTCGCACACAACTTTTCCGTCTGGAAGGTCAGCACAATCCCGGAAGTCAAGCAAGTGGTTTGGTTTGTTGTATGCAATCCCCCATCCCGTAATAAGACTGTCCATCTAATCCCTAGAGTAGTGGGGGTAACTATATTAACCTTAGTAATTTTCTTCAGATCCTCAGAAAGTTGACACTGCCCCAACTGACTTCTAGACTAATCGTGATCGATAAATGTCTGAAAATGATGTCTCTTGTGATTAGTTTAGAGTCGATAGGGGTGGGCCTGAACTAGAAAATGGCACATAGCTGAAAATCATGGGAACAGTAATGGGCACAAGAATGGCACCTGTGTATGCCGACCTATTCATGGCTGAGCTAGAAGAAACCTACTCTGCTTTTCCACTTGTCACACCCAACCCAATATATTTACAGTACCCTGAAGATATCTTCCTCTATCTGAACTAACAGTTAATAGGACATCATAAAATTCACCTTAACCTCAATTAATTCCTTGCACTATAACATTCAAACACAGCTTCCTCCCACATGGCTCAACTCTGTGGACACCAGTGTCACCATAAATGATGACAAAACACATACACATTTACTACACATCCACTGAATAATTCAGCTACCTGCACAATCGGTGCTTCCACCCTAAACATACAAAACGCTCCATCTACTGTCAACCACACAGTACATACTCATTCACTAAATGACAAAACCGACCTATGTTCTTCCAGATGGAATCCTGGATTATGTATGTAATGACTAAAGATCCTGAGTTTGTTCGCTAGCAAGGTTTCACCAGGATCTGTGATGGTCTGGGAGGGTTTCCTTCCTGATCATTATACTCTCTCTTAATCAATATCCAGCAAATATTGGCCCCTCACTGCAACTGTACAATTCCAGTCTAGAGGTTCTCCACCCCCGGGATGTGAAGGGACAAGCCAAAGAGTAGTCCTAAATGCTGGCTTTATTGTAACAGTACTTAAATACTGTCAGAGTGGTTACCTTAAATTATTATCCCCAGGTCTCATCTGCTCTTGAATATAATAGACAGAAATACAATACTTTGGAAATGATGTGTTTATTGCCTTATAGCCTCTATGAAATGTGCTTGTCCTACATAATATTGTAACACCAATGGATTACTGGATTTTATTCCTTTTACTTGTATGTAAAGATGATGTATGACCAGTAAAAATGTATTTCTTTCTAATAAAAACTATATTTACAAAAAAAATATAGTATGGTCAAATATGTCTTGCCACAGTTGACTGAGACAGACATATCGGTTCCCTTAGAGAAGCCTTTATAAATCAAGGCTACAATCTACAAATGATTGACAGTCAGATCTGCAGGCTAGGAAGAATACCTAGAAAGGATCTGATGGACTATACTAAAATTAGAAAATGACCACACCCCACTGGTTGTCATTTACAGACCTCACGCTGAGCCACTGTGTGAGATCTCAGCTCATTGCCAGTCCACCTTGCAAAGCCAGGGTTTGGGAGCGAGCCTGGATCATCGGGACCCAGCTTGGGGAGGGGAATCCAGCATCCCAGAGGACGCTCCTCCTCCAGGGAGGCTGGGCTCTTTCCTTTGTCACTACACTGCCACCTGGGTGACCACGAGGAGTAGTGTGGCGGAAGGAACAACAGAGGATGCAGCAGTTGTGGACACTGATATGCGGCACTCCAGCATGTGCACATCTTGACATCACAACCTCGCCGCCTCAGGACTTTGGGGGAGAAAATGGGTCCTGGCACCGGAAATGTTCAGGCGTGGGTACCCTTGACTGGGATGTCTGCAAAGGAAGGCCAAAGCTAAATATCTTATCGGGGGCACCTGCCACCCCTCCTACTAAGCCGGGGTGTCCATGGCTACAGTGAGGCCTCCAAGATGTCCAGCAGAGTGTGGCAATGGGGCAAACCAGGTGCTAGCTTGAGAAGGGCTATAACCAGAATGGAAAAAGAAAGATCTCGAGTCAATTCTCCAAGAAGATGAAAACTGTGAGCGATTTTCCTCAATCCCCACTTTTGGCATAATGACAACTCCCCAACCCTGGAGGCAACTTGTTGTCTGAAGTAAAACACCAACAGACAGAAATGTATCGTGGACAGTCTGCTGCCAAAAGCAAAGATGCCAAATATGTGCTCACATGAAGCCGACTTTAAATTTACATTTGTTAAATTTCAGCTGGCAATAATGTCTGCGATCCTCATTCTCTCACCGCCGTGAATGCCAGCATCTTGTGCCAGTAGTGCTTTGTGCAAAGTTACTGGCATTCAGTGCTGGCAGTTAATATTAACAAAATTTATGTTTAAAGCTAGAGAGTCTCTTGGCTGTTGGGAGGGTGGTGAGGCTCAGATGAGTGGGGGTGGGAGACTGTAGTGGGGACGAAGGAGAGACTGGACGTACCTATGATAGCATCATGTGTGGCAGTACCTTCTCTATGTGGAATCAATGTGACAGTAGTTCAGAAGTGTAAGAGTAACCCCAGACAGTTCAAGTTAACCTCCCAGTGCCCCAGTCCACCTGGCTGCAGAAATGGGCATAAGCAGGACCCCACAGAAAATGTGTTTTTCAACTCAACTGGCTGGAAATAAATTTAAAATAAACAAAATGAGGCCATCCCTCCTAATGGGAGACAACTGAGGGAGGGCAGGGAGGTGGGTGCACTTCAATCTCACAATACTTACAGTCATTGGACGGAATACCAAAATCAGGACAGAAACATATAAGCATAGAATTTGACAGCAGAAAAGGAATGCTTGCCCACCCAGTCTGCCCAGATGGTCCCTGCCTGTTCCGCCTTTGGCAGACCTTAACTGGTCTCTAGCGACCCTCCCTCCTCCCTGCCTATTTACCAAAAATTCCCTATGTTTTACTTTACATATGACATACAAAAGCAGCGAATCATTTTGTGGCGCAATAAGCCATGCCAGAGTGTGCAGTTAAGAACTTGAATGCACTTCCTAGGGGCACAAAGACACTCGGCCTTCAGCCCCGTGCCTCACTCTTCTTAGGTGCACTAAATCCCTTTATAAAATGCAAGAAAAAATCTAGAAATTGCATTGGCTGAGAGATGTCACCTGACCATGTATTAAATCTTATAAATTCATAGTCAGGTGCAGAATCTCATTTTCCTCACCCCCAAAAAAATACTATTTAGAGCCCTTTAGAAGTGTAATAAGCCCCTCCAGAGTGTGCATCACAGGATTTTAATGCACTTCCCGGAGCATAAGGACACCTGGCCTTGGTCCTTATACATTACTACACTCCTAAGGCATGCATTAACTATTGAAAACTATGGGGTGGTGTGTGTAATGAAGTTTACACACACGAAGGGCTAGATGCTACATAAACCCTGAGAGCGGCTCGAGGGGTTTGTGCAAGATCTAACCTGAGGGTGTATGTAAACTTATGTTTACACACACATCACCCCACAGTTTTATTCATATAATTGTTAGGTTTTCCTTTTTCACCACAGCAATTATATAATTGAAAAGCCATTGCTGTCCAGCCGTGGTCGTGTTTCAGCGCACCATCCCTGGTTGCTCTTTAAGTTTTTTTTGTTTAATTTTTGTATTTTTTGTCTCCTTCGGCAGGCATCACTTAAGTTTTAGATTATGCTAGATTTTCTGTGTAAAAACACTTACTGCCAAGTCTGAGTGGATGTTTAGTCCATGAGAGACAGATAAAGGGAGCCAGCGGTGGGTCAGAAAGAGCAACAGCGAGCACATGAGGCGAGGGAAACCATGCGCGTGTTTGCTGTAATAAACACTTCTTTATTGCAGCAAATTATGGCATGGTTTCCCTATGGGAAAAAGGGACCCCAGTTATTATAATCCTATAATGCACACCCTGTCATGGCTTATTGCCTACATATAACATATGTTAATATGCAGTCATTACCCTACATGCTGTCTCTGCAGTGTGCTATGTCCGAGTGTACTGAAGGCCTGTTTTCCTCTGGGGTTGATCTGGTACATGGCTGGGGCTGTGGCCACACTGCACTAAGGAGAAAAGAACAAAACACATAGCCAGCCCGGTGGCACAGCAGCATGGCACCACTCAGGGCGCCAGTGACCAGGGTTTGGGATTGAGCTTGCGGTGTCGGATGGTCTGCTGGACAAGGAAGACTGAGTGTCCCAGAGGTTGCTGTTCATCCCCAGGAAGGGAGGGTCACTGCCTTTGCTGCAGTGCTGACACCTGGTGACCACAGGAGGTGAGTGTAGCATCAGGCAGACTGGAAGGGGGAGGGCGTTAGCCTGCATCCAGGCAGCAGCTGCACTTAGGAGAACAGAGCTTTTTAAATAGCAAATAAAGTATTTTAGGTGTAACCCCCACACACAAATGGGGGTTCCTAAAAAGCCTCCAAGGAGCTTGCCTAGTGTTCCCCTGCCTGCTGGCGTTCGGTGTTTAAGCCGTTAGAATGGCACTGTGAGTGCTGGCAGAGCCTCCACATACTGTCTCTTTAAGAGCCGTCTGCTTGCAGGCACTGTTACTGCTTTTCTAGGGGCTGGTGTTTCTGTGCTCAGCCCGCCTGAACTGTGGACAATCGTTTCATTCTTCGAGTCGCTGAGGCGCAAAGGGAGCCCATCTGAATGATATGCTTGTTTTCCTATAAACAGTTAGAGCATTCGTAATATTGTAGTTTGTCTAACTTGCTTTTGTTACAGCTGGGACTCTGTGTCGTTGCCCTCCATTTTGGACCCAAACTGCTGTTCTGAAGGCCAATGGGATTAAGGGAGCTGTAAAATGGAGACTGTTTGGACCAACCAGAATTCAGACTCTCTTGGGAGCCGGTTTACAATGGGATGTATAGCTAGTAATTCTGGGCAGTGAAGTTCTGGACCTTGGCGCCTATTTGCACCAACGGAGAGAGTTTGAGTGATTGACAACTGAGTCCATCAACTGGACCGAGTGGTGCCGAAAAGAATGTTCTGCCCTGCGACTGAAGATCAGATCAGTTGTGACCTTGAGGAGAGAAGGACCTCTGTGCTTCTGTGTTGTATAGTTTCACGTGGAAGCATGTGAGAGGCCTAAAGTTGGGCCATTCCTGTGCATAACTCAATCAGACTGAATTTATAGTACTGAAGAGGAAGGAAGGCTGAACGAATGGAAGCCAGGCTCACCCTGTAGAAGACTGGAGAAACTGCTGAATCGCACTCAGGCTGTCAGGAATTGAAGCTGCTGTGTGAACTTCCTGGTGTTTGCAGTTAGGTGTGATCAGGACCGAAAGCAGCTGCCTGGTATAGTAATTTCTTTTACATATAAATGTGTTGAATGCTTGTGAAATAGCTATTCCGGTTCTCTTGTCACCGTGCAGTGTAAGCTGGAAGTCGAACTGAATGTATTCAGACTGAATCCGTCTGCTGATCAAAGCAGTGTGGCCTGGCCTGTAGAATCCCGTCCCTGCTTTGTGTGTCTGGCAATCCAGAACCACCATCTGCGCCAGGTTTTCAGCATGGGTAGCGCGAGTACAAATCAGGGCATCCCCTGCAAACTGTTAATCACCAGTGTTTCATCTGATTTTCTTTCTTTCATTTCCTCAAGGACTGAGCCATCCGGCTCCGGATTACAATTGGTAGTGTGCATACCTTTTCCTGCGGACGTTTCCATCTGCACCTGCGGCCAACCCTGAGCAACGGACCTGGCTAGCCCCCAACCTGGGTACCCAGAGTGTGACTTTAAGGTCTTGTATGAGTGCACAGAACTGTGATTTATTTCTGCTAATCAGCTTGCTCTCCCCTCCCTGTGTTTCCTCCTAAATAAACCAGCTTGGATGTTATTGACTTTATCCTGTTTAAAGTGTCAATACTTATATAGCAGGCATTGCATTGTTTTCTGTAAATTGACCAACCTTATTTCACGGAGGTCCTCGAGACAAACTTCAGAATCGGTCTCGAGGGTAAGTGGTACCTTATGATTGGATCCAGTGTACATGTGGGGTACTGGTACTGCAATTCTTGGGTATCATGTGGACCATTAGAGGGAACAGAAGGGGTCTCCAGTGTCCCAGAGGGCTGTGACCAAACTCAACCAACCATTACAAACCCTGACCTCTGGGTGGAGGCAGTCGTCACAGAACCTAGGCCCCTTAACCTGTTGGTGGTCCCGCAGGCAGGGTAGTAGCCCTTGGGATAGTGCCACCTGGGGTTACATCCGGGTAATGTAAACAATTCATCAGGAGTCTAACAACCTAATTGGAGATGACGGTTGGCACTGGGGGTCTACAATATATATGCCGTCTCCTTTAAGTCATGAAGAAGGCTCACAACCTTGAAAAACCTAGGTGATGTGCCTTTACATGCACCATGGGTGTCTGGAGTGTCAGGAGGGCTTTTATCACCCGCATCATCACAAGACTAAGGCCTTTGAAACAAATGATGAGTTCCAGATGGTGCAGAATGCGTCCAGAGCCTTTTTGGAGGCACTATAGCATAGTGGTTAAGGGCACTGAGCTGCAAACCTGGAGACCTGGGTTTGAATCCCATCAGCCCCTTCTTGCATACTGTGTGACTTTGAGCAAGTCACTTAACTTCCTTATGCTCTCAGGTCACACCTGAAACAAGCTCTGGCTTAGTGTGCCTTTCCTGGCTAAACAATTTCCCCTTTCCCTTTCGATAGCCACTAGGATGTCATAGCACAGACCCCATGTGCTGTGTGAGCTTCACTAGCTGTCTATCTGGTGCAACAACTACATTAATTTTAATATACAAAGAATGAACCAGGACTTGTTACCTTTGTTGATCTAACCCTATGGGCATAAGGCATTCAACTCGCCTCATGCCTAATGGCCCCTAGGGTTAGATTGGCAGATGGTAACCCAAACAGTGGTCATGCCTTAATGCTTGAATGGCAGAACAGGTAATGATTACAACTGCATAACTTAATGGGCCGATCTTCAAAGCCCTGAGAATACCACAAGCCCCTGTTGCGCTGAACATATGGCGTGGGGGCTTGCGGCATTCTCTCTGCGCTAATTGGGATTTTGAACCAGGCACCAAATGCCACAAGTTAGATTGGCTCCTCCTGGTCTAACTTATGCCATTTGGGGGACCTTTATGGGGCTTGCACCAAATATCTAGTGCTGAATGCCATAAAGTGTGGAAAATGTTGCATCTATGCCCAATGTACTAAAATTGAGCACGGTTACAGATAAAGAGTTTATGTAGTCACATGCAAACAATGAGGCAGGTTAACATAAGGCCTGATGCAACCCCTGCTTCAACCTTTGAAAATTGGGCCCCATGTGTTAAAGCAGCAGTGCGATGAAATTTGGCAAAAATTTGACACAACATTTTTTTCACTATAAAAGATTCCAGGCATGTTTCAGTTTTATTTGGAGGTAACATTTTCTAGTTCTACCAAAAGTTGAGTATTTTATAAATGTTTTAGTTTAGTTTTTCCCCTCAGTAAAAACAAGATGGCCACCACATTTGGCTTGAAAAATATCTTTGTAGTCCCAGTTAGGATCAAGAAAATAAAAAATAAAAACTTAATGGTAATTTTTACTATAGGGATTCTTTATTCTGGTTATGGTACATTGTACAATTTACTTGCAGTGTTTGAGGTAAGAATTAAGCCACAAGAAAGGATGGGTATACTGTGTAATTAATCCATGGTTTTGGGGGAGGTTGGCCTCATGACTCCAAACAACCAACCATGGATTAATTCCATTGTAAACCCATCCTTTCAAGTGGCTTAATCCACTTGTAACATGGCAACGATTGTATAACCAAAATAGTCTTTGAATAAATAAGTACAGTCACACAGATTTATTTTCAGAATACTGTATGTTGAGCTGTTAAAGATGATGTACATATACTTGAAAGTAATTGGAACACACCTATTGGAAATATCGTGGCTGCTATTTCACTTTCGTTAAATAACTTTAACAGCTTTAAGCTTTCTAACATCAAAACATATTTTACAACTTTTCAAAAACTTGCAATTCACTTTCTATTCTAGGTGCTTTGATTTTCCTCTGTGTGTATTACAAGATATGGGCTGCACTGCATGATGGGAGCGTCTATGGTACATCTTAGTTTTCTTCCTGCAGTTCCTTTGCAGACCAATAGGTGGCTGTCAAACAATCCTAGCAGCACAAGCACCATTTCTCCAAATGTAGTGAATTAAGCCAATCTGAAAAATACTTTATTGAACAAGTACTATTTTGCAGAATATTATTTTCACTTTTTCCTCTCTAAACTAACTCAGCAGGACATAGAACATCATAACGCTTACTGCTTTCACCTTTCAAATACTTGTTTTGACTAGTATTGTTAGTCTGTTTCTTTGATTTCTTTTGTTTCTCTCTTTTCTTTTCACCCATAGAAGTATCCTCTCTCTTTGATTTTGCTTTGTTTATCTAACTGTCTGTTATTTTTGCTTCGATTATAGAAGCTGCATGCTCATCTTTACGCTGTGTATTCACCAAGAAAAGACTAGGCCAGATAATGTTATTCAGTCATCCACAATGCATTGCACCCAAAGTTGCTTAGAAAGCAGTAGATCAGAATGGATGGTAACAGTATGTAAATATTCACTTCTAAAGAAATATTGTTGCAGCATAATTAACACATATGTGGAGTTTAAATGTACAAATTTTACTAACTCATGAACTTATGTGGCGTTACAACATAGAACAATCTTGAAAATTTCAAAACCCTGTGCCAGTCAATGCCTTAGCAAATACAAGCTAGAACAACTACACACTGTAAACTATTTGCATATTACTTTCACTTGTGTACTGCTTCTTGCCCATAGTGGATTGCCACGGTATTACATCACAAACCATGGTCTACTAAAGCGATATACCTCTCCAGGGTGTGGGTATACTGGTGGATTTACCACAGCTGGTGTGGTTCGGGTCACGAGGTGCAACCGAGTGACTTAACCACACCAGTCATGGTAGGCCCACCAGTATACCCACACCCTGAGAGGTATACATGCTATTATGTAATGTTGTAGATCAGTTAAGTAAGTAAAAGGTGAAGAAAACATTTTTTTTGTGGTTTTACATGATTGTTCTTGTTACGGAACAAAAATAGTTCCTTTTGATATGTATAATATATAGAGGAGCATCTCGCACCCTCCTGTCCTCAGCACAGTGTACATCAGAGAGAGAGAGCGCAATGTCGCTTCAATGGACGCTAGAAAGAGAAGATTCGTGATTACATAGATACATAGACAGTGTCGGCAGATAAGGGGCCTATGGCCCACCCAGTCTGCCCATTTAAGTTTGTAAGTTCAGTTTATGTTTTCCAGGAAGTCTGTTGCCCTTACCCCTGACCTCCAGAATTCCTTTATGTCTATCCCATGCATTCTTAAATCCTGTGATTGTTTCAGCCCCACCACTTCCTCTGGCAGGTGTTCCACTTGTCCACCACCCGTTCTGTGAAGAAATTCTTCCTCACGCTTCCTCTGAATCGTCCCTCCTCCAACTTCATCCCATGCCCTCTAGTCCTGGAACATCTTTTTCGCTTAAAAATAGTGCATTCCTGCACCCTGTTCCTCCCTGTAAGATACTTGTATGTCTCTATCATATCCCTCTCTCCCTCCTCTCCTCCAGGGAGTACATGTTCAGTGCCTTCAACCTGTCCTCATAGGACTTGTGATGCAATCCATGCACCATCTTTGTTGCCCTCCTCTGAACCTTCTCTACCCTGTCTATGTCCTTACGCTGTGTTTTTGTTTTGCTTGTGTAAGACAAAATGAAATACTACTACCTATTTCTCTGCAGTTTGGCTTGAGAGGAAGTAAAGCCGTTTTTTGGTGAGCGGTGAAAGGTTGCAGTCAGGGTTTGCTTTCGGGGTTATTGGGTTTTACGGTCTTGAGGTTTTATTCAGCGTTTTCCTTTTTTTCTTCGGAAGGAATTACGTACTGGATGTGGCTATGCTGTTGTTAATCGGTAATGTGGTTTTGGCTGTTTATTTGTTTTAAACTGTTGCCGCTGCTTTGTTTGAGTAGGGGTGCTCTGTTCGCCTGTTAGTTGGAGGGTGAGTGTATCTCGCTGTGTGATCTTTGCCGCCTTTTGTGGTTCTGGCTTTGTCGAGTGATTTCAGAGGAGTTTCTTGCTGCGGCCGACTGGTAGTTGGCACCTCTTCCAGTGGGTACACTGGAGGATTTACAACGCTGAAAAGGTGCCAGCCAGCCAATCAAAATGCAGGATTCTGTGAACTGTTTTGTGCCCATTGTATAATGTGAATTAGTGTCTGGTTGCATGCTCTAGTACTGTTAAAATTAATGAAAAAAAAATGTCAGCTGTCTTTATAGATGTATGTATTGTAATTTTGTTTAAATCAAAATAAAAACTAATGAAAAAAAAACATGGTGAGCAGCATAGGAGGCACCAAGAAAGTAGATTTGACATCAGGTACACTAATACTTTATTAACTGTAACCCATACTAGCTTTTGGAAAAAATTTTTTCGTTGCACTGCTGCTTTAACGCTGGGCCATCCAATTCCCTCTACCACACAGAATTTCTGCCACCGTTCTATAATCCTCCACCGATGTTCTCTCCTGACAGACATATGTGGTGACTGTGTGTTGTCCCACACTGTACGCAGTTAGTCTTATGAAAACGTTTAACAAAAGGCAACAAACAGGCTTTGGCTGCAGCATATACTTTTAATCTCATCATTCCTGCACGCTCGCACAGTTTAATTAACCTAATTGATTTTTAGGAAATTAACATGATGATGAAACTGACTGCATTAAGTTAATTAATTTACAAAACAAGCATTAGCTAACAACACACTTATGTCAATGCAAATTACCTGGAGAGGGCATCCCCTATGGCAAAACTATACCACGCCAGGCATTGAAAAGAATAATAAAATAAAATGACGCTTCCACGATGTAGAAAGGCATCATAGTTCTCATCTTTACTATCTGACAGGAAGATAATATGTCCAGTGTATAAGTTGCCACTAGCCAAGCAGCATTTTCATAAGCATGTCAGTATTTAGCTACAAATAATATTTTCAACTAGCCCAATCGCTGCTGACAAGCACTGGCTGCATGATGTTAGAATTTTTAAACATCTGGGGCCAGACTTTTAAAGGATCCATCTGAGATTCATCTGTTGCCATTTTCTAAACAGATATGTATGTATATATATTTATGCAACGGGGTCATGATAAAACTGTAGAATAAAACCATTTATCTATGATACTATGGTGATAAAAGGGATATGCGGCGGTTCAGTGTGTGGTAATGCATTTATCTTGTACAAGTTTCCAGTGACCTCAAATAACCTCATGAGTGCCGAAGGCAATAGTGAGTTACGAGAGGTCACTGGAAACTGTACAGAATAAATGCATTGTCACACACTGAACCGCTGTATATTCCATTTATGCAAATAGATTTAGATGTTGTGTGAACATTTTGATTTTGGTAGGTGTAAATCATTTGTAGGGAAAAGAAAATTGAATTTGATGCTGTTTTTGCTAATTATAAAAACCAAAATGGTATCTATAAATGAAACACCACTCATTTTGTAGATATTTTTGAGCTGAACATTTTCATGCTCACAGTACCATGCTATCAATTTTTGTTTTAAAGTTATTCATATTTGTTTGTCAAAAAGTGAACAAAAATTACATTTTCTTCTTTTCTTGCTAATTGTATACAATATACAGGGTTTATGTAAATTAAACATTATTCATTTTGTAGATAATTTTGTGCTGAACAATTTTCGTGCTCACAGTACCATGTTATCTTTTCGTTTTAAGTTATTCACATTTAAATATGGTTAGTACTGCTTGGAGGCTGAACATTCTAAATGAATTCTGAAGAGAACTGTGTAGATAAATGAGCTACTGATGTAGTTACTGTGGATAAAATTTAGGATAAAGTATGGGTCGGGTGTGTAGCAGGAAGTTTACACACACCCAGGGATCAGATGCTACATAAACCCCGAGGCCGAAGCACGCAGGGGTTTATGACTAGATCTAACCCCTAGGTGTGTGTAAACTTAAGAGTTTACACATCCTGACCTATACTTTATTTTATATAATTGTTGGTTCCTTTTTCACTTGCAATTATATAAAATAAAGAGCTTCCAGTGTGTCCTCGGTTCGGTTTAGTTTTAGCTCAGTGCCGAGACTTCCGTATTTTAAACTTGTTTTCTTCTTTTGAGCAGGTCTTTGTGTTTACAGTGTATGGGGGAGAAAATAAAATAACTTACGCCGAAGTTCTTCTGGCGGTTCTGTTTGGGGTGAGACGGAAGCATTGAAGCGTGTCTGGACTGGCTGCGCTGCTCCCCAGCATGCGCACAGCAAGGGAATTGTATATGGTTTGCCGTTATAAACACCCTTATAACGGCAAATTACGCCACGGTTTCCTATGGGAAAAGGGAAGCCGGTTATTATTGGGTGATGATGTAGTTACTATGTGGGTAAATAAATTTATCTACATAGTAGCACAGATAAATGGATTTATCGTGCAGATTTATTCAGACACCTGTTGCATAAATTTATTTATCACCATAGTATCCATTTATCCACACAGTTACTATGTCACAAATCTCTTCAGAATTCATTTAGAATGTTCGCCTCAGAAGCAGTACTAACCACATTCAAATAGGAATAACTTTAAAATGAAAAATATACCATGGTACTGTGAGCATGAAAATTGTTCAGCAAAACATGATCTACAAAATGAGTGGTGTTTCATTTATAGATACCTTATATATTTTTATAATTAGCAAGAAAACAGAAGAAAATTAAAATTTTGTTCACTTTTTGACAAACAAATCTGAATAACTTTAAAACACAAAATGATAGCATGGTACTGTTAGCATGAAAAATGTTCAGCACAAAAATATCTACAAAATGAGTGGTGTTTCATTTATAGATACCATTTAATTTTATAATTAGCAAAAACAGCATAAAATTAAATTTTCTTTTCCCTTTTGACAGATTATTTACACCTACCAAAAGCAAAACGTTCACACAACATCTAAACCTGTTGCATAAATGGAATATGCAGTGGTTCAGTGTGTGATGATGCATTATCTTGTACAGTTTCAGTGACCTCTCGTACTCACTTGTGCCTTCAGCACGTGTGAGTGTTACTTGAGGTCACTGAAACTGTACAAGATAACCGCATTATCACACACTAAACCCCTGCATATTCCATATGCATATGTATATATATATATACTGTGTGTGTGTATATATATATATATATATATATATCATACACACTGACATTTTTTTGTGGTGTTTCTTCACTTCAGATTCAGAAAACTGGGATGTCTATATCTTCCTATTTAAAAAGATGCTCAGTCTGTGTTATATACAATTTAAAGAAAACGAGTGTGAACAACACTTGGTTCTAACACCTCATACGCACTATAATGCCATAGGAACACTCAAGCTACCCTCTCCTGTTCCATGACATCAGAGTACCTACTCGGTATGAGAATAAATTTGTTCTTCACACGCAAGGACTATTTATTCTAGACACACACACACACACACACACACACACTGTCCTGATCTGAACAAATGCCTAAAGAACCACTGTTTTTCTAACTGCAGTAGTCCCTCACTATAGCAAACCTTGCTATAACAAATTCCTGCATATAACAAATGCGTGTATGGCTCCTGATCTAAAACACTGTCTGCCGTAACACAGCTATTGGTAGTAAAAGCTTCTGTGCTGCTATAGTAGTGTCCGATTATCAATTACAGTACCTGTTACAGTGAATCTAATTGTTACCTGTATTTGCAGTACCTGCAGCATCTGTAACACCTGAGCTGCTCTTCTGTTAAAGCTGCCACTACAATGCGAGCTGTGTGCTGTTTCACAATGAAATGTTCTGGATACTCAATGGAGCTGAAGCTTCAGTACTAGACTGACTTTGGGCAGGTGAGAGCCTTGCCAAGATATCAATGGAGACAGGTTATTCCAAATCAATGATATATACCTGGAGGAAGCAGGAGGATCGCTTAGAGAGTTCGCTGATGAGTGCAGCGATGCCAATGCAATGTCTCAGAAAAACTAAGGAGACCTAACGAGGCTGAACTGCGACTGGTATGACTCAGCTGTGGTTCACACAGCAATGGGCAAGTGGTGTGCCCTTGTCTGAGCTTTTAAGAAGTCTAAAGCAGAGCAGTCTGCAAAAGACATTCACGGTGAGCAATCAAAGGGCTACAGTGGCTATAGTCTCAGGACACTGAGCCACTGAAGGTTCTGAAAATGAGGAACCTGATCTCCTACTCGAAGGACACTGCATCCAGCTCTACAAAACAGACAGCGATTACTGATTTTCAGGATGAATGCCAGTACGTGGCTGTAAGTGACTGTGATGGTCAGACTGTAACTGGACCGAAATCAAGTGCTGTTGTGCTACAACCAACTTATTATTTTAAATATTAAAGAGTGTTTTAAACATTATTTACTAAATAAAGTTTGCCAAAATAACCCGATGTACCATTACTGTCTCACATTACAGTTAAAGTGTGGTGCTACTGATTTATATTTTTCTGGGTCCCCTGATATAACGAACGAGTTGTGGCTCCCATTCCATTCGTTATACGAGGGACTACTGTAGTTAGTCCATCCTGATTTAGACTTTTCTTAGTGCTGCTACAAGAAGTTCACACTGCTTGTTTTAACACTGCATCTCTTCACCTCCTTCCACGTGTTGTTGTGTTGTGGTGGTGTTACCACTGCACTGATTGTTAGCGAGACTCACCTGCAGAACTGTGTCCAGTTCGGGCGATCACATCTCAGGAAGGACATAGACAGTATAGAGGCTGTCCAGTGGAAGGCAACTAAAATGGTGCAGGGGCTGCATCATAAGCCCCATGAGGAGTGACTGAGGGATCTTAATATGTATACCCCAGAAGAGAGGAGGAGGGGGTCATGATAGAGACCTGTAAGTACCTCATTGGGGTGAATAAGGTACAGGAGGGAGTATTTTTCAAAAAGAAGGTGCTTGACAACAAGGGGCATGCAATGAAACTGGAAGAGGGGACTTTAAGAGGGATGTGAGGAAGTACTTCTTCACTGAAAGAGTAGTGGAGACCTGGAATAGTTTTAGAGGAGGTGGTGGGGAGAAAACAATAGTGGGCTTCAAGCATGCATGGATAGGTACAAAGGAATCTTGGTAAGAAAGGGGGTTAACAAAAATCAGGTAGAGTCCGGTCAGCAGTGACAGTATAGGCAGTGACAAAATGGGTAGACTAGGGCGGCCAAGCAGTCTTCATCTGCCAACAAATTCTATGTTTCCATGAGTTACCTCTTGCTGTATTCAATTATTGTTCTGCACACTGCCCATTACTTTAAATGTTTTACAATTTCCACCGTGGTGCTATTTATAATCCTCCACTTCTGTTTATTCTTTAGTGTATATTGTATTTTAAACCCATTAAAACACACTCCACCTCTGGGTCACACTTGGAAACAAGATTTGATTGACACAGTGTGCTTTCCATGCCGCCAAAAAACTTAAAATTAATAAAATCATAGTAACTTCTGATAATGAGCCACGGCCCAGTGTGCCTTTCCCGATTACCAATTTTCAAATAAATTATAGTGGCATGGATAGCGCCACTATATTTAGGGTTGAGCAGGGGTTTCTATGTTAAACCTCAAATTTTGAACTTAAATATCTTTGCAACTGTTCAACGAATTTACACAAAATTTTGCATGCTGGGTCTTGTGGGTAGATCTCTTGACATGGAAAGTTTTGCTCTGGTCAGATGTGCAGATTCCAAGATGCAGATAGTGAAAAAATGTAACAATTGCAGTTTTTATGTTTTTTGTCATCACCTTGCACCCAGACGGTTTGGAATTTGGGTCTGAAATTTTAAGGGTAGGAAGGGTTTGGCCCAGATGTGCCTTTCACTTGTTTGGTGAAAAAGATTAATCTGTTACAAAGTTATTAAAATTTCGTTACTGGGCATGCTCAGTACAGTCTTTTGGATAGACGCTTGAATGAAAAAAAATTTGGTTCATGTGAAAAGAAAGGATCCTTTTTGTTTGGGAACAATCTTTTTCTTGTCTAAAAAAATTCAAACCCACAAAATGACAACCTGCAGAGAGACCAAAGGAAAGGGAAATTGTTTAACCAGGAAAGGCACACTGAGCGAAGCTTGCTTCCAGGTGCGACCTGGGAGCACCAAGATATGTATCTTGCCCATCAGGACTCTGTTGGGTTGGTTTTGCAGTTAAATGTTGGAAAACTAACCCCTGAAATGTGTTTTTTTTACTTTATAAACCTTTTTGTGACTCACTTTGCTTTTCTGTATGGGTTTTCGCTCAAACGAAAAGGATCCCTTCATACAGAAGATGATTATGGACTTCATTTTTTTCTGCTTTTCCCAGATAAATAAATATAGCTTATACATTTTATAAAAATGTTTAACTGAAACTTAACAACTTATTGAAAATATTGTAACAATCACATTCTTACTTACTGTAGCCTGGGTGAGCATTAAGGATAGCCACAGTAGCAAAAATGGTTAAGGAAAATCAAATGTGGCTAATAAAAAAACACAATGGGCCTGATTCTCAAACCAGCCATAGATTGACACAAGCTACGCCAAACAGTAGCTTGCACCGATGGTCAGTGTGCCAGGGACCCTGCACCTGATTCCTGTATAGGAGGGGTCCCAGCGCCAAACATCGGCAGGTTAGGTAGCCACTCCTGTGCACCATGCAGACGACACAGGAAGAGTTTGGCAGAGGTGTGGCATGTGGGCATGGACCAGTGACCCACCCACAAAACAGGGACAGTCAGGATTCCTGAGGAACTGACGAGGCCACATTGCTGGAGGGGTGGAAAGGCAGCAGATGGGGGTACGGTGCCGCTCTCAGGACACCCACGGTAATGGCACTGGGCGTGCCCACTGCAGGTCCAGTAGGCAGGTGGGGCATGTCAGGGGACTGGGAGCCCACATCCCTGGTGCAATCTGCACCTAGTTGCACGTCTGTAGGCCTCTGCTGTGTGTGTCCCATGACTGTCCACTTGTCTAGCCACTAGGGCAATCCATGGTCCCACCCAGCACTGTCTGTAGGTGGCGCATGGGCTGTTAGACCACCTGTTGGTGGTCTAAGTCCTCTTGGGTCCGGCTTTGCTGTCAGAATCCAGTTTAAGGGATGGTGCAGCCTATGTCCCGCAGCCCCTAGCGCCCTGGTGTATCCCTGACCCTGGCAAACGGCCAGTCTGGCGATGAGGTCCCTGGTTTGCCACAGCCTGCCTTTCAGAATTGGGAACTTGCAATTTCTGCCAAGGTGCCCTTGCTCAATCACCTTGCTTCAGATTTGTGGTTTTAAGAATCGGCCCTATGTGACCAATGAAAGATATAGCAGTTATGTAGATAAACATCCTCCAACCAGCATTCACCCAGAAAGGCTCTCTCTTTCTTGGATAAAATCTCTGAGGATGTAGTGGTTATGCCTGTCCCTCCATAGGGCAAAGGTAACAAGAGCCCATGACTGGAATTAAGTTAGGGACCTGGCTTTCATATTCAAGAGGTTAGCACCACACTAACAATGTTAGTACCACACTAACCCAAAGTTGTGCAGTCAGATAGTGTGGGGACCATTTTTGAGGCCCCAGTATGTGGCCCTAACCCAACAGCATGGACACACAGAACATACCACAGCACCCATGCAAATGAGGGATACCATCACATACAGGCTAGCCGTGCCCATCTCTGTCTAGTTAGAAGTGGAAATAAAGAAAGCACTGGATGATCGTAGCCAGGACAGCTGCACATTCGTATTTGTGTCATTTTGAGAAAAAGACACAACTATAATACCATTCTTAAAGAAAAAAAAGAGGGCTAATTTTAATAAAAGATCAAAATATTACTCTAATTCAGACAAAAGCCGTAGGTTACTGTCAAATATATCAGTAAGAAAAGGCAGAAAGACACATTGCACAGATACAGACGAAATTGGCAATGCTTCAAATCACCCTGAGATAATTAACAGACAACTTTAGAATATTATAAAGAACTATATAAGTCAGACATCTCTACTATTTGCAAAGAGATCAAGCATTTTGAATATCCCAAAAATAAATAATCAGCAAATATTCTGGGATTTACCATTTACGGCAACAGAAATTTACAAAAGCTATTGCACAGTTAAAATCAAGGAATTGCCAGGTTTGGAATGGCCAAGGATAGTCTTCTATAAAACGTTTTGTAAAAGCTTGATACCACATTTGGTGGTTTTGTTCAATTCATTCCTAACACAAAACTCTCTGCACCAGACCCCTGCTTTCCATGAGCGATGCCCTGATTATGGTACTGTACTACCCAAAAAGGAAAAGACCCTCTCTATGTTCTTCATACTGCTCGATATTGCTGCTTAATGCAGAACACAGGATCTTTGCCAGCCTGCTGGCACAGGGGCAAGGTGCCTACCTGCAACGCTGATAACCCAAGTTTGGGAACGGATCTGGGACGCCGAGTACGGCCGGGAGAAGAATTGAGCATCCGATGACTGCTCTCTCTCCGGGAGGGAGGGGGTAGAGTTCGCAAAATGCGGACACCTAGTGGAGGCTGGGTGTACCGCGCCTGACACAAAGCAAGCTCTAGGGGCGGGCAGACGCTGGATGTCATTGCACATCCCCATCCCTACACACACGGAAAAAACAAGCTGCTGGCCACCTAGATGAAGCCCGCCCTCGGCTTCAATCACAGCCTCCAGGACAGCCTTCCGACCTATCCCATTGTCTGTGGCACCTTGAGGGTCAGTGCCGCAACCCTGCTCTGGTGGGTAAGCCAGGGGTATCAAAGTGGCACGCCCAATGTGGAGGTGGAAGCAAGGGTCTGAGACCAGGCTGAGGTTCCGGGCGGCTGGCGTGGACAAAAGAGAAAATAAAAAAAAAATTGAACACAGGATCTTTGCTAAAATATTAGCTGTGCAATTAGAAACAGTACTTCAGACAATAATTAAGGAGGACCTGTGGGCTTCGCAAAGAAAGGTGAGCACATGATAATATTAGAGATATACTGAATATTCTGAATTCAGCAAGCAACCCTAGGGCTATGACTGTGTCCCTGGCTGCAGAAAAAGCTTTTGGCAGGTGGAGTGGTCTTACTTGTTTGATATTCTAAAGCATCTGGAACAGGTGAAAAGTTTAGAAGTTGGATTAAAATCATACAAACTTCACCGAAGCTAGTATTCTAACATACAATTCAATATCAGAAAGATTTACTTGGCAGGAAGGCACTAGACAGGGGTGCCCTCTGTTACCTTTACTTGTTCACTGAATTATTTATTAGTTTATTCAGAAAGTACCTTTGAGCACAAGTGCCCATTTACAAAGGTTCCAGGGCTGGGTCAATATAATACAATATAATACGCTTACAGTAAAATGAAGCAAATTACAGGACAGAACCAAAATAGAATATTATAGTTATATGTCTAAGTTTCTCAAGATGACGAGATCAAATTGTGCACCTGTCCTGTCGTGATGCTTCTGTGTTTTGTTAATTCTCTTCTACTTTATTAATTCATTCTGCTCTTTTATTTATGATGGTTATAGAACCTCCTGCACATGTGACTATGGAGACAAAAGTAATTTCCCGTTTTAGTACGGTAATAGTTACCTGAAAATATTGTTGTTTGCTTTGCTCTTAAGGTTCCAAGTCCCCAAAACCTCTCGATGGTCTTACTGCCTTGTAATACACCCTCATCTATTTATTATTTTTATAATATGGATCCATTTTAAAAATTATGTGTTTTTCTGTGGGGCTTCTGACTGTGTGCTGTGCTGAGAGGCTGGCAAGCTCAGCTCACTCCGCCCTCGTGCATCTGTCACATTTAAATTCGGCATGTTCTGTGGCAATAACTCCTACCTTTCGCTTTTGTTGTCCTTCAGTGAATGGAGGAAGAAGCAGATATCTGGAGATAAAATAAAAAAAACAGAAAAGCGAAGAAATAGGGTGAACGTCCGCTGTTAAGGGTGTGTAACCAGCCATGTTTTAAAAGTTGTTCTGCTCACTTCACAGAGGAAAGCTGCCAATTAGGAATGCACACCATCACTTTGACTGTGCAGGAACAAGCGTGGCACCTTAGCAACTGGGTCTGTGTGGCAGGCAGAGTTGCACATCGCTGTGTCACTTCTGTGATAATACTATCGTTCAGAGCTGAAACAATAGTATTATCACCTCTGAACTATAGTATTATCAGGAAGCAACAATGGTATTGTCACTTTGGATAGTGTTGTATTACAGGATTTTTTATATGGGACAGGATGGTATTATTTGGCCATATCCATGTATTATATTATTATATCTTAAAGATCCACTAGTGGAGACAAGAATAGTGTTAAACATAGTGGAAAGATTTCAACATATCTCAGGGTGTAAGGTGAACTGGGGCAAGTCAGGACCCTTACCCTTTAACCCTCAAAACTTTAACCTGACACAACTTACAGTTACTGTTTCACTGAGGTTAAATTCTCTCACCTATCTAGGGGTGCAATTAACTAATAACATAGACAAGTTTATACAACAAAATCTGGACTGTTTGGATAAAAATATTGAATCAGATCTAAATAGGTGGCAGAATCTACCTTTGCCCATATTTGGAAGAATAAATGTATTCTAAATTGAATGTGCTACTGCACTTACATTATATTACTGTATATCTTCCAAGCAATACCTTTAATTATACCTAAATAGTATTTTCAAGGGACACTGTCATCCCTTTTAGGCCTCAAAGCATCTCCAGTTTAAAACACATTTTATGACTGTGCACATTCTGTAGAGACTGGTGATGTAGCTGGCAGTTTGAGTCTGTGTTTATTTTTAAAAGCTAAAAACAGACTACACTCCATACTGGGGTTACAATACACAAATGTGTTTGTCTACAGTCCATGCTCAAATTCCAACACATCTTTCCTGTACATAGAAACACCTAACACAGTCTAGCCACACATGATGCAGTAAGAGGAGAGGAAGCTACTGCATCATGAGCGACTGCACTCTTCCGGGTGCTTTTAATGTTCAGGACATATGTCCTAAGAGTAGATGAAGGATTTGAAGCAGAACAAGTTTGACTATAATTACACCGTTAGCGTGCATTTCAGTCCTACTAAGACAGAAACCAGATAGAACAACCAGTAAGTAAATGAATTTTAGAGAAAGTAAGCAATCATAAAATGTGGGTTTCAACTACAAAAAAATGTGATAAATTTAGGCTTGACAGTATTTCTTTTAAGACGCTTCACAGATTGTTTACTGATTTTCTATGGAAAAAGGGAGACCTAGGTTAAGAAAGGCCAAAATCTCTGCAAGTTACAATTTTATGGGGCTACAATATCCTAATTTGGAGCTATATCATCAGGCAGCATTCTTGGAGCAAATCAAGGAATGGTTTACAGAAGAACCACTACTGAAAATAGCCAAACCTCACATACAAAAAGAGATATGCTTTATTGCAAACTTGAATAAGCAGCAACTTCTTGGAAGTGGTAACAAGTTTCTGTCTACTATGCTGTGTATATGGGAAAAGTGCCAAAAGCTATATGGACAAAAGCTAGCTATAATGCAGTTACACACTTAGTGGTAATGCCTTTGGGTAGTTTTTTTTTTTTTAATCAAGATTTTGTCAAACGCTGAACATCCAAACATATTTTAAATATCGGGGTTTGTATGAGGGAAATGTCCTTAAATCATGCAATCAATTACAGACCCAATACGGATTCCATAGAAGTAATTGTTTTAGATTTTTGCAAATAAGAGATGTCTTGAAGAAACTTATCCCTAAAGACACTACTGGTTAAGAGGAACCAGTGTTTTGATTTAATAGTATATGCATACAATAGGTAGAAACTACTGTCCCAAAATATATATCTATATATATCTAGCTATCTACAGATAGGTAGCTAGATAATTGTCATATTTCATTGAATATAAGCCACCCTTGGATAGAAGCATGGGTCATCATACATTTAATAAAGCCACCCTCAAACATAAGCCACAGCTACTAATCAGAGTTGAATTCATGTCAGATTAAGCACTGTAGTGGGACCCTCTGTGGTTTTTAGCTTTGGAAATATAATCATTGTATTTCTTTTTAAATGTATGATCTTAATTGATGTTTGTTATGCTTATTTTGCTATGAAGTAGACCAATAACAATATAATTGATCAAATTCAGGATGTGTAATTTAATTACACTGCAGTTACATGTTTGTTGCATCTAACTACATCACAACTGCAATGCAGTTACCATGTAATTACACTGTAACTGCAATGTAGTTAAGGGAACATAAAGTGTCAGCAGGAAAATTACAGCAAGGGTGGAGGAAGGAACTAGGTATCCCAAATACACAATCACATTAGGACTTGATTTTCAATTTATGGAAAATATCTTTGAACAGTAGCTTTATCAAAATTGAATATCTTATCATCCTTCAGATTTATTAAATGCCCTACCTATTGAATAAATGTAACCATAATGTTTCAAATGTATAACATTAAATGCAGAAAGGACATAGGATCCTTATCTTATAGCATTATGCCCATTAATTATAAAATGCAAAACTAAATTGGGACAGATATTTTTCAGATGTAGGCTATCAAATCATGGAATTCCAAGCCAACCCAGTGGCGCAGAGGCTGGGCGCTGGACGCCTTACCTCACACCGCTGGCGACCCAAGTTCGGCCATCAGAGGCCAGCGGGGGAGAGTCTGCTGACTAGAACAGCCGAAGGCAGCTCTCCTCCTCTGGGAGGGGATCTGGTGTATCCTCGGTGCAGGTCTGCCTCCTGGTGGAGGCTGGGAGCGGAACAGCCGAGGGAGCACACAGGCATTAGGCCATAGGGTGGGTGGATGGGCTGTCACTGGGTTGGTACGCATGCGCGCCTCCACGCACATGTGTCTCTCACTCTGGGGCCCCAGGTTAACAAGGGAGAAAATGGAGGAGAAAATTCCCGGTGACTGGATGAAGCCCGATCTCCTGCAGGCACTGCTCTCGGGCGGGCATAAGGTAAGTCCCGTAATTCCGGAGTCGGAGCTGGGGAGGGCGGTTGGGCCAATGGGGGCTCCCGGGATAGGCACACAAATAAATACAAAAAAAAAAACATGGAATTCCTACCTTTGAAAGTCACTAAGCATCAATATTTATGCCAATTTAAGAGTGGTCTTAGAATGTATCAGAATGATTTTAAAATCCGTGTATGTTTTAAATTCTTGTTGTGTTGATTTCTACAACTATGCCTAGTTTTACTGTATAATTGACAAGATATTATTTATACTGACTAGGACACCTTTGAAAACAGGCACTTTTGCCTAAAGGTTACTTCCTAATAATAAACTAAATTAAAATACTTTGTCAGAAAATATTTGAATAAATTGACCAGATTCTGGGTACCAATCATTACACTGAGCCTGTTCTTTGTTTACTAGGATTTCTATTAGTCAAGGGTTGCCATACAGGAAAGTGCTGAGATTTTTACATTTGGCATTACATAATGCTATAAAATGTATATCCAGGTAATGGGAGGACCCTAATCCTATGGGACCTATGCAAGATTTATTTTAGCTGATAATACGAGACTGGAAAATACTATTATTATTCTATGTCGCATGTGATTCATTATTGGGAGATTTATGAGTACCTTCATAAAGCAATAGAAAACAATGACATTTGATTTGATTGGATGTGATATGATAAGGAGGATTTATAAGAAAATGAATCAGTTGTTCTTGTACATTTATAGGGTTAGCAATGTATTTATGATGTAGAGAATATTTTGAAAAAGGACGTAGTACAATCATATACACTTGTAATACATGTATGTATTCTCATGACCTGTACATATCTTCTTAAAAGAAAGTTATAAAAATATTGGTAATATACATAGTACTGTGCATGCTCAAAGGACGCTGGATCTCGGAAATGTACACAGCTCTGTTTGTACAGCTCTATATTCCCTGCAGCCATGCTAATTTGTTTGGGTGGGGGTGGACAAAAGAAAAATAAATATCATGGTATTGCCAAAAATACTAAAACTTAAGTCTAGAACTAACCATCCCCTTTTTCAACCCACCTCCCATTCCCCTCTCCTCGCCTCCCCATCCCTTTCCTTTCTGCATTTCAACTACCCTGATCCCCTTTCTCTAACACCCAAACTCTGCAACCCCCTTCCTCCCCTCCCCTCTACTCCACCCCTCTCTCACCTAAATCTCACTACCCAATCTCTCTCTCTCCCTACCTTGACAATGCCTCCATGCTGCACTTCTCCTAACGCACAGTAAAGAAAGGCTGCTCTAGTACTAGCAAGTCTCTATCTTAGTTCTAGTTTATTAGTCACTAGTACAGGCATACATTGTCCAATTCCTATTTCAGTTTGTTTGTTCATATTGATTTTTGCCTGCCTACTGTGCTAATGTTCACATGTCCTCCGGTCATAATTCATACTGTACCTTGTCTATGTACCATGACGTGGAACCTATGTAAAAGAGCTCCTAGCTCAAAGGTGTTAATCTGAGATTTAAATAAATAAATAAGTAAACCTTCCAAGAGCCCTTGACAACTCAGGGCAAAACATTTTTAAAACTTTGAAAAGAAATGTTAGGCATGTCAGCCTGTATGTCATATTTTGTTCTGTATTAAATATCCTGTTATATATGTATGTATTTATTTTAAAAGTTTTACCATGAAAGGCATACTGAGCTGTGAACAGCTTGTTTCCAGATGCATCCTGGATTTCTTTATAACTATCCATTACCATTAAAACAGATTCACCACCCCTAGGCTGCATTTGCTCTGGCTACTTGTCTATGCAGAGAACAGTATCTGTATGAAAACAGAGCACCAGCCCTTGTGACCCACTTAGTATTCTACTAGATCAACATCTCATAGCAAAGGCTAATTATAAGTTCTTTTCACTAAATATTTGTGGAAACACTGAATGAATACTTTTGCTCAGTGTTCACAGAAGAAAAGTGTGGGGGCTGCTACCACCATGGGCTGGGAAGGTGGGGACTGGGGAGAGGAGGTGACAGATTGAAGAATTGAGGGAGGTAGGTCCTAGTGGGACTGAGGGCACTAAGGGTAGACAAGGCACTAGGGCCAGATGGGATCCACCCAGGGTGCTGAGGGAGATGGCAGAGGTGTTGGTGGAGCTGCTGGTGGATCTATACAGCACCTCACTGGAGTCGGGATGTGTGCCACTGGACTGGAGGATGGCACATGTAGTGCCGTTACAAAGAAGCGGGCCAAGGGACAAACCGGGTAATTATTGTCCAGTAAGTCTCACCTCCATAGTGTGCAAACTCATGGAAATGATACTAAAGGAAAGACTGATGTCGTACCTGGAGGACAATGGCCTCCAGGATATGAGGCAGCATGGGTTTAATCCAGGGAAGACTTGTCAAACCAACCTGACACAATATTATGACTGAGTGACAGGTAAACTGGATAAGGTTATGTGGTGGATGTTCTTTACTTGGACTTCAGCAAGGCCTTCAATTGGTGCCTCATGGGCAGCTTGGGAGGAAGCTAACTGGTGTAGGGGTAGGGACAAAATGACAAACTGGATTACAAGCTGGCTGAGTGGGAGGCTGCAACAGGTGGTGGTAGGAGGGAGCTCTCAACTCCAAGCGGTGACAGTGGGGTGCCACAGGGCTCTGTGCTGGGACCAGTATTATTTGGGCTCTTCATATCAGACATTGCACATGGGGTGGTGAGCAAGGTAAGTCTGTTCACTGATGACACCAAAATGGGAGCAGTGGTGGATGGAGGGAGGGATGGAAGAAAAATTACTCACCTAAGTAATGTTGTTTCTTCTAATGGAGTCTTGCTATATTATGACATATGCAGTTTGTCCCAACCTTAGAACTGCTCCGAGGTGAAAGAGTTAACTTCCATGCCAGGCATGGAATCTTGTGTGGCTCGGTTGAAAAAACTCTGTCTGTTGTTCTTCAAACTGAAACTGTCAGATCTTCGAGCAAAACTCACTAAGGTTCTGTGGAAGCTGTAAACCTACACTAGCCAACTGGCTACTAAATATTAACACATTTTTCTGGTCCCAAAACCAAGACTCAAGTCAGGGATCCAAAAATAAAATAAAATACAACACCCAAACACCCCAAAAAGAGGGGTGAAAAACACAAAGGTGGGCATCATTGAGTGCCAACACTGCACTGCCCACCCACATCCCAAGAGCAGAGGTTCTGAGAGGGGCAGGCAGGGGAGGTTATAATATAGTAAGACTCCATTAGAAGAAACAACATTACTAAGGTGAGTAATTTTTCTTCAAACAACATAATTCTTGCTATATTATGACATATGCAGACTACACAGCAGTACCTCCATGGAGGAGGACAGAACCTACTTAGGAAATAGGCTCTGAAGCACAGCTGTGCCAAACCGAGCATCACTCCTAGCCTGGATGTCCAGGGAGTAATGCTTGGTGAAAGTGTACTGTTTTCCAGGTAGCTGCTTGACATATCTCTAAGATAAGGATGTCCCTGGCCGCAACTAGGGCCTGGCTGTACCTCTGGTAGAGTGAGCCTTCAGGCCTGAAGGGGAACCTTACCCAGTTTTTGATAGCAAATTGGATACAAGAGACAATCCACCTGGCAATGGATCTTTTAGTGGCAGATTTCCTTTACCAACCTCACCATAAGTGAGGAACAGTTGGAGGGAGTCAAACCTGTGACTATTGCGGCTCTATGTAGTAACTAAGGGTTCTCTTTACATCTAAACTGTGCAATCTCCTCTGCCAGAGGAGGAATGGTCAGTGAAGTACACTGGAAGAGATATAGATTAAGGTGGAAATCTGAAACCACCTTAGGCAAGAACTTCCTGTTAGTCCTGAGGACTACCTTATCTCTGTGAAAGGAGATAAAATCAGGCTCCACTGACAAAGCTTGTAATTCACTTATCGCCTGGCAGAAGTGATGGCTACTAGAAACACAGTTTTCCAAGTCAAGTACTTAAGCTCTGCTGAAGACAAAGGCTCAAAGGGGTTGCATTAGCTGAGCAATGCAAACATTAAGATCCCAGGCAGGAGCAGGGTCCCTGAATGGAGGGTTGGTGTGAAGCAATCCCTTAAAAAACTTGGAGAATACAGGGTGAGCAGAAAAGAAGAGGGCTTTCCTGCTGAAATAAAAGCAGAGACAGCTGCCAAATGCACTTTCAGGGTAGCTGGCCTCAGCTCTGAAGTATTCAGATGGACCATATAGTCCAGGACTGTAGGCAAATCAGCAGATTCTGGGAAATATGCTTTCCAGAGCACCATATGAAAAACCTTTTCCATTTAGAATTATAAGTAGCCTGGTGGAAGGCTTCCTAGAAGCTTTCAAGATATCGATACACCTTGAGAAAGGTGTAGGTCAACAACTCTAACTCCTCAAGAGCCAGGCCTTGAGGTTGAGGGATTTGAAATTGGATACCAAACTCTCCCTGGGCACAGGTTAACAGATTGTGATTCCTGGGGAGACACAGGGAAGGTGGACTGCTAAGGACAGAAGGAGTGGATACCAGGGCTGTCTGGCCCAATCTGGAGCAATCAGAATCATCTTGCAAGGTTGAGATCTGATTTTGACTAGCACCTTGAACAAGAGAGGAAGGGGAAGGCATAGAAGAACTTCCCTTCCCAATCGAGAAGGAAGGCATCCAGAGGGACTGAGCCCAACACTGGGGCCTGCAACAAAAAAGCGGAAGTTGGTGATTGTCTGGGGCTGCAAAAGATCTATCTGAGGGTGCCCCACCTGGCAAATACTAACCCCAGTACTAGGGGATCCAGTGACCATCGTGATGGCCTGGGAAATCCTGCTGAGAGCATCTGCCAGGACATTGTCCTTGCCTGGGAGGTGAACTGCCATGAGGGAGGTGTTCAGGGAATAAGCCAGAGACCACAACTTCATTGCCTCAGTGCACAAGGCCGAGACCGAGTGCCCCTTGCTTGTTGATGTACCACATTGTAGTGGTGTTGTCTGTTCTGACCTGTACCACTTTGTTCTGAACAGATGCAGAAAAAACCTGAAGTGCTAGAAAAACAGCTCTGAGTTCCAACAGATTGATGTGGAGCAGAGATTCCTGAGGGGACCACAATCCCTGGGTGGTGAGGTCGGCCATGTGAGCTCCCATCCCAAGAGGGAAGCATCTGTAGTAAGGGTCAAGGAGTGAGATTGAGGGATGAAAGGAACCCCCTGTCTCAGATTGCTCTGATCCTGCCACCACTGCAGGGCCTGGATCAGGGTTCGAGTTACTGGGATCAATTTGGTTAGAGGATCTCTCCTTTGAGACCAGAAGGCTCTCAAATGGAACTGGATGTCCCTCATCTGAAATCTTGCTCCTTGCACTACAGCTGTGGAAGCAGCCATGTGGCCAAGGAGCTGTAGAAAGTGCCTTGCTGGTCGAGAGGCCTGCAGAGTGAAGGAAGAGGCCAGAGCCACCAGGGTCTTTACTCTTTCTAGAGGAAGGAAAGCTCTGGCCTGCTTTATGTCCAGTTCTGCGCCTATGAAGGTGGTAGCTGAACAGGCTCTAGAACTGACTTTGGAAAATTGAGAAGAAAACCTAGAGATGTAAGCAGCTGCTGGGTAACCTGAAGGTGTGATTTGACTTGGTCTGGAGACTGACCCACTATGAGCCAGTCATCCAGGTAAGGAAGATGGCAATCTTTGCCTTCTTAAGTGAGCAACTGCTACTGCCAGGCATTTGGTGAATACCCTTGGGGCAGAGGTGAGGCGAAGGGCATTGCTCTGAACTGGTAATGGCCTGAGGGCAGTTTGAATCTGAGGTACTTTCGTGGGAGCTTCTGATGAGAACATGGAAGTAGGCATCCTTGAGGTCCAGGGACGCTAGCCAGTCCCTAGCCTTAGGGAGGGTAAAATAATTCCCAAGTCACCATTTTGAATTTTGGTTTTAAAAGGTGCTTGTTTAGGTATCTTAGATCCAGGATGGGCTGCATTCTCCTGTCTTTTTGGGGTAGGAAGTACCTAGAGTACAGTCCTTTGCCCTGGTGTAGGAAGGAACCCTTTCTCGGCTCTGAGAACCAGGAAGGTTGAGACTTCTGTTTCCAAAGCAAGAGCCTCTAATGGATTTGCAGGTGGAAAGGATCTGGTTCTCATCTTTGGAAATTTTTGAAGCTGAGAACAGTCCCTGCTACTACTTCCAGGACCCACTTGTCTGATGTTAAAGACTCCCAGTCCTGGACGAGTAAGCCAGCCTGCCCTCTACAGGTAATGGAGAATCGGCCCTGGGCATCCCATCAGGGTGCCTGTTTGGCAGGGGCTTTAGGCTGAGGGGTGGGAGCAGGCCTGCTCGCATCCCGTCTGCCTCTCCCTCTGAAGAACCCCTCTGGGCATAAGCTGAAGAGGAGGCGGAGGCTTGGTAAAAGGCCTGCCCCTGCCCCTGGAAAGCTGCCTCTGAGGAGTGGCTTGCTTCTCCTTGGCCTGTGCACTCCTATAAGTGGTCCTATACTCATCCATTTTCTTCATGTAATTCTCTGTCTGCTCCCAAAGAGAATTACCCACAACAGGAAAATCCATGGCCTTAGCCTGGGTATCCTGTGACAGGCTAGTACACCTAAGCCAAGCCATTCTCTGAAAAGCCACAGATGTAGCCATGACTTTTGAAGATACATCATTAGAGTCCATTGCAGCATGGAATTACACCTTGGATGCCTCAATGCCATCAGCAGCCACCTGTTCCAGCTCCTTGGCAAGCTGGCCAGGGACCTGTTTCGCTAAAGCCATAACAGTATCCCATCTGGATTTCTGGTATCTTGCAACATAGGCCATATAATTTGCCTGTCTGAGTCCCAAGGATGCTGCCATGTATTGTTTCTTTGCCATGGCATCAATCCTCCTGGAGTCCTTGTCAGGGGTGTGAAGCCAAGGGAATATTTGCCTTATCACAGGCTGCAACCTGCACTACCCAACGTGGCTGCATTGTTGTGACAGGAACTCCGTATCAGAGCCTGACAATGTGTACCTCCTATCCATCTTTTTATCCACAGGAGGTAAAGAATTAGGAGCTTTTAAAACTTTTATTGTCTGTTTCTAAAAGATTTATGTAGAGGAATAGACAATCTTCTGGACTCTGGGATATCCATCATTTCCACATAGTCAGGCTCCTCCTGTTCATCCACAGCTTCTTCCAAAGGGAGCTGGAGGTTTCGCAACTTTTTATAAAACAGAAAATGAGAGGGACTCAGAAAGCCTAGGGAGACACTCCTGAAGGTCTGTCTGGGGAGATGTCCGGTTCAATGGGCACATCAGACTTTCAAAATCACATTCACTCTCTTCATAATCCTCCTCCCCCTCCTCCGGTTCATAAAATTCCTCTATATCATATTCTTGAACCGGTGGAACTGACCGAACCGACCGTTTACCTAATGGTGCGGTTCAGAGCGGAACTGGGGAAAGCGACTGGACAATTTGGATCGCTTTGGCTATCTCTGCAGCGGTTGGAGAAGGAAATTTTGGCTCCACACCTGCTGATTTTCTAGTCCTCTTTGCTGAACTGGCTCCTCCGAGTCAGCTCTTCGTTGCCGAGGAAGTATCGCCTGGTCAGAGGGCACTCCCTCCAGTTCGGCTGGCACCGAACCGGGCTAGCCATCGGGTCAGCGACTTTTGGCCTCTCGTTCCCTGAGCCTACCAACTCTCTTATCCAGGGTAGCTGCAGGAAATTCTTGCAAATCTGGCAGTCTGCATTGAGGTGGTCAAACCTACAGACAATAAACACATGTGGTGTGTGGGTCAGCCTTGGCAAAGCTTCCCCCACAGACACTACAGTGCTGAAACCAGTGGGCCGGTTTTATTTTGGGTTTCTCAGACATAATGCCAGCCTAACCAAAAACTTGCCCTTTTCCGGCAAATCGCCAACAAGACACCCTTATTCGGTTCCCAACCGTGTCACGGTCGTGGAAAAACGTAATGAAATCCGTTTTTAGAACAGATAAGAACTGGAACCGCACTCTAAATGTAATTTAATAAGTTTTAACAACAACCTGATCGGTTCAACCGCGAACCGATAACAATGTTTGCAAGTTCCACACAGAGAATGTAAAACCTATCTATTACTTACAATACCACAGACAGAGCTTGAACCGACCGGTTGCGGTTAAAATATACAAATGCAGTTTAAAAAGCGGAAATAACACTTTTTAACCGACAAATGAACCGAGCAGTAGGAGGAATCTCCGGGGCGACTGTTCAGTGGAAGGAGTAAAGAATCTGACAGTTTCAGTTTGAAGAACAACAGACAGAGTTTTTCAACCGAGCTCTCGCTCAAGATTCCATGCCTGGCATGGAAGTTAACTCTTTCACCTCCGGAGCAGTTCTAAGGCTGGGACAAACTGCATATGTCATAATATAGCAAGACTTCATGTTGTTTGAAGCAGCTACTGGGGACCTAAGCAAGCTAGAAGAGTGGTCAGAGAGGTGGCAGCTGGGGTTCAATGCAAAGAAGTAGAGGTCGTGTACTTTGGGGTGAAGAGCCAAGAGAATACTGGCTGGGGGTTCAGCTAGGGATCATTGAGAAGGAGAAGGACTTAGGGGTAAAGGTAACAGGGACCATGAACAACGCTGTCCAGTACAGGAGAGGGGCTGCAAAAGCAAACAAAATGCTGGGGTGCATAGCAGGGAGTTTTGTCCAGGCAAAGGAGGTGATCTTGCCCGTCTACAGGTTGCTGGTAAGGCCACACTTGGAGTATTGTGTACAGTTTGGAGGCCATACCTGAGCGTGATATCAGGCTACTGGAGGGTGCAGAGGAGGGCAACGAAGATGATATGTGAATGAGCAGGAGAGACTATGAGAGCAGGCTGGGAGACCTGAATTTGTACACCCTGGAGGACAGAAGGACGGGGACATGAGAGAGACATTCAAGTATCTGGGGAATCAATAAGGATGGGGCAGACAGGGTATTTCAGCTAAGGAGGGAGGGACACCAGGGGCATGGGCTAAGAACAGAGGGAGATTTAGGAGGAAATGAGGATACACTATTTCATGGAAAGGGTGGTAGCAAAATGGAGCACACTACCAGAATGGTGGTATCATGTAAGTCTGTAAACAGCTTTAAAAGTGCATGAGGCAAGGAAGAGTGAGGGTGGGGGCGGCAGTAGGATGACAAAGGAGAGGGGTGGGGCAGCTGCAAACTAGGGGTGGTAGCTGCACACTCAACAACTAGATTGGGTGGTTTGTTTCTGCTGGCACATTCATATGTTCACATGAAAACACACATTCTTCTCACGGAAATTCAGGGGTAACTATATTGTAAACAGTAACAGGTTAATTCCATGTAGAGTATAGAATTATTACAGGATTAGTTGAAGACAAATTCATTCAAGGAACTAGTCTAACTTAACGATTACTTATACTATCCTTAGTATATTATAATTTTGATTATTTTCTGTTTATATATGTCTTGTATAATTATACTTATTGTAATATTAGTCTAATTTTGTTCTATTTGTATTCTTTTAATTAATGAAATTTAACTGATAAAAACAACAGTAACCATTTCATCTTCCATAGGAAAGCCACTCTAAGAATCAGTCATCTCGGCCACCTGGTGCACAGAGGACCAGGTACGGATGCCTTACCTCCCGTCCACGATGGCGACCGGGTTTAGGAATGGACCTGGGTTGCTCAGAAGCTTGCAGGGAGGAGAACTGAGCATCAATTGAACAGCTCTCCTCCTCGGGAGGTACTACCTGTCCCACTGCTTGCTTGCCTCCTAGAGAATTAGGTGGCAGCACTGTGGGACAGCATGGGACAGGACCCCATGCTGGGACACTGGGTTGCCTCCATAGAAGCAGAGTACACATGCATCATTGCACATGCATGAGCCCAATAGGGAAAACAAGAAGAAAAATACTCCAACTGTAGCATGGTGATGGCCCAGTCTCTCACAGGCCCTTACCGCAACTGGATGACTCGGATCCAGGGTCCTGTGGCAGGGCCACCAAGAAGTAAGTCCAACAGAAATTGGGTGATAGGGCTGGAAAGACCAGTCCAGATGGGGGCCAGTTGGAGTGCTGAAGGAGAGAAACAGATTTGTGGAGAAAAAAGAATCAGTCAACTAGTTACAGCTATTTTGTTTTATGCTTTAACTTGGCGCTTTCTGTTTTTGGCTTTCTTTTTTTTCATGAAAAGTAATCTGGAAGGTATTCCAAGATAAAAAGAAATGGAAAGGCAACAATTTATTCAACAGCTTTTAAGAACTTTTCAAGCACATAAGTGAAATCAAATCAACAACCCCGCCCCACCCTTGCAAAAGAAAAACAGCACCCACATGCCAAATGAATCTTGTTCATACAAAATGCTATGCATAATTCTGGCTGGGAAATAACTAAGAGGGTTTTAATTGCGCTGGTTGTTTGACATATGGCAGGCTTAGAGAATGACTCTGTACTATGTGGTGCATCAAGTCATAGTCCATATGCCGTTACTGTCACATTTATAATACTTGCAAAGCAGGGCTGCGATATCCAAAGTCTGATCACGGTTTATGTTAAAGACAGAGCTGTCTCCTTCATGGGCTGTTCCAGGCTTGCAATCCTGAAGATGTGTGGTGCCACTGGTTGTAAATAACAGACCACACTTTTACCTCGCTAATAACAGCAGGGGTGAAATTACATTTTCAGTCACTAGCCAGCAGGGGTTACTGTCTGGAAAAATCTATACGCCACACATATTCCACTGGCCCAACAGGCTTATTTATTAAAATGTTACCTGCAATGAGCCTGGGTTGTTGGAGGGCCAGCCGAGGAGAGGAGGAGGATTGAGCATTCCAGAAGACACTTGCCTCTTCCGGTGACAGAGGCCAGCTGACATCACTGCAATACTGCCACCTGGGTGACTACAGGTGACAGTGCAGTCAGAAACAACTTCAGGAGCGGAGGCGCCAACTGGTGCTGCACTATGCACTCTTGCGTGTGTCACATGTGCATCTGAGCCTCTGGTGCCTTGAGAGCATGGGAACCAAAAAGGAGAATACCCCAGACAGCAGCAGAATGATTACCAGCCTCCCACAGTCCCTGCACCAGAGAACTGGCCCCGTCCAGAATTTGGATCCGGTCTGCAGTGGAAGTTGGAATCTCTGCTGCCGCCGCTATGGGAGCAAGAAATAGTGGAGCAAGGTGGGGTGATGTTAAGCTCAACAGAAGTTGGGGGAATGGGACTGGGAGGCCGACATGATAGGAGCATAACGGTGACTGGGGATAAGTAGAAAAGGAAACGCTACCTCCTCCAGTACAACCCAGCAAGTCTTGTTAAATTAGATTTCGACTGGCCCCATGCAGAATCTACCAGCCTATCGCCATTGCTGGTTTTAGACCTTGCATCAAAATAAAATAATCAAACACTGTGTTCTCAGAAAAAAAAAAACAAAGGTTTTAATAGGCATGGCCACTTTCAATGGTCTCATGAGGCCATTTTTTTCTTATATGGGTCTAAATGTTTCTGTTAGCTCTACAGCAAGCACAACCCAAAAATAAAATGTAATTTTTTTAACTGTGTATCAAGGCAGAAGCTTCACTGAAATGGCAGGCGCAGGCTCCCCACTGATGCCAACCTCAGAGGACTGCGCCACATGAGCCGTGCCAGGAGCGACTAATAGAGACGAGCCGGGCAAGATTAGCATAAACTGTTTAATTATTTAATAGGCATTTGATTCTCGACTCCTTAATATATGTACCAGCTAATTAACCATTGCAGTTTACATTTGCATGCATGGAAGAGTATTTAAATACTTCCAGTGATAAATATCACTGCATCTAGGTCAGTGTAGTGTGTGTCATGCACTGCGTGTGTGTATGAATACAGTATACATAATGAGTTGCACTGGGATACAGAATTAATTTATCCGCAAATCAAGGAGTGATTTAATAACTCACACATGCTGAGTCACATGAGAGGTATGTAATGGGGTCCAATGGTGTACGATATATCCCCATCAGGGAGGGAAGAGTTGAACAACACATGAGCTGTGAGGCTGGGATCAGATTAATACAGGCTGTCAGTAACTCATAGGTAGTGGTGGGTGTTCTAGATCTCACTGGGGTTAATTAATATATATATATATATATATATATATATATATAAAATATATATTTATTCAGTATGTGGACACAAAGGGTTGACATGGAGTCTGTCACTATAGGAAAGATGGTGAAATGTCTATCCGAGCCCAAGATACCCTGATTGCAAGAAACTCCCTGCTGTTTTCAGAGAAGGAACCAGTCGCCCCTCTGATTGGTATGTGACACCATTTAAAAAAAACAAAAGATGAACACAAGTTCAATATCTTTGTGTTTAATTTGATCATCAATGCGTTTAACTGTGTTACAGGCTTGTTCTACAGAGTGTCTCAGCGGTTTGCAATCAGCTTGTGCTAATACATTTTCTGGCGAGATATGAAGCATGCGGAGATGGTGGACAGTAGAAAAAACAGGGAGGGGACACTCCAACCCCTTCATATTATATATAGGAGTGTTAAAGGGTTCTCATTAGAATGCATTTCAGTTCCAGCTGCATTATCAGAGCACACTGTACCCCCGTGGAGGAACCACGTTCACTTCCCAAGCCAACTTCCTGCACTGGGCTGATGGAGTCTAGAGAGTGATGTGGGGCAGCGCTCTCAGACTCTGGTGGAAAAAACCTCCATGCAGCATGATGCCTCCTGCGGAGAGAGCTACAGGTGGCATTTGGATGCTGTTGGTGACCCTGTGATCTCCTGTCCCTCCTAGGGCCAGCATCATGTTGGATTGGCCATTTGAGGCGGACAATGGAAGGGGATAAAACAGGGTAAAATTGAACTCCACTACTGTGTGATGCCAGGAGTCAGCCTCTGGCCACACCTGTGTCCCCCACCCCCATCACTCCAGTATCTCCCTCATCCCCTCACCTCTTCCCTCCTGACCAGGCTGCAAATTAGAGTAGATCCTGAGGCTGTAGCTGGCAGAGTCTTCCCATCCCCCGCCTGCCATGTGGGGACTTTAATCTAGAAGCAGCCCAACCAGGCAGTCTGTCCAGATACAAAGCGTGGTGAACTGTAGAGGCAGACAGGAAGGCTGTTTGATGGCTGAAATACTGGAAGAGATGAGTGATCAGGGTAGGTAAAGAAGAGATTATGAAGAAAAAAAAACAAGCATCTGTCAATGCCAAATGTTTGCTTGCTGGCATTGGTAGTGTAGGAGTTACAGAGCTGCATAATAGGAATGGCAGTGAAGTACTGAACTGAAACCAACCCATCACCACCCTGCAGATAGTGACAGGCATTGGGGTGTGCCTTTGGGTACGTCAGGCATAACACCATGCAATTTCACCACACCCTACCCTGCAGACACCAAGTGTCACGGTGCACCTTAGGGTCTTTGGCCCTTATGCTCACCCCATTCCATCAGGAAATACGGTGAGATGGGTGAAGTATAGGTGAATGGGGTGAACTCTGGGTCCGAAGAGTCCAAGGCACACCTCGATGTCTGTCACTGGCTGCAGTGTGTGGGTGGGGGTGGAATGGTATGAGCACTGCAGGTGACAATCCCCAGTCACAGCCCTGATGCCTGTCATTCTCTACAGTGTGGGGCATTATGGTCAGAAACTGTAACGCCTCAGGCGTTTGTTGGTATTTTCATTCCAAATTTTCAACATGTTTTTTGTGACCCCCACCTCATGAACAGTGGCACTATCAGTTTGTTAGCCAGCTGCTTTTGCACAGCGACTATGGCCTTTGGCACCACAGGTGCAAAACACATTCGAACAGGATGTGAAAAATGACAGCTGTACTGTTCATGGGGAGGTGTAAAAATGGCAATGTTAAAATCTGCAGTGAAAATATAAAAAAAATGGTGAAGTCCTGGCGTGCGTAGAAATTGTGCAACGACACCCGTAATGTAATTATTTTGGGGATTTTTTACAGCAGATTGTCAACACAGGCATTTTGGGACTCACATCATGAACTGTGTCACTGTGATTTTCTTTATCTGTCCCAAACAATGATTTCCCACAGCGACCACGCATTTTTTGCGCTGAAAGTGTGAAAACACATTTTAGCCATGTTGTGAAAATGACAGCTGTACTGTTCATAAGGAAGTGTGGAAAATGCTACTGGTGAATATCTGGACTGAAAATATTACAAATTCATGAACTTACGAGGAAACTGCTAATGCTCACTCGTAACACAGTCATTTATGGACTTTTGTCACCAAATTTTCAACATAACCATTTCAAGACCTCTGCTCATGAACAGTGTCTGTGATTTTCTTAATCTGTCCCAAATGTTGCTTTCGCAGACTGCACCATTGTGCGTTACATGTCTTGAACGCATTTTAGGCGAGATGTGAAAAATGGCAGTTGTACTGCTCATAAAGGAAATGTGGTAAAATGGCAATGTTGAAAATCTGGCATACAATATTAAAAATTTGCAAACTTGCGGCGTGCGTAGAAACTGCTATAACGTGCGCTCCTAAAACAGTCATTTTGGGAATTTTTCACCAAATTTTCAACATAGCCATTTTAAGACCTTAATGACCTCTTGCTCATGCACAGTGTCACTGGGATTTTCTTAATCTGTCCCAAACATTGATTGCAGACACCGACTGCGCCATTGTCGCTACATGCATGGAAATGCATTTGGGTGACATGTAAAAATGACAGCTGTACTACTCATATGGAAGTGTGGTAAAATGGCAATGTTGAAAATCTGGATTGCAAATATTAAAGTGTAAGCTACAGCGTGCATAGGAACTACTGCTATGCCTTTCATCAAGATCATTTTAGAATTTTTCACCAGATTTGCAACATAGGCTTTTGAGAGCCATCTTATGAACACTGGCACTGTTGTTTCGTTAATGGTCCCAAAAGTGATTTTGTGCAGTCACCGTGAAATCACCCTTTGGGCCCGATTAACGCCATGACAGTTCAGAATTCATGAGGAGGGGTCCCAAAAATCCCATGTTGAAAATTTGGTGCCAAAATTCCAAAAACGCCTGAGATATGCATCAAAGTTAAAAAAAAAAACTATTTATGGCATTATACAGCTTACCGGCATTTCCTCAGTTCGCATCGGCTTTGAAGAGTGCAGACGTGTTCCTGGTTCCCTGATCATCGCGCTGGACTCTGGAGGTAAGTAGGGGTGAGGTGGTGGTGGTGTGGGAGAGCAGAATGCGCAGAGGGTGGGCGCAGGTGGTCAGGAGACTGCCGAGGAACTTTTTGTTTACGAGGTTTGTTTCTTTTAGGAAGGCAGCCGGGACGTTTGCCACATGCAGCTGGAAGGCTGTTTGGGCGGGGGCCTGGAGCTGACAGGGGATTAGGCACCCCGTCGGCCATAACAATTTTTGCCACGCTGGGTGGGCTCCCAGCGTGGCATCTAAACTTTTAGAGGGCACAGCAGAGCCGACAGAGATTAGGCACCCGTCACCATACAGTGTGTGCAAGGGCGCATGAGCACGCAATATGTGTATGCGCGGTGTGGGGGATCGCTGCTCACTGAAGCGAGCTCTCCTTTCAACTGTATGGCACTGCATTTTCAACTGCTGTCAGACAGCTGTAGCATTCATTGGAGAACTGCGGCCGCGCCTGCAAACACGCTGACTGAATTGGAAGGCGGGTGCCAAACCTCGAAAACTCGGATGATGGCACTATGCTTCTTTCACATCGTGCAAGCAAACATAAAAATCACCCAGGAATGCCATCTCAAGAGAATTTTAGGAGAGGGGTGGTGGTGGGAGAAAAGACAAAAATAAATCTTGGGGAGCACTAAACTATCATTTTACAGCCTTTCTCATCACAAAAGCCCTATATGGATGCAAACTGGGAGGGCTACCACTAGTGGATCTAGTTCTGTAGGGATGTAGCAACTGCTACCCCTTACACCAGCAAACTGTAGCTGTTTTAGCATATCTGTGCTTTAATGGGAACATTTTGCATTTGGGGTAGAAATGCTACCCTTGACAAAACTGCTATCCCTTTAAAAAATACAGATCTGCTCCTGGGGACACATAACCCTCTCCATATCCTAAGGGTATGAAACCCTGGGAATGCATGTTACATGTAGCTGCCTTGCAGCAAACTAATTAGGAGACAGATTTGGGAATTCTATCACAGAAAGATATACTATATGCTTTTCTTGTATTAATTTTATCACTACATTGTAAGTTTGCATCCCCAGGAGACATCTGAAATTAGCCATTACCAACTCAGTATGCCTTTCCAAGTAAAACTTTCAAAATAAATTAACCCTGTAAACAGGAGTCTAACCATGGCTTAAATAAAAAGACAAATCTATAAGCCTCCTATGCAGGGGAGGAAGAGGATAGACACTTTGTAGAGTCAGTAGCGAGGATGGCACGGAAGGAAATTGTGCTAGTTGGGACTAAACCTTCCGGACATCAACTGGGAGGCCCTGACAGCAATCTCCGCAAGGATCAGGGGCATCTTAGAAGCTCTTCAGGGCATATTCCTGCAACAAAGGGTCAGTGAGCCCAATAGGGGTGTAAACCTGTTGGATGTGATCCTCACAAATGGGGACAGTGTGAAGGAGGTGGAGGTGGGGAAGAGCTTGGGACCAGTGACCACAGGGCTGTCAGGTTCAGGGTGAGGCGGGCAGGAGAGGTTAGGACAAGAACCAAGGTAATGGACTTCAGAAAGGCTGACTTTCATGGAATGAGGAAGGTAGTTGGGGAAGAAATGTTGAGGATAGGGGATGTGCAGGGGCGGAGGAATTATGGGCAGCCATCAAGAGAGGGGTATTTAAAGCCATGGACTCATGTATAAGAAGGGTAAGAAAGAACAGAAGACAGAAAAGACCTCTATGGTTCACTAGAGAGGTGGAGTTAGGGTTCAGGAAGAAGACTAGAGCATTCAAGAGGTACAGGAGGACACAAAAGGATGAGGACAGGGAAATCTACAGGGGAAAAAGAAAGGAGACTGGGCAAAGATAAGGAGGGCTAAGGAGGCCACTGAGGAGAGGATAGTGAAGCAGGCAAGGAGGGGGACAAAACCTTCTTTAGGTACATTAGAGAAGGAGGAGGAGGCACAGCATGGGATTGGAAAGATAAGGGGAAAGTGGAACAATACTGGAAGGGGACTTTGAAAAAGCAGAGGCATTAAACAGCTATTTGCCTCAATCTTCATGGAGGAAAGGGAGGTAGGGACCAGGATGGGGTGGGAGGGTGACAGCCACAGGCAGGTGACTGTGGCAGAATTCACTGCTGAAGGAGTAAGGGAAGAGCTGGGTAGACTTAGGATAGACAAGGCAATGGGGTCTGATGGAATACACCCAAGGGTTCTCAAGGAGGTGAAGGATGAACTGGCGCCGCATCTAGCGAGGCTGTTTAACTTGTCCTTGGCCACAGGGGTGGTGCCAATGGACTGGAAGAGGGCAGAGGTGGTCGCACTACATGGGGGCGGAAGGACGAGGTCAAAAACTACCGTCCTATTAGTCATACCTCGGTGGTGGGAAGGTAATGGAAACACTACTTAAGATCAGGTTGATAGAATACTTGAGATCAATGGCATGCAGGATGACAGGCAGCATGGCTTCACCAAGGGAAGGTCCTGTCAGACTAACCTGATAAGAGTTTTTGATGGGGTGACACAGATAGTGGACCAGGGAGGAGCAGTGGATGTGGCCTATCTGGATTTCAATAAGGACTTGATACCATTCCATGGTGGAATGGTACATAAACTGGACAGACTGGGGTGGACAACAGGATCACCAGGTGGGTGCAAAACTGGTTGAAGGAAGGAGTCAGGCTGGTGGTAAATGGGACACATTCCAGGGAGCGGGCAGTGACCAGTGGGGGTGCACAGGGGTCAGTGCTAGGACCAATACTCTTAACATCTATGTTAGTGACCTAGCGGAGGGTCTGGAGGGACGGGTGTGCCTGTGCAGGCGTACAAAGGTCTGCAATAGGGTGGATTCACCTAGTGGGGTGAAAGCCATGAGGCGGGACCTGGAGGTGGTCTGACACCTGGAAATTGAAGTTTAATACACAAAAGTGCTAGCTGATGCACCTGGGGGAAGAACAGGAGAGAAACTTACTCCCTGGGGGGTTAGTGATTAAGGAGAAGGAAACAGAAAGGGACCTGGGGATTATGGTATCAGTGACCTCAAGGTGGCAGCCAGTGGCAGGGCGGTGGGAAAGGCAATGGAATGTTGGCCTGCACTGCGAGGGGTTTTAATAGCAGGAAGAGTGAGGTGCTAATGCCATTATATAGAACCATGGTTAGGCGCATCTGGAGTACAGAGTGCAGTTCTGGAGGTCTCAACTACGAAGAGATGTTGAGCTGATGGAGAGGGTGTGGAGAAGAGGCAGCCAAAATGGTACAAGGGATGCAGGATGTACCCTATGAGAGAAGATTGAGAGGATGAATTTGTACCCTCTGGAGACTAGGAGGAGAGGGGGACATGATTGAGACCTTTAAGTATCTGAAGGGAATAAATAAGGTGAGGTAACAGCTTGTTCAAATTGAAGAAGGAGTGAACACGAGGGACATGGCCTCAAACTGGAAGGTGGGCAATACAGAGGTAATGTCAGAGGGCAGTTTTTCACGGAGAGGGTGGTGGAGGCCTGGAACAAGCTGCGGAGGAGGTAGTGCAGCTGAAATGGTGGAGGGTTCAAGAGGGCTTGGGATTGATTTAAGGGGTTGGGAAAAGAGGTGGGAAGCATAACAGAAGGGAGGTAGGGTGATGGGCAGACTAGATGGGCCGTGGTGCCTTTCTCTGCCGTCACATTTCTGTGTCTGTGTGTAATGCACTCTGTTATATTAGTAGAGAATACAATACAAGCAAAAAAGGTAGAATTATATAAGGAGTAAGACACAACAGAGGAGGTATTATGCTATGGTAATATACTGACTGGTGGGTTAGCCACAAGAGAATATTTTGATAGCATGATACCCAAACTTTTAGTACATTTTTCCACTTATGAAATGTGGTGCCTTTTAAGAATTGGGTTGAAATGTGTTGCCCTTTTAGGATTGAGTCACTTTTAGAATTGAGTCCAGTTCAGAAGCAGTTGGTAGCACATCTGCCTCTTGGTCAGAAGGTCATAGGTTCTAGTTCCACACCTCCACCTGGGCTCATACCATAAACGCTGGCACCTGAGAGCATTACTATGGGAGTGCTGAACTGTTGGGGGGCATCCTTCTGATGAAACAAACTGAGATCCCTTCTGCCCATCTCTGGTGCTATTCTGGTGGATATCGAGGTAGAAGAAAAGAACCCATGGCACTTTCCACAATAGTAAGGATTCCCCTGGCATCCTGGCCAAAATTCCTTTTAACAGAAAACTAATCAATGCAGTTATCCAAGGCTGTGTGTGGGTGTGGATGTGTGAAATGGCTGCCACTACATGTTCACAGTCACTTTACAACCAGATTCAATTGCTTGTAAAGCACTTTGGGATCCACAATGTGCATGAAAAGTGCTATACAAATGATAGTTCTTTTTAAGGATGCTGCAGCTGGAGGGGGTCCAGTACTGTAGTTAGTGTGCTGCAACCCTTTTAAGAAACCTGGTTCCAGGAGAGGGCAGTCTGTAGGTGATCAGATCACTCCATGTTATGTTGTTTCAGGCAAGAAAGAAGCAGTGAAGTGAAGTGATTTTAGGCAGGGATTTTTTCTATTTCTGCAGTATTTATAGCAGTGGGGTTGTAGCTTTAGAATGTTTGGGTGTATTAGTACTGTTGGATGTATGGGTGTCTGGCTTGTGGAATTCCTGTGTCTGTGAAGGTTTGATATGTTCAGATCTGTTGTGCATTTGGCATTACACTATTGTTCTGTTTTGAATGGGAGCATCATGATATAGATGAGTGTTTTACAATATATCGTTCAGTGTTGCTGTGTATGGTAGTGATGTCAGAATCCTACTGTACCCGCAGTAGTGATGTCAGAATGCTGCTGTACCACGGCAGTGATGTCAGACTCCTGCTGTACCACGGCAGTGATGTCAGACTCCTGCTGCTACATTAGTGATGTCGGGATCCTGCTGCACCCGGCGGTGATGTCAGGATCCTGCTGCACCAGGCGGTGATGTCAGGATCCTGCTGTACCACGGCGGTGATGTCAGGATCCTGCTGTACCACGGCGGTGTTGTCAGGATCCTGCTGTACCACGCGGTGATGTCAGGATCCTGCTGTACCACGGCGGTGTTGTCAGGATCCTGCTGTACCGCGGCGGTGTTGTCGGATCCTGCTGTACCACGGCGGTGTTGTCAGGATCCTGCTGTACCACGCGGTGATGTCAGGATCCTGCTGTACCACAGTAGTGATGTCAGACTCTGGCTGTACCACAGTAGTGATGTCAGAATCCTGCTGTACCACAGCAGTGTCAGAATCCTGCTGTACCATGGTAGTGATGTCAAAATCCTGCTGTACCACAGTAGTGATGTCAGAATCCTACTTTACAGCAGTGAAGTCAGAATCCTACTATACCACAGTAGTGATGTCAGAATCCTACTTTACCATGGTAGTGATGGCAGAATCCTGCTGTGCCATGATAGTGATGTCAGAATCCTTCTGTACCAGTAGTGATGTCAGAAACCTGCTATACCACAGTAGTGATGTCAGAATCCTACTTTACCATGGTAGTGATGGCAGAATCCTGCTGTATGATAGTGATGTCAGAATCCTGCTGTACCAGTAGTGATGTCAGAATCCTGCTATACCACAGTAGTGATGTCAGAATCCTACTTTACCATGGTAGTGATGGAGAATCCTGCTGTGCCATGATAGTGATGTCAGAATCCTGCTGTACCAGTAGTGATGTCAGAATCCTACTTTACCACAGTAGTGATGTCAGAATCCTGCTGGACCATAGTAGTGTTGTCAGAATCTGCTGTACCACAGTGGTGATGTCAGAATCCTGCTGTACCACAGTAGTGATGTCAGAATCTACTTTACCACAGTAGTGCTGTCAGAATCCTACTTACCATGGTAGTGATGGCAGAATCCTGCTATACCACGGTAGTGATGTCAGAATCCTACTTTACTTCCCACATTAGTGATGTTAGAATCCTGCTGCACCACAGTAGTGATGTCAGAATCCTACTTTACCACAGTAGTGATGTCAGAATTCTGCAGTACCACAGCAGTGATGTCAGGATCCTTCTGTACCACAGTGGTGATGCCAGAATCCTGCTGTACCACAGTAGTGATGTCAGACTATGGCTGTACCACAGTAGTGATATCAGAATCCTACTGTGCCACAGCAGTGATGTCAGAATCCTGCTGCACCACAGCAGTGATGTCAGAATCCTTCTGTACCACAGTGGTGATGCCAGAATCCTGCTGTACCACAGTAGTGATGTCAGACTATGGCTGTACCACAGTAGTGATATCAGAATCCTACTGTGCCACAGCAGTGATGTCAGAATCCTGCTGCATCATAGCAGTGATGTCAGAATCCTGCTGCACCACAGCAGTGATGTCAGAATCCTGCTGCACCACAGTAGTGATGTCAGAATCCTGCTGCACCACAGTAGTGATATCAGAATCCTGCTGCACCACAGTAGTGATGTCAGAATCCTGCTGCACCACAGTAATGATATCAGAATCTACTTTACCACAGTAGCGATGTTAGAATCCTGCTGCACCACAGTAGTGATGTCAGAATCCTACTTTACCACAGTAGTGATGTCGAAATTCTGCTGTACCACAGCGGTGATGTCAGGATCCTTCTGTACCACAGTGGCGATGTCAGAATCTGCTACACCACAGCAGTGATGTCAGAATCCTGCTGCACCACAGCAGTGATGTCAGAATCCTGCTGCACCACAGCAGCGATGTGAGAATCCTGCTGAACCACAGCAGTGATGTCAGAATCCTGTTGTACCACAGTGGCGATGCCAGAATCCTGCTGTACCACAGTAGCGATGTCAGACTATGGCTGTACCACAGCAGCGATGTGAGAATCCTGCTGAACCACAGCAGTGATGTCAGAATCCTGCTGTACCACAGTAGCGATGTCACTACTGAGGCACAGCAGCATAGAACTTCATGTCTATTACAATTACTCATGCTTACTTACTTTGCAGGTTCCTCAAAACAAAGATATCTGCAAAGCTGAAAAACTGCCTGTTAATTACTAGAAATGTTGCCTGTTCGTGTTGTTATTACTTAACTGCCATTAGATGATTTTAATCTTACCCTGTTTGCTGTTTTCTGTTTATCTGACCACCGTTCAAGACAGAGTTAGAAAAAGGTAAATACTAAAGAAAATAATGTATTGGCACCCATACACAGCATTGCAAATGTTTCCATCTCAGAGTAATATGATATTATAGAAACCCCTTGAAGGTGACAGGGAATTATTTTTGCACGGTTAACGGTTCTCCCATTTCCTTTTCTACGGAGTCATGTGTCCTATATGCTTTAACCAATTTTTGAAAAATAATCTATCTTTAGGGTACCCTGAGAGCTACACAGAGTTCCACTCTCCTGAATACCTACTGCTCTTTCACGTTCACAAATTTTAAAGCATTCCACGACATTAGTTATACCATTTTAGGCTAGGCATCTGCATGGCCTGGAATGGTGTCACTGATGTTATAGAACGTTCAGGCAGTATGAAAAGAGAACAGCAACTACTGAGGAGAGAAGGATTAAGGGTACTTGCAAGGGCAAACAAATTACTAATTTCACAAAAAAGTCAAACATATCAAAATATTGGACGCACAATAAAGGACAACAGGAGGGCACCCAGAGGTATAAAACACGTTTCCTATCACCTTTAAGCTAGCTCTAGATGTCAATGATATCATCATGGCAATGATGCATACTCACCCTGTGGAAAAGAGCCTTGTTATGTATGGTTGCCCATACATAATTCTATGTGTTTGATTTGGCTACTTATTCTTTGTTCTTTCAGTTGAATTTCTTTAATCAATATATTTTTATTAATGTTATAATTACTCAAACAATTACATCTATATAAAATATAATATATATAACAGTCTCAAAGAAATATACAAAAATATCATAAATGATGCTTTACATTACCTCTACATTACTTACTTACAAGTAATTTAAAATCCCAGATTTATCAGAATATTCCTATAAGATGAAATAATAACATGCTTATATTGCTAATTACCATTCAGTAACATTAAATGTTCAGTTGAATTTTTTGGTGTGGGTCTTTGCAATCTTTGATTTGTGAGTGATTCTGAAGTAATTATGTCTAGAGAGGGTCACAATGTTTGTGTTTTATGGGTGATTTGGATTCATTTGGTCAGTCGGAAGGGTCTTGTATGGTAATTTTTGTCATCTGGGTATATCTGGTTTACATAATGATATTGGACCCAAAAGGGCTCTTTCTCAGCTGACACACCTCTAGCCAGACATCATATATAGGGTAAGATACCACCATGTGACCAGGTTTTGACCAGTCAGCAGGCAGGAATGACTAAAGACCATTTTGTATTACTTTATAAGGTCCTGGTAAGACACTGCTTGAGGTGCAGTGGGGCATTGTTGCCTATGAGATGGGTGCCCATACACAATGAGCCTGTGTTTCCATCGAGGGGTTGAGATACCAGCATATGAATTTTGAGAGCAAAGCTCAAGAGGTCCATGCTTGTATCTCAACCCGAGATGGAAATGGCAGTTGAGTATGGGTGTCCTATACGTTATTATAATATATGGTTCCCAAAATACAAAGAAAAGGTTATATCAATGTTTATGGTTTACAAGGTTTCATACCTTGTATTCATAGTCCTAGTTGCTGTTGGGAGCTCCGTCTGCTCTGCAGTCTGTTGGTGTGGTCTCGTTGCAGTCTGACCCTTCAAAGATTTGCAGACTTGATTTAAAACAAAAATGTAAAACTGATACGGTTTGGAAACATGGAGCCAACTACAGCAGTCCGTGTTCATACCGCCTCTGTGAACTGCTTCGTAAATGGTGCCACCATGTTTGTTTTTTGAAGAGGTCTGTTTGCTCCAATAAGGTGGTGAGGAGTGGCAGCTCTGATGAATATTCACTATGGAATGTGCACAATAACTTTTAGAATTGTACAACAACATTTCAGCAGCTTCTGATTTTCATACATCATCAGTCCAAACCATATATATGGGATATGCAATGCCCTCATCGAAAATATCTCTGATATTTTCCCAGAGTCTGATTTGACCTTGACATCATGAGTGGCGAAGCCACGGTGATACTCATCCGATCAAACTGCTTTCGAAGAAAATATCTAGAGATATTGATGAAAATAACATTATGTCAATATATGGAAACTTTTTTTATCGGTGTAATTTTCATTTTAAAAATAGGTATGTCTTTATTTATTTTTGTTTCCGGATGACTGAGCGTTGTGTTCCGTGAAACTGAACTTTTGCATCAGGATGCTGTGCCGTTGTGCTGCTGGGGAGAGTGGGAAGAGTAAAAAGAGACAGTTGGTTGCTTTTTTGTGCACTGAGGTTTGAAAGAAATGAATGTTTTGTGAGGCTAAAAGTTTTTTTTAAATATTTGAAGTGAAAGAACATAGGTGGGGAGACAATGAAAATAATTTAGAGTATTTTGTCTGGTATTTTGGACCTTTAGGAGAAACTGTAATTAGTGTTGTGTAAAGCTGAAAGTTTTTTTTTTTAAATAAGTTACAGTGAAAAGAATAGGGGAGAAAATGAAACTGTTCGTGTGTTGCTGGAGAGAAATGAAACTGCCAGTGGGAGCTGGAATGCTAGTGAGCAGGTGCATTCCAATTGTGCTGCTCATGCAGCAAGCTCCCACCAATCAAAACCTTTGTGAGCAGTTGTGCTGAAGTGCAGATAGTGCCTGATTATTACTTACAGTGAGGATAAATGACCTACAGTGAGGATAAATGTGATATTCTCACTGTAGGTCTGACTCAACAAAAATACTGCTGTTATTTGCCACTTTTTATTCTCACTCCCATTGCAAATATATATATATATATATATATATACACACACACACACACACACACACACACACACATAATGGGGTAGTGGTAAATGAATGTGATAAATTATGTTATTTTCACCAGGGTGTGATAAATGTAAGACCTGACATTTATCACACCCGTACTTCCTTTATACACATACAAAACCGCAAAATGGTACATTTTGCAACAATGAGGCCCCATTGTATATATCGGATACATGATGGGCACTCGTGTGATATGGGAAATATGTTCAGTCGTGTGCAGTGACCTCTGAAACCTCACTGTAACCGCCGCCACTCATGAGTATTCAGCGGTCACTCTATAGGAGTGAAGACATTTTCCATATCATACTGCCCATCATGTATCCCCTATATATGTAATGCCTGTAAGGATAACAAATGTCAGATATTAGCAATATTGTCAATGTGGTCAGACCTACAGTGAGAATATCGCATGTATCCTCACTGTAGGTCATTTATCCACACAGTAGGTCCATCACAGGCAGATACTGCACTTAACCACAGCTCACTATCACAGCTCCGAATTCACCCATGCATCAGCTCCACCTCTAAACCTCTTCAGTGTGAAACCGGCATTCACACTGACAGGGTCACTTTATTATTTGTTTTTTTTGTTTTTGTTTTTACATTTTCACTGCTGTTTAAAAACACTCCCAACAGAATTTTTTGTACAAAATACCCTCAGACCCTTCTCAACAACACAGCACTACAGACCAATGCCTCCCTCCTTCCCAGCCCCGACTGCCAACCAGTCTACCTCTGACCAGCTCACAGTACCTCTGCTAACCAGCAACAAGCTCCTCTACTGGGCAGAAGGAACCACAACCAACTGCTCCTCGAGAGTGGTATTCTCATCACCGACACTGCTGCCGAGAACAACAAGCGGTCAACTACAGTAGATAACATACTGTACTTCAAAAAGCAGGATGGACTAGATAATACAGTTCCAATTAATTTACTTACAAAAGAATAAATAAAAATAAAAAACTATGGCATGGCAACCTGGCTCCCTTGCTAAGCAAGAGCTGCCGCCACCATGTTTTCAAAACTGTTTGGCCCAGCCACATACATAATGGGACCTAATTAAATGCTAATTAAATCAGAGTGGCTCAGTTGGTAGCACATCCGCCTCTGGACCAGAAGGTCGTGGGTTCTCGTCCCCACACCAGGATTGGACTTGCACCTAAAAAATTGCTGGCATCCGGTGCAGTATTGGGGGTGCTGTACTGCTGGGGTGCTGTCCTTCGGATGAGGCGTTAAACCAAGGTCCCTTCTGCCCATCCTGGTGTTGTCCTGGTGGGTGTCCAGGTGGAAGTAAAGAACCCAGGGCACTCTTCGCAAAGAGCAGGGAACATTCCCGTGTCCTGGCCAACATTCCCTTCCCATAAACCGTTCATGCAATTATCCAGGCTGTGTGTGGGTGATGATGTGCAATATGGCCAACCACACATTCAGTCACTTCACTACCAGTCTAGCATTACTTGTAAAGCGCTCTGGATGTATGAAAAGTGCTATATAAATGCTGATTCTTCTTCTTCTTCTGCTTAGGAAACAGAGGGCTGTTGTAACCCTAGCTGCCACGCTAGTGTCCCTATAAAGCATAACAAAATAAAATCCTCTATGCTATATAATTAAAAACTTAAAAGTACACCCAAAAACAAATAACTAGGCAGTACATAAATGAAATCTGCCATGGCATGACTAGAAATATCAGGGATATTCCCCTCATGCACTTGGACCTTATGATGTCACTTGGTGGTTCCACCACTACGACGCCTTAAGGTGAAAGTGCATGCGGGAGAAATATCACTGATATTGCTAGTCGTGCCATGCCATAGCCTATATTTATATATTATATATATATATATATATTTTTTTCAACAAATGCTGCCAGAGCTATTAAAGTGCAAAGTTATTAAATCCAACACACTAATCAACTATAGGGGCACTACCGCACCCTATAATTTTAATGTGTAAGAAAATTCCTACATAGAACTAGGTAGAAATGTAAAGAGGAGGAGAAGCAGGCATCAGGCAGCTATCTAGTGAAAGAGATGTCACACTTGATCTGACTGGATCTCCACCATAACCAAGATGCCCCACTGGTTCTGCACCGTAACAGAGCTGCCCCACTGAATCTCGTCATTTCAAAGGATACCTTTCCTTTTCCTCTTACAGCTGTACCTCTAACACTCTACTTAGAAACCAGGACTCTGCAACACAGCAGTGCCAGCAACCATGGTGGTGGTGGTGGTGTAATTTATTTCGTCTGTCGTAGCGTATAAAATGTACACTATCAAAGGAATAAAGTAGCAACACAGACTGTACTCTAACCATGTGATGTCCTCACTGCTGGCAGCAGCTGTGCCATCCAGACTGTGAAACCATGCAGAATGGAATATGCGGTGGATATCTCAGGAGGAAACTTTGGAAGAACATAATTTTAGACAGAGTTCCACTGATAATTTCTTGTAAGTCTCTTTATTTAGCTTTTACTTTTTATAACTAGGCATGTTAATACTAAAACAGGATTGCTGCCTTTTCCACTTCCTCTGCACTGGCTGTGTGTCTATTCCTGACATCATAATACTCTGTTTATGTCACCATAATCATTTCCACAGCAATCAGTTGTGATGTCAGAAGCAGAGGCTTGTAATGTCAGGTTTAGACAAGCAGCAAGAGCATGTGAAGTCTAGGGATGGCAATTCCATTTTCTGGTTAATCTGCAGAGTTATAAAGACAAAATAGGCTAATACAGAACAATGACATTAAATATAAGCTGAAAAGTTTCCCTGGGATGTCAGGGTCACTTTAAAAAATGAGAGCTCCAGATCCAAACTGTTCAAAAGATGAGCAATTTCTGTAGACCCAAAAGTGCAATATGCAAGCTGAGCTCCACCCTTCCCCCCTCAGTCACTCTTAAGAGTCCATCCCATTTGGTGCCTATAGCAAAATCCTGGTGCAAGAGGGACCCCAAGCATATTCCCCACCTAAATGGGAGGAGGGAAGGAAGGAAATATGGTTTTATGTAATTCTTCATACACGCAATATTACAAAATTCTTTGCAAGATATGAACAGATGTAGCAGCCACTGTGCGTGCACTGAAAGATTAAATGAGACTGAAGGCGGGTATGGAACACTCAGAGAGGTGGTGTACAGTGGGGAGAGGAGGCTAAGTACAGGGAGCTCTGTGTCATGCAGTGAGCAAATGGCAGTTGTGGGATTCAGACTCAGGTCTACAGATTGACAGTTCCGTGCACTAATCACCAGGCTACACTGTCTCTCTAGGCTGCTAGTGAAAGGGTTAATAAATGCAAAGTGAAAATAAGTCATGTAGGCAGTAAATCTAAATGGGGACTCATCTCTTTAAGGAGAAAGATAAACAAGTATTTCCTTCCAAGCTACTAATATTGTATTATCAATAACGAGTGATAAAGATTTGTTAAGAATGGTTGGTATCAGCTGAGCCTTGGGATTCCTGAATGAGAAAAAGAGGTGGTGTGGCAATTTTAAAAAGCGGGTACACTGTCCAAAAAGCAAAGCACACTAGTGTTTTTGTTTCTGCTCCCAAATGATCTAGCCTGTTCCCCTTTGGCCTGCACTCCCATCCCTGTTACCCTGCCTGCCATCTCCAGGATTTAGCTTCAGCTCTTCACGGCACAGGGTGTTACCATGGTGAGGCCTTTGGGAGTAGATACACACAGGCATGTTACCATGGTGAGGCCTTTGGGGTGGATACACAGGCGTGTTACCATGGTGAGGCCTTTGTGGGTGGATACAATCCCCCGTTGGTGACTGAATCCACTTATGGAGCTGGAGCCTGTAACAGGGCTGGCGAGGTGCAGGTTCCATCCTGATCCTGACTGGCGGTTTCCTCGTTGTTCTTCCCTTGACTCCAGCAGCGTGAATGCATATTACCCACGTGCACGTACGCGGGTGCAGAGCCAGGCGACTCACCTTCCACTGCAGCGTCGCGCGTGCTGCATCACCTGTGCTACTACAGGAAGCACTAGAGAAGCAGAATTGCACCCCAAGAGAGGCAAGCATCCACCAGGATGCTCAAATCCTTCGCTCCTGCTGGCCCTCGACTCAAGCTTGTTCTAGAATCCAGGTTGCCAGCATCATGGGAAGTGGCATTACCAGTCTGACCAGCTGGCAAAGCAAAGAATACTGGTTAGAGCTAGCAATACAATTAATATTCAGGACAAATAGACAGATACTGCCTGTTTTACAAATGCAAATAGCACACTTAAATAATTGGGTTGACCACATAAAGTAGCATTCGACCTGTGCTGAGGCTCAGTGACACACTTATGACTACTACTGATCATTACGTGAATGCACATCTTATCGACTGAGCGACACATTTTATTGATAACTCACAGACCCTTGGCTTGTGCCATTATTAATGACAGAAACAAGTCTAAAATACAAAAATATATTTTAAGTAAACATGAATGTGCAGGTAACTGCAAATACCACACATCAGCCCCTGCAAAACCCCAATACTAATTAGCCCTGAGAAGACTGTAGGCGTATATATATATTGGCCCCAATATTCAAATTGCGTCTGGCCATGGCGCAGAGTAGGGGCATAAGCGCAACAAAGTTGCGTTGGTGCAACTCAGGGATATATTCAGATGAGATGAGCAATGGCCATCTCTCTGAATATATCAGAATGTCTGACTGTGCAAATATGATGCGCTGGTGCATCCCCCAGACAGGGCTGAATACTAGGAATGGGAACTGCACCAGCGCAACACAGTTACGCTGTGTGCAAATTCCCAATATTCAGCCAGCAGTATGTAAATGGGGCCATAATGTTTTAAAGGCGCCAAATGGGACCATTTGCATGTCATTATATTCATTTGTACGCGCTGTGCAGGGCAGGCCAGTGACATGTACTGGCGCCCTGCACAGCAATGCAGTGCCCCAGAGGACGTCTAGTGGTAACCCTTCCCGCACTTGCGATCGCCAAACATGCATGAATTACAGTCCCTGACAGTCCAGTGGTGCCCCTCCCTATAGCTGCCATCACTGGAAAATACACGTTATCCATTCCCTGGTAATCTAGTGGTACCCCCTCCCTCGATGCTCCGATCGCGGTACAGACATATTTGAACCCTCCCTGGTAGTCTAGTGGCATCCCACTCCCGCCCGTAGCTGCACTGCCCGTAAATAATATTCACTATTCCTGGTAGTTTAGTGGTAACTCCCCCACCCATATCCCTGATGGCAGTATAAAAGAAATTGAAATATGTCCTAGCGTCAGTAGCACCCCCATTACCCCACCACACAGGACCCTGCCACCCAGCACCCCCATCCCGTAAGGCAGCTGAACTCCGCCTGCTTACCGCCCAGCTGCCCACTGAATGACAGCTACAGCAGCAGCTGAAGCCCACTGGTCCACATTGTGGACCAATGGCTTGCAGTGCATACTGTAACAGTCATTTGCAAATATGTGAATGAATGACATCAGTCACGATATGTGAATGGCTCAGTATGTATTGTAAGCCCATTGGTCCAGTGTGGTCCAATGGGCTTATAGCTGCTGCTGCTGTAAGCTGTCATTCAGTGGGCAGCTGGGCGGTAAGCAGGCAGGAGTGTAGCTGCACGGCGATGACAAGGAGTGTGCTGGATGGCTGGGGTCCTGTGTGGTAGGGGGCATGGGGTGCCACTGGACCACCAGGGACATATTTCAATTCTCATACCTATGGATCAAAGATATGGGTGGGTGGGGTTACCACTAGACTACCAGGAATAGTGAATATTTTATGGGTGGTGCAGCTATGGTGGGGAGGGGGTGCCACTAGACTACAAGGGAGGTATGTGGGTGCTTGTGGACGGTGATCTGGGGGGTCACCCACGGCTGGTGACCACTGTATTGCACCCTGTACCACAGTGGCCTGGCTCTGTGGGTGGCTCCCATTTGAGCCTTTTTGGCGGGGCTCAACTGTGCGCCTCAGTATGTGGCACATCCAGGGTTGTGCCAGCATATGCGCTGCACATCCCGGACTGAATATTGGGATGTGCCGCTTATGCATGGGCACACCCCTGGGATGCGCCACATACATTATCCTTGCACCACGAGCACTGGGATCTGAGCTGCGCAAGTCCCTCCTTTGAATATTGCCCTGGGGCACATTTCTGGGGTTGCACTGGTGCAACTCAATCGCGCCAGGTGCAACCCCTTTGAATATCTGGGCCATAGTGTACATCCAGAATCTATATATGTTCAAACATATTCAGCACTCAAACAGTTAATCCCACTTATGAAGGGGGATGGGTAGACCTGCTGGACAAAGAGTTCCATCTGACAAATTACTATGTTACTGTGTAAGTGGGTGTACTCGGCATACCCTATATAGCATTTCTCAAATGAGGCCACCCTGAGCTACACAGGCCGCTAGAAGAATTTCATGCGCCACAGTGCTCACTAGAGCACCAATTAAAATGTGATGGGACTAGCAGGTTTTTTTTTCCACCTTACAAGACATTGGGAAGAAAATTCCAGGAATATGGGAACAGGAGGAACTTGACTGGCAAGTGTCTCGAGAGAGATATGATATAGTGATACTTTGGGATGAAAACCTAGTGTGAGACCATGGGTCAGTTCTGGTGGCCACACTTTGAGGTCACTGGATTTGGAGGGTTCAGAGCCACTGGGCTAGTGAACCCTCCACTCCAACATGGCTTACACCAACACCATGGCATAAGAACCAAGAACTGAACAAACCCCAAGCAAACAAGACAGAAAAAGGCTTCCATTGTTGAAGCTGTTTCACTGGGCATGAATGGTTCATCATGCATTTACGTTTCTTTGCATAGTTTAAATAATTTAGAAATGCATTAACTTTCAGCTCTGCAGCACGCTGAGCTACTGTTCAGCATAACCTTCATGTAAAGAGATTGTTTTCTTCCTCATGAGAAGGGAAAGTTCATAACTAACTATGAATTATTTAGCTCAGCTCTCTTGCTCTGCTAGGCTGTTCTAAAATGGTCTGCAATACTTTTTACTCTTGCGCACCTCAGAAAGGGAACTTGATGTTCCTCTCTGCATCTGTACGCAAACGGATCATTACATAACAGAACTGCTTCCAGTGCCAGCATTCCAAAAGTAGATGTTTTCATCTATAAAGACACAATCCACTGTCTTATAGTTTTATTCCCATTTTGGTGCAGAGTAAAAGGGTCAAATCAGTACCGCTCTTTACAACACAATACATCTATCCATCTATCTATCTCTCTAGCTATGTATCAAGTCAGTCTGTCACTCTATCATTCTATCTGTCCTCCATGGAGCAGACAAAAATCTGTGTGGCTAACACAATGATTGAACTGCAAGATTCCACAAAATTGAACATTCTAGATGTGTCATCTCGAAGCTAAAACCATCTTGTCTTATTTCTGTTTCCATTGATTTTTTAAGTTAATTCTACAACTGGATTAGAAGCTCATGGTAAACCAGACGCAGCAGTGGAGCTAACATATCCCACTACATAAAGAAAATTACAGGTGCCCTGTGGCTGTTTTTCTTAACCATATTCTATAAGAAGGCAATGGGAAAACATGTACCTTTAAGGTGTGCTCCCCAAACATGGAGATCTTATAAGCAGAGAGACTATACATCCCTCCAGCTGTTTTCCCCATGTGCAGTTTAAAAAGTAATTCTATCCGATCCAACATAGTACAATACTGGGGATCATCTTACAATGTTACCACTCTGCACATTACTGCTTGTAGATCTGTGGATGAAATGTGCAGGTTTAACCAGTAACAAACCCTTAACTGTACACGGTTTGAAGGGTTAGGGTTCATATTACGTATTCCATGTGCCTGACACAACACATCTTTTGCACCTGTTGTAGTGTTTAACAGTGTGATTGCATGCAAGTTTAGTGACAGTGCAGTAGACTGGCCCTGTGTGTGTGGTGTGTGTGTTTGTGTTATCTCAGCTGATACATAAAATGCATTTGTTAATTTACTAGGATTCCACAATGCCGCACATTATTTGTGCTAATGACTTTAATTAATTGCCTACCACGGTGAAAACAGAGCTTGCGGTTGCAATGAATGCCAAAATGAAAAAAAAAAATTCTATTATTTCTAGGGCAAAAATGATTAAGTGTCGTTTCATTTGCAACAAAATGAGATTATCGAAAGAAGTAATTATGAGATGCCCGAGCACTTCACTGCATAGAACAGACAGATTTGTCAAGCACGGATCTTTCCATCGGAATCCAATTTTCGGTTTAACATGAGCCTGACTTATTGAAAAGCATCCATCAGGCTGCCTGTAAATTCTTTAAGTGGTTAACCCTTGAGGAAGTAGCACTCTTAAGGGGAACTGCACTGAACCTGTAAACCATCCATCTGTCCCTATAGAAGCTGTTTATAAGTACTGGTTCCTTTTTGTTATTGTTCAGTCCATACTGGCTTTTTAGTAAACTCTGTAGGTATTTCTGATTAACGTACTACTACTAAGGACCATGTTAGAATTGTAGTGTACAAGTCCATGTCCCTTCAAGTTTTAGCCACAGAGCTCAGCAGTAGGACATGGATGCATTGTGAGAACAATATAAAGTAATCAAATGTTTAAAATACTGTGCATTATACAGCTGTAAACGCATCTGTGTACCACCAGCAGGTAAATCTGAAGCACTCACTGAGTTTATTAAAAGGCAAGTAAAGACTGAACTAGAAGGGAATGTGGTCCAGTATACAGTGAACTAGAAGAGAATGGGGTCTGGTAATGAGTGAACTGGAACAGAACGGGCTATGATAAAGAGTGAATTAGAATAGAATGGGTTCTGGTAAAGAGTGCACTAGAAGAGTAAGTGGTCTGGTAAAGACTAAACTAGCACAGAATGAGTTCTGGTAAAGAGTGAACTAGAACAGAATGGGGAACCAGTATTTGAAAGAAAAAAAAACAGCTTCAACAGGAAATGCAAGCTTGCAGTTTAAATGCACTTCTCACACTCGGGATAATACCAAGCATCTCCCTGGCACCTCTATAAACAGAACCTGAAACTCTGCTCCTTTATAGTCTCCTTGGTCAGACACAAACAGCTAGTGGGGACTTGCATCTTGTACACACGTCTAGCAGGTTCTCTATGTGTGATATACCTCATTGTATTTATAGGGCAGGAATATTTTATATGATGTTAACAAAGTGTAACACTTGGTGCTGCTCTCTACCCCCACCTCTGTGGGACCCTCTTGGGAATTAAATGCTTCCCTGCATAAAACTATCCTACTGTGCAACATAGTTACAGAAATACATTGACGGCAAGGCTCCTCTTGGAGCAAGTGAGCGACTAAGAGGAACACGATACTACAGCTTTCATATCCATGTGTTGATGATGAGATGGTGCGATGTGAACACCAGCAGTGTCTTACCTTGACCGTGGATCTTCAGCAAAGGAACCAGCATAAACCACACCATGTACATGCTGCCCAGGCAACCTCTTCTCATACTCATCTCAGTTCATGCAAGAGCACCCTCACATAAGAGAGGCTCTGTCTTATGGATACTTTCCTAACGAATATTCAAACACAAGAGAACAAGGGAATCCACTCAGTAGCAGAAGGACTTTGGGAAACAAACCGGAGCGGATTTTCAGCGTCCCTCCTGCCTTGTTTTGTTCCCTGTAGGGGCTGACAATTAATATCAGTGTAGAGGTGCAGATCAGCTGGAGAGCAGAGAGGTTTCATCGGAACGAGGATTACTGCCTCCTGAAGCTGCAGATAGAGTGTGCTCAGGGCGTCTGAATGATTCAGGAACAGATTGTCACAACTGCTGCAGACCAAGCAAACCCCACCCGTGACATCAGCAGAGCTCCCCTCACTGTGACATCAGATGCCTGCCCACTTCATCATCTCCCCCCAGCTCCAGCCACACAATGCCACCAGCCATGGCCCCCCTCCAAAAAATGTGATTTAGAGAAGCCCTGTGACAGTTTGAACAGCCAGAAGACAAAGAGCAGTACAGCTGAGTGAGAGGCAGACTTCAGCAAGAGCTGCAGAAAGGGAAAATGTATCCTTTTAACATTTTAAAATTCAAATATGTTAGCACTATCCTTGACACTCCCCAACTCGGGGTTCACAGCCGTAGCGCTCACAACTGGGTTGCAACATTTAAACTACAGACATATTTGACCAAAAAAAAACACCAGTGTAGTAGGACAGTTCTAACCCCAAGGTATCCCACTGGTGCACCCTTCTATGTATCACTGATTGTCTGGGTACCTGTCAGCTCTGCATCACTATGCCTGGCCCCTCTGGGTGTCATTTGTACTGCAAACAAAATGAATTGGATTTAAACAGTGAGGTTTAACAATCTTTAGCTCGTTCATAGCAGCAGCAGTTTTGATATTTCCATGATGTTGACAAAATGTAACTTTTATTTTATTTTTGTGGACAAGTTTTCTTTTTTTATTCATGTTATCCATTTTGAACAAGGATTGATCTAAGAAAAATGCATTCTGTTGGCAAAATGTGACAAAATGTATTTTATCCACAAATTAAGGAGTTTGATAAAAAGATTCCCACAGAATGAAGGAGTTTTGTTGTATGTGCCCCTCAAACAACCCATAACCCAGTTCCTGCCCATAACTAGAGCACACCCAGAATCTACTCTTTCACCACCCACACCATACTATCTGCCCTATAGGTATACACGACCCCATTATCTGCCCTTCAACCACCACACCCCAATATCTGCCTTACAACTACACCACACCCCAGTATCTGCCCTCAACCTCCCTACACCCCACTATTTACCCCATAACTACACCATACCCCAGTATCTGCTCCTGCAACCACCCCCACAACCCAATATCTGCCCCACAACTACCCTTTTGGTATCAGTCTCATAGCTACCTAACATTCTGCCCTACAACTGTCTCACACACTGGTGTTGGCCCTGCAACTGCCCCTCACCTCTGTGTCTGCTCTACACCTCAGTATCTGCTCCTTAACTAACCCATACCCCAATATCTGCACCACAACTGTCTGGCCCCACAATTTGCCCAACAATCACATCATACCTAAGTATCTGCCCCTTAGCAACCCCACATCCCAGGATATACCCCACAATCCCCATATTCCACTATCTGCCCACAAGTACCCCATATGCCAATATCAGCTTGAACATTTACCCAACATTCCATTGCACAACTACCTCACACCCCAGTGTCTATCCTACAACTACCACATACCTCTGAATATTCCCCACAACTGCCCAATACTTCAGTATTTTCCCTTAAATTACCCACAATCCAGTATCTGCCCAACTAGTTAGTTTTGTTGACTGGGATGAAGGACTAGGCAATTCTGCCTATGTTCAGCCTTGTCCGGAGGAGAGGAAGATACAGTTGCAAAGTGACTTACAGAATCAGATTAAGCTGTTGGTGGTATTAGTGAATGGGAGAAATCTGGCCAGGATACGGGAAATCCCTGCTCTTTTCCAGAAATGTCCCATCCACCTGAACAACCACCCAAACAGGCAGATTGGACCTCGGTTTAGAATTTCATCTGAAAGGCGTCATCTCAGAGTGCAGCATCCCCAGTACAGCACATCAGTGTTAGTACTGGATTTATCCAAGTCTCCGCTGTAGAGTTAGAACCCACAACCCTCTGATCTTCTGGCCTCAGAACCAAGTGTGCAACCAGTTGAGCCACTGCCACTGTTTTTACCCCCAGACAACTACCCTCAAACAGCACCTAAACCACAAATACAGTGCCTCAATATCTGCCCCATAGCCACCCCACAAACTAGTATCTCCTAAACTAACTCACCCTTTGTATCTGCCCCATAACTACCCGATATACCAGTGTCTTTCCAACAACTGCTTCAAACCCTAGTATCTTCCCCAGCTATCCTTCACATTTATGTGTCCCATAGTAGTCTCACATGAAGTATCTATCTCCTTAACTTATCAACACATCTGTCCCACAGCTACCTCAAAATCAGTATCCAGCCCATGACCACATATCACAGTATTCTCACCACTTCCCATTATCTGCTGCTAACTAATTCACATTGGGAGGAGCCTCAGACAAATGTACGTATGTTAACCTTCTCAGAGGTGCTGCCTCTCTAATGGCATGGGTGAGACTGGGTGCTCCGCACCATGGGATTCAATTAATGGTTGAAAAACTGGTGCAGAGCTTGGGGTTCTGGCTTCATTGGGGACTAGGGGTCCACCTGGAGGATACAGGCCTATACTGGCGTGATGGTCTGCATCTGTCGAGGAGGAACAAGGATCCTAGGTGATAGGTTTAAATGCTTCATTAGCAAGCATTTAAATGAGCCAAGGGGAGGCACTGAAAAGGAGCAGGGAAATCTTAGCCCCCAACAAAAAAACAGGGTAGTTAGTGAGGTAAACACCAAGACAGAGAAGTTGATAGGAAGGGCAGCAGTAAATGGAGAAAAAGGCAAAGGCAGTAAGGACAGGAATGGGGCAAAAAGGGTAAGACTATCAAAAATGGAGGGTAATGAGGACCAATGCCCGTAGTCTAGGTAACAAGCTCCCTGAACTGGTGGCCTTGATGGAAGAGGGACGCCTGGATATTGTGGCAGTCACAGAAACATGGTACACAGAGAACCATGACTGGGATGTCAACATACCAGGGTACACAATCTACAGGAGGGACAGGGAGGGGTAGAAGGAGGAGGAGTAGCTCTCTATGTAAGAGAAGGATCAAAGCAACGGAACTAAAGGGTAAACAGGAGAACAGGAGGCATTGTGGGTCACCTGGAGAACAGAAATGGCACCACAATCTGCATGGGGGTTGTACAGACCCCGTCTCGAGGAGAAATGGACAAGAAATGATAGAAGGCATCCTTAGGATGGCAGAAAAGGAGATATTGTTGATGGGGACCTGAATATGCCAGATGTTAACTGAACACCTTTGCTGCAGCCACATCCACGAGCACGGTCATTCTCGATGCCCTACAGGGACATGCATCAGACAGCTAATACTGGAACCCACTCAGGAGGGAGCAATCTTAGACCTGGTACTCTCAAATGGGGACGGAGAGAGGATCTCAGATATAGAAGTGGTGAGTCATCTGGGAACAAGTGACCACCAAACAGTGTGGTTCCACGATAAACACAGCCGTATAGTCAAGCCATACAAAGTGAGGGTACTGGACAGTAGGAGAGCTGACTATCAAAATGGGAGAGTGCCTCAGAAAAGCACTAAAACAGGAAAGAAGGAGAGGTGAAAGAACAATGAGGAAACATCAAAACTGCCATCACAGAGGCAACAAACCTTTGTGTGAAGCAAATAAACGAATCAAAATGAAAGAAAAACACTATGATTCTCAAAAGAGGTGGCGGGAAGGTTAGGGAGAAAATGATAGCATTCAGGAAGTATAAGGAAACACAGAAAAGCAGGACAGAGAACTGTACCAGTTAAAGCAGAATGAAGCGGGAAGGCAGTCAGAATAGCAAAGGCCCAAACTGAGGAAAAGATAGCCAACTCAGTTAAGAAGGGGATAAAACCTTTGTAGGTACATTAGGAATGAAGAAAAGACCAAGAGAGGGATAGTAAGGCTTAATAAAGGGGAGGCGGGTGGGCAGAGAGGACAGTGAAAAGCAGTGATACTGAACAAATACTTCTGCTCAGCATTCACAAAAGAAGAAGAGAGGAGGTACCTAATCCAATCAATAGAAGCACTTAGGATGGGGTCAATACCAGTCCTTTCACAGAAGAAAGGGTTCTGAAAGAACTCCTAAAACTGAAGGTGGACAAAGCAATGGGGCCTGATGAGATTCACCCAGAATTCTAAAAGAACTAAGGGAGAACTAGTGACACCACTGACTACCCTTTTAACAGATCATGGGAGGATGGTGTGGTATCTAAGGACTGGAGGAGGGTGGATGCGATTCCCTTTCAAAAAGTGGAAGCAAAGCAGAGGCATGAAACTACAGATCTGTTAGCTTGACCTCAGTGGTATGAAAATGATGGAATCACTTCTGAAAGAAAATTATTGCGTACCTACAGGCCAGCGGGGCACAGGACCCAAGGCAGCATGGATTCACAGCGGGAAGATCATGTCAGACGAATCTAATAGATTTCTTTGACTGGGTGACCAAAGTAATAGACCAGGGAGGGGCTGTAGACATGGCCTACCTAGACTTTAGCAAGGCATTTGACACAGTCCCACAAACAGATTAATAAACAAATTAGCCAGCCGGGAGTGGGTCCCAGGGTGTAGCCAGGGTAAAAATTAGCTGGACAACAGGACACGGGCGTAATAGTAAATGGAGTCTACCCAAAGAAAGGGGGATTACTAGCGGCACCGTAGAGGTTCAGTACTGGTCTAGTCCTTTTAATGTCTTTATAAGTGACATTGCAGAGGACTGGAAGGAAAAGTATGCCTCTTTGCAGACGACACAAATATCTGCAACAGGGTTGATACACAAGGGGTGGAAAGGATGAGAAGGGACTTGGCAAGGTTGGAGGAATGGTCAGAAGTATGACAGCTTAGAGTCAATGCAAAGAGTGCAAAGTAATGCACCTAGGAAACAAAACCCAGGAGAAGAGTACACAATGAGGGAGGGGGATGTTAACAACAACACAAATGGAAAGGGACCTGAGGTAGTCATATCAGATGACCTTAAGGTAAGCAAGCAATGAAGACAGTAAGGATGGTTGGGGATACTGGGATGTATAGGGATAGGCATCACCAGTAGAAAACAGGAAGTTGTTATCCTCTGTACAGACAGTTGGTGAGACCCCATCTGGAGTACTGCGTGCTGTTCTGGAGACCCCATCTCCATAAGGACATAGACAGAATGGAGGCAGTCCAGAGGAGGGCAACTAAAATGGTGCAGGGTCTGCAACAGAAGCCATCTGAAGAGAGACTAAAAGAGCTTAATATGTATACTCTTGAGGAAAGGATGGAGAGGGGACATGATAAAAACTTTCAAGTACCTCAAGAAATCAACAAAGTTGAAGAGAGTAGCATCTTTCAGAAAAAGAGATGTGCAGAACGAGGGACACAATTTGAAGATAGAGGGAAGGCTCAGTGGCAATGTGAGGAAGTATTGTTTCACAGGAGGGTGGTGGACACATGGAACAGCCTTCCTGAGGGATGTCGTCGGTCAAAACAGTGGGCAAATTAAAGAATGCATGGGACAGACATACTGCAATTCTGGTGGGGGTAGGAAGAAGTAGGCTGTTGGTTAACTAGGATCTGCAGCTTATCCAATAGATAGGAAATGGGCAGACTGGGTGGGCCAAGTGGCCCTTATCTGCCATCAAAGTCTATGTTTCTATGTTTCACATGTCAGTATCTGACCCACAACTCATGCACAGCCATCTCACACCCAGTATTCATCCCTCAACTATCAATGATAATATCTGATCATAACGTCACACCCCATTTCTGACCCATAATCCTATACCACATTATCTGCCACATAACCACCTCATACCCTTGTACTTGCCCTGTAACTACCCCTAACCCTTGTATCTGTCTCACACCCTGGTGTCTTCCCTCCAACTACCCCTCACTTCTGCATCAACCTCCCAACATCACACATATATATAGGATATGCGGGGGTGCCTGTGGGATAACCAAGTTATTTGTACAGTAGCCTGTGACCTGAGTAACCTTATGAGTGGAGGTTTACGAGAGGTCACAGGCTACTGTATAATAACTTGGTTATCCCACAGGTGTCCCATGCATATTGATTTATGCAACAGTGATTTTTTGGTTCAATTTTGTTACGTGTATTTTATTTTTCTTGAGTTCCTTTCCATGTTTTTTCTCTGTGCCTAGTTGTTGTGTTTGGTTTGCAGGATTGCTATGCTGAGAAAGGAAAAAAATGGCTTTTCTTCTTAAGAGTGCTTTCATTCAAAATGTGGTTCCGGTTGGGGGTGGCTATGGTGTGCATTCTGTGAGTCTTTGGGGCTGTAGCTTTGCTTGTAAGAGCACTGTGAGAAGGTGAAAGTGAAACTGGGAGGCAGTACTGCTGAGCAGGCAGCACAGGTGGTGGTGGTTAGTGATGTAGTCACTGTAGGGATAAATGGTGATGAGGTAATCACCATGTGGAAAACCTGAAGTTATCCACATAGTGATTACATCACCACCCATTTATCCACACAGTGACTCAGATAACTGAAGTTATGTGTCAGGCTTTTATCCTGATACCTGCTGCATAAATACATCTATGTGCTTTTTTTTTTCATTCCTGTATTTGATTCTCCTGCCACTGGTTCACTGTTTTGGCATCCTAAAATTGTATTACTCTCCAGCACTTTTTGCAGGTGAAGCCTGCAAAGCAAAAAAACAGTGGTTGTTAGAGGGAGAGAAATGTTCATAATGTGATTAAGGCCAGAAAATGAATGAAATGAATGAAAATTAGTTGCAAATTACACAGTTTACACAGGGTGATGTCACCCTAGGCTTTGTGCAGGCAGTTGCCAGTGGTACCCACCAGAATGGTTGTGCCTTGGATTTGATCTTCTCAATAGGTCTTGACATCATTGATGTCAAGGTTGATCGTTGTTTGTTTGGATCATCATATCGTCCGTTCCTCTGTAGGGCTCCCTGTTTAACTCATTTAACCTCCCCTGTGGAGATGGTTATGCACCGCTCTTTTAAAATCTGGAGCAGAGAGAATCCTGGTGGTGGTGGTGGACATCGAGCATTAAGACGGCCTTGAACAATGGGGAGTCGAGGCAGCTGTGAGAGTTATGCTCTTTCTTCTGCTGTGGACTCCCTAGCATTGTTCTGTGTACGCTCCTTGACCTCCCACTTCAGGGTGCCCTGGTATAATGCCGGGCGCTCTGAGCACTGGAAGGAGACAAATTGGTGCTGAGGACTCACTGTGGTGAGTATCAGTGGGCAATCACCCTGCAAAGTCAGCGATTCCATCATGGGTGATTGCTGCTGGACAGAACCGGCTGGCTCAGCTCTGCACCACTGTGGACAGACTAATAAACCCAGTTTATCTGCAGTCTTGTACAGGTTTTCCTCATTAAAAGTGTGAAGAGTTTAACCGGTTCTTCTTAGACAAAGTTAGTTGACTGGTATTTATTCTTCATGGGATGTTGGCTCTCCATTCTCGTGGGCTGAGCTTGAGCTGGTTTCTGTGGCGATGTCTCTTAGGTGGTTTCTGGCTTGCATCCCACCTTCTATGTGTTGGACCCTGGGCCAACAGACTCCTTTATAATGCTAGGATTTGCTCCAGCCCAATTGTGGCAGAGATCATCAGTGTTACCTTTAAGAGGCTGTTATTCCATCTGCCCTTAAAACAGCTGTGGTGTGGCCTCTCCTTAAGAAGGCCTCCCTGGACCCTGATGATCTCTCCAATTACAGACCTGTCTGAAACCTTCATTTTCTTGGGAGGTTGATCGAGAAGGTGGTGGAGGTGCAACTAGAACAACATCTGGAGAGATACAACATCTGCTAGCCTTTCCAGTCTGGTTTCTGGCCTCACCACAGTATGGAAACTGCCTTAGTTTGGGTGCACAATGATTTTCTCTTAGTGAGGCATAGTAGACATTGTTCCATTTCTGCCCTACTAGACCTTTCTTCAGCATTTTAAACAGTGGATCATGGGGTATTGCTGGATCACCTTAAGCACTATGTGGGACTCTCAGAAACAGTGCTGCAGTGGTTTGAGTTCCACATGGCCAGCAGAACACAGCAGGTAACACTTGGCTCCTTTACATCGAGCAGTGCTGCGCTCTGCTGTGACATGCCTGAGGAGGCGATTCTGGTTCCCATGTTATTCGCCATGTACATGCTGCCATTGGGGAGATCATTAGATGCTATGGTCCGGCATTTCATTACTACACTGATGATACTCAGCTGTATCGTCCTGTGCCACCGGCGACAGTGTTACTGTCATGAAATTGAGCAAGTACCATAGAAATCCAAGACTGGATGGCAGCTAGCTGGCTTAGGCTCAATCCATCCAAGAAGGGTGTTACTAGTGGAGCTGGGCAGTCCGGTTCTGTGGCAACTAGCAGTAGCACAGTCCTTCTTCTGTTGGACAGTGTGGCCTGCATGCTGCAGACAGGGTGAAGAATCTGGGGTCACTGTGGACTCCAAGCTGACTCTGGAGTTCCAGGTATTGGCTGCTGTCCACAGTGGCTTTTACCATCTTTGTAACATCGCTCGGATCAAGCCCTTTCTTGAACCAACTGATTTGGCAACACTAGTGCATGCTTTGGTCTCATCTAGGTTGAATTACTGCAATGCTCTGCACCATGGGCCATCCGCGAGGTTAATGCATCACCTGCAGCTAGTTCAGAATGTGGCAGCTCGGCTGATCATTGGGACATCCTGTTCCGAGTATATCACGCTGGTTCTCCGTGCTCTCCACCTGGCTCCTGGCCAGGTGATACGATCTTCAAAGGTTTGCTTGTTGGCGTACAAGACCCTGTGTGGTCTGGGTCCAGGCTACCTGCAAGACCTTCTGGTGCCATACACTCCTGGTCGTGCCCTCCGGTCAGTGGAGGCAGACCTCTTGTCTGTATCCAGATCTCAGCTAAAATCCTCGGTGACAAGAGTGTTCAGTGTAGCAACCCTGACTCTTTTGAAATGCCCTTCTCTGGAAGGTGAAAGGTGCTCCTTCACTGGCTGCTTTTAAAAGATCTTTAAAACCCATTTTTAATTTAGGTTTTGGCCTGGATTCTTGATTTTGATGATTCTTAGTTTTGTTATTTAATTATTGTTTTATTTATTTATTGTAAGGTGCTCAGAGCCTTAGGGATTGGATGCCATGCAAATAAAATTGCCATTGCTAATAATAAAGTAACGTGTAATATTACCAACATTCTGAAAAGTTAAAATTATGAAATGTTTTTAAAACCATCATGTTATTTTATGATCAATACAAAACAAAACAATAGTTTTGATACACTGTTGATACAAAAAACTTTATTGATACAATGTGTTTGTCATATTTTAGCTTTGTCCCACCTAAAATCATATAGCTGGAATCTACTCAAAAGTACTTCAAGTTATATCGATACATATAGAATAGTAAAACTTATATCAATAGGACTGATTCTTAGCAACCTGATTCTCTAGCTTTCATTTAAAACAATATTACGTTTCTAGCCCTTAACAGTTTCATGGCTAGAACTTTCACAAGATCATTTCTTTAAAATTGGATAACTTTGGAACTGTACGGCTAGAAATGTAATTGTTTCACAATGGAAGCTTGGAGTCAGCTAAATTCCTGTATCAATATGATGTTGCTAAATCTTTCATTTGTTGACATTTGAAAACATAAAATGGCTCAAACATGTGTTTTCTTTAATCCTGCTATTTTGAACAGCATATTATGTTGACATGTATATAGCCATGTATCAACACAAGAGAACTGTGTTAATATTTATTCATGTGGATGCGGCTCCAAGCTTTCATTAAAACGCTACGTTTCTAAGCCTACGGTTCAAAAGATACAGCTTTCAAAATGTAATTCCAGTCATTATATAACATGATAAAAATTATTTTTGGAAATGACTGGAGGATAGTAGTGGTTGTTCTGTTTAAAAGAAAGACATTCATTTCTAGTTTTGATGAATTTTGCAGTATTCTGCACAAGTGAAACATATGTAGTTTTGCTTTTTTTGTGCTGCTCAGTAAAACAAAACTAGCATAAGTGGCCAAGAAACATCTTTTGCAGATACTTGTGATTATTTATTGATTTGATTTATATTAATCAGATATAACACCTTTGAGCCAGAGTAGCTCATTTACAAAAGTTCCTCATCTTTAAATGTGATTTCAGTAATAGTTCACATAAAATAGAGTATAAACATTTTAATAAGATATTCACATGATACGTACGAGATGTAACAGTGGAGAGCAGCACAGATGTGGCATTGTCAGGGCACAGTTAGACAAAGGTAGTAGTTGAGGGTGAGGGGTTAAGGGTACGGAGAAGTAATTATGAAGATGAAGTTGATGCATTAAAATGCAAAAGAACACCTCCTGGATTTTCAGAGCTTGAAGGCAGAGTTTGAATTAGTTGTTCTGCCACAGCCATTTCACTGTAAATATTATACAGTGCTTGCGTGCGATTTGATGTGAGGCAGCTCTAGTTTACGGAAAGAGTGGTGGAGCCATGGAACAGACTGCCAGCAGAGGTGGCAAGTGCCAAGAATGCAAAAAGGCTGAATCATGGCTGGGACAGAGTGAAGGGTTTGATCGTTGCTCAGGTCAGTAGCAGTAGGGAGGGATAAAACCCTGTATGACAATGGGTCCCAGGGTAGGGAACTCCAGGCATACTAGATGGACCTTTGGTCTTTTTCTGCATTACTATCTATGTTTCTATAGGTGTCTATGATTTTCAAATATTTTGACACATTTGCAAAACTTTACTCACTTTATGGTAGAAAAATCTCACTTGCGGCATTCTTGTTGACATGTGCATTTTTTTATGCACATGTCATTTTGATGTGCAACTCATGGCACTTGGGGCATGAAGTCAGGCGACATTTAGTGAGATCAAGTATAATGAAATGGGTAGAAAGACTGCTGGTTCCTGATTGGTCAGGAAGAACTTCAGCCAGGCTGTTATCCCAGCACAACAGCCCGCTGAAAGTAACTCACCAAAAATATGTTTAAAAATACATCTCATTTACTAAAAGGACCCATTTAACATTGCAATAAGGCACTCCAGGGAGTGCATTATGGAGAGACTAACAGCCCTTCTCAGGAGTTGGAAGCACTTGGCTTTGCCTGGGTGCTTCAACCACACCTGAGATGCGCTGTTAACCCACCATAATGCACCCTGTCATGCCTGATGCTTAATCAACAAATGTGGCAGCCCTCACTTGCACTACCATCCAGTCTTCAGTGGGTGGCAGTCAGCGAAGGATAGCATCCTGCTTCACCAGAAAATGAGAGCTGTCCAACAGGATGTTTTCTCTCCTTCCTTAGCTAGCCCCCGCAACTGGAGTCCGTTCCCAAACCCAGGGTTATCAGAGAATGAGCGGAAGCCCTACCACTTACCTGTCAGCCCTCTATGACATCATAATCCTCACCATGACAACCAATCGATGTCACAAACAGCAATTGTGAAGTCAATTGGGACCATTTAGATGTTTTGTGAAACATACAGTACTACTTAATGTGAATTATTTAAAAGACTGATATTGGAATGATGCCAAACACCAAGAAAACATTAAAATAAAATGGAACAGCAATCAACAATGAAGTTTTTTTATTTTAGTAGATTACTGCTCTTTAAAGTTAAAGATGAAATTTTAATTAACTAAGTGCCAGACATTATGTATGTATTCCTATTTAAATGCATGACATCTCAAGGGAAGAGAGTGGACGGTCTCCAAGTGAGTGAAAGTCCTCCAGGTGAGTGAGACTGCAAGTGAGTAATGATATTGCCAGGTAAGTGAGACTCCAGGTGAGCATAGGAGCCTTCAGGTGAGTGAGGACCTCCAGGTAAATGAGATTCCCTCCAGGTGAATGAGGCTCCAGGTGAGTGAGACTCCAGATGAGCAAGGATGCCTCCAGCTGAAGAGATTTGACCCAGGTGAGTCAAATTCCACCCAGCAAGTGGAGACTCTAGGTAGGTCAGGATGCTTCCAGGTGAGTTAGACTATGTCCAGGTAAATGAGATTACAGATGAGTGAGGGCACCTCCAGGTAAACAAGACTCCTCCAAGTGAATAAGACTCAAGTGAGTGAAAATCCAGGTGAATGAGACTCCATGTCACTAAGGAGGACTCTAAGTGAGTCAGACCCCCCCGACAAAAGAGCAATCACAAACAAAACATTGAGGGAGCAGCAGGGAAAATGCAGGCTCTGAAAACGAGTTTCAAATAATCTTAGGCTTTGGCAAAATTCTTGGGAGAGGACATGTCCCTGTATTCTCCAAGTGATTGTGTCTATGCCTTCAGGTGAATCAAAATGCAGGTGAATGAGACGGACAGCGAATGAGACAGCAACTGAATGAGACTCCAGGTGAAAGAGACTGCAGGGAATGAGACTCCAGGTGATTGGGACTGCAAGTGAATGAGATAGCAAGTAAATGAGATTCCAGGTGAATGCTTTTGCTTTCTTCTTTAGTCCCTCTCTGCTGCATTATTCCTTGGTTGCTCTCTGTTTTGTAAGAGGTGAGATTGTCTCTAAATAATGATTGGAGGCAGGGTTATAGGTACCGGTGCATTCTTGATTGATTGATTGACTGATCGATTGAATGACTGAATTTTTGTTGATCAGGAAACTACACTAGACAAAGAACTGTCTATTTTCAGGAATGATGTGGGTGGTTAAAGGAATGGATGGCTACAGTATGAACAAGTGGAAAGCAGACAGGTTGCAACACTACACTTAGAGAGTTAATACGAAGAGCTACACACTCTGTACAGAAATACAAATACAGTAACACTAGAACTAGAGATTATACCCAGACTACAACACTTTATTAACTGAACAAATCAAACTTGATCACAAAAGACCTTGTCATGGGTGTGACTGGGCACTGAAACAGGAATTTTCAGGTAATAAACATTTCTTTAATGTAAGTTTGAACAGCTAAATAGCAGTACTGAAAATTCCAAGCTGAAGACAGCTCCAGAGTTTAGGCACAAAGAAGGAAAATCATGTTCCTGCATTTCTGTGTGGAATTTTAAGGTTGATAATTCTGCCTGATAGTAGGAGCTAAGGGTGTAGGTACAGGGCGATACTGTAAGAAGTGTGGCTAAGGAAAAGGGTTTGGTAAAGTAGTATATACTGTACATATGCACACATACATACCTCTCAACCTCCTGCCTCATAAATCAGGGACTAGGCTTAAAAAAATCAGGGACAAAGGACCAGAATCAGGGACACATCTTCAAAATTGGTGATATCTACTCAGGAACCTGGCAGAATAAGGGGCTTAGTGTAAAATGCATTTTCTAAGGAAGAACAAATCTGTAACTTTAATGTTTGACATTATTTTGTGCTTACAACCCCTAATGTTTGGTCACGGAAACACAATTTTAGGAGGGATAGAGTAAAATTCTGAGGTAAAATCAGGGACAGTTGAGAGATATGTACGCATATATGTGTATACACACTATATTAACATTGGGTGGCTGGAACTTAGAGGCAGAGAGTGGGCTGGCATATGATATGACAGAAAAAGAAGAAAATACAGAGTACTGCCAAGGTTCGGGAAGTGTGATGTTTATTTTAAGAGCCGCATGGTACCATGTGTCTCACACAATAAACATCATGTTTACCGAACCTCGGCAGTGCACTATATATTTTATTCATTTTAATAGTGGATGCCTTTAGTAATACTGACACCAGCACCCACTGAATCTGTGAACGCTTCTTTGTTCTGTGATATGACAGTAAAGGCAACTCTTGTGATGTCATGAGCGAGTTTTGCTCAGTAGGTAGTAGTAGTGCTGGTAATCTGATCCTGGGTCAGATTGTCTAGGCAGTCTGTCTGAAGTGCTTCAAATATACTGTAATTGCAGTAAACACCTCCAAGAAAACGCTGCACTAGCTTTCAGCACCACAAACAGCTCCTAACGTCAGCAGAGAAAACTACACAGAAAAACATGCTGGGGGTGAAGGCCTTGGACAGCTCCTGTGATAATGTCTCAGGAAAGTCTGCCTAATACAGTGGCATTGCTTGGGACAACAGGAACTGAAGAAAATTCTTTGAAAAGTTGAACAGGATTATGTTCCACCCTTCAATACATAGGTTTTGAAAATACCTTCTAACAGACCTAACAAAATGTTTTTTGACTCAAGCTGTCAAGGCGCAAGCGTCCTTCTTTAACTAATGAGGAAACTATCCAACATTTTAGAAAATATAAATGCATTCCATAGATGAAAACATGTTGAATACAAGGAGAATGGTGGAGGTAAAACATGAGAACAAAGCAAAAAAAGTGTGTTAAAAGCATACTTGTCAGGTGCTTCTAGCTTCATTCAAATAAATGTGAGGTTTCTTCCAATAGATTTTTAAAATCAATCATTTTGGCCCATCAAGCTGTCATTTGCTCCTTCCATCTGGCACTTGTTGGACCCCAACCCTGTCATCCACTCCGCCCACCACAGAGCCAGTGGGGATTCACCGTGCAGAGCCAAAGGAACCGACAGCCATCATGCAGATGGCTCAAGGTGCTTTCTTTTCTGTTTTCACTTATCCTTAGTCTCTCAAACTTCCCTAACATCAAGCAGTGCCTCTCATGGCCTTACGTGCACATCCAGACCAGCTTGTGCAAGGGATGCTACTGCACTGAAGCATGGATGTCTCCCACCTCCACCACCCAAACCAGCTTGTGCAAGGGGATACTGCTGTGCTGGAGCATGGATGTCTTCCCGTCCACCACCCCAGACCAGCTTCTGCGAGGATGCTGCTGCTGCAATGGAGCATGGATGTCTCCACCTCCACCACCAGACCAGCATGTGTGTGGGATGCTGCTGCGCTGGAGCATGGAGGTCTCCACTATACCACCCCAGACCAGCTTGTGGGGGGATGCTGCTCTGCAGGAGCATAAATGTCTCTACCTCCACTACCCCACACCAGCTTATATGAGGGATGCTCCTGTACTGCAGCATGGATGTCTCCCACCTCCCACCACCACAGACCAGCTTCTGTGAGGGGATGCTGCTGTGTTGGAGTATAGCTGTCTCCCACCTCCACTACCGGAGACCAGCTTGTGTGAGAGGATGCTGTTGTACTGCAGTATGGATGTTTCCTACCTCCACCACCCCAGACCAGCTTCTGCAAGAGGATGCTGCTGTGCTGGAGCATGGATGTCACCCACCTCCACCACTCCAAGCAGCTTGTGTGAGGGATGCTGCTGTGCTGGAGCATGGATGTCTCCCACCTCCACCACCACAGACCAGCTTCTGTGAGGGATGCCTGTACTGGAGTATGGATGTCTCCCCCTCCACCACCCAGACCAACTTCTGCGAGAGGATGCTGCTGTGCTGAAGCATGGATGTCTCCCCTCCCACCACTCCCAGATCAGCTTGTGCGGGGATGCTGCTATGCTGGAGCATGGATGTCTCTCACACCCCGGACCAGCCTGTACAAAGGTGATGCTGCTGGCTGAAGTATGGATGTCTCCACCTCCACCACCCCAAACTAGCTTGTGCGAGGGGATGCTGCTGCGCTGGAGTATGGATGTCTCCCACCTCCACCACCACAGACCAGCTTCTGTGAGGGATGCTGCTGTGTTGGAGATAGCTGTCTCCCACCTCCACCACGGAGACCAGCTTGTGCGAGAGGATGCTGTTGCACTGCAGTATGGCTGTCTCCTACCTCCACCACCCCAGACCCAGCTTCTGCAAGAGGATGCTGCTGGCTGGAACATGGATGTCACCCACCTCCACCACTCCAAGCAGCTTGTGTGATGGGATGCTGCTGTGCTGGAGGGAGCATGTATGACTCCCACCCCACCACTGCAGACCAGCTTGTGCTAGGGATGCTGCTGCATGAGGTATGGCTGTCTCCACCTCCACCACTCTAGATCAGCTTGTGTGAGGGGATGCTGCTGCACTGGAGCATGGATGTCTCCTCCCCCACCCACACTGCCTGTACAAAGGTGATGCTGCTGGCTGAGTATGGATGTCTCCACCTCCACCACCCCAAACTAGCTTGTGGGGGGGTGCTGCGCTGGATTATGGAGGTCTCCCACCTCCACCACCCCAGACCAGCATGTGGGAGGGATGCTGCTGTCCTGGAGTACGGATGCCTCCCACCTCCACTACCGAGACCAGCTTTGTGTGAAGGGATGCTGTTGCACTGAGTATGGAGGTCTCCCACCTCCACCACCCCAGACCAGCTTGTGGGAGGGATGCCACTGCGCTGGAGTATGGATGGCTCCCACCTCTACCACCCCAGATCAGCTTCTGCGAAGGGATGCTGTTGCCCTGCAGCATGGATGTCTCCCACTCCCACCACCCCAAACTAGCTTGTGTGAGGGGATGCTGCTGCAGTGGAGAATGGATGTCTCCCACCCCACCACCCCAGATCAGCTTGTTTGAGGGGATGCTGCTGCGTTATAGCATGGAGTCTCCCACCACCCCAGACCAACTTGTGTGAGGGATGTTGCTGTGCTGGAGCATGGATGTCTCCACCTCTACCACCTCAGACAAGCTTGTGCGAGGGATACTGCTGCACTGGAGCGTGGATGTCTCCCACCTCCACCACCAAAGACCAGCTTCTTTGAGGAGATACAGCTGCGCTGGAGCATGGATGTCTCCCACCTCCACTACCCCAGACCAGCTTGTGTGAGGGATGCTGCTGCTCTGGGGCATGGATGTCTCCCACCCCCAGACCAACTTGTGGGATGGGATGCTGCTGCTCTGGAGCATGGATGTCTCCCACCTCCACCACCCCAGATCTCTGCTTTGTGAGGAAGCTGCTGTGCTGCAGTGTGGTTGTCTCCACTTCCACCACCCCAGACCAACTTGTGTGAGGAGATGCTGCTGCGCTGGAGGCGTGGATGTCAACCAACTTCACCACTCCAGATCAGCTTGTGAGGGATGCTGCTGTGCTGGAGCATGGATGTCCCACCTCCACCATCCCAGACCAGCTTCTGCGGGGGATGCTGCTGCGCTGGAGAGTGGATGCCTCCACCTCCACCACCCCAGACCAGCTTCTGTGAGGAGATGCAGCTGTGCTGGAGCATGGATGTCTCCCACCCCAGCACCCCAGACCAGCTTGTGCGGGGATGTTGCTGCGCTGAAGCATGAATATGTCCCACCCCACCACCCCAAACTAGCTTGTGTGAGGGGATGCTGCTACGGATGTCTCCCACCCCACCACCCCAAACTAGCTTGTGTGAGGGGATGCTGCTGTGCTGAAGCATGGATGTCTCCACCCCCACCACCCCAAACTAGCCTGTGTGCGGGGAAGCTGCTGTGCTGGAGTATGAATGTCTCCCACCACCACTACCCCAGATCAGCTTCTGTTCCCCTTAGCGGCACTTCCCAGCCCTGGCTGCTCTGATCCTGGCTCCCCAAGCTCGCTTCCGAATGTGGGTCATCAGCACAGAAGCACAAGTTGCTTTAGATGCCCTCGATGGAATGTTTTAATATCTGGCCCCAACAGAATTTTTAACACTTGAGATGTCAGTTTGTTTTTGTTAGCTGAGCAGCGGTTTTCATTTGAACCAAATGAACCTCCCAAATGTTATGAAAAAAAAAAAATCAAACAAACAAAAAAATACTCCATTTTCTTGTCTAAGCATGGAGACGGGCCATGGAAGTGGATAGAATCGGACTGCCAGCTCTATAAGGTGCACAGACAATCCCATTCCTCCATAAACTGTCAGCAGTAGCAGTAAAATGTCAATTTATGGGACAGAAGAGGCGGTCGGAGGGATGGCTCCAGTTAAAGAGCTAATGTGCTGTCCGAAACTAATATTAACTTTAAAAAAGTGAAATATTTCTTGTTATAGCTGAAGTATTTTTCTTTTCACATTTGGCAATTTGGAGATTTTCTACTTGGCAATAATTGGTGTGATGTGTAGAAGGTTCTCTACCTGGAGGCTGACATAGCTAGTTCTATTCTTCCTCATATACCATCAGTCCTGTGACATCACTGTCTGTGAAACCAAACCTGACCAAGAAGAGCCAACTACCTGCTGCAAGACTGGTCACTTGTGATGTCACAGTAAAGTAAGGTCACAATGCTGACAATGTATGAAGAGGACTAGAATCAGTTATGTTTGCTCCAAGTGACCTACACGCCTCCTGAGGATGCTCCAACGAGCAAAGTGCAGAGGCGGTAGTGTCGTGGAGGTATTGTCCACACAGACCCAAGCCACTGTGCCGTAGAATGTAATAAACATTGAAAGTAAATCAAGCTGTGGTCTGTGTATAAGTAACTGGTGCAGAGTCTTCAATTAGACAAGCTCTTCACCCTTGACCTCCCACTCCTTCTGGCTGCTCAACATCCCTGTCTGCCTGCCAGTCTCAGCCTTTGCTGCTGCTTCCTGACACATGGCTCCCTAGGCTGTCCCTGTGTCCTCGGAGGATCCAGCTTATCCCTGCTGGGGGCTCTCTCTGGGGAGAGGAGGGAGTAGCATAACTGGGGGTCCTCCTAGGTATGCAGGGCTGAGGGGCAGGAGGGTGCACTAGGGGAACTGTGGCATGGGGGTAAGCAGGCATCATCTGGCTGGCCAAGATAGGTGCTAGTTTTCCATTTTCTGGGTCCCTCCCACACCCCAACAGGTTTTGTTTGACACCCTGGAGGTGGAACCAGCCGATGTGTGGTCATCCACTCTGGCAAGGCTCTGCATACCACCAGATGTTGCTCTCTGAGTGGTGCTATGCAGCACCCTCCCTGGAAGGAGAACATCCATGCAGACACTCTATCACTCTCCCTGCTGGCCACGCTCCTGACATCCCATGCTCGGGCTCAAACCCAGGTCGCCAGCATGCCACACAGGTGCCCCACTGCTCTGCACTACTAGCTCTCTAACTGGTTTGCTGCATGTCTGGCAGACTTGTGCTTCAGTTCACCCTGCTGTGGAAATGAGTACGAGCAGCAGCCTACTGAAACCCAGATGTTGCAGGGCCACGATGAATAGCAGCCCAGCTAACAGGACATGTTTCTTGTAGCTCCTTGGGTGAAGCCCTCAAAACAATAGAAAAACTGCCTTAAACCTAATTTATTTTGGTTCTAAGTAGCCGTCCAGTGGCTCTTCAAGTACCAGGTACTGCTTTCAAGAACGTTTGAAAAATGAGCCAGAAAAGCGGGAGTAAAAGATCAGTATCAGGATTTCTTTGCTCCTCTTGCAGGGCCTTTCTCAGTGACAGAACAGTCACTCCTTCCTCAGCCAGTAGATGGAGTGGCGCAGCCCCAGGAACCTACCTCTGCAGCAAACCGTGATGGCTCTCATGCAGGCTCGCAAAATATGGGCCACAAGATAAGACTCCTGTTGTGACAGATCTGAGAAAATAGACTGGATGGGGTGGTAGACACCATTAACCAAGCAGGAGTGACTTCCTCCATAGGGTTGGCAGTACTGGTAGCAATGGTGAAGGAGCAGAGTCTCCAAGCATGGCTAGAACTTTTAGAAAACATTACCTGTGTGTTGAACAGGAAAGTTTTCAGGATATCACAGGAACTGAGCAAGAGAACCCTACAGATTTTGTTGCCACATGATAGCAGGAGGTGCCAGACCTGGACCGAGGCACCTGTTAATAAAGGCTTATAGGATCACCCGAGGCACATTCGGAAAGTGGAAGAGGGACCCTGAACTCTTCTGATGGTAACAGCATTGGTGGCAGAGAGGATCAAATCTTGAGAGTGGTCCGAGATAAGAACAAACTGGAGGTACAACAGCCTTGGATTCTCTGCTTTCCCTGCCTGTCATTAGCCACAAGACGAACTAAGAAGAGTTTTGGCGCTGTTTTAAGCAACTTTAGAGAGCGGAAAGTGCCTCAAAGTTTGTACTTCCCGACATGCTTGCAGGTGATGGTTGGGCAGGAATTGTATATTTATAGGTGACAGATCCTTTGAAAGCAGGTAAACTGGTGGAAAGAGTTACCGTTACATGCAGTGTAAAACTCTATTACAGAATAATCGAATACTACCCCTGCATGTAAACTCTTCCTCTTTAATTTATTGTTTTGTACAATTCCTGCTCAGAAAATTGCTGCTAATTGCTCATTTTGTTATATTTATTTCCATTATTGCATTTTTTTAAACATTGTACTTTTTATTTGTACTGTTCTCTCCTCTTCCCCGTTCCTCCACGATGCATCTGAAATGAGCTGTTACCAGCTCAGCATGTCTCTCCTGGTAACACTTCTGAAACAAAAAAATGAATAAATTATATCCCCAAATTTAGGGATAGAGGGCTGCCAGTGGAGGCATGTAAGAAAAGGAAACTCTATCAAAGTTAATGTAGCAGTATTTGTTAGTCTTTTAGCAAACATGTATTCCTGACATTCTTGATTCATCCTCAGTATATTTTAATTTTCTCAGAAATTTTTAAAGCGGTTTTATAACTAATTTTTAAATGATTAACTCAAGTCATTAAAGATGGCTGCCACTTGCAGTTTTAAAAAAATCTCTTCTGCTGAGGTTACCTTTTTTTTTCCCCCAATTATTTAACCAGGTGGGACACACTAAGCTGAAAGCTTGTTTACAGGTGCAACCTGGGAGCACGAGGAAGTTAAGTGACTTACTCAGGATCACACAGTATGCAAATGGGAGCTGTGGAATCTAAACCCAAGTCTCCAGATTTGCAGCTCAGAGCCCAAACCACTGCACCATACTGCCTCACCTGTTGAATGTAAATACTAGGATCATACGGAGGATGTTTTAGGATGGTGTAACCACAAGTTTCTGATGGTAAACTGCCCAGCCCAGTACCAAGATATTTAATTTTATCAAGACAGACATGGCATGGGAGCAGGAACATTTTAAAGACTTCAAAATCCTGTCGCTTCATTTATGAATGAAAGAAAACGAAAAGAAAATGTGTAGATGTTTGCCAGAGAAACATTATTGCTGAAAAACAAACCACATGGTGACTGACAAATACTGTGCTTTAAATACAGGTAAGGGCCATCATCAACACTGATATGTCTGAGGTTCAGTCAATTGCAACATCGGCTGCATATCAGCCACTGAGTGTTACCATGTTTTCTGTGGCCTAATGACTGCTTTGGTAAGTTCCCATCTAATCGTATAACAAGTGGTTCGTTGTCTCATTTTACACAAGTATCGATTGAATCCGTATAATAAGATAGAAATGCAATATACCTCGATCGCTGATCTGATGTTCCTCTATAAAAGTTTAAAAGTACAAAAAAAAAAATAAGATGTAGCATCTTAATTGGGTTACCCTAGGTAAATAAATTGTTAAAAATCCGAAAACACCAGTAAAGGATTATAGCTGGCTTACCAGAACTATAAAATGGTCTCAAACATTCCACAGTGGATGAAAACACGAATGCACAAGACAGCTTTCAAATCCATTGTTATTTCAAAAGGATAAAAGCTACTGCACAGAGCATAGATTTTTTTCATCATACTTTGGATCCTTGTTGTCGTGTCTCACTGCATGGTGAAAGCTAATGGCGACAGTTTTTGAGTCATGGTGAGCACACAGCAGATTAAACATTTTAAGAGAAAGAACCTGAGTGCAAAGGGTTGGGATTAAGGGCTACACAGAACACATAAAGGCAGTAAAGCCACATTTTAATGAAACTCAGAATAACAGGTAGCCTCCAGATGCAATGCACCATTGGTAATGTATACAGCCATCATGAAGACGTTGCCTAGATATTCATGTCCTTCCACAATTTGAAGCATTTTAGGATACAGTTGTACAATATGAAACAAGTTGCAGTATATAAAATTGCATGTATTTATATTGTCTTATCTTTATATTGTATATATTGCATTTATATTGTACATATTGAATTATATCATAATTGCATTTATATTGTATTTCTGTTTTATATTGTATTATATTGTATTTCTTTCATATTGTATTGCATTTATATTTGTATTAGAGTGTATTTATATTATATTTATTTTGTATTGCATTGTATTGCACTACTTTGTACTATGTGCATTGCCGCATTGTGTACATTATATTACACTGTATTGTATTGCATTGCATTGTTTGTATTGCACTGCATTGTATGGTATTGCATTCACTGTATGCTATTGTACTGCACTGCAGTATTACATTGCACTGTATGGTATTATATTATACTGTATTGCATTGCATTGTATGGTATTACTTTACTCTGTATTGTGCTGCATTGTATTGTATTGCACTGCACTGTATTATATTGCATTGTATGGTATTGCACTGCATTGTATTATATTGCATTGCACTGCATTGTACTGTATTGCACTGCACTGTACTATGTTACATTGTACTGCACTGTATTGACAAGATGTTGGACTTGATCACTGAATTATAAATAACTGAGACACTGGAGCCTGGGACTCTTGGTCTCCACAGAAGTGTTGCTTACATACGAACATAAGAAGAAGCCAGTATAATAAGACCATTTGGTCTCTCAAGTCTGCCCATATTGCAGTGTCAGCATCAGCTAGTAACCCTGTCCCCTCCCGAATTAGCCCTTCCCTCTGTCCACCCCCTCTTGACCCTTATTTTCCCCTTAACTCTACCCCAGCCACTCTTGAAGCTGCCTACCATATTCAATGAAACCACCTCTTCAGGAAACCCATTCCACCCACCACCACCATGCTGTCTGTGAAGAAGTGCCTCTTAGTCTCTCTCTAACCCCCACCCCAACTTGAGACTGTATCCTTCATGTTTTGGTTCCCACTGAGCTTGAAGAGACCGTCCAATTCCACCTTATTTATTCCTTTCAAATACTTGAAGGTCGCCAGCCCAGTGGCATGGAGCACCTTATCTCCAGCACGCCAGCAGCTTTGGTTTGGGAATGAACTCAAGTCATCGAGGGGTTGACTGGGGAGGAAAATTGAGCATCAAATGACTGCTCTCCTCTCGCAGGGAGGGGTGGCATGTCATCCCAGCCTCAGCTGCCCCCAGATGGAGGCTTGCGGGTAGAGCAGGTCAGGGAGGCAAGTAAGGAGGGCACTGCAGGGGAACGTGGGATGGGTGTGCCTTCATGTGCAAGTCTTACATCCCAGGAGGAGTGGGACAGAAAAGTAGAAAATGGATATCAGGGGCCTACATTAAATTGAAAGGGCTGCACAGAGTGATGGTGGTGCTAGCCAAAACAGACTCAATTCAGACTTGTCAAAGCACATGAGCACAAAGCGTCGTGGGTCTCTTGTCAAAGCACATAAGCGCCAAAACATTGGGACCTGCGATGCACACCTGAACACCAGGGCCCAGATATTCAAACTGCGCTCAAAACTGGTGCAACAGCAGGAGCAAGCACAAACCAGTTGCGCAAATGCGCGGCAGGTGCGATATTCAAACATGGAGCAGAGCAAATTAGCAAGCAACCAGCGTCTGAATATCGCTGCTCATCAGCGCAGCCAGGAAGGAAGAAGCTGAGCCAAAATGCTGCGCTATGGCGCAACCATGGAAGCCCAGCTGAGCAGTGCAGAGCTGCCATAGCGCAAGCACAGCCCCCCAGAGCAATGGAACTGCACATCCAGGGAGGCAGGCTGGGGCCCACCGCCAGCCATGCCACACATGGGCACAGGAACTCACTGCAGAACCCACACCACACTGGCACACCAAGCACAGCATCACTGGGGTGGGGACGGATGATCCACGTGCCCATGGGACAAGCCAACTAAAAGCATAGCAGAGCCATGGCGCCCCAGCACAACCACTGGCAGGCAGAGGTACCACACCCAGGGGTTGACAACCACAGTGCACATCAGTCCCCCCTGTCGCACAGCTCAGCGTGCACCCGTGCCCCAAGACACGGCTCATGTGCAGTGACAGGCACTGCAGGAAACACCATGCACCCCCGTGCCACCACGTCAACCCCATGCTGCAGAGAAGCAGACCACCCAGACCCACCCTGTGCACCCAGCAGTGGGTGGCAGCAGATGGGAGAGCAACAGAAGAGCAATGCTATGCTGGTGATACCTCCCCATGGACACACACACACACACACACACACACACACATATATCCAGGACCATAGTAGCCCAGATGGCATGTACACCCCTGCAACGGAGCACCCAGAGCCAGTTGCAAAGCGACACCAACACAGCAGTTGTACCAAAATAGTATTTTATATTCAAACAAAAGAGGTAACAAAACAGCTAAAACTATGTACAAGTTGGGGGGACGGGTAAAAGGCAGGGGTGTGCAAGGGGAGGAAAACAACTTGGAGAGGGAAGTCAGGGTGAAAGGGATGGGGAAGGGCAAATAAGCGGTGAGCTCACGGCCCAGCAGGCTCCTATTCCTCCCCTGCGTCTTCCCCTCCTGTGTCTGTGCCGCGTTCCCCTGTTGCTGTAGGGCTTGCAGGAGCTCTCTGTTGTCGCCCGGCCAGCTGTGTCAGGCGCCCGGACGCCGTGCGCCATGCGCAGAAGCACACCGAGGCCTAGGAAAATGGGAACACAGTCAATGGCTGAGACTGACCACAACCCTGAACACCACCCAACCTGCAACCCAGCTAACCCAATGTGCTGCACATGTGATGGCATGCACCCACCCACAGTGAACATGCACATGGCCATCACAAACAAGCGGCACCAGCCATGCACTCCACCGCCCACACACTGCCCACGTCAATCACAGTACAAACAGGCTGTCATGTGATGTTGCAACGTGGTGCGATGCCAGTCACACAGCTATGTGCCCAGTGCATGCCTGGACCACCTGTGATGCATACACAGACGTGTCTGATGCTGCACTGTGATGCAGGTCACCTGTGTCACGCCACATACATGGATACATAGACAGTGTCAGCAGATAGGGGCCTATGGGACACCTAGTCTGGCCATTTGGCCTTGTGCGATCACTCTCATGTCCTATAAGTCCATTCCCCTCACCCCTGACCTCCAGAAGTCCCTCATGGCGAGCCCACACATACAGATCTCCCGTGACCAAGTCAGCCCCACCACATCCTCTGGCAGGGTGTTCCACTCGTCCACCACCCTAATGTGAGGAAACACATTCACATGTTTCCCTTCAACGAGCCCCCTCCAACTGCATCCCATGCCCTCTACACCTGGAACATCCTCTCGCTGATAAATATTGGTTCCTGCACACTGTTCCCCTGTACAATACTCGTGTGACCCCATCATATCCCACACCCTCCTCCTCCAAGGAGTACATGTTCAGTTCCGTCCAACCTGTCTGCATAGGACATGTGATGCAATCCATGCACCATCCATGTCGCCCTCCTGTGAAGCGCTCTCCACCCAGTCCCTGTCCATACGCAGCTATGTGTTCGGAACTGTACACTGTACTCCAGTGTGGGGACTCACTAGTGTTACGTATAGTGGAACTACTACCACCCATCTGGTTGTGTCCATCATGGTTGGTGGTCCTGCCCCCCAGCATGCAATAGCATCCATGACGTAATGATACTCACACTCCTCCAGCCTCAGTCTGCCTGCTGCTGCTGCTGCTGATGCTGCTGCTGCCGCTGCGGGCAGCGGCCTGTGGGACTGGGGCCCTGGCATGGCCCACATCAGCGGCGTCCGGTGCCGTCACCATCCGGCCTGTGGGAGACATATGGTGAGACAAACATCAGTGTGACTCAAAAGCAGAGTGCCCCTGCCCCAGTAAGACTGCCTGCCCACACAGCCATAACCATCCCCATCGCAGCTGCACACACTGACACACCGATGCACAGCCACCCAGGCACACACACACCCCTACAGAGAATATAGGTGAATAGATGGTACACTCCGTGGCCTGGGCACCAGGCCCGCCTGGCACAGGAAACGCGCACGCGCTAACAGCTCCGGGCCCTCCGGTGGAGATCACTGACCCGGTGCGGCACTCTCGCACCGGCCGACCAGTGACCCCACCAGGTCAGTGGCCACTTGCTGCCACACATGGGTCCTCGGTCCGGTGAGGGGCCTCACCATACAGTTGTTCATAGTGGGGCTCCACTAGGGCCACCAGGTTAGCCACCTCAACTTGGCTCCACGGCACCGCCCTCCTCCTAGCCATGGCACCAACTTTACAGCAGGCAATATGGCGCCCGCTGCGCTGTGACCCCACGTGGAGTTGTTGCGCAATAGACCGCACAGGCACCTATCGCTGTTCACACAGCGCCGTCACTACATAGGCGCTGTAGCCAGGCAGCGCCAATAGGGACGTACACATGGCATGCACTCAGCGCCAGGGGTCAGAGGGCATACCCAAGGTCACGGCAATGGCGCCAAGGCCTACGCACAGCGCCATAGGATGCGCCATTGGATCCTGCGCGACTACTGACTTACAGCACCAGTGCCACAGGGACTATCGCGCAGAGGTGCCACAGCGCCATATAGTGCCCAGTGCTGCAGCGCCACTGGCACAATGGTGGCCATGTCCAGAATAGCCTATCGCGCTCAGCAGTTCTGCAGCGCGTCGGCGTATCCGTAACCCGTCTGGGCATGCGCAATGCAGTGTAGCACACAACCACAAACATGCGCCATCGGCTCAGCGGACCTTCCCTATTGCGCTAAGCGCATTTCGCGATATTCAGCGACATATGCAAAGCAGGCGATCAGCCATTCAAAGGGCGGTAGCGCGATTAGCATGTCATTAAAGTTGCGCCACACCTCATTTGCATGTGTTGCGCTATAAAATACGACACTGGGTTGTGGCGGCCAGATTTGGTTTTTGCAGCTGAGAGGTGAGTTACATGCTGTGTGATGCTCAGGACAATGCACATGGGCAGGGGTGCTGGAGGGTGTCACGGGATGAGGGCTGAGCATGATGAGGGCACTTAGAAGGGCAGGGCACCCTTTCCATCAGTATCTGCCAGGCAGCGAGGAAAGGAGGGCTTCTGCCCCCGGCCTGCAGCTATGCTCATGGAAATGCTGTGGACTGCAGGTGACAGGTGTCCACTTCCACCCATACAGATCAGCATGACTGGCGAGAACCAGGCCGAGGGTGTGGGCGGGCGTGGGAGGAGGCGAACTTCACCACAGCAGAGACGAGGCCCTCTTCCAGGCCTACCTGGAGGATGAGCAGCTTTTGAGTGGGCGGAGGGGCACCCTCAGCAGTGTGCAGCTGCATGGGAGGGTAGCTCTGGCCGTCAACCTGCGGAAGCCACCAGCGCTCCGTGCAGGAGTGCTACAGGAAGATGGGGACTGACCGCGGGAGGCTGAAGGAAAGGTGGCAGCCTTCAGGGTGGCACGATGCTGCCACTGGTGGGGACCACCAGTGGTGTTGCAGCTGACCCGACCGAGAGACACTGGTGTGCGGCCATGCAGCCGAGTGCCATTGCGGGTGTTCTGGCGGAGGATTCCAGACAGGTGGAAGCCCATCACTGCACGGTATGTCATGGTGATGTTGTGGGGGGGCGGCTGTTGTTCACATGCACTCACATGTACTCTCTTTCTGTTTCAGATCCTGTTTGTCTGCAGGAGGCGGTGGTGGTGGGTGCTGACAGTGAGGCAGACCTGCTGGACCAGGAGGAGGGACCTTCCACCTCCGCCAGCAGCCTGCGCAGCACTGCAGCAGCAGGCGGCTGGGCTGACAACTCCCGGCAGTGATACGGGTGCAGGGGTGCACAGCCTGTGTCACAGCAGTCTGGCATGCAGGTGTGCCAGCATGCTGTGCCTATGGCAGTGGCACGCACCGGCACTATTGAGGATGGCAGGGCCTGCAATGGCCAGTGAGAGGTGTGTCCCGAGGAGGACCACGGCGAGCCAACACGTGCCCGGGCGTCCAGCTCCACACCTGTGTACCAGCATGCTGGCACAGTCACAGGCTGGGCCTGTCAGCACCGGTGGGGCAGCACCGGTGGCTGAGCAGGTGTCTGGCACTGTTGACAGCACAGGGGTGGAACAGGTGGACCTGGGGCTCAGCAGTTGGAGGGGCAGCAGCAGCAGTTGCACACCAGGCCTGGGCGACAGCGTCAGGCAGTGGCACTGTCCACCGCCCTTGGATCAGCCCATACCTGGTCCTGGCGAACAGCGGCCACCCTCAAAGGGTGCTGTGCACCAGGACCATCCACACCCTGGGGTCACGATGCCATTGGGGCACAGTACCCTTTGGACGTGCACCCGCCTGCTGCAGGAGTCGGTACAGCTGCAGGGGCGGGTTGCAAGGTCCGTGGAGGCACTGACTGTGTCCGTGGGCGGCATAGCAGGGGTGTGCTCGGGACGGGCGAGATGGTCCATATGCGGACGGATGTGACCGCTGCCATCGACAGGCTGACCCAGGCAGTGGTCTCTGTGGCGACCGCGTTGACCACACTGTCTGGTGACCCTGTACCACGCACCCACACAGTCGCCTCACTCCCGTTCAGGCGTGTGCGACACCAGGCCTGTGGCGCGGGTTCTGCTGTGGGCATCCGAGCACCCCTGGTGCAAGTTTCTTTCGCGGGATGCAGACCCTGTCTGCGAGGCAAGGTCGCGGTCACGCACTGGGACCCCTGGTGGTGCAGTAGTGCCACCCGATGTAGCCCTGCGCGGCCTGCCAGTGCTGCTGAGCCCGCGGCGGGCGCCAGCGCATCCGTGGTGGCCGTGGGACAGTGCTCCTGACTGAGCTGTCTCCCAATGCAGGCCCTGTCTGGTGCTGCCCTGTGTGCAATGTGTGTCATGGTGGGCAGTGCACTGCTGGGTGCTCTGCTCACCAAACTGACACACGGACCACCTGCACACTCTCCCAACTGCTGTCCACAGGTGCGTGTGGATGATGATGCCTGCATTGCACTGTACACCAAGGTGCAAGGTTGCCCAGGTCCTGACACACGTCGTGGACAGTCCAGGTGGTGAGGGTGGTTGGTGGTGCTGTGTGATAGCGTGTAATTTCCGCATTGCTGTGCTGCTCCCTGTATGCTGCCTGGTGTGTGTGTGTGTGTGTGTGTGTTTGTTGGTGCTCACCCCTCTCTGCTAATGTGTTGGTATCGTAGACCCTTCAACTCCCCTGACCTTCATGCAGTGTGTTCCCTGTGTGCCTGTGGTTTGTGCATAGACAGTGTTGCCTGCACATGTCCCTTGACTTTACCTGTGTTGTGCATTAGTGCTCTTCTGCAATGGTGTCCCGGTGCAGCTGGGCCTGCCGGGTCAGTGAGGTCCCTCCGTCCTAGAGCGCATCACCCAATATCACCGGCGCCACTGGCGTCCCCGTCGCTGTCCCCTCTTGGACCTGTACGGCTATCCCATGGTCTTTGGCCATGTTGTGCAGGATGCAACAGGCCAGGAATATCCCACAGGCCTTTTGGGGGCTGTACTGGGAGCTCCGCGGAGGTGTCCAGGCATCAGGCGTGCCTTGAGTATCCCGAACACCCGCTCTATGATGTTCCGTGTTGCGGCGTGTGCCTCATTGAAACCGTGCTGCGCTGGGGTGCGTGGGCCCGGTATGGTGTGAGCAGCCAGGGCGGAGTGGGTATCCACAGTCACCTGTGTGGAGATAGTGGAGATCAGTGTTAGGTCAGGTCCATATTGCCCATATCCTTGTGTGCCACTACCATGGCACCTGTGTCATTCCACCCTTGCCCAGAGTTTGCATTCCATACATGTGTACTCACCCACTAGATGACCCGTGGGGATGTTCCCCACTCTCGAATCGATGGCACAGTGCAGATTGGTGCCATATGAAGGCATCATGTGCTCCGCCAGAGTGTGTGGCACGAACATTGATAATCGCCCAGTGGCATCACACACCACCTGGCAGTTGACACTCAGTAGCCCTTTCGGTTCGATATGCTTGCCCGTCGGGCCAGGTAGCGTCCGAATGGCCACATGGGTGCAGTCTATGGCACCCAGTACGCCAGGCATTTGTGCTACCCTGTGGAACTCCTGCATGTTTGCTGTACGCTCTGCCGCGGTGCTGGGGAAATGGATGTACTCCACAGCATGAGGCAGCAGTGCCGCTGAGGTGGGTGAGGATGCGTGGCGGCCGACCGCGTGATGCCTGTCGTGTCCCCTGTCGGCCTCTGGAAGGTGCCCGTGGCGAGCAGGCACATGCAGGCTGTCACCTTGGTCTCCACGGACAGGCGTGACTCCGTCGTGAGGTGCCTGCATCACATCACTGCACAGCTCACTGAGCCGTCTCAGTATTGCCCTGTTCAGGCGGTGCAGGCCACGATCTCAACATCACTGTACAGCTCGTAGCTGATGCGGGCCGCGATACCGCCTGTCGGGGCAGTGCCACCGGCGGGCCCTCCGCAGCCCGTCCCCTGCAGCATGCTGTCTCACCCCTCATTACAGCTTCCATGTGGAAGCTGACACTGTCCATCTCCTGGCTTCTGCCCCCCAGCTGCTGTTCCTGTGTTACCCCACTGCTGCTTCCACTGCACCGGGCACCCCACTGGCCTCCCTGTCCTCCAGGACCCACTGTCCCTCTCTGTCCTTCCTGCTCCTGTCTCTGTCTCTCTCTCTCTGTCTCTCTCCCCGGTTTGCGGCCTGCCCGAGTTCTTGCGCCCTCCCTTGAGCCGTTTTATTTTGGCTCAAATCCGGTGCCTGCAACTTCCGGCTGAGCCACTCTTGCGCATTGCGCAAGTGTTCAAATATCACGTGCGCGCTTTATGCATGGACCCGCCCCCTTGATTTGCGTACCTTCATTTCCATTCGCTGTGGCTCAAGCGTGTTTTCGAGGCGCAACTGGCCCTTCTCAATATCGAGAATGGCGCATTTTTGGAGTTGCGATGCAACCCTGTTGCGCAGATGGCGTAAACCTTTGAATATCTGGCCCCAGGAGTTTTAAATGCCTTTGAGTAAGGAAATAAAGGAATGGACTTGTTGATAACGTATCGTGGAGTCTGATTTTCCTTTTTAGTTACCTGTGCTGGTGAGTGGCACCTTTTATTTTGTATTGAATTGGACCTACATTAAGCCTGGCCCAGTCAACTTTACCCACACCATTGGTCAGTGAGTGACCTGGTCTACTTCAGACTTGATGTACTGGGGGTGGACGGCCCTTCCTCCTCAGTCCTGCCATGAGAAGGGAACTCGTGGGAGACTACTGACCAGGTGCTTACCGGAGAGGCAGACAGGCGGCATGGGGAGGCTTGGGATCAGGCTGATGCAACCGCACCCTGGACGTAGGGAGGATAAAATCTATATTAAAAAATAAATAAAATACTTGAAGGTCTCAATCATGCCCCCTCCTCTCCTACAGGGATGTTCAGGGCCTCCATCCTCCCTCATTCATACATACATACCCTGCTGACCCATGATCATCTTTGTTGCCCTCCTTTGGACTGTCACCAGCAGGTTTATGTCCTTTTTAAGGTATGGGCACCAGTACTGGACACTGTACTCCAGATGTGGCCTCACCAATGACCTGTACAAGGCAGTATCACCTCCTCCTGCCTACTGCTGATCGTCCTGGCTGTGCAGCCTAACATTTTATTTACCTTAGATGCCACTTTCCTACAATGCGTGGAGTGCTTCAGGTCACTAGTAATCATGACTCCCAGGTCCTTCTCTTCCTTGATGCAGATACCTAGATCCCTCCCATGTACTCAATCCTCAGGTTCTCGACTCCCAGGTCCTTCTCCTCTGTTGCAGATTCCCTCCCCTCCCAGGCTGTTGTAAGTCCTCTGGTTCTTGGCTGCAATGTGTGGCCTTGCATTTCTTTGCAATGAAGCCAAGTTTCCAAACCCTGAGCCATCTATCTAGCTTCTCCAGATCCTCTCTTAGGTCTTGTAGCCCTTCTGCTGTGTCCACCCTCTCACAGAGCTTGGTGTCATCTACAAATAAGTACATTTTGCCCTTAATGGCACTCCAGTATTACTAATGAAGGCATAAAAAGCACCAGTCTGAGCACTGAACCCTGAGGGATCCCACTGGTGACCTCCCTGGTGTTTGAGAGCTCAACTCCACCACCATGCTCTGGGTCCTGCCCCTCAGCTAGTTTTCCACCCACCAGGTCAATTTCTCACCAACCCTAGATTGGCCAATTTCCTGATCAACCTCTTGTGGGGCACAAAGCCAAAGGCCTTGCTGGAGTCCAGGTAAGGTTGTCCACTGCTTGGCTACTGTCCACTATTTTAGTGAGAAGTCAATAAAAGTCAATAAGATTTGTCTGACATGATCTTCCTCCCTTAAACCCATGTCTCTCATCCTGGAGGCCGCTCTCATCCAGATACTCTACTAACCTTTCCTTAAGAATGGTCTCTGAGTTTGCACACAATTGAGGCCAGACTGAGACTGGTCTGTAGTTCCCCAGGTTGTCCTTGGGACCACTCTTATGAAGGGTACTACATGTGCTGTGCTCCAGTCCTGCGGTACCCCACCCAACTACAGTGAACTGTTGAACAAGTCAGCCAAAGGACCTGCAAGCTCTTCTGCCAGCTCCCTCAGCACCCTTGGGTGTATAGGCTGGGCCTGGGGATTTATCTACCATTAATTTTAGCAACCGTTTTCTCACCCAATCCACCTCAATCAAATCAACAGTGTGCCCTTCCCTTCCCCCAGTGGCACTGCTCTCTCCCTGGTAAGACCAAACAGAAGTACTTGTTCAGTACTTCTGCTTTGTCCCCATTCTCTCTACTCACCTGTTCCTTTCCTTAGCCTAACAAACCCATCTTTCTTGTCCATTTTCTCACTAATATAGTGAAAAAGGCCTTTACCCCACTTTTAAGTCACTCAGCTAGCTGCAGTTCCTTCTGAGTTTTCGCCTGCTGGACTACCCTGCCAGCTACACTTGCCTTCTTCAGATAGTCCTCCCTGTCGTCCTCCTTCTGGGTCCTCCTGAACTTCTTGTAGGCTGACCTTTTTCCCTTGCTGCCTGGGCAACCTCTGTGCTAAACCAGGTGGGTGCTCTGCCCCTTGAGTTTTTCCCTTTAGCCTAATGACTCTCTTGTGGCTACCATTATTCCTTCCATGATGATGGACCACCTTCTGTCCACCCCGTATCCACTTGGTTCACCCATATCTCAGTGCAGTCAAAACCACGTGGTCAAAACCTATACTGTTCGGAGACCCCAAAAGTGTACAATTGAAAACTGTGCTAAAAGTAAATAAACTAACTCCAAACCACACACGCTATTTTGACCGCGTGGTTTTCAACTGTGCATCCATTCCTTCACGATCTTGACAGGATACATAGCCACTCAAGATACTTGCGCAGGTGGATCCTTAGCAGCTTGCCCATTACAACATACACAACAGAGTTTGCTGCTGTATGTTATGTGTTACATTAACATGCTGACAGTTACATAGTTCCAGGTCTAAGAACAGTTCTAATTCTTGATCCATCTGCTCCCTCCCAAGAAGCAAACAGTAGCAACAATACATCTTAGCATTTCTTTAGGGTTGGCATTATAACATATATCTTCAATGTTTTACCTGGAAGAACAGAGATTGAAAAGCTGTGGTTGGCTTAGTAGCAAACAAATAGGAAAATCACCTTTCTCCGACCCATGGAGCTCCGGTGCTAAAAGTCGGATTGGGGAGTGCTGTTCCTCTAATGTCCCTGTAATCTATCACTGAATCCCATTTTGCTAATACTCCCATTTCAGTCTATGCAGAAATGGACTGGAAGAATGGATAGCATTACAAAAGCAGCAGACGTGCATACCATAACCTTGTGTTGTATTAGTAGATGGTAGAGTGTCAATTGCTTCATTTGTACAATTCCACATTTTGATGCAGATCTGCCATGGGAGTGCAGACAGGGTGTACAAAGCACAGCTAGTGACAGCAGAGACAGCTTCATCCAGGTGGACAATGTTTGTGTTAAATCATTGGTAGCAACAGGACTAGGATCTATCGGTAACATCAGCAGAGAGAGAGCCTACTGTCATTCTATTGCCACAGGCAGCCACATATGTGTCAGTACAAAAATAGATTCAGCAACAGGACATAGCAAGCTCTTGTTATTTCTTGGGAACATTGACAGATATTGCTATAAAAGTACAGCTGTTCTACAGAATGAAATTGCTTTATCTGCACTGATCCTAGGTCACTTGCTTGAAACCAGCACGAGGAAGATGCATATTTCATCAAGTGAGGTCTGACAATAACCGGTTAATTGATTAGAAGTCATTATTCAAATGACATATATTTAACTATTCCTTTTCAAAACTGGGACCTACCTTTGTTTTGGCAAATGTTAATCAAAAAGCACCATGATGGTAAGAGAGGGTGCGGTAGCAAATAGGAGAAAATGGCCACAGCACTATGAGACAGATCTACAGCCTCAAATACATCTATTTAGCCTGTGGCCAGCAGCATCTCCACTGAAAATCAATGGAAAATGCTAAACAGGTTTTTTTTCCTTTTGAGAAAGACACTATTGATTACTGGAATAATCAATAGACATCACCCTACTTTAGCAACCTGACAATTACAATAGACGTCACCTCACTCCTTACCACGACACACGGGTGCCCCTTGGCCACCACAGTACCCACCACAGGCATCATGAATCCCTTTACTTAATGTACTGCACAGTGTTTGAGCCCCTGATCTCTGACCCTGCAAACCTGGGGCCATTTCCGACTGCAGAATAAACAGAACCCTCAAACTGTAATTTAGATTATTTCAATAAAGGCCATAGCCACCAGAGTTAAATGGGTAAACCCCAGTTGACGATAGGATCCTTGTGCAGACTTTTAATCTGTTTATTCCCCCACCCTTGCCCCAGCCACTGCTTGTCCAGTCACTCTTGATGCTGTCAAGCCATTCAGCTGCTCTGCCCCCCAACTCTGCTGCAGCCCAGTAGGATACCAAGCCAGATCTTCCCTTACCCTCCCAGTGGGGCTTTTTGCTCTGGCTATGGTTCCCGGTCTAGTCGGAACTGGAGCCAGTGAACATAAAACATAGAATTTCTCAGTAAAGAAAGGCCCTGCAGATCACCAAGTCTGCCCAGCCCTACCCATTTATTGCTGATTGTGAGGGCCCTAGTGACCCTTCATTTCTCCTTACCCCCACCTCTTTCACCACAGTCTTCACTAGACCCATGTATCTGTCTCACTCATGTTTGAACCTCCTCACATAGCACGCGACAGACTACTTCCTTTGGTAGTTTATTCCACCCTGTACTACTCTCTCCATGAAGAAATACTTTCTGATGTCCCTCTTAAATCTCTGATCCGCCAGCTTCATTGTTTTTCCACTGGTACTTGTGTTCCCATTCCGTGTGAACAGCTATCTGCTATCTACTTTATTTATCCTATGGAGTGTATCAGGATGGGTGAGGATTCCAGGGCAGTCATAAGCCGTGAGTTGGGTGGGCAAGCTGCAGCAGTCATCTGTGAGTGGCAGGGCACTGTGCCTTCCTAAGACGTTCCCACCTCCCTGCTGAGAGGCTGTTTACAATGTCACTGCTGTGTATGGGAGATGACTGATGTCATGTGGTCACCCACAATGTCGATGCAAACCAACTCTTGCCATAACAGGCACTACGAGAAGCAGGCAGACTGCTGCCTCTCCCAGAGCCTGAGCATGCTTCCTTCACAGTGCACCTGAGGCTCCTCTGCCCAGGCCAAGGGAGTTGGGGTCAGGGCACGAAATGTGGATCTTCCACACAGCAGCTCAGTGCGCACAGAGGTGCCAACATGCCACGCCACTTTATTGTGGACCTGATCAAAAGCCAGATGATGACTACCTGTCCTGAAACAGAATAAAGGATGCCCATCCTGGAATCAGAGAAAGATTGCCTATCCTCATATCAAACAAAGACTACCTGTCCTGGTATCCCACAAAGACTGCCTATCTTGGTAGCAGGAAAAGAAGTCCACCACAGCATTGAATTAAACCCACCCTTCATAGCATTGGATGAAGCCAGCTTGTTCTGTTATCAGATGAAGCCCACCATACCTAGTACAGGAAAAATACCCCCTATCATGGTATTAGACAAAGACTGTCCATCCTGGCATAGGAACAAGACAGCCAGTCCTAGTATCAGACAAAGACCACCCACCCACTCTGGTATCGGATGAAGACCAACTATTCTGGTATCAGTTTGACTACAGTATAAATGGAAGGAAGCTGTTTGGTATGCTACAAGCCACAAGAGAAAATAATATGACCAACTGGAAAATGAATGCAGATCCACAGAGTAGTATCTTGGTGCTCTACCTCTGAGCTACCAGCCCCTAGCCTGAACATTCTGTGTGACATCTTCCTCACTGCAGGGTTTCCTGACTGAATGTGATCTATTTGCTTTTAATTTGTGGAAAACAAACACACACACACAAAACAGATGAAGGACACATAAGGGCAGACATCTTAAATGAGAAAACAAAGCACCTGGAGGGCTGTGGCTAGAGGTAGCCTTCTGTTTGCACAATGGCCACACCCCCAATGGGGTGCAGAACTGTACCACTGGAGCTGCAAATCACAGAAATGCCTGATAATCCAGTATGCAAACCTATGTGTGAGGGCTATGAGCATCAGTTCTTCAGGTTCATGGAGCCCTGAGAATAAAAAAGCACAAGTGATAGAAATCCATAGTCCGTCCATCTGAAATTGCAAAGGTCCGCCTGTTTGGAGATGCTCTGTGAATACAAGAGTTTGTGTGTGTGTGTGTGTGTGTGTATCTCTACAATTGCATCATAAATTCATTATTTTTAAACAAACGCATGTTGAACCCAGAAGAAACTCCTACTCCAAAAGTTACAAGTTGCACCCAAGACTTGATTTTCATCTTTTACTTCAGCTGCACTGGAGATATGCGCTTTCATGCATTTGTTGATTGCCAGCACCCCACTGGGCTTTGTCTAGGTAACTGTCTTCTGTTATGGTTTGCCTCTGTCAGAGTCTGCATCTCAGAACTTGTTAAAACCCAACTGGGACACACATACACACATACCACGCATACACGTGCAAAAAAAAAAAAAGGATTTGCATTTCTTGCACCACACCACTAGACATACCTCTCAACTGTGCCATAATGTGAGGGACAGTCCATAACACCATCAGTGGCTCAGTGGGTAGCACGTGCCTCTAGACCAGGAGATCACATGATTGTCAGTTTAAGTTCACATCCCAGGCACTTGGGCTAATAATACCAACCCTGCCACTGGCCAATCTCCCCACCCAGGCCCCACCCATGCCATGGGCTGATCTCTTCCCCAGTCAGGGGTCCCAACCCTGCCATGAGCCGATCTCTCCCCACCCAGGGTCTCAACCCCTGCCACTAGCAGATCTCTCCGCACCCAGAGACACTTGCCTCCTCACTCAGAAGGAGGTGGGAGGTATGAATCTGGCTCTGCCAGGCCCTGCTCTGGGGTACGCCTGCGGTAGTAGGTGGAGAGGGGTAAGCACCAGAGACACAGGTGGATGAGGCTGGGCTCTACTCTAGGAAGGGGCTAAGGTGGGGGCATAAACATGAAATTTAAAAACAAATTTTTCCTCAATCGCATCGGTTCTAATGTAATATGGCAGTGTGCTTAGTACTGGCACACTTGAGACAGCAGCATGTATACATCCATCCCCACATTCTACATTTCATTCATTTTATTTATTTTTTTCTTTCGTAAGTTTTTATTAAATTTTCAGAAAAACAATGTACATAAACCATAGGAAACAACTACAGGACTTACACATATTTTAAATAAACTCTTAGGTTATAATACAATAAAATATCCATAAATATCAAAATACACTAAGTAAATTTAAAATACACAAAATAAGGTAAACAGGATAGTAAGATGTAACCCCTGACGCTATCCCAAAGGCTACTACCTCTGCCTGCTTGGCTAGTAGCAGGTTAAGGGCCTAGGTTCTGTAATGGATGCCCACCCGGAGGTCAGCGTGGGTAGTGGTCAAGCTAACCAGGGCACAGCCCTCTGGGACACTGTAACCCCCTTTCCCTGCTAGTGGCCTAAACACTGCACAGTAATTATGTTCACAATACCCTTGATACACCACACAAGTACCTACACTGTTTGCACTTACCACCAGGGCTTTCCTCTGGCTCGGCCCTGGGAACCCCATGTAAAACAAGGTTATACACAGCAAATAACAGCAGTACAGTACTCTAGCACAAACTGGAACCACAGTCAGGGTAAATGCAAAAAATAGATCTGATTTATTTAAGGGACTTGAACAAGGGAGGGCATAATTAGGTTAATTTGCTTAAAGGCTGTATCAATTAAACAGTTACGCTGCACTTCAGGGTCCATAAACAGTCACACCTTTGGGTACCTAGATGGAGAACGATGGGCTAGCCAGGAACATTGCAGCTGGTCGGGGCCCTGTGATGGAAGAAAAACAACATGCACACTCTATTTGTAATCCGGAGGTGGAGGGCTCAGGTCGTGAAAAGAAAACAACAAGACAATCAGATGACACACTTTTAGATTAGGCTGTTGTTGCAGGGAGCTACCCTGACGATTATTAACAATACCCAAGACTGGACACAGGCTGGACGAAAATCGAGACAGCAGGTGGTTAATCTGGAGTGCCAGGAGAAGCAGGGCCCACGTGATTTGCCGGGCGTCGATCCTGTTCAAGCGTGGAGCAGGGGCTGATCCCAGGCAGGTCTCTTGTTGGTGGCTTTCTCTGTGCAGTGGGGAGTCTGGCAGGGCCAGCGTGGCATGGCCCAGGCCTAATGGAGATGAATGCGGATTCAGTCCGATTAGGCTGGATAAAGCTTCCAGCAAGCAGAACACAGTTCACACAGTGGGGAACCAAATCACGACCCACTTTCAATACGCAGCACATTTACATGTAAAGGATTCTATGGTACCAGCAAGCAGAACACAGTTCACACAGTGGGGAACCAAATCACGACCCACTTTCAATACACAGCACATCTACATGTACGGAAATTCTACAGTACCAGGCAAACTGCTCTCCGGTCATGATCGCAAAGTCTCTGCACAAACTGGGGATTCAAAAGCAGCTGGAAATCCTGACAGGCCGATCACATTCGGCAAAATCTTCAGTCTTCTTCAGGTATGAGCCTGGTAAAAATCAGTGGCTTAGTTCATTCTCACAAACTTGGATTTAGTCCGAAATAATTCTCTTCTCTCCTCTCAGGGCAGCAGGCAGACATGCAGGCCACAACACAGGCCTTTCCACAGTTCTCCCATGAAACTACTCGGACGGCTGCTTGACTGTCTCAAGCATGTTGCTTCTTCAGCTCCTAACTTAGATCTGACTCAACTTCCAGCAATCCTGGGAAATTCCCAAGATCCGAAAGGTTCAGTTGGCTGCTCCTCCTGTCAGTCACAACAAAGGCTCCCCTTCAGGTGCAAAAGGCCAAAAGCCCAAAACTATAATTCCTACAGATTTTGACTCCAGACAGCTCCTGTAGTTCGGCTCCATTTCAGGTCTCACCAGCACTGATTGGTCCAATTCACAGTCCAGGACCAAGATAGTGGAGATAAACAAAACAGTCCTTTCTGTAAAGAAGGCAGGTTAGACAAACTATATTATTATTATCACTCTAAATGATTTTCAGAAAATAGTTACATCTGTCAACAGAGTCCCTCTCAGATTACTTATGACTGCAATCCAGGCAGTTCTTAAAGAGACAGTACACAGAGGCTATACAGGCCCTCTCTGGTAATCACATTTAAACTGCTAAAACGCAGCACACCAGCCTGGCAGTGAGCATTTAGGCAAGCTCGAGGAAGACTTTTTGGAACCCCATTTGTAGGGGGTTACAAACAGATATAAACAAGATTTGATGAAATAAAAGATTTGGAAGAATAGACTAGTTTTTCCAGGAAAGACATACTGAGCTGGTAACATCTCATTTCCAGATGTGTCTGGGGACGGAGTAAAAATACATTAATGGTAGTAGGACTAAAATTAGTGCAAATAAAATAAGGCACAAAAGGCAGATCTGGTGGTGCAGAGGGCTGAGATGCTGTGTCTTATACCTCTCCTGCAGTGACCGAGTTTGGGAAAAGCTTGGGTCAGTGGAGGGGTGGGAGGGACGAGGAGGACTGAGCAGCCATCTGGAAGCTCTCCTCTCTTGGACTGGGGTGGTGGTTTTTCCCAACTCTTGGTTACCACCATTTGAAGGTGGTGGTGGTAGCGTGATACACGAGAGTCAAGATGTTGGTCTGGGGGCAGAAGCCATGGTTCTGAAATGCACGCACACCTCCACACACGTGTCCTCCATGCCACCGTGGATCTGGGACACAGAAGGAGAAAAACAGGAAAATGAGCAGACCAGGACCTTCTGAAGCACACCAGGGACATCATGACCTGCTCTGTCACTCCAACAGGTGAGCATTCTGGATGTGAGTATGCTGGGGGTGGCCTCCCTCCTTGGTCATGCCACGGGAAATCCACAGGGAACGAGCCCCAGAAAGAGGGAGGAAAGAGACAGAGGTGGTTGAGAACATGGCTGAACAGCCACCAGGTCTGGCTCAGTGGGATAAAAACCTTTATGGGAAAGAATAAGGCTAAAAGTACAAAATATTATAGATCTGCAAGCCAACAGTCTATATGGGGAGGGTAGAGAACAACAGCTGCCTAAGGACGATGTCTAAAGGTAGACAAAATTGCTTTTGAACTGGGCAGAGAATAACCTCGACCGGGACGGAGTCCCAGTGAAACAGGGCTGCAGCGAACTGTGGACAGGGGTGGAGGGCGACTGCTATGATCAGAGGACAACGGTACTTGCAGGAGATAGTGGTGACGTCACAAAGAAGAGATTTAAATGAGGGAAAAAGGCAGAATTGACAGAATAATGCATAAGATATTAAAGCAAAAACCCAACAGTAAACATTGTTGCTTAAGGCATAGAAAACTTAATGAATCAGAAAGTGCTAATTTCGACCGTGTTCTGAGCTGTGAGAGCTAAGATTTGATGAGATGTCTCACATTTTGCCCCTTTCCACTTTTCGAGTGACAGTGTCCCACATCTGCATGATGACAGACTGAGAGGTTGTTTTTTCCCATGCGCCACAGTGTAAATTTAAAAAAATGGAGGCTCAAACTGTCCAAGTTGCACACTGGTGCACAGCAGTGGGATCCTCTGACGGGCACCGAGATGCTGACATTAGCAGGGTTTTCATGGCATGCCCAATCAGGCATGCAACACCACTGCTTTTGCTGCTTGACTTACTGTGAATGCAAGCACAGTGGCTGAGGTGAAACTGGGTTTGCAGCATTCTGAAAACAGCTGATCCATTGAGTACTTTAGTTATAAAAGTCTATGTATATTTTTCAATTGTTCTTCCATTGATTTTCCTTTGTTTTGTAAATAACTGCAGTAATACATGATTGCAGTGGTGGTGGCTGTGGTGCTGGGAGGTATGATTACTTGTTAAAGATAAATCCATCAGTATGGCTCGAGTTTTTTTATTTTCTGTTTTTCACCCTCACTCTGGTCTGACCCCCATCTGCACTCCTCTGCTTTGCAACCCTCCGACTTCATCACGCCACTTCTGAACCTCAGGGCTCCCCTTTACATCTTGCAGAATCTCTCTCCTCTTCAACGGGGCCCTCTGAGGGATGCACTGCTCACTGGCGTCAAATTCAGGAGGAGCTTTTGTGTTGGACGATCTGAGACACGAGTCCAAGAGTGCCTGGAGCGGACTTCATGTATTGGCACGGGATTTTTCCAACTGTTCTCTAAATACTGGTTTGAGTCCCTTCCTCCTCCCTCTCCTCACCCTCTCCACCATCTCTTCTTCCTCCTCCTATTCTGCTTCCTAGTATCCCCATGCCTTCTCCATTTCAAACCGTTGCTCCTCTGCAGGGCAAGCTGTCTTCTCCTACCACCTCCCTCCCTCTAGAACCTTCTCCCTCGTCTGTCCACCTCCCCTCACTCCCAGCCCTTAGACACCCACTAAGGCACCCTCCTGCTCTGGTCACCTTCCTCCATACTCTTCTTCCCGTCCTCCCCTCCCTCCTGCAAATTCCCTTTCTCTCACGAATTAGACTATGGCGGTGGTCTGATTCTGGATCTCCAAAATACTGTCACCATCTCCACCAAGTCACGGTCTTGTTTATCTGCTTGATCATCAGTTCGCTTTACACCTGTCAAGATGCCTATGTAACTGTACTCTGATGTTTGTTGTAATTTTGTACTCCCCTTCCCTTTCCCCTGGTCACACCTGGAAACGAGCCTTGACTCAGTGTACCTTTCCAGTTACCAAAATGTTTCAATACATAAATGTTTTCCTCCCCTACCAAGATGCTGGCTGCAGTGTGCTGCCGCAGAGCAAGCAACAGTCATACACAGCACAGGGTGTCCCAGCACAGCGGAAGCAGTCACCCAGCCTCCCCAGAGTAGATAAGCATCCTCTAGGACACTCAAGCTCCCCACCACTGGCCCTCCAGTGTCCCGGGTTCATACTGGAGCCTGGGTCACTGGAGTTGTGAGCAGTAGCCAAGTCCTGGTGCCAATGGACAGGCCCCAGTATGGTTTGCATATCTTTAATTATTTTTCCATCGTGTATGCCTCTTTTGTTGAAATTTAGGTAACACAATATGACTCTTGGTATCACAACACGGCAATTGTGAGGGCAGTTGGGGAAAGCCAGATTTATTTGTAAAAAGTCTGTAAAATGGCCGCTAGTGAAGTGGATGGCTGAGGCGCTAGAAGCCTTACTTCCTGTCACACTGGTGACCTGGGTTCAGGAATGGACCAGGGTCACTCAGAGGCTGGCCTGGGGAACAAGGATTGAGCATCCAGAGATGGCTCTCCTTCTTTGGGGATGGTGACTGCCACTGCTTGGCTGACACCTAGTAGAGGCTAGGTGCCATGGCAGGCTGCTGCCTCCCTGAGGCTGGGCGCAGGCTGTTCTAACATGTGCAGCATCTTCATAGCCGGCACCCCATGCCACAACCACGTAACCTTAGGGGCGGGGACAAGGAAATGGGAAAAGTGGGGCTGTGCACCGACGATGCCCTTCTCAACCCGTGCATTGCCCTAGACCCTGCTGACCGGATCCAGACTCTGGGGGTGGGAGGATGGCCCACCCCAGCCCCGCAACAGGGGCAAACCATGGGGAACAAAACAGGTAAGACCTGGGGAATGGTGGGCAGCCAAGGGGGGGCTAGGGAATGAAGAGCCAGCCAGCACCCCTGAACACGTAAAAAGCTCTATGGGGAAAAAAAAAACAGGCCATGAAACAAGTGCTTGTTCATGACAACTGTTTAAAACACTGATAACAGGCCAGACCCACAACACAGCAGGAGTGCTACTACTTGCAACACAAGCGACCCGCTTTGGAAAATAAGCCCAAAGCATCTGAGGCCAGCAAGGGAGAGAAGGATCAAATGTTCCAGTGGATGCTCTCCTCCTCTGGGAGGAGATGCCATCTTCTGCTGTCTGCCACCTGAGTGACCACAGGTGGCAGTATATGCGACACTCAGAGGGTTAGGGAGGATGCTGGCCAAGGACCTGCATTGTCATGCATTGCATGAGCATGTGGATTGGTCCCCCCTCCAAACACATGTTGGCATCCTCCAGAGGACTGGGGAGAAAAAGTGAAAAGCAGCCCTGGTGCTGACTTCCCAGGGACTCTGGTATATCTGGACCGGCCCTGCCTCCTTGCTACACCACCTAGCATTTTGTACATTTAAGGTTATAGCCTCTCCACTCTCTACCCTGCCCAGGGGATAAGCCAAGGATCCATGGAGGATGGTGAGTGAAGGTAGGTGGTGACAGGTAGGATGTGTTGAAGGGCTCCAGGAAGAGATGGGCCTCGAGACAGTGGGGCATAAAACATAAATAAAGGCTGGTCCAGTGACATGGAGGGCTGAAGTGTCTAATTTTTCACCTCCTTTCACACTGGTGACCAGTGTTCAGGAACAAGTATGGGTTGCCAAGGGTCGGTGGGGTAGTAGAAGATTGACCATCCTGGGACAGATCTCCTCTCCCAAGGAGGGTGGCAGCTGTATCGCCCCATGGCTGGAAGCCTGGTAGCAGTGCAGGCAACGAGCAGCACAAAGGCAGGGCCACAGATCTGTGGGACTTGTGTGCCTCACGGCACGTTTCTGAAGTAAAATGACAGGGATTGGGAAAATGGAAAAAGGATCCCAAGGCAGAATGAAGCCCTGTGCTCCTCCTCAAACCCAGACCACCACCTGGATGCCTTGAGCCAAACTGGACTTGAGCACGGGGGTGGCTCTCAACCACGGAGAGGGCAAGCCGTGGGAAACAAGTTCTTAGGTCAGTCCATGGGAGGTGGGTGCCAGCCAAGAGCACGGGACAGGTGCTGAAGAGCTCTCGAGGAGTAAAATACTATATGGGAAATATACATGCATAAAATAAAAAAAGACCGACAACATTAACGAGCCAGAAAACCAGATAACATTAAGTTTAGATGTAATTGCTATAAACACAGGCGTTTTAAACATTTGATTTCAGTAGACATCAGCATGTTTAAGTCCTGCTATTTACAGGCAAGTTGACAGCGAACTTGCAGGTGTTGAGTAGGCAAACGCTAGCTTGGAGACATCTTTTTTCTCATTAGTGGAACCCATAACACAATATCTATACACTGACATGTTTCATGAGAACATCCATAGCACAGCGCTATTGGTATAGACATCTTTAAGTGTTATAGTGTGTGAGGTGTGCTGTAACGTATTGACACGCTGACTTTAATAATGTCAGCTACGTGCTGCAATCTTTTTCTTGTTAGTAGATGAATTATGAGGGAGGCTGTAACTGGATAGATTTGGGTATTATAGAAGTTTTTGTTCCTTGAGTCTGCAGATGCTTAAAGAAGCTCAGACATCACAGAGACACATTTTAAAAAAACACAATAGGTACAAACACTTTAACTTATATTTTACACATTTACCTCCCTCTCAGATTATTATTTCTGAAATTTACATGGAAACAGGATCTCGGTCACTTGGTCTTCGCCTGCTTTGTCAGCTTGTCTAAAAGTGAAAGCAAAATTTCAGCTTTTGACATCACAACTACTTGCTGTGTAAATGATGAGACTCCTTTATGCTTGGTGGACAGGCAAGACTGGGCCCCTGCCAGGCTGCAAAATGTTTCCTGTTCTCCTCCCTTTGTAACACTGGCGTAACACACTACCACAAGTAGGCAACGGGCGGCGTGGAGCAAACTGCACGCCTCCTCTCCCACAGCCATCCACGTGTTGCCTATACCACCTGTGGACCCCAGGTGGCGTAGTACAGCAGGGAGATGCACAGCCTCCCACCCACTGACGTGAACACCTTTGGGGATGCTCAGTCCTCCTCCTCCTTCCACCAAGGGCTGGAATGGATAGACAGAACACAAAGCCTTTTTTTTTTTTTTGAGATTGGACTTTATCCTCCTCCTGACCAGTCATCGGTTATGCATTTCTGTGATAATCATGCATGCAGTCACCCCACTACCAGTTGTTTCTCTGAGACCCCATGATTACCCCAAGAACAGCTAGAGAGAGGAGGGCAGGTGTCCTCCCTCACTCACCAGAGTACGATCCAGTGAAGGAGCACCGGCAAGGTGCTGAGGAGGCTGCTGCTGGAGATGGCCACCCTTTTCCCATGTTTTCTCCCCACCCACTGTCACAATCTCACTCAGCAGGTCAAGCCCTCTGCTCCCAAAGTGCCAACCTCTGACCGCAGTTTTGTGAACAGTGTAACAGACAAGGTAACCCTCATGTCTGTTTTTGTGCTGCTCGGTCAACCTTTGGTCTCAGTTCTGAGGAATCAAACTGTTAACTCCTTGCTAGCATACCCAATGCATAGGCCTCAGATATATCTGTCTTCGGGGCTAGATATGTTTGCTTAGGGGCACCTAACCAGGTATTCAGAGATGAACCCTTAAACTTAATAAAGACCTCAGATTTAAAATGCTTCTGTTTCCAGTTTGGTACCACCATTACAAGCTTATATGTCTGCTCAACCATAAATATTTCTTAGCAAAAGAAAGCATTCAAAGACAGACCAGGTTTGCTCTAAAATTAGAGTTTTTACTAAAATATATAATAATATGTCAAACATACAATACAGAACTCTTATAACACAAGACATACATGTCTTTAAACAAAACAAGGTTTAAAACAGTGCAATTCCTACAACTATATTTAGATTTTGTCTAGCTTTCTAAATACCTGTTTTCAGTGCTCAGATGTTTCCTTAGTCAGTGTCAGAAACAAATGCATCTCTGTAGTGAAAGAGAATAATCTTTTCAAGCAGTATTGGTCAACCCTTTGGATAAAGTCATCCAGACCCTCCTCTGGTCAAATATCTAACAAAAAATATTTTTATACAACCACAGGGTGTAATTTTTAATCTATACTATACAGCTATGCAGGATGTATTAATTCTGCAACCTTAGCATAACTCAACGTTTCAATGACACCTCTTTGATCTCATGCTGTACCCTCTTCAAATAGGCTTCATAGGGTCATTTATAACCTTACACCTCTATGTAACATCCTAGCTTCCCTTATTTTAACGCTATAAACCTAGTTTATGATTCTCTCAACAAAATTAACTTAACAACTCTGTAATTAGCTCAGAGAAACATGATCCTTACTAAAAGTCATCCAGTAACACACTGTCTCTAAAAGACTGAGTGTGTGTGATACAATGTTGTCAGCAGTTCTCTTGGCCTGCGCCTGTCAGCTAAAATCTGGGGGAGAGAGAGGTTATTCCTAGAGCATTTGAATTTTCAGCAGAGACATTAATACATTTTATATTAAAAAATATAATACAGCACTCAGAACTGGCTGTCTACGCCACACCCACTACCTGCATGGCACAAGACAATATCCCTTGGGCCATGCTAGCAAGTAGCATGACCCTGTGGAGAGGCATGCCCTGCCCCCCGTAGGGGTAACTAGTGCAGCAGAACCTTGAACCATCTGCTCCTGGCAGGAAGCACTACCGCAGACCACCACTCCACCCAACTCCCATGTTCACCCCCAAAACTGGGTCACCAACATGGCAGCTCATCTTGTTACCCACTGGGCCATCGAGTGAGCCCAGTGCTGGCTTCTTTAACTTTTTTATTTACATTTTATACCTCTATTTTTCCCTGGTTTTTCCCCCAACCCCATGTCTCGCCACACGCGACGCCAGCATGTGGCGTGGCATGCGCACTGTGGGTACCAAGGCACCTACCTCTGCTTTGCCATCTGCCCGCCACTTCTGGACCTCCACCCAGGAGCAGTGGAACCACGGTGGGTAACAGGGTTCCTCTGGGAGAGCAGAGCTACTTTTAAGCTGCTCAATCCTGCTCCCCCCAGCCGGCTCCCGACGCACCCTGGCTCCTTCCTGAACCTGGAGTCACTGGCGTGATGCGAGGGGTTCTTTAACTTTTAACTGGACAACCAGCACTGTGCTACATGTGGATGGGACCCTGGTTTAACTTCTCATCTAAAGGAAGACCCTTCATCAGATAAGCCTCAGCCAACACTGTATGGCACTACGATGTCAGTGTTAGAATGAGCCCAGGTCTCATGGGACTTGGACTGATGACTTTCAGGCACGGTTTTCAAACAAGCCCCATGCATAGTAACTGCAGCCGTGTGAAATGTTGTGATGGGTAAGGCACGGGTAAAGGTGTCCTTTAAAGCCACCCAACTGGCAGATATTCCATTAGTCTAGTCTCTTCACAACTTCACTTACTGAGCCAGTTTTTGTTTTCCCTGCTCTGCCTTTTTATCTCCACGTGCTTTTATAAGCAGTCTGTCCTGCTAGAGCAATCACTCTCTTGGTAACCTGGTCCCCAATCCAGTGTGTCTGCCGCCTGTTGGTGCCTCAGAGCTGGTTCCTCCCTCCCAGTCAAAACGTCCATATCAGGGGTGAGGAGGTGGTGGAAGGAAAAACTGTAATGGGATTTGAGAAGGCATGGGATAGGTATAAGGGGAAACTTAGAAGCAAGGAAAAGGGGGTAAAGCTGGAGATGAAGTAGGGTCTACGATGTGACAGTAGGTAGGGAACATGGGCAGACTAGGTGGGTCAATCAGTCCTTATCTGCCATCAAATTCTATGTAGGGCTAATGACCTTTTGGGCTACTAGGCTATAACAGACATGCTGGTCAGTCTGGCTGGTGGACGGACCCTCCCTTTGTGTATGGGAGAGGGAACAAGCATAACTCCCTGACCAATGGCATCTAGCCTAGGGACAGGCACCAAGACAGCACTCAACGATGGGGGGTAGTATGTGGGTAGGGCCCGTGTCTGCACCTCCCTGCACCTCCTACCAGAGGGCCCCTGACAGACTGAAGCTGTACCCAGATGGGCTGCAACAGGAAGAAGGAGATAGGGTCAACCTAGTGAGGATTCACTGTTTCCTGGGGTCACCAGGGTCTGTCATTCCCCAATTGCTGGCAGTGATCTCCCGAGCAACTACAGTGTCTGCCCTGGTCAGGACCGCAGAATATGCTGTATGTGGCTACACCTCTGTACCGATCTTGAACTTGCTGCACCTGGAAACACTTAAGAGACAACAATCGATAAAATTATTATTTTTTATTCCTTGTATTTGTATTTTCTGGTGACATTCACATGTACAGTCACTGTCCTTTCTGTGAAAGCCAGCTTCTGAGTGGAAAGACACTATTTTCTACTAAAGGAAACAGTTTTTCTCAGTGGGAGCAAAGAGTCGTCATCGGCAAGGCTCTGTTCTTGCAGGAAAATAGCACAGCTAAAAGTCTCAGGCTGTGGTGTGTGTGTGTGTGTGTGTGTGTGTGTGTGTGTGTGTGTAGGCATGTGTATAGGGTAAAGTCCTTTACATACAAGTCTGCAAATAGGTACAACATATTGAGGAGGGAGGCAGGCTTAGAGGATGCTTCCAGTTCAGTAAGACCTTATACTGCCAACAACTCACTCACTGTGAGCAACACAGAATGCCGGACAATCGAAAATCCATGACTCCCTCCAATTGAGCTAGCACACTTTGTTCCTTTTCTTTGTTGTCCCAGTAAATATCTGTCATAAGGAAAGGTTCTATAAAGCAGGAAGGTGGGGGCTATAATATGCTATCACACACTGAGAGGAAATGCACAGTATCTAGCCCTCCCCAACAATACATTAACCCAACTTGCAGCTTAATCAAGTGGGGGAACAAAACCAATAGTTTAATTAGCTTAGACCCTCTGTTCCGAGAAGTACTTCAGACCCTGATGTATGCATATGAGTAAATCAGAATACTATTAATGTTACTCACTTTAGAGAGAAAAACCTTTTACCATCGCATTTACCATTAAAGAGCAGGATAACCACCTCAGCATGCACTTTCAGAGACGTAATTTATTTACCTATTATAATTTACTGGAGAACACTGGAAATGTTAGATTCAGAAAGACAGAGGTCCATCTCATTAGCTTCCTGTAGTCAGGCAGCTGCAGTATATAACAGTGTGAGGAGTAATTGTAGTCATTTAATAAAGCAATAAGGCACTCCAGGGGTGTTATTGTGGGATAATGGCGCATCTTGGGAAGTGAGGCATGATACATAGCAGAGTGCCTTATGTCCCGTGAAGTGCCTTTGTTCCACAATTATGCACACCTGGAAGTGCCTTACTGCAGTTATGAAATGGCTCCCAGATGTTTCATTCTGAAATAAGAAATGAGATTTAGAAAGTTAAGCATTTCTTTTATATCATATTTTCATGCCTTTTCCCTGGACAGCCCTGCATCTGACCGACCCCCAGCCCTGCCACTCCGAATTACCTTATGCCCGGCCTGGGAGCGGTGCCTGTGGAGGAGTCAGTCGCCATCCTGCTGCCGGAAAGATTTTCTCCTCCATTTACTCCCAGGGGCCCCAGGAGGGTATGCATGCGTGGTGGAGGCACACATTAGTCCCACGGCCTCAGTAACAGCCCCTTTCCTCCCACCCCATTGGCTAGTGCCTGGCTCCTCCTTGGCCTGTGCTATCCTCAGCCTCCACCAGGTGGCAGTCATTAGCCAGAGGCAGCCCCTACACCTCCCTGGAGAGGAGAGCTTCCTGTCGGCAGCTCCATCCAGCTCTGCCCTCCCTCCCCTTCCCCTCGCCGCACCTCCAACGGCCTGGGCTTGTTCCGAACCCGGCTGCCGTGGCATGCCAAGGTAAGGCATCCAGCGCTTTAGCCCTCAGCGCCATCGGGCCAGCTGAAAGTTAAGCATTTGACCTGAGCTGTTGCTCTGGAATAACACAGTCATGAGATCAGATTTCACCAATCAGCTTTCATGGCTTATGTTGCCCATTTTATAGTCAAGAAATACATCCTGACAGGGTGTGTTATATGATATGAACACACACATTAGCCAGCAGAAGAAGGACACTTGGTCTATTGAATCTATTCAATTTCAGAGCCTCCGATTACAGTGGACCCTGCTCCCCACTGACCGTGACCCTTCCCAGCACCCTGCCCCACCCTCTCTTGAACCCTCCCCACCGCTCTTCTGATTGACTGCCTCAGATGGGAGCTCATACCACCCTAACACCACCCATTCTGTAAAGAAGTGTCTCCTGGCCTCCTTCTTACAACTCCCTCCTCACTAGTTTGTAACAGCACCCCTTGTGGCATTTTCTTTAAGGCAAAAATGGTCCCAGATATCTATCTGTTTTATACCTTTTAGGAATAAACAAGATATCTTGGGATACTGTCATGACTCGGATGCATTCTGAGCCATGAGTCCGAGGCCGAGTGACTTTTGTACCCAGTATTGATGATATCCCATGAAACAATGCTCTCTGTTCTGTTGTAGTGGATACCATTACTAGGTTGGTGTAGGCAGTATAGTGCAGTGGGTTAAGGCTCTGTGCTGCAGATCTGGAGACCTGGATTTGAATCACAGCCGCCTAGGTACATACTGTGTGATCCTGAGCAAGTCACTTAACTTCCTTGTGCTCCCAGGACGATTTGGAAACAAGCGCCAGCTCAGTGTGCTACTCCTGGTTAAACAATGTTCCCTTTCCTTTCCTACTACTGGTATGATACAGTGCAACAGGGATAAAAAGGATTTAAAACCATCATAATTTCCAATTCATTAGATTTATTAGAGAAACAAAAGAGTCCCAACTTTAACGGTTAAAAAAAAGAACAAAGTTTACAAGTAAATATCTACCTTTCCCTTATGATGGCCTGTTATGCTGCGGCTCTCAGCCATCTAAGGTAAGCTCCTCTGAAGAGAAGGACAACATAGTAATTTATGTTATAAGGTGTTGGGCTGGAACTTTTTCCTGTTGCTATGTGCTGGAATTTACAACAGCTCTCAGCCAATCAAGTCTCTTTATTATTTAAGATTGTTGTATAATTAGAATTATAAAGCAGTGATCAGAAACAAAGCATTCTGACTGACATGCATTCTACAAGTTAGGTTAAAACATAAGGAAAATGCAAAACACAAACCGGATTCTCAGCCTATTGTGATGGATACCATTACTAGGTTGGTGTTTAATTACTAGTGCAGGAAGTTTCATAAGGAGCACACTTCATAGTGTAACTAGTTTGCCTGGGTGGTATAGGTGGTAGGTGGGGCCCAGAGAGTGCCTCGTGGGATTCTAGTATCCTCTGACACATTGATTTAGTTTTTGTTGACCAGAAAAGGTATAATCCCACTATCCATTGTCCGAATCCAACCTCCATCTGACCACGCTTGATTTCAGATTTCCAGTAAGATTTTGGGGATGGATTGATGGTAGAATCAGATTTTTGATCCGACTTCAGATTGTTGGTATACAATGCAATCCGTCCTATGAGATCCCTAAGATCTGATCAGATTCTGTGGTTCAGATTGGATCAATACATGAGATCCAAGGTGATTTGCTCCATGGTCAGGTAATCTCAATATCTTATGGTATCTGAAACCCAGCAAAAGGTGGTCATGCTTGGATCAGACTTTGGAGGATACTATCCAAGGCACCACTAATAGGCGGATCACTTGGCATCAGGTTCCCAGAGGTTTCCTCTCCTCAGTACCAAGATTCAAAATGTCTACTGGTAATTCCTAATGCTGGTATTAAAGCAAAAAATTGTATTTTTTAATGATTGTTTACGTAGTTATTTCATATCATACAGTTTAAAAATCTCAAGCATGTAAGTTCACTACCAAATCCTGCTCCTGTACCTAGTCCTTAAAGGGACACGGTCAACCTTTTTGTATCATATTATTTTTAGGTTAAAACCCACATTTTATAATTGCTCACCTTCTCTAAAATTCATTGATGCTGCTGGTAGTTTAATCAGCCTCCTTGCTTACTATAACTGAAATGCATGGTTATGTACTGCTATGCCCAGCTTTGTTTTGCTTGATTTCACTGAACTACTCTTAGTGCGCACTTCCTGAACATTAGAAACACCCTAGACAGTGCAGCCACTCATGGTACAATAGTCTCCTCTACTCCCACTGCATAATAGCGGCTAGATTGTGTTGGGGGTGTTCCTGAGTCCAGAAAAGATGCAGTGAGAGTTGGTCAAGAAATGTAAATAAACATCTTTTGGTGTGGTAACACCAGTATGGTGGGCAGTCAGTTTTCACTTTTAAAATAAAAAAGGATCTGACTCAAACTACCAGCTACATCAACAGTCTCCACAGAATGTAAACAATCATAAAATGTGTTTTTTAACTACGGACATTTTAGGCCTTAAGGGTCCCTTTACCTCTGAGCTCTCCTCCCCAGTACTGCCCTTCGCTCTGAAACCCCCCCAGAGTTAAAGTGAGTTGTCTCTGCCTCTGTATTTCACAAGGAGAAAAGTTCCTTGGTATCCACCCTTTTATCCCATGCACATACTTGAATGTCTATATCATGTCACCTCATTCTCTTCTTTTCAAAGGTGTACATGTTAAAAGTCCTGCAGCCTCCTTATGTGCAGTCTTCACTTTCCCCACCAGATGGCGCCTGCATCTGGTTCCTGATTCTGCATACACTACTACCATGACTTCAGTTACTCAATGTACTCTTGTACTCTGCACCTACGCCTAATATTTATTAAATTCAGTAATTCTGCTTGTGTTTGTTCACACTTTCACATTATAGCTGTATTCTACTGTATCTGATGTGTTACCCTTTTCTTTTCTGATTTTATAAAATGAAATCTGGACCTATCTGTGCCGGAGGACCAGAAAGTGGTTAATGTGGCCCTAATCTTCAGGGAGGAGGCAAGGTCAGACCTGGGCAACAACTTGCTGGTCAGCCTGACATCAGTGCTGGGCAAGGTCCAGGAGGCCATTATCAAGGACAGAATAATGGCGTGTTAGTTGAAATTCTTGCCTCAGCACGCTTTGGGAAGGCACTTCATGGCAAACCAACTTGAGCATCTCCTTCAAACAGGTTACCAGGGAAGTGGATAGGGCAGGGCCGCAGACATAGTCTGTCTGGACTTCAGTGAGGCTGCGGTGCTTGACAAGCATCTGGGCAAAGTAAACCAGTGTGGTATACACAGGGCATACAGAAAACGTGGACTCCTAACTGGCTTGGGGGCAGGAAGGAGAGAGTGGTGGTGGTGGTTGGGCACTACTCCTGATTGAGAGAAATACTGAGCTGGCCCCTCAGGGATCAGTGCTGTGACTGTTGTTCTTCAAAATCTTCATCAATGATCTGGAAGCTGAGTCTCCAGGAGGCTGCTTAAGTTTCTAGAGGGTACTCAGCTAACCAGGGTGGTGGACTCTACTGAGGATGGGGACAAACTTCAGATGGACCTGAACAAGTTGTCTGATTGGTCTGACTTCTGAAGCCTCAGATTCAATGTAGCCAAATGAACGCTGCTAACAGATAGGACTAGCACACTGGTGGGTGGGGGCCTCCTCTGCTGCAGGCAAGGAGGAAAAGGACCTGGAGGGTCATAACAGATGAAGGGCTGAAGCAAGACAAACAGAGCATGACTGCTGTCAAGAGCACCAGCAGACATGAGCCGTCCCATCGGCACAGTGGTAGTGCTACTCACGACACCAGCGACCTGGATACGGAAGCACGTCTGAGACATGGGGGCTGGTAAGGCAGGAGGATCAAGTACCTCAGAGTAAGCTCCCTCCTCTGTGGGGGGAAGCACGCCACCACAATATCGCCACCTAGGTGACCACAGGTGGTGATGCTGGCAGGAGCAGCGGAATGGGAGGGGTACTCCTGATGGAAGACATCAGCATGGCTGATATGCACACTCAATCGTTTACACCGTGGAGTGCCCAAGAGGCAGGGATAAAAGAATGAAGGAAACACTGCTGGCTGCAATAGGACGATGCTCATGGGTCCCCGCAGACCCCACCACCTACTGTGACAGGACCTACCACCAAATAGGCGAGGCATCCGGAGGGAAGCATGGTACCCCTGGCATACTTGCCACAGGGCAGAGCTTTGGAGGTACAGTTGAGTCCCCAGGTCAGTCCCTGGGTGGCAGGTGATGGTGGGGGGAATCATAGGTAGGGGGCCAGCTTGGTGACGGGGGTGGGGGAAGGACCAGCAGAATGCTTGGCTGCATCTAAAAGTAGGTACTCTAGAGCAGGGAAGTAAACATGCCACTTACAAGGCACTGGTCAGGCTCCACCAGGAGTACTACGTGCAGGTCTGGTCTTCTTAATACAAAGGGGTACTGAGGCAGTCAAGAGGGTGCAACGAGGACCCCCAAAATGACTACTGTATTTTTATTTATATATTTATTTATTTACGCCTTGGATTACATATACCTTGAGCTAACAGCTCTTTCACAAGGTTCTACATCGGTAGAAAGGAGAACAGATTATAATAGGACAGTATAGTACGTAAAATAGAGCGTAAATAGGAAGTACAAAAATCATAATGGACACAAAATCATAATGGATAGTCAATGTAAAACAAGACAAACATTATGCTGATCAGTTTCAGGCACAGGAAAATGCACACAGTACACTGATACCCGCTCGCAGGCTTTGTCAAGACAAACAGGGCACAGGGTGTAGGAAGGATGTGGGAGGGTGGGCTGAGAAGAGTAAGGGGGTGGGAGTGGAGGACATGAGGAGAGGTTGGTCAAGGGAGGCGGGAGGAAAGGTGGAGAGGGGGTCGGGGGATGCAGGGGGAGGGGAGAAGGAGGAGGCAAGAGTGCTAAGTTACTATGAAAGAGGTCGAGTGCTAAGGTTGAGGTTTGGGAAAACAGGGTTAAGGGAGACAGTCACAGGTGCTAGCTGTAGAGAGTAGTGACCAAAGCTTGGATTTGAACGGGCCCAGTTTAGTTTAGTTGGAGATGTCACTGTTGAAAGCATTCATCCAGGGGGCCCTCTAGGCAAACAATCTTTGCCCTCGGTGGTCCGCAATGAGGGACCTGTAGAAGCTGAGATTCAGAACCTCAGGTGTGGTGTGGATTATGAGGGGCTTAGAAGATCTTGTACTCCAAGTGACAAGAGGACTAAGGTTATTTTCTTGGCCATCAGGCACATTTGGTATTTGATCCGATTTTAAGCTGTAGCCAGCTGGTTAGGGCATAGAGGTCACACGTGTGGGTGAGATGGTGAGCTCCTAAAGTGAGATGACATGCCGTAAGAGCAGTGGAGATACGCCGGAGGGCAGTGTCAGTTGCAGAGCCAGAGATGATCAGTCCATAGTCAATTAAAGAAATAACAGAGCTCTGTACAGCTATCCTTAAGGCTTCAGGGGTCAGAGATCGCCTGTGGCTGTAGAATAGACCAATATGAATATTTTCAGCTTTAGCAACATTATCTATATGCACCCCATATGATAGGTTGTTGTCTACGGTGACTCAAGATACTTAAAGAACTGTACCTGTTTGAGGGCAGTACCAAGGCAGTTAGTGATAGTCAGAGGATGTTACCTGTGCTTGTTATGGGGCTGCTGAAGAGCATAAGCATAGTGTTTTTTTATAGTTTAGTATCAACTTGTGATGACTAAACCATTTCTTTACAGAGTCAAATCCGAGTTGTAGCTGGGTCTCATGGGGTATAGGCTCTGGGTGAGTTGTGTAAATTACAGTAACATCTGCGTGAGAGTAGGATTTGTTCAGGACAGGAGCTTGGGAGACTGTTTAGAAAGAGACTAAATAGGAGGGGCCCAGGATGGATCCTTGAGGAACCCCAGAGTGAACAGGTCTTGAGTCAGAGAGGACATCAACAATTTTGACTTGTTGAGTGTGGTTGTCCAGATAACTTTTAAACCAGGCAGTGGAGTCAGAGGAGGCCCTGCATTAAGTAGTTGTTCCAGTAGTAGAGGGTGATGGACTGTGTCGAATGCTTTTGTCAGGTGGATGAAGGTAGCACCAACTAACTGACCAAGGTCCACTGAGCAGTGTATAGAACCGGTGAATTCCATAAGGGCTGAGGTGGTGCTATGCCCTTTTCTGAACCCATGTTGTTGGGCACATTGGATCTTATGTTTGTCCAAGTATTCAGTAAGCTGGTCAGCTACAATGCATTAAAGAGCCTTAGAGAGAGGTGGTAACATGGAGATGGGCCGGTAGTTCACGTGAAGAGTCCTGTCTCCACTTCTGTAGACCAGGAAACCGTGGGTCACTCTCTTACTTATTTGGGAACTGTGCGTAGTCTGAGTAAGAGGTTAAAGATCCTGGCTAAAGGTACTATCACCTCCTTCAAGGGCGAGGACAACAGTTTGAGGTCAAGTGAGTCCCCACTGTGTCTAGACTTACCAGTTGCTTTCAGATGTATTTTTGGACTTCGTGCAATAAGACTTCTTTGAAGTAGAAGATGGGTGACTGATTGTTGGGGGTGAGCTTACAGGATTGGCTGGGGTGACATCTGCATCAAAAGTCAGGTGGAGCTGGCCCAGTGGCGTGGAGTGTGAGTGCTGGACGCCACACCTCACGCCATGCCAGCTTCCCAGTTCGGGAATAAGCCCGGTTGCTGGGGTCAGCAGGGATCAAGCATTGGAGGACAGCTCTCTCTCCTGGGAGGGACAGGGGCACCTGTTCGGCACTCGGCAGGCCTCTGGCAGAAGCCGGAGCACAGCAAGCGCTGAGCGTAGTGAAGGGGCAGGGAGTGGCAGACATCGGTGGCACGCCTGACGCCAGCACGCCAGCCACTCCCAGAACAGGGAAACTACCTCCAGCTCTGGCAGAGACGGAGCACTGGAGCTTGCCCACCCATATGCGTCGCCTCCCAGACACCCTCCTGACCAACACTGCCAGAGGAATTGGGTGTTGGGACCCACCTCCGTCCCCACCTGGGGAGGTAAACTGAGGCTACATGGACGAAGGAGGATTGACCAGGTAGGAGCAGACCGCAGTGGGATGACTCCTAGGTGCTCCGGGAGACCGGAGCAGAGTTAAGAAAGAAGAAAATAGAAAGAACAAAAAAAAGTCAGGTGGAAGAACACTGCTAAGGTCTGTGAATGCGTTATTAAAGGTATTGGTAATAGTTGGGGAGTCCAGAGTTGTAGTCCCATCAACGCCAAGTGGGTGATGTTTTGGGGTTTTCCTGTAACTTCTTTGATATTATTCCAGAAAGCTTTACCATTGCCCTCACGTGTCAGTAAGCACTCCCTTGTAGTATTTATTTTTCTCAAGGTGGATGGCCCTTGTGCAATCATTCTGCCCTCTTTTGTATTTTTGAATGTCCGATTGCGTGCAGTGGCACAAAAATGGAGGACAAAAACTAGGAGGAGAGGCTGGAGGCCCTTAACATGTTCACCCAGGCGCAAGGAGGGTGAGGGGAGTCATGCAATCGGTCATTTGCATACTCAAGGATATTGGCAAGCTCCAACAGTTGCAGATGTTTGACCTGGTGTCCTACAGCAGGACATAGGGACACCTCCTGAAGCTCAGGACTGGTAAATTCAGGGTAATGTTAAGAAGAACTTTTCTCCCAGAATGTGGTGAATCTATGTAACAGCATGCCAGAAGAGAGACTGGACATGAAGACAGTACAGGCCTTTGGGTAAACCTGGTCAAATTTCTGCTTACCAAGAGAAACCCATGTACTTTAGGAGCAGGCTACGTAGTGAATCCCTATAAATTGGCTTGAGAAATGAGGTGGGAGGGCCAACATGATGAACCTGGAGTCATTTACAACCTTAAATTAGTACACTACTGTGTTCTTGCCCGGACCAGCCAAGAGCCAGTCACACGGGGCTACTTTAATCTATATATAACACCCTGCTAGAGGATTATAACTCCCTGCTAAAGGTGTGTTACTTTCGTATAACTGTTCAGGGTCGAAAGGTCATACTGTAAATAAAACACACAACCACATGACTAATACCCATGTAACCAGCCCCCATAAGACACAATCATGTGACAGATGTCCATGTAACCAGCCCACCCAACAGACAATCATATGACAAATCTCCATGCAACCTGACCGCCACCCAATGAGACACAACCACATGACAAATCCCCATCTAACCAGGCTACCCCACCTGGACACAACCACATGACAGATGCCCATGTAACCAGCCTACCACCACCAGATACAATCACATGACAAACCCCATGTAACCAGTTTGCCACCAAAACGCATTATGACAAATCCCATGGAATGAGCCCACCCCAAAGAGACACAACAGCATGGAAATACTCATGTAATCAGCCCAGTTCCTCAGACATAACCACATGAAAATGCCATGTAAACAATTCTCCTTCACATAACGCACAAAGTAAAAGACAACCTGCAAAGAAAAATCAAAGCAACACTAGCAAGAAAATAAAATCCCAGTACATGATACAAACAAATGAGCCTTTAGAAACAGAGACAAAACAGCATCAAATGGAAGAAACTGTTTTCCAAACAAGCAAGTTTCAGCCACAGTTAATAAAAATATTAGCATGCCTGTCAAATCTACTTGTCTAGGTAACTCCTTTGTTACACACCATGAGTTTTAATTAATTTATTTTTGTTTCTTGCTCCTAACCCTAGCCAGGCCTACAATGCTATTTCTAAGCCAAATGTGGTGGCTATCTTTTTCTTGAGGAAAAAACAAAATTAAAACATCTATAAAATACTCAAATTTTGGTGGAACTAGAAAATCTTACCACCAAATATAACGGGAGGATGCCTGAAATCATTTATAGCGAAAAATGGTAGGGTAAATTTATTTTTTGCTCTAAGTTTGTTGCACTGCTGCTTTAAAGATCCCCTACCCCACAGAAAGACAAAATGAAACAGAAGATAAAATAGAGATTAGCCACCCTGATGTTCCAGCGGTAGCATGTCTTATTGCTGTACAGACAGCCCGGGTCCAGGAGGGCACTCGGTTGCCACGTGGAAGGCAGGCCAAGCTGCAGACAGTGTGCCGAGAGGGTTGGTTGGCAGTGGGCTCTGGTACCACAGCAACCCCTGGAAGGAAGTTTGCTCCTTCTGCTGGGTGCACTGTACATGCACAAGGCTAAGGAACTGTGCACATGTAGGGAGGAGAGAGGAACGCAAGAGAAAATCAGGGAAAATGTCCTCTTCTGTCAACTTGATGGCTACTGCAAGAACAGGGTATATCCCTGACAGCAGGTACATCCCTGGCCAAGGGCAGGCCAGGAATAAAGTACAGAAAAAAATAAAATAAAACAGGGAGAGTTTTATTTTTACTGGACCCAGTGTGGGGTCCCAAGGCAATCATGCCCACTTCTCACAGTACAGCTACTTCAAACAAAACTGCCTCCCTTTTGGGACTGGGAACATCTTTTCTAGTGTAAGATTTCACTCAAGAGCCATTTTCAGTGGCTCACACAGCAGAACTGCAAATTCACTGGCATTTGGTCCCCTGTGTCCCACATAGGCCAGTCCTTGAATGTCTGCGGCTCTGAACCAAGTTCTCTTTTTTTTTTTTTTATTTTAGGTTTGCAATGCAATATCTTCTCACAATTCAGTGGGGATGGCTCTTTCCATACCATCTGTTTTCGGTGCCAGAGTTTCATGAAAAAATGTGTTGTTTTGTAGTTCGTTCTGCTCTGCATTCATTCATTCCTTTCTGTTCTGGGCATTCCAGCTTTGCTACATATTCATCAAGTGTATGGCCTTCAATTTCTAGAAATATGGGTTTGCAAGACTGAAGAACTTTGGTTGGTGATGGGATTACTTCCCACCCCATTCAATGCTTAGCTTGGGCTGCAGAGATCATCCTTCGCTACTAGCCTAGATAACAGACGGTGTAGCAGGAGAAAATGAGTATGATGTTAGGAATACTAAAAGGAATACTGTAGACAGGTTGGAGTTTACACAGTTCTTTGAGCTGGTGAGTCAAATCAGAACTACAGAACATGCACTCAAAGAGGTCAGGAGGTTGCAAGATTCTGGGAAGCATTAGAAAGCATTACTTTGGGGGCACAACCAGCAGAGCACCAAGCAAGATGTGCTTTTGGAGCGCCATCCCTTGCCAGCTTAAAAAGACTAATTTATCCTACTTTTACATAGTTACCCTTGTAAGGACTGAAGAAGTGTAGCAGGCAGCAGCAATGAGTAAAATAAAATAACAAATGAGGAAAGATTTTTCAAACCAAAGGGCAACTCAATACTGCAGACTACAGAGGCTCCAACTACACTTGGGAGGAGGGGGAAAATCCCAGAGACCACACTGGCAATAGTTAGCCACAATGTAAAATGTTATGCAAAACTGTGGCAGAACTGACAAAAAATGGATGCTTTCAACAATCAAGTGGGAAGCCTGGAATCAGATATGACCTTGGCATCATTTACAAAGGCAGAATGTGTGCAGGGCTCAGCAGCAGGCCTGGTGCATGAGAGCTCTGTTTTAAAACTGTGGCCTGAGCACGGGAAATCCGAGCAAAGGGAATCGCATGTGCGGCTCACAGAACTGCCCGAGGGAGGTAAGGCTCAGACCTACACTCTGTAATGACACCCCAAATTGCTACCAAAATATTACGTATACTTATGGGTGATAGAAGCCTGCATTGGGGCATTGATGCCATAATACTGGGGATACCTAGTCACTGCCATGAAAACTAATGATGTGTCTACTTGCAAACTGTAATGACTATCATCACTTAGCCAGTATTATGACATTTTTGGAAAACTGAGGATTAGTCTAGCTCTGATATTTGGGAAATTTTGGAAAATTACTATTACAAGCTTTTTGCAAAAATAGATGCAATGAGACAAGTTTTGTAACACAACTGCCTATGTGGCTGTCTGAAGTTTGGGGACGGAAGTAGTCAGTTACTTGCTAAAACTATTTTGGTGGAAAACTGCTTGGCTAGGATGTTTTTGTTTTTGCAAAGCAAGGCAATAACTAGGTGTTTTGCAAGGATCACGCCACTCAGTTATGATGAGATACTGGAAAATACAGCCTCTGTAACTGTGTACAAGACTCTATAATATATTGTCTCGAACCCCGATCAGTAAGCTGAGCTAGCTAGCCACTCCAGAGGAAGAAGAGTACCAGGGGCTACAGTGGATCACACCCATGGTCTCCCTCAAGATTAGCAATCCAGGAGTCTGGCTGTCTGTTGTAAATTACCTGATTTTTATTATATCATAATAAAACTTTGACTTTATGCTTTGCATTACGCTTGTTGGCCTGTCACAACTCATGTAACCCAAATTATTCCTTACAGCTTTTTCCTGCAATCATGTCAATCAGCGGAACTTGGGGGCAATAAACCAGAGGATTCAATAAAATCCTGAAGACATACCACATCAATCCCTGACAATCTCCTGGAGCTGAACCACCACCCGGACTGTACTTATAATCCTGGTCTCCGTGATACAAAAGGACAGAGCACTGAATGCAGCCAAACAACACGGAGCTCTTCAGGTTGATGGATCACCTGTGAGCTTTCTCCAATCTCAATTTTGCCAACCAGCGAAAACAAACCCCAAATCCAAAAGGCGACACACTTAATAAGCAGCGACCACACAGAGTGAGGGTACAAGATAGCCATTGCGAAATGGCATACACTTTCTGCAGGGGCTTCAACACCTGCACCCCTTTGCAGGGGTTTCCCCATGCCCCCCTTACTACATGTAAACTAAATATAAATACTAAATATAAAACTCGAGAGATCTGTGGGTCGCCATTTCGGCAATCGCTGTGTTGTCACAGTTGCCCTTTGTGGCAGCGCTCTTTTCCTTCACCATATTTGTCTTCTCAGTTTTTGTCATCGCCGTCTCCATGGGATACCCACCAAAGGCATGCCTTTGGCGTGGTGAGCAGGAAGCTGACAGCACTCAAGGTTCAGCATTCCTTAGCCTTTCTCGCTAAGCTCAAAGTAAACTACAGGGCAAACAATATTAGTACTGCACACTGGAGGATGTGAACAAGTTGATCGCTATGGTGAAAGCAGCGAAGCAGTGGTGGAATCAGCACCCGAGTCAGACCAGGAGGAGAAGACTGATCAACGGAGGCATTCCCCATTTGAGACTTTAATGTTTTTGAACCCAAACACAGACCTTGAATATCAAGTTACTGAATGTTGTTGTAAGGATTACCATTCATAACCTTTCATTCCAATAGCTTCAATTATTTGTTTGCTCTAGGTCGGATGTGCTATGCCTAAACAGGGTGGTGGGGCTGGGAATGTTTGATCGGGAAGTCTCTCTTGCACTTTACGCCTGATATATCTTCTTTTCCTTTTTACTTGACAGCAACGAAACTTAACCCTAGGACTGAACTGGTTTGTGAAATTATTTTGAAGGAACTGTGCTATGATTTCTGCATGTTGAACTCTAATAATGTTACATGGGAAGTGACTTTAGTTGGAGCAGAAGGGAAACGTGGCAGATATGTAATGTATGGCGTGCTTTAGGTGTGAGACGGCAGCATGGAAGACAGCCATGGGGCTCTAGACATGAATTACTGGCCCTGCACAACTTTGGGGAGGGAGGAAAGCTGTACAAATGAGTTGTGTGATGGGGACGGTTTTAAATTTCAGTGCCTCTTTAAAATTCAGTCTTACTGTTTAAAATGTAAGGTGGAGAGTTTGTCCTACCAGAGAGGCCAGTTGGTACAGGAACTTGCTGACAAGGAGGGGACTTTGGAAGCCCTAAATATTCTGCTAAGAAACCGTTATTGGCTAAACTAATCTGGCAATATACAGCGATAGTACTGTTTCAGATCTCCAGATTAAGTACATTTCTCCAAGCCAGATAAGGCTGTGCATACCACTTGGCCTTGGACGTTCCATTGCCTCATTTGAATTGTTATCAGTTAACCCCTAATACTGTAACTTTAGCAGGGTCCGATACTCACTGTATTAACAGATCCTACACAATCTTTTGAAATCTACCTTGTACTTATTTGTGTAGGCCTTAATGCAAAATTTATTTAAAAAAAAAAAAAGGCATTAGTTTACACAGATGAAGATGTAAGCACAACACAACAGGGCATGTGGTTATTGGGTAATATCACACTTCATCCTAACTCCCGACCCATGATTAAGTACCTGCTATAGGAGCAAAATGTTGGGTGGTTAGTCCTCACCCTCTGCACTACTTATCTTACTCCCTTGGGAGATGCAGGGTCCATGGGCGTGGTTTTCATGGACCTGGCCAAAGCATTTGATTTGATGGAGCATAGCAGACTCCTGGCCTGTATGTCTGCTATAGGAGTACGATGAATCTTTAGCATGGTTTGCATCATGTTTTAGCGAATCGCTCTCGAATGGCAGTTATGGAAATACAAATTCTAGCCTTTGCTCCCATCACCTGGGCATACCTCAGGGGTCCATATTGGGCCACTTGATGTTTTTGATCTGTATGAATGTAACCCCTAGGTGGCGCTTATCCCAAGGGCTACTACCCTGCCTGCTTGGCTAGTAGCAGCTTAAAGGCCCGAGTTCTGAACGGGTGCCTCCAGTTGGAGGTCAGGGTTGGCAGTGGTCAAGCTAACCTGGGCACAGCCCTCCAGGACACTGTAACCCCTCTTTCCCTACTAGTGGCTGGAACAATACACAATAATCACTTTCACAATACCTGATACACCACACAAGTACCCACACTGTTTGCACTTACCACCAGGGCTTTCCTCTGGCCTGGCCCTGGGGACCCCAGTAAAACAAGGTTATACACAGCAAATAACAGCAGTACAGTACTCTTGCACAAACTGGAACCACAGTCAGGGTAAATGCAAAAGAGTTAGATCTGATTTATTTAAGGGACTTGAACAAGGGAGGGCGTAATCAGGTTAATTTGCTTAAAGGCTGTATCAATCAAACAGTTATGCATGCACTTCCAGGATCCATAAACAGTCACACACTCTGGGTACCCAGATGGAGAATGGTGGGCTAGCCAGGAACATTGCAGCTGGTTGGGGCCCTGTGATGGAAGAAAACATGCACAACACACACTATTGGGCCGGCCCAGTGGCACAGATGGCTGAGGCGCTGGATGCCACATCTCACGTTACGCTGGCAACCCGGATTCGGGAGGCGGACCTGGGTGGCCAGGGGTTGGCGGGGGATAGAAACGGCGTCAGAGGACTGCTCTCTCTTCCTGGGGAGGGATGGGGTGAGCCAGCATCAATGAGGCGACCTCTGGCGGAGGCTGGAGGGCAGCCGAACAGCACCGCGGGCGCTAGCCGGGAGCGGAGCCACAGTGTGCTGAGCCTGGGCCAGGCTCCACAGGACTAAAGAACTAAGGAGAAAAACCCCCCACCGCCGATAGGCGAAGGTGCCTCCTCCACAGACCACACTCCCGCACACGGGACTTGGCTCAGGCTCTGTCCTCTCCAGCCAGTGTCTCAATACTAAAAAGAAAGAGCGCCTGGTGGGGCGGCCCTTCCCGGAGGGTAGACCAGGGATGCCTGGGAGAGAGCCCAAGTCGACTGAGCCACGTTGGGAGGTAGAGACTGTGGATTAGGAGGTTGCCAGAGAAAGTTCGGGTGGTAAGGTGAAAAACAGAGTTCAAGAAAAAAACAAAAAAAACACATACTATTTGTAATCCGGAGCCGGAGGGCTCAGTTCATGAAAAGAAAACAACAAGAAAATCAGATGACATATCTTTAGATTAGGCTGTTGCTGCAGGAGCTACCCTGATGATTACTCACGATACCCAAGACTGGACACAGGCTGGACGAAAATAGAGACAGCAGGTGGTTAATCTGGAGTGCCAGGAGAAGCAGGGCCACACGAATCACTGAGGCATTGTTCCTGTTCAAGCGTGGAGCAGGGGCTGATCCCCAGGCAGAACTCTCATCGATGGCTTTCTTTGTAGCGGTAGTTTGGCTGGGCCAGTGTGGCAAGGCCTCAACCAAATGGAGACAAATTCGGATATAGTCCGTTTTGGGCTGGATGCAGCTTCAGGAAGCAGAACACAGTTCACACAGTGGGGAACCAAATCACGACCCACTAACAACTCACAGCACATTTTAATGTAAAGAAATTCTACTGTACCAGGCAACTGCTCTCCGGTCACGATCGTAGTCCCTGCACAAACCGTGGATTCAAAAGTAGTTGGAATCCCGGCAGGCCGATCGCATTCAGCAAAATCTTTGGTCTTCTTCAGGTATGACCCTGGTAAAAAATCAGTGGCTTACTTCATTCTCACAAACCTGGATTTAGTCCAAATAATTCTCTTCTCTCCCTCTCAGGGGCAGCAGGCAGACATGCAGGCCACAACTCAGGCCTTTCCACAGTTCTCCCGTGGAACTACTCAGATCGCTACTTGACTGACTCAAGCTGTTGCTTCTTCAGCTCCCAACTTATATCTGACTCAACTGCCAGCAAGCCTGGGACTTTCCCCAGAATCCAAAAAGTTTGGTTGGCTGATCTGTCTGTCAGTCACAACAAAGCTCCCTTCAGGTGCACAAAGGCACCAAAAGCCCAAACTACAATTCCTACAGATTTTGACTCCAAACAGCTCCTGTAGTTCAGCTCCATTTTAGGTCCCATCAGTACTGACTGGTCCAATTCGGCAGTCCAGGACCTAGATAGTGGAGATAAACAAAACAGTCCTTGCTGCAAAAAGGCAGGTTAGACAAACTACATTATCATTATCACTCTAAATGATTTTCAGCAAACAGTTACATCTTTCAACAAAGCTCCCGCTCAGATTACTTATGACTGCAATCCAGGCAGCTCTTAAAGAGACAGTGCACAGAGGCTATACAGACACTCTGGCAATCACTTTAAACTGCTAAAACGCAGGACACCAGCCTGGCAGTGAGCATGTAGGCAAGCTCAAGGAAAACTTTTGGGAACCCACATTTGTAGGAGGGTTACACCTTCCCTGCCTGGAGAAAACTTGGCGTCCACGTCAAGTCTGTACCATCATGCATTAGTTAACATAAAATTATTACTTTACCATACATATTCACTACACTTCAAACTATATCCATTCTGACAACACATTGTGCATATTTCACACAGGTAAATTGAACATGACTATACTGAATCAAGTAATAACTTCTTGTACCTTAAACAATGCAAGATGGGGCCTTCTCTATCAGCTAACTTGGGGTTAGAGGAGTAGGGGCAACATGGTGAGAGGAAAGACAAGTAACCTGGGATTGGCTGTGCTCAATTTGGGCAGTAAGCTTGATGAGACATAAACACCTTTGTGCACCACACGAGAGCAATCCACTGGCCTCCCGGAGAATCATAACTAGGCGTACTACTGGCTTGACAGCTTGGCCAGTCTTTCTGAGGGAGCGACTACAGTCTCTGTACTTTCAGCACTAGCCTGGGGACTCTCGTCACTTGTGAGGGGTGCCTCTGCCTAGATGGGAATGTCCAAACTTGGGGCACAGTCAGCTCCTTGCTCTGCAGGCTCTGTTTCTACAACACTTGACTCATTTTGCAAAGTCTCAGGCACAATCAAACTGAGGCACTGAAGGGGCTTGTCAGCACTATCATGGTGTTCTTCAAATTCTGGTATGTCACTAGAAAGACTCATTCCATCAGCCCCTTCCTGAGGCAAATCATACAATTCCACAATACACAGAGACTCAGCATCTTCAGACGTGATACTTTTCACTTCACCTTCAGGGAGCATTGGCTCGAGGACAAAGCTGGGGTTAGGCAGTCCAGAAGACCTAGCTACATCCCCACAATTAATCATGAGGTTACCTCGAAACAGCTGACTCAGTTCATAAGAGGGTAATAGACATAGTCACACTCACTTTCGTCAGAAGTGGACTGACAGTCACCATCATTCTGGGCCTGCTGTGGAGGAACCTTAAATCAGTGACCACTGGGGTAGGTTGACTCTGTCCCTTTCTTGCAGCAGCACGAGTCACTGGCCTAGGGAGCTCAATTTCTGGGGTTTAGCCTCAATCATGACTTGGCAGCTACGTGAGCAAGTGGTTACGGTGCATGGTCTTGACAGCTTTGGAGTTGTTCTCTGAGCACCTTGTACACAGGTAAATCATCCAAGTTTCCAACTACTACATGGGGAAGATGGTGCCACTGATCAGCAATTTGTGTTTACCATACATTTCCAAATTAGTAATAACACAGGTCAAAGCTCTTGAGCCTTTACTTTTTATCATGCGTCTCTTTGTTGGCTAGATTTCTCTTGGCAGCCATTGTCTGGGCCAGTTGATAGGAATGGTTCAATTGAGCTTTCAGTTTTGTACAGATTGCAAGTAGTTTCGCTCGGATGGGGCAAGCTCTACTGGCGAAAACTACTGGTCTCACACCATCCTCATGGTCTTGATACAGCACCGCTCCTAGACCCTGCAGACTAGCATCCATATGCAGCATATAGGGTTTGGTGGGGTCAACACAGGCAAGGATGGGGGCATGGGTGAGCTGGTATATGATCTCATGGAAGGCTGCTTCACAGTCAGGTGTCCAGCGGAGCCGAAGAGTTCACATGGTGAAGTATACTTTTCTGGTTCTTTAACTACCCTTTTTGTATTTACGATTGGTAGGAGGGTAACCCTGGGTAAGGTTCAAGAGTGGGCGAATCACCTTGGAATAGTCTTTTATGAACCTGCGGTAGTAGCCACAGAACCCCAGCAAATGTTGTAGTTCTTTCAGATTATGGGGCTGGGGCCAAGTAGTCAGTGCTTCAACCTTAGTGGGATTAGTCTCTATTCCTTTTGTAGATACTATGTGCCCCACATATTTCAAGGAGGTTTGGAAAAACTGGCACTTGTCAATGGACAGCCTGAGGCTGAAGTCTTCCACTCGGTCTAGTTCTTTAAACAGTCGGTTCTCATGCTCTCTAAGGTGCTCCCAAACATAATGACATCGTCCAAGTGCACCAGGCATTCCAGCAAATTCATATCTCCCACCACACGTTCCATCAGTCGCTGAAAGGTGGCGGGGCACCTGATATCCCCTGTGGCATCCTCAGAAACTCATAGAACCCCAATGGACAGATGAAGGCTGTTTTCTCATAGTCTTCGGGGCCATCGGGATCTGGTAGTATCCGCTAAGATCCAACACCGAGAACCATTTGCTCCCATTCAAGCAGTCCAGGACATCTTGTATACGAGGCATAATGTATTGGTCTGGGATAGTCTGCCGGTTCAGGGTTCAATAATCAACACACATCCTCACAGACCCATTCTTCTTACACAGCCACACAGGAGAGGCGTATGGGCTCCTGGATTCTTGTATCATGCCAGCAGCGAGCATTTCCTGCAGGTGTCTTCGCACATCATCAATGTCTGCTGGGTTTAAGTGTCGGGACCTCTCTCTCTAAATGGCGTTCATCGTGCAGGCGTATGTGATGCTCTGCACCCTGGACACATCCCACATCCCATTCCTTCAATGAAAACACTTGATCTCTCTGGAAAGTCTCTTGCTAATTCTAGCCTTCCATTCAGCTGGCAGGGGTCACGAAGTCAAACAAGTCTGGGGTCACTCTCTCCTTCTCACCAGGGTGCTTGTTGCTGGGTAATACTGCAGGGTCTGCACAGTGTACCGTAGCTAGGTGCACCCTCTGTTTACCCAGATCTCTGATCTAACACACTGTGAATCTGGACTATCACTCATCATGCATAGGCATGGGCACGAGCAGGCAAGATGCTGGGCTTGACTAATAATCCTTCCGGCAATTTTCCATCGCCTGGCACATCCAACATCAGTATTTTGTTCTTGACATCTTTCTGGAGGCGGACCTCCTTGAATGGTACATTGGGTGTTAAGGGCCAGTACCATTGAATCGGGATCCTTCTTCCATACGATCCCACCAGTTCATCCTGGTCTATTTCCTTGGGTTTCTGCTGCAAATCAAAGGCCCTCTTGATCAGAGCCAGAATTCTCAGGGCCTCCCAGTCCATCGCCCTTGTTTCTCGTGACAGAGTTGCGCCAGTCTCCCAAACATGTGGGCGTTTGTCCCAATTAACAGGGGACCCCATCATACAGTCCGTGGGGGACACACTAGCGCCAGTGTTTCTACTCTCCTCTACACCAGTTACAGTTGCAGGAAAAGACAACCGAGGCGGACATACCCTAGGTAGGGATAAGACTTATCGTTCAGTCCCACACATGTAGGCCTTCCAGGGATTGCAAAGGCACATCAGATAAGTGTTTGTCATACCAGTCCTGCAATACAGTGGTCACTTGACCCACTGTCAAGCACAGCCAGTATGAATACCATTCACAGTCACCGTAGTCTCCATTGAAGGGCCCACTATTTTGGACCAGTCTGGAGAGGCAGTAGCAGAGGCCTGGACAGACGATTTAGCCACAAAGAAATTTGAGTTTTCTTGAACCCTCACTGCAGTCATTTTGGGCACCCTTGGACACTGATTTGCTTTTCGGAGCTCCCCTTGGAGTCTGTTTACTACTCTTTCTAAGTCCTTCTGAGACCAGCATTCTCTTTTCATATGGCCATCCTTCCACAGTTGTGACAAATGATAGACTTCTGGGTCATCCTGGGAAAGGACATCGTATGAGGAACTGAAGCAGTAGTAAGAGATTGGGGTCTAGTATCTGCTTGCAGTGGTGAGAGTGGTGCAACGTGTCTTGACAGTTCCTTTAGAGTGGCAGTCAATCCAGTGACCTCAGCCTTGAGCCACCCTCGGTAGCGGATGCCTGATGGTGCACCCCACCCCATGGCAGTCATGTCTTGAAAGGGACCAGAATCTTGTTCCTTCAGGGAAACCCTTGCAGAGGAACCCATCTTCAACTCTCGGACTTCCTTTAGTAGCTCATCTTTCCAGTGCTGGCCCAGGTTGGAAGTCCTTTGCATTCTCAGAGTGCTCGTTAAGCGCCAACATTTGCCCGAGCCTCACTTGGCTGATCACTCTTGGTCACTGTGCAGCAGCAGAAGATATGGGTGCAATTCTCCCATGGGGCCGCCTTTGCTCAACCCTCTGAATTTCTTTCATTAGCTCATCACAGGAGGGGCAATTCCAGTTGAGTGGCAAGGCGCAACTGAAGCAGTTACAATTCTGAAAACAGAGCAGACTTAAGGATCTGGTCCAGTCTAGTTCGATCTAATTCATTTGACTGACAAATTACCCTTTCTGAGGCACTCCTGTAGCAGCTTTTCAAGCAGAGGTAAATACACAGACAATGGCTCCCTGGGTACTGCTGAGTGTTTCTTACTCTCCACCACAAATCCTCATCTGAATCCAGGCTCCTATATACATTTTCCAATACATCAACATAGTCCTGTGCTGCTGCTTCTGGGTTATTGGCCGCTTGGCACGGATGGTAGCCAGGGCAGGACCTCGGAGGCTCTCACTCAACCTCTTTTTTTTCTCTGCTTCTGAGCATTACCATTCAAGTACTAGAGGGGCAACATAGTCTATTCAGGTCTCCCAGTCATCCTCCCCTGGGGGTAGGGAGGGTGCCCAAGAAGATTCTCAGCCTTCAGTAGGAGACGCAACTAATGGCAGGTACAGATACAGGGCCAGCACTGGCACAGAAGATGGGGCAGTAACAGGTGCTGGAGTAGGAGGGGTGCTGGGAAGGAACAGCCCAGTTGGCAGGAATAGTTTCTTAAAGTCCTCTACAGTTTTCCCTTCCTCCAGCAACAACTTAGCAAATTTCTCCTCAAAAGTCTCAGATAATGATGGGAGCTCATCCTCCCTGGGGTCTTTACTGTCTTTTGTTATCATTCTCCAGGCAGCTGGAACCCCTTCTGGGGCAATAGTCTGTGGCACTTTAGAGCTGTCCACGAGGTCACTACACTCTATCAAGGCTATGAAAGTTTTGGCGATCAAATCAGCCTGTCGACCCACCACCAAAGGGTTTAAATATTCAACTTTGGATAGTGCTTCCTCTACAGTGTATTTACTGGTACCTAGGGAATATCCAGTATAAGTAGAGCATTTTGGGGTCGATCTCTGCCCAGTACACCACCCACCAACTGGTGTACAGCCATTTCTACTGGGGTAGCCATTAATCTTTAACAATAATTCATAATTTTTGGCCACTAGAAGGCACAAAATCCCAGTGGTGAGCCTCCAAAATGTAACCCCTAGGTGGCGCTATCCCAAGGGCTACTACCCCTGCCTGCTTGGCTAGTAGCAGGTTAAGGGGCCTGAGTTTTGAAACGGGTGCCTCCACCCAGAGGTCAGGGTTGGTAGTGGTCAAGCTAACCTGGGCACAGCCCTCCGGGACACTGTAACCCCTCTTTCCCTACTAGTGGCTGGAACATACACAATAATCACTTTCACAATACCCTGAAACACCACACAAATACCCACACTGTTTGCACTTACCACCAGGGCTTTCCTCTGGTCTGACCCTGGAGAACCCTGTAAAACAAGGTTATACACAGCAAATAACAGCAGTACAGTACTCTTGCACAAACTGGAACCACAGTCAGGGTAAATGCAAAAGAGTTAGATCTGATTTATTTAAGGGACTTGAACAAGGGAGGCGTAATCAGGTTAATTTGCTTAAAGGCTGTATCAATCAAACAATTATGCATGCAATTCAGAGTCCATAAACAGTCATACACCCTGGGTTCCCAGATGGAGAGCGGGGGCTAGCCAGGAACGTTGCAGCTAGTTGGGGCCCCTGCGATGGAAGAAAACAACATGCACAATGCACACTATTTGTACTCGGAGCCGGAGGGCTCAGTTTGTGAAAAAAACAACAAGACAATCAGATGACACACTTTTAGATTAGGCTGTTGTTGCAGAGACTACCCTGATGATTACTCATGATACCCAAGACTGGACACAGGCTGGAAGAAAATCGAGACAGCAGGCGGTTAATCTGGAGGGCCAGGTGAAGCAGGGCCCACATGAATTGCAAGGCGTTGTTCCTGTTGAAGCGCTAAGCAGGTGGCTGATCCGCAGCAGGTCTCTCGTCGATGGTTTTCTTTGCAGGAGGTAGTTTGGCTGGACCAGTGTGGCAAGGCCCTGGCCAAATGGAGACAAATTTGGATACAGTCCGTTTTGGGCTGGATACAGCTTCCAGCAAGCAGAACACAGTTCACACAGTGGGAACCAAATCACGACCCACTAACAACTCACAGCACACTTACATGTAAGGAAATACCACTGTACCAGACAAACTGCTCTCTGGTCATGATCGCAATCTCTGCACAAACCGGGATTCAAAAGCAGCTGGAAATCCTGACAGGCTGATCGCATTCAGCAAACTCTTCAGTCTTCTTCAGGTATGAGCCTGGTAAAAATCTGTGGCTTACTTCGTTCTCATAAACTTGGATTTAGTCTGAAATAATTCTCTTCTCTCCCTCTCAGGGCAGCAGGCAGACATGCAGGCCACAACTCAGGCCTTTCCACAGTTCTCCCATGCGAAACTACTCAGACAGCTGCTTGACTGTCTCAAGCTGTTCTTCTTCAGCTCCCAACTTAGATCTGACTCAACTGCCAGCAAGCCTGGAACTTTCCCCAGAATCAAAAGGTGGTTGGCTGATCTGTCTGTCAGTCACAACAAAGGCTACCCCTTCAGGTGCACAAAGGCACCAAAAGCCCAAAACTACAATTCCTACAGATTTTGACTCCAGACAGCTCCTGTAGTCTGGCTCTATTTTAGGTCCCACCAGTACTGATTGGTCCAATTTGGCAGTCCAGGACCAAGATAGTGAAGATAAACAAAACAGTCCTTGCTGCAAAGAAGGCAGGTTAGACAAACTACATTATCATTATCACTCTAAATGATTTTCAGCAAATAGTTACATCTTTCAACAGAGCTCCCTCTCAGATTATGTATGACTGCAATCCAGGCAGCTCTTAAAGAGACAGTGCACAGAGGCTATACAGGCACTCTCTGGCAATCACATTTAAACTGCTAAAATGCAGGACACCAGCCTGGCAGTGAGCATTTAGGCAAGTTCAAGGAAGACTTTTGGGAACCTCCATTTATAGGGGGATTACTTGAATAATCTCCTTAGGGCCATCCTTTGCTACCAAATAATGTTATATGCTGATGACACCATTATTGTCACAGAGGGCCCTGATCCTAAAGAAGTAGAACTTAAACTTCAAGCTGATTGTGAAACAATGGAGCATTGGTTTGAGTCTGGGCATTACTTATGAGCTTGAAAAAGTCCCAGTACATGCTCCTTAGCCCAGATAATAGAAGTAATAAAACCCTTCAACAAACTCCCTTTGAAATTAGGTCTAGAACTGGTAGGGCATTGACCCAAGTAACAAGCTACAGATATTTGGGAGTACACTTTGGCAAACATTTAACCTTTAAGACCATATTGACTCTACTGTCAAGAAAGTAGGAAGCAAATTAGGAGCTATGAGATGAGTATCACATTGTCTAACTAGATAAGATAGCATATTAGTGGCTAACCAACTATTAATCCTCTCTTGGACTATGGTAGCCCTTTTTAATAATGCCACTAAAAACAACTAGTGAGATTAGATGTAGTCTACCATAAGATTGTCAGATTTGTTCTCAGATGCCGTTTCGATGTCCATCACTGTTCCTTATACAGTGTCCTTAATTGGAGTTCTCCCAAAACAAGAGAGATTACAAATGGGCTGCTCTATTGTTTAGCAATTTGAGATCTAAAGAGCCTAGTAGACTAGTCAATTCAATTGAATGGCAAAGCCATAATTATATTTTGAGGGATAATAGTATCACGCTAAAGCTACCTAAGGTAAAGAACAGCTTTGGGAAAATGTCCTTCAGATATTGAGCATGAAGAGTCTGGAATAACTTTCCCAACCATTGGAAGGACCTATCCTTATCTTAATGTATTTAGGCAATTCAGTAAGCCTAAATGACATGTTTGTAAATGTTAATGCATTAACATGTTGAACTGGAGTTCTGACGGTTTTGATGAAAGCCAGGATTTGTAATTCATTGTGTGCTGCACATTGCCATGAAAACAGGACCCTCGGGCACTATGGTAAAAACTGCCTGTATAAATAAAGTTGTTTTACTACTACTACTTTTGAATAAAGTGGATCTTTCAACACAATTCTTTATGGGCAGCATAAGACTTTTTCTGAAAAGGCTGATGTTAGCCCAGCTTTGTTGTTTTCTGTTGTAAGTTACTGCCATGAGCACTGGCCATAGCATGAGCGGTTCCTGTTCTTGTTCAGCAGGCAAGAACCTAAGGTGTAAGCATCACACAGGAGGTAGCACATCTGCCTGTGGACCAGAAAGTCATGGGTTCTAGTCCCACACCAGGAGTGTACTAATACCATAAGCAGTGGCACCGAACTGCAGTACTAAAGGGATGCTGTACTGTTGGGATGGGCCATCCTTCTCATGAGATGCTAAACCAAGGTCCTGTCTGCCTTTTCTGGTGGTTGTTGAGGTTGGCGGTAAAGATCCTATGGCACTTCTTGAATAGAATTCCCAAAAGCATACATTTTTTTGTGGATCCCACATATGCACATCCTCACTTGGACACAACTGCCCGCACAGACACATACATGGCCTGGGATCAGGTAAGAAGAGGGCACACATCTGTTTTTTCTGAATGGCCTGGAGTGTCCCAGGGATGCACATCTAATGCTAAGGGGCCCTTCTCAGCTTTCCTGCCTCCGCACATGTGAGAGGGCTGGTAAATGTGGACTGGGCCCTCAATTATGTAATCTGGTTGGTTGCTAAAGGAAGTGCCAATGATTGAGCTGCTATGACATAAACACACTCCTTTTAGGCATCAGCAGCCAGTCACATTACAGCCTTTTCCAAACCCACTTTATAAAGTGTACTTACATACATTATGCCTTCCTACACCCTAGGCAGCATCCCTCACCCTGGAAGGGCACCTCCTCTGCTGTCCCCCTTATTTATGCACTCCAGTAGCCTGTGAATACTTCACAGCACATCAATATGTTTTGTGCACGAATCCTAATGCATCCAGCCTCACAAGTGCATTCAAAGAAACTAATATGAGAAGAAAACAAGTTAACAAAAGGTCTTGGTTATGAGCAGTTACTGCGGTTTATTGGTGTCTGAAAACCACTTAAATCCCAGCGTCACAATCCATAGCTAATGAACAGAAAACAAACTTTGTGACATCTGTTCTTTATTTCCACTCTCTGGAACTTCATTGATGTAACTTGTCAGAGATAGAAGTGTATGAAGGGCAGGAATGCAAGCTCATTTAGTGCATAATCTATAACCCATCAAGATGGAAAATGATAAGACTCACATTAGCAAATCAATGGAAATCAATGGGATTTTGACACCGCTTTATACTAATCTGTTTGTGTCAGTGTGAATGGGGTGTTTTGTCTGCAGTGCTCGCCATTGCTCCTCGGTGTGGAGACCTCCGACAGTCCACGGTCAAGCTGAAATCCTTCAGATTCGGCTGTGGCCCTTTGGCAAAAGGCAGACTCCTTGGTTTGTGAATGCCTGTGAGGAAACATATATGGGAAAGGCTGGGCAGATAACTGGCAGGTGAAACATAATACTGTTTATCAGTAATACAGAACTAGTAAAGAAGGCTACCCCCTCTCCCCAACTAAATGTTATGTCACACAGAACAGCTTTTAGAAACTGCTCTAGATCTTTCAGGTTTTTTGAACTCCAGCTGGCTGTTCAGCAGGTACCATATTTTTATTATTTATTTATTTGTTTAGAAACTGGTAACTGGGAAAGGCACACTGAGCTAAGGCTCATTTCCAGGTGTGACCAGGTAATGAGGGAAGGGGACTACAGAGAGAATACGATACAATGTCTTGGGGAGTACAGAGAGAATACGATACCATGCCTGGGGAGCTACAGAGAGAATACGATACAATGACTGGGGAATACAGAGAGAATACGATACAACGTCTGGGGGACTACAGAGAATACGATACAACGTCTGGGGGACTACAGAGAGAATACGATACAACGTCTGGGGACTACAGAGAGAATACGATACAATGTCTGGGGACTACGAGAGAATACGATACAATGTCTGGGGACTACAGAAAGAATACGATACAACGTCTGGGGACTACAGAGAGAATACGATACAACGCCTGGGGAATACAGAGAGACTACGATACAATGTCTGTGGGGAATACAGAGAGAATACGATACAATGTCAGTGGGAATACAGAGAATACGATACAATGTCAGTGGGGAATACAGAGAATATGATACAATGTCTGTGGGAATACAGAGAGAATACAATACAATGTCTGGGGAATACAGAGAGAATATGATACAATGTCTGGGAGAATACAGAGAGAATAAGATACAATGTCTGGGGAATACAGAGAGAATAAGATACAATGTCTGGGGAATACAGAGAGAATACGATACAATGTCTGGGGAATACAGAGAGAATATGATACAATGTCTTGGGAATACAGACAGAATACGATACAATGTCTAGGAACACAGAGAATACAATACAATGTCTGAGAATGACGTCTGAATAGCTGACAAATATCTGAGAATGTACTAAAACAAATGGTTACATAGGTAGCATTACAGATATAGGAGCACACAGATACTGCGTGTAAAACAGCAATGTTTTGTAATGCAATAATAAATGAACACTTGTGAGATAGTCAGTAAAAGTGCTCAGTGCCTGATGGGATAGGTGACAGTGCTAGCAGCGTCCAATGACAGACAGAGGGAAGGTGGCGTCACAACAGCAACAGCAAAGGGTGGGGTGACTGAGCGAGAAGGGTGACAGGAGAGAGGAGAAGAATCAGAGGGTGGCAGGAACAGGGAGGAGCAGAAAGATTCCTTAGTTGGCATCTAAACGCAGGAAGTGAGGGAGAGAGGCGAGGAGAGAGGGAGCTGGTTCCAGAGGGAAGGAGGCGGTAGGAGAAAGTTGACTGACCTGCAGAGGAGTGAGAGGGATGGAGAAGGTACAGGAATCCTGGAGTGGAGAGGGTAAGAAAAGGATGTGTCTTAATCTTTAGTATTCCTTGTTTTCTTTCTTTTTGCATTTCCTTGAGTTTCTCCTCACCAGTACAGCCCACCCAGTCCTTGGATCAGGAGGTCTACCCCTGTGGCAGCACAGCCCAGCCTCATTCACCACTAATCCCACCGTCACTCCAGTGGGTATTTAATACATAAATGCTATCAACTATGGCATTTGTCATCATGATTGCAGCATTTGTTATCACGACTATGGCATTTGTCATCATGATTGCAGTATTTGTTATCATGACTATGGCATTTGTCATCATGATTGCAGCATTTGTTATCATGACTATGGCATTTGTCATCATGATTGCAGCATTTGTTATCACGACTATGGCATTTGTCATCATGATTGCAGTATTTATTATCACGACTATGGCATTTGTCATCATGATTGCAGTATTTATTATCACGACTGTGGCATTTGTCATCATGATTTGGCATTTGTCATCATGATTACAGCATTTATCACAACTGTGACATTTGTCATTATGACTGTAGTGTTTGCCATCACAATTATGGCATTTTTCTCCTCCCATGTTGTCTCCTTCTCCTCTTCCCAATATTTTGCCAGCACTTTGGCAGCCTCATTTCAGTGCATGCACCCACCCTCACAGGGCAGACTTTCTGGTCCACCACAAACAGTAACTGCTTCAGCACAGCCAGTGTCACAGGGATCAGTACTAGGGCTAGTCCTCCTCAATGTCTTCATCAGCGACATTGCAGAAGGGCTAGAAGGGAAAGTATGCCTGTTCGCAGATGACACAAAACTCTGCAACAGAGCAGACACACGGGAGGAGTAGAGAAATGAGAAATAACCTAGAAAAGTTGGAAGAATGGTCAAGGGCTTGGCAGCTGGGTTTTAATGCAAAGAAGTGCAAAATAATGCACTTAGGGCATAAGAACCAGGGAGGCAACATACCAACTGGGAGGAGAGGTATTAACAGTTACAAAGCAGGAAAGGGACCTGGGGAGGGGTGATCATTTCTGATGACCTGAGCGTAGCAAAGCAGTGTGACAAAGCAGTGGGGAAGGCTGGAAGGATGTCAGGTTACGTGAAAGGGATCACCAGCAGAAGGAGGAGGTAATAATACCCTATACAGATCACTGGTTAGGCCACACCTCAATATTGTGTACAGTTCTGAGGCCCCACCTCCAAAGACATACAAAGGGTGGAGGCACTACATAGGAGGGCAACCAAAATGGTGCAATGCCTGCATCAAAAGCTCTATGGGGTAAGGCTCAAGGAACTTAACATGTACCCTGGAAGAGAGGAGGAAAGAGGGATATGATAGAGACATTCAAATATTCTCACAGGCAAAAACAAGGTACAGGAGGGAGGCATCTTCCACACAAAGAAATGTTCAAGTACAAGAGGTCATGCTATGAAGTTAGAAGGAGGCGTAAAGGAAATGTGAGAAGTAATTCTTCATGGAGAGGGTGGTGGACACATGGAACAACTTACCAGCAGAGGTGGTGGGGGTGGAAACAGAGGATCTTAGTGGTGGTGGGGAGATCGGAGACCAAGTAGGGTCTGTGGCAACACCACAGGTAGGAAAAATAGGGCAGATTAGGTGGGCCATCAGGTCATTGTCTGCCAACAATTCTCTGTTTCCTCCTGGGCTGGCTCATGTTAGCTCAACAGCACTCTGCCGCCTGGCCACTCCCAGTCCACCCAAACCCAGTTAACAGCTCAGCAGTTCAATGTACTCTATATTTTGGATTAAAATATGATACGGTTTTAAATGGTTTACCAAGATAAACTCATTTGGAACTTTGTTGATTACGTCATTGTGACAGCTATGAATTTGAAGTGCTTTTGTTTTATTTATTTATTTATTTAGTTATTTGAAAGTTGGTAATTGTGAGATGCACACTAAGCCAAGTTTTGTTTCCGTGTATGACCTGGGGAGGGAACGGAAATACATGAAGCAAGTCAATAGCACAGCATTTGGTAATTACATTGTTACAAAATTATTAGGTACAAAAGTACAATTATAGAGACAAGTAACGGCAATCACAGTACAAAATGCAATGCCAGATTCAAGTGCAAGGAAAACGATAATCCACAGCATGCAGTTACTAACTGTCACTGAGAGACCAGAAACGAGGTTAAGCCTAACGCTGTCAAATGGAAGAGCAGTGGAGGCGAGGGAAGTGCAATCAGTAGGAAACTAGAGGAGGCCCACCCAGGACCCAGCCACAGATGGTTGAGGCAAGACCAGGGGAGTAAGGAGGAAGGGTAACAACAGCAGGTGGGATGTAGTTGGAGTTTCAACTGGTGCCCAAGGGAGCCAAAAGAGGAGGAGAGGTGAAGGGAGGAGGAGTTTATTCTAGAGAAAGGGAAATCAACAGGAGAAGGCAGACTGCCCAGCAGAGGAGCAGGGGTGAGGAGGGAGAAAGTGCAATGATCCCTGGATGGGGGAGTGAGCAGGAGGCAGAAGGTAATTGTGACAGAAGAGAGGAGAGGTAGGAGGAAGGAACTAAACCAGTATTTGGATATGAAGGAGATGCAGTGAGCCTGGCGACATGAGGGCAGAGGGAAGATGTAAAGGAAAGAGTAGAGTGAACAGTGCTGAGTATGAAGGGGATTTTGTAGCAAAGCAGCAGAACAGTTTGCAGAAGGTGTCCAGTCTAGCAAGGGAAGTGGAGGAGGTGGTGCCAAAGACTACATTCACATAGTCAAAGACAGGGAGCACCATTTTGGTAATGAGCTTCTTGCAGACCTTCAGAGGTAAGCAGTCTTTGTTGCAGTACAGGGCACCAAGCTTGGGATGGAGTTTAGCATGGATGACATCAATGTGGGCAGAGAAGTCAAGCTTACCCACACACCGAGGTACTTGAAGGACTGCAACACTTGGGGCAGGGTGCCATCCAGTGTGGTGAAAACTGAGGAGGCTGTGAGTCTGGCCAGTTTCTGACTGGTTCCAGGACACGGACACTATTTTTTAGTGTTGACCTGGAGTTGGTTTGATTGGAACCAGTACAGAATGTTGCTAATGCCCTGCTGGAGCAGATCTTCAACAGCTGCCACAGAGGGGCTAGAGGTGAAGATGACTGTCATCAACATACAGATGAATATGTGGTTGGCACAGGCAGATGGGAGGTCAGTCAGAAAGATGAAGAAGAGAGTGGGGCCCAGGATGGAGCCCAGGGGTCCCCTGCCTAAATGGGTAGTGGAGGTGACAGGACGTCTTCAACCTGTACTGACAGTTATTGGCCCATGAGGTAGAAATAGAACCAATCAACAGGATAAGCTGAGAGGCCAGCAGAGTTGAGCTTGTCCATGAGGAGTGGATGGGACACCTAATCGAAATGCTTTGGCCAGACTGATGCAAATGGCAGCCTAATGTGCCTGATCCATCCTGGGAAAAGGAAATCCATGATGCACAACAGGGAGGAAACAGGTACACACAACAGGGAGGAAACAGTGGCGACACACAACAGGGAGGAAACAGTGGTGACACACAACAGGAGGAAACAGTGGTGACACACAACAGGGAGGAAACAGTGGTAAGTCAGATTGGAAGGGGACAGGAAGTTGAAGGATGAGAGGTAGTTAAGGAGTCTGAAATGGACCAGTTTTTCTTGTAGTTTTGAGAGGGAAAGGAGGAGGAGATTGGGAGAAGTTGCGAGGAGGGTCCCCCGGAACAGCAAGAGGGAGAAGGAAAAGTTAAGCAGGTGAATAAGGGAGCAGCAATGGCAGGAGCTGAGAGATGAGGAGCCTGGGGTCCAACCCATCATGGCTGGACTTGGATGTATTGAGGGCAGAGAGGGCAAGCAGGGTTTCCTGGGTGGTGATGGGGAAATGGAAAGCTGGGAGTGGTGGGTAGGGGAGGAAGGGGAGTGGAGGTGGAAGAGAGGAGTCAGGAGGAGGAGGAGGAGAAGAAGGAAGGGTGCAGGTTGTGAAGAACACACTTAAGTGAGCAGCAACAGAGGGAGGGTCAGTCACCAGTAGACCAGTAAACATGAGGATTAGAGGACAGATTGGGCCAGGGGTTGAGAAGGGTGGTAACATTCCATAATTTTGCTGGGGTGTTAAGGTTTTTCTGGAGGTTAGCCTTGAGATAGTGTGATTTTTGCGGTCCGGACAGCCTTTGTACTCTTGTTCCTCAGAGCCCTGGAGAATAAGGTCAGGGAGGGGGTGGTACAGTTTGTAGTGGGCCCAGGCAAGATCATGGGATTTGCACAGGTTGATGATACCACAGGTAGTCCAGGGGCAGCGGGAAGATTTGACTCTGGATTTCCTGAGTGGGTGTGCTTGCTAAGAATGCAAGGTCAGCTGGCCGGTGGCGCTGAGGATTAAGGCATTAGATGCCTTACCTCGCATCATGCCGACGACCGGGTTGAAGTGAGCTTGGAAAGTCGGGGACAGCAGGGGCAGGCAGCGATGGGCGTCAAGGGACAGCTCTCTATGCCGGGGAGGAGGAAGTAGGGATTGTGTTGCTCGGTCACGACCCTGGCGGGTGGTCGGGGTAGCCACAAGAGGATGCGGTGTGTCAAGGCAAGTAGGGTGGAGCTTGGCAGACGCTGGTCGCCATTGCACAACCAAGCTCCACGGGGTTAGGGACCAGAGAAGAACAAGAAATGCCTCTCACACCATCGGGAGATGACGGGTGACCCAGTGGATCAGCCCACATTCCAATTGCTGGCCTGATGCACTCTCATCTCTCTCATGGGGTTCGCCCAGTGACAGGGTAGGCGCCTCATACTTAGGGAGGCGGCCACGAGGGCAGAATCAGCCCGGAGATGGTACGAGGGGTCGTGCCTGCCGTTGTCCGTTGGGTTGAAGGGAGATCTGGGGAGAAATGTGGAGATTCAGGCTGGGAGTAGGGCTGAGTCCTAGAGGGTACTCCTGAAGGATGCCCGGGTAGTGAGATATATTAAAAACAAAGTGCAAGATCATGCACTCCAGAGCGAGAATCTTGGGCACAGTTACCATCTGGGAGGGTTCAGCTGTCCTTCTCTAAGGAGGAAAAGGATTTGGGGTGATGGCCACAAAGAATATGAACCACTTGTCTCAATGTAGAAAAATAGCAGCAAAGCCAATAGAATGCTGGGGTACACAGCTACAGGAATCACCTCTAGGAGGAAGAAGTCATTCTGCCACTGTACAGTTCACTGGTGAGGCTACACTTGGAGTACTGTGTACAGTTCGAGAACCCATAACTAAAGAAGGACATCAGGTTACTGGAGGGGTACAGCAGAGGGTGACTAAAATGATCAGCAGTATGAAGGGGAAGCCTTATGAGGATAGGCTAAGGGACCTCAATATGTACTCATTGGAGGAGAGAAGGAAAGGGGTGATATGATTAAAACCTTCAAATCCTTAAAGTGCATCAACAGGGTTAGTATGGAGGGATGTTTTAATTAAAGGAAGAAGGATTACTAGGAGGCACAGCCTGAAGTTGGTGGGGGTAGAGTCAGGAGGAGGCGAGGAAGCATTACTTCATGGAGAGGGTGGGGGATGGAACGTGTTCCCTGAGGAAGTGGTATCTCTTAAAGCAGTGGAGAGCTTTAAAGGGGGTGGGATAGGGTTAAGGGCAAGATACCAGTCAGTGGGAAGATGAGGGGAATAGAGGAGGGCAAGGGGTGGGGTAGCAGCAGGAGTCTAACCTCTGTTCTGCACAATCAAGCAGTCGCGATAGACCATTTGGCTTGTATCTGCTTGCAGTTTCATATGTTCGTATGTCCAGGACAGAGGAGAATCTGGAGTGAAATATAATGAGGGACACGTCAGTATCAGAGGCAGAGAGAAGAGGACCCCACCTGATGAACAAGGGTGGTGAAAATGTTCAAATCTCGCCTGAAAGATGATTTCGCCAAGCAACCGTGAAATCACATTTTGGGCTTGATTTGTGAATTCCACCTACCATTGGTCATGAGGTGGGGTCCCAAAAGGCCATGTAGAAAATCTGGGGTTAAAATATGCAAAATGAGAAAGGTATGCATCAAAGTTCAAACCCCATTAAAATACACTGAACCGCATTTACCTTGGTTTCTCATATTGCAGTCTGTGGTTCTAGCATCAAGGCGTGTCTTGGATCAGAGTGTGGATCTCTGCCTGGGAGCTGTTCAGGTGAGGAGAGTGTGTGTGTGAGGGGTGAGGTGGTGGTTGCTGAGGGAGGTAGGGAGGTCAGATTGGCAAGGGACCATTTTCTTTTTTGCAGGAAAAAAAATCAGAAAAGTTTTTTTATTTTCCAGTAAACACTGAAACTCCGACACTGGGACCGGGTACCCCAGTGTCGGGCACTAAGAGTGGGCATCCCAGTGCTGCGACCTACAAAACTGGAGTGGGGCAGCTGACCTGCAGGAGAAGGGGGTCAAGAAGGCAGTACCAGGGTGGGATCCCTGGTCTGTGAAATAAACAGATAGAAGGAACAGGGATTGCCATCTCACTGGTTTCACTGTCGCCTGCAGCATAACTTCCAGCTGCGGCTGCTAAACTCAAGAAACTACCATTGTTGAACTTCCAGTTGGGACACGGCGCCGTGAAGACGCAGTGAGGACGAGCTCTCCACCCCACCTTAGCTATTTGTGGTGATTCCTCTCCTTAATAGAGACTTTTCAGACCTACATTAACAGCAGAAAACCAGGGAGGAAAACCAAGCTGAGCCAAATGATTGTTAAAATGTACCTTGGGAAATGGCACATCTAGACTGCAACCGCTACCAAACGCTCCAAGATTTGCTGGACAACGAGGAAGGAGGCCAGCAGGCTTTAGATCCCAAACCATCAGCTCTTCCACAGTCAGAAACAAAAACTGGGTAAAAGAGATAAAAAGGCACAGACATTAGAGATGTCGCAATTGGAACGATTCTGGCAGAGATTTGGAGTTCCGCTCTGAGATGAGAGAAGCATTGCAGGACATTCGACGGACCTCACAGAATTACAATCGAGGACCGCTAAAGTGGAGGGCAAATAACTGAAAATTCAAACAAAATCTCGATTACAGAAAGGACGGTTTTTGAACTAGCTGAAGAACAACTACATACATCATTACGACTGGAGGATATGGAAAATAGAGGAGGCGAAAGAATATAAGAATATATGGAATACCAGAGGAAGAGGAGGAGAATGATCCAGAAGCATTCGCTGATCAGTTATTGCGCCAAACTCTCGATTTGGGCCCAGACTTCCAATTAGATAGAGAGGGCACACAGGGCCTTGGGCCTCGCCCTTCAAGCTGGACTCTCGTCCCAGATCCTTCGTCATGTGTTTTGTCAGTTTTATCAGAAGGACCAACTATTATTAAAAGCATGGCAGACAGAGTGCTATGGAGGGAACAAAGAATTCTATTTGATAAAGACTACGCTCGGCTACTCAGCATATGAGAAAGTATTCCCTCTTCTCCTGCTCTCCGAGCAAAAATGTAAAATTCCGCACCCCTACCGGCTAAACTGGTGGTCCTGTACTCAGAGGGTCCTAAAACTTATACTTCTGCATCGTGGCCAGATCGACCTTTACCAACGTGGAATTTTATCTACAAAAATGATCCCAAGATGGCAGCAAGGAATTGAATGTCATTTCAGGATTGGCGCCCAGGAAAGTCTCGGCAGAGACTGGCAACCAGAGGCTACAGAAGATCTTGGATAGGGTGCGACTACTACGAATCTTACTCTGCAGCCTGAATAAGAGGCAGACCTTTCTTCAGGTAACGACTGGGGTGGGAGGAGGGAGACCAGAGAAGTGGTAGACAGTCAGTGGCAGTGCTGTGGAGGGTTCAGGGAAGACTATAGCTCTGCCGCAGTTTGAACTATGCCAGACTATACCGTTAGAGATATTTGGCAGTTGGCGGCTAATTGGCGGGTGACTTTCTCTCCCCCTCCGCTTCAGCTGACGCTTGTTCGGGCTCCCCTCCCTCCCACACATTCCATAGCCATACAGGTGAATGTTTTGAACTCTGGGACCAGTTCACTCAGTGAGCTCGTGCAGGAACATTGTTCATTGTCCTCCATCACCAATTGGGACGTTGGGGGGTCCAGGGGTTGAGGGTGTTGGCTGTCTGAGCGTGGGATTTGGAGTGGGGTCAAGGGAGGGCTATTGCTCTTCTACATGGCAGCGCTCTTTAAACTTATACATAGCTGACCCTCTAAATTGGGCTAGGCAGAATGCTGCGACCAGGAGGTGCCTTCTCTCACCCTCCTTGCCATGGTACGGATGGCTGTCCTCGCCTCCCCTTCATAGAACCACATGTTCCCGAACAATGATGATCCCTAACAAACGGAAGGAAGTAAGGTCCATCACAAAAGAGTCTGGAACTTATCTGATGGAATTTACTCTCAGCATGGGATTCAGGACCAATCCAGTTTCTTGGAGGGTTATGAATCTGGAAGTTTGAACACTAACAATGGACACAAGCTAAACCAGTATAGAGACTATATATTTGGGCCCTTATTGGGAACCATTTGCAACAAGATATGGACATTTGAAACAGTTGCTGACTTTCCCTTCTCCTCCTCCCCTTGCCCTTCCCCTCACTTTGTTTTCTTCCTCTCCTCCCTTATTTAATTTTATGAAGAGCTATCTGAACTCAGAAGGGGCCTATGATTACTTGGTTTATTAGTCAGTCCCATTCGAAATGTTATTTAGGTAGGCTAAAGGATATAACAAGGTGGGGTGGGGAGGCTTCTTACAAAGAAGGAATTAAATACCACTCTTATTGGGTCTTAGCCTCAACCACCACAGGAACAGCTTCGTTAGCTTTAGAGTTGTTCTAGAAGGAATCCCTTCCCTCGAGCAGGTCTTAACTCACCTACTGGGGGTGTTGCCCTGCTCTCCAGGATGCTAGTGTTACTTGACCTGGGACAAAGGAGGAGATGTTGCTTTCTCCCCACCATTGGAAGACCATGTGTCCATATGTTTTTGGTTAAGAAACAGATATTCATTCAACAGTTATTGAAGGTATCATGTTGGTTGTGTTTAATAGTGTGGTTAATTTTGAAAAAGGATGGTGATATACACTCAGTTAGGAGATTATTTACCCCTGACAAGGTTGGACACATTGGGTCCAGAAGGGCAGTACATATAGATATCTCCCTTCTCTCTGCAAATGCTGTGTTTGGTCGGTTAGGGCCACCAGGAGAAGGAGAAGAGATCAGTAAAATTATAACTGTTAACCTGCTATTCCCTCTGGAGTTTGAACACTGTTCCAACCATTCTATATTAAGATTTTTCCTAACAGTAATGACTAATGTTCAGTTAAAATATTCTCAAAATGTGAATGGGCTGCATTCTCCTATGAAACGCTACAAGATAATGGAATATCTGAGTAAACAGAAAGCAGACATATTTTTTTTTTTTTTTTTTTACAGGAGTCCCACCTCTCTTCATTCGAACACTCTAAATTACACTGGGGGATATAAAGTATTTGCCTCTTCACACCCCAGAAACATAAGAGGGCACAGTAATTCTAATTCCCCTACGAGTCCATTTGAAGTCCAGTATTCCTTTTCAGACCCACAGGGCAGATATGTAATTCTGGTGGGTACATTATATTCTTAGATAATAACTTTAGTCAATACCTATCTTCCCCACAGACTCCTTTGCCTGCGATATGGTCATTTCTGCACAAGGTGATGGAAAAATATAAGGGATTTTAATTATGGGGGATTTCAATTTGGCATTGAATTCACACTTTGATTCCTCTAACCGAGCCCCAATAGAATGTCCAACACAGGAAAATATTTAAAGCAAAATTTGGCTTACTTTGGCATTGAGGATGTATGGAGGAGAACGGTTCCATCAGTACCAGGATATACCTTCTTTTGGCACGTCATGGAACATATTCCAGGCTGGATTACTTTTTGTAACTGGGGAGCACTTAACCTTGATACAGGATATTTCAATAGAACTAAGAATATTATCCGATCATAACCCCTTAATTCTTAAAATAGATCTAGGAAAGCAAAGGAAATTTAAATCTTGAGAGTTAATGTATCTTTCCTCAAAGACCAGGATTTCCTGGATGCCATGAGGAACATATCCCACAGGCAATTCAGGAGAACCTGTCCCCAGAAGTATCCTATCCAATTCAGAGGGACGCATTGAAGGCCGTCCTAAGAGGGAGGTTTTGGAATATGCCTCGGAAGCAAAGAAAACAAAATGCCAGATTGAAATTCCTGGAAGACCTCCTGTCCTCTTACCAGCTTTTCTGAAGAGAGGGTGACACGACCCTCCAAAGATGGATTAGAGGCTAAAGCAAGAAATACAAAAATACTGGATTATAAAACCCTTCAGAATTTGACATATCTACGGCAATATAATTACAAAGGGGGCAAGCGGCACGAACATTGGCCAGGAAGTTGAGGTCAATAAAGGGCCTCAACAATCCTAAAAATAAGATCCACTGCAACAGGTACTCCAACCTATAAGGAGGATCAAATTAAACAGATCTTTACTCAGTTTTATGAATCTCTATATGCAGCCCCATTCCCCCAGAACAACAGAATCGGTTCAGAAATTTTTAAATAAACTCCCTTTTAGAAGTTATCTGAAACTCAGATAGCTCAACTAGAATACCCATTAGACCCAAAGAGATCCTTCAACAGGTCAAACATATTAAATCTTTGAAATGTCCGGGCCCAGATGGCTTTGGCCGAATGGTATAAAACATTTATCCCTCATCTGTTACCCAACCTTTTGCCAGCATGTGTGGCTGTCACCAGGCTTCAGATAATTTTTCTGAGTGGAAGTCAAATACTTCCATGGGTTGAAATTTGAAGTCATTTCAGTTTGACTGGAGTCAAAATACTCCAGCTGTCAATTTTTGGAAGTCAAAATAATTTGAGTCGACAAATTTTGGCAGTAACAATACTCAAGTCCTACAGTTTTGAAGTCAACTCATTGGCCTTTTGAATACCTCACTGTAATCCATGCTACACTAACATTTGTAGCCTTTGTACATACACACTATTACGATGTGCACTGTTTCCTTTCAGGTTCCTGCCCCTTGCTCTAACTGGGCTCTGCTGCTTCTTTTAAAAATAATCCTGTCTTGCCCTTGTCCCCGTCCTGATGACCATTTACATTTCCTGAGCGTAAGTTTCACGCCTTCCTGAGTGTCCATCCTGTTGCAGATTTTTGTATCATCTGCAAAGAAACACATCTTCTTTAGCTCCTCAGCAATGTTACTTATGAAGACATTGGGCAGGACCAGTCCCAGCACTGATCTTTGTGGTACCACACTAGTTACTTTCCTGTACCCTGAGTGCACTGTCATTTACCACCACCCTCTGCCTCGTACCATTTATCCAGTTAGTTACCCAGCTTACCACTTTCTACCACACACCCATACTAGCTGCTTACTTTCTTAACTAGCATCTTGTGTGGTACTGTGTTGAAAGCCTTACTGAAGTCCAGAAAGGCCACATCCACTGATACATGGTGTCCAGTGAATACAATCCCTAACCCAAGCCCCGGTAAAGGTGCCAGGTCTCCACTGGCCCTCTCCTAACCACAGCCCAAGTAAAGGTCCTGCCAGGTGTCCAGTGGCCCACTTCCTACCCCCAGCCAGTTAAAGGTCCCTGGTGTCCAGAGGATCCCATCTCTAGCCCTATTCCTCCATGCGCCACATGTGCTTCTTCTAATCACTGTCCCTCATCCCTACCCTTGCATTGTCAGGAACTCTTTAATGGCACCCTTTAGAATTAGTTTAGAGGGTATCACTAAAGACGTAACTGCACTTTGTGAGGCACAGTACTCTGTGGACATCCCTAGGAGCAGTTACCCTTAATTTTACCTTTTTTTTTTTGCCATATCTGACACAATGCACACTCATAAAACAGTCATTTTATGGACTTTTGTCACCAAATTTTCAACATAGCCAGTTTAAGACCTCTGCTCATGAACAGTGTCACTGTGATTTTCTTAATATGTCCGAACATTGATTTCACACACTGATCACGCCACTGTGTGCTACGTATGTGAAAAGACATTTTGGGTGAGATGTGAAAAATGACAGTTGTACTGCTCATAAGGAAGTGTGGTAAAATTGCATTGCTGAAAATCTGGAGTAAAAATATTAAAATGCTCAGTTACAAGCGTGCGTAGGAACTGCGCAATGCACGTAAAAACAGTCATTTTGGGGAATTTTTCACCACATTTTCAACATAGTGTTTTTGGTGCCTACCTCATGAACTGTGACACTGTCATTTTGTTAATCAGTCCCAAAAGATGGTTCCGTGCAGTGACCGCAAAATCACCTTTCCAGACCAAATAACAAAATGGCAGTGTCACAGTTCATGAGGTGGGGTGCCAAAACCCCACGTTGAAAATTTGTGAAAAAATTCTCAAAATGGCTGAGATATGCACCAAAGTTGAAAATCAATCCATTGATGCCATTATACAACTTACTCGTCATTTTTTCAGTTTGCGGTCGGCTTTGAAGAGTGCAGGCGTGTTCAGTCCACTGAAGATCATTCGCTGGGCTCCGGAGGTAGTATGGGGTGAGGTGGGGGTGTGGGAAGGTGGGGTAGGCAGATGGTGGCGCGGGTTGGGGAGGGGCACTGGGCAAGAGAATCAACGTGGGAAGGTTTTTTCTTTCATGTCTTTTTGAAAGAAAGCGGGGACTTGCCACGCTGGGTGGAGCTCCCAGCATGGCATATGGATTTTTGTTTTTGGGGGGGCAGTGAAGCAGATGGGGATTGGGCACCCGTCGGCAAAACAGACTTTGCCATGCTGGGGTGGGCTCCCAGCATGGCATACAATAACATAAGACATCCACACAACAAAAACGGACGTCAGCCTTAAAAAGGGAATGTCAGTGGACATCAATAACTCCACAGACTACATTTTGGACATTTTTGCTAATTTATGGCGTAAAATATGTCCAAATTAGAGTTATCTGAAGGACTGGCTGTCACAGAAGGAGAAACCCCACCCCCTCGTGGAGTTATGCTATTCTGATTCCTCTACTGAAGCCGGATAAGGACCCTACCTCCCCTCTTATCGCCCAATTTCAATATTAAATGTGGACTATAAAATATTTATGGCCATATGGGGCAAAAGATTAGAACCAATCTTACTGCAACTGATACATAAGGATCAGGTGGGCTTTGTGAAATTTACAAATACCTCAGATAATCTCGTCAACTGTTTTAATAATGCAACATTTACAGACTAGAAAATACCAGACGCTGATAAAGCCTTCGACAAGGTGAGCTGGGAATTTCTATAGGCTACTTTGTCTAAATTTGCATTGCCAGACTTTTTTTAACCCGTCTTAAAATATCTACTCACCCCTACAGCTTATATTCGCATAAATGGGTTTTATCTCAGCCAATAACCATACAAGGGGCATGAGACAGGATGTCCCCTATCTCCATTATTGTTTGCGCTGTATATTGAACCTTCGGAAGCAATTTGGGAGACCAGGGGCGGAGGGGTCCCCTTGGGCCAGAGAGAATATAAGGTGTCATTATTTGTCGATTATATTTTGGTGACTGCTCTTTCACCTGACTTCCCCCGGCTTTATGGGACTCCTTAACACTCTTTACTGAGATTATGGGTTTTTCATTAACATAACTAAAACAGACCTACTAGCTGTAAACTTTACCCCATCCCAATCTCTTTAAAATAAATATCCAATACAATGGCATAGAACACAATTCAAATATTTGGGGATAGTTATACCTAAGGATTTGGACAAAACAGAAGTATTGAATTACGAGCCATTGTCGATACAAATTCAGTCAGATATGGTGGACTGGTCCAATTTACCTTTAAATTTTTTCAAAGGATAGACTCCATTCATCTGATCATCCTACTAAGACTGTTATACCCATTTCAGAATATTCCAATGTTCCCTCAAATTTTATTTCAAATCCTGGAAGAAAATTATTTTTAACTTTGTTCAGACAAAGGCCTCACGTAAGGATGTCCTTGTTACAGCTCCGCTGGTGGAGGAGGGCCAACTTACCCAATTTAAGGCTTTACGCTTTGGCAGCTTTTTAAAAATTTGTTTCTGTGGCTATCTCCGTCTTTTGAAGCGCCGTGGAAGGACTTGGAGTTTGCAATAAATGATCTATATGATATACTAAAGATAACCCTAACCTCTGTAAATAAAACTCCGCTTACAGGATTTCACACCTCTCACTGCCCAAGTACTGAAACTATGGTATAGGTTGAAAAACACAAGGGATTTTGGAATTTTTTTTTTTTTTTTATATACAGTAATCTCTGAGAGTGAAATTTTGCCTGCCACATTAGATCATACTTTTACAAGGTGGAGGGAGAGGGACTCAATTTTTAGGCAATTTATTTCTGAAGGGCATTGTTCAGTCTGAAACACTTCAGAGGGACTACAGTATACCAGATGGGGATCTTTTTAGCTATATTAGGGTTAAAAATGATATCTTAAGACAAACAGAAGTGACGTCTATACAACCAGACCCTAGTCCATCATTCTGGAGATTTCTTAAAGATGCAGTGTCTGGTCGGCCTTGGGGACACCAGGTGGTATTTCTGTACTGTATCTTACGGAAGGACTGGAGATTCATCACTTTCCATTCTGAGGAGCTGGTGTAGGAATCTCAATATGGACATACCTGAGCAGGTTGGCTTCAGGCTTCGCCTTTGGCATGTAAGGTAACCCACTCTAACTTATGGCAGGAATTTGCCTGGAAGTGCGAATCGGTTTTCCGCTCTCCAGCGGTTCTAATCAAATACCTCACCTCCTCCTATGGTAAATGCTGGCGGGCTTGCGGGTGCCTGAAAGTGGATCTTGCTCATATTTTCTGTACGTGCCACACCTCATGCCCTTTTGGTGTATGCTACAACAAGCAATGTCAGATTGTCTGGGAGAGGGGGAGAATTAACTGCTGAAATTATTTTATTGACTATAGTTCCCCTCATTGACCAGTGTGGCATAGAACTTTGTTACCTATCTATATCAGTAGCAGCCAAAAGACTATAACTAGTTTTGGATGTCTCAGAGGTTCCCACCATTGGGGGAGGCGAGGGTTGGTTTCAGATACATATACTTGGAAATTCTAACAACCAAATTACATAATAAGACCCCAAAGGCGCGATACTTTGGAGGCCGTGGGTATTTTATGTCCAGTCAAGATCCCGACTTTGTTCCTTAGGGGTGAGGCTGAGGGAATCTTTGGTTACCTGGGGTATAAAACTCCGAATAAGGATAGGAGACCTTTTTATAGGGTAAAGAAAGTAATAGGTACAGGAAGACACACATTTTTTACATATGTCAGAAAAGGTAAGAAAAATGGTGGGAAAAACACTCAGTCATATTGTATAAATGTAATTTTATTTACAATGCAATGGGTAATATCCTTAATATTGATCATGTATACAAGACTGAATGATATTGTAGAGGATAAACCATCAGATTAATGACTGTATTAGGTAGTGATCACATCAAATTAATAAAAGAAATAAAACAAACTACCATTGTTCTCATACAGGAATGCAAGTGAACAGCTCTTCTCATTAAGCTGGGCACCCTGCATTTTGGGGAGCTCGGAAAAAGTATTTAGGGAAATTTTTATAAAAATACAAACAGCAGAATCTAGCCAAAATGGGTCCCATTTAGCTAGATTCAGGTGTTTGTTTTAAAATATATTATTGTAATGCATTATCAATGTTTGGAGTGGAAAATAAGAAAATGGTGGCCAACACGATCAGTATTTTGTCAGCACGAGAGGTAAATTATGGAAATAAAGAGTTGCAATGTGTTTTCTTTAACAATTCAAGAGGTAAATCATGAAAATAAGCAATCGTGATCTTTTTAACCATTCACATCAGGGTGTTCACTCTAAAATCATTGTTACTCTGGAATCATATAATATTTTCTAATGAAACCTTCCAAAGGTGTACCTGGCATGGGCCCCTTCAACACTGAAAATTTCATGAAAAAATTCAACACTGTCTAGGCTGTAGGTTAGAGCAAAAATACCCAGTGTTAAGTATAGGGAAGCCAAACATGTTTTTTCCCATTTTGGCACTCCATAAAAATGTTCACATCTTCAGACTCTGGCAGCCTGACCATGCATGCCAAATTTTGGCTATTTCGCAAATAACGCCAGCATTATTAAGGTGCAAAATTGAGGTTTGACATTAAACATCCTACTACCCTAACTATAAGGTGCTACTGCACCTATAATATTCAAACTTTAAAATACATATCCTCAATAAGTACTAAACATTTGGGGCGGATATTCAAAAGGTGCACCATGCGCAATAGGGTTGCGCATGCTAAAGTCCGAAGTGTGCCATTCTGCGATATTCAGCAGGAAGCAGTTGCGCCACCGAACGGGCTGAGCAACAGCGCAATGAAAATGAAGGCATGCGCGAACGAAGGGGTGGATCCATGCATAAAGAGCGCAATGCGATATTCAAAGACTTGCACAATGCGCAAGAGCGGAACAGCCGGAAGTTGTACCTAGCGGAAATGAGCCAAAATAAAAGGCTTAAGAGGCGCAAGAATGCGACAGGGAAGACACATGAGGCAGCGAGACAGAGAAGGCCAGAGCAACAAACAGTGCAGGCCAGGGAGTGCACAGGACAGAAGAGGGACAAGGGAAGGTGTATGGGGCCACAGAGTGCAGAGGCCAGTAGGTGTACCAGGTGCAGTGGAGGTAGCAGTCAGGACAGCGGGGTAACAGAGCAACATCAGCCAGGGGGTCACAAGCCAGGGAGATGGACAGTGCCAGCTTCCACATGGAAGCTGTAATGAGGGTGAGAATGCATGCTGCAGGGGGCGTGGCCGTGGAAGGGCCCGTGGTATGCCCCAACAGGCAATGCCGTGCCCACATCAGCTTTGAGCTGTACAGATGTAGAGATCGTGGGCGGTACCGCCTGAACAGGCAATACTGAGACGGCTCTGTGAGCTGTGCAGTGATATGATGCAGGCACCTCACGACGGAGTCAAGCTCTGTCGGTGGAGACCAGGTGACAGCCTGCATGTGCCTGTTTCGCCACGGCACCTTCCAGAGGCTGACAGGGACACCACAGGCATCACACAGTCGGCCACGCCACGCATCCTCACCCAATTCCTCAGCGCACTGCTGCCACATGCTGCAGAGCACATCCATTTCCCCAGCACCGCGGCAGAGCGCACAGCAAACATGCAGGAGTTCAACAGGGTAGCACGTATGCCTGGCGTGATAGGGCCATAGACTGCACCCATGCCACACGCACGCCACCTGGCCCCAATGGGGCTGCATATAGGAACAGGAAGGGCTATTCCAGTGTCAACTGCCAGGTGGTGTGTGATGCCACTGGGTGCATAATCAATGTCTGTGCCACACACCCTGGTGGAGCACATGATGCCTTTATATGGTATCAGTCCGCACTGCCATCGATTCGAGAGTGGGGACATCCCCACAGGCCATCTAGTGGGTGAGTACGCATGTAGGAATTGCAAACGTGGGGCAAGGGTGGGAATGTCACAGGTGCCATGGCAGTGGCACACAGGGATATTGGCAATATGGACCTGAACATGATACTCATCTCCACCATCTCCACACAGGTGACAGCGGATACCCACTCCGTCCCTGGCTGCTCACACACCATACTGGCGCCCCATGACCCCATCGCAGCAACGCTATATAATGAGCGCATGCTGCAACACGCAACATCATGAATGGGTGTTTGGGATGCTCAAGGCACGCTTCCGATGCCTAGACACCTCCGGCAGTGCCCTACAGTACAGCCCCTCAAGGCCTGTGGAATATTCCTGGCCTGTTGTATCCTGCACAACATGGCCAAAGACTGTGGGATAGCCATTCAGGTCGAGGAGGAGGGGACAGCGATGGGGCGCCAGCGGCGCCGGTGATGAGCAGCCCCCTTGGACAGCGGGACCCCGACTGATCCGGCAGGCCCAGCTGCACCGGGACACCATCACAGAGGAGCATTATGCACGACACAAGTAAGTCAAGGGGCCATGTGCAACCAACACTGTCCTGGCGCAACCCACAGGACACAGAGTAACACACCAGGGGTGCATGACGGCAAGGGGAGTGGAAGGGACCAGGCACACAAACACACCATCAGGGAGGGGCGAACAGTCATATGGACACACACACACAAGGCATAAAGCATACATGGGCAGGTGCACAGCAGAGCAGGAACAGACATGGAAAACACACAGATCCACAGACCACACCCACCACTTGTACTGTCCAAGAAATCGTGTGTCAGATGCTGGGCACCTTTGCACCTTGGTGTACAGTACAATGCAGGCATCATCATGCACACGCACCTGTGGACAGCAGTCGGGATGGTGTGCAGGTGGTCCGTATGTCGGCATGATGTGTAGGGCACCCACCAGTGCACTGCCCACCATGACGACAGTGCACACAGGGCAGCACCAGACAGGGCCTGCACTGGGAGACAGGTCAGTCATGTTGCACTGCTCCACAGCCACCGCGGATGCGTGGGCAGCCCGCCGTGACCCAACAGCACTGGCAGGCTGAGCAGGGGCCACATGGGGTGGCACCGATGGACCACCAGGGGTCCCACTGCGCGATCGCAACCTTGTCCGTAGGGGTCTGTAGTATGCCAAACATACCTGCACCAGGGGTGCTCGGGATGCCCACAGCAGAACCGGCATCGACAGGCTTGGTGTCCATCACGCGCCGGGAATGGGAGTGGAGAGCGACTGTGGAAGTGCGCGGTACAGGAGCACCTGCTTGTGTCTAATGCAGCCACGAGCGACCAATGCCTGGGTCTGCCTGTCAATGGCGGCGGTCAAATCCATCCGCATAAGGACCATCTCTGCACGGTCCAGAGCACAGTCCCTGCTGTGCCGCTCACAGCCACACACAGTGCCTCCACGGACGTTGCAACCCGCCTTTGCTGCTGTACTGATTCCGCAGCAGGCGGTGTGCTCTTCAAATGGGTACTCCTCCACGGCATCCTGTCCCCAGGTATGGAAGGTCCTGATGCTCAACACCCCTTGAGGGTGGCGCTGTTCACCAGGACCAGGAATGGGCATATCAAGGGCGGTGGGCATGTGCCACGCTGGACACTGTACCCCAGACCTGGTGGGTGACTGCTGCTGCTGCCCTCAACGCTGTGCCCAGGGACCACTCGTTCCACTGCTGTGGCCGCAGCAGTGCCAGACACCTGCACAGCCACCGTGCTGCCCCACCGTGCTGACAGGCACAGTCTGGGACTGTGCCGACATGCTGGCACACACGTTGGAACCAGCTAGGCCCAGGGCACGTACTGGCCTGCTGTGGGTCAGTCATGTGACACACGCACGCCCCATTGCAGTCCTTGCATCATCAATGGTGCAGTGCACGTGCTACGCCACAGTCACAGTGTGCTGGCATGCTTGCATGCCAGACTGCTGAGACACAGGCTGTGCACCCCACACCTGACTCACCGACACCAGAGTTGGCAGCCCGGCGTATGCTGGTGCAGCGCATGCTGGCTGGTGACAGAGGTGGATGGACCTCCTCCATGTCCAGCAGGTCTTCCTCACTGCCTGGACCCACCACCACCGTGCCCTGAAGACGAACAGGATCTTAACAGAAAGAGAGGACATGTGAGTGCATGTGAACAACCTTCCCCACAACACCACCACCATGTCATACCGTGCAGTGATGGGCTTCCACCTGTCTGGAATCCACCTCCTGGTATGCCCTCAATAGCACTCCGCTGCATTGATGCAGCCAGTCGGTCCTCAGCCAGGGTCGGCTCCACCACCGCTGGCTGGCCCCGCCAGTGCAGCACGTGCCGCCCTGAGGCTGCCACCTCTCCTTCACCCTCCCGCGTCTGTCCCCATCTTCTTTTGCATTCCTGCATGGAGCGCTGGTAGCTTCTGTGCAGGTTCACTGCCGATCTACCCCTCCCATGCAGCCACACGGGCCTGAGGGTGCCCGCCGTCCACTCAGTAGTGGCTCCTCCTCCAGGTAGGCCTGGAAGAGGGCCTCTGTCTCCGCCGTGGTGAAGTTGGGCCTCCTCCTCCGCCACCATCCTCACCCTCACCTTGGCTCTGCTCGGTCATGGCGATCTGTATGGGTGGAAGTGGACACCTGTCACTGTGCAGTCTACAGCGTTATCCCATGACCATTGTCCAGAACAACACACAGCATGCAACCCACCTCTCACCTGCAGTAACCGAATCTGGCCAGCGCAGCCCAATGTCGCACATTTATAGCGCAATGCATGCAAATTAGGAGGAGCAACTGTAATGAGATGCAAATCGCGCCACTGCGCTTTGAATGGCTGATCAGATGATCTGCATGTGTCAGCTGAATATTGCCCGTTGCGCTTAGTGCATACGGTTGAGCCGGCTAAGCCAATGGCGCAGATCTGTGACGTGTGGTACACTGCATTGCACATGCCCAGGTAGCTTATGCAGGCATCTGCCGCGCTGATGACGTGGCTGTGCGCGATCGTCAATTCAGGCCATGGCCACCATTGTGCCAGTGGCGCCACAGCACTGGGCACCATATGGCGCTGTGGCACTACTCGCGCAATAATCCACTGTGGCACTGGCACGCAGGTGATTGGTTGCGCGGGATGCGTGGGCGTCAGATGGCGGCTGTGCGTGGCCTTGCGTCATAGACCCCTGACCTGGTGTCCACCTTGCCCCTGGCGCTGTTCGGCTGCCATTTGTCAGCTCTGTTGCGCTGTTTGATGACAGCGCTATGTGAACTGACGGCGCTTAACTCTAACAGCGCAATTGGAACCTATGGTGGTCTATTGGCGCAACATTTCAACGTGGGGTTGCCACGCCATGGGGCACCATATCACCTGCTGTACGACCACAATTATGGCATCGTGCAGGAGAGCTCCCCAGTGAGTCAGGTGGAGGTGGTTCTGGCTGAGCCCCACTTTGGGGCACTGTTTGGTGATCAGCCCTCACCATGGCCCGCACCCATGTGTGGCTGCAGGTGGCCACTGACCTGGTGAAGGTCAGGGCGGTGCCGTCTGTGGAGCAGTGCAGGCACAGATTTAGTGACCTCCTCAAGAGGGAGCTGGACGTGCTGCAACGCCTCAGGTCACGTGCCAGGAGGGGCATTGTGCCTGAGCCAGGTGGGTGTACCATCTATGCACCTGTATTCTCCATAGGGGTGTGACTGTGTTTGGTGGCGGTGCATGGGGATAGCTCTGCCATGGTTGGCTGTGTCAGTGTGTGCAGGTGTGAGATGCATGGGTCTGGCTGTGTGGGCAGGACACTCACTGGGGCAGGGGCAGTCTGCTTTGGGGTCACACTGATGTTTTTCTCAACATTTGTCACCCACAGGCCTGGCAGAGAGGATGCAGGCCCAGGCTGAGGAGGGCCGTGGCAGGGCCCAGGTGCGCCGGAGGAGGCGTGAGGGTGGGCCACAGCGGCAGCAGCAGCAGCCACAGCTGCTTGATGAGTGGAGTGTCATTACATTATGGTTGTTATTGCATGCTGGAGGGGTGGGCATGACCACCAGCCATGGACAACACAACCATGCACGACACAGGCGACAGTCATCACTGTCCAGTGTCACTGCACGCCTGTGTGTGCATCACTGGTGGTCCATGCATGCACTGGGCACATGGCTGTGGAACTGGTATCCCACCACATTGCCACGCCACTTGACAGCCTTGTTTGTGCTGTGATGGACATGGGCAGTGTGTGTGTGTAGTGGTGCACATAGCTGGTGCTGCCTGGTTGGGCGGTCATCTGCATGGTCACTGTGGATGGGTGCATACCATCACAGGTGCGGGCACTAGGCTATATGCCTTGCAGGATGGGTGGTGTTCAGGGTTGTGGACAGTCACAGCCATTGACTGTGTTCCCTTTTCCTGGGTCTCAGCATCCTCGCCGGATGGACCGTGCCCCTCCAGCGGCTGGCGAGGGTGTCAGTCGCGACACATGACCTCCTCAGGGACATGCAGCGCCATGGGGTCAGGCGACAGCGGAGGAGACGGAACAGCAACAGGCAGCAGGAGACCAGCCTGCCAGGCGCTGAATGCTTCCCTTCCCACTTCACCCATCCCTCCCACCCTGCCTTCCCTCTCCCAGTTGTTCACCCCTACCCTTACCCACCCCTACCTTGTACCCCTACCCCCTTGTCTTGTACATATCTGTATATAGTTGTGTTATTGGTCTTGGTGTTGTACATATCTTTTCCAATATATATATATATTTTTTATGAATACTGTGGTGGTCTCTGATTTGCAGCTGGCTATGGTTGCTCAGTTGCAGTGGTGTCAGCATGCCATCTGGGTGGTATGGTCCTGGGTGTGTGTGTGTGTGTGTGTGTGTGTGTGTGTGTGTGTGGCGTGTGTGTGTGTGTGTGTGTGTGTGTGTGCATAGGGAGGTGTCTCCGGTGTGGGAGTGACTTTCAGTCGGTCTTTCCATCTGCTGCCACCCACTGCTGGGTGCCCAGGGTGGGTCTGGCTTGTATGGTTCTGTGCTACGAGGTTGCAGTGTGCCGGGGTTTAACTTCAGGGTCTCAGTCCTTCAGTGTGGCACTGCGGCTATGGCAGGCTCCACAAGACATCTTGACCAGAGAATCAACATTAAGTACATTTCAGCACATTTACTAGTCTGTCCAGGGCTCTCACTGGGTACCCCAGAACAGACAAGGTCATCAAACAGTTCTACTAAAGGGTCCACCCATGCTGGGCTAAGGTTATACGAAGCAGCAGGGTGCCAACCTAATGAACAGTCTCTCATCAGAAGAAACACTTTAACAGAGGTCCACCCATCGCTGGGCAAAGATTATGCGAGTTGTAGGTGCAGACCCAATAGACAGTCACAAATCAGCAGAAACAAATTCAATAGCAGTCCATCCGCTGGGCAAGGTTATGTGCAGCTGTCGGATGCAGACCCTGGATCATGGTCACCTGACCAGTCACTTGGGCAAGATGGCCCAGATTTACTAAGCTTGCTTCTTTCTTGCACAGAGGGATACAAGAGTACTTACTGAGGCTGCTCACGGTCAATCCCCACTATAAAGGCTCCTGATGGTCTTCAGTTCTCTCACAACTGAGGCTGTTCAGCTCTCTCACAGCTGCTTGATGTCATCTGTTTCAGGTCCACATCTTTCTCTGACATGGAAGAGAGGGCTAGCACTTCGGGGACATTCTGGCAACCCTCAGGCTAGCAGATTCAACATCAACTAAATAACTTAAACTGCAAGAAAAAGAAACCTCCTCCAGGATGGAGAGGCTTAGCTGGATTACCAGACCCATTTGCTCTGGCGTGGGGGCTCCCACTCGAATCTCTTCGATCTGGCAAAATGCTGCAAAACACAGTTTTTTTTAAATAGGGCTCTTCTAAGGCTCCTGATTGGCTAAAGCTTTTGGGTGAATGGCCTCAATTGGCTGGAGGACCTGTCAATCAAGAAAATGAATTATGCATGAACCTCACTCGGTGCACAGTTGGTTTGCTGTTTTGGTGCCTAAAATTAGGTCCCCGAGTTCCATAAGCACTTGGCATTTACCCATGAGCTTTGGTTAATGTCCCACAAGTCCTGGCTTTGTTATCCTGGCTTTCCGACTGGCTGTGGCTGCTTTTGCAATGGCTGCTAAACCCACTGTCCTCTAAGCAGAATAGGCACAGTCGTAAATCAAAGTCCTGGTGCAGCAAGAATGAATAACATATTTGCTCCAATGCCCACAGTCCATAAGTCCTGAATATGTACTCGCTGTCGCTGCACAGATCTTTTAATTTGCTCAGTTCATTTTCCTGTCCTGCTGCTGATAGTTTAGCTCCCTGACATGCAGCAGCAGACAGGCTATCTCAGAGAGTCCCATTATTAATCTGGTACAGCCAGGGTCAAGCATTTTATTTATTTTAAACACACTCACCCTTGCAATCATGTTCCCATTACATATATTGCAGGCACATTATTATTGTTAACATTTTCCTCTTTTGCCGCAGCTAAGAATAAGCTGCCCAAGGGCAGACAGATCCTCATGAATATTCAAACAGATTGGGGCTCAGGCTCATGAATATTTATGAGCCCCAATTGAAATCACTTCATGGATTGCCTTTATTTTTAAAGTGCGTGGCCACTCAGGGCCCTGTCCATGGTCACTGGGTCTCACTTATCACATGGGATCCCGGGACCAAGGAACATTTCTCAGAATGACCGCAAGTTTGAGCGGTCGAACATCAAAGGCATTGTTAGCACCTGCATGATCTCCACTGCCCCGAGGGCATGGCTTCAAGCAGGAGATCACGGTTGTGGCATTGAGCCCCTGGAGTGCTAGATTAATACTTTGGGCTGGCAGGAGCACCAGAAAAGGGCAGAGAAGATCTTGGACCAGGACCAGGGACAGAAAAAAATGCAGGCCATTCAGGAGGCGCCAAGAGAGAGAGGCTGAAAACAGGAGCTGCTGAGGTAAGCCCCAATTTTGACAGGGGGATTACACATAGTATAATCCCAAACAGTAGAACATGTCCCCCTGCCCGCTCCCCACTTTATTGAACAATAAACCTTCTCACAGCATCCTAATTCCAGCTGCGCATGATGATGGAGCCACTCTCATGAGAAACGAGCATTCTTCATTCACAGCAACAAGAGAGATCCCAGGCCCAGAGCTACCCATGTCCTACAGATATCTGACAAATACCAACTCGAGGTGCAACTACACTTCAAGTCGGGTACAAGCCCTTCAGAGTTAAGCCAGGGAACCTCCCGGGGAACTACATCAGTCCATCCTCGGAGTACAGCCATCGCCACGCAGCTCCACAGTGATGTAAAAAAAAAAAACAACACATCTCTACTTCTTTCCCCGGAAAACAATTATTTTTAAATATAACAAGATAGAACACCTGGTAGAATACCCACCTGTGGCCCATCGACTTCTGCTATTCACCTTCCCACAAGCAGTGTCATCCCCAGTGTGGGCGATGCCTACCCTGTCTGCAGGGCACTAGCAGCCCCGAGGTCCCCACCTCCTGCTCCCCTCCCCGACAGATCAATTGCAAGTATATTGCTTTCTGCCTTGATGGTAGAAAGGCCACTGTGTTAAAAGATAGAGTATCTCTTCCCATTAAACTCAGAGATACTTCTGGGAAACGTTATAGCCATGTGGGAAAAGAAAGACCCAAAGGTAGTCCTCCCATGTTTTCCTGGTGAGCTTGATTAACAAGACATTTCCATACTTTTCAGAGCTACTACCCTCCTTGTGGGCTCAAACAAGATAAGAGCCAGAATCGTTAAACCCCTGGTTGGGGAGGGATCGTGTTGAAGATAAGTGGTGTGTTTCCACGAGCAAATTTGGGTGGGTCTGGTGTAAATATGATACAAGCCCTACGATGCAGTACTCTACCCACAGGATCTGCCTGGATCCATGGATCAGCACAACAAAACAATAGTTTACCACACATAGCTATTTCTATCATGCTACTAATAACATGCTGCAGACTGTAAATAAAAGCAAATAAGGGCTTTATTGGGATAGTGGAATCAGATTCTGGGAAGAAAAACATTTTAGAAAAAAGATTTAGGCAATGAGGTAGTAGTAGTAGTATAGCTGTTCAGTGGAATGGCTAGTCTTTTGTTACCTTAACAGGCAAAGCTAAATATTAAATGCAATGCAGTTCCCAATTGAAGCAACGGAGCAGATAACTATGTATCCTATCATTGTGTCATCAGGTATCAGCATGGCTCAGTTGGTATCATATCCCCTCTGGGCCAGAAGGTTGTGGGTTCTAGTGCCACACCTGGACTGGGCTCATACCACAAATGCTGGCCCTGAGTGCAGTAATAAGGGATGCCTTACTGTCTAGGTGTGGCATCCTTCAGATGAGATGCCAAACTGAGGTCCCTTCTGCTCATCTTTGGTGCTGTCCTGGTAGAAATAAAAGAACCCTACGCATGTTTTGCAAGAGTAGGAGTTTTCCCAGTGCCCTTGCCAACATGTCCTTTCTCATCAAACTGATTCATCGATTGTCCAAGGCTGTGTGTTGTTGATATGTGAAGTGGCTGCCACTACTTATTAACAATCACTTCACTATCAGGCTCTCTTGACTGTAAAGTCCTTTGGAATATAATGTGTATAAAAAGCACTACATAAATGCTAATTCTTCTTTTCATGATAAAACTTAGCTATGTACTCTTGATATCTCTGAGGCAATGCTTGCATTGTGACTAATACAAAGTCAGTAAAATATATGTTTAAAAAATATCTAGGGATTTGAACTCTAGAACCAACCTTGTTAGAGAGGTGCTGTCATTGTATAAATGACGTGCCATGGGCTGGCTAAAAATATCACATTTATTTTTATCTGCAGAGTTTCACCTCTATAGTCCACATTCCTGGCTCTGCCTCTCATAAGGTTAATAGAGGTCAAAACCTGCATAAAAAATTTATTGTGATTTTGTTCATCAGTCCATGGCACGTCCCATATGTATGTTCATGGACACAAGCAAATAGCTACAATTTAGTTCCCCAGGCTAGCCTAGCTGAGATACTGTATCTCATTTTCAGGGGTCTTGCTTCTACACAGTTTTATAGCTTGATGGGACTGAAACACAAGGAGGTTAAGTGACTTGCTCAAGGAAACACACTGAGTCAGTGGCTGTGGTGGGATTCGAATTGGGGAATCTCTTGGTTCACAGTTCAGTGGTCTGATCACTTGACACAGACATTTCTTATTTCTTATTATACTTTTACTTTTTCATGCTGGCTCCCAAGCCCGGAGGGCCTCGCAGGCTCCATCACCCACCCCTCATGCTTGGGCTTGCCCCCGCCCTCCGCCGAGTGGGGCCGCCAACAAAGCGAACTCTGAGTGGCCAGAGGTGACAACAGCGTGGCCGGCTCACTGGCGAGGCTGGCATTCAGTGAACTGTGAAATCCACGGGGGCGGGGATGTGCAATGATGACCGCATCTGCCCTGCCCCCAGAGCGTGCAGGTGCCGACTGCTGCGGAACTCCCGACCTCCGCTAGGGGTCCATCAGGCGTCGGACACTCAACCCCACCTCCCCCAGAGTAGGAGAGCAGCCCACCGGACGCTCAGTCCGACTCCCGACCAGCCCCTGACTCCCGAGTCCGTCTCAACCTTGGTCATCAGCGCCTCAGGGCACAGACATTTCTATACAGAACAAAAACAAGGTGCAAAACAATATGCTGTCATGGACAGTCACACCCACAACACTTCAATTTAAATCAGTCTGATGCTCACATGTTTTTAAAAGCTTTTCTCAAACTGTGTCTGTCAAATTCTGCCTCTTTATTGGTCAAGATCTGGACACATATGGGTAGGCTACCCTGTATGTAACATGCTGAAGGAGGCACGTTACCTGAAAAATAACGCAGTGATGTCAAGGATCATTAAGCAAATGACGCAAACCGCATTTACTCAATCTAACAAGTCAATCCCCCACTCTATTCTAACCAGCCCACCCCCAGCCCCACATAACACAAAGAAAAAATCTAACTGCAAAGAACAGAGCAGTCCAGCAAAAGTAGCAATGTTACCTCATAATCTAATTGAGCTGAAAACGTTAGAAACAGAGACAGAATTTATAAGGCACACCAGGACATGGGTAACTGGGGATTACCCACCGCTTGTGTGGTTCAGTCACTGAGCTGCAACTTAGACACACTATATCAGGAGTGAGTAATCCTCAGTAACCCACCTCCTGTCATGTCTTACTAACATACAAACATAGGAAGAAGCCAGCAGAAGAGGAAGGCCATTTGGTCCATCTAGCCTGTTCATACTGCAGGGTCCACAGCTTGAGCTACTGACCTTGTCCTCCCGCCCACTACTCCCATCCTTTCCATCCTCCCTAACCATGATCCTTACCTTCCCTCTGTCTATCCCAGCCTCTCTAGAAGCTGCCCGCCATCTTCAACAAAACCACCTCTTCTGGCAGTGCATTCCAAGGACCACCAACCTCTGTGAAGAAGTGTTTCCTGACCTCCTCTTAAACCTCCCCAGTTTAAGACTGTGCCCTCTGTGTTATGGTTGCCACTGTACTTGAAGGTCTCAAGCATGTCCCTCTCTCTCTCTCTCCTGGCCTCCAGGAGTACATGTTCAGTGCCCTCAACCTCTCCTCGATGCCTTACGCTGCTGACCCGCTATTATCTTTGTAGCCCTCTTCTGAACATTCTCCAGTAAATACAGGTTACTCACCTGTAACAGGAGTTCTAGGAATGGTATATGTTGTTCATTCACACTGTCTAGCAGGTTTCTTGCTGCTTTAAATCTTGACGGAAGGATTCAAGCTGGCTCCTCCCACCCACCTGGGTGGTAAAACTCTTGGCTCCCCCATGACGCCAGATCTAGCCGCTGGAATCCAGGTTGTGCGTCAAGCCGGGAGGGGAGGAGTCGTGTGGATGAACAACATATACCATTCTTAGAACTCCTGTTACAGGTGGAGTAACCTGTATTTCTAGGACATGGATATGTTGTTCATCCACAATGTCTGGCAGACTCCTAGCAGTTCTCCGGGAGAAGGGAGGCAAAGCACACACCCCTACTTAGGGAATAATGACTGGAGAACAGAGGCCCCAAAACCAGCATTCCGGTGACTCAAGGTCGATGTGGTAATGGGTAATGAGGTGTGTGCTGACTTCAGTAGCAGCCTGCGAACTTCTTGGATAAGGGCGTCCCTGGAAGCAACCACCGATGCAGTATGGCGGGTAGAATGAGCTCTTATCCTCTGAAGGCTCCATTCACGTCAACCTATAGCGAGATCTATGCTGCGAGGTGACCCACCTGCCTATCGTCCGCTTGGCTGCAGGTCTGGCAGGTGCGGCTTCAACGTAGGTGACAAACAGCTGGCGAACCTCTCCCCGAATCTCAGCCATCCGCCTCCTTACAATAAGTGAGCGTTTCTTCTAAGGTCCAGAGTATGAAGCCTATATTTGGCCTCCGAGGTGTGACTGGGGTAGAACACCGGCAGAGTCAACACTTAGTTAAGGTGAAACTCCGACACCACCTTGAAAGGAATTTCGGGTGGGCGCAGGACAACTCCTGTCCCTGTGGAAGACCAGATAAGGAGACTCGATGGAAGCGCCTGGAGCTCTCCCATCCTTCTGGTTGACGTGCTAGCCACCAAGAAGGCGGTCTTCCATGACAGGTGAGAGATGTCACACCTGTGCATCGGTTCGAATGGCTTGCCCATGAGCTTAGCCAATACCAGCAGTAGATCCCACGGAGGTGGAGGTTCTCGCACCGAGGGATATGTGATCAAGGCCTTTGAAAAAGCGCCCGACCACCTTCTCCTGTGCCACCAACTGCTTTCCAGCCTGCACCCGTAAGCAGAGATGGCTGCCAGGTGCACCTTAAGGGTGTCAATCAAAGCCCTAACTCAGAAAGGGACCACAGGTAGTCCAGGATGCTTGCCAAGTAACAGAAGGAAGGGTCCAGGCCTTGCCCTGACACCAAATGGAGAATCTCTTACATTTAAAGGCATGGCATTTCCTGGTCGACTCCTTACAGGAAGCCTCAACAACACTGAGGACCTCGTGCCGGAAAGACCCAAGGCCTGGAACTCTAGCCGCCAGGAACCAGGCCGTCAGGTACAGAGATTGAAGGTCCGGATGGAATACCGTCCCCTGATTGACTGAGATCAGGTCCAGGTGGGCTGGGAGCCGCCTGAAGCCTGCAGCTGAGGCTGAGGAGATCTGGATACCAGAACTGCAGGGCCAGACTGGGGCTACCAGAATCATCTGCGCCTTGTCCCTCCTCACCTTGAGAAGCACCTTGTGGATCAAGGGAAATGGAAAAGCGTAGAAAGAGGCCAGGGTCCACGGCCTCGAGAAGGCATCCCCTGCAGCGAGCCCTGCTGAGGGGGCAGGCATGGAACAGCCTCAGTTTCGCATTCTCCTGGAGGCAAACAGGTCCACCTGAGGCATGCCCCAGTGGGAGAACAGATCTTGTACTACCTCCGGCAGGAGAGACCACTCGTGGGACGCAGCTCCTATCCGGCTTAGGCATCAGCCAGAATGTTGGAGGCTCCTGCCACATGGATGGCAGGAGATCCACCTCCAGGCTGCGCACGAGGGACCAAGTGCGGAGAGCTTCCTTGCACAGAGGCATGGGCGTGTCCCACCCTGGCGGTTTAGGTAGTATATGGTCGTGGTATTGTCCTTCTGGACCTGGACCACTTGACCCCGTACAAACGGGCGAAGGCAGTGAGGGCTAGGACGAACCGTCAAGCTCCAGCAGGTTGATGTGGCATGGACCAGAGGCCGTGCACTCTGTGCTCCCCAGATGGGCCCCCAACCCATCAGAGGCGTTGGTCGATAAGAGACCGTCGGCTCGGGCGGACAAACGGATGCCCTCCTGCAGATGAGCTGGAACGATCCACCACTGGAGAGCGTCCCACATATCCTGGATCACTGTCACTGGCTGATCCAAAGGACCGGAGCGCTGTGACCATTGGCTGGCCAGTCCCATTGTAGGGGACACATGTGCCAATGGGCCCAATGGACCACGCTGGTGCAGGCCACCATGAGCGCGAGGTGGTGCAGGAAGTCCGGGCAGGGCACAATTGCCCAACTGAAATGACTGGGCAAAGGAGGAAAGAACCTCAGCCCTGTCCGCGGAGCAGTGTCTGGCTCGCAGAGAGTCGAGCTCTGCCCTGATGAATTGGATCACCTGCTTGGCACGAGTTCCAACTTGGCCTCGTTGATGAGGAGGCCAACTTGAGAGCAAACCTGGATTTCCAGATCCCTGGACGCTCCACCTCGGTCTGGAGAAGGCCAGCCAGTCGTCCAGGTAGGGGTACACCCGGACCCTTCGGCGCCGCAGAAATGCTGTCACCACTGCCATGCATTTGTTGAAGACCCTGGGAGCTAGAGAAGGCTGAAGGGCATGGCCTGGAACTTGTAGGGGACCCTCTGCTCTGAAGTGGAGGAATCGCTAGTGGGACGGACGGATCAGGATGTGAAAGAACGCGTTCTGGAGGTCCAGAGAACAGAACCACATAGCTCGCTCCAAGGATGGAATGATCTGAGCCAGAGTGACCATCCTGAAGGTTCGAGACCTTAGGAACCTGTTCAGGTGTAGGTCTAGAATGGGGCGCCAGCTCCCGTCCCATTTCGGGACCAGGAAGTACCTGGACACAAACCCTGGGTCTGGTGGAGGATCTGCCACCTTCCTGATCACCTACTTTTGGAGGAGCAGGGCAATGTCAGCTCGACGGGCCGACAGAGAGGCTGCGGACCCGAATCCCCGTGGGCGGCGGCTCGGAAGGGCAGGGCCTACTTGAACTCCAGAGGCAGACCCTTTCCTACCACCTCCAACACCCAACGGTCTGTGGTGATAGCGGACCAGGCGGAAAGAAAGTGGTGGAGCCGTCCCCACAGGGTGAACCCACGAGGTTCGGGCGACACCCTCAACCCCTGTCACTGGGCAGGCTTGGAGGAAGGACCGCCGAGGGACCTCCAGGGCCTTTTCCTTCCGGCTTCCTGTTGAGGAAGCTGCAGGCTTGGCTTTGGGGTGCCAAGTCGCCTGCTGGCCTGATGCTGGTGTTGCTGGGCCGGACGTGCCACAGGGCAGGAGGCGAAAGGACTTATGCTGCTGTCGACGGCCTTTGTCCTTCTGGGCAGACATGACCGAGTCCAAGGTGGCATTGGACTTTTCAATTCTCTGGAGGTGGCCTTCCACCCCAGGCCCGAACAAGTCGGTACCCAGGAAGGGCGTCTGCCAACTTGTGTTGAGTATCCGCTGTAAGGTGGAGATCCGCAGCCAAGCCTGTGGCGCATGGCCACTGCGGCTGCTACTGACCGGGCACAGGAGTCTCCAATATCGAGAGCCATTTGGAGCTGCTGTTTCGCACTACCCTTCCCTGATCCCCACCTGCTTGACCATAGTCTGCAGATCAGCCGGAGATGAGGATCACCTCATCCAGGAGCCCATAAGGGCATGGGAGAAGTGCACCATCAGTACGGCTGAACTGGCCTGATGGAGGCCGAGGGAGATGCTGCATACTTTGCGCCGGCATAGTCCAGCTTTTTGGACTCTTTGTTGGGGGCTTGTCCACATCCCTAGTGTTCCCGGAACGCCGAAAACGCTGTCGGTAGCCAACCCCTCCGCAGAGGGTGTTCCGAAATGGGACAGAGACCGGTAGGGACCGCATACTTCCTGGTCATCCTGGCCAAGGAGCAGGACAAGAAGCCGCTGCTGCCATAACTCCAAGGCTGGGCCAACAATGGCTTCAGCCACCGGAAAGGCCTCATTGGGAGAATCCCTTGGTCCAGTATCTCTGTGAGGGGACACTTGGCCCGCTTGATACGGGCTCAAGCTGCATCACGGTGGACTCCGAGATGAGCGAAGCAGACCCATGAGCGATAATGGGCTCTTGTCCATCGACTGCCCCCGGAGGACTCCAGGTCAAGCGGCCTAGAGAACAGGGAGGAGTCATCGCCAGACTCGAGGAGTCTGCGAAGAGCTGCCTAGGCCTAGCCACCCTCCACCTGCCGAGGACGGTCGGGAGTGAGGGTGACCAACAACTGGTGGGCAGTCCCTGACCCGACCGAGAATCCTTGCGGAGACCCCAGTTTCGGTTGTGGAGGCAGAGGTTCCACCACAAATCAGTGGGGCAGCTGGTTTCGGCGAACAACCGCCCAGGTTTGGGAACCCTCGACCACCGCGAGGGGTTGTTTCGCTTGGGTGACAGCCACTTAATGGCCGGGAAGCACGGCGGCTTGTTCCCGGTCAGAAGGAGTTGTTGCCATTAAGTCCTCGAAGGCCGACGCAATTTGCGCGCAAGCTCTCCTCCTCCTCCGAGGAAGACAAGGATGAGTGCGCCACCGCTTCCTCAGTGCGAGACTGAGACCACCAGTGCCAGCGGGATCGGCTGGACGGAGCGAGGTCCGAGACCATCTGTGTTTCGAAGGTGGATCTGGGAGGAGCAGGGGAAACCCGTTCCTCCCTCAGTTCGGGAGCCTTGACCGGGGACTCCGGCACAGGAGGTGCAGGCAAGTCCTCGGTTTCCACTGGGGAACCGGTGAAGAAGGGTTGTCGGCTTCACCAGTCGACAGCCTGTCCAGCGGGTCAAGAAAAATCTCGACTGTGTCGACGGGTGTCTCGGCCGGCTGACCCGATGGGGACACCGTGAAGCAAGCGGCCTTAGCGCAACCTAAACTGAAGTCAAGTGTAAAGCTGTCCGGGGGAAGGACCTCTCCACTCCACAAGCGTCGACAGTAGGACTTACCCTTCGAGTCCCTCTTCTTGGACCGAGAGGAGGTCCCGATGGCCCTCATCTTTCGTGAAGAGGGACTGGCAAAGCTCCTTGAAAGAAGCTGTATAGGAGGATCCCAAGGAGAGTGGGATAAATGCCACGACCGAGGATGATGAAGATTGCGGCCTGGGCTGCCTCCTCCTCGAGGCGATCATCTGCTCGAGTTGCTCAGCAGAGTCAGCTGCACGGAAACCGCCCAACAGGTCTCCTTGGACTTCACCGGCGGATAACGTTTCGGGCGCCAAGTTAGGTTCGCAGCACGGTCTTCGAGGACGCTTTGTCGAAAAAGACTTGCACAACCACACGCCTGCAGATTGTGGTCAAGCCGAGGCAGTAGACACACGTGGAGGCGGATCGGTCTTGACATCTCTGACCAGCATGGGCACCACCGAAAACCGAGTCGACGGTCCATCGAGTCAGAAGGAAGAAGCAGACCAAGTCTAGAAAACTTTAAAATTATTTTTGGGTGAACGAAGAGTTTGGATCCAGTCTAAACACAGAGTGCTAAGGAGGAACCTGAGCTTCCAAGCGGTAAGGAAGATCTGACGTCATAGGGCCGAGGTTTTACCACCCGGTGGGTGGGAGGAGCCAGCATGAAGACCTTCCGACAAGATTTAAAGCGGCAAGGAACCTGCCAGACAGTGTGGATGAACAACATATCTATGTCCCTAGAAGTTAATGTCCTTTTGAGGTGTGGGCACCAGTACTGAATTCATACTCAAGATGTGGCCTCACCAGTCAGTCACCTGAACAAGGACAGTATAACCTCCTCTCTCCTACTACTGATCCCCCTCACTATGCATCCCATATGATATGCCTTGTTGCTTAAAGGGAACAGCCAGCATGGGTGTGGGGCTAGTTCAAATGTGCACTTTGTGTGCAAAACACGTTTGGTTGACTTTCTGTTTGCTATAGTACAATAGATTGTATCAGACTATTTTTGTTTACTTACCTCTAGGCTAATATCATCTTAGATTGTATCAGACTTATTTTGTTTACTTCTAGGATGATATCATCTGTTACTATAAACCCAGAATCCCCTGCAACTGACATTAGAGCCATAGGGGTATACCGTGATGTAGCGACCGCGACTGGCGACCCCTGAAAGGACAACTCAATCGTGGTGTATGGCACAGCAGCTACTGGGTAGCCACAGTGACGGATGGGGTGGGTTGGCGACTGTAGTGACAGGGAAGTCGCTTCTGGTCTGCGTCATTAAGGGGTGGGATCAAGTGTTGTGCCTGGGTTATGCCCCTATTGTCCCACATACACCTCATACTGTATTCCTGGTCCATTATACTGTGATACTGCTATTTTGCACTCATATATAGATTTAGGGATCCATCATATAAGCATGAGTGCCAGGAATGTGCTTTGCTGCTCATATATGCCAGTGTTTACATCCTTTCATAGGATTAGATCATGCATGACTATTATACCGTACTATAAGGAATTATGTTTGTCTTTTCCATATATTCCATATATAGTCTACCTAATCACTGGTAAGATGACAGAGATAATCAGTGATTATGGTATACTTATATTCTCATATAATTATATGTAGTGTGTGTTTTACAGTCAGGCAGATATGACACGTGTAACAGAGCCCTGTCAATACTTCTCTTTCTAAGCAAGCTGACACAGAGAAAACCTTTGTTATGCCTTATATTATACATAAGCAAGAAATGCCACATGTAGTTTGAACCCATCAGCATTTCTTTTGTCCAAGCTATAATGCAAACGGAAGCATATTATTTGTCTCATACGATACTCATTAGTAATTCTGTCTCCTAAGTCATTATCCAGTACATAATGTTTCTCATATGCGTTAACTATGATGTAATCTCTGTTGCTATGCTGTTATATCTGTAGTATATAGCCATCTGCAACCTACTGTAGCTCCAGGAGAGTGGGAGAGAGGACAAGATCTAAGAGAACCTAAGATCAAAAAATACTGGAGATTATGTACATCCTTCAGGACAGTGGAGAGAAACACATCTCCCTTGTGATCTTCTTTGTCACATGCTTGGCATAAGTAGTCTAATAAACATTTATTAGTACTCTTGCTAGTTCTGAATGTTTCTTGGCAGACTCAAAGACATAAGAATCTGTATTATTAGTATTATTATTTACCCTACACACCAAGAGTGTTTAGGCAACATAAAATGGTGACCATGAACAGAATCTGGGTGTTTGCCAAGTTTCATTTAATTTCCTCTGTAAATTAAAACACTGGGAGAAATCCTCAGTAACAAGCAGCTGAGAGTGTCTTCTGTTTAACTTTTGGTCTGTTGTGTGTACCACAGTGCAGACAAACAATCTCTTGCAGATATTCAATCTCTGTATAATGAGTTGTTTTATTTTTTTCCCCTATTCTTTCTCTGTGGGAACACACAGCTGTAAAGGGATCTGAACAGACAGATAGACTGCTCTGTGGTCTCAAATCCTAATTTTTTTTTTTTAACTCATGTAGGAGTTCACATTCGCCAAATGTTGTTTGTGTCCTGTCATGAACTTTGGTTGCAAACAAAGTTTTGATCCACAGAGAGCTAAGGGTTTCTTATCTTATGACATGCCTAAAAATATCAGTACTGAGTTGAGGCTGGATGCCTCAACATACCAAACTGTTTATGGTGGTTGGTCTGATTTTGCTGAGGTAGCAGAATCCAATGGTAGCCCTTTCAGGGAAATCATTGCCATTATGGGGAACTGAAAAATGGTACCAAAGAGTTGATCCTGAAGGATTATTAATTGCAATGTTGTTTAAATGTTTTGATGCTGTTCTAAATAAACTATCTGTTTTGGAATTTGAGTATGCTGCATGCAAGCAAGAAATTAGTCTGAAAAGGCCTCTCATAAAGAAAGGATAGATGGACTGCAGTCTCTCCATCAAGCAAATGAGTTTCTCTTTAATGACGGAAGCAGCAAAGACCTGCATGCCGCTGAAAAGGCAAAACTTGTTAGAAAAAAGTTTTTCAAACGAATGGTGTTCAGGCTAATAACACTGATTCTATACGTTTTGAAAACAAGGAACTTAGGGATAAAAAGCCTGAAGTAATTACTGAAAGAGTTAACATGCTGGTATTTCAACACCAGACCTTGACTGAACAGCGTGATTCAGTATGTTTTCAGTACAGCAGACCTGAAATAAATGTTTTGAATCTAAGCGGTGACACAGCTTCTGTTGATAAAAGGCAAGTTTTACAAGATGAGAATGTCTTGCAATCTGAAAACAATGCACTTTACAGTATGCTAACTCCTGTATCTGAGCAGTTAGAATGTAGGAGTAAAAGTCAGATATGGTGAACTTCGCCATCAGCCAGAGGTATTGGCAGGGCATACTACCTTAATGCTCACAGACCTTGCCTCTTCTGATGTTGAAGAGTTTGATTTTGAACACTTACAGTATGCTGTGGGGTGGACTAGAACAAAGGCTAGCCACTTGTTTTTCTGTGATTCACAAAATGGAGAATTGTTAGAGTCTCAAAATGGTGGACACACATGTCATCAGGTTGCATCCCAAGATGGCCACTCATGGTCATAACACAGTAACCCAAGATGCTCATGAGGTAATCCAAAATGGTCAACCACCACACCACGGAGGTTGGATCATGCAGTCAAAGGACCCGTGATTGCTGCCTTAACCAAACAAAACATACCGGAGGTTTTGGCATGATTAATAATGTTATTAGTAAGACTAGTGTTTCTGAGGACAGAAGATTCTCATTAAAAATGATGTTGACGTACTTTTGAATGAGGCTAGTACACAATCTGTCATGAAGTCAGCGTCTGACACTGCAGGCGCTAGCAATGTTTACTATACTAGAGTGTCCTTGGTTAAGGAACACACTGCAGTTAATTTCATGAAATGATGTGATTCTCCCTATGCAATTTAACATCCGCTTTCCCTGAGAAGACTGAATGTACTGCTTTTCCTAACACTGACAGCACCGAACATATACAGTGCATTAATACCATAAACTGTAGCATTAAAAACAATGTTGCTACCATCCAGCAACCTTCTGGTGGGAAACCACTTACATTTGATGGGGAAGGGACAGCCCTGATTCTGAAAGCCCTGTGGCTGTGATATTTTCAGCATCACAAGCCACGCTGGGGAGGGTTACAGGTTTGATTTCAGAACCAGAGCTGACAGCTGTTTCAGTACTACTTTCTCCACCCCTGATGGCTACTGAACCACAATCCATAGCTGGAGAACTATGTGAAACTTGCACACCACTTTTCTCCACTGTGCAGACACCCCTGATAGTGCCAGCACTGTCTGCACATGATGCAGAGCCACCCCTCTACCAGTGACACCTGGATCACCCCATACTGTGGCTGCAATAGAAGGCACAATCCAGGAACAATCTGGGTTATTCCCAGCACATGCAATATTAGACACAAATCAGAAACAGTCTGGGTTATTCCCAGCACAAACTATGCAGCATTTCTGCTAAGAAGGTACAAGGTATCTTAATACTGATATCATTGTCTTTTCTTTTGGGATCACTAACTGTGGTCCCAGCATTGATTAATCTTATCAGGTTTTTTTTTTTTTTTTAATTACTATACTTTTTCTGGAGTCGGCTCCGTCAATACTCCACCTAGTCATGGCCCCTGTGCCTCCACCTCCGATCACTGCCAGTGCTCCCGGTCACCCTGGCTTACTCCCAGAGGGTGGGGTGCAGCGACTTCCCAAGGTCGCCATACAACTAATATCTAGTTGGGGAGCTGTCATCGGAAGCTAGCGCAGACCCCAGGGAGGGCATCAGGAGACGGACCAGGCCAGTTATTTTCTTCCCTTTTGTGCGTGAGGCGGAGAAGTACAATGGCGACCAGCATCCGCCCTGCCCTGAAGGTCCAGGCGTCCGGTGTTACTAGCGGCTACCCCAACCTCTGCTGGGTGTTGCTAGACACCAAACATTTGCCCTCCTTCCCCCAGAGGAGAGCCTCCAAGGACACTCCATCCTTCTCCCCGGCCAGCCCTCCGACAACCTGGTCCATTCCCGAACCCGGGTCGCTGGCGTCGCGTGTGGAAATCAACGCTGCGCCGGCAAGCCGGCCCTAACACAGTTTTAGGGTATATTGAAACTGCTACATCAGATGTAGCAATCTCAGTAGTTTTAGCCCAAAATACAATGGACACATCAGACCCATTGCTTATGTATCCCAGATGCTTGCCCCAGTGGTGCCAAAATACAATCTTTGTGAAAGTAATCATTTGGCTACATATTGGGCAGTGAGTTACTATGTACATCATTGGATATGCACCCATTGTGCTGCATTTCAATCATTTGACAACTAATGTTTTGTTGTCAGAGTAAAAGATGTCTCTGTATCCAATGCCAGACTTACACACTGGTCTCTCATTTTACAGGATTATGACATCACTGTACTTCCTATCAAAACTTCATCCTTGTTGGCCCATGGCCTACAATTTACAGGAGAGACCCATGACTGTTCACTCCAACCCCTGACCTACCTGTCCCAGTGCCCTTTCTCCATGTAGTACTAACGATTATGCCCTACAAAACACTAACATAACATTAACAGTTGTAACAGAACCTCAGAAAGTGTTAAGACACCACTGTATGTCAAGTTTTGACTGATGACTCAACCACACATACCGAGGTCAGATAGCAGGGTTTGGAATTCTTTTTGTACATCCTGGTGATGACAGAGTGTGCATGCCTAGTAACTGCATCATCGTATATGTACGATTCATAGGCATTATTAAAACACCCCAGGCAAATAAAATGAAAAGCAGGAAGGCGAAGAGTCTCCTTACTACCACACATTTGTGGATGGTTTAGAAAACTAGTAAGTCCTTGAGAAATACACAGCTTATGGTAAGAAAGGAATACAAAGATCTTTCCTTACGTAAAATGATACCAGCACTCTATGAGAGGGTTAAGTTCTGCCCGCTTCAAGAAATGTCCTTGAGATAATTATAGAAAGCACTGCAGATACTATGTTTTATTATAGATTCTAATTGGGTCTGTTCCTCTCTGACTGTATTTATTTGGAAGAAAACAAACTTCTGTTCCAATTCTCTGATATTACCTCTGTGAAATACAGAGACTTGTTTGTGTACAACACAACCCTAACCAGTTTAGATTCATTAGATTTGATCATATTGTAAAGGACTCTCATTTGAGGGCAGTGTATAGGTTCCTTAATAAAGGAACTGGGGAATAACTTCCAGAAATAAGCCCTTATACCTCAACTGTATTATATTATAAGAAAGTGAAATGACATTCACCTATCCAGTGATGGCCTACTCATTTGGAACATCACTGCTGTAACACTCCTGAAAAGTTACGGGTAATTCTGAACACCTGAGGTAGATTTTATCTATTGTACCAAGTACATGATACTCCAACTGGTGGACACCAGGAGTCAATAAAACACGAGACAGACTGAAATCCTCTGTCTTGTGGCCACATGAAGTGATGTAGAACACTACGTTAGTAACTGTTTGATCTGCGCACAGAAAATCTTATACCAGCTTGGAAAATGCATTGTTACCCCAGAGGCAATCAGGCCTCTGGAACAACAACAAAGTGACTGCAAATGTCTTGGCAAACCAGTTATTTACCAGGTAGGGCTTTACCCTAAAGGTAAATTCTGATTACAGGGATCGGCTTTATAGCCAAAGTAATGCAGGACATTCTGGATTTGTTATGGGTCAAACAAAAGTTTCATATCCCTTGTGACATGGCATAAATAAACAGAGAGAAAGCAATACAAATAATTGGATAAAAGACAGCACGACTGGTTTTCAACCGTGCATTAATTTCTTAGATATGCAAGGTTCAGCAGTACCAAAACAACCACAAAACATAGTGTAGTAAAAGAACACTAGAAGTGTCCACCACCCAGGCGACCAGCCGTGGTGTGCGACGAGCAGCATCACCTCACCATACTAAAGCCACAGTACCACAGCCCAACTCAAGCAGACACAAAACAAGCACCACAGTACAGAATCACATCCCAGAAAATGAGCAGGAAAGCAGACACAATAAAGAAATGAACACTAACACGCATAAGCAGACCACCAAGCAACACAGGAGCGAGATCTATTCAAATAACCCATTTCAGATGTGGAGATTAATGATCAACAGTCCTGTAAATTTTCACTAGGATGCATGTCCAGGAAATAATGCCCAGCGCAGAACTTCTGTCTCAAACTGCTGATAACAGAAAGGTGAACCAGACGGATATAGCAGCAGAAGAGATCGCAAATGTATGCCTCAGGTCTGTTACAAAAATGCAAATGATAGTGATTTAGTAGTAATCGACAAGTTTACAACTGCTAATGTTATGTTAGTGTTTTGTAGGGCATAATCATTAGTACTACACAGTTAATCATCGTCCAGCATTATGCAAATCACCAGTAGATCCCACAATGCACAGTGTAAGAGGATCTACAGATGGTAAAATGTGTTAAATAAAAATGTTGCACCATGTAAAGAAAAGCAAGAAATCAAATGAAAGTTATAAAAAGCAACATAAATGAAACCACAGTAGCATAAATGGAAGTTTATTAGTAAGTATGTAAAAGTATTTCTTTACAAAGAACATGTCATCCTGCAAAAGATGTTTCCATATAAACACAGACTAAAACTTACACAGTTGTCTCGTATATTTATAGAATACCTGTAACACAATTACTAGCATTCTCACCAATTTAGAAATCCATGTTACAAGTGCGTTAAGGCACTCGAAGAGCATTTCAAGAAATGAATGCATGGTTGGGTGGTTGGAACACTCGACCTTCTGCCTCGTGCACCAACCCCCACACACACACACAAACACACCACTCGAGTGCATTAATTCCTTCTAAATGCCTCCTTTCTCGTGCCTTAATGCTTACTTACCACCCACAGTTATCAGGACAGGTGGAATGGGCTAACAGGCAGATCAAAGTTATGTTATAATAAACTTGTTCAGAAAAACCCAAAAGGACGGGATTCATTATTGCCTTTACTCCTTATGGCAATAAGAGAGCCACCCTCTGCAGATACACAGTGTACCCCATTTTTGAAATCATGAGACTCCCAGAACAATTACTTCTGGACCTGTGTACTGCCACTGTTGATGGAGCATCAGTAGATAAATATGTTAATTCAAACAAGACATCCAAAAGTTACACTTGTTTGCTGCACAATGTATGGGCAAGGTCCAACAACAGGCCCTATCCATTGTAAACAAACTCAGTCCAGCAGTCTACAAAGTTAGACTGCCTCACAATTACAGTCATTGATAAATGGCTAAATGCCAATCAAATGAACCTGTTTAAAGGAGATTAAATTAGTTTTCCATACCCCAATGGAAGGAATAGTACTAAACTAACTATGTTTTTCTTTTATCTTTCCTTTTAGGTTCGAGAGAGAGAGAGAGAGATGCTTGCTTTTATGCTTATTATTCTTTTTAAAAGTATGGATCATCTTACAAGCCCAAACTGCACATCTTATTGCAGATAAGAACTAGTAACCTAATCCTAAACAGATTGTTGGGGCAGAGTACCTCACAAGCCCACAAGATTTAATTGCATCCTGTGGAATTCACACTAAAGTCCTAAAAGACATGGTCACCATCCAGAAGGGCAGTGAGGCCCTACCAAATGTTATGATCATTGCTTTGGATCAGCCCTAGAGTTAGACTTGATCTGGACTCCTGTTTACATTTTGATAATCAGGAATTCTGCATCCACAATTATATGTCAATAAAAGCCATTAGACCTTAAGGTTTTACCCAATGATGCCCCATAATTTGTGACACTTAATACTGAGTGCCCAAAACAGAACCCTGGTCCACCCAGTGGTCTAATAGCCACTTCTCAGCATGGTACACTAGTTAATGTGCAGCTCATGCACAACCCAGTGATTTTAAATCTCACCTTTAAGCTTAAAATTATTTGTTTTATGTTTCACAACAAACATTTCAAACATTTATTTTTTTAATAATGCTGTTGTTAGATACCCTGGCAGCATACCAGGTACTCATTAATTACCCCTATACAGGGGCTCATAGCACGCATGCACCACATACAAACACACACAGGATTTTCACATCCTGACCACTAGTGGTATATCTTATGTCTGTAAACCTACCTGAATGCACGAGGCATTTTTTTTCTCGCTTTGTTTTTTAAAAAAAACAGGGTTAGACTCAGGCCTATTTGGCTCTGACATATCTATTTGAAATAGGGATGATATAGCCATTATTCAAGCACATATGTTAAAGTTTCATGATAGCATGACATATAATATCATACCCCCATTGCATGGTATACATGATTTTGCTCATGAAAAGTTATTTACATTTACAATATTAAGGATATTATGAAGGGTTTGACCAGACAAATGTTCATGTTAATGAATTATTTTCTGCTCACATTAAGGAAGCAGATGAGCATCACATAGCTAGGAAAGTCCTTTGCACAGCCTATGGCTATTATGTTCTTACAACCCTTTGGTTATCTCTTCCGGGATCTGGAATTAGGACATATCCTTGATCTCACACAGGACAAGCGTATGGGTCAGTGGCATTGCCACATTTTGCATTTCAATTGCATGTGTTAACAAATGTTTATTTGAATCTAGCACTATTCCCTTGTCAATGAAAGGAACCTTGGATATGTCACCACACACACATACCAGTATTGCTCCATGTTTCAAAGCGTATTCCTGAACAATCCAGGAAGCCATGTTTATGACTCTCACTGTGTCATTGCTGCATTTTCATCCGGCAACATCCATCTCTGATCGTCTGGCAACTGTCCATTTTATTGGTCATCTTGATGGGAACTTTTATCATGAAAAGGTTGAAACTACTTCCTTTGCTTGTTTACCATGAGGTCTAGGGATCGTGACTGACTCTGAACTTTGACTGTCGTACCTGAAAGGATCATCACCTTTATGCAGATATGACATCTATCAACTTGTCTTACCGACTTGTGAATACTGGCCTAATAAATGAAATTAGGCTTCCTCTTGTGAACTTTCAAATAAACTGTATTCAGTCCAGCCAATTAAGATTCTACAATCAAGCTCATTGTTATGCATACTATGAAGCAAGTCTGGGGGCAATCCTCAAATCAGCAAGAAGACTCTTCTTCATTTGATCTACAATCAAGAAATCCATTTTCTTCAATGCTTGTTTTCCAAGCCTGGCTGGCACCTCTTACAAACTGAGTACTGTCATAAAGGTTTACACTTTATACAGCTGTGTGATCATCTTTCACTGAACACTGTTGCTATTTCATTGTAAAACTCAATGTGCAATCTAACGCTGAGGCCCTATAAATACTGCTGCCTCCTGAACATGAAAATCTGAATGCATCAATTTGAACTATGAATCCTCATCTGACACTTGAAGAAACCCTGGATTTATCCCTGGAACTGTTACGTAGTTTATATCTTGTGGACATTGACATTTTGTGTCCCGCTCAACTTACCAACTGAAAAATGCCATCCTCCAAGGTGGTATATTCTGCTGATGTGGAACATTGTGTGGTGATCAACTACATTCTTCTGATATGGACTAAAAGTTATGCAAAGTGAACATTTCTAACTTCTGTTTTACTCCCAAACAGGTAATAGGTTATACGGTAATGACATGTGTTCCCATCCCAGAACCAGATACCATTAAGTCTAGTCCTAACTACCTTGATGCTCTATCTCAATTTTTACTTATTTTTAATATCCATACAGGCAACTTAAGTTTGTCTCAATTTATTCCCACTAGGACAGATACACACCTGATACATATCAGTATTTACTGATTGTTTTGATACTGGAAAACCCCATTGTGAAGTTTTATTCCAAATGTTTACAGTAATACAAGGTTTACTAACATTTTCCCTTATAATTGCATTTTGTTGTTTAAGGAAAACCCTGAAACACCACTATGACCAGTTAATATTTCCTCTATCAGGCTCGTGCCTCGGGCCTGTAGACCTAATGGTGTCTGACCTTATTTTTTGGTGTGTTGCCACTTTGCAATTAGGGCAACAAAGAGGACTGTTGCGCCTTTGGTTATGCCCCCTATCGTCCCACATACACCTCACACTGTATTCCTGGTGTATTATACTGTGATACTGCTATTTTGCACTAATATATAGATTTAGGCATCCATCATATAAGCATGAGTGCCAGGAATGTGCTTTGCTGCTCATATATGCCAATGTTTACATCCTTTCATAGGATTAGATCATGCATGACTATTATACCTCACTATAATGCATTATGTTTGTCTTTCATATATATTCCATATATAATCTACCTAATCACTGATAAGATGACTATGATGGCTCATCAGTGATTATTGTACACTATATTCTCATATAATAATATGTAGTGTGTGTTTTACAGTCAGCAGATATGCAACTGTAACACAGCCCTGTCAGCACTTTTCTTTCTCTAAGCAAGCTGACACAGAGAAAAAAACTTTTGTTATGTCTTATATTATACATAAGCAAGAAATTCCATGTGTAATTTGAACCCGTCAGCATTTCTTTTGTCCAAGCTATAATGCAAACGGAAGCATATTGTCTGTCTCATATGACACTCATTAGTAATTTTGTCTCCTAAGTCATTATCCAATACATAATGTTTCTCATATCCATAACTATGATGTAATCTCTGTTGCTATGCTGTTATCTGCAGTATATAGCTATCTGCAACCTACTGTAGCTCCAGGAGAGCAGAGAGAGAGAGAGAGAGAGAGAGAGAACAAGATCTTAGAGAACCTAAGATCTACAAATACTGGAGATTATGTACATCCTTCAGGAGAGTGGTGAGAAACACATTTCCTTGTGATTTCCTTTGTCACATGCTTGGCATAAGTAGTCTAATAAACATTTATTAGTACTCTTGCTTGTTCACGAATGTTTCTTGGCAGACTCAAGACATAAGAATTTGTATTATTAGTATTATTATTATTTACTCTACATACCAAGAGTGTTTAGGCAACATGAGCATGCTATGGGTAAGTGCAGGGGCAAACACGCTTGGCGAGGAGGAGAGAGGATTTAAGGAGTGGCGCTGCAGTAGGCTGCTGAGCTAGCCCGTGGTATAGCGGGTCAGCTCACAGCTTTGGTGGCTAGGGTGCTGGGTTTGGGACGCAGGTTTGTTTTTGTTGTGCCCAGCCAGAATTTTATTTTTTATGTTTTGCCCTCCGACATGCACCCCCTGGAGTTGAGAATCCTTAAGTGGGGGCGGTGGGCGGAAGTCCCCATGGTGGGGTGCGGGAGCACAGCCTCTATATAAACATAAAAATGCAAGTCCCCGCATCTGTTTTGTTGTGGCTGGAGAGTCAGAGCACTGAAATTGATTTTCGGTGCTCTGACTTCGCTGTAACAGCGATCACCCTTTGGCAGTTGCTGTTATCACATAGAAACAGGCCATATGCAGCAGGGAGATTCAATAGCCTGCCCGTGCATGTTGGAGTTTATGTAAGCTCTGTTTTTGTTTGCTGGTCCTGTTGCCCTCCCTGGGCTATGTACTGTCACAGAGGACTGTACTTAGCCCTTGGAGGACTAGCAAAACCAGAAAACATCTGATCGGAAATGACAAAGCTCTAACATGCACTGCAGGCTATTCAATCTGATGGCATTAAACCCTGATTGCATTAATCTAAGCTAAAATGTTACTGGACTTAAAAATGTTTATGACTTTGTATTTATTATGTTAATTAATATTTCTATGTATAGGCCTACCAAGCTGTGATTTTATGAACCGTATGTGAATTTTTCTATTGTATGATCAGTCATGAAATGAATGAATAGTAACGGAATGTATGTATATGAGACCTCCTTGGAAATGAGCATGGCTCAATGGAGTAATTTCCTTTCATGGTTTTGAATAAAATATACTACTACTACTAATCTACCACTGCTGCCTGCTACTCAGATGTCATCTGCAAGGAATTCTGGGATTTGTAGTAAAAGATGTCAGCCTAGAAATAAACAAAATTAGTCTGATACAATCTACTGTACTATAGTAAACAGTAAGTAAACCAAAATGTTTTGCACTAAGTGCACACTGGGACCAATCACGCTTGAGTGTGGGGCCCTTGTAGTGACTGTTCCCTTTCAGTAACATACCCGTAGCTAAGGCACTTGGCTTCACCTTGGACAATTAAGGTATGATCAGGACTTGGATTATTGTCAGTTAATGTAAACCTTAGAGGTCCACGAGGTTCAAGGCACAGCTGAGGACCTTATGCCCTTAAGGTTAGATTAAGAAAGGTTGGCTGACTGACTGGCGACAGTATCATTACTGCTTGCAATGCTGGAGACCCATATTCATGATGGAGTGCAGTTACTGGGAGCCAGCCAGGGGAAGGAAATCATGCTTCCCCAGGATGGCTGTCTTTTGGAATGGGCATCTGTGTCCCACAGCGCAACCACTTCCTAGCAGAGGATGGTAGTATTGCAGCCAGAACCAGAACAGTAGGGCAGGAATGTCACCAGATGCTAACACATGGCACACCTCGTGTGAAAGTGCACTATGCCTGCCACTGGTTCCCTTGGCCAAAAATAGAGGAGAAAGTCAGTCCCGGTCTGCCTGAGGAGATGCCAGTACCCCTGAAGGTTTACATCCTACCAACCTGGCACCATCCTGGGCAAGCAGTTGCACAGAAATCCCGGAGGCGGTGGGTGATGGGACTGTGACAGGGGATGCTGTCTGGAGGTGGGAAGGCGAGAGGGTTTGGAGGATAAATGCCAATATAAAAATAAAGAATCAATGGTTAACAAAGTAGCAACCCCTGAGGTTCTTTCTTATTCAACTAAAATATTTTCATTTTTTTAAATGAATGTTTTAGAGGTAAATTGCACTTGTTCTGTTGTACTTGAAGATTTCCAGCCCGTAGCTGAACCCTTTTAGAATGTGCCGTTATCACTCATTTGTTTTATTCTTTTGGTAACTGAGTAAGACCCACTGGCACAAGTGCCTGTTTTCAAGGGCAACCTGGGAGCACTGGGAGGTTAAGTGACTTGCTCAGAGTCACACAGTATGCAAGTGGAGGTTGTGTGAATCAAACCCAGGTCTGCTGAATGTGCCAAGCTCATTCACACCTTGTTATGCTAACCTCTAGGCTATACTGCTATAGGCCATAGGCTATAATTTAATATTATGGTATAACTGCTCACTTTGTTACATCTTATTCCTCACATATCAACAACGTTCTACCATTATGCAGCCCTCCTCTGTAAGCAAACAGGGTCACTTTTGTGGCCTTCATTATTACTAATTATTCCGCTTTGGGAGGGACCTGCAAATTAAACCTGGGATGACACTTGGGTTTCATTACCCTTGACCGGGACCAATAACGGATGCCTAAGCAGCAACCAGTGCTGCTGAGAACCAGCCAAATTAATCCCTGTTGATACACTTCCGCAGAGTTATAAACAACTACACATGGAAATCAATTATATTTTTTAATCATGTGAAGCAGGGGTGGAAGAAAGGTTAAAGGTTACTTGTTTACCCTGAATTACTGAAGTAAATGCAGTCAACACAGCCCTCACTGGAGAAGTGTTTGGTAATACTCCTCCCCATCTCCTAAATGTCACTTGGTTGGACTGCAGAAATAGGCAGATGAGCAGTTTTGGACTTTATTTTTAGTTTATCCTCCCAAGCCCTGGCAGGCGTTGACCCTCTGAAGGAAGGACTCTCTCTCTCTCAGGTCTCGCCACACCACCAGCCCCAGAGATTCCACCATGGCTTGCCCCCCCACGGCAGGGCCAGGAGGTGCCCCCTTCCTGGAGACCCAATCCAGAAGCCAGGATCAGCCCTTGGTGCAGCAGACCGTCATGGAGCCCTGTCGGGCTCCTTTTCCTCCGTCCCCTCCTTACTGATGTAATTATGTCAGAGCGCACCTCCTGACCTGTATTGCCCTCCAGTCACCACCAGAGGAAATCAGCGAGTGGGACAACGTGGGACCATCATCCCCGAGAGAAGAGAGCAGTCTTCTGGACGCTCGATCCTCTCTCCCTGCCGACCTCCGGGCTCGTTCCCAAACCCAGGTCACCAGCGTGGCGCGGTGCAGCGACCAGCGCCTCAACCTCCAGTGCCACTGGGCCAGCCCTGTGGACTTTATTTTGTAAAATATACTGTATGCATTATGTCCAGCTGGCTGTCCTTCCTGCAGAGATGTACCCTGTTGACAGGGAAATATGCTAGTCAGACCAAGCAAACCCGACCATCATACAGAGAAGCTGGCAGCATAGCCTAGAGGCCTTACCTGGTTACCAAGAATAATAAAAAATGTATATATGTATGTATGTATAGATAGCAGCTGGGTTTTTCCTCCCAGTTTTCCTCTCCTCCCTCCCCAGGTGTGGGCGATAACTATGTTGGCCTCACCACACACAGTGTCCCATTGGAGCAGGAGCAAACTCCTGACCAAGCCACAGGAGTTGCTGTGGTGGCAGAACCAGCCACCAGCCCTCCCAGCCACCGTCAGCTGTCTGGGCCAGTCCTGACCCCTGATGTGATGCACAGAGTTTGTTCCCAAACCCAGGTCATCCATGGCAATATACAGTAATTCACCACCTGCTGGGCCATCGGCATGGCCTGTAGTTTTATTTTTTCTATGTAGCAATTTTGCACAGCTCAGAGCATAGAGTAAACACACAGTTACACAGCAATACATAATAGGGAGAATAATATAAGGGAGCAGTGTGTAACAAGTTTTTTTTTTTTTTAAACATACCAGAGGTCCAAAGGTCTGTAATACCCTTTATACTGGGCTGGCAGTATAGCCTAGAGGTTAGAGTAATGAGCTGTGAATGGGCTTGGTACATCCAAAAGACATGGGTTTGATTCCCACAATCTCCAGTTGCATACTGTGCGACTCTGAGCAAGTCACTTAACCCCAGTGCTCCCAGGTCGCCCTGAAAACAGGCACTAGCGCCTGAGTGGGCCTTACCCGATTACAAAGACATAAATAAATAAATACTGGTATCACAACCAAGGGTGGGTAAAAAAAAAAAAATGTTGCTGCTGACTATATATAAGCCGCCCTCCCTTGTCTAGGAGATTTCGGGTGATGGAACATGGCTCTAGGGAGGAGCACACAAACATTTATATATCCTAACAACATGGGCCTGAAAGTGGGGACCCTCACTGAGCGCTGCAATGCACCCAAGTCTTCACTGATCTGGTTCTTCCACTTCTATTCGGCCTCCTCCGGTGACTCTCCTTCCCCAGAGTCCAGATACATGTACCTGGATACACTAGTGGTTCTTTAGTGTTCCTTGTTCAAGGAGCATTAACTAAGTGCGAGCAGCACCTCTCCTCACATTCAAAGCTTCTCTTCAGGACCTGAGGGCGCAACATTGGTTAACAGTTCAGTTCAGGGTAATTTGATGAGGCTCTCTATCCTACCCTCAGTAGTCATCAAATGATTCAGTGGGCTTCTACCCCAGAGGTCATCTTCTGTTCAGGGCTTAGCCTCACTTCCAGCACGCATGGACATTCAGGCTCATGACAAGGCCGCTGTCTCTAAGACACTCTGTTGGTGCCATTTATTTCTACACCCTGGGCCTCCCACAATGGGCAATCCTTAACATCTTCTCTACTGGGTTCCTGACGACCCCCATCACCACCACCAGGGCCAGGAGCACCCAGGACCCACCCACTAAAATGGCTGGTCCTCCCTGTTTATACCGCTAAGCTCTTCCTACGGAGAAGCACTTGCTATTAATCCCTAAGGAGGATTAGTAATGTCTGATCCTACCTAGTGAGAGGAGGAGGGCATTACAGATAAGTTTTATTTTTATAATCACTGGTTCATAGAACAGTTGGGTAGTTTCACGAACAACAGGCACTAGAGGAGCAGATCGAAAACAAACGTACTGTTGCATCCATGCTCAGTGTTAAAAGCAAGTGGTGCAGTATCAAAGACCAATGTAACTCTCTAACGGAATGTGTGCAACACAGAATTTCAGACACTGATTTCAGGCTATAATGGACCCTAACCAGTAATTATAAATCAACAGAGCAATCAATGTTAAAAAATGCCAGTACTGAGACACCAGTTCATACAGCTGAAATAGAGTACCAGTCAAAAACACATTTGTTACAGTGACCGGGGCACTACACAAGCTGGTCAAGGAAGGCTTGGGAAGTACAGCCTGCGTCTTTCCCTTAGTTTTATGCAGTCATTCCTGGAATTCCAGGAGATGAAGACTGCACCTCAGGACCTATTTTCAATTCCCTGACTCTTTCCACAGCAGAGTTATACCTGCCACTGCAGGGCAAGTCACATGCTACACATACAGCTTCAAGTCATCTTCCATGCTGGAAGCTCGCTTCTCACAGACTTCCATTTGAGAGATCTTTCTGTCCTGCTGAGACTGATTTTGATTTCCAATCCTCTCGTCTGTCTTTGTAAGTTCCAATGATGTCATCATGTATGCACAGCATTTCCCCAACTAGATCAGAGTGAAAATGCTGTAGCAGGACTGGTGGAAATTACGCTGCCCTCTGGAGGTGGCAGCTGCAACAGATGAGGAATCCTGCTTTTGATGTTTGCACAGCAGACTGCAAGAAATGTATATCAGCAGCAACAGGCTCCGCTTCCATGCTGGGGTGCTTGAGCAACAAGAACTAAAGTTCCGAGCATGCACAGTATGGATAAATGACCTAGAAGCACAGACAGACCTCTTGCTAAACGAAAACCACTTTTTGTCTGCAACTTCATGTCACACGGCTCTGTTTTGACTGGGAAATTCTTAGAGTGTAACTTTCAAAATGAGCACCATACAAATAAAAAGCTTCATCATTATCATCATCATCATCATATTAATAGCATTTTCATTCACACTAAGAGAGAACATAAAAAGCACAATCAGGAAGACCGTGAACAGCAGAACCAGGGCAAGGTCCTCTGCCACATTTGTTGAGTATTCATGCACTTACCTATAATAGTCTAAAACAGCGAAACACGGTATATCTTATGGAAGGTCATTTTCAAACAAGGTTCAGAACAAAAACAATAAACATGATTGTCAGCAATGCAGCAAGGAGCATTTCTCCTTGTGTTGACTGCCAACTGTGACGCTTAGCCAGCTGGTTATGATTGCTCTATGATAATTGTATACAGAATGTGTTATTGAGTGTCTCTCATGAGACAGCCTGTGGGATGACCCCCCAAGGTTTCAGTTAAAATGACAGAATATATGTTAAACAGCAGAACTCTGTAAGGTGATAAGGTGATTAACTTCAAAGAGTTGCATTTTATGGCCTTGTTAATGATCTCTGCTTCTTTGAAGCTGGAAACTAAAATATACCTTTTATGATGTCTTCAGAGGAAGAACAGTTAATTTCAGCTGGTGTTAAAAGCTATATGGCATCTAGGTGAGAAAACTGCAGAGTTGTAAAAGGTTTTTGATATGGGCTGGGGACAGGAACTGCTCAAAGATCACAGAGAAGGAACTGGGAAATCATAGACTTATAATTTGGGAAATGCATTTTGCTGATGTCATCTCATTTAATATACCTCCTGATAGGACAGCCTGTGTGTATTATTTTTATATATTTAACAAGGAGGAGCTAGGTGACATCATGGAAGAGGTGGATAGAGACAGTTTAAACTATTCTATGTCTGATCTTTAGTGACACTTTTTGTGGGCTCTCAGAAACATCTAACTGTAAGAAGGTATACATTAAATAGGAAAGTCTAATTGTATTGGGGTAGGAGTTTATGTTTGTACTTTAACCTTGTTCTTTAAGTGATTGTATGCTTTGTGATATAGTGTTCTGTGCTTACATATTACATATTTTTATATCCATTTTTAGTAAACCTCTTATTTTAAAGAAACTGCCTGATGTGCCTTGAAATTATTTCTTTTGCATGTGAAGTATAGATGGTTAAAGTTAACAACCATTCATAAGCTTAATGGTGTTACTGGACTGGAAGAAGTGAGAAATACCCAAGGTCTTTCACAGAGTTTTAAGGGTTCATTTTAGATACCTGGTTAGGTGCCCTAGGCGAAAGATATCTGGCATTCCCAAAGAGCAGAATTATCTGAGCCTGTACATTTGGGTACGCTAGCATAAGGTTCTACAGTTTGAATCCCCCAGAACTTGAAACCAAAGGTGATTGGACCCACAAGCGGACAGGAGGTTACCCTGTTCTGTTACCTGTTCACAATACTGCACTCGGAGATTGGCACTGTGAGAGCAGAGGGCCTGACCTGCTAAATAGGTTTGTGACATCAACTGCTTCTTTTGTTTTTATGTTCCAAGCTTTGCTTTAAAAGCTGTGACTAAAACAATATCTAGTGAAGTTTGGCCAGGCTGCAGTGTAGTGTCTCATGTTACTGCATGACAAATGGGATTAGCTGTGATTGAATTCTCTTGTTTACTGCAGTAATTCTGCAACAGAATGCTGCAGTATTGCATTACACCTAGTGGGCTCCACTGTTGTATAGACCCACTGAGCCCTGCAGTCACTAAAGCCCAAACTGGGAGGTAGTGCATCTGCAGTACAGTCACGTGTTAGCCAGGTCTGAGGACTCCACAAATTATTCTGTTAAAATTGCTCAGCGTAAACCAAACCCCAGAAATTTCTTTGCTGTTGTTGATCCTCTCGCTAAGCTATGACTTACCTACCTACATTCACAGGACTAGTTGCCAGCTCCTCGAATACCCTGGGCAAATCAGATCTATGCAGTTGGAGGGACAGCCATCAACATTTGTCTTGCTGGCCTGATTTGGTTAGGATGTCTCACTGCTAATTAGCTATTTGTGAGGAGGGAAGGGAATTTGATTTGGTCTCCGTGGCAGACTTGCTTGAGGCCATTCAGGGTTTCAAAGCAACAACCTCTCATTTGGCTCCCAGCCCAGCAAGTTAGCGTCAGTGTCGTCTGATTTGTCACCTGTTTGGATGAAGCTTGTTGTCAGTTGCACACTCTCTCACTCAACTTGGACAGTTCCTTTGGTGATGAAAGCTCTCGCTATCATTGTTCCATTATTTAACAATTTAAATCTAGCTTTAGATTCCTTGCACTTTTTGTAATCATTCTTTTTCACTGCCAGCTGTGATAGTTGTAACCCCAGCACCACGGGACATTTCCTCTCCTCTTTACCCTTAATTTCTCCAAAATCTACTGCAGTAGTAAAATTGCTCTACTGTCCTTTGTCTTATTTCACATTTCTACCGTGAAGGGTGGCCTCCCATCATGGTATCGCTTCTATTCCACCCTCTAATGTTCTCTATTGTCCCTGTGGTGCCTATGTTTTGAAATGTAAGGTTACCATTGTAAACAGGCATGGTGATAATATAAGAAGCAGCCCCAGATAGGTTCCAAAACAAGCAAGCATCTCAGCATATAGTTAAGCTGTAGTTAAATAATAAAATGAGATGCCTTACAAGAAATAAAAATAAGGTTAAACAGTTATTTTCCTTGGGTATTTATGTAAATGAAGCTCTTACCTGGTCCACTTGCTGTCTCACTTGCTTCAGGTACTGCACTCTAGGAGCCAGTGGCATCTCTAACATGTATTTATAGGGTACAGGTGTGGGAAGTCAGCACCAGAAGGAGGGTTAAACCCTTGCTTTTTAATTAAGCTTTGTTTCTGTCTTGTGAAACTAATCAAGAGGTGGTTCATTCTGGTATAATCAAGCCCAATCAATGTATTTTATTATGGTCAGGCTGATCCCCTACTTAATGTATTAGGGTAGAAATTAAATGTATTAGAATAGGGGTGGATCAGCTGATCAATGATGTCAGAGTGTTCACCTATATAAGGTGGAGGTTTGTGCAAGACAGCAAATAGTATAGGAGCACAGAGGATGGCAGATGTGCTGGAGCTTAAGCTCATCTACTCTGTGGCAGTACTCGGTTGTTAAAGTACTGATAGTCTCAAGTTGAGAGAAATCATTTTTTGTCACATAGTTGGCTTTATTTTCTTTATAGTTAATTTATGAAGAAGTCTATTTTGAGTTTTATTTTGTTTTGTAAATAAATTTCCACAAAGTTTTGTGTGTTCTAAAGAACTTCTGTGTCTAGCTATCACTTCCCATGCCGTTCACACCAGCCTGATGCCCACTGGCCCAGCTACTGTCCAGTCCTGTAGTTACACCAGACCAAAATAAATTCCTCCCTTACTTGTACCATGGAGAGACCCTCTCACCGTAGGGGTTGTTGGGGCGGCGATGACAGCCCCAGAGCTGCATTGTTCTGAATCCAGTAATAGCAGGAATTTCTTTGTGCTGGACGGCAGAGCAGGACCTGAGCCTAGCAGCAGCATTACATGACATGCTGGAGAAGTTTTGTTTCCTTCTGTTCCTCCCTGTGACTTGGGCTGTGAATGCGCAGTACTAATGCAGTGGTATGCACGCCCACAAGGCCCTTGTGTCTCCTTGCCTCTGTCTGACCTCTATGCCCATGGACTCTCCTAGGTGGCACTCATGAAATGAGAAACAGATGAACCCCTACACAGAGGAGAAGAGCATCCTCCCCGCCCCCCACCACCAGGCTGGCCCCAACAAGACTGACAGTTAGAAAATCACTCAGGTGCATTCATTTGTGCAAAGAGTATCAAAGGTGTTCTCCCTGATGATGCACTGAAGACGTAATACTGGTCGGAGGAATCCTACTAGCACCACCAGTGTCTCTGTTAAGGGGCTGGTCTGAGTCACCTTTAATACTCTTTTTGCACAAATAGTCACTTGAGTGATTTTTGAACTGTTACTCTCATTGCAGTTGTGCTTCTTTTTCCTTAAAGGGAACAGTCATCACAAAGGCCCCATATTAAAGTGTGGGGGTCGATCCCAAAGTGCACTTTATGTGCAAAAACATTTTGGTTTACTTACTGTTTACTGTACTATAGCAGAGTATATCAGACTAATTTTGTTTACTCTAGGCTGACATCTTCTGTTACTACAAATCCCAGAATCCCTGCAGCTGCCTTCAGAACAGTAGGCAGCAGTAGGAATTCAATACCCAGCAGTGCATATTAGGTTTATATCTGCACTGATGTTTTGTTTGCTGTTCCTACTGTCCTCTCAGGGCAATGTACAGTCACAGAGCACTGTACATAGCCCTGGAGAATAACAAAGCGGAAAATATCTGATCAGAGATTATAACAACTCTAATATGCACTGTTGGCCACAGAACTAAAAAAAAAAACACTATAACGGCAACACATCATGCATGAGCATGTAAATCAGGGTGCCATATTGTGGATGTCAAGACCTGGCAGCGGGCTCATTGACATCCACATGGTATAAATGGCCAGTAGTTTCACCTGCATTTTTATCTTTAAAAGTAATGTTGTGTTGATTACTAAACCAACTGTTTTACCATGGCTTCTGTATTATTCAGGGGCTTTGCCTACCTTATCTGCAGAACATGTTTGAAAACGCAGGATACTAGACTGATCGCAGGTGGCTGGTATCTGATCTATGTGCATGGACTGCATCATACAGTTACTGTTTCTGTGACAGCTCCATCTGTATTGTGAGTAGGGGTCAAGGCTGTCATCTAGAGGATGAGGAGTGGGGGTAAACAGCAGCCATGTGCTTAGTAGGCAGCAGCTAGGAATAGGGGGTTGGCTGTTAGAGGCTGGTGTCTTAATGCAGGCTGGGTTTTGGCAGCTGGCTGGGGACTGGGACTAAGGGAGGGAGCTAAGAGAGAAGAGACACTGCACAGGTGGATCTGAAAGAGTGATGGTGGATTGGGCTACCTTGGTTATTATGTTTTCTGCCATGGTCTCTTTCTGCAGTCTGTCCCCTGGCCCTCCCTTACCCCAATCCCATCACCTGATTTCCTCTCCCAAGGAGAGCAGCATCCACTGAGAAGCTTGATCTGCCTCCCTGCCGACCTTTTAAGTCAGGGTGGAGTTCTGTAGCTGGTAGGGAGCCTGGATGAGAGTGGGGGGGTTCAAAGGCTGCTTTTAAAACACAGGAAGAAAGGTCTCATACTAGGAATGACAGGGCTAGGGCTGTAGTGCTAGCAGCTGGGAGAGTGAGAGTGAGCAGGACATTGGTTGGTTGTATTGGGATTGGGAAAGGTGAGATTGCAGTCATCTGTGTAACTGGGACAGAGAAGTGTGTGTGGATGTATGAAGAAGCTTTTGTCAGCAGCTGTTTTTAAAAGGCTCATTTACATAGCCACATTTGCACGCAGCAATCCAAGTGCTCAGGTTACTACAGTGCAAATGCATCTGTGTGAAAACTTACCCGATCATGGTAACTTGGTCCTTGCTCCACTCCTGAACTTCTATAGAACTGGGGATGCATTTGGGAGCGAGTGGTGTAAACAGCCATGTAGACAGGCTGCACCACTTGCTCCGATGCAAAATGGATGCTACCAGCATCCTGCTCTGCCCTCTCATGATGCTTTCTCCCAAAACCCAGAACTTTGGTCCAGTCTTTCAGACAAGCCAGCACATACAAAATTACATAGAAAATAGAGGAAACTGCTCTACTGAATACATGTCTGCCTTTTCTTTTTCCTACTGTACCCCGCCAACAACACTGGGTATCATGGCATGCTGTGGATGGAGGGCAGAAAAACTGTATGGTGAGTTGGAGATCAGGGAACCGCATATAGTACCAGGCAGGGGAGGGAGGGTAGCCTGTGCTGGAGTCTCCAGTCTGATGCATCACTATGATGTCGCCAAGCAACTGACCACCCCAGACTCACAGACCCTCTCCAGCAGGGCTTGAATCCATACTGAGAGAGGCGTGTAAATGTGTCACCAGGTTGGGGTGGGAGGTGGGGCAGCTCCGGTGTGGACCACAACTTGAATTGCAGCAGCCGTGTAAACACAAAGACTGCATTTGTGCATCATGTATGGCAGGTTTGTATGCCGTGTGTTGGTGTGCGAGCAAACTATTGATGGGATAGGGTGGATACAAAATTAATTATAGATCAAGGGGGCACTCAGGACCAATTGGATCGCTCCTTCCTCTCATGCACTAGACACTCTTATGCTGGCCACAGGCTGGTGCCTGCACCCATCCCCTTGCAAGGACCTAACACCCCCTTTCCATGACAAGGCCTGCACCCACTTCCCCACCCACAAATGGCCTACAACCCCTGTACTTCCTCCATGCATGGGCCTTCAACAACCCTCCCTACGCAGGGACTTGGTCTGGCAGAGGTAGTTTGAACTTCTGTTGCTGAGAAGTTTCTAGGGGCAAGAGGTAAGGATTCAGTTGCTGGTAAACCTTTAAACTCATTTTGAGTCTGTTGCCTTTAGGGCAGTAGTGCTGACTTGTTTAAGAGTGTTTTTTTTGTGTGTGGGCTCTATAGTGGAGCTGGAGATACATTTACTTTTTCAACAGGCACTGTAGCTTTCGGAAAGTTCTTCCTTCTAGCCTCAGCTAGGATCAATTTCAGCTCATTGTGGCTTAAATACCAGGGCTGCTCACACAGCAGTAGTGCAGAAGCAACTTGGTCTGGCAGAGGTAGTTTGAACTTCTGTTGCTGAGAAGCTTCTAGGGCAGGAGGTAAGGATTTAGTTGATGGTAAACCTTTAAACTCCTTTTGAGTCTGTTGCCTTTAGGGCAGCAGGGCTTCACTAGCTGCAAAGTTTAGTGCATAGTGGGGGAAGGGTGCTTATGGTCCGACCAGGGGCCTCAGCTACCTGTTTCTGGAAGGCACCCCACCCCGGTCTGTAATTTCCTTTATACCAGGGGTAATGACATCACTTCCCCAGAAGGGCAAAAGACATGCACCTGCAATAGCAAAAGCAGACATCCAGGAGAAGAACAGCAGCAAGTGAAGAAATGAATGCTATCTCAGTGGAAGGGAAGTAACTACAAAACAAGGAGCTTTCATTCTTTACCTTGTTTGCATTGGTATTTGCATTGTGGCAATGAGGGTAGGAGTTTGAAAAGGCTGTGCAATAGTTGCTTAAAGTCTCTTTTTGGGTGTGGACAGGAGGGACAGGAATGTAAAAGCAGTTGCTCAATCAATCTAGATGTGTACGACAACGAGGGTAGGGAAATTCAGAAAAGGAGAAGAATGTTTTGCACTGATGGGGAGGGAGGAGACTTGGGGGTGTCTGGTATCCTTCATCTGGAAGGGTGGGGGTGCTGGGTGGGCATCAAGAGCAATGGGTGGGGTGGTAGGCTGCAACAACTGCGTGTGCCAATCTTTTAAAATTGCCTGGAGAGTGGGGGAAGTTTAGTGTGCAACCACATAGGAAAACTTAGAAAGGAGATCGAGGTCTAAGGGAGGAACTAAACAGGCAAGACAGACTGGAGGAGATTATAGCCCAATACTGGAGAGAGGGAGGAAGAGAGGGAGGATGGGAGATGAGGGAGGGCAATTTGAGCCAACCGTGGTGAGGAGAGGGTCAGAAGAAGGGAAGCAGAGACAGAGGGGCCCAGGCCAAGAAGAATGGGGAAAAATCCAGTCAGGGAAAAAAGACAAACAGAAGAGGAGATAGGGACTTGTGAGGGGAGAAGTAGCAACAGTAATGGAGTGGAAGGGAGGAACAGGTTACTATGAGAAGAGAGAAAGTGGTCAGTGGTGAAGGGTCTTCAGAAAATTGTTCTGCAGTACTTGAGGGAAGGAGGAAGAGAGGTGATGAAATTGGAGTAGTAACTGGGAAATGCCCAGACCAAACTGTAGCGGGGCGGGGGGAGTTCTGTTGCAGGAATTACAACAGGGGCAGAAGGGGAAATACTGTGCAGAAGGAAGAAGAGGAGCCAGGACTGAGCGATGGAGAGGACTGAAGCAAACAGGAAGTAAGATGGGTGGAACCTTAGTGCTGGGACTCAATACTAAGAGGAGGGGTAGCAAAGTTGAGAGACACTGTCGCATTTGGGTGGAGGCCATGCAAGGATTGACAGAAGGAAGGAAGGGTGGGACAATCTGTTCTTAAATATGCTAGAAGGGGTAGGGATCAGCCTCATTTGATTATACATTTGGGGATGAAAGACCTGGCTGACAAGACGTACAGAAAGTCCAGAGGAGGTTTGAGGAACTTGGACAATTATGTGAGGGGCAGGAAGATCAGTAACATTTTCAGAGATACTCCCAGTGCCCAAGGCAAGCACAGCAAGAAAGCTAAGAATAGAGGAATTTAATGAATGGCTAAGAACCTGGTGTCATGCTAAAGGGTATGAGCTGGTGGGGTGGGGAGGGACATGGGAGGACAGTAGTCTCTATGCCAAAGACAGACTACACTTGAGCAAGCAGGGGAAAGAACGTGTTGAAACAGTGGATAGCAGAGTACATAGAGGAAGCTGGGATTTTAAACTAGGAGCAGGGGGTGGCAAGTGGACAAGAGACATGCAGAGACCACAGGTTGGGAAGCCACATGAGCTTACCCCATAACAGTGACAAAAGACAAGGGCAAGTACTATTGGTGATGCTAGTAAAGGAGGGCAGGATGGGAGGGGAAGGTGGTCACTCTTAATGCTAGGAGCCTTGGAAGGAAAACGCAAACCTACAGGCACTCATGGCAGAGGAGAGGTGTACATTGCAGCCATCACAAAAACATGAACCACACAATACAATGACTGGGACCTGTCTGTACCAGTGTACAGGTTTTTCGTAGGGAAGGGGTGATTGGGAAAGGAGGGGTGCCACTATGTGAGGGAAGGACTGAAGTGTGTAAGGGAGGAAGGGGAGGAGGTGAGCACAGAGTCACTTTGGATGCAATTCCAGGATTCTAAGAATAGGAGACTCAGAATGGGAGTGGTATACAGGCCCACCCTCTCAGACAGAGGAGATAGACAAGGAACTAGCAGTACAGATCAGAAGGACCGCGAGAGATAATGTGGTGATTGTGGGGACTTCAACATGCGGGAGTGGACTGGAGTACCCCAACAACCAACAATAGAAGAGAGCAGGTACTGCTGGATGCCTTCCAGGACAGCTTCCTGATGCAAATGGTCAGTGAACCAACTAGGTTAATGATACCCCATCGACCTTGTGCTGGCAAATGGGAGTCTGTGAGGAACTTAGGGTGGAAGAATCACTGTCAGGGAGTGACCACACTCAGTATGGCTCACACTGGATATAAGCAACGAAGGAGTGGAATCTGGCACAAGGGTGCTGGACTCAGGAGGGCCAACTTTGGGAGGATGGAGAAGTGGTAAAGGGTACCTGGCCAAAATTCAACCTAGCATGGACACTAACCAGATGTGGAGCTCATAAAGCTGGGGATAGTGGAGGCAACCAGAACCTACTGCAAGGCCCAGAGCAAGAAGACTAGGGCTAAGAAACCGAGCTGGGTGAGCAAGGAGGATCTTGGAAAGGTAAGGAGGAAAGAGCTGCCTTTGGAGGTACAAGAAAACAGGGAGGGGAGGACAGGAGGAGTACCTGAAGGAATCTAAGGAGGTGACTCGGGCAGTAAGGGAGCCAAGGCGCCCACGGAGCTCAGGCTGGCACAAGGCATTAAGATGGGTGAGAAGAACTTCTTTGGGTACATCGGGGAGAAAAGTAAATGTAAGGACAATAGTAAGGATTAGGAAGGAGGGGGGTTGAGTGGAAGCAGGGGCGATAAGGCAGAAGCTAAATGATTACTTCTGCTCTGTATTTACTAAGGAGAAGAGGGGTGACACCCAAGGGAGAGGAACAGCAGAAACAGGGTGGGGGTGACAGATAGGGAATTCATGGAGGGCAGATTCTGGAGGGTTTGAGGGCACTGAGAGTGGACAAGGTGCCAGGTGCCAGAGCCCATATGGCATCCCACCCCAGAGTATTGAAGGAGCTGGCAGAAGTCCCTGAGGACCTTTGGCAGAACCTAGTTAATGCCTCACTACACTTGGGGTGTGTACCTCAGGATTGGAGGATGGCTCATGTGGTGCCCTCCACGAGAGTGGCCCCAAGGATGAACCGGTAACTACAGACCAGTGAGCCTCACATCCATCGTGGGTAAGCTGATGGAGACTATCCTCAAGGAGAGACAGCATGGCTTCATATGGGCAGATCCTGCCAAACCAACCTGGTGGAGTTCTATGACTGGGAACTAGGCAACTGGACAGGGGCCATGCAGTGGATGTCCTGTATCTGGACTTCAGTAAGGCATTTGACCCAGTGCCACAAGGGAGGCTGGGAAGTAAGTCAGAAGGCACAGGGGCAGGTGCAAAGCTGGTGAGATGGGTAGGGAACTGGCTTCAGGGAAGGCAACAGAAGGTGCTGATGGGTGGGGCTCTTTCATCTCCAAGGTGGTGTGGGTGGTGTTCCACAGGGCTCGGTGTTGGGACCAGTGTTGTTTGGGATATTCATTGCAGACATATCAGCTGGACATCAAGAGTAAGATCAGTCTGTTTGTTGATGACACCAAGATGGAGCGGTGGTGGATGACCTAGGGGATGGCAGGGGTTGCAGGATGATCTGGAAACCTGGTCAGACACCTGGCAACTGGGGTTAAATGCCAAAAAGTGCAAGGTGCTGCATTTGGGGTGAAGAACCAAGGAGGAGTTACCAGCTGGGGAGTGCAGCTAGCCAAGACAGGAGGAGAAGGATCTGGGGGTGCTCATTACAGGGTCAATGCACAACTCTGCACAATGTAGGAAGAGCAACTGCAAAGGCCAACAAAATGCTGGGTTGCATTGCAAGGGGTCATCGAGGGGAGGTGATTCTGCCACTGTATAGGTTATTAGTTAGACACATCTGGAGTACTGCAGGCAGTACTGGTGCCCGTATCTGAAGAGGGACATTAAGTTACTGGTGGTGGTGCAGCGCAGGGAGACAAAGATGATCAAGGGGCTGGGGGACTTGCCATATGAGAGGAGGCTCAGGGAGCTGAACATGTACTCGCTAGAGGAGAGGAGGACGGGGGCATGATTGAAACCTTTAAGTACATGAAAGGAATAAACAAGACTGGTACAGAGGCTGTTCAAAGTAAGGGAGGGAGGGACACCCAGGCCATGATATGAGGCTGGAGGAGGAAGGTTCAGGAGGGAGATGAGGAGACACTTTTTACAGAGGGTGGTAGCTGGGTGGAATGCGTTACAGAAGTGGTATCCAGTAGAACAGTGGACTACTTCAAAGGGGCTGGGACAGGGCAAGGGGAGGGTCAATGGAGGGGAAGGGTGGGAGGGAGGGGTAGCTGCACATTCAAGTAGACTTGATAGACCTCTAGGCCTTTATCTGCTGGCAAATTTCATATGTTCGTATGCTACACTGCATCTCCACATAAAAGCCTGCAGCTCCACTCCCTAGCACTTGCCCTGATTCAATTACACTGGACCACCCTGGTTTTAAAAAGTGGTGGCAGCCGGCCCACAGGCATAGCCAGTTGGATTCCGCTTCACGCCCAGAGACCCAGGTTCGAGGAACGGACTCAGGTGCTGGAGGGTCGGCCGAAGAGAAGGCTTGAGCGTCGGCTGACGGTCGCCTTCTCGGGGAGGGCGGGATGGCGACCATTGCTTGTCGATTTCTGCATGAGGCTGGGGCACAGCAATGCATGGGGTCCCACTCACCAAGGAGGCGCAGTGAACGCTGGCATCTGCTTCCACATTGTGGCACACACGCCCCTGGGGAGCAACGGGAAAAGAGCCCCTTAGCCGACCGGATGACGGTCACCAGCTCCCACAGCCGTGAGGCTGAGGACAGTGCATGCACCATCCCCAGCAGCACCCGAAGATTGCAGATTGGTCGCCCCCACCGCACCAACCTCTTCGAAGGAGGGGGACCCACCTGACTAAGGGTTATGTCCAGGGTCACCGGGGCTGCTATATGGGGTGAAGAGGTGGCTGCTCCGAGGCAGTGTGGCTTGGAGGCGTGGGTGGCCTGAAGGGAGGCTGGCCCGAAGCTGGGAGGGAGCAAAAAAAAAAAAAAAAAGTGGCGGCAGTGCTAAGTGAATGGCCCAGGCATGCCTTGTTGTGTGGTTCATTTCAATTGGTAAGTCCTGGGAGAAGGCGGTGATGGAGCTGGGGTGCAGTGGGAGACCTGTAAGGGGCCCAAAGGGCCACACAGGAGTCAGGTGCATAAATACCAAGTTAAAATAAACTTTGCCCAGTCACCATCTACAGGCTTAGTCTTTAACATCAATACATGACACATGCACTGCTGACATTGCTGTTTGCTACATGCACTGCCACTGCTGTGTTGTGACGTGTTCTGCTGCCACAGTGCTATGCCTCTTGCATTGCTGACACAGCATTCAAGGGAGGGACCGCACTATGCTGTGTCATATGCAGTGCCGTTATTGCACTGGTGCCTACAGTGTATGACTTTGGACACAGAGTTCTAGGAAACAATGCACTGAACTATGCCTCATGTACAGCTGTTGCTGCACTGTGACGTGCATTACCATCATGCTAAGGGTGGTGCCACATGCCCTACTGCCACTGCTCTTTGCAACATGCACTGCCACTGCTGCACTATGCAACATGCATTGCTCTCATCATGTTCAAGGAAGTGACTGTAGTGTGCCATGTGTATGGTTGTAAGTGTACTGTGACACATGCACTTCCGCCACTGTACTTTGTCACGCACTACTGCCACTGTGCTGGGCCATGTGCATGTCTGACACAGGGTCAAGGAGTGACTGCACTGTACCATGTGCACTGCCTCCATTGCACTAAGGGCCTGTGTTGGATTCTGAACAAAGGGTTCAAAGCACGAAATGCACTCGTCATGTGTATGGTGGTTACTGCACCTTGCCTCATACACTGCCACCACTGCACTTTGCCACATGCACTGTTGCTGCTGGGCTGTGATCGTGTACAGCTGCCACTGTGCTGTGCCACATGCACTACCAACACAGGGTCCATCCCTATGTGAAGTAGCTGGTCTGTGAGCAACAAGGATATGAAAGGATGGGTAGCACTCGGTGTGTAATTTGCAAAGTTTGTACTCAGCAAGTAGACATAAATTACACCTGCGATGCAGATCAAGGGTGAAACACAGCAGCAACCAGCTAGCCTAGCTAATCCCCCAGCGCCCCGACTCTGAACAAGCCTTCCTCAGAGGGTGTTAGCTAGGCTAGCTGGTTGCTGCTGTCTGTTTCATCTTTAGATCTATATTGTGCAGTGTAATTTTCATCTATCTGGTGAGTAAAAACATTCGCCAAATAACACATCAAGAGGTGTTGCTCTATCCTTTTCACATTTGTGTTTGGGCTGGCCAACGGCCAGGAGAGTGCAAACACCCCACCCACAGGAGCTGTTACAGACGCCCCTCTTGGGCGGCAAGGATAGTCAGCTGCAGGTGGGGAGAGGCTGGTCTGGGCGATGGGGGTAGTTCAACTCCAGGGATGGTGCCTGTGTGCAGGATGCTTTTCTGTCCACTGGAGTCAGTTACCCAGTCTGAGGGTTCATGGGCGTAAGACTTGTGCTGGGGAGAGTCAGAATATATAACCACGGCCAAGAGGGATCAAGCATGGTCCTCTGTGGGCTGGCAACCTTGACATGGTACAGAAGGAAAGTCAGTCAATGATATTGTTGCTAAAGGCCAGGAATTTCTGCCTGTTTTTGGACTAAAGGGTTTCTAAACCATTATTAGCTACATCATCATAATCTATATTTATCTGCTGTGGAATTTTGGTCATCAATGTGTTGAAAACCACTGTAACCCCTAGGTGGGCTATCCCAAGGGCTACTACCCTGCCTGCTTGGCTAGTAGCAGGTTAAGAGGCCTGAGTTCTGAAGCAGGTGCCTCCACCTGGAGGTCAGGGTTGGTAGTGTTCAAGCTAACCTGGGCACAGCCCTCCGGGACACTGTAACTCCCTCTTTCCTTACTAGTGGCGGAACAATACACAATAATCGCTTTCACAATACCCCTGATACACCACACAAGTACCCACACTGTTTGCACTTACCACCAGGCTCTCCTCTGGCCTGGTCCTGGGGCCCCTGTAAACAAGGTTATACACAGCAAATAACAGCAATACAGTACTCTTGCAGAAACTGGAACCATAGTCAGGATAAATGCAAAAAAAGAGTCAGATCTGATTTATTTAAGGGACATGAACAAGGGAGGGCGTAATCAGTTTAATTTGCTTAAAGGCAGTATCAGTCAAACAGTTATGCATACACATCAGGGTCCATAAACAGTCACACACTCTGGGTACCCAGATGGAGAATGGTGGGCTAGCCAGGAATGCTGCAGCTGGTTGGGGCCCTGTGATGGAAGAAAACAACATGGACAACACACACTATTTGTAATCCGGACCAGATGGCTCAGTTCGTGAAAAGAAACAACAGGACAATCAGATGACACACTTTTAGATTAGTGTTGTTGCAGAGAGCTGCCCTGATTATTACTCACGATACCCAAGACTGGACACAGGTTAGACGAAAAACTGAGACTGCAGGTGGTTGATCTGGAGTACCAGGAGAAGCAGGGCCCACCACGGTTCACTGAGGCATTGTTCCTGTTCAAGCGGGAGCAGGGGCTGATCCCCAGGCAGGTCTCTTGTCGATGGCTTTCTCTGTGCAGCGGGTAGTCTGGTTGGGCCAGTTTGGCATGGCCCAGGCCAAATGGAGACAATTTGGGTTACAGTCCATTTTGGACTGGGTACAACTTCCAGCAAGCAGAACACAGTTCACACAGTAGGGAACCATATCACGACCCACTTTCAATACACAGCACATTTACATTTAAGGAAATTCTACTGTACCAGGCAAACTGCTCTCCGGTCATGATATAAAGTCTCTCTGCACAAACCGGGATTTAAAGCAGCTGGAAATCCTGACAGGCCAATCGCATTCAGCAAAATCTTCGGTCCTCTTCAGGTATGAGCCTGGTAAAAATCAGTGGCTTACCGTTCTCACAAACCTGGAATTAGTCCAAAATAATTCTCTTCTCTCCCTCTCAGGGCAGCAGGCAGGCATGCGGGCCAAAAACTCAGGCCTTTCCACAGAGACTGTACTGAGCTCTTGCTTCTTCAGCTCCCAACTTAGATCTGATTCAAACTGCAGCAAGCCTGGGAATTCTCACCAAGATCCAAAAGGTTCGGTTGGCTGATTCATCTGTCAGTCACAACAGGAGCTCCCACTTCAGGTGCAAAAAGGCGTCAAAAGCCCAAAACTACAATTCCTACAGATTCTGACTCCAGACAGCTCCTGTAGTCCATTTAGGTCCCACCAGTACTGACTGGTCCAATTCGCAGTCCCGGGCCAAAGTGGTGGGGACAAACAAAACACTCCCTGCTGCAAAGAAGGCAGGTTAGACAAACTACATTATCATTATCACTCTAAATGATTTTCAGCAAATAGTTACATCTTTCAACAGAGCTCCCTCTCAGATTACTTATGACTGCAATCCAGGCAGCTCTTAAAGAGACAGTACAAAGAGGCTATTCAGGCACTCTCTGGCAATCACATTTAAACTGCTAAAGCATGGGACACCAGCCTGGCAGTGAGCATTTAAGCAAGCTTAAGGAAGACTTTTAGGAACCCCCATTTGTAGGGGGTTACACTACATTTGCAATAAGTTTGTTGCAGAGTCATATATTATGCATTACTGTTATACAGTACTCAAGTAAGCAATAAGACCAGAAAGGGGTGAGGTGAGCGGCTAGTCCGTGGGCAAGAATGGTGGTTGGTGGGTTTGAAGGGCTTCCAGTGGTTCTAAACATGAGTATCAACAACTTTCATTTTAGGAGTGCCTCCATCAGTCTCCTACAGGCAATATTTAGTTACATTTTCTCCTGTACCAAAATTTTCCTGCCCATTCCTGACAGCGTGGGCCTAAAGGACCCTTCAGCTGATATGCCTGAATTAATCTGGATGGTGAACATCTGGTTTATTCCCAGTAGAACCTCCCTATAGGCAAACAGGTGGTGGAGTAACTGTATATATTTATCCCACTGAAGTATTTGACATTTTTTATTATGGAATTTTGCTTCTACTTAGAAGCATTTTGTATCAACTTAGAAACACGTGCATTTACAGTATACTTTACTTTTTAAGCTAGGGCTGCATGGACTCCTAGTATCAGTGGATTCACCCTGGTTTAGAGTGTTATTTTTCCCTGTATCATTAATCCTATGACATAATTTGAAATTACCATTCATTGAAAACTGAAAACAATTTTAGAAAACAAAGCTTTTTCTTACTGCTTAAAATAGCGTGTTTCTAATTCTTTGAAAACAAAAGTTGCCTCATGCTACAAATGATTATAACTGGATTAGCAGAACTCTGAAACAGTACATTTGCAGATAAAACATCCTGATCTCTGTGCTGCTTTTGTATAACATAACTAGAATTGCATACAGTACGTTACCTGAATACTTTTTTATTCAGCTTTTGCCCCTACCATTGCCTGTTCCTCTCTTCTGGCATATGGGAAAAATAACACTAAGCCAGGGTGAGCAGTAGATTCCCTGCACATACTGTTCAACTGTCCCCAATTATGAGTGAAATCCTCCTTTTACCCCTTCAAAGTGCTCTGTCCATCATCCATCCAACATGCACAAGGGCTGCCAATAGGAAAAGAGTTGTAAATTCAGACTTTAAAACAGAAATTCATACTATTCTAAGATGTTAAATCAACGTAACACCCCTCCCCATTTGGGGCTTACCTTGAGGGCTATGGCCCATCACTGCCTCGTGGTGCCCCGTTAAGTAGCTCCAGTAGGATTCGGCCATTGGCACCTGTTTTGGTTTCGCAGCTGCAGCTACCATAATCCTGTTCCCGACCCCGTGGCAAGAAGGGGCCAAAGTCCAAAGTTGTTTCCGTGACCGGGTGCTTGGGGAGCATGATGACCAGTCCAGGGAGCTGCTGAGAATCAAACCAGCAAAAGTAATAAAAGATGGCCATGACGCACCATATCGCATGTGCAGGCCATAACTCTTAAATGAGCCACACACCTCCATTACTTAGCAGCCACAAAAGAGGCGCAAAGGGTGGGCGATATGTTTGGGAGCCCAGGTGAGCTAAAGAGGGGTCCCGCAAAATAATTAAAGGTGTCCTGGCTCCCACTGGCCAAGCGGAGCCAGGACAAATAAATGTTAGCCCCTGAATGGGTTCTTGTTTAAAGTTATAGGCTGTGTGTGCTGGGCAATAATGTAAACAATAATGGTGGCCTCCTAAGGACTCCTGAAGAAAGAGGCCGCTGAGAAACATCAGATGGTATCATAATTGTCTGGGAATCCACCAGCCAATCAGCTTGGGACTTAAAAAGTGATAAAAGGGATGGAAAGCTCAGCCAGAGGAGAGACTCCAGAGAGTCAAGGGAGAGTAAGCAGAAGAGACTGCTGAGGACTACCCAGCCCAAAGGCCTGTTATGCCCAACGGCCCTTACTGCCTCAAAGGTTAAATGAGAGGCAGAGTGCCTGCAAAACAAAGAGGTAACAAGGAATAAAGACTGAGTTGCTGACTAATTGCCCTGAGCAAGATTTGAACCTGCTGTGGTGAGTTTTGACTTATGACTGTTTGCCTGCACAGCTAAGAAAGTGCAGCCTGAAACTAGAGATTGCGAGTTTGCAACACAGAGTAAAGATATATATATATATATTTGTTTGAAACTCAGCTTTATTCAGAATCTGATCACCACAGCAATACAGATTTTAAGCAGTTAATGTCAGTTCTAATACAGAAGTATTGAACCGTTTGGTTGATTATATCAAATTGTTAGTTATATTATACATGTTATTAGCTGCAGTATATCACCTGTTACCATACAATTCTGGTTTTGTCACCACCAAATTATACACAAGTAAAATTTAATAATATGAAACCTTGTATTATCTAAAGAGGCCTCAAAACAGAGTAAAGATATTTTGCTGCAGAAAGTAAAGAAATCTTGCTGCAGAGTGAAGAGATGTTGCAGAAAGAGTGAAGTGACTGAGTGTCCAGTGGCAGCCCCCCCACCCCCGTTTGTGGAGCAAGAGTGTTTTGAGACTGCTTAACCGCTGCTAGCCAGAGAAGTTGTGAGTGCTGGGCTAAAGACTGAGCCAGAGCCTAGCTGCAAGTGTGTTGTTAGAAGTTGTGTGCAAACAGTAAGTCTAGGGACACCCAGCCTAACCAGTACCCAGACTAACAAGGAAATCGCCAGAGAACAAGACGTCGAGAGGCCTGTCAGGTGAACACTGCATACAAAGGCCCCAGTGGCGAAGTTTGGAAAGGCCTGACAGATGAAGCCAAGCATCTTCAACCCCTTCAGCCACTGTCTGCCTGTTTGTATCTGGCTGCTGTGGTGCACCACCAACTGTGATACCAGAATGGTACTGATGGAAACAGACCTGTTAAGACCCCCTCCATCAAACCGTAAGTATCTCTGGGCTGCAGCTCAGATAAGTTCTTACATCAGCTGGTTAGAACAAGGGGTTAGGTCCTGGGCAGGACTCTGTAAGCACCGAACTAAGCCCATGCAGAGCATTCAAAAGGTTTTTGTATTTGGAAAGTACTGAGCCCCAATGCAAGTACTCCAGCTTGAGCCAATAGACTGGTTTCTCCACAGCACCCCAGTGTGGTACCTACCTCTAGAGACTATCTCCTATATGGGGAAAAGTTGAGTGCACCCGCAGGTGGAAGGTGGGACTGTGTGGGGTAATATTGCTTGCTACAATTGCTGTTGTTATTCTCCCTTTTCCCCTCCTATAATAAAGTTGTAGTTAAGTCACTGTTACAAATCTCATGTTACTGGTCATTGCAAAGTGGGTCCTGTTACTGTGGGTGGGGAACTGCCTATAGGGGCAGCTACTGCATTTTCCTGGGGTGGTAACCTGCAGTTTGTCCACAGGTACCCCACATCACCACCCAGGTGGAGGCATCACATCATTTGTTCATCCAGGTATTTCATTCATCAGTGAACCTAGGCTGTCCCCTTGGTGGTGGGAACAGTGTGGACCCTGGAACAGCCAAGGTGAGTCAAGGGGCCGTGACAAAGTGGAGGCACGCTGGGATTTCTGCCCCCAAGTGGCCACCCACATACTGGTTTCAAAAGATTTTGGTGTAACCCCTCCCCAAAAGTGTGAAAGTCACAGGGATCCCCCAAAGCACTGAGAGTGCTACCATTCTAGAGATACTAGAAAGTGTGCCTGGCTTGGCAATGCTGAAAGTGCATGTTATGAAGTATGATCATGCCAATCAGAGTACCTCTGCTCTAACAGTAAGTGATTTGGAGATAGATAGGAGCAAACTGCCTCCACCATCCAGCCAGAAGTGTCTGAGAGTGTATGGAAGCTGTTTGGCAAGGAGAGCAGTCCACCATCTGACCCCCTTAAGAACATAAGAATTTTACTGACAGAAGGCGACCATGCGGTTCATCTAGTCTGCCTGGGTATGCTGCCCTCCCACTATCAATTTGTCTTGCTAAGGTGACTATACTGTCTATCAAATGCCTGTTTGAATTCACTGACCGTCTTGGCTGCCATTACTTCCAGTGGCAGGCTCATACCTCTCAACCTCTTGCCTCTTGAATCAGGGATAAGGCTTAAAAAATCAGGGACAAAGACCCAAAATCAGGGACACATCTTAAGAATTGATACTATTCATTCAGAATGCCAATAGAATAAGAGGATGTGTGTTAAGATGTATTTTATGAAGAAGAACAAATCTGAATCTTTAAGGTTTGACATTATTTTGTGATTTAATCCCAACTCTTCTGTCACAAAACACAAGTTTTATGAGGGACAGAGGAAAATTATGAGGCAAAATCAGGGACATCCTGAAAATCAGGGACAGTTGAGAGGTATGGGCATGCTGTTCCAAGGGTCCACCACCCTCTCTGTGAAAAAGTACTTTCTAACATTTGTTTTGAATTTACCTCCCACCAGGCGCCTGTTGTGTCCTCTAGTACGTGCAGCCCTGTTTTCCCAGAAGAGGTTCCTGGTTTGTACTGTGTTAATCCCTTTAACAAATGTAAATGTCTCAATCATGCCTCCTCTGTTCCTCCTCTGCTCGAGGGAGAATAAATTCAGCTGGCTGAGCCTAGCTTCACACGCTTCGTGGTGCAGACCCTGCACCATTTTTGGTGGCATGTCTCTGCACGATTTCCTGACGGTCTATGTCCTTTTTTAGGCGAGGTCTCAGAACTGCACACAGTAGTCCAAGTGAGGACTCACCAGGGACCTGTACAGTGGGAGGATTGCATCACACTTCCTACTAGTACCCTACCAATACATCCAAGGATGCTGCTTGCCTTTAGTGCCGCTTTTCACATTGCTTCCCTACCTTTAAATAGTTGACATCATGACACCAAGATCCCGTTCCAGCTTTGTTTCTTCTAGTAGCTGCCCCTCAGTACAAACTTCATGCATGGGTTCCTTCTACCCAACTGCATGACTTTACATTTTGGTGTTGAATCTCAACTGCCAGTTCCTGGACCATTCCTCTAGCATCCTGAGATCTGCCTCCATTTCTGCCATCCCTACCTGTGTGTCCAGCCTGTTGCAGAGCCTCGTATAGTCTGCAAAGAGGCAGATTTTCCTTTCAGTTCTTCAGCGATGTAAGCTGATTGATATGTTGAAAGGACAGGGCCTAGTACTGACCCCCGCAGCATGCCACTTGACACCTTCCCTCTTGGGACAAGGTGCCATTTACCATAATCCTGTGTGCCCTGCCTTGCAGCCAGCCTGTGATCCTTTAACTACTTTGTGAACGATGCCAGCTTGCACCACAGCCTTCTCACGTGGGACTGTATCAAAGGCTTTACTAAAGTCCAGATACACCATGTCCACTGCTGACTCGGTCTACTTTTCTTGTAACCCAGTCGAAGAATTCTATCAAATGTGTTTGGCATGAGCATCCTAATGTGAAGCCATGCTGCTTTGGGTCAAGTCACCACTTGCTTTCAGGAAGTTCATTACCTTTTCCTTGAGCAGTGTCTCCATTATTTTACCCACCACTGAGGTCAGACTTACTGGGAGGTAGTTTTCTGCTACCACTCTTGTGCAATGGCACAACCATGGCCCTTTTCCAGTCTTGTGATACTATCCCTGTTCCACTGAACTATTAAACAGTTCAGCAAGTGGGGCAGCAAGTTCATCCCTAAGTTATTTTACAATTCTTGGGTGTATTCGTCAGGGCCATTGCCTTGTCCACCCTTATTTTAGACAACTCCACAAGGACCCTTTCTTTAGTAAAGGGGATATGTCAGGTCCCCTGATATGGGGAAGTGTCCTGGCTGATGCTGGACCATTACCAATGTCTTCTTGTGTGAAGACCAAGCAGAAGAATTTGTTGAGAACTTCTGCCTTGTATTTGTCATTTTCCACCAGGTGTCCTTCCTTGGTTGCTAGCCATCATCACAGAATCATCATAGAACTTGTCGGCAGAAAAGGATCCCAAGGCCCATCAGTCTGCCCCTTCTCCCCCTGTTAAGCTATCCACCTCCTCCTTGAGTGCCACCGCCTCCCCAGTAACCCTTTATGCCTATCCCAAGCCTTCTTGAAACCCGACACTGTCTCTACTCCCATAACCTCCTCTGGAAGCCCGTTCCGGCATCCACCACCTTCTCTGTAAAGAATCGCCCTCTCACATTGCCTCTGAAGTGTCCCCCTGCAGTCTCAGGCCATGCCGCATTGTAATGGTGTCCTTCATCTGGAATAAGCACCCGGGTCTGGTTTGTTTATCCCTTGATGTATCTGAAGGTCTCTATCATGTTCTCCTCTCCCTTCTGGTCTCCAGTGTGTATAGCTCCAGCTCATTGCATCTCTGTTCATAAGGTTTGCCCTTCATCCCTAGCACCATCTTGGTCGCTCTTCTCTGAACCCTTTTAATCCACAACCACAACTGTACCTTCCCTTTGTTCTGCTAAATTCACTCTCTCTCTCTCTCTCACTCTCACCTACATCTCTGCTAACCCTCTCCCACCTATTCTATGGTTTTGCTTCACTGACTCCCCACTAGCTCTCTGTCTCCAGCCACCCCGCCCCTGTCTGCTCCCTCCCTCCATATAGCCTAACACTCTCCCATCTCCTTCACAGCTCTGAGGCCCCTGACTGGGCTTTTGCCTCTCCCGATAGTGCGGCTTTGCTTCTCCTGCCACCACTCCTCCTCGCACCTGAATCTCACCACTGCTCAGAAAGCGGCTGCTTCTCTGGGACTCCAGCACTACTGGGAATCCCACCGGTGCTTGGTGCTGGCTCTCCACCACTCAGCCTATCACTCACCCTATCTCGACAGTTACCCATATACTCTGAGAATGTCACATGACCTAAGTGTCCGATTTCCTATTAGGTTATATTTTCCTGCCACTAGAGGCCTCAGCTCCCTTACTTGGGCTACCCTCATTTTACTGAGGAAGATTGCCTCTGTAAATCAGGTGCTATCGCATTTCTGGAAGCCGTGGAAATGACCTCCAGCGCACCTCCTGGCGCTGATACTGATAACCTTCATGCCTTATTTACTCTAAAGCTGCCGTGAAACCGCTATGTTCTCAACTCAAGGATTAATGGCAATCTGCACTACACCCCTGGCTGTGTCACTGGCACATTTGACACCTCAGTCCCAGTATTAAGCCCATCTGGTTGGCTCCAATTAAAACTTCAGAAATGGCTAATCACCTGCTCCAACCATAACGTATCTACATCTGACCATTCCCCTAACCTCTCCATTCAGCACAAGAAAAGAAAAATACTGCACTGTCTCAAAGGAAGAGCAAACTCAGTTACAGGCTTATAAAAGCATACCTTCTTCGACTCATCCTTGTGCTCCTGCTAATATCAGGCAACATACACCCTAACCCCAGCCCAGTGGGGAACCTATACCAAATACTACAAAACAGCTGGGAACTTAACAATGGCTTCCATCAATATCTGCAGCTTGATCAAAAGTTTGATGACCTTCAAGTCTGGGTCACATAGCACAACCTGGACGCTTCTTCTCAGTTGTTGAGATGTGGCTCATGCCAAAAATCCTGGATACTGCTGTCCTGATACCTGGATACACCTATTCAGGCATGACTGGGTTACTAAAGAGGAGTGGCTGTGTCATATTCTCAAGGACACAATTAAGGGTATGCCCTTCCTCTACCCCACCTAGGCAGTGCCACACAGATTCTCCCCATAAAAATTTTGCTGGGGCACATAACAAGGCACTTACTATCCTCTCAGTATATATCCCTAGGAGAGCAATCCATGGGGTTCAACAAGGTCATGGAGCTCATAAGAACTCAACACCTGTTTCTGAAACTATCACCTTGGGTGATTTCAATGGCTTCATTTGGAAAGGTACCTTTAGAGGAGTTTGTAGTGCAGCTGAGTGTTTCTAGGGGGTTCTGCTGGTGTAGCTGATTGTCCCTGGAGGTCAGGAGGGGCCCAACCCCCACCCCACACATCCCCAGTGCATCATGTCCTTTATACCATTAGCCTGTGACATCATATAGTACCAGCAGACTGCATACACACTGTTAGCCATCTCACTGCAGTACACAACACAGCCACTCACCACACCCTGACATAAATTAAGTACAGACTTTACTGTGAGCTGCTGAGTAGGTGAGGTCATGAGGTAACACAGTACAGCCTGATAGCCAGGAGTGCAAGGAAGGTGTGCAGAAAAGAAAGAACCAATCTTAAAGGGTCTGTGATCACCAAATGTGTCTGGGCTCCTCTGGGATCAAGGTACTGAGTCTTCTGAACTGTGTAGGAAAATACTGGATCTTTGGGTGAAATTGAGGTACTATGGCTCTGTGATTTTGGGGTTGTTCAAATGAAATCAAGGTAATGTGATTCTAGAAGTGTTACTGGGAGTGTTATCTGTAACTTTGGGAACCGAGGCAGATTACTGTGGGATCAAGGAACTATGACTCTGGGGACTTAGGGCTGAGTAAGCAGAATCAAGGTACAGGGAATCTAGTACTGTGAGAAGGAAATCTGGGAATTCGAAGCTGATTGGGTAATAATTGTGACTGTTATACAATTGTAATAATAAAGAGGGCCAGGGCAGCATCACAGAAGGAAAATGGCGCAGGACAGGGAAGAATGTGCTAAAGGGGATATGGCAACTTGTGGGGTGGTTGGGGACAACAGAAAGGTAGGTGGGCCAGGGGCAGCACGGCACCTGGAGGCCAACACAGGTAGAATAACTGTGGGTAGGGAGTAGGGGGGGCACAAAGGAGCGAGAGAGAACAGATACAGGAAAATGATTGGGGACATCGTGGAAAGGATAGGAAAGGGTGATGCACTGGGGAGGGACAGTGGCAGCATAAGAGAGGGGGATCGGTGGTGGGAGGCAGTAGTGGATACGGAAGAAGGAGGAGGATCATGGGGTGTAATAACTGTGGAGCAGCCATATTCATGGGCACCCTGTGGAGGCTGGGGAGTGCCCAGTTTGTCAAAGGCTGGGAGGCTGGGGATGAGATTTTAAGGTCAAGAGAGGAAATGTTTTGGACAGAGCGAGAAGAAGAAATGGGAAGCACAGACTGTGACCGGGTAAACAGAAAAGGGACAGGGTAGGGACTGGAAACGGAGAGAACAATACACACTGGGGACAAAGGGGAGATACAAGTATGGAGATAGGGGCCAAAAGAACAGGGACCAGAGTTACTGCACATAGGCACACAATAGGCTCAAACAGGTACTGGCCATTGATGGGAATGACGGATGGAGGAAGGTCCTGTGGAAGAACAGACCTGTGAAACAGAGAGAAATGGGACAGAGAGAGGGGTGAGAAGGAAAAGAGGCTAATGTGTGTCAAGATAGAATGAGCATAGGAGGAGTACTGGACGAGGGTAGTATAACAGGGCAAGAGGTGGAACATGTGCAGGAGGAAGAAGGAGTTGGGACAGGGAGGGAAGGGAGGATGGGAGGGTGACGGGAGAAAGGGGTGGGATCTTAGTGTTAGGGGACTCAATACTGAGAGGGGTCAGGTGGGGTAGCAAGGAGACAGGCATAGTTGGGTCTGGGTGGAAGCTATGCCAGGAATGAAGGCAGAAAGGGCGGGCAATCAGTACTAAAATATGCCAGAAAGGGCAGGGAAAACCCACATCTAATTCTGCACCTGAGGACGAATGACCTGGCTGATGGGACTGTAGATGAGGTGAAGAGGAGGTTTGAGGATTTAGGTACAGTTTGAGGGACAGGAAAGTACAGTTACATAAGAACTTACCGGTAACAGTAGATCTTTGAGAGAGGCTCTTGCAGGTAATTACATATAGGACTGGACGCCGGCAGGCGGCAAGACCCCACTGAAAAATTCCTAGCTAGCAGTCCTGGTGAGGGACCGCCCCCACGTCAGGTGACCACATCAGGAGACGCTGCATAAAGGGGCGGTCCCGGATGCCTGCCTCCAGTTCTTTCCCACCATAGCGAAGAGGCCGGACGAGAAGGGAGTGGATGTTTCCCTAAATGGAAAGGAGCTGAAAAAGCCTAGGGGGATGGAGGCGGCGGGAAGGTATTACCTGCAAGAGCCTCTCTCGAGATCTACTGTTACGGTAAGTTCTTATGTAACTGTACTATCTTACGTCGAGAGGCTCTTGCAGTAGGTAATTACATATAGGACTGAATCCCAAGCAGTCTGGAACAAAGAAAAGGCATCGGGAGGAGCAAAACTACTCCAAGAAGTAATTATAGCCGTGCAAGCCTCAAGCCCGAAGCCTGCTCTAAGGGAGAGGCAATATCCAAACTGTAGTGTTTCAGAAAGGTATGGACGGAAGTCCAGGTGTGGCAACGCAGATGTCTGCTGCAGACACATTCTTGAAACAAGCCACAGAGGCAGCTACTCCTCTTGTGGAGTGGCCTCTGACTTGACCTGGAGGGTCTTGTGGTATTTGTCATAACAGAAAGTGATGCAATGAGCCAACCACTTAGACAGGCATTGCTTGGAAACAGCATTGCCTTCCTTTGTGAGCAATAGAGACGAACAACTGATCAGTCTTTCTGAGATCCTTCGTCCTGTTGGTGTAGTATCTCAGAATCCGTGAACATCCATAGTATGGAGTAAATATTCCCTTGATTAGAGTACTGCGAAAAAGGCAGGTAGCTCTATGGACTGATTTAAGGTAGACTCTGTTACTACTTTAGGTAGAAATTTAGGATTCGATGGAAGAGCAACTTGTTCCTTGTGAAAATCAAGTAGGATTTACACATAAGGGCCTGAGCTCGGAAATTCTTTCAGCCAAGTAATGGCTACCAAGAAGAGCATCTTCCACGAAAGAAACATCAAATCTGAAGAAGCTGCAGGTTCGAAGGGAGGAAGGGTAAGTTTTCAAGAACAAAATTCAAGTCCCAAGGGGGGAGGAGTGAGGATGGAAGGGCCTCAGATGGAGAACCCTCTGAGAAAGGTCTTGGAGACCTCCAGTTGAGCAAAAGCCTTGTTTGCGAAGGGAACATGATAGGCCAAAATGGCCGCCATGTGTACCTTCAAAGAGGAATGGCTGAGACCCAGGTTGAACAGATGACGTAGATACTCCAGCAGAAGCCCGCTGAACAGGAGAAAGGTTCCATTGCTTGGAAGCAGCCCAAATAGTGAATCTTTCCACTTCATGACATAATTGGATCTGGTGGAGGGTTTTCTGGCCTCCACTAAAATCTCCCACTTTGGGAGACACTCCAAATGGGATTGGGCTAGGTCTGCAGGAGCTATGCACGCAGTTGAAGGGATTTGAGGCCTGGATGGACCAGAGTCCCCTGATCCTGGGTCAACAAACCTCGAGATAGAGGAAGAGAAGGATCCTCTGAATATTGTTGTAGAAGAGAGAACCAGATTTGCCTCTGAGCCAGAAAGGAGCTGATCAGAATCATTCTCGCTCCTTCTGAAGCTAGTTTCTGCAAAACTCGTGGGATAAGAGGAATTGGGGAAAGGCATAGACAAATCTGTCCTTCCAGTCTAGAGACAGAACGTCAGCTCCAGAAAACGCGCTTGCTCTGGAACGAGCGAGCAGAAGGTGGGAGTTTTATGCTTAGGGGGATGCAACAGGTTGACCTGTGGTGTTCCCCAAAGTTGGAAGATATTGTCTAGGACCCCTTGGTCCAGTTCCCACTGTGAGTCAGAGCAGAAGAGCAACTTAGCTTGAATGCCAGGGTGTTGTTGACTCCTGGAACATGAATCGCCGTGAGGTGAAGGTCGTGTTGTGTTGCCCAGTCCCAAACCCTCATTGCCTCCCTGCATAGAGGGTAGGACTGAGTCCCTCCCGCTTGTTGATGTACCACACCACGCACATATTGTCCTGGCCTGGACGGCAAGGTGGCGGGAAGGATGTATTGGTGAAGGGCTTGGAAAGCTTACAGCAGTGCCCAAAGCTCGAGCACACTGATGTGGAGAGCATGTTCTATCCTGGACCAGGAGCCCTAGGTCCGATGAGGGCCTAGATGGGTCCCAACCTCGCCTGAAGGCGCCCTGTAGTTAGAGTCTGAGAGGGGGAGGATGAAAGAAAGGAACCCCCTCAAACAGGTTCTCGAACCATTCATCATTGTAAGTCTCGTTATCATTGGCGAGGAGATCAGAACTGAGTGATCTAGGTCGTCCACTAGCTGATCCCACTGAGAGCATAGAGTCCACTGAGAGATCCCTCATGTGGAGTCGAGCAGGGACCATGCAGCACGCCATGAGCCCTAGAAGGCGAGGGACCGGCCCTTGCCGAGACTATCCTGCGGTCGGACAACAGGATTATCTGGGTTGAAGGAGGCTGCCCTGTCCGGAGGCAGGAAGGCCTTGCCCAGGGTCATATCGAGGATCGCCCCAATAAACTGTAGCTTCTGGGATGGGTCCAGATGAGACTTGGAATGGTTGATGGTAATACCCAGGCAGGCAAACCTGCTGGGTAAGGGAGAGAATGCAGGAGTTCCTCCATGGACGAGGCTGCCAGGAGCCAGTCGTCTAGGTAAGGGAAACCTGTACCTCCTTGGTACGCAGGGTGGGCCGCCACCACTGCCAGGCATTTGGTAAATACTGGGGGCGAGGATAGACCACACGGAGTGCCTTGAACTGGTAGTGGTCCCCTGGAATGCATAATCTAAGGTATTTATGATGAGAAGGCGAATTGGAATATGCAGATAAGCATTCTGCATATCCAGAGCACAAAGCCATTGACCCGGCCAGAGAGGGGCAGAGGGCTCTGCAAAGAGAGCATCCTGAACCTTTGTACGCTACATAAAGATTCAGGGAACTGAGATATAAAATCGGTCTGAGATCTCCGCCTTCTTTGGGACCAGGAAGAAATGGAATAGTAACCCGTCCCCTGAAGATGAAGGGGACGGGCTCTATCGCTGCTTCAGCAGAAGAGCCGAGATTTCTCCTGACCAAAGGAAGATGTTCCCTGAATACGACGACTTCAGAGGGGTGGCGGGTGGTTTCTGAAGAAACTCATGGAGTGTCCTTCTGCTATGAGCTGGAGCACCCAAGAATCTGTGGTTATCCTCTCCCATCCTGGAAGGTGGAGGAAAACCTCCTCCCACTGGTTCCTCCGGGAGTCCGGAGGCAGTGGGAGAGGAAAGGAGTCAGGTGGTGGGGCAGGCCGCAGCTGAAGCACCGCTGCTTTTGGGCGGTGGGGGGCTTAGGCAGCCGCTGGAGCCCGGGACGTTTGTGGCCCGCCTTCCTCGGGGTTTCGCTTTTGACCATTCCATCCGCGAAGGGACGCGCTGCTGCTGATGGGGACGGTACATGGAATCGACTGACTTCAGAGATGTCCCTTCTTGCAATTGGTAATGATGTCCTTGACATCACCCCTCGAAAAGCACCGACCCCTGGAAGGTGCTTCCTGGATAGCAGATTGCACCTCCGGGACCAGACCTGACACGCTGAGCCAAGCATGACGCCAGAGGGCCCATGGCAGAGCCGAGTCTGCCAGCAGTGTCCACCGCGCCGTATGTCGCATGTAGCATGTGTTGACTGGCCGAATGAGCAGAGCGGACGAATCAGCCAACCCTGTTTGACTTGGGAGTCAGGCAAGGAGTCCAGCTTTGGCTTCCGCCTGAGTAAGGATGGCCTTCCGTTAGTCCCCCATGTGACCGACATAGTTCAGGGCCCCAATCCCCAGTGTGGAGGAAGTGCAATCTTCTCCCATACTGGTCCAGAAAGCGAGATTCCTATCAGGAGGTGACGAGCTAGATGTTAGGGTTCACGACCGCCGTGAGCGGGCGCTAATCACGACCAAGTCGGCACAAGGGCGAGAACTAGGAAATCAACACCTCTGGAGCCTGATATAGCCTGTCTGACTTCCTAGGAAGTGGAGCTAAGGCCGACAATTGCTCTATATCGTGGTAACAAGGTCGGTGGAGGCTCCATCCAGGGTGGCACTAATGTAGGAGCTGTCACAGGCAGATCCAGATGTTCAGCAAGTTTCAGACGCTGAGGATCTGGTTCCTGGGAGCGCCACTGATGAACCTCCTGGATTTTTCTAAGCAACCCAGAAAGAAGGATCCTCCGGAGGAGACTTGGAGGAGTCCCTGGCCGGGCTTCAATGAGAGCGAGGCTCGTCTCTCTGAGCAGCTGTCGGAAGAGTCCGAGGAACCGAGAGTGAAGAGGAGGATGAAGAAGAGTAAGACTCCTTTCCACCCGTGGGAGGAACGGGCCCTTGGGAGTCCCCAGGGACGGTGTCCTGCCCCTCTCTGATCCAGACAGAAGAACTCTGGAGTCCGCAGGTGGTGAGGGAGTGTGCCGCCTGGGGCGACGGGAACCTGGGATGGTACTGCCGGGAAGGCGGCTCTCGGACTTTGGTGAGCTGAGTCTTGGCCCTCAGCCCACCAGGAGGCCAGAGTCTCCCTGCAGGTCCACCGACGGCCGCGAGGGCAGTGGAGGAGGAGGAGGCGGGGATAAGAATACGGGTTATATATGGAGCGCATCCAAAACCCGCCGGGTAACCCGCGTTGGGTATTGAGGCGCCGAGTACCGCGGCGCTGGAAGCCCGGCCGGGTACTGTGGCGCCGGATACACGCTCCTGGGTACACCGTGTCGAATAAGACGGAGGTACCCGAAGCCGGTGGGGCTGCCTGAGCCGACAGCCCGGCCGAACCTCACAGGCAGGTCCGTAGTGGAGAGCCCGGAGGGCCCGAGAGCAAAAGATCACCCTGAGTCGGGTAAGACCGACGTCAGGGCTGACGCTGGAGGTTCCGACATCGAGGGACCGCGCCGGAGCCGGGCGCCCGGAAGCCGACGCCAGGTCTGGCGCCCAGATGGAGGAAGGACCGACAGAGGCAAAGATCCCAAGCCGCCGGGACGGAGGGAAAAGTCCCCGGGTTCAGGTTGGGGACTTCTGGTTCCTCAGACGGCAGCGAAGGCTGCGGTGAACCAGGAACCACGGACGTTGGGAGGTCCATCGCCAGTTCCTCGCCGGACGGACGCCGACGAGCTGGACGGTGGCATAGAGCAAGCTCGGCGGGCGCCAGAGAAGCTGACGCCCAACTTAATAGAGCCTTCACCGAGACAGGTCGAGGAGGGGTCGCCTGGTCTGGTGGGGAAGAAGCCACGACGCTCGGAAGGGTCGGACGCCTTACCACGCCTCTCCGGCGGATGTCAGGAGGAGCCACACCCGCCACCGGAGTCGCCCACGCGTAGCTGCGAGCCCGCGGCCATCCAAGGGCTAAGGCTCCAACTGCCCGAGGCGCCTGCAAGGCCTGGAGTGCGACAGACAGGTGGGCCGACGCTGGCTTCAGAAACCTCCGAGGCGGCCATCATGAGTGAACCTCGGAGGGATGTTACTTGGCCCAGCGACTCCTGAGGGAGACGCGTGGAGGAGCCTTTGTCCCGGTGCCTCTCTTTGTCCTTCTTCTTTTGATGGCCTTCGGGGAAGTGGACGCCTGCCTCAGTTTTTAAGCTCCTTCTCCATAGAGCCATTTTCTTCTTTAGAATATGGGCTTCCAGGAATTGCTGCTGCCTTTTTCGGTAGCCGCGTTAAAGCTGAGGCAATGCTGGCACTTCTCGACCGGATGATCGGGCCTAGGCAGAACAGGCACAGGAGTGGCCATCCTTGTGCGGTAGTTGGAGCACATGCAATCACTTACTTATTCTTGTGCTCAGAGGGTGTAGGGGATGACATACACTGACGTTAGCCGAAAAAATAAAGTTTTTCGCAAAAAACTGACGGCGAAGGGCTGACGAAGCAACGCAACTTTCCCGGGCGAGGTGCTGTACGCAGCTAATGGCGGAAAGAACTGGAAGGCGGGCGCCTGGGACCACCCCTTTATACCGACGTCTCCTAACACCGTCACCTGACGGGGTGGTCCTCGCCAGGACTGCTAGCTAGAAATTTTTCCATGGGGTCCTGCCACCCGTCAGCGCCAGTCCTGGTATGTAATTACCTACTGCAAGAGCCCTCTCGAAGTAAGATGATCAGTTATTTTCGAACGATTTCCAGTCCCAACGGCAAGACGGCAAGAAAACTGAGGATTCAGGAGTTTAATGAATGGCTGGTAACCTGGTGTCAGGAAAAGGGTATGGGCTGGTGGGGGTGACCTGGGAGGACAGCAGTCTACATGCTAAAGATAGACTGCGCTTAAACAAAGAGGGAATAAAAATTTGGGGAGTATATTGAGAATTTAAACTAGGAGAGGGGGGTGGCAGACGAGATCGAGGGTGATCAGTGGCCCCAAGATGGGAAATCATATGGCTTACTCCCATAAACAGTGAGAAAAGGCAGGAGCAAACAATAAAGGGAGGGCCATAAGGGAGAGGAGGAAGGAGGAGGTGAGAAAGAAAGTGGATGGAGGGTGGTATCTTTAAATGCTAGAAGCCTGGGAAATATAAATGCAGAACTACAGACTCTCATGGCAGAGAGGGGGTGGACATGGCAGCCTTCACCGAGACATGGGCCACTAAACCATGACTGGGACCTGGCAGTTCCAGATTACAGACTATTCCATGAAAGGACAGAGTTAAGGGAAAGGAGGGAGGGTAGCGCTCGTGAAGGAGGGGCTAAAGTATGTTAGGGAAGAAGGAGGAGGGAGATACAGAGGTTCTATGGATGCAAATCAAGATCCAAAAATAGGACACAACGGTTGGGGGTGGTGTACAGGCTGCCCTCTCATTCAGGAAAGACAGATAGGGTATTTATTTATTTAAGAGATTTACCAGGAAGGCATGCTGAGCAGAGTACCGCTCGATTCCAGATGCGCCTGGGGTAGGGAGTTTACAATGGTACAGTAGTACAGAAGAAACAAAACATACATAATGTGTTTGGTACAGACAATGGGTGAGGGTATTGCATGAACAGATCCGGAGGAACTGTGAGAAGGGTGGGTGGGATAGTAGGTGACTTCAACCTGCCAGGAGTGGAATGGGGACACCTGCCAGCAAGTGTAGAAGGGAAAAATAATGCTAGATGCCTTCCAGGATAATCTCTGATGCAGTTGGTCAGTGAACCAACTAGGGAAGGGAATACCCTTGACCTCGTACTGCCTATCGGGGAGTGGTGAGGGATCTGAGGTGGAGGAACCACTGGTGGGAGTGACCACCAAACAGTATGGTTCCAGTTGCAGCTGGGCCGGGGGTTATCTGGCACAAAAGCGCTAGACTTTAGAAAGGCCGACTTCAAAAGATGGGTGAAGTTGTGCAAGGGTTCCTGACAGAATTCAGCCTAATAGGGACACAAATCAAAGGTGGGAACTCATTAGCTAGGGAATAGTGGAGGCAACAAATTCCTGCAGCAAGCCCAAAGTAAAAAGGCTAGGGTGAAGAAACCATTCTGGATGAGTAAGGGTGTCATAGACAGGGTGAGGAGGAAAATAATCACCTATAGGAGATACAGGAGAACAGGAGGGGAGGACAGGAGAAGTACCTGAAGGAAGCAAAGGAGGTGACCAGGGAAGTAAGGGCAGCAAAGGCATCAAGGGAGTTCAGGCTGGCGAAGGGAATTAGAGGGGAAAAGACTTCTTCAGGTATATCAGGGAGAAAAGGAGTAGTAAGGACCAAATAGTAAGGATTAAGAAGGAGGGGAATGCTGGAAAAGGACAAAAAGGCAGAAGCACTAACAACTACTTGCTCGATTTTACTAAAGAGAAAGGGGGAGAAATTACCTAAGGTTGAGGGGAGGATAGGATCAGAGTGGGAGGGGTGACAGACGGGAAATCACAGAAGCTAGAGGGATCAAGGGCACTGAGGGTAGACCAGGCAATGGGACCAGATGGCATACACCCCAGGGTACTGAAGGAGTTGGCAGAGGTCCTGGCAGGCCCACTGGCAGACCTGTTTAATGCCTCTCTGGACTCAGGGTGTGTACCTCAGGATTGAGGATGACTCATGTGGTTCCACTCCTAAGAGTGGTCCCAAAGATGAACCAGGGACCCATAGACCAGTGAGTCTCACATCCATAGTGGGAACTGATGGAAACAATCCTGAAGGAGAGGCTGGTGACCCTGCTGGAGGTCAGTGGGGTGCAGGACAGTCGGCAACATGGCTTTGTCAAGAGCAGATCCTGCCAGACCAATCTAGTGGACTACTAAGACTGGGTGACTAGAAATGGACAATGAGCATGCCGTGGATGTCCTGTACCTGGACTTCAGTAAGGCATTCAACCCGGTGCCACATGGGAGACTAGCATGTAAGTTAAGAGGCACAGGGCGGGGGCAAGATTGCTGGGATGGTGGAGAACTGGCTGCAGGGACGGCAGCAGAGGGTGGTGGTGGGAGGTGAATCATCATCCTCAAGAGCAGTGGCAGTGGAGTCCCACACGGGTCAGTGCTGGGGCGGTATTATTTGGAGTGCGTGTTGCAGAGATCTCCGTAGGCATAAATAGCAAGATCAGTCTATTTTGCGGACGACACCAAGATGGGAGCAGTGGTGGATGACCAAGGGGGTGACAGGGATTGCAGGAAAATCTAACAAGGCTTGAAGACATGGTCTGACACCTGGCAACTTGTTTCAATGCCAAAAATACAAGGTGATGCATTTCGGGCAAAGAATCCAAAGAGGTGCTACCATCTGGGGTGCAGCTAGCTGTGACTCAGGAGGCGAAAGATCTGGGGTGCTCATTACGGAGAATGAACAACCCAGCACAGTGTAGGAAGCAGCAGCAGTGCCAACAAGATGCTGGGTTGTATTGCAAAGGGTATAACTTCTAGGAGGAGGGAGGTGATTCTGCTGTTACACAGATCGCTGGCCAGACCCCACCTGGAGTACTGCATTCAGTTTTGGTGCCCTTACCTAAAGAAGGACATTAGATTGCTAGAAGGGGTGCAATGCAGAGCAACAGAGATGATCATGGGTCTGGGGAGTTACCATATGAGGTTACACTGAAGGAGTTGAACATGTACTCTCTGGAGGAGAGGAGGGACGGGGATATGGATTGAGACCTTAAGTGCTTGAGAGGAATAAACAGGACAGACAAAAGGGACTGTTCAAGGGAGGTGGAGAGAGACACTCGAGGTCATGACATGAGATTGGAGGGTGGAAGGTTCAGGAGGGAGATGAGGAGGCATTTCTTTACTGAAAGGGTGGTAGCAGAGTCGAACACACTACCAGCAGAGGTGGTGGCCTGTAAATCAGTGGATACTTCAAGAGAGGCTGGGATAGGGCAAAAGAGAGGTCATGGGGTAGGGTGGGCGCAGCTGCTGAGTAGGGTTGCTAGCTGCAAAATCGAGTAGACTCGATAGATCAAATGGCCTTTTCTGCTGGCAGTTTTGTATGTTCATAAATTGAATCTTGCCTTGTGCTGGCTCCTATGACACAGTCTCTGCACCCACCTAACCCAACTCATGGACTCACCCATCACAACTAATTATAAATCTAGGACAAGCACCCTGCTGGACTGGGTCCTTACAAATCACCGGAGCGTATCTCTAATGTTACCATTCACCGACTCTCTAAGTGACCACTCCCTGATCACCTGAAACTGGACTAATAAATTCAACAAGCCTCCCTCCCAGACAGTTCTTTGCAGAATGCTAAAGAGGGGTCACCTTGAGCACCTCAAACAAGAACTCCGTAGCATTGACTGGAGCCTACTTGATACCGTGACAGATATAAACATAGCCCTTGAGCACTTCATCAACCAATTCAATGTGACCTGTGATACCCATGCACCTGTAAAGAAGACCAAGCTCAAGGGTATCAACAACCCCTTGGATTATACCTGATCTGACTGATCGCATGAAAATCAGGGACCACTTACAGCACAGAGCAAAACTACCAGTAAGCAAGCTGACCTGTAGGAATACAGAAGATCAAGAACACTGCACCCATGCCATCCGCTCTGTTAAAAGCAACCACTTTAGGGAGGCGTAAAAACTCCTGAGCCACAGTAAGAATTTTTGATACAATTTAAAGGATGCCACAGGAAAGACCATAAGGAGGTTCCGAGTATGTAGACCCATTGACCATCGCTGATACGCTTACCAAAGCATTTACTGATTTGAGTAGTGTCCTTCTCAGAGGTACTTCCAGTCCCAATGGCAAGTATGGCAAGAAAATTGAGGATTCAGGAGTTTAATGAATGGCTGGTAACCTGGTGTCAGGAAAAAGGATATGGGCTGGTAGGTAGTAGTGTCCTTCCGCACAACTTCTTTGAGGAATCCACTTCCTTCAGGGACCAAGGTTCAAACCCCGCCATTCTACTTCAAAGCTGTCCCCTACATCTGGCTAGAAAGTATCTTCGCAGTACTTAGGAAGTCGAGAAAAGCGGGACTCTTGACCTCAAGCTTGTCGCCTCACACTCGAAGACATTTTGGTTCCTTACTAAACTACTGAACTTATCACTATGATTGGCTCAATCTCCCCAAGTTTGGAAGTCAGCTCTGGTAACACCTGTGCATAACAGTGTGACCAGGCACTGCATTCAACTATAGGCAAATTTCTATCCTCCCCACTGTCCAATGCTCTGGAGCGTATCGTTGGATCAGTTAGTGGAATACCTTGATAAATACACGATCCATTGCCCAGAACAGCACTGATTTCAAAAGGGCACAGCATCGCCACCGCATTGCTGGAATTCACCAGTATCATTCAAAACCGCTCGAACAAGGTAGCTTCATTGGTGCAGCTTATTGATTTAACTAAGGTTTTTGACACTGTCAGTCACTCATTTCTACTACAGCAGCTTACATCCATTGGCCTTTCTAATGAATCTACAAACTGGTTCAAAAGCTACTTGTCGGATCGCTCTCAGCAGGTGAAGATTGCTAATACCACGTCTGAACGTCTGCCTGTTCACCGCGAGGTACCACAGGGATCAATACTTGGACACCTTCTCTTTGGCATTTTCTAAATGACCTACCCGCTCCAGCAATCAACGGATCCTTCTTTATGCAGATGACACCACCCATCGTGACCCTCCCCACTTTAAAATCAACTGCAACTTGCTTTTGAGCAAGTTGAGGATTGGTTCGAACAATCAAACTGGTGCTGAACTACAAAAAGCAAAGGTGATGTTGTTTAGCAGTGCTAGAAGTAAACACAAATCCTACCCTCTTATTACCAGACACGTTCAGGTGTCCTCTTGAACAAGTCGATCATTTCAAATACCTGGGGGCAACTGTGGACTGCTCCCCTTTCCTACTCCAAGCACATCGAGAATGTGGCTAGAACAGTTAATATCTGAATAGGGCTCCTTCACAGACACAAGCGATGCTTGACACCTGGAACCCTATGAACCGCAATCAAAAGCACAATCATTTCCATCACTGACTACGGTCTGGTCATCTACAGTTCTGCACCACCTCCCTCCCTCCGCAGGATAGCGGTGGCTCTCAACAAAGTCTGCAGGCTGCTCACTGGTTCCCCAGCTTCCACATCATCTGACCTTTATGAACAATCTTGATGACTACAACTTAACAATAGAATTCGCCATCAAACATGCCCGTTAGCCAAAAAACACTTCTTGGATTCATACCTCCTGGAGTTGCAAACCTTCTAAACTTACCAAGGGCTCGAAAGCACACCAGAAACTTCATCCATCAACTTCTCACTGTTCCAAGATGCAGACCCACTCAAGGGCAACGAGTCCTTCTTTACTGGGCTCCCCTATGGTTCAAACGACCTCGGTGCATAACTCACCACTGTACCAAAACTGGGCCCTTTCAAAACCTACTATGACAACATCTGCTAGAGAACAGTAGCTGTGACTGCACCAGAGAAAGGCTTCCATTTCCTGTTTCTGACCTGCTCCCCAATAATACCCTCTGCCCCACCTTCAACCTCTCCCTACTGTCCTAATCCCTCTTATCGTTCCCTCAATCCCTATTTAGGCACCTGTCCCCTCCACTCCCCCACCTTCACCCCTGTCCTACACTGACCTCCCTCCATCCCCACCCTCACTGAGATTCCACTGTCTCTTACTTACTGTGCAAGTATCGCTTCCTTTTGATATGACAAAACCGCCAATGGCTGCACCTGTCCTCACTTCTGACCAGGCACTCGCCAGGACTATCATTAAACGTGTTGTATATTATTCTTCTACCATACAGTATCATACTGTTGTTGAATGCTTAAATCCTGTTATTGTATAATCTGTTTAGCTAATGACTCTTGTCCTGCTCCCATTGTATGTTTCCCATCCTTTTGACATGGAACCTTTGTAAATGAGCAGTTTCCTGCTCAAAGGTACTGTAATCCAAGATTGAAATAAATAAATAAACAGATCTATGTCCTTGCGCAAGTAAGGCCTACAAAACTGGACTCCGTGACTCTAGGTGCAGTCTCACCATAACTTGGTACAGGGGCACCAGGACTTTCCTCCTCCTACTAGTGATTCCCTTCCTATACTTGCCAGCATCCCATATGCCTTCCCCACCGTCCTTGTGCACTGTTTCACCACCTTAAGATCACTGGCGACTACTATACCTAGATCCCTCTCCTGCTCCGTAACCTGATTTCTCCCCTTTTATTGTGTATCCTGCCCTCAGGTTACTGTGCCCCAGATGTATAACTGCACATTTCTTGATGTTGAATTTTTAGTTGCCAGGTCTCCCCCTCCCCAGCAACCTCAGGTCCCGCTCTGTCTTCCACCCCTTCAGTGTCAACCCTGTTGCAGATTTTCATATCATCCACAAAGAGGGCCACGTGTCCCTTCAGTCCATCTGCTATGTCACATATGTAGATACTGAAGAGGAGCAGTCCCAACACAGACCCCTGGGGCACCCCACTTGTCACCTGCCCCGCCCTAGAGTGCATCCCATTCACTACTACCCTCTAGGTCCTATGCGCAAGCCAGTTTTCTACCCATCTAATTATTTGGCTCCCCACCCCTGTACTTTCCAGCTTGCTGATCAACCTTCTATGGCACATGGTGTCGAAGGCCTTGCTGAAGTTCAGATAGGCCACGCCCACTCCCCGGTCTATTACCTGCGCCACCCAGTCAAAGAATTAGATTAGATTGGACTGGCATGATTTCCCCTGTGAACCCATGCTGGTTGATGTCCAGCAATCCGTCCACCCCAGGTACTGCGTTACCCTTTCCCTGATGAATGCCTCCATGACCTTCCCACCACTGCAGTGAGGCTGACCGGATGGTAGTTCTCCTGACTCTCTGCTCCCCTTTGTGGATCGGCACAACTGTAGCTCTCCTCCAGTCCTCTGGCACCTTTCCAGTGTCCAAGGACAGGTTGAACAGCCTAGCCAGTGGGCAGCTAACTCATCTCTTAGTTCCTTGATCACCCTCGGATGCAGCCCATCTAGCCCCATGGCCTTATCCACCTCACCCTACCCAGTTCCTCCTGACTCTCTCCATGCTGAAGGACTTGTTTCCACCCCTGTACCCCTACCCTCCTTCTCAACTCAGGTCCCCTGCCCTCCCCCTTTGTAAATATCGAGCAGAAGTACCTGTTTCGCTCTTCTGCTTTCTTGCAGTCGTCTGCCATGGCTCCCTCCCTCCCCAGAGCCTTGCAATCCCTTGGCCAGTCTTCCTCCTATCTCTCACATATCTGAAAAATTTATTTTAACCCTTGGCCCGTTCACTATCTGTTCCTCTGTACCGCCTTTGCTCTTTCTTTTTCTCGAGCGTATGGATAAAATGTTTTGTCCCCTTTTCACTTCTTGGGCCAGTTTTCTTTGGTCTGAGCCTTTGCCACCCTAATAGCTTCTCGGCTTCCTTGAGTGTCTCTGTAGGCTTCTCTATCCTTTTCAGACTTGGTCTCCTTGTACTCCAAAAGCTTTTCTTTCCTTAACTATAGTAGCTACCTCTTTGGAGAAGCAGAGGGGTTCCTTGCCCTTTTGGACTTGTTGATTTGTTTAGTGCATAGTGCTGTGTCTGTCACTATAGCATCTTTCAGCTTTGTCCATCTGTCCTCCACATTTCATGTAGTATCTGTTGCCAGCAGGAGCGTGATCGTTTCCCTCATTTTCGGAAATCTGCTTTCCTGAAATCGAGCACCCGATTCTGGAGTCGAGGGGTCCTCAGTCTTGCTGAACCAGACTGACCTGTGATCACGGTACCAGACTGATCCCCACTTGTACGTCTGATACCCTGGGTACTGTTAGTGAGTACCAGGTCCGGGATAGCTGATTCTCTGTTGGGAGAAACCACCATTTGATTCAGTCCTGTCCCTCAAAGCCATGAGGAAGTCTCTACTCCTTTCTGAGGAGGCTATGAAGGTGGACCATTCTACATCTGGTAGACTGAAATCCCGACTAGCAATAGCTCACCTTGTTGGCCATCCTCATTATGTCTTCCAAGCTAACCTTGTCCTTTTCAATCCCCTGGTTTGGGGGTCTATATAGATAACTCCAACTCTGACTGGGTTCCTGTTTCCAGCTCCCAGACTGATCCATAGGGCCTCTGTCTCACCTTGTGTTCCTGGGTCTCAGCAGCATTTATCCCTTCCCTGATATAACTAGTGACCCCCTTACCTATATCCTTACCTCCCCCACCAGTACCTGAAACAGATTTGCTGGAGAAAATTACACTGTGGTTGGCAGTCAAGGAAAGACGATTAAAGATGTGCAGGCCCTATTTAGAGAGGAAGAGCCTGCTCTGACAGTGCTGCCAAGTTGACAGATCCCTTATGTGGTTGCACCCTATGACCAATACAAAAGGCTACCTGCCTTCTTGGAAGCTATCCCTACTCCTGCAGGCGAGGATGATTACAAGAGATAGATGAGCCAAGCCACCCAGATGGTGCAAGTGTGAAGTGCTCTGACAGTGAGAAATGCAGAGGAATAGTGGAAAGTCTGGGGGCATGGCCCTGGACATCATTCATTCTTTGCGTGCCAGCCATCCTAATTGTACTGCCATGACCATTTGGCTGTGCTGAAAAGTATTTTCGGAGCAGTGGAGAAGAAAGACTTCCTCATTTTCCAATTGTGGGCCACCATGCAAAGAGAAGGGGAAAGTTGTCTCAATATACTACCAGAGTAGAGAAATTGATACGGAAGATTGTTGAAACTGGATAGGTCACCGGGTCAGGCTGCTCATGAGATGACACCAGATCCTGAGAGGCTGACCTTGATATCACCTGCTGAGAGAGTGCAGAACAGACCCCAACATTTAAACTTTTGCTTGATGAGGCAAAGAAGAAGAAGAAGCTCAAGAAGACATTGCTGACTCCTCCAGGCACCTGCTGTAATAGCTGCACCCTGCAGTCACAAGTAGCTAGCTGCATGGAGCTGAATACCGCCTCTGACCTGGGCACCAAGCTCAAAGAAATTAGAGAATGTATGAAGGCACTGCAGAGAACCCAAGAGTCCCACCACAAGCATCATGGAGCGCCAAGAAATCAAGGAGTATGTGAGAGCACTGCAGATAGCTCAAGAGTCTTGATCCCAACTTTGCAGTGTGACGGCAGAGCCAGGACAACAGATGACCTCCCCTGCTCCAAGGGTCAGGCCTCGACCTGCCATTCTGCCTCGAGAGGACTGTTCTGCTACTGCTGCAGAGATGATGAGCATCTTGACTGTGGATGTCAGTCCTGAAAACACACAACTGGTGGAGGAGAAAAGGAACAGACACCCCAGTAACTAGGAAACAACGGCAGAGCCCAGTGAGGGAGCGACCTGGGTCTCTGAAAGTACAATCTCCACAAAAAGGACAGAACCTAAGATTCCCCAAACAGCAACTTGCCACCCGGCTCACAGGCCCCCATGCAGATGTACAGATACTGACTGAAGGGATTTTATGTAATGTATTGTTGAACAGTGGGTCCCAGGTCACCATTATCCACTGTGCTTTCTATAACTGATACTTGAGACATTTGCCACTTCATCCCTTGACAGAACTTTCAGTGTGGGGACTGGGCAACTCCAGCTATCCCAGTGATGGCTACTGCATTGTGCAAGTTGAGTTTCCAGGAAAGGGACAAGAAGGCTCTTTACAGAACTGATGCTGTAGCCCTGATCTGCCCTGAACCAAATGCATGGATGACACCCCAATGCTGATTAGAACGAATGCAAACATGTTTGGCAAGCTGGCCAGGATGTATCAAGAGAAAGGGGGAGGTGAAAGCTAAGTCCCTTGGTATAAGCAACTGTGAAACGAGTAACTTTGACATTGGGTACCCCTGCAGCTGAGTCGACTAATGAACATATTGGGATAATTTACAGGATTTATGGGAAACAGTTGATTCTGCCTCCTAATTCAATGTGCAGGGTTGTTGGTATTGCAGAGTTCGCACAGGAGCTGGATGGACACGCACTTTATTGATGCACCACCTGAACACAGCCTACCAGAAGGGCTAATAGTACAGAAAGGGATACTGCCACCTCCTGAGACCCCTGTGCCAGGCATGTGACAGTAAGGGTGAAGAATGAGACTGCAAAACCCATCACCATCCGGAAAGGCCAAGGATTGGCAGACATCTTCCGAGCCAATACTGTGACAGAGATGGACCCTCCCTTAGCCACTGATGTTGAAACAGATCCTGCCATATTTGATTTCAGAGACTCACCTATACCAGACCAATATCATTGAAGCCTGAGTCAGAAACTGGCTAAGCACAGAAAAGCCAGTGGCCTTCTCGGGCTGTAGATGCTGCAGGAGCTAGTGCCCCAGAGGGAAAGTCTGTGGTGGGGGCAGGAAAACCCTGCTCCCAACTTGCCTTCAGTCTGTAGTTTTGTTTAAAACTGCTTCTTCTCTTCATACCAAAAACTCTCACTGGGATCCCAGACTCTTCAGGTCTGCCAGGCCATCAGTGCCTGGACAGACAGTGGCACACTGACCACGCCCAATACACAGTTACTCACTTGGCAGTCTGAGTGAGCTGGCCTCGATCCCTGGGAACAGCCCCTTTATCTAGTATGAAACTTGATGCCTGGTTGGTCTGTGCTCCATTCCCGACAAAAAGTCTTTGGAACGTTCACCCAACCTTGCTGGGATTGCTTACATGCTTTCTCTCACTGCAGGCTCCTGATTGGCCAAAATTCATGAGCAAATCTTGGGCCAGCCCTGACCCCTCCCAGAAATCCCTGCAGTGTTGAGGAGACAAGTGAGTCGCCATCTTGTTTAAATCTGTAGTCTCAAGTTTCAGAGCTTGTTGCAGTTTTCCTCTGATTCCACAGTGTTGCTCTTAACATGTTCTGGCCCCGTGTTTGCCCTGAGGCCACGGATATGCCTGATTATTTGGACCCTTGCCTCATTTTGAAACCAGACACGCCCAGTGTGAGAGGCAACCTTGGTTCACGCTCTGCAGGTGCACATGCACTTTCACTTTTTCTCAGTTCCCAGCCCGCTGCCTACCCTGGACCTGGATCCCCTTGTTTGTGCCTGGTGGTGCATTATAACTTTGGTCCAGACTCCGTGCCATTCCTGGAAGCTGGACCCTCTTTGTGCTGCAGCTGTGTGGCCCATTTTGAGAGATCTGAGGTCCGCGATGCGTTTACTGTGTATGCCCTGCAGCCCAACATGGCCATCATGCTCCTCTCTGTTATGTTCCCCTGTCTGCTGCTTTTCTAGGCTCAGGGAGCACTGAGTTTTCCACCAATCATTCTCTGCCCTTCTTCAGCCCCAAGAACAGTCTTGAGGGCCCAAGAGTAGGGGAGCTGTGCAGTGACAGCTGTGAGGATTACAAGCGGAGCCCTGTTCAGGTCCCACCAAGGCTTCTAAAGTCCATCTTTAATGCTCTGCAGTCCGTGACTCGGCAGTCCTCAAGAGAACCGGAGGGTGAAGATGCTGTCCCAGTGACTGAAGGAGGCAGAAGATAAACTCCAGTCCTGGGGGCTTACAAAAGTACAAAGGGCATTTCTCCATTTTATAACACTGAGGCCTGTACTCACTCCATTTGCCATACATGCCACATTCACATATACACAAAGACATACAGAAATATACACAGCCATTCATGAAACTCTCAAAGAAATATCAGAGCTTCTTTTTTATAGACAGCAGACCACATCTGTTTAAAGCATGAGTCAGTGTGATCTAGTGGCTATGGCACTGGCTGGAAAACCAGGAGACTATGGTTCAAATCTCATGAGGGACATAAACTGTGTGACCCTAAGCAAGTCACTTAACCTGTCAGTGTTTCATCCCCATACCTGTAAAGCTAAGTAAAAGCAGGACCTCTCTGTAAATAAGATGCTGCATCTTGGCTGAGCTATCCTGTGTAAATAAATTAATTTAACCCAAGGGCAATGTACCAATTCGTGGGGAGGTAGCGGCAACCACAAAACAGGAGAGGGACCTGGGGTCATTGTATCTGATGACCTGAAGGTAGTAAAGCAGTGTGATAAGGCAGTGGGAAAGCTAGCAGAATGCTCAGGTGTATAGGGAGGGCATCACCAGCAGAAAGAGGGAGGTAGTGTTACCTCTGTATAGATCGATGGTGAGGCCCCACCTAGAGTACTGTGTCCAGGAACTGGAGGCCCCATCTCCAGAAGAACACAAATCAGGTGCAGGTGGTACAGAAGAGGGCAACCAAAATGGTGCATGGCCTGTATCAAACGCCTGACCAGGAAAGACTCAAAGACTCAAGGAATTAAATATGCACTTCTAGAGGAAAGGAGGGAAAGAGGGACATAATAGAAACATTCAGATACATCAACAGGATTAATAAGATACAGTAAGGTAGCATTTGACATAGAAAAGATGCTTGAGGACAAGGGGCAATGACATGAAGCTGGGGGAGGCGACTCAGAGGGAATGTGCGGAAATAAGGGTAGTAGGTGCCTGGAACAGCCTCCCAGTGGAAGTGGTGGGTACTAAAACAGTAACAGGAGTCAAGCACGATGACATAGACACAAGGGTACCATAGTAATAGGGCTGGGGGTAAGACCTGAGACTTGAGTAGGGTCAGCGGAAGCTAGTATGTAGGGAATTTAGGGCAGACTAGGTGGGCTAAGAGGTCCTTATCTGCCGACAACTTCTATGTTTCTATGTTTATGTTTCTATATTTTAAAAAAATTTTAAAGTATGCTAGGAATGACACGGCTGCAGAGTTTGGAATATGTAAATCCAGGAAGCCAGGTAATTAAGGGGCAACAGAGGGGTCAGTATTCATTCTGAAAGTTTTACCTGGAAAGACATACTGAGCTCATAACAACTCGTTTCAGATGCATCCATGGAGCAGGGGCGGTGGTGGAGTACAGAAAAGCTTGACAGTGCTGTGCAATAAATAAGGTAAAAATACAAATATTATAAGTCTAATTAATTATTCATGATGGCAGCGCTGTCCATGATTGTTTGCCACCCGGTCTGAAATCTCTAAGAAGTGACCGGTGGCACTCCTTCTGCACTTCCCGCTGTCATAGCTTCCACTGCCACCACAGAAAAGTTAATAAGTCTCTTAAAAAAAGCCATTATTTTGCGATTAGACTTATAATCGGCATAACGACCTCAGAGCTGGTCATTTCTCGAGATTAACCGATCAGTTGGTGGGTGTGGCCTCGGCTGCACCTGGGCCACCCTGCCCCCCAGCCGGTTGTTAATCTATAAGAAATGACCGCTCTTCAGTCATTATTGCTTAAACATAAAATTAGCAAAATGCAGTTGGTAGGAGTGAAACAAACACAGAATAACCATACATTAGCAACAACCCAATATATAGGTGCATTGATTAATAGACTGGGCACAGACCATGTTACAAAACTAGATGAGCTAGTGCCTAGAAGCAAGACTGTAGTGGGTGAGGGTGTCAGGTTACACTGCAGTGCAAGTCGGTACAGGAACTCAGTCTAAGCGATTTTTTCTGGTGGGAGAGGCTTCACCTACTGAAGAACTTTTAGACAAGGAAAGTCAGACTGGACAAGGGGGCTAGATTAATTTTTTAAGACTTCAATGAGCCACTGATTTATATAATCATACTTTACATTTTAATACTAATTACAGAATGCTGCTCAAGTCCTTAATGCCCGAGTATTAATCCCTATAATTAGCCGTCAGATGCAACCTAGGATTATAAATAATTACTGACCCACTGCAAAATACTGTGAAAATTAACATGCAGAATCGATTTAATATTCTGTGTCCAATTTTTTCTGCTGCTCCTTTTGTGCTTGTCGTGGAGTGAATTTTGTTTTATATCCTCCCCAGCTTTAAACTACCGTGATTCTAAAGCTTGCAATTTAAGAACCTCGTTTAAAAAAAAAAAAAACTAGCCAAATGTCTGCCTCCCACATGAATACATCCAGTCAACCATCAAGTGGGAAGATTAATTAATTAGTTATTGCATTTAATTGTTATAATTAGGCATTTATACTGCAAGATAACGTTTTATAAATACTCTCGCCCTTTGGGCCTTTGTCTCAAAAGAAACAATTATTCATTTTCCAAACTCATAATTTCACAAAATAGTAATGTTTGTTAAGCATGGGATTCTTCAAATCAGATCTGCAGAGCATGGAGAGTCAGGAGACACTTATCCATGTCTGCAGTGCACAAATATTTCACGGCAAGGCCTCCAGTGTGCACACACTGCTCTCTGGCATGTGCTACCTGCTACTAAGTCTAATGCAAAGGTCTATTTAGAAACTCAGAGGATTATACTGCTGCTGCTTGGATAGTATCTTACCAGGTCAGATGCCATTAGACACTATTATTTTGGTCGGATTTTGGATAGCATCGGGTGGCACAGAAATCCAACAAACAAAGGATCCAACCTGCTAGGATCCACAGTAAGTATCTGAGGTATCCATGGATCCAACCTGGATCCTGTGTATCTGACCTTCAGATTCAGGTGTCTGACCATCAGATCCAGCTAACTGAGGTTGGATCTGATGGAGCCAACCTCAGATCCACAATTATCCAGCTATGGACCCCGAATCCAACTTTGCTCAGATCCTAGGTCAGATACCAGTACTATCCGATGCAGGATAGTCAGATCCACAAATGCACCATCGGAGCACCACTAGATCATACCAAAGAGGCAGTTGGCAGAGTAACCATCTGTAATAGGATGCTAGGATGAGAGAGATGAAATATCCAAATTGTTGGGTTTTCTGTGTAGCAGACCTTGGGGCCCTCAGGGTCCACCTCTTACCATCTCCTGAGAGGACAGCCTGGTTTCCTCAAGTAGTGCTACAGTGGGTACTCGGGCCTAAAGCAGTGCGGTGCCCATACCTGGAGTAGCAATATGGGGTACCTGGATGCTGACTCACAAGGCTATTACCTCCCAGAAAAAGTGCATAATCTGCCCACAAAGTCCCACCCCAAAACAAATGACAAGAAATTAGTAACAACCCCACAACAAGAAATGTAATTCAACAAATAATTTATTTAAAATGGAGGTCATGGGAAGGATTGGGCCCTGCTGTTCTCAAAGTTCCTGCCACTCAATGCAAATGGGGACAGGATTTTGCTTCATGTGCCCCAGAGTATGGAACTCCTTTCCAGCCCAGGTCCACTCCTCCTCTCCCACTCATGCCTCGGAGCCCTGTGAATTACTTGAAGCTCCTCTGCGTGTGGTTGTCCTAAACCGCCATAACCAACCTTGGTCCCCTGCACTGACCGACATGTCCTTCTTTTGGTACCCTTGTGCAAGCCCTGCTGATGCATCCTGCCTGCTTGGGTTCTGCTCTGTATATAATGTATTTACTCTCTGTTTCAGGTGATGCTTTGACTGCAGCTCTGCTTTTGGGGTTCTGAGCTGTATATAATTGTGTAATGCACTGTTCACAGCCTTGGTGACTATGTATATATTTGTTCTTATTCTAACTGTGTTTACTGACTGCTTGTGTTACATTCATCTGGTTCTACCTGATTCTGTGTAATGCCTAACTTGTATCATGTTGTCCTCTGTATGAACTTGTATTTCATTGTACTCTCCCAGGTCGTACCTGAAAATAGGCAAATGTCTTGTCTAGTGTACGTACCTGGTCAACAAAAGCTAAATAAAATACAATAAAATATCAGGGGCAGAAGGGTAACGTGGAGCAATGGGGTGGCAATAAATGCCATATAATCTATGCAATAAACACTGGTACTCTGCAGGCAAGGAAACCATATAGTTTCAACACTTGCCCCACAAAATATGCTCACCCTGGCAGTCCTAAACTCATAATGCAGGTGCACCCATCTTAATTCCCCACAAAGGCCATGGGCAAGAGCTCTCCATAATTTTTGGTTGCTGTGGCACCCACTGGGCACGCAGATGCTGCTGGCTGGTGGAGTTCAGTGGTGCGCTTCAAAGGTTGCAGGTAAATGCACTTTAAACATAACTGTTGCAGAACAAAGAACTGTAACTGTTTGAAAAAGGGCCCCTATTTGTAATCCTCAGAGGATGGGTGGCCGGATAGTCTCCACAGGTCTTCTGCCTGGGCCTCTCACACTGACAAAGTCCCACTCAGGACTTCTCCCTCAGTCCCTGGCACAGTACACTTTCTCTCCAGTTGCACGACCAAAACCCTGGTGTTTACTCACAGTGTGATGCCACAAATTATTCCTCTGGTATCGTCTGCTAGGACAGGCAGGATGGATGCAGCTGTACTCGAATGGGACGAGGCTTCCCAGGCTAGCTTATTGGTGGGCTCTCACCATGTTAAAATCTCTGACTCTCTCTCTCTCTCTCTCTTCTCTCTGAGGCTTGGGACCTGGAACAAGGCACTGACCTTCTTGGACTGTTTGTTTGTTTATTGTAAGGTTAAGACCATAGAGCAATGCTCATTTACAATCGTGATCTTTGCATACACAAAATATACAACACAATAAATAAAATATACAATAAATAAAATACAAACACCATACAATAATATAACACTTAGAACACATACATGTACAAGCAACCTTTTAAAAGCAGTTACAGGGCCCGGAAAGAGAGAACAAATATTTTTAGAACACACGCAGAGGGTGCCTTTTTATATTTACATCTAAATTTATCTGAAGATTATTCCAGTATTTTGGAATTATTTTGCTAAAATCTTTGTCTGATCATTTTGTTTCTGTATTTGGAACTGACATCTCCATAAGATTACTTTTCTCAGAGTCGGATCCAAGTCTCTACATTTTAATCTATCCCTTAAATAACCAGGGACCTTACTCAGTCCACATTTATAGGAGAAAATACTCAAATGAGTTTCTCTCCGTCATTTAAAGAAAGCAATTCCAACCTCGATATAGTTCACAATGGTGAACTTGTTTAGGCAATTTAATATTAGTCTAGCCAATCGATTATATAAAATATCCAGTCTATGTAATCTATCGTAAGTAGAACTGCTACAAAACCTCCCATAGTAAATAAGGGGAAAATTTACATCTGAGCAATCAATTTTAAAGTAGCTACATCCATACTATACTTTTGTTGGTAAAGAAAACCCACCCTGTTGCTAACCAGAGTAATTAAATAATCCAAATGTTTATTACCCGCCCTGTTTGATCTGACCAATAGCCGAGGTATCTGTAGTATCTACGTTCTCCAGAGCATCCCCAGCACCATCCAAAATTGATAAATATTTATCTGTCACACCGTAAGAGGTGGCTCCAAAAATCACACATTTAGTTTTAGTTGTGTTCAATTAAGTTTCATTTTGGTAAAGTATAACTGGAGACTGTTGAAGCTGTTCTGGTGAACCGCTTGGGCACCATCGAGAGTGGGATTTGATACATAAATCATGGTATCATCTGCATAAAGATGATAAAGAGCATTTCCTACATGTTTCCTCAGATCTTTAAGATATATTAGGAAGAGCAGGGTCCCCAGGACAGAGCCCTGGGAAACTCCTTGCTCCAACAACAACGGGAAGATACTATTCCATTTATTGTAGTTACCTGGCATCTTTTCTGATAAGTAGGACTGAAACCAGTCCAAGGCTGATTTCATCCATTCCCAGCTCGGAAAGCTGCACAATAAAAGCTGATAGTCTGCAATGTCAAAGGCCTTAGAGAGATCAATCAAAATGGCACTAGTATAATTCTTGGACTCCATTACTGATCCAATGTCATCCAAGACCCTCAACACAGCAGCTACTGTCCCATGTTACTTTCTAAATTCCGACTGGTATTGGTCCAACAAGTTCTGACCTCTAAAAGGAGTAAGTTGCTGGACCAATAATTTTCAAAGATTTTGCTAACTAAGGGTAACAAGGAGATGGGTCGATAATTATTTAAATATCCAGAATCTCCACCTTTAAAAATATGGGCCAGCCTAGCCAAGTTCCAACTATTAGGAAAATAACCCAAGAAAATAGATCTATTATACAGACAAGTTAAAGGACTGGCTATGTTTATTTATTTATTTATTTCAATAGTTCGAAAACACCTTTGAGCAAATGCTCTTTTACAAAGGTTCCTCGTCTGTACAACAACATACAATCAAGTTACAGGAATAGACAGAAAATACAACAAATGCTATACAATTATTACAAAGACAAATCGCATGACTCCTATAAATATTTCAACAATGCCTGGTGATTGCAATATCAAATTAAGTAAAGGTGAAAATACATTGTGCGTAGAAAAAAACAAAAACAACCAGTTACTGACATCCATCAGGAGATGAGCGTTAAGGAACACAGTGCAGAATAGCAGACTGCAGGTCAGGCTTAGTCAAAGGTCCTAGAAGGGGAATGAGGTCATGACCATGCTAGTGGAGAGAAGGGCATGGATCAAGGGAGCTGGTGCGGGGTGGGGAATGAATGCTTGATATGAGTGGGACCACGAGATAAGGGAGTGGAAGGTGCAGGGTAGATGCAAGTACAGTATTGGAGGCACTAGTCAACAGGAACAACAGTGCAAGAGCAAAGAATAAGTTGGGGTGGGGGAGGAGGAGGATTGGCATTTCAACTCAACATCTGTGCGTGTAGCAGAGTACTTTAACATTGTCAAAGTGAGACCATTAGGTCCAAAACTACCATTTACTTTTAAAGCAAGAAAGTAGTAAGTCTAATACCAGGTGCTGTTCTATTTCCTGACTATGGAAAGGACAGGCGCTCTCCTTGATATTAGCAAGAGGCCTGTTAAAAGGAGTTGATAGAGAATCAAAATATTTACTAGACTCGATAAAAACCTATTAAATCTATCAGGTAGTGGACGGTCTTTCAAGTATGTTTCCTGATTAGAAAGTTGAATGGCTGAACTCATTTTTGATTGTCCATTCAAATCCCCAACAAGCCTACAAAATGTTTTGAATCACCCATTGATTCGGACAACTTAGTTTAAAAAAGTTATTTTTAGTGTAGACTGTAGACGCTGCAGGAGCTCATTCTTCAGAGAGAAAGTCTCTGGTGGGGGCAGGAAAACCCCAGCTCCGAACTTGCCTTTACTCAATAGTTTTGTTTAAAACTGCTTTTCTTCACACAAATACTTTCACTGTAATCCCAGACTCTTCAGGTCTGCCAGGCTCGCAGTGCCTGGACAGACAGTGGCACACTGGTCCACACTTTAGTACACATTAACTCACTTGGCAGTATTGCTGAACAAGCCTCGATCCCTGTGAACAGCCCTCCTAGCTTGTACGAAGAAGTCGACGTTTGATTGGTCAGCCTTGTTCCCCGGCAAACAGTAGACGTTCACCCAGTCATGCTGGGCTTGCATGCAGACTTTCTTATATTGCAGGCTCTGACTGGCTGCACCACATGCAAAACTTGTGCTGACCTCTGACCCTCTTCCCAGAAGTCTTTGCAGTGCTCTAAAGTCATGGGGATGCTATCTTTGTTAACATATACTGCCCCAACTTAAGCAGCTTCCAGCAGTTTTATTTCAAGTCCCTCAGTGCTGCTTGATTAATGCCCTGGGGCCAGGAAGACACTTATTTGAATGGGCACCTGCCCTGCTTTGCAACTTGGAGGCTCTGGTGTATGAGAGGCAGCCGAGGAGCTGCTTACCTGCTGCTGTTACGCATGCACGCTTTCTTTTCTCCAGTTCACAGCCTGCTGCCTACCCTAGACTGGACTGGGAACCCTTGATGTGCGCCAAGTGGTGCACTGCACCTCAGTCCAGGCTCCATTGCCTACCCTGGACCAGGATACCTTGTTGAAGTGGATGCATGGCCTGGTTTGACTATCAGAGCAATGACTTGCATGGCAGTCTGCTATGGCCACTGCACTGCTCCTCACATTGTTCCCTGGCTCACTGCTCTCCCTGGAGCTGGGAATCCACCAGTGGGCACCCAGTGGTGCTTTTATACCCAGTCTCAGCCCCTGAAGGCAGTCCAGAGGGGCTGTGAACACAGGTGGGCTGTGCAGCTCCAGATGCTGAAGTGTCAAGTGAAGCCCTGGCTCAGATCTTGCCAGGACTCGTGGTTGTGACCCCGCTGCTCTGCTGGTTCTCCTAGTAGCAATCCTGGTGACTGGAAGGTGAAGTCTGAAGGCAGGGGCACAAACAGCAGAAGGTAAACCTCAAATTTGGGGTTACATCTGCATCTCTCCAAATTATACACACACTCTCAAGCCTCATTCTCTGAGCAAAGCATCATCATTATGCAAATTTCTGCAAGTCAGGCTGACAAGCCTTCCCCAGAAAAGCCGGTCAGCCACACTGCAGTGTAGCACCTCCCATTGGCTGGATCACAACCAATTCAGTTCACTACATTAAAACTTCCACCATGGGATCCACACAAAATATAATGCAGAAACAGACAGACCAAGTATAATTAACTGCAACATCAATAAGAGCATTAAATATAGAGTTCAGCTCAGCAGCATTATATAGAATCTCATGGTAGTACCAAAGGGTACTGGTCATAATCGCACACACTAACCCGTGCACATCAAGATCAAGTTGCAAGTAGCGCCGATGGGATCACAGCGACAGGGAAATACCGCAATGCGAAAGTATCACTACCCCGTGTCACTCACCATGGAGGAGGAAGTGGATGTAGCCACGCCAGTCAGGTGCTTGGCCCAGTCACTCCCATGGTGGAGTGGCTAGAGCACCTGACCCTGCAGTGTGGGTTGGAAGGATTATGGTTTGATTCTCTGCTAGATAATCTTTACTTTAATTTTTTCTTGCTCTGTGTCCACACCCTCAGAGTTGATTATAATAGTTCCAGGGGTGTGGGGTGCAGGGGTGAAGCCCACCTCAAACAAAAGAAGACCTTTCGGTGTTGCTGCACACTGTTTGCTGGTGCGAGTCATGATGTGCGTGGTTTTGTCTGTGACATTATGACCCCTGCTGTTACAAAGTGGCACTTGCACTGACTCCATGGTGAGACACCTCTCTGCCATTCTCTGTCAAGGACAGGGTCAGAGTGCAATTGCTAAGAATGGCGGAGGGGGCAGTGGCAGCTCCAGGAATTAAGGATGACCAGGGTAGAGGCAGTGTACAGAGGGGCTTCTGTCTGGGCAAGCAGTGGAATCTGAATCCAGACTGTGTTGCCAGCTATGTGTCACTGCTGGGCATAGCAGATTTATACCAGAGCATGCACCCTGTATGGCCTCGCCCTGGAGCTGCCCATAGGAGGAGTTACAATGAGAGACAGAGAGGAGAAGATGCAGGATTACTAGGTAATGATTTTGTGTGTGTGTGTGTGGGGGTTTATATCTTTAAGAATGCAGCTAGTTTGTAATGATTCCAGCTCAAAACAAAGTAGCAAGCCTCCGAGGCTCCTGAGATGGGAGTCAGTTCTCTAGAGCTGCTCTCCCTGGCAGGTGGGGATCGATAGATGGTTGGAAGAACTTTGTAGCGAGGAGCAAGAATTTACACCAGTATTAATGAGGGGACACTGTTTCATCTCCACTGGAGACCCACATTCAAGCTATAACCTCACCGCTACACAGGCAGGTGTAGCTGTGCATAGTGATGTCTGAGATGTACAAAGAGAGTGGCCAGAATAATTGTTTTATTTTTTTTCTTATTATTCATAATTCAAACAAGTATGAGTGCTTCATATCTGTGATGGGGCTGAGAGGACAGATGCAGACCTACTCCTACTCACCACCACATCCCAACTGTCTTTATTTCAGAAACACTGTATACTGTTTCCTATAGGACTATTCATAGGGTTGGGCACTTTGCCTGCTACAGAAAGGAGTGAATACCAGGCTTTTCTTTTTATACAGATGTTTATGGGTTTTTCATTGCAGGTTGTCCCATTCCCCCACCCAAGGCCCCGGCACATGGCCGTACGTGAGTGTGGAGACACGCACACTGTGGCACCAGCTCAGCCCTTCCACCCTCCCATCCTCGCCACCCTCTGCTACTCCCACCAGACCTCCACCCAGTGCAAGGAGCGGAACTATGGGAGGGCGGCAACTCACCCCACCACCCCAGGAAAGGAGAGCAGCCTGCCGGCTCCACTCGATCCTGCTCCTCCCTTGCCCCCCAACCCGAGGTCATTCCTGAACTGGGTCACTGGTATAGCGCATGTAAGGGGTCCAGCCTCAACCCTCAGCACCACTGGGCCAGCACAGAATATCAGGCTTTCAGTAACTAAGTACCTAGCAAGCACAACCCTGGCTCACTCATGAGTTTTATTTACATTTTATACACATTTCTGTAATTTTCTTGGGATGCTACTGGTGTGTGGCCAACATCAGGAGCAAACAGAAGCTACCCATTATGCACTTTGAGTTTGCCCAGTTTGCACATATGATTTGTATGTTAATTAATTTGTCCTCCACATACAGTTTTTGCCATTTTGTCTGTACTGCACTCGGCATGTGCTCTTTATGTCACCCTCATTGTAACCATGTCACCTGACTGGTTGTATTTTGTTTGTAATTGTGCTTCTCCCCTTCCCTTTCCGTCGGGTTGCACCTGAAATGAGCCTTGGCTCAGTGTGCCTCTCCCAGCTACCAACTTTAAATAAATAAATAAATTAATAATCAATCCACTTTTAAAATCATGGAATGAAAAAGAAAGTAAGACAATAAAGTATATTTAAAATGATTTTTTGGTTCACTTCAGCAGCAAGGGGGCGCAGATACAGTCTTTATAGGTTGCAGAAATTCTGTACTTTGATGACTCAGTCAGTACCACATGAAATTAAAGAAAGCACAACCCACAGTTAAGACACTTTTTCAACCCAAGAAGCAACTAGTTTTTCTTTCACTCTTTGTTGTTTAAAATGGAAAAAAATCCCAATGTACCCATTTTATGTAAGTAATAATACCGTGGGGTGGAGTGTTATTGATATAATAGACTCCAGGTATAATAAGGCCCCAAGGCCAAGGCGGAGGGCCTTATAGCCCCAGGAAGGTCCGTCTATATCCTATAAATGTCCTCTTGCAGATGACACAAAGATCTGCAACAGAGTTGATGCACAGGGTGGGTGGAAAGGGATGAGAAGGGACTTGGCAAGGTTAGAGGAATGGTCAAATGTATGGCAGCTTAGATTCAATGCTAAGAAGTGCAAGGTAATGCACCTGGGAAACAAAACCCAGGGAAGAGTACACAATGGGGGTGAGATACTAACAACAACAAAATGGAAAGGGACCTGGGGTAGTCATATCAGATGACCTAAAGGTGGGCAAGCAATGGAGAGGGCAGCAAGGAGGGTTGGGGGGATACTGGGATGCATAGGAGAGGCATCACCAGTAGAAAACAGGAAGTTATTATCCCTCTGCACAGACAGCTGGTGAGACCCCATCTGGAGTACTGTGTGCAGTTCTGAGACCCACATCTCAGAAAGACATAGACAGGATGGAAGCTGTCCAGAGGAGGGCACTAAAATGGTGCAGGGTCTGCACCGAAGACATATGAAGAGAGACGAAAGGAGCTTAATATGTATAGCCTCGAGGAAAGGAGGAGAGGGGGACATGATAGAAACATTCAAGTACCTCAAGGGAAACAACAAAGTCCAAGAAGGTAGCATCTTTCAAAAAAAGAGGTGCAAGAACAAGAGGGCACAATTTGAAGATGGGGGGTGGTGGCTCAGAGGTAATTTAAGAAGTATTTTTCACAGAGAGGGTTGTGGATGCATGGAACGGCCTCGAGGAGGTTGTGGAGTCAAAATCAGTGGTGGAATTCAAGCATGCATGGGACAGTCAAGGCCATTCTAGGGGGTGGGGTAGGAAGAAGTAGGCTGCTGGTTAACTAGGATCTGCAACTTATCCAGTAGGTAGGAAATGGGCAGACTGGGTGGGCCAAGCGTCCTAATCTGCCAAATTCTATGTTTCTATAACGCCCACCCTGGAGGATATTATTACACTTAGATAATGGGATTACATTATTTTTTTTTTTTTAGATAATGTTTTGATTTGAAAACAGTGTTAAATATTATTACAAATGAACAGAAATGTGGGTTGTATAAAATAGTCCCTTGCCGCTAGAGGGTGCTGCTGTTTTGATATGTGTGTTTTTTAGTGGAGTGTTGAGAGAGGCGTCAAAGGACAGGAAGTAAATGAGTGTCAGTGTGGTTGGGAGACTGAATGACATGGTATTGGCGACTTAGAAGAAGAGCTCAGATGCGAGGCAGGAAAGTGATTTTAATATAAGAAACAAAACACAGAGTTACTTTAGTGTTTCAACTGCTGTTCCTTTGATGCGTTGAGTGTGGGTAGAATGAGCGCGACGGATTGGAACAGACTGGGTGGTAAAAGGTAATGAGTGAGTGCAGTCGTCGACTGCCGGAAATGTTTTCAGCAGGTGAAACATGGAGTATAGGCTTGAAGAAATATGTGAGGCAGGTAAAAAAGAAAAAGAGAACTTGCTGTTGCCACGATTTCTGTTTTGAAGCAGGGTGGGCAGAATGCAATGTGGGTATGTTGAGGAGTCACTCTTAGCGAGCAAGAGACAAATGGCGCTGGCGAGATTTAAAATTCGGTATGTGATACTGTTGGTAATAAGGCATCCCGGCGGCACTTGTTTTTAAGTGGGCCATTGTTAAGTAATAATAGCCCGGTGGCAGGCTGTTTCAACCAAACAGGATGTGAGTTTTGGTTTACCCATTATCTAAAAGTGCAATAACACTCTCCGGGGTCAGTTTTGTTCTAAATACCCATGCCCTGGGTTGTTGAAACCACCCAGCGAATAGCAAACCAGGTGCTTGGGATATTAGAAAACAGGCCACACCCTATATTGTGTTATTGCTCAATTATGAAATGCGTAAAGAAGCCAAGATTTGTCATTTGTCCAATTTAATCACATGATTGTGCATTATTGCAGTACAACAGCACAGGTCAGTTATACTTAACTTTTGAACCTCATTACTCAGTTTTAAAATAAAAATTGAGAAACTGTTTTATAAATCGCCAAAAGGCACTCCAGGTTGTGTGTAACTGTGTGATAATGGTGCTTCTCTGGTGCATAAGGCACTCGATATTGCCTTTTTCCCTCACTTCCCAAGGCGTCACTATCCCACAATAATTACTGACCAGGATTTTAATTCCTGGATAACCAGCTTGTAATTTGCATTACAACCAGGTAGTTGTAACCGTGAGCTGTCAATCAAGCTCACTCTAGAAAAAGCACATACACAAGCCCCAGAACATTTATTAAAATGTTGTTCTGTAATTATAAAAACAAGACACAGGTGGGTGAGTGTACCCTTGGTATGGGATGCTTTTGCTTTTTCTGCTTCATAACTTATTATTATTTTAACAAAATAACGAGGAGCTAACATCTATAACATAAGTAGAGCTAACATATATACAAAAGCAAGGATCATATATTATCTAGTTCTAAAACAGATACAGTAAAACAATTCAATAAATGTTGGAACTATGTTATCTACATCTTCAAACAATTCTGGAATTTAACAGTTTATACACAAAACATCATTACTTTTATTGGTGGTTAGTTTCTATTCTGTATTACTCTACCTCTAATAAAGCTCACATACAACATAAATAATTGTATTATGTAACCCCTAGGTGGCGCTTATCCCAAGGGCTATTACCCCTGCCTGTGTGTCTAGTAGCAGGTTAAGGGGCCCGAGTTCTGAAACGGGTACTTCCACCAGGATGTCAGGGTTGGTAGTAGTCAAACTAACCTGGGCCAGCCCTCCGGGACACTGTAACCCCTCTTTCCCCTCCCAGTGGCCTGAGCAATATAATGAAATCACTTTCACAGTAATTCTTGTACATCTAGCTCCTCTGGCTCGACTCCTGGGGACCCACTGTAAAACAAGGTTATGCACAGTAAATAGCAACAGTACAGTACTCTTGGCCCAAACTGAACATAGTCAGGTTAAATGCAGCAAAAAGTCAGATCTGATTTATTCAGGGACTTGAACAAGGGTGTAATCAGGCTGATTGGCTTAAGGCTATATTAATCAAACAGTTATGCATGCACTTTAAGTCCCCACACAGTCACACACTCTGGGTACCCAGGTAGGAAAATAGTGGACTAGCCAAGAACGTTGCAGCTGGTTGGGACCCTGTGATGGAAGAAAGCAACATGCACAACACACACTACTTGTAATCCGGAGCCGTGTGGTGGGGGGCTCAGTTTGTGAAAGAAAAAGCAACAAGACAATCAGATGACAACACTTTAAGATTTAGCTGTTGTTGCAGGAGCTACCCTGATGTTTACTCATGATACCCAATACTGGACACAGGCAGGACGAAATTGAGACTGCAGGTTGTTGAGCTGGAGTGCTCGGGAGCGGGGCCCACACGAATCACTGAGGCATCGCTCCTGTTCAAGTGTTGAGCAGGGGCTGATCCCCAAGCAGGTTTCTTGTCGATGGCATTCTCTGTGTAGCGGATAGTCGGGCTGGGCCAGTGTGGCATGGCCCAGGCCCAATGGAGATGATTTTGGATTCAGTCTGTGGGACTGGATGCAGCTTCCAGCAAGCAGAATATAATTCAAACCACAATAGGGAACAAATCACGACCCACTACAAGCACACAACACATTCACATGTAAGGAAATTCCACTGTACCAGGCAAAATGCTCCTCGGTCGCTTACAGAGTCTCTGCACAATCCTGAGTTCAGAGGTGTCTAGAAGTCCAGATAGGCCGACTGCATTCAGCAAATCTTCGGTCTTCTTCGGTAGGAGCCTGGTCAAAATTCAGTGGCTTACTTCACTCTCCAAATTTGGATTCAGCCAAAACTCAGGCCTTTCCACAGTTCTTCCACGCTAATCCACTATGGATTGCTGCTCGAACTACCTCGAGCCTGTTACTTCTTCACTTGACAACTTAGATCTAACTGAAACTGCAAGCAGTTTGGGACTTCCTAAGATCCAAAAGGTTCAGTTGGCTGATCTGTCTGTCAGTCACAACAAGGGCTTCCTCCAGGTTATTTTAGGCTAAAAAGCCCAAAACTACAATTCCTACAAGTTTTGACCTCACCAAGCCCCTGTAGGCAGGCTCCATTTAGAGTCCCAGATGTACTGATTGGCCCATTCTGCAGTCCAGGACCAAGATGATGGAAACAAACAGAACTGTCCATGCTGCAAAGAAGGCAGGTTAGAACAAACTGCAATGTTGTTACTACTCTAACAAATGATCAGCAAACAAGCACATCTTCTAACAGAGCTCCTTTTAGATTAACTATGACTGCAATCCAGAAAGCTCTTAAAGAGACAGTACACAGAGGCTATATAGGCACCTCTGGCAATCACATTTAAACTGCAAAAACGCAGGACACCAGCTTGACAGTGAGCATTTAGACAAGCTCAAGGAAGACTTTTCGGAACCTCCATTTGTAGGTGGGGGTTACAATTATAAGCCACATGTTAACCTTTCAGCTTCATATGTATGATAGAAGTAGGAACATTCCTTCACCCTTTAAGGTATCCTTACATCCAATTTACTTAAAAAGTGAAAAATGGGTTCCATGGCTCTTCAGATTGGTTCTGTTTATTATATATTCCATAGCTGATTCACGCATTGTTTGCTAATTACCCGCAACCTTTCATCAATGTAGAGTGTTTTCATCCTTACATTTGGATAAAATAATTATCTTAAGCCCCAACGCTGCCAGCAGTTTCAAATGTTGTTGCTTTCTTTCTATCATATAAAGGCTATATGTATACCCCAACACATACAGCGTTGGTTCCATAGGTTTTGTACTTTTTGTAACCTGTGAACATATTTTAAGTACTGAGGACTATACATTTAAGAGTTTGAGACAATTGCATAGCATATAGACTAAAGATGCTTGCTCATGTTGACATCTCCAACAATTTCCGTCTTGGAGTTTTGTGGGATGCTTTTATAGACCCTTCAAGCTTTACCATCTGGTTTATGTAGCATACCACACCGGGGTGTGTATACAATTCTGATTACATACACCAATGTATTATTCACTAATAGCGTACACCCTGGAGTGCCTTATTATGATTATAAAATAGTCCGGTTTTGTTTTTCTTTTGAAAGTGAGTAATGAGGTTCAGAAACATAATTATTTCTGACCTGTGCTGTGTGCTGTATTGCTTAAATAATGTGCTTAGCAGGCAAGCTACAGTCCCTTTACATAGTGCAATGGTTACATTTGTCACCAGAACTCTGAGAAGTCATTATAGCTGTTTATGTATACTTTGTGTGTTTCATTTGTGCAAATTTCTTTTCAATAACCAGCCCTTGTGTAGCTATTCAGTGCCACTGACAGTCTGTTCCATTTCACTTTTACTATGGGTGTCAAGTTGGTATGTGAGGTCACGGTAATGCGAGAAATTTGCCATTTACACTCTTATAATCGCTAACTTCCTACATTAGAACTAGTCCGTTATAAGAAACGACATATGAACTCACATAAACTATAGTCAGGACCTGCAGACAGTGCAGCAGTATGTGCCTCTGTGATAGGGATAATCAGTTATTTTACCAACGTTTGTTGTGGGGAGGGCAAAATAGGAAATGTTTGGATAGCTCCAGAGTTTACTATAGTGCATAGTTTTACATGTTCTGTTTCTATAGAAATTTCTTCCTGAGTTACCAACCAAATAATACTGTATTCCAAGTTTTAGTGACTCTTTCTTAGGAACAAAACTTTTTTGTAGCAAGTAGTTTAGCATATATGGGGTAATGGGTGGCATAAAGTTCATATGGAAAGCAGGAATTGAGAGAACATCCTGAATTAACTCCTGTATAGCTCCTTGGTGTATGCCTGTAGTTACAATCTTAGCTTGTTTCTTAATTTCTTGTTGAAGCCCCCCACCACACACACTTGTAGTTTCTTAAGAGAAGTTTATTTACTACCAGAGCTGGTGTTAGGCACAAGTAAACCAAGAAGCTGCTTGGGGTGCCAGCCCAGAAAGGGCACTAAATTAAAAGATACAAGGAGAGACCAGATTGAAATGTAAAGTGTTAATATACAAACCACAGTTGTTGCTGCCACCTCTGTATTCATAGCATATTTACCACTTTTGGATGTGGGTGGGGTAAAGAGCGAGGGGTGGTGGCATGAAGGGGCACCACAAATATTTCTGCTTGGGACACCATTAAGTCTAAAACTGGTCCTGTTCATTACACGCCTATCCCTGAGACTCAGAGCACTTTACATAGTTGACACAACGGGAGACAGTATAGCGCAGTGGTTTAAGGCTCTGAGCTGCAAATCTGGAGACCTGGGTTTGAATCCCATAGCCCTCACTTGCATACTGTGTGACCCTGAGCAAGTCAGTTAACTTCCCTGTGCCCCCAGGTTGCACCTGCAAACAAGCTTTCAGCTTTGTGTGTCTCACCTGGTTAAACAATTGGAAAAAACAAACCAAAAAACAAGGGACACGTTGTATAACTAAACCAATAACTTGTTAAATAATATAGCCTCATTAAAATAATAAATACGAACATACAAAGAAGCCAGCAGGAGAAGGCCATTTGGTCTATCAAGTCTGCTCGTGTGCAGGGTCCATAGCTTGAGCTAATGTCCCTGCCTCTCCTCACGCCTCCCATCCTCCCTACCCATGACCCTCACCCTGTCCCAGCCTCTTTTAAAGCTGCCCACTTTATTCAACGAGATTACTTCTTCTGGCAGAGCATTCCAAGTGTCCACAACCCTCTCTGCGAGAAGTGCTTCCCGACCTCCCTCCCAAACCTTCCACCCTCCAGCTTAAGACTGTGCCCACTGTGTTATGGGTGCAGCTCAGCTTAAAGAGACTTTCCTTATCAACCTTATTTATCCCTTTCAAGTACTGGAACGTCCCAATCATGTCCACTCTCTCTCCTGTCTTTCACAGAGTACATGTTCAGTGCCCTCAACCTCTCCTCATGTGCCTTACTCTGCTGACCAGCTATCATCTTTGTAGCCCTCCTCTGGACCTTCTCCAGCAGGTTAATGTCCTTTTGAGGAGTGGCACCAGTACTGAATTCCATACTCTAGATGCAGCCTTACTAATAAATATATCGGAATGGTCAGTGGTGGGCATGGCAAGCAGCCATCCTGTGCAAATGTGCATCTCTGCAGCTCCAGAGCACAGAACAGCAATCTAATTACATCTGTTTTGAAATACTGTTTTGGCACCACACATACAGACACACACACCTTGATAGCATCTTGTGTAGAGACCGTTTTGATGAATTTTCAAGTTGATTGAACAATGGGAGGACCCAAAAAGCAAGCAGAAGGTGGTAGTTAAACGGGCCAGCAGCAAAGGCCCAGGGGAGTGGCAAAGCCGTGACATCGAAGTGCTCTGAGGAAGGTCTAAGATGAGCCCTCCAGAAAGATTTAATATGAGCAATTCAAGTGCTTGATAAAAAGATAATAGTTCTGGACCAGAAGATAGTAGCTAAGTCACGTATCACCACTTGCAAACAGTGGACTACAACAGCCACTGCAGAGCGCAAAGAGGCATTAGGTTCAGCGATCAAGGCTGTGACAGCTACCATTAGCCTGATCAAAGAAAACAAAGCGCCCGCTTCCATTCAGAAGCTTTGGAAAACACAACCCAAGCCGCAAATCTTAGACTTTTGGGGCTCCCTGAAATAGGGCTGCCAACAGTCTCGATTTGACAGGATGTCCCGTATTTGAGGGTAAAATTCCTGTCTCTATTGAAATTCATACAGGACACCTATTATCCCATATTTGTGGCTGCCCGTACACTGCTTAAAAAGCTTGGAGTCCCAAGATCCGTGAGTGGCTGTGGAGGCATGGAGCTTTTTGCATCTTGTGAGCAACGACTCACCTCTAGGGACATCAAGGCGGGAGAGAAAGAGAAGTCATTGCTGTTGCAACTGAAGCTGCTTGCATGAATGAGTCACATCTTTCATTTCTTCACCTGGCCGTGACTCTAACCGACCGCAAGTTGGAACTACTTGGAACTCAACACTTTAAAATTTGAGAAGCTGCTTGCAGCCACTGGCTTGCCTTAGAAGCCTCTAAGACCTGGCTTGATTATTTTGATCGGATGATCGTGGACCGTGGATGTGGTGGAGTCGAATCTTTGGCCTGGCTGTAGTGTGCTGGGGCAGGTGCTGAGTAGTTCCTCCCTCCCGAGACAAGGACGAGTCGCCGTGTGAAGTGGTCGCGGAAGTGGGAAAAAGAGGACTTGATAAGGGTGGGCAGGCCCAGGAGTCACTGCTGGGTGGGTGCAGACTGCAAAGTCCTTTAAATTCAGAAGGAGCTTCAGACTCAGTGTCTGGGGCTGTTGGACTGAGCAAAAGTAAGTGCTGCACATGAATTGTCATTTGTACTTGATCAAACTGCACTGCAGTGCCGACTCTGGAAAGAGGGATCACAGCTGGGCTGGCTGGCTGGCTCAGCTGGGCTGCTGCCAGGCTGGGCTGCCTGGGTTTGGGCAGTGACGTCACACACAGGTGCCTAGTTTTGGGGTGGGGAAGAATAGGACAGGGCCAGGCTCATCAAAATAAGCCAAGCCAGTTGTTCTGGTGGAGCAAAATGTGTGGCCTGAGTCAAATCCAATACCTGCCTGCCCTGCATAAGCAAGAATACCTGCAGAACTCTCTGCCACTACCACTAGCAAGCATTGCTTCTTTACCACAGTACAGTCCATTAAAACTAAAAAATTAGTTTGGGGCAAAGTAAACTGACTGTGCTGTGTGCTTATTAGAGCCCAAGAATTATTAATTGGGAGCTTTTTCAAAGATGGATCATGGGGCCCATAATTACAGTACAGTCCATCCATTAAAACAAAAACTGCCGCACAGCGGTTGGATTTCCGCTGCAACGCCGGTGACCCAGGTTCGAATGGATTCTCGGTCGCCGGAGTGTCGTCAGGGGAGAAGGATGGAGCATCCGGGGACAGCCTCTTCTCCGGGAGGAGGGGATGCGCACCGGTGCATGCTGACTCCTGGCGGAGGCTGGGAGCACAGCAGTGATGCCTGGTGCGAAGCTCAATGGGGAGTGACAGACGCCGGCGTATGCCTTGATGTCAGGACATCACTCCCACAGAAAACCAGGAAAATGTTTCCTGGCTGGCGGATGACGGTCTCTCTGTCCTCCGCTGCCGCCAATCCCATGACCGGCACACCTCAGCAGTACCCCGGGCCAATGGAGGCGCCTTCCCCCTCGGAGGAGGGGGAACCGCTCGACGAAGGTTTACGTGAAGCTACCCGGGGGACTGCCATATGGGGTGATAGCCAGTATGGGAGTCAGGGCAGGCAGTCGGGAAGGGCATCAGAGACCAGAAGGAGGGCAGCCAGAGAGAAGGGAGGCGAAAAAAAAAAAACTTTATTTAAGGCAAACTGCCTCGCTTATTAGAGCCCAAGAATTATTGGGGCTTTTTCCAAAGATGAGGCCCATAATTGTATATTTAAGGGACTGCCAACCCCATTCCTGTTGCTGCATGTATCTGGGTAGCTGGTGCTATCCTTTATTTTAAATTGCATGTTTATCAGATGTTTTTCCAGAGAGTAACAGACTGTCCTTTTACATTCAGTTTCATTACCAGGTACTACAGTACTGTGTGCTATATCCTTGGCTCCTGCCCCAGACCAGTGTGGTCCTTTTTCTGCATGTTCAGGGCAGTTTTCCTGTAGATTACATTGTTTCTATAGCAAGTGAATTGCTCTGTTTTCCCATAACCAGTGAAAGTCTATGGGAATAGTTTCTCTGTACATGGCCTCTATTTCACTGTAAAATACAGGAATCCTACAGATCTAGGAGGAGCCGGGGGCAGGGCGGGGGTCTGTCCCTTAGTTTTGAAATATAATGTTGGCAACCCTACCCTGAAATGACAGATGGAGATAATCCAGTAACTTTGTGGGGAAATGGCTTGAGATACCAAGATACCCTTCAGACATCTTTCAGTTGGAGCCAAAGCCAGTGGTATTCAAGGCCTGCAGGGTTTACTCCACAAAAACGGCAGGAAAGAAAAATTACTCACCTTAGTAATGTTGTTCTTCTAATGGAGTCTTGCTATATTATGACAATTGCAGTATGACCGCAGGTTAGAACTGCTCCGGAGGTGAAATAGTTAACTTTCCATGCAGGCATGGAACTTAGAGCATGAGCTTGGTTGAAAACTCTGTCTGTTGTGCTTCAAACGCAAACTGTCAGATCTTTACGAGCTAAAACTCACTAAGGTTCTGTGTGGAAGCTGTAAACCACACTAGCCAACTGGTTACTAACCAAAGTAGCCAACTGGCTACTGACCAAAGTAGTAGATCAGGAGGGGCTGTGGACATGGCCTACCTAGACTTTAGAAAGGCATTTGACACAGTCCCACACAAAGATTAATATACAAGTTAGCCAGCCTGGGAGTGGGTCCCAAGATGACAGCCTGGGTAAAGAATTGGCTGGAGAATAGGACACAGAGGTAATAGTAATGGAGTCCACTCAGAAGAAAGGAAGGTTACTAGTGGGGTACCGCAGGGTTCAGTATTAGGACGGTCCTCTTCAATGTCTTTTATGTTACATTGCGGAAGGACTGGAAGGAAAAGCATGTCTCTTTGCAGATGACACTAAGATCTGCAACAGAGTTGATGCACAGGGTGGGGTGGAAAGGATGAGAAGGACTTGGCAAGGTTAGAGGAATGGTCAAATGTATGGCAGCTTAAATTCAATGCTAAGAAGTGCAAGGTAATGCACCTGGGAAACAAAACCCAGGGAAGAGTACACAATGGGGGTGAGATACTAACAACAACAAAAATGGAAAGGGACCTGGGGTAGTCATATCAGATGACCTAAAGGTGGGCAAGCAATGGAGAGGGCAGCAAGGAGGGCTGGGGATACTGGGATGCATAGGGAGAGGCATCACAGTAGAAAACAGGAAGTTATTATCCTCTGCACAGACAGCTGGTGAGACCCCATCTGAGTACTGTGTGCAGTTCTGGAGACCCAACTCCGAAAGACATAGACAGGATGGAAGCTGTCCAGAGGAGGGTAACTAAAATGGTGCAGGGTCTGCACCGGAAGACAATGAAGAGAGACTTAAGGAGCTTAATATGTATAGCCTCGAGGAAAGGAGGAGAGGGGGACATGATAGAAACTTTCAAGTACCTCAAGGAATCAACAAAGTCCAAGAGGGTAGCATCTTTCAAAAAGAGGTGTGCAAGAACAAGAGGGCACAATTTGAAGATAGAGGGAGGGGCTCAGAGGTAATTTAAGGAAGTATTTTTTCACAGAGAGGGTTGTGGATGGATGAAACGGCTTCGGAGGAGGTTGTGGAGTCAAAATCAGTGGTGGAATTCAAGCATGCATGGGACAGTCATAAGGCAATTCTGGGGGTGGGGTAAGATGAAGTAGGCTGCTGGTTAACTAGGATCTGCAGCTTATCCAGTAGGTAGGAAATGGGCAGACTGGTGGGCCAAGCAGTCCTTATCTGCTGTCAAATTCTATGTTTCTATGTTAACATAAACACTCATTTTGGCCTAAAACAAAGACTCAAGTCAGGAGACCCAAAATGCAAAACACAACACCAATTCACCCAAAAGGTAAGTGAAAACAATAAGGTGGGCATCAAAAAAAGTGCTAATCTGTACTGCCCACCCACATCCCCAAAACAGAGGTTCTGAGAGGGCAGGCGAGGGAGGTCATAATATAGCAAGACTCCATTAGAAGAAACAACATTACTAAGGTGAGTAATTTTTCTTCAAACAACATGAAGTCTTGCTATATTATGACAATTGCAGACTACACAGCAGTACCCCCATGGAGGAGGGACAGAACCTACCTAGGAAATAGGCTCTGAAGCACGGCTGTGTTAAACCGAGCATCACCCCTAGCCTGGATGTCCAGGGAGTAATGCTTGGTAAAAGTGTGAACTGTTTTCCAGGTAGCTGCTTGACATATTTCTAGAATAGGAATGTCTCTGGCAGCAGCCAGAGAAGCAGCTGTACCTCTGGTAGAGTGAGCCCTCAGGCCTGAGGGAGGAACTTTACCCAACTTCTCATAGCAGAATTGGATACAAGAGACAATCCACCTGGCAATGGATCTTTAGTGGCTGGCTTCCTTTACCGACTTCGCCATAGGTGAGGAACAGTTGGAGGGAGTCAAACCTATGACCCTTGGTACGCCTATGTAGTAACTAAGGGCTCTTCACATCTAGGTTGTGCAGCATCCCTCCCAGAGGAGGAGTGGTCAGTGAAGAACACTGGAAATGAAATAGATTGATTAAGGTGGAAATCTGAAACCACCTTAGGCAGGAACTTTCTGTTAGTCCGAAGGACCACCTTATCTCTGTGAAAAGAGATAAACTCCTGCTCCACTGACAACACTTGTAATTCACTTATGGCTGGCAGAGGTGATGGCTACCAAAACACAGTTTTCCAAGTCAAGTACTTGAGCTCAGCTGAAGACAAGGGCTCAAAGGGGGTTGCATAAGCTGAGCAATGCAAACATTAAGATCCCAGGCAGGGGCAGGATCCCTGAATGGAGGGTTGGTGTGAAACAATCCCTTAAAAACTTGGAAAATACAGGATGAGCTGAAAGGAAAGAGGATTTACCTGCTGAAATAAAAGCAGACACAGCTGCCAAGTGCACCTTCAGGGTAGCTGGTCTCAGCCCCAAAGAATTCAGGTGGACCATATAATCCAGGACTGTGGGTAGATCAGCAGAGACTGGGGAAATATGCTTTTCCGAGCACCATATGGAAAACCTTTTCCATTTGGAATTGTAGTAGCCCAGGTGGAAGGCTTCCTTATGGCTTCAATATATCCATTACACCTTGGGAAAGGTGAAATCAGCAAACTCTAACTCTTCAAGAACCAAGCCTTGAGATTGAGAGATTTGAGATCTGGGTACCAGACCCTTCCCTGGGCACAGGTTAACAGATTGTGATTCCTGGGAAGGACAGGGAGGATGGACTGCTAAGGACAGCAGGAGTGGATACCAGGGCTGTCTGGCCCAATCCGGAGCTATCAGAATGACTTTGCATGATTGGGATCTGATTTTGACTAGCACTTTGAACAGGAGAGGAAAGGGAGGGAAGGCATAGAGAAACTTCCTCCCAACTGAGGGCCAAGGCATCCAGGGGAGTGAGTCCAACACTGGGGCCTGCAGCAAAAAGAGGAAGTTGGTGATTGTCTGGGGCTGCAAAAGATCTATTCTGGGTGCCCCATCGGGCAAATACTACTCCCAAGACCAGGGGATCCAGTGACCATCTGTGGTGGCCCTGGGAAATCCTGCTGAGAGCATCTGCCAGACATTGTCCTTGCCTGGGAGGTGAATTCCCATAAGGGAGGTGTCTAGGAGTAGCCAGAAACCACAACTTCATCGGCTCGGGTGCACAAGGCCGAGACCGAGTGCCCCTTGCTTGTTGATGTACCACATTGTAGTGGTGTTGTCTGTTCTGACCTGAATACTCTTGTTCTGAACAGATTTGGAAAAGCTTGAAGTGCTAGAAAACTGCCTGAGCTCCAACAGGTTGATGTGGAGCAGAGATTCCTGGGAGACCACAGACCCTGGGTGGTGAGGTCGCCCATGTGAGCTCCCCAGCCCAAGAGGGATGCATCTGTAGTAAGGATTAGAGAATGAGACTGAGTGACAAAAGGAACCCCTTGTTCAGGTTGCTCTGATCCTGCCACCACTGTAGGGCTTGGATCAGAGTTTGAGTTACTGGGATCAGCTTGGTAAGAGGATCCTTTCTTTGAGACCAAAAGCTCTCAAATGGAACTGGATGTCCCTCACCTGAAATCTTGCTCCTTGCACAACTGCTGTGGAAGCAGCTATGTGTCCTAGGAGCTGCAGAAAATGCCTTGCTGGCCGGGAGACCTGAGGGTAAATGAGGAGGCCAGGGAGACTAGGGTATTTGCCCTGTCCAGGGGAGGAAGGCCCTGGCTTCTGTGTGTTCAGTTCTGCGCCTATGAAGGTAAGAAGCTGGACCGCTCTAGAACTGACTTTGAGAGATTCAGAAGGAAACCTAGAGAGGTAAGCAGTTGCTGCGTTATCTGAAGGTGTAAATTGACCTGGTCCGGGGACTGGCCTACTAAGAGCCAATCGTCCAGGTAAGGAAAGATGGCAATCTTTGCCTTCTTAGGTAGGCAACTGCTACAGCCAGGCATTTGGTGAATACCTTTGGGGCAGAAGTGAGGCCAAAGGGCATTGCTCTGAACTGGCAGTGGCCTGAGGGCAGCTCGAACCTGAGGTACTTTCAATGGGAGCTTGATGGGAATATGGAAGTAGGCATCCTTGAGGTCCAGGGAAGCTAGCCAGTTCCCTGGCCTTAGAGAGGGTAGGATAATTCCCAGAGTCACCATTTTGAACTTTGGCTTTAAAAGGTGCTTGTTTAAATATCTGAGATCCAGGATGGGCCACCATTCTCCTGTCTTTTTGGGGTAAAGAAGTACCTGGAGTACAAACCTTTGCCCTGGTGTAGGGAGGAACCTTTCCATAGCTCTGAGAGCCAGGAGGGTAGAGACTTCTGCCTCTAGGGCAGTGCCTCTGATGGAGTTGCAGGTGGAAAAGATCTGGTTCTCAGCTTTGGAAATTTTTTGAAGCTGAGAACCAGTCCTTGGCTTACTACTTCCAGGACCCACTTGTCTGATGTTAAAGACTTCCAGTCCTGGACAAAGTAAGCCAGCCTGCCCCTACAGGTAGAGAAGAATCGGCCCTGGCAAGCCCATCAGGGTGCCTGCTTGGCAGGGGTTTTGGGCTGAGGGTGGAAGCAGACCTGCTTGTGCACCGCCTGCCTCCCTCTAAAGAACCCCTCTGAGCATAGGCAGAGGAGGAAGCTTGGGCTTGGTAAAAGGCCTATGAAAAGGCCTGCCCTGCCTCTAGGAAGCTGCTTTTGAGGAGTGGCCTGCCTTTCCTTGGCCTGTGCACTCCTATACGTGGTCCTATATTCATCCATTTTCTTCATGTAATTCTCTGTTTGCTCCCAAATAGAGAATTTCCCACAGCAGGAAAATCCATGGCCTTAGACTGGGTATCCTGAGACAGGGTAGTACATCTGAGCCAAGCCATCCCGCGGTGCCACAGATGTAGCCATGGCTCTTGATGAAACATCATTAGAGTCCACTGCAGCATGAAATTGCACCTTGGATGCCTCAATACCATCCATAGCCACCTGTTCTAGCTCCCGGCAAGCTGGTCAGAGGACTTGTTTCGCTAGGGCCAGCACAGTATCCCATCTGGATTTCTGGTACCTAGCAGCATAAGCTATAATAATTTGCTTGTCTGAGTCCCAATGATGCTGCTATGTACTGTTTCTTTGCCATAGCATCAATCTTCCTGGAGTCCTTCTCAGAGGGGTGTGAAGTTGGGAATATTAGCGTGTCACAGGCTGAAGCCTGCACTACCCCACATGGCTGCATTGTTGAGTGAGAGAAATCAGTGTCGGAGCCTGATAAGGTATACCTCTTGTCCATCCTTTTATCCACAGGAGGTATAGTGTGAGGAGTTTTAAAACTTTTACTGCCTGTTTCCAAAAAGATTTATGCAAAGGAATAGACAGTCTCCTAGATTCTGAATATCCATCATTTCTACATAGTCTGGCTCCTCTTGGTCATCAACAGCTTCCTCAACAGGGAGCTGGAGAGTTTCAGCAACTTTTTTATAAAACATGAAATGAGAAGGGGACTCAGAAAGCCTTGGAGGAGAAACCCTAGGGTCTATCTGGAGAGATGTCCGGATCAATGGGCACATCCAGATCTTCAAAACCATATTCACTCTCCTCATATTCCTTCTTCCTCCCGGTTCATAAAAACCTCAAAATCATAATCTTGAATCGTGGAACTGCCGAACCGAACGCTACCTGAAGGTGTCGGTTCGGTCGGAACCGGAGAGAGAGACTGGACAATTTGATTTGCTTTAGCTATTGTGGAGTGGCAGATCTCGAGGAAGGAGTTGAGGATTCAAACTGAGGGGCATTGAGCTCAGTATGGATAGTAAGTAACAGGTTAGGAACTGGGGACTAACAGGTTGTCGAGGCAGGCAGCATGCATTTAAGGGACAAGGAAGAAGTGGCTCATTTTAACAACTTCAATGCCTTTATTACATTCGTTGTGGTAGCTTTTTATCTTGGTGCACTATGCTGGGAGAAAAACGTGGTCTCTAGACAGCATGACTAACTCACAAGATGGCGCCTGCCTAATGGAGATGGCTCAAGTCTTGATCATTCTCTCCTCAGTCCACACAGTCTTACATCTTCTGGACCTTGGCTCAGCACCGCTAAGCAACCCCTCCCGCTCACAGGGATGATTGTAAGTTCTTTCAGACTGTTCCTATTACAAATCTGATCAGTTGTGGAAGTTTAATAACACAGCAGTGTAGAGTGAAAACTATTACAGGCTTAAATCTGGTTACCTGTTTTCCTTACTATTTCGATGCAGCCTTTTTTTTTTTAAAGAATACAGTCTATCCACTACAGTTAACTACTAAATCAGAGATTGAAGTTTGTGGGTCAGTTTTGACTGCTCACAAACTTTTACAGTAGAGGAAAAGTTTCCTGAATGGCAGTTAATATAAGAGTTACTTCTGTAAGTATTCCTTGTTAAATAATTTATCAACTGTTATATGTTTCAAATGCAGTTCTGTGTAGGGATGCCATGGCATGACACTGACAACCTACTTTCTGTAAACCATTTTAGTACATTAAGAACATACAGGCTCTAGAGAAGACTGGAAACCTTATGTGCTTGTTTAAACATAAGCTACAGTTCGGTACGCTGATGGCACTAAGCCGATAGCGTTATGTGTTACCTCATTTTATTTTGGTAATATCCCTGATGAGGTATAAAAGCTATCTCTGTAATGGCGGTAGCCCGTGATGAGGCGCTGGGAGAGAGCGGCGACAACAGCAGCGACCGCTCCACAGCACATTACAGGAACGGCTCAGAAGGGATATGGCGGCTGGATGGAGAGGTGGGCTGACTATAGCGACATCCTGTCGCTATATGTACACGCATGCGGGGTGGGGCGGCACGCATAGCAGAGAAGTGGGGGTGGTGCTGTCAGTTTCTGTGCCAACCCCATGGTGTGGGTGGGTTGCCAGCATCGGTTGGCAGGGTACTGGGTTGAGTCCGGCACTGGTGTGTTTTGCTGCGCTCAGCCTGAACCTTTTTTTTTCATGTCTCCACCTCCCTCCTCGACATGCACCCCTGGATTTGAGACTCCTTTAGTAGGGTGTGGGTGTTGGGGCACAGCCCCCACAGAAAACATTAAAACAAAGTTCCTGGCGCCTTTTGTTGTAGGCTAGGGGTGTCAGAGTGACGTAAATAAATTTTCAGCACTCTTGACTTCGCATAACAGCAATCACCTTTATGCTTTTGCCATTATGACATATCCTGTTTTAGCGATGTGATGCACACATACATTGATTTCTTGCTAAAACATGGATCAAGTGTATAAAAAATATCTTATAAACTAATAAAAAATAGAATGGTTAGTAGTAACTAATGAATCTAGAGGCTAACTTTATGTTAAAGCCACTATAAACAGAGGAGTCTTCAGTCCCCTTATAAAGGCTACCACCGAGAGGCACTCCTCAGGGATATTGGTAAGCTGTTCCAAAGGGCCAGGCCCACTGATTCAAAGGCCCAAATCCTCTGATGATTTCAGTCTTGCCCCAGGAACAGTAAGAAGGCCCACCTCGGAGGAGTGGAAAGGATGGAAGGTATGATTTGGAATAAGGAGATCTCTCCGTAACCAGGACACTGTCTGTATGCTTTCTAGGTCGGAAAACTGACCTTGAAGGTGATTCGCTATTTCACCAGCAGTCAGTGCAGTTCACACAGGACCCAGGTTATATGACAAAACCTAGGAAGGCCTGTCAACAACTGGGCTGCTGGTTCCGCACCAGCTGCAGCAGGCTTCAGAGGACACCTCAATTTACCCCGAGTTACAGAGCAATACATGGATCCAGTCTGGAAGTTACAGGCACACACTAGTGACAGCAGGTCTTCAGGTGGGATTAAGGCTTTCATCCGAGTGATGTTTCTGAGATGGTAAAAGCCACTTTGGATCACAGCAGACACCTGCGTCTCAAGTGTAACCCTAGGTGGCGCTATCTGAAGGGCTACTACCCCTGCCTGCTTGGCTAGTTGCAGGTTATGGGGCCTGGGTACTGAAACGGGTGCCTCCACCCAGAGGACAGGGTTGTTAGTAACAAGGTTAACTCTGGGTACAGCCTCCGGGACACTGTAACCCCCTTTCCCTCTAGTGGCCTAGACAATATGCAACAAACACTTTCACAGTCACCCCTATTCAGCATACACCCCCACACTGTTTGCACTTACCACCAGGGCTGGTTCCACCAGTTCGACCTGGAGACCCCTGTAAAACAAGGTTAGGCACAGCAAATAACAACAGTACAGTGCGTTGGTACAAACTGGAACCACAGTCAGATTAAATGCAAAAAGAGTTAGATCTGATTTATTCAGGGAATTGAACAAGGAGGGCGAATCAGATTGATTGATTTGAAAACTGATCTAGTCAAGCAATTATGCATGCACTTTTAGTCCCTACACAGTCATATGCTCTGGGTGCCCAGTTGGAAGTAAGGAGGGCTAGCCTGGAACGTTGCCTGGGGTAGGCGGCATCGCAGCTGGTTGGGGCCCTGTGATGAAAAGAAAAGGCACGCACAACCACACACAATTTGTAATCCAGAGCCTGAAGGCTCCGCTCAGGAAAGGAAAACAACAATGCAATCAGATGACAACACTTGAGATTTAGCTGTTGTTGCAGGGAGCTACCCTGATTGTTACTCACACTACCCAATGCAAGACACAGGAGGGACGAAATGGAGACTGCAGGTTGACAACTGGTATGCCAGGAGAAGCAGGGCCCATATAAATCACCGAGGTGTCATTCCTGTTCGAGATGTTGAACAGGGGCTGATCCCCAGGCAAGTCTCTCGCCGATGGTGTTCTCTGTGCCTGAAGTAGCTGGCTGGGCCAGTGTGACAGGGCCCAGGCCGGTAAGACAGTTTGGAAATCAGTCCGGGAAGGACGGATGCAGCTTCCAGCAAGGGTGGCATAATTAAACAGTGGGGAACCAAATCACACCCACTAACAGCACACAGCACATTTATAGTAAAGCAATCACCATACCACAAAGCAGATAGCAGTCCTGCAGCAATATCAGTGTCTCTGAGCAAAACCGGGAGTTCTATGGTGAATGGATGTCCTGACAGGCCGATCGATACAGCAAATGGCAGTGTCAGTGACTCAGTAGGTAGCACACTTGCCTCTGAGGCTGGGAGATCAGAGAGTTGTGGGTTCAGTTCCCACATCTGGCACTTGGGTTAATATCCCAGTATTGACACTGTAGTGCAGCATGAGAGGGTGCTGCACTTTGAGGTGCCGCCTTTGATGAGACGTTAAACCGAGGTTCCATCTGCCTGGATTGGTGGTAGTTCAGGTGGATGTTAAAGATCCCATGGCACTTATCGAAAAGAGTAAGGAATTTCCGTGTCCTGGCCAAATGTCCCTCATTTACTAACAATACCACCAACAGCTCAATCTGGTTCAAGGTCAGTTGGCATTCATCTGTATCCTCCTCGGTTGTGCCTGAAAATAGGCAGGATTTGTCTAGTGCACTTACCCGGTCAACAAACACTAAATAAATAATAAATAAATAAATCTTCAGGTTTAAACCTGGTCACACTTCAGTGGCTTTTCTCTCACTCAATTTGAATACAGTCTGGATTATTAAGCCTTTCAAAGGATTCCTCTCGGGACTGCAGGTAGACAGGCCAGACTCAGCCTTTCCACCAATCTCCCACTTGAACTACTCAGGAGCTGCTGCTCAAATCACTTGAGCTGTTTACTCTGCAAACTCTAACTCCAGACTGACTTACTGCACCAGGCAGCTTGGGAATTTGCCTTCGGTCCAAAAGGTTCTGGTTGGTTGATCCATCTGTCTGTCAAAGCAAGGGCTCCCCCAGGTCTGTTTTGGCACCAAATGTAAAACCTACAATTCCTACAGAATTTTGCTCCCACAAGACCCTGGGATAGGCTCCATTTTAGAGTCCCCAAAAGTACTGATGGCCCATTCTGACAGAACTGTCCATGCTGCAAAGAAGGCAGGTTAGACAAACTACTATATCATTACTATTCTAATAGATAATCAGCAAATAAGTACAGCTTCTAACAGAGCTCCCTCTGCAACTATCGATGGCAGAATGGAGCGATTATCTGGCAACCAGGCGGACTTGAGCACAGAAACACTCAGCCCTCCCAGATTAAATAAGCACCATGTTATTGGCAGCTCTTAAAGAGACAGAGTATAGAAGCATTAAGGCACTCTTCACACAAACACTTTTAAAGTGCTAAGACACAGGATACCAGCCTGGCAGTGGGCATTAGGCACATCCAAGGAAGACTTCGGGAACCCCATTTGTGAGAGGTTACACCATTCCTGCCTGGAGAAACTTAAGTCCCGATCAAGTATACACCATCACAATATTGAAGAATCAATATATACAAGACGTATGGGACATTAGCATACTATGGAAATACTATCTGATGCATCAGTTAAAGTAAACTTATCACATTACTATACATTTCACTATACCATATCTTCATTGACAATACTTATGCATGTTTCATACACTCTATACTGATTCTATTATGATTAACATACTATGAACAGTTACCTATGACTTTATAACTTCTTGTACAGTAAACAATGCAGAAGTGGGTCCTTCCCTATCAGCTAACTTGGGGCAGGATGGGACAGGGACACCTTGGTCTGAAGGAAGAACAATTAATCGGGAGGAGGCAGACAATCTCAATTTGGGCAGTGAGCTCTTGGAACGTAAACACCTTTATGGACCACACTGAGAGGCAAGTCCACAGGCGTCCTAGGGAATCATAACTAAAACACAGTACTGGCTTAACAGGTCGCCCAGATTTTCTGGGGGAACAGACACAGGCTGTGGGCAGTCAACACTGGCATTGATTTCTCCTCCTGTAGTGACGGATGCCTCTGCACTGGTTGAAATGTCCACATTTGGAACACTATCAGCTCCTTGCTCTGCAGACTCTGTTTCCACAATATTTTGCTCATTATTATCTTCTGAAGAGGGCCCAGGTTGCTTATCCTGGGAAGACTCTGCATAATTAGGCTTTTATGGCACTGAAGGGGTGCTGTCAGCACTTTCATATTGTTCTTCATGTTCTGATATGTCACCAGGGAGGCTCAGATCATCAGCCCCTTCTTTGGGTAAATCAAACAGTTCTACAAGACACAGAGAGTCTGCAACCTCAGACCTGATACTTTGCACCTCATTTTCAGTGGACATTGGGTCCAGGGAAGAAGCTGGAGGGTTAGGCAGTTCTGAAGGCCCAGCTTCATCCCCACGATTCTGCAGAGGATTGCCTCAAACAACTGACTCAGTTCATATGAGGGATAATAGGCATTATCACAGTCACTCTCATCAGAGACTGACGAACAGTCATCACCATCACTCTGGGCCTGCTGAGGGAAAGCCTAAGTTCTGGAACAACACGGACAGGTTGGCTCTGTTTCTCTTTGCAGCCACGAGTCACTGGCCCAGGAGAAGTGTCAGGGGTTGGTTCAGCATCAATAACAACTTGGCCAATGTGCAGCAAATGATTACGGTGCATGGTCTTCACAGCTTAGGAATTATTTTCTGGGTGCACTTTGTACACCGCAGATCATCCAATTTACCAACTACTATGTGGGAAGATGGTGCCATCTATCAGCAATTTTGTGTTTTCCATGCAGTCCCAAATTGTGTAGTAGCACCCTATCTCCGGGCAACAACTCCTAGGCTTTAATCGTCGCCATGTGTTTCTTTGTCGGCGAGATTTCGCTAGCAGCCATAGTTTGAGCTAGTTGACAGGCATGATTTAACTGATCTTTCAATTTCTGTATGTACTGGAAGTAGTTTTCGGCTTGGACCCCATCTGGAAAGACCCCAAAGCAGACATCAACTGGCAGTCGGGCCTCCTCCCGAACGAGACGGTAGGGGAAACCCAGTAGCATCACTTTTGGTGCAATTGTACGCTGTACCAAGGTGCTGATCTGCTGGCTCCACTTATGCTTGTCTTTGGATGGAGGGTGCCCAGCATGTCCAGAAGGGTGCGGTTAAAGTGTTCTGTTGAGGGTCCCCTATGGGTGATAGGGGTGGTTCTTGACTTCCGCACCTCACAGAGAGCATATTTCTTTGATTAGCCTACTTTCAAAGTCTCCACCTTGGTCAGCATGGATCCGCTTGAGGGCACCATAGTGGACAAAGAATTTTTCCACTAGCACCTTGGCCACGGTACAGGCCTTTGATCTTTAGTTGGGAAGGCTTGTGCATACCGTGTAAAATGATCAGTAACTACCAACACATTGCCAATGTTCTTTTGTTCAGGTTCTAGCACAAGAAGTTCATGCAGACCAGTTCCATGGGGGCACTGGTAGTGATATTGACAAGTGGGCAGCTTGGGCAAAGCTTTCCGCTGGAGGCAGCGACTGCAAGTTCTGACATGATTCTCAACATCTGCCCTCATCTTTGGCCAGTAGAATCGGATCGCACTAGGTCGAGAGTTCTGTCAATACTGAGGTGCCCCCATGTGATTGTGGAAGGACCTCAGTACCAGCTGCTTAAAGGCGTGGGTAGGACCAACTGTTGCTTGTCTACTTGACCACGATGATCCACTGTCTCTCTGTATAACAACTGATTATGCAACTTTAACCTGGGGCCTTCCTTGAACAACAGAGCAGTTCACAAGTCAGGGAATGCAACTTGGACACATCTTTCCCGCACGCAGGGTGTCAAGTGCTGGCTGAATCATGGGCTTTTGGGATTGAGCCCACTGAATACTGTCGTTATCGAACTGAGGTAGTGCACTAATATCTAAAACAGAGAAATGGCAATAGGCAGCCGGTATGTAGGTATCAGGAGGGCCCAAGCAATCTACTAGGCAGTCCACTGTGTCCGCAGACATTTGTTCATCTGTATCAAACATTTGGCATATGCTTTGATGTCAGGTTCAGACAATGTGACGCAATTGTGCTTGGCAGCTGGCCTTCGTGACCGCACGTCAGCATCAATGTGGTTTAGTCCCGTCTGTATTCAACAGCATAATCATAAGTTGACAAGGCAGAAAGCCAAAAGTGCCCAGTGGTGTCCAATTTAGCTGAAGTCTGCACATAGGTCAGTGAGCTACTGTCAGTCTTCACTAGTGTTGGTATAGTTACTTTTTCTATTAGTTTGAAAACTTGTTTCAGGAAGTTTGTAGTCACTGTAGGATGGAGAAGTACTAGAACAAGTAAGACACCTTACAATTATAGTAACTTATTTTTTTTATACAAAATCAATACAAAATAATAAATAACTATAACAGATTACACTTTTGAAAGTAATAGGTTAATTACTAGTTTCTTTCAAATAAATGTAATCAGTTACAGTTACGTATTTCTTTGTATAAAAAGACATAAGTAATTGTAACTGTAAAGTGTATACATTCTCCAGTACTTCTCCATCCGTGCTAGTGACTGCACAGAGCTTTCTGGGACAAGTTTTCAAAAGTAATAGAAAGTAATAGAAAAGTAACTACCCAACACTGGTCTTCACTAATATCTTTGCCCCATAGAGGTACTCATGAAACTGGTCAACTATGGCCCATTTTAGGGCGAGGAATTCCAACTTGTGGACCGGACAGTTCCACTCTGATGGGGTCAAGCTCTACTGGCGAAAGCTACAGGTCTCAAACCATCTTCATAGTCTTGATATAGCACAGCACAAGGCCCTGCTAAAACTAGCACCTGTATGCAGAACATAGGGCTTGGCAGGATCAGCATAGGCAAGGACTGGGGTGTGGGTGAGCTGGTATATGACTTTCAAAGAAACTGCTTCACATTCAGGTGTCCACCGAATCCCAAAGGCTCACTTGTTCAAAATACATTTTCTTTTGGTCTTTGATAGCCCTTTTGTATCTGCAGTTGGTAGTGGGGTAGTTCTGGTAAGGTTAAGGAGCAGTCGAATCACCTATGAATAGTCTTTGCTGAACCTGCGGTGGTAGCCACAGAACCTCAGGAAACGCTATAGCTCTTTTAGGTTATTGGACTGGGGCCAAGTGGTCAAAGTTTCAACTTTACTGGGCTCTGTCTGTATCCCTTCAGCAGACATTATGTGTCTCACATATTTCACAGATGTTTGAAAACACTGGCTCTTGTCTATGGATAACTTGAGGCCAAATTCTTCCAAACGATCGAGGACTTTGAACAGTCTGATCTCATGTTTCTCTAGCGTCGTCCGAAAACAATGACATTATCCAAGTACACTAAACATTTCAGCAAGTTCAGGTCTCCCACTACACGTTCCATCAATCTCTGAAGGTGGGGGATACCCGAAATCCTCTGTGGCATCCTCAGAAATTTGTAGAACCCCAAAGAACAGATGAAGGTTGTTTTTCACGGTCCTCTGGGGCCATCGAATCTGATAATATCCACTGCGAAGATCTAGTACTGAGAACCACTGACCCCCATTCAGGCAATCCAGGGCATCCTGTATGCGGCATGGTGCACTGATCTGGGATAGTCCGTCAGTTGAGGTCCGATAGTCCACACATCCTCACGGATTCGTTCTTTTACGCACCACTATGATGGGGATGCATATGGGCTTCTTGATTCTTGAATAATGCCAGCAGTGAGCATTTCCTGTAGGTGCCTCCTAACATCATCTGTGTCAGCTGGGCAAGGCATCGACCTCTCAAATAGTTGGTCATCATGCAGGCATATGCTATGCTCGGCACCATGGACACACCCCACGTACCACTCTTTAGTGCGAACACTTGGCTCTCTGAGCAAGTTTCCTGTTATTGTGTCTTCCATTCGGCAGACAAAGGGAATCACCAAAGTCATATCAGTCTGGAGTCACTTTCTCCTTTTCAACAGAGTACTTGTTACTGGGTAATACTGCAGTGTCTGTGCAGTGTACTGTAGCCAGCGCAACATCCCCGGTTCACATGATCGTCCCTGTCCGACATGTTTCTCACTTGCACCATCACTGCAGGCATAGGCATGGGCAAATGCAGGTAGTATACTGGGCTTAACCATCAACCCCTCTGGCAGCTTACCTTCACCAGGAGTCTATCATCAATATTTTATTCTTACACCTCTCCTTAGGTGGACTTCTCCATGGATTGTACACTGGGCGTATGGCCAACACTAGAGAGTCAGGATCCTTTTCCACACTATCCCCACTGGCTCATCTCGGTCCACTTCAATCGGGTTTCTGTTGCAAGCCATAAGCCCTTTGATTAATGTTGGAATTCTTAGGGCCCGTCCAGTCCATTGCCCTTGTTTCTCATGGCAGAGTTGTGCCAGTCTCCCAAACATGTGGGCGTTTGTTCCAACTAACAGGGGAACCCCATCATACAGTCCGTAGGAGGGCACACCAGGGCTAGTGTCTCTACTTGTTCATCTACACCAGTTACAGTTGCAGGAAAAAGACAGCCAGAGCCGGACATATCCTAGGTAGGGATAAGACTTGTCGCTCAGGCTCCACACATGTAGACCATCCAGAAATTGTAATGGCACATCAGATAAATGTTTGTCATACCAGTCCTGGAACACAATGGTCACTTGCAACCCACTATCGGCACAGCCCGAGCATGGATATCATTGACAGTGACAGTAGTTTCCACTGAGGGGCCTACTATTTTGGACCAGTCTGAGAGACAGTAGCAGGGCCTGGACAGACGATTTAGCCACAAAGAAGTTTGAATTAGGATTTCGATCCTTCACTGTGGTTGTTGCCAGTGCCCTTAGCCGAGGTCTCGCTTCCGAGCTCCCTTGAAGTCTGTACACAACTTTATCTAAGTCTTTCTGAGAATGGCATCTCTCTTCATATGGCCATCCTCTTCCACAGTTGTAACAAATGATAGACTCCGGGGTCATCCTTGAAGAGGACATTGCATGAGGGACTGAAGCAGGAGCAAGGGATTGGGGTCCGATATCTGTTTGCAGTGGCAAAGGTGACGCAACGTGTCTTAACAGTTCCTTTAGGGTGGCAGTCAATTCTTTGATCTCAGCCTAGGGGTCACTTTCGGTAGAAGATGCCTGAGGTGCACTCCCACCCCATGGCAGTCACATCCGAAGAGGGACCAGGGTCTTTGTCTGCAGTGGAGGCCTCCGTAAAGGCAGCCACTAGTACTTTTATGACTTCCTTCAGCAGCTTGTCTCTCCACCGCCAGCCCATGGCGGAATATCCTAGTGGTCTCCATTTCAGAGAGGTCTTCGTGCCATGGTCACCATGCTGCGCCCACCCCATATTCACAATCTCTTTCACCTCCAATCTCCTTGAGTTCTTTTATCAGGTTGCAACAGTCACGTGGGTTACCTCTCCTATCATGGAGCTTTAACTGGATAATCTGCTATTTAGAGTGCTTGGCGTGCTGTAGTATGTGCCCAGCCTCACATGGTTCAAGTCACTGGCGTGCTACTCCACCCTTCGATAAGCTCTCTGAGGGTCTTCTAGTCGAGTAGCATACGCAGACAGACTCTTCCTCTCCACTGTTTGGTACCTTTGACTTGCCACATCAAAGTCTCCCTGACTCAGTCCTTCCAAAATTGCCTTCCAGGGCAGACAGGTACTTTTAAGCAGATGCCTCAGATTCGTGGACCTCAGAAATCTAATGGCTTCCAGGGCTGGACCCCTCAAACTTTCCATGATCCTTTTTCGCTTTTCAGCCTCTGCACACTGCCACTCGGGTACCAGGGGCAACATAGTCGATCCATTTCTCCCAGTCATCCTCCCCTGTGAGGTGGGAGGGTACCTGAGAACATCCTCAACTTGTGGTACATGTCATGACTAACTGCAGGCACCAATGTAGGTGCAGGCACTGAACCGTACTGGAAGGGGCGGGGAAGGTACACCCGGGTGGCAGGAATAATTGCTTAAAGTCCTCCACGGTTTTCCTTCCTCCAGCAACAGCTTAGCAAATTTCTCCTCAAAAGTCTCAGATAATGGTGGGGGCTCATCCTCTAAGGAACCGTTACTATCTTTAGTTATTACCCTCCAAGCAGTTGGGGACCCTTCAGGGTAATAGTCGTTGGCACCTTAGTGCTGTCCACGGGTCACTACACTCCACTCCACCAAGGCAATGAGGGTTTGGGTCGTTAAATCAGCCTGCCGACCCACCACCACAGCGTTTTTCAAACCTTCGACTTTGGAGAGAACCCGTTCTATGGTGTCCTTACTAATACTCAAGGGAATGTCTAATATAAACACGGCATGATGGGGTCAACCTCCTGCCCTGTATACCACCCACCAACTGGTGCACAACGACTTCTACTGGTGTGGCCATATTCCAGCCTTGGTACTGAAACAGGTGCCTCCACCCGGAGGACAGGGTTGTTGGTAACAAGGCTAACCTGGGTACAGCCCTCCGGGACACTGTAACCCCTCTTTCCCCACTAGTGGCCTAGACAATATGCAACACTTTCACAGTGGCCCTATTCAGCATACAATTGCCCACACTGTTTGCACTGATCACCAGGGCTGGTTCCACCAGTTCGACCTGGAGACCCCTGTAAAACAAGGTTAGGCACAGCAAATAACAACAGTACAGTGCTTTTGGTACAAACTGGAACCACAGTCAGATTAAATGCAAAGAGTTAGATCTGATTTATTCAGGGAATTGAACAAGGAGGGGCATAATCAGGTTGATTGATTCGAAAACTGATCTAGTCAGGCAAGTATGCATGCACTTTTAGTCCCTACACAGTCACACGCTCTGGGTACCCAGTTGGAAGTAAGGTGGGCTAGTCTGGAACATTGCCCGGTAGGCCAGCATCGCAGCTGGTTGGGGCCCTGCGGTGAAAAGAAAAGGCATGCACAACCACACACAATTGTAATCCAGAGCCTGAAGGCTCCGTTCATGAAAGGAAAACAACAATGCAATCAGATGACAACACTTGAGATTTAGCTGTTGTTGCAGGGAGCTACCCTGATTGTTACTCACACTACCCAATGCAAGACACAGGAGGGATGAAATGGAGACTGCAGACTGACAACTGGTATGCCAGGAGAAACAAAGGCCCACACAAATCACCAAGGTGCCATTCCTGTTCGAGATGTTGAGCAGGGGCTGATCCTCGGGTGAGTCTCTCGTCGATGGTGTTCTCTGCGCCTGAAGTAGTTGGCTGGGCCATGTGGCATGGCCCAGGTCGGTAAAACTGTTCGAAATCAGTCAGGAAGGCTGGATGCAGCTTCCAGCAAGTGTGGCACAATTAAACAGTGGGGAACCAAATCACACCCACTAACAGCACACAGCACATTTATAGAGCAATCACCATACCACAAAGCGGATAGCAGTCTGGCAGCAGTATCAGTGTCTCTGAGCAAAACTTGGAGTTCTATGGTGAATGGATGTCCTGACAGGCCGATCGTGTACAGCAAATCTTCAGTCTTCTTCAGGTTTAAGCCTGGTCACACTTCAGTGGCTTTTCTCTCACTCAATTCGGATATAGTCCGATTATTAAGCTTTCAAAGGATTCCCTCTCGAGGGACTGCAGGCAGACAGGCCAGGGTCAGCCTTTCCACCAATCTCTTGCGAACTTCACGTGAGGAGCTGCTGCTCAAATCACTTGAGCTGTTTATTCAGCAAACTCTAACTCCAGACTGACTGACTGCACCAAGCAGCTTGGTAATTACTCTTCGGTCCAAAAGGTTCTGGTTGGTTGATCCATCTGTCTGTCAAAGCAAGGACTCCCCTCCAGGTCTGTTTTGGTGCCAAAATGTAAAAACTACAATTCTTACAGAAATTTGCTCTCACAAGACCCTGGGGACAGACTCCATTTAGGGTCCCCAAAGGTACTGATTGGCCCATTCTGGCAGTCCAGGACCAAGATGGTGGTGATAAACAGAACTGTCCATGCTGCGAAGAAGGCAGGTTAGACAAACTACAATATCATTACTATTCTAATAGATCATCAGCAAATAAGTACAGTTCTAACAAAGCTCCCTCTGCGCAACTAGCGATGGCAGAACGGAGCAATTATCTGGCAGCCAGCGGACTCGAGCATAGAAACACTCAGCCCCTCCCAGATTAAATAAGCACTACGTTATTGGCAGCTCTTAAAGAGACAGAGCACAGAGGTATTAAGGCACTCTTCATACAAACACTTTTAAAGCGCTAAGACACAGGATACCAGCCTGGCAGTGGGCATTTAGGCACATCAAAGGAAGACTTTCGGAACCCCATTTGTAGGGGTTACACCAGTGTTAACTTGTCATCCAGAATGACTTCTAGATCCTTTACCTTAGCAAAGGCCAACAGTCGGAGGACTCAAACACAACCGGACAGTCGACTACTCAGAGGCCTTTACACCCTCATCTGACCAGGTTCAATCACTAGTATCTCCGTCTTATCCAGGTTAAGTTTCAGTCAGCTCCAGGACATCCTGTCCTGGATCTTGAGCAAGCATAAATTTAGTACATCGACCGCACCAAGCGCCCTGTGTGCAAACAACATATACAGCTGGGTGTTACCTGAATAGCAGTGAAAACCCAGATTGTATTGTCTAACCATCCCTTCCAGGGATAGCATGTACACCATGAACAACATGGGAGACAGAAATTGAACTCTGGGTTACACCACAGACTAGGGGCTTTGGGAATGAGCAAAAGTTTCCCAATACCACCCTCTGCATTCTGTCACTGAGGAAGGACTCAAACCAGTGGAGGACAGTGCCAACGAGCCCATAGTACTCCCTGAGATGATCCAACAACCCATGGTCCACAGTATCAAAAGTTGATGAGAGAAAAGGTCCTTTCAGTCCTTTGTGAGTGTAATGAATGCTAGCAATCACTATCCTTCTGTGTCAGACTGAGGTGTACTGCTTGCAAAATCATAAATAAAATACATATTTTTTTAACCACTGCCCTGTCCAGTCTGCCCAGCCTTACCTAATAACATATGAGCTGGCCCTATCAGTCAGCATTCACTTTATTACCTTTCCCCACTCTAACAGCCCCTGATCTTATCAGATCTCTCCCCAATTACAAGGCTGCAAATCCTGTAATTTATAACAAACTTGACGTTCAAAACAATGCCAGGGTGCCTTATAGCAGTGAGTGTTGCTGTGATTTATCACTCTGGGTGAGCAACAGAAACTGAATCCCTGCAAGCACTAGGTGTTCTGATAGTCAGGACCAGTGTGGAACCGAGGATGGTAATTCTCTGGTCTAAATGAGCTATCAACACACCTCCAGTCTGCCCCTCTTGGGAGCACTCCCTGCTGGCAGCCAATGAGATATTTCCACTGCTGTACTTTCAATCTAGGGGCTTGTCAGAGAAACAACCCTGGTTAGGTTAACGACAATTCTTTTTCTCTTTTTTTCTTTTTACTCTGCCATTCTCTATATTAGAAAATAGGCTAAGACCTCCAAACTCATTTCACCTTTGACCTTTTTACAACAAGCAGAAGGAAATTATTTGCTGTTGCTTGAGCCCCAGGTGATGGTTTAAAGGAAGTACTAACACAGAAGGCCAGCTCATCAAGGCAAGGGACATCAATCTCTTGGACAGTGTCAGTCAAGTTCAGATTGGTCTGAAATTACAACCAGTTTATGCTGCAGGAAAGATTGATGGCACAATCCGACATTTCATGGGATGCCAAGGTCAAGAGGAGGTCATTTTGTTCCTTTCTTGGAAGCATTTGACAGGTAGTGACACGGCCAGCCCTGGATCTCTGGTGTTGTAAATGGCTCACACTTATTAGCGCTGGAAGGCAGTGTGGTGAACTGGTTAGAGCATAGGATTGGGTACCCAGAGACACAGGTTCAAGTTACACCATAGCCACTGTCTCACAATGTGACCCTGGGCAGGTCACTTGACCTTCCTTTAATTCAGCACCTTCCAGCTATATAAGAGAATATTAGGCCCCATTGTAAATGATATGATGTAGTTTACTTGGGCTATCCTGGGTAAATAAATAGATGTTTTTACCGAGGAAATTGATATGATCCACCCTTGTACCTGATACTATACTGTGCCAAGGAGCCACTACACAAAACAGCCTAAAATCCACTCCAACCTGGACATTTCAGCTCCAAAGGATTCTGCATACACAGCGACTTCAAAAATACTTCTCAAGGCTGCCTTTTGGCCCAAGAGGAAGGGCACTGGGCTTCCATGCAGGTGAACTTGCACACTTGCAAATGAGCAACTAATGCCGAGAATAGCGGTGCTGCCTGGTAACACATCCCAGCCAGGGAGGATTGGTTACACAGCTGTGTACCATAGTAGCTCACTCCCGGTGGTTCAGGAGAGCCAGCTCCCTTTTAGAGTAGACATCCTCAGACAATACTATGGTGCACAAGGTCATCAGAGGTCACGTACAACATCGGGAGGTGGGCAGTTATGCCAGAACCGGAAAATGCCTGTCTCAGTCAGAATGGTGGCTGGCAGTCTCAAGCCTCAACACAAGGATATCCAGCTCATGAAGCGAGTCCAACAGGGAGAACTGGCTGTCCAGAACCCACCACAGCGAGGGAAGCCATGGAGGAAAAAGGTCAGTGGTTAGCGATAAATGGGCTGGAGGCTTGCTGGCTAGATAAATAACCCAAACAGGAACAGAAAAATGTAAGATTAAAACATAAATAAACATGTCCCAGAAGGGCAGTCCTAATAGCCTGGGAGATAAGATGCCCATGTTCAAGCTGCTGCCAGTACACTTACTGAAAAGAGTTGGGAAATGTCCTGAAGCCCTACTCAAATGAGGAATGGAGAGTTGTTGTGTAGTGTGCTGGCACAGAATGGCTGCTATGTGCTGACCTGTAGGTACAGCACTAGGATTACCACTTGCAATGCCAGTGACCGGATTCAGGAGCAAGCCTGGGCCCCTCGGGGGCCAGAATGTGGAAGGAAGGAGGACTGAGCATTCAGGGGATGTTCAGAGCTGCCATCCTCACTGCAGTACTGCCACCTGGGTGACCACAACTGGCAGTGCAGTTGAGGGTGCTAAGTGAGGTGGGGAAGATGTCGGCCAGGAACCTGCACTGGGCATGCAATACATGCCCACACAGGCTTCTAAAGGAGTGGTGCAGAAACACAAAAACAGTGTGGTCCTGGTGCCAGCTTCTGGGACCACAGTATATTCTGGCTGGTCTCTGCCACCTCTGTCACCTGACTGGCATGATCGTGGGGTATATTCCTCATACCATTCCCTACACAGGGGTAAATGAGGCTCCATGGGGCCAGAAGGATGGCAGGCAGATGGCAACAGGGGAAGTTCAGGGGTTCCACTGGGGCTGGAGCCTGGAGTGACAGGAAGCATAAAACATAAACTGCAAACAAAACAAAATAACAAAAAAAAAAGCAGCTGTACTCCACCCCAGAGGTGGCGGCACTTCACTGCTTGTTCAGCGTGAGTTCTCTGTTGATTTTGAGTGCTTTTAGATGCCTGCATGAATGGTGCAATATACATGGAAAAGGATAGTGTCTAGACTCCAATCACCCATCAGAGGATATCTCAAGGAAAGAAAAGCAATCCAGTTGGCAAGGGTTGGACTTTAACGGTTACTCACATGAAAATATCAAATGATAAAATAGATGTGAAACTTTATGCACAGTCATTATCCTTGCTTTTGTAACTCACTCCACCACTCTGAAGGTCCACTGAGACCCTTCTCAGCCATTATAGGCCTACCCCCACCCCCGTGTGACATAATTGAGCTGGGTCTCCCAGTAAAGGACAAGAATCTGGTGATGCAGAGCTGGACCTGGGGGACTGTAGCATTGTGATCTACTTGGGCACGCTCCTCCATTTATATAGCTGTTTCTCCCTGCACTCCTCCCATCCCTCAAGTAGAGTCCCACAACCCCACCCAACCACAGTCAATGACACTGCACTCTCTGAGCCACCAGTGCCACAGTGAAGACTCCCACACCCTATGTGGAACAAGGGCATGTCCTGTGGCATGCTTACTTCTCCTGCCAATCTGTTGTACTGTTCTTGGCTTGGGTCATGAGACTTGACCATTACTCCCCGGCTGCTGTGATACTGGATTGAAGACCATAGCTAGATTTTGAAATCATATATAAATGCATTTTATTGGATTGTGATTTGATAACTGTATAGTCCTTCTGAGGCTTGCCCAGAAAGACTAATTGTATACAGAAGTATGTATTAGTGGCTGAGAATAACAAAGGTGGTAATTTCAAAGTGGGGCAGGATACAAGCGGCTTACTGCCCCAGCTGCAAGATAAAATTACTACTGAGTTCTTCATGAGCATTTCCATGTGGGAATGTGTTTGAGGGTGTTACTTGACTGCGTATAAGGTGCTCCCTGGTGATAGATAAGTAGTGGTATGGTTGTTTGCAACTAAGTGTTGTTATCTTCTGCTAGCAGTGGGTAATGGAGTCTTTGTTTATATTTTAAGATTTTATTCATACTCTGTTATTTGCTGCTAGCAGTGAATAATGCCATTTCTCAGTCACTGACAATAGGTGGGTAATAGGTGTCAGACTTGTAATATATGTACTTGCGTACTCCACAATCTACATAATTTACTGCAATCAGTGATATACAGTACATCATGTTTCCCTCTCAACCCAAGCTTTCCATCCTCAGATGTCACTCTGACCCAACACTGTCCTCTGCCATTTCTGAAACTTGACCCCTTACCTCCATTCCTCCACAGCTTGCCTCCTGTGTCAGGGATATTGGGTTCCCACAGCCCTTCCAGACATCATGTTCGTTGGAGGTAGGGTGCTCAGTAGGTGGTGTGGGGCCTGTTGGGAGTCAAGATATTATCTGCCTCTGTCTGGCTGTTTCCCAAGTTCTGACTCTCCTGAATCCCCGATGCCTCATGTGGCTTGAAACAGCACATGCGCGAAGCATGCAAATGTGCTTACACCATCGCCTGGAGGTGTCTGTCCACCCAATGTGGTTCCAGCTTGCACTGTCACCTGTGGTTACCCAGGAGATGGTAGAACAGCTGAGCTCCTTACCCTTCCTCCCAGAGGAGGAAGGTATGTTGTGGATACTCAGTCCTCCTCCCCTCTGGCCAGTCCCCAATAACTCAAAGTCACTACCAAAGCCGGGTTGTCAGCATTAAGGCGATAGTGCTACTGTTACGCCAACAGACTGGCATGCTCATACAGAATAATACATGGGTGGGTGTGTGTGTAACCAGAATTTTACACACCCAAAGGTGTGAGATGATACATAAACCCTGGGAATGAAGCCTGAGGGGTTTATATAAGCATCCCACACTGAGGTGCATAAAAATTCTGGTTTACATACCCCCGTGTTTTATTTTATCTAATTACTGGTCATCATTTTTATAACATTGGGTTGAATGAGTTGACAGTATTGGAAACAGTTTGGTTGGGTCGTGCTGACTGTAGCGCAAGCTAGACTGACAGCCACTGATTACAACCGCCTGGCTGTAACAAACTGTCAAACAGGTGGTTGTAACATGGGTAAAACCATGTTATCGATATAAAAATGATGATCTGTAATTAATATCATTTTATATGTACATAACCACCCAGTCATCCCTTGATAGTTTCAGCCCAATTACTAAGGAGTTAATGTGTGAAGAGGCCATGAGTCCTGGAAAGTTCCAGGCTCCCTCTCCAGCAGTGCTGGTTTGCTGAGTTACTGTGCACGTCCTGTGCACATGCTCAGTAACTGGCTGTTGTTGGTTGTTGCTTCCTCACCCACCCCTAATAAAATGGAGGGTGTGTACAAGGTCATCCTGTTTCTTCAGGGGTAAGAGAGTAATTCATTCACTTGCTCATTTATGGCATCCTTTAGAAGTTTAAAGATTAAGCAAGGTAAGAAAAATGACTCTGGTTTGAGGGGTGGACAAGTACCCTGAGAGTATGCATTCAGCATTCTAACAGAATTCTACAGAAAATCAACAATTTATATACCAAAAGAAAGGTTACGGTGTTGACCAAAGCTCAGTCTTAAGTCTTAAATGTACAGCGTGGCAAACATAGTTTATTTCAGGGCTGCAGGCAAGGTTAGATGGGTCTTTACAAGCACTCCTTTTATCAGGTGACATACTGCTTCTTTAAAGCAGGGAAAATGCCTTATGTTTTAAAGTGATCATTAAATTGGATTTTTGTGACACAGGGCAGTGCATTACTGGACACAGACTAATTGAAAATAAATCAGTGCAAAACAGGGAACAGTAAAGGGAAGCAGGGACTTGGAGTGGAAGAGCAGCGCTAAAATAAGGCAGCATAGTGCCAACAACATAGAAACACAGAATTTGTCAGCAGATAGGAACCACTTGGCCCATCTAGTCTGCCCGTTTGTTCCTGCCTATGCTGTTACAGAGACCCTACCTGGTCTCCGGCTCTCCTCCTCCGCCCCTGCTTCCCAACTAAGATTCCCTTGTGCCTGTCCCATGCACGCATGAAGCCCGCCATTGCTTTTGCTCCCCCACTGCTAGAAGACTGTTCCAGGCATTCACCATTCTTTCAGTGAAGAAATACTTCCTCACATCCCTCCCACGTTTCCCTTGTCCAGCTTCATTGCATACCCTCTTGTTCTCGTCACCTTCTCCTCTGAAAAATATTCCCTCCTGTACCTTATTCAGTTCCATAAGGTATCTATAGGTCTCTGTCATGTCCCCTCTTGCTCCTCAAACTCGGTGGTGTCAAGTCACCACTTTTATCAGCAGTGTTCATATACACATGTTAACTCCTTCCTGAGTCAAATCAAACTTTTTAAAATAAAGTGCAGAACTAACAAAATACACAACATTTAATTCAATTCAATTCATGTTTATTTTAGAGCGCCTTTCAAAATCAAGGCGCTGTACAGATTAAATAAAACAAGAGAATCCAACATTAAACAATCAGAACTATAAAGAAAAAGCCAAAGTGAAAAGATGTGTTTTAAAGCAATTTTAAAACTGTCAGCAGTCGGGCATTCTCTTAACCAACAAGGTAGAGAATTCCACAGGGCATGAGCTGAAAAGGCAAAAAGCACGAGATCCTGACAACTTCAAACGGACCCTGGGAATCTCTAGCAATCCCTCATTGGCGGAGCGGAGGGGGCAGAGGGCAATAGGGAACCAGAAGATCTTTCAGGTAACCGGGTCCCTGATGCGTGTGAGCTTTAAGGTTAGTAAACCAACCTTAAAAGGTGATCCGCCACCAGACATCAGCCAGTAGTTCAAGGGTTATTGTATGAATACATTGGTCTTCAGGTCCCAGTCAAAAGCCTGGCTGCAGCGCTCTGCACCAGCTGAAGGCGGGGATATCAACCCTGGTAGCCCTAGGTAGAGGTAATTACAGTAGTCCAGGCGGGTGGTAACAAAGGCGTGGACCAAAGTCCGAAGGTCCTCCTGGGGAATCAGATGTTTCACCCGGCGATATTCCTCAGATGGTAAAAGAGGATTTGACAACAGCTGACACTTGTGATTTCAGGGTCAGACCGTCATCAAAAATAATGCCCAGATTTCGCACCTGTCGAGAGCTAGAGGCGGTACACCACAAGTAATAAACCTGATGGTTGTCCCGCACCCAAACCCCTCCAGGATGACCTGGATCCACAACCAATACCTCAGTCTTATCCGGATTAAGTTTTAACCAGCTCGAACTCATCCAAATTCTGATCTCATCCAGGCAGTTGTTAAGTAACGGAGAGTGCATCACTCTGATCGGGAGAAAGGATAGATACAGCTGAGTATCATCTGCATAGCAGTGAAAACACAAGCTGTATCTCCTGATGATTTCTCCTAATGGCAGCATATACACTGCAAACAGCATGGGAGCTAAAATGGAGCCCTGTGGTACCCCACATGGTAGGGAGAAGGCGTCAGAGGAATAAATTCGGTGACAACTCTCTGAGACCTACCAGTGAGGTAAGAACGAAACCATTGTGGACTGTACCAGACAGCCCACAAAAACCCGTAGTCGCCCAGTAGCACCTCATGGTCTACAGTGTCAAATGCAGCAGAAAGATCAAGAAGGACCAGAATGGCATGCTTCTCGCTTCTCTGGCCATTAGGAGGTCGCCAATCCCAACAAGGGCAGTCTCAGTACTATGCCTTTCCTGAAGCCAGATTGAGAGTGTCATAGACATTATGGAGGTGAGATGATCATCCAATTGCAGTGCAACTGCCTTTTCAGTAACCTTACCAACAAATGGCAGGTTAGAGATAGGCCAGTAGTTAGCTAGACAGTCTGGGTCCAAGGAGGATTTTTAGGAGTGGTCGAACTACTGCCTCCTTAAGGGGTTAGGAAACCCCTCCAAGGATTTCCAGACAATGTCAGCAAGGATTGGGTAGATAACTTCTACACAACCTACTAACAGCGGTGTAGGACCCAGATCCAAACTACAACTAGTTGGACGCATTGTTTGGATGATCTTCACAATATCCAAGCGAATTCGAGGCGGTGAAAATCCAACCAGATAGGCCAAGGATTAGGTACCACCGTCGTCCACCATAATCCTCCAAGAAGAGGTCAGACCAATGCCGGACCTGATGCTGGAACCTTATCTGCAAAGAAGCGAGCGAACCCCTCACATCTAAGTTGAGAAAAGGTTTCTAGGCTGAAGACAGACTGATTGCACAGTCTGTCCACAGTCCGGAAAAGTTGAGCCGGTCGATTCTTTGCAGCAGAAATCTCTTGGACAGGAATTCTGCCTTCTTACGAGGTGATTTCAGTTGGTAGCCATCATAATGGGCTAACAATCTAAGCCTGTCAGCATCAAGGCCCGATTTCTGCCAGGCTCTCTCCAGCCTTCGACCTACTACTAGCTAATTCCTTCAAGGAGCCATCAAACCATGGACTCCTTGGATGGATAGTGAGAGGCCGAACCTGACTAAGGAGCAATTTTGGCATTGGCAGTAGCGAAGACGAAAACATTTCAATAAAAGCAGTAAGCGGCATTGTGAACTTCAACAGTGCATTCCAATGGAGAGGAGCAGCAACCACAAAAGCATGGTCGATGGCAGATTTCAGCCACATTGAAGGAACAGCAAGGTGACTTGCCATTGGCCCTGAATAAGCAAACTGGATAGAGGGACAAAAACCAGAAAGTCGCTGAGGTCAGGTGGGCAGTATCTACAAGTAAATCCTAAGTCTTGAGGATTTGACTGGGTATGCAAACCCTTGAGCTTTTTACTGTATTTGCACCCCATGTTTTGCCACTGTATCCCCATACCGCACTCCAATACACTGATGTTGTGGGCTGCACTGGCTACATCCTTACTTCAGCTGTGGAGGGGTGAGAGGTTGCCTTAAAGGAAAATGGCACACAAGGCTGTAATGTCACCCAGGCATGTAACAATGCACAATTAGGGTTCTATAAATTAACTGACATTTTTGACCTTTTAGATGTTTTAAGCCATTTGTTGTATTACTCCAAAATGTACGGTTAAAACAGACTGCAACAACTTGCACACAGAAGCGCTTCCCGTGCACTCGATATCTTATTAGTGCTGCAGACCTCTGTTAGTTGGCAACCTTAAATTAGCCTACCGAGTGTGCAGGAAGCCAGCCTTCAGTGCAAGATGACCATGGCCATCTGTTTTAATTGGAAGTTTCACATTTTATTGTATTATTGTTCTGGACCCTTTGCCTCAGGACACATCTGAAACAAGCTGTTTCACAAATCAGCATGCCTTCCTGGTTGAAAAATGTCAAAATAAATCCAGTAATTATTTTTCAACTAACCATTTCTTATTCCCGATTTGCCTGATGGCTCCCCTGCAACCTTCTCATGGACTTACTGGATCTCCACCACTTACCTTGGGCCACAGTAGTGGTGGGCAGCCTGCCATGTCGGTCGTGTGGACATCGTGCAATGATGCATACACACCATGGTGGGTGCTTGCCAGTGTCTGCCCTTTCCCTTGCTGCAATCCCGCTGTGCTGTGCCATATGAACAGAGGAACACTGTGTTTCCTAGTCTGGTGGGAGGAGAGACATCCCTGGATGCTAATTTCTGGCCCCCAGATGACCCCTGAACAATCTGAGTATGTTCCCAAACCCGGTCACTGGCATCGCGAATGGTAATGCTACTATTGCACTACTGGGATGGCCAAATCCAGTAATTTAATAGGTAAGCTGCTCATCCAGAGATTCTCATGCTGGTGCTGCCAACTTCATCAACAGGTCAATGAACATTAAATGTTGCCCCATCAGTTTTGGGGAAGTAACCACAGTCCTCTACTGTTCCAGTAGTTACAAAGTGTGTTCCAGCCAATCCCTTCCTCTTCCTGTGCAAAACATGCTGAATAAGTGCTTGTCTGTCAGGGCAGCAGCAACGTTACTGCTCAAAGTCCTGAACGTTGGCAGAGCCAGCAGGGGAGAGGCTTGAGCATTCCAGAGGATCCTTGCATCCTCCAAGAGTGGGTGGATGGGTGACTGACCCCGCTGTGCTAACCACACTTCTGATACTACAAGTGATGCTGCAGAAAGGAGTGTTGAAGAGGGATGTGATGCTGGCTTACTCCATACACCTATTGCATGAAACTGTGGCAGCACACTCATGCTGGCATCTCGGGGAGGGGTGGGGAGAGTGAAAATCCCTAACCCTGCCAGAATGAAGTGGGATGTTCACAGGTCCCATACTGCCAAGCAGGCCCTCCATCAATTGTATTCAGTCTCCAAAGGAGTTGAGGCAGCTCCACCATCCGGGTGGGGTAAAGAACAAAGTAGGCTGGGCTGGAGTTAAGTCCTGGAGAAGTAGGGTGATGGGGCTGCGTGTCCTGCCTAAGGTGCACGGCCGTAGTTCAGGAGGGTAAGCAGTAAGTTTAAAAAAAAATCCTAAATTAACCCACCCACTGCCCTTGGATGCAGTCAATTATTCAACTGAGTAACCAACAAGAGATTATTACTGGTGCAAAAGCTCTGTGTGACTCAGCGTAGCAGCAACAGAAGGAGGACTGCTGAAATGGATATCATGCACAGTACTGTCCACTAATCAGTGAACAAAATGCTTTCCAAATTAGGGGTGCTCTACTTTCTATACACAAATCCAGCAAATCATTTCCTTAGCAAGAGGCTCACACTATGATGTGGGGTGCATTCTAGGGGCATCATTTAAGGATAGCCAGGGCTGCCGTTGAGACCCCTATGATGTCTTTCAACTTCTATGATGTCTCCTGCTACCTCAGAGAACCCCTAAAACATGGTTTCCTAGCATTTGTTTATTTAAAATGTGGTGGATGAAGGAACTGTGCAACTACTGTGATTCTGCTGAAATGGGACTTTGCAACCTAAAGCCTCTAGAGAGGATTTCTCTCCACTAAGTACACTTCTGCTGCTGCCTTGAAAAATAAAACCTCACACATGGGAAAAGCTGGAGAACCAATTGTTTACATGACGGAATGCGTAACATTAGAAGACCTCTGTGTACTGAAATATGGAAACAGCCCCAAAGTAGCCAGAAGTTCAATGTAAATTTTGAGATCTTTAATCCTTTTTTTCCACGGAATGTTGTGGGTTTTCTTTCTCTCTTTAGAGTCCAGTGCGTTCAAGGTCATATGTGAAATTGCAGTGTGTCAATCACCAGGAAGCACCCCCGCTGGTTAAAGAAAAAGTAGAAAGCTCAACTTCTCAATCACATCTGCCCATGGTCGGCTGCAGTTAGCATCAACAGGGCTGATGAATTGATACATACAGTAAGAGAGGACAAGCTGGCTCGGACCCCAGCTCAGTTTTCTACTCGAAGAATCTGGCATGCCAGGAGAAATTCAGTACTCTAGTTTAAAACTTTATTTAAAATACAGAGTCACTCTGACAAGAGGTGTGACCACAGAATATCCACTGTGGGCCACTGTCATTACCACAAAATATAAAATGGATAGAAAAAATACTGAACGCTGATTGGTGGCAAGCCAGTTTCTTTTTTTTTTTACTTTCTATTTATTATTTTCATAAAAGACATGAGATATCATACATCATCATGCAAGAAAAGTACATATGAACAACGTTCACATACAGGATAATTTAATAAACTGGCATGTTCCTGTATTCTGGCACAGCAGGAAGTGGGGAATCTAATAAGAAGTTATAATCCATAGTTAAAGTCCAGCAGTATTGCTAGCCTTCTCAGTGGCTGTGGAGGAAATAACCCTTGGACAGGCAGAATTAATAAAGGAGATTAACCGCAGTCTCTGAGGGTTGTTAGTTAGCCATTTCTTCAAGTTAGTGAAAACGGGTAGCAATGCTTTTTTCTTGCAATACTCAGCAAGCATGCCTAGTAATGTAATCTGAAAGGGACTGCAACTTAAATTGTAACCCATTACATTTTATCTGCACAAAACGTAACCTGTAAACTGGATTACACATTTTATCTGCACACTTTCAGCACACATATGTTAACTGCCATTCATCGGGACCATCAGCTCCACCCTCAGGTCTGCAGCGATCACAAGAATGTGGCTGCATTGCCACATGGGACCCTGCAGCCCACGTCTAGTCCCTTCCCAAAGTTCAGAAAAATGTCTCTGCTGGAAGCTTATGATATGGGAAAAAGTCTGCACAGTTTGAAAGATTTATGTTCACAAAAACAGAGTCTTCCTTAAAGAAGCCCCCCAGTTCCAAACAAGTCCCGATGTTGGCAGTTACTCACAACTTGCTGTTTCAAACACTGATCAGGCCTCGTCTGGCTCGTCCCTCCCTATCTGGCTGTTGGTTCTATGGTGGCCTTAGCCATGAACCCTGCCTCTGCCTTTTCTAGCCACTGACCCTCGCCTTTGGGTTGGTGAACTGCCTAAGTTTGCTGCCATATATGATCCTCAGTCTGGCAGGTAATAAAATGAATGTACAATTCCTAGAGCCCGAGGCGCTGTCATACACCATTAAATTATTTCCTCTAAGCTAGGATTTGAAAAGAGAAGTTAGGAAACACCTTTACATCTATCTAGCTGATTGTCAGTGGGTATGCCACAAGAGCTTCCATCAGAAGTATGTCCCTGATCTCAGCCCACAAAGTCCACAGTAGTACAGTTCAGGCTGCATGACACTGGCAGGCATTCCTCTGGGGTTTACACAGTAGGCTCTATGGAGGAAGACCATTCAAAAGTCGTAGTGACTGCCACAGAGAACTGTAGCCATTTGAGCCCAAAGTCAAGCAAATTGGTTCCTTTACTCCCTCTGGCACTCCTGCCAGATGCAAATGCCGGCACAGACTCTGTTTTCCAATGACTCAAGCCACCCTCAAAGCTGTGTAGTTTCCTGTGTCAGGGTAGCAACAGCCTCTTGCTTGGTTGTCGACCTCTTGTCACTCTCCACCACCGATTTAGTGAGTTCTTGGATTGCAGTCATGCTTCCCGAGTTTAAAGTCTCTTCAATTTTTGAGTCCATGACTTTCATGGATGCAATCATTTGTTGCCAAGGTAGGTTTGTTGCAATCTCCGCGCACCATCCACTTTCCGAGCTCCTGACTTTCAGAGCTCCTTGTTACTGATTTCTAGGCTTTACCATCTTGGGAAAGGTACCAATTTGGAGCCTGAGAATGTCAGGAACAAGGTGCTGCTCAAGAAAGAACTGAATTCAACAACAAAAGTTATTTGTAAGCAAATAGCTAACCCTATGTGCTGAGCTTATTGAAAAGCATCCTGCCTGGATAATGGTTCTGTAGTCCCCCTCCCACTACCCCCGGAGATCCAGTTTCATCAGTGACGTTATCCCAGCACAATCTCACTGGTGAAACTAGTGCCCACAAAAAGAGCTTACGTATGAGTACAATGGTAAACACATAAATGAATCCATTTTATAATTGCAACAAGGCCCTTCAGGGCATGTATCTCTGGAATAGCATCACTTTTCAGGTGGTTTAAGGCACTTAGCCTGCAGCCTCAAGTGCCACAATGAACCCAAGCATGACGTTATCCCAGTATGCACACACCCTGGCGTGCCTTGTTGTTTTAATTGGAAAGGCAAAAGATGACCTAGTAGGCGCAGCAGCAGTGGCAGCATGATGCAATGCCACCTGGGAGACAAGGATTCCATTCAGTCTGGAATGCCACTGACTTGAGACCGGTGCATCATGAAAGGGAGGCACTCAGCCCCTAGGAGGGAGGGTTCAGTGTTTTACACACACATATACACACACACACACACACACACACACACACACACACACACACAAAACATTGGTGTCGACTGCAAAGGCAGCCGATGCAGCAGAGGAATGTTTAGGGCAAACAACATGACTCTCCCTTCTGTGCTCTAAGGTGACTCAACTGATAGATCACAGGAACTGCCATTCACTGACATGCAAGCTTGGTGGTGCAGAGGAGATATCAACAGGCTCAAGTCAGAAGGCTATGGTTTGAATCTGGGCAGGAGCCCGCATTTTTAAATCTTTAGCAAGAGATGCAGTTCAACTCCTAACAGGGGACTTCTGTGTAACCCCAGGTGGCGCTTATCCCAATGGCTACTACCCTGCCTGCATGGCTAGGTGCAGGTTAAGGGACCTGGGTACTGAAAACGGTGCCTCCACCCAGAGAACAGGGTTACTGGTAGCGTATCCTGATCTGGGTACAGCCCTCTGGGACTGTAACCCCCCTTCCCCTGCAGTGGCCTAAGCAATGAACAACAGACACAGTTACAACAACCCCTAATCAACATACAAATTCCCACTCTGTTTGCACTTACCACCAGGGCCGGTTCCACCATTTTGACCCTGAAGACCCCTTCAAAATAAGGTTAAACACAGCAGGTAACAAACAGTACAGCACTTCTTGTACAAAATGGAACCACAGATTAAATGCAAAAAGAATTAGATCTGATTTATTTAGGGGAATGAACAAGGGAGGGTGTAATTTGGCTGATTAGTTCTGTAATCGATTCAATCAGGCAATCATGCATGCACTTTAGAGACCCTTCACAGTCACACACTTTGGGTACCCAGTTGGAAAAAGGTGGGCTAGCCTGACATGTTGCCTGGGGTAGGCCAGCATTGCAGCTGGTTGGCGCCTCTGTGATGGAAAGAAGCATGCACAACCATACAAAATTTGCAATCCAGAGCCTGGAGGCTTAGTTCGTAACAAGAAAACAACAATTGAATCAGATGACAATACTCTGACTTAGCAGATGTTGCAGGAGCTACCCTGATGTTTACTCATGCTACTCAACACAGAGACACAGGAGGGATGAAATGGAGACTGCAGATGGACAAGCTGGTATGCCAGTGGAAGCAGGACCCAAACGAATCACCGAGGTGTCATTCTGTTCGAGATGTTGAGCAGGGGCTGATCCCTGGAAAGTCTCTCATCGATGGTGATCTCTGCATCTGATGTAGCTGACTGAGCCAAGGTGGCAGGGCCCAGGCCGGGTGAACAGTTCGGGTTCAGTCCGATAGGTGCTAGAGACAGCTTCCAGCAAGTGTGACACACTTTATTACTGGGGAACCAAATCGCGACCCAATGACAGCATACGTACATTTATAGTAAAGCAAAACACAATACCACAGGTCAGATGACAATCCGCTTGCAATTTCAGTTTTCCTGAGCTAAACCGTGATCTCTGTGGTGATTTAGGCGTCCTAGCAGGCCGACTGCTTGGAGCAAATCTTGGTCCTCTTCAGGCAATAAGGCAGTCACAATTCGCAATTCAGGTCACTATTGGTTCGGATAAAGTCCGATTTAAATTCAGCTAAAGGATTCCCTCACGAGGGACAAGTAGGCAGGCAGGCCAAACTCAGCCTTTCCACCAGTTTCCCCACGTGGCTATGCAGGAGCAGCTGCTCAAATGTCTCGAGTTGTTCACTCTCTCCACTCCACACTCAGACTGACTCTCTGCTGCAGGCAGCACCTGGACTGCCTTCTAATCCAAGAAGGGTTTGGTTGGTTGATTCATCTGCCTGTCAAAGAAAGGGCTCCCCTCCAGGTCCATTTAGGCCTAAAGTGAAAAACTACAATTCCTACAGAAATTCACCACACAAGACCCTGGGGACAGACTCCATTTAAGATCCCCAAAAGGTACTGATTGGTGCAATACAAAATGTCCATGCTGCAAAGAAAGGCAGGTTATACAAACTATAATATCATTATTATTAGAGCAGCTAATCATCAAACAATTACAAGTTCTAATAGAGCTCCCTTTGCATAATTAGCGATGGCAGAATGGAGCAATATTATTGCAGCTTAGGTGGGACTCTGAGCCTGGAAACACTCGCCCCTACCCAGATTAATTACACACTACAAAAATAATGTCTCTTAAAGAGACAGACACAGAGGTTAATAGGCACTCACATGCAAGCACTTTTAAACCTGTAAAGACACAGAACGTCAGCCTGGCAGTGGGCATTAGGCAAGCCCAGGAAGACATTTTAGGAACCCTCATTTGTAAGGGGTTACACATGCATTTTAAAATAACAGAGAACTGTATATGGGCAACCATACACAACAAACTTTTGTATGAATCGAGAGGTATCCATGGCAACCAAGAACCTTGAGCGCAGCAAACTCCCTGTCCTGAATCCCCTCCATGTGTACTAAAGGAGTCGTTCCTTTTCCATAGTTTTATACCACCTCTGTTGGCTGACTGCTGGCTCCACCATTGGGCTACTGTGTCTGCCCAACTCCACCACTCCGCCATCTCCTGAAGTCTTACCTCTCCTGAGTTTTCCTTGTGGCTTACCCTCATAATGGGGTTCTCGGCTGGGCTAGGTCCCTCAGAGACTTCAGGTAGTGTCCCAGGAGAGAGGTTAGCAGGTGTGTGGTGTGTGTGGAACAACAGGGCTGTCACACTGCTCTGCCGAAGGTCCCTTTTCCTTTCTTCCCTCCCCATGGAAATGCCAGCCAAGAGCTGGTGTGTGTACATAGTGTGTGAAGCCCCTCCCAGCCAATCAGCGCCCCTCACCCATATGCTCACTCACACCTGCACCGCCACCTGTGGTCACCCAGATGGTGGCCACATAGCGCAGTGATCCCCTCCCCGGAAGAGGACAGTGTCCTTGGGATCTCTCCCGGCTGGTCCCCCATGACCCGGCGTGTCCCAAATCAGGTCACCAGTGCGCGAAAAGGAAGCACTGTCGCTGCGCCATGGCCTGACTATATTTTTCCAAATAGATTTTTATCCTCACTCCTGCTGTCACCCAGGGATCCGTAGGTGATTTCACCGTCCATTCAGATGGCAGGATTTTTCCCCTCGTTGCCTCCCTCTGGTGTGAGCCGAGCCCTTCAGCCTCAGATGTGCAGCATGCTCCTGCAGAAGGAGTAGGCTCCTGGCCCAGCCACAGGGGCTGCTATATGCTGGAACCCACTGTCAGCCCTCCCAGGTCAAGGGCTCTGCCCTAAGCAGCTGCCTGCAGCCTGGCTTGCCTCACGATGTGGTGTCTAGAGTCCGCTCCCAAACTGTGGTTTCCTGTACAGCAGTGCCATGTGCCGCTAGCCCATCGGGCAGTCTAAATAAGGGTTTTTTCTGCTTGTCTTGTATGCTGCTACCTCAGAGTGTGCTAAATGCCTATTATGAAATGGGTAGAAAGAATCCTGGCTACTGACTGGCGAGAGGTACTTTCAGCTGGCTCGTTATCCCAGCACAACAACCAAGCTGAAAGTAGCTGAACAAAGACACATTTAAAATACATCCAATTTACCAAAGGGCACATTTCATAATCACAATAACGCCTCCTTGGGTGCTTTATGGTGAGCTAATAGCCCCTTCTTGGGTGGAAGACTCCGGTTTGCCTTGTGCTTCAACCCATCCAAGGCGGGCAACACCCCACCATAATGCACCCCCCTGCCAGCATTATTCCTTAATTCTCCTCTGTGGCCGACCTGGTATTACACTGAGACAGTATCTGCATTACACCGAGGAGTCCCAGGCCACTCCACTGGACCACCAGCAGCGCATTGCACTACCGTGGAGACAACCCGAGTTGGAGGCACAAACCCAAGTCACCATATTGGGAGGCAGTCCAGGTTGGGGTAGCTACCGCGAGCAGTGTGCCTCAGCTGGGAAGGGTTGACGCTGGGTTCTGGTGCCACAGCACCCCTTCAGTTAGGCCAGAGAACTTGCTCCTACTGCATGGGATGTGCTGTGTGTGTGTGTGTGGCCACTATGAAGGCTGCACTCACGAAAAAGAGGTTTGGGGGCCTAGAAGGGGAGGAAACCCCATATCCATCTAAATGATGGTCTGAGCCCTTGAGTCCCTCCTGTCCTAGTGCCTGTCACACAAGGGACTGCCTCAGGAGGAGGACACCCCCCAAACCCCTGACCTGGAGGAAAAGCCATGTAGGTTATTGGCATGTTGCTGGGACTAGGAGAGATTGGGAAACACAAGCCTGAACAGGGTACTCCTGGGAAAAGGATATATCCTGACAAAATGTGTATCGCTGGGGAGGGAAGAAAAACTCTGTTAAAAAAAAAGATTTGGCTGGTGCCAATTAGGCTAGTCTTGCTTTTTTATGTTTATTTTTGTAGCAGGCCTTACTCCCTCATCAGTCTCACTGTAGTAACAGTATACGAGGACCACATGCAGTGTAAGTTTTACAGATTTTGTTTTGTATACTGAGCCCACAGGAAGGCTTTGGCACAGTGCTGCTTTTCAGCAGTGCTCCCTACACTGTACACAGTGGTTCAGATCTACCCATCACCAGGCAATTAGTTTCATCCCCTAGCACTAAAATAATTTACGGTCCCCCCATATCACTGTTCTTTTTATCTGATGGTCCAGGTTGGACACCAGACCTGTCAGGTAGTTTAGGGAGGGAGACAGATTTTTTTTAATTCTGGCAGGCCAAGTTAGCTTAGGATCGTTAAGTTGGTGAGGATGGAGGACAGATTTTTATTCCCTGACAGTCTTGGTTTGGCCCTGGACTCATCAGGTAACTGGCTGGAGGAGGAGGAGGCTGAGAGACAGATTTTTTTGTTTATTCTCTAACAAATTGTGTTGGGCACTGGACCTGTTTAGTAGTTGGGGAGGGCCAGTTTTTGTTTTTTTATGTACCCTGATAGATTGGGCACTTGGCCCATCAGTTAGTCTGCAGGAGGGAATATTGTTTCCTGATGGTCCGTTGGTCACCGAACACACAGTTGCGCAGCAGGCTGGCTGAAGGGTGCATGGCAGTGTGATCCTATAGCGTGATTCGGAAGAGTGCAAAGCTGAGACTGAGATCTGAGAGAAGGAAAGAGTAAGAGAGGGAGAGCTGGGTGGAGAAGGCGGGATCACTTGCACTTGGGGTTACAGCCAGGACATGTGCACCATCTGTCCACTTCAGTCCAAACTCCCATGCTAGTGCACTGCAGCCGGAGAAGGTGGACATGCCTGAGCAGGCTGTGAGCAGCAGTAATGCGGCAGCAGCCCAAAGCCTCCTGTGCAGTGTCTGAGTACCTCACTGTGACCTGAGTGGATGGGTATGGGGAAAGCAGTGTTTACTACTACCCTGCCTATTCCATCTGCCACTCATCACTTGCTGCTCCTCCTCCTCACCTCTGTATGGCTTAGTACATGAGCCAGGCTGGGCATGGGACCCATCAGGTAGTTGGGGGGCACAAATTTATTATATTTTCTGATGGGCCAGGATGGGCACTGGACTGGTAAGATGTTGGGAGAAAGATGGATAGATTTTGTTTTCTTTATTCTGAGCCAGGTAGGATTGGGCACTGGGCCTGTCAAGTTGGTGGGGGAGGTCAGACTTTTTTTAATTCCCTGGCAGACCAGGTTTGGCAATTGACCCCTTAGGTTGTTGAGCGAGGAGACAATTTTTTTTTTTTTTTTTTAAATTCTTGATGGCCGGGTTTGGCACTGGATCTGTCAGGCAGTTTGTGGGAGGGGTGCAGATGTTTCTATTCCATGACGAGTTACACTGGGACAAGATCCATCAGATTGTTGGTGAGGCGGACATATTTTTTATTCCCCAACAGGCTGTGTTGCATACCAGACCCATCAGGTGGTTTGGGAGAGAAGGACATATTTTTTTATTCCCTGATGGGCTGGACTGGGAAATTGAACTAGTCAGATGATTTGGTGGGGGGGCAAGATTCATTTTTTTATTTCCTGAAAGGTCAGGCTGTTGGGGAAGGGCAGATTTTTTATTCTCTGATAGGTTGAGTTGGGCACTGAACCTGTCAGTTGTTGGAGGAGGTGACAGATTTTTTTTACTCCCTGTTGGGCCAGGTTGGGCACTGGAAATTCTATTCTAGTCTGCATTCCCTGCACTACCAGTATGGAACTTCTGTGCCTTGTAAAACACTTTAGAATACAATGTGTATGACTGCCATGTTGGCTAAGTGTTGTTTTGCAAATTGCCTCACCTGACCCCACTTTTGCTCCAGCAACTGAACCCTTCTTAGTTTTCCCCAATCCATGACCAGGCTACTCGGACTGACTGGAAACTCATCTGTTTTTCATCATACAGAGAGGTTGGGCTAGATACTTTCATGTTCCTACAAGCATCACATGGTGCCACAGCTATGCCATTCTTTGTCCTTTTGCACTGCAATAATTTAGTAGCAAGAAAACACTCTGTTTTATATAGCGACTTCATTTATTTTCAGAAAAAATAAAGGTTAGCTTTTCATTTATGAAGCTGTGCAGAGAGTTTATTAATACATCCTCTCTGAGCTCATTCATTGTCATTCTTGTCATCATAGTGGGGGTGGGTGGGGAGCTAGGCTAAACAACCTAGCATTTCTTCAGCATATCTCTTGAGGCAGCTGCACGTTCTGAGAGTAGCACAACTTGCTCATCAGGTTCTCATGCACTCTCCTCTCCCCAACTAACAGAAAGTTAGTAATGTGTTAGAGCTGCAAGGAAAAATAGTGGCACAACCTCACTCACTGATAGTCATGAAAAGGCACATCTCAGTCCCTGAATGCATTTCAATGGAAAAGCTGCAAACACTTTCTGACTCTGATCCAAACAGGAACTGATCTGCTGCAGACCAGCCCAGAAAAAAACACCAAGGAGTCCACACAGAGTAGATCCACACAGGGTAGACCCTGTGTCTGTACTGCCATTCTCTGTCTAAGCTGCAGTTATAAAACATTATTATTGGGCAACTGTTTTCCTGTGAAGCCTTGTCAAACTATAATATCTCAATTTTACTTCTGATAATAAAGCAGAACTCTTACTGAAAATACTGAACAGGGAATATAAAATCAGTTCAAACTCCCCAACAGCAGTTCAAGAACTGATTTCAAAAAGCCTACGGAGGAGCTGAAAATGTGTTTAACTACTATTAAATTGCATAATGTGCTGTAAACGTTCCATAAACACACATTTGGCTCTATTAGCACAAATCTCAATTTATATTCAATATAAATTCAGTGAACTCCAGCACCATCTGTGACTGTGCGTTACTCTCCTGTTCGCAGTAAGCTCTCCTATTCCAGTGACCCAGACAGATGTCCAGAAGGGCTGCTGTCCAGTACATTCAACAATGATTCACTTCCTCATATTCACAAGTGAAACAGAATGTGGATGTGTAAGTGTGCGTGCCTGGGGAATCTTCCAGTTATACATTTCAAAGGCAGCTATAGGTTGAATTTCTCATTGTGCATGTGGCACTGAGAAGGGTTCCTATCATTAGTGGTGGTCAACACAGAGGTGGAGGGAGCTATTTTTTCTATTTTGGATACGACTATAATACAGTCAGATTTATTTTCAGTTGTTTAACCATTTTTTCTATAACCCCAAAAAATGACAGCAGAATGTTCGGGTCTTACTCAGCAGAAATCAAATGCCAGTTCCGTGGGCTTGATTCTCAAAGAGCCCTTAGACTGCCAGTTTGCTGTGAACTCCAGTTGTGTCAAGGACCCTGCGCCCAATTCTGTAAAAACATAGGTCCCTGTGCCACAAACCTGGACCTACTGACCCACAGGCTAGCGCCAAACAACTGGTGCACTTGTAGGATTGCACCCATCCTGCCCAATACTAAAGGGGCCAGGATGGTTGGGGTGAAACATACCTGCCAGGATGGGTCATGAGGGCTGAAAGGACATGGGGTGTCTAGGGGTGTTGGGAAGATGCTAGGCATGCCAGGGAGTGATGTGGCACCTGTCACAGATTCACTCAGCAGGTCAGGCCCTCTACTCCCAAAGTGCCAACCTCTGAGCACAGTCTTGTGAACAGTGTAACAGACAAAGGTAACCCTCTTGTCTCTTTTTGTGAGTTCGGATCACCCTTTGGTCTCAGTTCTGGAGGATTCAAACTGTAACCTCTTGCTAGCATACCAATGCAAGGCTCAGATATATCTGTCTTAGGGGCCAGATATCTTTGCCTCAGGGCACCTAACCAGGTATTCAGAGATGAACCCTTAAAACTTAAAGACCTCAGATTTAAAACTCTTCTCTTTCCAGTTTGATACCACCATACAATCTATATGTCTGCTGAACCATAAATATTTCTTAGCAAAGAAAGCAATTCAAGGACAGACCAGGTTTTCCTAAAATTAGAGTTTTTACTAAAATATATAATAATATATCAAACATACAGTACAGAACTCTTACAACACAAGACATACATATCTTTAAACAAAACAAGGTTTAAAACAATTGCAATTCCTACAACTATATTTTAGATTTTGTCTAGCTTTCTGAAGACCTGTTTTCAGTGCTCAGATGTTTCCTTAGTCAGTGTCAAATACAAATGCATCTCTATAGTGAAAGAGAATAATCTTTTCAAGCAGTATTGGCCAACCCTTTTGGATGAAGTCATCCAGCCCCTCCTCTGGTCAAATATCTAACAAAAATATATTTTGATACAACCACAGGATATAATTTTATTAATCTATATTATACAGCTATGCAGGATGTATTAATTCTGCAACCTTAGCATAACTCAAGTTTCAATGACACCGCTTTTGATCTCATGCTGTACCCTCTTCACACAGGCTTCATAGGTCATTTACAACCTTACACCTCTATGTAACATCCTAGCTTCCCTTATTTTAACGTCATAAACCTAGTTTTGATTTCTCTCTTAACAAAATTAACTTAACAACTCTGTAATTAGCTCAGAGAAACAGGATCCTTAATAAAAGTCTTCCAATAACACACTGTCTCTAAAAAGACTGAATGTGTGATACAATGCTGTCAACAGTTCTCTTGGCCTGCATCTGTCAGCTAAAATCTGGGGGTGAGAGAGTTATTCCTAGAGCATTTGAATTTTCAGCAGAGACATTAATACATTTTATATTAAAAAATAAAATACAGCACTCAGAACTGGCTGTCTACGTCACAGCACCAGCAGGGATGCGTTAATATAACTAGAAAGTCAATGGGATGGTACCATAGGGAGGGGTTCTATGGACAAACAGTGCCCATGGCTGGGGCTGGTACCCACCTGGGGCCATGGCCCTGTTTGTCTCTGGACCCCTCGTATACCATAACATTGGCTTTATAGTTATATTAACGGTACCCCTGCCAGGTGCCACATCACTCCCTGGCATGCCCACCATCTCCCAACATCCCTATGACATCCCTGTGCTCCTTCGCACCTTGGACCCCCACTTTCAGGGCCCTCCCAATTCCTTACACCTTGTGGCACTGAATTCTGAGGCTTAGACCACCTCCTGGCTGGTCTGACTTCGCCTTGCTGTGCCCATGGCAGAGCTTCCAGAATATGAAAAGGGGATGTTGCAGCCCAACCATGGCGCAAGCCCCCTTGCGACCTGGCGGCACCTGGCTGTGTGATGCCACCATGGCACAAGGGGACTCTGGCACATCTGCATCTGGGCTTGACTCAACTGGGTTACAGAATCCCGATTGATTAGTTGTGACGTAAGTCCCTCTTGCATCAAAATCTTTGATGCAAATTCCTGAGTCAATCCATGCCTTTTGAGAATTAGTCCATGTGAGTTGTGGCCATTACTTTTTAGTAAGATTATGGGTGACCTGAATTCACATCCCAAGTCTGACTCCCATGCCACAGGACAGGGAGGGCTGCTGAGATAAGCACTCAGGCTCCGGAGGTGAGGTGGGAGGTGTCAGTCATCCCACTACTCAAGTATCTCCTGTGGCAGTAGGGTGGCGTGGATGACCATATGGCATCTGCCCTCCCTACACAGAACCAGGAAGGGCAGCACTACATCCAGCACACAGTGTCTGCTGGAAAAGGCAGTCTCAGAGCCAAAACTGCTTTTCAATAGCAGTTTAATGCCAAACTTAGCAAGGTACAGATAGAGCCTGTGTGAACCTCAACACTTGTACTAATGCAGGATTTATTTAACTCCAAAAATTGATTAGCGTTTTGCTCATAAAAGTGCTAAAACATTGTGAAAATGCATAGCACTTGCTTCACTGTGTTTAACAAACATAACACTTCTAGATAACCCATATAAATATTTTCTGTACAGTTAGCATTGTCCCAAGAAAAAAACTGCTAATCAATTATTTAAAACCCTGTAATGGACCAGGTGCCTCAGTGCTTCTCTTGGTGGTGCTTATTCAGGGGATTCAGGGGCTTCCAGATGGAGTGCTGCTGCTTCCTGGTTTCCTTGAGCAGTTCTTGGGAGCAGCAACTCCCAGCGGCAGCACCCACTATCATACCCGAGGGCATGTGCAATTCTTGGACTTGTTAACAAGAGTCAGTGGGCCAGCCTCCATGCGAAGTGGTGGATGGGATTCAGTGTGAGAAACAGACCCAGGGTTATGGATGAAGGCCCATCCCCTACAGATATCGCTGGGCTTGGATTCCTCCCCGCATGCTCACATAAACAGGTAATGCCACTCTATAAGTTTTCCACAGGATGTACAGAGTTATGGAGGTCTGGGTTGGCAACTGAGTATGGAGAAGACTGTCTCCCAGATGGTAGGTAGTGCTGAGACATATATGTCATGCCAAGAGCATTTCTGGGAAGGTGCACAATCAAAAAATTGGTTTGGGGAGCCCTTACTTACACTTTACAACCTTCCTCTGTCCAAAAGTACTACTTAGCTGAGAAACTTTTTTGGTGGGATTTAAATGCTCCCTCCTCCTCCATGTTTTGGTGTGATGGCCCTGGCTGAGGCTGCAATGTTGTTGGAGAAGGAGGTAGGCATCCTGGTGAAGAACCTCAAAAGTAACATACAAACAAGAGAGTAATCTGTTCCAAAACGCTTTTCTCAACATGTGAGAGCCATAGACCAAAACACCTGTTTCTGACACTGTCATGAAGTCATCTGTCATTCAAAGACTTTAAAGGAAATCGACACACAGCCATTTATATCCCATGTTATGTAGAAATTTTATTTATTTATTCACCTGTTAACGGGTAGGTACACTGATCCGAGGACTGTTTTCAGGCACGACCCTAGCCATGGAGGTGACACACAAGAACATAAGGATATACAATGGAAGCAAGTGTAATAAATGATTTATCTGCACAAGAGCAGTTTGACTTCAGGTAACCTCACGAGTGGCGTAAGCGCAAAAGTATTGGTGTCCGAGGTCAAACTGCTCCCGAGTGCAGATAAATCATTTATTACACGAGTTTTCCTCTGCATATTCCATTTATGCAATTCTTTTGTTTTTGCTTTTGTGGGGGCATTTGTTAGTCAAAAAGTGAATAAAATGGAATTTTCTGCCATTTTTGCTGATTATAGAAAATCTAAAGGAATCTAGAAACAAAACACATCTCATTTTGTAGATATTTTTATGCTGAACAACTTTTGTGCTCAAACTACCATACTATCTTTTTTGTTTTATGTTATTTGCATTTGTTTGATGAAACAGTGCACAAAAAATTGAATTGTTTGCTGTTTTTCGCTAATTTTTAAACAACTAAAAGTATCTATAAATGAAACACCACTCATTTTGTAGATATTTCTGTGCTGAATACACTTTGTGCTCACAATACCATGCTATCATTGTTCATTTTAAAGTTATTTACATTTGTTTAGGACAAAATGAAAAAAAAAATATGAATTTTCTGCTGTGGTTTTGCTAATTATCAAAAAATCTATGAGGTATCTATAAATGAAATACCACTCATTTGGTATATACTTTTGTGCTGCACAACTTTCATGCTCATAGCTCTATGCTATCTTTTTTGTTTTAAAGTCATTTGCATTTGAATATAGTTAGTACTGGCACTGAGGCTGAACATCGAGTTCGGAGTGATTGTGACATATCCACTATGAGAATAAATCTGTGACGATCGTCTACTATGTGGATAAATGTAAAATTTTGAATTTATCCCATAGTAGCTCAGATTTATCTCATAGGATTTATGTCCACGCCTATTGCATAAATACAAATACAACAGGGTACAAATACACAGAAGCTAAATACAATACAATTCAGTAAAACAGAAGTAATGGGAAATTGTACAGAGGTTTTAGTAGGGAGAGTGCAGCGTAAACCCTCATTAAAGATTCTAGAAATAAAAGAATTTTTCTTTACCTGGAAATGTATTTTTATACTTTTGATGTATAGTGCCAATACTTCTAATTCACAGGGACGGGCTTCTTGTGCACTGAATATGCCAATTGGTGCTGCCAACCTCTGCCATTAGTCAGCAGCACCAGTTAGCTACTCTTTTCACAGGAAGCCGGCTTCTCTGCTATGAGATGGCCACAAACATCTTTGTGGATGGATTTACCCACCTGGTAAAGGTGGTTATATTAGCACTCTTTATAGTACTTCAGTCACCACCAGTGGGATATCCCTTGTCCCTCCTGTCTATAGGTTGATACACAATCCAATGAAATTCCAGCTAGCTGGGAGGCCAGCCCTTAGCCCATTTCACAAATCTGCCCTATAAGATGGCCGTTGAGTGTGAGCGCGAGGTCATAATGTCGCAAAGACATTAAGCTGCATGCAAAATCCACGCTGCCAATACAGCGCAATTTTGCATGCAGCTTATTCTTTTTCTCAGGGGCTCTGCCCCCTCCCAGCTATAGGTCATGCACCCCAATCCCCCAAATAAGGATTCTCAACTCCGGGGCGGGGTGCAACACAAATCACACAAGTGAAAAAAAAAAAAAGTTTCTGGGACAGGAATCAAACCCAGTCCCAGACATAGCACCTGGGTTCCTTGCTGCAGTAGCTCAGTCCACAGAGCCATGGCAGCTGCTTGGTGGAACCCCATCCTAGCAGAGGTCTTATCCTCTGCCTGGGATACACGTGTGGTGCAATACCACGTGCACAGTGGTATTAGGCGGTGTGCACCACTTCGGCTGTAACTTACAATGTTACCTGGGTTAGTTATAATGTCGCATACATAGCATACAACATTATGACCCGGTAGTCTGACTGTATAGTTGCCCAAACCAAGATGGCCACCAAGGAGAGAACTTTCTAAGATGGCCACCAGTAGGATCAAGTGGCGAGGTATTCTTATTTTACCATGGTATGGGTTCTCACAAGATGACATCTTGTGAAAGAAAGAGCAAGGATCTCGTGAGAGTATCAGATAGAGAGAGCTCCTTTCCAAAGATGGTGCCTGCTGCAAGGGACCACACCCTGTGCTTCCCCAAACAACTGGAATGGCATCAGATGCCATGGAAGATACGGTTGGAATCCCGATCAGCTGGGGTGGTGGGGTGGACGAGGTGGAGCAGCATGCTATATAGAGCAAGTGAGACCATTTTAAAGTAGAACTAGTGGCAGAGGTGAAGCCCCAGCCGCTGCACAGATCGGGCTTCACCTCCCCGTCCCCTGCAGGCACCATATTAAATTAATAATGTCTGTACCCGATCACTTGTAAAACTGGTAAATCTTCCAGTCGCAGCATTTTAATTATGGTGCTCATGAACATCCACGATCTCCCTCATAACACTGCAAGCTGATAATGCTGCCTTGCCCTTTCCTCAATAGTGCCCTTATATACAGAGATTTTACAAAGTTTATATAGCTGATACCCAGGGCTGTTTTGATAGAATTTGCCTAAACTCATGGGTATGGCACTTGCCTTCAACAAGCCAGAACAGCTCAGCTCCTTCACTGTTCTTGCTCCAGCGAGCGTGTGAAATCACTCTTATACAACAATGCGTGGCTCCAGGGGACGTATTAACACATAACTGAAGTCCACACAAGCATAACGTTAACAGGGGGCTCTCATTTAATGAACAAATGTCATTGCACCATTTAAACAGTTTATCTGTACATCAGGACTGCGAGGGTCTTATGGGGTAGTTAGTGGATACATTTTGTGGCTGAAATGGCCCCACTAATCTCAAGTGGCTTCCTTCTGGGCCGAACTGGCCACTACTGAGTTAGGCAGCACTTCCACAGGGCCGAATCACGCCCTAAGCGGCAGCAGGCTATCTCTCTCCCTCTCACATTATTGGCTCCCAGTAATCAATCTCTCTCTCTCTCCATCCTGGGTCAAACTGTTCTTCACTCCCAACCACTGGATCTCCACAAAGACTGGCCCTAGTGAGCAACTCTACCCTGGTACACAGGCTGACGCACCACAGACCTGCACCCTCTGGGAGGCATGCTGGACTCCGGCTTTTGTTTTGTTTTGAGCCCAGGCTTCCACGACACCCCCTGGCTGAATTGCCTTCTCCTACACTGGAACATTATCCCATCTTGGACACAAGGCACGGCTGTAACCTACGTCCGTCTCAATGCCCCTGGAGCTGCCACAACCAGGGTGGCATATCTTCTCAGGGCTAAGGCTCTCATTCTCTTCCATGAGTTCAATTCTCCCCTCGGGTCTCTCTCTCTCTCATCCCAGAAATGTGGAGCACACACAGGAGCCATGCTGCATAAAGACTCAGAGCCTCCAGATGTTGATTCTGCCATGGGGAGGGTTTCACAGAGGTAAACCCAATGGCCAAAAACAGCAACTGCTGCCATGTTCACTGCCAGACTGGTTTTCGGATGCCCCACACCATGAACTGCTGACCCTGAGAGCAGGCAAACAGCCCTTCTCTCCTATACCACCTCCCGCACCTTTTAACTGCAGCATTCACTCACCTCTTCTGTTTCTCTTTTCTCTAGCTGTCAAAATCCCAGATTTGTAATCTTGCACACCAATGTTGACTTCCAACCCATGGAGCTCCTGCCAGTGCAGCCAAGGAAAATTAACCATTTAATGGATGGCATAAAACCTAATATTTCCCCAATTTATGTACACCCAGGGGATGTTACATAGGGATAGGAATTTTTTTCCTATACACTATTTATTTCTTTTTCTGTTTTCTCCCTTACCGGGGTCATGGCACACATGCGTATGGCGCATGGAGTGTAGCGCGCCCAGGATCCAGTGACCCTTCCACCCCACCCCAGGCTTGCATCACCACTCCTACTGCCTGCACACCATCGGGCCTCCACCCGATAGGGTGCAGGACACGGAAGGAGTGGCATCCACCCCTGAGAGGAAATCCCACTACAACCCTTCCCCCACCGGCTCCCCGGTGACCTGAGGTCGCTCCCAACCCAAGTCACTGGCATGGCGGAGGTGTGGCATCCAGTACCTCAACCCCTGGCACCACTGAGCTGACTAACAAATAGAAACATAGAAACATAGGCGTTGATGGCAGATAAGGACTGCAAGGCCCATCCAGTCTGCCCATTTTTTCTACCTTATGAATGTGCCATTGGCCTTTGCTCTGTCAATGGTCTATCTATTCATGCTCATCTGTATTGCTCCTTATACCTATCCCATAACTGTTTGAAGCCCTACACTGCATTCATATCCACCACTTTCTGAGGTAGGCCGTTCCATGCATCCACCACCCTTTCTGTGAAAATACCTTCCTCACATTACCCCTTAATCGGCCTCCCTCTAATCTCATTCTGTGTCCTCTTGTCCTGCTATTTTTCTTATATTGAAGCATGTTAGACTCTTTCACCTTGTTAATGCCCTTAAGGTGTTTGAATGTTTCAATCATATCACCTCTCTCTCCTTTGCTCTAGGGTATACATATTGAGTTCAGTTAATCTGTCCTCATATGTTTTTTGATGCAGTCCCGGCACCATTTTGGTTGCCCTTCTCTGGACTGCCTCAATTTGGTTAATGTTCTTGTGAAGGTGTGGCCTCCAGTACTGCACACAGTACTTCAGATGGGGCCTAACCAGTGTCTTGTAAAGAGGATACTACCTCCCTCTTCCGACTTGTGATACCCCTACTAATACACCTCAATATCCTCTAGCCTTACCTACTGCTTAGAGGTCTGCTTGGATGATTTCAGGTCATCGGTGATGATGACGCCCAAGTCTCTTTCTTCCCTTGTGACTGCCAACATCTCCCTCCCAGCCTATAGGTGGCTTCAGGGTTTCTCTTCCCTATGTGCAGGATACTAACATACTAATTGCCAGCAGATTAGGCCTTATGGTCTTTCGAGTCTGCTCGAACCTCAGATCCCTAGTTGGGTGCCGAGCCCTCCCCCTTGTGTTCCAGAAACCTATCATCCATCCCACCCTCCGGCCAGGCCATCATCTGATACATCCACTTTCTGGGTCTGTCCCACCTTCTCTTGAAGCCCTCCACTGTGGATCTCTGAACCAGCTCGCCAGGCAGTACATTCAAGGGTCCACCACCCTCTCAGTGAAAAACCTCCTCCTCTTTCCCCTCCCCTTCCACCTTCCAACTTCCAACCATGTCCTCTGGTGATACCTTCCTGCTTTAGTCTAAGATCCCTCCATGTTTACCCTATTTATTCCTTGAGGTACTTGAAGACCTCAATCATGTCCCCCATCTCCCTCTCCTCCAATGAAAACAGGCAGAGCTCCTCAAGTCTGTCCTCATACGTCAAATCTCCTTGTCCTCGTATCATCTTAGTTGCCCTCCTCTGTACCCTCTCCAGGAGCTGTATGTCTCTCTTCAAGTGGGTCTCCAGTACTGTACACAGGACTCAAGGTGTGGTCTAACCAGTTCATTGTACAGCAACAGAATCACTTCCTGCTCCTAGAGGTGATCCTCCTTACGATGCATCCTAACATCCTGTTTGCCTTGCTAGCCGCTCTCCTGCACTGCTCAGAGTTATTCATACATGCATCCACCATGACTCCTAGGTCTTTTCCCCTATTGAGGCCTCCAGCGCCTCCTCCCAGGATGTAACTGTGTTTAGGGTTTCCCGCCCAAGATGTAACACCTTGCACTTGGTGATATTGAAATTTAATTTCCATGTGTGAGCCAGCTTTCCAGGGTGTCCACGTCCCGCAGGGCCAACCTCCCTCTTCCCCTCAACAAGTGCTCCCATCTTGGAATCATCAGCGAAGAGACTCATTTCACACCCTATACCCTCCCTGATGTCCGATATGTATGCATTAAACAGGATCGGACCCAGGACTAAGCCCTGCGGTACCCCACTACCGACCTCTCTAGGGTTGAGAGCTCCCCACTGACCACTACTCTCTGGGTGCGTCCAGCTAGCCAGTTTTCAATCCATCTGACCATCAAAGGGCCTACTCCCAACCCCATCAGTTTCTCCACCAGACCATTGTGGGACAGAGTCAAACGCCTTGCTGAAGTCCAAGAATAATACATCCACAGGCTTTCCTGTCCAGTTCAGATGTTACCCATTCTAGAACTCCACAAGATTGGTTTGACATGCTCTACCTGGCACAAACCCATGTTGCCAACTATCCAGACCTCCCACCTCCTCCAAGTACACCCCCAATCGTTCCTTTAGTATACTCTCCATTAATTTCTCACCACAGAGGTCAACGGATGGGTCTATAGTTACCTGGTACTTCCCTCAACCCCATTTATGGATTAGCACCACATGTGCCTCTCGCCAATCCTAGGTACCCTCCCTGTCTCAAGCGACCTGTTGAAGAGCTCCACCAGGGTGCCGCCAGTATGTCCGCCAATTCCCATAGTACTCTCGGATGAATGCCATCCAGCCCAGGAGATCTGTCTTTCTTTAGGGCCTTGAGGGCTAACCACACCTTCGGTGGAAACAGCATCACCTGTCCCTCCACCTTACTGACCTTTTTATCCTTATCCTGATGTGACACCTGGGGTACCTCTCCCTCCCTCTTGCTCCATTCTGTTGCTCCCCTGATCCCACTCACTGTCACTTCTATCCCCACTATCCTGCACTTCTTCTTAAACCCCAGTTGCCACTCTTCCGACCATTTTGCTAGTTTATCCAGATCTCTTCTCATTCTGCCCACACCATCTGGATCATCTACTCTGTTGCAGACCTTGGTGTCATCTGCAAACAGACAAACCTTACCCTCAGTCCATCTGCAATGTCACAGTAGAAGATATTGAGAGGACTGGCCCCAAGACTGATCCCTGAGGTACCCCTTGTGACTTGCATCTCTTCTGACTGCATACCGCTTTACCACCACTCTCTGTTTTCTGCCCGCCAACCAGTCTGCCACCCAGTTGACCAAAGTCTGACCCACCCGAGCCTACCCAGCTTATTAATCAATCTTCTATGTGGAACAGTATCGAAAGCTTTGCTGAAGTCAAGGTAGGCAACATCAACTGGTCCACCACTCTGGTTACCCAGTCAAAGAAATCTATGAGATTAGTTTGACAGGACCTTCCTTTGTAAACCCATGCTGTCTTGGATCCTGTGCCCTATGGATTCCAGGTGTTGCACTATCCTTCTCATGAATGTCTCCATAATTTTGCCCACTACTGAGGTAAGACTGACTGGTCTGTAGTTCCTGCTACCACTCTTGTAGAGCGGGGATCACATGAGCCCTTCACCAGTCTTCTGGGACCTCTCCTGTGCTCAGAGACTCACTAAACAGTTCTGATAATGGCTCTGCTAGTTCCACCCTTAGCTCCTTTAGTACCCTGGGATGTATGCCATCAGGTCCCATTGCCTTGTCCACCATGAGCTTATCGAGCTCTTGTAGGACCCTTTCTTTGTGACGGGACTAGTGCACACCTCCCTCCCCCCTGTGTCCATGGTGCAGAGCTGTGGGCCCTGCCCTACCTTCTCTTCAGTAAATATTGAACAGAAGTATCTATTTAGAATAGATGCTTTACATGGTCCTCCTCCTTACACGCCCCTTATCCCCTTTGATCTTAGCAATACCTCTCTGGACTTTCTCCTTTCACTAATGCATCTATAGAAAATCTTGTCACCTTCTTTTACTGTTGTGCTAGTGTTTCCTCGGATTGGGCCTTTACCTGCCTTACTGCCTTCCCTGCTTCCCTTAGGGAAGTTTGGTATGCCTCCCCATCTTCATCCTACTCTGCATTCCCTCATATTTCCTGAAGGCCAGCCTTTTGGCTCTGACCTTTTCGCTACTGCGTTTGAGAACCAAAGTGGTTTCCTTCTTCTTTGTACTTCCTTTTCTCACTAACACAGTGGGATGTTGCTTCAAGTATTACATCCTTAATGCTTGCCCACTTTTGCCTGTACCCCTCACCTGTATTTCTTTTGCCAGGACTAGCTTAACTCTGTTGCCCATCTTATCAAAGTCAGCTCCTCTGAAGTCCTATATTTTGCCTTGGAATGGGATGATGTAATTCTAGTGGCCAAATTGAACCATACCATCGATGGTCACTGGCCCCAGGTGACCTTCTACCCGGAGATCTGTGATCCTTTCCCTGTTAGTCAGTACTAGATCTAGGATAGCCCTGTCTCTTGTGGGTTGTTGTACCAGTTGTTTGAGGCCCTCCCTGCAGGGAATTCACTATGTGTCTAGTTCTGGCAGATGTCCCTGCTGGTATTGACCAATCTGTATCTGGCATGTTGAAGTCTCCCATTATCAGAACCTCCCTTTAGCTGTCATGTTTTGTATAATTATTTTTAATAACATAAAATGTTGGTTAATTATAAAATAGCTTAATAAAATCCACTAATCTTATTGATTATTTATAGTGCAATATGGGAAAATGTTGCACTATAAATAACAAGACCAAGTTAAAGAAAGCCTCACAACCGAACAAGCTGACTCATTTATTAACAGTTGTAGCATTCCTTTTGGAATTTTTAAAAAGTTGCATGCTGCCATTTTTTTTTGTGGCCCACCAACTTTTGTTCCCTAACCCCACATTCACTGTTGTTCACTGTCACCCATATTCAAGCAAGTGTAAATAAACAGTAATTTTACCTACAAAATACGAATGAGCACATAATCCAAAACAAATAGACCTTTGGCTGTTCCATGGCATCCAGTTAGGACGCTACACAGAATCAAGCCAGCAGCAGGCACAGCAGCGGTACTTGTCTAAATTCTCACACCGCAGAAGGAAGCCTGCTGCCGAGCACATCACTGCCACCCTGGAGCTGCAACTCCGGCCTCTGACTCCATGGCAAACATCATCGTTACAGATTGCATTTAAAAAAAGAAAATCACACACAGTCGCTACTAGTATTCCCCAATACTACAGACTAAGACTCTGGTCTCCATATCCCACACCACGGTAGTAACTTACTGCAGGCAAGCAAGGAAGGATCGGGTCACAGCACATGCAGCGGAGCGAGGGTTAACAGTGACAGCACTGAAATGAAAGGCGTGTATACGGCAGCATACCACTGTACGCCTTGTGTCGCTTTAAAAACACCACATTCCCTAAAATCCAAACTCACTGACACCCGTGAGAAATAAATTATAGCTAGTGACTTATTAATTTGGGCACAACAGAACACACACAGTTTAGTTTTATTTTGTTATTTGACCCACCCAATCCCCAGGCTGTGGGACTATTTTTCTTCCACGCTTAAAATAAACTTAATTTCTTCACTATATAAACTGTTGTGTGTAATTTCTTTACTAGGCTATTTATAAAGCGCAATAAGACACTCTAGGGTATGCATTATGGTGTGGTAACCGAATTCCTAGTGGCGACCCAGTACTCGGTCTTCAGCCTCATGCCTAACTATGCCCCAGGAGCATGGGTATCACACTCGTAATGCACACCCCATCGTGTCTTATTGCTTACATACCAGAGAAGTTAGGAGCAGTCTGGGATCACAACCAAGCTGTAGCGATGCACAAAATTAACTGGACTTTCTGGGACGGGCTAGGTAGTTGGGCTCCAACCAGCTCAAATTTCATTGGATTGTGCATCAGCCTATAGGATGGACAAGGGATATCCCACTGCTGATTACTGCAGAGTTCTATAAAGGATGCTCTTATAATTCCCTTTACCAGGTGGGTAAATTCCATTCACAAAGACCCCATGGCCATCTCATGCACAGAAGCTGGCTTCCTGTACACAGAATATGGAATTGGGTGTACAACTAATAGGGTAGACAAGGGATAGCCCACTGGTGATGACTGCAGAATACTAAAATAGGTGCAAGATGTAATCAAGTATAGGCTATACAAACATTATGTTTTCTGGGTAAAGAAAAAATTCCATTTATTTCTAGAACCCTAATCAGAAATTCTACATGATAAGGGGACATAAAAGATGTGTGTTCCATTTTCTAGTTTTCAAAAGAAGAAAAAGGCAGTGAAGTTAGCCAAATAAACTAACCTGCCCTGAGAAATACCTTGAAAAACTCAGGGGTGACCAAAGGTCAACTTATTGGGGGATTGCTAAGTCGTATAAGAATGAAAAGTGACGTTTCAAGACAAGCTCTTCATCGGGAGAAAATTGAGTACTCAGTCCATTTTCAGTCCAATAGTGAGCTCATTTTGAAGTGTCATTCTCTTTTTCTCTTGATTTGACAGCCTACCTGCAAATCGATCTTAGGTCACTATTGGATCATTTGGTGTTGCATCTAATGCTGTAATGTCTGCAGCCTGTACCCTCCTTTATGGATTTTTGCATAATTTGTTCAACCAGCCCAAGGAGGCATTCCCAGTATCCAAGAAAACTTTTTAAATGCAATAGTCACACATAGTGCAGGTAATATTTAGCATAAGTGGAATCCAAGTCAGAACTCAGCCACACAAAGAGTACAAGGAGCAGTGCGCCAAGAGAGGGTGCCCAACCCTCACAACAGCAACCAGCAAAACCACCATCACATGGAGCTCTGAACTAGGAAGTGAGTGTGTACACACCTTCAATTATCCAGATTTTGCAGGACTTGGACAGACAAAACCGATAAAGAAAATAGGTTAAATTAACCTTTTTATTTAAGGGCCTTGCCCAACCACATTGGGACCATGATTCACTCATTCTGCTGCTTCTCTGTCACAAACGTCATGCCCTAGTTTCATTTTATCTCTCGCGTCTTGGTATATCTGGATAATTGAAGGGCTTGCATATACTCACGTCCTGGTTGAGTGCTTCGTGAACTGCTGCTTTTGCTAAGATTTAATTCTGCTTCTCTGTGTATCTCCCCTCACTCTTTATTACTAAAGATACTGACTTGAAAATTGAGGGCTGGATTTTCAGCCCGTCGAGGACTAAGTCACGCGCCAGCCACAGCTGCGGGGCCGAAATCTCTGCACCTGCAGAGATTCAGTATTTTCAGCAGGCGCAGTTGCAGAGGATGTTACATCTGGTCTCGCCGGATGTAACATTTGGCATAGCTGTGCTGAAAAAACAGCCACAACCGCGTTGCTAAATCGTGAGCCAGTCGAACCGGATCCACCTTGAAAATGCCGTGGTTATGGAAAACCGCAGCTCTGCAAGTAGCGATCCACTTGCAAACTGCTTTTTTTCCGCAGTGGTGTGAATTTCGGAGCTCTGAAAATCCTGCCTCGGATCTTCATGTCAGAGACTTCATCTGTTTACCCTGCTTTCCCCACTCAAGACGATTCTTCATGACATCACAATCTATTGCTGCAGAAATTACTAGGCTCTCCCAACGCAGGATTACGACTTCGCAGAGGGGAAAACAGGAGGATGAAATGAAGCCTGTGACCCAAAGATCCTGTTTTCATGCAGATCTCATCAGCAATAAAGAAGGAGAGAAAAGCAATATACAGAAACATAATTAAATATTTCATTAAATATATTTTGTTCGGTGGTTAAACTGGAAACGCTTGGGTGGGGAACTGACACCATGGTGGAACTCTACTAAAGTATTCAACTGAGATAGATGACAGCTTTGCAGAACCTCTCATACCATTTTGTAAGAAGCAGTGGAACCGAGTTCCTGTGTTCTCCTGTCTAATTTAACCCTAGCAGGACAGTCCCTCCCAACTCATTATAAGTCATACCCTCAACAGGACCACTACTGGAAAATGTTTAACATTTTAAATACCAGGGTTTCTGGCTTGATGCTAAATTTGTCCTAAAGAGAGCACATTAAAAGTTCTTGTCACAAATGCGGCAGAAGTTAGGACTCCTTTATCACAACAAAGCTGCAATAACTTCAGCACCAGAAAACTAATCCTAAAGCAATCACTCTTGCAATTACTGGAATACGGAGCGAAACCTAGAGATCTGCTAAGGCTGCAGCTTTACTCTTTGCATTAGGCTGTAACAAAAGAACACGCACCAACCACTGCCTCATGTACAGCAGCCTAGGACATCTTTCTCCTGAAAAAAAAAGGGGATCTCAAATGGATGGCTATAGTATTCAAGAACCTGTGTGACCTTCTTCTGGCTCTGTCTAAGCAGACTTCTAATCAAACCCCATCAAAAATATCCACTGCTTCCTGACTAGAGATCTCTTGCACATAGAAATGGTTTGGTGAAAAGGCCTTCACACAGCCGCCCCAACAACCTGGAATTTGCTGCCTGATATAACTGTAAACCCTAGGTGGCGCTATCCCAGAGGCTACTACCCTGCGCTGCTTGAATAGTAGCAGGCTAAGGGGCCTCGGTACTGAAAGCGGGTGCCTCCACCGGAGGTCAGGGGTTGTTAGTGGTCAAGCTAACCCTCCAGGACACTGTAACCCCACTCTTTCCCTTCTAGTGGCCTGAACAAGATATAATAATCACTTTCACAATGACCCTTATTCACCATGCAATTACCCACACTGTTTGCACTAACCACCAGGGCTGGTTCCTCTAGCTTGACCCTGGGGACCCCTGTAAAACAAGGTTATGCACAGCAAATAGCAACAGTACAGTATTCTTGGCACAAACTGGGACCACAGTCAGGTTAAATGCAAAAGAGTTAGATCTGATTTATTCAGGGGACTTGAACAAGGGAGGAGCATAATCAGGTTGATTGGCTTAAAGGTTAAATCAGTCAGTTATGCATGCACTTCAGAGTCCCGACACAGTTACACACTCTGGGTACCCAGGTAGGAAATAGGTGGCTAGACCAGGAACGCTGTCCGGGTAGGCGGCTCGCAGCTGGTTGGGGCCCTGTGATGGAAGAAAGCAACATGCACAACACGACTATTTGTAATCCGGAGCCAGAGGGCTCAGTTCATGACAGAAAAGACAACAAAGCAATCAGATGACAACACTTAAGATTTAGCTGTTGTGCAGGAAGCTACCCTGATGTTTACTCATGATACCCAATACAGGGCATAGGCAGGATGAAATCAACACTGCAGGTTGTTGAGCTGGAGTGCCAGGAGAAGCAGGGCCCCACGAATCACCGAGGCGTTGTTCCTGTTCAAGGTGTTGAGCAGGGGCTGATCCCCAGACAGGTCTGTCGCTGATGACTTTCTATGTAGCTGGTATTCTGTCTGGGCCAGTGTGGCAAGGCCCAGGCCGAATGGAGATGAATACGGATTCAGTCCGTGGACTTCTGATGCAGCCTCCAGCAAGCACAGCACAGTTCAGACACACAGTGGGAACCAAATCACTACCCACTAACAGCATACAGCACATTTACATGTAAGAAATTCTACTATACCAGGCAGATTGCTATCCGGTCGCAATTACAGAGTCTCTGCACAAAACCGGAGTTCAAAGGTGGCTGGAAATCCTGACAGGCCGATCGCATTCACAAATCTTCAGTCTTCTTCAGGTTAAAGCCTGGTCACAGTTCTGTGGCTTAAATCGCCTCACAATTCAGATTCAGTCCGAATAAACTTCAATTTCCATCTCAGAGACAGCAGGCAAGCAGGCCAAAACCTGGCCCTTTCACTGTTCTCCTCGCGAACCCACACAGGATTGCTGCTCCGAATATCTGAGCTGTTACTCCTTCACTTCCCATTTCAGATCTGACTGAAACTATGAACATACAAATTTGACAGCAGATAAAGGCCTAGAAGATCTATCAAGTCTGCTTGAATGTGCAGCTAGCACCCCTTATCTTGCAGCTGCCCTCCTTCTACCCTTCCTCTTCATTGACCCTCCCTTGTCCTGTCCCATCCACTTTTGAAGCAGTCCACTGTTCTACTGGATACCACTTCTGCAGGTAACGCATTCCACCCTGCCACCACCCTCTCTGTAAAAAGGTGTCTCCTCATCTCCATCCTGAACCTTCCTCCCTCCAGTCTCATATCATGGCCCCTGGTATCCCTCACCTCCCTTACTTTGAATAGCCCTTCTGTAACGGGTCTTGTTTATTCCTTTCATGTACTTAAAGGTTTCAATCATGTCCCCATCCTCCTCTCCTCCAGCGGGTACATGTTCAACTCCTCACCCTCCTCTCGTGTGATAAGTCCCCAGCCCCTTGATCATCTTTGTCGCCTGCTGCACCCTCCAGTAACTTCATGTCCTCTTCAGATAACGGCACCAGTACTGCACGCAGTACTCCAGGTGCGGTCTAACTAATGACCTATACAGTGGCAGAATCACCTCCTCCCTCCTCGAGGATATACCCCTTGCAATACAACCCAGCATTTTGTTGGCCTTGCAGCTGCCTTCCTACATTGTGCCGAGTTGTTCATTGACCCTGTAATGAGCACCCCCAGATCCTTCTCCTCTGTCTGGGCTAGTTGACTCCCCAGCTGGTAACTCCTCCTTGGGTTCTTCATCCCAAAATGCAGCACCTGCACTTTTGGCATTAAACCCCAGTTGCCAGGTTCTGACCAGGTTTCAAGCTTTGCCAGATCATCCTGCAACCCCTGCCATCCCCTAGGTCATTCACCACCGCTCCTACCTTAGTATCATCAGCAAAGAAACTGATCTTGCTCTTGATGTCCAATGATATATCTGCAATGAATATCCCAAACAACACTGGTCCCAACACCGAGCCCTGTGGAACACCACTCATCACTACCCTTGGGTGTGAGAGCTCCCACCACCCTCTGTTGCCTTCCTGAAGCCAGTTCCCTACCCATCTCACCAGCTTTGCACCCACCTGTGCCTTCTTACTTCTCCAGCCTTCCATGTGGCACCGAGTCAGATGCCTTACTGAAGTCCAGATACAGGACATCCACTGCATGGCCCCTGTCAAGTTGCCTAGTTACCCAGTGATAGAACTCCACCAGGTTGGTTTGGCAGGATCTGCCACGTGAAACCGTCTGCTGTCCTGTAGTCCTTTGGCCTCTAGGAGGCCACAGCCTCTCCTTCAGGATAGTCTCCATTAGCTTACCCACGATGGATGTGAGGCTCACTGGTCTGTAGTTTCCTGGTTCATCCTTGGGGCCACTCTTGTGGAGGGCACCACATGAGCCATCCTCCAATCCTGAGGTACACACCCCGAATGTAGTGAGGCATTAAACAGGTCTGCCAAAGGTCCAGAAGGACCTCTGTCAGCTCCTTCAGTACCCTGGGGTGGATGCCATCTGGGCCTAGTGCCTTGTCCACCCTCAGTGCCTTCAAACCCTCCCAAACTCTGCCCTCCATGATTTCCCCATCTGTCACCTCCTCCTCTGTTTCTGCCATTCTCCCCTTGGGTGTCACCCCTCTTCTCCTTACTAAATACTGAGCAGAAGTAATCATTTAGTGCTTCTGCCTTATCGCATCCTGCTTCTACCCAACCCGCCTCCTTACTATGTGGTCCTTACAGCTCCTTTTCTCCCTGATGTACCTAAAGAAGTCCTTCCCCTTCTTAATGCCTTCTGCCAGCCTGAGTCTGTGAGATGCCCTGGCCCCTTACTGCCCTTGTCACCTCCTTTGATTCCGCCAAGTACCCCCTCCTCGTCCTCCTCCCTCTCCCTGTTTCCTTGTACCTCCTAAAGGCAGTTCTTTTCCTCCTTACCTTTTCCATGACTTCCTTGCTCAACCAGCTCGGTTTCCTAGCCCCAGCCTTCTTGCTCTGGGCCTTGCAGCAGGTTTTGGTTGCCTCCACTATCCCCAGCTTTATGAGCTCCCACCTCAGGTTAGTGTCCATACTAGACTGAATTCTGGCCAGGTACCCTTTACCACTTCCCCATCCTCCCAAAGTCAGCCCTCCTGAAGTCCAGCACTCTTGTGCCAGATTCCACTCCTTCCTTGCCCATATCCAATGTGAGCCATACTGAGTGGTGGTCACTCCCTGACAGTGGTTCCTCCACTGTAAGTTCTCTCTACAAAGTCCCCATTTGCCAGCACAAGGTCAAGGGTATTCCCTAACCTGGTTGGTTCACTGACCACTCCTGGCATGCTAGAGTCCCCACAATCACCACACTACCCTTCTCACAGGTCCTCCTGATCTGTCCCACTAGTTCCCTGTCTAACTCCTCCGTCTGAGATGGCAGCCTGTACACCACTCCCATTCTGAGAATCCTATTCTTGGAATCCTGGATTGCATCAAAGTGACTCCGTATTACCCTCCTCCCTTCCTCCCTTACACACTTCAGTCCTTCCTACATACAGTGCCACAGCCCCTCTTTTCACAATCACCCTGTCCCTCTGAAATAACCTGTACCCTGGTACAGACAGGTCCCAGTCATTGTATTGGTGGCCCATGTTTCTGTGATGCCTGCAATGTCCACCTCTCCCTCTGCCATGAGCACCTGTAACTCTGCAGTTTTCCTTCCAAGGCTCCTAGCATTAAGGAAAACCACCTTCCACCCTCCCTCCCCCTCCCATCCTGCTTCTTTACTAGCTTTACCAATAGTACTTGCCATTTGTCCTTTGTCACTCTTATGGGGGTAAGCTCATATGGTTTCCCAACCTGTGGTCTCTGCATGTCTCTTGCCCAACTGCCACCCCCACTCCTAGTTTAAATTCCCAACTTCCTCTATGTACGCCTCCATCCTGTTTCAACACTTTCTTTTCCCTCCTCACTCAAGTGTAGTCTGTCCTTGTCATAGAGACTACTGTCCTCCCAGGTCCTCCCACCCCCACCCCCAACAGACCATACCTTTAGCACAACACCAGGTTCTTAGCCATCCATTAAATTCCTCTATTCCCAGTTCTTGTTGTGCTTGTTGTGCTTGCCTTGGGCACTGGAAGTATCTCTGAAAAAGTTACTGATCTTCCTGCCCCTCACATAATTGTCCTAGTTCCTCAAACCTCCTCTGACTATATCTACTGTCTTGTCAGCCAGGTCCTTCGTCCCAAGATGTATAATAAAATGAGGCTTGTCCTCCCCTCCTGGCATATTTCAGAACAGACTGTCCCACCCTTTCCGCTGTCATTCCTGGCATGGCCTCCACCCAAATGCAACTATGCCTCTCCCCTTGCTATTTAGAACTCAGAACTTACTGAAACTATAAGCAGCCTGGGACTTTCCCCAGGATCCAAAAGTTCAGTTGGCTGATCTGTCTAGTCAGTCACAACAAGCCCCACCAGGTTCATTTAGGCGCAAAAGCCAAAACTACAATTCCTACAGCATTTTGCTCTCACAAGACCCCTGGGAAAGGCTCCATTTTATAGTCCCTAAACGTAATGACTGGCCCATTTCGCAGTCCGTACCAAGATGGTGAAAATAAACAGAACTGTCCATGCTGCAAAGAAGGCAGGTTAGACAAATTACAATATCTTTACCATTCTAATAGATAACCAGCAAACAAGCACATCTTCTGACAGAGCTCCCTCTGCTAAAATAGTAATGGCAGAAAGGAGTGTTTATCTGGCAGCCGAGGCGGGACTCGAGCATGGAAACACTCAGCCCCTCCCAAATCAATTTATAACTGCAAGAAGGCAGCTCTTAAAAAGAGACAATGCACAGAGGCTATACAGGCACTCTCTGGCAGTAACATTTAAACTGCTAAAATGCAGGACACCAGCCTGGCAGTGAGCATCTAAGCAAGCTCAAGGAAGACTTTTCAGGAACCCCATTTGTAAAGGGGTTACATAATGACTGAAAACAAAAGTGTAAGATTCTTCACAAGGAGAATGTCTGATCATCTACACTGCCTGTGTAACTACTAGACTCTTCTTTGCGTCTCTACCCTCCATCTGTCTGGAACTTTTCTACATCCATATATAGTGTTACTATATGATTCCAGTTTTAATATATTTTAAACAATGTTGAAAACTCTTATGTACCCGTAAAGTATTGACTCTGCTGATGATATAATGTCCCCACAAGCCTCTTGAAAATAGGTGTTTCAGCTAAATGAGGCAATCTTAGTCTACAATATTCTAAATAAATATTTTTGAACTGTGTTTAATATTATATTTTAAAAATTTTTGGGTACTGCAAAATTACTGTATCTTCTGCAGCAGTGAGGAACAGACCAACTATGATGGTGATTTGATTAATCCAAGGGTGGAATGCTGAACACCAGTCACTCAATGGCACCCCAGGGGTTATTCCATGTGCAAGCCTTAGACTTACAGGACATTACTCACCCATACCTCTCGTAGTAAAGGTGGGGTATCGTGCTGTGCTTGGAGCAGTGAGTATGAGCAGTAAGGGATAGGAGAGGAACAAAAGAATAATAATAATAATAAAAATAAAAACAAACAGCCCTCTACATTTTTGACAATAAATAGATAAATAAATGTATCATTTATTTATTTAGGTTTTGATAACCGTAGGCACAAAATAAATGCTTATTTTCTGGTACAACCGGGGAGTACAAAGAAACTACATTATGGTAATTCAAAATCCATAAAACATCTTAAGCCCCAGAAACAGGAGTTTTTCAGAACATTTATTACTTTAAAAGTGGAAATCCAACTTATTACAACTCATGAATTTTGCTCTAAATTAAATGCAAACTGCAATATTTGAGTCTAGCATACCTGGTGGCTCTCACAGGATGGTACTATACTACCAGAGTCTTGGGTTCCAGTCTCAACCGGACTCCTAGCTCAGGGTCACACAGTTTGGAAGTGGCAGATGTGAGGCTGTTGTGGGTCTCCATGCTCACAACTCTGCGCTCAACTAGTCTGATAAACTCAAGGAGTGCAGCCAAGGGGTGTGTGTGTGTGTGTGCTGTGAGCGCTGGTTACAGGGTGGCAGGCCGCCAATCCAAATGAGATTTCAGGAGGGCTGTTTCCAGTGTGCTATGGTGCCAGCAGCCTATAATACGTCCAGGTTGCAGGCTGAATTACACACAGCAATAAGGAAGCATGAAATGCTCTAACAAGCCTAGATAATCCATTTGCACAGACAATGGCCAATCTTACTTTATATTAAAAAACGGCTGCCTTTTAATGTTCCGTATCAATAAATTTCCATTTAATTTGAATGGAACTGCACACAGCTGAGGAAATGTACTGCAGTCACTGATGAGCCATTTCTGCTGTTAGACTCTGGACTACCTGAGGTTACAGTTTGGAATGCAAGGCTGCTATTTTCCTATCAACCATGTACTGCCCCCATCTCATTCTGACCGCTAATGGTTTTAGCTGCTCCATATGAAACACACAGCAGCCTTGAGGGTATTTTTCATGGAGCAAATGTTGATTTAAACAGCAATTCATGTTAGCAGGGACGTCATGCTAAGAGAATTTCGAGGGGATGCACAATTAAAACTGGTCTACGGAGAACCTGAAATTACACTTTTAGAGCCTCCCTCAGTCCAAAAGCACTACTTGGATGGGAATTGTGGGGGGCACATGCTATCCCACAGTCTATAGGCATGACAGCCCTGCAAGACAAATGTTGCTCCTATTCCTTTTTATTCATTTCTTATTTAAAATGCCATTTTCTCCTGTCTGGTAGGATTCCTTCCCCATTTTGAATCTGTTTAGCATTGTTTTGTAGATCTGAAATAATTTGAAGAAAGCACGCTTGCTATTACTCTTGGCTGCCAAGTGTTCAACAATAGTCTCAGCTGTATGTGAACACCCAGGGCAGATTTTCAGAAAGATAGGATGCAGACATGAATTCATGCTGCATGTGGTCTGGGTCCAACTGACTGCATCAAGCAGCACTGCTGCAGTTTTCAAAAGATGCACTGTTTGCACCAAATATATGATTTTGGAAAAGAACTGTATAACAATTACATTTTTTGAGGGATACAAAATTCTGACACAATTAGACCATCTAACAGATGGATTAACAGTTTGAACAGATTCCCTTTTGAATATGGCAGCAGGCAGATCGTGGGTGGATCCTTGTTCCCCCACAAACCTATTTCTTGGCCCAGTCTCGGCGGTGTGGCACCCAGCTCTGTTATCAACCTTCTCACAGACATACGGTTATACACCACTTGTCAGGACCGCAGTGTGGTGGGTGACCAGCCTTGTCAGTCGTGTGACAGGCAGCGGGGGGACAGCATGGAGGGCTGGCATTTTCCTCCTTCCATCTGTAATTTCTCCATGGGGTCCAGTGTGCAATGACACGATCACATGTGCATGAGTGGCACATGAGTGACAGGCTTCTGCAAGCAGTCCCTCCTCTCCTGGTGCTACCAGCTGTGCTACAAGCCAGTCTTCAGCAGTTGCCAGTCCTGCAGCGGGGCAGCATCCCCCCACCCCGTGAGGAAGGAGAACAGTCACTGGGATGCTCACTCCTTCCTCCCCAGTCAGCCCCGATGGCCTGAGCTTACTCCCAAACACACATCACCAGCGTGGTAGCAGTACTGCTGTGCTACCAGGTCAGTGGGCAGAACTTGAGCAGATCTTAGGCGGATCGTGGGCATACCTTGGCGGACTGTGGGCAGATCCTCTGAAAATCCCACCCCAGTGATAACATCACTTTGTATTGCGACAAAGATGAAGTATCATGCAACAGACACTGCTCTCTGACCTTATGGGGCTCTAGGGACATGAAGACTAACTCCAGGCCACAAGCGTATGCTATGGGCTGGCCCGCTGGACGAGAGGTATGGTTACTGCTTGTGATGCTGGTGATGTGAATTTGAGAATGAGCCCTGAGTCATCAGGGGCTGGCTTGGGGAAGAGGATGGAGCATCCCAAACAACACTCTCCTCCGGGAGGGAGGAAAGGACACCACCATAGCAGCACCAGCTAGGTGACAGTGGGTGGAACTGCAGGTTAACGCACCGTGGGAGGAAAGATGCTGGCTAATACTGCACAGTAGCGCACTCTGTATGTGTGCTTATGCATCACTGCCACGGTACTTCAAGGGTGGGCCACAAAATGGAAAATGGCCTTGGCAACCATGATGACAGGACCCTGTATATCCAGGCAGCATAATTCCTCCATGATGCCTGTAAACCACAGCTCTGTGGAGCACAGGGGATCACCAGTGAGAGGGTTGCAGTGACTCACATGTGCCATAGGAGCTCCTGAGGGAGACACACGCTGGAGACAGGAAGGGGCATGAGGTGCAAATAAACAGAATAATAACTGTGCTGTAACCCAGGAACACAAAATATAGCACACCGTATGGATCTGCTCCAAAAATATATCCACTATAATAACACGGGTATCTACTCTTAGCCAATCAGAACACAGGAAAACTGTCAATTATTATCCCACGAACTACCACAACCACATTTCATACATGCCCACAGTACATTACCCACATTTTATACACACTCAGAGTATGTTATCTACATTTTAGACATGCCCACAGTATGTTATCCACATTTTATACACACCACAGTATGTTATCCACATTTTATACATGCACACAGCACATATCCAAATTTTAAACACAACCACAACCACAACAGGTTATCCAAATTTCAAACACACCCACAGTACTAGGACACAGGTGCCAGAAAACTTGTTCATGGACTAGTTTTTCATTTTCAAAGTGCAGCCAGCTAAATCTACTTTCTAAAACTATCTTCTGTTCTGTGTTTCTCTGTCCAGCTTAGAATCGAAAGCAGTGGTTTAACAGGGTGAAATCCAGCTTTGAAAAGTAAAGCTGTGACTCGGCATACGCATTAGCGCCAGTGCTAATCGCATGCCTAAGTCATACTTCATCTTTCACAGCCAGATTTCACCATGTCAGACCACTTTTTTTCATTGAAGTCGGATAAAAATATGTGAAGAAAATACTTTTAGAAAACTCCTACTGATATAATAGTAATAACATTCATTTAGTTGGAGTATACCGCGATAACTGGTTTTGTGGGTAATTAAACACCTTGGCCTTAGGCCTTGCCATTTAATCATCCACAGAAGTTGGTTATTGCTTCATATACTCCAGCTAAATGAATGTCATCACTAAATTACCTTTATTACATCGACCACCACAAGTTGACGTTTGTGGCTATTTCTGCCACTTTATCACAATGGTGGTTCATGCACTAGATGCATTATGTAGAAATCACGCATGTTTTTCTTTTAGTAAGCTAAAGCCGCTCATTTCCGTTAGCTAATCATTTGACTGCAGTCAGTCTCTTTGAGCTTTATAACGCCTTTTAGCAGCTGCATAATGTGCACCTAGACTGTCAGCTGTCCTCCACATTAGTGGAAAGTTCAGACCTTCATTACTGACTGACTGCAGCGAAAACCGGCAAGGCAAATTTATTTGTATGCGCCCAATCCTGGGGCTCTGACGCCTCACAGTACAACAAAATAAACATTAGTATAAAAAGTATAAATACAGTTAGCACATAAAACAAGTAAAAATGAATTAATTGAGACCAGGCAACATAATAAAATTCAGGATTCATTAAGCGCCAGGCGAAAGGTGTGCCTTCAGCCTCGCTTAAAAAGCCTCCACAGGGGCCTCCCGGACTGCAGATGGTAAAGTGTTCCACAGGAAAGGCCTAGAAATACTGAAAGCGCAATCCCAGAAGTCTTGAGCCTGGGAACAGCCAGGAGGCCCTCGAAGAGGCATGGAAGGAGCAGGCAGAGGTCACCGGTGTTAGGAGCTCAGATAGCCACGGCCCAGTCCATTTAGGGCCTTGTGGGGAGAAGCCTTACCTTGAAAGGACCCTCCACCTGACTGGCAGCCAGTGCAGAGGCGAGGACAGGGGTCACATGACTAAGCCTAGAAAGGCCAGTCAGTAACCAAGCCACCGCATTCTGCACTAGCTTCTAGCAGAAATGAGGGGAAAACTGTTTAACTAGGAGAGGCACACTCAGCAAGCTTGTTTCCAGAAGCGACCTGGGAGCACAAAGGAAGTTAAGTGACTTGCTCAGAAAGGGTCCACACAGTATGCAAGTGGGGGCTGGTGGTTCAAACCCAGGCTTGCAGCTCAGTGTCATAACCACTACACTATAATGCCTCTATTGGTGGCGACTTTAACTCACTAAAAGGCATGAGTGGTGAATCGTGCTACAGTAACCACCCCTTATTCTGATAAAGTGGCAGAAATAGTCACAAACGTCAACTTGTGGTGGATGTAGTAAAGATAATACTGAATATATCTTTAGAGTAGATCCTATTTACTTTGGCTTGATTGAGACGGCTGCGTAAGGATCTTCCACATTAATTACCACATGAGGTTGGTTAAAGGCATCCTAGACCATTTTGAGAGTACCATATGGATATGGAAATAAAACAGACAGCAGTGACTCGACAATGAGCTGAAACTGAGTGCAGAATACAATCTGGAAACCTGATTTTGTAACATGAAACACTGCTTTGAAGTTGACAGAGATGTAGGAATGCTACCTGCATCCACATTGCCCAAGGTCCCGTTTTCATTCCTCTGCAGCCATGCTTGAAAACAGCTGCAAGGTTCACTCGTCCACGCTGCAGCACCATCCAAGTTTAATTACATTTTGCATCCTCAGAGGGAAATGGCTGACTAAGCTGGATTAACAGCGGGTTATGGACTTTTCACCTGTGAGTCGCTGGTTCAAATCTGTCCTGGGTCTTTTTGCCAAAGACCATCCCTCTCTGATGGCTGTTCAGTGTTCTATGGAAAATTAGTTCTGGTGGTCTCAGTTGCACCTCTGGTGTGTGAGGGTCCGAACACAAAACCACCAGCAAAATGAAGCTGACTGGCCCATCTTGTTAGCTGTTTTCATATGGGAAGCCAAGAATTAAAAGTTGTGGTACCAGAACATCTCTCTCACCTACTGCCTGAGGTGGAACTGGAACTCCAGGTCAGGACTGGGGCATGTTGGTGAGGCAGTCAATACAGGGCAGACTGCAGTGTGACTGCCCTGCTGTGTAATTTCAGGACAAGACTGGGGTATGTTGATAGGGTAGTAGAGGGCAGATGGCAGTGTGACTGATCCATGCTGTGTATCTCCAGTGCAGGACTGGGGCATGTTGGTGGGGCAGTACAGGACAGCTTGCAGTGTGACTGACTATGCCAGTGTAACTGTCCCAAAATGTGGGTTCACTGCAGATGTGAGATGCTTGATTTCTGGGAAGGAAGTGCAGTGGCCAGATTGCATTAGTGTGCCCTCTGCTGGATGATTTGCTGGGTGATTACAGAGCAGCAATGGTGTAAGTTGTGAAAGAGCCTTTTGCCCCAGCTGAAGGAAAAGTGTAGCCATGGCAACAAATTTCCTGGGTGAGGTTTTTGGGGGGCATGATAAAAATAAAACCTGGGTCGTCTGGGGAGCGAAAGCTGGGCATCCCAGCAGACACTCCTTTCCTACAGGATGGAGGGAACCAGACCCCTGCTGCTACACTGCCCTTAGGAGACTGCAAGAGAAGGAAGGATGACTCTGGCATTGTCAGGCGTAACACTCCAGTGTGAAATGATTTCAGGGCAGAATGAAAACATTTGAAAAATCCTCATTAGCACAATGTGACAGCCCTGCCACACCCACAGACCCCTTGTTGACCTGGGCACTCTTAGATGATCGGAAAATTGTTCCTAAGGGACCTAGCCCACCCTGAAGGCCCCAGCATGGTGGGCAGGCCACAGGGCAACACACAGAACATTAAGTCCCAGTAGAAGGCAATGTAGATGGGGTTGGGAAAGCACAGGTTTTGTGGGGGGGGTCAAGGAACAGTTGGGTGCAGAAGCACAAACAGAATAACAAAAAAAAACTTGCTTTATAATTCCTGAGGATCACCACAGTAAATAACAAGACCATTATAATTAAGATCTTCAGGTATTACATTGAAAGAATGCAATTCAGGTTTATTATACATGAGAACAACATTAATGTTACACTGAGTAAAGACCACTCCAGCACTCTGGGATAATAAATAAGAAAGGTCAGTCAGTCAGCCGCAGTACAGGGTACTGAGCTTTGGGACCATCAGTCAGTTTCCTTGTGCAGATCCTAAAGGTCAGAGTGGGCAGTAGTTGAAAAGCAAGTCAATGAAATATGAAGATGTCTTTCCTGCCCGGGCTTCATTGGTATGCAGCAGGTTTTTTAAATCAATGCATCGACACTCAGGAGACAATCTCGTTCACCCAACCATGGGGAACAGGATTGTATTTCTTTAGCTAACTAACCTGAAACTCCAGCACTAGCATGCTAAACAAGTTGCAGACAATTTATTATTAATAACAATTGTAATAATAATGATTATTTGCAAGCGTTTTACTTGCCATGGGCAATGTAACACCTAGCAAAATAACAAAACACAGAATGGTACATTGAATAACATATGATTACAAACATACTCAGCAGCTACACGCACAAAGTAACATCATAAAAATAGGTTTTAAATTTAGATTTCAGATTGAAGGCATGAAGGATGCTTTTTATTTAGCTTTTGCTCTCGAACAGTCTTCCTACTCCTGCTTGTCAGCGTTATGCTAGGAAGGGAGGGCCTGCTGGCACAGTAGTAACACTACCGCTTGTGTCACTGGTGACTCGGGTTTGGGAACAAGCCCTGGATGCTGAAAGGTCCGGTGGGGTAAGGAGGCTGGTGCATCCTAGTGGATGCTCATCTCCTTTTGGGAGGGCTGTCTGTTCCCACTTCACCAGCACCACCTGGGGGCCACAGGCAGAACAGCAAAGTGGGGCGGCAGTGGAAGGAGGTCAGCTGGCTCAGCACCATGCATGCCCATTGCATGCATGCGGATTCATGTTCACGCTGCCATTTCTGAGGAGGAAAATGGTGGTCAAGGTAGGATAACACCTTCCTCTTTCAGATCCTGCAATATCTATATGGACTGGGCTCCTGGTCTTTGCACTGGATATGGTCACTGGTAGAGGTTCGCTGCCACCCCGACAGCCCCACCATTGGGGGTTATCCATGGGGCTACTGGATGGATGGGCAAGTCCAGGGATGATGGAAGATGGGACTGAGGGACAGAAAACAGAAGGGGGCATCGACTGAAATTATGGGGTGAAAAAAGCAATAAAAAAGTCTTACGCCAGTCAACTCCACTGCTGCTTCCTGCTGACAGCCAGAAACCTCCCACAGCTGCCCCCTGCTGTCAGCTGGCAACATCCTACTGCTGCTCCCCTGCTGTCAGCTGGTAACCTCCTACTGCTGCTCTGCTCCTCCTGCTGTCAAGACAAGCAGGAATCCACACAGGAGGAGGCCCTGAGTGCCAGCGAATCATACTGATGGTTCACGGTACATGGGGTTTTCTGTTTTTCCTGCTCTCCCTTGCTCCCACCCCTCCCTCCCACCCTCATGGCACAAGCAGCACCCTAACAGGCCACACAGGCACAGAGTTTCCTCTGTGGAAGAAGCAATCCCCGACCAACCAACCACAAGGGTTGCTGAAAGCCTGCAACTTGGTGCCAACCCTCCCCAGCTGCTCCCAAGTCAATCGGCCTGCTCCCAAGTTTTATCCTGGACCCGAGTCTCCAGCGAGTGTGCATTTCCTCCTGAAGGATGCTTTAGATACTAAATGTACAAACTGGGTAGTATTTGTCCTCCTGAGGGTAACTCATTCTGTTCTATAAGGCAATAAAGTGGAATAAAACAGAAGATGCCGGACAAGATCTGACATTATGGAGGAGGAGGAACTCGATTTAAAATAAGATTCAGGTGAGGAGTACATGATTGTTCAAATGACTGAATCAGCTATATAGATAAGGGAACATGAGTTAGAACCCTGTTTATGGGTGTAAATAGTGATAAGACATAGCAAGAGAGAACATTAATGGAAAAGACACTGAAACCTCAGTTCATGCCTAAATCTTAGAAGGAAAAACATTCCACATTCAAGGTCTTTATGATCACAACCAGCAGGGGGCAGACAGACAGTATGGAGTTACAGTGCTCTCCAGATGAGACATGACATGTCACATGGCCACACAGAGCATGCTGAATTCAAGTGATCAAAGAAGAGAATGGGGAACCAGCGGATCTCAGTTCAAGCTCTCATACAGCCATCAGCTTCCTGTATGACCCTGAGCAAGTTCCTTGGTTTTCTTGTGCCAAGACAATTGGTGGAAGCAGGACCCTACTAAAAGCAAGCTTGCAGGTTTGCTGGGCTAAATTTTAATGTGAAAAAGCACTAATTGCCCATATGGACACTGAAGCCACACACTGCCAAGGTGCTTTAATTCATGCAAAAAGTCCAGAAGATCTGGATGGGTACTCTTCCTATGTAATTTTATTTTCAAAGGTTCAGGTGGGGGCCAGCCGGCATAAGATACTCCAAGCAAACAGTTGAAAAAGCCAGCCCCTCAAAACAAAGAATGAAGGATCATCAATGTTTTTCAAATTTATTGCAGACATCACAGGGGCCTTCAGGTCCTGGCCCAATGTTTCACCCATTGGGCTTCCTCAGGATGAGTACCTCTAAACAGCTCCCAAAATTTGTCAGTACACAGTGCCCTTTTGTGTGATATAGGTTTCATGTTCTTTCCGTCATAGCTTATGTATTCATTACGTCTGTGTCAGCCTAAAGACACACACTGTTTGAAAGCATCTGTGCTCCCTCACAGGTCTTTTCATTCATTTTCTCCATTTTAATCTGTGCTGCATCATTTGTACATGCGATCCTCTCTTGGCGACATGGAAATCCCTACCCTTTAAGAGGCCATCACCCCTGATGATGCCCAGTGGAAGTAACGTCGGGCCAGGACCTGAGCACCCTATAATATCTACAATAAATTTTAAAAAAGGAACCTTCATGCTTTGTTTTGGAGTCACTGGCATTTTGAACTGTTTGCTCAGATGGAAATTATGCAGTCGTGCACATCTTTGGGAAGAAATTAAATCACATATTTCAAACTCACCACCAGACCATGTCCTGACTTGGAAAACCTCTTGCTTTATCTAGTGCACATTAAAGGAAAGAGGAAGGGCCTTCCTGTAGCATTATTGCTCACACACCAGTGAGCAGGGTTGAGAATGGACTGGGGCCACCCAGCATCTGGAAGGAGGGAGTTTGAGCGCACAAGTATGGCTGAGCTCCCTTTTGATCTGAATACACCCATCCATAACAGCGTTAGAGAGATTAGCTCAAAATACTATAACATGATATTCTGTTTTATAGCTATTAAAGAGCACCTGTTTCAATTACATAAAGATTAAACAGGAGCTCCCTTACCTCATGGGGAGCTCCTCCAGGCTATTGCACTTTTTAATTCAGCCCCAAAAGGAAAGGAAGGGATCGTAATTTCCACGAGGACCTGGCGCACAATCCCTTTCCACTTCCTGACTCGTCAATCTGCCCCCGTGCTCTGACGTTTTGTGATGTCATTCTAGGTCGAGCGGAGGTATGCTCCATCCACATAAATGGCATGTCTTTTCAAATGTAATTTCCTGATTGTGATCGTGGGTTTTACTTGGGGTGCCGATGGGTACCCCATGTTAACCGTCCTGGTCAGGCTCGTGTACATGGCTCTCACCAAGACTGGTGGAACCTGACATTTCCTCTCTGCATGCCACTGACTGGGGAGAAGTCTTTGTAATTCATCCACCAGTCTGGCCAGGTTGAGATAAAGTTTGTTTGGGGTTGAGACACAGAGAGCGGGCAGTGTGTCCTCTGAGTTTTGACCTAGGCGCCTGCCACTATTATTTCATCTGACACCTGGCTGACCAAGATTATTTGGTCTCGGTCTGCAAAAGGGTATATGTTCGTTAAAATCTAAATTACCTTTGTGGTTGTGGTTATGTACTAGGGACAGTGGTATTTCCCTAATTCCTCGAATATTTTCCATGAACCTTAAACCCATCTGTTGCCTAATGTCTAGGACAGTCAAATATCTTGCACCAGTGTTTTCTTTTAGGGTCTAGAAAACACCATCCCAAAATATTTATGTAAGGGCTCAGTGCATGAGAGGTCTGCACAATTTAACATGTGGGCGTAACCCTTAACTGTCACTTTAAGAATACCAGGTGGCTCTTGAAACAAAAATCTAAGTCTGTGTTACTTCTGAGATTAATCTTGTTCTAAACTCATTGCTCTAAGTTTAATAATAGTATGTGGAGAAGGAAAACTAGTACTAGGATTCATAGTTAAAGGTGTTTACTTTTGATTTTGTTGGCTTTCAGATATTTGCAAATTAGTCTTGATGACAAAATGAATAAACAATCATACGTTCAAAGCTCTAGTCATACGGTTAAACTGTTCTACCGACACAACGTTTGTAAGGCAGTTTTGGCAGTACATAGATAGGCAAGCACAGTTTTCTAAATTAAAACAGATTCTTAAAACACAATTATAACTTTTCTGAACAGCAGTACAAAGCACAATAAAATAATTTCTCACTGCAGGTAAAGATGCGCCGCATTTAAAAGAAATAAAAACTTAAGGACAACAGTACTTATGTAAAAGCTCCCACCCCCGAAACCTGACTGCCGATTTAGCTTTTGGCAAGAAAATAAGAAATTAAGTGCCTGAACACTACGCTACAACACTTGTAAATTCTGCCAGCAGACAACATAGCGGGCGGCATAAGTGCCATCTACATGTTAGTGTCTTGGCCGCATTCTGCTCACTTGTATGTGCTGAGCAAGCAGTGCGGCTGCCGCGCACTAACATAGCGGCGCGCCACTAACAGGAGTGCAGTGAGCAGTAATTCAGGCAACCTTGTTTTCTTGCGTCCGGGCAATCTGGTCAGGCACTGCGGCAAGTACTGTTCTCACTAAGCCATCAATGCCAATGTCTTGGGTCCTATGCCTAAGACGTGGTAACACTCACCAGACCAATACAACCTGATGTTCCGATGAGATCCTGAAGCGGAGGTAACACTTGTTCTGCCTGTGGGACTCCTACCTTGCTTTGGAATCTTGGGCTCTTAAATATTCCTTGTCCAGGCACACAATTAGGAGGTTTTAGGTGCTATGATAGTTTTTGGGTCGTTATGGCCTCTTTTAGAAATAATTAAAAGGCGCTCTACTTAATATAGTGGGCTTGTTTGGGGCTGTAATCTTAAGTTGGCGTCACTATGTTTAAACAAAATATGGTTGATATATCACTATATATGACACTATTAGACAGTATCATAAAGTAGCTTTAGTACTTTTCAAGCATGGTACCCCAGTCTAAGAGTGTAAGCACCTAACCACTCGTGGCCACTTGTTTACTCAGCAAGGCATAGTAGACTACTGCCGTGGTATATTATAGTGTTCAGAGGACAGGGTTGACTGCCCATGATCACTCAGGTGGTCACTATTTTACACCATACTATTGGGCTGACCTTTCACTAACCCCTTGCAGCTAGACTATACAGATATAATTAAATTATCTTATAGACACCATAGGAAAGTACCTAAAAGATCACGCTCAGGCCTCATGAACACACAGGCTGTCTGGTGGTTACTAATTTGCTCTAATAAGAAGTTACAGGAAAAATCAATGCTCAGGCTTTGGATTTGCAGAATTAATTTGAACAGGTTATAAATTGTTAATCAATTAATACTAGATCAAATACACTCAAGACCATTGATAAGTATCAGGTCACAGATTTGTTAATCAGTTAATACAAGATCAAACATATATTGAAATCCATTTATAGATTACAAATTGTTAATCAGTTAAAATAAAATTAAACATTTTATAATTATGATAATTAGGAAAATAACAGGCTGAACTTAAGCTTATTGGTCTGGTTACTGTTAGGTCTTTAAAATCTGGGGGTGGTATGTTTGCAGCAATCCACCTGTCCACCATGCTCTTTTCTTCTGGAGGCAGGTACTCATTTATTGGGGCAGCAGGTCAGACAACCCTGGTGGAGTAAGTCTTCTTAGATATTCTTCCAGCCATAGGGCGTGAAGGTTTGGTGGCATAGGTGGGTGCAGTGGAATAGGTAAATTAACAGGGGTAGGTGCATGGAGTGGACCAAGCAGGGGCTGGTCCTGGTAACAGACCAGACAGCGCCGGACCTGGAAATAGATGAGTCTGAGGTCCTGTCAACAGGGCAGAAGGTGTTGGCAGTAGTGCAGGTCTAGTCTAAGGTGTCAGGCCCTGAAATGGAGTGGGTGGACCCGGTGGTGCAGGCAGACCTGGTGGGGTCTGCAGAGGGGACTGCATGAAGAGCAATTGTAAATCAGGTTTTGGTAACTATTGATGCAGGATTCACCTAACAAGGCTCTTGTTAGCTGTAGCATGCCTGCCTCGACCTATAATGACATCACAAATGTCGGAGCACAGGGTGGATCGACAAGTCAGGAAGTGGAGGAGGACTGTGCGGCCAGACCCTCGGGGAGGAAATTACGATCCCTTCCTTTCCTTTTGGGGCTGAATTACAAAAAGTGCCAATAGCCTGGAGGAGCTCCCCATGAGGTAAGGAGTTCCCTCTTTAATCTTTGCAACTGAAAAAAAAGGGAAAGGTGCTCTTTAAAGGAAGAGTCATCACAAAAGACCGATAGTCTCAATGCGCACTTTCTGTGCAAAAAGTTTAGTTAATTTTCTGTTTACTATAGTAGATTGTGTCATACTAATTCTGCTGATTTCTAGGCTGACATCTTCTGTTACTATAAATCCCAGAATCCTGAAATCGACACCAGAGCAGCAGACAGCAGTGGAAGATTCAATAGCCTGCAGTGCATGTTAGAGCTTTTATAACCCCTGATCAGATGTTTCCTGATTCTGCTTTTCACCAGGGACTAAGTACAGTCTGTACTTAGCCCAGGGAGGACAACAGGACCATAACACAAAAGATCAGAGCTGATATACACTCCAACATGTACTGCCGCTTTGACTCTCCCACTGCTGCTCACTGCTCTGTCAGCTGAGATTCTGGGATTGCAGTAACAGAAGATGTCTGTCTACAAGTAAAGAAAATTAGTTTGTTACCATCTACTATACTACAGTAAGAGAAAGTAAACCAAAATGTCTATACACACAAAGTGCACATTGGGACCAACCCATACCTGAGCGCGGCCCTTTGTGATGACTGTTACCTTTTAATCTTATAACTGTGCAATGGGATATAGTATAAAATGTATGCGTACTAAAACTGCTTTGCCTTGGGCATGTAATAAGGATTTTTTCTTTCTTTTTAAATGTATGTGCTATATGTGGACATTTGCATGTTATTTTCATCAGGGTCACTAGTCTGAAAAAGAGCACTGTCACTTTAAACTTGTGTCTTTGTCAATCAGCTGGGTGTATTTAAGGAGGCAGAGAGCAGGGTCACCCACCCTTGAGAAGGCATACAGTGAAACATTGTGGAAGTCACTGCACTGCTGGTGCGGAATTTTACACTGGTGTGCTGAAAATAAATAATTTCACACTGCAGTAAAGCCAACTTTGTGGACTGGTCTTGGCAGTGTCCCCCAAGCTCTGTCCGACCCATCTCGAGGGATTTACAGGTTAACCACCATGGCGGCTGCCCAGCAGGGTTGTGCAGCACCTAGAAGGAATGCTGAGAGGGCCATGGTGTTTTCCTATTATTTTTGTTACTTTCCCCTAGGGCATCAGCATGAAATGACACTGTATGCATGCACACATGCATGCCCGTCTGCTGATGCCCTGCCCTCTTGCTGCTCCGCCATTGCTGCCATACGTTCTCTGCCAGGTGGCAGTCAACTGGTGGGATCCAAAACTCCACACCCCAAGGGAGGACACTCAATCCTCCCTCTCCCAGCTAGCCCCTGAGCATCCCTGACATATTCCTGAACCTGGGTTGCCAGTGTGGCTGGTGGTCTTTCATCCAGTGCCTCCACCCACCACGCCATTAAGCTGGCATTTTATTATCATTTTTTATGGGTACCTTCAAGGTTTCCAAACTCTCTTCGGAATCACTGTGATCTATCCCTTGATCACCAGAGAAAACATAAGAGTTTTACCAGACAAGAGGAGGAGGAGGAGGAGGAGGAAGAGAGTAGGTACACTTTCAGGTCTTGATGACATTTTAAAGAACCCATAACATTCCAGGGAAAGTTCAGGTCACAATTTGAAATACATCTCAGCTTTTAGTGCCCATATTCTCTGTATCTAGCACCACTGCGCATAAATGTACACAACAGCATGAAGACATGATGGGTGTCCTCTAGATACCATCAGCTTTGGCTACACCTAACATCATAATATTCTGTTTATGACATCCCAAATTGCTCTGTGAGACCCCACCTCGAGTACTGTGTCCAGTTCTGGAGGCCCCACCTTTGAAAGGACATAGGGTAGAGGCTGTGCAATAGAGGGCAACCAAAATGGTGCAGGGCCTGCATCAGAAGCCCTATGAAGAAAGGTTTAAGGAATTAAATATGTACTCCTAGAAGGAGAAAAAGGGAGATATGATAGAAACATTCAAATACCTCAGTGGTATAAACAAGGTACAGGAAGGGGCATTTTTCCAGAGAAAGAGATGCTCAAGGACATGGGGTCACACTATGAAGGTGGAGCGGAGACTGAGAAGAAATGTGAGCAAGTACTTCTTCACAGAAAGGGTGGTGGATGCCTGCAACAGCCTCCCAGCCAAGGTGGTGGGGGCTAAAATGGTTTCAGGATTCAAGAAAGCACAGGATAGACACAAGGAGATCTTAGAAGTAAGGCAAGAGGGTGTGTGCAAACCAGAGACCAAGCAGGGTCTGTGGTGGCACTGTGGGCATCTGGAAAATAGGGCAGAATAAGCGGGCCAAGAGGTCCTTATCTGCCAACAACTTCTATGTTTCTAATTGGTTACACAGCAACAGGTTGTGAAGTCAAAGCAGAGGACTGTGACATCAGGTGTCGAGAAACTGACAGACTTGATAAAGTCTCGAGGACAGTGATCCTGTTTCCTTGTTAACTTAGTGAAAATAAAAAGCAAAACAAAATATAAAAATAAATACAAGCTGAATGGTGGATAAAATTATGATTGTTTAAAACTGATCCAGTGTTGTCAGGGGTTTCTTAAATGTGTGCTACATTAATGTAAAGTATTGTGCTCTGCACTTTCAGCATGAATCAGACTATCTTCCTACTGCTTGAAAAGTGCTAATAAACTGCTATATTTCTAACTGGATTACAAAGTAATATATTGATGACAATGAAAAGGCTGTCCCCCACATGCACTGCACACACACACACAACCCCCACCCGACTCCCTCTCCAGGATTTACAGCTGTTGTGCAATTTTTCCTGATGTTGCTTGCTTTTGGTAGTACAGACTTCCGCCCAGAGATGTGTATTTCATCCCTTTCTAATTAAAGAACAATTTAACAGTTTAACTAAACTGTCCATCCTCTTACTTAACATGTGCAAAGTGGGTCAGTCACTCTATTGCCAAAATGGCCATGTAACAGGACAGTCTTCAGTCACAAGGCTTCCCTGTCAAGGCATATGTATTTCATGCCCACTCAGCTACAGGGAACAGCATCTACATTCTCGGGGCTGGAGAGGCATTTGTGGTTTGAAAATGGATTGTAAATCATAGGAAAACCTAAGCAGCATCAAAATATGATTTACAACATGAGTCTGGAGAGGGAAGACTCAGGGGCAACATGAGAAATATTTGTTTTCAGAAAGGGTGGTGGATGCAGGAATAGCCTCCCAGAGGAGATTGTGGGGGCAAAAACAGTTGGTGAATTCAAGAATGCATGGGACAGGCAGAAGGCAACACTTGGAAGGCAGGTTAGACAAACTGCATGAACACAGATGGCGGCCACGCTGGACCAGCCGTCATTTTAGCTCAGCAGTTATTATTTTAAAGTTGTTTTAATTTGCTGTTTTATTTTCTTATCTTAATTTGCGAATTCATGGAGTTTGTGTTGTTCTGGAGCTGGGACTGTGAGTGTCGAGCGGCGAGTAGTGGAACTGTGAAGTTCACGATCGGTGATTTTTAACTCGACTGCGGCTAGTAGCGCCTTTGCCCGTTATCTCTATCGATCGGGCTTACCTGCACAACATTTGCAAGAGGTGCAGTTTATGGTGTGTGGACTGTGGTGCTTGTATATAGCACCAAGAGGTTTCCCAGCCATCCGACTTTGGGAGCCAGGTGGAAAGCACGCTGCGGTTGAGACTGACTCCAGGGCGATGGCTAAACCACGTTTGAGAGGAGAATGCTGTGGACCAGTTGCAATTGGGGTGACCTGCCTGGCATCTTGAGGCTGGAGTACTGGCCTGGAGTGGGCGGGAGGCTGCATAAACTGGACCATTGGGTTGCCTTTGAAATGAACTTCACCAGATTATGGGAGCCATGCTAAGAAGGGTTGCTTTGTGGAGCTCAGAGGACAAAGTTTAGCCAGGCGGACTTGCCCTGAGCTCGTCAGTCGTAGTTCTGATATCATCACTTCTGATACGGGCTGCCGCCCTACGAGGTGTCCATTCTGAGGAGAAGCTGTGGGAGCGAATAGATCATTTCGGGAGTCCGCTCTAGGGAAGAAGTTCTGGGAGCTAAGCGGACCACTTGTGAAGGTGCCAGCTGGTGTGCTGGGTCTAGGAATCAAGTGGTGGGCCCTAGACTGTGTCTTGGTGGACCTGATGTTTGTGCTTACGAGACTGGCCTGAGTCTGCTGGGGATCACCAACTAGAGTCTGCTGCTTCCGCGGGGCTATGGGGATCCTTGGTCAGGAGTTGGCTGGTGATCTCTGAGTGCCCCTAGACCCCGGGACTGGCTACTGTGTGGCGTTGATCTAAGTGTTGTGATGGTGCTGCAGAATATTTCTGGTTTGGGTCTTCTAGGTGTGGAGTTTGGTAGGCTTGTGCTGCTACCGATCGTTTGTTGGATTCTTCTCAGGTGAACCCATCCTGGCTGGGATTTATTTGTTGGATTTACTGTATGTTTGGATGTACTTGATTTCATCGGCTGGATTTACCCGGATTGGATTTACCTGTTGGATTAACCTACAGTTTTGGATGATTTCTCTCCTGGATTATTTTGTTTTATCTCGTTTCAACTGTTTTGTGGTCTCCCTGGTGATGAGGACCTGGGCATCCACATTTAATTTGCTTTCTTTATTTTACTGAATGTTAAGTTTATGTTTATCTTTATGTGAATTTGATTTATTTTATTCTGGGCAGTGAGAGTGCCTGGAACTCCCCTATTCCTTGGCTGTGAGGCCGGATTGGGGGTAAATTTATATTTGTGTTTTGCATCCTGTGAGAGGGATTGTAATAGTTTCTGGGATTCAAATCATCCAAATAGTGGGAGCAAGGTGGTATTTTATGTATATCTTTAGTGGGTGGGTATTGTTGTTTAATTCTATTGTTGTTCTCGGGTGTCTTTTTTAGGTTGGGTGCCTGAATGCTGTGTATACTGGTATTAATTCTTAATGTGAATGTGTAGGCCCCAAGTCATGCACTATTCGTCCTCCACTCTCCGCACCCTCGCCCCCTTCCCTCCTTTGTCGCTGTCAACTTACCAGCTGTTGTGTGCTGGGTATCATTAGTAAGAGGGGTGGGCGGGGGTGGACTTTGGAGGATGAATGAACGCACCTCTCACATCGGGTCTAGTCAGGCCTAGAAGATGCCCTGGGGCCAAATGGAGTCTGGAACGGGATCGCCTTATCTAGTCTCCATACCCAAGGGCACTGCCTTGTATGGCAGGCAAGCAGCCCTTGAAGCCCATCCAACTCGGCGGTGCTATGCAATGCCAGATCTATTAAAAATAAGACTGCAATTATGGCAAATCTTATTGAAACAACTGATCTGGCTTGCATCACGAGACCTAGTTGGATGAAAATGCTGGCCCCATTTTGGATGCTGCAATTCCGACCGGGTACTCGGTGATACACGCTCAAGACTGGATCGCGGGGAGCGGGGTAGCGTCTGTTTTAAGACTGAGTTGAGCCTCACGAGATGTACCAGTTGAGGAAGCCGAATCATTTGAGTGTACCGTGGTGGCTGGTGTAGGTTGCAGGTTAGCTCTAGTCTACCGTCCACCAGGGATGAGGCGCAATTCCTGCAGGAAGTAGCAGATTTAGTCACCGACATGGCATTGAGTCTCCCAGGTTGATGGTACTCTGAGACTTCAATGCCTGGGTCAACGACGATCTCCGCAGTTTGAACAATACTTCCTCAGGCTTATGACATCTCTGGGCCTTACACATTGTTACCTCTGCCACCCATGAACATGGTCACTCTCTTGATCTGGTTTTCCTCCTAGGGATCAAAGCCTCTGACTTGGAGGTGGAACCAGTCGGTTGGTCTGATCACTACACCGTGAGGTTCAACTTTTGTGTCCGCCTTTGGAGGCCTGCCCCTGGAGATAGTCAGTTACCGCCCTTTACGGAAGTGAGTCCTGAAGGCCTAGCAGTGTGATTGACCTCTCAGAGTTTCCTGTGACCAGCTCAAGTTCAGAGACTTTAATGGTGTCCTATAATAAGGCCATCTTGGCAGCTCTGGACTTGACTGCTCCCGTCTGTGTTTGTCCTCTCCCCTTTGCCCTCAGGCCCTTGGCTTGATGGGCCTTTGAGAAGAATTGCAGCGAGCAGAACATAGGTTAGAGCGGCTTTAGCAGAAATCCACCCTGGTTGCCGACCACCTTAGATTGGTTTAACACTATAAGATTTACCAATCAATGATGTCCTGCAAGAAGGCAGAATTCCTGTCCAGGAGATTGCTGCAGCTCAGAATCGACCAGCCCAGCTCTTCCAAACTGTTGACAGGTTGTGCAACCCAACCTGTCTGCAGCTCAAAGACCTTTTTCACAAATAGAGTGCACGATAAAGCTTGGCGGTTCTTTGTGGATAAGGTAGCCGACATCAGGTCGGGAAGTTAGTTCAACTACGCTCTATGGGGCTGCTGATGATCGGTGCTTGGTCACCTCACCTTGGGCTTTCTGGAGTACCTTTGCCTTGCCCAAGCTCATGGATGTCATGCGGATTGTCCAGAGTATGTGCCCTCGTGCTGCAGTTTGGATCCGGGCCCAACTTCCTTGATTACGGGTTGTTGGGATATGATCGGCCTGGTCCTGACTCAGATAGTCCAGTGCTCCTTGGAATCCAGTGAGTTTCCAAGCTCCCTGAAGGAGGTGGTAATAATCCCCCCTAAAGAAGCTTATTTGGACCGGACTATCTGGCCAACTACAGACCAATCTCAAACCTTCCTTTATAAGGAAGGTGATTGAAAATAGTGGCAGTACAGCTGGACGACCACTTGACCATCCATAATATCTACGAACCTCTCCAGTCTAGTTTTCAAAGAGGCATAGTGCTGAGGCGGCGCTGGTTCAGGTGTTCAATGATCTCCTGATGGTGAGGATCAGAAGAACCATTCTATCTTGGTGCTCTTGATCTCTCCTCAGCTTTTGAGACTGTAGACCATGGGGTGCTGCTTGGCGTCTAAGGTCCATCTGCGGACTGTCAGGTACGGTCCTTAGGTGGTTTACATCTTTCCTCACTGGCAGGAGTCAGAGTGTGGTATCTGGATTTTTCCTCAGACCCTTTCTCCCTGCCATGTGAGGCCCTTCAGGGTTCAGTGCTGTCCCCATGTTGTTTGCAGTGTATATGCTGCCCCTCGGAGACACTGTAGATGGTATGGACTGAGGTTTCACTGCTATGCTGATGATACCCAGCTCTACCTGTCTTTACGCCCCGACCAGGACAGAGCTGTCTCAGTACTTAATACCTGCCTTGCTGAGATCCAGGACTGGATGAACTCGAGCTGGTTAAAGTTGAATGCGGAAAGATGGAGGTGATGGTAGTGGACCCAGGTCACGGATAGAGGGTTTAGGGCTGATCAGCTCTCTGGACTTTTTCTCAGGAGCTCTCAGATCCTATCCTCTGAATGGGTGCGAAACCTGGGGTAGTGTTGATGACGGATGACTCTGATCTCAGGTGCTGGCCATCAAGTCTTCCTTTATCATTTTAGGAATATCTCCAGGATTAAGCACCTGGTTCCGTCCGGGGACTTGCCTACATTGGTCCATGACTTTGTTACCTTGCGCCTTGATTATTGTAACTCCCTGTACTTAGGGCTTTCTGGGGCTGAAATCCACGCCTGCAGCTCATGCAGAATGCCGCCTACAATTGTTAACTGGGGCTTCGGTATCCCATATTAATCCCGGCATGCACGATCTGCACTGGCTGCCGATTAGGTGGCAGATCACCTTAAAGTTGGTTTGTTGACTTATAAAGCCCTACACGGACTCGGCCTCACTACTTGAAAGAGCTTCTTGTGCCTTACCATCCAGTGCAACAGTCGCGTTCGGCTGACATGGGGTTGCTAGAGATTCGAGGTGTCTCTGAAATCTTCTGGGGCCCGTGCATTCAACCACGTGGACCCAACCCTTTGGAATTCTCTACCCGTCAGCTCTGGGACTGCACGACCATGGAGGGTTTAAACAGGCATTGAAAACCTTTTATGGAGTCTAAACATGATGGTTCCATATAACTCTGATCCCATTATTTATTTTATTTGTATGTTATTTATTCCATTATTACGTTTATTGTTTTAATATGACTGTTTTATCTTTTTGTAAAAGCGCCTTGATGGCCCAAAAGGTGCTTATGCGAAATAAAATGTATTATTATTATTTATTATTACAGAGATAGGAAGGAGGAGGTAGGCTGCAAATCAATAGGATCGGGAGTTTATACAGTAGGTAGGAATTGGTAGGCCATGCAGTCCTTATCTGCCAACAAATGCTATGTTTCTATGAGAGTACACCAGCAAATATGTGCTTTCCTTTAGAACATACCCGATCTTACTGTAGTATATGCAAATTATTACAACTGTATTGCAAATCCTGATGATGTGCCATTTATAGTGAAAAACATACAAGTTAACAATGTGTTAGCTTACAAATGTCATCTCATCATGCCTCTCTGCTACTATACTTCCCTTTCAGAATTCAACACAGGGTAGTAAAGTGCTGCACATTTGTAAGAGAGATTTATGTGTGTGGGTGTGGGGAATGTTATTAAAGACCATCTTTGCAGTCCTGTGGGATTTCTACCTGGCGAGCTAATCATTTTAGCGTTACAGCCTCTTCTATCAACACTGAACAGAGACCACAGAGTGATAATTCGGACAAATAGTCAAGATCACTGAATTACAGCTATATAATTAATGAAATTCTCTTTTCAAGAATTGAAATTCTGGTATCGTACCAATGACTGCTAGTCTGATTTCTGTATTTTTACTGGGATTCATTCAACTGTCAGTTTCTAGTATGTGTATGAAAAGGCAGAGCAAAAGAAGGTTTAGTATACAGTAGAGTAATCAGCAAAATGAATAAGTACTGGAAACAATTTGAAGAAAATACACGTTCTGTAGATTCAGTGATCTGGAATAATGTCCATGAAACTCACTGTTTTTATAGCTATGCAAACACTCCATATTCCAAAAATGTACCTAGTTTTCTGGTAAACATAAAATCAGTGGCCTTGAAAACAGTGATACAATTCCACGGATGAAAACTAGTGGTGGCCATGGGTGTAGACAGGCATACTCACTGTACACATTTGTGTACAGTTTTGTTGAGTGCCTGTCACAAACCATATGCCTTTCTGTTAACATTTTCATTCTAATCTGTAATATTTGAGTTGGTGTAGGCCACTGAGGCGTGTCTCTGTTTAAACTTCTGTTGTTTAGGAGACAGATACATGTATAACCTCTTTAGATATTAGAGGAATCATCTGAAAAACAATCTGACTTGTTTGAAAGGGGTAACATTTGGAAAGGATGTGTACATTTTTAATGGGGGTTTAACTGTTGGGAGATTGAGTACAAAACTGAACTTTCTGGCTACACCCTGGTGGTGGCAATGAGGTACAAACCTACCCAAGTCATCCATGGAAAGTACCATCCTAAAGAATAGTGTGCCACAGTCAATATATAGAATAGTGTATGTATGGTTGACCGATACACTACAAAGCTATTCTTCACCGAGTGGATACAATGCCGACTGATGACCCTGAGAGCGAAGTCTAGAGGTTTCCAAGTCGGCATTGTATCTCATAAGTGAAAGAATAGCCTTGTAGTGTATGGGTAACCATATACCGTTCTTTACAGCGTATGGTGCCCCAAAAAAGGCAAAACAGACTCACTTTTCCATATTTTCACTTAGTTCTGCCGGGCCATCGATTCACAACTGCCGTTGCCCAGCACACTCGCGCGCCCCTCTCACACAGCAAGGGACGAATCAGGACGTCTGCCGTAGCCCTTGAATTATGACCTGCAGCGTTAGTGAGGACGTCACTACTGCAGCAGAACAAGTTTTTGCGGTGTATGGATTTCCATACACAATCGCATTCCACCATACACCAATCTCCTATTAAAGGCTTATATAACAAGGCAAGCTTACTCTGGTCCTAGAGGTACAGAGAGGGACTCGATCCCATGCCGTAGGGTCCGCTGCTAATGCTAATTTGTCCTCCTAAAAGTCAGGGCAGCTTAGGAAAATACCGCAAAGGCATTCAGGCTATTTCGTGCTTCTGAGCGAGACATCGAATAGAGTGCACTGTGCAATTTTTGCTAATGAAGGTTACTAACCAGCTAAGGGTGTAAATATGATGCACACATTCTTATATCAAACCCCTGCCAGTCTTTGGGTGAAAACACGGAACCCCTGAGAATAAACTCACCTGGTATAGTACTGGGCAGCAGGCAGAATTTGAAAGTGGGCCGGTATTCGCATTAGATGAAACGCATCTTCGAAGGGAAATCATGGCAGCAGGACATGGCCCACGTGTCTTTTCTGCGGAGGTTGTTTTAGTTGGTCTCCGTGATAAATGAAAGGATGCTGAGCTGTACAAGTCTCAGAAAAGTCGGCCCCCGCTGCCCGCCACAGCTGTTCACAAGAGTAATGGCTGCCGGACTAAGCTGTTGTCCGGTGCAGAAATCTACTGACCCGGCGCCCTTCCACTGCAAGCTCATTAATTTCTCCAAGACACTCTCATGGAAAGGGCACAACTTAGTAATATAATTTTAGGGGAAATGGTAATAAAATATATATATTTTTATTCTGTAGCAAAGGAGCTCCCCTTGTGCCTTCGGAGTCACCTCATTGGAAGCGATTCGATATGGAAAATGTTTGTACAGGAACACCTTAAAATCATGGCATCATTTGTGGGAAATCAGGATTGTGACTTTTTAAACCGTTCTTTTTTTTTTTTTTATTTTTATAAACATAGAGACATCTAATTCTAGGACTTTCCGCTTATAACCATTAGAGGGTGGCTCGGTGCCTAAATTCTGAAGTGGAGTTCAGCTGGCATAGTCTGTTTTCCTACACGATTTAGTTTATTTTTTTTTTCAAAGTCAAACATTTTGATTTTCAAATGCCTAATGAAGCTTCCTGATCAGACCCAAACTTCTAGTAGCTATTGGGAGGGGCACTAGTTTTTAGCAGCATACTGGTAGAGTTATGGCCTTTCATAGTTTTCCGCCCTGCCAAATTTAGCTATGGGTAAGTTTATAAATAGCATTAATCCACCAGGAAGGTGGCATCTAATGAGGAGTTAATACATGGTTGGGACCATTGTGGCTTCAGTACGCAGGCCTAACGGACCAACCAGCCGCATTCACTCCCCATTAGATGCCTCCTTCGGAGTGGGGTTAATGCATTTGTACATGGCAAGTGCAAGGCTAGTATTTGGGAGATCATGTTTCATTTCTTATGGACCACTAATAAGCACAACCACTTATTCCACCTGTGAAATTATGCTGCACGCCTGTTACTTTTTTAAGGCTCTGTATAACTGGAAATTCATGCATGTTTCTGAGCCGACATCAAGTTATATAGTGGCTATCACTTTGTGACATGTTTCAACTGTGGTGTACATATGAAGATCGACATACAATACTGCTGACACCTGCACACTTCCTACTTTGCGGCAGTACTGTTTCTGCGCATGCTTTTTATCTAACATCAGTGGTGTGCTGCATTGTGGGACACATTTCTTCCGTGCATAGCTTTGTATCCCCCAGCAGTGAGAGTACTTCTGTGCCCTGCCTGTAGAGTGCGGCCGCTGCTATTCTGACCAATTGGTGGCACTGTCCAACGAGCACAGGAGTTCTCTTCTTTGGCATTCCTGTGTTTTGTGCCGCATGCTGTTGCACTGCAAATCTGCTTCCATTATTATTCTCTGCATGCCCCACTCACGCAGACGGCACACACCACACTTTTCTGTTGCACATACCTTATCTCCTGTCCATTTGTCCCTCCACTGCCTCGCAATTCAGACACTTGCCGCCGGAGCCGCTTTGCATGAGGTCTCGGTTCTCATTCCCACCAATAGGCGGCGCTTTGACACAGTAACACCGAGTCTCTTATCTTTCACGGTCATCTGTTGATCAACTGTGACTCCAGTCCTCTGTTCAATCACTCTGCGATTTCTACAGTATCAAGTGCGTGAGTCCCCGTGAAACAGCACAACTAGCCATTCTTTCCTATTCATGGAGCTTCACTCTTGCAGGATCAAGGGACACACTCCTGCACTATCTGTGTTGCACCTGCCAGTTCGCTTTCATGGGCTGTGTTTGTGGCATACACCTATTGGTCAAACTGCCCCTACCTTTTTCAATTACTCATATAGGTTTCTGCGGCGTTTCCTAAACTCAAGCCACGGCATTATCGCTCCATAATGCCGTGTTGTTTTCTCTATCACCTGATGCCCTTGCACCAATCCTGTTTCTTCCCTGTACTACTTCTATTTGTGCCATGTTACAATTAGGAATATATTTCATGAGCAATTCAGTAATCACCCAACAAGTAGCTGTGAAGAATAGTGGCTTGTCTGGCCTCCATATATAATGCACTTTGCAAATTCAAGTTCCACTGAAAAGAGAGAAATCTTTCACATGAGTAATAGAATGTTTAAATGTACAGTTACTGGTCTCTTATGATTATAAGAGTTAAGTCCATTGCGTCTCAGATGTGCTTGGCTTCACTTTGCAGTTCTCTCGCCAAAGAACTCAGAAGACTCTCTGATAATCAAAATTATAAAACTTTGGTTGGAAGGGCCATCTGATGACTCAGTGGAAGTATGTTGCACTTCTGTGCTGACGACCCAGGTTCGAGAGTAAACCCGTTGAGCCAGGATCAGTGTAGCCAGGGCTGGGGACTGCTCCCAAGGAGAGCAAGAACCAGCCAGGAAAAGCAAACTTCCAGCTTCTGACACAACGGTAGCCCCACACAGTGATCTGGGGAGTTAGTTCTCATGGGCATCAGTCCTGCATGCTGCTACGGCCAAGGTCACTAGAGGCATGATCCAAAATCAGGAGGTGGGGGTTAAGGAAAGGGAGAAAATGTGCAAAAACAATATGCACCTCGAACCAGCAGTATGATGGTCTTCAGTTCCCCAGGCTCTGTACCATGTGGATCCCCATTGGTCTGGAGGGTGGGGGGAGAAATATGGCACTGGGATCTGACAGAAACCAAAGTAGGAGTGGATGATGGCTCAAAATGCCAAACAGCTATGTGGAAAAAAAAAAGGTTGGAAATGGTGCATTCTGATTGGTAGATATAATTATAAAAGTATTAAATTAACGCTCAGCACAATCAAGCTGCCACCTTCATTGACCTTGTTTGATATGGCAGCCGGTATCCTCCTCCTGGACAAGCTGAGGCTGGTGGTCTTCCACTCTTACTGTTGAATAATTCACAACCTCACCTCTTCAGCTATCTCCAGTTGGTCCACGTTGGGCACCTTGTCTGCCCCCCTCCCTCTTCAGTCTGGGATCTCCCAAGGCTCCATCCTGAGTCCCACTGTGTTCTCTGTTTTATAATGACTGCTCTTCAGCTTGTGTTGGCTCACACATTCATATGTTTGCTGACAACACTATATCTTTATGCTTCTAGTATATAGTTATCAGAACTGAAATGTCGCTGCAGTGTAACTTCAGCAATGTGCAGTGCTGGTTTCAATCTCACCAACTTACTGTCGATCTCAAAGATGTCCATGATCTTTGGCACAAACCAAAAGCTTACAAGCCTCTCCTCCACCTAGCCATCTCTAACCCAGAAAGCACTCTCCTTGAAGTTGTTCCTGACTTCAAGGACCTTTATTGTGTGGCTTGATAGAAGACTGCTTCTCCGCCCACACATTGATACCATCCACAAAAAGGGTTCCTAAACCTGGTGCCTCCATTGCACCAAGGTATGCTTACCACTTCCAGTCCATTGGGAAGTTGTCACCAAGATGATCTCACCAGTGTTTGAGACTATGTGGATGTGGTCTAGCGTGCTGCCCTAGTTCTTCTCTTACCAGACTGCAGTGGCTCTACACCAGGGCCACGCCAGGGCTATGTCCTGCAAAAAATGTGTGCTCCAGTTGGTGCCCATAAGGTGCAGAGCTTCCCCATAGTAACAATATATCAGTGCCCTGGCTGCCATCTGTTGTGCCCCAGCTGTTCCTGGTAATCATTTGTGGCTAGAGCCGCTACTGCCAGACTGGATACTCCTTTCCATGCCTTCTGTTGATTTACCTCTAATGCCTCCTCCGGTCCCAAATTTTGCTTCCTGCTGTCTTGCACATTGTGCTTCCTTTCTGTCTGGAAAATGGTTCTCCCTTTCTATCCCTCCTTACCTCTCCTCTCTTCTCTGCCCTAGTCACTCCACCTCCTACTCCCCACTTTATGGATTCCTACATCTTCTCTATTCCTGATCCAAATCTGTTACTGAGCAAACTGCTTTCTCCTTCCATCTCCTCTCCTCTGGAACAACTCCCCCATCTTTGTTTGTCCTTCCAAACATCAGCTTAAACTCCACTTCACCTTTCCTCGTGCTGCTCGGACCCTGGCTAGACTGCTGTGGCTCTTCTCATTTTGCTATACTTACTTGCCCCTAGAGCCTTGTGTTGCCCCAGTGTTTAACTTTTATAGTGTATGGTGACCCCCATTGTGTATGGATTTCAATACGTATATTATAGAGGATAATGGATGGGCAACAGTTAACAACAATGCTGTATCACTCGAGAGCTTTGTCATGACAACCAAGTAGACCTTGAGAGCATGACAAGCTTTGAGAAGTGGACACAGTGTTGCTGATAACTGTTGCTCATAGAAACATAGAATTTGACGGCAGATAAGGACTGCTTGGCCCACCCAGTCTGCCCATTTCCTACCTAATGGATAAGCTGCAGATCCTAGTTAACCAGCAGCCTATTTCTTCCTGCCCCCACCCCTAGAATTGCCTTATGACTGTCCCATGCATGCTTGAATTCCACCACTGTTTTTGACTCCACAACCTCCTCCGGAAGGCCGCTCCATGCATCCACAACTCTCTGTGAAAAATACTTCCTTAAATTACCTCTGAGCGCACCCATTACCTCTGAGCTGCCCCAACTTTACCTCTGAGCCTCCCCATTACCTCTGAGCTGCCCCTTGTATGGGCAACAGTTCAACAACATCGAACATGTATTTAGTATTGTGTGGCTGTTTCAAAATCCCACCAACAGGCCCCACTTGTGCCCCGCTGATCAAGCCCATTCCATTTCCTGATCAAATAGAATATAAAAAAAAAAAAGAAATGAGAATGTGACTACTTTGCCAGTTGTTCATCTGAGGAGTCCAATCCCTGCTTGTGACAGCAGTCCCGTACTGTGTCGACGGCAATAATCTGACCTCATTTTTCATGTGGAACACTGGTGCTCACATCGGTGATGACAGCAGCAGCACATGCCAGATTCGATGTTGTTGTACCATCAGTGTGATGTACTCAGGAAGGTACAAAACCTCTTGATGTCACAATGATGGTACTACAACACCAGGATTCCACTGATTTCCATACAAAAAGTGGTCTCCCGTATCCTATTTTCTTGTTATGGTACAGTTCAAAGATTACAAAATGTTGTTATGGTATTGTTCTGATGTCAGAATGATACCATAACAACTTTTGACTTTGAGCTGCCACCTGATTGGTGAACGCCGTGGCTCACAGCACAGAACTCGGGGCTTCATTTAATGACACAGAGCAGTGGATGGAGTCAGTTTGAACACAAACAGCCATAGACTGCTTCATGTCACCAAACTGAACTTCATTACTTTTTTTTTTAAAGTAAACTGTGTGGTCAGTTCAGTGGTGCTGAGGGTTGGACGCGCTTGATGCCACACTTTGTGCCACGCCAACAACCAGGATTCAGGAGCAGCCTGGGCTGCCAGTGGTCGGCGGGGGGAGGATCGAGCATCTGATGACAGCTCCCTCCTCTCCTGAGGATGGTGGGCATGTCATCCTGCCTTGGTTGCCTCCTGGTGGAGGATGGGGGCACCAGAGTCAGGGAGACCAGAAGCAGGAGGTGTCATGATGCACATGCACCTTCATGTGCGCGTGATCATGGCTGTGAGGGAGGGACCAGAAAGCGTGGAAAAGTACAGCTGCAGGCTGCATTATGTGCCCTCCAGCGCCAGCAGAGGCTACCACATGACCGCCCATACTTGCCTACTCCAGATATTCACAGGAGGGGATGGTCCCCACCCTTTCCACACCGCCATGGGGGGCACCTGGGGGAACTAGGGCTTGAGGATGCCAGGGAGTGGTGACCGGAGACTGAAGAGGATGGTTCCCTGCCCGCAGGCCGAGGAGGATAAAATTAAGATGGAGAAAATAAATAAATAAACTGTGTTACCACACACTGTCAGGGTGCATGTGACAGACTCTCAGGACCAACACGATCTGACTTCATGATGAGGTGCCGAGTGAGCAGGAGTGGGACCAATTAACCCATGTAACCTACAAATCTAGAAAAAATAATAAAACATATACATAGAAGAGTGGATGAGTGACCATCCACAACAAGGCTGCATTTCTGGGAAGTGATGCATCAAAGAGACCTCTCAAACTTAACTCTCAAGGTCTCTGTGATGTCATCACTACCTCGATGGAAACCCAGCCTTGCTGCTGATGGTCAACCATCCCACTATGCTATGTGTTATTTATGTTTTCCTCCTGGTAGTCGGCATGTTTGCATTTATTCATGCTTGTATTTAAATGTGCCCCCAACACACACTTGCACCATGTTTGCCATATATATTGCCTGTACCATTATCTCTGTGTATATTGTTATCCATTACTCCTCTTCTTGGCTTACACCTGGAAATGAGCCTTGCCTCAGTCTGCCTTTCCCTGTTACCTATTTTCAATAATTAAATAAAAGAAATAAGCAGGGGCATAAAGCGCTGCTACATCTTGTGCCACATGACCCTCATACTAGGGTTAGATTAACAAACGACAACCCAATCCCTTGTCAAGCCTTAATGCTAAAGAGGCACAGTAAGTGTTCACATATAAACATGTTTACAAGAGTGACAATTTGAAACCACAGTGCGGGTTGGTGATGATGACTTCCTGAAATCATAGAGTGATGACTTGCCATTTTTTAGCTGGGAGAAAACGGTAATCAATTCTAAGGATATGGACCATTAAGGCCAGCTGCTCTTCACATAACTTTTATAGACTTGCAGTTTTGTTTTGTTTTTACTGAAGCCTAGCTGTTCATTAAGTAAGAGGCAGATAACCAAATATTATGAACGTGCCCCAGGAAGGGCAATGTTTCTTCTACGTATACATTTACATGTAGAATTACTGTTCTGAGCCTAATGCTTGTTCCTGTCCACTCTGTGATCTAATAATCATATTTTTTCTTTTTTTTGTTGCTTAATGTGCTGCAGAGGTTCTGTCATCACATGCACAATGACAATTACCATGTTTGTGTAGCAGCAAGTAATAGGTTTCTCAGAACTAGATTACCCTACCTAAATTAGGCTCTGCCAGCTTTTCAAAGCATCCTGGAAGCATATTATCAGGCCCATGCAAAATCAGTTAGTATCATAGGTTGACAGTACGTGAAAGCCATCTAAGGTCAATATAGTGTGAAACAGGGAAAGAATGAATGCAGTAATAAATTACTGCTGCGTTTCAAATCAAAGGGAATGTTCAGTAATTAAGCCTGCAGTTTTAGTGGGCACAGACAGCAAGGAAGACTCCAATTGACTCTGAACCCATTACTAGCCCCACAGTAGTGGGGTAGGGGATGTCTTGGAGAAAAAGGAATGTTCCTCACCTTGTCACTGTGGATGATGTCATTTGTTCCGTTTCCTTGTTTTGAGCAGGTAATATTTGGATCAAGTATATGTATCTGCAGCTTTTTTTTGAGCAGAAGGATCTTAGATAGGAAGAGCTAGGTCTCAGCTGCTGGAATTACGGTGCTTTAGACAGGGAGAGTTAGATCACAGCTGCTAGAGATTCCTTAGGCAGGGCAAGTTAAGCCTGAGTTGCTGAAGTTGACTTAGACAGGAGTGAGAAAGAGTTAGTTGTTAGCTGCTGGAGTTGCCTTTAGACAGAACAGTTATGTCTTATCCACTGGGGTTGCCTTAGACAGGAAGGGACCAAAGACTCCTGAAGGGACTGACATTTTTGATTAATTTTATTTATTTATAGAATCTTGGATTATACCTTTATCAAAAACAAAATATGCATCGTTGTCTGAATTCCTTTGAACATTTGTAGTGTAAGGTTCCCCTCCCAGGGTGTCTAGGGGTTTGGTGTTACACTCACCTGAGAGGGGTCATACATCCAAGAAACACAAAGTCCACTTACTTGACCTCCTGAGCACTGGGGTTGACCTCTGGGCATCCACTGGCACACTGCCAGGCTGGTTAGGCTGCTGATTTAAAGGAGTTATAGCAACTTGGAGGCAAACAAACAGAATGTCCAAACATGGAATAACTTTAAAACAAAACAGGATCCTTTAATTTAATGAGGTCATTAAAGATGGTACTGCATTTCCAGCTGGTACAGTTCATTTGTCCAATTTAGCAAGATGGTATTTTAAAGACCTTCTGGGTCAGAAACAACCCTGGTGAGGTACTTTAAGCACATATTTCTCTGGCCTCAAAGGAAGCACATTCAGAAGGGGTTTCCTCCAGAAACCAAATGGAAACTTGCATTAACTTTTGGTAGCCCATTTTACTAGTCACTAGCCACGTGGCTAATGTCACCGTCTCTTGGTTGGATATAATCATTAGTAAAACCAAGAATGAATTTAAAGATGACTGGATAATTTCATATTATCAGGTGGTAATCTGCAGTATTGTACTTCTTGACAGGGTGCTATGGGCACTATATGCCTCCTTGTTCTGAGATCTTTCCTTAGTATGTAGTATGTTGGCAACATTTTGGTGCCACTTGATCCTGTGAGGATTCCTAGGGATCCATTCCATTTTCCACAGAGCACATCCTTTCTACTTTTCTCCACACTTCACTGTAACTTCAAGTCACAGACTCTGAGCCCAAATGGGCATGGCTGAGGTGCCTACTGGGCATAACACTTTTATTTTGGCCATAACAGCCCACTCCACACAATCTCTGAGGCAAACTGTATTGACTGGAATTGGCATCCTGTCAGATTCTATACCTCATCTTGAGGAGGATGGGCACAGCCAATGCCACCCAAAACACAGCACATTCAAGAAAGAATGTTACCTCAGATCTTCAGCCCACAGCACTCTCTGGTACCCTTTTCCTCACAGACAGAACACTGACATAATCTTCAAGTGGGTTTTCTCCTTTTGGAGAGGGCTCCTCCCTTTCTGAGGTCCTTGTTCTATGGCCACCACCATGTATAAGTACTTTTCACAAAGCCAACCTCTAAAGAGAAACTTTCAGACAGTGGGAGCTGGCACTGTGTGCCAGGCGCTAGCCTCCCACCATACTGACTGAGTAGAATCTCCTGCTGTTTGGAATGCCAGGGCAGATCAGCTGACCGAGTCCTTTAAGAGCATATAAACTGGCATCACCCTAGAGATCAGAGATACCTTTAAAGGAATATTACTGTGACTCCTGGGGAGGGTGTTACAGTAGGAACCAATTCAGGAAGATTTCTGGCATTCCATGAATTTTGAGGCCTGTGTTACTGCTCAGCACCTTGGCATGAAGTGAGAAATCATGAGAGACCCACAAAGATTCAGGCTGTTCATTAGGCAAGTGTTGATTTCTGTCCAATAGATGGCATCTAGAATATTTTGCATTGAATGTCAATTTCCATAACTTCAGAGTTGTGCATTTTTTGTCATTTCTGTTTATTCTCCCTGTACTCTGCTGCTGAATTCCTCCAGCTCCACAAGGCTATCACCAGTCACCTCTTACGCTCTCTTCTTGGTGCCATCCTCCACAGAACTGCAACTTATGCTTCCATGGCAGGGTCCGGTAGAGGGTGTTTACTCCTGAACTAGTCTCATTCCATCAGGAGGCATCCATGGTGAGGAAGGGACTTAGCAGTGCTGGGAGCCGTTCGTGTTTGGGCACAGGGTCCATTCTTTTTCCTCTTGTTTCTCCCTCGGCCTCTGGAGACGAGTGTGCAAGGGCTGCAAGGATGCACACATGACAAGCATACCATCATCCACAGCCTGCTCAGCTTTCTCTCCCTGGTCTGCCACTCCAGTACTGTTCCCTGCATCCAGGTAGCAAGAGGCCAACAGGACCCTCTCTCCCTCTCAGAAGAAGGAGAGAATCTGCTGAGACACACTATTCCTCCCTCCTCGGGTCAGCCCCAGTGACATGAGCTTGTTCCCAAACCTGGGTCACCGTGGCATGAGCAGAAGCACTACCACTACACTGACAGATTGGCAGTTGTGCAGTTTTGATGATCTGAGGCTCCTTGCTTGTCTAGGTAGACGATAGCCACATGTTGTCCATGTTCGCCCACTACAGGGAAGAAAGTATTTGAAGCACTAGGCAAATGGTCTTCAGTTTGAGCATGTTGATCTACAATTTGTACTTATTGGGAGTCCAAGAGCTGTGCACCTTGTCTTTCCCATCCCCGATCTGCTCCCAATTGCATCAGGAAGACATCTGCAATCAGATGCTGTAGACAGAGGCTTAAATAATCACACCCCGAGCAGTGGGTGACAGAGTGGATGAATAGCCTACTACCAACAGTGATAAGATTTAAGGGACCAGAGTCTGAAGAACAGAAATCTGAAGACGTGAGTAAGGGATGATGAAGTCAGTGAGATGGGATGGGGTGGGGTGGGAGAGTGTGTGAATGATTTTAAATATGATAAAAGTCTAGTCTTAAATTGATTATGTGGTGCTCCACCAGCCAGTGGAACTTCAGAGGATGGGGGAAATGGGGTAAAGTTCTGGAATGGGGGAGTAAGTATAGTGGCATTTTGGAGTTGGGGTAGTTCAGAGTGCTGGGACTTGGAAGTTTCAAAAAGTGGCAGCCATAACGATCAATGGTGGAGGATGCATAAGTATGGATAAGGGTTTCAAAAGATCTGACTAGCTCAAAGCCTAGTTGAGATGCAACATCTCAATTGCATTGGGGTCCTGCTTCTGTTCCTTTTACAGCTGGATGGACAGAGGACAGCACTATGCTGTAATCTGAGGTTACAATCTCCAACGATGATGGATTCTGAGAGCAGTGGATTCAGGCAATGTCGAAAGGTAGTGATAGGCCGACTTGCAAATGAGAAAGAGAGGTCAATACACAGAGACATGGACAATGTGGCAGAAAAGACCAAAGGTCGATCTAGACTGCCTAGAGTTCCCTATCTGCCCCAGACTCATTCTCCATAGTGGGTGTTATCCTCCCAATCAACCCCTGCTCCTCTCCCTACTATTACTGACCTGAGCAACCACCAGACCCTTCATTTTGTCCCAGCCATGCTTGAAACATTTACTATCTTGGCACCCACCACCTCCACTGGCAGACTGCTCCACGACTCCACCACCCATATTGTAAAATATAACTTCCTCACATTCTTCTTAAATCTTCTCCGTGCCAATTTCCATGTGTGACCTCAGGTTCTTGAGTCTGTACTCCTGCTAAATAATTCCCTGCAGTTCAGCTTGTTTACTCCTTCAGAAACTTGAAGGTCTCTATCACATCCGTCCTCTCTCACCTGTCTTTCAGTGAGTACATTTTCAGTTCCTTGAGACAATCTTCATAAGATTGGCCTATTGCCCTGAATCATCTTGGTCACCCTGCACTAAATCATCTCCAGCCTGTCCCTGCCCTTCCTTAGGCGAGGACAGTGTGGAACTGAAAGTGAGTTCTTGGCTGCAAAGGACCCACCAATTCTCTGACTTTGGAAACAGGGTAAGAGTATACTCAGAGGTTATTGGTGTTTTGTAAATTGCTTTTACAGCATCAATGGGTTTTAATGTATGCACATGTAACATAAGGTTAACTCTTTTTATACTAATGTGTATGAATGTATGACGTATGCTGCTGCAACTATGTGCCACCATTGGGGCATGAGTCCCTTGTAAAAGAGTCGTTGCACAATGAGACCTACCTTCTATACACACACATAAACATGCAGACACAAACACACACAAATCCACATGTTGTTCATAATGAGACATCCAAACACAAAGAAACACTAAACATGAACACACATGGACACAGCCACATATACACAAGACATACACATATGCACACAATTGCACATTCACACATGTACACATGCACACACAAACACAGACATGCACACACACATATGCACGGTTACACATTCACTCATGTATACATGCACACACACACACACACACACACACCACATACCACACCACACTCACTCACACACACACCACACTACATACACCACATTCACACATGCATGCACATGCATGCACACACAAACCGCATGTTCACACACATATACACACAAAGAAACACAGACATGCACAAACATACAGTACATATACACACACACACAGCAACATCCATCCATTGATGTGGTAATTGCAATGTAATGTCCTCACACCACAATGAGAGTACTGCAACTGCTTTTGTCTATCTTGTGATATGAAAATGTCTCCAGACTGACTGAATGCTGAAAAAACTCACTTGTCACAAAACCATGAAACAAGTGACCTATAAAGGGATTTCTTTGTGAGCTGGATGCTCTTCATATCGTTTTACATTTCGAAACAGTCATGAGGTGGTTAGCATTAACAGACACCATAAAGACATTCCTTTGCTTAACAGCATAATGTAAAGCGGAAACCTCTTGTCATCAGCACAGTGGCAGTGTCAGACCTGTTTTATGTGAGCTGTTCCATGAGTACACATGCAGGATACATAAGGATCGTGGTTTGACAGGCTCCCTCCTAACACGCACGGCTGTTCCATGAGTACGCCTGCAGGAGACATGAGGATCAGGGTTCGACAGGCTCCCTCCTAACACGTCATAGCTGTTCCATGAGTACACCTGCAGGAGACATGAGAATCGGGTTTGACAGGCTCCTCCTAACACGTACAGCTGTTCCATGAGTATACCTGCAGGTATATAGGATCGGGTTCGACAGGCTCCTCCTAACACGCATAGCTGTTCCATGAGTATACCTGCAGGATACATAAGGATCGTGGGTTTGACAGGCCCTCCCAACACGTACGGCTGTTCCATGAGTACGCCTGCAGGAGACATGAGGATCAGGGTTCGACAGGCTCCCCTCCAACACGCATAGCTGTTCCATGAGTACACCTGCAGGAGACATGAGGATCAGGGTTTGACAGGCTCCTCCTAAGACGCACGACTGTTCTATGAGTACACCTGCAGGAGACATAAGGATCAGGATTCGACAAGCTCCCTCCTAACACGCATACAGCTGTTCCATGAGTACACCTGCAGGAGACATGAGGATCAGGGTTTGACAGGCTCCCTCCTAACATGTACAGCTGTTCCGTGAGTACACCTGCAGGAGACATGAGGATCGGGTTCGACAGGCTCCATCCTAACATGTATAGCTGTTCTCCAGCCAAAACCTGTTACCTGCAAAGAGCTTATTGAAACCAGATATATAATACACTCTGGCATCTTACTGCCTAGTTAATATGTAGCTTTTGCAATGACTAAATTTAGTCAGGAACCCACAGGATCTCCTTCCTCCATCTCATCCTACTTTCTACCATTAAGTATTGCAAACTATGGGCATGTCTCCCCTTCAGTTTCTCCTGCTCCCCGCCTACAGATTTCCAGTTCTCCTACTGGCTGGTAGGTCAGTGAAGTGAGCGTGTACAGCCTAAGGCTGACCACTGATGTATTCCAAAGAATCTTCAGAGCTGGTTTTAATTTCTCCTTTCTGCAGCTGTCAGTCACTTCATAGAGTTGGAAGATACTGTCATGCTCTCTTTTTTCCTTTTTGTTTAACAATTCAAATGCCCCTGAGGGTTTGCAAGTGTGCTTCCATTGCCATGGATTTAATAAACCTAGTGAGTGAAACAAACCATTTAGAAAGCACACCTGTTATTTGATCAGTAAACGTGTCTCTGCTACCAATGGAGTGCTTTCAACAGAGTGCTTTCAGATGGTACCCTCTCCTGTCATTGTAAACCAAGGATTCCCAGGGTGCCCCCAGTCCAGAACCATGCAAAGTTGGTTAATTTGTTCTACAGTGAAACAGAAATTGTCTGCAGATTTCACAATTTCACAGATCATAATTACCCATAAAAGAAAATGGAATTTCGCTGGCAGAATTTACATTCTGTCTAGTTTCTGTGACACAAATGATGTGTAATGAAATTTCGCTGATGTAATTCTGTATTCAGAGGAGGAATTCACACCTGCCAGGAATCTGCCAATGGAAATCAATGCCACAGAAACTGTTCTGCTGTTGAAAGGCAGCTCCATTCAGTTTACTGGCAATAAACATGCCCACCACTATGGCGGATCAGTTTATATGCTCCTTCATAAGCCGCTTGTTATGGTAAAAGGATGTCCTCTTGTGTAACGAGGTGAGAGGAACGCTAACAAACCTGAGTGGTTCTGTCTGTCCAGACTTTTCAAGATAGTGCTCTTACACCATAAAGCACCTATTAACTTACTGTAAGTGCTCTGGTTAGCTAGAGTGATTTATATTAAGACTGAAGCTCTATTGTTTTAATTTTAGAAAAAGATGAACTGCTCATCCCTGTGCTTTTGAACCGGAATGTTCCAGTTTAATGACGCTACACAAGAAGACAACTGTGCACAGGATCATGTCTTGTGGTTCTGGTTGAAATCACATTATAGATCGGGTAACATCCTGACCAATCACATCCCTCCCTTCAGTTGCACATGAGGTACTCTTATTACTGCAAGAGTATTTCATGCACTGAGCCACTGTAACAAGCTTCTCGCTGACCACTGTGCCATCAGTGATTTTTTAAACTTTCTTTATTGAGTTTTCAATAAAACAAGCCATATAGTCAATTTGTTTGAAATTATTACATAATACATTGTATAAACCGTCCCTTTAGCAACAGGAACGTGATTAATTTACAGAGGTAGTACAACATTTGGAGGTAGCTGAAATTTGTGTGTGTTTAAATCCAAAACATCTACCCAAAGTAAATATACTCATCTGCTGACCTCATATGAAATGTGGAACTTTCAACATCTGGAGAATGAGAATAAGTTAAAGAAACATAAAAGTTACTGTTCCACCTGCTGTTGATAAACACTCCATTCAAAATATCAGTTAGGCTTCACACAAAAGACCCCTATCCCACCAGCTTCATCCCACAGAAATTGAAATCAGAACTGTAAGCACATATAATCATGTAGTAACTTGGTAAGATCCAAGAAATCCCTATAACCTCGGGCAAACTCAACATCCCACTACCCCAGCTTATATAAACAGAATTTATTAGGATTATGAATATAAGACTCATTGACCAGGGCAATACAGACACATGTCTGAATTTATAGTAGCAGAGAAGCAAATGCTCTAGATCATGCTAACAAGTAATACAAAAGCAATGCCATTTTAAATGTAGGCACGCATAACAGTAAAATGATTAATATGTCAAAATGCCGTGTGCAAACACAACTGTAGGGCATTATAACTGAGTAACTTGCTGAATAAAAATTTACAAACAACCATCACTTTGCAATCAGCTAAAGTTATTCCAATAAGAAAGCGCCTGTCTCAGGAAAACAAAGCACCGTCACAGACTCACTCATGATCCCTCAGGCTGGGTATCTGAGCCCTCATGGTCAAGGTTAACAGGAGCACTCTGGAATTCTGCAGCAGTTTTCGAACCCATTTTCTGGTATCCTTCGTGTCACCAAACTGATACCGCTTTCCTCCGCACTGTGCTCTGAGACATGCCAGCTCAAAAGAGTGAACAATTTCCAGACTGCGCAACTGCTACTGGATGCCATCAAACTGCTTTCTCCTGCTACAGGCTGTATAGGCCCAATCTGAAAAATGTGGACATCCTGTCACCATGTTGAGGAGGATGATGTGACGGGTTATGCAAGGAGGAGTTTATGGCTCTCAGGCCTGGAAGTAATCAACATTACTGTGTGTGGTTGTGTTGGGTTGGTCTGTGGGGAATGGTGATTCAGACTCTATACCTGTCAAGGTCAGCTCCATCCCAGGTATCCTGCAGATGTAGAATATTTTTGAGCCAATAGCACAGAAAAGGAAGAATATTGTCCCTTTCTGTACCTTCTGGACCTCCAGTAATGCACACATCCCATTCTCCAATGATTTCAAATGAGCCCGCAGATGAGAGTTCTCCTGAGTGAGTCTGGTTATGGTAAACAAAGTTGTAGCCCTTGCTGTGCTGACATGTATACACAGCCTAAAAACCTATACATTCTAAATCTTCTGGCCCTAAGGTTAAGTGATCTTTCATTTGCATCATTAGCGAAGGTAGCAGTCACTTCAATTTTGCATCCTAGGTGCCCATGCGTTCTAGTATACATTCAGTCTTGCTGTCCATATCTTGAACCGCTTTGAGCACAGTATCCCAGGGGAGCTTCCAGATTGCTGTGGATCAGTCGCCAGAAACACTTGGTGTTTCAATAGGGGTCTGCTGCCATGATGCCCCGACTTTTGAGTTGCACCTCCCGAGCCTTCGTACTTACCCATGGTAACAAAAATTCGGTCCTGATGATCCTGATATAGAGCTCGCTTGAATAAAGTGCTCACAATTAGGAAATATTATAATAAAGATCCAGTTTTATGGTTTGAAGTCGCAAGCTGGAAAGAGCCCATATGAAGCATGTCTTCTCTGTAGTGTGGCTCTCTAGCGCCCACCATCAGCACTTCAAATAACAAAGGGATTTTTTTATTTAAAAAGTTTGCGATCTACACTAATTTTATGGGTCCATTTGGAGGACCTCTTATAACTAACTCTAAGAGTGTCGCCTCTTGCGTCCTTAGGGCCACAGCACTGCTTACCTTTGATTTGCAGTCCTCTGTTCCTAAGAACACGCAAGCAGCACTCATATCCATAACTGGCCTCCAACCAGACCCATAAACTTATAAATTATTTATTGTCTACCAGTCAATCAGACCACAAGATCACAGGATTTGAGGCACACTCTCTTTTACATTGTGTACAGTTGTGCTCTCTGGAGGCATCTTTTGTTTTTTTGCTTTATGATTCTATTGACATTAACCCTTGCTGTTCTCGAAACTGATATATCAGTCCAGAATTCTTATATGTTCTAATTCCTGTTGACAGCCTAAGGTTAAAAAGTAGAATAACAATAAATAAACAGAAAAAATATATATTTTAAAATCTGTGGAGGGTTCCTGAGTATTTAATTAACCAGCTCTCTAGCTATAATCAAGCAGTAATGCATGATAAAGTACTGTATGTTATTATCATGGGATATTGTCCCACCTCTGGTGCGTTGTTGAGCGCGAGGGCGCGGTGACTACAACCACCAGAACGGATAATATCCCATGATATCACATCTTGTAATGTATTATTGTGATTATGAAATGGATCCATTTTTAATTCATAAAAGATTTAACGTTAGTTGTAAAAGATATTTTAAAGTTTTGTTGACTGATGGCATGAACTGTTTGTTGATTTATGTCATGAGGAGCTTCTGTTAGACTAGGATTATATACTGAGCTAGCATCCCAGGTGAATGTGGTCTCTGCCAATCAGATTTGAGGATTTTGACCATCCATGTCATAATACAGTGATAACAAACACAGTGGTCTGGTTATTACCAAGAAAACCCACAAATACTGTGGCTGTAATCACTATTGGATCCATGACACTGCATCAACAATTTCTCATTGACACGATGTTTCCACTATGTCGACTGCAACTGCACTGCACTGTAGGTGCTTATCTTACTACAATCAACTCCAAGTCGGAGCTGATTCAGGAGAGGTGCAGGACCTTGCAAAGAGTGCCATGGTCCCCAAGTGACTTTGCAGTGATGTGTCAATGTTGTCGGCATCGACGACATCGCTGTAAAGTTGTCACTGTAGACACAGCATATGATCGCTATTATACTGAAAACTATTTCTTTAAATTGTAAAATTAGTAAAACTACAGTGCATCTGTGAGAAAAAAACTGTTCTGCAGTTTCTCACAGACACCCTGTAGTGGTAGTCTTAGCCAATCAGACCACAGGGATTAGCATACAGTCCCATTACTGAGTCTACTGTCCAGTTATTGCAGAATAACCGAAAGTAGCTCTGTGTCTGAAACGGAACTTTTCAGTATAATAGTGGTTTTAACTCCAGCTTCTCCATTGATAAATTGCCCAAAGTACCTTTTATGCAAACCAAAATGGGACCGCTCTTTCAGGTATTAAACACCAGCTATCTGAGTAATTTACCCGTCACTATGAACCATTGCTTCTTATAAGGCCCTGTATACACTAGCAGTTCATTTTTTTAAACTCAGCTTTATTACATAGCATGTCACCACATACAGTTTATATTACAATGACATATGGAGTGATAGAATTTGTGTTCTGAATCTCATTATAATCAATATTAATATGTCCTTAGTTTAGATTGCTAGACTACAATCTGTGGTTTCCTTCACCTATCTTAGCTAAAAGTACATATCAAAAGACCAACTAGCATCCTTACTGAGGTGTTTAGCAGTCCATTTTAAAACCGCTTTTTAAAATGGTTTTAAACTCACCATGGAAGGCCATCTACACTTGTTTGTATTTCTTCAGAACCATGTTTCAACACAGTCGCAGGGCATCCACACTGTAGCCCTGTAATGGTTTAAGGCCCTGTTCACACTACAGCACAGTAATGGAAAATGTTCTTAAATCGGACTGTCTTACTGTGATGTAGCGTCCTGAACTATCCCTAGTGTGTTCAAGTCCCTTTTAGTAATGGACTATAGCACCTGCACTTGGTGCCCCAATTCCATGTTTGCTGCAGCATAGTTCGAAGCATGTTAAGAAACTGCTTACCGTCATGCATGCAGGTAGCTACACATCCCAGCACACATGACTGCTGGAACCGCTAGAGACCCATGAGCATCCGAACTAGAGGTTAATCTGAATTAAATCCTGAATGTCTTAAAATGTGCTGCCTAGGTCTTATCAGGGTTTAAGCACATTTTTAAAAACGGATCACAAAGCATTTTGTGTGCAGACGCTGAACAGTGCTATGGCGCTTAAAAGTTTAAGCTCCTTAAATCATTTAAACACCATAGTCTGAACAAGGCCTAAGAAGCCCAGTGCCAGCATGGTCTCCAACACGGATCAGTGCTGCTTCAGGAAAAACAGAAATCAATCTCCATGCACACTACCAGATAAACCATGCTGGGTTTGAAACTGTGTTTAAAACTGGTTTAAATAAAGCATTGTGGGGAGTTGACCCTAGAGTTGGGCCATCTGTTTCAGGAGGTAAAGGATGGGGAGGCCCCTAAAACCTGGCAAAGGGCTCAAATTTTGTTTTATTCAAACTTGGGAAGGATGGTACATAGGTATGGTATGGTGGCTAACTGCCCTAGCTGCCCCGCCAGATATGTTGGTACTAAGATAGGCTCTTTCCTTAGGTTCCACCCATTACGTAAACCCACAATATCTTTTATCTCCTGTACAGTTTCAGACACCTGAGGGTAAACAGTGGTGTTATCCCCAACGCAGGGTTTGTTAACATTCCCCACCTACTTATTCCTATGCAGGTTCCTCCTTATAAATACTAACAAACACTTAATGTAGTTTACCTTGGACTCTTTGCCATTTACCATATACCACCTTCATAAACCTGCTACTGCTCCATTTTCATTACAGCCTCTCAACCTTAGTTAACCCAACCTAGGAGGAAGGTTACCCTTAATTTTCCAGGGCCTCGCTCTTTCCCCAGTTGGCTTTATTCCTTGGGTATCCCCTCCACCCTCTTAGTGAGTGTACAGGCACCTTTTCTACTTTTCTACCCTGGGGCACTTTCTCCAGGGCCAACCTGGCAGTCACCAACACAGACTGGCAGACAGAACAGGCCTTGCAGTAGGCTGAAACCTGTATGTACACCACAAAAGTAAAAGTGGGGCAACAAATTAGCCAGCATTCCTTTGTCTTCCTAAGTGCCTTCCATAAGTACTGGATTGCACAGCCTATCACCCTGGCTGGTAGGTCTGTGGCACTACTACCTGGGATCAACTCTCTGGGTATGGGAATTGGGCCTCATATGGTAAAGAACAGCCCTTTGCACTTCATACCATGAGCACTGTCTCATGTCTACCACAGCATTAACAAGTACACTTTCTTTAACTTTTACATATTGCATGAATTTCCCAATAGCAGCATCCCCAGCTTGAAGGCTACCCCAGTCAGTACTATCTTAAATAACATTACTGTGACTAGATACAGATGGCATCAACAAGCAAAGTCCTTCGGCCTCTATACAGGCCTCTTCTTTCTTGATTGGATTCGTTATCCCAAATATAGTATCCCTAGTCACAGTCTCATCTGGAGTCTTGCTCATATCTATGCTGGCATTTCGTCCTCCAGCAGATAGCAACCTGGGAACTCGGGCAATATTGGAAGGTCCTGTTCCACCTTGGACTCCTTCTCCAGCTGTGTCTGGGAATTGTCATCCTCTGAGTCTTCCTCTGAGCTTTCTGAGGGCACAGCTTTGTCAGTTCAATGTCCTTCAAACCTGTGTTTTGCTGATCTGTGGGACCTGTGCCAGTTCCTCTACCTATAATAGCTTGCAAGGCAGCCAGCCATAGCAACCTGTCTTCTTTTCTCTGTGCCTCCAAATGCTGGAGGTCTTTTCTCTCTGCTCTGCCTTTACTCTTCTCTGTGCCTCTTATCATTGGAGGTCTGTTTCTCTCCGCCTCAGTCTCTGTTTGCTGCATCACACACCATTTGAAAAACTCATACAGACTTTTCGGTTCTGCTGCAGCTGCTTTATATTCTTCTCCCATCTCTGGTGGCTTGGCTGCTAGGCTTGTTTGTCTGCCATGCTTCCTGGTACCAGGTCTGGTACCCATGAACAAACTCTTGGCCTAAGAGTATGTACGGCTTAAATCCAATTACTTCTGACACCAAATGTGGAAAGTCTGCTTGGTGTAAATCCAACCACTTTTGACACCAAATGTGGAGAGGCTTCTGGATGTGGTGTGCTTTCTGACACAGAATGACACCAGCTGTATCTAAATCAGATACCTCTGACACCAACTATATTGGAGGCTTAGGTTAGGACACATACACAGTCCAGGAGAAGTTGTAAAATATGCGCAGTGGTGATTTATTATACTAAATCACAAGACAAGAGTAAACAAATTAGAAAACATTTCAGCATTTCTTCTTCTTCAGGTCAGTATCCATTCGGCAAATTATCAGATAATTCAAGACATGAAATCTGCATCTCTTCTGTAGTCTCTCTTCATCAATCTCTACACCAGGAAATAAGACAGCCTGTCCTGGCTCTGTTCAAATCAATCTCTTCTCTGACTGACTTGTCCTGTGTCTTTACAGGTTAATCTCCACACTGACTGCAGGTGAGTCTCCACACAGACTGACAAATTCAGTCCAGGACATCAGATTATAAAGACAGCATGATGTCACAATTAGTATGACATCACAACCAGCATTGTTACAGACACAGCTGCTTGGCAGCAGCTTTGTCCACAGGGTTGCTGGTTGCCCTCAGCATTCAATACGATATTTTAGCTACTATATATCCTTACCTGTGATAGGTCATCTACTGACTCTATCACAGGATGGACCTAAAACTTGGCGAAGGACTAACATTTTGTTTTATTAAACCCTGGAAGGATGGTACAATTTGTGAATCCTATGACCCTATCTCCCTATTGTCAGTGGTCCAGCTATTTACCTCTATTCTTTTAGACTGCAGGGGTTTGTAAGGGGCCTAGTCCACCGGATCAGACCAACTTTATACAAGCAAGGAATCTTCATAATAACATTTGCCGTCTCTGGATATTCCTCCTTACAGAAGGGATGTCCACAGTTTCAGGTGGCCATTTTGATGGATGCTGAGAAGGCTTTTTTGACTGGGTGGACTGGGCTTTCCTACAACACACACACTCTTGACCATGGGGTTTGGTCCAGTGTTCTGGACATGTATTGACACCTTGTACGATTCCCAGAAGTGGCAGTGAGGGTCAATGGGGTTATCTCCACCGGTTTCCCTGCAGGGTGGCATCAGACAGGGTGTCCCTTTCCCATTCCGGTTTGCCCTCTGCATTGAGCCTCTCACAGCAATGAGACAGCAACCAGATATTAGGAATATAGGTGAGAGAGGTAGAACAGAAGATCAGTTTGTACACAGATGATACCATATTTTTCTTAGGGACCCAGTGGTCTCACACCAATGCTCTGCCAAGAGCTGGAAGAATATGGTTGGATTTCCGGTATAAAATTAATTACAACAAACCAGAAGCCCTACTAGTTTCAGGGCACCACCCTATTCAGTTCAGTATTACATTTCCTTCAGAAGGGCCCAAATACGTTTATCTGGAGCACGGGTGAAGATTCCACAGCTTTCAAAGTTATACCAACTGGACTCACATACGCCTCCTGCAGGGATGGCAGAGGATTTAAATTCCTGGACTCTGCTCCCATTGTCCCTTGGTGGGAGGCTGTTGGTTTTAAAAATTAATATATTACCCAAGGTTTTTGTTTCTTTTCAGGCCTTTCCCATCACTATTCCCTGCCCTTCTGCAAAAGCTCAGAGGCCATACGTTAACATTTTTGTGGAGAAACATTGCATTAATGTGGGTGTGAATACTTTAACCCTACCAAGGGAGCAGGGAGGTTTAGTATTACTGAGCTTTGAGTGGTTCTATCTGGCAGCTCATTCTGCTCAGCTGGTCTCCATGGTTAAGAAGACTGTCACCACAAGTTGGTATGCCTTACAGAATAGGGCATCCTTCATGGACTTCTGTACACATTACCATTTAAGCACTGGACTGCTCAGTGGGTCCATAATTTAGAAAACCCATGGACCAGAGCATCTCTTAAAATCCTATTAGATCTGTGCAAATGTATTAACAACCCCGAGTGAGCGAGTCCCTGACAGTGATCACATGAAACCCAAACTTCCCTCAGGGCAGTCAAGACCTCAGTTTGACAGATGGAATCAGTGGGGGCTCACGACATTCTCCCAGTTCCTGTCTGGTGGTATCTGTCTCTCCTTCACAGACCAGAGGAATACATTTGGTCTCCCACATAGTGACCACTACAGGTTTTGCGACGCCTAACGTTATATTCTTACTGGGAACAACAAAGAGTTGTTCTCCTGAGAATTATCTACACTAGAAGATAGTTTGTATTGGGCCATTTGCTTACAAGACCCAGGGTGATCACTCTCAATCATGTACTGTATACTTCAAGCAGCTGCTCAAATTTCAATAGCTAAGGTAGACGCAGCTGGGAGACAGAAGCAGGGAACCCTGTTTCAGATTCTGATTGGGCCAGATCCTGGGCAGAGGGTGAAAGATGACTTTGTCACCGAGGTGGAGGGAGTACAGATGGAAGATCCTCCTTAGGTTTTTCATACCCCAGTGATAATAGCCATTTTGGGAGAACCATTTGTAATCTGTGCTGAGAGGCTGCCAAGAGATACAAAATCATCATCATATCTTTTGGTTATGGCCCCTGCTCCAGGATTACTGGAGACAGATACATGCTGAGGTCAAGAGGGGTGGGGTGTTACTCTTCCTCTTCTAATTTGAGGTGATTGTGCTGGATTTGGCTCCCCTTGGATTAAGGAGGCAGAAATATAGAGAAGTGTGTCATGCACTATGCTTAGTAGCAGTGAAAGTCATTAACTGCCAGTGGTTATCCTCTGACATACCAACTCTACTGGAATGGAAAGCAAGGTGCAACAAGTCATTAATACGAAAGGATCACAGCAGAGTCTCGGCTCACCTGACAGGAATATATTGAAAAGTGGGGAAGGTGGATATATAAGTAAATCTGGCTGTAGGCCAGAATTAAGTTTGCTCCTCTCTTAATTTCAGTTACAGTGTAAAGGAAAATGGTTTAACGCTTGTTGGCCTTTCTAGTTAAAGAACCAGGAATGACAGACAACGCCATGTTGATTATACACAGTTCATTTTACGACTGTGGGTGGAGCCAACAGGAGTATTGCATGCAAAAGGAGTGATGTCATGTTTTCTGTCCGTGGAACTGACTGAAGGTGTAAATAGTCTCCTCCGCTTCTTACCTCCTTCAAGAAATGTTTTCTCACCAAATAAATATGCTTTCATGTTAGTCAATGGTTGCAGGGTACTATTTTTTTCTTAAATGGGTGGTACAAGAACTGGAACCTGAGTAGTGGGAGGCAGCATTGTTTTTGGGGAAGTAAGATCCAACCCACCTCCACCAAGAAGCTCCTAAAAATCCAGCCCACCTTTTTTTTATTCATGTGGGAGGGCATGAGGTGGATCCTACCATGCTGAAAGAAGAGTCACTAGTTAGGTATCTGGCCAAGGAACAGAGCGAATCTGTGGAGTCCAGAACAGATAATACTTAATGCATTCAAATGTGCTTAAAACCCTTGGAACAAATGATTATCAGTGTCACCTGGTGTCTCAAAAGGAAAGACTCAGCTTTCAGGTATTTCTTTAACATTTATATACTAAAACAAAGTTCAGCTTTTGGGATTAACAATATTTGTTTATCATAGTGTATATATGTATGTATGTGTATATGTGTGTGTGTGTGTATATATATATATATATATATATATATATATATATATATATATAGTCTTTTAGTAGTTTCAAACCTTGAAAGCATTGGTTAGTAATGCATTTAGAAATATATATTTAATTTTCTTTACAGATTAATCATACAGGTTCATATACTTGCTGTAAACAGTCTGTGATGAAATGTATTTTATTTTTTCCTCGCTCAGTTTCTATCAGTGAAAAGAAAGACTGGAACAACTATCAGAGTTGCCACCCCTAACATTTCTGCTGAGTTTATACTCCTTGGAACCTGTTATTCCAGTTTCTGTGCCTGTGTGTAGTATATACTGTAGGAAGCTGTAGAGCACGACCCCTGGGGATCTCCATAACAAATAGTTTTATTGGTCTTTTCTCCTACGATGCCCCTATCTCATGTGACAGTATGTAGCCATGCCCTTAGATTTAGCATGTGTACTGCTTTAAAATTAGTTTAGCAGCAGAGCCTTTTATAACTGTTCTTATCCAGGAGCACAAATGTCAACAGTTAGTTTAGCAGATACCTGAGGCAAGCTAACTGGATTTCTAAAGACAACAGCTACTAAATAGCTTGAATTCACTACTTTTGTTTTCTGTGCATCAGGTCTAGCTAGCAGGAGTATTTTAACATCAAAAACACAAATAATGAATTAGAGCTGTTTAGCAGCTGTTTAAAGAGCTGCTCCTGGAAATTACCTGGTTTTGGGGGTGGGGTGCCACAAGTGGAGTGGAACTTCACAGATGGGGGGCTCATAACAGCAGAAGTGGCATGTTGGCATTAAAAGCTTAGTGGTATGGATGTAGAAGCACCAGTATTTAAGCATGACTTTGGTAGAGGATTAATTGTGACGGGGGAGAGTGAGTCTTGGTATTTTAAACATAATGACTTTCTAAAACTTCAGCCTTCAATGGGTTAGACTTTGTAGCCATCTGTACAGTATATCAATAAGCCACATGCAGTGGGGTATAGGTAAAACCAGATCACCAGACCCAGGCTACTGGAAAATTACCTGGTTTTGGGGTGGGGGTGCCACAAGTGGAATGGAACTTCACAGATGGGGGCTCATAACAGCAGAAGTGGCATGTTGGCATTAAAAGCTTAGTGGTATGGATGTAGAAGAACCAGTATTTAGCATGACTTTGGTAGACGATTAATTGTGACGGGGGTGAGTGAGTCTTGGTATATTAAACGTAATGATTTTCTAAAACTTCAGCCTTCAATGGGTTAGACTTTGTAGCCATCTGTACAGTATATCACTAAGCCACATGCAGTGGGTATGGATAAAAACCAGATCACCAGACCCAGGCCAGAGCTGTAAAACTGGACTGGGCACAACTTAGTAAATATTGCTGATCCGTGGAGCAGCAATAAAAGATGAACTATGCAATACCCTCAATAACACACCTACCCCAGTTTACATTTACCTGATGCCCATTTTTTTTTTTGAAATCGTAATTTATCCTCCTCCCTCAGCCTGCCTCCTCTGACACTTCAGGCGATGACCCGCGAACATCCCACTACTCGCAACCCTACACGAACAGTCCACAGGCCCCATGGAGCTGCGCCATTTCCGGCGGGACGAGGTAGGGACAACCCCGTAACTTAGTGTTTCGCCGGCCCCGTGGACTGTCGAGTGGCGCTGGCAAATCGCGGCACGCCCCGGTCCTCGCTTCCTCCCGACGAGGCAGGCTCTTTTCCCCGCTTTTTCTCCCTCCCGAGCAGACTGCGATCCCCTGACGTCACTGACACTTACATTGACGTCCGCTCTGCTCAATGGCCACCCGGCCAATCCTGCAAGGACTTGCACTTCCTCGAGCCTCCGCTCGGGTCGCGACAGTGCCGGAATGCGCCAAATCCCACCCCGAGTAGGCGAGCTGTCGCCGGACACTCAAGCCTAGCTCCCTGGCTGCTCCACCGGGTTACCCGAGTCCGCCCCAACCCGGGTCGCCAAGGTGAGCAGGTGTGGCGCTCAATGCCTCAGCCCTTCTGAGCCACCAGGCCGGCCTTGATGCTCATTTTAGGCCTTATATAGTAATATCTTCCTTCAAGAGAACAGCTTGTAATGAAATGTGGCATTTGGGCATATGCACTTTATATTATATGAATTTTGTGTGTGAACTGTATATCAGTCTCTAAAAAAAAACAATCAAACACATCAACTGTCTTCAAAAACTTGTCTCAACATTGTGTTTATCTTCCACGTTGTCACAACATATAGTTGTCTCAACAGTGTTTTCAGTTAGGTACAGTACCTTCATGTATATGATGGCCTGGTTCTGTTAAGTTGATTGGTATAACAGTGCATAGAATAAATTGCAAAACATATAGGTAACTATAATACAGATGGTGGTATTATTTTAATTATACAGTGGCAAGGAAAATGTAAGAAGCTGATTGCCTGCTGACCCATTGAAACAGTGATGTTATTACACAGTATCTTTGAATTTGGATCATTCCTTGCATTTTCTCTTAAGAAATATTTTCCACACTAACAAAACATCCTTTAAATTCTGTATATAACAACAAGCCATTGTATAGTTGTAATAAGGCACGCCAGGTGTGTGTTATCGTGTAATAACGCTACTCCTGGGGTGGTGGAAGCACTCGACTCGCTTCTGCTTAAATATGCCCTTTTCAATGTACTGTACTTTGATTCAGTTAGTGTATGCAACAGCTTTCATGTGAACACTGGGCTTCTTTTGACTCTGATGTCTATTTGCTTTAGCTATTATATATTGTTTGAACTGCTTTGGTCTTCTTGATGTGGTGCCTGTAAATGAGTATCTGACTCAAAGGTTTGTAAATCTGATATTTTTAAACAAATAAATGTTTATGTTTAGCCCATGAAACACCCTTATCTAGTTTTTCATGTTATGACATTGGCTTAATAGGACATTTTTATAGAGTCTTGTACCAAGTAAATTAGGATAATATCTGGTAGATAGACGATATCCTAATTTACTCACAGGAGATTTCCATGTGACAGTATACTAGAGCTTCTTAAAGGGTTAAGAATTGGAGAAGATACAGATGTTATAGCTATAATATTTAGTTGGCTTACTTTGAAAATATAAAAATCATACATGTATTGAAATGCTGGCTACACAGTACTGTATGCCCTAAGTTCACCCATTTGCTATATACTGTCTTGTGTTTTTTGTTCCTTGCTATCTTAATAAACCTGAAGTAGAAATCAAAACATAAAAAATCAAAAACAAAACATGGTTTTAAAACGAGTCCCTTGCAGGGTTTAAACACTTTTTAAACATGGTTGCAAACCATGTTTAGTGCAGATGTGAACCGTGTTTGAGATTATCAAACATTTTAAGGGACTTAAAATGTTTTAACAAGCCCAGTATGTACAGGGCCTTAATTGTTCAGTCTGGAGTTTAGGAGACATTTAGAGACCTCTGTGACAGGGTTGAATAGCACCCTGTCCCAGTTTTTATGGAGAGTTTAAATGTAGGGATCTGTTCTTTTTTCCTTTCCTGTCTCTTGTCTGTCTGGTTGCAACCAGATTTTCCTGTGAGACCTAGGATTTGATCACCCCAACAGTCTTGCAATCTCTGCCTCTCACTGTCTCTCTACCCTCACATGCTGATCTGTCTTTTCCTCCCTTGCATATCTGCTGGTATAAAATATATGCAAATCTTTATGTGGAAATGTAGCTGATATTGAGATCCCTTTGTTTAGAAATTATAAAGTGTTACTGTTGAAATTGTTTATAATTATAGTTTGAGAAGAATTCAAAAGCTATTGGGAACTCAAAGGGTTAACCTGAGAGCAGTTTTAAACCCTTTTCAGACGCTGTGGAGAAGGGGCTTCAATTCTGGGACATTGTGTTCTTGCTGCACCTGCCTGAAATTTACAAGAACATTTTAGAAAAAAACAGGATGCCTGTTAAGGAGGGGTTACAAAGATTTATAAGAGAGCAGCAATGTTTTGGGAGACACAGAGATTGAAGGAAAACTCAGATGGATCTCTGTTTATTCTGCCTTTGTAAATAGTTATTCTGAAAAATGTATGTTACTGCTAGTACTAGTAAATACTTTTTGCAAATTCTACAACTGTTCCTGGTTTTTTCAATGCTTCCTGACCTGTGCCTCGATGACAACCTCTCTACTTTCAGATTTGTTTTGAATGACAAGTTGAAACGTTACATTATCTACGATAGTACCATACTTGTACTTTCTTATGTATGTTATGCTTTGTTTACTTGCTATTTGTGCTAGTAGCCTGAATCGCTTCCTGAAAAAGAAACATAGAAACATAGACTTTGACAGCAGATAAGGGCCACTTGACCCACCTAGTCTACCCATTTCCTACTTATTGGATAAGTTGCAGATTCTAGTTAACCAACAGCCTACTTCCTCCTACCCCCCACTATAATTGCCTTGTGTCTGTCCCATGCATTCTTGAAGTCCTCACTGTTTTTGACCCTACAGCCTCCTCCTCAGGAAGGCAGTTCCATGCATCCACCACCCTCTTCTTGAAAAAGACTTCCTCACATTGCCCTGAGCCATTCCCCCATCTTCAAATTGTGCCCTCTTGTTCTTGCACATCTCTTTTTCTGAAAGATGCTCCCTCTTGGACTTTGTTTATTCCCTTGAGGTACTTGAAATTTTCTATCATGTCCCCCCTCCCTCCTTTCCTCAAGGGTATACATATTAAGCTCTTTTAGTCTCTCTTCATATGGCTTCTGCTGCAGACACTGCATCATTTTAGTTGCACCTCTGGACTGCTTCATTCTGTCTATGTCCTTGTGGAGATGAGGTCTCCAGAACTGCACACAGTACTCAGATGGGGTCTCATCAACTGCCTGTACAGAGGGATAACAACTTCCTGTTTTCTACTGGTAATGCCTCTCCTATGCATCCCAGTATCCCCTCAGCCTCCTTACTGCCTTCTCACATTGCTTGCCTACCTTAAGGTCATTCTGATAAGACAACCCCAAGTCCCTTTCCATTTTTGTTATTGTGTACCCTCCCCTTGTGTATTCTTCCCCTGAGATTTTGTTTCCCAGGTGCATTACTTTGTACTTCTTGCATTGAATCTAAGCTGCCAAACTTTTTTTTTTTGGTGCTGTTTCTCCTGGAGTCCCTGCTTGCCATCTGGTGTCCCCCGGCCAACCGGGTATGAGACCCCTCACCTTCAGCCCCCACGACTTACCCCTCATGGTGGAAGTGGGAGTCCTCAACCCACCAGACCAGATCCAGTTCAGGGAGTGCCTCCCGCAGCGCTGCAAGGGGACAATCATCATCCATGGCGAGGACTCCTGTTTTCCATTTTCTCCCATGTTTTTTATGCATGGGCATGCAATGATGCCAGCAGAGGGAGCGCACATGCGCCCACACGTGTCCTCCAGGCATCTGCCCCATTTCTGCCCTCTTCCACAGCCTCGTGCACTGCCCCCCAGCTCCGCTAGGGGCCAGTCGAGCCCTGACCACTGAAGTCCCCTCCCTAGAGAAGGAGAGCAGTCCTCGGATGCTCAGTCCTTCTCCAACCCTGCCAACCCCAGCAGCCCATGCTTATTCCCAAACACGGTCGCCGCATAGCGTGAGGTAAGGTGTCCAGCGGCTCAACACTCAGCACCACTGAGCTGGCAGCTGACAAACTTTTTGACCATTCCTCCAACCTTGCCAAGTCCCTTCTCATCCTTTCCACCCCCGTGTATCAACCCTGTTGTAGATCTTTGTGTCGTCTGCAAAGAGGCATACTTTTCCTTCCAGCCCCTCTGCAATGTCTCCTCTAAAGACATTAAGGAGGACCGGTCCCAGTACTGAACCCTGCGGTACCCCACTAGTAACTGCCCTTTCTTCAGAGTGTACTCAGTTTACTATTACCTCTGCGTCCTGTTGTCCAGCCAGTTTGTTACCTAAGCTACCACCTGGGACCCACTCCCAGGCTAGCTAACTTGTTTATTAATCTTTGTGTGGGACTGTGTCAAATGCCTTGCTAAAGTCTAGATAGACCATGTCCACAGCCCTCCCTGGTCTACTACTTTGGTCACCCAGTAAAAGAAATCTATTAGATATGTCTGACATGACCTTCCCACTGTGCATCCATGCTGCCTTGGGTCCTGTACCCTGATGGCCACATGGTACTCAACAATTCTTTCTTTCAGAAGTAATTCCATAATTTTCCTACCACTGAGGTCAAACTAACAGGTCTGTAGTTTCCTGCCTCTTCCTTGCTCCCACTTTTGTGAAGGGAATCACATATGCCCTCTGGGTTCAAGGGCACTAACCCAATAAGCAAAACAGACAAAGAAACAAGCAAAACGAATACAATGATTTACAATCAAAGTCAATAATTGCAAAGCATACAACTGATAACATAGAGAATCATGTATGGGATCTGGTATATTGTGAGTTGTTTTTACACACACAAGGTGTTTGCTGTTCATAAACCTTGACAGTGAAGCCCAAGAGGTGTATGTAGACAGCGCACAACAAAGGTGTGTAAAAAAAAAAATATTTTCATATTTAATTTTTATAATTACTGGTTGCTCTGGCCCAGTGGCACTGAGGGCTGAGGTGCTGGACCCTCACTCGTGCCACACCGATGACCCATGTTCAGGAGTGAGCGAGGTCGACGGGAGTTGGCAGGGGTGGAGAAGGATGCAGTGTCCTTGACAGCTCTCCTTCTGATGTTGGGTATTCCCAGTTGTCGTTGCTTTCCTGGCCCCTAGTGGTGGTTGGGGGCAGGCACACGATGCTGAAACTCAGGGAGGCAGAGGAGCTGCCATCGGATGGTGCAGTATGTCCCCAATAGCACTGCATGCTCCTCTGCCCTGAGGGGAAAACCAGAAAATATGGCCACCGACCCACGTGGCTAGTGGCCATCCATGCAATCTCTGGCTCCTGCCTTGCCTGAACTGATCCGTGCAGGATGGGTGAGTGGGGCTCCCACCACCCTGCTGTGGGGAAAACTACAGGAGTTAGAAGGTGAGGCTAGAAGTGTGTGTGCAGATTCTGAGTGGTCGGAGTCCCACAGGATGCCGAGAAATGGGAGCAGCTCATGCGCAAGGGAGAAAAGTATAACAAAAAAAAATGGTTTGAGGAAGAGCTTGAAATCCTGGGGACTGAAATCACACAGGGAAAAGGAAGTCTACATGAGTTGCATGGGTGTGCTGCAGTATGACTGACAAAATTTAGTAGTGACCCGAGGTCATTCTCGAACCCAGGTCACATGCATCGTAGGTGGTAGTGCTACCACTGCACCAATGGGCCAACCCCATAGTGATGATATTATTGGCAATCTATATAACAAATGAATAAAAGTAATAGTGGATCTAGTATTACTTTTATTAGTTTAGCATCATCCTATATTGGTGTTTGTGGCCTCTCCCCAGGAACAGTGAGTAACACTTGTTTATTTAAACATTTTTTGAGGTACCTGGCTGTACTGGACAAGTCTTTATAAACAAAATGAACTAACAAAACAAACCAATGTATATCTGAACAGCTTCTTTTGTAATTCCAGTTAATTTATGAGGCCAGTTAAGCCAGTACCATAAAGGGTTCTTTTATATTTTTTCCCATCCCTCCTTTACGGAGCCTCCTTTTCCTGCCCTAATAATGGGGTCCCCAGACTGCACCATTCCTGCAACTGAGTGGAGGGCACATGGCTGCCAGTGTCTTCACAGCACATGCCTGTGCCTCACCTTGTCAGACAGCAGGGGCTGTACAAATGACAGACAGCCTCATACTCATCCCTCTCTGACAGCAAAGCGCCCCCACCTTGGGAATGCCAAGCACATTCTTTTAATGTCTTACAGTATATGTCTCCTCTCCACTGTAACTTCTGCAATCATGGATACCGGAACATGGAGAAAGTTGGGGAGAGAGTTATAGTAACTACAAAAGAGACCATGACTGCTTCCCTTCTGACCTTGAATGTATTAAAGGGGCACTTTGAATACTATGGGCAAAAATGGGGTGCTGCTACCTCACCCATAGGTTCCAGCACCTATGCCACAACCCCCCAACCTCCTAATCTTTTAATTTCATGTATAATGTCTCGAACTGCTTTTGATTCAGAAACAAAGCTAGAAGTTAATCTGCTTTGCCTCCCTCTTCACATATTCTTTTATTCATGGTAAAAACACCAACCTCACTGACACAAATTAAAGTCTATTATATAACACAAGAGCTGTCAGATTAGGCTAAGCTGCTAAAAGGAAGTTTCAGCTTTCTGGCATTCTTCAGTATTCAAATATTCTCTTTGAGAGAGAGAGTGAGAGAGTGAGAGAGACAGAGATGTGTGAATTGTGCATCGTTTTGTGGTGTGTTTTATTTTTATAGTGGTCTGTGACATTGTATCACTTTACATTTCACAGTTCACTGGCAGTTTGAAGACTCAACTGCTTACGAGGTGGTTTCTTGAAACTGCCTCCAAATGGCTGTTTGTCCCAGCTTTCTTTCTTTATTAAGGATGCTTGGTGTTAACGAAAGCAGAATTTTCATGAGTAGTATAGGGGTGGGGAAATGCCCAAAGCAGCAAAAAGGCAAAGAACGCAGTAGTTGAGTCCACAGGATGCTGACACAGCAGGAGATGAGCTCTGTGGAGCTGTAATGCATATGGATTAATATCTAGGTGACCATGCACACGAGCCTGTTTCCATCGAGGGTGAGATACCAGCTATGGACCTAGAGAGCTTAAGCTAGAGGTCCATGCTGGTTTCTCAACCCCAGATGGAAACACAAGTTGAGTTGTGTACGTTACCCATAGCATATGGTTTTGTAGAGGTAATTTTTATTTATTTATTTATTGAACATTTTGGATTTACAACCTTTGAGTGAGAGACTCATTTCCAAAGGCACGACGTCATTTAGACAAATATACAACAGGTAAGGTCAATGTAGCTGCTCACTTAACTTTTGCTGTATTGTTGTACTCTGTATTACCTGTTTGTACCTCCCGGTCGCTCCTGAAAATAGGCATACTACTTGTCTAGTGTACTTACCCGGTTAACAAAAGCTAATAAATAAAAATGTACACAATTTGAGTACATATATGAGTTACAGGAGATAAAACATAGGATTCCAAGTTTCAGACTTAGCCAGGTCATAGGCCTGACAGTGTCAAGGTACAACAAGGTACTGGGAGAACAGAAACTACACTTTATTGATAATAGTGCTGGTGCTAGGGAAGGGTGCAGGAGGAGAATCCATTCATTGTCAGGCATACATGGGAATTATGGACAGTCACAGCCATTGTTGGTCTGAAGGTGATCCTTGAGGAGGGTTTTAAAATGGCCGAGCTTGGATTCAAGTAATGGGACAAGGGTGGCATTCATCCAGACCAGGACTCTGTAGGCAAAGGTTCACTGACCGAGTGAGGTTCGAAGCAGGGGATGAAAATGGGAATTTAACGGAGTTGCAGGTGGTTTTCATTCGGGAGCAGGCATCAGGAGGGAGTGAGCCCAAGGTGGGGGGTCCAGTAGTGATCTTTTAGCCATGAGGCAGGCGGTGGTATTTGTCTATTGGAACATGTGTGAGTATTGTGGTTACAGCTTAATATAAGGTGGCAGGCCTTGCTGAGGGTTACTCTAACTCTCTGGAGGGATGTGGTGTTGGCCGCACCATAGATTAGGATTCCGTAGTCAATGAGGCAAGGATGGAGGAGGAGACAACAAACTAGTGAGTGGAGCTGTGAGCAGCACCGAGCACTGGCAGAGACAGAGTGAGCCGAGGAGCATCTCTGCCAAGTCCTACTGGCTCATAGGGGAATCCTCTCACACATGATAAGGGCAGGCATTGCAAATCATTAGTGCAGTTGTGAAGACAGGCTGTGGACTGCACAAGACAGTGTAACTGGGAGCTGGAGCACTCAGTGAAAATGAAAGCAGGCTGCCGGGCTGGAGTCGCGTGAGCAAGGACACAGGTGCACCTGATGATAGAATGTGCACAACAACTTTTAGAACGTGCAAACAACTTTCAGAATGTGCACAACAACTTTTAGAATGTGAAAACAACTTTCAGAACGTGCACAACTTTTAGAACATACACAACAGCTTTTGAGAACCACTGATTTCCAAACAGAATAAGCCCTAACCATATACTATAATGATATAAAATGATGGTGGGGATCCATAGCATTGCGCATCAGGAAGTTTAGAACTCATAGTATATGCAGCAAAACGCTGCTGGGAACTCTAGTTGTTTTCTGTTTGTAACCAAAAGAGTTGTGTTGGTGGGGAAGCTATTACTCCCACAATGCAATGAGGTGCTGTTACCTTTTTTTTTACTCTGTCACTGGAGAGGTGATTACATTGACAAGAGTATTTCATAGATACATAGATGCTGACATCAGAAAAGGCTCTTGGCCCATCCAGTCTGCTCACCCTACCTAACTATTCTCTTGCTCTAGTGGCAATCCCCCTTTAAGTTATTGCCCCTTTTAACTAATCACACATGCCTGTCCCATCCCTGCTTGAAGCTGCTGATTGATTTGGCCTGTACCATGGGTGTAGACAGGCATACTCCAAGCACTCCATGGTGTGCATTTTATTTAAGGGGGTAGCAAATAGGCTCTGAACTGCTTCCTTTTTCCATGAAAACTAAAAGAAAATACTGAACCTTTCTGTAATTTTATTCATAGGAGTCGAAACTAGAAGGACTGGTCACTAACACTCTTCTTGCTTCCAAGGAAAATACAACTTTTCAGGCTCTGGGCTGGTATGTGGGTGTCTTAGGAACAATGCATGGCATTTGTATTTACCCATGCATGGCAACAACCACTGTCATGAGATACAAAAGTTGTATTTATTGTGCCAAATGAGGCAACAAACACAGCCCTGGTGTACATTTGTATATTGCCTGGCTACACGGGGGTAGCAGTGAGTCCACTTGGTGTGCAGATCTGAAAGCCCTGGCTACACCCCTGGCCTGTACCACTTCTTCTGGCAGCTTATTCCACTTATTCATCACGCTTCTGTGAATAGGTGTTTCCGGATGTCCTTTGAATCTCCACCCTGCCAGCTTTACTGAATTCCCTATCATCCTTGCATTTGAACTCAAAGTGAAGAGTTCTTTGCTGTCCTCCTATTTGTCATGTGTTTGTACTTGTGTGTCTCAAATGTGCTACCCTTTCCTCCTCTTTTCAAGGGTGTGCATGTTTAAGTCCTCGGTCTCTCCTTATACTTCATTTCCCACAGCTATGGCTCATCTTAGACCCTGTACACATCATGTCTCTCAAAACATTTTAACTCAGTTAAAACGTTTTAAGAGGTTCAGGTTCAGACTGTAGCACAGTAAAAACTGTGATATAATCCATATTCTAAAACCTGACTACTGTAAAACCTTGCTCAGAGCATGGCTTTAGTGTGGTTTTAGATTAACACAGTTGCCTTAACCCATATTGACAGCAGCGTGGACAATCTGTGCTGTAACATGGTTAAGGCAACCCATTCTGAAACAAAGGTATAGCCCAGGAAGTAAATTAAAATAAAATTGTCACACATGCCTGAGCTCCCAATGAGTTCATGATTTTGGCAGTGTGCTTTTATTGCAATCTGCACTGATGCCGACTGTGAGTATCCCATCATGCACTGCAGCATCCGGTGATGCTTTGTGCGGGTGCCACAGTCATGTCTGGGAACTCACTTTATCTAGCATGATGTCAGAGCTCAGTGAGGATGCACCAACAGCCGTGTTAGGAACTGGATTCTGAAAAATTTTTTAAAACATTTTCAAAACAGGGCCTTAGTTACCCTATATTGTACTACCTCCATTTTGTTGCTGCCTTTCTTCAGGTGTGGACTCCAGCACCTTGATAGCATTTCAGGTGTGGTTGCACCCGTGACCTGTACAGTGGAGGATCACCTCCAACTTCTGCTGCTTATAGAAACATAGAAACAGAGCATTTGGCAGATAAGGACCGCTGGCGACTTCTAGTCTGCCCATTTTCCCTACTTGTTTCATGTACCGCAGATCCTAAATGATCTGCAGCTTACCCTCTCTTTCCTATCACTAGAGTTCCTTTATGTCTGTCCCATGTGTTTTTGAATTCTCTACAGTTTCACCCATACAGCCTCTGCCAGGAGGATGTTCCATGGATGCACCACCTTTCCGTGAAAAAATACTTTCTCTCCTAAGCTGGTCTCCGGGCTTCCTTTCTCCTGGGATGTACCTCCTGATGCTGATAGGTAGGCAGGAATCAGACCTCTGCAGCAGGGGACATCCAACCCTCCACTTCCTGTCTTCCTCAGTTTACTTCCTGCCTTGCAGGGCGCAGGTACTCTGCAGCAGAGCTCTGTCACTGTGGTGACAGGGCTGAAGACTTCAGGACTGTAAGTTGGGAAATTTTACTTTGGATTTGGACATTTTTACTTTGGATATGCTCAGAGAGCAGGGATGAATGGATCAAATGACAAAACCCTCTCTCTACTCTTGGGGCCCTAGTCTTAGCCATGCATGCTGTACAGACTGGCCCCGCCTCAGTTTCTAGGAGGCAGCTATTTCGGCTCCTACAATTTCAGGATGTAACTCTTGATGCTCCGAGGGGGTCCCAATCTTAGCTGTGCATGCTGGTCAGACTGGCACTCCACTCTTCTCCCAGGTGGTCCCAGCCTCAGCCATGCGTGCTGGACAGGCTGGTCTTTCACTTTTCTTTTCCGCGCTAAGACTGTTGTAGGCGCTGCCCCCATCACTTCAATTGGATCACAGGAAAAGAAAAATATTAGTAGCCTGCATTGGACTAGCAGATCACAGGAGAGAAAACCCAAAACAATTATTGACGGATCGCAGGAGAGAAAACAATTATTCAGTTTTCAGCCGGGATGTCGATCGGGATTTTCCCACCCATCACGAGGAGGGTGAGCAGCTGCAGCAGTGTGCTGGCACTTTCGCCCGGGATCCAGAAGCACGCCCATGGAACACTTTCTTGTTGATGGGCTCTTCAGTGGCCAGGCTCATCGACGAGTCCATGCTCACCACAGAAGGGTCACAGCATGTGCTCAGGCAGTCCCAAACACCGGGGACTAGTTCCACTAGCCACACCAAAGGATGCCAGATTCGCGGCCTGACTAACAGGCTGCACAGAGGCACAGCTCATTTTTACATCTAATCTGAGCTCAGTAATGGGATGAGCACTTCAGAGGCTACTGCTCGTCGCCGTGAGGGCGTTTGGGCCCAACTCTGGGCGTTTTGATTTCTCTAAGCTGGTGCCATTTTTTACTTAAGCACATAAGCACTTCCAAGGGGCCTTGGGTGGTGACGAGTACTTCAGGGAGTGTTGCTCATCGTCGAGAGGATGTGTGGGCCCAACTACTCTGGAGACAATGCACACAGTCCAGTGACCAGCTCCCAGGACTCTTCCCTGATTGTTGGAAGTCTAATGGTGCACAGAGGCCCTGCTGCCCTGGAGGCAACTGGGAGAGGCATCCTATAGCCAATCGATTGATAGATACTCCTGCATTAGCAACAGTGGGGCTCACGAGTTACAGCCTCCCCACAACTAGTTGCCACCATTACAGACAAGGCGACCTAATGGCCAAAGAACCTGAGCCAGGAGTCCTGGTGACCGATGGACCTAAGATCCACGCCTGACCTCGCTTGGGATTTAAAAATGGTCCACAGGTGCAGTTAAGGGAATTGTAGCTGGATAGGTACCTATCCCCAGCAGGTGGATTACTGGCTGGGGATGGGGACGAGGTGACTAGTATAGGTGCCCAGCTGCGTGGCCAAGCCAGAAGCAGGCCCCGACATGCTCCATAGTATGTCTTTGGATTAGCAGGGCATGCTCCTCTGAGCAGGAGTGGCCACGAGTGCAGATCCCCACACTGGGCCCCCTCCCACTGGTCCCTCTGCATATATTCTAAGCGAACAATGGCCCCGAGGTCACATGAGATGTCGGAAGCAGCTCCCGACTGCATAGTCGGTGGAGGTCACAGCCCCAGAGGGGAACCTCTAATCTCTGAGCCTTGGCGCCAACCTTACTCCTCCACAGTCCTCATTAGTAGACCGCTCAAAAGCACGACATGAGGGTATCTCAAGAAGGCCCCCAAGGGTCCAGCTTATCTGGCATATCCTAGTCCAGCCATATGCCTAGTCTCGGACCACCCAAGTTCTTGGATTTGGTTTCGCTTATGCAATAGATGTATAAGAGGAGGCAGTCAGGTGCGCAGGTCGCACCATTTTTCTTCTACCCTTAGCTCGCTGCAACCTCTGGCCTTGGGCCCGGCAGGCAGTCACCTCATAACTGCCAGTTGTTTTTTTCATAACCAAGGAAGGTGATCTCCTGTTGGGCTCAGCCATGAAGGAGGCAGTGAGGGATTCTGGGAGATGGTCACTGTACACATGCCACTTAGAGGATGGGGCCAATCTTCACACACTAGATGCTTTCCTTCACTACCAAGGTTCCATTAAAGGTTAAAACACTAGGTTCTTGGAGGCAAACAAGAACATGCTATCCAGGCACATCCTCCAGTAGGGGGCAGGTTTTAATAAACTCCATGAATGGGCCCAAACCGAGCTGGACTGAGGGGTTGTAGACATTACCAGCATAGATTTCTAATTCAAGCCCCCACCTTTTTGCTGGCAACCTCTGAAAGACATTTGGAGGCTTTTTCTCCCATTCTTCGTCGTGCTAAAATGCACAGGGGGACCGAGGTCAGTCCTAGATCTCAAATTCTTGAATAGTTTTGTTCACGGCAGACCCTTCAAGGTGGAAACCTTGTCATCAGGGAGTCGCAAAGGGATTTCCGCACCCATCAATCTGCACGAGGCCTATGTGCATATTCCCACTCAGCAATGGCACACGACTATCCCAAGTTCAGAGGAGAGCTGTACTTCCAATTCAGACTCTGCCTTTGGGGTCTTCCTCAGACCCATGGTCAATATTTAAGGTGCTAGTAGTGGTTCTAGTTCACTTAAAGGCCCCACAGCTCAACCAAGCATTACAAGCAGTGACAGAAGTAGTCGGGTGCACGATGGCACACATTTTTCTCATCAACTGGAGAAAGAGTTCCCTAATTCGAAAACCAGACCTTGATCCTCCTGGGGGCACACATCATGACGCAAGGTTTCTACCTCAAAACCAAATTTCGGGATCTGCAAAAGCTCATCAAGGAGTTTTCACAAGCTCCTCAGCTGCTTGCTTATTTTTTTTTACACAGCTCATTAAGGCAGATTAAATCCTCCTCCAATGACGGTTACGAGGGCAGAGGTCATGGAGGGCCCAAGTTAGGCCATCCACACTAAGTCTGAATCACGACTGATGCAAGCCTCAGGAGCTGGGGAGGCTCACCTGCATCAGCTGTTGGCACCGGCAGGGGTCGATGTTAGACACAAGGTGCAGCATAAACGTCCCTGAGATGTGACTAGTAAGCATGCCCCGAGGCACTCTGACTAGCAATGCCTCAATCAGGATAGCCTGATTCCAACTGTTAGTCTGTCAATGCTGTCATACACCAACCATCAGGGTGTCAATCTGTCAACGCTGACGACACCGACTATCAGGGCAACACGAGAAATTCAATGATGCTAAAGGAACCTCTCTTTCAGTGGGTTGAGCACCGCTGAGCGATGTATACACCAGGACAGGAAAATGTCACAGCAGTGACTCAGTCACAAGTTTGGTCGATCAAGGGAATAGCGGCTGAAGGACAGTGTGCTTTCCACATACAGACGGAACAGTGGGGCAACAGATTTCTTTTTGCCTGCTGGGCGGAACTACAGGGTAAAGCCATTCTGTTCCCTGGCTAAGGACGCACCAGCAGTGACTCAGGACACCTTTTCCCCTAAATTGGGATTTGTTCAGTCTCCTGTTTGCCTTTTCCTCCAATACCGCTGTGCGGAACTACATGGTAAAGCCATTCTGTTCCCTGGCTAAGGACACTTTCAGCAGTGACTCAGGACACCTTTTCCCCCTAAATTGGGATTTGTTCGGTCTCCTGTTTGCCTTTTTCCTCCAATACCGCTGGTGGAACTACATGGTAAAGCCATTCTGTTCCCTGGCTAAGGACGCACCAGCGGTGACTTGGGACACCTTTTCCCCTAAACTGGGATTTGTTCAGTCTCCTGTATGCCTTTCCTCCAATACCGCCTCTATCAAGAATCCTCCACAAAGTGGCTTGGGACAGGACAGTCATGATTCTAGTCTGTCCCTTATGGCTTTTCTGTACTTGGTTGTTTATCATTCATTGGTCAAGGCGACCACCTCTAGTATTCAGGTTCGGCCTGGACATTCTCCATCAAGGTCCGGTTCTGCATCCCATTTCAACAACTTTGTCTCTAGGCCTGAGATTGAGTAGAAAACTTCAAGGAGCTATGCTACACAACTCCTGTTATTGACATGATGGGGAACTCGTGTTTCTCTTCTCCAAGTGCATTATAAGAATCTGAGGAAATTTTGGTTCTGCTTCTTTCCAGACACACATAGAATGACCCAATATAATTGCCTGTACTACAGCAGTTCCTTTAAGATAGATGGACAAAGGACTGCAACCAGCCACCTTACAGTTTCGAGTTTCTGCACTTGGGGCACTCTTGACTGACTTTGGGGAATTGTTGGGCTTATATCCCCATGTCTGGTGGTTCTTCAGACAGCAACATTAAAACGTCTTGCAATCCACCAAAGTTACCACCTTGGAGTCTTAATGTGGTTTTCAGGGCCGTGATGCACTTCGGGAATTGTTGGGCTCATATCCCATGTCTGGTCGTTTTCAGACAGCAACATTAAAACGTCTTACAATCTGCCAGAGTTACCATCTTGGAGTCTTAATGTGGTTTTCAGGGCCGTGACTAAGGCACCCTCTAGAGCCTCTCAAGGCATCCATTATGCATCTCAAAATAAAGGTCGCCTTTTTATCAAAGCTATTATTCCAGGGGTATCAGCAAACAAAAAGCATTGCTTACCAAAGAGCTGTACACTCGCTCACCAGGCAAGAACCGTTTTGATTTTTGTTTGCCAAAAGTTTTGTCTCCCAGCAATTACAATCAAAGGAAGGAAAATTTCATACACTAGACCTGGGGAGAGTGAGGAAATGTACATGAAGAGAGAAAGATATTCGCAAACTTCAAGTTTGTTTATGCCAGCTATGGGCAAAAATTCTGTGTATCAAGGATTCAATAGGCTCTATAACCAGACGGATTCTATCCATCACCTCCACGGCCTATGGTCAGGCCAGAGTGACTTGCAAGGCCCAGTGAGAGCCCCTGGTCCCTTCGTGGGCATAATTCAGAGAAGCATCAGCAACACTCTTATGCTGACTGGCCATTTGGTCATCCATTCACGTTTTTAAACACTGTTTTGCACTGGAGGTGATGTCCTCGACAGAGGCATCCTTTGGTCACAGGGGTGCTTCTAGGGGTGGCGAACCCTTATGGGCTCTTGACATTCTTCCCACCCTGGACATCTGGGGATGTACTGCTTTTGTGTATCCCAGGAGAAGAAGCCCGGAGACCAGCTTAGGGAGAGAAATTGAAATTTAAATACGTAAATTTTCTTTCTCCGATGGCTGGTCTCCGGCTTCAGATACCTCCCAAAATGTATGTAGTTGCCTGCCTCTTGGCCATTTATGCCTTAAAATTTTGTTTTTGTTCCCAAGTTCTTGTAGTATTGCCACATTGGACTGCTTTAGGAAGAACTGAGGAAGACAGGAAGTGGAGGGCTGGATGTCCCTGCTGCAGAGGTCTGATTCCTGCCTACCTATCAGCATCAGGAGGTACAGCCCAGGAGTAAGGAAGCCCGGAGACCAGGAGTAAGGCAGCCCGAGACCAGTCGTCAAGAAAGAAAATTTACAGGTATTTAAATTTCGATTTCACGCTACTCCCTAAGTCTACCTCCCCATTGTCGTAACATGGCTCCTTGTTCTTGAATATCGTTTTTCTTTTTTAAAGATGCTACCCTCTTGTACCTTATTTACACCCTTGAGGTATTTTGAAAGTATCTATCATATCCCCTCTCTCTCTCTCTCTCCCCAGGGAATACATATTGAGATCCTCCAGTCTCCCCATATGACATTTGGTGTAGCCCTGCACCATTTTTTTGTCTCTCTGAACCGCTTCTACTCTATGTCCTTCTGAGATGGCCTCCGATCTGGACACAGTACTCTAGATGAGGTCTCACCAATGTTCTATACAGTGGTATCACCACCTCCTTCTTACTGCTAGAGATACTTCTCCCTATGCACCCCAGCATTCCACTGGCTCTCCTCACAGCCTTCTCACATTGTTTGGTAACCTTAGATCATCAGATATGATTACTCCCAGTTCCCTTTCCTGTTTGGTGGCCGCCAGTACCCCCCCATCATGTACTCCTCCCATGCATTTCTGTGCTTCGCTTGCATGATCTTGCACTTCTTTACATTGAATTGTAGCTGCCACACACTTGACCACTCCTCAAGCTTGCTTAGGTCCCTTCTCATTTTCTCTACCCTCCTGAAGTGTCAACCCTGTTGCAGATCTTCATGTCGCCTGCAAAGAGACACACCTTCCTCTTCCAGCCCCTCTGCCGCACTTATGAAGACATTAAAGAGGACTGGTCCAAACACTTATCCCTGCAGAACCCCACTAGTCACTCCTCTCTCTTTGGATTGAACCGCTCACCATCACCCCTATGTCCTAGCCCCTCCCGATGCATCCAACATTGTTTGCTCTGTCCACTGTCCTGTTGCAGTGTGCAGATGTTTTAGGTCTCCAGTATCTTTACCCCAAATCCTTTTCTTCTGCAGTGCTATCCAGCCCCACCACCTCAATTTCATATTGCACCCTTTGGTTCCTTTTCATCCAGTGTGTATTGCTTTACATTTCTTAGCACTGAAGCTCAACTGTCAGATCTTTGAGCAGCTCTCCAACCTGCCACAATCCTCCCTTAGTTCCCTTCCTCTGTGTCTCCCTTGCACAGATCTTTGTGTCATCTGAGAAGAGGCAGATCTTACCCATGATACCTTCACCTATGTCAAAGATGAATATATTGAAGAACACCAGTCCTAGTACTGACCCTGGGGTACCACACTTGTTACTTCCTTACTTCGAAAATTCCCATTGACTACCCCCTTTGTGTTCTGCCCCATAACCAACCCTCCACCAGTTCAGTAATTTTTCTTCCACCCCAATGTCCCTGATCTTTTTTTTCTCTTGCCTCCCAGATCAGTATGAACCAGCCCCATTGGACTCACTGTGCCTCTAGCCCTGTCATCCATCTTCCTTGGGACTTCCTCACCCTGGATGTTCCTCCCTGGCATACCCCCCTCCCGGAGAAGCCTTCGAGGGCACACCTTTCCTCCCATTGGAGTTCAACCTTGTTGTCCAGGGAGCACCAAGGTTGACGGTGCAGGGCCTGTGAGTACAGCAGGCAGCATCTTGTGGGAGCATGGCAGGCAGCATCTTATGGAGCATGGCAGGCAGCATTCTGTGGAGCATGGTAGGCAGCATCCTGCAGAGCATGGCAGGCAGCATCCTGCAGAGCATGGCAGGCAGCATCCTCTGGAGCATGGCAGGCAGCATCCGCGGAGCATGGCAGACAGCATCTCTGCGGAGCATGGCAGACAGCATCCGCGGAGCATGGCAGGCAGCATCCCTGGAGGCCAGGCAGCATCCTGCAGAGCATGGCAGGCAGCATCCTGCAGAGCATGGCAGGCAGCATCCTGCAGAGCATGGCAGGCAGCATTCCCGCGGAGCATGGCAGACAACATCCTGCAGAGCATGGCAGGCAGCATCCCATGGAGTACGACAGGCAGCATCCTGCGGAGTATGACAGGCAGCATCTCAGCGGAGCATGGCAGGCAACATCCTGCAGAGCATGGCAGGCAGCATCCTGCGGAGTACGACAGGCAGCATCCTGCAGAGCATGGCAGGCAGCATTCTGAAGTGCTTTTTTTCCTCTTTTCATCCTCTGAGATGTGGCATGCAATGATGTCATGTTGACATCTGCTACACCCCCAATCAAACCAGCTCAGGCTGCCATGCCCTGACGTCTGCCAGGGTCCAGTCAGGCACCGAGTGCATCCCACCCTCCTCCCAGAGGAGGAGAGCAGTCCACTGGATGCTCTATCCTCCTCCCTGGCCGGCTCTCTGACAGCACAGGCTCGCATCCGAAACCCTGCTCATTGGCATCATGAGCGGTAGCTCTACTCCCACGTTAGTGGGCTGGTGCCCTAATTTTGTTGATCAGCCTCTTGTGGGGACTGAGTCAAAGCCTTGCTGAAGTTTAGGTGAAATGGAAACAGAAGCACTAAGCATGTGACAGCTTTTCAACTGCATCCCCCGGTTAGGAAGGTAGTAGGCGGGAGCTATGCGATAGCTAATTGCTGTTTGATAAACTGGAGGAGGATCCTCAGATTACTTTCAGACACATATGCAGGAGTAGGGAGTGTCGAGCTGTAAGAACACAAGCAAGTGCCGTTGCTGCATTACACTTATGGAATGGGAATCACTGAAATGAGAAAGGGTGACCACGCAGCTCAGCAGGAGGTTGGTGGAATGATCGCTGTAAATGATACAGCTTATAGACAAGAGTCAGACCTGAACATGGACACTGGGTGAAAGAAAAAATACTCACCACAGTAATCTTCTTTCTTCCAAGGGTCCTTTAGCATCAGTAACTTTAGCAGTTAGCTGGCTAGGTGCAACTGCCCCAGTGGTATACCTTTAAAAGACTTTTATTTAAATAAGCATTAGGCAATAGCCAATCAAAAACAGGAGGGGGAGGAGCTGAGGAGAGCTGCCTGAAGGCTTCTGAATTTTTTCAAAGGAAAACGAGGGCACATGCCCCAAAAAGTATCAACAGGATTAAAAAACATGCAACTGTCCACAAAATGTATTTACTTATTTAGTTTTTGTTGACCAGGTAAATACACTAGACAAATTCTGCCTATTTTCAGGTGCCACCCGGGAAGGGGGGATACAGATGAATGCCAACTGACCTTGAGCCAGATTAAGCTGTTGGTGGTATTTTTAGTGAATGAGGAAATAGAAACAACAACAACAACAGGAGTTAAAACTCATCAATAAGATACTCCAAATTTGGTAAAAGATGTGATAAAGAGCCCTTCTCCAACAGGTGAACCTGGGAGGAAGGGTGGGAGCTTACTGATGCTAAAGGACCTCTAGGAAGAAAGAAGATGACTCAGTGAGTAATTTTTCTTCTTACCCCAGGAGTCCTTTAGCATCAGTAACTTTAGCAGACTACCAAGCAGTACCAATTCAATTCAATTCAATTCAACGTTATTTTTAAAAGGCTTTTCTTAAAACCAAAGCACCTGTACATTTCACCAAGTGGGAGGTGGGCAGAGAACCTACTTAGGAAAGAGGCTCTGCAGAACCACCCTGCCAAATTTGGCATCAGATCTGGTCTGCACATCCAAACTGTAGTGTTTCACAAAGGTGTGCACCGATTTCCAGGTAGTTGCTTTAATGGACATCCAGGAGGGGATGTTCATTGCTGCTGCAAGCGAGGCTGCAGTGCCCCTGGTGGAGTGGGCTCTGAGCCCCACTGGAGGTTGGTGACCAGCTTTCATAGCAGAATCTAATACAAGAGACCAACCAACGGAAAATAGTTCTGTTGGTAGCTGATCTTCCTCTGCCTACATCCCCGTAGGTGAGGAAAATGGAATGGAAGAGCCTCTGGACTGTCTAGTATGCTCTAGGTAGTAAAAGATGACTGTTTTGACATCCAAGCTGTGGGGCTTTTGCTCTCCAGGAGTGGATTTCTCAGTAAAGAAGACAGCCAGATGGACTGGTTTAAGTGGAACTCTGAAACCACCTTTGGCAGAAATGTCCTGTTTGTCCTGGAGCGCAACATTATCGTGTGACGGATTATGTCATTTGGCTCAGTGCACAGGGCCTGTAGCTCTGAAATCCTCCTGGCAGAGGTAATGGCTACCAGGAAGCTGTCTTCCAAGTTACAAACTTGATGTGAGCAGTGGATATAGGCTCGAGGTTGGTTTCATGAGCCTGTCTATGCAAAGGGAGGAACAGGCTCCCTCATTGGAGTTAGAGGTACAAGAGGCCTTTGAAAACTGTTTAAATATGGCATGGGGAAAAAGATTTTTCTTTCCCACCAAAAGGTAGGCTGAAATTGCATGGGTGTAGCTTGAGGGAAGTGATTTCAAGCCTGACGGATAAGTGTACCAGGTAATCTAGCAGCTGAGGGTCTGAAGCTGCAAGGATCTGACCTTTTGCTCTTGCACCAGAGGGAAAACCTTTCCATTTGGCTGCATAAGTCTTCTTAGTGTTAGATTTTAGCCATCCTCAGTATCTTAAGGACCTGTTCAGAGTACTGTGAGGATGGAACGCTAACTCCTCAAGAATCAAGCCTTGAGGTGAAGAGAGAGCATGTCTGATAATGCACCCTGTCTGAGGAAGGGTCAGCAGAGAGTGAGTTGGTGGCAGGTGAATGGGCCTGCTGCAGGATAGTGAGAGAAGGAAAGGGTACCAGGCTTGCCTGGGCCAAGCTGGAGCTACCAGAATTGGTGATACAGGCTGTTATCTGAATTTCAGCAATACCCTGAGTATCAGGGGAAACATAGAAACACAGAATTTGATGGCAGATAAGGACCGCTTTGGCCCACCTAGACTGCCCATTTCCTACCTAATGGATAAGCTGCAGATCCTAGTTAACCAACAGCCTACTTCCTCCTAGCCCCCACTAGAATTGCCTTATGTCTGTCCCATGCATTCTTGAATTCCCTCACTGTTTTTGACTCTACGACCTCCTCAGGGAAAGGGAGGGAATGCATATAGAAACCCCCTGACCAATTCAGGATTAAGGCATCCAGAGGAAGCATTCCTGGGACTGGGGGTCTGCAACAGTACTGAGGAAGCTGGGAGTTGAGGGAGAGGCAAACTGATCCACTTCTGGTGTGCCCTACCACCTGAACACTGTGGCTAGTACTTGTTTGTTCAGAGTTCATTCACTCTGGTCTTGACTGATGTGACTTAGAGCATCTGCCAGAGTATTGTGTTTGCCTGAGGGTGAATAGCTGAAAGGCTGACCTCAGGAGAAGGCGAGAGACCAGATTTATAGAGTCTGCAACAGAATATTCCTGATCTGGTTCACTCTGCTCATTTGTGAAAACATTGCAGTGGTGTCTGTTCGACATTGTACAGTCTGTCCTTTTACAACAGGAGCAAATGCTTTGAGAGCTAGAAAGATTGCTCTGAGTTCCAAAAGATTTATGCATAACTATGCTTTGGAGAGTCTAGGTGCCACTTACTGAGGCACTGTCCAGATGTGCTCCCATCACAGGAGGAAGGCGTCTGTGGCACTGCTCTGGTCAGAGGTCTCAGCTTTGAAAAAGTGTTGCTTTTGGAGACCAGCAAGCTATAAGGAGGCTTGTGGGTGTTATATCCTGTATCTGAACCCTGGGACCACTGCAGGCATTGAAGCCATGTGTCCCAATAGCTTGAGGAAATGTCAGAGTTACATGATTTGCTCAGGACCGCATCATATACTAAACAAGTGAGGGTTAATGATTCAAACCCAGACAAGTGCCTGCTGGCTGGTTTAGCTGTCCCTGGATGAAGGAATTTGCCACTGAGGGACAGCTTGAATTCTCACTCATGAAGGAAGGCAAATCCTTCCTGGATGCTGAGAGGGTCCTAGGTAAGACTTTGTTTAGATTTTACCAGGGGACCCGAGACTCCAGAGTGAGCCCTGAAAGGGAAATGACTCTTTGATCTGACAAGGAGACTTTGGCACTATGAGCCAATCAGCAAATTAGGTGTAGCTAGAGATGCTCAGATTCCTGAGGTGTGCTGCTAGCATTGCCAGGCACTTTGTAAAGATTCTTAAGACTGAGGAAGGCTGAAGGGCCGCAGTGAGCCCGCACCTGAGAAACTGCCAGTGAGACCTCATTAAGGGTATATGGAAAAAGGAGCCTTTAGGTCCAGGGAGGCGAGCCAGTCTCCTACTGTAAAGATTGTATGATTAGTAACAGAGTGACCATCTTGAATTTGGGTTTTAACAGCAAGTTAGGTCGCTACTCCCTGTTGTCTTTTGTGTCTTAAAATACCTGGAGTAGAGACCCTTTCCTTTTTGTGGGCCAGGACCCTCTCCACCATTTACAAAGCTAGAAGGTTTTATCTCCCACTCCAACAGTAACATCTGTATTGGGGATAGAGGCTTAGACACCTGCGTACACATGAGGTCTGCCCACCCTAATGTCAGGGCTTAGACTGTGAAACTACTGGCTAGGTAGAGGTGGCCACCTTTAGCCCCTTCTACCCTCCCTCTGAAAGCACCCCATACTGAGAGAAGAGGGTAGCTGGGAAAAGAACTTGTGCCCCTACTGCCCTCGGGAGAAATTTCTGTGGGGAGGAGGCCTTGTTGCAGTCAGATGTTCTGGAATTGAACAGTATGATTTGATCACAGGGAAAGTCCATGGCCTTAAACTGGGAGTCTGAGGGTAGACCAGTAGTTCTAAGCCAGACAAAGTGCCTCAGAGAGATGGCATAGGCTATGGCTCTGGAGGTGGCATCCTTGTTGTCCTCTGCCCTGTGGAATTAGTACTACATAGCTTTCAGGGCAGGTATGCCATATCCACCAGCTCCTTCACCATAGACCGTAGTGCCTTTTTTGTATTTGGCCAAAAAGCCATGTAGGAAAAAATGTTGACAAGCACCTGTGGTTAACTATGAAATCTATTTTCAGGAGTCCTTGTCTGGGGGTAAAGAGAACAAGGAGACCCCAGCTTTCTCACAAACTGCCTGCTGCACTAATTCACATGGCTTGTAGGTACAGACAGGCACTCAGCATTATAGATTTATATATTCATTTATCATTTCCAGACCGCTTGTAAACCTCTGCCACAGAAGTGGGTGTTTGAAGTGGTTTTGTGGTATTTTTATTTATACTTTTCATTATAGAATGGCACTACCAGTTTTTAGGAGGTGGAAGACCTTCCTCTCCCTATAATCTTTGTTATCCTAGTCCTCACCTTGGATGGACTCCTGAGAAGGGAGGTCCAGGGTGTCCAATATGTTTTGGATAAACAAAACATAGAGGGGAATCCTCCTGATAGCCGAGGAAGCTCCAAGGAGAGGGTAGTGGACACATAAGGTTCTAGGCCCTCCAAAGTTATAACAGGGTATCATAAAAATATTCATATAATCTGTATCACCTTCACAGTTTCTAGAGCGAGAACTGTGGAAGAATGTTAGCAGCCCTTGTAAGCAGGGGTATCATAAATTATTCATCAACTGGAAATTGTGTCAGACAAACCTTGTGGAGTTCTATGACTGGGTGACGTATGCCTTGACCTGGGTGACCAGTGGATGTCCTCTTTCTTGACTTCAGCAAGGCATTTGACTCTGTTCCTCATGGGGCCTGTTGGATAATCTGGGAGAAATGGGGTGGGGAACCAGATGATCAGATGAATAGGCAATTGGCTTCCAGAACCAGACCCAGAGGGTCGTGGTTGGGGGATAGTCTCATCCCCAAGGAGGGTCATTAGTGGAGTCCCTCGGGATCGGTCCTTGGGCCCTCCTGTTCAATGCCTAAATCTCTGACATAAGGAAGAGTATCAGGAGTAAGATGAGTCTCTTTATGGATGACTCAAAACTGGGGTGGTGGTGGATGGGGTGGAGGGAGGTTGGCCCTACAGGGGACCTGGAGGCTCTGGAAAGGTGGTCTAGAAAGCGGAAGCTGAGGTTCAATGCAGGGAAATGCAAGGTACTGCACCTGGGAGCCAGAAACACGGCCAAGTGTACACCCTGGTGGGGAAATGCTACAAGTCTCGTGGTAGAGAAGGACCTGGGGTTGGTGGTGGATGTCAAGATGAACAACTCGAGACTTGTAGGAGGGCAGTGGCAAAGGCCAACAGGATGCTTGGATGCATCGCTAGGAGCTCACCTCCAGAAGGAGGGAAGTGATACTCCCACTGTATAACTGCTTGGTGAGGCCAAGACCTGAGTACTGCATGCAGTTTTGGAGGCCACATTTAAAGAGGGACATTGAACTCCTGGAGAGGGTCCAGAGGAGGGCAACCAAAATGATTTGGGGCTTGGGGATAGGACCTATGGGGAGAGGCTCAAGAGTTAAATATTTACATATTGGAAGAGAGAAGGGACCAGGGGACATGATAGAGGGCTTCAGGTACATGAAGGGGATAAATAGGGGAGGAGCAATCAGGGTGCTTCAAAGGAAGGAGGGGGCAACTAGAGGGCATGGGTGGAAGCTGAAGGGGGAGATTCAGGGAGAAAGGAGGAGGAGGTGCTACTTCACTGAGAGGGTGGTGGAGCCATGGAATGTGCTGCCCAGGGGCTGGTGGAGGCAGAAACGGTGGAGGGGTTCATGAGCAGGTGGGACAGGTACAGGGAAGGGTTCTGGAAGCAGAAACCAGTGCAGCGAGAATATCCAGGACTGGGAAGGCGAAGCCAGAGAGGGAGAGGGGGCAGCAAGGTCAGCTCACAGGGTGGGGCTGACCAAACGAGCAGACACAAAAGACCGTTAGGCCTATTCTGCTGGCATTTTAGTATGTTAGTAACTGTATCACCTTCACAGTCTGCGGGAAGAGAACTGTGGAAAAGTGTATACTAGCCCCTGTAAACATAAACCCCATCTTTGTAAGGTCTGAAGGACATGTCATACTTTTGCCAAAATGTTACCTTTGCAGACAGTGCTGAATATGTTGTTTCTTTATTCTTTAAGATGCCTGTTGTTTCTATTGGCTTTCCCAGGAGGAAAAGGAGCATTTTTCTAACAGAGTTTCTTTTAGCCACTTCATAGCAGCTTGATAGAGCTTCCTTTATTCATCTTTATAGTTTTGTAATTTGCAGGAACATCATCAGCCCTTTGGAAGCTATATTTATTGGTTGGGAACTGAGGCTGCATCAGCCCCTGCTTACATATTTATTATTACTCTTAAATGGCCCCTCATCGGTAGCCTTTAATATATAATCCTCATTAGGTGTCTTTGCTATATACCAGTTTAACAAAGAGAACCCAAGTTCTGGACCACAAACAACTGAGTGCAGGTTTCTGTGAAATGCCACCAGCCAGTCCTGCCCCAGTTAAATAACTCTGTCTACTTTAAATCCTCCTTTTTTTTTGTAGTACTGGATCTATACTAGTGCCAATCTAATAGAAACCCAGTAATACCAGTCAACTGCACAGGTTTCTGTTGTAATGCCACCGCCAGTCCTGTGACAGATGAACATAGGGTGCACTTTTTATGTAGTTAAGGGATTCTTTGACCAAGCAACTGTCAAAATTTGAACCAGTTGGTTGCCTTGTGTAAAACCCATGAGGTCTGAGGTAAAATTAAGGTAAAAGTATAAGAATCTGATGGTTCCTCCAAAAATTAGGTTAAAAATGGAGGAACCTTCAAAATGAAGCACCGTGGTAAAAATAGCATTGGAAATGAACAGTCGTGGTAAAAATAAACTCAAAATAGCGGTTAAAGCAAAATAGAAAAATTAGCGAGCTAACAAAAACATAAAACTTTCACCAGCACACTAAAGAAATTGATTTATAAGGAAAACTTTACCCAGATAAGCACTAGGAGGCTCTCAACAAAGAAAGCTGAGAGGCACCTCAGGGGCAATGTTGCTCAGTCCAGCAGAGAAAAATTCTGAAGCCTTCAGGCAGCTCTCACTCAGCTCACTCCCTCCTGTTTTTTGATTGGCTATTGCCCAAAACTCATTTAAATAAAAGTCTCTTAAAGGTATACCTCAGGGCAGTTGCACCCAGCCAGCTAACTGCCAAAGTTACTGATGCTAAAGGACTCCTGAGGTAAGAATGTATAGTACTCTAAAAGAGGAGTAGTGGTGCTAAAGCTTATACTAGTGGATACTACCATTTAGGTCAGATACTGATGGCATCTGATCAGTTATCAGATCTCCTTAGATTCCATGAATGGACACATTCAGAACCAAAGAATCTGATCAGATCCTATCATATCACAACTATTCGAGGGTTGGATCCAAGAATCCAGACCTCAGATCCAGAAATCTGACTTGTCCAACCTTGGATCCACAAAATCTGACTAGGGATCCAAATAGCCGGCCTAGTCGGAGGGGTGTAAGTCTGGAAGTTGGATGGCAGGCTGTCGGTCAGAGGATGCTTGGATCCTCAGAGCACAATCCAAGCATCACTAAAGAGGAGTGATTTGCCAAAACCTAGCTAAAAGAATTGTGATGTCTGGATCGCTAAATGAATGTGCACAGTTTCCATCTCAGTAAAGGACATATGTGCTCAAGATTCACACTAGACACCAGACACACTGTGGCGCTCCTGTGGGAGGAGGTGCCACCAGGAAAAGGCAAACAGCTGGAGAAAACAACAAAACCAGCGCACGAAGCCTGAACAAATGCTTGAAAATGTATTATAAACACTGCACAAATTAGTGTAAGCAACCAGATCCCCAGCACTTTGAGGCTCTCTGCCTCTTCATTGGGAGGGGCGTACAAGTAGTCAACTCTGATGTGCTTCTAAATAGCATGTCTTTACAATGCAGTTGGTTAACAAATGGTATAATTACAGATGGATCTGCCCAACTGGTGATCAGTATAACCACAATTAAGTAGTGACTTACTAATACAGAATACATTCTACAGAGCCTCATTGTGAATCATAATCTAAACCCAGCAGAAACATACATAAACAAAAATAAAAATAGGATTAATTCATCTTTCTTGCAGTAGGAAAACAACCAGAATGATTTGAATCTGTCTTTCACCACCAAAATTCATTGTTGCAAGAAGCTGCAGTCTGGGCAAGGTTAACACAAATAAGTTAGGTTGTAAGGAAACTACTGGTGAGCTTAGAATACCTCAGTGGGAGGTTCCCTGGGACATGCCCACCCCTCTCCTGGAACTGGAGGGAGACGGAGGGACTACAGTCAGCAGAAGCTTTAAGTTCAGCAACTTCGAAAAACGCTGCAATATAAGCAAGCCTGAGGAGGAAGCTAGCAGTTGGCTGTAGTCAGCTGCTGGTCGCACTCATTCATACATTACTGTACAAGGGCCTATACATAAGAGTGCACTAACACAGTCTCTCAGTCAATGTGAGATCTGGAATAAGAACTTTAACCCCTCTCCAGTCCCACCCCTTCTCTCTCTCTCTCACTTATTCAGTTAGTCTCTGAGTGTGCCACTGTCCCAGCTGCCGTAAACATGGCTGCACAGCACACTACTGACTGCTATGACACTGTAGTTCTTGGAGCTGGCATTCAGGGCTCCTTCACTGCCTACCACCTTGCCAAAATAAGAGGAGCACACTGCTGATCGAACAGGTAGGCCAGAAGGTGGAATAGGGGTGGGGGTCAGTACCTTCTTAAAGGGACACTGTCATTTTTCGTTGAGTTTTATATCCCTCTTGAAATAAGTGCCTGCAGCCCCCTATATACTTAATCAGTGAGTGCATGTATGCTGCCAGGTTGACCTATTATGCTATTCAATATCCAATTGTAATAGTTTCATGTGTTAATCAGTTGTACTGTGACCCATTCTTACTCCATAGTCTAAAACTGCACAGCGAGCTGAGCTCAGCAAAGTGGCTGACTTGCAGAAACAAGTGTTTTATTATTATGAAATTCAGCTTTGAAAAGTCAAGCCTTGACACCAGGCATGCATTGTTTTATTTACGTATTCATTTAAGAGGTTTCACTAGGAAAGGCATACTGAGCTGGGAGCTCGTTCCAGGTGCGTCCTGGGGAAAGGGGACAAATTGTACAAGGGGCTTTGGTAGCATGAGTGCATAAATATATATATATATACATGTTGGCAAACTTTCTACAGAACATAGTAGAGCAGCACACAAATTGCAGGAATACATTGAAAAAATGGTACTGTACAAGATGTGAGAATGTGAGTAACAAGGAAACAGTCGGCAAGTAATATACAGCGTAGATAAACCAATAGAGATTAATAAACAAACATAAGAAAGAAATCATTTACAGAGCAGTTAATTCAGCTCAGGTTAAAAACATTTAAGAGATGCAAGTCCTGTCCATGATTAACTGGAGTCAGAACGTAAGTGCCTAATCACAGTGGTACCCATTTGGAAATAAGTCAGAGGAGAGCAGTTAAGGGAAATTAGGGCAATTGCAGAAGGGAAGGTGAGCCTGAGGTTTTAGAAAATATATGTAACCCCCACCCCGTCCTCCTCATCTGTTTAGGGGTCCCAATGGTATAGCAAGGGAGGGGGCACTGAATGCCTGCCTGCCTGGCACCTTCACAACAATTGGATACAAGATAGGGCTTACCTGACAGATGATGTATGGATTTTAGGCCTCCTCTTACCAGATGAATAAATTTCAGACACCACAGCATCTGTTGATCCTTGGAGCTGGGGTGGGTGGGAGGGGACTGGAACCTACTTCAGAGAAAAGGATAAAATTGGTGCACATATTAATTCATTGACCACACAGCAGTCATAATCAAGGGAACTATAAAATCATTTATTTTTGGACAGAAATGATTTTGTCCAATAAAAATGAATTAATGGAGCAGCTCCAAGGGGTGAGAGATTCAATAAAAAGACAGCAGGAAATCAGGGCTCCGTACCAGCTACAGCTAGTAGAATTGTTCTAAGCCTAAAGCATAGACCGTACTGGCTCCACAACTTTTCCTTGACAGAGATTTCTCACCTCTATTTCCACTGTACCCTTTAAGATGTCCTTTCCTCCATTGGGGAGTGCCTTACTCCTTCCTGCCACCGGGCCTAAATGGAGCCCAAGGCGATGCAGCCTAAATGCTTCCAGGGTTGCTCCAAACTGGCCTGTCTCTCCTGATGAGCCAAAACTGGTGCTACACTCCCTTTTGCTTCCAAGCCCAACCAAGGTCTGCACCAACCGAGCCTGAATGACGGCTCCCTTCTTACAATAGCCAGGTTCCCAGAGCCGTGTCCCTTTATTGATCTAACGGGCCTGCCCCAGACATGGGCACGGCAGGCCTTAAGATGAATCCCAGGACATGACCCTCCTTTTGCCTTACACCCCAGACAGCATGCCACACGGGAAAGGCTCTCCGAACCTGCCACCTCCGAAAGCCTTGCTGTAGCCCTGCCACCACCGCAGCAGCCCCACTGCCTAGACTCCATTCCCATTTTCTGGGTACCAGGACCACTTGCCTTTGATTACATTCCAGCCTTCCTGCATCTTCTACATTCCTCCAAAGCTGTAGATGGAACTGAATCCTAAGCCCCAACAGTCGCCAAGCTCCTGCAGACCTCCTCGAAACCTCCCTGTGTTGCACCAACGCTGTCAGCCAACATCTCTGGGGCTAGACGGTTTTAAGCCCCTGGCCATACTGCCCCTACCATGCCCACCGTCTCTTCATCTCTCTCCTGCCCAGCCCAAAGTCCAGGGCTTAACATTGGTGAACCCTGCCTCTGGTGGCAGTAATAGGAATCACCTCCTAGGCTAATTAAAAAGGGCCTTGGAAAAGAGGGGCCTAGAAAGCCAGAGATAGTAAGCCCACCCCAAGGGGTGGTTTACATACTAGCTGACATTGTCTAAAGTTTGTCAGACTCATACGTGGATAAGTTCACTGGTGCTTCAGCACCATGTGGCCACTGTGAATGTGCATTGGCATTGGGTGGCCAGGAATAAGAGCGTTCACCGCACACTTGATTAACACATAAAATTATTACAATTGGCTATTGAATGGCATAAGTCAATCTGACAGAATACATGCATTCACTAGGCATACAGAGGTTTGCAGGCCCTTATTTCAAAATGCAATATAAAAGTCAGTCGAAAGCTGACAGTGTCCCTGTCTCCTAAAGCACCAATTTGCTAAAAAGATCAACAGACTGCGGAAGGCATGTTAACAACTGACTCCTATCAGAATAAAGCAGCTGCAGTAGAAAGTGTGTGCTGTGTGAGGTGGTGGGGTTAGTCCCACTCTAAAATTCGGCCTCATTAAATTATCTCATCCTGACCCCTGTTCGGGAGCAATAAAAACATTTTATGAACTGAGCCCTCAGCTCATAGGTCTAGAACCTCCCTGCTGTACACTGATAGGTTGTGTTTTATGCTGGGAATGCTGAATACATGTTAAAAGACTACAAGTGAATAAATTCTGTGTGCCCTGAAGCATAGACTGTAGCCATTCCACATGAGCAGGGATGCCTCAGCTCATTCAACCCCAGCCTGGACTCTGCCCTCTGTCTCACATGTCCACAACACTGTACTGCATAGTTCCAATGAGTGCATGCTGAACTGCTGACTAAGTTACTGTAACTGCTGTGTTGGTATTCCTTCTATGTATTGACATGTGAGGCAGTAGTCACTGGGCACGGGCAAAGTCCTCTAAAAGCTACTACTGGCTGAAAGTTAAAAGCAGAGATTTGTAACCATGTATTAGACTCCATTAACAGCAAGATGTACACACCTAGAGAGAGCCACGTACTGAAGAACCAAGAAGTTTTCAGAGGTTGGGATAGTCATGTCTCAGATGCCAGACTCACTATGTTAGAATGCGCCGCCTAAACCCACTGTGCACGTGCAAGGCAGGTGTATGCATGCAGACCATAGAGAGTCTATTTTAACTAAAGTGCTAGCCATGTGACTTTTAATCTGGGCCTGATGTAGAGATCATGCCGTCTTGGATTAGGGTGATGAGAATTCTTAGGCATAGTATGACCCTCCACTAAAAAAAAGGGGCCAGTAGGGATTCTCAGTCTCTGTCCTAGTCCAGTATTGCCTACGGCCTTTATCCCTACATGGAACCAATGAGAGATGACACTCAAGTTTTATAACAGAATCTTTCTATCGCCTAGTTCCATGGTGCCGCAGAGTGCATTGCACTCTTTTCCCCATGCAGATGTTTTTCCACCCTGTGGCAGGATGGGCACTGTATCAGCCCCTGCTCCCATCCACCACAGCCATCTCAAACCGTCTCCAACATTGGGAGTTGCTTCCTCCATGGATTACTCCTCCCATGGCAGGGCCAGGAGGAGGGCCATCCTCTCCTCCAGTCACTCATCCAGAAGTGCCCTGGACCTGAAGTGGTAGAATGGGCTTGCAGCCAGACGGACAGGACTTCATGAAGCCCATCCAACAAGTTTTCCTCCTTCCTTTTCACCCCTGGTGAACCACAAGTGTGCAATGAGCGTACTGGGCAATATAGTGCTGCTGAAACAGCGATGAAGTATTGTACAGGACAAAGGCTGAAAAGGAACTACAACAACAGGGGTTTCTTAGCGGAGGTAATAACCACTAACCCTGTTGCTGTAGTGTTACATGGTGGAGTGTCTAGTATGTGGACAGTGTGCTGCCTGGCTGAGCTGCTCCTGTGGTGGAGTGGCTAGAGCACCAGCACCCAGTGGTGTTGGTGACCTGGGCTGTGGTTCGATTCTCCCCAGGTCTCTTTGTGTTAAGGCTTTTTTTTTTTTTAAAGTTTTCCTGCACCCAACTTGCACCCCATCCTGTAAGTCCACACCCTCTCAGAGTTAGTTCTCTTAATTCCAGGTGGTGCGGGCAACCTCCACCCGGTTGGGGAGTGTGCGGCACAGCCCCCTGCAAAAAAAAAACAAAGAAACCGTTAGTTGTGCTAACAGTATGCACTGTTTGTTATCAGTTGGCATGTTGTTCTGACGTTATTTTGCGGCATTGTTGGTATGTATGGTTTTGCCCAGTACATTATGACTTTCGTCAGAATGACAGATCGCTAGAAGTAGCTCCACCTCCACGGTGATGCTCCCAGTACTCTAAATGGGGGTCTTCCGCCTAGATGTGACTCAGCCACACCTCCCCTGCATTCCTCCAGGTGGCAGTTGAGCAGTGGTCCACAGAACCCTCTCCAAGAGGGAAGAGAGCTGTCCTATGGATACTCAATCCTCCCACCCCTGACTGACCACCGCAATCTGAGTCCATTCCCGAACTCAAGTCACCAGCATGGCAAGGGGTACAGCACTTACATCACCTCAGCCTCCCCACCACTGGGCTGACTTGAGTGCATTACACCTCTAGTTTAGGTGACCCAGGTTAGTGTCTGATCCTGACACCCTCACCCTGGGCTGGAGGAGCCTTGGCGATGTTGTGCAGACCACATTAAAAGACTCTGGTGGGGGAGAGGGCATTAACTTCTACACAACACAAATGCCTCAAGGGTATCTGGGGTGGGTATAGGATACTGTTGGTGACCACACAATGCCCTGTCTCCACAGGGCTGGCACAGCAGCGAAGATGAAGAGGCCTGTGGCCAGCCCATCTGCGCAGTGGTTGGATTTCCTCATGCATGCTGGTGACCCTGATTCAGGAGCAGACCCAGGAGTCAGAGGGCCGGCCGGGGAGGATGTCTGAGCATCTGATGGACTGCTCAGCTCCTCTGGGGAGGGGGGCACACTGGCTCGGGTGGCCTGACCTCTGGGGACAGCCAGAGGTATTGCAGCCCTGATGCCTGCACCAAAGAGGAGAGAGTGTGATGGATGCCGCATAAGCTGTGGCGCTGTGGCACATCATGCTTTGGGAGGGTGTACATAGAAAATGCCTCTTCCGGCATGACACCAACATGAGGGCTCAATAGTGGGTCCTCACCTGCCTGCAGCTGCAGTAGTGCCTCGGATCCCGATGACGATTTGATCCCTCAGGGAGGGGGTTAGGGGAGCCCCACCATGTCCCCACCTGGGGGATAAGCACAGCTCCATGGGGAGTCCTTGGCAGGAAGAGGCAGTTGAGGTAAAGCAGTTGGGTGACAGTGCTGGGTTTGGGGGGTAAAACAGAAGATAAACTAAAAAAAAAAAGATGAAAAGGCCTGAATGGAGGAGGATTCTTTTATTTATGTATAGGATGGTGCAGATAAGTTCAGAGCCACTCAGACACCTTTGCCATTTTCCAGAAAGAAACCATCAGAACTTTTTCCATGTTCTGATGAGGTTCTGATCATTCTGAAACATTGGTTTGGAGTTCCATACTCCTCCAGCAGGTATTCATCTCATAAGAAGGCTGTGGTGGTAAAAGACCGAAAAGGAGGCTTGAATGTAGGGTAGTGCAGTACCCTCCAACTTGCTTTTACTGTAGATTCCTTTCCTTTGCTGACAACAGCTTAAACTAAAAGGTACTGATAATGCTAGGATACCTATTAAACCTGTTATAGCTTATCAGAACCTTTCGTGGTTCTACCATCCCCATTTCTGTATTCATACTTTCCCCCCAGGATGCAGCCCCAGAGATTTTGTATGTTAGTTACAAGGGGAGCCTCAGGGACGACAGAGTCAACATTGTAAGATTCATTACAGACATCAGACAGCAGACACGTATGAAATGGAAAATGAGTGAGCTGGCAGTGCTTGAAAGAGAAGAAAACTCATGCATAATTTGTATCAGTGCATTTCAGATTGCATGCTGCTGCTGAACAGTGTACAGAAACAGTTATTTTATGTTCAGCAATGAGATTTCTAGCCTCCCTCCCACCTCCCCCACAGAGGATTGAAGTGCATTTCATGTGGGATGGCCCTCCTACAGGAATATCCTATCAGGCACCTGGTTGGTCACACTTTTTTTTTCCTCCATACTTGCTATTTATGCTCCTTCAGCACCGTGATTTGCCCCTTCCCTCAGGGACTCCCAAGGTGATCCACTGGGCTCTGCCAGGCATCTCAGGGCCACTTCAGAGGACCAGACCCCCAACCACGGAAAACCTCCTGGGCAGAGTAGGAGGGAGACCCTGGTCGTCATCCCCCAGCCAGTTTTCCATCCTGTCAGGTGGTCCAACTGAGGCACCCCCAGAGCCTGGTCATGTGGTTGAGGCACCAGGGCCCATCTCCAGGTGCAGAAGTGTTTTTTTTAAATTTTTGGTCCCTCTACCCTTAGACGATGGCACGCCAAATGTACCACCACTCCGAACCTTGGCCGACGCTCTCTCCCTCTGCATTCTGCGATCCTGAATTACACCTCCACCTGTGGTTGCCCAGATGGTGGCATTGCAATGGAACAGCAGCCCACTCTCCCCAGAAGAAAGGGAGCAGCCCTCTGGGCACATGATCCTCCTCCCCAGCAGGCCCTCCAGCAAACCAGGCTCACTACCGAACACGGGTCGCTGGCATTGAAAGTGGTAGCTCTATCACTGCACCAGTGAGCTGGCTTTTTTCTGTGGCTTGGCCCTTCTGCAGGAATGGCCCACCACAGGCCTGGCAAGTCACACTCCTCTTCTCTCGGGATGGCCCTGCCTACAGGAGCAGCTTATCACAGGCCTGGCAGGTCACACTCTTTCATGAGCAAAGTTCAACATTAGATCTTCTCTCCTTTCTTTGGGACAATGTTTTAAAGCTCATGTCAGCATAAAACCTCACTGCTGCCTGCCTATCTTAAAAGCTCATTAGGCTGGCCCCAGCAGGCTAGGGCACTGCTGTGTTGTGCTGCTATTCAGGATCTCACACTCAAGCTGGCTGGGGGCAGGTGTGCTGTTTAAGAGAGGTGCTTGGTGTCTCAAACCCACTCCTGGGGTTAGGCCCACTGAGCTCACAGTGCCCACCCTTAGTGCAATCCATGACAGGGGGACAGGGATACCCTCCTTGTCCTTTAGAATGCTCACTGAGGTCATGACTGCACTCTCTGCCACGAGGATCCAGGAGTCCCTCTAGCTCTGGATAAGGGCACAATATCAGTGAATCTTGTGGCCAAATATGAACCCCTTTTCTTGGCTATTACACACGGAGGAAGACATAGGTATCACACTCTTCAGGGTAGCAGCTAAAAACTGATTTGGCCTTCTCCTACAGGACATGCAACAGCCTGGTTCAAAATCTTGTAGACTCTGGTATTCTCCTATCCTTCTGGATCCCTTACAGATCCTTCTCTCAGTTTGGTTGCTTATGGTGGCCCTCTGGCAATAACAGTTTTCACAAATTATTAATAAACCTTCTACAGTCACACATACAATATAAGAACTCTCACACAGGCAGAATTTCTTTAGAAAACAAAAGTTTTACCAACATACTTAAATAAATACAAGTACAACTAAAAAGAAAATATTAATTTGGGTTACAGTAGACAGGAAAAGAAAATGGAAAATGTACAATGAAACACACAAAGACTGTTAGCTAATCTACCTGAGGCATGAAGATTTCAAAGTCCAGAGAATCACTGGTTTGCAAAATATTGCAATCTTTCTATAGCAGCCTTTGGCTCTTAGGCAGTCTCTGTGCTGACAGGTGCTCTCTGTGCTCAGGAGAAGAGAATCCAAACAGAATGGCAAATGGCCCTAAGTGTCTGTGCTGGACAGTTATATAGAAGACCCCCAGTCTGTGAATAAAGGCTGGCCCTTCCACTTTAGGCCACCAGGTGTCTCTCTTGCATTCTTCCAATGTCTTGGCACTTAAAAATGTCAGTATGACTGTGGAACCTTTTCTGTTACCTCTTATCTAAGACCATTTCCTTTTGATCTTAAGGGTATACAACAGTGGAAATAGCTTCTCTCATCCTGGGATTTTGAACTGGCTTAATTTAGTTATAAGAAAGATCCTGTAAGTTACATGAATATACAAGCTGATTTTATAACTTCTGTTTCCCTTGGCCAGTTAACATTAGAGGAATACTTTGATCATGTATCCACACACTTTTGACAAGAACTTGTCAGATTCCTGCTAGCAAGGCTGACCTTGTAGGTCAGAGGAAGGTAAAACCCTTTTAAAAAAACAATCTTTCTCTATGTGCCCTTGCTGACACTGGTATGTACATATATGTAGGATTCATTAAACAAACATATATACAGCAGAATAATATCTACACATAAGGGCTAGCAGCCAGGCAGCTCACCACACTTGGCTTACGGGAGAGGAAAACCTGGGAATTATTGAGGGAGGGGATTGACCAAAAAACTATAAATGGATATTAACCTCCTGAGGCTTTCCAAACCATTCTTAAAGCAGCAATAGATACATGGAAACATAGACTTTGACGGCAGATAAGGACTGCTTGGCCCACCTAGTCTGCCCATTTTCCTACCTACAGGATAGGCCATAGATCCTAGTTAACCAACAGCCTGTTTCTTCCTACCCCCCACAAGAATGGCCTAATGTCTGTCCCAAGCATTCTTTACTTCTCCCACAGTTTTAGACCCCACAACCTCCTCAGGAAGGCTGTTCCATGCATCCACTACCCTCTCTGTGAAAAAAATACTTCCTCACATTGCCCCTGAACCGTCCCTCTATCTTTAAATTGTGTCCCTTATTCTTGCATGTCTCTTTTCTGAAAGAAGCTACCCTCTTGGACTTTGTTGATTCCACTGAGGTACTTAAAAGTTTCTATCATGTCCCCCACTCCCTCCTTTCCTCAAGGGTATACATATTAATCTCCTTGAGTCTCTCCTTGTCAGGCTTCTCTTGCAGACCCTGCACCATTTTAGTTGCCCTCCTCTGGACTGCCTCTATCCTGTCTATGTCTTTGTGGAGATGGGGTCTCTAGAACTGGATGCAGTACTCCAGATGGGATCTCACCAAATGCCTGTACAGAGGGATAACAACTTCCTGTTTTCTGCTGGTGATGCCTCTCCTATGCATCCCAGTATATCCCCAGCCTCCCTACTGCCTTCTCACATTGCTTGCTAACCTTAAGGTCATCTGATATGATTACCCCAGGTCCCTTTCCTTTTTGTTGTTGTTACTACCTCCCGCCTCATTGTGTAATCTTCCCTGGTTCCTGTTTCCCAGGTGCATTATTTTGCACTTCTTTACATTGAATCCTAGCTGCCATACTTCTGACCATTCCTCCAACCTTGCCAAGTCCCTTCTCATCATTTCCATGCCTCCTTGTGTATCAACCCTGTTGCAGATCTTTGTGTCATCTGCAAAGAGGCATATTTTCCTTCCAGTCCCTCTGCAATGTCACTTATAAAGACATTAAAAGGACTGGACCCAGTACTGAACCCTGTGGTACCCTACTAGTAACCCCTCTTCCTTCAGAGTGGAGTCCATTTACAATTACCTTCTGTGTCCTGTTGTCCAGCCAGTGTTTCACCCAGGCTACCACCCTGGGACCACTCCCAGACTGATTAATTTGACTATTAATCTTTTGTGGGACTGTGTCAAATGCCTTGCTAAAGTCTAGGTAGGCCATGTCCACAGCCTCTTCCTGATCTACTACTTTGGTCACCCAGTCAAAGAAATCTATTAGATTCATCTGACATGACCTTTCCACTGTGAACCCATGCTGCCTTGGGTCCTGTGCCCACTGGCCTCTAGGTACTCAACAATTCTTTCCTTCAGAAGTGACTCCATCACTTTCCCTACCACAGAGGTCAAACTGACAGGTCTGTAGTTTCCTGTCTCTGTCTTGGTCCCACTTTGTGAAAGGGAATCACATCCATCTTCCTCCAGTCTTTGGGTACCACACCATCCTCCCATGATTTGTTAAAAGAGTAGTTAGTGGTTTCACTAGTCCCCCTTAATTCTTTTAGAATTCTGGGTGAATTCCATCAGGCCCCATTGCTTTGTCCACCTTCAGTTTTAGGAGTTCTTGCAGAACCCTTTCTTCTGTGAAAGGACTGGGATCAACCTCTATCAAGAGTGCTTCTGTTAATTGAATTAGGCACTACCCTCCTCTTTGTGAATACTGAGCAGAAATATTCATTCAGTATCCCTACCTTTTCACTGTCCCCTTTGCCCACCCACTGTTCATCTATTCAGCCTCACTATCCCTCCCTTTGTCTTTCTATGCTTTCCGATATACCTATAAAAGATTTTATCCCCTTCTTAACCGAGTTCGCTATCTTTTCCTCAGTTTGGGCCTTTGCTATTCTGACTTCCCTCCCTGCTTCCTTTTGCCTTAACTGGTACAGCTCTCTGTCCTGCTCCTTCTGTGTTTCCTTATACTTCCTGAATGCTGTCTTTTCTTCTTGACTTTCCCAGCCACCTCTTTTGAGAACCACAGTGGCTTTTTCTTTCATTTTGATTTGTTTATTTGCTTCACACAAAGGCTTGTTGCCTCTGTGATGGCAGTTTTGATGATTCCCCATTGTTGCTCCACCCTCCTTCTAGCCTGTTTGCTAGTGCTTTTCTGAGGCACTCTCCCATCTTGCCAAAGTCAGCCCTCCTGAAGTCCAGTACCCTCACTTTTGTATGGCTTGACTCTGTAGCTGAGTTTAATGTGAACCACACTGTTTGATGGCCACTTGTTCCCAGATGGCAACCCACTTCTAGATCTGAAATCCTCTCACTGCCCCCATTTGAGAGTACGAGGTCTAAGCTTGCTCCCTCATGAGTGAGTTCCAAAACTAGCTGTCTGAGGCCTACCACCTGTAGGGCATTGAGAATGGCTCTGCTCTTGGATGTGGCTGCAGCAAATGTGCTCCAGTTAACATCTGGCATATTCAGGTTTCCCATCAACAGTATCTCCCCTTCTGTACCATCCTAAGAATGCCTTCAATCATATCCTTGACCATTCCCTCCCTGACATGGGGGTCTGTACACAACCCCTGTGCAGATTGTGGTGCCTTTCCAGTCTCCAGGGTGACCCACAGTGCCTCCTCTCCTCCCTGTTTACTCTTTTGTTCAGTTGCTTTTATCCCTTCCTTACATAGAGCTCCCTCCCCTCTTCTCCCCTGCCTGTCTCTCCTGTAGGTTATGTACCCGGCAAGTTAACATCCCAGTTATGGTTCTCTGTGTACCATGTTTCTGTGACTGCTACGATGTCCAGGCATTCCTCTTCCATCAAGACCACCAGTTCAGGGAGCTTGTTGTCCAGACTGGGGATTGGTACTCATTACCTCCATTTTCTGATGGCCTTACTTCTTTTGCCCCATCCCTGTCCTTCTTGCCTTTGTCACTTTCCCCATTTACCCTGACCTTCTCTCTATCGACACCTCTATGTTGGTGTTTCCACACTTACTACTATGATTTTTGGGGGCTAGGATTTCCTGCTCCTTTCCAGTGCTCCCCTTGGCTAGTTTAAATGCTTGCCAATGAAGCATTTAAACATATCCTCTAGGATCCTGGTTCCCTCCTGGACAGATGCAGCCCATCATGCCAGTATAGGCTTGCATCACTGCAGGTGGACTCCCAGTCCCAATGAAGCCAAATCCCTGAGCTCTGCACTAGTTTTTCAACCACTGATTTAATCCCATGGTGCAGAACACCCAGCTTCTCCTACGCCATAGATGGGAGCACCTCCGAGAAGGATACCGTGTGCTACTTGTCTCAAGGTCCCTCCCAATTCCACAAACTCTTCCCCGACTGCTCTAATCCCTTTCTTAGCCAGGTCATTTGTCCCTAGGTGGACAATGACATACAGCTCCCTCCCCTGTGCAGCTGCTCTGGCAATCCTGAGGATTCACTACCTGTCCCTCCAAGCCATGGTGCCATGGTGCATGGTTACCTCCTCTCCCTTCCTCCCCAGTTCTACCTTCCTAACAATGGAGTCCCCCACCAGGAGTTGTTTCCTTCCCTGTGGGGTCCCATGCCACCCTCTTGTGGGTCTCCTTTGTGGAGGTTCACAGCATCCTCCTTGGTCTCCACTGTGGGTGCCACCACACTTTGTCAGAACGGATTAGGAATTGGGAGAAGTACAACTGAGGGATGCATCTCTTTTCCACCACTCTCACCCTCCCTGAGCCCACTGTGGTCCAACCGCCTCTTTCTTGGCAACCTCTGAGGCAACAGCAGTGGCATTGGTGGTCCCTGGATGGAAAAGGAGGTTCCACAAATCCTGGCCAACTCAGCCTGGAGATGAGCAACCCTTCCTCAGCCCAGAGAGGTGTCTGCAGATGGGACAACACTGCATCCTCCAGAATGTTTCCGGAAGACTGCTGCTCCACAGCTACTGCACTGCACCACTCCCATCATGTCTTATTTCTGGCCCCTTAACTGTTGTTTGGAATCCTTACTCTTTATTCTGTTTTTTTCCTTCTCTCACTACTTACTTTCTGCCTCTGTGCCCTTTAAGCTCCTGATTGTCCTGTTCTGAGGCAGAAGATCCTATATTTCTCAGTAGACCCTTACTTGCTAAGAGGCAGCCTCCAGCAGCTAGAGGGAGCCAGAGAGCTACTCTTGCCCTTCTAGGATGGTGGGTCTTTGGTGGCTCTGTGATCACTCACTTCCTGCTCCCAAACAGGAAGTACCTGTTGTCAGTCAAATCCTGTGCCTATAAAAGTAGAACTGCTTTTCGGTGGGGCAATATAGTCCCAGTAGAGAAGTCCAGTCACACAGCACTCTTTCCTCCTGGTGTCTTCTGCCAAGCTTCTAGCAGAATCTTTTAAGGCAGTCTTTAAATTTAGTTTCCTTCTAGCTAAGCCACTCTCCTACTTAGTAGATCTTTCTACAAGTAATTTAAACTGCCCAGCTATCAAGCCCTTTCAGTCACCTGAGATTTACACCTAGATAACTGTTCAGACAACCATTCAGTTCAGTTAACTCAGACAAACACATAATTTGTTTTTGTTTTGTTTGTTAGTTTGTTTTTTACCCTAAATTAAAGGTCCCAGTACGAGAGTTCTACTTCTTAGTGCCAGTAGAGAAGTCCAGTCACACGGCACTCCTTCCTCCTGGTGTCTTCTGCCAAAACTGGGCAAAAATGTGACCCTACTATTTTTTCATTATAAAAAGATTCCAGGCACGCTCCAGTTTTATGTGGTGGTAGAATGTTCTAGTTCCATCATAATTTGAGTATTTTAGAAAATATTTTTTTATTTTTTTCTCAAGAAAAAGATAACCACCACATTTAGCTTAGAAATAGCACTGCAAGGCCGTCCCAGTGGTGTTGAGGGATGAGGCGCTGGAGGCTCACCTCATGCTACGCCAGCGACCCAGGTTCTGGAACAACCTTGGGTTGTTGAGGAGCCACCGTGGGGGTGAGAGAGGGGAGCGATTGAGTAGCTGCTAGGCAGCTGTCCCTCCCTGGGTGGTTGCTCACCCCCATGCAGTTCCACTCCTCAGGATGGAGGTTCAGTTGGAAGCATAGGTGGGAGGGGTGGCAGCGATAGTCAAGGGTGGAGTGGAAGGTCCAAGACAGTACCTGGCGTATGCTCCACATAGGCGCATGTACGTGTCAAGGTCTCAGGTCTGGGAAGAAAATGGGAATGAAAAACAGAAAAAAAAAGAAACAGCACTGCAAACCTAGCAATGGTTAAGGCTGCAAAAATAAAAAAAACAATCATGGTGCACAGCACGGGAGGTACTTAGAAACGAGATTTGACAGGAACACTAATATTTCTATTATTATAGCTGGATTTTCAAAGCCATTGAAAATCCCATAGCTGTAGGAAATATTTAGCACAAGTGGGTTGTCACTACAGAGCCACCATTTTTTCTGCAGCTACAGTATTCTCAAAGTGCAGCCAGTTTATGACTGGCTTCACAATTTACTGTAGTTTGCAGCTGTGTTTTCCCTTATTGCTCCTTATAGTAAAAACCTACAGCTCTAAAAAGAAAAGATTGGGTGCTCAACCTAAACAAACCTTGGTCAAGGCTCCATATATTAATAATAAGTTTTTGCATGAGAAAGGTCAGTAATAGATACTAGGTCTCGAGAATAGGCACACCACAATCCAGTTCAACTCAGTTATATTCTTTTTCTTATTTCAGAAAAGTATTTTTATATTGGTGCCTATACAAAAATCATCTTTATCACAAGAATATAAATACATTACATCATCACATATAAATATATTCTGATGGTAAAAAGACATATAAAAGACCTAACCTAGTACCCATAAGCAAGCCAGCCGCCACTAAAAACCCAGTGCCTCGGCTCACGCCTTCCTCAGCGGGTGTGGTTTTGAACATATATTCCTTATGGTCTGTTTTACATCTTTTATCATCATAAAATAATTGAGTTTAACTTGGTTGTGGTGTGCCTATTGCTCCAGACCTGGTACTCATTGCTCACCTTCTCATACAAAGGAAGTTGTAGCCCTGCAGCTGCAGAAAATGTACGGCCGGTGGGACTAGGCGTACATCCTCCGCAGCCATGGGGACTGAAAATACAAATCTCAGCAGCTGCAGATTTCGTCTGCAACTAGAGTTGCAGAGTGGACTTAGTCTCAGAACGTTTTGAAAATCCAGCACTAGGTTTTTGAAATAAAAACCTTTAATCATTGCACTGCTGCTTCAACTTAATACAAATGTTAGACTGTGTACTAATATTGTTACCCAACAAAACAGGCTAGTGATGTCACCCATAAGGATTGCATGGGGGCTGCAAATTGTGATGGGCAAAATGAAGGCGAAGGGATGTGTGAATTCTGTTGTTATTGTTTATCCATGCTGTATGTTAATACCACCGCCGAGACTACTCTTACACTTGAAAGAATGGTCTCACACACATTCTTAGTGTATGAGAACCGCAAACCAAAGATGAGCTGCCTGATACCCCAGGAATGTGAGACCACTCCTTACAACTGTAAACATGGTCTCAGTGATAGCATTAATATATTACTGATCGAGCTTGATCAATAATATATAACTTTTTTTAAACCGTACCTGAACATTTGGAGGGAGGACGATTCAGAGGAAACGTGAGGAAGAATTTCTTACAGAACGGGTGGAGGACAAGTGGAACACCCTGCCAGAGGAAGTGGTGGGGCTGAAACAATCACAGGATTTAAGAATGCATGGATAGGCATAAAGAAATTCTGGAGGTCAGGGTAAGGGGCAACAGACTCTAGGAAAACATAAACGGAACTTACAAGTTCAAATGGGCAGACTGGTGGGTCATAGGCCCTTATCTGCCGACACTGTCTATGTATCTATGTATGCAGATGTCTAGGGCATGTGTGTGAGACACTCTTCCAGAATGAGAGTGTCTCACATGCAGAAGAAGGAGTGCTCCATTGATTGGCTGTGCTCCCCGATCTATAAAGCTGATCAGTAACTCTGACCAATTGGAATCCACTTGTATTTCTTTAAGAAGCTGCAGTGAGGGCAGCAATGAAGTTGGGGCAAATTAGCAGACTAGCTCTCCAGACGAGGCTAGGAAGAAGAGTTTACCAGAATACGCAATCCTATTGTGCCACTCCAGCATCCCAAAGTCCTGCTTATTAACCAGCCCAAGATAGCTAACAGAGCAGTAATTCAGCTTAAATGCTTTTTAAATCCTTCTTAAATGCAATTAGTTTATATTCTTACCACTGAACACTGAAATGTGTTAGGAATATAACATATTAGGTTTAGAAGGGAATTAGCTTTAATTTAAAAACCTGAAAATGATTCTGTTCACTTCACAGGGCAGGAAGTGTAGTCCAGTGGAATAATAATGGAACTCTGTATTAGGTGACCCAGCTTCTAATCCCAGCACAGGTACTGAATTGACTCTGTGTGTGACCTTGAGCAGATGACCTGACCTCCATGTGCTTCAATCCTTCCCAGCTGTTAAATCAGTTAAAAGCAGGACTCCACTGAAAATGAGATGCTGCATCTCAGCTGGACTACCATGACTAAAAAACTGTAAAATACAAAAAGGACAGGCCCATCACACTTAAGCTTATCATACTTTTCTGAAATTCCTGTGTAACCCCAGGCCACTTATTTAACTAGTGTGCACACACCCCATTTTTGTAACCCCAGGCCACTTTTTAACTAGTGTGCACACACCCCATTTTTGTAATGTTCACCAAGCTAAATATCTGGAAACCCTGGTACCCTTATTCTGGCATATCAATTTACTAATTTACTTTACAAAAGGTAGGTACCACCTTGGCATTAGGATGTATACCCGCTCGCTTTCTAGAGGAAGAGAGGGGTGAGGGTACAGAAACATACAACATGAACCCTGTGTAAATAACACAACCCAGGTCCTGGGTGGAGGCTGCCAGGCATATGCTTGATCTAATCTGCTGAGGGGGCCCCAGTAAATCCACACAACTAGAAGCAATAATCAGAATGTCCATAACAGTGACTGGGATTGTGCAGTATGGCTTTATTCAACAGATGGCAAGTAAAGCTGAAGTGGATCCTCAAGGGTTGGTCCAGGCTGGACAGGTACAAATTCAAGAACTCTCCTTGCATGCAGTACAGTTCATGAATGACAGAAACATTTTCTTCCCAAATTCCAAAAGTGCATCTGTGGACACCTGGCCACGCACATGAACATTTCTTCTCCCATGAGTGTTATTTAGTGAATCTAAGCCACACACTCAGAACTCTTCTCAGACATAGGTGCAATAAGTGAAAACTCAGCCACACCTGAACCTGCAACTTGGCCACTTGCTCAGGTAAAAATACTGGTGCCCTTTATGAACTAGGAAGCCCTGCCTTGTAAGCTGTGAGATGAGCTCCTCCTACTCTTGGCCCCAACTGACAGTCTCTGCCATTCTTCAGGGTTACACCATTGAAACCCCATTCCCCACTGAAATGCTAGAGGTCCCATACTTTACTTGTCACAACACTGGGGTGACACAGAGAAAATAAACTGCACTCACTGGGGTCCACAGTTTAACTTTCTTCACTCACACTGGTGAGACTAGGGTCACTGACAGGTGCGATCCAGCCTTATCTATGGGAACACTCACCCCAGACTATCCACTCCCTAAGAACATGTGGAGATCTAGTCTCCTTTCAGTATTCACAGAACTTGTTCCATCCACTGGGCATGGAACAACCAAAAAAAAAACAGGAAAGGCATTCTTCTGGGCAGTCGGTCCACACAGTCTATTTCTGGTCCTATACCAAGGCAGCTGAAAACACCTCAGAACATTCAGGGATTGCCCATTGAGTCCACAGAGAACAAGCAGATCCTTCCACTTCACTGGGAGTAGAAATCAGGAAATCCTGCTGTAGCCTTTGTCTTCACCACTTCAACTGGAAGCTGGAAATGACACACGACTAGGGTGAGAACTCCTGTGCCCTCTGTCAGAGTCCACTGGCAGTCCTTCTGCCACTCTCACCTCCTCACTCCACAACAGAGTGAACCAAACTATAGGCTACACTGAGAATTTAAGCTCCACAGAGCAGCTATCCACAGAGTGTGGCTTATGCTGCTGCGAGAGTTCTATGACCTAATCATTCCTCTCTCAGGCTAGCTGAGTAAACAATGATGTCATTATGTAAGGAGCCCTTAACGAGCTCCCTACCAGCTGCCTGCTACCTCCCTAACAATAATACTGATAGGATTCTAGTAACCCCAGGGATTGGGTGGTTACACTCGCCCCATGCCAGGTAAATGACAAGCCATCCTTCCTTTGATGCCACCTCCAGGAAGGGGTTGGTCAAGTCCTCCCTACCCTGTGCCAGGCACAGGCAGATGATACCCAAAGATAGAGGCCCACTGAAGAAACTTCAGTTCCTATCCTACTACTGTACTATCCATGGCTCCTCAGTGGCTCCAAGAAGCTGCCTGAAGCATGTCCTACCAGACAGCATTGGTGATCCCTATATCCGGAATCAGGACCACCAACCTGCCTTCCCTCAACCTCTAGGGAAACTGTCTGATCTATGCTACCTACCATGTGCCCAAACCCAAAATCCAAAACCATTTTACACCTCACGCCTGTAAAACGAAAAAGGTAAGACATTGCACTAAACAGTTACACAAGCCTAACAATTCTACATGTAACCCTAGGTAGGCGTTATCCCAAGGGCACACCCCTGCCTGCGTGGCTAGTTGCAGTTAAGGGCCTGAGTACTGAAACGGGTGCCTCCACTGGAGGACAGGGTTGTTAGTAACAAGGCTAACCTAGGTACAGCCCTCCGGGGACACTGTAACTTTCCCCTAGTGGCCTACACAATATGCAACAAAAACTTCACAGTTGTCCCTATTCAGCATACAATCCTCTATACTGTTTGCACTTACTACTTAGGGCTGGTTCCACCAGTTCGACACTAGAGACCCCTGTAAAACAAGGTTAGGCGCAGAAAATAACAGTACAGTGCTTTTGGTACAAACTGGGACCACAGTGAGATTAAATGCAAAAACAGATCTGATTTATTCAGGGAATTGAACAAGGGAGGGGTGTAATCAGGTTGATTGATTCAAAACTGATCTAGTCAGGCAATAATGCATGCATTTTAGTCCCTACACAGTCACACGCTCTGGGTACCCAGTTGGAAGTAAGGTGGGCTAGCCTGAACGTTGTTCGGGTAGGCTGGGCTGCAGCTGGTTGGGGCCCTGTGATGAAAAGAAAAGGCATGCACAACCACACACAATTTGTAATCCAGAGCCTGAAGGCTCAGTTCATGAAAGGTAAAACAACAATGCAGTCAGATGACAACACTTGAGATTTAGCTGTTGTTGCAGGAGCTACCCTGATTGTTACTCACGCTCACCCAATACGAGACACAGGCTAGACAAAATGGAGACTGCAGGTTGATGGCTGGTTTGCCAGGAGAAGCAGGGCCCACACAAATCACCGAGGTGTTGTTCCTGTTTGAGATGGTTGAGCAGGGGCTGATCCCCGGCAAGTCTCTTGTCGATGATGGTTTCTGTGCCTGAAGTAGGTGGCTGGGCCAGGTGGCAAGGCCCAGGCCGGGTGAAACAGTTTGTATTTTGAGTCTGGTAGTGCTGGATGCAGCTTCCTGCAAGCGTGCACATTTACACAGTGGGGAACCAAACTCAACCCACTAACAGCACACAGCACATTTATAGTAAAGCAATCACTATCCCACAGTGCGGAAGGCAGTCCAGCCGCAATATCAGTGTCTCTGAGCAAAACCGGAATTCTGTGGTAAATGAATGTCCTGACAGGCCGATCGTGTACAGCAAATCTTCATTCTTCTTCAGGTTCAAATCTGGTCACTCTTCAGTGGCTTTGTCACACTCCAATTCGGATATAGTCCGATTGCTAAGCCTTTCAAAGGATTCCTTCTCGAGGGACTGCAGGCAGACAGGCCAAAAAGCAGCTACTTGAATTACTCAAGCTGTTTACTCTTCAAACTGTAACTCAGACTGACTGACTACAGCAGGCAGCTTGGGAATTTCCTTTGGTCCAAAAGATTCTGGTTGGTTGATCCATCAGTCTGTCAAAGCAAGATCTCCTCCAGGTCTGTTTTGGCACCAAAATGCAAAACTACAATTCCTACAGAAATTTGTCCCACAAGACCCTGGGGACAGACCTCAATTTAGAGTCCCAAAAGTACCGATTGGTGCTGACTAGCAGTTCAAAACCAAAATGGTGGTGCAATGCAGGAAGTCCATACTGCAAAGGAAAGCAGTTTAAACAAACTACAATATTATCACTATTACAGAAAATACTCAGCAAACAGTCATAGCTCTCAGTAGGGTTCTGGCAATTAGCGATGACAGAATGGAGCAAAGGCACTGCAGCCCAGGCAATACTCAAGCCTAGACACACTCTGCTGCCACTCAGAATAATTATACACTGCAAAACAGGAAGCTCTTAAAGAGACAAGCGAGAGGTGATTAGGCATTCTCATGCAATTTCTTTTAAACAGCTAAAACAGAGGACACCAGCCTGGCAGAGGGCATTTAGGCACACCCAAGGAAGGTTTTTGGAATCCCCATTTGTAGAAGGGGTTACACCCTTCTCTGCCTGGAAAACTTGGTGTCCGTGTCAAGTCTATACCATCACAGTATGGAAGAAGCAATATATATGAAACATATGTTACATTAGCATACTATGGGAATAATATCTGATGCATCAGTTAATGTAAACTTATCACATTACTATACATTTCACTATATTTCACTATACCATATCTTCATTGATAATACTTATGCATGTTTCATACATTCTATGCTGATTCTATTATGATTAACATACTATGAACAGTTACCTATGACTTCACTTTATAACTTCTTTGTACAGTAAACAATGCAGAAGGAGGGTCCTTCCCTATCAGCTAACTTGGGGCTAGATGGGACAGGGACACCATGTTCTGAAGGAAGAACAATTAATCGGAGGTGGCAGTCAGGCTCAATTTGGGCAGTGAGCTCTTGGAAATGTAAACACCTTTATGGACCACATTGAGAGGCAAGTCCACAGGCCTCCAGGGAATCATAACTAAAATGTAGCACTGGCTTAACAGGTCACCCAGATTTTCTGGGGAACAGACACAGGCTCTGGGCGGTCAACACTGGCACTGATTTCTTCTCCTGTAGTGAGGGATGCCTCTGTACTGGTTGAAATGTCCAGATTGGGAACATTATCAGCTTCTGGCTCTGCAGACTCTGTTTCCACAGCACTTTGCTCATTATAATCTTCTGACGAGGGCCCAGGTTGCTCATTCTGAGGAGACTCTGGCACAATTAGGCTTTGTGGCACTGAAAGGGTGCTGTCAATACTTTCATACTGTTCTTCAAGTTCTAGTATGTCACCAGGGAGACTCAGACCATCAACCCCTTCTTCAGGCAAGTCAAACAGTTCTACAAGACACAGAGAGTCTGCAACCTCAGACGTGATGCACTGCACCTCACTTTCAGGGGCACTGGGTCCAGGGAAGAAGCTGGGGGTTAGGTAGTTCTGAAGGCCCAGCTTCATCCCCACGATTCTGCAGAAGATTGCCTCAAGCAACTGACTCAGTTCATATGAGAGATAATAGGCATTATCAGTCACTTTCATCAGAGACAGACAAACAGTCATCACTATCACTCTGGGCCAGCTGAGGGAAGGCTTTAGTTCTGGAACAACACGGACAAGATGGCTATGTTTCCTCTTTGCAGCAGCACAGTCACTGGCCCAGGAGAAGTGTCAGGTGTTGGTTCAGCATCAATAATAACTTGGCTGATGGGCAGTAAATGATTACGGTGCATGGTCTTAACAGCTTTGGAATTATTTTCTGGTTGGACCTTGTACAACCGGCAGATCATCCAATTTACCAACTACTACATGGGAAGATGGTGCCATCTAGCAGCAATTTTGTGTTTTCCATGCAGTCCCAAATTGCATAGTGGCACCTATCTCCGGGCAACAACTCCTGGGCTTTTACTCATTGATCATGTCTTTCTTTGTTGGCGAGATTTGCTGAGCAGCCATAGTTTAAGCTAGTTGATAGGCATGATTCAACTGATCTTTAATTTCTGTATGTACTGCAAGTAGTTTTCAGCTCGGACCCCATCCGGAGAGATCCCAAAGCAGAGATCAATGAGCAGTCGGGCCTCCCTCCTGAACATGAGACAGTAGAGGAGAACCCAGTAGCATCACTTTTAGTGCAATTATATGTGTACCAAGGTGCTAATCTGCTGGCTCCACTTATGCTTGTCTTTTGGATGGAGGATGCCCAGCATGTCCAGAAGGGTGCGGTTAGCGCTCTGGTTGAGGGTCCTCCTGAGGGTGATAAGGGATGGTTCTTGACTTCACACCCCGCACACAGAGAGCATTTTTTTTGATTAACCTACTTTTGAAGTCTCTGCCTTGGTCAGAATGGATCCGCTGGGGCACCATAGCGGACAATGAATTTTCCACCAGCACCTTGGCCACGTTAGAGGCCTTTTGACCTTTGTTGGAAAGACTTGTGCATACCATGTAAAATGATCAGTAACTACCAACACATTGCCAATGTTCTTTTGGTCGGGTTCTAAGCACAAGAAGTCTACGAGATCAATTCTAGAGGGGCGCTGGTAGTGATATCGACAAGAGGGGCAGCCTTCTGAGGCAGGGCTTTTTGGAAGCAAGGACCACAGGTCTTTGTATGGTGCTCAACATCTGATCCCATTTTTGGCCAGTAGAATCGGATCATACCAAGTCGAGAGTTCTGTCAATACCAAGATGCCCCATGTGATTGTGGAGGGACCTCAGTACCAGCTGTTTAAAGGCCGTGGGTAGAACCAACTGTTGCTTGTCTATTTGACCACGATGATCCACTGTCTCTCTGTATAACAACTGATCATGCAACTTTAACCTGGGGCCTTCCTTAAACAACAGAGCAGTTCGCAGTCAGGGGAACAACTTGAACACATCTTTTCTGCACGCAGGGCATCAAGTGCTGGTTGAATCATGGGATCTTGGGATTGAGCCCATTAAATACTGTCATGATCGAACTGAAGCAGTACACTAATATCTAGAGCAGAGAAATGGCAATAGGCAGCCGGCATGCAGGTATCAGGAGGGCCCAAGCAATCTACTAGGCAGTCCACTGTGCCCGCAGACATTTGTTAATCTTTATCAAACTTCTGGCATAATGCTTTGATGTCAGGTTCAGACAATCTGACCCAATTGTTCTTAGAAACTGGCCTTTGTGACTTCCGGTGACGTCACGGAGCAGACAACAAGCCTAGTCCATGAGGCTCTGGCCCAGCTGACTAAAATTCCTCCTAAAACTGTGTTTTACAAGCCAAAAGATGTCAAAAAGCTCAAGGGAAGCACTACAGTTTACTAATAGAGGCAAAATTGTACCAAGCTGAAGGCAAACTTAAAGATTCCAGCAGACTGAAAGTGGGTCCGCCAAGCAGGCATCCTCCCCGGTTGGTCCCTCAGCCACCGATTATGATACTGATGGAGAGAATGAACAGTTATCACAATCTAGGTTTGAGAGGCTCCTACACGAGATCACTGAGTCCAGAAAAGAGAATAAGCAGGAGTTTTGGAGCCATGCAGGCCCAGCTCGCCACTTTCGAGAATCGCAATTGGGCAGATTGAGGAGAGAGGTCGAATGGAAGACACTCATGGTGCAACTGGCCAAAATAGTCCAGGGCCTTGTTCTAGGAAACAGAAAGTCTACGCCCTAAATGTTTGGACTTAGAGGGCTGCCTCGCTAGATAATTTGCGTTTGTATGGTCTACCGGAAGACACAGAGACAGCCCTAATGGCACCTTTTTAGAGAACTTGCTGAAGGATATCCTCGACCTCCCTCCAACCCTGAATTTTCACATCGAGAGAGCACATAGGTCACTGCAGAAAAGCCAACTGACCCAGCAGCACGCCTCGCTCCATGGTTTTAAGATGAGCTCCTTCAGTGCCAAGGAAGAAATATTGAGGTGCGCATGGAGTAAAAAGAGCTTAAATACCTTACATATAGACTTTACTTGGATCACGATTACCCCAAGAAGTTCAGATCCAAAGGGCTAAATACTTACCGATTCTGAGAGCCTTAAGAGAGAAATCGATACAATTCCATACACCTTATCCCTCAAGGCTGAGAATATTCTGGGAAGAGGTGGTAAAGATATACCCACAGTAGAGAATGCTATGGAGGCTCTGAGGGAGAAGAATATTTCAGTGAACGAAACTGGGAACCAAGAAACAGGAGTTGTGGACTCTTCAAGCAACACACCAGTGGCAGGAAGATAGGGGAACTAAAGGTGAACACACGCCAACGTGATGCGTAGTATCCTAAGATTCTCAAAGTGAGAATATGGCAGAACTAATCCACAACTTGAAAAATTGCAGAGCTGAGGAATCTAGTTCATTTGAGTGACTGAAGTACCCGACAAAGTGGCTTGTCCCTAGGATGAGTAAAACTGACTTATTCATACTAATGGATCATCCTTTATGTGTTCAATTTTAAGGGCTAATTAGGAGCCAGAGGTTACAGAGGGATGGAGGGCAAGTTTCTTGTTTTCCGTCCCATAAGATGCTAAAGTCCTTAAACGCACGGAGTATTGCTTTACAAAACGTTGATTATATTTATATCTGAAGAGATCCCACAGTCTGATTTGATCTTGAAAGTTTGTTTGAGTCCTACTCTTTTAAATGGGCTTGGACATAACCTAAAGGGACTTCAGCCTGGGGGTTATTTTAAACAGCAACATTGCCATTCGGTCTGGCAAAACTGTGGGCTGAGACAGTATGCATTAAAGAACAAAAGTAGATAACACTATTGAGCTGACATAATGGGTCCCTATAAGCCTCTTAAGTATGACTGAAAGGCTAAATTTAATTTAATGGTCAGCTGGGTTGGGCATTAAGGTGTTAGTAACCCGTGACGGTAACTATACCAAAAAGAGCCCTACGACACTGAGGCTCTTGGAGGAGGTCTTCCGCAACGGAAGTGCAATAATTCCTTCTCATTCTCCTTAAACATAGAAGAACAAAGGGCTAGTGAGATAACTTAGCCCCCTACCTTGGAAGTTTAATTATTGTTGAAGGTTATGTTATTGTTTAAGATGGAGTTAGAAAGTGTACTTAGATGTGGCATAGCAGCGATTGAAGATAATGGGCAATATAAAAGGTTGGTATAGTGACACAGTTTTGATAGGGAGGAACCGCCACCATGGGTGAAGGACCAATATCTGAAGATGTTGGCTAGTCCTGAAGCTTATGATTGGACTTAAGATGGCGCAACCTACATAGTATGCACATACAATGTGCACGCATCACCAATCCTGTCAAGGGAAGTAAAATTCTCCAATTAATGAGAAGACAAGGGGTTAATATTTTACTATTACAGGAGACACATCTCTCACTAAGTGAACATACAAAATTTGAAAAACTGGGCTTCTCCCAAGTGGTGGCCTCCTCGTATAAGGGGGCAGAGACAAGGAACTGCTATAATGTTGAAACAAGAAATTCCCTTTGAGATCAAGGATAAGATTATAGATAAAGAAGGAAGGTTTGTGTTTTTAAAGGGTCTCTTAGAGGTCAGATGACCACATTAGCCTTGATCTATATATCCCCAGCAACAGAATTTTGGTATATAGAAATCTCTTTACCCAACTAGCGGGCTGGGCGGAGGGTAGATTAATATGTGGAGGGACTTAACCTTGATATTTCGGGGTGGGGGCAATCCCTCTCAGGGTCATTCAAATAAAATATGTAGGAGGTTCGAATGTTGTTGCAGGAAATGGGCTATGAAGACATCTGGAGATTCCTGCATGAAACGGCACCTAGACATACGCTTTATTCACAGGCCCACGACTCCTACTCCTGCCTTGACTTTCTGATGACTCAGAGAGAACACTTAGCCTCTATACAGCAGGCTTGGCAGGGAGACTTCACCCTCTCAGATCATGCACCCATTTTCTGCAAGCTGTTCTCGCAGGGAACCCGAAAGAACATTTTGAGGCTTAATTTAGCGCTACTTAGAGATAAGGAGATACAAGAAATGATCAAAAACACTATAACCCAGACATTATTAGATAATGATACACAAGATGTCACCATGGCCATGCTCTGGGATACAGTTAAAGCGGTGGTGAGAGGAAAATTCATAGCAATTGCTACCCACAAGAAGCAGCAGAGGGAGTCATGTAGACTCTCACCAAACAAGGATAGGGTATTAGAAGAAATGCAAAGAGCTAAACATTGTAAGGCCCGATCTCGAGAACTTATATCTCTCAGAAACAGTTAAATACCATTTTAGACTATGCCATAGAGCAAAATTGGTATACCTCCATCACAGGTACTATGATGGGGGTCCTAGATTCACGAGAATGATAGCAGCCCAACTGAGGAGCCCGGAAAGCTAAATCTTCTATCCTGAAAATAAGACACCCAGCTAAACCTAACTTAAAAACAGTACCCATACAATATCAGAGGCTTTCTACCATTACTACTCTGCACTTTATGCAGAAGGAGTTACTCCCACTGAGGAGGGAATTCAACACTTCCTAGCCCCCTAGATCTCCAACATTGACACAGAAGCAGAGGAATTACTAATGGCCCCAGTTTCGGTTAAGGAGGCTACATCGCAATCGGAAATTTAAAACAGGCAAATGCCCAGGTTCTGATGGGCTGCCGGGGAATTTTACAAGGCCTTCACTAAGATGCTGGTCCCTGTGCTGGGACGGGTATTCTCCTTTGTGACTTCAAGAGAGGAGAAATCCCCCTTCCTGGAATGAGGCGATAGTCTCAGTTATACCTAAAGCGGGAAAGATTATACATGTTGTTCTTCGATCAACCTATATCTATTTTAAACACAGACTATAAGATATTGGCCTCTATACTTGCAAAGCGCTTTAGTTCAATTTGCCCCAATCACAATAAATATGGACCAATGTGGTTTCATACCGGGCCATCAAGCCCAGGATAACGCCAGACATTCGGTCTACGTTATAGAGCATATCCGTACATATGAAACCCCATCAGTTCTACTAGGATTAGATGAGGAGAAGGCTTTCGACATGGTCTCATGGAAATTTTGAGAGGAGCTTTATTGAAATTTGGTTTCACCCAATTTGTAGGCACTATCTTTAAATTCTACAAGAATCCCATAGGATATATTAGAACAAATGGCCACATATCTGAAAAAATGTTCTCTATGCAGAGGGACTAGACAGGGCTGCCCTCTTTCCCTCTCTTATTTGCATACTATACTGAGCCCCTAGCTCAGAGCATACGGCAAGCTCCAGACATCCAGGGAATAACATTAGCAGGGGGAGAACAAAACTGGCACTCTTCGCTGATGATGTCCTGCTCTACTTAGCTAACCTAAGTACATCGGTCGAGACCCTTTTAGGAAGGTACAGAAATTTCTAAACTGTCGGGATTTGCACTTAATATAAATATATCAGAAGCCCTAACATTTAAATATGAACCCCTCCCACCCTTAGAAAACGTTACCCATTAAGTGGGACTCTGAGAGTATGACCTATTTGGGAATACAAATCACTAAAGACCCAGATGGGCTATTCACCCAGAACTATTGCCCTTTGATTACAAGTATCAAGAAGATTTGAGAAGATGGGCACTCTTGCCATCTTCCTTTTATACTAGGACCCTGTCTCTTAAAATTAACGACTACCTAGATTTCTATATCTATTTCAATGTGTTCCGTGTGCCTTAACCCCTAAGGAGCTTCTCTCCTGGCAAAGGATATTGAATACGATCAGTGGAACAAAGGAAAACCAAAGGTTGGTTTTCGTAAACTAACCCTGCCTAAGGAACTGTGGGATAGCTCTTCCTTCACTTCAAAACTATTGGATCGTGCCCAGATGCGATTGGCACTCTTATGGGGAACTAAATCATACCAGGCAAAGTGGAAACAAATAGACCTTGCAAGGTCTTCCCCATTACCACTCCCCGCCTGCTTATTTTCTAAGCCCCACCTCAGAAAGGTTATCCAAATAGCCCCTGGCAACTGTGGCCACCTTAAAAGGGTGGCAACTAGGGACTAAAAGTAAATCTTGCACACAACACTTTTGAAATACAATTGGTTCGTCCCGACTCATTCATATGATAATCAATGGTACAAAAACAAATTAAGAAGGGCTAGAAGCACCGTGGCAGGTGCTGAAAGGAAGGGAGATTCTGAGCTTTGAGGAACCCAGAGGGTTTTGGTTGGTCTGGTTAGGCTACATTATTACCAGATAAAGGACTATATTTTAACACAAATTAGGTCCAGTGAGAGAGGCTCTAGATTTGAAGAAGACAATACCCCCTATAGGCAAATATGGATTTCATCTCATGGTGAAAAGCGATATCTATAATATATAAGTCCCTAGTTTTACTAACTTCCCATGCAATGGCGTCGGTCCAGTCTAGATGGGAACAAGAGCTGATATACCCAATATCTTCCAAGGATTGGATTAAGATATGGAGGGAACATGGACTACCACTTCCTCCCCTATCTGGAAGGAGTTTACTTGAAGGTAAGGAAGAGGTTCTTTCTGGTACCCTCAGTAATGGCTCAGAGAAATCCCAGAAATACATCCCAGTGTTGGAAGGAGTGTGGGGAACCAAGGCTTCCCATAAACATATTATAGATTGCCCGAAGATACAAGCCTTTTGGCAATAGGTAACAAACCATATCAAGCTGATATTAAATATTCAAAGCCCTGAAGGTGCTTAATTTGGCATTGGGAATTCTCTGAAGAGGTAAAAGATAAAACAAAGATATACCTATGGTCGATACTTTTGGCCTCAGCCTACAAATCTATCACTAAAAGTGGCTGCAGAAGACTTCCCTCAGATTTCTGAGTGTAAATCACTAATACAAAATATTCAGCACAATGAGCAGATGTCTTTAAACCCAAGATAAGATGGAGACTTATACTACAAGATGGACAAGGTGGGAACTATACCAGGATCAAGTATTATAAATATAAAATTGAAGCTAATTAATTAAAGAAAGGGACTTTAAACTTGGCAACAGGAGTAATAACAATTGAGCCTAATAGACTGAGACTAGAATATGGGTTAACGGGGAAGGCTGATGTACCTCTATAAATTTGTCTGTGTTAGTGTTGGTGTGAATTACTTATCTAGACTGAACTGTGTGTAAACTGATTGTATAAAATTGGAAGCTTATGCTCATTATCTGATGATATCGTCCCGCGCTAAATGCCAAATTTATAAAGTTTGCTGTTACTGTTTGAATTGAACAGGCTGCATATAATGGCAGTCTACATTGTCATTTGAACTTGTATTAAACTATGCTACTAAATAAAAGAAGTATAAAAAAAGAAACTGGCCTTTGTGACAGGGCATCAGCATCAATGTGGTTTAGTCCTGGTCTGTATTCAACAGCATAATCATAAGTCAATAAAGCAGAGAGCCAACGGTGCCCAGTGGCATCCAATTTAGCTGAAGTCTGCATATAGGTTATTGTCAGTCTTCACTAATATTTTGCCCCATACAGGTACTCATGAAACTGGTCAACTATGGCCCATTTTAGGGTGAGGAATTCCAACTTGTGGACTGGATAGTTCCGCTTGATGGGGTCAAGCTCCTACTGGTGAAAGCTACAGGTCTCAAGCCATCTTCGTAGTCTTGATATAGCACAGCCCCAAGGCCCTGAAAACTAGCGTCCACATGCAGAACATAGGCTTGTAGGATCAGCATAGGCAAGGACTGGGGTGTGGGTGAGCTGGTATATGACTTCAAAGAAAGCTGCTTCACATTCGGTGTTCACTGAGTCCCAAAAGGCTCACCTGTTTGAAAATACACTTTCTCTTGGTCTTTGATAGCCCCCTTTTGTATTTCGGTTCATAGGAGGGTAGCCTTCGGTAAGGTTAAGGAGTGTTCGAATCACCTTTGAATAGTCTTTAATGAACTTGCGGTAGTAGCCGAGAACCCCAGGAAACACTGTAGCTCTTTTAGGTTATTGGCTGCCAAGTGGTCAAAGCTTCAACTTTACTGGGATTTGTCTGTATCCTTCCACAGAAACTATGTGTCCCACATATTTCACAGATGTTTGAAAAAACTGGCACTTGTCTATGGATAACTTGAGGCCGAATTCTTCCAAACAATCGAGGACTTTGAGCAGTCTGGTCTCATGTTCCTCCAGCGACGTCCGAAAACAATGACATCATCCAAGTACACTAAACATTCCAGCAAGTTCATGTCTCCCACCACACATTTCATAATCTCTGGAAGGTGGCAGGAGCACCTGAAATCCCTGTGGCATCCTCAGGAATTCGTGAGAATCCCAAAGGACAGATGAAGGCTGTTTTCTCGTGGTCCTCTGGGGCCGTCAGAATCTGATAATATGTGCTGCGGAGATCCAGTATGGAATACCACTGACCCCATTCAGGCAATCCAGGGCATCCTGTATGTGTAGCCCATGATCTGCACAAGCCACTGCAGTCTGGGTTTCGTGGTAAGGCATAGCACAGAAACTGTGCTAGTTCGGTACATAATGACCTCCTGGAGCCCGAGCTGAAAGGCAGCAACCTGGATTAGCTCTGTACAGAAAGCTCTAAAATAGATTAAAATCTACTATTTTAAGGTGCCAACTCGAGAAACAAAACTAATGGGAACATCAAGGAATCCCAACAAGTCAAGATGGGGAATCCCAGAAAAGATAGAGGTGGCGGTACAAGTGCCAAATCCACTGGAACTTCACAGGTGGTGTGTCATGGGACAGACAGCAGGCCGCTTCCCACGGAGAACCTGAAGAGACTATGTCATCTATCGGAGCTAAGCTGCAGAGATTAATCACATCTGTCACAGATTTAAGCTCTAAAATGGACACCTTTGCTACACGGGTCACCCTGGTGGAGAATACAATGGCAGGGATACAGGTGAAGATGGAGATGAGCGCCAGGCAGACTCGCAGCGGCAGCAACCACGCTTCTGGTGAAAGAAAATCACCACTTGAGAGCCAGGCTTGAAACTCTAGAAAACCAAGCCCATTCCTCGCATGTCCGAATTTTGGGTTTACCGGAAGGGATAGAGGAGACCACCTTCTTATGTTTTTGCGCGAATGGCTGGACTCAAAATTAATGTTAGAAGGTCAGAGTTTAAATATTACATTGCAGAAAGCCTATCGGATTACACCATAAGGATATCGTGGAGGATTCGGAGAACCCCAGGACACTTCTTCTAGTCATGGATGGAGTCAGTTCACGGGACAGAATCCTGCGCCTTGCTAACAAGCAAGTCCAATAACACAGGATGACCGAACATTTTCTTGTTTCCTGATTTAGCTACGCTACACGTATTAGGAGGAAGAAGTTTGATGGGGTTAGAAAATTGCTACGTGAAGCTTCGATAATCCACTCGATGGTCTTCCCTGCCAGATTGCGAATTGTACACGGGTGCAAGGTCTGGGCCTTCTCACCCTATCAAGCTGGGAAATGGGCCTCAAGATTTGCTTCAGCTCGAGAGCCGCTGCTAGGATCTGGAGAGGTTGATTCAGAAGCAGAAGACTGAACTTTAATAAGCTGTAACGCACTAAAGTTAATACCTTTAAGTTTGGCTTTATCCTGAAAATGAAGGCATGAAAGTATAGGATTACTACCAATCCCGTGTTAAAGTATGGGGCCTGTTTTCCTTATTCAAAAGCTCAGTGGATGTTGGGTTTTGTTTCTTAAATAAGAAATATAAAGGGCTTGGATGTGTAAATTCTGAATGTTTCCTGTAAAAGAAGCTGTTTTGATGGAGGTATTAAGAGGTTGCTGCCTGAGGTATAAACCCACTTTTAATTTTAAACCTTCAGGTTATTCAGTATGACACCAATTGCCCTTGGGAGGGCACGGGCTTTTTGGGACTTTCTTTGGACTTAAGCTCTATGGATTTAGTCATACTGCTCCTGGGCTCACTACACAGCTTAATCTCGTCAGACATAAATTTATGTTAATTGTTTAGCTAACCCTCTATGTGGTATCAATATATCAGGGATGCATTTAATCCTAAATATTAAGGTGAAATGTGTCTGTTTCTCCAGATGGAGATCTATCATTGTGAAATGGTCTGTCCCAGATATGGACTTACTGTATGTATGTATACATATAAAACAATAAAAATAAAGTATATATATAAAAAAAATAATGACCTCCTTAGGGCTAGAGATTGAGGGAGGGGACAATTTGTTCTCCCTCGATCTCTTCAGCATTTGACGTGGTGGACCATTGAGTGTTACTTGACCGCCTAAGGGAATTCTGTGGACTTGCCGGCACTGTTGTCTGCTGGTTTGAGTCTTTTCTATCTAACAGGAGGCATAGGGTAGTGATGGGATTTCTCCTCCTCCTGGCCACCTGTCATGCACAGTTCCCAGGGTTCGGTCTTGTCACCAATGTTGTTTGTCGTCATACGCCTCTGGGAGAACTCATTAGAAAGTACAGTCTGGGTTTTCACTGCTATGCTGATGATACCCAGCTGTATCTTTCCTTTGCCCCTGGAACATCTTGTGCAGCGGAAGTGCTTAACAGCTTCCTCGCTGAGATCAGTGACTGGATGGCCTCCAACTGGTTGCGACTGAACCCGATAAGACGGAGGTACTGGTAGTGGGGTCAACAGAGGGTGTGATAAGTTGGCCTCTGGTGCAGAGACAGGGCTTTGTCTTGGCTCTGTGCGAGAAGGCCTCCTCTAGGGTGCATGATCTGGGCATTATTCTTGACAGTGGATTGATTGACACTTGAGTTTCAGGTGACGTCCGCTGTCCGTACTCAGTTTTTATCATGTGAGGAATAACACCAGGATGAAGCCCTAGTTCCGCCCACTGGACCTCCCACTTTGGTGCATGCTTTCGTGATATTCAGGCTTGACTACTGTAATGCACTCTATCTCGGGGTCTCTGGGGTACCTTGTGCCAACTGCAGCTGGTACAGAATGCGCAGTGAGGCTGTTGACAGGATAGCCTAAGTATCGCCACATCACTCTGGTGCTGCATCAACTGCACTGGCTGCTGGTTAGGTGGAGGATCCTCTTTAAGGTGGGTTTGCTCACCTTTAAGGCCCTACATGGCCTGGGCCCTGGTTACCTGAAGGACCTTCTTACACCTGCTGTCTCGGCCCACCCTCAGCTCCTCCTCTAGGGGCCGCCTCACGATTCCCAGGATGAGGTTAAAACTGCTGGCGATAAAGCATTTAGTGTCGACGCCCATCCTGTGTATTCGCTTTCTTCAGCTGTCAGGAGGCCCTTTGTGGAGGTATTTAAAGCCCGCCTCAAGGCCTTCTTGTATAATCAGGCCTTCCCGGACTGTGTTTTATAGTCCCCACCTGTTTTTAGAATTTTATGCATAAGTTAGCCTTTGGCTATTTTGAGTTTAGTTGTTGCTGTTGAGGTAGTACTTATACTAAATCTTGTTTTAATTGCTGGAATATTGTATATTAATGTTTAATAGTATGTTGTTTTGTATTCATTATGATTTGTTGTATGGAGTTTTAATATGTTCTGGGCTAGTATTTGAGAGTATTGTGGGGCACCACAGAGAAGGAATAGTGGGTCGGAGGAGGGCAAACTAGACAGAAAGCCAGCTGATGAAGGGTGGACTCTAGTAGGACCTAGAAAAGAGGAGCAGCAATAGGCAGGAGGGAGGAGAACGATCTAGTAAGGCAAAGGGATAGGGAGCATGTTTACTTTACTACCAACACATGGGAAGGAGGATGCAGGAGGTGATTGCACAAGGGGTAGAGATTGAGCATGGTGGGGCAGGGGAGGATAATACTCGGAGAGGTGAGGAGGGAGAGGAGGTTGGCAGTCAAACAGGAGGAGGGGAAGGGTCTTAATTGAGAGGGACAGGGGAAGACACTGGGGCACATGATAAAAACACAATCTTGAGTGGCTGCAAAATGAGAACATGGGTGGGGTGGTGGTGATGGGCACAAGGAAAGAGGAGGAGGTGTACTAGTGTTGGGGGACTCCATACTCAAGGGGATCAGATGGGGCAGCAAGGGGAGAGGCACAGTCAGATATGGGTGGAGTCCATACCAGGATTAAAGGCAGACACAGCAGGACAGGCAATCCTAAGGTGCGAAGAGGGTAGGAGGAAACCACATTGTGGTACATGTGGGGACAAATGACCTAGTGGGGGAAATGGTGGAGGTAACAAGGAGAGGATTGAGGATGTGGGAAGGTTTGCGAGGAGACTGGGGAGTCTGTGGCCTTCTCTGAAGTGTTCCTAGTACCCTGCAAGCACAGTGAGAAAAGAGAGGATTAGAGAGTTGAACACATGGTTGGTAGAATGGTGTCGAACTAAAGGGTATGGGGTTGTGGGTGGCTGGGGCAGTACCTGGGATAATAACAACCTGTTTGCAAGGGATAGGCTGCACCTGAGCGGGAGGGAAGGAGGTATTAAAGCAAGGACTGGGGAGGTATGTTGCGACAAGGGTGGATTTAAACTAGATCGGGGGTTGCAAGTGGACAGCAGGTAGGCAGGTATCCGATAGAGTGGGAGTTACAGCCACCCCAGGCTAGCAGGAAGGACCTGGGCAGCCAAAAAGGAGTGAGTAGAAGGAGAGATGGAGGCTAGTGAAGGGAAGGGGCATTATGGAGGGTGGTCTCACTGAATGCAAGAAGCCTAGGAAACAAATCCGCTGAGCTACAGGCACTCTTAGCAGTGTGGAGGGTGGACATTGCAGCTGTCACAGAAATGTGGGCAACTGAGCACCAGGACTGGGATCTGGCACTCCCAGGATACAAATTATACAAGAAGGACTGTAAGGAGGGAGGGAGGGAGGTGGGGTGGCAGTCTATGTGAGGAATGGGATCAAATGCACAAGGGATGAGGGAGAAGAAAGGAGAACTGAGGCAATCTGACTGCAGCTCCTAGACTCAAGAGGTAGGAAAGTGAGGTTTGGGGTGGTATACAGGCCGCCGTCCCAGTCTGAGGAGTTTGACAGGGAGTTAGCAGGACAAATCAGAAAGGTATGTAGAAAAGGGAAGGTGGTCATCGGGGGATTTCAACTTGCGGGGGTTGACTGGAGCATTCCGTCACCTCCAGTGCTAGGGAGCAAGTGTTCCTGGATGCGATCCGGAGGGTCTCCTGACACAGTTGGTTAATGTACCTACTAGGCTAAAGAACACTTTAGATCTGGTATTGTTGATTGGGGATGCAGTGAGGGAAATAAAGGTAGAAGACCCAATATCAAACACTGATCACCAAACAGTGTGGTTTAATATCACGATGTGCAGGGAGCCAGAGAAGTCAGTTACTCAGGTGGTAAACTTCAGTGGGGTGGACTTTGGGAGGATGCAGGAAGTACTGAAAGGGAAACTGGAGGGCATAAGGCAGGAGAGGGACGTGGAGCAGAAATGGGATATTATTAAATGGGGGTTACAGAGGCAACAGAAGCCTGCACCAAGGCACAGAGTAAGAAGAGCAGAGCAAGAAAACCATGCTGGTTGAACAGCGAGGTTGTGGAGGTGGTGAGGGTAAAATGAGTGGCGCACCTGAGGTGAAGGAAGTGGACAGGGAGGAATATGCAAGATGGTCCAGGGAGGTGACTAGAAAAGTGACAAAAGCCAAGACCCAGAAGAAGCTGAGATTAGCACAGGGAATTAATGGGGAGAAAGACTTTACAGATACATCAGGAGAAAAGGAAGTGCAAGAAGACAATAGTGAGGATAAAAAGGGGTGGGAGTGGACAGAAAAGTTGGAGGAGCTGGCAGAAGTAAGGAATGAATACATTTTCATCAGTGTTCACAGATGAAAGAGGGGACCGCTACCAGCATGGGCTGGAAGGGTGGGGACAGGGGAGAGGAGGTGACAGATGGAAGAACTGAGGCAAGCAGAGTTCTAGAGGGACTGAGTGGCACTGAAGGTGGACAAGGCACCAGGGCCAGATGGTATCCACCCCAGAGTGCTGAGGAGATGGCAGAGGTGTTGGCGAGCCGGCTGGCGGATCTGTACAGCACCTCACTGGAGTCGGGATGTGTGCCACTGGAGGATGACACATGTAGTACCATTACACAAGAGCAGGCCAAGGGATGAACCAGGTAATTATCGTCCGTAAGTCTCACCTCCATAGTGTGTAAACTCATGGAATGATACTAAGCAGCAGTTCTCAAACTTTGTCATAGTGAGCCTCCCCTTAAGCCATGAAAAGATCTTGAGCCTCCCAAAATACTGAAATATTTTGGGCCTCCCATAGAAAAATAGCTTACTTTTCACAATACATCGAAATAAATTGAAACCTCTTTGCATAGCTTGCTGTCATGTTATTGCTGCATTGTACCCCCACAGGACAACCTACTTGCTCCAATATTTTACTCTTGAACCATTGTTACCCCTTACTGCCATACCTTCATGGGTCAGACTGCTTTTTCTGTTACCCACCTAACTGGAATAACCTTCCTGCTGACCTCTGCATCTCCTCTCACCCTGCTCTTAAGCAACTTCTCATGGATCATTTTGCTCCCTCCTGCTCTTGTTCCTTGTACCTGTATGGTTAACTCTTGTGTTTGGACTGTTCTGCTGCCAGTCTAATTGATCACTTGTTCCTCGATAGTTTGTTTATTGTTCTTAATTTGCTTGCACTTTTATTCATTTTGTATTGCTTGAGTGTTTTGCAGTTACATTTTGAATTGTATTCTCTCACTACCCTTCCCTGTGTACACCTGAATTAAGCCATGGCTCAGTGTACAGTACCTTCCTGGTCATAGACTTGTGAATAAATTGTGAATTGTGAATAATTGTGAATAATAAATTGTGAATAAAATGCACCTACTATTATCCTCTTTCAGTTTGCCTTATCCCTTCACTCAAACTCTATAAAGTTCAAAATTTAAATACAGTACTTTTCAAGACTTGCTTGAGCCTCCCTAGAACATGTTGGGGCCTCCCAGGAGGCTGGCCTCACCATTTGAGAACCACTGTACTAAAGGAAAGACTGGTGTCGTACCTGGAGGACAACAGCCTCCAGGATGTGAGGCAGCATGGGTTTGTTTCAGGGGTCTTGTCAAACCAACCTCATACATTATTATGACTGGGTGGCAGGTGAGCTGGATAAGGGTCATGCGGTGAATGTTCTTTACTTGGACTTCAACAAGGCCTTGATTCGGTGCCTCATGGGCAGCTTGGGGAGAAGCTAACTGGTGTGGGGTAGGGGCAAAATGATGAACTGGATTTCAAGCTGGCTGAGTGGCAGGCTGCAGGGTGGTGGAGAGAGGGAGCTCTCAACTGCAAGGCCGGTGGCGAGTGGGGCGCCACAGGGCTCTGTGTTGGGACCAGTATTGTTTGGGCTCTTCATATCAGACATTGCACATGGGGTGGTGAGCAAGGTAAGTCTGTTCGCTGATGACACCAAAATTGGAGCAGTGGTGGATGGAAAGGAGGGATGGAAGCAGCTGCAGGGGACCTACGCATGCTAGAGGAGTGGTCAGAAGAGGTGGCAGTTGGGGTTCAATGCAAAGAAGTGTAAGGTTATGCACTTTGAGGTGAAGAACCCAAGGAGAGAATACTGGCTGGGGGTTAAGCTGAGGATCACTGAGGAGGAGAAGGACCTAGGAGTAATAATAACAGGGACCACGAACAACATTGCCCAGAGCAGGAGAGTGGCTGCAAAAAGCGAACAAAATGCTGGGGTGCATAACGAGGGGTTTTCGTCCAGGCGAAGAGAGGTAATCTTGCCCTCTGCAAGTCGCTGGTAAGGCCACACTTAGAGTATTGTGTGCAGCTATGGAGGCCATACCTAAAGTGTGATATCAGGCTACTGGAGGAGGTGCAGAGGAGGGCAACAAAGATGATATGTGGAATGGAGGGTAGAGACTATGACAGCAGACTTGGAGACCTGAATATGTACACCCTGGAGGATAGAAGGACAGGGGACATGATAAGACATTCAAGTATCTGAGGGGAATCAATAAGGATGGGGCAGATGGGGTCTTTAAGTCAAGGAGGGAGGGTCACCAGAGGGCACGGGCTATGAATAAAGTTGGGAAGATTTAGGAAGGAAATGAGAGACACTATTTCACAGAAAGGGTGGTAGCAAAATGGAACGCCCCACCAGAATGGGTGGTATCATGTAAATCTGTGAACAGCTTCAAAAGGACATGGGACAGGGAACAGGGGAGAGTGAGGGTGGGAGGTAGGAGTGGTAGTGGGATGACAAATGGGAGGTGGGTGGGGCAACTTCAAACTAGGGTGTTGGCTGCACACTTGAGCAGACTTAGATAGACCGGATGGTCTGTTTCTGCTGGCACATTCATATATTCGTATGTTTGGCGCCACAGCCTCCAGGATGGGCGTCTCTTAAATAAAATTTGCCTTGCCTTGTCTATTGATCTGGGATAGTCCATCAGTTGAGGATTCGATAGTCCAAACACATCCTCACAGATCCATTCTTTTACGCACCACTACGATGGGGATGCATATGGGCTTCTTGATTCTTGAATAATGCCAGCAGCGAGCATTTCCTGTAGGTGCTTCCTAACATCGCCTATGTCCGCTGGGACAAGGCGTTGGGACCTCTCTTGAAATGGTCGGTCATCATGCAGGTGAATGTTATGCTCAGCACCATAGACACATCTCACGCCCCACTCTTTTAGTGACAACACTTGGTCTCTCTGAGCAAGTTTCCCTACATCTGGTCTTCCATTTGGCAGACAAGGGGAATCACCAAGTCAAATAATTCTGGGGTCACTTTCTCCCTTTCGCCAGAGTACTTGTTACTGGGTAATACTGCAGTGTCTGCAGAGTGTACTGTAGCCAGCATACATCCCCGTTCACACAAACTTCCCTGTCCGACATGTTTCTCACTTGCACCATCACTCGCGAGCATAGGCATGGGCACGTGCATAGTATACTGGGCTTAACCATCAACCTCTCTGGCAGCTTCCCTTCACCAAGGGTGTCTGTCATCAATATTTTATTCTTTACATCTCTCCTTAGGTGGACTCTCCATGGATCATACACTGGGTGTTGGGGCCAACACCAAAGAGTCAGGATCTTTTTCCACACTATCCCCACTGGCTCATCTCGGTCTACTTCATTGGGTTCTGTTGCAAGTCATAAGCTCTTTGATTAATGCTGGACTTCTTAGGGCCCGTCCAGTCTGTTGCCTTTGTTTCTCATGGCAGAGTTGTGCTAATCTCCCAAACATGTGGGCGTTGTTCCATTAACAGGGAACTCCATCATACAGTCTGGTGGGGGGACACTAGGGCAAGTGTCTTAAATTGTTCATCTACCCCAGCCACGGTGGGAGGAATGACAACCAGATCCTGATACACCCCAAGTGACGGATAGGACTTCTCACTCAACCCCCACACGTGCAGACCTTCCAAGGGTTGTAGGGGCACGTCAGGCAGATGCTTCTGGTACCAATCTTGAAATACTATGGTTACTTGAGATCCACTGTCAAGCTCGGCCTGGGCAGACGACCATTCACCATCACTGTAATTTCCATTGAAGGGCCCACCACCTCGAACCTCTCAGGTGACGTGGACTTGGATGTCGGCTTTACAGCTGCCTTGGATGACTAGCTTTTCCAGGCAGCCCCACCTTGTCAGATGTTACTCCATCGAATCAATGCCAGCAGCCTAGTGCTAACTTTTCTCAGATTCTCAGGTGAAGGGCAGGTGAACTGGGTGTGCCATCCTCTCCGCAGTGGTAACAGAAAACAGGTTCTTTAGAGTCTCTAGGGAAGAGCAGCTGTTCCCCTGCTTGAACATAGTGGGAGAATCTTGGGGCTTCTCTCTGGTCGGTGGTTTGCTCTCTTGACTTTCTGAGTTCCCCTAAGGGTCAGTGTCTGGGTAGCTCAGAGTCAGAGCAGGTCTTCCACCACAGCTCTCAGTTCTCGTACCTCTTCCTGCAGGCTGTCTTCAGGCCGGGTTTCAGAAGAAACCATAGTACCCCACCCTCCCGGAAGGACTTCCTCCTTGTCTCGGGGTGGTGGTGGTGGTACTGGACAGGAATTAGCAACTTTGGCTGCCTTGGCAGCTTGCTGACTTAATCTCAACTCAGTTAACTTCTTGATCAGTTCTCTCATCTGTTGCTGTTCAGCCTCCCACCCTATCAGGGGCCTGGCAAGTGTGGGCAGCCCCAGCATAGGGTTCCCATCCTCTTCGTCATTCTCAATCTCACGGATCTCTTTCATTAGGTCACAGTATTGGGGATTTCCTCTGTCTTGCAGTTTAAGCTTCAACAACATCACGCTAGAGTACTTTGCTGACTTTTAAGATGTGATCTAGCCTGACACTGTTCAATTCACTGGCAGGCTCCTCTCCTTCTCGTGGGTCCGCTGCAAAGCTCACTCAATTCAAGTAATAAACACTAACAATTTTCATTCTTCCACTGTTTTATGGATTTAAACTTCCACATCAGGTCATCTCCCACTGGTGCTACCAAATACCTCCAGGGCAGAGAGGTACTTGTCAGCTGTGGCCTCTGAGCTGGTGGATCGTAGGAAATGAATGGCCTCCAGTGCAGGGCCCCTCAAGCTTTCCATGAGTTTCTTCTCTTTCCCCTCAGTACACTGCCACTCCTGGACCAACGGGTTGCATAGTTCATCCACATTTCCAGATCGTCTTCCCCATGGGCACGGGACCGCGTCCGTAAAGAGCCTAGGTCTGCAGTATGAGTCCAAATGTACAGTAGGTATCACTATGGGGAAGCAACTAAGGGGTGGCAGGAGAGGCTATGGGGACTGCATGGGAGTGATCTCCTCAGAAAGCTTTAACATTTGTACTAGCTCTGTAGCAGAGCACCCCCAGAGGCTAACAAGTTTAGACAGCTTATTTTAAACCCCTCTGCATAGGGGGACCCTCCAGGAGCAGCCAAGTCGCTATGTAAGAATGACCCTCCAGCCCTTTGGGACCCTTCAGGCAAAATGACAGGGGTACCTTCTCTGGTTCAATGGGCAGGCTGCAGGAGAGTAGGGCCACCATAGTTTGATCAGACAGGTCAAAATCCTTCCCTTACTTCAACCTTCCCCAAACTCTAATTGCTCAACTACTTCCACCATAGTGGCATTATAGGTCCCCAAGGGACGTCCATTAATAGCAGAGCTTGCCGGGGTCCACCCTTCTGCCTCGCCCACCCCATCATACAGTGCACTATCAGCTTGTGGGGAGCAAGTTTAAACTTGGGTATAGTGAGTGCTCCATTTTACCACAATTTTTGAGCGTGGGGTTGTAGTACCCACTTCTGATCACTAGAAAGCACAAATCCCAGCGTTGGTGCCTCAAGATGTAACCCCTAGGTGGCGCTATCCCAAAGGCTACTGCCCCTGCCTGCATGGCTAGTTGCAGGTTATGGGGCCTGGGTACTGAAACGGTGCCTCCACCTGGAGGACAGGGTTGTTAGTAACAAGGCTAACCTAGGTACAGCCTCCGGGACACTGTAACGCCTCTTTCCCACTAGTAGCCTAGACAATATGCAACAAACACTTTCACAGTAGCCCCTATTCAGCATACAATTCCCCACACTGTTTGCACTAACCACCAGGGCTGGTTCCACCAGTTCGACCCTGCAGACCCCTGTAAAACAAGGTTAGGCACAGCAAATAACAACAGTTCAGTGCTTTTGGTACAAACTGGGACCACAGTGAGATTAATTGCAAAAAGTTAGATCTGATTTATTCAGGGAATTGAACAAGGGAGGCGTGTAATCAGATTGATTGATTCAAAACTGATCTAGTCAAGCAATTATGCATGCACTTTTAGTCCCTACACAGTCACACGCTCTGGGTACCCAGTTGGAAGTAAGGTGGGCTAGCCTGGAATGTTGCCCGGGTAGGCCGGCATTGTAGCTGGTTGAGGCCCTGTGATGAAAAGAAAAGGCATGCACAACCACACACAATTTGTAATCCAGAGCCTGAAGGCTCAGTTCGTGAAAGGAAAACAACAATGAAATCAGATGACAACACTTGAGATTTAGCTGTTGTTGGAGGGAACTACCTGATTGTTACTCATGCTACCCAATATGAGACACAGGCTAGACGAAATGGAGACTGCAGGTTGATGACTGGTTTGCCAGAAGAAGCAGGGCCCACACTAATCACCGAGGTGTCGCTCCTGTTCGAGATGGTTGAGCAGAGGGCTGATCCCGGGCGAGTCTCTCATCGATGATGGTTTCTGTACCTGAAGTAGCTGGCTGGGCCAGGTGGCAAGGCCCAGGCTGGGTGGAACAGTTCATATTTTGAGTCCGTAGTGCTGGATGCAGCTCGCAAGCGTGGCACATTTACACAATGGGGAACCAAATCGCGACCCACTAACAGCACACAGCACATTTATAGTTAAACAATCACCATACCACAATGCGGAAGGCAGTCCGCTGCAACATCAGTGTCTCTGAGCAAAACCGGGAATTCTGTGGTAAATGGATGTCCTGACAGGCCGATCGTGTACAGCAAATCTTCAGTCTTCTTCAGGTTCAAATCTGGTCACTCTTCAGTGGCTTTGTCACACTCAATTCGGATATAGTCTGATTGCTAAACCTTTCAAAGGATTCTCTTGAGGGACTGCAGGTAGACAGGCCAAAAGCAGCTACTTGAATCACTCAAGCTGTTTACTCTTCAAACTGTAACTCCAGACTGACTGACTGCAGCAGGCAGCTTGGGAATTTCCCTTGGTCCAAAAGGTTCTGGTTGGTTGATCCATCAGTCTGTCAAAGCAAGAGCTCCCTCCAGGTCTATTTTGAAGCCAAAATGCAAAATCTACAATTCCTACAGAAATGTGCTCCCACAAGACCCCTGGGGACAGGCTTCATTTAGAGTCCCCAAAAGTACCGATTGGTGCTGACAGGCAGTCCAAACCAAAATGGTGGTGCAATACAGGAAGTTCATGCTGCAAAGAAAAGCAGTTAAAACAAACTACAATATTATCGCTACTACAGAAAATACTCAGCAAACAGTCATAGCTCTCAATAGGGCTCCTCTGTGCAATTAGCGACGGCAGAATGGGGCAAAGGCACTGCAGCCCAGGTGGGACTCGAGCCTAGACACACCCGGCTGCCACCCAGAATAATTATACACTGCAAACTAGACAGCTCTTAAAGAGACAGGCGCAGAGGTGATTAGGCACTCTCTTGCAATTTCTTTTTAAACAGCTAAAATACAGGACACCAGCATGGTAGGGGCATTTAGGCACACCCTAGGAAGGTTTTCGAGACCTCCATTTGTAGGGGGTTACAACAAGGGAGGACTCGATGAGTCCCACCAATCTCTCTTTAGGTCTTCTTGTCTTGTTCCAGGAACACCTGCAAAAGAAAACATTACAAAAAACGTTTCTACACACAACTACAACCTGTAAAGCCAAAAACAGTGACCAAAACCCTTCCACTGGATACTTCACAAGCCCAAAAGCATTTTTTTTTTAAAGGATTTTTTACAAAAGTACAAAAATAGAAAACAAAGACATTTGCAAAACATTTGGGGCATGGGGATCCCTGCAAAGTCCCAATCTAAGGAAGAGTCCAGAGTGCAGAAGCACTATAACAAGAGTCTCCCTAGGCTGGAGCCTGCTGACACACAGTCCTGAAGAGGCACAAGGCCTGCAAGCACTGCAGTCTAGGTGTAAAGTCATTTGGAGATTTAATATTCCAAAGAGTCTTCCATTTTGCAGGACACAGTTAAATAAAAAATATGAAAAAGTCTCTTACCAGTTCCTGATGACAAAGGATGTCAACATCACCTCTGGTGCTGTGGCCTGTTGATTTTTGGCTGCTGGGTAGACAAAATCTTCAGCTCAGATGTTTCCATGACCTCCTACTGGACCCGGACTGGAAATCTCCAAACTTGCTGGGCTGATGAACTTGAATGTTACCATAGATGAACCTGGAGCCGAACCTGGATGCTGCTGCAGACGAACCTGATGCCAAAAGAAAGGCACCTCCATCCTGGGTTGCTGTCTCTTTGGTGGCAGATGGCTGAGCGGGCAATGACTGAATTCACTTTTGGCAGGTGGGCATAATTTTCAAGAATGGTACCAATCTCTGTGGTAGAATTATTCCTGATCCGGGGCATAGACTGTCACCCCATCTGGACAAACCATGGGAACATTGTAAAATGTCTCTTGGCCAGCTTTGTCCACTATTCTCACAGAATTGATCAGCAAAGTCCTGCCACACCTCCAGAATTGCAGTCTCTCATTGCACACCTTAAATCAGACCCACTTGTTTACTCTAGGGTGCAGGTTGGCACAAGCTCCTCCCACAACCAGGCATGCCTATCTTTATCTATGTCTTCCCATATTTTTCTAGAGTAGAAAGGGTATGACTGTCCATACTTGGCCTCAGCTCATCTACACACAATTCTCTTCTTTGCTGCTTTTCACTAACTCACATCCAGAAGCACGACTTGAGGGTGGACAGTCCTGGCTGAGCCAGTCACGAACACTTGGTACAGAGCAAGAGCAGTCCGCCTCAGCACTCAAGGGCACACTCTTGAGTCTTCCTCCTCACGGACATCTGGAGGCTCCATGGAAGTCCAGGCTAAAGCTGACTGCTAGGGTCCACTGAAACCTTTGCTGCTTCCTCCTCTTCCACACAGTCTGCTCAGGAGCTGGCAATTGCGCCAACCCCGCAATTGTCCATTCTCTATTGTCGCCAGACGCACTGTCCTCCCAACGACATGCTTCCTCCACCTTGGACTCTCTGACGTGCCTTGGACTTGGGCCTTCCACCCATGGAACTACTGAACCTGCATTGGCAGCATCCAACTCCACCCTCTGCGGCATGGAACACTTCTCTTCATCTGGGCCTTGCACAGCATCAGTGCAGACAATGTCCAGAAACTCCTTTACAACTTCCTGGGATCACTTGTGCTGCAACCAGCCTGCCACTGTTGTTCCGATTCTACAGGGTCTCTTGTCTATGTCCAAGTTGGAGCTAAACAGATGCGTTTTGTTTTAGCTTCCTTGTGCCACCTGCCATGCTCATCCCAAATCGCATTCTATAGTCTGTGCAATGGGAATGGGCAGAACATCTCTTCCTGGTTTTAAGCATACTATGCACACTTTACACGGATATTTCAGCAAAGCCACCTCAGCGGGTGCTGTTGAACAGTTGTACAATTGCTCAGATTTGGCTAGTTGTTTTTTTTTTTTTTAACTTTTATTTATTGCTTTATCATAATACATATACAATATATTGAAACTTGGTTCCATGCTCTAGCAAGTTACAAGATACATGTCTTCTACCGAGGATTTATATGCATATCACCCTTTGTTACATCATAGGAGGGTTAGCAGACATAGATTTGTGCTTGCTTTTGTAAGCACATATATTCTAAATATAATCTATAAGTGGCTCCTTCACCATGACCATGGACTTTGTAACTAAAAATCTGTTCCTAAAAAGTCCCTGAGTAAAACACTCTTGATGCTGCCTTAATGGCATATCATAAGCCCATGTAAAAACAATAATTTTCCAAAAGATAGTAATGGAGATGTCTAATTACACATTTGCTCCTTACACAGTAATTGCAAATAGTATTATTACTATTCTTTCTCAAAACGTAAATACATGCTGAGAACAAAGAAATAATTGAAGGTTATAGACTATATAGCCCACCCTACACAACTTCTAAAGATAAACTTTAAACTCAGTGAGTATCTTATTAACTTTGATGAGCCTCATATAGGAAAAAGGCCCGTAATTAGTAAACAGTTAAGGCACTCTCAGTCCCCTCAGCCTCTGAATCTTCGGTTCGTTACGGTAGCAAAGTTGCTTGTGATTTTCTCAAGTCTCTTCCCTGCTTCTGAGGGGTCATTAAAGATGAAAATTTTACCTGCATACTGTATCACGGAGTTTCGCGGGATACAAAAGTGCATTCGTGATTCCCAATTGGCCTTGACTCAGATTTCACCCCATCGAATGCCTTTTTCTCTGGCGTAGCAAAGGAGAGGTCGGAAAGAAATTGATCCTGGAACCATTTGGTAGGTGAAGCTGTCCTTCCCTTTGGCTGCCTGCAGGATTAGTTCTTTAGTGGTCGGACCTGCCGTGACTATCAGAATGGTTCGTGGTGTCCTTCCTGCAGGGTCTGCGCCGTGGGTGATTTGGTAAGCCTGTATGATCGCTCCATCTACTGAGATGGCTAGGGTAGTCTGCACCAGAGTTGTCAAATATTCTATTAGATTTGATCCTTCAGAAGTATCTGGGACCCCTAATATCCGTATATTGGCTAAACGAGCACCATTCTCCAAGTTTTCTAATCGTTGGTAGCAGTAGACGGTTTTCATTCACTAAACCTGCAGCAGCTGTAACTGCCTTTTCAGCCATCGAGTGTGATAAGTTATTTTGTGTTGTTAATCCTTCTAGTTTAGTTTCCACTATGGTGACCCAGGAGGTAAAACCGCCCACCTTCTTGTCTAGTATTTTGACAAAGGCTTCTAGGTCCTTTATCGCTTTCAGGACTGCCGCGTTCGAGGGTTCAGTATCTGAGCCATGCTGGGGCCCTGTTGTTGCTGGTTCTTAGGCTCCACATGTTGCCTCGGATAAAGTTAATAAGATTACCGCTTTTTGTGCTTTGATTGTATTTTCCGTATAACGAGTAACTGGAGAGCCAGAATCAATCTTGTAGAGTAATCAAAGTTAAGTGTAACTGTTGTAATTGTACAGAAATTAAGCCTGTAGATCGGAGCTCCTGTTAAAGACGCCTTTGTCTGTCAGCAGCCTAGCCACGCCCCAGATTTGGCTAGTTCTTGTTCTTATTGGTCTACCCATGTCCTGGCATGGAGTGGTAGCGTGAGGTTTGCTGCACCATGTTCTGAAAGTCAAAACACAAGTCCCAGAACTACTACTGTTTGTAAGCACCTTGAGATTTGGTTTTAACACACTGGAAAAAGCTCCAAACAGGCTACCTGGCTGCTGCAATTGTATTCCACACTTAGCAAGAAATCCATTTTAAACTTTGTTTTGGTTTGAAACACTGTTCTAAAATGGTGCTGTTTTGTTTACATAGCTGGCTATACCTCAACATGGCGACTGTAACTTTGCATCACACTCAGTTTAAAATTGCTAGGACTCTGTCTGATCTTTGCATTTCAACTGAATTTTCTAGCACAAGTTCATTTTACTTATTCCTCAATCCATTACTTTACAAGCACTTAGACCAGGGATCGTTAAGTTCACTGTCTTTGAAAACAGCACTTTCACACCAAAGTCCAAGATTTAACAGTTCACAAACTCTCTCTTCTCTCTCCCTCAGTACTTTTGCTGCATTTGCTCAAGTTCTTACTCAGTTTTACGACCTTAGCATCACAGTCAATTTCTTTTGCAAAGGGTACTTACAGGCAGTGGATGGTTTGCACCGGCGATGGAATGCGCCTGTTGCCGACTTGAAGAAGGCCTCTGGGGTGAAACAGGCTGGTGGTACGTGGATGGTCACTACAATTGCCTTGATCACCCCACAGTCGGTCAGAATACAGGTTGAGCCCGGTGTTTGAAAAAGTGAGAAAACTGCTGTCGCAGAAGTGCTTTTGCTGCAAGCGACTCCTAATTCCTGCCGGAAGACTACAGGCTGCTCAAGACACTGCAGGCTGCTCCTCCACGAATGTTCCACAAGCAGAGACTCAGGAAAGGGTGGGGCTTAGGTGCACTGGGACCAATCACATGACGCCATGCAAATGACTCTCTCTCTCTCTCTGCCACACTCCTGCACGGCAATCGTTGAGAAGGCAAAATTTAAACTGCAAACTGTCACTTTTTTCTCGGTTGGAAATTTTAGCAGGTGAAGCAATTTAAGACATTTTACTCAGTTCTGGTGCATTTTCCTTAGCAACTCCCCAGATTTCACTGTATACACTTGAAGCTTTCTCAGCACTTAGGAAACAGTCTTTTATTTATTTTTTATTTATTTATTGAAATGTTTCAAAGGAAGGTTACACTGAGCAACAATGCTCATCTCATGGTACGTCCTGGGGAAGGGAGGGAACAATAGTAGTACAACAGGATACATACATCTTAGCAGCATACAGACAGACTGTACAGTTAACAACCAACAATAGCTAATAAGATTTCTAGATTAGGATACATTTGTGAGTGGCTGACAGGGGTATAGTCAAAAGGTACTCGGGGAGGGAACAGTAGGGAGGTAGAAGTGCTAAGTTGCAGAAGTGCTAAGATTGTAACAGGGGTTTGGGATAGGGGGCAGATATTAGGCCCAGCTGGAGGAAGGAGGAGGTATAGACCAACAGCTAGGCAGGGCCAAGGGCTAGACGCAGTTGCAATTCATCACTAGGTAGTTTGTTAGGGATGTAGAAACAGAGTAGGCTGATGAGGAGGGCGGATTTGGGACGGTAGTTGGTTCCAGAGCTTAGGTAGGCAATGGGAGAATGCCATTTGGCCGATGTAGTATTTCTGTAGGGTATATTCAGTGAGCGAGAGTCATCAGATCAGAGGGTGTATTTGGTGGGGTGAGGGGCAGATAAAGAGGCAGACAGGTAAGAGAGGAGTGAGCCTAGCCGGAATTTAGAGGTAAACTTTGCCATGTGCAATGTTCTCCCGTCAATAAGTGAAGGAAAATTTAGAGAGCGGTAAAGAGTGCAGTGATGTGTCAGAGCAGGGGCATCCAGGGTAAACCGGCAGAAGGAGTTAAAAGAGGCTCAAGCCTGGATAAAGAGGATTGAGGGGCAGCTCTGTATACAACATCACAATAGTTGAAAGTTGGCAGTATCATTTATGTACCAGTTCAGCGCCCAGACAAGGATACTACCCCTGTTACGATAGAGGGCCCCTAGCTTTGGTTGGAGTTTCTTTAGAATGGCATCACTGTGACGGAGAAGTTTAGGTACCTATCCAGCCAAATTTGAGGTAATGGAAGGAAGAGGTGTCTTCTAATACAGTCCCATCAATGGTGCAGAAGGTGGGTAAGGAGGGAGCCTTGCCAACCTCTGCCTAGTACCGAAAGTCACAGAGACTGTTTTCTTTGAGTTTAGGAAGAGGTGGTGCTCACTTAGCCAGCATTGTACATTTTAAAATCCAGCTGTAGCCTGGCAGTGCCACCAGTGACCTAATTGCCAGTTGAGAAAGGACAGTATCGTCTACAAACCTGTGTATGTTAGGACGATAAACAAAACTGAGGGAGGTCGTTGAGGAAGATTGAAAAAGGAGAGGCCCAAGTACCGATCCCTGGGGAACTCCTGTGGTAATAGGGAGGGAGAGGAGATGGCATCAGCTATGCGGACAGATTGAGTTCTGCCTGACAGATAGGACTTGAACCATTCAATGGCATTAGGGGAGAGACAGCGGTGCTGAGGCAGAACAGGAGTAAAGGGTGGGAGACCATGTCAAAGGCCTTGGCCAGGTCAATAAAAATAGCTGAGGTTATTAGGCCTTTGTCCATGCCCGTGGTGATAGTGTCAGTCAGCCGTAGGAGTGAGGTGGCAGTGGAGTGGTGTTTTCTAAAGCCAGCTTGGAATGGAATAAGAAAGGAGGAGTCAGTAATGTAGGAGGAGAGTTGTTCGAGTACTACGTGCTCCTGTAGTTTAGCCAGGGTAGGAAGGGAGAGATAGGGCGGTAGTTACTAGGGGAGGAGGGTCACCTCCTTTAGGGAGTGGTAGGACTGCAGCATGTTTCCAGGCTGTAGGGACAGTGAAAGAGACAAAGGAGAGGTTTAGCAAGATGGCTATAGGATAGGTGATGACAGGCACAGACAGAGAGAACTGGGGAGGAGCCTTTAGCAGGGTTGATAGACTGAAGGGCTTGTAAGTCAGCAGCAGGAGAAATGTGGGTGAAGGAGAAGAGGGTAGGGGAGTTGGAGGAGTAGAGGAAGGTGAAACAGGAATGGAGGCGGGCCTGTGGAGGAGTGCATGTGCATCAGGGGGCAGTTTGGAGCATTGCAGTGCAGGACGTGAAATGGGAGTGAAAGCAGTCATGATAGCCATAGGATCCGAGATATCTGAGAGATTTAGTCTAAGGGTAGGAGTGGGGGCTTGGTGGAAGGGGAAAAGAGGGATTGGACAACTTTCCAGAATTTGGATGGTTTGTTTGTGCTGATGTGGAAGTTAGCCTGGTAGTGTTCAGTTTTGGCCAGTCGGAAAGCTTTGGTACACTTATTTTGAAGCTCCTTGTATTGTTGGAGGTCCCTGGGCAGTTGGTTATGTTGTGTTTATGCCAAGCAGTGTCCCAGGCTCTTTGACAGGACAGGAGCTCAGGGTTACCTAGGGCAGGTGGTTGCCCCAGACTCTGATTTTATGCAGTGGTGCATGTTGGTTCCAAATGTGAAGGAACTTATCGCAGAACAGTTGGAGTGCAGCATCAATTGAGGTGCAGGCAACAAGTGAGGACCAGTCAGTGTTGTTGAGGTCACAATGAAGAGGTAGAGTGTCAAGGGAGGAGTAGGTCCAGGTTAGGAGGATTTTGTGGGGTATTTTTGCCTCTGTATTTTGTGCGCCTATATACGGGATGATGGTCACTTAATGCATCAGGTAGGAGGCCAGCGGCCTTGACCCTGTGGGGTGCGACGTGAGGACTAGGTCCAGTAGGGAATGGTTATTAGTTTTGTAGTTCATGCCAGTAGGTTCCTGTATTAGTTGTGTCAAATTTAGTGACTCTATGTCAGAGCGAGTTTGGGCTGGTGTTAGAGAGCCAATTGATGTTAGAGTCACCCAGTATGTACAGCTCACCAGATTGGGCAAGAGCCATTAGTTTCATGATCAGCTCAGTGACTTGGGAAGGGGCTGGCCCAGGCAGCAGTATACTCCTGCAATAAATAGAGGGCAGCAGTAGGGAAGCTTCAGGTTGAAGAAGATAGCTTCGTGAAAGGAAGGAGAGGTGACTTTCAACACAACTGTGTGCTGTAGGGAGATGGAGACATAGATCGCCACTCCGCCACCTCTGCCTTGTCTGTCCATATGAGTTATGGTGAATCCAGGAATAAGGACTTCTTGGTCCATGATATGACCGGAGAGCCAAGTTTCCGAGATGATGATGATGTCAGGTTTATATTCAAGGACCATGACCTGCAGTATGGGTAGTTTGTTGGTAAGGATGCGGGAATTTAAGTGGATAATTTTTAGGCCATTCGGGAGGGCTAGAAGAGTGGGGGTACTGCAGGGGGTAGGGAGTCGTTGAAGGGGACCAGGGTTGGGGTGGACATCACCAGCCAGCAGGAGGAGGAGGAGGAGGAGCAGAAAGTGAGGAATCTAGCTTTGCAGTATTTATGGGTTGCTGAGTAGCACGAGCATGGCGCCCAGGTAGTTGTACACTACAGGAGCAGTTGAAGATAGATTGAGCAGCATGATCAATCAGGCAGGCAGCAAGAGAGGCACAAGGTAGTGGGGGAGTAAAAGGGTAATTGATGTGGCACAGTGTCAGGGTGTGTGGCAGCATTCCTAGGTAGTTTACTGTGGCGGCTTCAGGGACAGTAGCTGAATATGTGGTCAGAGAAGCAGGCGTACCTGTCATCCCTAGGATGGCGCTGATCAAAACCGCTAAGATTGGGTGACGTGGGTAAGGCAAGCATATGTTAAGGTGCAGCATAGTGGCAGGAGATAGTTTGTGGTGCCTGTGAAGGTAACGCAGAGATAGTTGTAGGATGAGCAAAGGTTTCTGTGTCCCCTAGTGGCGAGAGAATATAAGGAGCCAATGGGAAAGTAGACTGTTAGTAATTTCAGGTCATGTGACTTGCTACAGCTATAAATATAATAGTCGAGATAGGTAGTGGGGAGCGGTGGGGCAGCAGCAGCAGTACCTCTTCAAGCTTTGTGGTCGGGCTTGCGGTCTCGGGTCAGCGACTCCAGGGATGCCGTCCGTCCAGGGGCTGGGTCCTGAGATCCAGCATAGCTGTGCGCCCTGGTTAGGGGCAGGAGATCAGCTGCAGGAGAGAGGGGGAATTTAAGAGCAGTCTGAGGACAGCGTGGCAGACAGTCACAGCAGAAGAATTAACAAGATAAAGGGTAGAGGCGCCAAAGGCGTTGAGACAGACAGATATTCAGGAAAGGACTGTAATCACTCTTAGTCAGTAAATCGGCTCTAAATGCAACAGTTTAAACACTTTTCTGCTTTTCAGCAGTAATTACAGGTCTTTTAGGCTTGCAGTTTAAAACAGCGCAAGCAGCAAACAGACAGAGAGCGGAAAGTGACCAATCGGAGCGTAGCTGGAGGAAGAGCTTGCTATCTGATTGGTTCAGCAGCAGCAGTACCTCTTCAGGCTTTGTGGCCAGGCTTGCAGTCTTGGGCGGCGGCCCAGGGATGCCGTCCTGCCTGGGCTGGGTCCTGAGATCCAGCAGAGCTGCGTGCCCTGGTCAGGGGCAGAGATCAGTTGCAGGAGAGAGAGAGAGACAGGGAATTTAAGAGCAGGCTGAGGGCTGTGTGGCAGACAGTCACAGCAGGAGAATTAGCAAGACAAAGGGTAGAGGCGCCAAAGGATATTGAGACAGATATTCAGGAAAGGACTGTAATCACTCTTAGTCAGTAAATCGGCTCTAAATGCAACAGTTTAAACACTTTTCTGCTTTTCAGCAGTAATTACAGGTCTTTAGGCTTGCTTAAAGTTCAAAAATGCAGTTTAAAACAGCGAAGCGGCAAACAGACAGAGAGTGGAAAGTGACCCATCGGAGCGTAGCTGGAGGGTGAGCCACTTTCCGATTGGTTCAACAGCAGCAGTACCTCTTCAGGCTTTGTGGCCGGGCTTCCGTCTCGGGCAATGGCTCCAGGGATGCCGTCCATTCGGGACCAGGTCCTGAGATCCGGCAGAGCTGTGCACCCTGGTCAGGGGCAGAGATCAGCTCTTCAGGCTTTTAAGTCCACAAATACTTTTCTTAGGAAACTTGCAACTTTAAACAGTTTTCAAATGCTTTTCCTCAAGGCAAGGGCAATTAGCTCCCAGTCCACAATTTCAAAGCAACACACAAACAGCAAATTCTTCCTCTTTCTTTCCACATAACTCGGGCAGCAAAAGACTTTCAGGTGGCATTTTACTTGGCACAACTTGCTTTCTGGTAACCGATCTTCTGTTTGGGGCACCACCACCAGACAGGAAGATCCTGGACATGCCTCAGCATGCCTCTCACCCAAATTAAATATCCCAAGCTGAGCCCCATTTTTGTAACCCCAGGCCACTTATTTAACTAGTGTGCACCCCACATTTTTGTAACCCCAGGTCACTTTTTAACTAGTGTGTACACCCCTATTTTTTGTAATGTTCACCCAAGCTAAATATCTGGAAACACTGGTGCCCTTATACTGGTGTAACTCCAGGCTGTGCTATCTCAAGGGCTACTACCCCTGCCTCCTTGGCTAGTAGCAGGTTAAGGGACCTGAGTTCTGAACAGGTGCCTCCACCCAGAGGTCAGGGTTGGTAGTGGTCAAGCTAACCTGGGCACAGCCTCCGGGACTCCTTCATTACTAGTGGACAGAACAATCACGATAATCACTTTAACAATACCCTGATACACCACACAAATACCCACACTGTTTGCACTTATCACCAGGGCTTTCCTCTGGCCCGGCCCTGGGGACCCCTGTAAAACAAGGTTATACACAGTAAATAACAGCAGTACAGTATTCTAGCACAAACTGGAACCCCAGTCAGGGTAAATGCAAAAAGAGTTAGATCTGATTTATTTAAGGGGTTGAACAAGGAGGGTGTAATCAGGTTAATTTGCTTAAAGGCTCTATCAATCAAGCAGTTATGCATACACTTCAGGGTCCATAAAGTCACACAATCTGGGTACCCAGATGGAGAATGATGGCTAGCCGAATGTTGCAGCTGGTTGGGGCCCTGTGATGGAAGAAAACAACATGCACAACACACACTATTTGTAATCCGGAGCCAGAGGGCTCAGTTCGTGAAAAGAAAACAACAAGACAATCAGATGACACACTTTTAGATTAGGCTGTTGCTGCAGGAGCTACCCTTTGATTACTCATGATATCCAAGACTGGACAGAGGCTGTACGAAAAATTGAGACAGCAGGTGGTTAATCTAGAGTGCCAGGAGAAGCAGGGCCCACATGATTTGCCGAGGTGTCATTCCTGTTCAAGCATGGAGCAGGGACTAATCCCAGGCAGGTCTCTCATCGGTGGCTTCTCTGTGCAGTGGGTAGTCTAGCAGGGCCAGCATGGCATGGCCCAGGCCGAATGGAGATGAATGTGGATTCAGTCCGATTAGACTGGATAAAGCTTCCAGGAAACAGAACACAGTTCAAACAGTGGGGAACCAAATCACGACCCACTTTCAATACACAGTACATTTATATGTAAAGGATTCTATGGTACCAGCAAGCAGAAAACAGTTCACGAGGTGGGAACCAAATCATGACCCACTTTCAATACACAGCACATTTACATGTAAGGAAATTTACTAAACCAGGCAAAACCGCTCCCCAGTCACTATCGCCAAGTCTCTGCACAAACTGGGGATTCAAAAGCAGCTGGAAATCTTGACAGGCTGATCACATTCAGCAAATCTTCGGTCTTCTTCAGGTTAAAGCCTGGTCACAGTCCAGTGGCTTAAACAGTCCTCATAATTCGGATTCAGTCCGAATAAACTCTATTTTCCCTCTCAGGGACAGCAGGCAGATAGGCAGGCCAAAACTTAGCCCTTTCACAGTTCTCCCATGCAAAACTACACAGAACTGCTGCTCAAAATCACTTGAGCTGTTACTTCTTCACTTCTCAGCTCAAAACTGAAACTAACTGCAGCAGCCTGGGAAATTCCCCAAGATCCAAAAGGTTTGGTTGGCTGATCCTCCTGTCAATCACAACAAAGCTCCCTTCAGGTGCAAAAAGGCTAAAAGCCCAAAACTACAGTTCCTACAGATTTTGACTCCAGACAGCTCCTGTAGTCTGGCTCTGTTTTAGGTCCCACCAGTACTGATTGGTCCAATTTGCAGTCCAGGACCAAGATAGTGGAGATAAACAAAACAGTCCTTGCTGCAAAAGAAGGCAGGTTAGACAAACTACATTATCATTATCACTCTAAATGATTTTAGCAAATAGTTACATCTTTCAACAGAGCTCCCTCTCAGATTACTTATGACTGCAATCCAGGCAGCTCTTAAAGAGACAGTACACAGAGGCTATACAGGCACCTCTGGCAATCACATTTAAACTGCTAAAATGCAGGACACCAGCCTGGCAGTGAGCATCTAGGCAAGCTCAAGGAAGACTTTTCGGAATCCCCATTTGTAGGTGGGTTACACCGACATGTCAATTACTTTACAAAAAGGTACTGTAGGTACCACCCTTAGCTGTTGAGATGTATACCCAGCTCATTTTCTAGAGGAAGAGAGGGTGGGGTACAGAAGCATACAACATGAACCCTGTGTAAATAACACAACCCAGGTCCTTTGTGGAGGCTGCTAGGCATATGCTTGATCTAACCTGCTGAGGGCGCCCAGTAAATCCACACAACCAGAAGCAATAATCGGAATGTCCATAACAGTGACTGGGGATTGTGCAGTATGGCTTTATTCAACAGATGGCAAGTAAAGCTGAAGTGGACCCCAAGGGTTGGTCCAGGCTGGACAGGTACAAATTCAAGAACTCTTCTTGCATGCAGTACAGTTCATGAATGACAACATAAACATTTTCTTCCCAAATTCCCAAAAGTGCATCTGTGGACACCTGGCCACATACATGAACATTTCTTCTCCCATGAGTGTTATTTAGTGAATCTAAGCCACACACTCAGAACTCTTCTCGGACATAGGTGCAATAAGTGAAAACTCAGCCACACACCTTAACCTGCAACTTGGCCACTTGCTCGGGTAAAAATACTGGTGCTCTTTATGAACCAGGAAGCTCTGCTTTGTAAGTGCTTAGATGGTGTTCCTCCCACTCTTGGCCCCAACCGACAGTCTCTGCCATTATTCGGTTACTTATACCATTGAAACCCTCATTCCTCACTGAAATGCTAGGAGGTCCCATACTTTACTTGTCACAATACTGGGGTGACACAGAGAAAATAAACTGCACTCACTGGGGTCCACAGTTTAACTTTCTTCACTCACACTGGTGAGACAGGGCACTGACAGGTGCACTCCAGTCTTATCTATGGGCACACTCACCCCAGACTATCCACTCCCCTAAGAACATGTGGAGATCTAGTCTCCTTTCAGTATTCACAGAACTTGTTCCATCCACTGGGCATGGAACAACCAAAAGAAACAGGAAAGGCACTCTTCTGGGCAGCCGGTCCACACAGTCTATTTCAGATCCTATACCAAGGCAGCTGAAAACACCTCAGAACATGCAAGGATTGTCCATTGAGTCCACAGAGAACAAGCAGATCCTTCCACTTCACTGGGAGTAGAAATCAGGAAATCCTGCGCAGCCTTTGTCTCCACCATTTCAGCTGAAAGCTGGAAATGACACACGACTAGGGTGAGAACTCCTGCACCCTCTGTCAGAGCCCATTGGCAGTCCTTCTGCCACTCTCACCTCCTCACCCACAACAGACTGAACCAAACTCTAGACTACACTGAGAATTCTAAGCTCCCCAGAGCAGCTATCCACAGAGTGTGGCTTATGCTGCTGAGGTTCTAAATGACCTAATCATTCCTCCCTCAGGCTAGCTGAGTAAACAATGATGTCATTATGTAAGGAGCCCTAATGAGATCCCTACCAGCTGCCTGCTACTTTCCTAACAATAATACTGACAGGATTCTGTTAACCCCAGGGACTGGGTGGTTACACCTGCCTTTATTATCTTTCATAATTAAACATTTAAATCAGCAGTGTAGAGGGCCCAGTGTTTAACTATAAATAATTGCAGTCATCTCCCACTTTTATTTGCTTATAACATATTCCAACTCCACTAGAATAAGCATTTGTTTAATTACTGTTTTCTGTAGAAAAAGAAGGTTGGGAAAAACAATAACACTGTAGACCTGACAAAGATTAGGTTTTGGGTTAGGACTGAGAAAATAAAACAATAAATTATATCTGTAAATGGAGACACTGACATTAGCCTCAGAGGTTATCAGCTCCAATGTGAGAAATTTTGGCAAAGATGGGTGCTATGCCAGTTGGAGAATTACCCTGTGTTTGTGCCCTGAGTGGAATGTGACACTATTGCAGAATATTTTAAAACTTGTAGGGGCTCACCCAAGGCTATGTGTTAGCTGCAATGTATTGCTGTACTCTGTCCAGTTCATCAAATGGTTACGCTTGTCTATGTTGTATCCTGCCTCAGCGAGGGAGTGTATGTGTGTGTGTGTGTGTGTGGGGGGTCTTTCACTATTGATATGGATAAATGTGGACTGCAGCGCCCTGCACTTCAGTAATGTCAGCTCTGCACCCTCCTTCTCCTCCAATAGAAAAGTCCATATCTGGTTATAATAGCCTTCCTGCTGTTCCTCAGTTGCATGTTTCTAATTGTATGTGTAAACCCCTCATAAATGGAGGTTCCCAAAAGTCTTCCAAGAGCTGCCTAATTGCTCAAAGCCTGATTGGTGTACTGGAGTTAGAGCCATTTAAATGTGATTGCCAGTGAGTGCTTTTAAAGCCTCCAAGTACTGTCTCTTTGAGGTCTGCCTGCTCGCAGACATAATTAGTTTGAATGGGGGCTGTGTGTAGTTATGCCCGATTCCCGCCGGCCACTGCCTAAGTGCTCTCGCTTCTGCCATTAAGAGTGTAGAGGAGCCCTCTGAAAGCTCTCTCATTGTGGGAACTATGCAGAGTAATGGTGAAAATGTAATTTATCTAATCTGCCCTTCTTGCAGCATGGACTGTTTCTGTTATGTTCCACCACTTTGGTCCTGAACTGCTGAATTGGACCAATGAGGTTGGGAGGACTCTAAAATGGAGCCTATAAGTGGAACTTATGGTGCCAGACTCTGGGAAATGTAGTTTTGGATCCTTGGCGCCTTTTGCAACAACAGGGGAGTGTGTTGTGATTGACAGAGGAATCAGCCAACTGGATCATTTGAACCTAAGGAAATTCCTCAGTTGCCTGAGCACAGGGGTCAGAACAGAGATGGCTCTGAAAGAGTGAGCAGCTCGTGGAGCTGCTGCCCACGGGCAGTGTGGGGACTTAGGCGGGAAGGCTGAGTCTGGCCTTCCTGCATTCAGCTCTCCTGAATGGAGAGAACTGGAGGGAGAGAGAGTATTATTTTGGACCATGTCTCGAACATTTCATTGTGCCCCAAGTTGTGGACATGATGAGCAGAGAAGGACCGAAAGAAGATATTCGAGTTGGACGCTGAAGGAGCAGTACTGCTGTGTGTGTTCGAGTGGCTGCTATGTGTGTAGTTCACATGGGAGAACCATGAAAGGCCTGATTCCTGGCCTACTAGCCTACTGTCTGCCCTGAGAAGGAGTAGGGATTTTGGACTGAATCCAACTTTGCAGAGAACGAAGCAAGCTGCTGATTTATAGCCAGGCTCACCCTGTGGAAGACCGAAAATTTTGCTGAAAGCGATCGGCCTGTCAGGACTTTAGCTTCTGTAGTCTCTCAGGTAATTGCAGTGATCTTGCAATCGGGATCTAGGAGCAGCCTGCCTGGTATAGTAATTTCCTTTACATATAAATGTACTATGAACTGCAAGGGGGTCGCGATCTGTTTTCCCCTCTGTCTGTAAACTGTGTGCTAGCGTGGAAGTGTTCCCTGTCAGAATCGGACTGAATCCGTGCTGCCTGACACAGATAGGCCCTGCCATATGGGTCCAGCCTCACTACCCTGCTGCACAGAAAGATCCATCATTGAGGAGCCCAGCTTCCTCTGGCAAACCAGCCAGTCAGCCATCAGCCCTCCTGTGTTTAGCCTGGGATTGTGAGTAACTATCAGGTAGCTCCCTGCAACAGTTCTTAAATCAAAGTGTGTCATCTGATTGCTTTGGGCTTTTCTTTCCATGAACTGAGCCCTCCGCCCGGATTACAAATTTTGTGTGCATGTTCTTTTTCCATCACAGGGCTCCAACCAGCTGCGATGCTGGTCACCCCGCAACGGACCTGGCTAGCCCTTTCCCCATCCTGGGTACCCAGAGAGTGTGACTGAGTGGGACTCTATGCATGCACACTAGTGTGATTATTAATGTGTTCAAGCTAATTAACCTGATTATTCCTCCTTGTTACAGACCCTGAATAAATCAGATCTGTTTGTTTCTGCAATTTACATTGACTGTGGTGTCAGTTTATGTTGAAGGTATTGCATTGTTGCTGTTGTACTGCTTCACCTTATTTTATAAGAGGTCCCTGAGCCAAGCTGAAAGAACCGGTCCTTGGGGTAAGTGCCAAGATACAAGTGTATGTGGTGTGCATATCAGGGCATTGTGAAAGTCACTGTTGTGTACAGCGTGGACCACTAATGGGAGAAAAGGGGTCACAGTGTCCAAGAGGGCTGTGGATCTGGTTAGCATAGCCCAAACCAACCCAGACCTTTGGGTGGAGGTACCGCTTCAGAACTCAGGCCCCAACCTGTTAGTAGCCAAGCAGGCAGGGTAGTAGCACAAGGGATAGTGCCACCTAGGGGTTACATATCACAATTGAAAAATTCTTAAATACAGTTTCAAAAAATAAAACATTATACAGTGCAGAGCACAGGAATTGCAAAAAGTGCTTTTAACAGGTATGCTAATATTTTAACAGTAGCTGAAAATACGCTTGAGAAAATATATTTTTCCTTGTACTGCTACTTGGCATGGTAATAAAATACGCTTGTAAATAAAAATTTCATACCTGGTGGCCTAGCAGTTTGGAGGAAGGTGACATCATTACGCTACAATCAAAATATAATCTCATATGGTGTATTTACACTGTTGGGTGAACAAACAGCAATAAGCACTCAAGGGATGCATTATTCTGACATTTTCATTCCCTGAATAAACAAGCAGTCATGTATCTTTTATAAAACTCCTGCTTCTGTGGTCTAACATGTAGTACAGCCCCTCTCTCTGAATGAAACCTTGCCAACGGCAATACAAGGCAACATTCTCTCCGTAACATTCTGGCTTATTCTTCGAAGGCCATGTTTTATTAAATGGTTCAACTTGAATCAGTTTTCAGTTTTGTTCCTGGTTATTATCACTGTGGGGTTTGTGACTGGGTGTTTCTGATTACCACATTTTACACCCACTGCAACATCTCTTCCCACGGCACCCTACAAAGAGAACTCAATTTTACCCTGTCTCCACACAGAATCATGCAGGAAGAGTATTTAAAGACACATCTGCAGAAAGAGAGTTTTTCCAGATATGATGACTAAACCTGCCATGTATCACTTTATTTTCTGCCTCTCTTCCCAGCTCTTGCAACACCCCAGTTTGGGTCACTCAGTGCTCACCGCTGCCTACTGGAATCATCCCTTGTCTTCTGAGTGCTCACCTCCAGGCTCCCTGGGAGTTCCTTCCATGTACTCCTTTATTTCCAGCCTATATTTTCTGGAAGCCCCTTCCCCTTTGCCACCAGGTACGAGGCACCTTGAGACCTAGGAGCCACAACTAGAGGAAGGGTGTCCGCACACAGGGGCCAGATGGCATTTAGGGGAGTGTGAGGGCCAACATCTAGAGCATCAGAATGAGGCATGATATTCCTTGTTTTCCTCTGTCCTCCCTACTCCTACCTCCCCATCAGTGTGCATGCTGGCATCCTAGGGGTGCACTGTGATTTGTGTCTCCCATATCTTTAGGTGCACCTCCACCTAGCCACCTCCAGAAGCCACTCAAGAGCAGTGTTTCACAAAATCCTCTCCCAGAAGAAGAGAGCTACCTTCCCTATTGGTATCTGTTCCTGCCATCCTGGGCTAAGGGCTCAAACTGGGGTATGTAGCGTGTCAAGTGAATGCTCTGTAGATTGGTGCCACAGAGCTGCCTATCAATTTCTTTTCATTCTTCCCACGATTTTCTTTCCCCTGGTGCACCTGTACCTCCATCTTGCTGAGCAGGGTCACCCCAGTTGCATCCTTCCTCTGGACTGATATGCGGTAAGTTGCTTCTTTCACATTCAAAGCCAGTGCTGCTCTTAGGTCAGCCATCAGCGGCTGCCTGAATGCTGCATCACCAGCTTCCTCCATAACTGGGTGTCAAGCACATCTCGTCCTAAGCAACCATTTTCTTACTAATTTAACACTTCTATCTCAGCAGGAGCCAGTGTCTGTTGAGATTAAGCAGACAGATACTTTATTAGAAATAGAAAGGATCTTATGTAGGGTTAAAAAGAAAAGAAAGAAAGTTAGTGTGTGTTCTGTGCTGGGAAGGATACTGTATCAACTTACTTTGCTAAATCAGTAGGAGGAGAGAGCTTAATTGGGGTGTGGCTTAGACAATATAAAAGCAGGTGACTCAATTACAACTTCCTGTTGCTAGCCTTTTCTTTCTAATTGCCCTCATCCCACCCACCCTAAGCCAGTACTACTTTTATAGCCACTGGGTTTGACTGACAACAGGAACTTCCTCTTGGCAGTAGGAAGGGAAGGATCGAAGAAACATTAGTTTAGTCAACCCTAAAGGAAAAAGTAGCTTGCTCTCCTACCCCCAGCTGCTGGTGGTCTGACACTGAGCAAGGAAGAAGGAGGCTACTAAAGAATATAGGAAGTTGCTGTCCCAGAACAGGAAGGTGAGAGTTGTAAGGAGAGGAGAGAGTAAGCATACAGAGAAACAGGAGAGGACATACAATAAGACATGATAAGAGTGGTGCAGTGCAATGGCTGTAGAGTGGCAGTGTTCCGAAGACATTCTGGAGGCTGCGATGCTGCACTATTTTCAGGCACATCCTGGTCTGAGGAGGAGGTTGCCTGTCTCCAGGCTGACCTGGCTAGGATTTGTGAAACTCCTCCCCACCCAGGGACCACCAGGGCCAATGCCACTACCTCAGAGGTTACCAAGAAAGAGGAGAGGCTGGATCAGAGTGGGCTCAGGGAGGGAAAGGTGGTGGAACAGAGTTGCATCCTCCAGCTGTACCTCTCCACAATTCATACACTCTTCCGGTGGATAGTGGTTCCTCTATAGAGGCACCTGTAGTGGAGACCAAGGAGGATGCTGGGAACCTTCACAAAGGAGACCCACAGGAGGGTGGCATGGGACCCACAGGGAAGGAAACAACTCCTGGTGGGGACTCAATCATTAGGTGGTAGAAGTGGGAGGAAGGGAGAGGAGGTAAGGTGCCTGCCTGGTGCCACGGCTTGGAGGGACAGGAAGCAAATCCTCAGGATCATGGGAGAAGCTGCATGAGGGAGGGAGATGGATGTCATTGTCCACCTAGGGACAAACGACCTGGCTAGAAATGGGATCAGAGCAGTGCAAGAGGAGTTTGTAGAGTTGGGGAGGGCCTTAGACAAGTAGACACATGGTAACCTTCTCAGAGGTGCTGCCTGTCTATGGCAAGGGTGATGCTAGGTACTCCTCACAAGGGAATAAAATGAATGGTTGAAAAACTGGTGTGGAGTTCAAGGTTTTGGCTTCATTGGGGACTGGGGACACTGGAGGATGCAAACCTATACTGGCGCGATGGTATGCATCTGTTCAGGGGAACCAGGATCCTAGGTGAGGTTTAAATGCTTCATTGGCAAGCATTTAAACTAGCCAGTGGGAGGCACTGAAAAGGAGCAGGAAATCCCAGCCTCCCCCAAAACACGGTAATTAGTGAGGCAAACACCAAGGTAGAGAAGTCATTAGGAGCAGGACAGAGGTAATGTAAAAAATCAGAGGCAGTAAGGACAGAGATGGGGCTAAAAGGGGTAAGCCCATCAAAAAGTGGAGGGAGATGAGTACCAATGCCCATAGTCTGTGTAACAAGCCCTGAGCTAGTGGCCTTGATGGAAGAGGGTTGCCTGGATATTGTGACAGTCACAGAAACATGGTACATAGAGAACCATGACTGGGATGTCAACATACCAGGATACACAAGCTACAGGAGGGACAGGAGGGTAAAAGAGGAGGAGGAGTAGTTCTCTATGTAAAGGAAGGATCAAAGCAACAGAACTAAAGAGTAAACAGGGAGCAGATGAGGCACTCTGGGTCACCCTGGAGACAGGAAATGGCACCACAATCCGCATGGGGTTGTATACAGACCCCCATCTTGGGGAGGAATGGACAAGGAAATGATAGAAGGCATCCTTAGAATGGCAGAAAAGGGAGATATTGTTGATGGGGATCTGAATATGCCAGATGCTAACTGGAGCACCTTTGCAGGCACATCCAAGACAGGGTCATTCTTGATGCCCTACAAGGGCATGCCTCAGACAGCTAGTATTGGAACCCACTCTGGAGGAGCAATCTTAGACCTGGTACTCTCAAATGGGGATGGAGAAAGAATCTCAGATTTAGAAGTGGGTAGCCATCTGGGAACAAGCGACCACCAAACAGTGTGGTTCATGATAAACACAGCCATACAAAAGCAAGAGTACTGGACTTTAGGAGGGCTGACTTTGGGAAAATGAGAGAGTGCCTCAGAAAAGCACTAGCAAACAGGCAAGAAGGAGGGTGGAGGAACAATGGGGAGTAATCAAAACAGCCATCACAGAGACAACAAGTAAAGCAAATCAACAAAACACAATGAAGGAAAAATGATATGGTTCTCAAAAGAGGTGGCAGGAAGGTTAAGGAGAAAAGGATAGCATTCAGGAAATATAAAGAAGCACATAGGAGCAGGACAGAGACCTTTATCAGTTAAAGCAGAAAGAGGCAGGGAAGGCAGTCAGAATAGCAAAGGCCCAAACTGAGGAAAGGATAGCCAACTCTGTTAAGAAGGGGTTAAGACCTTTATAGGTACATTAGGGAGTGCAGAAAGACTAAAGGAGGGATACTGAGGCTTAATAAAGGGAGGAATGTGGGCAGAGGGTGACAGTGAAAAAGCAGGGATACTGAACCAATATTTCTGCTCAGTATTCACAAAGGAAGAGGAGGGGAGGTACCTAAAGCAAACAAGAGAAACACTCTTAAGACAGGGTTCAATATCAGTTCATTTACAGAAGACAGTGTTCTGAAAGAACTAATAAAATTGAAGGTGGACAAAGCAATGGGGCCTGATGGGATTCACCCAAGAATTCTAAAAGAACTAAGGTAGAACTAGTGACACCACTGACTACTCTCTTGAACAAATCATGGGAGGATGGGGTGGCACCTGAGGATTGGAGGAGGGTGGATATGATTCCTCTTCACAAAAGTGGGAGCAGGACAGGCATGAAACTACAGACCAGTTAGTTTGATCTCAGTGGTAGGGAAAATTATGGAATCACTTCTGAAGGAAAGAATTGTTGAGTACCTAGAGGCCAGTGGGGCACAGGACCCAAGGCAGCATGGATTCACGATGGGAAGGTCGTGTCAGATGAATCTAATAGATTTCTTTGACTGGGTGACCAAAATAGTAGACCAGGGAGGGCTGTGGACATGGCCTACCTAGATTTTAGCAAGGCATTTGATATAGTCCCACACAAAAGATTAATACATAGTTAGCCAGCCTTGGAGTGGGTTCCAAGTGGTAGCCTAGATAAAAATTGGCTAGACAACGGGATGCAAAGGGTAGTAAACGGAGTCCACAGTGAAGAAAGGAGGGTTACTATTGGGGTACTGCAGGGTTCAGTACTGGGACCGGTCCTTTTAATATCTTTATAAGTGACATTGCAGAGGAACTGGAAGGAAAAGTATGTCTCTTTACAGACGACACAAAGATCTGCAACAGGGTTGATACACAAGATGGAGTGAAAAGGATGAGAAGGGACTTGGCAAGGTTGGAGGAATGGTCAAATGCATGGCAGCTCAGATTCAATGCAAAGAAGTGCAAGGTAATGCACCTGGGAAACAAAACCCAGGGAAGAGTACACAATGGGAGGTGAGATATTGACAACAGTAAAATGGAAAGGGACCTGGGGTAATTATATCAGATGACCTAAAGGTGTGCAAGCAATGTGAGAAGGCGGTAAGGAAGGCTAGGGGATACTGGGATGCATAGGAGAGGCATCAATAGTAGAAAACAGAAAGTTGTTATCCCTCTGTACAGACAGTTGTTGAGACCCCATCTGAGTACTGTGTGCAGTTCTGTGATCTTATCTCTGCAAAGACAGACAGAGTGGAGGCTGTCCAGAGGAGGGCAACCAAATGATGCAGGGTCTGCACCAGAAGACATACTAAGAAAGACTAAAGGAGCTTAATATGTATACCCTTGAGGAAAGAAAGGAGAGGGACATGATAGAAACTTTAAGTACCTCAAGGGAATCAACAAAGTCCAGGAGGGTAGCATCTTTCAGAAAAAGAGATGTGCAAGAACAAAGGGCACAATTTGAAGATAGAGGGGAATGGCTCAGAGGTAATGTGAGGAAGTATTTTTTCACAGAGAGGTTGTGGATGATGGAACAGCCTCCTGAGGAGGCCATGGAGTCAAGAACAGTGAGGGAATTTAAGAATGCATGGGACAGACATGAGGCAGTCCTAGTGGGGGTAGGGGTAGTAAGCTGTTGGATAACTAGGATCTGCAGCTTATCTGTTAGGTAGAAAAATGGCAGACTAGGTGGACCAAGTGGTCCTTATCTGCCGTCAAATTCTATGTTTCTATGTAACTTGCTTAACCCTCGATGGCTCCACATTGGATTCTTGGGGCTTGAACACAAACCCCAGTCTCTCTGATGGCAGCACCATGTGATGTTTTTACAGCATCGCTGGGCTGGTCTGCTGTGTATTTATTTTTGCTGCCGCGTTGTCCAGCCCATCAGTGCCAACATGTGCAGCAGGCCTCCACCATGCTCCACTCCACACTGTCAGTGCCATCATGTGCACTACACCTCCACCAGGTTCCTTCTACAGTGTCAGTGCTATCATGCACGGCACAGCTCCACCAGGGTCCATATACATTGTCAGTGCCATGCGGCACAGCAAAGCTCTACCATGCTTCACCCACACCGTCAGTGCCAGCATTCACAGCAGAGCTCCACCAGATTTGGTCCAGAATGTCAGTGCCAACATGCATGGTACAGCTTCAACATGCTTTGTCACATTTTAAGTACCAGCATACCCAGCAGAGCTCCACTATTCTACCCTCACACTGTCATTACCAGCGTGCTCAGCAGTTGTCTACCAGGCTAAAGCCACACCGACAGTGTGCCAGGATGCACAACAGAGCTCCACCATGCTTCTTCCAGACTGTCAGTGCCAGCATGTACAGCCAAGCTCCCCAACTGAGTCTCAGATGTGAAAGCCCTGGTGTTTCCAGAATGTCCATCACACTGAAGGGGTTCACTTTGAAATAGTCAGGCATATGAAGACTTCCACTCCTGGAATCTCTTAAACAAAGTTTGAGCCCAAGCCGAAGTTCTGTGGTCAGATTTATCAAAACATATTTGGAAAGGTGGGACAGGACCAACTCCTAATAACACTGGCCAAGCCACATAAACTGATGTTTACTACCACCATAACCCTCTGGGTTCTTTGGGCAATAATGGAGGCAGGGATGGACCTTGCTCAGTTTGGTGCTCATTCCACCTGGGGTGCAATGACCAGCCAAGCCTCCAGTGTGCCATTCATTGAAATGAAGGATTGGTCCAAGGATGCAGTTTTCAAGTCCTTCTATCTTAGACCTGTGATACCAAATGTAGTTAACATGGTTATTCAAGGGCTTTGAACTAGCTATAACTGAAGCTCTGTGGTGCCTAAAATGGTAATTTTCCTAGAGCAAACTAGACAGAAAATTACACTTTACCATCACATGGAGGCATAAATTATGGTGTCTTCAAGCTCCCTTGTTTTTGTTTTACCTACAGGACCGCATAAATGGCAAGTCGGACCTGCAGGAGGGTGATGGCTCTGGTGAACTTTAATTCCTGTTCCAGAGATAGGATTAGTTCTGATTACAATTGACTTTTGATTCCAGTTGCAGTTCTTCCTGCTTCCTTTTGAAGAGGAGCCATGGTTTGGGCACCCAAGAAAAGAGGATGTGCTTGGTGCACTGCCACTATTTATGTGGACTCAGCATGATGAGAGATGCACAGAATTGTGTGTGTGTGTGTTGGGGGAGGAGGTGTAGGCTTGCTTGTGTTACGGCCATTGGCCACCAGATGAAAGTGTAAATTTTTCTTTGCTGCATGCGTATAAAGAGTGCAGCCCATGACTGGAGCCCCTGGGTGTTTGTAAATCATAATTTTCTGTTGGGCTTGCTCTAGGAAAATTACCATTTGCCAGATAAGAGTTCTCTGACTTATACTGTAAAATCTCACATGAACATGTGCTCCCTGACTAATTCATCTTATTCTGCACTCCTGTAGTTCATCCTGCCTCATTCGTGGCAGCTCCCATGGTCAAACACGGATTACCCGGAAAGCCTACCCCGAGGAGTACTATGCACAAATGATGACAGAATGTTTCGAGCTATGGGCGCAGCTGGAAGAGGAGGCCAAAGTGAAGATCTACAGGTGAAGTAAACAATCAATGCAGCCATTTCACTGCATGACAGAAACATAGAATTCCATAAGTAAAGGCAATAAATGAATGCCACTTTCACACAGGACGGCACCTAGTTATGCAGCAAATCTGAAGCGATTAAATGCCGAACTAGCAACCCCAAGCTGGGAGCGAAATTATCTTATGAGATACTATCAGTTAATGTGGTTCAGATTTGCAAGCGCCACCTGACTGGTCACCTGTGTGAAACATCCCTTATGACTCAACACTCTGCTCATTTGCTTATCTATGTTACCAGTAACCAATGATATGGCAGCTTTAACAATTTGATGACATCACAATCCATCTCTGTGCACTCAGCATGAAACCAACAAACTGTAACAGTTAAACAAACCGCACAGTTATATTTAAACAGTTATTATAAAACGGCTTGAATCAAACAAGCAATCTGCTTGGTCAAAACTGGCCACATGACTGTGTATTAACTTCAATTACAGCACAGCTCAGATTTTACTTTCTTTTTCTTGCTTTTCTAACTCTTAAAGCCAAATTTAAGAGTGTAGTAACACTCCAGGGTGTGCTGTAATGCCATAAGTTACTGCACTTCCCAGGTGGTTGAAGACACTCAGCTGCTTCTCATGCCTCACAACCTACCTGGGCATACAGTAATTTAGCATTACCACACACCCTTGCCATGTGTTATTGCTTACTTATGGTGCTTCCTACTGATTTAATCACTTAACTATAAACTGTATTTTATAAGCGGGTAAGATGCTCCAGGATGTAAAGAAATGTATTTATTTATTTTGTTTTTATAACCAGGTAGGTACACTAAACAACTGAATGCCTATTTTCAGGCACGACCTAGAGGGTACAGAACAAAATTCTTCGACAAAATACAGAGACAAATTTAGAGAGCTCACAGTTATAAGGTTGGGAAAGGTACATCGTGAAACAATGAGAAATTACTAGTAGTACACAGAATACAAAATATGTTGATTGGGTATGTATTGGGATACAGGCAGTTCTGAGGTGCATTAAATTATGCAAGTGTACCAGCAAGTAAATAAATCTAACATTATGAGGAACATCAATAAATCTTAAAGGAGGCTTCCGCTTCCGTATGCCTCGTGAACAGCTTGTCTTGGTTAGTCCTGCCTTCAATACACTATTAAACGAGCAGTCTTTAAAATAACCCAAAAATACCAAAGAAACCAGCCTGACATTGTTCAAATATAACTATGATGGCTAAAGCGTCAGAGAACCGATTCTCCGATTGCAGAGACTAATGAAGCTGAGGATCTACATTCCGGTGATGGAGAGGCTCACCCTAGACACTCCCAGGGCCTCGACAGAAAATCACACAAAGCCAAGCCTCCTAAAGAGTAACAGAATCCACAACCGACACCATTCTGCAGGCTATTGCAGACTTTAGAGGTGAGGTACGTGACTCCTTGAAAGAACTATGAAACTACTTGGCCCACCTGGAGTCCCGACTTCTGAAGGTGATCGCCAGATTTCCATCAACTCCACGGGCTGGACGCCTCGAAGATGCAGTTAAATCCATTCTTTCTGAACAGAGCGCCATCTTGATGTACCAGGAAGATGCCGAAACTAGAGCTAGCGGTGCAACATCAGGATTTTGGAATCCCGAGGGTGAGGAAGGCTCCGATCCACGAGCCTTCTCGGACTACCTAGCTCAAGACGGTCCTTAGCTCTCGACCCCGAATTCCAGCTCGACGCCGAGAGGGTGCACCATGCCTCTAGGCTCCCAAGCCCACGCGACCTGATGCCAGCGCCGCTTTTCTTAATAAGATTCCTCAGTTTTCATAAAAGAATCTTTCCTCATAAAGGCTTGGCAAAAGGGAAAATTAAATGGGGTCAGTCCCAACTCCTCTTTGATAACAATTACGTGCCACTTACACAGCGACAGCATAGGGAGTATGGTCCACTGTTTCCACACCTCAGAGCTCAACAAATCAAGTTTAAAACTCCTTACCTCATGTAAGCTTGTTGTCCATCTTACCTCTGGCACACAAATCTACTCCTCAGCCTCCAAAGCAGCTCTCGATCACAAGCAAGAGGGGTACTGAGCAAGTAAGAGACTCTTTGGCCCAGCGCCCGTGAAACCCCCAGGACAGAAGAAGCAGCAAGATCCAGCAACCTCTGCGTTGATCCCGAACTTTACAACAGCTCCAGCAGTTCTGAAACCTGATCAAATGAGGCTGAATAAAGGATCATTTGGACAAATTAGGAAGTGGTGGTGAGGTAATGGCTCTGTCAGGTGGAATATTGTAGTTGGTGGGGTTGGATGGGGGTTGAGGACTTGGAGAATAGCCTGGCCTGTCGCGGTCTTCGATGTGCACTGTGTGGAGGGAGTCCGTGTTTTCGCCCTGGATATCTCCTCGGTGTCACTGATTCCTATCCTCACGGCCCTGAGCGATTCTCGGATTGTGGGGGCTTCTCCCTTACTCAGGATCTGCACATTGCATGTCCACGACTCAGGCTGGTGGCTCGCTGGGACCTCCCTCCCCTTCACGCTGTCCCCACTGTCTGAGCGCCATTGCCTGGTGACTTACCTTCCCTGGAGCTGCTCCCTGGTCCCTGCCCTCTTCTGTATATTGAAGCCATGAGAGGACTAATGAACCCTGAACTAATTATGTGCTGAATAAGGGTTCCTTCAAACAAATTAGGAGGCAGCGTGGGGTAGCAGCTCTGTCGGTAGGAACGTTCTAGTTCGAGTGGGGCTGGATGGGGGTGGAGGACTCGATGAATGACATGGCCTGTCGCTGTCTTTCACGGTGCATTATGTGGAGGAGTCCGTGTTTTAAGCCCTAGAGACCTCCTCAGTGTCACGGACTTCTACCCTCATGGCCCTCCAGCGATTTCCCGGATTGTGGGACTTTCCTTACTCGGGATCTGCACGTTTCTTTACTGCGACTCGTAGGTGGTCTGCTGGGACCTTCCTTCCCTCCCCAATGTCCCCACTGTCTGAGCTCCATTTTGGGGCTTACCCTCCTGGAGCCGCCTCGGACCCTGTCCTCTCCAATATATTGAAGCCTCGAGAGGGCTGATACTGGGTTGCTCCACGGCCACAACCTCGCTATGGATTCCTGTTATTTGAATCTTGGCTGGTCTGGGGGTGGGGGGCGGCGCTGGTGGGTTGGGGGGTCGTCTCTGGGTGACATGATGGGGGGAGAAAATCATTACCCTTTATTGCTGGATTCACCCTGGGGCATATTTCTCTGATAGCGGCGATCCCACTTCTTAATGGCAACTGTTGGCGTTGGTGAGCAATGGAGGCACCGAGTCTCACTAGACTTGCCAGGTCCATTGTGGTCCAATGGCAAAGTGGGAGAGATGCCCTGCTGAAGCGATCTCCCCCGAATGCATAACCTTTACAAGCAGTCCCTCGGCCCAAGCCCTCACCTATGAGTTACCCTTCTTCCCCACTGCGGCCTCGGCCCTTCATTCTGCTGGTCCTCTCTCTCACTCTTCTCCTGGACAGTTGGTGATCCACGAGTCAAGCTGATTCAGAGGGCTGCCCTGGCCTTACCTTGCTCCCCACCGTAGTGGCTCAATCTTATTGGTCTCCGGTCCTGACTGTCCCTGTGCTCTGCTAGTTCCCTTGGAGGTTGGACATCTTGTCAAGCTGGGCATCTTATGGGTTGGGGCTTCACTGTCCTTTGTTTTCTATTTTGGGGGCCCCCACCCTGGGTGGGCGGTGGGGCCCCTCCTGCCCGCATTTTGGACCTCCTCTTGGTCCTGGTCCCAGATCATGTCCGTGGTTGCATTCACCTTCCCCCATCATTTTATAGTAAACCCTCTACTTGACGGGGGAGTGGGCTGTTTGGGATTTGTCCCATCGCTGTCTCACAGTCCTCAGCTTTGTGTGTGTCGGAGGTGGGGACCACCCACCCCCTTTCAGGCGTTCTTTCCCTTCTGCCCCCGACTCACATCTTCTTGTAAACCCTTCGACCGAGGGAATTATATAAAGCTATATAGGACAGTATATTCACACCCAATACAAGCCCTGAAGGAGGTGATATCACCTGGATCCATTTATTGGGTGACCCCACTCAGCTGGGTGGAGGTAGTGGGGATGGTGGTCGACACCCTTCCTTCAGTGTGCCTTGGGGAATATCATCCTGGCCCTCATGAGGGTCTCGTGGAGGAGGCTCATGGATGAGGAGGGTCCTTGCCCCTTTTTTCTTTCTTCTATGCACCTCCACCCCTTCCTCTCCCTCACTGATTCTCTCTCCTCCCCACTTACCATTCTCTGATTCTCAGGATGTCTGCTCCTCTAATTTAGACCCAGGATGCAACAGGACCAGAGGAGCCGCATTCAGAAGTCTTACCAACTCTGATGGCGCCTCCCGATACCCATAATTGTGAACGTTAAACTGTGGGGATCTACCCATCCAGACATGATCTGTCTCTCCCTTTTTTTCTCTCCTCTCCACAGGGAAGGGGTGCGAGGGTACTAAAGGGACCTGGAGAGAACTTGAGCTTTTTCTCCCCCACCAAGAACCCCTTTGACATTCATCTTTCTTAAACCCCACTATATAGCCCACCATGTTTGTTCAAGGCAGTGAGCTAACCTGTAGCTCTACCTTTTATCTTTCCTTCAAAAGGTAGAAACTGAACCACTTTAGGAGTGGTCTTGATACCACTCCTTAGGGCTCTGTTCCTGTACCTGAAAGTTATCTGTTCTGGTCCAGGTTAAGAACCTCTTCCACCGGGTCTATTTAGACCTTCTCATAAGGAGACCTACTAGTAGCTTCTAGATGAGCTCCTTCCACTTGAAGTCAAGATGCATAGGTTCATCCATTAAAGAAACCTTAAATAAATACTATCCCTACCTCAGTTGAAAATTTGAGGGAAAAGTTGTTGGTTTTTACAACACTGTACATAGTTTTATTATTTTGTTTGTGTTGGCACCTACAGAGTTGCCAATGGGGGAGACAAGGGTGGAAAATAACTACTCAATGGACTGGTTTTATTGTACACAAAGTTTATTGACAAAAATATACATTAATTCTGAGATAAACTTGATGAAGCCTAGGGTCAGCCCTGTCAGGGGCAGCATGGTCCTAGATCCTCCCTCCATCTTCTCCCTGGACAGGAAAGAGACAGAAAATTAAAATCAATAGTTCTTCTTATAGAAATGCCTTTGCTAAATCCTGTCAAGGTATTTTCCCACAACATAAATGGGATACATGACCCAATCAAACAGGCTAGACTTATGCAATGCCTATCTAAACAGTCCTCAGATTTAATTTTCCTGCAAGAAACTCATCTCGGAGGCAGAACACCTCAAGCTGAAATGGTGGGGGAGATACAGAGTCGTGGCCTCATCCCACCCTAGGGCAGAAAAAGAGCGGTTATCCTTATTCCTAGAAACACGCACTTGGAAATCCAACAAACACACATTGATCCCAGTGGACGGTACGTAATATGCAGGGTTTGCTACGGAAAACAGGTAACCTTAGCTAAGCGTATACTTTCCTCCACCACCCTTCCAGTATACAAATGCTTCATCTCCGTCCTTCTATCCAACTTGAAAGGCCAACTGATCCTGGGTGGCTAATTTTAATTTGACCTATCCCTCAGCTGGACTGCTCAAAACCCTTAACCACAGAAACAACAAAACAGCTAGGCAGTTCAAGTTGTCCATTGAACACCTGGGCCTGATCGATGTGTGACATGGGATGTTTCCATCTGATCCCGGATACACCTATTATTCCCTAGATTTAATACCTACCCAAGACTAGACTACTTCCTGACGACTTTTGAACATCTATCACTTGTCCAGGACATCAGTATAGGCCCAAAACTACTATCGGATCATCACCCACTAATCATTTCTCTTGACCTGGGAAGGAGAGGAAGAGATCGCTCTGGAGTCGCAACCCGCGATTTTGTCAGATCAAGACTTTGTGGAGTCCCTGTCATCTAAAATTTCCATCTTCTTTACAGAAAACTCTGACTTCTATATCCCAAGCAATGCTGTGGGATGCAATGAAAGCAACTATCCTGGGAACTGATAGTATACTCCTCCAGAAAAATAAGGAAAGAGACCTAGAATATCACAGATTATCTAACCAACTTAAAAATTTCCAACTGCTTTATAGAGAAGGCGATGCAGAACTTCAACTTTTGATTAGAAACACGAAAGCAGACCTCCAGAAAATAATAGATAGTAAAGTCTGACAGTCCTGTACTACTTACGCTAAACTATACACGAGGGTGGTCCCAGGAGTGTTAAAAACCTAACTCGTAAGCTAAGGAACAGCAAGGCATCCTCTACAATTCTCCGCTTTAGAAACACCCTGTTGGGACAAACCCACCATACCATGGCCCACATTCAAAAGGCCTTCACGGATTATTTTGCTAAACTCTATTCCCCTAAACATTAAACTACCCAGAAACAACACAATTCTTGGCCCAAGCTAATCTCCCAACCTCACCCCTGACAAATTAACTCTCTAATTGCTCTGATCTCGCTATTAGAGATAGAAGAGACAATTAATAATACTAAGTCGGAAAATGCCGGGTCCAGATGGATTTATCCCAGAGTGGTATAAAAGTTTAAAAAGATCTATTCCCCAAACTGCATGCTCTCTTTAACGACATTTCTCAGGAGGGACCCCCCTTCGTGGGAAATACGCTACAATAGCTCCAATACTAAAACCCAACAAGGACCCCACTGACCCCAAATCTTATAGACCAATTCCATCCTAAATGTTGATTACAAAATTTATATGGCCATACTATCCACTAGACTAGAAAACATAATCCCCAAAATAATCCACGCTGATCAAACTGGATTCGTTAAAAGCAGGAACACAATGGATAGTATAAGTAGAATTCTGTTGTTACAAGAATTCGCTTAGTCCAGGCAAATCCCAGCGGTCTTTATAAGTCTAGACACGGAGAAGGCCTTTGATCGGGTTCATGGGCCTTTTATGGGAGACACTCAAACGTTTCATTTCCACCACAATTTATTGCATGCTTAGAAAAATATACACTTCCCCTAAAGCATATCTTAGAGTGAATGGTTCTCTTTCCTCCCTCCCATTAGCCCGCAGGACCAGGCAAGGTTGTCCTTTATCCCCTATCTTTTGCTTTGTTTATTGAACCTCTTGCTGCTTGAATTCAAGCTAAATATAATAAAACTGAGATACTAACATTCAACTATTCTCCCTTCCCAGATTAAAAGACTTTTCCTTCAAATGGCGGACAACTAAGATAAAATACCTGGGTATCCACCTCCCTTTGACCCTGGAGTCATCGAGTTATCTAACTTTGAGCCTCTTACAGTTCAGATACAAGTAGACCTGAATAGATGGTCTCATTCTGTACCTCCCTACATCAAAAATCTTAGCAATCCATCTAACATCCTCCCACAAATTCTCTTTCTACTCCAGACTATCCTTTATTTCCTCTAAATTTTATTTTACATCCTGGAATAAAATTATTCAAAACTTTATTTGGGGAAAACTGACCTAGAATTAGATTACCCATTCTTAAATTATCCCTTAAGCAAGGCGGCCTGAATCTCCCAGACTTCCACTTATATGCACAAGCGGCATTCCTAAGAACCCTAATACTATGGCTCATGGACTCTTATAATTCCTTGGAAGACCATAGAATTCCAACTCAATGACTTATATGACATAAAGAAGATACTGTTCTCCACAGATGGTAACTCCTTAGCCCCTCTCTTTAACGGGAATTACGGTCTCAAACTTACAGGCTCTGGAAACAATTAAGAAAAGCAGGCCCTATTCAAAAATATTTGAATTTTGTAAATTAATCTCACAAGAGGAAAAGTTCATCCCCAACTATATGGACCAAGCCTTTTCCAGATGGCGCGATTAGGCTTATCGACATATATTAGTTTCTTTCCCTGAAGGTATTATTCCCTTGATAAGCTCCAATCTCAGTTTTCTTAGGCTCTCTGATCGCTTTCATTACTTTCAAATTGTAACCATCTTCTTTGTAATAATATAATATCTCCTAGAATACCCACCCCTATGCTGAATTTGCTTAAATTATTCATTGACACAAGTGAGGAGAGAATGGAATCCATCTAATTGGCCTAATACATACAGAATTACGATCTGGTTTCCCTAATGCTACAATCCCAACTTTGTTCCTCCTGGAATAAAGACCTGCAACTAGAAATCTCTTCAGATTCATGGTTAAAACAACACTAGTTGAGATACAATCGACCTCATCTCCGTACTGGAGAGAGTTTGCATGGAATGTCGCTCTAGATATTTCAGAGCCCCTCAGTTCTAATGAAATATCTCCTGACGCATTTGGGAGGTGCTGGAGAAATGTGGGTGTCGCTGGCTACCCTTGCTCACGCTTTCTGGACATGCCCATCCCTTATGCCTTTCTGGCTAACTTTTCAAAACAAACTAACCATTCTGTTCTCGGAACCAGTTGAACTAACCGCTGAACAATTCCTCATGGGATCTATCCGGACCATGCTCTCCTGGGAGAAGACCATACTCCCAATATGTTTCACGGCCGCTAAGAAAGCGATCACTTAGATGTTGGATGAGACCACAGATTCCTTCACTACAAAATTGGAGACAAATAATGTCAGAAATTTATAAAGCTGAAACTTTTAATCTTGAGCTACGGGTGGGTCCATCCTTTGAACGTAAAAGTGGAATCAGTGGAGCCAACATATTACCTCACTGAATTTAGACTTTACCCTTTAATCTCACTAGGACAAAATATGGGGCAAATAATCATAGAATATCCCCTTTATTATGTCTCCCTGTTCATCTCTAGACCTATGGCTTCATCTATTAGATAACCGAATGCGTTTATATACACGGATATAATATTGAGCTACTCTTGATATTTTTCCTTTTAAAGAGAACAATATATTTGAAAATGTACTGCACACCATATGAATGTATTGGAACTCTGTTCTGTCCACTGTGTAACTTGATGGAAAACCACTAAATAAAAGAAATTAAAAAAAAAATCTTAAATGAGGGAGAGTAAATTTGTGTGCAAATACATAGTGCTGTGTGACATACATAGCAGTTGAGAAGTATGGCTGGGGCATTCTCGTGATGGGGAACCTTTCAGCTTGGGGATGGCCTTTCCCAGGCGGCTTAGTGGAGGAGGAGAGTCCAGTTGTTGAGATCTGAGTGGAGGGTACTGAGGCAGTCAGATGCCTTGAGGTAGACAGGTGAACAGCCGATGTCATTAGTGCAGGGTAGGACTGGACTCTCTGCCCACGCCTCCCACTGCCCAGTCATCTAATAGGTTTCTGCAGTGACTCTTCTGTGCGGGAGGGGTATTATTTTGCACTACTTTTATATATTGACCAGCTAACTTATGGTCACCTGAGTTAGTAGGGCCTCACACACAAATACAGCACTACTTCACCAGTTATTCTAATTTCAGATACAGCAACAAAACAAATACCCTGTTTACCTTCTTTGGCGGAGACAGGTGTCAGATTCTGGCAAAACAGTTTCTCTGTCCTTCCAGTCAGCTCTCAGAGTCTAGGAATCCATTACATGAGAATTGCTCAATATCTGTGAGTGTTGATGCACGTGCATGTGTGTGTTGATGCGTGTGTGCATGCATGTGTTGTGTGTGCTTATGAGTATGAATAAGCACATTGTGGCTCTTTTCTCTGGGATACATGACTGTGACTCAAGTCCCACAAGAAGGATCAGAGCTCTTACCAAATACTGGTGCTGCAGTGCGTACGTGGTGGTGGTGGTTGGAGGGGTGTTACTGCCTGTTTGGAGCTGCCATCCTTCGAATAACACACTGAATCAAAATATCCTTCTGCCCAGTTCTGGGAGCTGGCCAGGTGGAAATCAAACAGGAAGGATAGCGCTGCAACATTCATAACTCAGGTTTGCTTTTCACCGCACTCCCATTGTCTTTCTGTAAATGTCTCTCTTTATTGTTTTCTGCTTTCCCAATCTTTAAAACCAGTTCTGTATAGTGCCCTCCCATCATGCAAGTTCAGATACTCCAACCAGCAGCATCTTCGGTTACAGTCAGTCAGCCAGCAGCTCCTGACTCTGATACAACAACTTGCACTTGTTGTTGCTTAGCAAAAGACAAGCACATTAAGGAGCTGGTTAGAGCCATGTGGAATTTTTCAAACTCTGTTTCCATCAGAATTCCATGAAATTTCATCAGTTCTGAAGAATTCTTTCCAAAGCAGGATTCTGAAATTCCAAAAACTGGAGTTTTATTCTTGAAACTGTAGATTCATAATCTGCAATGTACATAAACTGCAGAATGGTATTCTCAGCCTTAAAAATTTAGAGCACATGCCTCTCCCTGAACCAGAACAGTATCCCACAGTTTATGAACACAGCAGATTAATTTTTCACAAACTGGAACACTGTTCCACAGATTATGTAATCCAAGAATATTATTCCATGGTTCACATAGAAACATTTTTAGAATTCTGCAGAATACAAAATGAAACTCCAAACATTTTGAAGCGCGAAATTACCATTCCACATGAATTACGCCATTGGAATTGTGCATACCACTCCATTCTGGGGCTGATGCATTCTCATTATGCAGCAGTCAAAGTAAACTCCATCCCCTTACCTTGGGAATACTGGGATTCAAAATGATTGGTCCCAAACTATTAAATGTCCCACCCTGTCGGAGCAAACTTTGGCCTGAATTTCTATAGGATTCCATCTAAAATGCCCCACAGGAACCATGCCATAGGGGGTGGGGTGAAACGGCATGAAATACTCACTCCCTGGGGCAGAGAAGATGCTGAAATCCCCCATTTGCCCTTCATTGCCCAAGGTTGGGGTGGATACTTTGACTGCACATTAATGTTGCAGCCCATACAAGTAGTGGTATCAGCGCCAGGAACCACCGAGTGAATCAAAACCAATGATGCTTAGTTGCAGTACCTTTGATAATGCAGCTGGTGGGTGGGTGGGAAGTTGGGACTACATACTGCCCTGGCATTAATTTACAGAAAGAGACAGAAGGGAAAAATACAAAATGGAAATGCTGCAGTGTTCCAGTTCTGCTCTAATGATTTTGCAGCTATGGCCGCCCATCAGCACAGCGGTGGCGCTACCACGCAGGACGCCAGCGACCTGGATTCAGAAGCAAGCCCTGGTTGTCAGGGGACAGATGGTTGGGGAAGGAGGACTGAGTGTCCCAGGGGATGCTGTCCTCCTCTACAGAGTGGGGCCGCATACTTACTCCTCTGTATTACCATCATCTGAGTGAAATGGCCAGTTTTGCTTTGGCAAAATCCAAATCTGTTTTTCCCCAAAATTAAGAGTAAATAAATCAGCATGTTTTGTACAAACATTTGGCTCAAAATGGAGTCATTTTCACAAAAAGCTGGTACAATGTGGAGTTGTTTGCACAATAAAGTGGTGAAAATACAGATTTTCATAAAAAACTGACTCCAGTGTGCTGGTTTAAAATACCAAATTCTGTTTTTACCGTGTTTTCATTGAAAACAGAAAATCATTGGTCCTACACAGCTGGCGGTGCAAGTGGAAAGAACCTGCAGTGCTGGAGGGAAAGGCTGAATTTGTGAATAGCTGCCATGATGACTGCAAAGGCACCAGCCTTGAGGATAGGGAAATATAAGGACCCCATGACTGTGCAACATGATGTCCTGTAACCCCGCGGCCCTGCACCAGTCAATAGGGGCAGGCCACCCTGATTAGCATCTCAGTCCCCTATCAGGATTAGTCTCCAGTCTCGGGAGGGCCCTGCCATGGGGGCAAGTCACAGTATGAGATGGCAAGTCCTTGGGGAAAGCAGGTGGGGTGACAGGGCTGGGCTGCCTCAGTAGGGACTAAGATGGAGTATATCCCCAAAAGCTAGTCTGGGATAAAAAAGTTATAAAAAGATTCTGTGGCCAATATTTGGAAAAAGGAACAGATTCAAAACAAACATTTTCCCTTCCAATTGTCCATGACTGAGTGTAGGATGTTGCTGAATGTATAAAGGTTGCTGTGTTTACCTGTGTACATATGCTCACTGACATCTTGCTTTCAAAAACACTCTGAGATAACTTTTGCAGGAAGGCAGACATAGAAAACCAAATTTTTGCTATATTATTCTATTCCACTCCATAAAGTTGTGGCAGTTACTTTTTGCGAATCATTTATCAAGTTGACCACACAAACTTCTTTTTTCTCTCATGAGCTAATCACATGCTGAATTCTTTCTCCGACATGGCTTCTCAGCTGCTCTTTCTGATTGAAACAGTTGTTTCATTTAAATATATGCATTCAAGTGGGCACTGTGGAGCTTCCAACATGGTGGCAGCCTTCCCCTGAACGGCAGATCAGGCAAAGTTATAAAGTGAAATCTTACTGTTTTTTAGAATTGGATACTGATGCTGAACATCACTGCTGGTGTCTGAATAGCTGGGGAGGGCCGGCCTGGTGGTGCTGAGGGTTGAGGTGCTGGACGCCACACCTTGCACCACGCCGCAATCTGGGTTCGGAATGAACCCAGGAGCCGGGTCGGCCGATAGGGTGAAGGATTGAGCGTCCTTGACTGCTCTCCTTCCCGGGGAGGGATTTCACCAGCCGATGTACTGGTGACCTCTAGCAGAGGCTGGAGGCACTACAGTACTCGGCCACGAGACGCTGGGATCGGAGTCTCGGCGGACATCTTTTGGGGTGCGGGAGCGTGCATCAGCCAAGCTGGATGTCATTGCACGTCCGAGCTCTGGGCAGAGTTCAAGGAAAAGTGAAAACCACGGCGCCATGGATAGGCGACGCACCAAGTCCCCATGCCCTTCGCTGGGCTATCCTGCCTGACCTTCCAGGTCCTTCACCTCAGTCCTGCCCTGCAGTCAGAGTCTGAATCTAAGAGAGCCCAAGAGGTGGAGGGCGACCACCCTGGGAGGGTTAGACCAGGGATGCTGGCTGCAGGGAGGTGGGTAAGAGAGAAGGTCTGTTCGGGGGCTCTGGCGGGCAGGATAAGGACTCAGATGCCCGAGAGTTCCATGGGCTGCGACCGGAGGGAAATAAAGTTTAAAAAAAAATAGTGGAGTACAAAATGGGTCCGAAAAGACCACAAACACACTGTGAAGAACTATGAGGCATATCTTTCATCCCCATCTGGATCGAGAGGTGCAGGGTCTAGGACATCTACTTCAGTGGACACAAGCTCTCTTGACATGCCGAATCCCGATTATGGTGATGCTACAAAAGATTCAAGCCACAGGGAAGAAACAAACTGTAGGCTTGCGATAGTCAAGGCATGTTTCACAGATCTTGATACCAAGGTGCAAATCAATGAAACGGAGCTCAATGCTCAAAGGGACTGTCAGCGAGTGAGAAATGCGGATTTGTGCAGGACTTTAATTTCTTAAGGCGAAAGTGGAGGCCCTGGAGAACTCGTGAGCGGCAAGCAAATGTACATATTGTGGGTTTCCCACCAAGATTTGCTGGGAGCACTGAAACACATGCTGCAGTTATCCGGTTATTTTCAGATATGAAACTACTGCTGGAGGATTCCAGGATAAACTGTTACTAAAGCCTTTGCCATTCCCATGCAGGCTAGAGCACGTGGTGCTGCTAACTTGCACCAGTTGACAGCCACTGTGATTCTTTCTAGCCCGGAGCCTTGCATTCCATTGTTAAATGCCACCAGACAACAAGGTGGCATGGTGTGGAGGGCAACAAAATTGCTTTCTTTCTGGACATTTCATCAAAACACAGACCCAGAAAACACCTGGAAAAACTCTGCAAATTACTAAAAATCCCTTCTGGAAAACAGTATTGCTTCTTATCTGTTCCTAACGTGACTACAGATTCACCATGCCAATAAGACTCGCATCCTATCTGATCCTGGTGCAGCAGCTTTTGCCTTGCCTCAAAGCTCAATCTGCCCAGCATGCCCCAAAGGAACGTGAAGGGAAGGTGATCTTGAATCATATTCTAATGACTGACATTGCTTTGGTGTCTGTGTAACTTTGGGTTTTTTTCATTCACCTGGGCTTTTCTACCGAGCCTCTTAGGACTGACTGAATTTTGTCTGAAGGGATATGTTGTTAGCCTGCTAACCTGTTTTAAGCCATGTTGTTATTTCTGGCATTTTTTTTCCTACACGTGTTATGGCCTGCCCTAAGGAGACCAGTTCTAAATGGGAGTGTGGATACTCCAGTCAATTTGTGAACTGTTTTTGTTAACTCCACTCTAATATCCTGTCTCCCTACCAGTCATCTGGTATGGCTTTTGAATTAGGGGTGTAATGCAACATAACTGAGCACAGGACATATGTTATATATTAACATACTAAGAAGCCAGCAGAGTAGGCCTAAAGGTCTATTGAGTCTGCTCGAAAATCAGCACCTGGTTAAGACATTGTTGCTCCCCAATCTCCCTCAAATCCACTCAACCCCATCTCCCATCATGACACCTCCAGTTTTGGCCTCTCCACAGCTTCACTTTGCCCTTATACCTATCCCAGCCCTCTTGAATCCTCTCCACTGTATCAACAGCCACCAGTTCAGCAGGCAGTACATTCCATGGCTCCACCACCCTCTCAGTAAAGTAGTGCCTCCCAGTCTCCCCGAGCCTCCCGCCAACAAGCCTCATGGAATACCCCTTGTGGCCCCTTCCTCCCTCAGCTGGAACACCTTCTTTGGGCTAACACTGTTTATTCCCTTTAGATATTTAAAGACCTCAATCACATTCCTCTGCCCCTCCTCTCCTCCAGGGAATACATGTTCAGCTCATCTAGCCTCTCCTTATAGGATCTCTCCCAGGCCTTGCATCATCCTGGTCACCCTCCATTGAACCCTTTCCAACAGTGCGATGTCCTTCTTCAAATCAGGTGCCAAACTGCATGCAATACTCGAGGTGCAGTCTAACTAGGCAGTTATACAGGTGAAGTACTTCCCCGACTCCTTGAGGTTATCCCGCAATGCAACCCAAGCATTTTATTTGCTTTAACCAGGCCGTCCTACACTGCTCAGAGTTATTCATTTTGACATCCACAACCACCGAAGATCTCCCCCCAAAGCCTGCAGTTCCCCAAAAAGTACTACTGGTCAGGGTTTCTAGGCCCCAAGTGGAGAACACTGCACTTCCTGGCATTAAACCGCAGTTTCCATGTGCGTGTCCACCTCTCCAGCATATCCAGGTCTCCCTGTTGGGCTCTTCTACCTCTACCCCTGTCCACCACCGCCCCAGCTTTGAGTCATCAGCAAAGAGGCTCATCTCACTCCTGATACCTTCCCTGATATCTGAGATGTATGCATTAAACAGGAGTGGGCCCAACACCGATCCATGTGGGACCCCGCTAATTACCCTCCTAGAGATGACACTTCCCCTGACCACCACCCTCTGAAACCACCCAGTTCCCTATCCACCTCACCATCTTTCCCCCACCCCATTCCCCCAGTTCGTCCAGCAAACCTGAGTGCTTCACTGAGTCAGACCTTGTTGAAGTCCAGAAAGAGGACAACCACTGGCCTTCCCTGGTCCAGTACCCTTCTCACCCAATCCTAGAACTCCACAAGGTTAGTCTGACACGATCTGCCCTGAACAAAACCATGTTGGTGGTCATCCAGGTGACCCCATGTCTACAGGAACACCTCAATCTCTCTTTCAAAATGGCCTCCATCATCTTGCCCACAGGCCTGTAGTTACCTGGCTCGTCCCGTGAGCCACTCTTGTGGATAGGCTCAACATGAGCCATCCTCCAGTCCTGAGACACATAACCCATCTGAAGGAAGGAGTTAAAAAGGTTCACCAAAGGTACAGCAAGAACAACTGCCATCCCTTCAGCACCCTGGGATGGAGCTGCCTGACCCAGTGCCTTATCTGCTCTCAGGGACTTAAGGGCTCTCTCACCCAACCAACAGGAATTTCAACAGAGAGTTCTCCCTTTCTCATTTCCAGCCTCCCCCATGAGGTGATGACCTCCATCATCTCTTGTGAGACTTGAGGCAAGTATTCATTCATACCTCCGCACTTTCACTGGCCTCCTTGGTCCACCCACCCTGACCTCAGTCTGCTAATCTGCCCTTCACTTTCCTCCTCTCCTGATATACCTAAAGAATCCTCCCCACCATTTCTGATCCCTGCACCAGCCTCTGCTCCATCCTCACCTTGGCGATCTCACCACCCTGGTTACCTTTTTGGATAACCTCCCCTGTCTACGTCCCCAGCGAATGCATCTAATAAGCCACTCTTTCTCCCTCACCTCCTCTTGGACTTCTCTGGTACACCAGCTTGGTTTCTGGCCCTACCAGTTTTGCATTGCATCTTCGTGCAGGCCTTGGTGGCTTCCATGAACCCTCTCTTAATAATTTCCCACCTGCTGTCCATGTCCTTGTCCTGTGTGATCCTCTCCAAATGCCTCTCTGAGAAGCCCCACCATCTCCTCAAAGTCTGCTTTCCTGAAGTCCACCACTACCATTTTAGTGTTATCTCCACCCCCAGATACAAGGAAACCCAAACTGTGGCATGGTCGTTTCCTGCCAATGGACCCCAAGACCACATCCAGGAGGCAACCATCCTCATCGGGTCAGCCACCAGCTGGGATAGGAATGCATCCTGGAAGACATCCAGCGAGCACTGCTCCTAGTTGATGAGGATGCTATAGTGCCCCAATCAACCCCTGGCATTATTAGTACCCGGCACCACAGTTCTACCGCCATACTGACCACAGTGATCTCTTAGATTTGCTACCAGACCCTCCTTAAATTCCTCAACTCATGCTGGAGGCATATAGACCACTCCCAGGTTGACCCTCCTTCCCAGGCACCTGCAAGGTAACCCATAATGCCTCTATGTTACCCTCCACCTCCTCCACCCTGCATATATCTATGCCGTTCTAATGATGAGTGCCACCCCTCCCTCCCTACAACCCTGTCTTTCCTGAACACAGTGTACCCACCAGGTTCAGGTCCCAGTCCTGATGGGGTGTGGCACAATTCTCAGTGACTGCCACCACATCCACATCCCTTCAGTTAGCATCGCCTGTAGCTCAGGCATCTTATTTCCTATGCTCCTGACATTTATCAGGACCACCCTCCATCCCTGCCCCTTGCCCTTCCCCAACCCGAGATCCTCTAGTCAACTGTAAGCTCCCATTCCCACTGCACTGTTGGGTGCCCCTAGTTGAGCACCCTTCCCTACTGCGGGAGAAGGCCAAGTCCTCCCTTGTTGTGCCTCCTCATGGCAGCCTGATTGATTTCTTTACAGGGTTTTTTCAGCCCTCCACCTGTCTTTCTAACATCCTATGGGGGTTGAAATAACGGCAGACATCCTTTGGGGCATAAAGAAGGTGAGAGCTAACGCTCCTACATTATTATCCAGCTGGACTGTTATTCCTTCATAGTTCCAGGCGACTCAGAAGTAGTGAATAGACAGTTATCAATTGCAAGGGTGCCGAAGATGGTAAAAGCTAAGGGGCTGAGAATCAAAAGGACACTTATGAGGGTACAAAGGGCACTTTTTCTATACTAGTTTTGCCATACAGAAAAAGTGGAGTGGCTACCACTTTTCGCCCCCCAGTTCGCACCTATGATCAATTGCCATATTTCATAATGCTCCTGTACATTTACTCTGAAGTGCATGTTCTTCACCCTCTGTATAATATTACACAAATATGGTATCTGCGGTATTTTATAAAATTTGATAAATAAAAGTTTAAAAAAATATGCATTCATAGTTTTTACATGTACATTATGAACAGCACTACAGAAATTGACTACTTCAGCTGTATTTTATCTCAGGACTTTGCTGAGTTACAGACCTTAAGGTCAGCTAAACTCTCCATGGAATTTAACTAGTTCATTGCATCTGTAGTGTGAGACAAGCAGCACTGGGGGCATGACTGGTGTCCTGATAATGTCTGATTTTCATCCATCCCCACATCCGTTATCGGGATCACCATCGCTGGACACTTTTTTCATTTGATAATGGTGGATAATCGATTGTCTTACAGCTGATACCAATGCTTGTCCTGTGTTGGCCCACAGGGGACAATGGAATGTCCTGCAACCTTCCCCATAGGAGAGAATTGCCTCATCTTCCTTGCCCCATCAGCTTTATCGCCTCATCTTCCTTAGCCCCTCATCTCCCTTAGTACCTCGTGTCCCTTAGTGCCTGATCTCCTTTAGAACCTCATCTCCCTAGCATGTCATCTCTCTTGAGTGCCTCATCTCCCTTAGCACCTCGTCTACCTTACTGCCTCATCTCCCTTAGTGCCTCATCTTCCTCAGCACATCCTCCCCTTAGCACCTCATCTTCCTTAGCACCTCATCTCCTTTAGCACCTTATCTCCCTAGCGCCTCATCTTCTTTAGTGCCTCATCTTCCTTGGCACCTCATCTCCCTTAATGCCTCATCTCCTTAGCACCTCATCTCCTTAGTGTCTCATCTCCTTGGCACCTCATCTTGCTTAATGCCTCATTTTCCTTGGCACCTCATCTCTGTTAATGCCTCATCTCCCTTGGCACCTCATCTCCTTACTGTCTCACCTCCCTTAGTGCCTCATCTTGCTTAGCCTCATCTTCCTTGGCACCTCATTTCCTTAGCACCTCATCTCCTTAGTGCCTCATCTTCTTTAGTGCCTCATCTCCTCAGCACATCATCCCCTTAGTGCCTCATTTCCTTAGCACCTCATCTCCCTTAGTGCCTCATCTCCTTTAGCACCTCATCTCCCTTAGCGCCTCATCTTCTGTAGCGCCTCATCTTCTTTAGCACCTCATCTCCCATAGTGCCTCATCTCCTTTAGCACCTCATCTCCTTAGCGCCTCATCTTCTGTAGCACCTCATCTTCCTTAGCACCTCATCTCCCTTAGCACCTCATCTTCCCTAGCACCTCATGTCTCTTAGTGTCTCATGTCTCTTAGCTGCTCATCTCCTTTAGCGTCCTCATCTCCCTTAGCACCTCATCTCCCTTAGCGCCTCATCTCCTTAGTGGCTCATGTCTCTTACTGCCTCATCTCCTTTAGTGCCTTGTCTTCCTTAATGCCTCATCTTTCTTAGCACCTCATCTCTTCTAGCGCCATGTCCCTTAGTGGCTCATCTCCTTTAGCACCTTGTCTCCCTTAATGCCTCATCTTTCTTGGCACCTCATCTCCTCAGTGCCTCATCTTCATTAGTGCCGTGATCTTCCTTAGCATCTCTTCTTTGGCACCTCATCTCCCTAGTTCATCTCCTGGTGCTTCATTCCCGAGCATCTCAGCTCCTTTACTGCTTCATCTCCCTAGTGTCTGACCTCCCGTAGCACTGCATTTCCTTAGCGCCTCATCTCCTTAGTGCCTCATCATCCTTAGCACCTCATCTCCCTTAGTGCATCTTCCCAATGTCTCATTTTTCTTAGTGCCTCATCTTTCCCAGTGCCTCATCGCCTCTAGTGCCTCACCTTCCTTAGTGTCTCATCTCCAAATAGCACCTGGCTCCCAGCAAGCTCCAGTGTGGGATTTCAGGATTACATGCCAACTGCAGTCTCCCAAGTGGCAGCACAACATGCCCAGCAACCAACCATCTTTGGCATGGTATTCTAGGGATCACATGTTGACTCCAGTCTCCCAGGAAGCAGCATGACATGCCCAGCACTTAACCATCTCCAGATGAGATTCTAGAGATCACACACCAGTGCTAGTCTCCCAGGTGGCAGCATGACACCCTCAGCCCCAGCTGTCTCCAGCATGGGATTCCAGGGATCACATACCAGCTCCAATCTTCCAGGTGGGAGTACAATATGTCTAGTCACAACCATCTCCAGTGTGGAATTCCAGGGATCACATGCCAACTCCAGTCTTTGAGGTGGTAGCACAAGACCCCTAGCCCCAACCATCTCCACAGTGGATTCCAGGATCATGCATCAACTGCAGTCTCCAAGATAGGAGCACAACATGCCCAGCCCCACCATCTCTGGCATGAGATTCCAGGGATCACACTCCAACTCCAGTCTTTCAGGTGGAAAGACAACATGCTCAACCCCCAACCATCTCCAATGTAGGATTCCAGACTCACACACACCAAATCAAGGCTCTCAACTGGCAGCGCAAAAGACCAGCCCCAGTCATCTCCAGCGTGAGATTCCATGGATCTTATGCCCAGCCCCAGCCATCTCTAAAGTGGGATTCAAGGATCATGCACTAACTCCATTCTCCCAGCTAACAGCGCAACATGCATAGCCCCAACCATTTCCACCGTGGAATGTGAAAGATCATGGGCTAATGCCAATCTCCCAGGTGGAAGCACAACATACCCAGTCCCCAACCATCTCCAGCATGGGATTCCAGTGATCACACAACAACTATAGTCTCCCAGGTGGCAGCCCAACACACCTGGCCCCAACCATATCCAGCGTGGATTCCAGAGCTCACACACATCAACTCCAGTCTCCCAGTTGGCAGCATAAAAGCCCAGCCCCAACTGTCTCCAGCGTGGGATTCCCGAGATCACACACTAACTCCAGTCTCCCAGTTGGCAGCACAAAAGCCCAGCCCTCAACCATCTCCAGCATGGGATTCCAGGATGTATGCCAACTCCAGTCTGTCAGGTGAGGTGCAACATGCCCAGCCCCAACCATCCCCAGCAAGGGATTCCAGCAACTATGTGCCAGCTCCAGTCTCCCAGGTGAGTGTGCGATGCCCAGCCCCCAACCATCTCCAGCATTGGATTCCAGGGATCTTATGTTAACTCCAGTCTCCCAGGTGGCATGGTGATATGCCAGCCATCAGTACTTGCTGTGCAAAATCAACTTTATGTCATGAACAGACAGCAACAAATAAACTCCTCGCCACACATTCAACATTCAGCGCCAAACCAAACGTGTTCTCAAGGATGCCAGTGAAAACAAAGTGTCAGCAACACTACTGTCAACACCAGGTGCATGTCACACTGGAAAACATGTTGAACAGCATGCACCTCAATACCAACATCCTCATAAATCCCACCTTGGGTCTTTTGTACCTACCTGCTTTCTGATGATGTACCAGCCACGTGTTATTGGATCAGAATAATACCTGTCTTCGGGTAATCTAGTCCACCACACCAGTACAGATATGGGTATCAGGAAGATAGAAAAGTGTGCCAGAGGTCCAAGTCCCCACTTGCTGCTCATCACCCACACCTTATGTTTTGTGTTTTTTGGCCTCAAAGTTCGCCTTTGCCAGTGTCCACACCAAAGTCCTTCCCATCAGGATGACCCTGCATGTAAAGTTCAGGTGGCCAATCAGGCCTTCTGGGTCCTTTAGGTGCCATTTTTCTTCAATTGGCCTGAGCCACCAGGGCTCGCAGCATTCAGATTTTGAACCTTTTCCTTCAGGAGTCAGCATACCAGCCACTCAGTATCAATTTCTATGCCTAAGAAGGACAATGCTCGGTGGAAGGGGGTCTCTGTCTTATTCTTCACCAGTTGGACTCCTGTTTCCTCACACATGGACCTGAACCCTTTCAGAAGTTGACCACATGTGTCTGCGCCCTGAAGGCCCACCACGAATAAGAAGTTATCGCAAGTAGTGCACTACTGTTCATGCCCCTGCTAGTTGTGCAACTGCCCAATGTAGAAAACGGAAAAATAGAAACACAGAATTTGTTGGCAGGAAAAGACTACTTGGCCCACCCAGTCGTCCCAGATGGTCTCTGCCTAGTTTATCTCTGCACACCCTAATTGGTCTTTGGCAACCATCCCTCCTTCTGAATGTGTTGAAGATCTCAAAGACTGCACATACAACCATGGAACCCATCAGTATGCACATGTCCTGAAAGTACTGGCCTCAAACTTCATCTCCAGCATGCTTCAATCTGCTTCCAAGGGGAGACCACACTCCATCTGCTTCAGCCCTGTCCCTTCATAGTATCCACCCATATCAGTACATCCAATTTGTCCCAGTCCTTGTCTGGGTCAGCCTGCATATGTTGGTGAAACTCTTCATCATAATTCAACCACACACTACCCCTTTTCTTCTGTAAGCACATAGCATTCTACATCATAAATTCAAGAACACTGCACTCTTCTCTGACTTCACCTGACAAATAGTTGTAGTCATCGTAATAAAACTTGCTGACCAATTCAATAAACCTGAGGTGGACCTTAGGCTTTACACCCTTCTTGTTATCCCTTCTTTTCTTCTTTCCCTTCAGTCTTTTTGTCAGTGCAGCAGACAGGCGATCTCCATGTACTTCCTGTTTCTGACCTGTTGCCTGACCTTCTTTGTGAGGAGCGACCCTCAATAGTTCCGCTTTACTAAGGTACAGGGGCACCTGAATCCTCTCTCACCTGCACAGCTGGTTGAGGTGTCATTCACACTACTACCCTGACTCCTGCCTCCCTGCTGATTTTCCACCATGGCCACCATCAAACTTTGACCGCCTCCAGGACCTGCACCAGCTGTATAAATGACACTTGCTCCCATGGTGCAGGCACGAGGGCTGGTCCTGACTAAGACAGGGGCCATGGCTGTGGCCCTCTGTACCCAGCATTGATCCAGGGGCAATAGTGAACATGGCAGAGGAGCTGCTGGAGGCATCAGCAAGGGAGCACGAGGGATGGCAAAGGTGCCATGGGCAATGGGACCCCACTGTGGCCCTGCGGAAGTGGTGTCAGGTGAGCCACTGGAACCAGCAATAGTGGCTGTGCCTGGGCTAAGCAGGACCCATCCTCACTCCCTGTTAGTTTTAGTGAGCTTTTGGTAAGGACGATTTGCCCTCCTCTTCCTCAGCAAGTCCACCAACACTTCCCTCAATTTATCATCCAGTGTTAATATGAATAGATGGCTTACCTTCCTGGATCTCGTGGGCCCTCTGAGCCTTGCCAGCTCTTCCTTGGGTTTCATCTTCATTCCAACTGTCTTCACCGCTTATGATGCCTTCCTTTTCTTTATTGGCCGGGTTGCAGAAGCAGGAATTATGGGATATGGCAGTCCACAGAACAACCACTGTGTTCCTGTATGCATACTTGCCATTCTATAGTGTGTTTTACTATGAGCACCACAGCCATTATCCTTTCCCAGCCGTCTATGGCAAGTAGGAGGGCTGTGGCCCATGGCTGCAATCTGCCAGCACATCCACCAGGTGGTTGTCGAGGGGAGCACACCTGTCATGGCAGGACCTCTGGCTGGCACTACAAATTCCCTTGGCGCTGGGCTGACAGTGCAAAAGGCATCCTGAATGCCGACTGACTGTCTGACAGACCAACCCCTCACACACACCCTCCCCAACCCCAGCCCTGACCTGTTTTGCAGGTGCATATGTAGAAGTTCCATTTGGGGCCTGAAATGGACACGAGGCAGCACAGGGGTGTTAGTACATCCACAGACTGTCTACAGGACACATGGGATGTATGTATTCTGGCCCTATGTGCTGGCGATCATGCATGCAGGGCTGACTATCAGTATGCCTAGAGGCCAGAGTGCTTTACCACACCAACAGACTGTGATGTTATAAACACAGCAACTGTGAGGTCACTTGGGACAGTCAGATGATTCTGAAACAGAAAGTGGAGTAAGTACTTGTTAATGTGAAATATTTATATAACCTCTCTGTGCTGTGATGTAAATACAAACCACATAACCCACTCATTTGCTGCTGCTGTACACTCTTCAGCTGAGACTGACACTACATGATAGCCCTCTCTTGGTGCCAGTAGGGGATGGGCATAGCCCAGGAAACCCTCTGTGTCTAGGAGTAAGGCTGTATGTTTGCTAGAGGATTTCCCTAACCGTGCACATCTATGCCACTTTTTCCCTGGTTGTGGGGTGAGATCAACTCAGACTTCTGTTCTGACAGTAAATTTTCAGCAGGGATATTTTAAGCAACTGTCACTCTTTACTGACATATTTGTAGTTATACATGGGAACCCAGTCCTAAATGCTCTTCTGGTTAGCGCTGTACAGACAGGTTCAATCCTGAATCCAGACTTGAGTCAAAAATCTTAGGGTCCCTTTTGTTAGGTTGTTCCTCCTCTCACATCTTAGGAGCCTCTCAACCCTGTGTGAGGTCCTTACCTGCTCACGCACTCTGGCAAGCATCCTAAGGTGAAGTGCCCAGAAGGCACAGCTGGCATCTTTCTTCCACTCTGGCATTCTGAGCTCCTTCTACTGGACTTTCTAGTCAGAGGCACTACCAATATGTAGTCTTTAGGCCTGACATTCTAGTTACCAACAGCCTGCCCCTGCTGGCAGGAGGGGTTGTTATGTTGTTGAATTTAAAACACTGGTAACGGGACAAAACTATTAAAGCTAAGTAGTTGCTGTAATCCTTCTGGTTTTGAACATTTTATTTTAGTAGATACCTGCTGTTGAATAGACATTCTTCCATTAGGACTACAAAATTCAGACATGATTGGAATTAAAACTATGGTGGTTGGAGGACTGATTCCAACAGCGGTTAAAGGAAACCAGTCACACCAAGAGCCCTGCACTCAAGTGTGCGGTTGTTCCTAATGTGCACTTTGTGTGCAAAACACTTTGGTTTACTTACTGTTTACTGTAGTAGAGTAAATTGTATCAGAGTAATGTTGCTTAGTGTAGGCTGACATCTTCTTTAACTACAAATCCCAGAATCCTCTGCAGCTGACATCAAAGCCATAGGCAGCAGTGGGAGATTCAATATCCTGCAGTCCATGTTAGAGCTATTATAACCTCCGATCAGATGTTTCACAGTTCTGCTTTTCTCTAGGGACTAAGTACAGCCCTCTGTGACTATTTATTTATTGAAATGTTTCATCAGGAAGGCACACTGAGCAACAAAGTGCTCGTCTCCCGCTCGACCTGGGGAAGAGAACAATTAGGTGGAAAAATCAGTAAAATAGACAATCAGTAAAATAAACAAACAGTAACACTTAGCATACATTGATGAGTAGGATACAATAATAATAACAACACTTTCACATGCCCTGATGGCTTGACATGAACAATCACAGCACTAATACACTTGCAGTGAATTAATAGAATTGCAATGGAAGGTCAAGCAAGAGGGTGAGGAGAGCCAGCTGTGGAGGGTGAAGCAGGTAAGGCAGGTGGGCCTACTGTGGAAGGAGGTAAACAGGACAGTGAGGAGAGGGGAGCAGGGGCTATGCCAGTAGTAACATGGGAACAGAATAAACCAGACTACATGCGAGCTGGCGATCCAGCACAGGTAGAGCAAAAGTACAATAAATTAGTTCAGTACAAATAAGAGCTGGGGTAGCTGTAGTGCGGGGGTGGGGGTGGTGGGGAGAAGGGGAAGAAGTAGGAAAAACAGGGCATAACTAGAGTAGCCCCACCAAAGAAGCAGTGGCTATGGGGAAGAGAGAGAGAGAGAGAGAGAGACGGGGGGGAAGTAAGAAGTGTGGGGAAAGGGTGATAGTAGGCGGGAGGGAGGGAGGAAGAAGCTGCCCAGAGCTAGCCCCCCCCGGATGCTGAGAACCCATCAAGAGAGCAATCTAGGCTTAAGAAGGTTGACTAGAATTAGCCCCTCCTGGATGCTGAGAACCCGTGAGAAAGCAAACTAAGTGAAGGAAGTTGGAAGGAGAGGATGGCGGGAAGTAGCAGGGAGCGGAGGAAGAGACTTTGTTAGAGCAGGCACCCTCCTGGATGTTGAGAACCCAGCAAGGGAGCAAAAGCTAACAAGGCAGATGGAAGAGAGGAGCAGGGGAGGGAAGGACGAGGCTTGCCTAGACTAGTCCTCTCAAGGATGTGGGGAGCCCTGTGAGGGCAGCAGTGCAGGCTCTCAGGAAAAGTTAAGGAGGGTTAAAACAGGAACAACTAGAGGAGAGAAAGTTATGTTTGGCAGAGCTGAGGAAGTAGGGGAAGAGGAATGACTAATTTCGAGGGGGAGTTCCAGAGTTTTAGGAAACAATGGGAGAAGCCAGACTTTCCTATCAGTGTGGATTTGTGAGGGACCAGTAGAGTACGAGTGTCAGAGGAATGGAGGAGAGGAGGGAGAGGATGAGAGGAAAGGAACATGAGAGGTAAGGTGGTCGCTCCCAAGCCAAAATGTGGAAGTAGATTTGGCACAGTGCGCAGGCGCCTGTTGGTAAGCAGGGGAAGGACAGGGCATTGTAGAGGTCACAGTGGTGGAGTGTATGGAGCCCAGGGAGGGCAGCAGGACCATAAAAAAGATCAAAGCTGATACAAAGTCTAACATACACTGCAAGCTATTGACTCTCCCACTGCCTGCTGCTCCGATGTCAGCTGCAGGGATTCTGGGTTTTATAGTACTAGAAGATGTCAGCCTAGAACTAAGCAAAATTATTTTGGTACTATCTATAATACAACAGTAAACAGTAAGTAAACCGAAATGTTTTTGAGCACAAAGTGAACACTGGGACCCGTCCCATACTTCAGTTAGGGCCCTTTGTGCTGACTGTTCCCTTTAAAGAACTGGGAGTTATTGGGCCCCAATTGCCCAGCAGCAGCACATCACATTCCTTTGCATGTGACCTGGGTCCAGGAGTGGGCCGGGGAGCTTCATCATGGAGCAGCCATGGGCTCAAGCACCTGCTGCATGGCAGTGTGCTCTGCCTAGGAAGGGCTGTAGGCAGGTTCTGGCTCCACAGTGACACCTGTGGGAGGGACAGGAGCTTCCTCCCCATGCAGTGAGCAGTGGTCGCATGGTGCTGATATGGCCACTACCACGCCATGGGGTGAATGGAAGGGAAAAATGTGAAGAAAACACCCAGCTGCCGCCATGATGATAGACTCGGCCTGATAAAGGTATGTCCCTGATCCAGAGTATATTCATGTCAGACGGCGGCTGGTCAGGGATTTAAAATTGATGTAGAAAATAAAAAGAGCTGGGTGTTCTGAGAAATAGAACACAGTAGCTCAAATTTCAGCTGCGCAGTGCCCTACTTCCTGAAAACAGCTGATGGCTTTTCTTTTTCCCTTTGGTTTAAAAAGATATTACACAGGGCTGACCTTAGCTAGATGCAAGCTGTGCCCCTGCACCTTGGGGGCCCATACTTTTTCTTGAGGAAAAAATAATTTAAAACATTTAAAACTCCTACATTTTGTTAGAGATGAAAATGTTTACCAGCAAATGAAAGTGGAAGATAACCAGCTCTGTTACTGTTACAAAGGTGGGGGCAGCTTTGCTGCTATGCCACTTTAAGTTGCTAATGGTGTTAATGGCCATACTTTACGCCTCCCTGGTTGACTGCTTTCACAAAGAAAGGGCTATAGTGACAAGAGAACTTGATTGTAACCTGGACATGTAGCTGAAACAATGAATGATGTGACAAAATCTGTTTCAAACGATATGAGCACTCAAAATGGCTCAAAAATCTTAATAGCACAGAGCAAAACCTGATTTCCTGATAGGGACCCTGAAAACAAAACCTGATCACCAGGTAAAAATCTGACAGATGGCAACCTAACTGGTGTCCCATGCTAATCCTCTGTATTTGCTTGCATGGTATTCACCCACAATGTATTTACTTGCGTGGTATTGACCCACGATGTATCTGCTTGCACGGTATTGACCCATAGTATTTGCTTGTGCGGTATTGACCCACGATGTATTTACTTCCCAGTATTGACTCGCATGTATTGCTTGCGCGTGTGATCTCAAGCAATGTATTCGACAGGCAGGTCAATACCACACAAGCAAATACATCGCGATAAATGTCCTCGTAGTAAATTATTCCACCGCAGCAAACAACCGCTAATGGAGAAGAGAGCAACACAGAACAGTGCACAATCCGTCACAACACCTGAGAAAGCAAGCACTGCTTCTCTGCACCATTCATAAACACAAGTCCAAATAACACTCATGACAGTCAAGGGTTTCTTCTCTGTGTGCTTTTTCCTTTATTCTGTGCTGCCTGTCATGTGACCCACGCCCTTCTTTAACCTTCCCCTCACCCAGCTCCCAGTCCCTACCAATCGCAAAACTCGCCTCAGCACTCGCTTCTCTGCACTGTTTACAAATTATATTGAACAAGAGAAGGTGAAAAGTGGGAGTACAGGTGAAATGATCTATAATATCCCAGGACCAGCTCTCTAATAATTAATTTTGGGGTGGTTCCGACGGGCTGTATTCATGTTGATGGGTATTTAATGTATTTAGCTGTAACTTGCACTCGGTAAAGTTGCACTAACATGCAGTAAAGGTATTTATTTAGCTGTTTCTAACGTAAGCAGCAGTTGCTTTTCATGTAAATGCCTCGCTTAAAATGTTCCAGAGTGTTTTTATGCAACGGTATTGGTAAAGGTTGGTATGGGTTGAGTTACATCTCCAGCAATTATCTATATTAGAACAACCTATTTTTTTCAAGTTTGTCAGGAGAAAATAATAATGGTGCAGAATCAGAGGAGCAGGGCGTTTCTCCAGTCATTTCTGAAAGGCTTGGTTCAGGCAGACGCTAGGAGCATTGCTTTTGTAAAATATGGAGGGGTGATTTTGTTCTTTGCAAAGGAATGAAGTAAAGTAATGTTCAGTTAATTTAGTTTCTGAACCGCTTGTTAATGTCTTTTTCCAATTAACACCTATCTTTCCTGATTATGGAACGTGTGCATAAAAACATGGCTATAACGCATTCGCTTATATAGCTGAAAAGATTTTCTTGTTTTACTTTTATTTCCAGTAACCGGAAAGGCCCACTAGGCACAAGTACCTGTTTTCAGGAGCCACCCGTGTAATATTAAGTCATGCTACCCAAATCATGCTGCCCCCATATCAAAGTAGCCTACCTGCATAATTGGATTGATTAGTACAGTGATTTAAAATACACTGGCAATTGCTCTAGGGATGAACGTCAGCAAAATACTTTGAAAAGTAGTATACACCAATGAACAATCATAATTTTCATTTGATTAATACGCAAAGTATATGTAAATGAGCAACATCTCATAATAAAAAAGATCTCAGGTGGGATTACAATTAACAAAAATTAGTAAAAGTTGCCTTTTAAACCTAATTGTTAAGAAGGAAATCAGTTGCATTTAGTTGAAATATATGAAAATTAGGTGGACAGCTAACATGTTTTGCTAACCGTATTAGCTGCTTGTATCCAGCAGATTGTGCTACCTCAACCTAAGCAGCACAGAGACATTGACAAACAAAACATGTGCTTGTACCAAGCCCGGGTGTTATTTGTACTGTTTGTTAGTCTGTTTGCATCCCTCTGACTCATAGATGCACTCTAGCTGAAGCCCGCCAGGTAGCTCATCGGATGCCTCACATTGCACAACTCTTTACATGAATTAGAGCTGGCCTGCTGGTACAGTGGTAGCACTGCAGCTTGTGATGCTAATGACCTGGGTCTGGAGCGAACTTTGCTGTCAGAGGGTTGGTCAAGAGAGGAGAGCTACTGTCCTTCAGGGAGGGGATTGGCACAGAGCCTAGCATTAGCCTGGCCCTTGACAGTGGCTGGAGGTAGGGCATTTGGTGACCGTCTCAGTAGGGGACAGAGTGGCAGGATGTCAGTACCATGCACAGGAACATGCTTGGTGCTGTCGTGACTCCACTGCACTGCCCTTGGGGTGGGAAAGCAGGAACACAAGGACAAAAGCAGGATGACTCCATCAAATGCAGGCCCCACACCCAATAAATAGGTACTGTTGTGGACCAATTTGTTTTTGGCATGGATGGGGAGTTCTACAGCCCCCACTGGGTGGGTGGGGGTTCAGGTAAGCCCTGGAGGAACACACATGCAAGTAAGATGTAGAGATGTTTGGGTGACAGGGCCGGGAGGTCAGCATGAGGGGGCCACCTGGTGCTAAAGGGCTAAATAGCACTAACTGCAAAAACAGTAATAAATAAGCTGTATTTTTCTCATCTGTAATTTCTTTGACATTTGCTGCTTAATTAGGTACTTCTGTACTCCCAGAGCCTTCGAGGTAGCATAGCCTCATAACCGAGAGCATCCTTCAGATTGCACTACCCTCGGCCTAAGCAGCACCTGGAATACCAGAGACATATAACTGGTGCCTCTACATTACTGCAAAAGAGTTATTTCTGATTTGTTCTACTTCATTTTCAGTTTTCATGTGTGTTAAAATTCTATAACATCAATATACCCTAGGTAGCACAATCTGATAACTAATTGCCTCTGTCAGATTTGTGCTATTCTCAGCCTAAGCAGCACCCAGAAAACCACAGCCATATAACAGGTGCCCTTACGTTGCTTTTATAAGCTTTATTTCAACTTTGTTTTAAATGTTTTCAGTTTTGCTGAACATTGGATTCCCCATTACCACAATATCCCCCAGAAAACATAATCTGATGGGTGATGGCATCTGTCCAATTATGCTACCCCCAGCCTAAGCAGCACCCAAAACACTGGGGCCACATAACAGGTTCCCATACATTACTGTAAAGCTATATTTCTACTTTTTTAAATAAATTTTCAGTTTTACTGTACATTGGTGCGCTATTATTTATAGTTGCCCAGGTAGCACAATCTGATAGTTGTTCACATCCATCTGATTGTGCTACCTGCTTCCTAAGCACTATTCTGAGCACCAGAGCTACGTGACAGGTGTTGTTACAATACTGCACAAGCTTTATTTCTACTATGATTTAATTAATTTTCACTTTTTACTTATTATTAGTAATATTTATAAAGGTATTCCAAGAGTACTCTCAAAGTTCCACTTCTAATATCCTTCCCAGGTGAAACATGGAATTAGAAAAGGATCACTCTGTGGGTGAGTGGATAAAGTACATCCTCCCTGCCCTCAAGGTTTCCTCTGCCTCTTATTTCTGGGAATTCTTCTGGAAGTGCAGGTCAAGATATTTTAGGACACTTGGGGCACGATATCCAAAACTGGGCAAAGTGAAGCACAAAGTGTGCTATGCTTCTGTCCACTGCCCACGACTCTGAGAATGCTTATATTCGGACAGATGGTGCACTGGCACTATCTGACCGAATATAGAACCATAAATTATACCGGGAGCCGATATTCCGCTGAATTGAAGGGCAGTATTATTTGCCCAATATATAAGAGAAAGGGAAGTCTGACTGATCCTCAATGTATAGGCCTATGAACCTTATTGATACTCTACAAAAAGTTTTTTGTCGGATAATTTTTGATAGACTCCAATTGTGGGCAGAGGAGGCAGGCATTATTAATGAATTCCAGAATGGCTTGGGCCCATAGATCAACAGTGCAACATTGCTATGCTTTATCTCACCTGATCTAGAAATATACTAAGGTCAGGAAGTCAAGGTTGTACTGCTGCTTCATGGACCTGAAGTCCATTTGATCTCTGTTAGTCGTGTGTACTATTATGGAATCCGTTACACTTATACAACATGAATCCTGTACTATTGGATACGTTGATTAGATTACATAAAGACACTTGGCAAAAGGTTAAAATGAATCAAAATGGAGATCTCCTTCTGAAATAAGAACAAACCTTGGTGTCAGACAGGGTTGCCTTTTGGCTCCTTTCTATTTAATTTATACATTAATCGATTATAGTCCAGCTAGAACATTCTGATTTTCATTCGCCTGCCATTAAAAACCAAAAGATTTTCGCGTTTGGCCTGTGTGGATGATCTTGTTCTTTGCCAACATCATTCCTGGGCCTGCAGCGGAAAGTAACCTTTTTCGGCACTGTAAAAAAAATAAATTAGTAATTATATAAGTAAAACCAGATGGTAATATTTAGGAATAGACAAAGAGAACACCAACTCTCTTTGTTAATAAATCAAAGAGTGAGATGGTTAAATTGTATCCTTACTTGGTGCACTTTTCCCAGTGTACTAGATGAACTAAACACCAATACTATGTTAAGTATAAAGCAGTGACAGCCTTTAATGCTTTTCAAGATTTTCAGCCCATATGGAAATGGAACAGTTAAAGGCCTTTTGAAGTAGTGGAAGCTAAAATACGTACTAGTATAGTCTATGCTTCAGAGGTTTGGACATAACGCACTTCAAACAATTAAAATACTATTAAACAAACTGTATAGATTTATTCTCAAAATACCACAAATTGGTTCCTGCTGCAATTGCTAGAGCTGAACTAGGACAATTTTCTATAGAGGCTTACATAATAGAAAGGAAAATCTTATTTCTACTTAAACTGTTCCTCTGTCCAGAATATAGGATCGCTAGGATGTGCCTGGAGGAGGAGACAGACTATACACTATTGGGATTTAGATCTCCAGCTATAGAATGTGTGGCAACATATATCTGTCCAATGGGGATGGACACCTTTACATCAAGTATATTGCATTCCTTTCAAAGAAATAGAATTTCAGGTTAAGAAGAGAATTAGAGATATTTATAATAGTAAAGATATGGAACAGATAAAGATGTATAAACATTTTCAGTGTTATAAAATACTGAAATCATGCCATAAATTGAATCCCATCTAACAATACTAGCCTGGCCCAGATTTAAGGAGAATAATATCGAGATACAGACTGGAAACTCTACAACTGTCAATATGTACATTATGCTCAAAAAGGAGCAGGTGTGGAAAGTGATAAATGTGCTTGTAATTTGAATATGGTGGATGACTTAAAATATGTTACCTTGATTTGTCCATTATATGAGAAACATAGCCATTTCTGGTTGGGTCCTATTATAAAGAACCTTGGTCTCCCCACGGATCAGATAATAACAGAGTTGTACAATTCTAGTGATAAGTAGGTATTAACAATACTTGACTTTTTTAAAATCTATTAAACTATAGAGTATGTGTTATATAAGGTGCACTGAATTATAGGGAATTTGATCGTACTCTGATGTACTCACTCGAGCAATATTATGTACATTTTAATGTGTATAATTAGATGTAATTATTTGACATGATGGATTTTATATTTTAATGTTGTAACTATGCATTATTGATCTATTGCAATGGCTTTATGCCAAACAAATAAACTATTTGATTGGTTGATTGATTGACTGATTGATTGCAGAGCTGAACAATGCTGTACCGATATGGATCCCAGCAGTGCAGGGAATAGCACCTCCAGATGCAAATAGTGCCGTGGCACCCACTGTGATAGTCAGGTGGCCCAATGCAAATGAGTCCATTGGCATACAAGATGCTAAGGGACCATGTGAATGCCCATTGTGGGTTCATCTGCATGGGAAGTGGTGGCAGGTTTGCGCCTGTGACCATCCCTGCCCCTGCCTGGTCCCAGAAAAAAAATATGTCCCTGGTGGTCTGTGGCTACCCTCACCCTCTGATCATCATCCTGTATATAGTTTTAACATTCCTCATGGCTAATGGTCCACCGCCTCCGTTGATGTCCTGTATATAGTTTTAACATTCCCTGATGGTCCATGGTCCCCACCCACCCACTGATTGCCATCCTATAGATAGTTTTAAAATTCCCTGGTGACTAGTGGTCCCCCTTCCTCTGATCACCATCCTGTAGTTTACAACATAGTCCCAGGTGGTCTGTGGTCCCTTCTCCTCTGGTTGCCATCCCATAATTTAAAACATAGTCAGTGGTGGTTCCCCTCCCGCCTCCGATTGCCGTCCCATACAATATACATACTGTTCCAGGTGGCTAGAAGTCCCTCCCAGATCCCATTAAACATTGAAACCCTGGTGTCCAGTGGCCCTCCCAGTCTCCGATCCCTGTCCCTATAAAATAAAGCATACTCACTGGCAGCCAGTGGTCTCCCAGTCTCTGATCCCCAACACTAATCCTACCTTTGTATGTGTTGAAGTTTCATGTACTAAAACATTTAAGTGGGAAAAAGCCACAATATCTCTGGTGTCCAACTGTACCCCTCTACTCTTCGATCGCCATATCCATAGCAAGACAGTGCTACCTGGCATGTAGAGGTCCCTCACATGTCGTGCACCAACCACCTACCCTGCCACCCCCTTACCTGAAGTGCAGGTGCTGTGGAGCCCATATTGTGACCGCACAGCCCTCCTCTCAAACCTCCCCGGCAGCCGCCATATGGAAAGTCAGAGAGCACCCATCCTATGTATTGTACAGGACGCATGGCCTCTGTGCTGTGCAGGAAGTGCGTAAGCATAATATAATACACACTGAGCATCTTTTTTTGTGTTCCTGAAAGCTGTTCTCAGCATTAGAACATTGAGCAACTTTTCAGAGCGTACAGAACAACTTCAAATGCTAGTCAAGAGCAGCTACGAGCAGGAGTCCTTGCGCTATGAGTCAAGCCTCCGTGTCTGCCTTCTAGTATTTGTGTGCTGCCCAACCGATAATCTGGTCTAGAACAAACATTAATATTATGTCTACATGTCTTATCCTCTGACTCATTTTAAAACCTTATAACTGAGAACACTTTCTTATGGGACACAAATAGCGTGTGGCCGGAAATGACTTCATTAACAACATCTTGTTGTGTACGACTGATCTGTATCTGCTGGGCCACTTTCTCTTCACCACAAGCACTGCTGTCTCAGCTGATCCATCCACTAAGGCACTTACCTCATGTGCTGCTGTGACAGCACATGCTATGAGATTCCTGTCACTGCAGGTGGTACAGTCCCAGCCGATCACATCTGCAGAGGACGTTCAGTAACCTCAGACAGCATGTCCCAACAGCACAACAGTTCGATAACAGAAATCTGTAGCAGTTGTAATTGGAGTACCAGCTATTAAATCAATGGTGAAGTCCCCTCTTCCCATATAATACACTTTTACCATCCTTCTGTTGTTGTTTGAGGCACTAGAACATTGAAATACTTTTTCAGAATGTGCAGAACAACTTCAGGTGCTAATAAAGAGCAGCTGCAAGTGGGAGCCACTTGTGCTATGAGTCAGCCGATCTGCCTTCTAGTCTTTCTGTGCTGCTCAACCGATAATCCAGTGTGCAGCAGTTATTAATAGGTCTACATGTTTTACCCTCTGACTCGTTTTAAACCTCATAACTGAGGAGACTTTCACAAACAGCATTGTGGCTGGAAATTACTTCATTAACATTTTGTTGTTTACTCCAATCCAGACTGAATTAACAAAACAAAAAGGGCTGCAGTCTTTTTTTAGGTTTGTTGCATATTTTTTATAATTATTGTTTATTTTATATTTTGTAGAACAGATGAACATACAGGACATAATAGGGAAAAAGGAACAGGCATCGTTATACAAATACGATAACCATTCTGGATATCTCTCCTTGGTATCGCCAACCCCTCCTGACCCATGCGCTTAGATACTATGACTCCGCCAATTACTAATCCCAAGGAGGAAGTCCACCATGGGACAAGCTGCCTTCTCACACAGGCTCCCAGAACTCTGGAACTAACTTCCTCATCAAATTTGTCTTTCTTCCTCCACTCACCCTTGCTACCGCCATGACTAACTACCTGATGATAAACTGTACCTGCACATAAATTCCTCCTGTGCACACCCCCATACCCTGTATCCCCTCCTGCTCGCCAATGACACACTTCCTATGCTACTAAGCTGGGCTATTAAACTATTGCACTTATTGCACTTCTGCTGTCTTACTGCACTTCCAGTTCATGTTTCTTGCACCATGATTGGTTCATCATGTCCGTGCCTAACTGTTCCCTGCCTATAGACTGGACTTGGAGGAGGGGAACTCTAAGTTGAAAATAGAGGGTTCATTGGTGAAATATGGGGTTTAAACTTGTGAAGGGGAGGGATGGTAAAAAGGCTGTCAAGGGGTGCCGATAAAGGAGGATTCTGTCTCCACTTCAGGAGCTGGAGGATTGTGGAAAAGGCCTACTGGCAAAGTGCAGACCAGGGAAAACAGAATCCCATGGGAACATGAGCAGGGAAATGGAACTATAGGAAAGGGTGGAAGGTAGTCCTGTTAAATGCCAGGAGCTTGGGCAATAAAATGCCTGAGCTCCAGACGATGCTAACTGAGGAACAGTGGATGGGCAGCGGTCACTGAGACTTGGGCCACTGCAGGACATGACTGGGACCTGAACCTGGAGGGTTACACTATGTTCAGGAAGGACAGGGGGAGGGAAGGGAGGAGGGTAGCAATGATAGTCAAAAACTGCATTGGCATAGGGGAGTAGAGGAGGCGGAGGGAACCGTGGAGGCGATTTGGGTCACCTTGATAACAAGGGGGAGCAAGAGAGTAAAATAGAAGTGGTGTATAGACCCCTACCCTGGCGGAGGAGCTGGAGGAGAGTCTGGTGGCAGGTGTTGGGAGACACTGCAGACTGGGCAGAGGAACGGTGGTGGTGTTGGGGACTTAAACATGCCAGGAACAGACTGGGAGACTAATGACATCCTCTGTGACCAGGGAACAGAGGTTGTTGGATGTCTTTCAAGACGGTTCCTAACTCAGCAGGTGAGGGAACCGACCAGAGAGGCGCTGGTACTGGATGTGGTCCTGGCAGACAGTGACCAGATTGGGGGCCTGGAGGTAAGGGACCCATTGGCAGGGAGTGACCATGCCACGGTCTGGTTCTGCCTGGACCTAGGAGGGTAGAAGGCTGCACAAAGACAGAAGTAACCGACTTCAGGGGCGGATTTTAAGGAAATGGGAAGGATCCTTAAGGAGCATTTGGATGGGATTAAGCTAGACATGGACGCTGATAGTCGTGTGAAATCATCAGGAGAGGGGTGCAGGATGCTACCAGCACCTGTGCAAGAGTAAGACGAAATGCGGTAGGCCCAAAACCCTGCTGGTGGACCAGGAGGTCCAGGAGGTGGTGCGGGAAAGAAGGCAGCCTATAAGCAATTCAAGTGCTCAAGGAGTGAAAGGATCGAGGGAGTATGAGCTGATGGCTAGAAGGGCCACTAGGTGGTAAGGGTGGCTAAGGCAAGGAAGGAGCAGAACTTGGCCAGGGAAATTAGGAGAGGAACAAGGGTTCTTTAGATACATTGGGGAAAAACGAAGGGTGAAGGGGCAGATTAGCAGGATTAAATCAGGGGAAAGATGCACAAGACCCGGGGAACAGGCTGAGGTACTAAATGAGTACTTCACCTCAGGTTTCACCAAGGAAAATGGGGTGCTGCATCATACATGGGAGGAGACAGAGATACTAAGGAGGGGGGGGACCTCACCGATCGACCGGGTTTTGGGGAGAGGGGAGGCATCACTAGCAGGAGGGGAGGCCAAGCAGGAGAAGAGGTACCGAAGTGGAAATCACAGAGAGAGAGGGAAGCCTCAGCTCCCCTTAAGACAGAGAAAGCACTGGGGCCGGATAAATTACATCCCAGAGGCTGAAGGAACTTATGGATGTCCTGGCGAAACCCCTCATGGAGCTTTTCACCATCTCTCTGAGGACAGGATGTGTGCCCCAGGACTGGAAGGTGGCGCATATAGTGCCCATCCACAAGGAGGGATCAAGGGAGGTGGCAGGGAACTACAGGTCTGTCAGCCTGACATCGGTGGTGGGCAAGGTGATGGAGGGCATTGTCAAGAGAGGCTAAGGGGGGACTCTGGATAAGTCAGGGTGCCTGGACGATAGACAGCATGGATTCATCCTGGGAAATCGTGTCAGACAAACCTTATGGAGTTCTATGACTGGGTGACGAGTGCCTTGGACCTGGGTAGACCAGTGGACGCCCTCTTTCTAGACTTCAGTAAGGCATTTGACTCTGTTCCTCACGTGGGCCTGTTGGATAGTTGGGAGAAATGGGGTGGGGAAACCAGATGATCAGATGGATAGGCAATTGGCTCCAGGACCGGACCCAGAGGGTCGTAGTTGGTGGGATAGTCTCATCCCAAGGAGGGTCATTAGTGGGGTCCCACAGGATCAGTCTTGGGCCCCTTCTGTTCAACGCCTACGCCTCTGACATAAGGACAGGAATCAGGAGTGAGATGAGTCTCTTTGCAGATGACTCGAACTGGAGGCGGTGGTGGATGGGGAGGAGGGAGGTGGCCCACAGGGGACCTGGAGGCTCTGGAAAGATGGTCTAGAAAGTGGAAGCTGAGGTTCAATGCAGGAAAATGCAAGGTACTCCACCGGGGTGCAGAAACCTGGGCCAAGTGTACACCCTGAGGGGGAAATGCTACAAGTCTTGATGGCTGAGAGGGACCTGGGGTGGTGGTGGATGTCAAGATGAACAACTCTGAGACTTGTAGGAGGGCAGCAGCCAAGGCCAACAGGATGCTGGGATGCATCGCTAGGGGGATCACCTCAGAAGGAGGGAAGTGATACTCCCTCTGTATAACTGCTTGGTGAGGCCGCACCTTGAGTACTGCGCGCAGTTTTGGAGGCCACACTTAAAGAGGGACATTAACCTCCTGGAGAGGGTCCACAGGAGGGCAACCAAATTATTTGGGGCTTGGGGACAGGACCTATGAGGAGAGGCTCAAGAGCTAAATATGTACACATTGGAAGAGAGAAGAGACTGGGGGACATGATAGAGGTCTTCAGGTACATGAAGAGGGTAAATAGGGGAGGAACAGTCAGGGTGCTTGAAGGAAGGAGGAGGGGCCACTAGAGGGCATGGGTGGAAGCTGGAGGGGGAAGATTCAGGGAGAAAGGAGGAGGTGCTACTTTACTGAGAGGGTGGTGGAGCCATGGAATGCGCTGCTAGGGGCCGGTGGAGGCAGAGACAGTGGAGGGTTCAAGAGGGGTGGGACAGGTACAGGGAAGGGTTCTGGAAGCAAAATCCAATGCAGCAAGAATATCCGGAACTGGGAAGGGAGAAGCCAGAGAAGGCGGGGGCAGCAAGGTCAGCACCCAGGGTGGGGCTGACCAAGCGAACGAACACGAAGACCGTTAGGCCTATTCTGCTGGCATTTTAGTATGTTAGTATGGACTATCACTAGCTTTCACTAAACTATAATTCCTATTAAGTGTACACCTTAATGTAATGTAATGTATAATGTAAAAAATGTTTGCTATTGTTTTGTACTACAAAACCAGTGAGTTTCCTCGACGGTGCACAAACTGTAATGTCAAATATTTACTCTGTGATAACCTGTGTGTTATCCTCTCCTATGTCCACTCCCTTCGCACCAGGAGATGAACATCGTTTTGCTCAGTGTGCCTTCCTGGTGAAACAATTCAATAAATAAATAAAATATAGGCAGTGGAGTACAGAGTAGCAGGGCCCCAGGAGTACGGTAGGACAGAGCAAAGAATACAGTGAACAAGCTCAAAACAAAACTGAAAAACAAAGTTGCAGTTCAGTAAAGGCATTTAAAGGAAAGTAACACCCTCACATCTTGTAGATTTTATTTGTTTTCATGTGGCAGACAACTCTCTATGTAACTAATATATATATATATATATATATATATATATATATATATATATATATATATATATATATATATATATGAATACTTTATTTTCACTGTTCATAACAGCCCCAGTAACTTTTCTGGGGAGCAGGGGTGCAGCCAGGAATTTTAAACTTGTACTCTGAGATGAAAGATATAGAACTGTTGCCCCTGTCCCCCAAAAATACAAAGCCAAATTGCCTCACCACGCAGACATTGTTCCTCCCATTTCAGTCAACAATATGTAGTAAGCCAATTTATTTATTTATTTTTTAGTTTTTGTTAACTGGTTAGGTGCGTAGCCAAAGTTGACTATTTTCAGGCACGACCGGAGAATACATACATAAAATGAGATGAGATTATACAATACTATAGTATATAATACAGGTACATAGTATATAGTACAGGTAGGTTAAAATACAGACCAATGATCCTAATAGAGTCGAACATTTTATCTAACACACACTCCCAATGAGATAAAAGTTGTCTGGCATTTAGTTACAGTGGTTAGGATATAGTACATTGTGAGAAGCCTCTGTACCACATCGAGGTAGCTAGCCTTACAGCAGTCCATTCACACCAGCACTCATGCACACTTACTTGATTGTGTCACTCATATAAGAATGGCCCCTAACTTTAGCACTCACACATCTTCCAAAGACCATTCACAGACTCACACTAAAGCATGTAAGAAGGGAAAAACAATTCTTCAGGTAAGTACATCAGGATCTGTTATGTTTGTTGCCCTTGCCTAAGGCCCATTTGCCTCTGGATCTTCCAGATTTTACTGTACTTAGCAGAGTACACTGAGTATGCCTGCCAATACCCATGCTGGGGGTCCTCTGTTTTCTGGTTGTTGAAATCTCATTGACCCTGAGAACTGCATTAGCATATGAGAACATAATGTGTCAAAGTATGCTTGTTCTGTTTAATTAGAGTGCAGCAAAACAAGTTGCAGCAAGGTGTGAAATACCACATTTACCTTCAGTTAGCTTTGCAAACTGTCTGAGTTGTAATGCAGGGTTTTTCCTTTTAAAGGAAAGTCCCTCAGCCTTTATTCTGTTTCCTGTATACTTTGTAGGTATGCACAATGATTGCCTCTATTGCACCCTCCTAATTTATTGTGATTTAAATGTAAATGAAAGTAGTTAAGTCCAGTGTGAAAGCTGCTTGACTCCATTGCAAAAGTCATGCCCTAACTCATGTAAGGCTTAGTGGAATGTTATGCTTTGGTGCTAAAGCCTGCAGTAGTTACATTGTATTATAACCGGTTGACTGAGCTGGAGAGTAATTGGTCAGAACACAGCACCTATCCATTGATTAAATGCCTGTACCCGCACAGTTAGGGTGATGGGTCCCAGGGCTGTATCAGTGAGCCTAGTGGATCTCGTTATCTGTGCAAGGAGTGCAGGATTGAGTGGCACCCATTTAATTTCATGTGTAAGTGATCGAGTGGTGCCACAGTGTAACCTGCACAGAGAACCAGGAGATTGGCAAGTGCTTCCCTGTCGGGTTGGCTCACTGCAAGCCAGCACAGCAAGAGCTCAGCTCTGTCACAGCACCCAGGGTGCACTGCGGAGACCCTAAGACATCAACTATGTCTGTGTTACTGTAGTAGATAGTATTGCAGCAGAGACACAGTTTTGTGGTGGCCAAAGCCCCCCATCCCTGCCTCTATCTCTACAGCTGTCAAAGTTAGCTTTGCTGCTCTGTCATGACTGTGAAGGACAGGTGGCACCAGAGCAGTGGGCAGAAACACAGGTGTGCCATCTTCTCACAGGCAGGAGTTAGGGCGACTTATGTGGGAGGCTGTCGGTCCCGTACTACAGCAGCTCACAGGGTAGGAATAGGCGGTGACATGTAAATCCAGACTCCTGCAGTGTGTGCCTCACAGCGTGGTAGAGAGAGAGAGAGAGACAGAGGAGAGACATGGGCGCAGGCGAGCAAGGAGTAGCATTGGGGGGCCGTGAATGGAGGACAGTGAGGTGCTGGACCACAGGGAGCTATCAGGCTGTCCACATAGAGCAACTGTTGAGGTGATTTGCGATGTATGGCAGTCTTCATTTGAGCGTGAGCAAGGTGTGGCATTAGCTGCATAGGGACACAGAGGGTGAGGGGCAAGTTGTGGCATACTGCAAGCCTCGGGTGAGTGATAGATCCATCGGAACCTATATTGTTGTCCTGTATCCTACAGTGTCATTCAGTTAATAACTACGGCTGCATCCTGGCTTGCCGAGAGTACTGGGTCATGGATGTAGTCAGCAGCATGTTTGTTTGTTTGTTCTGGGCGCTCCGTCCCTCAGCACCACGTTCATGTCACAGAGCCTGTGAGTGAAAGCACCTAGGTGAAGTTGCAGGTTATGAATGAATCACACAAATGTGTATGCGATAGAGACGGAGGAAAAGAGAGAGAGACCCATCGGCCCCACGGTACATCATTCCTGCGTATGACAGAGAGACGCTGTCAGTGAGATTAGGACACAATGACAAATAACATCTTACTGTCTCTAGGCTGTCCCTCACCCTTGCCATGCTTTAGTAGTGTGTCGTTTGCTGATGGTAAAATAATGGCACAGACAGCATCTGTCTCCCTCCCTGCATGTCTCTGAAGCTCACTGTGTCCCCTAAAAGTATTATATGCATGACTTGGAGCTGCATGTGCAATTGGGGTGGGGAGGGGCATCAATGAAGTGTCCTACAAGTAGGAGAGCATCTTTTTTTTTTTGGTTTTGTTGACCGGGTAAGTGCAGTAGACACATTTCTGCCTATTTTCAGGCACGACCTGGGGAGGATACAGATGGATGCCAACTGACCTTGAACCAGATTAAACTGTTGGTGATATTTTTTTTAGTGAATGAGGGAAATTTGGCCAGGACACTGGGAAATTCCTCTATTCTTTCTCGATAAGTGCCATGGGATCTTTAACATCCACCTGGACTACCACCAATCCAGGCAGATGGGACTTGGTTTAACGTCTCATCCAAAGACAGTGCCTCAGAAGTGCAGCACCCCTCTCTTGCTGCACTGCATACATAAGTATACATACTTATACATAAGAAATGTCACAGATAACGTCAGAACTGTGATGTGTGACATTTCTGTGTCATAAGGGCAATGAAATGTGCATTTGAAGGAGGTCTATTTGCAAGGTGGCAGGATACAGTACTTTTTGTGTTTAAACAGGAGAAAACTCCCTTTTTGTGGATTTTCTCACGTTTTCCACATAACTCATGTCATAAGTACAATAACTCACTCAAGATTGTGCGAGGTTACAGGCATTTAATTCGCGTGGGTTGTTGTGAGGACACTTGGCCTGTGGCCTCGTGGCTCACAACGCACCCTAGGCATGGATATAATGCCTGTAATAACTCCACTCCTGTTGTGGGTTATTGCTAACCTATTTTTCCCTCACTCACACCTCCAGAAAAGTTAAGTTGTTTAACTTGTTTGCACATCGGATTATTGGAGGTGTGAGTGTCCAGTGATGATGCCCTATCCTTACAGAAATTAATATAGCAGTAGTACCGACTTACTTAAGTTCTTGCTCCAGGCTCAGTCAAATTCATTTCCAATGGTGAAGTTAAATAATTCAGTGCAGTCAATGGCACTAATTAAACGATGCTGGTTAAGCTAGTAGACCTGGTACTGCTTTATTAATACAGGACAGGAGGGTTAATTAGATGTAAATGATGGATTGGGGGTCCACAGGGAATGGAGTGGTAGGACCCGTGTGAAGCTGTACGGGAACTCAGAATGGTTAAGGCTGGCCCTGATATTACATAGCTGGTATGACCTTTCTGTAAGCTGGCACTCAAGCTATTATTACAGCTCAGAGTGTAATAAACATCGATCCGGCAGGTATCATTTTGTCAATTTGTCCTTAACTGTCAAGCAAGCCGCTATGGTTTCACCTCTCTGACAGAAGCCCATGTTTTTATAGACTGGAGGAAAGTTCAGGGAAAACAGAAAAAAGAGATAAATGAAATGAAGCTGTGCCATGGGACCTGAGGAAATGCATCCTTCACTGGAAATGTCAGCTGCTTCTGTTGGTTGGGAACAGACTAGTTTCCTGTGTATGGTGCTTTCTGGCTCTTACAATGAGATAGAGTACTAATGGTCTGGTGCCTCATTTCATAGGGCACTGAAGAGAGGTGGAGAATGTTCATATAAACAACGCTGAGCAGTTTCGAGAGGGATGGAGGTGGGGCAGCTGCAGGTATGGGGTGCTAGCTATGCATTGGTGGACTTGATAGACTGTGAGGCCTGTTTCTGCTGGCAAGTTCATATGGTCATATGTAATGAAGGCTTAGGTTCGAATCCCAGCTTGCTTACAACTGAAAAGAGTTTTGCAGATCTTAGCCTAGTTAAAGCACCTTTCACAGTATGCAGGAAAATATTTCAAAATATAATATTCAGACACAATTGTGCTTATAGTGATTTCATATTTTTGGTTTTCTGTATTTTCTCCTTAAAGTTAAACATTCATGTATAATGGATGACATAGTTTAACTCATTCTCTCCCGGTGGCCATTTTAGGTCGGGTTCAGCAATAGATGGTTCTGGCCACATGGTGTCTATGGTACCGAAGGAGTTAAAACCCTTGAAAAGATATTTCAAGCAAGCACTGGGCTCACCTGTAGCTGGAAGCACTCTGAGATACAAGTGAAAGAGTCTGTTCAATATTAATACTACATTGCATCCATTTGCAGAACATTGTGATGTCATCAGGGAACAATTTCTTCTTGGCTCACAGTAGTTAGGCACAGCTTGTTTCTAATTTCTCGGTGACATCACAATGTTCTAAAATGGCTGCAATGTAGTAATTACATTGAACAGACTCAGTGCTCTATATCTCTGGAGTACTTCTTGCTATAGATAAGCCAATACTTCATTTGAAAGAGCTTGTCATAGGCTTTCAAACTATAATGACCACTAGACATGAAATGTGTTCCTTAAACATTACTGCTGACAATATCAACATGAAAACAGGATCTCTGTGTCCTGAGACGTCATCTCCTCCTCCTGCTTTTTTCACCCATCATTTGCTGTCTGCTCCCACTCCCCTTGGTCCCTGCAGCCCCTGCCCCAGCCCCATCACTGCCTTTCTGTGGACTTACTGGTTAATTGTCAGCTGTCTGCGCCACATTGGTCATGTGGTGCCTGCAATGTGTTCCTCTCTAGAGTCTCAATTAAGTAATAATGACCGAACAGCCAGCCATAACTTGTGGATTAATGACCAGTTGTGGGGAAGGGTGGCTGAGGGTGCAGCCAAGGGCCAACCTCCTCCAGCCTATCGGGTAGTCCCCAGGGAATGACAGACTGCAAGGTCATTATTGTGATTATAAGTCTAATTGCAGTAGTAATAGGGAAAACATTTTTAATTACGTTTCATAGCGCATGCACTGCTATGAGCGATACCAGGCATTTCACAGGGATTAACGCCCAGTACTGCAGCCAGTCAGAGCATGTTTGCCTTATTAATAATTAGACTTGTATCATGCAATGACATGCACACAGCATGTATCAGCATGCCTGAGTGCCAGCGTCTGCTGACAACCCTGCCGCTACTGCTGCTGTTGTCAGTGCTACCCTGTGGCCTCCACTGGGTGGCAGTCATGTGGGAAGCAGGATCCCTCACCCTGAAAGATGACAGCTGTCCCTGGATGTTCAATCCTCCCTATTCGGCTGGGCCCCAATCACCTGTGCTCATTCCCAAACACGTGTCACCATTGTTGCGAGCAGCAGCCCTAATGCTGCACTAATGCATCGGCATCTCCTCCTTGTGCTTTTGCTTCACTTAAGTCATAATTCCTTTGCTCTGGAGGTCTGATATAATCAGAACCCCTCTGTGGCAGCACAGGCTTGTGGTGCATGGTTTTCCATCCAGTATTCTCTTATCTTGTGACAAGATGAACTAGCATGCAACAACCATTCGTCAATGACCTTATAGGACACTGGAGACATTTGGACTAACAACAGGCCACCAAAGTTAAAAACAAACTAAAAAAAACAGAACTAGATCTTCCAGTTCCCAACAAAACATTCACAGCTGACATCTGCTGAGCAGCATTCCATACAAATCTGCATTTCAGGACTTTCTATTTTTTATTAAAGCTGGTCTGCATTGTAGACCATTTCCTATTGTGATCAAAGTCAAGAAGTATTTTGCAGTTGTCTCATTGAAATGCATTGGGGACTGGGACATGACTTTTATGGCTGTAAATGAGTGAGTGTTGTGCCTGCTACTGCACTTTGCAGCTGTCAATAACGTGTTGCTAACTTCTATTGGCTGAAGAGGAGGAATGTGCATTAAAACCTGTGTTGTGCAAGTGGGGCTACTACGCGTGAACATGCTGCTGACCTAAGTTATACGCTGAAAAGTCCTTGGGTTCTTTAGCCTAGCTTCTCCCACCCCACCCCACTGTGATGACACGAATGACAATGAATGAGCTCAGAGAGGAAGTAATTAATAAGCTCTCTGCACAGCTTCATGAAAGGAAATTTAACTTTACTTTTTTTCTGAACAAAAATGATATTGCCTATATAAAACTGAGAGTTTTTGTGTTACTAGATTATTGCAATGCAAAAGTACATAGAATAGCATAGCTGTTGCACCATTTGATGCTTGTAGAAACAATGACATTATCTCTTACCCTCTTTGTATAATGAAAATATGGAGTTTCAGTCAGTTCATGTACCCTGGCCATAGACTGGAAAAACTAAGAGGGAGGATCAGTTGCTTGAGCAAGAGGGAGCCAAGGTGAGGCAATTTGCAAAATAACCCTTAGCCAATGTAACTTTCATACATACTGTACCCCAAAGGGTTTTACAAGGCACAGGAGTTCCATACTAGTAGAACAGGAATGTAGAATAGAATAGAATTTCTAGTGCCTAATAGGGTTTCACCTTTGCATGAGATGAAAACCAAATGCTAAACCACACTCCAAACTCCACCCTTAACCCCGACCTTTTATGACTAATGAGGGCATTGCCTGGACTCTGATTCGCTTGATTTATTCAGAATTGCTGCTGATATTGCATTGTGTACAACTACTTTAAATTACTTCATGATTATTATTTTTGGTTTGCTTGATTTAGATTTAAATATTTTAAATTTCAGCATGTGTTAACATTTGGTGGGGTCAGAGAGGGGTTTGGGGACTTTCCATCCTGTGTACAGAGTTTAGCTGACACATCAGTGACTACAAGGACACCTCTGACAACCGGTTATTTTGGATCAGGTGGCCTTTTCTGGTAAAACTCTTTCAATAAATAAATAAACTACACCAGTAATGGTGGAATAGTTGTAATTACAAATATCATCTGCCATTGTAAGATGTGCTACTGTCCCTCCCATTGCTCCTAAAGTTATTTGTAATGTCAGAGAAGTTTTTAAAAGTGGTAGGAACTATTCTATGCTGTTAAATACCCTATTTTGTTTTCCATGTCAGTCATACATACCAGACAGCGTGATATGTGATATGTAGCATGCAGGCAGTATAGTGCAGTGGTTTAAGGCTCTGAACTGCAATTCTGGAGACCAGGGTTTGAATCCCATAGCCCAGACTTCCATACTGCGTGACCCTGCACAAATCACTTAACTCCCTTGTGCTCCCAGGTTGCACCTGTAAACAAGCTTCAGCTTGGTATGTTTCTTCTGGTACAACAACAAATAATAATAATGCTTTGATAAATTACCTAAATTTGCAGTGCCATCAAATCTAGATTGTGTTCCTTTCACCTTGTCAGCTACTGCTCTCTTCCTTTCTCATTTCTGTGGCTTAGCATGACATTAGCCACACTATTCTGTGCTGCTCATCTGAGAGACCTGAAATGGTCTTCCTGGAATATCCAGGTAGTATGAACATTGACAGCAATAACTACTGAGGAGAGAGAGGTGCAGTATTGCTAGAAATGAAATATAAGATTATTAATTTAACAACAAAAGGGGTAACAAATATTAACATATAGGACAGATCCTAAAAGAAAAATGGTGAGCATTTAAAGGTATAAAAGTAATCTTTATCACAGCAGTCAAAGACCATACTCACAATGCAGCTTGGAAAGGATTAGGTTGATTTGCTGCTAATGGTTTTACTAGCCCTACTTTACACCTCTCAGTCTGACTGGTATACAAACAAAGGTCTGCATGACATCAGAATTTGTAATCTGTACATGCAGGTAAAATGTTGAAGGATTTAACAGAATCCGTTTTATAAGTATGTGAGCATTCAAATGACTGAAAAGTACTACCTCTAAATAAAACTGGATTAGCAGGTAAAGTTTTTGAAACACATTGTACAGTCCACACTGGGACAGGAAGCTACCCTAATGTGATGCCTGTCTGAATGTCTAAGGGTTTCAGAAAAATGAAGGTGTTAATTAAGGTGGTATTGTTTACCCTCCCCATGAATAATCTTCCAGTTTGCTGGTGTGAGGTTAGAGGTGACAACTGAGCAGACAGGGACACATTTGGCTCTTTAAGTGCCCTGCACTTGAAGGCACTTCCTGATTAGCATGCACTGCAAGGAAGCAAGCACACTGAAATGTCAGACACTTGTTTCTAGTCAGATGAGAAGAAAATGAAACAGTTAGTGGGAATCTCACAGGTGCTCTTGACCCACCATAAAAAATGAATTTACGTAGGTGAAAACAGGAAGACCAAATCTGGACCTAGAAAACCGAATCCATTCAGTCAAAAAAGCGAGTAAGTGGTAACCTTAGTGCCCAAACAGGCCCAACAGGTAATAAAAAATATGGTCCCCGTCTCCAAAACCTGACGGAGTCCAGTGCCGCCAACCCAATCCATCAGAGAATAAAGCAAATGTGCCCCTCCCCAACAACTGACTGATACAGTGCCCAACCTGACTCATCAGGAAATAAAAAATAAATTTGCCCTCTCCCCTTTAAACTACCCGACTGGTCCAATACCCAATCCAGCCCATCAGGCAATACAATAAAATGTGTTCCTCTCTCCCAAACTACCTGATGGGTTTAGTATGCAACCCAGCCAGTCAGAGAATAAAATAATATCTACCACTTAGAATCGACTTGACGGATCCAATAATAATGAGGACCGCTAAGGAATAAAAACAATCTTAAGATGGCGTGGTGGGTAAGTGGCTTGTCCCAGGTAAGATTGAACATTAATGTTTCTGTTTGTGCCTAAATCTTTAATTTGCCTTTTACCTGGGGTGGCCTACCATCATGCATGAAATGGAGATATATTCTCCTCTGTTTAACCTGCTGATTTCTATCATCAGGTGTTAATGTTTAACATTTATAAACTTGTATGATGAATAGTGCTTAATCATTTGCTCAGATTTAAACTTGCACTATTAGTAGTACAACTTGACATCGAGAGGGCATGGTTCACGTTCTCCCTCCCTCCAAGATAGGAGGTGGAGATATTCGGAGACCCTTGGTTTAAAATCGACCTTTGAATATAGCCATGCAACTCATGGGCTATTATACATAACAATTGACATTTATAGTTAATAATTATACAAATGTATTGTTTCCCTCTCTTTAAAGGCGTACCTGTATAGCACCTATCTACTTTTAATATATATGTGTATTAAGAGGGTGGCGCCTCAATGTTTTAATTCTCTTTCTTGACTGCTTGGTGACCGAGCATAACATGTATGTAATTATTTTATAACAATAAACATAAAGTTTGAAGGAAAAAAAGGAATTAAAAAAAAATCTGTCCCCTCTCCCAGACTGCCTGATAGGTCTAATGCTCAACCCTGCCCATCAGGGAATTAAAAAACTGTCTCTCCCTCAACAGTCTGAGCATCCAAAGCCAAAACTGGCTTGTCAGGGAATGAAAAATGATATCCCTCCCCAACAACCTGCCAGTTCAGTATTTAACCAGGTCCTCATGGAATTAAAAAATGTTACCCGGCCCATTGGCACAATGACAGTGGCGCGACCGCTGTGATGCCAGTGACTGGGGTTCGGTAGCAAGCCTGGGTCAGCTAGGGGAGAAGGATTGGGTACCAACAGGCGCTGTCCTTCTCCGGGTGAAATGAGCAGTGCTCCTCACCACAATGCCACCACCTGGGTGACCACGGGTGTGGTGATAGTGCAGCAGAGGAGGCAGGAAACATGGGAGTGACAGACTTTGGCAGAGCACCAGCACAGAGGTGTATCTCCATGCACCTCCAGCTCATTGGTCCTTTGTGGACGTCTGGGGGCAGAGAGAACAAGGAAATATGTGCCCTGCTCATGGTCCAAGTGATGAGCCTCCAGCACAATGCCTACAAGAGAAGGTTCAAGGGCAGACTCCACAAATGCACCTCCCATTATGTTTAGGGGAGGTAGAGGTGAGGGAAGGCCTCCTCAGCCCTGCCTGGTGGGTTATCCGGGGCTCTGAGGTAAGCAGGAGGCGAGTAGCACCTTAGGAGCAGGAGTGAGTAGCACCTTAGGAGCAGACACTGTGGGCCTCTCAAAGTGAGTGTAGCTATCACGGTGTATGGGGCTCTGAGAGAGGACTAGGGAGCAGAGTGAGTAAGGGGGCAAAAGAAATAGCCAAAAAAAGAGAAAGAAAATGTTGACCCTCCCCCAATAACTTGACAGATCTGGTGCCTCAACATCGCCTGGCAGGAATAAAAAATCTCACCATCCCACACCAAACATTTTGCCAGTCAAGTGCCCAACCTGGCCTATCAGGGAATAAAAAATGTTTTCCTCCTCCCTCCAACTACCTAATGGGTCCTGTAGCCCACTGGCTCATGTCCATTGACTGAGCCAAACATAGATCAGGAGAAACAGCAGGAAAGTGGTGAGCAGGAGGTGGAATAAGTATAGTAGTAAAACACTCTCCCCATGCACATCCACTCAGATCACAGTGAGGGGTTCAAACACTTCACAGGAGATTTAGAGCAGCTGCTGCTCCTCTCCTGCTAACAGCCTGTTCAGGAATCTCCACTTCCTTCAGCCCACAGCACACAACATGACTGGACCGAGGGGACCAATGGTGCACACCCCAAGTGCCAGTGATCCTGGCTTCACAGACTGACTCTCCCTTTCTTGATCTTTCCTTTCCTGTACCTCAGTCTCAGCTCTGCACTCTTCCAAATATGCACATAGGGATCATACTGCCATGCAGGCTCCAGCCCAACCTGCTGCACAGTAGACTGGTCCAGTGCCCAACCTGACCCATCAGCAATAAAACAAGATCTGTTGCATTCATGCAAACTACTTGATGGGTCCAGTGCCCAACCCAGCAAAGAATAAAACAACTGGCCCTCCCCACCTCCCTAATGGATCTAGTGCCCAACACAGTCTGTCAGAGAATAAAAATCTGTCCCTCCTCCTCCACACAAATACCTGATGAGTCCAGAACCGAACCAGGACCACTAGGGAATAAAAAGAATCTGTCCCCTGCCTCAACAACCTGATGACCCAAGCCCAACCCAGCCTGTCAGGGAATAAAGAAAACATGTCCCCTTCCCTCAAATTACCTGATGGGTCTGGTGCCCAACCTGTTCCATCAATGAATTTAAAACAGCTGTCCCTATCCCCCAACTATTTGATGGGACCAGTGTCCACTGAATCATCAGAGAATTGAAAAAATGATGATATGGAAGGGGGTTATAAATGAGTATGGTGCTGGGGCATAAACTTAATTGCTCTGTGATGGTGGACCTGAACCACTGTGTACAGTGTAGGGCTCTTACTGAAAGCAGAGCCATGGTCAAAGCCCTCCCTGTGTGCACCTCACACAAATCTGCACAACGGACATCAGATGTGGTCCTCACAAACTACAGTTCTACAAAAATAAAAAGATAACATTTTTTAGACACAGCTGGGAGAGAGTGAAGGGCTTAGTGGTTGCACAGGGTGATAGCAGTAGGGCAGGGAGCATGGGGCAGATAGTGGGTTAGAACCCTGTACGGGCAGTAGGTCCCGGGTTTGTTAGGGCCTTTGGGCAGACTGCATGGACCAGTAGTCTTTTCTGCCGCATCGACTAGGTTTCCATGTAACAAAAATGCAAGAACAGCCTTGTTGGCACCAGACATGTTTTGTTACTTATTTTGATGCTGACAGTAATGTTTTACAGAAAACTAGAAAAATCACGTTAAGGTCTAACGCAAAGAAAATAAAATGAAATGTTGTATCATACAAACTGATGTGAAACAAACAAACCTGCAGCAGGGATCAGCGTTGAGAGTGCAAAGGGAGCAGAATGAAGTAGATAAAAGTTTTTTTCCACATCAGCTGCTAATTTAAGAGCAACAAAAACAGTTGTTATAACGTTAAATGCCCTTCTGCTTCCCTGTTTATGTCTGCTATTATTTTCTGATATGCTTTAATCATTTTTTTATCCGTACTTTCAACTCCAGTTTTTCCAGGCAGCGGCTTCCTCTCCAGCCCCATCACTAACCCTTCCAGTGGTCTTGTGGCCTGCCCAATAGGGTTGTGCAGGGTCTGTGGGGAAGCAAGCAGCTAGATCTTTTCCTCCTGCTTGTGATTCCTGAGACAACAGTGTGAAATGCGAGATGGGTGCATGACACCCCCAAGTCTGACTACTCCCCGTCCCTGTCCTCGGTCTCTGCCATGTGGCAGTCAAGTGGTGGGACACAGGATCTCTCCTTCCTGAGGGAGAAAGCAGTCCCTAAGGCATTCAATCCACCCTACCTGGCCAACCCCTGATCTACCGTGTTGTTTACATGGCAGCGCTGCATGACCTCCACCCTTTGCTGACCTCCCTCCCAGCTACAGCAGTGGGACGATATTGGGAGGTGGGGATTAGTAAGGGGCGGTGTGCTGGTGGCAGGGTACTGTTTGTACAGTGGAGGTGAGCAGTACTGGAATGGTTAGGAGCAGGAGGCATCCTGGGGTAAAATGGAGTCATGAGAGAGGCTCGACATGTTTGGTATCTGTTCTAGGGTTCCCACTGTATTGTGTGGGCAGATAGCTGGAGGGCATGCAGTCTCCACCTGTCCCCTTTGGGCTGTGCTGTGCAATGCCAGGTTGACAAGGAACAAGACCACAGTTATGGCGGACTTAATCTCCTTGGTCGATCTGGCTTGTATTACAGAGAATTGGCTGGGTGACAGTGTAGGTGCAATTTGGAGGCATTGATCCCGCCAGGTACTCTGTAGTGCACTGCCCAAGGAGGGAAATGGAGGGGGGGGTGTGGCCATCTGCTTTAGATCCAGCTTGAACTTCTCTGTGCATCCTGTGGACCTCGTTGTTTGAATGTGTGGGGTCAGGTGCGGGCTGCAGGATTCTCCTTGTTTACCGTCCTCCAGGACCAGGGGATTTTCCTGCAGGAGGTCATGACTTTGTCAGCGACGGGGTGTTGGAGTTGCCTAGATAGTTGATTCTGGGGACTTCAATGCCTGGGTCAACGACAAATCCTCAAATTTTGGACATGACCTCCTCCAGTCCAATGATATCTCTGGATCTGGTACAAGCTGTTGCTTCTGCAACCCATCATCACAGCCACACCTTGGACTTGGTATTCTTGCTGGGCGTGAGGTTGCCAACCTAAGGACTGATCAGGTTGCTTGGTCCGATCATTGCATGGTGGAGTTCTTGTTTGGGCTCCCCAATAGTTCACCCCTGTTTAGTTGGTCAGCTATCGCTCTTTAGGATTAACCCAGAGGGTCTCTTAGCGGTAGCTGACATTTCTGTGGAGTGCTGCATGTGTAGATTGGCTCAGCAGGTGGTTGAGGTCTATATAAGGCTGTTTTCAAGGTGCTCAATGCCACTGCACTGGTCCATATATTATCCAGGTCTTCTCACTTGAGATCCTCATGGTTTAATGGGGCTCTCAAGATGAAGACCAAGGTCAGAAGTTGGAGCATTGCTGGAGGAAGACCCAATCCATGGAAGATAGACTGGGTTTGAGAAATCATTATTATGATTATCAAAGGCAATCAACCATAAGAAGGCAGAGTTCCTGTCCAGGAGATTGCTGCAGGGAAGAACAGATGAGCCCAACTCTTCCGGACTGTGGACAGATTACTTCATTCAGTCTGCCTACAGCTGAAAGGGCTTTTTCAGCCGCATTCTGTGAAGAGTTTGCTCTGTTCTTCTCTGACAGGGTGTCCTCTATTGCCTGGGATCTCCCCAGTGGGGCAAGGTCAGTCCGCAGCAGTTGGGGGCCTGGTTTGGACAGAGGCACTAATATTGTCTGGGGGAGCTTTGGCCAGTGGAGGTGGCTGAGGTCATTGGGGTGATTTTTGAAGCTGCGGCCCACCTTTTGTGAGCTGGACCCTGGCCTGACTCATCTCCTAGTGGGATTTGCCGAGATTTTGGTCCGTGTTCACCAGGATAGTCCGTGTTTGCTCTCAGAGGGGTTCTTCCTGATGTCTTGAAAGAGGCGTTAGTGAGGCCTCTTCCAAAGAAACCATTCTTCGACTCTGGCGTCCTGGCTGATTACAGACTTGTCGCCAACCTCCATTTTAGGGAAAGTTGTTGAGTAAGTGGTGGCTCTGCAGTTCGAGGCACACCTCATGGCCTTTGACATGTATGAGCCATTCCAGTCTGGATTTAGAGCTAGGCATAGCACTGAGAAAGCATTGGTTCAGGTGCAAAATGATCTCCTCAGGGCAAGAGATAGAGGGGAATGGTCAATTCTCATTCTTCTCGATCTTTCATCAGCATTGGACACCATGGACCACATCATACTGTTGGATCACCTTACAGAGTACTGTGGACTCACCAGAACTGTCATCCACTGGTTTGAGTCCTATCTCTCGGGCAGGAGGCAATGGGTGTTGATGGGGAATGTCTCCTCCTCCTCCTCAAGCCCCTGTCACGTGGAGTTCCTCAATGTTCGATCCTGTTGCCGATGTTGTTTGCAGTGTACATGCTGCACCTAGGGGAGCTCATTAGATGTTACAGTTTGGGTTTTCAGTGTTATGCAGATGATACCTAATTGTATATGTCATTTGCCCCTGGAACAAATGATGCTGTTGAAGTGCTGAATAAGTGCCTGGCTGAAATCCAGGATTGGATGTCCTCTAACTGGCTGAGGTTGAACTCAACAAGATGGCGGTACTGGTGATTCAGCCTGGTCGTGGCATGATGAGGGCACCCAGAGTGGTGACAGGATTGGTCCTGGGATCTACCCCGTTGATGGCCTTCTCTAGGGTGAAACATCTGGGCATCGTTCTTGATGACAGACTGACACTTGAAGCTCAGGTGTCGTCTGTTGTCCAAAGTGCTTTTACCACTTAAGGAACTTCACCTGGATTAAACCCAATTCCACCTGAGGACCTGCTCTCACTGGTACATGCCTTTGTCACATCCAGGCTGGACTACTGTAATGCTCTTTACTGGGGTCAGTGGAGGGAACCTCTGCTGGCTGCAGCTGGTGCAGAATGCAGCGGCAAGGCTGCTCATGGGCCTGTCTAGGGTCTTGTCATGTGACCTCAGTCCTGTGAGATCTGCACTGCCTGTCTGTCAGTTGGAGGATTACGTTCAAGGTGGACTTGCTCACCTATAAGGCACTATATGGTTGGGCCCTGGCTATCTGTCAGACCTCCTTACTCCGCCATCCCGATCACGTTCCTCGCTTCTCCACCGAGTGCCTCTAGTGGTTCTGAGGACCAGGCTGAAAACCTCAGTGATCGCTCATTCAGTGGTGGCTGGCCCAGTCCTCTGGAACTCCTTCCAAGATCTTTGTGGGAGGCCCCAACTGTGGAGGCATTCAAGAGGGGTCTGAAGACCTATCTTTCAAGAAGTGTTATCCAGAGAATGTGTTTGCTGATTTAATGAGTTATTTATTTATTAACTTACTGTGTAATTTATATATTTGATTGCTCTGTGACCCCTGCTTTTAATTACCTGTAAGGTGCCCAGAGCCTCTGGGATTAGGCGCCATATAAATAAAAGCTTACTTACTTACCCTGGTCTGCTCTGAAATATGGGTCGCCTGTGTGGCAGGTGGTAAGTGATCAGCGTGTCAATCTGTCAGCACTAGCCTGGCTTGTTTTGATCATTTTATAATTCTGTTTGTGCTCCTTACTGTGCGGCTGACACCCTCTCCTTCAGGCCAGCCCTAGGAGCCCCACTGCTTGCCAAGCTCAGTGCCTGCTTATCACAGCCACCTACAGATTCCCTCTGCTGCGCTCCTGCAGGTCTGACTGTACCCTGCCTAAGGCCCACCCTGGTACCACCAAGGAGAATAAAGAACACCGAGTGAGGCCCAGTCACTGAGGGTGGTGGAACAGATGCACTGCAGGACAGGGTGGCAGTGGGAAAGCCTCTAGAAGTTATCATCTGACCTCAGGGTCATTTATCTCTATTCTGGTTGGTCCACCCACTTGCATGTGTGCACGTGTCACAACAGCCTGGTGGGGGACATCCAGCAGCATGTGCTCAACCACACTACCAGGGTTGTCTCTACCAGGCCACACCTAGGAGCTGCTGCTGTGGTGAGGCAGCGCAGCCCATCCTCCCTAGTAGGAGGGGTCACTCGGATGCTCTGAACCATTGCTGCTGGCCTGCATTCCTGATGTTCCAGCTCAGGGTGTGAATCAGGGTCACCAGTACACCAGAATAGTCCCTCAGCTGCTTGAGCCACTGAATCTGCCATACTTGACCATTTGTTGATCAGTTAAATAATCTAGCTTTGTACTGCTTTCAAATCTACATTATATTCCAATCTCGTCAGCAGCTACTGTTCTTTCTTTCCATATTTCCAAAATGTTCCATGGCATTAGTCACACCATTCCACGCTATTCAGATCCAAATTGTCCAGAATGAGGTGTCTGATGTCAGAGAATGTTCAGGCAGTATGCAATAAGAAGAGCAGTCATTGCTGATAGAAAGGATTCAAAAGTATATATTTTTTAATTTAAGCATATTTTGCCAGGTTAGTAGCGGAGCCTTGGAAAACCTGTTTCCAGTTATGACTGGGAGTGGATTAGGGAGGCACAGAGGAATTTACAAGAATAGCCGCAATAAATAATTATCATAGCACAGGAAACAAGCAGCACAGAAAACTACAAGTAACACTGTACAAGAATCAGAGTAACATAATTTACAAGATTTACATGTTACACTAATATCGCCGGGCATCAAAAACAGAGTAAGGAATGCGAAATCCATTAGCAGAATCAACAGCATGAGGCGTGTAGGACACAGACTTAGACAATAAGAGTCATCAGGGATCAGCATCAGCCTGCGAACAGCACATTCAGGTGGCAGGTAGGTGAGGGCAGTAGCTGTGGCAGGGACCAATGGGCCTCATGATACTTCTTGAACTGGCCTTGGCAGAACAAAAGCTCAGCCAAATAACAGACAGAGTGACAGGTAGACCATTCCACAAGTCAGGGAATCTGTGAAAGGTAGGCTTGGCCTACATTATGTTTGTAGAGAGTTTGGGGGCTATTTCCTGATTCTGAATTGAGGGAAAAAGGAAGCATTAGAGGCAGGGGTCAAGATCCTATCCGGTACCCTGAGAGTTTCCTGTTGTAACGGTAATAAAAAAAAGTTATTAATGTAACAAAAAAGCATTTGTCAATACCAAATGTTTGCTTGTTGGTATTGGCATTGGAAATGCAGGAGTTAGACAGATGCAGAGTAGGAATGGCAGTGAGTATTGAACTTCACAACCCCATCTCCACCCTACAGAGATGGACAGGTATTGGGGTATGCGTTTGGGTTGTCCCCATAATGTCCATGCCATTTCACCTCACCCTATCCTGCAGACACCAACAAGTGTTGAGGTGTGCCTTGGGGTGTTTGGCTTTACAGTCACCCCACTCCATAAGGACATACGCTGAAATGGGTGCAATATAGGAGAATGGGGTGAACTCTGGGTTGAAGAGTCCAAGGCACACCTTGATGCCTGTCACTGGCTGCAGGGTGGGGGTGGAGGTGGAATGGCATGAGCATTACAGTCGGCAATCCAAGGCAGACCCTGATGCCTGTCAGTCTGTATAGGGTGGGACGTTATGATTAAACCCTAACGCCCGAGTTTGTTAGTATTGCACCACAAATTTTCAACATGGCCTTTTGTGACCCCCACCTCATGAAAGCATTTGGGACGTCTTCTCATGAACAGTGGCACTGTGATTTTGTCAATATGTCCGGACTTTGAGTTCCCACAGTGACCGCGTGCCATTGTGTGCCAGCTGCATGAAAACACAGATCGGGCAGGATGTGAAGAATGACAGCTGTACCATTCATAGGAAGGTGTGAAGAGATGGCAATGTTGAAAATCTGTAGTGAAAATATTAAGAATGCTCGAACTTCTGAGTGTATGTGGAAACTGCACAATGCATGCGCTGAATACAGTCATTTAGTGAATTATTTCACCAAATTTTTAACAAAGATATTTTGTGAGCTCTACTCATGAACACTGTCACTATGATTTTCTTAATCTGTCGGACATTGATTTCCCAGCAACGGCGCTATTCTGCGCAAGATGTAAACGCATATTTTAGGCAGGATGAAATTACCATGAGCTGTGCCGCTCATAAGGAGGTGTGAAAAATGCCAATGTTGAAAATCTGGAGTGAAAATACTACATTTGTGAAATTACGGTGCGTGGAAACTGCACAATGCTGCGCTTGTAACATAGTCATTTATGAGCGTTTGTCACCAAATCTTACGACATGGCATTTTAGGACCTCTGCTCATTAACAGTCTCACTGTGATTTGACATACGAACATATGAATCTGCCAGCAGAACAGACCAATCGGTCTCTCTAAGTCTGCCCAAGTGTACGTAGCACCCTAGACACAACTGCCCCAGCCTCCCTCACCTCAGTTCCTCCCCGCTTGTCCCAGCCCGGTGCCCATGACTCTTCCTCTTGCTTTATCCACTCTTTCTAAAGCTATTAACTGTCCCACATGTTACCACCCCTCTGGCAGTGCATTCCAACTAGACACAACCCTCTCAGTGAAGTAGTGCCTCCTCATTTCCCTCTTGAAATGTCCCCTTCCAACCTTAGACCGTGCCACCTCGTCTCTCTTCCATTCCTCAGTTTAAACACCCCCTCGGTGCTAGGTTTATTTACCCCTCAGATATTTAAATGCTTCAATCCACTAGGGATTTGATGTATGAGGACAGACTTGAGGAGCTCTGCCTGTTTTCACTGGAGGAGAGGAGAGACGGGGAGGGGGACATGATTGAGGTCTCAAGTACCTCAAGGAATAAATAGGGTAAACACGGAGGGATCTTTAGACTAAAGCAGGAGGTATCACCAGAGGGCATGGTTTGAAGTTGGAGGGTGGAAGGGTGAGGGGAAGAGGAGGAGGTTTTTCATTGAGAGGGTGGTGGATCCTTGGAATGTGCTGCCTGGCGAGCTGGTTCAGAGATCCACAGTGGAGGGCTTCAAGAGAGGTGGGACAGACACAGAAGCGGATGCATCAGATGATGGCCTGGCCCAGGGATGGGATGGATGATAGGGGTTTCTGGAACACAAAGTGGGGATGGCCTCGGTGCCCAACTAGGGATCTGAGGTTCGAGCAGACTCGATAGACCATAAGCCCTAATCTGCTGGCAAATAGTATGTTAGTATATCTCCTATCCCTCCTCTCCTCCAGTGTGACATGTTCAGCTCCTTCAGTCTAACTTCACATTCCTTCGTTCCATCCCCTTTAATATTTTTGCTGCCCTCCTTTGCACCCCTCCAGTAACTTTATATCTCTCTCAGCTATGGCCTCCAGTATTGCACACAGTACTCCAGGTGCGGTCTGACCAATGATCTGTAGAGAGGTAGGATCACATCCTGTGTCTGGATGAGAACCCTTTGCGATGCACCCTAGCATCCTGTTTGCCTTCACTGCTGCTCTCCTGCACTGGGCAGGTTGTTCATCCTCCCAGTTACCAACACCCCTAGGTCCTTCTCCTCCTTTGTGATCCCCAACCTCACCCCTCCAACCAATAGTCCCTCTTCTGGTTCTTAGCCCTGAAGTGCATCACCTTTCACTTTGCATTGAATCCTAGCTGCCACTCCACCAACCATGTCTCTAGTTTGGTTAGGCCCCCCTGCAGTTTTCCCATCTGTCTTCTTTGTCCACCACTGCCCCAATTTGGTATCATCTGCAAACAGACTAACCTGCTCCCCAGTCCGTGTGCTATATTGAGATAAGAGCCCAAATAGCACGGGCCCAGCATGACTCTTATGTACCTCTGCTTGTCACTGCTCTGAGTGCCAAGAGCTCCACCACCACCACCTTCTGCACCCTCCCTTGTAACCAGTTCTCTATCCATTTAGTTAGATTTTTCCCATCCCCACTGCCATCAGCCCCCCATCTCCCATGAGGCACTGTATCAAAAGCCTTACTAAAGTCCAAGTACAGGACATGTACCGCATGGTCCCTGTCCAACTCCTTGTCACCCAGTCATAATACTCTATTAGGTTGGTTTGACAAGACCTCCTGAGATGAACCCATGTTGCTGCCATCTTGAGGCCATTACTCTCAGGAATGCCACCAGCCCTCCTTCAGTATCGCCTCCTTAAGCTTACCCACTATGGACATGAGACTGACTGGCTGATAATTTTCTGGCTCCTCCCTAGTCCCACTCTTGTGTATGGGGACCATAGGCCACCTCCAGTCCTGGGGCACACACCCCATTTCCGGGAGGTGTGAACAGATCTGCCAGTGGCTCAGCCAACAGCTCCACCATCTCCCTCAGCACCCTGGGGTGAATGCCATCAGGACCGGGTGCCTTGTCCACCTTACTGCCCCCAGCCCCTCTAGCACCCTACCCCTGTGATCACTTTGTCTGTTGCCTCCCCCAGCCCATGCTGGTGTGGACCATCCTCTCCTTAGTGAAAATGGGCAGAAGTACTCATTTAGAATTTCCACTTGCTCCTCCCCTTTCCACCCAATCCCTCCCTGCTTTATCCTCTGACAGTGTTCCTTGACTTCCTCTTTTCCTGACATGCTCTTAAAAAGTCATTTCACCTCCCTTATGCCCTGTAGCTAACCTTAATCCCTGGAGGCCTTAGCTTTTCATCCTCCTGCCACCTCCCTTGACCAACTCCTGTAAGCCTCCTTATCCTCTGCCTTCCCTTTCCCTGTACTTCTGGTATGCAGCCTCTTTGCCTCACCCTTGCAGCAATTCCTTGTTCAGCTAGCATGGTTTCTTGGCTGTGCTCTTCTTACTCCTGGCCCTGGTGCAGGCTACTATGGTCTCTGTTGGCCCAGTCTTTTGACTCCCACTTTTGTTCTGCATCCATCCCGGCCTTATATCCTGAGTCTCCTTGCAGTATTGTCCCATCCTCCCAAAGTCCACCCTACTAAGTCCACCACCTTAGTGCCCATGCCTCCTGTCTCCCTGCCCAGCATGAGCAGGCCACACTGTTTGGTGGTCACTACCCACTAGTGGGTCCTCACCCTACCTCCCTCACCACCTCCCCATTTGCCAGTACTAGGTCCAGGGTGCTGCAAACCTTGTAGGCCCTTACCAGTGCAGGAAGGCTGTCCTGGAAATGCATCAAGGAGCACCTGCTCCCTGGTACTGCTAGTGGCCGGGGTGCTCAGTCAACCCCTGGTAGGTTAAAATCCTCCACTATCACCACACTCCCCCTTCTAGACACCCTCCTTATCTGCTCTGCCAACTCCCATCCAGTTCCCCAGATTGGGCTGGTGGTTTGTCACCACTCCAGCCTCAGCTTTCTGTGCATGGAGTCCAGGGCTGCATCAAAGCACCTCTCTCCTCTCCTCTCTCTTCTCCCTCATCCCTTGTGCATTTGATCCCTTCCCTCACATAGAGTGTGACCCCCCATCCAACCCCGGTTCCTCTTTATATCCTGTATCCTGGGATTGCCAAGTCCCAATCATGGTACTCTGTGGCCCAAGTCTCTGTCACGGCAGCAACATCCACCTTCCTCTGAAAGGAGCTCCTGAAGTTCTGCAGTTTTGTTTCCCAGGCTTCTTGCATTAAGAGAGACCACCTTCCACCCGTGCCCCTCCTTCTCCTCACTCTTCTCCTTGGCCTGTGTCCTCCTCTCGGTAGTCTGCACCCTTTCTCCTCCTTATTCTTACTGGGTGGTGGTGCCTTCTGTATTACACTCAGACCACTCTACCACGCCCCTCCTGGGGTTACTACACCTCCGCCTTTACCTATATCTAGGGGGAGGCTCATTAGGCTCCCCTGTCTGAGCGTTTCTACCAACCTCAGTCTTTTCATCACCCCCCACACTAGTTTAAATCCACCTTAGTAGAGATATACCTCTAATCCCACCTTTAATACTCCCTCCCTGCTCAAGTGTAGCCTGTCCCCTGCGTACAAGTCACTATTCCCCAGACCCTACTCCAGTTAGTCACTAATCCATAATTTTTGGTGTGGTACCAATCCTCAGCCACTCGTTGAACTCCTCAATCCTAACTAGATGGGTCTTGCGGGTCCTTATCTGCGTCAACTTCTATGTTTCTATGTTTCTAAATCTTTTCTCCTGTGCACACACAGTACCAGGAGTACCTCCAAGAATGCCACCGACTCCCCCACCCCTCACACTGCCTGCCCAACTCCTCAGAACCTCCCCTCACTACTTTCACAGTCTCTCCTGCCAAGTCATTTGTACCCATGCAACACTAAATGGGGTTTCTTCCTCCCCTCGCTGCACATGAGCAGTGCCTGCCCTGCCCCTCCTGCAGTCAACCCAGGAATAGCTTCAACACAAATATGGCTGTGCCTTTCCCCCCTTCCACCCTATCTCACCCCTTTCAGTATAGAATCACCCAGGACAAGTACCCCTGTCCTTACCCCCTTCCTTCTAATGCCCCTTCCACCACCCACTATTTGTTCTTCCTGCCTTCACCCCTGCCAGCTGCACCTTCTGTGACTTCTGTATCTGCACCCCCTACTTCCGCCTCACCCATTTTCTCTGCCTTATTCCTCCATCCCCTTGAACCCCTTCCCACCCTGACTACTTCCTACTGGGCTTCCCATGTCGACCTCCCTCATCCCCTACTGATTTCCAAACCCTCTCCTATCCCGTTGTTGATTTGCAGCCCACATTCCCTTCCCCAGATAGTGATGCCACTCCCATCCTTCCCCCTTCCCATAGCCTTCTCTCCTCCAATCACCCTCCTTCCTTATTAGCCCCCTTGTAACCTTTCATCCTCACTATCTCTTCCCTGCCTGTTGCCATCCCTGTCATGCCCAGCTTGTCCTCCCCCTTCAGTATGTTCCTGCTCCCACCCCTCTCCCACTTAGCAGAGCTCAAATCTATTCTAGTCGATGCCCATCTACATCTCTTCCCCTATTGGTTCCCCCTCCTACTTGTTCCCCTCCATGCCCCTGCCCCACCCGGTCCCTCCCTACCTGCAGCCATCTGCTCTCTCTCTCTCTCTCTCCCCCAGGTACTCCTCGTGGTCTCTTCCTCCCCATCAGGAGCCCCCCTCACCTCAGGCACCCCTTCCTTCTCCTCTCTTTTCTGCTAGTGCCTCTGATACTGGGTCAGTTTCAGTCCCTAGTTTTCTTCCCCTTCCCCCTTGCCTCCCTACTCCCCAGCCAGGATGCCTACATACTCATCTGCCTGCCCCTGAGACTCCTCCTAACCTCCAGTTCCTCCCTTAAACTAGCCAGTCGTCTACAGACCATACACCACCCTCATCCTCCAAGCCCAGTCCAGGATCATGGCAGACCCACACCCTGTACACCCCACCACCCTTCCAAAGATGCCCGCCCTGTTGACATGCGGCACCTGCCCCATTTGGCCCCCATCTTATGTTATGGGCTCTTACTCCTGGTTTCTGTACCCTACTACAACTGTTAGGCCCCTATTTACTCAAATTCCTGATCCCCCACACTAGTCCCTACTGCCCCCTTGCCGACCGGGTTAATTCAGTCTCAAATCTCATCCGTTAGATACTGTATTACTGTAGCATCATTAAGCCTCCTTCTCCATTTTTCATCCCTCAGCTACCATACTTTTTGTTCTCAGCTCTCTATAGTTTCAGTTAGCCCAGTTAGAGATCTGTTGCACTCAATTATTACTCAGCTCAGTTAGAAAAGTCGAAAATAAATTTTGGGCAGGATGTGAAAATTACAGCTGTACTGTTCATGGGGGTGTGGAAAAATGCCAGTGTTGAACATCTGGTGTAGAAAATATTACCAAATTATGAAGTTACAAGGGTTGCATGGAAACTGCAGTAATGCTGCGCTTGTAACACAGTCATTTTATGGACTTTCGTCAGCAAATTTCCAACATAGGCATTTTAGGACTTTGCTCATGAACAGTGTCTCTGCCATTTCTTAATCTGTCCGGAAGTGCAAAACACACTTCGGCCAGGATATGTAAAATGACAGCTGTACTGTTCATAGGAGGTGTGGAAAATGCCAATGTTGAAAATATGGAGTGAAAATATTACAGATTCACTAAGTTACGAGGGTGCGTGAAAACTGGACAATGCACACTCATAAAACAGTCATTTTGGATTTTTCACCACATTTGCAACATAGGCTTTTTGAAGCCCACCTGTGAACAGTGGCACTGTCGTTTCATGTCGGTCCAGAAAGGTGATTGTGCAGTGACTGCAAATCACCTTTCAGGACCAAAGATCACCATGACAGTGACTGAATTCATGAGGAGGAGTCCCAAGAACCCCATGTTGAAAATTTGGTGCCAAACCCAAAATGCCCGAGATATGCACCAAAGTTGAAAGAACCCTATTTATGCCATTATACAGCCTACTGGCATTTCTTCAGTTAAGTGGTCGGCTTTGAAGAGTGTAGATGTGTTTCGGTCCACTGAAGATCATTGTGCTGGGCTCTGAGGTAAGTAGAGGGAGTGTGTGTGGGGAGGCAGGGTGCACAGAGGGGTGGCTGTGGGTTGGCAGAGGGGGTGAGACACCACGAGAGACCATTTTCTTGGTTTCAGGAGAAGAAAGGTTTTTGTTTTTCAAGTTCATTTTTGCACACTGGGTGAGCTCCCAGTGTGCCACCTTTCGGGAGAGGAACTGAAGCTGAGGATTAGGCTCCCATCGGCACACAACAAATGGGGGGCATTATGCGACAGGGGTGGGCTCCACCATCGGCAAATGAAGTGGGTCAGGGGCATGCCGACGGGATTGGGTACCACCACTCGGCTTCAATGGGGCTGGTTGGTGAAATGTTACACCAGGCAAGGTACTGCCTTGCAATGACGGGTCGCCCTCATTGCAGCGGGATGGCTGATGCTGCACGACGCAGGCGGCCCCTGATTGCAGCCGAAAATCATTAAAAGTTGGTGGCACTCTGCAGAACCAGTGTCATCAGGACACTGTGCCTGCATTGGTTGAGCACTGCCAAGCCCAACAATGCAGTGCCGGATTGGTCACTACAATGCCGCACCTCCACAACCCGCTTCTCTCCTAAGATGCCACATAATGTTTCTTGCTTGTGCATGCAAGCAAACATAAAAATAGATCAAAACAGTTGAATTGATGGGCACTAAAAGGAAACTGGAAGGACACCTAAACACATGTAACTAGATTCCTATCTCCTTTAAAGAAAGGGACACTCTCAACCCTTTTTGCATCATCTTATTTCTAGTTTAAAACCCACATTTTGATTGTGTATCTGTGCAAAAATTAATTAATGTTGCTAGTTGTTTTATCTGCCTCCTTTCTTAGTAGAACTGAAATACGTGCTAATTGTGTAATTATACCCAACATTGTTTTGGTTCAAATCCTTGATCTGCTCTTATTGCATACATTAGAACACCACAAACAGTGCAGCCATTCAATATACAGTAGCCTACTCTCCTCCTACTGCATCATGAGTGGACAGAGTGTGTTGGGGTGTTCCTAAGTTTAAGAAAGATGCAGTGGGAGTTGATCAAGGACTGTAAATATATATGCATTTGTGTGGTGATACCAGTATAGTAGGCAGTCTGTTTTTCACCTCTCAAAGGAATCAGAATCAAATGACCAGGTGCATCAGCAATCTCTACAGAATGTGACCAATTGTAACGTGTTTCTAAAATAGAGACACATTGAAGCCTTAAGGGGTAGACAATGTCCCTTTAAGGTCATCTTGTTCCAACTCCTGTTCCAATGTAAAAATTGTTTTAATTCTTTGGTAACCAGGTAAGGCCCATATAGGCCTAAGGCCTGTTTTTCAGGGTGACCCTGAAACACTGGGTAGGTGCACTGGGAGGTTAAGTGACTTGCTCAGGGTCACACAGTATGCAAGTGGAGGTTGTGAGGATCAAACCCAGGTTGGCTGGATGTACCAAGCTCATTCACAGGTCATTACTCTAACATGTAGGCTATAGTGCCAGCCACCAAATGTGAATCCAAAATCTTCTGCCAGCAGCTAGCCTAATACATGTACCAATTACACATGCAGCGCTCTAGTTACAAAGGATTTGTGCCATTGGCATAGAAAGGAGAAACTGTTTTATGACTTGGGCCATAAGGCATAGCCAAGGGTTGGTTTCGCTCTTTAATCTAACCCTATGGGTGCTATGAGGCTGGAGGCACAGCTAAGTGCCTTATACCCCTAGGGGTAGATTAATGAAGGTAACCCAACCTCTGGAGTGCCTTAGGCTATTACTAAACTAAAATGTTCTTATTTTTCTAAATGAATGTTTTTAGCAATTAAAGTGAATTGTTCTTATGTACATAAGGATTTTTTAGCCATTAACTTAACTCCTTTAGAATGTGGTCATCCAATCAGGATACTCCATTCCCTAGCTATTTTTACGCCTGCAGTGGGTGGAGCCTGCAGACATTTTGCATTGAAAAGGACCTACGTCATGTTTTCCATCCGCACAACATTATTTCTTCTCAGCGGAGAGCCACAGTACTACGCTGACTGTATAAGGCATAGAGCCCTATTTTTCTTGCCACTTCATGTCTCCAGAGGTGCCCTCCCCACAGAGTATGTTTAACCTGCCCAACTCCAAGTCCCACACAGAGTTTACTACAGTTTAAACAAACCTCCGCAGTCTCCCATTGTCTGCTATGCGCCTCGTCCCCTCCCCTCACCCACTGCAGCCAGTTTTCCTCACACTTTCAGATTTCAGTGATACGGTTAGGTGCTTAGCTTTATGAGCACTTATAAAATAGCTGTTGCTCTGTTTGTTTATATAAAATAAATGTAGCCTTGTTAAGCCCGACTCCTGCCAGTGCCTCATGGAAGCGTTACGAGGTAATTTGGTTTGACTGAGACTTCAAGCACACCACTTGTTTCCCCACAGAATTCGTCGATGAACAGATGGTGCACAATTTAGAAACTGTTTCCTGAAAGTGATGCACAAAGTCCCTGCTTAATATGCTTGAGATCTAACATTGCACTTCCCAATTAACTGAACGTACAGCTTCGTGAGGAGAAATCCTGAAATAAACACAATCAGAAACATTAGTTGTTTTGTTGTGAGGATGTTTTACACACACACACACACACTTAAAGATTCATTAACAAATTGTGTAACCAAACTGAATTAATCTTAAGACAGTTTGGTAGCACATATCAAATGTCCATCGAGATAAATCTCTTTGATCTTCTGCTGTTTTGTTATTTCTTCAGACATGCAGCCTGGCTGTGACAAAACTGGCTTCTTCGGAGGGTGTAACAGAGTGAAGTAGATGGAACTTCCTTGAATATACTTATCTCTGGAATAGTGTTTGCAGTTCTGGCTAAATTGCATCTTATAAGTGCTGGTTGATTTACAATGGAGAAATCACGATAAAATGCTCTAACATTGAGGATGAATGTTTAGGTATTATTCTAAAATGTGTAATTGTGATCTCATCCGTCCACTGTGCTTATGAAGAATTTCGTTTGTCATAAATCGGTGTAATATGTTTACAAATAAGTTCATTTTTGGACTTATGTTGCAGTTATGCCTCTCAAATGTCCCACGATATGAGGAACTCATTTTATTTAAACCCTCAAAATTGGGTTGTCCCTCATATGTCTCACATGGAGAAGGTGTTGCCCACCAGAGATAGTGCTGAAGACTAACATTTTAAAGCAGAAACTCATAATATTGTAATATGCTGAACCATCATTAAACTTTTACATAAAAGCATGCATTCCCATAGTGTCTGAGCTTTCTCTCCATGTTCAAGACGTGTCCCTCATTACAAGAACTTGTGTCCCACATTTCAGTAATGGTTGAGAGTTATGGTAGCAGGGACTTGCGTTCAGTCACATTATGAGACGATGCTGACTTTCCTAAATAGGCTGGGAAACTTTACAACTGAGGTTTGGAAAAACACTGCACACAGCGTGGAATTTATGGACTGGCTTGGGAAGGATTACTTAACCAAATTATCCTTTTCCACATTTTCTCTCTGATCCTCTGACTAGTTCTCTCAATAGTCCTTGAAAAACCTCAGCTGGGCATAAGCTGACTTCCTCTGAAACAATACCCCTCCACTCTTAGCTCATCTTACTCCGCTTCTGTTTTACATTCCTCTTACGTGAACTCACAGATCATGCCTGTACCTATAACTAACCACACCCTTCCATAGCAGTCCTTCACCCACTTTTATTTCTTTACACTACTGAAGTACCCCTTTCCATCTCTGCCTTTATCCCATACTGTTCTGCTTCCTTAACTACACAGGCTACTTTGTTTTGCACCGTTTTTGTCTCAAGTTTCAGTGTAAACCTCCCTGGGACAGCTATATCCACATAGAACTCCTACATCCCCGCAGTTAGTAATTTTTATTGAGTATTTTCAGCAAGATACAAACAACATCACAGTGCCATTTATACGCACATAATCACAATGCATATATTGTGAAACAACACAGTAGTCTTGAAAAGGTGACAAAATACAGCAGTCATTGATCATTATACTGTATGTTGAAGAAAATAGGAGAATTGTCCGGAATTACCATAAAATTTTACGTCTGCAGTGGGCGGAGCCTGCAGACGTTTTGCATTAGAAAAGGACATACGCATGTTTTCTGTCCGCACAACATTATTTCTTCCACACGGAGAGCCCAAGTACTACGCTGACTGTATAAGGCATAGAGCCCTATTTTTCTTGCCACTTCATGTCTCCAGAGGTGCCCTCCCCACAGAGTATGTTTAACCTGCCCCAACTCCGTCCCACACAGAGTTTACTACGGTTTAAACAAACCCTCCATGAGTCTCCCATTGTGTGCTGTACACCTCGTCCCCTCCCACACCCACTGCAGCCAGTTTTCCTCACACTTTCAGATTTCAGTGATATGGTTAGGTGCTTAGCTTTATGAGCACTTATAAAATAGCTGTTGCTCTGTTTGTTTATATAAAATAAATGTAGCCTTGTTAAGCCCAACTCCTGCCACTGCCTCATGGAAACGTTACTGAGGTAATTTGGGTTTGACTGAGACTTCAACGCACACCACTTGTTTCCCACAGAATTGGCCGATAAACAGATGGTGCACAATTTAGAAACTGTTTCCTGAAAGTGATGCACAAAGTCCCTGCTTAATATGCTTGAGATCTAACATTGCACTTCCCCAATTAACTGAACGTACAGCTTCGTGAGAGGAGAAATACTGAAATAAACACAATCAGAAACGTTAGTTGTTTTGTTGTGAGGATGTTTTATATACAACACACAGACACACACACACACTTAAAGATTCATTAACAAATTGTGTAACCAAACTGAATTAATCTTAAGACAGTTTGGTAGCACATATCAAATGTCCATCGAGATAAATCTCTTTGATCTTATGCCGTTTTGTTACTTCTTCAGACATGCAGCCTGGCTGTGACAAAACTGGCTTCTTCGAGGGTGTAACAGAGTGAAGTAGATGGAACTTCCTTGAATATACTTATCTCTGGAATAGTGTTTGCAGTTCTGGCTAAATTGCATCTTATAAGTGCTAGTTTATTTACAATGGGAGAAATGTGCATAAAATGCTCTAACATTGAGGATGAATGTTTAGGTATTATTCTAAAATGTGTAATTGTGATCTCATCCGTCCACTGTGCTTATGAAGAATTTCGTTTGTCATAAATGCGGTGTAATATGTTTACAAATAAGTTCATTTTTGGACTCATGTTGCAGTTATGCCTCTTAAATGTCCCACGATATGAGGAACTCATTTATTTAAACCCTCAAAATTGGGTTGTCCCTCATACGTCTCACATGGAGAAGGTGTTGCCCACCAGAGATAGTGCTGAAGACTAACATTTTAAAGCAGAAACTCATAATATTGTAATATGCTGAACCAACATTAAACTTTTTACATAAAAGCATGCATTCCCATAGTGTCTTAGCTTTTCTCTCCATGTTGAAGCGTGTCCCTCATTACAAGAACTTGTGTCCCACATTTCAGTAATGGTTGAGAGTTATGGTAGCAGGGACTTGCGTTCAGTCACATTATGAACGATGCTGACTTTCCCTAAATAGGCTGGGAAACTTTACAACTGAGGTTTGGAAAACACTGCACACAGTAGGATTTATGGACCGGCTTGGGAAGGATTACTTAACCAAATTATTCCTTTCCACATTTTCTCTCTGATCCTCTGACTAGTTCTCTCCAATAGTCCTTGAAAAACCTCAGCTGGGCATAAGCTGACTTCCTCTGAAACAATACCCTCCACTCTTAGCTCATCTTACTCCGCTTCTGTTTTACATTCCTCTTACGTGAACTCACAGATCATGCCTGTACCTATAACTAACCCCACCCCTTCCATAGCGTCCTTCACCCACTTTTATTTCTTTACACTACTGAAGTACCCTTTCCATCTCTGCCTTTATCCCATGCTGTTCTGCTTCCTTAACTACACAGGCTACTTTGTTTTTGCACTGTTTTGTCTCAAGTTTCAGTGTAAACCTCCCTGGGACAGCTATATCCACATAGATCTCCTACATCCCCACAGTTAGTAATTTTTATTGAGTATTTTCAGCAAGATACAAACAACATCACAGTGCCATTTATACGCACATAATCACAATGCATATATTGTGAAACAACACAGTAGTCTTGAAAAGGTGACAAAATACAGCAGTCATTGATCATTATACTGTATGTTGAAGAAAAATAGGAGACATTGTCCAGGGAATTACCGATAAAATTTTCCGTCTGCAGTGGGAGCCTGCAGGCGTTTTGTATTAGAAAGGACATAAGTCATGTTTTCTGTCCGCACAACATTATTTCTTCCACGCGGAGAGCCCAAGTACTGCGCTGACTGTGTAGGCATAGAGCCCTATTTTTCTTGCCACTTCATGTCTCCAGAGGTGCCCTCCCCACAGAGTATGTTTAACCTGCCCCAACTCCGTCCCACAGAGTTTACTACAGTTTTAAACAAACCCTCCCGCAGTCTCCCATTGTGTGCTGTATGCCTCCACCCCTCCCACACCCATTGCAGGAGGTTTAACAATCCATGAACTTTCTTTCGAAAAAAACAGTTAAAAAAAAAAAATCTAATGTGTCCCATAACAGTCTTTTTACACAACTGCCGAGTACCTCTGCACTGCCACATCAGCCACTGACTCTCAATCCTGAGCCGTAGTTGCAGAGTGCTGGAATGGGTCACTTTTCTAGGAACTTTGCGAGCATGGATCTGGACTCTAAAAGCGCATGATCATCTGCAGTCACTTTGTTCCCTTGCTTGTTGCTGCAGTAGTGATAGTAGAAGAGGTGGAGTTCATTCAGCAGGTGAGGACCGTGACTGAGGAGAATTGAAAACTACCGGCAGTACGGATTCCAGAACTAAGGCATCCCTTTATTCTATCAGCTTTCTGAGTAAATAGCACCCGCTTTTAGATGTGTCCCTGATTTGGGGTCTTTGTCCCAGATTTTTTAAGCCTTGTCCCTGATTCATGAGGTAAGAGGTTGAGAGGTATGATGGTATCCTGGTTTGAGGATGCTTAAACTCACAAACAAGGCTCTCCCTCCAATAAACTAGTAAACCTGATCAAGGTTAGCTTTTGGAATTAGTCGTGGACATGCCTCTGCAGAGGAAAGAGAAACTATTGCATTTTGAGTGTCTGATTGGTAAAGCTTAAAGTGGCAGTAGAAAAGATGAAGCACTTAAAGTCTGCTTTTAGGTGAGGAACATAGGCGGTAGTTAATCCTGGCACGTGGTGAGGCAAAGGTGTGGAAATCAATCCTTAAAATGGGCATTATTCATGAAGAAGAGATCAAAACGCACTTATCCCACTGCAGTATATGGGACCTGCTCACAAATTACCTACAGTAATATCCGTCCTGTGACGGCTCCAAGTTTAATTATAGGCAGCCCAAGTGTCAATCTCCTTGAGAATTAGCTGCGATTGTGTTTCAGTGAATAGTACCCAATTTTAAGATGTGTCCCTGATTTGGGGTCTTTGTCCCTGATTTTTTAAACCTTGTCCTGAAAACTGTGATACCAGCTGCTACAAGAGGATGATGGTCTTGAGGGAAAGATCAAACCATACACTGCAAAAGATTCCAGATGCTGTGACCTCGACATAAATTGAGTTATCCCCTCTCAGATGCTGTTTTCCCAGAATAAAAAAACAAACCTCCTGGTGCCTTGTCTTTAGAGGAAACAAAACATGTGTTTTGTTGTGAGTTAGAGATCTGGACAGTGTGAAAACAAAAAAGGAAGAGAATGTGAGAAGGAGAATAAAGAGCTTTTGGGTCCAGCAGACGGGAAAATAAGTTCATATTTTTTATTCTTGCGGTCACTTTTCAAGTTTCTTGTAAAGGCTCTTCTACCTGGCTCTTATGGAAATTAAACACTCCTCCGCTACCTGCTCCTGAGGAGGAAAATGGAGGAGGCTGACAACGCTAAGGTATGAATGAAAAGAGGAGGTGTAAATATACACTAAATGCAATAAATATCAGTTACACAGGTATTCACGGGTTGCAAAGAAAGGTCGAACTGTGCACATAATTAGACCATTTGTCTCCATGTTGTCATTCTTTCTGCCCTCTGTGTGTGGTGTGCATGGGGTAAAACACATGATCGAGCTCTGTAACTAGACATACCCATATAAAGCAGAGAACCTGATGTTGCCTTTCAATCAAAGTGAGGCGGGTTGTTGATTTCGTTGCTAAATTAAGGTGATGCCAGATTTGTGATACTGTATTAAAGTACATTTGAGATGTGCACAGCCCTCTCTGCATCTGAAGGACTCCCAGAATGGAACTTGTTGTGGTTGTTTTCAAATACATATGCATAGAGCTTATACATGAAGGGGGTTGATTAATTTTTGTGACATCCTACTGCTGATTGAAAATGCAAGTTTGGAAATTAAAGGGACACAGAGGATTAAGGCTAAGGCTTTGCATATTCAAACTCCTCAAATAAAGTGAGGGAATGTAAGAAGACTCTAGAGTAAGCCAGTCAATGGTGGAAGGTAGGCTAAACGGGTTTGGACTATGACGCGCACCTTATTTTCACCATAGAACCGCCCATGGGACTGCTCACTAGGCTTGGTCCATCTCCTTTCCCCAGGTCTTGTGATGTCTCAGCTGCCGTACCACATAAGCTGGTTTACTCACTGGCTGTCTGGTTGTGTTTCTGTGGAGACAGATGGAATAGGTGCAGCAGGGGCCTGGTCCGGGCAGGCAACTGCGTGTCACTGATGGGGAATTTTCTGTCGCCAGCTGGACAAGGTCTCAGTTTTGTTGCTCCACAGGTGACTTGGGGCGCAAGGAAAGGGAGGCCTGGTATTACTCGTACTGTTTGCTTTGCCTGCCTTGCTAACACTGTGCCAACAGCTTGAGGTGCTGCTGTTTACTTTGCACCTTGACATGAACCTGGCAGCACCACAGCTGCAGCCCAGAGGGTGTCGCAGCCAGCAGCAGGTCTGAACACATCTAGTAGCATGGGTCATGCGACTAAATTTATTCCTTATCAGGTCAAATCCTGCAGATGTTTTAGCTCTAACCAGATCTTGTCTAAAAGGCAATTAAAGTGTAATTTTTTTTTTTTATAAATTCACTTAGCGTATAAGTGTGCTATGTCAAACTGCTGACTTTATGTATGTGAATGTTTTATTTTGTCTCTGGCCTGACTGGCAGAGTTTTGCATTCATTCAATATTAGCAAGTTTCCCTGCTGAGAGCAGTCATGCAGGACCGAGCGCAGTAAAATATCAAACTTCCGTCAGATAAAATCAAATTCAACAATGTGGAAGGTTACTAGAACCATCTACCTAGACTCTACCCGCCCCCAAAAAAAGGCAGCTAGGGATTTTAATGTGTTCAGTCTTTCTCTGATTTGTGCCGAGAACAAACAGACTGGTACCTAGGCTGTTTTGCTGGTATACAGATGTTCTTGAGTGAGAGAGCCTGAGCTCCACACTGGAGATGCTGCAGTAATTTGCCGAGCCTCTTTGACTTGTGAGAGAATATTCATATCCTGCTGCCACCAGCAAGACATCCTGGGTCTAGGCTGTAATGAGCCTGCCTGAGAGTCACGGGGTCTCAGAAACAAAATGCTTCACAGTTCATCTAGTTTGCAAAGTATCTGAAGACTATGTATTTTGGTAATTAAATGTCTCACGTTGTTTTCACCTTTTGTCTGTAATTACCCCAGAATCTTAGACTTTATCTGGTACTCTGGCCATGGTGAGAGTGTAATGCTACTGCTGACTTCTCAACAACACTTTCCAGTCAGTACTGGTTCTGGTTTTGGCTCTAGCAGCATGCTAATCTTCCCACAGCAGTGTCCTGCCAGTTCTGTTCTGGTCCTGTCTCCAGTGGGATGAATAAGCTTTCCCACAGTAGTGCCACCACCACCACCTCTTTCTGGCAGGCTGTTTGAGGAATATGATGAAGTATTTCCACATCCTTCTTAAACCCTCTCCTCCCACCAAGCTTCATTGCATGCCCTCGTGTTCTGCCGTTTGCCTACACAAAGAGATTCCCCACCTGCACCTTGCTCACCCCTGTGAGATACTTACAGGTCTTATTCATGTCCCTCTCGCTCTCCTCCTGGGAGTACATGTGAGATCCCGCAGCCTCTCCTTCTATGGCTTTCTGTGCAACCCTGTACCATTTTGGTAGCTCTTCTCTGGACCGCTTCCACCATGTCAATGTCCCTGCAGAGGTTTGGCCTCCAGAACTGGGCAGCGGGGTGAGCAAGTTTCTTCATAGTAGTTTCCAGCCAGCACTGGTTCTGAATCTAACTCCAGCAGGGTGAGTAAGCTTCCTCACAGCAGTCTCCAGCCAGTACTGGTTCTGGATCTGACCCCAGTGGGGTGAGCAAGATTCCTCACAGCAGTGTTGTGCCAGTAATGGCTTGAATCAGGAAGACACTTCCTAATTCTGGATAGGGAGGCTCTCCAAATTGACTGAGGTACTGCATATTACTACGTCTCTGTTTAGGAGCATGCCCATATAGGGAAGGGGCCATGTTATTTGATATGTTATCATGTTCCAGTATGATTACTGGAGATATAAAGATTCTTGCAGGTGGACTGGGTGATGCAGTAAGTAGGGTGCTAAATCGATGTAACTAGAACCAGTATGATCAGATTGTATGCATCATACCACATGGAGAGAAATGTATTTACAGTTGTTAAAAAGTAGCCAGTGTGTAAACAGAACTGTATTAATTAAGCAATAAGGCATGACGGGGGGGGGTTATGGTAGGAATAATAATCCATCTCAGGTGGGTTGAAGCACGAGATGAAGCTAAGTGCTTCCACCACCCAAGAAGGCCATTAGCCTGCCATAACGCACCTCCTGGAGTGCCTTATTGTGATTATGAAACGGATCCTTTTAGTAAACTGGATGTATTTTTAAACATATTTTTGTTGCGCTACTTTCAGCCAGGCTGCTGTGCTGGGATAATGGCCAAGCTAAAACACCTCTTGGCCAATCAGAACCAGCATTTTTCTACCATTTCATAATATTTCATAATCTGATGGCCCAACAGTAGCATTCACAGTGCCATGCTGGTGAAATTGATTCAGGATCAGACTTGGGATGCTTGTATTGGGTGGCCAGCCTGGGGTGGGTGGCACCATGGGAAACCACCCTTTGCTCCTCCACAGGGAAGCAGCATGCATTGAAGACCAATAATGGGTAGGCACATTGACAGTGTGCACAGTCTGCGGTGAGGGGAAACAATCCCACGGACTATGGTGCCTCCACCAAGGTGGGGGCTAGTACTTTTAGGCCTCACCCACACCCCTGCCTGGTCTCCAAGGCCACTGGATGTCAATATGCTGCACTGGTAAGGGTTGGAAGGTCATCAGCCATGATGTAGGGCAGCTGGTTGGAGTTGGAAGAAGAAGCTTGATGACCCAAAAGTTTGCATTTCTATTTTTGAATACAAATAGTGCCAGTCATGGTGCTGTTATCCAAACCTGGGATTACTGAACATCCCACGCTGGTTGCAAAAAACACACCACATTCTGGACCATTGTAAATGCTGGTTCTTTTGCTAACAAGCCAACTGGAATGGCATCAAAATAACGAGTTGTTTACATTCCATGATCAGGCCTGTATCTGATATTTAATGCCCATCCCTGCCAATGGCATTGCATTGTGGTAGTGTTTTTCTTCATGTGGGTGACTTGTGCTTCCTGTGTTGAATGTAGACAGACTGGCCTTCTGATGATGGGCAAGGAAGAAAACCATAAACTCAGGCAATCCAGAGGACAATGCTACAGACCCAGAACCCTTTGAGACACTGACTCCTGCAAATTCACTGTGAGGTTTCCCAGTGTCAGCCTACAGCCAAGGAGAGATTGCCTTTATAGACAAAGCTGCAGGTGTGCTTTACGCTGACCGGCCCTCGAAGTGTACAGGTAATTGACCAAAGTCGCTGACCTCGCACTTGTTCTTTACCAGGGCCTCAGTTTTGTATGACATTTTTGAAGGATGGTGAAGTATGGAAGCAGATTAATGATCTGATGATTACAAAAGAGTGGGGGCATTGGAGAGAACTGACATAGTGTTATGCTTCTATTATCTGTACTAACATAAGAGGTATGTTCATTTTATGCTTTTCTATGACAGTAGTAAAGTTCTTAGTAGTATTGACTGTTACTTAGTATAGTTGTCTTTTATTGTATAGAAAACAATAACAAGATAAATTTGAAAAAAAAAAAGGTGGGGGATCTACATGTGTTTTGAAACTAAAAACACAAAGCTCCGCTGGATATGGTCATTACCAGGGTAACTGCAGGACAGCACTCTTTCCAGTTGTCCGATGCCAGTGCCAGAGTTTGCTCCCAAACCCAGGGCCTGGCACGGTAGCTGGTGCTATACTTCAAGAACATCGAAGGGGTCACTAGGAATGTTTCTTATACAAATTTTACAGTCGTCACTAGCACCTCTAGGGTACCAGAGATTCTCGTCTTCGGTTTGCAGTTTTGTCACCCAAGGAACATGTGAGAAGACACTTTGTTCCATACAATTCTTCCTATGTGTCATAATTATTATATGTAAGAACAAAAACAAGGTGCTGGGTCAGTGTCTGGACTGAAAACAAAACAAAAGTTACCATTAAACACAAGCTGAAAACAGCCACTAGAGTTAGAATCAGCTTTCAACCATAGATCTTCTTCAGGAATTATCTAAAAGAGAGAAAAGCAAACTTAGTGTTATATATAAAGATTCATCATCATTTAAATACACATAATTACATTGTAATCATACGTTACAACCAGATGTGTGCAATTGAAGATGTCAATCATGTATGTAGTTCTCAAAGCACACGGCACAAACTTGGCGAGAGATAGGCAAGGCTCAAGCTTTCTGTCCTCACTCATACACTCACATGTTCTCACTTGGTTGGCAGGCACACCCACCATACAAATTCAGGCACCTTCCTCCTCCCAACTGATGAATGGGGTATCCAGTGAGGATGGTGACTGAATATGATGACTGACAACATTTTATTTTTATTTATTTCATTTTTGTTTTACACCGGGTAGATCACTTCAGCCATAACAATGACTATTTTCAGGCACGACAGGAGAATACAAAACAAACTTCTGAAACCAACAGTAACAGTACATTCTTAGAAATAGTCAAAGTAATGGATACATACAAGCAGGTAGCAACATAGGTAATACAGTGTCACAGGTGAGTGTGAGACCACAGACAATTGCAAGAAAAATTAGGGCTTATACTAACATAAGGAGAAATAAATTACAAAAATGCAGGTCACTTTAAGTAGACAATAACTGGGTAGATTAGAGGAAGGAATGGAGAAAGTAATATTTCGATGACCAGAGCAGGTCTGAGAGAAAGAAGAGAGTTTGGGAAGTAAATAGTAGCAAGTTGCAGTGCAGGGAAAAGATGAGAGGCGGTGTGAAGGAATAGGATTAGGAATTGCAAAAACAGCAGGGTATGGAAGTAACCCTAGCAGACTGAGAAGAAAGTGCTGAGGCAGGAATGTGGTCAAAGTTAAAAGGGAGGGGGTGAAAGAAAAACCTTGTGCCTATGGAGGTTTGAAACAGGAGCAAATACAGGAAGCTATGAGATGGTGGTGCAGTTCTTTCTTAAAGCAGGAGTGGTAAGAGGTTTGATGAATGGTTAGAGGAGGGAGTTCAGTACTGGGGGTCTGACAGGCAAAAGCACTAGAGCCCTTAGTGGTAGCATATTTAGGGATACAGACAGGGCATTGTCAGCAGAGCGAAGGTCATAGCAGGAGGCCTGGCTTTGGAAGAGTACTGCAAGGAGTTTGGCATCTGAGTCCTAATTATATTGTCAATGAGAGAGCGAAAAGAATAAAGCCTTGCTGCCTGAGGAGGAAGCCAACCAAGGTCCAGAGTAGAGGAGGCACTGGTGTTTCAGCTGATGAGAAGGATGCATAGCGACATATATTATTGTGGTAACATCCCATTTGTGAAGACTTGATTTGCTTGCAGAAATATAGGTAGCTGCCCCATAGTTAAGTGATGGTAGTAGTATTCACGGGCTACAGAAACCTGACGGATGGGGCGGGCGTAACTGGTTTGATAGGCAACCCAAGTTTAGAGTTTACAGATTTGTAGGTCCTCTGAATTTGGAGATTGTAGCTAGTAGTGGATCCAGTGTTAACCCAGGTACTTAAAAGAGTTAACAAATTCTACTGAGGTGCCACTGATTGAGGAGACTTTTAAACTTGTGCTGGGAGTGTTTACGTTTAGAGTGGATCAAAGAGCATAGCTTGGGTCTTTGTTTCATTTAAGACAAGTTTGTGTCTAACCAGCCACTGCTGGAGTAGTTGGAAGTCGTGCGAGAGCTTCAGATTTATGTCCTCAATGCATTTGGCACTAGAGTACAGCACTATGTCATCTCACAGGAGCTGGTTTTCATGAGATTTGAGGTGATGCTGTTTATAAAGATAGAAAAAAGCAAAGGCCAAGTATGGACCCCTGGGTCACTCAGTGTTTGTCGTGGCCTTGTCAGAGATGGTGGAGTTGTACTTCACAAATTGTGTTCTGTCAGTCAGGTAGCTTTTAAACCAGTTCATTAACATTGGGTGAGAAACTTAGTGATTGAAGTGTGACAATGAGGATGGGGTGGTCAACTAGGTCAAAGGCCTTGGTCATATAAATGAAAATGACCCCTGTGAGGGAAGCCTAGTCTATGGCCATCAGGGCATCGGATGAATTTGAGCAGAGCAGTGGTAGTACTATGGCCCTTACGGAAGCCATGCTGGGCAGAGTTTAAAAAGGTAATTTTTCTGGAGGAATTCAGTACTTTGGTTAGCTACAAGCTTTTCAAAGGATTTTACTGAGAACAGACAGGATAGCAATTGGCCTGTAGTTTGAGGGTCCTTTGGGTCACCTTTTTTAAAAACAGGGGTAATCCTTGCCATCTTTCAGATATCTGGGACATGTCCTGCATAAGGACAGGTGAAGATTTTGGCTAAAGGAGCAGCTATGAGCAGCACAGCTAGCTTAAGAAGCCTGGGTTCAAGATTGTCAGAACCAGCAGCCATATTCTCAGAGATATTATTAAGCAATTTCAGTACATCAAGTCTGGCTACAGATTTAAAGAAAAATTTGGGCCAGTAGCATTTGTTGGATATGCTAAGGTCAGGTTGGAAGGAAAGTGGAGGTATAGTTAGTTAGGTCAGTGAATTTGTCATTGAAAAAGTTGGCAATAGTGTAGAATTGTTACAATGGACTCCATTCAGTACCATTTCATTAGGGGTGGAGAATAAGTTTGAGCCAAGGAAGACCTTAATGTGAGACCAGAATTTTCTGGAGTCACCATAGGAGTTCATTAAGAGTCCTTGCAGTAGGAGCTTTTGGCCTGTTTGATCTCCTTTTGCAGGTGTTACGCATAGTCCTGTAAGTGATAAGGTCAGCAGCTAGGCCAGTGCATCTGAAACGGGCCAGCTTTTATCTCTTTGGTGAAGTTTACTGACTAGATCAGGTTTTAGCCATCGGGTTTGCCTGTTTTCACCCGACTAGTTACTATGTGACAGTGCTTGTCCTGTAGCACCGGAGGTGGGTCAGAAAGAGACCAAGAGCAGATTGGGTATCACTAGCCTCATAGAGAGGAGCCAATCAATGCTAGCAACGTTCTGTAAGAACGCCCAAGGGTCAAAATGGGCATAGTTTGTAAAGGAGATGCACCTGGGCTGAGTAGGTTCTGTCCTCCCTTACCCCAGATACAGAAAGTGGGGAGTGGTCAGTGATGGCATCAGCTAGTACTCCGGAGTAGACTATGTGTTCTGGGTGATTAGTCATTATCCAGTCAATAGCGTTCTGGTGTTGGAGTGGGTGGCGATCCTTGTAGGTTCAGAGATCAGTTGGTGCGGGTTTGAACTTTGTAATTTGGATAGGGATAGGGCTTGGGAGCTTCCCAGCCAGTATACGTTAGGTCTCAGTATGAGAACTTCATTTCTTCTGGATAAGAGTGAGGTTTGAGCCAGTAGTTCATCCAGGCCTCTTTGGCCACCTTTAAGGGGTTGTAAACACAGACGATATGAAGTAGTTTGGTCCCAAGAGTGAGATGGGCATGAGCGCTTCACAGTGCAGGAGGAGTTGAGTTAATAACAGAGAGCGAAAGTGATTTTAAAATAAATAGCTGTGCCACCACCCTCTTGGCTGCACGTCGGTCCTGTCTTAGAAGACTGTAGGATGGGAGGGATCAAATAGTATCAGGGGCGGAGGGTTTGAGCCAAATTTCAGTTAGGCAAATGATGTCAGGCTTGTAGAGGAAGGTCCAAGCTTCTAGTTCAGAGAAATTGTGCTCAAGGCTCCTGATGTTATGGTGAGCAATTTTTAGGCCTTTTGTGTTGCTAATAGGGTTAGGTGTGAGGTTAACTGGCCCTGGGTTTGGCTGAACATCACCAGAGAGCAGAATTGCCATAAGGAGCAAATACCAAAGTTTGAGGCACAGGAAAGGGTATAGGGTCTGTGTTAAGGTGGTAATTTTGGAAGACCTGCAAGACAATGTTGAACCAAGCCCTCACGTAGCAGAAAGGGAGTGGAGTCACAGTGCGCATTTGGCACCACTAACAGGTTAGAGAAACAGAAATCATGGGACGGAAGTGAGGATTACGGAGTAGCTGGGGGTATATTTAATAGCAAGAGGTGGAGTAATGGGATAGAGGAGACAAAGAAAACCGGCATCAGGCACTGAGTCATTTTAGTCTGCTGGAATGATGAGGTGGAATGCCTGAAGAAACCTGTTACACTCCTGGAAGAAAAGACAGATTGTGAGAAATAGAGATGAGACTGAGGTAAATAGATGCTATTTGTCAGTACCCTGGTAACATAGACATGAAGTTCGAGGAAAAGACAGACTACCAGGAGAAAAGCTGGTAGAGAGGGCAGAGCTACTGATTCAGCAACTCACAGCTACTCACTAGCCACCAAAGATGAACTGCGTGAAGGTGTGGTGTAGGTGCAAAGGCAGGGAGGGCATGATTAGGAAGATTGGAGAGTGGCCCACAAAATCAATCAACCAAGTACCTAAGTCCAGTAGTAACCCAGCCTGCCAGCACATTAGAAGAGATGTAGGGAGGAGAAACAGAGTCAGTGACCCAGTGAAGGAGAGCTATAAGAGGAGGGCGGGGCTGGGAGACTATTTAAGGAGGCCTGTGAGGGGTGGGGGCAGGGAGAAACATGAGGCTGTACTTAGCAGTTAGGAGAGCAAAGAAACAATGGTGCTGAAGGGTGAAAGGCGCTCTAATCAGGGAGAGTCCAAGGTGCAGGCCGGACCAATCAGGCTCTGGTAGCACAGCTGCACCAATCAGGAGACGCCCACTCAACGGCTCAAACAAGCAGCAGTGACTGTACCTTGATGAAGGATCCGGCTTTGGGAACCAGGAGGCGGGTAAATGAGTGCATCAGGTGGGCAGTGTCTCGGGTGGCCGTAAGAGAAGCCGCCGATTTTCTGAGGTGCCACTCGGTACAGAGTCCTAGGGGAGCAAAGAAAGGAGACTAAGTAATATCAGCAGGAGGGGTGGGGAAGAGCAGACGGCAGACAGACAGCAGGGGTGGGGGCAATCAAGTGTTTAAACAAAGGTAGCCAAGGTGGAGAATAGAGTTTGGGTGGGGATTAGTGTGAGACAAAGGTGATGTCTGAGCAGCAGAGAGACGAGAAAATGGCGACTCATATTCAGTGCTTTCTTCCTGGGCTGCTCTGGAAGGATAGCGACCCTACATGAACGAGGGTACTGGGCGACAGGAAGAGGGCGATAGTGAGGGAAGGAGGGACTGGGAAGGGGTTTTGAGGGACTGGTGCGTCTGCTGCCCTGAGCTAGCAGTGTGGTGTGGTGGTGTGGGTGGCCAGCTCAGGTGCAGCAGGTACAAGGTTTGGGACTGGATGCAGGAAATTTTGCTGCCGCCTGTGGTTGCGACACTTAATTTTTCCGATGCAGGTTTGCCCTCCCAACATGCACCTCCTGGAGTTGAGAATCCGTTCGTGGGGTGCAGGGAGCAAGGCCCCCACAAAAAACACTTTTTCTTTATCCAGATGTCGGGTTGCCTGGGAGTGCATATTGGTGATTTGTTTTCGCGTGATATACACTGCCATAATAGCGATAAGCTATTTTGCTATCACTATTATGACATGGAACCAATGCATGCCTCCCCAATTGGACAGCCCCCCGTGACAGCTGGCAGCTTTATCCAATCAGTGGAGGAGACAGCAGCGGTTATTGATGAGTGACACTGCAGCAACCTCTCATGGGCAGGGAGCTTCCTCCCTATAGCAGTAGGCTGTGACACCACCACTGCATTGAGTTGCGTCTGGAAGTATATGCATGTGGCATTAGTGGAAAGGTGGCTGAAGTAAGGAACATACAGGGAAACCACCTTTTCCTCTTCCAAATGATGGCACACCAGATGCAGACTTTCAAGGGTGGGACCCTGATGAATCTGCTGTGGGGTGAGGTAAACCACAGAGGATGCAGCTGGGTTTAGAGGTGGTAGTCTTTGGAGAAGGCCAGCCTGGTGGAAGAGGATGGAAGAGACCAAGACAATGAAAACAAAAAGTGAAAGAGGTTGTGCATGGTCACTTATAGCCTGAAAGTCCATGAAAAACTCTTTCAGATGAGGCACTGGGCTTAGTTGTAGGTGTCAGCTGTCTGGAGATAGCTGTGTCTACGTTAGCGCTGCATTACATCAAGGCAGCAGCTGTTTCATGGAATCAGAAACAGAAAGTGATGTCAGAGTTGGGCAAGCTAGCTTTCCATGTATGACATCACCTTCTGTAGCAAGGTTCCACAAAATGCCTGATGCATGTTAGATATCAAAATATCTGGACAGCTGACTCCTACAGGGAATCCAAATTTATTTATTTATTTATTTATTTATTCATTTATCTAATTCAAAAGTTTCACGAAGAAAGACATACTGAGCTGCTAACAGTTCATTTCCAGATGCATCCTGGGGAAAGGGGATGTGGACAGGAGCATAATAAAAAACAATTGAAGGCAAACAATATAAAATAAATCTGCAGAAGATACAACTGAGATAATACAGGTGAGGTACTACTCTTTTAAGTACAGAACAGTGAAAAGGTAGTGAAGGAAACAGACTGCCAGGGCAAACTGGTGGGGGAGGGAGGAGGAAGAGGTCATGGACAGTTGCAGGAGGAGAGAAACATCAATACATCATACCTCCTTCATGTGTTTTCATGGTCTTTAAGGCCCTGTGCAGTCTGTGCCTTTTAAACCATTTTAACTCTGTTAAAATGGTTTAAAAGGTCATGCCTCCAGACTGTAGCACAGTAAAACTTGAGCCACAATCCATGTTCTAAAACCATGCTGTAACCCTGCTTGGTGGTAGGCTGCAGCACAGTTTCAGATCAACATGATTTCCTTAACCTGGGTTAGCAGCAGTGAGGACTCGAACCTTGCTTTAACTCAGACTAAGGAAACTGATTGCAAGTTACAGCTTAAAAATTGAGGCTTAAACAGCCACAGAAAATAAGAAAATAAATAAAAACAGATCTGGAATCTTGTAATGAGATAAAGGTAACCTTTTCCACTATCGGCAGTGATACTTCCAATCTCGAGCACCACAGTACTGGCAAGCTTTGCGTCAAGTGCATTCAGTGATATAGCGGTACTTAGTCAGGAGTAGCAGGTAAAGCAGACTGTCAGAGTGCAACCTGGAAGCTTCAGATCACTGTGCTAAAAGGGTTTAATAACACTTTTAAAACAATTTACTAGTGTATACAGGGCCTTAAACTTTGAGGATCCTGCATGCTTGCATTACATCTCATCAAGGTTCTCATGTCATTTTTCTCAGCCTAGATGCCTCAGAGCTAATGACAGTACTGTGTCTCTTCTAGGAATTATTCCGTCAGATGGGAGGAGTGATTCATGATGGGAGAAAGTTGTCGACATAAAGCCAGGATCCTAATCACTGTGACAACAACATCTGGAACTTACAGGGCTGAAACCTGGTGATTACCCATGAGACCCTGGGCTAGAGATACTTAGCCTCCTGGGGCTCGGCTGCCTCTTAAGGTACAGAAAGCTAATAATTTATGTGACTAGCTATATTAACTGGTTTTCAATAGTTTCTAAGCTTCTAAGAACACAAGTGAAAAAATATCCATCTCAAGGGCAATTTTACACACTGATGTCAGTGGTGGGATTTTAAATACACTGTGGCCCATTCTTGTTTTTTTATGTAGAGAAGTTCTTATTCTTCTGGCAGCTTATCACCCCAAGGGTACCTCCCAACACCATCACCACCTTACCTTCATCCAGGGTTGTGGGGATCTGGTGGCAGCGTGTAGCCTGAAAGTACCAGGAACATCTTAGTGGCTTCATTTTTATGTTGCTTGCCGCATGTGCAAGAAACATAGTGCCATCATCGGAGATTTCGAGGTGTGTCACCTCCTCATCCTCCAATTCAGTCAGTGAGCTGGCAGGCGCGGCCCTGTAAGCCAATGCATTTTGGAGCTGTCTATGACACGCTCAAAATGCAGTATTTCTCTGATTGAAAGGGGAGCTACGCTTCAGTGAGCAGAGATAAGAGTGTAGCTCCCCCACCGCGGCGTGCGCGCCTCACTGTGTAGCTGACGGGGTGCCCAATCTCCGTCCAGCTGAGCTGCGTCTCTCCCCCCAGTTGTAGGTGCCACGCTGGAGCCCACCAGCGTGGCAATCAATCACTTTGGCCCGTGAAGGTGCCCAATCCCGTCAGCTGAACACCCCAGCGTCCTTGTGCCACGCTGGGAGCCGAACAGCGTGGCAAAGAATCCAGACGTCTTTTATTTTTTACAAGCAACGGTCCCAGACGTGTCTCCGACTCCCCACAACCGCACCCACCACTGCGCACCAGCTTCCCCACTCCCCTCACCCCATACTTACCTCCGGACTCCGAGCGCGATCTTCAGTGGACCGGGAACACGTCTGCACTCTTCAAAAGCCGACCGCGAACTGAGAAATGCCGGTAGCTGTATAATGGGCTAGATAGGGGTTTCAACTTTGTTGCATATCACAGGCATTTTGGAATTTTGGCACCAAATTTTCAACATGGGGTTTTAGGACCTTCTCATGAATGATGTCACTGTCCTTGCGTTATTCGGGCCTGAAGGGTGATTTCACGCGGTGACTGCGCAGTGACTGAAAAATCACCCTTTGGGCCCGAAACCGCCATGACAGTGACATCATTCATGAGAAGGGTCCAAAACCCCATGTTGAAAATTTGAGCCAAAATTCCAAAAATGACTGTTTTAGATGTGTTGTGCAGTTCCTACACAGGCTCGTAGTTCGTGAAAGTTCAATATTTTCACTCCAGATTTTCAACATTGCCATTTACCACACCTCCTTATGAGCAGTACAGCTGTCATTTTTCACATCCTGCCCAAAGCGTGTTTCAGCCCATATGGCGCACAATGGTGCGGTCGGTGCAAACTCAATGTATGGGACACATTAACAAAATCACTGTGACACTGTTCATGAGCAGAGGTCTTAAAATGGCTATGTTGAAGACTGGTGAAAAAAATTCTAAAATGACTGTTTCTGATGGTTCGCGGACTCTCGCCATGCAGCGTGGAATTCAGCAAATTTTCAATATTTGCACTCCAATGACTTCAAATACCTAAACAGCACATAGAAGCAAGCAACATTCGGCATTGACAAATGCTTGTTCCTGCTGGCATTTCTTCCATTTATCCATGACCATCTCAACCTCCTGTGTGGTGCTGAGCAGTGCCTTGACCTAGAATCACACAGCAACTCCACTGTGGAGAAGCATCCTCCGTAGCTCAATTCAAAGGGTCACCATGGTGATAAACTTGATGCCAGCCCCTCAACAGGGGCGCTGCCATGCAGAACTACCACACCAGCCCTCCTGCAAGTTTCCCGAGCCCTCCTGGACCCAGGTTACCAGCATGGTAGACCATCTCACTGTCACTGGGCCACTGGGTGGCCCTCGTTATAGCCATTAATGAAGGCAGATGGGTCTTTTCAAGGCTATCACTGGCTCCTCTTCATGGCTGTTTGTGACACAAGGTGTCCATTGACTGAAGAGCCCAACCAAATGCAAATGAAACCTCCGTCAAAGACACTAAATTTAGAAAAAGCACTTCAAATGCTCCTTTTTCTTATTTTAAGAATAGAATTTTCAGAAGCAGCCCTTACAAGTGTGCAAGGTTCCATAGTAATTACAAAGTAATTACACTGTAACATTATTTAATTACTCTTTAGTTACAGGCTCAGATGTCATTGTACAGCTTCTATTCATGTATGCATATAAGTACAATTGCAGAGGAATTTGTGATCACAAGTCAGGCTTGACACAATTTAATGACAGACATTTTACTAATTTTTACCATTATTCTGCAGTTTTCATTCATAATCTTTATTCCCCATGGACTTCCCTGCTTGGATTTATCTGCAACCTTTCCTCAGCTCTGACACCACTTGCAGCTACTTTCTTGAGGTGAGGGGGCCTATAAGTACCAGCAGTCATCATTCAGAGTGCCCTGGTTGTTTTAATGCCCCAATTTCTGTCCCTCCACCTCTCTGGCAATGCATCATGACCTGATAGACCTGGCAGTACTCAGCGTTGCACTCTGTAAAGTGCAAAACCCTCCTTGGACCCACAGAAGTTGCTATGTGCAAGGATCCAGCACCGCCTTCTGCTTTCGAGAAAATGCCCCCCAATGAAGGACATAGATATCCCAGGCTCCCCTCCTGACCCTGGGTTGTCATCACGGCCGCCTGACCTGCTATCTCTGGCCAGTTCTTTCCTCCATAGTCATCATGTGTTACCAATTCATCATGTAATGTTTTTCAGTTCATAAAGGGATGGGGATTTTCATTATGGTTAGGGATTTAAAAATACATTTCTGGGCTGGCTTCTTGGTACAAAACAATAATAGATTGCCATGCTGGCAACCCACCAAGTGCACAGCCCAAATTTGGGTTGCCAGTAGTGGAGGTTAGCAGAAGCGGGCTGAGCATCTGCTTGGACACCCTTCTCCTCAGAGATGGAGGGCTGGAGCATCCTTCTGCTTGAGGAAGCAATGAGGATGCCTGTTTACCTAGGGAGGTACACTGGGATGTCTGGCACTAAGAGAAGCTAATGATGTCATTTGTCTGGCATCCTTAGGGCACAGGGAAAATGCAAAATATGGCCAAAAACTGAATGATGGTAGCTCTCTCCTTGTGAGCCCAGCAGAAAGATTCCTCCCCCATGCCTACATGGCCCATCTGCTGTCGCTCTCCTTCCCCAGCGCTCATCTATACCGTTCACAAAGCATGCTCCCTCTCCCTGAGTCCTGCAGAAAGGCTTCTGCCCCTCTCTGTCAGGGACAGAGGCAGGACCTGAGATGAAACAAGAGCTTCTAAGGAGCAGAGGGTAAGATGAACTACAGCAGCAATGCTCCAGGTGGGATATGGGGTTTGGTCATGCCAGAAACAGTGACCCCCCAGATGCAGGTGGGGGGGATAAAAATGCCCTATTCTCTCTCTTTGCAAATGTTATTTTTCAGACCCTGAGGATCAATGTTTGTTACTGGAAGGAGAAGATTGCGGAACATATGGACTTTCACGGAACTTTCCGTGCTTCCTCGGGCAAATATAAACAATGCGGAACACAGTATCTATGGCCTGCCTTCGAATGAGTACCCAGGACTGATGAAGGTGAGCACAGATGTAGACACGTATGAATGCAGACGTCATCTAAAAACATTTACACATAAACATCCTTTAATGTACACAAACATGCAGAGAAACCCACACAGCATGCCCCATTTATACACAAATGTACTGTCATGCATAAAACCACACATTCACACACATGTGTATCTTATATTAATATAATTATTTATACAATGACTGAGAATAAAAGTTTGCACAGAAATAAAGGGGCGTGCCATGGCCCCATCAGAAATATCTCTATTTATTTCTCCCAAGTGCAGTTTGATCGTATGATATCACGGTGGTGAAGCCACATGTGATGTCATAGATGAGAAATACAAGATGGGGAAATAACGAGATATTCTGATAGTGTTATAACATATTTCATTAGCAACACCCATTCTTTTCAGTGGTTGTTTGTTGTTTTTCTTTTGACTCTCTTTTGTTTATATTTAAAAACTGGCAGCAGTTTCAGGATGGCATTGATGGTGCCGCATGTCGACTGTTGTCATTACATCTGTGTGTGCTTAAGGCATGCTTGCTGAGTGAGATGTTCAGGTACAACTCGGGAGGTTACAAGACAACCAGTACAACAATGACAAGCAAAGATACAATACAATAAATTACAATACTATGGACCATACATACCAATAATAACGATATAATAAGGATCAATGCAACAAATTAACAAATACAACAAAGCATGATCTGGAGCAGAAAGATAAAACACAAATATAAACAATATATATATATATATATATATATATAATAAATATTTGTAGTATATATATTTATCAGTAGGTGTGGACTCAAAGGGCTGCTTATAAATCCATTCATCAGAGCAACTATATGAATAAATGCAAAATCTTGCATTTATACATACAGTAAATACAGCAGAGCTCTTTATACATACAGTTAGTCGTCATACCTGTAGGGAAACCCGCCCTCACCCCCACTCACGGCACTTGTTCACACAGTTTCATTGCAGTTCATAGCTCTGTTATGTCGTGTATAAAGCAGTTTGTCCTGTCAGTGTTCACTATTGGTTGCTGCTCACTTTCTCTCTACCACACTTTCTGTTGGAAGGAAGGAAGGAGGCAACCAACTACCTCTCAGAGGCTACCAGTGCTAAATTTCATGACAGCTGCCCTGCTCCACTCCCACTGACACAAAAACATGTCCTGTGGTGTCCAACAAAATCTGCAAATTGGCAAACAGTACTCCTGGTTCCACAAGTACTGTACTTTCAATCTCCGTTCACTAAAAATCAGCACCATCTTGATTTAATTTTGTTTGGAATAGCCACTCAATCCGCTTTGGTAGCCACACTGTGGCATCAGCGTTGACATCTATGTCAAGTTCATGGCAACATCCATGGCAAAGAATGAGTTCTATTGCAAAGGCACTACTTCACCAAAGAAAACCGTGAATTTTACCTAATAAAGAAACCCTAAAAATATTCAAACAATGTCCTTCCTGCTGCATAAATGAAATATGCAGTAAGGACCTTGTGTAAACATCATTATTCTGCACTGGGCAGTTTGATCTCAGTCACATCTCTCCTGGCTTGTGCCATTCATGAAGTGCTTGAGGTCAAAACTACCCTTATGCACAGATAAATTATATATCACACAGTTCCCCACCGCATGTCCCTTATGTATATATGTGTGTGTGCGTATGTGTGTGTGTGTGTGTGTGTATATATATATATATATATATATATATACACAGTATATATATCTATATATAGATATATATATATATATATATATACAGTATAGATAAATAGATAGATATAGAGGCCTCGAGTGAAGATAAATATGATATCTTCACTCAGGCCATGTCATGTTCTGTTTATACAACATGTTTTTTGGGGATTAAAAAATTATGTGAGTGATACTGCCATTTTTAGACTGTAATTTAGTTTAATTACTTTCACTTTTGTTTTTAAAATTGTAGCATGAGTGAATTCTAGTACTGGTTACTGAGCTGCTGGCATATACTGTATTTAAAATGAGACACGATTTGTGCAAATAGTGGGAAAATGTATTTTTCTTTATATTGAAACTTATCTGGTTGATCCTGTCAAGTACATCTGGCCTCAATCATTCTGACCGACTTGAATCATTCTGTCCAAAAGTTCCACTACTGTATATATGTAGCATGACCGAGCACTGTGACAGTCCTGAGATGCTGACATAAATTCAGAAGAAATATGGCACCCTATGTTTACATAGTGAAAACATTATCTGATTTTTTAGTGTATCTTTAGTTTGGTTGTAAGAAAGGGAGAGCTTGTGCTGTGCAGAGAGAGTGAGTGAGGAGCTTCTGAAGTGAGGCGGAGACTGAATGAGTGTTACTATAGCAAGACACACTCATGCTGCAATCTCGATGAAACTGCTCACCGCCTCCCTGTCCACAGTGCACGCTGTCTAATTTTCTTACAAGCATACTAAGGATACACAAAAGATAAGAGAGATTTTAAGAGTATGTAAACATGACGTGTGTATTTTATTTTTGAATTTGTGTCAGGATATCCTAGCGCCTGGTCGCTCAAAATATACACAGTAGTGGAACCATTTGGGCAAAATGATTGAAGTCAGCAGAATGATTTGGGGGCAGAATGAACAGAACAGGTTTAAACAACTAAATGTTATGATTCAAAAGAGATTTTGTTATTATTTGTTTAATGTATGTGAGCACATTAGTAACCTATACTAATAAGGTGCGGTCACGGTGCATTTAGTACAAAAGAAAAGTCGTTTAACAGAATGGCAGTGTAAAGCTGCCAGTATCAGTTTCAGTATGACGTATAGGAGTGTGGAGATATCAGAATGACGTATAGGAACATGGAGATATCAATGATATCTTCACTGGCTGATTTAGATATCACTTGCTATTCTTGAATTTATCTTACAATACATGTATGTGCTTTTATAAATATCAGCAATGTATTTGAGCAGTTTGACTCTACCTATGTACAGTGTGTTTTCCACCTTTTCTCTTTGTTTATAAAGTATTACTATATTGCCTACTTTCTTCATCCTGTTTTTTTCTCTGTGTTTCACATTCAAAACATAAAATGTTTTTCATGGAATGTTTACCATGGAATACAGGGATTCAAAATTCTGCTCTGTTCCACTGGTAGAATGTTATTCTCTAACATACAGTACTATACACACACAGACAACAAAGGCCTGTTTTAGAGCCAGAGACTCAAATATCTCACTGTTTATGCAAGCAGAAGAGTTCCCTGATGAGCAAGGAAAGACAGAAGGGGAGTTTTCACTGTTAGTAAAGAAACAGTTGTAATGGAAACAATAAACAATACTTAATGTTTCTAATGTGTTTATGTGTATAAGGAGAGTGTGATGATCAGGAAACAACATTTAATTAAATTGTTTTATATTTTATTTAGGTAGTTTTATTTTTAGGGCCCAGTTGAAGGTTTTACAATGTAAAGGTAGCAGCCATGTTTGTGATGGAAAAGACCAGTGCTGGTTGCAGGGGACTGATGCAAGATAGTTCTGGCTGTAGGAGGACTGATTTGCTTATTGTGTGATGTGGTTTAAGACCAGGATGACTGTGCATATAAAAGAGATTTAATGTACAATCAGCTGATGTCTCTTGGCCAATGAGATTTCTAGATTTTTCTTGCCATTTTACACACACACACACATATACACACACATATATATATATATATATATATATATATATATATATGTGCGTGTGTGTGTGTGTATCTATCTATAGATATCCTTTGTAAAAACCGTTAATGCACCAATTACAGTTCAATTAAAAGCAACAACAGTAGGAAATGTAGTGTCTGGTTTCCCAACCTATCATCCCACCCACTCTGCAAGCAGCAAAAGGAAAAATCATTACATTTTACCTCTCTGAATCTTGCAAATTAGGCATGGGGGAATTGCATGGGATTGTCAACCTGATGCTCACCCCATTCCATTAGTAAAGAAGCTGAGATGTTCATACTATATAAGAAGAGGTGAGCATTAGGGTTGACAACCCAAAGAAACACCCCAGGTCTGATTGCAAAGACTCAGGAAGGTGAAACTGTATTAATTTTTCCTTTTGCTGCCTGCAGGGTAGAGTGGGGTGTTATGGTTGGGAACCCTAACACCACATTTCCCTGCTGTTGTTGCTTTAATCTGAACTCTAACTGGTGCGTTAACTAAGTTTTCTGCCTAAAAATGTCCTTACTTTTGAGATAGTATAATCATATCCTCATTCATGCAGATCCTTTCTGCATGAACATATTCATTGCCGGTGAAAGCACAGGACACTCCAGGCCCTGCACTTCCATCCCTCCATAGATGCTAACATCACGTTGGTGTGGAAGTGCAGTGCCTTCTGAGCCCTGCACTTGTATTTCTCCAAAAAAGCTATTTATTTGCTTGGCTATATGGCTTGTTAAATTTCCAATGTTATCTTATGGGAATTTTCATTAAAAAAATTTTTATATGGCCCCCAAATGTTTTTTTGGGGTATTATGTGTTATGTTTGTAGTACTCATGAAGACCTTTGTTTTGATAAATAAATTGCCCCTTAAATGCAAATATTGAAGGAATTATTGTTTGTTGAAGCTGAAATGTGGAATAAAAACTATGAAGGGATCCTTTTCATATGAACAAAAACACCTCACAAAAAGGATCCTTCATACAAAAAGATTCTGTAAAAATTTAAGTCCAAATTCTTTTTCATATGAAGGAATCCTTTTTGTATGTATGAAAAAGCTAAAGAAAAGGATTCCTATATGAAAAGAATTTGGACTTAGTTTTTCTTTCAGATTCTTTTTTGTATGACAGAATCCTTTTTAGTAAGGTTGTTTCATCCATGCAAAAAATAATCTGAAAAAGCAGAAGTCCAAATTATTTTTCATATTAAGCTTCTTTGTATGACCTAATTTCTTTTTTATATGGCCATTGGAAAAAGAAAACTGAGTCACAAAAATTAAAATAGTGTACCTATCGTAAGTCTTGATCTTCTTGGATGAAGTCTCCACCATTCATTTACACTGATGGGACTCTGCGGAGGCATCAGGACTAGTGGAGGCCAAAAATCTTCAGCAAGGCCGGGCGCGAGTAGGACCGCACATGTGTGGCACCATGAGACAGGCTCATGCTGTAAGGCTACCCCAGCACCAACCCTCCAACACGCCTCAGTATCTTTTTCCCCAAGGAGGTGCAGCATAAACTAACCTAGAAAACTAACCTATAGTCGGACATAAGTTAGTCCGAATAACCCATATAAGAAGGGTCAAAACAACAGAGTCTTCACAGCCCAACCATCGAGGGAGTGAAGACCGAAAAACAGATCAGTGAACTCAGGGATGGAGGGTGGGCATGTGAATGAGTGGTGGAGACTTGGTCCAAGAAGATCAAGAATTATTGTAGGTATGTAATTTTCATATCTTCCTGGACATAAAGTCTCCACCAGTCATTTACACTTATGGGAGAGTACCAAGCTAAAATAATCCCTGAGAATGGTGGCAGGAGAGAGAGGAGCTCACTCAGGACAGAAGTCCATTAAGGACTGTCCTGCCAAACGATGGATGCTGTCTGGCATGGACATCCAAAGCGTAGTGCTTCACAAAGGTGTGCACTGAGCTCCAAGTAGCCTCATTGTAGATGTCTGCAAAGGGCACGTTCTAATTTCTGTCAGAGATGCCAGAACTGCTCTGGTAGAGTGGGCATATACCTGCCTTCCAACTAACCTGTGCCATGGAATAGCATTGGCGGAGACATGCCACCAGCCATGCCGAAATACACCTGATAGCAACAGGCTGACCCAGCCCATTCTGAATAGAGACAAAGAGTTGCTTTGACTTACGGATCTCTTTGTTCTGCTGATGTATAACCAAACACTCTTTTAACATCCAGAGAATGTAGAGTACGTTCTCCTTCATTCTGGAAGTTCACGAAGGAGTCAGAAGAACCAAGGGCTAGTTCAGATTGAATTCTGAGACTATTTTGGGAAAAACTTAGGGTGAGTTCTGAGAACCACCTTGTCTGTATGAAATACTGTATACCTCGCATATATTTCAGGCGCTCTATGTTGGAGGTAATAGCTATGAGAAAGCAGTCTTCAGGTCAGGATCTTCAGCTTACATGTTACAAAAGGCTCAAAGGTTTATGGGTGAGCATGTCTAGCACAAGGTTAATATCCCAAATGGCTACCGGTCTCCTGACTGGTGGTCTAGTGTGGAGTATACCTTTGAGGAACCTTTAAACCAAAGGTAATTGAGCCAGGGATATAGAGTGTATAGGCTTGTGATAAGCTGAAATCACACAGAGATGGACCTTCACAGTTGAGTATTGTAGCCCTGTATTTGACAGATCTAGCAGATACTCCAGGACTTTGTTAGGTGGGCAAGAAAAGGGATCCAGGAAGGACTTTACACACAAGATGGAGAAACGTTTCAACTTTGCGTGTACATTTTCCTAGCAGACAGCTTGGTGCGCTGAGAGAATGTCTGATACTCTACGTGAGACATCAAATCTGCTCACTTCTATCTCCCAGGAGCTGTGCACGGAGATGAAGGATCTCAGGTTGGGATGGACCACTGGGCCCTGGGTCAGCAGGTCCAAATGAAGTGGTAGCTGCCTTAGTGGAGTTTATGACAATCTGCTGATCAATGGAAACCAAATCTGACAAGGCCAGAATGGGGCAACAAGGATCATTCTGCCCCTGTGCCTCCAGCTTGAGCAGCACCCTCTGAACTAAGGGAAGAGGAAATGCATACAGAAAGCATCTTGTCCACCGCAGTCTGAATGCATCCTGACAGAAAATGCCAGGTTCTGGATTTCTGGAGCAGAATAGAGGCAGTTTTGTGTTGAGCAGGGATGCAAAAGGTCCAGATCCAGTGTGCGCCACTCTTTGAAGAAGCGACTGCACAGCATTTGCATCAAGAGACTACTCATGAAGGTCTGCTTCCATTCTGCTGAGGTGATCAGCCAGATTGTTTTGGACTCTGGGCAGGTAAACTGCTTTCATCAGGGCTTCGTGCTCTGAGCACCATTCCCACACTCTCATTGCTTCCCTGCACATGGGGTAAGAGTGTACCCTGCCCTGTTTGTTGATGTAGTACATCATCACTTTGTTGACTATCTGAAGGAGAATTGTTTTGTGACAGAGGATGTCCTTCAGGGCTTGGATAGTGTACAGGACAGCTCTCATTTCCAGAACATTTATGTGGAGTTGAGACTCATCCTGATTCCACAGACCCTGGGTGTGGAGAACCTGAAAGTGGGCTCCCAAGCTGACTAGAGATGCATCTGTGGTGATGGTGAGCTGTGTCTCCAGTGGGGCAAAGGGAAAGCAGAGGCTTGGCAGAGAACACCAGGAGGAAGGAGTGCTGTGTGACTGGACTTCTCTGCTGGGACTAAAGAAGTAAAACACTTCTACTGGGACCTTCAATTTAGGGTAAAAACACAATGAAAAAAATTTTAGTGTGTTTGTCTGAGTTAGCTGAAGTGAATGGTTATCTGAGCAGTTATTTCAGATAACTGGGCAGTTATCTAGGTGTAAATCTCAGGTGGCTGAAGGGTTGTTATTCTGTGCAATTTAATTACATGTAGAAAGATCTATTAAGTAGGGGTGGCTTAGCTAGAAGGGAGCTAGATTTAAACACTGCCCTACATAGATTCTGTCAGAGGTTTGGCAGAGAACACCAGGAGGAAGGAGTGCTGTGTGACTGACTTCTACTGTGACTAAAGAAGTAGAACTCTTCTACTGGGACCTTAAATTTAGGGTGAGAAACACAAACAAAAAAAGTTAGTGAGTTTGCATGAGTTAGCTGAAATTAATGGTTATCTGAGCAGTTATCTCAGATAACTGAGCAATTATCTAGTGTAAATCTCAGGTGGCTGAAGGGGATTGTTATCTGCAATTTAATTACATCTAGAAAGATCTATTAAGTAGGGGTGTGGCTTAGCTAGAAGGAAGCCTGATTTAAACACTGCCCTAGATAGATTCTGCCAAAGGCTTGGCAGAGAACACCAGGAGGAAGGAGTGCTATGTGACTGGATTTCTCTACTGGGACTATATTGCCCTCCTTCCCTCCCTCCACCCTCCCACCCAAAGCTAGTTTTACTATCATAGGCACAGGACTTGACTGACAACAGAAACTTCCTGTTTGGGAGCAGGAAGTGAGTGATTACAGAGCCACCAAAGACTCACCATCCTAGAAGGGCAAGAGTAGCTGTCCGGCCCCCTAGCTGCTGGAGGTCTGCCTCTGAGCAAGTAAGGGGTCTACTGTGAAATATAGGATCTTCTTGTCTCAGAACAGGATGATCAGGAGCTAAAGAGCACAGAGGCAGTAAGTAAGCAGGGAGAGAAGAAAGAAAAAACAGAGTAAAGAGTTAAGATTCCAAACTACAGTGAAGGGGCCAGAAGTAAGACATGTTGGGAGTGGTGCAGTGCAGTGGCTGTGGAGCAGCAGTCTTCCGGGAGCGTTCTGAGGATGCAGTGTCATCCCATCTGCAGGCATCTCTCTGGGCTGAGGGAGGAGGTTGCTCATCTCCAGGCTGAGTTGGCCAGGATTTGTGGGACCTGCTCTTCCATCCAGGAACCACCAGGGCCACTGCTGTTGCCTCAGAGATTGCCAAGAAAGAGGAGCGTTTGGACATCAGTGGACTCAGGAAGGGTGAGGGTGGTGAACAGAGGCACATCCCTCCAGTTGTACCTCTCCAAAATTCCTATGCCATTCTGGCAAAGTGTGGTTCCACTATGGATGCACCTGCAGTGGAGACCAAGGAGGATGATGGGAACCTCCACAAGGAGACCCACAGGAGGGTGGCATGGGACCCCACAGGGAAAGAAACAACTCCTGGTAGGGGACTCCATTGTTAGGAAGGTAGAACTGGGGAGGAAGGGAGAGGGTAAGGTGCCTGCCTGGCACCATGGCTTGAGGGACAGGCGCGAATCCTCAGGATCGCCAGAGTAGCTGCACAGGGAGGGAGCTGGATGCCACTGTCCACCTAGGGACAAATGACCTGGCTAAGAAAGGATTAGATCAGTGCACAAAGAGTTTGTAGAGTTGGGGAGGGGCCTTAGACAAGTAGCACGCATGGTAACCTTCTCGGAGGTGCTGCCTGTCTAGGGCGAGATGAGGTTAGGTTGCTCCACACCATGGTTTTCAATCAGTGGTTGGAAAACTGGTGCAGAGCTCAGGGATTTGGCTTCACTGGGGACTGGGGGTCCACCTGGAGTGATGCAGGCCTATATTGGCATGATGAGCTGCATCTGTCCAGGAGGGAAACCAGGATCCTAGATGATAGGTTTAATTGCTTCATTGGCAAGCATTTAAACTAGCCAAGGGGAGGCACTGAAAGGGAACAGGGAAATCCTAGCCTCCAAAAAGTCAGGGTAGTAAGCTGAGGTAAACACCAAGATAGAGATGTTGATAGGAAACGGGCAGGGTAAATGGAGAAAGTGACAAAGGCCATAAGGACAGGGAGGGCAAAAGGAGTAAAGCCATCAGGAAATGGAGGTAATGAGTACCAGTACCCGTAGTTCGGGCAACAAGCTCCTGAACTGGTGGCCTTGATGGAAGAGGGATACCTGGCTATCGTAGCAGTCACAGAAACATGGTACGCAGATAACCATGACTGGGATGTTAACATACCAGGGTACATAACCTACAGGAGAGACAGGGAGGGGAGAAGAGGGGAGGAGTAGCCTCAATGTAAAGGAAGGATAAAGGTAGCTGAACAAACGAGTAAACAGGGAGGAGAGGAGAGGAGAGGAGGCACTGTGGATCACGTTAGAGACTGGAAATGGCACCACATTCTGCACAGGGTTGTATACAGACCCCATGTCAGGGGAGGGAATGGACAAGGATATGATAGAAGGCATTCTTAGGATGGCAGAGAAGGGAGATACTGTTGATGGGAGACCTGAATATACCAGATATTGACTGGAGCACATTTGCTGCAGCCACATCCAAGAGCAGGGTTATTCTCGATGCGTTACAGATGGCATGCCTCAGACAGCTAGTTTCAGAATCCACTCATGAGGGAGCAATCTTAGACCTCATACTCTCAAATGGGGACAGTGAGAGGATCTCAGATCTAGAAGGGGTTGCCATGTGGGAACAAGTGACCATTAAACAGTGTGGTTCACGATAAACTCAGCTAAAGAGTCAAGCTATACAAAAGTGAGGGTACTGGACTTCAGGAGGGCTGACTTTGGCAAGATGGGAGAGTGCCTTAGAAAAGCACTAGCAAACAGGTTAGAGGTCAGGGTTAAGGGGCAACAGACTTCTAGGAAAACATAAAGTAAACTACAAGCTCAAATGGGCAGACTGGGTGGGCCATAGGCCCTATCTGCCGACACTGCCTATATGTATCTATGTATCTATGTAAGGAGGGTGGAGCAACAATGGAGAAACATCAAAACTGCCATCACAGAGGCAACAAGCCTTTGTATGAAGCAAATAAACAAATCAAAATGAAAGAAAAGCCACTATAGTTCTCAAAAGAGGTGGCGGGTAGAGTCAGGGAGAAAAAGATAGCATTCAGGAAGTATAACTAAACACAGAAGGAGCAGGACAGAGAGCCACCAGTTAAGGCAGAAGGTAGCAGAGAGGGAACTCAGAATAGCAAAGGCCCAAACTGAGGAAAAGATAGCCAACTCTGTTAAGAAGGGGATAAACCTTTATAGGTACATCAGGAAGCGAGAAAGACAAAGGGAGGGATAGTGAGGCTGAATAGAATGGATGGTGGGTGGGCAGAGAGGACAGTGAAAAGGCAGGGATACTGAACGAATATTTCTGCTCAGTATTCACAAAGAGGAGGAAGGGAGGTGCCTAATCCAATTTGCAGAAGCACTCTTGATAGGGGTCGATCCCAGTCCTTTCACAGAAGAAAGGATTCTGAAAGAACTCCTAAAACTGAAGGTGGACAAAGTAATGGGTCCTGATGGAATTCACCCCAGAATTCTAAAAGAATTAAGGGAGAACTAGTGAAACCACTGATTATCCTTTTAACAAATCATGGGAGGATGGGTGGTACTTAAGGACTGGAGGAAGGCGATGTGATTCCCTTCACAAAAGTGAGACCAAGACAGAGGCAGGAAACTACAGACCTGTCACTTTGACCTCTGTGGTAGGGAAAGTAATGGAATCACTTCTGAAGGAAGAATTGAGTACCTAGAGGCCAGTGGGGCACAGGACCCAAGGCAGCATGGGTTCACAGTGGGAAGGTCATGTCGACGAATCTGATTTCTTTGACTGGGTGACCAAAGTAGTAGACCAGGGAGGGGCTGTGGACATGGCCTACCTAGAGTTTAGCAAGGCATTTGACACAGTTCCACACAAAAGATTAATAGTCAAATTAACCAGCCTGGGAGGGGTCCTAGGTGGTAGCCTAGGTAAACAACTGGCTGGACAACAGGACACAGAAGGTAACTGTAAAGGAGTCCACTCTGAAGAAAGAGGGGTTACTAGTGGGTATCGCAGGGTTCAGTACTAGGCCCAGACCTTTTAATGTCTTTATAAGTGACGTTGCAGAGGGACTGAAGGAAAAGTATGCCTCTTTGCAGATGTCACAAAGATCTGCAACAGGGTTGATACACAAGGAGGCATGGAAAAGATGAGAAGGGACTTGGCAAGGTTGGAGAAATGGTTAGAAGTATGGCAGCTTGGATTCAATGCAAAGAAGTGCAAATAATGCACCTGGGAAACAAAAACCCAGGGAAGATTACATTGTTGGGGGGTAGTAACAACAACAAAATGGAAAGGGACCTGGGGTAATCATATCAGATGACCTTAAGGTTAGCAAACAATGTAAGAAGGCAGTAGGAAGGGCTAGGGTATACTGGGATGTATAGGGAGAGGCATCACCAGCAGAAAACAGGAAGTTGTTATCCTTCTGTACAGACAGCTGGTGAGGCCCCATCTGGAGTACTGACGTCCAGTTCTGGAGATGCCATCTCCACAAGGACATAGACAGGATAGAAGCAGTCCAGAGGAGGGCAACTAAAATGGTGCAGGGTCTGCAAGAGAAGCCATATGAGGAGAGACTAAAAGAGCTTAATATGTATACCCTTCCAGGAAAGGAGGGAGAAGGGGGACATGATAGAAACTTTTAAGTACCTCAGTGGAATCAACAAAGTCCAAGAGGGTAGCATCTTTCAGAAAAAAATGTGCAAGAACTAGGGACACAATTTAAAGATGGGAGGGGCAGTTCAGGGGCAATGTGAGGAAGTATTTTTTCACAGAGAGGGTGGTGGAACATGGAACAACCTTCCTGAGGAGGTTGTGGGGTCTAAAACTATGTTACAATTCAAGAATACATGGGACAGACATAAGGCAATTCTTGGGGGTAAGAAGAAATAGGCTGTTGATTAACTAGGATCTGTAGCTTATCCTGTAGGTAGGGAAATTGGCAGACTAGGTGGGCCAAGTGGTCCTTATCTACCATCAAAGTCTATGTTTCTGTGTTTCTATGAAGCAAGTTGTCCTCTTGAGTCTACCAGGTGAATGACCGCTTTAGTGGTTCCGTCATCTTGATGTGAAAGGACTGTGGATGTGTGGTGGGGATCACTGAGTACTGAGCATCCACTGAGTGGTCCTCATGTAAAGATGAGCCTAGGGCACTGTGAACACTGATGACGCCATGAGACACAGCATTCGCTGCATAAAGAGAGCCTGGACTGAGTCGTTCTTCTTGATGAAGTGAGTCATCTGGAGGATGTAATTTCTCCTGTCCTCTGGAAGGAAGGCTCTTGTCTGAAGGTGTCCAGGAGAGCTCCTATGAAGAGGAGTTGCTGGGAGGGCTGTAGCTGTGATTTTCCCAGATTCAACAGAACTCCCATGGATGTGAGGAATTTGGAAGCTGTGGCCACAGCTTCGTGTGTCCCTTGTCTGGATGAGCTTGCTAGAAGCCAGTCGCTTAAATATGGGAACAACTTGAATTCGAGTTTCTGAGGTGTGCTGTGAGTGCTGCAAAGCACTTTTGTAAAGACTTGAGGCACCGAGGATAGCCCAAAGAGCAGGACTCTGAATTGGTGGTGCTGACCCAGAGCTACAAATTGGAGATACTTTTGGTGATTTGGATACAGGGAACATGTTGGTAGGTGTCCTGCATGTCCAGAGAGGCCAGCCAATCATTTTGATGAATCAGAGTTAGAAGAGTATCGAGTGATATCATCTTGAACTTCTCCTTGTAAAGGAATCTGTGTAATTTCCATAGGTCTAGAATCGGGCGCATACCGCCTGTTTTCTTTGGAACTAGGAAGTAATGGGAGTAGAAATCTGTGTTCCTTTGATCCTGCAAAACTATTTCTACTGCCCTGTTGTTCAGAAGGCCTTGAATTTCGGAAGTGAGGAGGTCTGACTGAGAGATTGATAGCTAGCCTGTGCTGTCTTTTGGATGGATGATCCAGAGGGTTTCCAACAAATTTAGAGAGTAACCCTCACGAATTATTCTGAGAACCCATTTGTCTGATGTGACTAACCTCCACTAGTTGTAAAACTGAGTCAGACACCCCCTACTGTCGAAGAAAAGTCCCCTCGGACAGCTGAGGTGGGACTTGGGCTGGAATCTCAGAGGGTGGCACTAGGCACCTTGGGCGCTGTGCCTTCTGCTGCATTTTCTTTGTGGCTGGGGGCTTGATTCTTGTTGAAACCCCTTCTGACTATGTCATGAAAGGACTGGCAGTTATGAAACTGCCAGCAGTTTCCTCCTCATTGAAGGGCAGCAAGGGCCGGTCTGGCAGTCTTAATGGCAGTCCTAGTTTTCTGTGTGGCCTCCAGTGCCTGCTCCACCTGTGAGCCAAACAGATAAACTCCATCAAATGGTAAATTTATGACTCTTTGTTGAGCATCATTTGTAAACCCAAAGGTCCGTAACCATGAGTGGTGTCAGGTGCAAATCTCTGCTGCTGCTGCACTAGAGCCAGTGTCAAAGGCACCCATAGTAGCCTTAAGCTGCTGATTATTGGACTTAATGCCTCGGTAATGGTCTGAAGAAGCTCTGAAGTAGCATCTGACTCTGGAAGAGCTTCGACCAAGGTTTCAGTGCATGCCAGAGGGTATACTCATATTGAGCACTATGCACTAATAGTGCGGAGGTATGTGGAAAATGTGTTACCTCGCTTGCTCCCCTGTACCGCGAACAGGTGCATACCAGCGGTATTCATGACCGCCAGACACCTGTCTGTGGCCCCACCTACCCGGGCGCACACAGGACTCTGCAGGGCAGCCAGGGCGGAGTCGTGGGGCTGGCCGGGCAGCCAGTCGGTTGCCCGGACCGGGACCCACACTGGATCCCTTGCGCACCCCACGGATGACCGATGGCCGCATCTGTGGCAGGTGAGGGATGGCAATGCTGCTGCCCTCCATCGGCACCGATCAGTGCAGTGGGATGGGTGGGGCATGCCACCGGACAGTGGGGAGTCGGGGACCAGCACCACCACCAGCAGGGGGGCACCGCTATGCAGCTGGGGCAGTCCTGGTGCCTGCGCTCCATGCCCTGTGAAGCGGTAAGGGTGCTATGGGTTGGGGGTTGCCAAATGCACCACTGTGTGCTGGGGCAGGTGGGTGACTTCCAGCATCCCGGACCTGCGACCATAGAGGGTAGGTGGGCTGTTTGCCCTGTCCAACAAGGTGTGCACGGGTTCATTAGAGGGTTTGACAGCAGGGTCCTCAGTGGTGTACCCTGCACCCTACACACCCCGTGGCCAGCACTACATGCCATCGCATAGCAAGCACATAGGTGTCGGGCCACCCTTGCCCATCCCTAGCGCATTGCTCCTCACACAGCTGGGGGATTGGTGCATATGTACTGCACACTCCTCCTTGCATCTTGGCGTAGGGGTGCAGTGGCTATGTGCCCCAGATATGTGCTGCCAGAGCCACTCCGCACCCTTTGTGCATTGTGTCCATTGTGAGCAGTAGCCCTGGTAGCTAGCAATATGTATTCCGAGGGTAGCAGCGTGAAGACTCGCTGTCCTAAAGTGTCAGTCTTATGGAATTCGTTATTTACCAGACAAGCTGTAGATTCCTGAGGGAGTACAGCTTTGTCATTTTCTGCCAAGACCACAATGGCATCCGCCAAAGGCTGGAGAGGCCAGGACTGGTCGATCCTTAGGGAAGCATACTCCGATCTATGGACTTGGCCACTGAAGGAATGAGCCCTAGATTATCCCACACCATCTGTGAGAGAGTCTCAAAGAGGGCTGTACCGGAGGAGTCAATTACACAGGGATTTCGAGCATGCAGATATTGAAGGCGAATAACTTCTGTGGATCAACCTCTGAAGTCTGGAGAGAGGGTGGGATTCATGTTTTCAGTAGAGGTTTAATCAAATCAAATCAATTTTATTTGTAAAAATGCCTTTCTAAAACCAAGGCACCTGTACAATAAAATATATAAAATAAAATAAATTGTTATAAAACAAAACAAACACTTAAATTACAACAGAATACAGTACAATAGCAGCATAATAGCAGCAGCATTAATCCCTAAATGCCATGCCAAAAGATGAGTCTTTAAAGCATTTTAAAACTCTGGGCCGGTTGGGCAATCCTACCCGATGAGGTAGAGAATTCACAGGACGGGCAGCAAAGCTAAATGCCCTTGCTCCAGATGTTTGCAAACGAACCCTGGAATTCTCAGCAATCCTCATCGGTGGATCGGAGGACAGAGGGACAGTAGGGACAAGGAGATCTTTCAGGTAACCCAGTTCCAGGTCGTGTAGGGCCTTATAGGTTAGCAAAGCAACCTTGAAGGTGATCCGCCACTGTATCGGCAGCCAATGCAGACCACGGAGCACAGGCATCATACAACTGGCTCTTGAGGCACCAGTCAATAGCCTGGCTGCGCGATCTGCACCAGCTGCAAGCGGCGGATATCAACCCTGGCAGCCCTAGGTAAAGGGCATTGCAGTAGTCAAGGTGGGAGGTAACGAAGGCTTGAACCAACGTTGGCAGATCATTGGGAGGAGCCAGGTGTTTCACCTGGGTGATATTTCTAAGATGGTAAAAGAAGTTTTAACAACTACTGACACCTCTAACTTTAGGGTCAAACAGTCATCAGGCAACGCCAGGTTCCGCACCCGGTCTGAGGTAGCTAGCTGGACACCTCCAAGCCATAAACCCAAGGAGAACCTGCCAACATACCTGCCTCGTGACGACCGGGTCCACAACCAACACCTCAGTTTTTCAGGGTTCAACGTTAGCCAGCTCACATTCATCCAGGCCTGAATTTCGCCAGATAGCTCTTAAGCACCAAGACAGCATCATCTCATTGGTACAAAGACATGTATAGCTGAGTATCATCTGCATAATAGTGAAAACTCAAGCCATACCATCTAATAATCACTCCCAATGGCAGCATATACACTGCAAACAACATGGGCACTAAAATGGATCCTTGTGGGACCCACAGGATAGGGGAATGGAGCTGAGGTACAAACCCCAGACACCACTCTCTGAGTCCTACCCATGAGGAAAGATCGAAACCATCTGAGGAAAACTCCTGAGTCCACAGATAAGCTGCAGGCAATCCAACAGCACACCGTGGTCCACAGTATCAAATACTGCAGAGAGATCAAGAAGGACCAAGATGGAGCGAGTCCTTCAATCTCCAGCTATCAGGAGGACATTTAGTACCCGAACAAGAGCCATCTCGGTACTATGTCTCTTCCTGAAACCAGACTGGAGAGAATCATAGATATTGTGGCTCGTCAAATGGTCCTCCAGCTGTAATGCCACCACCTTCTCAATAACCTCACCCAAAAGGAAGGTTAGAGACCAGCCTGTAGCTTGCTAGACAGTCGGGATCCAAGGAAGACTTCTTAAGAAGGTCTGAACCACAGCCTCCTTGAGGGAATCTGGAAGGATTCCCTCTCCAAGATAATCAGACTATCTCAGCAAGGACCATGCTGATGACATCAACACAGCCAACAAGCAAGCACATGGGGCCCGGATCCAAACTACAGTTGGTAGGACGTATGACTGGATAACCATCACAATATCACTGATTGTGGGCGGTCAAAGTCGTACCACACAACCGGAGTCCGACATCTCCTGCCGACCACTGCTACCCCTTGAGAAAGGTCAGGCAGATGTCGGACCTGATCATGGCAACCTTATCTGCAAAGAATCGAGCAATCTCCTCACACTGCTCTTGAGAAAAGCACTTGGGCTGAAGACAGAGTGGATTGCACAGTCTGTCCACAGTCCAGAAGAGATGAGCTGGTTGATTCTGCGTGGCAGCAATTTCCCTGGACAGGAATGCTGCTTTCTTATGGGAAATTGTTGATTGATAGACCAAATAATGGTCCATAAAACTAAGCCTGTCACACACCATGCCAGACCTCCGCCGTTGCCTCTCTAGCCTTCGTCCAACTCTCCTCAACTCCCTCAGAGTCTCATCAAACCATGGAGACCTGGAGCAAAGGAAGTGGATGGACATGAACAGAGCAATGGAATCCAGGGCCTCTGTCACCGCTTTATTATAAGGAGTACAAGATCTCCTGGATCCAAGCATTCCCTTGGCATAGCCGATAGGTCCAGCACCGCCATCAGACCATCAGGATACCCCTCAAAATGCGTGATTGGACCATCTCCATAGGGGCAGGCCTCTTAGGGGGTCTCAAACTGAAACTGATGGTATGATGGTCAGACCACCCGACTGGTTCTACTACCAAGTTGGATATCTCCATCCCCAGGAGAAACACCAAGTTCAATGAATCACCACCAATGTGGGTCGAGGCGGAAACAACCTGTGTGAGGCCCAGTGAACTCATTAACTGGAAATCTTGTCCAAACTGCTAGAGTTCATCGTCGACCCAGGCATTGAAATCCCCAGGATCAGCCATCTGTGGGGTCCCAATGTCAGGTCAACAATGAAGTCCGTGACTTCCAAGGAAAACATTCCCATCTCCTGGTGGACAGTAAATGAGAAGAATCCTGCACCCACACCCTCACCCATGATACATTCAAAGGAGCTGGTGGCTCCCACTGGAACTTCTATCAGGTTCAGTTCTGATTTAAAACAAAGGCCACACCCCGCCCCTACGATCGGTCCTCAGCGGTGTATCACCGAGTACCGGGTGGAACCGCTGCAGCAAAACAGGACCAGCATTTCCATCCCACCAGGTCTCGGTAATGCAAGCCAGGTCAGTTGAATTAACAAGATCCCCAATTATGGCGGTCTTGTTTTTAATGGACCTGGCACTGCATAACACCGCCTAAGTCCGATGAGCAGCCAAGGAAGACAGAGTTTCTGTCTGCAATAAGCAGAGCCCTTGGGTATGGGAACCAGATAGGAGAACCCTTTCCTGGACCCATTTCGTCCCCAGGGCGCCTCCTTGTCCCTACGATCCCAATCTGCCCACTCTTCCATTCCCCAACAGGCAGAGTCCCCACCCTTATCCTTCTTACTATTCCCAATGCGCAACACCATCTGTACATCTCCGGAGACAGAGGGGCAATAAAAAGGGCTTAAGATTCCTCAGCCTGAGGGGAATAATGCCCAACTCGCCAACATACCTGGCCAGCACATTTCTAAAACAAATACCCAAACCAAATAATATATAAACTTCCAAACACAACACAATCTATAACAAATACAACCCCAAAAAAAAAAAACAACAGAGTCAGCTATCTAAAATAGAGCACAAAGGTTTCAGGTAGCAGCAAAGTAAAATGATCCAGAAGCAGCAGTTTATCTCTTTCTAGGAGCCCCACCTCCCAAAAGATCAAAAAAAACAAATAGATTTTCCCAGACACTACCTCTCACAATTGTCAGGGTGAAATCATTAAATGATAAAAGACTTTTGACACTCTCACTGTCCAAAGTCCCAGTTTTAGGCTCTCTCACTACCCATGATAATAATAATAATCTGGCCAAAACAATGAGTAAATGAAGAGAAAGGAAACCAGGTTGTAGTACAATCATCCAATTCAATTAATATTAAGCTCCAGGTCCTCCAGATTCAATTCAGTCAGGAACCTTCAGCCTTCTAAGCCCAGATATAATTATAACAGCCTGGGCCTACGACATGCTCCATGATAGTCCTCCTCCTCCCTCCCCTATCACCAGTGACTCGACACCTTAACTCTCCTTAAACACAGCCCACTGCTGAATCCCCAGAGAGCTTAGGATACTAGGTTCAGGGTCAACCTTCAAGTAAAACCCTGAACCCAACCCCACTAGCACCAGCAAGGAGAGAGAACAGGCCCTCAAATACTAGAACCAGCCACAGTCCAAGAAAAAGTCGAAACAATAACAACAATAACAAGCTCCACCAAAGGCCCCTTAGATCTCCACAATAGCCGGAGTCCCCAGAAGCAGTTCGGATAAACAAGGTGGTCCAGCTGTAAACCAAGTCCTGACCACATACACTCCAACACGCCTAACACCGATCCAGTGCCGCCTCTCGACAACAGTTCCAATGCAGAACGTGGAACATAGATGTAAAATGGACTCCTCATCAAGATCTCAAAGGAATGCTCCAAACAACAGGCTCAAACAGCCGGGCAGACAAAAAGGTTAAAGGACAGGTCCTCAGCCAAAGGTTCTGCTGAAGTAGAGGGCTTACTTTCCACTCCAAAGGAAGAATACTCATCAAAGTCGTCTCTAATCGTAGATCAGGATCAGGCTCAATATCATCTTCTACTAGCCCAGGAGGGATTGTATATAAAGAAAGGGAGGAAAGAGAGCAGGAGGAGTGCTTCCGAATTGGAGTCAAGAAACTCTGCACCGGTGGCGTAGGCACCCAGAGCAGTGCCAAGTGCAGCGCCAGACATGGTGCAGCAGATGGTGCTGGATGCAGTGCTAATCACGGGCGCTACTGGACACAGCACCGCCAAGACCAGAGTCGAAGGCGGCACCACAGCTAGCACCGCCGGGACCTCAACCAAAACTCTGGGGCATCCAAGGATGAAGATCTGAAACCTGAGAAGGAGAAGGAAGTACCTGTGCTGGCCTCTGCACCGCAGCCATGTGAGGGGAAAGCACAAGAGCATGATGTCAATGGCACCGAATGGTGTCATGCGACAAGGCTCCCCAACACCCTGCCCATGGGTTCAAAGCCTCTAGGCCGAAGGCCCCAGGACTGATTCTGCCGGCTTGGGAAATATGGACAGCCGCCAAACCTACTGCTCCACAAGAGCAGCCCAATGATGAAACTGCTCACAGAGGACCCCAGAGGGTGAGGAGGGACTACAGAGTGGGGATGCAGCCACCAGGAACAGAGGCCACAGGTGACCGTGATGGAGTCGGCCTAATGTCCCCTGTAACCGACGATCAGCGTGCAGACATACCAGAGGGTGACCTCGAGCAGTAATATTACTTATTCGACTGGTGGGATGAAGAAGAAGAACCTGAGGCCTAGTGGTGCTGGGTTTCTGACAAAAATCGGGAATAGGCCCACTTCTTTTGTGCTTTCAGTAGGACCACCCTTCCCCATGAGCACTGGACTGCGTAGTCAAACCCTCCTCTGTAGAGGTAGCGGCTCAGACCCAGCCCTGCTGGAGAAATACAGCTTCATGTGAAGTCTCCCAACTATCATTGGCCCTGTTCATGGTAGACTCTGTCGAAGGTGGGCTGAAGAAGACTTTTCAGTTCTTTCTTGCTTAACTAAATAATAACTAATAATATACTAAAACTTAATCAATACTGAATGACTAAGCTACTGTCATATAGGCGTGAAGATTTGACTCCTGGCGGTGGTGGCGTCATCGCAGGCGCACTCAGCAGTGAGAAAAAAGGAACTGGAGCAGTTGGAGGGTTGTTGAGGCAGCCTATATGGTGCAAGCCTGTTTCATGGCATCGCCTTCTGAAGATTTATGGCTCCCACTCAGTCCTAGCATCTTGAGCGTAGTCCCATCAGTGTGAATAAGTGGTGGAGACTTTTGTTCAGGAAGATAAGATTTTATAATGCATAAAAACACATACCAGAGTCCACCTAATTGGGATCACCATTGGCAAGATACATGTGTTGATGTCTCTGCAGGATGTAATTTTATGGGTTTACAGAATTTAAAAACAGAAACAAGATGGCAGCCATTAGAAGGAGAAATATTTTTCTTACTGAAAAGATTACCCTTATGAAAAGTTTTTTTTTTTCATATGGACTAAATTATTTTTTGTTCCAAGCAGCTACACCCCCAAAAAAAAAACAAAATGTCAAATTCTTATAACTTTGGAAAGAATTATATTTTTCACCAAACCAGCGAAAGGCACCACTGTGGCCAAGTCCTTCTACCTAGAACATTTCAGAGCAAAATTCATAACTGTCTGGACACTAGGTGATGACAAAAGGTGATGACAAAAAAAACTAACTTTTTCACTTTTTGCTATCTGGATCTCAGAATCTACACAGCCCAACCAAAGACGAAACTTGGCCTGTCAAGAGACCTTGCCACTAAGACCGCATATGCAAATTTCATACAAATCCATTGAACAGTTACAAAGCTATTAAAGTGCAAAGTTTGGGGTTTAACATAGAAACCCCTGCTCAATCCTAACTATAGTGGTGCAACAATGCCACTGTAATAGATATAGGTTTGTATGGCTGAAGATGAATGCATGGTTCACAGTTTTTTATTCTTGCATGGCAAAACAATTGATCCTGGGAAGAATGTATGCAGATAATCACTGGATGCACTACAACCTCTCATCTCCCTGTACTGTGGTTAAAATAAAATGAATAGTCTTAGAAACACAGAATCATAGAAGTTGCGCAGAAGGAGACCGTCTGGTCCATCTAGTCTGCCCATTGTTTTAGGTCTATTTTGATACTCTAGTTGCCCTTGGTGTAGGGGCTCCCTTGTGTCTAACCCATGTATTCTTGAATCCGCTACAGTATTAGCCCCCACAACTTCTTGGGGCAGACTGTTCCAGGCATCCACCACTCTTTCCGTGAAAAAATGTCTTGGCATTGGTGAGAACCTCCCTCCTCCTTGCAGCCTGTGGTCATGTTCCCTGGTCCTGCTGCCCTTCTTAAAGTGAAACAGTTAGTGTATCTGAACCTTTTGATGCCTTTTATGTATTTGAACGTCTTGATCATGTCCCTCTCTCCCTTCTCTGCTCCAGGGTACATGATCAGTCCTGCCAGTTTTCTCAAATAGGACATCTCCTGCAGTCCCTGGACCATTTATTTAGCTCTTCTCTGTACTATTTCCACCCAGTCTATATCCTTTCTGAGGTGAGGTCTCATGAACAGGACACCAAGTGATCTGTACAGTGGTAGGATCGCTTTCCTCCTCCTCCTGCTTGTGATTCCCCTCCCATTGCATCCCATCATTCTGTTGGCTTTTAATGTTGCCTTCTGCACCATTTCCCACTTTCAAGTCATCTAAGCTAATGATTCCTAGGTCACGCTCCTGGTTTGAGGCAGTCAGTCTTTCGCTTCCTAGGTAACACTCCTTTTTGGATTTTTTTTCCTATGTGCATGACCTTGCACTTTTGGCATTGAATCTCAGCTGCCATACTCCAGACCATTCTTCAAGTTTCTTGAGGTCAGCTTCCATCTTGCCCACTCCCTCTGCAGGTGAACCCTGTTGCACATCTTGGTGTCATCTGCAAACAGACACATCTTTCCTTTCCAGTCCGTCAGTGATGTCCTCAAGAAAACATTGAAGAGCTGAGGCCCCAGCACTGAGCCCTGGGGAACACCACTGGCCACTCTACCCTCCGCCGATGGTGCTCCATTTACCTGCACCCCTGGGTTCTGCCCTGTGGCTAGTTCTGTACCTATCTGACTACTTCTGGACCATCCCTGTGTGGTCAAGCTTCTTTACCAGCCTTCTGTGTGGAACTGAGTCGAGGCTTTGCTAAAGTCCAGGTAGACCACATCCACTGTCCACCATCATCCACTACCTTTGTAGTGTAGTTAAAAATGTTGATCAGTCAGGCATGACCTTCTTGCTGTGAAAACATGTTGTTTCAGGTCCTGTTGTCTGCTAGCTTGGGAGGAGTGCTATGATCCTTTGTTTTGAGTAGTGTCTCATTAGTTTCCCTATAGTCATGAGGCTCATTGGCCCGTAATTGCAGAGTCCTCCCTGCTGCCTGATTTGTGAAGAAGGACCACTGTTGCCTTTTCAGGCACCGCTCCACTCTTCAAGGATTTGGTGAACAGATTTGCTATTGGGGCTGCTAATTCTGCCCCTAGTTCTTTAAGTTCTGTGGTGTATCTCGTCTGATCCATAGCCTTGTCAACTTTTAGTTTCTCTCGGTGCCTCATACCCGGTCTCCGTGAAGGGGCTAGTGTTGACCCCTGATCCTGGGTGTTGTGTTTTGTCAAGACGGCCATCCCGGGTCCTCTTCAGTAAATACTGAGCAGAGAGTATTTGTTGAGGATTTAACTTTTTCTGGGTCGTTTTAGGTACTTGTTCCTTCCTCAGTAATAATCTTTGATTCCTCCCTTTGCCTTTCTTAGTTCCCTGATGTATCAAAAAATGATTTGTCACCTCTTTTGCCCTGCTGTTATCTTTCTGTCTGGACTTTTGCCTTTCTTATTCTTTTGCTGGATTCTCTAATTTTTCATTGTACATATCCCAGTCTTTTTCTGTTCTTGTTGTTTGGTATATCCTGTATGCTTTTCTTTTCTTTGACCGTAGTAGCCACTTCCTTGGAAAATCATAAAGTTTCTTCTTCTTTTGCTTTGCTGTCTCTTCTGGTGCATTGATCCGTGGTTGTTATGCTTGCTCTCTGAGTCTCCCCACATGATTTCCATCTCCCTCATCATGTTTCTATGAAATGATTGTTTATAATGTTTTTCATTTTGTTGAAGTGTACCTTTTGAAATCTAATACCTTTATTTTGAGTGGCTGGTGTCCTGTGTTATACTTTCATTTAAGCTCACTTACATGGATCGTTGCTTCCCATATGGCACCCCATCAATTTCCTTGATTTCTTTCAGTGTTTGTGATGGCCTGATCGAGAATGGCATCTCCACTTGTTGGTGATTTAACAAGCTGGCTCAGTCCTGTGCTTTATAGCGACAATAAGTCGTCCCTGCTTCTAATTTTGCGCCATTGGAGTGTTCTAGTTTATATTTGGCAAGTTGAAGTCCCCACCAGTATTACTTCTCCCTATCAGTCATTTTGTGGATTTCTTCTATTAGATCTTTATTCTCTTGATTTGGGGTCATAAGGCGACACCAGTTTTGGGGTTTCCCTTGTCTGTATCCACTGTTAGCCACTGTGACTCGGTGTCACCAGGGTGTACTTTCATCTCTGTGGCACTGTGGCTTTTATTTCTTCTCTAATGTAAATGGCTACACCCCATGCCTTTGACCGTTAACCTCACATCCATTACTAGGACGGGACTTTTCCCACAGGAAAAACATCAGCTATTTTCTCATATAATAGCAATTAACTAGTATACATGCTACTAATAAAACTACACCACAACCTATTAAAAGTACAGACACAAATATAACCTTACTACAGCACTATTATTAACATGTCTAACAACCACTTTACTACAATACAACTATAATAAAATCTTTAAACAATCTAATAGTGTCCAGCCATATGGAATTTATAAAACATCTGATGGCAAAGTCCCGTACACTAGTGAAATATTACCATTTCAGGACATAATAAGCCCATAAAGACCACTTGCCCTTTGGGCTCATGGCTTGTGAGCTTGTTCAGCACTCGATAGTAAGATTTCAGATATGCTCTCTTTCTACATATATATATGTGTGTGTGTATTTATATATGTAGATATACTGTATATTTATATATAAAAAAATAAATGATGGCAAAGTGTGGTATATGAGAAATAATACCACCAAGGGGTGGAACAAGCCATAAGGCCACAAGCCCTTTATGAGCTTATTCAGCCCCAAAATAGTATTTCCTCGTATACCACACTCTGCCATCATTTGCTATATAATACATAAGGCTGGACACGTTTTGCTGTGTCCTATATTGTATAGTTAGGGTCATAATACCGTGCTTGGCTACCATCCTATATGAGGAAATAAATTACGGCTTTTTCAAAGGGAAAAGGTCCCAACCATGTATTATGTGTATATATATATATATATATATATATATATTACAAATATCAACTGGAGTTGAGGGATATAATGGGAAAATAGTGACCCGAGGGATGTAGTACCTGACATTTGTTATAGTACCTGAAGCTGAAGGCTGAAGTTTGATATTTTGTGTAGCATTGCACTAGGTATATTGTATTGTTATGTGTTTTAGATTTGGGATGTACCTGTAAAAGGAATTGTATTCAGAGTACTTACCCATTAATAAATAAACAAACAATATGATTACTGGAAGGCAAAAGTCCATCAAAGGGTCCGCTTTTCCACTATATCCCAAAACTACTCTGGTCAACACCTGTTTTATAAAAACCATGCCTGTATTATGCTTGTGCTCCTCTTAAAAGAACTACAGCCCTCACTTGCAATTACTGTACTCATTTAAAAATATATTCGTCCCCATCCTGATCCCCAGAGCAGAAAGACTCCTCTCTAACATAGAAATATAGAACATAGAACATAGAAACATAGACGTTGACAGCAGAAGGAGACCACTAGGTCCATCTAGACTGCCCATTTTGTAACCTATTCTGGTACTCTGTTTTGATACTCTAGTTGCCCTTGGGAGTAAGGGCTCCCTTGTGTCTATCCATACATTCTTGAATCCACCACAGTGGGATTTTTAAATTCAAAGGAAACTCCTCTTTACCTTTTGTTTTCTGATTAGTTTGCAGGTTTTGATAGTCCACTCCAGGTTGCTGCCTATGTTTGGAGACTCACCACTGCCAACAGCCCCTCCCCTCCATGTACTGTCGAAATAAGCCATCATCCTTGCCTGCAACTCTCCTGGCCCCATACCTTTCGACCTCTCAACATTAAAAATCATAGCACTGGCCTTCAAAAATCATAGCAAAGGGTCAGAATGTGTAGCACTTTCTTATTTTAACAATAATATGTATACAAATAGTGGTCCTCAAGTGATAAAGAAATGCTTCTGTCACCTTAATTCAATGGTTTATTAATTTGTGTACCCAAAAATAGCTTTAACATTATTAAGAACATCAGTAAACCTAAGCAGAGCAAGGTAAATTTGACTGTGAAAATCATAGCGCTATCACGAAATTCATAGCAGTTGAGAGGTATGCCTGGCCCTCACATACTGTCATACGGGTCAGGGAGCACAAAGATAGTGCATATTTTTTTAATTTTACTTTTTACTGGCACTGCCAAACACCTACTATTTGCTGCATAGCCTTATAGTGAGGTGGGGAGCAAAAGCAAGAGAAAAACTCTTTTAGCACATGACCACCTGTGGTTGGCTGTTACAGGGAGGACAATTATGAAATCAGTGAGCAGGTGGGCCAGTGAGGAGGGATGGAGGAACACTAGCATCAGAAAATCCAAAATATTAAAAGAAAAAAGAAAAAAAAAACAGGGACAGGTACTTTAACACAAAACTGGCACCGTGTTAGTGAGGTGTGTGTGTGTGTGTGTGTGTGGCTAGAGTGTGATTGACAGGTTGACTGCACAATAGTTCAAAACACTATTGCCCAGTCTAGTAAATATTATACAAATATTGACTGGAGTTGAGAGCTATAGTGTGAAAACCTTGACCCCAAGGAATGAATTGTTGCCTGACACTTGTTGTACTGACGAGCCAAAGGCAACAGTTCAGCCTGAGTGTCAACATTTTTACACTACCGCATCACAACATTCTGTTTTATAAAACCTAGTAACTTGATTGTTAATGAAATATAATAATGAAGAAATGCAAGAATGAGAGAATACAGAGTTTTTTTTACATTCAAGTTTATTAACAGCAAGTGGGTACATTCACATGCAGCAAGGCACAAATACATTCTGCCATATTTTGTTTTAAATCACACTTAATAGGTTACACATCTTATCTTAAAATATTCAGGTATAGCACCAATCAATTATCCAAACCTATTTATATTATAGCAATCTCAAATCAGTATGGGTGCCAACCCAGGATTGGCCAAACTGATCCAGAGACTTTCTTCTCTTCCCCTCCACCAGAATGTAAGTGGAACTAGTGCTACTTTTGTAAATCACTTAGGTGTCCGGCTCAGGTTGTGCTTCACGCCACAGGAGCCATCTAGTCCATCTACAAGTATAGATGTGTGTTTTCTGGTGAAGTTTAAAGGTTAGCTCCTTGAGCTCAGAGATCTCTTGGATTATCCGGTGCCAAGTCATAAGAGCAATGGGCGGTTTCATCCAGGAGGCGGGTTGTGGCTTTGTGTGCTGTCACCAGTAGGATTGCCCAGAGGTAGAGGTTGTCTGCCCCCTGAGACCCCTAGGGGTATACCTAGGACAATGTTTGGCCAGTTCAGTGGCTGGTCTAGTGAAAAGATCTTTGACAGCGCAGTGTGCACCCCATCCCAGAAGGTCCTCATCTCAGGACATTTCCAAAGACATGTAGGTGAGTCGCTCTCTCCTCGCCACATGACCTCCAACACTCTGAGTTATGAGTGGTGTCTCTTTTATGAAGAACCAAGGAGTAAGAAAAAATATACCTTCACTCTCTACTCAATTCCTGCCAGTAGGGAGATCTGGTGGTCTTGAGGTGACATAGAACACTTTATCCCAGTCTAACTCCTCTAGGCCAGGTCCACCCCTCCCTGCCACTTGGCCTTAATTTTGTCTAGGGGTCCTTTTTAACCTAGCTAGTGACTTATAAATTGATGAGATGAGGCTCTTCTGTGTTTGTACATAGAGTTATTGTAGATAGCCGAAAAAGGGTGGCCAGAGCAGAACTGTGGTCCAGCCCTTGGCATTTAATGGTGTAGGTTTGGACCTGTAAAATCTGAAATGGTCTGAGTTCCTAGGGGCATATGTGACTTTAAGAGTTGCACAATCTAATACCTGGTTCCCCTGAGTGAACTGACCAAGATGGGTTAGACCTAGTCTTTTCCAGATCCTGAAAGCGTGGTCTAAACATGCGGAAGGAAGTCGGGAGCCCATGCTATTCTAAAGAAGTGCCAGAGGGCGTGCCTTAGTTTATATTTCTGCCTAATTTCTGTGTGCTCAGCCACACTGTCCTGACTGCCGTGAGTGGGTGGGAAGACCACCTTTAGCCCCACTGGGTGATATAGCTCTGGAATCAAGGGGGCTCCCTCCCCAGGCTGTGCTGTCTTCCAGTTCGAGAGGCATGATGGGATGGACCAGCACAAGGCTGTCTCTAACTGTGCCCTAAATATTAGTCTTCTAGATCAGGCAGGGACCTCCGCCCCTGCTCTTATGTGCCTGTAAAATGCGGAAATTAACCCTGGCGTCTTATTATTCCGGACAAATTTTGAGATCATTGTATGCCAGATTTGGAATTACGATCTGCATATAAGGAGGAGGCATTGAAATAGATATAAGAATCTAGGGAGAATATTCATGGTGATTGTTTGGATCCCAGAATACATAGGGAGGTTGATTAGGGACCATCTCTCAAAGTCCTTTTAATTTGGTTTATTAATGGGTTATAATTAGCTTTAAATAGTTAGGATGGGTGTTTGGTAATGTAAATACCCAGGTATCTCATTTTCTCAAATGTCCAGCGCAAAGGGAGGATATCTGAGATTGTGCGGAGGGGTGTAGTAGAAGCTAAGTACCTCTGTCTTAGTTTTATTGGCAGTATCCGCATGTCTCCCAAACTTCTCCAGCACTGACCACACCTGTGGAATGGACATCTCTGGGTGACAGAGAAAGGAAGACAACATCCGTATATAGAGATCCTCTGTTCCAGCCCCCACCTCAGTTCCCAGACTGCCTCTGATTGGCGGATAGCCTCTGCCAGAGGCTCAATGTAGAAAGCAAACAGAAGAGAGGAGAGAGAGGGGGCAACCCTGCTGAGTGCCTCTGTCCAATCTGAATCTATCTGAAATACTCCCATTCACTCTTACATAGGCCTGTGGGCCAGTGTATAATACTTTTATACTGTCTATGAATGGACACGGAAAGGCCATGGTCTCCAGGACTAGAAAGAGGAAACTCCATGAAACCTCATCAAATGCCTTTTCTGCATACAGGCTCATGAGACATGCAGGTGCATGGGAGCGTTGAATGGAGTCGATGAAGTTAAGAGTAGTCCGGACACTGTCTGGGGCTTGACAGCCCGAGACAAAGCCGTCTGATCCAAATTGACCAGTTCTGGTAGCAAAAATTTAGGTGGGATGCTATGATAGAGGTGAAGATTTTGTAATCTGAATTGAGTAATGAGATAGGTCTATAGAATTCGCATCGGACGGATCTTTGTGCTCTTTGTGGATTAGGGAGATGGTGGCATATTGCCATGAAGGAGAAACAGAGTTTCCGTCCCTCTAGATGTTTGTGTAGACCTCCGAAAGGAGGGAACCATCTCCTTCTTAAATGTCTTATAAAACTCTGCACTAAAGCCGTCCGGTCTGGGGCGTTTACCTGTTTTAATTCTTTATTCATGTTTAGGATTTCAGATTGTGTAATTGGCTTGGTTAAGGATTGCCCTGCCTCAAAGGAGAGGGTGGGGAGGGATAGAGATGCCAAGAATTTTGTTTTATCTCTAATGTCATTTATGTGGGGGATTTATATAGGTTCGAATAACAGGAGACAAAAGCCTCAACAATCTGACTTAACTTAGTGACTGGGGAACCAGTAGTTGGGAGATTATTTTAGCGATGGTGGCCCTAGCCTTATATTGTCTAAGGCAGAAGGCTAATAGTCTAGTTCCTCTAGGGCCTCCTTCATAATATTTTTGCTTTAGGAAAAAAAGCTTTCTCTACTTCCACTTTTGCAGTCCTCTTACATTACTCCTACATCCTTTGAGTGCCAAATCCTAGCTTTCTCCCATTTAATTTTTGAGCTTCCTCCAGGGCTTTCATTTGTGTAGTGAGGCTCCTGTGCCTCTGCCCTGGCAGCTTGCTTCTTGGCAGTGGCAAAGAGCGACTAAAGTTTCCCCTGACGGAGCCTGAGGTATCCCACAAGATCTGCAGGAGTGGGTCCCACTTTAGAGTTCTCCTCTAAAGTTCTAGTAATGTGCTGTTTAGTTTCTTTAACTACAGCCTGGTCACAGAAGAGAGACAGTTAAGCCTCCAGTGTGTTTTCCCGTGGGAAGGTTGAGGTCCATCTCCATGAAAATTGGATTGTGGTCCGACAGTGTGGATGTCCCCACTCACATAGAGAGAAACCTAGTCAGGACCTTAGAAAAGGTGAAACAAATATCTAATCTAGAGAATATTTTAAACTTGGGAGAGTAGTAAGTATATTCTCTAGCCCTAGGTATTTCTCGCATCAGACATCTGTCAACCTCACTTGCTCAAAAATCTTCTTGAACAAATGTGCTTTTCTGTAGTCAGGGTTTGGTTATCTGGGAGGTGGTATCTAGGCTCTATTGAAATTAAATTCCAATCCCCCTCCCCATGATCAGGATCCCCTTCACTTTTCAGCGATCAGTTGGGCAACTTTTATAGGTACATCCAGCGTAGAAAGACAAAGGGAGGGAATAGCTTGGCAGAAGACACCAGGAGAAAGGACTGCTGTGTGACTGAACTTCTCTGCTGGGACTAAAGTAGAAGAGCTTTTGTATTTGAACCTTTAATTTAGGGTAAAAAACTAACATACAAAACAAAAAAAAAAGTGTGTGTTTGGGTTAACTGAACTGAATGGGTAACTGAAAAGTCATCTAGGTGTAAATCTCAGGTGACTGAAAGGACTTAACTGCTGTGAGGTTTAAATTACTGGTAGAAAGATCTGGTAGGGGGGTAGCTTAGCTAGAAGGAAGCTACATTTAAAGACTGCCTTAGAAAGATTCTGCTAATAGCATAGCAGAAGACACCAGGAGAAAGGACTGCTGTGTGACTGAACTCTCTGCTGGGACTATATTGCCCTCCCTCCACCCAAAGCTAGTTCTATTTTTATAGGCACAGGATTTGACTGACAACAGGAACTTCCTGTTTAGGGGCAGGAAGTGAGTGATCACAGAACCACCAAGGACCCACCATCCTAGAAGGGCAAGAGTAGCTCTCCGGCCCTCTAGCTGCTGGAGGTCTGCCTCTGAACAAGTAAGTGGTCTACTGAGAAATATAGGATATTCTTGTCTCAGAACAGGACAATCAGGAGCTTAAAGGGCACACAGGCAGAAAGTAAGGAGAGAGAGAAAAAAACAGAGGAAAGAGTAAGGATTGCAAACAGTTAAGGGGCCAGAAATAAAACATGATTGGAGTGGTGCAGTGCAGTGGCTGTGGGCAGCAGTCTTCCGGGAGATGTTCTGGAGGATGCGGTGTTGTCCCATCTGCAGGCACCTCTTTGGGCTGAGGGAGGAGGTTGCTCATCTCCAGGCTGAGTTGGCCAGGATTTGTGGGACCTCCTCTTCCATCCAGGGACCACAGTGCCACTGCCATTGCCTCAGAGGTTGCCAAGAAAGAGGAGGCGGTTGGACCACAGTGGGCTCAGGGAGGGTGAGGTGGTGGAACAGGCGCATCCACTCCAGTTGTATCTCTCCACAATTCTTATGCCATTCTGGCAAAGTGTGGTTCCTCTATGGAGGCACCCACAGTGAGACCAAGGAGGATGTTGGGAACCTCCACAAAGGAGACCCACAGGAGGGTGGCAGGGGACCTGCAGGGAAGGAAACAACTCTGGTGGGGGACCCATTGTTAGGAAGGTAGAACTGGGCAAGGAAGGGAGAGGGAGGTAAGGTGCCTGCCTGGCACCATGGCTTGGAGGGACAGGAGCGAATCCTCAGGATTGCTGGAGCAGCTGCACAGGGAGGGAGCTGGATGTCATTGTCCACCTAGGGACAAATGACCTGGCTAAGAAAGGATTAGAGAAGTGCAGGAAGAGTTTGTGGAATTGGGGAGGGGCCTTAGTCAAGTAGCACCAGGTAACCTTCTCAGAGGTGCTACCCATCTATGGCATAGGAGAGGCTAGGGTGTTCTGTACATGGGATTCAATCAGTGGTTGAAAAACTGGTGTGGAGCTCAGGGATTTGGCTTCATTGGGGACTGGGGTCCACCTGGAGTGATGCAAACCTATACTGGCATGATGGGCTGCATCTGTCCAGGAGGGAACCAGGATCCTAGGTGATAGGTTTAAATGCTTCATTGACAAGCTTTTAAACTAGCCAAGGGGAGGCACTGGAAAGGAGCAGGAAAATCCTAGCCCCCAAACAATCACGGTAGTAAGTGTGGCAAACACCAACATGGAGGTGTTGATAGGAGAAGGGCAGAGGTAAATGGAGAAACTGACAAAGGCAAGAAGGACAGGGATGGGGCAAAGGGGGTAAGGCCATCAGGAAATGGAGGGTAATGAGTACCAATGCCTGTAGTCTGGGCAACAAGCTCCCTGAGCTGGTGGCCTTAATGGAAGAGGGATGCCTGGATATCGTAGCAGTCACAGAAACATGGTACACAGAGAACCATGACTGGGATGTTAACATACCAGGGTACATAACCTACAGGAGAGACAGGCAGGGGAGAAGAGGGGAGGTAGCTCTATGTAAAGGAAGGGATAAAAGCAACTGAACAAAAGAGTAAACAGGGAGGAGAGGAGGCACTGTGGGTCACCTTGGAGACTGGAAAGGCACCACAATCCGCACAGGGTTGGTACAGACCCCATGTCAGGGGAAGGAATGGACAAGGATATGATGGAAGGCATTCTTAGAATGGCAGAGAAAGGAGATACTGTTGATGGGAGACCTGAATATGCCAGATGTTAACTGGAGCACATTTGCTGCACCCACATCCAAGAGCAGGGCCATTCTTGATGCCCTACAGGTGGCAGGCATTAGACAGCTAGTTTGGAACCCACTCGTGAGGGAGCAATCTTAGACCTCTTACTCTCAAACGGGGCAGTGAGAGGATCTCAGATCTAGAAGTGGGTTGCCATCTGGGGACAAGTGACCATCAAACAGTGTGGTTCACATTAAACTCAGCTACAGAGTCAAGCCATACAAAAGTGAGGTACTGGACTTTAGGAGGGCTGACTTTGGCAAGATGGGAGAGTCCCTCAGAAAAGCACTAGCAAACAGGCTAGAAGGAGGTGTGGAGCAACAATGGGGAATCATCAAAACTGCCATCACAGAGGCAACAAGCCTTTGTGTGAAGCAAATAAACAAATCAAAGCGAAAGACCTCACTATGGTTCTCAAGAGAGGTGGCTGTGAAAGTCAGGAAGAAAAGATAGCATTCCGGAAGTATAAGGAAACACAGAAGGAGCAGGACAGAGAGCTGTACCAGTTAAGGCAGAAAGAAGCAGGAGGAAGTCAGAATAGCAAAGGCCCAAACTGAGGAAAGATAGCCAACTCAGTTAAGAAGGGGATAAAACCTTTATAGGTACATCAGCGAGCAGAAAGACAAAGGAGGGATAGTGAGGCTGAATAGAATGAACAGTGGGTGGGCAGAGGGACAGTGAAAAGCAGGAATACTGAACAAATATTTCTGCTCAGTATTCACAAAAGAGGAGGGGAAGTGCCTAATCCAATTAACAGAAGCACTCTTGATAGGGGGCGATTCCAGTCCTTTCACAGAAGAAAGGGTTCTGCAAGAACTCCTAAAACTGAAGGTGGACAAAGCAATGGGTCCTGATGGAATTCACCCCAGAATTCTAAAAGAATTAAGGAAGGAACTAGTGAAACCACTGGCTACTCTTTTTAATAAATCATGGGAGGATGGTGTGGTACCCGAGGACCGGAGGAAGGCGGATGTGATTCCCCTTCACAAAAGTGGGACCAAGACAGAGGCAGGAAACTACAGACCTGTCAGTCTGACCTCTGTGGTAGGGAAAGTGATGGAGTCACTTTTGAAGGAAAGAATAGTTGAGTACCTAGAGGTCAGTGGAGCACAGGATCCAAGGCAGCATGGGTTCTACAGCGGAAGGTCATGTCAGACGAATCTAATAGATTTCTTTGACTGGGTGACCAAAGTAGTAGACCAGGGAGGGGCTGTGGACATGGCCTACCTAGACTTTAGCAAGGCATTTGATACAGTCCCACACAAAGATTATTAGTCAAATTAACCAGCCTGGGAGTGGGTCCCAGGGTGGTAGCCTGGGTAAAACATTGGCTGGACAACAGGACACAGAAGGTAATTGTAAATGGAGTCCACTCTGAAGAAAGGGCGGTTACTAGTGGGGTACCACAGGGTTCAGTATTGGGTCCAGTCCTTTTAATGTCTTCATCAGTGACATTGCAGAGGGACTGGAAGGAAAAGTATGCCTTTTGCAGATGACACAAGATCTGCAACAGGGTTGATACACAAGGAGGCGTGGAAAGGATGAAAAGGGACTTGGCAAGGTTGGAGGAATGGTCAGACGTATGGCAGCTAGGATTCAATGCAAAAAGTGCAAAATAATGCACCTGGGAAACAAGAACCCAGGGAAGAATACACAATGGGTGGGGAGGTAGTAACAACAACAAAACAGGAAAGGGACCTGGGGTAATCATATCAGATGACCTTAAGGTTAGCAAGCAATGTGAGAAGGCAGTAGGGAGGGCGGGGTATACTGGGATGCATAGGGAGAGGCATCAGCAGCAGAAAACAAGAAGTTGTTATCCCTCTGTACAGACAGTTGGTGAGACCCCATCTGGAATACTGTGTCCAGTTCTGGAGACCCCATCTCCGCAAGGACATAGACAGGATAGAGACAGTCCAGAGGAGGGCAACTAAAATGGTGCAGGGTCTGCAAGAGAAGCCGTATGAGGAGAGACTAAAGGAGCTTAATATGTATACCCTTGAGGAAAGAAGGAGAGGGGACATGATAGAAACTTTCAAGTACCTCAAGGAATCAACAAAGTCCAAGAGGGTAGCATCTTTCAGAAAAAGACTTGCAAGAACAAGGGACACAATTTAAAGATAGAAGGAGGGTGGTTCAGGGGCAATGTGAGAGTGTTATTTCACAGAGAGGTAGTGGATGCATGGAACAGCCTTCCTGAGAAAGTTGTGAGGGTCTAAAACTGTGGGAGAATTCAAGAATGCATGGGACAGACATAAGGCAATTCTTGTGGGGGCAGGAAGATATAGGCTGTTGGTTAACTAGGATCTGCGGCCTATCCTGGTAGTAGGGGAAATGGGCAGACTAGATGGGCCTAGCGGTCCTTATCTGCCGTCAAAGTCTATGTTTCTATGTTTCTAAGGGAGGAGTAGAAGGAAGTCTGAGAGCCTGGAGGGAGCATAAACATTAGCCAGGGTAACCTGAGTGTCTTGGACTTTACCTGTTGCCAGGATATACCTCACACCTGGGTCCTCCACCACCTCCTCCACCTCAAAGAGAAGAAGCCACACCTAAGATGGTAACCCCTCTCTTCCTGCCTGCCGGGTAGTGAGGTGGAAAAACCTGGGAAAAATTCCTGGACCTCAATTTGTATTTTCTGTTTCCTCCTTGCTCCTCAGCCAGCACCTCCTTCAGGCCTCAAGTATCTGCCCTGGACTGCCCATCATCCCCTCCAACCTACCACGACCCCCAGATCGCAGCCCTCTGGAGTAGCCGGTGTAACCCTATGCCGGGTGGGTTCCCTCTGAGAGGAAGGCGCGGCGGGGCATCCAGCGCCTGCGGTGTCAGTTCCAGGTGCTGCTGGGCGGGAGGGCCGCGGGGCCGTGACGTAGCCAGGTCGGCCGGAGCTGTCATCTGGCCAGCCGGAGAGCCGAATTTCGGGTTTTCTCCCGAGAGTGATGTAAGTGACGCCATGGCAAGCGCCCGGCCCGCTCACTCCCCAGCTATTCGAGCTCCTGACATTCTGCTGTGCCCCCAGCCCGCCAGGGGCCAGCAGGTGCCCGCTCACATCCCCCAACCTCCCCTGGAGAAGGCGTAGCTGGTCTGCGGATGCTCCAGCCTTCTCCCCGGCCGGCTCTCTGATGACCCGAGTCCATTCCCGAATCCGAGTCGCTAAGCGTCATAGCGGAAATCCAACGCTGCGCCCGATGAGCTGGCTGGACCTCAATTTTAATGTTTCGAGAGAGACAAATGTATCTCCTGAAGAAAACTGACCACTCTTTTGAAGTAACAAGTATCTTAGTACCTGCTTTCTCTTCACAGGGTTGGTATTCCCATTTATGTTAAATGAAAAGAATCTTAGAGTATTGACTAGACATCACCAAAATATATAGTATGACATTTTTATTTCAGTGCTCATAGTTCTGTTTCTGTAAAGGCCTGATATTTAGCTGTATATTTGAATTATCGTACCCAGTGAACAATTAACTATAAACTGGGTGGGGAATAATCTAGCTGTCAGCATGAGCAGGTCTCTGGGGTGATGAATCAGGCCAAGCGTGGGGATCCACAGACTAGGGCAAGGCCCGCAAATGCAGTCTCAAGTGGAGGAGGGAGCATTAGTCGAACCATGCCCACAGGCAGGGAGCCATGCCACATCGAGAAACAGGAAAGAAACTGGACAGAAAAATCAACCGACCTGTTCGGGCCCTTTTCAGGTGGTTGATGCATCAGGTTGGCTGAGATAGGCGGTGTCCTGGTCCTCGGGCTAGTCTCTCAGGTGCAAGGCCTTATTAACTATGGAGGAATCACCATATCTACGCAGCAACACGAGACATCCAATAGCAGATTTGTCAAAGGTAACTTTTGGGAAGATCCAGGGCAGGTAACTCCTTTCTGGGCCACGGACCACACGGAGGCAAGCAGGTCCCGCCTCCAGCTTTTCTTTGTTCAGTGGTGGAGTAGGAATACAGAGGGACTCCAGAAACTGTGAAGCAGTCAACAAGTCGGAAATATTTTCACCCCATTTCAGTGTCCACCTTCAACTGGGCAGGGAAAGAACTTGGGCCTTTATGGATTTTGCTTTCAGCTGTTCACTATCGGCCACAAAGCTCTTTGGGCCTCCTGGACTGAGGATGTATGGTCATTATCTAAAAGAAATCCTTTGGCTCTGGTAGTTATGGGGTCCTTGCTGCCAGGCGCGCCACAAAACCGTCCCTTTAGATGGGTATGAGGTGAAGCAGACTATCAGGGATCATGGCTTGGCATCTACATTGCGTGACTTGAGCCCAAGGGACCGATGTGCTGGGTCCATCAAGATATCAAGCTCCTCTGGGAGAGACATCAATTTGCACAAGTCTTGCAGAAATGCAGCAGTATCTTTTGTGCTTGTCCTCTGCACCCTCGGGAACCCCATAGAGCTGGATATTTTGGCGCCTACTCTTGCCCTCCAAGTCATCCATTCGATGGGTTAGTTCTCTGTCCCTTGCTAGAAGGTATAGCAGGAGTTGGTCATGTCTGTCAGTTTGCTCCGCTGTTTGGATTAGACAAAGTTCAAGCTGTTCAGTTTTGTGATCTATACGATTGATATCAGAGCAAAGCACCGACAAATTTTGACCTACTTTCTGTACCGTTTGAGCCATTTGCATGATGATTTTAGCAAGTTCTGCGGAATCCCTGCACCACACTGAGCCACTATCTGAGGCTCATCCGCATATGCGGTCCTCTACAACATCCTGCTGTTCCGCCTGCAGTAACTCTTAATTTTTGGACAGGGGTGTTCGGAGGTCTCCCAGCCTTCATCCTGGTAGCTTTAGCTGGGGAAGGCATTAGTTTAGCTGCGATATTATCCGATTTTCATCGCGATGGGAAGGAACTGCAAGGCTAGGCAACCAGCATGTCGCTGACATCACGAAAGTCGAGAATACAGAGTTTGATTGACACCTTGTATTACTACTGACCAGTTTTGTGAACTGTTGACCAGTTTTGAGAACTACTGCCCAGCTTTTTGTACCAAACTGGTCAACATTTAAAACTTTCAATGTCATGTGACTGGCTTTGGGCCAATCACAGACCAGGATTTTTCAATTTTTATAAAAATAAATGATATATATTTATAAAATGGGTAAAGAAAAAGCTCCAAATCCAGTGTTCTGATTGTATAAAATACATCACATGACCGTGCGTATATCAGAGCACGACCGCACCCCTAGACTTTTACCCCCTCTAAAACAATTTTGCCATTTTATAAGATAGATAACCCACTCTACAGTGTGCTGTTGCACTCTGACATATACACACCTTTGATGGTTGATGCACACAGGTGTGCGTATATCAGAGTGTGACCGCACACCTAAGAGTGGGTTATTTAAAAGACAAAGAACCTCTGTGCGTAAACACTGAGGCAAGGGTTACCCAAAGGGCATTTGGCTGGGAAGCCAAGTTTCAAGAAAATGCAAAATCACACATGCCCCCACAATGCAAAGCATCATGGGCTACATATGCAAATCACCACAGAATGTTATGCTGGTCCAACTAGCAGAATTGCATGGTGCGAAAGGCCTCTCACACAGTTTGCAAAGGGTGCTAACAGAAAACATAGACACATGTTTAGTCCTACCAGGACTCATCAGTATGCCTCGCCTATTTGACACCCCAGTGGAATGGACCAGCCACCCCCAAGGCAGTGTGCCTGGGATATATTGTGGTGAACCCATTAAAATAAAAACTATTTAAAAGACAAAGAACCTCTGTGCGTAAACACTGAGGCAAGGGTTACCCAAAGGGCATTTGGCCAGGAAGCCAAGTTTCAAGAAAATACAAAATCACACATGCCCCCACAATGCAAAGCATCATGGGCTGCATATGCAAATCACCACAGAATGTTATGCTGGTCCAACTTTAAGCAGAATTGCATGGTGCCGAAAGGCCTCTCACACAGTTTAGAGTAAGAGTGGGTTATCTATACATATAATATACAGTATCAATATGTGAGAAAAAAGCAGTAAAAATGCTGTCCCCTGATTAGACAAAACACACCACATGACCGTGCATTATCCCACAATGACAGCACACCTGCATGTCTTTCTATTTCACCCCAAAACAATTTTGTGCATTTTATAAGACAGATAATACACTACAGGGTGTGCAGTTGTGCTCTGATATACATACGCCTTGGGTGGTTGAACACACTCAGCTTGCAGTTTCATGCCTCACAACACACACCAAGGCATCCATATATCAGAACATGACCACATGTCCTGTAGTGGATTATCTGTTACATATAGGAATATGCAGTGGGGACCTACACAAGAACAGTATGACCTCAGATAACCTCAAGAGTGGCATAAGTCATGAGTGATGTGCCCATGGTCAAACTACTTGAGCATAGATAAATAACATACTACAAGTCCCATTGCATGTACTGTTTATATAATAGGCTGGTATTTCTGAGGGGTGGGGATGATGGACAGGTAGTCTTCTTCCAACATATGTGTGATAAATTCAGTGTTCTAAAATTTATCACACATCTGTGGAGATAGCATTTCTTATGACATTGGATTTGTGTCCATGCATATTGTATAACTATATATAAGACATGGACTGACTTAAGATATCATTTTAGCTTCATGAGGAGGGTATTGGTCTGTTGATATCTCAAGAGTGGCAAAGCCATGAGTGAGACTGCAACAAGTCAATACCCTCAAATGATCTTAGGTCAGGCCATATGATATGTAGTTTATACAACACGTGTTTAGGTGGTTCTGGGATAGAAATGGTAGAACATTACAAAAGGACAATAGTACAAATTGTAACCTGCCCCACCTTTCAATGGTTCAGCATTCAAGCAAGTGATCAATAAGTTCAATCAAAACATATGGCATCTCACATGTGAAATAAACTTCTGAGCAAGCTCAGCATGGCCAAAATGAGTCAGATAAATTTCTGAGCCTCCGCAGTGACAAATCTTATTTATCTTGCTATGCTGGGTCAACATAACACTTTTTGTCATGCTATTTTTGAGTACACACATGTTGGATAGATAGATAGATAGATAGATAGATAGATAGATAGATAGATAGATAGATAGCCAGCCAGCCAGCCAGACAGACAGAGAGAGATGTTGTGAAAAAATACATATTTTGGTTGCCTGAAATTATGTGTCGGTCAGTTACATGGTGGTTATAATGGCTGCCTGTTTATGGTTCTGATTTGGAGGGTCTTGTATGGGTTATGAAGTCGATCTCCACTTATAAGAGGAAATGTCTGTAAGCAATAGCTTACTTTGAATTGCCACTGCTGGGTTCCCTCCTCTGCAGATGTTTTTGTACTGTTTTAGACTGTTTTATACTCCTACAGAGACCAATTAAACCCAGACCAGTCAAAGAATCTTCACCAACTATGCATGCATGTATTTTGCAGATCTGTTACCACAGCGGAAGAGGCTAACCCTGAAGAGCGGGACTTGGCAGGAGCAGGTGACCCACAGGACATTAAGATCCTCAGTGACTGCATTAAGAAGTACTTTCCTGGTCTGGACTCTCAGCCTGCTGTGGTGGGCGCTGCATGTACAGTAAGGGAAGGGACTGGACAGTTGGGGAGGCGCAATGTGCATGGACAGGCAGCTGAAGTGTTAGGGAGTCCCTAGTGTTGTGCCGGCCCATCAGCACAGTAGCACTTCCACTCGCGACACCAGTGACCCAGGTTAGGGAGCGAGCAAGGGTTGTTGGGGGTCAGCTGCTGGGGAAGAGAAGGATCGAGCATCCCAGAGGACACTCTCCTCCAGGAAGGAAGGGCTACTAATGCCACTGCAAGACTACTACTTAGGGGTGGCCACAGGGGCAGTGCAGTTGGAGCTATGCTGAAGGAGAGGACTTGGACTGCAGCCATACGCACATGCCAGTATCCTGCAGTGGGAAACAGAAATAGCAAAACATCCCAGCATGGCAGACTAATGTTCACTCCACACAGGCCCGTACCAGTGACCCAGACTTTGCTGTACTGAATACATTTGTGGCAGGTTGAATAAGCTCCCGTGGCACCTGCCATGGAGAGTAAGTTATTGAGGAATTTGGGCAGGTAAGACTAGGTGAAGTCAGGTGACCAGGCTGAGAGGGTTGGCCTGAAGGGGATCAGATGGGTCAGAGAGCTTGAAGAAATAAATAAATACAAAGAGTTCCAGACATCGCATGGAAACTTGCACAAACATGGATACTAGGAACTCCTGTGTGACTGTTGTCATGACATGAGGTATTGGGACATCTGGCTTATTGTTTGGGCCATTTAACTGGGAAGTATGGTGAATGGGTTTGCATCAGTTCATAACCCCACAGCTAAGTGCCCCACTAGGCATACCTGATGGGGTTATTACACATGCCCCACATGAAGTGGACAAGTGCTGGGAAGAAATGTCTCAAGCAAACTAATTGGAAGATGAAGGGCCATTCTGCCCCTCCCCAGCAAGGCATACAGGTAAATTTCATGGAAAGGAGGCTTTCCTCTCATCAGACTCAATGTATGTATATTCCCCATGGATCTACCCTCCATCAGAGCCCCACAGTGTGGAGACTAGTAAGCACATAGATCCAACAGGGTGTGTGTTGTTCGGGGATACACGCTGCAGTATCACTACTAAATGCCGACATTCGGAATCCCAACATGCAGGATCGAGTTACTTGACCACACACACACACTCCCGACACATGGAAGCTGGTGCTGACAGGGGTAAGGTAGCAGATGTGATGAACCCCTGCCTACCCTAGTCAGGCACCACAAGAAGGGAAAATTTCTGAAGCTGGCCAAGCTGCTCCCACGATGTGGAGAACTAAGCCACTAGCAGCTCAGCCAGCATCACGCTTTAGACCGGGTTCTGTTCTGAGACGAGAATTGTGGTGTGGCGCTCTTTTGCCCTCCTGTAATTTTTCACCTTCTCCAAGATCCCTCTCCCTTGGAGTTGGTTATTTTAATTACAGGAGTGCGGGGGCTTGTCCCCACAATGCATTAAGACCCTGTCAGTCTTCCAACAGTCGGTCTCCTAAACTCGGGCTTATGAGTTTGGAAGACTGACTGTCATAATTTGTAGATGACCCCACATGCCCAGGTGTAGTGTGAGACACGATGCTGCAGACAGAAAGCCTTACAGCCCTGGAAATGTGGGTATCCCCAACAACCCACACCGTGAAGGGTTTTATCATGCTTAGAAAATGGACTGTGTTGGCCCAATAGAACCATTTCCTAACCACGATAGGATAGGGTTTAAAGTGCTACAAGCAGCACCGAGCAAAAGCAAAGGTAGCGCGAGCCTAGCAGAGGGCTTGCAGAAATGTGAATCATATACCAGCAGTTTTTTCCATCGGCAGTGTTGACTTATACCGAACTCCTTATGACTGCTTTAAGCCAGTTAGGTTACAGGATTTTTGTAACTCATTTTCTTTGTTTTGTTTTCTCTTATTTTGTTCATATAGGTTTGTAACCCCTGTTACCTGGGGTTACTAGAACCTAGTAAGACCTAGTGGTAGGCAGGAAGGCAGCTTGTGAAACTCCAGTTAAATGGATCTCACACTGTCTCACCCTGTTCTCAATCTCAACTGAGAATGAGGATGACATCACCATAGAACTATCGCAGCTGCATGAGCCACATTGGAATCTGCAGATGGGAGTTAAGTTAGAATGTTGGGAGTTTTGAACAGTGAGCAGAAGCAGTTGTGTGTGAGCAGTCTTGAAGAGGGAGCACAGCAGTCTGTGCACAGGCTCTTTTGATTTTTGCTTTGTAAAATTTATTTTATACAGGAAATACATTTGTTGGGACATCAGTCCCGTTTTCAACAAAGTCCTTTCTTAAAAGACAACACACAATACAAGATTACTAGACATTTACATTACATTTACAATCAAAATTACTTAAAACAGGTACATGTTAATTGCAAATATTCTCTTATTTTACACTTGAAGGTAGGTAAATTTTAATAACCTTCAACCTTTGGGGCAATTTATTCCAATAATAAGCAATAGTATTCTGAAGTATTATATCTCCATATTTATTATAATATCTGATCATAGGGATCTCATTACCAAAAGATCTTGTATGAATAGTTAATAACCTATCACCTTTAATTATAATATGGTCAAACAGACAATGTCTAGGTTCACCATTTATTATTTGGTAACAATATATATACCAAATATAAGCCATTTTCTCTTTTCAGTATTTAACTAATCTAATTTTTAAATAAGTCACAATGATGCACCCCATGCCTACTTCTTGTTATAAATTTATTCATTTTGTAGTAGACCTGATTTACTTTATTCAACACTGTAGTGTTAGAATGCATATTTAACATTGATCCATATTCCAAAACTGGAACTAACAATTGTCCAACCACTTTCTCCCTTACTTTCTTTGTCAAGCTTCCAGCTACCCTTCTTAACATCCTAATTTTTTGAGTTACCTTTTTAACTTGTATAAGTACACGTTCTATATACATTAAACCGCAATCAGTTTGTACACCCAAATATCTGTATCAACTGTTTCAATCTGAATATTCTCAGCAAGTTTTATTTGCAATTTTGATTTCCCTTTATTTTTAAATCCACTAAAGACCATGCTTTGTGTTTTTGAATTTAACAACAAACCAAGGTTATTAAACCAAGTCTGTAATAAATTTATATCCTGTTGAAATTAAACCAAGTCTGTAATAAATTTATATCCTGTTGAAATTAAACCAAGTCTGTAATAAATTTATATCCTGTTGAAGCTTATAAGTTAGTTGTTCCATACTATCTGCAGATGCCACAATTACTGTGTCATCTGCATACATTCTAACATCACAGTATTTTATTTGCCTTGGAAGATTATTCACATAAACATTAAACAAGAGGGACCCAAAATAGATCCTTGTGGGACCCTCGGAAGACTTCTCCTTGGCCTGAAATAATATCACCCAGAACCACACATTGTCTTCGATCAGATAAATATGATTTCATCCACTTTAATGATTTTATCCTGAATACCCAATACTGAATACTCTTGGAGCCTAAGCTCTGATATGAAAGCTACTTTTAGGAAAAGGTGTGTGTTTCCGCCTAAAGAGGAACACAGTAAGCTGTTCTTGAAGTGGTGGAGACCGCTGATACTGGTCTCTGTGCCCCATCCCTGAGGAGATGGGGTGGAAGGTTGCCTGTTATTCCAGGGGCAACCTCCTGGTTCCGGCTAGGGAAGAAGCTGCCTTATTTTTCTGAGATGTGTTGTGGCACAAGAAGCTGTCAAGATTCACCTGTAGGGGCACGTGCAACCAAAGGATGAGTTCTGCTCTTGTCAAAGGGCCTCTGTTTCACCTCAACTGTGTTAAAGTGGGGATTGGACTACTGAATTAGTGGGAGGCCTAGAGGAATAGGCTTAGCCAAAGTAAAAAGTATGTTCAAGTCCAGCACAAAGGGAAAGCCAAAACATGTAGAGGAGATGTGCTATACATTTACCTTTTAATCTACATTGCCAAGCTTTTCAGGAAGAGAATGTTTAAGTATGTTTGAGTTTAGTACAAGGGAAAGTCAAGACATGTAGAGGAAATGTGCCATCGTTTACCCTTTAATCTACATTGCCAAGCTTTCAAAAGGTTGTTTAATGTCCAGAGAAATGGCTGGGTATGGATTGTGGAAGCTGGAGGTGGGAGACCCCCTCCCATCTTTAGTAACCAGGTTCACCTCTAAGGTTGCTCTGTGGCCCTTTTACTTTGCCTCAGGCACTTGGCCAGTGCTGAGGGAAGTACCCAGATGTGGGATTGAAAGGAAATTCCCTTAAGGAGTGAAGGCTCTAAGGTGGTTTGGGAGCCCCAACGGAAAATGTGTCCACTGCCATATGGACAGGGTTGGGTGGCGGCAGGGAGCTGGGCCAGGAAAACCCAAACAGTGTACAAGTCGGGCTGTGTACCCAAAGCAGCATGCAAGTCCAGCTGTGTGCCTGGTAGGTCCAGACCTGAGGGCTGAAGTGTTGAAGAAGTGTCCTGTTATCTCTTATCTGCATTACCAGGAATGTAGCCCGTGAGAGTCCGTCTATGCTTTGTTTGTTCAGTTTGGATGTGATAAAAGCCATACTTTAGAATCCCATTCCTGGTATTGGACATTACAGTTAGCTTCCTGTGTTCAGATTTACTTGGGTGCCCTGTGCAGAGTAGCCAAACCTAGGCCCTTGTGCCAAGTAACCTAGTCCTCCCTGAACCCAGTCCCCACCTGGTACTGCTGTCAGCTTCAACAGCATACCGCCTGTCATTGCAAAAGGCAGGGGTGAGGGCCTTACAGGTTGTTATCCTCCTTGGCAGGACAACAGGATTTCTTAGCCCTGTCCCTGCTCATTACAGCTGTCTCTTACCTCCTCCTGGGTCGAGGCACTTTACCCCCACAAATCCCTCCCACCATGGTGGGGCCAGGGACCTTCCTCCACCCCACCCCGGACACATATCCAGCTCTGTCCTGGAGCAAAGCAGCAGAGCAGGCTGCAGCATGGCAGGCAGGGTTCTCAGAGCCCATCATCCATGTCTCCTCCTTTCTCTCCCAGGACCCATGAATGTGTAATGAGTATGATGTGCGAGCTCCGCCTCTGCCCTGGCACTGTGGACGTGGGGTCCCTCCCACTGACAGTGCAACTCATCTGCACTACCACCCGATTCCTCCAGGTGGCAGTGGAGCACCAAGCCACAACAACCCACCTCACTGAAGGAGAAGAGCAGTCCTGCTGGCGCTCAATCCTCCCTCCCCAACCAGCCCCCAAGTGACCCCGTCTATTCCCGAACTAGGATTGCCAGTATGGTAGGAGGTAAGGTGCTCAGCGCCTCAACCCTTAACTCTGCTGGGCCAGTTCTTTATAACCCATTATCTAAGTCACATTTTGAATACTGAAGGGTAGATGCCAGGAGTTAGGATGACTAACCAGGGCTGAGGATATTAGAGCAAGGTAACTTTTATTTACATGACGCCCATTCCACATGGCTTAGAGCAGCTCACAGGGAGAATAAGACAATAAAATATATAGTCAGTAAACAAATATTAAATACAGCAATAAATTAATAACTTAAGAACTGTAGGCAAGCTGAAAATAATGTTTCAGGGCTCACTTGAAGGTATCCACTCGTGGGTCAAGTGAATACTGAACAGAAGGGAGTTCCACAGGACAGGACAGGGGCAGGAACCCCAAAAGCTCTGTCCTCCAAAATCTTTAGCCAGGAACATGGAACTACCAAAAGGCCTGCATCAATGGAGGTTTCTAGGATGGGCAGAGGCTTGTGTGGAAGTAAGGAGTCCAGATCCAGGGCTGCTGGGGAAAAATGGGTGATAATCAAGAAAGTAAAATATAATGAAAAAAAAAAGAAAAATAGAAATAAACAGTGATTTGTGCATTTTTTAAATTTCAGTGCACTCTGATGATAATTTCATTCTTGATCATCATCCTCACCACAAGAATATCATCATAGGAGCTGGTTTCTCAGGTGGGTGTCTGTCTAATCAGCAGTACGTTTTTGCATCCATGAAGCATTACTAGTTCCTCAAGCAGGTCAAACACTTTCTGTACTTATACACAACCAATCAGCAGGGGTTTGGAGGTTGATAAGCGTTTGTTGATGACATCAGAATCCTGAGATGGAATCCTAGGCCTTGTTGTGTAACAGCTAGTTACCTGTTATTTTATAATAGATGCTTTATTTTGAGTAGGGGTTTATAGGTCCAAGAAACGTTTTCTTTAACGAGACTGCCTTAAAGATTGATCGCCAATCTGAATCCATAGGACCAAATTTAAAATCTAGACCTAATATGGAGTCTTCCAGAATTTTCCTAAGTTGAAGGTAGACTTGCAAAAGAATTTCTACAATCCATACTGTTGTCTAATGACATTAAAACCCCAGATGTGGGTACAGGAGAGGTCCCATTTGTGATGCTGAGTTTGCCCATCCAGGGTCTTGAAGGATCTCATCTGAATTATTCCAAATGGTTTCATCGGTTCCACCAGATCAGGGGCAATGACGTTAATGCGCATGGTCATCCTAGCCAACCGCCAATTTTAACAATTTCTCTTTGCCCCGGCCCAACCCCTTAATAATTATTCTAACTCAGGGGGCTTGGGAGGGGACAGCGAAACCAGAAATCAGAACTATGGTGTCCTGCGCTGTAATACTGGCACCCTAATGCCCGTGAAGGTTCTAAATGTGATAGAAAATTAGAAAATTTGAGCAGTCTGTACGTGTTTGATATTCTTGATAGAATTAGAAATGCAGGAATTTATTAAAAGATGGTTTATTTTAAATTAAAATAAAAAAAATGCAAATCTCTGCTGAATATTTCACCCATGCACTCTGTTTAGGTAGTGCTCCACAACCAACTCCTGAACTCTCCGTGAAATGAAATAAATCTGCCGTTTGGTAGAAAGTTAAAAAAAATTCCCCCACACACACAACTGCTCACTATTTCACCACCTGCTGCTGTGACTACCCAGGTGGGTTTAATATGCATAGAATAATACATGCGGTGGTGTGTTTAATGAGATTTACACACACCTGTGATGTTGGATGCTACATAAACCATGAGAGCAAAGCACAACACGTGGTGTGTGTAAAATCGAGTTTTACACACACCACGGGAGCATCTTTTCACCACCACAATTATATAAAATATAAATACATCACTGCTCAGCTGCAGTCCAGCGGGATGAAGCACAGTTCACGGCAGTGGCTGCTGAAAAGTTTCAGTTTTTGTTGTTGTTGTCATTGAAAGGTTTAATCAAGGATTAAATGTTTAAATCAAGGATGCAAAACTCCCATGATAAGAGGTGAGTTTGTTTTGTTTCAATTTACTTACCACTGAGTACTAGTGGCAGTGAAGTGTCCAGTCCGGTGCTGACCTGAGGAAGGGAAGAATGGTGGCTGGTGCATGTATAGAGCGAGGAAAACCTGGCGCATTTTTGCCATTATAACCAGCTGGTTATAATGGTGAATTATCAATGTTTCCCTATGGGAAAACACTCCCCAGGTATTATTAACCAATAATGACCTCACAGCCAGTCATTTCTTGAAAGTAGCATCCAGCTGAATGGAAGAGTGGGCAGCGGTACAGATGAGGATCACCCCTCCCAAGCTGGTGCGTTAATTCTCAGGAAATGATAGGCTGTGAGGTCATTATTGGGATTATAAGTCTAATCATGTTGGCAAGGAGAAAAAAGGCATTTCTAAGGGACTGACACCTGATACAGCTGTCAATCAGAGGACGTGTTTGCCTCATGAATAAGTAATTAAACTTATAGGGGGATTTTCAAAGAGCAGCATCCATTTTTTGGACATGGCTGCGAAATCTGTGCCAGGAGTTAGACCATAAAAAACTGGTCCAACTCCTGGGACAGAATTCTACATTGCTTCAAAAACAGATGCAGTTCCCACAGCTGTGGCAGAACTTGCCATAAACTGCGGGAATCATTGCAGATGTATGCAAATGTCAGTGAATAAGGTGCAGGCATTTGGATGCATCTGTGAGGGCTTAGCATGCATCTGGGATATGGACACAAGTGCTGAATTGACCTATTTAAAATCCTGCCCACTATTTATTGTAGTACGTGCAAGCGCATCCAAGCCAAGCGATAATTCCTCACTAGTGACCGGGTTTGCAGAGGCTCACTGAGCATTGCCACAAACCAGTGACTAATCATCCCATGGCATTGAAAGGACTTATAAAGTGCTGGGATAAAACAAGTAAATGGTACAACAAAATGGCATATATTTTCAGTTACATAAATACCTAGTGAACTTATAAAAATGGGTGTTGTTCAGCACCAGCCTGTTGGTGGAGGGTTTGCATTGTTGCTGTGATGTCAGCGACCCGTGTTCAAGAACAAGTTCAAATCACTAGTTGCTGGCCAGGAGGGAAAGATCGAGCATCCCAGAGGATGTGCTCCTCCGATGGGAAGGGAGGTCAGGGTGTGCTACACCTGGATGTTCAGGTTCAGCTGTGCAGCTGAAGTCAATAAGCAAGGAGGAGGAGGATGCTACTTGATGTCCCTTGATGGCAACATCCCAGAAGAATGAGAGAAAAGGCAGGAGAAAACTCCCAGTGCAGGATGAAGGCCAGCTCAGTCCTCCAGCATGACCTGTACCGCTGACCAGGTACCTTTGTCTGCTGAATCCGGTCTCCAGAGGTGCTTGGTCAACCCCAATTGTCTCACCATGGGGAAGGGGGCAAGTCATGGGAGCTCAAAGCCTGGAGTAAATTCCTGGACAGAGGGGTGAGTGGCCAGAGGAGCTGGGTAGATGGAGAGCAGGTCAGAGCAGAAGCATAAACATTAGAAGGAACAAAACTCAGGTTGTTCTCCTTTTCAGAATACCACATACAGTATCTTCTGCATCGTCTCACACAATATATCACGCTTTAATTTGTTTTCTACTCTCACTTCAATATTTTTGGTAAAAAAAGATGAAACTGATAAATGGCAGGAAGCTCTAGAATGCATTAATACCAGCATTTGCTACTGTGAACCTAATAAAGGCACTGGCAGCAGGCACCGTAAGCTCATTATTGGTAAACTACAAAGCAATAGATTTTTAGGACAAATGCAGTGGAACATAGCTGTTACCTCCTCTAAATGTAAACCATTTTGTTTTGTTTACACTTCAAGTGATATATTTACTATGTTGAAACAGAAATTGTTATGTGGACATGTTTAAATAATGCTGATGTATTTTAAATATGTTGACATCGTGATAGTGACCCATTTTAAATACGAGACTTAATGAAAAATGAAATATCTTGGTACAGTGCTGTGCTGTTTGCCATCAGAAACATGTGGCAGCACCATCCTAATACATCCACAGCATGAATTCAGTATGCACTTTTAACAGACACCCTCAACAGAAGAGATTTTCTAAAATTGTGGGTGGTGGCCATCTTTAATCACTTGAGTCATTAATTAACAAATTAGCTATAAAAGCCCCATAGAAAAGTATAACTGTTATGTAATGATTATACTGCTTAGCATGCAAAAGAATGTAATATATGGGTCTTCATAATAATACTATTAGAAAGTATACTAAACATTTCCTGTAATACCATCATTGAATCCACTGATAGTACTCCGAGATCTCGTAATACTATTGTAAGCCCAAAGATCGTATTCTGGGAAAGGACACTCACATTGCACCATAAAGTAAAAGTCAAACACTGCTCTGCCTAGAGTCAGCCATCAGCTGCCAAAAGATGCTCCTCCACACCTCTCCAAACCAAAACTAAAATGGAAATCTTGCACCTATTTATTACAAAAACAAACAAATAGGGACTTTGATTTTTGGCTACAATAATATCTTTGAGATTCTGGGAACACGCTGGAACCTCTTGAGGTTCATATGTCCCCAGAACTGTTCAACGGTATTGTAGCCTGTAATATACACAGTCCTCTGTCTATTATTCTGTTTATGTGAATTACCTATCCCACTGGATCTGTACAACTGCTGCAGCTTCTACTGTACAATGTAGTGCGACTGTGCACACAAAGTTTAAAGAAAAATAAAATTAAAAGAAAATCACTCTCAGAGGCATGTGACACTCAGCTATGCCTTGTGCCCAGTACTGGACCCAGCAACATAGCAAAGTGACACTCACTATCCCATAGGCCAGCAAAAGTAGCTCTTTTAGCCTATTATAGATTGAGGAGCACTCCTGATCAATTGAGCTCTGTGCTGAGACACTTTACTCTGTGAAGTATGTCTCACGCATTGTGATGCCCCTGAAAATGGACATGTTCTAGTACAGTCTTTTAAATAACACATTATTGATCAAGCTCAGCAAGTAATATAATAATACTGCCATGGAGATCAATCTTACATTCTTATCAATCAAATCTTTATTTATCCAGGCGAACATCGTTGAGCACAGCTCATAACGAATGGACCTTAGGGTATCAAAATGGCTCACCTTCGGTTTGTGGTTCTCTTACCCTAAAAATGTGTGTGAGACCACTCTTACAAGCGTAAGGCGGTCTCCATGAAGCTATTAACATACAATATGAGCTTTTTAAGGGAAAGTGCTACCCACTGACAAAATTGCCACCCCTTGAACAAATTCTGGATCTTCCCTGCTTATGCCACATTTCAGCAATACAGGGTACGTAACCGAACAGTAACATACCCTGATCTTGTTAATTGTTTAGTAACCGTATGTCCTTGAACATGAAAGTAAGGTCTCGGGCCCTAGATTTCATCTGCTCTCACAGCTTTTCACACCTGACGTCATGATCCTCTGCATGTGACATCGCAATATGCTGCTGTGGCAATAATGATGATGTCATAAACAGAGGGCTGTGATGTCAGGTGTAGGCAGGTAGCCAGAGCAGATGAAGTCTATCTGACGGTGATCCAGTATTTGTGGTACTTTCCACAGTAATAAACACTGACGAGGAGGGGCAAATGCAGAAGATAAATCTAAACAAGAATCTGTCTGAATGTGGTGTTTATTTCAATTATTTGCCTGAAATACTCTGGGATTGTCAACACCTATGGCAAAAGGTTCAGAAAAGTGTCAGGTTCAAAAGGGGTTCACACAAGGGAGGAGGAGAGAAAAAAACAGGCTGTAAGGCAGAAGCTGGTGAAACACAAGAGAGGTGCAGTATCGGTTTGAAATATGAAGTGATATTCTGTGTAATCTTGTAAATCAAGAGATTCTAATTTTGTTTATATCTCCAGCAAGAAGTCTTGCTCGCAGTAAATTGCTTCCCAGTGAGATACTGCAGTGGTGGATACAAATAATTAAATTTACGCTGCTGTGATAGAAAGAGTCAGGTCTGTACTGCTAAGCGAGGAGAAACAGACTGTAGTCCTTTCTAACAGTGCAATCATCCATTGTGCTCTCTGCTGTTCCTGCATAGGTAAATCTTGAAAGAAGGTTTTATCTGTGAATTATGTCATCACAGTGTAACGTGCAGACAGACAGATAGAAAAATGGACAGACTGATAAAGACTGTCCATCTCCGATTGTGTCCAGGAATTATTCCCTTAGAAACTGCTCACAACTCCTGCTAAATATACCCAGGACACTCTCACGAGTCGGAGAGCCGCCTTTGGATTCGCTCCCATCAATATGGAATAAATCCCAAAAATACTTGAGCTGAAAACCCGTAAGTACCCTTTTGTTCAAAAGGCTTTACCGTGATGGCATTATGGAAATTTGCAACTGCTTTACTAGACACTAACTAACCTCCTCCTCAAACGGCGGCCCACAAACAGCAGCCCCCAGCTGAAATGTGTGCCTCTGCCTCTAGAATGCCCACCAACAGATCCACAGGATTTGTGCCAAACTCCCATATCTTATTCTTTGATGCTGTGAACAGCTGCAGCCTGATTCTAGCACATGCTACCCACTAGGGATAATTATCATCTTTCACCCCAAAACTTATTCGGTCCCTCATCCATCCAACACCTCCCTCTGCCCCAACCTCCAGGACCCTCCCAATTATGTCCCTGTTACTATATTCCTTCTCTTGCACTTAGTACAACGGCAGCTTTTCTCCTCCATATGTACGCCATGTTTTGGGACAAAAATCGCTTTGTTGCCTTTTGTACGGTCCTCCAGCCTCCCAATCCCTCACTCTGCTCTAACAATTGGGTCCTCTTAGCTACCTTATTCCCCCTCTCCCCTACATTATGCTTGATATCTTCTATCTGGTATGCCTACCTCTCCCTAACATTTCCCACTACAAAATGCAGTTTTGGGCTTGGATCCAGCACAAGTTTATTATCCATGACTCCTGTAGTTCTATGTTCAATGTATATTACCTGTAAATGTGCATTTTACTATAATAGCAGCTATTTTTACTGTTTGTACTATTGTAACTTGTCTTTCTGTATTATTACTGTAGGACCAAGAGGGCCACCTTGTAAATGAGCTTGCTCAATGGTGCCCGCCTGGATAAATAAAGATATTGACTGAGTGATTGAAAGAGGAGGAATTTGCATTTATATAAAGCTTTTGATGCACAGTGTATCCCAAATTGTTTTACAAGCAATGTGGGGAGCAGAGAGACAGACTGGCAGTTCGTGGTTGAAACATGCAGTGGCATCCATTCCACTTATCAACAGCCAAACATAGACATAGACAAATGCCTGAACCAATTTTATAGGAAAGGGAATGCTGGCCAAGATACAGGGGAGGGAAGATCCCATCTCTCGCATAAAGTGGGTTCTTTGACTTCCACTTGTCACTATATTAATTATTGCTGTAAAAGTAGTGTGTGCAGCAATCTGGAATTCAAACCCTGCCTGGTAGTGTCCCAGGAACATCAGGTAGGGATGGGTGCAGTCGTCACTAAAGCCACAGTCGATGGTGCCATTCGGGGCCCTTATCAGATGTTCTTGTCTTATTTGGACAACAGGGAGATGCAATGACACATTTCTGATGAGTGATGACGTGAATTGTTGGAGGAATCAGTGTATCCAAACTTCTCCCCATGGTGATGTTATAGTGAGCAAGCCCACCTCCACTGTGATGTCATATGGAGGAGACCACCTCCTACTGTGATGTCATAATAAGAGGACCATCTCCCACTGTAATGTCATAATGAATGAGACCACCTCCCACTGTGATGGCATAGTAAGAAGGACGGAACGTCTGCCACTGTGGTATCATAAAGAGGGAGCCACCTCTTACATTGATGTCATTATGAAACAGCCCATCTCCCACTGTGATGTCATAATTCTTCGATTAAAAACATAGCGGTCTCAATCCTGTTATGCTTAGATACCGTTGTACAAAGGCTTACCTCTCAGTTGGAATCTCCTGATTACATTTTTAAATATATCTGAATGGTAGAAATAAAACTGTCTTGTTTCAAAAAGTTTCCACTGATTTGTACCCATGGCTTGGCATTTTAACAGCCTCATTATCTTTTTATGTTTCTGGTTTCATTACAGGCCTTTGACACCCCCATCCTAGTCTTTCTTGGTTATACATGCTGTGATGCACATTGTAGAAAATAATAAAAATAATGAAACTGACCTTTTCCCAGACTGCGGGGTGAATTCAGCACCATCAGAAAGAATTACTATAAGAGCAATGGTGGAATCAGCCTTCTATTATACCTGGGGCATGGGGGAGAGAGAGACAGAGTGTGAGAGAGGGAGGTAGCAGGGTGAGTGAGAGAGAGAGAGAGAGAGAGAGACACAGCAGGCAAGAGAGAGAGAGATGAACCTGGAAGCAAAGCCATGGGGCCTGTTTGTGCGTTCCCTATTTATGTACATCAGCTGATGGCGTTCTCACCGCTAGGTCAGAATGTCATGGGTTCATTTAGCAGGACTTGGGCTTCTGCCTAATGCTGACAGGACAGAGCAGTCCTACAGAATCTGCTGTCACTAGAAATGCCATACTCAGAGCGAGGTCCCTTCTGCCATCTCTGCGGTTGTTCTGGTGGAAGTTAAAGATCTCTATGGACACTTTTCAGAAAGAGTAGAGGATTAACCCTCCGTGTCCCTGGCCAACATTCTGCTCACATCAAACGGGTGTAACAACTCCATTCTGCCAGTAGGGGGATGAAGATGTTTACGAGCAAGTGCCCAGCTCATTGGTGACATTCTGGTGTTAGCTGTGAGGGCATAGCTTAGAGGGGGAGGAGTGTAGAGCAGAGAAGGAGGGTGCCCGGAGGGTTGAGTCACTGGACACCACTTCTCCTGCCATGCTGGCTACCCAGCTTCAGGAATGAGCCAAGGCGCCTGGGGAGGGAAGAGGACTGGGCGCCTGACACTCCTCTCCTCTGAGAAGGTGGTGAGGGTGCAAAGGCACAAAGTGAGGAAACAATAGCCAAGGGGTCACTAAAGGGAAGAGACCTTTGTTTAGCTACACAAGTGATAAGAGGAAAACAAGGGGGGAACTGTGAGGTTAAGTGCATGGGAGACTGTGCAGAGGAGGATCAGGAAAGCATAAATCTTGAACAGATGCATCTGTTCAGCCTTTACAGTGGAAGAGGGGATGGACCACATAAAAACAGCAGGAGCACTGGGGGATAGACACAAGTCCATTTACACACAGTAGGAAAGAGTCCTGAAGGACTTGCAGATCTGAAAGTGGATAAAGCTATGGGACCAGCTGGGGTACACCCAAGGGTGCTGCAGGATCTCAGGGAGGTACTGGCTGCACCTCTGACGAACCTGTTCAACAACTACTGTAAGGTCTGGCCAGTGGCATGGAGAATTGGGCGCTGGGCGCCATACCGGTGACCTGAGTTTGTGAATGGACTTGGGTTGCTCAGGGGTCGGTGGGGCGGGGAAGGATTACGCATCTGTAGACAGCTCTCCTTCCTTGAGGGAGGGGATTGCTTGGCCAGCGCTGGAGACACACCCAGAGGTGGTTGGCTGTCAGCACAGGCGTGCCACCAAGAACAGAGAGGCCCATGTCCAGGGCATTAGGCATCTCCGTGGAGGTGGAGAGAGCTGCTTTGCCCATTGCACAGTTGTGGGTCTGGGGAAAATCAGGAGCCGACAGGGGCCATGATAACCCGACTACCAGGTCAGAGAATGAGTCCCTCAAGAGAGGGGCTGGAGCTCCCTGTTGGCATCCCCAAAAAAAACAAACAAAAAAACAACTTACTGGAAACAGGGTGGTTCCAGAGAGCTGGTGGGGGACAGGTGTAGTCCTACTTCATAGAAGCAGCAGCAGGGAAGAGGCTGGCAACTATTCACCAGTCAGTCTGACATCAGTGGTGGGAAGGTTAATGAAGATGCTTTTTTGTTTTGTTTTAACCTTGCTCTTTTGCCTCCATCAGCCTCATTGCCCCACTCAATCAGATCCTCTACATGCCTCGCGAGCTTGGCGTCTTACCACAGGAGTCTGCCCTAGGTGCCCACCCCAGTAGCCTTAGGTAGTCTGGATATCCCCGGATGGGGGCAAGGAGAGGCCCTCTCTTACCTTCTCCCTGAGCAATGGTGGAGTGGGTGTAGCACAGCCGAGTCTGCTCCTGTCCTGGCGGTCACCGATATGCTCAGCACTCAAAGGGTCATCACCCTAGCAGTGATGGGCCACTATTTTCTGTGTTCTGTTCCTGCAGCTGTCAGCACTCTAGGAGAGCCAACTGGGAGGCATGCGTAGAGATGCAACTCCTCCCAGGGCTCCCGGCTGGCAGCTGCCCATTCTGCATGACCCTAGACTGCACTGTCAACCCCGGGTTCACCAGAAAGGTGCATAGAACCCTCCCAGAGGAGAGCTGCCATTGGGCACTCAATCCCTCTCTCCCCGCTGACCCCCGCAGTCTGAGCTCGTTCGAACCCGGTTGCTGGCGTGGAGCGAGGTGTGGCATCAGCGCTTCAACCCTCAGTGCCACGGGCGGCCTATGAAGATGCTTTTAAAGGAAAGTTTAGTGGAATATCTTGAATCCAGCAGGTTACAAGACCCTAGGCAACATGAATTCATGTCGGGGTGGTCATGTTGGACAAACCTGATTGATTTCTTCAACTGGCTGACCAGAGAAATAGATCAGGTGGGGCAGTGGAGGTGGCCTACTTAGACTTCGGCAAGGCCTTCAACACTGTACCACAAAGGCTCATAAGGAAACTGGGCAGTATGGGGGGTGTCCTGAGGTAGTAAACTGGTACCAAATTGGTTCATGGATAGACGACAGAAGGTGGTGGTAAATGGCACTCACTTTGGGAGGAAGAGTGCCAGCAGGGTATCTCAGGGCTCAGTAGTGGGGCCAGTCCTCTTTAATGTCTTTATAAGTGACACTGCAGAAGGGATGGGGAAGGTATGCCTCTTTGCAGATAACACCAAAATTTGAAATAGGGCAGACACTCAACAGGATGTGGAAGAATCTATAGGGACCTGAGTTTTTTTTTTTTACTTTCTTTTTGCTCCCTATCTTTCCCCAACCAGTCCACTCTCAGAGCCCCAAGCACCCACACTCTACTACTAGGACTGAGGTGTCTGCTCCTACAATACACCACTCCAATTCAATCTAGGGACCCGGTTAACCCCTCGGGTGGGGTGAAGGGGAGATACCTTACTCCTCGATCCTCAGGAGAGTGAGTATCGGCGGAGTCTGCCCTCAGCTCCTGTCGTGGATGTCTTGGAGCAGTGGCAATCACCCAGACCAGCTGTGAGTGCCATTTCCATTGTTCTATGTCCCCCCTGTTGATGCCGATTGCTCGAGGAGGCCAATGGGACAGGCGCACTGAGACGCAAACTCCGCCCAGGGCCCTCGGCTGACATCAGCCCTCCCTTTTCACTGCTGCTCCTACTGCACTGCCAGTACCCAGGTTCACCCAGGAGATGGCAGTAAAGCAGTGAGACTTCGTGCAACACTCCTCAGAGAGGAGAGCCACCATCGGATGCTCGATCCTCTCTTCCTCCTGCTGACCCCAGCAACCCAGGTCCATCACTGAACCCAGGTTGTCAGCATGGTGCGGTGTGGCATGCAGTGCCTCAACCCTCAGCACCACTGGGCGGCTTAGCATCTGGGTTTTAATGTGAAAAAGTGCAAAAAATACACTTAGGGTACAGTCATCCAGAGGCAGAGGATAAAATGGGGAGAGGTATTGACGGTCACTATACTTGAAAGGGGTAATCATATCAGATGACCTCAAGGTGGTGAGGCAATATGACAAGGTAGTAAGTAAGGCCAGTCAGATGCTGGTTTGCATTGGAAGGTATTACCAGCAGGACAGAGATGGTGTTACTACTGTATAGATCATTGTGAGACCCCACCTGGAGTACTCGTCCAGTTCTGGAGACCACATCTCAGGAAGGACATGGACAGTGTAGAGGCTGTCCAGAGGGGGCAACTAAAATGATGCAGGGTCCTCATCAAAAGCCTTGTGAAGAGAGGTTGAAGGATCTCAGTACGTACACCCTGGAAGAGAGAAGGAGAGGAGGGACATGACAGACCTGTAAATGCCTCACAGGGGAGAATAAGGTGCAGGGGGTATTTTTCAGAGAAGAAGGTGCATGAGAACAAGGAAGCATGCAATGAAGCTGGAAGGGGAATTTAGGAGGGATGTGAGGAAGTATTACTTCACAGAAAGAGCAGTGGAGGCCTGGAACAATCTTCCAGCAGAGGTGGGAGCAAATACAGTAGAGGCTTCAAGCATGCATGGGATAGGCAGAAAGGAATCTTGGTAGAAAAGTGTGTGGGAGGGGTTTGCAGTAACAGTATAGGCAGGGAAACATTTATTTATTTAAAAGTTGGTGACCAGCAGCTGGCCCGGTGGTGCCGAGGGTTGAGGTGCTGGATGCCATACTTCACGACACGCAGGAGACGGGTTCAGGAACGGACCTGAGTTGGCCGGAGGTTGGCAGGGAGAGGAAGGACTGAGCATTCCATGACAGCTCTTCTTCCTCTGGGTTGGATAGGGCACTGCACCGCTCCACAGCGGAGGAGAGGATAAATAATGGAATGATGAAAAAATAAATAAAGGTGACCAGGAGCGCACACTGAGCCAAAGCTCATTTCCAGGTGCGACCTGGGGGAGAGAGGAAATGGGGAGTACAAAGTTCATTAGTGTTTCATAGAACAACACTTTACAATATGATACACAGGAAAAGAACAATCTGCATAAGGTATAGTAGCGTAATCAAATTACAAATATCAGTTAATGAGATAGTCAGATTAAGTAGGTCAGACAAGTGTTAAGCAATTATGCAATGGGGATACTTAGGAACATAAAAATTATCAATTATCAATAACCGTATGTAGAAAAGTGACTGATAGCAGTTTAAATACTAAAGGTGACAGGACTATGTAGAGGGACACTGGGTACTGCCGTGAGGCATGCATCCAGCGCCTCAACCCTCGGCACCACCGGGCCGCTGCTGGTCACCAACTTTTAAATAAATAAATAAATGTTTCCCTGCCTATACATGGACTTTGCCCAACTTGAACATAATCCAATAAAGGCAAAGCTTCTGCTTAATGCAAAGAAAACCAAAGCTATGATGTTCTCTCATAGTACCTCCATGAGGTACCTCACATATTCCACCTAAAGACTTTATTGTTACTATGTTAAGCGAACCACTGGAAGTCGTTTCTAAATTTAAATATCTGGGTATCTGGATTGACAACAAGCTCTCTTTTAATGACCATATTGAAGACTTATCCAGAAGAGCTCAAAGTCAGACTAGGTTTCTTCTTTAGAAATAGGCCCCTCTTCCCCTCGAGACCGAAATAGTTCAGGCTACTTTTCTTCCCTTCTTGACTATGGTGATGTAATTTACTCTTCCACTACTCTTGCAAACCTAAGTAAACTGGACATCCTCTACCACCGTGCGTTATGGTTTATTACCAACTCCCTTACCATGCACCACTGTGACCTGTACACAGCTGTTGGCTGGACATCTCTCACCACTAGGCGCTTGCTCCGTGCTGGTCTCTGGACCCTTAAGCTGCTCCTGCACAAACTACCAAGTTACCCATTATCTCTTATCTGTATTTCTCACAGTGCATACTCTCTCAGGAAATCTGACTTCATTCTGCTGGACATAACTAGGATCGACCTCCTTTGGTAAACACGCTATGCATGCCCTTCCTCTATTTGGAACCAACTCAAACCGTGCTGAAACTAACTACCATAGTTTCAATTAACTTCTACAAAGTGCTAAGTGCAGCTAAGATAAAGATATCTGCAACTGTTATTAAGCCCCTTCCCATCCCTATGTGTGCCTTACACATTTATGTGTGAGCCCTTCATCGCCCTTATGCATGCTATTTACTTATTGTTCGCACTATCATTTAACCGAGACACAATTACATTCTCTTAGCTTCTGACTTCCAAGCTGTTACCACTACTGCAAGCATCCCACACCTGCTCCCCTTCCCCGTCCATTCCTGGCTCTCTCTACGATATTTTACTTCTTTCACTCTTCCAAGCCTCGAATACTTTGTTTACCCTTTATTCCCTGTCACTGCTCAATATACTAAATTTATTTATTGCAAACACCAGTTACCCTGCCTTGTACTGCTGGCATGTACTACCCTGAAGTGTTTCACACTATGTACCATATGTCTCCTCACTATCTATTGTCATCCGATGTTGTTTCCTTTCATGTAATATCCTGCTTGTACTAAGTGTACTCATGAATACATGTTATACTATTGTACTATCAAGTATTTTATTTATGTAATGTTCTTCATCAGTGTACATGTCTCAGGACCTCCTTGTGAATGAGCTTGCTCAATGGAGTTTTCCTGCAATAAACTTGAACTTGAAGTGCTTTGGATGCCTTGGGTAAGAGTGTAGTGTTGCAATCAAGAGGCCGGGGTACATAGGGGGCATGACGCTTGGAGAGGGGGGAGTGAGAGGTGGTGCCAAGTGTTACAGAGGGCAGAGGGATAGGAGCATGGGGAAGAGGCTGATTGGGAGACTGTACGTTTCAGGCATAGCAGGGAGGGTGACTGTCTAAGGAATTAGGAAGAGTTCCAGAGAGAGCAGGCAGTGAGAAAAAGGCTGTCTGCCCCAAACAGAATGAAGGATGGGAAAGAGAGAGAAAGTGCAGGTATCTCTGGAATGAAGGAGGTAGAGGATGTGGGAGGAGAAGAACATGTGGACAACATCAAACAGATAGGAAATAGGAAGCTGGAGCACTCTTCAGACAAAGGCTGAATCTAACATACTATTGTACTATCAAGTATTTTATTTATGTAATGTTCTTCAGGAGCGAAGGAGAGACTAGGGAGGGATAGTGAGGCTTAATAAAGGGAGGGGTGGGCAGAGGGTGACTGTGAAAGGCAGAGATACTGAAATATTTTTGCTCAGTATTTACAAATGAAGAGGGAGGTACCTAAACAAATAGAAACACTCTAGATACAGAAGTTGATACCAGCCCACTTACAGAAGAAAGGGTTCTGAAAGAACTCTTAAAACTGAAGGTGGACAAAGCAATAGGGCCTGATGGGATTCATCCCAGAATTCTAAAAGAACTAAGGATAGAATTAGAGACACCACTGACTACCCTCTTTAACAAATTATGGGAGGATGGGGTGGTACCTGGAGGACTGGAGGAGGGCAGATGCGATCTCTCTTCACAAAAGTGGGAGCAGGGCAGAAGCAGGAAACTACAGACCTGTTAGTTTAACCTCAGTTATAGGAAAATGATTGAATAGCTTCTGAAGGAAAGAACTGTCGAGTACCTAGAGGCCAGAGGGGCACAGGACCCAAGGCAGCATGGATTCACAGCAGGAAGGCCATGCCAGACAGAATCTAATAGATTTCTTTGACTGGGTGACCAAAGTAGTAGATCAGGGAGGGCTGTGGACATGGCCTACCTAGACTTTAGCAAGGCATTTGACTCAGTCCCACACAAAGATTAATATACAAGTTAGCCAGCCTGGGGTGGGTCCCAAGATGATAGCCTGGGTAAAGAATTGGCTGGAGAATAGGACACAGAGGGTAATAGTAAATGGAGTCCACTCTGAAGAAAGGGGGTTACTAGTGCACGGTACCCCAGGGTTCAATATTAGACAGTCCTCTTCAATGTCTCTATAAGCGACATTGCAGAGGGACTGGAAGGAAAAGTATGTCTCTGCAGATGACACAAAGATCTGCAACAGAGTTGATGCACAAGGTGGGGTGGAAAGGATGAGAAGGGACTTGGTAAGGTTAGAGGAGCGGTCAAATGTATGGCAGCTTAGATTCAATGCTAAGAAGTGCAAGGTAATGCACCTGGGAAACAAAACCCAGGGAAGAGTACACAATGGGGGTGAGATACTAACAGCAACAAAAATGGAAAGGGACCTGGGGTAGTCATATCAGATGACTTAAAGGTGGGCAAGCAATGTGACAGGGCAGTAAGGAGGGCTGGGGAATACTGGGATGCATAGGAGAGGCATCACCAGTAGAAAACAGGAAGTTGTTATCCCTCTGTACAGACAGCTGGTGAGACCCCATCTGGAGTACTGTGTGCAGTTCTGGAGACCCAGTCTCTGCAAGGACATAGACAAGATGGAAGCTGTCAGAGGAGGACAACTAAAATGGTGCAGGGTCTGCACCAGAAGACATAAAGAAGAGAGACTAAGGAGCTTAATATGTATAGCCTCGAGGAAAGGAGGAGGGGGGGACATGATAGAAACTTTCAAGTACCTCAAGGGAATCAACAAAGTCCAAAAGGTAGCATCTTTCAAAAAGAGGTGTGCAAGAACAAGGGGCACAATCTGAAGATGGGGAGGGCAGCTCAGAGGTAATATAAGAGTATTTTTTCACAGAGAGGGTTGTGGATGCATGGAGCAGCCTTCCGAGGAGGTTGTGGAGTCAAAAACAGTGGTTGAATTCAAGCATACATGGGACAGTCATAAGGCAATTCTAGGGGTGGGGTAAGATGAAGTAGGCTGCTGGTTAACTAGGATCTGCAGCTTATCCATTAGGTATGGAAATGGGCAGACTGGGTGGGCCAAGCGGTCCTTATCTGCCGTCAAATTCTATGTTTCTATTAACAGAAGAAGCAAAACACCTGGCAGTGTCCAGCTCTGTGCTCACTTTCACTGACTACGATCTCCCAATCTATGGGTCAGCCACTGATATGGTTTTAGATAAGTCAGGTTGCTGCTCAATAAAGCATGCCACTTTGTAACTGGCTCACATAAATACGCACACACCTGCAATCTATATGCCCTTACAAACTGGCCCCCTTCCAAACAATCTCACTGGCCAAGAAAACTCCTATGCCTCACACCACTCGCCATTAGCTCCCTTATGAGGCCTATCCACAATACCTACACTCTCGCGGAGCATGACCTGGCAATCCTAGCAATCCCACCGTGAAGAACGAGCCTGGCTCAACACTCCTTTACTAACCGGGCAGCCATGTAGCTAAATGAACTCCCTGCCAGCATAAACACTTTTCCTAAGATCTCATAATTCAAACGGGCCCTCAGGGCTAATATTGCTCAGAACTCAGCTTGCCGCTGCCTTGCTCCAACCTGAACAGGGGTGGTATTAGCGTTTTCCTTATCGTTCTTTGTTTACATGCTATTATCACAAATGAGTTAATTGCTATAATGTAGTGGCTGCACAATTACCTTACTTACTACAGATTATTTATTTATATTATAGTGTACCATACTAATCATAAATACCATATGTAACTACGAATAGCCCTGCAATAAGGCTCCACTTGAGTTGACAAATTATAAATTTGCACTGAATTTGTAACCCTGTTTTGTCTACTGTATTGTTTCTCATATGATGTGGAACCTTTGCAAAGGAGCAATTTGTGCTCAAAGGTTGTCTCTGATAATTTCAATAAACAATAAACAATGTGTAACTGTTCTTGCAACAGCAAACACCAATTAGGCAGGCAGGAGCTAACTTTAAAGCTATCTGAAGTCTAAACAAAACTGAAGGAGAGGTTTCTTATGTCTGTTTGACAGATGTGCATGACAAAAGAACGGCGGGTGTTGATGTATAAGCACACGAGCCACACCAAGCTGTATTATGAGGCACAGCGGGAACCATTGAGACAAGGCAGGGGTAATCACTGGCTTTGCATAAGATTCAGATAATCCGGTTTTATCAGCAGCATTGGGAGTAAAGAAATGGTTATTACAGAACTGGAAAACAGATAAAATACTTCAAACTAAAGAGTGGTTCTGCTTACTCCTATAAATGTTTTATGTCTGATGCGTTTTGATGTTTTAATGAGAGCCTTCACAATAAAATGCTTTATTTTTTATATATACATAGCTATGAACATATGATTGAGCCAGCAGAAAAAGGCCTTGTGGTCTATCATGTTTGCTCAAGTCTGCAGACCCCTCAGTGTCTAATGAAGGATCTGCTCCCTCCCCATTATCTGCTCCTTCCTTCCTGTTGATGTCCTCCCACCCCCCACTTGCCTCTTTTTTTACACCAGGAGAGATGCACTAAGCTGAAAGCTTGTTTACAAGTATGACCTGGGAGCACAACGAAGTTAAGTGACTTTGTTGCTCAGGGTCACACAGTTTGCAAGTGGGAGCTGTGGGATTCAAACCCAGGTCTTCAGGTTTGCAGTTCAGAGCCTTAAACCACTGCGCTATACTGCCTCCCTCCCCTACATACAACTTTCCCTTTGCTCTGTCCCAACTTCTGTTGAAGCAGTCCACAGTCTTCAGGGGCGAACTTCTTCTGGCAACTTAGTCCACTCAGGAAAGTGAGCGGGGACATGAAAGAGACCTACAAATACTTCACAGGGGTGAGCAGGGTGCAGACAGGAGTCTCTTTCAGATGAGAACGAGAACCAGGTGGCATGCAGTGAAATGGGGGGACAAAGTTTAAAAGAGATGAAAGGAAATATTACTTCACTGAAAGGGTGGTAGAAACCTGGAACAGGCTGCCAGCCACATTGGTGGAGCAAAAACAGTGGGACTTCAAGAATGCATGGGATAGAATAGTTTCTGTTAATGTTAGGAATATTATTTTGTATTGAAGAAAGTTTTCTGTTATTTTTTTTATTTTTTTTCTTTTCGTTGTGCTAGCTATGTATGGTTATCTAGATGATGATTCCTGACTATTGTATTTGACTTTTTTCTTGTTTAAATAAAACTTTTTTTTATGGGAAAAAGACGGATGACCATACCTCACAATAGGCGGTTAGATGGACTATTAGGTTGAACCAAGGCAGCCTGTAAATGAGGTTGGGATTAGAAAATTGGATCCTGGAGAAAATGTATAGTAATCTGAAAGGAGTGCTCAATAAGTGTAGCACTGGCAGAGACAAGCACCGAACATGTACAGTACTCTAACAGAGGAGTCAGCTGCCTGATAAACATAGCAAATGAACTGCAATCTCGAATCATATCAATTAACTTGTATCGTTTATCTACCAATAAAAAAAATTATGCACTCAAAGACTGCAGTGTCCATCATTTTGAGGGGTAAGCACCAGGGTATTCAGATATCCATTTTGAAAAACAAATACCTCGTATATCAGCAACAATTCAGAATTTTGGATTTTCAGATAAGCTGCCAAAATTCCTAAATCATAAATTTTAGAACACCAAATCAGGTACAGATGTGAAATCCGACCCAATTTGGCATCTGTGTTTAAAACAAAACTCCCCCACACCCTGTGCAGGCCCCACACCCATCATGCATTTAGTAATAACCTACTGCCCAGCACACCCACTAGCCTCCATCCCCCTGAAACCGGAGAGCACATATTTGTAGCCTATTTAATTTCCTTCCAATAATGAGTGCCAACTCCTTATAATAAAAGATGATGGCCCCCATGGTAAATCAGGATGCCTCCCCACCCCTCCCTAGCATAACCACAACCCCAAGTTCAATGAAGCACCCTAATCAACACATCCATACCCTTCTGACCTCTGGCGGAGCCAGGTTTGGGGAGCCAAAGCAAGTCAATCATTTTGGGGGCGCCAAGATGGTAGCAAGCAAAAGTGATCATTTGAAATTGTGGACCTATGGCCATTAACTCTACACTGAGACATTCCTATCTATTGCATGTTGAAACACCTTGCACATGGCAACAGGAGTGATTAATCAACCTGTCTATGGCACAAAAGAGCTGAGCTGGCCAATTCTTCCCTGCTGCAATCACCCTTGAAAGGAACTCTGTTTTTCAAGATGATCGCTCACTGATACTCACCAAAGTGAACCTTTGGCGCTGACCTATCCTCCGCTGACCAGGACCTTCACCAAAATGCCCCAACTTCCATCTCTTAGTCTTCAACTGCAGTTCATTGCAATACCATGGAGTTATGATAGGATGTCAGGGACGAACACAATAACATGCCAGGGAATCCAAGGCAGCTGTGAGAACCATATTATAGTGCTCCATGGCATTCTCAGCTCCCTGCACACAAGCATCAAGCCCCAGATGTCCAGTATCTCCAGGAGTTTGCGAGGCTCTGCATTACATTTATTTATTTAAAAGGTTTTACCAGGAAGGCATGCTGAGCAGACTACTGCTGGATTCCAGATCGCCCTGGGGGAAGGGTGAGAGGAGTACAGACATATTCAGACACCTTACAAGATAATCGTACAAGGTAAAGTGCAGTACTACAGGCAGTTGTACAAGTCACATAACAGTAAGATATAGTAACAGGTCAGATTACAGTGGCGAGGCATATGACAACTGAAAAGAGGAACAGTACATAATACAGATACAACCTTATTTCAGGATGTCCTGTTTACAGAGTCAAGAGCTTGCATGGGTGCATGTGCAGATGGGGGAGAAATGTATTTTGAGAAGGGAGTTAAGGTGCTGACTGGGGGCGTGCCAGGTATCCGAGGAAGTGAGTTCCAAAGTTTAGGCATTCAGTATGTGAATGCTGAAGGGCCTGTCGAAGTTGACATGAGTGGAATGGACAGCAGGCAAGTGCGTTTTCCTCAGTGCATAACCCTGGAAGGTAGGGGCCGAGAGAACAGAGGTGAGATAGGGAGGGAGGGAGGAATTGCATCCAATATTTGGTCGTGATGAACAGTGACCATGATGCCGATCCTACAATGAGGGCAAGTCTAGATATTCACTTTACCGCACTGGCAGCAATCAAGAAATGTATCGTATCAGCATTCATCATACATGATGATGCATGGTGAAATTAAGGATGCACCTTGATTCACCTAGTCATAAAGAAAGTGCACTGGGGCCCTCAGATCTCTGGTATTGCCCATTTCCCTACCTATCGGATAAGGATAATGAGAAGATCAAGTCCAATGCATGACCATGTTGATGTGTACCAGAAGCTACTGCCTGTGTTAGACCCACTGAAATCATCAACTGGAGGAGCTGCTGATCAAGGGGCAAGTTTCTTCATTGACCCAGGCACTGAAGTCCCCAGCAGCGAAAGTTTGATAGCATTCAGTACTTGTTCAACCGTGAATCTGCAGCTCCTTAACAAAACATTCCTATAACCCAGGGTCGATAAATGAGGATGATTTTGCAGCAAACATCTGCAGCACATCTGCCACATATTCAAAAGACCTGAAAGTTCCCATCGGGTATGCAATCAGTCCCAGGACAGATTTAAAACAAATGGACACCCCACCTTGTGATCCTGCCTCAAACAATGCACTACTAAGTACCCAGACTTACAAGGAGTAAGTTACTTAGCTTCATAATGCTCCTGTCCAGCCAGCTGAAGCAGGACTACTGAAAATGAAATATTCCATCCAAGTTGGATAATTATCCTGGGAAAATGAATTACATAAAGATGCATACTTGAATGCAATTGGTTAGGGCTGTTACAATATTTCATAATAAACCAAAATGTTACTATCTTTCACTACATTCTATATATGGCGGATACCTGAATACATAAACACACAGATACAACTTTGTTTTATCACACTAAGACAGAATAGTTCGCTCACTATATTACAGACCACATTTTGTCTGTCCTAAACTGTTCACTTTAGACTGACAATGGTGTTTCCACGATTTTAAGACCGGCCAACAGACCATCAGTACTTCTCACACCACAAATACCAACAGATCCACACACACCCTCATAAAGGCAGCTTATTCTTATGGCGCTGGACAACTCACAAGTCGGCCCGACTTCTGCACCCCATATATTTCACTTTTTCTGCAGGTGGCCATAGACTGAATAGTGTGCCAAACATGCTACTTGTTAGCGGTGACGGTGTATCATAAAGCATTTTGGCTATCAGTGTCCCTCCTAAACCACTGGAGCCCTACCATGAGATGAGCTCAGGTCTCTCCAGTCCCGTTCAACACTCCAGCTGGCCTGCCTCACTCCCTCCTCACCCCTCACAAACAGCAGCTGCTGTCCACAGAGATAAAACAGTCCGCCAGCCGACCAAACCCTGAACCCCTTTTACCTGAAATCTTTGTGCAGGATGTCATCTTTTCCAGCAGATTGGAGCTATGGTAGAATCACTCGCCATGTTGTCAGACTAGCTTGGCTCGCTCCCACCTCTTACTCTTATACAACAAATCACTCTTTCTTGCCGTTTCCGTGGGGTGGAGGTCTCTGGCTGTGGCGTTACGGTGATCGGCGGTGATGTTTACAAGTAGGTCCGGCTCATTGCTCGCTTGGAGGGAACTATGTTGGGAAGAGTGGCCTACATTCAGGCTCTCGTGGCGGGGTGAAACAGAGTCCGGGCTGTTGCTACTGCTGGAGTTTGTAGAAAAGGTCAAAGTTCACAGTGCATCCTAGCTAGGGCAGCTGTGGGATCACACAGCAGCGATTCATCATTGGAACAGTCAATCACAATTCTGGCTTTCAGTTGGAGAAGTCAACCCATGTTGTGATGCTTTACAGGACTGTCGCTTAAAGTTGAGAGTGCTGGGGATGGCACTAGGCGTGGGGCACCGCCATGACCTGCAGTAAATTCCTCCTGTCCTGAATCTCAGGTGACCCGTGTCGTGTCCTGCTCCCGTGGCTGATTATTTGGGGCTTGGGTTCTAGGGCGGCAGGCAGGACTGCCGCCTGCTGGTGGAAGCCAGCCAGGGAAGTACCTAACTTGTTAATTTGTAGATTACGGCTGGAGAGCAAACTCAGAAGCAAAATGGTCCGTGGTGGCGCCCCATCGCCTCCCCCAGCTTCCGCCACTGTCCCCCATAGCTACCAGATACTTACCAATAGTAGAGGATATAACAGTGAATGATCGGTCCACGGTGAAGCAGCTCTCGTCTTCAGTCTGGAAGTATGAGTGAATGATGACATCCTCCTTTGGTAACACCTGATTGGCTGACAACATTTACTGCTGTTTGGGGGAGATCAGGAGGGAGGAGTCCATGTGTGATACATATCCCTTGATTTTCCCTGGATTAATGGTTTAAATAACAGTCACAGGTTGGCTGTGTCCCCCCCGCCCATATGTTCTCCCCAGTGTGGGCACTGAGGCCTTTGAAGAGGCTGGCATTGCCTTTGCATGTTTCCTATAAAGTAGTTTCACCACCACCACCTCCTATTTGTACAAGGTTATGGAGCAATAAGCATGTATATCAAATATTTGGTTATCAGCAGCTAGTTGCTATTGTATGCACTGTATCTTGCTCTATACAAGGATGTGATATATTTGCATTATGTAAAACAATAAACATAAATTAAAACGTTATAGATCAAGGGTGCGCTCTGACCAATCAGAGTGCTCCTTTGCTCTGCATGAGAGACACTTATTCTGTGAAGAGTGTCTCATGCACAGTTGCCTAGAAATGGGCACGTTCAGGCTGTTTTGTTAAATTTTAATATATTCTGAAGAATATCCTTATTCTTAATGTATCAAAACAGCTCACCTTTAGTTTGCAGTTCTCATACCCTAAGAATGCGCATGAAATCACTCTTCGTGGCTGTATTAACACACATATGATTGGCTGAGCTGACAAGCAGACTTACTTATAAAATGCTTCATTTGTGGATGAGGCAGGTGGGCTGTAGTGATCACTAGCAGGGTAGGACCACTGCCCCTTTGCCACAGAGAAGCATTATAGATTGAGTAATTGATTAGAAATTATTTAACGAGGGCAGGTAGATATGAAGCAAGCCTTGTTTTTCCTTTCCAGTCGTGCCAGACATCATGAGGCAGTATAGCTCAGAGCCTCACATACATAAGTACACTAATGTATTCAGCAAAAGGCAGTTAATTAAGATAAGGAACAAACGTCAGTGAAGCAGCAGGGCCATGTCTTATACCTGTTATACAAAACAACAACAGAGTCATATCAAAAGTATGTTGAAATAAGACACTGTCTAATTGAATTGCTGCCCTGGTGGGACAGTTCTGTTACAGTAAATTTAGGCTAGTGCTCAGCAAACCTCTCATCTGTCCCACAATACGAGGCCATCTCTACTTTCAGACCTCAGAACTGCTTTATTCTATAGGGAAAAGTGCTGCCAACAGAGAAAGGTGCTTCACATTCTGTATGCAGTCTTTTGTGTAACTGGATTAAAGAATTGGGATTTCTGATCATGCCCTGTAAGATAAAAATAAACTGGGGAGAGTAAATTAAACCATAAGTAAGGTGGAGGCTGAACCCATCCATTACTCTGAGAAATAGAATTTTAGACTTGGTTAGCAATAGAAACAGATGTCTATTTTAACTGATATGGACAAATTGAGACAAGCTACAATATGGGATGCATACAAAGCCTGCTTGCAAGGCAGGACTGCTGCCCACTGTGCTGCCGGGAAAAATTAGGATGGAGAGGGCTTAGTGAAAGAACAAGCCTTGAAAGAGCTGGAACTCTGACTTTAACTCAACCAGACTGCTGACAAAATAGAAATGTTGCAACATGTCACAAGATTAGGGTATAACACCAGGGGACAGGGAAAGGAAAATGATTTATCCAGGAAAGGCACACTAAGTTGAAGCTTGTTTCAGGTGTGACCTGGGAGCACAGTGCAACAATTAAGTGACTTGCTCAGAGTCACACAGTATGCAGGTGGGGGCTGTGGGATTCAAACCCAGGTCCCCAGGTTTGTAGCTCAGAGCCCTAAACCACAGCAGTATCTCTCCAACTGAGTCCTAAGTCAGAAAGCAGAATACTCTGTTTTTCGGATGCACAAACAATACTAGGAAGCAGGACACAGAGATGCCCATCTCCTTGCCTACCAGTTGAGGCAACAGTTGTAGAAGGTGATTCAGAAGAATCATAATCATTTATTTATTGATGGAGGCTCGGGGAACCACTGAGAAGGGAGAGCATGTGGGAGACCTAGCAAGGGCTCCCCTGAACAAGGGACTAGTAACAGCAATGCGGGTAACAGTAAGGTTGAAGTTCAAATTAGGTTAGGGAAAGAGGTCAGTGAGGGACAGCTGATAAAGCCTACATTCAGCATGGAAAAATAAAAACATTAAGGAGACTGGGGAAGAATAAGGGAGAGTGAATAGGAGAAAGCAAGGGGATCAGGAGAAAGATGGAAAGGGTCTGCCTTAATGCCAGGAGTGGGAAATTAAATTAACGAGCTCTAGGCAATGATGGCAGACACTGAGATGAATCTAGTAGCCATTCACAGAAACTTGGGCCACAGAGAATAACGACTGGGACCTGACAGTCCCAGGCTACACCATGTTTAGATGGGAAAGAGGAAAGGTAAAGGAGGAGTGTAGCCCTATATGTCAGGGAAGGCATGGAGGCAGTGAAGGATGGAAACATAACGAGGTGGTAATGGGGAAGTAGTGTTGCTCAGGGTTCAGCTCACGGCATCTTCAGGCAGAAACTACAAATGGGGGTGATTTATAGACCTCCAGGATGGGAGAAAGAGAGATAAAGAGGCAGAACTAGATAGGGGTGGCAAAAGGGAGGTGGTGGGAGATCTAAACCTGCCAAATATTGTGACCATGTAAGCATGTGAAAAGACCTAACAGTCTATCGAGTTTGCTCGATTGTACAGCTAGCCCCTCAACTTGCAGTTGCCCCTCTCCCTTCTGCTCCTCTTAATTACCCCTCTCCTCACTCTGTCCCACCCCCTCTTAACCCCCCACCATACTACAGGCTACCACCTCCTCAGGCAGGGCATTTCACTTATCCACCACCCATTCAATGAAAAAGTGTCTCCTGATTTCCTTCTGAATCTTCCCTACCAATTTCAATGTATGCCTCTGGTGTCCTGCCACTTCTAATCTGGAAAAACCTCTCTGTGTCAGTTTGTTAATCCTTTAAGTATTTAAAAGTTTCAATCATATCCCCCATCCTCCTCTCCTCCAGTGAATACATATTGTTCAGCTGCCAGCCTGCCCTTGTAGGACATACCCTCCAGACCCTGGGTCATCTTTGTCAGCCTGCATTGTATCCCTTCTAGTAATCTGATGTCTTTTTCAAGAATGGGTGCCAGTACTGCACACAGTATTCCAGGTGCGGTCTGACCAGTGACCTGTACAGGGAAGGATCACCTCCTATTCCTGGAAGAGATACGCTCGGTATACACCCCAGCATCTTGTTGGCTTTTACTGCTGCCTTCCTGCGCTGTGCTGAGTTGTTCATATTCCCTGTTATAATCAATCATCAAGATCTTTCTCCTCCCAGTGCTTTCCAACTGAACCTCCCGAGCCCGATAGCTCCTCCCTGGTTAGTAGTTTTAAAATGCAGTACTTTGCACTTCTTAATGTCGAACCCTAGCTGCCATGTTTCCGACCATTCCTGTAATTTGGTCAGGTCATCCTGCAGCCCTTTCCAACCATCTACATCATCTACCACCACTACCATTTTAGTATCGTCTGCGAACAGGCTGATTTTACTTCAGGTTCCATGTGAGATATCTGCTACGAATATCCCAAACAGCACCCAGATATTATTGGGTCATTCCAGCAGTCAGGAGTTCCAGAAGTCAGGCTGTGCTGAATACTCTGCAGAGTGCCTGCTGGTGCAGGGTAATTGAGGAGGATGGGCAGAAAGCAGCCATTCTAAATGACTATGTCTGCTCTGTATTCACGAGGGAAGACAAAGGGTGTCTGCCAGAGAGTGGCATTAAGGTGGCTATAAGGGTAATCCTGAGATGAAGCAACAACTATTTACCAGTGAAAGGGTTTGGAAAGGCGAGCAGCCCTAAACACAGAAAGGTCCTCGGACCAGATGAGATGCATTCAAACGTGTTCAAGGAATTGTGATGGAACTAAGTAACTCCTGGAAGGGCTATTCAATAGCTCAGTTGAGAAGGGTAGTTCAAAAAGCGGGAGGATGGTGGGCGTAGTCCTGTTCCATTAGGGGGACCCAAGGAGCAAAGAGGTAACTACAGTTCTATCAGTCTTACTTCTGTTGTGGGTAAACTGGATGATGATCACCTAAGAAGAAATTAGAGGTCATTAGAGGACTACCAACCTTAAAAGTGCCAGGGAACAATGGACTACCAGGAAACTATATAAAATACTAACAGAAACCCTCCTTAACGACTAAGGTTTACAAAGAAGCAAGACAAAAGAAGAGTCACCAAACACAATGAAGGAGGCGGTGATAACTAATTCACAAAAAACGGGGAAAGGATCCAGAGGCTTCCAACAGGCAGTTACCAATCTCATTGTTAAACATGTACCTAAAAATACCTGGTAAAGGGTGAAGGTGGTCAGTATCAACTCCATCATAGGTAAACTGACTGGCAATGACCAGATGGGTTTATGCCAGAACATCACAACTCTGACAATATCAGGAGTCTGTTGAGCCTTCTGAGCTGGTGTAACAATAATTTTGTAATGTTTTCTCTGTGTGTTTTAATTTTTTATTAACTCTATCTACTGTGGGGACAGAGATGGGCTGGGAAATGACACTGAAATTGTTACCAGAGTCCAAAACAGCTGCCCCTGAGAAGTAATTACCATCCGTTTGTTTTGTAACAATAAACCACAGATCAGTTAACGAGGAAGCTTCAAAGAGGTCAGGGTCTTCCATGTCCTAGCCATAATATACCTGCTAGGGCAGACAGGGCTCAGAACAATGAGAAAGTTTCTGAGTCCACAAAATCCAAGATTCTAGTTTGGACCAGTTTTCCAGATGGGAGGTTTTAGAGCATAGAGAGGTGTTGAATCTGTGATGTCACAGTGACATACTGGATGATGTGTCATGGGGAGGCTGGCAGCTGAAGGGCTTTGAGGACTTGCCAGACTCATAAAGTTAGTCAAGTATTGGGACCACAAGCAGTTAACATCAAGTTTGAGTCTGCCCTGATTCACCAAGGTGTCCTGTGTGGTAAGCCCTTTCTACTTTGGGAAAGTTAGGAGTGTAGTAAGATTTTTCTGTTTTTCTACTGTTCAAAATATTTTCTTTTTATGTCTGTAGAAATGCTATTCCTCACAGTCTTAGTGTAGTATTCTGTATTATATGTGTAAATATCTTTAAGTAATAAAATATAATTATTTATATACATTATCTTTCTGTGTTGAATCCTTTGAGGTACAGATAACTGGTTATAAATGACAGAAACACAGTTTTTTCTCTTTGAAGAGAAGGCTCGGTTACCATATTTTGTTTTAAACTGAGGTGTTCTCAGCTGTGACAGAGAGGCGGGTCTTTTGCCTTTGGTAAGGAGTGCTGTACTGAAAGTGTGGGCAGTGGTTCTGGTGGGATTCAGACTAGAGACACCCAAGTGAGTGTCTCTGCTGTGTGGTGGCAACTACTGGAAGTACCCTCGCAGGCATCCGAAGGGTTTGAGAAAGCTGGTAACAGTGTACAGGCTAAGTCTGGGAGAGACCAGTCTACAACACTCGGGCAGAGAGAAGAGAAGTATACACAGCACTGTCCTCAGATGCAGAACACACCTTGGACTCCGTTAAGCGAGGTTCTTAAAGTGATTTTGTCATGTTTGCCATAGCAAATGGGAGTAGTAACCTGTATGTAGGAGTTGTGACTCAGTCTACCATTCAAACTGCCAAAAGTGCAATTTTCCATGAAAAAATGCTTTCATTTCTGTGCTCTGCTTCATTTGCATAACCTTGACCCTTTGTTTCTCCGGGCTGCAAGCGCAACCCCGTTGACACCATGGAAGAAACTAAGTTTTTAAGGACTGTGTTGAAACAGAGACCTCTGTTGGTCAGTCTTGGTATTACAGACATTCTTTATCTTTCACAATTTTGGACTCGGCAGAAGCTGGACACCAAAGAAAAGAAAAGTAGTCTGATGACCTATAGTACACTCCTGAACTACTTATAGTCATTCAGGCCCTATAATATAAACATAGAAAAGTATCGTCCCACTCCCACATTCTGACAGAAGCTGCCACTTCAGACCTGTCACTTCACCAGTAGGCAGTAAAAGTCAAACAACATCTACACAGACTGGCAAATTATTTTTTGACCTGTCTGCATCACAAACAGTTTTCAGAAAGTTTTCTACAGACTGTACTGCTGTAAACACTACTGACATAATATTGCACTTTGATAAGGGCGACTGAAAAATCAGCTATGTACTGTACCTACAGCCTTGACGGCACGCACACAGATATGCAGAGATGTTGACAGCAGATAAGGGCCTATGGGCCACTAGTCTGCTCCATGTCGCATGTACTCTAGCTTCTTCAAGCTCCTCTAGAGTTAGTTATATGTTCACATATTAGGTGCTATTCTGCAGTCCCCACTACCAAATAAAAGGGACTGCACCTCTGAGCAATTTAACATTTATGCAACTTATAATTTACCCAGAATTCCTTGTTACTGTATAGAAACATAGACTTTGACAGCAGATAAGGACCGCTTGGCCCATCTAGTCTGCCCATTTCCTACCTACAGGATAGGCCGCAGATCCTAGTTAACCAACAGCCTATTTCTTCTACCCTCCACAAGAATTGCCTCATGTCTGTCCCATGCATTCTTGAATTCTTCCACAGTTTAGACCCCACAACCTCCTCAGGAAGGCTGTCCCATGCATCCGCTACCCTCTCCCTGAAAAATACTTCCTCACATTGCCCTGAACTGCCCCCATCTTTAAATTGTGTCCCTTGTTCTTGCACATCTCTTTTCTGAAAGATGCTACCCTCTTGGACTTTGTTGATTCCACTGAGGTACTTAAAATTTCTATCATGTCCCCCCTCCCTTCTTTCCTCAAGGGTATACATATTAGAGATTCTTAAGTCTCTCCTCATACGGCTTCTCTTGCAGACCCTGCACCATTTAGTGCCCTCCTCTGGACTGCCTCTATCTTGTCTATGTCCTCGCGGAGATGGGGTCTCCAGAACTGGATGCAGTACTCAGATGGGTCTCACCAACTGTCTGTACAGCGGGATAACAACCGTGTTTTCTGCTGGTGATGCCTCTCCTGTGCATCCCAGTACACCCCAGCCCTCCCTACTGCCTTCTCACATTGCTTGCTAACCTTTAGGTCATCTGATATAATTACACCCAGGTCCCTTTCCTTTTTGTTGTTGTTACTACCCCCATTGTGTATTCTTCCCTGGGTTCTTGTTTCCCAGGTGCATTATTTGCACTTCTTTGCACTGAATCCTAGCTGCCATACTTCTGACCATTCCTCCAACCTTGCCAAGTCCCTTCTCATCCTTTCCATGCCTCCTTGTGTATTAACCCTGTTGCAGATCTTTGTGTCATCTGCAAAGAGCATCTTTTCCTTTCAGTCCCTCTGCAATGTCACTTATAAAAGACATTAAAAGGACTGGACCCAGCACTGAACCCTGCGGTACCCACTAATAACCCCTCTTTCTTCAGAGCGGACTCCATTTACAATTACTTTCTGTGTCCTGTTGTCCAGCTAATGTTTTACCCAGGCTACCACCCTGGGACCCACTCCCAGGCTGGTTAATTTGACTATTAATCTTGTGTGGGGCTGTGTCAAATGCCTTGCTAAAATCTAGGTAGGCCATGTCCAGCCCTTCTCTGGTCTACTACTTTGGTCACCCAGTCAAAGAAATCTATTAGATTGTCTGACATGACCTTCCACTGTGAACCCATGCTGCCTTGGGTCCTGTGCCCCACTGGCCTCTAGGTACTCAACAATTCTTTCCTTCAGAGTGACTCCATTACTTTCCCTACCACAAAGGTCAAACTGACAGGTCTGTAGTTTCCTGCCTGTGTCTTGGTCCCACTTTTGTGAAGAGGAATCACATCCGCCTTCCTCCAGTCCTCGGTACCACCACCCTCCCAGATTTATTAAAAGAGTAGCCAGTGGTTTCACTGGTTCCATAATTCCTTTAGAATTCTGGGGTGAATTCCATCATGCTCCATTGCTTTGTCCACCTTCAGTTTTAGGAGTTCTTGCAGAACCCTTTCTTCTATGAAAGGACTGGGATCAACCCCCTATCAAAGTGCTTCTGTTAATTGGATTAGGCACTTCCCCTCCTCTTTGTGAATACTGATCAGAAATATTCGTTCAGTATCCTTGCTTTTCACTGTTCCCTCTGCCCACCTGCCATTCATTCTATTCAACCTCACTATGCTCCCTTTGTCTTTCAACGTTAGCTGAAGTACCTATAAAGCGTTTTATCCCCTTCTTAACCGAGTTGGCTATCTTTTCCTCAGTTTGGGCCTTTGCTATTCGACTTCCCCCTGCTTCCTTCTGCCTTAACTGGTACAGCTCTCTGTCCTGCTCCTTCTGTGTTTCCTTATACTTCCGGAATGCTATCTTTTCTCCCTGACTTTCCCAGAACCATAGTGGCTTTTCTTTCATTTTGATTTGTTTATTTGCTTCACACAAAGGCTTGTTGCTTCTGTGATGGCAGTTTGATGATTCCCATTGTTGCTCCACCCTCCTTCTAGCCTGTTTGCTAGTGCTTTTCTGAGGCACTCTCCCATCTTGCTAAAGTCAGCCCCCTGAAGTCCAGTACCCTCACTTTTGTATGGCTTGACTCTGTAGCTGAGTTTAACGTGAACCACACTGTTTGATGGCCACTTGTTCCCAGATGGCAACCACTTCTAGATCTGAGATCCTCCACTGCCCCATTTGAGAGTATGAGGTCTAAGATTGCTCCCTCATGAGTGGGTTCTGAACTAGCTGTCTGAGGCCTGCCACCTGTAGGGCATTGAGAATGGCCTGCTCTTGGATGTGGCTGCAGCAAATGTGCTCCAGTTAACATCTGGCATATTCAGGTCTCCATCAACAGTATCTCCCTTTCTCTGCCATCCTAAGAATGCCTTCTATGATATCCTTGTCCATTTCCTCCCCTGACATGGGGTCTGTACCAAACCCTGTGCGGATTGTGGTGCCCTTTCCAGTCTCCAATGTGACCCACAGTGCCTCCTCTCCTCCCTGTTTACTCTTTTGTTCAGTTGCTTTTATCCCTTCCTTTACATAGAGAGCTACTCCTCCCCTCTTCTCCCCTGCCTGCCTCTCCTGTAGATTATGTACCTGGTATGTTAACATCCCAGTCATGGTTCTCTGTGTACCATGTTTCTGTGACTGCTTCTGATATCCAGGCATCCCTCTTCCATTAAGGCCACCAGCTCAGGGAGCTTGTTGCTCAGACTACAGGCATTGGTACTCATTACACTCCATTTCCTGATGGCCTTACTCCTTTTTGCCCCATCCCTGTCCTTCTTGCCTTTGTCACTTTCCCCATTTACCAGCCTTCTCCTATCTACACCTCTATGTTGGTGTTTACTGCACTTACTACCATGATTTTTTGGGGGGTTAGGATTTCCTGCTCCTTTCCAGCGCTCCCCTTGGCTACTTTAAATGCTCACCAATGAGCATTTAAACCTATCACCTAGGATCCTGGTTCCCTCCCAGACAGATGCAGCCCAGCATGCCAGTATAGACTTGCATCACTCCAGGTGGGCCCCAGTCCCAGTGAAGCCAAATCCTGAGCTCCGTAACAGTTTTCAACCACTGATTGAATCCCATGTGCGGAACACCTAGCCTCTCCTACGCCATAGATGGGCATCACCTCCAAGAAGGTTACCATCGTGCTACTTGTCTAAGGCCCCTCCCCAATTCCACAAACTCTTCCTGCACTTCTCTAATCCCTTTCTTAGCCAGGTCATTTGTCCCTAGGTGGACAGTGACATCCAGCTCCCTCCCTGTGTAGCTGCTCCGGCAATCCTGAGGATTCGCTCCCTGTCCCTCTAAGCCATGGCACCAGGCAGGCACTACCTTCCTCTCCCTTCCTCCCCAGTTCTACCTTCCTAACAATGAGTCCCCCCACCAGGGTGGTTTCCTTCCCCTGTGGGGTCCCCTGCCACCCTCCTGTGGGTCTCCTCTGTGGAGGTTCCCAGCATCCTCCTTGGTCTCCACCTGCGGTGCCTCCCTAGAGGAACCACACTTTGCCAGAATGGCATAGGGATTGTGGAGAGGTACAACTGGAGGATGCACCTCTGTTCCACCACCCTCACCCTCCCTGTGCCCACTGTGGTCCAACTGTTCCTCTTTCTTGGCAACCTCTGAGGCAGCGGCAGTGGCACTGGTGGTCCCAGGATGGAAGAGGAGGTCCCACAAATCCTGGCCAACTCAGCCTGGAGATGAGCAACCTCCTCCCTCAGCCCAAAGAGGTGCCTGCAGATGGGACAACACTGCATCCTCAGAACATTTCCGGAAGACTGCTGCTCCACAGTCACTGCACTACACCACTCCCATCATGTCTTATTTCTGGCCCCTTAACTGTTTGGAATCCTTACTCTTTCCTTTTTTTTTTCTTTCTCTTCTCTCTCTACTTACTTTCCACCTGTGTGCCCTTTAAGCTCCTGATTGTCCTGTTCTGAGACAAGAATATTCTATATTTCTCAGTAGACCACTTACTTGCTCAGAGCAAGACCTCCAGCAGCTAGAGGGGTCCGAAAGCTACTCTTGCCCTTCTAGGATAGTGGGTCTTTGGTGGCTCTGTGATGATTGTGATCACTCACTTCCTGCTCCCAAACAGGAAGTTCGTGTTGTCAGTCAAATCCTGTGCCTATAAAAGTAGAACTAGCTTTGGGTGGATGGGAGGGAAGGAGGGCAATATAGTCCCAGTAGAGAAGTCCAGTCACACAGCAGTCCTTCCTCCTGGTGTCTTCTGCCAATCTACTAGAGAATCTTTCTAAGGCAGTCTTTAAATTTAGCTTCCTTCTAGCTAAGCCACTCCCCTACTTACTAGATCTTTCTACAAATAATTTAAACTGCACAGCTATCAAGTCCTTTCAATCACCTGAGTTTACATAGAGAATAATAGATAGGCAACTGCGTGTTATGGATTTTTTACACACGGTGTGTGATAACCCATAAACCTCGAGGCGAGCTCGAGAGGTTTATGAGGTAATTCACACACACCAAGGGTATGCTAAAAAAACTATATACACAGTTGCTTATTTTTATAATTACTGGTCAGAGTTTACTCTGTGTCTCATATATTTGCTATTTACAAACACACACACTGTCTCACAGACACTGTCTCTCTCTCTCCACACACACACACACACACACACTGTCTTTCTCTCACACACACACACACACTTTCTCTTTCTCCTTGCTCTCTCAGACTGCCTTTTTTTTTTTTATTTTAAACTGTCAGCTGTTGACTGGTACTGGGGTCCGTCCAGCATTCAACTTGGAGTCGGTGGCGCATCTCCCGATCCGGAGACACGGTGGGATCAACCAGATAGTCCTTTTGTATTTGGAAGGTGGGATCAACCAGATAAAACAATAAAAAAAATCAAATAGAGATGGGGAGGTGGCAGTAAAATAAAAAGCGGCTCGTCGGCAAGCAAAAAAAAGAGCCGCCATTTTTTCAAGCTATTCAGCCCACCCACTCACAGAGCACGAACCAATGAAAAGGCAGAATACACATGAGTGACACACAAAAGAGACAGGTGGTTTCACAAATGCCGTAATAACTTGTTTCGAGTTATTACGGTGTTTTCGAAGCCTTGAAAACAGTTTGATAAAGGGGTGCCAGTAATTATACCTAGATAACTGTTCAGATAACCATTCAGTTCAGTTAACTCAGACAAACACACACTTTTTTTGTTTTGTTTGTTTGTTTTTACCCTAAATTAAAGGTCCAAGTACAAAGTTCTACTTCTTTAGTCCCAGTAGAGAAGTCCAGTCACACAGCAGTCCTTCCTCCTGGTGTCTTCTGCCAAGCTCGTAAAACATTGACAGTTCCTTGCATGACATCATTCTGGGGTGTGGCCATACACAGAAACCTGGAGGCGAGCAGAAACAAAAACATAAAAAAATTGCTGAGATTTTTACAAAACAAATTACAGCTTCAACATCTGAAGCATGGATGGCAATGGCATACTATATGGAAACAGGCATTTGTAGAACATGACTAAATCACTTTAAAAATTGTAATTCGATGAAGGGTGGCCATGGCTGACCAGCACTCTACTACAGCAACCTCAAAGCAACAGTGCTTCACAACAGGTGGAGCTTGTCTAGTTTATCCTCGAGGTTACACACCAGGTGTGACTGTTTGCTTCAGTAGTGAACCAATGACTCAGTTTCTCAGAAGAGGATTTAAGATACAATATACACAGTGATGCTGTATGGACAATATTTTAATCACAGAACAGGACCTGCACAAGAGCTTACCACTGCTCATTGTTGACCTAGAAACTTTCAAAAAGAGCGTTCAGTGCGGCCAGCGGCGCACTGAGGGGCTGAGCACTGAATGCCTTACCTTCCCACCATCACTGGTGGAGGTCCGGGGCAAGCGTGGGTGGTAGCGGAGTAACTAGTAGGGTGGAAACACCAGGGCTTAAGTCGCATGCCTCACACGCGCACACCAGGTCGGAGACATGCAGGATGGGACTTGGGAGAAAAACATAAATACTACAAAAGTACCTACTGAAAGACAAAAGGGTGTCGGCCTAAGAATAAACTGGGTCTAATCAAAACTACTGTACTCTCCATGAACACACAGAGCTGTCAAACATCGCATCAACTGTGGAATCTGCCATGGGTACAGCAATGCCTGACCAAGCTGGGAATCACAGTTACCCCAAATCTCAGACATTGTCAAGACTAATCTGGAACCTCAGATACAAGACTTGATTAGAAGCCTGTCTCAGAGATGGACTAAACTTGAGTTTGCAACATTTTGGAGAAAGGTAAATTCATTAAAATGGTTTCAGCCTAGCTGGCTGTGTGGCGCTAAGCGATATAGGTTCACTAGGCATGCTGGTCACCGGGTTCGCTCCCTGAGCCTGGGCGTCAGGGCGGGTGCGCGCAGGATGGGTTTTCAGAGCATCCTTTTGGATGCTTCCCTCCTGGAGTAGCTGTGCCACTCTTTGGGCGGCTCCAGATGGTGGATTAGTGGTGCCCTAGGCTGTGTCAGAGTCCTTGTGTTGCGGGCATTCCCCAGGATGGATGCTGTGCCAGCGTTAGTGTGGGTGGGTGGGGACCGTAAACAGAAAAGGGGCTTCCAGTTGCACCAGATGATGGCTGCTCATCCCCTATGCCACAGTTCCAAGCACACCTCTTCCTCTGCCCTCATCTGCTCCGGGGCACCCTATCAGAAATCTCCTCCTCCTCTGTGCCTCCTTGGGGTAGAGGGCCCTTCGATAAGGTTAGTGCTGGACCCCTTGGATGCAGGCTGTGCAGGCCATGACCCGGTGGAGAAGGCAGTGGGGGTGAGACCAGGCAGGTGTCAGGGACTTATACAGCTCGAAGGAGTGGTGGGCCGGAGCCCAGGGAGTATAAACAGATAATACCAAAAAAATAATGGTTTCAGTCTTGTGATTCATTACCCCCTTCATAGTCTACAAATCTAATCAGAAGAGCTACTTTGCAAAAATAGACAAAATCAGGTTAAATGACTTGCCACAGCAAGTATTTGACTCTAGCAGGTTTGAACCTGTGATCTTATGGTTCCCAATCCAGTGCTCTAGCCACTGAACCACAATACCTCCCTTATTTATATCTTGCTAAACAACAGATTGAGATTAGGATGGCGCTGTTTGACAATGGCAATAATGGTTACTGTTGGCCAGTGTTTCTCTGATTTGACCTTCTCTGACTAGGTCATCCTTTTTTTGCTAAGAATTAGATCAAATGTTGCTTGACTTCTGATAGATTCCTTGACACACTGTATCCGGAAACAGTCATCAATAAAAGATCTCTAAACTACACCTGGACTTAGCTGTTCTTTTCTCCTAATCTATATTTTTATGTTGGCGCACTTGCGCAGCCAACATCTTGCGGCAGTGGGGATTTGGAGGTGCAGTCGCTGTTGGGGCAGATGGGGCATGCACACCAATAGGTGCGTCTCTCATTCCCAATCAACCTGCATGCGATGCCACACCATGCATACTAAGCTGGTGAGCACATCTAAGGAAAGGTCGCTGCAATCCAAGCAAGCTCGTCACACATAACGGTCTCTTCCTACGTGCTCGCCAGCTAGTAGCATGGTGGCACAGTGGCAGCTACACTGCCAGCACCGACTTCAGGTTGCCCAATCCCCCATTCAGCTTGCCCTGCCCATAGTATGTGCTGATAGAGGATCCCTCCATTAGCAGAATGTGCCCCCACTTCGTTGTTTGCCGGCGGGGTGCCCAATCCCTGTCGGCATCCCCCCGTTCCTGCTGTAATGTGCCGACAGGGGGCCTCCCCATCGACATGATGTCCCCCCTTCTTCTGTGCTGATGGGGTGCCCAATCCCCTCGGCTACTGTACCCCAAAAAGAAAGCACCTGTAAAAAATAAAACCATCCATGATGGTTTTTGAAATACCTATAAACTGAAAATGGTCCCTCGTAGTCTCCCTACCCACCACCCACATCCACCCACTACCCTACCTCCCCACCCCTCACTGCATACTTACCTCTGGAGTCCGGGCAATGATCTTTGGTGGACCAGGAACCGTCTGCACTCTTCAAAGCTGACATAAACTGAGGAATTGCGGTAAGCTGTATAATGGAATAATCGTTTTTTCAACTTTGATCCATATCTTGGGCATTTTTGGGAATTTTTGCACCAAATTTTCCAACATGGGGTTTTGGGACCCCTCCTCCGGAATTCTGTCACAGCCGAAGGTGATTTACGCAGTCACTGCTGGCGGAATCACTCCGGTCTGATTAATGCAAGGACAGTGGCAGTGTTCATGAGGTGGGCTCTCAAAAAGCCTATGTTGCAAATTAGTGGGAAAAATCAAAAATGGCTGTTCTGGCGTGCATTGCGCAGTTGCTATCGCAAGCTGAGTAACCATAAATTCACAATATTTTCATGCCAGATTTTCAACATTGTCATTTTCTACTCCTCCTTGTGAACAGTATAGCTGTCATTTTTCACATCCTGGCGAAATGTGTTTCCCTTACTTTTGGCGCCAAAATACCGTGGTCACTGTTGGAAAATCAGTGTTCGGCCAGATTACAAAAATGACAGTGTCACTGTTCATGAGCAGAGGTCCTAAAATGCCTATGTTGAAAATTTGGTGACGATACTCCATAAAATGACTGTGTTACAAATGTACATTGCGCAGTTTACCGCATGCTCGTAACACTGTGCATTTGTAATATTTTCACTATGGATTTTCACCATTGGCATTTTTCCACACCTCTTGATGAACAGTGCAGCTGTCATTATACATATCCTGCGAAAATGTGTTTTTGCATGTCCGGCAAAGAATAGCGCTGATGCTGTCGCGAAATCACTTTTTGAGACAGCTTAGGAAATGACAGTGACACTGTACATGAGTAAAGGTGCTAAAATGCCTATGTTGAACATTTGGTGCCGAAACTCCAGAAAATGACAGTGTTACAAGTGTGCGTTGCACATTTCCCATGCACCCTGTAACCCGCATATTTGCAATACTCACATGCCACATTTTACCACTGCCATTTTTTTTGCACCTCCTTATGAGCAGTACAGCTGTCATTTTTACATCCTGCCAAAATGTGTTTCCACGCTGCACTACCAAAGCCAATGCCAGCGCGACAACATTCGGCATTGACAAATGCTTGTTATAGTTGAGGTCCACCATTAACCACATTCTTGCCTTTATCAATGCTTTCCTCATCTGTTCATATACAGTTAGGTCCTGGTTTTCCTTCTGATCTTGTGGTGTGGAAGCAACTCGCGGAGAACAGATTGTGATGTGGATCAAGCAGGGTCTAAATAAAAGACAACTGGACAGACTGGGTGAGCCCAGTGGCCCTTATCTGCCATCACAGTCTATGTATCTATGTACTTTTTATAGGATGGAGCTTATTTTGTAAACTTGTGTTCTTTTTCCAACAATGGATCAAACAGACACAAAGCGTAACAAGTCCACGAAACCTCCCATTTTATTCTACCTAAAGTATTACTGACACTTTGATTTAATCATCAGTCTGTTATGAAATTCACATTGAGGTACAATAAAATCAACAGACATTGTAGTTCTGAGAACAGGGATAAACTAGCAGAAAATGCAGCCAGTATACACTGGGGTATTAAACATGACAAGATATGTAAAGCAGAAAATTACATCATTATATGCTACAAAATGAATGGTAGTCAGTTTGGGAAAGCATAACTCACACTAGCATTGTTTCTGTTAAACATTAACAGCATGCTGGCCAGCACAATGGAAAGATACGACCTGCACCCCAATGATCTTGGTTCAGGAATGAGCCAAGGCGGAGGACTGGCTGGGGAGGAGAACTGAGCATCCCATTGGATGCTTTCTTCTTTGGGGAGGGGTGACCCAGTGCTCTACTGCCGCCTGAGTGACTATGCTTGGTGGTGCAGGGGAACTCTGGGTAGTATAGGAGACTTAGAGCACTTCTCTGTCACCTGGTTGTGTCAGATGTGCTGGCATCCAGTGATGTCAGCATGCTCCTGGGGAGTAGTCGGGTTCAACATGGAAAAAATGGCATAGGACTGAGAGAGATGCCCAGCTGGCACACCATGCTGACATCGGACTCCACCTACCACCTTCCATGGATGCCTCCAGTTTTCACCTCCACTGTGGGTGGCTAAATTGATGCAGGAAGTAATGCTGAAAGAGCTGTCTGTGTACCGGCCTTGGGAGGCAAGCCAGGAGGCAGCACAGCAGTGAGTGCGGCAGACTGGGGTCCTGGGAGGATGACTGGCAGCGTCTCGATGGGCAGGATAAGGGCAACTATCAGGCGGTAGAAGGTCTCGCCTGTGGCTAGGGAGGATAAACAGTCTGAGGGGAAAAAACATTAACAACATTACTCCAAAGCTATTTTGAAACATATGCTAATTTTTCTTTGTAGGCCATGGATTTAAACTTTCTCCGTTGTTGGAAAAATCCTGTGTGAGCTCAGCATGGAGAAAACACCATCATATGACCTTTCACATTTCAAGATAAACCGCTTCTCGGCCAAGTTGAAATCGGCCTTATGAAATGGCACTGAGTGAGAGCAGTTTGCCAGTTCCTACCTCATTTTGGAGACTGAAGAAGAAAATCTACCCTGACTGGATATTAATTGGTTGACAGGAATGTGCTTGGAGCTGCACCAGTTAGGATGCTGGAGAACGAATCAAAACAGGAAATTATTTTCTAATCTTGTAAGATCCTTTGTTCTTCAGAGTTCTGTTGCCTAGTGGTATTTCTTCTAGCTGACTACTAGTAAGTAGTGATGAAATACATCATGGGTTCACAGTGGAACAACACATTTATCCCCACTTATAAGTAGCAAGACCTATAATAACTCTGAAGTGGCAAACCCATGAGTTAATTAAGGTCTTGCCATTTGTGTGCAGATAAGGAAAATATACTCTCTGTAGTAGCATCTTTTCTTTTAATGAACCAGAACAGTCAGTCAAACTTTTTACCATCTCCATGAGGTGCATGAGCCCCAAGAACTTCAAATGTGTTTTCTCTCTCTCTCTCTCCTCCTCCTCCCCAAAAAAGAGTCTCGCTCTCACTGTGCTGGTTTGAGCCTCCTGTATTCTGATCATAGATCTTTGAACTATAAAGGCCAAAGGGACCAGAGACCTCATTTGGAAAAAAAAATCCAATTATACAAATTCAAATTCCAGATTAAAAAAGCTTTAATGAGGAACAAGTCATACTAATAGTAACTGATTCTGAAGAACCTAATTATTAATTGTATTTTAATTATTTGTGTTTGGAAGACCTGTGGCCATAAAATCCCTTTTTCAGAGGTGTCAAAGTCAGTAAAAACATCACAAAACATGAATCACAACATTAAGAAGAGGAAAGACAAATACCAAAACCAGAACCAAAATACATAATACCAGGCGTGAGATTTCCATAATTAGGCACAGGTAGAAGAATTACCCTGTCCTGAAAAACGGAAGCAAGGGAAGTCAGTTTGACTGGCAGTTCTAATCCATTAGAAGAAAAGATGTTACCATAGTGAGTAATGTCTCCTCCTAGCAACCAGAATTAATTCAGTCCTTTCAAACTTGTGCAGACTTCAAGCAATACCTTGAGCTGAGGATTTTAGGATTGCTTTAGGAATAGGTTCCAAAGTATAGAAATCTCATATTACCCCATTCCCTCTTGCCTGCTGTCCAGGCAATAGTGAGATGTGGCTGTGTAGACTGTGACCCAGGTAGCATCTTTGCAGATTTCTACTGGCACTTTTCTTGTACAAAATGCCTTATACTGATTCTGGTTCAGCTCTCCTCTGAAGCGTAGCTACTTTCTGCGGCTTGCTCTCATTGGCATCCTTCATGCGCTGGCCCAGTGGTTTGGAAGGCTGAGGCACTGGCATCTCAGCTTCAGCTACGCCTGTGACCCAGATTCAGGAACAGACCAGGCTCACTCAGGGACTGACCAGATGAGGGAGGATTGAGTGTTCCAAGATGGTTCTCCTCCCTTAGGGAGGGCAGATTCCATGTCCTGCCACTTACCTGCCACTTAATGGAGACTGGGTGGCAGTACAGTGGGGGGCACGCATTGATACAGCACGATGTACATAAATACGCCATTACGCGTTGCATCACTCTGCAGGCCCCAGGGAAAAAAACAGAGAAAAATGCCTCGCTTGCTTGGCATCCCCACAGACACACAAACCCTATGTGGCTGGCCACGCTGATATGGCTCTCTGTAAGTGGTGGTTCACCCATAAGTCTATGAGAGAGAGGTCTTGTGGCGGAGCTGGGGGGAGATGCAGTGGGACTGGGGATGGCAGTCAGAGAAACAAAAAAAATGGTGTATCCTTCAAATCCTGAGAGCATAGTTAGTCTGCTTGCTGAAGAGAGGAATTACTGTTGCAAGGTGAGCATTTGGAATTTTTCTTTCTTTAGGTGTCTGCTCAGAAATTTGCAGCACCAAGTTGAGAATTGGTTGCTACTCTCCTGATTGTTTTCTTTGTTAGGAAGTACCTTGAGAAAACTCCTATACCCATCCCTGTTGCTGGTACTTTCTCTGCACATATAGTGCACCTGGTATTCCACCGCCACAAGGTGGAAGCCATCTTTCTCCACCAGTTAAACCTGATGGCACAAAATGACTCCAAGGAAGGGACCACCAATTCAAATTAATGATGTAAAAATAAAAAGGACGTTTGTAATTTACACCTCCTGTATCTGCACTGCTATTAAATAGATCATGAAGTCCCCTGCTGAGATTTTAGTTTGCAGCACCCAAGTTCCCAAAAAATATAGTGGCATAAACTTTTAGTGGAACTGTTATGTTAGAGTCTAACAGATTATAGACAAAGCTATAGCAGCATATTTAACTGGACACAGAAACAAGAGCTATCTGCACTCTTAGGGAAAAAAGCTGGAGCCTCCAATAGCTGGTCCAATATAAATTTATTGAAATGACATTAATTGCAAAGTCCAGGACAGGCAATGCAAAAACATGAAGTGCTCATACACAGTAGCTGGCAGTAAGAAAAGCAGCCACAAGAGTGTGCCAAGACGTTTATGAGCTTATTGTCAAAGAGGACTTGTGTAAATATGATTCCTTACTACAGGACACAGAAGAGGCGAAGAATGCAATCAAGGATGTACATATAAAACTAAAAGAGAATCTGGATGGATTTGAATAGGACTTTTTCCCAATTTTATTTCCTTTAGTCACCAGTACTTACTGGGTATCTCTCTGGTGGGACTCCCATGGTGTTGCCTGTACTACCCCACCTCCCTCCTGACCAAGGAATCGGTGTTAGGCCCTCTCTGTGGGGTGGGAGCCAGCCATAGTCAAGTTCAGATAGGAACCGCATTGGGGTGTGTGTGTGGGCTACCACTGCTTGAGTCCCCACCATCGCCTCCACAAAGCTCTGGGTTTTCCACCTTAGTTCCGGCCCCTGAGGTGCGGACCTACAATGATGTCTGCACCGAGGGTGAGACCTCAGCAGACATCCGCCATCACCTCACCCCTGTAAGTGGCACACTACTGCGTTGCCCCAGTCTCCACGGGGGCCACTGCAAGTGGCACGTCCCCAATACCACCCGGGTGGAGAGCAGTCCTCTGGATGCTCGGCTCATCTCTCACGCCCGACCCCCAATGACCGAGTCCATTCCAAACCTGGGTCACCGGCATAGTGTGAGATCTGGCGTCCAGCGCCTTAACCCTCAGCACCACGGACGATTTGAATAGGACTTAATAAAAAGAAAACAAAACTCCAAAGAGATCAAGGGTACAAAACAATAAAATATTGAGTTGGGGCAAAAGTACTGAAACAAGTAAAGTGCCTTTTTAGAACAACAAGCACAGATAAAGGGGAAAAAAGAGGAAAACAAGGCAGGACAAGAGGGGAAGCAGGAGACACAGGAAGGCGCATGCCTCTGAGGGAGAAGAAACAGAAGAATTACAAATACTAAATGTATCAAACCTTATCCTGACTGAAAAACACAACTCTGTTTTAAAGAAAGGACTCTCGTTTGTGCCCACCTCAACAATAATCTGTTCCAGATCCAAGTGGATTCATATAGTTTTTTTTTTTTTAGAAAATAAAATTGAAATATTACTTTAGCCTCAACAAGAACAAAAATCAGTAATCTGAATCTTTTGCAAACACTGAAAACATGGGATACGATACCAATTTAGAGCAACACCAGATGAAGGGGGAGCTATTTACTTCTGGATATGGCGGATTTGGTTCCACAAGAGAGCAGGACACAGCAGGAAGGTATAAACCTGGAGCCTTTAAACCATACAGAGGGAATTGAAAGAGACATGTCCAGAAATACTGGTGCGATAAAGTTAGATATCTTACAAAGTGTCCTAGATTAAAACGAAGGACTAATACAGATCCTTGGGGTCTTTAACAGAGCAGAACTGTGTAATACTTAAGCAATAAGCTACGAGGGTGTGTGGGTTATCAGGGATTTACCACGGCTGGAATGGTTTGCTTACAAGGCGCAGCCAAGTGGGTAATCCGGCCAGTCAGTGGTAAACTCTCGATAACCCACATCCTCCAAGTGGCTTATTGCGATTATACCAAGGTTCATTTTTTTACTATGATAAAATACAAATATTAAAGAGCTTGCTTTGTTTTTTAATTTTTATTGTATTTATTCCTGTGCTGCAGACGATTAGGATGTTTATTTGCTCATCAACAGCCATTAATTATCAGAGGATTTTCACTGGTGGTAAACTGCCAGTCTGATGATTTGATTAGCTGTTCACTTATGTCCATGGCATAATTGTGATTATACCAAGTGCTGCTTTTTTATTATTTAAAAAAGCAGTACTTAATTAATAATGTTTAATAAGCCACTCAGTAGTAAAACACTGTTTTTATTTTGTTTTGTTTCCCTGATGTACAGAGCTGCTGTTTTATGGTCTCCGCTTAGTGGGGAAACAAGATGTCGGTCACAGTTCTATGTTTTCGGTGTCAGATTTTTTTTTTTTTAAAGATATGGCTGGCTGGCACCTTTGCGGTGATTATCAGAGGATTTACAATGAGGTAAGGTGCCAGCTTGCCATTTTGATTGGTTGTGTCCAAGGTCCATGGTATAATGAGTGATAACATTGATATGGACCAAACTGAACCTGTACACTCAGAAAGTAACATTCAAGCTATCAGGACACGGTTTGTAGAGAAAATCTACATTTGGTGTTAATGTTTTTAATGTTTTGTCCAGTTCATGAACCACCGTTCCAAATCCTTCATGGCCTTCAGCATTTCACTCATGACGCCTCGCCTTCCATGCTTGCCTTAGGGCCAGCATCGCTCTTACCTTGTCTGCACCTTCCAGTAGCTTACCTGGTATACTCTTCCTGGTCTCCTGGAATGGACCTGGCGTGGCTTCCCCATCATCCTCACAGTATTTCAATAAATTAGCTTTCTGTAAGTTACATCTACTGACTAGTGGTAAAAGAACAAAATCATATTAAAAAAATCTACATTTTAAACTACTGTTCACCTTACGGATCAGAGGTGCTCTGTAGAGGGTTTACTCCTGTCAGCTGTGAATACCACCCAACTACCACATTTTTTTTATACTTTATTTAAGAAATCAGTACACATATTGCAAAGCATTTAACACATTGCTTTTGTACAACTACCACATTTTTAAAAGCAGTTTAGTATTATCAACCTTGCTCTTATGACTCCATCTTTTCTGCCTCAATGAGGCGATGCTTAAGTTAACAGGGCTGTTCTAATTCTTGCTGTAAGAAAGGTGCAATTAAACTGCAAACCATTATGTATTTTAGGAATACCACGCTGTTTTTAATATTTTAGTGTTTTATCATCTTTTGGCTTGAAACTTGCTTTTATTGTAAACTCTCTATATAGCCAGTTATTCTGTGTTCTGTTTCCAGACTGAGTGTGAATAACATGTTCTGAGTTATTCTACCTTATTTCTGTACTATCCCTCCTCCCTCCATCCTTATACCTTCTCTGAAGCAGTATGTCCCATTCCCTTTTTCTCCCCATTATGGAAATCTACTGAATCTACCGTTGGTCAAGCTGCCTTCTCTTATCGCTTTCTTAAACTCTGTTCCACCCTTCCCCTGTCAATCCGCTCTACCTTTCTGCTTTCTCCCTTAAGTCTCTGCTTCGTAACTTTTCTACTGGCACCTACAACTGTCCATGACCCTCTGTCTCTTCTTCCTTTACCACCACTAATCTGTCCAGGCCAGTTTACTCCCCCACTATACCTGTATCAGCAGTTTCTCCCTGCCTATCAAAGCTCAGTTTTGTATCAACTACATGTACCTGTTGTACTGATTTGCCTTACAGTGTTATGATTATGCTCCTTTTGATATGCAGTATTGCTGTATATGACTTCTGTTTTGTAATGTTTTTAATGTGATGCTCTGCCTTGCTTATGATTATTGTATGATATTAGTATTATAAATACATGGCCTGTGTATGACATTTCAGTGTGTGTAGAATTGGCCTGTAATTCCAAAGTGTCAGTAGTTGAAAACCAGGAGGTAATAAAACAGACCAGAAGAAAACAGTTAATTGGAACATCCTCCAGAAATAGTTTATTGCCTGCTGCTGCCCTTGATGTTGGAAACTAAAATTGAGTTTTATGACATCAGGAAAAGGACGTCATTAGGCTGATTCCTGTTGGATTGCTAAGTTCAAAGGAAAATGTTTAATTAAAGGATGCCATATTTTGGAAATGTTTTTTTTTTCAACGGATGTACCATTAATTTTAAAATACCTCCTGTTAGGAAATTATGTTTGTAAGACTAAATTCTAAAAGGAGGAGCTAGATGACTCACCAAGGGAGTGGGGAAATAGAGTTGAAAATGTATCAGTGTGTCTGAAATGTGTGATGATATCTTGGGCTCTGAAGAAACAAAGTTCTCTCTAACTAAAGAGCACTTAGAAAGGTAATAGTTAGAAAGCAATTATGTCTTTTGTGGTAGGAGTGTTGTCTGAAACTTCCTTTTGTTTTATAAGATTGTAGCTTATGATATATTGTTCTGTTTAATTTTACCCTTTTATCATATTTTTAGTAAATAACCATTTTCTTAAAATACTGCCTATGTCTTCCCAGTTTTCTTTTGCATTTGAAGTGCCTGTATTTTAAGTCTGACACAGTTTAAAAGGCTTGATGGTGTTTCTGAGCTTGAGAAGGTAATAATATACCCAAGATCTCTTACAGAGTTTTAAGGGTTCATTTGGAGACCTGGCTATGTGCCCTGGCAAAGGATTGTACTGCAAACCCCAAAGAGGTACATATCTGAGCCTGTACATTGGGTATGCTAGCATAAGGTTCACAGTTTGAATTCCCCCAGAACTTGAGGCTCAAAGGTGATTCAGACCCAAAGCAGACAGGAGGGTTACCCTGTCTGTTACCTGTTCACACTATTGCACTCTGAAGTTGGCACTGTGGGAGCAGAGGGCCTGACCTCATGGATCGGTTTGTGACTGATTTGGTGGTAGCAGTGGGATCAGGGGCCTGACCTGTGGAGTGCGTTTGTGACAGATTTGGTTGGCAGTGATGCGATAAAATATTGGTAACACAAGCTTTAACAGTTCAGTGTGTCTGCTTAATACTGTACAGCTCACTTGCAAAATAAGGCAGTGATTTATTTTTAAAGAGAAACAGAACTATATCATTTTGTTTACAGTCAAGTTCTTACCTGTTTTATTTTTTTCTAAAGTGCAAGTTAAAGTAGCCGTAGTTAGGGAAGAAGATGGCTTCCAACTACAGCAGGTACACTGCAGACTACTTGAGGCAGTTGTGCCAGGACAGAGGAGTTCACTATGAGGGAAAGCCAACAAGCAGAACCTTATAGATGTTCTATGGCAGCAGATGCTCAGAGCATCAAATCACAGACTGTGACTATAAAGGACTGAACCTTGGGTGTGGAGGGGCCAGCGGCCAGTGCAGTGTCCAGATCTGGTGAGGAGGACAGCAGGGCCAGTGCAAGCCAAGGGCCACAGCAGCAGGAAAGGTCACCAGCATTCTGGAGCCAGAAACAATCAGGCTACAGATGGAACTGAGGAGGATGGAGCTGGAGTTCCAGAGAGTGAGAGCAGTGAGCTGCAGAGGAGAAGAAGGAGCGAGAACAGTGAGCGCAGAGGAGGCAGGGGAGCAAAAACAGCAGAAGCTGAGCAAGAACATCAAGAAGCAGAGCATGAACAGCGAGACTGACCGTGAAGAGCGTGAGTGCCAGAGGCAACATAGACGGAAGCTACAACTCTAAACACCAGCACCAGAGCAGGTAAGTGGCTTAGGTTTAACTGGAACTACAGGACTAGGTAACAAATTAAATTCCAAATTGAAAGATGAATTTAAAGAGGAGGATATGAATGCCTTTTTAAATTCCTTTGAAAAAATTTGTGTTCAGGTAAATATTCCTAGAGGGTCCTGGGCGTCCAGCTATCCCTGCTTACCAGGAAAGCTGGTATGCATTGGGTCAAATGAACAATGAGGACAATAATGATTACAGCAAACTTAAAGCTGCACTTTTAAAAGTATGATTTAACTGCAGAAGATATCAGAGCTAAATTCTGTAAGCTCAGGAGAAGCCCTGACATGAGCTACGAGGAGCAAGCCATGGAACAACATCAGTTTTAAAATGGTGAGAAGGAATTGAAGCAAACTCTGTGGATAAAATTGAAAATGCTATATTGTTAGAGCAATTTTTGGGGCATGCCAGCAGAGCTGAAAACCTGGCTAGAGGACCGAGATCCCAAAAAACAGTGCAAGAGGCTGCGGAACTCTTGGACTGCTATACCAAAACAGACCTGCTCTGAGAGCGAATGGGCAGGGTGGCAGCACAGAAAGGAAAAGCATGCCTTCAGTGCAGCTAAAACCCTCACTGCCTCCACGAAACCAGTTAGCACCAGGTTTCAAAGAAAATAATTTTCTGAGAAAAGAAACAAATGGGTTTGCAAAGAAACTGGGCATATTGCCAGACAATGTCCCAAAAGGATGAGCAATACACAAGGTGGTGCTAGGAAAGAAGTGGTTGTTTGTGTGTCCCTGGAAGCATGCCTGTGAACATGAGGAACACATGCACCCAGTCACTGTGAATGGTGTACAGACACAAGGGTTAAGAGACACAGGGGCATCCCTGACATTGGTAAAGGGGATCTGGTAGAGCCTGGTCAGCTTATACCCAATAAATTTGTAACTGTACAAGGGTTCACTGGGTAGGAGAAAACATTGCCACCGCTAGTATTGTCCTAGACTGGGGTGAAATGGGAACTGTGCAACAGGTTGCCATAGCAGAAACTTTAGCAGTCAATGTACTTCTTGGCAACAATCTCAAACGGGGATGGTGTGTGCAGTTACCTGTAGCCAAGCGCAAAAGGAAAATTGTGGTGCCCCGGACCCCATAGAAGCCACTGGGAGGCTGGTTCCCAGCCTGTGTCTCCTGATATGGAGACTAATGAAAGGGGGTAGCAATTCCCTGGTAGCAGTTACCTAAACAGCTATGGAGGTTACTCCGAAGAAGGAGAGGTGACTCATTTTCAGAGGGTTAGGGATGGCAGTGATCCTGAGTGCCCTGATGCTGAGAGCTAGGGACCCTAGTTTAGAGACTTAGGGGACCTATCCCATGCCTTGGGAATGTGTAAGGAGTTTGCAGTTGCTCAGAAAAGTGACCCTAGTCAAAGAAGCTGAGGCTTGGGCAGACTCTGAAAGAGTACAAGGAGTGATGGAAACAAAGTTTACTGGAAAATGGACTGATGTATACTCAGGCTGAAAAGATAGAGGGAGGGGTGATAGGCAGGCAGCTTGTCATTCCCCAGGGGTACCATGAGCAGTTGCTGAAGATTGCACACGATATTCCCATGTCTAGTCACCTGGGAATCACATGCACTATGCAGCGATTGGCCCAAAATTTCTACTGGCCCAACTTCACCCAGCAGGTGAAGGAGTATTACAGGTCTTGTCACTGGTGCCAAGAAATAGGAGGTGGGAAGAAACCCAAGCTGCCCTGATTCTGTTGCCCATAGTGGAGGAGCCATTCAGAGGGTGGGAATGGATATTGTGGGGCCTTTAAATACCCCCAGCTCCTCCGGAAGAGGTTCATCCTGACTGTAGTGGATTACGCACCGTACCCAGAGGCAGTTGCCCTGTCCTCACTGAGGACAGACAAAGTGGCAGATGCCTTACTTGGGATTTTCTGTCCATCCCCTGCTACTACTACTCCTGGCAGGTGACATCCACTTTAACCCTGGCCCCTAGCACCTAGACAAACTGCGCCAGCTCACTCCCTCATCAATCCAGTCCTCTGATTCTCTCCCCAAGGGCCTCCATATATTTCTTATTAATGCCAGGAGTTTACTCCCAAAACTAGATGCCCTTCTGTCTGGGTAAACCAGTACCAACCAGATATACTCTGTGTCACGGAATCCTGGCTATCTGCCAAAATCTCCAACTCCTTGCTTGCTAACCTAACTATATCATGTTCTGGCAAGACCCGTAGCCAGCGAGGCAGGAGAGGTAGCGTAGTATGTCTGGCATTCCCTAACTTGCTCCACCAACTTTAAGGAATCTGACCATCCTCCCACGAATCCTAATAGCCCTCCTATCCTTCCCTCATCCTCCCCTTTACAATGGGGTTCTATATGCCCCCAAAGACCTCGCCTAACTCCCTCATCAAGGTGATCTCTGCAATCTCCTTGGTCACTACAAATGGTGAACTCATTTTACTAGGTGACTTCAACCTTGACTGGCTCTCCACTGCCAAAACCACTGCTCTGAGGATTGACGCTCTAAATCACTCCCAACTAATCCAGGAACCCACCCACCTAAACCACGGTCTCAAAATCACTCCCTTCTGGACTGGATTTTAACATCCCATCCTCACAGGATCACTGCCTCGGGTACCCTCTCCAATGCCCTTAGCAACCATTGCATCACTTACTGCATCCACAAAATCCACTCACCACAATCTGCCCCAAATTCATCTGGTCTCACCCACTATGCCTCCTCAACGAATCCACCTTACAGCATGACCTATCTAACGTGGACTGGCTCCCAGCCTTTGCCTCACAAGATGTTGACTTTGCCCTATCCCACTTCTGCAACATCTTCCTAAGCACCTGGGACCACCACGCTCCCCAGGAAAGCCAGAGTTAGCTGCTACCATCACCCTGGATCACTTCGACCTCATCACCTTATGTCGCCAGGGACAGGGTGTCCAGGCAGTGATCCTGACTGACTTTGATTTGTCTGTTGGAAGCTGAGAACCTTGCTACACTGTAAAGAACAAACTATAACTCCGTTTAGGACCTGAAAACCTGGTAAGGCATAATACTGTTGGGTACTTGTTAAGAAGGGGAGCTTTGCTTTCTACAAAAGTTTCATTTTTTCCTTATTGGCATTAAGCAGAGAATTGCAGGATTCCTTTAAAAGTGTAGTAATTTTATAACCGGAGGGAGTGAGATACAACTGAATTTGCTCAATTCCGGGGTTGAGACCTAGGATTTGGAAGGATATTTTGCAACATTTTTAAAGTGTCCTGCTGGCTGAGAAGTTAAGTTTTTATCCTGTTTCACTGAAAGGTTTTGTGTATTGAATCAGACATAGCAGAGTGCCTACATTGAAAGGCCTGCTTACATCACAGGTGTCACTAGTCAATCCATTGGCTCTGGGTGGGGTTTCATCACTGTGCAGTCTTAGGCATCCTTCACAGTTAGAAGCCAATCAGACTGACTTTGATTTGTCTGTTGGAAGCTGAGAACCTTGCTACACTGCAAAGAACAAACTATAACTCCGTATAGGACATGGTAAGGCATAATATTGTTGGGGACTTGTTAAGAAGGGAGCTACGCTTTCTAAAAAAGTTTCATTTTTTCCTTATTGGCATTAAGCAGAGAATTGCAGGATTCCATTAAAAGTGTAGTAATTTTATAACCAGAGGAGTGAGATACTACTGAATTTGCTTGATTCCTGGGGTTGAGACCTAGGATTTGGAAGGATATTTTGCAACATTTTAAAAGTGTCCTGCTGGCTGAGGAGTGAGTTCATTTTATCCCTGGACTCAGTAGAGTGGTTTGTGTAGAAGCAGTGGTCTAGTAAATTGTGGTGTTAGTTGAATTACTATAAAGGGCAGTACTCACCAGGGTGGTGGAGCAGTTGTGTATTTGACTGTTTCTAACGGTCACCAGTGGCTGTGGACTACCCACCCACCCTTCCCCACACCCCCAGGCATGGCATTTCCTTTATAGCCAAAGTTCTGGCATCACTTCCTCAACAGGTCTTGGGGCAGAACTGTCATATTCTTAATAACCCAGCACAGTGCATAAGGGTAGGCACACACCACAAATAATAAAAAAAAATATATATGTATTACATATTGTATATTATAAGGGAGAGGGACATGTGGGGAGTGGTGCAATGCAGTGGCTGTGGGGCAGCAGTTTTCCAGGAGACATTCTAGAAACTGTGTTGCTGTCCTATTTGCAGGCAACTGTCAGCTCTGAGGGAGAAGGTTGCCCACCTCCAGGCTGAACTTGCAAGGGCTAAGGAGACCTCCCCACCCAAAGAGCACCACTGCCACAACCACTGCTTCAGAGGTTGCCAAGTATGAAGAGCAGTTGGATCACAGTGGGTTCTGAGAGGGTGCGGGTGGTGGACTAGAGGCAAAGCCCCATAGTTGTACCTCTACACAAATCATATGCCATTCTGGCAGAGCAAGGTTCCTCTATGATGGCACCCTCAGTGGAGACCCAGAAGAATGCTGAGGACATCCACAAGGGAGAACCACAAAAGGGTGGCAAGGGACACCACAGGGAAGGAAACAGCTTCTGATAGGGACTCAATTGTTAGGGGGTAAAACTGGGGAAGGGAGAGGAGAAGGAAGTGAGGTGCCTGCCTAGTGCCATGGCTTGGACGGACAGGAAGCGAATCTTCAGGATTGCAGAAGCAGCATCACAGGAGAGGGAACAAGATATCATTGTCCACCTTGGGACAAATGACCTAGCTAGGCATGGGATCAGTGCAGTGCAGAATGAATTTGTGGAGTTGGGGAGGGCCTCAGACAGGTAGCAAGCACAGTAACCTTGTCAGAGGTGCTGCCAGTCCATAGCAGGGGTGAGGCTAGGTGCACACACCATGCAGTTTAATGAATGGTTACAAAACTGGTGCAGAGCACAGGGCTTTGGCTTCATTGGGGACTAGGGTCCACCTGGAGAGATAAAGGTCTATACTGGCACGATTGTCTGCATCTGTCCATGAAGGGAACCAAGCTCCTAGGTGACAGGTTTAAATGCTTCCTTGGCAAGCTTTTAAACTAGCCAAGGGGAGGTGCTGATAAAAGGCAGGAAAGTTCAAGCCTCCCACACAAAACATGGCAGGTAGTAAGGTAAACACTGAGGTACAGAGCCCAACACAGGGCAGGACAGGGGTAAATGGAAAAGTAGGCAAGGGCAATAAGAGCAGGGATGGGAAAAGGATAAAGCCAACATTAAGTGGAGAGCAATGAGTACCAATGTCCATAGTCTGGGAAACAAGCTCCTGAGCTAGTAGCCCTGATGGAAGATGAACAATTGGATATTGTGGCAGTCCACGAAACATGGTACACAGAGAACCATGACTGGGATGTCAACATACCAGGGTACACAATCTACAGAAGGGACAGGGAAGGTAAAAGAGGAGGTGAGTAGCTCTATACATACAAGAAGGGATCAAAGCTATAGAACTAAAAAAGTAAAGGGGAGGACAAGAGGCACTCTGGGTCACCTTGAGACAGGGAATGGCATCACAATCTGCACAGGGTTGTATACAGACCCCCATCTCAAGGAGGAAATGGACAAGAAAATGATAGAGGACATTCTCAAAATGGCTAAAAAGGGAGATACTGTTGATGGGGGACCTGAATATGCCAGATATTAACTGGATGACGACTGCAGCCACATCCAAGAGCAGGGTCATTCTTGATGCCCTGCAGGGCAGGCTTAGACAGCTAGTGTTGGAACCCACTCGGAGGGAGCAATACTAGACCTGGTACTCTGAAATGGAGAGAGGATCACAAATTTAGAAGTCAGTAGACATCGGGGAACAAGCAACAGCTGCACAGTGTGCTTCACAATGAGCACAACCATGGAGATAAGCCATACAAAAACAAGGATACTGGACTTTAGAAAGGCTGACTTTGGCAAAATGGGTACATACATGAAGAATGCACTAGCAAATGGCCAAAAGGAGGGTGGAAGAACAATGGAGAAAATAAAACTGCCATCATAGAGGCAACAAGCCTTTGTGTGAAACAAATAAAGAAAACAAAAGCGAGTAAAAAACCACTGTGGTTCTCAAAAGAAGTGGCTAGGGAAGGTTAGGGAGAAAAGGCTGCATTCAAAAGTATAGGAACCACAGAAGGAGCAACGACAGGAACTGTATCAATTAAAGCAGAAAGAAGTGGGAAGGCAATCAGAATAGCAAAGGCCCAAACCGGGAAAAATAGCCAACTCAGTTAAGAAGGGATAAAACCTTTATAGGTACATTAGGAAGCATAGAAAGGTTAAGGAGGGATAGTGAAGATTAATAAAGAAAGGGAGGAGGTGGGCAGAGGGAGACAGTGAAAAGGCAGAGATACTGAATGAATACTTTGCTCAGTATTCACAAAAGAAGATGAGGAGGAGTTACCTAAACCAGACAATAGAAGCACTCTGGGTAGGGGATGACACCAGTCCATTCACAGAAGAAAGAGTCCTGAAAGAACTCCTAAAACTCAAGGTGGACAAAGCAATGGAGCCTGATGGATTCACCCAGAATCCTAAAAGAACTAAGGGAGGACCAAGTGACACCACTGACCATGCTTTTAACAAATCATGGTAGGATGGGGTGGTACCTGAGGACTGGAGGAAGGCAGATGTGATTCCCTTCACAAAAGTGGGAGCAAGGCAGAAGCAGGAAACTACAGACCTGTAAGTTTGACCTCAGTGGTAGGGAAAATGATGGAATCACTTCTGAAAGAAAGAAATGTTGAGTACCTAGAGGCCAGCAGGGCACAGAACCCAAAGCAGCATGGATTTACAGCAGGAAGGTCATGTCAGATGAATCTAATTGATTTCTTTGACTGGGTGACCAAAGTTATAGACCAGGGAGGGACTATGGATATGGCCTACCTAGGCTTTAGCCAGGCATTTGACACAGTCCGCACAAAAGATTAATAATCAGTTAACCAGCCTGGGAGTGGGTCCCAGGGTGGTAGCACTGTAACAAATTGGCTGCACAACAGAACACAGAAGGTAATAGTGAATGGAACACATTCCAAAGAAAGGGAGTTACTAGTGGAGTACCTCAGGGCTCAGTACTGGGTCCAGTCGTCTTTAACATCTTTATAGGTGACATTGCAAAGGGTCTGAAGGAAAGGTATGCCTCTTTGCAGATGACACAAAGATCTGTAACAGAGTTGATACAAAGAGGGGTAGAAAAGGAGAGAGGGACTTGGCAAGGTTGGAGGAATGGTCAGACATATGGCAACTTAGATTCAATGCAAATAAGTGCAAAGTAATGCACCTGGAAACAAAACCAGGAGAAGAGTACACAGTAACAGGGAGGTACTAACAACAACAAAAATTGAAAGGGACCGGGGGTAGTCATATCAGAGGACCCAAAGGTAGGTAAGCAATGTGAAAAGTCGGTGGAGAGCCAGGGGATACTGAGATGCATAGGAAGGGCATCCAAGTTGAAAAAGGGAAGTGGTTATCCCTCTATACAGACAGTTGGTGAGACCTATCTGGAGTACTGTGTGCAGTTTTGGAGACCTCATCTACCAAGGACATAGACAGGATGGAAGCAGTCAGAGGAGGGCAACTAAAATGGTGCAGGGTCCGCAACAGAAACCATATGAAGAGAGACTGAGAGAGCTTAATATGTATACTCTTGATGAAAGGAGGGACAGGAGGACATGATAGAAACTTTCAAGTACCTCAATGGAATCAACAAAGTCCAGGAGGGTAGCATCTTTCAGAAAAAGAGATGTATAAGAACAAGGGGCACAATTTAAAGATAGAGGGGAGAGCGGCTCTGGGGTAATATGAGTACATTTTTTCAGGAGAGAGTGGTGGATACATGGAACCACCTTCCTGAGGAGGTTGTTGGGTCTAAAACAGTGGGGAATTCAAACATGCATGGGACAGACATAAGGCAATTCTAGTGGGGGTTGCAGGAAGTAGGCTGTTGGTAACTATAATCTGCAGCTTGTCCGGTAGGTAGGAAATGGGCAGACTGGGTGGGCCAAGTGGTCCTTATCTGCCGTCAAAGTCTATGTTTCTATGGAGGCTGTACAAAGTTTCCTGCCCCTTGCCCTTGCAACCTCCAAACCTACAAACATCTCAGAAACAAATGCACCAATGCAATTGGCAATCAAAAGCCTCACACTTCAAAGCACAACTTACCTGTAACCAAGCCTCCCTGCATCTTTCTGGAAGTTCCTAAACTCCCTTATGGACCCTCCTTCTAAACAAGCCAGCCCAGTCCTCAACTTAAATGGCAGAACTGTATCAGATCCTGCTTCTGTAGCTGAACTCTAACTCGTTCTTCATCTCCTGTGCCCTGCAAGACTCAGCCCCTCCACGCTACTCCAAATTCCTCCCCTCCAACTCCGGCTTCATTTTCCACCCTTCATGCTCCTGAAGTCTACTCTGCCCTCACCACTCTAAACCAGTCCAAAACCAGCCCTGATGGCTTGCACCCCAGAATGCTCCACATCTCTGCCTCAGCCATAGCAGCCCCTTAACACACCTCAATCTCTCTCTCTCTCTCTCTCCAAAGCTATGGTCCCCACTGCCTGAAACTGGCCAAAATCCTTCCCTGCATAAAGGTGAGACCCCTCCCAACCGAAACTACAGACCCATCTCTCCTCCTCCTCGCCAAATTCAAGAATCTCATGCTATCCAAACTGTCAGCATTTCTCTCCACAAACAGCTCCCTCTCCCCAGTTCAATCAGGTTTTAGAAAACATCACTCACTATCACCACCCTGCTACATGTAACTGACTCTATTCTCACTGCCATGGACAAAGGCCAAACCACCTCTGCCATTTTCATTGACCTGGCGAAAGCCTTTGACTCAGTCTCCCACCCCTGCTACTCTCTGCAAATTAAGCTCCTTGACCTTGCTTAACCTGCCATTAACTGGTTCGCTCTTACCTCCAAAACAGGCAGCAGTCGGTTCAAGTTGGTACCACTCTCTCTCCTCCACTACCCAATTTCTCAGGTGTCCCCAAGGCTCTATCCTAAGCCCCATCCTTTCTCCCTTTTCATAAATGACCTCCCTCCACCTGTCTCTCCTGTAATGTGCATCTATATGCTGACGACACCATCATCTTTGCCTCAGGCCCTCCCACGATAGCATGCTTCCAGACCTTCAAAGTGACTTTAACAGAGTCCAAATCTGTTTCCAAAAAAAAAAAAAACAGCTCAAACTAAATGCCAAAAAACAGTTACCATGGTATTAGGTACAAGACAAAAGCTACGCCTCCTACTCACTCCCCACCAATCTGCACCTGGAAGGATCTCCCTTGAGCAGTGCCCACCTTCAAGAACCTAGGAGTCTGGCTGGATAGTCACCTCAACTTTTCCACCCACATTGAGGCCATCTGCAAACTCCGGCCCAAGCTGGCCATCCTCTATAGCCACAAAGCCAGCCTTCCCCATCCCATTCATAAGCGAACTCATATGCAAAACCATCTTACCTGTGCTGGACTATGCGGACATCATCTACTATGCAGCCCCAGCGTCATCCCTCTCAAAACCCGACATCCTTCTCAACTCCTTCTGTCATTTGCCACCACCTCTCACCCACTTACTCACCACTGCCTCCTCTACTCCTCTTTATCCTTGACCCCTCTACACAGGAGGACCATTCACAGTGCCTTCCTCATGGGTAAATACTGATTAGGCTCCCTACCCCCTACCTCTCCTCCCACCTTTCACCAGCCAGTTACTCTGGCTACCTTCTCTGTCACAAAGATGCACACACTTTCCACCTCCACCGTCCCCCCCTTGCCTCTGGATAGGCAGCCTTTTCCTATATCATCCTCCCTCCTTTGGAACAATCTCCCTCCCAACCTCCACTAGGCCCCTCCCTCGCAGCTCTAAAACTACTCCTCAGGCTCCTCCCCTCTCCGCCCTAGTTGCTCATCTGGTCCCACCCCAACTCGGCCTAGTCTACTATAGGCTGGCCCCTGTTGGTAATATTCTGCTCCAGTCAGCCCCATATTTTGTTCACTGCTAATTTACTGTCCAGTCTCGGTGCTAGTCCACTCTATCTTGATACCATTTGTGTACACTGTATATACAAACTCTGAGTTATGCTGATTACGCAGTTTTTAGACATGAAAAGTCCCGGATGCTGTAATCCACGTTCGAACAGAAATTAGTTGTGCTGTCCTGCATACCTCTGTGATTGGTCCCGCTGTTGTATAACGTCTGTAACAAGAAATTGTTGTATTTCTCTGCTTAGTCTGCCCTCTCGGACCTTGGGTAAAAGGTAAGCGTTCAGATAAAGTAGATTTGCATTTTGATGTTGTACCAGGCTATATATTAATGCCTGTAACAAGAAATGTTGTATTCTCTGCTTAGTTTCTGTGTACACCTTGTACCTGAGTCACACCTGGAAATGAGCCTCAGCTCAGTGTGCCTTTCGTCACCAATTTTAAATAAATTACTAAATTTCTCCCATGTTGGGTTTCTGCAGGAGGTTATCACCTCTTGAGGGGTTCCTTCATGTTGGACCTGATGAAATGTTCATGGGAGAGGTGTGGGAGTGGTGCAGTGACTCACAACACCTTATCACCCACAAGCCAATGGGCTTGTGGAAAGATTAACGGTACCCTAAAGTCAATGCTCCAAGCATTTGCTGAACAGCATGGGAGGGACTGGGAGAAATACCTTCCCCACCTGTTGTTTGCATACAGGAGGTGCCCCAAGAGTCAACCTGGTTTTCCCCTTGAGCTCTTATACGGACACCAGGTATGTGGGCCTCTAGACTTGATCCAGGAGGACTGGGAAGGCAAGCACACCACCCAGGAAGTCCCATAGTGAATTATGTCCTTAGGTTTGAGGAAAGGCTGAAGGAGCTTATGGGACAACCAGAGCAACCTGGCAGCTGCCCAGCAAAAACAAAAAGTGTTGAATACGACCCACAGAGCCAGAGCTCGCTCATACAGTGGGTCAGGAAGTCATGGCCAAGCTGCAGGCTGAGTGGGCAGGACCGCATAAGTAGTCAGAAAGGTAAATTACGTGAACTAAATCATATAGTTACCTGACAGAAGACATACAGAAAGAATGTACCATGTCAACAGGATGAAGCCATATGCTAATAAAGCTGACATAGTGTTTGCAGTGTGTAGCCTTGGGGAGGGACAGATGAAGGAGACAACCTTCTGGACTTGCTGGAAGAAAGCAAGTGGGAGTCCTCTGTGGATGCAGTTAAACTGTCACCCCAGCTGGCCCTGGACTAGATCCAGGAAGTAAGGAGGTTTTAGCAGACTTTGCCTCCCTGTTTAGCGCCAAGCCTGGACTAACTCCTTAGCGGCATGATGTGGAGACAGAGACATAGGTGCCCATACAGCACACAGCATATTGGGTGTCAGAGGCTGTCCAAAAGGACATTAGGAGGAGGTCGAGGAAATGCTGGATTTAGGGGTAATCCAGAAATTCCACAGCCCCTGGGCCTCACCCATAATCCCTGTGCCCAAGCCAGATGACTACTCATTTTGTGTGGACTATCATGGACTGAATGCAGTCACAGTCCAACCCCACCCGATGCCAAGGACGAGCGAACTCCTGGACAAGTTGGGAGGGGTGACCTACCTTACTACTATTGACCTGACAAATGGGGTATTGGCAGGTAGAGTTAACTGCCAGAGCTAGGGAGGGTTGGCCTTCATCATTCTGATAGGGTTATTTGAATTTAAAATAAGCGCTTCGGAATGAAGAGCGTCCAGCCACTTTCAAAGGTTGGTGAACCAGGTGTTAAATGGTGCTGAGGAGTACGCTGTGGCGTATCTGGATGACACTGCCATCTTTAGTGCCAGCTGGGAGGAACACCTATCCCACCTTAGGGAAGTGATGGGCAAGATACAGAGGGCTGGGCTCACTGTCAAAGCTGAGAAGTGCCAGGTGGCCAATGCTAAGTGGCATACCTCGGGCATGTTGTAGGCAGGGATAGCTCAATTCTAACCAAGTGAAAATAGAGGTGATCAAGGCATGGCCCAGATCAGAAATGCAGAAGCAGGTCAGGAGTTTTCTAGGGACAGCAGGGTACTATAGGAAATATGTACCCAATTACAGTGCCCTGGCTGCTCCCCTATCTGACCTGGTAAAGAAAAGGATGCTTAAGAAAATTACCCAGGAACCAGCCTGAGAAAAAGCATTTACCAGACTGAAGGAGACACTGTGCAGTGCTCCTGTACTGACAAGTCCTGACTATAGCAGACCTTTATAGTCCAGACTGATGCCTCAGATGTGGGTACTGGGGCAGTACTAGGTCAGACATCCAACCAAGGGAAAGATCACCCTGTAGTGTACCTGAGTAAAAGTTACTTCCCAAGGAGCAAGCATACTCTACTGTGGAAAAGAGTGTCTTGCCATGGTGTAGGCCCTACAGAAGTTAGAGCCATACTTATATGGGCAGCATTTTGAGGTACAAACTGACCACAACCCCTGGTTTGGCTGACACAAATGGAAAAACGAATGGTAGATTATTAAGATGGAGTCTTGCCTTGCAAGGTATGACATGACGATCTTACATAGGGCTGGAGCAACCAATCAGAATGCAGGTGGCTTGTTGCATCTATATGAGGAGTGACTGACTTAGGAGCTTATCCCATGCAGGGATAAAGCCCCAAATTCAGTCTAGGTGGGGAGGGTGTGACACTCTGCCCTTGCTTATGATTATTTTATGATATTGGTATTATAAAATACATGGTCTGTGTATGACATGTCAGTGTGTGAGGAATTTGGCCTGTAATTTCAAAGTGTCAGTAGCTGAAACCAGGAGGTAATAAAACAGACCAGAAGGAAACAATTAATTGGAACATCCTCCAGAAACAGTTTATTGCCTGCTGCTGCCTTTGATGTTGGAAAGTAAATATGAGTTTTATGACATCAGGAAAGGATGTCATTAAGCTAATTCTTGTTGGCGTTTTAACACCTTGATGCCAGTGGGGGATTGATAAGTTCAAAGGGAAAATGTTTAATTAAAGGATGTCATATCTAGGACATTTTTTTTCCAACTGATGTACCATTAATTTTAAAATACCTCCTGGTAGGAAATTATGTTTGTAAGACTAAATTCTAAAAGGAGGAGCTAGATGACTCACCAAGGAGTGGGGAAATAGAGTTGAAAATGTATCAGTGTGTCTGAAATGTGTGATATCATCTTGGGCTCTGAAGAAACAAAGTTCTCTCTAAAGAGCACTTAGAAAGGTAATAGCTAGAAAGCAATTACATCTTTTGTGGTATGAGTGTTGTTCTTAAACTTCCTTTTGTTTTATAAGACTGTAAGTTGTGTGATATATTGTTCTGTGTTTAATTTTACCTTTTATCATATTTTAGTAAATAACCATTTTCTTAAAATACTGCCTGTACTTCCCAGTTTTCTTTTGCATGTGAAGTGCCTGTATTTTTAAGTCTGACATGGTTTAAAAGGCTTGATGGCATTACCGAGGCCTGGAGAATGTAAGAATATACCTAAGGTGCCCCTGGCAAAGTTGTACCACAATCCCGAAGAGTGTACATATCTGAGCCTGTACATTGGGTATGCTAGCATAAGGTTCACAGTTTGAACCCCCAGAACTTAAGGCTCAAAGGTGATTCGGATCCAAAGTAGACAGAAGGGTTACCCTGTCTGTTACCTGTTCACACTATTGCACTCTGAGGTTGGCACTGTAGGAGCAGAGGGCCTGACCTGCAGTGCATTTGTGACAGTTAATACTATGTATTTTCTCCTCCTGAACTATCTCACATAATCTCACTGCCAGGATGCATCTATCTCATATACTCTCCTGCCAGGATGTATCCGGAAACTAGCTGTTGTCAGCTCAGTATGTCTTTCCTGGTGAAAGTTTTGAAATAAATAAGTAGAAAAAACACGTTTTAAGTGAAAATAAATGTTTATCTTGCTGCCTTTACTTCTACTTTCAAAATCCTCTTCCTGCCCTTTCTTTCACTGGCTTACACTTGTGGGCATCTGGTATTCCTATTCTGGAGCCCATCCATGCTCAGACTTATCAGCCAGTAAGGTTCATGTCTAAGTAGTATTCACTAAATCCACACCTCCAGCAATGTATTCCACAGCTGTCACTGGTGACTTCACCTTCAAAAGTAGCAGACTTTTTTTGAAATTCTTGTTCAAACTTGCTCCTTAGTTCCTTTCCTAAAGTGAGACATCTTTTCTGCTTTAATCCTCTTTAGCTGTGTTTACAGGGGTGGAGGTAAGGCTACAGTGCTCACTCTGATTTCCCTCCTCCTCCCGCACCGATCTAGCGGCCACATCTACACAGCTCCTCTCAGCGCCAAAGCAAGCTGAGCTGGAAAGGGACTGTGAGTTTGGGGGCATTCTGTGACATTATCTGCAGCAATCACTGTGTTTGTTGCAATGCGAGAGGGGCTGCCTGTCCACAATACAGTTTACACCCTGCATCGCAATGCAACCCCAACTCAGCTGGGACTCCAGGATTGGATTGGGCATTGACCTACCATGATCTGGTAAGTGTCCACGTGGCAGCTTTGCAGTGGAGCAACCTGAGCCCTCTGGCAGCTCCAGTGCAAAAGCAGCCATGTAAATAGCCTTTAATCTCCTAAACTGTTTCTCACTCATTGCTCCTTTGGAAGTTCCCTGTTCAAAGAAACCAGTTTTTTCATGCATATCCTCAATTTGCCCTAGCACTGAAACAGTGGATTGAGGGGCACAGCTCTCTAAACCTGCTCTTCAATAACAGCAGACAAATTCAGTATAGCTGACTGAAAGTTTATATTTGACAATCCATCTTCACAATTCTGCTCTGCTCTAATGGAATTAATGTGACCTAACTGAGTGCTGAGCTAGACTGAACAAACCCACTCAGATTCCTTACTCTGAGGGCTCTAATCCACCCACCAAACCCTTTGGGCATCCAAACTGCAAAACATTCATTTCAGTGCTGTGCTGTTTAACACAATTTATATTACAGGTTTCCAAATGAAGCTTAAATTTCCAGTATGGCACTACAGGGCATTGCACCACCCATGAAACAGACAACTGTTCCAGTGCTGACTGATTAAGGGACAGGCTTCACTGTGGTAACAAAGTCACTCCCAGAGCTTGACCCAGCGAATAGGTGTAGGCATGGTTTGTTGAGGATTCTATTGTGACACACTGCCATCAACACTGGGCATGGAATAGTTAATGTGCCACACGTCAAGTTCCTCCTACCCCACTGAGCAAGGTATTACAGAACACAGCAGACAAAGTGTCATCTTGATCTTTAGGAAGATCCGGTGGAGGATCGCTCTTGACAGCGAAAGGTAGGCAGTAAGAGGTATTCATTGTGTTGTTCCTTAAGCCAATACCGTGGCAGCAAATAGCCTTCCTGATGGATTTCCTAACTTTCAGTGGTCTGGGCATTCTTTATTTTATTGACTACCAACCCTACTCTCTTATTTAATGAATTCATCAGCACAACCATTGCTAGTTTATATACTGCTTATTCATAGAAACCAGTGGGGTATCTGTCCACACCATGGAGAAGAGCGTGCGACGGGATCAGAGGCTGCGCTTTCTTTTGTCTGTACTGATAAACATTATAGCTGGTAGACAGTTGCTCATCTGTTGCCCCCAACAACAGAGCTGGTAGGAAGCCACTCATCTGTTTATACATATACACACACACACACACACACACACACACACACACACACACACACATACCACCTACCTTCGGGCACAAACTGTGCCTGCCTTGAGTATTTTTGACTCTGTAATAGGATAAAGTCAGTTCTTTTTATATGTATGATTTTTAACATTTTCTTTTGGATAACCAAGACATTTCATGTGTAGTTCTATAATTAGCCCTTTCATTCCCTGTGTTCATGGTCTGAATGGGAATATTCAAGTCTCCTTGAAAAGGTGAGTCAAGGCTCTGCACTCTCCACTGACCCTTGGGATGGAGGGCAGGAAGGGTCCTGCATGCAGCACACTGACTGAGGGAGGCTTTGCAGAAAGTACACAGTTAGCAAGAACTTACAGTAACAGTAGATCTTTGAGAGAAGTTCTTGCAGCAGGTAACACATATAGGACTGTAGCCAGCAGGCGACAGGACCCCATGTAAACTTCTTTCCAGCAGTACCAAGTGGGGACTGCTTCTCCGATGTCTGTCTGCCCGATGTCCAACATGGTATAAGAGGCGGTGGTCCCAGAGTGCCCCAGTTCTTGCACTGTTGGAGACATTGGCAGTCGAATCACCTGAGAACCATCCAGGAAAACAAATGCCAATTTCTCATCCAGCAGATAGACAGTTTGGCGTTAGACACATGCAGCGGGAGACCTCCAGGGGAAGGAGGGTGGGAAGTATACCTGCTACAAGAGCTTCTCTAGAAGATCTACTGTTACAGTAAGTTCTTATGTAATTGTACTATCTTACTTTGAGAGATAGCTCTTGCAGCAGGTAACACATATGGACTGAGCCCCAAGCAGTATAAGCTGAAGACAACTCCTTGGGTGGTAGGAGAGAAAAAGGAAGGAGGAGAGCCCTTAAGAGATCAGACCCTGCAGGACCGCCAGACGAAGCGGTTCTCGTCTTGAGAGCACTGTCAGACTGTAGTGTCTGATTAAAGTGTGGACTGTGTGTCATTTGGCTGCTGCACAAATATCCAAAGCAGAGATCTTTTGAGGGCTGCAAAAGAGGCAGCAATGCCTCTCGTGGAATGATCCTACCAGACCCAATAGGGTTTGTCATGCTTCTGGTAACAGAAAGTGATGCAAAGCACCAGCTACCTGAGAGAGTCTGCTTTGATACAGGGTTATCCAAAGACAATGGAGCAAAGGATACAAACAACTGGTCTGATTTTCTGATCCCCTGGTTCTGGATAAATAATATCGCAACGATGAAAATCCAGTATGGTGAAGCGCCTCACCCGACTGGAGTGGTTGGGGTAGTAGATGGGTAATTGGACATCTCGGTTCAACATCATTTCTGAAATAACTTTTGGAAGAAACTTATGATTGTAATGCTAAAGCTACCCTGCTTTGTGGAACACTAAATAAGGCTCCTTACACATCAGGGCCTGGAGCTCAGAAATCCTTCAAGCAGAAGTAACAGCAGCTAAAACAAAGTTTTCCTGGAAAGGAAACATAGCTAGCAATCTGCGGCAGGTTCAAGCGGGGAAGGGTCAGCTTCTCCAAAACAAAACAGAAGATCCCAAGGGAGGAACAGGATCCTGAATAGGGGGCTTTCTGTGGGTATACCTCTGAGAAAGGTGTGGTTCACCTCCAATTGAGCTACCGTTCTGCCCTGAACAGGGATGTGATAGGCAGAAAGGGCAGCCAAGTGCACCTCTATGGAGGGTAACTCAACCCTGACTCTGACAGGGATAACAGGTATTCCAGCATGATGTTAACTGGACAGGCCAGGGGATCAGATGGCACGCCGTAGCCTAAAGGCGGAATCTCTTCCACTTCTTGGCATATGTAGCTCTCGTGGAAGGTTTTCTAGCCTCCACAGGACTTCAGCAACCTTGTCCAAAACTCCGAGCGAAGTTTGACTAGGTCTTCAGGAGCCATGTGTAAAGATGCAGGGATCACAAGTTTGGATGAACCAAGGCCCGTTGTCCTGAGACAGTAAGTAAGTGCTTAGTGGAAGTGAGACTGGTAGTTCCACAGCCAATTGCTGCAATAGTGGAAACCAAATTTGACAGGGCCACAGCGGGCTATTGGTATCATTGTGTCCCTTCCATCTGTACCTTGAGGAGAACTCTCTGAAGGAGAGGAAGGGGAAATGTGTACAGGAACCTCGCCTTGCAGGAGAGGGACAACATGTCTTGCCAGAAAGCACCAGGCTCGGATCTAGCAAGCAAAACTGGGCAGTTTTGCATTGGTGGCAGAAGTGAAAAGGTCCAATTCTGGTGTCCCCACGTGGTGAATAGGTCACCGACCATTGATTGGAGAATTGACCATTCATGTGTCCTCGATCTTGTTCTGCTGAGGGCATCTGCTAGTGTGTTTTGAACACCAGGGACATGGACCACTGACATAGTTATCTGATGGGCTATGGCCAAATCCACACCCTCACAGCTTCCCTGCACAGGGATACGATATGTGCCTCCTTGCTTGTTGAGTTAAAAAACACTGATATGTTGTCCGTCTGAGCGAGGGTGTCCTGGCTTCAGCACCATGTCCAAGGCTTGAAGAGTGCAGAGAATGGCTCTCATCTCTAAGACGTTGATATGAAGGACTCCTTGGTCGAGGACCAGGATCTCTGGGTCATGTGTATGCCTAGGTGCACCCCATCGAATTTGAAATGTCCGTGGTAAGGGCCTGGTTGGGAACTTCCTCTGAAAGGAGTCCCTTCCCAGAGGGCAGGTGACATCCTCCACCAGAGTAGTTCCGAACAAACTGGTCTTGTGCCAGAGACCGGCAGATTCAGGTCATCCATCTCTGGCCCTATTGGAACCAAAGGGTCCACTGGATTGTCCTCATCTGAAGTCCAAAAGGGACTGTGATGATGGAGCGCCACCATGTGACCCAACAACGGAGCAGAAGTCTGGCTGGTACAGTGGAGGCTGAATAGATCTGCCTGGCTAGAGTCTGAATGTGCTCTGCCCTGTCCTGTGGCAGAAAAGCCTTCCTTGACCGTGTCTGGAGGGCCCCTATGAATGGCAGGAGCTGTGGGGGATCAGGACAACTTTGCTGAGTTGATGGTGATCCCCAGGCTCCGAAAGAGAGTGCAAGTATCCTGAATGGCACTCTGAAGGCATTCCCTGGACTGGGCCAAGAGAAGCCAATCGTCCAGATATGGAACACACAGTGTCCCTTCCTCCAAGCACTCGGCCACCACAACGGGCACTTCATGAACACCCTCGGAGCTGATGAGAAGCTGAAGAGGCAACACCCTGAACTGGAAATGCCTGCCCTAGAAAGCAAACTGGAGGTATTCCTGTGACATTTAGCTATCAGGATGTGGAGGTAGGCGTCCTGCATATCCAGAGGCGCTAACCAGTCTCCTGATGGACCATGGGAGCAGGATCTGAAGAGTAACCATCCTGAACCTTTTATGCTTGATCAATTTAGGTCACTGAGGTCAAGAATGGGCCTCAAGTCTCCTGACTTCTTGGGACCAGGAAGAAGTGAGAATAGAACCCTGTTCCCCTCTTGCTTGGGAGACAGTTCTATAGCCTTCCTGGAAAGCAGTGCCTGTATCTCCTGATGAATGAGGCCTGCATGTCCCATGGAGTGATGGGATAGGGGTGCAGGGCCTGTCGGTGGAATGTCTATGAACTCTATAGAGTGCCCCTGCTCTATGAGTTTGAGCACCCACTGGTCAGAGGTCACCTTTCTTCAGACCGCTGCATAAAGAGAAAACAACTTCCTACCTCCTCTCCCGACAAGGCGTCATGGAGATGTGGGTTGCTCTGAGAGTCATGCTGTTGGAGGAGGGAGGGAAGGCGGCATGGGCGGGTTTAGTCTGGTGAGAGGTGGAGTCTGTGGATCCCTGGGGCCACCTCTCTGACGAAGCCTCCCGTTGAGTTTGAGGCTGCTGGAAATGGGTTGCTGATTCTGTTGTCCCCTCGGCTACAAAAATGAGACCTTGAAATTGTCTCTTTTTGGGCAGTCGTGGACTGCATAGTGCGGACAGCCTTCAGGAGTCCTGTAATTTGTTGATAATCTTCTCTGTATCCTCACCAAAGAGGATGGAGCCTTTGAAGGGTGCATCTAGGGCGTTAGGCTGAACATCCTGAGCGAACCTAGACACGGGCCAGGAATGGCATAAACAAATGCCATGGCAGCTGCCTTGCCACCATGTCTGCAGAGTCATAGGCAGATTGTAGCATATGCGTGCTATGCCTGACCCTGTCTGTAATAGCTTGCCGACTTCTGCCTTTTGGGGCAGTTGGCAACACCCTGCAAGATGTCCATTCCTTGTTCTCAAAGGGCGTTCTGGAATTGGACCACATGAGTCAGGAAATTTAAGTTCCCAATGCTGCAGGTGGCAGATGAGTACACCTTTCTGCCCATAGATTCCAACTGTTTAGACTGTCTGAGGCTGGGTGCTCAGATGTTTGGGTGTGACAGGGTAGAACAGGACCCTGTCCCTATCACCCTCAAACAGATGATCTTGTTGAGTGTTTAACCAAACCCTAAACAGCATGTTAAAAGGTTTGTAAAAGGGAAGGAAAGACTGGAACCAATACTTGTCTTACCTACTTTTGCTTACAAAGAAGTGCCACAGGCATCAACAGGGTTTTCACCATTTCAAATGCTGTATGGTAGGCAGCCAAGAGGGCCACTGGATGTGGTAAAAGAAACGTGGGAAGATAACTCCACTCAGAAACAATCTATAACTTCTTATATGTGTGCCCTAAGAAAGAAGCTGGCAAAATACGTTGAAATTGCCCATAGTAATCAGGAAGAGGCCCAAAACCAGCAGAAGGTATATTTTGACCATGGAGTAAAAGAAAAAGTTTTGAGCCAGGTGAAAAGATTTTGCTGCTGTTGCCCACAACAGAAAATAAGCTATTAATGAAGTGATAAGGGCCATACAAGGTTCTTAGACATACTGAGATTGAGACCCTGACAGAAAAATCCTACCAAGATATACCATGCTAACCTCCTCAAGAAATGGGTTGAACAAATGCCAAAAGCTGCTTTGCTAGTTTTACCAGAAACTGATAAGGAAGATATTGATGTAGCTTATGATAGACTGGAACAAACTGTAAATGTTGATGCTATAAAGGTGAATGTTTCCTTACCCTCACAACAAACTGCAGACATTACGTAATGTGCTAAAGACATTTAACAGTACTTTACCACGGTACCAGGCCGAACAAAAGAGGTTGAGCATATAATAGTGACAAGGAATGCTTGTCCTATTAGGCAAAAGACATACAGGTTGCCAGAGTGATTAAGAATTGATGTGGTTAAGGAAATACAAAAATGAAAGAATTGGGTATCAGAGGGCTGAAGAGTCCTTGGTCATCATCTCCCATGGTAATTGTGAACAAAAAGAAGGGGTGTTAGAATCTGCCTTGATTTTAGGAAACTTAATCAAGTGTCAGAATTTGATAGTTATCCTATGCCCAGAATAGATGATTTGGTGGACAGATTGGGGAAGCATAAGTATATCAGTACCCTTGATTTCACCAAGGGTTACTGGCAACTCTTTAGCTAAAGAATCCAGAGATACAACTGCATTTACCACCCTATAGGATTCTATCGGTTCACCACCATGCCATTTGGTTTACATGGTGTGCCAGCTACTTTCCAGTGGTACATGGATGTCATTTTATCCCCTCACACTGGTTATTGTGCTCATAGCTGGATAATGTCATGGTGTACAATCCAGACTGGAAAAGCCACCTACCTACAAGCAGTTATCCAAGCTATCAAAATGTAGGTCTGACTATTAATCCTACCAAATGTGCATTGGGCATGCAAGAAACCAAATATTTGGGCTATGTGTTGGGAAATGGAGAAGTTAAGCCAGAGATTTCTAAAATAGAGGCTGTAGCCAACAGCCCTGTCCCTAAAACAAAGAAACATGTCAGGTCATTTTTAGGGCTGGCTGGTTATCAGAGATTTGTTCACAACTTTGCAGAGTTAGCTACTCCTCTCACTGAACTCATGAAAAAATGGTACCCAAATAATGTGAAATGGACCTCAGAGTGTGATGAAGCTTTTCAAGCCATTAAGGCTGCATTATGTTCATCCCATTTTAAGAAGCCAGACTTTGAGAAACCATTTTTCAGATTTCAGAAATTCCAGAATCACAAGGTGGTACCTGGCATACAGCCATTTAAATTCACAATGATACACAAATCTGTTAAAGAGAACAGCAATGCTGATTTTCTGTCAAGATATGGATCAGGAATTGAGGTTCTGAAGGTTGAAAGCAAATGTACGAGTTTAAACTTTGTTTGCTGTACTGTTAAAAACTGATGATGTACATGTGCTTAATATCTGAAAGCAGCAAATGTTAGTAGAAATTAATAAAAGTTTTGGAAACCTGTTTGATAGAACAGGTTCCCTCTTAAGGAAGGGGTGTATCTGACGGGTAGAATAGGACCCTGTCCCATTTGTTATGGAGAAAGTATTTAAATGCAAGGATATTTCCTTTTCTGTCTCTTCTCTATCTGATTGCACAACCCCAGTTTTCCTGTGAGACTTCAGATTTGATCACCCAGACAGTCTTGTAATTCTTTGCCTCTTGCGGTCTCTCAGTTTTCTCTTGCTGTCTGTTTTCTCCCTCACATATCTAGATCTGCTTATATAAAAATACGTGCAAATTTTGTATGGAAATGTAACTGTATTGGGATCCCTTGTGTTTGGAAAATATATAGCATTACTGTTGAAATGTATATAATTATAATTTGAGATGACTGCAAAAGCTGTTGGAAGCTAGAGATTACCAGAGTTCAAGTTACCAGTGACCAGTGTTGGGACCAGTGTTGTTTGGGATATTCATTGCAGACATATCATGGGACATCAAGAGCAAGATCAGTCTGTTTGCTGATGATACCAAGGTAGGCGCAGTGGTGGATGACCTAGGGGGATGGCAGGGGTTGCAGGATGATCTGGCAAAGCTTGAAACCTGGTCAGACACCTGGCAACTGGGCTTTAATGCCAAAAAGTGCAAGGTGCTGCATTTTGGGATGAAGAACCCAAGGAGGGTTACCAGCTAGGGAAGTGCAGCTAGCCCAGACAGAGGAGGAGAAGGATCTGGGTGTGCTCATTACAGGGTCAATGAACAACTTGGCACAATGTGGGAAGGCAGCTGCAAAGGCCAACAAAATGCTGGGTTGTATTGCAAGGGTATATCCTCGAGGAGGGAGGAGATGATTCTGCCACTGTATAGGTCATTAGTTAGACCACACCTGGAGTACTGCGTGCAGTACTGGCGTCCATATCTGAAGAGGGACACTAAGTTACTGGAGGGTGCAGCGCGAAGCGACAAAAGATGATCAAGGGGCTGGGGACTTATCATACGAGAGGAGGTTGAAGGAGTTGAACATGTACTCACTGGAGAAGAGAGAGACAGAGGTGACATGATTGAAACCTTTAAATACATGAAAGGAATAAACAAGACAGGTACAGAGGCTGTTCAAAGTAAGGAGGGAGGGCCACCAGGGGCCATGATATGAGACTGGGCGAGGAAGGTTCAGGAGGAGATGAGAGACACTTTTTACAGAGAGGTGGTGGCTGGGTGGAATCGTTACTTGCTGAAGTGGTATGCAGTAGAACAGTGGACTGCTTCAAATGAGGATGGGACAGGACAAGGGGAGGGTTAATGAAGGGAAGGGTGGAAGGGAGGGGCAGCTTCAGAATAAGGGTGCTAGCTGCACATTCGAGCAGACTTGATAGACCTCTAGGCCTTTATCTGCTGGCAAATTCATATGTTTGTATGATAGTTTTAAGCCTTTGCAAAGCTGTGCAAAAGGAGGCCTCAGCTCAAGAAGCACACTGTGTTCTAGCAGTTCCTGCATGATATTTACAAAAACAGGATGCTTGCTAAGGATGGGAGATGAAAGGACTTATAAGAGCTAAGCTGCAACTGCAAGAAGAGTAGGAAAAAGGACACACAGACTGCAGGAAGACTATTTGATTTTGCCTTTGTAAATAGTTATATTGAACAAGTTTATTATGTTACTGCTACTATAAACAAATATTTTTGGTGAATTCTACAACTGCTCCTGGTGTTCTCGCTTCTGACCTGTGCCTCGATGACTTTGGGCCTCTGCGAACTGTCGTGAGCTGCTGAGATGACCACTGAATCCACAGCTGGGTGCACAGCTAAAAGGTTGTTCCTTGGGTGCCCTGTATAAGCGGTCGCCTTCCTACGGATGGCCATGGAAGAGTGAGGGTATCTCCAGGTGGTCTGTGTGACATCCTCAAAGGTGTTGACCATGGGGGAGAGAATGACTACGGCTTAGGATCCTTATGTCTGAGATATTTGGCAAGCCTCATGCGCTCAGAGGTCCCAGTTCCTCTGTGACCCAGCCCATATTAGCCTGAATGTGCGCATGACCTCCATGAAAGATGGGTTGTCTGGAGGTGACTTGGGCATATCCTCAGGCTCCCAGAAGGTGGCTCCTCGAAGGATGAGATGGAGGAGTCCGATGGGTGATATGAATCAGAGGAGGAGACTGATGGAGATCGGTGCCTCCTGCATTTGTGCGATACCTGCCGAGAAGCTGGAAGAACTGGGCTCCTCGACCTGGATCTGTGGTCCTTTCTTTTGTCTACCCTCTTGCGTGACCTCTGGGGGTGACTGTTTTCCCCAATCCTTATCCGAGTGGGATTGGGGACCACATTTTCTGTGGGTGGGGGTACCCCGTCTGTGTTGAGCCAGATCTGGTTCCACTGGTGTGACCAGTAGAGTGTGGTGGGAGGATGTCAGGCTTGATGGTCTCCCACCAGTGGAAGAAAAAGATCCTTCACCTGGCTCAGGTTCTGTTTCGAGGAACCCGTAGCCAGTTCCGGCGGTGGGCCAGGGCACCAGCATCGATGTCAGTCTTGTTCGGCATTGGTTGATGTACTGGAGGTGACAATGGGGTATCGGGACAGATCGTTGAGTCCAGAAGCAACTCCGTGAGCCCGTGTCAGGTCCTTCTGCACGGTGTGTCGTCCACTCTGGCGTCCGATCGGGTTGGGCACCGGAGGCGACAGTGGTCTAGCCAGTGGAAGCGGTGTTTGGGAGGCCCTAGGGTGCTATCTGCAGACCAATGTCGGTGATGGTCTGGCGTGGACTTGGAAGGTTTTCAGAGCGGTGCCTGTCGATGGTGGAATACAGCATTTCTCCACTGATTTTGAGGCCTGTTTAGGCGGGAGGAAGAGAACCTCCTGCTGTCTGGCCTGAGGACTTAACCTTCTTCGAAGTCAGCACCACATACAGAGGCCGACCGGGATAGGATGGACCTTACCTGGGTCCGACGATCGGCCTGAAGTCAGAGTTGAGGCCAAATCTTAATCGGCTGGAGTGTCACACAGAGGACCCGGCATCATTTCTTTCACCCTAGAAATGCCTGAGGTGGCCGGGCTTTGACTACTGTCAGCTGGGAGTCATGGCCTGATGACTCAGACCTCGAGGCAATAAGAGATCTAGAGGATTATGACCTGGGTGGGACCTCTCCTTTTCCTTCTCCTGCACTTCTCCTTGGACTCTGAGGAGATGTTTCTCGGAGCTCTTATGAGGATGGTGGGAAGATTCCCTTTCAGAGGAGGAGCCCTCTGCATGGCTGCCAACTGCTGCTGTGCAAGAAAGGCCTGGAGGACTTCTGGCGACAGATCGAGTCTGCCTATTGAAGGCCTGGCAGTGGGAGCAAGACTGGAGGTTGTGGTCTGGGCCTAGGCAAAACAAGCAGGTCGTGGCCACCTTGGAGGGATCTGTTTCTCACAGGTGCACTTGTTCGTGTGCCCTGACAAGGGAAGACATGCAGGAACAATGGATGAATAAAGCAAAAATAGTGACTGAATAGTTTGGAAAAAGTGAAAAAAGTGATTGAACTGGCGTGAGTCGGGCCATGCAGTCGATGAGCATGCATCACCCGGCGGGAAAAGAACTGAAGTACACTGGGGACCGCTGCCTCTTATACCACGTGGGACATTGGGGTGGGCCAACGTTGGGGGTGGTCCCGCTGGTACTGCTGGAAAGAAGTTTGTCATGGGGTCCTGTCGCTGGCTAGCTACAGTCATATGTGTTACCTGCTGCAAGAGCTACCTCTCAAGTAAGATTGTCTCTTTCATGAGCCGGTTTCTATAAGTGATAGATGATTAGCCTCCTGGGCACAAGTGGCATTCTGGGCATTTTCTAATTAGACATTCAGTGGAATCTGGTTACTGAGCAATATCCTAGAATGGAAGCCTGGTCCCAGGGTTCTATGTCACTTTTGAACTAAACCAGGCCTGCAACTTCAGCCAGATGTATGCTAACTGTACGGACTGTGAGCTCCCTCTAAAGACTGTGCAGTTACTGGTCCCTAAGTGAGGAGAGTTGGAAGAAAATGTAATACAGTCTGACTAGAGGGTAACAGGTTATTGTGATTTGGGTTGAACATACTATTCTATTACTTGGTTTAGCCAATTACCCAGTGATTTTTGGTGGCTGTGAAATACAGTTATTCACTGCTAGTATGTGAATAATGGGCTGTTAATAATGGGATGTGAATGACAGAGTTTGAATAACATCTCAAAATGAAAACACTGACTTTATCACACTGCTAACAACAGATAAGACTTGAAACAGCCTGACTGGAGGTGGCAAGTCACTGTGGTCTGGGCTGAGCATTACTACTCTATTAGTTGGTTGATCCCTATCACTCACTGATTTTCAGTGGCTGAAAATGCCATTATTCCCTGCTAGCAATGAATAATAGACTGTGAATAATGGGATGTAAAAATGGACTGTGAATAATATCTCAAAACATAAACACTAAATTTATTACTCGCTGGTAGTGACAGATAACCCTTGCAAAACAACCATATCACTACACTCTCCTACTACTACGGAACACCTAATTCACACTCATTTAACACTTCCAAACACATTCCACATGGAAAAGTTACATAAATACAAGCCCAGTTTGACACGAGTCATATAGTGAAGTATACACAGGTGCCTGTAAAGAACTTGGTGGTAATTTCATCCCGTGATGCGGGGGGTACCAGAAGACATTCGCCCTTGGACTCTTGGATTATCCTGCAGGGGTTGAGGTTAGGGGAGAGGTATGCCCAATCAGACATGAAAGCCTGATGTGGGTACATAGGGGCTGGAGGATACATTCTTTTAACAGTGCCTAATGGGTGGAGATTTTAGCGCAGTAATATACCCAGGGGTAGACAGGTCCGAGGGTCTAAGGGAGGGTCACACACACAGGGAAACTGATTCTGAGACTAAATCAAGAACTAGGTCTGTCAAATATCTGGCATTTTATGCACCCAAGGAGAGAGATTACACTCACTATTCCCCAGACATGGGGCTATTCAAGATAGATTATTTTCTCTTATCTTATAATTGGTTACAAAGGTAGAAAAATGTGACATTGGCACGATTACCAACTCGGACCATGCCCCAGTCACTCTGGTCATGGTTTCACATCGACTCCCCTCAGTCTTGTTGGAGGTTGAGCATAAGTCATCTCATGAGAGAGAACTTTGGGGAGCTGGTGGAGATACGATCAAAAACTTTGAGCAAAACAATTCCAAGGGAAACAAGCAAAGGAATAAGGTGGGACACACTCAAATGCTGCCTCATGGGAGAAATAATTCAATACTTGGCCAGATTAAAGAAAGAAAGGATTCAAATCAGACTACAACTAGAGCAGAAAATCACTCAGAGAGAACCTCACGTCAGGTAATACAGGATACACAGGTAAAACAAGAGCTGGACAAAGCAAGGCAGGAACTAATCAGTTGCTTGACAGGAAGATTGAGGGCAACTAAGATATGCTAGGCAAAAATATTTGAACATGGGAATCAAGCGGGAGGTTGTTGGCATGTCAACTTAGACAAGAAGCTGCAAATAGAGCAGTGGTTGGTTGCAAGGTGATGAAAAGGGCCGCCAACTACATCCCGGCAGACATATTAAGCAGATTCAGGGGTTCTATGTAGACCTCATACAGCAGAAACCACACCTGGGCACCATGAAGTGGTTCAGAGTTTCTGGAAGCCCTACCCATCCCCACTTTAAGACTCCGCTAGGATGATTCTCAACTCTTCAATTTCAGCAAGTGAGGTGCGGTCACAAATTAAATGCCTTAGAAATGGCAAAGCCCCAGGCCTAGATGGCTTCTTGGCTGAATGTTTCAAAAGTTTACACCCAGAATAGTTGAGTATCTGGCTGGTACATGTAATGAAATCTTGTTACAACATAAACCCATACCACCCTCCTGGAATTTGGCCCAGATTTTGGTTATCCTGAAGCCTGATAAGGACCCTGAACACTGTGGCTCATATCGTCCAATTTCTTTGTTAGCGGTAGATTTAAAAATATTTACAGGGATTCTGGCAGAGAGCTTCAGGCATGTGTCTCCTCACTCATCCACCATAATCTAACAGGATTTATTGGAGGAGATTTCTCCAAGACAATATCGTCAAATACTAAATATCATCACTGCCCAAGAAATGATAAATCCTTCAATTGGCCATCAGCATATGGATGCTGAGGCCTTAGGCAAAGTGGACTGACGACTATGTCATCCACCCTGTCAAAGATCGGGTGGGGAAATTTTATCTCAGCCATAAGAGCACTTTATCATAAACCGGAGGCTAGGGTCAGACTTAATGGACTCTTGTCCAATCGGATACCCTAAATAGAGGAGCAGGTGGGGTGCCCCTCTCCCCATTGATCTCTGCCCTAACACTAGAACCCCTAGCGATATGGATAGGGAATAATCCGAAAATCAAGGGGTACAAGCAGGGGAATAGAACAAAAAGTGGCACTCTCGCTGTGATTCCCTTTTTCTTAAGAGATCCTCAGACTTCCCTACCACATTTATTAAATGCACTGGACAAGTTCGGCACATTGGCTGGTTACAAAATAAACTATACCAAATCAGAAGCGGTGGTATGAGTGGGATTCCCTGAAGTATTTTAAGGAAAGTTTCCCGTTCAGATGGGCCCGTAATAATACTCTTGATACCTAGGAATACAAATCTCGATGCATCGTCCAGGTTATTTCAGGATAACTATGAAGTTAAACAAAAAGTATGCAAGCGGATTTTGCCCGTTGGAAGTTGTTGCCCCAGACTTTATATGGCAAGATTCAGGTAATTAAGATGAATATACTGCCTAGATGGCTATTTCTCTTCCAAACACTCCGATTCCTGTAATGCCTAGCTTCTGGAAACAACTGAACAAAGAAATGTCTAATTTTATTTGGTCAGGAAAATGCCCGTGAATCCCATTTAAGACCTTAATACGATCAAAAGAAAAGAGGCCTAGGTCTACTCCACATGTATTTTTATTATTTGGCAGCCAAGGATCTCAACTAGTCACTTGGGCCAAACAAAGGATAGACTCTGGCTGGTATTTAATAGAAGAGAATTCTATGCATAATCATAAATTATGGACCCTACCCACGTCAGAAATAACACCCCAAGTTCAGGCATCAACAGATAACCCATGGGTTAAACATTCACTCGCATTCTAATAAAACTAAAGAAGATAACATATACCCCAAACACACTGGGACCCTCTCCTTGATTAGACACACACTCACCTTCCCCCTCCTAAAGCAGATGCTGGGTTTGCATATTAGGAACATAAGGGCCTCACCACATTTAAACAGTTCATAGACCAGACTGGATGTCTTTCTTTCAATGTTCTGCAGGAGCAATTCTCCCTTTGTAAAGAAGATTTTATAGGTTTCTCCAAGCACGACATTTCCTTACCAAAGAAGAAAACCTACCAAAGATATGTAGAGATCTCACTTCACTGGAATCGTACTGGTGGGATTCCATAAAAATTAGGGACAAATTAAGATACTTGTCCATATTATACATGACCCTAACGAATTCAAGGGAGACCCCAAATTTAGAGGAGATTCGGGTGAGGTGGGAAAGAGATGCCAAAGTAGATATTACTAGGGCAGAGTGGAATCATAGACTACAAAGGGTTGGCAAGTCTCCTCAGCCACAATGTGGCGAGAATTTAACTGGAAAATCCTCACTCGATTTTTCAGAACCCCAGAATAATGGCCTACTATAATCCACAGGCCTCTTCAGCATGCTGGCGTCTATGTGGAACGCGGTAGGTACACATTATCACATATTTTGGGGCTGTGATAAACTGACAAGGTTTTGGCAACAGGTGCATACAGTGATGGAGCAAGTAGGTGGTTTCCTAGCCCTTCACATTTCAAGACTTAGTATTAGGTTTCCTACCATATCTGCCAAAAGCGTCAAAGAGTGGAGCTCTGTCATATATTAAGAGTGGCTGCTTTGAAATGCATTACTACTAAATGGATATCACCAGAACCCTCTTCCCTAGCACAGTGGGTTTTGAGGATAGAAGAAATAGAAAGAATGGAGAATATTACCCACACACTACATTTTAAAGTGGAGAAATTCCAAAAGTTGTGGCAACCTTGGAGGATGTGGAGAGAGAGATGGAAAGGGAGGGGAGGAGGCTAGTGTTCTGGGGGTGGTACAAGGTTAAGTAGGCAACAAGTAAATATAGCCCCTTCGGAACTAGGGCCTGAACATAAGGGGAAAAATGAGAAGGATATGTTATTTAATGGATGTATACTTACATCCTCATAAGTAGACTAACTGTGCAAAAGTTTATTTTTATTTTTATCTTTGAAGTTTTAAAATTATATTTACTTAAGCATTATTGTTAGAAAGTGCTTAGATAAAACCTATTTGAAGATTGAGATCTAGATTCAGACTTTACTCAACAGACTTTGGATCAGAGACAAGAGACACACTGCGTGGAACTGTGTCATACCACCTAAAGCTTTAGCTTATAAGCAGTGTATTACTATTCTCTGTGCCTATGTCTGGATAACTAATCTCTGTATCTCAAGGAAGCCTAGTTTGTTTAGTATATTCAAGTATAAGAATGATCTAATCTTATGTTGACATTTAATCTGTGGACATATTTCTGGAATAGAACTAATGTAAGAACTGTATGGTTATACATTTCCATTTTTAAAGATCAAAATAAAAATCAAAGTTTAAAAAGAATGGACTAACTGGTGTGCTGACTTCTGTCCCTGGTGTGAACTCACTGTGGTGCTGGATTCCATCCTAGAATGAACTCACTGGAGTGCTGGGTTCTATCCTTGGTGTGAATTCACTGGTGTGTTGGGTTTTGTCTCTAGAATTGACTCACTGTGGTGCTGGGTTATGTCCTGGTTCTGTCCCTAAAATGGACTCACTGATGTGCTGGGTTCTGTCCCTGGTCTGAACTCACTGGGGTACTTCGTTTGTCCCTAGAATGGACTCACTGGGGTGCTGGGTTCTGATCCTGGTGTGAACTCACTGTGGTGCTGGGTTTGTCCCTGGTGTGAACACACTGGTGTGCTGGGTTCTGTCCCTAAAATGGACTCACTGGGCTGCTGGGTTCTGTTCCTGGTGTGCTGGGTTCTGTCCCTGGTGTGAACTCACTGTGGTGCTGGGTTTGTCCTAGAATGGACTCACTATGGTGCTCGGTTCTGTTCCTAGTCATTGGGAATCTCACCTTTAACCCAGGGCTAGTCTTTTCTCTCTTAGTCTGTCTCCTTTTTCAAACCAATCCATCCTGTTAATATAAATCAGAGCCTGGGACTCTGCTCCTTCTAGGAAGTGAGGCCCCCCAATTTACTGTTTCTCTCCTTTCTTCACTAAACTGCTCCCCCAACAATGTGGACCGGTACCCCTTCCTGTTGCTGGACATTTCTGGATCTTCCCTTTATTCTGGTCTCCTCAGCATAGGACCTGGTCAGAGCACCCAGCTGTCAATGTGTGGCGTGCAGGGACCAGGCCCATCAGCTAGTTGCGGTTGGAGTTTTTTCCTTCATTTTCTCCCTGAAACTGACACATGCATGCAATGACACAATGTATTTGCTCCACCTCCAAGATGCCCCTGGCATTTGTATGTGGGGTCCCTTCTCATGCAGTCCCACTGAGTTGCCACTCAGCTTCCTCTAGATGGCAGCTGAATGGCAGGATGCACTTAACCCACTCCCAGAGGGAGAAGACCTACTGTACCTAAGAGATGCGCAATCCCTATGCGACCAAGTTCACTCGAACCCGGGTCACTGGTGTTCAGATAGTAGCACTAGTGCTGTGCTGCTGGACTGTCTAGGTGAGGGTCTGTTTTACAAAACAAAAGCCAGCTATCCCTCTTGGAACTGTTTTTTTTTTTTTTAAACAAACATTACTGGGTGTGTAACTAGAGGCTAGAGGAAAAAATGTCACAATGACCAACTAGTCCCATGGAGCCCAGCTCAGAACAAGGTAGCGATAAAGACTGCTTCATGTGAATTTAAATCTTACTAAGACTGAAATTCCATTCCACAAAGTCTTTGCTTTCTATCTTTATGATATTCAGAGAGAAGTACCTCAGATGCCCACTATTCCTATGATGTAATTTAGAATGAGCAGTGTAGTACTCTTACGTTCTGACAATTTGGCATAGCCCCTCATATTACCACTGTGTTCCTATCTCACTCAGACAGACATCTCCTGTTTTAAGATGTAGGTTTGTACAGGAAAGAAGCTGGATCAAGTACCCAACTGACGGTGCCAGGCTGGTGACATTTGCCTCCTTCTCAGTGAGCCCCAGTGACTCAGTGGGGACTGATTCTCAATTAGCAAGTCTCCCCACCTCCAAACAGTTTTTTAAACAAGTAGGACAAGGTTCCAGCTATCTAAGCCCCCCCATACTCTATTTGAAGTCCTCAGTACTCTATGGTTTTGCTATCTTTAGCACTGCATACATTAGAACTTGTCAGATTAATGTTATATGAAGGGAGGGGATGCTGTGACTTTAAATAGAATGCCATTAGGAATTAAGAAGACTGCTGTGGGCTTTATGCACATATATGTCCTGTGAATTTTCTTACTTTGCATCCTACACAGTCATCTATAGCGATTACTTCTGGAAGAGGTTGTGACTAGAGCAGCTTTGAGTACACTCCCCACAGTCAGTGTTTCTACACCGTCTACAGTGACTTCTGCTGGGAGAAGCTGGAACTGGAGTAACTGTGAGCTTCCCCCACTCAGTGCTCCTATACATTTGTCCACAGTGACTATAGGTAGCAGAGACTGGGACTAGTGTGGCCGTAAGCTCCCCACAACCGCTCATACAGTATTACCTACAGTGATTCTTTTTAGGAGAGGCTGTGACTGCAGTAGCAATCTAAAAGACACTGAACCTCAGTGCAAAAGCAGGGAAGTAAGGGTTATCCTGGAAGGTCACTGATGGCAAAGTTTCAAAGAAATACAATTTACACCTATCCAATAATGCAAAGCATCATAGGAAAAGTATATGCAAATCACCAGGAAAGAATTTAGGCTGTGGAGCTTTAGGAGTGTATGATAACAATAGCCTCTCACACCATCTGCAAAGGCTGAAAATAGCCATTGCATATTGTGTGAGAGGCCAACTGGCAGTATACACTCTCTGACACCACGCCGAAAATCCTGCTGCGGAGAGAAATGGTAAACCTGCCTCTTACACCAGCTCCTGAGCCAAAATACTTCCTTCTGCAAAGCAACTGCTGCTGCTGGACACCCAGTCAGGGAGCAGAACTGGCACAGACTTGACTACTCTGCAAGCTGCCTTCTGCGTCGGAAGGGACAGAGTTTACCTCACGCCCACTTTTGTGGCTCACTTTGCATTGAGTTCTATTTAATTCAGGTGTGAAGGGGACACATACATCAGTCCTAATGTGTTTAACCTCCTGCCTTTTATTGTAGGGAGCATCTACATCATTCATGAGAAGTGTGCAGTTCTGCAGGCCATATTGCCCTGCAAGTGCTGATCAATTATTTAGGTATGATAACTGAAAGACTCCTGAGTTTGTCCTACCCTTCACATCTGAATTAAATAGAACTTGAGGCAAAGTTAGCCACAAAAGTGGAGCATATGTGTGAGTGTGTTGAGACACTGTTGCCCCTCTTTAGAACAGAAAATAACTTTACTTGAGATAGTGCCTTTCATACAGTATCATACAGAGCTTTACAACCCAAGACTTTTTTGAGGTAGTGCCTTCCATACACAGAGTATCATATACAGCTTTAAAATCCCAAGAATTTATTTTTGTTGTTGTCCAAAGTCACCCAGGGTGCTCCCATACTTCCCACCCACTTCTGCACCATCGTTGCTATGTGGTTTGCAAATAACCAGAGATTTAAGGGGGTTAGTCATACAGAACCTCTGAGGAGAGGAGAACTCAAGCCTGGAAATGAAAGAGAGTCTTAAAGAGCAAGCTTTCACTAACACACAGAAAAGTACAGTTATGTAGGAACTTACTGTAAGAGTAGACCTTCGAGAGAGGTTCCTTCAGTAGGTCATTACATATAGGACTGGCGCCACCTGGTGTTGGGTCACACAGCAGACTTTTCTAGCAATCCCTGACGGGGACCGCCCACCCGTCACGTGACCGACGTCAGCGTGACCATATATAGTGGGCGGTCCCCACGCCCACCTTCCAGTTCTCTCACCGAGCCAGGAAGAGGCCTGACAGCAGGAGCAAACAGGATTTAGTTTTTTTTTTAGTTTAGTTTTAGTTTATTGTTCTAGGAATTACTACCTTTGAGCCAGAGGCTCTTTACAAAGGTTCCATGTCAATTAGGTACAGTACAAAAGGTTACATAGATAACACAACAATTTGTGTTGTGTCAAGAACAAGAAACATGTACAAATACATATCAAATCATTTGTGCAAAAGGACATGAGATATCAATAATCACATTATTATTACAAGAAAGAGGTCATGCCAGATTAGGAGAAACAAATAGGGAAAAGTCCAGAACAGAGAGGGTAAGTGAAAGGTGTGGGGAGCAGACAATAGCAGGAGAAAGGTTTCCCAAACATGTCTTTGTCAAATAACGGCACAGGGTGGGTAGTGAGAAAATAGGAGGTTTAATGGAGTCCCTGTGTAAGAAATAAAATGAGGGAAGGAGGAGAGAAAATATGACCTACTGAAGGAGCCTGTCTCAAAGATCTACTGTTACAGTAAGTTCTATGTAACTGTACTATCTTACTTGAGAGGGTTCCTTCAGTAGGTCATTACATATAGGACTCAGTCCCAAGCAGTCCCTCCAAAGAGAGACCAAGAGAAACAAGAGAGGAGGAGAAATTAACTCCAACAGAAACTGGGAACAAGAATGGACCCAGCCTAGGACAGAAGGCCCTGCAAGACAGCTAGGCCAAAGCCTACCCTCCGTCTAAAAGCAATGTCAAGACTGTAGTGTTTAGTAAAGGTGTGGACAGAACTCCAAGTGGCTGCAGCATAGATATCAGCCACAGAGATGTTCCATAAAAAACAGCGGAAGCAGCCATGCCCTAGCAGAATGACCTCTGATGGGACCCGGCAGAGGTTTTTCGTACTTTGGTAACAATACCAAATACAGTTGCCTAACCAGTTGGAAAGGCACTGCTTGAAAACCGCTTTGCCCTTCGACCTGGGGGCAAAAGAAACAAAAAGCTGATCGCAGCTATGGAAACTTTGTTCGGTGTGTGTAGCACCGAAGGATCTGATGGACGTCCATGGTGTGCAGGAGTGCCTCACCTCTGTTTGAAGGGGATGGAAAGTAAACTGGAAGCTCTACTGATTGGTTCAGTGTGGCTTCTGACACCACCTTGGGTAAAAAACTTAGATTTGTCCTGAGGACCGCTCGTCCTTGTGGAAGATAAGAAAAGGCTCTTTACAAATCAGAGCGTGACACTCAAATCCTTTGAGCTGACATGATGGCAACTAAAATAACATCTTCCAGGAAAGGAAGCATAACTCACAGCTTATCACCAATTCAAATGGGGAGAGTGAGTTTCTCCAACACAAAGTTCAAATCAAAAGGTGGGGTTGGACTGCAGATGGGGGTTTCAGATGGAGATCCCTTTCAGAAAGGTTTTGAGACCTCTAGCTGAGCCACAGGTTTACCATCCACCAGCTGTGGTATACCGAAATTGCTGAAAGGTGGACCTACAAGGAAGAATATGACAGACCTGGGTCTGACAGATGAAGGAGGTATTCCATGACTTGTGGGGCAGAACAAGAAAAGGGTTCCATTCTTGGAAGTTGCCCAGATGGAAAAATGTTTCCACTTCCTTGCATAAGTGGAGCGAGTAGAGGGTTTTCTAGCCGCTAAAAGGACCTGAGCTACTCGAGAGGAGACCCCAAAGTGAGAAATCGCTATTTCTGCAGGAGCCACGCATGAAGATGCAGAGTCTTGAGCCCCGGATGGACAAGGCGACCCTGATCCTGAGTCAAGAGGTCGTGAGTCACTGGAAGTGGAACCGGTGGTTCCCCGTTAGCTGTTGCAGTAGCAGGAACCAAATTTGTCTCTGCCAGAGAGGACAATGAGGATCATCCTCGCCTTCTCTAACTGAAGCTTTTTTTTTTTTTTTTTTTTTTATAGCCCCTCTCCTCTGCCGTGGTGGAACTTCTTCAGGAATCCCAGACTGTGCTCCCCTAGTCCCTCCCTGGGTACCTACTGTGGTGTCGTCGGACATACCTCCATGCTGCCTCGGCCTACCCCCGGGCAGGGAGGAGGGGAGACCCATTTACCCCTCCAGTCCATCAGTGTGTGTCAGGAGGTCCATCTGCGGCATCCAACGATAGCCCAGTTATGGGTTATCTGGGGCCCACGACAGGTTCCTTTTTCCGCTTTCTGTCCCCTCCCACAGGACGGAGCACACTAGGGAAACCTAGGGCAGCGCATGTCGAGACGCATAGCGCCTCCCGGTCTCTGGCCCACGCCCTCCCTCCCTTCTGTATGCAGTCCTGCTGCACCTCCACCTGTGGTCACCCAGGTGGAGGTAGAGCTACGGGACATGCATCCTCCTCCCCAGAGGAGGAGAGCAGCCGCTGCGCTCAATCTTCCTCCCCGGCCGACCCTCCAGTCGCCAGAGTCCGCCTGAACCCGGTCACTGGCACTGCGAGCGGTAACCCTACCGCTGCGCCAGGGCCGGCCCTCTGCCTGGAGCTTGAGAAGGACTCTCTGGAGAATAGGAAACAGATGGAAGGCATAACAAAATTGCCCTGTCCAGGAGACAGACAGCGTGTTGTGCCAGAAAGCACCATGCCCTGGAGCAAGCAAGCAAAAATTGGGAAGTTTTGCATTGTATTGGGAGGCTAAAAGGTCGATTTCTGGATGCCCCCATCTTAGGAAGAGAGATTCTGCCACTTCCTGATTTAATTCCCATTTGTGAGTTAGGGTCCCGAGACCTGCTGAGACTGTCCACCAGGACATTTTGAATGCCTGGAACATGCACGGCCACTAGGGCCAGATTGTGGTGGACCACCCAGTTCCATACCCGATCACCTCCCTGCACAGGGTGTACGAGCTAGTTCTTCCTTGTTTGTTGAGGTACCAAATTACCGACGTATTGTCCGCTTGGACCAGCAGTGATCCCTTGGGAAGTAGGGTCTGGAAGACCTGTAAGGCATACAAGATTGCCCTCATCTCCAGAACGCTGATGTAATGATGCTTCCAAGCTGGACCACAGTCCTTCAACTTGGTGCTCCCTAGATGTGCTCCCTCCCATGTTCGATACATCTGTAGTTAGAGATGCCAAGGGAGCTGGGCTCCTGAAAGGGGACCTAAGGAAAGGTTGCAGGGTCTCTCCACAAAAGCAATTCTTTCTGAACTGCTGAGGACACCAGTATCGGATGATCCAGGTCATCCAGGAGTTGATCCCACTGCACCTGCAAGGACCATTGAGTAACTCTCATGTGGAGCCTCGCCAGGGGAACAGTAGTGATGGAGGATGCCATCAGGCCAAGAAGGCAGAGGATCTCCGGCCAGGATGATCCTAGACTAAGCCACCCACGGTTCCTGATGGACCAGGGTCTCCACCCTGTCTGGAGGAAGGAAGGCTCTGCATTGGACCGTATCCAAAACCTCCCCAATGAATTGTAGTCTCTGGGATGGGGTCATGGATGACTTGGGAATACTGACTGTAAACCCCAGTCTGCCAAAGAGGTCCAGGGTAAGGACAGAGCCTCCTGTAAAGAGTCCCTGGATGGGGCTGAAATCAGCCAATCGTCCAGGTAAGGGAAAACCGCAATACCCTGGCGGCATAAGGAGGCCACCACCACTGCCAGGCACTTGGTAAACACCTGAGGTGCCGAGGACAAACCAATAGAGAGTGCCCAAAACTGGAAGTGCTCCCCTTGGAACTGGAACCACAGGAAATGGCGGTGGGTGGGAAGATTGGGAAGTGCAGGTAAGCATCCTGCATGTCCAGAGCACAACCAGTGGATTTAACTAAGGCCTTTGATACTGTGGTTCATGATTTGCTGGAGGAACGATTAGAAGAGATAGGAATTATGGAAAATTCACTGGACTGGTTTAGATCCTATTTGGGAAATAGAACTCAGCAAGTGTATACTGATGGAATATTATCTGATAGGGTCCTGGTAAGGCGTGGGGTGCCCCAGAGCTCAATTTTGGGGCCAACTCTCTTTCTTATATATATAAACCAACAAGTTGATAGTGTAAAATACTCAAACATTTGATTATATGTGGATGACACCATCCTGATCTCTGGTGGAAAGACCCCAGAGCTCATGGAAGTGCATCTGCAAGAAGATTTCACAAGGCTTTGCTCATGGTTATCGGACTCGGGTTGATAGTAAACAGTAAGAAAACAAACTATGGTTTTCAAAAAGAGGAAAAGTTCAAGGTAAGAGTAAGAAACAAGTACAAATTATAACACCACAGAATGAAACATTAGCCCAGGTCTCTGAATATAAATATCTTGGAGTATGGATTGATAACTCTCTAAAATTTGATTTCCATATAACTGATACAATATCAAAGATTAATAAAAGGTTGGGGGCGTTTGAGGCGGTCCAGCTTTTGTATAAATAAGTTAATGAGGAGACATAATAAACAACTTCTTCTCCCTGTGCTCTAGTACGGTAGCACATGTATGGCCTCACACAAAGGAATGTTATCTAAAATTGATGTAATGTAGAACTGACTGGCTCGATTTGTATTGAGAAAGAATTATCGCGAACATCACTGTAATTTACAGGAGGAACTTGGTTGGTTGACCCAAGAAAATAAAAGAAAATTAGCCTGGGCAATCAGGTATATAAGGTAGTAACCATAAAACAACCACCTTATCTTTATGAAAATTAGAAAAGAAAATCTATGCCCATAATATGAGAGGTACAAATACAAGAAGTTTTGAGTTACCAAAAGTTAAGAATAAATATAGAAATATGCGATTTCCTATAATCATGAATAGATTATGGAATTCACCAAAATCAGTTACAGCAAAGCAATATGAAAGTATTAAGGCCTTTTCAACAAGTCTGAAAATTGAATTAAGGACCAGATGTGAGTGCTACGGGTAAAATTTCTCTGTTTGTTAAATGTGTTTTATATATGCACTGGATTCTATGATCAAATCAAAAATCTGTTATTTGTTATTGGGGTATAAAATGTTGTTTGACATTTAAAATGATCATATTTATCTTGTATATCTGTTTTGTCTTTGTTAAATTTTGATACTGTTTTTAAGTCGTGAATCTTTGTGGAACTTTTTAAATAACAGGACCATCTTGTAAATAGGACATTTTGTCCTAGTGATGTGAAACTTACCATCTACTATCCTGTATAAAATAAAGGTTTTACTACTACAACAACAACCAATGTTTCTCCAGAAGGAGTGAAAAAGACTCTGGAGTGTCAGCATCCGAACTTTTGTACTCGACAAACCGATTGAGGCTGCTCAAGTCGAGAATGGTTCTGAAGTCTTCCATCTTTTGGAACCAAGAAAAATGGGAGTAAACCCCTGCCCCTTTGCGGAGGGGAATGCGCCTATTGCTTCCTTGAGCAAGAGGTTTTGAACTTTTCTAACGAGAAGAGCCTGATCCCTGCAGTAAGAAGACCTTTTGGTGGAGATTCTGGAGGAATTTCAGAAACTCTATAGTGTGTACAATGGACACCAATTGCAGGACCCATGCGTCAGAGGTTATTGCCTTCCATTCCTGTGCATGGCGGGAACTCCCCCACCTGCTCCCTTGTCGTGGAGACTGAGGAGATAGTGGGGATAGAGAGTCAGGAGTGGCAGGACGTTCAGGGAAGGACTCCTGAACGTCTCTGGTTTTTGGAGACCAGAGGAGTGGTGGAACCCGTGGCTTTGCGTTGCCCTGGTGTCGAGCCAGGGCATGCTTCCTCTGCCTCCAGGTCTTTTTCCAAAGGGCTGCTGTTGCTGTGAGTGCCCGATCGGTACATGGACCTTCATTGATCTTTGGGCGAGACCTCTGTCCTGGAGATCAGTAATATGTCTTTGGTGTTGCCACCAAAGTACTGAGCCCCGGAAGGGGGGCATACTGAATCTCAGACTGTACCTCGCTGGCAAGGCCAGAGATGCGGAGCCAGGAATGTTGTCTTAAGGCGATGGCAGCTGCCGAGGCACAAGCTACAGAATCGACAGAGTCATATGTGGCCTGCAAAGCATGCCTACAGGAGAAGCGAGGGAGGCGAAGATCCTTGGCAAGCTCCTCCTTGAAGCTCGGCGGCTCATAGCCTGGACTCAGGCCTCTAGCCTGGCCAAGATAGCTTTTTGTGTGACGCCATGTGGACCACACAGTTAAGGGACTAGAGCGCACATGTGGCTGATGCATAAACCTTCCTGCCGAACTGGTCCATCTGCCTCGACTCTTTGTCAGGAGGAGAGGTGCTCATGTGCTAGGGTGCAGATCAGCGATCATCAGCAGCTGAAATGATGACAGAGTCTGCTTTGGGATGCGTCTTAAGAAAAGAGCATCCTTTGGCACCAGTACACCCTGTCCACCCTCTTGGGACAGACAGGAGAGAATGAGCGTCTGCCAGACCGTAGAGGTGAGGGGCCTGGTGAGGTCCTAACCATGGAGGAATCAGGACCTGGGACAGAGACTCTAAGTCCAGGTGCTTGGCTAGTCTCTGTCTCATGGGTCCTGATCCTCCAACTCCCAGCCGAAAAAATCCTTCATAGACCTCAATAGATCTGAGAAATCAGGGTCCTCGTGGGGGGACTTGGAAACCTTGCCTTCGGACCCTCGGGTTCCTCTGAAACATCCTCCGTCGACTCGGCGACATCCTCGTCTCCCATCATAATCATTCATCCACCCCTTGTCTGGAAGACCACGGATGTCTGGGAGGACAATGGTTTGATGTGCTGTCCCCAAGACATGAACCATGGAAGGTGAGGAGCTCCTCAGGACACAGATCTGGGAGAATGTGGATGTGGGAGTCTACTCTCAGATCTGACACCAAGACTGGATTAAAGTCTTGAAGTCCGGCATAGCTGGAGGTGGTGGAGGGAGGTGAAATTACTGGTGAACAAGGGTAGTGATACCCTGGTAACCCTGGAAGTGGTAACCTGAGAAGGGATTGTAGCCAGGGTAATACTGCCCCAGGGAACTCCAATCAGGAGGAGAACCAGCCGGGTAGTGGTCCCCAGGGTACCCGTGGTGGAACAGTACAGGGTCTGGAATAAATCCCTGTTGTCAGGGGAATGATGGAGGAGGGACCTACATCAGACCTGCCGCTGTGTAAATCGGTGGGGGTCCGCGTCGGGATAGTCAACGCCAGGGGTACTGACATCGACTGGCACCTCCCGTCCAGAGCCGAAGGGGATCCGGTGTCAGGGGTCTGACATCAGGGCCGGATGAAGGGAAGGGGACCCGATGGAGGGACCATGTCTGGCACCTGAGCCAACGGCTGGGGCAGACCACGGCCCAGGCTGAGGAAGAGTCGTCGGGATTCTGGTGTCAGGTTGAGAGTCACCGGATCTGATGGTGGGATTGGGACTAGAATAATCACCAGATCTGAAGGGATCCCACCTGATGGAGAAGGAGGGCCTCCACTGTAAGGCCAGATGGCTGAGGAGGAGCTTCCTGCCCCATGACCCGGCAGGGGAGTGTGGGACTGACCCCGAGGAAGGGTCTTCGACATCGAGGGGTCCATGTTACCTCGCAGAGGTACTAGCCTGAGAAGGGAGGGTACTGGCGGACGCCAGGTGAGGCCGCTAGTCCTCGGGGGAGAATGGGAGATGGGCATCTTAACAGATGGAATCGGGCAGGCAGGGGTGGAGCCCCCAGCTGATTTCTCCACTGTGACCGGGCGGGTCCCCAAGGCTGGGGAGCTGACTTACCAGTGGCCAGAAGGGCCCCAGAGGAGCAGGGCTGACTTAGCAGCAGTAGCGGTGTGGCCATTTGAGGAGCCGACGGACGACTGACCATAGAAGACTTATCAGACTTACCATCCAAAGGCTTCTTAGGCAGCAGCAGTAAGGTGGCCTTGCTCATCGAGGGCCATGATGTCTCAGGTTGGGCCTCTGTGGAGAGGTTCTGCTCCCTGGATTTCTCCTTGTGGTGTTTCTTGGAGGGAGAAGATTTTTCAGAGGAGGACTTGCAGATCTTGTCCATTTGCTTCTCTAGTAAAGCCAGGTGGACTTTTAAAGATGGGCCTCAAAGCCTGCTGTCTCCGGCTGGTGGTCTGGTTGAAAGTTTGGCACTCCAAGCAGGATGAGACAGGATGGTCTGGGCCCAAACAGATCACGCACTTCAGATGTTCTTCCTTATGAGGAATTTCGCGTGCTGCATGTCGACACTTCTTCTTGGGGAGAGACATAGCGTAAAGAATTGAAAAGAACAGCGAAGGAAAAAATCTAACGCGAGGAACTAACATGACGATCACTACTGAAGTCTGCTATGCGACTTGACAAGTGACGACGCGAGAAAGAACTGGAGGGTGGGCGGGGACTGCCCACTATATACTGCCACACTGACGTTGGTCACGTGAAGTTGGGTGGGCAGTCCCCATCAGGGATTGCTAGAAAAGTCTGCCGTGTGGCCCAACACCAGGTGGCGCCAGTCCTATATGTAATGACCTACTGAAGGAACCCTCTCAAAGTAAGATCGTAGAATTTGATGGCATACAAGGACCAATTGGCCCACCCCATCTACCCATTTCTTCCCTGCCTATACTGTCACTGCTAACTGTATTTGATCTCTGGCTCCCCACCCTTGCCACTAGGATTTCCTTATGTCTAATCCCATGCATGCTTGAAGCTCACCACTCTTTTCGCCCCCACCACCTCCACTGAAATTGTCTCCAGACATCCACCACCTTACAGTGAAGTTTCACTGGTGAGACCTCACCTAGAGTACTGTGTCCAGTGCAGGAGATCACATCTCCATAAGGACATAGAGTGGAGGTTGTCTATAGGAGGGACTAAAATGGTGCAGGGTCTGCACCAGAGACTTTCAAATACCTCCACGGTATAAATAAGGTTCAAGAGGGAAGCACTTTTCAGAAAAAGAGATGCTCAAGAAATGGAAATTACGCACCTACAGTAGTTCTTGATCTTCTTGGATGAGTCTCCACCACTCATTCACACTAATAGGATCTGCACCGGAGGCACTAGGACCCAGCGGGAGCAAACTTTTGCTAGGGGGTCAGTGCCAGAGATGGAGCCATGAGGGAGCGGCACCACGAGCCTCAGCTCATGCGGTAATGACTATCTCGGCCGACCCTCCAACCGCCTCCGCACTTCCCGAGGAGATGCAGCGATCTAACCTAGAAGGATAGCCTAACCAAAAAAACTGGACACAAGACAGTCCGGACGACCTGCAAGAAGGGTCATCACAGAAGTCTTCACAGCCTAAAGATTGAGGGAGGAAGACCAACAACAGAGGTGAGCTCGGGGATGGAGGGTGGGCATGTGAATGAGTGGTGGAGACTTGTCCAAGAAGATCAAGAAATATGGTAGGTAAGTAATTTCCATATCTTCCTGGACATAAAGTCTCCACCACTCATTCACACTAATGGGAGAGTACCGAGCTAATAATCCCCAAGAGGGCGGCAGGAGACCAAGAGCTCACAGTTTTAGGACAGGAGTCCATTAAAGATGGTTCTGCCAAAAGAAAGATGTCTGGCATGGACATCCAGGGCATAGTGTTTGACAAAGTATGCACTGAGCTCCAGGTAGCCGAGTGCAAATGTCTGCAATGGGCACGTTGCAGATTCCGCTAGGGATGCCGCGACAGCTCTAGTAGAGTGAGTGTACATTCTGTCCTCCAGCTAACCTGTGCCATGGAGTAACAGTGGCGAAGGCATGCCACCAGCCATGATGAAATACATCTGATAGCGACAGGTTGACCCAGCTGGGTCTCGCTGAAGGAAACAAACAGTTGTTGAGCTTATGGAAATCTTTGTTCTATCTAGATAGAAGCTAAGCTCTCTTAACATCCAAGGAATGAAGAGAACACTCTCCTTCATTTTGGAAGTTCACAAAGTAAGTAGGAAGGACCAAAGGTTGGTTTAGGTGAAATTCTGAAACAACCTTAGGAGAAACTTAGGATGGGTCCTAAGAACTACTTTGTCTTTATGAAACACCATATATGGGGGTCTGTGACTGGGCATGTATCTCAGAGACCCTGCGGGCTGAGGTAATGGCCACTAGGAAGGCCATTTTCTAAGTGAAATTTTTAACTCACAGGTACTAGAGGCTCGAAAGGTTTTCGAGTGAGCATGTCTAGCACAAGATTAATGTCCTAGGCTGCGACTAGACATCTTATTGGAGGTATGGTATGCAGTATACCCTTAAGAAACCTCTTAACCACAGGTAACTGAGCCAGTGACAAGGAAAGTACTGGCTTGTGATAAGCTGAGATGGCACAAAGGTGAACCTTAACTGTAGAGTATTGCAGACCTGAATTTGAAAGGTCTAAGAGGTACTCTAAAACTTTATCTGTGGGCAGGAAAAGGGGTTCAAGAGGATTTTTGCACACCAGAGCGAAAAAAAACGCTTCCATTTGGCTGTGTGTTTTCCTAGTGGCTGGCTTGCACGCAGCCAGAAGAATATCTGAAACCCTGCGAGAGTCATTGAACCTGTTCACTTCTATCTCTTCAGGAGCCAAGCATGAAGGTGAAGTGACCTCAGGTTGGGATGGACCAAAGGCCCCTGAGTCAGAAGGTTTGTTTGAAGGGAAAATGGTTTTGGAGGGGCTTCTGACATACTATTGAGTAACGGAAACCATATCTGTTGAGGCCAGAAGGAGCAATGAGGATCATTTTGTCCCCTGGGACTCGAACTTGAGAAGTACCTCTGAATTAGAGGAAGAGGTGGAAAGGCGATAGAAAGCATTTTGTCCACTGCAGCCTGAACGCATCCTGACAGAAAATGCCAGGCCCTGGTTTCTGGAGCAGAAGAGAGGCAGTTTTGTGTTGAGTGGGGATGCAAAAGGTCCAGGTCTAGAGTTCCCACTCTGCGAATAGTGACTGAGCTATGGTTGAGTCGAGAGACCATTCGGTGAGGGTCTGTCTCTGTTCTGTTGAGATGGTCTGCCAGTCTGCTCTGCACTCCTGGCAGGTAGACCGCATGAATTAGAGCCTTGTGCTCCAAGCACCATTCCACACTCTCATTGCTTCCTGCATAAGGGTAAGAGTGTGCACTGCCCTGCTTGTTGATGTAATACATCACTTCTTTGTTGTCCATTTGAAGGAGAATGTTCTTGTGACAGAGAATGTCCTTCAAAGCCCGGACTGCATAAAGGACGGCTCTCATTTCTAGGACATTTATGTGAAGTGGGACTCGTCCTGAGTCCACATACCTTGGTGTGGAGATTCTGACAGTGAGCTTCCCACCCCATCAGGGATGCATCTGTTGCAATGGAAATCTGATAATCCAGAGGAGCAAAGGGATACCCTTTCAGAAGATTGTCCTTCTGACCACCAGGTGAGTGATCTCTTTAGAGGTTCTGTCACCTTGATGAGAAAGGACTGAGGGTGAATGGTAGGGGACCACTGAGTACTGAGCATCCATTGAGAGGTTCTCATGTGGAGGTGTGCTAGGGTACAGTGAACACCCTGGATGCCATGAGACCTAGCATCCGTTGCATCGAGAGCTGAAACCGAGCTGTTCTCTCGTGATGTATTGGGCCATCTGAAGGATATCGCTCCTCCTGTCCTCTGGAAGAAATGCTTTCGCACAGGAGGTGTCCAGAAGGGTTCCTATGAAAAGGAGCCTTTGGGAGGGCTGAAGCTGTGATTTTTTAGGTTTAGCAGGACCCTCTGGACGTGAGAAAGTGTGAAGCGTGGTACACATATCGAGAGTTCCCTGTCTGGAAGGGCTTGCTAGAAGCCAATCGTCCAGATATGGGAACACCTGTATTCCAATTTTTCTGAGATGTGCTGTGAGAATTGCACAACACTTCATAAAACTCGTGGTGCCGAGGATAGCCCAAAGGGCAGGACTCTGAACTGATAATGCTGTCCCAAAGCCACGAACCTAGATATTTGTGATGCTTTGGGTGAATAGGAATGTACTGGTAAACATCCTGCATGTCCAGGAGGCTAACCAGTTGTGTTGCTGAAGCAAAGGTAACAGGGTTCCTAGTGATATCATTTTGAATTCTCTCTGGGAAGGAATTTGTTTAGCTTTGAGGTCCAAATGGGGCCTCAGAAAGCTAAACAGGGCGCATGCCCCGTTTTCTTTGGAACCAGAAAATAATGGGACTAAAACCCTGTGTTCCATTGATCCAGCGGAACTACTTCCACTGCCCTGTTGTTCAGAAGGCCCTGCATCTCAGAGGCGGAAGAACTGACTGAAGAGCTGACAGCCTGGGCTGTCGCCTGGGGCACGATCCGGAGGGTGTCCAAACGATTGAGGGAATACCCCTATGGATTATCCAGAGGACCCATTTGTCTGAGGTTATGGACTTCCATTGATTGTAGAAGTGAGTCAGATGACCTCCCACAGCTGAGAAGAGTCCCCTTGGGCAGCTGAGGTGGGACTTGGGCCATCAAATCAGAAGGCGGCACTGGGCGCTGGGTCCTTGCTCCTTCTGCTATGTTTTTCTTTGAGCCTGGGGATGGTTCTTATTAAAACTTCCCCAGCCTTTGCCTCGAAAGGACTGACAGTTATGAAACTGGCGTTTATTAACACCCCTTGAGAGGGAACAGGAGGAGGTAGAGCCAATTTAATGGCTGACCTAGTCTTTGTGTAGCCTCTAGAGCTTGTTCTACTTGAGGGTCGAAGAGATACACACTATCGAAGGGCAACGCCATTACCTGTTGCTGAGCATCATTCATGAAACCTGAAGTGCGCAGCCAGGAATGACGGTGGGTACAAATGCCCGCCGCCACTGAAGCAGTATCAAAAGCGTCCATAGCTGCTTTAACCTGCTGGTTGTTGTACCGATACCCCTGGTTATGGTTTGAAGAAGCTCTGAATTATTGTCAGACTCGGTACAGCTTCAACTATTTGTCTTGGTGAATGCCAAAGGATACACTCATATTGAGAGAAATAGCCTTGGTAACTGGCACATACGCATACCTAGGGTGGAAGCAGCAAAGACTCTCTTACCTAAAGTGTCTATCTTATGAGATTCTTTGTTAATAGGTCGAGCTGTAGTGGTTTGTGGAAGGATGACCTTCTCATTCTCTGCCAAGACTACAATAGGATCCGCAAAAGCTTGGGATGCCAAAATGGGTTGATCTTTGGGAGCAGCATATTTCCTATCTATGGACTTAGCCACTGAAGGAATGAGAGCAGGATTATTCCATACCATTTGAGATAGTGTCTCAAAGGAGGGTTGTACCGAGAAGTCAAATCCATAGGGATCTCCGGAACATGGAGGTATTGGAGTCTTAACAGTTTCCCAGGTTCGATATCTGTAGTTTGGAGAGAAAGAGTGGAATTCAAATATTTCAGCAGAGACTTAAAAGACAGGTCCCACCACAGGCTCACAGTAGGAATAGATCCTGTTCCTTCCACATCATCACCCAGCCTAAGGTCTGGGTCAGAGCACAATGTCATCTCCTGAAAGTCCCAGACAGACTGTGTGGACAGGAAAGGAGTGAAAAATAGAAGGAAATGAGGAAGGAAAGGGTTAAAGGAGGAGTCCTGAAGGCTGGATGACATCCTAACAGGCCTTGGTGCCAAAAATACGCATGGCACGAGGTCGGATGGCTGAGAAGCCACATTGCGCCAAAAGCTGGAGGCGCTGAAGATGACGCCAAAGAAGCCACATGGCACCGAGGGCGTCACCCGATGAAGTGCACAGCACCGAGAACAAGCGCCGATGAGGCACATGGCGCCAGCAAGTCAACGGTACCGAGGATGGCACCAACAGATGCATCGGCGCCGAGCATGCCATCGACGCCGAGGGCATCAAAACATCCCAAGACTCCAAAAACAGGATTTGAGAAAAGAAGGATGAATACCAGGAGATAAAGGCATCAGTGTGGCCCCTCGCGCCAGAGCCGTGAGGGGGAAAACACCTAAGCGGAGTCAACAGCAGTGAAGACGGTGCAGCGTGACTAGGGAGGCTCAACCACCCTACCTGATCTCCCAAGAAGCCTGAAGGCCCTGAGTGATCGGGCCAGGCAACTGGACCAACCTCCGAGCCCATTGCTCCATAAGAGCAGCCCAGTGATGAAACTGCTCATCTGAAGACCTACCAGAAGGCAGGGTAGGGCTCAGATGTCGAAGAGGTCGGCTACCAGAAACAGAAACCAGCAACTCCGAAGGAGGAGACCAGCAACTAGCCCCAATAACTTACCGCTCTCGCCAGACATATCAGAGGGCGACCTCGAGTGATGCCTTCTCTTTCGACCTGTGGGTTGAAGAAGAGCTCGAGTCGAACGGTGCAGAGAGTGTGACCGCTACTTTTATGCTTTTGAGGAACTGCCCACCGCCTCGGCATCAGACTGTCCGCTGTCAGACCCCACTCCAGAGAAGGCGGTGGACGGACCCAGCTCAGCTGACTTAACAGCTTTCATATGAAGTCTCCTACACGTCACCTGACCCGCTCATGGTCGACTCCGTCAATGTAGGCTGAGACTTCTTCTTTAATGAAGAATAAATAAACTAAGCGAAACTTATTCGAAGTGTTACTACAAAACAAAAAACTGAAAAACTAAGCTGCTAGTTTGACGTTTGACTCACGGTGGCGGCGACGCCGTCACTGAAGTGCACTCGACGGCAGGAAAAAGGAACTGAGGTTGGAGGGTCGACGCCGAGATAATTATTACTCGCACGAGCTGAGGCTCATGGTGTTGCTCCCTCGTGGCTCCATCTCTGGCGCCGACCCTCTAGCAAAAAAGTTTGCTCCCGCTGGGTCCCAGTGCCTCTGGCACAGATCCCATTACTGTGAATAAGTGGTGGAGACTTTATGTCCAGGAAGATCAAGGGGACATGCTATGAAGCTGGAGAGGGTAGACTCACGAGAGATGTGAGGAAATACTTCTTCACAGAGTGGTGGATGCCTGGAACAGCCTCCCAGTGGAGGTGGTGGGGACTAAAATGGTAATGGGATTCAAGAAGGCATGGGATAGATATAAGGAAACCTTAGTGGTATGGGAAGGGGTAAAGCCGGAGTTCAAGTAGGGTCTGTCATTACAGTAGGTACTGTAAAAGGGCAGGCTAGTGGCCAGTGGTCCTTATCTGCCATCAAATTCTGTGTTTCTAAGAACTTCCTCACATCTCTCTTTAATTTACCCACTTTCAGCTTCATTGCATGTCCCCTTGTTCTTGTGCATTTAACCCCTCCTCCATTAATAATTTATAGGTCTCTTGATATCCCTCCTTCACTCTTCTCTCTTCCAGGGTGTACATAACAGAGGTCCTTCAGTCTCTCTTCAAGGGCTTCTGATGCACACTCTGCACCATTTTAGTTGCCCTCCTCTGGACTGCCTCAACTCTGTGTCCTTCCTGTGATGTGTAAACATGTCACTGCCACCCACCCTCCAAAAACAAAAAACAGGTGGTCGCTGTTAGGTCCCATTTTCATGCTAATATGTATCATTGTTATGAAAAAGGGGAGCTAGACAGAAAAACAGGTTACTTGCCTGTAACAGTAGTTCTAGGAGTGGTATATGTTGTTCATCAACACTATTTGGCATGTCCTTCCCTTTAAGATCTTGCGGAAGGTCTTCAAGCTGGCTCCTCCCACCCACCTGGGTGGTATAATCCTTGGCTCTACCCCATGATGCCAGATCTTGCCCACTGGAAGCTAGGTTGTGTGTCAAAGCTGGGGAGGTCAGGTGGGTCCGTGTGGATGAACAACATATACCACTCCCAGAAAGTGCGGTTCTGGAAGAACTTACCATAACAGTAGATCTTCGAGGAATGTCTCTCACAGTAGATCACTACTCTGGGAGGTTTCAGCAGAGGGCTGCTGTCACACGGCAGCTTTTTCCAGCAGTCTTTCATCAGGGACTGCTGACACATAACATTATCTCTCTGTGCCCTATATAAATGTGGGTGGTCCCTGGTATCCTCAGTTTCCTGCCGGATTCAGCTTGCAAAGGTGAGGACTGAGGGAAACTGAGGTACCAAATAGTCCAAATCCTAAGTCCTTGGATTCTGAGTTTGTCTCTGTTAGAGAAGGAGGGGGCGGAGGGTGAGATAGGACCTACTGCAAGAGACTCCTTGAAGATCTACTGTTACAGTAAGTTCTTACATAACCGCACTGTCTTCCACAGAATAGTCTCTTGAAGTAGGTCATTACTTCTGGGAGGTTCCCCAGCAGTTATGTCCATATGGAAGAACAGTTATGATAGAATGCCTTGAAGACAGGCACGACCAAAGGCGGTCCTGTGCAGTGAGGCAATGTCTAGGTTGTAGTTCCTTGTAAAGGTATGGATTGTGCCTAGTAGCTGCATTGCAGATATCTGTATTGAGAGGTACCTTTAAAACAAGCCACAGTGGCTGCTATAGCCCTAGTGGAGTGAGGTTGAACACGATCTGACTGGGGCTTATTGTATTTTTGTAACAAAAGGTAATGCAATGTGCCAACCAACAGGAGAGGGTGTTTCAGAATGGGAAGGCCCTCACACCCATGGGCAAATGTGATGAAGAGTTGAGATGTTTTCCTAATGGACTTAGTCCAGTTAGTGTAATAGCAGAGTATTCTGTGAACATCCAGAGTATGTAGGATGTGTTCCCCAGATTGGAGTGATCGGGGTAGTACTCGTAACTCCAAGGACTGATTGAGAGTCTGTTCCTACAGTACCTTAGGATGAAAGGATGGGTTGGTGCACAGCATGACCCGTCCCTATGAAAGATAAAGATAGGGTTCCTTGCACATAAGGGCATGCAGCTTGGAAATATGTTGAGCTGATGTGATAGCTACCAAAAATAATGTTTTCCATGAGAGGGAACACATATCACAAGCAGCAGCAGGCTCAAAAGACTCCACTGTTAATTTTTCAGTCATAAAATTCAAGTCCCATGGGGTGTAGGATGGTGAATAGGAGGTTTGATATGTAGTACACCTTTCAAAAACATCTTAGCTAAATGATGGTATAGGAGACGGCCGTCCAGCGTTCGTGGAAAGCTGAAATGGCAGCCAAATGACCTTGATGAAGGAATAACTAAGGCCCACTTCCATTAAGGAGGCCAAGTAGTCCAGTATTTATGTGAGAGAACATGAATACGGGTCCAGGGCGTGAGCCGTGGACTAGATGGAAACCGTTTCCATTTACAATTATAGGTCTCTCTCTCTCTGGTAGCCGGTTTTCATGCAGCTAGCAAAATGTTAGCCGAGATGACACTTGTAGTCTGCTTACGAATGTGTCCTCAGGAGCCAAGCATGAAGACGAAGGTCCTCAGACTGGGATGGAGTAGGGAGCCCTGGCACTGGGTCAAGAGATCCGGTCTGAGTGGCAACTGAACAGGGTCTGTCACCAACAGTTGTTGCAGTAGTGGGTTCCATGATTGTCAAGGCACATGGGTGCTATCAGAATCAGTGTGGCTGACTCGGTTTGTAGTTTCATGAGGGTGCGAGGCAGAAGAGGGATTGTGGGAAAGCATATAGAAGCGTCCTGTCCAAGTTAGGGACAGGGCATCTGTAGAGCATCCCTTTGTTCAGGATAATGGAATAATAGTTGGGGAGGCAGTGGTTGTCTGGGGAGGCAAACAGACTGATCTGTGGAGTGCCCATAGACAAAAGATCTCTTGAAGGACTTGTGTGTGCAGGGTCCATTCGTGAGAAGAGGACTGGTGACTCAGTTTGTCCGCTAACTGGTTGTAACGCCTGGTAGATGGACCGCAGTAAGCATTAGGTTTTGTTTGATTTCTTCTTGCCATAAATTGAGTGTTCCATGCAGAGCATGCGCATCTCATGCCCCTTGTTTGCTGATATAAAAATACTACAGTCATATTGTCTGATTGAAGCATCAATGGACTTGGTGTCAGATAAGGACGGAAGGTCTGAAGTGCCAAGAGAACAGCCCTCATCTACAGAAGATTGATATGAGGTTATTGGGGATGAGATGGTCACTTGCCCAGTGTTATGTATTGACCCAGGTGGCTCCCAACCGTCCAAGGAAGCATCTGTAGTTAGAGTCTGTAGAGGAGGGGCGGTGAAAGGGCAGACCCCGAGCGAGGTTGGAGGAGACTGTTCACCAAGTCAGGGCAGACATGGCCACCGCTGAGTCCAGTATGGTTCCTATAGATTGGAGTGACTGGGTAGGGCTGTGGGCTGGACTTTGGTCAGTTTACTGTTATCCCAAGATCGCTGAACTTCTGTAGGGTCTCTGAGAGGAGTCCGACAGATGAGCCTGGAGTCTGCCTTTATTAACCAATCATCTAGATATGGGAACACAAAATGACCCCTGCTTGAAGTAGGTTTTTAGACATTCATCTCTTATCCAATTTCTCCTCGATGATTGCTACACAGAAGTTTAAGCTAGCTGCTGTGTGAGCTGGATGATGGCGGGAAAATGAACTGAGGATACCAGGGACCACCCACATTTATATAGGGCACAGAGAAATGTCATGTGGGCGGTCCCTGATGAAAGACTGCTGGAAGAAGCTGCCGTGTCACAGCGCCCTGATGGAACCTCCCAGAAGTAATGACCTACTGCAAGAGACCATTCCGTGGAAGATCTACTGTCATGGGTGAGTAACCTGTTTTTCTAGGATCGTGGATATGTTGTTCATCCACACTATTTGGCAGACTCCTAGCAGTTCTCCGGGAGGAGAGAGGCAAAACACACACCCTACTTTGGAATAGAGACTGGAGAAATGGAAATTACTTACCTACCATAATTCTTGATCTTCTTGGACCGAAGTCTCACCACTCATTCACACTGATGGGATCTCGTTAGGAAGTGCTGAGACACAGCGAGGAGCAAACCTTTTGCAAGAGGGCCGCGCCAGAGATGGAGCCGTGAGCGGTGCCACGAGTCTCGGCTCGGTGGCAATGACTATCTCGACGTCGACCCTTCAACCACCTCAGTACCTTTTTTTTCCCGAGGAGGTGCAGCGTAACTGACCTAGAAGGATAGCTTAACAAAACCGGACATTAGATAGTCCGAACGACCCGTATAAGAAGGGTCAACAAAGAAGTCTTCACAGCCTAAAGACTGAGGGAGTGAAGACCAACAACAGAGGTGAGCTCAGAGAGATGGGTGGCGTAGGAATGAGTGGCGGAGACTTTGTCCAAGAAGATCAAGAATTACGGTATGTAATTTCCATATCTTCCTGACATAAAGTCTCCACCACTCATTCACACGGATGGTAGAGTACAGAGTTAATAATCCCACGAGAGGGCATATGGAGAAACCAAGAGCTCACAAATTTAAGACAGACGTTCATTAAGGCTAGTACTGCCAACGAAAGATGTCGCCTGGCATGGACATCCAGGGCATAGTGCTTGATGAAAGTATGCACTGAGCACCAGGTAGCCGCATTGCGAATGTCTGCAATGGGCGCGTTGCGAATTTCCAGGGATGCGACTGCTCTAGTAGAGTGAGCACACTCGGCCCTCCAGCTCAACTTGCGCCTTGAATAACAGGTGGCAAAGGCATGCCACCAGCCATGCCGAAATGCATCTGATAGCGACAGGTTGACCCAGCTGGGTCTCACTGAAGGAAACAAACAGTTGTTGAGCTTTGCAAATTTCTTTGTTCTATCCAAATAGAAATGCAGAGCTCTTTTGACATCTAAAGAATGAAGGGTACGCCTCCTTCATTTTGGAAGTTCACAAAGTAAGTAGTAGGACCAAAGGTTGGTTCATATGGAATTCTGAAACAACCTTCGGGAGAAACTTAGGATGGGTCCTAAGAAATATTTTGTTCTTATGAAATACAGTATACGGAGGGTCTGTGACCAAGGCATGTATTTCAGAAACCCCATGGTCGAGGTAATGGCCACCAGGAAGGCCGCTTTCCAAGTGAGAAATTTCAGCTCAAGGTAGTTAGAGGCTCGAAAGGCTTTCAGTGAGCATGTCTAGCACAAGATTAATGTCCCAGGCTGCGACTGGATGTTTGATAGGAGGTCTGGTATGCAGAATACCCTTAAGAAACCTCTTAACTATAGGTAACTGAGCCAGTGACAAGGAAAGTACTGGCTCATGATAAGCTGAAATGGCACAAAGGTGAACTTTGACTGTAGAGTATTGTAGACCTGAATTTGAGAGGTCCAAAAGGTACTCTAGAACTTTATTTGGTGGCAGGAAAAGGATTCAAAGAGGATTTTGCACACCAGAGAGAAAAACGCTCCATTTGGCTGTGTGAGTTTTTCTGGTGGCTGGCTTGCACGCAGCCAAAAGAATATCTGAAACTGTCCAAGAGACATTGAACCTGTTCACCTCTCTCTTCAGGAGCCAAGCATGAAGGTGAAGCGAACTCAGATTGGGATGGACCACAGGCCCCTGGGTCAGAAGGTTCATCTGAAGGGGAAGCACCTTCGAGGGGTTTCCACATACTGTTGAGTAATGGAAACCATATCTGTTGAGGCCAGAAGGGAACAAAGAATATCATTTTGTCCCCTGGACTTGAATTTGAGAAGTACCCTCTGAATTAATGGAAGAGGAGGAAAGGCGTAGAAAGCGTTTTGTCCACTGCAGCCTGAATGCATCCTGATAGAAAATGCCAGGCCCTGGATTTCTGGAGCAGAAGAGAGGCAGTTTTGTGTTGAGTGGGGATGCAAAAGGTCCAGGTCTGGAGTTCCCCACTCTGGAATAGTGACTGAACTACGGTTGAGTCGAGAGACCACTCGTGAGGATCCATCTCTGTTCTGTTGAGATGGTCTGCAGGTTCGTTCTGCACTCCCAGCAGGTAGACAGCCTGAATTAGAGCCTTGTGCTCTAGATACCATTCCCACACTCTCATCGCTTCCCTGCATAAAGGGTAAGAGGTGCACTGCCCTGCTTGTTGATGTAATACATCACTTCTTTGTTGTCCATTTGAAGGAGAATGTTCTTGTGACAGAGAATGTCCTTCAAAGCCCGGACTGCATAAAGGACGGCTCTCATTTCTAGGACATTTATGTGAAGCTGGGACTCGTCCTGAGTCCACGTATCTTTGGTGGAGATTCTGATAGTGAGCTACCCATCCCGGCCAGGGATGCGTCCGTGGTAATGGAAATCTGATGATCCAGGGGAGCAAAGAGATACCCTTCCAGATGGTTGTCCTCTTGAGACCACCAGGTGAGTGGCCTCTTCAGAGGTTCTGTCACCCTGATGAGAAAGGACTGAGGGTGAGTGGTTGGGGACCACTGAGTACTGAGCATCCATTAAGAGGTTCTCATGTGGAGACGCTAGGGGCACAGTGAACGCCGAGACTGCCATGAGACCCAGCATCCGTTGCATCGAGATAGCTCGAACTGAGCTGTTCTCTCAGATGTATCGGACCATCTGTAGGATATTGCTCCTTCTGTCCTCTGGAAGAAAAGCTTCAGACAGGAGGTGTCCAGAAGAGTTCCTATAAAAGGAGCTTCTGGGAGGGCTGCAACTGTGATTTCTTGAGATTTAGCAGGATTCCATGGACGTAGAAAGTCTGAGGCCATGGCTATGGCATCAACAGTTCCTTGCCTGGAAGGACTTGCTAGAAGCCAGTTGTCCAGATATGGGAACACTTGTATTCCGATTTTCTGAGATGCACCAAGCAGAATTGCACAACACTTTGTAAAACTTTGGCGCCGAGGATAGCCCAAAGGGCAGGACTCTGAACTGATAATGTTGTCCCAGTGCTACAAACCTTAGGTATTTGTGGTGCTTTGGGTGTATAGGAATATGTTGGTAAGCATCCTGCATATCCAGGAAGCTAGCCAATCATGCTGATGAAGCAAGGATAAAAGGATCCCTAGCAATATCATCTTGAACTTTTCCTTGGGAAGAAACTTGTTTAACTTTCTGAGGTCCAGAATGGGACGCATGCCACTGGTCTTTTCGGGACCAGGAAGTAACAGGAGCAGAAAGAACAAGTTACTCACCTGTAACAGTAGTTCTAGGAGTGGTATATGTTGTTCATCCACACTCTCTGGTATGTCGCTTTCCCTTTAAACTTGCCGGAAGTCTTCAAGCTGGTCCTCCCACCCACTCGGGTGGTAAATACCTCGGCCCGCCCCATGACGCCAGATCTTCAGCCTGAAGCAAGGTTGTGCGCCTAAAGCCAGGGAGGTCGGTGGGTGCTTGTGGATGAACAACATATACCACTCCTAGAACTACTGTTACAGGTGAGTAAACTGTTCTTCTAGGAGCGTGGATATGTTGTTCATTCACACCTCTGGCAGACTCCAAGCAGTTCTCTGGGAGGAGGGAAGCAAGCAGCACTCCCTACTTGGGAAATAGAGATTGGAGAACGAGACCCCAAAACCAGCATCCCGTGTGACTCGAGGGTGGGGGGGCCAAGTCTTCTAGCTGGCTCCTCCCACCCACCCGGTGGTATATACCGCTCCACCCCATGACACCAGATCTTAAGTCTGCTGAAAGCCAGGTTGTGTGCGTCCCACAGCCGGGAGGTCTGGTGGTCCAGGTGGATGAACAACATATACCACTCCTAGAACTACTGTTACAGGTGAGTAACCTGTTTTCTAGGATCATGGCTATGTTGTTCATCCACACTGTTTGGCAGACTCTAGTAGTTCTCCGGGAGGAAGGAGGCAAGGTGCACACCCCTACTCAGGGAACAGAGATTGGAGAACTGAGGTCCCAAAACCAGCATCCCAGCGTGACTCAAGGTCGATGTGGTAGTGGGCAATGGAAGTGTTTGCTGACTTCAGGTAGCAGCCCGACAGATTTTCTGGATAGGGATGTCCCTAGAAGCAGCCACCGATGCAGCAGTATGGTGGGTGAATGAGCTCTTATCCTCTGGAAGGCTCCTTTCCCGCAACTCATAGCACAGACCTATGCATGATGTAATCCATCTTGCAATGGTCTATTTGGCTGCAGGTCTGCCAGAAGTGGCTTCAGCGTAGGTGACAAACAGCGGCGAACCTCTCCCAAATTCCCGCCATCCTCTCCTTATAATAGGAGAGAGCATGTCTGAGGTCCAGAGTATGGAGCCTGTACTCGGTGTCCGAGGTGTAGTTAGGGTAGTATACTGGCAGAGTCAACACCTGGTTAAGGTGAAACTCTGAAACCACCTTCGGAAGGAATTTTGGGTGGGGCGAGGACAACTTTGTCCCTGTGGAAGATCAGATAAGGGAGTCCACCGAAAGTACCTGGAGTTCCCCTGTCCTTCTGCCTGACATGATAGCCACCAGGAAGGCAGTTTCCGCAAGTGTGAGAGCTCACACTTGTGCATGGGTTCAATGGCTTGCCCATGAGCTTTGCCAAAACCAGCAAGAGATCCCATGGAGGTGGAGGTTCACGCACTGGAGGGGATATGTGATCCAGGCCTTTGAAGAAGCGCCCAACCACTGTCGCCTGAGCCAAAGTTGGCAGACCCGGTAAGCAGAAATGGCTGCCAGGTGCACCCTAAGGGTCGATGACCATAGACCCCCTTTGGAGAGAGACCAAAGGTAGTCTAGAATGTTAGCCACAAAGCAGGATAAAGGGTCCAGACTTCACTTGATACCAAATGGAAAACCTTTTCCATTTGAAGGCATAACATTTCCTGGTCGATTCTTACGAGATACTTCCACCACAATGTAGACATCTTCGAAAGACCCAGAGCCTGGAACTCTGGCCACTCAGATACCAGGCTGTGAGGTGCAGAGGTTGAAGGTCTGGATGGAATACCTTCCCTAGTTCAATGATATCAGGTCCGGCATGTACAAAGCCGCCTGGGGCCTGCAGCTGAGGCTGAGGAGATCTGGGTACCAGAACTAGCGCCAATCTGGGGCTACCAGGATCACCTTCACCTTCACCTTGTCCCTCCTCACCTTGAGTAACACCTTGTAGATCAAGAGAAATAGAGGAAAGACATAGAGGAGGCCTGGGGTCCACAGCCTTAGAAGGCATACTCCTGCAGCGAGCCCTGCTGAGAGGCGGGCATGGTACAGTCTCAGCTTGGGGCTTTCCTGGAGGCAAACAGGTCCACCAACAGTTTGCCCTAACGGGAGAACAGACTGTAAGCTACCTCTGGATGGAGTGACCACCATGGGACGCCTGGCCTATGCGGCTGAGAGCATCTGCCAGTTGGTCCGAGACTCCTGCCACATGGATGGCTAGGAGATCCACCTCCAACCGACTTACAAGGGTCCAGATACAGAGCACCTCTTTGCACAGCAGAGGGGAGTGCGTGACACCCTGTTTGTTGAGGTAGTACATGGTCATGGTATTGTCCGTCTGGACTTGAACCACTTGACCCCGGAGCTGAAGAGCGGAGCTGACAGTGCCAGTCTGACCACTCTGAGCTCAAACAGGTTGATGTGGCATCAGGACTCCTTGGGGTCCAGAACCCATGGGCCCTGCTGTCCCCATGTGGGCTCCCAGCCTGAGAGAGAGGCATCAGTCATCAGGACGACTGTCAGCTCTGGGGACACAAACAAGATACCTTCTTGCAACTTGCTCTGGGGTGGTCCACCATTGGAGAGTGTCCCACATCTTCTGGTTTACAGTGATCAGCTGGTCGAATTGACCATGGCGCTGAGTCCACTGGGTGGCCAGCTCCCACTGGAGGGGCGATGTGCCACCTGGCCCAACGGACCACTGAGGTGCATGCCGCCATGTAACCCAGAAGTGGCAGAAAGTCACGGCAGGTGCAAGTGCCCAACCAGAAATGATTGGGCAAAGGAGAAAAGAACTTCCACCTTGTCCGCTGGGAGCCAAGCTCTGGCTTGACGAGAGTCAAGCTCTGCCCCGATGAAGCCCATCACCTGAGAGGGCATGAGTTCCGACTTGGCCTCGTTGATCAAGAGGCTGAGCTGGGAGCAGGTTCGGAAGGCCAGATCCCTGGACCTCTCCACCTCCTGAAGGAAGGAACCTGCCAAGAGTCAGTCACCGAGATGAGGGTACACCTGAACTCTTCGGACTTCAAGATGGGCTGCCACCACTGCAATGCACTTGGTAAAGACCCAAGGGCTGATGAAAGGTCGAACGGCATGGCTTGGAACTCATCACAGGGTCCCTTGACCCTGAAGCAGAGGAACCACTGGTGGATGGACGGATTGGGACATCAAAGAATGCGCCCTGTAGATCCAGTGAACAGAATCACGCTTCGCCCAAGGATGGTATGATCTGGTTCAGAGTTACCATCTGGAAGGTGCGAGACCTGGAGATATTGATTCGGTCGTGGAAATCTAGGATGGGGCACCAACTCCCCATCTGCTTGGGCACCAGGAAATACCTGGACACAAAGCCTGGGTCTGTAGGAGGATCCGCACTGAGCTACCGCCTCCTTGCGGAGGAGCTGAGCAATGTCGTTTTGAAGGGCCGACTGAGTGCGAGCTGAGATCCTTTCTCTCCCGAGGGGTGCAGGCTCAGCTGGGAGGGTACTGCTAGATTTCCACAGGCATTCCCTGGCTGACCACTTCCAGAACCCACCTGCCCGAGTGATACTGGGCCAGACAGAAAGAAAGCGGGGAGTGGCCTCCCACGGAGGAACCAGAGCTGGCATAATGGGTGTAGGGGTGGCAACCCCAACCTGTCACTGAGCAGGCTAGAGGAGGAGGAGGCTCCTGGACCAGCACCTCAGCCTCCTTTACGGGCTGTTGGGGACCCTGCTTAGGCCTGGGGTGCCAAGCTTGAGCCTGCTGTTGCTGCTGGCCTCCTTGAAAGGAGGACTGTCTAACTGCAGGGAAGAGTGCTAAAAGGCTTCTTCTTGCACTTCTGCTGGTTCTTGCCCAAAGAGCCCTTCGCAGAAATAGCATCCAAGGTGGCATTGGACTGCTCTATGCGCTGGAGGTGACCAGCAACTCCTGGACCGAAGAGGTCGGTGCCTAGGAAGGAACGTCCAGCTAACTGTGCTGCATATCCGCCGGAAAGGAGGATAACCTCAGCCAGGCCCTGTGGCGAGTGGTCACTGCGGCTGCTAAGGAGCGAGCACAGGAATTTCCAATGTCCAGGGCCATCTGAGCTGCCATTTTGCAACAGCACGGCCCTGGTCACAGACTTGCTTCACAGTGGTCTGCATGTCCGCTGGGAGATGAGAGAGGACTTCATCTAATGACCCTAAGAGGGCATGAGAGAAGTGTGCCAAGATAACAGCCGAACTGACCTGATGAAGGCCTAAGGAGGAGGAGGTCGCATAGACCTTCCGGGCAGAAGGGTCCATATACTTGGACTCCTCATCCAGGGGCAGTCAGTGTCGGCTGAGCTACCAGTGCATCTGAACACTGAAGCAGTCACAAGGCTTTCGCCGAGGGATGCTCTGTGAACCTCAGCAGGGACCCCATGGGTACCGTGTAATTGCAGGCCATGCGAGCAGATGGAGTTGGACAGGATGCAGGGCACTGCCAAAGCTCAAGGGCCAGGCCAACAATGGCTTCAGCCACTGAAAGGCCTCCGTTGGGGTATCCCCTTTTGAGGATATCCGTGGGGTATCCCGCTTTTCTGGATAGGCTCCAGGGGCATTCCAGTCGATTCAGAAATCAGGCAGAGGATGCCCTGAAAAGAGGAATGACCTTCCTCCAAACCTGCTACTGATGACTCATTATCCCCTGGATGCAAGTGCAAACCAGTGGCATCCGAGCCCGAAGAGTCAGGATATAACGATCTCCCACCTAAGTCCCTCGATGCACCGAGGGTGATCGGGACAACAGTGATGGACAGATGATGAGGCAGTCCGTGTCTGTCCGTCCTCTTTTGAGGAAGACCCTCCCTGAGGCTGCTTAGGTGCTGGCTCCACCAAAATCGGTGTGGGGAGACAGTAATAGACCGAGCCGAATACGGGCCGGCCCCACGGGTGGGGGGAACCAGCCTTCGGGTTCTGGAGGGTCGGCGCTGGCCTGGAAGGCGGAAGCCAAGTAATGGCTGGTGCTGCTGGAGGAGCCAGCTTTTGACCGGTCAGAATCAGCTGTTACCACATGAGATCCCTCATAACATCGATGGAGTTTCTGTCAAAGTCTCTCCTCATCCGAGGAGGATGAGGATCGATGGCGATGCCTCTTTCTGGAGTGTTTGTGACCTTTCTTCGGTTTTCGACCGAAGGAGTCCTGGTCCTCGATCTAGACCAACGGGGCTGGCTGGTTCATCAGGGAATGCCGGAGTCGAGGAAAACCGAAGCTCCAGAATGGTTTCCCGATGACGTTACCCAAAAGTACAGTCTTCTTCGAAAAGAAAGAACCGTGGTCCTTTTAAGGAATTGTCGACGATAAGGGCTTGATGGGATCGAGCGTAATCTCGCCAGTTCGCCATTTCCTCGTTCTCGGTGCCTTGGCCCGACAGAAGATCCGTAGCCAGATCCGTAGAAGCCAGTGGCCGAGGATGCGATCTCGACTGAAGTCAAGACCGCGTGTTCCTGGGACTTGGACCTCTCGGTCCCAGGAGCGCCTTCTTCTGGAGAAAGAAGACTTAGAGTCCTTGTCCCTCTTCTGAGGATGCGAGGAGTACGAGCCGAAGGCGCCTCACCCGTGGTGGGGATAGACTGGCACAACTCCCAAAAGAAGCCCGTAAAAGTCAAGCTGAGGTTGAGGGGAACAAAGAAGTCGACCGATAGAAGCTTGAGCCGCTTCCTCCTTGAATGCATTAATCTGTTCCAATTGCTCAGCAGATCCCACAGCCACAGAAACCACCCACCTTGCCTCTTTGGATTTCACCGCAGGTTCATTTTCTCCGTCTCCCTAGTTGAAGGCCCTTGCGGTCATCCAGAATATTGGGATGGAAGGCCAAACAAATTGTACACGATGAGGTGTCATGACCGATGCCGAGGCAGTACATGCATGCTAGGTGGGGATCGGTGCGCAACATTTTCTGGCAGCAGGGACACCGGCGAAATCCAGGGACAATTTGTCCTCCATATCTAATCGAATTGCGAACTCTAACGAGTTTGATAGCAAGTTGCGTAAAACCAACATTTTGAAACAAGGGCCTACAGTACAGAAGTAGAACGAGGGACCTGCATCTTCCAGCGGAAAGGAAGATCTGGCATCAGGGGCGGAGCTGAGGTATTTACCACCCGGTGGGTGGGAGGAGTCAACTTGAAGGCTTCCGGCAAGTTTAAAGGGAAAGGGACATGCCAGAGAGTGTGGATGAACAACATATCCACGCTCCTAGAACCTGTGTTTCGCTGATCCAGCAGAATTATTTCTACTTCCTTGTTGTTCAGAAGGCCTTGTATTGCAGAGGCAAGAAGGTCTGACTGTACTGTTGACAGCCTGGGCTGTTGTTTGGGGGCGATCTGGAGGAGTTTCTGAAAGGATGAGGGAGTACCCTCAAGATTATCCGGAGGACCCATTTGTATGATGTTATGGACTACCACTGGTTGTAGAACTGAGTTAGACGTCCTCCCACCGCTGAGGAAGAGTCTCCCTCAGGCAATTGAGGTGGGGCCTGGGCCAGAAACTCAGAAGGTGGCACTGGGCACTTTAGGCCCTTGTGCCATCTGTTGTGTTTTCTTTTGAGGTTGGGGGCTTGGTTTTTGTTAACACCTCCCTGCCCTTGCCCCAAAGGACTGACAGTTGTGAAACTGACGCTTGTTAACCCCCCAAGAAGGGGTGGGAGTGGGTCAGCCTTTTACTGGCCAACCTAGTCTTCATGCGGGGCCTCCAGAGCTTGCCTCTACTTGAGGTCCTAACAGATACACACTGACAAAGGGTAACGCCATGATCTGCTGTTGGGCATCATTCGGTGAAGCCTGAAGTACATAGCCAGGAGTGACGATGGGTACAATGCTCAGCTCCGAAGCAGTATCGAAAGTGTCCATAGCTGCTTTAACCTGCTGGTTGCTGGACCTGAATACCCTGGTTATGGTCTGAAGTAGCTCTGAACTACTACCCAACTCAGGAAGAGCTTCCACCATCTGTTTGAGTGAATGCCAAAGAACATACTCATACTGAGAGAAACAGTCCTGGTAGCTGGCAATACGCATAACCAGGGTAGAGGCAGCAAAGACTCTCTTACCTAAGGTATGTATCTTACTAGATTCTTTGTTTATAGGCCGGGCTGTAGATGCCCGAGGAAGAACGACCTTATCATTCTCTGCCAGGACTACAATAGGGTCCGCAAAGGCCTGGGAGGCCAAAATGGTCGATCCTAGAGAGCAGCATACTTCCTGTCTATGGATTTAGCCACAGAAGGAGAGTGGATTATTCCATACCATCTAAGAAAGCGCCTCAAAGGATGGTTGTACCGGGGAGTTAAATCCATAGGGATCTCCGGGACATGAAGGTACTGGAGTCTTAAGAGCTTCCCAGATCGATATCTGTAGTCGGAGAGAAAGAGTAGAATTTAAATTTTCAGCAGCGACTTAAATGACAGGTCTTCGACCACAGGCTCTGCAACCAGATTAATTCCTGCTCCTTCAACATCATCATCCAGCTGAAGGTCTGGGTCAGGCTCAATATCATCTCCTGACAGCCGAGGGACTGCATGAACAGGAAAGGAGGAAAGTCAGTAGGAAATGAAGAGGAGAAAGGAATCGGAGTCGAGAAGCCCTGAAGACTGGATGATGCTGCACCAAGCCTCGTGCTGAAGAGAAACATGGCGCCCAAGGCATGGAAGCCGGGCACCGCCTGACACAGCCCAGCACATGACACTGACATAGGCCACAGTGCCGACAGGGCCTGTGCCACTGAGGATGGTGCAGACAACCCAACAGCACTGAGGATGGAGCTGACAACACAAGAGGCATCGAGGAAGGTGCCGACAGGTGCATCAGTGCCAAAGATGGCGCTGAGAGAACCATCGACACCAACGGGCGCTGAAAGCAATCCAGGACTCTGAAAACTACGATTTGAAGAAAAGTAGGAGAAATACCAGGAGATAGGGGCATCGGTGTGGCCCCCAGCACCACAGCCATGTGAGGGGAAAACACCTGAGCGCAGAGTCAACGGCACCAAAGAGGGCAATGCATGACTAGGAAGGTCTATCCACCCTACCCTATCCCTCGAAAGGCCAGAGGGCCTTGGAGTAACGGGCCAGGCAGCTGGACCAACCTCCAAGCCCATTACTCCATAAGAGCGCCCACTGATGAAACTGCTCATCGAAGCCCCTCCAAAAGGCGGGGAAGGGCTCGATGTCGAAGAGGTTGGTCACTGGAGACAGAAACTGGTGACTCCAGAGGAGGAGGCAGACACCTGACCCTAATAACCGACCGGCCGATGTGCAGACATACCAGAAGGCGACTTCAGTGATGCCATCTCTTTTGACCTGTGGGTCAAGAAGAGCTCGAGGCTGAACGGTGCCGTAGAGCGTGACTGCTTTCTTTATGCTTTCAGGGTGACCGCCATCCCTCTAGCATTGGACCGTCCATTGTCAGACCCCACCCTCTGGAGAGGGCGGTGGACCAGACCTGGCCTGGGTGACTGAACAACTTTCATACAAAGTCTCCCTACCGTCACCTGACCCACTCATGGTTGACTCCGTCAATGTAGGCTGAAAACTTTTTCTTTAATAAGTATAGTTAAGAGTAAGCAGTACTTATTTTGAGATATATTACAAAACAATAAACTGAAAACTATGCTGCTAGTTTGAAGTTTGACTCGGAGGGCGAGTGACGTCGTTACTGAAGTGCACCTCGATGGTGGGAAAAAGGAGCTGAGGCAGTTGGAGGGTTGACACCGAGATAGTCATTGTCACATGAGCCAAGGCTTATGGGCGCCGATCCTCGTGGCTCCATCTCTGGTGCCGGGCCTCTTACAAAAGTTTGCTCCCACTGGGTCCTAGCGCCCAGCGAGATCCCATCAGTGTGAATGAGTGGTGGAGACTTTATGTCCAGGAAGATCTGAGGCTCCAAAACCAGCATCCCGTGTGATTCAAGGTTGATGTGGTAATGGGTAATGAAGATGTTTGCTGCCTTCCAGATAGCAGCCCTGCAGATATCCTGGATAGGGACATCCCTAGAAGCAGCCACCGCCAAGCGGTATGGTGGGTGGAGTGAGCCTTTAGCCCTACAGGAGGCTCCTTCACCAGCCAACCTATAGCAGAGATCAATGCAAGATGTAATCCTTCTGACAATAGTACACTTTGCTGCAGGTCTGCCAGGTGCGGCTTCAGCATAGGTGACAAACAGCTGGCGAACCTCCCCGAACCTCAGCCATCTGCTCCTTATAATAAGAGAGCACTTGTCTCAGGTCCAGAGTATGGAGCCTGTACTGCCTCCTAGGTGTAGTTTGGGTAGAACACAGGCAGCGTTGACACTTGGATAAGGTGAAACTCCGACACCACCTTCAGAAGGAACTTCAGGTTGAAGCACAGGACAACCTTGTTCCTGTGGAAGACCAGGTAAGGAGACTCCACTGAAAGCGCCTAGAGCTCCCAGTCCTTCTGGCTGATGTGATAGCCACCAGGAAGGCGGTCTTCCACGATAGATGTGACATCTCACACCTGTGCATCGGTTTGAATGTCTTGCCCATGAGTTTAGCCAATACCAGTGTTACATGAGGTCCCTGCACCCTAATTGGTACCCCAGAGGTACACCGTAGAACAGCTAGTATTTAGGTATGTTATACTAACATATAAGGCTAAGGGCATCTAACGATAAGAGTAGATGTCAGGATATGTATGCACATTATTGTTATACACTTAACTTTCTAATATACAGTATATATGTATTTCTTGTTTATAAGATGTTTGGACATCTGTGTCCTTGTAATGTTTATGATATATGAGTCGGCACTGCCATTTTCTGATGATTGGTATTATTACATGGCTATGTACAAACTGTACTTCTTTGTCTTTACAAAGTGATGACTACTACAAAATTGTATAATGTTATCTTGGACTGTGGAGCCACCTCAATTTAGCCAATAGGGCTCATCTCTGTAACTAGACATGTTTCAGTCTTACAGTAACCATGGTAATTATCATAGGTATATAATGTAAGATATTACGTCTTCTACCTCGGAGACCCCAAGAGACACGGAGAATCCTCGCGGTATATAGGAACACTTAGCATTGGCTCCCAGTTAGTATAGGTAAAACTGCTTAGGGCAAATGTGATTATCCTTTGGTAGTAATAAACAAGTTTTATTACTCTTATGCAATGTGTCTGTGATTCCTTGCATGCCCATTATTGTCAAGAACCTGAGAGTGAGGTTTAGACCTCCTGACACCAGCAGTAAATCCACGGAGGTGGAGGTTCATGCACTAGAGGGGATAAGTGATTGAGGCCCTTGAAGCGCCAGACCACTGTCTCCTGCGCCACTCGACCATTGACCGCCCATGTCCGTAAGCGGAGATGGCTGCCAGGTGCACCTTAAGGGTAGTCGACAGGAGACCTCCTTTGAGAGGGACCAAAGGTAGCCAAGGATACTGGCCACAGGACAGGAACTAGGGTCTAGGCCCTTGTTCTGACACCAAATGGAAAACATTTTCCATTTGATGGCATAGCACCTCCTGGTCAGCTCCTTCCTAGATGCCTCAACTACACTGAGGACATCATTGGAAAGACCCAAACCCTGGAACTCTAGCCACTCAGGTACCAGGCTGTTAGGGAAGGATTGAAGGTCTGGATGGAATACATTCCCTGGTTGACTGATATCAGGTCCGGGCGTGCTGGGAGACACCTTGGGAGCCTGTCACTGAGGCTGAGGAGATCTGGATACCAGAACTGGCATGGCCAATCTGGGGCTCCTAGGATCACCTTCGCCTTGTCCCTCCTCACATTGAGAAGCACCTTGTGGAGCAAGGGAAATGGAGGAAGGCATAGAAGAGATCTTGGGTCCCGCGGCCTTGAAAAGGCATCCCCCTGCAGAGGCGGGCATGAAACAGCCTCAGCTTTGTGTTCTCCCTGGAGCGAACAGGTCCACCTGAGGGTGCCCCACAGGAGAACAGATTGCAGACTACCTCTAGGTGACGAGACCACTTGTGGGACGCCTCACCCATGCGGCTGAGGGCATCCACCAGTTGGTTCGAGGCTCCTGCCACATGGATGGCTAGGAGATCTGCCTCCAGTCAGCTCCTGAGGGTCCAGATGTGGAGTGCTTCCCTGCACAGTGCTCGGAGTGCGTCACCTGTTTGTTGAGATAGTGCATAGTTGTGTTGTTGTCCGCCTGACTTGAACCACTTGACCCAACAGAAATGGAGCTAATGCAGTCAGAGCCAGCCATACTGCTTGGAGCTCCAGCAGGTTGATGTGGCATTGGGACTCCTTGGGGTTCCAGAGCCCATGAACTTTGTGATTCCCCATGTGGGCTCCACAGCCCGTGAGAGAGAGCATCAATCATAAGAATGCCCGCCAGCTCAGGGTGGACAAACGTGATCCCTCTCTGCAGATGTTCCTGGACGGTCCACCATTGGGGAGTGTCCCAAAGCCTCTGAGTTACTGTGACCAGCTGGTCAAAATGACCATGTCGCTTGGACCACTGCCTGGCCAAGCCCACTAAATGGGGCATTTACCACCGGGCCCAATGGATCATGGTGGTGCAGGCCGCCATGTAACCCAGAAGACGAGAAAGTCCCAGGCAGAGCACAAATGCTAAGCAGAAATGACTGGGCAAAGGAGGAGAGAACCCTGCCCTATCCGCCGGAACGGACTCTGGCTCGGCAACAGCTGAGCTCTGCCCTGATGAAGCAGATCACCCATGGAGGCACAGTTCTGACTTGGCCTCATTGATTAGGAGGCCAAGCTCGAGACAGGTCTTGAGGGCCAGATCCCTGGACCTCTCTACCTCCAACCTGGAGGGACTCACTATGAGCCAATCATCGAGGTAAGAGTACACCTGACCCCTCGATGCCAAAGGTGGGCTGCCTCCACTGTGATGCATCTGGTGAATACCCAGGGGCAATGACAGGCTCAATGGCATGGCTTGAATCAGAGCAGTTCCCTCTGCTCAGAAGCAGAGGAAACTTCAAGTGCTGGATGGATCGGGACATGGAAGAACGTGTCCTGAGGATCCAGGAGCAGAACCATACATTTTGCTTGAGAGATGGTATGAGCTGAGACAGATTTACCATCCAAAAAGTGCACGACCTGAGATATTGATTCAGGTCATGCAGATCCAGAATGGGGCACCAGTCCCCGTCTGTTTCGGGACCAGAAAGTACCTGGAAATTAACCCTGGGTTGACTGGGGATCTGTAACTCGGACCACTACCTCCTTGAGGAGGAGTTGAGCTATATCATTTCTGGGCCGACTGAGGTGAACTGATACTCTTTCCTCGTGAGGGTGCAGGCTAAGCTTTGGTGGGTACTGCCTCGAATTCCAGAAGCAGTCCTGACCAACCACTTCAACACCCACCTGTCCATGGTAACAGCGGACCAGGCAGAAAGGAAGTGGTGGAGCTGGCTCCCCATGGTAGGACCCAGAGCAGGTGGGACGGGCATGAGGCTGGTCACCCCATCCCGTCACTGGGCAGGCCTGGAAGAGGAGGATCCGGAAGTGGGACTGCTGGGACTCTTCCTCCCAGTTTGCATGACTGGGCATCTGACTTGGGCTGAGGGCACCAAGACTGGGCCTGCTGCTGTTGCCCAGATTGAAACTGGGGCTGCTTAGCCACAGGGCAGAAGGGCGAAAAGGCTTCTTCTTCTGCTTCTTGGAATCTTGGGATTCCTTTTGGGCAGACGGAGGAGTCCAACATGGTATTGACTTCTCGATATGCTCCAGGTGACCGCTACTCCTGGACCAAACAAGTCGGTACCCAGGAACGGGACATCTGCACACTTGTGCTGGTGAAAGTCGAGATGCACAACCAAGCCCTCAGTGCCCCATGGCAACCACGGCTGCAACTGAACAGGCACAGGAATCCCAATATCCAAGGCCATTTGGAGCTGTTATCTGGCAACAGCCAGCCCTGGTCCCATACTTACTTGACTGTGGTCTTAAGGTCCATGGGAAGGTGAGGGAGAACCTCATCTAAGGAGTCCAACAAGGCATGGGAGAAGTGTGCCATGATTACAGCCGAGCTCGCCTGATGGAGACCCGATGAGGCAGCATAGACCTTCGGGCGGAATGATCCAGCTTCTTGGATTCTTTGTCCAGTGGTCTATCGGAGACTCCTGAGTTCCCAACCCGCCTGAACACAGACTTGGTCACCACTCCTCAGCCAAGGGATGCTGTGAAAATCCGAAAGGAGCCAGTAGGTACTGCATACTTGCAGGCTATCCTCGTGGACAGTGCGGGACAGGAGGCTGGTGCCAGAGCTCCAGAGCTGGGCCAACAATGGGTTCAGCTACTGGAAAGGCCTCAGTCGGGAATCCCAAATCTGAGGATGTCAGTTAGGGGTATTCTACCCGCTTTTCAATGGTTTCCAGCTTCATCCCCGAAGATTCGGAGATGAGGAGGAGGAGGATGCCCATAAAGGAGGAGGGGCCCCTCCTTGGCAGAGAGACTCATGGCATCATCTCGAGAACGAGATGCCAACCAGTCCTCGGATTCCCGATGCAGCGGTCTGCTACTGAAGTCAGTTGAGAACCAACCGCGGCGGTTGGGAGTCTAAGTAATGGACAGCCTGTGTGGGAGGCCTAAAGCAGGCAGAGACTCCTTGAGGGAGCCCTGAGGAAGGCTGTTTTGGTAGTGGCTCCACGGAATAGATGGTGAGACCAGCTTTGGCCAATCAGGAATGACACCGCCGCCCGTGGAGCAGAGGGCAATGATCGACTTGGGAGTGGTTCGATCAGCCTGGAGGGCAACAGCAAGGTAATGGCTGGGGTGGAAGGGCCCACCTTGGCCCAGCCAGGACCAGCTGCTGCCACAGCATATCTCTTGTGCGCTGACGCAACTTGCATCAGAGCCTCCTCATCCGAGGAGATGACAAGGATGAATGGCAGCTTTTAGAGTGGTTTTGCAACTTCTCAGCCTTTGGTCGAGGATGTCTCAGACCTGGATGTTGACTGTCGGAGGGACTGACGGGCTGCTTGGGAGAAGGCTGGGAGAACCCAGCTCCTCCTGGTCAGGGACGACCACCGCTCGGGGCTTCTCAACTGGCTGGGTTGCCTCATCAGCGAGACTTGAAAGGACCGGAGTCCTAAATAAGGAGTTGTTGGCCTCCTTGGTCAACAACGGGTCAACAGGGTCGGAGGATGACCTCAACTGTATTGTCGCCCTGTGTTTGGGCCAGCTGACCAGACGGGCACCGTGAGGTAGGTGGCCAAGGCCACAACTTCTGACTGAAGTCGAAAGAGGAGACTCCTGGGACTGAGATCTCTATCTGTACCAAAAGCGACATCGACGAGACGTGGTTTCTCTTGGTTCCTTCAATTCTTCTTACGTGATCTGGCAATGTGCAAGCTAGGGCCTTCCCACGAGTGGGAAGGGATTGGACCAGCTCCTAAAGGAACCCGAGAAAAAGGAGCCGCTTAGTGGAACAAAAACTGAGGGCGAAGATGAGAGCTCAGTGGCACAAGCCGCTTTCTTTGAAGGCCTTCCTCTGTTCCAGTTGCTCTGTGGACCTCGCGGACGTGGAGATCGAGTAGCGGGCATCCTTCGATTTGACCAGTGGGTGCAGTTTTTCCTGACGCCTGAGCTGGAGACGTGCGAGGTGATCATCCAAAATGTTTGATGAAAGGAACGACATAAGTCGCAGGCCTGAGTATCGCGATCAAGACCCAGGCAGTACACGACATGGCATGCGGGCAGTCTGAGACATTTTTGCCTGCAGGGACACTAACGAACCTGCGAGACTTGTCCTCCATCGCGGTTGCAACAACAAAATTATTTGGAGAGATTCAGAGAATCTTAATCGGTAAAACCGAGTTTTGGAGCGCCAGGGCCTACTACATGCAGGAACAAGAAGGAGACAACCTGTATCTTCCAGTGGAAAGGAAGATCTGGTGTCATGGGGCAGAGTCGAGATTATACCACCCAGGTGGGTGGAAGAGCCAGCTTGAAGACTTTCTGGCAAGATTTTAAAGGGAAGAACATGCCAGATAGTGTGGATGAACAACATATCCACGATCCTAGAATTACTATTGTGTTTTCCTGATGTGTCAGATATGCCAAGGGCTCTTTAAGCATTAGGGCTCTGTTGTCGAGGCACAGGTCAAGAAGCATAGGACAAACCAGGAGCAGTTGTAGAATTCAAAAGTGTTTATTAATACTAGCAGTAACATAAAAAATTGTTCAAAATAACTATTTACAAAGACAGAATAAACAGAGAAGATCCATCTGAGTTTTCCTTCAATCTCTGTGTCTCAAAACATTGAAGTTCTCCCTTATAGGTCTTTGCAGCCCCTCTTAGAAGCATCCTGATTTTTTCTAAAATGTTCTTGTCAATTTCATGCAGGTGCAGCAAGAACAAAATGTCCAGAAATGAGGCCCCTTCTCCACAGCTTCTGAAAAGGGCTTAAAAACTTGAATTCCCAATAGCTTTTTGTAATCATCTCAAACTATAATTATATTATGCTGCACGGAATAAGTGCATATGGGCCATCCAGAAAGCCAAGGCTGACCACTACCAGGCCACCCTCACCTCCTCCTGGGGTGTGCCCAACATTCTGGGACAATGTTAAACAAATAAATGGGAGCCTGGCTCCTCTCCCCATCCCAGATCACCATTGATGGCTCTACCTCTACCGACCCTGCCTGCATAGCTAACTACCTTAAACATCTTTACTGACCTTAGCTCTGTCTTCCCAGTATTTCTTTGACCTCCCCCACCCTACCAGCCTCAGTCCTCCTACACCAGTTTCCACCTCACGGGGTAACCGCCCAGGAAGCCAGACCTCACTCTGATCAAAGGCGATAATAGTCCCGGCGGCGACTCCTGACCCCAGCCCCAGCATTCTCCGGCTGGTGTTGGATCAGGTCCTGCCCCATTCACCAGCCTTCTCAACAAATCCCTCTGCCTGGGGCAATTCCCAATCTGCATGGAAAGCTGCCATAGTTACACCCATACACAAAGGAGGTGACAGGTCCTCTGCCGGAACTACCTACCTATCTCCATCCTCCTCCCTTTCCAAAGCCCTAGAAAACTGGTTGCCATTCTAATCACCGAATACCTGACCAAACACAACATCCTATGCCCAGAACTAGCACGCTTCTCCGTGCAGGACACAGTACCGCACTGCACTATTTGAGTTTTCAAATTTCCTACACCCTCCCTGACTCCATCTCCCTAGCCGCAGTGTTCATTGACCTCTCAAAGGCCTCGACACTTTCTCCCACCCTCTTCTGCTGGATGCCCTCTGCCACACTGGTTTCTCTGCTGGGCCTCTCGCCTGGTGCACTAGCTACCTATTTGCCCGCTCCCAATGTGTCAAAATCAATGGGACACTTTCCAAAACTTGTCCCATCTGCTCAGGGGTTCCTCAGGGCTCCATCCTGGGACCCCTACTCCTCTCGCTATACCTTATCACCCTGCCCAGTGCATGCACTGGTAAATTCTGCTGTATGCAGATGCGCCGTCATTTTTGCCACCACCGTAACTCCATCTCCCTCCAGGACACCCTACAACAATCCTATAATGATGCAGAAACCTGGTTCAAAGAGCACAGACTTGTCATTAATCTCAAAAATACAAAAACAGTGCTCTTTGCCCACCCTTGCCTAAGACCTCCTTCTTTATTGTTTAGTTACCACTGGAGATGACCAAGCACTCTCGACTCTTCTATGATACCCAATTCTTTCATTTTTGTATTTTCTTAACCACATCAGCTCTTAACTGCTCTGGTAACCTGTATGTCTTTTGCCTAATAGGCGAGCATTCCTTGTCACTATTACATGCTTGACCCCTTTGCTCGCCTGGTACTGTGGTAAAAGTACTGTTAAATGTCCTTAGCACATTACTATTTCTGCAGTTTGTTCCAAGGTTAGGGAACATTCACCTTTACAGCATCAGCAGTTACAGTTTGTTCCAGTCTCATCATAAGCTACATCAATATCTTTACCAGTTTCTGGTAAAACTAGCAAAGCAGCTTTTGACATTTTTCAACCCATTTCTTGAGGAGGTTAGCATGGTATATCCTAGCAGGATTTTTCCTATCAGGGGTTTCAATCTAGTAGTTAATGGTGCCAGTACTGCCTAAGCACTCTATAAAAGCCCCTTGCCATTTCGCCATCAGTTTTGTAACATGGCACAAATGCTAATTCTAAAATACAGAATTACGACTGAGGAACAAGTATGTGATGGCAAAGCAACCATGGATCAATTCCCATATTAATTCATGGTTGTGCTGCCATTGGGAGTTTGCCAAGCAAAGAATTAGAAAAGCGGTTGCTGTTGTGTTCGCGCGGGCGAGACACGTTAGAACTATGGCAACGATCAAGTCACCAAGTCCCTGCATTCTCCATCTGTGCCTCCTATGTTCCAGTGTTCAGTTGCTTTTCTCCTGACTCACCCGACGGACCAGCAGAAACAGACAGAACAGAGCAGTGATCGCTTGTGGCGCTTGTCTGCCACTACATGAATACCAGGAATATAGTGTCTGTCCCACCCATCCACCTACTCCACCCAGGGGACCTTGAAGAATCGCATACAATATTGCGATGGCAACATAAGTTGAAACAAACAACAAAATGGGAAAATGAAGTTAATGTCAGAGTGTCTCTGTGTACCTCAAGTGATACATGCCGTGAGTGTCTGTTGTGTTTGTAATCCCTTCGCCATCACCGATGTCTCTGTCCTGTCGCAGAAAATGCAAGGTATGTATTTTGGAAAATAACCTGATAGTGTTTAAAAATAGTGTAGGAAGTGACAGTAAGATCTTATAATTGCGGCCACAACAGTAGTAGTAGTACTAAAAGTAAAAAGTCATCATAACGTCTAGTATACAAATGTGCAGAGTTCCTAGACTGCAACAGTAAAATAACAAAAATAGCGGTGAGAATGGAGCTTTAATGGAGCATAAAATGCAAGGAAAGCATAATTACCTACACTGTGTACAATGTATATGTGTGCTGTATAATTTCTGCCACTTTTTCTATATGTGTAAAAACTGAATTATTATATCAATGGATGTCAAATGTTGAACATGCATGCACACGTTTTCAATTGTGTAAAAGTTAGACATATTAGTGAGACATAAAACTGATCTTGTCACAACAGTTTCTTGTTTCTATTTAATTATAGGAAACAATGTAAAACTCCTGTATCGCTTGCCAGGTTACAAGTGCATTAAACCACTCCAGACCATGGTTCTACTGTGGAATTAATCCGTGTGGTGGAGGCACCCCCAACCATGGATTAATTCCACAGTAGAACCATGGTCTGTCGTGGTTAGTGCTTACATTTTCTGTTGTAACAGTAGCAAAACCTTTTCATTTGGCTCAAAACTTTTCCTTTCACCCCATGGTCATAATATACCTTCTGCTGGTTTGGGGCCTCTTCCTGATTATTATGGGCGATTTCAACATATTTTGACAGCTTCTTCTTAGGGCACACATATAATACGTTATAGATTGTGTCTGAGTGAGGTTATTGTTCCATGTTTTTTTATCACATCCAGTGGCCCTCTTGGCTGCCTACCATATAGCATTTCAAATAGGCGAAAACCCTGTTGATGCCTGTGGCACTTCTCTGTAAGCAAAAAGTAGGTAAGGCAAGTATTGGTATCAATTTTCCTTCCCTTTTACAAACCTTTTTCACATGCGTTTTAGGGTTTGGTTAAGCGCCAACAAGACCGTCTGTCTGAGGTGATAGGGAGGTTCTAATAGCAGTGATACCTAGTAGTCTGTACAGCTCCTTAAGTAATGCAGCACCAAAACTACTACTACCCTGATCAGTAATAATCTCTTTTGGTATGCCCTCTACTGAAAATTTTTGCAAGCTCTGCTGCCACTTTTGAAGCTGTGACAGTACACATTGGAACTGCTTCTGGATATCGAGTAGCACAGTTGCATACTACCAGGATAAATCTATTACCCTTTTGTTTAACACCTTTTCCCTCCGGTCACTACCTGCGGGGCCTCTCTTGGGCATCTCGACCTGATTCTGCCCGCCTGAGGTCCCCCATCCCGAGCCTCCCCCACAGTACCCCTCCCTGCAGCTTGGCACCCCTGCTGAACCCCCAGGGTGGGGTCGCCACTTTTCTTGGCGCTGTCAGAGACGGAACTGCTGCAGGTGGGGCTGGGGAGGAGGGAATTAGGAGACTGGGTGAGTGGGATTGATCAGAGGGCATGGGGGTCAGGTGCCATCGCTACACCCTGTAGAAAGGGTTTCCTTGTTCTGTGTGGTCTCCCCTCTCCAGAGGCTCAGATGTGCAATGACATCTGGTGCAGGCATGTGTACTCCCACGCATGTCCCATGGGGCGTCTGCTGGCACCTCTTTCCTGGCCTCCGTGGTGCTCCCAAGTGCAGTGCTCCTGCCTCCGCATGGTGTCACTAGTACTGGGAGACACTTTCCACCTAACCTCAGGAGAGAGAGCTGTCATCAGACGCTCAATCCTCCTCCCGCCAGCCCTCGGAGACCGAGCTCTCTCCCGAACCGGGTGTGGCGCAAGGTGTGGCGTCCAGCGCCTCAACCTCAGCGCCATAGGGACGGCCATCTATTACCCTTTTACTATTGTGTAAAGGACCAACCACGCCATTGCAATTCTCTCAAAAGGCACATCTATCAAGGGTAGGGGCACCTTGTCTTTCTAGTGACTGGGGCTACTTTCTGACACTCAGCACAGAAATTACAATAGGTAGCAACATCTTCATGAATTCCAGGCTAGTAAAATCTGCACAGCAATCTGGCAAGGGTGCGATCCTCCCTGAGTGACCAGCCATATACTATCACGTGTTATCTGTAACAACTCTGTTCTATACTTCTGTGGTATAACCAATTGGTTTGTCTGTTCCTGTGTCTGAGGTTTAACCCAAATGCTGCACAGTAACCCATCACATTTTTAAACATTGGTCCACCCGGTTTTGGTTCCACCTCAGCTGTTTAAAATAACCCTGGAGAGAACATCGTTAGCTTGCTCTGAAACAAAATCACAATCAGTTATCAGTTTAACTTCAGCATTTTCATATTTTAACCCTTATGTCCATCGGTCTTTTGTTGCCACTGTTGTTTCAGGTGTCTTCCTTCTTTCCTGGATTTCTGGATCTTGGAGCTGTTCTCAAACAAGTCCGAATCAAAGTCACTGAAAGAAAAAGTGTCCCCACCGTTTGAGATTTTCTTAGCCTGAGCTCTTGTTACCACTGCTACTGAAACTGCGGTTCAGTTTCTCTGACATTAACGTAAATCTGGACAGTCATTTCTTATAATCACAGGTACAGGTAACTTAAGTACTACCCCACTTTCATTTGTTGTGACACACCCTTAATGGTCAGAGTCACTTGGGTGGTGGGATAGTACTGAGTGTTCTCGTGATGCAGAAGACACCGGTGCCTGGTCCTTTTGCAGTGTTTTCCCAGCACTTCAACATGCACTAGGGTCTGTCTGCTTCCCAGATGAGTCCCTAGAAGTCTTATCCCCACCTTCACATCTGTTAAGTACTGCCCTAATTGTGCCAAGGCCAAATCTGCTCCAGTGCCACTCTCCTTACTACAGCAGTTTCTTGTAATATGGCCTGACTTCTTACAATTATAACAAATAAAGTCTTTGGGGCAGATATATTACCCCACCAGAGTTCTTATCAGACTTTGAGTTTAAATGGGAAAAGAATGTCTTACCAGTGGCTGGTTGTTACCTTGCTGCTGTGGCATCTGTCTGGCCATCTGATAGTCATCGGCCAAAGAAGCAGCCTTTTCCTCACTTTCTGGTTGATGTCCTTTCACCCAAAGCTGCACTTCTATAGGCAGGATGCTGATGAATTGCTCCGTTGCAAATGTATCAATGATCTGTGGGACTGTTTTGCCCTTTGGTTGGAGCCATTTAATAAGGAGCTGTCTGAGTCGGGTGAAGGCTTCTCGAGGATTGTCGAATGCATTGTACTTCAGGGACTGGAATCTTTGCCTGTATGTCTCTCCTGAGATGTCATATCATTTCAGGATTTTTTTTCACCAGGTCATAGTTTTCTGACCCGGCAGTGTCCATATTGCTGTAGGCAAGTTGGGCTTACCGGTCAGGTAGGGTACCAGTGATTGTCCATTGCTGCTTTGGCCATTGGCAGGCTGTGGCGACTCTTTCCAAAAGCTGTAAGGTATGCCTCGATATCATCCGAGGGACACAGCTTTGAAAGTTTAACGTCTTAAGTTGCTTGTACCTTGTTGCTCTGCTGGACCAGTGCCAGATTCTTCTGCTTTGAAAGCTTGCATGGCATCCAGCCAGCACTGCTCCTCTTGCTGCATCTCTTCTTTCTCTGTCTCTTTTGTTGTATAGCCCACAACCTGAAAAAGTCCATCAGGCTTTCAGGTTCTGTCACTGCCTGTTCTTTTTCCATAACTTGTGCTGGCTGTACAATCTTAGCTTGAACTTCTGTCTCCGCTTAGTTTGGCTGACATTCTCCTGGTAACCACTCCTGGACTTGCTGCTGCAGAATCCATACCTTTCTCTGTGCTTACCTGGTACTAGGTCCAGTACCCATGCACAAAACTCCTGGCTTAGAGTATGCACGTGAATCCCACTGCTGACACTATCTGTCGTTGAGGCACAGGTCAGGAAGTACAGGAAAACCAGGAGCAGTTGTAGAATTCGCAAAAGCGCTTATTAGTACTAACAGTAACATTAAATTTTTTAAGAAGGCAGAATAAACAGAGAAGTTCCATCTGAGTTTTCCTTCAATCTCTGTGTCTCAAAACACTGAAACTCTCCTAAGTCTTTGCAACCCTTCTTAAGAAGCATCCTGATTTTTTCTGAAACGTTCTTGTCAATTTCTTGCAGGTGCAGGAAGAACACAATGTCACAGAACTGAGGCCCTTCTCCACAGCTTCTGAAAAGGTCTTAACTGCTCTCAGGTGAACCCCTGGAGTTCCCAATAGCTTATTGCAATCATCTCAAACTATAATTATATACATTCTAAACAAAGGGATCCCAATATCAGTTACATTTCCACAGAATGATTTGCATATATTTTTATACCAGCAGATATGCAAGGAGGAAAAGAAAGAAACAGCAAGGAAGACTGAGAGACAGTGAGAGGCAGAGAACTGCAAGACTGTTGGGGTGATCAAGTCCCAGGTCTCACAAGAAAATTTGGTTGCTCAACCAGACAGACAAGAGACAGGAAAGAAGAAAAATTTACTCACCTTTAGTAATGTTGTTTCTTCTAATAGAGTCTTGCTGTATTCTGACTATATGCAGTTAGCCCCAGCACTTGAACTGCTCCGAGAGTAAAGGGTTAAGTCTATGCACAAGCATAGAACACTGAGCTCGAGCTCGGTTTTCAAACCCTATCTGGGGCATTCTGAAGTCTAACCGTCAGATTCTTCTGAGCATAAACTAACGAACTCTGGTTAGAAATTGTTTCTAAAACTTTTTTGCCAAAGGCAAACAGATTTTTAGGGTCAAAAGACTCAAGTCGAGAACCCCAAAAGAAAAAATAAGTAGGTAGTGAACAACCAAAATATTAAAGATACACCCTTGAAAGAAAAAAGCATGCCAAGTACACCTCTGGGTGCAGCACTGTGTCTGCCATGTCACATCCCAAAACACTAGGTTCCAGGAGGGAGGCGAGGGAGGTCAGAATACAGCAAGACTCGCTAGAAGAAACATTACTAAGGTGAGTAATTTTTTCTTCAAACAACCTGAAGTCTTGCTGTATTCTGACTATATGCAGACTATCAAGCAGTACTTTCTTGGATGAGGAGTCACAGAACCTATTTTGGGAACTAACTCTGCAGCACAGCTGTGCCAAACCTAGTATCACTTCTTGACTGAATGTCAAGAGGGTAATGCTTGGTAAATGTGTGAATAGTTTTCCAGGTAGCTACTTACAGATTTCCACTAGTTGTATATCTCTAGTTGCTGCGAATCGACAGACGACTCTCTGTGGAATGAGCCCTCAGGCCTGAGGGATGATCTTTCCCCATCTTTGAATAGAATAGCAAAACTGGATGCAGAAACAATCCACCTGGCAATAGTTCTCTTAGTAGCATGTTTGCCCTTTCCCACTTCCATAGGTGAGAAACAACTGAAAACAGCATTCCTATGGGCCTTAGTATGCTCCACATAGTAACTAAGAGCCCTTTTTACATCAAGACTGTGTAATCTTCTCCCCAGAGGAAGAGTGGTCAGTAAAAATACAGGCAATGACATAGACTGATTCATGTGAAAGTCTGATACTACTTTGGGAGAAATTTTCTGTTGGTTGAAGGACCACCTTATCCCTGTGAAATTAAATAAAGTCAGGTTCCACTGTTAAGGCCTGTAATTCACCGATTCTCCTGGCAGAGGTAATAGCTACCAGGAATACAGTTTTCCAAGTCAAGTACTTCAATTCAGCTGAGGAAAGGGGTTCAAAGGGCTGCATAAGCTGTGCAATACAGATATTCAGGTCCCAAGAGGGTAGGCTCTAAGGAGGGTTAACATGTATTAGGCCCTTGAAAATTTTTTTGAAGACTGGATGAGCTGCTAGGGAAGAGCCCTTGCCAACAGAAAGAAAAGCAGACACAGCTGCCAAATGTACCTTGAGAGTGGTAGGCCAGAGGCCTAAACTGTTAAGATGCACTAAATAGTCCAATACAGTGGCAATGAAAGTCAGCTATGGCTTGACATGCTTTTGGGAACACCAAAACCCAAATATTTTCCATCTGGAGTTGTAGTCTTTCTAGTAGCAGGTTTCCTGCTAACCTTTAAAATATCCAAGACTGATTGAGACAGATGCACACTTGTATATTCTAGCTCTTCAAGAGCCAGGCTTTGAGCCTGAGAGTCTGAAGGTTGGGATACAGACTCCTCCCTGTAAGGAAGTGAGGAGATTGTACTGTCTGTGAAGACACAAGGGCATTGTTACTGACAGTGACAATAGTAGAGATACCAAGGCTGTCTGGCCCAATCTGGAGCCACCAGGATCACCTTGTAAGGTTGTGACCTGATCTTGATCAGCACCCTGAATAGCAGAAAAAGGAGGAAATGCATACAGAAACTTGCTTGTTCAGTTCAGTAAAAGAGAATCCAGAGGGACAGGGCCCAGAAGAGGTGGTCTGCAACAATAAAGAGGAAGTTGATGATTGTCCAGGGCTGCAAATAGATCTATCTCTGGGATGCCCCATCTCTTGAAAATAACCTGAAGAATTAGAGGGTTTACAGTCCATTAGTGATGGCCCTGGGAAATCCTGCCAGAGCATCAGCTAGAATGTTGTCCTTCCCTGGGAGATGCACAGCTATCAGGAAGGTCTGAAGGGAAGGCCTCTGTGCACAAGGCCGAGGAACCGAGTGCCTCCTGCTTGTTGATGTACCACATGGTTGTGGTATTGTCTGTCCTGATCTGCACTACTTTCCCTGAACAGTAGTTGAGAATGTCTGAAGTGCCAGAAAGACAGCTCTTAGTTTGAGAAGGTTTATGTGAAGAAGGGACTCCTGGTGAGACCATGTTCCCCTGAGCTGTAAGCTGATCTAGATGAGCCCCCACCCTAGTAATGAGTATCCGTGGTGAGAATCACTGAAGAAGCCTGACTGATAAAGGGCACACCCTGTTGAAGATTGTCCTCCTCCAGCCATCACTGGAGAGCCTGAACTAGGGTCTGGGACACAGAAACCAATTTGGAGAGAGGTCTTTTCTGAGACCAATAGGATCTGAGATGAGGGTCTTTTTCTGAGACCAATAGGATCTGAGATGAAACTGAATATCTCTCATCTGAAACCTTGCTCCCTGGACCACTGCTGTGGAAGCTGCCATGTGACCCAGCAACTGTAGAAAGTGCCTGGCTGGATGAGAAACTAGAGGATGAAAAGAGGAAGCCAGGGTGACAAGGGACTGAGCCCTTGAGAGAGGGAGAAATGCTCTTGCCTGAATCGTGTCCAGTTCCACCCCTATGAACGTGAGGGTCTGAGCTGGTTAGGATGAGACTTTTCCAGGTTCAGGATAAACCCCAATGAGTCTAGAAGCTTCTGAGTGACCTCTAGAGCTGACTTGACTTGGTCTGAGGACTGGCCTACCACTAGCCAGTCATTCAGGTATGGGAATAGGATGATACCCTGCCTTCTGAGGAATGCCACCACCACTCAGAGACACTTGGTGAACACCCTTGCGCAGATGTTAGGCTGAAAGGCATGGCCCTGAACTGATAATGGCCTGAGGGCAACTCGAACTTGTGGTACTTTCTGTGGGAATGTCTGATAGGTATGTGGAAGTAGGCATCCTTGAGATCCAGAGAAGCTAGCCAGTGTCCTGGTCTCAGAGAGGAAGAATTACTCCCAGTCACCATCTTGAATTTTGGTTTTGTTAAGTGTTTGTTCAAGTACCTTAAATCTAGGATGGGTGCACTCCCTGTCTTTTCTGGGGTGAGGAAGTATCTGGAATAGTCCTTCTCCCTGGGACAATGGGGTACCTTCTCTACTGCTTGCAGAAGCAAGAGAGGAGACTTCTGCCTCTGGGCCTTTGTCTCTATCTCAGTCCGACTCCCCAACCGCCTCAGTGCCTTTTTGCCTGCCAGGAGGTGTGGCGTACTTAACCTAGAAGGATAGCCTAACCAAAAACTGGACGAAGATAGTCCGGAAGACCTGTATAAAAGGGCCAAGAAGAAGTCTTCAAAGCCTAAAGATTGAGGGAGTGAAGACCAACAACAGAGGTTAGCTCGGGGATGGTGGGTGGGCGTGTGAATGAGTGGTGGAGACTCGTCCAAGAAGATCAAGAATTACGGTAGGTAAGTAATTTCCATATCTTCCTGGACATAAAGTCTCCACCACTCATTCACACTAATGGGAGAGTACCGAGCAATAATCTCCCGAGGGCGCAGGAGAAACCAAGAGCTCCGTTTTAAGACAGAAGTCCATTAAGGATGGCTCGCCAAAGGAAGAATGTCATCTGGCATGGACATCGAGTGCATAATGTTAACAAAGTATGCACTGAGCTCCAGGTGGCTGCATTGCAGATGTCTGTAATGGGCACATTATGGATTTGGCTAGGGATGCTGCCACCGCTTCTGGTAGAGTGAGCGTAAACTCTACCCTCCAACTTAACCTGCGCCATGGAATAGCAGTGACGAAGGCACGCCACTAGCCATGTTGAGATACATCTAATAGCGACAGGTTGATCCAGCCGGCCTCATTGAAGGAAACGAACAGTTGCTGGGCTTTACAAAAACTTGGTTCTATCTAGTAGAAACGCAAGGCCCTCTTAACATCCAGAGAATGAAGAGAGCTGCCCTTTCATTTTGGAAGTCCGGAAAATAAAAGGAAGGACCAAAGGTTGGTTAGGAAGAAATTTAGGATGAGTATGAAGGACTACTTTGTCCTTATGGAACACAGTATATGGAGGGTCTGTGACCAGGGCATGTATCTCAGAGACCTCAAGCTGAGGTAATGGCCACTAGGAAGGCAGTCTTCCAGGTGAGGAACTTTAGTTCACAGGTAGCTAGAGGCTCAAAGGGTTTCTGGGTGAGCATGTCTAGCACAAGATTAATGTCCCAGGCTGCAACCGGACGTCTTGTAGGGGGTCTGGTGTGCAGAATGCCCTTAAGAAATCTCTTAACCATAGGTAACTGAGCCAGTGAAAGAGAAAAAAACAGCTCATGATACGCTGAAATGGCACTAAGGTGAACCTTAACTGTAGAGTACTGGAGACCTGAATTTGAGAGGTCCAAAAGGTACTCTAAAACTTTATCCGAGGGCAGGAAAAAGGATTCAAAGAGGACTTTGCACACCAGAGGGAAAAAACGCTTCCACTTAGCCTGTAAGTTTTCCAGTGGCTGGTTTCCGGCAGCAGCCAGAAGGATATCCGAAACTCTTCGAGAGACATTGAACCGATTTACTTCTACCCTTCAGGAGCCAAGCATGAAAGTGAAGAGATCTCAGATTGGGATGGACCACCGGTCCCTGAGTTAAAAGGTTCATCTGCAGGGAAGTGGTCTCGAGGAACTGCCAACATACTGTTGAGAAGTGGAAACCACAGTTGTCGAGGCCAAAGGAGCAATGAGAATCATCTTGTCTCCCTGAGACCTCGAACTTGAGGAGTACTCTGAATTAGAGGAAGAGGCGGAAGGCATAAAGAAAGCGCTTGTCCACCGCAGCCTGAACGCATCCTGACAAAAATGCCAGGCCCTGGATTCTGGAGCAGAAGAGAGGCAGTTTGCTGAGGACGACAAAAGGTCCAGGTCCGAGTTCCCCACTCTTCGAATAGTGACTGAACTATGGTTGAGTCAAGAGACCACTCGTGAGGATCTGTCTCTGTTCTGCTTGAGACGGTCTGCCAAGTCGCTCTGTACACCTGGCAGGTAGATTGCTTGAATTAGAGCCTTGTGCTCCAAGCACCATTCCCAGACCCTCATCGCTTCTCTGCATAAGGGGTAAGAATGAGCACCGCCCTGCTTGTTGATGTAATACATCACTGCTTTGTTGTCCGTTTGGAGAATATTCTTGTGACAAAGAATGTCCTTCAAAGCTCGGACCGCATAAAGGATGGCTCTCATTTCTAGGACATTTATGTGAGGTTGAGACTCGAGTTGAGTCCAACACCCTGAGTGTGGAGAGCCTGACAGTGAGCTCCCACCCCATTAGTGAGGCATCTGTGGTAATGGAGATCTGATGGTCCAGAGGGCAAAGGGTATCCTTGCAGGAGATTGTCCTCTTGAGACCACCAGGTGAGAGACCTCCTAGGGGTTCTGTCACCTTGATGAGATAGGACTGCGGGTGAGTGTTGAGACCACTGAGTACTGAGCATCCACTGGGTGGTTGTCATGTGCAGACGGGCCAGAGGTACAGTGAACACTGAGGATGCCATGAGGCTCAGCATCCGTTGCATCGAGAGCACTGTAACTGACCTGTTCTCTCCAATGTAACGGGCCATCAGAAGGATATCGTTCCTTCTGTCCTCTGGGAGAAAAGCCTTAGACAGGATGTGTCCAGAAGGGTCCTATGAAAAGGAGCCTCTGGGGAGGCTGCAGCTGTGATTTCTTGAGGTTCAGCAGGACTCCCATGGACGTAAGGAGGTGAGAGGTCGTCTCACGGCGTCCAGAGTCCCTTGCCTGGAAGGACTTGCCAGAAGCCAATCGTCCAGATAAGGGAACACCTGTATTCTGAGTTTTCTGAGGTGCGCTCAGAGAATTGCACAACACTTTGTAAAACTCACAAGGCCGAGGATAGCCCAAAGGGCAGGACTCTGAACTGATAATGTTGTCCCAGAGCCACAAACTCAGGAATTTGTGATGTCTTGGGTGAATGAGAATGTGCTGGTAAGCATCCTGCATGTCTAGGAAGCTAACCAGTTGTGCTGATGAAGCAAGGGTAACAGAGTTCCTAGAGAAATCATTTTGAATTTCTCCTTGGGAGAAATTTGTTTAGCTTTCTGAGATCTAGAATGGGGCGCATTCCGCCAGACTTCTTTGGAACCAGAAAGTAATGAGAGTAGAACCCGTGTTTCGTTGATGCAGTGGCACAAGTTCTACTGCCCTGTTGTTTAGAAGGCCCTGAATCTCGGCGGTGAGAAGGTCTGACTGAAGGGCAGACAGCCTGGGCTGCCGTTTGGGAGGACAATCCGGAGGAGTTTCCACAAAATTGAGTGAGTAGCCCTCGCGGTTATCCGAAGGACCCATTTGTCTGAGGTTATGGACTTCCATTGGCTGTAGAAGTGCATCAGCCGACCTCCCACCGGAGGATAAGTCCACCCGGGCAGTTGAGTTGGGACTTGGGACAGCAATTCATAAAGTAGCGCTGGGCGCTTGGGCCTTGCGCTTTCTGCTGCACCTTCTTTGAGGTTGGGCAGGTTGGTTCTGTATGGAAACTACCTTCTGCCTCGAAAGGACTGGACGCCTACTGGCATGCCCTCTAGAGGGGCAGGAGGGATCTAGTCAACTTAATGGCTGACCTAGTCTTTTGTGTAGCTTCTAGAGCTTGCTCGACCTGAGGACCAAAAAAGATATGCACCATCAAGGGCAATGCCATTACCTGCTGTTGCGCATCATTGGTGAAGCTTGAAGTGCTAGCCAGGAATGGCGGCGGCAAATACCAGCAGCTGCTGAACAGGAAGCGGAGTCGAGCGTCCCATGGCTGCTTTAACTCTGTTGGTTGTTAGATTCAACCCCTGTAATGATTTGGAGAAGCTCTGGTTTTGAATCCGAGTCCAAGAGCTTCAACCATTTGCTTGAGAGAGTGCCACAGGATATACTCGCTTGAGAAAAATAGCCCTGATAACTGGCAATATGCATACTTTAGGTAGAAGCAGCAAAGACTCTCTTACCTAAGGTGTCTATCTTACGAGATTCCTTGTTAATAGGTCCAGCTGTAGTGGTTTGAGGAAGCGACCTTATCATTCTCTGCCAGGACAATAGGATCCACAAAAGCTTGGGATGCCAAATGGGCGATCCTTGGGGGCTGAATATTTTCTATCAATGGATTTAGCCACCGATGAAGAGAGAGCAGGATTATTCCATACCATTTGAGACAGCGCCTCGAAGGAAGGCTGAATCGAGGAGTCAAATCTGTAGGGATCTCTGAGGCATGAAGGTACTGGAGTCTTAGCAATTTCCAGGATCGATGTCTGTAGACTGGAGAAAGTGTGAAATCATATTCTTCAGCAAAGACTTAAATGACAGGTCCTCAACCACAGGCTCTGCAGCAGTAAAGATCCTGCTTCGTCCACTCATCACCCAGCCGAAGGTCTGGGTCAGGCTCAACGTCATCTCCTGACAGTCCAGGAGGGACTGTATGGACAGCAAAGGGATGAAAGCCAGAAGAGGAAGGAGGAAAGAGACAAAGGAAAGTCTCGAGAGCCCCGGGCGCCAAGGAGGCGCACAAGCGCCTGAAACGACACAGAGGAACCCGCGGCGCTGCAGGCCAGTGCCGAGAAGCCGCTACAGCGCGAGAGCCGGCACTGCGGCGCCACGAGATGCCGAGCCGGCCGCACCGCATGCAATGCTACCTGGAGGGACGCTGAGGCCGCACGCCATGAGGCCGCACGGCGCTCAAGGCGCCCCAGAGACCGAAAACAGGTTTTGAAGGAAAAGAGCAGGAGATAAGGGCATCGGTGTGTCCCCTGCGCCAAAGCCATGTGGGGGACACCCAAAGCACGGAGTCGATGGCACCAAGAAGGTACCGCGCGACCAGGAAAGTCCAACTGCCTACCTGGTCGCCCAGAGAGCCCGCGCCCACGAACGACCAAGCCAGGTAGCCGAACCAACCTCCGAGCCCATTGCTCCATAAGAGCGGCCCACTGATGAAACTGCTCATCTGAAGACCTACCTGCGGGCGGGGTAGGACTCCGATGTCGAACCCGGCTACCAGAAGCCGCTGTTGGTGACTTGAAGGGGAGACCGGCAACTAGCCCGATAACCGAGCGTCTATGTGCAGGCGTATCAGGATGGCGACCTCGAGTGATGCATTCTCTTTTAGACCTGGCGGGTCGAAGAAGAGCTCGAGGCCAAACAGTGCCGAGAATGTGACCGTTTGGCTTTATGCTTCAGCGGGACCACCCATCCCCCGGCATTGGACTGACCGTTGTCAGCCCCCTTCCGGAGAAGGTGGCGGACGGACCCAGCCCAACTGGCTGAACAGCTTTCATACAAAGTCTCCCTACGTCACCTGACCTGCTCATGGTCGACTCCGCCAGAGTAGGCTGAGACTTCTTTATCGATTTTATTAAAAATAAAAATAACTTAAGCGATACTGTATCGAGATAATACTACAAAATATAAAAACTGAAAACTATGCTGCTAGTTTGAAGTTTGACTCAGACAGGCGGCGTCATCACTGAGCGCTTACGGCCGGCGGAAAAAAGAACTGAGGCGGTTGGGGAGTCGGCCGACGAGATAGTCATTGCCGCCAAGCCTGTGGGCTCATGGCGCCATTCTCGCGGCGCCATCTCTGGCGCCGATTCCCCAGCAAAAGTTTGCTCCCGATGTGTCCTAGTGCCTCGCGCAGATCCCAATAGTGTGAATGAGTGGTGGAGACTTATGTCCAGGAAGATATACACCTTTGCTGGGCAGTACCAAACCAGACATGCTCTTCTGTTGTGCTGGACACCAAGAGAAACACACTTCTGTATTGAAGGACCCCAGAGAGACATGCACTTCTGTTGAGCAGGGCACCAGAAGGATACATACTTCTGTTGTGCAGGACCCCAGAAAGAGACACACCTCTGTTGTGTAGGTCAACAGGGCACACATTTCTGCTGTGCAGGACAATAGTAAAATGTACAGTTTTGTTGAGCAAGATCCCATAGAGAAACAAATCTGTTGTGCAAGAACCTCAAAGATGCATACATCTGTTGTACAGCACCCCAAAAGGCACACACACATCTATTGCAGGATCCCAGAGATATAAACACATCTGTTGTGCGGGTCCTCGAGATGTAAATACATCTGCTGCACAAGAACCCAGGGCCATACACAGATTTACCATGCAGGACCCCAGAAATGTACATACATCAGTTGTGCAGAACTCAAGTCGTACACAGATATGTTGTGCAGGACCCTAGAAATGTGCACATATCTGTTGTGCAGGACCCTGAGATGTACACACACATCTGTTGTGCAGGACCCCAGAGCTGTACAACCATTGGTTGTGCAGGACCCCAAAGAGGCATACACTTGTGCAGGATTTCTACTGGCAACTGTATGAATCTTCCTCTCCTTTTCTGTTTTTAGCAACCTAGAAATGCTGCTCCTAGTACAGGCAGAAAATGAAGAGATTGGCGGCTCGCTCTACTGTCGATGATGGCAATTCGAATTATGCAATTGAATGGAATGACAGCAGGGGAAGTGTTTCTGACAGGGGCTTGCTTCGGATCATACAGACCCTGCCACGGGAAATCTAAGCGCCTCATATTATATCCATAACGATGCAAATGAGAAGCCACTGTATTTGCCCAGTGAAGACTGAAGAAAAGGGGGAGGGAAAGAGAATGTTTTGCTGCAGCAGACAGCCTTAAAACTGAAGCTGAAGGGACAAGAGTTTGCTAGTAAAAGAGGTGGTGTCCAGAGTCCCAAATCCTGTTAGAAAGGAAACTTATGTCTGCTGTTGAGGCAGAAAGGCAGTTACATGTGGCAGACAGTGTTAATAGCACTCAGGATCTCTTCTACAACATCAACAGTTGAGCACGATTAAATGGTACTACCAACTGAGATTTTAGAAGACTTGCACTGTTTTGTTTGTAATTTCTGTTTATGTTTCTATACTTCTAGAAGGTCCATCTGACCCATTATAAATTACTAACGTGATTTCAACCAATTAGCATGCTGAGTCACTGCATCTCTTATCTTGTGTACAGTGTGCTCTCATACAGGAGCCTTAGAAGGGAGTGCCAAAGTAGACTCAACTTATAAAGCACTTGACATAAAACAGTGATTTATAAGGTAATAAGGCTCAACGGGTGGCTCCTGTGGTACATGAGAATCTTTTCATGAAGTTTGGGCAGACAGAACCACTTAGTTTTGCTTCACGGTCATTTAGCCCCAAACATCATGCTTGGACACTGTATATCTCCGAGACACCTCTGAGTGAGACCCTATAACTGATATTCTCAGGCCACCTCCCAGCCCTGCAGACCCTCGTCTCTGACCCAGAGTGATTCGCTGGGTGGGGGCTGCATCCAATTATCATCGCCCAGGTCATGGGGGTGCCATGGGGCCAGGGATTACCCACATTTGTCATACAACCCCTTGTTAATTACACCTGGAGGAAGGAGATTACAATCGCAAAACATTTGACACTGACAAATCAAGAACAATTTGACAAATAATTCAGCTGCACTAGGACTGAGGCTTTATAGTGTATGTGCATGGTTTCAAAGCTGCACAGAAACTAATTTACATACACTTGTTCTCCTTGCATCCGTTATGGATCCTACACTGCTCTTCCTGCAGGCTGCCTCTTTGGTGCATTACCTGCCAGTGTACAAAATGCCCAGTTTCCTTGGGGCTGATGTTGTACTTGGCTGAGACACTGATTGCTCTACACTGTGGAGGCCCAAAGGGTGAAACATGTCTTGTAAGTCCTTCCCAGCCTACACAGGATCAAATGCAAGCCTGTTTATTTTTTTTTTAATTTTGTCCGTCTGGCTCCCTATTGGTCTGCCATCCCTACCACCGCACCCCATTTCCTGGGTTTACCCTGCTGCCATACGGACTGCCCCGGGTGTCTCCCCAGGCAGGGCCGTCCAGGACCCACCCTTTGCTAACTCCCCAAACTGTGGCGTGTACTGATCTGGTGGCAGAGTGCCTCGGTCAGCTGCGTGGGGTTGGTGGGGAGGCGGACATCCTCCATGCCTCAGCAGGTGTTTTCCTCATTAATGGTAGATATGGCATGCAATGACATGAGGTGCGACGTCTGGCACACCTCCCGGAAGCTGCAAGCCTCAGTCCTGGTACCCAGCACTGGACCTACCCACTTCCCCCTGGAGGAAAGCAGTCCATTGGACATCGATCCTCCTCCCGGATGGCCCTCTGACTCCCTGGGCTTGCATCCAAACCCAGGTTGTCAATGTCATAGGTGGAAATCTAACCACTGCACTGGCCCTGTGCCAGCCTGTTCAAAGGTGCAGTCTATTCTGGACAAGCCTTGTCAGCTTGCTTTGCACAAGAATTTGCAGACCCATGATATCTTGCACTGTGATTGAGGCGTTAGGTGTGTTGTGAAGAGATGCACAGAAACCAAATGAAATAGATGTACCAGATATTACAAAATGCAGTCTTCATTTAAGAACCCATTTTAGCATTATTTAAATTTTTGTAATTAATTTTCCCCTTCACACTGGTGCCAGCTCCCTTCTGAAAATCAGCACCCTCACCCTCCAGAACCCACCACTTAATCTCCACCCACCCCAAGGGGCCTCATTTTACACCAGGATGGGGTACAGGGTGGGGATACACCCAAACACTCCAAGTCTCGGCACTGGAGACCGCTTCAGACATACCAGCATCCCAGGAAGCCAGCACCAGGGCCATTTTCCTTGTTCTGGCTTTTTGCATCTTCGAGCCCTGGAAGGTGTCATCCTGTGAAAAGGATCAATGCATATACTCTGGCAACCTTGCGGAGTGGTGTTCATTGACCTCTCCAAGGCCTTGACACTGTCTGTCATCTCCTCTTGCTTGACTCTCTCCTCCAAATTGGCTTCTCTGCTGGTCCCTTGCCTGGTTTTCTAGCTACCTCTCAGCTAGATCCCAGTGTGTAAAAATCAATGAGACCTTGTCCAACACCTGATTGGTCCACTCTGGGTCCCCAGAGCTCCATCCTGGGACCCTTCACTTTCAGCCTATACCTTAACACTCCCCACCTCCTGTACTGGCAAAATTCTTCTCTATGTGGGACAGTGCAGTCTCCTTGCCTCACACCCAAATCCTTCCTACCTCAGGTCTCTCTCAACACACCTTCCACCAAGCTGAAAGTCTGTTCACTGATCATAGACTAGTCATTAATCTACAGAAAATCAAGGCAATGCTTTTCAAGCACTACCAGAGCAAGGCCAGAAATGCCCCTCTCATGATTCTCCCAAGTTACTCTGCACCCCCAAGCAAGTGACCACCTACAAATATTTAGGCATCACCTGACGACACACCCTCACCTTTCACGCCCACATCAATGCCCTCTCTACTGCCACTAACCAACAGATCGGCCTCCTATACCACCACAGAGCCTGCCTTCCCAATGATGCCCTCCGGCTGGTCATCACCTCTTCTGTCCTGTCCCTAGTGGATTATGGCCTGCCTATCTACGCAGCAGCTGACAATGTGCACTCACTAAAATCCAGCTCTCCATCAATAAGAGCTGTAGGCTCCTGACTGGAGCTCCCAAGCTGACTCACACATGCCTGGTCTACTCCCGCCAATCTACTCAACCTTGAGAGAGACTCCACTATCAGACCTGCCTACTAGCCAAGAAGCTGCTCCCGGGCTCTCTCCCCTGGGGTGTCAGTCTCCCTTCAGCAAGCCACCCCTACCGTCCCCACCGTAGACTCGGGTAAGGCCACCCTTCTGGTGCCCAGAACCAGGACCTCCCTAGCTCAGAGGTCTTTCTGCTACAGAGCCCCTCCGAGTTCAACTCAGTTCCAGTCAACATCACCACCATTCCCAAAATTGGTCCATTTAAGACCGCCCTTCAGAAACACCTTTTAGTGCTCGCTGCTGTAAATGTAATTGACCGGGGCCCCCGGACTCTCCTGTGGGACCTACCTACCTAGCTACTCCAGACTTTGACAATGTCCCCGGACAGCCTACTCCTACCTCCCTCCACTCTCCAACTCCTCTCCAGTATTATATACCGCTAATCCCACAGGACACTTGTTCTATATCCCACTTTCAGCTGACTTGTCTTTCCAAGGCCCATGCCTTGGCGCTATTACAGCCTAGCTGTTCCAGCACTATATATCATTATTTAATACTCAACTTATACTGCTTTTGTATGACCGGGTGTCTCCTTGTAACTCCTGTGTAACCTTTGTATCCATTACTGTATTTGTACTATGTACCAATGTTTGTACCCTGAACTGTTTAACAGTTTGTCCTCTCTGTGATGAAGTGTTTTGTAAACAGTCTCTGACTCAAAGGTTGTAAATCAATATGTACAAATAAATAAATAAAATAAATATCGTATGCACTGTGTGCACAGCACAGATCCCCAGCCGACATCTTCTCCATGTGCACAGCGTGGGTTCCCAGCAGTGTGCACAGCATGGGTTCCCAGCTGACGTCTTCCTCCTCCTCCTCCCACTCAGTGCACTCAGCTGCACTGCCAACTGTGGTCACCCAGGAGACAGTATCGAACAAGGATGGCATCCCTCCTGGAGGAAACAGTCCTCTGGGACTCTCAGTCCTCTCTCCCCAGCTGCCCCCAATATAGTTGGCCCTCATTTCAGCACTGTTTATAATGTGTTGCAGGATACCACAGTGAGACATGAGAGTAAATTTATTATGGGTTCACTTTGATTTTTACAAATAACTGATAGTACTGATAATTAGGAATTAGATAGTATTAAAGCAGCAGTGCAATGAAAATGTTTTTCCAAAAAGTTAATTTCAGCTACAATTTATAAAAATATTTGCTTACTAGTTAAATCTGCTTTTCTATACATCTCCTATGTTGGCACACTGAGTTTTTATTTTTTCGGTCCTAACACTTGCCAGGTCTACATTGCTATTTCTAAGCCACATGTGGTAACTATCTTTTTCCTTGAGAAAAATAAACATTTATAAAATACTTACATTTTGGTGGGACTAGAAACTTTACCATCAAATAAAACTCTAAGATGCCTGAAATCTTTTATAATAAAAAGGTAGGTCAACTATTTTGCCCAATGTCACTGCACTGCTGCTTTAAATTCAAAACAAACAAGTTACTACAACACATGCTATCCAGATATGTGATGCTACTAGCCACAGATACACAGTGAAATTTCAAATTTGGGAGGCAGTATAGTGCAGTGGTCTAAGGCTCTGAGCTGCAAATCTGGTGACATCCAGCAGACCAGACCTGGGTTTGAATCCCACAGCTTCCACTTGCATACTGTGTGGCCCTGAGCAAGTCACTTAACCTCCTTGTGCTCCCAGGTCGCTCCTGTAAAAGCTTCCAGCTTAGTGTGCTATACCTGGTTAAACAACTAAAAAAAAAAATAAAAATAACTGCTGATAAAATCTGATTTTAAGTTAGCCTTCTTGAGGCTCAGGCTAATAGCAAACCTTTGAAAAGGACCCTCCCTTATTTTCAAAAGGTTTGTCTTGGAACTTTGTAGGGTTGTACCTCGTAAGTGATGGGTAGACTGTTGGCAGAAGCAAGTTGCTCCGATCAGGCAGTTGCTGCATGATAATGATGGCGTATATCACATTGCTGTGAGTACCCATACACTTCACTCCAGCCTCTTCCTTTCCCAGCAAAAGTGAATATAGGCAAAAGCGCGAAGCACTGCATACCAAGGGGTGAAATACCAAACTAAAAAGCAAACTTGTTCAGTGTGTTATAATACAACCTAACAGTTTATTTCATAAATAGTCCAAAAGATCATACAGAATCAAAGATGACAGCACTGTCCACCTCAGGCACAAAAATGCCATCAAAAATCCATTCCTCCTTCACCTCTCCACATCAGATCTTTCCATTCAGTCAGAAAAGATACTGTAAATGCCAGAGCTACAAAAGTTATACTTTTTTTCAGATTTTATTTTAATAATCCAATTTATTTGAACAGGACTTTATACATCAGTGCTTATCAGAAGTGGACAGATAAATGAGGAATTAGCTACATACACACAATGCTGTATAAAATAACACAAAAGGACAGAATAGTAAGAGTAATGTTTGATTGCCTTTCACCACTGTTCTGCTCAAATCTGGTTCACCACCCACCCACACCTTTATTTCATAGAACTTAGTGCCAAACCGGTCCTGGGGTTATCCAAACACATTAGGGTGCAAGAACGCCGTTTCTGGAACTTCCTAAAGTGTCGGAAAACTATTGCACACAGAAGGGCTCCAGTTGCTTTCAGGCACAATCCTGACTCACAGCACGTCTTACACTGGTGTGTCACCACAGCCCACTGGACACTTTTATTAGAAAGTATATATATATATATATATATAGGATAGTGGATGAGTAATAGTTAACAACAGGGCTATTCTTTCCACCCCGAGTTGGTACTATGATGACAGATTACCTCGGGCGCGGCTCGAGGTAATCCGTCATCACACTACCAGGAGGTGAAAGAACAGCCCTGCCGTTAAATGTTACGCATCCACTGTTCTTTTATAGTGTATTGTGGAGCGTCCCCGGAAAAACAAAAATTACCACGTCTTTCTTTTTCAAATCATTTTACTGAGAATTAGTGTGTACTGTCAGATTGCTGCTCGGGGACACAGTAATGTGATGTATCCGACGCAGCAGAAGCGAAAGGTCGTTCTGCTGTCCCGCGGACGCTATTTTTTGTTCTGCTGCACCGCGGCATCACTAGTGCAGCAGAACAACATTCTGAGGGATGGATTCGATGACCAATGATGTTCCACAATACACTATAAAATGAAAGCTTGATTCTTATTAATCTCTGGCTATGCTGTCAAGTCTTCCTAGAAGCGTGATTCACACCATCGCATCATACTTACAGCAAACTAGCATGTCTTTTTCTCTCTCTAACCCAAAAGGCAGACTGTTTAACTTACATCTGAGAATCATTGTAATCATTGAAAGATTTGATATTTTTGAAACCTGGGATCTGGAAAAACATGCAAGTGCTCATTCGGGAGCTACAGCTTATGCCCCAGGGTGTCAAATTCTTGCCTGCCCCAAGCCAGCCTCAAGTACAGAGTGCAGCTTTTACTCCAGATGAGTTAATTCAATCAAATATACCATAAGAATTTAAGTCTTTTACAAAAAGCCTGGAATGGCCATTTTACCCTTTTCTGAATCGGCAACCAAGGAGGAGGGATGTTGTACAAGCTGAGGACAGCACTTTCCATACTGCAGCCACTCAGTATGACATGCGCTACAATTTTCAGGGGTCTGTAAACAAGTTTGAGGCTGAATTATGGAGCTCCTGGATTATCAAAGTGAAAGAATATAGAATGCGCTCTTGAAGTGTAACTGGATGCTTAACTCCACCCATCTGGACTCTTGACTAGCGAGTTGGCTAACCAGTCTTGTCCTCCAGCTGGCTTCTACCACACAGTACAAACCCACTGAAATCTTAAAGAGTATTAGCAGTTTCATTTTTTTATCACACACTATTATATATATATATATATAGATAGACACACACATATGTACTGTATATATGTATGTGTATAATATATATATGTGTGTGTCTATATATATATATATATATATATATAAATATATATATATATATAAATATATATATATATATATGTAAACTGGTTTAATGTTATTTCCTACAGTTTCTTATAACAGTAGTTCCAGGCGATATCATCACATAATATACCTGGACTCTTCAGCTTAGGATTGCCAGCAGTGTCTAGACCCATCATCTGGCAGTAGCATCTATCGCATCAGGGAATACTGCTTAATCAACTTCTCCTAATTTAAGGAAATACCCTTTTAATTATAGTTCTCTCCTGCCATGTAGTTATTTCTGACTAGCAGATGAGAAGTCACCGGAACAGCTTACAGTGCAAATCACAATGATGTCACCAGGCGTCTCACCACCGAACTCCTCTGCTGGCTGGCAGCCTCCATGATTTCAATGCCCTGCAGGATTATTTTTTGCCTACCCGCTCACCGAACGGGATTCTGAAAGATTGGTTATTTACATTACATGATCAGCACTATAGTCCTCTAGTTGAAAACAAAGCAAAACCTCACAGTAATGGATTTGCTAACATTTTTGTTTAGGATTTGCAACCCAGAGTGCATTTAGGGTGGTTTCCCTCCCTGCTTCCCAAGCAACTTATTAGTATTATTTATTTTTTTTTTTTTTATGTTTGCTCTTCAGTGAGGTAATACTGCTAACCAAATGAGTAGAGTACAGTCCCTATTGCCCAAAAGTTGCACAGTACACAGCACTCACAGCATTTACAGTATCCACTATAACAGCCTGCAAAGCATGTTGGTACTGTAATTCCCAGACCAATTAGCACCTCTTTCATTGGCAGAAAACAAGATGCTTTAATTAGGGTAGAAATGCAGGTTTAACAAGCCCCTAACACCTCAGAGGAAATTCCGAAAAAATATTTTAAAACATATTTCAGCTTATATTTCATATACTTAACATCCTGGTTTTTTTTATTTTATTTATCCATTTATTTAGTTATTTGTTGGCTGGGACAGGAGGGCTAAACAATACTGCATATGGGAAGGAATACAGATGCAAAGCAACTGAAATGACAGATTAAGCTGTCAGAGGTATTTTAGTGAATGGGGAAATTTGACCAGGGCATTGGGGAAACTTCCCTATCCTTCTTGAGAAATGCCATGGGATCGCTGGCGTCCACCTAAATAACCACAAGAAATGGCAGACAGAGACCGTCCGGTGACACTGAGGGTTGAGGCGCTGGACACCACCCTCACGCCACGCCAGCAACCTGGGTTCGGGATTAACCTTGGGTGGTTGGGTGCCGGACAGGGGATGGAGCAGGATCAAGCAGCCTAATGGCAGCTCTCCACTCCTGGGGTGGTTGTGCCCCCCATAGTTCCACTGCCACTGGGTGGAGGTCAGGTGGCAGCGCCAGGCAGGAGGGGCAGTAAGTTGGGAGGCGCCTTGGAATCGCGGCGCGCATGTGTCTCCACATGCACACATGCACGCCCAGGAAGGGGTGGACAAAATGGGAAAAACACTGGCTAAAACATAATAGAAAAAGGAACAACAGACAGGACCTTTGGGTTCAACTTTTCAACTGAAGGACAGCATACTCCGACAGTACAGTGGCCCTTAATACTGCACTTGGGGCCAATATTTTATGGTATGAGCCCATGCCCTTGAGTGGGAATAGAGCAGCACAGCCTTCTGGCCCACAGGGGGCATGCTACCAACTAAGCCATGCAGACACCTACTAGATACCTAGCTTTTCTTTAGAGCTAGTGTCTGGATGACTGTTCCCCCTGAATTCCTCTACTCAGGCTGCTTGTCTACACCTGGCATCATAATCCTTTGGTGGTGACATCATAATTGTCTCCACAGCACCAGACTGTCATGTCACAGACTGAAGGTTGTAATGTCAGATGCATACATGCAGTTGGAGATTTTTATGTTAGTGTTAATTATTTTATTAAGCAATAAAGCAAGACCAGGGTTCTGTCAATGACCCTCCAGGGGTGTAATGTGGCATGAGGCATAGCCGAGTACTACATGCCGCTAGAAAGTGTTTAACTGAACATGAGCAAGTAAAAGAGCCTTATATGCTATTATAAAAATGGGTATTTGAAAATAGAGATTTATCAGGTTTAGGATTTAGTTAGATTCTAGATACATGTCTACATAAGATCAGCACGGGCTTAATAGAATGTTTACAGCCAATCAGGACGCCTAGTTTACCAACCCTTTTATAATGAAAATGTCACACTAAATACCGAGAATGTAAATGAAGAGGCTGGAGTAGGTCTAAAATGTTGTTTTCCCAAAGTGTCCCTTGTGATGTCTGACTTTTTCAGTTAGCTTTTACTTGACATTGCAAATCTCTCCATCCTGGCGGGGAATCTATATTGATTAAAAAAAAGGTTAAGGATTTTGTATTTTATTCATACTCTAGTTTCTAGTGTGCTGCTTAACAAACAGCTTTGGCAGGATCATCCTCAAACAATCATTATTATTATATAAAATATATACCAAATTATACAACGTGGTCAGACAGCTTCAGTGACATATTATTAGCCATTTCAATTAGCAGTATTTCATAGAGACAAAAACAATTTTTAACAGAGAAGCTGTCTTCGACATCTGATGACAATATGCTACGACTCAGATTTCCATTGTTTTTTAATGAACTGCATTAACAAAAATCTATGCTCACTAAACCCACAGCACATTTTCAATGTTACAGTTGAGACATCTGATTTAAAAAAAAAAAAAAGAAAAGGTATCCCTCCCCAATCCCCAAATCCACTCAGTGTGGTGGAGGCATGACAACAAAAACCTGCTGGGCTAGTGCAATGAAAAAAAGCCCCACAAGAAAACATCTATCAAACCCATAAAATTTAATTAGGCTTTCTCATTTCACCTTCTCTTCCTAATAAGAGAGTGACAGGCGTAGAGTAAGCAGGTTGCACGGTTTCTTAAACAGCAGCTGACACCTTCAGGAGAACTTTAACAAAACGTGACATTTAGACACAATTTAGCTTGTAGTTCACATTAGTTTTGTATTCCTCCTCTCCATTATTTATTATTGAAGTCATTTGCATACAAACAGGATCTTTGCTCCTGAAGAGTCCATCTATTCCTGTTGCCTTCTCCCTACCTGAGGTCATAACGCACTGCATGTGACATCACAGTTACTCCCATGGCAACCGACTGTGATGTCACAACACAGGATATGACTTGAAGTAGGGAGTAAGCTACAGAGGCAGATGAACTCTAAAGGATAACCATCATGTATTCATACAGATTTACTCTAATAAATAACAGGAAGAGAAATATGTAAAATATGAGGTGCAAGCTGAATTGTACCTAATTATTATGTTTTTCAATGTTTTCTCCGAGGTATCAGTAGCTCTTTAACGTCACATGCATCTTCTCCACACCAAAGTTGTGAAGAAAAGAAAACAGAAAGAAAGAAAGACAGCTGCCTGGAAACCAGAAACACACTTTACTGTGCCTTGATGAAAGTTTGAAAGGTTTGAACTGTGGAATTTGACAAAGTTCTTTAAATAGGAGAAGTAAGGCCACAAAGGTAGAATTTTAAACTAAAGGCAAGCAAAGAAGCCTATCACCCCACCCCAAAAGAAGCCTACCAACCACCCCATGAAAAATGAAAGTATACGACTTACCCATACAGTAATTGTTGCTTTTCCTGAATATCTTCTCCACAGACTACCACTTGTGGTCTTAGCTGGAGGTGCTAAGAATGGGTCTACTAGGGGCACAATTTACAATTAGTGGGGAAGATTCAAAAGGGAAATGAGAAGGCACTTTTTCACAGAAAGAGTGGTGTCCAAGTGGAACAAACTGCTGGAGGAGGTGGTATCATCAAAAATAGTGACCAGCTTTAAAAGGGGTTGGGACAGAGTGAAAGGAGAGTCATAACAGATGGGAAGAAGGGGCGGGGAGGGAGGATGAGAGGGTAGGGAGCAGCTCCAGTAAATTTGTCTGAGAGCTGCACACTGAGCAGACTAGATAGACCGAAATGGCCTGTTTCTGCTGGCATTTTGCATGTTCGTTTAAGCAGTGGCTCACTACCTACAATGTCAACTTAGTGACTAAGAAGGGTGTGCAGTGATCTCATTGGGCACTATGATATCAGTTAAGATTGGGTGAAATACACTGGCCTGTTTCAAGGGCAGCAAATTGACCATCCTCCATTTTGGGGACAGCTGCTACAGCAACAGGCCTCTTTCCAAACAATGTCTGATAGGGTTTCAAAAGGAATAAAAATGTTCAGAAAATGGCATGTTTAACCCTTGCAGGGCCATGGACTGATATATCAGTCCAAAATTCCTATACGTTCTAATTCTGCCAGCAGCCTAAGGGTTAAGAACTCCAGCTGGAGGTGCCTAGCCTGGTCAATGGCTACTAGCTCAAAAACAATGAGAAAACAATGCTAAGTGCACATTTCTGAGCAGAGCAGCAAGGTGCTCCTGAGAGACAGGCGCAGGAAATGGGATGCAGCCTCAGAAGGACAGAAAGAGCTCTCATCCTCACCTCTGAGAAGACAAGGTCAGGATCCGATTAATCCTCCCAGCACCTCCCTCAAACGGGAGCTGAGAGAGGCTGGGTCTAAAGCAGGACAGCACAATGCATAGTTGTGGCAATACCAGACCCGGTCCAGAGGGTCTAGAAATAGAGCTGTCAGAAGCAACGCAGTCGGTGCTGTGACCAGCACTGGGCCATCCAACACTGTCAACCCTGTCGACACCATATGCACCACCACACACAGCAGTTTCCAGCCTCAAAGGGCACAAATCTGCTACCAAAAACAGCACCATGCATGGTGTTGACAACCCAACCGGCATCAAAGTGACTGGCATCAGCACTGTGGCTGTCCACGTCCAATGATAGGGCGAAGATAACACCACTAGTGGGACAGATGTTGGCAGCTCCAGAAGCAGTCCAGAGATCGGCCTTGCCAATGAGACATCTACCGGGCCCAGCAGTACTACCAACGATGCCAGTCCCACCAGTCCAGAAGGGCTAGGTGACAGCACCATCAGCGGTGCTACCTAAACCAGACATTGCACCCGCCACTCCAAAGAGCTGCCTGCAGGAAGAACTGCTCACCAGAGCCCTGCACAGCAGGAGGCCCTGGAGCAGACACTCTGAAATCCTATGCCCTGAAATCCCCAGTGTCGTCAGAGATGGTGATGGGAACCCCTGGCCTAGCCACATTCGACTGCCTCACAGTAGAACCACTATAGGCGACCTCAACCAGTGCCATTTCTGCCTTGTCCAAGAGGAGAAAGAAGAAGGCCAAGGCCGAGTGGTGTATATCTCAACGCTATGCATGAATGGAATTTGGACTGCTTTTTGTTCATGCATCTGGGAGGACTGTCACCCCTCCCAGGCACCAGATTGCCCACAGTGAGAGCACCCACCCTAGAGAAGTGCTGACCGGACACAACCCTGTTGCCATGGCAGCAACCACTGAAGAATTCGAGGTCATCGACTGCTGCGGCAGGGCTTAGAGAAATCCTACCATAGTTATGGAGAAAAATACTAAACTGACTGAAAATAACAAACTCTGAGTTAAACACTAAAACTTAAGAGAACTGAACACTGTTGTACAGACATGAAGTTCTGTCTTGCCAGAGCGGTGACAGGGAAAAGGAACTGAGGCAGTTGGGTGCTTATGCCACTGTAGGCTAGCATGCAAGTGCAGTGTCAAGTTAGTGTCGTGCATGTGGTGCGTGCAGTGGCTCCAGCCCTCTGAAATGTTCTGGCTCCCACAGGGTCACAGTGCCTCTAGCTAAGACCCACAAGTGGGAATCTATAGATAAAACTGATTCTGAGAAGATCTGTTGTGGAATTTCTCAGTTAGTGCCAGTCACTGGGGTCACATAATCTACTGGTTTTGCAACTGCTTAAACTGCATGAGGTTCTCAGTCAAAAAGCCTTACTTTACCCGACCCATCGGCACAGCGGTGAACTACTCTTCCCACACGACAATCCATGTTAGGGAACAAGTCTGGGTCATCAGGGACCAGACGGGGAGGAAGGACTCTGCATCCTGCTGCGAGACTGCCACAGGGCAGAGACCAAGTGACAGCTCATATGCATGCACTAGAAGGAAGGGCTACTGACAGATGCCAGAGTGAATGACAGCGCAGCATCACTGCACATCGGCACCCTGGGAGGAAAACCAGAGAAAAATACCCTGGGGCGTAGCCATCACAGTGACGTGGAAGGGATCAGTCTACCAAACACACGGAGCTCAGATACAATTCCCTTCTCTCCCTTAAACGCGGACAAGGGAAATTAGTATTGTTGTGCCAGGTGACTTCCTATGAGGTTAGGTCTCCTGCCTACTGATTTCATTAACAGCTAACTTTTTTTCTGCAGGATACAGGGTTTTTGAAAGGTAAAATGAGGGACATCTCAACTAGTGTGGGACAGCTGGGGTTATGGCCGAGTTCTGATTCCTACTCTTCAGGTCAGGTGGCTTGAGAAGGAGAACCCATAAATGCAGCAGAGTTCCAGATACCAACCAACTGTACTCTGCTGAAGTCAGTTGCCCTTACTTGTCTGTGGGTGGAGGGAGGGTGAGAGCGGCCAGAGATAGAGTGAGGCAGTAAGTCAGTACATGCTTTTGGAGCTATAGCCAGGAATGACAGGGCACTGCTGTGAGGAAACTCACATGGGTGTTCCACCTTCCTGCCACCAGAAGGTACTATGGACAACAGTACAAGAGCGACAAAGGGGCATCTGAGGGCTCCTAGAACAAAATGTGGGAACTGCAGGCGGTAAAAGAGTAACAACCTGGCAAGTTAGGCCTTGAAACAATTACCTATGCGCAGGCTTTCCGAAACACCAGGGAGAAAGTGTATGGTGCCAACAGTTTTTATATTCCAACAACCCAAATGTAAATGAATTCTTTACTTTGACGATTCTACCGCATGACAGTACTTCTCCTAGATAAAACTGTTCTTCAGGAAAAACCCACACACTTTTTAATAATAATAACAAAAATAATAATAATCATAAAAGCATTAGCCATATTCAAGCACCAATACACTCCGGGGTGGGGGCTAGATGTATTGTTTTTCTTGAAACTCAATCACTCTTCTTTTGTGCAACCAGCACAGAAGAAAGGTAGAGGTGGCTGTGTAACCAAATGAAAACTAGTCTTTGGCTCAGCTAAAATAAACCACTGGGTTAAAATGGACAATAAAAAAACATGGATTAGGAACTCTGAGGCTCTCCTTCTGTGAGAGAGAAAGATGAGCAGGCTCTGAAGTGGGCTTAAGGATCACAGGTTCTGTCAAGCGAGCAAAGTAAGCAAGTTAAAAAAAAAATAAACTGAAACTCAAGATTGGAAATATTAAAACAAAAAGGAGCAGCAAATCGTGAAGTTCTTTTCTTTCTATGTCTTGATGGAGGCTGGAACTTTTCAGTGGAAAACAGGACTTGGTGGTGGGCAGACTGACTGAGAGCATTGAAAGCAAACAGCCCACTGGGCTTCCTGTTACTCAGTCAATACAACTGACTACTGAATCATCCCATAACCCCTTTGGGCTGCAAATGTATTCCTTCCATCACCTCCTGGTCACGGCTTCACTTACGTTTCAGTATTTCCCATCATGCAAGATTTACTGACTGCACGATTGTAAACTCAAAGATAGCCTATAATTTCTCAGCACAATGCAGCTCTTGCCCATGCAGTTTCCAAGCTGCCGGGAAAGTTCGGACACATCCCTTTGGCTTGGACAGGTCCAGTCCTGCAGGATGAAACCTCTGGGGAGATCCAGAGGGAAGCAGCGGCACTGAACTGGCTTAGATAGCTCCATTCCTTGTCTGATGTACCTAGACAGGTTGGGATTAGTGTTGCGCCCTGCAACTTCCTGCCTCTGGCACTATGCTGTTGTTTCAGAGGGTCTGGATTCAGTGTCGCTGTCACTCAGGATAGATCTGGTCGAATATTTTGGCTTGTATGTGGGTTCATCATCGTCCTGCTCCTCATCTGACTTGGAAAGGCTTATATGTTTCGGTATGATGGGGGCTGTGTTGTGAGACAAAGCAGGAGAAAACAAGTCAGGACTTCAGTTATGGTTACTTAAAAACAGCAGAAGTCAATCGAAACGTTCAAACTAAATCAAATTTGTTATGCTCAGCACCATGACAATAATAGATATCCTTTTAATTTTATTTCTAGTTACACTGTTAAAAGAAATAAAATGTCATTATATCTGTATATTTTATCGTTACTCCCTGTGAGTGCATTGGGAAATTTTGATGAACCTGAGTTAACTGGCAAGGCCTACTCCCTTATGTTTCTTTTTTTTCCATACAAGTTTTGTCCCTCTCCCCAGCCATCGCCTCAGAGATATACCCTTGAATCAGGGACATACCCTGTTCAGACGGTCACTCAGACTTGGGGAGGTGTTCCTTCCCAGTTTTCTCCCATGTTCCTTCCTCTAACCTGTGATGTAGGAAGTGCTTTTGTTGCTCTTGTATGCATATAGCATCCCTAGCACAAGAGTAAGCTCCTGGCCTGGCCGCAGAGGATGCTGTGGCGCTACAACCTACTGCCAACCCTCCCGAGTAAAGGTCCTCTGCCATGCGCCAGCTACCTCAGCCTAGTCTGCCACCTGATACGGCAAACCAGTGCTTCCTCACAAACTCGGGTTGCTTGCACTGCAGCATGTCTGCTGGGCATGTGGGGCAACCTACCTCTGGGGCTGTGGTGCAGCCAGCTCTCAGACCCGTCCCTGACCAGCCAGTCATCTACCAGAGCCCCCTTTCTGTGGTGGGGCCAAGAAGGCTGCCCTCCCCATCGATGGGAGACTCACATCCAGACAGCAGGATCCGGGCAATGGTGTGGGTCGGAGACATGCAGATGGGGATTCATTAAGCCTGCAGCCACTTCCTTCTTGTTTCTCTCTCACCTCCCAGATATCGGTTGCAGCCCTACAGGCCTGATGTACCACTGGCATTCCCTGGGAAAAGCAAGCTCCCGGCACAGGGTTGCCAGTATGACAGAAGTGGACGCCACTCCTTCCTGGGCTTGGAGTTCGGCCAAATGGCAACGTGTTCCTAGCCCCAAGCTGTACATTTGGCTCCCCAAGCTCATTCTTGAACTCAGGTCACCTGCATGGAAGCATGACACACTACTCATTGGGCCATCAGGTGACCTACTCTCTTTCAGTAATTCCTTCTAAGATGTCACTTGGAAGTCTTAACTCCTGGGTGGAGCCTATAGGAGTAGCAGTGAACTGTTAATATTTAGATCAATTAATAATAACCTTCAAGAATGTTATGATCTCCTGCTGGGCAATTATCAGTCCTGAAATTTAAAGACAACTGGTAGCAGGGCCTTCAATCAACGCTCTAACCCTGTGAAATGCACTGCCACCAGAAGTGCAAGCAAACTGTAGTGTATATCAATTTAACATTTTGTAAAATACATATTTCTTTTACTTAGCTTTTTTGAATATCCGATTATTTTGTCATGTATAAAGAGCCATAGTCCCTTATCACCCAAGCATGAAAATTTAGGCTGCTCCAAAGGCCCACTGGCAGCAAGTTCTGCTGCTGTGCAGAAATCTAGTGTTCAGGAGCAGACTCAATCATGGCGGCAGGCTGCAGGCAGCTGCCAGAGGGAAGGATACCTCAGCTGTTGAGTGCTGACAGTGGGTTCAGGAGTGCTGCAATCCCTGTGGGTGTGCCAGGGAGCTTGCACCTTCTGCAGGGGCATGCTGTAACATCAAGCCTGATAGGGCATGGTCCATACAGGGGAAGGAGGGGGCAACAAGGGGAGAAAAACATACGAAAAAATCTCCTGCCACCAATGATGTTGAACTCACCTGAACAGGGTATATCTCCCCAGGAAACAACAGGGAGCTATATAACTAATATTTTATTGTATCTTTAAGTCAAGATAACTGTGCAGAGAATTGCATCTTTAGTAATGCTTTCTTTAATCACTCGGCACAAAGATGATCATTTCTTAGCTGCAAAAGACATACATGCACTGACTACCGAACAGGTTAGAGGACGTGAAATCTAACAAAATTCCAAAGCTCTTTTTAGCTGAAGAGAAATGGAAATTACGTACCTACCGTAATTCTTGATCTACTTGAATGAGTCTCCACCGCTCATTCACACTGATGGGGCTATGCTGGAGGTGCTAGGACCAAGTGGAGCCAAAAAATCTTCAGGAGGGCGGCACCAGGTAGGGCTCCATGAAGCGGCACTGTGAGACTGGCTCGCGCCATATAGGCTACCTCAGCGTCGACCCTCTAACCCTCAGTACCTTTTTACCAAGGAGGTGCAGCATAAACTAGCTTAGTGAAACTAACCTATGTCAGACATAAGATAGTCCGAATGACCCATATAGGAAGGGTCAACACAACAGAGTCTTCACAGCCCAGCCATTGAGGAAGTGAAGACCAAAAACAGACAAGTGAGCTCAGGGGATGGAGGGTGGGTGTGTGAATGAATGGTGGAGACTTCGTCCAAGAAGATCAAGAATTACGGTGGTACATAATTTCCATATCTTCTTGGACATAAAGTCTCTTCCACTCATTACACAATAATGGGAGAGTGCCAGCTAAATAATCCCCAAGAAGGCGGCAGGAGAGAGGAGCTCACTCAGGACAGGAGTCCATTCAGGACTGTCCTGCCAAAGGACTGATGTTGTCTGGCATGGATATCCAAAGCATAGTGCTTCACAAAAGTGTGCAACGGAGCTCCAAGTAGCTGCACTGCAGATGTCTGCAATGGGCACGTTTCGTATTTCTGCCAGAGATGCTGTGACTGCTCTGGTAGAATGGGCTATACCCTGCCTCCCAGCTTAACCTGTGCCATGGAATAGCAGTGGTGAAGACAAGCCACTAGCCATGCCGAAATACATCTGATGGCAACAGGCTGACCAGCCGGGCCTTGTTGAATGATATAAAGAGTTGTTTTGACTTGTGGATCTCTAGTTCTGTCTCAGTAGAAATGCAAAACCTTTTAACATCCAGAGAATGTAGGAGTGCGCTCGCCCTCATTCTGGAAGTTTACAAAGTAAGTCGGAAGAACCAAGGGCTGGTTCATATGGAATTCCAAGACCACTTTGGGGAGAAATTTAGGATGAGTTCTGAGAACTACCTTATCCTTGTGAAATACTGTATAAGGAGGGCCTGTGACCAGGGCATGTATTTCAGACACTCTCTGCAAGAGGAGCAATGGCTACAGGAAGGCGGTCTTCCAGATCAGGAACTTCAGCTCACATGTTGCTAGAGGCTCGAAGGTTTACAGGTGAGCATGTCTAGCTACAAGGTTAATATCCCAAGCGGCTACCAGTCTCTGATCGGGTGGCCTAGTGTGAGTACACCTTTAAGGAACCTCTTAACAAGGGTAACTGAGCTATAGACATAGTGTATAGGCTCATGATAAGCTGAGATCACGAGAGATGGACCTTCACGGTTATACTGTAGCCCTGTATCAGACAGGTCTAGTAGATACCCAGGACTTTTTTGGTGGGCAAGAAAATGGATCCATGGAGGACTTTGCACACCAGATGGAGATTGCTTCCACTTCACCGTGTAAGTTTTCCTAGTAGCTGGCTTGTCGCTGCTAGGAGAATGTCTGAGACTCTGTGAGACATCAAATCTACCACTTCTATCTCCTCAGGAGCCATACATGGAGATGAAGGGATCTCAGGCTGGGATGGGCCACTGGGCCCTGGGTCAGAAAGGTCTGTATGAAATGGTTGTCTCAGTGGAATTTCTGATGATCTCTTGATCAATGGAAACCAAATCCGATAAGGCCAGAATGGGGAATGAGGATCATTCTGCCCCCATGCCTCCAACTTGAAGAGCACTCTCTGAATTAAGGAAGAGGAGGAAATCGTACAGAGAAAGCATCTTGTCCACCGCAGTCTGAATGCATCCTGATAGAAACACCAGGTTCTGAATTTCTAGAGAGCTGAACAGAGGCAGTTTTGCATTGTGTGGGGATGCAAAAGGTCCAGTCCAGTGTGCCCGCTCTCTGAAGAGCGATTGCATGACGTTCACGTTGAGAGACCATCTGTGAGGATCCATCTCTGTTCTGAGGCAATCTGCTAGATCGTTCTGGGCTCCCACAAGGTAGGCTGTTTGAATCAGGGCTTTGTGCTCTAGGCACCATTCCCACACTCACTGCTTCCCTGCACAGGGATAGAGTGCCTTACCTGCTTGTTGGTGTAGTACATCACCGCTTTGTTGTCTGTCTGAAGGAGAATTATTTGCGACAGAGAATGTCCTTCAGGTCTTGGACAGTGTACAGGACAGTTCTTATTTCCAGGACATTTATGTGGAGTTGAGATCGTCCCGACTCCATAGACCATGGGTGTGGAGATCTTGACAGTGAGCTCCTATCCCCATCCAAGTAGAGAAGCATCTGCGGTGATAGTGATCTGTGTCTCCAGTGGAGCAAGAGAAAGCCTTTCAGAAGGTTGTCCTCTTGAGTCCACCAGGTGAGTGACCAGCTTTACAGGTTCTGTTACGTTGATGTGAAAGGACTGGGGATATGTGGTCGGAGACCACTGTATACTGAGCATCCACTGAGTGGCCCTCAGTGAAGAGCCAAGGGCACTGTGAACACTGATGACGCCATGAGACCCAGCATCCGCTGCATTGAGAGAGCTGGACTGAGTCGTTCTCTTTGAAGAGCGAGCCTTCTGGAGGATATCGTTCCTCCTGTCCTCTGGGCTGAAGGCACTTGCAATGGAGGTATCCAGGAGGCTCTATAAAGAGGAGTTGCTGGGAGGGCTGTAGCTGTGATTTTTCCAGATTCAACAGAACACCCATAGATGTGAGGAACTAGGAAGCTGTGGACACTGCTTCATGTGTCCCTGTCTGAAGGAGTTTGCTAGGAGCGATTGTCCAGATAAGGAAGACTTGAATTCCAAGTTTCCTCAGGTGTGCCACGAGAACTGCAAAGCACTTGTAAAAACTTGTAGCACCAAGGAAAGCCCAAAGGGTAGTACTCTGAATTGATAGTGCTGACCCAGGGCCACAAATCGAAGAGACTTGTGATGGCTTGGGTGCACAGGAACATGTTGGTAGGCATCCAGCATGTCTAGGGAGGCCAGCCAATCGTTTTGATGAATCAGAGGTAGAAGCGTACTGAGTGATATCATTTGAAGTTTTCCTTGAAGAGAAACTTGTTCAACTTCCTTAGCTCTAGAATAGGGTGCATGCCGCCTGTTTTCTTTGGAACCAGGAAGTAGTGGGAGTAGAAACCTGTGTTCCGCTGCTCCTGTGGAACTATGTCTACTGCCCTATTGTTCAGAAGTCCTTGAATCTTGGAAGCAAGGAGGTCTGACTGAGTAACAGAAAGTCTGGGCTGTCGTTTGGGTGGATGATCAGGAGGGGTATCTGAAAAATTCAGAGACTAGCCCTCACGAATTATCCTGACAAACCATTTGTCTGAAGTGACTGACTTCCACTGATCGTAAAACTGAGTCAGGCCCTTCGGACAGCTGAGAAGGGACCTGGACCGAACCTTCAGAGGGTGGCACTAGGCACTTTTGGACAATATGCCTTCTGCTGCATTTTCTTTGTGACTGAGGGCTTGATTTTGTGGAAGCCCCCTCTACCTTCATGAAAGGACTGTGTTTATGAAACTGTTAGCGGTTCCCACCCGTTAAGGGTAGGAGCACGGCCTGGCAGTTTTGATAGCGTCTTAGTTTTCTGTGTGGCCTCGAGTGCCAGCTCCACCACTGGGCCAGACAGATAAGCACCATCAAATGGTAAATTCACGACTCATTGCTGGACATCATTAATGAACCATGAATGGTGACAGGTGCATATCCTAGCTGCTGCTGCTCTAGAAGCAGTGTCATAGGTGTCCATAACAGCCTTAAGTTGCTGATTATTGGACTCAATACCTCTAGTGATAGTTTGGAGGGCTCTGCGGTAACGTCCGAATCCGGAAGAGCCTCCACAGTAGCTTTCAGCGAATGCCAGAGGGTACACTCATATTGTGAGAAATAGCCCTGGTAGCTAGTAATACACATACCTAGGGTAGATGGCGAAGACTCACTTCCCCAATGTGTCAATCTTCACGAGATTCTTTGTTCACTGGACAACCGTAGACTCCTGAGGAGGGCGGCCTTGTCATTTTCTGCCAGGACCACTATGGTATCAGCGAAGGCTTGAGAAGCCAGGATTGGTTGATCCTTGGGGGAGTGCACTTCCTGTCTATGGACTTAGCCATGGAAGGAAAAAGCGCCCAGATTGTCCCACACCATTTGTGAGAGAGTCTCGAAAGATGGTTGTACTGGAGGAGTCAATTCCACAGGGATCTCTGGGACATGCAGATATTAAGCAGAAAAAACTTCCTCGGATCTGCTTCCAAGTCGAGAGAGAGAGATCGAGAGAGAGAGAGAGATTTATATTCTTCAGTGAGACTTAAAAAGACCAAAGCTCCGCTGAAGAGAGGCTTACTTCCACTCTGAGAGATGAATCCTCATCAAAGTCGTCTCTAATCGCAGATCAGGATCAGGCTCAGTGTCATCTCCTACTAGCCCAGGAGGCATAGTATACAAAGGAAAGGGAAGAAAAAGAGCAGGGGAGGCTCCTCGATTTGGAGGTGAGAGTCCCAGATTCGAGGTGGTGCTGACCCAGCAACACTAGCACTGACCACAGCATCGTAGCGCGCCGCCAAGACTGAGTCAAAGCGGCACTACAATCAGAGCCGTGCCAGCTACCGGAGACCCCAACTCAACTCTTGTACCCAAGGATGAAGATCTGGAAAATGAGTAGGAGAAACGGTACTGTGCTGGCCCCTTTCGCCGCAGCCATGTGAGGAAATGCACAAGTGCACGGTGTTGATGGCACCGAGAAGGTGTCACGGACTAGCAGACCCAACCATCCTGCCCGCTGATTTGAAGCCCCTAGACCCAAAGGCCCAGGGACTGACTCGAGGCTCGGAAAGTCGGGACAACTGCTAAACCATTACTCCCATAAGAATGGTCCAATGATGAAACTGCTCATCGGAGGACCCCAGGGGCGGGGAGGGACTCACAGTCAAGGGTGCGGCCACTCAGAACAGACTGCAAGTGACCCAGATGGAGTTGAGTCGGCCTTCTGTCCCCTGTTACAGACGATCGTCGGCAGACATACCAGAGGGCAACCACAAGCTATACCATTTCTCCTTTGACTGGTGGGACGAAGAAGAGCTTGAGGCCGAGTGGTGCTGGGTTCTCGACGAAGATTGAGAACTGGCCCGTTTATTTTTGTGCTTTGGAGGACCACCCATCCTCCCGAGCTCCGGACTGCCTGTAGTCAAACCCCCAACCCCGGAGAAAGCGGAGGGACCAGGACCAGCCCTGCTGAAAACACAGCTTATGCGAGGTTCCTACAGCCACCAGCCCTGTTCATGGTCGACTTGTCGAAGGCAGGCTGAAGAGGACTTCTACGTTCTTCTTGAAGAAACAACGTGTGTTTTTTCACTAAAATAATAAGTAAATAAAACAGGTTACTCACTTGTAACAGTAGTTCTAGGAGTGGTATATGTTGTTCATCCACACTCTTTGGCATGTCCCTTTCCCTTTAAGGATCGCCGAAGTCTTGAGCTGGCTCCTTCCACCTACCTGGGTAGTATAACCCTCAGCTCGCCCCATGACACCAGATCTTAGCCTGCTAGAAGACAGGTGTTGGCGTCCACAGCAGCTGGAGAGGTGGTGGGTCTGTGTGAATGAGCAACACATACCACTCCTAGAACTACTGTTATCGGTGAGTAACCTGTTTTTCTAGGATAGTGGATATGTTGTTCATCCACACTCTTTGGCAGACTCTAGCAGTTCTCCAGAAGGAGGGAGGCAAGGCGCACACCTCCTACTTAGGAAACAAAGATTAGGGAACTGAGGCCCCAAAACCAGCATCCGCGTGACTCAAGGTCAATGTGGTAATGAGTAATGAAGGTGTTTGCTGACTTCCAGGTAGCAGCAGCAGATTTCCTGGATAGGGATGTCTCTGGAAGCAGCCACCCGATGCAGTGGTATGGCGGGTGAATGAGCTCTTATCCCACTGGGAGGTTCCATGCCCACCAACTCATAGCACAGACCTAAGCAAGATGAAATCCACCTTGCAACAGTCTGTTTGCTGCAGGTATGCCAGAAGCGGCTTCAGCGTGGGTGACAAACAGCTGGCGAACCTCTCCCAAATTTCTGCCGTCCTCTCCTTATAATAGGAGAGAGCGCGTCTCAGGTCCAAAGTATGGAGCCTGTACTCAGCCTCCAAGGTGTAATTAGGGTAGTATACTGGCAGAGTTAACACCTGGTTAAGGTGAAACTCTGATACCACCTTCGGAAGAAATTTTATGGGGCATAGGACAACCTTGTCCCTGTGGAAGACCAGATAGGGGAGTCCACCTGGAGCTCCCCTGTCCTTCTGGCAGATGTGATAGCCACCAGGAAGGCAGTCTTCCACAACAAATGTGACAACACACTTGTGCATTGGTTGAATGACTTGCCCATGAGCTTTGCCAGTACCAGCAGTAGATTCCAAGGAGATGGAGGGTCACGCACCGGAGGGGATATGTGATACAGGCTTTGAAACGCCGCCTGACCACTGTCTCCTGCGCTTAACGCTGGCTGACCGCCTGCACCGTAGGCAGAGATGGCTGCCAGGTGCACCCTAAGGGTCAATGACTGAAGACCCCTTTGGACAGAGACCAAGGTAGTCGAGAATGTTAGCCACTGGACAGGACAGAGGGTCCAGGCCCTTGCCCTGACACCAAATCAAAACCTTTTCCATTTGAAGGTGTAATATTTCCTGGTTGATTCCTTCCTGGATGCCTCCACCACGGTGAGGACATCCTTGGAAAGACCAAGACCTGGAACTCTTGCTGCTCAGAAACCAGGCTGTGAGGTGCAGGGATTGAAGTTCTGGATGGTATACCTTCCCTGATTGAAAGATATCAGGTCTGGGCATGCTGGAAGCCGCTCCAGAGTCTGCAGCTGAGGCTGAGGAGATCTGGATACCAGAACTGGCGCGGCCAATCTGGGGCTACCAGGATCACCTTCACTTTGTCCCTCCTCACCTTGAGAAGCACATTATGGATCAATGGAAATGGAGGGAAGGACGTGAGGAGGCTTGGGGTTCACGGCCTCAAGAAGGCATCCCCTGCAGAGGGGGGGCATGAAACAGCCTCAGTTTGGTGTTTTCCTGAGGCAAGCGGGTCCACCATCGGTTTGCCCCAATGGTAGAACAGGCTGTAAGCTACCTCTAGATGGAGAGACGACCGCCGGATGTCTCGCTTAAGCGGCTGAGAGTATCCGCCAGATGGTTCAAGGCTCCTGCCACATGGATAGCTAGGAGATCCACCTCCAAACTGCTGACGAGGGTCCAGATGCGGAGCACCTCTGCAAAGCAGATGGGAGTGCGTGCCACCCTGTTTGCTGTCGTAGTACATGGTCATGGTATTGTCCATCTGGACTTGAACCACTTGACCCCGGAGCTGAGGGCCGAGCTGACAGTGCCAGTCTGACTGCTCTGAGCTCCAACAGGTTGATGTGGTATTGGGACTCCTCGGGGTCCAGAACCCATGGACCCTTTTGTCCCCATGTGGGCTTCCAGCCCGTGAGAAAGGCATCGGTCGTGAGGATGGTGATCGGCTCGGGCGGACAAATGGGATCCTTCCTGCAACTGGTCTGGGGCGGTCCACCACTGGAGAGCATCCCACATCTTCTGGGTTACAGTGATCAGCTGGTCGAAATGACCATGGCGCTGAGTCCACTGGCCAGCCAGCTCCCACTAGAGGCGCATGTGCAACCGGGCCCAACGGACCACTGAGGTGCATGCCGCCATGTAACCCAGAAGGCACAGAAAGTCCCGAGCAGGCGACATTGCCCAACCAGAAATGATTGGGCAAAGGAGAAAGAGAACCTCTGCCCTGTCCACCAGAGACGAGCTCTAGCTTGATGAGAGTCGAGCTCTGCCCTGATGAAGCACATCACCTGGGAAGGCATGAGTTCCGATTTGGCCTCGTTAATCGGGAGGCCGAGCTGGAGCAGGTCTGGAGAGCCAGGTCCCTGGACCTCTCCACCTCCTGTAGGGTGGGACTTGCTAAGAGCCAATCGTCGAGGTAGGGATAAATCCTGGCCCCCCGACGCCTGAGATGGGCCGCCACCACTGCAATGCATTTGGTGAAGACCCGTGGCTGATGACAGAGCGAACGGCATGGCTTTTGCACTCAGATAGGGTCCCTTCGGCTCTGAGTGGAGGAACCGCCCATGAGGCGGACTGATTGGGACATGAAAGAACGCGGTCCTGCAGATCCAGTGAACAGAACCATGTTTCGGCCCAAGGATGGTATGATCTGGGACAGAGTGACCATGCGAAAGGTGCGTGACCTGAGATACTGATGCAGGTTGTGCAGATCTAGAATGGGCCCCCAGCCCCCATCCGCTTGGGCATCAGGAAGTACCTGGAGACAAAGCCTGGGTCTGCTGGAGGATCCGCCACTGCAGCTACTGCCTCCTTGAGGAGGAGCTGAGCAATGTTGTCTCAGAGAACCAACCAAGTCTGGCTGGATACTCTTTTCTCCAGAGGGCAGCGGCTCGGCTTGGAGGGTACTGCTCGAATTCCAGAGGCAGTCCCTGACCGACCACATCGAGAACCCACCTGTCCATAGTGATAGCGAACCAGGCGGAAAGGAAGTGGCAGAGCCTGCCCCCACAGGAGGACCCAGAGCTGGTGTTATGGGAGAGGGGAGGCAGCCCGCCCTGTCACTGAGCAGGCTTGGAGGAGGCTCCAGGATCTGAACCTCGGCCTCCTTTATGGGCCTGGAGGGTCCGGGCTTGGATGAGGGGTGCCAAGCTTAAGCCTGCTGCTGCTGCTGATCTCCTTGAAAGGAGGACTGCTGGGCTGCAGGGAAGAGTGCCAAAAGGCTTCTTCTTCTGCTGTTTCTTACTGGAAGGACCTTTTGCAGAAGTAGCATCCAAGGTGGCACTGGACTGCTCGATGCACAGAAGGTGACCAACCACACCTGGGCCAAGAAGTCGGTACCCAGGAAAGGCACATCAGCTAGCTTATGCTGAGTATCTGCCAGAAAGGAGGAGAGTCTCAGCCGAGCCCCGCGGTGAGAGGCAACTGCGGCTTCCATGGAGCGGGCACAAGAATCCCCAATGTCCAGGGCTGTCTGAAGCTGCTGTTTGGCAACAGCCTGGCCCTGATCCCAGACCTGCTTGACCCGTAGTCTGCACATCCGCGCGGAGGTGTGGGAGAACTTCATCCAAAGACCCCAAAGGGCATGGGAGAAGTGTCATGACGAAGGCCAAACTTGCCTGATGAAGGCCTAAGGAAGAGGCCACATACACCTTCCGAAGCAGAATGATCCAAAGCTTGGATTCCTTTTCGGAGTTCGTCCATGTTAGCAGAACTGCCAGTACACCTGAACACAGAGGCGGTTACCAGGTTCTCGGCGAAGGGTGCTCTGTGTACCCATAAAGGGACCCCATGGGATGAAGGACCGCCCTCCATCTCTATCCCACCAGCCGATCTATCATCCCCAGGATGAGAATGTAAGGTGGTCTGATCCGAATCCAAAGAGTCCGGATACAACGGTCGACGGTCGAGGTCACCTTCAACCTGCTGTGGGCAGTCTGGGGTGACAGTGACCGAGATACCAGGAAGCCGGTGTTCAGTCGGTCTGCATTGGAAGGAGCCCCTCCCACTGGCTGCTTGGCGGCGGTTCCACCATGATCGGTGGAGAGACCAATAAAGGCCGAACAGGGGTTTTGCTGCTCATGGTGGGGGAACCGTTTTAATCCACTCTGGAGGAGTTGGCTTCGGCCTGGGAGGTGAAAGTCAGGTAATGGCCAGGGTTGGAGCTGGGGTCGGCTTGTTCCCGGTCAGAATTAGCTGTTGCCACATGAGGTCCATGTAGCACGGAGTTTCCAGCGAGCCTCTCCTCATCCGTGGAGGACGAGGATGACTGATGGCATTACCTCTTCTTAGAGCGTTTATGGCTCTTCCTTTGCCTTTTGGTCGAGGGGTCCGAGACCTCAACCGAGATCGGATGGGCCAATTCGGTCAGTCGGGAGACACCGGGGACTGGAGTCTTCCAGGGTCAGAGACCACTTCCTTGTGGGATTCTCTGCAGGCAGGGTCTCCTCATCAGGAAAGAAAGGACTGGAGCACGATCCAGAGAGTTGTCGATTGGAGTCAGCGACAATGGTCGATCACAATTTAGACCTTGTCGATTAACTTGATCACTGGCCAGACTGCAAGGTCGAAAGCCAGTGGACGAGAGGCAATCTCGGATCAAGTCGAGACTGCCGGTTCCTGAGACCAAGATCTCCCGATCCCAAGAATGTCTTCGCCGAGACAAAGATGATCCCGGTCCTTTTCCTGCTTACGGGACTGAGAGGAGTGCGAGCCAGCAGGTGCCTCCCTTAATTGGAAGAGACTGCCACAACTCCGGAAAGAACCCAAGAAGGTGAAGCCCAGATTGAGCGGACAGAAGAAGCTCGAGAGGAAGATTCTGTGGCCCAAGCCACTTCCTCCTCAAAGGCTTGCAACGCTCCAATTGCTCGGCAGATCCCACGGCTGTGAGAAACGCCCACCGAGCCTCCTTAGATTTTACCAGAGGTTCCATTTTCCGGCCTCCCCAACTTCAGGTGTGTGAGGCGGTGCGTGAAGGACGTCAGGGTGAAAAGCCAAGCAGAAGTTGCACTTCGAGGTGTCATGGCCGACACCCAGGCAGCAAACACATACAGTTTGGTGATCGGTGCAACATTTTCTGGCCGCATGAGCACCGGCAAAATCCGGGGAATACTTGTCTTCCATAATCGAACTTGAAGAGTCATGATTGCTAACGAATTAGATGAAGTTTTGGAATAACCAAGGATTAGAAGCCAGGGCCTACAAAATGCAGGAGCACGAAGGAGGCAACCTGAATCTTCCAGCGAAAGGAAGATCTGGCGTCATGGGGCGGAGCCGAGGGTTATACCACCTGGGTGGTGGGAGGAGCCAGCCTGAAGACTTCCGGCGATTCTTAAAGGGAAAGGACATGCCAAAGAGTGTGGATGAAGAACATATCCACGATCCTAGAAATAATACTACAAATCAAAACTGAACTACTAAAGCTGCTGTCGTACAGGCGTGAAGATTTGACTCGGTGAGCGGTGGCGTCACTGAGCGCACCTGACAGTGGGAAAAAGGAATTGAGGCGGTTGGAGGCGAAATAAGGTAGACTATGGCATGAGCCGGTCTTGCGGTGCCGCTCAAGACGGCCTACCTTGGTGCCAGCCCTCCTGAAGATTTTTGTCTCGTCGGTCCTAGCACCTCCGGCGTAGTCCCATTAGAGTGAATGAGTGGTGGAGACTTTATATCCAGGAAGATCATTCTGATAAACAACCTTTAAGCATGGGTGAGCGGAACATAGCAAAAGTGAGGGTGCTGAAGTTCAAAAAGGCACAGGGTAAAAAAAAAAAAAAAGGTAGTTTTTGCAAGCACAGACCATCTAAAAACCACAAACCATCTAAAACCAGAGTATAAACAGCAACGCTTGAAGAGTTTCTTTCTGTATACTGTACAGTGAGTAGTAAGCGCATGCTTGTTAGTAGCCAGCCAACTGCTGTTGCTAGATTTGACAAGGAAAACCAATTTATTGACTTGTCCTTCTTATCAGTGCCTCCAGGAAGTAGATGATATACTTGACAGCAGAACAGTTGATGTCAGTAAGTTCGAGCAACAAGAAAACACACTACTGCAGACTGAGCTAGTGCTAAGATGGCATGAGGCACCTCTGTAACTCAACAGCAAACTTGGCGCATCTGAGTCAAGTGTGAGTCACTAATTCAGGACTGCAAAACTCCACTGAAAATGAGAGAGACAGCGGCATTTCCATTAGGCTATTATAGGTAAAAGGCAGAAAAGATGACGAGACTAGCACTAAAAAAAAAAAATCAGTATTTTAAAGCTTCAACAAAACATTGACTTTTCTTCCTTTATTGCTAATACTCCTTACAAAAATTAGAGACGTATGAGTATTGCCTTCCTCAGTCACAATAGGGTCTGCTAACTTGGTACACCTGTGTAAATAAACTTAAAAGACAATAAAATGAGAGCTATAAAATGCATTTGAAAGGAAGGATATGGGAGAGATCTGTGCTTCCGTACCTCATGCCTAAATTTCACTGTAAGAAGGTGTTTTGATGGAATTGAACAATAGTACAACTGGGAATCTGGCTGTTACATTGAAGACTTGGGTTTGTGATCCAAGCCAGAGTCATCCATGTGGCACAGAAGGAGCTGGTTTAGAATTCAGCTGGATGCTCTCAGCCTCAGGGGTGGGGTAAGGGGTTAGCTCAGCACTCAACTGTCCCTGATGCCCAGAGGAACAACAGTGTCAGACTGTGTTTTTTTTTGTTTGTTTTTGGTGGGGAGAAGAGGTCAGCTGATCTCTGTAGTGGCCACCAACATCTTAGTGGGTGAGTGCAGCTAAATAATGGAAAAAGGGCTGCTCTCTTTTGGAGGTCTGGAGCCTGCAGAATTATCCTCTTCCAGGTAGGGGGCATTGAGGATGGAAGGTCACCTGGTTTGAGGAGCTAGGCCTGGGGTGGAGTAACTGCCAATAAAATAAAAACAAGGTTTGATACAGGTCGCACTAGAATACGAATACAAACACCTACAGTATGTTTGAGAACATCCTGTAGTCACTTTCTCTGTCACTCTGCAAACCCTGCAGATGGCAGTACCTCAGATTAAAACAAGGGTGTGGTGGTACATATATGGAATCCAAACAAACAGAGACAAAAAATAAGTGCCTTAGCTGGGATGTGAACCCCAGTCATCTGGAATACCGTTCCATTTCTGCTACAGATGTACCACCAAGGCAACTGGAAACATGGGACTCCCACAAGCACCTTACTCTTTTTCTAATGCACAACCTGGTGCTGCACAGCTAATTATATTTCCAAACACAAGGGTGCAGGTGCAAATATGGAACCCGAACAAACAGAAGAGAGAAAGAAAAGTGCCAGCTAAGGCACTTATTTCTTTAATATGACAGATTGTAAGAAATGTAAATTATGTACCTACTGTAATTCTTGATCTTTTGGATGAAGAATCCACCACTCATTCACACTGATGGGACTACGTCGGAAGTGCTAGGACCAGTGGGAGGCAAGAATTCTTCAGGAGAGACGACTGGGGGTGGGGCCGTGAGGGAAGCGGTACCGTGAGCTCGGCTCGTGAAATACAGGCTACCGGTGTTGACCCTCCAACGCCTCAGTACCTTTTTCCCCGAGAAGGTGCAGCATAAACTAACCTAGTGAAACTAGCCTATGTCAGACATAAGATAGTCCGAATAACCCGTAAGAAGGGTCAACACACCAGAGTCTTCACAGCCCAATCATCGAGGGAGTGAAGACCACAAACAGATAAGTGAGCTCGGGGGATGGGATGGGCGTGTGAATGAGTGGTGGAGACTTCGTCCAAGAAGATCAAGAATTATGGTGGGTATGTAATTTACATATCTCCCTGACATAAAGTCTCCACCACTCATTCACACAGATAGGAGACTACCGAGCTAAAATAATCCCACGAGGCAGGCGGCAGGAGAGAGGAGCTCACTTTAGGACAGGAGTCCATTAAGGATTGTCCTGCCATGAGACTGATGCTGTCTGGCATGGACATCCAAGGCGAGTGCTTTACAAAGTGTGCACGAGCTCCAAGTGGCCACACTGCAGATGTCCCTAATGGGCACATTCTGGATTTCTGCCAGAGATGCTGCAACTGCTCTGGTAGAATGAGCGTATACTCTGCCTTCCAGCTTAACCTGTGCCATGGAGTAGCAGTGGCGAAAGGCATGCCACTAGCCATGCAGAAATGCATCTGATAGCAACAGGCTGACCCAGCCGAGTCGTGCTGAAGGAGACAAACAATTGTTTTGACGTGTGGATTTCCTTAGTTCTGTCTAAGTAGAACCATAAGGCTCTCTTCATCCAGGGAATGTAAGTCGCTCTCTCCCTCATTCTGGAAGTACATGAAGTAGGTAGGAAGAACCAAAGGCTGATTTGGATGGAATTCTGAGACAACCTTGGGTAGGAACTTAGGTGGTCCTAAGAACCACCTTGTCCTTGTGAAATACAGTATACCGGGGTGTGTGTCTGTGACCAAAGCATGTATTTCAGACACTCTATGGCAGAGGTGATGGCTACCAGGAAAGCCATCTTCCAAATCACAAATTTTAGTTCACAAGTAGCTGGAGGCTCAAAAGGTTTACGGGTGAGCATGTCTAGCACAAGGTTAATGTCCCAGGCTGCTACTGGTCATGTGACTGGTGGCCTGGTATGTAGAATGCCTTAAGAAACCTCTTGACCACAGGAATCTGAGCCAGAGACATGGAGTGTACGGGCTCATGATATGCTGAAATTGCTCAGAGGTGAACCTTAACAGCTGAATTTTCCAGGCCTGTGTTTGAGAGATCTAGAAGATACTCTAGGACCTTGTTTGGTGGATAGGAAAAGGATTTCAGGAGGATTTTGCACACCAGATCGAGAACCACTTCCACTTAGCCCTGTATGTTTTCACGTAGCTGTCTTGCGAGCAGCTAACAGGACATCTGAGAGACTATGTGGAATGCTAAACCTATTCACCTCTATCTCCTCAGGAGTCAGGCATGGAGGTGAAGGGACTTCAGGCTGGGATGGACCACAGGGCCCTGGGTCAATACGTGACGTTATGAAGTGGAAGCTGTCTCGGAGAAGCTTATGATAATCTGTTGATTAATGGAAACCAGATCTGATGAGGCCAGAATGGGGCGATGAGAATCATTCTGCCCCCTGTGCCTCCAGTTTGAGCAGCACCCTCTGAACTAGGGGAAGAGAAGGAAATGCATACAGAAAGCATCTTATCCACTGCAGTCTGAATGCATCCTGACACAAAATGCTAGGTTCTGGATTTCTGGAGCAGAGAGAGGCAGTTTGCATTGAGTGGGGATGCAAAAGGTCCAGGTCTGGAGTTCCCACTCTTGAAGAGTGACTGCACGATGCTTGCGTTGAGAGACCACTCGTGAGGATCCGTTGCCGTTCTGCTGAGATGATCTGCTAGATCATTTGCACCCGGAAGGTAAACCACCTGGATCAGAGCTTTGTATTCCAGGCACCACTCCCACACTCTCACTGCTTCCCTGCAGGGGTAAGAGTGTGCTCCACCCTGTTTGCTGATGTAGTACATAACTGCTTTGTTGTCCATTTGAAGGAGAATGATCTTGTGACAGAGAATGTCCTTCAGAGTTTGGACTGCGTACAGAACAGCTCTCATTTCTAGGATATTTATGTGGAGTTGAGACTCGTCCTGATTCCATCGACCTTGGGTGTGGAGATCTTGAAAGTGAGCTCCCCATCCGAGTAGGGATGCATCCGTGGTGATGGAGATCTGAGATTCCAGAGGGGCAAGGAAACCCTTTCAGAAGGTTGTCTCTCGAGAGTTCACCAGGTGAGTGATCGTTTTAGAGGTTCCATCACTTTGATGTGAAAGGACTGGGGATGTATGGTCATGGACCACTGAGTACTGAGCATCCACTGAATAGTCCGCATGTGAAGATGAGCTAGAGGCACAGTGAACACCGAGGATGCTGTGAGACTCAGCATCTGCTGCAGTGAGAGGGCTCAAACCGAGTCATTCTCTCTGATGAAGTGGGCCATCTGAAGGATGATGTTCCTCCTTTCCGCTGGAAAAAAGGCTTTTGCGCTGGAGGTATCCAGAAGGGCTCCTATGAAGAGGAGTTGTTGGGAGGGTCATAGTTGCGATTTTCCAAATTCAACAGAACTCCCATGGATGTGAGGAACTTGGAAACCATAGCAATGGCTTCCTGAATTTCTTATCTAGAGGGGCTTGCTAGTAGCCAGTCATCCAGATATGGGAACACTTAAATTCAGAGTTTTCTGAGATGCGCTGCGAGAACTGCAAAACACTTTGTAAAGACTCGAGGCACCGAGGACAGCCCAAGGGCGGGATCCTGAATTGGTAGTGCTGAACTTAATGCCACAAATCTGAGATACTTATGGTGGTTTGGGTGTATGAGAACATGTTGGTAGGCATCCTGCATGTCCAAGGAGGCCAGCCAATCTTTTGATGAATCAGAGGTAAATGAGTGCCGAGTGATATCATCTTGAATTTCTCCTTGTAAAGGAATTTGTTTAACCTCCTTAAATCGAGAATTGGAGCATGCCACCTGTTTTCTTTGGAACTAGGAAGTAATGGGAGTAGAAACCTGTGTTTCATTGATCCAATGGAACTACTTCTACTGCCCTGTTGTTCAGAAGGCCTTGAATCTCGGAAGCAAGAAGGTCTGACTGAGAGACAGACAGCTTGGGCTGTCGTTTGGGTGGATGATCCGGAGGGTTTCTGAAACATTTAGAGAGTAACCTCAGGATTATTCTGAGCACCCATTTGTCTGATGTGACTGACTTCCATTGGTTGTAAAACTGAGTCAGATGCCCTCCTACTGCAGGAAGAATCCCCTCGGACAGCTGAGGTGGGACTTGACACGAAATCTCAGAGGGGTGGCACTAGGCGCTTTTGGGCCCTTGCCTTCTGCTGCGTTTTCTTTTGTGGCTGGGGGCTTGATTTTTATTGAAGCCTCTCTGCCCTGCCATGAAAGGACTCAGGTATGAAACTGCCGCTGGTTTCACCCCGCTGAGGGGGTGGCAGAGGGCTGCCTGGCTGTTCTAATGGCGCTCTAGTTTTCTGTGTGCCTCTAGTGCCTGCTTGACTTGCAGGCCAAAGAGATCAAGTTCCATCAAATGGTAAGCTCATAACTCTCTGTTGGGCATCATTTGTGAATCCTGATCGTAACTACGGTGGCATTAGGTACAAATACCAGCTGCTGCTGCCCTGGAAGCAGTGTCAAAGGCATCCACAGCAGCTTTTAGTTGCTGATTGTTGACTCAATGCCTCTAGTAATGGTCTGGAGAAGCTCTGAGCTAACGTCCAGGCTCCGGAAGAGTTTCCACAGTGGCTTTGGCGAATGCCAGAGAGTATACACATACTGAGAGAAACAACCCTGATAGCTAGCAATTCACTTACCAGGGTACAGGCAGTCAAAACTCACTTCCCAAGGTGTCAATCTTACTAGATTCCTTGTTCACTGGACATGCAGTAGATTTCTGAGGAAGGACAGCTTTGTAATTCTCTGCCAAGACAACTATATGGCATCAGCAAAGGCTCAGAAGCCAAGATAGGTCGATCCTTTGGGGGCATACTTCCTGTCTATGGATTTAGCCACGGAAGGAATAAGCTTCGGATTATCCACACCATTTGTGAGAGAGTCTCAAAAGAAGGTTGCACGGAGGAGTCAATTCCACAGGAATATCCCGAATATGCAGATACTGCAGATGCAATTATTTCCGGATCAATATCTGAAGTCTGGAGAGAGAAAGAGAGAGTGTGTGGAATTCATGTTCTTTAGAGAGACTTAAAGGAAAGGTCTTTGACAAGAGGCTCTGCTGAAGGAGAGGTTTATTTGTCACTCCGAGAAGAATTTTCATCAAAGTTGTCTCTTAATGAAGATCAGGATTAGGCTCAATATCATCTCCTACTAGCCCCGGAGAGAGTATAAATAGGAAAAGAAGGAAAAGAGGAGGGCTCCGTGAATCGGAGTTGAAACCCTGGCACCCTAGGCGGTGCCGCATGAGCAAGTGGCGCTGGCACAGGGTGAGGCACCGAAGAGAAGACAGTGCCAGCCCAAGCGCCGCCAAGACTGAAGTAGAGTTGGCACCGCCCTAGGTGCCACACCAGAGGGTCTCAAACCAATTTTCTGAGTCAGGGAGGAAGATCTGAGAAAATAGGAGAAGAAAGGCACCTATGCTGGCCCCGCCCACAGCCATATGAGGGAAAAGCACTAGGCGTGGCGTCACGGCACTGGAGAAAGGCCGATAACTAGGGAAGTCCCAACTGCCCTGCTCGCAGGTTCAAAACCGTGAGGCCTGAAGGCCCGTAGATGGACTCAGCAGGCTCGGACAGGCAGGAAAGCCACCTAACCCACTGCTCTATAAGAGTGGCCCAATGACGAAACTGCTCACGGAAGACCCCCAGGGATGAGGAGGGACCGGAGTCGAGGATGTCGGTCACCAGGAACAGAGACCATAGGGGACCCGGAGGAGTAAGTCGAACCCCTGCCCCTCGCCACCGATGATTAGCAGCACAGACATACCAGAGAGGCGAGCCTCGGCCGGTACCGTTTCTTCTTCAACCCGGTGGAGGCGGGGGTTGATGAAAAACTCAAGGTTGAGCAGGTGCCGAGTCCCCAGCAAGACGAGAATGGGATCGCTTTTTTGTGCTGGAGATCGCCCATCCCCGAGCACTGGACTCTGTAGAGGGCAGCGGACCAGACCCAGCCCTGCTGAAAACACAGCTTTCATGAGAAGTCTCCCTACCGCCACTGGCCCCGTTCATGGTGGACTCCGTTGAAGGTGGGCTGAAGACTTCTTGTTGTGAAAATTAACTTTTTTAAAGAAATACTAAAATAAAATAAAACTAATCAATACTGAACTACTATAGCTGTTGTCGGATAGACGTGAAGATCTGACATCCAGTGGGCGAGCAACATCATCACTGAAGCACACTTGACGGTAGGAAAAAAGGAACTGAGGCGGTTGGAGGGTCGACGCTGAGGCAGCCTATACTGGGCGTGAGACTGTTTCTATGGCACCCACCTCCTTAAGATTTTGGTTGCCGTCCTAGCACCTCAGGCATAGTCCCATTTAGTGTGAATGAGTGGCGGAGACTTTATGTCCAGGAAGAGCAGAGAATATGTGAAATTTCAGCTGAGATGTGTCTAAAATCATGTTTCCCAAAGTACCCTGCACTGTCAGAGGCTCTTTAACCAACAGCTGTCCTCTCAAACAGGAACTGAGCTTCGCCAGTGATAAACAGTGAATGTTTCAGAGAATGAAAATTACACAGCACTATAATTCCTGCTCTTCCAGGATATTTTCACCATTCAGTCCCACTTATAGGTATAAGGTGCTAGGACCCAGTGGTAGCAAAGTGTTCTGCAGCTTAGGATGGGACTGATGTTGGTGCTGGCACTGCCCATGAGGCAAATGTGGTGATGCTGTGCTTTTCAGTTGGCCCATGACCGACACTGACCCCTCCTTTCCTCAGTTTTGTTTGCCAGGAAAGACAAGTGGGAAAAAAGAAAGAGAAAGGGCTATAGACTCCTAGCCAAAGGGGATAGATAAAGGATATAGGATATAAAATAATAAAACGGACTACCAACTCAGTAGAACTAAGGGCTGTGACAAGGTGGCACAGGGGTAGCAGGTGTAAGAGCCAGAGCCTAACTCAGTCACCTGGACAGAAAGGTGTAGAAAAGGGCAGCAGCCCTGGCATAGAGCTCTAGTTGGAGCAAGAGGCCCAGAGGACCTAAATGTAGTTAGGAGGCAGAATGCCAACTTAAACCATGTACTGTACTTGTACCGGCAGAGGACAAGAATTTAGAGACAAACTCAAAGCACTCCAGAGGAACAGAGGCAACAGAAAACAAAGCACAAGACAGAAGCTTTCTTGTCACTCCAAGGAGTGACAAAAGCACAGAAAGAGACAGAAACCCAGGAAGGTGTAGGAAAACACTCAGCCCACAGGCTAAAACAGAGTAGAATCCCTACTGCATCCGCTCTCCTAGCTCAGAAAATGAGGCTGCACCTTGTGCGAGGTCTTGAGAGGCTCAGAGCATGAACAAGGGAATAGGCTAGAGCAGCCAGGGATGGACAAAAGATATCCCACAGGAAAGGGAGGGTGTTCAAGGGAAAGGGAGATTAAAAACAACTAAGAGGGCAGGGACCCACTTCTGTCTTTTTTTTTTTGAAAGTACACCAGATAAGAGATAAGGAATAAGGACAAAGACCCACCCCAAGGAAAACAAATTCTGGTCAGATCCACCACGGATGCATAATGAAGTTAATGAAGTTGTGTGGAATTGTTAAGGAGGTATGGAGAAAAACAACACAATTATTTGTAGGTAGTAAGATGTTTTAGTTTCTGTTCTAAGGAAGCCATACACATTATTAGGAAAATATATGGAGATGTACATTTTAATGGAAGGAATAGGAAGCAATATAGGTTTACAAAAGAACCCCAGAGCAAATGCCACTGAGGTATGTGTTATCCCGGATGAGATTGTCCGGACAGCCAAATTTTAAAGAAAACACAATTGCTCATACCTCAATAATGCAAAGCATCATGGGAAACATATACCAATCCCAAAGGCGATACAGAAGGTGGCATACATGAAAAGTAATGGCTAGCATATGTTCAGCCTTGAGATTATTTACACAGTTGTTTTTTTGTTAGAGAAATAGGGTTTTTGTCCATGAGGTGATGTAAGTTATATTTAAGCAATGTGTTGATGTCAGGAAGTCGGGTGTAATGATTTTAGCAGAGAAAATGTGATAGTAACTTCAGAGGGCGCTTTTGGTAAGGACAAGGCAGTTAGCTTGTGATAATGGGAATATTAGGAAAGTACAAGGTCTCTGCAGAAGTGGAGTATAAATATGCACAGTTTCATAAGTATGTGCTCAGAGTGCAGGCAAATGTGATGATACGAGGTTTGTTTAGAAAATAGGTAAAACTACGATACATGCAATTGATAGAAATAAAATTACATAAACATATATATATATAGAGAGAGAGAGAGAGAGACAGGCAGGCAGAATAGGAACGCAGTGATGTACTAAAATGATGCCAACCCCACACTGCAGAGATGGACAGGCATTGGGGTGTGCCTTTGGGTCACTGCCCATAACGCTCACGCCATTTCACCTCACCCTACCCTGCAGACACAGACAAGTGTCGAGGTATACCATGGGTGGTCAAACTTTATACTTACCCCATTCCATAAGGAAATACGCTGAAATGGGCACAGTATAAGAGAATGGAGTGAACTTTGGAGCTGAAGAGTCAAAGGCACACCTTATTACCTGTCACTGGCTACAGGTGGGGATGGGGTGGAATAACACGAGCACTACTGTTGACAATCCCAAATCACACCTCATATGCCTGTCAGTCCCTACAGGGCAGGGGTGTTATGGTCAGAAACCCTAATGCCCTGGGTGTTTCTTGGTATTTTCACTCCAAGTTTTCAGCATGGGCTTTTGTGACCCCACTGTATGAACAGCAACACTATCAGTTCATTAATGAAGGTGATTTTTGCACAGCGATCAATGCCATTTGGCACATGTACAAAAACACATTTTGAACATAATGTAAAAAATGACAACTGTAGTGTTTATGAGGAGGTGTAAAAATGGTAATGTTGAAAATCTGGAGTGAAACTACAAAATAATTGGTGAAGTCATGACACTGCTCTTGCTAATGTATACTTTTTCCAAATTCCTATGCATCCCATTGTTTTCATCTCTATTGCTGTTATGTGACTTCTTAACCTAGCAACAGCATTTAATGCATTACATTATAAGGACAAGCAGATGTTTTAATGCAGTTACATAACTTACATTTCCTTCATAGAATAATTGAAATTTAGTAACAGTGGTAGAACAAAGCAATTACTCAGACAGCTTCAAAACTATAACTACTTTATATTGTACACTGACACCCCATAAGGACCTCCTTGAAACTGAGATGCAAATGTCACACATAACAGTTTTCTAACAGGAATACTTTACTATCCTAAATACATTTCTTGCTTCAGTAACTGCTCAGCACATCTATTGCATGACCTACTTATTGACATTTTACACTTGTGATGCAATGTACTGCTGCTTACTACATCAACATCATGAACCATAAAACAGATGACTGCCATAACTAGGGAGGCAGTATAGCACAGTGGTTTAAGGCTCTGAGCTGCAAATCTGGAGATCTAGGTTTAGAATCACAGCCCCACTTGCATACTGGGTGGCCCTAGGCAAGTCACTTAACTTCCATGTGCTCCCAGGTTGCCCCTGTAAACAAGCTTTCAGCTTAGTGTGCCACTCCTGGTTAAACAATTGAAAGAAAGAAAAAAAAAACAAAAAAAAACATATTATTTTTCTTGCTTTATTTTGCTACTACAAGCTTTGACTAATACAGCCATCCTTAAATGCACTCTTTATAGCTTATGTGTCTGTGACCTAGGCACAACTACACTTAAAATCTTACACATAAATAAATCATCAGAATAACATTTATTTCAGTAGTATCTACTTCCTTTTCAGGTGCCCATGACACTATGTATATATATTCATATCTTTTAACGTCAAAGCACTAAACCTGTTCAAATGCACAAAACACAAGACTTTCTCTTCACACATCACTGTTAAATGACAGGTCCCAGAATGGGCAAAAACAATTGTTAAACTTCACTTTTGCATGCCACTGTCACACCACTTCTCATGCAAACAACAATCAATTAGGCAAAGCCTCTTTTTTCTGTGCTATGCACTCTTACATCAGAGGGCATAAATCTTACAGAACTGCTAAAAAAACAAATTTATCAAGCCTGGATTTCTGAATTAAAACCAGTGGCGGCGGGGTCAGGTTTGGGGCAGGGAGACCCATTCAAAATTAATCACGGGCTCCAAAATGGGGACTACACAGTGAATAAAGATGGTGGTGGGTGCAATTACTCACATTGGGGCAGCCAGGAGGCGACTGCCCCCAGCTCTGCCACTGTTAAAACCTGTTGTTTACAGTACCTACATAAATAATAGTTTACTGGCTACAAACAATGCTACAGACATGACAATAACAACATTTCTGTTTTACATGGAAAACATCCATATAATGAACTTGTCATACAGGATTTGTGACCTTCTGTCTGCATGTATCTGACAAAGCAAAGGGCACCTGCTTGATCCTTTTTTCTGTTTTGTTTTATACCCAACTTGACCATTCTGTTAGAGACAAATATTGACATGCTTAGGTTAAAAAGAATACAAAATCATGATGCCTGTGTGTGTGTGTTGGGGGGGAATATGCCTAGATGCAGTTTCAGGCACTCCTTAGTTACTTCCCCAGGCAGCTCTGATAGTCAGTTGTTCCAACATAGGAAAAGGCACCTGCTTGATCCTTTTTTTCTATTTTTTTTTGCCCAACTTGCCCATTCTGTTACAGCCAAATATTGACGTGCTTAGAGTTAAAAAAAAAAAAAAAAAAATCATGATGATGTGTGTGTGTGTGTGTGTGTGTGTGTGTGGGGCGAATATGCCTAGATGCAGTTTCAGGCACTCCTTAATTATTTCCCAGGCAGCTTTGATAGTCACTTGTTCCAACATGATAGATCCACCTCATACCTCTCCCATGAACCAAAAAAAGGTGGGGTGGATCTTTAGGCTTCTCAGGTGGAGGTGGGGTGGGGGTGGATCTTACTGCCAAAAAACAAAAACTAATGCTACTTCCCACTACTCAGGTTCCAGTTCTTGTAACTCCATTTAAAACAAAATAGTACCCTGCAACCACTGACTAACATGAAAGTGCATTTATTTGAGGGCTGAAAACATTTCTTGGAGGAGGGTAAGGAGGAGACAATTTACACCTTCAGTCAGTTCCACAGACAGAAAACATGACATCACTCCTTTTATGCGTGCAAAACATCTGCAGTCTCCGCCCACTGCAGCCGTAAAAACAGAGCTAAACTTCAAGGAGAGGAGCAGCTCAAGGGAGTGGCAAGAAATGATACAGCGCTATCAAAACAGGGTGATCTGCCCAGAGGCCAACTCTTACCTGAGCGGGAGATGGTAGCGTCGTGGTGACTGAATGGTGAAGATATTCTGGAAGATCAGGAATGACAGTATGTAATTTTCACATCTTCCAGAATCAATCTTCACCATTCAGTCAAACTCATGGGTCAGAGTACCAAGCTTTCCCAAAACAGGAGAGAGTTGCTCACATGGGAAAAATAACCCTCAGCCCTCTGGTGGGGATAACCACTGGAAGGCAGGACTCCTCACAGTTCTGGAGGAGCGTGAGACTGGTCAGCGAGGCTCCCTTGGTCTGCTAGCAGGGAAAGTGCCCCTAACAACTCACACTCATCCTATGGGAGAAAAATGAGTCCCCTGAAATGCACATTAAGCACTCTATGTCTGGCCAGGATGCCAGCCGGAGATGCGAGACTATGCCATCTGCCAAATGCAGACTGCTGTTCCCACCAGTATGGATGCTACCTCACTGGCATCATACAACACCCTTGCTTGGTGCCTTGCCCGCTCCAGGCCATGGTGGAAAAGGCAAATGGCCTGCCTGGCTGACTGCAAATCCGGCATAGCAGCTAACAGCTGATGTGGCGTTGCCCACAGGCACCTTCTGTAAGCAGCTTGATTTGCAGAAATGCACATCACAGTGCATGCCACCACAAAAACCTTTCTGCCCCAGGCATGGAACTCTGCAGAATGGGTGTCCGGGAAGGTCTGTAGCACCAGACTCCCCCAGGTGGGGTGAGGGATAACACCTACAGACTTGGGAAGTGCAATATCTGTGCTGGATGTCTCTAGGGGGAGGAGAAGAGGCAAAGGACTAAGCCAGACATTCCTGGATGCCTCCGTAAAGGCTGAGGCTAAGGATAGGGCCTTCTAGCTAGCCATTAGGATGGTCACTGAGATAGCCTTTGATAGCACTGATTGGGTTTTCTGAGTAAGGTGTTACAAAAATATCAACTTAGCGACAAATTTATTGGAAAGATTGCATTTTCTACAGGGTTCCAGAGGCAGCTGTTGGTGTAAATGGTCATCTATCATATCTGTTCCGCTTAGGCAGAGGCACTTGGCAGGGCTACCCTCTTCCCACTGTTGTTTGCCCTGAGTCTTGAACCCTCGGCCACTGATATTAGGAAAAATCCAGATATTCGAGTGTGATGGCATGAGAGATAGAGCAAAAATTTGTCTTGCATGCAGATGACTCTTGTTTCTTTTAGGGATCCTGCTCACCTGCTCCCACATCTGCTTTCCAACCTCCATAAATCTGGTACACTGGTAGGACATATAATTAATCAAATTAAGTCAGGTGTCAAACAAAGGTGTCATTGCTGAAATTCCCAAGGAATCTCAGTGCCAGGGTAGCAGTACTGCAACCTATAAATGACCCAATATTCAGATCCTGAAGCATCTCCATCAGGAACCGCTGGGACTGGGAGTACTCAGAGAGGTGGACCAAAAATCCTCTTCCTCAGAGGAGGTAATAGGAGAGCAGGAGCTGGATTCAGACACCAGTGGTGCAGGGCCCTCAGGCCTGAAATGGGCTTAGTTTGCCTTAAGGTGGTGCTGGAGGAACACAGCAGCCGCAGACCTGAACTATTGCCAGGTCATGGGCCCCAGGGAACAGAAATACCTGGCAGTGCAGGGGAGGGCGGCAAAGGAGGGAGGAGAAGGATAGTTGTGGATGACCAAGCCAGGTCCTCTGCCAGGGCTGCGAGAGTGTAGGGGACCTCACCTAGAGGGAAAGTCTGGCAAACTCGCCTATGTGGAGCTGACCAACATCAGAAGACCAGTCCAGACAGTGCCCTTTGGGGACCCCATGTGGAGACAGCAGAGCGGACAGGGCACAAAGGGCAGCCTCAGTCCCCACCAGGACAGGACCAGCTTGTTCTGGAGAGAAGCCAGGCACCGGGCTAGCACTAGTGCCACCACCAGCACCAGACAAGGGGCCAGCTGCAGGCCCAGCACCACGCCCCAACCCTCACCTGAAACTGGTACAGTGAATGGTGCCAGAAGGACCTAGCAGTGCCCTGGAGCCAGTCCAAGGGGCAATCACAGGGACACTCCAGGCCTGGATTAGGGCTCAGAACCAGGACCATGATGGTTTCCACTATCTCCAGCACTATCCTCTGGCCCAAAGTCGAGTCGGCGTCCTCCCCAGGCTGCAGGAGCACTCAGGGGAAGAGAGAGACAGCACAGACCTGAGGGTCCAAGACAGGACCAGCTCCAGAAACACCCCCTTCTAGCCCCATGGTGGTGCCAGAAGGGCCAGTCTTACAGCTGGCGCCACCCGCTCATTAGTACTGGCCTTAGTACAAGGGCAGGGCAGCTTCAAGCGGCAACAACACCAGAGTGCCTACCTGTTAGATTGAGCGTAAAGCTTCAGCCTGACCACAAGGGCACATGCTGCCTAAAGGGTCAATGGACTGGAAGTTGCTCAGCCGACCCCCTGAAAGGAAGCGAATGTCCATCAGGCGCCCTCCCCGACCTCCGACATTTCGGCGAGTGCCCTGGACTTCCTTAGTACCACGGATACTAGAAAGGATCTCAGGAGAAGAGCCCAGGAAACTTACCTTGCAGTCCCTAGTGTGACATCTGCCTCAGAAGGTGAGGGGCTTGTGACCCCACTTCAATGCACAGAGCTAGGGTGTGGTAGTCAACGGAGAAGCAAGCGTCCACAACTATCACGTCAGCGGTCAGTGCCAAGGCAGGTCCAGTATTCATCATGTCCATCCTTGACACCAATGAAACCTCCACAGGAGCACAGATGCATGGGGATGCTGCCCTTGCCCTTCTTCATTGACTTCTTTCACTCCAAAGGACTTGACATGACGACAGGAAAAAAATTTGAAAAACAACAAAAGAAGGAGTTTGGCTGAATGTAAAGTGAAAGCGGAACAAGTAAAAACATGTTGCTGGAGTGAATTTGGCATTGAACAAAATGGTAGTGAACTGAGTAAGGCTGTGACGCAGATTCAGTGACTGTAGCTGCTCAACAGTGTGCACTTAATGGCAGGAAAAAGAACTGAGGAAAGGAGGGGCCGCATCGGGTTACTTGCCAACCCATGAATGCGCCACTACATCGGCCAAAGAAGACAGCAGAAGAAGGCCATTGGTCCATCAAGTCTGCTCATATTGCCGGGTCACAGCTTGAGCTAATGTCCCTGTCCTCCCTCCCCACTCCTCCCGTCCTCCTACCCATGATCCTTACCTTCCCCTATGTCTATCCCATCCTCTCTTAAAGCTTTCCACTGTCTTTAACTAAGTTACCTCTTCTGCTCAGCGCATTCAAGTTTCCACCACCCTCTCTGTGAAGAAGTGCTTCCTGGCTTCCACCCTCCAGCTAAAGACTATGCCCCTCGTGTTATGGTTGCCGCCAGCTAAAGAGACTCTCCTTATCAACCTTATTTATCCCTTTCAAGTACTTGAACGTCCCAATCTCTCTCTCTCTCTCTCTCTCTCTCCCTCTCCCCTCTCCCTCTCCCTCTCCCGCTCTCCCTCTCTCCCTCTCTCCCTCTCTCCTCTCTCCCTCTCTCCCTCTCTCCCTCTCCCTCTCTCCCTCTCCTCTCTCTCTCTCTCTCTCTCTCTCTCTCTCTCTCCTCTCCTCTCTCTCTCTCTCTCTCTCTCTCTCTCTGGAAGTACATGTTCAGTGCCCTTAACCTCTCCTCATATACCTTACTCTGCTGACTGGCTATCATCTTTGTACCCCTCCTCTGGACCTTCTTCGCAGGTTAATGTCCTTTGAGGTGTGGCACCAGTACTGAACTCCATACTCTAGATGCTGCCTTATCAGTGACCTGTACAATGGCAGTATAACCCTCCTCTCCTACTACTGATCCCCTAGATATGCATCCCAACATCTGGTTAACCTTTGTCTTGTCTATCTGCCTCATGACTGGTGACAGCATCAATATCAGTCCCTTCTAGGCTGCAGAAGACTTTGCTCCCATTGGGTCCTAGCACCTCCAGCTTAGACCCATAAGTGGGACTGAATGGTGAGACTGATTCTTGGAAGATCAGCCCTGCCTCTGCATATTGGAGCCTATGAAAGTGACACGTAAGATGGAGCATATGAAGACCCTCTAAGGTTAGGTCCGGGGTTAAATTAGCACACTGATTAGAAGTAGAGTTTCATTAGAACTGGAAGAGAAAGAACTGGAAGGGGACAGGATCAGTTGTGTTCCAGGACAGTAGCTGCTGCTGTTGTTTTCACAGGGTTCTTGTGGATTTTAGTTGGTAGGTTAGTTCTTTTCTCTCTTACTTCTAAGGGGCTAGCAGGGTATTGTTTTGGGTGCTGTTGGATGTTTGTAAACTGATTTGGTGGCTGTAAGTGGGGCTCATTTGTGGATGTTTCACTGTGTAACAGGCCAAGCTGGTAGAGGCCTATTTCTTCTGATTTAAAACCTATTTGGTGGGATTTGCTTGGGCCTAGTTCTTTGGCTGCTGGGCTTGGAGGAGACACAGGGCTGATACTCTCTCTCTCGAGTCAGGTGTCTGCCCAAGACCCCCCTCCCCACCAGAATTCTGCAAATTTATAGGGGAACACCTGCCCTGCAATTGGAGGAAAAGGATGCAGGTGCAGCTCATGTGAGTTCTAGCCACTGGGGTAGGATTTAAAGGCTGGAGAGAGGAGCTTTGGGAGTTGTTCATTTCCTTATAAGTTTAATGTGTTGTACTGCACCTAGTAACAGGGTTACTGGTGTACAGTGGGACTGTCTGTAAGATTAGTGGGTGACCTGATTAGGCAGGAGGGTATCTTGGACTGAGGGGAACCTGGTAGCTCACCCAAGGAAACCTATTTGGAAGGGATGGAACCACACATCATTAGGGCGGCATCTTTGGGAGGGTGGTGGGTGCACAGGGTGTGGAGCTGCCATGATACTGGACTGGGCTTGGAAGTTCGGTGGTTGCCCAGTGTGCTACCAGCTAGCACAGCTTAGGGAGGAGGTTGCGGGGATTAGGAGAAAGCTTGGGGAAGGGGTGGTATGGTTGGGGAAGGGGCTGGAATCTCCACAGGGTTGCACCAAGCACTGGGGTGGGGCATAGGGAAAGGGTGCAGGAGAATACTCAGGGTCACATAGGAACCTGGCAGAGGGGATCCAAAGGACACTACCAAGGAAGCAGGCAGTAACTGGGGCCCTCACAAAGGGGACGGAGGACAACATTCTCAGGGAAGTAGGCAGATGGCCAGGGCTGGACAGAAGGAAACAAGGCGGGAAGTGGATCAGACCTTACACTCAGTTAACCGCTTCAATTCTCTTCTTCTGCTCGAGGATGAGGGGTGATGTAGCCATGACAGGGTAGTTAGAGATGTAAAGGGAGTGGGAGGCAGGAGGCAGGGGCCAGATAGCAGGAAGAACAGGGGGAACCTGGAATGCAGGAGAATGGGGGGCAGTGAATCGGAGCAGGAGGGCAGGGGAAGAGGGAGGAAAGCACAAGGAGAAGGATCAGTTGGGAGGAAAGGTAAAGGAGAAGGACCAGAAGTACAAGGAGGATTCAGTAAAGGGAGCTGAGGGTTTAGGCCAGGGGAGCACGACTAGCAAGGAGGAACTAAATGGAGACAGGAAGGAAGGGAGGATGAGCCAGGCTAGTTTAGCAGATGGGGAGAAGGACCAGTTGCGAGCAGTGAGGGGAATTAGCAAGGAACAGAAGGATACTCAGGAGGAGGGAGGCATAGGATTGGAGAGGAGGGGTGGCATGTGGCACCCAGAAGGGAAGAAGCACAGAGCCAGCTGGGTGGAGGGCCTGTAGAAAGGATGAGGGACATGGAAGGGGGAATGGAGGAAAAGGGTAGTCAGGTGCTCCTGCTGGGGATTCTATGATCAGGGGTATCAAATGGGATAGGGAGGGAGAAGCCTGGCCAGTTAGAACAAGATGCTTCCCTGGACTAACGATTGCACAGGGCTAAGCACAGGTATATCAGCTGCAAAGGATTGTGGGGTTCCCAGACATACTGGTCCACCTGGGTACAAATGACATTGAGGGAAATAGCGAGCTAGAGATACAGGCAAGATTCAGGAGCTCGCCAGGGTCTGTCATGACATAGGATGCACATTTCCTTCTCAGAAATCCTGCCAGTGCCAAGGGCTAGTGGGGAACACAAAGGAAAATTAGGAGATAAACCAGTGGCTCAGGGGTGGTGTGAGGCCAGAGGGTATGGGTTGATGGGGGATTTGGGGAGACCTGGGAGGATAAGGAGCTGTATGCAGAGATAGACTACATCTCAATTTGGAGGGAGGGAATCCTTAAGTTGAAAATAGAGGGTTCATTGGTGAAAAGTGGGGGTTTAAACTTGTGAAGGGGGTGGGATGGGAGAAAAGGCTGTCAAGGGGTGCCGATAAAGGAGGGACTCTGTCTCCACCCCCTGGGACCAGGAGGATTGCAGGAAAAGGCCAACTGGCAAAGTGCAGACCAGGGAAAACAGAATCCCATGGGAACATGAGCAGGGGAAATGGAACTATAGGAAAGGGTGGAAGGTAGTCCTGTTAAATGCCAGGAGCTTGGGCAATAAAATGCCTGAGCTCCAGGTGATGCTAACTGAGGGAGCAGTGGATGTGGCAGTGGTCACTGAGACTTGGGCCACTGCAAGACATGACTGGGACCTGAACCTGGAGGGATACACTATTTCAGGAGGAAGGGAGGAGGGGTAGCAATGATAGTCAAAACTGCATTGGCATAGGGGGAGTAGAGGAGGCGGAGGAACCGTGGAGGCGATTTGGGTCACCTTGATAACAAGGGGGGCAAGAGAGTAAAATAGGAGTGGTGTAAAACCCCTGCCCTGGCGGAGGAGCTGGAGGACAGTCTGGTGGCAGATGTTAGGAGACACTGCAGACTGGGCAGAGGAATGGTGGTGGTGTTGGGGACTTAAATATGCCAGGAACAGACTGGGAGACTATGACATCCTCTGTGACCAGGGAACAGAGGCTGTTGGATGTCTTTCAAGACGCATTCCTAACTCAGCAGGTGAGGAACCCGACCAGGGAGGCACGGGTACTGGATGTGGTCCTGGCAGACAGTGACCAGATTGGGGCCTGGAGATAAGGGACCCATTGGCGGGAGTGACCATGCCACGGTCTGGTTCTGCCTGGACCTAGGAGGGTAGAAGGCTGCACAAAGACAGAAGTAACCGACTTCAGGGGCGGATTTTAAGGAAATGGGAAGGATCCTAAGGAGCATTTGGATGGGATTGGGTCAGACACGGACGCTGATAGTAGGTGGGAAATCATCAGGAGAGGGTGCAGATGCTACCAGCACCTGTGCAAGAGTAACGAAAATGCAGTAGGGCCCAAAAACCCTGTTGGTGGACCAGGAGGTCCAGGAGGTGGTCTGGGGAAGAAAGCAGCCTATAAGCAATTCAAGTGCTCAAGGAGTGAAAGGGATCGAGGGAGCACGAGCTGATGGTTAGAAGGGCCACTAGAGTGGTGAGGGCGTTAAGGCAAGGAAGGAGCAGAATCTGGCCAGGGAAATTAGGAGAGGGAACAAGGGGTTCTTTAGATACACTGGGGGAAAACGAAGGGTGAAGGGGCAGATTAGCAGGATTAAATCAGGGGAAGGATGGGCACAAGACCCGGGAGCAGGCTGAGGTACTAAATGAGTACTTCACCTCAGTTTTCACCAGGAAAATGGGGGTGCTGCATCATACATGGAGGAGACAGAGATACTGAGGAGGGGGACCCTTACCGGATCGGCAGGTCTGGGGAGAGGAGGCATCACTGGCAGGTGGGGAGGGGCTAAGCAGGGAGAAGGGGTGCAGGAAGTGGAAATCACAGCTGAGAGAGTGAGGGAAGCCCTCAGCTCCCTTAAGACGGAGAAAGCACCGGGCGGATAAATTACATCCCAGAGTGCTGAAGGAACTTGCAATGTCCTGGCAAAACCCTGGCAGAGCTTTTCACCATCTCTCTGAGGACAGGTTGGGTGCCCCAAGACTGGAAGGTGGCGCATATAGTGCCTATCCACAAGGGGGATCAAGGGAGGTGGCAGGAACTACAGGCCTGTCAGCCTGACCTCGGTGGTGGGCAAGGTGATGGAGGGCATTGTCAAGGAGAGGCTGGGGGACCTGGATAAGTCAGGGTGCCTGGACGATAGACAGCATGGATTCATCCCGAGAAATCATGTCAGACAAACCTGGTGGAGTTCTATGACTGGGTGACAAGTGCCTTGGACCTGGGTAGACCAGTGGATGTCCTCTTTCTGGACTTCAGCAAGGCATTTGACTCTGTTCCTCACGTGGGCCTGTTGGATAAGCTGGGAGAAATGGGGTGGAACCAGATGATCAGATGGATAGGCAATTGGCTCCAGGACCGGACCCAGAGGGTCGTAGTTGGTGGGATAGTCTCATCCCAAGGAGGGTCATTAGTGGGGTCCCACAGGGATCAGTCCTTGGGCCCCTTCTGTTCAACGCCCACGATCTGACATAAAGACAGGAATCAGGAGTGAGATGAGTCTCTTTGCAGATGACTCAAACTGGGGCGGTGGTGGATGGGGAGGAGGGAGGGTGGCCTACAGGAGACCGGAGGCTCTGGAAAGATGGTCTAGAAAGTGGAAGCTGAGGTTCAATGCAGGGAAATGCAAGGTACTCCACCTGGGGCCAGAAACCCAGGTCAAGTGTACACCCTGGGGAAATGCTACAAGTCTCGATGGCTGAGAGGACCTGGGGTGGTGGTGGATGTCAAGATGAACAACTCGGAGACTTGTAGGAGGGCAGAGCCAAGGCCAACAGGATGCTGGGATGCAACAGTGGGATCACCTCCAGAAGGAGGAAGTGATACCCCTCTGTATAACTGCTGGTAAGGCCAGCACTTGAGTACTGCGTGCAGTTTTGGAGGCCACACTTAAAGCGGGACATTAACCTCCTGGAGAGGGTCCAGAGGAGGGCAACCAAAATGATTTGGGGCTTGGGGACAGGACCTATGAGGAGAGGCTCAAGAGCTAAATATGTACACATTGGAAGAGAGAAGGGACCGGGGGACATGATAGAGGTCTTTAGGTACATGAAGAGGGTAAATAGGGGAGGAACAGTTGGGGGCTTGAAGGAAGGAGGAAAGGACCACTAGAGGGCATGGCTGGAAGCTGGAGGGAAGATTCAGGGAGAAAGGAGGAGGTGCTACTTCACTGAGAGGGTGGTGGAGCCATGGAATGCACTGCCTGAGGGGCTGGTGGAGGCAGAGACAGTGGAGGGGTTCAAGAGAGGGTGGGACAGGTACAGGGAAGGGTTCTGGAAGCAAAATCCAATGCAGCAAGAATATCCGGAACTGGGAAGGAGAAGCCAGAGAAGGCGAGGGGACAGCAAGGTCAGCACCCAGGTTGGGACTGACCAAACGAGCAGACACGAAGACCGTTAGGCCTATTCTGCTGGCATTTTAGTATGTTAGTATTATGCCACTTAACTGTTTACTTATTTATATACCATAAGCTCTCTGAGTGGTAAGCGATCAATAGATATTGCCGCTTAACTCCACTCATTAGGCTTGGAAGAACTGAGGTTAGTCACACATCATCAGTCTCCTGAGACACACTGGCAGCTGATTTCAAAAACCTTGTATGTGTGGGACTGTAATTGCCATTTTACTGCAGTAACGGGAGAAGCGGAGGAAAATGAATTGAAGTGCATTTAGGCAACATTCTGCAAACCGAATTAACCCCTAATTTAGAATATGTCTGTAACTGAAAGAGAAGGTATCCTCAAGATGTGCTTTAGCAAACTCTATTGAGCTATTGCCATTTACTAAAGAAGGTGTTTTGTCCTGCCCTGAATTTGCAATACATTTTGCAATTTATCCATGAAGTTTGTATAAAAGCTTTCATGAGGATGTTCTGTCATTTGTGAACCGCTATGGAAAAGAAGAAAAATTACTCACCTTAGTAAGTATATTTCTTCTAATGGACTCTTGCTGTATTCTGACAACTGCAGTGATTCCCAACCTTTGAACTGCCCAGAGAACTAAGGGTTAACTTTCCATAGGGCATGGAACGCTGAACTCGAGCTTGGTTTAAGTCTCTGTCTGGAGTGTTTTGAACTCAAACCGTCAGATTCTTATGAGCCCAACTAAACTAAAAATTCTATGTGAAATTGTAAACATTCTACTAGCCAACTGGCTGAAAAGTTTTGGATTCCCCAAGGAAGACTCAAGTCAGGAACCCAAAACTAAACCCAATGTACTTAAAAAATAATAATAAATAAGCACCCAAACAAAAGGGGAGGTGCCAGCAAATACACCCCTGGGTGCAACACTGCACCTGCCCACCCACTTCCCAAAAACAGATTCTGAGAGGGAGGCAGGAGGGAGGTCAGAATACAGCAAGACTCCATTAGAAGAAACATAATTACTAAGGTGAGTAATTTTTCTTCAAACAACATGAAGTCTTGCTGTATTCTGACAATTGCAGACTACCAAGCAGTGCCTCCAGGAGGAGAGGGACAGAACCTATTTTGGGAATAGGCTCTAAGTACTGTTGTGCCAAACCGAGCATCACGCCTAGCCTGGATATCCAGAGAGTAATGCTTGGTAAAGGTATGGACTGTTTTCCAGGTGGCTGCTTGACAAATTTCTAGGAGAAATATCCCTGGCTGCAGCCAGGGAAGCAGCTGTACCTCTTGTGGAATGAGCCGTGAGGCCTGAGGGTGGGTTTATTTCCCAGTTTTCATAGCAGAATTGTATACAAGACACAATCCACCTGGCAATAGTTCTTTTGGTGGCAGGTTTGCCCTTTCCACTTTTCCATAAGTGAGGAACAACTGGAGGGAGTCAAACCTGTGACCCTTGGACGCTCTATGTAGTAACTAAGGGCTCTTTTGACATCTAAACTGTGTAGCCTCCTCTCTCCTGAGGAAGAATGCTCAGTGAAGAAAACAGGGAGAGACACAGACTGGTTTAAATGGAAGTCTGAAACCACTTTGGGCAAGAACCTTCTATTGGTTCTAAGGACCACTTTATCCCTATGAAAGGAGATAAAATCAGGTTCCACTGACAGGGCTTGCAATTCAGTGATACGCCTAGCAGAGGTAATGGCTACCAAGAACACAGTTTTCCAAGTCAAGTACTTAAGCTCTGCTAAAGACATAGGCTCAAAGGGTGGTTGCATAAGCAGAGCAATGCAAACATTCAAATTCCAGGCAGGGGCAGGGTCTCTAAAGGTGGGATTGGTGTGAAACAATCCTTTAAAAAATTTACAGAACACAGGATGGGAAGATAGTGAGGAAGGCTTCCACAGACAAAATGCAGAAACAGCTGACAAGTGTACCTTGAGAGTAGCTGGTCTGAGGCCTAGAGCCATTAAGATGGACCACATAATCCAGAACCGTAGGCAATTCAGCAGTGTCTGGAGAAATATTCTTCTTAGAACACCAGATGCTGAATCTTTTCCATTTGGAGTTGTAAGTCTTTCTGGTGGAGGGCTTTTGAGAAGCCTTGAGGATGTCCAGAACCCTTGGGAAAGATGCAGATCTGCAAACTCTAACTCTTCAAGAGCCACGCCTTGAGATTGAGGGACTGAAGATAGGGTACCAAATCCTCCCTGAGAGGATGTTAACAGGTTGTAATTCCTGGAAAGAGACAGGGAGAGATGGACTGCTAGGTACAGCAACAGGGGGTACCAGGGCTGTCTGGCCCAATCTGGAGCAACCAGAATCACCTTGCAAGGTTGAGACCTTATTTTGACTAAAACTTTGAACAGGAGTGGGAAGGGGGAAAGGCATACAGAAACTTCCCTTACCAATTCAGAATCAGGGCATCCAGGGGACTGAGCCCAAGACTGGAGGTCTGCAACAAAAGAGAGGGAGTTGGTGATTGTCTGGAGCTGCAAGAGATCTACCTCTGGAGTGCCCCACCCTGAAAAATCACTTTCAACACCTGAGGTCCAGGGACCATTCGTGATGGCCCTGAGAAATCCTGCTCAGTGCATCTGCTAACACATTATCCTTGCCTGGAAGGTGAACTGCTACAAGAGAGGCTTGCAGGGAATAAGCCAGGGACCACAACTTCATGGCTTCTGTGCACAAAGCCGTGAACCAAGTGCCTCCCTGCTTGTTGATGTACCACATGGTGGTAGTGTTGTCTGTTCTGACTTGAACCACCTTGTTCTGAACTGACTGTGAGAACACTTCAGAGCTAGAAAAACTGCCCTGAGCTCTAAAAGATTGATGTGTAGAAGGGATTCTTGGGGGACCACAGGCCCTGGGCAGTGAGGGACCCCAGGTGGGCTCCCAGGCCAGAAGAGAAGCATCCATGGTAAGGACCACTGAACAAGGCTGAGCAACAAAGGAACACCTTGCCTTAAATTGTCCTGATCCTGCCACCACTGGAGGGCCTGGATCAAGGTCGGAGTCACTGGAATCAGTTTGGTAAGGGAGTCCTTTCTCTGAGACCAGTAAGCTCTCAGGTGGACTGAATATCCCTCATCTGGAATCTTGCCCTTGGACCACTGCTGTTGAAGCTGCCATGTGGCCCAAAAGCTGGAGGAAATGCCTTGCTGGTCGAGATACATGAAGGCTGAAGGAAGAAGCTAGTTCCATAAGAGCCCTTGCCCTTTCTAGAGGAAGAAATGCTCTTGCTCTGAGTGTGTCCAGTTCTGCCCCTATAAAGGTAAGGAGTTGGACTGGTTTGAGAACTGACTTGGGAAGGTTGAGAAGAAATCCTAGGAAGTGAGCACTTGCTGGGTCACTTGCAGGTGAGGACGTTACTAGGTCTGGAGACTGATCCACTAATAGCCAATTGTCCAGATAAGGAAATATGGAAATCTTTTGCCTTCTTAGAAAGGCAACTACTACTGCCAGGCACTTTGTGAAAACCCTTGAGCTGAGGTTAGGCCAAAGGGCATTGCTTTGAACTATAGTGGCCTGAGGGCAACTCGAACCGGAAATACTTTCTGTGGGAGCACCTGATGGGAATGTGAAAATAGGTATCTTTGAGGTCCAGGGAGGCTAGCCAGTCCCTGGCCTTACAGAGGGAAGGATTATTCCCAGAGTTATCATCTTGAACTTTGGTTTTAAAGATGTTTGTTCAGATATCTGAGGTCTAGGATGGGTCGCCACTCCCCTGTCTTTTGGGGGTCAGGAAGTACCTGAGTACAGTCATTTGCTCCAGTGTAGGGTAGGTACTCTCTCTCTATAGCTCTTAAAGCTAGGAGAGAAGAAACCTCTGCCTCTAGGGCAAGGGTTTCGAAAGATTTGCAGGTGGAAAAGATCTGTTTCTCACTTTTGGAAATTTTTGAAGCTGAGAACCAGTCCCTGGCTTACTACTGCCAGGACCCACTTGTCTGATGTAATAGACATCCAGTCCTGGACAAAGTAAGCCAGCCTGCCCCTACTGGAATAGGAGAGTCAACCCGGCAGACCCATCAGGGTGTCTGCTTGGCAAGGGCTTTAGGCTGAGGGGTGGATACAGGCCTGCTCATCCCCCTTCTGCCTCTCCTCTGAAGAACCCTATCTGCGAAAAGGAAGAAGAGGCCTGTGCTTGGTAAAAGGCCTTTGAAAGGCCTGCCCTGCCTCTGGACTGCTGCCTTTGAGGAGTTGCCTACCTTTCCTTGGCCTGAGCACTCCTGTAAGTGGTCCTGTACTGTCCATTTTCTTCATGTAATTCTCTGTCTGTTCCCAAACAGAGAATTACTCACTACAGGAAAATCCACAGCCTTAGCCTGAGTGTCCTGCAAGAGACTAGTACATCTGAGCCAAGCCATCCTCCAAAGAGCCACAGATGTAACCATGACTCTTGATGAGACATCATTAGAGTCCACAGCAGCATGAAATTGCACTTTAGATGCCTCAATCTCATTTGCAGTCACCGCCTCCAGCTCCTTGGCTAGCTGGGGAGGCCTGTTTAGTCAGTGCCAATACAGTGTCCCACCTGGACTTCTGCACCTGGCTGTAAGGCCATGTAACTTGCCTGCCTGAGTCCCAAAGAAGATGCCATGTACTGTTTCTTTGCCATGGCATCAATCTTCCTGTGTCCTTGTCAGGGGGTGTAAAGCCAAGGGAATATTTGCCTTGTCACAGGCAGCAGCCTGCACTACTACCAACATGGCTGCATTGCTGATATAAGAACTCCGTGTCTGAGCCTGAGTGTATACCTCTTGTCCATCCTTTTATCCACAGTAGGTATACTGTTAGGAGACTAAGATTTTTGTGTCTGTTTCCCAAAAGATTTATGGAGGGGAACAGACAGTCTCTAAGACTCTGGGATATCCATCATCTCTACATAATCAGGCTCTTCTTGATCTTCTCACGCCTCCTCCATAGGAAGCTGGAGGTTTCAGCCACTTTCCTGTAAAACATAAAATGGGAAGGGACTCAGAAAGCCTAGAAGGAAACACCTGATGGTCTGTCTGGGGAGATGTCCGGTTCCACAGGCACATCCAGACCTTCACTTACATCATAATCCTCAAATTCCCTTCCTCTTCAAACTCGGTTCATAAAATTCTTCAAAGGTATACTCTTGAACCGGGGAACCAACTGAACGAACCCCTGCCAGAAGGAGCCAGATCGGGTCGAAACCAGACGGAGCGATTTCACAATTTGAATCACCCTGGCTATCTCTTGGGCGGTCGGAACATGAACCTCTGGATCCGAACTGGTCGATTTATCTTTGCGCTTTTTGTCAGAACCCATCCTCAGAATCGGGCTTTTCGTTGCAAGAAGTATCGCCTGGTCAGAGGAGCACTCCTCCTGGTTCAGTCGAAACCAACCGGGCTGGCCATCCGAGCCAGCGGACTTCTCGGCCTCCTTTTCCCTCAGTCTACCTAATCTCTTCTCGAGGGTAGATTTTGGAAAATGTTTACATATTTGGCAGTCTGAATCGAGGTGGTCAAACCCCAGACAATAAACACAGGTGGTGTGGGGATCAGCCTTGGCAAAGAGACCTCCCACACTCCACTGCAGTGTTGAAACCCAGTGGGCCCAGTTTTTTTTTCTTAGATTTCTCAGACATTTACCAACCTTACCGTTTTTGACAGGTGCCAGGCAAGACTCCTTTATCGTTCCTAACCGTGTCACAGGTATTGGAAAAAAATGGTTAAAACACTTTTTAGAACTGATAAGAACAGGTAACCACACACTAAATATGCAAAATTCACAATCAAATGGACCACACTTTTACAAGTTCCACACACAAAATATAGAACAATTCCTATCTAGTACTCACGGCACCACAGACAGAGACTGAACTGACTATGAGGATACTTTTTTTTCTTCTCGGTTTAAACTTGGACGAAAACTGAAACATTTAACTGACTTCGAACTGAGCTGAAGGAGAAATCTCCGGAGAGACCGTTCAGTGAGGCGGAGTAAAGAATCTGACTGTTTGAGTTCAAACACTCCAGACTGAGACTTCAACCGAGTTCGAGCTCAGCTTTCCATGCCCTGAATGGAAAGTTAACCCTTGGTTCTCCTGGGCAGTTCAAAGGTTGGGAATCACTGCAATTGTCAGAATACAGCAAGACTTCATGTTGTTTGAATAGGTTAATTACCAATAACTGGTAGTTCTACTACTAGTATTCAGTTCACATCCACACTTGGGCAGTCTTCCTTTGAGCATGCTCAGTCACCGGAAAAGTCTTTAAGCCCGACTCCTCCTCACGGTACAATTGAGCTGTCCTCTGGCTTCACTCCCACTGCGCTCAGACCTGCATGCAGGAAACCAGTACTAAAAGCAAGCCTTCCAAAGGACACTGAGCGGTCATGTGGATGTGAAATAAATGCAGAAATGAAAATCACATACTCACCGTAATTCTTGATCTTCTAGGAATATCTTCACCATTGATTCGCACTAATGGGTTCTGAGGCAAGGTGCTAGGACACTGCAGGAGTGGTGCTGAGGTAAGCCACGTGCATGTGCGACACTGCAAGAACTGACTCATGCTGCATGGCTTATCTTGGCATCAACCCTCAACTGCCTCAGTTCCTTTTTACTGAGGAGGTACAGTATAACCTAACAAACGCTTTCTCTTAACCTAAGGGCATAAGATAGACCTAATGACCCATATAAGAAGGGTCAACAAACTATTAACACAGTGTCTTTATAGCCCAAACTAAGAATGGGGGTGAAGACCAACAAACAGACTGGAATGAGCCGGGGATGGCGAGTGCACACGTGAATCAATGGTAAAGATACTCCTAGATTATCAAAATTACAATTAGTATGTAATTTTCTTATCTTCCAGGAATCAATCTTCACCGATTCAAACTACTGGGTCACAGTACAAGCTCAGACAAAATCCCCAGGACTAGGGTGGTAGGAGCTGAGGCTCAGTCAGGACAAATGTCTATTCAAGTTGCCAGGCACGGCTGTCCAAGGCATAGTGCTTAACAAAAGTGTGCACTGTGCTCAAGCTGCAGCTCTGCAAATATCACTGACAGTTACAGAGCAAATCTCTGCCAGGGACGTGAGCGACTCTTAAGATGGTGGGCATGCCTGACCTTTCCAGCTGACCTGCACCATGGAATAGCAGTGGCGCAGACAGCTTACAACCCAGGCAGAAATGCACTTGATTGTAATAGGCCATCCCATCTGACTGGGATTGAAGGAGATAAAGAACTGTTTGGATTTTCTGAAGTCCTTAGTTCTGTCCAGATAAAACTTGAGGACTCTCTAACATCCAGAGAATGGAGAAGTATGTTCTTCATTCTGGAAGTCAGGCAAAGTAGGAAGGCAGCATTAGTGGCTGATTCGGATGGAAATCCAACAACACTTTGGCAGGAACTTAGGGTGCATGCAGAGAAATGAAAATGATGTACCTACCATAATTCTTGATCTTCTTGGGCGAAGTCTCCACCACTCATTCACACTAATGGGACTATGCGGAGGTGCTAGGACCCTGTGGGAGCAAAAATCTTCAGGAGGGCTGGTGCTAGGATAGAGACCATGCATGCTGTGATGCCATGAGATTAGCTCACACCATATGGGCTATCTCAGCAGTGACCCTCCAACCGCCTCAGTACCTTTTCAGTACATTTTTGACAGAGGAGGTGCAGCATAAAAAATACAGTTAAGTAGAGCGTGCCGTGACAGTAGATCTTGAGAGGGCATGCAGTAGGTAATTACAAATAGTACTGAAGCCAGCAGGCATCAGGACCCCACGGAAAAATTTCTATCTAGCAGTCTCTGGCGGGGACCGCCCATGTCAGGTGACATCAGTATAAGGGAGGTCCCCCACGCCTTCAGTTTTCCGCAAAAGGCCAAAAAGGTAAGAGGCAGAGAAAAGCGGATGTTTCCTTCACTGGAAAAGGAGCTGAAAAGCTTGAGAGAGATGGAGGGGGGAAGGTATTATTTACTGTAAGAGCCTCTCTTGAAGATCTACTGTTATGGAAAGTGCTTACGTAACTGTACTATCTTACTCTCGAGAGCTCTTGCAATAGTAATTACAAATAGGACTGAGTCCCAAGCAGTCCGGAACAAGCAGAAGCAAATGGGAGGAGAAAAACTACCCAAAAGTAGACCCTCTGGCTGTGAGGTCTTAGGAAAGGCCTTGCAGAACAGCCAACCAAAAGCCACTCTACGGTGACAGGCAATGTCCCTTTCCCTTGCAGAACAGCCAACCCAAAGCCCACTCTCGTGAGAGGCAATGTCCAAACTGTAGTGTTTTGTAAAGGCATGGACAGGCGTCCAAGTTATGGATGCACAGATGTCTGCTGCTGACACTTTCTTGAAACAAGCAGCGGAGGAAACAAACCCTCTGGTGGAGTGGCTCTGACATGACCCGCAGGGTCTTGTTGTACTTGTAACAGAAAGTGATACAATGAGCCAACCCTTTAGATAGGCACTGCTTAGAAACAGCATTGCCTTCTTTTCATGAGCAAAGAGACAAACAGTTGATCAGTCTTTCTGAAATCCTTTGTCCTGGTGGTGTAGTATCTCAGAATTGGTGAACATCCAAAGTATGCAAGAGGTACTCCCTTGACTGGAGTGCTGCATAAAGAAAGCAGACAGCTCCATGGAGTGATTCAGTATAGATTCCTCTACCACCTTGGGGAGAAACTTAGGGTTGGTACACAGAGCCACATGTTCCTTGTGAAAAATCAAATCACGGATTTTGCACATCAGGGCCTGGAGTTGCGAAATCCTTGAGCAGAAGTAATGGCCACAAGGAAGAGAGTCTTCCATGAAAGGAACTTTAGGTCTGCTGAGGCTGCCGGCCCGGAAGGAGGCAGAGTAAGCTTCTCAAGGACAAAATTCAAATCCCAAGGAGGGCAGGAACCTGAATTGGGGGGTCTCAATTGGAGGACCCCTAAGAAGAGTCTTGGAGACTTCAGTTGCACAAAAGTCCTGTCCCCAAAGGAACATGGCAAGCCGAGATGGCGCCATGTGAACCTTCAGAGAGGAATGACTGAGACCCAGATCAAAGAGGTGTCACAAGTAATACAAAGCCGCCCAACAGAGCACGAAAAGCTCAAATCTTTGGAAGCGGCCCAAATACAGAACCGCTTCCATTTCATGGCATAAGAGATCCAGTGGAGGGCTTTCTGGCCTCCACCAGAATCGAAACCCGAATCGGGCTTGAGCTACATCTGCAGGAGCCATGCGAGCAACTGAAGGGACTTGAGGCCTGGATAGACCAGGTCCCCTGATCCTGGGTCAGCAAACGATGAGACAGAGGAAGAGGAAGCAGAGGTTCCTCTGAAAACTGTTGCAGAAGAGAGAACCAAACTTGACTGGGCCAGAAAGGAGCAATTAGGATCATCCGAGCTCCTTCTGAGCTGAGTTTCTGTAAGACCCTCGGAATCAAGAGGATCGGGAAGGCATAGAGAATCTGCCCTTCCAGTCTAGAGGCAGAGCGTCTCTCCAAAAATCCGCACCCTGGAGTGAGCCAGCAGAAGTCAGGACGTTTGGCGCTGTGAGGACGCAAACAGGTCTACTTGTGGTGTTCCCCAATGTAGGAAGAGATCGCCTGCTACCCCGATCAGTTCCCACCGTGAGTGTGAGCAGACGACCGACTGAGGTGGTCCTCAAACGTGTTCCTCGACCCCAGGATGTGAACTGCCGTGAGGTGAAGGTTGTGCTGCACTGCCCAATCCCAAACTCGCATCGCCTCCCTGCAGAGAGGGTAGAACGAGTTCCTCATTGTTTGTTGATGTACCAGACCACACACACGCTGTCTGGACGGCCAGATGCCTGGGAAGCAGATACAGATGCAGAGCCTGAAGAGCATACAGCACGGCCCGGCTCGAGCACACTGATGTGGAGTGTTTTCCTGAGCCTGGACCAGAGCCTGGGTCCTGTGAGACTCAAATGGGCTCCCCCAACCCCGCCCGAGGCGCCTGTAGTCAGCATCTGGGAGGGGGAGCGAGGCAGAAGGGAACCCCTGCAAAGGTTCTCCTGAACCATCCACCAAAGCAAGTCCCGAGCCATGGGATTGGAGACCAGAACTAAGTGATCTAGGTTGTCCACCAACTGATCCCACTGAGACCGAAGCATCCACTGACGGTAATATCAAGCTGATGAAAACCTGCAGGGTAAGGGAAAGAGCGCAAGAGCTCCTCCTGGGACGAGGGCCACCAGGAGCCAGTCATCCAGGTGCGGGAAAACCTGAGCCCCTGGGTAAGCAGGTAGGCCGCTACCACTGAGAGGCATTTGGTGAACACTTGGGGCACTGAGAAAAGACCAAATGGGAGGGCCTTGAACTGGTAATGGTCCCCAGAACAAGCATGGAGTATTTGCGTTGGGAAGGGCAAATAGGAAATGCAGGTAAGCATCCTGCATATCCAGAGCTGCAAGCCACTGTCCCGGCCGAAGAAAGGCAGAAGACTTTGCAGAGAGAGCATCCTGAACCTTTGTACCCACGAACAAGTTCAGGAGCCGAGGTCGTGGATCAGCCTCATCTCCTGACTTCTTGCGACCAGGAAGAAATGGGAGTAGTAACCTGTCCCCGAAGACGGGTGGGACGGCTCTATCACCTCCTTCTGGAGAAGAGATTATATTCTTCCTGGACCAGAAGAAGGTGTTCTGGGGAGTAAGACGACCGGGGTTCGAGGAGGTTTCTGAAGAAACTCTATTGAGCCGTCCCTTCCAGATTAGCTGGAGCACCCAACTGTCTGAATTGATCCTCTCCCAGCCTGGTAGATGGAAGGAGAATCTCCTCCCTACTGGTTCCTCTGGATAGCCCAGAGGCTGTGGGAGAGGAAAGGAGTCAGGAGGTGTGGGGCAGCATCACAGCTGAAGCCCCACTGCTTTTTAGGCGGGGGCTTGGCAGCCGGAGGGCCCGACGCTTGTTGGCCCACTTTCCCTGAGGCTCGCTTTGCCAAGAACGCCTGTGAAAGGGACGCCGCTGAGCCTGAGGAGGTCTGTACATGGAGTCGACAGACTTAAGTGCAGTACCCTTCTCCTGCAGATCGGTGATGATGTCCTTGACGCCATGCCGAACAGCACTGAACCCTGAAGAGCTCATCCTGGATGGCGGACTGCACCTCTCGACCAAGCCTGACCCCGGGCCAGGGCATGATGCCGCAAAACCACACGCGAAAAGCCGAGCCACGACCAGCAGCGCCCACTGGCGCCGTGACATGGCACGGGCATGTGCCAACTGGCCGGACGCCGCAGACTGGACTAGATCAGTCACTTCCTGCTTCGCCTGAGACTCAGGAAGGAGTCAATTTAGCCTCCACCTCGCTAAGGATTGCCTTCTGGTAATCCCCATATGAACAACGTAATTCAGGGCCCGTATGCCCAGAGTGGAAAAAGCATAGACTTTCTTCCTGTACAGGTCCAGAAGGCGGGATTCCTTGTCGGTGGCGATGAGCTCAAGTGCTTAGGGTTAGCCGTCTGGCTGTGAGTGGCACTAATCATGATCGAATCAGCTCGAGGGTGTGAATTTAAAAGTCAGCACCCTCCGGGCCTGATAAAACCTATCCGACTTCCTAGGAAGGGGGCTAATGCCGACAGTTGCTTCCAAATAGTGGAGACAAGGTTGGCATGAGGCTCAATCCAGGGTGGCACCAGGGTAGGAGTGGTCTCAGGCAGATCCAGGTGCACAGCGAGTTTCTTACGCTGTGGATCCGGCTCTAAGGAGTGTCACTGATGAACTGCCTGGATTTTACACAGCAACTCCATAAAGGAAGGATCCTCTGGAGGAGACTTCAGAGGAGTCCTTGACCTTGGCTTGTCCAGAGTGTGTGGCTCAAGCACGACCGTTGGAGTCATCCGAGGGTCTCATAGGAGGAAGAAAAGGACTCCTCCTCCTGGCGTGGGAGAGGAGCGGACCCCTTGGGAAGCCCTTGGGAAGTATGTCCTGCCTATCCTGGAACCGAGGGCTCGCCTTGCTATCTGGAGGGGAGGAGGGGCCTCTGCCTCTGACGTGAGGGGGTCCGGAACCAGGTCTGGCGCCTGGAAGACGGCTCTCTACCTCCTGGTGAGCTGAGCCTTGGCCTCAGCCACCAGGAAGCAAAGTCTCCTTCAGGTCCACCGGCAGCTGAGTGGGCGATGGAGGAGGAGGGTATGGATACTGAGAGTATCGGTAAGGTGTGCATCCATATCTTGACGGGCGGAGGCCCGGTGTCAGGCACTGGGGCACCGTGTACTGTGACGCCAGGTAGGCTGGCGGGTACTGGGGTGCCGGATACTGCAGGCATGGGTAGGACAGTGTCGGATAAGATGGGGTTGGACACCCAGGTACCGGGGTCTGCAGGATGGAGGCCCCAGAAATGGCCCAGCAGGTGGACCCAGAACGGAGGTCTGGCATAGGGCGCCGTCTGGCAATGGGATGTTGTCGGGCGTTGGAGAGGCCTGCATTGGCACGGTGTCAGAGGATCCAGCATCGGGTCATCCAGCCCAGTGGGAGTGAGACCCGGCGGCAGCGTATCCACCTCCTCCATGTCACCTGGGAAAAGGATTACCATCCCAGGGTCCAACAAAGGAGCGCTGGCACCTCAGAATGCAATGAGCGTCGCGGTGAGCTCGGGACCATGGAGGCCGAAGGGTCCGCTGTCGGCTCTAACGGTGGCGGACGTCGGAGGAGCTGATGTCAGTCTTATCAGAGGATCCGGGTGGGCGTTGGAGGAGCGGCATCTGACTTTGGACGGCGCCCGGCGAAGGCGCGAAGGAGGAGGCCTTGTGGCGCTTTGGAGGCGTGCACACTGCCCTGGAGGTCAGGTGTCTTAATGGCCTTACCCGGTGGGTGTCAGAGGGCCGACGTCCTGACTTATCGGGTCGTTCGAACCAGAAGGCCGCGGCAGTGGCCTTACTAGGCGTCTGCCTCCTTAGACCGGAGGCACCGAAGGGCCAGAACCGAGCCCGGCGGAGGATGGCGCCACCTTGGAAGCCTCCAAGATGGCTGCCACTGAACTGCCTCCCGGAGGAGGCATTATCTGCAACACCGCGACCCCAGCCAAGGCCGCGGTGACCACTGAAGAAGAGTCCCAGTCCTTCTTGTGGTGGCCCTCCGAGAAGTAGATGCCCACCTGAGTTTTCAGCTTCCATGGAGTTATTTTAAGTTTGAGAGCATGGGCCTCCAGGGACTGCTGCCTCCGTTTCAGGTGGCAGCGTTAAAACTGCTGGCAGAGCTGGCACTTCTCGGCCAGGATGATGGGGCCCTAGACAGAAAAGGGACTGGGAATGTCCGTCCTTGTGCAGAAGCCGGGCGCCACAAGAATCATACTTGTTTTTGTGCTCGGAGGGAGTCGGGATGACATACATGGCAGCTGTAGGTAAGACTGGCGATAATCGAAGAAAAGTTGAAATTAGACGGTAAAAACTACCGACGATTGACTGCAAAGCAGTGAAGTTTCCAGCAGTGCTGCACAAAGCTAATGGCGGAAAAGAACTGGAAGGCGGGCGGGGGAACCACCCTTTATACGGACATCGGTCACCTGGACGGGGCGGTCCCCACCAGAGACCGCTTGATAAATTCTTCCGTGGGGTCCGATGCCTGCCGACATCAGTCCTATTTGTAATTACCTACTGCAAGACAGAGCCCTCTCGGTAAGATCTAACTGAAGAAAACCTAACCTAACTTCTGGGCATAAATAGCCCTGTATGACCGATAAGAAGGGTCACTTTAACAATGTCTTCACAGCCTGAACCACAAGGAAGTGAAGACCAACAACAGAATGAGTGAGCTCAGGGGATGGTGGGTGGGCGTGTGAATGAGTGGTGGAGACTTAGTCCAAGAAGATCAAGAATTACAGTGGTATGTAATTCCTGGACTAAAAGTCTCCACCACTCATTCACACTAATGGGAGAGTACCGAGCTAAAAAAATCCCCCAAGTAGGGCGGCAGAAGACAGAGCTCACTCCAGGACAGAAGTCCATAAGGATCGTCCTCACGCCGTCCACCCACCCGACATTACCCTCTGTATAAAGGACGCCCCATCTCAGTTCACCCATCAGAGACCCGGAGGTTACTTAGCAGGAGAGATCAGAAGCAGGTGCAGTAACAAATCCCAGAAAGAGAAACTTAATAGGGGGATGAAGGGAGGAAAAATAGCGCCTGCTGCAGGAGCTCTTCGAAGATATAAAATTACGTACCTACAGTAATTCTTGACCTTTCTGTGTATCTTCACCGACTCATCACTGGTGGGTTCTGACTGGAGAAACAGGACCCAGGAGCTTTATTTTTTTTTTCCAAAGAGGCGGAGCCGACATCGAGACTGTGCCACCCAAGGCCGACATACTGTGTGGCGCCGCTGGTTGGCCGTAAACTGACGTCAACTCCTCCTCAGACCCAGTTCTGCACACTGGAGAGTAGCCAAGAAAAGGAGGATGGGGCAAGGGATAGAAAAGGAAAGGATATAAAACCAAGGAAGGAATAATGCTGGATAAGAGGACAGAGGAAACAGGAGCCTAGGGTGTGGGTCAGGGGCCTCAACCTCTGGGCGAGCAAGGAGAGATAGCATAAGGGAGGTAGGGAGAAAAGGTAGAACAGAAGGAGAAAAGAGAAAGAGAAGGTGGGGGCACTGCATCCCACTCCTGGTGTCCAGAGGCCTGCTCGTGGACTACAGAAGGGCATTACTGCTTTAAACCATGTTCCTTTCCTTCTAGGAGGAAAGGAACCTTAATTTAAGATACTGCAGAGGATGGCTGGCTTGAAGTCCAGGAGAAGAAAGCAGTGCATCAACTCCGATGAGTCCTTACTGGAGACTAAGAGCGAAGACTAATGCCCCCGACTAAGGGATATGCTGGAAAAGGGACAGGACTCATCCTAAAACAGGCTCCTCTTGACAAACAAACCTCCTCAGCTTTTATTTCTAGAGGAACATCACCTCTGAGGGAGGCGAAGACAAAGAGGATATTTGAAAGGAGCGAGAGTAATCCCCCAGGGGAACCCTACAAAGGAGATCACTAAAATAGCTGATAGAAGGGAAGGGATCACCAGGGCCTCAATAACACTGCTTTAAAATAACCCCTAGGGTTTTAGAAGAAGCAGAGAGGAGGATCAAATACAGGTCTGACCACGGAGGAAGGTCCCGTCAGGATGAAAAGAGACCTGGTGATCGAAGAGGTTTCCTCCTGCTTGTCTCCTCAAAGCACTCACGACACTCTCCAAGAGGAGCAGAGCCAAAAGGTATAGGGGTACCAGCAGAGTCAATATCGGAGAAACAAACAGGGAGGAGGCATTGCCCAGAGACTGAGGCCCAAGAGGGAAGGTGAGTGGAAGCAGTGATGAATGGTGAAAATACACAGAAAGATCAAGAATTACAGTAGATACATAAATACAGGTTACTCACCTGTAACAGGAGTTCTAAGAATGGTATATGTTGTTCATCCACACTGTCTGGCAGGTTCCTTGCCGCTTTAAATCTTGCGGAAGGTCTTCAAGCTGGCTCCTCCCACCCACCGGGTGGTAAAACTCGGCTCTGCCCCATGGCGCCAGATCTGGCCGCTGGAAGCTCAGGTTGTGCATCGAGCCGGGGAGGTCGGTGGTCTGTGGATGAACAACATATACCATTCCTAGAACTCCTGTTACAGGTGAGTAACCTGTATTTCTAGGACATGGATATGGTGTTCATCCACACTGTCTGGCAGACTCTAGCAGTTCTTCGGGAGGAGGGAGGCAAGGCACACCCCACTTAGGGAATAAAGACTGGAGAACCGAGGCCCCAAAACCAGCATCCCGGCGTGACTCAAGGTCCATGTGGTAATGGGTAATGAAGGTGTGTGCTGACTTCCAGGTAGCAGCCCTGCAGATTTCCTGGATAGGGACATCCCTGGAAGCAGCCACCGATGCAGCAGTATGATGGGTAGAATGAGCTCTTATCCCTCTGGGAGGCTCCATGCCCGCCAACTTGTAGCAGAGATCTATGCAGGAGGTGTGACCCACCTGCTTATCCGTCCGGCTTGGCTGCAGCTCTGCCAGGTGCGGCTTCAGCGTAGGGTGACAAATAGCTGGCGAACCTCTCCCTCGACTCAGCCGTATGCCCTTATAATAAGCGAGCGCCTCTTCTAGGGGTCCAAAAGTATGGAGCCTGTATTCGGCCTCCGAGGTGTGACTGGGGTAGAACACCGCAGAGTCAACACCTGGTTAAGGTGAAACTCCACACCACCTTCGGAAGGAATTTCGGTGAAGCGCAGGAGCAACCTCGGCCCCTGTGGAAGACCAGGTAAGGAGACTATGCAGAGTGCCTGGAGTTCTCCCATCCTTCTGGCTGATGTGATAGCCACCAAGAAGGCGGTCTTCCACACAGGTGAGAGAGTTCACACCTGTGCATTGGTTCGAATGGCTTGCCCATGAGCTTTGCCAGTACCAGCAGTAAATCCCACGGAGGTGGAGGTTCGTACCGGAGGGGAATGTGATCAAGGCCTTGAAAAAGCGCCAGACCACTCTTCTCCTGCGCCACCGACTGCCCCCGCCCACGCCCGGTAAGCAGAGATGGCTGCCAGGTGCACCTTTAGGGTCGCCGACCTAAGCCCTTGACTAGAAAGGGACCATAAATAGTCCAAGATGCTTGCCAAAGGACAGGAGGAAGGGTCAAGCCTTGCCCTGACACCAAATGGAAAATCTCTTCCATTTGAAGGCATAGCATTTCCTGAGTCGACTCCTTCACGGGCGCCTCAACAACACTGGGGACCTCCATCGGAAAGACCAAGGCCTGGAACTCTCGCCGCTCAGGAACCAGGCCGTCAGGTGCAGGGATTGAAGGTCCAGATGGAACACCTTCCCTGATTGACTGAGAGCAGGTCCGGGCGAGCTGAAGCTGCCTCGGGAGCCTGGAGCTGAGGCTGAGGAGATCTGGGTACCAGAACTGGCGGGCCAGTCTGGGGCTATCAGAATCACCTCGCCTTGTCCCTCCTTGCTTTGAGAAGTACCTTGTGAATCAAGGGAAATGGGGAAAGGCGAGAAGAGGCCCGGGGTCCACAGCCTCGAGAAGGCATCCCCTGCAGAGCCCTGCTGAGAGGCGGGCATGAAACAGCCTCAGCAGCGTTCTCCCTGGAGGCAAACAGGTCCACCTGAGGTGTGCCCCAATGGGAGAACAGATCTTGTACTACCTCCGGCAGGAGAGACCACTCGTGAGATGCAGCCCCTATCTGGCTCAGGGCATCGGCCAGGGTGTTGGTGGCTCCTGCACATGAATGGCTAGGAGATCCGCCTCCAGGATGCGCCGAGTGACAAATGTGGAGGCTTCCTTGCATAGAAGCATGGGCAACGTCCCGCCCTGGCGTTTAGGTGAGTACACGGTCGTGGTATTGTCCGGCTGGACTCGGACCACTTGACCCCGGAGAGAAATGGAGCAAAGGCGGTGAGAGCTAGGCGGACCGCTTGGAGCTCCAGCAGGTTGATAGGCATCGGACTCCCGCTGGGACCAGGGGCCGTCGCCTGGTGTTCCCCAGATGGGCACCCCAACCCATCAGAGAGGCATCGGTCGATAGAGACACGTCTGCTCTGGGCGGACAAACGGGATGCCCTCCTGCAGATGAGATGGAATGGTCCACCACCGGAGGCGTTCCCACATCTCCTGGGTCACCATCACTAGCTGGTCCAATGGATCACAGCGTTGTGACCACTGGCTGGCCAGTCCCCACTGAAGGGGCGATGTGCCAGCATGCCCAACGGACCACACTGGTACAGGCAGCCATGAGACCCAGGAAGTCCCGGGCAGGCGCGGTGCCCAACCAGAAATGATTGGGCAGAGGAGGTAGAACCTCGGCCCTGTCCGCGGGAGCCGTGCTCTGGCTCGAAGAGAGTCGAACTCTGCCCGATAAACAGAATCACCTGCTTCGCTCGAGTTCCCGACTTGGCCTCGTTGATGAGAAGGCCGATTGAGAGCAAACCTGGAGGCCAGATCTCTGGACCGCTCCACCTCCTGTCTGGAGGGGCTGCTATCAGCCAATCGTCCAGGTAAGGGCACCCGGACCCTCGCGCCGCGAGGAAAGCTGTCACCACTGCAATGCATTTGGTGAAGACCCTGGGAGCTGGAGACAGGCCAAGGGCATGGCTCGAACTCGAAGAGGGATCCTCCGCTGAAAGCGAAGGAATCTCCGATGTGACGGACAGATAGGGACATGAAAGAACACGTCCTGCAGGTCCAGAGCAGAACCACCACGCCGTGTTCTAGGGATGGTATTATCTGAGCCAGAGTGACCATCCTGTAGGTTCCAGATCTTAGGAACTTGTTCAGGTCGTGTAGGTCGAGAATGGGGCGCCAGCCCCGTGCGTTCGGAACCAGGAAGTACCTGGACACAAACCCGGGTCTGAGGGAGGGTCCGCCACCTCCTGATCACCTCCTTTTGGAGGAGAGAGCAATGTCGGCCCAACGAGCAGACAGTGAGGCTGCAGACCCGAGGCCCCGAGGGCGACTGCTGAAGAAGGCGGGGCCTGCTCGAATTCTAGAGGCAGGCCTTTTCCCACCACCTCCAGCACCCACCTGTCCGTGGTAATAACGGACCAGGCGGAAAGGAAGTGCCAGAGCCGCCTCAATGGGGATCCTGGGGTGAGGTGACAGGGTTGGGGCGACACCCCTCAGCCCGTCACTGGGCAGGCTTGGGAGGGACCGGCCGAGGGACCTCCTGGACCTTCCTCCTGCTTCCTGTTGGAGGAAGCCCTGGGCCTTGGGTTTGGGATGCCAAGCCCGAGCCTGCTAGCCTGACATTGCTGGGCCAGAGGCAGCGCCTGAGGCGCAGAGGACGAAGGAGCTTAGGCTGTGGTTTCGCGGCCTTTGTCCTTCTGAGCGGAAGAGACTGAGTCCAAGGTAGCATTGGACTTCTCAATCCTCTGCAGGTGACCTTCCACCCCAGGGTCAGAGGTCAGTCCCCAAAAGGGAACATCCGCCAACTTGTGCTGGGTATCCAAATAAAGGTGGATATCCTCAGCCAAGCCGACGGCCGAGCAGCCAACTGCGGCCGCCACAGACCTGGCACATGAGTCCCAATGTCTAAAGCAGTCTGGAGCTGCTGTTTGGCCACTGCCCTACCCTGGTCCCGCACCTGCCTGACCGTGGTCTGCAGATCCAGCGGAAGATGAGGGACGACTTCATCCAGGGAGCCCAACAGGGCATGAGAAAAATGTGCCATGAGGACGGCCGAACTGGCCTGGCGGAAGCGAGGGAGGACGCAGCATAGACTTTTCACCGCATAGTCCAATTTCTTGGACTCTTGTCGGGAGGTTTGTCCACATCCCTAGCATTCCCGCACGCCAGAAAACGCTGTCGGTAACCAACCCTCGGCCGAGGGGTGTTCAAACCGGACAGGGAACCGTAGGGACGCATACTTCCTGGCCATCCTGGCCGGGCGCAGGACAGGAAGCAGGGCGCTGCCAGAGCTCAAGGCCGGACCCACTATGGCCTCGGCCACCGGAAGAGCCTCCACAGGGGAATCCCTCGGTCCAGAATCTCCGTGAGGGATACCTGGCCCGTTTAAAAGCAGGTTCGAGCTTCATCCCGTGGACTCGAGATGAGCCGAAGCAATCCCAGGAAGGACGAAGGGCTATCGTCCACCCGACTGTCCTCCTGGGGACTCCAAGTCCATTCGCTTGGAGAAAAGGGAGGAATCGTCTTCAGACTCGGAAAAGTCCTCAAAGAGCTGCCTCAGGCCTGAGCCACCTCCCTCACCTGCCGAGGTCGATCGGGAGTGAGGGTGACAGACAGCCTATGGGGCAGTCCCTGAGCCGACCGAGAATTTTGGTCGGAGCCCCAACTAACGGCTGTGGAGGCGAGGTTCCACCGAATCGGGTGGGGCAGCTGGTTTTGGCCGAACAACCGGCCTGGGAACAGGCTCCTGGATAAAACGAGGGGTTGTTTCGCCGCTCTGGTGACAGCCACTTAATGGCCGGGAAGGCGATGGCGTCGGCTTATTCCGGTCAGAAGGAGCTGTTGCCACATGAGTTCCTCATATCTTCGGCCGCAACTTAGCGAAGCCTCCACTGTCCGAGGAGGAGGAAGAAGGCGGCGGCGCTGGCTGCCGCGTGCCAAGACCGAGGACCGCCTATGGCGGTGGGATCGACTGGACCCGGCAGATGTCCGAGACCGAGAACCCTCGCTTTGCCGAGGACAGTGCGGGAGGTGTCGCGGGAACCGCACCCCTCGGTTCGGAAGATTCAACCGCAGGCTCGGAACCGGAGGCACAGACAAGCCCGACGGGTCCTCAACTCCCCACCGGGGAACGGGAGAGGAGATTCTCGGCTTCTCCAGCCGATAACCCATCCAACGGGTGAGAAAAATCGACAGCGTCGACGGAGTCTCGTCAACTGGCCTGAGGGACACCGTGGAGACCAGTGGCCGAAGCCAAGAAGTCGACGGCCGACAACTCGGGGAGAGGGATCTTTCCGCTCCAAGAGCGTCGACAGTGAGACTTACCCTTGTCTCTCTTTTGGACCGAGAAACGGTCAGAAGAAGTGGACCCTCACCTTTAGTCAGAGGGTCAGACAAAAGCTCCTTAAAAAAGCTGAATAAGAGGCACCGAGAGAGGCGGGACAAATGCGCAGCAGGTAGGCGGCCCGCGCTGCCTCCTCTTCGAGGGCGATCATCTGCTCGAGCTGATCCGCCCGAGCCTGCGCCCACGGACACTCGCCGACTGGGCCTCTTTTGACTTTACGGAGGAAATCGCTTCTCGGACGCCCCAGTTGTAAGCGGGCAGCACGGGCTTCGAGGACGAGGCTGAAAAGGAAGAGCACAGGTCGCAGGCCAGCGGGTGTGCTCAGGGCCCAAGCAGTGAGCGCCCGTGGAGTGCGGATCCGTCCAGACATCTTCTGCCCTTAAAGAATCTCCGAGAAACCGGGGTGGGTTGTCCATCGCGGCCGCCGAGGGAGAGAAGTCAAGTCTTTTAGCAAAACTTTTTAATTTCGAAAATTCAAGAATTAGAACCAGTCTTATACGCAGAGCGTTAGGAGGAACCTGAGCTTCCAAGCGGTAAGGAAGATCTGGCGCCATGGGCGGAGCAAGAGTTTTACCACCGGTGGGTGGGAGGAGCCAGCTTGAAGACCTTCCAGCAAGATTTAAAGTGTCAAGGAACCTGCCAGACAGTGTGGATGAACAACATATCCATGTCCCTAGAATTTTCATATTATCTGTGTCAATCTTCACCATTCATCACTGGTGAGTGATTATCAAGCGCCCCGAAGGGAACCTGGTACCTCCCGAGAGAGGAAGTCCCTCAGCTTCCTGTGGGGAGACACGGAGGAGGGAACCCTTACAGGCCTAATTAGGCCTGAGATTGGTCTGGGTGAGGTGGCATTCTCCTTTGGGTAGGGAGGAAAGTCGCCCTGAAGTTCCCGCCTCACCCTGAGGGACAAAAGGTGGGTTCCTGAATATGGAAGCAGTCACCCTTGCCGGTCCAGGGTGATAACCTGGACAGATGAAGCCATGCCGCCCACCTAATGCAGACTGCTGTCCCGCCAGCCTGGATGCCACCTCACTGGTGTCATCGATGCCCTTGCTTGGTGCCTCTGAGCTCAGACCCTGTGTGGAAAGGGCACTGACCTGTCTGGTCGCCTCAGAGTCAGGAAAAGATACTAGGATCTGTCCTAGTAAAGACCATAAGTGCCTGTTATAGGCAGCATAATGGGCCTGATGTCCCGAAAGAGATAAAGAGAGACATGCAGAGAACACTCTCCTCCTCAAAATCAAACTCAGCAGAGTCCGTCATGTCTTGGGCGTCTATGCCCAGAAGGTGTATCCAGGAGCATCACGCAGAAGGAGGGTGAGCTAAGGCTCCTGGAGACCCTAGGGTGCACAAACATGTGCTGGCAGTCCCTCGGGGCTGGAGAGAGGTTGAAGGACTTCTCCAGGGGTGGAATGATGCTTCCTGAAGGGGAGGGCCAGTGGGAACCACCAGGTTGGCTACACTGAATTTGCCTAAAAAGGCGCGCCGTCCGCTCAGGACTGCGACTTCCTAATGTAGAGAGATGTGGAGCTGCCGACCAACCTCAAAAGAAGTGCTGATAACTAGATAAATCAGTAGCTGGGGACAGGTGGACAGAGGAATCCTCTCCCTCAGGAGCGGAAGACAAGGAAGCTGATGAGTCCAGTGAGTCAGGCACTGGCTGCACAGGGGAATGGTAGAACACCTCCTCGTCCATGGACCTATAATAGGCAGAGAATAATGCAGCCGTGGATCTGAACTGTTCCTAGGTGAGGGTCCCAAAGGACGGAGTGGCCTAGGAGAGAGGAGGTGTTGGTAGAGTGAGGGGCTAAACACCGTCGAGGAGGGTGCGATCTCTGCCAGGGTTAGGGGACTGAGTAGGTGACCTCAAACCTGGAGAAGATCTCGTCGACGAAGCAGTCGGGGGCCATTCAACCGAGCTGGAATGGTCAGGACTGAGCCCTAAAGAAATTTCCATCTGCGAGGCAACAGGGCCGCATGAGGCCACAAAAGGGCGGCCCCTAGCCTCTAAAAATAAGATTCCTGCGGGGAGGCTTCAGGAAAAGAGGACTGGCGCGACTCCTACCCAAGCCCCAGCGGGCTCCAAGGGGCGCTGCCCTGATTCTGTCCTCCTCAACTCTTCAGACTCAGAGAAAGACCTCTTCTTCTGAGTCAACCTAGGCAGCTCAATCACCGTGGCCGACTCCTGAGACACTGTCACCGTGAGAGCACCCTCCCTCGCTTCAGGCGTCCTAGCCAGTCCAGAAATGGGCCCAGCCTGAGCAACTAAAGTAGGGATACACCTCCTAAGAGAGCAGGAGAACTACGGACTCCTGAACATCCTCCAGTGCCACCCCAGCACTGGGGAACTGGTCGGGATCACTGACACGGTGCGGTAGTAACTGCCAATCCCAAAGGGGGTCTGAATCGGAGTTGTAGTGCTGGGCAAGGAGAAGTCGGAAGACTCCGAAGAATCCGGGAGCCAGTCCGGGTCTGCCTCTGAATCATCATCCTCACCTGGGGAGGCTGGGACCCAGACCACCCCATGAACTCCTCTACTTCTGGCACATGGCGGCCCCACACTGCTTATGAGAACCAGCACCGTACTGCCCGTGGTTGCCCGAAAGGCGCAAACTAGATCCGAAGGCCCTAGGCTGTGGCGCTTGAGGGAGCCTTTGCCTCCGAGGAGCGAATGCCAGGATGATACCTCCAGCCCGACTCCCGGAGGAATCAGGCTGGGCCTCCTGCACTGTGGAAGGAGTTTCTGCTGAAGCAAGACATGAAGAGGCGGACCCCCATGGGCCATCTAGGACCCGGTCAGGACCGGAGGAAGGGTCAAGAGACCTGAACTTGGCATCCTGGGTGTGAGCCTGTCCACGAAAGTCGGGCGCCGTCCATTTTAAACACGTGCATTTCTAACACTCGATGGTCCATGGAAAAACAGGCATCGCAATGATCCATATCATGGTTCGGGACCAAGCAGGTCAAGCTGGTCCAAGATGGAGAAAAAGTCGGCTGCAGGAACACTGCCGCATAGGAGGCCGACATGCCTTGGAAGGTTTCTTCTTGTCCCCGAATGAGACATGACCAGATGAAAACAATAAACATAAATAGCACTTAGCATCATCAAAAATAGAAAGGAAAGGTCTTGCCAGTCGGCGGTGCTGTTGAAACAGCTATACAGAACTAGGTACTACCGATGGACTAGGCTGCTCATGCAGAATTCACTCTGCACGAAGTGCGTGTTAACTCAACAGTGGGAGAATCAGAACTGGGTCTGAGGAGGAGTCGTCGGCGTCAGTTACTGGCCAACCCGTGAGCACAATGCAATGTGTCGGCCTCGGGGTGGCGCCTTCTTGACGTCAGTTCCACCTCTTCAAAAAAGAAAAAAAAGCTCCCATGGAGTCCTGTTTCTCCTGTCAGAACCACCAATGATGAATGGTTAAGACTGACACAGATAAGATCTGTTACGTGAAGTTCTTACATAACTGTACTATCTTACTTCAAGTATGAGCTCCTGCAGCAGGCTACACCATAAGAACAGATTCCCAAGCAGTGTCCCGAATGGAAGAAAAAAAAACAGGGAGGCAGGTTAAAAACTCCTGAATTATTTAATGAACCATTTAGAAATGAGGCCTTGCAGCACAGTGAGGCCAAATCCTGCTCTCTTTCTGGAAGCAGTATCCAGGGTGTAGCACTTAACAAAAGTATGCACAGAGTTCCATGTTGCGGCAGTGCATATGTCTGCCGTTGAAACATTTTTCGTGACTGTGAAGGACGCAGCCATCCCCTTGTTGAATGTCCCTTAACGGTCCCGGTAAGGGTTTTCATACTTGCTGTAGATACAGTAATGCAATTTATCAACCATTTAGACATCGTTTTCTTGCCATTGGTTTCCCCAGAACCCTGGGGCAAAGGACACAAACAGCTGATCCAATTGCCGGAACGATTTTGTATGACTCAAACAGTAATGGAGGATCCTGTGTACATCTAGAGTGTGAAGGAGGGCCTCCCTATTCGAATACTTGGGATAGTAAACTGGAAGAGAGATGTCTTGATTCAATGTTAACTCAGACACCACCTTGGAAGAAACTTAGGGTTAGTCTTGAGACACCCTGTCTCTGTGAAAAATTAAATAAGGTTCTTTACAATCAATGCTTGCAGCTTGGAACCCCTTGAGCTGAAGTGATGGCAACTAAAAATAACACTTTCCAAGAGAGAAAACGTGAATGTGCAATCTGCGGCCGGTTCAAAGGAGGTAGAAACAGGTTACTCACCTGTAACAGTAGTTCTAGGAGTGGTATATGTTGTTCATCCACACTGTTTAGCATGTCCTTTCCCTTTAAGAATCTTGCCAGAAGGTCTTGAAGCTGGCTCCTCCAACCCACACGGGTGGTATAACCCTCGGATCCGCCCCATGGCCCTAGATCTTTGCCAGCTGGAGCTCAGATTGTCGCGTCGAAGCCAGGAGGTCAGGTGGGCTTGTGTGGATGAACAACATATACCACTCCTAGAAATGAAAATAGCGTACCTACCGTAATTCTTGATCTTCTTGGACGAGTCTCCACCACTCATTCACACTATTGGGTATAGCGCGGAGGCACTAGGACCCATCGGAAGCAAACTTTTGCTGGGCCGGTCGGCGCCAGAGATGGCGCCATGAGGCACGGGTGCGCACACGAGCTCCCAGTCGCTACGCAATGACTCTCTCGGCATCAACCCTCCAACCGCCAGTACCTTTTTACCAAGGAGGTGCAGCGCAACTAAAACTAAAGATAACCTAACTCTTTAGGCCCGGACATAAGATAGTCCGGGCGACCGTATAAGAAGGGTCAACAAAGAAGTCTTCACGGCCTAAAGATTTGAGGAGTGAAGACCAACACAATGTGAGCTCGGGGATGGAGGGTGGGCGTGTGAATGAGTGGTGGAGACTCGTCCAAGAAGATCAAGAATCACGGTAGGTACGTACTTACATCTTCCTGGACATAAGTCTCCACCACTCATTCACACTATTGGGAGAGTACCGAGCTAATAATCCCGAGAGGGCGTGCAGGATAGACCAAGAGCTCATGTTTCTAGGACAGGAGTCCATTAAGGATAGTTCTGCCAAAGGTGGAATGTCGCCTGGCATGAACATCCAGTGCATAATGTAGCAGTGTGCACTGAGCTCCAGGTGGCGGCATTGCAGATGTCTGCAATGGGCACGTTGCAATTTCCGCTAGGGATGCCGACCGCTCTGGTAGAGTGGGCGTAGACCCTACCTTCAATTTAACCTGTGCCATGGAATAGCAGTGTGAAGACATGCCACTAGCCATGATGAGATACATCTGATAGCGACAGGCTGACCCAGCCGGTCTCACTGAAGGAAGCGAAAAGTTGTTGGGCCTTGCGAAAATTCTTGGTTCTATCGAGATAGAAGCGCAAAGCCCTCTTAACATCCAAAGAATGAAGAAAACGTTCTCCTTCATTTTGGAAGTTCATAAAGTAAGAGGGAAGGACCAAAGGTTGGTTTAGATGAAATTCTGACACAACCTTGGGAAGAAATTTAGGATAGACTGAAGAACTACTTTGTCCTTATGGAACACAGTATACGGAGGGTCTGTGACCAGGGCATGCATCTCAGAGACCCTACGGGCTGAGGTAATGGCCACTAGGAAGGCAGTCTTCCAGGTGAGAAATTTTAGCTCACAGGTAGCCAGAGGTTCAAAAGGTTTCCAGTGAGCATGTCTAGCACAAGGTTAATGTCCCAGGCTGCAACTGGACGTCTTATAGGAGGTCTGGTATGCAGAATTCCTTAAGAAATCTCTTAACCATAGGTAACTGAGCCAGAGACAAAGAAGAGACCGGCTCATGATACGCTGAAATGGCACTAAGGTGAACTTTGACTGTAGAGTACTGAAGACCTGAATTTGAGAGGTCCAAAAGGTACTCTAAAACCTTGTCTGGTGGACAGGAAAAGGGATTCAAGAGGACTTTGCACACCAGAAGAAGCTTCACTTAGATGTGTAAGTTTTCCGAGTGGCTGGCTTCCGAGCAGCCAGAAGAATGTCTGAAATTCTTGAGGCGTTGAACAGTTCACTTCTACCTCTTCAGGAGCCAAGCGTGAAGGTGAAGCGATCTCAGGTTGGGATGGACCACGGGACCCTGAGTCAACAGGTTCACCTGCAAGGGGAGTGGTCTCGGAGGAACTGCCAACATATTGTTGAGTAGTGGAAACCAGAGTTGTCGAGGCCAAAGGGAGCAATGAGAATCATCTTGGTCCCCTGAGACTCGAACTTGAGAGTACTCTCTGAATTAGGCGAAGGGGCGGAAAGGCGATGAAAGCGTTTTGTCCACTGCAGCCTGAACGAATCCTGACAGAAAATGCCAGGCCCTGGAATTCTGGAGCAGAAGAGAGGCAGTTTTGCGTTGAGTGGGGATGCAAAAGGTCCAGGTCTGGAGTTCCCACTCTTTGAATAGTGACTGAACTATGACTGAGTCGAGGACCACTCGTGAGGATCTGCTTCTGTTCTGCTGAGATGGTCTGCCAAGTCGTTTTATGCGCCTGGCAGGTAAACCGCTGAATTACAGCTTTGTGTTCCAGGCACCATTCCCACACTCTCATCGCTTCCTGCATAAGGGTAAGAGTGAGCACCACCCTGCTTGTTGATGTAGTACATCACTGCTTTGTTGTCCGTTTGAAGGAGAATGGTCTTGTGACAGAGAATGTCCTTCAACACTCGGACCGCATAAAGGACTGCTCTCATCTCTAGGACATTTATGTGAAGCTGGGACTCGAGTTGAGTCCACACCCTCTAGTGTGGAGGCGCAACAGTGAGCTCCCACCCCATTAGCGATCGTCCGTGGTAATGGAGATCTGATGATCCAGAGGAGCAAAGGGAAATCCTCCAGGAGATTGCTCTCCTGAGACCACCAGGTGAGAGACCTCTGTAAGGGTTCTGTCACCTTGATGGGATAAGACTGCGGGTGAGTGGTTGGAGACCACTGGGCACTGAGCATCCATTGAGTGGTTCTCATGTGCAGCCGTGCTGAGGTACAGTGAACACTGAGGATGCCATGAGGCCTAACATACGTTGCATCGAGAGAGCTGTAACTGATCTGTTCTCTCCAATGTAACGAGCCATCTGAAGGATATCGTTCCTTCTGTCCTCTGGAAGGAAAGCTTTCGCACAAGAGGTGTCCAGAAGAGTCCCTATGAAAGGAGTCTCTGGGAGGGCTGCAACTGAGACTTTTTGAGGTTCAGCAGAACTCCCATGGACGTAAGAAGGCGAGAGGCCGTCCTGTCAGCGTCCAGAGTCCCTTGTCTGGAAGGGCTTGCTAGGAGCCAGTCGTCCAGGTAGGGAAACACCTGGATACCGAAGTTTCCTGAGATGCGCATGTAGAACTGCACAACACTTTGTAAAGACCGCGCCGAGGATAGCCCAAAGGGCAGGACTCTGAACTGATAGTGTTGACCCAGAGCCACAAACCTCAGGAATTTGTGATGCCTCGGGTGAATGTAATGTGCTGGTAAGCATCCTGCATGTCAGGGAGGCTAGCCAGTCGTGGTTGATGAAGTAAAGACAACAGGGTTCCCAGAAATCATTTTGAATTTCTCCTTGGGGAGAAATTTGTCTAGCTTCTGAGGTCTAGAATGGGCGCATACCCGGACTTCTTTGGAACCAGAAAGTAGTGGGAGTAGAACCCGTGTTTCGCTGATGCAGAGGCACCACTTCTACTGCCCTGTTGTTTAGAAGGCCCTGAATCTCTGCGCGAGAAGGTCTGACTGAAGGGTTGACAGCCTGGGCTGTCGTTTGGGAGGAGCGATCGGAGGGGTCTCCGAAAATTGAGAGAATACCCCTCATCGAATATCCGAAAGACCCATTTGTCTGAGGTTATGGACTTCCACTGGCTGTAGAAGTGCATCAGATGACCTCCACGGAGAGGAAAAGTCCACCTCGGGCAGTTGAGATGGGACTTGGGCGGCAACTCATAAGGTGGCGCTGGGTGCTTTGGGCCCTTGCGCTTTCTGCGCCTTCTTTGAGGTTGGGCAGGTTGATTCTTATGAAACTTCCTTTGCCTCTGCCCGAAAGGACTGGCGATTATGAAATTGCAGTCTACCGACATGCCCTCGAGAAGGGGCAGGAGGGTCGGCAAGCCAGCAATGGCTGACCTAGTCTTTTGTGTAGCTCTCGAGCTTGCTCTACCTGAGGACCCAAAGATAAGAGCCGTCAGTGGCAACGCTTATCGACCTGTTGCTGCGCATCATTCGTGAAACCCGGCACGCAGCCAGGAGTGACGGCGTAGTACAAATACCAGCAGCTGTTGAACGAGAAGCAGTGTCGAAAGCATCCATGGCTGCTTTGACCTGCTGGTTATTAGATTCAATACCTCTGGTAATGGTTTGAAGAAGCTCTGGCTTTGAGTCTGAGTCCGGAAGAGCCTCAACCATTTGCTTGATAGAATGCCAAAGGATATACCCATACTGGGAAAAATAACCTGGTAACTGTGCAAACGCATACTTAGAGTGGGCACAGAAAGACTCTCTTACCTAATGTATCTATCTTCTGAGACTCTTTGTTAATAGGTCGAGCTGTAGTAGTTGAGGAAGAACTACCTTGTCATTTTCTGCCAGGACTACAATAGGATCCACAAAGGCTTGGGATGCCAAGATAGGACGATCTTTGGGGCTAGTATTTCCTATCAATGGATTTAACCACCGAAGGGTAAGACAGGATTATTCCATACCATTTGAGACAGCGTCTCGAAGGAAGATTGAATCGGAGGAGTCAAACTGTAGGGATCTCGAAGCATGAAGATATTGAGTCTTAACAGCTTCCCAGGATCGATGTCTGTAGTCTGGAAAGAAAGAGTGGAGCTCAGATTCTTCAACAGAGACTTAAGGACAGGTCCTCGACCACAGGCTCTGTAGCAATAAAGATCCTGTTTAGTCACTTCATCACCAGCCGAAGGTCTGGGTCAGGCTCAACATCATCTCCTGACAGTCCAGGAGGACTGTATGGACAGGAAAGGGATGAAATCTAGAAGAGGAAGGAGGAAAGAGACAAAAGAAGTCCCTGAGAGCCCACGAGGCGCCTGGCGCCGAAACGATACCGAACCTGCAGCGCCGAAATGGCGAGACCGCTACAACACCGAAGAAGAGCGTTGCAGCAAAGCACGGCGAGGGCAAGCCCCTGAGCCGAGCCGGACAACAAAGGAACTCCCAGAGACCCGAAAACAGGCTTTGAAGGAAGGGGCAGGAGATAAGGGCATCAGTGTGGCCCCTGTGCCGCAGCCATGTGAGGGGAAACACCCTAAGCGGGGTCGACGGCACCGAAGAAGGTGCAGCACAACCAGGAAAGTCCAGCCCCTACCCCGTCGCCCAGAGGCCAGAGAGCCCACATGCGACTGAGCCAGGTAGCCGAACCAACCTCTGAGCCCATTGCTCCAAAAAGAGCGCCCACTGATGAAACTGCTCATCTGAAGACCTACCTGCGGGCGGGTAGGACTCGATGTCGGGGCGCGGCCATCAGAAGCTGCTGCGGCGACTCTGAAGGAGGAGACCGGCAACTAGCCCGATAACCGAATGCCCTACTGGCGCAGGCGTATCTGAGGGTGACCTCGAGTGATGCCTTCTCTTTTAGACCTGCGGTAGAAGAAGAGCTCGAGGTCTAACGGTGCCGAGAATGCGACCGCTTGGCTTTATGCTTCATGGGACCGCCATCTCCGGGCATTAGACTGCCAGTTGTCAGACCCCCTTCTGGAGAAGGCGGGACCGGACCCAGCCCGACTGACTGAACAGCTCATAATGGAAGTCTCCCTACCGTCACCTGACCTGCTCATGGTCGACTCCCGTCAAAGTAGCATGAGACTTTATCGCTTTAATTTAAAAATAAGAATAACTTTAAGCGATACTGAATCGTGATAATACTATAAAAATAATAAAAACTGAAAACTATGCTGCAGTTTGAAGTTCGACCCGACAGGCATAGAGCGTCGTCACTGAAGCGCACTCGACGGCGGGAAAAAGGAACTGAGGCGGTTGGAGGGTCGACACTGAGAGTCACGCCATTGTTAGAAGCTCGGCGCGCCATCTCTGGCGCCGACCCTCCAGCAAAAAGTTTGCTCCCGGAAGGGTCCTAGTGCCTCCGGCGCTATACCCAATAGTGTGAATGAGTGGTGGAGACTTATGTCCAGGAAGATCTACTGTTACAAGTGAGTAACCTGTTTTTCTAGGATCGTGGATATGTTGTTCTATCCACACTGTTTGGCAGACTCAAGCAGTTCTCCAGGAGGAGGAGACAAGGCGCACACCTCTGATATACTTACTTGGGGAACAGAGATTGAGAACTGAGGCCCCAAAACCAGCATCCCAGCGTGACTCTAGGTTGATGTGGTAGTGGGTGATGAATGTGTTTGCTGACTTCCAGGTAGCAGCCCTGCAGATTTCCAGGACAGGGATGTCACTGGAAGCAGCCACTGATGTAGCAGTATGGTGGGTGGAATGAGCTCTTAACCTCTGGGAGGCTCATTACCGCCAACCGACAGCAGAGATCAATGTAGGATGTACTCCATCTGCCAATCATCCACTATGCTGCAGGTCTGCCAGGTGCGGCTTCACCGTAGGTGACAAACAGTTGGCAAACCTCTCCCAACTTCAGCCATCTGCTCCTTATAATAAGAGAGTGCTCATCTCAGGTCCAGAGTATGGAGCCTATACTCTGCCTCCGAGGCTGACGAATAGCCATCAGGAAGGCGGTCTCCACAACAAATGTGACATCTTACACTTGTGCATTGGTTCGAATGGCTTGCCCATGAGCTCTGCCAGTACCAGCAGTAGACCCCATGGAGGTGGAGGTTCATGCACCGAAGAGGATATGTGGTTGAGGCCTTTAAAGAAATGCCAGACCACCTTCTCCTATGCCACCGTCTGCTGACCGGACCATGCCCGGTAGGCAGAGATGGCTGCCAGGTGCACCTTTAGAGTCGTAGACTGAAGACCCCTTGGGACAGAGACCAAAGGTAGTCTAGGATGCTAGCCACTGGACAGGACAATGGGTCCAGGCCCTTACTCTGACACCAAATGGGAAACCGTTTCCATTTGAAGGCACAACACCTCCTGGTTGACTCCTTTCTGGATGCTTCCACTACTGTGATACATCCTCAGAGAGACCCAGAGCCTGGAACTCTAGCAGCTCAGGGAACCAGGCCGTCAGGTGCAGGATTGAAGGTCCGGATGGAATACCATCCCTAATTGACAGATAACAGGTCCGGGCATACTGGAAGATGCCACGGAGACTTGGAGTTGAGGCTGAGGAGATCTGGATATCAGAACTGGCGAGGCCAGTCTGGGGCTACCAGGGTCACCTGTGCCTTGTCCCTCCTGACCTTGAGGATCACCTTGTGAACCAAGGGAGTGGAGGAAGCAGACAGAGGCCTGGGATCCACGGCCTCTGCAGCGAGCTCTGCTGATGGGGTGGGCAAGGAAACAGCCTCAGCTTGGTGTTCTCCCTGAGGCAAACAGATCCACCTGAGGTTTGCCCCAGTGGAGAACAGGATGGAGAGACCACTGTGGGACGTCTCGCCCACAAGGCTGAGAGCGTCCGCCAGTTGATTTGAGGCCCTGCCACATGGATGGCTAGGAGATCTGCCTCCAGTCTGCTCACGAGGGTCCAGATGTGGAGTGTTTCCCTGCATAGCAGCCGGCAGAGCATGCTGCCCTGTTGGTTGAGGTAGTACATGGTTGTGGCATTGTACGCCTGGACCCACCACATGACCCCGCAGGAGTGGAGCGAATGCTGACAGTACCAGTCTGACTGCTCTGAGCTCCAGCAGGTTGATATGATATCAGGCTTCCTCCGGGGTCCAGAACCCGTTGGCTTTGTGGCTCCCCATATGGGCTCCCAGCCCGTGAGAGAGGCATTGGTCATGATAATGGCCGTCGGCTCGGGACGGACAAACGGGATCCCTTCCTGCAAGTGATCCAGGATGGTTCACCATTGGAGAGTGTCCCACATCTTCTGAGTCACAGTGACCAGCTGGTTGAAGTGACCTAGGCGCTGGGTCCACTGGCTGGCCTGCTCCCATTGAAGGGGGCACATATGCCACGGGCCCATTGGACCACGGTGCTACAGGCTGCCATGTATCCCAGCAGGTGCAGAAAGTCCCTGGCAGTGCGCATGTGCCCAACCAGAAATGACTGGGCAAAGGAGGAGAGAACCTCTGCTCTGTCCGTCGGGAGCCGGGCTCTGGCTCAGCAGGAGTCGAGCTCTGCCCGATGAAACATATCACCTGTGATGAGTACGAGTTCTGACTTGGCCTCATTGATCAGGAGACCAAGGTCGGTGCAGGTCTGGAGGGCCAGGTCCTGGACCTCTCCACCTCTTCTTGGTGGGACCCACCAGAGCCAATCATCGAGATAAGGGGAAACTCTGACCCCTGAATGTCGAAGATGGGCCGCCACCACTGCAATCCATTTGGTGAAGACCCATGGGGCCATGACAGGCTCAACAGCATGGCTCAGAACTTGAATAGGGCTCCTTCTGCTCAGAAGCAAAGGAACCTCAGGTGAGATGGACGGATCGGGACATGAAAGAATGCATCCTGAGATCCAGAGAGCAAAACCAAATGTTCTGCTCGAGGGATGGTATGATCTGGGACAGAGCTGCCATCTTGAAGGTGTGTGACCTGAGTATCTGGTTCAGGTCGTGCAGATCTAGAATGGGGCACCAGCCCCGTCCGCTCGGAACCAGGAAACACCTGGATATGAACCCTGGGTTGACTGGGGGTCCGTGACTCTGGCCACCACCTCCTTGTGAAGGAGTTGGGCAATGTCTTCTCAACAGCCGACTGAGTGTGTACAGACACCATATCCTCCTGTGGGCTTGGCTTGGCTTGGAGGGTACTGCTCAATTCCAGAGGTAGTCCCCGGCCCACCACTTCGAGAACCCACCTGTCCAAAGTGATAGCGACCAGGCGGAAAGGAGTGGTGGAGCTGACCTTCCATGGGGACCCAGAGCTGGCATGATAGAGATAGTGGTGGCAACCCCATCCCGTCACTCGATAGGCTTGGAGGAGGAGGAGGAGGCTCCAGGACCTGAGCCTCAGCCTCCTTTCTGGGCCTGTTGGGGTCAGGCTTGAGCCTGCTGCCGATGCTGATGCTGCTGTCCTCCTTGATAGGAGGGCTGCTGAACCCAGGGGAAGAGTGCCAAAGGCTTCTTCTTCTGCTGGTTCTTTCCCGAAGAACCTTTGGCAGAAGTTAGTCAAGGTGGCATTGGACTGTTCTATGTGCTGTAGGTGACCAGCCACTCCTGGGCCGAACAAGTAAGTCCCAGGAAGGCACATCAGCAAGCTTATGCTGAGTATATGCCGGAAAGGAGGATAGCCTCAGCCAAGCCCTGTGGTGAGAGGCCACTGCGATGGCCATCAGCGGGCACTAAGAATCCCGATGTCCAAGGCCATCTGGAGCTGCTGTTTGGCAACAACGCACGGCCCTGATCTCGGATCTGTATGACCGTGGTCTGCATGTCTGCGGGGAGATGAGGGAGGACTTTGTCTAATGACCTGAGAAGGGCATGAGAGGAAGTGTGCCATAATGACAGCTGAGCTGGCCTGACAAAGGCCCAAAGAAGAGGCCGCACAGATCTTTTGGGCAGTGTGGTCCATATCTTTGGACTCTTTGTCCGAGGTCGGTCAGTGTCGGCCAAATTACCAGTATACCTAAACACAGAGGCGGTCACCGGGCTCTCGGCCGAAGGATGCTCTGTGAACCCACAAGGGACCATATGGGCATCGCGTATTGTGGGCCATCGGGCAGATGGTGCTGAGCATGAGGCAGGGCACTGCCAAAGTTCAAGGGCAGGCCAACAATGACTTCGCCACTGGAAAGGACTCCGCCGGGTATCCCTCTCTTTAGAATATCTGTGAGAGGGTACTCGCCTTTTCTGGATAGATTCCAGGAGCATTCCTGTGGAGTCGGAAATGAGGTGGAGAATCCTTGGAAGGAGGAAGGGCCTTCCTCCATCCCTGTGCCAAAGAACGACTCATCATCCCCAGGATGAGAGTGGAGCCTGATGACATCAGAGTCCGAGGAGTTAGGATACAGCAGTCTACTGCCTAAATAACCCTTGATCCGCCGACAGACATCGGGAAGTCCAATGTCTAGTCAGTCCTCTTTCGAGAGACCCTCCGGTAGGCTGCTTAGGTGACAATTCCATCCAAATAGGTGGAGAGACCAGAATAGGTCAAACCAGTGGACAGGCCGCCCCACAGGCGGAGAACTAGAGGCTCGGTTCGGAGGGGTTGGCTTCGGCCTGGAGCCAAAGCCAAGTAATGGCAGGGGTGGGCAGCGGAGCGGCTTCTGCCAGTCAGGATCAGCTGTTGCCACATAAGATCCTCATAGCGTTGATGGAGTTTCGCGGAGCCTCTCCTTGTCCAAGGAGGATGAGGACAACCTGTGGCGTCGCCTCTTCTTAGGCGCTTATGGCTCTTCCTCGGTTGTTTGGCAGAGGGGTCCCGGACCTCGGCGAGATCGGGTAGGCTGACTCGGTCGATCGGGAGACACCAATGGAATTGGTGAAACCGAGGTCCAGAACCAGGTCCTTGATGGGGACGCCAGCGGCTCGTCTCCTCATCAGGAAGTACTAAGACCGAGGTCCTTTCTAAGAGTCGTCAGCCATGGCCAGTGACAAAGGGTCAATCAGGTCGAGATCATCTAGGCCTCGCCGGCCACTTCCTCGGTCCCCTGGCCAGGCGGAAGATCCGTAATGCCGGTGGCGAGCGGCAATCTCGACTGAGGTCGAGACCGCATACTCTTGGGACTCAGACTCTCTCGGTCCCAAGATCGTCTTCATGAGACAAAAGCGAAGGTTCTTTTTCTCTTTCCAAGAGTGGGAGGAGTGCGAGAGACTGGCACAACTCTTTAAAAGAACCTGTAAAAGTGGAGCCTAGGTTGAGAGGAACAAAGAAGCTCTGATTGGCTGAAGCCTTGAGTGGCTTCTTCCTCGAGCGGCTTCATGTGTTCCAGCTGCTGCAGGAGGCAAGCGACGGGAAGCCACCCACCTAGCCTTCTTGGACTTCACTGGAGGGTTCCTTTTTCCGGTCTCCCCAGCTTCAGGTGTGCCTTGTGGTCATCAAGATGTTGGGATGGAAGGCCAAGCAATAACTGCAGGGACGAGGTGTCATGGCCAACACCTAGGCAGTAGGCATGCGTGTGAGGGGATCGGTGCGTGACATCTTTTGGCTGCAGGGACACCTAGCGAAATCCTGGGGAAGATTTTCCTCCATGATCATTGCTGCAAAGCACTATTGCTAACTTGAACGAGTTTCAATTTGGGTAAAACTGACGATTTGAAAGCCAGGGCCTACAAAAATGCGAGAGCAAGAGGGAGCAACCTGTATCTTCCAGCGGAAAGGAAGATCTGACGTCATGGGGCGGAGCCTAGGTATATACCACCCGGTGGATGGGAGGAGCCAGCCTGAAGACTTCTGGCAGATTTAAAGTGGAAGGGGACAATGCCAACCAGTGTGGATGAACAACATATTCACGCTCCTACAGTGCCTTCAGAAAGTATTCATCCCCGGATTTTGTCACATTTTGTGATGTTGCAAACTCAAATTAAAATACATTTATATGGGATTTTTGTCACGTATCTGCAACAAATTACTCTATAATGTCAAAGTGGAATGAAACTTCTGGAATTTTTGTACATGTAATTTAAAATAAAAACCTAAATGTCTTGATTTGATAAGTATTCACCCTTGCTATGACACTCCAAATTGAGCTCAGGTGCATCCAATGCCCTTGTGAGATCACTCTAAAACTTGAATGGAGTCCACCTGTGGTCAGTTCAAATGGTTGACATGATTTCAGAGGAAATACACCTGTCTATATAAGGTCCCACTGTTGACAGTGCATGTCAGAGCAGAAACTCTACCATGAAGACCAAGGAGCTTTCCGAGAACTCTGTGATAGGGTGTGAGGAGGCATAGATCTGGGGAGGGTATAAAAACATTTCTAGGGTGTTGAAAGTTCCCAGGAGCACAGTCAAGTCCATCATTAGGAAATGGAAAGATTACGGAACCGCCCAGACTCTTCCTAAAGCAGGCAGTCCTCCCAAACTGAGCAACGGGCAAGAAGGACCTTGGTCAGGAAGTGACCAAGAACCCAATGACCACCCTGACAGAACTACAGAGTTCCATGGCTGAAATGGGAGAACCTGTCCAGAGGACAACAATCTCGCAGCACTTCACAGATGTAGCCTCTATGGGAGAGTGGCTAGGCAGGCCACTCCTGAGAAAAACCACATAATAGCATGCCTGGAGTTTGCAAGAAGGCCAGTGGCAGACTCTGAGACCATGTGGCAAAAGATTCTCTGGTCTGACGAAACAAAATTGAACTCTTTGGCCTGAATGCAAAGCGCTATGCCTGGCACAAACCGAACACAGCTCATCACCCGTGTAACACCATCCCTACCATGAAGCATGGTGGTGGCGGCATCATGTTATGGGATGCTTTTCAGCGGCAGGGACTGGGGCACTTGTGTCAGGATGGGGAACAATGAGATGGAGCCAAATACAGGCACATCCTTGAGGAGAACCTGCATCGGTCTGCAACAGACCTTGGACTGAGGCGAAGATTTACGTTCAACAGGACAGCGACCCCAAGCATACAGCCAAGCAACACTGGAGTGGCTTCAGAACAAGAAGGTGAATGTCCTTGAGTGGCCCAGCCAAAGCCAGACTTGAATCCCATTGAGAATCTGTGGAAGACTTAAGATTGCGGTTCACCGGCGTTCCCATCCAACTTGACAGAGCTTGAGCAAATCTGCAAGGAAGAATGGCGAAAATCCCCAAATCCAGATGTGCAAAGCTGATACAGACATACCCAAGAAGACTCAAAGCTGTAATTGCTTCCAAAGGGACTTCTACAAAGTATTGACTCAGGGGTGAATACTTAAGTAAACAAAATATTTCAGTTTTAATGTTTCATAAATTTTGTTACACAATAAAACTATTTTGCACCTTTAAATTGTTAAGTATGCTGTGTGAATCAAGGGAAAAAATAATTTCAATGCATTAAAAATTCTGGTAGTAACACAACAAAATGTGACAAAATCAAGGGGTAAATACTTTCTGAAGGTACTGTAGAAGTTCTTTTTCACAGAAAGGTTGGTGGATACATGGAATGGTCTACCTCAGGAAGTGGTGGATATGAATACAGTGCATGGCTTCAAACAGGCATGGGCTAGGCATAAGGGAGTAATAAAGAGGAGTATGAATAGAAAGGCCATTGACAGCGTACAGGCCTATGGCACATTCATAAGGTAGAAAAAATGAACAGACTGGTTGGGTCTTGCGGTCCTTATCTGCTGTCAACTTCTATGTTTCTATTGAACCAGAGCGGTTTGGATCAGCTCCGTGGGAGGAGAAATGGTATGGGCTGGCTCCGGAGGAGTCAGCTTCAACCTGAGGCGACAGCCATGTAATGGCTGGGGTGGAAGCGGAATAACTTTTGACTGGACAAGATCAGCTGTTGCCACATTAGGTCTTCATAGTGTTGATGGGGTTTCCGACTTAAGCCTCTCCTCATCTGAGGAGGACGAAGAAAAAATTCGACGGCGCCTCTTCTTAGGCGCTTGTGTGCCTTCTTCAGCCTGTCAGTCAAGGGGTCCGAGACCTCGACCTCGATCGTCGGGGTCGATCAGAAGGCACTCAGGGAGACCGGTGGTTCTTTTTTTATTTTTTGCAATTGTTTAACCAGGTGAGACAAGCTAAGCTGAAAGCTTGTTTACAGGTGCAACCTGGGAGCACAGGGAAGTTAAGTGACTTGCTCAGGGTCACACAGTATGCAAGTGGGGTTGTGAGATTCAAACCCAGGACTCCAGATTTACAGCTCAGAGCCTTAAACCACTGCACTATACTGCCTCTTCTTGGTAGGGGACCAGTTCTCCAATGGGGTTCCCAGTGGGCTGGGTCTCCTCCTGGAGAGAGAGCAGGACTGAGATCCTGAATAAGGATCTGTCGGCCTTGTTGGGCGACAACGGGTTGACAATGATCTCAGCGGATAGTCGTTCAGTGTCTGGCCCAGCTGGCCTGGCGGTGGAACTGTGAAACCAGCGGCTGAGGGCTGCGCCTCGACCCGAAGTCGAGACAGGTGATTCCTGGGACCGAGATCGCTCATGAAGTAAATCGGTGAGATGAAGATTCTCTCGGTTCCTTGTCCTTCTTACAGGACCGACAGACATGCATGCCCAAAGGCCCCTCGTCCTTGGTGGGATGGGACTGGCACATCTTCAAAAGGATCCGGAGAAAATGGAGCTCAAGCTGAGTGGTACAAAAGGACTTTGAAGACCGATCCAGCGGCCGAGCCGCCTCTTCCTCGAAGGCCTTCATTTGTTCGAGCTGCTCGGCGGACCCCGCAGCAATGGAGACTGCCCATCGGGCTTCCTTGGAATGACCGTCAGTTCCGTTTCTCTGGTCTGCCCAATTTTAGCCATGCGGATGATTGACCGAGATGTTCGGGTGAAATATGCGACACATCTCACAGGCCTGGGTGTCGCAGGCCGACACCCAGGCAATACGCACATGGCATGTAGGTCTGTATGAGACATCTTTGCACACACGGGCAGTGGAGGAAACCGGAGATTTATCTTCCATAGTGGTCGAGACAGCAAGTGATTTTTATTAACTCTGACAAGTTTAAGTTTAAGCAAATCCGAGGATTTTGAAGCTAGGACCTATTGAATGTGAGAGGCGGTAAGGAGGGAACCTGTATCTTCTAGTGGAAAGGAAGATCTGGCATCATGGGGGTGCAGCCGAGGTTATACCACCTGGGTGGGAGGAAGAAGCCAGCTTCAAGACCTTCCGACAAGATTCTTAAAGGGAAAGGACATGCCAAACAGTGTGGATAGAACAACTATCCATGATCCTAGAATGTCAGTTTCTCTAGAACAAAAGGAGGTCCCATGGGGGACAGGATCCCTAATGGGAGGTTTCAAATGAAGCATGCCCGAAGGAATATACAGGCAAGGTCCAGCTGAGCAAGATTCCTACCCTCCACAAGTGTGTGATAAGCAGAAATGGCACAGAGATGCACTATGGAAGAGTATCTCAGCCCCACATCTGAAAGAGATAGGAGATATTCCAGTATTGACTTCACCTAGCAAGACAGTGGGTCCAGGAACATGCAGCTGCCCAGATACAGAAGCATTTCTACTTCATGGCATCGTTGCCCTTGTAGAAGGTTTTCTAGCTTCTACTAGGACTTGACCACCCATAGTGAAACTTCATGCCTGGACATGGCTAAGTCTGCAGGAGCCATGCATGAAGATGTAGGGACAAGGTCGGGTGGACTAACATGCCCATGTCTTGAGATAGCAAGCTGTGTAAAACTGGTAGCTAAAACAGAGGTTCCACTGCTAATTGTTGTAAAGAGGGAACTATATCGGACATGGCCAGAAAGGAGCTACCAAGATCACTGTGGCACAATCAGTCTGTAGTTTGATTAACACCCTCTGTAGAACAGGAAGGGAGGAAGGCATAAAGGAACCTCCTGTCCAGCACAGGAACAATCGTCTCACCAGAAAACACCATGTCGGGATCTAGCAAGCAGAATGGGCAGTTTTGCATTGCAGGGGACACGAAGGTCCAGCTCTGGGCGTCCCTATCTTTCGAAGAGGTCATCCCCCACTTGTTGAAGCAGCTCCACTCATGGTTTCTGGATCATGAGCAGCTGAGCTCATCTGCCAGGATGTTTTGGATTCCTGGAACATGAACCACTGTCAGTGTAAGCCCGTGTTCTAGGGCCCAGTACCACACTCTCATGGCTTCTCTGCACAGACAGTAGGAGTCGTCCACCCTGCTTGTTGATATAAAGACCACTGACATATTGTTGGTCTGGAGAAGCAGGGGACCCTGGGAAAGGTGAGTCTGAAAGGCCTGCATGGCACACAGAATCGCCCTCATCTCCAAGATGTTGATGTGCAGGGACACTTCTATGTCTGACCATGTGCCCTAAGTATGGTGGTTCTGAAAATGGGCTCCCCATCCTAGACCTGATGCATCCATGGTGAGGCTCTGACTTGGTGAGTCTGTTTGGAATAGGACTCCTGAATCCAATTTGGGCAAAGTCAGCCACCATGACAGCGTTTGCTGGACAGCCCCTGAAACCCTTATCGGGTGCTCGGGATCGTTGGACGTTTGGTCCCATTACTTATAGGTTCCATGAGGAACTCTCACATGCAAGCGTGCCAGTGGTATCGTGAATATGGCCGCAGCCATATACCCTAGAAGCTGTAACATGGTTCTTGCTGTGACTAGATTGGCTGAAGCTACTCTGAGGCCATGTCTCTCTGTCAAGTGGTCCTGTCGGGTGGGAGAAAAGCTCTTCCCTACTGTGTTTCCAGAATGGCCCCTATGTACTGTAGGCGTTGACAGGGCCAAGGACAGGACTTTGAGAGACTGATTGTTATCCCCAGCTGCTGGAACATTTGAAATGTGTCCGAGAGGGTATGGACTGACTATGACCTGGTGGGGGCAGTTAGGAGCCAATTGTCTGGAGTAAGGATAGATGAAATGTCCCTGTCTGTGAAGAGCAGCTGCCACTACTGCTAGGCATTTGGCGGACACCCTCGGAGCCGAGGACAGACCAGAAAAGTAAAGCCTGGAATTGGTAATGGTTCCCTTGAAAGCGAATTGAAGATACAGCTTGTGAGCTGGAAAACACGGTATGTGCAAGTATACATCTTATGCGACCAGAGGGCATAGCCAGTCCCTTGGCACAGCATACGTATCAGCCCTGGTAAGGTTGCCATTCTGAGCCTTTTGTATTCGATGTACTGGTTCAGGTGGCTCAGGTCCAAAATGGGTCTTAAGTCCCTGTCTTCTTGGGGACCAAGAAGAAATGGGAGTAATACCCTATTCCTAGTTGGAAGGTGGGGACAGGCTTGATTGCTCGTTTTGAGAGCAAGGCCTGGATTTCTTCCCTGATGAGGGCTAGGTGGGAGGATGGATATCGAGAGGGGGCTGGAGGGTTGTCTAGAGGAAGTTGCTAACCCAGCATATAACCCTTCTCGATAATGTCCTGCACCCATAAGTCTGTTGTGATATTGGTCCACCCGTCTAGGCAGAGGGAGAACCGACATTCTACTGCTTCCCACTGACTCCACCAGAGATGGGGGGCTGGCAGAAATTCATGTGTGTGTGCCTGGGGTGGGCAGCGAAGGCTGGGAGAATTTTGGATTCCTAGGTCCGCTGTTCCCTGCTGATTGGGAGGGAGCCTTTCTCTTGAAAGGGCCTCAGGTTTGTTGGTTTCTCTGTTTGTTGGCACCCTGGCGCCAAAAGGGCTTGCGCTTAGGTTGCTGAGGATCCGACCGGTACAAGTGGTGAACACACTGGACCGCTTTGCCCAGTCTTGCAGTTCTGTTATTATCTTTGTACCTCCTCTCCGAAGGGGACAGACCCGTGGAATGGAGCATTAAGGATAGAATCCTGCAGGTCCTGCGAAAACTGGATACTCTCAGGCAAGGTGGCGACGGGACACACCACAGTGGCTGCTGCTCTGGCTGCTGTGTCCACGAATCGTAGCATGTCCTCAACACGCTTTTCCTATGTCCATGCCAGACTGAAGAACGTCCAAAAGCTCAGTGCTGATGGGTTATCTGGTTGTTTTGGGCTAACTCGATGGCTTTTCTTCCATAAAGATTTTGGTATAGCACCATGTGGGCCAAAAATTTAGTGACCATATGCAGCATGTGGAAGAGGCATAGACACTCCTACGAGCTGGTCTAATTTCATAGATTCCTTGTGGGGGCTATAAGCTCATATGTTTAGGTTGCTTTGTCCTGCTGTGAGCTACGGTCAGGACCATGGAGTCTGCCCTTGGGTCTTCTCCCAAGGGCTCTGCCTTGGGAGGCTTGTACAGTCTGTCTGCCTTCTTGGGAACAGCTGAAAAGAGTAGCGTGGTCCCATGCCAGCCTGGCTAGGTCCTGAAAAGGAGGGACCACAAGGAAATGACCAAGGGTCTCGGGTCATTCATTCCCAAAAAGTATGAAACCTTTTCCTCTCAGGTCCAATTCCTTGGGGTTCCATTGATTTAGGAATTGGATGTGGCATATCACATCCATAAATGCTGGGTTATCTGGGGGAGACCTGGGTGAATTCGGGACCCTCTGGCTCAGGAGAGTAACCTCTATAAGAGGAGTCTGAGGAGTGACAGCAGCTTCTGGAGGAGGTAGATGAGGGTGACCTCGAGCATTTACGCCCATGCGGTGTTCTGCTTCTGTCATCTGAAGAGATGACCTGGAGGAGGAGTGGTGTTTTCTGCCCCTAGGCCTGGTATGCTCAGAGTCAGATGTTCTTGGAGTCGGGCTCCTGGGTGTGTGCAGAGACTGTGGCGGGAGTCTGGGACTGGTGCTTTGTCTGGGACCGGTGTAGGGGTTGTGGAGGTGGTGCAGGAGGGAGGAGATTATCCTTTTAATAAATCACCCTATATTGTGTTCCACTGGGGTCCGTGGGAGTCTCGGTAGGGTTGCTTGGTCCTGGAGTCTCATCATGAGGTACTGAGGACTCGGTGGAGTGTACGATGTATGGTCTGGTCCCTGATGTCAGGTACCGAGGGGTTCGACATGGTGACTTGTCGACAGGTGGCTTATCATCAGGCTGTCGAATGTTCTGGGCTGACGCCGGCTTCTGAAGCGGCGGCTCCACAGGCGCCCAATTTGCAGTGGCCGCTGTGGATGTCTTGCTGCTCGATGCCTTACCTTGTGGCATCTGCTGCTGGTCCTTCCGTTTGTCAGAAGACCGTTCATCCAGGACATGTGTCAGGGTCTTAGTTTTATCTGCTGACAACTTGTCCCTGGAAGAGCAATCCCTAGAGTGGTAATGCTCCCGGCATCTGTGTCTCGTCTGAGGCTGACAACGAACTGGAAGGCGAAGATGCCTTATCAGTTGAAGTCCCTATTTTAGGCCCGAGGACTGTTGGAAGGGCCTAAGGCTGAGGATGGACCTGAAAGTCCTTGCCCGAAGAGCTGCCACCCGCTGAGAGGGTAAGGGTGGAAGTTTTCATCAACGGCAGGCTGGAGGAAGCTAGGCCTGAAGGAGGGCCTGAGTCTGCTCTCTCTCTCCAGAATGTGAACTAGAAGTGCTTCTCTTTGCAAGGAGACTCGGATCTGGACTCCGACCTACTGTGCTCCTTGTCCCACTGTTGGTGCTTCCCTCCTGAATGTTTCTCCCTGTGGGAAGTTGGCTGAGAGCTGGCCTTGATGGGCGCTTAATGCGGCGAGCTGTTGCTCCATGATGTAGGCCTGGAAAGTCTTGCAGCTGGGTTTGGGTTACGTTGGTTGAATCTGCACCATGTCCGAGACGAGCTTTAACGCCGTGATCAGGCCCCAAACAGAAAAGGCACTGAGAATGACCATCTTTGCAGGAATCTGCTGCCCGCATGGACACTTGGTTCCATCATGAAGTTGAAGAGATGGAAGACATAAACAAGCGTAATATCGTTACTTTATGAAAAAAAGTAAGAAAATGGGTACTTTTGACTGAAGAAAATGACGGTTGAGAGATGCAACGAGGCGTCCGAGGAGCTGGAAGCGCACGGGTCAACAGCAGGAAAAGAACTGAGGTGGGGCTGAGGACCGCCCCTTTATATAGAGGGTGACATTGGTGGGCCCCAGCTGGGTACTGCTGGCTAGAAGTTTTCCATGGAATCCTAGTGGCTGGCGGCATAGTCCTTATGGTGTAGCCTACTGTAGGAGCTCATACTCAAAGTAAGATCCCTCATTTCTAGGGATGTGGATATGGTGCACTATCCACACTTATTCAGATTCCTAGCAGTTCTCTGGGAGGAGGGGCAAGGTGCACACCTCTACTTTGGAAAGAGAGACTGGAGAACTGAGGCCTCAAAAGCAGCATCCCGGCGTGACTCAGGGTAGATATGGTAAAGGAGAGGAAGGTGTGAGCTGACCTCCTGGATAGGAATGTCCCTGGAAGCAGCCATTGAGGCAGTGGTATATCTGATGGAATGAGCCCTTAGCCCAATGGGAGGCTCCTACCAGCCAACTCACAACAGAAGACAAAGCAGGACACAATCCACCTACCAATCGTCTGCTTAGCTGCCGGTCTGCCAGGTGCAGCTTGAGTGTAGGTGACAAAGAGCTTGTGAACCTCTCCTCTAACTCCAGCCATGAGCTCAGTGTCAAATGCGAGTGCTTGCTGCATGTCCAATGTGTGGAGCCTGTGCTCGGCCTCCGAGGTTGGACTGATGAAGTACACAGGCGCCTGATCACCTGGTTAAGGTGAAACTCTGAAACAACCTTTAGGAGGAACTTCAAGTTGGGGTGGAGGACAACCTTGTCCTTGTGGAAAACTAGGTATGGAGACTCCATTGAGAGTGCCTGGAGTGGAGTGATAGCCACCAAGAAGGCGGTCTTCGGTGGGTGCTATGGAGCATGCCTGCGGTACAGATGCTCCTTCAACTGCTCATCAGATCAGAGGCAGTAATTGAGCTAAAATTTAGATTTTTAGCAACTGGACTGGTTCGCAGGTCCAGAATTTGGATTCTTCTTGCCGAGCAGCACAGTCGGTGCCTTTTGCAAATATAGGTCGCACACGGAAGGGAGGTCAGAGTGGCTCTAAAGCACCACAGAAATCGGAGGCGCATGCGCAGGAGCCAGGATGTTTCCCACTGGAGGACAACCCCACGGAAAGTTCTTCAAATCTCCATGCAGGCTATTGACCTAAAAGTTAAAATCATCCTAAACGCATGATACAACAGGACATAAAGGTCCGAAGCAGCTAGGAAATTGGCTGCTGCAGCGGTGTCTAAGCTTGCAACCCTTAACTGCCACCAACAAAATTGTGTGGAAAATGCACAATTAAAATATCATTTGGGAGCACTGGAGAATGTGCATAGAGCTTCTCATGTGCACCATGTTGGGCTCCCTGAAGGCATCGAAGGACACGATTTGCTGATCTTTCTGCAGCAGTGGTTCCTGGGGCCTTACAACTACCTGTGGAGTGTGCCACATCCTTCATTAGAGTTTACTGTATTTCTCCTCGTTCTGCTACGGCTCAATCGTCTTTACCCGGACTATATTGTTGGTGACAGCTGGAGTGGGGATGTGAGATGAAATCTTGAAGGCCACAAGAGTAATGGATCGCCTCCACTATAATGGAGCTATGCTCCACATCTTCCCAGACCTCTAATTCTCCACCAGAGCACGGAGGAAAAAGTTTGATGGAGTCCAGGTGAAACTTCGGGTTTGGGGTGGCACACTCTCTCCTCATGCCGGCCCGTCTTCATCTTCTGAGGGCACACCTTCCAATATACCGACCCTATGGAAGCCAGTAAGAGGGCAGACTCCATAGCCATAGAGTTTGAGGTGAAGTCATCAGTCTAGGTTGACTCTAAAGATGAAGAAACCTGAACTGTATCTTGAGTCTGTTGTGGTTCTTTACATTGTTCTGGCTGCTGGGGCCTGGATTATCAAAAGGCTAAGTAGCTTCTTTTTGAGACTTTAATTCCTACGGTAACTGCAAAATATGACTGTACTTGAACTTATTGTATTACCAACTTTTACTGCAGCTTGGTTTAGTTTTGTGCCATTTTCCAGTTCGCTGAATACTGTACTCTCATACTGTGGGTTCCCTGATCTGGGAAGCGGTTTTGAGGTTAAACATTTTGGATTTATCTATTCATGTTTGGTATGGGGTCATATCAACACAGGCTGTTGAACTGTGCTCATGTTTGGACAGTATTATTGGATTTGACCGCTACATGCTTTGCAGGGTGCAGCTAACTGGAACTTTTATTTACTATGGGCCCTATTCACAAAAGGTACAGGGTGGTTACGTGCTGCATAACCCGGTCATAGCCCACCCACCTGCCTGTGCCCACTGCATGGCATGCATGTACACTATACACCCCATATGCCAGAGTCCCTGGCCGAACAGCAGCTCCGCATGGGGTGGGCGGGGCTGGTGCGAGGTGTGTGGCTGCATTCCGTGTCATTCATGATGGTGTGGCATGCGGTGCGCAATGGCTATGCTTCTAGAAGCAGCCACAAATGTTATATCCCCGGTTGCTGCCGCACATCACGTCGGGATCGCCGGACCCACGGTGGCCCCAGCTGTCGAGGCGATCTGGGTGGCCTGGGGTGAACATCTGGAGGACTGTCCCCACACCATTCTGCTGGTGCAATATGTGCTAGCTGACAATATGGCGCCCATGGGCGCAAGAGATCTAGAGGGACCAGAGTAGGGCGGTTGACTGGTTGCCTGCCCTGGTCCGCCTTCCACCCGACCACCCTGTGAACCTGAGCACGGGTGGTGGGGGCCCTTGAGGCAGGAGCTGTGCATTGGCCAGTGTTCCAGAATATGACCAACATGCGGCTCTCCTGAGGGTGTGGAGCTGTGCGGGGAAAGTTACGTGCCTTTTCGACATATCCCTGCCCGCCCGTAGTGAATGAGGCACCTATATGAACACTACTGGACTACCCCTCATCCGATTACTGAAATGTTTAGACTACCACCTTCTTTGTACTTGGAGGAATTATATAGCCATATGTTGATGTCTTGCATTTGGATATCTGTATATTATCGTTTATGTATAACATAATAAAAATAAAAGAAGGTGGTCTTCCACAACAGGTGGGAGATGTGACACCTGCGCATCGGTTCGAATGGCTGCCCATGAGCACTGCCAATACCAGCAACATGTCCCAAGGTAGTGATAGTTCACGCACCAGCGGGACAAGTGATCAAGGCACTAAAAGGGCCTGACCACCTTCTCCTGTGCCACCATTGGTATACTGGCCTAGCCCACCAGCTCAAGCATCCTTAATTCTGGTTCACTTTAACACCAAATCTGAACTTTTCTGAAATCTAACTCCACTCTTTGCTTCTGAAAATGTGACAGTTGAAAACTGTTCAGCACTGTGGCTTTTATGCAGTGCCGACGATATATTTTATTATGACACCGAATCATTTAAAATCAAAATGAATTGTCACTTCTAGAAAAGTTTGAAAAACATAATATTGAGACACAATTCAGCTCATTTTTTAGTAGAGTTTCTGTATTTCTGTTCCTTTTCTTCTTTTTCCCATATTCTATTTATTCTCCTGCTTGCCCGGCTACCCGTTCTGATGCGACCCCCAGCCCTGTCACCTGACTCTCTGGGACCTACCTACTGCCGTCGTCCTCTGCCACAGGACTGTGGCAGGTGCCCGATCACCGGTGCGGGGGCCTGCGGGATCAGTCTTCTTCATTCTGTCACCACGGAGTTTTTCCAGTTCTCTCCCTTTCACTCCCAGGGCTTGGCAAACATGGTTGTGCATGTGAGCTGGAAACAACAACAGCTCCGCTCCACTCACCCAACTTAGCACCAGCCCTCCATTTGTATGGTGCTACCATCAGCCTCCACTTGGTGGTAGCCAAGGCCCAAGAGAGCTTACCTCCCGAACACAGGAGAGGAGAGCTGCCTGGTGGGTGCTCAATCTTCTACCAGCCTCAGCCCCGTGCACCAAGCTCACTCCTGAATTTGGGTCGCCGGTGTGGGAGAGAGAGATGCATGGCAACTCTGCCCTCTGTGCCAGCTCTTTTATTCTTTTTACTTGTTTCTTTCACAAGAAACCTGGATCTTTGCCTCCAACAGTTGATCTGTTCCTGCAATTAAAATTCAGCATCAGACAAAGGCGGTGAACTGAGAAAGGCTATGACACAGTTTTGACTGTAGCTGCTCCCACAGTGCGCACTCGACAGCGGATAAAACAGATATGAGGAGAGGAGGGGCCAGGGTCGGTTACTGGCCAAATCACGTGCATGACATAACAATGTCTGCGTCATGGGCAGTGCCAGCACTGGCGGTGGTTCCCTCCTAGGCTGCAAAAGACTTTGCTCACGCATGGTCCTAGCACCTCTGGTTTAGACCCATCACTGTGACTGAATGGTGAAGATTAATTTTGGAAGATCTGGGGATAAATTCCTGACTGTAGCTCCTGCTAACTTACAGAATTTGTATGCTGGTAAAACTATCTATTCAGGAATTCGGCAGAGATGGAAGGAGCTATCGAACAAATTGCACAGGGAATTTAACACGTCCTGTAGATGACTCTTGAAGTCTGCCACTTAAGTACCATTTCTTATGTTCCTCCTTCTGCATACACTTCCGGCATCTGTAAGGACAGAAGGGTAAGAATGAGAGGTACTGCGAAAGCCCATCAGCGCACTGATAGCTTACTGCTCATGATGATGGGGACCTGGGATCAGGAGCAATCTCTGGGTTGTCGAGGTCAGCTGGAGGGAGGATTGAGCTTCCCAGAGCACATCCTCCTCCTCATCTGGGAAGGTGTGCTGCTTCCTCTGGCACATCACTGCCACCTGGGTGACCACAAGTGGTAGTGAGGAACATGCATGAGGAAGTGGCAGATGCAGGTGCTGATGTACACGCATGCTCACATGTGTCATGATTCATTCACCGTGCCACCTCGGGTGGGAAGGAAACACAGGGCGATGGCCCTGGAACTGGAGGCTAGCAAGCCCCAGTAAATCTGGCCCTTCACTTTGACCAGGCAGGCTCCAGGACTAAGCCTAATACGCACACAGATTTGGGGAGGGAGCCCCACTCGCAAACCTGCCTAGGCCGTTACCAAGGTTACGTGGCAGCTCAAGAGGCAAGCCTGGTAACTGGCAATGATGGTCAGGGTTCCAGAGTGGAAAGGGGCATATAAACAAAATGGGGAAAAAAATGAACAGTAACTGTGGGACAATATGTTTATACACTTTACAAGATGGCTCCAGCTACACAGAAACATAGAATCTGATGGCAGATAACGGCTGCTTGGTCCACCCAGTCTACCTACATGGACTTTGATACAACAATTATTCCTGAGCTGAGGGAGAGGTGTTCCTTTTCCAGCTAGTGACAGTTCTCTAGATATCTACCAGACTGTTTGCCCCACTATACCCCACGGTATCCAAGAGACACACGTGTGGTTGAACTGTTTTGAAAGTAATACAAATATTTTTTTTGTTGTGTACATGTACTGCTTATTTATTTGCTGCTTTAGTTCTTAAGCATTATGTAAAGCTGTCATTGCTGTCTTAGGTTGCTGCAGAACCGTTTACACAGTCACTGACACTCTGAGTAACGGTCCATGTCATGTTGCCATTACAGGCTTTTTCTGGACTTTTGGGGCCATTTAAATGCTTGGAGTTTCTCTTGTGCTATACTCCCAACATGTAGCAAGTCGTGGGAGTGAGGTTCTGCTCCTTCCATAATAATATGGAATGTACTTTATGCCACTTACCCATTATATAGCTACTGGTGGCCCCTTTAATGTATGGTTCAGAGACAAGTCCCTAGCGTCGTAATAACGGGTCACCTGGTTATTATGGTGTTTTCTTTTAACTCTCCTGTCAATTACATTGGTCACGCTACCTCATTGGCTCCTATTGCGTGCGTGGGCAGGATGAAAAGTTCCACAAACATGGCGGCTCCGCTTGTCACTTAGTGACTAGCTGCTACAGCAACGGATCGCTCCCTGGTAAGTCTTTCTTATTATTTTTGTATTTTTAGTATTCATCCAGTTGATCCTGCCTTTACTACCTGAAAATGTATCTGGTTGATCCAGCTGTGCGATGGACTTGGAAACCTGAGTCCGACCCAGTGCGATCACCACTGGGATTACCCTGACCGGGCTGGCTAACTTTCCACACACCGCGACTTAAGCGCAGTTCAACAGTTTAATTTTTAAAAGAAAACAAAGAGAAACAGAGATAGTCTGTGTCTGTGTGTATGAGTATGACTGTGAGTGAATGTGAGTGTGTGTCAGAACTGACTCAGAAGCTTTGCCATTCACTCCCTTGCACCAACAATTATAAAAAATAATGGCTATACAACTGTGTTGTTATGGAATTGTTTACACACCTCAGTGTGTAAAAATATTCCATAACGACATAGCTTCATAGCCATTATTTTCTATTTCAGTTACAAGGAATGCCTATGTTATACTCAATATTACAGCAATAAAATATTATTTTTTTTAAAGTGACAAACTCACTGTATGTTATACCAAAGAATCAAACATTTCAATTGACATATTTGTAATAATTCCACAGACTACAGGAACACAGATAAAAACAGATTACTCATCTGTAACCATAGTTCCAGGAGTGGTATATGGTTAGGTGGTATATGATTTACATCCACACTTCTGGCAGTTCTTCCTTAGGAGTTGATTTACTGGAACTTCTTCACTTAAAGCTTCTCCCACCACCCGGGTAGTATGCATGCTGGAATCTGGGATCTGGGTGCCACTTGCAAGGAAAGGCAGGGTGGGCTGAGGATGTCAACCATATACCTCCTAAACTACGGTTACAGGTGAGTAACCTATTTTTCTAGGAATGTGGATATGATTCAGGTATCCACACTTCTGGCAGACTTCCAGCAGTTCTCTGGGGGCAAGGTGCGACCCCTACTTCAGAAAGAAAGTCTGAGAACTGAGGTCCCACAAGCAGCATCCCAGCAATGTCGTAGCCAGAGGCCAGAAAGTAAAGGCAAGACAAGTGTGGGTCCATCCGTGACATCTTCTGTCTGCATGTGACACACTGAAGCCTGGCATGGGCTTAGAATCCTCTTGTTCCATGGCAATGAAAGTCAAAAGTGGTCTGATGAAGACACCAACGTGAAAAGTTGGAATAAAGAGCCTGCCAATGGCCCCCTGAAAAGTCCCTACAATGTGGGCAGAGCTGTAATGAAAGAGACCAAACTCTTCCCGCAGAAAGGAAGATCTGATGTCACAGAGAGAAGCCCAGGAAACACCACCGGGTGGTGAGAGGAGCTTTACTTAAAGGTGTTCTGGTGAATCAGCTCTTAAAGAAGAACTGTGAGAAGTGCAGATACGTGAACTATATCCACGTCCCTAGAATGCATTTTTGTGCCTGGTGGTGTTATTGTTTGTTCTTATCAGAAAAAGTACACTCGCATGCTGGTATGACTCCATCATCCCACTCCTCCAATCACACAAGAAGTCCAACCCTGAAATATACAGGATTTTGATAGGATAAGTTAGCTAAACTAGATTTAAAAGCCTAAAAATGTATCAATAAAATCTGTCTACCACAAGCAATTTTGTACAGACTTCACACTTATGGAACAGCCTGCCCTGACAGAACCAGAACCAGCAGTCTTCTTGGGATAAAAACATAAAGAAGTTACTTACCACAACTGTAGATCTTCAAAAATATCTTTTTCATAGCACTCTCTATTGAGCACCACTGTTTGGTCTTAGGACTGGAGCTGCTAGGATCCCATGGAAGCAAAATGTCCCTGGAGCAGTCAGAGCATCAGCAACAGTTGTAAGCATAGCACATGGCACAGAGCTGTGCCATGCATGCAGTAACACCACAGCCCATGCCCATTCCCTGACTGTAAAAAGTTTGCTCCTGTGGTGTCCTAGTATGTCTGGCCCCAAGCCCAAAGAGTAGGTGGGTGGGGCTCTGAGAGAAGACTGATACAGGTGTCATGGTTCCACACCACACACTTGTATTACTAACTTGGGTGCCCTGCTTTCCCCTCTGCCTCCGTACATCCGTAATCATGATTTTTTTTTTTTTTTACTTTTATTAATTTTTGTTGTTGTTCTTTGGTAACTGTGTGAGGCCCACTAGGCAAGGGTGCCTGTTTTCAAGGGCGACCTGGGAGCACTAGGAGGTTAAATCTCGAGCTGCACCTGGAAACGAGCCTTTGCTCAGTGTGCCTATCCCAGTAACCACATTTTAAATAAATAAAAGTGACTTGCTCAAAGTCAGACAGTATGTAAATGGAGTTGTGGGAATCAAACCCAGGTCTGCTGGATGTACCAAGCTCATTCACATCTACGTTACTTCTACTACTAAACTAATGTATAACACTTATTGCAACTTGCTAGCACCGATTGTACAGTAATGCAGACGATATGTAAAGCTGCAATCAGTTATTCTATCGTTATTCATTCCAATACTCCCTTCCTGGGGTCACACCTGTAAATGAGATCCGTAACCCATCTCTGTATTGCCTTTTGCCTGGATTAAATACATTTTAATAAACAAATAACTAACTAAATAAACTATATGAGCTATCCCATTCTTCGTGCACAAATCCAGTAACACAATCCATTAAAGCAGCAGTACTGTTAGCCATTCATGTTTATTTTTTAAGTAATAATGTACTTCTGGAAAAAAGAACATCAATATCTAGGCTACTCACTTGTAACTGTAGTTCTATTAATTGTATTCAGTTCACATCAAACTCTGGCAGTTCAGCTGGAGACAGCTGAGTCATAGGAAGGCTTCAACCTAAGCTCTTCCTACCACTTGGCAGGTGTAGCCAGGGATTTCAGATCTGCACACCAAGTGGACTCACTGCTACCCCTTGTTAGGGTGTGCTACCCTCCCGTGTAGCCAGACAATATACAAATGTACACCAGGACCGTGTTTGTTGCCTCATTTGGCACAATAAATACAACTTTTGTATCTCATGACAATGGTTGTTGCCATGCATAGATAAATATAAATGTCATGCATTGCTCCTAAGACACCCACATACCAGCCCAGAGCCTGTAAAGTTGTATTGTCCTTGGGATGAAAAGAGAGTATTAGTGACCAGTCCTTCTAGTTTCGACTCCTATGAATAACATTACAGAAAGGTTCAGTATTTTCTTTGTTAGTTTTCATGGAAAAAGGAAGCAACTCAAAGCCTATTGCTACCCCTTAAATAAAATTGTACACCATGGAGTACCTGGAGTATGCCTGGCTACACCCATGCCACTTGGGTGGTATACCATCAGCTCCACCCACAAAGTCAGATCTTTGCACACTGAACACAGGGATCTGGGAGCCACATTGTCAGGGGAGGTCGGGTGGGTTGTGTGGATGTGAACTGAACACCAGTACAAGAACTATGGTTACAGGGGAGTAAACTAGATTTCTAATATCGTGGATACAGTTCATTGTCCACACTTTGGCAGACTCGAGCAGTCCTCTGGGAGTAGGGGAAAGGCGCACATCCCTATTTGGCAAACATAGACTGGAGGACCCAAAAGAATCCGGCGACTCTGGATGTCGATGTTATAAAGGAAGATGAAGGTGTGTGCTTTACTCCAGGCTGCAGCCCTGCAAATCTATGTAACTGGGATGTCCTTTGAAGCAGCCACGGACAGCAGTATGTCTGGTGGAGCAGGAACTGGATGACTCTCTACCAGCCAACCTATATCACAGTCAATGAAAACAGGTTACTCACCTGTAACAGTAGTTCTAGGAGTGGTATATGTTGTTCATCCACAATGCTTAGCATATCCCTTTCCCTTTAAATCTTGCCGAAGTCTTCAAGCTGGCTCCTCCCACCCACACAGGTGGTATATACCTCCGCTCTGCCCCATGACGCCAGCTCTTAGCCTGCTGGAAGCCAGGCTGGTGCGGCCCACGGGGAGGTCTGGTGGGTTCGTGAGGAAGAACAGCATATACCACCCTAGAACTACTGTTAAAGGTGAGTAACCTGTTTTTCTAGGATTGTGGATATGTTGTTCACCCACGCTTTTGGCAGACTCCTGGCAGTTCTCTGGGAGGAAGGAGGCAAGGAGCACACCCCTACTTAGGGAACAGAGATTGGAGAACCGAGGCCCAAAACCAGCATCCCGGCATGACTCAAGGTCGATGTGGTAGAGGGTAATGAAGGTGTTTGCTGACTTCCAGGTAGCAGCCTGGCAGATTTCCTGGATAGGGATGTCCCTGGAAGCAGCCACCGATGCAGCAGTATGGAGGGTAGCATGAGCTCTTATTCCTCTGGGAGGCTCCTTGCCTGCCAACTCATAGCACAGACCTATGCATGATGTAATCCATCTTGCTATGGTCCATTTGGCTGCAGGTCTGCAGAAGTGGCTTCAGTGTAGGTGACAAACAGCTGGTGATCCTCTCCATGAATCTCTGCCGTCTCCTCCTTATAGTAGGAGAGACACCTCTCAGGTCAAGGTATGGAGCCTGTACTCGGCCTCCGAGGTGCAATTAGGGTAGTATACCGGAAGAGTCAACACCTGGTGCGATGAAACTCTGACACCACTGGAAGGAATTTTGGGTGGGAGCTAGACAAACTTTGTCCCTGTGGAAGACCAGGCAAGAGGAGTCCACTGAAGCGCCTGAGCTCCCCTGTCCTTCTGGCAGACATGATAGCCACCAGGAGGGCTGTCTTCCATGACAAGTGTGACAGCTCACACTTGTGCATTGGTTTGAATGGCTTGCCCATGAGCTTTGCCAGTATCAGCAGTAGATCCCATGAGGTGGAGGTTCATGCACCAGAGGGATATGTGATCCAGGCCTTTGAAAAAGTGCCCAACCACTGTCTCCTGCGCCAATGTCGGTTGGCCGGCCCGCACCGGTAAGCAGAATTGGCTGCCAGAGTGCACCCTGAGGGCGATGACCAAAGACCCCTCTTGGGAGAGACCAAAGGTAGTCAAGAATGTTAGCCACAGAACAGGACAAGGGGTCCAGACTTATCCTGACACCAAATGGAAAACCTCATCCATTTGAAGGCATAACATTTCCTGGTCGATTCCTTTAGAGATGCCTCCACCATGGTGTAGACATCTTTGGAAAGACCCAAAGCCAGGAACTCTGAGCTCAGGTACCAGGCTGTGAGGTGCAGGGATTGAAGGTCCGGATGGAGGACCTTCCCCTGGTTCAGAGATGTCAGGTCCAGGCGTGTACAAAGTCGCTCCAGGGCCTGCAGTTGAGGAGATCTGGATACCAGAACTGGCGCGCCAGTCTGGGGCTACCAGAATCACCTTCACCTTGTCCCTCCTCACCTTGAGTAACACCTGTGGATCAAGGGAAATGGAGGAAGGCATAAAGGAGGCCTGGGGTCCACGGCCTTGAGAAGGCATCCCCTGCAGTGAGCCCTGCTGAGGGAGTGGGCATGAAACAGCCTCAGCTTGGTGTTTTCCCTGAGGCAAACAGTCCACCATCTGTTTTCCCAAAGGAAAACAGGCTGTAAGCTACCTCTGGATGGAGAGACCACTGTGGGATGTCTGGCCTATATGGTTGAGAGCATCCGCCAGCTGGTTCAAGCTCCTGCCACGTGGATGACTAGGTGATCTGCCTCCATCCGCTTACGAGGGTCCAGATGCGGAGTGCCTCCTTGCACAGCAGACAGGAGTGTGTGCCACCCTGTTTGTTAAGGTAGTACATGGTCATGGTATTGTCTGTCTGGACTTGAACCACTTGACCCCAGAGCTGAGGAGCGAAAGTGGACAGTGCCAGTCTGACTGCTCTGAGCTCCAACAGGTTGATGTGGCATCGGGACTCCTTGGGGGTCCAGAACCCGTGGGTTCTGTTGTCCCAAGTGGGCTCCCCAGCCCATGAGAGAGGCATTGGTTGTGAGGGCGACCACGGCTCGGGGTGAACAAACCGGATCCTTCCTGCAACCAGTCTGGGGCGGTCCACCATTGGAGAGTGTCCCACATCTTCTGGGTTACAGTGATCACCTGGCGAACTACCCGTGGCACTGGAGTCCACTGGGCGGCCAGTTCCCATTGGAGGGCGTGCGTGGAACCAGGCCTAATGGACCACTGAGGTGCACACGCCATGTAACCCAGAAGGCACAGAAAGTCCGGGCAGGGTGCAAGTGCCCAACCAGAAATGATTGGGCAAAGGAGGAGAGAACCTCCCCCCTGTCCACTGGGAGCCGGGCTCTGGTTTGACAAGAGTCGAGCTCTGCCCGATGAAGCCCATCACCTGGGAAGGCACGAGTTCCGACTTGGCCTCGTTGATCAGGAGACCGAGTTGAGAGCAGGTCTGGAGGGCCAGATCCCTGGACCTCTCCACCTTCTGTTGGATGGAACCTGCCAGGAGCCAATCATCAAGGTGAGGGTAAATTCTGACTCCTGGCCGGAGGTGGGCCACCACCACTGCAATGCATTTGGTGAAGACCAGAGGGCCGATGACAGGCGAATGGCGTGGTTCGGAACTCTACAGGGTATCTTCGACCCCTGAGCGGAGGAACCGCTGATGGGATGGATGGATTGGGATGTGAAAGAGCGCGTCCTGCAGATCCAGTGAACAGAACCACATGTTTCTCTCAAGGATGGTATGATCTGGGACAGAGTGACCATCCGAAGAGTACGTGACCTGAGAAACTGATTCAGGTCGTGGAGATCTAGAATGGGGCGCAGCTCCCCGCCTGCTTAGGCACCAGGAAGTACCTGGAGACAAAGTCTGGGTCTGCAGACGGATCCGCCATGATAGCTACTGCCTCCTTGAGGAGAGCTGAGCAATGTCATTTCAAGAGCCGACGAGCAGCGGAAATCCCTTATTCCCGTGGGCAACGGGCTGGCTGGGAGGGTACTGTTCGACTCTAAAGGCAGTCCCTGACTGACCACCTTCGAAACCCACCTGTCTGTAGTGATAGTGGACCAGGCGGAAAGGAAGTGGCAGAGCCGGCCCCCATGGGAGGACCCAAAGCTGGCTGCGATGGAGACAGGGGTGGCAACCCCACCCAGTCACTGGGCAGGCTTAGAGGAGGAGGAGGAGGAGGAGGCTCCAGGACCTGAGCCTCGGCCTCCTTCATGGGCCTGTTGGGGTCCAGGCTTGGGCTGAGGGCACCAAGCTTGAGCCTGTTGCTGATGCTGATGTCCTCCTTGGTAGGAGGACTGCTGAACCGCAGGGAAGAGTGCCGAAAAGGCTTCTTCTTTTCTTCCGCTGGTTCCTGCCCAAGAACTCTTGGCAGAAATGGAGTTCAAGGTGGCACAGGACTGTTCAATGCGCTGTAGGTGACCAGCCGCTCCTGGTCCCAAGAAAGGCACATCAGCTATTTTGTGCTGAGTATCCGCTGGGAAGGAGGAGCCTCAGCCAAGCCCTGTGGAGAGGCCACTGTGGTGGCCATCCAGCAGGCACAAGAATCCCCAATGTCCAGGGCCGTCTGGAGCTGCTGTTTGGCAACAGCACGACCCTGGTCCTGGACCTGCTTAACCGTGGTTTGCATGTCCGCGGGGAGATGTGAGAGGACTACATCTAATGACCGAGAAGGGCATAAGAGAAGTGTGCCATGACGACGCTGAACTGGCCTGACGAAGGCCCAAGGAAGAAGCCACATAGACTTTCTTCGCAGTGGTCCAAAACTTGGGACTCCTTATCGGGGATGGTCAGTGTCGGCAGAACTGCCAGTACTCCTGAACACAGAGGCGGTCACTGGGCTCTCTGCCGAAGGGTGCTCTCTGATTCCCCAAAGGGATCCCATGGGCACCAGCAGCTTGCGGGCCACTGGGCAGATGGTGCTGGACATAGGCGGGCACTGCCACAGTTAGAGTGCCGACCAACAATGGCCTCGGCCACAGGAAAGGCCTCAGTCAGGGTCCCCTCTCCTGAGGATGTCCGTGAGAGGGTATGCCGCCTTTTTCGATGGGTTCCAAGGGCATCCCGTAGAATCATAGGTGAGACGGAGGATCCCTTGGAAGGAGGAAGGACCTTCCTCCATCCCTGTCAACGGACGACTCATCATCCCTAGGATGAGAGTGGAGCCGGTGACATCAGAGTCAAGGAGTTGGGATACAGCGGTCTGCCGCCCAAATCACCCTCGACCCGTTGAGGATGGTCTGGGTGACCGTGACCGACAGGCGTTAGGAAGCCTGGTATCTGGTCGGTTGTCCTTTGAAGGAGCCCTCCACAGGCTGCTTAGGCGGTGGCTCCACCACTATCGGTGGAGAGACCAGCAAAGGTTGAACGGAGGACGGTCTGGCCCTGGGTGAGGGAACCAAAGGCTTTGGTTCCGAGGGGTCGGCTTTGACCTGGGAGGCAAGAACCAAGTAATGGCCGGGTAGGCGGCAAAGCCGCTTCTGCCAGGTCAAAATTAGCTGTTGCCACATAAGGTCCTTGTAGCGCTGACAGAGTTTCCATCAGAGCCTCTCTCATCCCGGAGGATGAGGACGACCTGTGGCCTCTTTTGGAGTGCATATGGCTCCTCCTTGGTCTTTCGGCCGAGGGGTTCTAGACCCGACAGAGATCGGGTAGGCCGACTTGGTCGCTTGAGAGACACGGAAAGGATCAGTAAAACCCGGGGTTCGAACTGGGACCTCGATGGGGACACCAGGCTGGGTCTCCTCATCGGGGAACATGAGGACCGGAGTCCTCTCCAAAGAGTCGCCGCCACGGCCGGTGACAGAGGATCAAGAATAATCTCGACCTCATCAGCCACTTCCTTGGTCGCCTGGCCAGACAGAAGGTCTGTGAAGCCTGCGGTCGAGAAAGCAACTCACCGAGGTCGAGACTGCATGCTCTTGGGACTGAGACCTCTCTTGTCCCAAAGTGCCTTCGCCAGACGAAGACAAGCTGAGTTCTTCATCCCTCTTCGAGGCGGGAGAGTGCGAGCCTGCAGGTGCCTCACCCGGGTGGGGACAGACTGGCACAACTCCTTAAAAGGACCTGTAAAGGTGGAGCCCAGGTTGAGTGGAATGATAAAAGCTTCGATTCGCAGAAGCGTGGTGGCTTCTTCTTCGAACACCTTCATGCGTTCCACTTGCTCGGCAGAACCACGGCCGCGAAACCGCCCACCCAGCCTCCTTAGACTTTACTGAGGATTCCTTTCTCCGGTCTCCCCAACTTCAAACGTGCAGGCGGTCGTCCAGGACATCGGGATGGAAGGCCAGGCAAAACTGCAGGATGAGATGTCATGGCCGACACCTAGGCAGTACATGCACGTGAGATAAGGATCGTGTTCGACATCTTCTGGTTGCAAGGACACGGCGAAATCCTGGAGAAGATTTCTCTTCCATGATCGCGACGCAAAAGCACGATCAAGCTAATTTGAAAGTGCACAGTCACGTAAGAACTTACTGTAACAGTAGATCTTCAGAGGAGCTCTTGCAGCAGGTTATCACAATAAGGATGACTATACACTTGAGCACTAGGACCCACGGAAAACTTCTCAGCCAGTAGTACCTTGGGGACTGTACATGACGTTGGCTCTGCCCGACATCAACCCCCTGGGTACAAAGGGGCGGACCCAGCTCACCCCCAGTTCCCCCGCCAAGGCTCTGCAATCCAGCTCCTGACAGGAGAAAGAGGCGGCTCGAAGATGACACGCTGCACACCTCAAAAGACGGATGGAGGCGGAAAGTAACACCTGCTGCAAGAGGTCTTCTTGAAGATCTACTGTTATGGTAAGTTCTTACGTAACTGTACTATGTTACTCGAGTGGGAGCTCTTGCAGCAGGCTATCACAATAAGGACTGAATCCCAAGCAGTCCCTCGCCAAGGAGTGTAATCGACCCTGGGAGGTGGAGAGAGGAAGCTAAACACAGAAGCTCAAGACAGGAGTCCCTGAAGGACTACCAGGCCAAGCCGGCCTGCAGGTCTGGAGGCAATGTCAAGCTGTAATTGCTTTTGCTGAAAGTATGCACTGAATTCCAGGTAGTGGCAACGCACATGTCCCTAATCGAGACATTCTGCATATAGCGTGAAGGAAGCAGACACCCTGGTGGAGTGACCCCAACCGGCCCAGAAGGGTTTATTGTGCTTCTCATAGAAAGAAACACAGTGGACAATCCATTTAGAAATGGTCTGCTCGGACACGGTTTACCCAAGTGTTGTGGTGCAAATGCCACAAACAGTTGCTCTGACTGATGGTGAGAAGCCGTCGTTAAAGGTAATACCTTACCGTCCTGTGGACGCCCAAAGTGTGAAGGAAATAAACTGGAAGGTCAACCAACTGGTTGAGGATCAATTCGAGACCACGTTTGGAAGAAACTTAGGATTAGTCCTCAGGGAAACCCTTTCCTATGGAAAATTAAATACTGCTCTTTACACACCAGAACCTGAAGCTCGGAAACTCTTGAGCTGAAGTAACGGCAACTAAAAAGCAAACCTTCCAGGAAAGATATCGCAGCTCACAATCTGCTGCAGGTTCAAGCAGGGGAAGAGTAAGCTTCTCCAACACAAATAGGAGGTCCCAGGGTGGGATAGGATCCCGAATGGGAGGTCTCATATGAAGAATCCCCGTAAAGGTGCAGACCATCCAACTGGGCTAAGGCCCTCTCCCCCAAAAAGGGCGTGATAAGCCGAGATGGCCCACATGTGCACCTTTATGGAGGAGTAGCTCAAGCCCTGCTGGTATAAGGAGAGGAGATACTGTAGAGCTGAGTTTACTGGACAGGTAATGGGATCCAGATGGTGAGACAAGGCCCACAAGCAGAACCGCTTCCACTTCATAGCATAAATGGAGCGTGCGGAGGGTTTTCTCGCTGACATGAGAACATCTGCCACCTCTGGGGATACCCCATACCTGTAGTTTGCTACGTCCGAAGGAGCCAAGCATGAAGGTGTAAGGATGGAGATCGGGATGGACCAGCAAGCCCTGATCCTGGGACAGCAACTGCGAGCATATTGGCAGCAGGATTGGAGGTTCCATGGACAACCGCTGAAGTAGTGGGAACCAAATCTGCCGAGGCCACAGAGGCGATTAGAATCATTCGAGCCCCTCGACCTGTAACTTCAACAGAACTCTCTGGACATGAGGAAGGGAGGGAAGGCATAAGAAACCTCCCTGCCCAACAAAGGGACAATGCGTCTGGCCAGAAAACACCAGGCATGGGCTCTCATGAGCAGAAAACTGGCAGTTTGGCATTACGTGGTGACACAAACAGGTCCATCTGGACGACCCCATGTGTCGAACAGCTGATCCACTACTGATTGCAGTGGCTCCACTCATGCACCTTGGACTGAGATCTGCTGAGACTGTCGGCCAAGTCTTGTAGGACACCTGGAATGTGCACTCGGAGAGATGCCTGCAGTGCCCAATACCAGACTCTCATCACCCACCCGCACACAGGCAAGAATGAGCCCCTTTGTTTGTTGATATAGAAGACGACTGCCATGTTGTCTGTCTGAACCAGGAGAGAGCCTGGTATAAGGTCCTCCTGAAAGGCATGAAGTGCATTGAGGACCGCTCGCATCTCAGGACATTGATGTGGAGTTCGCTCCTCTGAGGTCCAAATGCCCTGCATTTGGTGGGCCCCTGAGTGCGCTCCCACCGCAAATCCAAGGCGTCCGTTGTAAGGGTCTGATTCGGGCTTCGGATGGAAGATGACCTTTTTCCAAAATTGAGTGGATCCATCTACCAAAGAAGTGTTCTCCTTACTGGCTCTGTGACTCTGACCATGTGTTCTAGGTCGTCGGATCACTGATCCACTGCACCCTGAGCATCCACTGTGGGATTCTCATGTGGAGGCGGGCCAGAGGAGTGACTGGAATGGTCGCCGCCATGTGCCCCAGAAGACTTAGAAAGGTCCTTGCTGGGACCTGAGGAATTATTAGACTGATCCGGCTACCTCCATGGCGATCGCCCCTCTGGGGGTAGAAAGGCCATGCCCTGGACGAATCCAGGACCACTCCGATGAAGATGAGTCTTTGGCTGGGTTCTGGGGTAGACTTTGGAAGGTTCAGGGTGATCCCAGGTCTCGAACAGAGTATAAGTGTCTCCGAGAGCTTGAAGCAGGCATGACCTTGACGGGTCGCGAACAGCCGATCGTCCAGGTAAGGGAAGACATAATGACCCTGACACCTTGAGCCAGCCACTACTGCCAAGCATTTCATGAAGACTCAAGGAGCGGAGGAGAGGCCGAATGGAAGAACTCAAAACTGATAATGTTCCCCTGGAAGTGGAACCTCAGGAACTTCATGTGAGGGGAAAGACTCCGATATGCATGTACGCATCTTGCATGTCTAGGGAACAGAGCCAGTCCCTTGGTGCAGCAGAGGAAGAAGTCCTAGAAGGGTCACCATCCAGAACCTTTTATAAAGATTGAGAGAGCTGAGGTCCAGAATGGGATGAAGGTCTTGAGTCATTTTGGGACCAGGAAGAAGTGGGAATAATACCCTTCCCCACTGCTGCAGGGGACTGGTTCTATTGCCCTTGTCTGCAGAGGCGTGTATCTCTCCTGCAATGAGGAGATATGAGAAAGAGGATATCATCAGAACCTTGGTGGAGTGTCTGGAGGATCTCTGTGAACTCTAAGTGTGTTCTCTCCTTATGATGTCTAGGACCCATTGGTCCGCAGTGATCGAGCTCCATCCCTGAAGGTAAGGGAGGCGACCCCCTACCACCTCCCTGGAACCTCCGCTGGAGATGGGGAGGTCGGAAGGAGTCATTAGGCGGAGCTAGGTGTATGCAGAGGGCCTGGGAGGACTTGGGGCCAGAGTGCCCCAGGCTGCTGGTTGCTGGCTCTCCTCTGAAAGCCACCTCTCTGGCCCTGTTGATTGCCTTGGGCTTGACCACCTGAGGGCTTCGAAATGGCCACTTATGCTGTCTCCGGTACATTTGGCGGACAGACCAGATGGATTTGCCTGACTCTTGGAGGTGAGAGATGAGAGACTCCATCTCCTGCCCAAACAAAAGCGGTACCCTGGAGCAGTAAGTCCCGGATGCGGACTGCAGATCCTGGTGAAAGCCAGAGACCCTCAATCAAGCATGGCGCCTGAGACAGACCCCTGGCGTTGCTGCTCTGGCTGCCATATCCGCTGATGTCGTGCAGAGGCAGGCAAAACATGTGTGCCTACGTCTGAGCCTGATTTGGGACGTCCAGAATCTCCGTCTTCTTCTCTGAGTCTGGCAAGGCGTTTACCAGCTCTTGTCCCGCTCCCAGAGTGCATTCTGGTACTGAACCATATCGTTAGGAAGTTCAGGGATCTAACTGAACAGGTGGAGGCAGAATACACCTTCTTGCCCACCTGGTCCAAATAACGAGACCCCAGATCGGGAGGCTGGCGCTGAGGTGCTTGGGCTGCTCAGATTTATCATGAGCAGCTGTGATCCTGAAGAGTCTGCCTGAGGGTGTTCGGCCAGAAATGGTTCATCCCTTGGGGCTCTGTACAGCCTGTCCGATTTCTTCAGAACTGCTGGGACCAGGCTGGGCGCTTCAGGTAAGGTTCTGGAATGTGTCCACCAAAGGAGGCACCACCAAGGTTTGAGCTCCTTCTGCCTCCAGGTACAGCCAATCGCTGCGTTCCAGATCCAGGTCCTCCGTATCCCACTCACTGGAGTTCTGGATGTGCCTCATGACATCCATGAAATCAGGATCATCAGGAGGCGCAGGGGCTGGTCCTTCTCTCCAGGGAACCCCGATTCCCAAAATGGAAGAGGAAGAAGAAGAGGAAGGGCTACTGGGTGTCGAGTAGCCAGACCTATCTCTGTGACTAGCCCCACTTGAGCGTCCCGTGACTCACCGACCCGGCAGATCACCGGGATCGGATGGCGGAGCAGAGACCGATGTCGGTCAGAGGAACGACGCCAGGAGCGATCCGCACCCAGAGTCAGCAACCAGATCTTGTAGGCGCGGTGTCGGTTTATGGACCGTGAACAGGAACAAGCCTTGGGAGGAGGTGTAGGCGGTGGCCTCTCGGGCGTCTTCTGCAGCGAAGATGCACCTCCTGGCTGTGGTTCACCTTAAGGGTCTGGAACGGTGACAGGGCTGGCTTTGTGGGGTCCGTTTCTGGACCTGCCCCACCAGAAGGAAAAAGATCCTGGAACTTGTCCTTCATGAAGATGGAGCCCGCTTTCCCCAGAAGAAATATCTGGAGCGTCGGCCCTGGAAGGAGAGTCTCCTGGAGGGCCCGGAGAAGGAGTACTTGGAGGATGGGCCGCGGTCCATTAGCCGGCTGCGCCTAGATCCGTCGCCCCTTCACCCGGTGTTGGTATGGGGACCGGCGATGGTGTACTGCAGGGGTGCTGGGTGTCCTCGACTCCAAGGAGCACGCTGATGGCGGCGCTGAGGCCTTGGAAGGCGGGGCAGAAGCTTGCGCCTCCGAGGACTGTCGGTGACTCTCAGCTGAGTCACCCAGCTTTGCTGGCTTCTCCCAAGGCCCAGCCTTAGCCTGATCCTTAGATTTTGGACGCCATCTAAAGTCCGTGAGAACCAGGGGCTTTTCTCAGAGAGGGCTGCGGCGAGGCGAGACTGGGACCTGGACTGGTGCGGGTCCAACTCACGGTCTTTGTCATGGGGCGCTTGGTTTTATCCTTGCATTTCGCCTTCTCCCTGAGGTGTGCAGATCCATTTTCTTTTCAAGAGTACGTCTTCAGGTGGAGGATCGAGTCTGGCTTGTGAAACTCTGGCAGGGCGAACAGGCGCGGTGTCATGCTCAGACTCCAGGCAAAGACTCACTTCTTGTGGCAGTCCTTGAAGGTATCTGGTGGCGCAACCGCACTTGTTGATGGGGTCCCGATGAGGAGACCAAGGAAGGTGAAGACATACATAATGTGAAAAGCGAAACTGGAGAAAAGCGGTAGAAAAACAGCAGAAAGGGCAAAACCCCGACTTTTTAGCTGGGCTGGCAAGCCAAGACAGCAGAACTCTTCACGTGCCGCGGGCGGGAAAAGAACTGGGGTGGAGCTGGTCCACCCCTGTTGTATCAGGGCTGATGTCGGGTGGAGCCAACGTCAGGGCGGACCCTGCTGGGTACTGCGGCTACAAGTTTTCGGTGGGTCCTAGTGCCTGTGGCATAGTCCTTATTGTGATAGCCTGCTGCAAGAGCTCCCACTTGAAGTAAGATCAGTTTTAATCTCGGTAAAACCAAAGTTTTGAAAGCCAGGGCCTCACGAAATGCGTGCGCATAAGGAGGCAACCTGTATCTTCCAGCGAAAGGAAGATCTGGCGTCATGGGGCACAGTCGAGGTATATACCACCTGGGTGGGTGGGAGGAGCCAGCTTGAAGACTTCGGCAAGATTTAAAAGGGAAGGGACATGCCAAACAGTATGGATGAGCAACATATCCATGATCCTATAACAGCTGTTGCCACGAGGTCCTCGTGGCGCGGAGTTTCCGCTGGAACTTCTCCTCATCTGAGGAGGGCGAGCACGACCGATGGCATCACCTCTTTTGGAAAGTTTATGGCTCATCCTCGGCCTTCCTGGCGAGGGGTTCTGAACCTCGACTGAGATTGGGCAGGCTGACTCGGTCGTTCCAGAGACACCGGCAGGACGGTGACTTCGAGGTCGAGACCAGGTCCTCGATGGGGACATCAGCGGGCTGGGTCTCCTCATCGGGAAGACAAGGTCTCTCTAAGGAGTCATTGACCGGGGGTCGGCGACAGTCGGTCGATTGGGTTGAGAACAATCTCAACCTCATCAGCTGTATCCTCAGATGGCTGGCCCGACAGAAGATCCGGGAAGCGCGGCGAAGAAGCGATCTCGGCCGAGTCGAGACTGCATGCTCCTGGGACTGAGACCTCTCTGGGTCCCAAAACTTCACGGGGAAACAAAGACTTGTGTTCCTTCTCCCGCTTACAGGATCGGGAGGACTGTGAGCCTCGACGGGCTTCTCTCCTGGGTGGGAAGAGACTGGCACAACTCCTTGAAGGAGCCGAGAAGGTGGAAACCAGGTTGGCGGAATGAAGAAGTTTGAGTGTCTGCAGCATGAGCGGCTTCTTCCTCGACAGCTTGCATACGTTCCAGTTGCTCGCGGATCCCACAGCAGCAGAAACGCCCACCTAGCCTCCTTGGACTTCACGGAGGGTTCCTCTTCTCTGGTCTCCCAGTTTCATTTGTGCAAGACAGTCATCCAGGACATTGGGATGGAAGGCCACGTAGAAGCTGCAGGACTAGGTGTCTGTCCGACACTGAGGCAGTAGGTGCACGTGAGGTGTGGATCATGCGTGACTTCTTCTGGCCACACGGACATCGCAAAATTTCTTCCATGATCGAAGACACAAAAGAGTGATCGCTAACTCGAACGATTTTTAAACTCGGTAAACTGAAGTTTTTAAAGCCAGGGCCTCTGAAATGCATGAGTAGAGAGAGCAACCTGACTCTTCCAGCGGAAAGGAAGATCTGGCATCATGGGGTGGAGCCGGTATATACCACCGGTGGGTGGGAGAGCCAGCATGAAAACTTCAAGCGATTCGTATAGGGGAAAGGACATGCCAGTAAGTGTGGATGAACAACATATCCATGATCCTAGAACAGCTGTTGTCACATGAGGTCCTCATAGTGCCGACAGAGTTTCTGCCAGAGTCTCTCCTCATCTGAGGAGGACAAGGATGACCGATGGTGTCGCCTCTTTTAGAGTGTTTATGGCTCTTCCTCGGCCTTTCGGTCCGGGGGTCCTGAACTTCATCGAGATCGGACAGATTGACTCGGTCGCTTGGGAGACACCGGTGGAACTGGTAATTTCCGGGATCAGGGATCACGTCTTGATGGGAGTCCCAGCAGGCTGGGTCTCGTCATCTGGGAAGACCATCAGGAGTTCGATTGAGGGACTCACTGACTGTAGTATAATAACAGATTGATCACGATCTCAACATCATCGATCGACAGTTCAGTCGACTGACCAGGCAGCAAGCCGAGAAGCCAGCGGCCAAGCGATCTCAACAGAGATCAAGACCACATGTTCCTGGGACCAAGATCTCTCCTGCTCCCAAGAACGTCTCCATCAGGACGAAGACGATCCTGGATCCTTCTCCCTTTCTGGATTGAGAGGAGTGCAAGCCTGCAGGCACCTCTCCCTTGGTGGGAGGACTGGCACAACTCCTGGAGGAACCCGAGAAGTGAAACCCATGCTGAGTGGAATGAAGGAGCTCCAAGAAGTCTCTGCATGCAGCAGCCGCCTCCTTGAACGCCTGCATGCTCCAATTGTTGGTGGATCCAGCAACCACGGAAACCGCCCAACGAGCCTCCTTGGATTTCACTGAGGGTTCTGTTTCTCCAGCCTCCCCAGCTTCAGGCGTGCGAGACAGTCGTCGAGGACATTGGGATGAAAGGCGAGACATATCGCATTTCGAGTGTCATGGTCAATACCGAGGCAGCAGTTGCCTGCGGTGTGGGGATCGGTGCGTGACATTTTCTGGCCGCAAGGGCACCGACAAAATCTGGGGAAGACTTGTTTTCCATAATTGAAGCGTAAACATGCGATCGCTAATGTGAATGATGAGATTTTTGGAATAACTGAAGGTTTGAAAGCCAGGGCCTACAAGATGCGTGAGCACGAGGGAAGCAACCTGAATTTTCCAGCAGAAAGGAAGATATGGCGTCATGGGGCGGAGCGATATATACCACCCAGGTGGGTGGAGAAGCCAGCTTGAAGACCTCCGGTTCATCTTAAAGTGGAAGGGGACATGCCAAAGAGTGTGGATGAACAACATATCCACGCACCTAGAAGAAACATTTCACATCACGGGCAGAGTTGGAGGATATACCATCCAGGTGGTGAGTGTTTGGTGGAACTCAGTTTGAAGACTTCTGATGATTCAGTGGTCTCCAACAGAAATGAAAATTACGTACCGTAATTCTTGATCTTTCTGTGTATCTTCACCATTCATCACATTTGGGTATGTGGCTGGAGGTCACGACTCAGTGGGAGCTCTTTTTTTTTTTTTCGGAAGGCCGATTATTCGATGGCGCCACCCTCGAGGCCGACACACTGTGTGGCGCCAAGGGTTGGCTATTAGGTGTCGTCGACTCTGCCCTCCCACCGTTCTGAGTCAGAGTAAGAAAGGGTTTTGGGAGGGGAGACAGAAGTCTAAGGGACAGACAAAGGAAAAGATATATGAACTAAAAGGAGAAATAAATGACAGAGAGGACAGACAGGAGATGGAGAAAAACTAAGAGTTGGGAAGGGCCCAATCTCTGGAATCAGAAAACGAAAGGGAAGGCGGGAGGGACACAAGAAGTGGGAGGAGAGGACATACCCGGACTCACAAACTGTTCTCAAACTGAGTTTAAGAACTGCCTAGGAGTAGCCAGAGGATATATTGCAGAATTCAAGGCACAGAATTACTGGCAAGTAACTCAACAGAAACACTAGAGGCTATCATGGGACAGAAGGGGACAGGAATCAGGGTTGTCCTCCCGAGAACAAATCATTGGAATAGGGAGGAAAACAAGTCTCCTAATTAAAAATGAGGATGAGACCCTAAGGACAAGGACAGAGGAAGATAGAGGGAGAGAGGAGGCAGCCAACAAATCCCATCCCAAAGGAGTGGAGCCAAGGCACTGAGGAGGGCCCCTCCTGATCCCACGAGAAGGAAGAAAAATCCCCATGTACCCAAGGTCACCCCGCTCCTGACCAGCAGAAGTGGGGGCGGAAGGGGGCACACAGAGGAGGGACGGGCGGGATTGTGATGAATGGTGAAGATACACAGAAAGATTAAGAATTACAGTAGATGCGTAATTTTCATATCTTAGCTGTGTCAATCTTCACCATTCATCACATTTGGGTGAGTACCGAGCCCCTAAAGGACTAAGTCCTTAGCCCCAGTGGGGAAACATTGAGAGGAGAACCTTTATTGGCCTGGCGAGGCCTGAGACTGGAGAGAGGAGAGGGGACCCACGGAGAGGGCAGGAGGTTGCCCTGACAGGCGCCCCTCACTCTACAGGAGAAAAGGTGGGTTCTCCGGTAAACGGAGGAATCACCCTATGCCGGGTCAAGGGTGACAACCGGAAAGACATAGCCATGCCATCCTCCAGTGCAGATCACTGTCCCCATGACCCTGGAAGCTACCTGCTAGATCGTAAGATGCCCTAAGCTGTGCCTTGCTAGCTCAGGCCACGTGCAGAGGTGCAATGGCTTGTCTGGTTACCTCCGAATCAGGCAAGGAGGCTAGGGAGTTGACCTAGCCTGGACCACAAGAACCTATCATAGGAGGCATAATAGGCCTGATAAGCAGAAATAAAGTAACAACCATGCCGAGTAGAAGTTCTCCTCCCCAGAAGTCAAAATCTCTAAATCTTGATCTGGGGCCGGGTCAAGGTGGAGGGCTGAAGCCCATCAGGAGTGTCCAGCTGCGCCAGTCCTGACTGAGGATGAGGCAGACGAACTGGAGACTCCGAGAGGGACATACCTCTGGCTCAGATCCCTAGGGTCTGGGACTCGGAAAAGGGTCTTTACTACAACCAGAATGACGCCTCCTGGAAAGGAGCAGGCCAGGCGGGCACCACAAAGGTGGCAGCACTGAAGTCGTCTAAGAAGGCACGTGTTAAATGCTCGGATTGTGCTGAGTGGGTGGGGTTGATACACAGGTCTTCCATCATCCTCACGAGGATATGCTGATACTAAGCGAGATCAGCAGCAGAGGAGATGTGGACAGAAGGCTCCTCACCCCCAGAAGAGGAGGAAGGAAGACCTCAGAGACCAGAGGTTGGCTGTTCAGGGGAGGGTGGAACACCGCTCATCCATGGCCCTGACATAAGTAGAAAAGTGAGCAGCTGCACCCTGAACTGTTCCCAGGAGAGGGTCCCATGGGACCATGAATGCCTGGGAGAGCAGGAGATGGCGACAGAGCAATGGGGTTAAGCCCACAACACAAGGGAACCATCCTCTGGGAAAGACAGTGCACGGAAGCCTCAAGGGAAGGAAAAACTCTGGAAAGCCCAACAGCTGATCAACCACGCTGGAACTGCATAGGCTGTCCCCTGAAGAATCCCCGTGAGGTGACCGGGACCGTGTAAACCCAGAAGGACGGTCCCTTCCCTCAAAGACCAGGGCCCTCTCGAGAAGACTGAGAAGGAAGGGTGGGGGTCCATGCTGTGACTCCTCCCTGAACCCGGTGGGTCCCAGAAAACCTGACCCCTCGACCCCTCAGAGTCCGAAGAGCCTTCCACCTTGCAAACACCAGCCTGGGCAGCTGACAACCTAGTCAGTCCCAGAGAGACCACCAGGGAGTAGCACCCTCCCTCCCGAGGGCGCTCTGGTCAGCTCTAAAGCTGGGCCATCCAGGCACACCACATGAAGGGTAATCCAACTGAGGGGCAGAACACCTCCAAGTCTAGGCTGCAGGGTAATAGTGGCCTAGACCACGCCTGCTGGTCAGCACCCCTGACCCCAGACTTGGGGGCTACTGCCCCGCTCCTCAGAGGGAGACCAGTTCCAGTCAGCTGAAGTAACCACCAGGGTGTCCACAAGGGCTGCCAACTCCAAAGAGTCGGACAGCTGGTCTGAACCAGACTCGGAGTCCACCTCAAAGAGGTAGAGACCGAAGTCCGGTGCCAGACCGTATGCAGGCGCCTGCTCCTGTCTGGACCAAGAGAGGTGCCAGTCGGGTGTCCGCACCAGAGCTGGCACTGAACTCCCCACGGCACCCTCGAATGCTGCCGAGGAAGAGATGGTGCGAGGCGGCAGCAGGAAACGGTCGATGTCCGCCATGGTGCCATCCCCACCACAAAGCGCCATGAGAACAGCACCAGGGTCACGGACGGCGCCGAGGCGACATCGGCGGCTCCCACGAGTGCCTCTCATGGCCGAGGCGACACCTCCATTCGCGCCGTGTCTTCATCTGGAGCCATAAGCGGCACGGAGCTGACACGGCACTGTTCCTAACCTCGGCGCCTTGAACAGCACGAGACAAGAAACAGTCAAAAACAGTGCCATAGAACTTCCCACAGCACCGCCAGTGCTATCCGAACATGAACGGCATCGACAGCAGAGACCATGCGAGTGGCGGACTAGCACTGACCACAGCGCCATCAGGGCCCATGGCGCCACCGAACAGCACCAAGGCCCAAAAGGCACTGATGGACAGCATCGAGGATGGTACAGATCCCAGCTTTCCAGCCTGAGGAAATGACACGGGGACCTTTCATCCCTGAAAGGGCGACTGCCGAGTGGTGCCTCCGCCACGCCTCAGGGCGAATGGACTGGGCCTCCTGCACCACGGAAGGGGCTTCTGCCACGGTGAGGCTACAAGAAGCAGAAGCCCCCTCCTCTGCGGTCTGTACAGAATTGGGAGGGATCTGGAGGAAAGGCCCGAGACAGCGGCTTAGCCCGGCAGTCGCACCATCCCTGAAAGTCAGCAGAGCTCGTCCAACTTTCACGTCGCTGTTCCAGGACATGACAATCCACTGAGAAACAGGCATCACACAAAACCATGTCGTGAAGTGAGCCAAGGCACGTAAGGCAACAATCATGCTGGTCGGGTAACAGAGTACTTGTGGCCGCACGGGCACACTGGATGCACAAGAGGCCACCCACTTTCAGCGACTTTTGCTTTCCGACTCCAGACATGATCAACAGGAAACAATGAAAAACAGACTTGACATCACTGAAAACAATAAAGGACCAGTCTTACCAAACAGCGGTGTTGAGTAGGGCGAAATGGAACCAGCAGGTAGACTCGGTGTTGACAGAGCAGATTAGACCCGGCGCAGTTGCTTGGAGCTCCTCATGAGGTGCTACCTCTATGGCGGGAAGCGAAAAACTGGTGGGAGGGCAGGGTCGATAACACCCAACGGCCAACCGTGAAGTGCCACACAGGTGTCAGCCTCAAGGACAGCGCCATCGGTGCATCGACACCGCATATCCCCCCAAAAAAAAAAGAGCTCCCACAGGGTCGTGCCCACAGCCACATACCCAAATGTGATGAATGGTGAAGATTGACACAGATAAGATCTGCCAGTGTGTGGATGCACACTGAATCACGTTACTAGAAATATTTTCACTTTGTTACCAACTCCCCTCTTGTACAGTAATTGCTCACTTTATTCCTCCTTATCCATTCTCCTCTACCCTCATGTCATCAGATTCACTGTGCTTCATTCATATGCAAATACTGGTTTGGTTCCCTTCGCTCTTGCCTCTCATCACTCTTCTCCCTCATCCGCTCTGCCTCCTGCTCCCTCTGCTCCAGGGATTCCCTGCACCCTCATCATTCCTTATCTCTGTTCCTCTGTTGAGCAATCGGCCTTTTCCTATCATCTACCAAAGCTGTGGAACCAACTCCCCTCTGCTTCACTGCCTCCCTGGCTCACTCAGGTATCAGCTGAACCCCTCCCCGTTTTCACTCTACCTGACTGTTCCCTTTGCATTTTACCTCCTACTCTGGTGTAGGAGTGGCTGAAAACAGATACGTTTTGCCGTAATTCCTGATCTTCTACGAATATCTTCACCATTGATTCCTACTTGTGGGTCTCAGCCAGAGGTGCTAAGACCCAGCGGAGTCAGAACTTTTCAGGAGGGCTGGCACCAAGGTAAGCTGTGCGTGTGCGGCACCACGAGACTGGGTCAGTACTGCATGGCTTATGTCAGCACCAGTCTCAACTACCTCAGTACCTTTTTACTGAGGAGGTGCTACATAACCTAACAAATACTTACGCACTAATCCTAGGGGCAAAAGACAGCCCTGGTGACCCGTAAAGAAGGGTCAACAAACCAGTAACACAGTGTCTTCACAGTCTAAACTAAGAACAAGGGGTGAAGACCAATAAAATATACTGGAGTGAGCCCAGGGATGGCAAAAGTAAGCGTGTCAATCAACGCTGAAGATATTTCTAGAAGACCAAAATTAAAGTAAGAATGTAATTTTCATATCTTCCAGAACTCACTTTCCACCACTTATCCCACTAGTAGGTCAGAGTAGCAAGCTCAGACAAAATCTCCTGGACTAGGGCAGTAGGAGCCAAGGGCTCACATGAGGCCAAAGGTCCATTCAGGATTGTCCTGCCAAGGGTGAAAAGCTGCCTGGCATGGACATCCAGGGCACAGTGATTAGTAAAAGTGTGTACTTTGATCCAGGTTGCAGCTCTGCAGATATCATGGATAGGTACATGGTGAATCTCTGCCAGGGATGTTGCAATTGCTCCAGTGGAGTGGGCACATATCTGACCTTCCAGCTTGACATGAGCCATGGCAAAGCAGTGGTGTAGGCATCTCACAATCTAGACAGAAATGCACTAGACTGTAACAGGCTATCCCTTTGATGGGAATCAATAAGACTAACAGCTGTTTGGACTGCCTGAGGTCCTTAGTTCCATCCAGGTAAAATGAAAGGACACTTACATCCAGAGAATGGAGTGCGACTCTACTTCTTTCTGGAAGTTGCAAGTAGGTAAGAAGCACTAGAGGCTGATTCAGATGGAACTCTGACACCACTGTTGGTAGGAACGTAAGAGTGAGGGCAAGAAATGGAAATTATGTACCTACTGTAATTCTTGATCTTCTTGGCTCAATCTCCACCACTCATTCACACTAATGGAACTGCACGGAGGCACTAGGACCCACCGGAGCAAATTTTGCTAGAGGGTCGGCGCCAGAGATGGAGCTGTGAGGAGCAGCACTGCGAGCCTCAGCTGGTGCAGTAATGACTATCTCGGCGTCCAACCCTCCAACACGCCTCAGTACCCCCTCCCGAGGAGGTGCAGCGTGACCTAACCTAGAAGGATAGCCTAACCAAAAAAACGGACACAAGACAGTCCGGACGCCCATATGTAAGAAAGGTCATCTGCGGAAGTCTTCACAGCCCTAAAGATTGAGGGAGTGAAGACCAACAACAGAGGTGAGCTCAGGGGATGGAGATGTAGGAATGAGTGGTGGAGACTTGTCCAAGAAGATCAAGAATAGGTAGGCAATGCAATTTCCATATCTTCCTGGACATAAAGTCTCCACCACTCATTCACACTAATGGGAGAGTACCGTGCTAATAATCCCCAAGAGGTGACAGAAGACCAAGAGCTCACAGTTTTAGGACAGGAGTCCATTAAGGATGGTTCTGCCAAAGAAAGATGTTGTCTGGCATGGACATCCAGGGCAGAGTGTTTGACAAAGTATGCACTGAGCTCCGTAGCAGCATTGCAAATATCTGAAATGGACACGTTGTGGATTTCCGTAAGGGATGCAGTGACCACTCTAGTAGAGTGAGCATACACTCTGCCCTCCAGTTTAACCTGCCATGGAATAACAGTGGTGAAGGCATGCCACCAGCCATGCTGAAATACATCAGATAGCGACAGGTTGACCCAGCGGAGTCTCGCTGAAGGAAACAAACAGTTGCAGAGCTTTGTGGAAATCTTTTGTTCTATCTAGATAGAAGCAAAGCTCTCTTGACATCAAGGAATGAAGAAAGCGCTCTCCTTCATTTTGGAAGTTCGCAAAGTAAGTAGGAAGGACCAAAGGTTAGTTTAGGTGGAATTCTGAAACAACCTTAGGGAGAAACTTAGGATGGGTCCTAAGAACTACTTTGTCTTTATGAAACACAGTATACGGGTAGTCTGTGACTAGGGCATGTATCTCAGAGACCCTGCGGGCTGAGGTAATGGTCACTAAGAAGGCCGTTTCAAGTGAGAAATTTTAACTCACAGATAGCTAGAGGCTTGAAAGGTTTTCAGTGAGCATGTCTAGCACAAGATTAATGTCCCAGGCTGCGACTGGACGCTTATTGGAGGTCTGGTATGCAGAATTCCTTTAAGAAACCTCTTAACCACAGGTAACTGAGCCAGTGACAAGGAAAGTACTGGCTCAAGATGAGCTGAGATGGCACAAAGGTAAACCTTAACTGTAGAGTATTGCAGACCTGAATTTGAAAGGTCTAAGAGGTACTCTAAAACTTTATCTGGTGGGCAGGAAAAGGGTTCAAAGAGGATTTTGCACACCAGAGCGAAAAACGTCTCCATTTGGCTGTGTAACTTTTCTCTAGTGGCTGGCTTGCAAGCAGCCAGAAGAATATGTGAAACCATGTAGAGACATTGAACCTGTTCACTTCTATCTCTTCAGGAGCCAAACATGAAGGTGAAGCGACCTCAGGTTGGGATGGACCACAGGTCCCTGAGTCAGAAGGTTCGTCTGAAGGGAGGTGTTTTGGAGGGCTTCTGACATACTATTGAGTAGTGGAAACCATATCTGTCGAGGCCAGAAGGGAGCAATGAGGATCATTTTGTCCCCTGGGACTCGAACTTGAGAAGTACCCTCTAAATTAGAGGAAGAGGCGGAAAGGCATATAGAAAGCATTTTGTCCACTGCAGCCTGAACGCATCCTGACAGAAAATGCCAGACCCTGGATTTCTGGAGCAGAAGAGAGGCAGTTTTGTGTTGAGTGGGGATGCAAAAGGTCCAGGTCTGGAGTTCCCCACTCTGCGAATAGTGACTGAACTATGGTTGAGTCGAGAGACCATTCGTGAGGATCTGTCTCTGTTCTGCTGAGACAGTCTGCCAGTTCATTCTGCACTCCGGCAGGCAGACCGCTGAATTAGAGCCTTGTGCTCCAAGCACCATTCCTACTCTCATCGCTTCCCTGCATAAGGGTAAGAGCGAGCACCGCCCTGCTTGTTGATGTAATACATCACTGCTTTGTTGTCTGTTTGAAGGAGAATGTTCCTGTGACAGAGAATGTCCTTCAAAGCCGGACTGCATTAAGGATGGCTCTCATTTCTAAGACATTTATGTGAAGCTGGGATTAGTCCTGAGTCCACGTGCCTTGAGTGTGGAGAGTCTGACAGTGAGCTCCCACCCCATCAGGATGCATCTGTGGTAATGGAAATCTGATGATTCAGTGGAGCAAGGGATACCCTTCAGAAGATTGTTCTCTTCGACCACCAGGTGAGTGATCTCTTCAGAGGTTCTGTCACCTTGACGAGAAAGGACTGAGGGTGAGTGGTCAGGGACCACTGAGTACTGAGCATCCATTGAGAGGTTCTCATGTGGAGGCGTGCTAGGGGTACAGTGAAAACATGGATGCCATGAGACCTAGCATCCGTTGCATCGAGAGCTGAAACCGAGATGCTCTCTTGTATGTATTGGGCCATCTGAAGGATATCGCTCCTCCTGTCCTCTGGAAGAAATGCTTTTGCACAGGAGGTGTCCAGAAGGTTCCTATGAAAAGGAGCCTTGGGAGGGCTGCAGCTGCGATTTCTTTAGGTTCAGCAGGACTCCCATGGACGTGAGAAAGTGTGAAGCCGTGGCTATGGCATCTAGAGTTCCCTGTCTGGAAGGGCTTGCTAGAAGCCAATCGTCCAGATATGGGAACACCTGTATTCCAATTTTTCTGAGATGCTCTGCGAGAATTGCACAACACTTTGTAAAAAACTTATGCTGGAGGATAGCCCAAAGGCACGACTCTGAACTGATAATGCTGTCCCAAAGCCACGAACCTTAGGTATTTGTGATGCTTTGGGTGAATAAGAATATGCTGGTAAGCATCCTGCACATCCAGGAGGCTAACCAGTCGTGTTGATAAAGCAAAGGTAACAGGGTTTCTAGTGATATCATTTTGAATTTCTCTTGGGAAGGAATTTGTTTAGTTTTCTGAGGTCCAAAATGAGAGCATGCCCGGTTTTCTTTGGAACCAGAAAGTAATCGGAGTAGAACACTGCGTTCCGTTGATCCAGTGAGACTACTTCCACTGCCCTGTTGTTCAGAGGCCCTGTATCTCGGAGGCGAAAGATCTGACTGAAGAGCTGACAGCCTGGGCTGTCGTCTGGGGGCGACCGGAGGGTCTCCACAAGATTGAGGAATACCCATCGAGGATTATCCGGGACCCATTTGTCGAGGTTATGGACTTCCACGATTGTTGAAGTGAGTCAGACGACCTCCACCACTGAGGAAGAGTCCACCTTGGGCAGCTGAGGTGGGACTTGGGTCATCAAATCAGAAGGCGGCACTGGGCGCTTTGGGTCCTTGTGCCTTCTTCTGCATTTTCTTTGAGGCTGGGGCATGGTTTTATTAAAACTTCCTCTGCCTTTGCCTCGAAAGGACTGACTGTTTGAAACTGGCGTTTATTAACACCCCTGAGAGAGGAACAGGAGGAGGTCGAGCCAGTTTAATGGCTGACCTAGTCTTTTGTGCAGCATCTAGAGCCTGTTCTACTTGAGGGCCGAGAGGATATACACCATCGAAGGGCAACACCATTACATGTTGCTGAGCATCATTCATGAAACCCGAAGTGCTCAGCCAGGAATGACGAGGGTACAAATGCCTGCCACTGCGGTCGTGAAGCAGTATCGAAGCGTCCATAGCTACTTTAACCTGCTGGTTGTTGGACTCGATACCCCTGGTTATGGTTTGAAGAAGCTCTGAATTATTGTCCGACTCGGTAGAAGCTTCAACTATTTGTTTGAGTGAATGCCAAGGGATATACTCATATTGAGGAGAAATTGCCTTGGTAACTGGTCTACATATACCTAGGGTGGAAGCAGCAAAGACTCTGACCTAAGGTGTCTTACGAGATTCTTTGTTAATAGGTCGAGCTGTAGTCGTTTGTGGAAGGATGACCTTATCATTCTCTGCCAAGACTACAATAGGATCTCAAAAGCTTGGGATGCCAAAATGGGTCGATCTTTGGGAGCAGCATATTTCCCATCTATGGACTTAGCCACCAAAGGAATGAGAGCAGGATTATTCCATACCATTTGAGACAGCATCTCAAAGGAGGGCTGTACGGAGGAGTCAAATCCATAGGGATCTCCGAACATAGAGGTATTGGAGTCTTAACAGTTTCCCAGGATCGATATCTGTAGTTTGGAGAGAAAGAGTGGAATTCAAGTTTTTCAGCAAAGACTTAAAAGACAGGTCCTCGACCACAGGCTCTGTAGTAGGAACAGATCCTGTTCCTTCCACATCTTCACCCAGCCTAAGGTCTGGGTCAGGCCCAATGTCATCTCCTGACAGTCCTGGAGGGACTGTATGGACAGGAAAGGAGTGAAAAATAGATGGAAATGAGGAAGGAAAAGGGTTAAAGGAGGAGTCCTGAAGGCTGGATGATGCCTAACAGGCCTCGGCCCAGAAAAACACAGCGCTGAAAATATGCATGGCGCGAGAAGCCATACAGTGCTGAAAAGCCAGGCGAGCCGAGAAGCCACATGGCGCCGAGAACAAGCGTAGCGCCGAGTGCGGCGGCGCAAACAAAACACACAGCGCGAGGATGGTGCCGACAGATGCATCAGCGCTGAAGACAAATGCCGAAGCGTGCCATCGACGCCAAGGGCGTCGAAAACATCAAGACTCAAAAACAGGATTTGAGGAAAAAAGGATGAATACCTGGAGATAAAGGCATCGGTGTGGCCCCTGCGCGAGTCAGGTGACGGGGAAACACCTTAAGCGCGGAGTCACGCCACCAAGATGACATCAAGGCGATCAGGGAGGCTCAACCGCCTCTACCTGATCTCCTAAGAAGCCCAAGGCCCTGAGTGACCGGGCCAGGCAGCTGGACCAACCTCGAGCCCATTGCTCCATAAGAGCAGCCAGTGATGAAACTGCTCATCTGAAGACCTACCAGAAGCGGGGTAGGGCTCCGATGTCGAAGACGTCGGCTACCAGAAACAGAAACTGGTGACTCCAAGTAGGAGACGTCAGCTAGCCCCAATAACTGACCCGTCTGGCGCGGACATATCAGGGTGACCTCGGTGATGCCTTCTTCTCGACCTGTGGGTTGAAGAAGAGCTCGAGGCCAAGCGGTGCCGAGTGCGACTATTTACTTTATGCTTTAGGGGACTGCCCACCCCTTGGGCATCGGACTGTCCGTTGTCAGACCTCCCCCTCCGGAGAAGGCGGCGGACCGGACTCAGCCCGGCTGACTGCACAGCTTTCATCTAGAGGCTCCCTACCGTCACCTGACCGCTCATGGCCGACTCCGTCAATGTAGGCTGAGACTTCTTCTTTAAGATTAAATAAACTAAGCGAAACTTATTCTAAATATTACTACAAAACAATAAAACTGAAAAACTAAGCTGCTAGTTTGAAGTTACGACTCCCGACAAGCGGCGGCGTCGTCACTGAAGTGCACTCGCAGTAGGGAAAAAAGGAACTGAGGCAGTTGGAGGTCGGCGCCAAGAAATACATTACCGGACGAGCTGAGGTCCATGGTGCTGCTCCTTGTGGCTCCATCCCTGGCGCCGACCCTCTAGCAAAAAAAGTTTGTTCGCTTGGTCCTAGTGCTTCTGGCGCAGTTCCATTAGTGTGAATGAGTGGTGGAGACTTTATGTCCAGGAAGATCTACCTTGTCCTTGTGGAAAACAGTATAAAGTACTGTATATGGGACCAAGGCATGGATTTCTGTGAACAGAAAAGTAGTGGTCACTAGAAATGCTGCTTTCCAAGTTAAAACTTCAGCTCACATGACACAAGGGCTCATAAGACTTGTGGGTGAGCATATCCAGCACAAGGTAGATAGTCCAGGAGAAACAGCACACAAGTGGAACTTAACTGTGGAATACTGTGAGCCGGCATCTGAAAGGTCCAGCAGGTACTCCAGAACCCTGTCAGGTGGGCATCCAAAGGGGTCCATGTGGATTCTGCAGCATCAGATGGAAAATCCTTTCCATTTGGCTGTGTAAGTCTTTCTAGTGAAAGGTTTATGGGCAGCCAAAAGTATGTCAGAGCCCTTCGGAGATACCCTGTACCTGTTCACTTTTATCTCTTTAGGAGCCAGGCCTGAATGTAAAGGGAAGACAGGTTGGAATGGACCAGGTGACCCTGAGTCAACAAGTCTGCCCAGAGAGAAAGAATCCTCTACTGACTGACTGACTGTTCAAAGAGAAACCATATCTGCTGAGGCCAGCAAGGGGTCACCTGTATCATTTTGCCCCAAGAGCCTCCAGGTTGAGCAATATCCTATGTACTAGAGGGACTGGTGGGACTGCATACAGAAATATATTCTGCCATTGAGTCTGAATGCATCCTAACAGAAAACACCATGTCTTGGATTTGGAGCAGAATCAAAGCAGTTTGCCTTTGAGTGAGGATGCAAAAGGTCCACATCTGGGGTGCCCCACTCATCAAACAGTTATCTCACTATATCTGGTGCTAGCAACCACTCATGAGGACTGGCCTTTGTTTGGCTGAGCCTGTCTGCCACAGTGTTCTGGACTCCTGGCAGATAGAAAACTTGAAACAGAATACCCTGTTCCAGGCACCATTCCCACTCTTACCGCCTCCTGCAGAGAAGGTAAGAGTATGCTCCTCCTCTTTGTTGATGTAATATATCACAAACTTGCTGTCTGTCCAAAGGAGGACAGTTTTGTGGCTGACAAGATTCACTAGGGCTCACAGGTCATACAAAACTGCTCACATCACCAACACAATGACGTGGAGACGAGACTCTTGATGGGTCCCAGGCACTTTATGTTTGGCAATCTTGACAGTGGGCTAGCCATCCCAAAGGGAGGCATCTATGTTGATAGTCACATGAGGCTCCGGTTGCGAAGGGAAAGCCCTAGAAGACTGTCCTCCACTGACCACCATGTTAGTGACTGAATCAGGGGCTTGGTCATCTGAATGGGTAGGTCTGAGGATGTGATGGATGTCATACTTGTGACCACTGTGCACTGAGCATCCATTGAGTCATTCTCATGTGAAACCGTGCCAGGGTCACTGTGAACACTGAGAGGCTATAAGACCCAGCATGCATTGCACGGGTGGAAGCATGCAGTTTACGCTCCACAATGTAGCATGCCATTTGCAGAATCACCTGCATTCTTCTCTCTGGTAAAAGGCTTGGGCCTTGATGTGAAGATTGGAGTTGAGACATCTCTAAATTCAGCAGAACCCCCATGGAGATGAGGAACTGAGAGGCTATAGGCACTGCCTGTTCTGTCTTCAGCCTGGGTGGACTGGCTGTCAGCCAGGATAGGCTGTTGGTTGACTAGGATCTACGGCTTATTCTGTAGGTAGGAAATGGGCAGACTAGGAGGCCAAGCAGTCCTTATCTGCCATCAAAATCTATGTTTCTATGTTACAGACTTCCTCAGGTGCGCTGTGAGTACTAAAAGCACTTTCTAAAGACTTCAGGCACTGACAAGAGCTAAAGGGCAAGACTCTGACCTGATAATGCTGCCCCAGCACAATGAATCGAAGGTATCATGAGGGACATAGTCTTAAGCTGGAGGATGGGAGGTTTAGGAGGGAGGTCAGGAAGCACTTCTTCACAGAGAGGGGTGGACACCCGAAATATGCTGCCAGAAGAGGTGATCTCGTTGAAGACAGTGGGCAGCTTTGAGAGAGGCTGGGATAGGCATAGGGGACAGTAAGGATCATGGGTAGGGAGGATGGGAGGAGTGGGGAGGGGCAGGGACAGTAGCTCAAGCTGTGGACCCCTGCAATACGACCAGACAAGACAGACCAAATGGCCTTCTTCTGCTGGCTTCTTGGTATGTTCATATGTTAGTATCTGTGGTGGCTGGGTAGTACCAGTATGTGCTGGTATGCACCCTGTGCATCCAGGAAACTAACCAGTTCTGAGGTTTCAGGAAGGAAAACAAGAACCACAGAGAAATCATTTGGAATCTTTATCAATCCATGAACGGTTTCAGTTTCTGAAGTTGAGAATGGGGCACATAGGAACAGGTTACTCACCTGTAACAGTAGTTCTAGGAGTGGTATATGTTGTTCATCCACACACTCCGGCATGTCCCTTTCCCCTTTAAATTCACGGAAAATCTTCAAGCTGGCTCCTCCCACCCACCCACCGGTGATAAATACCTCGGCTCCGCCCCATGGCGCCAGACCTTAGCCCACTGGAAGCAGGTGGTGCGCTAAAACTTGGGAGGGGTGGGTGGATGCGTGTGGATGAACAACATATACCACTCCTAGAACTACTGTTACAGGTGAGTAACCTGTTCTTCTAGGAGCGTGATATGTTGTTCATCCACTCTCTAGCAGACTCCAAGCAGTTCTCCAGGAGGAGGGAGGGAGGCAAGGTGCACACCCCTATTTAGAAAACAGAGATTGAGAACCGAGGCCCCAAAACCAGCATACCAGGTGACTCAAGGTCAATGTAGTAGTGGGTAATGAAGGTGTTTGCTGACTTCTAGATAGCAGCCCGGCAGATTTCCTGGATAGGTATGTCCCTGGAAGCAGCCACTGATGCAGCAGTATGGCGGGTAGAATGAGCTCTTATCCCTCTGGGAGGCTCCTTGCCCGCCAACTCATAGCACAGAACCTATGCATGATGTAATCCATCCTTCCAATGGTCCATTTAGCTGCAGACCTGCCAGAAGTGGCTTCAGCTTAGGTGACAAACAGCTGGCGAACCTCTCCGAATTTCCTAGTCCTTTCCTTATAATAGGAAAGAACACGCCTCAGGTCCAGAGTATGGAGCCTGTGCTCGGCATCTGAGGTGTAAATAGGGTAGTATACCGGCAGAGTCAACACCTGGTTAAGGTGAAACTCTGACACCATCTTCGGAAGAAATTTGGTGGGGCACAGGACAACTTTGTCCCTGTGAAAGACCAGATAAGGGAATCTACCGACAGGCGCCTGGAGTTCCGTCCTTCTGGCTGGCGTGATAGCCACCAAGAAGGCCGTCTTCCACGACAAGTGTGAGAGCTCACACTTGTGCATGGTCTGAATGGCTTGCCCATGAGCTTTGTCAAAACCAGCAACAGATCCCACGGAGGTGGAGGTTCACGCACCAGAGGGATGTGTGATCCAGGCCTTTGAAAAAGCACCCGACCACTGTCTCCTGTGCCAATGTCGGCTGGCCGGCCCGCGCCCACTAAGCAGAAATGGCTGCCAGGTACACCCAAGGTCAATGACCGCAGACCCCCTTTGGAGAGAGACCAAGGTAGTCTATAATGTTAGCCACAGAGCAGGAAAAGGGGTACAGACTCTCACCCTGACATCAAATGGAAAATCTTTTCCATCTGAAGGCATAACATGTCCTGGTCAATTCCTTATGAGATGCCTCCACCACAGTGTAGACATTCTCAGAAAGACCCAGAGCCTGGAACTCTAGCTGCTCAGGTACCAGACAGTGAGGTGCAGGGATTGAGGGTCAAGATGGAACACCTTCCCTGATTCAAAGATATCAGGTCAGGCGTGTACAAAGCCGCTCCGGGGCCCTGCAGCTGAGGCTGAGAGATCTAGATACCAGCAGTGGCGGGGACAATCTGGGGCTACCAGAATCACCTTTGCCTTGTCCTCCTCACCTTGAGAAGGACCTTGTGGATCAAGGGAAATGGAGGGAAGGCGTAGATGTAGGCCTGGGGTCCACGGCCTCAAGAAGGCATCCCCTGCAGCGAGCCCTGCTGAGGGGCGGGCATGGTACAGTCTCGCTTGGTGTTCTCCCTGGAGGCAAACAGGTCCACCAATGGTTTGCCCCAACGGGAGAAAAGATTGTAAGCTACCTCTGGATGGAGAGACCATTTGTGGGATGTCTGGCCTATGCGGCTGAGAGCATCCGCCAGTTGGTTCGAGACTTCTGCCACATGGATGGCAAGGAGAACAGCCTCCAACCGCTGACGAGGGTCCAAATCGAGTGCCTCCTTGCATAGCAGATGGAGTGCGTGCCGCCCTGTTTGTTGAGGTAGTACATGGTCATGGTATCGTCCGTCTGGACTTGAACCACTTGACCCTAGAGTTGAAGAGCGAAAGCTGAAAGGGCCAGTCTGACTGCTCTGAGCTCCAACAGGTTGATGTGGCATCGGGACTCCTCGGGGTCCAGAACCCATGGGCCCTGTTGTCCCCATGTGGGCTCCCAGCCCATGAGAGAGGCATCGTCGTCAGGATGACCATCAGCTCGGGCGGACAAATGGGATCCTTCCTGCAATTGGTCTGGGACGGTCCACCATTGGACAGTGTCCCACATCTTCTGGGTTACAGTGATCAGATGGTCGAAGTGACTATAGCTGAGTCTACTGGGTGGCCAGCTCCCATTGAAGGGGGCGATGTGCCACCTGGCCCAATGGACCACCGAGGTGCACGCTGCCATGTAGCCCAAGGCACAGAAAGTCCTGGGCAGGCGCAGTGCCCAACTAGAAATGATTGGGCAAAGGAGAAGAGACCTCCACCATGCGCGGGGAACCGAGCTCTGGCTGGCAAGTCGAGTCTGCCCTGATAAAGCCATCACCTGAGAGGGCGGATGTTCCAACATGGCCTCCTTGATAAGGAGGCCTAGTTGGGAGCAGGTCTAGAGGGCCAGATCAGTGGACCTCTCCACCTCCTGAAGTGGGAGGAACCCGGCCAGAGCCAGTCATCGAAACAGGGGTATATCCGAACTCCTCAGCGCCCGAAGATGGGCTACCACCACTGCAATGCACTTGGTGAAGACCGAGGGCTGATGACAGGCGAGCGGCATGGCTGGAATCTCGTGACAGGTCTCTTTGACCCTGAAGTGGAGGAACCGCTGGTGGGATGGACAGGATTGGGACGTGAAGAATGCATCCTGTAGATCCAGTGAACAGAAATACAGGTTACTCACCTGTAACGGAGTTCTAGGAATGGTATATGTTGTTCATCCACACTGTCTGGCAGGTTCATTGCCACTTTAAATCTTGCCGGAAGGTCTTCAGCTGGCCCCTCCCACCCACCCGGTGGTAAAACTCTCGGCTCCACCCCATGATGCCAGATCTAGCCCGCTGGAAGCCAGGTTGTGCATCGAAGCCGGGAGGTAGGTGGGTCATGTGGATGAACAACATATACCATTCCTAGAACTCCTGTTATGGGTAAGTAACCTGTATTTCTAGGAACATGGATATGTTGTTCATCCACACTGTCTGGCAGACTCCTAGCAGTTCTCCGGGAGGAGGGAGGCAAGCGCACACCCCTACTTAGGGAATAAAGACTGGAGAACGAGGCCCCAAAACCAGCATCCCGGCGTGACTCAAGGTCTATGTGGTAGTGGGTGATGAAGGTGTTTGCTGACTTCCAGGTAGCAGCCCTGCAGATTTCCTGGATAGGGACATCCTGGAAGCAGCCACAGATGCAGCAGTATGACTGGTAGAATGAGCTCTTATCCTCTGGGAGGCTCCATGCCCGCCAACCTATATCAGAGATCTATGCAGGAGGTGACCCACTTGCCTCTCGTCTGCTTGGCTGCAGGTCTGCCAGGTCTGGCTTCAGTGTAGGTGACAAACAGCTGGCGAACCTCTCCCGAACTTCAGCTGTCCGCTCCTTGTAATAGCGGCGCTCTTCTAGGGTCCAAAGTATGGGACTATATTCGGCCTCCGAGTGTGATTGGGGTAGAACACTGGCAGAGTAAACACCTGGTTATGGTGAAACTCCGACACCACCTTCCGGAAGGAATTTCGTGTGGGACAACCTTGTCCCTGTGGAAAACCAGATAAGGAGACTCGATGGAACGCCTGGAGCTCTCCCATCCTTCTGGCTGACGTGATAGCCACCAAGAAGGCGGTCTTCCATGACAGGTGAGAGATGTCACAACTGTGCATCGGTTCGAATGGCTTGCCCATGAGCTTAGCCAATACCAGCAGTAGATCCCACAGAGGTGGAGGTTCGCACTGAGGGATATGTGATCAAGGCCTTTGAAAAGCACCCAACCACCTTTCTCCTGCCACTGACTGCTTCCGCCCACGCCCGTAGCAGAGATGGCTGCCAGGTGCACCTTAAGGGTCGCTCGAACGAAGCCCTAGCTGAGAAAGGACCACAGGTAGTCCAGAATGCTTGCCAAGGAACAGGAGGAAGGGTCCAGGCCCTTGCCTGACACAAATAGAAAATCTCTTCCATTTGAAGGCGTAGCATTTCTGGTCGACTCCTTAAGGCGCCTCCAACGGCGTTGAGGACCTCGTCGGAAAGACCAAGGCCTGGAACTCTAGCTGCTCAAGACCAGGCCGTCAGGTACAGGGATTGAAGGTCGGATGGAATACCTTCCCTGATTGACTGAGATCAGGTCGGGTGGGCTGGAAGCCGTCTCGGGAACCTGGAGCTGAGACTGAGGAGATCTGGATACCAGAACTGGCGGGACCAGTCTGGGGCTACCAGAATCACCTGCGCCTTGTCCTTCCTCACCTTGAGAAGCACCTTGTGGATCAAGGGAATGGGGAAAGGTGTAGAAGAGGCCGGGGTCCCGGCCTCGAGAGGCATCCCCTGCAGCGAGCCCTGCTGAGGCGGGCATGAAACAGTCTCAGCCGGCGTTTTCCCTGGAGGCAAACAGGTCCGCCGAGGCGTGCCCCAGTGGGAGAGATCTTGTACTACCTCCAGCAGGAGAGACCACTCATGAGGCGCAGCCCCTATCTGGCTTGGGGCATCGGCCGGGTTGTGGAGGCTCTACCACGAAGGTGAGGAGATCCACCTCCAGGCTGTCACGAGTAACCAAATGCGGAGAGCTTCCCTGCACAGGGGCATGGGAGCGTCCCGCCCTTGGTGGTTTAGGTAGTACATGGTGCGTGGTATTGTCCATCTGGACCTGAACCACTTGACCCGTAGAAATGGTGAAGGCGGTGAGGGCTAGATGAACCGCTCAAAGCTGCAGCAGATTGATATGGCATCGGGACTCCTGAGGGACCAGAGGCCGTGTGCTCTGTGCTCCCCAGATGGGCACCCAACCCATCAGAGAGGCATCGGTCGACAGCAAGACCATCGGCCGGGGCAGACAAGCGGGATGCCCTCCTGCAGATGTGCTGGAGCGGCCCACCACTGGAGAGTGTTCCACATCCCTGGGTCACTGTCACTAGCTAATCCAGCGGATTGAGTGCTGCGACCATTGGCTGCCAGCCCCATTGAAGGGCATGTACCAGCGGGCCCAACGGACCACGCTGGTGCAAGCCGCCATGAGGCCAGGAGGACAGGAAGTCCTGGGCAGGGTGCGATTGCCCAACCTGAAATGATTGGGCAAGGAGGAAAAGAACCTCGGCCCTGCCCACTGGGAGCCGTGCTCTGGCTCGTAGAGTGAGCTCTGCCCGATGAATTGACCTGCTTTGGCACGAGTTCCGACTGGCCTTGTTGATGAGGAGGCCAACCTGAGAGCAAACCTGGAGGCCAGATCTCTGGACGCTCCACCTCCGCTCTGGAGGGGCTGCAATCAGCCAGTCATCCAGGTGAGGGGTACTCCCGGACCCTTCAGCGCTGCAGGAATACTGTCACCACTGCCATGCATTTGGTGAAGACCCTGGGAGCTAGGGAAAGGCTGGAAGGCATGGCCTGGGGCTAAGTAAAGGATCCCTCCGCTCCTGAAGCAGAGGAATCTCTGGTGGGGCCGGACGGATTGGGACGTGAAAGAATACGTCCTGAAGGTCAGAGAACAGAACCACATGCCTCGTTCAAGGATGGGATTATCTGAGCCAGAGTGACCATCCTGAAGGTCCGAGACCTTAGGAACCTGTTCAGGTCGTGCACGATTGAGAATGGGCGGCCAGCCCCGTCTGTTGGGACCAGGAAGTACCTGGACACAAACCCGGGTCAGGAGGAGGATCCAGCCACCTTCCTGATCACTTTTTCGAGGCAGGGCAATGTCGGCTCGGAGGCCGACAGAAAGCTGCGGACCCGTAGCCCCGAGGCGGCGGCTCAGGAGCGGGGCCTGCTCGAACTCCAGAGGCAGGCCCTTTCACCACCTCAACACCCAGCGGTCCGTGGTGATAGTGGACCAGGCGGAAAGGAAGTGGAGGCCGTCCCCACGGGGGAACCCGGGAGTGCGAGGCTGGGCGACACTCCTCAACCTGTCACTGGGCAGGCTTAGAGGAGAGACCGGCTGAGGGACCTCCTGGGCCTTTACCTCCTGCTTCCTGTTGGAGAAGCAGCGGGCTTGGTTTGGGATGCCAAGCACTAGCCTGCTAGCCCTAGTGCTGGTGCTGTTGGGCGGGACATGCATGGCGCAGAAGAGACGAAAGGGCTTGTGCTGCTGCTGTCGGCCTTTGTCCTTCTGGGCGGAGGGCCGAGGTCACAGTGGCACTGGTTTTCGATCCGCTGGGTGACCTTCCACTCCAGGGCGAAGAGGTCGGTCCCCAAGAAGGGACATTAAGCCAGTTTGTGCTGGGTATCCACCGTGAAGGTGGATATCCTCAAGCCATGCTCTGCGGTGCATGGCCACTGCAGCATAACCGATCTGGCACAGGAGTCTCCGATGTCCACAGCCATTTGGAGCTGCTGCTTAGCCACTGCCCTATCCTGTCGCACCTGCCAGACCGTGGTCTGCAGGTCGGCAGAGATGAGGATCACCTCATCCAGGGAGCCCATGAGGCGTGGGAGAGTGTGCCATCAGCCGGCCAAGCTGGCCTGGCGGAGGCCAAGGAGGGCCGCAGCATACACCTTAGCATAGCGTAGTCCAGCTTTACGGACTCCTGGCGGGGCTTGTCACGTCCCTGGCGTTCCTGGGCAGCGGAGCTGTTGGTGACCAACCCCTCGGCAGAGGGTGTTCGAAAAACCAGACAAAGAGCCGGTAGGGACCGCATACTTCTGGCCATCCTGGCGAAGGTGCAGGACAGGAAGCAGGCCGCTGCCAGAGCCCAAGGCTGGGCCAACAATGGCTTCAGCCTGGAAAGAGCCTCGTGGGTGAATCCTTGGTCAGTATCTCCATGAGGGATACTTGGCCCGCTTGGAAACGGACTCGGGCTGCATCCCGGTGGACTCCGAGATGAGCCGAAGCAAACCCATGAAGGGCGGTGGGCTTTCGTCCATCGACTGGCCCCGGAGGACTCCAGGTCAATGGGCCTGGAGAACAGGAGGATGCCGTCGTCGGACTCCCAAGGAGTCCGCGAAGAGCTGCCTGGGGCCTGGGAGCCCCTCCACCTGCCGAGGCGGTCGGGAGTGGGGTGACAGACAACCTGTGGGGCAGCCCTGACCCGACCGAGAGTCCTTGGTGGCGCCCCGATTTTATGGTTGTGGGCGGAGGTTCCACCACAATCAGTGGGGCAGCTGGTTTGACTGAACAACCGGCCCAGGCTTGGGCACCTCGGCTACAGCGAGGGGTTGTTTGGCCGCTCGGTGACAACCACTTGATGGCTAGGGAGGGTGGCGTCGGCTTGTTCCCAGACAAGTAACTGCTGCCACATCAGGTCTCGTGGCGTCAGCGCCAATTTGCGCCAAAGCCTCTCCTCTTCCAGGAGGAAGGCGGGCGAAACAGCGCTGCTGCGGTGCGAGACCGAGACTGCTGATGTCGGCGGGGATCGGCTGGACTGAGGCGATGTCAGAGACCGAGACCGGATCCTTGGTGTTTCCGAGGCGGGTCTGGGAAGAGGCGGGAACACCGCTCTTCCCTCACTCGGAAGACTTAACCGGGGACTGCGACACGGGGCGCAGGCAGGTCTCGTTCTCCACCAGGGAACGGTGAATTAGGGCTGTCGGCCTCACCAGTCGACAGCCACGTCCGATGAGTCGAGAAAAATCTCAACAGCGTCGGCGGGTGTCTCGGCCGGCTGGCCTGACAAGGCGCCGTGAAGCCAGCGACCTACACGCAACCTTGACTGAAATCGACAGTCGACTGTCTGGGAAGGGGACCTCTCCTGCTCCCATGAACACCGACGATGGGACTTACCCTTTGAGTCCTTCTTTTTGGACCGAGAGGAATGTCCCGATGGCCTCTCCTTCGTGGAAAGGATTGGCAAAGCTCTTTGAGAAGAAGCTGAATCTGAGGTACCCAGAGGCGGGATAAATGCCGTAACAGGAAGAGGATGATGCGACCTGGGCCGCCCTCCTCCTCGAGGGAGATCATCTGCTTGAGTTGCTCAGCTGAGCCAGCCCGCGGTAACTGTACGCAGACTCCTTCGACTAACTGTGGTGGCGCTCGGGCGCCAAGCTGTAACCAGCAGCGTGGTGCTCCAGGGCGTTGGCGAAAATGAGCGGCATGACTACGCAGCCTGCGGGTGCGTGTTCTAGGCTGAGGCAGTAGAGGCACATGGAGTGCGGGTCCGTCCTGAACATCATCTGCCCACAAGGGCACCCCGAAATCCGAGTCGATCTGTCCATCACAGCCGAGGGAGAAAGATGACCAAAGTCTTGAAAATTTTAAAATAAGTTTTGGGCGAACCAAAATTAGGATCCAGTCTACCGCAGGCGTTAAGGAGGAACCTGAGCTTCCATGCGGTAAGGAAGATCTGGCGTCATGGGCGGAGCCGAGGACTTTACCACCGGGTGGGTGGGAGGAGCCAGCTGAAGACCTTCTGGCAAGATTTAAGCGGCAAGGAACTTGCCAGACAGTGTGGATGAACAACATATCCATGTCCTAGAACCACATGTTTGCTCCAGAGATGGTATGATCTGGTTCAGAGTTACCATCCGGAAGGTGCAAGACCTGAGATATTGATTCAGGTCGTGGAGATCTAGGATGGCGCCAACCCCCATCCGCTTGGGCACCAGGAAGAACCTGGACACGAAGCCTGGGTCTGTAGGAGGATCTGGCACTGGAGCTATCGCCTCCTTGTGGAGGAACTGAGCAATGTCGTCCCGAAGGGCCGACTGAGTCATGACTGAGATCCTTTCCTCCCAAGGCGGGCTCAGCTGGGAGGGTACTGCTCGAATTCTAGAGGCAGTCCCTGGCCGATCACTTCCAGAACCCACCTGTCTGAAGTGATACTGGACCAGGCGGAAAGAAAGTGATGGAGCGGCCCCCACGGTAGGGGCCCAGAGTTGGCATGTGACGGGTGCAGGGGTGGCAACCCTGACCGGCCATTGAGCAGGCTTAGAGGAGGAGAAGGCTCCTGGACCGGCACCTCAGCCTCCTTTAGGGACTGTTGAGGACCCTGCTTGGGCCTGGGGTGCCAAGCTTGAGCCTGCTGCTGCTGCTGCTGTTGCTGCTGACCTCTTTGAAAGGAGGGCTGTCTAACCACAGGGGAAGACTGCAAAGGGCTTCTGCGCTTCTGCTGGTTCTTGCCGAAGAACCCTTTGCAGGTAGCATCCAAGGTGGCACTGGACTGCTCTATACACTGGAGGTGACTTGCCACGCCCGGACCAAAGAGGTCGGTGCCAAGGAAGGGCACGTCAGCTAACTTGTGCTGAGTATCTGCGGGAAGGAGGATAACCTCAGCCAGGCCCTGCGGCAACTGGCCACCGCAGCTGCTAAGGAGCGACATAGGAATCTCCAATATCCAGGGCCATCTGGAGTTGCTGTTTGGCAACAGCATGGCTCTGGTCACAGACCTGCTTAACTGTGGTCTGCATGTCCACTGGGAGATGAGGGAGGACTTCATCTAGTGACCCCAGAAGGGCATGAGAGAAGTGTGCCATGATCACAGCCAAGCTGGCCTGGACGAAGGCCCAAGGATGAGGCCACATAAACCTTCTGGGCAGAATGGTCCATATACTTGGACTCGTTGTCCAGAGGGCGGTCAGTGTCAGCTGAGCTACCCGTGTGTCTAAACACAGAGGCAGTCACAAGGCTCTCGGCGAGGGATGCTCTGTGAAACCGCTAGGGACCCCATGGGTACCGTGGATACTTATGGGCGCGTGGCAGACAGAGCTGGGCAAGAGGCGGGCGCGCCATAGCTCAAGGCCGGGCCAACAATGGCTTCAGCCACTGGAAAGGCCTCTGTCGGGGTATCCCCTCTTGAGGATATCCATGAGGGGTACTCCGCCTTCTTTGGATGGGCTCCTAGGGCATTCTGGTTGATTCTGAAATGAGGCAGAGGATGCCTGAAGGAGGACCTACCTTCCTCCAAGCCTGCCACTGATGACTCGTCATCCCCTGGATCTTGATGCAGACCAGTGGCATCCGAGTCTGAAGAATGGGATATAAGGGTCTCCACCATGTCTCCTCGATACACGAGGCGATCGGGACCACCGTAATGGACAGGCGACTGGGAAGGCTGCTGTCTGTCCTATGCTCTTCGAGGAGCCTCTCCTGAGGCTGCTTAGGTGATGGTTCAACCAAAATTAGTGGGGAGACCAAAACAGGCCGAGCTGGAATGCGTACCGCCCCACGGGTGAGAGGAACTGGATTCTTCGGTTCTGGAGGGGTCGGCGCAACCTAAGAGGTTGAGGCCAAGTAATGGCTGGTGGTGCCGCGGAGCCAGCTTCTGACCGGTCAGAATCAGCTGTTGCCACGAGATCCTCATAATGTCGACAGAGTTTCTGTCGAAGTCTCTCCTCATCCGAGGAGGATGAGATCATGGCGCCGCCTCTTTCTAGAGTGCTTGTGACTTTTCTTTGTTTTTGACTGAAGGGGTCCTGGTCCTCGATCGAGACCGACGGGTCGGCTGGTTTGATCGGAGAAACCAGAATCGGTGAGAACCGAGGGTTCCAGCACCTTTCCTCAATCGGGATACCCAAGGGCTGGGTCTCATCGTCAGAGAAGGAAAGGATAGGTGTCCTTTCCAAGGCGTTGACAAAGGCTCCGATCGGGTCAGAGAAATCTCGGCTGGCTCAGCCGTGTCCTCGGCCTCAGTGCCTTGGCCTGACGGAAGGTCTGAGAAGCCGGCGGCCGAGGAAGCGATCTCGACCGAGGTCAAGACCACAAGATCCTGGGAATCGGACCGCTCGGTCCTAGGAACGCTCTTCTTCGGGCAGAAGAAGATTTAGGTCCTTGTCCCTTTCTTAGGGAGGGAGGAGCTGAGCCCGAGGCACCTCACCCTGGTGGGAGAGATGGCACAGCTCTGAAAGGACCCAGTGAAGGTGGAACCCAGGTTAAGTGGCACGAAAAACTTGGCTGGCGAAGCTTGAGCAACTTCTTCTTCTTAGAAAGCCGCCATCTGGTCGAGCTGCTTGGCGGATCCCATGGCTGAAACACGCCCACCTGGCCTCCTTCGATTTCACCAGTGGGTTCTGAGCTCTGGTCTCCCTAGTTTTAGGCGTGCCTTGCAGTCGTCAGGGCGTTGGGATGGAAGGCCAGACAAATGGTGCAAGCGGTGTCATGCACAACACCTAAGCAATAGACACATGAGAGGTGGGTTGGTGCTCTACATTTTTCATCGCAGGGACACCAGTGAAATCCGAGGGATGACTTGTGGTCGGCTCAGATCAGAATCGTAAACTCTGATGAGTTTTAAAGAAAGAGATTGCGTGAAAACCGTTGTTGAGAATCCAGGGCCTACTGAACTGCAGAAGTAGCACGAGGGAACCTGAATCTTCCAGCGAAAGGAAGATCTGGTGTCATGGGGCGGAGCCGAGGTATTTTATCACCGGGTGGGTGGAAGGAGCCAGCTTGAAGACTTCTGGAGAATTTAAAGGGAAACGGACATGCCAGAGAGTGTGGATAAACAACATATCCACATTCCTAGAACCCCTGATTTCTTGGAACTAGAGAATGGGGCACATGCCCCTGATTTCTTGGTACTAAAAGCAGTGGGAGTAGAAGCCTGTACTTCAGTCTGACACTGGCACTATTTCCACTGCCCTGTTGCTCAGAAGGCCCACAATCCCGCACCAGAAGTTCTGACATATGAGCTAAGAGGGTCTGTCTTCTAGGCGGAGAGTTCGGAAAGATTTCTGTGAAGTCCAGGGAGTGTCCCACCCAGATGATCCTGGGAACCCAATTGTTTGTTGTAATGGCCTTCCACTGATGGTAAACTGGGTCGGTACCCCACACCTGGGAAGGAGAGACCCACCTCAAGGCAGTGTCAAAGACATCCATAGCAGCTCTGAGCTGATGACTGCTGGACTAAGTCCACTTGTGGCAGTCAGCAGAATCTTTGCTTAGTCATGGAATCCAGTAAGGACCCTGCAACAGAGTCAAGTAAGCTCCAAAGTGTATACTCATACTGGGGAAAAATGCCCTTGGAAGTTAGCAATCCGTATGCCTAGGGTAGCTGCTGTAAAACCCCTCTTGCCCATGGTCTCAGACTCGCACAAGTCCTTGTTAATAAGCGTGCACATTGACCTCTTGGGGACGAATGGCCTTGTCTTTCTAGGTGACAATAGCAACAGCATCAGCTGTAGGTTTACAAACATACCCTGGTCTATCCTAGAGCAATGTATTTCTTGTCTGTCCGCCTGGAGACAGAAATCACAGAAGCAGGCTTGCTCCAGACTACATCAGACTAGGTCTCAAATGCAGGTTGGGTAGGAGGAACTAAACTGACCAGAATTGTAGGAAGGTTTAGCCACTGCAGATAGAGATGTTTACCTGGGTCAGTGGCTGTAGGCTCAAAACTGACTGCAGAATGCATATTTCTGAGCAAAGCCTGGAAGGTGAGATCCTCCTGAGGAACAGAAGGCCTGGGTTTGAAGAGTCCAGACTAAAGAAAGAGTCTTTGTTGCCACCCCAGAAATGATGAGGTTAGTGTCAGACTCATCCTCCTTAACATCCTCACAAAAAGGAGGGTTGTAGAGTGGGGTGGACTGCAGGCCCTCTGAGATGACACCAGCCCCAAAGGAAGAAGGGCTGGTGCTGGAACTGAAATGAATCCGGCACAGAGGGCTCTCCGGCAATGAGGCAGCACCAGAACAGGGACAAGTGCTGGGCAAGGACCCAAATGGCCCCAAACCAGAGTCGGCACTGGCGCCAGCCCTACTGCCAATGATGCAGCCAGCACCAAACTGACTGGCAATGGTACTTGGCTGGTCCGACCAAGTGGACACAGGGTGGGGTGTGACCAGTGGGTCAGGAGTTGGTGGCGGTCACCGACACTGATCAAGGGCTGGTGCTGGAGCCAAATGTTCTCGCAGCTTAGAGACCCACCTGCAGCTCCAGTTCTATTGACCCCAAAGGCCAGGGATCAGGTCTGCTTGCAGATGCACAGCAGCCTGATGCTGCACCCTCTGCTTTAAAGAGCTGCCCAATGGAAGATCTGGCTATCGGGGTCCCCACTTACAGAACGATGGTGACTCCTGGTCTGTGACATCAACCTCCTGGAACCTGAGGCCCCTAGCGACACTGGCAGCAGGGTGAGGTTGGGGGTCTTGTGGCAGACCTCTCAGAGGGTGACCTCGAGTGATACTGTCTCTTCTTCTTTGAAGGAAGAGGGAAAAACTCGAGGCTGACTGATACTAAAAACCTGACCGGGATCAGTAATAGGCCTGCTCTTTTGTGCTTCCAGTAGAACTGCCCTTCCTCCCAAGTACAGAACCACCCATGGTCAGAACCCTTCTCCTGGCGAGGACAGTGGACCAGACACAGCCCTGCTGCCAGAGCAGCCTGCCTGAGAAAGTACAGTTACGTAGAACTTACCGTAACAGTAGATCTTCGAGAACAGCTCTTGCACCAGGTTACACCATTAGGACTGAAGCGGCAGGCGTCAGGACCCACAGAATTCTTCTAGCTAGCTATCTTGCAAGCAGGGACCGCTTGACGTCAGTCCCGCCCCCCAACGTCAGAGCGTAGTACATAAGGGAGCGGTCCCGCCGATTCCCCATTTCTCCCGGCCAGAGACTCCAGCCGCAGAATGACATCAGAATGGGAGACCGAGGATCCGTCATCAAAAGACAAAGGGCGTAAGCCCCTGCCCAAAACTCGGTAAGCCATGCCTCCTCCAAGGGAGTGGTGGGCGGGAAGGTACCTGCAAGAGCTGTTCTCGAAGATCTACTGTTACGGTAAGTTCTTACGTAACTGTACTATCTTACTTTGAGAAACAGCTCTTGCAGCAGGTTACACCATTAGGACTGATTTCCAGCAATAGCGTCTGTAAGCATTCTGGGAGGAGGAAACTAGGAGCGATCTTTGACAAGTCCTGACTCTAGGACAGGAGACCCTGTAGCATGGCCAGGCTGAAACCAGCTCTCCGCTGTGATGCAGTATCCAGGCTATAGTGCCTAATGAATGTGTGCACAGAGCTCCAAGTAGCTGTGGCACAAATGGCAGAGGTGGAGGCGTTGCAAAATGCTGCAAAGCAGGTAGCCACTCCCTTGTCGAATGGCCCCGGACTGTACCGGAGGAGCTTCTGTTTGCTGTCGTAGCAGAATGAGATACACTGGACAAACCAGCGAGAAAGAGACTGCTTTGAGACTGGTTGGCCCAGCATCCTCTCAGCAAAGAAACGAATAGTTGCTCTGACTTCGAAGCTGCTTAGTTCTGTTCAGGTAATACCTTAGACGCAGTGAACATCCAGGGTGTGAGCAATGCCTCTCCTCTATTGGAATATTTAGGAAAATATACAGGTAAATCGATGTCCTGGTTGAGGTGAGGGCAGAGACCACCTTAGGCAAAAACTTAGGATTCATCCTCAGAGATACTATGTCCTGGTGGAAAATTAAATAAGGCTCCTTACACATGGAGGCGTGGAGCTTGGAAACTCTCCTTGCTGGCGTGACAGCAACTAAAATAACGTTTTCCACGACAGAAAATGCAGCTCGCAATCCATGAGCAGGTTCAAAGAAGCGTGAGTTGTTCAGGACAAAAGTAAGTCCCATGGAGGAACTGGATCCCTAATGGGTGGCCTGTAGGTGTAACACCCCTCTCAGGAAATCTCGAGAGGCATCAAGCTGTGCCACTGTGCGCTGTCCTACCGGAAGTGGTAAGCAGAAATCGCGTAGAGGTGCAACTTTTAATAGAGGAGTAAACGAACCGAATGGAATAGGGAAAGCAGGTATTCCAGCACCACTTCACCGGGCATCCTAGGGGAAAGCCGCCGTGCTTGCAACCACAAGCAAAGCGGGCACATATCAGCGGGCGTCGCATGCAGTTGCTGGCTTTCTGGCAGCGGAAAGAACTTCCATACCTCCTGCGAGACCCCGTGTCGCAAAATGGCTGTCTCTAGGAGCCATGCATGCAGATTCAGTGGCGTAAGTCCGGGTGGACTAGAGAACCTTCCTCCTGAGACAAGAGATGGAGCTGAAAAGCAGCAGGATTGGAGGTTCCTGGGACAGCTGCGTTAGCAAGGGAACCAGATCTGTCTGGGCCAGAATGGGGCTACCAGGATCATTGTTGCATGCTCCCTGCGCAGTTTGAGAAGAACTCTCTGGATCAGCGGGAAGGGAGGGAAGGCGTGAGGAATCTGTCCGCCCAGGAGAGGGACAGGCGTCTCCTGAAAACACCAGGCCCTGGATCTAGCGAGCAAAAATTGGGCAGTTTTGCGTTGGATGGGGGCGAATAGTCCAGTTCTGGAGTGCCCCATCGAAGAGACAGATCCTCTGCTACCCCTTGAAGAAGTTCCCACTCGTGGACCTTGGCCTGGGAATGACTCAGGCCGTCTGCGAATGTGCTGTCCACTCCGGGAGCGTGAACTGTAATCAGGCTCGCGCCGTGTCAGATTACCCAATCCCACACTCCACCGCTTCCCTGCAAAGGGGTAAGAGTGTCCGCCTCCTGTTTGCTGAGGTAATACATCACCGCTGTATTGTCTGTTTGAAGCAAAAGAGTATTTGGCGGGATCTCTGACTGAAAGGCCTGCAGGGTATAAAGGACCGCCCTCATCTCCAGAATGTTGATGTGGAGATGAGCTTCTTGAGGTCACGTTCCTGGGACCTCACCCGTCCAGGTGTGCTCCCACCCCAGCCCTGAGGCGTCTGTGGAAAGAATCACCTCCGGGGATGGCGCTGTGAGCGGAACACCCGCAGAGAGAGTTCCTGGGTCTAGCCACCACTGCCAGTCTCGAATCACGGCCCGTGATTCTGACCGGCTACTGCATGTGGTCTTGCCTTTGGACCACTGCACCTTGAGCATCCACTGAGTTACCCGCATGTGGAGCCTTGCCAAAGGGGCGGTTGGAATGGCAGCAGCAATGTGTCCGAGCAAGCGAAGGACCAGCCTGGCAGGAGCAGTCTTCTTAGCCAGAGGTCCTGATGCGTTCCGGCTCTTTTGCGTCGGGAAGAAATGCTTTTCATGAGCGGGTGTCCAGAACTGCGCCTATGAACTGCTTCTGTGACAATCTGAGAGAGAACTTCTAAATAATTGATTAGGATGCCAGAGACTGGAACAGGGCCTGGGTGCTTTGGATAACCAGCAACAACGCCTCTCTGGGCGGCCATGAAAGCCAATCGTCAAAGTGCGGGAACACATAGTGGCCTGTCTCCTTAAAGCAGCTGCCCACGACTGCCATGCCTTAGTAAAGACCCTGAGGCGATGACAGTCAAGCGGAGCTCGGAACTGAAAATGGTGGCCGAGAAACTCGAGCGCAGGACCTCCTGTCGCTTGAGCACGAGGATATGCAAGTGGGCGTCCTGCATGTCTAGGGGCTAAGAAGGCATCCTGCCTTAGCATGGGAATGAGACCCTGAAGGGTCACCATGCGAAAATCGTTTGTAGGCGACCGATGTATTTGGTCGCTGAGGTCAAGATTGAGCGGGGGTCCCTGTTTTCTTGGAACCAGAAAGAAGTGGGAATAGTATCCGGATCCTATCTGGTTCTCTGGAACATACTCCACCGCTCCCTTCTGTAGAGGGCCGGTATTTCTTGCCTGATAAGTACTTTGTGCTGACCCGAGTAACGGGAGAGCAGAGGAGGCCTCGAGGGTGGCTTGTCTGCGAATTCTATAAAGTGGCCTCTTCAGACCATCTGAAGGACCCACCTGTCGGTGGTTATGGACTGCCACCCTGGCAGGTAGTCAGAATCACGACCCCGACCTTGATGTCCGTTGATCCTGAGGCGGGGGCGGAAGGAGTCATGCTGTGGCGGCTGAGGGTCCAGCGGGCTGGGCCGGCTTAGCTGGTCGCTGGCTTCGGCCCGCGGATGACTTCCCTGGGCTCTGCAGGAGAAGGAGCCCCTCTGTTGCAGGCCAGCCAGGGACTGCTGTCTCTGCACCCGCCTCGAACACGGCTTTGGTTCTCGGAAGGAACTAAGCTTGGGTCTGTACATAGCCTGGACAGACCGCATCGCCTCCAGCCTCTTGAAGTTTGGTGAGGACCTTTTCTGGGACTCACCAAAAAGCACTCCATGAAGCAGGCGTCCAGGATGTTCTTCTGGGCGTCTGGGGTGAATCTGGAGACATGGAGCCATAAGTGTCTCCCGGGCCTCGCCCGACTGCCGCTCTGGCCGAGGAGTCAGCGGAATCGTCTGTGACTCGCAGCACCTGGGTTCCCGTCTGAACCCATATGGAGGAGTTGCAACATCTCCTCCTTCTGCTCACCATCTGGCAATTTGTCCACGAGGTCAGTCCCTGCTCCACAAGGCATTTTGGAACTGTACCATGTGGGTTAAGTAGTTCAAGGGATCTGATGGCGCAAGTAGCGGAAGCTATCGTGCGCCTGCCCTAACATCCAGCTGTTTGAACTCCAGGTCTGGTGGCAGGGTGCTCAAATGTTGCGGTCTCTGGGACCGGTCATGTGAGGCTGTGATGACCAGAGAGTCGGCCAGAGATGTAAGCCAGATACTGGTCCTCCTAGAGGCCTTAGAGGCGGTCAGCTTTTCTTGGCATCGCCGGGAGGCAGTGTGGGCAGCTTCCCTCTGCCTTAGTGATGTCCATGAAAGTGTCACCAGGATGGTACCACCACAGGCTTAGGATCTTTCTGCTGAAGATACCTGGCGGTGTAGTCTCTTGAGGTCTAATTCTTCTGCATCCCAGCCCATGTTCTCTTGGATATGCCTCATGATCTTTGAGAATGATGGGTCATCCGGAGGAGATCTAGGAAGTTCACGTGGGTCGGAGAAGGGATGTGGATCGGAGAGGGATCTGGATCCTTCCGAGAATTCGATCCGCGTCCTCCGTCGAGCGAGCGGCGTCTTCTGGGTCTCTTAGGGCTGGGTGACCCTGAAGAAGATCTGGACGGAGGTATCCTTCAAACAACATGAAGTCTTGCTATATTATGACAAGTGCAGTTTGTCCCACCACTAGAACTGCTCCGGAGGTGAAAGAGTTAACTTCCATGCAGAGCATGGGCTTAAGCATAGCTCGGTTAAAGAATGCTCTGTTAGGGTGGTTTCAAACAGAAACCGTCAGATTCTTACTCCGCCTCACTGAACAGTCGCTCGGAGTTTCTCCTGCTGCTCGGTTCATTTCCTCGGTTTAAAGCGTTTTCTCGGTTGAATTTAACCGCGATTTATTTATTTAACCACAAACCGATCGGTTCAAGCTCTGTCTATGGTATTGTAAGTAATAGATAGGTTTTCTGTATGTGGAACTTGTAAATTTTATGGGTTCGGTTGAACGATCGGAGTATATTTAAACTTGGTTTTAAAGCCTTTTAAGGCTTGTTGAAGTCTGATTCCGGTTCTTATCGGTTCTAAAAAAAGCAGTTTCATTACGGTTTCCACGACCCGTGACACGGTTGGGAACCGATAAGGGTGTTCTGCCTGGCACTGCCGTTAAAGGGCAAGTTTGTTGGTTAGCTGGCATCATGTCTGAGAAACCCAAAAGAAAACCGGCCCACTGGGTTTCAACACTGTAGTGTCTGTGGGAAGCCTTTGCCAAGGCTGACCCACACACTATGTCTATTGTCTGGGGTTTGACCACCTCAATTCAGACTGCCAGATTTGTAAAATTTCCCTGCAGCCACCCTGGACAAGAGGTGGGCAGGCTCAGAACGAGAGGCCAAAAGTCCGCTGACCCGGATGGCCAGCCCGGTTGGTGCCAACGCGAACCGGAGGAATGCCCTCTGACAGGGTGAGACTTCTCGGGCAAGCAGCTGGCTCTGAGGAGCCAGTTCCAGCAAAGAAAACTAAAAATCAGCAGGTTTGGAGACCAAAATTCCTTCTCCAACTGCTGCAAAGATAACCAGGGCAATACAGATTGCCCAGTCACTGTCGTTCCCTCCGAACCACCACTATCTGGCAAAGGTCGGTTCCACGGTTCAGGAATATGATATAGAAGAGTTTTATGAACCAGAGGAGGGGAGGATGATTATGATCAGCGTGAATGTGACTTTGAAAGTCTGGATGTGCCCACTGAACGGACATCTCCCCAGACAGACCTTTAGGTGAATCTCCCCTAGGCTTTCTGAGTCCCTTCTCATTTTTGTTTTATAAAAGTTGCTGAGACCTTCCAGCTTCCCTTAGAGGAGGCTCTGGATGAGCAAGAGGAGCCTGACTATGTAGAAATGATGGATATCCCAGAGTCCAGGAGATTGTCCATCCCTTTATAAATCTTTTAGGAAACAAACAATAAAAATTTTAAAAGCTCTAATTCTGTGCCTCCTGTAGACAAAAAGATGGACAGGAGGTACACTTTGTCAGTCCTGATAAGATTTTCTTTCACAGCAATGCAGTCATGTTGGGGTAGTTCAGGCTGCAGCCTGTGATAAAACTAATATTCCCTGGCTTCACATCCTCCTGACAAGGACTCAGGAAGATTGATGCCTTGGCAAAAAACAATACATGGCAGCATCCTTGGGACTCAGACAAGCAAACTATATGGCTTATGTTGCGAGATACCAGAAATCTAGATGGGATACTGTCATGGCCTTAGCCAAACAGGTCCCTGGCCAGCTTGCAAAGGAGCTGGAGCAGGTGGCTCTTGATGGTATTGAGGCATCTAGGTGCAATTCCATGCTGCAGTGGATTCTAATGATGTATCCTCTAGAGTCATGGCTACATCTGTGGCTTTTGTAGATTGGCCTGGCTCAGGTGTACTACTTTGTCACAGGATACCCAGTTTAAGGCTATGGATTTTCCTGTGGTGGGAAATTCTCTGTTTGGGAGCAGACAGAAATTATATGAAGAAAATGGATGAATATAGAACCACTTATAGGTACTGACAAGAGGCGGCAAGCCACTCCTCAGAGGCAGCCCCAGGGGTAGGGGCAGGCCTTTTCACAGGCCTTTTACCAGACCCAGGCCTCCTCCTTTTCAGCCTATGCTCAGAGGAGTTCTTCAGAGGGAGGCAGGCAGTGCAGAGCAGGCCTGCTCCACCCCTCAGCCTAAAGCCCCTGCCAAACAGGCACCCTGATGGGATGCCAGGGTCGACTCTCCATTACCTGTAGGGGCAGGCTGGCTTACTTTGTCCAGGACTGGGAGTCTTTAACATCAGACAGGTGGGTCCTGGAAGTAGTGAGCCAGGGTCTGGTTCTCAGCTTCAAAAATTTCCAAAGATGAGAGCCAGATCTTTTACACCTGCAAACCCTTTAGAGACTCTTGCTTTGAAACAGAAGTCTCAACCTCCTGGCTCTCAGAGCTGTAGAAGGGTTTCTCCCCACACCAGGGCAAGGGTCTGTACTCCAGGTACTTCCTTACCCCAAAAAGACAGGAGAGTGGCGGCCTATCCTGGATCTAAGATATCTAAACAAGCACCTTTTAAAACCAAAGTTCAAAATGGTGACTCTGGGAATGATTTACCTCCCTAAGGCTAAGGGACTGGCTAGCTTCCCTGGACCTCAAGGATGCCTACTTCCATGTTCTTATCAGAAGCTCCCATCGAAAGTACCTCAGATTGAACTGCCCTCAGGCCATTATCAGTTCAGAGCAATGCCCTTGACCTCACTTCTGCCCCAAGGGTGTTCACAAAATGTCTGGCAGTAGCAGTTGCTCATCTAAGAAGGCAAAGATTGCCATTTTCCCCTACCTGGACGACTAGCTCATTGTGGGTCAGTCTCCAGACCAGGTCAAATCACACCTGTTAGTCACCCAGCAGCTGCTTACCTCTCTGGGCTTTCTTCTCAATCTTCCAAAGTCAGTTTGGAACCTGTCCAGGTACTCACCTTTATAGGCGCAGAACTGGACACAAAGCAGGCCAGAGCCTTCCTTCCCTGGAAGGGTAAGGACCTTAGTGGCCCTGGCCTCGTCCTTCACTCTGCAGGTCTCTCGACCAGCAAGGCATTCCTGCAGCTCCTAGGACACATGGCTGCTTCCACAGCTGTAGTGCAAGGAGCAAGATTTCAGATGAGGACATTCAGTTCCATTTGAGAGCTTTCTGGTCTCAAAGAAGAGATCCCCTATCCAAGTTAATCCCAGTGACTCGAACCCTGATCCAGGCCCTTCAGTGGTGGCAGGATCAGAGCAATCTGAGACAAGGGTGCCTTTCATCCTCTGTCCCACTCCTTGACCCTTACTACAGATGCATCCCTCTTGGGATGGGAGCTCCACATGGGCGACCTCTCCACCCAGGGGTTATGGTCCCCTCAGGAATCTCTGCTCCACATCAATCTGTTGGAACTCAGAGCTGTTTTCTAGCACTTCAGATTTTTCTGCATCTGTTTCAGAACAAGGTGGTACAGGTCAGAACAGACAACACCACTACAATGTGGTACATCAACAAACAAGGGGGCACTCGTTCTTGGCCTTGTGTGCGAGGCGATGAAGTTGTGGTCTCTGGCTTATTCCTGAACACTTCCCTCATAGCAGTTCACCTCCCAGGCAAGGACAATGTCCTGGCAGATGCTCTCAGCAGGATTTCCCAGGGCCATCCACGAATGGTCACTGGATCCCCTAGTACTAGGGATAGTGTTTGCCAGATGGGGCACTCCTCAGATAGATCTTTTGCAGCCCCAGATAATCATCAACTTCCACTTTTTGTTGCAGGCCCCAGTGTTGGGCTCAGTCCCCTGGATGCCTTTCTCCTCAATTGGGAAGGAAGTTCCTTTATGCCTTTCCCCTTCCCTCTCCTGTTCAAAGTACTAGTCAAAATCAGGTCTCAGCCCCAAGATGATCCTGATTGCTCCAACTGAGCCAGGCAGCCTGGTACCAACTCCTTCTGTCCTTAGCAGTCCATCTTCCGTGTCTCCCCAGGAACCACAATCTGTTAACCTGTGCTCAGGGAGAGTTTGGTATCAAATCTCAAATCCTCAACCTCAAGGCTTGGCTCTTGAGCAGTTAGAGTTGCTGATCTACAACTTTCTCAAAGTGTTCTCGAAATCCTGAAGGCTGCTAGGAAGCCTTCCACCAGAACTACCTATAACTCCAAGTGGAAAAGGTTTTCCCATATGGTGTTCTGGGAAGCATATTTCCTCGGAATCTGCTGATCTACCCACTGTATTGGACTATATGGTCCATCTTAATTCTTTGGGACTGAGACCAGCTACCCTGAAAGTGCACTTGGCAGCTGTCTCTGCCTTCATTCAGCAGGAAGCCCTCTTCTCTTTCTGCTCACCCTGTATTTTCCAAGTTTTTAAGGGATTGCTTCATGCAATCCTCCATTCAGGGACCCTGCCCTGCTTGGGATCTTAATGTTTGCATTGCTCAGCTGATGCAACCCCCTTTGAGCCTCTGTCTTGGCAGAGCTTAAGTATTGACTTGGAAAACTGTATTTCTAGTAGCCATCACTTCTGCCAGGCGCATAAGTGAGTTACAGGCTTTATCAGTGGAGACTGACTTTATTTCCTTTCACAGGGATAGTAGTCCTCAGGACTAACAGGAAGTTTTGCCTAAGGTGGTTTCGGTTCCACCTTAACCAATCTATTCACTTCAGTGTTCTTCATGACCATTCCTCCTCTGGTGAGAGGCTGCACAACAGATGTTAGAGGGCCCTAAGTTACTACATAGGCGTGCCAAGGGTCACAGGTTTGACTCCCTCCAACTATTTCTCACTTATGGTGAGGTTGGGAATGGGAGACCTGCCACTAAGAGATCCATTGCCAGGTGGATCGTCTCTTGTATCAATTTTGCTATCAAAAGCTGGTAAGGTTCCCCCTCAGGCCTGAGGGCTCACTCTACCAGAGGTACAGCTGCATCTCTAGCTGCTGCTAGAGACATCCTATCTTGGAGATATGTCAAGCAGCTACTTGGAAAACAGTACACACTTTCACCAAGCATTACTCCCTGGATATCCAGGCCAGGAGGATGCTCAGTTTAACACAACCGTGCTTCAGAGCCTATTCCTAAGTAGGTTCTGTCCTCCTCCATGGAGGTACTGCTGTGTAGTCTGCACTTGTCATAATATAGCAAGACTTCATGTTGTTTGAACAAAAATTACTCACCTTAGTAATGTTGTTTCTTCTAATGGAGTCTTGCTATATAAACCTCCCCAACCTGCCCCTCTCAGAACTTCTACTTTGGGTATGGGGTGGGCAATCCACTGTTGGCATTTATTGATGCCCTTTTTCATGTTTGGGTGTTGTGTTTTATTTGGTTATTTTATCTTATTTTCTGGTCCACTGACTTGAGTCTTGGTGTTGGGACCAGGAAAATGTATAGGATATGTTAGTAGCCAGTTGGCTAGTGTAGGTTACAGCTTCCACACAGAGCCTTAGTGAGTTTTGCTCGTAAAGATCTGATGGTTTCGGGTTTGAAACCACCCTAACAGAGCTTTTTAACGAACTCGCGCTCTAAGCTCCATGCTCTGCATGGAAGTTAACTCTTTCACCTCCGGAGCAGTTCTAGTGGTGGGACAAACTGCACTTGTCATAATAGCAAGACTCCATTAGAAGAAACAACATTACTAAGGTGAGTAATTTTTTCTTTTGTCTGGTCTTCCCTAGGAGGATCCGCTGGCTCCTGGGGGAAGGTACTCAAGCCTGCTGCCCCGGACAGAGTAGGGGGCAGGGGCGGATTGAGTGCAGGTGGAGGAAGAGGAGGGGGTGGGAACCACATCCCTTTGTAATGGTGTCCCACCAGTAAGTGAACAACTCCTTGACCTCAGATATGGAGGCCCAACGACAGACCCGGGCTCCGATGGCGGTCGTCGGGGTTCAGCGTCGGCTCCCCAGGGGTCTCAGGTTCTGGAGAGGCTCCTTGGGGAGTGCGATAGGACGAGTTCGCCCATCTGGTCTCGGGCTGGGTCAGTTCTTCAATCCGTAATCGTCTCTGACCCGGCGTCGGTGGGAGGTGTCGGTCCTCTTCTCAATAAATGCAGGTAGACGTGGTCCGCCGGCCCGGCCAACCCGGCGTGGGCTAGCTGAGCGTCTGGCGGTTGATGGTTCCTGGGACCTATGGTGTGGGGCGGCGCTGGTCCGATGACTTCTTTAAGGAGGTAAGCTCTTTGGTCTTCCTCTGGGAGGAGGAGGCAAGGAGGCAGACCTGGCGTCGGGTTGGGCAGCGGGAACCTGACTTATGGTGGTGATGGTGGTCCCCGACCTGAGCCAGGGCCTTAGAAGAGGAAGATGAGGAAGGCCTGGAGGTCTTGGCCTGTGAGACAGAAGAGGAGCCTGAAGGGGTCTTCACCGCTGCGGGGGAGGCTGAGAATGGGCCCGGAAGGAGGCGGTCGGACCGGGGCCGAGACTCACAGGGAGCCAGAGGCCCTAGGCGGGGACTTGGATCTAACTCTCTCCCTGTGCTTCTCGGGGTGTCTCAGCGCCTTCTCTGAGGATTCCCCTTGGAGGCTGCGTCCATGGTCCTGATTTTTTCTTCGAGCAGGAGCGCCTGAAGGGCCTTCTGGCGTGACGGATCAGGTCGGCTGTTGAACCCCTGGCAAAAGAGCAGGACCGGGTGTAATGGTCTGGGCCCAGGCACCGGACATAGGCCGAGCGGATCCTAAACGGATTTGCTTCCCACAGGCGCACTTCAAGGATGGCCTTCAGCGGAGGTTGGAGAGGACATCAGACAGCAAAAGAGCCGAGAAAAGCAGACTTTTTCCCAAAGGAAGAACTTAACCGGCGTTGCCTTCAAAGCAAACCGAAGGGTCGAGACATACAAGTTGGCGAGGAAAGAACTGGGGAATCCGGCGGACTGCCCCTTATGTGTACTACGCCTGGCGGGAGGCGGAACCGGCGTCGAGGCGATCACGCTGAAGATAGCTAGCTAGAAGAATTCCGTGGGGTCCTGACGCCTGCGGCCTCAGTCCTAATGGTGTAACCTGCTGCAAGAGCCGTTTCTCAGTAAGATTCCTCCCTACCATCTTTCTTCTGGCATCAACCATAGATTCAGTAGGTCGACAGAAAACTGACAAATATTTTTGCAAAATCACTACGGACACAAAAATAACAAACTCTAGCTTTAAACACCAGAGAGGAACTGAATGCTATTGTCATACTGACACGAAGTTCTGACTTCTGGCAAGTGGCAACACATCATCACTGATGCGCGCCGAGCAGGGGAAAAAGGAACTGAGATGGTTGAGGCTGGTGACGAGGTAATCCATGCAGCACAAGCCAGTCCCACTGTGTCATGTAAGCGGCAGCTTACCTTGAGGTCAGCCTTCCTGAGACATTCTGGTTGCTGTGCTGTCTTAGGCACCTCTGGCTAAGACCCACCAGGAGGAATCCATGATGAAGACTGATTCCTGGAAGATCGCATTATTTTATTGCTTATACCTTGACTGTTCATTTTGCATTTACTCCTATATTAATTTGTGTTCTCTTGACTGCACTTGATTGTAACAGTGAACTGTGATTGTTGATGTATTTTGTATCCCTATTCCTTTCCCAGAGTCGCACCTGGAAACAAGCCTTGGCTGGGTGTGCCTTCCTGGTCACCAGTTTTCAAATAGATAAAAAAAAAACTGTACAATAACATTTTTGCTGACTAAAATACTGCTGCTTTGACAAACTAGTTCTTCCTATATATTCACGTGCCATAGAACTACAGTATTTAGGGGTTAAGTCACTAATAAAGATGCCAAAAGCAAGCGTGAGTGACATTAGTAACACAAACTCATGCCTCATGCTGCACTACACACACACCTACTCGCTAATCACTCTCTGGCCTGTAGAGTACTTCATCATCAGACTGTCCACTTCCTTCTTCTTCTTTTTCTCCTCTTTCTTGGCTTTCCGTTCAGCCTTTTCATCTGTTTTGCTGTCCGTGTGCCCTCATCTTCAGAAACCTGAGTCTCCCTTCTTAGGACCCTTCTTTATGCTACCGTAGCCGGTAGAAGCGGTGAGTCTGAAGATGATGAAGATGATGAAGATGACTCTGAGTCTGAAGATGATGGCGAGGAGGAGTCTGAGTTGGTACTTTTCCTTTTGGACTTCTTCTTGGACCTCTTGGAGCGCTTCTTTGAGCCTTTCTTCTTGTGCCCTTCATCTGAAGACTCTTTCCAACTCCAAGCTTTTCTTCTTACTTCTGCTCTTCCGGCTTTGTGGCCTGGAGAAGTCAAAGCTGAGGCAGACCTTGAAGGTTAGTGGTATTGCTTTCTCCTTTCAGCTGGAGGCTCTTCCTGCTTATCACACTTGTTCGGTCATCTTCCTCAGAGTCTGGCTCTAAGCTCTTTCTTTTAAATATTATCGGTTTATAATTCAATACTTCATTGATGGCAGCTTCCAAGTCTGGGTCTAAATAGTTCACGTGGCCAACAGGCTTGATGTCAGAGTTCTCTGGCTGAACCTCATCAGATGTTGATGTTCTTGGTCTTGGAGGAACAGAAAAGCTGCGTCCAATTGAATGCTGACTGTATATAGACCTTGAGTCATTCAGAGCTACACTAGCAGTATCATCATCTAATTCATTTAGCGACTTCTTGAATGGGACATCCTAGAATCAATACGATTAGATGTAGTAAGGCTCTGCACACTGAAGTCTGACCTACGGCTAAGTGAAGGCTGACTGGACTATAACTCTCAGACCATCATCGAGCCGTGACATCTGCGCCTTATACTTCCGGGGCTAGACAAGGCGAAACTCACGGAGGACTTGGCATCATCATCAGCCTCAAAGCCCTCGCGCATAGAAGCTGGCTAACAGGGACTGAGATGGTAGAGGCTTTGTCGGTCGGGACTAGGAATCTCCACCTTTGTCCAGCCCTTCCTAGCTTTACTGCTGGCCTCTGAGTAAGCCTGAGATATAACAGATCCTCTGTCATCCAGATCTGTACCTCCACTGCCTTGACTCTTCTTCCAGGAGCTCACAGAGTGGGTATCCTCCAAGTTATCTGCACTGGAGTTCCTCTTGGATTTCCTGTAAGACCTATCCGGAGAGCCTACTCTTTCTTTGAGTGCAGAGAAAAGAGTCTTCATCCCTTTACCACCTATGGAATCCTTGAGGCTCACTCGCTTCCTGTAGCTGAGAGAACTCATTACAGAAACAGGTCTGCTCTCTTCTACCTCTTTGACCTCTTTTCCTTCCTTCCAGTTCTTTCCCTCCTTCTCCTCTTTCGCATCTCATTTGCCCCAAACCTGAATGATTGCAAGTGTCAGCAATACACAAACATACAGGAAGAGAAAGGGAAAACAATCAGAGAAATGTTTCAGTCTACAGAATGAAGAACAAGCAAACAGATAAAGGGAACTGCAGCGGGCAATGCTTTGCATGAGGAATGAAAAATTAAGTATAGTGTTCAGATATAAAGTATGAGTGCAAAGTTGAAAACAGGTGGTTAAAGGTATGACAGTAGACTCCTACTAGTGTTCTGACTTTCTTCAAGTATCTTTTATGGTTAGACTTCACAATGCGCTGCCAGAAGAGGTAATCTTGTTGAAGACAGTGGGCAGCTTTAAGAGAGGCTGGGACAGAGATAGGGGACGGTAAGGGTCATGGGTAGGGAGGATGGGAGGATTGAGGCGGGAGAGGACATCACCTCAAGCTATGGACCCTGCTGTCTGAGCAGACTTGATAGACAAATGACCTTCTTCTGCTGGCTTCTTACGTATGTTCGTATGTTAACCTCTGCTACCATTCATATTGCATCCATTCAGTACAAAGTTTAATATAAACTAGGCGAGTTCTGCAAGAGTTATTTCACTTCTCCTTTCTTTAGACCAAGGAACATGTTTTTTTCCTTTATACTCTACAAAGGCCCTCCTACAAAGCTGCCCACCTTAGCATCGGCTGGGAAATACTGGGAATAATGTAGCCGTGAATTCCAGTAGTCTGCTCTACACTGCTCCTTCAACAGCCCTTAATGGGAGAAACAGTGGCTAGAGTAGCCAAAGCCAGCACTACAACACTGTAATCTATAATGTCTCCTGTTAGGAAACATTGGGAGAGGTAGCAGTGAGCCTCCCTACAGCCAGTGCACTTGCGCAATTACCTATAGCGACATATGTTGGGAGAGACTGGAACTGAAGTAGCAGCGGGTTCCCTCACAGTCATTGCACTTTATGTAATAATATACACTGACATCTGCTGGGAAAGGCTGGTGCTGAAGTAGCTGTGAGCTCCCCATAGCCTGTACACTTATTACATACATTGATATCTGCTGGGAAAGGCTTGCGCTTCAAGTTCTTGTGAGCTCCCTACCACGGCCAGTCAACTTATATAATTACCTACAGTGATACTTGCTGGCAGTGGTTGGAGCTAAGTTGCTAGAAGCTTTCTCACAGCCAATGCACCTTACATTTAACTACAGTGACTCCTGCTGGGAGGTGCTGAAACTGGAGTAGCTGTGAGCTCCCCAACAATCACTGTCTACCGTGACTACTTCTGATAGGCTGGGACACGGAGTACCTGTGAGCTCCCCAACAGTCAGTGTCTAGACTGACTCTTGCTGGGAGGCTCTGGACTGGAGTAGCTGTGAGCTCCCCACAATCAATGTATATAGTAACTCCTCCTGGGAGGTGCTGGGACTGGAGTAGAAGACAGCTTCCCAACAGTCAGTGTCTAGAGTGACTCTTGGTGGAAGGCACTGGGGCTGGAGTAGCTGTGAGCTCCCCAACAGTGCGTGTCTATGTGACTCCTGCTGAGAGGCTGGGATAGCAGTAGCTATGAGCTCCCCAACAGTCAGTGTCTAGAATGACTCCTGGTGGGAGCCACTGGGAGTGGAGTAGCTGTGAGCTCCCCAACAGTCAATGTACACAGTGACTCCTGTTGAGAGGCTGGGACAGGAGTGGCTGTGAGCTCCCCAACAGTCTGTGTCTAGAGTGACTCCTGTGGGAGGCGCTCTCACAGGAAGTAGCTGTGAGCTCCCCAACAGTCAATGCAAACAGTGACTCCTGTTGAGAGGCTAGGACAGGAGTAGCTGTTGAGCTCCCCAACAGTCAGTGTATAGTGACTCTTGTTGAGAGGCTGGGACTGGAGTAGATGTGAGCTCCCAACAGTCAATGTATACAGTAACTCCTGTTGAGAAGCTGGGACAGGAGTAGCAGTGAGCTCCCAACAGTCACTGTCACAGTGACTCCTGCTGGGAGGTGCCAGGACTGGAGTACCTGTGATCTCCCAACAGTCCGTGTCTACAGTGACTCCTGCTTGGGAGCGCTGGGACTGAGTATCTGTGAGCTCCCAACAGTCAGTGTATACTGTGACTCCTGCTGGGAGGTGCCAGGACTGGAGTAGCTGTGAGCTTCCAGCAGTCTGTGTCTACAGGGACTCCAGCTGGGAAGCGCTGGGACTAAAGTAGCTGTCAGCTCCCCAACAGTCAGTGTATACAGTGGCTCCTGCTGAGAGACTGGGACTGGGACTGGAGCAGCTATGAGCTCCCCAACATCAGTGTAATACAGTGACTCCTGCTTATAGGCTGGGACTGGAGTAGCTGTGAACTCAGAGCCACCAACCAATATCAAGTGCCTACTTCTGGCTCAGCTGTAACTTCTGACACAAGAAGTGGAAAGTCATCTGACTGACTTATACACTTGCCAATGAAGATATCCACTCTTTACCCTTACATGAGAATGCTCCACCCACCTGTTCTGACAAGACTATTTTGGTAATGATTTACTGATACTTGGATCAACCTAAGCCACAAGGAGGACTCCTCGCTCCATCTAATAATCCACAGCATATTATCTATGGATTTTCCCCTTCCCAAGTGCAATGCAAAGCCCTTCAGTCACTGAAAGTCTAATATTACTCTGCACTCTCTCTCACTCTGCATTCCTAGCCTGAATTTTAAAAGCCTGGTTTGTATTCTCATGCTGACCCTCTGAAGTAGGGGATATAATTACAGTATTATTGAAACACTCGACTGACCTGAAACTCTTCAAGCTGCCATCATCGGAAAATGTCTTTGATGAGCCTTTGTTTTTAGACAGCCATGACTGACCCCATCGACACGATCTTCTACTTGAGTTCTGTGTCAGAGTCGCCTCACTATTTTAAAGACACAAACAGGACAAGGGGCCACATTACTGAACTGTGATCCAAAATGCAAGTAGAATGCTTTCAAGGTGTACTGTTTTGTATTTATACTAGGTGTGTCTGACAATATGAGTACATTCTTTTCTCTCATTTGCAGTGGTGGCATTTACATTTCAGAATAACCTGCTTTCATATTTTACCTTTTGAAGCTCCTCTTTGCACCAACAAAAGAAATACATTTTCAATAGTCACTAGAAAGCTAATAGGTTTGAGGCTGCATGCCCATGTTAAGGCTCTCCATCTGAGGTGGAATTAGGGACCACTATTCCATGGACACATTCCCTCACCTCCACCTTTTGCATTCTACTGCCAATGCCAAATACTGCCAGTGCCTTGAACCACCACCCTTTTTGTGCTACAGTTTACAAAAGCATTAAGCCATGATTCTTTTTTTTGTGAGCTTTGTTTATCCTCCTTACCTCTCCATCACCGAACTCTCTCTCCAGTGAAGTTGCTCGTGACACTTTCTGCAGCTGCCTGAAGTCCACCGCCACTCTATTGTAGTTTTCCTCTGCCTCACCCGGTCCCAGAACCCCCTGGCTCTAAGTCCACGGGTGAGACCACTTCACTACATGGCTCTGTCTGCAAATCTAGTGGGCGTCCAGGTTCAGCAGACCACCAGAGAGACAGTGTAGAGGACCCAGCACTGGGTGTGGGTCGTCACCCTGGACCAACCTTCACCTACTGTGGATGGGGCCATTTTCCTTGTAGGGAGGTTTCCCCTGGACCACGGCGTGCAATGGCGTCCTGCGTGGTCAAACCTCAGTGCCTCATGCCGCTGGAGCCTGTTGCCGTCCTGCCTTCTACATCCTGATGATACTGCCACCCTGGTCTCCACCAGAGGTTGCTACTGTGCAGGAATCCCCATCACCCACCCGGGAGGAGAGCAGCCCTCTGGATGCTCAATCCTTCCCTCCTGCTGACCCCAGTGCGTTTCGAACCCAGGTAGCCGGTGTGGTGCAAGGTGTGGCATCAGCGCCTCAGCCTTTAGTGCCACCAGGCCAGTGAATCACGATTCCTGTCACCTGTGAAACATGGAAGCATTAAAATTTGACGGCAGCTAAAGACCGCTTGCCCACCCAGTCTATTTGTTTTCTGTCTATAGTGTCACTGCAGACCTTACTTGATCTCCAGCTCTTCACCCCTTGCTTCCCATTAAGATTCCCTTGTACCTATCCCATGCATTCTTGAATCCCACCACTGTTTTTGCCACCAACATCTCAGCTGGAAGACTGCTCGAGGCATCCACCACTCTTTCTCTGAATAAGTACTTCCTCACATCTCTCCTGAATTTACCCCCTCAGCTTCATTTCATGTCCCCTTGTCTTTGTGCACTTTTCTGTGAAAAATGTCCCCCTCTTGTATCTTGTTTACCCCCATGAGGTATTCATAGGTCTCTATCATGTCCCTCCTCTCCTCCAGGGTGTACATACTGAGGTCCTTTAGTCTCTTCTCGTGAGGGCTTTTGATGCGGACCCTGCACCATTTTAGCTGCCCTCCTCTGGACAGCCTCCAGTCTATGTCCATCCAAGATGTGGTCTCCAGAAAAAACAGGATACTTACCTGTAATAGTAGTTCTAGGAGTGGTATATGTTGTTCATCCACACTTTTGGCATGTCCCTTTCCCTTTAAGGATTGCGGAAGTCTTCAAGCTGGCTCCTCCACCCACCGGGTGGTATAACCCCTGGCTCTGCCCATGATGCCAGATCTTAGCCCTGGAAGCCAGGTGTTGTCGTCCGCGGCAGGGAGGTCGGATGGGTCCGTGTGGATGAACAACATACTACTCCCAGAACTACTGTTACAGGGAGTAAATACAGGTTACTCACCTGTAACAGGAGTTCTAGGAATGGTATATGTTGTTCATCCACACTGTCTGGCAGGTTCCTTGCCGCTTTAAATCTTGCGGAAGGTCTTCAAGCTGGCTCCTCCCACCCACCGGGTGGTAAAACTCTTAGCTCCGCCCCATGATGCCAGATCTAGCCCGCTGGAAACCCAGGTTGTGCGTCGAAGCCTGGGAGGCTGGGTGGGTCGTGTGGATGAACAACATATACCATTCCTAGAACTCCTGCTACAGGTGAGTAACCCATTTCTAGGGACATGGATATGTTGTTCATCCACATTGTCTGGCAGACTCCTAGCAGTTCTCCGGGAGGAGGGAGGCAAGGCACAAACCCTACTTTGGGAATAATGACTGGAGAACCGAGGCCCCAAAACCAGCATCCCGGCGTGACTCAAGGTCGATGTGGTAGTGGGTAATGAAGATGTGTGCTGACTTCCAGGTAGCAGCCCTGCAGATTTCCTGGATAGGGACGTCCTGGAAGCAGCCACCGATGCAGCAGTATGGCAGGTAGAATGAGCTCTTATCCCTCTGGGGCTCCATGCCCGCCAACCTACAGCAGAGATATATGCAGGAGGTGACCCACCTGCCTATAGTCCACTTGGCTGCAGGTCTGCCAGGTGCGGCTTCAGCTTAGGTGACAAACAGCTGGCGAACCTCTCCCGAACTTCAGCTGTCCGCTCCTTGCAATAAGTGGCTCTTCTAGGGTCAAAGTATGGAGCCTATATTGGACTCAGAGGTGTGATTGGGGGTAGAACACTGGCAGAGTCAACACCTGATAAGGTGAAACTCCGACACCACCTTCGGAAGGAATTTTGGGTGGGGGCCAGGACATCCTTGTCCTATGGAAGACCATATAAGGAGACTCGATGGAAAGCACTTGGAGCTCTCCCATCCTTCTGGCTGGCGTGATAGCCACCAAGAAGGCGGTCTTCCACGACAGGTGAGAGATGTCACACCTGTGCATCGGTTCGAATGGCTTGCCCATGAGCTTAGCCAATGCCAGCAGTAGATCCCACGGAGGTGGAGGTTCTCGCACCAGAGGATATGTGATCAAAGCCTTTGAAAAAGTGCCGACCATCTTCTCCTCGCCACCGACTACTTCCGGCCGCGCCTGGTAAGCAGAGATGGCTGCCAGGTGCACCTTAAGGTCGTCGAGCCGAAGCCCTTGCTGAGAAGGGACCATAGGTAGTCCAGAATGCTTGCCAAGGAGGCGGAGGAAGGGTCCAGGCCCTTGCCCTGACACCAAATGGAGAATCTCTTCCATTTAAAGGCGTAGCATTTTCTGGTCGACTCCTACGGGGACGCCTCAACATCGTTGAGGACCTCGTCGGAAAGACCAAGGCCTGGAACTCTAGCAGCTCAGGAACCAGGCCATCAGGTGCAGGGATTGAAGGTCCAGATGGAATACCTCCCCTGACTGACTGAGATCAGGTCAGGCGGGCTGGAAGCCGCCTCAGGAGCCTGGAGCTGAGACTGAGGATCTGGATACTAGAACTGGCGGGCCAGACTGGGGCTACAAAATCACCTGCTTTGTCCCTCCTCACCTTGAGGATCATGGGAAATGGGGAAAGGCGTGAAAGGCCTGGGGTCCACAGCCTCAAGAAGGCATCCCACTGCAGCGAGCCCTGCTGAGGGTGGGCATGAACCAGTCTCAGCTTTGCATTCTCCCTGGAGGCAAACAGGTCCACCTGAGGCATGCCCCAGTGGGAGAACAGATCTTTACTACCTCCGCAGGAGAGACCACTCGTGGGACGCAGCCCCTATCCAGCTGGGCATCGGCCAGAATGTTGGAGGCTCCTGCAACATGGATGGCAAGGAGATCCACCTCCAGGTTGCTGCAGTGACCAAATCGGAGAGCTTCCCTGCACAGAGGCATGGGGCGCATCCCGCCCTGGCGGTTTGGTAGTACATGGTGTGGTATTGTCCGTCTGGAACTGGACCACTTGACCCCGTACAAAGCGGAGGCGAAGGTGGTGAGGGCTAGATGAAGAACAGCTTGAAGCTCCAGTAAGTTGATGTGGCATCGGGACTCCCGAGGGGACCAGAGGGCGTGCGTTCTGTGCTCCCCAGATAGGCACCCCAACTCATCACAGAGGCATCGGTCGATGGAGAGACCATCGGCTCAGAGGCGGACAAACGGGATGCCCTCCTGCAGATGAGCTAGAACAGTCCACCACTGGAGGCGTTCCATATCTCCTGGGTTACTGTCACTAGCTGATCCAAGGATCGGAGCGCTGTGACCATTGGCTGGCCAGTCCCCATTGTAGGGCATGTACTCGCAGGGCTAATGGATCACGCTGGTGCAGGCGCCCTTGAGGCCCAGGAAGTCCTGGGCAGGTGCAGTGCCCAACCTGAAATGATTGGGCAAGGAGGAAAGAACCTCGGCCCTGTCCACTGGGGCCGTGCTCTGGCTTGCAGAGAGTCGAGCTCTGCCCTGATGAACTGTATCACCTGCTTTGGCACAAGTTCGACTTGGCCTCGTTGATAAGGAGGCCAACTTGAGAGCAAACCTGGAGGCTAGATCCCTGGACGCTCCCACCTCCATTCTGGAGGCCGCAATCAGCCAGTCGTCCAGGTAGGGGTACACCACCACCCTTCGGCACTGCAGGAATGCTGTCACCACTGCCATGCATTTGGTGAAGACCCTGGGAGCTAGAGAAGGCGAAGAGCATGGTCCGAACTCGTGAGAGGGACCCTCTGTCCTGAAACAGAGGAATCTCTGGTGGGATGGACGGATTGGGACGTGAAAGAAGCGCGCCCTGGCGGCCCAGAGAACAGAACCACACGTCTTGTTCCAAGAATGGAATGATCTGAGCCAGAGTGACCATCCTGAAGGTTCGAGACCTTAGGAACCTGTTCAGGTCATGCAGGTCTAGAATGGGCGCCAGCCCTCATCCGTTCGGGACCAGAAAGTACCTGGACACAAACCCGGATCTGGTGGAGGATCCGCCACCTTCCTGATCCCTCCTTTTCGAGGCAGGGCAATGTCGGCTCAGAGCCGACAGGAGCTGTGGACCCCTGTACTCCCCTGCGGGCGACAGCTTTCGGAAGAGTGGGTCCTGCTCAAACTCCAGAGGCAGGCCCTTTCCTACCACCTCCAACACCCAGCGGTCCGTGGTAATAGCGGACCAGGCAGAAAGGAAGTGGCGGAGCCGTCCCCAGGGGGAGGCAGTGAGGCTGGGGGCGACACCCCTCAACCGTCACTGGGCAGGCTTGGAGGAAGGACCGGCCGAGGGACCTCCTGGCCTTTTCCTCCTGCTTCCTGTTAGAGGAAGCGCAGGCTTGGCTTTGGGGTGTCAAGCTGAGCCTGCTGGCCCTGATGCTGGTGTTGCTGGGCGGACGTGCAGGGGAGCAGAAGGGTGAAAGGACTTATGTTGCTGACGACCCCTTGTCCTTCTGAGGCGGTGGTGACTGAGTCCAGGGTAGCATTTGACTTTTCGATCCTCTGGAGGTGGCCTTCTACTCCAGGGCCGAACAGGTCAGTCCCCAAGAAGGGGCGTCCGTCAATTGTGCTGGGTATCCGTGAAGGTGGATATCCTCAACCAAACTCTCTCGGCTGGGGCACAGGAGTCTCAATGTCTAGAGCCGTTTGGAGCTGCTGTTTAGCCACTGCCCTTCCTGATCCCACACCTGCTTGACCGTAGTCTGTGGGTCGTCTGGGAGATGAGGATCACCTCATCCAGGGAGCCCATGAGGCGTGGGAGAAGTGCGCCATCAGCACAGCCGAGCTGGCCTGGCGGAGGCCGAGGAGGACCCAGTGTATACCTTGCGCCGGCATAGTCCAGCTTTTGGACTCCTTGTCGGAGAGCTATCCACATCCCTAGCGTTCCCGGGCGTCAGAAAGCGCTATCGGTGACCAACCCTCCACAGAGGGGTGCTCTGAAAAACCGGACAAAGAGCAGGTGGGACCGCTATACTTCCTGGCCATCCTGGCTGAAGGCGCAGGACAGGAAGCGGCCGCGCAAAGCTCAAGGCTGGGCCAACAATGGCTTCAGCCACGGAAAGGCCTCCGTGGGAGAATCCCTTGGTCCAGTATCTCCGTGAGGGATACTTGGCCCGCTTGGATCACGAGCTCAGCTGCATCCCAGTGGACTCTGAGATGAGCGAGCAGACCCATGAGCGATGATGGGCTCGCTCCATCGCTGCCCCGGAGGACTCCAGGTCGAGGGGCCTGGAAAGCAGGGAGGAGTCGTCGTCAGATTCCGAGGAGTCTGCGAAGAGCTGCTTGGGGCCTGAGCAACCCTCCACCTGCCGAGGGCGGTGGGAGTGAGGGGTGACTGACAGCAGTGGGGCAGACCCGACCGGCCGAGAGTCCTTGGTGGCCCCGATTTGGTTTGTGGAAGTGGAGGTTCCACCACAATCGGTGGGGCAGCTGGTTTCGGCGAACAACCGGCTCAGCTTGGGCACCTCGACCAGCGGGGGTTATCTGCCTTTCTGGTGGCAGCCACGTAATGGCGGGGAAGACGGCGGCGCCGGCTTGTTCCTGGACAAAAGGAGCTGCTGCCACATTAAGTCCTCGTAGCATCGACGCAATTTCTGCGCCGCCTCCTCTCCAAGAGGAAGACGAGGATGAGCAGCGCTGCCGCCACCTCGGCCGAGACCGAGACCGCCGATGTTGGCAGGATCGGCTGGACCGGGCGAGGTCCAGACCGAGATCCTTGGTGTTTCCGAGGTGGGTCTGGGATGGGCGGATACCCGCTCTCCTCGCTGGGACCCTTAACAGGGACTCTGGCACAGGAGGCACAGGCAGTCCTCGGTTTCCACTGGGGAACCAGTGATGAAAGGTTGTCAGCTTCACCAGTCAACAGCCGTCTGATGGGTGAGAAAAATCTCGACCAGCGTCGGCAGTGTCTCGCTGGCTGACCTGGCGGGACACCGTGAAGCCAGCAGCCTTAGCTGCAACCTCGACAAGTCGAGTGTCGACTGTCGGGAAGGGACCTCTCCGCTCCCTCTGACGTCAGCCGATTGGGGACTTACCTTCGAGTCTTTCTTTCTTGACCGAGAAGAGTGTCCGATGGCCCCTCTCCTTCGTGGAAAGGGATTGGCAAAGCTCCTTGTTTAGGAAGATCCCAGAGAGAGTGGGATAAATGTTGTGACCGAGGAAGATGAGGATGCGGCCTGGGCCTCCTCCTCCTCAGAGGCGATCATCTGCTCGAGTTGCTCAGCCGGAGCCAGCCGCTGTGGTACACGCCCAATGGGCCTCCTTGTACTTCACCGGCGGATAACGCTTCTTGGGGCACCCAAGTTGTAACCGGCAGCCGGTCTTCAAGGACATTGGCGAGAAAGATCTACACAACTCGCAGGCCTGCGGGTCGTGATCAAGACAGAGGCAGTAGACGCGTGGAGTGCGGATCCGCCCTGAAATCTTCTGCCCGCATGGGCACCGCTGAAACCGGAGTTGATTTGTCCATCGCAGCTGAGGGAAGAATTTGACCAAGTCTTGGATTTAAAACTATTTTCGGGCTTAACCGAAGAGTTAGGATCCAGTCTATACACAGAGCATTAAGGAGGGAACCTGAGCTTCCAAGCAGTAAGGAAGATCTGGCGTCATGGGGCGGAGCCAAGAGTTTTACCACCGGGTGGGTGGGAGGAGCCAACTGAAGACCTTCCGGCAAGATTTAAGCGGCAAGGAACTCGCCAGACAGTGTGGATGAACAACATATCCATGTCCCTAGAACCTGTTTTCTAGGATCGTGGATATGTTGTTCATCCACACTAACGAACTCTAACAGATATCTGAGAGGAGGAGGCAAGGTGCACCCCTACTTGGGAAACAGAGATTGGAGAACTGAGGCCCCAAAACCAGCATCCCAGCGTAACTCAAGGTCAATGTGGTAATGGGTGATGAAGGTGTTTGCTGACTTCTGGGTAGTGGCCCGACAGATTTCCTGGATAGGGATGTCCCTGGAAGCAGCCACCGATGCAGTGGTATGGCGGGTAGAATGAGCTCTTATCCCTCTGGGCTCCATGCCCGCCAACTCAGAGCTTACATACCTATGCAAGATGTAATCCACCTTGCAATGGTCTGTTTTGCTGCAGGTCTGCCAGAAGCGGCTTCAATAGGTGACAAACAAGTGAAACCTCTCCTGAATTTCCACCGTCCTCTTCTTATAATAGGAGAGCTCCTCAGATCAAAGTATGGAGCCTGTACTTGGCCTCCGAGTGTAATAGGGTAGTATACTGGCAGAGTTAACACCTGGTTAAGGTGAAACCTGGACACCACCTTTGGAAGGAATTTCAGTGGGACCGTGAGGGACAACCTTGTCCCTGTGGAAAACCAGATAAGGGGAGTCCACTGATAGCACCTGAGCTCCCTGTCCTTCTGGCAGACATGATAGCCATCAGGAAGGCAGTCTTCCACGACAAGTGGGACAACACACTTGTGCATTGGTTTGAATGGCTTGCCCATGAGCTTTGCCAGTACCAGCAGTAGATCCCACAAGGTGGAGGTTCACACACCGGAGGATATGTGATCCTAAGGGTCGATGACCGAAGACCCCTTGGACAAAGATCAAAGGTAGTCGAGAATGTTAGCCACTGGACATGACAAAGGGTCCAGGCCCTTACTCTAACACCAAATGGAAAATCTTTTCGATTTGAAGGCATAACATTTCCTGGTTGATTCCTTTCTGGATGCTTCCACCATGGTAAGGACATCCTCGGAAAGACCCAAAGCCTGGAACTCTAGCTGCTCAGGTACCAGGCTGTGAGGTGCAGGGATTGAAGGTCCGGATGGAATACCTTACCCTGGTTGACTGAGATCAGGTTTGAGCATGCTGGAAGACACTCCGGGGGTCTGCAGCTGAGGCTGAGGCTGAGGAGATCTGGATACCAGAACTGGTGTGGCCAGTCTGGGGCTACCAGAATCACCTTTGCCTTGTTCCTCCTCACCTTGAGGAGCACCTTGTGGATTAAGGAAATGGAGGAAGGCGAGAAGAGGCCTGGGGTCCACGGCCTCAAGAAGGCATCCCTCTGCAGCGAGCCCTGCTGTGGGGATGGGAGGGCATGAAACAGCCTCAGCTTGGTGTTGTCCCTGGAGGCAAACAGGTCCACCATCGGTTTGCCCCAGTGGGAGAACAGGCTATAAGCTACCTTTGGATGGAGAGACCACTCATGAGATGTCTCTCCTAAGTGGCTGGTAGCATCCGCCAGATGGTTTGAGGCTCCTGCCACATGAATGGCTAGGAGATCTGCCTCCAGACAGCTGGCGAGGGTCCAGATGCAGGCGCCTCCTGCAAAGCAGACAGGAGTGCGTGCCGCCCTGTTTGTTGAGGCAGTACATGGTCATGTTATCGTCCATCTGGACTTGAACCACTTGACCCTGGAGCTGAGGAGGCGAAAGCTGACAGTGTCAGTCTGACTGCTCTGCGCTCCAACAGGTTGATGTGGTATTGGGACTCCTTGTGGGTCCAGAGCCCGTGGGCTCTCCAGCCCATGAGAGGCATCAGTCGTGAGAATGTCCGCCAGCTCAGGTGGACAAATGGAATCCCTTCTGCAATTAATCTGGGGCAGTACGCCCAGAGGTCTGGAGGCCGTCCAAAAGGATTTGGGTACCATGGCCAAAAGTTTGTCGCCACAGAAAGACGTGTTGACTACTTTATGCTGGATATCTGGTGCCAGGCCAGATACCTGAAACCAGGCATGTGGTGCAAGGTGATACCAGTGGTGGATAAATGAGTGGAAGTATCAACCACATCATAGCCTGACCTGAGAAGGTGGTGAGACACTGAAGTAATGGTTAACATGATTTGGAGCAATTGCTCCTTCTCTGAGAAGGAGGTAGTTTATTAAGGATGTCTACAGCTGAAGCACCCAAGGTGCACTGGTATTTAACCATGTGGCCCATACAGTTTAAGACAGTTTAACATTCTTATGTTCAAGGTGCCAGAGGCAAACTTCTTTCCCAGGTAATCAGTCTCCAAGATTCTTTATCCGAGGCAAAGGCTCATATGTTTAGGTTTTTAGTGTGATTATGGCGGCCATGATGACCGCAGAGTCAGTCATAGGAATAGCGGACAAATATGGATGGTCCAAAGGGCTTGGTACAGCCGGTCAGCCTTACGTGGAACAGCTGTTATGGCGAAGACTGGTGCCATGCATCAGAGATGGCATTTTGATAAGTAGGTATCAATGGAGGAATGACCATGACAGGCTTCTCGGGTAACTCGGGTAGTCAGCCATGTCTTTATATTGTTTATCTTGTTCCATGGTGAAAACCCCATCACTTTCTGGATTTGTATCATCATTCGTTGAAAGAAGGGTCATCTGGAGGGAAGAGATGGGGAGATGGCAAATCCTCATCCAGAGAAGAGACCACGGAAAAATGGAGAATCCGGGTCTGGAAGGTCAAAATTCGAGAAGTCCCTTCATAAATATCCTCCACAAGGTCCCCAACAAATCGGGTTCCTCTGACAAATAATCCTCTAACAGAGGAGGTGGGAGACATTCTGGTCCAGTATGAAGCCTTTTAGGCGGAGGAGAGAGAACCTTAGGGAGGCAGGCCGGCATCTGAGAGGGACTGGCTATAGCCCATAGATTGTAGTACTGTATGTACAATCCTTTCAATATCAGGCACCTGAGATGGTCGGATGTCCACCTGCCGAGGTTGACTGTTTGAAATAATAGATGTGAGAGAGCACCGGATGGTGGGAGGTAGTTGGACATGCCCTGGAAAATATAGACCAGGGTCTCTCTGTAAAGCAGCACCACCCTGGTAGGAAGGCACCTGAGAAGGTGGAGGGGTGTGAAGGAGGTCAAGCGATGTTGGTTTGCCCCTATGAGCGCCTGTCATCGACGACGAGCCAGGAGAAACATTGGCATTGTATTGAGTAAAAGTCGTAGGCGGAAAGGGTCCCGTCGACACAGCAGCTGTTTGCTTGGCTGCAGAAAATACAGTGGTCATTGAAGAAGAAATGGAAGCCATCGTCAATGGCAGAACAGTGTTCTGAACTGTTCTGAGTGCCTAGACAAGTCCTGTCGATGAGAGAAGAGCTCCCATCAATGAGGAAGGCTCAAAAAATGCTCTGTCAATGGTGGACATGTGAAAGAAGTCACCGTCGACATGCAGCACAGCAGAAGTGGCCGAGAATGAGACCCTGAGGTGGGGAGCCCTTGGAATGAGCCCCTTGGCCTCCAACAGAGAAATTCTCTGTTCCATAAGTAGATGTGGATTGCTGCAACCGTCATCGACGGGTTGCTAAATTAAATTCCTGACAGAAAGCACAGGAGGTGGTGTCTTGTGTGGGTCCCAGACACCTAACACAATATAAATGGTTATCAAATCTGTAAATCTTCCTGCCACAAGTGCAGGAATGAAATAAAAGCTTGCTTGCTTGGAGATTCTTTCTTAGACATTGTCTGACTCAGATCTTAAGTCAATGACTGCTACACAGAAGACTGAGCTAGCTGTTGTGTGAGCTGAAGGCAGTGGGAAAATGAACAGAGGACACCAGGGACCATACGTTTATATAGGGAGCAAGGAGATGATGTCATAGGTGGGTGGTCCCTGGTAAAAGACTGCTAGAAGAAGCTGCCATGTGACAGCGCCCTCTGTTGGAACCTCCCAGAAGTAATGACCTGCAAGAGACCATTTCGTAGAAGATCTACAGTTACAGGTGAGTAACATTTTCCTAGGGCCGTGGATATGGTTCACTATACACTTTGGCAGACTCCTAGCAGTTCTCTGGGAGGAGGGAAGGTGTGCACCTATTTGGTGAACAGTGATTGGAGAAAGTACAGTTCAGTAAGAACTTACCGTAACAGTAGATATGCGAGAGAAGGCTCTTGCAGTAGGTAATTACATATAGGACTGGCGTCGGCAGGTGGCAGAACCCCACGGAAAAATTTCTAGCCTTGGTCTCTGGCGAGGACAGCCCCCCGTCAGGTGACGGCGTCAAGGAGACGTCGGTATAAAGGCGATCCCTCACGCTCAATCTTCAGTTCTTTCCGCCACAGGCCAGAGAGACCGGACGAGAGAGGCGGATATTTCCCTCACTGGAAAAGGAGTTGAAAAAGCTTAGGGGATGGAGGGTGGGAGGTGTTACCTGCAAGCCTCTCTCGAAGATCTACTGTTACGGTAAGTTCTACGTAACTGTACTATCTTACTTAAAGAGGGCACTTGCAGTAGGTAATTACATATAGGACTGAGTCCCAAGCAGTCTGGAACAAGAAGAAGCACACGGAGGAGGAAAGCTACTCAAAGCAGATCCTCTAGCTGTGAAGGCCTTAGAGAGAAGGCCTTGCAGAACAGCGAGCCAAGCCTGCCTCTACGGTGAGAGGCAATATCCAAACTGTAATGTTTTGTAAATGTATGGACAGAAGTCCAAGTGGCGGCAACACAAATGTCTGCCGCTGACACATCCTTGAAACATGCATGAGGCAGCAACCCCTCTGGTGGAGTGACCTCTTATTTGACCGGAAGGGTCTTGTTTATGCTGTCATAACAGAAGGTGATGCATTGAGCCAACCATTTAGACAGGCATTGCTTGGAAACAGCAATGCCTTCTCTTAGGGGCAAGAGAGACAAAAAGTCTTTCTGAGATCCTTTGTTCTGTTAGTGTAGTATCTCAGAATGTGGTGAGCGTCCATGTGTGAAGTAGATACTCCCCTGATTGGGTACTGCGTAAAGAAGGCGGGTAATTCTATGGACTGGTTCAATGTAGATTCTGCTACCACCTTGGGGAGAAACTTAGGATTGGTGCATGAGCCACGCGTTCATTGTGAAAAAATCAAATACGAGTTTTACATCAGGGTCTGGGCACAAAATCCTCCGAGCAGAGGTAATGGCCACTAGGAAGAGTCTTCCATGAAAGGAACTTCATGTCTGCCAAGGCACGCAGTTCAAAAGGAGGCAAAGTAAGTTTCTCAAGGACAAAGTTCAAATCCCAAGGAGGCGGGAACTCGGATGGGGTCTCAAGTGAAGAACCCCTCTGAGGAAAGTCTTAGAGACTTCCAGTTGAGCAAACATCCTATCTGCGAAGGATTTTGGTAGGCCGAAATGGTAATATGTACCTTCAGAGGCGAGTGACTAAGACCCAGGTTGAAGAGGTGATGCAGGTACTCCAGCAGTCATCCAACTGAGCAAGAGAAGGCTCGAAGCCTTTTGAAGCGGCCCAGATTGAGACCCGTTTCCACTTCCAGGCATAAGTAGACCTAGTGGAGGGCTTCCTAGCCTCCACCAAGATCTCAGCCACCTGGGAGAAACCCCAAGCGGGCTTGAGCTATGTCTGCAGGAGCCACGCATGCAGTTGAAGGGACTTGAGACCTGGATGTACCAGGGTCCCTGATCCTGGGTCAATAGAATCCGTGACAGAGGAAGGGAGGCTCCTCTGAGTATTGTTGCAGAAGAGAGAACCAAACTTGCCTGGGCCAGAAAGGAGCAATCAGAATCATTCGTGCTTCTTCTGAACCTAGTTTCTGCAAGACACGCGGGATCAGAGGAATCGGGGAAGGCACCGATGAATCTGTCCCTCAATCTATAGACAGAGCATCTCTCCAGAAAATGCCTCGCTCTTGAATGAGCGAGCAGAAGTCAGGAAGCTTTGCGTTTAAAGGTGAACCGAACAGGTCCACCTGAGGTGTTCCCCAATGTGGGAAGATATCGTCTAGGACCCCGATCCAGTTCCCACTCGTGAGCTTGAGCAGACGAGCGACATAGTTTGTCTGCTAAGGAGTTCTTGACCCCGGAACATGAGTGCCGTGAGGTGAAGGTGTGCTGTGCTGCCCAATCCCAGACTCTCATCGCTTCCCTGCAGAGGGTGGGACCGAGTCCCACCCTGTTTGTTGATGTACCATACCACACATATTGTCCATCTGGATGGCTAGGTGGCCTGGAAGAAGATGCAGGTGGAGGCCTGGAGGCGTAGAGCACGCCCTGGCTCGAGCACATTGATGTGCAGTGATTGTCGAGCTTGGACCAAGAGCCCTGGGTCCGATGTGGTCGAGATGGGCTCCCCAACCTTCGCCCGAGGCGTCTGTGGTCAGAGTCTGGGAGGGAGGAGGGAGGAGGAAGGAAGGAAGAAAGGAACTCCCTGAAGAAGGTTCTCTCGAACCATCCACCATTGTAAGTCTCGAATCATGGGAGAGGAGACTAGGACCAAGTGGTCAAATCGGTCACCAACTGATCCCATTGAGTGCGAGCGTCCACTGAGAGACCGTCATGTGGAGCGGCGCGAGGACTGTCAGGATAGCAGCTGCCATAAGCCGAGGAGGCAAAGAACTGACCTTGCACTGATCTGTCTGCGGCCAGACAACAGGCTTATCTGAGTCTGGAGTGTGGCCGCTCTGTCTGGAGGCAGAAAGGTCCTGCCTAGGGTTGTGTCCAGTATCGCCCCAATAAACTGAAGCCTCTGGGATGGGATCAAGTGAGACCTGGAATGGTTGATGGTAATACCCAGACAGGCAAAGACCTGCTGGGTGAGGAGAGGCAGTGCAGGAGTTCCTCCCTGGATGAGGCCACCAGGGGCCAATCATCCAGGTGCGGAAAACCTGTACCCCGGTGCATGAGTGCGCTGCCACCACCGCAAGGCATTTGGTAAACATCGAGGGGCCAAGCGAGGCCAAATGGAAGTGCCTTGAACTGGTAGTGGTCCCCATGGAAAGCAAAGCGAAGATATTTGCGGTGAGATGGCCGAATAGCTATGTGCAGGTGGCGTCCTGCATATCCAGAGTGCACAGCCACTGGCCGAGTGGAGGAGGAGCAGAAGGCTCTGCAGTGAAGCATCCTGAACCTCTTGTACTCCCGAAAAGGTTTAGAGAACTGAGATCTAGAATAGGTCTTACATCTCCTGTCTTCTTGGGACCAGGAAGAAGTGGAAATAGTAACCTGTTCCTTGCAAGGGAAGGGGACAGGTTATTACTTGAGTATGAAAGAAAGAAGAAGAAGGCCAGCGCCATCGAGACTGTTCCCCACACTATGTGGGACATTATTTATCTATTATCCCTCAACCAAACTTCTAATTTGTTTTAAAGACAGTGGCACTAGTTGCCTCTACCAATTCTTGTGGCAAGGTGTTCCATACAATGGATGCTCTTATTGGAAAAAGTTTCCCTTTTGCTGGTTTTATAAGTTTTACTTCAAGCTGTTTATTATGCAGTCTCGGAACATGTCTCCTTTGGGAGAGTGTTAGACCATATTTTTCCATTAGATCTGGTGAATTTATTAAATTAAAACCAAAGCATATCACCTCTTAATCTTCTAGTTTGAAGAAAGAAGAGACCAGTAGCTTTTAATCTGTTTTATAATCCAAGTTTGTTAATCTTGAATCATTCTAGTTACTCTCCTTTGAACCTGTTCAAGAATTGCTATGTCTTTTTTGGTTTGGATTCCAGAAAGGAGCCATAGTCTAGATCACGGTCTAATGTATGCCTATACAATGGAATAAGGCATTGTTCAGTCACGATTAACAAAAGTGCTTTTGTTTACCTCAAAAGTCTGTTGGTCATGCAAGCAGTTCTAACACAGTGATCATCTGATGTAAGTTTGTTATTAACATATATCCCTAAATCTTTCACAATTTGATGAGTGAAGTGGTAGTCCATTTATATGATATATTGTTTTTGGATTATTTACACGAAATGCACTACTAAACATTTGTCTTGATTAAACTGCATATGATTTTCATTTGCCCAAAGTGTTAATTTTTCCAAATCCTTCTTTAATGCAGAAATATTTTCTTGATTATTAACCTTGTCCCCAATTTAGTATCGTCTGCAAATTTAACTATGAAGTTATTTGGCCCTGTTTGTAAATCACTGATAAAGAGGTTAAACAATGTTGGTCCCAAGACCGACCCTGTAATACACACTTGTCACACTACCGAATCAGACAAGATATCATTAATTCTGACTCTCTGAGAGCGATTTGTTAACCAGTTTAAAGTCAGTTGACAATATCAGGTGACAAACCTAGATTGTGCATTTTAGTAATGAGTTTTTCATGTGAGACTTTATCAAAGCTCTACTAAAGTCCAAAAATTAAATCAGTAGGGATACCCACATCTAGTAGAGTACTTATATTATTGTAAAAGATATCAGATTGGTGGTGCAGGAATACTTGGGAGTAAACCCATACTGATTTGAACCATAAATTCCTAATTTTTACAATCTTGATCTATTAGAACTTCATTAATTGTTCCATTAATTTACCAGCCACTGAGGTCAGGCTAACTGGACGATAATTTTGCACAGAACCTCTATTGCCTTTTTAAATATGGGAGCAACTATTGCTGAATGCCAATCATTTGGTACAATGCTTTCTTGTAAGGATTTATTGAAAATAATTGACAAAGGTATAGAAATATTTCTAGAGGTTTCGATCAGAAACCATGGATGAATACCGTCTGGGCCTGGACTAGTATTTTTTTTTAGTTTTTGATAGCCTGTATAATGTCAGTTGGATAAAATTTATGATAATCTGTGTGGTGAACTTTAAATGTACTAATAGGTGATTTTTGAGAAGACAGAACAAAGTACTTATTACAGAGATTCAAGGTTTCTATATCAGATAGAGAAGAGCCATTGGTTATAATGGGACCAATGGTCCTTGATACCACCTTTTACTATTTATATAGGAGAAAAGAGATTTGTGACAGTCTTTTGTGTGAGCTAGTTTAAATTCTAGCTTTTTTGCCAATTTAATAGAATGTTTTAATTTTTCACAGATACTCTATTTATGTAATAAGAGTAGCTTTAAATGGAACAAGAACTATTCTTAAGTTTCCTAAAAGTTTAATTTTACTTTAATCTGATTTTTAATTGTCTTGTTGAACCAAGGGAATTTTTCCTTTATTATTACATTTCCTCTTAGATGGAATATAGGTATTTTCAAATAATGTACAATGTTTTTAAAACAGTCCCAAGCTTGTTGTTTTGTACAACTAAGAAGATTAGATTCCCAGTTTATGTTTTGTAAGTATTCATTGATTTTAGAAAAATTTGCTTTGTTATAATTTTTTGTATAGTATAACTTCCTTTGTGTAGTTTTAAACTGTTGAATTTCAAAAGAATAGGCGAATGATCACTGGTCCCAAGTGGATCCCAAATTTGTAAATTGCTAATTTGTTGCTCTATGTTAGTAAATAATAGATCCAAAATATTAGGACCTTGAGTGGGTTCATTAACAAGCTGTTGTAATCAGTACTAACTACCACATCTATTAGTTCTTTCTCGGCATAGGACTGTCCAGAGAATGAGTCCCAGTTAATATGAGGAGGTTAAAGTCACCAAATATTACAGTATCTTGAGATTCTGAAAAATGTAATTTCTTTAAACATATCAGTTGTGTAATCTGAATTTGCAGATGGAGGTCGATAGATGTTACCAATAGTTATATAGGACTGCTCCTTCAATAAGATTTTAACCCATATACTTTCCAAAGGAAAGAGAACACACTTCAAAAGAAGGAATATCATTTCGTATGTACATACAAACTCCACCCTTGCTTATCTAATCTGTGTTTATGATATAACTTATAACCTGGAATCTCTCTGGACCAAATTGAGGATCCGTCCACCAAGTTTCAGTTACTCTCACCACACCTATATTTAAAGTTTTACATTTGGCTTCGAGTTCTGCTAATTTGAGTTGGTTTAAAGATCTTGCATTCAAAGCTAGGAATTTATATTTAGTTGTAATAATATTTTGGTAAGTATTCAGAGACTTGGGAATAGATCGTTTCTCCCCACTGTTTTTAGTTTAAACAATGATTTATGATTTTAGTGATACTTTCCCTATAAGTTACTACCCCTCGACTGAGATGTAAACCGTACCAGCAAAACAAGGAAGAATGATCTGAAAATGATTCCCAGTGGGTAATACAGGGTATATCCTGCTTAAAACACCACTTTCTCAGCCATTCATTTAAGGCTTTGATTTTCTGCGTCATGGTAGATGTTGCTCTCGGGACAGGTTCTATCGCCTCTTTCAGCAAAGTGCTGAAATTTCTACCTGGACCAGAAGATGATGTTCCGAAGTGCGGCGACCTTGGGGAGGGTGAGGTGGTTTCTGAAGAAACTCTATTGAGTGTCCTTCTGCGATTAGCTGGAGCACCCATGAATCCAATGTTATCCTCTCCCAGCCCGGAAGGTAGAGGAAAACCTCCCTCCTACTGGTTCCTCTGGGAGGCCCAGAGGTAGTGGGAGAGGGAAGGAGTCAGGTGGTGTGGGGCAGCGCCCGCAGCTGAAGCTCCGCTGCATTTTTGGGCGGGAGCTTGGCAGCTGGGGGCCCGACATTTAGTGGCCCTCTTTTCCTGTGGTCTCGCTTTGGGCCGATTCTGTCTACGAAGGGATGGCGCTGCAAAGGGATGGTACATAGAGTCAACAGACTTTAGTGCCGTTCCCTTCTCCTGCAGGTCGGTGATGATATCCTTGACATCACCCCGAACAGCACTGAACCCGGAAGGGCGCTTCCTGGATAGCGGACTGCACTGGGACCAACCCTGACTATCGGAGCCAAGCGTGATGCCGTAAACCTCGGAAGTTGAACTCCCCAGCAGTGTCCACTGCATCATAGGTCGCACAAAGAATGTGCCGACTGGCGAGCGATGCCAGAATGGACGAGGTCAGCCACTTCTGTTTGACCTGAGAGTCCGGAAGGGAGTAAAATTTTGAGTCCACCTCACTAAGAATTGCCTTCTGGTAATCCCCATGTGGCCAACATAGTTCAGGGCCCTAATACCCAGAGTGGAAGAAGCAAAAATCTTCTTGCCATACTGGTCCAGAAGGCGGGATTCCTTGTCAGGTGGAGATGAGCTAAGATGTTTGTGTTGAGCTGACCCGGCCATGAGCAGGCGCTAATCACCAACCAGTCAACATGAGGGTAGGAGTCTAAAAGTCAACACCCTCTGGAGCCTGGTATAGCCTGTTTGACTTCCTAGGAAGTGGGGCTAAGAGCCAGCAGTTGTTTCCGTATGGTGGTAATAAGGTCGGCATGAGGCTCGATCCAGTGTGGCACCAAAGTGTGAGCTGTCACGGGCAGATCCAGATGCTCAGCGAGTTTTTACACTGGGGTCTGGCTCCAAGGATTGCCACTTATGTACTTCCTGGATCTTCCGTAGCAACTCTGTGAAGGAAGGGGACTTGGAGGAGTCCTTGGCGAGAGCTTGGACGGAGGCGTGGCTCGTCGTCTTGCTTGGAACAACCATCGGAAGGATCCGAGGTGTCCGAGGAAGAAGAAGATGAGGAGAGGTGAGACTCCCTCTCCCGACAAGGGGAGAGCGGACCCATAGGAATCCCTTGAGAGCGTGTCCTGCCCTCTCTGGACCCAGATGGTTGAGCCCTGGTGTCCGAAGGTGGGGAGGAGTGTGTCATCATGGACGATATGGGAACTGGCACGGCACTGTTGTCAGAAGCGACTCTCCACCTCTCTGGTGGCGGAGCCTTGGCCTCAGCCCACCAGGAGGCCAGAGTCTCCTGCAAGTCCACTGGCGGCTGAGGGCAGTGGAGGAGGCGGGGATCTGGTATGGACTATGCAAAGGCGCGTATCCATAACCCGACAGTGGGAAGCCCGCGTCGGTATTGAGGAGCGGGTACTGCGGCGTTGGATACGTCAGCGCCAAGTACTGAGGTGCGGGATACTGCGGTCCCAGGTATGGTGGCATCGGATACGATGGGGCTGGGTACCGGGAGCTGGAGGAGCTGCCTGAGCAGGCGGCCCGGCAGGAGGCCCCCAGGCGGTTCTGGGCGGAAGACCGGAGACGGAGGGCTAACATTGGGGGCGACATCGGGGGTGGGATGTCGTCTGGTGTCAGCAATATCGGCGTTGGAGCTGGTGGCGAAGGCCGTGTTGGAGCTGGCGTCCAGGGAACCGGCGTCAGATCAGTTGGACCAGAAGGTGGACGGTCTGCGGAGGTGGACCAGAAACCTCAGCATCACCGGGGATGGGGAGAAATCCGTGGGATCAGGCTGAGGGGACTCAGGGTCCCGGTGGGCAGTGAAGGCTGCGGGGAGCTGGGAGCAGCGGACGTGGGGCGTCCGGCGTCAGCTCATCCGCTGTCGCGACAACGGATGAACTGATGTGCAGCTACGTGGGATCCGGGCGGGCGCCAGAGGGCCGGCGTCCGACTTAATGGACCCTTTGCGGAGACAGGCCATGATGGGAGGGGTGGCGGTCGGGGCGGAATGGGGCGCGCACCGCCCAAGGGTCGGGCGACTTCACGACCTTCTCCGCGGGCGTCAGAGGAGCCGACGACCGCTTATCGAGCCGCCACACCAGTAGGCCGCCAAAACCATGGCTTTACTGGGAGCGAGGCCTCCACAAACCAGGCCAGAGAACTAGCCTTGACCAGATAGGCAGACTGGCAGGTACCTCAGAATCCTCTAAAGGCGGCCGTGGTGGGTCTCCCGGGGAACGTTACATGTTTCACTGCGACTCCCGAGAAGACGTGGTGGAGAGGAGCCCTTCTCCGGTGCCTTTCCTTATCCTTTTCTTGCGATGGCCTTCAGAAGTCGGCGCCTGTCGAAGCTTTTCAGTTCTTTCTCCATGGAGCTCATTTTCTTTTCAAAATGTTGCTTCCAGGGTTTTGCTGCCGAGTTAAAGCTGAGGCAGTGCTGGCACCTCTCCACGGATGGTCAGGGCCTAGGCAAAAAGGCATAGGGAATGGCCGTCCTTGTCGCGAGGTGGGCCGCATGAGTCGCACTTGTTTTGTGCTCGGAGGGGTGTTGGGGATGACATACACCAATGGATACCTGATGATGGCTGAAAAAAAAATAGAAAATACTCGGTAAAACTACCGGCGAAGGAGCCTGACCGAGCAGGGAACTTTTCGCGAGGCGCTGACATAAACTAACAGTGGAAAGAACTGGAAGGCGGGCGAGGAACCGCCTTTATACCGGCGTCTGGACGCCTGTCACCTGACGTGGGGGGTGGTCCCTCGCCAGAGACTGCTAGCTAGAAATTTTTCCTGGGTCCTGCTGCTCGCCGGCGTCAGTCCTATATGTAATTACCTACTGCAAGAGCCATCTCAAGTAAGGTCTAGGGAAGAGGAAAAAACAATTCCAAAGGAAAAACTGAAGTCCGGAAAGGACCCAGTCTAGGACCGAAGGCCCTGTGGGATGGCTAGGCCAAAGCCAGCCTTCCGCCTAGAACAATGTCCAGACTACAATGTTTGGTAAAGGTATGGGCAGAACTCCAAGCAGCAGCAGCACAAATGTCAGCAGCGGAAATGTTCGAAGAAGGCCATGGAGGCAGCCATGCCCTAGTAGCATGACCTCTGATGGTACCGGCAGAGGTTTATCGTACTTCTGGTAACAGTATCAAATGCAGTTGCCTAACCATTTGGAAAGGCCCTGTTTAGAAACGGTTTGCCTTTGATCTCAGGGTGAAGGAGACAAACAGCCGTAGCAAGTGCTGAAATTCTTTGGTCCAATGGGTGTAGCACCGGAGAATCCAATGGACATCCATCTTATGGAGTGCCTCACCTCTATTAGAGAGGGCGGATAATACACGGAAGCTCTACTGACTGATTCAGCATGGCTTCTACACCACCTTGGAAGAAACCTCGGATGAGTTCGAGGACGCCTGGTCCTATGGAAAATCAAGTATGGCTCCATGCAGATTAGGCGTGAAGCTCCGAAATCCTTTGGGCTGAGTGATAGCCACAAGAAAAAGCACCTTCCAAGATAGGAGCGCAAATCATAGCTCATAGCCGGCCCGAAAGGAGGAAGGGTGAGCTTTTCAGTACAAAGTTCAAGTCCCAAGGTGGAGTTGGGCTGAGGATGGGGAGTTTCAGATAGAATCCCTTTCAGAAAGGTTTTGAGACTTCCAACTGAGCACGAGTTTACCATCCACTAGCTCATGAGTGCGCTGAGATAGGGACCTTTAAGGAACAGTAGGACACACGAGTCTAACAAGTGAAGGAGATATTCCATGACTTGTGGGGCCGAGAGCAGAGAAGGGGTTCAGTCCTTAGCAGTCACGAGAATGGAAAACCACTTCCACTTCATGGCGTAAGTGGAGCGGGTAGATGGTTTCCTAGCCTCGATGAGGACTTGGGCAACCCTGGAGAAACCCTGAAGCATGATATCACTATGTCTGCAGGAACCAGGCATGGAGATGCAGGGTCCTGAGCCCTGGGTGTACCAGCCGACCTTGGTCCTGGGTCAGGAGGTCGTGAGTCATTGGAAGTGGAACTGGTGGTTCCTGGGAAAGCTGTTGTAGTGCGGAACCAGATCTGAGTGATGAGGATCATCTTTGCCCTCTCCACCTGGAGTTTGAGGAGAACCTCTGCAGGAATTGGAAGCAGAGGAAAGCGTACAGAATTTCCCTGTCCAGGATAGAGGCAGCGTCGCTCCAACAAGCACCTGGCTCTGGAGCAGCGAGAGCAAAACTTGAAGCGAAGTATTGGGAAGTGAAAAAGTCGATTTCGGACGCCCACAACTTTGGAAGATGGATTCCGCCACTTCCTGATGTAGTTCCCACTTGTGAGTGGGTCCAAGCCCTGCTGAGACTGTCTGCCAGGACCTGGAGCGTGCCACGGCCAATAGGACCAAATGGTGCTGGATTGCCCAATTCCACACCAGCGTCGCCTCCCTGCAAAGAGTGCGACCGGGTTCCTCCTTGTTTGTTGATAAACTACTGACATATTGTCCATTTGGATTAGCAGTGATCCTTTTGGAAGGAGGGTCTGAAAAGGCCTGTAATGCATACAGGACTGTCCTCAAATCAGAACATTGATGTGAAGAAGTCTCCAAGCTGGACCATAGTCCCTGAGCTTGGTGTTCCCCAAGATGAGCTCCCACCCCATATTCAAAGCATCCGTGGTGAGGGTGGCTACCGGTGCAGGGTTCCAAAGGGTAGCCCCAAAGAAAGATTAGAGAATCCTTCCACCATTATAAGTTTTCTGAACTGCTGAGGAGACATGGACGGATGGTCCAGGTCATCAGGATCTGATCCCATTGCACCCGCAAGGACGGCTGAGTAATCCTCATGTGGAGCCTTGCAAAGGAATGGTAGTTATGGAGGTAGCCATCAGGCCCACAAGGCGAAGGACTTCCGGGCAGGATGGTCCTGAGGAAGCCACTGGAGGCCTGACAGACAAGGGTCTCCATTCTGTCTGGAGGAGGAAGAAAGCTCTGCACTGGACCGTATCCAGGACTGCCCCAATAAACTGAAGACTCTGGGCAGGGATGAGGATGACTTGGGAAAATTGACCGTGATCCTAGTCTACTGAAAGGTCCAGGGTAAGGACAGAGCCCCCAGCAAGGAATCCCTGGATGGGGCTGAAATCAACCAGTCATCCAGGTGAGGAAGCAATACCCCTGTGGTGCAGGAATGCCTGACCACCGCCAGGCACTTGGTAAAAACAGTGGTGCCAAAGACAGGCCAAAGGGGCGCCCGGAACTGGAAGTGTTCCCCTTGGAATAAAAAAAATGCAGGAATCGGTGGTGGCTGGGAAAATAGGAATGTGCAGTTAAGCATCCTGCATATCAAGGGCACAAAGCCAGTGGTTCTCCATGAGGAGAGGAGGAGGCTCTGGGCGTCAGCATTCGAAATTTGTTGCACTCGACAAACTGATTGCTTGACTTAGGTCGGTATGGGCCTGAAGTCCCCAGTTTTCTTTGGAACCAGGAAAAATGGGAATAAAATCCGTTCCCTTTGCCGAAGGGGAGCGCTCGATTGCTTCTTTGAGCAGAGCGAGTTACCTCCTCGCAAAGCGAGGAGGCCTGATCCTGAGAATAAGAGGACTTGGTGGGCTGAATTTCTGGAGAAATCTCCAGAAACTCTATGGTGTCTGGCGGACACTAGTTGCAGGACCCATTATCGGAGGTGATGGCCACCACTCCAGTGTGTGGGGCGAACCTCCCCACCTGCTCCCGTCGCAAGACTGAGGAGGCAGTGGCCGGGGAGTCAAGAATGGCAGGGCGTTCAGGGAGGCCTCCTGAGCGTCTCTGATTTGGAGGCAGGTGGGGTGGCTGTACCGTGGCCTTTTGCTTCCCTGGCGGCGCACCCAAGCATTCTCTCTCTGCCTCCAGGTCCTTTTCGAAAGGGCTGCTGTTGTTGAGAGCCTGATCGGTACATAGACCTTATAAACCTAAGTGCAACACCCTTGTCCTGTGGGTCTGTGATAATATCTTTGGTGTCCCCACCAAAAGGACTGAGCCCCTGAAGAGGTCCTGAATCCCAACTGGACCTCATTGGCGAGGCCAGAAAGGTGAAGCCAGGAATGCCATCTAAGGGCAACAGCAGTTGCTGAGAGTGCAGGCCACCGAGTCGCGAGTCATAAGTGGCGTGTAAAACATGCCTATGAGAAACCTTGGAGAGGTGGAGATCCTTGGCAAGGTCCTCCTTTAGAGCGAGGAATCCATGGACTGGACTCCTGTTTCCAGCCTGGCCAGGGTTGCTTTCTGATGGGACATCATGTGGGCCATGTAACCGAGGACCGGAGGGTGCACGTGGCGAGGAATATATCTTCTAGGAGCATGGATATGTTGTTCACCCACATTGTCTGGCATTGTCCCTTTCCCTTTAAATCTTGCGGAAGTCTTCAAGCGGCTCCTCCCACCACCTGGGTGGTAAATACCTCGGCTCCGTCCCATGGCCTTGGTCTTCCTTTCCACTGGAAGATACAGGTTCCCTCGTGCTTTTGCAGCGATTGAGGCCCTGGAGTCTAAAGCAGTTTTCACCGCATCTTCTCGCTTTGAAACTCTTAAGAGTATCGACTCGGATCGAACTTTTCGGACATGGATGACAAGTCGTCCCCGGGTTTCGCCGGTGTCCTTGTGGACAAAATATCGCGCACCGACCCCACCTCTCGTGCGTTATTGCCTCGGTACCGTGCACGATACCTCACAATGCACTATTTGCTCTGCCTTCCATCCCACCGTTCTGGAGGACCGTCAGGCGCACCTGAAGCTGGGAAACCGAACCATGAATCCACCAGTGAAATCTAAGGAGGCCAGGTGGGTGGTTTCCGCAGCTGCAGGGATCACCGAGCAGCTCAAGCAGATGGCGGCCTGAGGAAGAAGCTGCCCAAGCTTGACCAACAGAAGCTTCTTAGTGCCGCTCAACTTGGGCTCCACCTTCACAGGATACTTGGGAGTTGTGCCAGTCTCTCCCTACTAAGGGTGGCGCCCTCGCTCCTTACCTCCCGATCAAGAAAGGATCAAAACCGTCTTCTTCTAGCCAAAGAAGGCGCTCCTGGGACTGGGAGGCGGTCCGACTTCCAGGAGCAAAGGGGTCTCAACTACTGTCGAGATCGCCTCCTCGGCTGCGGTTTTCAGACCTTCCGTCTGGACAAGGCACTGAAGTCGGGACACGGCTGAACCGGCCAAGATTTCTCTCGATCGATCGAGCCGTTGTCGCCGATGCCTGTCGGCGACTCTCTGGAAAGAACGCCTATTCTCTCTTTCCCCAATGGGGAAACCACGCATGAGCTGTCGATCGAGAAAGGGCGGATCCTCGGTTTTCACGAGTCTGGCGTCCCCTGACCCGACAGAGCCGGCGCCGTTGGTCTCGATCGAGGAGTAAGTCCTCTTGGTCGGTAGATCCAAGAAGGGACACAAACACTCCCGGAAGAGCGCCGCCACCGTTCCTCATCCTCCTCTGATGAGGAGAGGCGGCGGAAACTCTGTCGATGCTATGAGGATCTTATGTGGCAGCAGCTTCTGCTAACAGGCCAGAAGCCGACTACCGCCGGTTCCGGCTATCCTTGGCCTCAGCCTCTTGACCGACACTGACTTCTTGACTTCAAGGCTCCGGTCCTTGGGGCCCCGTGTGCCTTCCGGCTCGGCCGGATACAGGCTCCCACCAATTTGGTGGAACCTCCACCTAAACTGCCCCTGGAGGAGTTCCTCTAAGGGGACTGATAGTCTTGGTCTTCCTCACAGACTGTCGATTACGGTCACCCCTGATCGCCCTAGGCATATCGAGGGAGATTTAGGTGGGAAGCCTTTGTAACTGGACTCCTCCGATTCGGATAATACCGGCCTTCATTCTCATGATGAGCTGTCGGTGTCAGGCTTGGAGGAAGGGCCTTCTTCCTTCAGGGTATCCTTGACTCATTTCAGAGTCCACAGGAATGCCTCTGCAGCCTATTCAGAAGAAGGCAGAATATCTCCTCGGATATTCTGAAGAGATACCCGATGGAGGCCTTTCCAGTGGCGAAGCCATAGTTAGCCGGTTCTGGAACTCTGGCAGCGTCCAGCCTCTACCCGGCTCCATCCGCCCACAAGCACGCAGTGCCCACAGGGTCCTTGAGCAGGGTCTGACACACCCCTCGGCGGAAAGCCTTGTGACTGCCTCAGTATTCAGGCGAACGGGCAGCTCTCAGGATACTGACCGCCCTCCGGACAAGGAGTCCAAACTTATGGACCACTCGGCCAGGAAGGTCTGGCGGCATCATCCAGGGCCTTCGTCAGGCAAGCTCAGCAGTGATCATGGCACACTTCTCTCATGCCCTTTTGGGGTCGTTGGATGAAGTTCTTCCTCACCTCCCAGCAGACATGCAGACCACGATCAAGCAGGTCCAGGACCAGGGCCGGGCTGTTGCCAAACAACAGCTCCAGACAGCTCTGGACACTGGTGATTCCTGTGCCCGTTCACTAGCGGCAGCGGTAGCCTCTCGCCGCGGGGCTTGGCTGAGGTTATCCTCCTTTCCGTGGATACTCAGCACAAGCTAGCTGGCGTGCCCTTCCTCGGCACCGACCTCTTGGTCCAGGAGTGGCAGGTCATCTCCAGCGCATTGAGCAGTCTAATGCCACCTTAGATGCCACCTCTGCTAAGGGTTCTTCAGGAAAGAACCAGCAGAAGCGCAAGAAGAAGCCCTTTTGGCATTCTTCCCCTGCGGTCAGACAGCCCTCCTTCCAGGAGGGCAACAACAGCAACAGGCTCAAGCTTGGCGCCCTAGGCCCAAGCAAGGTCCCCAACAGCCCGCAAAGGAGGCCAAGGTGCTGGTCAGGTGCCTCCTCTCCTCTAAGCCTGCACAGTGATGGGTGGGGCTGGCCTCCCCGCACCCGTCACGCCATCTCTGGGTCCTCCGTGGGGGCGGCTCCGCACTTCCTTTCCGCCTGGTCTGGTATCACTTCGGACAGGTGAGTTCTGGAAGTGGTCGGGCAGGTCTGCCCCTAGAGTTCGAGCAGTACCCTCCCAGCCGAGCCCGTGCCCACGGGAGAAAGATCTCAGTTGGCACCCAGTCTGCCCTTGGGACGACATTGCCTACTCCTCCTCAAGGAGGCAGTGGCCTCGTGCGGATCCTCCTTCATCCCAGGCTTCATCTCCAGGTATTTCCTGGTGCTCAAGCGGATGGGGGTTGGCGCCCATTCTAGATCTCCACGACCTGAATCGGTATCTGGTCTCGCACCTTCTGGATGGTAACTCTAGACCAGATCATACCATCCTGGAGTGAAACATGTGGTTCTGTACACTGGATCTTCAGGGCGCTTTTACCCGTCCCAATCCGTCCGTCCCACCAGCGGTTTCTCCTTCAGGGTCGAGGGACCCTGTACGAGTTCAAAGCCATGCCGTTCGGCCTGTCGCCGGCCCCAAGGATCTTCACCAAATGCATCGCCGTGGTGGCAGCCATCTGACATCAGGGGTTCGTATTTACCCCTATCTGAGCGACTGGCTCCTGGCGGTTTCCTCCCTTCAGGAGGTGGAGGTCAGGGACCTGACCCTCCGAACCTGCTCTCACGTGGGCCTTCTGATCATGAGGCCAAATCGGAACTCGTACCTTCTCAGGTGATGGGCTTCATCGGGGCAGAGTTAGACTCTTGTCACGCCAAGCTCGGCTCGGTGGACAGGGCAGAGGTTCTCTCCTCCTTTGCCCAGTCATTTCTGGTTGAGCACCTGCACCCTGCTAGAACTTCCTGCACCTCTTGGGTTACATGGCGTGCACCTCAGTGGTCCGCTGAGCCAGACTGCACATGTGCCCCCTTCAATGGGAGCTGGCTGCCCAGTGGTCTCAGCATCAGGGTCTCTTGACCAGCTGATCACAGTCACCCAGAGGATGTGGGCGCTCTCCAATGGTGGACTGTCTAAGTCACTTGCAGGAAGGGGTTCCATTTGTCACTTGAGCCGATGGTGGAGTCCTTACGACTGGCGCCTCTCTCACGGGCTGGGAGCCCACATAGGGGACAACAGAGCCCAAGGGTTCTGGACCCACGAGGAGTCGATGCCACATCAACCTGTTGGAGCTCAGAGCAGTCAGACTGGCACTGTCAGCTTCGCTCCTCAGCTCCGGGTCAAGTGGTTCAAGTCCAGGCGGACAATACCACAACCATGTACTACCTCAACAAACAGAGGCAGCGCACTCCCGTCTGCTGTGCAGGGCGCTCGGATCTGGACCGTCGTCAGCCAGCTGGAGGTGGATCTCCTAGCCATCCAGGTGGCAGGAGTCGCTGAACCAACTGGCGGATGCTCTCAGCCGCATAGGCCAGACATCCCACGTGGTCTCTCCATCCAGAGGTAGCTTACGACCTGTTCTCCCACTGGGGCAAACCGTTGGTGGACCTGTTTGCCTCCAGGAGAACACCAAGCTGAGCTGTACCATGCCCACCCCTCAGCAGGGCTCGCTGCAGGGGATACCTTCGAGGCCATGGACCCCAGGCCTCTTTACGCCTTCCCTCTATTTCCCTTGATCCACAAGGTGTTACTCAAGGCGAGGAGGGACAAGGCGAAGGTGATTCAGTAGCCCCAGATTGGCCATGCACCTCTGGTATCCAGATCTCCTCAGCCTCAGCTGCAGGGCCCCGGAGTGGCTATGTACACACCCGGACCTGATATCACTGAACCAGGGGAAGGTCTTTCACTCGGACCTTCAATCCCTGCACCTCACAGTCTGGTTCCTGAGCAGCTAGAGTTCCAGGCTTTGGGTCTTTCTGAGGATGTTTACACCATGGTGGAAGCATCTAGAAAGGAATCGACCAGGAAATGTTATGCCTTCAAATGGAAAAGATTTTCCATTTGGTGTCAGGAAAAAGCCTGCACCTCTATCCTGCTCTGTGGCTAACATTCTAGACTACCTTTGGTCTCTCTCCAAAGGGGTCTTGATCATCGACCCTTAGGGTGCACCCCGCAGCCATCTCTGCTTACGAGGCGCAGGCCAGTCAGCGGCGTTGGCTCAGGAGGCGGTCGGGCGCTTTTCAAGGCCTGGATCACATATCCCCTCCGATGCGTGAACCTCCACCTCCGTGGGATCTTTTGCTGGTTTGGCAAAGCTCATGGGCAAGCCATTCGAACCCATGCAGTGTGAGCTCTCGCACTTGTCATGGAAGACTGCCTTCCTGGTGGCTATCCGTCAGCCAGAAGGACAGGAGCTCCAGGTGCTTTCGGTGGACTCCCCTTATCTGGTCTTTCAAGGGGACAAAGTTGTCCTGCGCCCCACCCGAAATTCCTTCCGAAGGTGGTGTCAGAGTTTGACCTCAACCAGGTGTTGACTCTGCGGTATATTACCTAACTACACCTCAGATGCCAGTACAGCCTCCATACTCTGGACCTCAGGCGTGCTCTCTCCTACTATAAGGAGAGGGCAGGCGGAAATTCATGGAGAGGTTCACCAGCTGTTTGTCACCCTACGCTGAAGCCGCTTCTGGCAGACCTGCAGCTAAGCGGACTATTGCAAGATGGATTACATCATGCATAAGTCTGTATTATGAATTGGCGGGCAGGAGGCCTCCCAAGGGATAAGAGCTCATTCTACCCGCCATACTGCTGTTTCGGTGGCGCTTCCAGGGACATCCCTATCCAGGAAATCTGTCGGGCTGCTATCTGGAAGTCAGCGAACACCTTCATCACCCATTACCACATCGACCTTGAGTCACGGCGTGATGCTGGTTTTGGGGCCTCGGTTCTCAATCTCTGTTTCCTAAGTAGGGGTGTGCCTTGCCTCCCTCCTCCGGAGAACTGCTAGTCTGCCAGACAGTGTGGATGAACAACATATCCACACTCCTAGAAGAACAGGTTACTCACCTGTAACAGTAGTTCTAAGGTAGTATATGTTGTTCATCCTACCACCCGACCTCCCGGCTTTAGGCGCACAACCTGGCTTCCAGCGGGCTAGATCTGGCGTCATGTGGCGAGCCCAGGTATTTACCACCGGGTGGGTGGGAGGAGCCAGCTTGAAGACTTCTGGCAAGATTTAAAGGGAAGCGGACAATGCCAGACAGTGCGGATGAACAACATATACCACTCCTAGGACTACTGTTACAGGTGAGTAACCTGTTCTTTTCCCAGCACTGATCCATCTGCCTCGGCTCTTTGTCCAGAGGAGTAGTGCTCATGTGCTTAGGCGCTGAAGAGCGATCATGAGCCGCCAAGATGACCACAGAGTCAGCCTTGGGATGGGCCTTTAAGAATGGAGCATTCTTGGCACCCAGTAGATTCTGTCCACCCACTTGGGGACAGCCAGGATAGGATGAGGCAGCTGCCAGATGGTAGTGGTGAGGTTTTGATGGGGGGCCATCCAAGGAGGAATGGGGATGGGAGAGAGAGACTCTAAGTCTAGGTGTTCCATAAGCCTCTGTCTCATGGGGTCCTGTTCCTCCGACTCCCAGACAAAATAGTCCTTCATGGCCCTCAAGAGGTCAGAGAAGGCAGGGTCTTCTGGTGGAGACTTTGGCGAGACCTTGCCCCTCGTGTCCTCAGGGACCTCCTCAGAGGACTCTTCCCCCGAACTGTCATCGTCATCATCGTCCGCCTCCTTGACAGGGCGGCATCTGTATCGGAAGGAAACATCCTGTCGAGTCTTCCCAAGATGTGGACAGTGGCTATAGGCCGAACTGCTCGGGGAAGGGACCTAGGGAGACCGTGGTTGTAGGAGCCTAGTCTCCAGGTCGAGACCAACTCCGACTGAGCCCCTGCCACCAAGACTGTATTAAGGTCTTGAAATCTGGGGTAACCAGAGGAGGAGGAGGGGGAGGTGGAGTAGGCAGAGGCTGAGGAGAGGAATAACCAGTGGTGAATAGTAGCCCTGGAATCCCGTATAATGGGAACAGGGATTAAATCCAGGGTAGAACTGTCCCAAGTGACTCCAGTCAGTGGGATCCCCGGAAGTGGTTCCAGGATACCCAAACAGGTAATGTGGGACAGTTAGGGTGAATATAAATCCCGTCATCAGATCAGGTGTCGGGGAACCCCGTCGGACCCACCGTTGTATATATAGGATGAGGTCGGTGTTGGGACAGCCCACATCAGGGGACCGATGTCGAACCGGCACCACCCAATCTGGCACCAGAAAGGGATCTGGCGTCGGAGGGGCGGCATCGGAACCAGATGAAGGGGCCCTGGCGTCGGGGCCAAGGCAAGGTCGATCAGCGGTCCCGGCTGCGGGTCTGTCGTCGGGATAACTGGCGTCGGAGGGGCATCGGAAGCCCGCGGAAGGTGGAGGGGCCTCCACAGTGAACCTGTAGGCCATGGAGGAGCCTCCTTCTCTTTGACCCCAGAAGAGGAAAGCGGGCGGACAACGACAGGGTCAATGGGCTCTCCACTGCCCTCGTCGGACGTACCCGCTGAAGAATTAGGGCATGGGTGAAGCAGGATGAGGAGGGAGAGGGCTTTCTCCCTCTGACGGGTGAGGCCCTAACAGGGGAACCCCGAGCCCGCGGCGTTGTCAGAAGTGGCTGACTTTGCGGGCGGGTCGGGCGGTTAGGGGGAGGAGCCCTGGCCGACTTATCAACCGGAGCTAGGCGACTGCCCCCAGCTGGGGGAGCTGACTTACTGGTAGCGCGTGGTCCCTGGAGGAGCTGGAGCCAACTTAACTGCCTGGGCGGCGCGGTTGGAGGAGGCCGATGGCCAACTTATCCGCTGAAGTTTTGTCCGACTTACCGTCCGGTTTTCTGGGCGGCAACTGGGCCCTTGCTCCTTCGAGGCCTGGCATCATCAGCGGAGAGAGCCTGCTCCCTAGACTTCTCCTTGTGCTTTTTGAGGAGAAGATTTTCAGATGAATCCCAGCGACGATCCATTTTCTTCCCTAAAGAAGCCAAGCAGGCTTTTAGTAAGTGGGCTTCAAAGCCTGCTGTCTCCACTTTTGTGGCCTGGTTAAGGACTGACACTCAGGGCAGGAGGAGACTGGATGGTCCGGGCCTAGACAGAGAACGCACTGGGAATGACCGTCTTTGTGTGGTGTCTGTGTGCCACAGGATGAGCACTTCTTCTTGGGTGAAGACATAAGGAAGAACATGAACTGAAGGAAAAATAGCAGCGAGGATAAAAATAGCGCAGTCGAACTTTCTCGACGATCGCTAACTGGAAGTGCAATGCGACTGACACGAGCTGACGGCAGGAAAAACTGGAGGCGGGCGGACCGCCCACTATATACTGATCACGCTGACATCAGTCATGTGACATCGGGTGGGTGGTCCCCATCAGGTATTGCTAGAAAAGTCTGCCGTGCAGCCCGCCAGGTGGCGCCAGTTCTGTATGTGATGACCTACTGAAGGAACCCTCCCGAAGTAAGAGCTTAGGATTTGTCCTCAAGGATAACCTGTCCTTGTGAAAAACTAAATAAGGTTCTTTGCACATCAGTGCATGGAGCTCAATCCTCCTCGCTGATGTGACTGTAACTAAAAATAGCGCCTTCCAAGAGAGAATGTGCAGCTCGCAATCTGCAGCTAGTTTAAAGGGAGGTAATGTCAGTTGCTCTAAAACAAAAAGGAGGTCCCTAGGAGGGCGGTTCCTTAACTGGTGGCTTAAGGTGGAGGATGTCATGCAGAAAGGTACAGGAAACCTCTAGCTGTGCTAGTGATTTCTGTCGATCGGTGCATATTAGCTGAAATAGCACAGAGGTGCACCTTTGGATGAGTCATAAGCCCTGCTTGTGACAAGGAAAGGAGGTAATCCAGGATAGATTTCTCCAAACAAAGGAGGGATCTAGGCCCTTGGTAGAAGCCAAAGGCAAAACCTGCACCACTTCATGGCATAGGTCGCCAAGGTTGAAGGCTTCCTTGCCGCCACTAGGACATCTGCCACCTCATCCGATACTCCATGTCGGAATATGGCTACGCCCTTAGGAGCCAGGTATGCAGGTTCAGAGACTTGAGGTTCAGGTGAACCAAAGACCCTCCTTCCTGGGACAGCAGGTGTAAGTGACTGAAGAGTAATTGGGCAGTCGTATGCCAATTGATGAAGGAGAGGAAACCAAATCTGTCTGGGCCAGAATGGTGCCACCAGAATCATATTCACCCCTTCAGCCTGCAACTTGAGCAGGACCGCTGGATCAAAGGGAAGTGAGGAAGGCATAGAAAAACCTGCCTGTCCAAGAGCAGGACAACGCATCTCGCCAGAAAACACCAGGCCCTGGATCTGTCGAGGCAGAAATTGGGCAGTTTCGTTGTCTAGATCTGGTGTTCCCCATCTGATGAATAATGTTTCTGTCACTGACTGGGCGTTCCCATTCGTGGGCGCTGGATCGAGACCTACTCAAGAGATCCGCCCAGCCCATTGCAGACCCGAACATGTACCGAGACAGTGTGATGCCGTTACACTGTGTAGTCCCATATCCTCATGGCCTCTGGCAAAGCTAGTAGGAGTGAATGCCCTCGTTTGTTGATGTAGAACACCACTGATGTGTTGTCCATTTGAATCAGTAAGTGTCCTGGGAAATTTCAGATCATAATGCTTGGAGTCGCAAAGAACCACCCTCATTTCAAGGATGCTGATATGGAGGTGCACCTCCGACGGGGATCACAGACCTTGTGTCCTTTTGTCGTTAAGGTGCGCACCCCAACCGGACCTGATCCGTCCATGGTGAGGATCAGATTGTGGGCAGGTGGTGAAAAGGGACCCCTACTGTGAGGTGTTGGGACCAACCACCATTTGAGGGCTGTGAGGACTGAATTGGGGACGAAACTGGTTAATCCAGATTATTTTTTTTTTTTAGAATTTATTTTCCTCCGGTCACGGCCCGTGGAAACTCTCTCGGGCATCCTAGTCCGTGTCCTGCCGCCTGATGCTCCCCGATCTGTGCCTCTCTCTTCCCCTCCCGCAGCCAGCACCCCGGTTTACCCACCCAGGGTGGGTCGCCCTCCTCTTGGCGCTCTTTTAAGTCAGAATCTGGCTGTAGGGTAGGGCTCGTGTTGGAGGAACTGAAAGGCCAGTCGGGGTTGGCCCGTAAAGGGCATGGGGACAGGTGCGTCGCCTGTCCATGGTGCCAGTGTTTCCTTTTTCTATGTGCTAACCGGCCCCTCCTTGCGTGGTGCATGTCGACGCTTCGCGACGGCAACCCTGCCAGCGCCGACCACGCTAGTTACATGCTTGCTTGGCATGCTGCAGTGCCCCTGGTCTCCACTGGGGCCGCTGGCACACCAGAGCATCCCGCCCTCCTTCCCCAGGAAGGAGAGCACCCTAGGGCACTCATTCTCAACCCTTCCCCTGCCGACTCCTCGGCACCCGAAGTTCGCCTCCTGAACCCGGTCGCCGGGCGCAGCACGAGGTGTGGCATCCAGCGCCCTCAACCCTCAGCACCACCGGCCCGGCTCTATCCAGATGATTTTGACGCTGATCTCACTGGACTCTGAGGGTCCACTGGGTCACCCTCATGTGAAGACTCTTCCTCAAAACCAGTGGTGGAGGTCCCTGCTGAGCAAAGCCCCGAAGGGGCACCTACTGAAGCAGGGTCCTCCTCCCCTCTGCTGAAGGACCTGAGCAGCACCGGGAGCGGTGACTGCCTGGGACCTACCAGAAGAGGATCTCTTCTCGGACCTCTGAAGGATTCACCACAGAAGACTCCAGACCACCCCTAGCCGTGGAGCCATCTGGGCTAACCAGCTCTGGGGAGTCCAGGAGAGGAATACTGGACCGTCTAGCCCTGCGGCCTACAGGAAGTTCAGAGCCAGGATTCTAGCTGCTGGTCTGTGTCCTCACCTGAGTCGTCTCCCTCTGAGGAGGGGTCGACAAGGGAAGACTTCAAACCAGCTGCAGCAGGAACCTGCCCCAAGGTGGCACCAGGCCTGGTACTGTCGTAGGCCGCGACGAGCAACATGTCCGCCAGTCATCAGATCCCTCTGGCGGTAATCGGTTCCGGGCCACACTGCGAGCAGTGTCGCCCAAGTACCCGACACCGCGCGCGCCGAGATCCGGCGCAGAGCACCGCGAACGCACCCGCCACACGAGTCCCTGGCACTGCAATGGCGCTGAGGCCAGCGAACCACCGATGGCACTGCCCAAGTCCCCAGCACCACGGAACGGTGGCGAGGCCCAGAGCGGCACTGCCAACGCACCACCCGAATCACCGGCACTGCGAGCGGCACGGGGCCCAGCAGCGGCACCGCTGGCGGCGCCACCGGAGTCCCCAGCACCGCGAATGGCGCCGGGCCCAGGCGCGCCTGCCGCCCGCCCGCCAGACCCACGGCACCACGGCCCAGACGACACGCCGTGGCACCACAGAGCCCCTGGCTCCACGAGCAGCGCCAGGCCCAGAGCAGCACCGCTACGGCCCCGACCAGTGGCTGGCGCCGTGAGAAAAGACAGAGCGAGGGCCCGGCGCGGGCCCCACAGCCAGGGCCGTGACACTGGGGAGCTTGCACCTCCGAGGAGGTGACTGCGCGGGACAGCGCCAACAGCGCGACCCGGGTGGGATCATGCCATTCCTCCGGTGCCAAGAAGAAACCTCCTCCTCGGCAAGGCTGGAAGTGGAGGAGGTTTCCTCCTCGCCGGCCGTATAGACCCGGAGGGGACCTGGAAGAAAGGACGAGAGATCTGGCCTGGGAAGCCCTAAGACAGCGTCGTCCTCTGAAAGTCGGTGGAGCTCGCGACTCACAACGCGCGGACTTCTAAAACACGGCGTCCATGGAGAAGCAGGTGTTGCAATGGTCCATATCATGGTAGGGTCCCAGGCACCGAGACAAACATCATGACGGTCCATGACAGAAAACTGCTGGCCATAGGGGCACCGATGCATAGAGCACAGCCACTGTAGACTTACTCTTTGCCCCGAACCAGACATGATGCTAAATAATCAAGCAAAACACAAAAAGGCTCGGGCGTGGGCGAAAGAAAAATAATAATGGAAAGGTCTTGCAGTCGGCGGCGTCGAGAAATACCGGGATGAAGGGCGTGAAATAAACTTCAAAAGCAGCCTATAGCGCGGTTAACTCACCAAACTCGCGCGCAGCAGATGCAGCCTCGATGGCGGGAGAAACAGAACTGGATGGAAGAGGAGTCTGCGGCACCTAACGGCCGCCTGCGTGCTCTACGCAAAGCGTCCACTAGGGGTGGCACACTGCCGACCTCAAAAAAAAAGCTCCCGTGGCGGGTGCGCACCTCTGCTATCACCCAACAGTAATGAATGGTGAAGATTGACAAGGGAAGATCTTGTGTCCCCACATTGGAGCCTGTTTGAAAAGATTTAACAGTTCCTCCTTCTTGTCTCCAATGGGAAGGTCTTTTACGAAGTCCTGACCTTGGTCCCACAAGGCATTCTGAAACTGAACCATATGGGTCATGTAGTTGAGTGACTGTATGGAACAGGTTGCACTGAGAATACATCTTTCTCCCCATAGAGTCTAACTGCTTTGACTCCACGGTCTGGGGGCTGCGTGCTGAGAAGTTGGGGCCTTTGGGATCTATCATGAGTGGCTGTGATGACTAAGGAGTCCATCACCGGCTGTTCCCCAAATAAGGGTCCTCTATGGGTGCCCTATATAGGCGATCCGCTTTCTTGGGGACCACAGGTAGAAGCAGGGCACTTCCAAGCGGTCTTCATGGCGTCCTGAAAGGTGTCCACCAATGGTGGGACCACTACAGGTTTTAGGTCTTTCGGCCTCAAATACCTCACTAGGCATTGCCTCTCTGGGTCCAGGTCCTCAGTGTCCCAGCCCATATTCTCCTGGATATGTCTCATTATATCCATGAATGATGGAACATCTGGGGTGATCTTGGAAGATCCGAGGGTTTGCGAAGGGACACTGAAAAGTGAAGGCGACCTGGAAGTATCAGAGGTATAGGGCGAGACTCCTTCGCTGGACATCCTAAGAATAAACAATACGTAATCAGGCATGCCTTCTGATACAGATGCCTGCTGCAGCAGAGTGGGAGGCAGTATCACAGGCGTCACAGCTGCTTTGAGTTAGGACAGTTAGATTCAATACCATGAGCAGCAGCCTGCAGAATCTTCTGTTTAATTTAAGGGTCTGGCAGGGACTCTGCCAAAGACTTAAATGAGTGCCAAGGGTATACTCGTTCTGGAAAAATGTCCCTGGTCTAGCAATCTGCAAATGTCTGTCTGCCCATAGTGTTACTCTTGCACAACTCCTTGTTAACAGGGTGCTGAGCCTCCTGGGGAAAGAATGGCTTTGTCACTCTCAGCGAGAATAACAATGGCATTAGCTATAGGCTAAGAAACATACAATGGACTATCCTTAGGGCAGTCTGTTTCCTGTCTATCTGCTTGCAGACAGAAGGGACAGAGGCAGGTTTATTCTAGACAGAATCTGGCGAGATCTCAAATGCGGACAGAATAGGAAGAACTAAACTGACTGGCACGGTAGCAACATTTAATCAATGCAGACAGAGATGCTGACCTGAGTCAGTGGCTGAATGCTCAAAATCAAGTGCAGAATGCATATTCCTGAGCAAAGCCTGGAAAGTTAGATCCTCCTGTGAAACAGAAGAAGGCCGGGTCCAATGCATCCAGGCTATAGCAACAGTCTTCATTGCCACCCTCAGATGAGGTCAGGGTCAGACTTGTCTCGCTCCACTTCCTCCCTGGAGGAGGGGTCGTAGAAGGGCATAGATCATAAGCCCTCCAATACAGAATGCAGGCTTTGCAGCACTGGTGACACTGGCCCCAATTTACAAGGGGCTGGCACCAACAGCAGTGCGTAACCAGAACTGAATCTGGCACTGGGATGGCCCCAGCACTGAGGTAGTGCCAAGACCCGTGAAGGGAAAAATCCCAAAGGCCTAAACTTGGTGCCGACTCTTTTCCTCCTAGCACAACACCACCCATCATCACAACCCTTCCCTGATGGGGAAGTGGACCAGACATGGCCCTGCTGCGGAGCAATTTGCATGAAAGAGCTCCCTACCATCATCATCCACGGCCGTCGACCGCTGACTCGGTAGGTCTATGAAGACTTAGAAAAATGTGTTTTCAAACGCGAATTGACACAAAATAACAAACTCTAGCGTTAAACACTAAAACTGAGAACAAATGCTGTTGTCATACAGGCGTGAAGTTCTGACTCCCGTGAAGCGATATGTGTCACTGATGCACACTCAAATGCAGGCTAAAGTAACTGAGGCAATTGAGGGCTAGTGCCGAGTAAGCCATGCAGTGTGAGCCAGTCTCATGGTGCTGTGCATGCCGCAGCTTATCTTGGTGCCAGGCGTGATGTAAAGTTCTGGCTCCTGCAGGGTCCTAGTGCCTCTGTCTCAGACATATTAGTGTGAATCAATGGTGAAGACTGATTCCTGGAAGATCTCTAGCTGCACAGGAACCAGGCCATGAGGTGCAGGTATTGCAGGTCCATGTGCAGGACCGTCCCTGAAGTCTGATCAGCAGATCCAAGTGGAGAAGCAGTCACCACAGAGGCCTGCTGCTGAGGCCGAAGAGATCCGGATAGTAGAACTATCTTGGCCAGTCTGGAGCTATCAGGATCATCTGCGCCTTGTACTTCCAGGCCTTGACCACTATCTTGTGGATCAAGGGGAAAGGAGGAAGGCATCCATGAGGCCTGGGGTCCAGAGCCTCGCAAAGCATCCCCAGCAGTGTCCTGGACTGTGGGGGGTGCAGATGGCAGGCATAAACAGCCTTGGTTCTCCCAGGAGGCAAGCAGCTCCTGGAGACTGCCCACTGGGAGAATAGGTGGCTCACCACCTCCCGATTCAGAGACCACTTGTGTGACGTCTCTCCTAACCAGCTGAAACTGTCTGCCAGTTGACTGTTCTCTCCTGTGACATGGATTGCCAGGAGATCTGCATTCAGGCTGTGCATGAGGGCCCAGATGTGGAGGGCCTCCCGACACTAGGAAATGAAGTGAGTTCTGCCCTGCCTGTTTAAGTAGAACATTGTCATGGTGTTGTCTGTCTGGACTTTCATGACCTGGCCCCGGACTAGAAGAGTGTTCTGTCAGCATGAGGTGCATTTCATGGCGCTCCAGCAGGTTTATGTGGTGATGAGACTCCCAGGTGACCAGAACCCATGGGCTCTGTGGTGTCCCAGGGCACTCCACACCACACCAGAGGCGGATCCACTGTCAGCGTGATGGTCGATTTTGGGCAGACAAATGGGATTCCTTTCCTTCTAGGACCAGCTACCACTGGATGGCATCCCACATCAGCTGGCTCAACATGACTGGATGGAACAAGTCGCTTAGGCACTGGGACCACCAATGGCCTAACTCACTGGAGGTGGTGCATCCACCAGCGGGCCCAATGGACAATGCTGATGCAGGACACCATGTACTCCAGCAGCCTCAGGAAATCCTGGGCAGGACATGAGAGTCCAACCTAAAATGATTGGGCAAAGGAGGCAAGCTCCAATGCCCAGTCTGCATGGAAGCAGTCCTTTTCCTGCAGGAGTCCAGTTCTGCCCCAATGAACTTGATCACCTACACGGGTACCACTTTGGACTTGTCCGCAATGACCAACAGGCCCAACTCTCAGCAAGTCTGAGACCCAGATCTCTGGACCTCTCCATGGCTTCTCTGGCTGGACCTGCAAATGGCCAGTCATCCAGGCAGGAGTACACTTGGATCCTGAGGCACCCTGCCATGCATTTGGTGAAGACTCTGGGTGCAGAGGAGAGACCGAAGGACATGACCTTGAACTGGTACAGGACCCCTTCTGCTTGGAAATGGAGGTACTGGTGGTGGGACTGAGTGACTGGCATGTGGAAAACCAAATCCTGGCGGTCTTCTCCAGTGATGGAATGATTCGATTCAGCCTGACTGTCCAGAACTCGTGTTTCTACATCAACTGGTTCAGTTCATGCAGATCCAGTATGGGGCACCAACCCCTGTCCATTTCAGAACCAGAGTATCAGGACATGTAAACCCTAATGAGCCAGGGTGTCTGGGACCTTTACAAGGAGCTGGGCAATGACCTACTGAAGGGTGGACAGCATGTTCTGTGACATCCTGGACTCCTGAGGTGCGGAGATGGTAAGGTGGGAGAGCCTTGAGTCCAGGGACAACCCTCTGCCTACTAAGTCCAACATCCATTTGACTGTTGCGATACAGGACCAACATGGCAAGAATTGATATAACCAACCTCCAGCGGTGAGTGCAAACAGGGACAGGCCAGATGGAGAGACAAAGGCACACACACGGCCACATCGTGTTGCCTGCCCAGGCAGTACATGCACGTGTCATGTAAGCTGGTTGCTGGCATCTTCTGCTGGCACTGAACACAAAACTTTAACCCCGGCTTCCATTAATCAATCAAGATCAACATGGGGATCAAAGAAACAGAGGAAATAAGCTGAATACGCTTAGAAAACTCAATGAAAAAGTTCACCAATGTGCACTAAATCTTAAGCAGGTGCTGCTAAGGAGGTGAGTTATTCTTCAGAGAAAAGAAAGATCTGACGTCATGGGGTGGAGTCCAGGGATATACCACCCTGGTGGTGGGAGGAGCTTAACTTAGAGATGTCTGTCCAATCAGATTGTTTCAGTGGAACTGCCAGAGTGTGGATAGAGAACCATATTCACTTCCCAGAATCAGGTTTTTGTCCTGCAAAATAGAGGTTTTCTGATTTGGTAACACCCCAGCAGTGGCGTTCTTCTTACAAAATAAATTCAATCATATAAAGAAAGACGACAAAAATAACTATCTAAATTGTGTTCCCAGTTCCTAGTTTATGGAAAGCAGTTCTGGCAGACCTAGGCAGTTGGACTCAGCAACAGAAAAACTAACAAGATGCCTAATTAGGCCTTGAAAAAGAACCACAGATTGATAAAAATCTGGCCTACCACAGTATGATTTATTTTGTTTCCCTATAGGAAGGGATGTCAGTATACAAATTATCCACACTTAATGACCTCAATTCTCTCTCTCCCCTCTATAAATATATCCTAAGGAATGAAACACCTGGATTAGCATATCAATTTGCTACCCCAAAATGGAGCCATCCTAATCAATTTAAAGCACACTGCTGATGCGGTTATACAGCAACACAATGAAAAAACACTGCATTTCCTAGCACCTCTCAGAAATTAGTGAAGAATAATTTCACTGCGAGTTCTCTTTAAGTAAGCATGTCTAGAACTACGGTGGCATACCTGTTTATTCAGTCTTCTCTTTCTGGTGTCCTGCATGTGTGGGAGAAGCAACAGCCAGTGGGGCATGGCAGGTGCACTCTCAACTAATAGGTGGGCACAGCTGCGAGAGAAAATGTATTGGCTGCGTGAACAAACCCCTGCCCTACATGTGGAACTCCTAAAGAGGCAAAGCACTGTCCTTGCATGCTTACATAGCAAGTCAGAGCTCTCAAAATGTATCAGCCTTTTTTTATGCAGGAGTTCCCAGCCAAACAAAGGGGTAGCATGAAAAGAATCCGCTTATAGATGGGTTTCTGTAACAGACATCTAACTGGATCTTCCCCAAACGCTGTTTCCATCTGGCCTTAGGCACTCCCATGGCAGGAATGTTAAACAAGGCACAGCTCAGGAAGAGATTATCGTACACATTGCATTTCAATGTATTTTTAAACACAACACATAAAACTAAACCTCTGCATTCAAACACCTGCCTGACAGATTCCCGATGATCTGCTCCTTGATGCTTTGCTTGAAACAGCGAGCCCATAAACAAACTCCAGGGGCAGTGGAGATTTCAAATCGGCTGAATTAAACTTTATGTCAAACACAATTTATATCCTGGGCACTGTACCATTAGTTAACCAGGATCTGATTCAAGGGAACAAACAAACGGAGACCATACTGCAGGGACATTAATTGTGTGTGACAACAGGACTCCAGTGGCTCTATATCACTGTTACACGTTATTACATTTATCATTAGCTACTATGGATTCTTTTACAGAGCAACAGCCTAGACTTTCACTGGCATAATAACTATTTACTGTTCTTGTGGGATTTTAATTTTTTTCTTTAAATTCAGTTATTTGAAAGAAAAGGGAATTACCACACCAGTATCTGACTCCTGTATTTATCCAACCATCAGATATAGTGCAGGCTTCCTCACCATTCTTTACTGCTGTACGCTGCCTTGCCTAGATGGGCACATTCCCCTTGCTGGGATGAGAAGGTAATGGAGTCTCTAAGGCTGTTCAGTTCTGACCCCCCAACCTACAGTATACTGCAGTGTGAAGGGTGTGCAATGTACGGTCTACTAGGGACAAAAGCTCATGCTGGTGAACTCATCTACTTGTGACTCTTAGCCTGCCCCTAGTTCCAGCTTGTGTCCCCAGGTCTCAAGACCTGTGCTATTAACCCCCCTCTCTCCACCTACCCCTTGTATTTGGTCCTCAAATCCATCTAACAGTAAGTAAACAAAGACTGTAAGAGCCCACCACGCCTTGTCTGCTCACCTCTCTCACTGCAGGATCATCAGCTGTCAATCAGTGGTCTCATTCAATTGGTTAAACTGGAAAAATGGTTTGTCTACCTTCACACCAGCTTAAAGTAGGAGTGCCAAAATGGGGAGAGGGGCAGAAGAAAGCCCCACCGTCGGCGCACACATTTTATATCTACATAGAGACTGCCCTTTATAAAGGAGAAGCTGCTACACTGATAGCTAATGAGTGCTATAGATTTTTTTGAGGAGGGCAGTACAGCACCTCTGCTCTGTTGCTAGTCCCACTGAAATTTATGTAGACATAGGTAACCTCTGTTACATCATAAACCAAGGCAGTTCATCTGCCTAATCAAGAGACAGGGTCTCGGGCAGGAGTCCCAAAATTCAGCACAGAGTGGTTTGTCATGCAAACCTACTAACATAATAACCTTCTCATTTATCCTCTGAAATTTCTTATTCCACTCCTACAGAAAGAGAAGTGACAGATGCAAAAATCATTAAAAAATAGTGGGAAGTGTAGCCTAGTGATTAGAATGAACAGATGGGAACCAGGTTCAATCTCACCACCACCAATGAGTTATTCGCAGCAGTGCATGTTGTGGGGAAAACAGCTTCTGATTTCATTTTTGCCCACCCTTTCTACTGGCTTATGAGATACCCTTTTTTGGTCTACTGAATGCTTTAGCAATTCTTTTAGGTACGAAATCATGTAAAGAAGCATTCCTCTAAATATTGCTATCTATTTATTTTTATTTATTTATTTGTTGATCAGGTAAGTACACTGGTCAAGGGACCTTTTCAGGAACGACCCAGGCCTCTGTAGGCAAAGAAAAGGGTAGAGATAAGAGTTACATGGTTATAAGCAATCTGGGAAATACATTTTTAAGAGCAACTGAAAGTACAGATAAAAACAAAGTAACAAATATGGCTAGCATTTCAACAAAAGGCATCTAACAAGATGGGATAAAAGGAACTCCAAAATGGAATAAAAGGAATAGGTCAATTTCACTGTGCCACCCGATAGACCAGTGGCAGCTTGTTATTCAGGCTACCTGAGTTCAGCAGCGAGTTTGGGTTGGTGCGTCGGAAGGCAGAGTGGGTTGGGGCAGCAGCTGCATGACAGCGAGCCTCAGTCAGGAAGGTCATTGGAGAGATCCGGCATCACAGCGATCCATGTAGCTGGGCCAGGGCTTGCTCCTGCCACGAGTCTGCAGTGGGCGTGCCAAGCAAACTTTGATGGCTGTGCTAATGTTGGGGGAGGTGGGAGGACTGAAACAGAGACAGGAAAGGAAAACACTTCTGTCTATATGATGGGTTGGGCCTTGAGGCGTCCCTGGTCCTAGTGCGTGCTGGCACTGGATCCCAGTCGATACAGTGGACTGCCTTGGGTGGAGGAGTCCTCCCTCTGGAGCCCTGCTACAGGCGGTAAGCCATGGGGTAACCAATGGACTCCATGGTTTGAAGTTCTGAACCTCAACAGAGTATATATTTGGGATCAGTGTATATCCTTTGGCTGATGCAGGTGGCGGGGAAAGAAAACCTCCATAGATGAAAAAAAAATTTTCACTGTAACGTGCACTGCTACTTTAACCTCCTGTTCTCTACTCCTTGCTCACTCTGCACTTAACTTTCCGAGCTTTCTTTCACCTCCCTCAATCTCACCTCTGTGTACACCTAGCTTACTGCCAAGTCTTCATAATATGCTGTGGGATACTGTGTGTACAAGTGTCACTATATAAAACTAGATTTCTTTTAACATATTTTACTGCTCACCCCTGCCTAATACTTCCAAAAATGCTAATGCTGGCCAAAGCTCATGGTAAAGGATCCTATTCAAAAACACAAAGATGAAGCGGTAGTAGCTTGCCATCCCAAAATACTGAGATTAACCAAGTACAGTAGCTTGCCATTAAAACCAACACTTACCTTAAATACAATTCAATATAGTTAAATCAATAAACAGAAGCAGGTTTTATTCAAATTGGTGTTAGTACTGAAAACACCCCAACAGCAAAATTAAGCTGAAAAAGTAAATATGTGCTTTAAAAGAAGCGAGATTTGAAATCCAAGCACTATAACCAGAGTACTCTGTGCTGTTAGTTGTAAATCATTTTGGTCCCTGTGAGTATGCATGCATCTGTAATACTCAAGACAACATGCAACAGTGCTTGCGCTGGTTTCTGCACATGCTGTGGTTAGGAGGGAGTGGAGGTTATCTGGTACTTTAAAGCAAAACATGAATTTTTTTTGTCCTCACGTTTTATTCTTTCGTTTCTGATACTTTGTCACCATGTCTGCAAACTGTAAATATAGTTAAACAAATAAAAAAACAGTGAACACAATACTGAAATGAAAAAATCCTATTAAAATAATACTAATAATGAACACAAACCATGAAAGATGATGTATTAAAGAATAAAACAAATGAAATAAGAAGACAGGCAAGGAGACGTGGTGACTTTTCAGACCACTGAAGAGCAGGAGTGAAAGTGAATAAGAGCCATTAATTTTGGGTGCTGGCAGTCTGGGAGGGCTCTGGACATGGTGCCTGACCAAAGTGAGTGGGATGGAGGCATGGACTTACCGTAATTCTTGATCTTCTAGAAAAATCTTCACCACTGATTCACTCTGGTGGATCATAGCCAGAGGCACTAGGACCCTAGGAGTCCGAACTTTATAGGAGAGCTGTCACCGAGGCAAGCTGCACCATGAGACTGGTTTGCTGCACCAGTCTTATCTCGGCACCAGCCCTCAACCGCCTCAGTACCTTTTTACTGAGGAGGTGCAGCATACCCTAACTAGTACTTATGCAATAAACTTAAGGGCATAAGATAGCCCTGGTGACCTGTAAAAGAAGGGTCAACAAATTGGTAACACAGTGTCTTCACATCCCAAACTAAGAACTAGATGTGAAGACCAATAAACAGACTGGAGTGAGCCCAGGTGATGGCGGGTGGCGTTGCAGATCAACAGTGAAGACATCCTAGAAGATCAAAAAATGACGGTATGTATGTCATTTTCATATCTTCCAGGAATCGATCTTCATCACTGATTCACACTTGTGAGTCAGAGTACCAGGCTCAGATAAAATCCCCAGACTAGGGAGGCAGAAGCCAAGGGTTCCTCAGGACAGAAGTCCTTACAGGATTGTCCTGTCAAGGTGACATGCTGCCTGACATGTACATTCAAGGCACAGTGCTTAACAAAAATGTGCACTGTGCTCCAAGTTGCAACTCTGCCAGGAATGTGGCAACTACTCTGGTGGAATGGGCATGTGCCTGAATTTCCAGCTTAACCTGTGTCATGGCATAACAGTGGCGAGGACTGCTCGTAGTCCAGGCAGAAATGCACTTGATTCTAAAGGCTTTCTCCGACAGGATCAAGGACAAGAGTTGTCTGGATTGCCTGAAGTCCTCAGTCCTGTTCAGGTAAAAACATAAGGACCTCTTAACATCCAAAGAATGGAGAGTGCATTCTACTTCATTCTGGAAGTTAGCAAAGTAGGAGGGCAGCACAAGTGGCTAATTCAGGCGGAACTCTGACAACACTTTGGGAAGGAACTTAGGCTGTGTGCAGAGAGCTACCTTATCCTTGTGGAAAACAGTTTGCAGGGGATCTGTGACCAAGGCATGGATTTCAGACACTCTACGAGCAGAAATGATGGCCACTATAAAATCTGCTTTCCAAGTTAAAAACTCTAGCTTGCAGGTCACAAGGGACTCAAAAGGCTTGCAAGTGAGCATATCCAGCACAAGGCAGATATCTCAGGCAGCCACCAGTCTCCTGATGGGAGGTCTTGTGTGTAAGGTAGCCTGTGACATTGGCGCCTGAATTAGGCGCAGTCTGAAATAGTTCTGTGTGGCGTAAGCCTGAATGGTGATGGGAAGGCGACTGAATGTGATGGGGTGGGCGACTGCAGCAACAGGAAGTCGCTATATGTACAGCGGGGGTGGGGAGAGAGCTGGCGTGGCCTGGGAGAGCCTGAGGGGATGTGAGTGGTGGCACTGCAGTCGGTTGCCAAGCTGCACCATGGCATCGGGGTTGGCCTCCACTTGCGTGCGTGGGTACGGGTTCTGGTCTGGGCGCTACTGCAGTTTTGATGCACCTGGCCCAAACCTTGTTTTTATTGCTTTGCCCCCGACATGCACCACCCTGGAGTTGAGAATCCTTTAGTAGAGGGTGCGGGGGCAAAGCCCACATGGGTGTGTGTGTGTGGGGGGCGCAGCACCAAACAGAAAGCAATAGAGCCAAGTCTCCGCACTTTGTTCCTCCGTCGCTGAGGATGTCAGGGTGGCAAAACTGTTTCGCCTGGACGCCGCGTGATAATGCAGGTCGCTGTTCGGCGCTGCTATCACGGGAACTGTGTAAATGCTTTTAAGGAACCTCCTGAAGAGTGGCAGCTGTGTCAGGTAGAGGGTACCAACGGGTTCGTAGTATGCAGAAATAGCACACAAGGGGACCGTGGACGTGAAATACTGCAAGCCAGCATCAGAAAGGTCCAGCAAGTACTATAGAACCTTGTCAGGTGGGCACCCAAAGGGGTCCATGTGGGTTTTGGAGCATCAAGTAGAAAATCTTTTCCATATGGCTGTGTAAGTTTTCCTAGTGGAAGGTTCACGGACAGCCAAAGTATTTCAGAGACCCTCTGAGGTACCTTGCAACTGTTCACTTCCATCTCTTCAGGAGCCTGGCCTGAAAGTGAAGGGAGCAGAAGTTGGGATGGACTAGGGCGACCTGAGTCAGAAGTCCTTTCTGACTGGAAAGACCCTCAGTTACTGCCTGATAGTCTATTCAACAGAGGAAACCATATCTGTCAAGGGCAGCAGGGGCGACCAGTATCATCTTACTCCTGTATGCCTCCAGTCTGAGCAGTTAACAGCTGCATTAGAGGAAGTGGTAGGATGCATGCAGAAACAGATTTTGCCATTACAGTCTAAATGCATCCTCGTAGAAAACACTATGTCCTGGATGTCTGGAACAGAACTGATGCACTTTGGTGGTGAGTGGGGATGCAAAGGGCCACATCTGAGGTGGCCCCTCATCGAACAGTGATCTCACAATATCTGGAACTAGTGAACACTTGTGAGGATTGGCCTGTGTTGCTGAGCTTATCTACCAGAGTGTTCTGGACTCTGGCAGATGGAAAGCTTGGAGCAGGATCCCATGTTCCAGGCACCATTCCCACACTCTCATCGTTTCCTGCAGAGAGGTAAGAATGTGCTTCTCCTTGTTTGATAATCTAATATACCACAGACTTGTATGTGTGAAGGAGGACTGTTTTGTGGCTGACAAACTCCACTAGGGCCTTCAGGCCATTCAAAACAGCTTGCATCGCCAATACATCGATGTGGAAATGAATCTCTGATGGGCCCCATATAACTTGTGTTTGGAGATCCAACAGTTGGCCCCATCCCAAGAGGGAGGAACCATGGTGAGAGTCATCTGAGGCACTAGGTGTGAAAAGGAAAGCCCTGGAGATTGTCCTCCACTGATCATCATATGAGAGGCCAAACCATGGCTTCACCAGAATGGGTAGGTTGAAGGATGCAATGCTTGTGATCACAGTACACTGAGCATCTACTGAGTCATTCTCATGCGCAACTGTGCCGAGGCACCGACAACACAGAGGAGGCTATCAGACTTAGCATGTGTTTCAAGGAGACAGCTTGTACAGTTTTGTGCTCCACTAAGTAGCATGCCATCTGCAGGACTACTCATGATGTACTCTCTGGTAGAAACCTCTGGCCTTGGTTGTATCCAGAAGAGCGCCTATGAAAAGCAGCCACTGTGAAGGATGGAGGTGAGCCTTCTCTAGATTCAACAGAACCCTTATGGAGGTGAGGAACTAAGTGTCTCTGGCCACTGCCTGTTCTGTCTCCTGCTGAGATGGCCTGGCTATCAGCCAATCATCCAGGTATGGGTAACTTTAGTTCCTATCTTCCTCAGGTACACTGTGAGTACCACAAAACACTTCCGCAATGACTTGTGGCACTGAGGAGAGCTCAAAGGCGGGACACTGAACTGGTAATCTGCCTCAGCACAAAGAATCAGAGGTATCTAAAGCAGCTGGGGTGTACCAGAATGTGCTGGTATGCATCCTGCATATCCAGGAGCCAACCAATCCTGGAAGAAATAACTACATTTCTTGATCCATGAAACTGATGAGATTTCTGAGGTCAAAGAAGGGTGCATGCCCCTGTGAATGAACCAGCAGTCCGAGCCAGAAATGCCTTATTATGCAGATGCCTGCAGCGGCCAGTGGAGCAGAATCAAAGGCAACCAAGCAGCTTAGGCTGATGACTGTTGGATTAAATTCCATGACTAGCAGTCAGCAGAATTCTTTGTTTAGTCTCTGCTGAGTGCATAAGTGAGCTCGAAGGGAAAGTCATAAAAGGAAAAATGCCCTTGGTAGCTAGCAATTCGCATGCTTAGTAGCCTGCGCAGGCCTGTGTTCCCATAGTGTCAAACTTTGCATGACTCCTCCTAGGGAGAATAGCCTTATTCTTGAAGAAGAACAATGGCATCAACTAAGGCTGAGAAACATACACTGTACTATCTTAGGGGGTAGCATATATATATTTCTTTTATCTGCTTGCAGACAGATGGTACTGAAGCAGGCCTACTCTAGACCACATCAGACAGGGTTTGAAATGATGATGGAATAGGGGGGCTAAACTGACCGGCATGATAAAACATTTCACAACTGCAGCCAGAGATGTTTACCTTGATCAATGGCTGTAGGCTCAAAATTAAGTGCAGAAGCAATCCTGCAGTGCAGCAGTAGGGCTGGGTCCAGAGAGTACAGACTAAGAAATTCATTCATCACCGTTCTCTGAGAAGTCAAGGTCAGGGTCAGACTCACCCCTTCTACATCCCCTTGAAGGGCATACAGAGGGTAGATCACGGGCCCTCTAATCCAGAAATGTCCCTGGCAACACTGACAACACCGGCCCCAAGAATGAGGGGCGGTGCTGAGAGCAGTGCCAGAATCTGAACTAAACCCAGTGCCAGGAGATCCCTGGTGCCAGGCCAGGCCCCAAGGACCCAAACCTAGCACCAATGACCCAACCGGCACTGAAATGACTGGCAATTGTACCGATCGGGTCCACCAAGTGACACAGGAGTTGATGGGCGCAGTCACTGGCAAGGGTCAGAGGGCTGTTGCCAGAGCCAAATGCTTACCCAGCTTGAGGGCCCCACTTGGCTGGCAGAGACACATGAGCCTGATACTGCATTCACTGCTCCAAGAGCTGCCCCAATGGTGGAACTGCCCACTTGGGTCCCCACTTATAGACAGAGGGAGGACTCTGGGCCCAAGACTCCCGACATCCCAGTACCAGAGGCCCTCATCTCCGGGAGACTGAGGGTCTCAGGGCAGATCTCCCAAGAAGGCGATCTTGAGTGGTACCGTTTCTTCCTTCTGAGGAAGAGGAAGAACTCGAGGCCGAGTGGTACCGAGAACCCAACCAGAATCGGGAATGGGGCCACATCTTGTGCTCGATAGGACTGCCCTTCCTCTCAGACACAGGACCACCCGTGGTTATAACCCTTCCCTGACTGGGAAAGTGGACCAGACACTAATCCACTGTTAGTGCAGCCTGCCTAAAAATGCTCCTACAGTCACCCTCTGTGTCTCTCAACCGTAGACTCAGTATGGCTGAGAGAAAGCGGACAGAAATATTTTTGTAAAATTACTACATTGATCAAAAATAACAAACTCTAGTTTTAAACACAAACTCGGAAGAACTGAACACTGATGTTCAACAGAAGTGAAGTTCTGACTCCTGGAAGGTGAGCGATGTCATTACTGATGTGCACTCAACAGTGGAACTGAGGCAGTTGAGGGCTGCTGCCGAGGTAAGCCTGGTGCCACGAGCCAGTCTTGCAGTGCCGCGTGTGTATGCAGCTTGCCTCAGTGCCAACCCTCCTGAAAATTCTGGCTCCCACGGGTCTTAGTGCCTCTGAGCAAGATCCACTAGTCTGAATCAATCAATCAATGAAATCTTTATTTTGCCAGGCGGAACATTACTGAGACAAGCTCATTTACAAAGACGGACCTGGGGCAAAGCAATTTGCCAACAGGGTTAAGACATCACAGGTTGAGTGAGCGTACACAGCAATTACATAGTAATAATAATGCCCCTAGAATTTCATGGCGGCAGAATTTTATGCAGAACTTGCAATCTACCGCAGAACTTCTGTGATGACAGAATTCAGTCTTCTTGATGAATTTTATTAATATTTCTGTTTATCCATAGAATCTGGTTCCCTTCCGCTCTTTTATATCCAAAACCCCATATGCTCAGAATGTGATGTTATCATTGCTGTAACATCATACATTAGTTAATGAAATGGCTGCAATCTGCAACAGAAATGAACAGTCACTTATCTACTACAGCTCCCACTGCCAGAGACAGTGGCACAGCACATCATGCATGGTGATATTTGCTCAACCTGCACTACAGCCTAATACAATTTTTTAGTCTTACATTATTGCACTAGGGCCAACTTAGACAAAACCTGGTCAATAGCACAGACTTGTTAAGTCCATACCTCACTTTGTACAAACCTATTTGTGCCTTTAAGGTATAGAGATGCCATCTGAAATGAATAACTGGTAAATGAATTTAACTGTCATTTTAAGAAAAATAAAGTAATTATGCCCAGAAAAGTGGAATATAATAATGTGTAGACCTGTTGAAAGAACAGACCTGTTAAATAAATAATTGCATTGTACGCATTTTGCCAGGGTTACTGATTACATATTGTCATTGATTGATAGAATCACCTAAAAGTGTGGAGAAATGTTGTTGCAGGGACGGCTGTTTTGCCAGAGGGTAGCATGCTGTGTTTCCATGCAGCAACTCGGGTTCAGAGATTAGCTCTGGGAGCTGGCTGGGCAACATAAGATTGGTGGAACACATCACTGCTCAGAACCTGGGAAGGTATGGTGCAGTGTTCTGTCACATGGTGGACATACTGTGATGGGCTGGAGAGCTCTATCTCACAATTGATTCACATGCATGTCATGGCCTGATGGTGTTACACAGTGTGTCAGGAAAGCAGGTTGACATGAAAATAAGTTTTGCGATAACTCCTCTATTCCATTTCCAATGGGACCTGTATGAATGAAGATGCAAGTTCATGGAAATTAAAAAATATATACATACATATACAGACACAGACACAGACACACACACACAATCTCTGTCTCTCTCACCCCCACACACACACACACACACACACACACACACACCGTTTGTATGTATGTTACAGATTGCATATAAATATATGTGATACACAGTGGGAACCTCATGAGTGGTGTAGAAAACATACAAATATATAAGTGATAAACAGTGGAAACCTCATTAGTGGGATAGATAGCATGCATATAGAAATACCTTATTTATCACATAAGATCCCTCTGCATATGTCATTTATGCAACAGGCTAGGACCATAAGGGAGAGACATTTGTTTTGCTTTTTAGGCATAAAATTATTTTTATAAGTCTGTTATTTTTGAACTAGTGTTACTGTGCTTTCCACCATCCTGACTGCTATAACCATTGCCATGAAAGTGAAGTCAGGATGACAAGCTGACACTGTGATGGTGTAGTTTGTTACGTGTCGCAGAACTTCTGCAGAAATTACAAACCACTGCACGCAGAAGTTCTGCGCAATGCGTAGTCTTGCCACAGAACTTGGTCCCACTATGCCGCAGAAAAGTAGGGCCCAATAACAACATATATAACCATCGCATGTGATAAGATACCTACACCAGAACATAGCAATAGGTTCAACAGGAGGTAGTGCCATTTAAATACAATTGCATGGATACAGATATATGGATGTAAGATAATGAGCTAAAGTTTATACAGTAAACATCATTGGAGGAGTCATAGTGAGCAGGAGTGGCAGTTCCTCTAGCATCAAAGTGCAAGAAGATTGAGATGTAAGAGTCCTTTGATAAGTACTGTAGGCATGGCCTGGCAAGTGGGGTGGGAAGGGGAGGGGGTATAGGGAGTGGGGAGGGAAGGTCAGCCGAGATAGGAGAGGTTGGACATGATGGCCTAGGGAGGAAGGACTGCTCAAAGGAGAACATGACAGATGCCACAGGCAATGGTATACCTCAGCTCACCCATGGCGCCAGAGATCTTAGCCCGCTGGAAGCCAGGTTTTGTGCGCCCCAGCTGGGGAGGTCGGGTGGGTTCATGTAGATGAACAACACATACCACTCCTAGAACTACTGTTACAGGTGAGTAACCTGTTTTTCTAGGATTGTGGATATGTTGTTCATCCACACTTCTTGGCAGACTCTAGCAATTCTCTGGGAGGAGGGAGGCAAGGCACACCCCCACTGATCTCACTTGGGGAAAGAGATTAGAACTGAGGCCCCAAAACCAGCATCCTGGCGTGACTCAAGGTCGATGTGGTAATGAGTAATGAAGGTGTTTGCTGACTTCCAGGTAGCAACCCGGCAGATCTCCTGGATAGGGATGTCCCTGGAAGCAGCCACCCGATGCAGTGGTATGGCAGGTAGAAAGAGCTCTTATCCCTCTGGGAGGCTCCATGCCCGCCAACTCATAGCACAGACTTATGCAAGATGTAATCCACCTTGCAATAGTCCGTTTTGCTGCAGGTCTGCCAGAAGCAGCTTCAGCATAGGTGACAAACAGCTGCCAGACCTCTCCCGAATTTCCGCTGTCCTCTCCTTATAATAGAGAGGCTCATCACAGGTCCAAAGTATGGAGCTTGTATTCGGCCTCCGAGGTGTAATTAGGGTAGTATACTGGCAGAGTTAACACCTGGTTAGGTGAAACTAGAACACCACCTTGAGAGGATTTTGGGTGAGAGGCGCAGGACAACTTTGTCCCTGTGGAAGACCAGATAAGGGAGTCCACCGAGCGACTGGAGCTCCCTGTCCTTCTGGCAGGCGTGATAGCCACTAGGAAGGCTGTCTTCCACAAGTGTGACAACACACTTGTGCACTGGTTGAATGGCTTGCCCATGAGCTTTGCCAGTACCAGTGGTAGATCCCACAGAGGTGGAGGTTCACGCACCAGAGGGATATGTAATCCAGGCCTTTGAAAAGTGCCCAACCACTGTCTCCTGTGCCAATGTCAGCTGACCTTCCCGCACCAGTAAGCAGAGATGGCTGCCAGGTGCACCCTAAGGGTCAATGACCAAAGGCCCCCTTTGGACAGAGACCAAAGTAGTCGAGAATGTTAGCCACTGGACAGGACCAAGGGTCCAGGCCCTGCCCTGACACCAAATGGAAAACCTTTTCCATTCGAAGGCATAACATTTCCTGGTTGATTCCTTTCTGGATGCCTCCACCACGGTGAGGACATCCTCGGAAAGACCAAAGCCTGTAACTCTAGCCACTCAGGTACCAGGCTGTGAGGTGCAGGGATTGAAGGTCTGGATGGTATACCTTCCCCTGATTGAGAGAGATCAGGTCCGGGCATGCTGGAAGCCGCTCTGGGGGCCTGCAGCTGAGGCTGAGGAGATCTGGATAACAGAATCTGGCACGGCCAGTCTGGGGCTACCAGAAACACCTTCGCCTTGTCCCTCCTCACAGCACCTTGTGGATCAAGTGAAATGGAAAGAAGGTGTAGAAAAGGCCTGTGGTCTATGGCCTCCAGAAAGCATCCCCTGCAGCGAGTGCTGCTGAGGGGTGTGGGCATGAAACAGCCTCAGATTGGTGTTGTCCCTGGAGGCAAACAGGTCCACCATTGGTTTGCCCCAGTGGGAGAACAGGCTGTAGCTACTTCTGGATGGAGAGACCACTCGTGGAATGTCTCGTCCAAGCAGCTGACAGCATCCGCCAGATGATTTGAGGCTCCTGCCACATGAATGGCTAGGAGATCTGCCTCTAGACATCTGACAAGGGTCCAGATGCGGAGCCTCCCTGCAAAGCAGGTGGGAATGCATGCTGCCCTGTTTGTTGAGGTAGTACGTGGTTGTGGTATTGTCCATCTAAACTTGAACCACTTGACCCCGGAGCTGAGGAGTGCTCTGAGCTCCAACAGGTTGATGTGGTATCGGGACTTCTCGGGGTCCAGAACTCGTGGGCCTTTGTCTCTCATGTGGGCCCCCAGCCCATGAGAGAAGCATCGGGTCATGAGGACGGCGCTGGCTTGGGGCAGACAACTGGTCCGGGGTGGTCCACCACTGGAGAGCGTACTCACAACTTCTGGGTTACAGTGATCAGCTGGTCAAAATGACCGTGGCGCTGAGTCCATTGGGTGGCCAGCTCCCACTGGAGGGGCGATGTGCCACCGGGCCCAATGGACCACGGGCGTGCATGCCGCCATGTAACCTAGAAGGCACAGAAAGTCCCGGCAGGGTGCAATGCCCAACCAGAAATGACTGGGCAAAGGAGGAGGAGAGAACCTCCACCTGTCTGCTGGGAGCCGGCTCTGGCTTGATGAGAGCGAGATCTGCCCTGATAAAGCACATCACCTGGGAAGGAATGAGTTCCGACTTGGCCTCGTTGATCAGGAGGCCAGGTTGGGAGCAGGTCTGGAGGGCCAGGTCCTGGACCTTCCACCTCCTGCCGGTGGAACCTGCTAAGAGCCAGTTGTTGAGGTAGGGGTAAATCTGCCCTCCATGCCTGACATGGGCTGCCACCACTGCAATGCATTTGGTGAAGACCTGTGGGGCCAATGACAGGCTGAACGGCATGGCTCGGAACTCGTATAGGGTCCCTTTGGCTCTGAAGCGGAGGAACTGCCAATCAGACGGATGGATTGGGACGTGTAAGAACTTGTCCTGCAGATCCAGTGAACAGAACCACATGTTTTGCTCCAAGGATGGTATTAGCCCCCCGTCCACTTGGGCATCAGGAAGTACCTGGAGACAAAGCCTGGGTCTGCTGGAGAATCCGCTACTGGAGCTATTGCCTCCTTGAGGAGGAGCTGAGTGATGTCGCCTCGGAGAGCAAACCGAGTATGGCGGATACTCTTTCCTCCTGGGTATGGGCTCAGCTTGGAGGGTGACTGATCAAATTCCAGAGGCAGTCCCTGACTGACCACCTTCCAAGACCCACCTGTCCATGGTGATAGCGGACCAGGCGGCAAGGAAGTGGCGGAGCCAGCCCCCACGGAGGACCCAGAGCTAGTGTTACGGGAGAGGGGTGGCAGCCCCCACCCCGGCCACTCAGCAGACTTGGAGGAATAGGATCCAGGACCTGAACCTCGGCCTCCTTCTACGGACCTAAGAGGGCCTGGGCTTGGGCGGGAGTGCCAGCTTGAGCCTGCTGCCTTCCTTGAAAGGAGGGTTGCTGGGCGCAGGGGAAGAGTGCCGAAATGGTTTCTTCTTCTGCTGCTTCTTACTCAAAGAACCTTTAGCAGAAGTGGCATTCAAGGTGGCACTGGACTGCTCAATACGCTGAAGGTGACCAGCCACACCCAGGCCGAAAAGATCGGGTGCCCAGGAAAGGCACATCAGCTAGTCTGTGCTGAGTCTCTGCCAGGAAAGAGGAGAGAGGAGAGTCTCAGCCAAGCCCCTGCGACGAGAGGCAACTGTGACTGCCAACGAGCAGGCACAAGAGTCCCCAATGTCCAGGGTCATCTCAAGCTACTGTTTGGCAACAGCCTGGCCCTGGTCCCGGACTTGCTTGACCGTTGTCTGCATGTCTGTGGGAAGATGTGGGAGGACTTCATCCAAAGACCCCAAGAGGGCATGGGAGAAGTGTGCCATGATGATGGCCGAACTTGCCTGACGGAGGCCTAAAGATGAGGCCGCACAGACCTTCCGAGCACAATGATCCAAGTTTTTGGATTCCTTCTCAGGAGGTCGATTAGTGTTGGCAGAACTGCCAGTACGCCTGAACACAGAGGCGGTCACCAGGCTCTCAGGTGAAGGATGCTCTGGGAATCCCGCAAGGGACCCCATGAGTACTGTATACTTGTAGGCCATGTGGGTAGATGGAGCTGGACAGGAGGCAGGGCGCTGCCAAAGTTCTAAGGCTGAGCCAGCTATGGCCTCGGGCACATGAAAGGCCTCCGCCGGGATAGTCCTCTCTTAAGGATGTCCATGAGAGGGTACTCCGCCTTTTCTGGACAGGTTCCAGAGGCATCCCTGTAGACTCAGAGATGAGGCAAAGAATGCCCTAAGAGGATGAAGTACCTTCCTTCGTCTCTATCCCATCAGCCAATTCATCATCCCTGGGATGAGAATGTAAGCCGGTCTTGTCCGAATCCAAGGAATCGGATACAATGGTAGACCACCTAGGTCGCCTTTGACTCGCCGAGGGTGGTCCGGGGTGACGGTGACCAAAAGACACCAGGGAAGCTCGGTGTCTCGCCTAGCTTCCTTAGAAGGAGCACCTCCCACAGGCTGCTTTGGCGGTGGATCCACCACTATTGGTGGAGAGACCAGTTTAAGCCAAACCAGAGGTTTCGCCAGCTCCGCTGGCAGGGAACCGACTTAATCGGCTCTGAAGGAGTCAGCTTTAGCCTGGGCTGGCCAGGGTAGAAGCTGGGTCGGCTTAGACCGTCAAAATCAGCTGTTGCCACATGAGGTCCCTATAGCACCGGAGTTTCTGCCAGAGCCTCTCCTCATCCGAGGAGGGCGAGGGCTGACGATGGCATTGCCTCTTTTTCGAGCACTTGTGGCTCTTCCTCGGTCTGTCAGTTGAGGGGTTCGTGGACCTCGATCAAGATCGGACAGGCTGATTAAATGCTCGCTCAGGAGACACTGGCGGGACCAGTGATTTCCTAGGGTCAGGGACCACTTCCTCGAAGGATTCCCAGTGGGTTGGATCTACTCATTGGGAAAAGAAAGGACCGAGTCCGATTGAGAGAATCGTCGACGGAGTCAGCGACAATGGGTCGATTGAATCGATGATTATTTCAACCTCATCGATCGACGCCTGGTCGACTGGCTAGATGGCAAAGCCGGAAGCCAGCAGCCAAGGTATTTTGACCAAGTCGAGACTGCCAGTTCTGGGACTGAGATCTCCCAGTGCCAAGAAAGTCTTCGCCGAGACGAAGATGATCCCGGTCCTTTTCTCAGCTACGAGACCGAGAGAGTGTGTGTCCGAGGAACTTCTCCCTTAGTCGGGAGACTGGCACAACTCTAAAGAACCGAGAAAGTGGAGCCCAGGTTGAGTGGAGCGAAGAATCTCAGAGAGGAAGATTCCCCGACACGAGCCGCTCTCCTGAAGGCTTCATGCTCTAATTGCTCGGCGGATCCCGCTGCCACAGAAACCGCCCACCGAGCCTCCTTTGATTTCACTGGAGGGTTCCATTTTCCGGCCTCCCCAACTTCAGGCATGTGAGATGGTCGTCAAGGACATTAGGGTGAAATGTAAGACAAAAATCGCACTCGAGGTGTCATGGTCGACACCCAAGCAACAGATGCATGTGGTGTGGGGATTGGTGCACATCATCTTCTGGTCAGACAAACACCGGCAAAATCTGGGGAAGACTTGTCTTCCATAATCAAAGATAAACAGTCACGATCGCAAATGTGAACTAGATGAATTTTCAGAATGACCGAAGGTACTGAAGCAAGGACCTACAAAATGCGAGCACGAAGGAGGCAACCTGAATCTTCCAGCGGAAAGGAAGATCTGACGTCATGGGGCGGAGCTGAGGATATACCACCTGGGTGGGTGGGAGGAGCCAGCTTGAAGACATTCCGGCGATCCTTAAAGGGAAAGGGACATGCCAAGAAGTGTGGATGAACAACATATCCACGATCCTAGAAAAACTGTCCAGAAGTAGTACAACAGGCAGTGGCCGAGCTGTGATTTGAAAAGGTGTCTTGGGTGCTAGCTTTCTCAGTGGTGAAGACTGATTCCTGGAAGATCTGTGTAACCGTGGCTCTCTTTTAATGTATTTTATTCCGTTTTAAGACATACAAAACAGGCTGAAGACATCCTGTTCAGCCATTCTCAGAAAAAATTTTTGTATCTTTATATATCTTTATATCTGATTGATATCTACGTATCCATCTCTCTCTCTCTCTCTCTCTCTCTCTGTGTGTGTGTGTATATATATATATATATATATATATAGGATACATGATGGGCAGGAGTGGGATATGGAAAACTGCAGGTGAGACATGGATATCTCCACAGTGCGAAGGCACGAGTGGGATATCCATCCTCACGATGCAGGAGTAAGATATTTTCCATATCCCACGATCTGCATCATATGTTCGATTATACAATAGGGAACACACTTATGGTAGTTTTATTTGTGTTAGTGAGTGGGATTATTTTTTTCTGGTGTTCTTCCCCTGCATCTCTGCATGGTGTTTGGGTTAGTTAGCTATATTTTGTGAATAGCAGTCTGTTTCTGTTGTGACTGGTTGGCAGCATGAATGGGATATGTTTCTGTGATACTATTGGTTGTTTGTTGTATCCGATTGGTGATGTTATGTTTGTTTCTCACATGTGACTGGCTGTTGATGTTGAGTGGGTTGGGTCTGTTTGGCTTGCTTTGAATGGGGTTATGTGAATTCTTTTCATTGTGCTGGGTACTAATGTGTTTATCTAAGTTGTTTTATTTCTCTGTGCTTCCTGTTACCGGAATGATTTGCTGCATGTGCTGTGTGGCTGTCTTACTTGGCTGTATGGGCGTGTTTTTTTACCGGCAGTCTGAGTACTTCAGTTTCGATCTGCAGAGGTACTTTCGGTTTTCCACTACGCTGACTAAGATGGACGGATATGGAGGTACTAGTTATTTGAAAGAACTGTGGGGATTTAAGGCAAAAGAGTTGTTAGTTTTGTAGTGTTGCTGTTTGTTAATTTTGTTGTCTTGTTCCTATGTTTGCGTCAGAGTGTGCTGCGATTCCAGCTGGAGGCATAGTTTTTCTAGTTACTGACTTTCGCACATTTGCTGCTTTCTTTATGCTTTGTGTGTGAAATAAAGATATATTTGCCTATCTTTGCAATGTGTGTAGAGTCATCTGTTTGTTGGACTGCAGTAGTTCGGTCCAGGGGTGCTTTCACAGGCATCACCACAATGAGAATATTGGCTGCTGGCGTAGACACGGTTTATGTAAATCTAAATATCTCCACAGTGTCTACATCAGCAGTCATTTATCTCACTGGGGTGCAAATACATGTTTTATTGTCAATGAATACAACACACCCTTATTGTAGAAATATATATATACATACACTAGGGGTGAGTGGTAAATGAGTGAGATAAAACAGTGCATCATCCACTGCAGTGTGATATTTTTACCCTCTGCTCTGCTGTGATGATATGAGACATTTACACACAGGTCACAAAGGTCATTGATATCATCACCCTAGGCAGCTTTCCCTCAGCATGAAAGAAACACCTGTGCTGTTACCATAGACACAAATGCAGAACTACCTGAGAGGTCTCACTGCTGCCTACAGCTAACTCAGTGAGCATTACAAAACACACCTATCTCTCTCCCCACCCAACTTCCAGCTCATTACTGCGATGCTCTGAACTTGATGCAGCCAGAATTCCAAACAGCACAGCTTCACAGAACAGTCTAAACTACTGCCTGCAGCTAACTCAACTACCACTGAAACACACACTCACTTGTTCCTCAAACTCTGATTCTCACCCATTACAATTACTGTGACAATTTCAACTTCACTACAGCCAGAATCCTAAAGAGCACAATTTCACAGAACACTCTGCACTCTGCCTGCAGCTAACTTAATTACCACTGAAAACAGTATCAGCTGTTCTGACACTCTGCCTCTCAGTTCATTACAATTAATGTGATGCATTTAACTTCACTGCAGCCAGACTGCTAAACAATACAGCTTCACAAAAGTATGTTTCTCATTCCTATCTAAAACTAACTCATTTAGCATTGCAAAACACACTCATGTGTCTCTCAGAGTTTATAACACTGCCAGCCCATTCAGAAAAGCTCACACACAGAATGAGCAAACACATTAACAGGAACAGAACACAAGACAGCATAACACAACTTCTGAAACTCTTGGCCCTGTTGTATATATCGAATACATGATGGGCAGATGGGTGTGCTATGGCAAATATTGTCACTCATGCATCGTGAGCTTGATATCTCACTCGTGCCTTGGCACTCTTGAGATATCCAGAGCTCACTCTGCAGGAGTGACAATATTTGCCATATCACACTCATGCCCATCATGTATCCCCTACATATATATATATATATACATACATATATATATATATATATACACATAAACATATATATATATATATGTGTGTATATATATATATATATATAAATATATATATATTCTGTTTACTCCCCATCACCAGCATTGCCCACCTCTGCCTGGCTACCACCCGGTCTCTCATGCCCTTCTTTAGCTCGTACCATGGGGTCCCCAGAGCAGCTCCTGCAGTTGAGGTGGCCTCTAGTTAGGGAATGTTTTATAGGCTTCCATCTGATCCATGTAATGTGATAGAGAACACCCAGTCAGGTCAGCAGGGTGTGAGGATGCTGGCATCATGCTGCACATCATCAGGGTTTTGCCTTCTGTTTTTCTCCCAAGGGCTTTGGTTTGCAAGGCATCATTAGGCATGTAAAGTGTAACACCAGAAGCCGACTGTGCAAACCTGCACTCTTTACACCCCCAAATTGTGGAACAAGTGCTTCAACTGATGATATGGAAGGAATAAATGAAGGAAATAGGGAAACAGGGCAGAGTAGATGGGTCTACTGGTCCTCTTCTGCCAACACATTCTGTCACATTCTGTTTCTATGTAGGGAAATGACTGGGAAGGCAAACTGTATGCACACAACCTAAATTGAATACCATACTTGTTCACACATACTACTTTTCTGTGCCACGTCTTTTTAAAACTTGTCAAAACTATTCTAAAATTCTGTGCAACATTTTAAAATGCTGCAACACATTTATTTTTACACTACAGCTTTATTTTAAATTTGTATTCACCCCAGTTATTTTGTTACTATGCCAGATGTTTACAGGACAAAATGGACAACGTGAAACAGTACGGTCCCAGCTCTGAAAACATAAGAGCTGTCTAATCTCCTCAGTATGTTTCCTTTCTGTGCTGCACTCGAGTTCCCACCCACTTTTTTTTTTTTTATTTCTTTTATTATGATTTTGACATAGAGACACAGGAGATGCACAGTGTTTCATTTTGGTTACAAGTACTTATACACAGTCCACATTTAACAGAAAAAAGGAGTACCTTTGTATTAACATTAAAGGAGACCTTTTGTAAATCTCAGGCCTACTGCCCCCCACCAGCGTTCCTCCCACTTTTGCATTATTTCAGCATCCTAACTGCTTATCTGTGATTAATTCTGCACAAGTGAAAGAAGATCATATATTTCCTGTGCCATACTTAAGGGAAATTGTTTAACCAGGAAAGGTACGCTAAGCTGAAGCTTGTTTCCAGGTGCGACCTGGGAAGTTAAGCGACTTGCTCAGTCACACAGTTTGCAAGTGAGGGCTGATGGGATTCAAACCCAGGTCTCAGGTTTGCAGATCAGTGCCCTTAACCACATCACTAAACTGCTTCCTCAAAACATACAACCAGTAAACTGGTATGAGTGCATGAACCTATACATCAGGGGCCAGATATTCAGAAGGGTTGCGCATGGCGCGCACAGTTGAAACCATCGCAACCACTGATGGCCTCGCCGATATTCAGCGGGGATTGAGCCTTGCACAAATCCCGGCGCGCCGGAGCACATCAGTAATGTGGCGCGCGTGCAGGTGGGGGCGTGTCCATGCATACTCCGCACATCCCGATATTCAGCCCAGGATGTGCTGAGCCCATGCATCGCAGACTCCCCACTCGCGCTGCACACAGATGAGCCAAAAACAAAAGGAGCAACAGCTGGCCACCCACAGGTGAGCTGCCGTACCGCAGGGCGCAACACAGCAGTTGCCACCTGTGGGTGGCCACCGAGCTCCGGCTGCACCTTCCTGGTGGCGCCCCCCATGCCCGATCGCGGGCATATGTAGAATAATAACAGTCCTATATCCCTGGTGGTCCAGTGGACGCTTGCAGCCCGATCAGCGGGCATAAGTATGTCAAAATGTTAACCCTCTCCCTGGTGGTCCAGTGGACCGATTGCGGGCATTTGTTATACAAAATGACACCCCAATCAAACCCTGGTGGTCAGCGGTACCCCCCTCCCACTGAGCCGCCCCGGTTAGCGGCGAGGCGGCAGCTCTCTCCGCTTGCGCGCCCGCCCGACTGACTCCGTACGGTAGGGCTATCGCCCATTGATTCACAGCATGAGCCCAATGAGCGTGCAGCCCTACTGTACTGCACAGTCCAGCTATCGACATCTGGACTGTAGTAATGCGGTATGACGTCGTGAAATATAAAGAATGGAAAGATCTTACAGCGACATCAAGTATGGCAAAAGTAGAACCGTCAGGAACCCGGCGACTTCGGCACAGAGAGGAAATATAGAAACAACATTGAGATTTTCGGCGTTGAAGTGTTTTTGGTCGAACTAGGCGTATAGCCAGCAGCGCCACACGGTGCGACCTCTGGCGGGAGATGAAGAACTGGCAGGTAAGTGGTCGGCGCAGCTAACGGCACCAACCTGCAGCGCCATGCAGTGCGTCAGCCTCGAGGGTGGCACTAATGATGCGCCAGCTCCACCCACCTAAAAAAAAAAAAGTTCCCCAAGGGGTCCTGACCTCCGCCAAGTACCCAACAGTGATGAATGGTGAAGACTGACACAGATAAGATTGTAGGATTTGTACGCAGAGCCACCTGGTCTCTGTGAAAAATCAAATAAGGCCCCTTACATGTCAGGGCCTGAAGCTCGGAAATCCTTCAAGCAGAAGTAATATCAACTAAAAACAGCATCTTCCAAGAAAGGTAACGCAGGTCACAACTCGTGGCCGGTTCAAAGGAGGCAAAGTGAGTTTTTCCAGTATGAAGTTCAGATCTCACGGAGGAGCAGGGTTCCTCACCAGGGTTTCATGTGTAGGATTCCTTGGGAAAGTGCGAAACCTCTAACTGAACCAGCATTTGCCTTTCACTGGGGAGTGGTAGGCGGAAATGGCAGACAAGTGGACCTCGCGGAGAACCTGAGGACAGGGCACGAAAAAGGGTCCCAACCTTGGAGACCACCCAAATGGAGAACCTTTTCCACTTCATAGCATATGTAGTTCTTGTGGATGGATGGCTTTCTGGCCTCCATAAGGACTTCAGCGATTCTGGAAGAGACTGTAACATGAAATCACTATGTCAGAAGGTGCCACTCGTGAAGGTGAAGGGACTTGAGGCTTGGGTGAACCAGTCTGCCTTGTTCCTGGGTCAGAAGGTCCTGGCAGAGGGGTAGAGGATAAGGATGTTCCACCGCCAGCTGCTGGAGCAGAGGGAACCAAACATGATGGGGCCAGTAAGGGACAATCAGAATCAGGTGAGCCCCTTCCACCTGCAGCTTGACAAGAACCCTCTGTATCAGTGGAAAGGGAGGGAAGGCATACAAAAACCTCCCTGTCCAGCAAAGAGACAGTGCATCTTGACAGAAAACACCAGGCCCAGGAATGAGCAAGCAAAACGGGGTAGTTCTGTGTTGTATGGGGAGGCGAACAGATCTAGATCTGGGTGTCCCCAGAGGTCAAAGATGTCTTCGACTACTGACTGTTTCAGTTCCCACTTGTGAGCCCTTGCTCTGCATGCGTGGGCTGAGACTGTCCGCTAGGATGTTTTGGATGCCCAGGACATGCACTGCCATTAGCTGAAGCTGGTGCTGGATCGCCCAGTTCCCCACATGCATCACCTCCTGCACAGGGGTATGACCATGTGCCTCCGTGCTTGTTCAGATACCAGACCACATGATGTCCGAGTGGACCAGGAGGACCTGGAAGAAGGAAGGGAGGCTGAAAGGCCTGAAGGGCATATAGCACCGCATGCATCTCCAGCATGTTTATGTGCAAGAAGAGCTCCAGCTGGAACCAGGATCCCTGGGTTCTGTGATCCTCCAGTGACACCCCAGCCTTGACCGTAAGCATCCGTAGTCTGAGTCAGGTGGGAGGCTGAAAGGGCACCCTCTGCAAAGGTTATTTAAATCCTGCCACCAGAGGAGATCCTGCTACATAGGGGTGGATGTCAGAACCCTGGGTCCAGGTTGTCCCACCTCTGATCACACTGAACCCTGAGCGTCCACTGTGTAATCCGTGACATGGAGTATGGCTAGAGGACAGTGGAATGGCTGCCGCCATGAGGCCTAGGAGGCGAGGAATGATCTGGCTGTAGGCCATCCACCTAGTCTGCTGCTGTAAGGCTTCTGCCCTGTCCAAGGGAAGGAAGGCCTGGACTGTATCCAGCACTGCTCCAATAAATTGGAGATGATGGGAGGTGTAAAGGTGAGACTTGGGGTAGTTCACCGTGACCTTTAACTGACAAAGAGATCCAAGGTAGCGGACAGAAATGCCCCAAGCTGTCCCTTGAGGGAGCAGTCAGGAGCCAGTTGTCCAGGTACGGGAACACAAAGAGGCCATGGCGCCAGAAGCCACTGCCACCACCGCTAGGCACTTGGTAAACACTCTGGGTGCTGAAGAAAGGCTGAAGGGAGGGCCTTGAACTGGTAGTGCTCCCTTGGAACACAAACCTGAGGAAGCGGTGGAAGGCTGGAAAGACTAGTATGTGCAGGCATGCATCCTGCATATCCAGGGTGCAGAGCCAGTGTCCCTTCTGTAGGATGGGGCAGCAGGCTTGGGAGGGTCAGCATATGGAATCTTTTGTACTGTATATACAGATTGAGTGTGTTGAGATCCAGTATTGGCGAAGGTCGCCTGTCTTTTGGGTACTAGGAAAAGTGGGAGTAGTTACCCCTTCCTGTTTGGCCCTGAGGAACAGACTATTGCGGACTTCCTTAGTACAGCCTCGATTTCCCTCTGATTAGAGAAATGTGACCTTTCAGGTAGCGAGAGTTACCTGGGGGTTTTCTGGAGGTCGCTCTATGAACTCTTGGGTATGGCCCTGAGCAATCAGCTGAAGGACACATGAGTCTGCCGTGATCGCCTCCCACCCGGAAGGTGACTGGCGAATATGTCCCCACCGCCCCTCCGGAACTTGAGGCAGAGGAGAGGGTGAGCCATGAGTCAAGAGGCAGAGGGAGTGTTGGGGAGTCCCACCCTGGAAACCCTGTGAGACTTGGCAGGGGGTAGCAGAGGCTGGGGAGGCCCGCGCTACCCTGATGCTTGGCTGGTTGTGGCTTATACTGACGATGCTGCTGCTGGCGGCGAAAGGCTGTCTCGGCTTGGTATTAGATCGGTACATGGACTGGACCGAGCGCAGAGCCCACCACCCTCCTGCAGCTCTGTCAAGAGGTCCTTGACATCACCTCCAAAGAGAACCGAGCCACTAAAAGAAGCATCCAGGACTGAGTATTGCACATCCTGAGTGAACCCTAAAACCTGCAGCCAGCCGTGTCTATGCTGCCAAACTGCCATAGCCATACTAGGAATGGAGGTATCAACTGCATCGTATGTCGCACAGAGGGTATGACAACAGGTGACCCTGCCGTCTTGACTGTCTGTTCAATCCTAGCCTTGGACTCCAAATCAGACAAGGCCTCGAATTCCTGACTTGAGTTGCCTCAAGATGGCCTTCTGATAACAGACCATGTGGGCAACATAGTTTAGGGCTCTCAGTGCCAATGTAGAGGAGGAATACACTTTGCACCCAAATTGGCTCAACTGCCTCGACTCCTTATCTGGAGTGGGAGGCACTCATATGTTTGGGCTTGGAGGACCCATTATGGGCAGCATTTATGACCAATGAATCGGCCTTAGGTTGGGCACTGAGATGGTCTTTTCTTCCGGGGCATGGTAAAGTCTGTCTGCCCTTTTTTTTTTTTTAATTGAAACATTTTATTTTGATAAAATAGGTGAACAATAACATAGTCATCATACACCTCCAGGAGACAGACACATAAATCCATTAATAGTGCAACTGTATCACTTTGATATCTGCAAGAACGTTAGACTAAGCTGTGAGACAAATAAAACACTGAGTCCATACATTAACAACTGAGGCAGAGCAATCAGCAAATACAGGTTACTCACCTGTAACAGGAGTTCTAGGAATGGTATATGTTGTTCATCCACACTTCTTGGCAGGTTCCTTGCCGCTTTAATTGTTGCGGAAAGTCTTCAGCTGGCTCCTCCACCCACCGGTGGTAAACTCGCTCCACCCCATGGCCAGATCTAGCCGGCTGGAAGCCAGGTTAATGCGTCAAAGTTGGGGAGGTCGGTGGGTCAGAATGAACAATATACCATTCCTAGAACTCCTGTTACAGGTGAGTAACCTGTATTTCTAGGACATGGATATGTTGTTCAATCCACACTTCTGGGCAGACTCTAGCAGTTCTCCGGAGGAGGGAGGCAAGGGCACACCCCGATACTTACTTGGAAATAAGGACTGAGAACCGAGGCCCCAAAACCAGCATCCCGGCATGACTCAAGGTCGATATGGTAGTGGGTAATAAAGGTATGTGCCGACTTCCAGGTAGCAGCCTGCAGATATCCTGGATAGGGATGTCCCTGGAAGCAGCTACCGATGCAGCGGTATGGCGGGTAGAATGAGCTCTTATCCTCTGGGAGGCTCCATGCCCGCCAACCTATAGCAGCTCTATGCAGGAGGTGACCCACCTGCTTATCGTCGCTTAGATGCAGGTCTGCCAGTGTGGCTTCAGCATAGGTGACAAACAGCTGGCAAACCTCTCCGAACTTCAGCCGGCCCGCTCCTTATAATAGCGCGCTCGTCCTAGGGTCCAAGATGGAGCCTATATTCGGCCTCCCGAGGTGTGATTGGGGTAGAACACTGGCAGAGTCAACACCTAGTTAAGGTGAAACTCCGACACCACCTTCGGAAGGAATTTCGGGTGGGGGAGAGGGACAACCTTGTCCCTGTGGAAGACCAGATAAGGAGACTGATGGAACGCCCTGGAGCGCTCCCATCCTTCTGGCTGATGGATAGCCGCCAAGAAGGCGGTCTTCCATGACAAGTGGAAATATCGCACCTGTGCATCGGTTCGAATGGCTTGCCCATGAGCTTGGCTAATACCAGTAGTAGATCCCACGAGGTGGAGGTTCTCGCACGGAGGAAATGTGGTCAAGGCTCAAAGCGCCCGACCACTTCTCCTGCGCCATCGACTGCCTGCCCACGCCTGTAAGCAGAGATGGCTGCCAGATGCACCTTATGGGTTGTCGACCAAGCCTTGCTGGAGAAAGGGACCAAAGATAGTCCAGAATGTCGTTAAGGGACAGGCGGAAGGGTCAAGCCTTCCCTGACACCAAATGGAGAATCTCTTCCATTTGAAGGCATAGCATTTCCTGGTCGACTCCTACGGGACGCCCAATGACGCTGGAGGACCCTGCCAGAAAGACCAAAGGCCTGGAACCTAGCGCCAGGAACCAGGCCATCAGGTGCAGGGACTGAAGGTCCAGATGGAATACCTTCCCTGGTTGACTGAGATCAGGTCCGGGCGGGCTGGAAGCTGCCTCGGGAGCCTGGAGCTGAGGCTGAGGAGATCTGGATACCAGAACTGGCGGGGCCAGTCTGGGGCTACCAGAATCACCTCGCCTTGTCCCTCCCTCGCCTTGAGAAGCACCTTGTGGATCAAGGGAAATGGGGAAAGGCGAGAAGAGGCCCGGGGTCCACGGCCCCGAGAAAGCATCCCCTGCAGCCGAGCCCTGCTGAGGAGGGCGGGAATGGTACAGACTCAGCTTCTGATTCTCCTGGAGGCAAACAGGTCCACCTGAGGCGTGCCCCAGTGGGAGAACAGATCTTGTACTACCTCCGCAGGAGCGACCACTGTGAGACACAGCCCTATCCGGCTTAGGGTATCAGCCAGGGTGTTGGAGGCTCCTGCCACATGAATGGCTAGGAGATCCACCTCCAGACTCGCGCACGAGGGACCATATGCAGAGAGCCTTGCATAACAGCATGGAGCGCGGCCCCCTGGCGGTTCAGACAGTACATGGTCGTGGTATTGTCCATCTGGACCTGAACCACTTAACCCCGTAGAAACGGAGCGAAGGCGGTGAGAGCTAGGTGGACCGCCGGAGCTCCAGCAGGCTGATATGGCATCGACTCCCGAGGGGACCAAAGGCCGCGGCGCTTCTGTGCTCCCAGATGGGCCCCTCAACCCAGAGATGCATCGTTGATAGAGAGACCGCCGCTCGGGCGAGTAACGGATGCCCTCCTGCAGATGTGCGAACGGTCCACGACCGACAGCATTCCACATCTCCTGGGTCACTGTCACGGGCTGGTCCAACGGATTGCAGCGCGGACCACTGGCTGACCAGTCCCCATTGAAGGGGACGTGATATACCAACGGGCCCAACGGACCACGCTGGTGCAGGCCGCCATGAGGCCCAGGAGGTGCAAGAAGTCCCAGGCGTAGGAGCGATTGCCCAACAAGAAATGATTGGGCAAAGGAGGAAAGAACTCGGCCCTGTCCGCGAGCCAAGCTCTGGCTCAAGAGAGTCGAGCTCTGCCCCGATGAAGAGTATCACCTGCTTCGGCACAGGTTCAGACTTGGCCTCGTTGATGAGGAGGCCAATCTGAGAACAAACCTGGAGGGCCAGATCTGGACCGCTCCACCTCTGCTCTGGAGGGGCTGCAATCAGCCAGTCGCCCAGGTAGGGGTACACCCAGACCTTCAAGGCCGGGAATGCTGTCACCACTGCCATGCATTTGGTGAAGACCCTGGGAGCTAGGGAGAGGCTGATGGGCATGGCCCGAACTGTGAGGGATCCCTCCGCCTGAAGCGGAGGAATCTCTGATGAGACAGACGGATTGGGACGTGAAAGAACGATCCTGGAGGTCCAGGAAACAGAACCACATGCCTCATTCCAAGGATGGGTCTATCTGAGCCAGAGTGACCATCCTGAAGGTCTGAGACCTTAGGAACCTGTTCAGGTCATGCAGGTCGAGAATGGGGCACCAGCCCCGTCTGCTTTTGGGACCAGGAAATACCTGGACACAAACCCCGAGTCTGGAGGAGGACCCGCCACTGTCCTGATCACCTGCTGAGGAGCACGGCAATATCGGCTCAGGGCGGACCGAAGCGAGGCTGCGGATCCCGTGGTCCCCGAGGGGCGACGCTCGAAAGGGTGGAGCCTGCTCGAACTCCAGAGGCAGGCCTTTTCCTACCACCTCCAACACCCAGTGGTCCGTGGTGATAGCAGACCAGGTGGAAAGGAAGTGGCGGAGCTGCCCCCATGGGGGACCCAGGGGAGTGGCGAGGCTGGGGACGGCACCCTCAACCCGTCACTGGGCAGGCTTGGAGGAGGGAGACGAGGGACCTCCTGGGCTTTACCTCCTTGCTTCCTGTTGGAGGCCGCCGGCTTGGGTTTGGGATGCTGCCGAGCCTGCTGGCCCTGTTGCTGGTGCTGTTGGGCCGGTCGAGCTGCAGGGGCTGAAGGACGAAAGGACTTATGCTGTTGCTGATGGCGGCCTTTGTCCCTCTGGGCGGAGGTGACCAAGTCCAGAGTGGCATTGGACTTTTCGATCCGCTGGAGGTGTCCCTCCACTCCAGGGGACGAGGTCAGTCCCCAAGAAGGGATGTCCGCCAACTCGTGCTGGGTATCCCCGTGAAGGTGGATATCCTCAGCCATGCTCCCGCGGCGCATGGCCACCGCGACGCTACTGACCTGGCACAGGAATCACCTATATCCAGAGCAGTCTGAAGCTGCTGCTCACGCACCGCCTACCCTGGTCCCGCACCTGACGGACGTGGTCTGCAGGTCGGTTGGGAGATGAGGGACAACTCATCCAGGAAGCCCAAGAGGGCGTGGCAGAAGTGTGCCATCAGCACGCCGAGCTGGCCTGACGGAGGCCGAGGAGGATGCAGTGTACACCTTGCACCCGCAAAGTCCAGCTTTTTGGACTTTGTCGGGGCTTACCAACGCCCCGAAGTGTTACTGGAACGCCGGAAGATGCTGTTGTGACTAACCTCGCAGAGGGGTGCTCCGAGAAACCGGGCAAAGAGCGTAGGGACCGTGATACTTCCTGGCCATCCTGGCCGAGGCGCAGGACAGGAAGCAGGTCTGCCAGAGCTCCAAGGCTGGGCTGACAATGGCCTCAGCCACGGAAAGGCTCTGGGGAATCCTCGGTCCAGAATCCTGTCAGGGGTACTTGGCCCTGCTTAGACACGGGCTCAGCTGCATCCCGGTGGACTCCGAGATGAGTCAAGCAGCCCCAAGAAGGACGATGGGCTATCGCCTCAATGACTGGCCCTGAGGACTCCAGGTGCCACCTGCCTGGACAACAGGGAGGAGTCGTCGCCGGATTCAAGAGTCTGCTAACAGCTTCCTCGGCCCTGAGCCACCTCTACCTGCCGAGACGGCCAGGAGTGAGGTGACCAACAACCTGTGGGCAGGCCGTGACCCGACCGAGAATCCTTGGTCGGTGCCCCAGACTTCGTTGTGGAGGCGGAGGTTCCACCACAATCAGTGAGCAGCCGGTTTTGGCTGAGCAACCGCCCTGAACGGCACCTGACTGGGGCGAGCGGTTGCTTCGTCATTCGGACGACAGCCACTTGATGGCCGGGTCTGAACCGGAGCCGTTTAGACCCAGACAACAGTAACTGCTGCCACATAAGCCCTCGCACTCACCGACGTATTTACACCGCTTCCCTCATCCGAGGAAGAGGACAAGGAGGAACGGTGTCGCCGCTTACTGGTACCGAGACCGCCAATGTCGGCGGAACGGCTAGACCGGAAGAAGTCCGAGACCGAGACCTCGGGGACCGAGGAGGGTCTGGGAGGGGCGGGGACACCCGCCTTCCTCGGCTCGGCACTTTAACCGGGACCGCGGCCCCAAGGCGAGGCAGATCTCGTCTCCACCGGGGAACCGGTGAAGGTGGGTTGTCGGCTTCACCAGTCGACAGCCCGTCCGACGGATCGAGAAAATCTCGACTACATCGACGGGAGTCTCGCAGACTGGCCTGACGGGGACACCGGTGAAGCCAGCGGCCTGAGCCACAACTTCAACCAAAGTCGACGGTCGCTGTCCGGGAAGGAGACCTCTCCCGCCTCACGTAACGCCGATGGTGGGACTTATCCTTCAACTCCTTCTTCTTGGGCCGAGAAGAATGTCCCGATGGCCCCTCTCCCTTCGTGGAAAGGGACTGACAAAGCTCCTTGAACGGCCGTACAAGGAACCCAGAGAGAGGGACAAATGCCGCGCCGAGGAGGAGGAAGAGGGAGATGTGGCTGGGCCGCCTCCTCTTCGAGGGCGATCATCTGCTTGAGCTGCCCAGCCGAGCCAGCCGCCGGAAACCGCCCAACGAGCCTCTTTTGATTTTACCAGTGAAAACGCTCGGGCGCCCAGCTGCAATCGGGCAGCGCATCATCCAGGACGCTGGTCGAGAAAGAACGCACAACTCGCAGGCCTGCGGGTCGTGATCTAGGCCTAGGCAGTAGACGACGTGAGTGCGGATCTGTCCTGGACATTTTCTGCCTGCAAGGGCACCTCCGAAAGCCGAATAGATTTGTCCACGCAGCTGCGAGGGAAGATTAAGACCAAGTTTAGAAAACTTCAAAACCAGTTTCGGACGAACCAAGAGTTAGGATCCAGTCTAAAAACACAGAGCGCTAAGGAGGGAACCTGAGCTTCCAAGCGGTAAGGAAGATCTGGCCATGGGGCGGAGTCAAGAGTTTTACCACCCGGGCGGGTGGGTGGGAGGAGCCAGCTTGAAGACCTTCCGCAACAATTAAAGTGGCAAGGAACCTGCCAAGAAGTGTGGATTGAACAACATATCCATGTCCCTAGAATTGGTGTTTGCTAAATTGTCTTGGTCTAATACATGTCCAAAATGTGTTCATATTCCAGTCCTGAGGCAACCTCTCCTGGACTACCCTCCCCATTACAATCCAGTACCATATAAGCCCTTAAGCTTCTTGGTTATATATAGCCCAGTCATGGAACAAAGTCCAGTAGCGCCCAATTGATAGGAAACCCATTTCCCATCTATTATCAAAAGTGTCAAGTCTGTTGTTCACTTTGGCTGAGGAACATTCCAAATTGTAGACTTCATAGGTTAAGTTCCTCCAATGATCTTTCTTTGGATCTTATCTGTGAGCCAAGATCTAGTAATTATTTTTTGGCTATGACAGTTAATAGTTCTACTACTCTGTAGTACAGGCAATTAATTTTTATCCCTCAGGAGGTGTTGCCATCAGGACAAAGGTGGGTGTCAACCAATCAGAAACCTCAAAGATTTCGAGAACTCTTCTATAATCTCCTTCTAGTATCTGGAGAGGAGAGAGAGGACAAGACCAAAATATGTGCTCATTTCCTGCTGGAGCATGTCCACAATTCCTCCAACAATATCCCGTTCCTCGCCCTCCCATTTTTGCTGTCGATCTGGGGTCCGAAAACAAATTCTGGACTTCAGGCAAATTCCTCCAGTATACTGTAGGATAATTTTGAATAAGGCATTGCTGCTTTTGCCAGATAACTTCATCTATTGGAATAGCTAATTCCCTCTCCCACCTTTGCCTTACCGAGTCCAAGTTATCCTTCCTATAATGTCTAATTGCCTTATATAAATTACTAATAATGTGTTCTACTACCTCACCTCTCAAATGTCTTGTGATCAAAGTTACGAGGTCTGATGGTCCCTTAGCTACTTGCATTAGTGCCTCTTCCATAAGCACCAGATTACTCTTCAATTCAGTATAAGCCGGAAAAGATTCAGGTGGAAGTTTATAAGTAGCTTGCAGATATGCAAAGGAATGGATGCTGGGAACCCACCAGCTGGTAAACATGGGTATGGAGTATTGTTCCCAACGGTTTAGTGAGTTTACCAAGGAGGGTGGGCACAAAGTGGTATCATGAGCTATAGCTGCAAGAAACCATGTCCCAGACAGTGATAGAGTGTTTCTTATCAGATATAACCATCCTTTAAAAGATGTCCCTGTGAAGGTCAGGAAGTGCTTCAGCAGCAAACATCTCGATGGGTTCCCCAGGACGTAAGGTGAAAAGGATCCAACCCAATAAGTATCACTTCATTGTCTTTCCAATATGCATTATATTGGTTTGACAGATGCAGGAGTATTATACATATCTGTACTGCCAAAGCATAATATCTCTAATCGGCAGACTGAGACCTCCTGAATTCTAGGCAACTGCAAAAGACTAATATCACTGGGTGTTCTACCCCCCAAGATAAATCTAGACGTAAGTTTATCCCATGAATTGATGTAGGACTCAGAAGGAGTTACAGGTAAGGTTTGGAGAAAGAAAAGCAGGCGGGAAAATGTTTTGTTCAATGACCTCCGCTCGATTAACCATTCCAAATACAACTGGGTCCACTTAAGAGTGGTCCTAGTTACCTGCTGAGTGATTGGTTCCATGTTTACCAGTTCTAAATGTATTACTCTGCCTGCCTTTTTGAAACAGCAGTCACAGACGATGGCTGTTGCCAGAATGTGAGGCCAAATCCTCATGGGGTCCAATCCATGGGGGATTAGGAGGGGGCCAGCTCTGGGAGGTCTAGGTGCTCTGCCAGCCTCCTACGCTGAAGGTCCTTCTCCTCAGTTTTCCACCCATTGGCCTCCTGAATTTTCTTGAGGATCTCCATAAATGAAGGATCCTCAGGGAGACTTGAGAGTCTCCTTGGGTGCAGGTTCGTCCGGGGAAGGGTTTTGTATCCCGAGCCCGATGAAGAGAAGCCAGAGTCAGAGTCCAACGGATCATGTCCAGGGACTGAGCCTGCCAATGGGTAGCCTCCTTCCGAGGTTCCCCATGCCAACCTTCATGTCCCTACATGTTGGGGTGCTGCTGCGACTTGAGGTGGAGGATTGGGACTCTACCGGGATTGAGACCAGGGAGTGGACATGGGCCAGGCCAGTGTGGAGGCCGCCACTGGCTGATGATAGTCCAGCTCTGAGACCAACTGAGTCTTGGTTTTGCTCCACCATGACTCAACAGAGCCTCATAATCCACCTGTGGGTTAACCGAGGGGAGGTTGATAAATTGGGTGATAACTCAACATCGGTACGTGGGTGAAGGATAAGGGTGCCCCAGTGCAGGGTAACCCGGTGTTGGGTACCTGGGTATCGGATACCTGGTGTGGGGTAGTGCGGTGCAGGATAGCCCAGCGCGGTAACCCGTACAGGGCCCAACGGTGGTGCTGAAGGGCTGGACTGCTAAGGGAATCCTGAAAGACCTAGCAAAAGGGTCTGGGGAGGCGTACAGGGTCCAGACAGAGAGACCTGAGAAGAAAGGTTCGGAGGATCTCAGGAAAGGCCAGGCGTGGAGATGTCCAGCACTGGACATTCTGGCACCGCCTATCATCAGGGCCGGGGAGTCCGGTCCTCCAGTTCAGGAAGAGAGTTCGAGGCTCCACCATAGGTGGTGGAGTAGGGTCCGGGATTCCTCCTGGGAAGCTGTGGCACCTGCGGCAGCTGGTCAGGTAGACCAATTTCAGACCTCGAATCAGGGTTTAACATGGAGTGCCTGGGCCATGAAACCGATGAACGACTTACAGGCCAACCCACTCTGCTTAGACCCGAGGTTTTCAAGGGCCAAGAGTGGGAATTTCCTTGAACTGGAGGCCCCCATCTGAACCATAACCAGCTCAGGCGGTGGGGCAGAGTCTGCCCCAAAGTAGCAGAGGCAGGCTTGTCTGGAGGGCACTTCCCAAGAGGAAGGCCACTTTTGGCTTCGGTCTCTGTGGAGAGCTGCGCTCGAAGAGGACCAATCCTGGTCCCAGTGCTTCTCCTTATCCTTCTTCTTCTGCTTGAGGAGTCCAAAGAACACCCTGGGAAGATGAATCACTCCATCTGCTGCAGCTCCTTTTCCAAGGAAGCCACTTTGGATTTTAAAGGTGGGCTTCAAGGTTTGCTGACTGATGTTTCCGGTGGCCTAGTTGAACTTCTGGCAGGCCTCACAGCCCTCGGTTTCGTGATCAGGCCCCAGGCACAGGAGACACTGGGAATGGCCGCCTTTCTCCAGAATCTACTTGCCACAGGAGCACTTCTTTGATAAGCTTCGAAGAGGTTGGAGAAGACATGCAATCTTACAAAGAAGTCTCACAAAATAGAAAGAAAATACTGAGAAATGAAACAATATACTTATCGAAAATGGTGGCCGACTGTAGCATTCATAAGGTCTGACGTCTCGTAGGTTGATGGCAGGAAAAGAACTGGAGGGTGGGTGTGGGACCGCCACTATATAGCCTTCAAGGCGATGTCGGCCACGTGATGCCAGGTGGGTGGTCCCCACCAAACACTGCTAGCTAAAGTTTTCCGTGGTCCTAAAGCCTGGCGTTCAGTCCTAACGACTGCCTACTGCAAGAGCCCTCTCAAGTAAGATCTTTTTTTTTTTGCTCACGACCCCTTGTTGCCACTGTCCACCAGGACCCTGGACTCACGGCGGGGTTGGCCCAAAGCCAGGCTTGGTACCGGCCCCCATCCTGCCTCAGATCACCCCGGCAGGGAAGCAGGGATGGGACTTCCTCCCTATTTAACTCCACGTGTTGGGCCTCCGACTGACCCGGACTGTACCACACCCCGCCTGCCCATCATTAGGTGAACCATGGGGCCATTTTCCATTTTCTTCCTGAATCCCAAGAATGGTAGCTGCCAGGGGACCCCATGGAGATGTGCACATTGAGATGCAATGCCGCTCAGGACCCCAAGCCAGCGTCCTTACCGCCCACATGGCGCTCCCAACTGCACTGCCTGTGCACCCAGGTTGCAGTGGGAGCGGCATTCCCTTCCTCCCAGAGAGCACCCCTAGGGTGCTCAATCCCCAGCCGACCCTTCAGCTCTCCCGACACTCCTGAACCCAGGTCGCCAAGAGCCACAAGTGGTAACATTATCGCTCGCTGGCAGGCAGCCCGATAACTTTAAGGCATGCTGCAGTAAGAGGCTACTTTTGGCCAGCACTGTATGCTCAAATGGGTTGCAGATCTCGCTCCCCATATTTGCACTTCAGTGTGTGAAGTTGAGAGGAAGGGGCAGTGGTGGCCATTCAAATGGCGATCTCTGCAATCCCAGACACATTTTAGTGACACCCCACCTGTAGAACTGTTACAGGCAGGTGTCAGGATTATCACTACAGTGCAATCAAGCATCATGGAGCCAGCAGGGGACTCAGATCATTGAGGACCTGAGTGACAGAAACACTATGTGGGAAACTGGACTTAGAAAGGGGAGGTGGTTCTACTGGATTCAAGAGACAGTACTGGTGCCAGGGTTTGGCGTGGAGGCCACTGGATCACCAGGAGAGCTAGGAAGGTCCATGACACCAGCAAGGCACACTGCTTCAGAAATAGGCAAATAGATAAAGGAAAGGCAGGTGGAGGGAACACTTTGGTTGTAGTGCCAGCACTCAGAAGCTATGCACATGCAGTTGGTGCTGTGCCATACCTATGCCCCCACCCCACCCCGTGACTAAGTCAGACTTTTGTGAATAGCTGTAGTAGCGTGGCACAATGGGAAGCTGTGTGACCTCCAATTTGCAGATTCACATTGGGACATAACCTAACTGTATAGTTTCATAATTACAATTATTTGTGCTCTATTTTCACTTTGTATTCATTCCTACTGATTGTAATGTATATGTAACTTGTTTATTTTGTAATGCCATCTGACACTTTGTAACTTTATTTTTATTTTCTGTATGTCTTTTTATGCCTTGATGAGACACACCTCAAATGAGCTTGGCTCAATTCTCTGTCCCTACAATGAGAACGCCACACACTGCAGCTGCGAATCAGGCACTCCATGTGTTGTGGTATAGGCACTGTCCACATTTGTGGTAGTGGCAGCATAACGGTATCGGTAACAGTTTAAGCCTTACCATTACAGTACATCTACACTCTGCCGCCACCGTGCTCCCATTCTGTGCTCTCACCTGCCTCACGTCCACACTGCTGCGCTTTCTCACATGTTTTCCTTACGGGTTGCCATCTCTTATAGTAGTGAAGTGGCACACAATTCCAGAGTGCTGTGCGTCATCACAATGTATCCCAGCATGCTGCTTCTCCTTTTCATGGCCACAGTAAACAGAAACGAGCATGGCGGCATGGCTTGGGATTCTCAACAGGCGATTTCTGTTATTGGTCCCTGTGTTCCTACAGCAAGCTCCCCTCAGGACCCAACAAGCACTCACTGCAAGGAATGTGTCTGTTTTCCTCTCAGCTAGAGGCAGTTCAAGTTGCAGAAATGGTGGAATGAGTAGTCACAGCAATGCATAAAGGCTTTATGCTGGGATAAATCATTCCACCATTTCTTCTTCTGCCAACTGAAACTGCCTTTAGTCTCTCCGAGAGGAAACAGAAAGCGCACGACTCCCTCATGGGATACCTGGAGGGCCATGGAGGACCGAGATCATACACTCATCCACCCACACTGGTGAGTATTCTGATTTGGAGCATGTTCAAGTGATAAAAAAAAAAAAAAAAAAGATCGATAGCAGGAACGCTTATCTATTTATGCCTCCTGCGCCCCTGGCACCGGTCTACCTCAGGATCTCCTGGAGTCATCCCCTGCAGCACTCATCCTAACTGGTCATCCTCAGTCGCCCATATAGCCTCGGGTTGTACCCCAGGTGGGAAGGGCCCCAATGCCCCTGAAGAAGCACGCAGTAGTATCGTCAGGAGGGATGTCAGGTGGATGGCTTAAATCAGGGCAAGCCCTGGGACCCGCCACGCTTTGGCCGGAGCTGAGAGGTATTTTCTCTGTGTTTCCTTCTCTGGGAGTGGCCCAATGACTGGCATCATGGTGAATCCATGTCTGTCACTCCCCATTCCTCGCTTCTGCTCCGCAGTGCCCACTATCTCTCCAGCCTCTGCCAGGGAGCAGCAGAGCACCGACCAGGGACCCCTGTCCCTCCCAGAAGAGGAGAGCTGTCCTCCAGATGCTCAATCCTCTCCTCCCTGCTGACCTCCAGCAACCCAGGCTCGTTCTCGAACCCAGGTTGCCAGGCGGGCGTGAGTGTGCGTCCAGCGCTTCAACCCACAGCGCCACTGGGTCGGCTCCTTTTGACATCTTGAGACTACCTTCCAACAGGTCTCGTAGATCGGTAGCAAATGCATCAGATACTGCTACTAATGCGGACACAAACCGCCTTTTGCAGACTTCTGTAATGGTTTGCGTCACAGTAATGGTACCAAGTAGCGAGTGAGGACAGGGCCTCAAGGTGGGGGTCCCTTTGTGCTTGTTTTTTCAGATATCAACACACTGCGTAAATCACCCGGCCCGTGGCACTGAGGGTTGAGCCACTGGACACCACACCCCGCCACGCCAGTGACCCGGGTTCAGGAGCAAGCTCAGGTCATCGGGAAGGAGAGGATTGAGCGCCCAGAGGACTGCTCTCCTGGGGAGGGTGGGTGGATGACTCGGCGTGAGCGGCTCCAGCAAAGGCCGGGAACGCTACAGTCTGGGGATCACGCTGATGCAAGGAGAGGAGCCGGCAGATGTCCGCGGGCTGGGTGCAGGAGCGCTCGGCCGCACTGGACACCATTGCACGTCCGGGCTCCTAGGGGAGCTCTCTAAGAACAGGGAAACACTCATTGGCTGGGGGTAGACGTTGCCTGCCCCTACATCCAGCACCAGATCCTGCCCACTGCAGACCTGGTCTTGGCATCATCTCCGCTTGTGGAAGCACCGGAAGAAAGCGAAGAGGAGCAGAAGGCGACCCCACTCCGCGGGGCTGGATTCTGGAGAGGATTGCTCACGGAGCGTGTCGGGGTGTGCCAAGGACAGGGGTACAGCTGGGAGGATTTCAGCTAGGAGGGAATAGGCAGGTCAACTGAAGGAGCCCCAGCCAGCGTGACAAGAGGGAAATATAGAGTTGGAAAAAAAAAAACACACCATGAAAGAGCATAACAGTGAATCTTGATGGCACAAAATGTGGGCACTCAGCATACGTCCTCCAAGCCTTCTGTAACACCAGGGACGATTAATGGCTGAAGATTTAGGATTCTTGGCAGAGGATGCAGAGAGGAGTCTATTTCCTGATACACTGCGGTTCTGTAGGCAGGGTCTCCTTTTGTCAATAACAGCATGATGACCATAGTCACAAACATACGCCTTTCAGCAAAGGCGCTTGTAAAAAGGAAGGCAGAGGCCTGGTTATCAGTGGGTGTAACGGGAAGACTCAGAAGCCCTACCTGTTAATGAGGTCTTCGTTGTCATCACTTTCAATTTCATCTTCTATGGCTGCCTGCAGGTCTCCAATTCTCTTAAAGGCCAGCTTCAGATCTGCCTGCAGACTCTGATTAGCTGCTTCCAAGCTCTCAATGTCCATTTCCTTAACGAGAAAAAATAATACATTAAAATCTTTTGTTTATCACTTCTGTTTGGCAGAGCACTGCTGCGAAGGCTATCTACTGCTCTGCCTGCAAAATAAGGCAGATGACTAAGAAAAATGGAAGGGCAACAATAAACTCATCATAGCATTGTCACAGCCGGAATGATAAATAACGGATTTCTTCAAACACTTACTCTATAAAAGGTATCAAATCACCTACTTTAGCTGTTTGCACATCTGAAAATGTACCAAAGGAAGGTCCCATTAACGCTTTTACTCTGTTTACCTGTGTAGTTTGTAAGCATGAACAATGATTGCCTCTATTGCACCCTCCTAATTTCATCAGGATTTAAATGTAAATGAAGTTACTTTGTGTCTGGCGACAAACCTGCTTGACTCCATTGCAAAGATTGTGACCTGACTCTTATAAGGCATCCAGGGATTTTATGATGCTTTAGTGCTAAAGACTGCAGTAGTTCTACTGTGTACATCAGTTCTGTCGATGTCCTTTGAAGTCTCTGTGTTCTTGTCTTGTGCTGACCATCAAACATTTCAAGGTACAGTAAGTGTGTCATTTTTTCTGTAGATTAAAGTGTATCTGAGCTGAAAAGAAGATTTTAGTGGAGGTTTGTGTTTGTAATGTTTTATTTCGCTTTGTTCAATAATTTTGTGTAACAAGTTCTTATTCTACAGACTGAGCATGCAGTCCTTTGTACTTATTGTTCTTTTCTTGTGCTGGCTAACAGAAAAGTTTGATGGCCAGCACAAAACAAAACCACAGGGACTGCAAAGCACATCAACACCGCTGACTGATACAGCAGAACTGCTTGTTTTAACAACAAAGCATCATCAAATCCCATGATGCCTTGCATGAATCTAGTCACTGCCTTGTAATGGAGTCAAAAGGTTTTTACACCAGACACAGGTAACTTAATTTACATTTAAGTCCTGGTAAAATTAGAGGGTGCAATAGAGGCAATCACATTGTGCATGCCTACAAACTACACAGGAATACAGAAAAAAAGGTTGGGGACCTTCCTTAAAAAGAAATACGAAGTTCTACGATCATGTGTTAGTAACCCCTCCAAGACCCATATTTGACTGACAACATGACAACAGATTGAATTACAGCCAATTAACCCAATCCTAAAATGATGTAGGAGTCATTTGGCCAAACCCTGGAGTGCCTTAATGAACTATTAAACAAATTTTTTAACTTAATGTTTTTGTTGTCATTGTACCCAATAGCTCCGTATGAAGTCTGAACCATCCATTGATTCTCCTGATACGAAATGGCCACCCAGGTAGAATGAGCTAAATTCAAATTACTTTATGGTAGATGAGTGTTTCCATCTGTTGGCCTTTATAATGTAAGTCTGCATATCAGAGTGCTCCATTAGCAGACAGTGTTTTATAATATATATTTTCTTGTCATTCTATTTTTGTTCCAGTCTTATTTTATCTCTCATATTATTTTAGAATACTTTGTAAATCCACTGTGACTGATCTCTGAATGAGATGCATCTCACATTCTGCTACCTCCTCCATCTCTGCAATTTGATTTGGCAGCTAAACCTCCTTCTGAGCTAGAAGTTTAAATCCACAAAGCATCTCAGATACACATTATTAAAAACAAATACGGAAATCCACCTCCCTTCCCCAAACCCCTCCTCCTGCTTAAACTGCAATTCACATTTCAGTTGGTCTCACATCAGTACGCAAGCTTTCATTTACGCAGTGCCATTCCAGGGGATGCCACAAGCAAATGAGTATCAACAACACATGCTTGACTAAAATAATGAAAACTAAACCATCCACAAGCCAAGGCTCAATTGAGCCACACTTTGGAAGGGTCTTTACTACTCCTTATTAGAAGCCTGTCTCATTGTGGGGCGGGCATGGGAAGAGGATGCTTCCACCAGGGAGGATGGTTCTGTAATCTGCCATGTTACTGTCACCTGGATGAACACAGGTGGTAGTGCAGCTGAAGGATGGTGGGGAAGAGGGGACACTGACGCTCACGCCTGTGACATCCTCAGCGGCTGGGAGAAAATGGAAATATCCCCAGCACCCCTGCAACGATGGACCCAGGTATATTGGGGCCCCCACCTCCCCAGCATTGCATCACATGATGCAACAAGACTTCAAGGGCATATCACCCCACTGCAATGCCACCTGGGGTGGTACAACCATGGCTCTATGAAGGTAGGTGGCACTGGCTAAGAGTGGCAGGGGATTGGGAGATGCCTGGAGGTTCTGAGGGGAATGGGGCTGCTGGACAGGCAGAGACAGAAAAACAGGTTACTCACCTGTAACAGTAGTTCTAGGAGTGGTATATGTTGTTCAACCACACTTCTTGGCATGTCCCTTCCCTTTAAAACTCACCGGAAGGTCTTGAGCTGCTCCTCCCACTCACCCAGGTGGTATAACCCTTGGCTCCGCCCCATGACACCAGATCTGAGCCCGCTGAAGCTAGGTTTCTGCGCCGCAGCCAGGGAGGTCAGGTGGGTCGTGTAGATGAACATATACCACTCCCAGAACTACAGTTATAGGTGAGTAAAGTACAGCAGTTACGTAGAACTTACCTTAACAGTAGATCTTCGAGAGGAGCTCTTGCAGAAGGCTATAACCATTAGGACTAACACCGCAGCCATTAGGACCCACCAGAAAATTCTCAGCTAGCAGTACCTAGCAGGACTGCCCCGTGAACGGGCCCTGATGACAGAAAGAAGCGAAGCCTGTAGATGACGCTCTGTACACCTCTTTCAGGGGATGGAGGGCGGGAAGCAGCACCTGCTTGCAACAGCTCTCTCAAAGATATACTGTTACGTAAGTTCTTATGTAACTGTACTATCTTACTGAGTGAGGCTTGCAGCAGGCTATAACCATTAGGACTAAATCCTAAGCAGTCCCACGCCAAGGGGTGCCTAATCCCAGGAGGTGGAAAGATGGGATGATGCTGGAAAAAGCAAGTTATGATAGAAGTCCCTGAAGGACTGCCAGGTCAAGCCGCACGGTGTCTGGATGCAATGTCCAGGCTATAGTGCTCACCAAAGTGTGCACAGAATTCCAGGTGGCAGTCGCAAGATCTGTCTCTGATAGAGACATTCTTCAATGTGGCAAAGGAAGCTGAGACTCTCTGGTGGAGTGACCTCTAACTGGCCCGAAGGGATTTATTGTGCTTTCATAGCAAAACACAATGCAGTGGACAAGCCACTTAGAAATAGTCTGCTTAGACACCGGTTGCCAGAGTGTTGTGGCTAAGGCCACAAACAGTTGCTCTGATGTACAGTGCAGCTGTGCGCTTAAGGTAGTACTCAGTGCCCTGTGAATGTCCAGAGTGTGAAGGAGAGGTTCTCCCTATTGATGGGAGAAGAAAAGTAAACTGGAAGATCAACCCGATTGGTTGAGGGTCAATTCTGAGACCACTTTAGAAGGAAATGGAATACGTGCTTACCATAATTCTTGATCTTCTTGGATGAAGTCTCAACCACTCAATCACACTGATAGGATCTACCGGAGGTGCTAGGACCCAGCGGAGAAAACTTTTGCAGGAGGGCCAGTGCCAAAGATGGAGCTAAGCCTTGGCTCGTGTGGCAATGACTATCTTGAGGTCGACCCTGCAACCACCTCAGTACCTTTTTTCCGAGGAGGTGCAGCATAACTAACCTAGAAGGATAGCCTAACAAAGATCGGACATAAGATAGTCCGGACGACCCGTATAAGAAGGGTCAACAAAGAAGTCTTCACAGCCTAAAGATTGAGGAATGAAGACCAACAACAGAGGTGAGCTCAGGGATGGTAGGGAGGGGCGAATGAGTCGTGGAGACTTTATCCAAGATCAAGAATTACGGGAGGTACATAATTTCATATCTTCCTGGACATAAAGTCTCGACCACTCATTCACACTGATGGAGAGTACCAAGTTAATAATCCCCTGAGAGGGTGGCAGGAGAGACCAAGAGCTCACAAATTTAGGACAGAAGTCCATTAAGGATGGTTCTGCCAAATGAAAGATGTTGCCTGGCATGGACATCCAGGGCATAGTGCTTGACGAAGTATGCACTGAGCTCCAGGAGCTGCATTGCAAATACCTGCAATGGGCACGTTGCAGATTTCTGCCAGAGATGCCGTGGACTGGCCTAGTAGAGTGAGCATACACCTGCCCTCCAGCTTAACCTGTGCCATGGAATAACAGTGGTGAAGACATGCCACCAGCCATGCTGAAATGCATCTGATAGCGACATGCTGACCCAGCGGGTCTACTGAAGGAAACAAACAATTGTTGAGCTTTGCAAATGTGTTTTGTTCTATCTAAATAGAAACCTGAGCTCTTTTGACATCCAAAGAATGAAGGGTACGCGCCCTTCATTATGGAAGTTTGCAGTAAGTAGGTAGGACTAAACGTTGGTTTAGATGGAATTCTGAAACAACCTTAGGAGAAACTTAGGATGGGTCCTAAGAACTACTTTGCCCTTATGAAACACAGTATAACGGAGGGTCTGTGACCAAGGCAAGTATTTCAGAGACACTGCAGGCCGAGGTAATGGCCACCACGAAGGCTGCCTAGTGAGAAATTCTCCAGCTCACAGGTGTAGCTAGAGGCTTGAAAGGCTTTCTAGTGAGCATGTCTTGTACCAGATTAATGTCCTAGGCTGTGACTGGATGTCTGATAGGAGGTCTGGTATGCAGAATACCCTTAGAAACCTCTTAACTATTGGTAACTGAGCCAGTGACAAGGAAAGCACTGGACCCATGATAAGCTGAAATGGCACAAAGGTGAACTTTGATTGTAGAGTATTGTAGACCTGAATTTGAGAGGTCTAAAAGGTACTCTAGAACTTTATTTGGTGGCAGAAAAAAAGGATTCAAAGAGGATGTTGCACAACAGAGAGAAAACGCCCATTTGGCTGTGTAAGTTTTTCTAGTGGCTGGCTTACGGCAGCTAAAAGAATATCTGAGACTCTGTGAGAGACATTAACCCTGTTCACTTCTATCTCTTCAGGAGCCAAGCGTGAAGGTGAAGCGACTTCAGATTGGGATGGACCACAGGCCCTGAGTCAGAAGGTTCATCTGAAGGGGAAGCGTTCGGAGGGGTTTCCAACACACTGTTGAGTAACGGAAACCATATCTGTCTGAGGCCAGTAGGGAGCAATGAGGATCATTTGTCCCCTGGGACTTGAACTTGAAAAGCACCTCTGGATTATAGGAAGAGGAGGAAAGGCAGAAAGCATTTTGTCCACTGCAGTCTGAACGCATCCTGACAGAAAATGCCAGGTCCTGGATTTCTGGAGCAGAAGAGAGGCAGTTTTGTGTTGAGTAGGGATACAAAAGGTCCAGACCTGGAGTTACCCACTCTGCTAATAGTGACAACTACGGTTGAGTCTAGAGAGCACCCATGAGGATCTGTCTCTGTTCTGTTGAGATGGTCTGCCAGTTCGCTTTTGCACTCCGCAGGTAGATCGCCTGAATTAGAGCCTTGTGCTCTAGATACCATTCCACACTCTCATTGCTTCCCTGCAGAGGGTAAGAGTGTGCACCGACCTGCTTGTTGATGTAATACATCACTGCTTTGTTGTCCGTCTCAAAGGAGAATGTTCTTGTGACTGAGAATATCCTTCAAAGCCCGGATTGCATAAAGGATGGCTCTCATTTCTAAGACATTTATGTGAAGCTGGGACTCGTCCCGAGTCCACGACCTTGGGTGTGAGATTCTGACAGTGAGCTCCCATCCCATCAGGGACGATCCGTGGTAATGGAAATCTGATGATCCAGGGAGCAAAGGGATACCCTTCCAGAAGATTGTCCTCTTAGACCACCAGGTGAGTGACCCTTCAGAGGTTCTGTCACCTTGATGAGAAAGGACTGAGGGTGAGTGGTTGGGGACCACTGAGTACTGAGCATCTATTGAGAGGTTCTCATGTGGAGGAGTGCTAGGGGTACAGTGAACATCGAGGATGCCACGAGACCCAGCATCTGTTGCATCGAGATAGCTTGAACCGAGTTGTTCTCTGATGTATCGGCCATCTGTAGGATATCGCTCCTTCTGTCCTCTGGTAGAAAAGCTCAGACAGGAGGTGTCCAGAAGAGTTCCTATGAAAAGGAGCTTCTGGGAGGATGCAACTGCGATTTTTGAAATTTAGCAGGACTCCGTGGACGTGAGAAAGTGTGAGGCTGTGGCTACGGCCTCGATAGTTCCTGCCTGGAAGGGCTTGCTAGAAGCCAGTCGTCCAGATATGGGAACACCTGTATTCTGATCTTTCTGAGGTGCACTGCAGAATTGCACAACACTTTGTAAAAACTCTCAAGGCGCAAGGATAGCCCAAAGGGCAGGACTCTGAACTGATAATGTTGGCCCAAAGCCACAAACCGTAGGTATTTGTGATGCTTTTGGTGAATAGGAATATGCTGGTAAGCATCATACATGTCTAGGAGGCTAGCCAGTCATGGTGATGAAGCAAAGGTAACAGGGTTCCTAACGAAATCATTTTGAACTTTTCCTTTGGAAGAAATGTGTTCAGTTTTCTGAGGTCCAAAATGGGGCACATGCCCCGGTTTTCTTTGGAACCAGAAAGTTATGAGAGTAGAACCCTGTGTTCCGTTGATCTAGCAGAACTATTTCTACTGCCCTGTTGTTCAGAAGGCCTTGTATCTCAGAAGCGAGAAGCTCTGACTGAAATACTGACAGCCTGGGCTGTCATTTGGGGACGATCCGGAGGGTTCTCTGAAAGATTGCAGGAATACCTTCATGGATTATCCAGAGGACCCATTTGTCCAATGTTATGGACTTCCACCAGTTGTAGAACTGAGTCAGATGACCTCCAACGCTGAGAAAGAGTCCCTCGGGCAGTTGAGGTGGGACTTGGGCCAGAAACTCAGAAGGTGGCACTGGGCTTTGGGGCCCTTGTGCCTTCTGTCACATTTTCTTTTGAGGCTGGGGCTTGGTTTGTATAAACCTTCCCTGCCCTTGCCCAAAAAGGACTGATGGTTGTGAAATTGATGCTTATTAACACCCCCGGAGAAGGGGCGGAAGCAGGTCGAGCAATTTAATAGCAGACCTAGTCTTTGTGTGACCTCTAGAGTGTGCTCTACTTGAGGACCAAAGAGATACATACTGTCGAAGAGCAATGCCATGACCTGTTGCTGGGCATCATCTGTGAAGCCTGAAGTGCTAGCCAGGAGTGACGGCGGTACAAATGCCTGCCGCCGCCACTGGGAGGCAGTATCAAAAGCGTCCATAGCTGCTTTAACCTGCTGGTTGTTGGACTTGATATCCTGGTTATGGTCTGAAGAAGCTCTGAATTAGTGTCGGACTCAGTAGAGCTTCTACCATTTGTTTGAGCAAATGCCAAAGAACGATCATATTGAGAGAAATAAACCTGGTAGCTGGCAATACGATACCTAGGGTGGAAGCAGCAAAGACTCTCTACCTAAAGTATCTGTCTTACGAGCTTCTTTGTTTATAGGTCGGGCTGTAGTAGCCTGAAGGAGGACGACTTATCATTCTCTGCCAAGACTACAATAGGGTCCACAAAGGCTTGGGAGGCCAAAATGAGTCAATCCTTGGGAGCAGCATGCTTTCTATTTATGGACTTAGCTACAGAAGGAACAGTAGGATTATTCCATACCAATTTCTGTAAGCGTCTCAAAGGAAGGCTGTACGGAGGAGTTAAATCCATAGGGACTTCCAGGACATGAAGGTATTGGAGCCTTAAAAGCTTCCCAGGATCGATATCTGTAGTCTGGAGAGAAAGAGTGGAATTCAAATTTTTAGCAGAGACTTAAATGACAGGTCCCGACCACAGGCTCTGCAATAGGATTAGATCCTGTTCCTTCCACGTCATCACCCAGCCTAAGGTCTGGCTCAGGCTCAGTATCATCTCCTGACAGTCCAGGAGGGACTTTATGGACAGGAAAGGAGTGAAAATCAGAAGGAAAAGAGGAAGGAAAACGGTTCGGAGTGGAGAAGCCCTGAAGACATCACACCAAGCCTCGGTGCCAAAAAGAGCACAGCGCCACCTGACCCAAGCGCTATGCTGGCGTGACAAGCCTAATGGCGCCGAGGACAGCGTCAATCAGGCCGCACTGCACCGAGGCTGGTGCCAAAAGCTGCACAGTGCCGAGGATGGCACCGACAATCCCAATGGCACTGAGGACGGCGCCGAGCAACCCATCGACGCCAACGGCACCAAAACCAACACAGGGCTCAAAAACTAGGATTTGAGGAGAAAGAAGGAAGAATACCAGGAGATAGAGGCATCTGTGTGACCCCTGCGCCCAGCCATGTGAGGGGGGAAAACACCTGAGCGAAAACACCTGAGCGCGGAGTTGACGGCAGGACTAGGGAGGCCTAACCGCCCACCCATCCCCAGAAGAGCCCGAGGGCTCTGGAGTGACAGGCCAGGCAGCTTGACCAACCTCCGAGCCCATTGCTCCATCAGAGCGCCCACTGATGAAACTGCTCATCTGAAGCCCTACCAGAAGGCGGGAAGGGTTCCAATGTCAAGAGGTCGGTGGCTAGAAACAGAAGCCGGTGACTCGGAGAAGGAGACCGCAACTGACCTCAATGATCGACGTGACGCCAAGAGACATACCAGAGGGCGACTTTGAGGACGCCTTCTTTTTTGACCTGTTGGCCAAAGAAGAGCTTGAGGCCGAACGGTGCCAAGAATGCAACCGCTTTCTTTTATGTTTCCGTGGACTGCCCTCCCTCAGGCACTGGACTGTCCATTGTCAGACCCCCGGAGAGGGCAGCGGACCGACCCAACCCTGCTGACTGAACAACTTTCATACAAGTCTCCCTAGAGTCACCTGACCCGCTTTAAAAGCATGCAGTGCATTAAGGACTGCTTGCATTTCCAGAATATTGATGTGGAGATCGCTTCAGAGGAGTCCAGACTCCTTGTGTTTGGCGGCCCCTAGATGCGCCTCAACCTAAATCTGATGCATCCATCATTAGAGTCTGATTTGGGGCCCCTGATGGAAAGTGACCCTTTCTAAACTTAGAGGGTCCAGCCATCAAGGTAGTGTCCTCTTGACCAGTTCTGTGACTCTGACCATGTGGTCTAGGTCATCTAAGCCTTGATCCCACTGCACCCTAAGCATCCACTGTGGGATTCTCATGTGGAGGTGAGCCAGAGGAGTGACAGGAATTGCCACTGCCATATGCCCCAGAAGTCTGAGGAAGGTCCTGGCCTGGACCCAAGGGTTACAAGGACTGATCCAGCAATCTCTGCAAGCAAATGCCCCTCTCTGGGGGTAGAAAAGCCATGCCCAGGACTGCCCCTATGAAGAAGAGTCTTTGGCTGGGCTCTGGGAAGACTTTGCTAGGTTCAGGGTGATCCCCACCTCTCGGAATAGAGTATAGGTGTTCCAGAGTTTGAAGGAGGAGCTGCTGTTGATGGGGCCGCAAGCAGCCAATTGTCGAGGTAAGGAAGACATAATGTCCCTGGTGCCTTACAGCTGCAGCCACCACTGACAAGCATTTGGTGAAGACTTGAGGAGCAGAGGAGAGGCCAAACGGGAGGACACTTAAACTGATAATGCGCCCTGGAAGTGGAGCCTCAGGTACTTTCTGTGGGGACCCTATGTGCACATATGCATCTTGCATGTCTAGGAACAAAGCCAGTCTCCCTGGTGCAGCAAAGGAAAAGCCCTGGAAGGGTCACCATCTGAACCTTCGTATTCAATATAGTTGTTTAGACAGCTGAGGTCCAGAATGGAGCGAAGATCCTGCATCTTCTTTGGGACAAGGAAGAAATGGGAGTAATATCCCTTTCCCGCTGCTGCGAGGAACATTGCCCTTTTTCACAATAGGGCCTGAATCTCTTTCTATGAGAGGAATGCAGAAGGAGGATATTTTGAGGACCTTGGTGGAGTATCTGGGGAACCTCGTGAACTCCAGCGATGACCCTCCTTATAATGTCTAGGACCCACTTGTCCGCAGATATTGAGCTCCAACCCTTCAGGTGAAGGGAGAAGCGACCCTTCACTACCTCCCTGGTACACCTCTTCCGTGGGCGTGGAAGGAGTCGTGGGCAGAGCGAGGAGTGGGCAGAGAGCAGGAGGACTTGGGGCCATGAAAGGCGCCTCAGGTTGCTGGTTGCTGGCCTCCTTGGTTGGCTCTGTTGGTTGCCATGGGCTTGAGCACCTGAGGGCTTCCAATAGCTGTCGCTTTCATCTCTTCTGTCCTCTGTACATTTGCCAGATGCACCAGATAGATTTACCTGACTCCTGGAGACAGAGATAAGTGACTTGTCTCCTGCCTGAAAAGAACGGAACCCTGGAATGGAAGGTCCCGGATTCAGAACTGCAGATCCTGGTGAAAGCCGGAGACTTCAATCAGGCGTGGCTTCGGCAGACACCTGATGCTAACGCCTGGTCACTGTGATTCGCGGTATCGACGAGGCAAGGAGAATGTGCGTATCTACATCCCGAGCCTGACTTTAAAATGTTCAGAGCTCCATCTTTGTGAGAAGTCTGGCAAGGCAGTAGCTAGCTCCTGCCCTCTCCCATAACGCATTCTGGTACTGGACCATATGTGTGAGGAAGCTGAGGGGCCTAATGGAGTAGGTGGAAGCAGAGACCTTCTTGCCTACCTGGTCCAAGTAGCGGATTCTGGTCAGGAGGCTGGGAGCTTAGGTGCTTGGACTGCTTGGATTTGTCGGGCAGCTGTAATCACCGATGAGTCCGCCTGAGGGTGATCTGCAGGAAGAGTTCAGCCCTTGAGGCTCTATACAGCCTGTCTGACTTCTTCAGAACTGCCAGGACTGAAGCTGGATGCTTCCAAGTGATCCTGGTGAGATCCTGGAAGGTATCCACCAAAGGAGGCACCACTATAGGCTTGGGCTCCTTCTGCCTCAGGTATGTGGCCAGTTGATGGCGCTCTGGTACAGATCTTCCATTTCCCACTGGTTGGAAGCTCGAATGTGCCTCATGACATCCATGAAGGTCGGATCGTCAGGAGGTGAGCTGAGTTGGTCCTTCTCTCCGGGAGCCCCGATTTCCGAGAGGGATGAGAAGGTAGACAGAGTAGACGACCTGCTACTGGGCCTTGAATGGCCTGAGCTGTGTCTTGATTCCCCTGCCAAACGCCGGTAGCTGCCGGATCAACGCCATCCAAGACCGGCGCCCAGCCACGGAACCGATGATGGAGCAATGACCGCATCGGTCAGGGGAACCAGGTCAGGAGGGGAGCGGGGCCCGCCCAGAAGAGCGGGACCGCTCCTGGACTGGGGTCGAGACTGGCGGCTAAACGATCGTGAGGGGTGCCGACGATGGTCCTCAGACCGACAACGAACCTGAAGGGCAGGCGCGGTAGCGCCGCCGGGGTCTTCCGTGGGGGAAGGAGCAGGAAGGCCTCGGCTTAGCACTGGCTGGCCAGTCAGACGGGTCCAGCTCGTGGAGGACTGTTCTTTTCTAACCTGACTCCACCAGAAGGTGAACAGTTCCTGCAGCTGGTCTCTGGTAAAGACCGTGGTCACGGTCGCTGGAAAGGGAAGCGGAGAAGCCAGATCAGGCAAGTTGTGGGAGGGCGAACCTCCTCTGATCCTGCAGGCGAAAGATTTAGAGGTCCCCAAGGCCGCCTCCCACTGCTGGGTCTTCCACCACAACCACCCCACCATGCTTGGTATGGGGGGCCGGCGCCAGCATGGGGAGTTCGAGCCGGGTGATCTTCTCACCCGCCGGTTGTCTTATCGAGCCGGTCGAGACCTTCTTAGGCAGGGCCGTAGCTTGTGCCGAAGGGGTCTGGGGTGTAATCCAAGAGAAGCCACCTTAGGTTTGGGCTTATCCCTGAAGTTCCTGCCTTGGCAGGTGCCGGTCTTTGCAGGAGGAGTCAGCACCTTTGAACATTCTGGGTGCTTCCTGAGCCTGAGGAGGAGAGACCTTCTTGTGGGAAGAGCGGAGCGGGCTGAGACTGGGAGCGATGATGGGACCAGCTATGGTCCTTTTATGGAGCACTTACGGACTTGTCCCAGTGTTTGCTGCCTTTTCCCCAGAGTGTGTAGAACATCTATGTTCTTCTCCAGCAGGTGGGCCTTTAGAGCCTTCAGCGCTTGATTCTCTCCTGCTGGTAAATCCCTGGCAGATGGAGCAGGACACGTTGTCGTGGTCTGGGCCCAAGCAAAAACACACTTGGTGGCTGTCTTGTGATGGGATTTGGTGGCCACAGTGGCACTTATTCTTCTTGGGCCCGGAGGGAGACTGGTGGCGGCTTGACATGTGCGGACTGGAATTGGAGGCCGAGCGTTGGAAAAAAGCGTCGAAAATACCGATGAAAAGCTAAAATAAACTTCAAGAAACTCTTCTGTTCTTCTGATTTTGCTGGGTTGATAGCCTGAACTTCCCCAACGTGAGTGGGTCTGCGCACGGAAAAGAACTGGGGTGGAGCTGGGTCCTCTCTCTTTATGCCATGGCCGACGTCAGGGTGCGGTCCCTGCTGGGTACTGCTAGCTGAGAATTTTCTGGTGGGTCCTAATGCCTGCAGCCTGCTGGAAGTAAGATCCTATTTTTCTAGGGACATGGATATGCTGTTCATCCACACATTTTGGCAGACACCTAGCAGTTCTCTGGGAGGAGGGAGGCAAGGCACACACCCGTATTTAGGAACTGAGACTGGAGAACTGAGGCCCCAAACCAGCATCCTGGCATGACTCAAGGTCGATGTGGTAATGAGTGATGAAGGTGTTTGCTGTCTTCCAGGTAGCAGCCCGGCAGATTTCCTGGATAGGAATGTCCCTGAAACAGCCACCAATGCAGCAGTATGGCAGGTGGAATGAACCCTTAGCCCTCACGGAAGGCTCCCTACCGCCAACCTATAGCAGAGATCAATGCAAGATGCAATCCATCAGTCAACTGTCTGCTTTGCTGAAAGTCTGCCTGGTGTGGCCTCAGCATAGGTGACAAACAGCTGGCGAACCTCTCCCGACTTCTGCCGCTCCCTCCTTATAGTAGAGAGCTCATCTCAGGTCCAGAGTATGGAGCCTGTACTGCATCCGAGGTGTAGTTCGGTAGAACACAGCCAGTGTCAGGATCTGATTAAGGTGAAACCCTGACACTATCTTTGGAAGGAATTTCGGTGAGGGTGCAGGACAACCTTGTCCCTGTGGAAGACCAGATAAGGAGACTCCACCAAAAGTGTTTGTTGCTCCACAGTCTTCTGGCTAACGTCATAGCCACCAGGAAGGCCGTTTTCCATGACAAGTGTGACAGCTCACACTTGTGCACTGGTTCGAATGGCTTGCCCATCAGTTTATCCAAACCAGCAGTAAATCCCACTGAAGTGGAGTTTCACGCACCAGAGGGGATATGTGATCTAGGCCCTTGAAAAAGCGCCAGACCACCTTCTCCTGTGCCACTGTCTGCTGACCGCCCACATCCAGTAAGCAGAGATGGCTGCTAGGTGCACCTTAAGGGTCAAGATCAAGACCCCTTGACAAAGGCCAAAGGTAGTTCTAAAATACTAGCCGCAGGACAGGACAGAGGTTCAGGCCTTACTCTGACACCAAATGGAAAACCTTTTCCATTTGAAGGCATAGCACCTCCTGGTTGACCCTTTCTGGATGCTTCCACTACTGTGAGTACATCCTCAGAGAGACCAAAGCCTGGAACTCAAGCCACTCAGGTACCAGGCTGTGAGGTGCAGGGATTGAAAATCTTGCTATACCTTCCCTGATTGAAAGAGACCAGGTCTGGGTGTGCTGAAGCCACTTTGGAGGCCTGCAGCTGAGGCTGAGGAGATCTGGATAACAGAACTGGCAGGCCAGTCTGGGGCTACCAGGATCACCTGCTTTGTCCCTCCTCACCTTGAGGAGCACCTTGTGATCAAGTGGAATGGTGGGAAGGTGTAGAAGAGGCCTGGGGTCCACAGTCTTGAGAAGGCATCCCCTGCAGCGAGCCCTGCCGAGGGGGAGGGATGAAATAGCCTCAGCTTGGTGCTGTCCCTGGAGGCAAACAGGTCCGCCATCGGTTTTCCTAATGGAAGAGCAGGCTGTAAGCTACCTCTGGATGGACAGACCACTCGTGAAGATGTCTCGCCTAAGCAGCTGAGAGCATCTGCCAGATGGTTTGAGGTTCCTGCCACATGAATGGCTGAAAGCGCCCAGATGCAGAGCGCCTCCTTGCAAAGCAGATGGAAATGCATGCCGCCCTGTTTGTTGAGGTAGTACATAGTCGTGGTATTGACTGTCTGGACTTGAACCACTTGACCCGGAGCTGAGGAGCAAAAGTTGACAGTGCCAGTCTGACTGCTCTGAGCTCCAACAAGTTGATGTGGTATCGGACTCCTCGGGGTCCAGAACCTGTGGGTTTCCCAGCCCATGAGAGAGGCATCGTCATGAGGACGGCCGTCGCTCAGAGCGGACAAACGGGATCCCTTCCTGCAACCCGCCTGGGGCGGTCCACCATTGCAGAGCATCCTACATCTTCTGGGTTACACTGATCAGCTGGCCAGCTCCCATTAAAGGGCAGGGAGCAATTGCCCAACCAGAAATGACTGGACAAAGAAGGAGGAGGGAAACTCCGCCTGTCCGGCCGGGAGTCGAGCTCTGGTTTCACGAGAGTTGAGCTCTGCCCGATGAAGCACATCACCTGAGAAGGCACGAGTTCGACTTGGCCTCATTGATCAGGAGGCCGAGCTCGGAGCAGGTCTGGATGGCCAGGTCCCTGGACCTCTCCACCTCCTGCTAGGTGGGACCTGCGAAGAGCCAGTCGCTGAGGTAGGAGTAAATTCTCACACACACCCCCGACACCTGAGATGGGCTGTGACCACTGCAATGCATTTGGTGAAGACCCAGGGCCGATGACAGGCTGAATGGCATGGCTCAGAACTCAGATAGGGTTCCTTCGCCTGAAGCGAAGAACTGCCAATGAGACGGACAGATTGGGACGTGAAAGAACGTGTCTTGCAGATCAAGTGAACAGAACCACATGTTTCACTCCAAGGATGGTATGATCTGGGACAGAGTGACCATCCAAAAGGTGTGTGACCTGAGATACTAATTCAGGTCGTGCAGATCTAGAATGGGTGTCAGCCCCCATCTGCTTGAGCACCAGAAAGTACCTGGAGACAAATCCTGGGTCTGTTGTAGAATCCACCACTGGAGCTAATGCCTCCTGAGTAGGAGCTGAGCAACATCATCTCAGACAGCCGACTGAGTATGGACAGATACTCTTTCCTCCCAAGGGGCACGGGCTCAGCTGGAGAGGTACTGCTTCAATTCAGAAGCAGTCCATGACCGACCACCTCCAAAACCCACCTGTCCATGGTGATAACGGACCAGGCAGAAAGAAAGTGGTGGAGCCGCCCCCACTGAGGACCCAGAGCTGGCATGACGGGAGGGGGTGGTAGCCCCACCCCATCACTGAGCAGGCTTGGAGGAGGAGGAGAAGGATCCAGGACCTGAACCTCGGCCTCTTTTACGGATCTGGGAGGGCCTGGGCTTGGGCTGGGGTGCGCTTGAGGCCTGCTGCTGCCCTCCTTGAAGGGGTTGCTGAGCCGCAGTGGAAGAGTGCCAAAAGGCTCCTTCTGCTGCTTCTTGCTTGAAGAACCTTTAGCAGAAGTAGCGTCCAAGGTGGCATTAGAATGCTCAATATGCTGCAGGTGACCAGCCACACCTGGGCCGAAAAGGTCAGTGCCCAGGAAAGGCACATCAGCTAGTTTGTGCTAAGTATCTGCTGGAAAAGAGGAGAGTCTCAGCCAAGCCCTGCGGCGAGGGCAACTGTGCTGCCATCGAAGCAGGCACAAGAATCCCAATATCCAGACCTGTTTGAAGTTGATCCTAGACCTGCTTGACCATGGTCTGCATGTCCGCAGGGAGGTGGGACGACTTCATCCAAATACCCCAAGAAGGCATGGGAGAAGTGTGCCATGATGACGCCAAACTTGCCTGATGAAGGCCTGAAGATGAGGCCGCAAAATCTTTCAAGCCGAATTATCCAAATTTTGGATTCCCTTTTGGAGGTTGGTCAATGTCGGCAGAACTGCCAGGGACGCCTGAACACAGAGGCAGTCACCAGGCTCTCGGCCGCAGGGTGCCTGTGAACCCCGCAAGGGACTGCATGGGCACCGCATACTACAGGCCATGTGGGCAGCTGGAGCTGCATAGCAGGCAGGGCACTGCAAAGTTCTAGAGCCAGGCCAACTAAGGCCTCGGCCACAGGAAAGGCCTCTGTTGGTATCCTCTCTGGAGAATGTCCATGAGAGGGTACTCCGCTTTTTCTGGACAGGTTCCAGGGCATCCCTGAAGACTCAGAGATGAGGTGAAGAATGCCCTGAAAAGATGAAGAACCACCCTCCGTCTCTATACCACCAGCCGTTTGTCATCCCCAGGATGAGAATGTAGGCAGGTCTCATCGAATCCGATACAATGGTTGACCCAGGTCTCCTTCGACACGCCGAGGCATTCGGGGTGACAGTGACCGAAAGACGCCGAGGAAGCCCGGTGTCCAGTCTATCTCCCTTAGAAGGAGTCCCTCCCACAGGCTGCTTGGGCAGCGGTTCCATCACGATCGGTGGAGAGACCAGTATAGGCCGAACGGAGGTTTCCGGCAGCTCCCGTGGGAGGGAACCTACTTAATCTGCTCCAAAGGAGCCAGCTTTGGCCTGAAGGTGAAAGCCAGGGTCAGCTTGTGCCCAGATAAAATTAACTGTTGCCACATGAGGTCTTCAGAAGGCCAACGGAGTTTCCATTGGAGCCTTTCCTCATCAGAGGAGGACGAGGGACGAGGATGACCAATGGCATTACCTCTTTTCGAGTGACTGTGGCTCTTCCTTGACCTCTCGGTTGGTGGGGTCCTTGACCGAGATTGGACCGCCGAATCAGTCGCTCAGGAGACACTAGCAGGACCGGTGATTTCCTGGGTTGGGGACCACATCCCGATGGGATTCCCAGTGGGCTGGGTCTCTTCATCGGGGAAAGAAAGGACCGGAGTCCAATCAAGAGAGTCAGCGAATCGGAGTCGGCAACAGTGGGTCGATGACAATTTCGATCCCGCCGACTGACAGTTTGGTTGACTGGCCAGATGGCAAGGCCAAGAAGCCAGCGGCTGAAGAGGCAATTTCAATCAAGTCAAGACTGCTGGTTTCTGGGACAAGGATCTCTCCCATCCCAAGAACGCCTCCATCGAGACGAAGACATCCTGGGTCCTTATCCCACTTACGAGACCGAGAGAAGTGCATGCCCGCAGGACCCTCTCCTTAGTAGGAGAGACTGGCACAACTCTTGGAAAGAACCCAAGAAGGTGGAGCCCAGGTTAAGCGGAATGAAGAAGCTCTGAGAGGAAGATTCTGTGGCACAAGCCGCTTTCTCCTCGAAGGTTGCATCGTTCCAATTGCTTACGGATCCCACAGCCGCCGAAACCTCCCACCGAGCCTCCTTTGATTTCACCGGAGGGTTACGCTTTGGCCCCCCAACTTCAGGCATGCAAGACTGTCGCCAAGGACGTTAAAGTGAAATGCAAGGCAGAAGTTGCACTTAGAGGTGCTCAAGGCCGACACCCAGCAGTATACGCACGCCGGGCGTGGGGATCGTGTGCACAACATTTTCTGGCCGCATAAACACCGGCAAAATCCAGGGAAGACTTGTCTTCCATAATCGAAGCAGAAAAGTCACGGACGCTAATGCGAACTAGACGAGTTTCGAAGAACTGAAGGTTTAGAAGCCAGGGCCTACAAATGCAGAAACACAAAGGAGGCAACCTGTATCTTCTAGTGGAAAGGAAGATCTGGAATCATGGGGCGGAGCTGAGGGTTGTACCACCGGCTGGGAGGGAGGAGCCAGCTTGAAGACTTCCAGCGATCCTTAAAGGGAAAGGGACATGCCAATATGTGTGGATGAACAACATATCCACGATTGTAGAAAATCCTCTTCCTCAGACGAGGAAGGAGAGGAGGAGCTGGATTCAGATAACAGCCAGCCTCGTCAGCTTGGGCACCAGGACGCATCTGGAGACAAAGCCTGGGTCTGCTGGAGGATCTGCTACTGGAGCTACTGCCTCCTTGAGGAGGAGCTGAGCGATGTCGAGTTTGAGAGCCGACTGGGTCTGAGTGATACTCTTTCCTCCTGAGGGCGCGGGCTCGGCTTGGTGGGTACTGCTCGAATTCCAGAGGCAGTCCCTGACCGACCACCTCAAGAACCCACCTGTCCCGGTGACAACAGACCAGGTGGAAAGGAAGTGGCAGAGCCGCCCCACAGGAGGACCCAGAGCTGGGGTGACGGAGAGGGTTGACAGCCCCACCCAGTCACTGAGCAGGCTTAGAGGAGGCTCCAGGACCTGAACCTCGCCCCCCTACGGGCCTGCTAAGGTCCGCTTGGGCCGATGGTACCATGCCTGTCCCTGCTGCTGATGCTGGTGTTGCTGTCCACCCTGAAAGGAGGATTGCTGAGCTACAGGGAAGAATGCCGAAAGGCTTCTTCTTTTCTTCTGCTGGTTCTTGCCCAAAGAACCTTTGGCAGAAGTAGCATTCAGGGTGGCACTGAACTGCTCAATGCGCTGAAGGTGACTGCACTCCTGGGCCAAACAAGTCGGTCCCGAGGAAGGCACGCCAGCTAGTTTGTGCTGGTATCTGCTGGAAAGGAGGAGAGCCACAGCCAAGCCCCTGCGACGAGAGGCAACTGCGGCAGCCATTCAGCGGGCACAGGAATCTCAATGTCCAGGGCTCGTCTGAAGCTGCTGTTTGGCAACAGCCCGCCTGATCCCGACCTGCTTGACTGTGGTCTGCATGTCTATGGGGAGATGTGGGAGGACTTCATCTAATGACCCAAGCAAGGTGTGAGAGAAGTGTGCCATGATGACGGCCGAACTTGCCTGACTTAAGGCCCAAGGAAGAAGCCGCATAGACCTTCCTAGCTGAATGGTCCAAAAGCTTGGACTCTTTATCAGGAGGTCGGTCAGTGTCGGCAGAACTGCCAGTATGCCTGAACACAGAGGCGGTCACCAGGCTCTCGGCCGAAGGATGCTCTATGAACCCTGCAAGGGTCCCCATTGGCACCGCATACTTCGGGCCATGCGCGGCAGACGGAGCTGGACAAGAGGCAGGATGCTGCCAAAGTTCTAGGGCCGGCCAAAAATAGCCTCGGCCACAGTAAAGGCCTCCATCGGGTATCCTCTCTCTTCAGGATGTCCGTAAGAGGGTACTCCGCCTTTTCTGGATCGGCTCCGCTGGCATCCCTGTAGATGCAGAGATGAGGTGAAGGATCCCTTGAAAAGACTAGGGACCTTCCTCCATCTCTAAGTCAATGGACAATTCATCATCACCTGGATGCGAATGCAAGTCGTGACATCTGAATCCAAGGAAACTGGATAAAAAGGTCTACCACCCAGGTCACTTTTGACCCACCGAGATCAGGTACAGGGCAGCCGTGACCGACTAAGCGCCGGGAAGCCCGGTGTCTGGTCTGTCTCCCTTGTAAGAAGTCCCTCCCACAGGCTGTTTGGGTGGTGGTTCCACCACAATTGGTGGAGAGACCATTTTGGGCTGAAGAGGAGGTGTTGCCGGCTCTGAGGGCTGAGGAACCGACATAATCAGTTCTGAAAGAGTCTGCTTCAGCCTAGGTGGCGAAAGCCAAGTAATGGCTGGTGTGGAAGCTGTAGTTGGCTTGTGCCCGGTCAGAATCAGCTGTTACCACATGAGGTCCTTGTAGCGCGACAGAGTTTCGCTGAGACTCTCCTCATTCGAGGAGGACGATCGATGGAGTCACTGCTTTTAGCGCTTATGGCTCTTCCTCGGCCCTCAGATGAGGGGTCCGAGACCTCAATCGAGATCGGGCGGCCAACTTGGTCGCTTGGGAGACACCGCAGGACTGGTGATTTCCGGGATCAGGGACCACATCTTCAACTGGAGACCCAGCAGGCTGGTCTTGTCATCTGGAAAGACCAGAGTAGGTGTTCGATTGAGGGACTTGTCGACTGGAGTCAGCGATATCAGATCAATAGGATCAATCATGATTTCCACCTCAATGGATGATTCAGTCGATTGGCCAGATGGCAAAGCCGAGAAGCCAGCGGCTGAAGAGGTGATCTCGACCGAGGTCGAGACTGCATGTCACTGGGACTGAGATCTCTCCCTCCCAAGAATGTCTCCGCCAAGACGTAGGACGCTCCCGATCCTTCTCCTGCTTACGGGATCAAGAGGAGTGCTAGCCCGCAGGCACCTCACCCTTGGTCAGGAGAGACTGGCACAACTCCTTGAAGGAACCTGAGAAGATGCAGCCCAGGTTGAGTGGAACAAAGAAGCCCGAGAGGACTCCGCAGCATGAGCCGCTCCTCCTCGAATGCTTGCATGCGTTCCAACTGCTCGGCAGATCCCGCAGCCGCAGAAACCGCCCACTGAGTCTCCTTGGATTTCACCGAAGGTTCCTTCTCCCGCCACCCCAGTTTCAGGCGCATGAGATGGTAGTCGAGGATGCTGGGATGAAAGGCTAGACATAGGCTGCATTTGGGGTGTCATAGTGGCCTGAGGGCATATACACACACGCAGTGTGGGGATGGTGTCAGACATCTTCTGGCTGCAAGGGCACCGATGAAACCGGGGACTTGCTACTTCACTGAGAGAGGGTGGTGGAGCCATGGAATGTGCTGCCTAGGGGCTGGTGGAGGCAGAGACGGTGGAGGGTTCAAGAGGGGTGGGACAGGTATAGGGAAGGGTTCTAGAAGCAAAATCCAACACAGCGAGAATATCCGGAACTGGGAAGGGAGAAGCCAGAGAAGGCGAGGGGGCAGCAAGGTCAGTTCCCAGGATGGGGGCTGACCAAATGAGCAGACGTGGAAGACCGTTAGGCCTATTCTGCTGGCATTTTAGTATGTTAGTAAGATTTATCTTCCGTGATCAAGCTGCAAACTTGCGATCGCTAACTCAAACAATGCAAAGTTTCGGTAAAACCGATGGTTTGAAAGCCAGGGCCTACAAAGCACGTGGAGCACGAGAGAGGCAACCTGAATCTTCCAGCAGAAAGGAAGATCTACGCCATGGGCGGAGCTGAGGTATATACCACCCGGATGGGTGGAAGGAGCCAGCTTGAAGACTTCCATGAGATTTAAAGCAGAAGGGATATGCCAAAGAGTGTGGATGAACAACATATCCACGCTCCTAGAACAAAGCATTCAGTAATCTGAACTCAAACCAGTAGAAGAAGCAATTACAATTACTAAATGTTCATTGCCAGTATTTTGGGGCTTTATTTACTTGTTCTGTATCTAGTGATCTAGAGATACACTTTTGTTTTTGAGTGAGATTAGCGACAATCTGGTACAGAGAAGGAATGATACTATTCACATGGTGTTTTTCCAACAGCTCCAAGTGTCAACAGTATATCCATAATAAAAGATTTAAGGAACAGCAATCTCAACATATCAAAATCCAGAGGAAACAATTGTACAAACCTAGTGTATCACCTTAATCTATATAAAAATATTACAAAATAATGATGTTTCCCAGTATATCTGAAGACGCTTATTTTACCAGTAAAGGCAGGCTGTTTCAGCAGGAACCGCAACTGAAAAGTTTAATCACACACTAAATTCACAGACACCTCTGTCAAAATCAACAGACCCTGTCCAGAAAAGTGTAAGGACTGCGTGGGCACTAGGGCCACACCTAGTTTGGCTATTTAGTTCACTGGGAAGCTGTAATAGTATTCTGCTATTTGAAGGTACCATTATTTGCAGTTTTGTTGATGTAAGATGCTGCCAGAATAAACTGACTGCATTAGGTTGCATCAAACATAACCTTAGGGGCGCCTCCTTCTGAGTGCAGATCCCTGATCACTTTGTTACGCATCAGTGGCCAGTCACCCCTTTTTCAGAACCACCTGGCACTACAAGCTTGGCCTCTGTTTTCCTGGGACTGGGACTCAGACAGAGCATGCATAGAAAGGGATCATAAAGGGTGAGGAGATCATGCAAATAGGAAGAGGAAGACAATACACTGACCCAGGAAATTATCAGGTCGCACCTGGAGAGAGCCTTGGCTCAGTGTGCCTTTCCGTCACCAAATGTTTAAACAAACAAAAACAAAAAATCCATGAATTTGTTTCTCTTTTATTCTGGGAAGTTGCTGCCTTTCAAGCTCTCACTTTAAGGGTTACCTTTTAAAGGGCACAATGGCTGCAGAAACTACTAAACAAACCAATTAAAAGACAGCGTCCACTGAAATCACAGAAACATTCCTAACAAAATAGACATCAGGGAGGTCATATTGGTTTTAGGCTGTGGCAGAGGAATTCTGACTACTCCCAGAAGGATACTTGGAAGACTCGCATTCTGAGGGAGGCACTCAAATAAAATATTCAGTTCATTTTATCGACTGTGAACCCACCATGTTTTCTCCGCCTGTACCGCACTCTGAAAACTAGGACCACTGCAGTGTCACCTCCCTTGGACAGATGGAACAGCGAGTGCCTTCATAGTCAATGCCAATCCCACTCCACACCCTTCTTCCCTGGGTGCCATGTACCTCATTTCCATGATTTGATCACACCCCCAGCTGGCTCCAGAGTGGCAATTTCAGGGATAACAACCAAATTCCAGTCCCCAGATCATATAGGTACATTCTTAAAGGGACACTGCCACCCAAACAGAGGGAAGGGGATGGGATATTTGTAACTCAGACATGAAATGTTTTTATTTTTAAATGGTTTATATTAGAGTAGCATTACTAGCATTTAATTTACACACCAGTTCAAAAAGCGGGTTCAATACAACTGACCATGGCACTGGGTTGTATGGGATCACCTCACAATAGCAGGGTGATCTATTTAAATAACATAAACTTAAGGACTCGCCCGGTAGCATTACCACTGCTAACACTTGTGACCTGGGTTCGGTTATGGTTGGACAAGACCCTGGTTCAGGGGTTATCCGACTGTGGAGGACTTCCTGGAGTGAAGACAAGCTCTAGACAGGGTGGGTGATGGAGCTGGGAGGCCAGGACAAAAGGGGCCGTCTGTCAGACTGAGGAGACAAATAAATAAAGGGAAAAATACAACAGGATTAAATTTTGTGCCCACACTGTTAGTCTCCAGTTTTAATGTGTGTTACACACAGGCTGCTATGTGGCAGAGTCACAGCTGCTCCCATGTGTGAAGTACAATGCTGCAGCCGGTTCCTGCATTTCCACACAACAGAGCTGTGCAGTGCTATCTGCAGCTTGGCTCTTTCTCCTGATGTAATTTAGCTTTCTCCTACCTTTTTTCTGCCTACCACCACAACTGCATTGCTGCACAGGTGGTGAGGAGCTCCACATATGGACAGAAAGTGCCTCAGTGTTTTGGCTGCTCACCACTGAGCCAGCATCTCACAGGGGCTGAAACAGATCGACTTGAAACAATCCAGGATGTAACTGTAGTGATCCTCTGACATCGTAACAGCAAGTCTGCATTGCTCATAGTGGTGCAGAATGGTAAGTACAAACATGTCTTTAGTTAACATGGCACAAAAGTAAACCATTAGCAACTGACACGTGCCCCAAAATTCACCACTGCATTACTATATTATTTGTTTGAAAATTGGTGACTAGGCAAGTTGCACTGAGTCAAGCTCATTTCCGGCATGATGCAGGGAAGAGGACAGAGCAGTAATATAGTAGTTGACATGGAAGCTACATATTACAGTCAGTCCAAAGTAATAATTGAAGCTTATTACTGACAGCAGTAGGGCAACAACCCAAACACAGAATTTACCACCAGAAAGGGACAGCTTGGCCCACCCAGATGATCTCTGCCTAACCTGCCTCTGCACACTCTCCGCCTCCCTGCTCCTATTCTAACATACCCCTATGTTATCTCACAACTGCTTGAAGCCCCAACTGTTTTAGACTCCACCATTTCTGCTGGCAGTCTGTTCCAGGCACCTACCACCCCTTTCAGTGAAGAAATATTTCCTCACATCTCTCTTGAACTCCTCCTCCAGCTTCATCGCATGCCTCCTGGTCTTGGTGCTCTTTCTCATTTAAGAGACAACCCCCCACATACTGCTCATCCCTGTAAGGTACTTGTAGGTCTCTATCATGTCACCTCTCTCCTCTCCTCTTTCCACGGTGTACATGTTAAGATTCCATATTTTCTCCTCAGAGGACTTCTCATACAAACTTAGAAGCATTTTACTGAGCCCTCCTCTGGACCGCCTCCACCCTGTCCATATCCTTTCTGAGGTGCAGTCTCCAAAACTGGACACAGTACTCCAGGTGGGGACTCGCTAGTGAGTGATATTGTGGCAACACCACATTCCTCCTCCTGCTGGGGATACCTCTCCTATGTACCCCAGCATCCAACCAGCCCTAACCAATACCTTACCACACTGCCCTGCCACATTGAGGTTTTGATATGATAACCCAAGGTCCCTTTCTTGTCCGGGTGACTGTCAGTATCTCCGTTATCCTGTACTCAGTGCCTGGTTTCCTGTGCCATAGGTGCATGATTTTGCACTTTTGTCACTGAACCCCCAACTATCATGTTTTCACCACTCCTTGAGTTTCCTAAGATCCCTGCACATTCCCTGCACCCCTCCTGAGTGTTCACCCATTGCAGATTTTGCTATCATCTGCAAAAGGCATACATTCCTTCTAGTTCTTCTGCAATGTCCCCTATGAAGACATTTAAGAGCACTGGTCCCAGTACTGAGCCCTGTTGTACGCCTCTGATCACTGTCCCATTAATAGAATGAGTGCTGTTAACCACCACCCTCTGTCTGCTGTCTGTTAACCAGTTTCTAACCAATTCACAACTTTGGATCCCACTCTAGGCTGTTCAACTTCTTTATCAAAGAAATCTATCAGATTTGTTTGGCATGACCTTCCTCCAGTGAATCCCACGTCATCATTAACTACATTAAGTTTAAATTAAAGTGGTCCCAAATACCAGACTAAAGAAATGGGTTTTCAGTAAACCCTTACAACGCTCCAGAGAAGGGCTCCTCTAACTGAAGCCGGGAGTGCATTCCACACAATAGGAACTGCCACACAGAAAGCTCTGTCTCCTGAAAATTTCAATCAGCAGCATGGAACCTCAAGGAGTCCTGCCTCAAAGGAATGAAGAGGACAGACAAGGATGTAGTCATTCAGAAGGTCCTTTTCCTTAGGGCAGTGCCAGATCAAGCCATGGGGGGCCTGGGACACTCATTAACTTGGGTGGCCATGTAAAATGCCCAACTTTCCATACCAAAATGTTTTATTTTGCAACATTTACTGAGCACGTTGTTTATTAACCATAACAACCACCATATGGGGAGACTACCCTATTATTCACAGGAGAAAAAGTAACTTGAAGTACAACACCCTGTCATGTTGTCATAGTCTGTAATGTTATATTTATTGTACTGTACAAGACATGAAGGCTGCCAGGCTCCAGATGCTCTGGGGACTAGATGCTCTGTGGTGAGTTTTGGGGCTTTTATTGAAGTCGCTCTCTTCTAGACCCTGTTCAGAAAAGCAAAGTAATCTCTAAGTAACCTCCTTAATCACAAGTTTATTTTAAGGAAATAAATTAAACAAAAATAAACAGTGCTTTACTAAGAGGTATGCATCCTGCTCCAAACAACAGTAAGTTACTGTATGTACCCATTGTACAGAAGTGTGCAGTTCCAATGTACAAATGCTATGACTCCAAATAAACAGACTGATGTCATACCTTTATCTGCTCATGGGATATCAAAGGAATGATTAATTCCTTTATTTCAGAGTTAGAGGATCCATGCATGTATACACACACACACCCATGTCCTTTATCTCTTCTTTGAACAAGCTCAGATCAATTATCTCAGCATAAAAATAAAATTACAGATATCAACTTTCTAAGCCACTTACTGAACTCAAGCTGTCTGCTATTGCTTGGCGCTCTGTTTGAAGCTCCTTAGTTTAGCAGCAGCAGGCAGTTTAGAACAGTGCATTGATTAATCATGCTGCTAGCGATAGATTGGCAGTAGCGCACAGATAGCTTAGTGCAGGTGCTGCCGCTGGCAAAGTGCATGTTGAGCCTCAAAACCACCAAGAAAGAGTGGTTTAAAAATGCTGCCCAGATGGATTGTGGCGTAAGCTCCTGGTCCTGGCGCTGCCCCTCAGATTATGCAGCAGCAGCCCAGGTCTGGTCGCAACTTGCACCGGTCCAGGTCCAGTCCCAGACTCAAAAAGTGGAAAACCTGTCAGTATCCTAAGGAGGTAGATCACAGTGCTTGCATAGTTAGCCTTCTTCACTTCTTGTGCACACAGTGCCAGTTTGTTTTTCTAGCAAGTCACCCGACCCTAGCTGCAGGCTGAATATAATGGAGGAGGAGGGGGGACGAGAGAAATCTTCTGCAATGTTGGCTTGTTGGGGGCCTATCTGTAGCAGGAGGGTCCGGGGCTTGTGTTTTTGTTTTCTTTAATTAAAGAAAGCCTCTCCCAAAGTCATTTTTTTTTTGTTTGTTTTGTTTTATGGAGCAAGCTCTGGGGTTGATTCATGGGGGAGGCATGATTTATTACAAATCCTTACCAGTACTGTACCACCTGAGGGAAGGGGGAAACGAGAGAAATCTGCAATGTAGGCTTGCCGAGGGCTATCTGTGGCAGGGGGCTTGTGTTTTTAATTTTATTTAACAAATGTGCTTCTTCGAAGTCACGCTGCTTTCACAACATTTTTAAAGGAGCAAGCTGTCAGGGCCTATGGGGGAGGTTGACTCAGGCTTAACTCGTGACTGTCGGCGAGGGGAGGTGGCATGATTTACAAACCACCAGTCCACTTACTAAAAGTGTCTCTTGCTCGACTACTGGGGCTAGTCTATGGTGGGGGGCCTGGGCATTTGCCCCATTTGTCCCCCCCTTAATCCGCCCTGCCTAGAGCTCCAAATCGCAGGGCTTTGTACACCAACAAACTCATCTTGAAGCTGATGCATCACCTCTCTGGCAGCCAATGCAGTTCCTGGAGAACCAGTGTGATTTGTCCAGATTGTCCAGACTAATGAGTTCCAGCTATTAGCTGGACTGTTGAGTTCTGCATGAGCTGCAAGCTGTGCACCAGCCCCACAGGCAGCCCTAGGTACAGAGCATTGCAGTAATCCAAACGGCAGGCGACAAAGCGTGTACCAGTCTTTCCAGGTCAGAGTGTGAAAGATGGATACTAATTTGGGAGACATTCCATAGATGGTTTTAGTTACTTAATTTGGGAGATATTCCATCGATGGTTTTAGGTACAAATTTGGGAGACATTCCACAGATGGTTTTAGTTACTAATTTGGGAGATATTCCATAGATGGTTTTAGGTACTAATTTGGAAACATTCCATAGATGTTTTTAGATACGAATTTGGAAATTAGTCCATAAATGGTTTTAGGTATGAATTTGGGAGATATTCCATAGATGATTTTAGGTACAAATTTGGGAGACATTCCTTAGATGGTTTTAGGTATGAATTTGGGAGATATTCTATAGATGGTTTCAAAGATTACTTTCTACCCATGCTTTCTGTAGTATACATTCCTTACCATCTCCCACGTGCCCTGGACTGCCCAACATGCAGGACTGCAACACTGGTGTCACTAGCACCACGTGGACACCACCTCACCACCAGAAGCAATGCAGCTGTGGGCTCAGGCAGGCATTTATTTAAAAAAATATATATATATATAGGTAGGAAACAGTTAAAAATACATTGGGGAAGAAGCTACTCATTTCTACTTATGTTCGCTTTAAATTAATTTTAAAGCAATTCTTAAATCGACAATCCATTTTCAACTGTTACGATCGATTTTTATTTGTAAATATGTACAGTATGTCTAAGTACTAGTGTGACTGATACGGCAATTGTGCTTGCAGTTTTAATGCAATTCTGATATGAATTATTCATGTATGTCTGTTTTACAAAACTGAGGATGCCTTTGAAAACGGGTACTTGATGCCCAAAGGCCTTTCCTGGTAAATAAAATAAATAAAACAGTTACAGCCTTATCATTTCTGGCAACTAATTCAAATGTTGGCAGCTTGTTGTCGATATTAGCTGCCTGGACACTGCGACATTAGCTAGAATCTAACAGGTATGTATGTGAGCTTTCAACTCTTTTAAAATCTTTGTATCACCTTTGCTCTACTGAGTCATCAGCTATTTGGTGCACTGAGAGAAGGAGCTGCTTACTACACCACAGCGATATTTTCTAGACACTGGCACCACAAAACCAACATGCAACCCCTTGATGTAGGCGGTCAACGATTAGCCTCCCCGCGCTGAGCCACTCCTGCAGCAGGCAGCCATGTGCTGTGTCAGTGAAAAGCTCTGTAGCTGTTAATGACACACCACTTGAAGACGGAAAATGCCCATTAACTGTATATACTGCAGGAAGAGAAACATCCAAGGATGATTAATTTCTCAACTAAAACTCACAGAAACCCATGCAAAGGAACATTGATAAAAAAAGAAGGTTGTTAATCAAATGAAGCATTTCATAATGAATGCAGATAATGCTAGCATGAGTTCAGGAAAAACATACAGACATTTGCATGTGTATAAGCACTCCTTACCAGCTCGTGTTTTCTTGCGACTTGCTTCTGCCTCCTTCTTTCTGATCTCACCAGTCTCCTCCTTGAGGTCCCGGATTTGGCGCTGCAGCCTCTATTCTGTTCCTTCTCTCGATCCTCTGCTGCCACTTTCTGTCTCGCCTCCGTCAGTTTCTCCAAGTTTTCCTTCAGACGACTAACCAGGCTCTGTATAGGGGACAGGTGAATAACATATGTTTATAAAGCAGTATTTTTTTTTTTTTTGGGGTGCTTGGATGATTATCAGAACATGACCAATTATAGTACTAGACATCACATGACCTGGGCCGCTAGATGATGATCTGCCAACATTTTTATATTTCTATAATCTGGTTCAGGATAACCTGAGGGAGTGGGGGACACAGATCTAGAGATCAAGACCAGCTGTGCTGTTTACACTGACTATACCCGGGAATTATACTCACAGATCAGTGCAAAGAAGAAGCTAAGCACTGTAGTCACAAGGTTCATAAAACAGCAAGGAGGGAAGCTTCAGCTGTGCCAAGTGTGAGTTCTGTGCCCCTCCAATGCCATCATTTATTCTACCATTTTTCCTGGAACAGGACTTTTAATCCACAGTTACATATCACTTGCATTTGCAGCTCTTCATCTGTGTATAACAGATCGTTGATAAACCTGTTCCTCTCTCTGTCTATTCCTGCTATATGGTGGATTCCACTAGAGGTTGTAAAGCTGTCCCTCTGGTCCATCATCTGGGAGAAAGGGGGTGGCCATAGCCCACCCAGTGGTGCAGAGGGCAGAGGCATTCATGTGGCACCTGCCTCATGCCAGTGACCCATGTTTGGGAACAAGCCTGGGCCGCTTGAGGGTTTAGAGTCCTGGCAGATGCTCTACTCTTCCAGAGAGGATGGGCAGACTAATCTGTGGCACCACTGACATCTAGGCGATCACAGGTGATGGCGCAGCTCATAACAGTTGTGGCGGAGATGCTCCCTGACAGTGCATGTTCACACGATGCATGAATGTCTGACCGCTTGTCTCCATGCAGTGTCCATGGGTTGGGATCCCGAACAGTGGAACACCACCACCGATGACAGGATGATGCCTCCACAGACCCCCTACTGCCTACTGGGCATAGGGATCGCAGACCGAGTGTGGCTTCTGCAGGGGCTTGGGGACCCCTAATGGCCCCGGCCACAGGGGAAATCTGTGGAGGGAAGGTGGCCCTACAGGTAAGTCCCAGGGATGGCAGATGATGGGGTTGGGGAGCTGTGAGGGCCAAAAGAGGCCTGACGGGGTTGTGTGTGATAAAAATGAAAGTGGAAAGAAAAAGGGAAGAGGGTGGCCAGTCAGATCAGTGGGCACAGGAGAATCAGCTTCATCTTGCCTGCTCCAAGGCTTTCCTTAGTTTCCACCCCTCTAAATGCCATCAGGGATGCCCTGGAACGCTTGCAGAAGTGAGGCATGCAGGCACTCTAGTGTCGGCTGGTGTCCACCACTCATAAGCAACTTTCTACACCGCCACTTGTGGTCACCAAGTGGCGGTACACGGCAGAGTCAGATACCTCCCTTACTGGAGGAAAGTGTCCTGTGGGATGCTCAATTCTCCTCTCACTGGCCAGCTCCAGACACCCTGGGTTAGTTCCCAAACTCGGGTTGCCACAGTTGTGAGCAGTAACCCCAGTACGTAACCTTTTAGCCCATACACAGGCAGGGCCCTGAAAAACACCCCCTTCCTCACAGCTGCCCTCCTTAACTAACTATGGCCTGCCTCTGCAGTGCCAATAAGTCCCTGCCCCTATTTAAGCACTTCAGGGCTGCTATGAACAGTTTATGCTGTTTTATTTATTTAACACATCGAAAGATCTTTGAGCCAAGGGCTCTTTTAGAGACATTCCACGTCACGTTTGTGCACCTGGACCTCATGCAAGCATAGTCCAGCACTTGCACTGGATCCTGACTTGACATGAAGCCAGAAGACTGTGTTACTCAGTCCCTTAGATAAGCTCTCCTCAATAAAGCTCTCCTCTTATACAACTTGCTATTCCCCAACACCAGAAACTTCTGAAGAGCCAAAACAGAGTCCCTTTACTGACAGGTGTCCCTTGCTGTAACAGGCAGACTGTGCTGTTCCTAAGATCTTTGTCTCCATATCTTTCAATTCTCCTGCATTAAGAGGGACAGTCCCTCAGTTTAGCACACAGAAGCCCTCTAACCCACGTGAGAGGGTGCTTTCCCCCTTCTACACTGCATTTTTTTCTTCTTCCCAAATTTGGTGATGAACACCTGAGAGGTATGCTCACTGCAGTGAAGGTTTAGTTACTAGTTCTGTCTCCTTCTGATTGTCTGTAGCATCATCTGAGGCTTCAGACGCAAAAAACCCTTTGATCATGATAGAACAACGCTTCAGAGTCATGAATTCTGGATAATCATATTTGTGCGTAGCATTATTCAATTCCTCCAATTCACAGTGAGCAGCCAAATCAGCGTGACAGAGCATTAATGAAACAAATGAAGCTGTGGGGAGCTGGAGGGAAGCACAGGGTGTGGGAGCGAGGGAGGGAGGAGGAAGAAACAGGTTACATTGGATTCTGAAATGGGCTGAGACAGTCCTTGGGGAGCAAACTTTAATTACGTAAAGCCTTGCTAGATGAAGAAAATGATTCACCTTGTGTGAAGTAATTACAGCATGTAATGCAAGGGGAAGAAGGATTCAGTTACTTAAAGGAATCTTCAACTGCTTACTGTACTCAAGCATGAGAAAAGGTGGCTGAAAACAGTGAACTCAGAGTAAAGACAAACAAAACAAAATAATAAATAAATAAAATGAACCGCCTTGGCTAGGTGATGCGTGAGTAAGTGCTTTGCACAGTTATGTGGAACATTTTGACTACCTTCTCATTTTGGATCTTTGAGGGACATGGAGGTCCAGGGATGACCACAGAAGCATATTGATCAGGCAGCAGCAACTGAGGGACTGACTGGGGGATTCTGTAGGTAGTTTGGACAGGAGAAGCAGGAGATAAGTGGCCACCACCAGGACAGAAAAAAAAAAACACATCTGCATGCAACGAGATACAAAAACAAATACCTCTCCCCAAAGTGGGAATAATAACATAAAATACATCCCCAAGGCTGGCCTGTCAGGCGCAGTGGTGGGGTGAACTCCTATAGTGGGGGCCTGAATTCAAGCCCCAGCCTGAGAAGTTGCTGTAGGTCAGCAGGAGACTTTAGCAGCTCCTCCAATTGGATCCTTTCAGTCTCCAGGGACAGGTCATGCCACTGTGTTGCTGCTTCATCACTGGGTAGGAATGTTAGCTACTCCACATTGGCAAGTCACTGCATGTGTGAATGCCTGAGGTCAGCAGAAATTCAGTGCTGAACTCAGGATGGTGGTGCTGGCACTTGGGCCACTCCCTGCCCTCTGTGATGACACAGATATCAGACTTCCCTGGTAGGTAAGCCACGAGGGATGGTCACTGTAAACTAAGGGGTTATCAGGGCTGGAAGAAAGGTGGCTTGGGAGTCCCATGGGGGGCTGCAATGGACATACATATTTGAGGAAGAAGACTATCGGTCCACTGAGTTCCACCTTACCACCAGCTCAGAGGAATATCTTGTTACTCAATTTTCTTTAAAACACTTGTGAAGTCTCAGCCTGAAGGTCACTACAGAATCAGCGGATACCACATGCCCTGGCGATATAGAAATCCTACCCCCAACCATAAGGAGATACAAAAGTAAATAAAAGTAAACTGCCCAGTCACACTGATGACTCAGTTGCAGCACACTGTGCACGAGTCTGGGATCGAGAACAAACATGAGTCGCCATGTCGGGACTCCAGACAGGTCAGCTGGGGAAGCTGCCGTGTAGCAGTGAGTCTTGGCCAGGAGGTTTGATCATGCATCACCGTGCCACAGTGACTCCTTTTTTTAACTTACATTTTATTGAGTTTACTTCAACTGATACAAGTACCTAGGCATACTGTGAAACATCACTGTTACAATAAGGGAGGATTATACCCTGAGCATGTTATATCACAGAGAGGTTATCAACAGGCTTTTAGAAAACACATAAGTATACCAGTAGGCTACTGCTTCCAAGAGCAGGATGGTCCAAAATCTGAATTACACACATGTATATATAGTGGACCTTTATAACAGGCTATACATCCACTATAATCCCACAAGGAAACTAAGAAAAAATTACTCATCTTAGTAATTGTGTTTCTTCTAATGGAGTCTTGCAGTATTTCGACAATATGCAGTACTCCCCAGCACTGGAACTGCTCCGAGAACTAAGGGTTAACTCTATGCCAGGGCATAGAACGTTGAGCTCGTGCTCAGTTCAAACCACTACCTGCTGCATTTCAAACCAAACCGTCAGATTCTTACGAGCCAAAATAGCTAACTGCAGCTGATATGGAAACTGTGAAAAAACACTACAACCAAAACGGCAATTAATACCCAGAGTCCCTAAGACAAGTCGAGAACCCCAAAAAGAAAGCTGGTAGTGAAACAGAATTTTAAAGACTACTATCAAACACTATGCATCCCTCTGCCAACAAGGGAGAAGGGCAATGCACCCCTGAGGTGCAACACTGAACCTGCCAGCCTACATTCCAAAACAGCTAGGTTCTGAGAGGGAGGCAGGGAGGGAGGTCAGAATACAAGACTCATTAGAAGAAACACAATTACTAAGGTGAGTAATTTTTTCTTCAAACAACATGAAGTCTTGCTGTATTCTGACAATATGTAGACTACTAAGCAGTACTCCTGGAGGAGGGACCAGAACCTACTTAGAAAATAGGCTCTGCAGCACTGCTGTGTTAAATCTAGCATCACTCCTAGAATGGATATCCAGGAAGTAATGCTTGGTGAAAGTATGGACTGTTTTCCAGGTGGCTGCTTTACAAATCTCTAAGAGGGAACATCCCTGGCAGTAGCCAGAGAAGCTGCTAATCTCTAGTCGAATGAGGTCCTCAGGCCTGAGGGGGTACCTTGTCCAGCTTTTCTTAGCAGAATTGTATACAAGAGACAATCCATCTGGCAATAGTTCTCTTAGTAGCAGGTTTACCTTTCCCACTTCCCATAAGTGAGGAACAATTGGAAAGATCCAGATCTAAAGGCCTTAGTATGCTCAATGTAATAACTAAGGACCCTCTTAACAGCCAGACTGCAACCTCCTCTCACCTGAAGAGGATGGGTCAGTGAAAAAGACAGGAAGGGTCATGGACTGGTTCAGATGAAAGTCCGAGACCACTTTTGGCAAAACTTCGATCAGTTTTGAGGACCTCCTTATCCCTGTGAAATGAGATAAAGTCAGGCTACACTGAGAGGGCCTGCAACTCACTGATGCGCCTGGCAGAGGTGATGGCACCAAAACACAGCCTTCCAAGTCAGGTACTTAAGCTCTGCTTATGCCAAGGGCTCAAAGGGTGGCTGCATCAGTTGAGTAATACAGATATTAAGATCCCAAACAGGAATGGGCTCTTAAAAGGGAGGGTTAGTATGGGTAAGCCCTTAAAGAATTTACAGAATAAAGGGTGAGATGCCAGTGAGGAAGGCTTCCCTACTGACAGGAACGCTGGAAACAGCAGCCAAATGAACCTTAAGGGTAGTTGGCCTAAGACCTAAACTGTTAAGGTGGAACTATATAGTCAAGGATCATGGACAGGTCAGCAGTGGTTGGAGAATATGCTTATCTGAACACCAAATGGAAAATCTCTTCCATTTGGAATTGTAAGTCTTCCTAGTAGCAGGTTTCTGGAAGCCTTAAGAATATCTGGAACCCTTGGGACAAATTCATACCAGCATATTCTAGCTCTTCAAGAGCCAGGCCCTGAGGTGAGAGAGACCAAGGTTGGGGTACTAAACTCTCCCTGAGAGGAGGTTAACAGATTGCGACTCTGGGGAGAACCAGAGGAGGATGAATTGCCAGAGACAGTAATAGAGGATACCAAGGTTGTCTGGCCCAATCTGGAGCAATTAGAATCACTTTGCAAGACTGTGACCTTATTTGACCAGAACTTTGAATAACAGAGGAAAGGGGGAAGCATACAGAAATTTCCTTCCAATCCAGAAGTAGGGCGTCCAGAGGGACTGAGCCCAAGACTGGGGTCTGCAACAAAAGAGGGGAGTTGGTGATTGTCTGGGGCTGCAAAGAGGTTCATCTGAGGGGTGCCCCATTTGAGAAAATCTTTTCAAGACTAGGGGATCCAGGGACCATTCGTGATGGCCCTAAGAAATCCTGCTCGATGCATCTGCTACTAGATTGTCCTTCCCCGGAAGGTGGACTGCTACTAGGGTTGTCTCCAGAGAATAAGCCAGAGACCACAATTTCATGGCTTCCGTGCTCAAGGTCAGAGACCGAGTGCCTCCCTGCTTGTTGATGTACCACATGGTGGTGGTGGTGTCTGTCCTGACCTGAACCACCTTGTTCTGAACTGATTCTGAGAAGACTAATAGAGCCAGGTGGACAGCCCTGAGCTCCAGAAGATTGATGTGAAGCAGGGACTCCTGAGGAGACCACAACCCTGAGCTGTGAGGTCTTCCAGATGAGCAGCCCAGCCCAGGAGAGAGGCATCTGTGGTCAGAACAAGTGAGTGGGATTGGGAGATGAAAGGGACACCTTGTTTTAGGTTGCTTTGATCCAACCACCACTGAGAGCCCGAATCAAAGTCTGAGTCACTGGAACCAGCTTGGTCAGAGAATCCTTTTTCTGAGACCAATAAGCCCTTAAATGGAACTGAATGTCCCTCATCTGAAACCTGGCACTTTGTACCAATGCTGCAGAGGCTATGGGACACAAAAGCTAAAGAAATGCCTTATGCCTTGCTGGCCGAGAGACCAAGGCTAAAGGAAGAAGCTGGATCTGCAGTGGCCTTTACTCTGCCAGAGGGAGAAAAGCTTTGCCTGAATAGTATCTAGTTCTGCTCCTATGAAAGTGAGGAGCTGAACAGGTTCCAGAACTAATTTGGGGAGACTGAGGAGAAATCCTAGGGAGGTGAGCAAGTGCTGAATGACTTGCAAGCTTGACCTGGCGTGATCTGGAGACTGCCCCACCATGAGCCAGTCGTCCAGATATGGAAATATGGCAATGTTTGCCTTCTGAGGAAGGCTACTACTGGTGCTAGACATTTTGTAAACACCCTTGAGCTGATGTTAGGCCGAAAGGCATTGCTTTGAACTGATAATGGCCTGAGGGCACCAACCTGAGGTACTTTCTGTGGGAGCACCTGATGGGGATGTGGAAGTAGGCATCCTTGAGATCCAGGGAGGCTAGCCAGTCTCCTGGTCTCAGAGAGGGAAGAATCTTTCCCAGAGTCACCATTTTGAACTTTGGTTTCAGTAAATGCTTGTTTAAGTATCGTAGGTCTAGGATGGGCCGCCACTCCTCTGTCTTCTTTGGGGTAAGGAAGCACCTGGAGTACAGACCTTGCCCCTGAGGGATGTAGGAACTCTCTCCGTGGCCCTGAGATCGAACAGAGAGGAAACCTCTGCCTCTAAGGCAATGGTTTCAGAGCTGTTTGCAGGTGGAAAAGACCTGATCCTCAGCTTTGGAAACTTCTTGAAGCTGAGGACCAGTCCTGGTTTACTACCTCCAGGACCCACTTGTCTGAGGTTACAGACTTCCAGGCCTGGAAGTAGTAGGCCAGCCTGCCTCCTACAGGGATAGGGAGAGTCGACCCGGTCTGACACATCAGGGTGTCTGCTTGGCAGGGGCTTAGGTTGAGAGGTGGATGTGGCTCTGCTCATCCCCTCCTACCTCTCCTCTAAAGAACCCTCTCTGGGGAGAAAAGAGAGGAGGCCTGTGCCTGGTAGAAAGGCATATGAAAAGGCCTGCCCCTGCCCCTAGACTGCTGCCTCTGAGGAGTTGATTGCTTTTCCTTAGCTTGAGCACTCCTACAGGTGGTCCTGAACTCATCCATCTTCTTCATGTAGTTCTCTGTCTGCTCCCCAAACAGAGAATTACCTATAACAGGAACTTCCATGGCCTTAGCCTGGGTATCCTGAGAGAGGCTAGTACACCTGGAGCCAAGCCATCCTCCTAAGAGCCACAGATGTAGCCATGACTCGTGATGAAACATCACTGGAGTCCACAGCAGCATGAAACTGTATTTTGATGCCTCAATCTCATCAGCAGCCACCTCCTCCAGCTCCTTGGCTAGCTGGGGAAGCCTGCTCAGCCAGTTCCAACACTGTATCCCACCTGGATTTTTGGTACTTGGCTGCATAGGCCATGTAATTCGCCTGCCTGAGTCCCAGAGATGATGCCAAGTACTGTTTTTGGCCATGGCATCTATCTTCCTGGAGTCCTTGTCAGGGGGTGTGAAGCCAAAGGTATGCTAACCTTGTCACAGGCTGCAGCCTGCACTACCCCAACATGGCTGCACTGCTGGTAAAGGAACTCGAATCAGAGCCTGACAACAAATCCTCCTTGTCCATTCTCTTGTCCACCAGAGGTAAGGAATTAGGAGTCTTCAATAGTTTGTGTGTCTGTTTCCCAAAAGACTTATGGAGGGGAATAGACAATCTTTTGACTCTGGGATATCCATCATCTCCACAAAGTCACACTATCTGACTCCTCTACAGTCTCACCCAAAGGGAGCTGGAGGGTCTCAGCCACCTTTCTGTGAAACAGAAAATGGGAAGGGACTCAGAAAGCCTAGGAGGGAAACACCAGAAGGTCTGTCTGAGAGATGTCCAGTTCAGTGGGCTCATCCAGACCTTCCTCACCAACTTCCTCATCTTCGTAGTCAAAATCCTCATCCCCTCAAATCTGGTTCATAGAAATCTTCAGAGAGTAATCAGGAACCAGAGGAACCAACCGAACTGAGGCGCCTAGTTTGCGGGAATACCAGATCAGTCAGAACCCAACAGAGCGATTCCACTATGCTAATCAGTTTGGCTATTTCTTCAGCGGTTGGATGTGATGGTTCTGGATCTGAACTGGCCGACTTATCTTTCTCTTTCTTTCATCAGAACCGACCTCGGGATCGGTTCTCCTTTCACCCGAGGAAGTCTGGCCCTGGTCAGAGGGCACTTCCTCTGGTTCGTGGAAACCGAACTGGGCTGGCCATCCGGTCAGCGGATTTTCCGCTCTCCTTTTCCGAGCCTACCCAATCTCTTATCCAAGGTGGATTTGGGAAAATTCTTACAGATCTGGCAGTCTGAATCGAGGTGGTCAAACCCCAGACAATACACTAGGTGGTGTGGGATTGGCCTTAGCAAAGGCCTCCCCACATACACCGTAGTGTTGAAACCCAGTGGGCCCGGTTTTTTTTCTGGGTTTCTCAGACTGAGCCATAGTACCAAGAAAACTTTCCCTTTACATGGATTCAGGTCAGGCAAGACCAAACCGATCGGTTCCTGTGTTACGGGTGTGGAGAAAAAACGAAAATGCTTTTTTTTTTTTTAGAACCGATTGGCACCGGAACCTCAAAACCTAAAAAGGAAAAGAACAGAAAATAAGTGTAATCGGTTCAGCCAAACCGACTAAACTACTCCCTAACTTTCCTCACACTATACTTTGTTTGCAATTTCCACACAGAAAAACAAGACAATCTACTCACAACCACAGCAAGAGTAATCTGAACCAAATAAAATAAAGTTGATTGGTTTGAACCGATGACATATTGCATCGAAACTGAGCGATGGAAAAATCTCTCCGGAGCGACCGCTCAGTCCAGGCGGAGTAAAGAATCTGATGTTTGGTTTGAAGTGCAGCAGGTAGTGGTTTGAACTGAGCATGAGCTCAACATTCTATGCCCTGGCATAGAGTTAACCCTTAGTTCTCCGGAGCAGTTCCAGTGCTGAGGAATACTGCATATAGTCAGAATACAGCAAGACTTCATGTTGTTTGAAAAATACGGTAACTTAAACAGTTTACACTGCTTCAGGTCTCCTGAAATCCGATATAAAACCAACAGCACTAATAGATTACAGGAGCATTTCAGTCATCTATTAATTTTAATGAACAAGATTCTGATGTATAACATGATGATCGCTATGGGCCCGATTTATGGCCTTTATTAATTCAACTATAAACTTGGCAGCTGGAAACTGAGGTAAGACAAAACAGCTAGGTGTTCATTTTGATCCTGAAGTTCTCATGGGGATCCAAAAGGAGTCACCACATTCAAACTCTCAGTTTTAGCTGAGTGACCCATACTCCAAATCAAAGTAATGAAAAGGTCCAAACAGTTCTCAAAGAGTGCAAAACTGACACTGCAGAGGGAACAGGGAGATTGAATTAAAACTGCATCACTGTTGATGCCACTGCTAACCCTCAAAACATTGCCAAACCTGCAAAAAAATGAGTTAACCCTGCAAGTTAGCTAGAAACTAATATGCTCATGCAACTGCATTAAAAGTTAACATCCAGAATGGGGTTGTACTGCAACCACATAAAGTTCAATGTAGCTCCCTAAACCACTCCCAGCTGCAACCGAAAGTCTGTAGTTATGTCCACACCCTCACAGAGCCTCCTCCTCCTCAGGGGCAGATAGTCTCTTTCATCTTAACCAGAAGCTTACCCACTTCTACAGGATCACAGAACTGGTAAGCCTTGCTGCCATACAGTATTTTAAGGATAGCAGGCATAAGATGCTCATGATGGACTCCAAGTTGGCAGAATCTTGATCGGACTCTGTCAAGCCCTTTTCACTGCTGGCAGGTGGCAATGCTGAGATCAGGGAAGATAGGCACGAGGGAATCCTGCCAAGTTAGTGTGCCTCTTTGCTTTGCTTCCCTTCCTTTGGACTCTGTTCTGTTCTTTTACTGACTCCAGGACCACCAAAATCGCATTAGCTTGATTCCCTGCAGCTGACACTTGAAGATGTCTGCCTTGTGTTGTTAAGTCTGTATGCCCTCTGGACCGCAACTGGGTGCTGTTACTGGAGTGTCTCCTTAACCAGCCTTCTATAAATTGATCAATCAAGTCATCCTCCACAGTCTCCGCAAACCACGGATTTAGATGCAGGAAGCCGCCGCCTATTTTCAAGATTCTCCAGATGTCTGTCCAGCAGCGTATTCTCTTGGGCAGGTCCTGTGGTTGCTGCTACGGCCTTGCCACCAACTCTACTGCCCCTTTGACTTCTCCTCTATCACTTGACTTTTGTGTCCAGCACCAGCATTTTGCAGGGGTAGTCTTCTACTTTCCTGTCTAAAGCCTGAATGTTTTTCACCAAGGCAGCGCTTGTTGGTTGAGTCAGGTTAGCAGTCGTGGATTTTCTCTGCAAGGTCCTGGGCGTGTGTCTTTCTGCTTTGTCTCTTCTCCTCTAACTGCTGATTTCAGGTGACCCATAGCTCTCAAAGCTCAGGTAGAGTAGGATGAGTCTAATATCAAATTGTTCAGCTCGATGAGTTCCACCAAGCGTTGGTGTTTCTTTTCAGTCTAGTTGGTATATTTAACCAAAAAAAAAAACATGCTTAATGCAGAGATCTGCAGAGCGGTGATAATCTGTTGCTCACAGTTCAGCTGCTGGCCGCCCCCGCCACAGCGACTCCTACGGCTGGGCTTAGGAGCTTGCTCTGCCGCATGGGCATGCTGTGCACATGTGAGGCTGCATCTACGCCAGGTGAGGCAGGAGCAATCCAAAGGAAGAAAATCTTTATGAAAGTCTGGGTCTTCGATTCCCTGGGTCCTAGCACCTGCCATCACCAGATCCTAGCCCACGGTGTAGACTGTGTCGGGGAGGAGGGTGGCACTCCCCTCCCAGAGCCCCTGCCATGGTGCAGAAGCTGTGGGGTACCTGTGGGGTGCTAGACCCAGAGAGACAGGGTCATTAAGCCTGAAAAGGTATACCCCTGGGAATAGGGTATTGTACAGTATATCTTTGGAAAGACAAGCATGATGGGAGAAAAGCTCTACAGAAAAAAAGGGGAAAGAGTAAACTACCCCATCCCAATCTATCGAAATCGGGTCAGTGCATACTTCATACAACACCACCATTCCTGCCCCAATCTATCAGGCAGACTGATCCCAAAGGGTCAGTGATGCATGGGTCACTGTCTATGCTGCTTATGACTGTTCTTTGTTCAGCAGACTCCCATTTCCTTACGGGGAGTAGCTTTTCTATGACTTGCTGTCAGCATAAAATTAGCCAAGCCCAGAACTCCCAAAGATACATGGCAATCGCTGCAAACCTCTCTACATACATCAAAGGTCACTGTTAGTACCATTGAGGCCCTCACTGAAGAAATATGCACGGAGACCTGCCACTATGGATAAACTATGCTTAAATTACTCTTGTCCTCCCTGTTTGGTTACTGTTAGTGTGTCGCTCATCCCAATGAGTATAGCTGACTACAGCTGTTTGAATTCTGTGAATTTATTTCTGTGTTTTATTTCTTGACTGTTTCTCTGTACGTAATCGCTCTATATTTTCTATTTACCTTGTACCCTGTATCATTACTTCCTGACTTACGACTGTCCTGCCCATTACCTCCTTGTAAATGAGTTTGCCCAATGGAGCCTTCCTGGTGAAATAAATAAATACAAAATACAACAGGCACGCACAGTCCACAAGTACTCACCTCCAAACGCTTCCACCTGGGTCCTCTCGAATTCCAGTTTGGTTTCCAGCTCACGATCTTGGCTTCCTGCCTGCTGACAGGGACTTCTCCACTGTGGACTGCTCCATGAACTCCAGCTGGGACTGCAGCGCTTGTAGCTGGAAAAATAGAGACGGATTTAGCCAAGCACTGCACTGCTACATATCTTAACAGAGCTCAGTCATTACTGCTCCTAACCCAAGGTACAACATAAAACAATTGGACCTATACAGTGTGTCACACATATACCCAAAGGAGCTTTACACTTTTAAACCTATTTAGCTAAGTTAAACAGACTTTAAGTGCCTAAATTGTTAACATCCAGACTATCACTGTTACAGAATAGTTTCTGAGATCCAGTCTCTGGACCACCTCAGAACAGGGGTAACCAAGGCAAAAAAAAGAAATGGGAGGAAAAGAATAGAGGACTGAGAGGTATGGGGAGGGTGGAAAGAGGGAATGAAGGTTGGGAGATAGAAACATAGACAAGGTTGGCAGAAAAAGAGCATTAGTCTGTTCAGTCAGCCCTGTTTTACACTACCCTCCCCAACAACCTACTGTCTAGATGGGGTTCTTACACTTACCCTCTCGCTCCTTGCCCTACTGCTACCCCTGGAGTAAAGCACAGTTACATAGGAACTTACCGTTACAGCAGATCTTCGAGAGAGGTTCCTTCAGTAGGTCATCACATATAGGACTGGCGCCACCTGGCATCAGGCCGCACAGCAGACTTTTCTAGCAATACCTGACGGGGACCGCTAACCAAAATCACGTGACTGACGCCAGCTTGACTGTATATAGTGGGCGGTCCCCATGCCCGCTGTCCAGTTCTCCTGCCGGAGCCAGGAAGAGGCCTGACAGCAGGAGCGAACAGGATTTGGAGTCCCTGTAAAACACAAAATGAGGGAAGGAAGGAGGGAGGAGGGAAATATGACTACTGAAGGAACCTCTCTAAGATCTACTGCTATGGTAAGTTCCTACGTAACTGTACTATCTTACTCGAGAGGGTTCCTTCAGTAGGTCACCACATACAGGACAGAGTCTCAAGCAGTCCCTCCAAGGAGAGACCGTGAGAAACTAGGAAGGAGGAAAACTAACTCCAATAGAAAAAATGGGGTTCCAGAAGGACTCAGTCTAGGACAGAAGGCCCTGCAGGACGCTAGGCCAAAGCCAGCCCTCCGCCTAGAAGCAATGTCCAGACTGTAATGTTTGGTAAAGGTATGGACAGAACCTAGTAGCGGCAACACAAATGTCAGCCACTGGAAACATTCCGCAGGAAGGCCACAGAGGCAGCCATGCCCCTAGTAGAATGACCTATGATGGAACCTGGCAGAGGTTTTTCGTACTTCTGGTAACAGTAACGAATGCAGTTGCTAACTATTTGGAAAGGCCCTGCTTAGAAACCGTTTGCCCTTCATCTTGGGGCAAAGGAGACAAAAACGGATCGCAAGAGCGAAACTCTTTGGTCTGATGGGTGTAACACTGGAGAATCCGATGGACATCCATCGTATGAAGGAGTGCCTCACCTCTGTTAGAGGGGCTGGATAATACACGGAAGCTCCACTGATTGATTCACCGTGGCTTCTGACACCACCTTGGGAAGAAACTTGGATGAGTTCTAAGGACCGCTCGGTCCCTATGGAAAATCAGGTGTGGCTCCTTGCAGACTAGAGCGTGAAGCTCAAATCAGTCAGGCTGGCGTGATAGCCACAAGAAAAAGCACCTTCAAGGAAAGAAAGCGCAAATCACAACTCATAGCCGCTCCAAAGGAGGAAGGGTGAGCTTTTCCAGTACAAAGTTCAAGTCCCAAGGCGCAGTTGGCTGCGGATGGGGGTTTCAGATGGAGAATCCTTTCAGAAAGGTTCTGAGACTTCCAACTGAGCCACGGGTTTACCATCCACTAGCTCATGGTAGGCTGAGATAGCTGAGATATGGACATTTAAGGAAGAGTAGGACAGACCGGAGTCTGACAAGTGAAAGATTGCCAGAATCCTTCCACCAGGCTCTGCACTGGACCATATCCAGGACTGCCCCAATAAACTGAAGTCTCGGGCAGGGATAAGGATGACTTAGGAACACTGACCATGATCCCAACTCTGCTGAAAAGGTCCAGGGTAAAGGAAAGAGCCTCTAGTAAGGAATCCCTGGACAGGGTTGAAATGAACCAGTCATCCAGGTAAGGGAAGACTGCAATACCTCTATGTGTAGGAACGCCATGACCACTGCCAGGCACTTGGTAAAAACAGTGGTGCCAAAGACAGGCCAATGGGGAGCGCTGGAACTGGAAGTGTTCCTTGAAACTAAAGCCAGCAATCCGGTGGCTGGGAAAACAGGAATGTGCAGGTAAGCATCCTGCATATTCAGGGCACAGAACCAGTGGTTCTCCACGAGGAGAGTGAGGAGGCTCTGGAGCGTCAAACATTCGAAATTTTTGTACTGACAAACCGATTGAGCTGACTTAGGTTGAGTATGGGTCTGAAGTCCCCAGTCTTTTGGGACCAGGAAAAAATGGGAATAAAATCGTATTCTCTTTGCCTGAAGGGACGCTCCAATTGCTTCTTTCAGCAACAGCAAATTCACCTCCTCGTGGACAAGAACAGCCTGGTCCTGAGAATAAGAGGACTTTGTGGGTAGAGTTTCTGGAGGAATCTCCAGAAATTCTATGGCACAGCAGCTGATTTGTCCCAGCATAAGCCTACCACGGCTTCCACCCCAGCCATTACTTGTCTTTCGCCTCCCAGGCTGAAGCCAACTCATTCGGCTGACGAAATTGGTTCCCCAGCCCTTGGGCGGCAAGACCACCTGTTCGGCCCAAACAGTCTCTCCACCTATTGTGGTGGATGCACCGCCAAACAGCCTGTAGGAGGGGCTTCCAAGGAAGACAGAGCGGACACCGAGCTTCCCCGCCGATTGTCGGTCACGTCACCTCAGACCGCCCCGTGAGTTGAAGGTGACCTGGGCGGTAGGTCGTTGTACCCGGATTCTTGGATTCAGACGTCACCGGTTTACATTCACATCCAGGCGATGATTAATCCACCGCATGCAAGCATTCGAATAGCAGGCAGCTCGTGGTTGCGGAGTCTTCTCTGAGCTTTTCATTCCACTCAACCTGGGTCCACCTTCTCGGGTTCCTTCCGGGAGTTGAGCCAGTCTCTCCCTACCAAGGGAGAGGCACCTATGGGCTTGCACGCTTCTCGATCCCATAAGCAGGAGAAGGATCGAGTGCCTTTGTCTTGACAGAGACGGTCTTGGCAGTGAGAGATCTTGGTCCCAGGAACATGCGGTCTCAACTTTGGGCCGAGATCGCTTCTTCCACCAGCTTTTCAGACTTGCTGTCAAGCCAGCCGACTGAGGGTTTGGTCAATGGCATGGAAATCGTCATCGATCCTATTGACACTTTGTCACCAACTCTGGTCGCCGACTCCTTGAGAGGACTCTGATCCTTGTTTTCCTGATGAGGAGACCCCTGCCTGCTGGAGTCCCCATCGAGGAACCGTCCCGGACTTGGAAGTCACCGCCCGCCAGTGTCTCCCGATCGACCCGAGTCGGCCTGCCCGATCTCGATCGAGATCTAGGACCTCGACCAACAGGCCGAGGAGAGAACTCGGCGCTCCAAAAGAAGCGGCGCCATCGGTTGTCCTCATCCTCCTCGGATAAGGAGAGGCTCTGACGGAAACTCACACACAGGTCCACATTTTCAAAGGAGATGCCACCTAATATGGAGATGCACGACACATCCCAGAAACTGTGTGGAACCGCGATATTCGAAAAGGAGAGATGTGTCATGCATTTCTGAATGCGTTATCGTGCAGATATAATGTATGCAGTGCAAAAAAAGGTGTGTGTACATGAATATGTGCGCATCCGTATATTCAGCCAAATGTATGCACATCTGCCGTGCATCTCAAAATGCTCCCGCCTCAAAGTTAGGCATGTCAGGGATGGCCTAAATCGGCCTACCATCCACAGGCAGGCTGCAGAACTGCAGACAGGTGACCTTGAGACAGCCCTCAGAGGTGCACCAGGATGTGCTCCAGGCACCCATACACAGCAGTCATGCCAGGACGGATGTACCCAAAGCCACAGGTGCCGGAACACCATGGGCACCGCTCAAAGAGTCATTCCCCACACCACTCCCTGGACATGGACACCCAGCTGCCACATGCCAGTGTTAGTGCCACCCAGGCACACCAGCAGAGCAGACAACCACACTGCAGCACATGTACCAGGGGCCATAGCTTGCAGGCCACCACGTGGTGGCATGCACCCAGGGTGATGTCTGGGGCAACGGTGCCTAGGTAGCCTGATTGTACTAGTGGCAGCATGGCACGGGCCAGGGACTGACCTGTGGCACATATCCACGGTGGTACACCATAAGTGCACACAGGTGGGACACACCCACTCCAGGTACCTGGCCACCTTCAGAAAACTGCTATTCCTTGCAGTTATCACCACGTTCCTGTCATACGGGGATGTGTGGGGCACTGCAGGTGACTGTACGCTGCATATGGAGCTGGTGTATCACATGCATGTGGTATACTGATCAGACTGTGTCACCCTGTGCCCTAACCTGTTGCTTATCAGGGTGGGCCCCTATGGCCACTGTCCAGGTGGGCCCCTGTACCCTAGTCCCACCCCTGTACATGGCTATCGGTAATAGCACTGTACCCAGGAAAATGTAGTCTACCCACCCACACAAAACATTCCATCACACCTGCCTGCTAGGCTGCAGTACCTTCTGTTCACCTTGTGGAGTGGTGGGGCAGCCCTGCAAAGCTGGAACTGCGCATGCCTCGGGTATTCAAATGACCTGAATACATTCCAGTAATGAGCTGCGCATGTGGAAATGGGCTTGGAATGTGTAATGAGGTCATCTGCATATCCTGGCTGAATATAGCAATTTGCACACACCACAAGTGGCTCTGCATCGCATTTCCTATGCTCACATACAGGTTACCTTCAAGGCCACAGATCTCCCCACTGCACATCGTGCCTGTTCAGGATATTCAGCCGGACATATGTGATCATATCTTTATGGTACAATTTTTGAATATACCATTATTTTGTGCCGATGCATCTCAGTTGCGCGGCACAGGGACTCTTGCGATGCAAAAGTTCCAACAAAATCCATCTGTGCTCTGGAGCGAGGGTTTCTGCGCATGCAAGGGTGGCTGGCCCTCAAACATACATAAATCAATATAAAAGCAACACACAAAAACAAGCTAAATGGCCAAAACTTATACCAGCTCAATGGTTGTTTATTAATCCACCACTGTGTACCTGCCCTGGCGCCCGGTTCAATGCCTGCCTGGGACTTTTGAATATGGGGCCCATACACTTTATCCTCCATCTGTCACACACACACACACACACACACACACACACACACCTCTCTCTCTCTCTCTCTCTCTCTCTGAGCGAGTCATTTAACTTCCCTGTGCTTAAACACTCTATAATCTCTCTCTAATCTACAGCATCTTTGTGCTGTTTAAACATCTCTTTATGCCTAAATTACACCAACATTCTCTCCCTCCCTTTGTTGGGCTGTAAAGTGCTTTGGATACAATTTGTAAGAAAAGCATCATATTAAACCAACAGTCTTTTCTTTCTTGATATAAAAACAAAAACTAGAAGTTGGGAAAAAAAGTTGAATATGTCAATGCTCCTTCCTCGAATAAGAACTGGAACAAATCAAGTCTGCAGTCCCTAGCTCCCAAGCTGCCCATGCCCCTAAATATTGATCAGAATAAGCTGAAGGCATTTTACAATTAGGTTTCTCTCGCTCTGAGCAACACAGAGCCTTACTGTAAAAATAATAATAATCCTGCCCCACCCCCAATATAGAAGTTCCTCCAGCATAAGTACAATCACTCAGTACAATTATTAACAACAGGTGGGTTTTATTTTCTGGCATTAATATGCAGTGATTTTCTTTGAGGGAAAAACAAGAGTCAGTGTGTGGTCCAACCTTTCGAGGGCATGGAACCATGTTTTCATACGCCAATAAATGTCATTCAGTGGGTATAAGGGATTTAAAGATGAATTAGTGGGTCTGAACAAGTGGTTGTGGTTTACAACATTCTTTAACAGACCTTTCACAGTAAACGAAACGCTGCGCGCACACACACACACACACACACACACACACACACACACACACACACACTACAGATGTTGAAACCATAGGTCACTTTAAAAATCAACTGTGCAGGTCTTCCTTTGATACTTTAGTAATCACTATAAGGGTAGACAAAAAAAAAAAAAAAGAGGAATAATTTGCATTTATATAGCTTCTCATATACAATGTATCCCAAAGTGTTTTACAAGTAATGAGAGAGACTGGTAGTGCAGTTACTATATACATGTAGTGGCAACCATATGCTCATCAACTGCCACACACAGCCTTGGGCAATTTCCTGAACTGGTTTTATGTGAAGGGAATGTTGACCATGACAGCAGGAAAAACCCTACTCTTGTGAAAAGAGCTCCGGTTCCTTGACTTTTACTTGGACACCCACCACAACGCATGACAGAGGCAGAAGGGACCTCGTTAATGTGTCATCCCAAGGATAAAACACCAGACTGTACAGCATCCCCCCACCCCGCACTGCACTGGGTTGCCAACATTTGGGATATGAACCCAAGTCCAGGTGTAGGACTAGAACCCATGATCTTAAATCCCAGAGGCAGATATGCTACCAATTGAGCGATGCTGAGAATAGCATAGAAACACTTGCTGTGGGAGAAACTCACAGCTATTCCATTCTAGCCTCTCCTAACAGGAGTCACTGTAGGTAATGATATGGGAGCACTGGTTCTGGGGAAGCTCACAGTTACTCTAGTCCCAGCCTCTATTAGCAGAGGGCACTGTAAGCAGTGGTGTAGGAGCACTGGCTGTCATGGAGCTCACAGCTACTGCAGTCCCAGCCTCTCCCAGCAGGAGTCACTGTCTGTAATGATGTAGCAGCACTGACTCAGGGAGTTCACAGCTACTGCAGTCCCAGGCTCTCCCAGCAGGAGTTACAGTAAGCAATGGACAGTGAGATAGAAAGAAAAACAGGTTACTCACCTGTAACAGTAATTCTAGGAGTGGTATATGTTGTTCATCCACACTCTTGGCATGTCACCTTCCGCTTTAAATCTCACTGAAAGTCTTCAAGCTGGCTCCTCCCACCCACCTGGTGGTATATACCTCAGCTCCGCCACATGACGCCAGATCTTAGCCTGTTGGAAGCCAGGAGTTGTGTGTCCACAGCCGGAGGTTATGGTTCAGGTGGATGAACAACATATACCACTTCTAGAAGAACAGGTTACTCACCTGTAACAGTTGTTCTAGGAGTGGTATATGTTGTTCATCCACACTTCCTGGCATGTCCCCTTCCACTTTAAATCTTGCTGGAAGTCTTCAAGCTGGCTCCTCCCACCCACCCGGTGGTATATACCGGCTCCACCCCATGGCGACAGATCTTAACCTGCTGGAAGCAAGGTTGTGCGCCCGGCCAGGAGGTCGGGTGGGTGTGTGTGTGGATGAACAATATACCACTCCCTAGAACTACTGTTACAGGTGAGTAACCTGTTCTTCTAGGAGCGTGGATATGTTCTTCATCCACACTTCTGACAGACTCCAAGCAGTTCTCCAGGAGGAGGGAGGCAAGGCACATCCCCTACTTAGGAAATAAAGATTGGAGAACCGAGCCCCAAAACCAGCATCCCGCATGACTCAAGGTCGATGTGGTAGTGGCTAATGAAGGTGTTTACCGACTTCCAGGTAGCAGCCCGGCAGATTTCCTGGATAAGGATGTCCCTGGAAGCAGCCACCGATGCAGCAGTATGGCGGGTACAATGAGCTCTTATCCCTCTGGGAGGCTCCTTGCCGCCAACTCATAGCACAGACCTATGCATGATGTAATCCACCTTGCACGGTCCGTTTGGCTGCAGGTCTGTCAGAAGCGGCCTCAGCGTAGGTGACAAACAGCTAGCGAACCACTCGAATTTCCATGCATCCTCTCCTTATAATAGGAGAGAGCATGGCTCAGGTCCAAGGTATGGAGCCTGTACTGCTAACAAGGTGTAATTAGGATAGTAAACTGGAAGAGTCAACACATGGTTAAGGTGAAACTCTGACACCACCTTCGAAGGAATTTAGGGTGGGGGCAGGACAACTTTGTCCCTGTGAAAGACCAGATAAGGGAGTCCACCGAAAGCGCTGAGCTCCCCTGTCCTTCTGGCAGACGGATAGCCACCAGGAAGGCCATCTTCCACGACAAGTGTGAAAGCTCACATTTGTGCATGCGTATGAATGGCTTGCCCATGAGCTTTGTCAAAACCAGCAACAGATCCCATGGAGGTGGAGGTTCACACACACGGAGGGATATGTGATCCAGGCCTTGAAAAAGTGCCTGACCACTGTCTCCTGCGCCAATGTCAGCTGACTGGCTCGCACCCGTAAGCAGAAATGGCTGCCAGGTGCACCCTAAGGGTCGAAGACCAAAGACCCCTTTGGAGAGAGACCAAAGGTAGTCAAGAATGTTAGCCACAGAACAAGATAAGGGTCCAGACCCTTACCTTGACACCAAATGGAAAAACGTTTCCATTTGAAGGCACAACATTTCTGGTCGAGTCTTTCTAGATGTCTCCACCACGGTGTAGACATCTTTGAAAGACCCAGAGCCTGGAACTCTGGCAGCTCAGGTACCAGGCTGTGAGGTGCAGGGACTGAAGGTCCGGATGGAATACCTTCCCATGGTTCAGAGATATCAGGTCTAGGTGTGACAAAGTCGTCCGGGAGCCTGCAGCTGAGACTGAGGAGATCTGGGTACCAGAACTGGCGCGCCAATCTCGGCCACAGGATCACTTTCGCTTGTCCCTCCTCACCTTGAGTAACACCTTGTGGATCAAGGGAAATGGAGGGAAGGCGAGAGGAGGCTTGGGGTCCATGATCACGAGAAGGCATCCCCTGCAGCGATCCCTGCTGAGGAGGATGGGCATGAAACAGCCTCAGCTTGGTGTTCTCCCTGAGGCAACAGGTCCACCATTGGTTTGCCCCAATGGGAGAACAGGCTGTAAACTACCTCTGGATGGAGAGACCACTCATGGGATGTCTGGCCTAGTTAGCTGAGAGCATTTGCCAGCTGGTTCAAGGCTCCTGCCACATGTATGGCTAGGAGATCTGCCTCCAACTGGCTTACGAGGGTCCAGATGCGGAGCACCTCCTTGCACAGCTGATGGGAGTGCATGCTGCCCTGTTTGTTGAGGTAGTACATGGTCGTGGTTTTGTCCATCTGGACTTGAACCACTTGACTGAGCTGAGGAGCGAAAGCTGACAGTGCCAGTCTGACTGTTCTGAGCTCCAACTGGATGATGTGGCATCAGGACTCCTCAGGGGTCCAGAACCTGTGGGCCCTGTTGTCCCCATATGGGCTCCCCAGCCCATGAGAGAGGCATCGGTTGTGAGGACGACCGTCGTTTCAGGGCAGACAAACGGGATCCCTTCCTGCAACCGGTCTGAGTAGGTCCACCATTGGAGATCGTCCCACATCTTCTGGGTTACAGTGATCAGCTGGTCGGAAGTCACCATATCGCTGAGTCCACTGGGCCAGCTCCATTGGAGGGGCGATGTACACTGGGACCAACAGACCACTGAGGTGCATGCCGCCATGTAACCCAGAAAGCACAGAAAGTCCCTGGCAGACGCAAGTGCCCAACTAGAAATGATTGGGCAAAGGAGGAGAGAACTCCGCCCTGTCTGCTGAGAGCCAAGCCCTGGCTTGACAAGAGTCAAGCTCTGCCCTGATGAAGCCCATCACCTGAGAGGGCAAGAGTTCCAACTTGACCTCGTTGATCAAGAGGCGAGTTGGGAGCAGGTTTGGAGGGCCAGATCCCTGGACCTCTCCACCTCCTGAAGGGAGGAACCTGCCAAGAGCCAGTCATCGAGATAAGGGTAGATTCTGACTCGACACTGAAGGTGGGCCACCACCACTGCAATGCATTTGGAGAAGACCCTAGGGCTGATGACAGGCCGAACGGCATGGCTCGAACTCATACAGGGTCCTCTGACCTTGAAGAGGAGGAGGAACCACTGATGGGGTGGACGGATTGGGACGTGAGAGAATGCGTCCTGTTGATCCACTGAACAGAACCACATGTTTTGCTCCAGGGATGGTATGATCTGGGTCAGAGTGACCATTCGGAAGGTGCGAGGCTTGAGATATTGATTCAGGTTGTGGAGATCTAGGATGGAGCGCCAACCCCCATCCACTTGGGCACCAGGAAATACCAGGAAACAAAGCCTGGGTCTGTCGGTGGATCCGGCACTGGAGCTACTGCCTCCTTGCGGAGGAGCTGAGCTATGTCATCTCGAGAGCCGACTGGGTGCAAGCGGAGATCCGTTCCTCCCGAGGGGCAGGTTTGCTGGGAGGGTACTGCTCTTATTCTAGAGACAGTCTCCAATGACCACTTCAGAACCCACCTGTCCGAAGTGAGTGGACAAGGAGGAAAGGAAGTGGCGGAGCCACCCCCACGGAAGGACCCAGAGCTGGCATGAAGGGTGTAGGGTTGGCAACCCCAACTTGTCACTGAGCAGGCTTAGAGGAGGGCTCTGTGACCTGCGCCTCAGCCTCCTTAGCGGGGCTGTTGAGGACCCCTGCTTGGGCGTGGGTGCCAAGCTTGAGCCTGCTGCTGCTGTTGCTGCTGACCTCCTTGATAGGAGGGCTGCCTGACCACAGGGAAGAATGCTGAAATGGCTTCTTCTTCTTTCTCTCTGCTTGTGCTTGCCCAAAGAACAATTAGCAGAAGTGGCATCCAAGGTGGCATTGGACTACTCTATACACTGAAGGTAACTGGCCACCCTGGACCGAACAAGTCGGTGCCCAGGAAGGGCACGCCAGCAAGCTTATGCTAAGTATCCACTGGGAAGGAGGAAAGCCCTCAGCCAAGCCCTGCAACGAGAGGCCACTGCGGCTGCCAATGAGCGGGTACAAGAATCCCTGATATCCAAGGCCATCTGGAGCTGCTGGTCAAGGACCTGCTTGATCGTGGTCTGCATGTCCAGTGGGAGATAAGGGAAGACCTCATCTAATGACCCAAGAAGGGTATAAGAGAAGTGTGCCATAATGACAGCTGAGCTGGCCTGATGAAGGCCAAGGAAGAGGCCTAGACCTTACTAGCAGAATGATCCATATTCTTGGACTCCTTGTCCAGGGGTCGGTCAGTGTCAGCCAAACCATCAGTACGCCTGAACACAGAGGCGGTCACCAGGCTCTCGGCCAAGGGTGCTCTGTGAACCCTGCAAGGGTCCTATGGGCACCATTACTTGCTGCCATGTGGGCAGATGGTACTGGGCAGGAGGCTGCCAAAGTTCAATGGCCTGGCCAACAATGGCCTCGGCCACTGGAAAGGCTCGTTGGAGTATCCTCTCTTAAGAATGTCAGTGAGAGGTACTGCAGTTTCTTCTGGATAGGCTCCAGGGGCATTCCAGTGGAATCGCAGATGAGGCGGAGAATGCCCGGAAGAGGAAGGCCTTCCTCCATCCCTGAGCCGACCGACGACTCATAATCCCGGGATGTGAGTGCAAGCCGTGATGTCCGAGTCCAAGAGTCGAGCACACACGGTAACTTTCTTGGAAGTGCTACCTGTCTATGGCATGGATGAGGCTAGGCACTCTGCATCATGGGATTCAATGACTGGTTGAAAAGCTGGTGCAGAGCCCAGGATTTGCCTTCATTAGGGACTGGGGCTCCACCTTGCGGGATGCAGGCCTATACAGGCGCGATGGTCTGCATCTATCCTGGAGGGAACCAGGATCCTAGGTGATAGGTTTAAATGCTTCAGTGGCAAGCATTTAAACTAGCCAAGGAGAGGCACTGAGAGGAGAAGAAAACCCAGCCCCCACCCCAAAAAAAATCAGGGTAATTAGTGAGGTAAACACCAAGATAAAGCAGTTGATAGGGATAAGGGCAGGGATAAATGAAGAAAAGACAAAGGCAGTAGGGACAGGGATGGGCAAAAAGAAATAAAGCCATAAAAATGGAAGGTAATGGTACCAATGCCCATAGTGTAGGTAAAAAGCTCCCTGAAATGGTGGCTTTGATGGAAGAGGATGCCTGGATATTGTGGCAGTCACAGAAACATGGTACAAAGAGAACCATGACTGGGATGTCAATATACAAGGGTACACAATCTAGAGGAGGGACAGGGAGGGAGAGGAGGAGGAGGAGGAGGAGGAGCTCTCTATGTAAGGAAGGGATCAAAGCAACAGAGCTAAGGGTAAACAGGGAGCAGAGGAGGCACTGTGGGTCACCCTGGAGACTGGAAATGGTTCCACAATCCGCACAGGGTTATATATAGACCCCCGTCTCAGGGGAGGAAATGGACAAGGAAATGATAGAAGGCATCCTTGGGATGGCAGAGAAAGGGGAGATATTGCTGATGGGGACCTGATATGCTAGATGTTGACTGGAGCACCTTTCTGCAGCCATATCCAAGAGCAGGGCCATTCCTCGATGTCCTACAGGGGCATGCCTCAGACAGCTAGTTTTGGAACCCACTCAGGAGAGAGCATTCTTAGACCTGGTACTCTCAAATGGGGATGGAGAAAGGATCTCTGATCTTTAAACGGGTAGCCATCTGGGAACAAGCGGCCACCAAACAGTGGTTCACGATAAACTTAGCTGTAGAGTCAACCCACACAAAGTGAAGGTACTGGACTTCAGGAGGGCTGATTTTGTCAAAATGGAGCGTGCCTCAGAAAAGTACTAGCAAACAGGCAAGAAGGTGGGGTGGAGCAACAATGGGAAACATCAAAACCGCCATCACAGAGGCAACAAGCCCTTGTGTGAAGCAAATAAACAAATCAAAACGAAAGAAAAAACACTATGGTTCTCAAAAGAAGTGGGGGAAGGTAAGGAGAAAAGATAGCATTCAGGAAGTATAAGGAAACACAGAAGGAGCAGGACAGAGAACTCTACCAGTTAAAACAGAAGGAAGCGGGTAAGGCAGTCAGAATAGCAAAGGCAGAAACTGAGGAAAAGATAGCCAACTCAGTTAAGAAGGGGATAAAACCTTTATAGGTACATTAAGGAGCAAAGAAAGACTAAGGCAGTGGTATTGAGGCTGAACAAAGAGGAAGGTGGTTGGGCAGAGAGCGACAGTGAAAGGCAGGGATACTGAACTAATACTTCTGCTCAGTATTCACAATGGAAAAGCAGGGGAAATACCTAATCCACCAATAGAAGCACTCTGGATAGGGGGTTGATATTAGGCCTTTCACAGAAGAAAGGGTTCTGAAAGAACTCTTCAAACTGAAGGTGGATAAAGCAATGGGGCTGGATGGGATTCACCCAGAATTCTAAAAGAACTAAGGGAAGAACTAGTAACACCACTGACTACCCTTTAATAAATCATGGGAGGATGATGTGGTACCTGAGGACTAGAGGAGGGCGGATGTGGGACCAAGACAGAGGCAGGAAACTACAGACCTGTCAGTTTGACCTCAGTGTAGGAAATGATGGAATTACTTCTGAAGGAAAGAATTGTTGAGTACCTAGAGGCCAGTGGGGCACAAGACCCAAGGCAGCATGCATTCACAGTGGGAAGGTCATGTCAGACAAATCTAATTGATTTCTTTGACTGGGTGACCAAATCAGTAGACCAGGGAGGGGCTGTGGCATGGCCTACCTAGGCGTTAGCAAGGCATTTGACACACCCTGCACAAAGATTAATAAACAAATTAGCCAGCCTGGGAGTGGGTCCCAGGGTGGTAGCCTGGGTAAAACACTGGCTGGACAACAGGACACAGCGGATAATAGTAAATGGAGTCTACAGTGAAGAAAGGAGGGTTATTAATGGGTACCGCAGTTTTGTGTACTGGGACTAGTCCTTTTAATGTCTTTATAAGTGACACTGCAGAGGAACTGGAAGGAAAGTATGTCTCTTTGCAGATGACACAAAGATCTGCAACAGGGTTGATACACAAGGTGGGGTGGAAAGGATGAAAAGAGACTTGGCAAGGTTGGGGAATGGTCAAACATATGGCAGCTTATATTCATGCAAGAAATGCACCTGGGAACAAAACCCAGGGAAGAGTACACAATGGGGGTGAGATACTGACAACAACAAAATGGAAAGGGACCTGGTAGTCATATCAGACGACCTAAAGGTGGGCCAGCAATGTGAGAAGGCAGTAAGGAGGGTTAGGGGATACTGGGATGCATGGGAGAGGCATCACCAGTAGAAAACAGGAAGTTGTTGGCCCTCTGTACAGACAGTTGGTAAAACCACATCTGGAGTACTGTGTACAGTTCTGAGACCCCATCTCCACAGAGACATAGACAGGGTGGAGGCTGTCCAGAGGAGGGCAATCCAAATGATGCAGGGTCTGCATCAGAAGACATATGAAGACAGACTAAAGGAACTAAAGATGTACAGCCTTGAGGAAAGGAGGGAGAGGGGGACATGATGGAAACTTTCAAATATCTCAAAGGAATCAACAAAGTCCAAGAGGGTAGCATCTTTCAGAAAGAGAGATGTGCAAAAATAAGGCAGCACAATTTGAAGATAGAGGAGGGACGGCTCAGAGGTAATGTGAGGAAGTATTTCTTCCAGAGAGGGTTGTGGATACATGGAACAGCCTCCTGAGGAGGTCTGAGTCAAAACAGTGGGAGGAATTCAAGAATGCATGGGACAGACATAAAGCAATTCTAGTAGGTGGGGTAGGAGGAAGTAGGCTGTTGGTTAACTAGGATCTGCAGCTTATCCATTAGGTAGGAAATGGAAGACTAGGTGGGCCAAGCGGTCCTTATCTGCCGCCAAATTCTATGTTTTGTCCAGCGGTTCACCCCCCAAGTCACCTCGATCTGCCGAGGGCGGTCCGGGTGACTGTTATCGACAGACATTGGGGAAGCCCGTGTCCTGTCAGTCTCTTTCAAGGGTGCCCCCTCTCAGGCTGTTTAGATCGCGACTCCACCCGACCGGTGGAGAGACCGGGTAGGCCTAACCGGGAGATGGCCTGGCCCCACAGAAGGAGGAACAGAGGCTTCAGTTCCGGGGGTGTCGGCTTAGGAGGTGAGAGCCAAGTGATGGCCAGAGGTGGCAGAGCCAGCTTCTGCCCAGTCAAGATCAGCTGCTGCCATATAAGGTCTTCACAGTGCCGACAGAGTTACCGGCTGAGCCTCTCCTCATCCCAGGAGGATGAGGACCAGTGCGCCGCTTCCTTTTGAACACTTATGATTCTTCATCGGTCGATCGTCCGAGGGGGTCCTGGACCGAGACCGGAAGACAGACTTGGTCGACTCGGAGACATCAGATCGGTGAAACCCAGGGTCCGGGACCGTTCCTTGACGGGACACCAGTTGGCTGGGTCTCTCATCCGAAAACCAAAACCGGAGACCTTCAACGAGTCGCCTGGCACAACTGGAGACAAGGGCCTATGCGGTCAAGGATAATTTTGACTCGCTGCCACTTTCTCAGTCTCTGGCCAGACGGAAGATCTGAAAAGCCAGCAGCTGAGGTTTCGATCTCGACTCAAGGTTGAGACCACAGGTTCTGGGACTCGGACCTCTTCCGTCCCAAGAGCATCTCCATCAGGAAGAAGACGCCGATCCTTCTCCCTCTTCCGAGAGCAGGAGTGCGAGCCCGAGGGCACCTCACCCCAGTGGGGAAAGACTGCGCACATCTCCTGAAGGAGCCCGTAGGTGGAGCCTAGGTTTAGCGGGACGAAGAAGCTTCGATTGGCCAAGCACGAGCTAAGCTTCTCCTCGAATGCCTTCATCTGTTCCAGCTGTTCGGCTGAGCCCATGGCCGCGAAACCGCCTACCTAACCTCCTTCGATTTCACCGAGCGGTTTCTTTCTGGTCTCCCAGCTTCAGGCGTGCTTGTGGTCATCCAGGACATTGGGATGGAAGGCCAAACAAAAACTGCACAACAAGGTGTTATGTCTGACACCTAAGCCATAAACGCAGGTGAGGTCGGGATCGGTGCGTAACATCTTCTGGCCACAGGGGCACTGGTGAAATCCTAGGAAAGAGTTTTCTTCCATAGTCGATGTGACGTAAAGCATGATCACTAATTCGAGCGAGTTTGATTTTCGGTAAAACCGACAATTTGAAAGCCAGGGACCTACGAATGCTGAGAGGCAGAAGGAACGGTATCTTCCAGCGGAAGGAAGATCTGGCGTCATGGGGGAAGCGGGATATACACCGGAGGAGTGGAGAGCCAGCTTGAAGATTCTGGCAAGATTTAAAGTGGAAGAGATGGTCAAGTGTGGTGAACAACATTTCCACACTCCTAGAAATACAGGTTACTCACCTGTAACAGGAGTTCTAGGAATGGTATGTCGTTGTGCATCCACACTTCATGGCAGGTTCCTTGCCGCTTTTAAATCTTGCTGGAAGGTCTTCAACTGGCTCTCCCACCCATCCGGTGGTAAAACCTCGGCCCGCCTAATGACGCCAGATCTAGCCCACTGAAACCAGGTTGTGCGAAGCTGGGAGGTCGGTGGTTGTGGATGAACAACATATACCATTCCTAGAACTCCTGTTACAGGTGAGTGACCTGTATTTCTAGGGACATGGATATGTTGTTCAATCCACACTTCATGGCAGACTCCTAGCAGTTCACCAGGAGGAGGGAGGCAAGCGCAAACCCCTACTTAGGAAACAAAGACTGAGAACCGAGGTCCCAAAACCAGCATCCCAGCGTGACTCAAGGTCGATGAGGTAATGGGTAATGAAGGTGTGTGCTGACTTCCAGGTAGCAGCCCTGCATATTTCCTGGATAGGAATGTCCCTGGAAGCAGCCATCAAGCAGCGGTATGGTGGGTAGAATGAGCTCTTATCCCTTTGGGAAGCTCCATGCCCGCCAAACTATAGCAGAGATCTGATCTATGCAGGAGGTGACCTACCTACCTATCATCCGCTTGGCTGCAGGTCTGCCAGGTGCAGCTTCAGCGTAGGTGACAAACAGCTGGCGAACCTCTCTCGAACTTCAGCTATCCGCCCTTATAATAAGAGAGTGCTCTTGAGGGTCCAAAGTATGCAACCTATATTCGCCTCCGAGGTGTGATTGGGGAACACGCAGAGTCAACACCTGGTTAAGGTGAAACTCCGACACCACCTTCGGAAGGAATTTCGGTGGGGCACAGGACAACCTTGTCCCTGTGGAAGACCAGATATGGAGACTGATGGAAAGCACCTGGAGCTCTCCCATCCTTCTGGCTGACGGATGGCCACCAATAAGGCGGTCTTCCACGATAGATGAGAGATATCACACCTGTGCATCGGTTCGAATGGCTTGCCCATGAGCTTAGCCAATACCAGCAGTAGATCCCACAGGGTGGAGGTTCTCGCACCGGAGGATATGTGATCAAGGCCTTTGAAAAGCGCCCGACCACCTTCTCCTGAAGCACCGACTGCTTTCCGCCCACGCCGTAAGCAGAGATGGCTGCCAGGTGCACCTTAAGGGTCACAACCAAAGCCCTAGTTGAGAAAGGGACTACAGGTAGTCCAAAATGCTAGCCAAGGAACAGGAGGAAGGGTCCAATCCTTGCCCTGACACCAAATGAAGAATCTCTTCAATTTGAAGGCATAGCAATTCCTGGTCGACTCCTTACGGGATGCCTCAACAACGCTGAGGTCCTCGTCGAAAGACCCAAGGCCTGGAACCTAGCCGCCAGGAACCAGGCCGTCCGGTGCAGGGATTGAAGGTCCGGGTGGAGAACCTTCCCTGGTTGACTGAGATCACGTCCGGGGCGGGCTGGGAGCCGCCTCGGAGCCTGGAGCTGAGGCTGAGGAGATCTGGATACCAGAACTGGCGGGCAGTCTGGGGCTACCAGAATCACCTGCACCTTGTCCCTCCTCGCCTTGAGAAGCACCTTGTGATCAAGGGAAATGGGGAAAGGCGAGAAGAGGCCCGGGGTCCATGGCCTTGAGAAGGCAACCCCTGCAGCGAGCCCTGCTGAGGGGGCAGGCATGAAACAGCCTCAGCTTTGCATTCTCCCTGAGGCAAACAGGTCCACCTGAGGTGTGCCCCAGTGGGAGAACAGATCTTGTACTACCTCCGCAGGAGAGACCACTCATGAGACGAGACCCTATCTGGCTTAGGCATCGGCCAGAGTGTTGGAGGCTTCTACCACATGGATAGCTAGGAGAGCTTCCTTGAACAGGGACATGGAGCGGTCCCACCCTGGCAGTTCAGGTAGTACATGGCCGTAGTATTGTCCGCCTGACCTGGACCACTTGACCCCGCATAAACGGAGCGAAGGCGGGAGGGCTAGTCGGTCCGTCAAGCTCCAGCAGGTTGATGTGGCATCGGACTCCCAAAGGACCAGAGGCCATGCGCCTGTGCTCCCCAGATGGGCACCCCAACCCATCAGAGAGGCATCGGTCGATAGAGTGACGCGGCTCAGGGCGGACAAACGGGATGCCCTCCTGCAGATGAGCTGAACAATCCACCACTGGAGAGCGCTCCACATCTCCTGGGTCACTGCCACAGCCTGGTCCAAAGAACCGAGCGCTGTGACCATTGGCTGGCCAGTCCCCATTGTAGGGGACGGATGCCAATGGGCCCAATGGACCACGCTGGTGCAGGGCGCCATGAGGCCCAGGAGGCGCAGGAAGTCCCGGCAGGGCGCACTGCCCAACCTGAAATGACTGGGCAAAGGAGGAAAGAACCCGGCCCTGTCCGCCGGGAGTCATGCTCTGGCTCAAGAGAGTCGAGCTCTGCCCGATGAACTGAATCACCTGCTTTGGCACGAGTTCCGATTTGGCCTCATGGATGAGGAGGCCAACCTGAGAGCAAACCTGGAGGCCAGATCCTGGACCGCTCCACCTCTGGTCTGGTGGAGGCCGCATCAGCCAGTCGCCCAGGTAAGTACACCCGACCTTCGGCGCAGCAGGAGTGCTGTCACCAATGTCATGCATTTGGTGAAGACCCTGGGAGCTGGAGAAAGGCCGAAGGGCATGGCCTGAACTCAGAGAGGGACCCCTCCACTCTGAAGCAAAGGAATTGCTGGTGGGACGGACAGATGGGGCGTGAAAGAACGGTCCTGGAGGTCCAGAGAACAGAACCACATGCCTTGTTCCAAGGATGGAATGATCTGAGCCAGAGTGACCATCCTGAAGGTTCGAGACCGTAGGAACCTGTTTGGGTCGTGCAGGTTCAGAATGGGGCGCCAGCCCCATATCCATTTCGGGACCAGGAAATACCTGGACAGAAACCTTAGGTCTGGTGGAGGATCCGATACCTCCTGATCACCTCCTTCTGGAGGAGCAGGGCAATGTCGGCTCGACGGGTCGACAGAGGCGCCATGACCCCGTAGCCCCCTCGTGGAGTGATGGCTCGAAGGGCGGAGCCTGCTCAAACTCCAGAGGCAGACCCTTTCCTACCACTTCCAACACCCAGTGGTCTGTGGTGATAGCGGACCAGGTGGAAAGAGAGTGGCGGAGCTGCCCCATGGGGGAACCCGAGGGAGCGAAGAGGATGGGGCGACACCTCAACCCATCACTGGGCAGGCTTGAGACGACCGGCTGCCGGGGACCCCGGCCTTTCCTTCCCCGCTCTGCTGGAGGAAGTTGCAGGCTTGGCTTTGAGGTGCCAAGCGCGAGCCTGCTGGGCCCTGATGCTGGTGTTGCTGGGCCGGACGTGCCGCAGGGCAGAAGGCCCAAAGGGCTTACGCTGCTGTTGGTGGCCTTTGTCCTTCTGGGCAGATGTGACCGAGTCCAAGGTGGCATTGACTTCTCGATCCTCTGCAAATGTCCCTCCACCCCAGGACCGAACATGTCGGTACTCCAGGAAGGGGACGCCTGCCAGCTTGTGCTGGGTATCCGCTGAAGGTGGAGATCCGCAGCTGCTTCTGCGGCGTATGGCCACTGCGTCGAACTGACCGGACACAAGAGTCTCCGATGTCAAGAGCAGTTTGGGGCTGCTGTCGCCACTGCCCTTCCCTGATCCCGCACTTGCTTGACAGGAGTCTGGAGGTCGCCAGGAGATGAGGAATCACCTCATCCAGGGAGCCCATTAGGGCGTGGAAAAGTGTGCCATGAGTACAGTCGAACTGGCCTGACGGAGGCCTAGGGAGGACGCAGCATACACTTTACGCCTGGCGAGTCCAGCTTCTGGACTCTTTGTCGGGAGGCTTGTCCACGCCCTGGTGTTCCCGGAACGCTGAACACACTATCGTCACAAGCCCTCTGCAGAGGGGTGTTCAAAACCGGATAGTGAACCAGTGGGGACCGTACTTCCTGACCATCCTGGGTCAAGGAGCAGGACAAAAAGCCGCCACTGCCATAGCCCAAGGCTGGGCCAACAATGGCTTCAGCCACCGAAAGGCCTCGTGGGAGAATCCTCGTACAGTATCTCTGTGAGGGATACTTGGCCCGCTTGATACGGGTTCGAGCTGCATCCCAGTAGATTATGAGATGAGCTGAAGCAGACCCATGAACAAGGATGGGCTCGCCCACCAACTGTCCCCAGTGGACTCCAGGTCAAGGGGCCTGGAGACAGGAAGTTGCCATTATCAGACTCCGAGGAGTCTGCGAACAGCTGCCTAGGGCTCGAGCCACCTCCACCTGCCGAGGACGGTCGGGAGTGAGGGTGACTAACAACCGATGGGGCAGCCCTGACCCACCAAGAATTCTTGGTCGGAGCCCCAGATTTAGGTTGTGGAGGCGGGGTTCCACCACAATGGTGGCGAGGTGGTTTCGCCAACAACTGGTGCCGGTTTGGGCCTCGACAACCATGAGGGTTTTTTTCCGGCCGCTCTGGTGACAGCCACTTAATGGCCGTGAAGGGCGATAGGGTCGCTTTGTTCCTCGGTCAGAAGGAGCTGCTGCCACATTAAGTCCTCGTAGTGTCGACGCAACTTGCACCAAGTCTTTCCTCCGAGGAGAAAGAAGATGAGGATGAGTGAGTCACGCTTCACGGTGCCGAGACCGAGACCGCCAGTGTTGGCGGATCGGCTGGACCGAGAAGAGGTCCGAGACTGAGACCGCCGGTGTTTCCGAGGGTGGGTCTGGGAGGGAGCTGGAGGAAACCCATTCCTCCTCGCTCGGAACCTTAACCAGGACCCGCACAGGAGGTGCAGGCAAGTCCTCGGTTTCCACCGGGGAACAGGTGAGGAAGGGTTGTTGGCTCCTCCAGTTGACAGCTCCATCCAACGGGTCGAGAAAATCTCGACCGCATCGACAGGTGTCTCGCCGGCTGATGTGATAGGGACACTGTGAAGCAGCGGTCTAGCCACAACCCTCGATCAAGTCGAAGGTCGACTGTCCGGGAAGGGGACCTCTCCCGCCTCCCACGAACGCCGACGGTGGGACTCTACCATTCGAGTCCTTCTTCTGGACCAAGAGGAGTGTCCCATGGACCTCACCTTGTAGAGAGGGATTGACAAAGCTCCTTAAAAGAAGCTGTATAGAGGAGCCGCTGTGACGGAGGACGAAGATGCGCCTGAGCCGCCTCCTCCCCGAGGACGCATCATCTGCCTGTTGCTCAGCTGAGCCCGCCACCACGGACACCCCCTCGGCCTCCTTACACTTCACCGTGGAATACGCCTCTAATGTTGAAGTCTGGCAGCATGGTCTTCTAGGACATTGGCCAAGAATGACTTGCACTAAATAGCAGGCTCATGGATCGTGATCAAGCCTGAGGCAATAAACGACGGGAGTGAGGCTCGGTCCGAGACATCTTCTGCCGACATGGGCACTGTCGAAACCGGAGTCGACTTATCCATCGTAGTCAAGAAGGAAGAAACAGGGCAAGTCTAGAAATTTTAAGAATACGCTTGGTTTAACTAACGAGTTTGGATCCAGGCTTAAAACGCAGAGCACTAAGGAGGGAACCTGAGCTTCCAAGCAGTAAGGAAGATCTGGCGCCATGGGGCGGAGCCAGAGTTTTACCACTGGTGGGTGGGAGGAGCCAGCTTGAAGACCTTCCGCAAGATTTAAAGCGGTAAGGAACTCGTTATGAAGGTGGATTGAATAAATAATCCATGTCCCCAGAACTACTGTTACAGCTGAGTAACCTGTTTTTCTAGGAGCATGGATATGTTGTTCATCCACACTCTTGGCAGACTCCTAGCAGTTCTCTGGGAGGAGGGAGGCAAGGCGACACCCCTACTTAGGAAACAGAGATTGAGAACTGAGGCCCCCAAACCAGCATCCCGGCGTGACTCAAGATCGATGTGGTAGTGGTGATGAAGGTGTTTGCTGACTTCAGGTAGGAGCCCAGCAGATTTCCGGATAGGGATGTCCCGAGAAGCAGCCATCACGTAGCAGTATGGCGGGAAGAATGAGCTCTTATCCCTCTGGGAGGCTCCTTGCCCGCTAACTCTGAGCACAGACCATGCATGATGTGATCCATCTAGCAATAGTCTGTTTGGCTGCAGGTCTGCCATAAGTGTTGCTTAGTGTAGGTGACAAACAGTTGACTAACTCTCTCCCCAAATTTCCACCATCCTCACCTTGTAATAAGAGAGGGCCTGCCTCAGGTCCAAGGTATGGAGCCTGTACTGCCTCCGAGGTGTAATTAGGTAGTATACCAGCAGGGTTAACACCTGGTTAAGGTGAACTCTGACACCACCTTCGGAAGGAATTTCAGGTGGGGTGTAGGACATCCTTGTCCCTGTGGAAGACCAGATAAAGGGAGTCCACCAAAGCACCTGAGCTCCCTGTCTTTCCGGCAGACGGATAGCCACCAGGAAAGACGCATTCCACAAGTGTGATAAGGCACACTTGTGCATTGGTTCAACTGGCTTGCCCAAGCTTTGCCAGTACCAGCAGTAGATCCCACAGAGGTGGAGGTTAACGGACTGGAGGGATATGTGATCCAGGCCTTGAAAAGCACCTGACCACTGTCTCCTGCACCAGCTGCCGCTGACCGCCCATGGCCAGTATGCAGAGATGACTGCCAGGTATCCCAAGGGTCGATGACTCAAGACCCCTTTGGAGAGAGACCAAAGGTAGTCGAGAATGCTAGCCACTGGACAGGACAGAGGGTCCAGGCCCTGCTCCTGACACCAAATGGAAAACCTTTTCCATTAGAAGGCATAACATTTCCTGGTTGATTCTTCCTGGATGCCTCTCCACCACGGTGTAGACATTTCAGAAAGACCCAAAGCCTGGAACTCTAGCCCAGGTACCAGGCTGTAAGGTGCAGGAGTTGAAGGTCCGATGGAATACCTTCCCCAACTGAGTGACATCAGGTCCGGGGTGCTGGGAGCCGCCCGGTGCCTGCAGTTGAGGCTGAGGAGATCTGATACCAGAACTGGCGAGCCAGTCTGGGGCTACCAGGATCACCTTTGCCTTGACCCTCCTCACCTTGAGGAGCACCTTGTGGATCAAGGGAAATGGAGGAAGACGAGAGGAGGCCTGTGGTCCACGGCCTCGAGAAGACATCCTCTGCAGCATGCCCTGCTGAGGGAGCGGCATGAAACAGCCTCAGCTTGGTGTTTTCCTTGAGGCAAACGGGTCCACCATCGGTTTCTAGTAGGAGAACAGGCTGTAAGCTACCTCTGGATGGAGAGACCACTTGTGGGATGTCTGGCCTTGAGAGCATCCGCCAGATGGTTAGAGGCTCCTGCCACATGGATGGCTAGGAGATCTGCCTCTAATCAGCTCACGAGGGTTCAGATGCGGAGCGCCCCTGCACAGCAAACGGGAGTGCATGCCCTCTTTGTTGAGGTAGTACATGGTCGTGGTATTGTCCATCTGGACTTGAACCACTTGACCCCGGAGTCTGGAATGAAAAGTGACAGTGCCAGTCTGAGACTCCTTGGGGTCCAGAGCCCATGGGCCCTTTGTCCCCATGGATCTCCCCAGCCCATTAGGGAGGCATCGGTCGAGAGGACGCACCGTCGGCTCGAGCGGACAAATGGGATCCCTTCCTGCAACCGGTCTGGGGCAGTCCACCATTGGAGTGTGTCCCACATCTTCTGGGTTACAGGATCAGCTGGTTGAAATGACTGAGGCACTGAGTCCACAGGGCGCCAGCTCCCACTCGAGAGGAGCATGTGCAACCGGCCCAACAAACCACTGAGGTGCACGCCAATAACCCAGAAGCGAGAAAATCCCGGGCAGGCGCGAACTGCCCAACCAGAAATGATCAGGCAAAGGAGGAAAGAACCTCTGCCCTGTCCACCGGAAGCCGAGCTCTGACTTGACAAGAGTCGAGCTCTGCCCCAGAGAAGCCCATCACCTGAGAAAGCATTGCTTCGACTTGGCCTCGTTGATCAGGAGGTCGAATTCAGAGCAGGTCTGGAGGCCAGGTCCCTGGACCTCTCCACCTCCTGTTGAGAGGATTCTGCTAGGAGCCAATCATCGAGGTAAGGATAAATCCTGGACCCCCCAATGCCTGAGATGGGCCGCCACCACTGCAATGCCTTTGGTGAAGACCTGTGGGGCCGTGACAGGGCCGAACGCATGGTTTGAACTCAGACAGGGTCCTTCGATCCTGAAGCGGAGGAACCGCTGAAGGACAGATGGATTGGAATGTGAAAGAACGCTGCCCTGCAGATCCAGTGAACAGAACACATGTTTTGCTCCAAGGATGGTATGATCTGGGACAGAGTGACCATCCAAAAGGTGCGTGACCTGAGATATTGATTCAGATCGGCAGATCTAGAATGGGGCATCAGACCCCGTCCTCTTGGGCACCAGGAAGTACCTGGAGACAAAGCCTGGGTCTGCTGAAGGATCTGCCACTGGAGCTACTGCCTCCTTGAGGAGCAGCTGAGCGATGGCGCCTTGGAGAGCCGATGGATCTGAGTGGATACTCTTTCCTCCCGAGGGGTGCGGGCTCTGCTTGGAGAGTACTGCTCGAATTCCAGAGGCAGTCCCTGACCGACCACTTCGAGAACTCACCTGTCCAAAGTGACAACGGACCAGATGGAAAGAAAATACTGGAGCCGCCCCTGTGGGAGGAACCAGAGCTCAGGTGACAGGAGGGGTTGACAGCCCCGCCTGGCCACTGAGCAGGCTTGGAGGAGGAGGCTCCAGGACCTGAACCTCAGCCTCCTTTATGGGTCTGTTGGGGTCCGGCATGGCGGGGTGCCAAGGTTGAGCTCTGCTGCTGTCCACCTTGAAGGAGGACTGCTTGAGCCACAGGGAAGAATGCCAAAGGCTTCTTTCTTCTGCTGGGTCTTGCCCAAAGAGCTCTTGGCAGAAGTAGCATCCAAGGTGGCACTGGACTGCTCAATGCGCTGAAGGTGACCGCCACTCCTGGGCTGAACAGGTCGGTCCCTAGGAAGAGCATGTCGGCTAGTTTGTGCTGGGTATCCGCCGGGAAGGAGGAGAGCCTCAGCCAAGCCCTGCGACGAGAGGCAACCGCGCAGCCATCGAGCGGCACAAGAATCCCCAATGTCCAGGGCTGTCTCGAAGCTGCTGTTTGGCAACAGCTCAGCCTTGATCCCAGACCTGCATGACCGCGGTCTGCATGTCCACGGGAGATGTGAGGACTTCATCCAGCCGACCCTAAAAGGGTGTGAGAGAAGTGTGGCTTGATGAAGGCTGAACTTGCCTGACGAAGGCCCAAGGAGGAAGCTGTATAGACCTTCCTGGCTGAATGGTCCAAAAGATTGACTCTTTTATCAGGAGGTTGTTCAGTGTCGGCAGAACTGCCAGTACACCTGAACACAGAGGCAGTCACTAGGCTCTCGGCTGAAAGGGTGCTCTGTGAACCCACAAGGGACCCCATGGGCACCGATACTTGTGGGCCATGCGGCAGATGGAGCTGGACAAGAGGCAGGGTGCTGCCAAAGTTCTAAAGCCAGGCCGACAATAGCCTCAGCCACAGGAAAGGCCTCCGCGGGTATCCCTCTTAAGGATGTCCGTAGAGGCTACTTTGCCTTTTTCTGAATTGGCTCCAGGGCATCCCTGTGGATTCAGAGATGAGGTGAAGAATCCTTCAAAAATGAGGGACTTTCTCTGTCTCTAGGCCAACGGTTGATTCATCATCACATGGATGAGAATGCAAGCAGGTGACGCCCAAATCTAAGGAACTGGTATAATGGTCGACCACCCAGGTCACCATCGATCGCCGAGGGCGGTTCGGGTGACCGTGACCGACAATCAAGGGGAAGCTCAGTGTCTGGTCTGTCTTCCGTGGAAGGAGCCCTCCCACAGGCTGTTTGGGTGATGGTTCCACCACAATCGGTGGAGAGACTATTTTGGGCCAAACTGGTGTTTTTGATGGCTCTGCAGGCAAAGGAGCCAATTTAATCGCCCTCAAGGAGTCGGCTTCAGCCTAGAAGGCGAAAGCCAGGTAATGGCCAGTGTAGAAGCCAGAGTCGGCTTGTGCCCGTCAAAATTAGCTGTTGCCACATGAGGTCCTCAGTAGACCGACGGAGTCTCCCCGGAGCTCTCTCATCCGGGGTCCGAGACCTCGATCGAGATCGGATGGGCCGACTCGGTCACTGGGAGACACCAGCGGGACCAGTGATTTCCGGGATCAGGGACCACTTCTTTGATGGGAGTCAAAGCAGACTGGGTCTCATCATCTGGAAAGACCAGATTAGGGTTCAATCGAGGGAATCGTCATCGAGTCGGCAATACGGATCGATCACATTTCAACATTTCAACATCGTCGATCGACATAATTTGGTCGACTGACCAGATGGCAAAGCCGAAAAGCCAGCAACCCAAGAAGCGATCTCGACTAAAGTTGAAACCGCATGTTCTTGGGATCGAGATCTCCTGCGCCCCAAGAACGCCTCCATCGAGATGAGGACAATCCCGATCCTTCTCCTCTACGGGATCGAAGAATGCGAGCCTCAGGTGCCTCTCCTTGGTCGGGAGAGACTGGCACAACTCTCGAAGGAACCTGAGAAGGTGGAGCCCAAGTTGAGCAGAACGAAGAAGCTTTGAGAAGCTCTCAGCATGAGCTGCTTCCTCCTAATGCTTGCATGCATTCCAATTGCTCAGCGGATCCCACAGCCGTGAAACCGCCCACCGAGCCTCCTTGAATTCTCACTGCAGGGTTCCTCTTCTCCGGCCTCCCAGCTTCAGGTGTGTGAGACGTTGTTGAGGACACTGGGATGAAAGGCGAGACATATATCGATTTCGAGTAAGTCATGGTCGACACCGAGGAAATAGTTGTACATGGTGTGGGATCGGGCGCAACATTTCTGGCCGCAAGGGCACTGACGAATCTAGGGAAGACTTGTCTTCCATAATCGAAGCAGCAAACTTGCAATCGCTAACACGAACAATGCAAATTCCGGAATAACTGAAGGTTCGAAAGTCAGGGCCTACAAGATGCGTAGCACGAGGGAGGCAACCTGACTCTTCCAGTGGAAAGGAAGATCTAAGGCCATGGAGTGAGCAGAGGTATATACCACCCAGGTGGGTGGAGGAGCCAGCTTGAAGACTTCTGGTGAGATTTAAAGCAGAAGGGACATGCCAAAGAGTGTGGAGGAACACATATCCACGCTCCTAGAAAGTTATTTATTGTAACTCTACACCTTCAAGAATATCTTCTCCATTGAGCTCTCAAAACTCTTGATCTTACGGCAGAAGCAATAGGGCCCCATGGATCAGACTTTAGTGAGGATGCAGACGATAGTGTCAGCAGCAGCACAGGCGCAAAACCATGTGCCCGAGCCAATAACGTAGTGGATGCCCTAACTGCCTCAGTTTTGTTAGGAAGGAAAGAAGAATGATCAGTGTATAATATAAAAAAGAATGAAAACGATTTAGACAGGGAAAATGGAACAAATAAATGGTGGTGCAAGGATTACATCACAAACCCTACAAGGCCAGGCTGAAAGACTTAAATATGTACTCCTGGAAGAGAGGAGGAGAGGTGGGATATGAATGAGACGCATAAATACCTCACAGGAGGAAACAGTGCAGGAAACACATTTTTTTCAGAGAAAATGATGCTCCAGGACTAGGGGAACTGGGAGGAAACTGGAGAGAGGTTCAGAGGAAATGTGAGGAAGTACTTTTCATAGAGAGAGTGGTGGACAAATGGAACAGCCTGCCGGAGGAGGTGGTGGGGGCAGAAACAATTACAAGATTTAAGAATGCATGGGACAGGCATAAGGGATCCTGGTAGTCGGGGAAGGGGCAACCTAGTTCCGGGAAGCTTGAGGAAGCACAGTTAATTACATTAATGGGCAGACTAGGTGAGTAGAAGGCCCATATCTGCTGACAGCATCTATGTATCTAAATATAAACGACTAGAAAACATGAAGGGTGAGAGAACAGCTCCTTCTCCAAGGTGCTGTCCTCCCAAAAGTGGTAGGTAGATATATAGCATGAAATCAGAAATCCTGAGCTACGGCTACCTCCCCATATGGCTTAGGGTGAAGGGAAACAAGGTGACATCTCTGCCCTACTGCTGCTCAATACCCTAATGGCACAGGTGCAGATACACAAGAGGTGACCCTGCCTTGATAGCTAAGACTCTGGCAGGTAAGTAATAATACATGATGGGGTGTGGGTTAGTGAGGATAAACACGAGCCAGAGGTGTAGTGAGGCACGAGGCCACAGGCTTAGTGCCCTTACTGCCTCTAGAAGTGTGTTTATCTGACTAACCTGCACCCCAGAGTGTGTTATTGCACTTAAAAATTGATTCAGGTAGACAAAGATGATACAGTTTAAAAATTGTAAAAAATATAAAAGATGTCCAGTTTTATACTACACAGTTCCTCTGTTTGCCCTAGGTTGTCTGATTGTCAGTAGAGGCACCGCGAGCATTCTGTGCCACTGATCTGCACGGTCGCTATGTTAGGCCACTGTCAAGACCGTGATTTCTTTTGGCTTGTCGGCAGCACACTACCATCTACAGTAGCGAGCTTTGTCAAAGTACTGTGCTTGTCACACAACTGCCTGCTAGGACAGCACGGCTGGCACAGGGAGAGCTGCAGGGTCGAGAGGGAGAGTGAAACTGATTTTAAGTGTGAGGAGAGGAAAAACAGGTTACTCACCTGTAACAGTAGTTCTAGGAGTGGTATATGTTGTTCATCTACACTCTTTGGCATGTCCATTTCACCTTTAAGGTTCACCTGAAGTCTTCGTGGCTCCTCCCACCCACCTGGGTGGTATATACCCTGCTCTGCCTCATGACGCCAGATCTTAGCCCGCTGGAAGCCAGGTGTTGTGCGTCCGCAGCCAGGAGGTCGGAGGTCTGTGGATGAACAACATCCACCACTCCTTAGAACTACTGTTACAGGTGAGTAACCTGTTTTCTAGGATCATGGATATGTTGCTCATCCACACTTTTGACAGACTCCTAGCAGTTCTCCGGGAGGAGGGAGGCAAGGTGCACACCCCCTACTTAGGACACAGAGATTGGAGAACTGAGGCCCCAAAACCAGCATCCCAGCATGACTCAAGGTCGATGCGGTAGTGGGTGACGGGTTGTTTGCTGATTTCCAGGTAGCAGCCCGACATATTTCCTGGATAGGGATGTCCCTGGAAGCAGCCACTGATGCAGCAGTATGGTGGGCAGAATGAGCTCTTATCCTCTGGGAGGCTCCTTGCCCGCCAACTCATAGCACAGACCTATGCATGATGTGATCCATCTTGCAATAGTCTGCTTTGCTGCAGGTCTGCCAGAAGTGACTTCAGCATAGGTGACAAACAGCTGGTGAACCTCTCCCGACTTCCGCCATACTCTCCTTGTAATAGGAGAGAACACATCTCAGGTCCAAAGTATGGAGCCTGTGTTTGGCCTCCGAGGCGTAATTAGGGTAGTATACTGGCAGTACACCTGGTTAAGGTGAAACTCTGACCCCACCTTGGAAAGGAATTTTTGGTGGGGCGCAAGACAACTTTGTCCCTGTGGAAGACCTGATAAAGGGAGTCCACCGAAAGTACCTGGAGCTCTCTGTCCTTCTGGCTGACTGGATAGCCACCAAGAAGGCGTTTTTCCACGACAAGTGTGACAACTCACACTTGTGCATGGGTTCGAGTGGTTTGTCCATGAGCTTTGCAGTACCAGCAGTAAATCCCACGGAGGTGGAGGTTCATGCACCGGAGGGATATGTGATCCAGGCCTTTGAAAAGTGCCCAACCACTATCTCCTGCACCAACGCCAGCTGACTCAGCCCGCACCGGTAAGCAGAGATGGCTACCAGGTGCACCCTAAGGGTCGATGATCAGACCCCTTGGAGAGAGACCAAAGGTAGTCAAGAATGTTAGTCATGGGCAGGACAGAGGGTCCAGGCCTTGTCCTGACACCAAATGGAAAACACTTCCATTTCAAGGCATAATATTTCCTTGTCGATTCTTTTCTAGAAGCTCCACCACAGTGTAGACATCTTCGAAAGACCCAAACCCTGGAACCTAGTCGCCAGGTACCAGCCTGTGAGGTGCAGGGATTGAAGGTCCGGATGGAATACCTTCCTGACTGAGTGATATCAGGTCCAGGCGTACAAAGTCGCTCTGGGGCCTGCAGCTGAGGCTGAGGAGATCTGGATACCAGAACTGGGGTGGCCAATATGGGGCTACTAAGATCACCTTTGCCTTGTCCCCCTCACCTTGGGAAGCACCTTATGAATCAAAGGAAATGGAGGAAGGCGAGAGGAGGCCTGGGGTCCATGGCCTCGAGAAGGCATCCCCTGCAGTGAGCCCTGCTGAGAGGGGCGGCATGAAACAGCCTCAGCTTGAGTTTTCCTGAGGCAAACAGGTCCACCATTGGTCTGTCTTAACGGGACAACAGACTGAGTACTATCTCTGGATGGAGAGACCACTGTGGGACGCCTCGCCCACACGGCTGAGAGTGTCCGCCAGCTGATTTGAGGCTGCTGCCACATGGATGCCTAGAGATCTGCCCAGTCGACTCACGAGGGTCCAGATGTGGCGCTCCCTGCACAGCAGTCGAGAGTGCATGCCTCCCTGTCTGTTAAGGTAGTACATGGTTGTGGTGTTGTCCATCTGGACTTGAACCACTTGACCCCGAGGAGCTGAGCGAATGCTGACAGCGCCAGTCTGACTGCTCTGAGCTCCAGCAGGTTGATGTGGTATAGAGATTCCTCAGGGTCCAGAACCCGTGGGCTCTGTGGTTCCCCATGTGGGTTCCCCAGCCAGTGAGAGAGGCACTGGTCGTGAGGACGACCGTCGGCTCAGAGCGGACAAACGGGATCCCTTCTGCAGAGGATCCAGGACTGTCCACCATTGGAGAGTGTCCCACATCTTCTGGGTCACAGTGATCAGCTGGTCGAAATGATCTTGGTGCTGAGTCCACCAGGCGGCCAGTTCCCACTAAAGGGGCGATATGCCACCGGCCCATCGGACCACGAGTGCAGGCACCCATGTACCATAGAAGGCAGAGAAAGTCCTGGGCAGGGCGCAAGTGCCCAACCAGAAATGACTGGGCAAAGGAGAGAACCTCTGCCCTGTCCACCAGGAGCCGGGCTCTGGCTCGGCAGGAGTTGAGCTCTGCCCGATGAAACATATCACCTGAGAAGGTATGAGTTCCGACTTGGCCTTGTTGATCAGGAGGCCAAGGTCGGTGCAGGTCTGGAGGGCCAGGTCCCTGACCTCTTCACCTCTTGCTTCAGGAACCCGCCAAGAGCCAGTCATTGAGATATGGTTAAACGCTGACCCTTCGATGTCAAGATGGGCTGCCACCACTGTAATGCATTTGGTGAAGACCCATGGGGCCGTGATAACAATGGCATGGCTCGAACTTGTATAGGGTCCCTTTGGCTCTGAAGCGGAGGAACTGCCAATGAGACAGACGGATCGGGACGGAAAGACATGCCCTGAGATCCAGAGAGCAAAACCAATGTTCTGCTCGAGAGATGGTATGATCTGGGACAGAGTTACCATCCGAAAGTGCGTGACCTGAGGAACTGGTTCAGGTGATGCAGATCTAGAATGGGCCGCAGCCCTCCGTCCACTTTGGAACCAGGAAGTACCTGGATATGAACCCTGGGTTGACTGGGGGGTCTGTGACTCTGGCCACCACCTCCCTGTGAAGCAGTTGGGCAATGTCGCCCTGAGAGTTGACAGAGTGTGTAATGACACCATTTCTCCCGTGGGGTGTGGGCTCGGCTTGGAGGGTACTGCTCAATTCCAGAGGCAGACCTGGCCGACCACTTCTAGAATCCATTTGTCCATGGTAGCAGAAGACCAGGTGGAAAGGAAGTGGCAGAGCTGACCTCTACAGGAGGATCCAGAGCTGTGTGACAGGAATGGGTGGCACACCTCTATCCTGTCACTGGGCAGGCTTGAGGAAGAGGGTCTGGATTGGGGACCACCGTAGTCCTGTCCTCTGGGCTTACAGGCCACTCGAGGTTCTAATCTGTGGCCACAAAGGCCAAGGTTGTGCCTGTTGTTACCATTTTTGGAAGTGGGGTTGCCGCAGTCAAGAGTCAGAGTGCCAAATGGCTTTTCTTCTTTTTGGAACCCTGAGGTTCCTTTGTGCAGAAGTTACTGAGTCCAAGGTGGCACTGGACTCTCAATGCGCGGAGTGACTGTCCACACCTGGGCCAAGAGATCGGTACTCATGAAAGGGACATCCGTCAGCTTATGTTCGTGTCCGCCAGAAGGTGAAGACCTTAACTAAGCCCTGTGGTGCATGGCAACCGCGGCTGACACCGAATGGGCGATGCATCCCCAAGGTCCAGTGACATCTGGAGTTGCTGCTTTGCAACAGCCCGACTTGGTCCCAGACCTGCTTGAACATGGTCTGGAGGTCTGTGGGAGGTGAGGGAGAAGCTCAAGGGAGCCCAGAAGGGTGTGTGAGAAATGCACCATGATGACGGCTGAACTTGCCTGATGGAGGCCCAGTGAAGAGGCGGCATAGACCATGTGGGCAGAATGGTCCAGTTTTGGACCCTTGTCCGATGTCTATCTGTATCTGCCGAGCTACCTGAGCATCTGAACACAGACTCGGCCACCAAACCTCTGCAGAGGGGTGCTCTGTGAACCCCAAAAGGGACCCAATGGGCACCGCGTATTTGTGGCCATCCGGAAAAGGCACAGGGCAGGATGCTGCTATAGCTCCAAAGCCAGATCTACAATGGCCTCGGCCACTGGAAAGGTTTCCGCCAGTGAATCCCTCATTTGAGGATATCCATGAGGGATATTCGCCCATTTTGACGTGGTTTGAGAGGCATCCCCATGGATTTGGAGATCAGACAAAGGATGCCCATGAAGGAAGAGGGGCCTTCCTCTGACGAGAGACTGCCACCAACTCTGGCATCCAAAGCACGAATGTAGGAACCGAGCTGTCCGACTCAAACAGTCTGGACAAATCGGCTGGCCACCATATATCCCTCACCCGCCTGGGGCGGCCAGGAGTGAGGGTAACAGACAGCTGATGCGAGGAGGCCCAGAAGAGACCGAGACTCTTGGCAGCCACTTCACCAGGGGTTGTTTAGGTGGCGGCTCCACCAAAATGGGTGGAAAGGTCGATTCTGGCCGAACCGGAAAGATTTTTACCGGCTCCATGGGAGGAGGAATGGTGCGGCCAGCTCAAGGAGTCGGCTTCACCCTGGGAGGTGAAAGCCAAGTAATGGCCACGGTGGAAGCCAGAATTGGCTGTTGTCTCGACAAGATCAGCTGTTGCCACACCAGATCTTCATAGCATCGATGGAGTTTCTGTCTGCTTCCTCCTCATCCGAGGAGGATGGCAAGAGCTCGTAGACGCCTTAGACCATTTGTGTGCCTTCTTCGGCCTGTCAGTCAAGGGGTCCAAGACCTTGGCCTTGATCATCATGGTGACAGACAGGGTCCATCAGAAGGCAGCGGGAGACCGGTGGTTCTTCTGGTCTGGGACCGGTTCCTCAATGGGGTTCCCAGCGGGCTGGGTCTCTTTATCGGGACAGGCAGGACCGGGGTCCTGAACAAGGAGCTGTTGACCTCGTCGAGCGACAATGGGTCGACTGGGTCGAGGATGAGCTCAACTGATCGCCGCCCAGCATCTGGGCTGGCTGGCCTGACGGTGGAACCATGAAACCAGCGGCCGAGGCCGCCACCTCAACCGGTCAAGATAGGTGATTCCTGGGACCCAGATCTCACGATCCCAGGAACATCGCAGAGATGAAGATTCTCCTGTTCCTTGTCCTTTTGCAGGACCGAGAGACATGCATGCCCAAGGCCCCCGCCCCTTGGTGGGAAGGGATTGCACATCTCCCAAAAGGAACCGAGAAAGTGGGAGCCCAAATTGAGCAGAACGAAAAAGGACTTTAAGACTGATCTGAGGCCTGAGCCACCTCTTCCTCGAAAGCCTTCATTTGTTTGAGCTGCTCGGCAGACCCAGAGACGCAGAGACCGCCCAATGGGCTTCCTTAGTTTTGACTGGCGGTTCCATTTTTCCAGTCTGCCCAATTTTAACTCAGCGAGATGATCATCCAAGATGTTCGGTGAAATGCACTATCTATAGGCCTGGGTGTCATGGCCACACCCAGGCAATATATGCATCGCGGGTATGCGGGTCTGTGCGATATATCTTGCCCGCATGGACAGTGGCGGAAACCAGGAGAAGACTCATCTTCCATCGTGGTTGAGATCAAGAAGCAATTATTAACTCTAATGAGTTTAAGTTTGAGCAATCCAAGATTTTGAAGTTAGGGTTTACTGACCGCAAGAGCGGTATGGAGGAACCTGTATCTTACAGTGGAAAGGAAGATCTGCGCCATGGTGCGGAGTCGAGGGTTATACCACCCGGTCAGTGGGAGGAGCCAGCTCAAGATCTTCCAGCAAGATTCTTAAAGGGAAAGGACATGCCAAACAGTGTGACAGAACAACATATCCACGATCCTAGAAAGAGCAGTTTTCTTTTTAACTTTTAAAACTTGCGAGAAAGCTACCATGTAGCAGGAACAAACATAGTAGCAAACCATTTTTGAACAGTTCTTTGAGTGCCAGTGGATCTCCTGGCTGTGAGGCCACAGGTACTGGGTCTTTTTTTCTTCTGCCTAGGATAGCTACTGTGGGTCAGTACCGAGGGTTGGCATAGCATATGGCTAATGGCCCTGTTGGCCTGACTTGGCTGTCTTGCTGCTTTTACCTTATTCTTAATAGGGTCATAACAAAAACAGTCTAAATGCGTGAACAGGAGGGCTTATAACCTGACGAGTATGCACAATGACTTTAGTTCAAATATTTTGTAAGATACATACTTGAATCGATAAAAATACAATGCTAAATATATATATATATATATACAGTATATATATATTTTTCCCTAGAAGAGTAGTGACTGAATCCTGTATGTTATTAAACAAACAAAAAAGAAAACTACACTCCCACCCCATCCCCAACTACAATACCTTTCTTGAAGTTCTTGTTTCTCTTTGTTGGCTTCCTCTAGCTGTGTCTGCAAGTCATTGATCTGTGCCAGGTCTCTGGATGACTAATTTGTGGGGAAGAGAGAGGCAATAAGGGGAAATTATGTTACATCTGACAGATCATTACAAATACAGTACTGCAATGAAAATGAATATTACATACTCACAGTACTTGCTGATCTTCCAGAATATCTTCGCCATTCATTCACACTTATGGGACAGAGCGAGAGGTACTAGTACCCAGAGAGGGCAAAGTGTTTTGCAGATTAGGGGATCAATGTTGCTGCTGGAAGCTGCCCATAAGGCAGATGCAATGATGCTGCGCTTGTGGGACAGCCAGTAACCGATGCCAGCCCCCCCTTCATCAGTTCTGTTTGCCAGGAGAAGAAACAAGTGGGAGAGAAAAAAACAGCAGGATAGAGAGACTCACAGCCCAAAGGGATAGAAAAGGATACAGAATATAAAATCATAAAAATAAAAAACAACCACGAAATTAGAGAACTAAGAGATGGGCCTAAGAGGTACCAGGTAGCAGGTGTAAGAGGCAGAGCCTACTTCAGCCACCTGGACAGGAAGGTGGAAGGAGGGCAACAACCCTGGCATATACCTCTGCTTGGCCCAGGAGAGACCAGGGAATCACTGTCAGGTTAGGATGGCAGAAATCAATTTAGGCAGGCCTTGTGCTCAAAGAGGACAAGAAATTAAACAAAAAACAATAAAAGATAGAGTGATTGGACAAATCCAAGAGCACAGCTACTATCCTCTTGCACTCCAAAAGAGTGAAGATGGAAGAAAGGAAAGAAAAAGAGACACTGCACCTAGGTGTGGGACAGCATACAGCTTGATAGGTTGAGCATACAAAATAATAAACCTCCCTAGCATCTGCCTCTCCCTAGCTCTGGAGATGAAGGCTGCATCAGAGGCTGGAGACATTCGCAAGGAGGAGACTGAGGTTGCAGTAGCTCTAGGGGAATCACTAGAAACTTCCTGGTAGGAGAGGAAGGAGCGTGGAGGAAGGGAAAATAGTACAAAACACAAGTTCCTTTTTTTTTTTTGAAAGAGGACAGGAACCCTCATTCCTCATTCCTATTTTGTTTTTAAAAACAGGAGAATGGAAGGGACGAGAGGACCCAATTCCAACCAGGAAAATACAGTACTAACCTCCAAGTGGGGGTGGAGGGGAGAGCCCTGAGGGAGGGCACAGATGCCCTGAGTCTGACCTGGTCGGGAAGGTGCAGAGCATGCAAATGAATAGTGAAGATATTCTGAAAGATCAACAGTTACGTGTGAGTATGTAATTTTCATCGCCTAAGAATCAATCTTCACCATTCATTGCTACATATGGGCCAGAGAACCAAACTTTTCCCCCAAAAAGGAGGACTTGGTTCACCCCAGGAAAAACTGTACCCTCAGCCCTCTGATGGAGGGTAACCACTAGAGGGCAGAAATTCTCACAGGTCTGGTGGGACCCAAGACTGATTAGGGGAATGCGGAGGCTTCCGTAGCCTGTGAGTAGAAGGGCACCCGCAATTCACACCTGACCCCAGTAGAAAAAGTGAGTCCCCTGGAAGTGCGATTGAATATCCTACACTGGACCAGGGTGCCAACCAGGAGAGATGAAGTCAAGCCATCCACCAAATGCGAACTGCTGTTCCCACCAGTCTGGAAGCTGCCTCACTGGCATCGAATAACACCCTCGCTTGCTGCCTCAAGAGCCCAGGCCCTGGATGGAAAGGTGAATGACCTACCTGGTTGCCTCGCAATCTGGCACGGATGCCAAGAGCTGACTCGGCGTCGCCCACAGGTGTTTGCCATAAGATGCCTGATGTGCAGAGATGCACCACAAAACACTCCTGCCCCAAGCACTGATTTACAGAATCGGTGTTGGGAGAGGTGGGGTGAAGGCGCGACTGGGCACACAGGGCCCTGAAATGGTCTGCAGTACCAGAATCCTCTAGATGGGATGAGGGATAGAACCCGGAGACTCCACGGGGCGCGATATTTGTGCTAGACATCCCTAGGGACTGGAAAAGGACAGAGCCAGACCTACCTGGAAGCCTCCGTAAAGCACGGCGTCACAGAGGAATATGACAGAAGTGTCATTGCTGCATTCTCAAGGAATGACAGCACTGGGGTAACAGTGCTGCTACCACCAAGGGATGCAAAGTGAGCTTCTGCATCACCTCTTATAAGAAATGCTGATACCAGGAGTACTTACGCCAGATGAGAGATGGACAGAAAGAACAGGCTACTCACCTGTAACAGTAGTTCTAGGAGTGGATATGTTGTTCATCTACACTCTTTGGCATGTCCTTTTCCACTTTAAATCCAACCGAAGTCTTCAAGCTGGCTCCTCCCACCCCACCAGGGTGGTATATACTTCAGCTCCCTCACGATGCCAGATCTTAGCTCGCTGGAAGCCAGGTTGTGTGTGTCCACCACCGGAGAGGTTGTGGGTCCGTGGATGAACAACATGTACCATTCCTAGAACTACTGTTACAGGTGAGTAACCTGTTCCTCTAGAAGCGTGATATGTTGTTCATCCACACTCTTTGGCAGACTCCTAGCAGTTCTCCAGGAGGAGGGAGGCAAGGCGACACCGCCATTTAGGGAACAGAGATTGGAGAACTGAGGCCCCAAAACCAGCATCCCAGGATGACTCAAGGTCGATGTGGTAGTGGATGATGAAGGTGTTTGTGGACTTCCAGGTAGCAACCCGACAGATTTCCTGGATAGAATGTCCCTGGAAGCAGCTATTGATGCCAGCACTATGGCTGGTAGAATGAGCTCTTATCCCACTGGGAGGCTCCTGCCTGGCAACTCATAACACAGACCTATGGGTGACATAATCCATCTTGCAATAGTCCGCTCGCTGCAGGTCGGCCAGAGCGGCTTCACGCTGGTGACAAACAGCTGGCAAACCTCACCTCGAACTTCCGCTGTCCTCTCCTTGTAATAGGAGAGAGCACATCTCAGGTCCAAAGTATGGAGCCTGTACTCGGCCTCGAGGTGTAGTTAGGTAGTATACTGGCAGAGTTAAAACCTGGTTAAAGTGAAACTCTGACACCACCCTGAAAGGAATTTCGGTGGGGCATAGGACAACCTTGTCCCTGTGGAAGATCAGATAAGGGGAGTCCACCGACAGCGCCTGAGCTCCCTGTCCTTCTGGTAGACATAATAGCCACCAGGAAGGCCATCTTCCATGACAAGTGTGACAACTCATACCTGTGCATTGGTTTGAATGGCTTGCCCATGAGCTTTGCTAGTACCAGCAGTGGATCCAACAGAGGTGGAGGTTCATGAACTGGAGGGATATGTGATCCAGGCCTTTGAAAAAGCCCCGACCACTGTCTCCCTGCGTCAACATTGGCTGGCTGGTTCCTGCTCGGTCATCGATCATTAGGGTGCACCTCGCGTCCATCTCTGCTTACTGGGCATAAGCAGAGATGGCTGCCAGGTGCACCCTAATTGTCGATGACCTGAGACCCCTTTGGAGAGAGACCAAAGGTAGTAGAGAATCTCAGCCACTGGACAGGACAGAGGGTCCAGGCCCTTGCCCTGACAGCAAATGGAAAACCTTGTCCAATTGAAGGCATAACATTTCCTGGTCTATTCCATTCTGGATGCCTCTACCACGGTGTAGACATCTTCGGAAAGACCCAAAGCCTGGAACCCTAGCCAGGAACCAGGCTGTGAGGTGCAGGGATTGAAGTCCTGATGGTGTACCTTCCCTGATTGAGAGATATCAGATCCAGGCGTGTTGAAAGCTGCTCCGAAGCCTGCAGCTGAGGCTGAGGAGATCTGGATACCAGGTGGGGCTACCAGAATCACCTTTGCCTTGTCCCTCCTCACCTTGAGGAGCACCTTGTGGATCAAGGGAAATGGAGGGAAAGAGTAGAGGAGGCATGGGGTCCATGGCCTCAAGAAGGCATCCCCTGCAGTGAGCCCTGCTGAGGGGTGGGCATGAAACAGCCTCAGCTTGGTGTTTTCCTGGAGGCAAATGGGTCCATCGGTTTGCCCCAGTGCCCAGCGTAAGCAGCTAAGAGCATCTGCCAGATGGTTTGAGACGCCTGCCACATGGATGGCTAGGAAATCTGCCTCAAATGGCTGACGAGGGTCCAGATGCGGAGCGCCTCTGAAAAACAGATGGAGTGCATGCGCCTGTTTTTGAGGTAGTACATGGTCGGGTATTGTCCGCCTGGACTTGAACCACTTGACCCTGGAGCTGAGGAGCGAAAGATGACAATGCCAGTCTGACTGCTCTGAGCTCCAACAGGTTGATGTGCTACCAGGACTCCTTGGGGTCCAGATCCCATGGGCCCTTTTGTTCCCCATGTGAGTTCCCAGCCCATGAGACAGGCATCAGTCATGAGGACCAGCGTCGGCTCGGGGCAGACAAAAGGGATCCCTTCCTGCAACTGGTATGGAGCGGTCCACCATTGGAGAGCATCCCACATCTTCTGGGTTACAGTGATCAGCTGGACGAAATGACCATGGCGCTGAGTCCACTGGGCGGCCAGCTCCCATTGGAGGGGCACATGTGCAACTGGGCTCAAGTGACCACTGAGGTGCAGGCCGCCATGTAACCCAGAAGGCGCAGAAAGTCCCGGCAGGATACAATTGCCCAACCAGAAATGATTGGGCAAAGGAGGAGGAGGAACCCCCGCCTATCCGCCGGGAGCCAAGCTCTGGCTTGATGAGAGTCGAGCCTGCCCCAATGAAGCACATCACCTGGGAAGGCACGAGTTCTGACTTGGCCTCGCTTAGTTGGGAGCAGGTCTGATGGCCAGGTCCTGGACCTCTCCACCTCCTGTTGGGTGGGACCTGCTAAGAGCCAATCGTCAGGTAGGGATAATCCTGACTCCCTGGCGCCTGAGATGGGCTGCCACCACTGCAATGGATTTGGTGAAGACCCGTGGGGCTGATGATAGGCCAAATGGCATGGCTTGGAACTCGTGACAGGGTCCCTTCGGCTCTGAAGCGGAGGAACCGCCGATGTGACGGACAGACTGGGACATGAAAGAATGCATCCTGAAGATTCAATGAACAGAACCACATGTTTCACTCCAAGGATGGTATGATCTGGGACAGAGTGACCATCTGAAAGGTGCATGACCTGAGATACTGATTCAGGTAGTGGAGATCTAGAATGGCGCCAGCCCCCATCCGATTGGGCACCAGGAAGTATCTGGAGACAAAGCCTGGGTCTGCTGGAGGATCCACCACTGGAGCTATTGCCTCCTTAAGGAGTTGAGCAATGTCGCCTTGAGAGCCGACTGAGTCTGGACGGATACTCTTCCTCCCGAGGGGCTTGACTTGGCTTGGAGGGTACTGCTTGAATCCCAGAGGCAGTCCCTGACCAGCCACTTCCAGAACTCACTTGTCCATGGTGATAACGGATCAGGTGAAAAGAAAGTGGTGGAGCCGGACCCCAAGGGAGGAACCAGAGCTGGTGTGACGGGAGAGGGAGGCAGCCCCCACCCCGTCACTAAGCAGGCTTGGAGGAGGAGGATGATCCAGGACCTGAACCTCGGCCTCCTTTACAGGCCTGGGAGGGCCCGGTTTGGGCCGGGGCACCAAGCTTGAGCCTGCTGCTGTTGTTGATGCTGCCTCCTTGAAAGGAGGGTTGCTGGGCCGAGGGGAAGAGTGCCAAAAGGCTTCCTTCTTCTGTTGTTTCTGCTCAAGATCCTTTAGCAGAAGTAGGCCCAAGGTGACACCGACTGCTCAATATGCTGAAGGTGACCAGCCACACCTGGGCCGAAAAGGTCAGTACCCAGGAAAGACACATCAGTTAGTTTGTGCTGAGTATCTGTCAGGAAAGACAAGAGCCTCAGCCAAACCCTGTGATGAGAGGCAACTACGGCTGCCATTGAGGGCACAAGAATCCACAATGTCCAGGGCTGTCTGGGCTGCTGTTTGGCAACAGCCTAGCCTTGATCCCGGACCTGCTTGACCGTGGGTCTGTACGTCCGTGGGGAGGTACGGGAGACTTCATCCAAGGACCCCAAGAGGGCATGGGAGAAGTGTAAAAGGCAGATGATGGCCAAACTTATCTGACAAAGGCCCAAAGATGAGGCTGCATAGAGACGAATTATCCAAATGTTTAGATTCTTTTCGGGAAGTCAGTCAGTGTCGGCAGAACTGCCAGTACATCTGAACACAAAGGCGGTCACCAGGCTCTCGGCTGAAGGGTGTTTCTGAACCCCGCAAGGGACCCCATGGGCACCGTGATACTTATGGGACATGCGGGCATGGAGTAGGCAGGAGGCATGGCGCTGCTGAAAGTCCTAGGGCCACGCCTAATATGGCCTCGCCACTGGAAAGGCCTCCATTGGGGTATCCTCCTCTGTAGAATGTCTGTGAGAGGTACTCCCTTTTTCTGGATAGGTTCCAGGGCACCCCTGTAGGCTCAGAGATGAGGCAAAGAATGCCCCTGAAAAGACGAAGGACCACCTCCGTCTCTATCCCACCAGCCGATTCGCCATCCTCAGGATGAGAATGCAGGCTGGTCTGATCCTAATCTGAAGAGTCCGGATACAATGGTCGATCGCCAGGTCACCTTCGACCCCCGTGGGTGGTCCGGGGTGACAATGACCGAGAGATGCCAGGAAAGCCCGGTGTCTGGTCGATCTCCTTGGAAGAAGCCCATCCCACAGGCTGCTTGGGTGGCGGTTCCACCATGATCAGTGGAGAGACCGGTAGTGGGGGAACTGACTAAATTGGCTCAGGAGGAGTCTGCTTCAGCTTAGGAGGCGAAAGCCAGGTAATGGCTGGGGTTGGAGCCGGGTTGGCTTGTTCCCGGACAAAATTAGCTGTTGCCACATGAGGTCCTCATAGCGCCAGAGTTTCCGCTGGAGCCTCTCCTCATCCAAGGATGACCGATGGCATCGCCTTCTTAGAGTGCTTATGGCACCATCGGCCTGCCGGGTCGAGGGGTCCTGGAACCCGATCGAGAACGGACGGGCTGATTCGGTCGCTGGGGAGACACCGGAGGGACCGGGATTTCTCAGGTCAGGGACCAATTCCTTGATGGGACTCCCAGTGGGCTGGGTCTCCTCATCGGGAAAGAAAGGACCGAGTCCCATTGAGAGAATCGCCGACCAGAGTCAGCGACAATGGGTCAATCGGGTCGATGATTATTTCAACCTCGCTGACTGATACTTCAGTCGACTAGCCAGACGGACGCAGCCGAGAAGCCAGCGGCTGAAGAGGCAATTCCACCAAGTCGAGACTGCCAGTTCTTGGGACCGAGATTTCTCCCAATCCCAAGAGCATCTTTGTTGAGACGAAGATGATCCCGGTCCTTTCCTGCTTACGGGACCGAGAGGAGTGTGTGCCCGCAGGACTCTTCCCCTTAGTCATGAGAGACTGGCACAACTCTCGGAAGGAACCTGAGAAGGTAGAGCCCAGGTTGAGTGGAACAAAGAAGCTCCGAGAGGAGGATTCCTGGCACGAGCCGCTCCTCCTTGAAGGCTTGCATGCATTTCAATTGCTCAGTGGATCCCGTGGCTCGGAAACCGCCAATCGAGCCTCCTTTGATTTCACCGAGGGTTACGATTTTCCGCCTCCCCAACATCAGGCATGCAGATGGTCGCCAAGGACGCCGGTGAAATGCAAGACAAAATTGCACTTTGAGGTGTCATGGTCGACAACCAGGCAATAGACATAAGTAGTGTGGGGATCGTGTATGCATTTTCTGGCCGCATTTAACACCGCGAACTGGGAAGACTTGCTCATAATCGAAGTAGGAGAGTCATGGTTGCTAATGCGAACTAGACGGGTTTCGAAGAACCAAGGTTTAGAAGCCAGGGCCTACAAATGCAGGGAGTACAAAGGAGGCAACCTGAATCTTCCAGCGGAAAGGAAGATCTAGCATCACAGGGTGGAGCCGAGGGGTTATACCACCCAGGTGGGTGGAAGGAGCCAGCTTGAAGAATTGCGCAACTTAAAGGGAAAGATACATGCCAAGTAGTGTGGATGAACAACATATCCACGATCTTAGAAAATCCTCTTCCTCAGAGGAGGAAGTAGGAGAGGAGGATCTGGATTCAGGCAAAGGTGGTGCAGGAACTTCAGGCCTAAAAGAGCCTGATCTGTTTCTGAGGTGGTACTGGTGGCACACACCAGTCATTGATCTGAATTGCTCCCAGGTCATGGGCCCCAGGGGACCCAAATACTTGGAAGTGCAGGGAGGGGGCAGAGGAGAAGGGTCATGGATGACCAGGCCAGGGCCTCTGCTAGGGCTGCAAGAATGCTCAGCGGACCTTGCCTGGAGGAAGGATCTAGCAAACTCACCCATCTTAGAATGATCAACATCAGTGGACCAGTCCTGACAGTGCCCTTAGGGGGAACCATCAGGTGGGGAGCGTGGAGCTGTACACATCCCCTAAGGTGCACCCGGCCCCAGCAGTGACAGGGCTAGATGGGTCTGAAGAGAAACTGGGTCCTAGGCTAGCACTGTCATCCCTGCCAGAGTTACCACGCCGCTGGAGAAGAGGTGAGCTGCAGGCCCAGTGCCCCACTTCAACTCCTCACCAGGCTTGACCCTGCCCCCGGAAGAGCAGACTCTAGTCCAGAGCCGCCTCAGAGTTGGCCCCAGACCCGCACCACCAGTGGAATCAGACCCAGCACCAGGAATCAACCAGAAAGCAACAGCCGCCAAAGATCTAATCACCTCCCACAATCTCACCCAACTCGTAACTCACCCCACCAGACAGAACTACAAGGCTGGCACTAGCACACTAATTGACTGGGTTCTGGTCAGCACACTGTCCAGATTCTTTGAACTCAGAGTTCTCCGAACGACTGAGCGACTACACGCACCGATCTCCTTTCTCTGAAACAGTAAAATTGCCAAAAGCCCACCACGCCTCATCAAGAACAGAGTCCTGCTAAAGGGTAAACTTGGTTCCATCATATCAGCACTGTCTGCCAACAACTGGTCCCCCATACACAAGGCGCCCACTCTGAACCAGGCACTCAGCTTTTCACAGAGGGTTTCAACTCCATCTGTGACATTCATGCCCCATGCACTAAACGAAAACTGTGGAGTGGAAAACGGCTGGCTGGATGGAAAGCTCTCTCTTAAAAGAAAGGGACTGCCTTTGGACCAAAGCCTTTAAATTCTGGTTGTAAGCACGACTTACAATGTTACAAAACTGCTAGAAATCAGTGCACAAACTGGTCCAGCTTGCAAAGGCCAACTTCCACAAGACCCAGCTCAACAACGCCTGGGAGATGGGAAGAGGTTTTGGGATAATCTCAAGAACACCGCAAAGACCAGAAGTTGAGTCCTAAAACACTCAATATAAACAACGCATCTCCACAGATCCTCTAGTCATTGCGGACGCCTTCAACCAGGCCTTCACTGACCTGGCCCCAGTACTACCCCTAGACTATCTTCTGCCAGTGGATAACCAAGGCTGCGAAAACCACACCAATACAAATCACCCAACTTTCTACCTTAAGAAGGTGACGGAAAGGAGGTCCTAACAATGGTCAGGAAAATCTTAGGAAAAACTAGGTTGGGGAGTGATGGGATAGACATGAAGATACTATCTCTGACCCCTGATGTTATGATCAAACCCATTACGATGCTATTTAACAAATCCCTGGCCCTAGCCCACTTCCCGAAGTCTGGAAGCAAGCCCTGGTAACCCCAGTGCATAAGAGTGTGACAAAGCAATGATATCTAACTACAGGCCAATATCTATCCTCTTCCCACTATCTAAAGCGCTGGAGAAAATCGTAGCAAACCAACTCACTGAATACCTAAACAAGTACAATTTGCTCTGCCCACACCAACACGGTTTCCGGCAGAAACACAGTACCACCACTGCATTGCTTGGTTCTCCGATTACACACACAAGGCACTAAACTAAGTAAATTGGTGGCTCCATCTTCATCGACCTCACTAAAGCCTTCATACCATCAACCACCCTCTACTGATATCCCAGCTCCAAAGAATGGGAGTGGCACCAAACGCCCTAAATTGATTCAATGATTACCTATCACAAAGGAGTCAGCGAGTCAAAATCGGGCAGACACTATCCAGCTCCAGAGAGGTACTCCTAGGAGTTCCTCAGGGATCAATCCTTGGCCCCTTGCTTTTCAGCCTCTTTATTAATGAACTGCCCACGGCCTGTGACACCAGTCTCATCCTGTATGTGGATGATGCTGTGCTGCTAAGCAGTGGCACCTCCCAGGCAGCACTACAAACAGAACTACAAACCTCCTTCAACAAACTCGAGGACTGGTTTTGTAGGAAAAGGCTGCTACTGAACTACAAGAAAACCAAGGCCGTGATCCACTCCAGCCATTGCAATAAGCGTAGGCTCCCCACTCAATATCATCAATAATGCAGGTGAGCAGATTGAGCAGGTACAATCATTTAAGTACATAGGGGTCACCCTTGACAACTCTCACTTATACAAACCATATTGACTCCTTGTCAGGTCAGTTAACACAAAGATCGGGGTCCTCTACAGACATAAGAACTCCCTCACTCCGGAAGCACTCAGACTCTGGTCTCCAGCTCAATACTTCCCACGATAGACTACGGGCTTGTGGTCTATGGAGCTGCCACTGACACTGCACTCAACAGGGTCCAAATTGCATTAAATAAGGCATGTCGCCTAACTCTGAGCACAGACCATTACACCCATCTTGCACTCTGTATAAAAGCACTAACTGGCTGAGCCTAAAAGACAGGCTCAAATACCAAACCTGTCTATTGGGTAAAAGGCTCTCCTCGGAAAACACCACCCTGCGAGTAAACCTGCTCGAGGCCTCCCTCATCACATATCACCAGAGGGAAGAAAAATGGAGCATTGTCCATCCCATTCCGCGAACCTCACTTGGTCAGCGATTCTCACCCACCGAGCCCCCTCTGGCTAAAATGAACTCCCGTGAGAAACTACATACACACAGCCTGCCTCAGTTCAAAACTGGCCTCAAACTGCACCTCCACAGTCTATCTCACAATGCACATGCCCCCAGGAAAAACCTGATAGACTCACCCACTACCACCGCTAAACCCAGCACTGAAACTGTGACTATTAAACTGCTAATGCACTGAACCTGTATGACTGTATCTTTCGGTAGTCTGTAACCACTGTATTTGTGCTAATCCTAAACAACTGTATATGCTCTGAAATCTGTATTTACTGTACTGGTGTTTCTGTATCATTAGTCCTCCCTGACGTGGAACCTTTGTAACTGAACTTGTTCCAAACCTGTAACCACTGTATTTGTATTTTGCAATGTTTGTCCACCCTGACGTGGAACGCTTGTAAAAGAGCTCATGCTCAAAGGTTTTTCTGAATATTCATAAATAAATAAATAAAAGAAATGGCATCAGAACCTGAACCGGCACCACAAGGGGTGCCAGAGGGGTTTCTGTCACCATCCCCAGTGTCAGCTTGAGGACAACACTAGGGGTGACTCCTGGTCCCAAGTCAAGCTCGAAACCAGTCCCAAGAAGGCCTATACTCACTGGCTGTATTCACAGGCCCAATGTTGGCACCATCATCCTCCTCCCAGGCCATCCGCCACCAGGGAAGAGATAACAATGACCTCCAGGCCCGAGACAGGGTCGGCTCCGAACCCTCTCTCTTTTGGCACCGCAAGCCATGCTAGAAGGGGGCCTAGTTTTATGGCCGATGCCACTCTGCTCACCAGTACTGGCCTTTAGTGCCAGGAGCCAGGGTGGCACCATGACAAGCAATGCTGAGGTGCCTTCCAGTGTAGACCAAGTGTATAGCTTCAGCCTCACCGCTGATGATGTCCGCTGCCCCAAAGGGTCAATGGATGGGGCGGGTGCTCAGGCATCCTCCCAGAGGAAGCTCACTGCCCACCAGATGACCCTCCCCGGCTCCCGACGTGTCAGCGAGGCAAGCTGGGAGTGCCCTGGTCTTCCTAAGTACCACAGGTAGTGGGAAGGGTCTTGGGGAAGAGTCCAGGAACCTTATTTTGGTGTTCCTGGTATGATACCTGCCTCTGAAGGCGGGTGGATCATGGTCCCACCTTCACGCGTTCTTCTTGAGGGTGTAGTAGTCCATGAAGAAGCAGGTGTTGCACCTGTCCATGTTATGGACGGCGCCAAGGTAGGCCCAGCAGTCATCATGCCAGTCCTGAATGACAATGAGACCCCACAGCACAGGATCACTCGAAGTATGGGGGACCACTGTAGTTTTATTCTTCTTGGCCTTCAGGCAGCTTCTCACGCCTCAGGACCAGATATGCTGACCCAGCAAAAACAACGAAAACCAGAAGAAAAGAGTCTGGCACCAACTGAACATAAAATATTAAAGTGGCACCAAAAGGAACACGGTGCCATTGAAAAATGGCGCTGAATAAACGGCGACAAACTGAGGAAGAATGGCGCAGTTAGGCGACAGAATCTCCACAGTACAAACACTCAATGGCGGAAAAGCAGAACTGAAGAAGGCCAGCATCTATCACGGCTAACCCATGAGTGCAATGTCACTGCATCTGCCTTGTGGGCAGCACCGCATTGACTTGCATCGCCTAGGTTGCAAAAGACTTTGCTCCTGCTGGGTCCTAATGCCTCCATCTTAGAACCATAATTAACATAGACTTTGACAGCAGATAAGGACCGTTTGGCCCACCTAGTCTGCCCATTTCCCTACCTACTGGATAAGCTGCAGATCCTAGCTAACCAACAGCCTATTTCTTCCTGCCCCACAAGAATTGCCCTATGTCTGTCCCATGCATTCTTAAATTCCCCACTGTTTTTGACCCAACCTCCTCAGGAAGGCCCTTTCATGTATCCACCACCTCTCCGTGAAAAATACTTCTCACATTACCCCTGAGCCGCCCCTCTATCTTCAGATTGTGTCCCCTTGTTCTGCACATCTCTTTTCTGAAAGATGCTATCCTCTTGGACTTTGTTGATTCCCTTGAGGTACTTGAAAGTTTCTATCATGTCCCCTCTCCCTTCTTTCTTCAAGGGTATACATATTAAGCTTCTTTAGTCTTTCCTCGTATGGCTTCTGTTGCAGACCCTGCACCATTTTAGCTGCCTTCCTCTGGACTGTCTCCATCCTTTCTATGTCCTTGAGGAGATGGGGTCTCCAGAACTGGATGCAGTACTCTAGATGGAGTCTCACCAACTGTCTGTACAGAGGGATAACAACTTCCTGTTTTCTACTGGTGACGCCTCCCTATACATCCCAGTATCCCCCAGCCATCCCTACTGCCTCTCACATTGCTTGCTAATCTTTAGGTCATCTGCTATGATTACCCCCAGGTCCCTTTCCATTTTTGTTGTTGTTAATACCTCCCTCCACTGTGTACTCTTCTCCTGGGTTTTTGATTCCCAGGTGCATTACTTTGCTCTTCTTTGCATTGAATCCAAGCTGCCATACTTCTGACCATTCCTCCATCCTTGCAAGTCTCTTCTCATCCTTTCCATCCCCCTTGTGTATCAACCCTGTAGCAGAACGTTGTGTAATCTGCAAAGAGGCATACTTTTCCTTCCAGTCCTCTGCAATGTCACCTATAAAGACATTAAAAAGGACCGGACCCAGTACTGAACCCTGCAATACCCCTTTTCTTCAGAGTGGACTCTGTTTACTATCACCTTCTGTGTCCTGTTGTCCAGCTAATGTTTTATCCAGGCTACCACCCTGGGACCCACTCCCAGGCTGGTTAATTTGACTATTAATCTTTGTGTGGGCTGTGTCAAATGCCTTGCTAAAGTCTAGGTAGACCATGTCCACAGCCCTTCTCTGGTCTACTACTTTGGTCACCCAGCCAAAGAAATCAATTAGATTCTGCCTGACATGACCTTCCCGCTGTGAACCCATGCTGCCTTGGGTCCTGTGCCCCACTGGCCTCTAGGTACTCAACAATTCTTTCCTTCAGAAGTGACTCCATCACTTTCCCTACCACAAAGGTCAAACTGACAGGTCTGTAGTTTCCTGCCTCTGTCTTGGTCCCACTTTTGTGAAGAGGAATCACATCCGCCTTCCTCCAGTCCTCGGGTACCACACCATCCTCCCATGATTTATTAAAAAGAGTAGCCAGTGGTTTCACTGGTTACCCCTTAACTCCTTTAGAATTCTGGGTGAATTCCATCATGCTCCATTGCTTTGTCCACCTTCAGTTTTAGGAGTTCTTGCAGAACCCTTTCTTCTATGAAAGGACTGGGATCAACCCCCTATAAAGAGTGCTTCTGTTAATTGGATTAGGCACTTCCTCCTCTTTGTGAATACTGAGCAGAAGAACAGGTTACTCACCTGTAACAGTAGTTCTAGAAGTGGTATATGTTATTCATCCACACTTCTTGGCATGTCCTTTCCCCTTCAAATCTTGCGGAAGTCTTCAAGCTGGCTCCTCCCACTCCCCAGGTGGTATATACCTTGGCTCCACCCTGTGACAACAAATCTTAGCCCACTGGAAGCCAGGTTGTGTGCATCTGCAGCCAGGGAGGTCGGGTGGGTCTGTGTGGATGAACACATATACCACCTCCTAGAAAACAGGTTACTCATGTAACAATAGTTCTAGGAGTGGTATATGTTGTTCATCCGCACTGTTTGACATGTCCCTTTCCCTTTAAATCTTGCCGGACGCCTTCAAGCTGGCTCCTTCCACCCACCCGGTGGTATATACCTTGGCTCCAACCCATGACACCAGATCTTAGCCCGCTGAAAGCCAGGTTGTGTGTGTCCGCAGTCGGTGGGTCCGTGTAGATGAACAATATATACCACTCCTAGAAAGTACAGTTACATAAGAACTTACCGTAACAGTAGATCTTCGAGAACAGCTCTTGCAGTAGGTTATATCATTAGACTGAAGCCGGCAGGCGCCAGGACCCCACGGAAAATTCTAGCAGCATCCAGTGAGGGCTGCTTCGCATCGGCCCGCCCCGACGTCAAGCATCACATAAAAGGGGCGGTCCCCAGCATCCCCAGTTCTCCGCTTGAGACTCCCCGCCCAAAGGTGGCATCTGAAGGGAGACGGAGGATCCGCTCCATAGGAAGGTTTGTCATAGGATGGCCGAAGACGTTGTAGCCTAGAAAGTAGGTTAGAAGACTCAACCTCCAGAGGGAAGGTGGGAGGGAATTACCTGCTGCAAGAGCTGTTCTCGAAGATCTACTGTTATGGTAAGTTCTTAAGTAACTGTACTATCTTACTGAGAAACAGCTCTGCAGCAGGTTACACCATTAGACAGAGTCCCAAACAGTGAAGTTTGTACCCCTAAATTTGGGAGGAGGATAGGAGAGTCCCTAGAATCCCCAGTTCTCCGCTGGAGATTCCCGGCCGCTGGATGATATCACAAGAGGAGACTGAGGATTCGCCATCAAATGGCATTCAGAGAGATGCTGAGACACCTGATCATTGGAGAAGGATGCTGAAACTAGAATCTACCTCCAGCTGGGATGGTGAGGAGGGTATCTGCTGCAAGAGCTGTTCTCGAAAATCTACTGTTACGAAGTGCTTACGTAACTGTACTATCTTACTTCAAGATACACCTCTTGCAGCAGGTTACACCATTAGGACTGATTCCCAAGCAGTTAGGGAACTATTTTCCTTATTAGGAGGAGGATAGGAGAGATGTTGGTCAAATTTCAGGACAAAAGTCCCTGAAGGACTGCCAAGCGAAACCTGCTCTGTGCCTAGAGGCAATATCCAAACTGTAATGCCTGATGAAGGTGTGTACAGTGCTCCAGGTTGCTGCCGACTGATGGCTGATGTGGAGATGTTCTTGAGCGCAGCTAAGGAGGTAGCCACCCTTCAGTAGAATGATCTTTTACCGGTCCCAGTAATGGTTTGTTGCGCTTCTGGTAACAGAATGAGATACATCTCACTAGCCATCTGGAGAGCGACTGCTTAGAGACAGGTGCACCTTTGCATCCTATGTGCGAAGGAAACAAAGAGCTGGACCGACTTATGATGGGCTCTGGTCCTGGCCAGATAGTATCTGAGACTCCTATGCACATCCAGAGTGTGTAACAAGGCTCTCCCTGTTAGAGTGATTGGGGTACTACACGGAAGGTCAATGTCCTGGATGAGTGTGACAGCCGAGACCACTTTGGGAAGGAACTTAGGATTTGTTCTTAAGGACACTATGTCCTTGTGAAAAACTAAATAAGGATCCTTGCACATAAGTGCATGAAGCTCAGAAATTCTTCTGGCAGAAGTAACAGCAACTAAAAGAGCGTCTTCCATGCCAGGCTGTCAATCCACGGCTGGTTCAAAAGAGGCTGTGTAAGCTGCTCTAGAACAAAGGAAGATCCCAAGGTGGAATCGGGTCTTTGATGGGAGGTCTCAAATGCAGGATGCCGCGAAGAAGGCGCAGGAAGCCTCTAGTTGAGCTAGAGACCTGTGACCTATCAGTGAATGGTACACCGAAATGGCACATAGGTGTACCTTGATGAAGGAGTAGGCAAGTCCTGCCTCAGAAGGGACAGGAGGTAATCTAAAACTGACCTCTCCGAACAATCCAATGGGGTCAATCCACGAGCTTGAGCCCAGATGCAAAATCTACTGGAGGCTTCTGGCTGCTACCAGAAAGTCCGCAACTTCCTGAGAGACCCCGATCTCAGGACTGCTATATCCTTAGAGCCAGGCATGCAGGTTCAGCGATCAAGATTCGATGGACCAAGGAGCCTGCCTCCTGGGACAGAAGGTGAGAGCTGAATGGCAGAGGCACTGGAGGTTCCTGGGCCAGTTGGTGCAAGAGAGGAACCAAATTTGCTTTGGGCCAAAAGGGCGCTTATCATAATGAGAGGCCCGCCTTGTTGGAGCTTCAATAGAACCCTCTGGATCAAAGGAAGGGTGGGGAAGCATAGAGGAACCTGCCGCTCAAGAGAGGGACAACGGTCTTGCCAGAAAACACCAGGCCCTGGATCTAGCGGGCAGAAATTGGGCAGTTTTGCATTGGATGGGGGACGCAAGAGGGTCTAATTCTGGTGTCCCCATCTGCGAAACAGGTCCTCTGAGACTTCCTGAAGCAGTTCCCATTCGTGGACTCTGGCCTGTGATCGGCTCAGACTGTCTGCAATGGTGTCGCCCACTCCAGAGACATGTACTGCAATGATTTCTGCGCGTGTTGTAGTACCCAATCCCATACCCTCTTGGCCTCCTGCAAAGGGGTAGGAATGAGTGCCTCCTTGTTTGTTGAGACAGTACACTACCGCGGTATTGTCCGCTTGTAACAGGAGGGTACCCAGTGGAATCTCCGACTGGAAGGCCTGTAGGCACAGGACCGCCTCATCTCCAGAATGTTTATGTGAAGATGAGATTCCAGAGACGACCAGGAGTCTTGGGTCCTGACCCCGCTGAGGTGAGCTCCCATCCGACCCCGAGGCATCCGTGAAGAGAGTCACTGTTGAGGCGCGCAACAAAGGGGACTCCCATAGATAGATGCTCTGGGACGAGCCACCACTGCCAGTCTCGGATGACTGCATTCGTGATCTGGACTGGATGCTGCAGTTGATCTTGCTTTTGGTCCCATTGGGCCTGCAACATCCACTGAGTGACCTGCATATCGAGTTGAGCTAGGGATCCGCTGCAATGGCAGCCGCCACGTGTCCAAGCAGACAAAGAATGCTTTTTCTATTATGTCCCTTATGAAGGATCTGATGCTCCGCCCTGTCCTGAGGTAGGAACGCGTCCCCTGAGTGGTGTCTAGAATTGCCCCTATAAATTGTAATTTCTGAGACGGAAGAAGGCACGACTTCTCCTGATTGATGGTGATGTGCAACGATTCAAGAGGGAATGGGTGTGCTGACTCCTGGTCATCAGGGCCTCCCGGGAGGGTGCCATGAGAAGCCAGGCGCCTAGGCACGGAAACACGTGAGTGGCCCTGTCTCCTGAGAGCTGCTGCCATGACTGCCACACACTTCGGTGAACACTGAGGTGCTGAGGACAGTCCAAGGGGAGAGCTCAGAACTAGTAGTGGCGCCCCAGAAACCAAGCGCAGGAACTTGACGCACTCGAGCGATCTGGAGATGTAGGTAAGCATCCTGCATGTCCATCGACACGAGCCATGTGCCCTTTGAGCATGGGAATGAGGCCCGGAGGGTCACCATGCTAAAGCGCTTGTACAACATGAAGGTGTTGATGTCACTGAGGTCTAGAATCGGGTGCAAGTCCTGTCTTCTTTGGAACCAGGAAGAAGTGAGAATAATACTCTTTCCTCTGGTTCCGTGGAACATACTCTATGGCCTCCTCATCCAGGAGTGCCAAGATATCCTGCTGAATGAGCAGGGCATGCTGACCCAAATAGCGGGAGAGCGGGGGTCTTGAAGGTGGGTGCTCGAGGAACTCGATAGAGTACCTCGACTTACTAGCTGTAGCACCCACCGTTGGTGGTTATCCTCTGCCATCCTAAAAGAAGATGAGAAATGCACCTGACCTTCTTTCTCTCTTAGATCCAGAGGAGGGCGGGGCTGGAAGGAATCATACTGTGGTGGTATCTGTCTCTCATGGGCTGGGCAGACTTAGGATGTTTTTGACCCTGGCCTGTGGGGAACCTAGCTTGACCTTTTGACCAAAATTGCCTTCTAGTTTGCTGGCCGGAACGTGGCTTGTGCCTTTGTTGCTGGTCAGAAGCAATTCTGGTTCCTACGAAGGAACTAGATTTGGGACTGTACATAGCCTGTACAGTCCTGACTGCCTTCCTGGCGCCCTGTAGCCTGGTGATCTCTCTTCCGATTCCTCACTGAACAGGACCGCCTATTATAGGGGACGCCCAAGATGTTCTTTGGACGTCCGAGTAAAACCGAGACTCTCAGCCAAGAGTGCCTCTGGAGACAAATGCCTGTGCTGCTCCCTGGCCACAGAGTCCGCTGAATCATAAGCAGCTCGGAGAACCTGGGTCCCCTATCCTGACCCAGTTCAAGGAGATTAAGCAATTCATCCTTCTTTTCGCCATCTGGGAAATCCTTCATAAGGTCTTGGCCCTGTTCCCAAAGGGCATTCTGAAACTGCACCATGTGCATCAGGTAGTTCAAAGATCTTACAGAGCATGTAACAGCCACATACATGCATCTTCCCTGTGAATCTAACTGCTTAGATTCCTGGTCTGGTGGCTGGGTACTCAGTGTTGAGGCCGCTGAGACCACCATGAGAAGCTGTTATGACCAGAGAATTGGCCAGGGTTGTTGCGCCAAGTATGGGTCCGCCAATGGGGCCCTGTAGAGGTGGCCAGCCTTTTTCAGAACTGCTGGAGTCGAATGTGGATACTTTCAGGCAGCCTTGGTGATGTCCGTAAGGGTGTCCACCAACGTGGGACCACCACAGGCTTCGGATCTTTTGCCTGAGATAACGGGCAAGGCGTGCCGCCTCTCAGGGTCTAAATCCTCTGTCTCCCACCCCATGTTCTCTTGGATGTGCCTCATCATCTCTGAGAACGAGGGATCATCCGAGGTGACCTGGGAAGGTCTTGTGGGTCAGGTGATGGGGACTGAAGGGGATGGAGACCTGGAAGTATTGGATGTTTCCAGCCTGGAGTCATCCCCGGAGAGGGTCGCCTGCCTCTGTCATTTAGGGTTAGGAGACCCTGAGGGCGCCTCTTCCGTCTCCGGACCCGCCCTGGGAGGTGGAGTGGGCTCCTTAGGGTCGGGGGTCTTTCACCTCAGAGCCCGAGGAGGAGGAGGAGGAGGAGGTGGAAGAGGTGGAGGAGGCTTGGTAGGCTCCACATCTTTCTTAATGGTATCCCACCAGAAAGTAAATAGGTCCTTGATCCTTCATACCCGATGATGGGCCGGGTGTCGGTGTGGGCTCTGTCAGCAGGGTCGGATGTCGGACCCTGGGGAAAGTACAGTTATGTAAGAACTACTGTAAGAGTAGATCTTCAAGAGAGGCTCTTGCAGTAGGTAATTACATATAGGGTTGAGTTAGCAGGCGCCAGGACCCCCCACATCAGGTGACCACGCCAGGCGACGCGCGGTATAAAGGGCGGTCCTCACGCCTGCTTCCAGTTCTTTCCCGCCAAAGGCCAAAAAGGTGAGACGAGAGAGAAGTGGATGCTTTCCTCACTGGAAAAGGAGCTGAAAAAGCTTAGGGAGATGGAGAGTATAGAAGTTATTTACTGCAAGAGCCTTCTCAAAGATCTACTGTTACGGTAAGTTCTTACGTAACTGTACTATCTTACTTCAAGAGGGCTCTTGCAGTAGGTAATTACATATAGGACTGAGTCCCAAGCAGTCTGGAACAAAGAGAAGCACACGGGAGGAGGAAACTACTCATAGGAGATCCTCTGGCTGAAAAGGACTTAAGAAAGAAGTCCTTGCAGAACAGCCAACCCGGTCGGCTCTCACGGCGAGAGGCAATGTCCAAACTGTAGTGTTTCAGAAAGGTATGGATACAAAGTCCAAGTTGCGGTGGCGCAACTATCAGCCGCTGACACATTCTTGAAACAGGCAGCAGAGGCTGCGACACCCCTGGTGGAGTGACCCTGACCTGACCTGGCAAGGTCTTGTGATACTTATCGTAGCAGAAAGTGATACAGTGAGCCAACCATTTGGACAAACATTGTTTGGAAACAGCGCTGCCTTCTCTTTGCTGGCAAAATAAACAAATAGTTGGTCAGTTTTTCTGAGATCCTCAGTCCTGTTGGTGTAGTATCTCGAATCCGTGAACGCCCAGGGTATGTAAAAGATACTCCCGTGATTGGAGTGCTGCGTGAAAAGGTAGGCAGTTCAATGGACTGGTTCAACGAGATTCTGCTACCACCTTAGGAAGAAACTTAGGATTTTGCAGAGAGCCACACGCTCCTTATGGAAAATCAGATATGGAATTTTGCACATCAAGGCCTGAAGCTCGGAAATTGTTCGAGCGGAAGTAATGGCCACTGGAAGAGAGCCTTTCATGAAAGTAACTTGTTCTGCTGAGGCTGCCAGCTCAAAGGGAGGCAGGAAGCTTCTCAAGAATGAAATTCAAATCCCAAGGAGGGCAGGAACTCGAATGGGGGTCTCAAATGAAGAACCTCATAGAAAGGTCTTCGCGACCTCCAGCTGAGTGAAAGTTCTGTCCCCAAAGGAACATGATAAGCAGCCAGAGCCGCCATGTGAACCTTCAAAGAGGAATGAGTGAGACCCAGGTCAAAGAGATAACGATGTAGTCTAGTAGCCACCCGACGGGCTGGAGAAAGGCTCCAAGCTTTTGACGAAGCCCAAATGGAAAACCGCTTCCATTTCATGGCATAGGTGGAGCGAGTGGACGGTTTCTTGGCCTCCACCAAGATCTCTGCCACTTGAGGAGAAACCCCAAACAGGCTTGTGCTACGCCTGTAGAAGCCAAGCATGCAGCTGAAGAGACCCGAGGCCTGGATGGACCAGGGATCCCCAATCCTGGGTCAACAGAAACCGCAAAAGGAAGAGGAATTGAGGTTCCTCTGAGTACTGTAGAAGAGAGAACCAAACTTGCCTGGGCCAAAAGGAGCGATGAGAATCATACGGGCCCCTTCTGAGCTGAGCTGTGCAGGATCCCCGGAATCAATGGAACTGGGGAAAGCATAGACTTAATCTGCCTTCTAGTCGAGAGACAGAGCGCTTTTCCAGAGCCACCTGTGCCCTGGAGTGAGCGAGCAAAGGTGGGCAGTTTTATGCTTAGTGGGATGCACCAGGTCGACCTGAGGGGTTCCCCAACGAGGAAGATGCCGCCTGCTACTTCCTGGTCCAATTCCCACTCATGAGGTTGTGCCGAGGATTGGCTCAAGTGATCTGCCAATGAATTCTCTACCCTGGGACGTGGACCGCCGGTGAGATGACGGTTGTGTAGGGTCGCCCATTCCCAGATCCGCATCGCTTCACAAAGAGGGTAGGAAAGAGTCCCCCGCTTGTTGAGGTAGCAGACTACACATGTTGTTGGTCTGGACAGCCAGGTGACCGGAAGCAGAAAGGAGTAACGCTTGAAGAGCCGATAACACCGCCTGAGCTCGAGCATATTGATGTGAAGCATCTGCTCAAGTATGGACCACGAGCCCTGGGTGCGCTGGGATCCCAGATGAGCTCCCCAACCTTCCCCGCGTGTCCGCTTGTCAGTGTTTGGGAGGGAGGAAGGCAGAAGTGAACTCCCGACAAAGATTCTCCTGAACCAACCACCAGTGCAAACCAATCATCGGGTTGAGACTAGTACCTCTTGGTCCAAGTCGTCGACCAATTGATCCCACTGAGACCAAAGAGTCAACTGAGAGATTCTCATGTGAAGCCGAGCTTATGGAACTGTCGGAATGCAGCTGCCATGAGCCCCAGGAGTCGAAGGACAGACCTGGCGGAATCTGCCTGTGAGAGGATAAGAAGCTTGCCTGAGCCTGGAGTGTGGCCACCCTGTTGGGGTAGAAGGCCATACCGTGGTCGTGGTCCAGAATCGCCCCAATGAACTGGAAGCGGCGAGATGGGATCAATGGATTTGGCCTGGTTGATGGTAATACCCAGGCTGGTACAGATCTGCCTGGTAAGGCAAAGGGAACGCAGGAACTATCACCTGGACGGGCCGCCAGAAGCCAATCGTCCAGGTACGGGAAAACCTGCACCCCTGGGACGAGGTGGGCCGCCACCACCGACAGGCATTTGGTGAATACTGGGGCAGAGGAAAGACCAAATGGGAGGTCCTTGAATTGGTAGTGGTCCCCTGCAAAGCAAACTGGAAGTATCATGTGGGAAGGGCAGATAAGGATATGCAGGTACGTGTCCTGCATGTCCAGAGCGCAGGCCACAGTCCCAGCTGAAGGAGGGGCAGGAAACTCTGTAGGGTGAGCATCCTGAACCTTTGCAATCCATGAACAGATTTAGAGAGCTGAGGTCCAGAATGGGCCTCACAACTCCTGTCTTCTTGGGGACCAGGAAGAAATGGAGTAGAAACCTCCCTCAAGAGGGGAGGGACGGTTCTATTGCCTCCTTCAACAGAAAGGAGGAGATTTCTTCCTGAACCTTGAAAAGATGTTCGAGGGAGTAAGATGACCTGGGGGAGGGGTTCTGGGAGGTTTCTGAAGAAACTCTATGGTGTGGCCCTCTGCTATGAGCTGGAGGACCCAAGCATCGGTAGTGATCCTCTCCCAACCCAGCAGATGAAGGGAGAATCTCCACCTACTGGTTCCTCTGGATCGACCAGAGACTGTGGGAGAGGGAGGAGTCAGGAGGTGTGGGCAGCGCCACGGCTGGAGCCCCGCAACCCGCTTGGGTGGGGGTGGGGTCTCGCAGTCAAGGGCTCGCGCTTGTTGGGCCCGGCCTTGTGGTTTTGCTTTAGGCCATGCATGACGGTGAAAAGAACAACGCTGTGCTTGAGGGGCTCTGTACATGGAGTCAACCTCCTTGAGAGCAGTGCCCTTCTCTTCAGTCCGTAATGATGTCCTTGACATCACCACCGAACAACACCGAACCTCGTAAGGCGGTGTCCTGAATGGCAGATTGGTACCTCCGAGGCTAAACCTGACACCCGGTTAGGCATGTCAGCCGCAGACTCACGGCTAACGCTGAACTTCGGCCCAGAAGCGCCCACTGCATCGTAAGTAGCACACAGCATGTGCCTACTGGCCAAACGCATGGAGCGGACTAGGTCTGCCACTTCCTGTTTAGTCTGGGACTGAGGAAGGTGTCCAACTTGGCTTCCACCTCGCTAAGGATAGCCTTCTGGCAATCCCCATGTAAGCCACACAGTTCAAGGCTCTGATACCCAGAGTGGAAGAAGAAAAGACCTTCTTGCCATACTGGTCCAGAAGATGGGATTCCTTATTGGGTGGGGACGAGCTCAGGTGTTTGGGTTAGCTGAACGGCTGTGGGCGGCACTGATCACGACCGAATCAGCCTTGGGGTGTGACGAAAAAGTCAATCCTCGGAGTCTGATACAGCCTCATCCGCCCCAAGGAAGGGGGGCTAAAGCTGACGCTTGTTTCCAGACAGTGGAGAATGAGGTCGGCGTGAGGCTCGATCCAGGGTGGAACTAACGGGAGTGACCTCGGCAAATCCAAATGGGCAGCTAGCTTCTGCCTCTGTGGATCCGCTCCAGAGATTTTACCGATGAAGAGCCTGGATTTTTCTTAGCAACTCCAGAATGAGGGATCCTCCGGATGGAACTTCAGAGGAATCCTGGGCCTGGGCTTGTCAGGAGTGCGAGGCTCGTCCCAGATCGGAGCTATCATCGGAGTCATCAGATGAGTCTGAAGAAGAAGGAGACAAAGACCCTCCCCACTTGAGGGAGGAACACGGTCCCTAGGGGACAAGGTGCCACCCCAGCCTTAGACCCGCTGCAATGTCTCTGGGGTTGGGGAGGGGTCTCGCCCGGCGACGGGATCCGGACCGGGTCCATCATTGGGAGGCGGCTTTCACCTCCCTGGTGAGCTGAGCCTTGGCCTCAGCCCACCAAGAAGCCAGTCTCCTCAGATCCACCTGCAGCTGAGGGGCGGTGGAGGAGGGGATATGGAAACTGGGGGTATCCATAGGGGAGTATCCATAGCCCGACGGGCGAAGCTCAGCCTTTCCATTTCCAATGGAGGACTAGATGCTTCAAAGTACCAGTGATGGTCTTTAGGCAACAACCAGGCACAACCTCACAATGCTGGAGATAGTGTGGGAGACTAGAGTTACATACCCAATTTTGGTTGTGCCCAAGCCTACATCAATACTGGGCACATATAGTTAACTCTCTAAAACAGATATTCCAGGTGCAGGGTCAGTTGGGACCTGTGACCCAGGTACTGGGAGGGATTCCGGGGAGGTTAGGGACGGAAGCTGTCTATCTTTGGCAGGTCCTGGAAGTAACAGCATTGGAAACAATCTCTAGAAAGTGGTTTCAGGTCAATCCTCCAACCAAACAGGAGTGGCTAGAGGTGGTCGGCAGATACAGCAACTTGAGGAACTTACTTTTAGGCTTCAGCAGAGAACCATGGCTTTTCAGAACCGATGGACAAGATGGGAGGTTTGGAGGGGTCAAGATAATTAAAACACCTAGACCATGAGACACAATTTCTTTGCCCCAAATAAGTTTTAGATGGGAGTTCTTTCCCAGGGCCAGGCAATGCTGAGTGCCTGTGACATGAGGGATATGGAGAACGCCATTTTATCCACAAAGGAACCATGTAGAAGGATAACTATAGATGAACATACAACAATAAGTTGATATAATTCACAACTCTGATTGATTTAAAACATGAAGTTTTTGTAAAGAGCATATTGACTTTAAAGTTTGGTTAAATTGTTTTTATTGCTTTTAAATCATTTGTGATACAAACCATTAAGTAACAGATAAAAATATTTCGGGATATGAGTCTATTTGTATAAATTTGGTAAAGAGACTATAAATTACCTATTGGCCTGGATTGGGATTGCCAGAGAAGTAGGTCAATGTGAAAGGAATCAATGTAATGGACTCAAAGTTGTCACTTAGTGTTTGTTATCCATAATGGATGCTTCAGAATGTATCTGTTGTATTTTATGTAGATCATACATGTCATGAAACCAATAAAGAAGTATAAAAAAAAAGAAACTCTCAGGGGAAGGAGGGTGGAGTAGCCTTGCTGCAAGAGCTTCTTGAAGATCTACTGTTACGTAAATTCTTACTTAACTGTACTATCTTACTCGAGTGGGAGCTCTGCAGCAGGCCATAACCCTAAGGACTGAATCCCAAGCAGTCCCGCTGAGGAGGTGACAAGGCCCGGAGGAGGAAGAAGGACGCCAACTAAGATGGCAGTGCCTAGATAGGTAGGGAGACAGTAGGTCAGGACAATAGTCCCTGAAGGACCGCCAGGCTGAAACTGGCACAGCACCTGGAAGCTATGTCCAGGCTATAATGCCTGATGAAGGTATGTACTGAACTCCAAGTAGTTGCTGCACAAATGTCTCAAACGCCTCTATGCCGCTCTTCCGGAGGCTGAACAGGCAACTTTGGGGAAGATCCTGAGTCCCAGAGTATCTGGCCGGGTCAGACCGGTCGGATTCGCTTTGGAGGAGTGATATCTTTCTTGTCCTGACTCCACCAGAAGGAGTAAAGCCCGTGAGCTCCTCCTTATTGAACATGGAGGCTGCAGTCCCTTCAGGGAATCAACCAAGCCGGAAGATCCAGGAGGACCCTGAAGAGGATTCTGAAGAGGTGCCCCCAGGAGTAGAAGACCTCGGGCCAGCGATGGTGCCTTGACCGGTGCGGGCTCTTCTTCCTGAGGTTGGTCAGCCTTGCCTCAGAGGCTGGCACCATGACCCGATGTCTTGACCGTGGCGGTTCAGGTTTTGCTGGCTTTGAGGATGGGGCCCCGTAGGGCCTTCTGCATGAGGGTCCCGCCTCCTGGGCAGCGACTTTCCAAACCCTGGGTAAAGCCATGACAGAGACTTTCTTCGGCAGGGCCAGGCAGTGTCAAGCACAGGCCCTAGAAGCGCCCACCGAGGCTGCAGACACACACAGCGCATGACCTTCGCCTTTGGACAGTGCTTTTTACAGAAGCAGTCTCACCAGGGCCGGGCGCGCTCATGTCTTGGCGGAAGCGGCGGACTTCGCTTTTCTTCATGTCTGAGTGGTGCAAACAGTCGGAATCGCCAACCAGAAGAAGCCTTTTTGTGAGGAGAACGCGACCTGGACCGCTGGTGGGACCGGCTACGGTCCTTTCACAGGACTTATGGTGGGATTTGTCCGATGCTTGGCCTTTTCCCAGGAGAGGTCTGAATGACTTTCACCTGCTCTTCTAAAAGGTGGGCTTTAAGGGTCTTCAGGCATCGGATCCTAGTCCCTGCCGATGAAGCCTGTGCAGATCTTGTAGGCTTGAATGTCATGGTCTGGGCCCAGGCAGAAGACGCAGGCTTCATGGCCGTCCCTTCGATGGGATCTGGCGCGGCACATTCTTCTGGCCAGAGGACGAAACCGATGACAAAGAAGACATGCGACGGAAACCACTGATAGAGGATGGCAGGAATCTTAGAACGATGGAAAAAATGAGAAAACTTTCAATTATTTAGAATTTTGCTAGAACTGCTGAAAACACATGCTAAGACTTCCTGTTGAGAGCGGGTCTGTGGGGAAAGAACTGGGGTGGAGCTGGGGACTGCTAGCTAAGATTTTTCCGTGGGTCCTAAGGTTCGTGCATTAGTCCTAATGGTTATAGCCTGCTGCAAGAGCTTACGTGAAGTAAGATCAGTAGATCTTCGAGAGAAGCTCTTGCAGCAGTTATAACTCTCCTCCCTCCCTCCATCCCCCGAGGATTAGGCTCTTACTGCACTGGCCATGCCAACTCCTTTTGTTTGGTGAGGGAAGTGTGACCGCTTTTTCTTCCTCTATTGCTGCAACCTCTTGCAAGATCTGCCACTTTGGCCCAAGAATTGGAGCACGTGGGGACCTCTGCCTCCTATACACTGGATGGGACATTGGGGATGGTCCCTAGGTACTGCTAGAAAAGTTTTGCCATGATCTGCCGCCAGGTGGTGTTCAGTCCTACATGTAATTATCTGCTGCAAGAGCTTCTCTCGAAGATCTACTGTTATAGTAAGTTCTTACGAACTGTGCTTTATCCACAGTAAGTTCCATGGCAGAGTTTTAATTGTTTCCCACCCACCCAGATGGACACAATTCATTGGCTAAATACTGATCTTTGAGCATAACTGGCTATATACATGAGACCAGCTTAGAGTTATTGGTCTCCATCTGCCACAATTACTAATATAGTACTTTTCCTAACTTACAAGTCAGGAAAATATTATGAGTAGAAATGGAAGAATTGTCAGCAAGCAATTCTATATATTATAGTTTTCGCTTACTAATATAGTACAATCTCCTAACTTACTGTCAGGATTGGTGCTAGGTTCTTCATATAAGCTACTGTTCAGAAGTTTATTTTTCAGAGAATGACAGAGGTACTGCATTATCCATATTATTTACATACCCACAATGCAGTGCTTGCAACTCATGGAAGTAATGTATTTTCTTTCATACAATTATTTATTAATTTATTTGATTTTGTTAACCAGGTAAGCACACTAGACAGCCAAGTGCCTATTTTCAGGTGCCACTCGGGAGATTACAAAGTACAGGCAAGAACATCAGTCATAAACATTACAAAGCGAAGGCAGAAACAGCAGTCATATGCAGGATATACGAACAGGATCAGCCATCTCATCAACTGGGTATGGGTAACAGGCTACACAAGTAAAACAGTTCATGGAAGTGAGGTCAACAGAAATAGATAGTACAACTACGCTTTTACATGACAGTGGAGCAAATGGAACCAATACAGATAATACAAGTAATATCAACAAGATAGCCTAGAATATAGGACATTCGAGATCGGGAGACTCATGGGGCCTCATCAGTCACAGTCGAGTCAACCGACTTAACCAGTCGGTTAGGTCTGGGCCAAAAGGCACAGGGTGGTTCCTTAAGTACAGAGTCAGGTAGGTGGAGGCAGTTTTTAGGACGCCCATAGAGAAGATCTGAAGCAGGAATGGGAGTGAGAGGATCGAATGTTGGCAGGAGAGAGTTCCACAATCTGGAAGCATATACAGCGAAGCCCGATCACCCATTTGGGTACAAGTTTTGGAACCAGGAGGACATGAGAGTCACTGGATCTTAAGTGGTAGGGGCTTGCAGGCTTGAGAGATTTTATGTAGTGCAGGGGGTGGTGGCAGTTCTGACGATATTGTCAATGAAGTTGCCTATGACAAAGGTGAGGTGTTTTTCAGGGGAGCCACTCAAGCCTGGAGTACAGCTCACAGTGGTGTGTGAGGCGAGGGCAGAGAACACAAAGTGACACAAGTTGTCGATGGTGTCCCATCTTGAGAGACAGGTTTTGGGATGTAGGCAAAGGAGACAAGTCCGTAACAGAGCGTGGGGAGAAGAACCCCTTAGCTAGGGCGTAGTCATGTAGCCGAGGTACGACAGCTTTTGGCTTTGTATGCCAGGGCCCAGCTTGCAATTTGTAGCCTTGCAGATGTTGCGAATATGCAGAGAGAGATCATGTTGCAGTTCGAGGGTTACCCCCAGGCACGTGACGGAGTCCGCAACATGCAAGAGGGAACCATTAGCTCCAGAGAGTTTTAGTGGAGCAGGGTAGGCTTTTGATTTGGCCAGGAGCCAAAGAGCATAGCCTGGGTCTTCTGCAGGTAGATGGTTAGCTTGTGGCCCTTTAGCCAGGTTTGAATTAGATTAAAGTCAGAGTTAAGCCTGGAGTTGATGACACTGATGTCCTGGGAGCTGGTTAGGATGACAAGGTCATCCGCATACAGGTGCAGTGTCCATAGGCTGAGGCCGAGGGCAGCCTGCTGATGAAGAGGGAAACAGAAGGGCCTGAGAACGGATCCCTGGGGACTCCACAGTTCACAGTGTGGGATCAGAGAGGGCCTTGGTAAATCTAGTGTATTGCTGCCTGCCAGAGAGGTAGTTCGCAAACCAGGCATGTGGAGGGAGAGGCCGAGGGACTAGAGAGTGGAGCACAGGAGTGAGTAGTCTACCAGGTCAAAGGCTTTCAAGAGATCCAAGAAGATGGCGCTGGTCAGTTTGCCTTGATCAGTAGCGGTCCTGATCTCGAGGTGACCTCGGCTAGGGCAGTAGCAAGTAAAACAGATGTTGTAACATATTTTATTGATTACTTTAGGAAAGGAACTGTGTTACTTTTGCTCTCCTGTGTTTTTAACACAAAAAGTATTAAAAAGTATTTAGGTCATTATAGCACTCTACTCATATACCCTAGGAAGCAAATTAATATGTTAGAAAAGTGTTATACTGCTTTTCTGTGTTATACACTACTTCTTCCTGCACTTACCAAGTTACAAGTTCATTAAACTTGCTTCAGAGCATGGTTTAATTTTGCATTAATCCACGGTTGGGCTGGTTGACCGCACTGCCTTGTGCCCCAACCATGGATTAATGCCACAGCAGAACCATGCTCTGTTGTGGTTTAATGCTTACATAATACATGTTGAGCATCTTTTGTGGTGTTTCTAAAAGTTGTTCTCAAGTTAGAACACTGAGAACAACTTGAACACTAATCAGCAGCACTATGAGAGGGCGCTGACCGTGCTAGCAGCTTTAAAAAGTGAAAGTGAAACAGACAAGCTGATATTTCAACTAGATGAATGAAACTCAGGGGTTAGTTACTCTCGTTAGGAAACCATCAGTAACAAGGCCGTTTATTCCATCAAAGGATTCTGATGATATTGTAAAACACGAGGTAGCGCTTGAGTGGTTTACTACATCACTGGAATCCGAAGATGGAAGGAACAGCTTAGTTACTGATAGTTTGAGTTTTTTTTTGAATAAACTGCTCCTCAATAATCCACTTCCTATGCGAAAGAAGAAAAAATTGGCAGATAATTAAGGTCTACTAAAAAACACAAAAACATAAAACATTTATTTTGTTATAGCATTTGCAATTCTTAACTTAACATCAGGTAAATTATCTTTAAAATTACAATTATATATTACCACTCAGCCCCAGGTGGCCATTTTGAATAAGGTTAAGTATAGAACATTTTGACTCGTGAGTTCTAGGACTGAACTTTGTGGCATCTCACCTTTTATCATTTTCACTTACAAGTCTGTGAAGAAGCAGCTTAGTTTTTCTTTGACTGCACTGATTTTGTTTATTTACTAACATACTAAAACGCCAGCAGAATAGGCCTATGGTCTTTGCGTCTGCTCTTGCTTGGTCAGCTCCCCCACCCTGGAGCTGACCTTGCTGCCCCTCGCTTTCTGGCTTCTCCTTCCCAGTTCCGGATATTCTCGCTGCACTGGATTTTGCTTCCAGTACCCTTCCCTATACCTGTCCCACCCTCTTAAACCCTCCACTGTCTCTGCCTCCACCAGCCCCTAGGCAGCACATTCAATGGCTCCACCACCCTCTCAGTGAAGTAGCACCTCCTCCTTTCTCCCTGAATCTTCCCTCCAGCTTCCACCCATGCCCTCTAGTGGCCCCTCCTTCCTTCAAAGCACCCTGACTGTTCCTCCTCTATTTACCCCTTCATGTACCTGAAGACCTCTATCATGTCCCCTCGTCCCTCTCTTCCAATGTGTACATATTAGCTCTTTAGCATCTCCTCATAGGTCCTGTCCCCAAGCCCCAAATCATTTTGGTTGCCCTCCTCTGGACCCTCTCCAGGAGTTTAATGTCCCTCTTTAAGTGTGACCTCCAAAACTGCATGCAGTACTCGAGTGCGGCCTCACCAAGCAGTTATACAGAGGGAGTATCACTTCCTCCTTCTGGAGGTGATCCCCTAGCGATGCATTCCAGCATCCTGTTGGCCTTGGCTGCTGCCCTCCTACAAGTCTCTGAGTTGTTCATCTTGACATCCACCACCACACCCAGGTCCCTCTCAGCCATCGAGATTTGTAGCATTTGCCCCCAGGTGTACACTTGGCCCGGTTTCTGGCCCCAGGTGCAGTACCTTGCATTTCCCTGCATTGAACCTCAGCTTCCACTTTCTAGACCATCTTTCCAGAGCCTCCAGGTCCCCTGTAGGGCCACCTCCCTCCTCCCCATCCACCACTGCCCCCAGTTTTGAGTCATCCGCAAAGAGACTCATCTCACTCCTGATACCTGTCCTTATGTCAGAGACGAGGCGTTGACCAGGAGGGGCCCAAGGACTGATCCCTGTGGGACCCCACTAATGACCCTCCTTGGGGATGAGACTATCCCGCCAACTACGACCTTCTGGGTCTGGTCCTGGAGCCAATTGCCTATCTATCTGATCATCTGTTCCCACCCCATTTCTCCCAGCTTATCCAACAGGCCCACGTGAGGAACAGAGTCAAATGCCTTGCTGACGCTAGAAAGATGACGCCCACTGGTCTACCCAGGTCCAAGGCACTGGCCACCCAGTCATAGAACTCATTTAAAGGTAAATGTTCACATACGCATCACCCGCTTTATCAGCTCGCTTCCAGCTGAACTCCTAGCACTACTTTTTCTTGTATTTGGTTCAGAGTTGTTGAGTTTGAAATCCATACACTTCCAGATGCTGTACCACAGCAGTAATATCAAACCAGTTGTATCACACTAGCTATGTCACTACTGTGGTACAACAGCACAGAATCCCAGTGTTAACACTGTGCTTGTCTATGCTGCAGATTCCCCATACCCAAGATATCAGCAACACTACTGAATACATCCCAAGTACGCTGTTTGCAATATACATCTAGGTAGCCTCTCGACCACTTGAAGTTGCCTTTGCTCTGGCGCCTAAGACACTCTTTATTCTGCAGTATCTCGCAAGATTTACCCTAGAAACAGCATGTTTGGAGCTGTTTATTTTAATGTTAATATATTATTGACTGCTCTTGATCAATAATATACTAATACAACCAGTGGGACCACTCTTACCTTTGTAAGAGTGTTCTAACTTTATCCCTAGGGTATCAGAACTGTTCACCCTCTGTTCCACGGTTCTCATAAGAATGCATGTGAGACTACTACAACTGTAAGAGTGGTCTCAGTAGTTGTATTAACATACAAAAGATATGAACTACTAGAAATGTTGCCAGCTCAAGTAGCTATTACTTGAAGAGCCACTGATGCCTTGAGAAGAACTTTTAAAGCATAATATTTGAACACAAAGTAGCTTATATTTCTCATTAGCTCTGTATTTCTTACCCCATTACTTTACTACTGAGTCATATGCATGAAAACAGATCTGTTCCCAGAGTTCACCAGCCCTATTGCTTCTTCCAACTTGACGCCTTAATAGTTGCTTGTGACATCACAATTATTCCCATGGCAACAAACTGTGATGTCACAACAGAGCTTTATGATTTCAAGTAGGGAATAGGCTACAAAGGCAGAGGGGCTCTAAGGGCAAAGATCTTGCTTTTGTGGGAATTCCTTTAGTAATAAATACAGGAGATGATAAATCCATAAAAGATAGACGAAATACAACCTGAATTGTGTCTATTATGTTTTTGGTGTCTTCCAAAGGCATCAACTGCTCTTTAAACCTCTCGAAATGTTTTTAATCTTATCCTTTTGTTTGCTGTTCTCTTTATTTGACCACAGTTCAAGGTAGTTAAAAAGAAGGTAAATGAACTGAAGCAAGCACATACTATACAAAATAAGGTATGGGCAACCATACATATGGCTGAAGTTTACATCTCGGTGCAAGATGACATCACAGAGACCTCTCAAGCTTCACTCTCAAGGTCTATGATGGCATCTCAGCCCTCAATGAAAAAAAAGCTTTGATTTTGCAAAAATACATTTTCTGGCATTTTACCATGTTAGCTCTTATTTTAATTATTGTTTATGCCTCGCTTCACATCAATCTGACTCTTCAACTTAGGCCCTGTCCACACTACACAGCTCAGACCCCGTAATGGACAAAAACCGTTACAGCGGGCAGCGGAACAGTGTGTCCACACTGCAGTGGTGACGGTACAAGACGTTACCACCAATCCACACCTTGGGAACGGTGACTGTTGGCGCCCAATCCCACAATGCAGCTCATGCTGTGCTACAGGCCCTGCAAGGACCGCACGCCATCCACACTAATACCGTAACGTTACCGAGGCGGGACCGAGCCATATTCACAGCGAAACCACCATATGTGGTTTCAACAACGGGTTATGAAAACACCTTTCTGTAACGTTACAGGTGTAAATGCAAACCATTGTCGTAATGATTTAGGCACTCTAACGTTACAGAGGCGTAGTGTGGACAGGGGCCTTAGGCGGCACAGCTCGATCTACCTTCCTTCACACTTACTCCCTTACCTGCTTCCCCATAGTTAAAGGGTCAAGAAGAACTGATACGGTAATTCTCACATAAAACAATACGCATTTACAAGACCTGTATTAACGGACTAAGAGTTGTCAATTACATTTACCATTACTAAATGCAGGAGAGGAGTATAATTCCTTAACTCTGGAATTTGGGTTCCATCAGCTCTAAGAAAGTGCAAGCAAATACAATAACATGTGCCCAGAGTGTGTGTGTGACTAAATAACTAATCTCCTCATTAGTAGCATGCTTTCCCATATAACAGCAGGAGTTTTAAAGGTCTGCCTGACATAACTCCTGGCAAGTTTTCTTCCTGACTGACTCTTTGGCTTTTAACATGGGCCGTGTCCATGACCCCCAGTAAGTGGGGTCAAACTGTGACCTAATTACCCTTGTAGAAAAGGCAGCACTGAACCACCACTACTGACTAAGAGGCGTTCATTGCTGGCCCTCCTTCAATCTGTCACACATATAAAGCAAAGCAGCTCACACATTAATTTTCTGCAACATAACTCCAGGTTATTAAGCTTGTAAATCAGAAAACATGACCTTTTTTCTTCAGCACTAGAAAGCTAGAAATACTCAGCAGTACTGAGCAGGTGAATATTCTTCGCAGCCATGGGCTGCCTCCATCAAAGCAATTGGTTTGTTATTTTCAACATGGCCCTTTGCTGTGGAATGGCCTGGTTTCAGGTTTAAGAACTCTGACTAAAGTAAGAACTTTAAATTGTGAACCAATGGCTTCCACTGCTGACGGCAACACTTCCACTGTTAATAACTGTATTAACAGTAATGTTTATCTATTACTACTCATAGGCTGTCTCAGCTATCTACTGCCTTGCTGCCCCAGGATACTATAAATAGGACTGTAGCCAGCCGGTAACACAGAGAATGTATTTATAAAGGGACTGGAACCGCCTAGTAGCACAGAGACTGTAATTATAAATGGGACTGTAGCCAGCCCAGTAACACAAAGGATGTAATTATAAATGGGACTGTAGCCGGCCCGGTAGTCAAGAGGTCGTAATTACAAATGGGACTATAGCCGGCCCGGTAGCCAAGAGGCCACAATTATAAATAGGACTGTAGCCAGCCCGGTAACACAGAGAGTGTATTTATAAAGGGACTGTAACCGCCCAGAAGCACAGAGACTGTAATTATAATGGACTGTAGCCAGCCCAGTAGCACAAAGGATGTAATTATAAATGGGACTGTAGCCGCCCGGTAGCTAAGAGGCCATAATTATAAATGGGACTATAGCCGCCCGTAGCCAAGAGGCCGCAATTATAAATGGGACTGTAGCCGGTCTGGTAGCCAAGAGGCCGAATTATAAAATGGACTGTAGCTGGACCGGTAGCACAAAAGCTGTAATTACAATGGGACTGTAGCCGCCTGGTAGCACAGAAGCTGTAATTATAAATAGGACTGTAGCCGGACCGTAGCACAGAAGCTGTAATTATAAATGGACTGTAGCGGACCGTAGCACAGAAACTGTAATTATAAATGGGACTGTAGCCGGACCGTAACACAGAAGCTGTAATTAAAATGGGACTGTAGCCGACTGGTAGCACAGAAGCTGTAATTATAAATGGGACTGTAGACAGCCCAGTAGTACAGAAGCTGTAATTATAAATGGGACTGCAGCTGGCCCAGTAGCACAGGGCTGTAATTATAAACAGGACTGTAGCCGGCCCGGTAGCACAGAGGCTGTAATTATAAATGGGACTGTAGCCGGCCTGGTAGCACAGAAGCTGTAATTATAAATGGGACTGTAGACAGCCCAGTAGAACAGAAGCTGTAATTATAAATGGACTGTAGCCGGCCTGGTAGCACAGAAGCTGTAATCATAAATGGGACTGTAGACAGCCCAGTAGAACAGAAGCTGTAATTATAAACGGGACTGCAGCTGGCCCGGTAGCACAGAGGCTGTAATTATAAACAGGACCGTAGCCGCCCGGTAGCACACAGGCTATAATTATAAATGGGACTGTAGCCGCCTGGTAACACAGAGGCTGTAATTAAAAATGGGACAGCAGCCGCTCAGTAGCACGGAGGAAGTAATTATAAATGGGACTGTAGCTGGTTCGGTAGCACAGAGTCTGTAATTATAAATGGGACTGTAGCTGGCCCGATAGCACAGAATCTGTAATTATAAATGTGACCATAGGCGGCCCGGTAGCACAGACACTATAAATATAAATGGGACTGTAGCCAGTCCGTTAGCGCAGAGGCTGTAATTATACATGGGACTGTAGCCGACCAGTAGCACAGAGGATGTAATTATAAATGGGTCTGTAGCCGCACAGTTGAACAGAGGATGTAATTATAAATGGGACTATAGCTGGCCCGGTAGCCAAGAGGCTGTAATTATAAATGGACTGTGAAATGCCCGGTAGCACAGAGGATATAGTTATAAAAGGACTGTAGCCAGCCCGGTAGCACAGAGGATGTACTTATAAATGGGACTGTAGTCAGCCTGGTAGTACAGAAGTTGTAATTATAAATGGGATTGTAGCCTGCCGGCAGCACGGAGGATGTAATTATAAATGGGACTGTAGCCAGCCTGGCAGCACAGAGGCTGTAATTATAAATGGGACTGTAGCTGGCCTGGTAGCCGAGGATGTAATTATAAATGGGACTGTACCTGGCCCGTAGCCAAGAGGCCGAATTATAAATGGAACTGTAGCCGGTCTGGTAGCCAAATGGCCATCTCTTGCCAGAATCTGCTTGCCGCATGCATTTTGACTTTCACCACTTGATGATGAAGAAGGCTGAGTAGACGTACACAACGAACTATTATTTTAATGAAAATACCGTAACTACGTGAAGCACTAAAACGGCAGTCAACTGAAAGCAGGAGGTATATGGAGCTGATATGCATGGGTCGATGGTGGGAAAAACTGAGGTGGTGCTAGGGGACCGCTAGATAGAATTTTTCCGTAGGGTCCTAGTGCCTGGCAGCACTGTCCTAATGGTGTTGCTGCAAGAGCTCTACCTCGAAGTGATACCTGTAATTATAAATGTGACTGTAGTCAGCCTGGTAGCACTGAGGCTGTAATTATAAATGGGGTCATAGCTGGCCTGATAGCACAGAGGTTGTAATTATAAATGGGACTGTAGTTGGCTCGGTAGCACAGAGGCTGTAATAATAAATGGGACTGTAGCTGGTTCAGTAGCACAGAGGCTGTAATTATAAATGGGACTGTAGCTGGACCAGTAGCACAGAGGCTGTAATTATAAATGGGACTGTAGCCGGCCCGTAGTACAGAGGCTGTAATCATAAACTGGGACTGTAGCCAGTCCAGTAGCACAGAGGCTGTAATTATAAATGGGACTGTAGCTGGTCTGGTAGCACGGAGTCTGTAATTATAAATGGGACTGTAGTTGGCCCGGTAGCACAGATGCTGTAATTATAAATGGGACTGTAGCTGGTTCAGTAGCACAGAGGCTGTAATTATAAATAGGACTGTAGCTGACCCGGTAGTACAGAAGCTGTAATTATAAACTGGACTGTAGCCAGCCCAGTAGCACAGAGGCTGTAACTATAAATGGGACTGTAGCTGGTTCAGTAGCATGGAGTCTGTAATTATAAATGGGACTGTAGTTGGCCGGTAGCACAGAGGCTGTAATTAGAAATGGGACTATAGCCAGCCCGGTAGCACAGGCTGTAATTATAAATGGGACTGTAGCGGCCCAGTAGCACAGAGGCTGTAATTATAAATGGGACCATAGTTGGCCCAGTAGGACAGAGGATGTAATTAAAATGGGACTGTAGCCGGCCCGGTAGCACAGTGGATGTAATTATAAATGGGACTGTAGCCGGCCTGGTAGTACAACAGTAGCGCTTCCTTGGGTACACCAGCAACCCGAGTTTGGGAACAAACTTGAGTAGTCGAGGGAGGCTTGGAAGAAGAGAACTAAGATTTGAAGGACAGCTCTTCTCCAGAAAAGGAGGGCTACGTGCTCTGTACTACATCAGCTGGCTAAAGGCAGATGGTAGCACAGCTGGAACCGCATACAAGAAGAAGTGATGTTGCCCAATGTCGAAATGACTGTGCATCTGCAAATGCATCAACAAGGATGTCTCTCAACGGCATCCCAGAAGACTGAGTGGGTAAAATTGTTGCAAAACCTCCTTGCAGGCAGGATAACAACGGCACCCTGCAGGTCCCCACACAACCGACCACAGGCCCATATGGGTCCAGGACAATTGGTGGGGTAAGACACAGAGAAGGCAGGTAATGTGGCAGCGGTACAGCAGAATGGGGAACAGAAACACAGAACTGAAAAATGAAAATGGACTAGCCATCTCAATTTACCCTCCTGGTAGCTAAGAAAAAATAAAAATGTGTCCAGCTGCTCACCACTAGGGGTGTTTCTACAAAAAAGAGAAACCCAAATGACAAATGAATGTCCCCACAGCTCAGAAGAAAGCATGCATATCCGCTTCCACTGATGCTGGAATGCTACAAGACAATAGAAGCATTTGCTACAGCTTCTTTTGCTGATATCCGAATGTTCACTTGTCTTGGTATTGTAGATGACACAAGCAATAAGGGACACCACAGGGAATCATATAAATGGATTGCATCTCAAGTCATCTTCTCTTCACTGGGTCTAGCTAGGCTGCTTATATTAAAGACAGCTTTATAAACACCAGTGCCCCTCACAATGGCAGTTTGTGCAGTCAGTACCTCTCACATTGACGGCTGCTTGCAACCTGCACTCCTCGCACTGGAGGCTGGATGCTGCCTGTTCTTACCTTACACTGATGGCATGGTGCCATCTGCACCCTCACATTAGAGGTTGGGTGCTGTCTGCACCACTCACATTTGTGTGCACCTCTTGCACATTGGAGATTGTGTGCCACAACAACCTATATGAATGCTGAGCCTGGCAGGGGATTGGGGGCCATAGGAAAAAGGGACAGCCTATCGGGGATTGACAGGGCTACCTCATTACATCCTGCACAATTTGCAATACTTGTGAAAATTACAATTAAAAGCATGAGTCATGAGACATCTTTCCAGAGTAGCCCTGGCATGGTGGTGGCTGTTCTCAGGGCGTCCAAAATAACACCTAAAGTAGTTCTAAGTTGGATATTGTTCTAATAAAGCATGTTATAATCAATGTGCTGTGAGGGTAAGCATCAGCATACTTAGGTCATAGCTGTACTTGGGGAGTTGGCATTTACTTCAAAGGCATTATGACTTGGGTTGGGTGTATTAAGATTTATACAATAGGGTGAAGGATAAATGAGTGTGATAAAAACATTCATCTTCACCAGAGTGAGGTAAATTTAAGGCTGACATTTATCTCATGGCTCAGAGTGAGATAAATGTGAGAACTGACGTTTATCTCATGGCTTAGAGTGAGATGACTCACTGTTGCCTGCAGCTAACTTAATTACCATGGCAAAACATCCTCACCTACTTCCCCACTCTCTCACTCCCAGCTCATTACTGTGATACTCTTAGCTGACTGCAGCCAAAATTCTAAAGCACATAACTTCACAAAACAGTTTCTTTCTCACTGCTGCCTGAAGATAACGTACTTAGGACTGCAAAACACACTCAGCTTTTCCCACAGAGTTTAACACTGCCAGCCCATTCAGAAAATGTCACACACAGAAACAGCAAACACAGAAACAGTAACAGAACACAAAAATCATAACAATACTTCTGAAACTACGTACCCTATTGTATAAATCGAGACACATGATGTGCAGATGGTGTGTTATGAAAATATCTTCACTCCTGCATCGTGAGCTCTGGATACTCTCACCATGCCTTCGGCACTCGTGAGTATCCAGAGTTCACTCTGCAGGAGTGAAGATATTTCCATCACACTCCTGCCCATCGTGTATCCCCTATTTACTGTATCTGCTGGGATATCTCATTTTTGTCATCAAATATATATACATTGCACATCTGATTTATCATGGGCCACTCATTCACACATACATACACACAATTGCCGACAGATAGGAACCAATATGGCTTGCCTAGTCTGCTCTGTGATACTCTTATCTATTGAGTATCCCCTTGCCCCTCTGACTGTTGCCTGATTTCTTCTTGACTCCTACAGTTAACCCCCGCCTCTCAGAATCCCGCTTCTGTCTTATGCATGCTTAAAACCAGAGACAGTTTCAGCCCTTACTACCTCGCTGGCAGCCCATTCCATGCACCCACCACCTTCTCCGTGAAAAGTACTTCCTTATATTTCCCCTAAATTTTCCTCCTCCAGCTTCATACCATGACCCCTAGTTCCCTCTGAAATAAGCTTCCTTCCTGTACCCTGTTAAACCTCTTCATAGAAACACAGAATGTGATGGCAGATAAGGAATCCGGCCTACCTAGTCTGCCCATTTTCCTACCTAACAGATAAGCTGCAGATCCTAGTTAACCAACAGCTTACTTCCTCCTACCCCCACTAGGACTGCCTTATGTCTGTCCCATGCATATATTTAAGTCTCAATCATGTCCTCCCTCCCTCCTTTCCTCCAGGGAGTACATATTTAGATCCTTCAGTCTGTCCTCATATGCCCTCCCTTACAGCCCATGAATCATTCTGGTGGCCCTCCTCTGGACAGCCTCCACCCTCTCAATGTCCTTTTTCAGATGTGGCCTCCAGAACTGGACGTAGTACTCAGGCTGAGGCCTGACTAATGGCTCAATGGGCTTCCTTCTGATAGCAATTACCAGCTTTATGCATCCTAGTATCCTATTAGCCTTCCCTATTGCCTTCTGGAATTGAATTGACACCTTGAGGTCAGCTGTGATGATGACAACGAAGTCCCTCTCCTGCTCTCGACTATTTCTCCCCCCAGCACATATTTTGTCCTAGGGTTCCTATGCCCCAAGTGCATAATTTACACTTCCACTCGTTGAACCCAGTGCGCCACACGCCGACCACTGCTCCAGCTTTTAGGTCCTCCTCATCCTGCCAACCCCTCTGGTGTATCCACCCTGTTACACATCTTCGTGTCATCAGCGAATAGACACACCTTTCCTCTAGCCCTACTGCAATGTCTCCAATAAAGACTCTGAATAGGACTGGGCCCAAGACCGACCCTGTGGTATCCCACTTGTCACCCTCTGCTCACTAGAGAGTACCCATTAACCATCACCTTCTGGGTTCTGCCGGAGCAGTTTCAACCCACATAACTATGACGGTCCCACCCTGACTGCCCAGTTTGTTTAATAGTCTTTATGAGGAATAGTGTTGAATGCCTTCTGAAGTTCAGATAGGCCATGTCCATTGTTCCTCCTCGGTCCATCACCCTGTCACCCAGTCAAAAACTCTATTAAGTTTATTTGGCAGGATCTTCCTCTGGTAAACCCATGCTTCCTGGGGTCAACCAGCCCTTTCCCCTGAGGTAGTTCATTATATGATCCTTTAAGAACAACTCCATTATCTTCCCAGCCACCAACATCAGGCTGACAGGTCTGTAGTTACCCACCACTTCCCTGTCCCCACCCTTGTGTAGCAAAACCATGTTTGCTTTTTCCAATCCTCTGGGACCTCACCCATTTCCAGCGAGAGGTAAACAACTCTGCCAGAAGTGCCGCCAACTCCTCCTGAGCTCCTCCAGTACTCTAAGGTGCACTGCATCTGGTCCCATTGCATTGTTCACCCTAAGCCTCAGTAGTTCCTTCATGACCCTATTTTCCATGAAGGGAGTGGTGTTCAATGCTTCTCCCCCAAACCCTGCCCTCCAGTTTTGGCCCCATATCCTCCTCCTCCTTGGCAAAACTGAGCTGAAGTAGTTATTAGCATATTAACCTTTGATCATCCTCTCCTCCTTGCCCCCCAGTCTTATTTTCCCAGCTTTAGTTTTCCTCCACTCTCCTTTGTATCGATAGAATGCCTTGACCCCCCGTGCTTGATTGTACTTGCACTGTTCTTGCCTGGTTAGTCCTCCTCCAAGAAAATAGAAGCCCTACAGGAAGTACTGCACCAGCAAATTATGCAAGAAATGCTTAACGCAATACCACAGTCCTATAAATACCCGAATGCACTCGCGACTGAATGAGAACACAGACATGTAAAACTGCTGAATCTATCATTCTTGATAAAGAATGGTCGGCCATGGCTTAACCTGCTGGAAACATTGACATGTTTACTAAACACATCTCACTTTTTATGTTCTTATTTATTTATTGTTTTATCATTACTAAACTGAGTACCCTAGCCGTGTCGGATAGATTGTGGTCTCACATCCTTCAATTTAAGTAAAATCCCACAGGAGCACCGTAAAAGGCAATGTATTCCTGTGCTCCCAAACGTTAAAAACCTACCAAAAGGCAAGAGCTACAAAAGCAGCAACTTCATGTTCCCAGAATTCAGCCCTGTAATAGCTATATATCGACTGCTGCATGTAATAGTTTGTTGTAAGGTTGTATTTATTTATTTATTTATGAATGGAATCTTATGTCTTGTTTCCTGGTTGTTTTATCTAGGGTCTATATTATTTAAAGTTTACCTGTACAGGTGCTCGAGCTCTGGAGGGCACCTGATATAACCGCAAAGAAAAAAAAATCAGGAGCACGGAGGGCAACACTACAAGAAATAGAGGAGGCAAAGTTCAAGCCAAAAGGCTTCTGAAGGACTTCTCAGTCAAACTGCACAAGTGTAACTGTGGTAAGAAACCGGTAGTTGCAATACCTGGCTTTCATGGCCCCCACCTCGTTATCCTGTTTCATCAATTGTAACTGCTACATCAATTTGCATATTGATTGGATACTTGTCTCTATGAATGCTTCTGCTCCTGTTGCACACTCCCAATCTGAAGTTATAATCTTCTGCTTCACAATAAGTTGCCACGAACATGATAATGTCATAAAAAGGATGACGGCTTCAAATCAGGGAATATGTAGAAGGTGTAGTGTCCTTAATAATAATGAACAATAAGAAGATACATGCAGAATCACTTTAATGTCACTCCTACCCCAAGTGGGTCTTTGGCAAGTGTCCCACAAGCTTCTAGATCTAGAACCTGGTGTGATTAGCCCTCACACTTCCCCAGTGCCCTCTCAGACTGCCTCATGTCCCCTCAGACCAACCCCATGCTTCTTACTTGTGCCACGGCTGCCTTGTGCTTCTTCATTAGTTCATTCATGTCCTCCTGGTCCTCTTCCAATCGACTCTGCAGGTCGTTCTTCTCACGCTGCAGACGGCTGAGCTGCTCCTCCAACTGCCAGAAAGAAACCATGAGGAATTAAGACAAGTAGGTTCCAGTACTCTAACCACCCTCTCTCCTGAGTGGACATCACCATACAAGAAGACACGAGAGCCTGTGGAGTTTAAATATTTTTGGCATAATCCTCTTTTCTTTGGCAAAACTAGTGACAACCCCATTGCCATCTGAAGGGAGTGGGATTTGGCATGCATCCCTGGAAATTTACTGGGGGTCTTGGCCCCAAGGAGAGAAGACATGGACCGCTGGCATTTGTGCATCCTGCCCTGCTGGCTGGTCACAGAATGGCACTGATGTGGGCTGTGAAAGCAGCCATTTGCCTGCCTTCCTGGATGGAGGAAGGTGGAGGACAGGCGGGGAATAAAAAATAAAGAATTGTCTCTTCTTTGTTTTAACATCCTCACATAAAAAAAAAAAGACTAGTACAGAGCAGAATAAACAAGTTCCACTTTACTTAAAAAATGGCCCCACAGCAGAGCTACAAAAGAATGTGTTTATTCCTAGACAGAACAACCACTAGTATCTTCTGACCATTTCCAAAAATCATTTTATGTTAGTTTTATAATGCTTGAAACTGAATTTTGAAAGCTGTAACATCTGAACACTTCATACAGTTCTCCCGTGTTGCTAGTGCATATACATGTTGACTTTAAAATGCAGGGAACCATTTTATGTTTTTTTATATCGATACAAAAATATATATATCAATATAGGGTCACTGTAGTGATATTAATAAAATATCTACTTAGTTGACTCCAAGCTTTCATAAAAAATCAAGTCTGTAGCCCTAACGGTTTCAAAGTTATCCCATTTTAAAGAAACTTCAAATTGAATAATGAGGAGTACAAAGAAGACACAAATAACAATGTGAAAATAAGACATGAACATCTCAAACCTCCTATATAAGAAAAGAAAAACAACCAAACAACAAACCCTACCCATCCCCATCCCCCAAGCTTGGAGCGAAAGGAAGTTTGACTCCCAAATTATAAGGCACAAAGTAGATATTAACTCAAATACACAGTAACAACAATGGAGACATAAAGAACAACTCGAGCATTAAAGGAAATAGGAGGGTAGGTGGCTCATGAGTCAATGATGTAAATACAGGTTACTCACCTGTAACAGGAGTTCTAGGAGTAGTATATATTGTTCATCCACACTTACTGGCAGGTTCCTTGCCGCTTTAAATCTTGCCGGAAGGTCTTCAAGCTGGCTCCTCCCACCCACCCGGTGGTAAAACTCTCGGCCCGCCCCATGACACCAGATCTATCTCGCGGAAGCCAGGTTGCACGTCAAAGCCAGGGAGGTCGGTGGGTTTGTGGATGAACAACATATACCACTCCTAGAACTCCTGTTACAGGTGAGTAACTTGTATTCTAGGGATGTGGATATATTGTTCAATCCACACTTACTGGCAGACTCCTAGCAGTTCTCCGGGAGGAGGGAGGCAAGGCATGCACCTCTACTTGGAAAATAAGGACTGAGAACCGAGGTCCCAAAACCAGCATCCCGGCGTGACTCAAGGTCGATGTGGTAGTGGGTAATGAAGGTGTGAGCTGACTTCAGGTAGCAGCCCTGCAGATTTCCTGATAGGGACGCCCCTGGAAGCAGCCACCGGCAGCGTATGGCGGTAGAATGAGCTCATCCCTTTGGGAGGCTCCATGCCCACCAACCTATAGCAGAGATCTATGCAGGAGGTGACCACCTGCCTATTGTCCGCTTGGCTGCAGGTCTGCCAGGTGCAGCTTCAGCGTGAGGTCACAAACAGCTGGCGAACCTCTCCCGAACTTCAGCCATCCACTCCTTATAATAAGAGAGCGCACTTCTAGGGTCCAGAGTATGCAGCCTATATTCGGCCTCCCAGGTGTGACTGGGGTAGAACACCGCAGAGTCAACTCCTGGTTAAGGTGAAACTCCAACACCACCTTCGAAGTACTCGGTGGGGCGCAGGACAACCTTGTCCCTGTGGAAGACCAGATAAGGAGACTCGATGGAAAGCGCCTGGAGCTCTCCCATCCTTCTGGCTGACATGATAGCCGAGAAGAAAGCAGTCTTTCATGACAGGTGAAATATATCACACCTGTGCATCAGTTCGAATGGCTTGCCCATGAGCTTAGCCAATACAAGCAGTAGATCCCAAGGAGGTGGAGGTTCTGCACCAGAGGGATATGGATCAAGGCCTTTGAAAACGCCTGACCACCTTCTCCTGCACCACAGACTGATTCCCCAGCCCGCACCTGTAAGCAGAGATGGCTGCCAGATGCACCCTAAGGGTCATCGACCGAAACCCTAGCTGAGAAAGGACCACAGGTAGTCCAGAATGCTAGCCAAAGAACAGGAGGAAGGGTCCAACCCTTATCCTGACACCAAATGGAGAATCTTTTCCATTTGAAGGCATAGCATTTTCTGGTCGACTTACGGGATGCCTCAACAATGTTGAGGACCTCGCCGGAAAGACCAAAGGCCTGGAACTCCAGCCGCTCAGGAACCAGGACATCAAGTGCAGGTATTGAAGGTCTGGGTGGAGTACCTTCATCTTGTTGACTGAGATCAGGTCCAGGCAGGCTGGAATCCGCCTCGGAGCCTGAAGCTGAGGCTGAGGAGATCTGGATACCAGAACTGGCGTGGCCAGTCTGGGGCTACCAGAATCAGGCGCCTTATCCCTCTTCGCCTTGAGAAGCACCTTGTGGATCAAGGGAAATGGAGGGAAGGGAGAAGAGGCCCCGGTCCACGGCCTCAAGAAGGCATCCTCCTGCAGTGAGCCCTGCTGAGCGGGCGGGCATGAAACAGCCTCAGCTTCGCATTCTCCCTGGAGGAAAACAGGTCCACCTGAGGAGTGCCCCAGTGGGAGAACAGATCTTGTACTACCTCCGGCAGGAGAGACCACTCGTGAGATGCAGCACCTATCCAGCTTAGGGCATCGGCTAGAGTGTTGGAGGCTCCTGCCACATGGATGGCTAGGAGATCCGCCTCCAGTCTGCTCACAAGAGACCAAGTGAGAGCCTCCTTGCACACAGGCAAGGAGTGCGCCGCCCAGGCGGTTTAGGTAGTACATGGTCATAGTGTTGTCCGCCTGACCTGGACCACTTGACCCGTATAAACGGAGTGAAGGCGGTGAGGGCTAGTCGGACCGCTTGAAACTCCAGCAGGTTGATGTGGCATGGAGACCAGAGGTCATGCGCTCTGAGCTCCCCGATGGGCACCCCAACCCATCAGAGAGGTGTCAGTCGTCAGAGTGACCCGTCGGCTCTGGGCAGACAAATGGGATACCCTCCCTACAGATGAACTGGAACGAGCCACCACTGGAGGCGTTCCACATCTCCTGGGTCACTGTCACTGGCTGGTTCAGAGGACCGAGCGCTGTGACCATTGGCAGGCCAGCCCCATTGAAGGGGACGATGTGCCAGTGGGCCCAACAGACCACGCTGGTTCAGGCCGCCATGAGGCCCAGGAGGCACAGGAAGTCCCGGCAGGCACAATTGCCCAACCAGAAATGATTGGGCAAAGGAGGAAAGGACCTCGGCCCTGTCCACTGAGAGCCATGCTCTGGCTCAAGAGAGTCGGCTCTGCCCAATGAACTGAATCACCTGCACTGGCACGAGTTCTGATTTGGCCTCATTGATGAGAAGGCCAATCTGAGAGCAGTCCTGGAGGGCCAGATCCCTGGACCACTCCACCTCCAGCTTGAAGGGGCTGCAATCAGCCAGTCGCCCAGGTAAGGGTACACCGGACCCTTCGGGCGGGCGAGGAATGCTGTCACCACTGCCATGCATTTGGGGAAGACCCTGGGAGCTGGAGAGGGCTGAAAGGCATGGCCCGAACTGTAAAGGATCCTCTGCCCTGAAGTGGAGGAATCGCTGGAGACGGACGGATTGGGACGTGAAAGAACATGTTCTGGAGGACCAGAGAACAGAACCACACGCCTCATTCCAAGGATGGAATGATCTGAGCCAGAGTGAGCATCCTGAAGGTATGAGACCTTAGGAACTTGGTCAGGTCTGTAGGGTCTAGAATGGGTACCAGCCCCCGTCCGTTTTGGCACCAGGAAGTACCTGGACACAAACTCTGGGTCTGACACAGGATCCGCCACCTCCTGATCACCTCCTTCTGGAGGAGCAGGCAATGTCAGCTCAGCAGAGCCGACAGAGAGGCCGGAACCTGTAGCTCCCGTGGACGGACGGCTCGATAGGGTGTGGACTGCTCCAAATTCCAGAGGTAGACCTTTCCTACCACTCCCAGCACCCAGTGGTCCGTGGTGATATCAGACCAGGCAGAAAGGAAGTGGCAGAACCATCTCCCACGGGAGGAACCGGGGAGGAGTGACGGTTGAGGGACACCCCTCAACCCATCACTGGGCAGGCTTGGAGGAAGGGCCGGTCGAGGAGCTGCCTGGACCTTTCCTCCCAGCTTCCTGCTGGAGGACGAGCAGGCTTAGCTTTGGGGTGCTAGGCGCGAGCCTGCTGGCCCTGATGCTGGTGTTGCTGGGCCAGACGTGCTGCAGGGGCTGAAGGATGAAAGGGCTTACGCTGCTGCTGGCGGCCTTTGTCCTTCTGGGCAGACATGACTGAGTCCAAGGTGGTGTTGGACTTCTCGATCCGTTGCAGATGACCTCCACCCGGACCAACAAGTCGGTACCCAAGAAGGGAACGTCTTCCAGCGTGTGCTGGGTATCCGCCGTAAGGTGGAGATCCGCAGCCAAGCTCTGTGGCGATGGCCACTGTGACCACTACTGACCAGGCACATGAGTCAGCAATGTCCAAGGAAGTTTGGCCACAGCCCTTCCCTGATCCCGCACCTGCTTGACCGTCATTTGAAGGTCAGCCGAGATGAGGAATCACCTCATCCAGGGAGCTCAAAAGGGCATGTGAAAGTGTGCTATCAGGACGGCCAAGCTGGCCTGATGAAGGCCTAGGGAGGAAGCAGCATAGACTTTCCGCACGGAGTAGTCCAGTTTCTTGGACTCCTTATTGGGTGGCTTGTCCACATCCTGAGCGCTCCTGGAACACCGGAAAGCTGTCGGCCACCAGCCCCTCCGATGAGGGGTGCTCCGAGAAACCGGAGAGTGAACTGGTGGGAACAGCATACTTGAGCCATCCTGGCTGAAGGTGCTGGACAAGAAGCTGGCCGCTGCCACAGCTCCAGGGCTGGGCCAACAATGGCTTCGCCACCGGGAAGGCCTCCGTGGAGAATTCCCTCGGTCCAGTATCTCCGTGGGGGATACTTGGCTTTTGAAATGGGTTCGAGCTTCATCCCAGTGGACTCGAGATGAGCCAAGCATTACAAGGAACGAGGAGGGGCTCTGTCCACTGACTGACCCCCAGTGGACTCCAGGTCAAGCAGCCTGGAGAACAAGGAGTCATCGTCATCAGATTCCGAGGTCTGCGAACAGCTGCCAAGCGCCTGAGCCACCCTCCACCTGCGAGGTTAATCGGAGTGAGGTGACCGACAACCGTGGGCAAGCCTGACCCAACCAAGAATCTCGGTCAGGGCCCCGTTTTAGGTTGTGGAGGCTGGGGTTCCACCACAATGGATGGCGCAGCCGTTTCGCCGAACAACCGTGCCAGCTTCAGCTCCATCGACTACTACGAGGGTTGTTTCGCCCCGTGACAGCCACTTAACGGTCGGAGAAGGTGACAGAGTCGGCTTGTTTCCGACAACAACAGCTGCCACATTAGATCCTCGAGTGCTGGGCGCCGGAGCCTATCCTCCGAAGAGGACGACGAGGATGAGCGCACTGCCGCTTCCATGGTGCCAAGACTGCAGACGCCGGTGGGACCGGCTGGACCTGGAAGAGGTCTGAGACTGAGACCTTCGGGATTCCGAGGTGGGTCTGAGAGGGGCGGGTAAACCAGCTCCTCCTCGGTTCAGGGACCTTAACTGGGACTCTGGCACAGACAAGTCTCGGTTTCCACCGGGGAACCGGTGAAGAAGGGTTGTCTGCTTCTCCAGTTGACAGACCGTCTGGCGGGTCGAAAAATCTTGACGGCGTCGGCCGGGTATCTCGGCCGGCTGACCCGACGGGGACACCGTGAAGCCAACAAGCGCAACCTCGACCAAGTCGAGTGTCAACTATCCGGGAAGGGGACCTCTCCCGCCCCACGAACGTCGATGGTGGGACTTACCTTTGGAGTCCTTTCTTTTGGACCAGAGGAATGTCCCAAAGGCCCTTCTCCCTGGTGGAGAGGGATTGGCAAAGCTCCTAAAAGAAGCTGTGTAGGAGGAGCCCAAGGAGAGCGGGATAAATGCCACGACCGAGGATGATGATGATGCGGCCTGAACCGCCTCCTCCTCGAGGCGATCATCTGTTCAAGCTGTTCGGCGAGCCCGCAGCTGTGGACACTGCCCAATGGGCCTCCTTCGACTTGACCAGAGGATAGCGTTTCTCGAGTCGCCTAACAGCAGTCGGGCAGCGGGTTCCTCCAAGACCGCCGAAAAAGATTTGCACAACTAAGAAGCCTGTGGAGTCATGGCTGAGTCAAGGTAATAAACGCACATGGAGTGCGGATCTGTCCGGGACATCTTCTGATCACAGGGCAGCACCGACGAAATCTGGAGTCGATTTGTCCATCACAGCCGCGAGGGAAAGAGAAGACCAAGTCTTTGAATTTAAGAATACGCTTGGATTGACCAAGAGTGTGGATCCAGGCCTAAAACGCAGAGCGCTAAGGAGGAACCTGAGCTTCCAAGAGGTAAGGAAGATCTGGTGTTATGGGGCGAGCTAAGAGTTTTGCCACCCGGTGGGTGGAGGAGCCAGCTTGAAGACCTTCCGCAAGATTTAAAGCATCAAGGAACCTGCCAGTAAGTGTGGACTGAACAACATATCCATGTTCCTAGAACAACAGTAACGTGTACAAGGGTTCCCATTTCTTTGATAAGCAGCCAGACAGTCTGACATGCTACCAATCATTTTCTCCACTTGGAGAGCAAATATTTTCTTATACCACTCAGTGTAAGTGGGAATCGCCTAATTACACCAATGTCTCAAAATTACTTTTTGGCACAAGCAGAGATTAAAGACATATGATTTTCTGTGTCCCTAGTAATTTATCTTTGTAATCGATAATTAAACAAACATCTGGGGAAAATTCATGATCCAAGCCCAGAAGAAAAAGCCAGAAGAAGCAAGAATGACTCGGATTGGTATCTTTTTAAGAGAGCACGTAACAAGTGCACCAAGTTGGTCAGAGCAGCCAAGGCCGCCTACTCTCATTCGGAGCTAGCCTCTGCCTCGAGAAACCTTCAAGCTCTGGAAAACATTAAAAGACATGTCTGGACACACATCTGGTAATTCCATTCCAGTAAAAATTAAGTCGGTGGCAGCTTATCTCTAACTGATCAGAGATATTGGACCCTCAATAACCATTTTGCAATGGCAGGGCTAGCATTTGATACTTCCCTGCCAATGACTTCCGCACAGCTCAGGGCCCACCAACCCATGAGTCCCTCTACCGAGAGGCCTTCTCCTCCTGCCTGTCTCTCTAAAGAGGGAAGACCTACTGCTGCAACTGGACACCAGAAGGGAGCAGGCTCTGACTTCATAGAGCCATACTATGTGAAATGTGCCTACCATGTGCTTGCAGTGCCAATCACCCATCTATTCAACATGTCACTCTCCCAGGGTAGCCTACCCCTCAATGGAAAATAGCCCATGTCATCCCTCTATCAGGTGACCCCTGCGATCTAAATAATTACAGACCGATCTCCTCCTCCCCATCCTGTTTAAATTACTAGAAAAATAGTGTGTGGCCATCTAGGGTATACTTAGAATCCAGAAGCCTATTAAACCGGTTCAGTCTGGATTCGGAGCAAAGCACAACACCATAACAGCTCTAGCTAAGGTGACCAATGATTGACTCCGAGACCTTGACAACAAGAAGAATGTCTGTGCCGTTTTCTTGGATCTTAGTAAGGCATTCGACACAGTCGACAGCAGCCTGCTTCTTTCCTCCCTAAGCACCTTAGGCCTGGACCATAAATCTATGTGCTGGTTTGCAGACTACCTCGAGAAGCGAAACAGCAGGTTAAAGCTGAAGGTGATGTTCTCCATTAAAACCTATGCTGAGGGCGTGCCCCAGGGCTCTATCCTTGGTCCCTCCTCTTTGCAGTCTACATTAACAACATCAATGACCCCATCAAAAAGCCAACATCCACTTATTCGCTGGATGACACTGTACTGTACTTGGAGTCGTCTCATGCCGGAAGCAGCCTGTGAAGACCTCCAAGCTGAATTTAACCTTCTACAGTACCAGCTCATAAACAAAAGCTTTTGCTCAATGCGAAAAGACAAAGCCATGCTCTTCTCCCTCCTTGCATGAGGCATCCCTGCTTGGGGGCTATCCACAAATTACCACTGTTCTTGGAGAAACACTAGAGTATGTAGCTAAATTCAAATATCTAGGAGTTTGGCTCCATCATAAACTTTCCTTCACGACCATCTCAAGAACTACAGAAGAAACTAAGGCAAAGATTATTACTATTCTACAGAATTAACCACCTGCTCACAAAGAAGGCCAAGATTCAACTGATTCAAGCTACCTTCCTATCTTTAATAGATTACAGGACCTGCTCTGTAGTGACTGCACTGCCTCTGCATTGGCTAAGCTGGACACCCTCTACCACAGAGCTATCAGGTTCATTACTGGCCTTCCACTTTCCACACACCACTGCTCCCTGTACTCATTGTTACGCTGGACTTCCTTCACTATAGAAGGAATAGAAATGCCACCCTATGGGCCTTCAGAGCGTGATCAACAAGCTCCTCCTATGTCTCAGACTGTATTCCCCAGAGTGTGTTAGGCACCTACGTCTGGAGCTATTCCTAATTGCTCTCCAAGTTCCAAGGGTAAACACTTTCGTTCGACAAAAGCTGCTCTAAGATTCTCTTTACCCACATTGTGGAGCGGTTTACAAAGGAACTTAAAGCTGAGCTGCCCTGTTAGCCTGAATATCTTCAAGGCGCCTACGATCGCTACATGAAAGCACCTTGCAAATGTTTTCCTCACCGCTAGCCCACTAATTCCGTAACTCCCCTTTCCATCCTGACGCTCACCATGTTTCTACCCTGCTCTCACTCTTTCCTGTTAACTCTTCTTGCTGCACCCACCCTGCACTGTCTGCTCCAGCCTGGCTAAAGTCCCACCCCATCCAGAGTAGTGTCCCAATTATCTACCCTCCTCCGGCTATTATCATAATAAACGAGTACACAACAGCCATCATCACTTTCTGTGGTTTTAGCCAATGTTTCTCAGTCGTCGGTAATATATCCCTCCTCCTCTTTACCTCTCTAACCTGCCACCCCATACACGGCCTCTTTCCCCTATATGTGTAGTTGCCAGCTGCCTCACTCAAAAGATTTCTGCTGTATGCCTATGGTTGATTGTACATCTGCTGACTTCTTCAATTGTAAAATAATGCTGGTTTTTTGTTTTTTTTATTTATTTCAATCTTGTACTGTATACACTATATACTTTTTCTTCCTTGTATATTATTGCTTGTTGTATACCTGCTTCTGTACTGTACTTTGATGTATTCATGACCAGGTCCACTTTGCAAATGAGCCTTGCTCAATGGTGCCCGCCTGGATAAATAAAGATTTTGATTGATTGATTGATTGAAGAGGGTCCAGCTTCAGTCGAACTGCATCCCAAAACAGGATGACCTTGCCACACTCCTACTGGATGTGCAGCAGTGCTCAGGGCCATTCTGTTAAATAAACTATCTTTTGAAAAGTCTAACTCTGGAACTGTTGGGGCTAGAAACTTTTTAATGAAAGCTTGGCAGCCAGCCAGCCATTAGGAAATGGTGTTATTATGCAATGGTAGTAATTATGTTATTATAGAAAATGCAGTTTTCTAGCTGTATTGATATTTAGATTTACATCACAACAGAAGTGGTGTTTTTTGTCAAATACTTTTTCCATAATGATCAAGTATATTGATATACTTTTCTTTTAATATCAACATGGACAATTTCATGACGGTTTTACAACATAAAATTTTCAAAAATATTTTTGAGCACTTTTTCTGAATTTTAGTGTTAGCACCATATTTTAATTGGTATCTCTAGAAGTTTAATACCCATAAACATTAATCGAGCACTTAAATCGAGTAGCTAACATTTTACTCTCCTCCCAGCAATACTATATCATCCTCACTTTTACAGCTTTGCCACAAAAGTGACGGAAAATAATAACTGAAGGATAGAATACAACACTTAAGAAGGACTCATGCTCTGTATGGGCAGCTGTGGAATCACCTTGGTATCTTGTACTTTAAACACCACACAAGAACATGAGATAGAAGAGAAGTGAATAAGAGGGCTAGACTAGCCACATCTTATAAAGGCATTCACTTGTGTATGGTGCTTTGTATCTAAAGGAGAAACTGCCATGTTTAGTGCCCCTCAAGAGCGGCGCCTAGTGAAATAAAATATCGACAACCATTAGATTTACAGTGACTGAATTTAACATTTTCTGAGAGTTTTGGTTTCTCCCATTCCCTCCGTTGAATAATTTAAATTCACAAGTACTTATCCCACTGGCCATTCCAAAAACATCTGACTGTCCCCAACTGACCTCACAATTGCTGTTTTTGATATTACTGTCAGTTGCCATGATGAACACTATGATGTCATAACAACTCTACTATGGAGTCAGAAAAATCCTGAGGAAGGCTTGTTATACAAAATCAGACAGATCAGGACATAATGAATATAAAAGGAGTTCTCTAGAAACCTTGTAACAGCAGAGTACAGTATGTTTATAAAATTATTCATAAAATGGGCCAAAAGGCCAGCCAGTACCACAGTGGTAGTCCTACCACTGCTACGTCGGCGACCTGTGTTTGGGATTGAGTGCGATTCACCATGGGCTGGCTAGGAGGAAGGATTCAGCATCCCAAGGACTACTGTTCTTTCTCGGTTGGGGGGACAGAGATCCTGCTGCTGCTTCGTGACTACTGACTGGTTGCAACCAGATGGTAGCACAGACTTGAGCACAAGAAGGGAAGGGTTGCTGCTAGACGTACACCGGCGTGACTGTGTTACTGCACACTGGCACCCTGGGAAGAAAACTGAAGACTGGAGGAAAAAGCTGGGCTGTCACATGCCGGCACTGTTTGGGATCCCGCGCAACTGGCACGGCTGGCCACCCACCATGCTGTTGTCCTGGGTAAGTGGTGGATAACCAGTCAATCCCTGAGAAAGCCAGTGACGGAGCTGAGGGTGTGCCAGCGGTAGATCCACACAAGAAAAAGCTTGATGAAAATAAATCATCAAATGGCTCAAGCTGCAGTCCGCCTGGTAGCACAGTGGTAACGCTACTGCCTGCCACACCAATGACCCGGTATGGGAGCAGAAGCTGGCTGCATGGAGACCAGCTGGGGAAAGAGGACAGAGTGACCACAAACTGCTCTCCTCTCTCGGGAGGGAGCACAGGTTGCGTCACTATTTATCTGGGGTGTGCTGTCCTTCCTCCTCCTCCCAAGACAGTCCACACTGTGGGCTAGGATCCGTGACAGCAGGTGCATGAGACCATGCATAGATGTAATATTCAGAAAGAACAGGTTACTCACCTGTAACAGTAGTTCTAGGAGTGGTATATGTTGTTCATCCACACTCTTTGCATGTCCCTTTCCCCTTTAAGGATCACCAGAAGTCTTCAAGTTAGCTCCTCCCACCCACCAGGGTGGTATAACCTGGCTCCACCCCATGATGCCAGACCTTAGCCTGCTGGAAGCCAGGTTGTGTGCGTCTGCAGCCGGGAGGTCGGAGTGGCTGATGGATGAACAACATATACCACTCCTAGAACTACTGTTACAAGTAAGTAACCTGTTCTTCTAGGAGCGTGGATATGTTGTTCACCCACACTGTTGGCAGACTCCTAGCAGTTCTCCGGAGGAGGGAGGCAAGCACACACCCCTACTTAGGGAACAGAGATTGGAGAACTGAGGCACCAAACCAGCATTCCAGCGTGACTCAAGGTCGATGTGGTAGTGGGTGATGAAGGTATTTGTTGACTTCAGGTAGCAGCCGACATTTTTCCTGGATAGGGATGTCCTTGGAAGCAGCCACCGATACAGCAGTATGGTGGGTAGAATGAGCTCTTATCCTTCGCAGGCTCCTTGCCCGACAACTCGTGAGCACAGACCCATGCATGGTGTGATCCATCTTGCAATAGTCCACTTCGCTGCAGGTCTACCAAAGCGGCTTCAGCGTAGGTGACAAACAGCTGGTGAACCTCACCCAAATTTCCGTCCTCTCCTTATAATAGGAGAGAGCCACGTCTCAGGTCCAAAGTATGGAGCCTATACTTGGCCTCCGAGGTGTAATTAGGGTAGTATACAGGCAGAGTTAACACCTAGTTAAGGTGAAACATTGACACCACCTTCGGAAGGAATTTCGGTGGGGGCATAGGACATTCTTGTCCCTGTGGAAGACCAGATAAGGGAGTCCACCGAGCGCCTGGAGCCCCCTGTCCTTCTGGCAGATGTGATAGTCACCAGGAAGACCATCTTCCATGACAGGTGTGACAACTCACACTTGCGCATTGGTTCGAATGGCTTGCCAATGAGCTTTGCCAGTACCAGCAGTAGATCCCATGGAGGTGGAGGTTCACGCACCAGAGGGATATGTGATCCAGGCCTTTGAAAAAGCACCCAACCACTGTCTCCTGCACCAATGTTGGCTGACTGGCCCACTGCTACAGAGATGGCTGCCAGGTGCACCCTAATGGTCAATGACCAGAGACCCCTTTGGAGAGAGACCAAGGGTAGTCGAGAATGTCAGCCACTGAACAGAATAAATGGTCCAGGCCCTTACCCTGACACCAAATGGAAAACCTTTTCCATTTGAACGATAACATTTCCTGGTCGATTCCTTTCTAGATGCCTCCACCACGGTGTAGACATCTTTGGAAAGACCCAAAGCCTGGAACTCTAGCTGCTCAGGTACCAGGCTGTGAGGTGCAGGATTGAAGGTCCAAATGGAATACCTTCCCTGACTGAGTGATATCAAGTCCGGCATGTGCAAAGCCGCCCTGGGTGCCTGCAGCCAAGGATGAGGAGATCTGGATACCAGAACTGGCGTGGCCAGTCTGGGGCTACCAGGATCACCATCACCTTGTCCCTCCTCACCTTGAGAAGCAGCTTGTGGATCAAGGGAAATGGAGGGAAGGCGTATAGGAGGCCTGGGGTCCATGGCCTCGAGAAGGCATCCCCAGCAGTGAGCCCTGCTGAGGGGATGGGCAGGAAACAGCCTCAGCTTGGCGTTTTCCTGGAGGCAAACTGGTCCACCATCGGTTTGCCCCAATGGGAAAACAGGCTGTACTGGATGGAGAGACCACTCTGGATGTCTGGCCTAAGCGGATGAGAGCATCCGCCAGATGGTTTGATGCTCCTGCCACATGGATGGCCAGGGATCTGCCTCCAACCAGCTCACGAGGGTCCAGATGTGGAGCGCCTCTGCACAGCAAACGGGAGTGCGTGCCACCCTGTTTGTTGAGGTAGTACATGGTCGTGGTATTGTCCATCTGGATTTGAACCACTTGACCCCGGAGCTGAGGAGTGAAAGCTGACAGTGCCAGTCTGACTGCTCTGAGCTCCAACAGGTTGATGTGGCATCGGGACTCTCAGGTGTCCAGAGTTCGGGGCCCTTTCTATTCCCCATGTGGACCCCCAGCCCATGAGAGGCATCGTTGTGAGGATGGCTGTCGCCTCGGGCGGACAATCGGGATCCCTTCCTGCAACTGGTTTGGGGCAGTCCACCACAGGAGGCGTCCGCATCTGGGTTACAGTGACCAGCTGGTCGAAATGACCATGGCGCTGAGTCCACAGGGCAGCCAGCTTCCATTGAGGGGCATAGTGCAACCGGGCACAATGGACCACTGAGGTGCACGCCTGTCATGTAATCCAGAAGGCGAGAAAGTCCCGGGCAGGGTGCAAGTGCCCAACCAGAAATGATTGGGCAAAGGAGGAAAGAACCTCTGTCCTGTCCGCGGAAGCCGAGCTCTGGCTTGACAAGAGCCGAGCTCTGCCCGATGAAGCCCACCACCTGAGAAGGCCTGATTCCGACTTGGCCTCGTTGATCAGGAAGCCAAGTTGAGAGCAGGTCTAGAGGGCCAGGTCCATGGACCTCTCCACCTCCTGTTGGGTGGAACCTGCTAGAGCCAATCATTGAGGTGGGGTAATTCTGACCCCTGACTCGAAGATGGGCAGCCACCACTGCAATGCATTTGGTGAAGACTCTAGGGCCGATGACAAGCGAATGGCATGGTCAGAACATGTACAGGGTCCCTTCGACTCTGAAGTGGAGGAACCGCTGATGGGACAGTTGGATTGGGATGTGAAAGAAAGTACAGTTACGTAAGAACTTACCGTAACAGTAGATCTTCGAGAACAGCTCTTGCAGCAGGTTACACCATTAGGACTGAAGCCGGCAGGCACCAGGACCCCACGGGAAAATTCTAGCTAGCAGTATCCAACGGGGACCGCCCCCAACGCCAGCCCCTCCCCGACGCCAGGCATCACATAAAAGGGGTGGTCCCCAGCATCCCCAGTTCTCGTGCCGGAGACTCCCAGCTCAAGTGCGACATCTGAAGGGAGACCGAGGATCTGCTTCAAAGGAAGGTTAGAAAAAGGTGTCGAGGCACGCTGTAGCCTAAAAACTAGGTCAGAAGACTCAACCTCCAGAGGGAAGGTGGGAGGAAACTACCTGCTCAAGAACTGTTCTCGAAGATCTACTGTTATGGTAAGTTCTCGTGAACTGTACTATCTTACTTTGAGAAACAGCTCTTGCAGCAGGTTACACCATTAGGACTGATTCCCAAGCAGTAAGGGAACAATTTGCTACCAGAAGGAGGGTAGGAGATGACTCAGACTTCAGGACAAGAATCCTTGAAGGACTGCCAAGTCGAATCAGTTCTACGCCTAGAGGCAATGTCCAAACTGTAGTGTCTGATGAAAGTGTGCACAGTGCTCCAAGTTGCTGCCACACAGATGGCTGAAGTGGAGACATTTCTGAGTGCAGCGAAAGGTAGCCACCCCTCATAGAATGACCCTTCACGGTCCGGTAAGGGTTTATTGCGCTTCTGATAACAGAACATAATGCACTTGACCAACCATCTGGAAAGCGACTGTTTCAAACAGGAGCACCGAACATCCGCTTGTGCATAGGAAACAAAGAGCTGGTCCGACTTTATGGTAGGCTTTGGTTTTGGTCAGATAATATCTGAGACATCTGTGCACATCTAGAATGTGCAACAGGGCTCCCCTGTTACCGTAATTTGGTATACACGGGCAGGTCTATATCCTGGTTGAATGTGACCACCGAGACCAGTTTGGGAAGAAACGAGGATTTGTTCTAAGGACACCCTGTCCTTGTGAAAACCAAATAGGATCCTTGCACATGAGTGCATGAAGCTCCAGAAACTCTTCTGTCAGAAGTAACAGCAGCTAAAAGGAGCCGCCTGCTAAGCGAGGAGACGAGCTCGCAATCAGGGCTGGTTCAAAGGAGGTAGAGTAAGCTGCTCTAAAACAAAGGGGAGATCCTAAGGTGGAACCGGTCTCTGATAGGAGGTCTCAGGTGCAGGATGCACACAAAAAGTGCATGAAGCCTCTAGCTGAGCTTAGAGCTATGACCTATCGGGTGAATGATACGCTGAAATGGCTTATTACAGGTGAACCATAATGGAAGAGTAGGCAAGGCCTGCCTTGTACAGAGTTAGAAGGTAGTCTAACACTGACCTCTGAACAATCCAATGGGGTCAATCCGCAGCTTGAGCCCAGATGCAAAATCTGCGCCACTTCATGGCGTAAGTGGAGGTTTTCTGGCTGCCGCCAGAATGTCTGCAACTTCCGAGAGCCCGTATCTCAGGACTGCTATGTCTTTAGGAGCTAGGCATGCAGGTTCAGCAACCGAAGATCCGGATAGACTAAGGAGCCTGCCCCGGGACAGAAGTTGATAGCTGAATGGCAGAGGCACCGGAGGTTCCTGGGTCAGCTAATGTAATAGAGAACCAAATCTGCCTGGGCCAAAGGCGCTACCAGAATCAGTGATGCTCCCTTGTCGAACTTCAGTAAAATGCTCTGGATCAAAGGGAAGGGTGGGAAAGCATAGAGGAATCTGCCCGTCCAGAGAGGGACAACACATCTCACCAGAAAACACCAGGCCCTGGATCTAGCGAGCAAAAACTGGGCAGTTTTGCGTTGGATGGGGATGCGAAAAGGTCTAATTCTGGTGTCCCCATCTGCAAACAGATCCTCTATGACTTCCTAAAGCAGTTCCCATTCCTGGACTCTGGCCTGTGATCGCTGAAACTGTCCGCGACTGTGTTGTCCACTCCAGGAACGTGCACTGCAATAATATCTGTGCCGTGTTGCAGTACCCAATGCCAAACCCTTTGAGCCTCCCTGCAAAGGGGTAGGAATGAGTGCCTCCTTATTTGTTGAGATAGCACATCACCGCAGTATTGTCTGTTTGAATCAAAAGAGTACTCGTGGAATGTCCGTCTGGAATGCTTGTAGGGCATGAGGAAGGCTCTCATCTCTAGAATATTTATGTGCAGATGGAACTCTAGAGACGACCATGAACCTTGAGTTCTGACCCCGTTGAGTTGGCGCCCCCATCCGGATCCAGAGGTGCCCGTGGAAAGTGTCACTAAAGGAGGTGGCGCATGAAGGGACCTTTTGAGAGATGGTCCGGGCGAGCCACCATTGCCAGTCTCGGATGACGGCATTCGTGATCTGGACTGGATGCTGCATATGAACTTGCTTCTGGTCCCATTGAGCCCGCAACATCCATTGGGTAACCCGGATATGGAGTTGGGCTAGGAAAACCGTCGCAATGGCAGCCGCCATATGTCTGAGTAGGAAAGAATGGTCCGTGGGCACCGTTGTCTTCATCATTGTGTCCCATATGAGGGATCTGATGTGTTCCGCCCTGTCTGAAGGAAGAAATGTTTCCCTTGAGTGGTGTCCAGAACTGCTCCAATAAATTGCAGAGTCTGAGACGGACAAGGTGTAACTTCTCCTGGTTGATGATGATGCCCAATGATTAGAAAAGAGAACAGGCATCCTGAATCGCAGACATCAGGGCCTCCCAAGAGGGTGCCATGAGGAGCCAGTCGTCTAGATACGGAAAAACATAGTGGCCCTGCCTCCTAAGAGTTGCTGCCATGACTGCCATGCACTTCAGAACACCTGAGGTGCGAAGACAGTATGAACGGGAGGGTTTAGAACTGGTAGTGGCATCCCAGAAAACTCGAAGCACAGAAACCTTTGATGCGCTCAGCGATCGGGAGATGTAGGTAAGGCCCTGCATGTCCAGCGCGCTAGCCATGCAACTTCTTTGAGCATGGGGATGAGACCTGGTAGGGTCACCATGCGGAAACGTTGTATAGCACAAACGTGTTGAGATCGCTGAGATTTGAGATTGGGCACAAGTCCTCTGTTTTCTTTGGGACCAGGAAGAAATGGAATAATAACCTTTACCTTTCTGGTCTGGTGGAACGTACTCTATGGCCTCCTTGTCCAGAAGGGCCAAGATCTCCTGCTGGATGAGCAGAGCATGCTGACCCGAGTAACAGGAGAGCAGGGGAGGTCTGGACGGTGGTGGCGAGGAACTCTATAGAGTGTCCTCGCTGTACCAACTGTAACACCCACCAGTTGGAGGTGATCCTCTGCCATCCCAGAAGGTAATGAGAGATGCACTCCGACCTTTATCCTTTGATCCAGAGGAGGCGAGGGCTGGGAAGGAGTCATACTGTGGTGGCATTGGGTCCCGTGGGCTGGGCTGCCTTGGGATGCTTTGAGCCCTGGCCCATGGGGTATCTGGCTTGACCTTTGCGACCAAAATTGCCTCCGGGGTTGCTGGCCGAACGTGGCTGTTGCCGTTGTTGCTCGTCGCTGGAACGGTTCTGGTTCCCTGAAAGGAACCAGATTTGGGCCTGTACAGTCCGAACTGCCTTCCCAGCATCCTGTAGTTTGGTGATGACCTGTTCAGATTCCTCACCGAATAGGATATTCTTCTGAACGTCCGGGTGAAACTGGAGACTTTCAACCAAGAGTGTCTCCGAAGACAAACGCCAGTAGCTGCCTCTGGCGCAGAGTCCGCTGAATCATAAGCGGCTCGGAGAACCTGGGTCCCTACATCCGACCCAGTATGAAGGAGGTTGAGCAGCTTCTCCTTTTTCGCCATCCGGAAAGTCCTTCAAAGGTCTTGGCCCTGCTCCCAGAGGGAGCTTTGAAATTGCACCATGTCGTGAGATAATTCAAAGACCTTATCGAGCATGTAGCAGCCGATACATGCGTCTTCCCATAGAATCTAATTGCTTACATTCTTGGTCCGGAGGCTGGGTACTCAAGTGTTGCGGTCGATGAGACCAATCATGAGACGCCGTAATGACCAGCGAGTCTGCCAGGGTTGCTGTGCCAGATACAGGTCCTCCATAGGAGCTCTGTAGAGGCGGTCAGCCTTCTTTGGAACAGGCGGCATCGAAAAGTGACGCCTCAAGCTACTCTGGTGATGCCCGTGAAGGTGTCCACTAGAGGTGGGACCACCACAGGCTTTGGGTCCTTCTGCTGAAGGTAACGGGCAAGGCGTTGTCTCTCGGGGTTCAAGTCTTCAGTCTCCCATCCCATATTCTCCTGGATGTGCCTCATGATTTCGGAGAGATCATCCGGTGGTGACCTTGGCTGGTCTCGTGGGTCTGGTGATGGGGGACTATAGGGGATAGAGACCTGGAGGTATCGGATGTATCTGGTCTGGAGTCATCCCGGTGGGTGTCGGCTGTCCTGGGTCATTTAGGGCTCGGAGACCCAGAGGGAGACAGTGATGGGCGCTTTTTTCTCTCTAGATCTGCCCCTAGGAGGTGGAGTGGACTCCTGAGGGGTCGGGGGTCTTGAGCCTCACCCTCCCAAGGAGGGGGGTGTAGGTGGTGGAGGTGGAAGAGGCTTACTGGGGACCACTTCCTTTCTGATGGTCTCCCACCAGAAGGTGAACAATTCTTTCACCTCCTGAATGTTTATGCCCAATAGACGGGCCCGGCGCCGGTGTGGGTCTGTCGCTGGGGTCGGGTGTCGGGTCCTGGGGAACCACGGATCCATCAATGGCTCCCGGGCGAGCCAGTGTCCTCCGTGCTGCTCGTCTGGTCGTCCGGCAGCACGGCAGCCTCCTCTCCTGAGGACTCCTGATGTCCGTGTCACCTGGCGCTGGTACAACTGCTGTCGGGTCGGAGTCTGTTTTTCAGTGTGTCAGGTCAGGCACCTTTTTATTCTGTGATGTCCGCTTAATAGGCGCCAGATCCTTGGTCTTCCTTTCTGGGGCCTTGGGAGGCTGGGAGACGAACCTGAGGTTGGTGTCCTGATGTCGGCCTGATGCACCGCTAGATTTTGAGGAAGACTTCTTTATGTTTTTCTGAAGAGTCAGGCCTGGAAGAAGAGTTGGGTACCGTGGGTCTTAAGCAGGAGCAAGGAGGCTGAAGAACCCCTGAAGACCTTACCTTAACTGAGGGAGGTTGGGAGGGGCCGGGAAGGAGAACGGTTGGACTGCATAGAGCTGGAGCTGGCCCTGGATTCAGAGGCCCTGCTGGGGATCCCAACCTACCAGAGTCCCGTACTTGTCCCGTGCTTCCCGGTCTTATGGGAAGAATCCCTTTGGAAGAAGGTCTTTATTCCATTTTGTGAAGTTTCTCTTCAAGAAGGAACCCCTGAAGGGCCTTTTGGTGGCGGATCCTGGTCCTGCTATTAAATTATTGGCAGATGGTGCAGGCCTGGGTGTCGTGTTCCGGCCCAGGCACCTCACACAAGCCGAATGATGGTCAGTGAAGGGATCTGCTTGCTGCAGGTGCACTTTGAGGGGTGTCCTTCGAGAGAAGGAATTGCAGAAGTAGACATAGATTTGTTTTGTAAAGATTTTGGCGTGTCGTATCGTTGATGCAGGCATCCGTGTGGTCGATGCTGGCGAGTCGACGGTGGGGAAAAACTGGGATGCTGGGGACCGCCCCTTTATGTGATGCCTGATGTTGGGGCAGTCCCCTGCTGGATACTGCTAGCTAGAATTTTTCCGTGGGGTCCTGGCGCCTGCCGCTTCAGTCCTAATGGTGTAACCTGCTGCAAGAGCTGTTTCTCGAAGTAAGATCGCGTCCTGCAGATCCAGTGAACAGAACCACGTTTCGCTCCAAGGATGGTGTGATCTGGGACAGAGTCACCATCCGTGAAGGTGCGTGACCTGAAATATTGATTTAGGTAATGCAGATCTAGAATGGGGTGCCAGCCCCACGCCTGCTTGGGCACCAGGAAGTACCTGGAGACAAAGCCTGGGTCTGCTGGAGGATCTGCCACTAGAGCTACTGCCTCCTTGAGGAAAGAGCTGAGCGGCGTCGTCTCTGAAAGCCAACAGTCTGAGCAGCTACTGATTCCTCCTGAGGGCTTGGCTTACGGAGGGCACTGCTCGAATTCCAGAGGCAGTCTCCTAACTGACCACTTCCAGAACCTACAGTATCTGTCTGTGGTGACAACAGACCAGGCTGAAAGAAAGTGGCGGAGCCGGACCCCATGGGAGGACCCAGAGCTGGCGTGATGGGAGGCGGGATGGCAGCCCCCGCCCATCACTAAGCAGGTTTGGAGGAGGAGAATCCAGGAACTGAACCTTGTCCTCCTTTATGGGCCTGTTGGGGACCATGCTTGGTCTGAGGGTGCCAAGCTTCAGCCTGCTGCTGTTCACCTTGAAAGAAGGACTGCAGAGTCTCAGGGCAGAATGCCAAAAGGTTTTTCTTTTTCTCTGCTGGCTCTTGCCCAAAGAACTCTTTAGCAGAGGTAGCGCCCAAGGTGGCACTGGACTGCTCAATGCGTTGAAGGTGACCAGCCACTCCTGGCCGAACAAGTCGGTCCCAAGGAAGGCACATCAGGTAATTTATGCTGGGTATCCGTTGGAAAGGAGGAAAGCCTCAGCCAAGCCCTGCCACGAGAGGCACCTGCGGCAGCCATCGAGCAGGCACAAGAATCCCAATATCTATGGCTGTCTGGAGCTGCTGTTTGACAACAGCTCAGCCTAATCCCAGACCTGCTTGACTGTGATCTGCATGTCCGGTGAGATGCTGGAGGACCTTGTCCAACGACCCCAGAAGGACGGAGAGAAATGCGCCGTGAAGACTGCCAAACTTGCCTGATGAAGGCCCAAGGAGGAAGCCGTATAGACCTTCCTGGCTGAATGGTCCAATAGCTTGGACTCTTTATCAGGAGGCCAGTCAGTGTCGGCAGAGCTGCCAGTACACCTGAACACAGAGACAGTCACCAGGCTCTTGGCTGAAGGGTGCTCTGTTAACCCTGCAAGGGACACCATGGGCACCACGTACTTGCAGGCCATTCGGCAGATGGAGCTGGACAAGAGGCAGGACACTGCCAAAGTTCTAAGGCCGTCCAACAATGGTCATGGTCACAGGAAAGTCCTTCGTTGAGGTATCACCCTCTCTTGAGGATGTCGGTGAGAGGGTATCCGCCTTTTCTGGATAGGCTCAAGGGGCATCCCCTGTAGATTCAGAGATGAGGGAAAAATCCCTGACATGACGAGGACCTTCCTCAGTCTCTAAGCCTATGGTTGGTTCATCATCACCTGGATGAGAATGCAAGCCGTGACGCCTGAATCCAAGAATCCAGATAAAACAGCTACCGCCCATGTCACCTTCGACTTGCAAGGTCTGGGGTGACCGTGACTGACAATCGCTGGGGAAGCCCGGTGTCCAGTCTGTCTTCCTTGGAAGGAGCCCCTCCCACAGGCTGCTTGGGCGGTGGTTCGCCACAATAGGTGGAGAGACTGTTATGGGACAAACACTTGGTCTTGCCAGCTCTGGCGGGCAGGGAACCGATTTGGTCGGCTCCAAAGGAGTTGGCTTCAGCCTGGGAGGTGAAAGCCAAGTGTAACCCCTGCAAATGGGGGTTCCCAAAAGACTTCAGGAGCTTGCTTGAATGCTCCAAGCCTGAATGGTGTTTGGCATTTAAGCCATTTACCAGTGAGTGTTTTTAGAGCCTCTGGTACTGTCTCTTTAAGAGCTGTCTGCTTGCAGACATAATTAGTTTGTATGGGGGACTGTGTGCTTCTCTGAGTACCACTCGAGCTGCTGCCAATTCACTTCATTTTGCAGTCACTAGGAGTGCAAAGGAACCTATCTGAAAGATGTAACTGTTTGCCAGAAATTATTTAGAGTAATAATGAAATTACAGTTTGTCTAACCTGCTTTCTTTGCAGTCAGAACTGTGTCTGCTAGTTCCCCATTCTAGTTTTGAACTGCTGAACTGGACCAATCAGTGTGGGGTAAGCTAGCTCTAAAATGGTGCCTTGGACGATCAGAACTTGACTCATAATCTGAGCCAGCCACAAGAGGATTGTATGGGCAGTGACTCTGGGAGATGTAGTTTAGACTTCAGCACCTTTTGGACCAACAGCAGCAGTCTATTGTGAGTGACAGCCAATCCAGTCAAGAACTGGGAGGAACTCAAAGGAAGTGCCCGGTTTTGTCGGTTGGAGTTTCAGTTGAGCTTTGGCAGTGAAGAAGGAAGGAGCCCTGTGCTTTTTCAGTGTGCAGTTTTAGTCAAAGCATGTATAGGCCCAGAGTTCGGTCTGCAGCTTGTTAGGACTGAATCCGTCCTGTGAAAAGAATCAAAGGATCTCTGAAGAGTAGAAACCAGGCTCACCCTGTAGAAGACTGGAGGAATTGCTGAAAATTGCACTTGGTCTGTCAGGAACTGAATCTGCTGTGTGTTCTCCCGGTATTGTGCAGTAATTAATCGGATACAGATGCAGCCTGCCTGGTATAGTGCTTTTTATATAAATGTGAAGAGGTTTGTGTACTCAAGTGAGCCCTGCTGACATTGAAGGACCCTATCTTATTTGGAGGTCGTGAGTACTAATTCAGGGTCGCTCCCTGTTGAATTGCCACATTAAATCAAATGGAATTACTGTACTGCTGACTGTTTAATTCTCCTTTTCTCTGTGTTGAAAGGGCCCTACCAGCTGCCACGGTTTGGACTAGCCACTAGGGCTTGGGTACCCAGGGACAGTAACTGATAGGGATAGGCCTGTGCACAGAGCCATAGGTAGATTATTAGAGTGATAAGCTAATTAACCTGATTTCCCTCTGTCCTGTTATATCCCTAAATAAATCAGAGCTGCTTGTTTCAGCAAAGTTATACTGCCTGAGGTATTTGTCTATGTTAAAGTACTGTACTGTGATTGTTGCACTGTATCTCATTTCACAGGAGGTCCCAGTGCCGAACCAGACCTGGGGTAAGTGTATACTGTGAAGGTAATTCTGATATATTGTGTGGGCCACTAGTGGGAAGAAAGGGGTTGCAGTGTCCCAGAGGGCTGTGACCAAGTTAGTTTAACTATTGCAAACCCTGACCTCTGGGTGGAGGCACCCGCCATTGGATCCAGGCCCTCAACCTGTTAGTGGCAAATCAGGCAGGGTAGTAGCCCCTGGGATAGCGCCATCTGGGGTTACACAAGTAATGGCCAGGGAGGAAGCCATGGTAGGCTTATGCCCAGACAGAATCAGCTGCTGCCACATGAGGTCCTCATAGTGCGGAGTTTCCGCGGATCCTCTCCTCATCCGAGGAGGACAAGGACAGCCGATGGTGTCTCCTCTTCTTACAGCGCCGCTCTCTTCCTCGGCCTGTCGGACGAGGGGTCCTAGACCGACCAAGATCAGGCAGGCTGACTCGATGGTCAGGAGACACCTGCAGGGCCAGTGACTTCCAGAGTCTGGGACTGCATCCTCGATGGGGACTCCAGCAGGCTGGGTCTCCTCATTGGGGAAAACAAGGACTGGAGTCCTCTTTAAAGAGTCGCTGACGGGAGTCAGTGATAGGGATCGATTGGGTTGATAACTAGTTCGACCTCGCTGACCACGTCCTCGGTCGGCTGGCCCAACAGGAGGCCCAGAAGCCAGCGACAGAAGAAGCGATCTCGTCGAAGTCGAGACCGCGGCTCCTGGGACTGAGACCTCTCTCAGTCCCAAGAGTGCCTCATCGAGACAAAGACTTGCTCGGATCCTTATCCCGATTACGGGATCAAGAAGAGTAAGGGCTCGCAGGCGCCCCCTGGTGGGAAGACACTGGCACAATTTTCTGAAGGGACCCGAGAAGGTGAGCCCAGGCTGAGCGGAACAAAGAAGCTCCGGAAGAGCTCGCAGCAAGACGCTTCTTCCTCGAATGTGCATACGCGCTCCATTTGCTCAGCGGATCCCCGCAGCCATGGAAACCGCCCCACCTAGCCTCATTAGATTTCACTGGAGGATTCTCTTCTCCGGTCTCCCCAGTTGCAAGCATGCAAGATGGTCGTCCAGGACTATGGGATGGAAGGCCAAGCAGAAACTGCAGGACGAGGTGTCATGGCCAACACTGAGGCAGTAGACACATGCGGAGTGGGATCGGCACGCAACATCTTTTGGCCACAGGAGCACCAGCGAAACTGGGGAAGATTTTTCTTCCATAATCAAAGATGTGAAAAGGCGATCGCTAATTCGAAAGATACGTAAGTTTTGGCAAAACTGAAGGTTTGAAAGCCAGGGCCTACAAAATGCGTGAGCATAAGGGAGGCAACTTGAATCCTCCAGCAGAAAGGAAGATCTGGCGTCCATGGAGCAGAGCCGAGGTTATACCACCCAGGTGGGTGGGAGGAGCCAGCTTGAAGACTTCTGGTGATCCTTAACAGGGAAAGGGACATGCCAAAGAGTGTGGATGAACAACATATCCACGCTCCTAGAACTGGTCTTCCTTAGCACTGATGCTGACGTAGTATTGGCAGCAGGCAGCAAACCTAGGGTCTACTTCAGAAGAGAAAACAATATAAAGGATCAACTGGTCCTTAGCAGATTAAGAACAGAACAGAAAATAGGACAGAGTTGCTTCTCTAACAATCCACATGGTTTCTTTAAGTGTACCAAATGTAACATCTGTAAATATGCTAGTCCTGGGAAAAGATTTAAACATTCGATAGAGATGATATCATAGTTGATGTGAGGGAATGCATCATGTGTGACACATCCTTTGTTGTCTACAGATTATGGTGCCAACTGGCAGATGCTGGGTGGCAGCACATCAGGGGCATCCACTTGGGAATGGCTGGCATTCAGGGATCAGACTTTCATAAAGATTTTCTTCCTTTTGGTTTCCTCCCATCACCTGCTGTGAGTGCAGATTTCTGTGTGGCCTCATACATGTATAGCATGTCCATGCAGCAGAGCAAGCTCCTGGCCCAGCTGCAGGAGTCGCTGTGGTGGTGGTTGGGTGGGGCCAGCAGCCAGCTGTATGCAGCAGATTTTCACCACTTTGCAGATCTCTTCATTGAACATGTTTTTTGGGGAGGATAACATACACCAACTAGACCCTGTCTCCTGGGTCTACCACCCACTACCTACCACCAACAGCTTCTGCTCCATGGCAGGGGCTAATGTAAACTGGTGTAGGTAAGGCATACTGTAAGGCCCTTAAAATGAAGGATACAAGAGTATGTCAGGTAGCAGGTTAAATAATGACCAGGACAACTGGATAGTAGAGAGAAAATGCTAAGGCAGAGAGTGTAGAAGGGATCCTAAGTTCCCAGTAGGAGAGCAGTGCTCTCAGTAGAGTTGGCTTTGCTCAAACTCCAGGGCAATTTACCCACGCAGATTACAAGACTTCCAAAGAAGCCAAGGCTCAGAACTCCCATGTAAACAATACAAAAGTATGGGATGAATTTTCTTGAGAAAAGTTCCACTTCCCAGAAAAACACAGGATTCCTAGTAGAGCTATGAGCCCTGAAACTGTGTTGCCTGTGAAGGTTCTCCTGCTGCAGATTAGATGAAATGCAGGGATCAGAAACTCCAGAGATCCCATATAACCAATGCAAAATACAGGATGAAATTTACTAAGAAGTCCCATTTCCCTGAAGCACAGTAAACAGAAGAGCCAGGGCCTATGAAATGTGATACTAGTCAAGGATTTCGAACTAAGGAAGAGACACTAGGAAGTTGAAAGCAAACAAAGTAATCACGACGTGGGGAAAAAAAACAGTTTGGGAGGAGAAAATCCTGTTAGAAGGGCAGAGACCAACTGAGAGAACAGGCTACTCACCTGTAACAGTAGTTCTAGCAGTGGTATATGTTGTTCATCCACACTGGTTGGCATGTCCCTTTCCCTTTAATTCTTGCTGGAAGGTCTCAAAAGCTGGCTCCTCCCACCCACCCAGGTGGTATACCCCATGGCTTCGCCTCTTGATGCCGATCTTCCTTTCCACTAGAAAATTCCAGTTCCCTCCTTATCGTTCCCGCCTAGAATCAAAAATATCCTACAATTGTCTTATCACATCTTCCCTTTCCTACTAAAAAGTTCCCTGGAGAGAGAGAGAGAGAGAGAGAGAGAGTGTGTGAGAGTGCAAGAGAAAGAAAATGTAGTCGGGTTGGCTAGACTGGTAGAAAGGAGACTTGCTGCAAGAGAAAGGGAGAGTTGCACCAGGTGTAGGAGTCTGGGCTGCTACTTCAACATATTTCTCCTGGTCCTTTCCTACTCCTGCCCTCCAACAGTATGTCCCTTTTCCATTTTAAAACAGGAGAAGGGCAGGAAAGGATTCTCTGACAGCAAACAAGCTAAAGACTACTGTGGCGGGGGCAAAAAACTTTCTTTTATTTTTTAACACAAAGAGGTGACAGAGACTGGATCAGATAGAAAATATAAGGAACAGATTTTTGCAGCTTACCAAGGAGCTAAAATAGCCCTCAAACGTGTTTTTCCCCTTTGTGCCACACTCTTTTTGTTAATACTAGTGCGCCTGCCTACCAGCAGAGGCAGAAGGGACAGAACAAGACAGAAAGAAAGAGAGGAAAGCTGTCCAGATGCCTGGCCACTGAAGGGATGGTGGCGGGCTGCAGTAATGAATGGTGAAGATATTCTGGAAGATCAAAATTATGGTGAGTACATAATTTTCATATCTTCCTCTGAAACCCGGACATCACAGAATTCAGAAAATAACAGAAACCAGCAAAAACAGAGCCTGGCCATAAAAGGATACAGAAGAGAAGTGGTGTCAGAAAAAGGTGAAAGAAGAGGTTATGTTGTCGAGTTGGCAGCGACAAACTGAACTGCGAACTGAAAAATGGCGAATGCTTCCACGGATTTGTGACCTTGATGCTGGGAAGAACAGAACTGAGAAGAGCAGCGGTCAGCATCAGTTACCAGCCAGCCCACAAGCACCACATCACGCGTCCGCCTTGTGGGTGTCAGTAATCCCCAACATTGGTTCCTGAACTCAAGAATTTTAAAGCTACACACTCCTGTGGGGCGGTCCTAGCACCTCCGGCACAGACCCATGAAGTAACAAATGGTCACGATCTAATCATTTTCTGTTTGTGTTTCTCAGGTTACTTCTACCCGTTTCTTCTTAACATGATGGAGCCATTCCCACACTAGCTCTGCTTTCCCTTTGGCTTTTCTTCCCCATCCTCCCACCTGCCCTGCTATACTTCTCGATCTTTCATTCACTGGCATTTTATCATTCCTTTTCATTTCTCTGTTTTTGTTTCCATTTTTCCAAATTATTTTTCTTTCCTCATGTAACCCCCTTTCATGTTCTCCTCTCTGTGTATTTCCGGGTGACTTGGCATGGACCAACAGATATTAAAGGTGATCATTTGAAATTTGCCATCTACTCTTTTTCTTTTTGTCTTTCATTCTTAAAACAGGCTTCTCATGATAGATAATCACAGCATTTGCATAAGTGCTTTGCCTGTCTTGCACATGGGTCATGGAACTGATTAAATAAGCCATGGTGCTACTCAATTAAGCATCGAGACATCTTTGATATATTGTATTTTATGCAAAGACATGCTTTAAGCACTATACAAAAGTGTTGTTTTAAACCATTTGTCACTTTTTATGTATGTATTTGGCAATTTAGTATGTGCTTGGGGGCATGCATTTCTATTTGAGATGCTATGCATATTAATGAGCCCATGCATAAACTGTAACTGTACTCCTGTGAGACCATGCCCCTGAGGAAGAATCTACAGACAAAGCGCTGGGCAAGTGTGGTCGGTAATATTGGCCTACTTGCACTTGTGGTCGTTATTTTTGTAATAAACGGACACTGCTTCACAGTATCCCACAAGTGAACAGTATGTTCTTTACTTTTACTCTACTGGAGTGTGCAAAGTCTTTTGTTTAGTGTGTTCAGTGTGCCCAGGGCACATGCTGCATATAGCAACTGATAGAGATATCCCACAGAGGGATATACCCAAGCAGGGAGAAGGAGGACAAGAAAAAGAAGAGTGGAGGAAGGGGCTGCCTTCCTCAGCACCAAAAACCAAAATCTTTGGGGCTGATGTGTGAGGGCCACTAAGGACCCTCATCCTTTTTTTTTTTGGTGACAGTGGACACCAGGGTGCCCGATCTTTTAAGTTTTTTTGTCATAAAGAAAACAAAACAAACCTACAAGGCACGACAAAGGAAATGCCCAACTAGGAATATGTGGTGCTACCAGCACCACAGTGTAAGCAGTCCACAGCCCCTGACTCTGACTAAGTGGGAGGTGGGAGGGTGTGAATCAACAGCAAAGATATTCTGAAAAATCAAAATTACAGGCACGCAATTTCCATATCTTCCTAGATTCAATCTTCACCACTGATTCACATTTATGGGTCAGAGTACCAAGCTTCCCTTTGTGTTAGGGGAGCTAGCTAAATACAGGTTACTCACCTGTAACAGGAGTTCTAGGAATGGTGTATGTTGTTCATCCACACTATCTGGCAGGTTCCTTGCCGCTTTAAATCTTGCGGAAGGTCTTCAAGCTGGCTCCTCCCACCCACCGGGTGGTAAAACTCGGCTCCGCCCCATGCGCCAGATCTAGCCGCTGGAAGCCAGGTTGTGCGTTGAAGCCGGGAGGTCGGGTGGGTGGTGTGGATGAACAACACTATATCCTAGAACTCCTGTTCAGGTGAGCTAACCTGTATTTCTAGGGACATGGATATGTTGTTCATCCACACTATCTGGCAGACTCCTAGCAGTTCTCTGGGAGGAGGGAGGCAAGCGCACACCCCTACTTAGGGAATAAAGACTGGAGAACCGAGGCCTCAAACAGCATCCCGCGTGACCCAAGGCCCATGGTAGGGGTAAACGGGTATGCCGACTTCCAGGTAGGAGCCCTGCAGATATCCTGATAGGGACATCCCTGAAGCAGCCACCGATGCAGCGGAAGGGCAGGTAAAATGAGCACTTATCCTCTGGGAGGCTCCATGCCCGCACACCTATAGCGGAGATCTATGCAGAAGGTGACCCACCCGCTCATCGTCCGGCAACAGATCTGCCAGGTGCGGCTTCAGCGTAGATGACAAACAGCTGGCGAACCTCTCCGAACTTCAGCCCTCGTGCTCCTGAGAAGGTGACATCAACTAGGGTCCAAATGGACTTATGCGCGCCTCCGAGGTGTGAATGGGATTGAACCCCAGCAGAGTCAACACCGGTTAGGCTGGACGCCCGACACCACCCTCCGAAGGAATCTCGGGTGGGGCACAAGACAACCTTGTCCCTGTGGAAGACCAGATAGGAGACTCGGGAAGCACCTGGAGCTCTCCCATCCTTCTGGTTGACGTGGTAGCCACCGAGAAGGTGTTCTTCCACAACAGGTGGGAGAATCGCACCTGTGCATTGGTTCGAATGGCTTGCCCGTGAGCTAAGCCCATACCAGCAGAAGATCCCACAGAGGTGGAGATTCTCTACCCGGAGGGAAGCGTGATCGAGGCGCTGGAAAAGTGCCAGACCACCTTTCCTGCGCCACCGACTGCCTTCCGCCCACGCCGGAGAACAGGGTGGCTGCCAGGAGCACCTTAAGGGTCGCCGAATCAAGCCCTTGCTAAAGAAGAAGAAGAAGAAGAAGAACGGACACAGGTAGTCCGGAATGCTCACCGAGGAAAAGGAGAAGGACCAGGCCTTATCCTAACACCAAATGGAGAACTCTTCCATTTGAAGGCGAGCATATCTGGTCGACTCCTGGCGGACGCCTCAACAACGCCGAGGACCTCACCGGAAGACCCAAGGCCTGGCCACTAGCCACACAGGAACCAGGCCACCAGGTGCAGGATTGAAGGGTCGGGATGGAATACCTTCCCTGATAACAAAGATCAGGTCCGGGGCGGGCTGGAAGCCACCTCGGGAGCCTGGGGCTGAGACTGAGGAAAGCTGGATACCAGAGCTGGCGGAACCAGTCTGGGGCTACCAGAATCACCCGCCTAGTCCTCCTCGCCTTGCCTGTGAGTCAAGGGAAATGGGGAAAGGCGAAGAGACCGTCCAAGGCCTCAAGGCATCCTTACAGCGAGCCCTGCTGAGGGGTGGCATGAAACAGTCTCGGCTCAGATTCTCCCTGGAGGGAAAAAGGTTCGCCCGAGGCATGACCCAGTGGGAGAAAGATCTTGTGCTACCTCCGGCGGGGGAGACCATGTGGGCGCAGCCCTTATCCGGCTTAGGGCATCGGCCAGGGTGTTGGAGGGCTCCTGCCATCGAAATGGCTAGGAAACCGCCTCCAGGCTGCGCACGAGACCAAATGTGGAGAACCTCTTACGCAGTGGCAAGGTGCATCCGCCCCGGCGGGTTAGGTAGCACATAGTCGTGGTATTGTCTGCCTGACCTGAACCACTTGACCCCGCACAAATGGAGCGAAAACAGTGCGAGCTAAGCGGACCGCATGAAGCTCCAGCAGGTTGAAATAGCATGGGACTCCCGAGGGACCAGAGGCAGTGCACTCTAAGCTCCCCTTGATGGGCACCCCACCCATCAGAGGCGCATCGGTCGAAGACCGTCGACTCAGGGCAGACAAACGGGATGCCCTCCTGCAGATGTGCTGGAACGGTCCGCCATAGGAGAGCGCCCACGCCCCTGGTTACTGTCACGGGCTGGTCCAAAGGATCGCAGCTGCGACCGCTGGCTGGCCAGCCCCATTAAAGGGGACATGTGTACCAACAGGCCCAATCAGACCACGCTGGTGCAGGCCGCCACGAGGCCCAGCAGGCGCAGGAAGTCCCGGCAGGGCGATTGCCCAATCAGAGATGATTAGGTAAAGGAGGAAGAACCTCGGCCCTGTCCGCCGGAGCTGAGCTCTGGCTCAAGAGTCGAGCTCTGTCCCGACTGAAAGGATCACCCTTTGGCACAAGTTCCGACTTGGCCTGCTAGAGAGGAGACGGGTCTGAGAGCAACCTAGAGGGTCCGAACTCGGACCGCTTCACCTCCGCCTGGAGGGGTTGCAGTCAGCCGCCATCCAGGTAGAGTACACCCGGACCCTTGGCGCTGCAGGAATGCTGCTGGGAAGAGGCCGAGGTATGTGCCCTGGAACTCGTGAGATCCCCCACTCTTGAGGCGGAGGAGTCTCAAAGAAGGACGGATCAATGTGAAGAATACGCTCTGGAGGTTCAGGAACAGAGCCACACGCCTGCTCCGAGGATGGGGTATCTGAGTCAGAGTGACCATCCAGAAGGTCCGAGACCTTAAGCAGTTGTTCAGGTTGTGCGGGAATGAGGATGGGGCGCCAGCCCCCATCCGCTTGGGGACCAGGAAAACCTGGACACAAACCCCAGGTCTGGAGAAGGATCCGCACCTTCCTGTTCACCCTTTCTTGGAGAGCAGGGTAGTGTTGGCTCGGCGGCCGACAGCCGAGGCAGTGGACCCTGTGGACCCCGGAGGCGACGGCTCGAAGGGGTGAGACCTGCTCGAACTCCAGAGGCAGGCCCTTTCCTAGCACCTCCAACACCCAGCGGTCCGTGGTGATAGCGGACCAGGCAGAGGAAGTGGCGGAGCTGTCCCCAATGGGGGACTCGGTAGGGGACGAGGCTGGGGCGGTGCCCCTCAGCCCGCCACTGAGCAGGCTTGGAGGAGGGATTGGCCAAGGGAGCTCCTGAGCCTTTACCTCCTTGCTTCCCTGAGAGGAAGCCGCTGGCTTGGGGTCAGGATGCCAAGCGCAGCCTGCCGGCCCCTCATGCTGGTGTTGATGGGCCGGTCGTGCCGCAGGGGCCGGGCGACGGCGCCACGCAGTTGCTGCCGTGGCCCCTGTCCCTCTGGGCAGGTGACCGAGTCCAGAGTGGCACTGGACTTCGGTCCCCTGGGGTGTCCCTCCACTCCAGGGCCAAAGAGGTCAGTCCCAAGAAGGGGATGTCCGCCAACTTGTGCTGGGTATCCGTCGAGAAGGTGGATATCCTCAGCCACACCCTACAGGCACATGGCCACCGACCGCCTCTGACCTGGCACAGGAATCACCTATGTCCAGAGCAGTCGAAGCTGCTTGCTTCGCCACCGCCCTACCCTGGTCCCGCACTCCGCTGGACCGTGGGTTCAGGCTGCCGGGAGATGAGGGAGCACTCATCCAGGGAGCCCAAGAGGGCATGGGAGAAATGTGCCATCAGTGCGGCCGAGCTGGCCTGTCAGAGGCCTAGGGAGGACGCGCGTGAAACCTTGCACCCGATATAGTACATCTTTGGACTTTGTCGGGGGCCTATCCACATCCTGAGTGTTCACTGAACGCTGGAAGACGTTATCGGTAACTAACCCTCAGCGGAGGGGTGTCTGAAAACCGGGCAAAGAACCGATAGGGACAGCATACTTCCTGGCCATCCTGGCCGAGGGCACAGAACAGGAAGTAGACCACTGCCAAGCTCCAAGGCTGGGCCGACAGTGGCCTCAGCCACGGGAAGGCCTCAGAGGGTGAACCCCTCGGTCTAGGATCTCCTCGTCAGGGATAATCTTGGCGTAATAATTGACCACCACTTGACGCTTAAATCTCAGGTGTCAGCGGTGGTCAAAACGCCCTTTTCCATCTGAGTAACATCGCCAGGGTGAAGCACCTGGTTCCTCCAGAGGATCTTCCAACGTTGATCCACGCTTTGTTACCTCCGCCTTGACTATTGCAACTCCCTGTACCTAGGACTATCGGGGTTGAACTGCCGCCTGCAGCTAGTGCAGAATGCAACGGCAGGTTATTGACTGGATCTTCCAGATCCAGCCATATAATGCCTGTGCTCCGCGGACTGCACTGGCTGCCAGTGTTTTGGCGAATCACCTTCAAGGTCGGTCTGCTGACCTATAAAGCCCTACCGACCAGGGACCTACTTACTTGAAAGAGCTCCTTTGCCCCTACTGTCCTTCCCGCCCCCGATCCACTGACGGTGAATTGCTAGAGATTCCCAGGGTTCGCTTGAAAACTTCAGGGCTAGATCATTTAGTTTTATGGCCCCGACCCTGTGGAATTCTCTACCTCGTCAGTGCAGAATAGCCCGACTGTCCTAAGCTTTAAAGGAGCTCTGAAGACCCACCTTTTAGTATAGCTTTTAATGATTTATAATAGTTTTAAATCTGGTTTATTTATTGTTTTATGAACTGTACAGGCGCTTTGGTTTGAGAAAAGCGCCTTTAAAATAAAGTTTTGATTGATTGATTGATAATAGGCCCGTTGGACACGGGTTGAGCTGCACTCGGTGAACTCCAAGATGAGCCTAAACAGACCCAGGAATGGCGATGGGCTGTCATCCAAAGACCAGTCCAGGGAGGACTCCGGGCCTCCCACCTGGGGAACACGGAGGAGTCATCGTCGGACTCGAAAGGGTCTGCAAAGAGCTGCCTCAGGCCTGAGCCACTCTTCACCCGCTGAGGGCAGGCGGGAGTGAGGGTGACCGACAACCTGCAGGACAGGCCGTGACCCGACCAAGGTTCCACCACAATCGGTAAGGCAGCAAGATTTGGTCGAACAACCGCCCAGAAGTGGGCACCTCGACTGCAGCGAGCGGTTGCATCGGCCGTTCAGGCGGCAGCTGCTTGATAGACGGGAATGAATCGAGTCGATTCCCGGACAACTGCAACTGCCGCCACATAAACTCCTCAGTACGTTGGCGCCATCTGCGTCGAAGCCTCTCCTCATCCGAGGAGGATGGTGTTACCATAACTTCGGTGCCCGACGAGACCGCCCGAGAAGTGGCAGGCGGCTGACCGAGAAGAGGACCAAGACCGAGACCCAGATCCTCGGCAAAACCGAGGGTGGGTCTGGGAAGGCGAGGGACACCCGCTCTTCCCTCGGCCCGACAGAATGACCGAGGACTGCCGCCCAGGCGCAGGCAGAACCTCGGCCTCCACCGTGGAAACCAGCGAAGGGTTGACAGCTCTGCAGTCGAACGCCCGGGTGATGGGTCGAGAGAAAATCAACAACGTCGACGGGAGTCTTGGCGGCTGGCCTGACAGGGACACCATGAAGCCAGCGGCCTGAGCCGCAACCTCGACTGAAGTCGAAGGTTGGCAGTCCGGGAAGGGACCCTCCCACTCCCACAAACGCTGACGACGGGACTTACCTCTCGACTCCCTCGACCTGGGCCGAGGGCAAGTCTCGTGGCCCTCCCCTTGTGGAGAGGGACTCACAAGCTCCTTGAATGAAGCCAAATGAGAGGAACTCAGAGTGGGATAAATGCCGCGACCGAGGAGGAGGGAGATGCAGCCTTTGGCCGCTGCCTCCTCCAGGGAGTGTAGAGAGATCGAGCTGCTCAGCCGAGTCAGCCGACACGGACACCGCCTCACCGAGCCTCTATGGATTTTACCGGCGCAGAAAAATCCTCAGGGTGCCCAAGCCCCAAGCGGCCCCACGATCCTCCAGGACATTGGTCGAAAGGCGCAGCACAATTCGCAAACTTGCGGGTCATGGTCCAAGTCAAGGCAGTATATACGCACGTGGAGTGCGGATCAGTCCTGGAGATATTCCGCCCGCCAGGGTGCCTCCGAGAGCCAGGAAACGAATTGTCCATCGCGAGCTGCGGGAAAGAAGACCAAGTTTTGAGAAAACTTCAGAACTAAATTCGGACGAATCAAGAATCAGGAACCAGTCGAAAACGCAGAGCACTAAGGAGGGAACCTGAGCTTCCAAGCTGCAAGGAAGATCTGGCATCATGGGGCGGAGCCGAGTTTTACCACCCGGTGGTGGGAGGAGCCAGCATGAAGACCTTCCAGCAAGATTTAAAGAGGCAAGGAACCTGCCAGATAGTGTGGATGAACAACATATCCATGTCCCTAGAACTCTAAAAGTAAGAAAATACCCTCAGCCATCTGTGGGGAGAATATGTGGGGACAGAGGCTCTTATGGGTCTGGCCGGATCCAAGACTGGTCAGGGACAGGCATAGGCTCCTACGGCACAGGAGGAGAAGGGCACCCCTACAGCTTTCACCTGACGCTGTGGGAGAAGAAATGAGGCCCTTGAACTGTGAGTTATGCACCCACGCCAGGCCAAAGGTGCCAGCCTAGAAAAAGGTGAAGCCATGCCATCTGCCTGATGCAAACTGCAGTTCCAAACAGTCTGGAGGCCACCTCACTGGCATCGTACAATGCCCTTGATTGGTGCCCTGCCAAATCCAGGCCCTTGATGAAAAGGCAGATGGCTTGCTTGACTAACTCACAAGGAGGCAAGGCAGCTAGGAGTTAACAGCTGTGCCCACAGGCACCTGCTGAAGGAGCTGCCCTGCTGTGCCACAAGGCACATCATAGCACATGCCGAGATAAAGACCTTTCTTCCTGGGGCATTTGCCTGAGCAGAGTCAGCCTCAGGAGGTCAGCTACTTACAGGGCATTTAGGCCCTGTAAGGGTCTGCAAGACCCAAATCCCTGAGGGGTGAGGTACTGCTGGCCCCATGGGTGCACAGTAACACAGCTGTATGTCCCTGGGGACTTGGGGGTTGTAAGAAGACATGCCTTGAGACCATTCTTGATGATTCCTCAAAGGCTCTTGGCTACAGAAGGATGACTGAAGAGCCATCGCTGAAAGCTCCTAAGAGACTTCGGCTGAAAGGTTATGGAACTGCAACTGCAAAAAGAGCCCACTTCCAGTGCCTCCAACATGTAAATCAGGAATATCTGGTACAGGGTGCACTGAGAGAGCAAGGGCATGTGGAGGATAGATTCTGTTTTCTCAAGAGGATGCTGACAGAAAGAGGCACTAGCAACAGAGGGGTTCGATCATGGGAACAGGTTTAAACTGAACCCTGTTGGCATGCTTATGGTACTGGTGAAAGGCACTAGCAACCCTCTGTATTGAGTCCGGGTGAGTGGCCTAAGAGGGCCCATGATCCTGGTAGCACAGGCAAAGGTGGCAGAGGCCTGAGAGGGAAACTGGACTCTGGAACTCCAGGGCCTCTGCCTGGACTACAGGGATGTGCAGGGAACCTCGTCCGAGGAGGGACTGTCAAAACTGCCTGAACGGGTAGATCTACATCACAGAAGCACCCCGGTCGGTGTCCAGTGGTGGAATTCCCCTAGGTGGAGAGGGTGGAAAGAACAGGTTACTCACCTGTAACAGTAGTTCTAGGAGTGGTATATGTTGTTCATCCACACTCTGCCATGTCCCTTTCCCTTTAAATATGGCTGGAAAGTCTTCATGCTGGCTCCTCCCACCCACCCGGTGGTAAATACCTAGGCTCCACCCCATGATGCCAGATCTTAGCCCGCTGGAAGCAAGGTGATGCGCCTAAAGCTGGGATGACAGGTGGGTGTGTGTGGATGAATAACATATACCACTCCTAGAACTACTGTTACAGGTGAGTAACCTGTTCTTTAGGAGCGTGGATATGTTGTTCATTTACACTCTCTGGCAGACTCCAAGCAGTTCTCCGGGAGGAGGGAGGCAAGCGCACACCCCTATTTAGGAAACAGAGATTGAGAACCGAGGCCCCAAAACCAGCATCCTAGCGTGACTCAAGGTCGATGTGGTGGGTAATGAAGGTGTTTGCTGATTTCCGGTAGCAGCCCGATAGATCTCCTGGACAGGAATGTCCCTGGAAGCAGCCACTGATGCAGCCGAATGGCGGGTAGAATGAACTCTAGCTCTCTGGGAGGCACCTTGCCCATCAATTCATAGTACAGACCTATGCATGATGTAATCCATCTAGCAATGGTCTCTCTCTAGCAGGTCTCCCAAACCGGCTTCAGCGTGGGAATTTCCACCGCCCTCTCCATATAATAGGAGAGAGCACGCCTGAGGTCCAGAGTATGGAGCCTGTACTCAGCGTCCGAGGTGTAGTTAGGGTAGTATACTGGCAGAGTCAACACCTGGTTAAGGTGAAACTCTGACACCACCTTCAGAAGGAATTTCGGTGGGGCACAGGACAACTTTGTCCCTGTGAAAGACCAGATAGGGGAGTCCACCAAAGCACCTGAGTTCCCCTGTCCTTCTGGCTGACGTGATAGCCCCAGGAAGGCTGTTCTTCCACGACAAGTGTGAGAGCTCACACTTGTGCATGAGTTCGAACGGCCAATGAGCTTTGCCAAACCAGCAAGAGATCCCACGGAGGTGAAGGTTCACGCAGAGGGATATGTGATCCAGGCCTTTGAAAAGTGCCCACCACTGTCTCCTGTGCCAATGTCGGGCTGGACTGGCCCACTGCAAGTAGAAATGGCTGCCAGGTGCACCTTAAGGGTCGGCGACCAAGACCCTTTGAGACCGAGGCCTACACCGCAAGTTCCTGAGAATCGGTCCTCTCTCGGTCCCAGGAACATCTCCTTCGGATGAAGAAGACTGCGGTCCTTGTCCCTTTCCTAGGGTGGGAGGAGGCGAGCCCAAGAGTGCCTCCACCCCTGGTGGGAAGAGACTGCACAGCTCCGAAAGGACTAAGTAAAGAAAGAGCCAAGGTTAAGAGGCATGAAAACTTCAGCTGGCGAGCTTGAGCAGCTTCCTCTTGAAAGTCGCCATCTGGTCAGGCTGCCGGTGGATCCCATGACGGTGGAAACCGCCCACCTTGCCTCTTTGATTTCACGGTGGATTGCGTAAGCTCGGTCCGCTAATTTAGGCGCGCTTTGCGGTTGTCCAGGACATTGGGATGGAAGGCCAGACAGATGGTGCAAGAGGTGGTGTCATGTATGACACCCAGGCAGTAGACACATGAGAGGTGGAGATCGGTGTGCGACATTTTCTGTCCGTAGGGACACTGGCAAACTGGGAAACGACTTGTCCTCCATGTCCGGCTGTGCTCGGACTGTATCGTGTAAACTCTAATGAGTTTTAGAAAAGCGATTGTGAAAACCATTGTTGGGAATCCAAGGCCCGAACTGCAGAAGTAGCACGAGGGAACATGAATCTTCCAGTGGAAAGGAAGATCTGGCGCCATGGGGTGGAGCCGAGGTATTTACCACCCGGTGGGTGGGAGGAGCCAGCTTGAAGACTTTCTGGCCAGATGTAAAGGGAAAGGGACATGCCAGAGAATGTGGATGAACAACATATCCATGCTCCTAGAACGTACAGTCCCTGTACGGTGGCCTCGATCCTCACAAGTGATGGCATCAGCACATGGCTCAGGAGAGCACTCCACCTCCTGGCCATCATCTGACCCAAGCTGGTACTGCCTTCAGCACCAGGTCAGAGCCAACAACTGGCCTGAAGACTGGTTCACCCTTATCGTCACAGCCTGTGCTGGACCCAATGTCAGGCTCAGCACTGACCCCTAAACCATCCCAGCTGCTGGTGTTGCAATGGCACCAGAACCAAGGAGAGCACTGGGGATGACAGTGGCATCACACGCAGTGTTGGGCACAGGACCAACACCATGGCCATTGCCACATCTGTCGCCAGGGCTTCAACGCCCCTCCCCACCCGTGTCACTAGCTAGCCCAGGGGAAAGAACCACCATATCTTTGTCAACAGCACACTGCACTGCCCCAGCACCAGTCCTCTCTCAGCACCACAAATGGCACCAGAAGGGGACCCGACATCTGAGTCAGCACCACCCTGCTCACCGTGAAAGGTATCAGGAGCCAGAGTGGCACTGAGGCCCACAGAGGAAGACTGAGCACACAGCCGGCCTCACCACCAGGGATATCCAGGACAGTCAGACTGAGGAGGGACGCTTGCAGCCGGCTACCCAGAAGGTGCCAGTTGTCCATCAGACCCACCCCAGGACCTTCAATGTCTCAGCAGGGTGAAGCTGTGGAGGATCCTGTACTTCCATGACACCAGAGGTGCTGGGAAGGTGACCAGAGGAGGACTCTTGACCACACGAGTGCGACACCTGCATCTGAAGGTGGGGACTAGACGACCCCACTTCACTGTGCAGATCTTGAGGGTATGGCAGTCCATGGAAAAGCAGGCATCACACTCTTCCATACTGTGACCTGAGCCAAGGCAGGTCACAGCAACTGACTTCCACAGGGCAACAACCCATGATGGGAGGCTGCCAGACTTTCTTCGACTTCCTGGCCCCTTCTTTTCTTTTCAGGTTTCGCATCACAGCAAAGAAAAACAACAAAGAGAACAGGCACCACAAATAAAATCTTTGCGGTGATGCAACTGAATTTCGCGATGTCAGTAGACCAAGACGCTGTGGCTCCCATAGTCCACACTCAAGGCACAAGAGCAGAACTGAGGTGCATGAGGGAGGGAGCTGGTGATGGCAATTGTCTGGCACCTGTGGTATGCAGGCACCGTCAGTACCCGATGTCAGCTCCCTTCTGCAAAACTCTCTAACTGCAGGGTCCTAGTGCCTCAGATCCAGACCATAAGGGGACTCAGAGGTGAAGACTGATTCCTGGAAGATACAGGCACTCCAGTGCGTGAATAGCTCTCAGCCTGCGGCCTTGTGTAACAGCAAACACCACAGGTATCTCTCCCAACAAATGCACACCTTGTTATGTTACTGTCCACACATTTCTTTTATTTATTTTAAGTTTTGTCTAGGAAAGGCACACTGACACAAACTCATTTCCAGGTGCATTAGTAGGAAGCAAGGTACAAAGTGCATCCCATAGCTATACTGTTCAAAGCAGGCATATAAACAATAAACAAAATAAAAGTCAAGCAGTTCAGGGCCTGTTGGTGCACTACCATTATGACACTGTTGATCTGGGTTTCAGAATGAGCCCAGGACATAGGAAGGTGCCTAGGCGGGGAGGATCAACACCCAAGCATGCTCTCCTCTTCTAGATAGGGAAGATGACAGACTCTACTGCAATACTGCCACCTGGGTGACAAAGATAGAAGTGCAGTCAGAATAGCCTGAGAGGACGTCGTCTGGTGCAGTACGCAGCCACCTAACTGCAAACACATGTGCACACAGTGCCTGCATCAACGGCATCCAAGGGGAAGGATGGTGAGACCTAATGAAATACCATGGAGTGATAAGGATGATGCTTCCATCCATTGGCCCTGAAGTGCTTACCAGCCAGTCCATTCCCCACACACCACGACAGACCAGATGAGGGGATCCTGTCACCCCCTCCCATAGCATCTATAGAAACAGGAGCTGCATGCTGTGGGTTGAGAGCCGTATGTGCTGGGTACAGTAAGGACAGGGTCTGAAGGAGGCAAACCAGAATGGGGCAGTGCGGGAGAAGGGGAAAAGCAACACAAAAAAATAAAGTCAAGCAAAAATAAAACATATACAGTACACCAACACAGACACCTGCAACTGTAGAATATACTAAAACAGACAGCTGTGTTTAACACATATCGGGGAGTGCAACCTTTTCCAGCACTGCTAGTGATGAACACATAAATAATAAATCAAAATTGCATCTAATATGGTGTTCTGGTCAGCATAACATGTTTTCTCACATGTAAAGCACGTGCGGAGAAGTCTGCTTTCTGACACCAGCTACGTGGTGCCATTTCCTCCTATATGTATGCATTCAATCAGTATTTGAATGTGCAGCTGAGGATGTGAGGGTGCTTAATGAGCAATGCATACCTTTCACCTTCCTGCAGTAAATGCCAGCTCCCATCATCAGTGACTTCACACACTGATGATAATCAAAACAGATCATCAGACTGGCTGCCGACCACGCAAAGGGAGACAGGGCTGGGCTAATAAGGAGTGAAGAATGGGTTTCACAAAGTTAATGAATCTATTAGCACATAACTCTGAAACCAAATGACTTCCTGACTGCTGCACAATGGCATTCATCTTATTAAGGCACTGCGGAACAGGCGCAAAATTCCTAATGGACTCCATTTATTTACAGTAGTCCTATTTAAATAAAATGTAATTTAGTGAAAGCAGTGATTTATTTTATTTATTTATTTTTCAGTCTGACTATGGAATTCATGCTCCTCCCAAAGCGAAGTGTTCCTTTTTTTTTGCACTGTGACTGTACTTCCTGCACTCCTTATCCCCGGAGCTTGCCACAGCTTTTGTACCTTTCTAGCTCAATACCGAAAATACATTAAAGTAATTAACTGCTGGAAATGGACCTAGTTGTCATGCTCCTTGATGCTGTATTAATCTTTTACTGAGTTGCCGTCCCAGGGTTACAAGTCATCAGGTAGCCCAGGTCAGGACAGCTTATCCATTTGTTTGGAAAGAGTTGCATTGCTTTTGCTCACTTTGGTGAGTTTTAGCTATTTTATCCATTTTGTCATACTGCTATGAATTGTATTGTTTTTACATGTTTATTATTGTACAGCACCTTGATGCTTGAAAGGCGCTCTAAAATACATTTTATTATAATTATTTATTATTATTATTATAACACAGGAATTTAAGGTCAGAAGGGACTCTAGGACCTTGAATTTGGCCTCTTGCTTCATAAGCAAGGATTTCAGTAAGTATGCTGTAGAATGGGACTCATTTATAGGGATTCCCTACTGACTATACTACCCAGGGTACCCTGTGATTCCCTTGGTAATCTGAAATTTCTCCAGTTTACCTGAAGATTGTACTGTCTTTATTTCAACTGCCTCTTCTTAACTGCAGTATAAAATTACATTTTGTGGTATCAGACCAAGATATTTTCTAGGTTTCATATTTTGGTTAGGATACAGCCAGCCAAATCAAGACCAGTGCCAAGTCCCCGCTAATTTGTTACAGTCTTCACATTTGTGCTAACCAGTGAGCTGTCTCACACTAAACTCTATCTGTGGCTGGTTAGTAATCCAGCAGTGCCTAGCGTGGTCAAACAGTACAGAACAAAATGTCACAACTCATAACAACTGGAGGTGGGGGTGCAGTACTAAAGGTCGATTGACAGAGATCATCAAATAGTACACAAAAAGAGAACCTGACATTCTGAGAGAAGCTCTTAATCGGAGGGAAAATGAAGGAGAAAGAAAAGTGTAAAATGTCACCCAGTGACCCCCACACACCCTCCTACAAATAGCCCTGCTACTGTCTCACCATATATTTTTGTACAACATAAATGCTGCAAAGGATTTTAGTCAAAAGTTGGTATATCTATACTATCTATTGGCTCAATAAAGATATCAGTATCTCAAGGAACAGAATATAGAGAATGTATAGACACTGTACAAACACAAAATGTTCAGTTTACATGCATACATACATGAAGAGGCTTAAGGGTTTTGGAAGCCTGTATACTTAAGTTATTTGTTTGCCTAATTAAGCAGAAGTGTCAGTTGGCAGAAAATTGGATTACATCGTTTTTAGCAAAATGTATTTCTGACTGTCCTTAGACACCCTCGGTACATTTAAGTTTTCTCACAAGTTTAATAGCTAATTTTGTAATTAATGGTGCAAGTCAGTAAAGATGATCACGACTGAATTTTATAAATCTCTTTCACTGAGGTAACCTCCTGAATGTTCATACCAGAGTCATGCTGTGGATGTATTAGGAAGGTGCTGCCACATGTTGAGATGGTAAACAGCACACCACTGTACTAAGACTGTACCAACCTTTGCTCAGTTTTGATATACTGTACTGCTTGGCACTGATGACTGCTGATGCATATCTGTTAATGTACTATTAATTCTTTAACCTCATTTTATTTGTCCCCCAAAAATAAAATCTGAAAATGAGCTGTTCAGCTCTATTTGTCTTTCCTGGTAAAACGTCAAAATGGTTGGCATGGCACAGGCGTGGAACTTAAAAAATCAGCATGTTTTTATTTATTCATTCACTATTCGAATACCCCTTTGAGCTAAGAGCTCCTTTACAAATCCCATATCTTAGTTCAGGAATGAAACTAAACAAAAAGAAAAATGGGTACACTGATGTTTTGCCAGAAAAAAAGTACAGTTATGTAAGAACTTACCGTAACAGTAGATCTTCAAGAACAGCTCTTGCAGCAGGTTACACCATAAGGACTGAAGCCAGCAGGTGCCAGAATCACACGGAAAAATTCTAGCTAGCTATATCCAGCGGGTCGGCCGCCCCGATGTCAATATCACATAAAAGGGGCGGTCCCCTAGCATCTTTCAGTTCTCCTGCCGGAGACTCCAGGCATAACAATGCAATTCTGAAGGAGACTGAGGATCTGCTTCCAGAAGAAGACAAAAATGAATCTGATTGCACCCAAGACATCATAATGAAGAGACAAACCTCCTGAGGGAAGGTGGTAGGAACTACCTGCTGCAAGAGCTGTTCTCAAGATCTACTTATTACGGTAAGTTCTTACATAACTGTACTATCTTACTTGAGAAACAGCTCTTGCAGCAGGTTATACCACAAGGGACTGATTCCCAAGCTGTAAGGGTATAAATATGAAAATTACGTACTCACTGTAATTCTTGATCGAGTCTCCACCACTCATTCACACTAATGGGATCTGCGCCGGAGGCACTAGGACCCAGTGGGAGCAAACGTTTTGCTGGAGGGCTGGCGCCAGAGATGGAGCCGCGGAGGGAGCCACCGCGAGCCTCAGCTCGTGCGGTAATGACTATCTCAGCGCCGACCCTCCAACCGCTCAGTACCTTTTTTCCGAGGAGGTGCAGCGTAATTCAACCTAGAAGGATAGCCTAACCAAAACCGGACATAAGATATTCGGATGACCCATATAAGAAGGGTCAACAAAGAAGTCTTCACAGCCTAAGGATTTGAGGGAGTGAAGACCAACAGAAGAAGTGAGCTGGGGATGGAGGCGGGGGTGTGAATGAGTGGTGAAGACTGGTCAAGAAGATCAAGAATTACGGTAGGAGTGCACTTTCACATATCTTCCTGGACATAAGTCTCCACCACTCATTCACACTAATGGGAGAGTACTGCTAATAATCCCCGGAGGCAGCAGGAGAGACCAACAGCTCACAGTTTTAGGACAGAAGACCATTAAGGATGGTTCTGCCAAAGGAAGAATGTCATCTGGCATGGACATCTAGTGCATAATGTTTAACAAAAGTATGCACTGAGCTCCAGGTAGCCGCATTGCAAATATCTGCAATGGGCACGTTATGATTTCCGCCAGGGATGCGCGACCACTCTAGTAGAGTGGCAGAACTCTGCCCTCCAACTTTATCATGCCTATGGAATAGCAGTGGCGAAGGTACGCCACTAGCCATGCTGAGATACATCTGATAGCGACAGGTTGACCCAGCCGGGTCTCGCTGAAGGAGATAAACAGTTGTTGAGCTTTGCGAAAGTCTTTGTTCTATCTAGATAGAACGCAAAGCTCTCTTAACATCCAAAGAATGAAGAGACGTTCTCCTCATTTTGGAAGTCCATCAAAGTAAGAGGAAGGACCAAAGGTTGGTTTAGATGGAATTCGAAACAACCTTAGGAAGAAATTTAGGATGGGTTCTAAGGACTACCTTGTCTTTATGGAACACAGTATACAGAGGGTCTGTGACCAAGGCATGTATCTCAGAGACCCTGGGGCGAGGTAATGGCCACCAGGAAGACCGTTTTCCAGGTGAGAAATTTTAGCTCACAGGTAGCTAGAGGTTCGAAAGGTTTTCGAGTGAGCAGGTCCAGCACAAGATTAATGTCCCAGGCTGCGACTGGATGTCTTGTAGGAGGTACCGACTCATGATAAGCTGAAATGGCACAAAGGTGAACTTTGACTGTAGAGTACTGCAGACCTGAATTTGAGAGGTCTAAGAGGTACTCTAAAATTTTATCTGGTGGGCAGGAAAAGGATTTAAGAGGATTTTGCACACCAGAGCGAAAAATGCTTCCATTTGGCTGTGTAAGTTTTCCTAGTGGCTGGCTTCCACGCAGCCAGAAGAATATCTGAAACCCTACAGAGACATTGAAACTGTTCACTTCTACCTCTTCAGGAGCCAAGCGTGAAGGTGAAGCGACCTCAGGTTGAGATGAACAACAGGCCCCTGAGTCAAGAGGTTTGTCTGAAGGGGAGTGGTTTTGCGGAGCTGCTGACATATTGAGTAGTGGAAACCACATCTGTCGAGGCCAGAAGGAGCAATGAGGATCATTTTGTCCCCTGGGATTCGAACTTGAGAAGTACCCTCTGAATTAGAGGAGAGGTGGAAAAGGCGATAGAAAGAATTTTGTCCACTGCAGCCTGAACGATTCTGATAGAAAATGCCAGGCCCTGGACTTCTGGAGCAGAAGAGAGGCAGTTTTGTGTTGAGTGGGGATGCAAAAGGTCCAGGTCTGGAGTTCCCCACTCTTTGAATAGTGACTGAACTATGGTTGAGTCGAGAGACCATTCGTGAGGCTCTGTCTCTGTTCTGCTGAGATGGTCTGCCAGTTTGTTCTGTACTCCCGGCAGATAGACCGCTTGAATTAGAGCCTTGTGCTCCAAGCACCATTCCCACACTCTCATCACTTCCCTGCATAAGGGGTAAGAGTGAGACCGCCCTGCTTGTTGATGTAATACATCACTGCCTTGTTGTCCGTTTGAAGCAGAATATTCTTGTGACAGAGAATGTCCTTCAACGCCGGACAGCATAAGGACGGCTCTCATTTCTAAGACATTTATGTGAAGCTTGGACTGACCTGAGTCCATGTACCTTGAGTGTGGAGAACCTGACAGTAAGCTCCCCACCCCATCAGGGACGCGTCTTTGGTAATGGAAATCTGATGATCCAGAGGAGCAAAGGGATACCCTTCTGGAGATTGTTCTCTTGCGACCACCAGGTGAGCGACCTCTTTAGAGGTTCTGTCACCTTGATGGGATAGGACTGCGGGTGAGTGGTTGGGGACCACTGAGTACTGAGCATCCACTGAGAAGTTCTCATGTTAAGGCGTGCTAGGGGTACAGTGAACACGAGGATGCCATGAGACCTAGCATCCGTTGCATTGAGAGAGCTGGAACAGAGTTGTTCTCCCGATGTGACAGGCCATCTGAAGGATATCGCCTCCTGTCCTCTGGAAGAAAAGCCTTTGCACAGGAGGTGTCCAGAAGAGTTCCTATAAAAAGGAGCCTCTGGGAGGGCTGCAACTGTGATTTTATGAGGTTTAGCAGGATTCCATGGACGTGAGAAAGCGGAAGCCATGTCTATGGCGTCCAGACTTCCTGCCTGGAAGGACTTGCCAGAAGCCAATCGTCCAGATAAGGGAACACCTGTATTCCGATCTTTCTGAGATGCGCTGCAGAACTGCACAACACTTTGTAAAAACTTGCGGCGTCGAGGATAGCCCAAAGGGCAGGACTCTGAATTGATAATGTTGTCCCAGAGCCACAAACCTCAGGAATTTGTGATGCTTTGGATGAATAGAAATGTGCTGGTAAGCATCCTGCATGTCTAGGGAGGCTAGCCAGTCGTGTTGATGAAGCAAATAACAAGGTTCCTAGAGAATCATTTTGAATTTCTCCTTGGGTAGAAATTTGTTTAGTTTTCTGAGGTCCAAATGGGGCGATGCCCCAGTTTTCTGGAACCAGAAAGTAATGGGGGTAGAACCCTGTGTTCCGTGATGCAGCGGCACTACTTCTACTGCCCTGTTGTTCAGAAGGCCCTGAATCTCGGCGAGAAGGTCTGACTGAAGGGTTGAGAGCCTGGGTTGTCGTTTGGGGATGATCTGAGGGTCTCCACAAGATTGAGTGAATACCCCTCACAGATTATCCGGAGGACCCATTTGTCTGAGGTTATGGACTTCCATTGATTGTAGAAGTGCATCAGACGACCTCCCACTGCTGAGGAAGAGTCCACCTCGGCAGCTGAGATGGGACTTGGGCCAACAACTCATAAGGTGGCGCTGGGCACTTTGGGCCCTTGTGCCTTCTGTTGCGTTTTCTTATGAGGCTGGGAGTTTGATTTTATGAAAACTTCCTCTGCCTCGAAAGGACTGACGGTTATGAAACTAGCGCTTATTAACACTCCTCAGAGTGGAGAGGAGGAGGTCGAGCCAACTTAATGGCTGACCTAGTTTTTTGTGTAGTTTCTAGAGCCTGTTCTACCTGAGGGCCAAAAGATACACACCATCAAAGGCAGCCATTACCTGCTGCTGTCGTCATTCGTGAAGCCTGAAGTGCGCAGCCAGAATGACGGCGGTAACAAATACCAGCTGCCGTCGAAGCAGTGTCAAAAGCATCCATAGCTGCTTTAACCTGCTGGTTGTTAGATTCGATACCCTGGTAATGGTTTGAAGAAGTTCTGGCTTTGTATCCGATTCCAGCAGAGCTTCAACCATCTATTTGAGAGAGTGCCAAAGGATATACTCATATTAAGAGAAATAGCCTTGGTAACTGGCAATATGCATACCAGGGTGGAAGCAGCAAAGACTCTCTTACCTAAAGTGTCTATCTTACGAGATTCTTTGTTAATAGGTCGAGCTGTAGTAGTTTGAGGAAGGACGACCTTATCATTCTCTGCCAATACTACAATAGGATCCGCAAAGGCTTGAGACGCCAAAATGGGTCATCCTTGGGGCTGAGTATTTCCTATCTATGGATTTAGCCACCAAGGGATGAGCAGGATTATTCCATACCATTTGAGACAGCGCCTCAAAGGAGGGCTGAACCGAGGAGTCAAACCAGAGATCTCCGGAACATGGAGGTATTGGAGTCTTAGCAATTTCCAGGATCGATGTCTGTAGTTTGGAGAGAAAGAGTGGAAATCAAGTTTTTCAGCAGAGACTTAAAGGACAGGTCCTCGACCACAGGCTCTGCAGCAGGAATAGATCCTGTTTCATCCACTTCATCACCCAGTCTAAGGTCTGGGTCAGGCTCAATGTCATCTCTGACAGTCCAGGAGGGACTGGATGGACAGGAAAGGAGTGAAAATCAGAGGAAAATAATGAAGGAAAAGAGTTAAAGGAGGAGTCCTGAAAAGTGGAAGACACCCTAAGAACCCCTCAGCGCTGCTGGAGGCGATCGGCGCCAAGAAGCGATGGCGCCGAGAATGGTGCCGAGGAGCCACATGGCAATCAAGACGGCGCCGAGAGGATGGACGGTGCCGCAACGCATGCAGCACCGCCAAGATGGTCCGACAGACGCACCGCGCCAACACGGGCGCCGAAGCGTTATCAACGCCGAGGGTGCCGAAAACACCCCAAGACTCTGAAAACAGGATTTGAGGAAAGGAAGGAAGAAGAGCAGGAGATAAAGGCATCGGTGTGGCCCCCTGCACTGCAGCCATGTGAGGGGGAAACACCTAAGCCGCAGAGTCAACGGCACGCAAGACGGTGTCACGCGACTCAGGAGGCTCAACCGCCCTACCTGGTCTCCCAAGAAGCCCGAGGCCCCTGGAGGACCGAGCCAGGCAGCTGAACCAATCTCCGAGCCCACTGCTCCATAAGAGCCGCCCACTGATGAAACTGCTCATCTGAAGACCTACCAGAGGGTGGGTAGGGTCCGATGTCAAGACGTTGCTACCGGAAACCCAAGCAGGCGACTCGGCGAGGAGACCGCAACTGGCCCACAATAACCGACCGCCTACGCAGACATATCAGAGAGGCGACCTTGAGTGATGCCTTCTTTTGACCTGTGGGCTGAAGAAGAGCTCGAGGCCTAACGGTGCCGAATGCGACCTATTTATTTTATGCTTCCGAGGGGACCGCCTGTCCTCGGGCATTGACTGACCATTGTCAGACCCCTTCCGGAGAAGGTGGCGGACCAGACCCAGCCCGACTGACTCAACAGTTTTACATCAGGTTCTCACCGCCACCTGACCTGCTCATGGTCGACTCCTACAAAGTAGGCTGAGACTTCTTTGTAAATAAGAATAAACTTTGCGATACTTATTTCAGATATTACTACAAAATAACAAAACTGAAAACTATGCTGCTAGTTTGAAGTTTGACTCCTGGTGGGCGAGCGACGTCGTCACCGAAGCGCACTGACGGCGGGAAAAAAGGAACTGAGGCGGTTGGAGGTCGACCTCGAGACAGTCATTACCATACGAGCTGAGGCTCGCGATGCAGCGCCTCCTCGCTCCATCTCTGGCGCCGCCCTCCAGCAAAAAGTTTGCTCCTGCTGGGTCCTAGTGCCTCCAGCGCAGATCCCATTAGTGTGAATGAGTGGTGGAGACTTATGTCCAGGAAGATTAACCTTTCGGGTGGAGGACAGGAGGGATCCCAAAATCAACCATCTAGTACAAGAGTCCCTAGAGGACTGCCAGGCTGAAGCCCGCCTGCGCCTTGAGGCAATGTCCAAGCTGTAGTGTCTGATGAAAGTGTGCACTGTACTCCAAGTAGCAGCTGCACAAATGGCTGATGTAGAAACATTCTTAAGCACAGCAAAGGAGGTGACCACCCCCAGATGGAATAGCCCTTCACCGGTCCCGTAAAGGCTTACTGCACTTCTGGTAACAGAATTCAATGATTTAACCAGCCACTTGAGAGTGGCTGCTTCAACACAGGTGCTCCCAACATCCTGTGTGCGAATGACAGAAACTGCTGGTCAGACTGACGATACGGTCTGGTTCTGGTCAAATAAAACCTGAGAACTTATGCACATCTAGAATGTGCAAGAGAGCTTCCCGATTAAAGTGGTCGGGGTAGTACACTGGAAGGTTAATGTCCTGATTCAGGGTTAAGGTTGAGACTACCTTGGGAAGAAACTTAGGATTAGTCCTTAAGGAGAACCGGTCCTTATGAAAAATCAAATAACGGCTCTTTACACATGAGCCTTGAAGCTCTGAAATTCTCCCTTGGTGAGGTGACAGTGACCAAAATAACGTCTTCCAAGAGAGGAGACACAGCCTCACAGTTCACGGCTGGTTCAAAAGGAGGCAGCGTAAGTTGCTGTAGAACAAAAAGTAGATCCCAAGGAGGAATCAGGTCTTTAATGGGGGCCTTAGATGAAGGATGCCACGCAAAAAGGCACAGGAGACCTCTAGCTGTGCTAATGACCTTTAACCCACTGGAGCATGGTATGCCAAGATGGCACAGAGTGCAATTCATAGAGGAATATGTTAGACCTGATTCATATAGGGACAGGAGGTAGTCCAACAGTGACCTCTTGGGACAGACAAGCAGATCAAGGTCAAGCCTGGGCCCAGAGACAAAAGTTCTTCCATTTCATAGCTGAGGTGGCATGACTAGATGGTTTCTAGCTGCCATGAGTATGTCGCCACTCCCTATGAAACTCCATGTCTAAGGACAGCTATGTCCTTAGGGAGCCAAGCATGCAGGTTCAATGACCTGAGGTTCGGTGAACCAGGGAGCCGGCTCCTGGGACAGCAAGGTGAGCTGACCGGTAAAGGTAAGGGGAGACCTTTGGCTAGCTGGTGGAGGAGCGGAACCAAATTTGTCTGGGCAATAGGGCCACAAAGATCATTAACGCCCTTCTGATTGGAGTTTTAGAAGAACCCTGGATCAAAGGGAAAGGCAGGAAAGCGTAGAGGAACCTGCCCATCCAAGAGAGGGACAACGCGCCTCGCCAGAAAACACCAGGCCCTGGATCTAGCAAGCAGAAATTGGGCAGTTTTGCATTGTATGGGGATGCGAATAAGTCTATATCTGGTGTCCCCATCTGTGGAACAGGTCCTCCACCACCTCCTGCAGCAGTTCCCATTCGTGAGTCCTGGCCTGTGACCGGCTCAGCCGATCATGCGACGGTGTTGTCCACACCGGGAACATGCGCTATGGTAATTTCAATGCCATGCTGTAGTACCCAGTTCCACACCCTCTTTGCCTCTCTGCAAAGTGGGTAGGAGGAATGCCTCCTTGTTTGATTTACGTAATACACCACCGAGGTGTTGTCTGTCTGTACTACACGTGATCCGTGGGATCTCTGACTATAAGGCCTGTAAGGTGTATAGGACTGCCCTCATCTCCAAAATATTGATGTGGAGGTGGGCTTCCAGGGCCGACCAGGTTCCCTGGGTCCTGATCCCATCCAGGTGTGCTCCCCAACTGGACCTGAAGCATCCATGGTGAGAGTCAGAGTTGGAGCAGGTGCCAAGAAGGGACTCCCTTGGAAGGTGCGCCAGGACAAGCCACCACTGCCAGTTCTGAATGACTGTCTTTGTGACCCTGACGAGTTGATCCAAGTGATCCTGTCTCTGGTCCCTATGAGCTCTGAGCATCCACTGAGTAATCCTCACATGGAGACGAGCCAGGGAACCGTGATGATGGCTGCCACCATGTGTCTGAGCAGGTAGCATAGTCCCTCGAGAGACCAGCCTCTTCGCCATAATGCCCTATATCAGGGATTGGATGCGTCTACCTGTCCTTGGGCAGGAAAGCTCTCCTGGCCGATATCCAAAACCGCTACTATGAACTGCAATCTTTGTGAGGGGACGAGGAACGACTTCTCCTGACTGCTGGTGATGCTCAGCGATCCGAAAAGGAACAGGTATCCTGAATTGCTGACACCAGTGCCGCCAAGAGGAGGCCATGAGAAGCCAGTCGTCCAGATACAGGAACACATAGTGGCCCTGTCTTGTGAGGGCTGCTGCCACGACAGCCAAGCATTTGGTGAACACGCGAGGTGCCGAGGACAGACCAAATAGAAGTGCTCGGAACTGATAATGGCGCCCTAGGAACTTGAAGTGCAGGAACTTCCAGTGTGCTCGAGTGATAGGAAGATGGAAATACGCATCCTGCATGTCCAGAGATGCTAGCCATGTGCCTTGCTTGAGCATGGGGATGAGACCGGAAGGCTGACCAAGCAGAACTGCTTGTACAACACAAAGGTGTTGAGATCGCTGAGATCCAGGATCGGGCTCTGGTCCCCGCTTTCTGTGGAACCAGGAAGAAGTAGGACTAATATCCATCTTCCCTCTGGTTCTGTGGGACAGTCTCGATGGCATCTTTGTCCACGTGTGCAGAGATCTCCTGCTGGATGAGCAGGGCATGCTGACCTGAATAACAGGAGTGCAGAGGAGGTCTTGTTGGTGGGCAGTCGAGGAACTCTATATATAGAGTGCCCTTGACTTACCAGTTGTAAAACCCACTGGTCAGAGGTTATCCTCTGCCACCCTGACAGGTGGTAAACAACACAACCCCAACCGCTCTTCCCTTGGATCCAGAGGTGGGGCAGGAGCCGAGAAGGAGTCATGCTGTGGTGGTGTAGCCTCTGATGGGTTGGGCAGATTTTGGATCCCGCTGACCCTGACCTCCGGAGTACTTGGGTTGGCTTTTCCTGCTGTAATTGCCCCTGGGTTGCTGGCCAGAACAAGGCTGCTGTCTGTGTTGTTGGCCACGAAGTGATTCTGGCCCCTACTAAAGGAGCAGACTTAGGTCTGTACATGGCCTGTACTGTCCTAACAGCCTTCCTGGCGTTTTGCAATTTAGTGTTGACTCTTTTGGAGTTCTCACTGAACAATACCGAAGATTATAAGGGACATCCAGAATGCCTTCTGGACGCCCCAGGTGAACCCAGAAACCCTCAACCAAGAGTGTCTCTGGAGGCAAACCCCTGTAGCAACACCTCCGCAGCTGAGTCTGCCAAGTCATAAGCTGCTCGAGGACTTGTCCCAACATCTGAACCCGTGGAAACAGGTTCAGTAACCTCCTTCTTCTCACCATCTGAAAGTCTTGTGGCAGCCACAGACAGGCGCCTACCCAGGGAATTCAACTGCTTAGATTCCGTCCAGTGGCTGGGTGCTAAGATGCTGAGACCTTTGGGAGCAGTCATGGAGGCCGAATGACCAAAGAATCGGCCACTGGTTGCTAAGCCAAACACGTAATCCTCTAGTGGGGCCCTATAGAGGCGGCCTGCTTTCCTGGGCACGCTGAGGTGGAATAAGGACGCTTCCATGCAGCCTTTAGTAACGCCCTGAAAGGTATCCACCAACGGTGGAACCAACGCAGGCTTGGTGTCCTTCTGCCTAAGGTACCGCCAGGTGCTGCCGTCGGGTCCAACTCTTCCATCTCCCACCCCATACTCTCTTGAATGTGCCTCATTACATCAGAGAATGAGGGTCATCCGGACAGCGACCTAGGAAGGTCCCGGGGTCTAGAGATGGGAGACTAATAGGAGAAGGCACCGAGAGGTGTCCAAGTATCCAGATGCGAATTGTCCCCTGACAAAGAGCGGACTCCGCCTGGGTCATTTAGGTCTGTGGTCACTAGGGAACCCTGAAGGAATCCTGGAGGACATGCTCTTTGCCCCTGACTTTCTCTTTGATCCTTGGGGTCAGGGGTACTTTCTTCGAAGTTTCTTTGGAGGAGAAACCTCTTGCCTCCTCAGACACATTCCTGCCGCACGACAGGAAGCCATGTCCACTGAATCATATAAGCAACGGAGGACATGCTTGTCCACGCTCTATTCCAGACTGGACATAGGCAAGAATCTCACATTTACTGTCCGAGTCTGGCAGGGTCTTAACTAACTCCATTGTTTTCTCCCACAGAGACTGCTGGTACAAACCATATGGGCAAGAAAATTCAGCAAACGGATGGAGCCGGTAGCTGAAGAAAAGACTTACTGCCCCAGTGATCCAATTTCTTGACTCCGATCAAGGGGTTGAGAGCTCAGGTGCTTGGGCTGGCTAACACAACCATGCGTGCCATAAGCACCAGTGAATCTGTTTTGGGATGTTCCCCAAAAAGTTCTGCCTTGGGGGTTTATAGAGTCTGTCCGCCTTCCTGGGAATGGCTGAGGTGGACGATGGTTTCTGCCACGAAGCCTGATGACATCCTGAATGGTTCCACCAGAGCTGGGATAACCAGTGGATTTGGCCTTGATCCCAGAAACGTAGCTAGTTGCTCTTAGCTCTGGGACCAGCTCCTCTGTGTCCCATGCATAAATAGATTGAATGTAGGCATAATGTCCAGGAATGATGGGTCATCTGGGGATTTGGGTGAGTCCCTGGGACCTGGAGAAGATGGAATAAATTCTTCCTCATCTGAAGATTCTGAGGAGGGGGACTTGCAGCACCATCATCTGGAGAGGACGGGCATCTGCTGGAGGAGGGAACTGGGAAGAGTACCTTCTCCTGTGTTTACCTTTTGATTGGATGTGGTTGGTCATCTCCAACTGGTTTGACAGGAGTTGAAGGGGCTCCATGGGAGTTTCTTAGGAGGTGGGTCAGAGGGTCTACAGTAGGTCCTCTCTGACTGTATTCCACCAAGTGGAAAAAGCGAGCCGATGTCCACCACAGGGACGACGGCTGGGGCGGCATCGGGTTCACTGGACTGGGCGCCTGCAGATCCTGTGGGTCTGGCATCTGGTCGGGGATCCTCTTTATCTTTGTCAGGCTGCTGCTCAATGTCTGTGCCCCAGGGGATCTGGCATCTGGAGTAGGAGGAGGCCCATCAGGCGACCGACCCTCTGAAGGTGGGAGGGCATCCGAACCTATCCGGAGATGGCCTCGATCAGGCATCAGGCACGAGTCATCAGGAAGGGCGACTTGGCTCGGGTGGGCACTTGTCAGTAGCAGGTGGGTGCCCTTGGCCAGCAGAGGAGGAGGGTGTCCGGCGTCGGACGGTCTCCTGACGCCTATCCCAGTCATCCACACGCTTGCTTTGACAACCCCGGGCTTATGGTTGGAATCTTAGCCTGCCGGCAGGCGAATGGCCTTCCTGGGCTTCACTCCAGCAGAAGCTTTTATGGGATCAGTGAGCCAGAGAAAGATGAGTGGGCTAATGCCCAGAGAAGACAGCTCCCTGTGTGCCCTGGGAAGAGGAGGGAGCAGACTCAAGATGCCCCAGTTACCTTAAGAGGGACAGAACCTGACTCCCCCGCTGGAGGTCGGAAGAAGAAGGCGCCTCTGGAAGGCGACTTTGAGTGACCTCAGACCTGGTCCTATCTTTTCTCCCTCTGGTGATGGTGCTTCCTCCCAAAGCCTTCTCTCTGGGTGGGGAGTCCGTGGGGAGAAGAAGAGCTGTGCTCTGAAGTCCGCTGCATAGCTGCCACCTTCTGTTCAGGGAGATAGGACTTAAGGGCATTGGCTCTCCTAGTCCTGGTCTGTTGGTTAAACGCCTGTCAATGAAGACAATTGGCAGGCCGATGGTCGGGCTCAGACAGATGACGCAGGCCACATGGCCATCCTTACCCAGTATTTCCAGCTTCCCCGCATGCACACTAGACTTGTGTCAAGGTGGAGAGGGCGACGCTCATAAGATGAATCTTTGAAAAACTTTGAAATACTGGATAATGGCAAAAGCACAGTCGACTGCAATGAAAGGCGTCGCTGAGCTAACAGGGTCAATGGCGGAAAAGAACTGAGATGGTGCCAGGAACTGTCCCCTTTATACCACGCCTGACGTTAGCGAGCAGGACGCGAAGTCCCTGCTACAGACTGCTAGCTACAAGATTTTTCTGTGGGTCCTAACGCCCATGGCCTTAGTACCAATGGTAATACCTGCTGCAAGAGCTCCACCTCAAGTCAGATCTATTTAGCCTGAGTGCTAGTTTGAGGTCACGAGGGCATGAGTGGAAACTGACAGGAGGGAAGTTAAGGAGGGACATGTGGAAGTATTTTATGGAAAGGGTGGAGGAGCCATGGAACAGTATGCCAGGAGAGGTGGTGGGTGCTAAAACAATTGATGGTTTCAAGCGCAGTCGGTACAGAGTCAAGAGTATAGTGGTCACTCAGGGCAACAGAACTGGGAAAGAGAACGGGGGAGAGGGAGAGCTAGGACCCTGGCTGGCCAGTAGATCCAGGGTTAGACAGGGAACTTGGGCAGACCGGATGGATCCTGGTTGGTCAGTAGACCCTAAGGTTAGACAGGGGACTTGGGCAGACCAGATGGATCACTGGTCTTTTTACGCCATTGTCTGTATGTTTCTAAGCAATACATGAAAGTTATGCAGAATTGTGAGTAAGAGTGATGTTACAGGCTCTTAAAGCAGAAGTATTTGTTAGTCCCCATGTAAGTTTTTTCAGCAATAATGTTTTTTTTTTTTCTGGCAAAACATTTATATTCATTTTTATTTTCAGTTTCTTTCATTCTTGAACTGAGATACTGGATTTATAAGGGTTGAAAAATTCCTGCCTTTGCCATACCGTTAAAAAGTGAATATCTTCGTGGTGTTCTAAGGTGTTTACCATCGGCTGGAAGCACCATCCAATGTGTGACAGTGACTCTAGAATGTACATTCAAAAGGTCACCTCATCAGAAGAGATCTTTAAATATAATCAGTGTCAGCCATCTGAATGACTCGAGTCATTAATTACAAACATTAGTAAATAATGATTTTAAAACTATTCCCAAAATTAAAAATACATTAATTAGGAATCTAAGGATGTCACAAAATGTTCTGTTGGCCAACAAATGCTGCTGCTTTAAGGTACAAGATCTACCAAACAAAACAGTTTTTCCTCTAATAGGTTCTAGTGATTTTAACAGGAAATGCTCAGAGGTACTGCTTCTGCTATAAATGTGAACCCATGATGTCAGGTAGGTGGAGTGCCTCAGAGACCATCCCCACAATGTGCAGTCCTCGAGGGATATGAGTATTTCTGCAGCCGGCAGCCCGGCATTTGCCAGACCTGTTCTATTAATCAGCTCTGGGGAAAATGCACTGGAAAATATTCTAATGGCTGGAAGGAGCTGGTTCCTGCTCTTGTGACTGCTTTTCATCTGGCTGTCAAAGAACTCGAGCCCAGCATTTCCTCTAGAAAGAAGACCAACTACAATTTCATAATCTTTATGCAAGAGCAGTGGTTAAGACCCTCTACTCTGCATAAAAAGATCAGATCCAAGCATGTATTCACAATAAAACGAAATTTAGAAGAAACTTTAAAATTCAAAGGTCTTATTAGGTAGTGTGTTTTCCACCCAGATATTTAAATTTTCAACTACCCCGCTCGAGTCATCTCTTGAATCTGAAATGGCGCTTTGACTGCCACAGGCACGATCTGCCTCAACAGAATATGTATGCACTGCACTGCTGTGTACCTTGGGGTTACAACAGGCTGATAAAATCTGTTATTATAATTCTGCACCAGTTCAATCTCAGATTTAACTTTCATGAAGTTAAAGAAGTCTATACACTGTATTTCTGAACTGAATCAATTGCAGGTCGAGTCATGCATTCCAAAGAATGAAGTTTCCTCCAAGCTGCCCAGCTGCAGAGAGGAGTGCTTTTTTCTGCCACAGCTTTAGAGGACCCACAGTATTGTGTCATGGTGGTGGCAGTGGTGGTGTGTCCCTTTAACTGAAGACTAGAATTAATTCCGACTTTACTGCCCTTTATCAGGGCCTACATGATATTATTGAGTAGTTTGTTGTTGTCAGGCTGGGGTGGGGGGTGGGGTACAGCTCTGCCCTGCTGGAAAGAATAGGAAGGCAAAGCTCAAATCAAAATCTTGAACCAATTATAATTTGTAATCCATGCTAAAACTCACTATACAAGTTTCAAAGTGCTCTCAAAAATACCTGCACAGACCGGCCTGTCATGCAGCAGTAGCACTACCGCTTGGGAACGCCGGCAAACTGGGTTCAGAAGCAAACTTGAGCGCTGAGAGGTAGCTGGGGGTGTTAATCAACTGTTTGTAGGAAAGCTCTCCTCCTTCGGAGTGGGTGGGGAGGCAAGCCCAGCACTTGCCTGGCTCTCTAGCGGAAGCTGGGAGAAAGGCAGACCAGGTCAGCATGTCAGGAGGCATGACAGACGCCGATGCGTGTCACGGTGGCATGCCTCATGGCATCACTACATGCTCCCCAGGGTCTAGAAAGGAGGAAAAGTCGGTGGCAGGATGGAGCCAAGTCAAGATACCACACCACCAGCCGGAGTAGCTGGCCGGAAATGGATCTGACCACGGGGGGTTGGGGAGCTGCCAACCCGGGCTGGGAGGAGGGAGGGGAGGGGAGGACAAGCCTTTGAGGAAAAGATGGCTAGTGGTAAGTCCCAGTGGACATTAGGGTGACGGAGCTGGAGTGCTCAGCAGGTGGAGGCCAACTAAAGAAGAAACAGAAACTGTAATAAAAAGAAAATTCTTTCACATCCTTATAATTTTATCAAATGAATATTCAGTATTGTTTTAATGTACAGGATTACTGCTGAAAATAGGGTTCGCTCCCAACTGTTAGTATTTGGATAAAAATAATGTTTAAAGAATCAGTCGGTCAACTACAGCACTTGATAAAGAAGCACTTACAGCTGCCTTGGCCTTGGAGAGGTCTTCAATCTGTATGTGGAGATCCTCAATTTCCACCTCCATGGATTTCGGCCTTTACTGCTGCAGCACAGGTGAACTCGGACTCCTCCAGCTATATTGGGGAATGTTACTTAAAACACAAATCAAATGAAACACTTCTGCAGAAAGGCAGAGAAAAGGCATGCATCTACTAAAACTCAAATCTCTTACCATTACCCCCAAAAAAAAAGCATGCATTTTAGGACATTTCATTCTTTAATACTAGAGAAAAATCTGCATGAAAAACAGGCTTGGCCTTTATATGCACTCTGTTTTGCTGCATGTTCTGCACAGATGTCCTACTTTTCTGCTTGTGAAGCATTATAATCATTTCACAGCAACAGACTGTGCTGTCGTAAGCAAAAGGATTATGACTTCATGACAGGAAATAAGTAACGTGAACAGATGAGGGCTATAGGGCAAAGATTCTGTTCCAATGAAAAGTTTTCAATACAAAAAAAAGGCCTGGCATTCAGTCTGGGGACTTTTGAGTAACTCAGTTATGCTGATGCCAATGGTGAATTGTTTGTTGACAACTGGAAAATCTTTTAAAATAAAAATGTTTACCTCCCAATCAAAATCTGATTTTGGTCGTTTCTTTCAGAAATCTGCTACTCAGTCCATGAAAATAAAACAGTGGGCTGGAAGTCTGCTATGCATCAGAAAAGCTCCTGACAGAAGTACCCTAGAACAAAGATATCCCATTTTGTCACGTATCAGTAAAACCAGACCAGCGATGGTTAACTGAATCTCTCCAAAGGATACAAACCTCAGAGCACTGATACATGTATTTATGAAATGGGCATCACAAAATAGGAGCTCTGATTGGCTGCTAGGGATGTGATATTCATTCTGATGCACAGGAAAAGGTCCAGCAGTGGGCATTGATATAGGTGATGCTGCCCACTCAGAACCTTAACAAAACAAAACGCAGCCATCTTGTTTGTGCCATAAGTGGTGCCAGCCAACTGTAACAAATAAAACAAATACCTCTGATCTCCTGTTCAGATTGCTCGGTTTGAATATTTTGATTTTCATAAAATCCTTCTGCCTGTGGATGTAGCATGAAATGAACTGCACACACTCTCGTTCATCAAACAAGAACAACCATGATCTGTATACCAGCCCGTCCGCTCTTGAAATTCTTATTTTTTTATTTTTAAAAATCCGTCTACATGTGGATGCAGCATGAAATGAACAGCAATGTCTCTCTCAGCCCACATGCTCGTTTCGTGTATTATAAATAAAATTGAACACCAGCGATCTGTATAACAGCCCGCCTCACTCTCTCTACCAGCCCGCCTCTTTAAGTTTTAGTTTTGTCTTTAATAAAAAAAAAAAAAAAACAGCTGCAATCTATTTCTCCACACAGCACGGGGTGAATATCATGACCTAAACTACAGAAGGCTTTGTTGGACAAAAGTCCTTCAGTGCAAAAAGGAAACACAGGACACTTAACCAGGGAACTATTTTATTAAAACTGACACAAACATACATGTTTTTACTACTTAAAATTGAGAATTTAACCTACCAAATGCAGTTACACTACAGATAGCTATTTCATAAGTGCAATAAACCACTCCAGTGTGTGCGTTAGATACTTAACACACGGCTAGGAAGCTGGATGCACTCGGCTGGTGGCCTTGTGCTCTCACTACACCTCCCAGCCGTGGTGTTAAAGTGTCTAATGCACACTCTGTCATGGCTTATTGCTTACGTGATAAAGCAAGCAAGATGGCTCTTATTGTAAGAGTGCCATCTCTTGTAGTTAGGACAAGAGGAACGAGTGCAGTTGAGCAGGAATGTCTCACAAACTGTGTGAGTGATGCTCTTACACAATTAGCTACATCCCGTACAACAAATATAAACTTATTATTAATCACTCAAGTTAGCTAGAGTGATTTATCTAAGTCTCTCTTTTTTCCTTTAAACATAAAAAGCACATGTGCCTGCAGGTTAGAGGGATTCAATGTCCATCGGACACTTTCCTCCCACAGAGTGGGTGGCTGGGCTCTGCACTAATAGTGGCTCTTGGCAGTGGCTTTGTGACAGCACTTTTGGCAGCCTGAATGACCACACGTTGCTGAGCTTTCCCACCCATAAAAGGCTGCTGTGGTAGGGTGCATACAGGTGGCGGATGAAGCCTTGAAAACAGAAAAAGGGTTGTCTCCTGGCAGCCCCTTTCTCATGCTACCAGGTCCCCAAAGTGGGCTGGCCTTTCCACTTCCCGCTGCTGCAGGCAGATCAAGCGAATCCTTCCTAGTGGCAGCAGAAGGGTCAGCCTCCACAACAGGGACAAATTGGATTCACCTGATGACAGAGGTACTGGAGGCCCGAGGTATGGGTCCAGTAGTGCAAGGTAAGTCAAGTGGCCAACAGCGAAACCAGACCTAACCCCTTAACTCTATAGACTGGGATCAGATAACATTTTAAAGATAATTTTGGATTGAAGACCTGAGGGTTTGTTGAGGGGAGGGTAACAGAATGGGGCCCCATGCGGGAGTGCCAGAATCGGGTCCAGCCAGACATAACTTCATTAATCTCTGAGAGAGGTAGAGTGGAGGGCCTGTGAGGAGAGGGAGGCCAGCCTACTGGGGCTTTGTCCTGGCCTGCCTCCCTCTCTCTCCGCACGGTGCAGCCAGTGGTTAGCTGGTTGACATATTTTACTTAACACTGGGTTCTTCCTCTATAGGTATTTTAGTTCCTACAGGGCCATGATTATTTGTATCAAAGCAATGGGTTGCTCATAGTATATCCTGATCTGTAATGAGATTATATAGGAATGTTGTTCTATATTGTCTCTCTGTACCAGCTCCTCTTGGAAAACACAATAAACACTTGAGTGTTAAAAAAAAAAAAAAAGGCAGCCAACAGTGGTATGCCCTTGGAGAGCCTGAAAAACTGAGTGCCAAGTCAGTAGGAGCAAAAGAAAAAAATACGATAGCACGCCCTCCCCACTTCTGAAGTGGATCACTCCATTTAATGTTCCTACCCGAGACTACATGTAAACAAAGTAAAAGGCCATGTGGTTCTGAGAGCTGATTGGCCGAAATTGTGATCTAGCAATAATCAGGGTATAATCTTCACATGTACATCTCAGTAGGTGTTCAGATTATAGGGAAGGAGATCCCAGTCCCACTAAGGTTTGCCACTATAGTCTGAACTGCATACACTGTTGCAATTTACTTATAGTGGGGGTGGGGTAGCCCTCAATTTAGAAACAAGATCCCCAAAGCTCCTACAGCACGCTGACCTGTAAGTGACTCGTTGCATGACAAAGACAACATATTTTTATGTCTTTAGTTATAACTGGTCACACATTTTACGGAATAGTTTCTCTGACAAAAATGTTTTTTTTAATTAACAAGTTATGAGCTTAACTGTCTTCAAGACTTTGAAACCTAAAGAATGTAAGTTCCCATTGACTGTCTAGTAAATGTACCTTGTTTACTATCCTCTCTAAATCAAATGTAAACCATTTTGTCTAAGTGTGGAAAAATCTGAATTAAAAAGAAATTAAAAAATAGTTTCTGTACAGTATATGAATTTGGTAGCACTTTCTTACTGTGGTAAGTAACGGAACATTTGTCTGTAGTAATAATATATTTATGTGTATATATAGATATATATATATATATAAATAACATATACATACATACAAATATGTATCTATACACATACGCACACATACAACATATATATTTTTATAGCATTGGGAGGAAGTATAAATGAAGTCAATAAAACATATTACTAGGCATTTGCAGAGATAATAATTTCTCTTCATCCCAGCAGGTATATCATGATGTCTGGATCCAATGGTTTAAATAGGACATTGCATGGGACTCTTGTGTGAAACCTTTTATTTTCCTCTGCTATGTAGGTAACAATGCAACCTTGTATCTTGGCTGCACCATTTGTGCTAAGAGGGTATCATTGCCAACATTCCAGAGGAAGATTACAAGCGCAGCGCAGCAGTGGCTGTGACTGAAAATGCTGCAGCAGTATACTTTATCACTGATTACAGAGATCTCTACGAAACTCTTAGGCAACAGAGAATGCTACAGTACTCACACACACAGCACACCACCTGGGCATGATGAATAGTACAACATCCACCACCATGGCAGCCTAAGGCAGCAGTTCACCACTGTTGAGCTCTGTCCCCTACTAGAGCAGTCCAGACAAACCACAGGATTAGGACAAACACAGAAAGAACTGCGCGTTGTTTGCAGGCATCGTGAACCGTAGCCACTGTCGGCTCCATAGGCAAAAGACATGCCCCACAGGGGTCTTAGCACCTCTGGCTTAGACCCATAAGTGGAACACCATGGAGAAGACTGACTCTGGTGATGAGGTGCCATTACCATGCATGGAATGGGCTGAAATGTTCAGGAAGTGTGATCCGATGGTTATGATAAGAGATGGTGTAGCGGAGAACCAGTTTACACCCCTAGTTGAGCCACTGGCTCACTCTGCAACCTTGAGTAAGCCAGATTTATTTATTCATTGGTTACCAGGAAGGTAAGTCAAGATGACGCCCCTGGGGCAAGAACAACAAGCAACCCAGAGATGAGACAGCATAAGACATAACAGGTCAAACAGTAATAGATAAACATTGCTATTAATACAAATAACTGTGACACTTGTCCACTGGCATCGGAAGCCTTCAGCAACCTTTTAAAGTAGCGTGCATGATGGAGGTGACAATTTTGACCTAACATTTTATTTTATTTTGATTTCTCCTGGTCTCCTGTCCTGCACGATACCCTTTCCTCATTTTGAGTTTGCTTTAGTATTTTGTTTACAAAATTGAAAATAATAAAAGCAGCGCTCATATGGCTCAGTCAAAATTTTCATCCATATTTTCTGTTGTTTCTGAAGATCTGTTGTTTAACATCACATTGCTGGTAACTAAAATTAACTATTGTGCAGCAGATACTGATCCCTGGCCTTATGGGACAATAAGCGATAAAATGGGCCGGCAGTAGGGCTACCACCACCACGCTGATGACTTGGGTTCAGGAAGAAGCCTGGGTCACGGTGGTCGGGGAGGGTGAGTGTCCTAGTGGATGCTCTCCTTCTCCTGGGGGGTGGGGCCGGGAGAAGCATCCAGCAGTACCACTGCCACCTTACACTTATGGGTGGCAGAGCACTTATAGACAGGGAGCCATGGACGCCGCAGTGTAGTGCGGCGCAGTGCTTAACACACGCTCACGCCAGGGAATCTGTCCCAGATGCCAGCATCCCAGGGGTGAGAAAGTAAGTAAGTGGGGAAACAAATAAATGATTAAAATCCTCCGCCAGTAACTCTGTGAAGACTGGTAAATCCAGCCCAAAGGCAGTATATCCGCCATGCCGGAGTGGAGATGTGTAAGAAACAGTAAACAGACATAAATCAATCAATAAGTGTACAAAACAGCTAAGATTACTGATAAAAGCTGGCCCAGCAGGTGGAGGCACACTGCCTGCCACACCAGCTATGCAGGTTCAGGAAAAGACATGGGTCGCCCAGGGCTGGCCAGGAGAGGCCTGGGGTGGAGCACACGGGTCTGACAGGCAGCTGCCACCTAGAAAATTCTGAGTGACACTGCAGCGGGACACAAGGTAGAGGAATCCCACCTGCAGGGTGCTAGAGGGTGTGCCTCTGTGGAGGCGGAGTATGCACAGTGTGTCATTGCACAAGCTGTAGGCTCTTAAATCCTGTACTGGAGGATAACTAGAGCATAAGGTAATCCCAGAGAAGCATGGTGATGGGGCTGGGGTGACCAATCTGGAAGAAGGCAGGTCAGGGATAACAGGAGATAACATAAAAAAGAATACTGGACTTCCAGTGACATCACGCTATGGCTGCAGCCTGAATCAAGAGGCTCCTCAAGATCTAAATAAGTAACCCCTCAAACTGCTTATTCATTCAAAACTCTAAAAATTTATAACCAAGGAGGTCAGAAATGCCTAGAAAGAATGACCGAGGGAAAACAGACCTCCAGACCTGTCAGATGCAGAAGGATTAGCGTGAGGACAGATCGGAAGCGAGGGCTCGCAGGCCTCAACCAACTCTCATCAGGGAGGTGCAGCTAGCGATCAAATCCCACTAGCACACTTCAGATGCAAATGGCTCAAATGCTAACTGAGCTTAGAGATTTCCACAAAGAAATGCGGTCCACCACTACAGCACTCCGAATGGACATGAACAAAATAGAAAAGCTACAGGAGCAAACTGAGTCTCAGGCCCAAAACACAGATCAAAGGGTAACGGAAACCGAGAGCTATAATGTACTACATAACACAATTAAGACCCTACAAGACAGAGCAGAAACTGCAGAAATAACATCAGAATCTCGGTCTTCCGGAGGAGTAGAAGGCGCCAACATGCTACAATTTATACAAACCACGCTCCATGAAATACTGGCCTTGCCAAACACTCTAAGCCTAGAGATCGACAGAGCTCACCTTCACCTTGGGCCTAGGCCACCTGCAGGCTCACCGCTGGACAATCCTGGTGCGTTTCACGATACCAGGATATGGAGGTGTCCTCCACACTGCATGAAAAGCAGGCCCATAAGTTACTCCAGTAATAGGCTCCACTTTGAAAACGATTACCACCCGAAATAATGATCAAACGGACGGCATACTGTATAGTCCGGATTTTACGGGCACTGAAAAACAAAAGGAATCAGATTTAGGACCCTTACCCGCACGGTTGACTGTCTTCTTCACCGAAGGTCCTCTCACGCTTGAAAATCCGAACGTGGCATTGCAAGAGCTGAAAAGCAGGAAGATCAAGGTGCAGGTGCAACAACAGCTAATAAATACAGGAACTTCCATCGCCTCCAGACTTTCCCAAATGTCTGGAATGCTGAGCAGAGCAGCCAGAAGACGCTAGGAGCAGAGGCGATACGAAACATAGAGTCACTGAAGGCCACAACAACCACAGTCTGGAGCAGGCCATGGAGGAAGCTGGAGCGAGGGCTGAACATTTTGCAAGTAGAAATGGGTTAACAAATAAAGATTTCTTGCCTTATATACTCACTCTGTGGATGAAAGGAGAGACTTTGAGTGGGAATAATTAAATGTTTGCAATGATTACATGCGTAAATAGATGCAGAGGTATTTCCTAACTACAGTATGCTACTAATAGCAATCAAGGACTGACTTGTAATAAAAAGGTGGGGTTGTGGGGGGAATGAAAGCCTGATGGGCCCTGGGGATATCTTCAGAGAAAGCACAACGCCAAAAAATTAAGCTAAGAGAAGCCCAGGGTCTCTCCTGAGGGGAGGAAATGGAAACTGTGGAAAATGAAGGGGGAGGGAGACTCGTATTATCCTTGAATCAGTCCAAAGCGGTCTTTTCTCGTGATGCTACTGGGGCAGACCAATAAGAATAAGCTGCACTGTCAGGACTGCTTCTCAGGATTAGGTCCGGGAGAGTTTTTTGGGGGTACTTACCAAAGACAGCTACAATGCTAAACATGGGGAGATTACCTCTGGGGGGAGGGAGCATTAAAGACAACCTAAAAATTCAGATCACTGAGAAACGCTTGTGTTGGTGATCTGGGCCCTGGAATGTGAAACCGCCACATTTATTAGAGAAAGGGATGGGGAGGGTTGAGTTCGACCTCCACAATGATGAATACCCTCCTCGGATTCACCCCTAGCAAGTAGAGGTGACAGGTTTTAGAAATAGTTAGTGATAGAAAATCACTAACAATATGGCCCGCTTGGAGGAAAGGGGGAGTTCTGGACCTCCACCTGAATGTGGCGGCGGCGTCATTAACAGAGCAGACTCAGGGATTACTCTCGATCTTATTCCCAGTTTACCTGAGCGTTGAATTCAGTTGTAACGCTGGACAGCTTCCACAGTTCTCCTCGAGGTGGAGGAAGTAGGAGACACGGTGATGAACTGAGGGGCCGCCCGAGCTGGGGCTCAGGCCTACACTCCACATTCAAATGGCGCCGCTGCAACAACATAAACTCCTTCCGGAGGGTTATCGGGGATTTTTCTACCAGAGTGTGGCTGATTGTCCTGGGTGCACCAGACACACGGACACAATGGAAACCTCGTCCCCTTGATCCTTGGGACCCATGATGGCTGGCCTGGGTTCCTGCATAACGGGAGCCCTTGGTTAGCCTCGATGCCTTTCTGGTCTCTCCTCAGGCCCAGCCCCTTTAGGGACTCACACTGCGGTCGCCAATCAGGTCTTAATGACAACCTTAATTACTCCAGGTCAAAGCACAACAGCTGGAAGAATGGTCTCAGGACCAGCTGAGACGTCACCCTATTCCTTTTCCCCATACCCTAATAGACACTATAAGGGTCTGGAGGCGACTCATTGAGAGTTGCCTCAGGTAAGGTTTGAACCTTACCATAGAATCTGGATCGGATTCTCATGATTAGAAGTCCTGACTTACCATTACCTATACTGAGTACCCAGTTGGACCTCACTACAGCATGAGTTTTGTTTATGTCTGTTTACCCTCTGTTTCATAGTTAACTGCTATAACACGCAGTTACTGTTATGGTTGTTGTTTGTTTAATATGACAGGGATACACCAACAGGTTTACAGTGCGGATAGATCATGTTTATACTGGGTGCTCCATGGAAAATGAAACTATTTAATGATCTAAATAGCTAAACCCTATATAAAGTTATTATCCCAAATATAAATGGGATCTCCTCCTGCTAAGCACTCACGAAGTCCTGTCATATCTCACGCAAGAGCAGGGCAGACTTGATCTATCTCCAAGAGACTCATTTAAATGCTGATGAACATCTTAAACTAGCCAAGCTATGTCGGGAACCCTGTATTGCTCATCCAGTGGGAGGGTAGAAAGCGGGCGTGCTATAATTATACCATCCAGAACCCCCTTTCAACACAACTACACATTACAAGACCCTGAGGGTAGATTAATCCTGGTCCAGGGCACAATAAATGGCGTGGAGGTCACCCTAGCCAATGCATACTTCCCACCTGCTCTGCCTGTTCCCAGCTGAGGGCGCCCTGGATAGAACTGTACAAAACACAAAGGTGTTCTCCTATTGGCAGGGACTTTAACCTGATACAGGACCCACTTGGACTCCTCCAATCGGAGAACCAAGGCATCTCGCCAGCACAAAAGTTTTCAGGCGATTCACAACGGAGGTGGGATGGATCGATGTTTGGAGACACACACCCACACACTAAAAACTATTCACACTATTCCGCTGTGCACAGGACATACTCATGTATAGACCACACCTACACACAGCAAGGAAACTTAAGCCGACAAAGAGGCTCAACTGGGTGATATTACCTTTCTGACCACTCCCCGCTGGTTTCATTGTGGAGATGGGCCTACAGCCTAAAAACACCAGATGGAGGCTTAACCCATATTATCTGCGCTCTGAGCAGTTCAGGAGTTTATCTCAGATAAATTAACTGAGATACGGGACCTTAATCCTCAATGATCAAGCAATCACTTTATTTAACCAGGCATAAACACCATTGAGCAAGCTCATTTTCAAGGTGGTCCTGGGCATAAATACAATACAGTACACTCATAAGATTACAATTACGGTTGGACAACAGTGCAAAAAAAAAAAAAAAAAAAAACATTGTGAAGGTGCGGTCAATATGGGCCTATACATACCAGTCAACATAATTAACATGCAACGTACATAATGATAGCTTTTACTGAAATGAGAAGAGACAACAATCCCATATAGTCTCCGCTGAGTAAGAGCTCATACCTAAATGATAAAAATAAGGAGGTATTAAGGAATAGGGCAGCCAAAAGGAGGCCAGAATAGGTAAAAGGTAGAGAATAGGCAGGGTCATCTTGGATTAAGGAACTAGGCTTGTAGGTCCTAGGTTTCTATTGTTAGGAATGTGGGTGGATGAGATACTTAGGCGAGGATTTGAGAGTGGCACCGAGGCTTATGGGTCATCGGCATCTGAAACAGTTGCATGATTCCTTCAGATAATCCGTTAATAGAGCTTTGAATGTGAAAATGCTTGGAAGTGAGGATAATTTTAATGAGTCTTGCATAGTGTTCCAAAGTGATGGAAGTGAGAGTTGATTGCTGCTGAGCCAAGGGGTGTTTTCACTCTAGGAATCTGGAAGCAGATTAAGGAGAAGCGCCTCAGGCCATAGGAACCTTTAGCCCGCTTGAAGATGTTCGAGATGTATGCAGGGAGGTTATCAGATAATGCTCTAAAACCAGAGGAGAGCATTCCTTTTCTTCTAGTTGAGAGTGAGGTCCATCCCGAAACCTGGTATAGACGACAGTGATGTGTACTATGGGGTAGATTTAAGGTAAATCTAAAGCCCGTGGTAAAGGGTGTCCAGTTTGTTTAGCATCGTTGATGGGCAATGACTGTAAAGGAAGTCAGCGAGTCCAGTATAGGTAGGAATGTAGTTTGTACTAGTCTCATTCTGGCTTCTAACCGAGTAGGTGCTAATGCGCTAGAATAAACCTAATCGCTGTCTTAGTTTCTTCAATGTTTCATTTAAGTGGCACAGAAAGTTGTGCTTGTTATCCAGCCAGAACCCTAGGTATTTAAAGGTATCAACTACTTCAAGGGGTTCATCTAAGAGTGTTCAGATCTGTGTGATATGGGACATCTGGAAGTAGACTTTGGTGAGAGAATCATTGCTTTAGTCTTTTGATGCTTGAGGAGGAGTTTATGACTGAGAAGGTTGTACTGAGGGTGACTAAGTCTTCTGTATCGCATCATGGGCCAGATCCAAGGATGAATTTGTGGTACAGAGTACAGTATCATCTCATGAATAAGTGCACATTTGCTGTGCCCAGCTAAGAGTCCAGATTATTGATGTATATTGCAAAGAGGATAGGGCCCAGGATGGAGCCTTGTGGGACCTCGTAACAAGGATTTTGTGGGACAGATCTCCTATGGCTTTGACTTGTTGTAACCTATTGGTTAGGTAGCTGGTGAACCATTTAATGGCAGAACTATCAAGTCCAATGTTACTCAGTGCAGTAAGCATGATGGTATGATCCACAGTATCAAGGCCTTACTTAGATCAAGGAAAAGGGCAATACATGCTTCTTAGAGTCCAAGGCCATTTCCAGTCTGTAGTTACTTTGGCAAGAGCTTTGATATTGTACTGTGTTTGGCTCTGAAGCCAGACTGAGCCGGTTTCTAACTTGTGAATCAAATGTTCTCTAAATTGGATGTTGACAATTTTTTCAAGTAATTTAGAAGGACCAGATAGTACAGAAATAGGCCGGTAATGTTCGGATCACTCGGATCCCCAGTCTTGAATAATGGTAGGATGTGGGCAGTTTTCCACAAGACAGGTAGCTCACCTTGAATCAGAGAGGTGTTGAATAATGTGTAATGGGGCGTCATGATAGGTATGGCCAAGTTTTAGGAAGTAAGGTTCAATATTATCTGCACTAGCACTCTTTTGTATCCAGAGAAAGGAGGAGGTCCTCCACTTGCTTGAACGTAATTGTGAGGAAGCTGAAGGGGTGGGATGCGTTGGTTATGGTTGTGATTATCAGTGAAGCCAACAGTGTAGTCTCTGCGGACTAAGTTTGCTGATAGGTGAGGTGTCAAAGGCAAGCCCTGCAGTGGCAAAGTGATCATTAAGCTTTTCTAGTATATCAGCTTTGTCCATAGGTGGTACCATCAGACACAATTTTGTTTGGAAGGGTGTTGCAGAGGATTGACCTTCAACTTCTTTGAGGATGTTCCAAAATTTGGCAGAGTTGTTTTTATTGTCTTCTAGTTCTTTTTGAAGTACCTAGCTTTTTCTGACCTAATTAGCTTGGTACAAGCATTCCAGTGGTACAGAATGCTAAACTAATCAGCCTCCAGGTGATTTCTCGCTTTTTTTCCACCAGTAGTCCCTATCCCTAAAATGCTTTCTTCCAGGATGGGAGAGAACCAGCCAGAGTTTTATTTTTGATTTGATCAGTCTTAGTGGGCGTGTTTGTCTGATTAGCTCCAGTAAGAGGCTGTGAAAGATGTTAAATGCCTCGTTAAAGGTGGGGGCTAGGTAGAAATCCTGCCACGATCGTGTTGCTTAGATCTTTCAGGAAAGTGTGACTGGCAGAACTTTTCAGGCATCTTTCAGTTTGAATTTGGAGGCCGCTTTATTTGGGAAGGATGTCTGATGCAGGTAACGCAATGGTCGCTTATATCGCTGAAGAATACCCAGTATGCAGACAGTGTGAGGTTTGTTTACTAGGATAAGGTCCAGGAGGGTGCTGCTCAGGGTTTTTCTGTTTGGTCTGGTTATAGCAGTCACCTTTGATACAACCCCAGCTATTCATTAGGATACAATAAAGGCAGTACTCAGAGGTCATATAATACAACACACTTCAGAGCTGAGTAGGCAAATATAGGGAGGGCAGAGCTAGGCTGGAGAAAACTTTCATTTCCGCAGATGGCACACAAGCAAGGGATATCTCTGTTTTGCCTCTTCTTCAAGAAAGTAAAGCTGAACTGGATAACTTGGCATTACAACAAACTGAGATTGCACTGACCTTCCCGAGACAGAAGTATTATGAGGTTGGCCCAAGAGCCACCAGATTGCTGATATATCAGGTGAGAAAACAGAAGAAGGCCCCAGTGATCACCACTCTCAGACATCCACTGGGAGGCCATCCCTTAACTAACCTACAGGATATAACAGAAGCCTTCACAGAATATTACTTTGCTCTCTATACCCCAAAGGTGGCTTCCAGGAGCAAATGATTTCGAATACTTGCAGGGATAACTTTACCCTCTCAGATTCCCAGGGTGAAACACTAACTGCCCCTATTACTGAACAAGAACTCGCGAACGCGATAAGTTCCTTAAAAACACTAAAAGCCCCAGGCCCAGATAGCTACGGGAATGAGTTCTATAAAGTTACGAAAACAAACTGTGCCTGGGCTCTTTGGGTTGTTCAACATGATCTTGGAGGGTGATCCTCTCCCACCATCCTGGCTCCTTTGCTACTATTTCGGGACATCCCGAACCTGGGAAAAACACTCAACCATGCAGTTCTTACAGGCCGTCTCGGTCTTAAATACAGACTATAAGATCTTTATGCATAAATTGGCTAAACACCTAGACCAAGTTATGCCCCAGCTAATTGACCAGGATCAAACTGGTTTCGTGAGGAACCGATCCAGTACTGATAATATCAGGTGAACACTCTCACATTACCCACAAATGCAAACATCGATCACCCTCAATCGTAATAAGCCTAGACTCTGAAAAGCGTCGATAGAGAGGATTGGCCCTTTATATAAAACACTAGAGAAACTAGGCATCTCTAAACCCCTGATAACAGTTCTCCAGAGCATCTATGCATCCCCTCAGGCATGCTAAGTAGGTGGGTGGTCTCATTCTAAATATTTCTCTCTCAAAGGGGAACCTGACATGGATGCCCCTGTCCCCTTTTATTTGTGGCCTACATTGAACCATTAGCACAATACATAAGAGAATCCCAAAATATCAAGGGATGTCATTAGGAGACACAGAACATCATATAGCACTATATGGTGACGATGTTCTTTATATCTCTCAAACCCTGAGAATCCCTACCAGCCATAAAACAAGATCTGGATAGGTTTGCCCAGGTATCAGGATACAAATTAAATCTAACAAAAACAGAGATTCTAACCTTCATTATACCCCTCTGCCTAGATTCAGAATATGATACCCTGTAGATGGAACTTGACTAAATTAAAATACCTGGGGTATTTATCTCACAGTGAAATGAAACAGCTTATAATGACAATTATGGAACTTCACATCGAGTTAAAGACAGACCTGACAGCCTGGGCCACACTTCCTGAGCCTCAGTAAGAGGACAGAGTTGATCCAAACGATGATCACCCTCCCTAGAGCACTATACTTATTTCAGAACATTCCACCTTTTATACCTAATAAAGTGTTTAAGACCCGGAATAGTATCATTTCAAAATTTATATGGGCTGCTCAGAGACCCAGAGTCAGACTGAGGTACTTCCTCCCTCATAATCCGGAGGGCTGTGTCTCCTGACCTGCAACTATACTACTTTGCAGCGAACTTAACCCACTTGATGGCCAGACAGAATAGAACTACCATCCCAAACTGGCTCCAAATAGAACAGACACTTATCCCAGACAGGGAATATTTTCAATACTTATATAATCAGGAGGCGGGTCAGGACCGACGATCCCCTTAAATTACTGGCTTGGATGTTGCTGGGGAACTTGGTAGAGCATTAAAAGGTACAACGGTTGACCCCACTCCTAGCACTGATATGCCCGAGAGCAGATCTTGGTGATTTCCTCCCAAACAGACTGGACCATGGTTATCAATCCTGGGAGAGACACGGCTTGAAATATTTGTTACAAATTACCACTCAGGGTGTGCTCTGGTCCTTGACGCTTATACAGAGACGCATTTGGCCTCACCCATCAAAAGTTTTACAGGTATTTACAGCTCCAGCATGTCTATCAAAGCCTACCTCGAGAGGTCAGAGCACCAGACAAGTACCCACCCGTGCTAAATGCCCAACACCATCTCAACATGAACCCTGACACCCTCACTTGGTGTCCTGGTACTACCGTGCTTCTGAACTCCAAGAGAGAAATAACCACAGACAGCGACGCCTGCAATGGCAGAAGGAAATAGACAACCCTTTAACACACGAAACTTGGCAGATAGCCTTTGGGTATGTTGCTCGAGTCACTAGTACACATCAGTGGCGGAATACGCTTGAAGCATCATATTAGATATTTCAGGACCCCGGTGCTGACAAGACACTACTTCCCCACAGGCTCAGCAGCCTGTTGGAGACACTGCAGAGAAGAAAGAGCCAACCACACCCATGTTATGTGGTCCTGCATTGCTTTTACCCGCTTCTGAAATGACTGGAAGAACAGTTTAGGGAACTATTAGACCACCAATTTTACCTAACTGAAGAAAATACAGGTTACTCACCTGTAACAGGAGTTCTAGGAATGGTATATGTTGTTCATCCACACTGTCTGGCAGGTTCCTTGCCGCTTTAAATCTTGCCGGAAGGTCTTCAAGCTGGCTCCTCCCATCCACCCGGGTGGTAAAACTCTCGGCTCTGCCCCATGATGCCAGATCTAGCCGCTTAAAGCCAGGTTGTGCGTCAAGCCGGGAGGTTGTATGGATGAACAACATTTACCATTCCTAGAACTCTTGTTACAGGTGAGTAACCTGTATTTCTAGGACATGGATATGTTGTTCATCCACACTGTCTAGCAGACTCCTAGCAGTTCTCCGGAGGAGGGAGGCAAGCACACCCCTCTACTTAAGGAATGAGGACTGGAGAACAGAGGTCCCAAAACCAGCATCCCGGCATGACTCAAGGCCGACATGGTAATGGGTAATAAAGGTGGTGCTGACTCCAGGTAGCAGCCCTGCAGATTTCCTGGATAGGGACGCCCCTGGAAGCAGACATCGAAACAGCGGTATGGTGGGTAGAATGAGCTCTTATCCCTTTGGGAGGCTCCATGCCCGCCAACCTGTGCAGAGATCTATGCAGGAGGTTACCCACCTGCCTATCGCCTGCTTGGCTGCAGGGTCAGCCAGGTGCGGCTTCAGCGTAGGGTGACAAACAGCCGGTGAACCTCTCCTGAACTTCAGCCTTCCGCCCTTATTATAAGAGAGCTCTTATAGGGTCCAAAGTATGGAGCCTATATTCGGTCTCCGAGGTGTGATTGTGGTAAAACACCGGCAGAGTAAACACCTGGTTAAGGTGAAACTCCGACACCACCTTCGGAAGGAATTTCAGGTGGGGTGCAGGACAACCTTGTCCCCGGTGACAGACCAGATAAGGAGACTGGATGGAAAACGCCTGAGCTCTCCCCACCCTTCTGGCTGACGGATAGCCACCAAGAAGGCGGTCTTCCATGACAGGTGAGAGATGTCACACCTGTGCATCGGTTCAAATGGCTTGCCCATGAGCTTAGCCAGTACCAGCAGTAGATCCCATCGAGGTGGAGGTTCTCACTCACAGGATATGTGATCAAGGCCTTGAAAAGCTCGCACCACCTTCTCTCCCGCGCCACCGACTGCTTTCCAGCCTGTGCCCGTAAGCAGAGATGGCTGCCAGGTGCACCTTAGGGTCATCGACTGAAGCCCTAGCTGAGAAACGGATCACAGGTAGTCCAAAATGCTTGCCAAGGAACAGGAGAAAGGGTCCAGCCCCTTGCCCTGACACCAAATAGAGAATCTCTTCCATTTAAAGGCATAGCATATCCTGGTCAACTCTTACGGGATGCCTCAACGACGCTGAGGACCCTCGCCGGAAAGACCCAAGGCCTGGAACTCTAGCCGCCAGGAACCAGGCCGCAGATGCAGGGATTGAAGGTCCAGATGGAATACCTTCCCTGGCTGACTGAGATCAGGTCCGGTGGTCTGGAAGCCGCCTCAGGAGCCTGGAGCTGAGGCTGAGGAGATCTGATACCAGAACTGGCGGGCCAGTCTGGGGCTACCAGAATCACCTGCGCCTGTCCCTCCTCACCTTGAGGAGCACCTTGTGGATCAAGGAAATGGGGCGAAGGAGCAGAAGAGGCCCGGGGTCCACGGCCCGAGAAGGCATCCTGCAGCGAGCCCTGCTGAGGGGTGGGCATGAAACAGCCCTCAGCTTCTCGGATTCTCCCTGAGGCAACAGGTCCACCTGAGGCGCGCCCCAGTGGGAGAACAGATCTTGTACTACCTCCCGCAGCAGAGACCACTCATGGGACGAGCTCCTATCCAGCTTAGGGCATAGGCCAGAATGTTGGAGGCTCCTGCCACATGGATGGCAAGGAGATCTGTCTCCAGGCTGCAGACGAGGGACCAGGTGCGGAGAGCTTCCTGCACAGAGGCATGGAGCGATCCCGCCTGGCGGTTTAGGTAGTACATGGTCATGGTATTGTCCGTTTGGGACCTGGACCACTTGACCCTGCATAAACGGAGTGAAAGCGGTGAGGGCTAGATGAACCGCCAAAGCTCCAGCAGGTTGATGTGGCATCGGGACCTCCGAGGGGACCAGAGGCCGGCGCCTGTGCTCCTCCAGATGGGCATCCCAACCCATCAGAGAGGCGTTGGTCGATAGAGAGACCGTTGGCTTGGGCAGACAAATGGGATGCCCTCCTGCAGATGAGCTGGAACGATCCATCACTGGAGAGCATCTCCACATCTCCTGGGTCACTGCCACTGATTGATCCAAAGGACCGGAGCGCTGCGACCATTGGCTGCCCAGTCCCCATTGTAGGGGATGCATGTGCCAACGGGCCCAATGGACCACGCTGGTGCAGGCCGCCATGAGGCCCAGGAGGCTCAGAAAGTCCCGGTAGGGCTGAATTGCCCAATCTGAAATGATTGGGCAAAGGAGGAAAGAACCTCGGCTCTGTCTGCCGGGAGGCCGGTTTGGCTCGCAGAGAGTCGAGCCTGCCCCGTGAATTGGATCACCTGCTTTGGCACGAAGTTCTGACTTGGCCTCGTGATGAGGAGGCCAACTTGAGAGCAGACCTGGAGGGCCAGATCCTGGACCGCTTCCACTTCCGGGTCTGAGGAGGCCAGAATCAGCCAGTCGCCCAGGTAAGGGTACACCCGACCCTTCGTGCCGCGAGGAATGCTATCACCACTGCCATGCATTTGGTAAAGGCCCTGGGAGCTACAGAAAGGCCAAAGGGCATGGCCCGAACTCGTAGAGGGACCTCTGCTCTGAAGCGGAGGAATCGCTGGTGGGACGGATTGATTGGGACGCGAAAGAACACGCCCTGGAGGTCCAGAGAACAGAACCACACCTTGTTCCAAGGATGGAAATGATCTGAGCCAGAGTGACCATCCTGAAGGTTCGAGACCTTAGGAACCTGTTCAGGTCATGCAGGTCTAGAATGGGCGCAAGCCCCCTCGTCTGCTTCGGGACCAGGAAGTACCTGGACACAAACCCTGGGTCTGGTGGAGGATCTGCCACTTTCCCTGATCACCTCCTTCTGGAGGAGCAGGGCAATGTCAGCTCACGGGTCGACAGAGAGGCTGCGGACTCGGGCACCCCTGCGGGGCGACGGCTCAGAAGGGCGGGCCTGCTCGGACTCCAGAGGCAGACCTCTTCCTACCACCTCCAACACCCAGCGGTCAGTGAGTGATAGGACCAGGCAGAAAGAAAGTGGCGGAGCCATCTCCCAATGGGGAACTCTGACGGGAAGTGACGCGGCTGGGGAGACACCCTCAACCCATCACTGGGCAGGCTTGAGGAAGGACCGCCAAGGGACCTCCTGGGCTCTTTTCCTCCTGGCTTCCTGCTGGAGGAAGCTGCAGGCTTGGCTTTGGGGTGCCAAGTCAGCCTGCTGGCCCTGATGCTGGTGTTGCTGGGCGACATGCCGCAGGGGTAGAAGGGCAAAGGGTTATGTTGCCGGGCGGCCTTTGTCCTTCTGGGCAGACGTGACCGAGTCCAAGGGCATTGGACTTTCAATTCTCTGGAGGTGGCTATCCACCCCAGCCCCAACAAGTCGGTACCCAGGAAGGGGACATCTGCCAGCTTGTGCTGGGTATCCGCCGTGAAGGTGGAGATCCGCAGCCAAGCTCTGCGGCGCATGGCCACTGCGCCGCTACTGATCGGGCACAGGAGTCTCCAATATCGAGAGCCATTTGGAGCTGCTGTTTCACCACTGCCTTCCCTGATCCCACACCTGCTTGACCATAGTCTGAGGTCAGCCGGAGATAAGGGATCACTCTCATCCAGGGAGCCCATAAGGGCGTGGGAGAAGTGCGCCATCAGTACGGCCAAACTGGCCTGGACGGAGGCCGAGGAAGGATGCAGCATACACTTTACGCCTGCATAGTCCAGCTTTTGGACTTTGTCGGAGGGCTTGTCCACGCCCCTAGTGTTCCCAGAATGCCGGAAAACACTATCGGTAACCAACCCTCCGCAGAGGGTGCTCCAAGAAACCGGACAGTGACCCGCTGGGGACCACGTACTTCCTGGCCATCCTGGCTGAAGGAGCAGGACAAGAAGCCGGCGCTGCCATAACTCCAAGGCTGGGCCAACAATGGCTTCAGCCACCGGAAAGGCCTCCGTGGAGAATCCCGGTCCAGTATTCCATGAGGGATACTTGGCCCGCTTGGATACGGGCTCGAGCTGCATCCCAGTGGACTCTGAGATGAGCCAAGCAAACCCATGAACGAGGATGGGCTCTCGCCCATCGACTGTCCCTGGAGGACTCCAGGTCAAGGGGCCTGAGAACAGGGAAGAGTCGCCAGACTCTGAGGAGTCTGCGAACAGCTGCCTAGGACCTGAGCCACCTCCACCTGCCGAGGGCGGTCGGAGTGAGGGTGACAGACAACCGGTGGGCAGTCCCTGACCCGACCGAGAATCCTTGGTCAGAGCCCCAGATTTCGTTGTGGGGCGGGGTTCCACCATAATCGGTAGGGCAGCTGGTTTTGGCTGAACAACCAGCCGTTTGGGCTGCTCAACCACCGCGAGAGGTTGTTTCGGCTTTCCGTGACAGCCACTTAATGGCGGGAAGATGACGGCGCCGGCTTGTTCCCAGTCAGAAGGAGCTGCTGCCATATCAAGTCCTCGTGAAGCGTTGACGCACTTGCGCCAAGCTTCTCCTCCTCCGAGGAGGAAGATGAGGATTTAGTGGCGCCGCTGCTTTCCTCGGGTGCCGAGCAAGACCGCCGGTGTCAGCGGGATCGGCTGGACCGAGAAGAGGTCCGGACCGCTGGTGTTTCCGAGGGTCTGGGAAGGAGCGGGGAAACCTGCCTCCTCGCTCGAGCCTTAACCGGGACTCCGCACAGGAGGCACAGCAAGTCCTTCTGTTTCACCGGGGAACCGTGAAGAAGGGCTGTCAGCTTCTCCAGTCGACAACCTCGTTCAACGGGTCATAGTGTCTCTAATCGCTGGGCCGACGGTGTCTCGCCGGCTGACCTGGACGGGACACTCAGAAGCCAGCGGCCTTAGCCGCAACCTCGACCGGTTGAATGTCGACTGTCCAGGGAAGGGGACCTCTCCCGCCCCACGAACGCCGATGGTGGGACTTACCTTCGAGTCCTTCTTCTGGACCGAGAGGAGTGTCCCGATGGACCCTCACCTTCGTGGAGAGGGATTGGCAAAGCTCCTTAAAAGAAGCCATATTGGAGGAGCCCAAGGAGAGTGGGATAAATGCTGTGACTGAGGAAGACAAAGATGCGGCTTGGGCACGCCTCCTCTCGAGGCATCATCTGTTCAAGTTGCTCAGCCAAGCCCGCCGCAGCGGAAATCGCTCAATCGGCCTCCATCACTTCTTCAGCTGGATACGCCTCGCGCCAAATTGAGCCTGGCAGCATGGTCTTCGAGGACATTTGCCGAGAAGGACTTGCACAAATCACCGGCTCGGATTGTGGTCAAGCCTGAGGCAGTAGACACATGTGGAGTGCAGATCGTCCTAGACATCTTCTGCCCGCATGGGCACCGCCAAAACCGGGAGTCAATTTGTCTATCGCAGCCGTAAGGAAGAAGCAGACCAAGTCTAGTAAACTTGAAATTAGTTTCGGGTTAACCAAGAGTTAGGATCCAGTCTAAATGCAGAGCGCTAAGGAGGAACCTGAGCTCCAAGCGGTAAGGAAGATCTAAGGCCATGGGGGCGGAGCCAGAGTTTTACCACCCGGTGGTGGGAGAAGCCAGCTTGAAGACCTTCCGCAAGATTTAAAGCGGCAAGGAACCTGCCAGACAGTGTGGATGAACAACATATCCATGTCCCTAGAATGTACCTTTTCCTCATTCTACCTAAAGAATATAGGAGTACAAATACAAATACCTTATCCACCTCCTACTAACTGCAGCTAAGAAAGCAACTACTGAAACTGTGGTTAACTGACAAAACACCAACAATGGGAGACTAGTGGACTATAACCAAACAATTATACCAATTAGAATGAATTACTTACAATTTAAATGGAAGAGAAGAAAGTTTCTCTTCTAGATGGACCTGCTGGGTAATGTATTATATGCTACAGGATCCAGCATTTGTCCCATAGAGTGAGGGACCCTGAGACACCTAGGACAACAAATTCATTTACAAGAACTGCATGATTTAGAGAGTATAATCACCCACTACACATATGGATTAAGCGTCCCACTATCAACAGATTGTTCCACGACAGAGAGATAACAAAACGGGTTAACTGGAAAACCTGGAACTCTAGGAGCACCCACAGAACTAAGGATCACTTTGCATCAGTAATATAAAATAGAAATGTCTCAACAACTGAACTGTTAAAATTAATTGGAATGACAGACTGCCTACATAAGATTTCCTTGTTCTGAATGCACTACAGGAATGCTTACTGCTTTCTGTGATCAAATGTCTGAAACCTGATTTAACGAAGCACTATGAATTGTTATCTACCTGTCGACTATTGTTTTGTGTACATGTAAATATGTTATTTGTATATAAAATCAATAAAAAGTGAATACCAAAAAGAATACTGATCACTGGTGTGAGCCATATGAAAAGCTGCATTCCTTTAATATGTCAAATGTGAAAAAGTGCTAAAGCAGACACAAATTTGGGAAAGACTGAAAATGTCATACTGGATGTCTGTCTTCTAACTGGAAACCCTGTATAAGAAATTGGGTTTTGTTACATTTTTACAACTTAAAGACTCTCAACAGAAGTCCATTAGGAGTTCTAAAGTAATTGTAATATAATAAATTATTATTCCAACAGGTATGACACAAGACGGAGGCAAGGGAAATCTAAAACGGAATTAAAAAAAGTACAGGTCAAAATTTTCACAGTGACAAGTATTGCTGCTTAAAAACAGTCTTCATGTTTGTCACATGATGCCCCTGTGCTTGAATCCTTCTAGCTGTCATATTGGGTCTATGCAGAATCTCACTGTAAACAAAGCACCATCTCATCCTAACTATACTAATAGGTCCTTATTATTAATACAACTTAATCAGGAGGCACCTGATGAGGGTGTTTTGCCACAAAAGCTTATGTATGATCAAATCTATATACACTATGTTGAATCACAAAATAGCTAGAGCCTAATTTTCCAAGGACCAACCCAGCTATAAACACTCTTCTTCAAATACATCTCTGTGATTTATTTCAATCAGCTGGGATGACCACCTGAACCTAGCAGATTTTTTTTTTATTAAGATATTTCTTCCTTAGCAGCTGTCCCCTGGTCGCCCACTCCATCACCCACTGTCTCAGAGATTTACCTGGGGGTAAGATCCCCAGTGCTATTCTCCCCATGGTAAAGCTGGGGAGGGAGGGCCATCCTCCCAAACCCAAGCACAATCCAGATAGCCCCCAAGGGTCTTGTAGGTGGGGTGGCTGTGGTGACCAAGGGATCATCTGCGCAGCTGCGCTTGTCACTTTCCCTCCCCTTGGCTAGGCAGCGGCAATGATGCAGACATGCGTGTCGCACCTGCCATTGGCTAATCACTTGAGTCACACCTGCTGGCCTGTCATCGCGACTCAGTACTAAAGTGATGCGCATACCCTTTCCCACAGAAGAGGAGAGCTGTCGAACATTCAGTTCTCTACCATCCCAGCCATCCCCAGTGTCCTGAGCTCCCATGTTCCTGAACTCGACCTCGCGATGGTGTCAGGTGTGGCATTCGACACCTCAACCCTCCGCACAACTGGGCTGGCTACCTAGCACATTTCTTAAATGAAATGCCTACAGGTGTCCTCACTTTTGGGTCAGATACTACTCCTTCCATGTGCCCGCCCATACCTGATTCTTGAGCTGTGCAATCTCCTCTTGCTGGGTGTTGTTCTTCAGGTGATCCAGCATAATCTGTGCATCTGCCAGAGTGCTTTGTCCGCTTCAGATCTTTCTTCAGACGCTTCTCCGCTTCAAAGTCATGCTGGCTGACCCATTACAAGGTGTAGGAAAACAATGGAGACATGCAGTCAGTGTGGCAGAGTGATACCTAATCAATCAGGACCATGGTGTGCATCTGAGTACCACTGCTTGGCTGAGGATGAGGTTCTGCAGGCCCCAGCTTGACCTGCCTCATCAGTTCCTTCGTCCTGCTGCACTCACGGAATTGCAACCTGGGATTTAATTTATTCATTTAAGAGTTCACTCAGCAGGATGGCCTCATAAGATGCAGCATCTCATTATTTGAGGGTCCCAAGGGATGGCAGCCAGAAAAGATGATGGGATGTCAGATGATGAGTTATGATCATGTTTACTCTATTCTCCATTACCCGCCCATTTAACTTTTCCTCTTGGTATACAACTTAACAAAATTCCCAGGCATTTGGGAGTTCCATTTTGTCAGAGCTAAGAAGGAACTGTGGTGTTGTGCTTGGAGTGCAGGCTTGGGAGCAACGAGATCACAGGTTGAAACCCCACCAGAGGACACAAAATACTCACTCTGTGACCTTGGGATAGTCACTTCACCTCATAGTGGTCCAGTCTACCCAGCTGCAGAAATGGGTAGAAGCAGGATCCCACTGGAAATGAGATGCTGCATTTCAGCTGAGCTATCCTGGTAAAATAAATCGAAAAGAAAAATAAATATTGGTCAACTGATGTGTGGAGGAGGGAGCTGCCTCTGCCCTGGCACTCCTTGTAAACCACTGCTGAACCAGTAGCCTCCCAACATGCAACATGGTCCCAGGTCGGGGACAAATGGATTGTATAGTGCCGGGTTTCCACACCCTGACTTCACCATGACACCTTAGTAAGACAATATCTATGCAGCACCATGATTACATTTATCAACAAAACATGAGAGGTGTGTGTGTTGTAGGACTGTATGCCTTGTAGGTGTGTAGAGAGCCACTAGGTGACCGAGCTATTCAGTCACATGAGAACTGACAATATCCCATGTTGACAAGCCCTGGAATGTATTATTATAACTGGGCGATCCCTAAAAGGTTATCTTTTTTTGTTTGTTTTTTAACTTTATCTCTTTAGGCTTCCTTCACTAAGTCCACCTTTAGGTTCAGCTGCTTGTCAGCTACATAAACTTTACTCAATAGAGCATCCTCAAGTCCAGGTTCCCTGCTCTCAAGCTGCATATCATGAATTCCCCTCCCCAAGGCAGAGCCCTTTCTAGTCTGGAGCAGCAATATACTTGGGAATCACCTGGATCCAACATATAGGTAGCAACCAATATTTCTGTGTGTCTTTGGCTGTAGGTGGCAAATGGTTGCTGCTGTCATTCCGTATCCAGTGAGACATTTTTCCCCACCCACCATCTCACTGACTGGCCAAGTTCCCGATGTGTGGAGTGCTGGGTTTGAGGTGTAATGCCAGGTTGCCAGCATGGCCACGCAAATGCATCTGCCGCTGACCTCCTGTCCATTTCTGATACTCAGTTTAGACTGCCTACAAGTTAAGTCTGGTCAAGGCACAAATGCTACCAGCTAGGTCACAAAGACTCTAAACTGGAGTGAGCGGAATAGACAATGTCCGCTTGTACCTGGTCGCTAACAGCAGATAACTTGTTCTCAAGTCTCTTCTCCCGAAGGATCTTCTGTTTGTTATCATATTCCTCCTCCAGTTGCACTTCCATTTGCTTTAGCTGCAGAGGACAAGAAGCACATCATCACAGAAAACTGAATGGTACTAGAAATGGCCTGAATTATCTTATTTCCATCTTTGATTTAAAACAAAACAAAAAAAACACCCATGGCTGCAAAAACTCAAGAGAATTCACTTCAACAGATGCCCTTGTGTTTTTATCTATCAGTTTTCCTGTAGTACCCGGCCCTTCCAAACCAAGGCATGTCCATATCCCACAGTAAAACTAGCAAGTAGCAGTGAGGCTAGCCTTAAAATCTCCCACGCTAGTCCCCTGACAATGTTAGCTATTAAGCTATTAGTGCATGTCTTACTTGACTAGACAGACAGGTCTCCATAACTCTCTGATTTTCTTTTAAGGTGACATTTCCTTGGTGAGCAGCATCTCTGGCTCCCTGCTAGTACTGGGCAGCCTACATCTTCAGTGTAACTGGATTCAGTTCTCAGAAGTACCTAGGCAGTCAGCCACCGCCTTCTGTCCTCAACGCTTTCTCTGTCACATCCAACCCCAGCAGCAGCTACCAGATGGCGCTTACCAAAACTTGATACGTGGACATGCTATTATGCTCACCCAAAGTTTTTTCTAACATTTCAAATATATAACATGGACAGAAAAAAACCTGTGTGGTGAGCGGATCAGCAGAGGCCATCATCAGCACAATGAGCAGATGATTTTCTGGGCCCCTCCCCAGATTCCAGCTGCAAGTATCATGTTGACATCCTAGGGGCGGAGCCAGTCAAGGCTCTGGTCCTCTAGGTATCACCTATGAGCGTGTGTGGCAGCACCATCCCCTATAAGGTTTCCGCCATGCAAATGCTTCTATGTCCTCTCTGTCGGCCTCTGCCCCAGCTGTCTTGGGTTCAAGTTATGAACACGAGTCACCAATCTGCTGAGCAGGTGTCCCACTGTTCGGTGCCATACAGCCATCAGACTGAAGATTTGAATAGGCCCCAGAGCTGGCAGACAAAAGATTTTAATATGGAAGGTGTGTGGCGGACAATGTAAGACCCAGAGGAATCTTGTCTGGTATTTATGTCCCATTATGGGTAGTGGGTTGTACCATGCCTGGGTCGTGAACATGGGTCACCAGCATGCTGAGTGGGTGCCCCACCACTTGGCATCACAGAGTCAGCAAACTACAGATGCTGAAGCTTCAGCTGTGGACAATATGAGACCCAGAGGAGTCTTGTCTGGTATGTATGTCCTACTATGAGTAGTGGGTCTCTATTTAGTACAGAAATACTACCACTGATAATGGATCTGCGATGCAGGAGATCTCAGGTTCAAATCCCATTACATCCACTGACACAGAGACAACTTGAGCAAATATGTTGACCCTCACGCCTCAGTTCACTCAACAGTAAAACTGGGTACAAAGATCCTCATAAAAACTAGATGTTATCTCAGCTGAACTATCCTGGATAAAAAAAAATCAATCTGAAGCTATACAGCCATACACTATGCAAACGAATTAAAGAGACCTATGCCTGGACGGATCTACCTTTTCTGGCAGGACTGTCTGACTTCCTCCACTCTCGCCTTTGCTCTCGAGTTCCTTGGAGTGAGTATGCTTCAGCTCTCCATTTCCATCTCCAAACGTAGCTTCCTGAAATACATGAGACAGATGTGGTCAAATGTGCCTGCAGCTCGCCACAGTGTTTGTTCACTGCTGGGAACAGTCTACCCAGGAGTCATATCTTCTATATTTTAATGCCTGGTTTTGGTGCATTTCTGCCTAGATGGAAAGACACCTCCCTTTCACGCCTCACTGAGATGGTTAAAAGTGTATACTTGGAAACCCTAATCAAGAGATATTTCCTGGACTTTTGTGTGCTAGATAACGTGACAACTGAACATCTGATCTGAGAAAAAGTTCAAAGGTGCCAGAATCCTACCACTGCTCACAGTGCATGTTATTTCAGCATAAAAACATAAATGTAGCTGGCCCGTGCGTGTGTAGCACTACCCTGCAACACGGTGACCTGGGTTCGGGAAAATCCCAGGAGCTGGAGGGTCGGCTGGGGAGAAGGCTGAGCGCCCATGAGACTGCTCGCTTTCTCCAGGGAGGGAGGGGGACAAGGTTCGAGCTTGACTGACCCCAGGGGAGGCCTGGGGTACAGCAAGGGCCTGACCAATCCAGGAAGGTTGGTGTGCCAGACATCGGGCGGAGCTCCACCCTGACGCCAGGGGCGCATGGCACGCCCAGAAGAATCACGGGAAAAAACACCTCCGTCGCTCCGGTGTAGGCGCCAGCACAGACCTCACGGTCCCTGCCTGTCCCACACGGTGGCCCCGACCAAGTAACGTTAGTTCGTGTTTTGGCCCCACCTCGTCCTCCTGCCTGGGAGTAGATCCAGGCTACACGTGGACCGCTGGGGCTCCAGGGATGGAAGGAACTGAGGTAGATGCCAGGCGCCCAAAGAAGCCGGAGCGAGGGGACAGGGAAGGCAGAAAACAACAAGTTCCAAAAAACTAAAAAAACATAAATGTATACCTCTGTAAACATTTGTAGTATACAATTTTTGGCCAACACCTTTATTTGACCAATAAATTTTAACACAAGCTTTCTGGATCTTTAAGGTGCCTCTGACAGGTGCTGAGGAAATGAACACTAGGGTTAGAACTGGAACAAATAGGTTTGTCTTGCACCATGGAATGTTCTGGTACACCAAACAAATCGACTAAACCCTGAAAACAAAAATATCCAGTTAGGGTAATTAAGCTATAATGTGGCAGAACATTGTTTTAGATGGAACTCCATCCTGATAACAACACTGTCGTGCTGCAGTAGCTACGTCCAGCTACTTGTTGTGCTGCATTAGCTACATAGCCACTGCAGCACAATTTTGAATGTGTTCTCGCATGCACGTCAAGCGAACCTCAGCTCTTCCTGAAGCGACCGCTGTGGTGAGAGCAGAACCTAGAAGAGGCGGTGGTGAGAAACAAGCAAAAGTAAGGTCAAAGTAATTGATTTATGGTTGCCCATACACTTTAAAAGACAGTGTATGAGCAATCATACACAACACAAATGTTTTTTTACGGAGGTTTCCGTAGTAACGAGACTCTCTCGAGAAGGCTTGGAGGTCTCCTGTTACCACGGAAACTCCTGGAGTGAAAAACATCCTTGCTGTTTACGCACTGCATATACACCATTCATATTATGTCATTAAAGTTCCTGTCACCGAAAATTCCTGATGGCATCATAAGCCTCCTTGCACATGCCCTGTACCTGCTCCAGCATCTGAATGGTCCCAGCCTGTTCATCAAGCCTCCTCTTGATCTTTGACCTTCGCCCAGGTCACGCAACTGTTTCTTCACTTTGGCCAGAGAGGACTCCATCCTTGGACTCATGGGAAGATATGTCCTGGAGCTCTGCCTCCAGCTGCTCCACCTTCTGGGTAAGGAGGGTGACTTCTGAGTCTTTATCCTATAAGTCAAAAGTGGATAGCCATTCAGTACAGCACTCCCAGATGGCCCAAGCAATATATGTATATCCCTCTGTTTAATACACAGTCCCACTAAGGCTCCAGGTACAAATATCAAGAACGTAATCAGCATCTCTCCTCCCAGATTCATGGGAGCCAGGTGCAGAAGAGCAGCCACTGCTTAAATAAATAAAAAAAAAATCCTATTGGGTTCCAACCAAACCTCAGCACAGCTGTAGCATGCCAACCACAGCTGCAGCATCAATGGCAACTTCAGGTGTCATAGTATTATAACTGAAAGAGCTGCTGTGGCACAGTAGGCGGAAAATGGGCAGACTGGATGGGCCAAAGGGTCTTTATCTGCTGACAACTTAAACGTTTCTATATATAGCTATAACAGGACAGAAAGAGATTATGGTAATGCAAATGCTACATTGCATGATCATTCAAAAATCAATCTTTCTTTCTTTCAAAATCGCTACCCTTTTTGTTTAGTAAAGTCACCTACCAAAGAATCATACTTGGGCCAAATTAAAAAAAAACTGAAAATGTCAGGTTTCAATTTGCAGCCAAGTTTGTGCTATTGGAAAAATAAGGTCTTAAAAACATATTTTTATGTATTTTCAACCTTCTAGAACTTTTACACTTCTGAACTGACTGACCATTATCAAATGTGCAGGATCCAGAGATCATGGCACCCAATCCATGCACGCCAAATTCTGGCTATTTCATCCAGGAACAGTTGCATTATTAAAGTGCAGATATCAAAGTTTAACAAAGAAGTGCCTACTCAATCCTAATGCTACTGTGCTCGATAAAGAGATATACCTATGTATATCTATATATAGGCCACCCATACCACCCACCTCCAGCTGCTGTTTCACGCTGAACACTTCTGCTGTCAAAGCATCCTTCTCCCTGCTGAGTTTTTCCTCTGAAGTTTTTCCTGTGTGCCTCATCCTGGCCTGCGACAACTCACTGTCAAACCTGAAACAAACAGAAAAGGGCATCTCAGTCGTTGAAAAACTGCCATGAAACAGAGATCAATGCTTTAGCTCCTAAACTGATCAGCAAGTTCTGTTCCTTTCTCCGAGGAAGGACAAGATATGAAATCCAACATATTTTAATACAGTGCAATGAGAGGCAATCAAGGCTCAGTCTGTGCCTTTTACTGAACAAAGGGACTGTCTTACACTTGATTGTTCTGAAAACATCCTTAATGTTTTTACTTCTTTGGTTAATCAACTTTTATTATATTTTTAGCGCAAGCAATAGCTGCGGTGAAGCCTGAGTAGTGATAATGTTAAACAGAACACAGCATCAGCTAAATAATGTTTTAGGTTTCAATATTTTATTAGTTTTATACATGTAGGAATACAAACATCCAAGACGCCGACTGGGGTTGCTGCCTCTGCCTCTTTGCAGCCTGAAGCCACGCCTATTAAGTCTGTTACATACCTGTAGCTCTGCTTCTCTTAACAGTATGATTCAACTTGTATATTCTAGAGACAGGAATGTGTGTGTGTATGTGTATATATATATATATACACACACACACACACACACACACAGACACACACACATATATATATATATTCACAAACAGACTAACAAAGGTGTGTACAAGACATGAAAACATATAAACAAATTATCCCAATAAATCATAAACATTTACATCAAATGCTTTGTGTGTTTGCCTTTTGTCTTTTGTCAGTCCTAATTTCAATACTTTATCCTGCCTGTGTGTCCTGCACCAGGTATAGGCACCTGCCTTCTGAGGAATTACATATCCTGGGGTATTCACATATTATCACTGTGTCCAGATTTCACTTACTTACATATTCTACTCCCTCCTTTCACCTCCACCATCTCTCCTGTGCACTGGACTCCGTCAATCCTGCCAGAGCACGGTCTCGTAGTAATCGGGTCACTTTAAAGCATTTAACACCCTCCAAAAAACAAATACCCAGAACTGCATACCAACAGTACTTTGTGTTAGATGTAAAGCTTTTGATTGTATCTGTGTGTACAAAACCGTACACATTGTAAAGTATCTGCCTTCTTGTATCATTTATGCTCCTACTGTACATATTATTCATTCTTATCAGCAATTAAATGACTTCCCCATCTTTGCTTACTCACTACAACATTTAAAAGAGAGCGCAAATGTATGTGTCTCAGGCAACTGAAGCAGCAGTAAACCTCCAAGACTGCACATGCTCTCTAATGCAGAGCCTGGATGCTGTATCTAAGAGTGGTGCTCCTGAAAACATAAGGTAAGTATCGGAAAGACTAGCTCCTCCAAAAACAAAAAATATAAGTTCAATACTGAAAAGATCAGTAATCTCTCCAGGCTTCCAGAGAAGAACCCAAAGTCCCAAATGCATGGACAGGTAACTTGCTAGAGTTATTGAAAAGTTTAACACAGACAACCAAGTCTGACTGAAAGTTATAAACTATACACATACACGGTCCAGGTGCCCCGCGCTCATCAGAGGCCTTCTGGTATCAAATTCAGATTTATGTAGTACTGTTCTTGCACTGCATTCCAAAGTGCTTTATAAGCAATTTACTTACACAGGACAGCATAGCTAAGATGCTACACCTCATTTCCAGCATGGTCCTCCGTCCGCACTGGGCACAGCTTGACACCTCTCAGTACCGCTGGTCCTTTGATTTTGTTTTTTCCCCAGTTTTGCACCTGTCCTTCACCCAAATGACTGTGGCTGCAAGGAGGTCAGGTGAGCTGCTGCATTTGTAGCGGACACCAATGCTGCTCCAGGATGAGCTGGGTACCGGTTGTGCAAACACCAGTCGACATGCACGTGCCTCCCTCCCCATGAGCTGAGCACCTCATCATGCCTGCCCCTCCCCCAGCTGGCTTTTGAGTTGGATTCCAGCACTCCTAGGAGAACTCAGCACAAGGTGTTGCCACTGCATTGATGAGTCAGCCAGGTAAGATAACCAGCATCATCTATGCCATGCTAGCATGCAGTTACTCTGAGGGCACTGTTGACTCCAATTATGTCATAAATGTTCTGCATAAGTTTTCTGTTTTTGTTTTGTTTTGTTTGTTTTTCTTCTTTTCAAGTGCAAACCTTAATTTACAGTCCAAGTTGTTCCTTATCTATTCTGCTTCAGGAATTCTATATATGTAGTTGCTCTGACTCAGGACCTTTCTGTAACTATCTCTGAATTTGCTCCAGTAAGAAACGGTCTTAGCAAGTTGTGACTGTGTTTCTTCCTCTGGCATTGCTCTGCAGTCTTTATGAGATTCAGCGGGTGGGGGGTCATATTTAATTTTATTTCTCTCGGTCTACACTAAAATGGTGTGATTCCCAACCCTACATTACTTAACAGGCACCTTTAAATCTGGTGTGTCTTCCAAGCTTAGGCCACAGAGATGGTAACAGCGGCCTTGCAGCACAAACAGCCCATCCTCTTTATCCACTGGCAAGGGAAAGAGGCTGGCACTGGTTTAAATATATTAACTAGCTGACTCCAGGTGCTGGGGACTGCAATTGTGTGCAGTCCCTGAATCCCACACTGAGGTTTTCTGGGGCTGGTGAGGAACTTTGCTTCTGTGGAGGAGGAGGATACAGACTGCCTAGCCTTCGTGCATCACCTGCCAGTTTAAACAACTGCAGCACTGGCATCAGCTGCGAGCAAGCATTTGCCCACCCGCCCAACCAGAAAAAGGTCAACTGTAAAAGGCGAGGTGTCACAATATCAAATTTCGGCAATAGTTGTGTTGTGGAAAAGATGGGAATCTGGAATGTTGGTTGCACTAGAACAATATGCCGTCAAGCAGCAGAAATGACAACGCCAGGATGGTTTATCACAGTATGTTGTGCTACATCACCCTAAGCCCACCAAGGAGGCATCTGTCACCCATGTGACCGCAGGCTCTGGCAATGCAAATGGGATTCCTCCAACAGATCTGGCAGGAAAGCCACCACAGGATGGCGGTCAGCATCAGCAGGGTCACCCAAACTGGCAGGTCCAGGGCTGAGTGCATCTGGGACCACTAGTGCCCTAGTGTCCACTGGCTGGTTCTATGCAACCAGCGCCCAACAGGCCATGGCCATGGTAGACACCATGAAGCTTAAAGAACTCCTGGGCTGGGTGCAATGGCCCAACCCAAAATGATTGAGTACAGGATGACCGATCTTCTGCCCTGTCTGGAAGAAGGCATGCTCTGGCTTGTAGCAAGTCTAGTTCCACCTTAATAAATTCTAGTTCCACCTTAATAAACACAATCACCCACTTTGGAGTAAGCTCAGATCTGGCCATGTTCCTGGTCCATTCCACATCTTCCACTTAAATGCACTCAGAAGCCAGTTGTCAAGGTATGGGAACACCTTGATACCCCTGCATCTGAAAAAGCTGCCACTGTTGACAAACCTTTGGTTATCTCCCTGGGAGTAAAAGACAGGCCAAACTAATTGGCTTAGAATTGGTAGAGGGTCCTGTCCACTCTGAATCTGAGTGACAGTCTGTGTGACAGATAGACAGAAATGTAAAAGTATGTATCCTGGAGGTCAAAGGAGCAAAACCAAACTCCTAGCTCCAGTAGCAGAATTATCCAATCCAGGATTATCATGTAAAACATCTGTGTGTGGATTAACTTGCTCATGATACACAGATCGCGTGTGGGGAGCCATCCCCCATCTGCTTGGGTATCAGAAAGCACTGCAACACAAATCCCTGCTGTGCTTGGACTTTCTGGGGCAGGTTCTAGCATGGCGCACTAGAAGCTGTTACACCTGTTACATAGTGCCAGAGATGCCAGCAAGATTATGTCTTTCAGAGGTGCACAGGACCGAAAACAGTAGAGTCCTGAACTACAGAGACAAACCTGAACCTACCACTTCCATGACCCAGCTGTTCAAGGTAACAGGAGACTACTGTGCTAGAAACTGGGGAACTTGGCCCGACCAGAAGCTGCAGCAGGGACTGAGGCAGGAAAGGACAGAGACCCTCATCCTGTCACTTTACCTTTGGAGGCAGACCTGGAGGTCTGGCCACTGGAGGCACTGCCTCCACCACCCTTATGCCAGTCCTGTCCAATATTGCAGATACTGTTGCTCTGTTGCTATTAACCTTTGTCACTGAAATGTGAGACACAAACACTAAGCAGTTGGACACTGTGGGACACATAATCAAACATGGAGATACAAGCACAGAACACTATGGAAACCAATGCTTTCATGTGACTAGTTGGGAAGATAGTGAGGAGACAGGGGGAAAGCATGATCCTGAAAAACAGGTTACTAACCTGTAACAGTAGTTCTAGGAGTGGTATGTGTTGTTCATCCACACTTTGGCATGTCCCTCCACTTTAAGATCTCCTGAAGTCTTCAAGCTGGCTCCTCCCACCCACCCACCCACCCTAGTGGTATGTTTATTTATTTAAGAGTTTAACCAGGAGGGCATACTGAGCAGGAGTTGCTCGACTCCAGATGGGCCCTGGGGACAAGTCCCAATAATTAATACATCACAGATCACAATAGTTGTTCAGCACATGTGGCGCAGGCCTGGACATTACAGACAATAGGGCAGGTAGGATACAAAGGAGGTGGGGAAATACACTTGGATACATTTACACAGGAAACCGTCTGAGACCACAGAATGGTAGGTATGCAGAGGCCCATGAGGTAGGCATAGAGCGAGGAACTAGTTAAAGCAAGAGTAGCTGGTGGAGAAGTGTGTGCTGAGGAGGAGGTTGTGTGATGGGGTTAGTTGGAGTGTCTAATATTGGCAGGCAAGGCATTCCAGAGCTTGGGGATACAGTATTTGAGGGCGGCTTGGCATTTGGTTGTGCTGCATGAAAGGGACGCTGGAGGAGCCTGTGGTCCATGCTTCTGAGGGAGTAGGTCAGAGGAGGTTGTGGTGAGAGGACAGAGGCCAGGGAGGGGGGAAGGGACTGGGACCAGAATTTGGCTGCGGTCCTAGCGCAGTGGGTCAGTCTATGGTCTTGAAGGGATGACAGGGCTAGGGAGCTGTATAAGGTGCAGTGGTGGGTTGTTTTATGGGCAGTCCAGGATAAAGCGACAGAAGGAGTGAAAAGTGTGTCCAAGCTGGTTAGGGAGGAGGAGGAGCAGTGCTGTAGACTACGCCACCATAGTCGAGTATTGGGAGAATCATCGCTTGGACAATAGCCTTCCGGGCTGGAGAGGGAGGCAACCATTGTTCCGATACAGGCGCCGAGCTTAGGGAGTAGTTTCTTGTGGATGGAATCAATATGAGTGGAGAAATCTAGGTGTTGGTTTCAGCCAGACACCCAGGTGTCTGAAGGTAGGCATGCTTCTGGGGGGTCCCATCCAGAGTTTGGAAGGGGGGTGGCTTAAGGAGAGTCTTGGGCTATGAACCCAAGGTTAGCAAACAGTCTTCTTAGGGTTTAGGAACAGCTGGTTGAGCGGAACCAGTGCTGGATGGCGTTGAAATCCAGCTGTAGTAGATTAGCCACATCGCTTGTGGAGGGGCCGTGGCATACAGCACTGTGTCATCCGTGTACATATGGATGGATGAGTGTAGGCAAGCTGATGGAAGATCATTTAAAAATATGGAGAAGAGCAGTGGACCCAATACTGAGCCTTGGGGACGCGTAGTAACTGGTAGGGGGCTAGAGATGGGAGACGATTTTAACAGAATGATGCCTACCTACCAGGTAGTTGTGAAACCAGCTGGAGGCCGCGGCTTTTAGTTTAGATAGGAGCAGAGTATGGGAGATGGGTTGAATGCCTTGGGTAAGTCGATAAAGATGGCCAAGGTGATGTGGCCATTGTCCATACCAAGAGTATGGCATCAGTGATATATACACCTCGGCTCCGCCCCATGACACCAGATCTTAGCCCGCTGAAGTCAGGTGTTGTCGGCGCCTGCAGCCGGGAGGTCGGGTGGTTCATGTGGATGAACAACATATACCACTCCTAGAACTACTGTTACAGGTGAGTAACCTGTTTTCTAGTAGCGTGGATATGTTGTTCATCCACACTTTGGCAGACTCCTAGCAGTTCTCCGGGAGGAGGGAGGCAGACACCTCCTAATTTCCTGGATGGGAATATCCCTGAAAGCAGCCACTGATGCAGCGTTATGGCAGGTAGAATGAGCTCATCCTCTGGGAGGCTCCTTGCCTGCCAACCTCGTGAGCACAGACCCATGCATGATGTAATTCAACTTGCAATGGTCCATTTTGCTGCAGGTCTGCCAGAAGCAGCTTGGAGCTGAGGTGACAAACAGCTGGCAGCCTCACCCCGACTTCCACTGTCCTTCCTTTAATAGGAGAGAGCACATCTCAGGTCCAAAGCATGGAGCCTGTACTCGGCCTCCAAGGTGCAATCAGGGTAGTAAACTGGCAGGGCTAACACCTGTTAAGGTGAACTCGGACACCACCTTCGGAAGGAATTTCAGGTGGGGCATAGGACAACATTGTAACTGTGGAAGACCCGACACGGGAGCCCACTGAAAGTGCCTGGAACTCCCTGTCCTTCTGGCAGATGTGATAGCCACCAGGAAGGCAGTCTTCCATGACAAGTGTGACAAGGCACACTTGTGCATTGGGTCAATGGCTTGCCTATGAGCTCTGCCAGTTCAGCAGTAGATCCCACGAGGTGGAGGTTCACACACTGAGGGATATGTGATCCAGGCCTTTGAAAAAGCACCCACCACTGTCTCCTGTGCCGCCGGCTGACCAGCCCACGCCCAGTATGCCAAGATGGCTGCCAGGTGCACCCTAAGGGTCGATGACCGCAGACTCCCTTTGGAGAGACCAAAGGTAGTCGAGAATGTTAGCCACTGGACAGGATAAAGGGTCCAGACCCTTGCCCTGACACCAAATGGAAAACCTATTCCATTTGAAGGCATAACATTTCCTGGTCGATTCCTTTCTGGATGCCCCACCATAGTGTAGACATCTTTGGAAAGACCCAAAGCCTGGAACTCTAGCCACCCAGGTACCAGGCTGTGAGTGCAGGGATCGAGGTCTGATGTATACCTTCCCTGATTGAGAGAGATCAGGTCCGGGCGTGCTGGAAGCCACTCCGGTATATGCAGTTGAGGCTGAGGAGATTTGGATACCAGAACTGGCGCAACCAGTCTGGAGCTCCCAGGATCACCGCCTTGTCCCTCCTCACCTTGAGGAGCACCTTGTGGATCAAGGGAAATGAAGGAAGGCATGAGGAGGCCTGTGGTCCATGGCCTCGAGAAGACATTCCCTTGCAGTGAGCCCTGATGACGGGTGTTTTCCCTGAGGCAAACAGGTCCACCAGTGGTTTGCCCAGTGGGAGAACAGGCTGTAAACTACCTCTGGATGGAGAGACCACTCATGGGATGTCTGGCCTAAGCGGCTGAGAGCATCCGCCAGATGGTTTGAGGCTCCTGCCACATGGATTGCTAGAGATCTGCCTTTAATTGGCTCATGAGGGTCCAGATGTGGAGCACGCCCCTGCACAGCAGATGGGAGTGCATACCAACCTGTTTGTTGAGGTAGTACATGGTCGTGGTATTGTCCATCTGGACTTGAACCACTTGACCTCGGAGCTGAGGAGCCGAGCTGACAGTGCCAGTCTGACTGCTCTGAGCTCCAACAGCTTGATGTGGCATCTGGACTCCTTGATGGTCCAGAGCCTGTGGGCCCTTTGTCCCCATGTCGGCTCCCCAGCCCATAAGAGAGGCACCGGTAGTCAGGATGACTGTCGGCTCGGGCGACAAACGGGATCCCTTCCTGCAACTGGTCTGGGGTGGTCCACCATTGAGAGAGTTCCACATCTTCTGGGTTACAGTGATCAGCTGGTCGAAATGACCATGGCGCTGAGTCCATTGGGCGGCCAGCTCCCATTGAGGGGATGCAAGTGCAACCGGCTCAATGGACCACTGAGGTGCACGCCACCATGTAACCCAGAAGGCAAAGAAAGTCCCGGTAGGGTGCAATTGCCCAACCAGAAATGATTGGGCAAAGGAGGAAAGAACCTCCACCCTGTCTGCCGAGCCAAGCTCTGCATGACAAGAGTCGAGCTCTGCCCCCATGAAGCCCATCATCTGAGAAGGCACGAGTCCGACTTGGCCTCATTGATCAGGAGGCCGAGTTGGGAGCAGGTCTGAGGGCCAGGTCCCTGGACCTCTCCATCTCCTGTTGGGTGGAACCTGCTAGAGCCAATTGTTGAGGTAAGATAAATCCTGACCCCCCAACAACGCCCGAGATGGGCCACCACCACTGTAATGCATTTGGTGAAGACCTGGGCTGATGGCAGGGCCGAACGGCATGGCTCGAATTATACAGGGTCCCTTCAACCCCAAAGCAGAGGAACTGCTGTGGATGGACGGATTGGAACATGAAAGAACGCATCCTGCAGATCCAGTGAACAGAACCACATGTCTCGCTCCAAGGATGGTATGATCTGGGACAGAGTGACCATCCGAAAGGTGCATGACCTGAAATATTGATTCAGGTCGTGCAGATCTAGAATGGGGCGCCAGCCTCCATCTGCTTGGGCACCAGGAAGTACCTGGAGACAAAGCCTGGGTTTACTGGAGAATCTGCCATTGGAGCTACTGTCTCCTTGAAGAAGAGTTGAGCGATGTCGTCTCGGAGAGCCGACTTGGTCTGAGCGGATACTCTTTCCTCCCGAGGGGCGGAGCTCAGCTTGGAGGGTACTGCTCGAACTCCGGAGGCAGTCTCTGACGGACCACTGAGAACCCACCTGTCCGGGTGACTACGGACCAGGCAGAAAGTAAGTGGCGGAGCCAGCCCCCACGGGAGGGCCCAGAACTGAGGTGATGGGAGAGGGGTTGACAGACCCTGCCCTGTCACTGAGCAGGCTTGGAGGAGGACGCCCAGGACCTGGAACCTCAGCCTCCTTTACGGGCCTGTTGGGGTCCGGGCTAGTTCGGGGCACCAAGCTTGAGCCTGCTGCTGTTGTTGGTGCTGCTGTCCACCTTGAAAGGAGGACTGCTGAGCTGCAGGGAAGAATGTCAAAGGTTTTTCTTTTTCTTCTGCTGGTTCTTGCCCAAGAACTGCTGGAGAAGTAGCGCCCAAGGTGGCATTGGACTGCTCAATGTGCTGAAGGTGACTGGCCACTCCTGGGCTGAACAAGTCGGTCCCAAGGAAGGGCACGTCAGGTAGTTTGTGCTGGGTATCCACCGAAAGGAGGAGAGCCTGCGCCAAGCCCTGCAATGAGAGGCAAACGTAGCAGCCATCAAATGGGCACAAGAATCCCCAATGTCCAGGGCTATCTGAGCTTGCTGTTTCACAACAGCTCGGTTTCGAACCCGGACCTGCTTAACCATAGTCTGCATGTCCGCAGGGGATGTGGAGGACTTCATCCAGTGACCCTAAAACGGCATGGGAGAAGCGTGCCATGATGATGGCCAAACTTGCCTGACGAAGGCCCAAGGAGGAAGCGCATAGACCTTCCTGGCTGAATGGTCCAAAAGCTTGGACTCTTTATCAGGAGGTCGGTCAGTGTCGGCAGAACTGCCAGTATGCCTGAAGTGGTCACCAGGCTCTCGGCTGAAGGGTGCTCTGCGAACCTCGCAAGGGAACCCATGGGCACTGCATATTTGGCGGACCATGCGGCAGATGGAGCTGGACAAGAAGCAGGAACTGCTAACGTTCTAGAGCCAGGCCGACAATATCCTCAGCCACAGGAAAGGCCTCCGCCAGGTATACCACTTCTTAAGGATGTCTGTAAGAGGGTACTCTTCTGGATTGGCTCTAGGGCATCCCTGTAGATTCAGAGATGAGGCGAAGAATTCTTTGAAAAGACGAGGACCTTCCTCTGTCTCTGTTAACAGTTGATTCATCATCACCTGGATGACAATGCAAGCCGGTGATGTCTGAATCTGAGTAATCCGGGTATAAGCAGACCACCCAGGTCACCTTCAGACTCACCGAGGGTGATCTGGGGTGACACTGAGGGAGTCTGGTGTCGGTCTATCTTCCTAGATGGAGCCCTCCCACAAGTTGTTTGGGTTGGTTCCACCACAATCGTGGAGAGACCATTTTGGCCGAACTGGTGGTTTTGTTGGCTCGTGGGCTGAGGAACCGATTTAATCAGCTCTGAAGGAGTCAGCTTCGCCTAGGAGGCGAAAGCCAGGTAATGGCGTGTAGAAGCCGGAGTCAGCTTGTGCCCGGTCAAAATTAGCTGCTGGCACGAGGTCCTCATAGGCGCGGAGTTTCTGCCAGAGCCTCTCCTTATCCGAGGAGGGCAATGACGATCGATGGCATCGCCTCTTTTAACGCTTATGGCTCTTCCTCTGCCTGTCGGTCGAGGGGGTCTGAGACCTCAATCGAGATGGACGGGCCGACTCGGTTGCTCAGGAGACAGCGGTGGACCGTGATTTCTGGGATCAGGGACCACTTTTCAATGGGAGTCCCAGCAGGCTGGGTCTCGCTCATCTGGAAAGACCAGATTAGGGGGTTCTATTGAGGGAATCGTCATCCATGTCGGCGAGATCAGATCGATCACGCGTTCAACATCGTCGATCAATAATTCGGCCGACTGACCAGACAGCAAAGCCAAAAAGCCAGCAGCGCAAGAAGCGATCTCAACCGAAGTCAAGACCGATGTTCCTGGATCGAGATCTTCCACTCCCAAGAACGCCTCCGCTGAGATGAAGACAATCCCAGCTCCTTCTGCTGCTTATGGTATTGACAGGAGGTGAGCTCAGAGGCGCCTCCCTTGGTCGAGAGACTGGCACAACTCTTGGAAGGAACCCGAGAAGGTGGAGCCAGGTTGAGCAGAACAAGAAGCTCTGGAAGTCTCTGCAGCATGAGCTGCTTTCTCCAGCGCGCTGTATTTCCAATTGCTCGGGCGGATCCTGCAGCCATGGAAACCGCCCACCAAGCCTCTTTGGATTTCAGGGTTGGAGTGTTCCTCTCCGCCTCCCCAACTTCAGGCATGCGAGATGGTCATGAGGACGTTGGGATGAAAGGCTAGACACATATTGCATTTCTAAGTGTCATTATCTACATCGAGGCAAATAGACTGACGCGGTGTGGGGACTGGTGCGTGACATTTTCTGGCTGCAAGGGCACTGACGAAATCTGGGGAGACTTGTCTTCCATAACTGAAGCAGCAACTTGCAATCGCTAATGCGTAACAATGTAATTTTCAGAATAACTGAAGGTTTGAAAGCCAGGGCCTACAAGATGCATGAGCACAAGGAGAGAACCCGAATCTTCCAGCAGAAAGGAAGATCTGGCTACATGGGGTGGAGCCGAGTATATACCACCCAGGTGGGTGGGAGGAGCCAGCTTGAAGACTTCTGTAGATCTTAAAGTGGAAGGGACATGCCAAGGAATGTGGATGAACCACATATCCACGCTCCTAGAACGAATATTTCTGTTTAGTCTTTACTGTGGAAGGGATGGGCAAGGCCCACAGTTGGGAGTCGGACTTCAGGAGAGTTAAAGACAGGGAAGTAAACACCAGTCCACTCACAGAGAGAGGGTCCTAGAGGAACTGGCAAAGTTAAGGTTGACAAAGCCATGGGTTTAGATGGCATACATACCAGGGTCTGAAAGGGCCGATATATGAACTGGCAGCCCTTTGGCAGCCCTGTTCACTGAGTTTCTAGACACTAGAGTGGTCCCAGAGGACTGGAGAAGGGCAAACATCGTCCCTCTTCACAAGAGCGTGGTGGAAGAAGCGTGGAACTACAGGCCAGTTAGTCTAACCTCTGTAGTCGGGAAGATAATGGAGACACATTGCAAGGAAAGAACTGTGGAACACCTGGTAGCCAATGGGCTGGTGGATCCCAGGCAACATGGGTTCTCTGCAGGACGATCCTGTCAAACAAATCTGACAGGTTTCTTTGACTGGGTGACAAAAGCTGTAGAACAAACGGGGGCAGTAGATGTTGCCTACCTTGACTTCAGCAAAGTTTTGACACGGTCCCACATAGAAGACTGGTCAATAAGCTAGGCAGCCTTGGGGTGGGACACAAAGTAGTTAACTGGACTGGCAACAGGTTAAGGGACAGAAAACAGGAGTAGTGGTAAATGGAACCCAATCAGAGGAAAGGGAGGTGACCAGTAGGGTACCTCGGTCAGTAGTACTGGGCCAGTCCTCTTCAATGTCTTCATCGGAAACATAGCAAATGGGCTGGAGGAAAGGTTTGCCTTTTGCAGATGACACCAAGATCTGCCACAGGGTGGATCCCTGGAGGGGTGGAAAGGAGGAGAAGAGACCTGGAACAGTTGGTGAGATGGTCAGGGCATGGCAGCTAAGGTTTAATGCAAAGAAATGCAAAATCATGCATGCGGGGAGCAGGAACCCTGGAGTGTGCTATGGGGGGCGCTGACAGTAACTAAGGAGGAGAGAGACTTGGAGGTCATAATCAAGATGACTTGAAAGCCACTAGGCAGATTGCCAAGGCGATGGAGGCCAGTGGATGCTGAGATGTATTGGAAGGTAATCACAAGCAGGAGGGCAGTAATGGTTCCACTGTACAAAACCCTGGTGAGACCTCACCTTGAATACTGTGTACAGTTCTGGAAACCACACCTTGAAAGGACACTGACAAAATAGAGATGGTGCAGAGGAGGGTGACCAAATGGGAATGGATTACATCACAAGCCTTACGAGGAGAGAGTGAAGGACCTAAATTTGTACACGCTGGAACAGAGAAGGGAGAGAGGTAACATGATAGAAACATTCAAGTACCTCAAGGGCATAAACAAGATGAAAGGGGACAACATATTTCAGCTCAGCAATAGTGTCAGGACAAGAGGACACGACATGAGATTGAAAGGTAGCCACATAAGGAAATATTAGGAAGTTGTTCTTCATGGAAAGGGTGGTGAATGATGGACTAGCCTGCCCTGGAGGTGGTGGCAGCCTGTACTGTGGTGGGTTTTAAACATGCATGGGACAGAAACAAAGGAACAATAGAGGTAAGAAGAAAAAGCTAAGCCAATGACCAATAAGGGTCACTGGTCACTTTATGAGCTAAGTAACCCCAGGCAGATTAGATGGGCTTGGTGGTACTTATTTACTGACAGAATCTGTGAATCTGTATTAGATTATTATGAATTTCTGCTTTAAAGTCCGAGTCTACAGCACCTTCCCCTGTGTGACAGGTACTTTTCTACGGATAAATGTGGACACAGCATTGTTGAGGTTACAATGAAGGACATCATAATCCCTCCCTATCAGCTTCTACTCATGTCCCTGTGTTCTTAATTCACCAGTCCTGCCAAATATTTCTCCATAATCTTGCTTGTTCATTCCTTTCAAGAACTTGAAAATCTGTGTCATAGCTTCCTCTCACTTCCAGTCTCCAGTAAATACATGTTCAGGGTCGATCCTCGGATCTGCCCTGCTGGCCCTGAATCATTTTGGTTACCCTATACTGCACTGTCTCTAGCCTGTCGTTGTCTTTTCTTAGGAGGCAGCTCCAGAACTGGGCAGAGTATTCCTGACGCAGCCTCTACAGATCTACGAGAGGCAGTATCACCTCCTTTCTCCTGCTGTCAAAGTCCCTCCCAATACTCTCCAGCATTCCGCTGCTTTGCTGTATGCTTCTACATTGGTTAGACTGGTTTTAGAGAGAGTCGCCAGTAATACCTCCCAAGTCCCTTCCACAGTGCTAGTGTTAAGTCTCACGTTTTTCCAAGTTTTAGAAAATTCCCATCCCCATAAAAAAGGAAATCTCATGGGTGTCAGCAACAGATACTAACAATTCTCTACAAGATAAGAAAGAAAAGAAATAAAGGAAGTGGAGCTGTGGAAGCCAGCACAAAGGTCTAATCGACGTTATAATTAAATTGAGAGCTCCGTTCCTTGGGTTCCTGCTGGGAAATCGTCACACATTAGTAAAACCAGCATCTGGTTTGGTTTGTTCAAGTCTGCCTTTCCACTCATTGGAGAATATTCAGAGCGGACTTTAATTTCCTGTTCTATAGTCTGTAGAATGTTATTAAGCCTGCCTGGGGGCTGAAAATACATATCACTGGGTGTAGGAAAGTGGACTGCCTTCCCAAGACACTCTTATTAATTAGATTATACACACTTGCAGATTGTATAGTGAATGTACACACTCAAGACACATAATAGCTTTATACCTCAGTTCTGTGAAATCTATATATTCTGGCAGGCAGGCCACAAAATTTACAAAACTACTGCTAAGTCGATACAGATTTCATGGATGAGATGACAGCTTGGTCTGAATGAGGAACAAGCTATTATTTTGAGAAGTAGAGCATGCAATAGGTCTGTGAAATTTAACTAAATGCAAGGCCGCTATCTTATGGAAGCAGAAAGTCACAGGTAGACGTCAGTGATCCCTGGAATCCATTTTGCAGCTGGAAAGAGGGTCGCCGAGGTACACTGTGGACACGAGGCACCTGGCTCCCGAGGTAGGGCAGTGGGCAGCCCAGCACACACTTTCTACGGGCTGAAAGAGATGCAGAACAAACAAAGTTATAAAGGCAGCAACTCACCCGCCATCCTTGTTGGACGTGGTGCAGCTGCGTGTGATGCCAATCATCAGGGTAGGGGACAAAGGGGATACTAGGGGCAAAATTCATAAAGAGACAATAATAAACAGCCACTGATGGATACAACAATATGGGCCCAATAGTTAAAAACACCTGCAAATATTATAATTTTATTTCCACAGACATTCTCAAAAAGAATGTAAAGGAATGTATCCTTATTGTAGTGCATTACTTTCCTAGAAAGTCTGGACAGGCAGTTTTTTGCCAGGAAACAAAGGTTTTTTTAAAATGGGCTTATGCAAATGTTTTCAATAGCGTGTGTGTGTGTGTGTGTGTGTGTGTGTGTGTGTATACACGTGCGTTCACACCCATGGACTATCAAACCTTGCTAAAATCCACTTCAAGAATTCCACCTGATCTCATTTTTTGTCCTTTTGTTTTAGTATACCTGAGTCAGTACATTTATACCCCTATGAACATGTTACCCACTGAAATTGCTGTATTGTAATCAAATGCTGTAACCTTGTATTCTGTATTGTATCAATCTGTTATTCACTGTTGTAAGTCTCCAACTTGCCTACCTGTACCTTTGTAACCTCCCGGGTCGGGCCTGAAATAGTCACTCTGTATCTAGTGCCCTTACCCGTTAACAAAAACTAAATAACTAAATAAAATAAAATCTAACAATGACAATCAAAGATGCCCAGGCGTGCTCACTCTGTAACTAGGGATCAAGTCTCTTCTTCTATATACTGTACAAGCCAAGACCTATCATACACAGCACGGCCTCTTTTTGTCCTATTGTCTTGCCTCTCAATTTCACATTTGTGCATTTTCTTAACAATGGAATTAATTAGCATTTCACACTCTAAAAATCACAACAATCCATGCTATTTGCCTTGTTTTGATAACAGCACACCTAGCAGCCCTGAATACACATACTTATGGGGTGTTCTATGAAGTTATCCATATACATTTTTTCTTTCCTGCAGCAGGGATAGTTAAGGCTCCCTTCCATCCTGTCCCTTGACCCCATTGTCCCCAACCTCCCCAGGACATACCTCTCGGCCTATCTTCCCCATGGCTTTCCTTCCATGGTTGGGAGGGGAAGAGAGAGGACCACTCCCCAAGACAAGCATCCGGTTCTGACGGTGGAGTCCTGGTGGTTAGACAGGTGAGGGATCGGCAGGCTGGGCTTCAATGACGCCATCCCTCCGCTATTTTTCCTTCATTTTTCTCCCATCCCATGCTGCTGGGGTGAACATGTCAATGTGCATGCATAGAGGCATGCACGCCACAGAAACCCCAGCAACTCCCATTATCTGCAGCTCCCATTCCGCACAACACCAGGCCTCTACCTGGGAGCAGTTAATTGGCGGAGCCAGCAGTCCACTCACCCCAGGGAGGAGCAGTCAAGGATGCTCGATGCACTCTCTCCCCAGCAGCCCCAAAATCACGCTCCATTTCTGAACACGAGTCACCAGCGAGGAGGAGGTGTGTGTCAACACTCAACCTCAGCGCCACCGGGCTGGCTGTTTTATGAAGTCCCTAACTGGTATGGGTTGTCACCCTGACTTTGCAAGATGGCCATAGGCTGATGCGCTTGTTGTTGCTCTCTTGATTAAGTTTCATTTTCTTTTTTATTTCGGTTTAAATTCATTTAAGTTTTGAGTTTTATTTTTTGTTTTACTTTGTGTCGGTTTCGGCTTTAATGCTATCGCTGCCGCTAGGTGAAGAGCGTAGAACAGGTCCGTCTTTTAGATTACGAGAGGCGGTGATCAGTGTTTCAAATGAGTTTTAAAGGAGAACTGTGCTGAGCAGCTGGTCAGTTTCCCCTTGTTAGACTTTAGACTTTCAGGTCCTGTCTTGGATGTTTATTGTTTCTCTCTCGTGGTGGTTTTGACTCGGAAGGGTTTTATTTTCTGTTTGTGGACCTGGAGAGAGATGCTGGTCGGGTTTCTTTTGATGTTCTCTTGTGGACTGATACGAGCTTTTGGAGAGGAGACGCCAGAGGGTTTTGTTTCTTCAACGGACTGCAGTGGGGACTTTGTGTGTGGGACTCAGTTCCCTCCAGTGGAAGTGTTTTTACTGTCTGGAGGGTAAAGTTGGAGGAGTTTAGATACTGCTTGAACACTGTGAATGCTGGCAATAGTCGACGGAGCATTGTAGATGTCCTCTTTGACTATCCTGAAATTCTCAGGTGAACATTTTAGCAACTCTTCTGCTCTAGCTGGTGTTTTTAGGGTTTGCCACTCCACAGGGGGTTGGGGTATTTTCTAGTCAGGGAACTGAATGGAGTACCCGCTCCCTTCAGACCATGGAAATTGCTACTAGTGGCTCTTTCTTATGGTCCTTTGGTGTGAGTGGCATAATTGCCCTGGTGTGCACCTGGCAGGAAGTAGTGGGGTTGGATTGTGTTCTGGACCAAATCTCCTCGTGGACTTCTTGATCCTGTTATATAGAGTTTCTGTGGACCTCCGCCTCAGATTGTTTCCCTTTTGGTTTATTTGGCTGTCCTCCTTGGACTTGGATCTTTGGAACTTATGTGGATTTTGGATCTGCTGCAAGAGGCTGTTGACTGTTAGCCTCTTCTGGATTTTGATTTGGACACCGGGTGGTGAGAGGACCCTGGGTCCATAAACTTTGTTTGTTTTAATTCTTTTCTGTTTATTTTGATTTTACAGTTTGTGTTTTTTCCTAGCAGGAAAAGACTGATACTATTTTCCCAGTTGTGAGAGAATTGGGGAGTTTATTTTCTTTTCTTTTTGTTTAAAATTGTATATCTTCATACTGGTTTGGCAGTGAGAGTGCCATTGTATTCTCTTTCCCCGTGGTGAGAGGACTGGGGGAGGATTATACAGAAATGTATTATTTGTTTTGTTTATATTTATATGTTATTGAAATTGTATATTTAATTTAGTTTATTTTTAGTAGGTTTGTTAGCTTAGGTTAGTTTGAATTTTTCGTTTGCTTTTGTTTGTTTATGTATTTTTGTGTTTTATTTTAGTTAAGCAGTGTCATGTGCTGGCCTTTATCTCCACGGTGATCGTTATTCATCCTCCTTTCTTAGCACCTCCGCCCTTTTGTACTCCTCCCTACAATTTGACATTTACCAGTGGTGTAGAGCATTAGAGATTGCTCGTGGGAGAGTGAGGGAGGCGGGGGTGCCTGAACAGGGAGGATGAATGAGCGGGCCATCGAGATTGGGGTTATTAAGTCCAGAAGGCGTCCTAGGCTAAATGGAATCCAGATCGGGGTCTTGTCTGGTATCCATACCAAGGGCACTACTCATTTCAGTAGGCAGATAGGCCTGACAACCTCTGAGGTTTGTCCAACTGGCGGTGTTATGCAATGCCAGGTCTGTTAGGAACAAGACTGCTATTATTGCTGACCTTGTTGGCTCGGCTGACTTGGCTTGCATCACCGAGACCTGGCTGGATGAAAATTCTGGCCCTACAGTAGAGGCCATGATTCCGCCGGGTACTCGGGATACACCGCCCGAGATTGGACCGCAGGAGGGGGCTGCAGTCTGTTTTAAGACTGAATTGGGTCTCACGAGTGTGGCAGTAGGGAGGTTGAGTCCTTTGAGTGTTCAGTTATAGCAGGTGTAGGCGTTCAATTGTTCTCATTTACCGTCCACCCGGAGATGGAAGCGCTTCTTACAGGAAGTTGCAGACTTCCTCACGACATGTCGCTCGAGTCGCCCAGATTGATGGTGCTGGGTGACTTCAACGCCTGGGTCGACACTTAACTCTCACAATTTGGTAATCACTTCTCCAATTAATGTCTTCTTTGGGCCTTACACAGGTAGTTTCCACTGCACACATAAATCTGGGCACTCTCTGGACTTAGTCTTCCTTCTAGGGATTGATGCATCCGACGTGGGAGGAACCAGTCGTTTGGTCTGACCACTACACCGTGAGGTTCAATTTTTGCACCCCTTTAGGAGGTCATCCCTGTGGAGATGGTCAGGTACCACCCTACGGATGTTACTTCACAAGGCCTAGCGGCGTCTTGACCCTATCATCCCCGTGTTGGTGAGTAGTAACCCACAGGCACTGGTGTTGGCTTATAATGAGGCCATCACGTTGCCCTGGATTTTATTGCTCCTGTTCGTGAACGCCCTCTTTCCCTTCACCCCAGGATCTCTTGGTTTGATGGGACTCTGAGGAGATGCAGAGACAAGGGCGAAGGTTAGAGAGGTTGTTGGCGAGATCCGCCTTGAAGCTGACCGCTTTAGATTGATAGAACATTATGCTAGCTATCAATCTGCAATCACCCATAAGAAGGCAGAGTTCCTGTCCAGGGAGATTGCAGTTGCTCAGAATCGACCGCTCAGCTGTTTCGAGCTGTAGATAGACTGTGCAACCCAGCCTGTCTGCAAGTTTGGAAAGACTTTTTGCAAATAGAGTGCGATGAGCTCACTCGATACTTTGCAACTAAGGTAGCTGACATCAGAGCGGACCTGTGTTCGACAGCCTCTAAGGGTACGTTGTAGGGACGTCGAGAACACAGTGCCTCGATTCTCTTGGAGTTCCTTTTATCGACCGAGTTCATGGATATTATGAGGCTTATCCATAGTGTGCGCCCTACAAGCTGTAGCTTGGATCCTGGACCGACTACCCTAATTTTGGGTTGTGTTGATATCATTGGTCCAGTTTTGGTGCAAATAGTCTGGTTCCTTGAGTCAGGTGAGTTTCCAGCTCCTGAAAGAGGCGGTGGTGACACCTCTCTTGAAGAATGCTTCCTTAGACCCAGACTGTTTTTCAAGCTACAGACCTATCTCTAACCTTCTCTTTATTGGGAAGGTTATTGAAAAGGTTGTAGCTGCTCAATTGGATGACCATTTAACCATCCATAGTATCTCACGAATCCTTCCAGTCTGGTTTCCGTGAAAGACATAGCACCGAGACTGCTTGGTTGGTGCTTAATGATCTTCTGAGGGCAAGGATCAAAAAGCTGATCTCCTCAGCTTTTGACACTGTGGATCACGTGTGGTGTTAGCACGCCTGAGGTAAATCTGTGGAATGTCGGAACCGCTCTGCAATGGTTCACTTCATTCCTTATTGGGAGATCACAAAGAGTTGTGTTGGGGATTTTTCCTCTGGCCCAGTCTCTTTGTTGTGTGGAGTGCCTCAGGGTTCTGTGCTGTCACTCATGTTATTTGCAGTGTATATGCTGCCCTCAGAAATATCATAAGACGGTATGGGCTGAGGTTTCACTACTATGCAGATGATATCCAGCTATACCTGTCTTTTGCACCCAACCAGGATGGAGCTCTCTCAGTGTTTAACAACTGTCTGGGAAATCCAAGACTGTATAGATTCTAGCTGGTTAAAGTTGAACTCGGAGAAGACTGAGGTTTTGGTGGTGGACTCGGGTGGTCAGATTGAGAGGTTTTGTACTGGCGTGCCTTCTGGAATTTTTCTTGGCGGCGTCATTACCGACCTCTGAATGGGTGCGTAACCTTGGGGTGATTTTTGGACGATAAGCTGACTCTACAATCTCAGGTGTCAGCCGTCAGCACTTCCTTTACCATCTTAGGAATATTGCCAGGGTTAGGCACCTTGTTCCATCTGACTCCTTGCCAACATTGGTCCACGCCTTTGTGTCCTCGCACCTAGACTACTGCAATGCCCCTTTACTTTGGGCTTTCTGGGGTTGAAATCCGTAGCCTACAGCTGGTGCAGAGCAGCTGCAGCCGGGTTTTGACTGGGACAAGTAGTGTCCCGTCATATTACCCGTGCTGCGCGAACTGCACTGGCTTCCTATACAGTGGCGGATCACCTTAAAATCATTTTATTGACTCTCAAAGCCTTCGCGATCAGGGTCAATTCCCATCTGAAACACTTCCTGGTTCCCTTATTGCCCTGGCCGATCACTCCACTGCCGACATGGGGTTGCTGGAGATTCCAAGAGTGAGTTTAAAATCTTCTGGCAGCAGAGCATTTTCTCATGCTGCTCCATTCTTTGGAACTCTCTACCAGGCGGTTACTAGAGTGCACCTCCGTGGAGATATTTAAGAAAGAATTGAAAACTTTTTATGGAAAATGGCCTTTTGGAGAATTAAGTTAGTTGAATTTGACTGGATTTTACTGTAATTTATTATGTTTTATGATGTATTTTATGATGTGTCTTTATATGTTTTTATGTTTGTATGGCTATTTGAATTTGTTATTAATCTGTTCAGCGCTTTGATATTTTGAAAGGCGCTATATAAATAAATTATTATTATTATTATAATGTATGCATGACCAAATATAAACCCAGGAGTTTGCAGCCTCAGGAACAATGAATAAATAATTGTACTCGTGCCAGAGTGGCATGGAGGGCTGAGGCACTGGGTGCCTTACCGCCAGTCACACAGGTGACGAGGGGTTGGGAACAGAACCCGAGTTGCTCAGAGGCTGGCGAGGTGAGGAAGGATCGAGCATCCCAAGACAGCTCTCCATTCTTGGGAGGGCGGCTAGAGTGGCACACTGCTTGCCTGCCATGCAGCGATGGCTAGGTGGCAGCATGCATGTCACCATGCAGGAAGGGAACCCACATACAGTGTGCCAGGGCTGCTCTGAGGAAGCAGAGCTCAGGCATCACACCTATAGCACATACATAGGCCTAGGGAGACAATGGAAAAAAAAAACTCCAGGCGACAAGATGAATGACTGATTTCCTGTAGGCCCCTGTGACGGTGGCTGGGCACAGCCACAAGTCCAGTGGCAGAAGATGATGGCTAAGGTAGGTCCTAAGGGAAGCCTGGTAATGGGGCTGGAGATGTGGTCAGTCAGAAGGGCCACCGGGGACCAGAAGATAAATAGACTATGTAAAATAGTAATCATTTTATTTGTGATAACTGTATATACACCATTGAGTCATGAACTTGTTTACAATGATTTGCTTAAGAAATGCAAGGCATGGCAGGATCTCGCTACAAAAAGCGAGGTAAACAGTACAAATTACAGTTACGTAGAACTTACTGTAACAGTAGATCTTCAAGAACAGCTCTTGCAGCAGGTTACACCAATAGGACTGAAGCCGGCAGGCAGCAGGACCCACGGAAAACTTCTAGCTAACTATATACAGTGGGGACCACCCGACGTCACACATACATCATAAAAGGCAGTCCCCAGCATCTCAGTTCTCCACCAGAGACTCCAGCATAGCGATGTTCGCTCTGATGGAAGATCGAGGATTTGCTTCAAGGAAGACCAATACTGTTAATAATGTAAATGCAGATGACTTCCTGAAGGGAAGGTGGTGAGAAGTACCTGCTGCAAGAGCTGTTCTCAAAGATCTACTGTTACGGTAAGTTCTTACGTAACTGTACTATCTTACTTCAAGATACAGTTCTGAGCAGGTTACACCATTAGGATGGAGTCCCATGCAGTGAGTGGTAGCCCTAAAAACAGATGGAGGATAAGAGGAGAGTGAAAGGAACCCTTCATGAAAGAAGCCCATGCAGGACAACAAGGCCAAAGCCAGCTCTGTGCCTAGAGGCAATATCCAGACTGCAGCGTCTGATAAGTATGTGCACAGTACTCCAAGAAGCTGCTGCACCGATGTCTGAGGTCAAATGTTCTTCAGTGAGGCAAAGAGGTTGCCATCCTCTGGCGGAATGGGCCTTTACCGTCCCGGTAAGGGCTTGTTCTGTTTTCTGATACTAAAAATAACAGGTTACTCACCTGTAACAGTAGTTCTAGGAGTGGTATATGTTGTTATCCACACTTATTGGCATGTCCCTTTCCCTTTAAGAATCGCTGGAAGTCTTCAGCTGGCTCCTCCCACCCACCCGGTGGTATATACCTCAGCTCCAACCCATGATGCCAGATCTTAGCCCACTGGAAGCCAGGTGTTGTGCATCTGCAGCCAAGGAGGTCGGAGGTTTAGGGATGAACAACATATACCACTCCTAGAACTACTGTTACAAGTGAGTAACCTGTTCTTCTAGGATCGTGATATGTTGTTCATCCACACTTATTGGCAGACTCCTAGCAGTTCTCTGGGAGGAGGGAGGCATGCACACCCCTACTTAGGAACAGAGACTGAGAACTGAGGCCCCAAACCAGCATCCCGGGCGTGACTCAAGGTCGATGTGGTGGTGGTGATGAAGGTGTTTGCTGACTTCAGGTAGCAGCCTGACAGATTTCCTGGATAGGGATGTCCCTGGAAGCAGCCACTGATGCAGCAGTATGGCAGGTAGAATGAGCTCGTATCCTCTGGGAGGTTCCTTGCCCGCCAACTCATAGCATAGACCTATGCATGATGTAATCCATCTTGCAATAGTCCGCTTCACTGCAGGTCTGCCAGAAGCAGCTTCAGCGCAGGTGACAAACAGCTGGCAACCTCTCTCCGACTTCCGCCATCCTCTCCTTAAAATAGGAAAGAGCACGCCTGAGGTCCAGAGTATGGAGCCTGTACTGGTGTCCGAGGTGTATTAGGGTAGTATACTGGCAGAGTCAACACCTCAGTTAAGGTGAAACTTGACACCACCTTCGAAGGAATTTCGTGGGGCACAGGACAACTTTGTCCCTGTGGAAGACCAGATAAGGGAGTCCACTAAAAGTGCCTGAGCGCCTCTGTCCTTCTGGCTGACGTGATAGCCACCAGGAAGGTTGTCTTCTCACAAGTGTGACAACTCACACTTGTGCATGGGTTCAAATGGCTTGCTCATGAGCTTTGCCAGTACCAGCAGTAAATCCCACGGAGGTGGAGGTTTACACACCGAGGGTATATGATCCAGGCCTTTGAAAAGCACCCCACCACTGTCTCCTGCCAACGCCGGGCTGGACTGCCCGCTACTAATAAGCAGAGATGGCTCAGGTGCACCCTAAAGGTCGATGACTATAGACCCTTTGGAGAGACTAAAGGTAGTTGAGAATGTTAGCCATGGATAGGACAGAGGTCCAGGCCCTTGTCCTGACACCAAATGGAAAACCGCTTCCATTTGAAGGCATAACACTTCCTGGTCGATTCCTTTCTAGATGCCTCCACCACAGTGCAGACATCTTTTGAAAGACCCAAAGCCTGGAACTCTAGCCACTCAGGTACCAGGCTGTGAGGAGCAGGAGTGAAGGTCGGATGGTATACCTTCCCTGATTGAGTGATATCAGGTCTGGGCATGTACAAAGCCACTCTGGGGCCTGCAGCTGAGGCTGAGGAGATCTGGGTACCAGAACTGGCGCAACCAGTCTGGGGCTACCAGGATCACCTTTGCCCTTGTCCCTCCTCACCTTGAGGAGCACCTTGTGGATCAACGGAAATGGAGGGAAGGCGATAGGAGGCTTGGGGTCCATGGTCTTGAGAAGGCGCCACCTGCAGCGAGCCCTGCTGAGAGTGTGGGCATGAAACAGCCTCAGCTTGTGTTTTCCTGGAGACAAACAGGTCCACCATTGGTTTGCCCCAACAGGAGAACAGGCTGTAAGCTACCTCTGGATGAAGAGACCACTTCTGGGATGTCTGGCCTAGACAGCTGAGATCATCCGCCAGATGGTTCGAGGCTCCTGCCGATGGATTGCTAGGAGATCCACCTCAAACCGGGAGACGAGGGTCCAGATGTGGAGCGCCTCCTTGCGAGCAGATGGCAGTGCGTGCGCCCTGTTTGTTGAGGTAGTACATGGTCGTGATACTGTCCATCTGGACTTGAACCACCTGACCCTGGAGCTGAGGAGCGAAGCTGACAGCACCAGTCTGACTGCTCTGAGCTCCAACAAGTTGATGTGGCATCGGACTCCTCGGGTCCAGAGCTCGTGGGCCCTTTGTCCCCCATGTGGGCTCCCAGCCCATAAGAGAGGCATCGGTCATGAGAACAACCATCGGTTGAGGCGGACAAACTGGATCCCTTCCTGCAACCAGTCTGGGGCGGTCCACCATTGGAGAGCATTCCACTTCTTCTGGGATACAGTGACCAGCAGGTTGAATTGACCGTGGCACTGAGTTCACTGGGCAGCCAGCTCCCACTGAAGGGGTGCATGTGCCACCAGGCTCAATGGACCACCGAGGTACACCGCCATGTAACTCAGATGGCACAGAAAGTCCTGGGCAGGGGGCAACTGCCAACCAGAAATTATTGGGCAAAGGAGGAAAGACCTCTGCCCTGTCCGCTGGGAGCCGAACTCTGGCTTGACAAGAGTCGAGCACTGCCCGATGAAGCCCATCACCTGAGAAGGCACACATTCCGACTTGGCCTTGTTGATTAGGAGACCGAGTTGGGAACAGGTCTGGAGGGCCAGATTCCTGGATCTCACCACCTCCTGTAGGGAGTGACCTGCTAGAAGCCAGTCGTCAAGGTAGGGGTAAATTCTGACCCCTCCAACCCATAGATGGGCTGCCACCACTGCAATGCATTTGGTGAAGACACGTGGGGCCATGACAGGCCGAACGGCATGGCTCGAACTCATACAGGGTCCCCTTGACCCGAAGCATAGGAACCACTGATGGAAGGATGGATTGGGATGTGAAAGAACACGCCCTGCAGATCCAGTGAACAAAACCACATGTTTGCTCCAAGAATGGTATGATCTGGGACACAGTGACCATCCGAAAAGTGCAGACCCAAGATACTGATTCAGGTTGTGGAGATCTAGAATGGGGCACCAGCTCCCCATCCGCTTGGGCACCAGGAAGTACCTGGAGACAAAGCCTGGGTCTGCTGGAGGATCCGCCATGGGAGCTATTGCCTCCTTGAGGAGGAACTGAGCAACGCATCTTGAAGAGCCAACTGAGGGAAAGCGGATATCCATTCCTCCTGATGGGCATGGGTTTGGCTGGGAGGGTACTGCTCAAACTCTAGAGGCAGTCCCTGATGGACCACTGAGGACCCACCTGTCTGAAGTGACAGCGGACCAGGTGGAAAGGAAGTGATGGAGCTGGCCCCCACAGGAGGAGCCAGAGCTGTCGTAACAGGAGAAGGGTGGCAGCCCCACCCGTCACTGAGCAGGCTTGAAGGAGGCTCCGGGACCTGAGCCTTGGCCTCCTTACGGCCCTGCTGGGTCCAGACTTGGGTCGAGGGTGCCAAGCTTGGGCCTGTTGCTGATGCTGCTGTCCCTTTGGAAGGAGGACTGCTGAACCACGGGGAAGAGTGCGAAAGGGCTTCTTCTGCTGGTTCTTGCCAAGAACTCTTAGCAGAAGTAGTGTCCAAGGTGGCACTGGACTGCTCCATGCGCTGGAGGTGACCGGCCACCCTGGGCCGAACAAATCAGTCCCAAGAAGGCACATCAGCTAACTTGTGCTGAGTATCCTCCAGGAAGGAGGAGAGTCTTAGCCAAGTCCCGCGCGAGAGGCAACTGTGGCAGCCATCGAGCGGGCAAGAGTCCCTGATGTCCAGGGCTATCTGAGCTGCTGTTTAGCAACAGCTCAGTCTGGTCTCGGACATGCTTGACCGTGGTCTGCATGTCCGCGGGAGATGTGGGAGGACTTTGTCTAATGAACCCGAGAAGGCGTGAGAGTGTGTGCCATGATGATAGCCGAACTTGTCTGATGAAGGCCCAAGGAGGAAGTCAAGAAAGACCTTCCTGCCGAATGGTCCAACAGCTTGGACTCTTTATCGGAGGTCGGTCCGTGTCAGCAGAACTGCCAGTACGCCTGAACACAGAGGTGGTCTCCAGACTCGGCTGAAGGGTGCTCTGTGAACCCGCAAGGGACCCCATGGGAACTGTACTTGCGGGCCATGCGGGCAGACAGGGCTGGACAAGAGGCAGGGTGCAGCCAGAGTTTGAGTGCCGGACCAACAATGGCCTCGGCCACAAGAAAGGCCTCGCCGGGTATCCCCTTTTTACGGATGTCTGTAAGAAGGTACTCCGCCTTTTCTGGATGGGTTCCAGGGCATCCCTGTGGACTCAGAGATGAGGCGAGATCCCTGGAAGGAGGAAGGACCTTCCACCATCCCTAGGCCAACGGACGACTCATCATCCCCAGGATAAGAGTGAAGCCTGCTGACGTCCGAATCTGAGGAGTCGGGATACAGCAGCCTGCCACCCAAATCACCCTGGACACACCGAGGGCGGTCCGGGTGACCGTGACCGACAAACTCCAGGAAGCTCGGTGTCTGGTCGGTCTTCTTTGGAAGAAGCCCTCCCACAGGCTGTTTAGGCAGTGGTTCCACCACGATTGGGGAGAGACCTGCTTAGGCTGAACAGGCAGTCGCACTGGCCCCACGCGCAGCGGAACTGAAGGTTTCGGCCCAAGGGGTCGGCTTCAGCCTAGGAGGCAAAAGCAAAGTAATGGCCGGGTAGGAGTTGGAGTCAGCTTGTACCCAGACGAGATCAGCTGTTGCCACATGAGGTCCTCATAGCAGTGATGGAGTTTCCACCGAGCCGCCCTCATCCAAGGATGACCTATGGCAGCGCCTCTTTTGAGCGCTTATGGCTCTTTCTCGACCTTCCGGATGAGGGGTTTCTAGACCTCAACCGAGATCAGGCGGGCTGAATCTGTCGCTGGGGACACCGTGGGACCGTGAAACCCAGAGGTCATGAACGGGTCCTCGATGGGGACACCAGCGGTTGGGTCTCCTCATCAGGGAAGACAAGGACCGAGTCCCTCTAAAGAGTCATCAACGGGTCAGCGATATGGTCGATTGTCAAGAAATAACTGACTCATCGGTCGTGATCCTCGGGTTGGCTGGCCCGACAAATTCCATGAAGCCGGTGGTCAAGAAGGCGATCTCGACCGCGGTCAAGACTGCAAGCTCCTGGGACTGAGACTGCTCTCGGTCCGAAGAGCACCTTGGCCGAGATAAAGACTTGCTCAGTTCCTTCTCCTGCTTACGGATCGGGAGGAGCGGAGCGCCGCGCTCCTGGTGGGAAGAAACTGGCACAACTCCTGAAGGTGCCCGAGAAGGTGGAGCCCAGGTTGAGCAGAATGAAGAAGCTTCAGAGTCCGCAGCATGAGCGGCTTCTTCCTCGAATGCTGTGCTGGCCCCAATTGTTCAAGCGGATCCTGCAGCTGCGGAAACCACCCACCTAGCCTCCTTGGACTTCACGGAGGGTTCTCTTCTCTAGTCTCCCAGTTTCAAGCGTGCAAGCGGTCGTCCAGGATGTTGGGATGGAAGGCCAAACAGAAGCTGCAGGACAAGGTGTTATGGCGACACCAAGGCAGTAGGCCTTACGAGGTGGGATGGGTGTGCAACATTTTGGGCTGTAAGGACACCAAGCGAAATCCGGGAAGATTTCTCTTCCATAATCGAAGATCTCGAAAAGCGATCGCTAACTCGAACGATTTTTAATTTCAGTAAAATCGAAGTTCTGAAAGCCAGGGCTTATGAAATGCATGAGCATGAGGGAGGCAACCTGAATCTTCCAGCGGAAAGGAAGATCTGGTGTCACGGGTGGAGCTGAGGTATATACCACCCGGTGGGTGAGAGGAGCCAGCTTGAAGACTTCCGTGATTCTTAAAGGAAAGGACATGCCAATAAGTATGGATGACTGACATATCCACAATCCTAGAACAATAGTTTACCAACCACTTTGAAAGTGTCTGTTTTGACACCAGTGCCCCTAACATCCCGGGCAAACAAAAACAACTGATCTGACTTTCGGTGCTTTCTGGTTCTAGTCAGATAGTATCTGAACATCCTGTGCACATCCAATGTGTGCAGGAGAGCCTCTTTATTAGAATACTCTGGGTAATAAACAGGCAGTGGAATCTCTTGGTTGAGAGTAAGCTCTGACACTACCTTAGGTAAAAACTTAGGACTGGTCCTTAGGACACACTGTTCTTATGGAAAATCAAATACGGCTCTTTACATAAGTGCCTAGAGCTTTGAAATTAAATAACGCCTTCCAAGAGAGAAGGCATATTTCAATCTGCTGCTGGCTCAAAGGTGGCAGTGTGAGCTGTTCCAAAATAAAAGAAGATCCCAAGGAAGGATTGGATCCCTGATGGGAGGTTTCAGATGGAGAATGCCACCAGAAATGTGCGTGACCGGTTCAACTGGGCTAGAGATTTGTCTCCAAAAGGTGCATGGTACACTGATAATGCTGAAAGGTGCACCTTTATGGAGGAGGAACTTAGCTCTAAGTCTGACAAGGAAAGGAGGTGTTCCAATACTGAGTTCACCAGGCAAGTCAACGGGTCCACCCGCTGAGGACCAAATGCAAAACATTGCCACTTCATGGCGTATGTGGCCCTAGTAGAGGGTTTCCTTGCTGCCACAAGGACATCTGCTACTCTGGCGGAGACCCTGCAGTAAGAAATCGCTAGGTCTTCAGGAGTCATGCGTGCAGGTGTAGGGAACGTAAGTTTGGATGAACTAGGGACCCTTTTTCTGTAACAGTAAGTGCAAGCTGAGAGGTAGAAGGAATGGTGTCTCGCTAGCTACTTGTTGGAGTAAGCGGAACCAGATTTGCCTGGGCCAAAGTGGGGCCACCAGGATCATGTCCGCGCCTTCCACCTGTAGTTTGAGCAGGACTCTCTGAATGAGTGGAAGGCATACAGAAATCTGCCCGTCCAGGAGAGGGACAACGTCTCACCAGAAAACACCAGGCCCTGGATCTAGCGAGCAGAAATTGGCAGTTTTGTGTTGAATAGACATAAAGCTCTAACTCTGGTGTGCCCCATCTGTGAAACAGATACTCTACCACCTCCTGGAGTAGTTCCCACTGAGGACTCTCGCCTGAGAGCGACTCAAACTGTCTGTGATGGCATTGTCCACTCCTGGGACATGAACAGCAATGAGGTTTGAGCCATGTTGTAGAACCCAATCCCACACCCTCATGGCCTCCCTGCAAAGTGGGTAGGAATGGGTGTCCTTGTTTGTTGAGGAATACATCACCGTAGCATTATCTGTTTGTAACAGCAGAGTACCCAGTGGGATCTCGACTGGAAGGCCTGCAAGGCATAAAGAACTGCCCTCATTTCCAAAATATTTATGTGGAGATGAGCTTTAGGGCATCCATGAGCCCTGAGACCTGACCCCATCGAGTGTGATTCCCAACAGACCCTGAGGCATCCGTGAAGTGTGTCACAATCAGAGATGGTGCAATGAAGGGACCCCAGCCGACAGGTTCTTTGAATCTAGCCACCACTGCCAATCCTGGATGATGGCATTCGTGATCCGAACTGGAAGCTGCAAATGGTCTTGCTTCTGATCCCATTGTACCCATAACATCCACTGGGTCACCCGATGTTGAGACAGGCTGAGGGACTGTTGCAATGGCTGCAGCCATGTCTCCAAGCAGGCAAAGGACCAGTCTGGCTGGGACTGTCTTCTTTGCCAAGATGTCCCTGATAAGGGATCTGATGTGTTCCGCTCTGTCCTGGGGCAGAAAAGCTCTCCCTGGACGGTGTCCAGAACTGCACCTATGAACTGCAGATTCTGTGACGGAACCAGGTGTGACTTCTCCTGATTGGTGATGATGCCTAATGCCTCGAACAGAGACAGAGTACAGTGGATTGTGGACACCAGAGCCTCCCGAGAGGGGCCATGAGGAGCCAGTCGTCCAGGTAAGGAACACGAGTGGCCTTGTCTCCTTAGATCCGCCACTATGACTGCCATGCACTTCGTGAATACCCGAGGTGTCGATGACAGTCCAAAGGGAGGCTCGAACCGATAATGGCGACCTAGAAATTCAAAGCGCAAGAACTTCCTGTGCACTCGAGCTATGGGTATGTGCAGGTAGGCATCATGCATGTCCAAAGACGCTAGGAAGGCGCCTGCTTGAGCATGGGTATCAAAACCGAAGGGTCACTATGCAGAAGCATTTGTAAAGGACCGAAGCATTGAGATCGCTGAGATCCAGAATCGGACGGAGGATCCCCTGTCTTTCTGGGAATCAGAAAGAAGTGAAGATAGTAACCTGCACCTCTCTGGCTCCTTGGTACGTGCTCTATAGCTTCCCTTTCCCAGAGCGCAAGCACCTCCTGCTGTATGAGCAGTGCGTGCTGACTCGAATAACGGAAAGCAGGGAGGTCTTGATGGTGGGTGGTCGAGGAATTCTATAAAGTGACCTCTCTGACCAGTTGAAGGACCCACCGGTCGGCGGTCATCGACTGCCATCCTGAAAAGTGGCGGCGATGCGACCCCGACCTTTTCTCCCCGTTGATCCAGAGGAGGGCAGGGAAGGAGTCATGCTGTGGTGGCATTACCCTCTGTAGGGTGGGCGGTTTGGTATACCTCTGACCTCGGCCTGGGGAAGACTTGAGTTGGGCCTTACGGTGGAAGGTGCCCCATTGCTGCTGGCCGGAATGTGGCTGCTGCCGTTGTTGTGCCACGAACGGTTCTGGTTCCTACTGAAAGGAACCAGATTTTGGTCTGGACATGGCCTGTACAGTCCTTACTGCCTTCCTGGCATCTTGTAATTTGGTGATCACCTTTTGAGTCTTTGCCAAATAGGACTTGGCGTTATAGGGAATGTCCAGGATGTTTTCTGGACATCCGGTAAATTCGGAAACAAGAAGCCATGAATGTCTCTGGAGACAGATGCCTGAGGCTGCTCCTTGCTGAGGAGTCCGCCGAATCGTAGGCGGCTCTCAAAACCTGGGTCCCTATGTCTTACCCAGCGGAGGAGGTTGAGAAGCTCCTCCTTCTGTTCACCATCCGGAAGTATTTTAACTAGTTCTTGACCCTGTTCCCTATGGCATTCTGACACTGAACCATGTGTCAGATAGTTCAGTGACCTAATGGAGCATGTAGCAGCGCATGCATGCACCTACCCAGTGAGTCCAATTGCTTGGACTCCTGGTCCAGAGGTTGTGTACTCAGATGTTGTGGAGGCCATAATGACCAGGAATCAGCCAGGGGTTGTTAGCTGTGCTCAGGCCCTCTGCGGGGGCCCTGTACAGGCGATCAGCCTTCTTGCACTGCATGGAGGCGGAGCGGACTTTCAGCTGCCTTGGTGATGTCCATAAAGGTGTCCACCAAGGGTGGGACCACCACAGGCTTAGGGTCCTTCTGCTGAAGATAATGGGATAGGCGCTGTCGTTCTGGGTCTAAATCTTCTGTTTCTCATCCCATGTTCTCCTGGATGTGCCTCATGATTTCAAGAAAGATGAATTATCCGTGGTGACCTGGGGAGGTCTTGTGGGTCAGGTTATGGGATGCTGATCGGAGGAGACCTGGAGGTATCTGAGGTGTCAGGTCTACAGTCATCCCCCTCGGGGTGGGCCATCGATGTCTGGGTTGCTTGGGGCTGGAAAACCCTGAGGGAGATCCTGAAGGGGCCTTCTCCTTTCTTTGGACCTGCCCTAGGAGGCAGGGTAGGCTCCTTTGGGGTCGGTGGCCATCCTACCGCCCCTGTGGTGGAGGAGGCGGAGGAGTAGGCGGAGGAGTTTTACTGGGACCACATCCCTCTTGACTGTGTCCCACCAAAAGGTGAAGAGATCTTTAACCTCCCAATATTCATACGGACGACGGTCCTGGCTGGGTTGGCCTGTCGCCGTATCGGGCGCCAGGTTCCCGGCATCGCCGGTCAGGCAAAAGGCTCCTGCGGAAGTCCGTGTCCTCGTTGTCACCTGCCTGGTCACGAGGCAACATTGTATCTTCTTTCAGACTCCTGAGCGGTGTCCACGGTGACGGAGAGGCACTCATTGGCTCCTTGGAATGTGAGGCCGACGGTTGTTTGCCCGACATCTGGTCTGACGGGCACCTAACTGGTGACCGTAGGTGGAAATTGTTGTGTCAGCGTCCGCTTTAAGGGACGCCAGGTCCTTAGTCTTCCTGGGAGGGGGTCTGGTCCCTAGGAGGCTGGGATGCAGATCTAGCATCGGCTCCCGCGCTTATCCGAGGAAGAATGTAATTTTGGAAGAGGACTTGGACCGTGATGGTCAGTAGACTTCGTGGAAGCCCGAGGGTGTTGGCGAAGGGTCCAAGGTCCTGGAAGTCTTAATGGGATGTAAGGGAGCCAAAGAGCTGCCCAAGTCCTAACCTTCACGGGAGGAGGCTGACAGTGAGCCCTGGAGGGAGAGTGGTCTGAACATAGAGCCGCAGCTAGTACACAATCCGAGGCCCAGCTCGGGATCTGGACCTGGCCTTGTCCCGCTGCTTATGAGTCTTAGAGATGGACTCACCTCTGAGGCAGGGTCTTCTCCATAAGTTTAAGTTGTTCTTCCAAGAAGAACCCTTGAAGTGCCATCTGGAGGCGGATCCTGGTGCGACTGTTGAACCGCTGGCAAAAGAGACAGGCCTTGGTGTCGTGTTCTGGGCCTAGGCACCGAGACAGGACGAGTGCAGATCCTTAAAGAGCAATCGGCTCTGGACGAAACCACTAGAGCTGAAGGGCAGGCCGCTGGCTCCTTGGTGTCTCTGTCTCGCTTGCTGGCTGAGACGGTGGGTCGAACAGCCGCCAAGATTTTTCTCAACCCTTCAACCCATTGTCAGACAAGTTGGGGACAACTCTCTCCCAAACTCCAGTCCTCTCAGCCCTCTCTGAGGAGAGACAGGAGAGGTCGGTCAACCTTGCTATTTCCTTCCAGGAGATTCCTCTTGGGTGCAGAATTGGTCCTTCTGGTCTACACGGCCCCTCATCCCACGCCTCTCAACAGCGGCCTTCCTGGCACAGGCTGGAGTCCAAGTCAAGGGCTTGGTCTCGTACGGACCATTCCCATTCTCAACCCTCTCAGAAGCGTCAACAGCTCTTCCTCCTCATTAGGTGAGGAACGGTTCCACAACAGATTCTGTCAGTGGTACAAGGATCTTCTCTCAAGAGTGGGTCCTGGCCAAACTAACTACTACGGCAGGCTCTGGCACTTCTGTGGCCTACCCGGTGGTGCCGGGTCCAGCTCAGCATCGGCCAACTGAACCTTCTTCGGTTTTTCCACCCATATTAGTGGAGCCTCCCCAAGTAGCCATTTCGTGGGGCTCCATCGAGGCTGCTCGGCCACTTCCGGTCTCCCTGGCCAACATTTGGTTCAGATCTCACGCTCTGGTGATGCCAGAGTGGTTCATGGGGATTGAGTGCCAAGGGCAGTGTTTGAAGAGTCGTTGGATACCAAGATCCTGTGTGATCCTAGACCGGGTGATTCCCTGGGGTGGCCTTGCCCATGGTAGAAGCCATCTTGGACCCAGCCCTGGAACTGTGGCAACATCCAGCTTCTTGCCCTGCACCTTCCGCCGTATGGTCTGGAAGTATGCAGTCCCGACCGAGTCCCTTCCTAGGATTTCCAATCACCCCCCGATTAGAGGTTGGTGATAGACTCTGTATTTCACCATATGGGCAATGTTGGGGATGTCAACAAACCCCCAATAAAGAGTCAAAGAAGCTGGACCATGCTGTCTAAAAGGTGTATGCTGCATCCTCCTTGGGCCTCAGGCAGGTAAACCCTGCCATAATGATGGTCAATTTCGCCACACGCCATGGGGTCCTCGACCATGTCATCCTCACCTTTCCACGGATCTAAAGTCTGCACTAAAGGTGGTCCATGACCAAGGTTGTGCTCTAACTAATTATCAGCTCCAGATGGCCTTGGACACAGGTGACTGCTGTGCCTGGTCAGTAGCGGTGGTAGTGGCTATGTGCTGGAGTCTGCTTCAGATCTCCAGCTTTACAACAGATATCAGCATAAATTGGCATATGTTTCGCTCTTGGGCACCGATTTCTTTGAGCCTGGTATAGAGGGCCATCTTACAAGGACTGAGGCATCCAGTGCCACCCTGACTCCATAACGCCCTCACAAAAGGACCCCAAGGGCCAGCTGCTCAAAGAAGAAGGTTTTCTGGTTTCAGCCCTTTCAGCCCCAGCAGCCTAAGCAACAGCAGCCCAAGCCCACGCCAGCCAACAAGGGCTCTAAAAGTCTGGAGGTTGGAGCACCAGCGCCTCCAGTGGCCAGTACCGATCCTCCTCAAGGATGCCCAGTGACGGGTTAGAGGGTGTGTAACTCCGCCCACCGCACCACTGCCTCAGCTTGCTGTGGGGGTCGGCTTCACCATTTCTGGCATGCCTGGTCCACTATCACCATTGACAAATGTGTGCTGGACATTGTGGGTCGAGGTTTGCCTCCCAACTTTGAGGCTCTCCTGCCCTCGGGCCCATGCCCCCAGAGTCCGTGGTTTCCCAGGACATGCTGTCTGCTCTTATTGAGGACATTACCTAACTCCTGGAGAAAGGTGCTGTAGCTTGTGTCCCAGATGTCGCGGTCAGCCAGGCTTTGTGTCCAGGTACTTCTGGGTCCCCAAATGGACAGGGTAGGCGCCCAAACTGGATCCGCATGACCTGAACCAGTTTTTGAAGAGGCGCAAGTTCAGGATGGTCACTCTGAACCAGATTATCCCATCTCTGGAGCAGGGCATGCAGTTCTGCTCACTGGACCTCCAGGATGCCTCCTTTCACATCCCAGTCCACTAGCCCACTGTCGGTACCTTCAGTTCCCACATAAAGAGGGTTCTGTACGAGTTCAGGGTTATGCCTTTGGCTCTCCTCAGCCCTCAGGTCTTCACCAGTGCATTGCAGTGGTGGCAGCATTCGTGAGGCACTGCAGGGTCTGGGTTTACCCTTACCTGGATGACTGCTGGTCCATCTGGGGAGGTGGTAGAGTGGTCCAGGGATCTGACCCTCAGACTTGCTCTGGTTTTGGGTCTTATCAACCTGACCAAGTTGGAACTCAAACCCACTCAGACCATACACTTCACTGGGGCAGAGCTTGGCTCCTCTGGGCCAAGGCCCGACTCCCAGTGGACTAAGCAGTGGATCTTACCTCCTTTGCCCAGTCATTTCCAGGTTGGGCACTCGCGCCCTGCCCAGGACTTCCTGCAACTGCTGGGGTACATAGTGTCCTGCACCAGTGTGGTCTGGCGGACCCGCTGGTGGATGCAGCTCCTGCAGTGGGGGCTGGTCCTTCAGTGGTCTCCGTGCCTCAGTCAGCTCGACCAATCGGTCATGGTGATGTAGTCAATGTGGGACGCTGTCCAGTGATGTCTGGTCCCAGAACACCTGCAGGAAGGAGTCTTGTTCTGCCCACCCAGAGCCAATGGTCTTTCTGATGACCGACACCTCTCTGTAGGATGGGGAGCCCACTTGGGAACCACAGAACCCTCGGGTCTGGATCCCCAAGGAGTCCCAATATATCAACCTGTTGGAGCTCCGGTGTCGATCTAGCCCTGATGGTGTTCGCCTTTGTTCGGGTCACGCCATGCATGTCCAGACAGACAACACCATGACCATGCACTACCTCAACAAACAGGGTGGAATGCATTCCCTCAGGATGTGCTGGGAAGCCTCCGCATCTGGACCTCGTGCAAAGTCTGGATGCTGATCGCCTGGTGATCCATGTGGCAGGAGCCTCCAGCCAGCTGGCGGATTCCCTTAGCCGAGTGGGCAAGGCATCCCATGACTGGTCTTTTCATCAGGAGGTGGTGTAAGTTGTTCTACCAGTGGGGCACACCCCTGGTCAACCTGTTCGCTTCCTGGGTGAATGCCAAGCTAAGGTTGTTGTTCACCCGCTCCCCAAAGTGCAGCACACTGAAGGGGATGCCTTCTGAGGCTCTGAATCCCAGGCCTCTTCTACGCCTTCCCTCGCCTTCCCTGATCCATTAGTGCTGGCCAAGGCACAGATGGACAAGGTGCAGGTGATCCTGGTAGCCCCGAACTGGCTGCACCAGATTTGGTACCCAGATCTCCTCAGCCTCAGCAGCAGGCCTCCGTGGCACTGGTCTCTATGCTCAGACCTGCTTTTCTGTGACAAGGGAAGGTCTTACACCTGGACCTTTAGTCCCTGAACCTGACAGCCAGGTTCCTGAGCGGCTAGAGTTCCACGCTTGGGTCTCTCCAGGAGGTTCTCCTGGTTGCTGAAGCTTCCTGGAAGAGGTCGATCTGCCAGTGCTATGTGTTCAAAAAGGAAGCGCTTTTCCATTTGGTGCCAGGGCAGGAAGCTAGACCCCTGTCCTGCCCCATGTGCTTGCTTACTATACAGAGTGCATGGCTGGAGTTTGGGAGAGGTTCTCCAGCTCTTTGTCACCTATGCTGAAACTGCACCTGGCAGACTGGCAGCTAAGCGGACGGTTAGCAGGTGGATGATCTCCCACATCCACCTCTGCTACAGGCTGGCTGATAGGAAGCCTCCCATAGGGCTTAGGGTTCATTCCACCAGACATACCGCTGCCTTGGTGGCTGCTTCCAGGGACATCCCTATCCAGGAAATCTGTAGGACTGCTACCTGGAAGTCAGCACACATCTTCATTTCCATTACCGTGACGACCTTGAGTCATGCTAGGATGCTGGTTTTGGGACCTCGGTTCTCCAACCCTTTTCCCTAGTAGGGTGTGCACCTTGCCTCCACTCCAACAGAACTGCTAGGAGTCTGCCAGAAGTATGGATAGTGCACCATATCTACATCCCAGAAATGAGGGTTAATTCACCTGTAACCATAGTTCTAGGAGTGGTACATGGTGCACATCCACATGACCCACCCATCCTCCTGGCAAGTGGCACATGGATCCCTGCTTCCAGCATGCAAGATCTGATGTCATGGGGCAGTGCTAAGAAGGATACCACCTCGGTGGGAGGAGCTTAGCTTGAAGACGCACTAGCAAGTTTTAAAGGGGAAGGAAGACTGCCAGAAGTGTGGATGTGCACCATATACCACTCCTAGAACTACGGTTACAGGAGAGTAACCTCATTTTTCTGTTGCACAAATTTTCATAAACTTCTACTAGGTTTTAGTGGTTTCAATAAAGAGAATATTATATGACTACTAGTACTATTGCTATCAAGAACAACACTGGAACAGCCTTCAGACCAAAGGAAGCTTGGCGAATGTGCTCTGTGTGCTATGGATGTCTTTTGCTATCCATTTTTTCATGAGGAAAAAATCACTGAAAATGTGTGTCATGTTCTTTTGTCTTTTTGTACAGAACAAGACTTTCCCATTCTCTGCTGGAGATAAAGGTTTAGTAACATGCTTGTGTCATCAGGGCAGAGCTTAGGGGGAGAACCGCACTTGGTGCTGCTGTATCAGTGCTGCTGGGAATGCTACCTAACCCCAAAATGTCAAACAAACCAGGTTAGCACACCTCTACCAGGAAACTTAAGTACAAGGCTAAAGGCCAAAAGAGCTCTTGAGATGTCTGGCACAAACCCACTCCACTGTTTGCAGCAAAAAGAATGAAACTAAATGTTTTAAATTGCTGTTGCAAACATTTATTAGGACAAACAGTACTCTGCCACTCAAGTTTAGTACCTCCCATATACACTATTTGACTTTGTGTCTTTGAGTATGAATGACCCCTCTCACTGCTAAAGATGGCCTCCAGGACATGGTCGAGGCTCACTAGAGTGGAGATGTAGGGAAGTTTACGATGCGACTGCTCATGCTTTACTGGTCATGTGGATAAACAGAGGGCTTCAGTGTCCAGTGCTGTCAATCCAGCACATATTTACAAGAAGTAAATACACCCACCCCACCACACACACACACACACACAAGAAAAATGGTGGTGGATAAGGAAAGACCTAAGTGCCAGACACAAGTGTGACTGCAGACTGCAAAATTGAAATGCCTCCTTGCTTCTCAGCAGGAGGCAACATCATAAACATTTCCGAGTGTAGAAAGAACCAAGAGAGCCACATTACCACACTAACAAAACTCAAATCATAGTTCCTAAATAATAACAAATAACAATGCAGAATAAGTAATTTTGCATTTCAGCAGTGGCTTCATGGTGCTGTTAAGGAGGTGCAGTGCCTGACAATAGGGGAAAAGGTCAATAATGAAGCCTCATGTATATCAGGTATGCAGCATTTCTAAAAACAACAAGGAAGGGGCATCCCCAGCAACTCGATTCGGAACAGACTTGGGGTTAAGCAGGGCTGGCCAGAGAGGAAAGTACACTTTACGTAAGAACTTACCGTACAGTAGATCTTCAAGAGGAGACTTTACGGTGACCATTAGCAGAGTCACCTTAGGCTTCGCTGGCCTCTCCCAAAGCCCAGCCTTAGCCTGATCCTTAGATTTAGGATGCTCACCTAAGTCCATCGAACCACAGGCTTTCTTGGGAGAAGGCCCCAGCGGAAGCGAGACCGGACCTGGACCGTGCCGACTACGTCTTTTCCAGTGGGACCACTTGGATTTATCCTTTTCTTCTTCTGCTTCTCCCGAGGTGTGCATGTCCATTTTCTGGTCAAGCAGGAATGCCTTCAGGGCCTTCAAGCCGCGGATCCGAGTTCGTTGGTGAACATCTTGCAGGACGAACAGGCCGCGGTCTCATGCTCAGGCCAGAGGCAAAAATGCACTGCTTGTGGCCATCTTCGATGGTATCTGGCAGCTGCAACCGCATTGTTGGCCGTGGGGTCCCGACGAGGGAGACCAAGATGACGTAAGATATAAGTTGGTAGGACGTAAAAGCTGTCAAAACTGTGGAGAAAACGTTGAAAAACTAGATATATTTTGCTAGATTGGCATCCAAGTAGCAGGAACTCTTCACGTGCCGGGACGCGGTGGGAAAAGAACTGGGGTGGAGCTGGGTGGCCCCTTCTTTTGCCCAGGGCTGACATTGGGGTGGAGCTGACGTCTGGGTGGTCCCTGCTGGGTCTTGCTGACTGAGAAGTTTTCAGAGGGTCCTAGTGCCTGCAGCATAGTCCTGATTGTGATAGCTCGCTGCAAGAGCCCTTCAAGTAAGATCAATACATCCACTATTTAACTGCCACACAGCAGAGCTGTGGCAGCCCAGCAGGACTGCACACTTCTGTTCTTTTTTGTTTTGTTTTATGTTTATTGCATTTTATAGCAGAACATACTATACATATTTTACGAGATGGCATTTCATAACTAGATCCAATACACAATAAAATGAATGCATAATACAATGACTCACATCTCTGACCTGACCACAGTGGGGAATCACTTATGAAGAACACTATTAAATTTTCAAATACTGACCATAACTGCAGCCTGTGCCCAACAGGAATATTCAAACATAATATTATGTCACACGATATGGTTGACTTGGTATCAGATTCCTATAACCACCAAAAAGCAGTAAATAACCTGAAAGCATTGCTGTTGAACTGTAAGCACTTCAAACATCAATACAGTATATTCTGATCATACTGTAAAACCTTAACACTGCAACCACAATAGAGTAAACTTTAAAACTGTCTGTTGTAGATATTTCAAAATACCTACCCACCTGGTGAGGCCAAAATAATGCAAGGCTGTTCAGGCGTGGCTCCAGTGGACAGTATGAACACTGACAAACAAGAAGATGAGATGCGTTCTTGCCAGCCACCCCAGTCACCTGGAGCTCTGCCGAGAAGGCCAAGCCACCATCTTAACATCTCATGCGGGAGCTCCGCCATATGGAGACCGCCTCCTTCTTAGATACTACTACTTGCCCGCTTCAAATAAGCTAATCACAAACCCAGATACCAAAATATTTAACAACTGATTCATTCTGAAGCAGAGACTGATTCATTGGTTAACAGCTAGTTTCTTATTGGCACTCATGCAGTCATCACAGTCCAGTTTTTAAATGACTCTCACGAAAAGTAAATGAGCTTGTAGCTCAAAGGTTGTTATCCGAGAATTCAATAAATAAATAAATAAAAGTTCTCTATCATTAATACCTCAAATAAACCTTGCATTGTTAAACATTAGTAAGAGGTCCAGGGAAATAAAAGTTACTGTTCCTTGATTACTAAGTCGGTACCACTGGAGCCATGAGATCAGAACAAGGAACACTAAGCTAAAACCTCAACGTAAATATGTCCACAAGTTCATAGTTTTATAGTGTCATAGTTACATAGTATGGTTTACAGTTCAAACAGGCAAATGCCCATAAAGAACTTGCCACCCGAACTATGGGTGTAATTCATATTTGATAGTATCCATAAAATATCAATTTTTTTCTTAAAGGTTATCAATTGTGTCACCTCAACAATCATTTGTGGAAGCGCATTCCAATAAGATATTATTTGTTGTGTAAACCATTTAGTTCTTTTCACAGTATTATTTCTTTCCCCAACCATCTGCATATTATGAGATCTGGTGTTTATATGTTTTATTTGGTAATAATACCAGTTGTCTCCTTTAAGAAAGAGTAGCTCATTTTTTTTAAACTGTATGTTTATTGTTTTATACAAAATATATACATATACGTCACATCAAATGTTAAAAGATACGACATCTGGGGTATAGCCACTGTTATATAGTAAGTGTTTTCTCTAATAAGACTGTGTTAAGACATGAGCTGCATGAGGATAAAGAAAACATAGTCAAAGTCTAGAGTCCATAATGACTACCCTATTTAGAAGTCAAAAATGTATCCTGCATAAAACCATATTAGTGCACATAAAGTGTCTCTCAGTAGATACTACATTATAAAATCAAATCAAATTAGAATTAGAATTAGGTCTCCAGAACTACATTCTAACTATAATTCAAAACACTGGAAAAGATAGGCAATATTTTTAAACCAAGGCGCTAAACTGCCTAAAACAACCAAATTGCATTTTTCAAAGCAGGCATTTATTATTGACATACAGCTGCAAGTGAACAATAAATTGTAACTTTACTACTATTATTACAGAGGTCCAACTACGATTAGTAATGAAAGGGATATCCGATCTCAGCCCAGTTTAAATAAAAGTCTGTATGATGGCAGAAATTATATAGACATACTATTATGTCTCGACAGGGCTTGAACTATTTCCTTCTCTCTAAAACCTCATGTACAGTACCTTTCAAGTCAGAAAAAAATATTCAGATGCCACTTAAGTCCTCCTCTGACTCTTCATCTTGCAAAGGCCACTGTCTAGATGGGGCATTTTCTGACACCACTACATGGCGTGTGCTGGGTCGGAAAAAATGAAGATTTGGCCTCGATGTACGATCCGTGAGCGAGCTGGAAACACCAACCCATGTGGAATCGGCTTCCACAAAAAGCGCTCTGGTGCCATCAAACTTCTTGCGCTTTTGTCTGGTGGCATATCCCAGGTCTGAAAACAGGCGAATTTGTTGGCCTTCGATAGGAGCATTTTCTTAAGCCTGACCTCGGTCAGAAGGACGATCCCTGGAGCCTGCTCCATCCGTAACTATTACCACCGTCCTGGGTGTCTCCGTATCCTCTATTCGACCCGGGGTAACTCTATAAGCTTTCTGAAGCTACCGTACAGTGATCGCAATCTCCTCGCCAAGTTGCTCAACCAGCCAGTCCTGAAGAAAGAGCACAAGGTGATCGCCTTCACCCCTTCCGTAGCCCTAATAATCGATATGTTTTGAGACCTTGCTTGGTTTCCCAAGGTCTCCAATCACATTTTCAGGTGATTATTTTCTTTTACTATTGTCGACTGTTCCCAGGGCAGAATCTGCTTTCTTGGATGTTTCCACTGAGGCTAACGTGACAGCTTCGATCGACGATTCTACTGTAGCCGCTTGTTGGTAAGGGTGTCAAACTTGTTTGACAACCCAGCGACTGAAGCAGTGAGATATCGAGTTTCATTCGACCGCTTGCAGTGTTTCAACAGATGGATCCTCAGTATTCCCGCTCTCTTGTTCTTGAGCTCGGGCCTGCATCGTTCGTGGTGGTCGGAGCGCTTGCAGCATTTTTAGTTGTAGCTCCTTCTCCTGAGCCTTTATCCTTTTAGGATTCCCCATCCTTCTCAGTCAATCTTCCGACACCCTCTGTAGCTCTGGAGATTTATATTTCAGAGTGTTTTCGGTGGAATTTTACCACAGTTTAATCAGAGCCTTATCAAGATGCTGCCATTTTCTTGGGCTCAACAGCCCCCGGTTTTAAAGGCTAAACATAAGTAGCCTCCAAGTCGTCTATATTTCACAGAATATAGTCCAAGTTTTTGTAGTCTATTACAATAGCTTAGATTATTCATTCCTTTAATTCTTTTAGTAGTTTTTATTTGTATTTTCTCTATCATTTTAGCTTAATTGTTTGAGGAGCACTTACTTGTATACAATATTTTATGTGAGGTCTTACAAGACTTATATAGTGGAATAATTACATCGGCTTCCCTACTCTTTATATTCCTAAAATGCAACCTAATATTTTATGACAGTATTGACCTTTGTTTAGTATGTAAATCAAAGGATAAATCATTACTAAACAGTATACCTAATCTTTCTCGAAGTTGTTGTTTCCAATATTTGATTATTGAAAGTGTATGTATATTCTGGATTATGTCCAATATGCATAATTTTACATTTAACAGTGAATCTCATGACAGACTGTTCTGCTCTACTGTACAACCGATTAATACTTTCTTGAAATTGTACACGGAGGTATGGTCTGAAATAACTGTACCAATTTTGCAGTCGTCTGCATATTTGCACATCCATGCGGTATTATCTATCCACATGGATGGCACAAATATATTAAAGAGAAAAGGGACCAAAACTGAACCTTGAGGAACACTTGTCACATTACCATAACTAGATTTGAAACCTTGTATAACAACTCTCTGTTTTCTATTGTGGAGCCAGGATACAATCCAATTAATTACATAAGGGTTGAGTTCAATTTTTAAGGCAATCAAGATTTTATGGGATACAGAATCGAAAGCCTTACCATAGTCAAGAAACAATATACAGTATCTACTGATAATCCTTTATCAATAGCTGAACTAACGGCTCAAAAACTGAAGCAAATTAGTTTGACATGATTTGCTCCTGCAAAACCTGTTGTGTAATATCCATTAATCCTATTTCTGAATATAATTTATTATTCGATACTGCAATAGTCTCTCCATTAATTTTCTATCACAGACATTAAACTTATAGGTCTATAACTGTCAACTTTGGTCTTATCTCCACCTCTGAATATTGGTGTTACATCGGCTTCTTTCCAAATGAGGAAACTTTACCCTCTAAAAGTGATTTATTAAATAAGTTGGTTAATGGACCTAGCAAAGCTGTAGCAACTACTTTAATAAATGTCGATGAAATCCCATCTGGTCCTGCTGAACGTTGATTTAGTAGCCTTTATGGCTGACAGTACTTCTTCTGGACTAAATTCTATATAGTCATTTTGTATTAAGGGAGGTATGTTAATTATTTGATGTTTGGGTTGAAAACACTTAGGAAGAAAGTATTTAGTTCACCAGCAATATCAATCTCATCACTAATGGTGTTATTATTTGTGTTACTATAGGGCCCAACGCTCTCTGATTTCCTCTTAGGGATCCGATGTAATTAAAAACTGCTTTTAGTTTTCTTAGTATCTAAGGCCAGTTTACCTCAGCTTTTCTAATACAAGATTTCAATTTTTTGTTATTATTTTATATTTATCCATATTTTCACAGTAGGGGGTTGTATTTTTTGTAGTCTTTTCTTTTATTAATAAGTTTTTAATTTTTGTATTCCACCATAAGGGTAATCTTTTATTATTACGTTATTTATTTCTATTAGGAACCAATCTTGATATTCAAAAGTGATTTTATTATTTATAATTTCCTAAGTCTTTTCAAATTTTGATTTAAAGATCAGTTTGCCAGTCCCAAATAGATAACCAATCATTTATTTTTGTGTATTCAGCAGCAACATTTTTTTTTACAGAGGTAATACCTTTAGTTATAGAATTTTCCAATAATATACTACATTTAACAATAGAATGGTCACTATCTCCTAACGGGGTAATATTTCAGGTGCTGTTATATCTGTATAAATATTAGTAAGTATAAGGTCGAGAATCACATTACCTCTTGTTGAATGTTTAACTATTTGTTCTAAATTGTTAGCTATAACAATTTCAATAAATCTATTTTCATTGGTACCCTGACCCTTTAGAAGGTCCCATTTAATAATGGGAAAATTAAAGTCACCCATTAAAATATAGTTACCATCAATATCAATTTTTTCAAGAAACCTGGTTGTTTCTATTACATTTAAATTCAGAGGCTTATAACCTATTCCTATAGTTAAAGTTTGATTAAATAATTGAATTTTGGCCTAAAGTAATTCAGATGTAGTACTGGCCAAATTTTTCAATTTGGTAGCTTTTGTAGGTGTCTGCTATGTATAAAGCTAGCCCCCACCAGTTTTATCCTTCCTATTCTTATTAATCTTAATGTAACCAGGAATATCTGTGTTCCATTCACCATCTTGAACCATGTCTCCGTTACTCAACAAATTGCAATATGATTTGTTAATAACAAGTGTCTTAGTTCATCAATTTTTGTTTCTTAAACTTCTGGCATTTATTAGAATGATGGGAACACATTCTTTGGATATATTGTGCGCTGGTACAAATTCTTTCTTTTTTCGGATTAATAAGATCATATATTTTTGGTAAAATTTTTAGTGAAACTATAGGGTCACAGATACTCCCTCAGCAACTAGTTTAAAGCTATATTGATATTTGTGAAAATGTATTTCCCAACATGTGATATCCTTCCTACTAAGATGGAGTCCATCAGCACAGTAATAATCATTTTGTTCTGAAATTCTCCAATGCGTAATGCATTTGATATCTTGCCTGAGACACCAATTCCTTAGCCAACTGTTTATAATCTAAAATTTATTATTATGAAATTCGCTAAGAGACATCTTCCTTCCAAAGCCTCCTGGTTCTTCCACAGTAGAATTAAGCAGAGGAACAGACTGGGGGGTAAAGGAGTACTTTACTACCAGTTTTCCATGATTTACTCCCACTTTCCAATTTTAGGAATTTGTTTCCACTCTACATATTTACAGTGTGTTGGTACATATGCACAGATTTGGCATCAGCATTCAATGGTGCTCGATATAGTTACTTACAAAAAAAAAAAAACACCTAGGGGTAGAGCTTGGATAAAGGACTACAAGGCAGTAGAAGGCTAGTCTAGGGACACTAACCTTGATTTAGAGGGCAATATCCAGAGAGTAGGAGCAAAAAATACATCCGGGGTACAGGAGACAAGTATCAGGGCCATGAGATAAAGCTGGGCAGCAGGAGGCTTAGATAGGATATAGACTTACAGGACAAGGATGAAGGCATGGTTAGTGCAAACAGGAAGGTGCAAGGAGTGGTGCAGTGGGTGGGCATGGAGTCGCTGTGTACAGGACAACATTCTGGATCATGCAGTGCAGCCCCATCTGCAAGCACCTCTCTGGGTTGAGGGCAGAGGTTGTCTGTCTCCGAGGACAGTTGGCTGGGATGCAGGACCACTGTCCCCACCCAGAGACTACAGTGTCCACAACTAACTCAAAGGTTGCCCAGGTGGAAGAGTGAATAGTGGGCTCAGGGAGGGTGCGTGAGGTGGGTCTGAAGCACATCCCCATTCAGTCCAACTTAGAAACTTCTCGCTGTTTTGAGGAGCGGGTGAGTCCACAAGGTCACCCGAGGTTGAGAACAAGAGGGATAAGCGGTCCTCTGAAATGAAGCCCCAGGGGTGGGGGTAGAGGACCCCAAAGGAAGAGGAAGCTATTCCTGGTGGGGATTCTACAGTACGAGGCCGAACGAGACAGGAGAAGAGGTCAAGTGTCTTCCAGGAGGCACAGCTGAGGGATGGGGAGCAATCCAAAGGATTGCAAGGGCAATAGTAAAGAGGAGGAGCTGGATGTCATTGTCCACCTGGGACAAATGACATGGCATGGGATAGGGCAGTTAAGGCAGAATACAGGAGGAATTCAAGGAGGCTCTAAAGCAGGCAGCAAGCTCCGTGATCCTTCTCGGAGGTACTGCCTGTCCATGGCAAGGGGAGGCTAGAACACCAGCATCCAGAAGTTCAACTCATGGTTGAAGGAATGGTATGGAGAGGAGGGTATGGCTTCAGGGGACTGGGGCCCCACCCAGAGGGATGGGCCTGTACAAAGGTGGCGGCCTGAACTATCCAGGAAAGGGACCATGGTCCTTAGTGAAAAGTTTAAGTGCTTCATTAGCAAGCATTTTAACTATCCAAGGGGGATGAAGGAAGGATAGGAGACATAATATGCCCCACCCCACCCCACGAGAGCACAGGAACTACAGGGAACTCAAGAAGAGACTAGGAACAACAGAGGCCTCAGGTCAGCACAAAGACAGGAAACTTGGAGGGTCTGTCAAGGATTGGGATCAGAAAAGGAAGAGGCATAAGACAGTAAAGCAAGGGAGGGCTCCACATCCTGAAGAGCCATGTGTCAAATGCCCAAAGTCTGAGTAACAAGATAGGTGATCTCAAACTACCACGGCAGAATCTGGCCTAGACATTGTGTCCTCAGGAGACCTGTATAATGAAACCAGAGCTGGGAAGTGGCCATACCGGGTTACAATCTATTCAGGAGGGACAGAGAAGAAGGGGAGGAGTGGCTTTTATGTGAGAGAAAATATAAAGGCCACAGAAATTCAAGAGGAACTTGGAGGAGGACATTCTATGGGTTAAACTAGAAAGGAGTAAGGATAGCCACCTACAGGGGTAATATACAGACCACCAGTTCAGGGGGGAAGAGATAGATAAGAAGATGATGTTAGCAATCCAAAGGATGGCGCACAATGGAGAGTGTGCTGGTCAGTGATTTCAATCTATCAGATGTGGAGTGGAGCCTCCCGCAGCAGGAACATCTTGGACTCCTGCAGGGGATTCCTTAAACAGCTGGTCACAGAACCCACATAGGAGACAGTCTACTGACCCTGGTGTCTCACATGGGAATAGTGTGACAGGGGTTACAGTAGGGGAACATCTGGGGAGCAGTGATCATCGAACAGTATGGTTTGACATAACAGAGGGGAGGAACCAAGCCACACAAAGACAAGATTCCTAGACTTTAGGAGGGTGGATTTCAGAAAATGGGAAAATGCTTAGAAGAAGCACTGGTTGGAGTAGGGAGTGAGGTGATCAAAACAGGATTGCATTGGCAGCACAACGCTATGTCAAACAGATCAGCAAGGGAAAAGGAAGAAGAGTCCATTATGGTTTTCTAAGGAGGAGCAGAAAATGTTAAAGCAAAATAAATGCATTTAAGCAATACAAAAAGACACAGGAGGAGGAGGACTATAGGGAGGGTACCAGGAAAACAAAAGGAGGCAGGAAGGCAGTTAGGAAGCCAAGGCACAACAGAAGAATGCACAGAAAACTCAGTGCTAGGGGGACAAAACCTTTGCAGGTACATCAGTGAAAATGGAAGGCAAGGGGAGGATGCAGGTGGTGTAGAGGATGACTATGAGAAATCGGATATACTGAGCAAACACTTCTGTTCAGTTTTTACAAAGGAGAGGGCAGGAAACAGGCCAGCAATAAGTGATAAGGGCATGAACGGCATGGAATGGAACAGGTCCCTTTCCAAAGGAAAGGGTCCTCAGGAAACTGGAGGCAGTAAGAGTTGATAAGGCTATGGGACCGGATGGGATGCACCCCAGGATACTGAGAAAGCTAAGAGAAGAGTTGGCAGACTTTCTAGCTACCCTGATTAATCTGTCATTGCAAACAGGAGGCACCCAACGGCTGGAGGAGAGCTGATGTGGTCCTCTATACAAAAGTGAAAACAGGGAGGTAGAAGGGAATTACAGACCTGACCCAAGTAGTGGGAACGGTCATGGAAATACTACTAAAAGAAAGAATAGTGGAACACCTGGTTGTCAACGGTCTACAGGACCCAAGGCAGCATGGCTTTATGGGAGGGAGGTCGCGCCACGACTAACCTCATTGAGTTCTTCGACTAGGTAACACAGGAGGTGGATCAGGAGTGGAAGCAGATGTGGCCTACCTGGATTTCAGCAAGGCCTTTGACACCGTAGCTATAGAAGGCTGTTAAACAAGGTGGGGAGCATGAGGGTAAAGAAGGTAGTGAAGTGAGTGGCGAACTGGCTAGATAATAGGACTCAGAGGGTGGTGGTAAATGGCATTCACTCTGTGGAGGGTAAAGAGTGGGGTACCACAGGCATCAGTGCTGGGTTCAGTCCTCTTCAATGCCTTTCTCAGTAATATTGCAGCGGGTCTGGACAGGAAATGTGCCTGTTCGCTGACAACACTAAGCTCTGCAACAGGGTGGACACTCCAGGGAGTGGACAGAATCAAGGGAGATCTAAGGAAGCTAGAGGATTGGTCAAGGGATTGGCAGCTAGGTTTCAACACAAAAAGTTCAAGATAATGCACACTGGACACAAAACCCCAGTAGCTACATATCAACTGGGGTGGGGGAGAAGAAATAGCATGCTCCAAGCAAGAAAGAGACCTGGGAGGATCATCTTGAACTCAAGGTAGGTAGGCAGTGTGACAAGGCAGCAGGAAGGCAAACAGGATACTGGGATGCATAGGCAGGAGAATCACCAGCAGAAAAAGAGGTAATAATTCCACTATACAAGACATTAGTGAGGCTGCACCGAATATTGTGTCCAGTTCAGGAGGCCACATCTACATAAGGACATCTTATTTATTTTTAATGAGTTCTTGATTACACCGTGAGCTGTTGCTCATTTATAGGTTCCACATCAGTTACAAGGACATAGGTACATCAAAACAGTAGTCACGTTTTAGGCAGGTTAACAGTACAAGACAGTAATACAGTAGCACATTTTAGACAGAGTTCTATAGTGAACACACCAAATTTAGGATCATAGGCAGCAAGTAATTTGCCTGAGTCATAGTTGGCACCCTACTGGGTTGCATGAGAGGAGATGATAGGAGGAGAGTGAAATGGGTGCTAGAGAGTGGTAGGGAGTGGGGGAGTATACAGAGGGGTGAGGTATTGGTGCCAAAGGTTGTGAGACAGGGTGGTGACCTAAAGTGCAAGGACTGGTCACGCAAATGAGTAAGTGATGGACGCCTGCCACATGCTTATTATTATATGTATAATATTTGTACTATAGATAAATGTGTATGTGATTATCTGCCTAGGACACAGTCAGCCAGTGTGAGGAGGCTAGACCTTTGACCTCAAATGTGTCAGTGTGACTGAAGCAGCAGGATGTCATAAACTGGCAAGTGGAACCACTGATTGAAGGGTTCCTGTCCTGTCTTGACACGAGGGCTTCCTGCCAGATGCCAGGTGATAAGACATCGTAAAATATGCCTTTTGAGAGTTGAAGTAGAATTTTATGATCCTGAAGGAAGAGACAACTTTTTTTACAGAATCTTGTTAAAAGTCATAAACCTGAAATAATTCTTGCAAAACAGGAAACCAGCAGGGAGACATCAAATGAAATGCTTTTGATGAAAGACTGCCATATTTTAAAATTAACTGCTGATTTTTCCAGTAGTAACATTTCATCCTTTTATATAATTATACTAAGAATTATTGCAGGATCCAACTGTGACCTCACCAAGGGGTGGGAAAGGGATTTTGAAATAGTCAGCATCTGAACAGAAAAATGCTTTTTATCTCTGCATTCCACAGGAGTGAGACCTTGGTCTCTAGACTGAAACTAGGCACTTAGAAGAAGAATCAGCATTTATATAGTGCTTTTCATACATCCAAAGCACTTTACAAGCAATGCTAGACTGGTAGTGAAGTGACTGAATGTGGTGGCGGCGATATCGCACATCATCACCCACACACAGCCTGGATAATTGCATGAACCGGTTTATAGGAAGGAGAATGTTGGCCAGACACCGGAATGTTCCCTACTCTTTGCAAAGAGTGCCCTGGGTTCTTTACTTCCACCTGGACACCCACCAGGACAACACCAGGAGGGCAGAAGGACCTCGGTTTAACGCCTCATCCAAAGGACGGCACACCCAGCAGTACAGCACCCCCAATACTGCACTCGATGCCAGCGATTTTAGGTGCAAGTCCAACTCGTGTGGGACGAGAACCCATGACCTTCTGGTCCAGAGGCGGATGTGCTACCAACTGAGCCACGCCGACACCTGACATGCAGAAAGATATAAATTACCTGGAACTTTTAAGTATTTTGCAGGAGCTTTTTGTTCTTTAATTTTCCAATTATTTTGTTGACTGTAAGTATTGATGTTATATGTTCTGTATTTGGTATTTTATCTATTTTACATTTTAGCAAACACTATGTTCCTTAAAAATCTGTCTGTATCGTCTCAGTTTCTTTTGCATGTGAATGCTGGAACAATGTTTAATTCTGACAGCTGTTACGAGCTCAAAAGGGTGTGTTACCCTGTTTGTCTCCTGTTCACACTATTGCGCTTCAAGGTTGGGACTGTCGGAGCAGAGGACCTGACCTGTGAAATGCGCTGCGCTGACCTGTGAAACGCTGGGCTTGTGGCAGAATTGGTTGGCAGCTGCGATTTAAAAGTATTTGGTAACACGAGCATTAACAGTCCAGTGTGTCAGATTAATACTGTAACAGCTAACATACAAAATAAGGCAGTGATTTTACAAAAGTAAACAGAACTAGATCATTGTGCTTGCAGTCTAAGTTCCCTACCTGTTTTATTTTTTTCAGGTGCAGTTGCAGCTGTAGTTAGGAAAGAAGATGGCTTCCAACTACAGCAAGCACACTGCAGACTACCTGAGGCAGTTGTACCAAGAGAGAGAGAGTGTCCAGAACTGAGGCCCCAAAACCAGCATCCTGACGTGACTCAAGGTCGATTGGTAATGAAGGTGTTTACTGACTTCCAGGTAGCAGCCCGGCAGATTTCCTGGATAGGGATGTCCCTGGAAGCAGCCACCGATGCAGCGGTATGGCGGTAAAAGAGCTGTTATCCCTCTGGGATGCTCCATGCCCACCAACTCATAGCACAGACTTATGCAAGATACAATCCACCTTACAATAGTCCATTTTGCTGCAGGTCTGCCAGAAGCGGCTTCAGCGTAGGTGACAAACAGCTGGCGAACCTCTCCTCGATTTCCACCATCCTCTCCTAATAGGAGAGGGCTGCCTCTCAGGTCCAAGGTATGGAACCTGTATTCGGCCTCCGAGGTGTAATTAGGTAGTATACTGGCAGAGTTAACACTTGTTAAGGTGAAACTTGACACCACCTTCGGAAGGAATTTCGTTGGGGCATAGGGACAACCTTGTCCCTGTGGAAGACCAGATAAGGGAGTCCACTGAAAGTGCCTGGAGCTCCCTTGTCCTTCTGGCAGAGTGATAGCCACCAGGAAGGCCGCCTTCCACGACAAGTGTGACAACGCACACTTGTGCATTGGTTCAGATGGCTTGCTCATGAGCTTTGCCAGTACCAGCAGTAGATCCCACGGAGGTGGAGGTTCATGCACCAGAGGGATATGTTATCCAGGCATTTGAAAAAGTGCCTGACCACTGTCTCCTGAATGTCGGCTGACCAGCCCACACCCGTAAGCAGAGATGGCTGCCAGGTACACCCTAAGGGTCTATGACTGAAGACCCCTTTGGACAGAGACCAAAGGTGGTAGAGAATGTTAGCCACTGGACAAGACAGAGGGTCCAGGCCCTTGCCCTGACACCAAGTGGAAAATCTTTTCCATTTGAAGGCATAGCATTTCCGCCTAATTCCTTTGTGGATGCCTCAACCACGGTGAGGACATCCTCGGAAAGACCCAAAGCCTAGATTTCCCAGCCACCCAGGAACCAGACTGTGAGGTGCAGCGATTGAAGGTCCAGATGGTATACCCACCCATTGCAGAGAGATCAGGTCCGGTGTGCTAGAAGTTCCCAGGAGCCTGCAGCTGAGGCTGAGGAGATCTGGATACCAGAACTGGCGCGCCAGTATGGGGCTACCAGAATCACTCTCGCTTGGTCCCTCCTCACCTTGAGGAGCACCTTGTGGATCAAGAGAAATGGAGGAAGGCAAGAAGAGGCCTGGGGTCCACAGCCTCGAGAAGGCATCCCCTGCAGCGAGCCCTGCTGAGGGGGCGGCATAAACAGTCTCAGCTTGGTGTTTTCCTGAGGCAAACAGGTCCACCATCAGTTTGCCCCAGTGGGAGAACAGGCTGTAAGCTACCCTTGGATGGAGAGACCACTCATGGAATGTCTCGCCTAAGCAGCTGAGAGCATCGCCAGATGGTTTGAGGATCCTGCCACATGAATTGCTAGGAGATCCGCCTCCAGATGGCTGATGAGGGTCAAGATGTGGAGCACCTCCTGCAAAGCAGACAGGCATGCATGCCGCCCTGTTTGTTGAGGTAGTACATGGTCATGGTATTGTCCATCTGGACTTGAACCACTTGACCGCTGGAGCTGAAGAGCTAAAGCTGACAGTGCCAGTCTGACTGCTCTGAGCTCCAACCAGTTGATGTATGTATCGGGATTCCTCAGTGGTCCAGAACCCATGGGCCCTTTTGTCCCCATGATGGGCTCCCAGCCCATGAGAGAGGCATCGGTTGTGAAGACGGCTCGGTAGACAAATGGGATCCTTCCTGTAACCGGGTCTGGGCGGTCCACCATTGGAAAGCGCCCCACATCATCTGGGTTACAGTGATCAGCTGGTCGAATGACCATATGTAAGTCCACTGGGCAGCTAGTTCCCACTGGAGGGCGCGATGTGCTACTGGGGCCCAATGGACCACAGAGGTGCATGCCGCCATGTAACCCAGAAGGCGAGAAAATCCCAGGCAAGGCGCAATTGCTCAACCAGAAATGACTGGGCAAAGGAGGAAAGAACCTCTGCCCTGTCCACAGGGAGCCGAGCCTGGCTTGACAAAAGTTCGAGCTCTGCCCTGATGAAGCACATCACCTGAGAAGGCATGACTTCGACTTGGCCCGCTTGATCAAGAGGCCGAGTTGGGAGCAGATCTGAGGACCAGGTCCCTGGACCTCCACCTCCTGATGGTGGGACCTGCTAAGAGCCAATCGTCCGAGGTAGGGGTAATTCTGACCCCTGATGCCTGAGATGGCTGCCACCACTGCAATGCATATGGTGAGACCTGGGGCCGATGACAGGGCTGAACGGCATGGCTCGGAACTCAGATAGGGTCCCTTCGCCTAAAGCTTAAAGAACCGCCAATGAGACAGATCGATTGGGATGTGAAAGAACATGTCCTGCAGATCCAGTGAACAGAACTACATGTTTCGGCCCAAGGATGGTATGATCTGGGACAGAGTGACCATCCAAAAGGTGCGTGACCTCAGATCCTGATTCAGGTTCTGCAGATCTAGAATGGGGTGCCAGCCTCATCCACTTGGGCACTAGGAAGAACCTGGAGACAAAGCCTGGGTCTGCTGGAGAATTCACCACTGGAGTCACTGCCTCCTTGAGGAGGAGCTCAGCGATGTTGTCTCGAGAGCCGACCGAGTACGGGCGGATACTCTTCCTCCCGAGGGCGCGGCTTGGCTTGGAGGGTACTGCTCAATTTCAGAGGCAGCCCTGACTGACCACCTAAAACCTACCTGTCCGTGGTGATAGCGGACCAGGGAAAGGAAGTGGCGGAGCTGCCCCCATGGGAGGACCCAGAGCTGGTGTGATGGGAGAGGGGCAGCAGCCCCAGCCTGTCACTGAGCAGGCTTGGAGGAGGAGAATCCAAGACCTGAACCTCTGGCCTTTACTTACCTGGGAGGGCCTGGACTTGGGCTAGGGTGCCAAGCTTGAGCTTGCTGCTGCCTCCTTAAAAGGAGGGTTGCTGGTCCACAGGAAGAGTGCCGAAAGGTTTCTTCTTCTTCTGCTGCTTCTTACCTCAAGGACCTTTGGCAGAAGTAGCGCCCAAGGTGGCATTGGACTGCTGAATACGCTGAAGGTGACCAGCCTGTCAGCCACACCTGGGCTGAAAAGGTCGATGCCCAGGAAAGGCACATCAGCTAGTTTGTGCTGAGTATCTGCCAGGAAGAGGAGAGTCTCAGCCAAGAGGCAACCGCGGCTGCCATCGAAGTGTGCCAAGAATCCCTAACAGCCACGGCTGTCTGAAGCTGTTGTTTGCAACTGCTCAGTTTAATCCCGACTTGCTTGACCATGGTCTGCATGTCCGTGGAGAGGTGTGGGAGGACTTTGTCCAAAGAGCCCAAGAGGGCATGGGAGAAGTGTGCCATTATGACGGCCAAACTTGCCTGATGGAGGCCTAAGGATGAGGCCACAGACCATTCGAGTTAATGATCCAAGAGTTTGATTCCTCTCAGGTCGTCGGTCAGTGTCGGCAGAACTGCCAGTACTCCTTAACACAGAGTCAGTCACCAGGCACTCAGCGAGGGTGCTCTGTAAACCCTGCAAGGGACCCCATGGGTACCGTGATACTTGCAGGCCATGCGGCAGATGGAGCTGGACAAGAGGCAGGGCGCGCTAAAGTTCTAGAGCTGGCCAACTATGGCCTCGCCACCGGAAAGGCCTCCATCAGGGTATCCACTCTTGAGGATGTCCGTGACAGGGTACTCTGCCTTTTCTGGATAGGTTCCAGGGCATCCCTGTAGACTCAGAGATGAGGTGATGAATGCCCTGTAAAGATGAAGGACCTTCCTCCGCCTCAATCCCACCAGCCGATTTGTCATCCCCAGGATGAGAATGTAGGCTGTCTCATCTGAACCGAGGACTCGGATACAATGGTCGATCGCTAAGTCACCTTCGATCTGCCAAGGGCGGTCCAGGATGACAGTGACCGAAAGACGCCAGGAAGCCCAGTGTCTGGTCTATCTCCCTTGAAGGAGCCTCCCATAGGCTGCTTGGGCGGTGGTTCCACCACGATCGGTGGAGAGACCGTATAGGCCGAACCTGAGATTCTGACAGATCTGCGCGTAGGGGAACCGACTTAATTGGCTCCAAAGGAGTCTGCTTCAACCTGGGAGGTGAAAGCCAAGTAATGGCCGGGAAGGAGCCGGGCTGGCTGTGCCCAGACAAATTGGCTGTTGCCACATGAGGTGCTCGAGGCTACAGAATTTCACTGAGCCTCTCCTATCCAAGGAGGACTATGACGACTGATGGCGCAACCTCTTTTCGAGCACTTCTGGCTCTTCTTCGCCTCTCGGTTGAGGGGTCTCGACCGAGATCGGACGGCTGATTCGGTCACCATGAGACATCGGGAACCAGTGATTTCCCAGGGCTGGGGACTATCGACAGGATTCCAGCGGCTGGGTCTCCTCGTTAGGAAGGAAAGGACTGGAGTCCTATTGAGAGAATCGCTGACCGGAGTCAGCGACAATGGGTCGACGATGGTCGATGACTATTTTGACCTTGTTGATTGACACTTTGGTCGACTGGCCAGACGCAAGGCCAAAAGCCAGCGCCTAAGAGGCAATCTCGATCAAAGCCAAGACTGCCGGTTCCTGGGACCAAGATCTCTCCCGATCCCAAGAACATCTTCGCTGAGACGAAGACAATCCCTGGTACTTTTCGCTACTTTATGGGACTGAGAGGAGAATGGCTCACAGGACCCTCCTCCTTAGTCGGAGAGACTGGCACAACTTCTCGGACAGAACCCGAGAAGGTGAGCCCCGGTTGAGCAGAATGAAGAAGCTCCAAGAGGAAGATCTATGCCTGGGCCGCCTCCTCAAGGCTTGCATATGTTCCATTTTGCGGATCCATGCGTCACGGAAACCACCCACTGAGCCTCCTTTGATTTCACTAGAGGGTTCCGTTCTTCCGGTCTCCCCAACTTCAGACGCGAGGAGATCGTTATTGAGGACGCTCGGGAAATGTAAGACAGAAGTCACACTGAGAAAATTATAGCCGACACCCAAGCAGTGTACATGCGTGGGATCGCACACCACATTTTCTGGCCGCACTAACTCCGTGAAACTGGGAAGACTTGTCTTCATGATTGAAGCAGAGGAGTCACGGCTCACAAATGCGAACTAGATGATGCTTCAGAATATCCGAAGGTTTAGAAGCCAGGGCCTACAAAATGCAGGAGCAAGAAGGAGGCAACCTGAATCTTCCAGCAGAAGGGAAGATCTGCATCATGGGGCAGAGCTGAGGGTTATACCACCAGGGTGGGTGGGAGGAGCCAGCTTGAAGACTTCATGCATCCTTAAAGGAAAGGGGACATACCAATAAGTGTGGATGAACAACATATCCACGATCCTAGAATTTCTATTACTCCAACTTCACCTAGCAGGTGAAGGAGTATTGGAGGTCTTGTCACCGATGGCAAGAAATAGGGAAGAGAACCCAAGCTGCCCTAATTCCCTTGCCCATAGTGGAGGAACCATTCCAGAGGGTGGTAATGGATATTGTGGGGCTCTGAATACCCCCAGCTACTCCAGGAAGAGGTTCATCCTAACTGTGGTGGATTATGCCACTTGGTACCCAGAGGCAATCGCCTATCCTCACTGAGGACAGATAAAGTGGCAGATGCCTTGCTAGGGATTTTCTCCCATGTTGGGTTTCCACAGGAGGTTATCACCGATCGAGGGGTTCCTTCATGTCAGACCTGATGAAATGTTTGCAGAGAAGTGTTGGGGGTGCAGAGACTCCACACTTATCACCCACAAGCCAATGGGCTTGTGAAAGATTTAATGGTACCCTTAAGTCAATGCTCCAAGCATTTGCTGAACAGCATGGGAGGACTGGGAGAAACACCTTCCCACCTGTTTGCATACAGGAAGGGTGCCCCAAGAGTCGACAGGGTTTTCCTACTGAGCTATTATATGGATGTAGGGCACAGGGCCCCAGACTTGATCTAGGAGGACTGGGAAGGCAAGCATGCCACCCAGGAACTCTCATAGTGGATTATGTCCTTGGGTTTAGGGAAGGCTGAAGGAGCTTATGGGGACAGCTCAGAGCAACCTGGCAGCTGCCCAACAAAAAAAAAAAGGTGTGAATGCGATCGCAGAGCCAGAGCTCGCTTGTACACTGTGGGTCAGGAAGTCATGGTCCTAATCCCGGTCCGGAAAGATAAGCTGCAAGCCAAGTGGGCAGGACCGCATAAAGTAGTCAGACAGGTAAATAATGTAAACTACATTATAGAGCTACCTGACAGAAGACATAAGAAAAGAATGTACCATGTCAACATGATGAAGCCATTTGCTAATAGGGCTGACATGGTGTTTGCAGTGTGTAGTCCTGGGGAGAGGACAGACGAAGGAGACCCCTTCTGACTTGCTGGAAAAAGCACGTGGAAGTCCTCTGTGGAGGCAATTAAAATGTCACCCAGTTGACCCAGGGCCAGATCCAGGAAGTAAGGGAGCTCTTAGCAGACTTTGCCTCACTGTTTAGTGCCAAGCCTGGACTAACCCCTTAGCGACACACGATGTGGAGACAAGGACACAGGTGCCCATATGGCGGACAGCATATCGCGTGTCAGAGACTGTTCAAAAGACATTTGAGGGAGGTGGAGGAAATCCTGGATTTAGGGTAATCCAGAAATCCCACAGCCCCAGGCCTCACCCGTGGTCCTTGCTCCCAAGCTAGATGGCTCTACTCATTTTTGTGTGGACTATCGTGATTGAATGCAGTCATGATGTCAGATGTCCACCCAATGCCACGGATGGACAAACACCTTGACAAGCTGGGAAGGGCAACATACCTTACAACTACTGACCTGACAAAAGGGTACTAGCAGGTAGAGTTAACTGCCAGAACAAGGAAGAGGTCGCCTTCATCACTCTGATAGGTTTTTGAATTTAAAGTAATGCCTTTCAGAATGAAGAACACCGCCCTTCCAAAGGCTAGTGGAACCAGGTGTTAAATGGTGCCGAGGAGTACGCTTATGGCATACCTGGATGACATTGTCATCTTTAATGCCAGCTGGGAGGAACACCCGTCCCACCTTAGGGAAGTGCTGGGCAGGATACAGAGGCCAGACTCACTATAAAGCTGAGAAGTGCCAGGTGGCATACCGGACACGCTAGGCTGGGGCAGCTCCGTCCTAACCAAGTGAAAATGGGCAATCAAGGCATGACCAGACCAGAAACACAGAAGCAGGTCAGGAGTTTCTAGGGACAGCAGGGTACTACAGGAAATTTACACCAAATTACAGTGCCCTGCACGCCCCCTTTATCTGGTTTGTTAAAGAAAAGGATGCCTAAGAAAGTTACCTTGGGAACCAGCCTGTGAACAAGCCTTTACAAGATTGAAGGAGGCACTGTGCAGTGCCCTGTATTGACAAGTCCAGTCTATAGTAGACCCTTGTAGTCCAGACTGACGCCTCAGATGTGGGTATTGGGGCAGTGCTGAGTCAGACGTCCAACCAAAGGGAAAGATCACCCCATAGTATACCTCAGTAAAAGTTACTTCCCAGGAGCAGGCTTACTCTACAGTGGAAAAGAGTGTCTTGCCATGGTGTGGGCACGTGAAAGTTACAGCCATACCTATATGGGCAGCATTTTGAGGTACAAACTGACCAAAACCCCTGGTTTGGCTGGCACAAATGGGAAAACGAATGGTAGGCTGTTAAGATGGAGCCTTGCCTTGCAAAAGATATGACACGACTGTCTCACACAGGGCAGGGCAGCAAATGAAAATGCAGATGGACTTTCGTGATCAATTTTAGCTATGAACAGACTTTGGGGACTTGTCCCATGGCTGGAATAGAGCCCCCAGATTCAGTCTAGGTGGGGAGGTGTGACGCTGTGCCACCTGCTGATTATTATAATGTATAACATTTATATCATAGATAAATGTGTATGTGATTGTCTGCCTAGGACACAGTCACCAATGTGAGGAGGCTTGGCCTTTGACCTCAAAAGTGTCAGTGTGACTGAAGTAGCAGGATATCAACTGGCAAGTGGGAACCACTAATTGAAGGGTTCCTGTCCTGTCATGCAGGGCTTCTTGCCAGATGCCAGGTGATAAGACATCGAAAATATGCCTTTTGAGAGTTGAGAGTTTTAATTTTATGATCCTGAAAGAAGAGACATCTTTTACAGAATCTTGTTAAAAGTCATAAACCTGAAATCATTCTTGAAAACAGGAAACCAGCAGAGAGACATCAAAGGAAATGCTTTTGATGAAAGACTGTCATATTTTAAAATTGCTAACTGCTGATTTTTCCAGTAGTAACACATTATCTTTTGGATAATTATAGTAAGAATTAGTGCAGATCTAACTGTGATCTCACCAAGGGATGGGAAAGGGATTCTTGAAATAGTCAAGCATCTGAACAGAAAATGCTTTTATCTCTGGATTCCACAGGAGTGAGACCTTGGGTCTCTAGACTGAGACTAGGCACTTAGAAAGATATAATTCAGCTGGAACTTTTAAGTATTTTGCAGGAGCTTTTGTTCTGTAATTTTCCAATTATTCTGTTGACTAAGTATTGATGTTATATGTTCTGTATCTGGTATTTTATCTATTTTACATTTTTATTAAACGCTATTTTCCTTAAAATTATGCCTGTACCTTCTCAGTTTATTTTGCATGTGAATGCTGGAACAGTGTTTAATTCTGACAGCTGTTAAGAGCTCAAAAGGGTGTGTTACTATCTTGTTAAAGGTAAGAATATCCCTAGGTCTCATACTGAGTCGGAAGGGTACATTTGGGGAACCTGGCTGGGTGTCACTGGGCCAAGGACTGTATTGCATTTCCCCAAAGAGAATATATATATATTTAGCCTGTTAACACGAGTATGCTAGCATAAGGTTCACATTTGACCCCAGGACTCAAGGCTGGTAGGTGATTCAGACCGAAAACAGACAGGAGGATTACCTGTCTCCTGCTCACACTATTGCGCTCGAGGTTGGCACTGTGGGAGCAGAGGGTCTGACCATGGAGAGTGTTTCTGGCAAGTTAGACATGAGATAAAAGTGCTAGGGGCGCTTGAGGTACAGGAGAGTAGAGTGGAGGCAGCCACAGCTGCTGGTTGAAATAAGGTGCTGCTGAAGTTTGTATTTGAAAACACCAATAGTTGCAGCACCAGAAATGTCAGGTAGTAAGACACTGGACCAGTGAGGAGCACAGTAACAGAATGCACGTTGCGCCAAAGCAGTGCAGAGTCTCAGAATTTTGTAGATCTGGGAGGCAAAGTTCCTTGTAAATGGGAACTTGAGTGCATAGTTAGGGGTTTCTGAACCCCTGCTGGTAGTAGATTGAGAGAGCATTTCTTGGCAAGGAGGCAAGACTGGTATCTTATTCTTTCTTTAAGTTGGAGCCAGCCGGCTTTCAGTAGAGGTACACATGTGCGTGAGTCTTGCAGCACTCGTGAGAAGGCAGCACGCCTTATTAGCGCTGTAAATTTGCTTGTAGGACGGTGTCGGTTGTTGATCCATAGACAGCCAGTTCATACTGGACAAGGGAGACTACTGAGCTGTTGATGGCCAGATTCAATGCTTCCAGGTTAACAGTGCTTGTGCAGTAAAGAATCCCTATTCTTGTGTTGGTAGCCTTTGGGGTGTTATCAATGTGTTGGACATATGACAGAGTGGAGTCTCATTGGATGCCCAGGTATCTGAAGAACTGGACATGTTCCAGGTGTCACCGCTTATTTCTAATCGCAAGGGTGATGCTTGAACTTACTCTGGGTGCTGGAGTACAACATTGCCTTTATTTTTTTTATTTTTTTTACAGTTCATGATTAGTCTGTGCTCCTTAAACCATTTCTCTGAGGATGAGAATCCTTTGGAGTTCTGCTACTAGTTGTTCCGGATGGGGTTTCTGGAGAAGATAACCGCATTGTCTGCATAAAGGAACATCTGACTGGAAAGGAGGCCAGCAGTTGGTTTAGGAAAAGGTTAAATAACACGGGCCCCAGGATTGACACCTGTGGGACCCAGGAGCAGACAGGTCTGCTAACAGAGGTGGTGTCTCCTAGCCTGACCTTTTGCAATTGGTTGTGAAGGTAGCTGTTGAACCAGGATAATGGATTCTGAGAGAGTCCAATAGCTGACAACTGATTCAGAAGGAGCACATGATGCACCATATCAAAAGCTTTTGAGAGACCAATAAATGTTGCTCCTACCAGAAGGTCTTGGTCTAGGGAGTGGTGGATGTAACCTCATGAATTCCAGTAAGGCTGTGATGGTACTGTGACCACGTTGAAAGCCATGTTTTTCAGGAAACAGGAGTTGGTACTGGTTCAGATACAGATACACAACAAGCTGATCTCCGCTCTGGAGCTTTGGGGAAGGGGAAGAGTATGGAGATAGGTCTGTAGTTGTTGTGTTGAGTCTGATCACCTCCTTTGTGCACCAGGGTTACTGATACCAATTGGGAGAGGTTGATCATTTTAGTGAGAGAGCCGAGTACTTCCTCCAGTGCCACGCTGACAAACTTAAGGTCCAGGGTATCTCCACAGTGTCTTGATTTTTCAGTGCTTTACTAGATACTTTCTGGCTTCAGATTCTGAGATTACCTTGAAGCAGAAGAGCCGGTCTGTTGAGGGTGGTTATTGGACTGTGTTAGGTCAGCTGGGATTAAGGGATTAAAGTAGACTGCTGGTAATAAACTACTGAGGTCTGTGAACGCAACATTAAGTGCGCTTGGCAATTCTAGAATTGGTCCAAGGATACATGCCCACAACCATGAGCATTGTTGGGGCATTTTTGGTTCTTTTGATGGTTATGTCCTTGAGATTGTCCCAGAATGACTTGCTGTTGTTCCAGGAGCTGAGAGGGCTTCCTTGTAGAATGTGCTTTTACGTGTCAGATGGCTTTTGTGCACTTATTTCTGGCTTATTTGTACCTCTGGATGTTAGTTGTGGTATTGTGTGCTCTCACGATCTGCTAGACGACATAGATGGGGGAGTTGGTTCAGAGGAGAGCAACCAAAATGGTGTAGGAACTACATCACAAGCCCTATGAGGATAGGCTGAGGAAACTAAATATGTACTTCATGGAGGAGAGAAGAGGGGATACGACAGACATTTAAGTACTCACAGGGAAGAATAAAGTACAGGAGAATACTATATTCCAAAGAAAAGATAGATGCTCAAGGACGAGGGGACACAAGATGAAACTGGAGGGAGGAGGTTCGAGGGAACGTAGGAAGTACTTCTTCACAGAGAGGGTGGTGGACAAGTGAAACAGCCTGCCAGTGGTGGTGGTGGGGCAGAAACGATTACACATTTTAAACATGCTTGTGATAGGCATAGAGAATTGCTGGTAGTCGCGGGGGAAGGTGTATAACCTAATGCCAGCAGTGCATGATAGAGGGAATTGTTAGTGGTAATAGGGTAGACTACGTTAGTAAGGCCCTTATCTGCAGCCAGTTTCTATATTTCTATGTTATTAGCCATGGATCCACATACTAACAGACTGTCAGCAGTTTTGGTGGGGGGCAAACAGCACAGGTAACAGTTACGTATACATGCAGAAGACTGCTTGAGTTGCAACATAAAATGTTAAACATAGGATCACCGCACTACATAGCAGTGGAAAGTATCCCAAGACTCCTCACTGGTATCAAAATCTCTGGCTGCCTTTGTATCTGTGAAACAGCATGATCTGTCCAAGCAGTCAAATTTGCAAGTGGTCCGGGAACAAAATTCTGTATACAATCCCTGCACTTTTAGCTTGTTCACTACCCTTCAAAGACTTTACACCTCAAGCATGTGGCATATGAATAATCCACAAAGAAATGAACTTTTTCTCAAGAATCATAACAGTGCAGAACTCTGACTTCCTTTAGAATTTGGTCCTGTAACACGATGTGGTAGTTATAAACTGGATTGGTTTAGCCACTTCAGTGTTGCTGATGTTCTTTTGAAGGTTGATTATGTAGGCTTTAACAATTGGAATCGCAAACCCAAGTCTGAGAGCTTCAGGAGCCACCTTCAAGGAATGTTGCCAGATCATTTCTTATGTACTCCCAAGGATGCCAAGCGCCACATACTGGCTGACCAAGCCAAATTCTCAAGTTGTTCAAGGTGGCTGTGGACAACAGTCTACTCCTTTATAACTGTAGTGGTAGTGGTCAGCACATTCCCTGCTGTTCTCCTGCTCTCGATTGTGCCCATCATCATCTCTACACGCTGCTTAACCACCACATTCATTCTGCTGGTATAACTTTCTGTCAAGTTTCTGGATCATTTGGGTCAGCATACTGATTGCTCGTTGCAAGGACTCTGTACTGGAGGATTGTTCTGTGCCATACTCCAACGGCAGTTGTCCCACCAGGGTTTTACAGGCCCTGTGGTCCTGCAAGCGTGTCAGTCTTTCCAGTGCCCTCAGTCAAACCAAATACCAGGTATTAGCAGTTCATTACTATCTACAACGTTCCCCAAAATCATAAATTATTAGCACTTTTAAATATTTAATTCACTCTAGAGTGTGGACCTTGAATGAAACACGACCGTCCAGCTTTGCTGCTGGCCATGCCCTATGCTGATATGCATGTGAATGCCTTCTTGAGCACATAAGTGCATTATTGCAAGATTGGTGGACGCCAGGAGGAAGAGTAGAAATGACTGCCATGGCAGGATGAATACCCCGCCCACCCTAGGCCACACAAATAGTGTGTTTGGGGTGGGGGAGATAGTCCTGAAGATGGTAAGTGATGGGGTGGGTAGTCCAAAGGAGGCAGAACAGCCAGGTGGAGGGGAGTAAATGTCTCATGGGGAAAGAAGGGCACTGGGCACCCTAGGACAACGGGACTTTAAAAATAAAAATTACATGTGAAGATCATTGTAGACTGAGACTCTTGCAGTACCATTCAACACTGTCCATAAAAAAAAAAAAATTACAGAGAGATACATCAGCTCTTATGACTGAGCTGAGCAGCAGCAAGCGATTACTGTAACGTTCTTTAGTTTAAGTAAAATTAGTGTTAAGACAGAGTGCCATACTTACTAGGAAACTCAGCTGGCAAAGAGCAATGGTTTACAAAATTATTTGACCACATTAAAAACCAAATAGGACGAGCGACCTATTTTCAAGCATGACCTGGAAAGTAACAAGAGTTAACAGTGGCCTGAGAGCTGCACCCCTGCAGATGAAGTGGGTGCTTTCAGTATCATCTCATCACAGCACTCCCCAAAACACAAACAAGCTTTTAATGCACCATATCCTGATTAGGAGCACACTAAAATACAGCCTCAGCACTTTCATTTAGTCCTGTGGACGCTTGGGACTGATTTTGCTGAGGCGTTTAACACAGGCTCAGAAAAGTCAATCTCCACACTGCATATAGAGCAATCACTGAATCACTATACAAGCCTGACTTAATAAGTCAACAAAACCCATTCAGGAAGGTTAAAATCTCATTTTGAAATAACATTTCTGAGGTTTCACACACAATATCAAATAAACGAGTTCTGGGGCACTAGACACATGGCTTGAAAAATATATGGCAAATGGGTTTCACTTATTAAATGAGAGGTTTCCAGTTATTGCACTTACTGCTACCTGAAGGCTGAATCTGCAGAGCATCCCATTGGTTTTCAAACTCTGTATGCAGGATCTCTGTGTCAACAGACATGAAAGAACCATCTCTCCACAAGGAGGCAGCACCAGCAGACCCTCCTGTTGCTTATGTAACCAATGAGACACTGACAAAGTGTGAGTTCAGCTGAGATAACCAGATGCCCAAGGGCACAGTGAGGCCCAATGACTTAGGATTAAACTGTGGAGTTGGACCACCCCAAAACTGGAGTCCATGAAGTTTTGTTGAATAGGTTTTATTTTGTTAACAGAGGGGGCGTGTGGAACCCGACAAGATGGCGGCTTAAAAGAAATAGCTCCATTTCAACATTCAAATCTTGCTCTTGGTCTGTATATTGGAAAGCGAATTGTTGAATTTCTTTGATAGATCAGTGAAGAAGACCTTCTCCTCACTATGGGAAATCCTCATAGAGATCGGCAACAAACTCAGAGAGAAAAAGTAAATCTGTCCTTGCCCTCAAACCATGAGGTCTGTTGCGGAGAAGCGACACAGGTCATCGCTGATGAAAAGGAGGAAACACTGCAGAGCTTGGGACAGAAAATCTCCTGTCTAATTCAATCTGGCACAGGGCTCTCCCAACAAATCTGACTCTGACAAATTGCTAATACTGTGGAATCAGAAATGAAAGTAGTTAAAACAGTGTCAGTGGAGAGCAAAAAGCTTTGAGGCTACATTGGGAGCTACACAAACCTGGTTAAGGAAAATCATCACCTTATAGCTTACATGGAATCCCGGAGAACCAGGCTAGAGCCCTGAAAGTACAGTTACGTAAGAACTTACCGTAACAGTAGATCTTCGAGACAACCTCTTGCAGCAGGCTAGAACCATTTGGACTAATGCCGCAGGCCTTAGGACCCACCGGAAAAACTTAGCTAGGCAATACCAGCAGGGGCTGCCCTGACATAGGCCCGCCTGACGCTGATCATGCCACAAAGGTGTTCCCTAGCTCCACCTCAGTTCACCTGCTGAGGACTCCGCAAATGGACTCCAGCAAGAGAACCAAGTGGCTTGCCCCAGTCATGTTATAACTCTCCAGGAGGAAGGAGGGCGGAAAGCAGCGCCTGCTGCAAGAGCCCTCTTGAAAATCTACTGTTATGGTAAGTTCTGTAAATGTACTATCTTACTGAGGGGGAGCTCTGCATCAGGCTATAAACCATTAGGACTGAACCCAAGCAGTCCCAAGACATGAGGTGACTGGCCCCAGGAGGAGGATGACAGGAACTATAATAACGGCACTGCCTAAAAGGGCCAGGAGACAGCACATCAGGACAATGGTCCCTGATGGACCACCAGGCGAAACCGCTCAGTGCCTGGAAGCAACATCCAAGCTATAATGCCTGACAAAGGTGTGTACCGACTTCAAGAAGCAGCTCCACAAATGCCTCGGATAGAGAAATTTTTAAGGCGGTGAAGGAGGTAGAAACTCCTATGGTAGAATGATCTCCAGCTGCTCCCGTAGAAGTTTGTTGAATTTGTTGTAACAGAAGATCATGCAGTGGCCTAGCCACTGAGTACAGTCTGTTTACATGCTGGTTTGCCCAGGTGTTGAGGCGCAGGCCACAAACAGTTGCTCAATTTATGTGTGTCAGACACTTGAGGTAGTACTCAGTGACCTGTGGACATCCAATGTGTAAGAGAGCTTCCCTGTTAGAAGGGGTTGAATAATAGACTGGAAGGTCAACTGACTGATTGAGGGTTAATTCAGAAACCACTTTGGGTAAGAACTTAGGATTTGTTCTGAGGAAACCTTTCCTATGCAAAATTAAATAAGGCCCTTGCACATCAGGGCCTGAAGCTTGAAACCCTTTGAGCTGAAGTAACAGCAACCAAAAGATACCTTCCAGGAAAGATAACGCAGCTCACACTCTGCTTCGGTTCAAAGGAGGGAGAATAAGCTTCCAACACAAAAAGGAGATCCCAGGGGGAACTGGATCCCAATGGAGGCCTCAAATATAGAATATCCCATAAAAGGTGCGGCCACATCCAGTTGGGCTAGGGTTCTGTCACCGAAGAGGACGTGAGAAGCAGAAATGGCCCACATATGCACCTTAATGGAGGAGTAGCTCAAGCCTTGCTGATATAATGAGAGGAGATACTGTAATGCTGAGTTCATTGGACAGGTAAGGGGGTCCAGGTGATGAGACAAAGCCCATAAGCAAACATGCTTCCACTTCATAGCGTACATGGAATAAATAGAGAGCTTCCTTACTGAAACGAGGACGCCTGCCACCTCTTGGGAGACCACATACCTTGATTTAACTACATCTGCAGGAGCCATGCATGAAGGTGCAGGGACTTGAGATATGGATGTACCAGCTTGCCCTGATCCTGGGACAGCAACTACAAGCATATTGGCAGCGGACTTGGAGTCTCCAACGACAACCACTGAAGTAGTGGGAACCAAATCTGCCATGGCCACAGCGGGCGACACGATCATCTATGCCCCTGGCCTGTACCTTTAACAGAACTCTCTGAATGAGAGGGAATTGAGGGAAGGCATAAAGGAACCTCCCTGCCCAACAAAGGGACAATGTGACTGGCCAAAACACCAGGCGCAGTTTCTCAAGCAAAAAATTGTCAGTTTGGCATTGTGTGGAGATGCAAAGAGGTCCAACTCTGGATGACCCAAGTGTCAAGAGCTGGTCCACTGCTGATTGGAGTAGCTCCCAGTCATGCGCCTTGGACCAAAACTGGCTTAAGCTGTCCGCCAAGGTGTTTTGGGCACCTAGAACATGAATGGCGGACAGAGAGATGTGATGTTCCAGCACCCAATAGCAGACTCTCATCGCCTCCCTGCACAGGGGTAGGAGCGTGTTCCCCTTGCTTGTTGATGTAGAAAACAACAGCCATGTTGTCTGTCTGAACGAGGAGAGAGCCTGGCACTGGGTCCTCCTGAAAGGCCCGTAGGGCACTGGGGACTGCCTGCATTTCCAGAACATTGATGTGGAGGTTGGCTCCTCTGGGGACCAACCCAGAGTCTGGCAGCCCCTAGGTGAGCCTCCCAGCCTAAGTCAGAGGTGTCTGTTATAGTGTCCAACTTGCCTGCTCCTGTCGAAACAAGACTCCTTTTATAGATTGGGGGTCCAACCACCAAAGGAGGGTCCCTTTGACTGGCTCGGAGATCCTAACTAGATGGTCGAGACCATCGGAGCTTTGGTCCCACTGCACCCTGAGCATCCACTGTGGGACCCTCATATGGAGGTGGGCCAAGGGAGTTACAGGGATGGCCGCCCATGTACCCCAGAAGTCTGAGGAAGGTCCTGGCTTGGACCTGAGGAGTTACGAGGACTGTTCGGGCCACTTCTGAGGCTATCTCCCTTTCCTGAGGAAGGAAGGAAGGCCATACCCTGGACCGTATCCAGAACCGCACCCATAAATACTAGTCTTTGGCTGGCTCGGGATGGTTTTGGCAGGTTCAAGGTGATCCCACACCTCCGAATAGAGTATAAGTGTCTCCGAGAGCTTGAATGATGCGATTCTGACTGGGCTGCCAAAAGCCAATTGTCCAGGGTAAGGGAAGACATAATGCCCTTGTGCCCTAGAGCTGCAGCTACCACTGCTAGGTACTTGGTGAAGACCTGAGGAGGCGGAGGAGGGCGAACCAGCAGAACCCGAAACTGGTAATGTCCCCTTGGAAGTGGAACCTCAAGTACTTCCTGTGGGAAGACCCTATATGCATGTACGCATCTTGCATGTCCAGGGAACAGGGCCAGTCTTCTTGGTGCATCAGAGGAATTAGACCTGGAAGGGCACCATCCTGAACATTCAGTATTCTATATAATCATTTAGGGAGATGAGATCCAGGATGGGCCAAAGATCCTGAGTTTCTTTGGAACCAGGAAGAAATGGGAGTAATACCTTTTCCCAGCTGCTGCAGGGGACTGGCTCTATTGCTCTTTTGCAAGAGGGCCTGAATTTCTCCTTCTGTGAGAGGTATGCAGAAGGAGGATACCTTGAGGACCTTGGTGGAGTTTCTGGGGATATTTGAGTGAACTCCAGTGTATGTCCCTCCTTATTATATTTAGGACCCAAAGGTCCAGTGAATTCTGCTCCATCCCTCCAAGTGGAGGGAGAAGCGACCCCCACTGCATCCCCTTGTGCCTCCTCCTCCGGAGGGGGTCAACAGAGAGTCACTGGTAGAGCTGGGATTGGCAGAGAGGTTTGGGTGGACTTTGGGTCTCGAAGGGCGCCTCAAGTTGCTGGCTTCCAGCCTTCCTTTTAAAGCCGCTCTCTGGGCCGATTGTTTCCACGGGCAGGTTGGCCTGAGAACTTGCGAAATGCTGTTTTTGAAAGCGTTTAGTCCCCTCACACATCTTGTACATCTGTTGGATGGCCCAGATGGATTTGCCCGACTCCTGGAGACTACAGATAAGGCCTCGATCTCTGACCCAAATAGCATGGAACCATTAAATGGAAGGTCCCTGATTTCCAGTCTGCAGATCCTGAGACGCAGTGCCAGGCATGGCACCTTAGGCAAACACCTGATGCTGCCACCCTAGACGCCATATCTGCAGTGTCGCACTGGCACACAGAACATGGGTGCCTACGCCCAAGCCCGATTTGAGAATGTCCAGGAGCTCTGGGTTTTTTGTGTGGAGTCTGGCAAGGCACTGGCTATCTCTTGTCCCTTCTCCCATAGAGCATTCTGGTACCAGACCATATGCGCCAGGAAGTTCAGGAACGTATGGAGCAGGTGGATACAGAGTATACCTTTCTGCCTACCTGGTCCAAATAGCGGACTCCTGATCGGGAGGCTGAGAGCTGAGGCATTTGAGATGTTGAGATTTGTCATAAGCAGCTACTATAGCCATAGAGTCGGCCTGAGGGTTTTCCCAGATATGGCTTTGTCCCTTCCGCGTGCTATACAGCTCGTCCAATTTTTGGGGACTGTGGCTGGATGTTTCCAAGTTATCCTGGTAAGATCTTGAATGTATTCACCAAAGGAGGCACTACCAAAGGTTTTGGCCTTTTGCCTCAGATAAAATGCCAGCCTTAGATGCCCGGATCCAGGTCCTCTGTCTCCTACTGTTGGAGGCCTGGATGTGTCTCATGATGTCCATGAAAGTAGGATAGTCAGAAGGTGAACAGGGTAGCTCCTTATCCTCAGGAGAGCCCCCAGCTCTGAAAGGGATGAGAAAGAAGAGGCAGACTAACTCCTGGAACAGAGGAGTCCCAACTGTGCCTGTAAGGACTACCCTCCCTAGAGTGTCGGGTACTCCCGGACCGACGACGGAGTGAAGACCGGCGCTGTTGAGGGTCCAGCGAGGCTAGAAGAGTGAGCCTGCCTAGAGACAGACCTAGGGTGGCTGCGGACTTGCTCTTGGGCCTGCATCGACGATGGCTGGAGAACCATAAGTGGTGCAGTTGACAGTCCCTGACCGAGACCGGATTGAACCACTGAGGCAAGCGACTTGAAGTCTTATGCTGCTCATCGGGGTTTTGGCAGGCACCAGAGGGAAGATCCCTGGTGTCCTGGATGTCCGGTTGGTCAGGAACCGGTGTCAGGTCCGCTCGGTAGCCTTGTCCTTTCTGACTTGGTTCACCAGAAGGAGACGAGCCTCCAACTCCTCCTTATTAAAAAACAGAGGCCGCCATCCCTTCAAGGAATACGTGAAGCTGTAAGGTCCGCAGGGCCTTAGGAAAGATCCCAAGAAGTGCTCCTCCGGAGTGAAGACTTCGGGCTGACGATGGTACTTGACCAGCTGACTCACCTTTAGCCATGTCGGCTTTAGACACCATAGCTGGTGCAGGGACTGGTATCTGGCCGGGTCGGCCCGACTTAGCAATTTGGAAGAGCGGGACCCAGAAGGGACCTTAGCCCAACAGTCCCAGTCCTTGGCTGACGGCTTACCCGACCCGGTAGAAGCATGTGCTGAGGTAAAGGTGTTGGTGGAATCCACCGAGGTAGAAGAGATGTGCAGCGTGAAGCCTTCACCTTGGCTGGTTTGTCGGTAGAAGCCCCTGCCGCTGCCGGCGTTGGTGTCTTGAGGGGCGTTGGGCCTCGACTTTTCTTCATGTCTGGCGCACAACAGTCGAACCACCCAAGCCAGAAGAGGAGGCTCCTCATGGGGAGAGCGCATCCTGACTGCTGGTGGGACCAACTATGGTCCTTTCAAGGAACTTGTGGGACTTGGTCCTGTGCTTGCCCTTCCCCCAGGACAGCTCTGCAGGACATCCATTTTCTCTCTAAAAGGTGGGTTTTAAGGCCTTCAGGCGCTGGATCACGAGTCCTGCTGGTGAAGCCTCTTGCAGATCTTGCAGGAATGAAGGTCGTGGTCTGGCTCCAGACAGAAGACACAGGCTTTGTGACCATCCTTCGATAGTATTTGGCCGCCATAGGCACACTTTAGTCTTCTTGGGACCGGAGGACGATACCAACGATGGGGACGACATGCGATGAAGGAAGAACTAAAGGAAGAAGAAAACAAACTGCAAAAATGAGAAAAGCAGAGACAAGATGAAAATCTGTCACCAAATTTTGTTAGAACTGCTGAAGAATACACTAAGACTTTCCCAGCAAGAGTGGATCTGCGGAAAGAACTGAGGTGGAGCTAGGGACCACCCCTTTATGGCATGACCGACATCAGGGCAAAGCTGACGTCAGGGGCGGCCCTGCTGGGTACTGCTAGCTAAGTATTTTTCCGGTGGGTCCTAAGGCATTAGTCCTAATGGTTATAGCCTACTGCATCTTCCATGAAGAAAGATCATTCGCTTACTGGGAGTACCAGAACGAAGGATCTGAAGGGATCATATAGTGCTTTTCTCAGGGACTGGCTTGCTCAACAATTTGGAGATCGGCTAACTAATCACTTGTTCCACATTCAGAAGGCCCATCACATAGCCACTAGGGGAGGCTGTCAATTTGGAAGCACCCAGAGCTGTCGTGGATGGTGTGGGCTCGAGGAATTATCTATTAAGTCTGGCCCGGCAGCAGAAGACCTTGTATTGTGATGGACACTCTGTGAACATGTATCTGGATTTGAGCTATGCCACAAGGATGAAGAAAAAATTATTCATGGGGTCTGTGTGATGTTCAGGCAGATGGAATCACATGTGGTATGATCTTTCCAGCTGCTCTGAATAGCCCAACAGGGGAATATTTTTGTATTTCATGATCCAGCAGAAGCACTGAAGTGGGCCCAGTGGAATACCTCAGCCTCAGCATGAGAAGCAGATCTCGATTCTAATGAAGAGGAGGACGAACCTACTTAAGAACTTTTTTCTTTTCACCAGGTTTGAGATATAAAATCTTATGGAACTTTACTGACTGTTCTGATAGCATTAATGATTTGTTATAGTCCGAGAAGCAGTGTGTTACTCTTAGTTAGCAGTCATTAATGGCTCCTCTTTTCGAGGGTTCAACCTCCACGCTTATTTGGTAAACCCAGTGTAGAAACTGTACGGAGCAAGATGATAGACTAAATTTCTGTAGTCGCAAGTTTATTTTTTCTATTTAGCCTTTAGGCTTTTACTGTGGTTGAGTGTATGTACAACTTTGTTTCTTTCTGGAACCAAAGTTTTGTACACTAAATGTGAAAAGTTCTTTAACTGATTAATAACATGCCACTCATGGACTCAAGATTGCAGCAGATGGACACACATGGAAAGCCCAATGGGTAGTACCTTCAAGGATGTATCTTATTGACATGGCCCGTTATGTTTTCTTTTATTTATTTTTTATGATGCATGTATTAAGAGGAGTGATATGATGATGATCCTCATATGCTGTGTCTGGATTATTGCTGTATGTGTTTACAGACACTCTAATAAACATACAGTACAAAAAATATTTTGTTAACAAAGCTAGGCACTTGTGGCTCCAGTCAACAGGAGAAAGAAAGCCATGATCAGATTTTTTTCTGAGGTGAGCAATGGTTACTGTGGCCCAATTGGGCATGTGGACTGTGGCAGCTGGCTATTGGAGTAGTACTGTGGCTTTATTTATAGCGGACAGGAGAGAGAGAGGTGCTTGGTGGGGGTCAGAGTCTATGGCATAAAGAAAGAGAGGCATTTTACATGGGGCGCCTGCAGTCGATCCAAAGGAGAGCAACTAAAATGATTCAAGGCCAGCAGGAGATGACTTATGTGGTAAGACAGGATGACCTCAATGTGCATTCACTGGAGGTCAGGAGAGAGGGGAGACGTGGCTGAAACCTTCAAGTACCTGAAGGGTATAAACAGGGTGAACAGCCAGCAACTATTTAAGCTTAGCGAGCAGTCCATCACAAGCGCCACAACTATAAACTGTGGGGTGGGGAGAGTTAGAGTGCACGTAAGAAAACACTTCTTCAGTGAGAAGGTGGTGGAAAAGGTGAACCATCGGCCGTGGATCTGGTCAACATTATCACAATGGTAAGCTTTCAGAGAGGGTGGATAAACACGGGACTGCTGTGGCTGGACGGTGGAGACAGACTGGAGAAAATGGGAGAGCGGGGTTAGTTCAAGTGGAAATATGGGATGGTTGATCTGCCGAGGCCTAGCCAGTGCTAGAATGATGAGGACCTAGCTAAGAGTTGGGCAGCCTAGCTGAACCACAGGTCTTTGTCTATCTTTAAACATCTATGTCAGCATCTATGATAAGGCAAACAGCAAAAATTAAAGATCAACCAGTCTCTCACGCACTCAAACTGACCACTACTGACACCTGCTGCCCCTATCAGGAGCACACTCTGTCTGGCAACCAGGTACAACACTGGCTTCCTCTGGAGAAGCAGCCACTGGCCCTGCCATCTCTGCTGACAAACAATGAGGTAATGGCCATGCAGACAATAGGAGGTGGCATTCAGGAAAGCGTGGGAATAAAGACAATAAATGGACATACAAGGGAAAAGCAGGCGCTGTTTGTTCCAAAAGCACAGTGACCTCCAACTCATTTTATAGCAGGACTGGAAAAACTGAAATGGCATGACAGCACTACCTGCCTTCCTCATCATAGTACAGTAAAAATACAGGACTCACTTTCTCTGTTTCTTCTCCAGCTCATGGTTTCGTCCCTGCTGTCCTTCCAGGTGTAGCTTGGTGTCCTGTAGATCCGCTGTCATCCTCTGGCATTTCTTCTTCAGCAGCTGAATGCTGCGCTGGAGCTCATCATTATCTGCTTGCAGGTCTGTCAGCTGGGAGGGAAGAAGAGGAGCAACAGGGTCAAAGGCCATGGCAATGAACAGCAGCTCATGTAGCACAGATCTATATGAGGTGTACAAGTACTTACAGTTAGGAGAGCAGGTTTTTGGAGGGTGGGCAGGGCGTCACTAGTTTCTTCCTCCAGCACCTCATTTGTCCTCCAGTGTATCACCCCTCATTATTCTCCTGCTCTTAAACTACGGGAGTTGAACCCTGATGGCTTATCCAATTCTGCAGGTGCTGCCATGGCTGCCACACGGATGTCACAATCAATCAAGTGGGTCGCTGAGGTCGAATAAACATGGAATGCCTGAGCTGGCAGTGGCATTCTGTTGGGACGCCAAGCACATCAGTGGAGTGACACTACTGGACTCAGGGCTCAATTGCCCACTGGGCAGCCAGGGATCAGCCATAATATCATCTGCAGTTCACCTCCCTCGATGGAGGACTGCATTCCCTTGGGCGTGTGAATCTGCCCCTCATTGTTCACTTAGGAACTGGGGACTCTGGACTTGAACTAAGGTACCCAGAATGGCATGCACATTTGCTCAATCATGGCTAATCAGATGAGAAGAATTAACCAGCTTAGATTACTGAAGGAAGGGCAGTTGGTGGATCAACTGCAACCTTCTCACCTGCACATTGTGGACAAAGCCAGGACATGAAACATGAACCTGCAGGATGGTACAACGGTTTAGAGTACAAAACTAGGTCCAACCTGTTGGTGCAGCAACAGAGCTACCACTTCATGGCGCCGACAACTGGATTCAAGAACCAGCCTGGTTGACAGGCAGGGTACGGGAAGATGGATCAAGCATCCCAGAGGACACTTTCCTTCGCTGGGGAGGATGTGCAGCTGCTGCAACAGTGCCACCCTGGGTGACCACAGATGAAGCGGAGGGCAGGTGCACCATAAGGCTGGGGAGACGTGGCTGACTCCAGGCAGCAGCAAGCTCTGGCATGGGCACTTGAGCATGGCATTGGAAGGGGCCTCGTGGAAGGGCTAGAAATGGTAAGAAACTGCCTCGGTGGGCATGGATGATAGGTCCTGGTACACTAAGGTCCACCCTACCGCCACCCATCAAATAAGTGCTGCTGGTTGAGGTTAACCATCCCAACTGTGGGGTAGCAAACCAAGGTCTGCGGACAGGCTGGCATCGCCCTGGTATAGGGTCCAAGCAGTGCCCTGGGACTTCTGAAGGAGTCAGCTACTGGGGATACAAGGAGGGACAAAACTACTGATTAAAACAAAGTACAAAGCTGTGAACTGGAGATCCAGGTTTGAATTTCACCAGCCACGGGTTCACTTTAGACCCAGAACCTAGCGATTTGCCCTCCCTATGCTTAAGGCCCACCCAGCTGCATAACTGAACAGAATTACGACCCACTAAAACGAGATGTTGCAACTCAGATTATTTTGAGAGAGGAATAAACAGCCAATATAAAACGTACCTCCTCCTCCCCTCACAAAACTAAACCTATAATTCAGACACTGGACTGCAACTGTAATCCTTTGGAATTTACTTGATGAACAGACTTCTGTCCCCAAGGATCATTTCTCACAAGATGTCTGTCTATTATATGTAAATATAAACTGATTACTGTAAATCAGTGTCTTGGAGCCACAGTGTCCCTATCTCTGAAGTCTTTCTTTAAGGCATGCATTTAAAATGACAAGGGGAGAGACTCACCCTTCTTTCTAGCTGCCTCTTGTTCTGCTGTTCCACCTCCAGCTTATCTTCAAACTGTTGCTGCAGGCGTTTCTTTGTGAAATCGATCCTCACGAACCGCACGTCAGACTTCTAGGCGACTCCCCACCTAGGAGATAAGAAATGCTGGAATCACATCTTTTATTTTTAATGATTTTGAATTTGGGAAGGTGAAATGGAAAAAGAAAACATAATTAATTCCCAATGCAAATTGATGCCAGTGACCAAGAGATTACCATTCTGCAGCTCCCAATCCCAAAACACACTGTTCACAGTCGATAAACTGGAGCTGTGTTGCAGTTATCAAGCTGTTTAACTCCCCACCCCGAGGAAGGGCGCAGGTCCTTTGGATGCTCATTCCTCCCCCTCTAATGCCCTGATGACCAGAATCCACACCACGAACTCCCATAGCCAGGATGGCGGACAGTAGCGTATTGCTGAGCAACTGGGCAGTCTGACAGCAACTGGTTTAAACTGATATCAGTCTAAACCAGTATTTATAATTCTGTATAGAACTCTGAGCAGTGTCCTTAAGAGGCGAAAATAGGCAGAATAACTTGGTTCACCCATGTCATAGCGAAAAACATGCTGGTCGACACAGATTCTGACGTCAGCAGCATGCACGCCTGGCATTACAGCACCAGGCATTATATATTCCGGGAGTTACAGTGCCTGGCCTTCTCCCAGGAAAGTCTTTTTTTTGCTGGGGCTTTGCCGCACACACCCTGAAACTAAATCTAAACTTCTCCAGGGTGGGCACGCCGGAGGTAGAAAATGTGTGGAGGCAAGACAGGAGTCAGGGCATCTAAACTCAAGATCACCCCTGTCACTGTCGCCTTTGCTGTAGCGTTGTAATTGTGGTGATGAAATCAGTCGCCCCTAACGGTATACCGAATTGTCTAGTCCTCCTTTCCAGGTCGATAATAACTAAATTAAATAATAAACAGTTCCACAGCTCCTGCTTTCAGGTTTGTGCACAAGCAGCGATAAAGCTAAAACTCCACATGACTGGCTGCACTAAGAGAACTGTTCAGAATGTTGTTCATAAAAGAAAACAATGCAAAACGAGTTTTTTTTACATTTGCAGTTATTCCGATATAGTTAACTACAGATCATCTGGTGGTGTGGATATCATTTCTGAAACAGAAACATCCTAAGCAGCTGGAAATTAGCAGAAATTTCCTGCCCCTTTTTGAATACAGTATAGGCCTGCATGATGTCATCAAGCATTGCTAAAGCTGCCTCCATGGGCTCTAGTATTCCATTATGACAGGCTTACTGTGGAAATAATGCTGATGGCTGGGCTAGTATGGAAATAAACATACTATTTCCACAGTAGCCCTTTCATCAAGGCAATAACATGATTCATCTTGCCAGGTGTATTGCCACTGGCGTAGTATAAATACCATCTTTCACTTTGATACGATGCGGTTCTGTTTATGCAACATGCCTGTAATCAGAAAAATACCATTTCTTCTAATCTATTAAATTGGAGTCATTGTGCTCTGACATCATCACAGTATGCCAACATGCTGTTGTATTTAAAGGGGTTTCCGTAAGAGACAGGAGCTGAATATAAAAAATATTTATGAAGAGAAAGGAACAATAAGAGGAGGGTTGACAATGTTATCCAAAGATTAACAATAAATACATTAACATACAGTATGTACAAGGTGTCAAATGAAAGAAATGCCAAAGAGGGCAAAAAGGGAGGTTTAAGCGTTGGTTTAAGGCTCTGAGCTGCAAATCTGGTGACATCCAGCAGACCAGACCTGAGTTTGAATCCACAGCTTCCACTTGCAGACTGTATGCCCTGAGCAAGATACTTAACTTTCCTGTGCTCCCAGGTCGCACCTGTAAAAAGCTTTCAGCTTAGTGTGCTAGTCCTGGTTAAACAACTAACAAAAGAAACCTACGGCACCTGATTCCTTCCAGTCCTTTGACCCTCAAATGTCTTCTATAAAATGCATGTGTCCTCATGTTGCTTCTCAGAGAATCATCATTGATTCTATAGCAAACATTGTGTCCCAGACTTGGAAAACTTGGTCTCTTCTTTATCAGGCAAGACTGGAAGTAGGGGATCTCACTGTATCAGATTCTGACAGTACGATAACTGTGACGTCTAATATCACGGTCCTCATGACTATTGCTATATTACAGAAGTGGTCATTTTGTACACAAATATTCTCAAACTGCTGTGTCAGAGACACCTGGTGCAGAAAAGACAGTAACTCCTAAAGGGACACTGTCACCCACCTTAGGTCACAAATGTCCTAATTTAAAGAACACATTTTATGATTGGTCACATTCTGTAGAGATTGTTTAAGTAAATGGTAGTTTGATTCTGGTTCCTTTTTCTTTAAAAGTGAAAAACAGAGTGTCTGCCATACTGGTGTTACAGACAAAAACAGGCTTGTTTACATTCCTGATCAACTCACACTGCATCTTTCCTGGACTTAGGAACCTGCCCAACAAAGTCTAGCTACTCATGATGCAGTGGAGAAGAGGAGACCAATGAATCATGAGTGACTGCACTGTTTGGGTTTTCCTAATGTTCTGGAAGTATGTAATGAGTAGATCAAGGATTTGAAACAAAACAAGTGCGTATAACACCATCAGCATGCACTACAGTTCTACTAAGAAAGGAAGCTGATAAAACAACCAGCAACATCAGTGAATTTTAGAGAACATAAACAGTCACAAATGTGGGTTTACCTAGAAATAACATAATGCAAAAAGTTGACAGTGTCCCTTTAAAACACCCCAAAATGAGCTGAAAAGCCTAAAACTAGTAGCATATCCTAGTTATCATGGTAACAGAAACCAAATGACCCACAGTATCAATACCATGACTTCCAATAATCGGTATACTGTGAAACCAAGAAAATGTGACACCTAACTGGAAGGCAGTTGTGACTCAAGATGAGTTGAAAACCAGGCATCAAACATTGTGAATGAAGGCTGAAGCCAGGAAGCTTTTACAGTGAACAGAAAATACAACTCAGCCCAGTGGCACTGGATGGAGCACACACTGCCATCTCACGTGGGCAGCCATGTTTGTGTGATCTGCCCTCTGCTCTGGGCCAGTGGAGTCGAGGAACACTGTGGAGTAGCAATCTCGAACTCCTTCCCAGGTGCCTTCTTTACTGGACCAAGGGTGGCATACCACATTGTAGGTAACCTCATAACAGTCACACACCCCAGGACAGCATCACTGTGTATAGGCTGAGTGCAGGGAACACTGCAAGATATATTTGGTGGGGGGGGTCAACTGGAAGACTGTCCCAGATTTTAACTGACATGCCATAAGCAGCTTGTAATCATCAGTTCTTTGAGGGCCCATCATGAGGGGGCTTTTCTAGTGGGGTGCAATCCGTCAGTCCCCTCTCCTCTACCAAGGGTCTAGCATGGTGAGGTTGACAGGGACAAGAATTTTTGGTTAACTGAGAAAGAGAACAAGAAGGGCAATCTAGTGAGAAGGGTTCTAAAGAATAAGTAAAACTAACAGACAGAGGGGGGAGAGAACACTATGTTGGAAACTCTTGAGAGGGTGTAAGCCGCTGGACAAAAGAGATGATCCTCCTCCTATACAGGTGGCACAGGCCACATCATTAAACAGCATAGAGCAGGGGTGGGACAGGTATGGGCTTAGTTAGAAAGGCGAGGGGGTGAATGGCCACTAGGGACAGTGCAGAGTAGTTAGGTAGACTGGATGGGATGGTTAGGCATTCTTCCGTCAACACTGTCTAAGTATCTGTGTATATAGAGGATAATGGGATAGTCCTCATCTGTAACAAGTTTGTGGGTCCTTCTTCGAGAGGTCGCCACACACCTCTGAACCTCGAGAGCGAAGCTCGGAGGTTCAGTTGCCATGACGACTTTTAAAAGAGGTTTTCAAACTTGTCACAGATAGAGAAATAAACATAATCTTTTATAGTGCATGGTCGCCATCTGTGATGACAAATTAAGAAAATTGTTACTGTATCCCACATAATGAGAAAGAAACGCCAAGACGGCAACAGTTTCTATTGAATTTACTTACATTTCATATGGCTTACATCGGATGGCAAGAGCAATTGTGGTAGACTAGAAAACAAAAATGATCGGATCGCCTCCTGGGAGAAAATAGCTGCCAACATGATTTGATCTGGTGCCTGCATTTTAAAATCACCACTTGCAACTGTGTACAGTTATGACAGCTGTTTAAAGAGTATGAGGCTCACGTTTACAGCATTTTGTGAAAGGTTCCAAGTTGTTATGCTGCAGTAGCTACGTACCTGGTGCAGCATAACAACTTTTTAGCTGGTATGGATTTTATGAATAACAGCTTCTACCATACATTATATGTATGTATCCACACAGGCCTTGGTTATACCAGCTGGAGCACTGCATTCAATTTTGATCACTGCAACAGAGAAAGGACACTGAAGAGACCAAGATGGTCCAGCACAGGGCCACCAAGCTAATTAGTGGCTTACTGGGCAACACCTATGAGGATAGATTGGCTCCACTGAATCCACTCGGCCATGTGTCTACCTCTTTCTGCCCTTTTAATTTTAGCAAAATTACTGACAGAATTTCACATATACTGCTGAGTAACATCCCCTTCCTGAGCCAGTCTGCCGGAGCAGCCACAAAGCTACCATTTACAGCGCAGACAACCCCGGTTCAGAAGCGAACTCAGGTTGTTGGAGGGTTGAGTGTCCATAGACTGCTCTCCTCCTCAGGGGAGGGTGCTGCTATGCCCAGTGTATTACTGACCCCTAGTGGCATCTGGGGGTCAGGCACCCAGGACAGCAATCTTAGAGTGGGAGGAACGTCAGTTGCAGATTTCATGGAGGGAGCGAAGTGCAACCTAGGGAAGTACTGCTCATTTACCCCTCCTTGAGGAACATAACAGAAGGAGAAAACATGGCTTACAGCATGACAGGACCACTCCTCAGAGGCTCCGCACCCGGCTCCATGGTGTGCCTCCTGTCTGAAGATCTGTTTCACAGCTGTGGGCCATCCCACTGTAAGAGGAAGCCATAGGGAAGAAGGAAGTTGGCTGGCAAGTCCATACTGGGACGGGTGATGGGATGAAAGGGTCAGTTTCTGATGATGGGGCCAGCCTGGGTGGCATTAATAACACTAACTGACAAAAAAAACTCTTCCTGCCTGCCTATTTTTATCACCAAAAAATGTAGTTACTTACTTAGCAAAATTGTTGAGTTTCTAAATATCTTCTTCTAGATTACCACTAATGGGTCTGAGCTGGAGGCACTAGGACCCCAGGAAGCAGAACTTTTCTGGTAGGGGCTGGTGATGCGACTAGGCCCTGTGCGATCACTGCAAGTGCCTGCTGGCATACAGCAGCACCAGCTCCCCAACCACTTCAATACCTTCTTTACTGAGGAGGTGAACAGCATGAACCTAACAAGTAATCTATGCACTTACCCTAAGGTCTTAAGTTAGTCCTGCTGGTCTGTGTAAGAAGGGCCACCAAACCCAGTAACACAGTGTCTTACAGCACAAACCAAATACAAAGGGGTGAAGACCATAACACAACAATGCTGGAGTGAGTTCCGGGATGGTGTACATGTGTGTTAATCTATGGAGAAGATATTCAGGAAGATCCAACAGTTAAAAATAAGTATGTAACTTTCATGTCTTCCAATAATCAATGTTCTCAGTTGATACACACTAATAGGTCAGAGTACCAAGCTCAAAGAAAGTCCCCCTGACTAGGGAGCTGGAACAAAGGCTCACTTCAGGACAGTAATCCATTCAGAACTGTCCTGCCAAAGCTGACATGCTGCCTGGCACAGACATCCAGAGCATAGTGCTTATTAAAGGTATGCACTGTGCTCCAAGTTGCAGCCTTGCAAATCTCTCCAGTCGGCATGAGTGCATCTTTGCCAAAGAAGTGGCTACCGCTCTGGTGGAGTAGGCATGCACTGTGCCCTCTAGTTTTACCTCTGCGATTGCACAGCAGTGGTTAAGACAAGTCATGCTGAAATGCACTTGATTGTGACAGGCTATCCCATTTGATGGGGTCTGAAAGAGTCAAAGAGCTGCTTTACCTGTCTGTAGTCCTTAGTCCTGTCCAAGCAAAATCTAAGGAGCTTCTTGACATCTGGGGAGTGGAGAGTACTTTCTCCTTCATTCTTAAGTTCACAAAGTAAGTAGGTAGACTCATAGCTTGATTCAAGTGAAACTCCAGCACCACTTGGTAGAAACTTAGGTGTGTATGGAGCACTATCTTGTTTTATGGAAACAGTACACAGAGGATCTGTGACTAAAGCATGGATTTCAGACACTCTGCATGCAGAGGTAATGGCCACCAAAATGCTGCTTTCAAGTCAGATATTTTATCTCACAAGTCACAACAGGCTCGAACAGCTTGTAAGTGAGCCATGTCCAGCACATGACTGAAGTACCAGGGAGCCACCAGCTTCCAGATGAGGGGTCTCCTGTGCACACCGAGGAACCTCTTGAGCAGTGGCGTTGTGCCAAAGAGAGGGTACCTACAGGTTTATGGTATGCAGACATAGCACAGTATATGGACCTTAACTGTAGAATACTGCAGGCCAGCATCAGAAAGGTTCCATAAATACTCCAAAATCCTTTCAGGTGAACACTTGAAAGGATCCACGGGATTCTGGAGCACCAAATGGAATACTGTTTCCACTTGGCAATGTATGTCTTCCTGGTGGTTTACATGCAGCCAGGAGTATTTCTGAGACCATCTGACATACTTTAATCCTGTTCACTTCTCTCTTCAGGAGCCAGGCCTGAAGGGAGCGTAGTTTGTGGTGGACTAGTTGGCCCTGAGCGTGGGTCAATAAGTCCATCTAGAGTGGCAGAATCCTCGGTTTCACTGACAGTTGATTCAACAAAGGAAAAGTACAGTTATGTAAGAACTTACCGTAATAGTAGATCTTCCAAAACAGCTCTTGCAGCAGGTTGCACCATTAGGACTGAAGCTGGCAGACAGCAGGACCCACAGAAAATGTCTAGCTAGCTATATACAGCAGGGGACCGCCCCACGTCGGCCCCATCTCTGCCCCAATGTCAGATACATCATAAAGGGGCGGTCCCCAGCATCCCTCAGTTCTACCGCCGGAGACACCCGGCATAGCGATGTGATTCTGAAGGAAGACCGAGGATCTGCTTCCAGAGGAAGACCTATAGAAATTAGCATAAAATTGCTGCGATAACTGACTTCCTGAGGGGAAGGTGGGTGGAAATTACTTGCTGCAAGACCTGTTCTTGAAGATCTACTATTACAGTAAGTTCTTACGTAACTGTACTATCTTACTTCAAGAAACAGCTCTTGCAGCAGGTTACACCATTAGGACAGAGTCCCAAGCAGTGAAGTTTGTACCCCTAAATTTGGGAGGAGGATAGGAGAAGGGCAAAAGAAATCCCTCATGATGGAAGCCCATGCAGAACTGCAAGGTCAAAGCCCACTCTGTGCCTAGAGGCAATGTCTAGACTGTAATGTCTGATGAATGTGTGCACTGTACTCAAGCAGCAGTTGCACAAATAGTGGGTGCTGAAACATTTTTCATGAAAGTGAAAGAGTAGCCACCCTCTGGTAGAATGTCCTTTACGGTCCTGGTAAAGTTTGTTTCACTTCTGGTAGCAGAACATAATGCGGTTCACAAACCATTTTGAAAGTGTCTGTTTAGACACGGTGCCCCTAACATCCTGTGGACAAAGAACAAGAACAGTTGGTCAGACTGTCGGTGCGGTCTGTCCAAATGGTAAATTCAACCTTATTAGATCCTGTGCCACAGATTACTACAATTCTTGTCAAGAAGTTGGAATTTGTCCCTAAATTCAAATACCTGGGAGTATGACTGGACCATAGGCTCTCCTTTATAGAGCACGTTAAAGAATTACTCAAAAATTACGACAGAGACTTGGCCTGTTGTTTAGGATAACCCGCTTATTAACTAGAGATGCCAAACTACAGCTGGTACAACCAACCTTTCTATCCTTGATAGATTATGCTGACATCCTCTACGGTCACTGTCCTATTTCCTACCTCACCAAATGACACATTATATCATAGAGTTTTGAGGTTCATCACAGGCCTGCCTTATTCCACTCACCACTGTTCCCTATATCAATCAGCGGGTGAGTTCTCTTCAGTGCAGGCGTGATAAAAATGCAGCCTTATGGACCCTGAGAGCCATCTCAAAAAAACTGCCCCAATACATTACAGACTGTCTTCCTATAAAACCAGTAGGCAATTATGCCCGAGAAGTTGCAAATCTCTCCTACTGATGGTTCCCAAAGTTAACTTTCGCTTGGCAGGGCTGCTATAAGCTTTACACTGTCCTCCTTGTGGAATAAATTAAAAAAACTGAAACGGAGGTCACCCATCGGCATCTCATCTCTCAAGCTCTTATATTCACGTCTCAGAAATGATCAGTGCAATTGTTTCCCATGACCATAAATTGTCATCATGCTAACTGTACCATTTAACCATGAACAAATTACTTCTAGTGCCTGTCTCCTCCTTGGCCCTGGTCTGTAATCATGCTTTCATGTAACACCTTGATGCATCTGTCCTCCCTTTGATACTGGTCTATCTTCCCGCTTTCTCCAGCCTTCTTTTCACAACTCTATACTGCACTCATCCACAATCTACACACAATCATATTATAAAGTCCTAACTCCCTTTCCCTCTCCCTGTACCATACATCAGTTCTACCGACCTTCCTTGGGACTTCACTTCTCACAATGTTTATCCTTTGTTTACATATTACATATCCCTCCTGGTACCCCATCTGCCATTAGTTGGTGGTTCTCCAAGCCTTTTTCATGGCTAGTACTAGTGACTGCCCTGGTAAATGAACAACTGGTGCTTCTATACAGAGAACACATGGTTTATATACAGTTGCATGGTTCAATGGTGGACCTGCCCCTTGTATGTGAATCCTCCTCTGTTATGGGTTGCCTTGTCTTCTTTTATCATTTGACTCCCTATTACTGCACCATTGTTTGTGTTTATATACTTATTTACATGTATCTGTATGTTTTATGACGGATGTTACCCGACCCTCGTTCTAACCAGGTTTGTCTTGTAAAAGAGCTCTGCTCAATGATGTTCACCTGGATAAATAAAGATTTTGATTGATTGATTAATTGGTCCTGGTCAGGTAGAACCTGAGAATCCTTGCATGTCAATGTGTGCAGCAGACTTCTCTCTGTTGGTATACTTTCGGTAGTATACTGGTAGGTCTATGTCCTGGTTAAGGGTGAGTTCTGACACTACCTTGAGAAGAAACTTAGGATTGGTTCTTAAGAACACCTGTCCTTGTGAAAAATCAAATAAGACTCTTTGCACATAAAAGTGCCTGGAGCTCTGAAATTCTTGCAGAAGTAACATAACTAAATATACTTCTATGACAGAAGGCGTGGCTCAGTCTGCAGCTGGTTCAAAGGGAGGCAGTGTAAGCTGTTCTAGAATGAAGAGAAGGTCCCAAGGAGGGAGCGGATCCTAATGGGTGACTTCAAATGAAGAATGCCATGCAAAAGGTTTGAGACAAATCTAATTGGGCTAAGGACTTGTCCCCAAATGGTGCGTGGTAGCGGATATAGCACAAAGATGCACCTTTATTGAAGAGTAACTCTGCCCAGCTTGCGACAAGGAAAGAGGTACTCCAAAACTGACTTCAATTGGGCAAGCTAGAGGCCTAAGTCATAGCCAGATGAGCACAGACAGAACCCTCACGCCATTTCATGGCATATGTGGCATGGGTAGAGGGCTTTCTCGCTGCCATTAGGGACGTGATAGGCAGACTGGATGGGCCTTCGTCCTTATCTGCTGTCAACTTCTATGTTTCTATGTCTGCCACACTGTCTGATACACCGTGGCATGACACTGCTAGAGTCTTTAGGAGTCAAGCGTGCGGTTCAGAGACTTGAGGTTCATGTGAACCAGAGATCCTCCTTCCTGGGACAGCAAGTGCGAGCTGACTGGAAGGGTAATTGGGAGTCGTATGCCAATTGGTGAAGGAGGGGAACCAAATCTGTCTGGACCAGAATGGTGCCACCAGAATCATGCACATCCCTTCAGCCTGCAACTTGAGCAGGACCCTCTGGATCAAAGGGAAGGCATAGAGAACCTGCCTGTCCAAGAGAGGGACAACGTGTCTTGCCAGAAGACACCAGGTCCTGGATCTAGTGAGCAGAAATTGGGCAGTTTTGTGTTGTATGGGGACGCCAAGAGGTCTAGATCTGGTGTTTCCATCTGACTAATAATGTTTCTGCCACTGACTGGAGGAAGTTCCAGTCGTGGGTGCTGGATCGAGATCTGCTCAAGAGATCCACTAGCCCATTGCAGACCCCAGAACATGCACAGCAGACAGTGTGATGCCGTGTTTCATTGCCCAATCCCATATCCTCATAGCCTCCCGGCAGAGCTGGTAAGAATGGAGTGCCTCCTTGTTTGTTGATGTAGAACATCACTAATGTGTTGTATGTTTGAATCAGTAAATATCCTGGGGAATGTCTGATTGTAAGGCTTGAGAGTGTAAAGATCTGCTCCCATTTTGAGGGCATTGAGGACGTTGATGTGGAGGTACACCTCCGATGGGGACCACAGGCCCTGTGTTCTTTTGTCGTTCAAGTCGTTCCAACCGGACAACCCGATCGTCCGTGGCGAGGATGACAGTGTGTGGCGGTGGTGAAAAGGGGACCCCTACTGAGAGGTGTTCGGGACCAACCACCATTTTAGGGCTGTGAGGATAAAATTGGGCACGAAACTGGCTGATCCAGATGGTCTCAACGCTGATCCCAATGGACTCCGAGGGTCCACTGGGTAACCCTCATGTGAAGACTTGTGAGAGGAACAGCAGCAATGGCAGCTGCCATGTGCCCTAGGAGGCATAGCATGGTCCGTGCTGGGACCTACTTCCACATACTGGTCTGCTGGATCAGCACCGGAGGCATTCCGCTGTCTTCTGGTAGAAAGGCTCTGCCCTTGCGGTATCCAGTACTGCACCAATGAACTGAAGCCTATGTGTCGGTATCAGTGATGACTTCGCCAAGTTGATAGTGATGCCCAGGGAGTTGAACAGGGTACAGGTGTCCTGCAGCACCCTGTTGAACTCTGCCTGAGATGGGGCCATTAGGAGCCAGTCATCCAAATAGGGAAGACATAGTGACCTTGTCTCCTGAGGGTTCCACTACCACCACCAGGTATTTGGTGAACACCTGTGGGGCCAATGAGAGGCGAATGGGGGACCCAAACTGGTAGTGGCGTCCCTGAAACTCGAACAGCAGGAACTTCCTGTGCAGTGGAGCAATCGGTAGATGGAGATAGGCATCTTGCATGTCTAATGAGGCTAGCCAAGTGTCTGACCTGAGCATTGGGATGAGACCTGGCAAGGTGACCATTCTGAAGCGTTTGTATACCACCGAGCCATTGAGGTCACTGAGATCCAGGATTGGGTGTAGATCCCTGAGTCTTTTTGGGACCAGAAAAAGTGGGAATAATATTCCCTTCCTCTCTGGTTCCAGGTACCTTCTCTATGGCCTCCTTGTCTAGAGGGCAGAGATCTTCTGCTGGATGAGCACTGTGTGCTGTCCCATAAGCGGAGTGCAGAGGCAGTCTCGACGGAGGATGCCCTAGGAACTCGATAGAGTGCGCTCTTTGAACAAGTTGGAGCACCATTGGTCTGATGTTATCCTTTGCCACCCTAAGAGGTAGTGCACAAAATGACCCGACCTTCTCTTCCCTTATATCAGAGGAGGGAGCAGGGTGCTGACACGAGTCAGGCGGTGGAGGGTTTTGTCCAGATGGCTGGGGAGCTTTTGTATTTCTGGCCCCTTGGCCTCCTGGAAATCAGGGCTGGCCCTTCCAGTTTAAGTTACCTCTGGGCTGTTGGCCAGAACAGAGTTGCTGGCCTTGCTTATTCCAAAAGCGGTTTTGGCCTTTGCAAAGGGCTTCCGCTTGTTTGCATGAGGCCTGTACAGACCTAACGGCCTACCAGCTTCTTGCAGTTTGGTAATGACCTTCACGGACTCCTCCCGAACAGGACTGATCCATTAAACGGAACATCCAAAATGCCTTTCTGGACATCAGGTGTAAAGCCCGAGACTCTCAGCCATGAATATCTTCTGAGGCAGATTCCAGCCACTGCACCCCTAGCAGCTGAATCTGCAGAGTCAAAGGCAGCCCTGAGAACTTGTATCCCCACATTGAGCCTGTTTTAAAAAGCTTTAACAGCTCCTCCTTCTTATCTCCATCAGGAACATCCTTTATGAGGTCCTGACCTTGTTCAAACAAGGAATTTTGAAATTGAACCATATGGGTCATATAGTTGAGTGACCTTATGGAACAGGTTACCGAATATACATCTTTCTCCCCATGAAGTCTAGCTGCTCTGACTCATGATCTGGGGTCTGTGTGCTGAGATGTTGGGACCTCTGGGATCTATCATGAGTCGCCGTGATGACTATGGAGTCTGCCACAGTTGTTCCACCAAGTAAGGGTCCTCTACAGGTGCCTAGACTGATGATCCGCTTTCTTTGAGACCATGGGTGAGGAGTAGGTGCACTTCCAGGTGGCCTTTGTTGCATCCTGAAAGGTGTCCACCAATGGTGGTACCACCACCGTTTTGGGTCTTTCAGCTTCAAATACCACGCTAGGCATTGCCTCTCTGGGTCCAGGTCCTCCGTGTCCCAGCTCATATTCTCCTGAATATATCTCATTATGTCCATGAATGATGGATCATCTGGGGGTGATCTGGGAAGATCTCGAGGGTCTGGTGAAGGGACACTGAAAGGCAAAAGGCGAACTGGAGTGTCGGAAGTATCAGGACAAGACTCGTCCGAGGAAGAAGAGTCGGACTTCCTCAGAGGTTTCTTGTGCCTGTGGGTACTAGGAGGCAGGAAGGGGTTCGAGGGAGGTGCTTCCACTTGTCCTGCTTGTTAGGTCTCTCCCGGACTGGCCCCTAGGTGAGGGAGTGTCTCATTGGGGGGTTCTGTCTGGGGTTTTGGACCTAGGTGGGAGCATATCCCTGGAGGTTTTGTGAGGACCACGTCCTTTCTGATAGTCTCCCACCAGTAGGGAACAACTCCTTAACCTCTTCTATGTTGAGGCCTGACGACAGACCCGCATCGGGCCCTCCTTGGGCATCTGCCCTATGCCGGTCTGGTCCCTGAGGTTCTGAGGTGCCCATTGACGGGTCTTTGGGTGACGAGCTGAAGTAAAGGCAATTGAAAAATAAACCTTCCAGGAAAGGTAACGAGCTGTCAGCTGCAGGTTCAAAATGGAGGAAGAGTACACTTCTCCAACACAAATAGGAGGCCCCAGAGTGGGATAGGATCCCAAATGGGAGGTCTCATGTGTAAAATCCTCCGTAAAGGTGTAGGCCACATCCAGTTGGGCTAAGGTTCTGTCTCCCAAAAGGGTGTGATAAGCAGAAATGGCCCCGTGTGCACCTTTATGGAGGAGTAGCTCAAGCCTTGTTGGTATAAGGAGAGGAGATACTGCAATGCTGAGTTCACCGGATAGGTAAGGGGTCCAGATGGTGAGACAACACCCATAAGCAGAAATGCTTCCACTTCATAGCATAAATGGCGTGAGTAGAGGGCTTCCTCGCTGAAACAAGTACATCTGCCACCTCTTGGGATACCCCATACCTGGACTTTGCTATGTCCGAAGGAGCCAAGCATGAAGGTGCAAGACCGGAGATTGGGATGGACCAGGAAGCCCTGATCCTGGGACGGCAACTGCACGCACATTGGCAGCGGATTGGAGGTTCCATGGACAACCGCTGAAGTAGTGGGAACCAAATTGCCGAGGCCACAGAGGGGTGATTAGAATCATCTGAGCCCCTTCGGCCTGTAACTTCAAGAGAACTCTCTGGACGAGAGGAAAGGGAAAAAGGCATAAAGAAACATCCCTGCCCAACAAAGGGACAACGCGACTGGCCAGAAAACACCAGGAGCGAGCTCTCGTGAGCAGAAAACTGGCAGTTTGGCACTGCATGGTGACGAAAGAGTCCTAGCTCACGCCCATGTGTCGAAGAGCTGGTCCACTACTGATTTCAGTAGCTCCTTCTCGTCGCCTTTGGAATGAGACCGCTTAGGCTGTTGGCCAAGTCGTTTAGGATGCCTGGAACGTGCACTGTGGACAGAGAGATGTGCCGCCCAGTGCCCAGTACCAGACCTCATCACCTCCTGCACAGGGTAAGAGTGAGCGCCTTGCTTGTTAATATAGAAGATGACCGCCATGTTGTCCGTTTGAACAAGAAGAGAGCCTGGAACGAGGTCCTCTTGAAAGGCATGTGCGAACTGAGGATCACTCGCATCTCCAAGACATTGATGTGGAGTTCGCGCTCCATGGGGGTTCAGGTACCCCGTGCTTGGCAGTCGATCCCCAGGTGCGCCCAACCTAAATCCAAGGCATCCATTGTTAAAGTCTGATTCAGGGGCTCTGGATGGAAAGACCCCTTTTTCAAATTTATCGGGTCCAACCACCAAAGAAGTCTCCTTTTCACTGGCTCTGTGATCTGACCATGTGGTCTCGGTCATCTAAGCATTGATCCTACTGTACCCTGAGCATCCATTGTGGGATTTTCATGTGGAGGCAGGCCAGAGGAGTGACAGGAATGGCTGCCGCCATGTGCCCTGAAGTCTGAGGAAGGTCCTGGCCTGGACCGGAGGGGTTATTAGACCTGATCCAGCAATCTCCCACAGCGATCACCCTCTCTGGGGCAGAAAGCCATGCCCTGGACCAAATCCAGGACTGCTTCTATGAAGACAAACCTTTGGCTGGGCTCTAGGAAGACTTTGAAAGGTTCAGGGTGATTCCCCAGATCTCGGAATAGAAAGTAGGTATCTCCGAGAGCTTGAAGAAGGCGTGACCTGGACAGGGCCGAAGCAGCCAATCATCCAGGTAAGAGAAGACATAATGTCCCTGTCGCCTTAGAGCCGCAGCCACTACTGTCAAGCATTTTGTGAATTCTCGAGGAGCGGAGGAGAGCCCAAACAGGAGAATCTGAACTGATAATGTTCCCCTGGAAGTGGAACCTCAGGTACTTCCTGTGAGGGGAAAGACCACGATGTGCATGTATACATCTTGCATATCCAGGGAGCAGAGCCAGTCTCCCTAATGCAGTAGAGGAAGTAGTCCTAGAAGAGTCACCATCCAGAACCTTCTGTACTCTATATATAATAGTTTAAAGAGCTGAGGTCCAGAATGGGACGAAGGCCTTGTGTCTTTTGGAACCAGGAAGAAATGGGAGTGATACCCTTTCCCTGTTGCTGCAGAGGGACTGTCTCTATTGCCTTTTCCACAAGAGGGCCTGAATCTCTTTCTATGAGTGGAATGTGAGAAGGAGGATATCTCAGGACCCTGGTGGGGTGTCTGGAGGAATCTCTGTGAACTGTAGTGTAAATCCCTCCTTATGATATTGAGGACCCACTGGTCCACAGTAATAGAGCACTACCCCTTCAGATGAAGGGAGAAGTGACTCTACTGCCTCCTGAAACTTCTGCCGGAGGAGAGGGAGTCAGGAGGAGTCATTGGGCGGAGCCAGGAGTGGGCAGAGGCGCCTGGGAGGACTTTGGGCCACAGGAAGGAGTACCTCCAGGCTGCAGGTGCCGCCTCCTTCAAAGCCACCTCTCTGGCCTTGTAGGTTGCCATGGGCTTGGGCACCTGAGGGCTTCTGAAATTGCCGCTTCTTGGTCTCCTCTGTACATCTGATGGACAGACAAGATGGATTTCACCGACTCCTGGAGACAAGAGATGAGTGACTCTGTCTCCTGCCCAAACAAAATGGAAGCCTGGAGCGGTGGGTCCTGGATCCCGGACTACAGGTCTTGGTGAAAGCTCGAGACCCTCAATTAAGCATGGCACTGGAGACAGACCCCTGATGCTGACACTCTGGCTGCCATATCTGCAGGTGTCGTGCGAGGCACGTAAACATGCGTGCCTACATCCGAGCCCAACCTAAGGACATCCAGAATCGCTGTCTTCTTTTCGGAGTCTGGCAAGGCATTCACTAGTCTTGTCCCCGCCCCAGAGCGCATTCTGTACTGAACCATATGCATCAGGAAATTAAGGGACCTAATGGAGCAGGTGGAGGCAGAATAGACCTTCTTGTCCACCTGGTCCAAATAGCGAAACTCAGGGTCAGGAGGCTGTGAGCTAAGGTGCTTCAGCTGCTTTGATTTATCATGGCAGCCATAATCACGGAGGAGTCCATCTGAGGGTGCTCAGCCAGGAAAGGCTCATCCCTTGGGGCTCTGTACAGCCTATCCAATTTTTAGGAACTGCGGGACTGAAGCTGGATGCTTCCAGGTAATTCTGGTGAGATCCTGGAAGGTGTCCAATAAAGGAGGCACTACAAGAGATTTGGGCTCCTTTTGCTTCAGATACTTGGCTATCGCTAGCATTCCGGATCCAGGTCCTCTATATCCCATTCATTAGAGGTTTGGATGTGCCTCATGATGTCCAAAAAGGTTGGATCATCAGGAGGCGAGCAGGGCTAGTCCTTTCTCCTCTGGAACCCCGATTCAGATGGAAGAAGAAGAAGAGGAAGAGGAAGAGGCGACTGACTACTGGCGACAAGTAGCGGACCTGTCCCTATGACTAGCCCACTCGAGCATCGGTGGCTCAGCGACCCGGCGGTCTGAGGACTGGCGTCGGTCACAAGACCAGTGATGGAGTGGTGACTGACGCCAGTCCGGCACAGATGTCGGGAGCAGACCCACCTAACAGAACAGGAACAGCTCCTGGTATGAGACTTGACCGGCGTTGGCCACCTGACCTTGGTGAGTGACGGCGTCGGTCTGCGGACCAAGATCAGGAATGGGCCTTGGAGGGTGGGCGAGGCAGCTGACCTCTTGGGGGTCTTCTGCGGTGAAGGAACACCCTTCAGCTGGGGTTTACCCGATGGGTCTGGTACCGTAACAGGGCCGGCTTCGGGGGTCTGCTTTTGGACCTAGCCCACCAAAAGGAAACAAGCATTTGTCAATGCCGAACGCTCGCTTGCAGGTATTTGCAGTGGTATTTGGCACTTGACATGGCTTAAAAATCAGTGACAAAGAAGTACAAGCATTTGTCAATGCCAAATGTTGCTTGCTTCTATGTGCTGTTTAGGTATTTGGAAGTCATTGGGTGCAAATATTGAAAATCGCGAACTTACGGTATGCGTGGAACTGCTAGCGCGCTTGTAAAACAGTCATTTTAGGAATTTTTTCACCAAATTTTCAACATAGCCATTTTAAGAGCTCTGCTCATGAACAGTGTCACTGTGATTTTCTTAATGTGTCCCATACATTGATTTTACTGACTAGCCATTATGCATACATGGTGGGGCGGAAACACGTTTTGGGCAGAATGTGAAAATGACAGCTGTACTACTCATAAGGAGGTGGTAAAATGGCAATGTTGAAAATCTGAGTGAAATATTGAAATTAAGAGTCCTACGAAATGCATAGGAATCAGCGAACGACGCTTGTAAAACAGTCATTTTAGGAATTTTTCACCAAATTTTCAACATAGCCATTTTAAGAGCTCTGCTCATGAACAGTCTCACTGTGATTTTCTTAATGTGTCCCATACATTGATTTCGCGACACCGACCGCGCCATTGTGCGCTACATGGGTGGACACATGTTTTGGGCAGGATGTGAAAATGACAGCTGTACTGCTCATAAGGAGGTGTGGTAAAATGGCAATGTTGAAAATCTGTAGTAAAAATATTGAAAATGTGAACTTCACGAATGCTAGTATAGGAACTGCGCGCGCACACTATAAAACAGTCACTTTTAGGAATTTTTCACCACATTTTCAACACAGCCATTTTAAGACCTCTGCTCATGAACAGTGTCACTGTGATTTTCCTTAATGTGTCCCATACATTGATTTCTCGCACACCGACCGCGCCATTGTGCGCCATATGGGCGAAACACGCTTTGGGCAGGATGTGAAAAATGACAGCTGTACTGCTCATAAGGAGTGTGGTAAAATTGCAATGTTGAAAATCTGGAGTGAAAATATTGAAAATTCGCGAACTTAGAGATGCCATGAGGAACTGCACAACGTACAAACAGAAATGTCATTTTTAGGATTATCAATTTCTTTGAGTGACTTTTTCATGAATGATGACACTGTCAAGATTATTCGGCTCAAAGAGTGATTTCGCCGCAGTGACCGCGAATCACTGCTCGAGCCCGAATAACGCCATGACAGTGACATCATTCATGAGAAGGGTCCCAAAACCCATGTTGAAAATTTGGTGCAAAAATTCCAAAAATGCCTGAGATATGCAACAAAGTTGAAAACCCCTATCTAGCCCATTATACAGCTTACCGCATTTCCTCAGTTCGCGGGTCGGTTTTGAAGAGTGCAGACGTGTTCCTGGTCCACCGATGATCGCCGCGCCGAGTCTGGAGGGAGGGGTGGGGAGACCGCGTGACGGTTTTAATTTACAGTTTTTTGTTTTGTTTTTTTAACAATTGACGACGTTGACGCTTGCCACGCTGGGGTGGGCTCCAGCGTGGCAGAAGATGGCGGGGGCCGTGGAGCCGACAGGGATTGGGCTCCGCCGGCAGACGACGCTGGATATTTGCCACGCTGGGGTGGGCTCCCAGCGCAGCAGCAAAGATTGGGAAGTCGGCGGACGCAGTGCTGTGTATGACAGCAGTGGTCTTTGAAGAGAAGACCACCGCCATACACAGCACCGCTGCCCAATTGGTGCAGGATCGCCACGCCTGCTCAATGGAGCAGGGATTGCAGGGAGGGGCACACCTACAAAGTGTCTCATTCTTCCCAAGACGCTCCTTGTGCATGCCGCAAGCGAACGTAAAAGATCCTGGACCTCCTCCTGGTAAACACTGAGGCCTCTGTCCCTCGGAAAAGGGACCCTCAGAAGTGTCCGCCTTGATGGGGAACCACCGGAGAGCCCACAAGGGAGGACTTGGGAGATAGAGACGCTGTCCTTTCGCTGTCAGTGTCAGGATCCTTTGCCCCATCTACCAGCGCTGGTACCGGAGCGGTGATGGTTTCACGGGGCGCTGTGTGTCCCGGACTCCAGGGGCATGCCCTTATCAAGCAAGCTGGGACCTTGGCAGGCAGGGCCGTGGCTTGTGCCTCCAAGTCTTAGCGGTGGCTCTGAGCGGTATCACCTTTGACTTAGCAGGTTTCTCCCCAACGTACCTGCTTTAGCCTGTACCTTCTTTGTAGAATCCTTTTTAGAGTGCTCACCAGAGCCTGGAGAAGAGCGGGCTTTCTTATGGGAAGGCCGCGAGCCGGGACTGGGACCTGGACCGTGGCGGGACCGCTCTACGTTCCTTATCTCGCGACCATTTGATTTCTCCTTGTGTTTGGCCTTCTCCCGGAGGTGTGCAGGTCCATCTTCTGCTCAAGAAGGAATGCCTTAAGAGCCTTTAGGCAGCGAATCCTGGTCCCACGTGAAGCCCTGGCAGGTGGAACAGGCTGCAATGTCGTGGTTAGGCCCCATTAAAAGACACACTTGGTGTGGCAGCCTTAGCTGGACTCCTAACGGCCGCAGCTGCACTTGTTGTGAAGGGGTCCCCATGAGGAGACCAATGATGGGGATGACACGTTGGTTACTGGAAAAAAACATTGAAGAAACAGAAAATGGCAAAAACAAAGTGTTTTTGCTGGTGGCTAGCAAGTCAAGAACTTTCCAACGTCGTTGGTTGGGCAGGAAAAGAACTGGGTGGAGCTGGGCCGCCTTTGTACTATAGGGCTGATGTCGGGTGGAATCACCGCTGGGGCGGTCCCTGCTGGATACTGCTGGCTGAGGAGTTTCGGTGGGTCCTAATGCTTGCGCCATTAGTCCTAATTGTTAGAGCCTGCTGCAAGAGCTCCCACTCAAGTAAGATAGAGAGTTCCAATCTGAGAGAGCAGCGAACTAGAATGATTTCCTAGAAGTGGTCAAGCTGAGTTTCGGTAGGAAAAGTAGGGGAATGAGGTGGAGCGAAGGGTGCGTGCATGCCGGAGGTGCACAAGTTTGTCAAGGCAAGGTGGTGTAAAGTCATGGACGAGCTTGAATATGAGGCTCAAGGAGGAGTACCTTAATTTATCAATGTAAGTAAACCAGCCTAGTGAGGAGAGGACATCACAGTGGTGCGAGCGGGCTTTTACCCCATGGCAAACCTTCCAATCCTGTGGTATGCCTGAAAGAGGAGGGACATAGAGGCAGAGTTGTTAGAGAGGAGCAGGTGAGCACAGTAGGTTAAGAGAGGTATAAGGGAGGAGGAGGCATTTTCTGGCAGGAGGCAGACGGAGAAGCGGACAAATTCGGTAGAGGAGACCTAGTTTCTGATTAAGAGATTTGGCAATGACTGAGGCATAGGAGCTGAAGGAAAGCATGTAATCCAAAGTGAATTACAGATATTTAAATGAGTGAACTACCTCAAGGTCTCACCCTTTAGGGCTGAGATGTGAAGGAGGGAGATGAAGAATAGGACGATGTGAGAAGAGTATACACTTAGTTTTATTAGCATTAAGGACAAGATGATTTTGAAGGAACCAGCTTTCTAGGAAGCAAAAGTCAGAGGCAAGGTCATGGTTAATAATGTCAGTGTGTGAGGAGGAAGCGGTAAAGTATAGCATCATCTGTACAAAGATGTACAGAGGCACCACCACAAAACTGGGGAAGTTCATTAATGAAGAGTGAGAATAGTATGGGGCCCAGGATGGATCCTTGTGGTACCCTATGGGTTACTGGGTGGAGGTCGAGAGGAAGCCATCCCGCTTCACTGTCTGGGAACACCCAGTCAGATAACTTTTGATCCAGTGGAGGGCACTGTTGCCCATACCGATAAGAAGAAGCTGGTGGAGACGATCATGATTCACTAGATCAAAAGCCTTGGTGAGGTCCACAAAGATGGCGCCTGGGGTGAGGCCTTTGTTGGTGTACACGAAATATGTCGGATGTAACCTTTAACAGGCGGTAAGAGTACTATGTTTCCTTCAAAGCCATGCTGATAAGGGGAAAGAATGTTGTGAAAGTCAAGGTAGTCCTGGAGGTGGTGATAGACTACGTGTTCTTGGACTTTGGCCAGTGGGCATAGGATAGAGACTGGACGGTAGTAGTCTGCAGCGGAGTTGGGCCTCCCTTATGCACTGGGACAACTACTGCCACCTTCCATTTATCAGGAATGGAGCTAGAGAGAAAGGACGGTTGAAGAGGTCTCTAACAGGGCGGGCGAGGTTGGGGCACCCAATTTGAGAAATTTTGGTTCTAGTGTGTCATGTCCTGGAGAGCTTTCCGTTTCATGTTGAGAGAAGCTGTTGCACCTCTTTGAGTGTGGCTAATTTTAGATGGAACTCAGGACATTCCCTATGGTAGTTGGGGAGCAGGAGTTTGGGAGGTGGAGTTATGAAAGAGAGGGTGTATTTTTGAAGGGTCGGAAGAAGTGATTAAAATAGCAGCAATGGATGCAGAGTCATCAAGGGTAGAACCATTGACAGAGAGATATTACTAGGGATTGCCACGGTTTTACCTTTACTAGCTAATTAATTGCCTCCAGAATTCTTGGGATTACTAAAGTGTTCTACTTAGAGATTTGAAATGGAGGCACAGAGCATTTTGGAGTGCATTTTGCAACTGTTACTGAGTTGTCTGTAAGTTGCCAGTTAGAGACAGTTCCACTATTTTTGTAGGGTGTACCAGGCTTTGTCAGAAGGGACATTTGCATCCTGATCTCCTTTGTAATCCATGGGGCCCTGACACCCTTGGATCTGCATTTTTCAAGGAGGCATGTTGGTTTACTATCTGTGAGAAGGTATCAATTAGAAAGTTTAGGGCCTGATTTATATCAGGGAGTGTGCTGATGGGGTGCCAGTCAGTGTTATTAGAGAGGAGATAAAGCTGTCTTTGTCAAACCTGGACATGTCCCGAATAAGTGAGATTTTAGGAGGTGGATTTGGGATAATTGTTTCTCCACACACAAAAGGTGGAGAATGATTACTTGTACAGTTAGGAAGTATACCCTCGATTTGATCTTCTGCAGGGCAATTGGTGATCATCCAATCAAGTAGGGTGTGTTTCCCAGATTTGGGGTTAATACGGTGAGGACCTTGGAGGAATTGGGTAAGATTTGAGTCGTCAAGTGATGCACACAATTTTCTACATCACAGTGAAACCAATCGATGTCAGTCACCACAAAGTATTAGATCATGGCATGGGAGACAGGCAAGGGAGGCTAGGAAAGATGGCAGACTGGCAGATCGTGGCACAGAGGTAAGTAAATACATCCAATGATGAGTTTCTTGACATTTCCTAGTGTAACGGAGATGAAGAGAAACTCAGCAGGAGAAGGGCGGGCCGAGATGTGACATTCAGCTACGCCCAGGTCGGCCCTGGAGTAGATTAATATACCTCCCCTTCTTCCTAGTCTGTCATTTCTAAGGATGCCATAACGGTATGCATATTTCATGCTGTTTTATGGCAGGTTTTCACCAGGATTCCGAAATGCACAGGATGTCAAGAGACTTTTGGATAGTCCAGGCATGAAGTTCAGCCATTTTAGGGCGCAAGCTGCAATATTCAAGTGGGTATTTTTAAGCCTTTAATTGTGAACATGGATGAAGAAGGGTGGGAGGGGTGGTATTTAAGGCAGGTCCAGGGTTGAGTTCTATCCCCAGCCTGGACCAGAAGGAGAAAGATGGCAGAGTGAGACCAGGTTAGAGTACAGGAGGAACATTTCAAGGAGATGCTAAACATTTGGTGTCTGAAAGGCGTTTATGGAGCCAGAACCCAGCAGTGCAGCTTCACGCTTGGGAGTACAGGGGATGTAGAGTAACAATGGAGAAGAGTCAGTCTGCTATAGCAGGGTGGAAGGGAGCATTGCCAGTCGGGTGGTGCAGGGATACTGCTATTAGGCTATCTGCACAGCAACAGATGAGAACGAGGAAGGATAGAGTCATTAGCCATGGGAGAGTGACCATTATTGGGAACAAACGGGCAGCTACAAGTAAAATGAACCCAGAGGACAAGGAGGAAGATTTAAGAACAGGCAGGGGGACAGACCCAGCAAGGGAAACAACAGCCACAAACGAGCGAGAGATAAGGGACAAGGAAAAGGCTTAGAGAGGAAGGAAAAGACAGTACAGTGAGAGCAGGGCACAGCAGAGGAGGAAGAGTTATGTTTATTAAGGAGTTAACAGCAATCAGAGTGCTGGTATGACAGCAACTAGTCAATGTGAAGGTGATGGGTGGAGTCAGGCGTTTAATAGAGGCTGGGGTTGGGGCAGGTGTGTGGGATGAATTATCAACTTAGAACAACAGTTATGCAGCCCGTAGCAAGTAAAGCCAACAGCCGCTGCCAGAGAAGCAGCTGGAAGCACGGGACAATCAAGCAGATAGCCGTAGTGCAAGCTATGTGTCGGGAGTTGGCTGGCGGATCAACATCAATGGCGTTTCTTGGTTTTCCCGGAGGTAGAAAGCAGAGCTTACCCCAGTCAGAAGGAGGATTTCTGGGCAGCAGAGAGCGCGTAGCCAGCTGGCTTACCGCAACCGCCACCGGGCCAGAAAGGTGTGAAGTGGCAGCCTGCTAAGGGCTCCTGAAATTATCCCACAAAGGTTAAATTAAGGAGGGCACTTTACAGGGCTGTCATCTCCACAGAAATAAATGGTATTCATTAGCCGAGAAATTTTTTAAAGTAAATTAAGCTCTTAAAGGACAAAATACCATCTCCTTAAAGAAACGGAGTCCAAACAAAAATAACCACCTCTCAGTCACCAACCTCCCTTTCTAGACAGTCCTATTCTCAGACCATATCTCAATCTTCTGTATCCTCTTCTGAGTCAGAGTTCTCCCTCTGGATGAGAATTGTCCTCTAATTTCACCAGTAACTTGGCAGCATCATTGGGGTCTAAAATTGGTATACCTTCCCTTCATAAACAACTTGCAGACTTGCCGCATTAACAGGACATGATGCACTCCGAGATCCCGAAGACTGGCTCAAACACCATCAAAACCCTTTCTCCTCATTCTGGTCGCATAACTTAAGTCGGGGAAAATATGCACCTGGACCTCTGCCAAAGTAGTGGACTCAGTTGCTCTGCCTTATTAACAAGTAAATCTCATTCTTCTAATGATCCGAGCTCTAACAGGATGGTCTGAGAAGTAGCTTCTCCTGAAACCACTTCAGGCTGTCCTCCATGTGGCAATACTGTGTGAGTTTTTAATTGTAAATCTGTCTTCCAAGTTCAACAACTGCACCAGCAAGTCTTTTAAAATGCTTTGGCGTTGTCACCTTCCATATTTTTGGGAAGACCCAAAAGTCTGATGTTAGACGAGCGGAGGCATTCTCCAGATTCTCTAGTCGCCTTTTTAATACGTTATTTTCTTTTACAAGCCCTGTGGTTACATCCAGTGCTTTCTCTGTAGTTTTCATCGCCGTCCGTGTCCTCCATCAAGAGCTCCACTTTGGTGCTGAGCAGCTTCATTTCCAACTTGAAGTTTTTATTTTTTTTTTATCTAGGCCTTGAATGGTCCAAAGTAGGGCCGCACTGGAAGGTTGAGCCTCAGCTCAGTCCCTCCGCCTGGTTATTGCTCTTTACTCCTCGCGCACTGGAGTCTTTAGAGCGGCTCCATCTGAATTGCTGCCGCTTTATTGCCTCTAACCATTTCTCTATCTGTGTTTACTCCTTCTCATAAATTTTACTCCACAGATTCCAGAGGTAATACTCCATCTACTAGTCACCAACCGCCTTCAGATTTTAGCGCTAAAAGGGTGAAAATGTATTTGTTTAATGCTGGTTATAGAGCTGCACAAGGAGATTATCAGCTGCTGGCCACGATCCCCCAGAAAACATTTCTGATGAGTCCCAGACACCTTGTGTCTGGAGGCCTTGGCAGGGGCTCCCACCCCAGTAAGAAGGCATCTGTGGTAAGAGTCACCTATGGCTCTGGTGGGGAGACTGGAAGCCCTGGAGGTGGTTCTCCTCCACGGACCACTGCATCATAGACCTCACCAGAGGCTTAGTCACCTGAATGGGGTAGTTCTGATGGCATGATGCTCGAGACCAATTGAGTGTTGAGCATCCACTAAAGTTGTACTCACGTACAGCCTTGCTAGAGAGACTGTAAACACCGAGGATGCCATGAGTCCCAGCATGCACTGCATGGAGTGAGCTGGCACAGTTTTGCGCTCCATAATGAAGCATGTCATCTGCTCATACTCTGCTGTCTGGAAGGAAGGCCCAAGCCTAAGCCATGTCTAGAACAGCTGCTATGAACAGATGTAACTGGGAGGGCATCAGATGAGACTTGGAAGGGTTCAGCAGGACTTCCATGGACATTAAAACTGAGAGGCAGTGGCCACTGCCTGCTCTCTCTCTGTCTGGATGGACTTGTTAGGAGCCAGTTGTCCATGTAGAAGACTTGGTTCTAGTCTCCTGAGGGCGTGCTGCAAGTAGTGCAAAGCACTCTGTAATTGTGGCGCCCATGAAAGTACAAAGGGTAGGAACTCCGAACTGGTAGTGTTGCGCCCCCAGCAGAACCAGAGGTACTTGTGGTGGTTGGGGTGCAGCACAATGTGCTGCTATGCATCCTTCATATCCAGAGATGCTAGTCAATCCTGATTCTTTGGGTAAAGCAGCAAGGATAAAAATAAAAAACAAAAAGGAAGTGTCACAATGTTTTGTGCACCTGCCCCCAAACAGGACTACAAATACTGGACTTGGGAATTACACTGTTTGTGGCACTGAAGACAGCCCTGGGACTGCCATGAAGGGACCAGCCCCAGCACTGAAGGCAGCGCTGGCACTGGTACTGAGGTAGATCCCAAAGGGCCTGACCTTGCTCTGGACACAGCACCAACAACAGTACTGAGGGTCCCACTGACCCCAAAGGAGCCAACAGCTGCACTGTTGCTATCCTGGTTCCTATGGGGTTCAAAAGCCATACCACAGGTGAAGCAGGCATTAGCAGCACTGACGATGGCCCCAGCACCGAGGTCAGAGTTGAAGTCAGTCACGTGCTTAAGTTCAATGACACCGAAACAGCACTGCTCAACTAACTCCGAAGGTCGGAAGCCAGGGCTGGCAACAGCACCACAGCACTTATACGCCTACACCCACCACTAAATTAAAGCTACCCAATGGCTGAACTTCCCACCAAAGTCTCCTTTATTGGACAGCGGGAGGCTTCGGATGGAGACCTTGACCTCACAGGCCCAGACATCATCACTGTTGTCAGACTATGGTGGGGTACCAGAGTCTACAGGAGGAGAGTGTCTCACAGCAGAATGACCAGAGGACAACCATGACTGGTGACTTTATTTCCCTTTGTTTTTGTAGGGAGAGTGCAAGGCCGAATGGTGCAAAGGCCCCCAACGCTGAGTGTGTACACGATCTGGACCTGCTTTTGTGACTCCGAGAAAAATGTCCATCCTCTGGGGCACTTGACTGCCCATTGCCAGAGCAACTGCCCAAAGAGAGGTGGTGGGCAAACACAGCCCCAGCACCAAAGCAATGTGCATTTCGGCCCTACCTTTTCCATGATCATCGACTATAGTCACGAGGTACAGCGAGACAAAACTGTAGAGTTTTTGTGTTACACTAAACTGACACAAAAATAACAGTCTCTAGTTTAATCTAAAACCAAAGAACTAAACACTGTCGTTGAACAGATGGTGAAGTGCTGACCCCTGATAAGGAGAGCAGCAACACTGCTGTACACTCAATGGCAGGAAAAAAGGAATGGAGGCAGATGGGAGCTGGTGCTACTGTATACCAGCAGGCACGCACAGGACCTACTCACAGCCCCAACCCTCACCAGAAAAGTTACAGCTCCTGTGGGGTCCTAGCACCTCTTGCTCAGACCCATTAGTGGGAATCTATGGAAAAGATTGATTCTTGGAAGATATAGACTTATATATAGAGAATATACAGCACTCATATTATTTAGCCTAGAGAAGACAGGGTGGGGGACATGATCCTGATAGCCACTGACTACTGCAAGCAGAACAAGTGGACACGCATTCACACTGGGGTGGCAGGGAGGGTACAAAAAGCATTACTTCACACATGTGATCAGTATGTGGAATAGCCTACCAATTGAGGTAGTGGATCTAGCACTGTTCAGTGATTCCCAACCTTTCAACTGCCCGGAGAACAAAGAGTTAACTTTCTATGCAGGCATAGAATGCTGAGCTCAAGCTCGGTTGCAAGTCTCTGTCTGGAGTGTTTCAAACTTAAACCGTCAGATTCTTACTTAAGCCCAACTAACTAAAAATTCTATGGGAAATTGTAAAATTCTACCAGCCAACTGGTTGAAAAAAGTTTTGGATTCCCAAGGAAGACTCAAGACAGGAAACCCAAAACCAGAAACCAATCTAATATAAATAACAATAATAAATCAGCACCCAAACAAAAAGGAGGAGGGTGCAAACAAAAACACCTCTGGGGTGCAACATTGCACCTGCCCACCCACTTCTCAAAAACAGGTTCTGAGAGGGGAGGCAGGAGGAGGTCAGAATACAGCAAGACTCCATTAGAAGAAACATAATTACTAAGGTGAGTATTTTTTCTTCAAACAACATGAAGTATTGCTGCATTCTGACATATTGCAGACTACCAAGCAGTACCTCCATGGAGGCGGAAAGAACCTACTTTGGGAGTAGGCTCTGAAGTACTGCTGTGCCAAACCGAGCATCTCTCCTAGTCTGGATATCCAGAGAGTAATGCTTGGTAAAGGTATGGACTGTCTTTCTGGGTGCTGCTTGACAAATTTCTAACAGAGGGATATCCCTGGCAAGGCCAGGAAGCAGCTGTACCTCTTGTGGGAATGAGCCCTCAGGCCTGAGGGTGGAATTTTTCCCAGTTTTCATAGCAGAATTGTATACAAGACACAATCCACCTGGCAACAGATCTCTTGGTGGCAGGTTTGCCCTTTCCCACTTCTCCATAAGTGAGGAACAACTGGAGGGAGTCAAACCTGTGACCCTTGGTATGCTCTATGTAGTAACTAAGGGCTCTTTTAACATCTAAACTGTGTAGCCTCCTCTCTCTGAGGAAGAATGATCAGTGAAGAAAACAGGACGAGAAATTGACTGGTTTAAATGGAAGTCTAAAACCACTTTGGGCAAGAACCTTCTATTGGTTCTAAGGACCACTTTATCCCAGTGAAATGAGATAAAATCAGGTTCTACTGACAGGGCTTGCAATTCACGTCATGCCTGCAGAGGTAATGGCTACCAAGAACACAGTTTTCCAAGTCAAGTTCTTAAGCTCTGCTGAAGACATAGGCTCAAAAGGGGTTGCATAAGTTAAGCAATGCAAACATTCAAAGCAAGACAAATCCCTGAGGAAGAACAGCACCAAGAGTTGCAAAAGTAGGGTTAACTTTCTGGTAGTTAAGCTTGGATACATGTCGGTACTCAAAAGTTGGGTACAGTCACTGCCATGCAACAGGAGGGGTGAACTGAAGACAGCCCTGGGATTGGCCATGAAGGACCGGCCCCAGCACTGAAGGCAGTGCTGGCACTGGTACTGAGGTAGATCCCAATGGGCTCCTCTCTGCCACCACCATACCTTTTTTTTTTTTAACTCTTTTCCCTCCGGCCACCGTGCATTGGGGCCCCATCAGCTAGCACTGTCCTGCTGTGCTCCTCTCTAGCGGAGACCTGCTCCCCCTGTCACTCACCTATGAGGGTGCCCCACGGTCACTACTCCACAGCGATCATCCATCTCATGTAGTACTAGGCATGGATGGAGGTGAAGGATGGGGCACTCAGGTCCAGAGAGCAGGAGCCAGCAGAGAACGTGGTGGGCTAGAGTGGCATTGTCCTCCCAATGCTCAGGGTTTTTCCTGTTTCCATGGTTACACACCCCCGGGAGGCGTGGGACGCAATGACGCCCAGCGCAGGTACGAGCACTCCTGCACCTCCTGTGGATGTCCGCCATCACCCCTGATCCTTTACGGGCCCGAGCTGTTGCACAGCACACCTCTACGTGGTGTCACTGCTGCCAGGGATCCACTGACCTACCCCTCCCTGAAAAGAAATGCTGTCCGTCAGACGCTCAATCCTCTCTCCCCGGCAACCCAGAAGCTCGCTCTCGGCGGGCCACTGGCGTAGTAGGGGTAGGCGCCAGCGCCTCCCTTCTACACTACCAGGCCGGCCATGTTACAATGTTATTATAGGACTATGTTACGATCAGAGATCGGACTAGTTTAGGCACTTTCAAAACGCCATGCAACAAGAGTAACTGACTGGGGCACTAAGTTCACCATTCATGGCTTGGTTTAAATGTAAAACATGGCAACATGTCTCTGAAAGGTTGATTGCAGATAGCCAGTAGTTATGTGCTACAGTATGGGTGGTCATAATAGTATTCCTTGTCACTGGGAACCAGGCTATGATGGCCTAGCAAGTAAGGCAACCTTATGGTCAGGCAGCAGTACATTACAGTGTAGTGTTGAACCACCAAAACCATCAGGCACTGAATCCTGACACTGACTGCTGTGTAAAGATGACACAGTCAGAGGTAGTTAAAGAAAGAGAAACCAACCTTGAGTCATCGTCATCCAGGTCCCCATTGAGATCTGCAGCCCTGATGAGCCGAGCCTCCATCACCTCCATTTCCATGGAGTCCATCTGTTTCTTCATGGCATCGAACTTCGCCTGGATACAAACAAAGGGAGAAGTGAGCAGGTAAAGCCAAACCTGTCAGTCCACATCTCTTGCTGGTGTGTGGGTTGGAGGCTACAACAGTATCCAATCTAAGCCACAGGCTGGAGGACTTGGTCTGAAAATGCTCTTCCATTGCTAAGAATGCGGATGAGAAAGAAGCTGGCCGTGGCCATTTATTTATATTCTTTCATCAGGAAAACAGCCCTTGAGGTTGAAGAACAAACTCATGTCTATGGTGTCCTGATTTTATTTATTTATTTAAAAGTTTCACCAGGAGTGCATACTGAGCTGCAAGAGCTCATTTCCAGATGTGTCCTGGGGAAAGGGGTATGGGGTAGGTACAAACAGATACAGCATAAAGGCACAACATAATATACAAGTAAGAAATGCAGTAGAAGATACATTTATGAGACAATAAATTATAAAACACATTTATTGTAGCTTACACTATATACAGAGTACTAGCAACAGAGGAGAGGAGAGGAAGCAGATACCAATAGCAGGGAAATATACAGCAGCAATGGGAGTGTACAACTGTTGGGGGTGTGTGGAGTGCGGCTGTAACAGCATGTTAGTCCGACACTTGCTCTGCAGATATATAGGCACTACTAACTGGGATAGAAGTATACTGTACACCCAATTTGGCAATTGGACAGAATGCAGAACTGACATACAAGCAATTGCATCCTGCATTTCTCTCAACATGACAACATACAGACAAAGATAATTAAGTAAACACAAGAGTCAGATAACCTTACAGCCATGGCTTAAACTGTGGTAATCCTGGGTTAGTAACTGTCCTGAAAACATTTTAGTGTGGCATGGAGTTGGATAACCGCAGACTAGTAGCTTGTAGGCACTGATCCAGTTATCACATTTTGGGTGCCCTGAGCTGCCCCTCCCCCACCCCACACCCCCAGTCTATGAGACTGGCCAGAGCCCTTCCCCATCCTGGGTATGACAGTACCTAGAACCTTCACGCCAGGCTTTTACACCACCCAGAACCCCTCCACCCTGGACAGTGATTGTGACCATAACATCCCATGGGCTATGATAGTGTCTCCCCTCGCCTCCCATAATGTCCAGAGCCATTCCATCAGCTATGATAATGCTCAAAGCAGCTGCCAACCCCACAGGCTATGACAGGACATAAAACCTCCCTCCTCCAGGCTGTGACACTATCCAGAGCACCTCCCCAGGCCATCAGAGCACGCACCCCCCATATCACAGAAAGGCCAAGGTCTTCCCAAGTGCCTAAAGGTCCTATGGGGTATAACAGCACAAGTTGTCATTTGACTACGGTTCCTCTGCGCAGTAGAATAAGATTTCAGATTCCTATTTTTGTCAAATCCTCCTGTGTCTCCTTTTGGGGACATTTAGCTTAAACAGTGAACCTTTAGCACAAGAGAAAGAAATAAAAAGCTGAATATTGTCTCTGTACTGTTCTTATCAGTCAACACGGAGTTAGCCTGTACTATATTGTATTTGTTTAGGAGCACACTTAACTGCTATATAACACTCATTAATAGGACTTTGTAGACTTTGTCCTCTTATACTTTTGCAAGCTGAAGTAATTTAAAAGAATTCTGTACTGTGCCTAATTCTGTAGTTACTACAGCTTAGAATATATTTTATGACATAAAGTTATCTTGTTCTGGTTTAATTTAAACAGGTAAATAGTTTCTCACCTGGAGATCCTTCATTTCTTTCTCCACCTTCAGCCTCTCGCGGTCTCCGTCTCTAAAAGCTGGGAGGCCGACTCTCCAGAGTTTCTCTCCTGCCTGTGAGCTCAGAGTTGAGCTCTGTGATCTTTCAGAAAACAGAGAGAAAAAATCATTATGAAAAGAGAACACAAAATAACAACCTGAATTTCGACTCTGTGAAGAAAAGAAATCACATTGACGCCATAAGTGAAACTCCACCATCACCAAACCAACCCCAAGCCCAGTGCAGTTTGATGGTAATTCAGATTAAACAAGCAGACATCACAGGATCGATGGATACCTAGAGTAACAGGTGCTATACAGCCTAAAGAACTGGCTGCAGGCAACACAGTCTGCTAAACACCCAAAGGGGCTGGATGAAACATACACAGCCATTCACTAGGAGGAGAGTTTCATTTTCAAAAGCTCTTCATGTCTACACGCATACAAGAGTGACCCTTTTTGGTTTGTACTGAAAGCTCCAAAGAAGCTACCTGTTTAATAAAGAGACATTGAGGACTGGCCCAATTGAGCAGCCTATAAGACTGGCTGCAGGCACCACAGTCCGCTAAAAACAACTAGAAGGGATGGACTGACAAGAAATACACAGCCATTCACTAGGAGGGGAGCTCCATTTGAAACGCTCCACATACGCACACCGTGATAACCTGGGGCAGGAGGTACTACCCTGCTGGACAGCCAGGTTCATGCCCCTGAAAACTAGTGTGAGGAGGCCTAAGCATCCCAGAGGATAATCTTCTCTGTCTGGGAGAAGGGTAGCATCTCCCACTGATTTGCTGCCGTCTAGGAGATCACAGGTAGTGGTGAAGTTGGAGAGCACTCAGTGTGCAAGGTGGAAGAGTGACAGTAGTGCATCAGACACACCAATATGCAGTGTCCCTGATCACAGTTGAGGGACTGCATGCAAAGAAAAGAAGAGGATCATGAGAAGACACCCCAACATCAGATGGTGCTAATCTGCTCCCTCTTAGTGGGCTCCACCACTTCATCACTGGATCTTGTTCCCTGGCACCAAGCAGGAAAATTAGACCCTGCCAGGGTGAGGGGGCAAGCCCACAATGGCTCAGAGGGCAAACAAGGGTCCGGAGGAGAAATACGGTAGGGCTACCAGTGGAGGCATAAGGAGGTTCCAGGCACTCCTAGAACTACAGAAGAGACGACACATTTAAAGATAAAACAAAACAAGAAGAAACAGAAGAAAACTCTGCCCAGATATGGGTTAAAGGATGTGAAATGTGGAAAACTCCTGAGATCACAAGCAACTTTGAAAAACACATGTAGGGACACAATTCAGCTGTTAGTTCACAAATTCTCTGCACTGAGTTCCCCCATTTTCTTTATACCAGAACTGTGCACGTTATCATGAAAACCGGATCACTGTTCCCTAAACGCCAAGTGCTCTGGCTGCCTGTATACACTGACATCACAGTCCTGTTTATGTCATCACAATCACAATAGACTGTCACGGAAAATGCAGAGGATACAATGCCAGATGCACACAAGCAGTTAGCCCAGATGAAGTTAAGCATACGATGATCCTGTTTTCAGTATTAAAGATCGAGGGTGCGCTCTTCTGACCTCTGCACACGAGACACTCTTATTCAGTGAAGAGTATGTCATGTGCAGATGCCCTGAAACGGGACATTCTGGGACAATTAAAAAACAAAACAAAAATGTGTGTGCACAAGTGATATGATGTCTTCAGTCAGACCATGTCATGTTCTGTTTATACAACGTATGTTTTGGGACACCCCCTCCCAAAACAAAAGTCTGCATGTTGTTCTCTCAGCAATGCCCCCATAGAAGTTTTAATTTTGAGATAGAGATTTTGGAAGTCCTCACTTTTAGGAGACTGACAGTTATGTTTTGCTGTCAAACACAACTGTTCATGCCCCCCAACACAACATACAGTTTTCTTTTATTTTAGGAAGTCATCTGGTTGATCCTGCTATTTGTGCCTATGTAAAAGTAACATTTTTTTATAGTGTGGTATGATTGATCATGCATTTTTTGTGCAGTTACGTTTTAATGATGTGGTAGTGGGATTTAAATTAATAGCTATGTTCACCTTTTGGGAATTGTACTTTTAGAAAAGAAGACACTGGCTGTAGGAAGACAAGTATACTTTCACTTTTGGGGCTAGTATGTAGCATGACCAAGCGATGGCAATGACATGGTGCTATGGATTGAAATTAAGGAAGTCTGCACTTAAATACGGTAACCCTCGGTATAGAGAGCCCTGCTATAGCGAAAGTCGGTTATAACGAAAGCCTCTGGTGGCTCCTGAAGTTTCAGGTTGTATTTTGGGGCTGAGGGCCACCATTGGCTAATAGTACTGTACTTTCTAAAACTACGTTATGCGCCTCTCATTCTCTCCTCCCCACAACTGAAGCAAACATTGATCAATCACAGCCCCGCCACACACGTCCCTCGCAACTGCAGAAATTTATAGACACAGACAGTGTCGGTATTGTGCGCCTCAACTGTTGGTCACCTCGGTACTCTCGCTGTCTCTCTGATAGTAGGCAAAACTTAATGCCACTATGTCAGCCACTTATCCCTGTCTCTGCCTCTCCCTCACCACTGCTGCCTTTTACAATACAGGGAGTTTCTCAAAAGAGGCTCATCGGTTGGGGCGGGGAAGAGGGATGGGAATGGAGCTGGGAATCTTACTGTACTTACAGGAAGCAGTCATGTCCAGCTTCTCACTGCAGCACAGGGTTATTGTGTGGACAGTTCGTAATCGGGATGGAGCTGTCGCCAGTAAAGAGGTGTGAGGTTAAAACCTAAGTTTCATGCCAGCACTTTCTCTGCACAGTACATCCATGGCTCTTGGCGGATCAACCCCAGACCTGTGGCTCTGTGTTTGTTTGTGACTCTGCAGCTTCTCCGGTGGCCGCTGTCACCTGGCTAGCATCCATTATAGTAACCAATGGGGAGCTATAAAGAACGGGGTCGTGGCTCCCAAAGCATTTCTTACAGTGAGGGTTATTGTACTTAAAAATCTTTGGCCTTTCTTATAACAGTAGTGCCTTTTGTTGGAAGAAGCCACTGACAGTAGAGATGAGAGGCATCGAGTCAGCAGCTTCAGAATGGTAGAAGGCAGGCGAGCCGCCATAGCAACGAAAGCTCATGTTGCCACTTCTATTCTGAAGTCACCGAATCGACGGCTGTCATCTCTACTGCCAGCGGCTTATTTCCAACAAAAGGTACTACTATTTTAACAAAGGGCAAATATTTCTAAGTATTTCAGTGCAGAGTTAGTTAATTTTAATGCTTGGCAGCACGATACTGGTATCGCCGTCACGCTCACGTACTAGGACAGAAAGCCGAAAGTGCTCGTCATTTGTTAAACCAAGAGGCTTGTATTCAAAAAAGTGAGTACAGTTTTGAAAAAGTGCACAGTTTGTAAGTTTGTGTCTTCTGGAGTGCATTACTTTAAATTCCTGGTACCACATCATTGATACCACTCGGTCACACTACATAAGAAGCTGAAAAGTGACAGTGCTAGATAGTTTAAGACACAGCAGAAAGGACAGGATCAAGCAGATTAGTTTCAATATGACGTATAGGAATGTGGAGATAACAGCATGACTTATAGGAACATGGATATATCAATGATATATTCACTAGCTAGCTAGATATCACTTGTTATACATGTATTTATCCCAAAACATACATTGTATAAATATATATATATATTATTGATTGAGTTTGATCATAATATGTTAATATGTCTCCCAAAGCCACTGCTGTTATATAAGAGTGGTTTCACTTATGCTCAGCTTGAGCTATAATAGCTCAGCTTCTGCTTTCACTGTTCTTGCTCCACCCAACACGTGTGAAACCACTCTTATACAGCAATGAGAGGATCTGGGGACATATTCACGTAAACATTTTCATAGCTATAAAGAAACAGGGAAAGCCAAACACAAAAATGTACAAAACAGAAGATTTATTTATTTAGCTTTAGGTAAGTGCACTAGACAAATTTTGCCTGTTTTCAGGCACCACTCCAGAAGAGAGGGAAACAGATGAATGCCAACTGACTTTGAACTAGATTAAGCTGTTGGTGGTATTTTAGTGAATTAAGATAAATGTATCTAAAAAATGATGCTTTTTGGCTGGCTCATCAGCACAGCAGTGCTCATGATGCTGACTAGCCAGGACTGGGTACAAGCCTGGGTTGTTGGGGAGCAGAAGGAAGGACAATACAGCATCCCACAGGATGCCCTCCTCCTCTGGGGTGGAAGGGTTCTATACTGTGTGACTATAGTGAGCAATGTGGATGGAGAGCCATGGAAGGGAGTAGACATTGTGGTCATCAGTTTTAGACATGCTCTGCATGTGTGCACCATGACATGACATGCAATGTCCTCAGGGAGTGGGAGAAACAGAGAAACTGACCTCAGCTACCACAGTGATGGATTCCAGCATCTCTGATCCCCACACCCTTCTGCCTCAGCACTGCCCAATACGCAGAAGCTTGGGAGTAAATCCTTCTTACCATGTCCCTGCCTGGGAGCTGGTCAAGGCTAGATGGATAATGGCAGATGCTGGTGGGGGGTCAGGTAGGTTTTGCATGAGCCAGAATGAATTGGAGGCTGGAGAATGAAAGAGGCAGAAACAGCAAGTAAAAATATGTTTTTCAAAGTTTCTCTTGCAATGACAGGGCTCTGTAAGTAGATTACTTGTAAAAGAAGTGCATTTTATGTAGTAACTGGCAAATCAGAAATATACAGTTCATTCTAAATTCTTAAATGTGTGAAACAGTTAAATATATATATATATATATACATACATACATACATACACACACACATTTTCTTGGTAAAAAGGCTACACATTTAAAGGCCTTCTTCAGCACTATTCCATTTCCTTTCACTCTGTGTAAACATGGAGACCATACCTGCTCTCCAGACGGTCGCTTTGCAATCGAGTTCATTGCGCCCTTTCTACTTCTCTACTTTGCTGCGAACTGCTGAATCTCCTCCTGTTGCAAAAAATATATATTTTAATGCAGTGACATCATATTGTTTAAGCAAAGGCAGGCAGATGACCCAATTAGTAAAAACAAAAATTCACAAGCACACCAGTCTACTTTGGTGAATGCAATGTCTTAGTCCTCAGATGATGTGCTCTAGGTAAGTGGGGGTACCATCTCTGAAGAATGTGTAGTGGTAACCAGTCCCTTGCAGTATTATACAAGACATGCATCAAGCATACGCTTTTAGTAATTTATTCAATGTAATATATTTCTATGCATGCTAACAGTCAGCTGAGTTGAGCATTAACTTTGTCCCCTATAAATCAAAGGAACTCTTAAAAAGTAAAGTTACTTGGCCAGCCCAGTGGTGCTGAAGCACTGGATGCCACACCTCGTGCCACACTGACAACCCGGGTTTGGGAGCGAGCTTGGGCTGCCAGGGGTCGGCTGGGGCAGGGTGGGGCCAGGAGCCAGGAACCAGGACTGAGCTGCTGCTAGGCAACTCTCCTCTCCATGGAGGTCGTGAGGCTTCCCAAACTCTGGGCTGCCACTGAAGGCTAGGTGGCAGTGCCAGGCCAGAGGAACCTGGGTGCTAGGCTGGGAGGGCAGATGGGGCCATCACTGGAGCCGTGGGGATGTGCGCGCCTCCACACGCATGCTGATGGTGTTCCAGGGTTCCAGGAATAACGGTGAGAAAATACAAACACCATGTTTCCCATTGCCGCAAGGTAGGAGGGTTAACAGGGAGCACCAGGCTGGCAAAAAAAAAAAAAAAAAAAAGAAGGAAAGTTACTTGCCATAACTCTAGATCTTCAAAATCTCTTCGGTCTTCGAGCTGAGGCACTGAGACCCTGCAGGAACCAGAACTTTGGGGAGGCAAGCACTACACACAGGCACACAACACTGAGCACGGGCAGTGTGCACTCATAGTATAAACAGTGTGAGTCAGCGCTACTCTGCCGCAGTACTTTTTACCAAGGAAAGAGAAAGTGTATTAATGAAAACTTAACATTTTAAGAAACAAAATGTTAAAATATTAAAAGAATGTAAGAATTAAATACCCACTACAGTGCCAGTGCAGCCCAAACGCTGTGGTAAACAGGGACAGAAAACCTACATGTATAGTAAAGGCCTGTTATGTTTTGTTGGTTTTGAGGATTGCTGCCACCACACACTTCCAGCCCTTGCTGAGAATAAAAGCCTGGGATCCTAGTCCCAAAGGCAATGGCTGTAACCATTCTGCTACAGGGAAAAACCTTTCTGGTATTTACCCAGGAGTGTCCAAGAAAAGGCAAATCTGCCAATTATATCTTCGAAAGATTTGAAAAGGCAAGAACTAGAGAAATCCTTTCGACAATAGAGCCACAGTGGTCCTGCAGCCCAAGTATTTGGGACCGGGCACTGACAGATAAAAGGGTTCATGAAAGGTGACTCAGAGTAGTGAGCTTTTAGCAGGGCTTGTACCTGCAGTCTCAGTCAAAGATGGATTCCCACTGACAGTAGAACTTGGTGAGGCATCCCTCTTTAAGGAAGGAGTGGTTTGTCTTGGACAGCTGAAGCAGACCCAGGGCCGGAGCTTCAGATGGTGGCACTCAACACTTCTGGTGCCTGTGCCTTTGGCTGTGCTTTTTTGGGCCTTGGGAAGCTGAGGTCTATTGTTTTAGGCTCCTCTGCCCTTACCATAAAAAGGACTGCTTGTTATAGAAGGAGCCATGTCCCTGTCCCTTTGCAGGTTGTAGGAGCTGCTTAGGAACTCCAGTCACGGCACCTAGCCTGGTCTATAGCTGCTGGGTCTCCTCCGAGGTACGGTAACAGGAAATGGTTCTGGGTTCTCTAGACTGCAGCATGAGTCGTCATCCTTCCATCAGTAATGATGAGGTCTGGATCAAACTCATCTCTTTCTATCCAGGGAGGGTAGAAGAGGACCCAATGGGTGATGGTGCAACTTCAGCAACACAGGCAACACCGGACATGGCTCCAGACAGGGTCTCAGGAATGGCATCATCGGTGGCACCGAGGATGGCCCTGAGATCCTCCCAAAGAGACTGACCCCAGAACTGAAGCAGACCCCAAAGGGCCAAATCTCAGCACCAGACAGGGCACCGACAATGTTATGTGTGTCCTGCTGACCTCAAGGAGCAGCAGCAGCAGCAGCACTGTGGCTATCCCTATCCCTGAAGAGGCTGGAAGTGACACCACAGGTGAGGCAGACATTAGTCTCACCAGCAACAGCTCCAGCCCAGAGGCAGGAGTTGCCACCAGTCGCACGCCCATGGTGCCAGTTCAAACAACCCAAGAGTCAGGACCCGACACCAACAACGGTGCTGCTGCACTTATATGCTACACCATTGCTCCATGAGAGTGACTCAATGGCTAAACTGCCCACTTGAAGTCCCCCTATTGGACAGAAAGGATTCCAGGATGAAGACCCTGACCCGCAGGGCTCAGGCATCACCAGTGTTGTCAGAGATGAAGGTAGGGTACCCAGGCAAAGAAGTCGAGTGTCTCACAGCAGAACAACCAGGCGACAACCACAGCCAGTGCTTTTTATTCCTCTTATGCTTTTTACAGGAAGAAGTCGAGGTCAACAAAGCAAAGACCCCATGCAAAGTGCGTGTGGGATCTGGATTATTTCTTTTGCGACTCTGAGAGGACTGTCCATCCCCCATGCACTGGACTGCCAGTTGGTGAGCACTAGCCCAGAAAGAGGTGGCAGCCAGACACAGCCCCTTTGCCGGAGCAACTTGCCATCTGATGCTCCCTACCTCTTCCATGGCCATCAACCATTAGTACAAGGTAGCACTGAAAGAAAACTGTAGAGTTTTGTATGTTAAACTAATTGACACAAAATTAATGAGCTCTAGTGTATTTTAATCTAAAACTGAAGAACTGAATACTGTCGCCATATAGACTGTGAAGTTCTGGCCCTGATGTGAGTAGTGATGCTGCTGTGCACTCGATGGCGTGGAAAAAAAAAGAAATGAGGTGGCTGGGGATCTGGTGCTGCTATATGCAGGGAGTGCCTATGGGGCCTACTTACGCCACCAGTCCCCAGAAAAGTTCTGGCTCCTTTGGGGTCCTAGCCCCTCCAGCACAGATCCATTAGTGGGACTCTATGGAGAAGATGGATTCTTGGAAGACCTGTCAGCCAGCCAAATAACATGAATGTCAACAGGGCAACACCAAGTGATGACCAAAGCAACTAATGATGAGGAACCCAACAATGGAGACGTAAAACACCCACTGCACAAAGCGGAGGACAGCATGTAGTGCAGGAATGTCAATGGGGCAGAGCCAAGCGATAAGAATCAGAAACGGAGATGCCAACCTAAACAGTAAGAATGTTAATGAGACAAAGCCAGACAATGGAGCTGAAAAGAGCCATGGGCTCTGCAGTAAAGTGTGGGATGCAGGCTTAAATGTCAAGAATCAACCTTGGTGTCCAGAAAGGATGGTCAGAATGGCAGCAGAGACTAACAGAATGGCTGTATCACACCCTTTTCGCAACAGCAATGGAATCCAGAGGAGGAACCAGAAGACCATAATGGAGGCAGCACAGCTGGATAGCCAACATTGGAGGCCTCAGGGGCAGGAGATCAACAGTAAGCATGGGAGGCAAACCAATGATAGCCATGGATGGGAGAAGAACAGTCACCATGGGGCAGGAGACCAATAAACAGGGACTGGAGAACAACAGCCACGGAGGCAATGGGGCCAGCAGAAGGGAGGTGACAACATTCTAGGTGCAGCATACGAGAAGAAGGGTCTAGGAAAATTAGTCCCCAAGACCTGGTCTGAGACCAGTTTCTCTTTCTCGTTACAGACCTGGTCCCAGATCAGTTTCTCCATTTAACTGGTCTGGGATCACCTAGTGTCACACATGTGCCTAACTTTTGTTGTTTATTTAGGATTAACCATTGAGCTTTCTGCTCATTTACAAGGGCAACCTGGTGTATACATTAAAAACATATAATAACAATATAATGACAAATCACACATCAAACCACACAGTATTCACATACAATATTTACACAATTAACTAAAACATTTCTGAACATTTAAGAGCAGATATTTCATTAATGTAGAAACAAATGGGAATTTAGAAAGTGGATCCCTGAAACAAGGTGGTAATTTATTTCAAAACCTCGGAACCAAGTTGCTAAATACTGCAAATACCTTTTAGTGTGACTCTTAGGATTATTAACTGAGAAAATTGTGAGTTTCTCAGAGGTAGTTCAACATGTCGAAATATTAGCCTCGCACTCAAATACTTGGGAATAAGCCCCAAACCGACTTGTATGCAAATAGAGTAGTATGTATGTCCTTTCTGGTAGCCAAAGAAACCCAACCTAGGGATTTATATAGATTACAGTGATGAATAGTTTTAGGACATCTCAAGATCAGCCTGGCCAGTTTGTTAAAAACTACATCTAAACTATGTAATCTGTCTTGTGAAGCACTACCATACAAAATATCACAGTAATCAAATAACAGTAACATTTGTACTCAATAATATACTTCAATGTATCAGACTCTAGATATTTTTGATTTCTAGAAAGACAGCCTACCCTCTTCCCCACCTGACCAACTAGTTTATCTATGTGATTATTCCCTGCACCTGACTGATCCAGCCAATAACCTAAATATTTATACATTTTAACAGCTTCTAAAAGAGCACATGAAAGATCAAATATCTCCAGGTTTAAATCAATTTCAATTTAGCAGCTGGACCAAAGAGGATTATTTTGTTTTAGACATATTTAACTTTACATATCGAAAATAATTTTGTAGCGATTCAAAATTAGACTGCAGACTGGACTGAATTTCCATTACAGAGCTACAGGAGTAATAAAGAATCAGATCATCCGCTGCAGAGGTGGTAATTTACCCTCTATACTCTTACTAATGTCTTTTAGATAAATTAAGAAAAGGAGTGGCCGAAAGCACTGATCCCTGGGTACTTACTTTTTCAGAGGAGAAGAGTCTGTACCGTTAACCCTAGTAAACTGATGACGGTTACTTAAGTAAGAACAGAACCAGACCAAAGCATTTCTGTTAGTCCAGCTCTGATAAACTACAGTTACGTAGGAATTTACCATAACAGTAGAACTTGAGAGAGGTTCCTTCAGTAGGTCATCACAAATAGGGACTGGCATCGCTTGATGTCGGCCGCACGGCAGACTTTTCTGAAATCCCACAGGAGGACCACCCATCCGATGGCACGTGACCACACCAGTGTAGCTGTACATAGTGGGCAGTCCCCACGCTTAGCCCTTAAGTCTCTCCAGCCGAGCCCGAAGAGGCCTGACAGCAGGAGCAAACAGGATTTGGAGGTCCTGAAAACATAAAGAGGGAAGGAGGAGGGAGGAAAATCATTACTGAAGGAACCTCTCAAGATCTACTGTTACGTAAGTTCCTACGTATAACTGTACTGTCTTACTCGAGAGGGTTCTCAGTAGGTCATCACAAATAGGACTAAGTCCCAAGCAGTACCTCCAAGGAGACCGAGAGAAACTAGGAGGAGGCAAACAAGTCCAATGGAAATAACTGAAGTCCGAAAGGACTCAGTCTAGGCAGACAGACTGCAGTATGGCTAGGTCAAACCAGCCCTCCGCCTAGAAGCAATGTCCAAACTATAGTGTTTGGTAAAGGTATGGACAGAACTGTTAAGTAGCTGCAGCACAAATGTCCGCCGCAGAAACGCTCCAAGAAGGCTACAGAAGCGCCATGCCCCTAGTAGAATGACCTCTGATAGAACCCGCAGAGGTTTATCATACTTGTGATAACAGAATCTGATGCACTTGCCCAACCATTTGAAAGGCCTGCTTGGAAACCTGTTTGCCTCGTGTTCTTTGCGCAAAGGAGACAAACAATTGATCACAAGAGCAAAATTCCTTGGTTCGGTGGGTATAACATCGGAGAATCCGATGGACATCCATCGAATGAAGGAGTGCCTCACCCCTGTTAGTGGGGCCGGATAATATACTAGAAGCTCTACTAACTGGTTCAGAGTAGCTTCTGACACCACCTTTGGAAGGAACCTCGAATGGGTTCTGAGGACCACCGGTCCCAGTGAAAAATCAGATAAAGCTCCTTGCAAACCAGAGTGTGAAGCTCAGAAATTCTTCCAGCTGATGTGATAGCCACCAGAAACAACATCTTCCAAGAGAGGAAGTGTAGGTCACAGCTCATAGCTGGCTTGAAAGGAAGCAAGGTGAGCTTTTCCAGGATGAAGTTCAAGTCCCAAGGTGGGGTTGGGCTGCAGATGGGGGTTTCAGATGGAGAACCTTTCAAGAAGGTTTTGAGATATCCAACTGAGCCACGGGTTTACCATCCACCAGCTCGTGGTACACCGAGATAGCCGAGAGGTGCACTTTCAGGGAGGAATAGGCTAGACCCGAGTCCGATAGGTGATGGAGGTATTCCATGACTTGTTGGGCGAGCAAGAAATGGGTTCCAGCCCTTCGTGTTTGCCCAAATGGAAAACCGCTTCCACTTCAAGGCATAAGTGGAACGAGTGGAAGGTCTTCTGGCTTCGACAGGACCTGTGCCACTACAAAGAAACTCCAAAGCAAGAAATGGCTAAGTCTCCAGGAGCCATGCATGCAGACGAGGGTCCTGAGCCCTGGATAAACCAGACGGCCTTAATACTGAGTAAGGAGGTCGTGTGTCAATGGAAGTGGAACCGTGGTTCCTGGATAGCTGTTGAAGCAGAGGGAACCAAATCTGTCTCGCCAAAGAGGAGCAATGAGAATCATCTTTGCCTTCTCCGCCTGTAGTTTGAGGAGAACCCTCTGCAGAATGGGAAATGGAAGAAAAGCGTACAAAATTTCCCTGTCCAGGACAGAGATAATCGTCACTCCAGAAAGCACCTGGCTCTGGAACAAGCAAGCATAACTTGGGAAGCTTTGCATTGAATTGAGAGCTAATAGGTCGAAGTTCTGGCCACCCCAATTTTGGAAGATGGATTGTGCCACTTCCTGATTAAGTTCCCACTGTGAGCAGGGGTCCGCGATATGCTGAGACTGTCTGCCAGGACGTTTAGAACTCCCGGTAAGTGCACAGCCACTAGGGACAAGTGGTGCTGGACCACCTAGTTCCACACCCTGGTTGCCTCTCTGCAAAGAGGGTACGACTGGGTTCCTCCTTGTTTGTTGATGTACCAAACCACCAACATATTGTCCGTTTGGATCAGCAGTGTTCCTCGGGCAGCAGGGCTGAAAGGTCTGTAAGGCATACAGGACCACCCTGAGCTCCAGAACACTGATGTGAAGAGAAAACTCCAAGCCGGACCAAAGTCCCTGGGCTTGTTGTTCCCCAGATGAGCACCCCACCCCATGTTCGAGGCATCCACGGTGAGAGTGGCGACACGTGCTGGGTTCAAAATGGAAGCCCCAAGGAAAGAGTGTGTAGATTCATCCACCACAGAAGATCCTTTCGACCGCTGAAGAGATGAGGACCGATGGTCCAGATCATCCAGAAGCTGATCCCATTGCACCTCAGGGACCACTGAGTGATCCTCATGTGGAGCCTGGCTAGGGAACGGTAAAAATGGAAGCTGCCATGAGACCTAACAGGCGAAGGACCTCCCAGGCCGGGATAGTCCCGCAAGAAGCCACCTTGGAGGCCTGATGGACCAGAGTCTCCACTCTGTCCGGAGGAAGGAAACCTCTGCACTGGACCGTGTTGAGGACCGCCCCAATAAACTGCAGTTTCTGGGTGGGGATAAGGGATGACTTGGGCACGCTGACAGTCATCCCGAGTCGATTGAACAGGTCCAGGGTAAAAGACGAGCCTCGTCAAAGAATCCCTGGATGGGGCCGCACAGAGCCAATCGTCAGGTAAGGGAACACCGCAATCCCCCTGTGGTGTAGAAATGCCGCAACCACCGCCAGGGCACTTGGTAAAACCCGAGGTGTCGAAGACAGCCCAAAGGGAAGCACTTGGAACTGGAAGTGCTCCCGGAAAGGGAAATGCAGGAACTGATGGTGGTTGGGAAAACAGGGATATGTAGGTAGGCATCCTGCATATCCAGGGCACAGAGCCAATGATTCGAAAGAGCGAAGAAGGCTCTGAGTGTCAGCATGCGAAACTTCTTGTACTCACATAGCGTTCAGCTGACTGAGATCTAGAATGGGTCGAAGTCCCCGGTCTTTTTGGAACCAGGAAAAATGGGGTAGAAGCCTTTTCCTGTTTGCCCTCAGGAACTCACTCGATTGCTTGGTTTAGCAAGAACAATTTACTTCCTCTTGAATGAGGACAGCCTGATCCCAGAGTATAAGGACTTCAATGGTGGATTTCAAGAGGAAGCTCCAGTAATTCTATGGTGTGACCTAAGGCCACTAGTTGCAGGACCCACTAGTCGGAGGTAATCACGCCACTCCTGCATGTGGAGCGTGAACCTCCACCCACCTGCTCTCGCCATGAGGCTGAGGAGGTAGAGTGGGCCGGAATCAAGAAGTGGTGGGACGCTCAGGGGACAACCCCTGAACATTGCAGATTCTTGAAGGCAGGAGGGTAACGGTACCGTGGCCTTCCGCTACCCTGCACGCCGCCTGAGTGGTTTTCTCTGCCTCCAGGTCCTCTTCCCGAAAGGGTTGCTGCTGTTGTTGATGAGCACCCGATCGGTACATAGACTGAACAGACCTAAGGGCAACCCCTTTGTCCTGTAGCTCTGTGATGATGTGCTGGTGTCACCTCTGAAAAGGACAGAGCCTCAGAACAGGGTGTCCTGAATCACCGACTGGACCTTGTTAGCGAGACCCGAAGGCAAAGCCAGGAGTGCCGCCTCAGGGCAACGCTTTGTCGCCGAGGCACGGGCCACGGAGTCGATGGAATCGTAGGTGGCCCATAAAGCATGCCTACAAGAGATCCTGGAGAGGTGGAGATCCTTGACGAGTTCCTCCTTGGGAGGTGAAGGATCCATAGACTGGACCTTCAACCCAACCTGGCCATGATCGCTTTTTGGTGGGACACCATGGGCCACGTAACTGAGGGAGTGGAGTGGCGCATGGCAGAAGAGTAGATTTTCTTGCCAAACTGGTCCATCTGCCTAGACTCCTTGTCTGGAGGAGTAGTGCTCAAGTGCTTGGGAGTAGCTGAGTGACCATGAGCCACTGAAGTGACTCCGCCTTTGGATGAGTCTTCAAAAGGAGCATCCTTAGGCGCCCAGTAAAGCCTGTTTGCTCGCTTGGGACAGCCGGAGAGTGAGGCATCTGCCAGACGATGATGGTGAAGTCTTGGTGGGGCCATCCACGGAGGAACTGGGATAGGAGACAGAGACTCTAAGTCAAGATGCTCCATGAGTCTCTGTCTCATTGGGTCCTGTTCCTCCGACTCCCAATCGAAACAGTCTCTAGGGCCTCATGAGATCTGACAAGGAAGGATCCTCAGGTGGCACTCGGTGAGGTCTCACCTCTCGCCCAGGTTCCTCCACAATTCCTCCTCTGAAGAGTCCTCCTCCCATCAGAACTGTCATCATTGGCCTCCTCAACTGGATGGCATTTGAAACGAGGAAGGAGACATCCTGTCGAGACTTTCAGAGGTGGACAGTCGGAATCGAACTGCTCGGGAAAGGGACCTAGAGGCTGTGGTTGTGGGAGCCTCGCCCAGGTCCAAAACCAACTCTGACCTCGCCCCTGCCACCAAGACTGTAAGAAGACTTGAAAACCAGCATAGCTAACTTCTGGTGATGTCACAGAACTGCAAGGAGCTTAGCAGTTAGAGCTCCCTATCCAGTCCACTAATCTAACCTCCTAAATCTTAAATATACAGCAGAAAAATGTCAAGAAACTCAGGAGGAACATATAGAAGGCTACAGAGGCAGAACTCGAACCCAGGGAAAGATGAGTGTGGATGATACCGATTGGCAGAGGATCCCCACAGCAGGTCTCTCTCCAGCGAGCTCCCACGCAGCTGGGTATGACACAGACGGAGAGTCGGAGCATCTATCTCAAGCTAGATTTGAAACCCTTCTAAATGAGATTCACGAATCCAGAATAGAGAACAAACAAGAATTTAAAGCTGTTAGAAAATAACTAACTACCCTCGAGACACGCATAGGAACAATCGAGGAGCGGGTCACGGAAATGAAGAGACAACTACTCAGCTTACTGAAATCATGCAGGCCCTGGTACAACAAACAGAAGAGCAGCAGTCAAAATGCCTGGATTTAGAGGGGCAATCCATCGAGATAATCTCTCGCCTGTATGGCCTCCCTGAAGGCATGGAAATCATTCCTATAGCTCCTTTCATAGAGAATCTATTAAAGGATATGCTAGATCTGCCAAACTCCTATTTCCATATAGAGAGAGCACACAGGTCCCTTACAGGCAAACCTACGAACCTTCAGCTCGCCCTCGCTTCTATCATTTTTAAATTAAGCTCATTCAGTGATAAAGAAGACATCCTGTGACGAGCCAGGGCAAAAAGAAATAAAGTACCTGACACACAGAATATTTTTGGACCACGATTACCCACAAGAAGTGCAGCAACAAAGGCTCTGGTATCTCCCAATCCTGAGGACTCTCCGTGAGAAGGCGATCCGTTTCATACCCCATACCCTGCTAGGTTGCGGATTTTTGGGAAGACGGAGGAAGATATAGTGTACAGTTGAAGAAGCGACAGAAGCCCTAAAAAGAAAATGCAAGTAGCAGAGAACCGGAATCAAAGTGAAGGGAAGAGCGGACAGATTTGGCAGCGCAACCTGAACAGGAAGAAGATGGGCTCCAAAATACTGCAACACGGGATGCTTCACGCAGATTACAGAATATACTTAGCAGAAAGAGAGACAAGGCAGATAAACCAACCTGAATTGCTGTAAACTGTCAAGCTGAAACCGCTAACAGCTAGTGACCATAGTGAAATCCCTTGATCTCTTCTACCACCAGTGGACTAGCAAGAGATAAGTTCTTTCTTAGCAACACGAATACTAGTCCGCACTGGGAAGCTGATTGGGGACTGAGTTGGTCGCCAGATGAGCTAGATGTTCAGATGTTTACAACAATAACTATATCCTTTACAAATATCGCTTTGACACTATGGATTAACACCAGAGGTTGGGCTTCTACAATGAGTTATGATCGCTTACTTGGACAATTGTCTTGAACTTGTTGGAAAACACTTGTCTCCTCCCCTTTATTTTGTCTTTTAATTTTGTTATAATCTTTTCAGTTACAGTCCAGGCAAAGTCAAAGTAATACCTAGTGTTGTTAGGATCAGCACTCTATAAGTTTATGGACCACGATTAACAGGCCCGGGGCGGAATTAAAATAATAGGGGAGGATAAAAGAATCAGGAAGCCCTAGAGAGTATGTGTGAATCAAAAAGCTTGGTGGTGAAATGTGTGATCTTTTGAGCTCCCAACTTACTACTAAAGGATTAGCCCTAATTAAAGGGGAGGGAATCTAAACTCAGGCATATGAGGAGGGGAGGACGCTGAATGGCAGTAAGAGACCTAACCACAAAACACCTTTACTTGCCAAGGGTGATTTAACCTATAATAAATTGAACCCAAAACATTCCCCTGTGCTCACTTCTCTATCGAATTTTAATACGATTTACCTTCATTACTACTCATCCTTAGTGAGACGAGCACTCAACACCTACAGGATATATTTGGCAAGGGCACCATAAGAATGAAAACAAATACAGATCACACAAATTAAATAACCTTGTGAAAGAGGCAGAATATAGATAACGATGTGGGAGGGGGACCGGGGGTTGTTAAAAAAAGGAAGGAAGGAGTGCAGTGAGTCAAACCCTGGTGAAAAGAATGTTGCCCTGTCTACCTTGGAGACCCTGAACTCGATTATACCTGGAAATATCATCCTTAAAGCTAAGCTAGTAATCTTTCTGTGCTCTGATCCAGATTGAACTTTGTTTTAAGTGTTACAAGGGTGAGTGGACTGGATATGAGGACCGATTTACCTGGTACAGCCCATCTTTTAGGTACCATTCGGTATCTGGCTTTCATTAAATTTCTTTTTCTTTTTGTATTCATCTCAGGAGCCCAATATCACCCCTGGCTCTGGAGGGGTCTTCCGGGAACGGAAGCTCTAGTAATCCTCCTCGTTCTTCCCTTAATAGAGATAGAAGAACACAGGGCTAATTTATTATATTAGCCCCCTTGGAAGCAACCAGTTATTGTTTACATAGTTGACACAGTTCTTGTTAAAGCCAAGTTGGCTCATTTAAAGAGTTATGTTCTTTTCGTGTCTTGGAAACAGACAAATGGAGATTCTATTATTATGCTGGATAGATTACGAGTAAGGGGAGGCCACTACGCCTATGGAACCAAAACTACGGACGGAGAGCAAACAAGGTAAATAGGGTAAAATATGAATAAGACACAACCTTATAACATAGGCACATACAATGTGCATGGAATTACTGAACCCCATTAAGAGGAGTAAAATCCTCCAGAGCACGAAAAGGGCAGGGGTTAACATTATTTTAATGCAGGAGACGCATGCTCTCCGGCTGAACATAAAAAATTTGAGCGGCTGGGTTTCTCCCACGTGGTGGCCTCTTCTTACAAGGGAGGGAGGAAAAGAGGAACAGCAGTAATGATTAGACAGGGTACCAGTTTGAAATAAAAGACGGGTAATAGATAAGGAGGGAAATATGCTATGGTAAAGGGATATTTGGATGGCCAAATAACTTTCAGTCCATATATATCCCCTACTGGATATGAAGTATATAGATCATTTTCACAAAATTAGTAGAAAGGTCAGAGGCAAACGATATGTGGTGGAGACCTCAACCTAAATATTGTAGAAGGGTCTCAAATCAGCAGATCCAAGGTTGAGGGAAGAAAATGACAAGTCAGGTTAGGAAATTCCTACAAGAACTAGGGCTACCAGGACGTATGGAAATACATATATGGCACAGTCCCCAGACATACCTTTATTTCCAAGCTCACGATACTTATTCATGTTTGGACTTTCTTGACCCCTAAGGAACAATTAGAGAGATACAAAATATCTGGTCTGGAGACTTTGTACTATCAGACCATGCCCGATTTTCTGCCAATTTCGACCACAGTTAACCAGGAAATCAACCTTTTGGAGATTGAACCTCTCCTTGATAAGGGACAAACAGGTCCAAGAGTCTATTGAAGACACGATTGCCAAGCCCTCAAGGAGAATGACACTGAAGATACTACAGTATCCATTCTCTGGGACACCATTAAAGCAATCATTAGGTGAAATTGATAAGCATCTCAGCAAACAAGAAGAAACTAAGGGAAGCACACTGCCATTCCCTAGAACAAAATAAAAGAATTAGAAGAATTACAAAGCATTAAAATGAACAAAACTAGAGTAAAGATTTACTCATTTTAAGGAGGGAACTCAATAAAATATTAGATTATACTATAGAACAAAACTAGTGTTCCTAAGACACAAGTATTATGACGGAGGTCCCTGATCGCTAAGAATAATAGCACGTCAGCTAAGAACACAAAGGATAAAATCTAACATTATGAAAATCAGACATCCGAAACAGGTAAAATACAAAATACTGTTAAAGGGATAGCAGAAACATTCTTCACTACTACTCATCACTCTATAAAGCACCAGTTACCCCTCAGATCAGGAAACTCAAGAATTCCTTTTGTCCTTAAACTTCCCTACTTTATCCAGAGAGCAGTGTCATCAACTGACCACCCCAATAACAATAAAAGAGATAGAAGTAGTAATAGGCAATCTAAAACAGGAAAATGCCCGGGTCGGACGGACTCCCAGGGAATTCTACAAGTCATTCTCCAAAACCCTAACCCCACTACTTAGCAGAGTATTTTCCCATGTCACTACAAAAGAAGGGGACATTCCTCATCATGGAATGAGGCCATAGTCTCAGTTATACCAAGCCGGGCAAGGACCTCACCCACTGTGCATCCTACAGACCCATATCCATACTGAATACAGACTATAATATTTTAACCTCTATTATGGCTAGGAGGCTAATTCAGTTCACCCCAAGTAAAATCCATATGGACCAGTGTGGGTTTATTCCAGGTCGTCAGGCCCAAGACAATGTAAGACTAACTATATACTTACTGGAACATACCCAATCTCAGAACATACCTACTCTCCTCCTTGGACTAGATGCAGAAAAAGCATTTGATATGGTCTCATGGAAATTTCGGAGGGGGTCCTGTCTGCTTTGGTTTCCTGATCAGTTCATAGAAACCCTATTTAAATTTTATAAAAACCTCTGGATATATCAGAGCAAACAGACATATATCGGAACGTTTTTCCTCCATAGGGGAACCAGACAGGGCTGCCCTCTATCCCCACTCCTTTTGCTTACTATATTGAACCCCTAGCACAATACCCAAGACAATCCCTAGAGATTGAAGGTATTAAGTTTTCAGCAACAGAGCATAAATTAGCACTTTTGCAGATGATCTTTTATTGTACCTAACCAACCCAGAATCCTCAATGCCTGCTGTCTTTCAGAAATACAAGACTTTTCTCACCTATCTGGATATTCCTCAATATCAGCAAAACTGAAGCCCTTTCGTAAAATATGAACCTACTCCCACACTGCTCCAGATATCCCATTAGATGGGATGGTTCCACCTTAAACATTTGGGAATACAGATCCCAAAGGACCTATCCTAATTGTATAAACAAAATTATATTCCCTAGTAGAAACCTTGCAGAATGACATGAGAAGATGGGATCTTCTCCCAAATTCGCTTTTACACTGCATCCATGTCTCTCAAGATGAATGCACTTCCCGCCTTCTATATTTTTTTCAGTGTGTGTGCCCTGTATCATTTCCCCCAAAGAACTTCTCTCATGGCAGAAAGCATTTAATGCCTTTCAATGGAACCATAGGAAACCCCCTCAACTTAAAAAAACTTTCTCACCCAAAAGCTATGGGAGGGATATCTCTCCTTCCCTTACTGATTACTGGATGGCAGCTCAGATGCGCCTGGCACTGTTCTGGGATATAAAACATATCAAGCAGCCTGAAACAAACAGATATGTCCAGAGGATATCCCTCTTTGCCAGTGGTCTTATTCTCCCCCATTACTAAGAACCCAGCAAGCTGTGCCAAAAGCTACTTGTACAATATTAGAGGGCTGGAAGAGGGGACCAAAAACAAACAAACACGACAACACTTTTGGAAATACCAGTGGTTTCTGGTGAATCCACAATTTGACTCCCCATACTAAAACCTGGTATGACACCCAAGTAACAAGGGGTCTGGTAGCCCCATGGCAGCTCATTAAAGAAAGTACGGTTATAACTTTTGAAGAGGGTCAAGAATGATATGCATGGAGTGAAAAGGATAGGCTTTATTTCTACCAAATTAGAGATTATGTGGTTAAACAAATCAGATTTAGGGAGAAAGGGTCTCAGATGTGGGAAGACCACATCCCATTTACTCAAATCTGGTCCTCATCGCAGGGTGAAAAAGCTATATTAATAATATATAAATTCTGATCCAACAGAATGCACACTCATGGATCCAGTTAAAGCTAGCTGGGAAAAGGAGTTTAACCATGTAATAAGCATTAAGGATTGGCCTAAAATATGGAAGAATACGTGGTCCACTACCTCCTCCCATCCTGGAGAAAGTTTGTATGGAGGTTAGAGTGAGTTTTTTCTGGTACCCACAACACTAGCCTGGAGAAGCCCAGGTACATCATCGGGCTGCTGGCGAGAGTGTGGGGAAAGCAGGGCTTCACACACAAACACATTTTTATGATTGCCCGAACATAAACACTTTTTGGTCCTCGATCTCACACCACATTATTAATATACTGGGCTATCAACACCACTCACTGGGGCCAACCTACTGTTAGGTATTCCACCTGATGGAGTAAAGATAAAGCTGTTCTATATCTATGGGTCATTCTGTTATGTGCAGCACAAGTCCATCACTAAAATGGCTCAAGAATACTCCATCTACAAAAGCTGAATGGAAATCAGTAATCCTTAATATATAACACAATGAGCAAATGTCTTATGCCCCACGAACAAGATGGAAACATACACTATGTATTGGACCAGATGGGTTTTAACTCAGAGCAGATTCAATAAGACAGGAGAGGGGAGCTACAAAGAAAGGAAACTTCAGTATTAACTAAGATAATATCCTTCCCTGATTATCTCTCAAAAGTGATGTGCCCCAATCAATTATCAGAAATTAAATTAAACAAGGAGTATATAAGTAGAATACCTCCTTCAACAACAGATTTAATTAACTGTATTTATTTAACTTATGTCTGTTCCTAACCCAAAGTTTGTTACAGTTTTACCTGTATGCATTTTAATTCTCTGTTTTAGTTTTTGATTAACTTTAAGATTTGTATATTAACATCAATAAACAAATAGCTATAGTTTCAGATAGCTATGAACTGTTAACTTTATGTGTAAATCGAAACTAAGGAATGTTATATCAGAATTGTATGTTAACTCATTACCTAATAAAGGAAGTATAAAAAAAAAAAAAAAAAAAAGAAATCCAGAATAGCCGGGGAGAGGTGGAGCTGGTTGAGGGGGGTGGAGGGGGAACAGCGACTGAGGGGATAATACCCATGCGGACCCATGTAATGGGTATGGGGATTATAACCTGGTAGAACTGTCCCATTGACTGCATCCAGGAGTGGAGCCCGGGTAGGATCCTCAAGATACCCGTGTGGGTAATGGGGACAGTAAGGGATGGTTATAAAACCCTCGTCAGCCCTGACATCGGGGAACCCACGCGACCTGCTGTTGTGTAAATCAGGTTAGGATCCGCGTTGGGACAGTCCACGCTAGGGGACCAACGTCGGCACCGCATCACCCGATCCGTGCTGGAAGGAGATCCGCGTCAGAGCAGCCGCGCCAGCACCGGACGAAGGGACTCAGACGAGGAGTCGGGTCCGCGCAGGGCCGGAGGAATGGGCTTCGACCACCAGTCCCGCATATGGACTGTCGAGGGACTGGCGACGTTGAGGTGCCGCAGCCCACCCCAGGCTGAGGAGGGGCTCAGAGAAGGGCCGTCCGCCAAGGAAGACCTCCTGACCCAAGCACCCGCTAGGGAGCGAGGGAAGAACCTTGAAATTGGCAGGTTTGCCAGCGCCCTTTGCCCTCGCCGGACGGTCGTGTGGTGAATGAGGACACGGGCGAGGGAAGAATAGGAGGGAGCGGGACTGTCTCCTTCCATCCCGCTGACGCCGGGTGAGGCGCCGTAGGGCTCCGCTAAGGGAACCGAGCCTGGTAGTCATCAGGGACAGCCGATTTAGCGGGTGTGGTCGGGGTAGGGACCCCAGCCGACTTAACGATCGATGTTGGGCGACTGCCCTTGGCCAGGGGAGTCGATTTAACGGCCGTCGGGCGGCCCTGAGGCATTTCACGTTGAGTAGCACGTGTCGCCGGAGGAACTGCCACCGACTTACCCACCTGGAAGTTTCTCCTTACCTTCTGGGTGCTTTGTCGGTGGCTGGGCCTTGCTGGTAGAGGGCCTGACGTCAGTCTACAGAGCAAGCCCACTCCCTAGCCTTCTCCTTATGCTTCTTAGGGAAGATTTTCAGATGAGTCCCTAAGCTTTCCATCTTCTTCTCAAGTGAAAGTAAATGGACCTTGAGAAGATGGGCCTCAAAGCCTGCTGTCTCCGCTTTTTGGTTGCCTGGTTGAAGGACTGACAGTCGGGGTAAGAGGAGATTGGATGGTATGGGCCTAGGCAGATGACGCACTTGGATGACCGTTTTATTGGGATCTGTGTGCCACACTTGGAGCACTTCCTCTTAGAGAAGACATGAAACAAACAAATTTTTGAGAGAGAAATAGTGAGTTTTGAAAACAGCATAAAAAACAACTTTCCGACGATCGCTGATGGAAGTCTGCGGAATGAGTGGCATGAGGCGACGGCGGAAAGAACTGAGGGCGGGCGTGGGGACTGCCTACTATATACCGTCATGCTGTCATCGGTCTCATGACGCCGGGTGGATGGTCCCCTCAATCAGGGATTGCTAGAAAAGTCTGCCGTGCCGCCTAACGCCAGGAGATGTCAGTCCTATTTGTGATGACCTACTGAAGGAACCTCTTGAAATAACAGCTGTTGTAACCTAGACTGGTGAGCAACCATGTCAGGCCTTGGACAAAGCAATCATTATGGCACTCATATGACACTGCAAATCATTTGCCCTAGACCTTATCTTACAAAATCCAGACTGATATTCATCATACAAATTATGCCTTGTTAAACAGTTAACTAATTGGTCAGCCAAGATTCTCTCCAAAATTTTACTCACAGTTGGAAGTAGTGATATAGGTCTGAAATTTGAAAGTGAACCAGGGCTGCAATCCTTAAATGTGGGTACAACCCTGGTGCACTTCAAGCCTGGGGACAAATACCACAAGTGATAGACCAGTTAGATAAATAGGCCAGGGGCAGGTTACATGTAATGTAGAACATTTCAGCATTGTGGAAGAAATTCTATCAGAACCACAGCTTGCACTGGTCTTGAGCCCGAAGTTTCTCCATAACCTCAGAGTAATCAATTTCTTTGAAAGAAAAGACATTGAATTACTTTTATTAGTATCTGGAATGTATGATGGATTTATCGTATCGACAAAAAGTTACCAGATTCACTGAAGAAAATGTTGAACCTATCTGCAACATTAAACTCTGATGCATATGTTTCTTTAAGGCCTAACTAAATAGTATGCTTATGTATAGCAGTACCATTTAAATCTTTGATTAAGGACCAAAACTTACATGGATTACCCTTGGCTTCAGAGGTTTCTGTTCTAAAGTAACTTCTTTTGGCTACCCAGATACCCATTACATATTTATTTCTAAGTTTCAGATATTTCTGCCATTCAGACACAGATCCTGACTGTCGAGCGGTATTCCATGCTTTATTTTTCTCCTTTTTAATTTTTGTAACAAGGAGAAGAACCACACTGTTAAATTAGCTTTCACCCTCTTTGATTTTACAGGCATGTGTCTGTCACAATCCTTTATCAGTTCATCCTGAAGTATTCCCAAGCTAGATCCAGATCCAGAATCAAGTTCAAACGTTCCCAATTTAACCCTCCAGGTCTACCATAAACTTAAAATAATCAAACATTTTTAATGATTGGAATGTTAGATATCTATCTGTTCCCTTTACTTTACTATTTCCCTTATACAATAAACCATGTTATGGTCACTAAACATATCTACAGTAACACCGCTTCAGTGTAAAGATGAGGGTGATTAGTTAAAATTACGTCAAGTAAAGAGGAATCTTTAGGATACTTTATATTGACTCGAGTGGGTTCATGAACTAGTCGGGATGATCCTAAGTCCAACGCCATTGTTTTAGATACTTAGATTTAAGGGGACACAACCAATCTCGATGTAAGGTCACCCAGGAGTAAAAATTCATGAGTTAAGACAAGAGGAGAAAAGCAGCAGAAATAGTTGAAAGTTGCTGCATAGGAAAATGTGGTAGTCTATATCCCCAGATATTAATAATGGTTTTCCACATGAAGTTTTACTTCTGCAGCCAAATATTCACAGCTATTAGGGCCCTACTCTAAAGAAAGATGATTTAAAGTAAATTTGTCTGAATGATACAAAGCTAATCCCTCCCCTTTTGTTTCTATCTGCTCTTACTACATTGTAACCTTTACAGTTATCACTGCATCATCAAATTGTGCACACAACCAAGTTTCTGTAAACAACATAAAATCTGGCTCATTATCTACCACAAAGACCCTAATCATATCCATTTTTGGAAAAATACTTCTCACATTGGCATAAAAAAATATACCCTTCTTGCTTTTAAAACAAATAGGCAGGGGCCTAGGATTTGGAGAAACACCACTGCTCAATAATAATAGTTTACCAGCAAGCTTGGTACTATGTACTAAGAAAGAAGCCTTTAAACGGGTTTTCACAAATTAATGTTGGAAGGTAGGACAATAAATTACCACCACCCCATACTGGAGCACATATGGGCCTATTCCTCTTACAGCTCCTTTTTACATGAGTGACATCAGTGACATAATAACCCCAATAAAATACAAATCCTGGAAGGTAAACATGGTACAAAATTAAATGAGATAATAAAAGATTTGTCACGTCACAAAACTTGACCCATGTTACCATTCTGATCCAGTCTTTAAATAATATGTCTTAGCCAGAGTTACTAAATCAGCACAACAGTAAGTCTGAAAAGTACCGGGCATTATCAAGAGTCAAGCAATGATGACTGCAGATTTTAAATAGTAATCAGTGCTTAGATTCAGGTCTACATAGAAACATAGACTTTGATGGCAGATAAGGACCGCTTGGCCCACCTAGTCTGCCCATTTCACCTAGAGGATAAGCTGCAGATCCTATTTTAACCAACAGCCTATTTCTTCCTGCCTTACACCAGGCCTTAATTGCACATCCCTTAGTGTACAGGTGCTATCAGCCTGCCATGATATAAAACTAAACACTACGGCAATGAGAATGATATAAAAACACCCACCCATTTTCACTAGAAAACCAGCTACCTGTTCAAGACTTCCATCCCTAAGCGCCTGCCAACATAGCTTAGTGGTTAGGCACAAAGCTGTGACCCAGGAGGTCTGGGTTTGAATCCTGAATTCCCTAAAATTCTTTTAACCTCAAATTTCACAAGAATGGGGATCCATGGTGGTGTGGTGTTGGAAAAGTAAATCTACACTAAGGGGTAAAGTGCAAGAAAAAAGCTAAGTATAACAAAGAAACTGGTCTCAGACCAGGTCTCAGGGGAACAATCTTCCTGGAGTGAGAAGATCACCAGCAGACCTCGTATAGTGGGGAACGGAAACCTAGGCCCCAACACTGTTAAAAGTTAAACAGAGACAACAAAAGATACAAAACAGAACAGCAACAAAGCTTGCAAGTTCTAAGATCTAAGGAGTGTTCCTTTGGTCCAAAGTCAAGTTGAAGACAGAGGAAAAAGAACTGAGGAGTATGAGGCCGCCAACAATAATATAGGCACCGACAATGAGCGTCCATCGTGTGGGCGGCCTCAGTTAGGCAAAAGTTTCAAGTGGTCCTGACATCAACAGTGTCCATGTTCTACAGGTGTGGCTTAATGGAGTGAGATATCCTCGAAGATCTCCCCATGCAAAGCAACCAGGTGACACAGGATGAGGACTCTAGTCTCCACAGGGTAGCCTACCAAACCAACAGCATACCTCAAGTCATGCCACCAGGGCCAGGAAATAGCTCACCAAAAACCTGCAGGGCAATCCCCAGGAGACCACACACACACGTGAAGAACTCATTAGTGAGCAGCGCAACAGAGGGCATGATGCAGCAAATGGGAAGCCCAGAGGAAAACTAACAAATTTGCACAAATTACATGAAAATCATGCATCAAAATAGCATACAAAAGCATGAGAATGATATAAGTTTGCAATCAAAGAATTGCAAACTGTGCAATAAAAATATTGCAGCAAGTGAGAAAGACATAATTTATGTGATGTTACTTCGTGAAAGAACAACACAGACTTACGTGAAAATAACACAAGTTAAGTGAGAAAAGACACAAACTGCATGTAAAGGTGCCAACTGCATGATGCTAAGAGTAAACAACGCAGGCTGCATAAGCATTCATGCAAGATGCATGAAAAAAGTGTGCTTCAGTTTCACGAGCATGATTCGACTCAGACTGAACCCCATTAGGGCAGATTGCCTGTATGCTAATGACATGCTTTACTATGAATTAAAGGCTCAGCAGACCTGAACTGAACAGTACGCCTCATGAACATTCATTGAGGGCTGGTTCTGTGTTCCTACCCTTAATTATCCTTGTTCACTACATATCCATGCATGACTGTCTTAACAGAGCTGCTCAATGTGCCTTTTTTTTTCCCCTTAAACAAGGCAGAAAACTCTTCACTGACCTACATCGTAGAGAATGACTACAGCATTCTCTGCTGAGGAGCTGTAATGATGGGGAAGTTAGAGGAGGGGAACAATCATGTCACATTACCTTAAGCGGCAGTGCAGGTTATGGTGAAATTTCTGAATTTTCATCTTTTATGCCATTATAGCTTGCTCTTTTCTCCTGTTTTTAACATGCCCTTTTCCTCATTTTGAGTATCGTTAACATTTTTTGATTTCAAATACCAAAAGGAGCATTCCTTTTAATCTAGCTAACTCCAGGTTATCATCAGTATTTTCAGCAGTTTCTGAACACCCACTGCTTAACATCACTTTTCTTTTGACTTAAGATACGTATGTACAGGAAGCAAATCTAACAAGATATTTAGCACGGAACTGTATAACCACGGACACAGTCAGGCCAGTAATAGACTGGCTCCTGCAGCAGAGTAGGCACTGGACAGACATGATGGACCAATGGTCTTTATCTGTCCATACTGTTTATGTTTCTACGTAGTACCACTGAAAAGTGTGTGTGTGTGTGTGTGTGTGGGGGTGGATCTCAATGGGCAACAAGCCTTCTTATGTCCTATATTTAGTATATAAGGTGAACTAGCATGCAAACTGTCACTGCTCACTCTCCTTACTGGACAATGTGTGTTCAAAAACAGCTGAAATAAAAAAATGGGCAAAATCATGACGGAGTTATGGCACAGAGCGTCAGTACATAACAAAACTGGTCATGCCTATGGGCGGAGTTAATGCACAGAGCATCAGTAGATAACTAAACTGGGCATGCCCATATGTAAAGCTGCTGTACAGAGCATCAAGAGATCATTTAAAATGATGTACTCACCGTAATGCTTGATCTTCCATAATATCTTCACCGTTTATTCTCACTTGTGGGTCTGTACTGGAAGCACCAGGGCCCGAGGAGCAAACTTTGCAGCCTACAGCTTACGGGATTGATGTCAGTGCTGGCACCGCCCATGAGGTGCCGACAGTAATAGGGTACTCAGCTGGTCCCCAGAGGAGATCAGCTATCCAACAAACTCCTTCACCAAGGTCCTCTGACATCTCAGCTGGGCGACCCTGTAGAGAAACCTAATCTTTCTCAGTACATATAGTACTGGAAGGGCCTCAAGGAACAGCCAAGAGACCTTATCTTGGGTGTCCCTGGTGCGATGCCGCATCCAAAAGTGGGGCCTTCCAACCCCATTTCAATGCATGGATTTCACGGCATTTTTCGGTGTTGTTTTTCTTATTGTACTGTTCTAGTGCAACGCTGAATCTTTCTTTTTTTTTTTTTGTTATTTTCCTCATGCATCATGTCTGGTTCTGAGGAGCGCAAGAAGAAGGCCTCAGAGCAGAGGAAGCAGCAGCATGATGGCCCCAATGTGTCGGTCCTCCAGTGGGGACATACGGTTGTCTGGGTCCAGCATGACGCCTGCTGGACCTTCCTCGATGCTAACCATGAAATGGATAGATGTGACTCTGCTTTTCCATGGACTGCTGCACCACGGTGCTGAGGGGTACAGCAACGAATAGACAGCGATGAACCGAGGAAGGAGTTGTGACACAGTAACACACGACAACTAGCACTCCCACTGTGTGCACTTCATGGTGGGAAAACAGAACTGAGGAATGTAGGGGCTGGCATCAGCAGATCAGCCAACTGAACCTTTGGATCCCAGGGAAAGTCCCAGACTGTTTGCAGTTCAGTCAGTATGAATTGGGAAGTAAGTGGTAACAGCTTGAGTGATTCAAGCAGCAGCCCCTGTATCATTCGCACAGGAGAACTGTAAAGGGCTGAGTTTTGGCCTGCCTGTCTGCCTGCCATCCCTGAGAGGCAAACTGAAGTTTATTCTGACTGAATCTGAATTGTGAGGATGATTTAGCAACTGTCCTCCATTGGGATCTCCACCGATGCCCTTCCATGGTTCACCAGCTACCTTGATAATCGGATCCAACATGTAAGGATTGCAGGATCTCTTCGATGAGAAACCGTCCGCTCCGGAGTCCCCCAAGGGTCTATTCTGGGCCCTACTCTTCTCCCTCTTCATCAACAATCTCCCCAGTGCCTGCCACCAAAAATATTACTATACGCAGACGATGCAGTCCTGTTTTCCAGCCACCATGACATTACAGTCCTTGAATCCCAGCTGCAGCTCGACTTCAGTTGCATCGAAGACTGGTTCAATTTCATAAACTTGTCCAGAACCACAGCAAGACTAAAGCCATGTTCTTCTGTAACCGACAGAGCAGGCACAACTCTTCGTCCCTCACCATCAAGAACCACGCTGGGAACCCACTCGAACATGTCAAGGAGTTTAAGTACCTTGGTATTACCCTGAATAGTACCCTCTCCTACATTCGGCTTATTGACACTGTTGCCAAGACCGCCAATATAACGGATTGGACTACTACACAAACACAAGCACTGTATGCTCATGATGTCTCTTAAACTAGCCATCTACAGCTCTGTCACCTCTATCATTGATCATTACGGCTCTGCCATCTATGGCTCTGCCTCAACAAGTGCCCTCCGTAGGATCTCAGTTGCTCTCAACAAAGCCTGTAGACTACTGATGGTGCAGCCCGACAAACTCACACTGTGACCTCTATGCACAGGCCAGCTGGACAACCTCACGCAGCAGAATACAATACCAGACCTGCTTACTTACCAAAGATTCTCCTTGGTCTCATGCCACCTGGTGTTAGCTCACTCCTTACTACCTACAGTGGCACTCAACAAACATGTGGTGCCCAATCTCTAACCTTCAGGTTCCCAGATGTCGTACCTCCATGGGTCAGCGGTCCTTTATCTATAGAGCAGCCAATGGTTCAATTCCTCAATAAAAGCACTTTCCTCTACTACACTTGGACCCTTCAAAGGAATCTCAAACTTTACCTCATCTCTACCACTCAATGTGACTGCTTCTCTGAACAGAGATCTCTAAACACCTCCCAGCTCACTCACTCATGTCTCACAGCCTGCCTTTCCCAATCTCATTCCCTCTGGCACTGGGCCTTCCTTGTGACTCCTTTCCTGTTTCACATCTCCACTGGTACAAGACATTTTCCACCACCATCGGACAGTGCCCATTAGCCTACCAACTTCTCTCCCGGTCGCATGCCTGCAATACTAACTGCCTATGGTGCCCTCTATCTCTTATTGTTACGCAGCCAGCTGCCTACTCAAGCTGCTCGTTTCTGAATATTATCTCAAAGTATGTTATAACTGAGTATCTTTATTTTTTGTTTTAGTTGTTTTGGTTGTTTATCGTACATTCTTTTACTACCTCTGTATGTATGTTGACCTCATCCTTTGACGTGGAACCTTTGTAAGCAGTAGTTTCTGCTCAAAGGTATTTGTAATCCGAGAATTTAATAAATAAAAATTTAATCCATAGAGCTGTGACCAGGCTTTAACCTGAAGAAGACCAAAGATTTGCTGAATGCAATTGGCCTGTCAGGATTTCCAGCAACCTTTGAACTCCGGTTTGTGCACAGACTCTGTAATTACGACCAGATAGCAATCTGCCTGGTACAGTAGAATTTCTTACATGTAAATGTGCTGTGTGTTGTTAGTGGGTCATGATTTGTTTCCCCACTGTGTGCTGAACTGTGTTCTGCTTGCTGGAGGCTGCATCCAGCTCCCATGGACTGAATCTGTATTCATCTCCATTGGGCCTGGGCTTTGCCACACTGGCCCAGCCAGACTACCGCTGCACAGAAAAAGCCATCGATGAGAGACCTGCCTGGGAATCAGCCCCTGCTCACACTTTGAACAGGAACGATGCCTCAGTGATTCATGTGGGCCCTGCTTCTCCTGGCACTCCAGTTCAACAACCTGCTGTCTCAATTTCGTCCTGCCTGTGTCCTGTATTGGGTATCGTGAGTAAACATCAGGGTAGCTCCCTGCAACAATAACTAAATCTAAAGTGTTGTCATCTGATTCTTCGTTGTCTTTTCTGTCACGAACTGAGCCCGGCTCTGGATTACAAATAGTGTGTGTTGTGCATGTTGCTTTCTTCCATCAAAGGGCCCCAACCAGCTGCAGGACGGCCCACCTGGGCAATGTTCCTGGCTAGCCCACTTGCCTTCCTACCTGGGTACCCAGAGTGTGTGACTGTGTAGGGACTCTGAAGTGCATGCATAACTGTCTAATTGATATAGCCTTTAAGCAAATCAACCCGATTACACCCTCCCTTGTTTAAGTCTCCTGAATAAATCAGATCTAACTCTTTTTGCATTTAACCTGACTGAGGTTCCAGTTTGTGCCAAGAGTACTGTATTGTTGCTATTTGCTGTGCATAACCTTGTTTTACTGGGGTCCCCAGGGTTGCGCTAGAGAATCCAGCCCTGGTGGTAAGTGCAAACAGTGTGGATAATTGCATGGTGAATAAGGGTCATTGTGAAAGTGATTATTGCATATTGTTCAGGCCACTAGAAGGAAAGAGAGGGGTTACAGTGTCCCGGAGGGCTGTGCCCAGGTTAGCTTGACCACTAACAACCTGACCTCCGGGTGGAGGTACCGTTTCAGTACCCAGGCCCTTAACCTGCTACTAGCCAAGCAGGAAGGGTAGTAGCCCTTGTGATAGCGCTACCTAGGGGTTACATCTTGGAGGCTCACTGCTTGGATTTTGTGTCTTCTAGTGGCTGAAATTACAAATTATTGTCAAACATAAATGGTTACCCAACAGAAGTGGCAGTGCACCAGTTGGTGGGTGGTGTACAGGGCAAGAGATTGACCCCAATAATGCTTTGCTAATACTGGATATACCTATGGGCATTAGTAAGGACACTGTTGAAGGGCACTTTCTAAAGATGAATGTTTGAAAAAGCTGTAGTGGTGGGTTGACAGGCTGATTTAACTGCCCAAACTCTCATGGCCTTGGTGGAGTCTAGCAACCCCTGGACAGTTCAAAGGTGCCCAGACTATCATTCCAGAAGGGTTCCCAGCCGCCTGGAGGTGATAACCAAAGATAGCAAGGATCCCTTAGAGGATGAGCCCCCACCGTTATCTGAGTCTTTTGAGAAGTTTGCCAGTTGTTACTGGAGGAGGGCAAAACTGTAAGAAAAAAATTATTCTTGTCACATGGGAGTGTCACCTCCCCCACTGTCCACACCCACCCCAGTACCTGTTCTTTCACCAACTTCTGTACCTGCCTCTGAGCCAGCAAGTAGTCATGGTCCTTACCGCAAGCTCAAGGTATTCCTCTGGCATCCGCCCTACTCCTAATGGGGAAGTCGACCTGGAGACCTGGATAGACTCTGCTGCTCTTAAGGTACAAGACTGGCAAGGCTCAGAGGCCAAAAACAGGGCCGCCTGTGGGAAAGCCTCCAGGGACCCCCTATGTACTTTTTCGCTTCCTGAGGTCCTCTGACCCTGACGCTAAAGCCCAAGAGTACATAGTCGCCTCTTGAAAATGTGTTTGGGGCACCACTAGTGTTGAGGCCTTGAAATGGAAACTTAAAGATATTATAAGTGTATACATAGGTTTATTTATATATGATATGGGTAAGGGCCTTGATTCAGTCATCACTAAATTTGCAGATGATACAAAAGTAGGTAGGGAAGTTTCATCCTTATTAAAGTACAAACTATTAAGTGATAGCCTTAAGAAAACTGAACAATTGGGGAGAGTAACAACATGAAATTTAATGAAACCAAATGTGGAGCAATACACTTTGGCAAATAAAAATCCTAAATACCATTATTGCCTTAATGGAAAAATGATAAAACATAGTAAATGTGAAAAAGACCTGGGAGTATGGATAAACTCAGTTATCATCAGGTTCACATACAATCAAGACTGTAGGAAAATCCTACAGTATTACCCGTTCCATTAAGAAAGCTTTTATTTTCAGGAACAAAGCTGTAATGAGGAAACTATATAAGACCTATGTTTTATCAAGACCTGGATTACGGATCCCCAATTTGAGCCCTTATCTTAAAAAGGATATTAACCAGATTGAAGAGAGTCCAAAGAAGAATGACTAAATCCATTAAAGGATTAAAACTATGGATTATGGTGAAAGATTGGAGAGTCTAAATCTCTCTCTCTGGAGACCAGAAGAATTAGGGTGATCTGCTATTAATGTATCAAATTATGAAAGACCAGATATTAATGAAACAATGTAACATAAAAAGACTTAAAAAAAAAAACTTAAGATCACATGATAAGCAAATTGTCATTTATAGAGTACATACTGTTAGACACCAAAACTTCTATAATACTAACTTCAAAACTATGGAATAATCTACCTGGGAATATAGTGGAGGCACCAACAATAGATATCTTTAAAAAAAGGTTAGATGAATACTTAATATGTAAAAACCTTAACTGATAAACCCACTATGAGTGGGAGACAATTTAATGGGTTTCTCGCCTACTTTGTCTACTTGCACCAAGTTAAAACCAAGTTAAAGACAGCAGCCGAGGAATTGTTGTCTGCCTACATGGATCGATTAAAGGAATCCTACAAACCATTTTTCAGAAAGGAGGCTGGGCCTCTAGTGAAGTGGACCGTTAAGACTGGATCATAAACTCTGCTCTGCCCGGCACTCCAGCTGGGTGTTGCTCAAATTGCAACTGCATCAAAGAAATCTTGTCCCTTGCCCTTCCATGTGTTGATGAAGGAGGAACAGGAAGTTGAGGAGGAAGAAGGCTTTTCGGAGCCTTGCACAGTCATAACTGCAGCAGCCTCTGCTCCATGCCTTGCCGTCGATCGCTGATGGCCTGGAATAACCGCAATCACATGACGGAATCCAAGAACTAAATGTCAGCCCCAGTGGGCCCAGCCAGAGGGACTGCTATGGATGCTCTGCCATAGGATGAACTCTGAGGGAGTTCAGAGAAACAAAAACAGCCTCTTTATAGAGGCCGCCCTCGCAATCAGGCCATGATCCTTATCCGACTGCATCTGCTATGGGGGTGGGAGTACACACCCAGGCATCTCCTGCTGACAGCAGTTCAAAAATTGATGTCTTAACTATGGAAGTGAGAGAACTGACGAGATGTCTCCAAATGCTCGCCACACTGCAGACAGAGGTGGAACCAAGGTTTTCTCTTGGTAGTACCCGCCTCAGCTCCCATTGTGATGTCTCAGCCACAGCAGACCCCAGAAAGCATATTTTGCCATAATTGTGGGAAGGATGGGCACATGAAGAGAGAGAATGCCGGTCCCCAAAAGACCTAGATAAAGTTGTATACAGACTTCAAGGGGAGCTTGGCCAAGGAGCGCCAGAAATGACCGTAGTGCAGGACTGACAAATCCTAACTCAGATTTCTTTGTGGCTAAATCATCTGTCCAGGCCTCTGCTACTGCCTCTCCAGACTGGTCCAGAATAGTGGGCCCTTCGATGGAGACTTCTGAGACTGTCAAGGTATCCATGCTTGGGCTGTGCTCGATAATGGGTTGCAAGTGACCACTGTATTCCAGGACTGGTATGACAAACACTTATCTGATGTGCCACTGCAATCTCTGGAAGGTTTGCATGTGTGGGGCCTGAGCGACAAGTCTTATCCCTACCTAGGATACGTCTGGCTCTGGTTGTCTTTCCCTGCGTCTTTAACTGGTGTAGATGACCAAGTAGAGACACTAGCTCGGTGTGCCCTCCTATGGGATTGTATGATGGGATTCCCTTGCTCACTGGAACCAACACACACATGTTTGGAAGACTAGTGCAGTTGTATTATGAAAACAAGGAAAGCGGACTGGGTGGGCACTGATAATCCCAGCCCTGATAAAGATAGCCTATGATCTGCAAACACGGACTACTGAAGCAGACGAAGATGAGCTGGTGGGGACAGTGTGGAAGAAAGATCCTGATTCTCTGGTACTCCCTCTCAATGCTCAGTACACCATTCAGGCAGAGGTTCGCATTAGAAAGGAAGTGAAAAATAAAAATCTTAATGTTGGATGCATCGGATGGTGGAAAGCTACCAGAGGGATTATTGGTTAAACCCAGCATTTGCCTGCCCGTGCCCATGACAATGCATGACGAGTGATGGTCCAGATTCAGAATGTGTCAGACTAGGAGGTCCAGTTGAACAGAGGGTGCACCTAGCTACAGTACAATGTGCAGACACTGCTGTATTACCCAGCAACAAATACTCTGGTGAAAAGGAAAGAGTGACCCTGGACTTGCTCTGACTTTGGTGATTCCTTGCCAGCTGAATAGAAGACTAGAATTAACAAGAAACTTCGCCCAGAGAGACCAAGTGTTTTCATTAAAGAATGGGACATGGGGTGTGTCCAGGGTGGAGAGCATCATATACACCTGAATGATGACCGGCCATTTGAGAGAGATCCTGACGCTCACCCAGCGGACAAAGACGATGTTATGAGGCACCTGCAGAAATGCTTGCTGCTGGCGTTATACAAGAATCAAGGAGCCCATATGCCTCTCCCATTGTGGCTGTGCATAAGAAGAATGGGTCCATGAGGATGTGTGTTGATTATCGAACCCTGAACTGGCAGACCATCTCGATCAGTACACCATGCCCCGTATACAAGATGCCCTGGATTGTCTGAAAAGGAGCAAATGGTTCTCGGTATTGGATCTTCACAGCAGATATTACCAGATTCTGATTGCCCCAGAGGACCATGGGAAAAGCGGCCTTCATCTGTCCTTTGGGGTTCTATGAATTCCTGAGAATGCCATAGGGATTTGGGCGCCCAGCCACCTTTCAGCGACTGATGGAATGTGCGATGGGAGATATGAACTTGCTGGAATGTCTAGTGCACGTAGATGATGTCATTGTGTTCGACGCACATTAGAGGAGCATGAATCCGACTGTTTAAAGTGCTGGACCAATTGGAAGACTTCGCCTCAAGCTGTCCATCGACAAGTGCCAGTTTTTCAAACCTCCATGAAGTATGTGGGCACAGTATCTGCAGAAGGAATAGAGACCAATCCCAGTAAGGTTGAGTCACTGACTACTTGGCCCCAGCCCATAACTTAAAAAACTACAATGTTTTCTGGGGTTCTGTGGCTACTACCACAGGTTCATAAAAGACTATTCAAGGTGATTCGCCCCTCCTGAATCTTACCCAGGGTTACCCCCAACCGTAAATACAAGAAAGGGTGTGTCAAAGAACCAAAGAAAGTGTACTTCCGCATAAGTGAACCTTTTAGGCCCGCTGGACACCCAAATGTGAAGCAGCCTTCCACAAGTCATATACCAGCTCACCGACGCCCATCCTCGACTGTGCTGACCCTACCAAGCCCTATGTGCTGCATACGGACACTAGTCTGCAGAGCCTAGGAGCTGTGCTGTATCAAGACCATGAGGATGGTTTGACACAGGTCGCTTTCACCAGCAGGAGTTTGACCCCATCAGAGTGAAACTATCCTGTGCACAAGCTGGAGTTCCTTGCCCTAAAATGGGCTATCGTTGATCAGTTTTATGAGTACCTCTATGGGCAAAGATATTGGTGAAGACTGACAATAACCCGTTGACCTATGTACAGACTTCAGCTACGTTAGACACCACTGGGCACCGTGACTCTGCCTTATCAACCTATGATTATGCTGTCGAATACAGACCGGACTGAACCATATTGATGCTGACTCTCTGTCACAAAGGTCCACTTCCAAGAGTGATTGGGTTAGGCTGTTAGAACCTGACATCCGAGCACTGTGCCAAAGTTTGACAGAGATAAACAGATGTCTGCAGACACAGTGGACTGTCTAGTAGATTGCTTGGGCCCTCCTGATACCTGCATACCAGCTGCCTATTGCCATTTCTCTGCTCTAGATTTTAGTGCACTACCTCAGCTGACAATGACAGTATTCAGTGGGCTCAATCCCAAGATCCTATGATTCAACCCGCGACTTAAATGCCCTGCATGCGGGAAAGATGTGTCTAAGTTATGCTCCTCTGACTTCTAACTGCCCGATTGCTTAAAGAAGGCCCCAGGTTGAAGTTGATCAATCAGTTGTTATACAGAGACAGTGGATCATAGTGGTCAAGTAGACAAGCAACAATTGGTCCTGCCTATGACCTTTAAACACTTGATACTGAGGTCCCTCCACAATCACATGGGCACCTAGGTATTGACAGGACTCTTGACCTGGTACGATCTTGATTCTACTGGCCCAAGATGGGGGCTGATGTTGAGCACCATATAAAGACCTGTAGTCGTTTCCTCCAAAGAAAAGCCCCACCTCAGAGGGCTGCCCCTTGTCAATATCACTACTAGTGCCCCATGGAACTGGCCTGTACAGATTTTGTGTGTTTAGAACTTGATCAATGGAATATAGTCAATGTGTTAGTGGTTACGGATCATTTCACATAGTATGCACAAGCTTTTCCAACTAAAGATCAAAAAGCCTCTACTGTGGCCAAGGTGCTAGTGGAAATATTTGTTATCCACTATGGTGCCCCCCAGCGGATCCACTCTGACCAAGGAAGAGACTTTGAAAGTAGGCTAATCAAAGAAATGCTCTCCTGTGGGGGTGCAGAAGTCAGAACCACCCTCATCACCCGTAGGAGGACCCTCAACCAGAACGTTTTAACTGCACTTTCTAGACATGCTGGGCACCTCCATCCAAAAGACAAGCATAAGTGGAGCCAGCAGATTAGCACCTTGGTACACGCATACAAATGCACCAAATATGATGCTACTGGGTTCCCCTACCGCCTCATGTTCAGGAGGGAGGCCCGACTGCCAGTTGATATCTGCTTTGGGGTCTCTCAAGATGGGGTCCGAGCCGAAAACTACCTGCAGTATGTACAGAAACTGAAGGCTCAATTGAACCAAGCATGTCAACTGGCCCAAACAATGGCCACCAAGAGAATTCTCACCAACAAAGAGACGATGATAAGAAAGTAAAGGCTCAAGAGCTACAGTCTGAAGACCGTGTGTTGTTACACAATTTGGGACTACATGGCAAGCAAAAAATTGCTGATAGGTGGCACCATTTTCCTCATGTAGTAGTTGGAAAGTTGGATGATCTACCAATGTACAAGGTATGCCCAGAGAATAACTCCAAAGCTGTCAAGACCATGCACCATAACCACTTACTGTCTATCGGCCAGTTATTATTGAAGCTGAGCCAGCAGATGTTGCCTTCCCTGGGCCAGTGACCGTGCTGCTGCAAAAAAGAGATCAGAGTCAACTCCACTCAGTAGTTAAAGATTTAACGCTTACCCCGTAGCAGGCCCAGAATGATAGTGACTGTCAGTCCACCTCTGATGAAAGTGACTATGGTAATGCCTATTATCCCTCCTATGAGTCAATTGTTTATTGGAAATCCTATGCAGAATCATGGGGATGAAGCTGGGCCTTCTGGACTGCCTAACCCCCAGTTTTGCCCTTGGAGCAAATGCTCCTGAAAGTGAAGTGAAGTATCACGTCCTGAGGCTGCGGATTCCTGTGTTTTGTGTTTACTGGAACTGTGTGACTTGCCGAAGAAGGGGCTGATGGTCTGAGCCTCTCTGGTGACACACCAGTACTTGAACAACAATATGAGGTGCTGACAGCCCCCATCAGTGCCACGAAGCCTAATTGTGCCAGAACCTTCTCTAAATGAGCCATGTGTTTGGAGACAGAGCCTACAGAGCAAGAAGCTGACAGTGCTCCCAGTTTGGACATTCCCATCCATCCAGAGGAACCCTTCACAACTGACAAAAGCTCCAGAGTTAGTGCTAAAAGTACAGAGACTATGGCTGATCCCAGAAAGACTGGCCAAGCTGTCAAGCCAGTATTGCCCTTCAGTTATGATTCTCCCAGGAGGCCAGTGGATTTGTTCTTCAATGTGGTTCACAAAAGTGTTTATATTTCTCAGAGCTCACTACCCAACTGAGCTTAATGGCCAATTCAGGTTGATTGTTCTTCCTTCTCAGTATAGTGCCCTGTCCCATCCAGCCCCAAGTTAGCTGATAGGAAGGGCCCACCTACATTGTTTAATGTACAGGAAGTTATAAAATGAATCAGTATTGTGATGTTACAAGTATGTTAATCATAGTGGAATCAGTATCACATGTATGAAACGTGTATAAGCATTGTCATTATGGATATAGTATTGTGAAGTGAAGTGAATATGTATAGTAAGTAATAAGTTTATGTTAACTGATGCAGGATGGTACAGACTTGACGCTGACGCCAAGTTTTCTCCAGACAGGAAGGGTGTAACCCCTCTACAAATGTGGGTCCTGAAAAGTCTTCCTTGAGCTTGCTTAAATGCTCATTGCCAGGCTGGTGTCCTGCATTTTAACAGTTTGAATGTACTGCCAGAGAGTGCTCACGTAGCCTCTGTGCACTGTCTCTTTAAGAGCTGCCTGGACTGCAGTCATAATTAATCTGAAAAGGAGCTCTGTATGAAGATGTACTTGTTTGTTGATCATTTGCTAGAGTAGTAGTAATAATATTGCAGTTTGTTCTAACTCATGCTTCTTTGCAGCATGGACAGTTCTGTTTGTTTCCATCACCTTGGTCCTGGACTGCTGAAAAGGGCCAATCAGTACCTTTGGGACTCTAAATGGAGCCTGTCCCCAGGGGCTTTGTGGGAGCAAAATTCTGTAGGAATTGTAGCTTTTGCATTTGGGCCAAGACAGACCTGGAGGGGAGCCCTTCTGTGACTGACAGACAGATCAGCCAACTGAGCCTTTTGGATCCCGGGAAAGTCCCAGACTGTTTGTAGTTCAGTCAGTCTGAACTGGGAAGTGAAAGTGGTAACAGCTTGAGTGATTCAAGCAGCAGCCCCTGTGTCATTACACAGAAGAACTGTGAAAGGGCTGAGTTTTGGCCCACCTGTCTGCCTGCTGTCCCTGAGAGTGATGTTTATTCGGACTGAATCAATTGTGAGGATGATTTAAGCCACAGAACTGTGACCAGGTTTTAACCTGAAGAAGACCAAGATTTGCTGAATGCAATCGGCCTGTCGGATCAGGCCACCTTTGAACTCCCGGTTTGTGCAGAGACTCTGTAATTGCGAATCGATAGCAACTGCCTGGTACAGTAGAATTTCTTACATGTAAATGTGCTGTGTGCTGTTAGTGGGTCGTGATTTGTTCCCCACTGTGTGCTGAACTGTGTTCTGCTTGCTGGAGGCTGCATCCAGCTCCTCGGACTAAATCGTGATTCATCTCCATTGGGCCTGAGCTTTGCCACACTGGCCCAGCCAGACTACCTGCTGCACAGAGAAAACCATCGTTGAGAGACCTGCCTGGGGATCAGTCCCTGCTCACGCTTTGAACAGGAACACGCCAGTGATTCGTGGGCCCTGCTTCTCCTGGCACTCCAGTTCAACAATCTACTGTTTCAGTTTCATCTTGCCTGTGTTCTGTATTGGGTATCATGAGTAAACATCAGGGGTAGCTCCCTGCAACAACAGCTAAATTTAAAGTGTTGTCATCTGATTGCTTTATTGTCTTTTCTGTCACAATTGAGCCCCTCCGGCTCCGCATTACAAATAGTGTGTGTTGTGCATGTTGCTTTCTTCCATCACAGGGCCCCAACCAGCTGCAAGATGGCCTCACCCGGCAACGTTCCTGGCTAGCCCACCGCCTTCCTACCTGGGTACCCAGAGTGTGTGACTGTGTAGGTATTCTGAAGTGCATGCATAACTGTCTGATTGATATAACGCTTAAGCAAATCAACCTGATTACGCCTCCTCCCTTGTTTAAGTCTCCTGAATACATTAGATCTAACTCCTTTGCATTTAACCTGACTTGGTTCCAGTTTGTGCCAAGAGTACTGTACTGTTGCTATTTGCTGTGCATAATCTTGTTTTACAGGGATCCCCAGGGTCGAGCTAGAGGAACCAGCCCTGTGGTAGGTGCAAACAGTGTGGATGACTGCATGGTGAATAAGGGTCATTGTGAAAGAGATTATTGTATATTGTTCAGGCCACTAGAAGGAAAGAGGGGTTACAGTGTCCTGGAGGCTGTGCCGAGGTTGCTTGACCACTAACAGCCCTGACCTACGGGTGGGAGGCACCCGTTTCAGTACCCAGGCCCCTTAACATCTGGTAGCCAAGCAGGCAGGGGTAGTAGGCCCTGTGATAGTGCCACCTAGGGTTACACTTGGAAGATTTAAGCAGGCCCATAGGCAAAGCTACTAAACAGAACATCAGTAGATAAGTAAACTGGGGATTTTCATAGGCAGAGCTACTAACAGAGCAGCAGGAGATAACTAAACTACAAAACACAAGTTTTTTTTCATGATATGTCTTTTGTCTCTGTGCAGTGATACTGTGTTTCGGTGATAAAGCTACCAATCCCAGCTATCCCTTTGGGTGTACCCCACGGGAGTGTTACTGACTCCTAAACTAGGCATGTCCATAAGCAGAGTTCCCTGAACCATGGTCCCTCTGATACAAACTGCTACTGATAGGTTTCTATCGGTGAAATTGTGTTTTTTATTCCAAAAAGGTCAGTGTATCAATGTGTGACACAAGTATCCAATCATATTCCTCAGACACAGAATAAACAAGAATTATGCACTGTACCTAACTCCCTCCCAAATCACAATCATATAAACTTTCAGATTTAGGCATGCCCTCTGTGGAACTTATTGCGGCACAACACTGCACTCTGGAGAAGCCTTGTTACAGATGCAAATGAAGTCAGTTTGCCTGCAACAGCCCCAGTTGGTCCCTCTTAGAGTCTCAAAACCATTAAGTGAAGCAGTTTGTGTTTTTGTTGTCAGTAGAAAAGCTCTACTTTTGGAAGCAGCCAGCTCAATACCACCGCACAGCCTAGTATCCAAGGCAGCCTCTATTTTGCTGGACTATATTACAGCTATTACCCACCCTTTCTTCCTACAGCTCAGTGTAATACTGCTGGGTTTCAAATATCTGGGAACATACTGTGGATTTTGTTACAATTTGATCAGCCCTGTTCTGCCAGCTGGGGACATGGAGTCACATGTCTGTGTGTGTTGGGGGAGACATATAGATGATGCATTCAGCTACCTGTGTGTTGGGGGTAACCATAGAGTAGCACTGGCTGGAAATTAAGCCTCTCACCCAACTCTACCAGCTGGAGGTAAAGGAACAACTGCGATAGCTAAATAAACTGGTCTGGGGCATATGGAAGTCTTGTCCAAGATGTAAAAACAGAAGGTATTCATTCTCAGCACATGCTGTGCCAAACCCTCACTCACCCATGCATATATTCACACACTTACTTGTGTACACACACACTGACACACTCAGCCAAACAGTGTTGAGACCGTGGCTCGGTTTTCAAAGGATGATGCAGGGATTGCGTCAAGCCCTGCGTCAAAACCGGTTTTAGGCGCAGCTGTGCCTAACTCTTTTGACACAACTGCACCCAATTTTAGTACATTTGGCGCGCTGCTAGACACTCTCCCTCATTTCACGGCAGCTTGTGCCCCATAAAAAGGGTCCCCAAATGGTGCAAATCAGACCAGGCAAAAGTTGATCTAACTTGCAGCATTTGGTGCTTGGGATTGAAAATTCGATCGCTGGTCGGAGAATGCCACAAGCCCCATGTGCCAAATGACTAGCACACCAGGGATTGGACATTCTTGGGGCTTTGAAATCAAGCCCCTAGAGTTCAAAATGGGTTCTCACCACTGTAAGATCAAACAGGCCAGCCTAGACAAATTGTCACAGAAGGCAAATGCCCACATTACTACTTACACACATGTTAAATATGTGAGAGTGACGGTGAGTGTTGTTACAAGCTCACTATCCCACTGGAAAGTACTAGGCTCAAAATCATTCTGAGCCACAGTACACTGATGAGCAGAACAAAATGTTGTGCAGAAGCACTTAGACCAGCAGGAAAAATGACTGAGAAAACGAGAGTACACCAGTCTAGTTCAGCGGTCAGCGGCCAGGAAAGAAGTGACTGTTTAACACACTCATGGCAATAAAAGGAGAGATTGCTGTACACGTCCTTCACTCTGTGTTCTTTTTTTCGTACAGTCCCAAGTTGTTTAACCCTTGCTTACTAGTCAGTCGAGAAACACATACAGACTCTCAAAGGATACAATAAGAATTGTTAAAACAGCTAAAAGGGCACAGCAGAGAAGCAGTTATGCTTCTCCCCCCCATAACCTGGGTTCGGGAATGGACATGGGTCGCTTGGTGGGCCAGCCAGGTGAGGGAGGATCGAGATGCCTGATGGCAGCTCTCCTTCCTCAGGGAGAGGAGCACTAGGTCCCACTGCAGGGACTGCCACCTGGTGGAGGCTGGGCACCAGCACAATGGGAGTGCATGAGGGCAGGGCTGTAACATGACGGTGCTTGCCACACGCTGGCCCAAAGCTACAGCGCAGAGGATGAAATCAAGGATAAAGATGCTGTGCTGCCCATGTATCAGCACCCCTGCAGGCTCTCCCATGACCAACAACACGGGCCACCCATCCATCAGGGTTCTAAGCAAACGGTGGATAACTGGTAAGTCCATAAGAAGGTTGGTGATGGGGCTGAGGTGATGCCGTTGGGCAGACCTGGAGGGAAGAAAAACTACTGACCAAATAACAGCTAAGGAAGGGCCATTAAATGGTATGGGGTAGCACTCCAACACTAGTGACCAACATTTAGGTATGATCACAGGATGCTGGTACCTGGATGGCCAGGACTCAGGAGTGCAGCTAGCAGCATGTCCTCGACAGAGGGACAGATGCACTACATTCTACAGCCACAGCAATCTCTGTGAAGGGCCAATTAAGTTCACCTCCTTAAGTAGAGGCATCTGTGGCCAGTAAGGACTGTTCCGGCAGCCATGACATAACATGGGTAGATGGTGGTACACAGTTACAAATTGTGCTGTACTCATCACTGGAGATAACCAGACAGAGACTCAGTCCTGAGCTGCAAAAACTCAGATTTATGCCATAAATACAAAAAGTGCGCAGGCACAGCCAGTCTCAGACAATAGCATACAGCAGCCCTTAACATTTCGCTCAGAAGAGCTTTGTCAAGTTAGTGGTGATTTCTGCTGGTAACCCTCTTAAATACCATACATAATGTGTCGTGTTAAAATTTGAAGAGACAGCAGAAAAACACATATTACAGACGGATCCAATTGGCATGCAAATGGTACACCAATATCCAAAATGTAAATTAATTTTAAAAATCTAAGGTTTCTTAGCAGCCTGTCGTTATTGCACTAACAGAGTGATTAGACCCTGAACTTGTGGAAAATGAATCCTACAATGATAAAATAAGTTAAAAAAAAACACTAAAAAAATTGAGCTGATGGGAAGATTTATAGCAAACAGATGGCGCTGATCACATGTGGGACAGAAACTTCTGGGTCCTCAGGCTGACAATGGCAAGTCACACTGTGGCCATGTGTATCAGCCCCTTCACCAATGCTGCTAGATGAGTGGTATACTTAGGAGGATTGGGGGTGGGTGGGTAGAGAAGAAAAATAATGACTATGCGTATGTACACATCCATGAAAACCGCTCAATATTAGTAAAATAAAAATTTCAAAAGCAGGTACTGTACATTACTCAGTCACACCTGGGTTTACATCAAAACAGCATTGATGAAACTGCTGATACACATGGCCGTAATGTGACTTGCCAGGAAATGGAGTCTGTCAGCATGAGGACCCAGAAGTTTCTGAGGTCCCACATATGATCAGCACACTCACTTTGCTATAAATGTTGCTATTTCCATGATTTTCTTGACAGTGTTTTTTAAACCTTGTTATCATTGTAACATTAATTCTCCACAAATTCAGGGTCTAATCACTACATTACTGCAATAATGTACAGCTTGCTAAGAAATCTCATTTTTGTTTCATTAATTTACATTTTGAATGTTGATGTACCATTTGCATGCAAATTGGATCCAGTGGTAATATGTATTTTTTCTCATGCTCTCTAACACGACACATTATGTATGGTATTTAACAGGGTTATCAGTGGAGGCCACCCACTTATGGCAAAGTTCTTCTGAGCAAAATGTTAGAGCTGTTGTACGCTACTGTTCGCCAAGGCCGGGCTGAGTTTTGCGTCTTTGTACTTATGGAATAAATCTGACTTTTTGCAGCTCAGGACCCAATCTCTGGATATCTCCAGCAGTAGTTTGGTACAATTTGCCACTGTGTGCATCTGTGGATTTTTGCCATCGCACCTTAGTCTTGAGCGCCTTCCTGCACTTCTATGGTGGAAGGTGGCTGGGGAAAACCTATCCTTGTCTGGTTTTAGTGACAACCCAGCACTCTTGAGACCTGTGTATACATACACACACACACACACCCACCCTACCTCCCCACCTAAGCATCAGTGTCAGGGCTGGGACAGGCAAGTAATAAGACACTGTGTAAAATATAGTTTAACGCATCCGTCTCTTGTAACCAGTCTCCTACACCTTTAAAATTGTGAGGCCTAATAATTCCTGGGAGCAAACAGCAGAGGCAACATAGTAAAACATTTTAAACCCCATCAGCATAGAGAGAGGCTGTGGCGGGCTGCAAATTCTGTGATTCTTCTAATATGCAACTCCCAGAAAGTTTAAGATTCCCTTATCTCTGACCGCCAGCAATGCTGTGAGGTGCTATACTACCCTCTAACACAGACTGGAGTTTAGGAATGCACCTGGGCCAGCTGCAGCATGCCTCTTATGTGGACTGGCATGCCCTTCCTAGGAGAGGCAACAAATAATGTAAATTAAAAAAAAGACTTTCAGCACTCATATGCATCCCAAAACAATGCCCTTCTTGAGGCGGCTCCATGAGTTCCTACATACAGATCTTAAAAACTCATCCCTCAACAGCAGCCATTTAGTATGTTCAGACTCATATATGAGCTCTGGGAGGGAAAGAAAGAGCCAAGGCAGTATTACATCTTTACTCACAGATCTTGTTCCTCTGTCAGCTGAACCTTAATAGCTTGCCCACAGTTGTGAAGAGCTTCCACTATCGGCCAGTCCTTCACCCCTTGTTCTTGACGGGTTCTTCTGAATACAACGGATGGCCCGCCTCCTGGATCTGAAATGGAAAGGACAGGGCTTTGAGTATCAAGATGCAGATTTCTAGCGGCAGAAAGATGCCAAGCTCCAACAACTCATCAGGAAATGATTGCCAATCAATCAATGTCAATCAGTGATTTACTATACACACACCAGTCCACAGGGCTCATTTAGGGTTAAGTTGGCAGCCTCGCACAATAACAGGTAACAGCAACAGTGCAAGGGGCTGGGAGGCACCAGAAGAGGAAGACAAATGGGAGAGGGCTAATAAGAAAAGCAAGAGTGTGAAAAGTGTTGCTGGAGTAATTACTTAAGGGTAGGGAGGAGGTGTGAAGAAGAACGAAGGAGGGAGAAGTCAGGTTGGGAGGAGAAGAAGTGGGTGTGAGGGAGCTGATGGAAGAGTAGTTGGAGGGAGGAGATGTAAGGAAGTGTGTGAGGATGATGGGTGGAGGAGGAGGAGGAGTGAGGGGAGAGAGGAGAAGGTGTGAGCAAGATAGTAAGGAAGGGTGAAGCGAGGGACAGAGAGAAAGGAGGGTGGGTGAGTGGGAGGAAGGAGGAGGAGGAGTAAGGCTGGGAGGAGGTGTGAGGGAGTGGAAGAGTACTGAGGTAAGGAGTGAGGAAGGGTGGAGGAATGAAGGAGAAGGAGTGAGGGAGGGAGTGTAGAGAGTGAGGAAAGGAGGAAGTGTGGAGGAAGGAAGGAGGTGGGTGGGAAGGAAGAGGAGGGAGGGAGGGAGGAGGAAGGATGGATGGGAGGGAGGGAGTAAGAGTGGATGGGAGGGACAAGGTGTGAGGGAAGGAGGCTAGTCCAAAAAGGGGAGAAGGCAGCCTATCCAGCAGAGGTTTTGAAGGCGGGCGATAAGAAAGGGGCAGGAGTAACAAGATCTGAGAGAGTAGGAAGAGGGGAATGCAGGAGGAGGTAGCAACAGCAGATAGAGGGAGTTGAACTAGTATTTGATAGAAAGGCAGCAGTGGGATAGGCACCTGCCATCAAGCGAGGAGAAATAGATTACCACAGAGAGCAATGGTGAGTGGAGAGGGAAGTTTAAAGGGAAGCTGAAGAATGTGTGAAATAGGGGATCCAGCTGAGCTGGGGTCAGTTTGAGAGCAGCACTGCAGACCACACTCGCATAGTCGCACTTGAGAAGGATCATCGGAGGAAAATCTTACAGTGGACCAGGAGGGTAAGGCAGGATTTGTTTTGACACAGCACATCATGTCTAGGAAGTAGTAGTTTTTTTTTTTGACGGCACCTATGTGACCACAGAGGCTGAAGCTTTGACGCAGTCAGCACTGAGCTATTTGAAAAATGGGACTTCAGGGGATGCCAAAAGAAGGAGGAGGGATTAAGTGGAGGAGACAGCTCCCTCAGAGAGAAAATGGTAACACAGCTGGGAAAGCAGTGTGTTGTTGAGCACAACTTCTCCAACCCATAAAATCCTTTCTGTCTCAGTGTTTACAGAAATGACTGCTGGTCAGCTGATATGGAGGCTCATGGAAACACAGCTCCCAGGACAAATATCAACAAGGTTGCTGAACCTTTAACAGAGTTGTTTAGATCATAACTTTTCCAGGATGTCATCACCGGTTTTGTTGCTGCAGTTTGCACTGCTTCGACAACAAGCTGTGATCTTGTAAATACTGCAAAACAGTTTTTCGTGTCCATACTTTGACACCGTTGTAGTAACCATCTCTGCCTTCCACTCAATAGTACTGTCTGGGGTAACGCTGGTGACATGACAGGCTGCTCTGCACTTTACCCAGTACACAACATGAAAAGTTACCTTCGCTTTTTGAAGTGCTGCCTGGCCAGGTAGCCCCTACATGCAGCCTGGAAAAGAGTGATGTTCCTCCTGGTCGTCTCATCCTCTGCTCCTCCAACTTTGCCAGACTGCCTGCCCTGAAAACACCTGCTCAGAAAGAAAAGAAACATTTCAATAGTTACATGCAAACCAGAAAGTATGTAGAATACCCACCACTGCAGCAGGATTCTACAAATTTGAGGACAGAGCAAAACACTAGACCTACTGAATCTGCCTCTGGTTTGTTCACCCCAAAGGTTTGAAGCCACTGTCCTGACAGATCATGAGTGGTATCATTTAGTTAGTAGATGGTCAAAATGCCAGAAGGTGCATCTACCACTCTTGCTTTAATGAACGTTATACTTTTATTTTTTAATTATAAAACCTCAAAGGGATAAAAACGTTCAAGAGGGCAGCATATTTCAAACAAATAGATGTGCAAGAACAAGGGTCACAATATGAGGTGGGGGAGACTTGGGGCAACGTGAGGAAGTATTTATTCACAGAAAGGGTGGTAGATGTTGAATAGCCTCCCCATGGAGGTCATGGGCAGAAACAATAGGTGAATTCAAGAATGCATGGGACAGACAGAAAGCTACCTAGTAATGGAAAAGAGATGGTGAGCAGCAGATTAATTAGAATCTGGAATTTATGCAGTAGGTAGAGAAATGGGCAAACTAGATGGGCCAAGCGGTCCTTATCTGCTGTCAAATTCTATTTTTCTATAAAAGATCTGCACAAGCCTCAATTTGCATAGTGCTGTCTCATGTTGTATGTCAATGCTACACTAGAAAGAATCCATGAAATGACTGGGATAATCTTCCTGGCATCATTAATTAAAAACTCTCTTGACTGGGCTGGCTTCATGGTGTGGAGCAAGAAGGGGCTGCTTGGATGTTTGCGATCCAGAATTGTGATGCAAGCACAAGATAGCAGGAGCAGAGGCTGACAGGGCCTAAAGGAGCATCCGTGAGGACACTCTCCTGGGGAAGGCCAAGTGGCACAAAGCTTTATCAGCAGCACCTGGCGGTGCATGGTGGAGGTGGTGCCACTGGTGACCATGCATCAACAAGCACCGCCCTCCCAGAGCACCACAACTATGCATGCTACCAAGGGAGGTGAGCAGACTGTGGCTGGGAAGGGCACAGGAAAACCACTGGCCCAGCACAGGCATGTCAGATCACAGCCTCCGAGACCCCTGTGTCAACCCACGCCCACCCCAGACATGCTGAGTTAACACACTCCAGATGCTGAGTTATCTAATCCCTCCATGGTGGCCCTTTTGAATTAAAGTTGAGAGATGGACAGTTTGGAGTCTGGCTTCTAAAAGTGCTACTGATTTATCTGCCCCACTGTGGCAGAAAGGAAGCCCTCCCGGACAATATAAATTTGAAATACAGAAATGTGGGACCTGGGGACTTGGAGGCAAAACCTAGTAGGAAGAGGCAAATCCACCCTGTGCCTGAGTGAGACAGAAGGAGTAGGCGCTGGGGCAGGAAGCAAACTACCCACCCCAAAAACAAAACCTGGCTTTCTGCACACATCACTTAATTACACTGCAGAATATATTCTGCTCCCTCACTAAAAGAGTAACAAGTCTATATTATCAGCAGCCTGCATGGCAGTGGGATGCTGATGGCTGCTGCACTTGAGAGGATTCTCACAGCATCTATGCAGTGACTTTCAGGTCTCAGTGTGCACATGGGAAGGAGTGGGAAGCAGAGCAAGGCACAGTCTCTGAGCTGTGTGGAACTCCACAACCACACTGTAGCCCTCCTCCTTCCCACTACCAGTGGGTGTCTGTGTGACTATCATTAAACAAAAAAACAAAACAAAAAGGTAGGATGAGGAGAAGGATAGGTAACATGAAGGCCACATTTGGGGAGGAATATATCACTAGTCTAAAGTGCACAAATGTCCACACCCTTTAAATGGCTAGAATTTTGGTTCTCCCATCATAAACTGTTACTCAACTACAAAAAAAAACAAGTGTATGCTCTTCACGGTGCCACAAAACAGGAAAAGCATGGGCCCCTACACATAAGTCAAAAAGCGAGCTGCTAGAGCAGGTCAGCACCTTCAAATATCTTGGAGTATACCTTGATGACACGCTCTCCTTCACAGCACACATTGAACATGTTGTCAAAATAGCTAACACCAAACTGGGCATTCTCTACCGACATAGACACTCTATGCCCTGGAGGTTCTAAACTTGTTACATGCAGCTCTGTGTTATCTACCATTGACTATGGTCAAGTGATCTATGGTGCTGGCTCTGACAAAGCCCTGAAGAGGATCATCATAAACCTTCTCAACAAGGCCTGCCAACTGGTCCTGGGTGCTAACTATCAGACGATACATGCACCTTGTATTCGGACACCAGTTGGCTCTCCTCCATCACAGAAATCAAATACCAGGCTTATCTACTTAGGAAAGCATTGCTTGGCCTTGTGACTGAGTCCACCTTCAGACTGTACAACTACACCCAACCAACTGTGAACACCAGAAGTGCTACCAAAGGAGTGTTCCTTTAGTGCCTTTAAGCTGCACTTCACACTCGCATAACGATCCTCTCCTACAGGGAGCCCTAAATGGCTTAATGACCTACCTACTGAACTCCCTTGGGTTCAGCAAAATCAGCCATTTCAAACCGGACTTGCAACCTGCTGGCACGGTGAGACCACCTGCAACTGTTATCCTCATCAATGCCACCGAGGACCTTCCACATTCCCCAGCACCCCACACTGCCCTGAACAGCACCCTTCTCCCCCACCCCCACCCCACCTGACAATGCCTTCCTGACTGCACCCCAAACTTATATCATCCTTGTCCTGGATCTGTCTAGACCCTCTAATTCCCCTATATGGCAATTCCTCACTACCGCAGACAAGTGGTTGCTTTGCCATGCACTCTCCAATCACTCTGCCTGTTTCTGCCCAATTGCACTTAGAAACCTGTTCACTGCACTTAGTAACCTGTATTTTTTGTTATGTAGCCACCAGCTGTTTCACTTTCAGATGTTTACTGTTGTCTAGTGTCACTCTTGTTCCTCTCTCTGTACAATGTTTCCACTGATGTAACTCAATGGCTCCGTATTGTGTCACCTGACTTGGAACCTTTGTAAACAAGCCTCTGGCTCAAAGGTATTAATCTTAAATAAATAAATAAATATTCAGTGTAATTCAGCTCACGTTAGAAAAGGTTTGCTTAAGAGAGGCATCAAAGTGAATAGCACAGCTACTGAATCATCCCATTCTCACTCAACAAAAAGGTGGGTGCCCCAGGTCAGTGAAGAAGTTCTTTGGTGCCCTAGACGGCATTAGTGCCACTAGACACCCAAAAGGAAAAAAATTTACCCACCCACGTGCCATCTGTCCATCCCTCCATCAAGACAACAGAGGGCTACTCTGAAGGTCAATTTCCAGTGGTTAATGACAGCTAAGGCAGACAATCAGATCCGTTATTCAGGATTGAGCACTCCAGGAAGTCTATAATAGTTCACAAATAATTAACAAAGTTGTGCGCCCATTTTATACCCCAGAGTTCACAGGCACTAACTGGGCATCTGCAGTGACATCAGTGAAAGACTCATCATGCAATGAACTATTGTTCCACAATCATTCAGGTGGAATGGCATGGAAATCTAATGCGGCTGTCACTTGTAAAAAATTTTTTTTTTTTTCAACTAAGTTTTTTCGTCCCTAATTCGACTAACAGCATCCTCAGTCTCATTTTTATTTACGTAATAAGGCATAACAGGGTGCGGCGTTATTGTGAGAGACAACAGCACACCTCGGGAAGTGAAGCCCAAGGTGAAGCCAAGAGCTTCACGCACACAAGAAGTGCCATTATGCCTCAATTACCCACACCCTGGAATGCTGTACTGCAATAAAAAAATTGCCTGATTTTTATTTTAGGACCAAGTAATGAGGTTCAGAAAGTTAAACATTTCTGACGTGCTCTTGTGCTGGGATAACAGCAAAGTCATGTGACTCGATTCCACCAGTCACAGTACAGTATTTCTTACACAGTTTATTATTAGGGTTACAACCACTGAGCATAAGCTCATTTTTTTTTGTTTTTACACCAGTAGAGACACACTAAGCTGAAGCCTGTTTACAGGTGCGATCTAGGAGCACAAGGAAGTTAAGTGACTTGATCAGGGTCACAGCATCAGTGGTGACCATGGAGTTGTTGGTTATGCACCACTTGCTAAGGACCCCGACAGGTAATGGTTAATACAGCACTGCTGAAACAGTGCAAGGACAACCACACAGTCTAAAGCGCGAATGAATTACAGCAACAGGGGTATAACAGTGGTAGGAAACTCCGCCACTCCGTTGCTCACTAGGAACTGGAGGAAAGGCTGAAGAGGTCACTGGTGCTGTGCCTGGTCAAGCTGCTCCGTGGAGTGGCTAAGGCACAAGTACCTGGCTGAGTGGAGACCTGGGGATCGGGGTTTGATTCCTCATCTCCCAACTTATTTTTTTTTACATAAAATACCTAAGTCCCCCGGCGTTTCTTTTCCCAACGGTTCACACCCTCCTTGGGGTTAATTTAGTTTGGGGAATCCTCACAGCGGGTGCAAGGGGGACCCATTATTAAAAACAAAGAAATGGGAATGGTTCCATTTCTTCATCTTGTATGCGCTGTTGTTATTTCTGTCAGTGTTTTCACCAACTGAGTTTTCTGTTTGCTATTTTGACTGTGGCATTGTTTTGCTGTGCTATTTTTCGTATGACATTTATGACCCGTTGTCCCTCTCCACCCCGACAGGGGTGGCTGGCCTCCATATCAGTTGTGCAGAGGCCTGCAGGATGTGCCATGGCAACAGAAGCTCAGGGCTTTTTCCTCCAGCTCCTCGCTCTTCTCCCCAAGAGTGGCGGCATGCAATGATGTGCGAGAACAGCACGCATGTGTATCATTGGTGTCTGACAGCTGCTGCTTCCCTTGCTGTGGTCATGCTGCGCTGTCTCCTGGCTTCTGCCATTATTGGGACAAATAGCAGAACAGTGCCCTACCTCCCTGAAAGAGCAGAGCTGTCCCTGGGATGCTTGATCCTCCCTACCTCAGCTGACCCGGAGTGACTAGAGTCCGTTCCCAAACCCAGGTTCCTGGCACTGTGAGCAGTAGCTCTACCACTGGGCCATAGGGATGACCCCAGGGTTGTTTTAAATTAGCCTTTTCTCCTACTGAAGCACTTGAAGTCCTCTGACCCAGAAAACCAATCAGCTCTATTCCTCACTAACCTGCAGTCAGCATTTCCCCAAGTCTTACCCTCCGCCCCGGCAGTGGATTGGGGAGGGTCCTCCCAGAATATCCAGATCCAGGGAGCTCCAGGGTGTGGGGACAGAGTGAAATGAGACCATCATTTTGAAAACAACTGAGGTTTTTCTGTTTTTATCTCTCCTCCTCACCCACACAGTTACTCTTATCATTCCAGTAATGGCCTTGTGTGTCCCAGCTTCACCCTGAGGGAAAGCAAGCTCCTGGCCAACCACAGAGGCTGCTGTGGCACCGACATGGCACCACTTCCTCCACAGGTTGGTAAGCACTGCAGTCAGCATCATCATCATCATCATCATCTCAGCCTAGCCATACACTTTGACTCCAAAAGTCAACTCTTGAACCCAGGTCGCTGATGTGGCAGCACATTCCACTGCCAGTGAACCAGCGGTCAGCTCCCACGTGCCTTTTTTCATGTCTATATCCTTAAGTACAGACACTTCACCTAAAGAGAACCACAATTATCCACACTAGCCTTCCATCACCTACGCCTTCACCCACAATTCTTTTTTAAGAGTTTCCTTGCTGTGCTAATGCCCAGCTGCTCTTTACAGATACCTGAAGATTAAAATTAATCTGTGCTAATGTGCATTCAGTTCTGTCAAGAATGTTTTCAGCTGAGCTTGGATTTAAGGGAACTAAAAAATCTGTAAGTGATTTACCTCAATTATCTGAAATTTCTTTTATGGAAAACCTGTTGACCTTTTCAAATGCGAGACGCTTTGCTGCTACTCCTTGTCATCTCTGGACAGCTCTGAAGAGCATCGGCAATCTCATGACCTATCATTTAGTTACCATAGTTATTTACTCCTCCACCCCTCCTGAAATAAACACTTTTGAGCTGTTGGCAGACTGACAGACAGACAGTATTCTGTTAGTCTCTGAATTAAAAGGTTATATTTTCCCTTATTTAATGTCGGCATTTAATAAATTACCTTTGGCAATTAATGAGAGGAAGCTTTTTTTTGTTACCCAGGATAACTGAGATGTTTTCTCTTCTCAGTGGGGTCCAGATTCTACCTATATTATTTACAGCTGGATGTAATGAAACACTAGGAGGTTATGTGACTTGCTAAAGGTCAGATGGTGAGAAAGCAGCTTTGGTGGGATTTGAACCTAGGTCTTCTTGTTCCTAAGTCTATGCTTTAGCCATTGGACCTTCACGATACACTAACACTTCATGTACACAAAGGGTGCTTTCTCATCCCATTTGATAGCATGCCCTTTTCAAGTCCAGTTTTTCCATCCCTTGCATTTTTAAAGAGTAACAATTGTCCTCATCACTTAACAACCCATAAGCATCCATATTAAACTTACCTCAGCTAGACTGAAACAGTCCACTTTGCAAAGTTCTTAGTTTCCAAAATACTTAAGGGAAGGGATCGTAAATTCTCCACGGCCATCCACCCTTCCCTTCCTGGTGCAGACCTTAGCCAGCTGCACTGCATCACTCCGTGCTCCCACATTTTATAACGAGGGAGTTTGTAGAGTATGGGATTTTCTGTACTGATTAGAATGTAATGGGAGCAGAGTTTACAATGTATTTTTAACATTTTAGAGGGTGACTCGGTCAATTCAAAGTCTCAGCTCAACTAACAGGAGCCTCGTTAGTTGAGGCAAGGCTTTGATTTGATCCCAGTGGCCTCTGAAACGTTAAATAACATATTGTAAACTCCGCGAATGCAGTGCGGTCCCACGCCTACAAACTCTTACATCATAAAATGTGATGGCACAGGGCAGAGCTGGCTATGATCTACACCAGGAAGGGAAGGAATCTGATAGCCGAGGTGAATTCTACAACCTTCCCTAAAGTATTTTGGAAACAAAAGTTCTGCAAAGTGGACTGTTCCAATCCAGAGTAGGTAAAGTTTAATATGGGGCTTCATTAAAGCACTGAAACTGGTGATCTTTAAAGCATTCTTAGGGGTTGTTGCATGTGATGCTAATTTGCAGAAAAATAAAAATAATTGCTTTAATAAATACATATCTGAACCACATCTAGCTAATAAACAGAGCTGGAACTTCACAAGAGCTCAACCAACCTGACAACAAGGCAGGAGCAACCTAAGTGTCCAAACTGGTGTACATTTTCCTTCCTCTAAAACCATCCAGTCTCCAGCACACCGCTATGACAAGCAGACAGGCGGATGGTTCGGATCAGAGTTTAAGACTACAGAATAGAGTTTTTGACTAACCTGGGTTAGTGGAGGTAGTTTCACAGAGCTCTTAAGCTGGAGCCCTGGGTCTGAACCTACAACTGCCACTCGCTTTGCAACCCTGAGCAAGTGGCTTAAAGGACACTATCAACCCTTTTGCATAATTTTATTTCGAGTTGAAAACCCACATTTTATGATTGCTTACCATCTCTAAAATTCTTTAATGTTGCTGGTTGTTTTATCTGCTTCCTTTCTTAGTCGGACTGAAATGCATGCTAATGGTGTAATTATACCCATTTTATTTTGTTTCAAATCCTTGATCTACTCGGATTGCATATGTCCTGAACATTAGAAACAACCCCTACAATGCAGCTTATCTATATGCAGTTGTCCTTCTCTCCTCCCACTGCATCATGAGTGGCTAGACTACATTGGGGTGTTCCCAACTTGAGGAAAGCTGCAGGGAGTTGACCAAGGACTGTAAACAAACATGTTTTTTATGTGGTAACACATGTATGGAGGGCATTCTGTTTTCACTTTTAAAAAAAAATGATTGCCGGCCCAGTGGCTCTGAGGCATTGGATGCCACACCTCGCGCCATGCATTCAGGAGCAAGCTTGGGCGCTGAAGGGGACTGAGTTTGGATGAGCAGTCGCCAGGCAACTCTCTTCTCCTGGGGAGGGAGACAACTTCTCCTCACTTCTTGGCTGCCGCTAAGTAGAGGCTTGGTGGTAGCACCAAGCCAGTGGGAGAAGTGGTGTTATGCCGGGTGGGGGGGGGAGAGACCGTTATGAGCTTCTCGGCACACATGGCGCCTCCACGCCATGCACGCTCATAGTTGCCAGGGTCTTGGGTTAGGTGGGAGGAAAACAGATAGAAAAGTAGTTGGGGAGCCGTAGGGGGGATGGAGGATGGACCTTCTAAGGAGACAGCCAAAGCTGCTTGCAAGCCCCAGAAGGAGGATAAATAGAAGGTAACAAAAAAAATAAATTAAGGAATCAGAATCAAACTACCAGCTACATCACCAATCTCTACAGAATGTGACCAGTCATAATATGTGTTTTTAAAGCAGAGACATTAAGAAGCTTAAGGAGGTCGACAGTGTCCGTTTAACCTCCTTGTACTTAACCTCTCTATAACCAGTTTCGAATATATCTCTGTGCTGCTGGAATCTCTTTCTGTACCTGAAGTGGTAGCAACATTCTCTCCCTTCACCCTCAACTGTAATCCACTTTGGGATAATTTAGTATGAAAGACACTATGTAAAATTAAATTCCTTTCCTTTCCTTTCTGAATTCATTAAAACATACTAAATGAGTCTTTTAGAATGTGTTTAGGATTTTTCAAAATCCATAGCAAGTGGGTGAGGTAAGAGACCTGAGGACTTTTCTGTTACATTGCACCGCAGCAACCCAAGTGCTTGGGCTGCTGCGATGCAAATGTGGCAGCGTGGACACTTACCAGATTGTGGTGTTGATGCCCATCCACTTCTGGAGTCCCAGATGAATTGGGGATGTGATGCAATGCAATGGCATTAAGCTGCCATGAGGACAGGCAGCACTGCTTCCATTACAGCAAACACAGTTACTGCAGCAGGTAAATGTCGCAGAACACCAGCTTCTCCCCACCCCACCCCCACTCATGACCCCTCTCCAGCTTGGCTTGCATCAGCACTGAGAGGGGCTGTGTAGATAAGGCTGCTGGACTGGGCGCAGGAGGAGGAAGGCCAATCAAAGCAGAGCACTGCAGCCTTACCTTGGTCATGTAAACTCGATTCTGGTGTTTTTCTGCCTCTGCTGATGAACCTTTAGCCCCATTTACACTGAACAAGCTTGTTACACACCAGTGTATATCACACTGGTATCAGTCTGCATATGGTTGTTTTTGAAGCCAGTGGTGTACACCACTCAAGGACTGTGGATTCCACACCGTGTCTTGTGAACTGCATTGTGGGTTCCGTCCTGCAGGAAGTGTCCTGGTGCGCTGTGGTGCTAAATTACCCTTAGCAAGTGATGTGAAGTGGCCTCCCCATTTACACTACACTTAAACACCCACACCAGTTCAGCTCTGTGGTCTGTGAAAGTAGCAGAACAGCCACACAGGTTTGATGTTTACATAGTTTACACTGCAAATCTACACAGGTGTTGCTCTCAAACCACCTACCCTAATGTAGAAATGGCCAGTGTAAACAAGGATTTAGTAATGAAAATAAACTAGGTATCATACCACCACTGCATAATACAGACAGCAGAGTGGTGTGCTTGCAAAACGTCTCAGAGTGAGTGCAGCAATCTTATCTGGTGTAAGTATAGCAACTATTAACAGTGTCATGCAAACAGTACACTTGTCCTTTGACAGGCACAGGTAGATAAGGAGTTGCTTAGCAAGGAGGGCAGAATTTAAATGGAGCACAGCTCTAAGCACCAGTCAGCTACCCATGCACTGCCTGCATTCGTGAGTCATGACTGTGAACACCAGCCCCTTTCCATTAAGGTGAAGTGCTGAGAAGTGCCAGGATCTTGGGCATGCCAGGCAGGCAGCTGGCCAATTCAGCTTGCTGATCCTACAGCTAATTTTTCCTGTAAGCACTATACTGTCAGGTTTTCACTGTCTTTGACCAATTACAGGCAGAGTGGTGCATTAGCTACAGCACTCAACTTGAGAACCCGGAGACCCAGGTTCAAATCCAACCCCAAGTACTTTTCTCATTGACCCGGTAAATAAATCGCCTCACAGTGACTCAGCCCACCAAGCTGTAAAATAAATAAAAACAGAAACCCATTAAAACAAGATACAGCATCTCAGCTGGGCTAGCCTGTGTAAATAATATGTAATACCTGACTCACTGCTATCAGGAGGTAGCACTTGGGAGGAGCACTTGCACTGCTGATCATTAGGGATGTAAGTTTGTCATGGATGAGGTTTTAATGACTCATTGTTTGTTCATGAAATCATTAGTAAACAGTAGTAAATGTTGTGGCACTGTCATCATTGCTGCATTCTGATGACATTAGTGAAAGTCATGAAGTCCTGAATAAAGATCAAACGTCATCGAAACAGTGACATGTATGACTGCCATGACAAACTTACATCCCTACTGATCATTATCAAGAAAGGATGAATGTGCAGGATTTACAAGAAGCAAAGCTGTCCATTATGGGAAGTCTTCACTTGGGGAACCTGGGCTCTGACTTCCAAAAGCTCCAGTTTGAATCCCAGCTTACAATACATATGAAAATCGTTTGGTATTGGTTCAGTTCCAAGCAGGCAGATGTCCACAGCACAAAAGTTCCCCACTCCCACCCATACCCACGTACACAGCGCACAGCTGAGCACAGATCATTATCACCTCAAAAGAGGTACAAAGTAGCTGGCCCGATGGCGCAGAGGGTTGAGGTGCTGATGCTACACCGTGACCCGGGAACTACTTCAGGTTGTCGGGTGCCGCATATGGCGGGGAGCAGGATTGAGCATGCCGATGGGCAGCTCTCCTCTCCTGAGGGTGGGCTGGCACTCCTGGTAGTTCTGTTCCCACCGGCTGGAGGTCGAGTGGGTAGTGGAGAGGGCAGCAAACAGTTACAGGAAGTGGAAGGCGCCGAGCTGGTGCCACGGGTGCATAGTATGCCTCCACACGCTCGCATGGCCATGTGCTGGGGCCTTGGCGGGGTGGGGGTGTCAGGAGAAAACCTAAAAAAAGTCTATATGTTCCTGCGCCAGTTGGCGAGAGGAGGCAATGGGGACTAAATAGCTATATATATAAAAAAGAAGGTACAGAGTGAACATATAGAATTTCCATTCCGCTCTGCAGAAGTGGTCACACAGCTAGTACTGAGAGCCAGGCACATAACCCCACACTGCCCCCCCAACTACTCTCATGGGCTTGTGTATAAAATGAGAGAGGAGAGGCTCCTAATCCCAACACCATCAATCCATCCCTCTCAAGGACTTCCAGTGACATCAGGATCAGGATGGCAGCCTAATCCTTCAGCTCCATCCATCCCCAGGCTTGAAAACCTTCCAAATAGTGCTTCTAAGCATATAAAAAACATTACAAACCGAACCACAGAGGCTGTACATCACGATCGGTGAAATCAGGTTATCAGTGCTTCAGCTCAGAGTTACAGGATGGCGGGAGATATTTTGAAGGAGGGACTGACAATGAAACATCGCAGGCCTCATCAGTGATCATGAAAACCCGCCAACAAAAGACCGCACAACAGACTCTGAGCAAACAGAGGCTTGATTGCAAAACTGACATCCAAATACTAGAAGTGAGTGACTTCCAAAAGGAGGTGTGCCTGATGACAATGACCTTGCGCACTGACATTGGTAAAATGGACAAGAGGCATGATGCTCAGGTGCCTGAGCGGAGAGGGGCCCACTAAGCCCATGGCCCTATCACCTTCATAAGCAGTAGGGCCCTGCCCATATCGGTTTTGTGATCATGTCAGTTTATTACTAGAGAGGACTGTGCCTTTAAAATACAGCATGTGCAGTAAGCAGTGTTACTTTCTATTTAACTTCCTTTGTGGCTTGCAGGATGCCAGCAGAATTTCAAAAAGTGAAGGCCTGAGTAGTGTTGATGGGGGTAGGCTAGGTTCATGGGCTGCTGAGTTAAGGCACAGTGGTCAAACTGTGAAAAGAAAAGGAAGGGCCAGACCCTGAGGTGGGTGTCAAAGAACTAGGCACTGGGAGCCGCTGTCAATTGTCTGTATGTTTGGGGGAGGTTGGAGTTACTCTACAGATTACAAATTTGGATGGAAACAAACCTATTCTGCAAGTGAACTTATTCAACAGTGGTGGTGGGGGAGAAGTTACCTCACATCCTTAGCCCTACCACTGTTCAGAACGCTCAGCCACCAGTGGCATGATGAAGTGGTGGAAAAGCTCACCTGGAAAGCTAAGCATTCAGACATGACAGAATTGGACATTTTATAGCTCCATAAGAACTCGCCAGAACACTAACCAAACCTGACGACTCTGACAGCCATAATCGTGTAATAACTTGAGGATTTACGAGCTACTGAGGGTCAGACAGACAGAATTTAAAACCATCCCTCCTTAGCATTGCATTCATGACTAAATGTGTCCATTTTACGCTGCTAAAGGCGTATGGCAAAAAAATCCAACTGAATCATTAAAACACACACTACTCATGAGCTCTCTATATATATATATATCTTAATATGGTCGCACCAATAGGACTATTTATTTTAAATTATATTACTAAACGACACTATTCCCAGATCAACTAAATTGGTGCTTACTCCATTACCAGCTAAGGGAGAGAAACATTTCTTTACTGCTGCATTTATGAGCTATTATTATCAAAACCAAAAGCTATAAAAAAAAGAATGCTCTCTCCCATTTCCACCTCTAATGGCTTCACAATAAATTTTACTGCTAGCAGCAGCAGTACCAGCAGCTCCTAAAAGGGGCTGAGTTATGAGGTCTTCCAGCCAGAGGGGCAGGATAATCATGCTTGCTACTCATGTTTTGTATTCACTTTGACGTTACTGTCTGAATTTTATTAATTGATTGCTTAATAATAATAACTTTATTTAATAATAATAACTCTATTTTTGAGCACCTTTCAGAATATTAAGGCACCTAACAATTTTAAAACAGATATAAAAATTTAGATCATAAAATAATAAAAAATATATAAAATATAAAACAGAGACCCAATACCAAATAATTTACTCACTGAAAGCTTGAACCCTTAAGTGTGTTTTTAAAGCTATGTAAATCCCTCCACAGTTGTGCACTCCAGTAAACCGACAGGGTAGAGAATTCCAGAGGAATGCGGCCTGCCCCAGAAGATTTCAAACACACCCTCAGAGTCTCTAGCAACCCTCGTCAGTTTACTGTATTTTGTTCTGCAACCTTGGTACTGGTTTTGTTTTTCTGTCTTAGTGACCTTATTGGAATTGAGACCCTGGGTCTCGTGAGTAACATCTTGGTTAAAACCTCAATAAATAATAAAATCACATCTATTAGACAGAAATCAAGGTGTACATGCTATTCGAGTATAATAAATTAAAATGGGAAGCTTTAACAAATCCCATGTCCCTCCTCCCATCCCAAAACTTAATGGTAGGAAATGGGACTGCCAGCTGAGTTTAAGCAAGAGCAATCCTTCAGGGCTCAGGGCCAGACTGGAAGTGCAGGTGGCCGCAGGTCAGAGCCAATGCCAGGAGATAACAGGTTGGGGACTGGACTAGAGCTCCTAAGCACAGGACCAATAAGAGTGAAGCACATCATGGTGATCTCTTGCTCTGTCTAGGGATGGGGTGTGTGAGGCACTGGCTGTGCAATATAAGTATCCCTAAAGCAACTGAGGTAGAATAATCAGCAAAGGATTGCTTTTCCTGGAACTGGGAATGCAGTTTGCTGTTCAAAGGAAGGAGAAAGGAAGAGAATCTGGTTTTAAATACTGGCTCCAATACTGGCCTCTTCAAGTCCAAGCTGCACCTCTCACTGCTTGTATCCTCGATTGCCCATCTTAACATTTCCACCATTCCAGCTGCACATGCCCCAGCACCCAGCACTTACAATCAGTCTTTGCACCCCTAGCACTTTACCTGTCATATTCCCTCGACAAGGCCCCTGGCTGCACTGTCTCCCGCCCCTGCCCACCTCCCCGTATCTCCACTCCTGCCCCGCCCCCAACCACCTCCTGTACTCCCATACCCCTGCACCTCCTTCGCCTCGATCTCCTACCCTCACCCCCCCACCTACTCCCCCTCCCTTTCTTGCTCATAGCTCAAGTCTTTGTACTGGTTATTACATGTCTGTAAGTTAATGACTATATGTTTGCAACTAAAATGATGACTGTTGCACATGATGACGTGAACCTTTGTAAAAGAGCCTCGGCTCAAAGGTATCCTAATCCTAGATTGAAATAAATAAAAAAAAAATAGCACCTACACACACACACACCAGTATTTGGCTCTGCTGGTGTTTGAACCTATGATTTTCCCAGTTCCTAAGCCAATGCTCTAATCACTAGATCCAACAGTATATATGTAAAATATATATTTTAACCCCAAATCATGATTTAGTCTTACAAACAATGTAAATATACTATGATTGTGCTATAGTGCACTGCTGGTATTGTTCAATGCCAGGGCTACATTCAAGACAAGGAAATGGAGCACCTGTGTTTTACTGTGATATGACCAACATGATGCCTTGATCCTTTTACTTTAGCAAAAACACATTAAACTCATTAGGAATTTCTGAAAAATGTTCTATGTTAACAACACAGTGAAGCCCATCTCCAGCCGGCCAGTGGCGCTGAGGCACTGGACACCTTACCTTGCGTCCCGCCGTGACCCGTGTTCGGAACGAGCACGGTCATCGAGTGGTAGGGAGGAGAAGGACTGAGCGCCCGAGGACTGCTTCCTTCTCCAGGCTGGGGTGGGGGACACCAGCTCTGGTGTATGACTGACCCCAGCGGAGGCTGGGGACCAGCGCACCAAGCTCAAGAAGAGTATCAGATGCAGCAGACACTTGGAGGAGTGCATGCGGTAGCATGCACGCTCACTCCTTAACGTCATTGCACGCTGCATCTCGGGGAAAATGGAGAAAAAACAGAAGGCACTGATGGGCAGAATGACCAGATCCCCGTGACGTGCTGCCTTCACGATGGGCAGTAACCCTCGGTTCCAGATTTGTAAGAGATGGCGGAGGGGTCCCGCCCGCCTGCCACGGGCGCATAGCCGTGAGGACACACCAAGAGGTAAGCTGCAGCTGGGGACGGGGCTGGGGATCAGAGAGGCTAGCCAACAGTGCCTGGGTGAAAATAAGAGTAGCTGCAACAAAATAAAAAGCCCATCTCTCATTTTAGTTTGAAAGGATCCAAACCATTTCTGTGGGGTAGGCAGAAGCACCAAGGGTGTCACTGCCTATGCCACTTTAATAGCATACTGGTCTTCACTTGCCTGAAGTAGTAAACGTGTTTGGCAGGCTGCTTTTTATTTGGCTAAGCATCACTGAATGCCTTATCCAGGGTCTGGTTTGCTTTATTAATAGAATTACTCCATCTAATTGAAGTATAGTGCTTCTGCAGGGACATGAAGTCTAGATTCTGTAATACCCATAATGGGCTCCAGTTCTGTTCCAGCCGCAAGCCAGGTAATCAATCTTCTTTCCACCTGACATTTTCAGCCTTTTAGCATTGCATCATTTGAATTTACCAGTCTGAGTGATGATAAACTCCTATGATTTAATCACGGGTTCAGGATTTTGTACGTAATACTGACTTTCTCACGCATGGCCTCAAAGGATAATCACATGATTTCTGCTGTCTCCCTCACTGCTAGATCAATTCACTTATAAATGTCACAGGTCACTCCAAGCAGTAAGTTTGTGAGTTGCAACAGAAGGTTTCAGTCAATAAATGTAATATATTTTATTATTAGATGGGATATTCTCTGGTACCTGGAAACACTTTCTACACTCCTACCCTGAAGTCAAAGTCCCTAAGCTGAAAGGGACATGCTACGGGGTTGGAGGATGGGGATTCAGTGCCCTGACACAACATGACTTTTAAGTTTTTTAATTTTCAAGTTTGTCCTTCAGTTACAGTCATGCAGGGCTTAACAACACCAGGACTGTACTGTGATTAGAAAGATTTGTGTGGTACAGGAAGGATCATGGTACCAATCAAGGTTTAAGACCTCCTCAGGAGCGGTCTGGTGGTGTTGAGGGCTGAGGAGCTGGGTGACCTACTTCCTTTGGTGGCACCAACCAGGTTTGAAACAGACCAGGGTCACTCGGGGCCAACCGGCAAAGATTGAGCACCCATAGAGCGGTTTTATCCTTTGGGAAGAAAAATAGTGCATGCTGATGCTTGACTGTATCCCAGAGGAGGCTGGGTGGCCCAGCATGAGGATGCACCTCTGAGTGTCAAGTGCAGGCATTTCAGTGCATGCGGCATCTTCACACTGTGCACCTATGGCACTGCATGTGCACCAACCTCAGGACGGGAAACAGAAAATGGGAAAAATGGGGTTGCGCAGCCAGGAAGCCCCACTCACCTGTGCTAACCTGCACCATCGCCCCAGGACCCTGCCGAACCAGATCAGGAGTCCAGGGTGGGAGAATGGCCCTCCTCTCCTGGCCCTGACAAGGGGAAAACTGTGGAGGACTAGATAGGTGAGTCCTAGGGGAGACCATGGTCAGCGGGGGAGGGTTGAGTACAGTCTGAAGAGGCAGCCAGCACCCTGAAGAAAGAAAAGCACTATAGAAAAACTAAAAACCTCCACAGGGCTGGATCAGTGGTGAGGGTGGCAGCAAACTTCACTGACATCCATGATACCGCAATTCATATGTGAGAACCAGAATCCAAACCTCAGCTCGTGGGGCAGGGGACCCGGTCTGCCTGGTATCCGCACATCCTCAGTCGGTCTACCAGTGAGCACAGACTGGATGTGGAGGCAGGCACTCTGTCGCACTTCTGACTGGAGGAAGGGCGAGGCTATACTGACCCCACTATTGCGTGTGAGGGAAGGGTCCAAAACAGTTGCTCAACAAAGGCCCCCATCTTTGATTTTTTTTGGGAGGAGAGAGATACTGCAGCAATTCCATATTCTAAAGAAGTTGATGGTGATAATTTCAGGGACATTTACATTATGTCATGTCCACTTAAAAAGTGCCTCATTTAGAGTTATGGAGCAACAGAATCAAATGAAACATGGAAAAGCACTTAATGTGTGTGTGTGTGTGTGTGTGTGTGTGTGTGTGTGTTTAACTAAAGCCCTTTAAAGAATTAGAAAAAAGGACTGGGAAGAAAAGACTGTATTAACTGCTGAAAAATCCATTCTGTCTAATGACATGCCGCACTGATTTATCACTTTTACCGTGGCTACAGTTTTACACTGAAGATACTTTGGGATTTTAATTTAACATAATTGGTCTCTGAAAACAGTGCAGTTTTCTGACTGGTCTTGGGGGTGGGGAAGGATCCGACAGCTCAGCACTATACACCCAAGCAGTATGTGCTTAAAAGTCAGTTCTGCAGGCTAACAAATCACAACCTGGTGGCCTGCCATGCCACCTGCCGCTCTGCACAACTTCACCTTAGTGAGCTGCTGGAATGGATTGGTATTACAAAATGCCATTATTAGGACTTTGTTCTGCAGGAAAACCCTGTGATGCTGTCTCAGCACTTCACTCTTTCAGCTGAAACAGAGCTAGGAAGGAAATCAGGAATCAGAGGTACTCTGATACTATGGTTAGAGAACAGAACTGTGACCAGGAGACTCCAGGACCGAGTCCCTTCACTGCCACTTACTTATTACTATGTGACCCTGAGCAATACACTTGACCTTCCTGTGGCTCAGCCCTCAAAGGTGTTAAATTAGGAAGTAACAGGAAAATGAAAATTACGTACCTACCATAATTATGATCTTTCTGTATCTTTACCATTCATCACTGTTGGGTATCTGCGGAGGTCAGGACCTCACTGGAGCCTTTTTTTTAAAGGTAGGGAGTCGACGCACATCAGCGCCGCCTCAAGGCCGGCGCACTGCGTGGCGCCGCGGCTGGCAGTTAGGCTTGTCGGCCCGCCTGCCTGCCAGTTCTGGGTCACCGGAGAGGTAAGAGGAAGGAGTGGAGGGTGGGACAAGGAAGTCCAAGGACAGAAAAGGAAAAGATATATTAACCAAAAGGAGAAATAATGACTGAGAAGACAGAGAGAGAGAGGTCTGAAACTAAAGGGATTGGGAGGGGGCCCCAATCTCTGGAAAGGAAGAGGGAGGTAGGGTGGGTAAAGAATTTAGGAAGAGAGGGAGAAGGTTAGTACATCCCAGACCCTGGTCCGTCTCCAGATTGTATAGGAACTGCAAGGAGTGGCCAAAGGCTTTCTGCCAGAATTCAAGGCACATAACAGCTGGCAAACACTCCAGACGAGCAGAGTTGGCTATTCTGGAAGAAGGACAGGACACAGAGAATAAACACCCTCTCAGGAGAGATTATTAATGAAAAAAGGAAAACCATTTTTTTTTTTTAAACAAGGAGAAATAGGTTGATAGGAGCATGGGGAGAGAGAAAGGAGGGCAACTGACAACTCCCACGCCACAGGGGTGGAGCCAAAGCACTGGAGAAGGAGTGCCTCCTTGCTGTCCATTCTCCCCAGAACATTATCCCCTCTGTGTCCTGTTTTACCCACTCCAAGGAAGGAGAGGGAGATGGGCACAGAGAGGAGGGGGACCCAGGGACTGAGGCCCCAGGGGATGGAGGGGGATCGTGATGATGGTGAAGATACACAGAAAGATCATAATTACGGTAGGTACGTAATTTTCATATCTTATCTGTGTCAATCTTCATCATTCATCACTGTTAGTGATACTGAGCCCCCAAAGGGGGCTTTCTTTTACACCCTAAGGGATAAAATCTCTTAGCCCTCAGTGGGTGACACACTAGCAGGGGGAACCTTCAGGGCCTGAAAAGGCCAGTGAGAGGAGTGAGACTGAGTCCCCGTAGGGGAAGGAAGTTGCCCGACAAGCACTGTCTCACTTTAGGGGAGAAGAGAAAGGTTCCCTGGTGGCGGAGTTAATCACCCCACGCTGGGCCAAGGGTGACAACCGGGAAAGATGTAACCATGCCTTCCACCTGAGTGCAGATCACTGTCCCTCACGACCCTGGTAGCTGCACCTCATTGGCATCATAGGATGCCCTCGCTGGTGCCTTGCTAGCTCCAGGCTACGCGCAGAGAGTGCAATGGCTTGTCTGGTTTGCTCCGTATCAGGCAATGAGGCTAGAAGCTGACCCAGCCTGGACCACAAGAACCCGTCATAGGCTGCATAGTGGGCCTGATGTGCAGAAATAGAAAGAAGTAACTGTGCAGAGTAGAAAGTCCTCCTACCCCAGAAGTCAAAATCTGAGAGTCTTGATCTGGGGCTGATCACGGTGAAGGGCGAAGCCCATCAGGAGTGTCCAACTGCATCAATCCAGACTGTGGATGAGGCATGGAACCTGGAGACCTCGGAGGTGTGCAATACCTCTGGCTGAGATCCCTGGGGCAGGAACTCCGGAGAAGGGCCTCTGCCAGGAATGCAATGACGCCTACCAAAGGGAGCAGGCCAGGCGGCACCACAAGGGTGGTCTCGCCAAAATAGCCTAGAAAGCCGTGCGCTGAGTGCTCAGGATTGCTGGTAGTGAAGGGAGTAAGTGCAAGTCTTCCAACATCCTCACGGGAATCGCTGATACTCAGCAAGATCAGCAGCTGGAGATGTGGACAGAAGTTTCTCTCTCCCAGAAGAGGGATGAGGAGCTGAGGCCACCGGCTGTTCAGTGGGTGGCTGCACAGGGAGGTTGAAAACCTGGCTGTCCACTACCCTAACATAAGCAGGGAACCAGGCAGCCACCGCCTGAACTGCTCCCGAGAGGAGGCCCGCTAGGACCAAGGATGCCTGGGAGCACAGGAGAGTGCGGCAGAGGGATGGGGACAGAGCCGAGAAGAGATGTCGGCTGACCTCCACCTGGGCTATAGGGACCGTGAGCACCTACGGAAGAAGATGCCCGGAAGACCCCCACAGCCGACAGCTGAACAACCATTTCGGTACTGCCTTGGCTGCACCTGAAGAATCCCCTGTGAGGTGATCAACAGATAGGTCCAGAAGAACGGGTCCTCACCTCAAAAGAATGACTCTCGCAAAGAGACCAAGGAGGAAGAGCGGAGGTCTGCACTCGGCTTCTCTCAGAGCCTGGGTGGACCCCGAAAGGCCGACGACCGACCCCATGCCCCTCAACCCCATGGAGTCTGAAAGAGCCCTCCTCCCGAGAGGGCCAGCCTAGTAGCTGGCATCTCTGGGCAGCTCCCGAAGGGGCTACCCAGGGCACAGTATCCTCCTCCTGTAGGTGCCCTGATTGGCCCCAAGTTGGATGATCTAGGCACACCACCAGTGGGTGTACCACTACTGAGGGCCAGTGAAACCACCAAGACCAGGTTGCAGAGCTTGGTGGCCTGTACCACTGCCTGCTGGTCAGCACCCCTGACCCTAGTCTCGGTAGCTACCGATCTCACCTCAGAAGGGGCTGATTCTGACTTGTCGAGGAGACTACTGGCTATTCTCCACAACAGCCAAACCCAAAGGGTCCAGACTGTGAGTCTGAATCAGAGCTCGACTCCGCCTCTGAGGAGGTAGAGTTCAAGACCCTGTGCCAACCCGCGGGAGGCGGCCACTGTCATCCTTGCCAACAGGCCTAGAAACCGAGCTGTGCCTGAGCGGTGCCAGCTCCTGCAGCTCCGTGAGCGGAATCCGGAAGGAGCACGGCTCCAGCCCGAACAAGAGCTCCAGAGCCGGGACCAGTCGTGGCACCATCCGCCCCACGGCGCTGAGGGCAGAGATGGTGCTGGTGACAGCCCCATCGGCGCCGAGGGCAGAGGCGGCGCCGGAGGAGTCTGAAGGCCCCACGGTGCCGAGCCCGAGACATACGCCGCGTTCAACCTGGTGCCAAGGGACGGCGAGAGGCGTAGACATGGAAAAGGACGGTGCTGCAGTAGCTACCACGGCGCTGCCGCAAACGGTCCAACAGAGGCCATGGCGCCACACGACTAGTCGGGATCAACGATTTCGGAGGGCCCACGGCAACACCGACGGTGCCGAGGCCCACAACAGCGCTCAATGGTAAGTCGAGAACGGCGCAGACCCGACCTGCGTAATCACGGGTCCGGACACCGGGGAGCCTTCACCCCAAGGGGTGATTGCCATGGCGGGCCCCTGCCCGCCCCGGAAGGAGGGGATGGGCTTCCTGCACCACGGAAGAAGCCTCGGCAATGGCTAGGCTACTAGTAGCCGAGGCTCCCTCCTCCTCGGTCCGGCATAGAACCGGAGGGGACCCGGAGGAAAGGCTGAGAGAGCGGCTTGGCCCGAGAAGTGCACACACCGACTTCAAGTCAGCGGAGTTTCGCCCCACTTTCCACGCTGCTGTTCGATGATCCGGGCGGTCCATGGAGAAACAGGTATCGCACCTAATTCCATGTCGTGAAGCGGGCCAAGACACAAGAGACACCAGTCTTGTTGGTCGGAACGGAATATTTTCGCCACATGGGCACCATCGCATGGGGGCCGACCATCTTAGATTTCTTGCCCTCCAATCGAGACATGACCTACAGAGAAAAAAACACCAAAAATAGACTCAACGTCGCGAAATATGAAAATAAGGAAAGATCTTACCAGGTGATGTCGAGTGACGGCAGAGACAGAACCAGCAGGAAAACCGTCAGACTTGACCAATGGAAAATTCGTTAATTTGAGAACTGCATAGCAGGCCTAGGCTCTTCACGGCTTCCACGAGGTAACCTCTATGGCGGAGATGAAGAACTGGCAGGCAGGCGGAGTTGACACAGCCTAACGGCCAACCCACAAGCGGCACACAATGCGCCGGCCTCGAGGGCGGCGCCGATGGTACGCCTACTCTCTACCTTAAAAAATAATAAAAAAAAAAAAAGTTCGCTGGGTCCTGACCTCCAGCAGATACCCAACAGTGATGAATGATGAAGAGTGACAGATAAGATCACCCACTACTGAAAATAAGATGCTGTGTTTCATTTTGGACTATTCTGGGTAAATAAGCTGCAAGGAAAAACTAAAAGTAGAGTAGCCCAAGATTGGCGAGTGGTATGGGAATAATTATGTTCCCATCTGGGAGACCCCTCCCAGGAGTGTTTGGTTCTTTTGGCACAGATCCCAGAGGTCAGTGGGCCCTAGTGCATGATCACAATGTACGGGCACTTTATTGAAACTTGATAAACCTTCAAAGAAAGCCCTGGTCTATTTCAGCATGTGGAATGAACTGCAGTCCAACCTCAACACCAATCCTGGCCCCCTACCAGTCAGGTGGACTAAAGGAACTTTGTATTTAGTGCTGCCAATCTGTAATATACTTAGGTCTATTTATCTGCTGTGCCAACTGTCCTCGGCCCTACTGGAGTAGCCTCCCAAAAAAAAAAAAAGATTGGAGAAAAGCTGAACTTACCCTACTGAGACCCATATGATAACTGCTCTTCTCCAAATCCAGAGACTCCAACAGTTCTTCCACTGCCTGTGAGGGAGACAGAGAGTGAAACCAATGATAAAAATTCTGCAAAGTGCAATGGACTGTGGGTTTCTAGGACATCCATGTGACTTTGGCAAGTAACACACCAGTAAAGCAGCAATATAATAAGCCTTTTCCAAGTGGTCAGCAGACTGGATTGTGCTAATCAATCCAATCAAACACAGCAAGTGGTTACTGAGAACCAAGAGAGGTTCTCCATTTCCAAGGGCAAAGTGCTATCAAGCTATTCTGAGGAAGATGACAATGTCCTCCCTACCTGCAGTAGATGTAATAATTCCCATAGAAATAAGGGTTTCAGGGCTGTGAAGGGGACTATCTGAACTAGGACCATTATCTAGATCTTGTTGAATGGACACACACACAACAAAAGAGCTTTTAAATAGTCTTTATGAAGCCACCCTTTACACTTCAGTGTTGAGTCCACAGCTCTGCATATCAGATCAGCTATCGTGCTATCACAGCCACACCTCATCAACACAATTACCATATCTGCATTCAGGGCTCACTTTTAGAGGGTGACTTGTAAAGTCTCCATGTTGTGGTGAAGGCAGTGCTGTACTGACTGAAAATAAAAATAAAACAGGTCCCTCTGTTCACAAAGGGTGGCGTCTCCATCTCTCTGGAGACAGAAAAGGGAACCGTTCAAGCTCCGAGTGGGCTGCTGCACCCTTCTACTTTACATTGTGAAAGAAGCCAATCAGAACTCTGTAAAGAAGGCCCTTGTTCCTGTGAGCTGCCACAGAGAGCTCTTAGCGACTGCTTTAAAAGCCAGCATTATTTGGAAGGCTACCTTTATCTCACTGATATAGAATCCACTGCATAACTGACTACACTAAAACTCAGCTTCTGTGTCACTCCTAGCAACTAAATAATAACTAATTTTCCTCTTAAGGGACACCTTAACACTTTGCATATTATTTGTAATTGGAAACCCACCTTTTACGATAGCTTACTTTCTCTAAAATTCATTGATGTTCCTGGTTGTTTTAACTGCCCTTCGTAGTAGAACTGAAATGAATGCTAATGGTGTAATTATATCAAACCTTGTTTTATTTCAAGTCCTTGATCTACTCTGCACACTTCCTAAACATTAAGACACCTCAAAACAGCGATCCAAGAGGATGCAACAGTCTACCTCCTCTGACTGCATCATGGGTGGCTAGACTGTGTTGGGGTGTTCCAGTCCAGGAACGTACAACAGGAGCTGATCAAGGAATGTGAACAAATATGTTTTTATGAGGCTACACCAGCATAGAGGACAGTCTGTTTTCACTTCTAAAAAGAAAAAAGGAATCAAACTACCAGCAACATCATCAATACCTGCAGAATAAGACCAATCATAAAATGTGCTTTTTAAACTAAAGACACCTCGAAGTCTAAGGTACTTGACAGTGCCCTTTAAATTATAAAGACCCCAAGCAGTGCAACACATTTTGAATTTGCTTACATATCCCCCAGGTCTATCTTCCTGTCACTATGCCACATAAGGTCTGTACAAAACCCTGTCGCTCCTGTGGCCCTACACTAACAGACTAAAGAAACTTACAACTCACATGACATGTAGCAGGTTCAGCCCTCCCAGAGCCCTCGTGGAGCATCGCCGTCAAAATTTGCTTCAGTGGTCGAGAGGGTGGCAGGTTCAGCCTCCCTAGAGCCCCACGGAGCACGCCACTAAAATTTGCTTCAGTGGTCGAGAGGGCAAGCAGGTTCAGCCTCCCCAGAGCCCTGTGGAGCATCACAGCCGAAAATTTGCTTCAGTGGTCGAGAGGGCAAGAGAGTTCACAGGCCGCAGAGCAGCGCGCTGATAATTTGTCGTCAGGTAGAGACCCCATCTCTAAGGAACAGCTCCAGCTGACTGTGCAAGAGGGATTTGAATTTCATGCCTTTTAAACAAAGGCACCTTCTTTCCAGTTGGCAGAGCATTACAGATTCTTTTTCTGCCTGCTCTCAATCTCCACCAATGTGCTATTTGGACTGCAGGCAGAAGTGTACTTTAATTAGGAAGCTAAATTAACATTGCCTTAAAGGGTTGTAAATTAGTGCACGGAGCCAAAATCGGGTGTTTTGTGGATTTGACTGTAGGCAGTGTGAACTTAAACTGGAAGCTAAACTCACTTTGCCTCTAGGGTTCTAAATTAATGCACTGGAGACAAAAAGTAGGGTGTTTGTGCAGGGACTTCACATTTCTGCTAAAGCTGTACCAAGCAAGCAAATTGTACCAAATTAATGTATTGACTAATGATTCGTTGTACTTGCATGCATGTACTGGAAAAGCGTCTGTTAAAGGAACCTCCAACAGCGTCAAAGTAATTAATTAATACCGATGATTCTTGTTGCGCCCTACTCCCCTACCTGTACTTAAAAGCTGTCTCTCTTTGTCCCTTATCTGCAGTGGTTGAGAGGGCAAGCAGGTTCAGCCCTCCCAGAGCCCCCGCAGAGCATCGCTACCAAAATTTGCTTCAGGTAGAGACCCCTACCATGAACAGCTCCAGCTGACTGCGCAAGAGGGATTTGAATTTGCGCCTTTTTAAACAAAGGCGCTTGCTTTTCCAGTCAGCAGAGCTCCATAGATTATTTTTCTGCCTGCTCTCAAGCTCCACCAATGTGCTATTTGGACTGCAGGCAGAAGAGTACTTTAATTGGGAAGTTAAATTAACATTGCCTTAAGGGTTGTAAATTAGTGCACGCGAGCCAAATCGGGGTGTTTGTGGATTTGGACTGTAGGCAGCAGTGAACTTTAATTGGGAAGCTAAACTCACTTTGCCTCTAGGGGTTCTAAATTAGTGCACGGAGACAAAAGTAGGATGTTTTGCAGGACTGCACATTTCTGCTAAAGCTGTACAAAGCAAGCAAATTGTACCAAATTAATGTATTGACTAACGATTCGTTGTACCTGCATGCATGTACTGAAAACGTCTGTTAAAGGGAACCTCCAAACAGCGTAAAGTAATTATCGTATACCTGATTCTTGTTAGCTCCTCCTCACCTATCTGTACTTAAAAGCTCTCTTTGTCCCTTATCTGCAGTGGTCGAGAGGGCAAGCAGGTTCAGCCCTCCCAGAGCCCGCGAAGCATCGCCGCCAGAATTTGCTTCAGGTAGAGAACCCACACCTAAGGAACAGCTCCAGCTGACTGTGCAAGAGGGATTCCGCTGCTCCCACCGCCCCATCACCACCCTTGGTGAGCTCTTTCTTTATAGGCTGAACCACGTGATCATGGGAAACCAATTAGTCCACTTTTCCATTAGCTCCTTACACTTCTCTAACACTAGTGGCCACCCCGAGCAGTGTTCCTAACTACCATTAAAATGCTCCATGTCTCTCTCTCTCTCTCTCTAATAATGGTTGCTCTGTGCATAACCATATCGTCCCTTCCACCCTCGTCCTACCCAAATCAACAAATCTCTGCCCCTCATCTCTTAGACTGTAAAGCTGCCCCCAACTCTTCTTCTGCCATAGTGCACCACACTCTGCACAGCTGGCATAACTGGATACTGGGAGCCTCTGTCCTCCCTCCCTCCTTTAATGCAGGGTTGCCTGCTTTAAATGTCTCTTACTCCTTAGACCCTATGCCCACCTCCCAGCCTCCAACCATCTCCCTATCCACTGTAAGTCACAAAGGAACATGCAGCTGCTGCATATTAAAGCACCTCCTAGCACTCCTGCTCCTTATAGCCGGTGACGTAGAATGTAACCTGGTCCCTCCTCCCCAATAAATGGGCGACTCTCCGCCCAGCTAATAACCTTCCAAGAGGGTTCAAAATAGTTCACCTAAATATATGCAGCTTTCTGAACAAAATAACAGCCTTACAAACAAGTGTCTTATCCTTTGCCCTGATATCTCAATCATTACTGAATCCTGGCTGAAGCCCCACAACCTTGATGCCGAATTTTCAATACCTGGGTACTCCTAATTCGCAGGACTGCCTGGGCAAAAAAGAAGGTGGTGGCACTGCCATGTACATCTCCTCAAACTCCAGTTCACCACAATCAGACCTATCGCACCCATGCTGTCAACAGATTCCTTCTAATCAAAATCTCTCTACCGCACTCAATCCCTCTATCATGTGGCAGGGTCTTACTGCCCGCGGACACACCGCTGCCTAGTATTCTAGACCACTTAGGCATCCTGAGGTCCCTCGTGGCTGGCAGTGAACTTCATATCCTTGGCGATTTCAACCAGAACTGGCTAGGCAGCGCAGCCACCAAAGCACGCTGTCAAATAAATGCTCTAAACCTGTCCCAACAAATAACGGAACCCACTCGCCTAAACTACAAATCCAAGAAGCATACTCTACTGGATTGGTCCCTTACCACTCACCCACATCGTATAATTAATGCTGGCCTACTACTGGACTCCCTCAGCGATCACCATATGATTTATTTGTCGCGGAAAATATTCAGACCTAAGGCCCTCCTCCCCCGCACATTGTACAATGGAGCTTACAAATCCCTTGACCTGACCGCACTCCTAAATTACCTCACCTGCATCGACTGGTCCTACATCCCTAGGGCTCCCTCCATGGACGAGGCCCTCAAATTTTTCACGACCAACTTCCTGGCTATCTGGGACTACCACGCACCTCTCAGAAGATCCAGAGTAAGAGGATCCCACCTACCTTGGGTAACCGCAAACCTCTTGGAACAACTACTAGTCAGGGACTGAGCCTAGAAAACCTTCACGGCAAACAGGAACTCAAATAGCTCTGCAACACTACTGCTTGCTAAGGAATGCCTGCACAAGACTCATACGACAGGTCAAATCTAATTATTTCAAGTCTGCTTTCAACAATAACTTTTCTCACCCAACACAATTTTGGAAATCAATTAAATCCTTCTCACCCTCCGGCCCAACCCCTACTCCCACACTCAATATAGATGGAAGTATCATCACTGCTCCATGCACTGTTGCCACTGAGTTTAACTCATATTTCACCAACACTACGTTCTCTCTACTCTCCTCTCACCTCACTCCTCCCCTGCTGTCTCCTCACCTGCCTATTTCTCCGCCCGTTACAGCCGCTGAGGTACTAAAAATACTTCAGTCACTAAATCCATCCAAAGGCAAATGCCCCTTGGGCCTTGACTCCAAAATGCTCCTTCTTTCTGCCCCAGCCATAGCCAACCCTCTAGCCGCTCTCTATAACCTGTCTTTCAGACTCGGGTCTGTCCCTACAATATGGAAACAAGCCACAGTCATTCCCTCACCAAAGGAGGCACCCTTCCTCCCCATGCAACTACCGCCCTATATCACTGCTCCTCATCCTAGCTAAAATACAGGAGCGCCTTGTACTAGCCCAGCTCTCCCCTACCTCGACTCCATCTCATTCTTCACCCCTTACCAGGCCGGGTTTAGAAAAAAAAAAATCACTCCACCACCACCATCCTCACGGGCATAGATAAAGGGAGATAACTGCAGCTATCTTCATCGACCTGGCTAAGGCCTTGACACGGTCTCTCATGCCCTGTTATTGTCCAAACTCGCCCAAGCTGGACTGACTGAGCCTGCCACCAACTGGTTCCAGTCACACTTGGCAGGTAGGTCCCAGTCAGTCTGTATTGGCTCAGCTATCTCCTCCTCACTCCCTGTTACCAGCGGGTCCCCAAGGATCTGTCCTTGGCCCTTTGTTGCTCTCTGTTTTCTCAATGATCTGCCTACAGCCTGCCCTCATACTTCTATCCACATGTATGCTGCTGACACAGTGCTGTTTGCCTCTGGTTCATCCCCACTGCCATGGCAGCCCGCCTGCAGGAGGATTTTGACTCTGTCCAACATTGGTTCCATTCAAATCAACTATTTCTAAACCCTAAAAAACTATTTCCTAACTTTCGGCTCTCAGGCCAAACTGTCCCGCCTTCCTGCCTCCCCACTTTCCACACATTAGAAGGCTCCCCCGGAGGTCTGCACTTCCCACAGATACCTCGGGGTCTGGTTAGACCAACATCTTGACTTCACTCGCATATTGATGCTATATATGAAGCTGCAACCATGCTAGGCGATTATACCGCAACAGTTGTATCCCCCTACCAATGTGACTGGCTATCGCTCAAAAGATGATTCTCCCAATAATGGACTACGGCAATGTAGTCTACTGTGCAGCCCTCAAACCTCCCTGTCCAGACTAGACCCTCTCTTCAGTTCCTTCTGCCGGTTCTCCCTGGACTGCCCTCCTAGTACACATCACTGTGATCTCTACCAGTCCTTGGATCTCCCTCTCTCCACAATCGGAGATTGCTACACTGTGCTAGAACCGCTGCAAAATTCTGGTCGCAGTCCCTCCCTCCTACCTGGCACCCTCCCTGAATGTTCTTCCCTCCAGCCTACTCACTCAGGAACATAGATTCTCATCTACTTCACATCTCGCACAGGCCGACCTGGGTCTGGCCAGGCTGCTTTCAGCTTCAGGATGCCGAAATTATGGAACTCCTGTCGGCCGATACTAGACACGCCACCGCACTCCACACCGTAATGCTCTTCTTAAGACTCAATTTTCTACCACTTGCTTTTGCATCCTGCCCCGCTGAATCCCTTGCAACCTTGTTGTCAGTTGTTTATTTGTCTCGCTGTTCTTCTCCTATTGTTGTCCACTATACTTACTATGTTTTATGGAGTACATACGTAATTCAGTGCATGCTGCCCCTTACCTGTACCAATTCTGTCTGTATATTTGCTATTTGTATTTGAGAGAGAGGAGGAGAGAGGGATATGATAGAGACATACAAGTATTATCTTACAGGGAGGAACAGGGTGCAGGAATACACTATTTTTAAGCGAAAAAGATGTTCCAGGACTAGAGGGCATGGGATGAAGTTGGAGGGAGGAAGATTCAGAGGAAACATGAGAAAGAATTTCTTCACAGAACGGGTGGTGGACAAGTGGACACCCTGCCAGAGGAAGTGGTGGGGGCTGAAACAATCACGGGATTTAAGAATGCATGGGATAGACATAAAGGAATTCTGGAGGTCAGGGTAAGGGGCAACAGACTTCTAGGAAAACAAACTGAACTTACAAGCTCAAATGGGCAGACTGGGTGGGCCATAGGCCCTTATCTGCCGACACTGTCTATGTATCTATGTATATAAGGATTTTGACTACTTTAATTTGAATTGTAACTGAACATGTATATGTGTAAATTCTACTATTACTGTATCCTGCCTATCCCTATTCCCCAGGGCGATCTGGAATCGAGTGGTACACTGCTCAGTATGCCTTCCTGGTAAAACTCTTAAATAAATAAATAAATAAATGACTAAATGCCAAAGATCAAAATATAATGGGACAGGGCTTCACATATTTCTTTTGTGTTGCCAGTATCTTAATGAAGGGGCCTTGAGGTATGCAAAACATTTCATAAATTCACTTGCTGGTTAGAAGAGAGCTTGGTATTTTTAAACCCATATGAAATGACAGCAAAGAATTAAACCAGGAAATTAAATGTTCAAATGGTTAATTTATATGCAACAAAATGTATTTTTGTTTGCTGGACTCAAACAGTAAAATCTGTTGAATCTTTGTAAAAGAAACTGATCAAGCTGAAAAGAATTAAACATCATGCTGCACATTAACAAATCACTTCTTATACCTGAGTGCAAGATCATGCCAATACTGGATTTCTAAAGGCGGTGCTACAGTGTCTGTCTCATGTTCCCATTACACCCTGCATGTGGCATTCACAATCTAGCAGACCACGCTCAGAGTTTTATTTTCTGACCAGAAAAGGCACACTGAGCTAAGATAGTTTGTTTCCATATGCGTCCGGAGTTGCATGGACCTGTTTTATTGATGGGGAATGTTGGCCAGAAACCAGAGAAACTCCCCTACTCTTTTTCGGTAAGTGCCATGCTATCTTCGACTTCTACCTGGACAGTGACCCAGAGATGGGCAGAAGGGACCTCGATTTAATGTCTCATTTAACAGACGGTACCTCACCAGTGCATAGCACTACAGTGTCAGCTATAGGCATTACCCCAAGTACCTGGTGTGGGGCCAGAATTCATGACCTGCTGATCTTCCAGCCCCAGAGGGGAGCATTTTAGCAGCTTTCAGCCTGATCAACCAACTGCCAAGTCATGTACTCCTTGGCAACAGTACTCTGTAAGAGAATGACTTCCTACAGTAAGTGCCCAAATTACTCATTTTGTATGTGTGTGGGGGAGAGAGAGAGAAAACAAGTACAGAAAAATACAATTGAGATAAATATATAACAGTGGGTTACATAAAAGAAAAAAAAAAAGATTACATTTGGGGCAGTATCCGGGCAGGCACACTGGATTTTATTGGTTGAGCAATCCCACACCTTCTGCAAAAGCAGTAAGGTTGTTTTAGTAAAAAAAAAAAAACAAAAAAAAAAACAGGTTACTCACTTGTAAAGGTACAGTTATGTAAGAACTTACGTAACAGTAGATCTTCGAGAGAGAGCTCTTGCAGCAGGTAACACATATAGGACTGGCGCCGACGGTGGCAGGATCCCACGCAAACTTTTCCAGCAGTAGCTAGTGAGGACTGCCCTCCCCAACGTTGGCCCTGCCCCGACATCCCACGTGGTATATAAGGGATCGCGTCCCAGCGTGCTCTCAGTTCTTGTAATGCGGAAGCATCGGCAGAAGGAATACCCACGATGTGAACGGGAACAAGCAGCAAAAGGCAAATTCTGATCCAGCAGCAAGAAAAATATGCTTGGCTAATGCAGAGCGAGATTCCCTGGGGGAAGGAGGGAGGGAGGGTATACCTGCTGCAAGAGTTTCTCTCGAAGATCTACTGGTACGGTAAGTTCTTATGTAACTGTACTATCTTACTTTGAGAGGAAGCTCTTGCAGCAGGTAACACATATAGGACTGAGTCCCAAGCAGTATAAACTGAAGACAACTGCTAGGGAGGTAGGAGAATAACAGAGGAAGGAAGAGAGTAAATCCTCAGGAAATCAGGCCCTGCAGATCTGCCAGGTGAAAGTCCGTTCTGCATCTAGAAACGATATCAAGACTGTAGTGCTTGATGAAGTGTGGACCAAACAGATGTCCGAAATAGAGACCCTCTTGAGGGCTGTGAAGGAGGCCGCCACTGGTCTGGTATAATGACCCCTGATTGGGCCCGATAGGGGTTTGTTATGCTTTGGTAGCAGAATGTGATGCAGTTAACCAGCCACCTAGAGAGGGTCTGCTTGAAATCGGGCTGCCCAAGGAACGTGGGGCAAAGGAAACAAACAACTGATCGGATGATCTGGTCCTCTTGGTACTTAGCTAAGTAAAATCGCAATACGCGATGATCATCCAATGTGTGGAGAAGCGCTCGATTGGAGTGTTCAGGGTAGTAGACCGGAGTTGAACATCCTGGTTCAGTGTCATTTCTGACACAACTTTGGGGAGAAACTTAGGATTGGTACACAGAGCTATCCTGTCTTTGTGAAAATCAATAAGGCTCCTTGTACATCGGGGCCTATAGCTCGGAAATCCTTAGAGCGTAAGTAACAGCAACTAAAATAACGCTTTCCAAGAAAGAAAACACAGCTCGCAATCTGTGGGCGAGTTCAAAGGCAGGAAGGTGAGCTTCTCCAGAGCGAATGGAAGGTCCCAAAGGGAACAGGGTCCCCAATAGGGGGCTTTATATGAAGGATGCCTCTGAGGAAGGCAGGATGAAAGTACAGTTACGTAAGAACTTCCACGTAACAGTACATCTTCGAGAGGAGCTCTTGCAGCAGGCTATAAACATTAGGACTAATGCCGTAGGCCTTAGGACCCACTGGAAAAACTTAGCAAGCAGTACCCAGCAGGGACCGCCTCCACGTCGGCTCCACCCCAATGTCGGTCATGCTATAAAAGAGGGCGGACCCGACTCCACCTCAGTTCACCCGCCAAAGACCCGCAAATGGACCTTTCGCAGCCGGACCAGGTAGCCTGTCCTAGACATGTTGAAAACCTCCAGGGGAAGGAGGGAAGAAGCGCCTGCTGCAACAGCTCCTCTAGAAGATCTATTGATACGTAAGTTCTTACGTAACTGTACCATCTTTACTGAGGGTAGCTTTGCAGCAGGCTATAACCATTAGGACAGAATTCCAAGCAGTCCCACACCAAGGAGGTGGCTAGTGCCGGAGGTAGGATGACAAAAACTGTAATGATGAAAAGTCTAAGGCTGGGACTCAGCACTTTAGGACAAGAGTCCCTAAAGGATTGCCAGGCCAAACGCTCGGCACCTGGAGGCAATGTCCAGGCTGCAATGCCTAACAAAGGTGTGCACTGAATTCCAAGTAGCAGCTGTACAGATGTCTCGAATACAGACGTTCCTCAAGGAGGAAAAGGAGGTAGAAATACCTCTAGTGGAATGGCCTCTAACCCTCCCGGTAGAGGTTTGTTGTATTGCTGCAACAGAACACTATGTAGTGGACAAGCCACCAGAAAAATCCATCTGCTTAGACACCGTTTGCCCAGGTGTTGAGGTGCAAAGGCCACAAACAATTGCTCTGATTTACGGTGAGCCGCTGTCCACTGAAGGTAATACCTCAGTGCCCTGTGGACATCCAGTGTGTAGGAGAGCCTCTCCCAGATTGGCAGGGTAGAATAATAGACTGGACGGTCAACCGACTGGTTGAGGGTCAATTCCGAGACCACTTTTGGCAGAAACTTAGGATTTGTTCTTAGGGAAAACTTTCCGTGAAAATCATATAAAGCTCCTTACACATCAGGGCCTGAAGCTCGGAAACCTTTGAGCTGAGGTTACAGCAACTAAAATGGAAACCTTCCAGGAAAGAAAACACAGCTCACAGTCTGCTGCAGGTTCAAGGGAGGTGGGGACAGTGAGCTTCTCCAACACAAAAGGAGATCCCAGGAGGGATAGGATCCTGAATGGGAGGTCTCAAATGCAAAATGCCCCATAAAAGGTGCTGGCCACGTCCAACTGAGCCAGGGTCCTGTCCCCAAAAGGACATGATAAGCAGATATAGCCCACGTGCACCTTTATTGAAGAATAGCTCAAGCCTTGCTGGTATAAGGAGAGGAGGTATTGTAATGCTGAGTTCACCGGACAGGAAAGGGGTCCAGGTGGTGAGGCAAGCCCATAAACAAAAATGCTTCCACTTCATAGCATAAGTGGAGCACGCAGAGGGCTTCCTCGCTGAAACAAGGCGTCCGCCACCTCTTGGGAAACCCCGTATCTAGATCTGACTACGTCTGCAGGAGCCATGCATGAAGGTGCAGGGACTTGAGATCAGGACCAACCAGCCTGCCTTGATCCTGGGACAGCAACTGCGAGCATATTGGAAGCGGAATTGGAAGTTCTGAAGATAACCGCTGAAGCATTGGGAACCAAATCTGCCGAGGCCATAGTGGGGCGATTAGAATTGTCCGAGCCCTCAACCTGTACTTCAACAAGACTCTCTGAACGAGAGGGAAGGGAGGGGCAAAGGAACTTCTGCCCAACAAAGGGACCATGTGTCAGGCCAGAAAACACCAGGTGCATGCTCGTGCAAGCAGAAACTGGCAGTTTGGTGTTGCATGGAGACACAAAGAGGTCCAGCTCTGGAAAACCCCAAGTGCCAAGAGCTGGTCTGCTACTGACTGGAGTAACTCCCACTTGTGCGCCTTGGACTGAGACCTGCTTAGGATGTCTGCCAAGACATTTTGGGCACCTGGAACATGGACGGTGGACAGAGAAATGTGATACTCCAGCACCCAATACCAGACTCTCATCGCCTCCCTACACAGGGGTAAGAGTGAGTCCCCATGCTTGTTGATGTAAAGACAACCGCCATCTTGTCCATCTGAACAAGAAGAGAGCCCGGTAATAGGCCCTCCTGAAAGGCCCTTAGAGCACTGAGGATCACTGCATTTCCAGAACAATGATGTGGAGGTTCGCTCTTCCTGGGTCCAGACACCTTTAGTCCAGCGGTCCCTGAGGTGTACCCTCAGCCCAAATGGGAGGCATCTGTTGTCAGAGTCCGCTTGTAGCCTTGACGAACAGGACCCCTTTTCTAAATTCAGAGGTCCAACCACCAAAACAGGGTCCTCCTGACTGGCTCTGAGATCCTGACCATATGGTTCAGACTGTCGTAGCTTTGATCCCACTGCATCCTCAGCATCCATTGTGGGACTCTCATGTGGAGATGGGCCAAGAGAATTACAGGATGGCCGCCACCATGTGCCCCATAAATCTGAGGAAGGTCCTGGCCTGGACCTGAGGGGTTACAAGAACTGAACCTGCTATCTCCATCAGAGCACTCTCCCTCCCTCTCCTGGGAAAGAAAAGCCATGCCTGGACCAAATCCAGGACCACACCTATAAAGATGAGTTTTGGCTGGGCTCTGGGAAGACTTTGGCAGGTTCAGAGTGATCCCACCTCTCGAATAGAGTACAAGTGTCTCCAAGAGCTTGAATCAGGTGCATCCTTGACGGGCCGCGAGCAGCCAATCATCGCGGTAAGGAAAGACGTAATGCCCTTTATGCCTTAGAGTCGCAGCTACCACTGCCAGGCATTTGGTAAAGACTTGAGGGAGTGGAGGAGAAGTCAACGGTAAAACTGAACTGACAGTACTCCCCTGAAAGTGGAACCTCAAGTACTTCCTGTGAGGAGGAAAGACCCCTGATATACATATACACATCTTGCATATCCAGGAACAGAGCCAGTCCCCTGGTGCAGCAGAGGGATAAGACCTGGAAGGGTCACCATCCTGAATCTTCGTATTTAGATATAATTGTTTACAGAACTGAGGTCCAGGATGGGCCAAAGATCTTGCATTTTCTTTGGAACCAGGAAGAAATGGGAGTAATACCCTTTTCCCCACTGCTGCAGAGGGACTGGTTCTATTGCCCTTTTCTGCAAGAGAGCCTGGATCTCTCCGTCTGTAAGAGGAATATGAGGAGGATATCTTGAGGACTTTGGTGGGTTTGTGGAGGGATCTGGGTTAACTCCAGCGTATGCCCTCTCCTTACTATATCTAGGACCCACTGGTCTGCTGTGATTGTGCTCCATCCCTCCAGGTGGAGGGAGAAGCGACCTACTGCCTCCCGGTGCCTCCTTCAGAGGAGGGGGTCAACAGGAGTCACTGGGCAGAGCTGGGAGAGAGGTGTGGGAGGACTTTGGATTTTGAAAAGGAGCGCCTCCAGGTTGCCGGTTGCCAGCTTTCCTTTAAAACCGCCTCTGACCCTGGTGGTTACCACGGCTTGCTGGCCTGAGGATTTATGAAAAGGCTGCTTCCAAAACACTTCTAGTCCCCCTTATACATTTGTCGGATGGACCAGATGGATTTGCCCAGCTCTTGGAGCCGAGAGATAAGGCCCCCGGTCTCCTGCCCAAAGAGAACGGAACCTTGGAATGGAGGTCCCCATTCTGGCCTGCAGATCCTGGTGGAACCTGAAGACTCTGAGCCAGGCATGGTGCTTTTAGGCAGACACCTAGCAGCTGATGCCCTGGCCTATATCTGCAGTATCGATGGAGGCACGAAGGACATGCGTGCCAAGTCTGAGCCCGATTTAAGATGTCCAGAAGCTCAGTCTTGTGCGGAGTCTGGCAAGGCATTGGCTAGCTCCTGTCCCTTTTCCCAAAGCGCATTCTGGTACTGGACCATATGCGTGAGGAAATTCAGTGAATGAATGGAGCAGGTGGATGCAGAATATACTTTGTTGCCTACCTGGTCCAAGTAACGGATTCTTGGTCGGAGGCTGGGAGCTGAGATGTTTCGCTGCTTAGATTTGTCATGAGCAGCGCTATCACTGTAGAGTCTGCCTGAGGGTTTTCTGCCAGGAAAGGCTCATCCTCGGGCCTTGTATAGCCTGTCCGGACTTCTTGGGAACCGTCGGGACAGAGACTGGATGTTTCCAAAGTTATCCTAGTAAGGTCTTGGAAAGTGTCGACCAGAGGAGGTACCACCAAGGGCTTGGGCTCCTTCTGCCTCAGGTAAAGAGCCAGTCTCCAGCGTTCAGATCCAGGTCCTCTGTCTTCCACTCGTTAGGGGCCTGGATGTGCTTCATGGCGATCACAGAAAGTTGGATCATCAGGAGGCGAGCAGGGTAGATCCCTGTCCCCAGGAGAACCCCCAACTCCTGAGAAAGATGAGGAAGAGGAGGAAGACTGGCTCCTGGACCAGGAAGAGTCCAAGCTGTGTCTGTAGGGGCTACCTCAACTGAGTGTCCGTGACTGCGGACCAACGCCAGTCCAAGGATTGACATCGGCTCCTGGACTGACAATGGAACAGTGACCAACACCCATCCCTGGACCGGTGTCAGCTAGAGGCGAGCCCACCTAGAGGAAGATCCATGATGGCTGAGGGACCTGCTCCTGGGCTTAGACCAGCAATGGCTGCCCAAACAGGAACGGTGCCATCGGACGGTCTCTGGACCGAGACGGAACGTACACCCGAGGGGAGCCAGATTGACAACTTGCGCGCCATCAGGGGTCTTGACTGGTGATCCAATGGGCACAACTCGGTTCTTGGTTGTCCGCTGGTTAGGAACCGTGTCGGTTCTGCTTCAGTACAGCGCCCTCTTTAACTTGGCTCCACCAAAGGAGAAGAGCTCCTGTAACTCCTCCTTAGAGAACATAGATGCTGCATCCCCTGCAAGGGACGGGAAAAAGCAGGAGGAATGGCAGGGCTTTTGGGAAGAACCTGCAGAATAGCCTCGAGTAGAGGACTTTGAGGCTGGTGACGGCACCTTGAGTGGTGCAGGTTCACTGGCAGCCCCATTGGCCTTAGGCACTTTAACCAGCGTCAGCGTCTTGGCCGGTAGCCAGTTCTGAACTGGCGGTTTGGAGGACAGGACCCTGTGGAGGCCTTAGCCTGGGAGTCCTGGTCCTTGTTTGACAGCTGCCTGAACTGGGTAGGGCCGTTACTGAGGCCTTCTTCGCGGGGCCGAGGCATGTGCCGAAGAGGCCTTGGCTGACTACCGGCGGAGGATACACGAGAGCCGTGATCTTCGCCAGCTTGTCTGTAGAAGTTCCTGCCTTGGCCGGCATCTTGGCGGAGGCTCCGCCTCAACTTCTCCTCGTGCCTAGGATGCTTAGAGTGGCCACACCTGCTCGAGCCGGAGGAGGAGGACCTTTCCGGGGAGGGGATGAGAATGGGACCAGCTACGGTCCTTCTCCCGGACCTTTATGAGACTTGTCCCAGAGCTTTCCCTTTGCCCTGAAGAGATCTGCAGGACATCCATCTTCTGCTCTAGCAGATGGACTTTCAAGACCTTCAGGTGTCTGATAGGAGTCCTGCTGGTGAAGCACTGCAGATCTTGCAGGAAGTGCTGTCGTGGTCTGGCCCCAGGCAGAAGACGCAACTGTGGCCATCCTTGGACGGAATTTGGCAACCACAGGCACACTTTAAGTCTTCTTGGGACCAGAGAAAGAGACCAACGACAGCGAAGACATAGACGGTACAGAGGGCAGAAGGTGGAAGAAACGATACTGAGTAGAGAAAATAAAGCGGAGGAAAAATGAGAAAACTTCACTAGAAACTGCTAATAGCACGAAATAAGGCTTTCCCAACAAGAGCGGGTCTGTGGCGGAAAAGAACTGAGGTGGACCGGGGTCCGCCTCTTCTATAGCATGACCGACATCGAGGCGGAGTCGACGTTGGGGCAGTCCTCGCTGGGTACTGCTAGCTAAGTTTTTCTGGTGGGTCCTAAGGCCTGCAGATTAGTCTATTGGTTATAGCCTGCTGCAAGAGCTCCCCTTGAAGTAAGATCCTCCAGCTGAGCCACTGTTCTGCCCTGGACAGGGGTATGGTAGGCAGAAAGAGTGGCCAGGTGTACTTTTATGGAGGAGTAACACAGCCCTGATTCTGACAGGGATAATAGGTATTCCAGCAAAGTGCTAACCGGACAGGCCAAAGGATCTATGTGGCATGCTGTGGCCCAGAGGCAGAACCATTTCTACTTCATTGCATAAGTGGCTCTTGGAGGCCTTCGCCTCCACCAAGACTTGCTATCATGTCTGACACCCAAATCAAAGCTTGGCTAAGTCTTGAGGAGCCAAGCATGAAGGTGAAGGGATAGCAAGTTCGGTGAACAAGAGTCCCATTGTCCTGAGAGAGTAAATGAGTTGTGAGAGAAAGTGAAACTGGTAACGCCACTGCCAGCTGCTGCAGCAAAGGAAACCAAATCTGGCAAGACCACAGTGGCATTATGAGGATCATGGCAGTTCCCTCCGCTCTGCCTTGAGAAGGACTTGCTGAATGAGTGGAAACAGAGGAAAGGCATAAAGGAATCTCCTCTTCCAGGAGAGGGACAATGTGTCTTGCCAGAATACACCAGGCTTTGGATCTAGCAAGCAAAAACTGGGCAGTTTTGCGTTGGAGGAGAACATGAAGAGATCAACTCTGGTGTCCCCGTCTGGCAAAAGGTGTCTGCCACTGATTTCAGAATCGACCACTCATGTACTCATGACTTTGTCCTGCTGAGGGCTGCCTGCAAGCATGGTTTGTGCACCTGGAATGTGCAACGCTGTGATGGTCGACTGGTGAGCAATGGCCAACTCCCACACTCTCATGGCCTCCTCTGCACAGGGGGTAGGGGTGCGGCCTCCTGTTTGTTGAGGTAGAAGACCACCGATGTGTTGTCTGTCTGGACCAGAAGATGACCGGTATGATTGAAGTTTCCAGGGTTTGGAGAGCATAGAGGACTGCTCTCATCTCCAGCACACTGATGTGAGAGATTCCTTGGTCGAGGACCAAGACCCTGCATCTTGTGTGCTCCTAGGTGCGCCCATCCCAAATTTGAAGCATCCGTGTCAGGACCTGTCCGGGAACTTCCTTCTGGAAGGTGATCCCTCCTGCAAGGCAGGGGCGCGCCCACCAGAGGAGTTCCTTGCAGACCAGCTCCGTTATGGAGACGGGCAAGTCAAGGTCATCCCACCTCTGGTCCCACTGTACTCAAAGGATCCACTGGATGGTCTTCATCTGGAGCCTTACGAAGGGAACAGTAACAATGGCAGCCACCAGGTGACCCAACAGTCAGAAGAGCAATCTGGCTGGGATGGTGGAGACAGAATAAATCTGCCTGACTAGCACCCAAATGCGCTGTGCCTGGTCTAGAGGTAGGAAGGAAGGCCTGACCCTGAACAGTGTTTAGGAGTGCCCCAATGAACAGAAGGAGTTGTGCGGGGCTGAGTGATGACTTGGCTGGGTTGATGATAATCCCCAAGCTCCGAAACAAGTTGCAGGCTTCCCTAATGGCAGCTTGGAGTTGGGTGCTGGCGTGTACTAGAGAGTAGCCAGTCATCTGGGTATGTGAACACATAGTGACCCATCTTGCTGATGCTGCGGCCACCCGTATCAAGCACTTCATAAACACCTGAAGAGAGCCAAAGGGCAGGCCCTGAACTGGAAGTGTTCTCCTGGAATGCGAATCAAGATATTTCGATGACCTTCAGCTATAAGAATGTGGAGATAGACGCCCTGCATATCCAGGGATGCAAGTCAGTCTCCTTGATGCAACATAGGAATCAGGATGTGCAATGTGACCATCCTGAAACATTTGCATGTGACTTGTAAGTTCAGGTTGCTGAGGTCGATAATCGTGCTTAAGTCTCTTCTTCAAGACCAGGAAGAAGCGGAAATAGAACCCAGTGCCTCTCTCCTGTGGAGGAACGAGCTGTATGGCGTTTTTGTACAACAGTACCTGAATCTCTTGCCGAATGAGGATTGCATGTCTCACGAGTGACGGATGGGGTGGGGGCCTGTCCAGGGGATGCACACGAACTCTATAGAGTGCCTGTGTTCTATAAGCTCATGAACCCACAGGTCAGAGGTCACTTGTCTCCAGGCTTTTGGATAAATAGAGAAGCAACCTCTTACCTTCTCTCCTGACAGAACGTCCACAGAGGTGGGTTTGGCTGGAAGTCATGCTGTTGGAGGGGAGGGAAGTGGCTTGGGCAGACTTAGCCTGTCGAGAGGTGGAGGCCAAGGATCCCTGGGGCCACCACGCCGACTAAAGCCACCTTGCTGAGCGTGGTGGTTGCTGAAAGCGAGGTTGCTGAGGCTGCTGTCCTCCTCTGCCAACGAAAGTGAGACCTCCAAAACTGTCTCTGCATTGGGTGATACATAGACTGCACAGTACGGATGGCCTTACTGGAGTCCTGTAATCTGTTGATAATTTGCTCCGCTTTCTTCACCGAAGAGAATGGAGCCCTAAAGGCGCATCTAGGATGTTGAACTGAACATCTGGGCGAACCCTGAAACCCGAGCCAGGAATGGCACTCAAGACAGATGCCCATAGCTGCTGCCCTAGCTGAGGTGTCCGCAGAGTCACAGGCAGAGCATAACACATGCGTGCTCACGCCTGACCCCGCTTGGAGTAGTTTTGTAAATTCTGCCTTCTGAGGGCAGTCGGGCATACCTGCAATATGTCCAGACCCTGCTCCCAGAGGGCATTTTGGTACTGGACCATGTGTGTCAGGAAGTTTAAACTCCTGGTGATGCAGGTGACAGATGTACACCTTCTTGCCCATGAAATCCATCTGTTTGGACTCCTGTCCAGGGCTGGGTGCTCAGATGTTTGGGCCTCTGTGAACAATCGTGAGCTGCTGATATAACCAGAGTCAGCAGTAGGTTGCATAGCCAAAATGGGTGTTCCTTAGCTGCCCGGTACAGCTGTTCCACTTTTTCAGAACCGCAGTGGATGAGTGGGGACACCGCCAGTGGCCTGTGCGGCGTCCCTCAAAAGAATCCATCATGGGGGTGCTAATGACAGGCTTGGGGTCTTTTGCCTGAGGTACTTGGCAAGCCTCACGCTGCTCATGGTCCAAGTCTCCATATCCCATCCCGTGTTGGCTTGTATGTGTCTCATAACCTCCATGAACAACTGGTCTTCTGGAGGTGATTTTGGCAGGTCTTCAGCTTCACCAGATAGAGGGTCCTCATAGGAAGTCACAGAGAAGTCCGACGGTGGTAAGAGTCAGTGGAGGAGACTGATGGAGCTCTGTGTCTTCTACGCTTGTGCCTGTGCCAGTCAGAGGGGCTAGAGATACTAGAGCACCTGGAGCAGGACCTATGAGCCATTCTTTTTCCATCCGTTTCGAGGTCTCTGAAATGGATGTTTTCCCTGTCCTCATCTAAGCGGGCTGAGGAGGCACTTCTTCAATGGCGAAATCTCCTCACTAGGGATCGGTACCGGTCAGGATCGGTCAGAGAGCGGTGTAGGTGCAACTGGAAGGATATCCGGCCAATAGTTTCCCACCAATGTGAGAATAAGTCCTTGACCTGACTAAGGCTGAGCTTAGGTGAACCAGGCGCCAGGTCTGGCGGCGGTTCCTGAAGCTCCGGTGTCGGCACCGGCGCCAGTCCTGTCCAGCATCGGTAGTCGGACTGGGGGCGCCAGCATATCTTGGGTGTCAGGGCCGTCGTCAGGACCTGAAGGGACACCAGGGACTGGCGTCTGCACAGCAGGTGTCGGTACGTTGTCCACCCTGGCGCCGGATCGAGGAGAGGACACCAGGGTGACGGGACTTGGCTGGAGGAGACAAAGGAGCCTTGGGTGCACTGTCGGCAAGCTTGCATCAATGGGGATCAGGACGAGGCTTGGCGGTTTGTCAGGAACGCTTGCCCAACAATGGGACCCGACGTTTGTCCGTTGACTTGTGGGCATGTTTTGGCGGGAGAGAGAGTACCTTCCTGTCGACGGACCCAAAGTTTTGCCTTCTCCCGGTGGTCAGCGCTGCATACAGAGGCCAGCCGTCAGGCAGAGTGCGACTTACCTGGGTCAGGCAGAGCATCCTGGCGAGGCTGAAGGAAGGCTTTATCTTCAGGGGTTGAAGAGTAGCAGAATGCTCTGAAGATTTTTCCTTAGTAGCAGGGCCTCCGGAGGAGGCTGGGGCCTTGACCACTGTAAGGTGAGTCGTGACCTGACTACCCCGATCTGGAGGCAGTGTGGGATTCGAAGATTTCGATCTGGAGGAGGACCTCTCCCTATCTCTGACCCACTCTCTGAGTTTGTTCTTAGGCTTTGGAGTGTGGTGTTTCCCTGAAGAGTTGTGGGAACTACAGGGAGAATCCCTTCACAGCACAGTCCCTCTGCATAGCCACTAGTTGATGCTGAGCCAGAAGGCCTGTAGGGACTTTTGCTGGCAGATGCGGGTCCAACTATTGAAAGCCTGGCAGTGGGGCAGGACAGAGTGTTGTGGTCCGGGCCCAGGCAAAAATACAGGCTGCATGTGTCTTTAGAAGGGATTTTTCTACCACGGACGCACTTACTCGTGTGCTTGGATGGGGTGGTCGATATGCAGAAGCTTGCACGAAAGAAAAAATGGTCGAAAGAGATGACTGGAGTCAAAAATATCAAACAGCAGCTCCAACTGGTGAGTGCAGCCATGAGCTAACGCTCGTGACGTTGACGGCGGAAAGAACTGGAGCATGTTGGGACCACCTCCTTGTATATCACGTGGGATGTCGGGGAGGGCCAATGTCGGGAGGGCGGTCCCCGCTAGCTACTGCTGGAAAAGTTTGCCTGTGGGTCCTGCATGCCGTCGGGCGCCAGTCCTATATGTGTTACCTGCTGCAAGAGCTCTTCTCAATGTAAGATCCATAGTTCTAGGAGCGGTATATAGTTCACATCCACACACTGGCAGTCCCATCAGCAGTGCAGATTCATCAGATGTCTTGAAGTTAAGCTCTTCCCACCACCCAGGCAGTATATTCCCCATGACATCAGATCTTTACATGCTGGAAGAAGGGATCTGTATGCCACTTGCCAGGGAGGTCGGTGGGTGTGTGGATGTGAACTGTATATCACCTCCTAGAATTACAGTTACAGGTGAGTAATGCATTCTTCTAGGGGATGGGTATAGTTCACTATCCATACATTGGCGGACTCCTACCAGTTCTCTGGGAGGAGGGGCAAGCGCACACTCCCATTTGGCGAACAGAGATTGGAGAACTGAGGTCCCAAAAGCAGCTTCCGATGAGACTCAAGGTTGATGCTGTAATGGGAAAGAAGGTATGTACTGACTTTCAGGTGGCAGCCCTGAAGATTTTCTGGATGGGAACGTCCCTGGATACAGCCACCACCAAAATAGAAAAGTGTGGCAAATAGAATACAGCAGCAAGAAAGGACATAACATTGTTATTGTGGATTCTTAATAGTGATTCTGTCCCTAAGACTGAAGTACAGAGTTCAAAGTTTTTAGGAGCAGAAAACAGGACAACCACAGGAAACAAAAAGCAAACAAAAGACAAGATGTAGAGGAGGATTCAAACACAGAGGAATAAACAGATCTCTCAGAGAGAAAAACCAGACTTACAAAAATAGTACAACTTTCCCAGGAAAATTTGTTGAAAGAAGAGAGTCAGTATTGTTAAAAGGACTAAACTTTGTGCTGACTCCTAGAGTGAAAATATTTCATATAAACATGGACCTTTATAGACTTGTTAAGAAAATCATATTAAGGTATTACTTTGGAAAACAGAAGTGAGCATCTAGTAGAAGACACCACGGATACATGAACATTCTGGAACAATATGAAAGTGAAGACTTGGGTTATTTAATTTGAGGTACTGAACAGCAAGACAGTCTGACCTCCTGTTCTTGTACCCCATTTCTGTGGTTTCTCTCTTTCTCTTACTACCACCATGGACCTGGATGTCAAAGAACCTACGAGGACTGATCAGAAGGGTAATCATGAGTCGTGATGTGAGAAGGGTGGTGATTTCTCTGTCTTGGTACAGCACTAACCTACTAAGGTAGTATTAATGAATTTTCTTACATGCAAAAAGTTGGACTACTGCTGCAATCATGTATTCTAATGCTTGTACCAAAATGCTTGATTACATATTGGTGCTAACATTTATAAAAATTTATACATGATATTTTTGTGATTGGGCACTATATTTGATACTTTGACTGTTGTGACATCATCAATATGGGACCATCTAAGGACATGAACTACATCTTGTCCCGCCCCTGATGAAGCCTACTGGCAAGTGCTGGGGTACATACCTCCTGAGTGACTTGCATAGTATCTGCACTGAGTATTTCCATGTTTGGTAAATAAACACGTTTTGCAAGTACTAGACATGTACTTGTGCATGACTTACAGTTCTCACAGAGTGCTGCTGTATATAAACCCATTTTGGGAAGTACTGGACTTGTATTTGTGCATGACTTAAAGTTCTCACAGAGTGCTGCTATATTTTGATCTTTTGGACAGAGCCTGGGTTAGCCTCCACATTTAAGAGCACTACCTGGGCTTTACTGAAGCGCAGCTGTTTTCTTTGAACCTAAGGCAGTAGTATGTCTGGTGGAATGAGTCTTAAGCCCTACATGAATCTCCCTACAAAGATAATCTATAGCAGAGGTCGATGCAGGATGTGATCCACCTGCCAATGGTCACTTGGCCAATGGTCTGCCAGGCATGGCTTCAGCGTATCTTACAACAGCTGGTGAGCCTCACCCCAAACTCCAGCTATGCACTCCTTAAAATAAAGAGTGCCCACCACAGGTCCAAATTATGGAGCCTGTGGGCATCCTCCAAGATGGGCTGGTAAAGTATACTAGTAAGTTAATCACCTGGTTAAGGTGAAACTCTGATACAACCTTCAGGAGGAACTTCAGGTGGAGGTGAAAGAAGACCTTGTCATTGTGGACGCTAGATAAAAAGACTCCACCGAGAGTGCCTGGAGAGCACTAATCTTTCTGGCTGATGTAATGGCCACCAAGAAGCCCATCTTCCATGACAAGTGTGACATCTCACACCTGTGCACAGGTTAGAATGGCTTGCCCATGTGCATAGCCAGCACCAGCAGTAAGTCCCATGGTGGTGGTGGTTCACACCAGGGGACAGATACTCTGAAAAAGCACCTGACCACCTTTTCTGTGCCACTTTCTTTACCAGCACACACCGGTAAGCAGAGATGGCTGCCAGGTGCACCTTGAGGGTGTCCCTCACAGTTCCAACTGAGAAGGACCAGATGTATTCCAAGATGCTCACCTAATGCAGGCAAGGTGATCCAGCTCCTTGCCTGGCACCATATGGAAACGCCTTCTGTATAAATGCATAGCATTTGCAGGTCCTCTCTTACCTCTACTTATTTCTGTGTCTCTTTCCTCCCCAGGTGATTACAGCTCCTCTGTGGGCCGGAATTTCCCTCAGCAAACCGCTAAGGGTGGTTTGTTCAGAGCAGACACCTTCAGGGTAAAATCGTACAGCCCATGCTGCTGCTCGAAGCTGTGTACCAGCTGCTGCCTTGGGGCTGACTGATCTGCCTCGATGCCGCCAACCTCGGACCTGCCTGCTGCTGATTCTCCTCACTCTCCGCATCAGCGGCTAAGCTACACCTCAGACCAACTGGGACCCAGGACGCACATCAAGGTACAGCTAACAAGCAGGCTCCGCGCACTTTACTGGCTGCCCACCCTATCTGGACCATTTTATTTATAGTGTCTGCAACTCATGTGACACTAACAACCCTTTCTCATTCCTCGTTATACTAACTATACACTAGGGCGTTTGCTCGCTGACAACCTTTTGGTAGTATTCTACAGTCTTCTCTCTCTCTCTGTCCTGCTAGTGACAACACCTTTCGTTCCTCACGCAAGCTCTCATCTTCCAAAGGCCATACCAACATAATTAGATCCCTTAACTTCTCCTGGCTCGGCCTTCACGCTAATCCTATGATAAGTGTAGTCATGATGGCCAATCAGAGTTTATTATTGCTGTCGTTCAGCCTATCACTTTTTTCTTGTGTAAAATCACAATTGTCTCTGGCACACAGCAACATCTACATACTCACCTGGACTTGTGTGACTTCACCTACTCGAATCGCTAGTCATGTCCTATAAGCACCGTGGTCTTACCCCAGCATTACTTCTAAGATTCTTTATCTACTTGGCTGCTGCGTCCAATTACTAAGTGGTGGCGTCACTACATATATCTGCCCCCTCCGGTGTGACTAGGAAGCTGTGGTATCTAGCACTGCTAAACTTCATTTTCTCTGGTGACATCGAGTCAAACCCAGGCCCCAATTCAACCAAGTCTCAACATATGGTGTTGGCTACAACACTGAGGGTCTGCATATTGTGCACCTAAACACAAGACGTCTACTCTACCATCATGCTGAACCTGAAGCCTTGGTGACTAACTACCAGCGGATGTTCTTTGTTTATCAGAAACCTGGTTAAAGCACACAGTCCCCTGACACATGCAGTTCGCTACCCAACTACAACCTTATCAGGCATGACAGGCCACCTCCAAAACATGCTAGGGAGTTGCAATTTACTATAAGAGTACTCTCAGGCTATCCGTACTACCGACCACAGCACCTCCTCATGTGAATCACTCCATGTTGTTCTCAACTTGGGGACAAAAAGCTGCACATCATCTGTGCCTACAATCCCAAAAGTGGGCAGTCTGGGCTGAGAGAGTTATATGACCACTTGCGTCTTTAACCACTGGAAAACAAAATGCTTATTCTCGGGGATATAAATCTAAACTGGCTAAGCAATGAGGATCTGCTATTCTTATTGCAGAGCTATAATATGCAGCAGGTAATAACAGACCCACGAGAGCATTCTATGAATGCGGGCTCCAGTACCCTAATTGACTGGGTCTTAACTAAATAAACTGGACAGGATTAATGCTGTTGGCACCCTCCCTGACAAGATCAGTAACCATTCCCTTGTTTTTGCATAAGGAGTCACTCCATGATCATAGAATCTCTGCCGATCTAATCTCTTTCAGGAACTATGGCAATCTGAACCAGGCCCATGTCCTATATATATCTCGTGTATTGACTGGTCCCCGTATACCTGTCCCAATAAGCAGGTAATGCCCTTGACTATTTTATTAATAGATTTTCTCTCTCTCAAGACAAGCATATTCGCTTATCACTGCACGAGGCAAACAAACCCGATGGCTACACAAGGATCTCCTGGCCTCTTAAAGCCAGAGACAAGACATGGAAACATTTTTAAAGTTCGGCCCTTCCTCTAACTTAAACTCATATAGGGAACAGCGGACTAAGTGCAAAAGATTAATCAGGCATGCAAAGAGCTTATATTGTAAGGGGCTATTGGTTGATGCAGCCAGTGACCCAGGAAATTCTGGTCCCACATAAAACCTTCCTTGGATCTAAACAATCACACAGCACTGATGATATGGTATTGAATGGAGTCCACTGTAATGATCCCAGGACCACTGCAAATTCCTTCAATAGTCATTTCTCTGACCTATCTATACTACTGCCTTCTCCATTGTGGACTGTACTTCTGCTTCCCCTATCTCAAAGGGTGCTCCACCTTTCTATTTCAGGGCTATCACTAAAATTGATGTCCTCAAACTCCTTAATACTATATCTGATAACACTGCCATCGGCTTTGACTGTATCGAGCCTAAGCTCCTGAAGCTAGCAGCCCTTTGCCGCGGAGCCACTATCAAAATATTTACTTTGTCCCTTACTGAAGGCCATGTCCCAGCTATATGGAAAACAGCCAGAGAAACAGGTTACTCACCTGTAACAGTAATTCTAGGAGTGGTATATGTTGTTCATCCATACTGTTTGGCATGACCTTTTCCCCTTTAAATCTTGCTGAAAGTCTTCAAGCAGGCTCCTCCCACCCACCGGGTGGTATATACCTCAGCTCTGCCCCATGATGCCAGATCTTAGCCTGATGGAAGCCAGGTTGAGTGCGTCCGCAGTCGGGTGAGTCATAGGGATGAACATATACCACTCCTAGAACTACTGTTACAGAAGAGTAACCTGTTTTTCTAGGATTGTGGATATGTTGTTCATCCACACTGTTTGGCAGACTCTAGCAGTTCTCTGGGGAGGATGGAGGCAAGGCACACACACCCTAATTAGGGAACAGAGATTGAGAACTGAGACCCCAAACCAGCATCCCGGTTTCACTCAAGGTCGATGTGGTAGTGGGTGATGAAGGTGTTTGCTGACTTCCAGGTAACAGTCCAGCAGATTTCCTGGATAGGATTGTCCCAGGAAGCAGCCACCCGATGCAGCAGTATGGCGGGTAGAATGAGCTCTTATCCCTCTGGGAGGCTCCTTGCCCAACTCATAGCACAGGCCTATGCATGATGTAATCCATCTTGCTATAGTCCGTTTGGCTGCAGGTCTGCAGAAGCGGCTTCAACGTGGGTGACAAACAGCTGGCGAACCTCTCCATGAATTTCCGCCATCCTCTCCTATAGTAGGAGAGATCACTTACCCTTTCTCTTGGTTTAGTTCATACCTAACTGCAATTTCTACATTACCAGTGGTGGCATCTTCTTATGCCAAAAAAGCACGTAAGGGCAAAAGCTCTGATCACTGACGGACAGCCACATTAAAAATCTCTCTGGTTACATGCAACTACAGTCTTGCCTCCAGCTATCCTGTTACCACGTTATGTGACTTGTGTGTACTTGTGGTGTGAATGCTACTGCTGCCAAGTCAGCACACCAGTGGTACACAGGGCAGCATGAGACTGCATTACAGGGACTTACATGGCAACAGTGTCATAGTGCTTTACGAAAAGACTCTATAAAAGTGCAAATCTGTTTTCCAATTTTAGCAAAAAGAAAATGGGTTGTTTCTTTTAAAGGTGGTATGGCTTACCGTTTTCATCTGTGACGATGTAGTTAGCCCATGTTTCTTGGTCAGATGTGGAGCTAAGACATCAAACCCGAGGTCTGAACTCGGAGAACACCAGGTGATCCGGGTAACCTGTAGAGGTAATGCACGAGACCACATGTGTTTTATTACAACATACTGTAGCTCAAAACAGGCTGACATTAAACAGATTCTATCAAACTGCAGCTCGTTCTGTTCTCAGCGGCAGCAGCAGAAGCAGATTTTCTTTCAAGTACACATCAGCATTTGGTCTCCTATTTCTTAATGCATGGCCCATTACAAGCACTTTCCAACAGTGAAATGAATATTTTATCAGGCCAGCAGGAAAACCAGGTTAAACAAGAATCTGTTTCTTTATTTAAAAACCTCAATAGTTTAAGCTAATGCAGTGGCTGGCTCGCATCCCTCTCCAGCAGTCCAGCTGAGCCGGGACAGTTCTTGAGGTAGCTGGTGCCACCAGGACAGTTCTTGAGGTAGCTGGGTGCTTCAGTATATAGAATAACTGGTTACGTATATATTCATCTGGGGTATAGCACTAAAATTATTGGTTGGTTGGTTATGAATGGGGATTAAACTTTAAGGTCTGAGTTTTCAAAACTTGTACTTAATATAAATATTTGCATAATGTTGTCTAATGTTTAAAAATTCATGATACTGTTTACTGTGTAGCATTCTAATTTGTGCCATCTGAATAGTAAAGGGTGTACATTAATGTGGGACATTTATGTGAATGTAGCTACCTTGAGCACTGTGCCTTTAACCACTGCACTATTTATGGCGCTATGTATTACAACAGCCACGCCTCATGATGAAGTGGCAATATGCCACAAAGTATCAGAACCTGGCTTTTGCCCTGTGAGTGATGTTTCAATAAATTTCACAGCTGCTTTTATTATTTTCAACCACATGCTCTGAGGTTTCTGTGTAAAACTGGGTGCCCGGGGATAAAACCTAAATACAAAAATACAGAACACTTTGGGATTTTATGCAGAACAAAAGTACAGCTGATCAGCCCATTTTGCTGATGGTTTCTGAGAGTCGTTCTGCACAAAGAACTGTACAGAATGACTTTTTCGGAACTAAGGACTGTACAGAATGACTTGAATGTGCAGAATGGAGTTCCATGGTAACTATGGAACCCATTTAGAAATGATGAGCTTCTTCAATGAACTTTATCAGAGCAATATCAATGGAAGTAGAAATGGTTGGGCAGCAGAGGAAGCCTGAGAAAGAAGTTTTAAACTGGTACGTCAGATTAACAGGAAAAGCCCCTCGGGGCAAAATACAATCCTTCCCCTTCCTTTGGGGCTCAAGAAAACAATTTACAACTACTATGGAGGAACTCCCATTCAGGTAAGGAGCCTCTGATGTGTTTGCACTGCACTGAGAAAGGTGCTTTTCAAATTCATTAAGTGACCAACATTCTCTTTTAGGTTGAGTACTAAGTAATAAGCGTTAATCTCATTCTCAGGTGTTGTTAAATTGGCTATTAGTGATCAGTTTGGTATATTATGTGCTTCATTTTTGCCCTCCTAAAATTCCTCAGAGATTTGTAGCAGGGCTGGCTTTGCCACTTGCCACTGGAGCTAAAAGACTTAATGTTTAAAACGGCGATTTTAAAATTATTTGGCACCATTAAATAGAGACAAAATAGGTCTGTCTACCAAATGATGCAAAATAATATATTTTGGCAAAAATAGTGGTCTAAAAAATAAAAGCCAGAGAAAGCCCTGGTAAAGCCACATTATTTTGATAGGGTTGATACAGGTTAAGTCATTGGACTAGTCTTTCTTGGATGCCATTTCAATGGTAGACTGTGTTCTTGACTTCTTTTAAGTGCAACTACTTTCAATACAAATAAATTATTTCACCTTAGAAAGAAAAATGCTTTAAGAGGTCAGAATAATAAAAGGTTTATCAGTGAAATCAAGAGCTTGAAAGGATCATTAAAATAAGACAAGAATCCTGCATCAATTACCGAACAGACGCAAGAACTACTGTATAGGACTTCTGCTGACTCTTTTCGTATGTTCGTATCAACGGGACATTAGGAAAAAGTATGTCAATTCTCCTTCTTCTGCTCTCTCTGAATGAACACTGTCGCTATTAGAAATAAATGTAAACATCTGTTTTGTCTTCAAAGGCTAAGTGTCAAAATCAGCTGGACTAAAATTGAAGGACCTTGTGACAGCAAATTTGTTAAATACTAAATTTACTGATCTTACAGCATAAAATAGTTAGGATCCTCCTGAATCTGCTGAAAATCTTTCTTACAATTCAACCAAATTTGTCTTCCAGCTAGACACCTAAAATGCATTTAAAAAGATAGCTGTTCAAGAGACACTGAATTTTCTAAAAGGCCTTCCAAAGGCGGGGACAATGATAATGGGCTGGACTGTCATTGTCTTAAAATGGTAGTTCCTCAAACTGCAGACCCTTTGTGTACTATTATCAATCTGTCTCTTGTATCTCAGGAATTATTTCTAGTTGAAAATCAGTTCATATTGTCCCTATACCCAAAATGAAAATACTACTAATCTGAATGATTTTCAGCCTATTTCCATTTTGAATCCACTGAGAAAAATATTAGAAAGGTTGTATCTAGGCAAATTATTGAGTATTTGGATAAACGAAATTTGTTCTGCATGCAACATGGATTTAGGAAGGAGGGTTACTAATACCGCCTTGGTCAGGTTCACAGACACGGTTCTTCATGGTATGGAAAAGTGACTTTTAATGGGGGCTGTGTTCACTAACCTGACCAATGCATTTGATCCTACAGATCATAAAATGCTTTGTAATAAATTGGGAATCTCAAGTAATGTTGTTTCCTGGATTCAGGATTATTTGTCCAATCACACTCAATCAGCTGATATGTGGCCTAAAATGTCATCTCAAAATCAGTTACGGAGGGTGATCCAAAAGGTCCTAATTTAGGACCCTATTAGTCTGTTTGTTCATAAACACGTTCGGTGGTATGTTCAGATTGTGAAATTATTTTGTATGCTGATGATTAGATTTCATTTCAAAGCTCCAAGTGTTCTACAGAAATTCCTGAATTTTTAACTGTGATTTTGTGCAGTTAATACATGGTTTCTGAGTAGTAAATTGGTCTTCTATTCCTCCAAAACTAATTCTGTGTTATTTGATTCATCTGTTCTGCTGAAAAGTGTTCCCTTTATTAACCTCTGATTTGGATGGGTCATCTATTTAGCAGGTTGTTCTCTTTTTAATTCTTTATTTATAAAATACAGAGGATGGAACAGTTGCCAGGTAATTATCACTACAACCAGTGTTACAAGACAATGGATACTGTTCTGCCCAAACAGCCAAGGTATATTATATAGATACATACATAACAGTAGGAGGAGCTCCCCTAAGGCAGTTCTATTAATTTAGAGCTCTATACTCAATTATTTTCAAGTCCCAAGGTCCAGTCTGCTCCAAATACTCCCTCAAAAGAATCTCCCAATTCCTGTTAATCCTACACCTCCTGCTATAGGGCATACTCAAGATCATGGAACAAACACCCCATGCTCCCCAGCGATATATAAACCCAGCTCCTCCACTTTAATTCAAATTGTGATAAATGGCCAGTATGTTGAGCCATAAGCTGCTCCATTCTATATGTATCATTTATAATTTCATGCCAAGTAGTAACTGTCTGTTGCCTCTCTTCCAACCAATTTCTCACCTAACTGCATCTTTCGCTGTACTCAGATCCTTTAGCTTCCTTCAATAAGCTTGTGTGAGGCACTGAGTCAGGAGGCTTATTGAAGTCAAAGTACAGTAAATCCATAGTGTGGCCCTTACCTACTACTTCTCATTACCTAAATCAAAGAATACTATTGGGTGGTCTGACAAGACCTCCCTGCCATGAACCCATGCTGGTTATTATCCTGGAGTCCACTGCTCTCCAGGTAGTCCACGAGCTCCTCTATGACTAGTGTCTCCATCAGTCTACCCACAATAAAGTTATGACTGACAGGTCTGTAGTTACCCGGTTGCTCCTTGTCTCCCCCACCTTATGGGCGGGGCTCGTTCACATCCTCCAGTCTTTGGAACTACCCGTCTCAACTGAGCTATAGCACAGCCCTACCAGGGTTCAGTTAGTTCCACTGCCAATTCATTGAGCACCTCTGATGCATCGCATCTGGCCCTGGGGCCTTATCTATCTTTAGGCTACAAGCCATTTCCAAACTCCTTCACTGGTAAATACTTGCTGCCTCATCTCAGGGACCCCTTACAGCAGCCTTAATTCCACTCTCTGGCAGAAGCCTTGGTCTTCCCTTGTGAATACAGGGCAGATGTAGTCAATAAGAAATAAACATTACCTACTTACCATAATTGTTGAGCTTCCTCCCAGCACACACCAACAGGCGGGGTGTGCACTGGGGTCATCAGCACTAACACTCCCCATTCCATAAGTAAATAAGCTGAGATGTATACAGTATAGGAGAATGGGGTAAGCATTAGGCTAATGATCCCAGGGCACTCAGCTGATGCCTGTTGGTGTGTACAGGGTGGGGGTGGGGTGTTAGGTTTAGAAACCTAACGCCACATTTCTCGTTTGTGGCTTTAACCCTAACTAGAGCATTAACAAAGTTTTTGCAATTTATTTCCTTACTTTTGAGATAGTATAATCATATCCTTATTTGTCTGTGGGAGCGCAAGGCCCTCCAGGCCCTGCACTCCCATTCCTCCATAGATGCGTATATGTATGTAGCTGTGGAAGCAGAGGGACCTCCGGGCCCTGCACTTCCATTTATTGGGCAACAGTGATCAAACTGTCAGCATAGCCTTTATAATACCTCACCTCATGTACCCAGTACAGAACATTTCTGAATCCCCACCAAAACATAATTCTGCGCAACTGCAACACCATTCCACGTCACAGGTGTGAAAACACGTTTTAGGCAGGATTTGAAAACTGACAGCTTTGACATACATGAGGTGGGGTAATAAGAAGGTTATGGGGAGGCTAGGGAGGCAGAATAGCACAGTGGTTTAAGGCTCTGAGCTGGAGACCTGGGTTTGAATCCACAGCCCACTTGGGTACTTTGTGACATTCAGACAGTCAGTCAGTTTGAATCGCAGCCCATGTAGTAAATTAGGACATTCCTTAGGGTGTCCAGAAATAAGCTTTTATTCACTCTGGAATGTTGCCAACCATCCTGCCTTAAACCGTGGCTCCGCTCACCACCACTCATTGCTTGGCAACATTGTTGACAACAAACATTATTCTGAGATGCCCATGGAATATCTCCTGTAACCTACATGTAGTATAGGCAGTGGTTTTAGGCTCTTAGCTGCAAATCTGGAGACCTGGGTTTGAACTCACAGCCCTGCTTGCATACTGTGTGACCCTGTGCAAGTCACTTAACTTCCCTGTGCTCCCAGGTTGCACCTGTAAAACAGGTTACTCACCTGTAACAGTAGTTCTAGAAGTGGTATATGTTGTTCATCCACACTTATAGGCATGTTCCTTTCCTTTAAATCTTGCTGGACGTCTTCAAGTCGTCTCCTCCCACCCACCTGGGTGGTATATACCTTGGCTCTGCCCCATGACACCAGATCTTAGCCCGATAGAAGCCAGGTTGTGTGCATCCACAGCCAGGGAGGTCGGAGTGGTTCATAGGATGAACAACATATACCACTCCTAGAACTACTGTTACAGATGAGTAACCTGTTTTCTAGGATCGTGGATATGTTGTTCATCCACACTGTCTGGCAGACTCCTAGCAGTTCTCTGGGAGGAGGAGGCAAGGCACACCCTACTTAGGGAACAAAGATTGGAGAACTGAGTTCCCAAACCAGCATCCGGCGTGACTCAAGGTCGATGTGGTAGTGGGTAATGAAGGTGTTAGCTGACTTCCAGGTAGCAGCCGACAGATTTCCTGGATAGGGATGTCCTGGAAGAATCCACTGATGCAGCAGTATGGCGGGTAGAATGAGCTCTTATCCCTCTGGGAGGCTCCTTGCCCGCCAACTCATAGCACAGACCTATGCAGACGTAATCCATCTTGCTATGGTCCATTTGGCTGCAGGTCTGCCAGAAGCGGCTTCAGCGTGGGTGATAAACAGCTGGCGAACCTCTCCCTGAATGTCCACCGTCCTCTCCTTATAATAGGAGAGAGCTCGTCTCAGGTCCAAGGTATGGAGCCTTTACTCAGCCTCCGAGGTGTATTAGGGTAGTATATCGGCAGAGTCAATACCTGGTTAAAGTGGAACTCTGACACCACCTTCGAAGGAATTTCGGGTGGGGGCAGGACAACTTTGTTCCTGTGGAAGACCAGATAAGGGGAGTCCATCAAAAGCACCTGGAGCTCCCCTGTCCTTCTGGCAGATGTGATAGCCACCAGGAGGCCATCTTCCCATGGCGTGACAGCTCACACTTGTGCATTGGTTGAATAGCTTGCCTATGAGCTTTGCCAATACCAGCAGTAGATCCCACGGAGGTGGAGGTTCACACACTGGACGGGATATGTGATCCAAGCCTGCCTCCTGTGCCAATGTCGGCTGACCGCTCTGCCCTAAGCAGAAATGGCTGCCAGGTGCACCTTAAGGGTTGATGACCACAGACCTCCTTTGGAAAGAGACCAAAGGTAGTTGAGAATGTTAGCCACAGAACAAGATAGGGTCCAGACCCTTACCCTGACACCAAATGGAAAATCTTTTCCATTTGAAGGTGTAACATTTCCTGGTCGATTCCTTTTCGAGATACCTCCATCACGGTGTAGACATCTTCGGAAAGACCCACAGCCTGGAACTCTAGCGCTCAGGTATCAGGCTGTGAGATGCAGGGACTGAGGTCCAGATGGAAGACCTTCCCTGGTTCAAAGATATCAGGTCTGGATGTGTACAAAAGCCTCTCTGGGGGCCTGCAGCTGGGGCCTATCTGGATACCAGAACTGGCGTGGCCAGTCTGGGGCTACCAGAATCACCTTCGCCTCGTTCCTCCTCACTTTGAGTAACACCTTGTGGATCAAGGGAAATGGAGGAAGGCGTGAGGAGCCTGGGATCCATGGCCTCGAGAAGGCATCCCCTGCAGTGAGCCCTGCTGAGGAGGGGCGGTCATGAAAGAGCCTCAGCTTGGTATTTTCCTGGAGGCAAACAGGTCCACCATTGGTTTGCCCAGCGGAAGAACAGGCTGTAAGCTACCTCTGGATGAAGAGACCACTCATGGGATGTCTGGCTTATGCGGCTGAGGCATCCGCCAGCTGGTTCGGGCTCCTGCCACATGGATGGCTAGGAGATCCACCTCTAACCGACTTATGAGGGTCCAGATGCGGGCGCCTCCTTGCACAGCAGAAGGGAGTGCATGCCGCCCTGTTTGTTGAGGTAGTACATGGTTGTGATATTGTCCGTCTGGACTTGAACCACTTGACCCTGGGGCTGAGGGAGCGAAGCTGACAGTGCCAGTCTGACTGCTCTGAGCTCCAACAGGTTGATGTGGCATTGGGACTCCTCGAGGGTCCAGAGCCCATGGGCCCTGTTGTCCCCCATGTGGGCTCCCAACCCATGAGAGAGGCATCGGTTATGAGGATGACCGTCAGCTCAGGGCGGACAAACAGGATCCCTTCCTGCAACCAATCTGGGGGTCCACCATTGGAGAGCGTCCCATATCTTCTAGGTTACCATGATCAGCTGGTCTAAATGACTGTGGTGCTGGAGTCCACTGGGTGGCCAGCTCCCACTGGAGGGCGCATGTGCAACCGGGCCCAATGGACCACTGAGGTGCACACCACCATGTAACCCAGAAGGCAGAAAGTCCCGGGCAGGGCACAAGTGCCCAACCAGAAATGATTGGGCAAAGGAGGAGAGAACCTCCGCCCTGCCCACCGGGAGCCAGCTCTGACGCGGACAAGAGTCGAACTCTGCCGAGATGAACCCATCACCTGAGAAGGCACGAGTTCCAACTGGCCTCGTTGATCAGGAGGCGAGTTGAGAGCAGGTTTGGAGGCCAGATCTCTGGACCTCTCCACCTCCTGTTGTGTGGAACCTGCAAGGAGCCAATCGTCGAGGTAGGGGTAAATTCTGAACCCCCAATGCTGGAGATGGGCCGCCACCACTCGATGCATTTGGTGGAGACCCGTGAATGATGACAAGCCGAATGGCATGGCTCGGAACTCGTGAGGGTCCCTCAACCCTGAAGTGGAGGAACCATGATGGGAGGGATGGATGGATGGATTGGGACCTGAAAGAATGCATCCTGCAGATCTAGTGAACAGGACCACATGTTTTGCTCCAAGGATGGTATGATCTGGGACAGAGTGACATCCAAAAGGTGCATGACCTGGGATATTGATTCAGGTCATGGAGATCTAGAATGGGGTGCCAGTCCCTGTCTGGTTAGGCACCAGGAAGTACCTGAAGACAAAGCCTGGGTCTGCAGATGGATCTGCCATGAGAACTACTGCCTCCTTGAGGAGGAGCTGAGTGATGTCATCTTGAAGAGCCGACTCGGTGCATGCAGAAATCTGTTCTTCCCAAAGGGCACAGGCTCGGCTTGGAGGGTACTGCTTTCGATTCTAGAGGCAGTCCCTGACTGACCACTGAGAACCCACCTGTCCAAAGTGATAACGGACCAGGCGGAAAGGAAATGGCGGAGCTGGCCTCCCACGGAAGACTCAGAGCTGGCATGATGGGAATAGGGGTGGCAACCCCACCCGTCACTGAGCAGGCTTGGAGGAGGAGGAGGAAGCTCTGACCTGAGCCTCAGCCTCCTCTGCAGGCCTGTTGGGGTCTGAGGCTTGGGGACGAGGGTGCCAAGCTTAAGCCTGCCGCTGATGCTGATGTCCTCCCTGGAAGGAGAGGTGCTGAACCGCTTGGGGAAGAGTGCGAAAGGGCTTCTTCTTTTTCTTCTGCTGTTTCCTGCCTGAAGAACTCTTGGCAGAAGTGGGCGTCCAAGGTGGCACTGGACTGCTCCATCCGCTGTAGCTGACCGGCCACTCCTGGGCGAATAAGTCGGTCCCAAGGAAAGGCACATCAGCTAACTTGTGCTGAGTATCCACCAGGAAGGAGGAGAGCCTCAGCCAAGCCCTGTGGCAGAGGCAACTGCGGCAGCCATGGAGCAGACACAACAGTCTCCGATGTCCAAGGCCGTCTGGAGCTGTTGTTTGGCACAACCATGCCCTGATCTCGGACCTGCTTGACCGTGGTCTGCATGCTCGCAGGGAGGTGTGGAGGGCTTCATCCAATGACCCGAGAAGGGCATGGGAGAAATGTGCCATGATGACGGATGAACTTGCCTGACGAAGGCCCAAGGAGGACGCCGGACAGACCTTCTGCCCCAAGTGGTCCAAATACTTGGACTCCTTGTCAGGAGGTCGGTCAGTGTTGGCAGAACTGCCAGTATGACTGAACACAGAGGTGGTCACCAGGCTCTCAGCCAAAGGGTGCTCTGTGAACCCTGCAAGGACCCCATGGGCACCTCATACTTGCTAGCCATACGGGCATACGGTGCTGGACATGAGGCAGGATGCTGCCATAGTTCGAGTGCAGGACCAATGATGGCCTCGGTCACAGGAAAGGCCTCCGTCAGGGTATGCCCTCTATTGAGAATGTCCGTGAGGTGACCCGCCTTTTTCTGGTTGGGTTCAGGGGCATCCCTGTGGAATCAGAGATGAGACGAAGGATCCCTTGGAAGGAGGAAGGACTTTCCTCCATCCCTGTGCCAATGGACGATCATCATCCCCAGGATGAGAGTGAAGCCCGTGACATCCAAGTCCGAAGAGTCAGGGTACAGCGGCCTGCCACCCAAATCACCTCAACCCGCCGAGGGCAGTCCGGGGTGACTGTGACCGACAGACGTCAGGAAGCCCAGTATCTGGTCGGTCCTCTTTGGAAGGAGCCCTCCCACAGGCTGCTTAGGCGGCTCCACCACTTCTGGTGGAGAGACCGTATAGGCTAACCGGAAGATGAGCCAGCCTCAGGTGGAGGAACCAAAGGCTTTGGTTCCAGGTCGGCTTTGGCCTAGGAGGCAAAAGCCAATAACGGCTGGGGTATGAGTCAAGTTGACTTGTGCCGACAAAATCAGCTGTTGCCACATGAGGTCCTCGTGGCGCCAACAGAGTTTCCGTCAAAGCCCGTCCTCATCCGAGAGGACAAGGACGACCGGTGGCATCGCCTCTTTTCGAGCACTCGTGGCTCTTCCTCAGCTGTCTGGATGAGGGGTTCTAGATCTCGACCGAGATTGGACAGGCCGACTCGTCGCCGGGAGACACCGGCGGACCGGTGATACCCGGGATCAGGAACCAGGTCCACGATGGGGACACCAGCAGGCTGGGTCTCCTCAAGGAGTCATTGACAGGGCCGCGACAGAGGATCAATGAGGTCAGGACAATCTCGACCTCATCGGTCGGATCCTCAGTCGGCTGGCCTGATGGAAGGTCCAGTCAGGTCTGAGGAAGTGATCTCAACCGAGGTCGAGACTGCATGTTCCTGGGACTGAGACCTCTCGTCCCAAAAGCATCTTCACCGAGACAAAGACGTGCTGGGTTCCTTCCTGTCTTACGAGATCGGGAGGAGGCGAGCTCGGGGCGCCTCTCCCGGGTGGAGAGAGATCACACAACTCCTTGAAGAAACCTGAAAGGTGGAGCCTAGGTTGAGTGGAATGAAAAACTTTGATTGTCCGAAGCACGGGTGGCTTCTTCTTGAACGCCTTCATGCATTCCAGCCGTCCGGCGGAACCCCGCCGTCATGAAACTGCTCACCTAGCTTCCTTGGACTTCACCGAGGATTCCTTTCTACAGTCTCCCAACTTTAAACGTGCCAGGCGGTCATCCAGAACGTTGGGATGGAAGGCCAAGCAAAGTTGCAGGAGGAGGTGTCACGGCAGACACCTAGGCAGTAGACGATGTGAGATGGGGATCGGTGCGCAACATCTTCTGGCAAGACTGACACCAGCGAAATCCTGGAGAAGATTTCTTCCATAATCGAGGACGCAAAAGCGTGATTGCTAACTCGGATGAGTTTTAATTTCGGTAAAACCGAGTATTGAAAGCCAGGGCCTCACAAACACGTGAGCACAAGGGAGGCAACCTGTATCTTCCAGCGGAAAGGAAGATCTAGTGTCATGGGTGGAGCCAATGTATATACACGGGTGGGTGGGAGGAGCCAACTTGAAGACTCCCGGCAAGATTTAAGGAAAGGGACATGCCTATAAGTGTGGATGAACAACATTTCCACGATCCTAGAAACAAGCTTTCAGCTTAGCATGCTACTCCTGGTTAAACGACTGGAAAAAATGTTGAAAATCTGGACCCAAAATATTTAAAATTTCAAAAGTTACAAGTGGGCATAGCAAAACTGCAACAAATGGTCATAACTTTGGCATTTTTCATATTTTGACCCCAAATTTTCAACATAGTCTTCTTATGACCTCACCTCATAAACCCTGTAGGTGAAAATGCTCAAATCTGTGCCAAAACACCATTCTGCGCCACAGGTTCGAAACCACATTTGGACAGGATGTGAAAAATGACAGCTGTACTGTTTATGAGGTGGTGCGAAAAAATGGCTATATTGAAAATTTGAGTCAGAATATTTAAAATTACCAAAGTTATGCTCATACATAGAAAATTTTCATTGAATGCTCATAACTTGGCCATTTTTTGAATTTTAGCCAAATTTGCAACATAGCCTTTTGGGATACCTCATGAACACTGGTGGTGAAATCTCATTAGTCGTCCGAAGGTGATTTCAGACAGTGACAGCGAAATCACCTTATGGGCCTGATTATCTAAATGATAGTGCCAGTGTTCATCAGATGGGGTCCCAAAAGGTCATGTTGAAAAACACCATTGAAATACATTATATGGCACTTACCTTGATTCCTCAGTTCACGGTTCATCTTTAAAGAGTACACACATGTCTCAGTACCAGAAGGCGACACGTATGACCTCCGGTGGTAAGTATAGGGTAAGGGGTGGGGTGGTGGGTGTTCAGTGGGCAGGTTGGGATGGGGAGGGGCGCGGACGGCGGGATGACGAAGGATCGCTTTTTTTCAGGTTAAAAAAAGACGGGGCGCCTAATGAGCAGACTGGAGTAAAGACGACCTACCTCACTCCTCAAATCGTCGAAAATATTAAATTTAAACTGCCTTAAAAGTTACCCAAAACAACATTTGCAAGCTCAGAGGTGTATGGGAGAGCAGGATGGATGAGTTTGTCATCTCTAGTGTGGCGAAAAGTTTGAGGATGGCGACTTAAAACCAACGCAAGCAACCGCTAGCATCCCAAGTGCAGAATACAGGCCACATATCTCTCGGCCGAGAAGTAAAGTGCTGTAGGCATAAAGTGACACAGCAGGTGTTAGCTGCGCTAGAACCCAAATTGACTAGTTTGGCGACTAATTTCGACAGAAAATTGCAGGAGCTGATTGATTTACATGCTATGCAAGCTACTAGAATTAGCGAGGCCGCAGCGTATCTCGGACTTAGAAGATGCTACAGCCCCCATACCTGAACAAGTGATTACTCTGCAAGAAGAGCTGAAGGAACTTTTGGATTACCAGGAGAACTACCATCGACGGCTGAATCTGCGGTTGCGAGGGCTTACCAGAGGGTATGGAGGGCACAAGTGTGATGGATTTCTGTGCTAAAACACTGCCAGAGCTGCTGGGCATTTCTCCTAAAAATGGGCGCATGAAGCTGGAAAGGGCCCACAGAGCCGTCATGCCAAAACCAGCACCTAACCAGCCTCCTCGCCAAGTGATCATAAGATTTCATTATTTCCCAGACAGGGAAAGTGTCCTAAAAGGCATATCGAGAGCGACCAGAACTGGAATATGAGGGGCACCGTTTATATCTCTCTCAAGACTACTCAGCTCGTTTGCTGAAACGTCAAAGGGCTTTTGCCCCTGTCATGGTACAAGCTACGGAAGCCAAAATTGACTGTTACATGTTGTACCCTGCAACTCTTAAGATTAAGTATGAAGGAGCAGTTTACTCTTTCTGGGAAGTCCCTAAAGCGGAGACATTTGTGAGGACCTGGTTAAAAGATGGGGTGATCAGAGCGGAAACCAGCTCACTCGGCTAGATTGTTTGCGCTTACAATTGACCAGTGGGGTTCCTTCTCTCCCTCCTCCTTCTTTTGGTGAAGGTTACCAGAAACAATACTACTCGAAGGATTGAGAAAGCTAAGTGACTGGCATGGAAATAATCACCCCTTCCTTTTTATTTATTTATTTTTCTTTCTTTCTCTCTCTCTTTCCTCTGAAGGTTTGTTTATGTAAACAATGTGAGGCGATTTGTCTGCAAATTGACTGGTTTAATATCCCTGAAATAAGGAAGGAACAAGAATGGAGGGCTTCCTTTTTTTTTTAGAACTGGTACAGGCCTCAAGATGGGTGTTCTTATCCAGAGACAGACAGCTTCATGATAAGCGGAATTTGGCCTGGCTATGAATGGAAATCCTTCTTGGCTTGTCAGTTGTTCTTTTTTTTTTTTTTTTTACAGGTGATCAGGTCGGGAAAGGAACTTGCACCACTACCCTGAACCACGAGGAATCGACATCACGAGAGGGCCTCTGCACCAAGTGTTGTTACAGGACTTGAATATTAAGGCTCTCAGCCTTCAAATTGGACTGAAGTAAAGTAGATATGCGGATGTTGGGGCGGGGGGCAAAATTGCTTTCTTACTGAATTGGTGGCTTGATATACCTGAAATGCATTTAAAGGTAAGGAAGGGCATAACGGAGAGTGGTGAACTGGAGAATAGGAGGAGGTCCTCTGTGCCACCTGGAGGGGGGTCTCTGCCCCACCTTTTCAGGGAATGTAACTTCGATTATTGGTGAGAGAAGAGTCGAATAGAACAGGTATGGAGGATTTGAGGGGAGAACCCCTATAATTCCAAAGTTCATGGAGACATATGAAGATATGTCACACTTGTCTGGCTGGGTGGAGTGCAGCTACAACAATGATAAAGAGAATTATAGTGTTACATTGGGTTAAAGAGTGATATTAAGGAAGCCACTGGGCAGTTGTATGGCTTGTAAAATGCGGTGGTTTTATGGGAGGGGCATTTTCTGTTTTGCTTCATAGAGGAAGGATAGTAAAATTTCTGCATTGTTCAGTTCCTGTTACTACAGGGGATACAAGAAAATAAGGAATGTGGGGGTTGGTTTTGCATATAGTTACTACTTGTTAGGCTTTTCACAGTTAGAAATCAGTTTGCAGATCCATAGACAATACCATTCAGACAATTTAGCGGGATGGAGTCAGGGCCTGAATGGGGCTTAATGGTAGGCTAGAGGTAGAGGAAAGGATTCTGAGGACATGTCCGGAATGCAGGATTTAAATGTGGCTTCGTGGAATGTAAGGAATAGCCACCCGCAGCTAATGATGTTGCTTACAGCTTTGAAAAGGCAGAATACTCAGGTTGCCATGATACAAGAGACACACTTCATGGACAAGGAGCATGCAAAGCTAAAAAGGGCTGGGTGGGGGAATGTTATTTGGCTGCTTTTAATGCACATAAAAGGGGGTGGCTGTTCTCCTGAATAAGAAACTACCATTTCAAAAAGAACGAGTGGTTGCTGATCCTAGCAAAGAGCGCTATGTATTTGTGATAGGAACTCTATATGGGAGCAAATCTGCTTGGAAGTATATATGCACCTGTTGTATATGACCCGAATTTTATGGCAAGATTTTGTCTATAATTATGGGCAATTCCAAATCTGATACTGGGGGTAATGAACTGTTTGATGAACCCTATTTTGGACCACTCAGAACATAAGGGGCTCCCAAAAATGCTGTTAGGGAATGGCTGGCGGAATGAATGACTTAGATCTTATAGATGGGTGACGAACAGCTCACCCTACAGCCAAGGAATACACTTTTCTCAACCCCCACCGAGCGTGGTCACGGCTTGATTACATATTCCTCCCCAGGAGTGGTACTTTCGAGTTAGGCACATTAAGCATGGACCCATTCACATTTCTGACCCATGGTCATTATGTCTCTGAATATGGAGAAGAAAAGGAAGCTCAAAGGACATGGAGATTTCCTAATTATTTACTAGCCAATAAGGAGTTTCAGGAACACTTGTATGATCACTGGCAACAGTATGTGCGAACAACTCAGGGACAGCCACTTCTAAAGCAGTCTTTTGAGATGCGGGAAGGCGTTTATGAGGGTGGTCATTATTAGCTATGTGGCCCAGCACAAAAAAGTTAAGGAAAGGAGAACTAATTTAGAACAGAGACTTAAGGTATTGAGAGAAAGGCCACCCTGGGGAGGCGGGAGGATAAAATGTGCACCTCCTGTTGGCAAGAACTAGAGAAGCACTGAATAACCTATTGCTGGGAGAGGCGAGAAAGCTGGGCTATTTATTAGAAGCATTATTATGAGTGGGGGGAATAGACCTGGCACTATGCTTTGCAAATCTTATAAGAGGGAAAAGAGGAGACATTTAATTCAGGCCATGCGAGGAGAGGATGGGACGCTTTTGAAAAATAAAACAGATACTGGGGAAAGGTTTAGGAGATTTTATCAAGAGCTTTATCATGGTCAAAGGGGAGAAGACAGGGGATGGTGGAATTTTGAATAAGGTGGAGAATACATGAGATAACAGAAGGACAGAGAGCGTTTAAATGCTGCCATTACAAAGAGGAAATTTTTCTGCCACTGGGCAGTAAAGGCAAGACCAGCGGGCCTGATGGTTTTTCAGCTGGATACTACAAAGTTATGAAATTAAAAGTTGTGGAGCACCTAGAGGCAGCATTCCGAGAGCGAGGAGGAAGAGGAGAACCGATTCCAAAACCCGGAAGGACCCTTTAGACCGATATCCCTCTTAAACTGCGACTCTAAGGTTTTGGCCAAAATTTGGCTACTCAGCTGGAGAGCCTGTTGCCAGAGCTCATTCACCCAGACCAGACCGGTTTGTTTGAGATAGGTATTCATATCACAACATGAGACCCTCCTGAATGTAATCTGGGAGCAAAGAATAGTAGGAAGTGGTGCATATTCTGTCAATGGATGCAGAAAAGCATCGATAGAGTAGAGTGAATATTTAATGGAGGCTTTGGCCTGGTTTGGTCTGGGGAACATACCTCTCAACCTCCTGCATCATAAATCAGGGACAAGGCTTAAAAATCAGGGACAAAGGACCAAAATCAGGGACACATCTTCAAAATTGGTGATATCCACTCAGGAAGCTGGTAGAATAAGGTGATTGGTGTAAAATGCATTTTCTAAGGAAGAACAAGTCTGTAATTTTAATGTCTGACATTATTTTTGCTTACAACTCCGACTGTTTGGTCACAGAGACACAATTTTTAGGAGGAAAGAGTAAAGTTTTGAGGCAAAATCAGGGCGTCCCTGAAAATCAGGGACAGTTGAGGAGGTATGTGGGGAAGGGTTTATAGGGATGGTGCAGCAGATGTATGGGAACCCTAGGGCCAGAATACTAACCAATGGCACTCTTTAGGATAGCTTTGATTTGGGAAGAGGCACCGAGGCAAGGAGTGCCAGCTTCCCCCTCTGGTTAGCTTTGGCGCTTGAACCCCTGGCTGTTATGATGGAAACACCCTGAAATTTCAGGGTGGTAGGAAGACTGGTAAAGAGACCAAGTTTTCACTCTATCACGGACGACATGTTGCTATATGTAACCAAGCTCAGTAGGTCTATGCCTGCTCTATTGAGCCTGATCGACCAGTTCTCACAGTTCTCCGGATATAAATTAAATCTGGATAAATGGAAGAGCTGAGAGTGGGAGTGCAGGATGGAGGGATCACTACACAGAAATCGAAATGGGGCTTTGACTGTCTGAGAGGCTTTCACTTATCTGGGCATCGGGGCGGAATTGGAGCTCTATATGACTTGGAATTATGTGCCACTGGTGCAAAATATAATTACAGACTTGTCTGGATGGAGGGACCTTCCTATAACATGGCTGGGTAGGATAAATCTTATCAAAATGAACCCACTCCCTAGAATACTCTATAGTTTACAAATGCTTCATATTGGGTTAAGAGAAACGGAAGTGAGAAAATTGGAAAAAGCTTCTCTGACTATATTTGGAGAGGAGATGCCCCAGGGTAGGCTTAGCCAGCTTGAAGGCCCTAGAAAGGGAGGACTTCAGTTTCCAGACTTAAAGAATTACCAAAGGGCCATGCAGTGTAGATATATTTAGGACTGGACTGGCAGGCCTAGGGAAGCTGGCTGGATAGACTTGGAGGAGAGAGGGAGTGTGGGAAAATCTCAGCATACTTGTCCCTTGAGGCGGAAGGCATACCAAAGACTCCCTAACCTGAATCCTTTGGTCATGGCAGTGTTGGATAGCTGGAGGAGATGTCTAAACTCAGAGGTACCCGACAGGACAATACACTACTCCTACCATTGAGGGAACCCGTTTTCTTCCGGCTGGAGGACAGGGAATAGGGAGTGGGAAACAAGAGGAATTAGCTGCTTCAAGCATCTATTCACACGTGGAGAACTGGATTCATTTGAGAGCATACAAGATAAGACAGGGTTGGGATGCCAACACTTCTTCCGCTATCTCCAAATAAGGGCATATATCAGATCTATTGGGAGACTAGGGAGCTCCATATCACAGTGGGAGGCAACTGAACAACAAATAATGATAGGACAAAAAAACTAAGGGAACCATCCGGAGAATGGCTAAGGAAAGTAAGACTTGGCCTTCAGATAAAACACAAAACACTAGGATGCTCTGGGAGAGAGAGACTTAGGGATCACAATTTCAGCAGATAATTGGAAGATACTTGTCCAACTACATCAAGGTGTTTTGTTGTGTAATAAATATAAAGAACCCTACTATAAGTTCTGCCATAGGTTATACTGCCCACCTCTGATTGTTCATAAGTATAATCCTGCAGTCTCTCCTGTATGTCCTAGATGTAATAACAACCCAGCTTCATACTACCACTACTTTTGGGCCTTCCGATTTTACAGAAGTTTTGGGGAGAGATGGTGTCTGAATTATGAAGACAGGAGGACAGCAGTATCCTCTGTCCCCTCTCTTGTTGCTGTTTGGGGTGAAGGAAACAGGGAAGGAGATTGGGCCCTGTACAAAATGGCTTAGGGTACTAATATATATATATGGCTAGGCACTGTATCCTTATTACTTGGGTCATGGCTGCGAGGCTACTGTAGCCAATGGAAAGCCCTGATAATACAGGCCATTACTCTGGAGCAACTGACATATGCTGTTAAGGATAAAGAGAAGCTCTTTAACAGAGTATGGCAACCATACCTTTCATCGTTGACAGTAGCAGAGAGTGTTATGTTGAAAGAGGGCTGGGTTTGAAGTGAATATAAAGGGAGGGTATATGTGGACACCAAAATAACAGGGCCCTGACTCCTTACCACCGGGATAATTGTTCAAGGAGAAAGCTTTTTAACTGAATGGATAGAATGAGATGTTGGAATAATAAAATGGATCTTGATGTAAACAGGTTATGAATTAAGGTTCATGTTGTACATGTCTGTATGTTACTTTATGGGGAAAAAAGGAAATAATAAACAAATGATGCAAACAAAAAGACATCAAGGACTGTTTTCTTTTACAGGATAACAGTAAATAAATATTTTAGGGCACTGGGGGTGGGCTCCCCAGTGCCCCACACTGCCGGGGGCTTGCAATGCCGACATGGGATGGAGCCCCTGATGTCGGCACTAGCAATACAGCAGGTGAGGGAGGGTGTTATCCGACAACAGGGTGGGCATCCCAGTGTCAGATTATATAAACAGAACTAATATAAGAATAAGGAGGCAGCAATCAGAGGGTGGGGTGCCACTAGACACAAGGGACTAAAATAAAATTAGGGGTGGTGATTGGAGGGTAGGGGTGCCACTAGACACCAGGAATATATACATATATATTTTTTTTATGTGGACAGCGATCAGGGTGGGGTGCCACTAGACACCAGGAAAGGAGGCTCACAGCTAACACTGCAGCCGGCAACACAACTTCAGCTCGGCTGCAGAAGTCAAGAAATTCCGTGTTCTATACAGAGAATGCTGTGGAAGCGCTTACTCTCGCTAAGCTGGGCATCTGGGATTTAGGGTGCCCAGAAAACATATTAGTGGACACAATGTAAAAACAAACATCAGAATCTAGCTAAAGCGGGTCCCGTTAGCTAGGTTCTGATGTTTGATTTTAAAAATCTCAACAGTTTTATGTATTTTCCACGTTTGTCAGTTCGTGGAAAAAATGAACAAGATGACGGGTCGGCATGGCACAAAAATATTTGGTGTATAGTGTGAAAGTGAAATATGCATTTGTGGCATCAAATTTTTATTTTCGCCACAGAACTTTATCTGAAAAACCCTACTGCGCATGTGCAGGTCAGAAAACACTAAATTTAAAAGCCTTATAACTCACCAACCCTTAAATAGGAGGCAGTATAGTGCAGTGGTCTCAAGGCTCTGAGCTGCAAATCTGGTGACATCCAGCAGACCAGACCTGGGTTTGAATCCTACAGCTTCTACTTGCATACTGTGTGACCCTGAGCAAGTCACTTAATCTCCTTATGCTCCCAGGTCGCTTCCTGTAAAAGCTTTCAGCTTAGTGTGCTATACCTGGTTAAACAACTAAAAAAAAAAAAAAAAAAAAAATGTTTTTAACCAGACCTGTTAAATGCACTACCTTGGAAATATGACACACACATCCTCTGCAAGTTTGGGGCAAAAATCCTTTCCATGTAGGCAAGAGCAAAAACATCCAATGTTCAGTATAGGAAAAGTCCCCCCAAAAAAAAATGACACATCCGATCTCAGAAACAGCACAAGCTGCTGTCACAAAATGTCCACACGTCAAGACCTTGCCTCCTAGACAATACATACAAAAATTTCAGCTCATTTCATCAAAGAGAGCCAAAGATATTAATGTGTGGAATTTGAGGCTTAACATTAAGCAGGCTACTGAACCGTAACTATAACGGCACTACCGATTCCCCTATAATATATAGATACCCAAATATTCAACAATTGTGTTATTCCATTTAAAGGGTATTTTCTTTTAAGCTACGGGAGGGTGCATAATGTAACTGAAGTACTTCCGCTTTTTGAGGATTCGTTTATAATCACAGATCTCCCGAAACAGGTAATCTACTTGCAGACCTCATCTATGAAATATTCAGAAGACCATAAAGTGCAGAGCATGTTGTCTCACGTAAAGAGCTGCTTTAAACTCAGTGTCTCCCAGGGTATCCTTTACCATAACATTACGATGAGTGGCTATAGCTAGTGGTTTGAAAAAGTGCAAAAAGCAAGGGAGAGCAGGGACACGATCCCTTTCCAAACTAATGGAAGCACTACAGGATCAATTATTACTTTTATACTTAAAATTTTGCTTCATTATACATGAGGGTTACCAACCATTAACATAACACTTTTAATAACACTTGTGACCACTTTTTTCAGTTGTCATAAGCGGAATAATCCATGGTCAGGTTGTATGTCAAAGTTTGAACAGCCTAACTTCCTGGGGGCTGAAGGCCCTTGCTTCACTTCATGCCTCACAACCACCCAGGGTGTTCAGTTACTGCAATATAATTACTGGTCCCCCCCAATACATGGTTAATGAGGTCCGTCAAATGCTGTAACAACCGGTATGAAGTTATACCCAATTATTACGATGTTTTCTAACAACTTTTTCACTGAGCCTCCTTTCAGTGTTCAAGTGGGTAACACCTCACGGCTCTGTCCCTCACCTCTATTCCAAAGTACCTGCACATCACAACTCGTAACTCATGGTTTGAAAAACTGAGATTAGCTCAGCACTGAGAAATCCACTGCTCCAACCACTCAGTCCATAACAGGACTCAAAACTTGTAGCTTTCTCAACTCAGCTCATCAACACAAATGAATTTTTCGATTCTCATTACAGAGCCAACTCAGCAACAAAACTTATCCACTCCACAGTGTCACAGCAACTTTGTCACTAACGTCCTGTTGACAGCCCACCAGGAGATTACTATTTTGTAACCAAAAATAAAAACCCTTACTGAATTTAAATTAAACATGAGATGGAATGTAAACTGTAAACTCCGTTACAGCAGTAATTACAAAAATAAAACACAGACTCTGTCTACAGATTTTTACATACCTGCGGTGTGATGACCTCATAAACCTCTCAAGAGGTTTATGAGTCATAAGCACCCTCAAGAGTGTAAAAACCCATAACACATGGTCACCTATGCCTCATTCTCTATACTGCCACACACACCATTCGTGGATCATTCCTGACATAAGGCATGACAGCCACTCAGAATGCTCAATTTCCAGCCACTGTTTTATAAAGATTTGATCTCCAGAGAGGCTTGGGAACCCTGAGGCCCCACAATGGGTGCCAAGCCATGGCAAACAGAGGGTGGAGTAAGTACCGGAGAAAACAGGTGTTGCGGTTGGGGGCCTAGCAAAAGGAGGCAGGCCAGAGAAGAGTGCATAAAAGACATCAAATAATTAATTAAAATAAAATGCACAGTGTTTTATCTGCAGTGACAATTTTTCTCCCAAATTATTTAACATTTTTCTCCTTTATATCCCCTAAATGCTCTCCGTGTTCTCAAGAACTTAACACTTACGCCACTGTGGCAACACTCTAGTCCGTTCTTTAGTGCCATACTAGCACTGGCTGTGGTTATTTTTCAACATTGAGGAAGCAAGGCTAATAAGTAAAATCCATTTCTTTTTTATCTGAGTTCTCACTCATGGTATATATATTGAAAAAAGACATTGATATTTTAGGTTGTACCTTTGATTTCTTGTCTTTGACTGGTCAAAAGGAGGCAACCCAAAAGAAAGTAGCCAAATAAGAAAAAGCTATAGGTGGGCCTCCCTTACATCTATGTGGGATGCAACCTACCTTGTCGGTATACTCTAAGAGCATCAAGAAGCTTGGACCCCGGATCTGAGCCCTCAGTGATGGAATGTCCAGCTGCATAAGCCCAGGTCACAGTGCTCCCCATGAAGATCTCCTTCACTTGGCAGACATCTTGGGGGCAAGACCAGAGGGAACCCTGGTGTCTGCACTGTAGACTTCAGCTTTTGGGAGGAAACAGTGAACAAAGTGGATGCGCGACTTCTTAATGGTGTCAATCAGGGCATCCTGTGAAGAGAAATACCAGCATTAAGGCAAATGCAGTTTACCTTGGCTCAAGTCCCAGCCTATTCTCAGGACAGGCAATTTCGCCTCAAATGGACATGGACCTCCACCTTTCAGCGACAAATAAATATTCTGACCTTACTGAGACTGGCCCCCTAAAATACTGTTCAGGTGATCTACTAGCTAAACTATCAGGCTCCCAAAAGCCAGTACAAAAATTACTGTAATCTGCAGCCTTTACTGTGTAAGTCAAAGGCTGTGATCACTCAGGTTTCATGGCGGTTTGTCCAATATTACTGAAGTGCTGTACCTACCATGTTTTAAGAACTGGTGAATACTGAAAAGCTGACCAGCCCAGGCAGCTTGGAGGTTTTGCCCCCAATCCCCCTTTCCCTGTGGAAGACTCGGGCTGGAAGTGGCCTCGGATCTCATGGTCAGTAGGCCAGGTGAGAGTTGAAGAATTGTGATGGCGATGTACTCACTGTGTGGGGAAGGAGAGGGACAGAGGGAGTCTCTCTCTCTCCAACAAACCCTATGGCAACATACACACAGGACTTGGTGTTTCAGAGGAAACTGATGTGTGTTCCCCCACATGACACAGGTGTAGCAATGTGTTCTATGAATGCCAGACAGGGAGACAGAGGGAGAAAACATGGCACCTGGCCCCAAGGAAAAACTGGAAAGCAAACCAGAAGAAACCAGCTATAATCATTGACCTTTATTGTATAGATCCCAGCTCCCAGCCCCTCTGCCTGCTCTCCCGCAGCCCTTGTGGTGTTGCCATCGTATCCAACTCCTGACCTCATGTGTTCCCGCAGGGGGAGACAGCATTGACAATTCTTGGTCAACTCAAGTAGCTTGAATCCAGTGAGGCTTGGAGTGGAAGGGCCACACCCAAAGACCCTGTTAACATGGGAGGCATGATTTCATCTGCCCAGTGGAACACCATTTTCTCTTGGTTTCTCCCCAACCCACAGGAGATGCCAAAATGAGCCATTGCTTCCTTGAATGACACGCCACCTCCCTCCAGCACCATGCTGCTTCAGAAACAGACTTTCCTAAGATGCCTTATCCTATGATACATGGCAGAACGACTAGCAGCGCCTCACCCCAGAATGGCTAGCATCATGTGGGATGCTACTTGATTACTGCTGACCTAATGTAGCATTTATGGGTGTGTGCATGAAACCTGGTTACCATTAGGGTAGGAGCCTCCCTGCCCACTGCACTTTTGGGACAACCAGAATCCTATCGTATTTTAAAAGAATGACTTAGCTATAAAGAAAAGCATAGAAAAGAAGTTTCAGCTTTCACCTTTACTAGCTGTAGGACAAAGATCATAAGCACTTGGTTTTCCAGTGCTGTTCAGAGCGAATAGTTATGTTTCAAATGTGTGTTAGAAATATTCAAGAAATTGCAGTGCCTGCAAATCTGAACTTTTATCTTTTATAGCCATGCCTAATGTATTAGCAATGTACTGCAGTTTGAATGCAATCAGCACAGAGTAAGTAGGTACTGAGGCTGGTGAAAAGAATTTAATCAATAGTGCCATGGTAAGGAGACAAAACAGAAACAAGCAGTTAATGCCAGACCACCGGCTGGGCTGGAATTCATCACTGCATAAGCTTACTTTCTGCATCACTTGTAAACCACACGGAACTTTCCCACCCTGCAGCACCATCTGACATTGGATTTTAATGAATAACTTCAGTGAGCCTCAGTAGCTACTGCCAGCTGAGAGGCAGGCATGTATGCTGAACCAGCTTCTCTGCCAGGCTCAGCTGTGCCTCTACTTTGCATTTTTACTTACCACCTGCAGTTTGATTTGAATACACAGGGACTTCTTCTTGACAGCTGCCACTCCAGTGGTGAAGGTCTTTCTCATGCTGGTTGCCCTTCTAAGGGCGAGCTGAGACCCCCTTCCAGGCCAGCGATGGAGCCAGACAGTACTGTGGCTGTGCCAGCCCGCCCGCAAACAGATTACTGATTATTTTCCTGCAAAGAGAAAGCAGAACAGTTTCCCAAATTTCTCTCAGAGATACAAACAGACACAATTACTGTCCATGAATTTATTTTCAGTTTTTTTATTCTGCTGATGATACTCCCTTAGACTGCCTCCTGCCCACCCGGCGTGCCCTATTTTATACTCCCTCCCCACTCAACTTCATGCTGCAGCACCTTCTTGTATCATGGCTCATTGGTCTGCTACACTCTTGAAAGGGACTGTTGGAGAACCCAATCCCAACAGCGGGCTGAATGCACATCTGAAAGGCAGAACACCCTCGTCATCGATGCTAGGTGAGACTATATACAAAGTAGCATGGCAGGTAAGGAATTCCAAAGGAGGCTTCTCCCATGCTAGAAGGGGAAGTTACACAGCAATGAAGCACTGGTATTCCACCTAGAGACAGAGTGCTCCAGTGTCTCGCTGCCATCCCAGGTAGGAGGCCCGGCCAGGGCTCAAAACTGAACCAAATACCCCATGTGCTGTGCACTAGTGCCAACTGTTAGGGTCGACAGCTACCCTTCAGTGTTTAAGCCCTTTTGCTGGATTCCTTGTCCTTTCCTCCAGAAAAGTAGGACCGACATTGCCACAGAGATCTGGTGCCCACCGCTCCACAACTGCTTAGGTGTGCAGGACTAAAGTGACATGCTACAATCCTCTAGAATCAGAGCACATAATCTCTACCCCACCTTACCGTCTGAAGTGCAAAAATGTTTGAAATAAGGGTTCAGACTTCATTTTGTTCTTCTGTGCCCTGAAATGTAAGTTTACCACTAAAGGTTTTGTAAACATTTCCAGCTACAACTGAACGTGTGCCAATTGTTTTTAAGATTTTTTATTGAATCTCCAGCTTACACACCATTCAAGCAGTTTTAATAACTAGTGTGTTGGTATTTTCTGCATCTTTAACCGAATACAGACCTGTGCAAACATATGATGAACACTCTTTCCACTGTCAGTAACAAATTTATAATATACAGAGACACACACCAAGGATTGCAAAACCATGTCATAGAAACTCAAATAATGCATGAAGTGAACTATCACATTTAAATATGTTTTCTAGCCGCACGGTGGTACTGAGGGTTAAGGCATCATGCCTTACCTTGCGCCACGCTGGTGACCCAGGTTTGGGAACCACCTTGAGTCGTCGGGGGAGCCAGAGAGCAGGAGTGTAGGTACTGGCACGAAGTCAAAGTCATTACACTGGGGACAGATTTTGAGGTCAGGAGATGGCGGGGTTTGAAAGGCAGTGCAAAGTACATACATACAGAGAGGCAGTTTCGGCTAGGCTAACATTGTGTCGACTAGACTAGGCAAAATGTTGGTTAGATAGTACAGGAGGTGTTACAAGGAGTGTAGGTACTGGTACGAAGTCAAAGTCATTACACCCCAGGGGACAGATTTCCGAGGTCAGGGGAGCGGGGGCGGGGAGTTTGGGAGAGAGGAGCAGGATCCACGCTCAGATAGCTAAGCTACCCAAAGACCGAGGTGGGGCTTTAGAGGAGTTTGCATGGCTCCCAGATTTGGCTGCAGGGCGGGGGTGGAGCTGGGCTGTTGGGTACCAAAGTTGGGTGTCGCGAGTGGCAAGCGGTAAAGGTTTCTAAAGACAGTTAGGTAAACTTACGGCTTTAGCGGTAAAGCGAGGGAGTAGAAGCCGGGCTTATGGTTTCACAGCTGGGCAAGAAGGTAAAGAGCTGCCGGAAAGTATAAGACGTTGAGGCTTTAGAAGGGGTAGGCAACTGGGTCTGTGAGTTCAGTAGTTGGTTGAGAGAGCCGACTGGGGGAGATAGCACGGCACCCAGCAGAAGCTGTAGGCATTGGGGTGGGAGTCTGGGAGGAGTCTGGGCAGGAGATGCCGTGGGCGGGCGTACAGCGGCAGGCAGTCCACGGTATCTGAGAACAGTCAGGCAAGCCCTACGGCTTTGCGGCAGAGTGTTGGGAAGAGCGCGGGTTCATAGTCCCGCGGTTGGGCATGAGAGAAAAGAGAGGTCGGGATAAAAGACAAAGCGGGCGCACTTACGGCTTTAGCGGTTGGAGGAAGGTACATGCAGCCGGGCTCGCGGTTCCAAGCTGGGCATGAGATCATAAGTCAGTCCCTGCCCTGGGACATCTAAAGGCAATGAACAAGGAGCAGGAGGCTGGCGGTAATGACACTCGCAGTACCAGCACCTATCTGGTCAGAGGTAGCCCTGCCAGATTCGACAGTTGAGCCTGTGACAAGTAGCTAAAATATCGACAGTTATTGGGAGATTACCGGCAACAGATAACAATAGAGGCAGTTAACAAGTAACAGTTTACAAGACAGTACGGTCTTCACAAACAAAAACTAAAATTGCACTTAGCATCAATATAGTTTATAAAGAAGTAGTTGAGGCAGGGGAGCTTAAGGGTCTGAGGCAGCATGAGGTGTGGGAGGAGAGAAATAGGAAGGTAGGTAGCCAGGGGAGGGAGTAAAAAGTAGGGCAGGTAAGGCAGTCAGGTAGGGTCAAAGCAGGTGCATTCATCAGAGGTGACCAGGTGGTGTCTCAACCCACGCTTGAATACAAGGTGCGAAGATGCTTGCCTGAGATCCAGAGGGAGCAGGTTCCACATCGTGGGGCTGCATACTTGAAGATCCAGTTCCTTTGTTGGTATGGCATCGAGGAACTTCCAGGAGGGCTTTATCTGCCGATCTTAACTCCCGGTTTGGTATAGCAGGACGAAGCAGCTCAGCAAGGGCTGCTGGCTGTCCTAGCCTGAGGATAGAGTCATTTAGACAGCCCAGGTAGTAGTGCCTGGTGACAGAGGGGAGAGCCACCCAAGGTCTCTGTATAACTGACAATGATGTTGAAGTCGAGGAGCCTTGGCTGCATATCGGCAGACGTTGTTATAAGTGACATCCCATTTTGCAGGGCTGTTTTGCAGGCAGTAGTGTATATGGAGCACAGTAGGTTAAGTGTAGGTAGAAGGATCCTCTGGCGATGGCCAGCTTTGCTGATGATGTGAGCATATAGCTGGTTCTATAGGCTGCCCCAGCTTGCAGTTTACAGTTTTACAGGTGGTTTGGATGTGTAGATTTAGATCAAGAGATTGGTCCAGTAAGATGCCCAGATAGCGGAAGGAGGTGGCGACCTGAAGAGTATTCCCATTAAGATCAAGAACATTAAGGAGTGGTACACGACCGAGCTTCTGCTGTGCCCAGGAGCATGGCATTAGTCTTGCTGGAGTTGAGGATAAGGCAATGGGAGTTGAGCCAGTTCTGTATGCTGTTGTAGGCTCTGTTGAGTGATAAGTTAATGTGCTCCACGCTAGTAGAGCTGGCATAGATGACCAGGTCGCCTGCATAGAGAAGAGGGAGCAGGCAGGTATATTGTCTGGGAGGTTGTTAATGAAGCGTGTAAAAAGAAGAGACCCAGAATCGAGCCTTGGGGAACACCGACGCTTTGTTTTGACACTGTTAGAGATGGCAGAGTTGAATTTAACAGCCTGGGACCTGTTGATCAGGTAGCTCCTGAACCAGTTTAGCACGGGGAGGAGCAGCCAATTTTCTGGAGGGTGGACAGGAGCAGGGTGATCCACAAGGTCAAAAGCCTTGGTGAGATCAATAAAACAGCCCCAGTAAGCCTTCCTTTGTCCATGTTCGAGGATGTCCGAGGTGAACTTGGCGAGGGCAGTCGTAGTGCTATGGTTTTTCCTGAACCCATGCTGCATCACTGAGCTGTTTTGTAGAATCGAGGTATTCCAGGATCTGATTTGCTACCAGTTTTTCTAAGATTTTGTTAAGTACTGACAGGATTGCAATCGCCTGTAGTTAGAGATATCGCTTTTGTTCCCTTTCTTGTAGATTGGGGTAATCCTGGCAGTTTTCCAGAGGTCCGGACTGTACCACTGGTAAGGGACAGAGTGAAGATTTTAGCCAGCGGTTTTGAGATAAGATGTGCAGCTAATTTTAGCAGGCGGGTTCCAGGTGGTCAGAACCAGGACTGGTGTTTTCAGATATTTTCTTTAGTAGATTCAGAACCTGAGTGCTTGTGATAACTTTGAAATAAAAGGGTGAGTTTTTGGGTCACTGGTTTGGGAGGCATAGACAGGTGCTGGCACATTGTCAGGTGGGGGGATGTAGGAGGTGCCAATGGTAATTGCAGGTATAGGATGAGAGGTCAGAGAACATGTTATTGAAAGTTATCGCTATGGTGAGGGGTTATTACAGTGGGAACAATTTATGACCATCTCTGAGGGTGTAACAGATTGAGGTGTGCCAAGGAAGGTTTTATGTGACCCCAGAATTTATGGGGATCGTGGGCTGAGTTGTTCAGTAAGTTCTGATAGTACATGCTTTTAGCTAGCCTTATGTGCTTTCTGCAGGAATTCCTATGTTGCCTGTATATTGAGTGGTCACTGGGCAACCCAGAGCTTTTGTAGTTCTTCCATAGTTTGTCCCCGTGCAAGTTGTTGTAGGAGGTTTTTGTGAGCCAACTGGTTTGTTTCCCTGACTCTTCTTGTAGCTTCGTGCATGACTATTTTGTACTGATAAACTGCAGTAGGAATACTTTTAGGGCATCTTCTACATTAACTGCATGGTAAATTTCTGACCAGTCTAAGTTTGATACTTCCAGGAGGAAGGCATTTACGTCCAACTGGGCAAAGTTCGTGAAAGTGACCAGCCGGGGTGACTGGCCAGAGCGCCACTGACAATAGATAGGAGAGTGGTCGGTAATTGAATCAGTCAGGACCCCTGTGATGGCCATATGTTCGGTCTATTTGTAAGGATCCAGTCAATCATCGTACCAGACTGCGGTGTTACCAACCTGGTATTCTCGGTTATTAGCTGGTGGAAGTTGAAGCCTTGTACCAGTGATGCAAGGACATTGCGGAGGGACCCAGCCAATTTAGGTTAACGCCGCCAAGGATGACGGCTTCATTGCTGTTGATGGATTGAAGCGTTAGTTTGAGTACTTCCTGAAAACCGTCCATTCCTCCAGAAGGCAGGCTGTAGAGGCAGATTATGTGCAGTTTCTTAGTGCCAAGGGACAGGAGTGCATGAATTGACTCACACGTAGTTGGGGGTTTTGGGCAGGGACTGTGCTGATGCTGAGGCGAGACTTGTGGTAGATGGCAACGCTCCACTCCTCTTTGGCCCAGGTCTGTCCTGCCGTATGAATGAATAGCCAGGTATGACACACATGGTATCAGGGGTCCTTGGTTTCAGCCAGGTTTCCGATAGGCACAGTATGTCAGGATCATAAATTTTAAGCCATGCTTCAAGTTCAGACAGGTGATTCAGTAAGCTTCGGATGTTCATATGGGCTATGGATAGACCTTTATTTGATTTACCTTTCATATTCACGGAGCACCATTGCAGGGGGCCTGATTCAGTTCAATGTCGCCAGCCAGCTTGAGCAGGACTGATGCCAGGAACACGAGCTTTATGCTGTAGAGATTTAATGCTCCCCTGTGTTTCCTCCACCTATTTTTGAGGGTAATCAGTACCTGATAAGTGCAGCCTTTGTTGAGGAGAAGGTTCCCAAGAGGGTTTTGGCCAGGAATTGGCTATCATAAGGTTTGAAAACCTGAAGTCCGTGGCTAAGGGGCGGTTCTGGTGTGTCTCGCACTGCAGAGTCAGACAGATTTCATTCATACTCCAAAGAAGGACAAGGCAGTTTAGAATAGTTAGTGCTTTTGGTCTGCCACTTGGGGGCTGTGGGCATATAGGTAGGAGAGACATTTTAGCACTTTGGGGCTGTAACGGGTTTATTTGAGCAGCTAGAGGTTTGCAGGAAGGACTGGCTAGAGAAATATAGCTAGAGCAAGGTTCAGAGAAACAGATGGTGAGCTCAAGGATGAGGGAGTTATGGAGGGAGAGGGGAGAAAATAGCCGTAATGTATGTTCAGGAGAAAGAGATCGGATCAGGGAGGTAGATTTGTACAGAGTGAGACTAAAATTTTAGCAGACGTTTGCAGGTCGATCACCCCAGTGGTGAGACAATATAAAGAACCAATGGGAAAGTGAACACTTAGTCATATGACCAGCAGTGTCCTATGAAGCTAGAGGGTCGACCAGGTGGGTGAGGTGGGGAGGTGGGGAGCCGGCGCAGCGCCCGGCAGGACAAACTGCCAACGAAGGAGCTGTATCACTTGCTAATTGTGACCGCCAGAGTCTCCCTGCCGGAGAGAGGCACCGAGGGCGCGCCCTAGCCCCAGATCACAAGAAGCAGTTCCAAAAGTCAGCGATTATCAGTGAGAACAGCCGTTGTTCTGATAAGTACAGCCAGGCAGCGCTCAGACTAAGCTGGAGGTAACGCCAGCTGAAATCGGTAGGAAAACGTGCCTGGCGGCTGTTTATGGCTTTAGCAGCACAAGGACCGAGTGCGGCCGGGCTCTGGTTCCGCTTCTGGCGTAGTGCAGCGGTGCCCTTACAACAGGCTTCCTGGACGAGCAAGGCGCAACTCGGGCGGTTGCGGCTGGGCAGGCAGGTCTCAAGAGGGTTCCTGGGCAGGCAGGAGGGTCCACGGCAGCGCTTGGGATCGAGGAGGAGCGCTCTGAAGCCCCAATGGGCCTGGAGAGGACCTAAGGAGGACAGCAAGGAGAGGCTTTATGTAGGAGAGCTGAGAAGCAAGGTGCGGTTAAGAGGACAAAGAAAAGGGCGGGAAGTGTGAAAGAGAGGAGGAGATCCAACAGTGGGAAAGATTAGGTCAGCTAATTCAACTTTAAGGCAGGTAGAACTAGGCTCTATACTTTCTACAGTTATTCCAATTTCCATGCATTTAGATTGATGCACTATGCATATATCATACATTAGCTAAGCATGTAAACTACAGCATAAAACTCTAAGGTAGAAAGACAAATTAGGCTAATGCAGGGTAACCAGCGCAAACTGCCAACGAAGGAGCTGTATCACCTGCTAATTGTGACCGCTCAGAGTTCACCTCAAGCGGGGAGAGAGGCACTCGAGGACCAAGCGCCCTAGCCCCAGATCGCAGGAAGCAGTTCCAAAAGTCAGCGATTATCAGTGAGAACAGCCGCTTTTTCTGAGAAGTACAGCCAGGCAGCGCTTCAGACTAAGCTGGAGGTAACCGTCAGCTGAAATCGGTAGGAAAACGCATCCTGGCGGCTGTTTACGGCTTTAGCGGCACAAGGGACAGGGTGCGGCCGGGCTCCTGGTTCCGCTTCTGGGCGAGAGTGCAGCGGGCGGCCTTACAACACGCTTCCTGGAGGAGCAAGGTGCAAACTTCGGCGGTTGCGACTGGGCAGGCAGGTCTCAAGAGGGTTCCTGGGCAGGCAGCGAAGGGTCCACGGAGCGCTTTGGGATCAAGGAGGGAGCGCTCAAGCCCCGGCGGCCTGGAGAGGACCCGGCGGCTGCTTGATGGCTTTAGCGGCCAAGGGATCAGGCACGGCCGGGCTCCTGGTTCCGCCTCTGGGCGAGAGTGCAACAGCCCAGCCTTGATCCTGGACCTGCTTGACCGTGGTCTGCATGTCCACGAGGAGTGTGGGAGGACTTCATCCAAAGACCCCAAGAGGGCATGGAAGAAGTGTGCCACGATGACAGACAAACTTGCCTGACGAAGGCCTAACGATGAAGCTGCATAGACCTTTCGGGCCAAATGATCCAAGAGTTTGGATTCTTTTTCGGGCGGTTGGTCAGTGTCAGCAGAACTGCCTGTATGCCTGAACACAGAGGTGGTCACTAGGCTCTCGCCAAAGGGTGCTCTGTGAACCCTGCAAGGACCTCATGGGCACCGTGACACTTATGGGCCATGCAGGCAGACAGAGCTGGACAGGAGGCAGGGCGCTGCCAAAGTTCTAAAGCCAGGCCAACAATGGCCTTGGCCACAGGAAAGGCCTCCATTAGGGTATCCCTCTTAAAGAATGTCCGTGAGAGGGTATCTGCCTTTTTCTGGATAGGTTCCAGGGGCATCCCTGTAGACTCAGAGATGAGGCGAAGAATGCCCTGAAAAGATGAAGGACCACCCTCTGTCTCTATCCCACCAGCTGATTCTGCATCCCCAGGATGAGAATGTAGGCCGTCTCATCCGAACCGAGGAATCAGGATAAACGGTCGACCGCTGAGGTCACCTTCTACCCGCTGAGGGCAGTCCCGGTGGCAGTGACTAAGAGACACCGGCGAGCCTGGTGTATGGTCGATCTCCTTGAAGGAGCCTCCCACAAGCTGCTGGGGTGGCGGTTCCACCAGGATCAATGGAGAGACTGGTAAAGGCAGAACCGGAGGTTTCGCTGCTCCACAGGTGGGGAACAAACTTAATCGCTCCGAAGGTGTTGAAGCTGGGGTCGGCTTATGCCCGACAGAATTAGCTTGTTGCCACACGAGGTCCTCGTAAGGCTGACAGAGTTTCCACTGGAGCCTCTCTCATACGAGAGGACGAAGACGACTGACGGCGCTACCTCTTCTAGACCGCTAGGCTCTTTTCTCGCCTGTCGGTCGAGGGGTCCTGACCCCGACGAGATCATACAGGCCGACTCGGTCTATTGGGAGACACTGGCGGGACCGGTGTTTTCCGGGTCGGGGACCACTTTGATGGGATTCCCAGTGGGCTGGGTCTCCTCTTTGGGAAAGAAAGGATCAGAGTCCGATCAAAACGCCATCGACTGGAGTCTGCGACAATGGGTCGACGACAATTTTGACCTCATCGACTGATCGTTTGGTCGCCTGGCCAGATGGCAAGACCGGAAGCTGAGCGACTCAAGAGGCGCGAGACTCGACCAATGTCGAGACTGCCGATTCCTGGACAAGGATCTCTCCGATCCCAGGAACATCTTCACCAAGACGAAGATGATCCTGGGTCCTTTTCCGCTACGGAACTGAGAGGAGTGCATGCCCGAGGACCCTCCTCCTTAGTAGGGGAGACTGGCACAACTCTCGAAAGAACCCAAGAAGGTGGAGCCCAGGTTGAGCGGAATGAAGAAGCCCAGAGAGGAAGACTCTGCAGCCAAGCCGCTTCCTCCTTGAAGGTTTGTATCGTTCCAATTTCTCGGCAGATCCCATGAGGCGCCGAAATCGCCCACCGAGCCGCCTTTTGATTTCACTGAGGGTTCCATTTCCGCCTCCCCAACTTCAGGTGTGTGAGACGGTCGTCGAGGACGTTAGGGTGAAATGCAAGGCAGAAGTCGCACTCGAGGTATCATGGCCGACACCCAAGCAGTAGACACACGCTGGCATGGGGATCGGTAGCGCCGACATTTTCTGGCCGCACTAACACCAGCAAAATCCAGAGGAAGACTTGTCTTCCATAATCAAGTAGAAGAGTCACTGTCGCTAATGCGAATCTAGATGAAGTTTCGAAGAACCAAAGGTTTAGAAGCCAGGGCCTACAAAATGCAGGAGCACAAGGAGGCAACCTGAATCTTCCAGCGGAAAGGAAGATCTGGTGTCATGGGGGGAGCCGAGGTTATACCACCGGGTGAGTGAGAGGAGCTAGCTTGAAGACTTCCGCGATCCTTATAGGGGAAAGGACATGCCAATAAGTGTGGATGAACAACATATCCACAATCCTGAAGTACTTCTTCACTGAAAGAGTGGTGGATGGTTAGAACAATCTACCAATGGAGGTGGTGGGGCAAAAACAATGGTGGGCTTCAAGCATGCATAGGATAAGCACAGGGTGCGAGCTGGAAAACAGGTAGGTTAGGCACAGCCAAGCTGGGCAGACTAGGGCGGCAAAGCTGCCTTTCTGCTGACAAACTGTATGTATCTATGCTGTCCCCACCCAGTCATTACCCTGAGGCTTGGAGTAAACCACATTTCCTCCATGAAGTAGTCTTCCTAGTGCCACCTACTGTAACATGTTCTAAGAGAACTTCTTTCCCCAACCTTTAGAATTACAGTTTAACATGTACTGCCTAATGAGGGCTTAGGCATCTCACGGTGGCCGCTCTGAGAAAGATGGCAGCTTACTTCTGTGAATCCTGCAGAAGGGAAGCAGCATTCTGAGATGCTGGGTTCTGTTTGGCGTAGGTCAACCAGCCTGAAGCGTCATACTCCACCCAGTTGGTTCCAAAGCTGTGTCCCAAAAGGAAGTGATGAGGTCTGTTGCTTTTAAGTAGTGGTCTCTGGCCTAAACAGGGTGGAAAAATATATTTTTACATCTAATCCAAATAACACACCTGTATCTCCAACCTGTACTCCAAGGACTTTAAATCCACAGTGCCCCAGTTGAAACCCTCCTTAACTCACAGAAGCTGCTCCAATGCACGGAAGACAAAATAAAGAAATGTTGCTTGGCTGCTTCTGTTTGATGTTATAAAGTTTGTACACACCAGAAATCATAAATCTCATTTATTTTCAGAGTGACAAACAATATCCAAGACACAGGCTGAGGCTGACCCAGCAACATGCTACCCTACCACCTGGGAGTACAGTCAGTCTAAGATGGACTTGGGCACCCAGAGGCTGGATGAGCACATAATGGTGGCAACATGCATGCCCCTGCCCTTCGATGGCCAACAATGAGCCAGCATTGGTGTGCTATCTCAGGGGAACAAAAGAGCCAGTCCAAGTTAAAAGCCACATGAAGCAGCGATATGGTGGCCCAAAGCAGTGCATTACACTGCCATGCAGATGACCCAGGTTTGGAAGCTAACTCCGATGTTACATCAGAAGCAGGCTAGGCTAAGATAGCTGCTGCGCAACCATGCGCCCCAGCCGGGAGGGATGGCTGCAGGTTCCAGCACCACAGTGACCCCAGTGGCAGCACCAGGAGCTTGCTCCTGCTGCAATAGCACACTGTGCATACTTGTAGCCAAAACAAGAAGGCAGCCCACGACTGGGGAGGTAGGAGAAGTCAGGAGAAAATCAAGGATGGAAATCCCAGGCTTCACCATAGATTACATCTGCCAAGCAGGGATTGGGGGATGACAACCTTCCTGGATTCAAATGTCACAAATGTGGAAGTGATGGGGTTAGCAGGGAGGGGCTGGATAGTACCTGAAGAAAACCTGAACCCAAAGGTGAAAACTGGAGATGAAAAAACCTGTACAGGAAAATAAAGCCACCTGAAGCATGCAGTGGCATCATTGCTGCTCTCGATGCCGGTGACCTGGGTTCTCATTCTGAACCCACTTGGTGTCAGACGGACAACGGGGAGGGAGGACTGACAGTCCTAGAGGATGCTCTGCTCTGAGGAAGGCGGATGTCCTGCTCCACTATGTGAGTGCTACCTGAGCTACTACATGTGGCAGTGAAGCTGGAGCAGCCAGCTAGAGGCAAGACACCACCTGGTTTCCACACCAGCATGCTGTGCATGCATGTGACTTGGAAGCCTTGGCAGCAGCGTCCTGAGGATGGAAGAAGAACAGAAAAAACAGCTTGCAGGAAGAAGCTAATCTTAGACTCCACATTGCCACCTGGAAGGCAGGTAGAGTCAGTCTCTGGAGGAGGAGTGCACTGCATCGAAGGTAAGAGAAGGGAGAGAAAAGGAGCAACATGAAGCTCATTTTGAAGTGTTATCTTCTCTTGGAGTCATTTGCAGCCAGTCCACTGCATCAGTTTACCAAAAAAAAAAAATTCTAAACCAGTTCCTCTTGCAAAAGGAAAAAGTTCCTTTGGGCATTCTTCTCTTTCTACATATTTTACTAAACAAAGTATTAAAAGATTCATTCCACCTCCTCCCACCCCACCCAGCAAAATGATCTGCATAGAGGTTGTTTCATAATATAGAGAATAACAGCTGGCCGGTGCTAACCAGAGCTGCAGTTAGAAAGAATGTGACATAAATGGGGATCAGAACCCTGACCCGCTGAATACCGTGCTTTTATATAGTAGCTGAGCAACCAGGTCAACTGGTTAGCCTGAGGGTAGGTTCCATGGTTTCCTGGTTTTCAAACCACAAACCCTGCAGCTGGGATAAGTTTATAGAAGGAAGTGTCTGAAGCCGGCCTGGTAGCATGGTAGTCGAGTCACTGCTCGCCACACTGGCCACCTAGGTTCAGAAGTAGACTTGAGTCATCCTGTTGTCAGGTGAGGCGAGACAATTAAGCATTCAAGGGACTGTTCTCCTCTCATGGGGTGGGTCATGCCTCCTGCAATGCGCCCAACACCTAGTGGAGGCTGTACTTCAAAGGGTGTGACATAGACAGAAACTCTGCATCACTGAAAGTTAACATCCCAGGGGCAGAAACATGGAGGAAAACTCACTGCTGGCCAGAATGAAGGGCAGCTCCTCCCAGGGCCTGACACAACTCACTGTGCACCCAATCAGATCCTGCTTCAGAGGGACAAAGGCAAGCCCCTCTGACCCTGCCATAAGGGGTACGTTGTGGGGAAACAGTGGGTAATTCCGAGCAGGTGACTGGGCTAAGGGGCCTTCCAGATAGGGGCTGGCTAGGTATCAGGAGAACTTAATACAATAAATAAAAAGAAGGGAGTGTTTGTACATCATCCACCACTAAGCACTGGAAGTACAAACTGTAGTGAGAAATAAAGGACCAGACCTCACTGAGCATTGAACCAAGACCCTTGAAAACCATTATGGTGCTCTAACAACTCAGTATTATAACCAGTTGATAAGCTAAACTTTACCAGTAAAACTGAAATGCATTTTTGTTGTGGGCAATTATTTAAATAAAGGGCAAAGTCAAGTAGATAATTTCATGATCCTATTAACTGTAGATGTTTCACTTAAAATGCTACACGAGTCTGACAGACAGCAGGATGCTTAGTTAAAAGGCCTCAGACAGGAAGAACACAAGCCAGTACATGATGCGCATTACATCAATACAGGCACACCTCCCCAGGTGTTAATTACAGAGGATGCAACAGGAATCTCTTTGCTATTTGAGAATTGTTCAGCAACCCATGATGGTGTAATCAATGATTCACAGATGCCCTGCTTCGGCAGGGGAGAATATCTGTTATCTCCATAGCTATTTTACAAGAACTATACTGTTGTAACTGATACTCCGGAAGAGCATTTCAAAATATATGGCCAGAGTTTCAAACGCTGATGCAGGGCTTGCGTTAAGTCCTGGTCAACCCCATTTTTGGCACAGCTGCACTGAACACCTGTGCCGCAACTGTGTTTGATATTAATACACTGAGTGCAGTTACAACAGCTACACTTTTATGGCACCTTGTGCCAAATATCTGGCGCAAGCCCCATGAAAAAGGGTACCGGACTGATGCAAGCTGGACAGGCAAAATCTGGTCTAACCTGAGACAACTGGCAAAGCGGGGATGGAACATCCTGATGCGGCTGAGCGGGGAGAATTCCGCCAAACCATTATGCGTAATGATCGGCGCACCAGGGCTTGCAGCATTCTCAAGGCTTTGAAAATCCAGCCCATAATATTCAGACAGAGCCTGTTTATACTCCATACATTTGTAATAGTTTCCTTCTCCCCATTCTTTACTACTGAGGATAGTTCCATGTAAACAGGATCTTTATCCGTGGCATTCATCTCATCCTGCTTCTTATTCCTCGACTGAGATCATAAATGGCTGCTTGTGACAAAACCATCTGATTTACAGTGAGAGCAAGCAGCACATCCACATGAGTGCCACAGGACAAGGATCCTATTTTCATGCCACTATCCATAGTATTAAAGAAGGCAAACACGAAACTATTGAAGATTATCTCTTTAAAGTTCATCTTGGTGTCAGCTGTTCTTTATTTGCTGCCTTTTTAAAAACATTTTGCACAATGCAGTCATTAAAAGGAATAGTCAGCACTAAGCACCCCACAATTTGCAGTCTGTGTGCAAAAATACAGGTTACTCACCTGTAACAGGAGTTCTAGGAGTGGTATTGTTGTTCACCCACACTGTCTGGCAGGTTCCTTGCCGCTTAAATCTTGCTGAAAGGTCTTCAAGCTGGCTCTCCACCCACCCAGGTGGTAAAACCCTCGGCTCCACCCCATGACCCCAGATCTAGCCTGCTGGAAGCCAGGTTGCGCTGTGGTCGGGTGGGTCGGTGGATGAACAATATATACCACCCTAGAACCCTGTTACAGGTGAGTAACCTGTATTTCTAGGATGGGATATGTTGTTCAATCCACACTGCCCGGGCAGACTCCCTAGCAGTTCTCTGTCTGGCAGACTCCTAGCAGTTCTCCGGAGGAGGAGGCAAAGCGCACACTCCTACTTAGGGAATAAGGACTGGAGAACAGAGGTCCCAAAACCAGCATCCCGGCGTGACTCAAGGTCAATGGTAATGGGAAATAAAGGTGTGTGCTGACTTCCAGGTAGCAGCCCTGCAGATTTCCTGGATAGGAACATCCTAGAGTAGCCACCAAAATAGCGGTATAAGCGGGTAGAATGAGCTGTTATCCCTTTGGGAGGCACCATGCCCGCCAACCTGTAGCAGAGATCTATGCAGGAGGTGACCCACCTGCCTATTGTCCGCTTGTTGCAGGTCTGCCAGGTGCGGCTTCAGCGTAGGTGACAAACAGCTGGCTAACCTCTCCCGAACTTCAGCCATCCACTCCTTATAATAAGAGAGCTCTTCTAGGGTCCAAAGTACACAGCCTATATTGGCCTCTGAGGTGTGATTGGGGTAGATCACCCGCAGAGTCAACACCTGCCTAAGGTGTAACTCCGACACCACTTTCGGAAGGAATTTCGGGAGGGCACAGGACAACCTTGTCCCTGTGGAAGACCAGATAAGGAGACTCGTGGAAAGCGCCTGGAGCTCTCCCATCCTTCTGGCTGACATAATAGCCACCAAGAAGCGGTCTTCACGACAGGTGGAGATATCGCACCTGTGCATTGGTTCGAATAGCTTGCCCATGAGCTATTAATACCAGCAGTAGATCCCATGGAGGTGGAGGTTCTCGACCGAGGGGATATGTGATTAAAGCCTTTGAAAAGCGCCTGACCACCTTCTCTGCGCCGATTGTTTGCCGGCCTGCGCCGCAGCAGAGATGTCAGCCAGGTGCAATCTTAAGGGTCGCTGACCAAGCCCTAGCTGAGAAAGGGACCACAGGTAGTCCAGGATGCTAGCCAAGAACAGGAAGAAGGGTCCAACCCTTGTCCTGACACCAAATGGAGAATCTCTTCCATTTGAAGGCGTAGCATTTCTGGTCGACTCCTTATGGGACGCCTCAACGATGTTGAGGACCTCCGGAAAGACCCAAAGCCTGGAATTCTAGCTCAGGAACCAGGCTGTCAGATGCAGGGATTGAAGGTCCGATGGAACCTTCCCTTGTTGACTGAGATCAGGTCTGGGCGGGCTGGAAGCCGCCTCAGGAAGCCTGGAGCTGAGGCTGAGAGATCTGGGTACCAGAACTGGCGGGGAGCCAGTCTGGGGCTAAAGAATCACCTGTGCTTATCCTCTTGCCTTGAGAAGCACCTTGTGGATCAAGGGAAATGGAGGGAAGGCAGAAGAGGCCCGGGGTCCACAGCCTCGAGAAGGCATCCTCTGCAGTGAGCCCTGCTGAGGGGTGGGCATGAAACAGCCTTAGCTCGCATTCTCCCTGGAGGCAAACAGGTCCACCTGAGGGTGCCCCAATGGGAGAACAGATCTTGTACTACCTCCGCAGGAGAGACCACTGTGAGATGCAGCGCCATCCGGCTGAGGGCATCGCCAGACTGTTGGAGGCTCCTGCAACATGGATGGCTAGGAGATCCGCCCCAGGCTGATCACGAGGACTGGCGGAGAGCCTCCTTGCACAGAGGCAAGGAGTGCATCCCACCCTGTCGGTTGAGGTAGTACATGGTCGGGTGTTGTCCGTCTGGACCGGAACCACTTGACCCTGTACAAACGGAGCGAAGGTGGTCGGGTTAGACACACCGGAGCTCCAGCAGGTTGATGTGGCATCAAGACTGAGGGGACCAAAGGCCGGGCCCTGAGCTCCCCAGATGGGCACCCCAACTCATCAGAGAGGCGCCGCTCGGTCAGAGTGACCGGCCGGCTCTGGGCGGACAAACAGGATACCCTCCTGCAGATGAGCTGAAACAAGCCACCACTGTAGGCCATCCCACATCTCCTGGGTCACCATCACTGGCTGGTCCAGGGGACCAAAGTGCTGTGACCACTCTGGCGGCCAGCCAACATTGCAGGGGACGATACCCAGCGGGCCCAACGGACCATGCTGGTGCAGGCTGCCATGAGGCCCAGAAGGTGCAGGAAGTCCCAGGCAGAGCGCAGTAGCCCAACCAGAAATGATTGGGCAAAGGAGGAAAGGACCTCGCACTGTCTGCCGGGAGCCGGGCTCTGGCTCAAGAGAGTCAAGCTCTGCCCCGATGAACTGAATCACCTGCAATGGCACAAGTTCCAACTTGGCCTCGCTCATGAGGAGGCCAATCTGAGAGCAGACCTGGAGAGCCAGATCCCTGGATCGCTCCACCTCCAACCTGAGGGGCTGCAATCAGCCAGTCGTCCAGGTAAGGGTACACCCAGACCCTCAGGCACCGCAGGAATGCTGTCACCACTGCCATGCATTTAGTGAAGACCCTGGGAGCTGGAGGGAGGCCGAAGGGCATGGCCGAACTCGTAAAGAGATCCCTCTGCTCGGAAGCGGAGGAATCGCTGATGAGTCGGACTGATTGGGATGTGAAAGAACGATCCTGAAGGTCCAGAGAACAAAACCACACGCCTAGTTCCAAGGATGGAATGATCTGAGCCACAGTGGCCATCCTGAAGGTGCGCTGCTTTAGAAACTTGTTCAGGTCGTGCAGGTCGAGAATGGGGCGCCAGCCCCTGTCCATTTTGGGACCAGGAAGTACCTGGACACAAACTCTGGGTCTAGAGGGGGTCAGCCACCCGCTGATCACCTCCTTCTGGAGGAGCAGAGCAATGTCAGCTCGGCGAGCCGACAGAGGTTGCGGAACCCGTTGCCCCCATGGGGCGATGGCATGATAGGGAGGAACTGCTCGAATTCCAGAGGCAGACCCCTGCCTACCACTTCTAGCACCCAGTGGTCCGTGGTGATAGCGGACCAGGAGGAAAAGAAGTGGCGGAGCCGTCCCCACAGGGGGAACCTGGGGAGGAGTGATGAGGTTGGGGACAACACCCTCAACCCATCACTGGGCAGGCTTGGAGGAAGGGCCCACTGAGGGACCTCCTGGACCTTTGCCTCCAGGCTTCCTACTGAAGGAAGGGGCAGACTTGGCCTTAGGGCATCAAGTGCGTGCCTACTGGCCCTGGTGCTGCTGGGCTGGATGTGCTGCAGGGGCAGATGGGTGAAAGGGCTTACGCTGCTGCTGGCGGCCCTTGTCCTTCTGGGCAGACGTGACCAAGTCCAAGGTGGCACTGAACTTCTCGATCCTCTGGAGATGGCCTTCACCCCGGCCCGAACAAGTCGGTGCCCAGGAAGGAACATCTGCCAGCTTGTGCTGGGTGTCTGCCGTGAAGGTGGAGATCCGCAGCCAAGCTCTGCGGTGCATGGCCACTGCAGCCACTACTCATTGGGCACAAGAATCGCATGTCCAACAAAGTTTGAGCTGCTATCTTGCCACCGCCTTCCCTGATCCCGGACCTGCTTGACCGCCGCCTGGGTCAGCTGGGAGATGAGGAATCACCTCATCCAGGGAACCCATAAGGGCATGGGAGAAATGTGCCATCAGAACGCCGAGCTAGCCTGACGAAGGCCCAGGAAGGAAGCAGCGAAGTCTTCCGCCCGCTGTAATCCACCTTCTTGGATTCCTTATCAGGCAGTTTGTCCACGCCCCGGTGTTCCCGGAGCCGAAAACGCTATCGGTCACTAACCCCTCCGCAGAGGGGTGCTCCGAGAAACCGGAGAGTGAGCCGTGGGGACCGTGCATTTCGAGCCATCCTGGCCAAAGGCGCAGGACAAGATGCTGGCCCCTGCCACAACTCCAGGGCTGGGCTAACAATGGCTTCGCCACAGGAAAGGCCTCCGTAGGGGAATCCTCGTCCAGTATCTCCATGAGTGGATACTTGGCCTGCTTTGAACGGGTTCGAGCTGCATCCCTGTGGACTCCGAGATGAGCCAAGCAAACCTAAAACGAGCATGGGCTCTCGCCCACCGACTGGCCCCCACAGACTCAGGTCAAGCGGCTTGGAGAACAGGGGAGGCGTCATCGCCAGACTCCGGAGTCTGCAAACAGCTGCCGGTGCCTCAGCCACCTCCACCTGCCGAGGTCGGGAGTGAGGGTGACCGACAACCTGACCCCGATTGAGAATCTTGGTCGGGCCTCAGTCTCGTGACCGGCAACCTGACCTAACTGAGAATCCTTGGTCAGGGCCCCAGTCTTCGGTTGTGGAGGGAGGTTCATCACAATGGGCAGAGCAGCCAGCTTCAGCCGAACAACCGGTGCCGGGTCGGCTCTTGACCACTACGAGGGGTTGTTTCAGCCACTTGGTGACAGCCACTTAATGGCTGGAGAAGGCGACGGAGTCGGCTTATTCCCGACAACAAGAGCTGCTGCCACATTAACTCCCTCATAGCGCAGACGCAACTTGTGCCGGAGCCTATCCTCCAAAGAGGACGACGAGGATGAGCGGCAATGCCGCCTTCCATGGTGCCGAGACTGGCTGGACCTGGAGAGGACCGTGACCTTCGGGGGTTCTGAGGCTGGGTCAGAAAGGGACGGGGAAACCCGCCTCCCTCGGTACAGGGACCTTATCGAGGACTCCGGCACAGGAGGCACAGGCAAGTCCTCTGTTTCCACCGGGGAACGGTGAAGTAGGGTTGTCGACTTCTTCAGTCGACAAACCATCTGACAGGTCGAGAAAATCTCGATCGCATCGGCGGATGTCTCGCGGCTGACCTGACAGGGGCACTCGGAAGCCAGCGGTCAAGAGCGCAACCTCGATCGAGTCGAGCCATAGTCCGGTGAAGGGAGCCTCCCGCCCCACCAACGCCGATGGTGGGACTTACCTTAGAGTCTTTCTTCTTGGACCGACTGAATGTCCATATGGCCCTTCTCCTTGTGGAGAGGGACTGGCAAAGCTCCTTAAACAAAGCAGTGTAGGAGGAGCCCAAGGAGAGCAGGATAAATGCCGCGGCCGAGGAGGAAGACGAGCAGCCTGAACCACCTCCTCTCGAGGGCGATCATCTGCTCCAACTGCTCCTCGCACAGCCTGCCGCCGGACACCGCCTAAAGGGCCTCCTTAAACTTGACCGTGGATACCGTTTCAGGTCACCCTAGAAGAAGTCTGGCAGTGCGGTCCTCCAAGACTGAAGCGAAAAGGACTTGCACAATTCACAAGCCTGCGAGTTGTGACCAAGCCCCAGGCAGTAGGCATACGTGGGTCTGCGGATCGGTCCGACATCTTCTGCCCGTTAATGGGCACCGGCTGGGTAGCCGGGAGTCGTTTTGTCCATCGCAGCTGTGAGGGAAGACGAAGACCAAGTCTTGTAAATTTGAAAATAAGTTTCAGAAATTCAAAAGCGTGGATCCAGGCCTAAAATGCAGAGCACTAAGGAGGAACCTGAGCTTCTAAGCGTAAGGAAGATCTGGGGTCATGGGGGCGGAGCTAGGGTTTTACCACCCGGTGGGTGGGAGGAGGAGCCAGCTTGAAGACCTTCCGCAAAATTTAAAGTGGCAAGGAACCTGCCGGACAGTGTGGATTGAACAACATATCCACGTCCCTAGAAACATTTTTTTTTTACTTACTGCTTACTGCAGTAGATTGTATCAGAATGATTCTGCTGACTTGCAGGTCGACATTTTCTGTAACTACAAATCCCAGAATCCCCTGTAGCCGACATTGGCGATGACTACAGCAGTGGGCTATTTCAATAGCCTGATCTTTTGTTGTTGGTCTCGCTGTTCTCCCAGGGCTGCATACAGTCACAGAGCACTGTACTTACTCCTGGGAGAACAGTGGACAGGCAAACATCTGATCTGAGCTTATAAAAGCTCTAACATGCACTGCAGGCTATAGAATTTCCGCTGCTGCAGCGCAGCTTTGACATCAGCTGCAGGGGATTCTGGGATGTCTGGTTAAAGCAAATGTCAGCTTGGATGTCAGCAGAATCAGCCTGATACAATCTACTATACTGCAGTAAACAGTGCATATATTTTTTTTGCACACAAAAGTGCAATTGAGACCACCCACAGTTGGGTGTGGGGCTGTTAGTACTGACAGTTCCCATTTAATTCAATATTAACATTTCATGATGTTGAAATATATAAAATGCCACCCTCTACTATATGGCTTTCTGCTATAAGGCTCTTGCATTTGCTCCCAGCGATCAACCTTATAAAGCCAGTTAAGGGGAAAAAAAAAAGCAATCTGACTGGTTTAGGATGTCACATGGTACTTTTTTTTTTTTTGGCACAACTGGACAGCTCTGATTTTGCAGCCGATATTTGGTTAAATGTGATCGATTTGTGGAATAACAGACTTCAGGATGTCCTGTTGTGCTATATACAGACATATGGACAGTTGTGGTTCTACCAGCTCTGAATGCACCCGAGATACTCATAAATCTTAGGACAATCAGACTTCCTGTGCAAGTTTTTCCTTATTTGTCATGACACTTCAATCTATAATGAGCAAAAGGGTCCCCAGTGGCAACCTTGTAGAAAGGATCCTGCATATAAATGGGCGCTTCAGCTTTTCTAAGCCTATAGATCTGGCGTAACCCAGGGTAGTGCTGTATACACAGACAGAATTCCAGGGACAAGCAACCAACACAACTTCCTGGCTTGTGGCAGAAAATTGCCATTTCTACCACTGCAGTGCGTGTGTAGTCCTGACCACTTTACAGAGGCTGAGAGTGGAAAGATGGTAAACTTTAAATATCTTATCATCTGAACAGGAAACAAACATTGTACTGGTGCAGAAAATTAGGGCTTTCCAAATTGCATCCCTCTAGTTCCAGTACAAGCCGCCTACAAGAAGGCTCCCTGACACGAAGTCCACTTTCACTGGGCTCCCAAACACAGTACTATTAAAATGAAGTCAGGCCACCCACTGTTCCTTTTACCTTTCTTGTCTCCTCCAATGGGCCATAGTAGTTGAAGAGTCGTCAAGAAGTGTGTCCTCGCTGCCTCCTGGCTGCAGGGCCTCTTCTTCCAGCAACCACAGCAAACCCTGGCTTCATCTGTACGGGCCAATGTCCGCACCTGATCCAGGGAAGAAGGAGGAGGGAGAGGGTGAACAAACTTCAACGACTCTTCCAAAGTACACCTTCTATTCTGTATCACTACATGGCATACACACACACACACCAATCTAAACATAAGTTCTAATTGCCTGGTACTTGTGCCTAAGCTTAGAAGTAGTGAGCACTCACAGTCCATCTCTCGACAGTGACATTTAATTGGGAACCAGTCAATAAAGGCACTGAGAATGAATGCAAAGAGCCAGCCAGATGTATTTTACAAAGGCAATTATACGAGAGAGAAGCATCCTACTTCCAGGCTCCTCTCCTTGAACCAAACTGGAGATGGTTCATTAAGGCAGCCCTTCCTGAACAAGGTCAGCACCTGTCACCAGGAACAAGCAGCACTGCTGCAGCCATGTTCATTCCACTTACAGCTCCGCACTGCTCCTTGACTTGAGAAAACATGATCTTCACATTTTTAGTGTCCCAACCTCAGCCATGTTGAGGGACCCAGAACAGCCTGTGTTTCACTTGCACTACACATCACAGATCTGGACGACAACACACTGTGGAAAGGTCAGAGTATCAACACTGACATCTATTTGTGAGAAATGCCACTACCGTATCTGGCGAGGTACAATAAGCAGTTCTTTCTGCTCGAGCTCTACCTGTATAGTACTATATTCATGCTCTACAAATGGAGTTTGAATGCAACATTTGGCTATAGGGTTCACCACGTTTTGGGCAGTAATAGGCTGCCATATCAGAGTAAGCAAAAGAAACATAAAAGTATAAAAGTCTATGTAGTACTGTTCTGCTACATATCTTCCTGTGACATAACCATTACTGTGATGCCAATATAAAATGAGAAATAAAAATAAAACAATTACCACCATTACTTAGCAGTAGTACTTTTATTTAAAAGGGCCTTCCCTAGAGACTCAGGGCGCTGTGCAATGAGTCACACATATTAAACAAATAACATACAACATAACATCATTACCACGTCATAAAATATACACTATAAAACAAAGGCAGCAGAACACAGTAATAAGCAAAACTCAGCAAGAGACAGTTCAGGTATTTCAAACTCCTCCTAAATCAGAAGACATTTAAGACCCTTTTAAAGGACTCCAGTAATGGGACCTCAGGGCTCTCGCAAGCACATTCCACAAAAGCAGGAAAGCCACCGTGAATGCTTGGTCACCCGAGGTCTTCAATACTGCCCTCGGTATCTTCAGAAAGCCCTCACTGGTGAAGTGGAGACAGCAGCAGGGGGAGTGAGGAGATAGACGCTCAACTAGCTAGCCCAAGCCCATACCGTAGGGCTTTATAGGTTAAACCAACCCTGAAGGTTATACGCCACCACTGGTAGTTAGCGTAGTTTCACAGCAATTAGGGTTATGTGACAACTTGTCAGGCTAGTCAGTAAACTAAGTTACCACATTTTGCACCAGCTGTAGGTGACATAGTTAATCTCCCTTCACCCTGAGGTACAGAGCATTGCAGTAGCCAAGCTTGGACGTCACAAAAGCATTCAACAGTGTCTTCAGGTCCTCCGAGGGATTAAGGCTTTAATCTGGCAGATGTTCCTCAGATGGCAACACCTGAGCCTCAAATGTCAACTTGCTATTCAGAAAGACCCTAGGTTTTTAACCTTAGTGGAGGCACACAGACTTGAGGACCTGAGCCTAAGATCCATAACCTCTTCGCCATCTCCACTCCGCCCTCCCCAGGCCCAAATCAACCACCAGCACCTCCGCCTTATCTAGGTTCAGTCTCCGTAAGCTTGATGCCATCCAGCTCTTGGCCAGGCAGTCATTAAAGGGAACAGTCAGAATAAGAGCCCCACACCCAAGTGTGGAGCTGGTCCCAATTTGAACATTGTGTGCAAAACATTTTTCATTTACTGTTTACTGCAATATAGTAAATTATATCAGACTATTTCTGCTTACTTGAAGCTCACATTTTCTATAACTACAAATCCCAGAATACCTTGTAGATAACATCAGAGGAGGGCTGCAGTAGAGAGCGATTCAATAGCCTGCATTGCATGTTAGACAGAGTTTACAAGCTCAGTCAGACTTTTGCCTCCTGTTGCTTTCCTTAGCTACATACAGTTCCCTGTGACTGTACTTAGCCCAGGAGGACAGAGGATCAGTAAACAAAACTCAAAGCATATAAACACTCTAAGGTGAGGGGGGCGGGAGCCACAGGGAGTGGCACTTCTTAAACGGATGGAGGAAGGAAGCCAAGGGAGGAGCAGCAGCTGTTTAACTGCTGCAGGGTGGAGGGGCCACAGAGTGGCACTTGTTGAGTGGAGGGAGGGAAGCCATGGGGGTGGTACTTGTTGAACCCGGGCAGAGGAGGGAAGCTGCAGGGGCGGCTAGTAAACCAGAAATGGGTGGGCTAGAGGAATCCCCATGGAGCAGAGGGGCTGCTTGATGTGCTTTCGGGGTGGAGAGGAAGCCACAGGAAGTGGCTAGCAAAACTGTTGAACGTTGGAAGGGAGAGAATGAGGAGCAGGCAGATGAAGATGGCACTCAACTGGCTGCTAGGTGGCATCTTGTAGATGAAAGATGCAGCTGCACTCTGATAGGTGCAGTTACCTCCTTTCAACTACACAAAGTTTCACCCTCATCCAGGCTGTACGCAATCATCAGCCTGCTCCTCACTGGGTTGTCAGCAATGAGCCTCCTGCAGCCTCAGCTGCGAGGGATACTACATTGACACACTTTGCAGATCCTACTCTCCCGAGTAGCCATAATACGTTCACTTACGTATATGTATGCCAAGCAAACGTGAAAAGGACTGGTTTCTTTTGTTATGGTGAGTGACACAATTTTACCTTGACTTCTGTAGCTGAGTCTTAGTATGCAAACTTGGCACCAACCTAATGGCCAAGGGCCAGCAGATTTTGCATCGAGGACCATAATGTTCTCTTTGTACCCTGTTGGCTTGTACTGGAGGAGATAACATTTAATAAGGCATCAGTTGAGTCAGTGAAATGTCTGTGAGGCCAGAGTTTCACACACAAACCTTGTTGGCTATTAGCTGCAAAAATCTATTTCACCACTGCTTAGTGGAATATAATTGCTGTACAAAAGATTTGATTATTGTAGGGGTGGTGCTATGAAAATAAAGCTTGCAGCACCCATAGGCTCTAGGGGCCAGACACCATACAGCTCCAAGTCCGGGCCATTAGAACCACCACTGCCTCAGTGCCCCACTGGAACCAAGGATGGATTTGTTCTTGTTAATAAACGCATGGCGTCTTCCCAGACGATGCTACTGAATGCAACTCCTGCACTTACAAGACATTTTATTTGTATTCCACTATTCCCCTGCACTGCCAACAAATTACCTTTGGTTTACAGATTAATGTGTAAAGTAGACAGTGTGTGCACAGTCAATCGCTGGTAACAGAATAAAGAGGGCTGGCTCAGCCCCAAAGCTCTTTAGTCCTGATGATGGCCAACAAATGCAGAAATAGATCAGTTCGAGAGATAGCATCTACATCGTCAGCACGTCCATTACAGTGATAAGTGCCAAGAAAAGCAGTCACATTCTCTTCCGTCTCCACTCTTTACAAGCTGTGGCTTTAATGGAGGCCATTTATTGATCACAAGGACAAGCAGAGCATCACACTGGTTCAGAACTTTGTGCTGAGCTGCTACTGATCTAACTCTGATCTCCCACAATGACATGGTCATTTGGCCTTTAAGTGCATTTAATACCGAGCTCAACACAAGTTACCTCCATCACTTTCGCTTTTTAATGTAATATTATTACTAATACAATCAGACCCTTTCTGTCTCATGCACTCTCTCTGTGGGGGAGCTGTGCTTGAAAAGTTAAAAGAGTGTGGCAGCCAGCCCAATGATGCAGAGGGTAGAGGCACTTATACCTCACCTGCTGCCATGCCGTGACCTGGGTTTGTAACTCAGCCTGGGTCGCTCGGGTCGGCTGTGAGGGAGGAAGAATGAGCATCCTGATGGATGCCCTCCTCTGTGGGGAGGGTAACCTGCTCCACCGCACTACAGCCCCTTTGGGGACATCGTGAGCAGCAGTTTCAGGTAAGGGATGCTCCCCAACAGAAGTCATCAGCACACTGCTAACGACATGCGATATCAAGCAACCACGCCAGAGTGTCCAGGCCTCGGGACCAGAAAAACTGGGGAAAAACGTGCCTGCAGGATGATGCTGCCTCTCCTCACAGGCACGCTGCCCAAGTTTATATGGGGACCCAGGGGCTCTGCCATGGGGAAACCATAGGGCATTGCAAGGTCGGACAGGTAAATCCCAGAGATACTGGGTGGCAGGCTGGGGACAGACCGTAGATAGGGGCAGGTAGGGTAACTAGGAATAAAGCACATACAACAAAAAAGTGTAAGAGATTGTGTGTGTGTGTGTGTGTGTGTTTTAATCCTCAAACTGCAGTACCACCCAGAAACAAGAGAGTCCAGAGTGCAAGTCCACAAAGCTTAGTCAACACCTTTTTCTCAAAACTGAGCCAGGTTGTCTTCCAAGCAATGACTTTGATGATACCGTAACAGCTGGTCAAAGAAAACTGTGTGCTCACTGTAATTCTTGAGCTTCTAGGAGTACCTTCGAAACTGATTCACACTGATGGGTCTTAGCCGGAGGCGCTAAGACCCTCGCGAGGGCCAGAACTTTTCAGAAGGGCTTGCATTGAGGTAAGCTGTGCACGGCACCATAAGACTGGCTTGCACTGCATGGCTTATGCAGGCACCAGCTCGCAACACCCTCAGTACTTTTTTTCTTTTCTGGAAGAGGTGTAGCATTAACCTAACTAGCACTTATGCACTAAACCGAAGAGCAAAGATAGCCCTGATGATCTGTGTAAGGGTTGAAAACCAGAAACACAGTGTCTTCACAGTCCAAACCCAAAATAAGGGTGAAGACCAGCAAACACAATACCAGAGTCAGAACAAAGGAAATTGGGGCATGCCCCATTCTCAATCTCTGAAACCTAAACAAGTTCTTGGATCAAGAAAAGTTCAAGATGATTTTCTGGGGTCTCTGCTTCCCTCCTGTAACCCTCAGGATTGGTTAAGTTCCTTGAATATTCAGGATGCATACCAGCACATACTGGTGCATCCAAGCCACCACAGATATCTCAGATTTGTTATGCTGGGGAAGCATTACTGGTTTAGAGTCCTGCCTTTTGGGCTGTCCTCAGTGCCTTGGCGTTTACAAAGTGCTTTGTAGTACTTCGGTGCACCTCAGAAAAGGACTCAAGTTTACCTGTACCTGAATAACTGGCTGATAGCCAGTCCATCCAGGCAGGAGATAGAAATGTAAATTACGTACCTACTGTAATTCTTGATCTTCCCTTGTATCTTCACCATTCATTACTGTTGGGTGTAAGCTGGAGGTGCGCATCTGCGTGGGAGTTTTTTTTTTTGTGGGAGGAGCTGGCACCAACAGCACCACTCATGGGGCCAACGACCGCGTGGTGCTCGAGGGTTGGCCATTAGGCACCACTGACCTCCCCCACCCCAGTTCTGTTCTGCCAGAGAGAAGGAATAAAGGAGGATAGAGAAAATTTTAAGATGAGGCAAGGAAGCAGAGGACAGGAAAAGGAAAGGATATAAACTGAAAAAGGAATAAACCGGCCAGAGGGAAGATGGATTTTCTTATCTGGATCTTAGGGCCCCAGCCCTGGGTGGCAGCACAGGAAAGAAATAGAAAGAGAGGAAATGAATGAGAGAAGATAGAGGGAGAAGGTGAGAGACCTCCGTCATGCTCAGCCAGAAGACTACTGGTGTATCCTTATTCGCAAAAACATGGGAGGTATGAAGACACAGGTGCAAGGATCCCATCAGGCTTCAGAAACCACTGGAGATAGGTCCAGAACAGGAGAGTTTGAGATGGTCTTGGAGAATATAAGGCATGGCGGTGTCTGTTCCCCTGCCCCTAAATCCACGTTGGGAATGAAAGTCCTAAAGCATGGCCCTCTCAAGCTTACCACCTGAGGGCTTAGCCAAGGGGGACCCCTAAACAGGAGAGGACCTGTCCAGAAACAAACCCTATGATAAAGGGGACAGCGAGGAAGGTAGGGGAGTGGGAGTCCCTATGGGCCCTCCCACAGAATGTACTGACAAAGTCCCCACCTTTAACTGAGTCGGCAACGGACCAGACGGGTCTGTGCTGAGTCACAGAAGGGACCCCACAGTGTACCCAACTGAGAACCCCAGTGAGTTCCCTCCAAGGCCAGGGCAAGACCCTACTCACCGCCCTCCTTAGGTTTGATGCTCTGTGACTTTAGAGAATGAAACAGAGGGCCCTGAGGTACCAGGGTACTTTGCCCCTCAACTGGCCCTCATAGAGAGGAGGCGGCTTGAGGCGAGGGACGAAACTGTGGGCCCAAAAACGGAGGGTGGCGGAAATCAGTAGTGAATGGTGAAGATAGAAGGGAAGATCAAGAATTACGGTAGGTAATGCACTTACAGGTCTTCCCTTGTCAGTCTTTACCATTCATTACTGCTGGTGGTACTAAGCCCTCGGAGGAGGCCTGGCACTGCCCTAAGGGAACAGTTTCCCTCAGCCTCCTGTGGGGAGATGCAGAAGGGGAGACCCTTTTAGCCATACTAGGCCGTACATGATTAAGACTATTCAGAGGCGAGAGAGGGTGCCCCCGTGACGGGGATGGAAGACACCTGCAATTCATCCTTGCCTCTGCGGAAAAACGGTCCTCTCGGAAGGGTAGAGGAAATCACCCTACACCAGGCCACGGGTGACAATCTTGATAGGCTAAGCCATGCCATCTGCCTAATGCAAATCACTGTCCCTGCCCATCTGGAAGCCACTTAACTGGCATCACACGATGCCCTGCTTGGTGCTTTGCAAGCTCCAGACCCTGCACAGAGAGGCTATGACCTGCCTAGATTCCTCAGAGTCAGGCAACAATGCTAACACCTGTGCCAGCATTGACCACAAATGCCTGTTCAGGCAGTGTGGTGGGCCTGATGTGATGTAATGTAGAGTAGCACACGATACGTAAGAGAATACTTTTCTTCTCCACCGGTCAAACCCCTGGAGTCCATATCCGTGGTCAGTCATGCGCTCGGGTGCTGTAGCCTGGAGGAGTGTCTAGGGCCGCCAGTCCAGAAGGTGAGTGAGGTAGAGAATGTAGGGACTCCTGGGGTGTGCAATACTTCTCCTGCAGTCCACTGGGACTGGGGATGAGGCAGCTGGTGACTGACAGGTGCAGATTGATGCTTCTTGAAAGGATTAGCCAGAAGGACCACAAGTGGTTCTACACTGAATTCGGCCGAGAAGAAGTGCATCTCCCACTCGCATTGCGCCCACCACATGGGAAATATGGAGCTCCTGAACCAACCTCGAAGGAATTGCTGATATTCCACGAAATCAGCATCATCGGAGAGGTGAATGGAACGCTTTTCCTCCGAGGAGGAAGTCGAGGAGCTCTGATGTTCAGAGTCCTCCTGCAGCATTAGGGACAGGCAGAAGACCTGCTCGCTCATATCCCTGACATACCTAGGGAAGGCCACCACAGAAGCTCTGGAACGCCTCCCAGGTCAAGGGCCCGTGGACCCACACGGCCAGGGAGAGGTGGTGTCTACAGAGGAACTGGGGAAGGGCACATGACAGAAAGTGTCCAGCCTCTGCCAGGGCTCTGAGACCTTGCAGTAGATCCTCTTACACGGGGATCCGGTGGTCGACCCAGTCAGTGGACGCTGCAAGTTTGAGAACAAATCCTGGCTGAGCCCCGAGGCGGATTCTTCCCTGTGGTACAACCGGGTTGCATGGTTCCAGAAGGGCAAACTCCAGCACTGCCCACTAAGGGCAGCTCTGCAGTCTCAGGGGAGAAGTGGGGTTCGGCAATGTGGCTCTCCCTCGAAGGGTAGTGGAGGAGGGCCCCATATGCCCACCCCGACCCTCAGCCTCGGACTCCGAGGTCACCCTCTCACTCATGCTCAGTGCCAAGGGGCCCCCATCCCACCGCCCTCCGAGAGGAGGCCACAGAAGAGGAGGTCCATGTCCCAGCTGCAGTAGCCAGGGCAGAACCAGGAATAGCAGCTGCCACAGCCCCTGAGGCCAGGACCATCACCCCAGCAGCCCCAGATCCACTATCCACAGCCGGCGTTGGCGCCCACAGCTCCAGGGCTGCCAAGGGACAAGCACCAGAGCATCTGGTGTCACTTCCAGGAGGGCTCCTTGATTCTGAACAATCAGGTCGCCAATCCAGATTGGTCAGCAGGTCATCCTCCTCAAGAGGAGGATACCATGCACACCGCCAAACTGGCACCCTGGAGCCCCCTGTCAATGGCACTATGAATACCACCGCAGGACATAACACCACCTGCAACACCACCCCAACCTTCAGCATCGCGAACAGCACCGGATTCAAGGCAGTGCTGGAGGTGGCACCGAGGGCCTGACAGTGCCGGGCCAAGCAGCCGTGGGTCAGCAACACCAGGGAGCCTGCACCTCCAAGGAGGTGACTGCTGTAGCGATTCCTCTGGCACGTGGAAGAAACTCCTCTACAGCAAGGCTTGAATCAGAAGAGGAGGTTTCTTCCTCATCAGGCTGTACAGACCCAGGAGGGGACCCGAAGCAGGATCAAGTGTTCTAGCCATGGCATCCCTAGAACAACACCACCCTCTGAAAGTTGTCGGGCTCTGACGACTTTAAGCATGCGGATTTCAAGTGCACGGGCGGCCCACTGGAGAAGCAGGCGCCACAGTTGTCCATGTCATGGTTGGGACCCAGGCAGTGAAGGCAGACATCATGCCGTCCAAAACAGAGTAATGCCGCCACAGGGCACCGACGACTGACGCAGCCCACTTTGGAATTCTTCCTAGCCCAAACCAGACATGATGCGGAAACAAACTCAAAACTACAGCAGAACAGACTCGGCATAGTTGGTAAGAATTTTAAGAAAATAAAAGGAACGGGCTTACCAAGACGTAAATGACGCCGAGTGAGCAACTTCAGAACCAGGATAGAGAACCGCCAACGGTTGAGGAAAATGGCATCAAAACGAAAGAGGCCTCTAATGCAGGTTATTTCTGTTCATCCGCAAGCAGATGCTACTCGATGGTGGGAGAAAAGAACTGGGTGGAAGAGGAGTCAGCAGCACCTAATGGTTAACCCCGAGAAGAAAAAATTACTCACCTTAGTAATGTTGTTTCTTCTAATGGAGTCTTGCTATATTATGACATATGCAGTGAGTCCCAACCTTGAACTGCTCCGAGGTGAAAGAGTTAACTTTCCATGCCAGGTATGGAACGCTGAGCTCGAGCTCGGTTGAAACCTGTCTGTTGTTCTTCAAACTCAAACCGTCAGATCTTTACGAGCTAAACTCACCGAGGTCCTGTGTGGAAGCTGTAAACCTACACTAGCCAACTGGCTACTAAACATAAGAACACATTTTTTGGTCCCAAAACAAAGACTCAAGTCAGGAGACCCAAAAATGAAAAACACACCACCAGGTCACCCCAAGAAAGGAGGGTGAAAAACAAGATGGGCACCTACTAAGTGCCAACACTGCACTGCCCACCCACATCCCAAAAACAGAGGTTCTGAGAGGGAAGGGGGGGTCATAATATAGCAAGACTCCATTAGAAGAAACAACATTACTAAGGTGACTAATTTTTCTTCAAACAACATGAAGTCTTGCTATATTATGACATATGCAGACTATAAAGCAGTACCTCCATGGAGGAGGGACAGAACCTACTTAGGAAATAGGCCTGAAGCAATAGCTGTGCGAAACCGAGCATCACTCCCAGCTGGATGTCCAGGAGAATGCTTGGTAAAAGTGTGAACTGTTTTCCAGGTAGCTGCTTGACATATCTCTAGAATAGGATGTCCCTGGCAGCAGCCAGGAAGCAGCTGTATCTCTGGTAGAGTGAGCCCTCAGGCCTGAGGGAGGAACCTCACCCAGTTTCTCATAGCAAAATTGATACAAGAGACAATCCACCTGGCAATGGATCTTTTAGTGGCAGGTTTCCTTTTACCAACCTCACCATAAGTGAGGAACAGTTGGAGGGAGTCAAACCTGTGACCCTTGGCACGCCTATAGTAACTATGGGCTCTCTTCACATCTAAGCTGTGTAGCCTCCTCTCGCCAGAGAAGGAATGGTCAGTGAAGTACACTGGAAGAGATATAGATTGATTAAGGTGGAAATTTGAAACCACCTTAGGCAAGAACTTCCTGTTAGTCCTGAGGACCACCTTATCTCTATGAAAGGAGATAAAATCAGGCTCCACTGACAAAACTTGTAACTCACTTATGCGTCTGGCAGAAGTGATGGCTACCAGAAACACAGTTTTCCAAATCAAGTGCTAAGCTCTGCTGAAGACAAAGTTCAAAGGGGTATAAGCTGAGCAAAGCAAACGTTAAGATCCCAGGCAGGGCTGGGTCCCTGAATGGAGGGTTTGTGGAAGCAATCCTTGAAAAACTTGGAGAATACAGGGTGAGCAGAAAAGAGAAGGCTTACCTGCTGAAATAAAAGCAGACACAGTGCCAGATGCACTTTCAGGGTAGCTGGCCTCAGCTAAGGTATTTAAGTGGACCATATATTCCAGGACTGTGGGCAAATCAGCAGATTCTGGGAAATATGCTTTCCAGAGCACTATATGGAAAACCTTTTCCATTTGGAATTATAAGTAGCCCTGGTGGAAAGTTTTCAGAAGCCTTCAGTATATCCATTACACTTTGGGAGAGGTGTAACTCAGCAAACTCCAACTCTTCAAGAGCCAGGCCTCGAGACTGAGAGATTTGAGGTGTGGTACCAAACCCTCCCCTGAGCACAGGTTAACAGGTTGTAATTCCTGGGAAGACACAGGGAAGATGGACTGCTAAGGATAGTAGGAGTGGATACCAGGGCTGTCTGGCCCAGTCTGGAGCAATCAGGATCATCTTGCAGGGTTGAGATCTGATTTTGACTAGCACTTTGAAAAGGAGAGAGAAGGAGGAAAAGCATGAGAAACTTCCTTCCCAATTGAGAACTAAGGCATCCAGAGGGACTGAGCCCAACACTGGGGCCTGCAGCAAAAAGGGAAGTTGGTGATTGTCTGGGGCTGCAAAAGATCTATCTCTGGGTGCCCCATCTGGCAAAATCACCTCCAAGACCAGGGGTCCAGTGACCATTGTGATGGCCCTGGGAAATCCTGCTGAGAGCATTTGCCAGACATTGTCCTTGCCTGGGAGGTGAACTGCCGAAGGGAGGTGTTCAGAGAGTAAGCCAGAGACCACAACTTCATTGTTGTTGCACAAGGCCGTAGCCGAGTGCCCCTTGCTTGTTGATGTACCACATTGTGGTGGTGTTGTCTGTTCTGACCTGTACAACTTTGTTCTGAACAGATTTGGAAAAGTTTGAAGTGCTAGAAAAACTGCTCTGAGTTCCAATAGATTGATGTGGAGCAGAGATTCCTGAGGGGACCACAACCCCTGGCAGTGAGGTCGCCCATGTGAGCTCCCCACCCCAAGAGGGATGCATCTGTAGTAAGGGTTAAGGAGTGAGACTGCGTGACAAAGGAACCCCTTGTCTCAGATTGCTCTGATCCTGCCACCACTGTAGGGCCTGGATCAGGGTTCGAGATCACTGGGATCAATTTGGTTAGAGGGTCTTTCCTTTGAGACCAAAAGGCTCTCAAATGGAACTGAATGTCCCTCATCTGAAATCTTGCCCCTGCACTACTGCTGTAGAAGCAGCCATGTGCCCCAGGAGCTGTAGAAAATGCCTTGCTGGTCGAGACACCCGGTGAGGGTGAATGAGGAGGCCAGAGAGACCAGGGTCCTTGCCCTGTCCAAAGGAAGGAAGGCTCTGGCTTTCCTGTGTTCAGCTCTGCGCCTTTGAAGGTGAGGAGCTGGACAGGCTCTAGAACTGACTTTGAAAGATTCAGAAGGAAACCTAGAGAGGTGAGCAGTTGCTGAGTTATCTGTAGGTGTAACTTGACTAGGTCTGAGGACTGGCCTACTATGAGCCAGTCGTTCAGGTAAGGAAGATGGCAATTTTCTGCCTTCTTAGAGAAGCAACTGCTACTGCCAGACATTTTGTGAATACCCTTGGAGCAGAGGTGAGGCCAAGGGCATTGCTCTGAACTGGTAATGGCCTGAGGGCAGCTCTCGAACTTGAGGTACTGGCTGGGAGCTTTGATGAGAATTATGGAAGTAGGCATCCTTGAGGTCCAGGGACGCCAGCCAGTCCCCTGGCCTTAGAGAGAGGTAGAATAATTCCCAGAGTCACCATTTTGAATTTTGATTTTAAAAGGTGCTTGTTTAAGTATCTGAGATCTAGGATGGGCCGCCATTCTCCTGTCTTTTTGGGGTAAGGAAGTACCTGGAGTACAACCCTTTGCCCTGGTGTAGGGTGGAACCCTTTCCACAGCTCTGAGAGCCAGGAGGAAGAGACCTCTGCCTCTAGGGCAAGTGCCTCTGGTGGATTTGCAGGTGGAAGGATCTGGTTCTCATCTTCGAAACTTTTGAAGCTGAGAACCAGTCCCTGGCTTACTACTTCCAGGACCCACTTGTCTGATGTCACAGACTCCCAGTCCTGGACAAAGTAAGCCAGCCTGCCCCTACAGGTAGCTGAGAATCGGCCCTGGCAACCTCATCAGGGTGCCTGCTTGGCAGGGGCTTTGGGCTGAGGGGTGGAAGCAGGCCTGCTTGTACCCGTCTGCCTCTCCTCTAAGAACCCCCTCTGGGCATAAGCAGAAGAGGAGGCCTGGGCTTGTAAAAGGCCTGCCCCTGCCCCTGGGAAGCTGCCTTTGAGGAGTGCCTGCCTTTCCTTGGCCTGTGCACTTCTATAGGTGGTCCTATACTCATCCATTTTCTCTTCATGTAATTCTCTGTCTGCTCCCCAAACAGGGAATTACCCACAACAGGAAAATCCATGGCCTTAGTCTGGGTATCCTAGACAGGCTAGTACATCTGAGCCAAGCCATTCTGTGAAGTGCCACAGATGTAGCCATTACTCTTGATAACACATCATTTGAGTCCACTGCAGCATGGAATTGCACCTTGGATGCCTCAATACCATCAGCAGCCACCTGCTCCAGCTCCTGGCAAGCTGGCCAGGGACCTGTTTTACTAGAGCCATAACAGTATCCCATCTGGATTTCTGATATCTAGCAACATAAGCCATATAATTTGCCCGTCTGAGTCCCAAGGATGCTGCCATGTACTGTTTCTTTGCCATGGCATCAATCCTCCTGGAGTCCTTGTCGGGGGTGTGAAGCCAAGGGAATATTTGCCTTGTCACAGGCTGCAGCCTGCACACCCCAACATGGCTGCATTGTTGTGTAGGGAACTCTGTATCAGAGCCTGACAATGTGTACCTCTTGTCCATTCTCTTATCCACAGGAGGTATAGTGTGAGGAGTTTTAGAATTTTAAATGTCTGTTTCCCAAAGATTTATGCAGGAATAGACAGTCTCCTAGACTCTGGGATAGCCATCATTTCCACATAGTCAGGCTCCTCTTGATCATCCACAGCTTCCTCCATAGGGAGCTGGAGGGTTCAACCACTTTTTATAAAACATAAAATGAGAAGGGACTCAGAAAGCCTAGGAGGAGACACTCCTGAAGGTCTGTCTGGGGAGATGTCCAGGTCAATGGGCACATCTAGACTTTCAAATCCACATTCACTCTCCTCATACTCCTCTTCCCCCTCCTCTGGCTCATAATATTCCTCTAAATCATACTCTTGAACGGTGGAACCGGGCGCTTACCTGACGGTTGCCAGTTCGGTCGGAACGGGAAAGCGACTGGACAATTTTAATCGCTTGGCTATTTCTTCAGCGGTTGGAGAGGAAAGTTTTGGCTCACACCAGCTGATTTCCTAATCCTTTTCTGTGGAACCGACTCCTCAGAGTCGGTCTCCTTTGCCCAAGGAAGTCTTGCCCTGGTCAGAGGCACCCTCTAGTTCGGTTGAACTGAACCGGGCTGGCCATCCGTTCAGCTGGACTTTTGGCCTCCCTTTCCTGAGCCTACCAACTCTCTTTTCCAGGGTAGCTGCAGGAAAATTTTTACAAATCTGGCAGGCTGCATTGAGGTGGTCAAACCCCAGACAATAAACACAGGTGCTGTGGGGTCAGCCTTGGCAAAGACTTCCCACACACACTGCAGTGTTGAAACCCAATGGGCCCGGTTTTTCTTTTGGGTTTCTCAGACATAGTGCCAGTCCTAACCAAACTTACCCATTTATGGCAATCCACCAGGTAAGACCCTCTTATCGGTTCCCAACCGTGTCACGGTCGTGGAAAAACGAATAAAATCTGTTTTTTAGAACTGATAAGAACCGTAACTACAATCTAAATCACAGATTAAGATATTTTAATAACCTGATCGGTTCAAACCGAACCGATAAACCGTTCACAAGTTCCACACAGAAGAATTAATGTAAACCTATCTAGTACTCACAAATACCACAGACAGAGCTTGAACGACCGGCTGCGGTTTAAATTTTCGAAAAACCGAGAAAACAATACTTTAACCGACAAAATGAACCGAGCAGAAGAAGAAATCTCTGGAGCGACTGTTCAGTGAGGCGGACTAAAGAATCTGGACGGTTTGAGTTTGAAGAACAACAGATAGAGTTTCAACCGAGCTCGAGCTCAGCGCTCCATGCCTGGCATGGAAAGTTAACTCTTTCACCTCCGGAGCAGTTCAAGGTTGGGACTCACTGCATATGTCATAATACAGCAAAACTTCATGTTGTTTGAACCACGCAGTGTGTCAGCCATGGGTGATGCAGACTCCTCCCACAAAAAAAAAAAGCTCCAGAGCAGGTGCACGCCTCCGCTTACACCCAGCAGTAATGAATGGTGAAGACTGACAAAGAGAAGATCAGCGGTGGCCACAGTCTCTCAGTTCCTTACTTCCATGGGAGTTCTGATGAGTCTAAAGAAGTCTCAGCTCCAGCCCTCACAGCAGCTGTTGTTAGAGGGCCTCACTGGATACAACCAGGACCCGGTCCTTCCTTCCAGATGGTAGAATGCAGGTGATCCTGCAGATGGCATGCTACATAATGGAGCACAAATCTGTTAAACCCACTCCATACAACACATGCTGGTTCTGACAGCCTCTGAGTGATTCACAGTGCCCCTGGCACATCTACATGAGAATGATTTAGTGGATGCTTAGTGCTCAGTGGTCACAAGCATCACATCTTGAACTTCGCCTCATATAGGACCAAACCCATGGTTTGGTCACTTACCTGGTAGTCCGTGAGAGGACAGTCTCCTCCAGGACTTTCCTTTCTCCCATTGGAGTCTCAGGTGACTCTCACCACAGATGCCTACCTGTTGGGGTCGGGTGCCCACTGCCTGGGCCTCCAAACACAGGGTGTCTGGGACTCATCAGTGACTCATCTCCACATCAGTATGCTGGAGATGCGAGCTGTTCTGTACAGTCTGTAAGCCCTAGAGGAGCTCGTCAGCCACAGAGCACTCACCCTGAAGGCAGTCTGTGATGTATTATATCAACAAGCAAGGAGGACCACACTGTTACTAGTTCTACAGGGTAGTGATGTGAGTGTCAGAATGGTGTTTGGAGGAAGGAATCCTGCTCTAAGCCATTTAAGGAGTTCAGAACATTCTGGCAGACAAGCTCAGTTGAACAGAGGCCGATTCTTAGCAGTGGTCACTAGCTCCAGACATCGTAAGACTGCTATTCAACGAGTGGGGAACCCCAGATGCGGACCTTTTGCGCCCCCACCAATGCCAAACTGCCTCAATTCTGTTGTAGAAGTCCAGGACATAGCATTTTCTGTCAGAATGCATTCAGACTGCAATGGCAAAATTTATTTCTGTATGCATGTCCTCCAGTCCAAAGGGTTTGGCTCAAACTGGAAGGGCATGAAGGGGAGGGTGATACCGATAGCCCCTGCTGGCCTTGGCAAATATGGTTTTCACTGCTGAACAGACTATCAGTCAGCAAACTGAGGATCCTTATAGAAACATAGAATTTGACGGCAGATGAGGACCGCTTGGCCCACCTAGTCTGCCCATTTCCTACCTAACGGATAAGCTGCAGATCCTAGTTAACCAACAGCCTACTCTCCTACCCCGCACTAGAATTGCATTATGTCTGTCCCATGCATTCTTGAATTCCCCAACTGTTTTTGACTCTACGACCTCCTCAGGAAGGCTGTTCCATGCATCCACAACCTCTGTGAAGAAATACTTCTCACATTACCTCTGAGACTCCCCCAAACCTTCAAATTGTGCCCTTGTTCTTGTACATCTCTTTTCTGAATGATGCTACCCTCTTGAACTTTGTTGATTCCTCGAGGTATCTGAAAGTTTCTATCATGTCCTCCCTTTCCTCCTTTCTCCGAGGTTATACGCCTTAAGCTCCTTTAGTCTTTCTTCATGTCTTCTGGTGCAGACCCCACCATTTTGTTGCCCTCCTCTGAACAGTCTCCACCATGTTCATATCTTTGCGGAGATGGGGTCTCCAGAACTGTACACAGTACTACAGATGTGGTCTTACCAACTGTCTGTACAGAGGGCCAACAACTTCCTGTTTTCTACTGGTGATGCCTCTCCCTATGCATCTCAGTATCCCCCAGCCCTTCTACTGCCTTCTCACATTGCTGGCCCACCTTTAGGTCACCTGATATGACTACCCCCAGGTCCCTTTCCATTTTTGTTGTTGTCAGTATCTCATCCCCATTGTGTACTCTTCCCTGGGTTTTGTTTCCCAGGTGCATTACTTTGCACTTCTTTGCGCTGAATCTAAGCTGCCACATTTGACCATTCCTCCAACCTTGCCAAGTCCCTTTTCATCCTTTCCACCCACCTTGCATATCAACCCTGTTGCAGATCTTTGTGTCATCTGCAAAGAGACATACTTTCCTTCCAGTCCTCTGCAATGTCACTTATAAAGACATTAAAAGGACCGCCCCAGTACTGAACCTCCATGTACCTACTAGTAACCTTCCTTTCTTCACTGTGATCCCATTTACTATTACCCGCTGTGTCCTGTTATCCAGCCAGTGTTTTACCCAGGCTACCACCCTGGGACCCCTCCCAGGCTGGCTAATTTGTTTATTAATCTTGTGCAGGACTGTCAAATGCCTTCCTAAAGTCTAGGTAGGCCATGTCCACAGTCCCTCCCTGGTCTACTACTTTGGTCACCCAGTCAAAGAAATCAATTAGATTTGTCTGACATGACCTTCCCGCTTAGAATCCATGCTGCCTTGGGTCCTATACCCCACTGGCCTCTAGGTACTCAACAATTCTTTTGTTCAGAAGTGATTCCATCATTTTCCCTACCACTGAGGTCAAACTGACAGGTCTATAGTTTCCTGCCTCTGTCTTGCTCCCTACTTTGTGAAGGAGAATCATATCTACCTTCCTCCCGTCCTCAGGTACCACACCATCCTCCCATGATTTACTAAAAAGGTAGTCAGTGGTGTTACTAGTTCTTCCCTTAGTTCTTTTAGAATTCTGGGGTGAATCCCATCAGGCCCATTGCTTTATCCACCTTCAGTTTTAAGAGTTCTTTCAGAACCCTTTCTTCTGTGAAAGGACTAATATCAACCCCCTATCCAGAGTGCTTCTATTGACTGAATTAGGTATCTCCCTGCTTTCCACTGTGAATACTGAGCAGAAATATTTGTTCAGTATCCTGCTTTTTCACTGTCGCCTCTGCCCAACCACCTTCTCTTTATTCAGCCTCAGTATCCCTGCTTTAGTCTTTCTTTGCTCCTAATGTACGTATAAAAGGTTTTATCCCCTTCTTAACCAAGTTGGCTATCTTTTCCTCGGTTTGGGCCTTTGCTATTCTGACTGCCTCTCTGCTTCCTTCTGCTTTAACTAGTACAGTTATCTGTCCTGCTCCTTCTGTGTTTCCTTGTATGTCCTGAATGCTATCTTTTCTCCCTTACCTTCCCGCCACTTTTTGAGAACCACAGTGTTTTTTCTTTGCTTTGATTTATCTGCTTCACACAAAGGCTTCTTGCCTCTGTGATGGCGGTTTTGATGTTTCTCATTGTAGCTCCACTCCACCCTCCTTCTTGCCTGTTTGCTAGTGCTTTTCGAGGCACCTCCCATTCTGACAAAATCAGCCCTCCTGAAGTCCAGTACCTTACTTTTGTGTGGCTTGACCTCGACAGCTAAGTTTATCGTGAACCACACTGTTTGGTGGTCTCTGGTTCTCAGATGGCTACCCACTTCCAGATCAGAGATCCTCTCTCCGCTCCCATTTGAGAGTACCAGGTCTAAGATTGCCCTCCGATAGGATTCCAAAACTAGTTGTCTGAGGCATGCCTCTTAGGGCATCGAGAATGGCCCTGCTCTTGGATGTGGCTGCAGCAAAGGTGCTTAGTTAACATCTGGCATACCAGGTCCCCATCAGCAATATCTCCTTTCTCTGCCATCCCAAGGATGCCTTCTATCATTTCCTTGTCCATTTCTTCCCCAAGACAGGGGTTCTGTATACAACCCCAGTGGATTGTGGAGCCATTTCCAGTCTCACAGGGTGACCCACAGTTCCTCCCTCCTCCTTGTTTACCCTTTAGTTCTGTTGCTTTGATCCCTTCCTTACATAGAGAGCTACCTCCTCTTCTTCTTCTTCCTCCCTGTCCCTCCTGTAGATTGTCTACCCTGGTATGTTGACATCCCAGTCATGGTTCTCTGTGTACATGCTTCTGTGACTGCCACGCTATCCAGGCATCCTCTTCCATCAAGGCCACCATTTCAGGAGCTTTTATACGGGCATTGGTACTCATTACCTCCATTTTTTATGGCTTTTTTCTTTTTGCCCCATCCCTGTCCTTACTGCCTTTGTCTTTTTCTCCATCTACCCTGCCCTTCTCCCTCATCGACTGCTCTATCTTGGTGTTTACCTCACTAATTACCCTGATTTTTTAGGAGCGGGTTAGGATTTCTCTTCTCCTTTTCAGTGCCTCCCCTTGGTTAGTTGGAAATGCTTGCCAATGAAGCATTTAACCTATCACCTAGATCTTGGTTCCCTCCTGGATAGAAGCAGACCATTGCGCCTGTATAGGCCTGCATCCCTCCAGGTGGAGCCCAGTCCCCAATGAAGCCAATCTGAGCTCTGCACCAGTTTTCAATCAGTCATTGAATCCTATGGTGCGGAGTACTCTAGCCTCATCCATGCCATAGACAGGTAGCACTTCCGAGAAATTTACTCAGGGTACTACTTGTCTAAGGCCCTCCCCAACTCCACAAACTCCTGTTGCACTGCTCTGATTCCATTTTCAGCCAGATCATTCGGTCCTCAGGTGGATAATGACATCCAGCTCCCTCCCTTGCAGCTGATCCCACGATCCTGAGGATTCGCTTCCCGCCCCTCCAAGCCATGGAGCCGGTAGGCACCTTATCTCCTTCCTTCCTCTCCCAGTTCTACCCCTCTATAACAACTGAGTCTGCCACCAGGAGTTGTTTTTCCCTGTGGGGTCCTGTGCCACCTCCTGTGGGTCTCCATTGTGGAGGCCCCAGCATCCTCCTTGGTCTCCACTGGCGGTGCCTCCATAGAGGAACCATGCTCCACTAGAGTGGCGAATTAATTGTGAAGAGGCACAACTGAGGATGTGCCTCTGTTCCACCACCTCACCCTTCCTGAGCCCACCATGGTCCAACCACTCCTCTTTCTTGGCAACCCCTGAGGTAGGGTGCGGTCTGGGTGGTCTCGGTGGGGGAACAGGTTTCCCGATCCCTGCCAGGTCAGCATGGAGACGAACAACCTCCTCCCTCAGACCAAAGAGGTACCTGTAAAGAGGGCAGCAAAGCAGTCTCCAGAATGTCTCCTGGAAGACTGCTGCTCTCAGCCAGTGCATTGCACCACTCCCCACATGTCTGTGTCCTTCCGGTTACAGATGCTTTTCTTTTGTTGTTTTTTGTTCTGTTTTAGTGTGCAAGCTTGTAGTGTCTCTACCTCCTATTCAGTGTGTTGTTCCTTTAAGGATAAGAACAGGTGTATGTTGTTAGCAGTTTTGGAGACGTGATGTCAGAACCCCTTCCACTCAGGAAAGACTTATTGACTCCGGGTCACCTGGTCCATCCTAACCTGCATTCCTTTCATCTTCAGACCTCGCCTCCTGAAGTGAAACACAGAACACAGAAACATAGACTTTGATGGCAGATAAAGACCACTTGGCCCACCTACTTCACCCATTTCCTACCTATTGGATAAGCTGCATATCCTAGTTAACAAACAGCCTACTGCCTCCTACCTCCCACTGTAATTGCATTATGTCTGTCCCATGCATTCTTGAATTCCCACTATTTTTGACCCCACTACCTCCTCAGGAAGGCTGTTTCCATGCATCCACCACCCTCCCTGTGAAAAATACTTCTCAGTGCCCCTGAGCTGTCCCCCTCCGGCTTCAAATTGTGCCCCTTGCTCTTGCACATCTCTTTTCATGAACGATGCTACCCTCTTGGACTTTGTTGATTCCCTTCAAGTACCTGAAAGTTTCTATCATGTCCCTCCTTTCCTCAAGGGTATACATATTAAGCTTTTAGTCTCTCTTACGTATGGCTTCTGGTGCAGATCTTGCACCATTTTAGTTCGCCCTCCTCTGGACTGTATACATCCTATGTCCTTGTGGAGACAGGGTCTCCAGAACTGCACGCAAAACTCCAGATGGGGTCTCACCAACTGTCTGTAAAGAGGGGTAACAACTTCCTGTTTTCTACTGGTGATGCCTCTCCCTATCCATCCCAGTATCCTCCAGCCCTCCTACTGCCTTCTCACATTGCTTGCCTACCTTAAGGTCATCTGATATGACTACCCCAGGTCCCTTTGAACAGGTACAGGTATCTCCGAGGGTCTCTGAAATACTTGGCTGCTCGGAAATTGCATGCCATGTGGAAAGATTTTCCATCTGGTGTTCCAAAGCACTCATTGACCCCTTTTGGTGCCCACTTGACAAGGTTCTGGAGTACATGCAGGACCTTTCTGATGCTGGCTTGCAGTATTCCACAGTCAAGGTTCACTTGTGTGCTATTTCTGCATACCATGAGCTCACTGGTACCCTCTACGTGGCACAGCTGCCACTCTTTCAGAGGTTCCTTAAGGCATTTTACACTCAAGGACCCTTATCAGGAAGCTGGTGGCTCTTGGGATATCAATCTTACGCTGGATATGCTCATTCACAAGCCTTTGAGCCCTTTGCAACATGAAAGCTAAAGTTTTTGACTTGGAAATCAGATTTTCTAATGGCCATCACCTCTGCTTGCAGAGTGTCTGAAACTCATGCCTTGGTCACAGATCCCCATCACTGTTTTCCACAAAGGCAGGTTAGTTCTCCACACAAAGTTCCTTCCCAACGTGGTGTAAGAGTTCCATCTGAATGAGCTACTTGTGCTGCCTTACTGCTTTGCTAACTTACAGAATGAGTGATAATTCACTCTCCATTTTCTGGGCCTTAAAAGGGTCCTTAAGTTTTACTCTGGATAAAACTAAGGACTTCATGCCCTTGTCTCCTTTGATACAAATGGCTGAAGGCTCAAAAATCAAGTGCAGCATACATATTCCTGAGCAAAGCCTGAAAAGTGAGATCCTCCTGAGGAACAGAAGTAGAGCTGGGGTCCGATGGCTCCAGACTACAGAAACAGTCATTGCTATTGCCTTCAGAAATAATGAAGTTAGGGTCAGACTGGTCCCTCCACCTCCTCCCAGGGGAGAGTCATATACCTACAATCCAGAATGCGGTCTTGGCGACACTGATCCTGGTTTATGAGGGCCGCACCAACAGCATCATAATAAACAGAACTGAATTCAAAACAAGGGAGGTCCCTGGCACAGATTGCAATGTTGGGGCCAGTACTGGGACAGGTCCCTAAAGGTTCAAGCCCAGCGCTGACAGTGGTGCAATCCGTCAATGATGACCCAGCTGGCACCAGAGTGACTGGTAATGGTACCACAGCTGGTCCCACCACACTAACACTGAATGGCAATGCAGCCAATGGGAAAAGATTCAGCAGCGTAGTTACTGGCAAGGACCCAAGGGCTGCTGCTGGAGCCAAACACTCTACCCAGCTTAAGGGTTCTGCCCATGGCTCCAGTTCCACTGGCCCTAAGGGAACAGGGACTGTCTCCGCTGGCAGCTGCAAATGAGCTGGACACTGCACCCACTGCTCCATAATCGCTGCCCAGTGGTGGAACTGCCCACAGAAGTCATCAATGAGAGAGTCGAGAGACAGAGAAAGCAGGCGTCGACTCTGGGCCAGGACTTGACCACTTAGAACCAGAGGCCTCAGTGATGCCAATGTGCTGGCGAGCCTCTGACTCTAGGTGACCAAGGACCCCATGCAGGCCTTGCAGAGGGTGAACTGGGGCGGTATCAGCCTCTTCCCTTCCAACTTGATGAGGAAGAACTCGATGCCAAGTGGTGCTGAGAAGCTGGCTGTGATCGGATATGGGCCTGCTTCTTTCTGTGCTTCCAGAGGACTGTCCTTCCCCACCCCCAGGCACAGGACTGCTAACTGTCAGAACCCTTCCCTGACAGGGAAAGTGGACTGACATGGCTCGATGTCGCAGGAGCTTAATGAGAAGGCTCCTCATTGTTGTTATCGGCCCACGCTGTCGCACCATTGATTCAGTAGTGCTGTGAACTGACAGAAAAGTACTAGCAAAACAAAACTGACACAAAAATAACAAACTCTAGCTTTAAACACTAAAACTGAGAAGAACTGAATGCTGCTGTTGTACAGACATGAAGTTTTGAGCCTAGAGGGCGAGTTACTTTGTAACTGATGCACACTCAATGGAGGGGAAAAAGGAACTGAGGTGGATGAGGGCTGGTGCCAACATAAGCGCAGCGCAAAGCCGCTTTTGTGGTGCCACATGTGCAGTAGCTTACCTTGGCACCAGCCTCCTAAAAGTTCTGGCTCCTGCAGGGTCCTAGTACCTCTGGCTCCAACCATCAGTGTGAATCAATGGGAAGACCGATTCCTGGAAGACCAGGTATGCCATCTCAACGGTGTCCATGGTGGTAAACTTATTTTAAAACTGTGGTAGGATATCACAGACCACATCTTTAATGAATGGAGCAGCACAACGATGGAACAATGTTTGGGACACTGTCCCACATGCTGGGCCATTGAGATCTAAGGGCTCAGCTCCAGGCAGCATGGGCAGAGATTATGACCTCAAACTGCATAGTCAAGAGGAAATACATAAGAACCGCCTCGCCATTTCCCCAACATTCAACATAAGCATCTTGATCACAAAGGGTAGTTTGTCCGGAGGTTGGCAGATGGTTAAGAGGGACAAATCGAGTGCCCATTACCGGTGCTCTCCAACATATCACCTCCACAAACCATATAAAAACTACAAACAGGTATCTGCCTCTATCTCCAAATCAAACAAAGGGGAAGAGGACACTGCAGAGTAGGACACTGTAGCACAGGAGCTAGCACAACAAAACTTGCCCAAAACAGTAACCAAAACAAAAAGCAATAAGGAACTAAAAAATCTCCGATCATAGGAGACTTCATGATTCGGGGTTGATACCATCTCCAGCCAGGGGTAATGGTCAGATGTCTCCCAGGTACATCAACGTGGAGAGACACTGACCACATTGTTAAAATTCGTTCAGAAGCAGGAGAAAACATTGACGCCCTGGGTACACATAGGGATGAACGATCTCACCAGCCAAATCAGTTGTGGAGACCAAGGAACACCTGACCAGGTTGGGTGACAAACTATCATCCATTTCGTCTGGCATCTCCTTCTCTGAGATCCTGCCAGTCTGGGAGAGGGGGCAGAAGGACGAAAGGTCAGAGAAGGGGAGAAAGGGAGCTAGACATGTAGCTCAAGGGCTGGTGCCAGGAAAAGGATACAAATTTGTAGGAACTGCAACAGTTTTGGGAGCCAAAGTTCTTTATATTTGATGGACTGCATCTCACTAATGAGGAGTCAGTGCATTGGGGCAGAAGTTTGATGTCTTTATGAATATTTAAACTAGTAAATGGGGAGAGGGGTGCAGCACCCATACGTCGAATGGGAAGAACACCTCCCCTCAGCTAGTGGTCAAAAGGAGTTCAGCATGTTTGTAGTTCATTTGCATCACCAGGTAAGGAAAAGGTCCAGCTCCACATACGACGCACGGGAAACACCAGACCTTGCCCAACAACTAACACACTGAAATCTGGCCAGTGGAAATCATGTACACAAATGCTCGCAGTCTGGAAAACAAGATCCCAGACCTGCAGGCAACAGTGACAGAGGCTAAACTGGACATAGTAACCATTAGCAAGACATGGTTTCCAGCAACCACACATGAGAGACTTCCAGGCACCGGCTATGTACTGTTCTAGAAGAGCCTGAGGTGCAAAAAGGGTGGGGGTGGAGTGTCCTTTGTGTCAACGAAAATATCAAAGCTACAGAAATTCAGAATACACATAAGGAGCCCAAGAACTGTGGGTCACCCTGAAACAGGAAATGGGACAACATTTAATTGGGGTTGTGTACAGGCCTCCAGACCAGGGGAGGACACAGACACATTACTGTTAGAAGATATACAAAACATGACAGCTAAAGGGAGGTTCTGATAATGGAGACTTTAACATGCCAGATACAGATTGGTCAATACCAGCAGGTATATCTGCCAGAACTAGACACGTGGTGGATTCCTGCAGGGAAGGGAATCAAACAACTGGTACAACAACCCACAAGAGACAGGGCTATCCTAGATCTAGTACTGACTCAACAGGGAAAGGATCACATATCTCCAGGTAGAAGGTCACCTGGGTGCCAGTGACCATTACATAGTATGGTTCAGTTTGGCCACTAGAACTAAATCATCCCATTCCAAGGCAAAAATATGGGACTTCAGAGGAGCTGACTTTGATAAGATGGCCAACAGAGGTAAGCTAGCCCTGGCAAAAAGAAATACAGGTGAGGGGTACAGGCAAAGTGGGCAAGCATTAAAGATGCAAACTTGAAGCAACATCCCATTGTGTTAGAGAGAAAAGGAAGTCAAAGAAGGAAACCACTTTGGTTCTCAAAACAGTAGCAGAAAAGGTCACAGCCAAAAGGCTGGCCTCAGGAAATGTGGAAGGAACACAGCGATGAAGATAGGAGGCATACCAAACTTCCCTAGGGAAGCAGGGAAGACAGTAAGGCAGGCAAAGGGCCAAACCGAGGAAACACTAGTGCAAACAGTAAAAGAAGGTGACAAGACTTTCTGTAGCTAGATTAGCAAAAGAAGAAAGTCCAGAGGGGGTATTGCTAAGATCAAAGGGATAAGGGGAGTGTGAGGAGGAGGACCATGTAAAGCATCTATCCTAAATGGATACTTCTGCTCACTATTTACTGAAGAGAAGGTAGGTAGGCCCACAGCTCAGCACCATGGACACAGGGGAGGGAGGTGTGCACTAGATCCTTCACAAAAGAAAAGGTACTACAAGAACCTCGATAAGCTCAGGGTGGACAAGGCAATGGGACCTGATGGCATGCATCCCAGGGTACTAAAAGAGCTAAGGTGGAACTAGCAGAGCCATTATCAGAACTGTTTAGTGAGTCTCTGAGCACAGGAGAGGACCCAGAACACTGGAGAAGGGCTCATCTGATCCCACTCCACAAGAGTGGTGCAGGGAGGAGGCAGGGAACTACAGACTAGTCAGTCTTACCTCAGTAGTGGGCAAGATTATGGAGGCACTGCTTAAGGAAAGGATAGTGCCACACCTGGAATCCACAGGAGCACAGGATCCAAGAAAGCATGGGTTTACAAAGGAAGGTCCTGTCAAACTAATCTCATAGATTTCTTGACTGGGTAACCAGAGTATTGGACCAAGGGGAGCAGTTGATGTTGTTTACCTTGACTTCAGCAAAGCTTCAGATACTGTCCTATATAGAAGATTGATTAATAAGCTGAGTAGGCTCGGGTTGGTGTGAAGTTAGTCAACTCGTGGCAAACTGGTTGACAGGCAGAAAACAGAGTGGTGGTAAACAGTATACAGTTAGAAGAGACGCAAGTTACAAGTGGGATACCCTCAGGATTAGTCCTGGTGCCAGTCCTCTCAATATCTTCATCAATGGCATTGCAGATGGACTGGAGGGTAAGGTTTGTCTGTTTGCAGATGACATCAAGATCTGCAACAAAGCAGATGATCCAGATGGGGTGGGCAGAATGAGAAGAGATCTGATAAACTAGCAAATGGTTGAAGAGTGGCAACTGGAGTTTAAAGCAAAGAAGTGCAAGATCATGCACATAGGGAAGAGAAACCCAGAAGCCACATATAGGCTGGGAGGGAGTTGCTGGCAGTCACAAGGGAAGAAAGAGACTTAGGCATCATCATCACTGATGACCTGAAATCATCCAAGCAGACCACTAAAGCAGTAGGTAAGGCTAGAGGGATGTTGGGGTGTATTAGTAGGGTATCACAACCTGAAGAGGGAGGTAATAACCTCTTTACAAGACATTGGTTAGGCCCCATCTGGAGCACGGCATGCAGTACTGGAGGCCACACCTTCACAAGGACATTAACCAAATTGAGGCAGTCTGGAGAAGGGCAACCAAAATGGTGCAGGGACTGCATCAGAAACATACTGAGGACAGACTAACGGAGCTCAATATGTATACCCTAGAGCAAAGGAGGAGAGAGGTGATATGATCGAAACATTCAAGCACCTTAAGGGCATTAACAAGGTGAAAGAGTCTAACAAGTTTCAATAAAAGAAAATAGCAGGACAAGAGGACACAGTACGAGATTCGAGGGAGGCCAATTAAGGGTAATGTGAGGACGTTCTTTTCACAGAAATGGTGATGGATGCACGGATGGCCTACCTCAGGAGGTGGAGGATATGAATACAGTGGGCTTCAAACAGGCATGGGATAGGCATAAGGGAGCAATACAGATGAGTATGAATAGATAGGCCATTGACAGAGTAAAGGCCAATGGCACATTCATAAGGCAGAAAAAGAAATGGGCAGACTGGATGGGCCTTGCGTCCTTATCTGCTGTCTTCTTCTATGTTTCTATGTTTATGCTTGGGTTAAAGAAGGTATCTATAGTAACATAATATTGTGATGATGGAAGGGACTTATTTGGGTCCATCTTGTCTTGTTCCTAATGCCACACAGCGGTGACAATACCCAGTCTGAGTATGGCCAACATTCAGGATTATCAGCTGAAATGTTGTCCTTACTCATACTCTGTAACCCTTCAATGCCGTCTCTAACCTGAAGTCCTGCTCTGACAGCCTAAGCAATGCTAGCTTCCACAACCTTGCCGAGAGCACCCCATCTCTGTCTCTTCTGCCAATTTAGTATCATTAGCAAACTACAGCAGTGTGCTTCTAATCTCCAGATCATTAATACATATGTTAAAAAGCACTGGGCCCAACACTGACTCCTGGAGTACACCACTCAGCATATGCGATAGCTCTGACCGATGGAAATCCACCACACTTGCAGCCTCCAACTTGTCAGCCAGTTTGCTGTCCACCTGCCGTACACTGTGAATGCCATATTATGCTACTTTCTCCCACAGGCTTCCCTGTAGTATGATTTCAACGGCCTTGCTGAAGTACAGACAGAGTATATCAACCTTCCAGCCCCTATCTACCTCCCTAGTTACCACCTCAAAGAAGGCGCCAGGCAGGGACATCAAGCCAACAGAATTTTTGGGGTGGGTGGTCAAGTCTTCTAGCTGGCTCCTCCCACCCACCCGGTGGTATATACCTCGCCTCACCCCATGACACCAGATCTTAAGTCTGCTGAAAGACAGGTTAAAAAGGCCCCACAATGGGGAGGTCGGAGAACTTATAGGATGAACAAGATATACCACCCTAGAACTACTGTTACAGGTGAGTAACCTGTTTTTCTAGGATCATGGCTATGTTGTTCATCCACACTGTTTGGCAGACTTCTAGTAGTTCTCCGGGAGGAAGGAGGCAAGCACACTTTACTCAGGGAACAGAGATTGAGAACTGAGGTCCCAAAACCAGCATCCCAGCGTGACTCAAGGTCGATGTGGTAGTGGGCAATGGAGGTGTTTGCTGACCTCCAGGTAGCAGCCCGACAGACTTCCTGGATAGGGATGTCCCTAGAAGCAGCCACCGATGCAGCAGTATGGTGGGTAGAATGAGCCTTATCCTCTGGGAGGCTCCTTGCCTGCCAACTCATAGCACAGACCTATGTATGATGTAATATATCTTGCTATGGTCCGTTTGTGCAGGTCTGGCAGAAACGGCTTAGCGTGGGTGACAAACAGCTGGCTAACCTCTCCACAAATTTCCACCATCTCTCTTATAATAGGAGACAGCATGTCTCAGGTCTCAAAGTGTGGAGCCTGTACTCAGCCTCCGAGGTAATTAGGTAGTATACCGGCAGAGTCAATACCTGGTTAAGGTGAAACTTGACACCACCTTTGGAAGGAATTTCTGGTGGGAAGCAGGACAACTTGTCCTGTGGAAGACCAGATAAGGGAGTCCACCAAAGCGCCTGAGCCTCCTGTACTTCTGGCAAACGAGATAGCCACCAGGAAGGACGCCTTCCACAACAAATGTGACAGCTCACACGCAGATTAGTTCGAATGGCTTGCCCATGAGCTTTGCCAATACCAGCAGTAGATCCCACAGAGGTGGAGGTTCACGACTGAGGAAATGTGATCCAGGCCTTTGAAAAGCACCCGACCACCATCTCCTGCGCCTAATGTTGGCTGACCGCCCCGCTTGGTAAGCAGAAATGGCTGCCAGGTGCACCCTAAAGGTCGATGACTGTAGACCCCTTGAGAGAGACCAAAAGTAGTCAAGAATTTTAGCCACAGAACAGGATAAGGGTCCAGACCCTTACTCTGACACCAAATGGAAAACATTTTCCATTTGAAGGCATAACATTTCCTGGTCGATTCTTTCGAGATGCCTCCACCACGGTGTAGACCTCTTCGAAAGACCGAAAGCCTAGAACTCAGCCAGGTACCAGGCTGTGAGGTGCAGGCATCAAGATCTGGATGGAAGACCTTCCTGGTTCAGAGATATCAGGTCAGGTGTGTACAAAGCCGCCCGGGGCCTGCAGCTGAAGCTGAGGAGATCTGGATACCAGAACTGGCGCGACCAGTCTGGGGCTACCAGAATCACCTTCGCCTTTGTCCCTGCTCACCTTGAGTAACACCTTGTGGATCAAGGAAATGGAGGGAAGGAGAGGAGGCCTGGGGTCCATGGTCCGAGAAGGCATTCACTGCAGCGAGCCCTGCTGAGGGGTGGCATGATACAGCCTCAGTATGGTGTTTTCCTGAGGCAAACAGGTCCACCATCAGTTTGCCCCAATGGGAGAACAGGCTGTAAGCTACCTCTGGATGGAGAGACCACCGTGGGATGTCTGGTCTATATGGCTGAGAGCATCCGCCAGCTGGTTCGAGGAACCTACCACATGGATGGCTAGGAGATCCGCCTCCAACGGCTTACGAGGGTCCAGATGGACTTGACCCCGGAGTTGAGGAGCGAAAGCTGACAGTGCCAGTCTGACTACTCTGAACTCCAACAGGTTGATGTGGCATCGGGACTCCTCGGTGGTAAGAACCCGTGGGCCTGTTGTCCCCATGTGGGCTCCCCAGCCCATGAGAGAGGCATCAGTCATAAGGACGATCGTCGTTCGCGACCAAATGGGATCCCTTCCTGTAACCGCGGTTCTGTGGCTCACCATTGGAGAGCATCCCACATCTTCAGGGTTACAGTGATCAGCTGGTCGAAATGGCCGTGACGCTGGAGTCCACTGGGTGGCCAGCTCCCATTGGAGGTGGTGCCTGTGCAACCAGGCCCAATGGACCACCGAGGTGCACGCCCCATGTAACCCAGAAAGCGAGAAAGTCCTAGGTAGGGAACAAAAGCCCAACCAGAAATGATTGGGCAAAGGAGGAGAGAACTCCGCCTGTCTACGTGAAGCCAGGCTCTGGCTTGACAAGAGTCGAGCTCTGCCCCAATGAAGCCCATCACCTGGGAAGGCAGAGTCTCGACTTGGCCTCGCTGATCAGGAGGCCGAGTTGGGGAGCAGGTCTGAGGCCAGATCCTGACCCTTCACCTCCTGCTGGGTGGAACCTGCCAGGATCCAATCGTTGAGGTAGGGTAAATTCTGACTCCTGACGCCAGAGATGAGCCGCCACCACTGCAATGCATTTGATTAAGACCTGTAATAGATGACAGGCCGAATGGCATGGCTCGAACTCGTGACAGGGTCCCTTCGACCCTGAAGCGGAGGAACCACTGATGGGACGGATGGATTGGGGCGTGAAAGAATGCATCCTGCAGATCCAGTGAACAGAACCTCATGTTTCGCTCAAGGATGGTATGATCTGGGACAGAGTGATCATCCAAAGGGTGTGTGATTTGAGAAACTGATTCAGGTCGTGGAGATCTAGAATGGAGCGCCAGCCCCCATCCGCTTGGGCACCAGGAAATACCTGGAGACAAAGCCTGGGTCTGCAGATGGATCCGCTATGAAAGATACTGCCTTGAGGAGCAGTTGAGCAATGTCGCCTCAAGAGCCGACTGGGTGAATGCGGAATCCATTCTTCTCAAGGGCACGGGCTCGGCTGGGGAGGGTAACTGCTCAATTCTAGAGGCAGTCCCTGACCGACCACTTCGAGAACCCATCTGTCCGCAGTGAAAGCAGACCAGGTGGAAAGGAAGTGGTGGAGCCGGCCCACACGGGAGGACCCAGAGCTGGCATGACAGAGATAGGGATGGCAACCCCACCCCGTTACTGGGCAGGCTTAGAGGCTCCAGAACCTGAGCCTTGGCCTCCTTCTTGAGCCTGTTGGGGTGCAGGCTTGAGCCGCCCAGAAGTGGCATCCAAGGTGGCATTGGACAGCTCAATGTGCTGGGTGACGGCCATTCCTGGGCGAACAAGTCGGTCCCAAGGAAAGGCACATTAGCTAACTTATGCTGAGTATCCGCTGGAAGGAGGAGAGCCCTCAGACAACCCTGCAGCAAGAGGTCATCATGCAGGCTATCGAGCTGGCATACTAATCCCCAATGTCCAGGGTCGTTTGGAGCTGCTGTTTGGCAACAGCATGGCCATGGTCCCGGATCTGCTTAACTGTGGTTTGTATGTCCCCAGGAGATGTGGGAGGACTTCATCTAATGACCCGAGAAGGGCATGAAAGAAGCGCGCCATGATGATGGACGAACTGGCCTGATGAACGCCAAGGAGGAAGCCGATAGACTTTCCATGCCGAATGGTCCAAAAGACTGGACTCCTTATCAGGGGATGGTCAGTGTCAGCAGAACTGCCAGTATGGCTGAACACAGAGGCGGTCACGAGGCTCTCGGCCAAAGGGTACTCTGTGAACCCCGCCAGGGACCCCATGGGCATCGTGGTACTTGCAGGAATTGCAGGCAGATGGTGCTGGACATGAGGCAGGGCGCTGCCATAGTTCGAAAGTGTTGGACCAATAATGGCCTCAGCCACGGAAAGGCCTCCTCGTCAGTATCCCCCTCTGAGGATGACCGTGAGAGGGTATCCGCTTTTTCTGGATGGGATCCAGGGACATCCCTGTAGAATCAGAGATGAGATGGAGGATCCCTTGAAGGAGGAAGGACCTTCCTCCATCCCTGTGCCAATGGACGCACTCATCAACCCCAGAATGAGAGTGGAGCCTGGTGACATCAGAGTCCGAGGAGTTGTGGTACAGCAACCTGCCATCCAAATCACCCTCGACCTGTCAACGACGGTCTGACCGACAGATGTCAGGAAGCCGGTATCTGGTCGGTCCTCTTTGGAAGGAGCCCACCCACAGGCTGCTTAGCGGCAGCTCCACCACTATCGGTGGAGAGACGAAAAGGCCAACCCGGAGGACGGGCTGGCCCTCGAGGCAGGGGAACCAAAGGCTTCGGTTCTGAGGGAGTCGCCTGCCCTCAGAGGCGGAGCTGGCAATGGCCGAGGTAGGCAGCGAGCTGGCTTCTGCCCGGTCAAAATCAGCTATTGCCACATAAGGTCCTCGTAGGTGCCAACGGAGTTTCCGCCGGAGTCTCTCCTGATCCGAGGAGGATGAGGACGACCTGTGGCGTCGCTTCTTTTTGGGGTGCTCACGGCTCTCCTTTGGCAGTTCGCCGAGGAGGTTCTAGACCCCGATCGGGCAGGCTGACTCAGTCACTCGGGAGACACCGAGGGACAGGTGAAACCCGGGGTCCGAACCGGGACCTCGATGGGGACACCAGCGGACTGGGTCTCATCGGGGAACAGAAGGACTGGAGTCCTTTCCAGGAGTCACTGGCTACGGCCGGCGACAGAAGGTCGATTGGGTCAAGAACAATCTTGACCTCATTGGCCACTTCCTTGGTCATCTGTCCAGATAGAAGATCCGTGAAGCCTGCGCTGAGGAAGCGATCTCTACAGTCGAGACCGCATGCTCCTGGGACTGAGATCTCTCTCGCGTCCCAAGAGCTTTTGTCGAGACGAAGACGAGATGGGTTTTTGTCCCTCTTTGAGAGCTGAGGAGTGCAAGCCCGCTGGGTGCCTCCCTGGGTGGAAGAGACTGGCACAACTCCTTAAAAGAACCTGTGAAGATGAAGCCCAGGTTGGGTGGAATGAAAAGCTAATTGATCGCGAAGCACAGGCGTTTTTCTTCTAACGCCTTTAATGCTCCAGCTGCTCGGTGGAACCGTGCCAGTCAAACCACCCACCTAGCCTCCTTAGACTTCACTGGAGGATTCTTTTCACAGTCTCCCAACTTCAAATGTGCCAGGCGGTCATCCAGGACATTGGGATGGAAGGCCAAGCAAAAGCTGCAGGACGAGGTGTCATGGCAGACACATAGGCAGTAGACGACGTGAGATGGGATCGTGCACGACATCTTCTGGCCGCATGACACTGGCTAATTCCTGGAGAAGATTTCTCTTCCATGATCGGGACGCTAAAAGCACAATCGCTAACTCAACAAGTTTAATCTTCAAATTGAAGTTTTGAAAGCCAGGGCTCACGAAATGCGTGAGCACGAGGGAGGCAACCTGCATCTTCCAGTAGAAAGAAGATCAAGGCCATGAGGAGAGTTGAGGTATATACCACCCAGGTGGGTGGAGGAGCCAGCTTGATCACTTCTGGCAAGATTTAAAGGGGAAGGACATGCCAAACAGTGTGGATGAACAACATATCCACGATCCTAGAAAGTATGTTTACAGCCTTTCTCAGTTCAAAAGCATTACTTTGATAGGAATTGCCGGAATGGGGCATCCTCCAGAGTCTATGGGCATGACAGTGCTGCAATCAGGTTGGTTTGTCAGTATGTGCAACCATGTTGTGCTCTAGAAAACAGACCATTTTCTTTTTTTTTTATTTATATTTTATGCTCACATCCCCTTCATCTCTCGCGCTTACCAATGTGGGATATCACAGCGGGGGCACAAGAATCCCAGGCACGGTCCTCGGCCCCGGCCCTGCCTCGGATTACCCCAGGTGGGGAAGTGGGGGACCTGCCCCCACTTATGCCATGTGTCAGGCTTCTGACCAACCCGGTCCGAACCACACCCCACCAGCCCCATAACTGAGTAGCAAGGGCCATTTTCCTTTTTTTCCTGGTACCACCCCAAAGACACAGGCGATTGAGGGAGTCCGTGGTGAAGATGTAGGCTGAGACGTTACACCTCTCTGGACCCCAGCCAATGTTCTGCCCTCCCACATGGCGCCCGCACTGCACCTCCACCCATCTGCACCCAGGTGGCAGCACTGCAGTGGAGCTGCATCCTTCCCTCCCAGGAGGAGAGCTCAATCCTCCTCCCCAGCCGACCATCCAGCTCCCCGGCTTGTTCCTAAACCCAGGTTGCCACGCTGCAAGCAATAGCACTACTGCTGGCTGACAGGCCAGTGAAAATGCCTATTTTCATCTTCACTGCCTCACTGAACCACCACACCTTTATGATTGACTCAAAACACTGTGTCAAGTACTGAGATAAAGCTCACAGATCCATTCTTACTTGCTCTGCCTTGCCAGTTAGCTATTTTCTGGCCCTCTGGCACTATATCAGTCTTTATAAATGGCAAGAAAAAATCTAGAAATTTCATTGGTCAAGAGATATCACCTGACAATGCATTTCTACAACGATGTTCAGGTGTCGAATCTCATTCTCCCCCAAAAAAAAAACTATTAAGAGCTATTTTATAAGTGTAATAAGCCCTCCAGGCTGTGCATAATAGGATTTTAATGCACTTCCCAGGGGATGTAAGGACGTCAGCTCTACGGCCTCTTGCTGTACTATTCATTGGAGTGCATTAAAATCCTATAATGCACACCCTGTTGTGGCTTATTATGTATGTAAGCAGTCCTGAATAGATTAGCAAGGGGCCTGTCCAGAACACCATTTTCACTCTAGCATTAGCCATCCACACTGTGGGATCTTTTCCAGATTCACACCCTGCAGATAATTGCCTACTAAATCTGGCATGATCAGCACTGCCTCCTGATCGCTTTGCATCTCTCCTTACTCACACCCCCACCTGGCCATAGCCCCTTTAGGTCCTGGCAGAATACTTCCACAAAGTTATTCAGCACTTGTGCCACTGGCCGATGCCTTGTTCAATGGTGGCCCCAATGATCTGTGACCTTACCTTATCCCTGACTCTGCTTTTGTTCACTATGTATTTTAACAAGCATTTATCACACCCCTCGATTTAATGTGCAGTCCTGTCTTCCAGACAAACCTTAGCCGAGCAATAACTGGCCCAGCATTTCTTCTGTAGCCCTATACTCTACTTCTGTTGCTCTGCCCCAGCATCCATTCACTTACTATATGCCCTTTTTTCTCCTTTAACTTCCCTAAAGTTTTTGGGACAACCACGGAGGTCTCTGTCTTGCTCTACTGACTTTGTTGCCCATGGGGATGCACTTAGTCACTGCCTCCATTATATTCTGCTTCAGGGCCTCCTACTTGACATCAGCATCCCCACTTAGTGGCACATACACCAATTTAGCCACAACCAGCCCCTCGGCTTATCAAAATCAGCTCTCCTTCTTAGCAGTTAAGGTCACCCTTTCCACCACCTGGAAGGAGTTTGCATGGAAATGCCAGTATCGTTATTTTCGCACTCCGCACTCCTGATGAAATACATGTCTCCCCACATGGAGTTTGTTGGAGGAGATGTGGTCATCCCTGTGCTGATCATAGCCATGTGTTCTGGCAGTGCCCATTGTTAACGGCACTCTGGCAGCCTCCAGGGGAACGTGATGACTGTTTGGGAGATCATGTAGACCTGGTCCTGCTTTCCATTCTCCCACAGCACTGGCCACCTGGAATAAAACTTTACTTCGACCTATATTCTAGCGGCCAAAAGACTATCACAAGGAAATGGATGACTACTAAATTGCCAGCAGTTATTGAGTGATGCCAAGTGATATGGGACATCTATCATATGGAACGCCTAAAGGCTTCTTTACAAGACAAACTGGCACTTTCAATCAGAAATGGCAACGGTGGATTTGGCATATAGCTCAAGTGGATCCAGACTTTGTCCCCTGAAGGGGGTAACATGAAAGGGATTTGTGGATGTGCTTGTGGCCACGCGTGGGGAAGAACGGACCTGGAGATGGTTTCTATTTTCTGTCTTAATAGTATGCAAATAAGCCTGTCTGTATTGTCTGTGAAGGTATCTAGACTCACTTAAATAGGCTACAGTGACTACTCTATGCCTTATGATAAGACCCACTGTCTAAGTACTGCCATTTAACTGTCGATGGAATGATCTTGTACACCTGATTAGGACTGTGTTACAGATGATACATTTTGTTTTTCTTTAAACTGTGTACTTGTGCTTTAAACCAAATAAAAATTATAATAAAAAAGAGCTCTCCTGAAGTTTAATGTCCTGGTCATATATTTGGATAAGTAGCATCCCCATCACGCCAAACTGAATCTTAGTACGGTCACAGTTACCCAGTAGCTCCCTAACATCTACTGCTCTGAGCATGTCATCCCACTACCAGTGGCAGATTAAGAACCACACACCCACTTTTCCCATGCCTGATATGCTTAAGAAGGAAACAGCCCTTCATGACTGACAAGAATACATAAGAGTAAGAGTATGACTCAGCATGTAAAGTCAAAAGTAAACTCAAGAGTTGGGATTTTTAAATTGCTAGTGGTGGCCATCTTTAATGACTTGAGTCTTTAATTATAAAATCACAGATAAAAGCTGTTTTAATAACATCTGAAAGAATCCGCTCATCACGCTGGCAACCCTGGTTTGGCTAGAGCATCCAGGGGACTGCTCTCCTCCCTGTTGGAGGGAGGCTTGTTGATTCACTTTATGAGTGCCTCCAGGTTCAGGCCTGGTGGTGGTGCGGGAAGCAGCCCGATAAGGAGGGGCAGCCATTTGACGCAGCAAAGTGTGGCTCTCACATAGCGTGCACTGACTTTTGTGGCCACAGAGGATGGGGGAATGAAAAATGGTGAGCAGGCTTCATGCAGCCTGCCTACCCATGCCATCAGCCTGGACTCTGGCACGACTTCTGGATATGTGTCTCCAAGGGTGAGGGATGTCCATCTCCCCGCCTCCTGATCGTGCCGGGAACCCCTCGAAGTCAAGTAAGTCCTGAGGAGGTGGTGGTCAGGGTAGGGCTGGTAGCTGCCTGCTCACCCAAGGGAGAAATCGCTTACAGAAAAAAAACCTGAGAGAAATAAAAATTATATACTGATGATTAATCTAATTATGTCAGAACCATATTAATGCTAAAAACTATACAATTACTTTTTGCTGACTAAACAATACTGCTGCTATAAGGTCGGAAGGGGCACTAGGTGCTTGGGCTGGTTTCTCCAGCAAAAGTGTCACAGCTACATCAGCACACCTTTTCTCCTGAAACATCATTCTTAGTTTTATTTACTTTTCCAACTCCTGCCACGGAGCACCACTATAAGTTATATGCAAACTGAGGGCAATCTTTTAAAATTTATAGCTGTGGCAACCAGAAATCGAACCTACTTAACAGTGTGTCAGGAACACCAGGAGGATGCAGGTGCAATTTGTTACCAAGCTGGCACAACTAGTGGTGCTGTTTGGGTGTTCTGGCATCCCTATGCCCCAACAGGCAGAGTGGCTGACATAGCTGTGATGCATTTCTGATGTGTTTGGTTGGAGGAACCAGCCAAGATCACACTGGGTCCATCAAGTCCCCTATACCTGCTTCATAAGCAGGGACCAGCAAGTATGCTTTGCAAACGTACTTATTTAGAGGCCCTCCCACTACACAGGGTACCCGTGATTCCCCGGATAAGCAGAAATGTATCTGGGCTCAAGTCCTGTACTGTCTCCATGTCCACAGTGTCCAGTGGTGGCCTGTTCCATAGGTTCGCCACCCTCTGGAGAAGATGTTGACTGAGGTATTAGCACATAGTCTCTTGTTTTACCTTTTTGTATTCTGCAGTATACTTAACTCCTTCCTTTCCACTGTACTTGAGCATCACCATTCCAGTCATGCACCAAAGTTGTACCATTACAATTATTTGAAAACTTTCTAATAAACTGTCAATGTCAAAAAATAAAACTGCTGCAGATTTAGAATGTTTCCACACACCTGTGCTCCAACTAAATATTCATCCTCACCCTTAGGCACCACTCACTTCAGCTCCTAGACAACTGTACAGATTTCAGCACAAAAAGAAAATGTTAATAAGCCATGCCAGGGAGATGGGGAGACTTTATTTCTAATAAATCCACTTCAACATGTGTGGTACATTTTTCCACTGCAGAGACCTTGGAGGGCTTTCTGCAGAGTTGCAATAACCACATCAATCGTGTTGTGGGATATAATTATTCAGGAAGCCTCAAGCAGAGCCTATATGATGCACCCTCCATTTTATCTTTGTACAGAATAGATGCGACCTTAACTGCTGACTCGAGTTCCAGAATCCAAGGACAGAGCCCAGCGGTAAACAGGCATCAGGTGTGAAAGCAAATCTGAAATCTGTGCCAGCAATGTGCACAGCTATCTTTAGAATCCTTCTTCTGATGTGCTGCTAACACCGGCATGGGACACGGAACAAAAATAAATGCCTGCTGTGCTTTAATAACACTCTTTGTCCAAGGGACCACTAGTTGGCTGGCGACTGGCTGTAGCCAGTGGCAAAAGAAACCGAAGGACACGTATTACTCAGTTTGGGAAATCAGTAACCGCATGTGTCAGGGTCCAGCCACCCATTCTCACACAAGACAGTTTCTGGGTCTGTAGGTTTTCCACTTAGTCTTATATCTAGATTTAACCTTATGAAATTAAATTTGACAAACCCTGCCCTTTTTCAGTTTGGCAAGTAAAGCTTTGATAGACATGGATAGTAACAGTCAACCTATATAAGATGCCCTTTTTTTTCTTCTTTACCGGTCTGATAAGGAGTTCCAGTCAGAAACCAGTTATGATGAGTCTCACTAGTCTTATTTTCTTAACTCTCTAGTGTCGGTGTTAATTTCTCTTGCCATGGTAATTGATTTCCAGCTTTGGGAAATGTCTTGTACAAATGCACAGATACGCTCTGTGTTTGACAACACTTCATGTGCAGTTTAAAGCAGCATTTTATTATAAAATTTTCTTTAATGTACTCCAGTATGCACTTTCTAACAAGCCCAATGCCAACTTTCTGTTTATTTTACTTTCCAAATCTGTGTATATAGACCCAGATTTCATTTTATGTTCACCAGCCATGTTACATTTTAAAGTCTGTGCCTAGAGCTAATCCTGATGTCCTTGTTACAGGGTCAGAACCCTGCCCCATTTTTATAGGGGAAACATTTTTAAAAACTAGAAGTCTGTTAAAGAATAAATCAACACTGAATACAGGAAGGAGTTCATTTTTTCCAGCCTTAGCTACAGTTATTTTTCTTACTTGTTCGTTTATCTCAGGGCACTCAGTAAGGACAGCTAACTGGATGTTATGTTCTGAGAACAAAAGGCCCAGGAGGTAGGATTAAAAAATCAATTAAATGAATCACAAGGCTGGGGGTCCCTTTGACACACACACAGACACACACACACAAACACACACACTTCTCACTCTGAACTCTGAGAAGAAGGTGAAGACTGCCTAAGAACCTGAGAGGAGGAAGACTTAACCAAGTCAAATAGGTTAACCTGAAGATGCAAGGTATTTTCCAACTGCTTGAAAAGGGGGTCTACATACAAGTAAGAACTTTTAGAGTAGATATGGCATGCATAAGACTTTGCTGACTCTTCTGTCTATAACTGATGTAAAACAGCTGCCAAATCAGTTTTCCCAAACTGTTTACCATTTTGAAACCATCTATAACAACTTTTGTGTTTTTTTTGTTTGTTTTTGTGTTTAATTTTATTATCAGCTAGATCTGTAAATATTTCAGCTGAGCTAAAACTGCTTGGTAAATCTAAGTTTGCATGCCACTGCAGCCCAGGCCTAATGCAGTCAGCTATGGGGTCGTTTGGGCAAACAACAGAGTTCCTGTCAGCTAAAGAGTACATACACTTCAAAGAGATGAATTGCTTTCATAATCACAAACTCTGTTTGGAGTGTAAACAGTGCCACAGCAAAAGAGATGGAACTCCCATGGACTTTACCATACAGGAGGACAAACGGATGAATAGTGCAATCCATGAAACCAGGGTCTGGAGCAGAAATCCACTTTGGGCCAGTTTTCCAGATGAGAGGTTTTCCAGGAGACAAAGACGTGTCAATCTATGATATCAATGTGACATATCTGTGGCACATCATGGGAGGGGTTGTCAGCGGAAGAAGGTTTTGAGGACTTGCAAGACCATAGCAACTTAGGTGTGGGACCTCAAGTAGTTACCATCTAAGGTTTGAGTCTGCCCTGATTCACTAAGATTGTGTGCCATAAGAAATCTTTCTACTTTGTTAGTTTAAGAAGCTACAGAAATAGTTTTTCTGCCAGCCCATCGCACAGCGGTTAGATTTCTGCTTGCGATGGCGGTGACCCGGTTCGGGAGCAGACTCGGGTCGCTGGAGGGCTGGCCAGGGGAGAAAGCTTGAGTGTCCCAGGGACTGCTTGCCTTCTCCGGGCGGAGGGAGGGGATCAAGGCCCATAGATGGCAAAACCTCGGGCGGAGGCCCGAGGTATAGCAAAGTCCTGCTGGTAGTGGGGGGTCAGGGAGCTGTGTGGTGGACGCCAGTGCCTAGCACCTTGATGTCAGGGCGAAACACCACGCAGGAAGAAATGGAGGAAAAACAGCACTGGAGCAATGAGTAGACTGCGTACCAGTGCTGGCCCTGATTGGACCTGCCTGCCTGACCACTGGGGACCCGATGAAATCTAAAGATATTGGGGTGTAAGAGGCCCGCCCATACCCACTGGGGGGTACAACCACGGCTCCATAGGAGAACCTCCGGAATTCAGGTAAGGCAGAGACGCTGGGCAGACCAGGTGTCTCCCAAAGAAGTGGAGCTCTGCATGGAGGCGGATAAATAGAAAGTTAAAAAAATAAATAAATAGTTTTTCTGTTTCTCCTGCTATGTGCAAACCATTTTATTTTTAATTTCTGTCGTAACGCTGCAGTTCCCATTGTCTTTGTGTACTGTTATATCCTGTAGACTGTGCAAATTTTGCAACATAGTAAATACTACTTTATATACTTCATGCCTCTGTGACTGCATCTTTTGAGAATAGTTAAATGTTGGAATTTACAAATCCATGATCCGTCTCTGAAAGGGAGGGGGCAGAAGAAGTGAAGTGTTGTCTAAGGAGTGAGGACCGGGAAGGCTATGTTCATAGGTAAGGGTACACTGTACTGTGAGAGCAGTGGCTCTGGAGGGATTCGGACTGAGAAAGTCTCCATGGAAGAGATTCACTTCTGAATAGCGACAGCTAATTAAGTGCCCTTACAGGTTTGAAGTGCTGAGAAAATTGGCATTCTTTTGCAGACTGCATCCTGAGTGCAGACAAGTTTTGACACCATCTGACAAAATATATATATTTTTAATTGTTGTGATTTGAATAAAACAATGCTGTTTACACCCTGTACCTTTTTCCCACTGTCTATCTGTACTTCCTGACTCACTCCTCTACCACAGTCCCCCAGTGTCCTGTAAATTCAGGAGATGTTTACAGTGTATGCTAGTTCATCTTAGTCACAGGTTTTTGTTTTGTTTTTTTATATCTCTATTCTTTCTCCTGAATTGATCAGTCCTTCGTCCTCCACCTGGTCCAGCCCATCACCCACCTCTCCCGGGACTTACCTCGCTTCTGCTCCCCTGTGGATGACCCTCCATGGGAAGGGCTGCCAGGGCCGACCTCCTTACCTCTGGGACAGAATTAAATGTCATCTAGCGTTTTAACGCCATGGTTGGTGGTGTGGGCCCACAGCACAGATGGGAATGGCAGATAGGAGATTTTTCCACTTTCTCTCCTACCCTCGACCGCCATGGACTAAAATGCAGATAACCACTCCTCCCTGATACTGGCTCCAGCTTGCAATGCCACCTGTGGTCACCCAGGTGGCAGTACTGCAGCAGAGACCAGAAGGCTCTCCCACCCCTGGTCTGCCCTCCAGTTAGCCACAGGTTGTTCAAATACAGCTAAGGACTTTAATGAAAGCTGGAGGCAGCCATCTTCAATGAAGTGCACATTTATTTCAGGAAAAAACTAAAGCAGACTCAATATAGGAAAAAGGGCATCTCGCAAGACAAATAAAATGGCAATAATTTTTTTTTTTAATTGCACTGGTACCAGCATCGCAGTCATTGTACAAATATTGTGATTACTGTTTACCTGTTCTAATCGGACTTGTTTCCTCCACTCTATAACCCCTCCCTCAGATTGCACCTGAAAACCAGTGTCTGCTTAGTGTGCTCTCCCATCACCAATTTTCACACAAGTAAATATACAACAGTTTTATGCAATAGGAAATGTTCCTATAACAGCAAACCTGGTATGCAAAAGAGCCTAGAATAGTTTTGCACAAGCTCGCGTGAAAGGGTGTAATGTTAACATCATAGGTGCAACCCATCAGATACTTGAATTGTTTTTTTGTTAAACATTAGGACACCAGTTCAGCCTTCACAACAGAACCCAGTTAAGGGTCATCTATTTTAAACAGCAAATCCCATCACTTTCAATTGTCCCACATTAGGTGGGATGCTCTCATTTTGACATTCATCTACTCCATACAGAGATGGTGCTGCCTCACAACTGTGTACCAAGTCTGTTAAGTAGATCTTCATAGTATGGCATGTCACTGACGGAAAATGTTGCACTCCAAACTACTAATAACCCAGTAGTCTATGTCTGTCGCACCAGGATTTGATAAAATATCCATTATTTGTTATTATTCTTGTTGCACTCAGATTTTTTCTTTGTTCCCACTGCCCCCACTCTAACGATGGGGTCACCTGACTGCACTCTTCCTCCAATCTGTAGGACAGGTGAGCAGTTACCTTCACAGCTGACGCCAAGGATGCTCTGTAATTTGTCATCAGAGAGTCATGTGAATGCCCGCTGTCCCGCACTCCTTACCTCCTGTAGTCTGACCCCTAGACAGCCTCAGTGTAAGATTCCAAAGTTCAAATGTGAACCCTCATCTCCTAGGTGGCATCGAAATACACTGTTCCAATGCCACTGGGGCAGCCTAAGTAACCACCATTTTGTCTATGATTTCCATATTTTTTAAGGAAGTGTGTGTCACATTTAAGTGGGAGACAAATGGTTGAGAGATATGAGAAAATTCTGGTTAGGATGATCCAAACTAAAGAACAATCTTTCCTCTCACTTTCAATCCGAGAGTAGCCCAGCCAGACAGGAAAACTGAGGTAATTCATGGGTACCGACCGTGAACAACAAGGGGAGGGGGTAGTTTCACAGAGTGATGTGGAGGGTAGAACAAGCCACACAGTCTGCCTTCAGCTTCACAGGCTGATATTACCAGAGTTGCTCTAGGAACGCACGCTTTATTAATTATATTACATGGTTTGTGGAATCTTAAGACACTTGGAGTACTGAGTGAAGGAGGGAGACATTGTCATTCACTGGTGTGATGTCACACTAGTGAATAGAAGTGGGTGACCTGTTTAACACTGTCAACTGTAAATTACAACACTGCACACTTCACAGAATTTAGTGGGTGATAGGGCTGACCATGTCATATAATCACCTTCTGTACCAGCAGCTTGGCCGCCATCACACTGCCTCCTCCACCTTACACATCAACTTAATTTACCTACAAATGCTTAAACCTACAGATCACTCTTTCCATAGACGGCATGACCTTTCCAGGATTCTACTGTACAAAACTATTAAGCCAGCAAAGCAACACTTCCCAACAAAAAAAAAAAAAGAAAAGAAAATGAGATGGTAGCAAATCTATTTTTGTTCTTACCAGAGCCTGGTGAGAAGCTTGCTCTATAGCTGCTACAGAGAGAGAGGTACTGGAGTCTATTTCATCTAATGCAAGCTCTATATTTTCCCAGAGGGACAGATGAGCGATTAGTATCCATTGGACTACAGATCACAGTTATGGTACCAATAAAGGTAAGTCAGTAAAGAATTAGTTTAATCATTTCCTACTTCAGCAGAAGGCAAGGTTTCTTGAAGCTCAGAACTCCGGTACTGCTATCCTACAGCTTACTGCTCAAATGTTGCTGTCAAGGCTTCGTGGACCACTTGTTCTGACCAGTTTCTGGCCCTGTCTCAGCTGCAAAAGTCTAAATAGGCACCCTTTGCTATTTAACTTGTGCCTTTTGTGTGTGTGTGTGGGGGGTGGTATTTTAAATAGTTTATATGCCAACAAATACCTTTCCTAGATGTACAGTTAGTGTCTGATAATATTGTCTTCTGTGGATGATTAAATGCTGAGGAACGTGCGAGGCAAACGGCGTTTAATCCCCACAAAAAGGCGTTATTGCAAGTATACTCCCAACTCACTGAATGTTATTACTATTATACTTTGAAGCTGGTAGTGAGAGCTAAAACTATTGAGGAGTCTGACTTTGTGAACAGATCTGGGGAGTAATACTAATTGCTACAGTCTTTCACAATAAAACAGCCAAGATGGCCAGTCTCTGCAATTCTGTTTTTTTTTTCACTTTCTTTTTGGTCTGAGGGGTGAATAACCTACATGTGATTTTACGTTGATTTTGACTGTGGGGCGTGGCTTTAGGCTGATTTAATCGACTGTGGGTGGAGTTTAGGTGACTAACTCGACTTTGGGGAATTCTTTTGTAGTCTGTGGCAGAATAACTGCTGGCAGTGCTTTATTCTGATTGGCTAAAATTAGATACCTGTCATATAATTTCAGTTAACACCGTAGACAGAAGAAGCTTCTGACATTGTGAAGTGGTGGTATACCAGTCATGCTCTGAAAAGGCCTGTAAAAATACAAAACACTGTTGTCAGTTAAGAACTTTCTCAAACTGCACTTGGGAAATATGACCGAATGTTCATGTAATCTCTGATTATATTTTCCATGTGCTGTCACCTGTTCTATTATGTGTAACATCTTCGACTGTCTAGCTCATGTGACATATATGAGCCAAGGCATTTTTGTTTGTTTTTAATATACACAGGGTGCTTGAGGATCTAGCTGGGTAACAAATAACTTACATTGAGCATACTACACCTACACTTTGACAACCAATATCTTTTATGGGTCTTATCCACCACCCCACTAGTATAACTCATGATCAGCCATGGTGTATGCTTTCTTTTCTTCCTCTCAATCAATTTTATAATTCCTTGTGTCCATTTATCTTTTACTGTGTGAGAGTCGTAGTGTTTCCCGCTGGTGTAGCCTCTGTTTATGGCACACCTGAAAACTTGTGGCCCATTTGATCTCACATGCTGCATCGGTCCGATTTCTACATATGGGGAGAGGATCCTCTTTCCCCTTTCCAAGAACACCTCAGCAGCCTTCTTGCAAGACTGGGACATGCCCAGAGAGCATGCCTTCATCAGGTAAATAAAAGAGAACGGCCAGGGCCAGCTCTTCAGCAGAGTGGTAGCTCGTCCCTTCATGATGCCAGTGACCGGTTCAGGAACAAGCTCAAGTCATCAAGGGGCTGGCTGGGTGAAAAGGCGAGGCGTTCAGTCGACTGCTCTCCTCCTTGGGCAGTGCTCATGTGACCCGCCATGCCACTGCCACCTAGCAAAGGCAGGGTGGCAGTGCAGCTGGGTCAGTGAATTAAAGGAGGGTCGAGCCATAGCTGATATCAACCTGAACTGTGTGTGTATCGAGAAGCATGCCTCGCTCACTGCTCCATGGCCATGGTCTAACCTAAAATGGCCATAGGCTGATCAGATGACATCCTGCCCTCACCCCAGGGCCATCATCAGTCATCCTCTCCTGTCTCCTGGTCTGCTCTTGGACTTCACTTCCACCACACGTGGTAGATACTGGAGGAAGCTGCCAAAAGGAGCTAACAGGCATGCCCCACCTTGGGGACTCAATCAGAGGAGGCAATGTAGCAATGTACTGCGGTTAGCCTGAGGAGTCCCTTCCAGGGTGTCCCGGAGAGGATGCTTGATGGACAGGCATGCAGGCCAAGTAGCCTAACGAGGTCTTAGTAAGAAAGGCCAGGGATTACAAAGAACTGACAAAATAATGATCATGGACAGCTGCAGTAATATAGCAGCACTGTTGGAAGGCAAGGTATAGCGGTGAGTCTATTCTTACTTCTCATGTAATTTATGCAACAAGAAGTGGCCCAGAGGGTATTACAGATGGAATATGGACCAGTTTGCCAATTATATAAACTGATTCTCTGTTCGGACTGGCCTGCTGGCGCAGCGGTAAGGTTACCGCTCGGCCATTGACCGAGTTGGGGGAATGGACTTGAGCGGCTGGAGGTCGCTGGGGAGGAGGATTGAATGCCCAGGGACCACTTCTTCCTCTCCGGGGTGGTGGGTGGGTTGCATGTCCCGCTGCTCTACCGCCACCTGGGTGACTACGGGTGGAGTGCAGCAAGACACCATGTAGGGTGGGAGAATGTCGGCTGGGAGCTGGGCGCTTGCATGTTGTGATGTGCTCTGCCCCTTAGCTTCCCTAGTGTCCCGCCGTCCTGAGAATAGCACCAGAAAAGAGAAAAGCCTGCAACAGACACCGAGACCAGACCGGCTGCCGAGAAAATTCATAACCAGACTCCAGTTGGGGCCTCTGCAGCATACCCAATGTACACTCATGGACTGGAGGGACTACTGGGATCCTCCTTCCACGCCTGGGGAACAGAGGCCGGATGGGGCAGTACTGCTGGGACCCAAAGGAGATACCTGGGGAAGACCTACGAGGCGTGCACAGCCTAGGGATCCCTGAGGATAGGGTTCTGAGCGGTGATTAAGGAGTATAAAGAGATATAAAAAAAAGAAAAAATGGTCTCTGTTCCACGATGGTGCTTGATATGAAGGAACGTATCCCTGTTATTAACCAATAAAGAGACAGAACAGGTTTGTTTTAAATGTCAGCATTAGTGTTAGAGAGAGAGGAGAGTGACGATGACATGATAGACACCTGCAAGTACCTCACTGGGGTGAACAGGATGCAGGAGGGAAGTCACTTTCAAATGAGAAAGAGCACCAGGACCAGGGGCATGCAATGAAGTTGGTGGGATGAATGTAAGAGATGTGAGGAAATATTTCTGTACTGAAAGGCGGCAAAGCCTGAACAGACTGCCGGCAGAACTGATGGAGGCAAAAACAGCAGGGGCTTAAAGCATGCAGGACAGACATGGGGTTATATCAGAAAACAAGCGGGAGGAGGCAGGCTTGCCAAAGACCAGTTAGGGTCTACAGAGACAGATTAGGCAGATAACATCTGGGCAGATTGGTGGCCAGCGGTCCTTTTCTGCCGACAAATTCTGTTTCTATGTTAGTATGCCTGTACTCTGTGGTACTGAGGCTTAGGAGATCATCACGGAATGTAACTGGGTTATCAACCAATCAGATTAAAGTTTCTAAACTGAACAGAATTTGTTGCATACGAGAAAGGCAGTCTGTGCACAGAAGCCATCTAGTAGTAAAACTGTGACTACTAGTTAACAGCAATGCAGCCATCTAGTGGTGACCCATGGAATAGCAAGTATGAAAGTCAACTGAGCTCTCTATCCTCACAGCTAGGGGTCATTTATTTATTCAAATGTTTCACCAGGAAGGAACACTGAGCAATAATTGCTCGTTTCCAGATCGTCCTGGGGGGCGAGAGTGGAGTTACATAAGTATATAGTACATGGGTACAATTGAGGAGACAGTAATGCAATAGTTAAACAGGATACAATGAAAATTTTATATATTAGGCGGATTGCAGTAAGCAAAAACAGGTCATTGTCCTTTAGCGAATGGTTAGGCGTCTGTCTTGGATTTGGGGTCCCATGTGTGACTCTCAGCAACAGCTGGAGGTATGTCTACCCAAGCAAGGGGACACACATATCAATCAGGTTGATATTTTATCTCTCCAGTTCCTTTCCTTAATGCTCCACTGTCCTTTGTGACAACAGATTGATGCCACCAGTGCCAATAAGAACAGTGATTAGAAAAGTGGGACCCCAAAGCACAACTTCCATAGATAGAGCCAGACAGCTGGGTTTTGTTAGAATGGATTTCCAGCTGGCCCAACAGCACAGCGGTAGGGCTACTGCTTGTAATATGGTGATCTGCATTCAGGAATGAGCCAGGGTCACAGGTCAGCCAGGAGGGGAGGACTGAGTGCAGGGAGGAGGGTACTGTCCTCTGCCACGATACTGCCATTTGGGAAACAACAGGTGGTAGCACATCTGGAGGGCTGGCAGGTGGGTAGGGATGTCACAGTATGATGGCACGCACTGCATGCGTACAACATGCTCATCTGCGATATCCTTAAGGCTGGGTAAAAAAAAAAAGAAAACAGTCTCCGCGACTCACCACAATGGACCACGGCACATGCGGGTCCTTGTACCTCTAGTGCAGCGCCTCCTGACAACCGCATTACTCTGGGATAAATTTCCCTACCCCAACCCTGTTTGAGGGAAGCCACGGGCTTCCTGAAGGTTGGTGGCCACAGGTGGGAGCTGCAGAAGGATCAATGAGTACCAAGGGAGCTCCTGAGAGAAACGACTACTGGTGACAGGAAGAAGGCATGAACACAGAATGCAAAAAAAAGTGAGACTTCAACAGGCAGCCCATCTGAGATGTAACATCTCATTCACAGCAAGGAGTCCTGCTTTTACCCAGTTCTACAGGTCAAAGGGACTGTAGCACAGGGAGGTTAAGTGACCTGCTCAAGCTCACACAGTGAATAAGGGGCTGTGGTGGGATCAGAACTTGGGTTGCTGGTCAATGATTTACCGACAAAAAAATTTGCCACTAGTTTTATTCCCTGGGCTTCCATCTTAAATTTGGATGATTTAGGCTCAAGTGTACACATGCACAGAGGGTTCACCCTCCAGAAATTATCCTTTTTGCTTCCTTGACTCTCACAGGTTGACGTGTTATGTATTGACTTAAAGATTACCCCAGCTACTCTCAAATGTTGCATAATGCAAATGTTTATCATAGGGTTAAAATGGATCTACTTTTAAAGTGGTTGTCTTTGTATAATGAAATCCTTTTAAACTATCTAGTAAAGTTGATGTAACTTATGTACGCATCCTGAATATATATTTTTTACTAACGTTCTATATGTGTATGCTGTTTGACAATTATAACTGTGGCTTGCCATCAGCTGTAATAAAAGAACACTGATTAATCGACTGATTGATTAACTGGTTTGTATCCAAAGCCTGTGCTTTAACCACTAGATCACACTTCTGGACCGCCTTAAGTTGTGACCAGGACAATTCAACCCTCCCTCCACCCTATTAAGTCACCTCTTTTTGACAAAGATTCTTGTAAACAGGCACATACAGGGCTAGCTCAGGGCCAGGAAAAGAAGTTTCTTTGAACCATCATTGCCAAATTCAGATTGGGTAGTTTCTTATTTATTTTTGATCCACTCAGAAATGCCATCATTGTTTCATGTCCACCCTTAGTTCAAAAATACTGGTTACTCACCTGTAACAGGAGTTCTAGGAGTTGTATATGTTGTTCATCCACACTTATTGACAGGTTCCTTGCCGCTTTAAATGTTGCTGGAAGGTCTTCAAGCTGGCTCATCCCACCCATCCGGTGGTAAAACCCTCAGCTCTGCCCCATGACACCAGATCTAGCCCGCTGGAAGCCAGGTTGCGCGCAAAGCTGGGGAGGTCGAGGGTTGTGTGGATGAACAACATATACCACTCCTAGAACTCCTGTTACAGGTGAGTAACCTGTATTTTAGGGATGTGGATATGTTGTTCAATCCACACTTATTGGCAGACTCCTAGCAGTTCTCTGGGAGGAGGGAGGCAAGGCACACACCCTACTTAGGGAATAAGGACTGGAGAACCGAGGTCCCAAAACCAGCATCCCAGCGTGACTCTAGGTCAATGTGGTAATGGGAAATAAAGGTGTGTGCTGACTTCCAGGTAGCAGCCCTGCAGATTTCCTGGATAGGGACGTCTAGAAGCAGCCACGGAAGCAGCAGTATGGAGGTAGAATGAGCTCTTATCCCTTTGGGAGGCTCCATGCCCGCCAACCTATAGCAGATATGCAGGAGGTGACCCACCTGTCTATCGTCCGCTTGGCTGCAGGTCTGCCAGGTGAGGCTTCAGCGGAGGTGACAAACAGCTGGCGCACCTCTCCCGAGTTTCAGCCGTCCGCTCCTTATAATAAGAGAGCTCTTCTAGGGTCCAAGTATGGAGCCTATATTCGGCCTCCGAGGTGTGATTGGGGTAGAACACCGCAGAGTCAACACCTGGTTACGGTGAAACTCTGAAACCACCTTTGGAAGGAATTTTGGGTGGGGCACAGGACAACCTAGTCCTTGTGGAAGACCAGATAAGAAACTCGATGGAAAGCACCTGGAGCTCTCCCATCCTTCTGGCTGGACGAATAGCCACCAAGAAGGCGGTCTTCCACGACAGGTGGAGATATCGCACCTGTGCATCGGGTTCGAATGGCTTGCTCATGAGCTTAGCCAATACCAGCAGTAGATCCCATGGAGGTGGAGGTTCTCGCACCGGAGGAGATATGTGATCAAGGCCTTTGAAAAAGCACCGACCACCTTCTCCTTAGCCACCGACTGCTTGCCGCCCGTGCCCGATAAGCAGAGATGGCTGCCAGGTGCACCTTAAGGGTCGTTAACCAAGCTCTAGCTGAGAAAGGAACCACAGGTAGTCTAAAATGCTATTCAAGGAACAGGAAGAATGGTCCAACTCTTTGTCCTGGCACCAAATGGAGAATCTCTTCCATTTGAAGGCATTGCATTTTCTGGTCACCCCTCACGGACGCCTCAACTACGCTTGAGGACCTCAACGGAAGACCCAAGGCCTGGAACTCTAGTCACTCAGGAACCAGGCGTCAGGTGCAGGGATTGAAGGTCCGGTGGAGAACTTCCTCTTGTCGACTGACAGCAGGCCGGGCGGCTGGAAGCCACCTCGGAGCCTGGAGCTGAGGCTGAGGAGATCTGGATACCAGTCTGGCGGGGCCAGTCTGGGGCTACCAGAATCACCTGCGCCTTGTCCTCTTCGCCTTGAGAAGCACCTTGTAGATCAAGGCGAAATGGAGGGAAGGCGAGAAGAGGCCCGGACCACGGCCTCGAGAAGGCATCCCTCTGCAGCGAGCCCTGCTGAGGGGGCAGACATGAAACAGCCTCAGCTTCTCATTCTCCCTGAAGATGAACAGATCCACCTGAGGGGTGCCCCAATGGGAAAACAGATCTGGTACTACCTCTGGCAGGAGAGACCACTCATGAGATGCAGCGCCTATCCAGCTGAGGGCATTGGCCAGACTGTTGGAGGCTCCTGCCACAAGGATGGCTAGGACATCCGCCTCCAGGCTGATCACGAGGGACCAAGTGCGGAAGCCTCCTTGCACAGGGGCAAGGAGTGCGTCCCGCCCTGTCGGCTGAGGTAGTACATGGTCATGGTGTTGTCCGTCTGACCTGGACCACTTGAACCTTGCAAAATGGAGCAAAGATGGCGAGGGCTAGTCGGACCGTCAAGCTTCAGCAGGTTGATGTGGCATTGAGACTCCTGAGGGGACCAGAGGCCGTGGGCTCTGAGCTCCCCAGATGGGCACCCCAACCCATCAGAGAGCGCGGTTGTCAGAGTGACCGCCGCTCGAGGCGGACAAACAGATACCCTCCTGCAGATGAGCTGGAACGAGCCACCACTATAGGCAGTTCCACATCTCCTGGGTCACCGTCACTGGCTGGTCCAGAGGACTGGAGCGCGCCAGACCATTGGCGCCAGCCCCACTGCAGGGGAAGACACAGCGGGCCCAATGGACCACGCTGGTGCAGGCCGCCATGAGGCCCAGAAGGCGAGGAAGTCCCGGTAGGGTGCATTGCCCAACCAGAAATGACTGGGTAAAGGAGGAAAGAAGAAGAAGAAGAATCAGCATTTATATAGCTTTCATACATCCAAAGCACTTTACAAGCAATGCTAGACTGGTAGTGAAGTGACTGAATGTGGGGCGGCCATATCGCACATCATCACCCACACACAGCCTGGATAATTGCATGAACCGTTTATGGGAAGGAAATGTTGGCCAGGACACCGGAATGTTCCCTACTCTTTGGAAGAGTGCCCTGGGTTCTTTACTTCCACCTGGACACCCACCAGGACAACACCAGGATGGGCAGAAGGGACCTCGGTTTAACGTCTCATCCGATGGACGGCACACCCCAGCAGTACAGCATCCCCAATACTGCACTCGGATGGCAGCGATTTAGGTGCAAGTCCAACTCGTGTGGGACGAGAACCCACGACCTTCTGGTCCAGAGGCGGATGTGCTACCAACTCAGCCACGCTGACACGCTGGAACCTGTAGCCTCCATGGGAGACGGCTCGATGGGGGACTGCTCAAATTCCAGAGGCAGACCCTCGCCTACCACTTCCAACACCCAGCAGTCCATGGTGATAGCGGACCAGGTGGAAAGGAAGTGGCGGAGCCGCCTCCACGGGGAACCGGGAGGAGGACGAGGTTGGGGTGACACCTTCAACCCGCCACTGGGCAGGCTTGGAGGAAGGGCCAGGTCAAGGGAGCCACCTGGGCCTTATCCTCCAGGCTTCCTGCTGGAGGAAGCAGCAGGCTCGGCTTTGGGGCACCCGCGTGCCTGCTGGTCCTGATGCTGGTGTTGTTGGGCCAGACATGCCACAAGGGCTGAAGGATGAAAGGGCTTATGCTGCTGCTGGCAGCCTTTGTCCTTCTGGGCAGACATGACCAAGTCCAAGGTGGCACTGGACTTCTCGATCCGTTGGAGACGACCCTCCAACCCAGGCCCAAACAAGTCGGTACCCAGGAAGAGAACGCCTGCCGGCTTGTGCTGGGTATCAGCCATGAAGGTGGAGATCTGCAGCCAAGCTCTGTGGTGTATGGCCACTGCAGCCGCTTCTGACCGGCACATGAATCAGCAATGACCAACAAAGTTTGGAGCTGCTGTTTAGTGACCGCCTTCCTGATCCCACACCTGCTTGACCATCGCCTGAAGGTGAGCCGGAGATGAGGAATCACCTCATCCAGGGAGCCCAAAAGGACGTGTGAAAAGTGTGCCATCAGAACGGCCGCTTAGCCTGACAAAGGCCTCAGGGCGGAAGCAGTGATACCTTCCGCCCTGAGTAATCCAACTTTTGGATTCCTTATCGGGCGGTTTGTCCATATCCCGAGCGCTCCAGAACACTGGAAAACGCTTATCGGTCACTAACCCTTCTGCAGAGGGGTGCTCCGAAGAAACCGAGAGTGAACTGGTAGGGACCGTGATACTGAGCCATCCTGGTCAAGGTGCAGGACAAGATGCTGGCTGCTGCCACAACCCAGGGCTAGGCCAACAATGGCTTTGGCCATAGAAAGGCTTCCGTGAATCCTTCGGTCCAGTATCTCCGGTATGAGATACTTGCCCATTTCTGAACTGGTTCAAGCTGCATCCCAGTAGACTCTGAGATGAGTCAAGCATTCCCAAAACGAGGATGGGCTCCGTCCACTGACTGACCTCCTGCAGACTCCAGGTCAAGCAGCCTGGAGAACAAGGAGTCGCTGCCAGACTCCGAGGAGTCTGCAACAGCCGCCAAGCTGAGCCACCATCCATGTGCCGAGGTCGATCGGGAGTAAGAGTGACCGACAACCTATGGGGCAAGCCTTGACCGACAGAGAATCCTAGGTCGGGCCCCAGTCTTCGTTGTGGAGGTGGAGGTTCCACCATAATGGGTAGAGCAGCGGTTTCGGCCAAACAACCAGCGCGGCGGCTCCTCGACCACGAGGGATTGTTTCGGCCGTTCTGGTGACAGCCACTTAATGGCCGGAGAAGGCGATGGAGTCACTTATTCCCAGACAATAAGAGCTGCTACATTAAATCCTCGTAGCACCCGGCGCAACTTGCGCCGGGCCTATCCTCGAAGAAGGACGATGAGGATGTTGACAACTTTCTATGGTGCCGAGACCGCGACCACCGATGTCAGTGGGACCGCTGGACCTAGAACAGGACCGAGACCTTCGGGATTCGAGGGTGGGTCAGAGAGGGACGGGAAACCCGCCTCCTCGGTACAGGGACCTTAACCGGGACTCCAGCACAGGAGGCACAGGCAAGTCCTCGGTTTCACCAGGGGAACCGTGAAGTAGGGTTGTCGACATCTCCGGTTGACAAACTGTCCGACAGGTGTCTCGGCTGGCTGACCTGACGGGACACCGTGAAGCCAGCGGCCTTAGCTGCAACTCGACTGAAGTCGAAAGTTGACAGTCCGGTGAAGGGATCTCCCGCCCCACGCAACATTGATGGTGGGACTTACATTTTGAGTCCTTCTTCTTGGACCGACTGGAATGTCCCGATGGTCCTTCTCCTTGGTGGAGAGAGACTGACAAAGCTCCTTAAAGAAAGCTGTATAGGAAGAGCCCAAGGAGTGCGGGATAAATGCCATGACTGAGGAGGAAGAAGAAGAAGCGGCTTGGGCCGCTCCTCCTCGAGGGCGATCATCTGCTCCAACTGTTCAGCGGAGCCCACCGACACCACCCAACGGGCCTCCTTTAACTTGACAGGTGGATACCGTTTTCAGGTGCCCAAGAAGTCGAGCAGTGCGGTCCTCCAAGACGAAGCCAAAAAAGGACTTGCACAAGTCGTAAGCCTGCCAATCGTGGCCAAGCCCCAGGCAGTAAACGCCGCGTGGAGTGTGGATCGGTCTGGGACATCTTCTGCCACATGGGCACCGGCGAAGCTGTAGTTTGATCTTATCGCAGCTAGGCGAGGGAAGACAAAGACCAAGTCTTGTAAATTTTAGAATTAGTTTCGGTTAACCAAGAATGTGGATCCAGGCCTAAAATGCAGAGCTAAGGAGGGAACCTGAGCTTGCTGTAAGGAAGATCTAAGGCCATGGGGTGGAGCCGAGGGTTTTACCACCGGTGGGTGAGAGGAGCTAGCTTGAAGACCTTCCGCAACATTTAAAGCAGCAAGGAACCTGCCAATAAGTGTGGATTGAACAACATATCCACGTCCCTAGAACCTGCTCTTACACTAGTCGCTCAAGAGCTTTCTAGGAAACCCCTGCTTCTGAAGGCTTAGAATGGATTTATAATCTATGATTAGGTTTATATCTTGATCTCTTACTCTATCCAATAAGCTGCAGGTTTACAAATCACAGTTACAGACTCTGCGGTCTAGAGGAAGTCAAAGTATGTGTTAGCTGAAGAATGTGAAACCAGTTCTCCTTTGGTTCACTTAGAATGAGCGAAGCACAGCCCATATAAGTAAAACTTGGCTGTGGTCAGAAAGGCTTTCAAAAATAAAAGTGAGTTCATTCCTCTACTAGTACAAATGTCACATCAATAAAATTTGAGGTGAAGCAAGAAAAGCTATTTTGTAAAACAGTTTGTAAAATACACTAGTTTCTTTAGGAATTTGTTTTTGATGCTGGACTGCTTAAACAAAAACAAAAAAACAGAATGTTAATTTCCATTATAGCACCTGTCCATTTTTTAGAAAAGTATTACCTTGCATGTGAAAATAGGAGAATGCTTGGAAAAAAACAACAGTATTTTTCTGAGGTTTTACATCAACATAACGTCTAATTTTTCATAATGCTTTACTCTTCATACTGCAACCTTTTTTTTTTTTTTAGAGAAACTGAACCTTTGTTTCTCTGTTCTTCAATTTCATTAAAACTGATATGTAACATTTATGGAAATCAGGATGTGCAGCTTCCGGACAGACTTTTTAGTCCTAGCTGAACTACCTCCTTGTATCTCTCCAGCTCCTGAACAAATGTCCTCTCGTGGAAGAGAGTCTGCAGGCGCCCTGGGCGTAGTCAGGCACAGCTCTTCAAGGTCGCCCCTGTCTTGATTCACGATTTTCGGTTCTGGTACCCAGGTGTATCAACAATCATTATGGAACAAAGAGAGTGCTGGCTGGATTTCAGTGCCCTAGAATGTATCAAATTAAAAGATTTAGCAGGAGGTCACAGTCCCTTTGACACCCCATTATCCATGCCACTGTGCACTGAAAAGTTATGTGCAGTACTGTGTATATTCTACAGTAACCCCATTATACTGTTCAGCCTTCAAATTACTGTACCTCCAAAGCCAAGTTTTCACAAAAGCACCCAGCCATTTTTGAAAGTTGCAGGAAAGTGCTGTTCTCCCTGTAGGGATGACCAGTTCTCAAACCTGATTTTAAATTCAATTATCAAGTTCTATTGAAGCAACGTGGGGATTTGTTTGCAAGAGAAGGACTGTGTACAGCAGTGATTGTGTTTTTATCCCTCGTGAACAGGTAGAATTAGAATAACCTTGAAATGACTGGTCTCTGGTCTCTAACTCTGAAAGTAAACAGAAGAGTAGGCCTAAACACCTAACCTGTTAATCAAGGAGATGAGGAGTGTAAACAGTTCTGAGTATAATGCAGATGCCATGCCTTCCAAACACCCAATGCTGTTATCTTGGGTCCTGCGAAATGCAAAAGGTAACAAACAGTTAAACACGATCAGACCTCATTCTCATGACTTTGACCCACTGCTGCAGAGGATGACTGATATTTTTCCCGTCATCCTGCAGTGTTGTTCTGGCCATGCTATGTTAAACAAACACACCCTTCACTGAAAATGTACAGTCCATGGTAGGGGCATGTTTAACCCTTCCCATCTCTAATCCTTGCTTAATTACTATCTACAACAGCAACCTGTTATTTTGAGAAGCATAAATCCTGAGTGCAATTATGCATGTCCTGGCCACAGAGTTAATTAACCTTAAAAATCAAGCTCCAGTTATGCAACTTTTTTCAGTACTCACTGTGAGAGACAGGCTGTGTTTTCACAGACGTGGACTCGCGTGCACTGAATTCTAAACTGACCTTTCTGCAAATCACACATGCAGTTGTTTGAAGGGTGCTTTCACCACCAGCACCATGGGAAACTGTTAAGGCCCCAGCAGCCACCAGCACCCAAGGGGAAATGGCTAGGGCCCCAGCAGCCAGTGACACCTGAGGGGAAATGGCCACGGCACCCAGCAGCCACTGGCACTCATGGGGAAACTGTTAGGGCCCCAGCAGCCACCAGCACCAAAGAGAAACTGCCAGTGTCCTAGCAGCCACCAGCAACCAAAAGGAAATGGCTAGGGTCTCAGCATCCACCAGTAACCAAGGGGGAAAGTGTAAGGGTCCCAGCAGCTACCAGCACCCAAGGGAGAAACTGCTCAGCCACAGCAGCCACCAGCACCCAGGGAGGAAACGTTAGGGTCCAGCGCAACTAGCTCCAAGGAAAAAGCAGCAAGGGCTCCAGCTGCGATGAACTGCACTGGAATTTTAGTGCTGAGTAGCAGCCCAATTTCCCAGTATAGAACACTTCTAGTACTGCACTGCAGTATCTATGTTGGTATAACCCCAAGACCCCAGTATGGGGTACCCTAGTACTGCAGTGTCTGCACAGGTTATGGGCCCAAGTCCTCAAATATGTGGCACTCCCTAGTACTGCACTGTAACATCAGCAATGGTTATGAGCCCAAGTCCCCAAAGAGGAGCCCCCCAAGTACTGCACTGTAGTGTCAGCATGGGTTAGAGCACAATTTCCAGTGTGGAACATCCTCTAGTACTGCACTGCAGTGTCAGTGTGGTTATGAGCCCAACCACCCCTAGTACTACACTGTGGTGCCAGTGTTGGTTATAAGCCCAAGTCCCCAGTGTGGAACACCTCCTAGTACTTCACTGTGGTGCCAGTGTTGGCTGTGAGCCACGCCCACAGTGCAGAACACTCCCAGTACTGCACTGTAGTGTCAGCATTGGTTATGAGCCCAAGTCCATAGTATGGAGCACCCTAGTACTGCACTGTGATTTCAGCATTTGTTATGAGCCCAAGTCCACAGTGTGGAACACCTTCTAGTACTTCACTGTGGTGCTACTGTTGGTTGTGAGCCCAAGCCTACAGTGTGGAACACTCCTAGTACTGCACTGTGGTGTCAGCAATGGTTATGAGCCCAAGTCCACAGTGTGAAACACTCCCTGGTACTTCCTGTGGTGCCAGTGGTGGTTATGAGCCCAAGTCCCTAGTAAGGAACACCCACCCTGTACTATACTCCTCTGCAGTGCCAATGTTGGGTAAGAGCCCAATTCCCTAGTATGGAATAACCCTAGTACTGCACAGCAGGATGGCCTGGAATTTGCCACTCCATGCTGCGGACCTGAAGGGGTTGACAGTCTTTTCCCACTGAGTCCCCTGCTTGGTACTGCATTCCTATTAACCAGAGGCCATGTACAGTCCTCTCCCTTTCTACAGACTGCACACATTATTCGTCACCCAGAGCACTAAATTTTCTCATTACATTGTGGAAAACTGACTATGCGGTATCTTGAATTTCAGCCACCATGTGCCGCCTCTATTGACTGTAATTAATTTTAAAGTATTTTAGATATATATGAATACTCTTTATATGTTAAACGATTTATTCTCTGTCTTGCTTATGGATCTTTCTATCAGCTGTACAGCAGCAGTGCTATAATGGATTTGACTTCACAAGTTTTGGGAATCCACTGGAAATTAAGCTTCAGCTCAAAGGCTATGTTATCTCCAGTCTCTAAAAAATCAATAACTTAGTAAACTATTGTAACAACTTTAGTAACTTGATTTTAATTAAAAAATAGATTTTCTCCTCCCTATGGATTAAAAGGAGGTCTGAAGGGCATTCTGTACATACATAAAGACATACTGGTACCAGATTTGCAGTAGTAAGTACTGAGGTAGTTTCATTTGAATATTATCCCCGCCTACCACACAGAAGAGTCCAGGTGTTAAGAAATCATTAGGGGTAAAACTGATTAGTTGCAGCATGATGGCCTGCAGCAATCCCCACCCATTCTCAATCGGCATGCTGAAAGGGCCAGACCTTTTTCCCCAACACTGGCACTCAAGCTGGACACTGGACTTGGCCTGCAAACCGAAAAGCCCATGGTGTAGTTGAAAGGAGGGGGCAACCCATCAGTGGAGGAGGGTAGGTTCAGGGATCCTGAGCACGAGTCTGTTCGGGTCTGGGGACTGTACCCAGCATGGTTTGGTGGAGACCATGTACAGGCTGTGGCAGAGGTGGAGTCCTGAGGTGTTCCAACAGGAGGCAAAAAACTGAATAAAAAATATATATATTTCAGCGATGCAGGATACAGTAATCCTGGATGGGAAAAACAGAAAACATGCACACAAGGCTGGTGGTGCTCATGAAAAATCAGATACCTATGAAGCACAAATTCAGGCCTTTGATAAAGGACAGCAGTCCGAAATGCATCAGGCGGGCAAACAGGGGTGTCTGTGTACACCCATGATGTTTTGTCTCTGTGAATAAAATGACTTTTGAATTCAATTTTTAGAAGCTGTGTGGTGTCCTTCAATACAGGGTGTGTACCTGAATTGTGCTTCACAGAAATTCTGGATATCAGCTACCTAATTAACTACAGTCTTCTAATGCTGGAGACAAAGAGTATTGTTTGCAAAGACTCTCTTGGTCCTAGTCACATCAAGAAGAAGACAATCTGTATTCCATCTGAGCCATCTCCCTGTCCGGATTCATCCGGCCCCTTCCTGAATGACGTGGATCTCTGCATGCCACCTTTAGGCTGGTGTTTAAAGATGGATGAGGAAAGTTCTTCCAGGTTGCAGCCCAACAGATAGGCTGCTTTCTGGGCCCATTCATGTCGGCAAACTGCTTCCTGCCAGCTTCCAACAGAAACACAACAATTACTGCACAAGTAGGCATCAGTACAGCAGATATCATAGCACAAAGTATGTAAGAAACAAGGGTATGAAGAAATGATAAATATTTAGTACAACAATAAATTCAATGTTTAGTGGCAGAGACTGCTTAATGCATTCTGACATGTTACATAACAATAACGACGGATGTGATCAAGGCAAAGTGATCAGAAATGAGATGTGAGATCACAAGGAACAATGTAATGTACAGTGCAAAAAGTTCCTCAAGTATGAGACAAACAGGTCTTCATTTAACACAAGTATGTAATGCTACCATATGGATTGCGGTTTGCCAAATCCACATTCACATCCAAGTTCTGATCTTCCACAACTGGTACAGCAGCTGGATACAGCAGTGCTTTAATGCCCTGCCCTCCCACAATAGTTCAGAGTGCCCCTCCTCCAAAGGCAGGTTCTATTCTGATGCCACTGAGTCGAAGCCCAGTGATGTGTAATATCTGGGAAGGGATGGCACAATGTCCCTCTCACCAAGAACAGAGGAGCCGTTAAGGAGGTTCCATCCCCAAAGCAAGCTGACCCCTTTCTGGCTGCCACTTGTGGGAGCTGCACATAAACTCGAACTTATAAGGACACGTGACTAAAAAACTAAACTGGCACTATGGAGAGACCGCTTTGGGGAGGGGACACCCAAAAAAAAACCAACTTGAAGGAGTACAAGTACTGTTAAGAGAACAAAATCTTGGCAAAGATTGGTAAGGTCAGATCATTTAAGAATGTGGTTCCCTGATACATAAACTTGCCAGGGGAACACACTTCTAGGGAGGTAGTGGGGCTAGTGGCTAGAACACCAGCTTGGAAACTAGAGCTCACATGTTCAAATCCAACCACAGCAAAATTACTCACTGAGTGACCTTGGGCAAGTCACTTAACCTGTCAGTGCTGCAGTGTGCTCAGCTCCAGAAATGGGTAAAAGCAGGACCTCATGGAAACAAGATGTTGCATCGCAGCTGAGATATTCTGGGTAAATAAATTGTAAAATGTCCTAGTAAGGTCAGTGGCTCTGCATGTTGCACTACTCCACTGTGCTGCATTTGAAACGAGCTGGTTAGCATTAAAGTAACTTATAAAATGGCATGAAAAAATCCAGAAATTTTATTGGCTGAGAGACATCACCTGACCATGCATTAAATCCCTATTTTCCTTCCCCCCAAAAAACCTACTTAGAGCCATTTTACTAGTGTAATAATCCCCTCCGGGTGTGCATCATAGGATTTTGATGCACTTCCATAGGCGTAAGGACACTTTGCTTTCGACTGTATGCCTTACCATACCCTGGGCATGCATTAAAATCCTATAATGCACACCCTGTCGTGGGCATACTACTTACTTATTTGCTACAGTTACTCATTCAATGTATGCTAATGTATCTCTGTCATAGCCAAGCACATTAATATGCAATCTTGCAGTGCAGACGATTGTGGAATTTTCCACTTATGTAGATTGCTGCTGCTTCAGTTTACAGCTAGTAAGGCAAGGCAGGCACAGGCTCTGTAAATCTAGGCAGGTATTTGCAAGTGAGTGTGTGTGCATGTGCATGTTCGTGTGGCGCTGTCAAGAGAGCCAGAAAGAACGAAGGGGTGCATCAAAAGGAGGTGACCAGCAGCGCAGGGAAAATAATCCTGCCACTTCAAATGTCCCTGGTCAGGCCCTACTTGAGTACTGCATGCAGTTCTGGGCTCACAATACAAAAAGGATACTGAGGCAGTCAAAAGGTGCAGCACAAGACCAATGATCAGAGGGTATGGGAGACGAAGATATGAGACGAGACTGGAGGCTCTTAATATGTTTTACCTTGGAAAAGGAAGCTAATGGGGACCACAGTCTCCTACATACTCAAGGGTGTTAACAAGAGTAAAAAGAGACATTTGATAGGGTGTCCTCCAGCAATACTTAGAGACATTCCATAAAATCCAGGGTGTTAAACTCAGGGTAATGTTAGGAGGTACTACTCCCATATGGTGGTGAACCTAAAGAACAGCCAACCAGCAGAGACCGTGGAGTAGAGGCCTTCCAACTTAAGCCTAGGAAAATGTCTGCCTGTTATCACTGAATACCCTGGGTAATAAAATGGGCACGGAATCCTTATAAATCAGTATATTTGCTCAACACACCTTACTTAATCCCTGCTTTAGGAAGTGGCAGAACAGGGTTGACCCCAGTGCCTTCCAACCTCAAATTACTGTAAGAAAGCCAGCCCACTGATGCAGCAGCAGTGCTCTCACTGCAACATCAATGACCCAGGTTTGGGAATAAGCCTGGGAAACCGTAAGGCGGAAGGGAAGGATAGCAGCATGTCCCACAGGAAACTTTCTTCTTTGGATAGGCGGATAAATGCTTGTCACTGAACAAGTGCCACGTAGGGGATGCCCAAAAATACGAGCCAGTTGGGGATTACAGTGAGAGGGGAGATACTGTGGTTTTGTGGCATGTACACTCACTGCACAGCGCACTGCACATTTACAGCCAGGTGTCTCAAGGTGAGAGAAGGAAACAAACTCCCAGTCCCGGTCACCACCACGCTCAGGCCACATGCTGCCTGTAAAGCATGAAGTAGCATGCCTGCTACTAAATTCGAAGACCAGAGGGTGGAATGGCCCATTCCCAAAGGCCCTACTGTGGGTAGGTCACCACCACAGGGCTCGTGGGAGGCTCGTCTGGGGTCTGGGATGGCAACAGGGCTGGCTGGTAGCTGAGCAAATTGGGGCTGAAGCTGGGCAGATGGGGGATACTGACAAAAAAAAAATTTGCTGTGTTAAATGTCTTTGTGGGGGATAAAAAATGGAGATAAAAAGTATCAGGCCCAGCCCAGTGACGCTGAGGGTTAAGGCACTGAACATCACACCTCACCCATGCCAATGGCGTGGGTTCAGGAGCACACTCAGGTCCCAGCAGAGGAGGGAAAGTGAGTGTCCAGAGGACTGCTCTCTTTCCTGGCAGGGGAAGGTTTCTGCCGCACCACTCCTACACTGCCACCAAGAGGAGTCTGTGGCAGGGCAGCAGGTGCGCATGCTGGCATACAGCCTGTGGCAGAATACGTGGTGCATGCATGCCTCCACATGCACAGGCACTCACTGCACACCATCAGGTTGAAGGTGAAAAAGATGGAAAAAGCCAGAGGATGACGCCAGGCTCATCATCTTTCTCACACCACCACCCTGGGACTCCTGCAGATCTGGATGTGTGTTCCTGGGAGCGAGGGAGGATGGCCCTCCTCCTGCTTCTGGCCCCACCATGGAGGAATCCATGGGGGAACTATCACAGGTGAGTCCTGGGGAGGTGGCAGTCAGCTGGGGAATGGGCTAGGGCTGACTGGCTGTGGAAAGAAAACATTTGTGAAAAAAAAATAGTGTCAGTATTGTCACTGCTGACAAATCTCCCAGTCATGCCTAGGACCAGGAAGCAGATCACAGGTAGAAATGCAGCTCAATGCCCGGAAGTATAGTATGCAAGGCAGGATACCAAAACAAAATTTGAATTGTGCCTCACAGTCAAATTTACTTACTTAATTTTCAGGGTGAAGTATACTTATGAATGCTGTGAGGAGGAGGGGGCACTTATGCAGTATTGCACATCAAAACACCCAGTATAAAAAAAAAAAGTGTCAGGCTTTGAAAACCAGGACACAAACTGCACAAGTACTATCACACTGTCTACCGATACAATCATCTGACCACCTTCACTTGAAACAAAGCATATCTAGTCGTGGCAGCAGAAAACATATATACTACCACCATCTAGTGGCATGTGATACCAGCCCAAACACATAATTTGGAGCCCTGGTTGACAATTTACACTCAAAGTTAGTACAGAGTGGCTTGCCAAGAACAGCAAACCCATTAAAGCATAATAAGTACAGGTGATAAAATGAAACTATGAATGACAAAAAATGTTAATGTAAACAGAAATAATAAACAAGGTTTACCTTCATCAGCTTCTGCATTGCAATGGGACAGCATGCAACATGCAAATAAAAAGAAATTGTTAAAATAATGGGAAGAAGGATTAACAGCCTAGTCCTACATGTCAAATTAATCAACAAGATTCACAGTCCCACAGGAGCTGTGGATTAAGAGCAGCCAGCACTCAGAGTATCCATCGTAACAGCATGCCGTCATTCAGTTTTTAAACACGCTGTTAATAAACACACCAGGAGGGGCAAACCTGAGCATATGAGGCACTAGATAATGCATAACACTTATGGAGACAGTAACTCAGATGCAAAATTCGATTAAAACATTAAACTCTTCTGTCACGTACACTCCATGATCAATGTAGAACCCATTTACTGTACTATACGAAACATTAGTTTAAAATGGACGGAACCTCAGGGAGAGAGTGTCTCAAGGGGCAACAGGACCCTGACTGTGACCAAGACACTGAAGGGGATGGAGGGGGCCAAAGTAGCAGTCGCCTCTCTCTTCTTTCCTCTCTCGCTTTTAGGTCTCCTGGCAATTAAAACCAGGTATGTATGTAGCTCTGCCCTTATTGCACCATTCTAGATACTTCAACCAGTGACATCATCAGGTGCAGCTGGTCACTGCCCCTGCTGCTGACACTCCTATCTGCACAGCTTACTACTTCAGTGACTGAGAAGCTGCTCCATCTCCATTGGTGTAGCAGTCCATGCAAACAGTGGTATTAGAGTCAGAAGCCAATCTGTCAGTGACAGACTTCAATTATAAAATGGATAGATAAAACAGAGAACTATAACTGGCTCAGACCTGTCACATGACCATGGGTCAGACTAAAATGCAAGAGTCACAGACTTCAGTTTCTTTTATGTATTCTCTTTGTCAAAGATCCATTTTATAAGCCAGAGAAACTGCGCACCCAGACTAAAAGGAAGGAAGGAAACTGTTTAACCAGGAGAGGCACACTAAGCGAGCTTGTTTCCAGGTGTGACCTGGGGCACAAGGAAGTTAAGTGACTTGCTCAGGGTCACACCATATGCAAATAGGTGGTGGTGGGATTCAAACCCTGGTCTCCAGGTTTGCAGCTCACCGCCTTAAACCAATGTGTTAAAAAGCAGCTAACATGGAACAGTATAAATATAATGACCTTTACTGAAAGTGTAAAAGGCCACGAGTTTCAATAATAGTATTATATTTATACTTTTCTGTGTTTGGCTGCTTTTTTTGTCATGGGTACATCCTGTTTCTTTGGTTTATGCAGTTTCTACTGATGACACCACAATGCTTCTTGGTGCACCCTCCCCACTCTTTTGTACAGAAACATCCATTTTATAAATACAATAACACACTCCAGGGAATGCTTTAAGCTACAATCACTGCAATGCAGAATATGGAAAGGATTACCTTTAGTGTACAGAATTCTTTACCAGCATTTACAAACCACTGGACATGCTGGGAAATGTCCAGACTAGAGAAGGAAGAGTCTGAATCGTAGGATAACAGCTTTCTCAGTGGGAGGGATTCTAGGTTGACTGGATCTGACAGTGTTTCTTTTCCTTGCAATCCCAACCTTGCCACCTTTTTGGAAGTTAGATCTCGTTGCACAGAACTAATGAATGCGTATCACAGGACTCATAGACAGACACTATACTCTGTAATCTAGTTTAATTGTAATTTGTTTAGTCTTTTGTGTCATCAAAATGGTTGGGAATTAGTACTAACATCATGTAATGAAACCACTGTGCTGTTTATAACATGGAATGTGGTTGTACTGTTGCTATGCTTGTTGGCTATTACATCAGGCAGATTTCCAATAAAGTAGTATAAAAAAAATTGAAAAATAAGCTGTAATCATTGCAATTCCCAGATGGCTGAAGGCACTCTACCTGTGGCCTCATACTTCACAACGCATCCAGGACATACGGCAATAAAACATAATGCACATCCTGTTGTGTGTTATTGCTTACTCAATTAGGTCACTGGTTAGAGCACGATAATGACACAATGGGGGTGACTACATATACAGCTGGTTTTAAAGAGACTTACCAGTCTCATCCCTGCATCTGATATATAGGTGCCTTATCTCCACAGCATGCTGGTAGTGTGAAGATGGCATGAAACAATCCATTAGGTAAAAAATGCTTAACTTGTAAAAATTAAGTAAACTCGGTACCAAGGAATTCCGGTTATAAGTGGCCTTCAACTTACTAACATGATGACGAGATGCTAGGGAGGCGTGGAGGTGCGCTCCATTATAGTCAATGGGCAGCGCTTTCTGACCAGTTTTTAATATTATAATGACCACTTGGTAATGAAGCGTGGGCACGGTCAACTAACAAGGCCCTTGTTAGTTGACGGTGCCATTCTTACCAAGTGGCCATTATATTAAAACTGATTAGAAAGCTGCCACCCACTGACTATAATAGAGTGTGCCCCTGTGCTCTTCCTAGCATCTTGTCATCCATGTTAGTGAGCGTAAAGGCCAGCGTAAGGCACTTACAACTGGGAAGTCCTTGGGACCCAGTTTACTTAATTTTACGAGTGAAGCAGTTTTTACCTAATGGATTATTTCTGCATATCTGCACACTACCAACATGCCGAGGAGGTAAGGTAACTATATATCAGGTGCAGGGGCAAAATTTATCTTGGTGGATTTCTTTAATGACCAGGGGAAACAAAAACAGAGACAGATGTACAGAATGAGGACGGGGAAGCAAATGTGAAGTGGGAGTGCTGCAATGCTCTCTTTCCACTTTAAAGCAGACTGCATGAATATGGTGAATATTTTAGCCTATACTTTTTATTCTATTTTGATTGCCCATTTTCTACTGATTCTTCTATGATACCCTTCTTTCCACAATTTGAGTCCGCTTTAGTAGTTTTTTCACATCTAAAATAATAAAAGAGCACTCCTTTATTATGGCTTGGAACAGGTTTTCAACAGTATTCTTGGCTGTTTTGTACATCATTTAAAATCACTTTTTCTGTGACTAAAATGAACTAGCATGCGGCAAGCAGTGCTCCTGACCTTATGGAACAGCACGTGTTCAAAACAGCTGAGAACACTGATGAAAACCTGGTCCGAGACATATTAAAAGAGTGCTCATTTTATTATTTCAAATATGCAAAAAGTACTGAAGTAGACTCAAAATGGAGAAAGAAGGGTATCATACAAGTCAGGAGATAATGGTCAGTCTAAAATAGCATCATAAAAAGTACAGGTCAGAATTTTCACCAGATTCATGCACTGCTGCTTTAAAGTGCCAGGAAAACAGTACAACCCTGGGTGGAGGTCAGAATGCGACAAGGCAGAACATTAAGCAGTTCTACTGTATTATACAGGTCAGTGATCAATCACGATTTTCTGTGAGCACCCTCTATAATGAAAGAAAATTATCAGTATTCAGGTTACTTTTGGTGGGTTTGAAAGCTAGAACAATTTCTTCTGACATCACTGAACCACAAGGACAAAGCCTGAGTGGTACTGTGATGTCACTAGAACCCTGAGGTATCCTAGCTCCCCTGTTCTTCACAGTCTGAGATTTTAGTTAGTTTTCATAATATATGATTTGCCCATTTTGCAAACACAAACTATTTAAACACCGGTGGGGTGGGGGTTGGCTGTCAATGCCAAGGAGTACCCAACAGGGCAGCTGTTCAAGGTTCCAGTTAATGAATGGGGAAAAAAGCTGACTGCTCAAAAGGTGTTATCCTGGTCTCCATGTAATCCATTCTTCATGTTTCAAGTCATTCTATCAATCAATCAATCAATCAATCAATCAAAATCTTTATTTATTCAGGCGAACATCATTGAGCATAGCTCATTTACAAAGATGGACCTGAGTGGTCATAACAAAAGGTTACAGATTGTATACAAAAACATGATATTGAATAAGCACAAATACAACCATTTATGAGTGAGATAGATGTACAAATATTTACATATATACAAGGCAAAGACAGTAAACCTAAAACCTAATAAAGGAGAAAACAAACAGTCTAGTAGGGATAAGGCTTGGATAATGGTACATGGGTGGGCATATATGTATGAGGTTTGAGGGGAAAGGACCAGAGGAATGATAGAAGAATAGGGAGGAGCTTTAAAGAGGGGGTGGAGGGAGAGAGGGGTGGGAGGGTGGGGTGTGGGAGGACTAGGCTTGTACAATTGCACGAATCTGGGATTAGGCTGGTATACAGCTTTTGAAGGATGTAAGAGGAATCAGTGTATCCATTTTCAATGACTTTTGGATAGAATTCAGATAAGTGCCAGGGAATAACTGATTGCAGCTCTTCAAACCGGGTGCAGGTGATAGGAATCTTCAGCAGGATCAGTTTGTTGATCCTCAAGGTGTAGGGCCTGGATGTGATCCGTTGAAGCAGTCTGAGATGTAGGAAGGAGTTTGTTTGTCAGAGCTTTGTAGATCCAGATAGCAGCATTTTTTTTTTCTATGTTGCAGGGATGTCCAGCTGACTGCATTGTAGAGAGAGCAATGATGGGTGCTAGAGGAAGGTCAGTAATGAATCTAATAGCTCTATGATACAGGGTGTCTAATTTGTTTAGATGGGAGGGAGCAATGACCATAGAGGAAGTCAGCATAATCAATGAGGGACAGGAATGATGCTAGGGTTAATCTTTGTTTGGAATCTTTGGTCAGGTAGTGTTTGATCCTATAGAATAGACCAAGTCTTTGTCTCAGCTTTTCAGGAGCTCTTCAACGTGGGTAGTATAGTCTAGTTTATTGTCTATCCATACTCCTAGGTATTTGAATTTGTCAACATATTCCAGATTTTCACCAAGGATGGTAGAGAGTTGTGGGAGGGTGAATGGTGGGATAGTGGAAGAACAGTTCTTGGTGGCAAAGAACATAGCTTTGGTTTTCTGGCATTTAGTAATAATTTCTTTTCTAATAGGTTGTGCTGAAGGATGAAGAATTCAGACTGTAGGAGCTCACAGGCTTTTGATGGTGAGGGATTGCTCACATATAGTACAGTGTCATCTGCAAAAGGTGGATATTAGAAAGTGAGAGGTTGGAATCAATATTGTTGATGTAAATGGCAAAAGGATGGGACCCAGGATGGAGCTTGCGGTACACCTCTTAGGAGTGGTTTAGAGGTAGATAGATCACCTTCATTTTTACCAGTTGTAATCTTCCGGAGAGATAGCATCTGAACCATTTAAGAGAGAGTGAGTCGAGGCCTATGGAGTTCAGAGAGGAGATTAGAAGATCATGATCCACAGTGTCAAAGGCTTTGCTTAGATCCAGAAACACAGCACAGGTATTATTCTTTTTGTCTAGGGCAGTCTGCCAGTCATTTGTGACTTTTGCTAGTGCAGAGATGGTGCTATGCATAGATCTGAACCAGATTGAGCTGGGTTTAGGAGATTGTTGGTATCAAGGTAGGCAGTTAACTGAGAGTTTACCAGCTTCTCAAGCATCTTGGATAGTACTGGTAAGATGGAGATGGGCCTATAATTATTGAGGTCCATGGGATCACCTGCCTTAAGTAATGGAAACACTTGAGCTGTTTTCCATATTGAGGATAGAACCAGTGGCAAGTGATAGATTGAAGAGGTGGGTGAGGGGGCGGTTAAGGCATGCAGAGCTACTTTTAGAAAGTAGGGTCCAGGGAGTCTGCACCTGCACTTTTGGTGGTATCTAGCTGGAGTAGAAGGTCTTCTACTTCTTTGAAGAATATTGGTTTGAATGAGAATGTGGAAGCAACCTTTTGACCCTCAGTAGACTGTAGGTTTAGAGATGATCTTAATAGGTTTGCAGGAGGAGTCGAAAGCCAGGCCAGCTGTAGTGAAATGATCGTTAAAGGCATTCAAGATATTTTGCTTGTCGGTGATTTCAATACTATTTAATTGAATTTTGGGTGGTAAGACAGGGGTAGAAGTTTGACCTAGGATGCCCTTTATGGTACCCCAGAACCTGGAAGGGTTGTTATAGGAGGCATCTAGTTCAGCTGTGTAGAAGGCTGCCTTGGCTTTTCTTACTTGTTTTGTGCAGGAGTTTCTGGCTTTTCTGAATTGAAGCCAGTCATTTGGGTCCTTTGTCTTTCTTGCCCTTTTCAGAGTTTGTCTCTGGCAAGAAAGTGTTTTGAGGTCGGCAGAGAACCAGCGACAGGATTTGAGTTTGGTTCTGACACTGGTGAGGGGCATGTGAATTGAGGGCACTTGTGATTATATCATTTAGGATTTGAAGAGCTGTCTCTATTGAGGCTGTGAGATAGAATTCTTGCCAACGTGTGGTGTGGCACAGATCTTGAAGATATCCTGAAATATTAAAGTTCTTTTTGACCTTCGTGGGAGGAATTTTGCAGGATTGGGTGGCTTGATTGTTGATCTAATGGCAGCTATGGGACAGTGGTCACTTATGTCACTGAATAGTACTCCTGCATAGGGATAGTGATGAGGTTTATTTACCAATATAATATCCAGGAGTGTGCTGTTGAGAATATTCTTGAGGTTGATCCTTGTTGGTTCGTTGAATAATTGAGAGAATCCATAGGTGTCACAGAAGGTTACCAGGGTGCAGATGCATTAGTCAGCCAATTCAAGTTCATGTCTCCTAAGATGATGGTGTCTTCAGGGCCCAGATTAAGTATAGATCCTAGGTGGGATAGGAGTTTGAGGCCTGCAGAGGGGCCTATAGCAACCAATCAGTTGAAAGGATGATGTGTTGGGAAGGGTTATTTTAATTGACAAGCATTCGAATTCCTTTGGTTGTGATGTAGAATTGAGGTAGGATGCAGAGATGTTTGCTTTGACATAGATGGCTACCCACCGCCCCTGGATAGACGGTCAGATCTGAAGAGCTGGTAGTTGGGAAGGTTTATTTCACTATCTTTTGTTGCAGATTTGATGCAGATTCTGCATGGTTCTATGTGAAGAACGGATTTCAGAAACCACTAGCAAAATGGCTATCAAATATTATGTCACATTTGTCCCCTTCCAATGGCAACTAGTATCTGGAGTGCACTCCCAGCCCTCACTCCTCCCCATGGTAAAAAGAAAAAAGGAGTACTGTTTGATCACCTGAATATTCCCTGATTATTTTTGTGACACAGCAATCCTTACATAAAAGATGCAAACAGGCCAAGGTTCTTGTTTTCCTGCTGCTGCTCAGTGGCTATACCGCTTGATAACAATGCAATAGTCTAGTTGTTTTTCTATACACCCTAGTGTCTAGCTCGCCACTACTTCCCAAGGAAGAAGGCTCCAAGCTGCCACAACCCTCTGTGTAAACCAGTGAGTGTCTTCTTTTCTCAGTTTAAACAGTTCCCTTTGAAGTTTATAGCGATCCCTTTTATGATTGGGTGAGAATATAACTTCAGGCATTCCCTAAAACACTTGTCCCTGGATGCTTTCTAGACTCATATTAAGTTGCCTCTTATTATTTTTCTCACAAAAAGAAGAGCCTCAGTTCTGCAAGCCTATATTAGTATATGTTAATACCACCGCTGAGACCAGTCTTAAGGTTTTAAGAGTGTTTCACATGCATTCTTAGGGTACAAGAACCAGGAATCAAAGGTGAGCAGTTCTCATACCCTTAGAATGTAAGATCACTCTTACAACTGTAAGAGAAGATATAATTTTTTAACCTTACCCAAACGTGCCCATTTCCAGGACAGTTGCATGTTAGACACCCTTCAGAGAATAAGACCTTGTGGCCATCACGAAACGTGGCCCACAAAATAATGACTGGGAGATGATGGTCCCAGGGTATTCACTGTTCAGGAGGGACAGAGGAACTGATAGAAGGAGAAGTTGCCCTTTGTCAAGGAAGACATAGAGGTGGTAGAAAATGGGTGCATAAGGGGTAGCAGTGGTGAGATTGTTTCAGTATGGGTGCAACTCATGGCAACCTCAGGCAGGAAGGTACACTTGGGTGATATAGGCCTCCAGGACAAGGGAGGAAAGGACACAGAACTCATAGAGGAACTTGAAAGAGGGGTAGCAAAGGGGAAATAGTGGCGTCAAGAGACCTGAACCTGCAAGACATCGATTGGGAGGTCCCAGTGGCCAAGAGCGCCAGGAGTCCAGGAGCCAGGCCTTGCTGGATGCCTTCCAAGACTGTCTACTGGTGCAGCTGGTTAAGAAACCTACCGGGCAGAGAGCAGTCCTTGATGTGGTGCTCACCAACTCAGAGATGGCGGAAGCGGTGGAATAGGGAGCCACTGGGGAACAGCGACTATCTGAATTGGCCCTCGGGCTGGAAGCCACAATCAAGAACTGAAGTCCTTGACTTTAGAAGGGCTGACTTTGACAGATGAGGAACTGGTCAGGAATAAGTCAGTAGGGGTGGAGAACATAGGTGGGGTGGAGGAGAGATGAGGGGTAATTAAGGGGCCATCCTCGAGGCATCTAAGGTGTGCTTAGGAACAGTAACAAAGAAAAAACAGGTTTAAGAGACCACTATGGTTCTCAGCAAGGGCCAGGGAAGCGGTAAGGGCCAAAAAGAAGGCCTCTATAAATACAAGAAAAGCAGGGGAGGTAGAATGGGAGGATTATTTAAGAAAAATAGGAGGCAAAGAGGCGTTAGGAGGCCAAAGCAGACACAGAGCTGCGTGACTGGGAGGGGTCAGGAAAGGAGAAAACAGTTTTGAGATATATTAGTGAAAAGGAAAAATTGTAGGAAATTGTAAGGCTAGTTGAGGGGTAGGGTGATAGAGGAGGATGGGCAAAGGCTGCCATCCTAAATGGCTACTTTTGCTCAGTTTTCACTAAGGAGGACAGTGGGTCCATGCCAGAGTGGCATTAAAGCGGTCACTAAGGGAATCCTGGAAAGAGACAACCATTGTTTACTAGTGAAAGGATTCTGAAAGGGCTGGCTGCCCTTAAGATAGATAAGGCCCTAGGACCAGATGGGTTGCATCTGAGGATACTTAGGGAATCAGCAGTGGAGCTGGCTGAACCACTGGTATGTCTGTTCAACAGCTCACTTAGATCTGGGAAAGTTCAAGGGACTGGACGGTGGCAGATGTCGCATCATTACAAAGGAGGGGATAAGGAGCAACCAGGAACTATAGGCCTGTCATTCTAACCTCTATAGTAGTGAAGCTGATGGAGTCACTGATCAAAGAGGACATCATAGACTAACTAGAGAGCAACAGGCTCCAGGATAGTAAACAGCATAATTTCATGGCAGGAAGATCTTGTCAGACTAACCTGATAGTTTTCTTTGTCTGAGTGACAAAGGAATTAGACAAGGGCCATGCTGTGGATCTCCTCTACTTTACTTCAGCACGGCTTTGACTCAATACCTCACAAACGACTGCTCAAGAAGATGGAAGACTTGGGTGCACATTATCATCTACCATGTACTGCACCACTACTTCATGCCATTTGTCCATGTCCACCTCCCTTTGTTTTGTTTTTTGTGAACTCTATTTATGCTCCAGGGCTTACTTACCCCCAATCTGCCCTGTCTCGCTGACCCTCGATAACCTCCTACTCGGCCTCCGCCTCAGAGGGGATCAGGAGTACGTGACTTACCCCTCAAGGAGGGATCCTCCCAGGGACCTGGATGGGAGGAGAGACTGGCATCACCCTTAAGCCCCTGTCCATCGCTGGGCTTTGTTCGAGCAGAAGTGTGTGGGTCAACTGGGGCACTCACATGGCACGCTTAAGGGGATTTTCTGTTTGTGGCTAGGGAGGACGTGCAATGCCACCAGCATGCCGGGTCACACGATCCGTGAGGGTGACCGCCTCTCCAGGAGTCCTTGTTATGTGGTCCCGGGGTAATGGCTCCCAGTCTCCACTGAGTGTCATCAAAGGGCTGGGAGCCATGAAACCCTCCCGGAGAGGAGAGCTTACCAAGTGGTGGCTCAATCCTGCTCCCCCCCCCGCCGATCCCTGATGGCCTGGGCGTGCTCCCAAACCCTGGTCACGGTGTGGCGCAAGGTGTGGCATCCAGTGCCTCAACCCTCAGTGTCACCGGCCAGCCTCCCTCTGGTTAAGTCACTACACCTACACCTCTTTTAACTGGCCATCACACTATAAGCAAGAAAATGTAAACAGGACAAGACACTTTCCATTTTCTTCAGTGAAATTTTCTGTGGTCCCAAAGTGTGACTAGCTAAGGTGAGGATAGCGTGATTTTTCAGCACTGGCTCTCCGATGATGCAGCAAAAATACTGCATAATACATGAGGTCCACATTTTCAAAGGGTAACACAGGGCTTGTGGCAAATCCAGCATCAAACCATTTTGTTGGCACTAGCTGTGCCAACAACTTGGCGCAAACTTGACCACTATTAGTAAGTCGGGCTTAGGTTATGACACACTTTTCCAGTTTACAGCAGTTTGCTTAAATATTTAAGCACCAGCCCCGTAAAGGGTTACCTGGGACAGTTGCAAGCTAGACCAGGAAAAGCTGGTCTAATTTGGCGGTAGTTGGTGCACTGGATTGAAAATCCTGATCGCTGGCTGGGAGAATGCCATATGTTCGCCACACCTGGGGCTTGTGGCATTCACACCCTTGAAAATCCAGCCCAGGGTCTCTATCTCAGCTAGACTGACTCAGATCACAGAAAAGATTTCACTCTGTGAAACGGGATGTGTCCTGTGGCTTTTGCACATCTCAAAGTTACTGGCATGTACTGAAATACTAATGTCTTTCTGTAATACGCTGAATTACCTTGTCAGGAGAACCTCAAAACTACAGCAATATTTATGTGATGCTGCCCTCTTGTGGGTCATACTTCAGATAGCAGCAAACTAGGCCCAGAATTCAGAGAGAATGTTATTTGTGAAGTTTGCCATGTAACAACTATAGAGTGAGTGCGTGTGTGTGTATATAGATCTATAGAAACATCTGGGCTTCCCAGTAACTTAGCTCAGCTGATGACTGGTGACAGAGGATTATTACCCCACCATTGATACACCATCTGAAATGCATTAGCACTTTCTGTTTTAAGGCCTTTGATTCTTTTGAACACTGGGAGTTTTAAAAGAGCACGTAAGTGAAGTGTATTATAATAAAAGTATTATTGATGCATGATTCCTCTATGATATGATGCATGTAGTGTTGGTAAAACTGAAGGACTGACAGCTATTGAGACTGAAGACTTCAATTTGTCCCCACAGCACAGAACATCTTCCTGGATCTTTCCAAATTTGGATCTCCTTCCTTTTGGCAGATTTCTTTAGCACCAACTGGTATCTGATTACTAAATCCCATAATGATGATACTCCAACAACCTTTTAAAGACATGGGACAGGCGTGCTGCCCTACGGAAAACCAGGATATAGAGTTTCCACCTACTCTGGGTCTCGGAGGATTTAGCAGCTCTGAGTATGGTCCCTGATGCAGCTCGGGCTGCTCACAAAATTTGCAGCCCCCAATGATCTCAGCTACTGGCAATTCTGAAATGCCTTACTAAAACAAGTGGGGTCATGCCTCTCCTCCCAGCATGAGGTCACTGATGGTGTCCCCAAGACTCTTTTCTGGAGCCCATAATGTTCTTGCTTTTCATCAGCAAGCTCCCTTCCATCTGTGGTGATGCCAAAGTGCTGCTATATAAAGACAACACAGTCCTATATAGAACCAGCCCAGACCTGAATGATATCCCAGTTAGACTTAATAAGGACCTCAAAGAACTTAAAGCATGGTTTGTCTCACATTGTCTACTACTCAATGGGAAAAAACTAAGGCCATACTGTCTGGCTCCAGAAAATCTATCCCAGACCAAAGTAAACTTCTACAGATCTCCACCTCCATGGGTACCCAGCTGAAATGGTAAACACAATAAACTATCTTGCTGCCTGGCTTGACCAAAGGCTCACTTTCAAGACTCACACTGATCATATCAACAAACTTCTTTCCCAAAAGCTAGTGCTGCTCTACAGGCTCAAATCCTATCTGACTAAAGCCCATCGGTCTGTAGACAACAGTGTCCTCCTCCTGTGTTAACGTAGAGGCCAGTCCTATCCTATCTGAAAGGGCGAGAGTTTACTAAGCTTAAATCTATGTATCAGAGAACCCACAGGTTTGTGACCAGTGCAGGACCTCTAAAACACCACTGCAATGTCTTTGCTTCCCTTGACTGAACTCCCCTCCCCAAACAGCATCTCTACTACCCTTCCCTCTATTTAACCTACAAGACATTAACAAACTACCTTCCAGTCTCAGAGATATACTGGCCTGGAAACCCTCTAGAAGGCATCTCTGCTCCTTCTCCATTGCCCTTCCTAGAGGTTCCAAGGACTCAAACCACATTTGGTCAATGGTCCTTTTCCACAAAACACCCTTACTCTAGAATGAGCTTCCTGTCCCCATCCAGGAAAGCCATATCTACCACAAGGGTATACTCAAAGAACTCCCAGCTCCTAAGCACAATTTCTCCTGCTTCCACTAAGCCTACCTCTGTCTTTGCTGTGTCTAACTGCATGTGGCTAAAGTGCTTATTTCCTTCTGCTAGCCATGAATAATCCCTTGAACTTCGTTTGTTTTGATGTACTGTGCATTATAATAGTGCATAAATGCACTCGTCCTTATTGAGCTGTATGTAGAATTTTGCTTATATCATTTGCTGATCTTCACTGTTGCACCTACTGTTACTACCACTCTCACTATGTCTTCAGTTGTCATTTAGTTGTACCCGATACTGTACCAATGTGAAAATATGGGCGACTGTGTACATCTCCGCCGGTTGCTGTGCTTTTTCTACAAGTCTGTGTTTTAGGGCTCAGACGTGGTGATGTCGTAATGCCGAAACATAGCTGCACCTGGAAAAATTGATGCATCGTCCCCAAAACACATTCTGAGATAAAATAGCAGCAATTACAAAAATGTATGGCAGCAACTGGAAAATCAAGCACCTGGGGTTTGGGAGCGGAGCTTCACAGAAAGAATCAAACTCATTATTACAAAACTTTATTCACATACCAAAACTTCATTCTTTCTTTCTGTGGGGGTGCTCTGCCCCTAGGCCCGTGCACAGATGAAGCTGTAACTCAAAACTTCATCTGAGTACCGGGGTGTGTGGAGGCGGAGGCGCCCACATAAAGAAAGAATATCACTGATCTAAAAACAGGTTCACTTCGAGTGACAGGAACACAAAAGTAACATGTTTTGTGATATTATTCTTTCTATAGGCGCTCTGCCCCCACATCCCCGAGTGTCTGATATTGACTTAAAGTTGCAGCTTCATCCGTGCACCCAGGGGTGGGGGCACCCCTACAGAAAGCGTGATATCAAAGATTAAAACAGACCCATTTTCATCCTTCTCTATTGCCAACAAAGCAAATCTAAGCATTTTTATCCGTAGCTAGCGGTAGCTCTGATAATCTTTCTTTTTCAAGAAAAGCATCCCGAGCATGTTTCAGCATACCATAATGCACCTATTAGGTGCAACACAGCCTGGGATCTACACAATCGCCAAAATATGTCATAAACTGTATGTAACTTATCCAGGGTCGCTCCTGAAAACGGAACACAAGTCTCAGTGAGCCAACCTGGTTAACAAAATCCAGTAGATAAATAAAAACACTGAGGACTGCAACGGGAAATCTCTTTAAAACTTAATTTTGTTTAATTTGTTTATTTGCTTAATCAGTATTTGGAAAGACCTTTGAGCGTGAGCTTTTTTTACAAAGGTTCCACGACAGGGTGGACAATAAGACAATACATATTCAGTGGTTACAGAGGCCTGATCATTAGGCATTAAAGAGCGATTACGTGACAAATAGGAGAAAAAACTGAGCAGTTGTAATTGAATACTAAACTATTTCTAATTGGTTGCCCTAGGTAGCACATCCCTGAAACCTCCAATCCGTTGATAGACTATGGCAGAGTAACTGCATAGGGTTTAATGCTATCCCAGATGGCGAGAGGCTGGGAGACAGTAAAACAAGGGGACTGGGTTTGAAACCAGGAGCAGCTCCAGAGGGCTTTATCGAGTATGGTGTGTGTGTGTGTGTGTGTGTATGTGTGGTTTGGGAGGGCAGTACCAAGTGCGTTTAAAGAGGACTGATAGTTTACTAAAGCCCTTGGCTAGGCTGGAATGGAGGCAGGGTTCTCTAGGTAGCCCTGCTGGGTGTTACTCATGGGTAGGTCTGTCTATCAAGTGGGGCCTGAGAAGCAGGTGCATTCTGAGTTAGACATTAGGTGCTGTTTGGAGGCCTACTTTGAAATGAGACAGGTTGTTGTTTGTTTGTAATTTCATCGGAGTTCATTTATCCATAGGGGAGCCCGATAGGAGAAAACACGCTGCCCTAGTGAGGTTCGGTGGAATGGTATGGACAGTGCTCCATTCTTCCTCTGTCTGGTGATGTGTGTTGAGAGAGAAGCCTCGAGCAGGTTTCCTATACAGGGTGGAGTTTTTCGAGGTGCCTTCTTTCCCAGGAGGCAAGTTTGGTATTTGATCCTGTCTTTTAGGTTAAGCCAGTTTGTACACTCATAGAGGGCGAAGTATGAGTGTAGTGATCTGCACAAAGGGTGAGGCAGCATGCCTTACTGAGTGCAATTTGGACCCTTTGAGCACTGTATCAGTAGCAGCTCCACAGACCACCAGCCTGTAGTCTATCAGAGAGTATGGAGCTGGAGACTGAGATCGGAGTGCTTCTGGGGTGTGAGGATTTCTTATTCCTATAGAGGACCCGATCTTTGTGTTTACCACTTTGACAAGGAGTCTACATGGTGCTATACATTAAAGAGTCATCAATGGTGACTTCAAGGTACTTGAACAAGTGCACCTGCTCAGTCTGCTCACCAGCCTTGTTGGCGATTACGAGGGCAGCATGCTTGTGTTTGTTGTAGGGGCTGGATTGTAGCATGGCCTTGGTTTCTTGTAATTTAGTAGCAGCTTTTGCCTACTGAACCAGTCCTCAAGTTTATTGAAAGAGTTCTGTAGTTCTGTTTGTAGGGCAGCCTGAGAGGTGCTGCTGCTCAGCAACACGGCATTGTCCGCATACAGAATAAGTTTGGTGTCACAGGCTGTGGGTAGGTCATTTACAAAGAGGCTGAAAAGAAGGGGCCCTAGAATTGATCCTTGAGGGACTCCTAGGAGTACATCTCTGGAGCTGGATAACGTCTGCCCGATTTTGACTCGCTGGCTCCTGTGTGTTAGTCAGTCATTGAACCAATTCAGGTTGGTGCCACACCCAATCTTTGGAGCTGGAGTACTAGTAGAAGGTGGTTGACGGTGTCGAAGGCTTTAGTGAGGTCAATGAAGATAGACCCACCAATCTGCCTTCATCCAACGCCTTGTGCACATAGTCAGTGTATTCCAGCAGTGCCGTGGTGGTACTGTGTTTTTGCCTGAAGCCATGTTGGTTTGGGCAGAGCAGATTGTACTTTTGAGGTATTCTGTGAGTTGACTTGCCGCGATTTTTCCAAAGCTTTGGATAGTGGGAGAGGATAAATATTGGCCTGTAGTTTGACACGCGCCTTGTCACCATTCTTATGCACTGGCGTTACCAGGGCTTGCTTCCATACCTCTGGAAATCGAGCTAGGGGCCAATGATTTATTAAATAGCATTGTTATGGGCATGATAAGAACATCAAGGGTGAGATAGTAACTTCATGTCTAGCCTGTCACTCCCCAATCTGGTTTTGCCTAGACTTTCCTGACCATCGTTAGGGCTTCCTTCACCATCACCTTCTTAATGTAGAAGGCTGGGGGTTAGTTATGAGCAGGTTAGCAACCTTGGTCCTCCACAGGCAGAAGGTAGTCTGGAGGCAGCACTGAGGACAGGTCTGTAAAGGCCTGGTTAAAGCATCAGCAATGGCTAGCAGATCTGAGGAGGATGAGTTATTAATGTTGAGCATCTTAGGGTGCTGCTTTTGATCTTACCAAGGATGTTCTTGATGTTGTCCCAAACCTCTTTCCATCTCCCCATGCGTTGTTAAGCTGGGTCTTATTGAAATTGGCTTTATGCGAGCCTGATAAGTTTGGTGCACTGATTTCTAGCCGTTTGTAGCACTGTAGGTCATGCTTGCTGCCTGAGTTTAAGGCTTTTCCCAGAGGCAGTCCCTCTCCTTTAGGAGGAGAGGAGCTTGCCATCAATCTAGCCGTTAACCTCCTCGAATTTTCCATTTTGTGCATGGTGCATAGATATCACAGATGGAATTGAAACCCTCAATGAAAAACTAAGGGCCTGGTCCAGCATAGGTGCCTTGTTGATGGGGACCAGTTGTAGGCAGACAGGGCCAATTTGAGGGATCCAAGTTTGCCTTTCCGCAGAACCCTGCTGTCGATGAGGCGGGGTGGGCTTTGGCACGTTTAGTGGTCCATATAAAGGAGATTGGGGAGTGGTCACTTAGCACATCCAGGAGAACCCCGAGTTCGGAGAATCGAGTTGGTGAGCTAGCTAAGACCCAGTCAATGAGGGTGCTGGTACCAGCCTTGTAGTTCTGCCTGGTGGGGTGAGTTAACGAGTTGCGTGAGATTGTGGGAGGTGATTAGGTCTCTGGAGGGTGTTGCCTCACATAACCAGTTAATATTAAAATTACCAGTCAAGATGAGTTCTGAGCCCTTTCTGAGTGCACTAAATTCTTCCATAACAAGAGGAAGGCCTTCCTTGGCTTTCCTGGGGGCAGGTAGGTTGTGTGATGGTAAGGGTCTTGCCTTTCAGGCCGACTTGTATTTTCACCACTAGTAGCTCATAATCCTCCACAACTTTGGAGATGGGAGGACAGAGCAACTCAGTGAGTTTCTGGCATGTAGGAGGCAGCCGCCACCTTTCCTGCCTATTCTATCAAGTCAAAATGTTTGGAATCCTTCGATGGCCACCTCACCATCTTTGATCCTACCCGGCGGCCAGGTTTCAGTTAGGCAGAGTATGTCAGGGGCATGGATGGTCATCCAAGGCTGGAGCTGGTCGAATTTGGCAGTTAGGCTGCAGATGTTTAGTGATGCTGTCTTTAGGCCATTCACTGTATTGGCCCCCTGCTCCTCTGGGTTGTTGGTCCAGGGTTTAGGTGAACATTGCCAGAGAGTAGCAGTAGGAGAAAGATAACCTTTCTGGCAGATAGGGTGATGTTTATCTTCCCTCGTGTCTTCCGTCCACCTGCGCTTCAGGTGGGGAGATGTCTATATGCCTGTGTTAAATTAGGGGAAAGCTAACCGTTAAGGTTACGGTTTGGAAGGTTGGCTTGGCGATAACTGTGTATGGGAGGTGCAGGAGGATAAAGAGCCTATCGTTACTGGAAGTGGTAGTGGCCATGTGTATGCTTTTCTTCCAGCTTGCACCAGTGAGGATTCAGAGTGGGAGGTAGGGTCCCGACCGTGATATGGTACCAGCAATGCCAAAAGAGGTAGTGAGGAGTAGTAGTAGGTGGTTGCACCCCATGGTAGTTTGTTTGGTGTTGCTGGCCTGCTTAACTGCTAGCTGGTTTATAGTTGAAAGGGTATATAGTCGAATTAGGGTGAGGTCCTAACAATAGGGCAGGTAGAGCAGTAACTGAGAGGAGTTAGATGGAGTGGTTGGAGAAACGTTGAGAGCAAGTGTGTGATCCTGTGGGTGGGACTGCTTTAAAAGGGGCAGAGAAAGTGGGTCAAGTCAGGTATTGAAGACAGGGAGGCCAATAGCAGGAAAATGTGCAGCAGTGGGTGACCAACCAGCTGCTAGGCTGAGAAAGGCGGGAGTAAGGGTCTATTTAATACTGGTGTGGGGGGAGAATTCAGTCCAGAACACAGCACAGAAAGAGATTTCCCGAGATCAGGAAGCGCCAGGCATTGGAAAATCAGCCAAGAAGCAAAGCTGCCAATCAGTGCCTGGCTCCTCCACTGGGCATCCAGTCAAAACAGCGGCATTCAAAACCACGAGTTTTGGAGGTCCGGTGCATACCTGAATCAGGCGGGTGGTCTGTTAGCTTTGGCCTGCTCAGAGAGAGCCAGGGCCACAGGAGCAGCTTGGGAAACCCACTGTGGAACAAGGAGAACTTACTTCCAAGCCAACTGAAACAATCCATCCAGTTCTAGAATGTGGTGCCGACTCCTTTGTTCTGACCCCTGAAGTAGCTGATACTTGTGGGAAGTCTCTCCTTACTGATTCACCCTCAAACAACTCCCAACCCCTCCATCCTCCACATCTTTCCAAAGACCTCCTTTTGTTTTCTCCAGTCTCTTGGTCTGATGCCCTCAAGGCCCGCTAATCCCGGACTCCTCTACAAAGAAAAGCCCTGATGACCTTGACCCCGCACTGTAATTCCTGACAGCCCCTACTATTGCTGCATCCATCTCCAACATCTTGAACCTCTTCCTCTCCTTCATAGCACCTAAAGGCCTGGAAGATGGCATGCGTCTACATCTGGCTACACAAGAGTGGCGATTCCTCTATTCCAGGTTAACTATAAACCCATCTCTCCTCTCTGCTCTGCCAAGAGTCAGAGTGTTTGTCCACTCCTGTCCGCTACCTTCTCAGCAGATTCCTCATTCTATGGAACTTTCCAATCTGGTTTCTGGCCCAGTCACTTTACAAGCATCTCCTTACTAAGGGTCACTGATGCCAACCTTACTAGGCTAGCTCAGAGTTTCCTTACATTGGCCTTGTTCAATTATCTCCTAAGCTTTTGGCACGTTTACAACCTCTTCCTACTGAACAAGTTGGACTATGCGGGGTTGTCAAGGGGTTACCACCTGCCTCAGTTCTTACCTGTCTAATCATGCTCGATCTGTTCATGTATTCAGGATACAGATGCAAACTGGTATACTGATTCAGGTTAATAAATTGATGGTATTTCTACTGAATGGGTGAAATTTGGTCACGATACCAGGAAAATTCTCTTGTATAAGCTTTTCTGTTCTAATAAAATTCCCTACTCTTTTGTTTACCACTTGTTTTTCCAATGCTCCTGCAGTACCTTCCTTTTGCATCACTTGGCACAATTCTGGAAAGACCCACAGTTTAGGTTAATAGAGTATGACACTTTGGTGTATGGGGTGGTAGATGGGGTAAATTTCAGCCTAGTACTTTAAGAGTGATCCTAGCCTGTATAAAGTTGTGTGTCTGGCAAGCGAGATGCAAGTTTGTCTTGCAGCACCATGACATGCCTCTGACAGGGTTGGTGGAAAAAATTCATACAGAATGTCTTCACATCTATAAAACTGATATGAAAACTTTGCTGAACCCTATTTTACAGACTTTCTCCAACTCAGTGGCGTAAATTCCACCCTGATACAGAACAGGACTAAATCCTATAACTATTTCAACTAGTCATCTGGAGAAGATTTCCCTTTTGTTGACACTCATTTGTAATTTTCGAGTTTCTCATTTGATTTCTCATCTAAATAGTTCCTTTTCGCCTTTCTTTGTTTGTGTAACGAAGAAAAATTACTCTCCTTAGTAATTATATTTCTTCTAATGAAGTCTTGCTGTATTCTGACAATCTGCAGTTAACTCCAGCCTTTGAACTTCCCGGAGAGTATAGGGTTAATTTTCTATGCAGTGCATAGAGCGTTGAGCTCGAGCTCGGCTGAGGTCTCTGTCTGCAGCACTTGAAACCCAACTGTCAGATTCTTACGAGCAACCACTCACTGAATGACTATGTGGAAACTGTAAAATTTTAACTAGCCAACTGGCAACAGAAAGTTTTGATTCCCAAAGGAAGACTCAAGTCAGGAAACCCAAAACTAAACCTATCCAAAAACAAAAGCTTATAATACAAAGCACCCAGATAAAGCGAAGGGTGTGCTTGAAGCACCCCTGGGTGCAACACTACGCCTGCCCACCCACTTCCCAAAAACAGGTTCCGAGAGGGAGGCAGGGAGGTGGTCAGAATACAGCAAGACTCCATTAGAAGACAGTGTTCCCCATTCATTATTTTTGTGCGGTGGACCACCACCCTATATTTTTCACCACCACTCTATATTTTTACCACCACCCTATATTTTCTTGCCACCACCCTACATTTTTATCCATTACTGATTGTTTGTTATAAAATCCTCCAAAACTGTATTTTATTCTCATCCTTTATTGCAGTACTACCCTGTTGTGATACCAGTCCACTATATTTGACTTAAAATCCACTTATGTACATGTACAGTGCATATAGGAGGTCCAGAAAAATAATGCACCTTGGACTCGATCATCACTGCCACCACTCTATATTTTCAGACAGTGGGGAACCCTGGAGAAATATAATTACTAAGGTGAGTAATTTTTTCTTCAAACAACATGAAGTCTTGCTGTATTCTGACAATCTGCAGACTACCAAGCAGTACCTCCATGGAGGAGGGAAAGAACCTACTTTGGGAATAGGCTCTGAAGTACTGCTGTGCCAAACTGAGCATCACTCCTAGCCTGGATATCCAGAGAGTATGGACCATTTTCCAGGTGGCTGTGACAAATTTCTAGCAGAGGGATATCCTGGCAGCAGCCAGGGAAGCAGCTGTGTACCTCTTGTGGAATGAGCCCTCAGGCCCGAGGTGGAATTTTCCCAGTTTCTCATAGCAGAACTGTATACAAGAAACAATCCACCAGGCAACAGTTCTCTTGGTGGCAGGTTTGCCCTTTTCCACTTCCCCATAAGTGAGAAACAACTGGAGGGATTCAAACCTGTGACCCTTGGTACACTCTATGTAGTAGCTAAGGGCTCTTTAACATCTAAACTGTGTAGCCTCCTCTCCCTGAGGAAGAATGATCAGTGAAGAAAACAGGAGAGACACAGACTGATTCAAATGGAAGTCGAAACCACTTTGGGCAAGAACCTCTATTGGTTCTAAGGACCACTTATCTCTATGAAAGGAGATAAAATCAGGTTCCACTGACAGGGCTTGCAATTCACTGATATGTCTGGCAGAGGTAATAGCTACCAAAACACAGTTTTCCAAGTCAAGTACTTAAGCTCTGCTGAGGACATAGGTTCAAAAGGGGTTGCATAAGTTGAGCAATGCAAACATTTAAGTCCCAGGCAGGGGCAGGATCCCTAAAGGGAGGATTGGTATGAAGCAATCCCTTGAAAAATTTACAGAATACAGGGTGAGATGACAGTGAGAAAGGCTTTCCCACTGACAGAAAAGCAGAGACAGCTGACAAGTGCACCTTGACAGTAGCTGGTCTGAGGCCTAGACCATTAAGATGGACCATATAATCCAGAACTGTAGGCAATCAGCAGTGTCTGGAGATATATGCTCTTGGAACACGAAATGCTGAATCTTTTCCATTTAGAGTTATAAGTCTTCTGGTGGCAGGCTTTCAGAGGCTTTGAGAATATCCAGAACCCCTTGGGACAGATGCAAATCTGCATACTCTAACTCTTCAAGAGCCATGCCTTGAGATTGAGAGACTGAAGATTGGAGTACCAGATCCTCCCCTGAGAGGAGGTTAACAGGTTGTAATTCCTGGGAAGAGACAGGGAAGATGGACTGCTAGTGACAGTAAGAAGGGGTAGCAGGGCTGCCTGGCCCAATCTGGAGCAATCAAAATCACTTTGCAGGGTTGTGACCTTACCTTGACCAGAACCTTGAATAGTAGAGGAAAGGGGAAGGCATAGAGAAATTTCCTTCCCAGTTCAACGTCAGAGCATCCAGAGGACTGAGCCCCAGACTGGGAGTCTGCAACAAAACAGAGGAAGTTGGTGATTGTCTGAGGCTGCAAAGAGATCCATCTCTGGAGTGCCCCATCTTGAAAAAATCACTTTCAACACCAGAGGGCCCAGGGACCATTCGTGATAGCCCTGGGAGATCCTGCTCAGTGCATCTGCTAGCACACTGTCCTTCCCTGGAAGGTGGACTGCTATCAGAGGTCTGCAGAGAATAAGCCAGGGACCACAATTTCATGGCTTCCATGCACAAGGCCATGGACCAAGTGCCTCCCTGCTTGTTGATGTACCACATGGTGGTGGTGTCTGTTCTGACCTTAAAAACCTTGCTCGCACTGAATGAGAGAAAGCTTGCAGGGCCAGAAAAACTGCCCTGAGTTCCAGGAGATCCATATGAAGAAGGGATTCCAGAGGGACCACAGTCCCTGGGCTGTGAGAGCCCCAGATGGGCTCCCCACCCCAGAAGGAAGCATCCATGGTAAGGACCACCGAATGAGACTGGAGCGACAATGGGACCCTGCCTTAAATTGTCCTGATCCTGCCACCACTGAAGAGCTTGGATCAGTGTCCGAGTCACTAGAATCAGTTTGGTAAGAGGATCCTTCCTTTGGGACCAAAGGCCCTCAGATGGAACTGAATGTTCCTCATCTGGAATCTTGCCCGCTGGACCACTGCTGTTAGAAGCTGCTATGTGGCTCAGGAGCTGAAGCAAGTGCCTTGCTGGTCGGGACACCCTGAAGGCTGAAGGAAGAGGCCAGCTCTATAAGATCTCTTGCCCTTTCCAGGGAAGAAAGGCTCTTGCTTTGACAGTATCTAGTTCTGCCCCTATAAAGGTAGAAGTTGCGCCAGTTCGAGAACTGACTTGGGAAGGTTGAGAAGAAATCTCAGGAAGTGAGCACTTGCTGAGTCACTTGCAGGTCTGACTTGATTTGGTCTGGAGACTGACCCACTATGAGCCAGTCGTCCAGATACGGAAAATGGAAATCTTTTGCCTTCTTGAAAGGCAACTACTACTTTCAGGCATTTTGTGAAAACCCTTGGAGCTGATGTTAGAACCGAAGGTCACTGCTTTGAACTGATAATGGCCTGAGGGCAACTTGAACCTGAGGTACTTTCTGTGGGAGCACCTGATGGGGATGTGAAAGTAGGCATCTTTGAGGTCCAGGGAGGCTAGCCAGTCCCTGACCTTAGGAGGAAGAATTATTTCCAGAGTCACCATCTTGAACCTTGGTTTTAAAAGATGTTTGTTCAGGTATCTTAGAACTAGGAAGTGGCCACTCCCCTGTCTTTTTGGGGTAAGGAAGTACCTGGAGTACAGACCTTTGCCCTGGTGTAGGTAGGAACTCTCTCTCTATGGCTCTTAAGGCCAGAAGAGATGAAACCTCTGTCTCTAGGGCAAGGGTTTCGGAGAACTTGCAGGTGGAAAGGATCTGGCCTCATCTTCGGACATTTTTTGAAGCTGAGAACCAGTCCCTGACTTACTACTTCCAGGACCCACTTGTCTGAAGTAACAGACATCCAGTCCTGGACAAAGTAAGCCAGCCTGCCCCTACAGGGATGGGAGAGTCGACCCAGGCAGACCCATCAGGGTGTCTGCTTGGCAGGGCCTTAGGCTGAGGAGTGGATGCAGCCCTGCTCATTCCCCTTCTGCCTCTCCTCTGAAGAACCCCACTCTGTGAAAGGGAGAAGAGACCTGTGCTTGGTAGAAGGCCTATGAAAAGGCCTGCCCTGCCCCTAGATTGCTGCCTTTGAGGAGTTGCCTGCCTCTCCTTGGCCTGTGCACTCCTATAAGTGGTCCTACTGTATATTCCTCCATCGTTTTCATGTAAGTCTCTGTCTGCTCCCCAAACAGAGAATTACCTTCCATAGGAAATCCATGGCCTTAGCCTGGGTGTCCTATGAGAGGCTAGTACATCTGAGTCAAGCCATTCTCTGAAGAGCCACAGATGTAGCCATAGCTCTAGAGAACACATCACTGGAGTCCACAGCAGCATGAAATTGTACCTTAGATGCCTCAATCCCATCAGCAGCCACCTTCTCAAGCTCCTTGGCCAGCTGGGAGAGGCCTGTTTAGCAGTGCCAGTACAGTGTCCCACCTGGACTTCTGGTACCTGGCTACACAGGCCATATAATTAGCCTGCCTGAGTCCCAAAGAGGATGCCATGTACCATTTCTTTGCCAAGGCATCCATCCTCCTGGAGTCTTTATCTGGGGTGTGAAGCCAAGGGAACATTAGCCCTGTCACAGTCTGCAGCCTGCATGACCCCAACATGGCTGCACTGTTGATAGAAAAACTCTGTGTCTGAGCCTGATAAGGTATACCTCTTGTCCATTCGTTTATCAACAGGTGGTACAGAATTTGGAGGCTTTAAAACTTTTGTGTCTGTTTCCCAAAAGATTTGTGTAGGAGAATAGACAGCCTCCTGTACTCTGAGATGTCCATCATTTCAACAAAATCAGGCTCTCTTGATCATCTGTAGCCTCCTCCATAGGAAGCTGGAGGGTTTCAGCCACTTTCTGTAGAACAGATAGTGGGAGGGACTCAGAGAGCCTAGGAGGGAAACACCAGAAGGTCCGCCTGGGGAGATATCCGGTTCAATGGGCACATCCAGACTTTCTGCTCCATCATACTCATCATCTTGCTCATCATCTTGCTCATAATCCCTCCTCCTCAAATTCTGGTTCATATAAATCTTCAGGGCATAATCCTGACCCAGAGGAACCGACCAAACCGAACCCCAGCTAGCGGGCCGGACCGGAAGGAACACGGCGGCGATTCAAATCGAATCGCTCGGGCAATCTCATCAGCGGTCCGGAACATGAAACTCGGATCCGAACCGGCTGATTTTTCTTTATGTTTCCTCTTTGTAGGAACCAATCCCTCAGGATCAGCTCTCCTCTTGCCAAGAAGCATCGCACTGGTCAGAGGGCACTCCTTCTGGTTCGGGTCGAACCGAACCGGGCTGGTCTTCCCGGTCAGTGGACCCTTAGCTCCTTTTCCTTAAGTCTACCTAATCTTTTTCCAGGGTAGATTAAGGAAGATTTTTTACATATTTGGCAGTCTGTATCGAGGTGGTCAAACCCCAGACAATAAACAGGTGGTGTGGGATCGGCCTTAGCAAAGACCTCCCACACTCACTGCAGTGTTGAAACCAGTGGGCCCATTTTTTTTTCTTGGGTTTCTCAGACATGGCCAACCTAACCAAATTTACCCTTTTTTGGCAACCACCAGGCAAGACTCCCTTATCGGTTTCCTAACCGTATTGCGGTATTGGAAAAAAGCGTTAAAACACGTTTTTTAAACCGATATGAGGCGGTAACTCCACACTAAAGGAAAACACAGAATTCAAATATGTTGGATCGGTTCAGCCGAACCGATCGAGAAAAGTTCTTTACAATTTCCACAAATAACCCAGAACTACTACCTAAAGTACTTACTGTACTGCAGACAGAGCCCTGAACCGTAATACTATGGAAGGTAAGCGGAAAAACCGACACTTTAACCGACTTTGAGACGAGCAGAAGGAGAAATCTCGGAGCAACTGTTCAGTGAGGCGGGTAAAAATCTGGCGGTTGGGTTTCAAAGTGCTGCAGACAGAGACCTCAAACAAACTCGAGCTCAACGTTCTATGCACTGCCTAGAAAATTAACCCTCTACACTCTGGGGCAGTTCAGAGGCTGGAGCTAACTGCAGATTGTCAGAATATAGCAAGACTTCATGTTGTTTGAATATGAGTTTATTTTGTTTTAATAAAATTCCTCTCATCTTTCAAGAAATGCCATGGGATCGTTAATGTTCACCTGAACAACCACCAGAACAAGTAGAGGACCTAGGTTTAATGTCTAATCCAAAGATAGCACCTCAGGAGTCCAGCATCCCCATATGCTGCACTACAGTGTTAGTATTCAGATTTTACCGTTTCCTGTGTGGGACTAGAACCCACAACCTTCCGATCTTCCAGTACTGCTGCTTTATTTAGAGGTTGGTTCAGACTCTGCATAGCTCTGCCAGCAGTCATTCCTCAGCCCCAGTTGGCAACAGACCCCATGCCTGATCTGGGATGGTTCCATGTCAAAACAACGCAGGACAATGAGGGATTTATAAACAGCAACAATCATAAGGACTTGAAAACAGTGACAATCATAACAGTGCACTGCAGCACAGCACTGAACAACAATGGTGAAAACCCCATTAGAAGTCATTGCGAGGGCTGTGCTCCACCCCGAACCACCTAACTAAAAATAACCATCTCCAAGCCACAAAAAGTACAACACAAGAGCAATACACCCTTGACAGCTTAAACCTAACATGCGCTGTAAATACCATATCGCTCAAATGACAAGTGCTGCATTTTCCTTGCTGTTTTCAGTCGCTATATTTAAGTCACTATTTTGACAGGACACCATCTGGGATCATCACTTTTGGTGGTCAGTCTTTATCAACTGTTATGAAACAGTTCTCTGCCCGTAATTTTTCATGATGTACATAAAGGATCCACTGATTTAATTATGTACTCTCTGTACTGAATCTGAACACATTTATTGTTCTGTGCAGGAATTAGTAGGTTAGCTAGGCTGTCTTGTATTTTAGAGCGTTCTGGGAGCAAAGGTGACAAAACAGACTGGCTAAGTGGCACAGAGGTGGCACATTCCACTGCCACCCTTGAGACTGTGATGCAACTGCAAGCCAAGGAATCCCACAATGGGGTCGGTGGGATGGGGAGGGCTGGGGGAGTTGAGCATGTCACAGGTGAAGCACTCAGCTCTCAAGTAGTGAGATGGGAGTATTACAGCATCCCGAAATGCTGAAGTCAGATACCAGGGCCGAAATTATATCCCAAGAGTCAGGAACTGCCTGCAGCAGAGCTGTCAATGAAAAAATATGGGGGTAGGGCAAAGCCTCAAACACAGAATAAAACCTCTACCGCGGCAATTCCCGACTGTTGGGATATAATTTTCGGCTCCTGGATGTCGGGCTTCAGCATTTCGGTATGCCGTAGTATATCCAGTGAGATATATAGGCCATCTTGGCATTCGCTCACCCACAGGTGGTCGATCTAGCAGTGGCACTCCATCCGCACTCCTTGTCACAAAAGGCTATAGTCAGCACAGTAACACCAAGCGGGTGAGGGAGTTAAACAAACAAAATGTCACGAAAAGCCAGCATTAGAATATTCTCTTTTCCAAAGCAGCTATTTTTTTTTTTTTTTAATTCTGCCCCCCCCCCACCTCCCATAATTTACCTCAGAGTTGAGTTCATATTGGTATTGGCTACACCTTCATCTAGATCGGTAGGACAGGAGAGCAGTTGCTTTCACAGTCAAAGCTACCACTCCATGGTTGGTCTGGGGCAAATGCCAGGTGACCCAGACCCACCCACACCTGTAGCACAGAGACTCACCTGTGTGGTACACCTGACCCCCTTCAAAGTAAGGGATTCTGGGGCACACACAAAACAACTTTATGTATCCTTTCCTTAATGACATTCTTCCAACCTAACCCTCTTCCTGTGTTATTATTCCTGAAAATCTCCATTGAAATAGAGATATCATTTCTCTAACCGCTCTAATAAAACCTTTGCCAGTAAAATAAAAGCTGAAGAATGAGCCTTGACTCGATTTCTCCGCACAAGGGAGGACAATCCGTCAAAAAATGTTTTCTTATCATTCAAATTCATAGGGTTATGATTTCATTTTAAAATAACTTGGGGAGCAACAAATATCTTAACTCACTATTCTACTTATCAAATAAAATATGATATTAGCATTTACTCCAACGCGAACAGTCTTATTTCCCTTTTTGTCCCAACTGTATTTAAGTTTCAAATCTTATTGAGATCACAGCTAACCAATGAGATTCAGTGGCCCTCGTGCTGTCTCTTGCCAACAGGACTCCATATCACATGGCAACGGAAGACTGCTGTCTGTCTGTGGTCAAACACTGACTCAGCTCTGAAGCAGCACACAAAACAAAATGTGTAGTGTGTCACTTCTTTGCAGCTGAGGTCAAGGAACATCCACAGTTTTTACTGCCCACACTATCCAAAGGCTTCTCGATACACAGAAGATTCTAGTCTCCAGTTCTGCAAGCCATTATTGTCCAACTGTGCTACTGTTTATAAGGAACAGAAAAAATTCCCATCCTATTTCAGCCTCCACTCTTGCCAACTCTGACTGCTGAGGATTGCCTAAAGGACAAAACACATATTAAAAGAAATATTTTTATTTACCGTCTGAATGTTTTCATTTTCTGAGTTGATTTCATAAGCGGAGCCATAGCCAGCAGCATCACAGCATGTAGTTACTGTCATAGAAATAACTACTTGCTAAAACAGCTCAAATATGTTTAGGGCTCTGTCAGTAGTGGAAGTTATGTAACGCACCCTCTACACAACAGTTTCCATTCTCTCAAGGGATACACATCAGTTCACATGTCAGACCCTTATTAACTGCTCCTTTCTTAAGCGATATGTGGCCAATACCCACTCTAACAGTTCCCTTTTAGAGGAATTCAGTCGGACTTAAAGACTAAAGGAACATTTATAGAGGAATATGTCTCAGAGTTACTGCTGTCATAATGCTGAGCGGCATTACTGTCTGGAGTTGGGGTATTGCAAGGAAAAAAAAACTTTGAATGGTGCAACTCAGAACGTAGAACTGTTTCTTTTCTTTCTACTGTTCAACAGATTTAACTTTAGTGGTTGCAAATCTATAATAAAAGGGGCCTGCTGTAGCCAAGCCTCAGCAGCAGCAATATATGTAGGGATGTATGTATTTATTTATTTTGGAGTCTGTTAACTGGGTTGGCTCACTGAGATTTGCGTCCCTTTTTCAGGAGCGACCCAGGATAAGTTACATACAGGATAAGACTTGTCCTCACATTGGTACAAAGTAACAACACGGAGGATATTGTGACACTGGCAGTTACAACAGGAATACCAGTGAGAAACACTAGAATTACATAGCAAGTTCTAAACACAAATCAATGCGTCAAAATGTAATGTGCAGTATTACAGCACATAGTACATAAAGTCAAGTTCAAGGACTACAAGCAAGGTCGACAGAGAGAAAATAAACACCTTAGCCACTAACTGGCATAGGTGTGTAAAAGCTAGCTCTGCGGAAACAGGAGTTTAGTTTTGGGATTGGCACCCTTTCAGTAGTCCCTGAAGGCTTGGTGGCCATAACTTTACTGGATAGGGACAGGGAGTTCGTTCTAGAGCAAGGAACCCATGTGTGAAAAGGACCGTATACTAAATGTTGTTTGCAATAACACCTTTCAGGATAAGTGGCTTTTCACCTTTACAAAGTAAGCATTACATACAAATATATATATATATATATATATATATATATACACACACACAAATAAAAATACACAGATATGACTTGTGTACCATTCAAAAGCCCATCATCTATTTCCTGTATATCATGCCAATTAAAGTCACATACCACGGTCATTAAAGTGAAATATTTGCTCTCAATTTCCTTTAATTTCTAATTATGCCATTTCTCTGGTACAGCGATACTGTACCCAGATCTGCAGAATATGAAACCTTACATGCTACTGCTTTTCTTATGCCCTCCTTGGCCTTGTTCCAACTGTCCCTTCCCATTGCTCCCTGTACTCCCCGGCCAGTGGGGGATGCTGCTACAAAAGGTAAAGCCATCAAACAATGCACAGCAATGAGTACCAATGCCCATAGTCTGGGTAACAAGCTTCCTGAATTAGTGGCCTTGAAGGAGGAGGAACATCTGGATATCGTGGCAGTCACAGAAACATGGTACACAGAGCCATGATTGGGACGTAAACATACCAGGATACACTGTCTACAGGAGGGACAGGGAGGGTAAAGAGGAGGAGAAGTAGCTCTCTACATAAGGGAAGGAATCAAAGCAACAGAACAAAAGGGTAAACAGGGAGGAGAAGAAGCACTGTGGGTCAATTTGGAGACAGGCAATGGCACCACAATCCACACAGGGGTTGTATACAGACCCCCTCTCAGGGAGGAAATGGACAAGGAAATGATGGAAAGTAGTAGATCAGGGAGGGACTGTGGACATGGCCTACCTAGACTTTAGCAAGGCATTTGCCACAGTCCCACACAAAAGATTAATATACAAGTTAGCCAGCCTGGGGAGTGGGTCCCAAGATGATAGCCTGGGTAAAAGGTGGCTGGAGAATAGGACACAGAGGGTAATAGTAAATGGAGTCCACTCTGAAGAAGGGGGTTACTAGTGGGGTACCCGCGGGGATTTCAGTATTAGGACGGTCCTCTTCAATGTCTTTATAAGCGACATTGCAGAGGGACTGGAAGGAAAAGTATGTCTCTCTGCAGATGACACAAGATCTGCAACAGAGTTGATGCACAAGGTGGGGTGGAAAGGATGAGAAGGGACTTGGCAAGGTTAGAGGAATGATCAAATGTATGGCAGCTTAGATTCAATGCTAGAAGTGCAAGGTAATGCACCTGGGAAACAAAAACCAGGGAAGAGTACACAACCGGGGGTGGGGGGCAGATACTAACAACAACAAAAATGGAAAGGGACCTGGGGTAATCATATCAGATGACCTAAAGGTGGGCAAGCAATGTGAGAGGTCAGTAAGGAGGGCTGGGGGATACTGGGATGCATAGGGAGGAATCACCAGTAGAAAACAGGAAGTTGTTATTCCTCTGTACAGACAGCTGGTGAGACCCCATCTGGAGCACTGCGTGCAGTTCTGGAGACCAACCTCCACTAAGACAGACAGAATGGAAGCTGTCCAGAAGAGTGCAACTAAAATGGTGCAGGGTCTGCACGGAAGACATATGAAGAGACTAAGGAGCTTAATATGTAGCCTCAAAGAAAGGAGAGAGGGGGACATGATAGAAACTTTCAAGTACCTCAAGGAATCAACAAAGTCCAAGAGGGTAGCATCTTTCAGAAAAGAGGTGTGCAAGAACAAGGGGCACAATTTGAAGATGGGCGGCTCAGAGGTAATGTAAGAAGTATTTTTTTCATAGAGGGTTGTGGATGCATGGAATGGCCTTCCGTAGGAGGTTGTGGAGTCAAAAACAGTGGTGGAATTCAAGCATGCATGGGACAGTCATAAGACAATTCTAGGGGTGGGGGTAGGAAGAAGTAGGCTGCTGGTTAACTAGGGATCTGCAGCTTATCCATTAGGTAGGAAATGGGCAGACTGGGTGGGCCAAGCGGTCCTTATCTGCCATCAAATTCTATGTTTCTATATAACTATCAACCCCACGAATACTTATATTCAAACCTTCTCCAGCTGACTACTATCCCTTGTGACCCACTCCACTACTATTATATAGGTCCTGGATCTATATGGTTGCCTATGCCCTGAAAAACATCCCCTGTACACTGGTGCCTTTTGTCCTTTCCTCGCCACAAACTCTGGTTATCTCCTACTACTGGCCCTACTGCTCTCAGGAGATGTTCATTCCAACCCTGGACTGGTTAATAAGATACCTAGTCCCTTGCCAATACCAAAGGTCTTATTGTGGTGCATCATAATATCAGGAGCCTAGTACACAACTTTGCTGAGCTGGAATCCTGGACTGCTCTCCACAAGCCTGATATCATCTGCCTTACTGAAACCTGGCTCAAACCATCCACCCTGGATTCTCTTTGTTCCCTTCCATCATACAATCTACTGAGACTTGATAGGCTTGGTCCCAAGGGGGTGGCACTGTAATTTATTTAAAGACCACCTCCACCTCTCTGCTATCCGCTTGTCTCCCTCACCCACTGTGAAAGCTACATGTCCTTCTCACTCTTAGCTTCAAAAACTTCATATAGTGTCTACAACCCCTTCCAGTGGTCTAAATGGACTTGATGAGCTGCTTAATCAGACCTCTCTTCTCTCAGGAAGAAATGAGGTCCTTATCCTGGTGACCTCAATTTAAATTGGCTAGGTAACTCCAAACCACAATTCTGACTAGGCTTCAAAGTCTCAACACACCAGATGATCAACGACCCCACTAGAACTGCCTAGCGATCCAAATCTAGCACTCCGCTGGACTGGGTTATGACCAGCCAACAAGAAAACATCATTGCCTCTGGCATCTTAGCTGACGCCATCACCAATCATTCCCCCACTTTCTGTGTATGGGAGTAACGTTAGACCTCCCAGTCGAAGCCTCGCTTCATTACATTCAAACTATGCACACTTTGACCCTCAGTCTTTCCTACTGGATATTGCTACTATTAATTGGGCCCTACTTTTAGATCCAGTGATGTACAGTCTGCTCTGAACCTCTTCCTGACTCACTTCCTTCGCGTCCAGGAAAAATACTGTCCTCTAGTAACCCTGCGGGTAAAAACAGACCTACCCAATGGCTGAAATCAGACCTTCTCCACAAACTATGCCAGAGATACAAAAGCTGGCTCCATTACAAAAGCTCAGGTCAAACTGCTGACTTTCATTCCTATAGAGCCCTCCGAACTTCCTGTAGAGGAAATCAGAAAGGCCAAGCGTGCCTACTGCAGGATCTATTAAATAAATCCTATGGGATTCCAAAAATTTTGGTCTCTTATAAAATGTTTCCTTGGCTCAATTCAAGCCCCCACCCCTAATGACATGTCTCTAAATGGCATCCACTGTAATAATCCCAGAACCATTGCAAACTTTTATAACACTCAATTTTCTGACCTCACAACTACACCTCTTCCTTCTCTGCTCAACCAAACTCTACCATCCTACCTGATATACCTGGGCCAAATTTCCACTTCAAGTCGGTCTCTATCTGTGAAGTACTAAAACTGCTAAACAACATCTCGAGTTTGCTGTGGTTGGGTCAGACAGTCTAGAACCTAAGCTCCTAAAACTCGCGTTCCTTACATAGCTAGCCTCTAGCCAGATTTTACCCTCTCCCTATGCATAGCCATGTTCCGGACATCTGCAAGATAGCTAGGATCACCCGGTTTTCAAAATTGTGATCATAAAATCCATCTAATTATAGGCCCATAGCTATCTTGCCCGTACTCAGCAAAATTCTTGAGAAACTTGTAGCCAAGCAAACCATTGACCTTTTACAGAAAATGATCTTCTTCTTACCACTGCACAGCATGGTTTTTGAAAGGTCATAGTACCACCACTGCCTTGCTCAATTTCCGTCTTGATACCCTTGAGGCCATGGATATAGGTTTTCTTACAGGGGCAATTTTTATTGACATGACCAAAGCGTTTGATCTCGTCAACCACCCCATCCTCTTAGAGACTCTAAGATCTCTTGATTTCTCACCAAATGTCATTCGATGTTTGATAGCTACTTATCAGATAGGTCTCAACTAGTTAAATACAACCCCACTCTATCGGACTTAGCGACTGTAAACATTGGCGTTCATGAGATCTATCCTTGGCCCTTGCTTTTCTTTATATTTACCAACAATATCACCTCAAACCTCCATCAGACTGCCTCCTTGCTATATGCTGATGATATTGTTCTGTATGCTAGTGCTAAAAACATTGTTGACATCAACCAGTGACTCTCCCAGGACTTTCAAAAATTCAACAGTGGCTTTTCAGCAATAAACTTGTCTTAAATGTCTCTAAAACCAAAGCCATGCTATTTGGCTCCAGTAATAAACTTAAGCATGCTCAGCCCTGTTTCAATGTCGCCACTGCTGATGGCTCATCTGTTGGTGTGGTTCACGCTTTCAAACATCTAGGTATCACCCTTGATCTGTCTTTCAATTTTGATCTTTATATTCAAGAGACCTGCAAAATGGTAAATAGGAAACTTGGTATTGCCTATCATACTAGCTATGTGCTCACCCCTCTGCCAAGCTTGTCACAACGTGGCATACTCCTCCGTCGCTCACTTACGGGGTCACAACTTATACCTATAATTTTGACGGCAGATAAGGACCGCTTGGCCCACCCAGTCTGCCCATTTCCCTACCTATATTGATAAGCTGCAGATCCTAGTTAACCGCAGCCTACTTCTTCCTACCCCCACCCTAGAATTGCCTTATGACTGTCCCATGCCTGCTTGAATTCCACCACTGTTTTTGACTCCCACAACCTCCTCCGAAGGCCATTCCATGCATCCACAACCCTCTCTGTGAAAAATACTTCCTTAAATTACCTCTGAGCCGCCCCCTTCTATCTTCAAATTGTGCCCTTGTTCTTGCACACCTCTTTTTGAAAGATGCTACCCTCTTGGACTTTGTTGATTCCCTTGAGATACTTGAAAGTTTCTATCATGTCCCCCGCCCTCCTTTCCTCGAGGCTATACATATTCAGCTCCTTAAGTCTCTTCATATGTCCTCCGGTGCAGACCCTGCATCATTTTAGTTGCCCTCCTCTGGACAGCCTCCATCCTGTCTATGTCCTTGTGAGACTGGGTCTCCAGAACTGCATGCAGTACTCCATATGGGGTCTCACCAACTGTCTGTACAGAGGGATAATCTTCCTCGGCAGGCAAAGCGTCTGTTCGAAGTGGGATGTTACCTACAATAATATCTGTCGCTATGTGTCTTCCTCTCACCGGATGAAACACCACTGCCTTCTTTACTCTGAACTGGGCTGGCTCTCTCCTCCTGCATCCAAATCATTTGCATATGGCTCTGTCATTGATAATGTCATCAGAACACAAATACCCAAGCCCTGGTGGGTCTATTTCAAACCTGACATCCAACTATGGTCTACGCTCGACAGACAATGCCCCTGTCCACATTCCTAGACATAACTCCTCTAAAGGTGCCAGTGCTTTTCCACACACCCCTCAATACTGGAACTCCCTCCTGCTAACCATACACTTAGCCTCATCCCATGTCTCCTTCAAAAACTGCTACGTGACCATCTTACCAATTCCTGTACATGCTCCTGTTTTGAACCTCCTAGTTCCCACCACTTTCATGACTCTCCCCTCTGTTACTATCTCCAAGCACTTGCCCAATAAATATGCTCTGCACTTTTCTCCTTGGTTATCCTGCCTTCTATTTCACCTTGGCCCTCCTCCTAATTTCTTCCTCTATCTCCCTACTCCATACTACCCTCCTTTATCTGGTACCCCTACAGTATTCTACTCCCAGCTCTTCCATATCTACCCGGTATTGATTATTAGAAAGTGTACAATCACCTCAGTATTATACCTACTCCAATTGTTGCTGGACTATTTTTAATTTATTTTATTTATTTGTTCCACGATTACAAATACCTTTGAGCCGAGGCTCTTTACAAAGGTTCCACGTCACTGGTACAATTTAGACAAACATAAGCAAAGATAACAGTTTATAAAATAAAAACATATAGTCTTATAGAGGAAAAAGAACAATAAGGTTGTTGTTTATGAACTTAACCATTTATCATACCTTCCCATTATACCCACTCTGTAACTGTATTATATTTAGTGTATTCTTATGCCTATACTGTGTCCTTGCATACAAAATTGTCAAATTCTGTACCTTATTCATTGTACTGTCACTGCCTCAATGTTTCATTTCTGTAACCTCCCAGGTTGTGCCTGAAAATAGTCATTGCTATGGCTAGTGCACCTTACCGAACAAAACCAAATAAATATACCACATGGTATATGACTTTAATAGCTAGGGTATATGGCGTTCATTGCCAAGGTACATTGCTTTGGCCCTGAAGCACCACTCTTACTCCTCTCAGACTCCCCAAACAACAATGATCCTCATCAGTGCAGTACAGCCCAGTCCCTCCCTCAGAAAATCCCTCCTTTTATTTTAACACCAATATCCCTACGGTAGCTCTGAGCTACTCACCCTCGCCCTCCATGCTAGTATTTCTGCTGCCTCCCACACTGGAATGCCCTGCTGACCCAGCTGCAGCCTCACTTTCACTTCTCACCAAAGACACTAAAGAACCGACCAGCCTAGCCACATCTCCTTATATAGGAGGACCCTGCACTATGGAACCAAAACTCAGCCAAAACAGTGCCCAACACAAAAACACCACTACACTATGGCAGGAGGGACCAAAAAAAACAACAACAAAGCAACCCAGAAATGATTGCAAATGCAATCTAAACAAACAAACAAAAAAATGTACGTATTATATAAAATAAATGCTAAGTAAGTGTGGTGTATGGGGAAATATACCATTTCAGGGGTTAACTAGCTCACAATCCTAATTAATCCCCTCGATGGTATATTTCCATACACCACCTTACCTAGCATTTATTCTATATGTACATCACATTTGCCATTGTTTATTCTCTCTCTCTATATATAACAAATATATATATATATATATATATATATATATATATATATATATATATGTCTATATCCACACACACACACATATATACATCCATATGTATGCTTGTATGCATAAATAAGAGGACAACTACCTGGTCAGAGAATGTTGGACAGTAGTTAGCCTCTGAACTTGCTAATTAGCTTTAAGTATCACCTAACACAATCATATATTAACAGACTTAGTAGCAAAATCCTGCTTGCTACTCAAATGCACAGGACTTGCTGATCAATGCACAGGACTAGTTAATCAATGCACAGCACTTGCTGTACTGCATGAATGGATTCAGTTTGCAGATTTCTCCATATTAATCATTCTAGTGCACCAGTGCTGTGCATAGAGTGCACCACAGTTTCAACAGAATGTTTATGAAAAAGGAAATCACTTACATCCATGTCATATTTGGGGGGGTCCTTTAAAAACTTTTTTTTTTAAATACACTTTAATTTCTCGTAATTTTAGTGACTCGTTACACTATTACCATGGCGCTACCCTTCTGGGAAAATCTGCTGACCAGTCCTTGATTTGGTGGGGGCAGGTGCTGCAGCACTGAAGCAACAGGGAGGACAGGTTTCAGGAGAGAGATTGGTGTCGTAGTTTGTTTGGGCATGTGCCAATATTTCAATAACTCTGGAACTAAAAAATATTATTTTATGGAATTTACACCTTTCGGTCTACTTGGCAAGGTATGTGATTTCATATGCCATGGATGCAGTAGTACATGATGACATACACTCTTGAGTTTTAAATACAACTAATACCCTCCCAGCAAAACAAGCTGCAGGAGCTGTGCTGTAACTAGTGGCCCTATATACCTTGCACAATACAGCAGGCAGCAAGGACACACCAGCCATCACAGTTAATTGGTTTCCTGTATTTTTTTTTAAATTACTCTTTATCACTCCTCACTGCCTGCCTGCCCTGACCCATCGAGACATCCAACAAGTCATCCCTCTACCACGCACCCCAGAACTCACCTCTCGCTCCTCCATGGAGCTTCGGTTCCTCCCAGTTTCCTGTATTTTAAGTTGTAAATGTCTGTAAATACAGGTTACTCACCTGTAACAGAAGTTCTAGGAGTGGTATATGTTGTTCATCCACACTGTCTGGCAGGTACCTTGCTGCTTTAAGATGGGCCAGAAAGTCTTCAAGTTGGCGCCTCCCTCCCACCTGGGTGATGAAACTCTTGGCTCCCGCCCCATGAAGCCAGATCTAGCCCACTGGAAGCCAGGTTGTGCTTGTGGGCTCGAGAGGTTGGGTGGGTCCCTGTGGATGAACAACATATACCGCTCCTAGACCTCCTGTTACAGCTGAGTAACCTGTATTTCTAGGCGTGGATATGTTGTTCTATCCACACTGTCTGGCAGACTCTGACAGTTCTCTGGGGAGGAGGAGGCAAAGACACACACCCCCTACATAGGGAACAGGGACTGGAGAACCCGATGTTCCAAAACCAGCATCCAGCGTGACTCAAGGTCGATGTGGTAATGGGAAATGAAGGTGTGTGCTGACTTCCAGATAGCAGCCCTGCAGATTTCCTGGATAGGGACATCCCTAGAAGCAGCCACCGATGCAACGGTATGATGGGTGGAATGAGCTCTAAGCCCTACGAGAGGCTCCCTACCCACCACACTATAGCAGAGATCAATGCAGGAAATTATCCACCTGCCAATCGTCCGCTTTGCTGCAGGTCTGCCAGGTGTGGCTTCAGCGTGGGTGACAAAACAGCTGGTGAACCTCTCCCAGACTTCCAGTCAATGCGCTCTTTGTAGTAAGTGGGCTCTTCTCGGGTCCAAAGTATGGAGCCTATACTAGAAGCCACCGAGGTGTGACTGGGATAGAACACCAGCAGATCAACACCGGTTCAGGTGAAACTCCGACACCACCTTCGGGAGAAATTTCGGTGAAGCAGAGGACAACCTTATTCCTGTGGAAGACCAGGTAGGGAGCTTCTATGCAAACGCCTGAGCTCCCTAATCCTTCTGGTTGACATGAAATCCACCAAGAAGGTGGGCTTCCATGACAGGTGAGAGATGTCATACCTGTGCATCAGTTTGAATGGCTTTCCCATGAGCTTGGCCAGTACCAGCAGTAAATCCCATGGAGGTAGTGGCTCACACACCAGAGGGATATGCAATCAAGGCCCTTGAAAAATGCCATACCACCTTCTCCTGTGCCACCCGACTGCTTGCTGGCTTAGCCTGGTAAGCAGAGATGGCTGCCAGGTGCACCTTGAGGGTCGCCGGCCGAAGCCCCTGCTGGAAAGGACCACAGGTAGTCAGAATGCTAGCCAGCAGACAGGACGAGGGTCCAACCCTTGCCCTGAATCCAAATGGAGACTCTCTTCCATTTGAAGGCATAGCATTTTCAGGTCGACTCCTTGTGGGACGCTTAAACAATGTTGAGGACCTCGCCGAAGACCCAAGGCCTGGAACTCTAGCCGCCTTCAGGAACCAGGCCATCAGGTGCAGGGAGAGCAGGTCGGAAGGGCTGGAAGCCACCTCAGGAGCCTGGAGCTGAGGCTGAGGAGATCTGGATACCAGAACTGGCGAGGCCAGTCTGGGGCTACCAGGATCACCTGCACCTTGTCCCTCCTGATCTTGAGGAGCAGCTTGTGGATCAGGGCAGAGGGTGAAAGGCGTAGAAGAGGCCCAGGGTCCATGGCCTGGAGAAGGCATCCCTCTGCAGTGAGCCCTGCTGAGGAGGTGGGCATGGTACAGCCTCAGCTTGGCATTCTCCTGGAGGTGAACAGGTCAACCTGAGGTGTGCCCCAGTGAGAGAACAGGTCTTGTACTATCTCTGGCAGGAGAGCACTCGTGAGATGCATGGCCTATCCGGCAGAGGGCATTGGCCAGACTGTTAGAGACTTCTGCCACATGAATGGCTAGGAGAGCCACCTCCAGGCTGAGCACGAGAGACCAAATGAAGAGCTTCCTTGCACAGAGGTAAGGGTGTGTCCCACCCTGTCTGTTGAGATAGTACATGGTGCGTGTGTGTCTGTCTGGACCTGGACCACTTGACCCGAACAAATGGAGCGAAGGCGGTCAGAGCTAGCTGGACCGCTCGGAGCTCCAGCAGGCTGATGTTACATTGGGACTCCTGGGGGACCAGAGTCCGTGGGCTCTGTGCTCCTCCAAATGGGCACTCAAACCATCAGAGAAGCATCGGCCATCAGGATGACCGTCGGCTCGGGGGCGGACGAACAGGATTCCGTCCCACAGATGAGTTGGGATGAGCCACCACTGCAGGCTGTCCCACATCTCCTGGGTCACAGAGACTGGCTGGTCTAGATGACCTGAGCACTGAGACCACTGGCGGGCCAGCCCCAGTGCAGGCGCATATGCCAGCGGGCCCAACGGACCATGCTGGTGCAAGGTGCCATGAGACCCAGAAGGGCAGGAATCCTGGGCAGGGAGCAATTGCCCAACCAGAAATGATTGGGCAAAGGAGGAAAGGACCTCGGCCCTGTCCACCGAGCCGGGCTCTGGCTCAGAGAGAGTTGAGCTCCGCCCTGATGAACTGAATCACCTGCGAGGGAGCAGAGTTCCAACATGGCCCCATTGATGAGGGGCCGAGTTGAGAGCAAGCCTGGAGGGCCAGATCTCTGGACTGTTCCACCTCCAACCTGGAGGGACCTGCTATTAGTCAGTCATCCATGTAGGTAGACCTGGACCCCTCGGCATCGCAGGAATGCTGCCACCACTGCGATGCATTTGGTGAAGACCCTGGGAGCTGATGAGAGCGAAGGGCATGGCTCAGAACATGGGGGTTCCCTCTGCCCGAGCGGAGACGCTGATGAGACAGATGGATTGGGACATGAAGAACACGTCCTGGAGGTCAGGGAGCAGAACCACATGCCCTGCTCCAGGGATGGTATTATCTGAGCCAGGGTTACCATCCGAAGGTGCGTGACCTTAGGAACTTGTTCAGGTCATGAAGATTGATAATGGGGTGCCAGCCTCCCATCTGATTTGTAACCAGGAAGTACATGGAAACAAACCCTCGGCATGGAGGAGGATCCAAGCTTGCTGACTATCCCTGCGGAGGAGCTGGTCAATGTCATCTCAGAGAGCCGACTGGGAGACTGTGGAGCAGTAGCCCACCCCGTGGGGCGCGGGCTCAAGGTAGGGACCTGCTTGAGCACGAGAGGCAGGCCCCAGCCGACCACTTCCAGCACCCAGCAGTCCATGGCGATAGCAGACCAGGCGGAAAGGAAGTGGCTGAGCTGGTCCTCACGGGGAACCCAGAGGAGATGAGATGAGGTTGGGGTGGAAACCCCAACCCGTCACTGGACAGGCTTGGAGGAGGAGAAACCAGCCCAGAAGCCACCAGGCCTTTACCCCAGGCTTTCTGACTGAGCAAGTGATGGACTTGGCTCTAAGGCACCAAGTTTGAGCCTGCTGGCCTTGCTGCTGGCAGATCTTGCCACAGGAGCAGAGGGACGAAGGGCTTACACTGCTGATGGTGGCCTCTGTCCTTCTGTGCAGATGTGACCGAATCTAGGGTGGCATTGGATTTTCAAATGCGTTGTCCGAGAGAGATTTGTCGGCCCCTCAGTAGATAACCTGTCGGTGCGCTCGAGAAAAATTCTGGCAGCGTCAACAGGCGTCTCTACAACTGGTCTGGTCTGAGGGACATTATGAAACCAGCGGCCCGGGCCAACATCGACCAGTTGAGAGCCAACAGTTCGGAGAACGAGTCTCTTCCGCTCCCAAGAGCGTTGACGGTGGGTCTTACCTTTTCAGATCTTTCTTCCAGGACCGAGGGTGTGAGACCCAGAAGGACCCTCCCTGTAGTCGAGAGGGACTGGCACAGCTCCTGAAAAGGAAGCCGTGTAAGAAGAGCCCAGCTGGAGGCCGAGAATAAAGGCGAAGTCGAAGAGAGCTCGCCCGCGGCCTGAACGCCTCACCCTCAGGGCCGTGAGCTGTTCAATCCTTTGATTTGACCAGCGGTACCCGTTTCTATGGTCGCCCCAGCTGGAGTTGGGCAGCGGTGTTCAAGCACCGATGGAGAAAAGGCCAGACACATCTCTAAGCCAAGCCTGCGGTTATGGTAGTACCGAGGCAATAAGCAGCACAAGGCATGGGGGTCAGTCGCACAGCATCTTCTGCCACAGGGGCACTGGGGAACCCGGGATGGTCTTGTCCTCCATGCCATCGCAAGGGAAGAGGGTGAAGACCGAACTCAAATGAGTTTCTAAGTAACTTTAGGGAAAAAATGAAATTTTAGAGCCAGGGCCTGCAAAGCAGCGCTAAGGGCCGAATCTGATACTTCCAAGCAGTAAGGAAGATATGGCGTCATGGGGTGGAGCCGAGAGTTTCATCACCGGGTGGGTGGAGGAGCCAGCTTGAAGACTTTCTGGCCCACCTTAAAGTGGCAAGGCACCTGCCAGACAGTGTGGATAGAACAACATATCCATGCTCCTAGAAACCTTGTTTTTCATGCACAGAGACCTGGCTTTATTTCTTCTTTACATGATTTGTCTTCTCCTGTCATTCAAAAAAACTTTTCTAGGCCTCACGGTAACTAGAGCAAAGTACAGGGAGAGACTCAGTAAAGTTTGAAGAGCTGTGTCTGTTACACTAGCCTGCCTAGTTTACTGTATTCAGTTACGCCTCTTACCTTCGTGAGCGCCTGCTGCACCTAGGTGGTAAATGGCCCCAGTATGAGCCAGAATGCTTTCTGTTCATCGGTTGAGATCCCAAGAACCTTCATGGCAGCCTGGAGTTTCCCGAACTGCTGGGCTGCCTTCTGCTTCTTCAGGCTGGGAAGGAGAGGTTAAAACATACTGCTTTACTGACTACCATGGGTTAATAGAAGAACATAATGGTTCTGGCCGTGAGGCCTTGTGCTGGCACTTCATACGAACATAGGAAGAAGCCAGCAGAAGGAGGCCATTTGGTCTATCAAGTCTGCTCATGTTGCATGGTCCACAGCTTGAGCTACTGTCCCTACCCCTACCCCTCTCCACTCCTCCCATACACCCTACCCTTGATCCTTACCCTCCCTTCCCCTATAACTGTCCCAGCCTCTCTTAAAGCTGCCTACTGTCATCAACGAGATTACCTCTTCTGGCAGCACATTCCAAGTGTCCACCACCCTCTCTGTGAAGAAGTGCTTCCTGACCTCCCTCCTAAACCTACCACCTCCAGCTTAAGACTGTGCCTCCTCATGTTAGGATTGCCACTCAGCTTAAAGAGAGTCTCCTTATCAACTTTATTTATCCCTTTCAAGTACTTGAAGGTCCCAGTCATGTCCCCCACTCTCTCTCCTGGGAGTATTTGTTCAGTGCCCTCAACCTCCTCGTATGTCTTATCCTGCTGACCAGCTATCATCTTTGTAGCCGTCCTCTGGAACTTCTCCAGCAGGTTAATGTCCTTTGCTGGTGTGGGCACCAGTACTGAACTCCATACTCTAGATGTGGCCTTACCAGTGACCTGTACAAGGGCAGTATAGCCTCCTCTCTCTACTACTGATCCCCTAGATATGCACCCCAGCATCTTGTTTGCCTTTGCTGCTGCATGTTTAATAGGTTTAATCCACAGCACCACCAGACGAAGATTACAACCAAAGTGCAGGTTTAATTCCAGGGTTTCAATGTGCCTGAAGAGGCACTCTCCTGCATGGCCTGTAGATTTAAGGAGCAAGTGGGCCAGGTATTCAAAACATCTGCACATGCAATCTGGTTGCTCCCACCAATTAAGACTATGCACCAACAGGTTTCTAACAAATAAGTGTCTTTAGAATTTAAATGAGCAACTAAATTACAGTTATAAAGTGGTGCCAACCAGGATACGATGCAATGTCTTGAGTTACTGCATGACAAAAGAGCTGGCTGCCATTGAAATTGCCTTGTTTACTGCAGTAACTCTACTGCAATATGATGCAGTTTTGTGTTGCATAGTGTCTGGCATCACTGTATCCTTTTCTTCCTTCCACTGGTGTCCACCCGCCCCAGTCAGAGCCACCAAGCCTCACCATTTCACTTACCAGCTGCCATCTCGTCCATAGCTCCCTTTCCAAGGCAGGGTCCACGTGGATCCCCTGGTGAGCAGGATCTGGTAGGCAGCAGCGTACAAGGTGCGAGGCCCAAGTATATCCTGCTGTCTTTGAATGAACCTTTTTCCCTCTCAGTTATCTGTTTATTTACTAAATATTGGTGGCTGGGAATTATGTCCATTCCTTCTCTCCATCTATCGTCTAGAGGGCAACTGCAGCCTAGCAGTGGCCTAAGATATGGCAGTGAGACTGCCTGGGGGCGGAGCAAACAAGCACACTTTCCACTGCAGGAGTCACTGTAGCGCCAGAACTGTGTTCACCCTGGCTGAGGAAGAGCAGCACCATCTTCAAATCTGGCCACCTAATCCATGTAACTAGAATCCACTCATGCACCCAGTTCACCGTCATGGAATGCTGGGCCAATGAGCAGCCCTGCAGTCTGTATTTTGGTAAACATAAATTATTCAACTATTCTAATCTAGTACAGAATGCCTGCTTCAATTTCAGTTCTGCTTCCCAGGGTATACAATAGGTTTTGTTGCGTAGCCAAAAATAAAAAGCCTAAATAAAGTTTTCTGTCCTTGCAGTATATTTATGTATGGCATCACAGTGTTTTCTATGACAACAGACCATAATGTCACAAATGCAGCAATTGTTTTTTAACAACTAAGCTTTTGGAAACACAAAAATAAATGTGCTGGTTTATGTGCGATATTATAAAATCAATAGCTGGTGGGCTTCGTCAAACATCAAAAAACATTTCAGTTCACTAATTTTAGTAAGCAAGGGTTTTAAACATTTTATTTTAGGAGATATCTGCACTTTAACAATGACTGGTTTACTTGTTCTGTTTCATTTTATGTGTGGAGGTCCTGAATCAGTGGTAGCCTGGATTTGGGAACAGGGCTTCCATAAAGAATATCTGATGATTTAGTCCCAGTGTACAAAATAAGAAACATATTGGAAGCGAGTACAGGCCCCACCATGCTTATGTCACGAAGATCAACGACTGACAAGTAGTAGCAGGCGTCTAAAATCTAGATTACAGGGGCCACCCTGATTGCCCAGCAGGAGGGCATTTTACTACCATTCAGGCAACCTTGGTTTAGAAGAAAATTTGGGTCCCTACCTTTGGGTTAACCCTGAAACACAAGTGCAGTTGACAGCAGTGTTCTCTGTTTCAGGGAGGGGGCACTGCTGTGCTGCTCCTAAAGCAACCTCTGCAACAGGCCAAGAAAAGCTTATGATACATGTCCCCCCTTCATCTCAGGGGAGTTGCAGATGCCAAGGGCGTAGCAGCGTCAATGGCTGGGGTGGGCAGATGGGAGTATGTCCGTGGGCCTTGAGGTGGCTCATGAAACCAACAGCTCACAGGAATCAGAAAGAGAATAAAATAAGGCAGAGGACAGGATGAAGGCCACCACCCGTTATCTGGGTCCATTCCCTGCAACTGGAGGACATTTCTCCCATTGGAGACCTACAATAAGGCCTAAGTCACGGGAACTGAAGGTAGGATATGCTGATCCTGGGGACAGGGATGGTAGGCAGACTGGGCTCACTACCATGGGCATAGAAAAAGTTTAATTTAAGAAATTTAGATCAGTCGACCAGTTGGTGCAGTGATCCGCTCGTGACACTGGTGATCCAGGTTTGGGAACAAGCCAGAGAAATCAAAGGCTAGTAGATAAGTGTGGAACTGGAGAACTGCAGGTCGCTGCTCATACTAGAGCCAGCCAGACCAATATCAAATATCTAAGTCAAAAAGAGTACGGCACACAGGAGCTGGATCCAAGTAAAATACCAATTTATTAAGCAAAACGTTGCTAAGACAATTCAAAAACGTAGCTCTAACACAGCAAATAGACAGACAGTCAAGGCACAGTGCTTCAACTCTCTACTAGAGTCTTCCTCATGGCGGGGGTCCACTGTTTTCTGCTGGAAGGATTCCAGGGTCATATATGACTTACATGAGTAATCAAAGGCCAGAGAGGGAGGAAGGATCAGGTGTTCCACAGGATGCTCTCCCTCCTCAGGAAGGGAGGGTTGTGGTCATCACTATTACACCACCTCCTGGGTGAGCACAGGGAGTAGTGCAGGGGATGAGAAGGAGGGATGGCAGCTGACAAAATATTATGCAGCAGCATGCAGTAGTGTGCGCACACTTGACCCTCATAAGAACCTGCTGCCATGTGAGAGGGGACCAGACACCACCAAAAAAATCAAAGAAGGGTCAAAACCCCAGGATGGGGCTGCTGAGCAGCTCATGAGGAAGCAGCATTTATCTCGAACTTCCAGGAGAAATCTGAAAATATTCTTTAAAACTTTAATTTTAAGCCTTATAACTCTATAAAGTGGTTACTCTGGGGTCTGACCAACTTGTTACTGGCAAGATGGGTAAATCACGTGAGCTACTGCTTCTACAGTGGATTTCTTTGCCCATAAAAGTTAGCAGCATGTGGAGAAGCCTGCTCAATGTGGAGGAGCCTCGAGCTCTGATACTCCACCAACCAAAGAGGTGTCTTTGACCTCAGTTCACACCACGCTACATCAGTTGGTTAAAACAGTGCAGGATCTAGATAAGAAATTTGATAATCTGACACCCAGAGTTACAGCTCTCGAGACACGCATGGATCATTGCGAGCATATAGCACTTGCCAGTCGAAAAGGCATCGGTATTGAAAACTGTCGATGCCACAACTAAGCTTATAAAAAGAGAACTCCCTCCTGAGATAACTTGCAGGAATCAGTCAAAATCAAGCTAGTGACAGAAATTTGAGAGTGCTGGCGTTACTGGAGTCTGAAGAGGAGAGGACTATATTTCTTTGCTCGTACTTTTTCCCGCTGTTGGATTTTCAGAGGAAGATCCTGTACTGTCTATTGAAAAGGCCTCGACGAACCCTGATGGACACGTCTGCTTCCCAGGCATTCATTATCGTATTTACAGGAACTAGAATCGGGACCAGGTGCTCGCCATTGCCAGGAGGTGCAGAGATTTAAAATATGTAGAGAATACCTTGCAGATCTTTTCCAGACCTGTCTTTAGGACCAGGCAATGCCGTAAGGTCATCCGATGGCATATGGTGGTCATCGCTCAGCTGTTGCAAATACAGCATCAGTTGTTACTGCCTGCCAAGCTCAGTTTAGTATGGCATGCCCAACAATACCTGTTGAATGACCTAAAAAGCAGATAAACTAGTCTGCAGAGTGAGGCCAGATGATGGACGAGGGCAGATGAAGAAGCCTCCTCTGGCGAGGACTGAGGTCCAGGGGTGTCGGTGGTATGTCAGTTGAGGTCACTGCACTCGGGGCTGCATGGTTGCTCAACTGGTCTCTTGCTGCATTTGAGACTGCATACTTAACAGGGTGGATTCGTGTTTTGCACTCCACTATTGTATGCTGGACTGTCTGGGAGGAGGTTTTCCAGTTTTTGAAGCTGTTAGTGTTTACAGTTATAGATATACTCTCTTATCCTACTGTTACCCAGATCTTGTTCTTTTGATGCTTAAAATGTATTACTGCATAATATTAATGGTTTAGAGTTATAGATATACTCTTCTATCCTGTGACCCAGATCTTGCTCTTTTGATGCTTAAAATGTTAAAATATTGATGGTTTTCTTTTTCTGGAGTCTAGGATTTCATGTATGATTGGTTTAGGCATAAACTTTGGGGGAATCCTTTAAGACTGTTTAGGCGTATTGGCAAAAGGAAATGTATTGATTATATCCTATTTTTGATTACCCTTTGTTCTTCCTTGCTGTATTCAATGGGGTTACTATATAGTTAATTAATCACTGTAGGTACTCCCTCGATGTAACTCTAAAGGAAGTGTCTTGCATATATTATTTTAAGAGACTCTTTGATTCCATGTTTTTAATGTTATCCTCCTCAGGACTGAAAATTTTTTGTGCAAAATTCATAAATAAAATGTTCAAAAAAAAAAAAAAAAAACAGGACGGAAGGATGATGGGGCATGCTTGGGCCTGAGCTTTAATGATTGCCCCACCCCCCACTTTGGAGATCCCTACACAGACAAAACAACTGCTCCCATAACTGCTCGGGTTGTCGGAGGGCTGGCTGGGAGGAGGCTTGAGCGTCCAGGGACTGCTCATCTCCTCCAGCAGGGTGAGGATGCACTGACTAGGTGCAAGCCTGACCTCTGGAGGTGGTTGGAGGACAGCTTGCACCCGAGTCCCACGGGGAGGTAGGACTGACGCTGGCTTATGCCTTGCTCAAGTGCATGTCACGCCCGCTGGGGAGGGCGATACCAAAATGCTTGGCCCAGCGCAACACCAACGAGAGGGTGGATCCGAGCCTTTGCTCACCCGGCACCTTGGCCTGAAGGATGGACCCCAACAAGATTCATGGTACAGTTCGAGGTTGGGGTTGAGGTCTGGAGCCCCCCTCCCGCCGTCCATGCCTGGGGGTAAATCAAGGCACGATAGGGGAACCTCCTGGGGCTTGAGGTGCGGATGGGTCAGTTGGTAACAGTGCCAGAGCTGAGGGGCTGTATAAACAGAAATTGAAGGGAAAAAACCCATAAAATTTGGGCTAATTGGCTCCTTGTTGGCAGTCTCATGAGAGTCCAAAGACTGGACAAGCATGGGGTCCAAACTTAACCTCCTCCTCCCCTAAGAAGATAAGGCCCCTCCATGGCATGGCTGATATAATGTGTGGAAGCAGGAATTAAACTGGGCACAAATTCACAGGACCACCATCCCCCCAATAATCTGTATCAGAGTTCCTGCTCTTCCGACTTATAACTGGATTCAATTCCTTGAGATAAATCCATTAGACTCCTTGGGGCACATTTTCTGGGTGCTGCCACCCCTACCCCTGACATTATCAACCACATTTCCACACTGCTACTCAGGAACAGCTCCTACTGGCCTAGGCATGGGCTGAAACTGTGGGCAACACTCATACCCATTCTCTCCTTAAACATCTCAATATGACCCTGGAATCCTTCCAGCAGAAGACAATGGAACTCCTATATTTTGTGTTTTGGGGGACAGAAAAGTGTTATATATGTTATGGCTTAGAGGGCCTTCTTATGGTTTTAACAGTGGTCTTAACAGCAGTCACACACACCGGCGTATTGTTAGATGTGACAACTGCAAACCGAAGATAAGCAATTCTGGTACCCTACGAATGTAAGTGAGAACACTCTTATGACCAGTCTCATAACCCTAACAGTGGCCCTATTAAGAGTGATCAATCATACACTGAAAATCAAAAACCCTCCTTCTTCTCTCCACACACATAACCACTGCCAGGGCACCTGCAATGAGACACCCTTTACACAATAAGAGTATCTCATGTGAAAGGGAAAGGAGTGCTCCGATTGTTCGAGACACTTCCTCATTCTATAATAAGAAAAGATAAATTAACCTGATTACCACTACCCAACCCCAGAAAACACAGGGACTGCACAATGGTTTGAAAGAAACTGTCAGCACCCCTTTTGGAACCCAAATCCTTGGTGGAAACAGTATTCCTCCCGTGTAAATTGCTACTTTAATTCAATTCTGAATTCAGACCAAGCTCTGTCATCGCTGATGGGTTTCATACTAACTGGAGCTCTCGGTTCTGCACATTCACAGGTTCCTCTCGAGCTGTGAAAGCCTGGTGATGCCTAGCGGGCAAATAGTACTCCAACAACTCAATTCATTAAATATTCTCGTTAACGCTCTCTTGAACAGCACAGTGTCTATGCGGTAGCAGGAAAATAAACCTGGTTATCACAGAAATTGAAAACAATCACCAACCAGCTATTATACAAAATATTATCTGTGTGTGCAAATTAGCATCCTCATAAAAGACCTCTGTGGTTTTCTATTTAACTTCACCAAAGGGTGCTAAAAGCAGTTCTACTTCAGTAAACCAATAACACTGAAGTGCTTCCAACATAGACTCTGATTAGTTACCTTGGACAGTGGAAGCGATGCGAATACATTATTCTCCGCCAAGTGGTTAAAGTGCAGCTCAGTTCTGAGGAGGAGGAAAAGAATCCATGAATTACACATTATACATGAAGCCAGCCAGTCACAGCAAACTGTAACAGCATAATATGCAGACTCTCATTTACATCATTTATGACCCTTGAAAATGTTTTTCCTCTGAAACCTGACTCAATCAATTACACAAGACCTCATCCAGAAAGAGAGAACTTTATGTTATTTAACTCACACTTTGCTTATTAATAAAAGCCTCACAGCTGCAGCAAATATTAAGTCATAAATATCCCACCACACACACAATGTGCAAACATGCTCCATGTAAATTGAAGTGAGGCAGGGGTGAAAAGTAACAGATGCCAGCCCACGGCACAGCAGCATGGTGTCCGTCTGTGACACCGCGTCCCAGGTTTGAGAACGGAACTGGGAAGTCAGAGGGATGCCAGGGGAGAAGGACTGAGTGGCCTAGGGATGGCTCTCCTTCTCCGGGAGGCTGTGTGTACAGCACGAGTTGGACCTCTAGCAGAGGCTGGGGTCTCGTGACTGGCACCTAGATACAGCAGAAGGCATGCATCGCTGGCGTCATTGCACGTCGCGCTTCCTCCCATCTAAAAAAAAGGGGAAATCAGCCACCTCTATGACACCCATCCGCTTTCCTGGCCCTGACTGTTGGCCCCTGGCACTCCCAACCAGATGACCTATCCTGCTGTCCGCTGTATCCTACCGACCCACGCTCCACCCTGGGAGGGCAAGCCCAGGAGGCAATGCAGTTGGTACCCTGCAAGCACCCTTCTCTGTCATTGTGGGGCCATGCTGGTGGTGGTGGCCCACCCTGGGGGGGATCAGGGCATACTGCCTGTCGGGTAGGTCCCATGGGGACGAGAAGGGTCAAGGGTCAGCAAGGCTGAAGTGTGTATGTGGAAAAAGCATAGTAAATTAAAAAAAGAAAGAATAAAAAGAAACAAAAGAAAAGCAAGCAAGAGCGTGCAACAGGGTTTGTGATCATATTAAATTACTACGCTCCAGGTGTGTTATAAGGCATGAGGTGCAGCCGAGTGTCTTCAACCACTTAGGAAGTGTGGTAATTTATGGCATAACTGCTACCCTGGAGTGTGCTACTGCACTTCTAAATGTTTTTTAAAACTTAAAAAATCAAGAAAAAAGAGTAAAAATCTGAACCGTGCGACAATGTGAAATTATTACATGGTCATGTGACCATTTCAGACCAATCTGATTGCTTGTTTGAGCCAAGCCATTTTATAATATTATTGACCCTGTTGGAGTGTCATGAGGAGCACATCTCATTGCTGAATAATTATGTCTGGAAGAACAGGCAGATCATGTGACCAGAGGTTCCCAAATGTTCCGCTTCATGCTGTTTTCTTTCCATAGCACAGAGGGTTTATAGTACTTACTGGTACCATTTTCCTTAAACAAACAGCAATTTCACATAATACTGAATGATGCACTTGCCTGGAAGGCAGGAGAAAACACAACTCTCTTGTGTCACTGCCGTCTATATACATGTCGATATAACATGTTGTTAAAAATAACAGGACTTTAAACATTTAGCAACCATTTATTTTTTTTTTTTAATATTGCTACATGGTCACTGTAGCAACATCTTATCGATATATCAACTTTGCAGACTCCAAACTTTCATTTTTCTAATTAATTTCTAGCCTAATAGTTCCAAGGTTATCCCTTATATTTTGAAAGGTCTAACTTTGGCACTGTTGGGTTAGAAACTTAATTTTCTTTTAAATGAAAGCTTGATGTCCAGCCATTAAATTACTTTGCTGATACAGTACGTGTGTGTTGACACTATTCTATTATGTATCAACACTATTTGAACCTGCTTTTTCATTATATTGTCAAAGCGTTTTTTAGTTGTGTCACAGGCTACAGCCAAATAAATGGCAAATATGTAGTGTCGATACAATCTTTCTGTATCAATAGAGTGTAACAATACTACTTTTTGTATCGATACATACATGATGGTTTTAAAACAATGTTAAATTTTTCTGAATTTTGGTATCAATAGTATTATTTAATTAGTAACTCTGCAGTTTTCAACTTAATATTCATTCATCGTATGATCTTAATCACAATGTGAACATTTCTCCCTCTAGCAGTACCAAGTCTTCCTCGCTTTCACAGGCAGAAGATAATAATGTGCTCACCCAGCATGTAAGTGATAAAGGAATCTTAATCATGTAATATAACAAACAAGTCAAGTACCATGCATCACCCAGGTACAATGCTGATATCGATATAGACTTTACCTGAGTGTATTGTCAGCAGCAGCCATGAGATAATAAAACACATTGAAGGCTGCCTCGGTATCTAGACGTTTACATCACCCTCACCTTCTCCAACAGCATGGTCTACACAGAAAAGAAACAAATTCCAATACGGGTCATTTGTGTAATCCACTGATTTCTCTCAGTGCCCCCACCACCCCACCCAACAATAGTGACTTGTGCTGGCAAAGACTGAAACTGGAGACACTGTAACCCATCTTGGTTCCTGGGTCAGCTTGTGCAGCAGTTAGTACATGTTTTCGAAAGCACACTTATACCTGCTTATGAAACAGGAGGCAAACATGATGGACCTAGAGTCCCATCCAACCATATCTCACTATGGGTTAGCTCTAATTAAATGGGTTTCTGCTCAGGTTCCATGCTGGGGAATGAGGGGCATTTATGCCCAATGGACAGTGCCTACCTCCCTGGAGAGTTCAAGGACAATTCTGTCTCACTTGTGCAACTGAGATACAAACCAGTGGTACTGGCATAACAATTTAAGAGGCTCACCTGTGCCCTCAAGCCACTACATCTACTTTGACTGAATGCACAGTACTGTAGGAGGCCAGAGCCTACTCAGTGACTTTGATGAACTATTTTACTGCACACCTCTCTCATACCAAACATGACACTTTTTATTTTTTATTTTTTTAATCAAGCTTTCTCTGTGGCCTTGGCTCTATTAAGGCCATCAGTCCTGACCCCCACTCCACTGACAACTATCTTCCCAGGACCCACCTTATAATCCCACAGATTTTCCCCAGTAATGGGTCCCCAGGGGAGGGATGAAGGTCCATCCTCCCCACCCTGCAGCACAGACTAGTCGGCCATCCTGGGTAGTAGCGAGGTCAGGTGACAGGCCTGGCTTCATCTGCTGGAGCCAGGCTTTTCCATTTTCAGTTTCACTACATCCAGCAGCATACAATGATGCAGGCCAGCATGTGTGTAGGGGCATTAAAAACAACGTTTCCTGTTACAGTACAGTTCTGCACCATGGCACTTTTTGTGCTCTTTGTAGTGGCAATTCAAGTAGAGGGAAGAGTTCTGCTCAAAGCTTGGTGAGCTAGACTGTGTAGGGATGGAAAAGTTTTGTTAAAGAAAACAATGGTGGCAGACGTTTATATGAGCAAGGTAAATCTTCCGTGGTTTTCACTTCTGTGTGAGGCAGAATGACTGGCAGTTTGTCGTCAGACAGTGTAATTCTAGGGTGTACTGATTATTTTATGTGGTGCCTGTGATGAGGTCGGCACAGAGAAAATTAGTACAGAAGCGTAGTCATGGGCTAATAATTACATGGCTTTTTGGTGTTCTAGCAAATCAGATTGTTCGGATTGCTGTACATTTTCTCCACATTTTATAAAGCTTTGTATTTTCCTGCTGATTTTCTTCCTGTACATTTAACTTCAGGTCATTTCTTTCTCTGCCTTAGGCTAAAGTAAACACAGTACCCTCACCACCTTTCATCAGCAAAAATGTGCCACTGACTAACATATAATGCAGGAATAAAGAAGGAACTGTGGGCCACACACCACAAAAATCCTACCTGGAAAATTCTGAAAAATCAGAGATTCAGTGAGAATAGGATTTATTGGTAACTGAGTAGAACAGAGCGATATGAGTTTCTGATATAAGTGGTCCAGTGGAAAGCGTGGCAGAAAGAGCATAAGTAGTAATGAGGAAAGAATGTCAGCTTATGTAGTTACATATTTGGAATGAGGTTAGCCACTAGACAGTGCCTAAGCCTCCTTTAAAAGTGTGTTCTAGCTAAAGACAGGGTTTTTCTTCTTCATCAAGCATCTGCACCTGTACACCACCTTCTCCTGCTATCTGGCCATTGTGCGGCAACCCCAGCCCATGTCCTCTCTCCCCAGTGTCTGAGCCCATGAGGATCCACGGTGTGGGACCTGAGAAAACCAACGACCATCATACAGGCACAGGAGACATGGGATTTTCTGGTTTGTCCCACTTCCCAAGCTCTCCCATCTCCTCGACACTAGGTGGTGCCACGTCAGGCCTCACACAAACACAGCCACATCCTACGGAGTAGGCAGGCTCCATGGCCCATAGTGATCGTTCAGTGGAGGAACCCAGTGACATCCCTTCTTGGCTGAGAGTGTGGCAGCACCACCCCAGCCCAGCTCCTCAGTTCGCTTCCAGTTGGATCACCAGGGCAGGAGTGCAATGCACTTGCTTAGGCCATCGGGCCACCACTAGCTATGGACAGTTGGCATACATTAACAAAATCCAAAACTTGCACTAATGCTGGGCGCATGAAACAGAAAAGTGGGATACAGATCTTCTTCAAACATTTCCACAGAGTCTTTGTGACCAAGAGAACTCCTTAAAACAGTTGCTCTCACATTTTCTGATGGAAAGTAATTCTCAACTAGACTGCTGGCACAGCAGTAGCATTACTACTCGTGATGCAGACTACCGAGTTGAAATTAGCCTGAGCCATCAGAGAGCCAGCTGGGGAGAGACTCGAGCATCCACGGGACAGTGTCCTCTTCTGGGGAGAGAGGTGTAGCGTCCAGCTGCATTACCACCACCTGGGTGACCACAGGTGGTGGTGCAGAGATATGCAACAGTGGGGTGGGACCACTGGAGTGCACCACAGGCTGGCTGCATCAGGGCTAACCCGTAGCCATTCCCGATCTGCGCTCCTTGTGGGAGGGACAGGAAAGAATGGGAGAACAAGGTGCAGGACTGCGAGATGAAATCTCTGCTGGCCTGCCATGTCCCACTAGACCCAAGCCACCATCAGCCTTCACCTCCGCCGTGGGTGGCTAGATAGGCGTGGGAAGAAATGCAGAGGAACTGAAGGCATATCCGGCCATTGGGGTAAGTTGGAGGGCAGCACAGTGGTGTGTCACGGATGGGCTGGTGGTCCTGGGAGGATAGGAGGTAGGGTCTCAGACATTCGGGAACTGGACACTCTGGCAGTAGGTGGATGGAGGTCCCATTTCTCACCAAGAAGAGGATAAAACAAACTGAAGAAAAAAAAAGGAAAGGAACTCTCACATCAAACTAATGAATACTCTGTAATAGGGGCCCCTAATTTCAACCCCTGACTGAACACTGTGTACTTTGTTTAACAGAACCATAATGAATGGTCAACAACCCAATGGTCTCCTTACCTGCACTGAGGCTGAGGCCACTTGTCCAGCTTGGTGAAATCTAGTGAGATGATCTGGGAGAAACGGGTATGCCCCATTCATGCAGGTTGTGCTGTTACCAAACGCCTCCAAAATTGTGTGCACGGCCTGCCACTAAATTGGAAAGACACACAAAGCAAAAGGAAATCAACAATTGTTTTATCACTGTCATTCTTCATTGGTATCTCTCATCAGATACAATATTTGCATATGATGATTTTAAATCAGTTAGCATTCCTTATACCCAGCAGAACCAGCACTGTGTGTGTGTGTGTGTGTGTGTGTGAGTTTTTAGAGGATCAACGATAAACCAAGGTTCATTATCCATGCCTCTGGTCACTGTGCAGTGAAAGTTATAGAAACCTGTGGCATTTATCAAAGAAAGCGCGGGGGTTTACCCGTGTGTCATGGCCAGCAATCCTCCCTGTCTACAAGTCCACGTGACCAGCTCTCGATGCCGGTTCGACAACAATTTATCAATCCGCATCACAGCGACAGAATTTATGTTGACCATAGTTGCAGTTGACATAAATCCATATGGAACCTAGTCCTTGTTTCTATCGGGGCTCTGCCCCCAGCATCCTTCCCATACTAAATATAATCAACTCCGAGTCAGAGTTGATTCGGGAGGTGCAGAACCGGATGACAGTGTGCCTGGTCTCTGCCGCACCATTACAGTGAACTGTCAATGCTGTTGGTGTCAATGTTCGCTATAATGGTGTCGCTGTCAGGGAGGTATACTCATGTAACCCACCCTCTAGGACACACCTGGGAACACACTGTCACAGCTTTTTGGCCCTTGCCTCATCAAAATCATACAGACAGATCCACATATGAGTGCAAGTATCAGACAACCTTAAGGTAGGCAAGCAATGTGAGAAGGCAGTAAGGAGGGATGGGGGATTCTGGGATGCATAGAGAAGCATCACCAGTAGAAAACAGGAAGTTGTTATCCCTCTGTACAGACAGTTGGTGAGACTCCATCTGGACTACTGCATGCAGCTCTGGAGACCCCATCTCCATAAAGACATAGACACGATGGAGGCAGGCCAGAGGAGGGCAACCAAAATGGTGCAGGGTCTGCACCAGAAGCCATATGAGAGAGAATGAAGAGCTTAATATGTATACCCTTGAGGAAAGGTGGAGAGGGGACATGATAGAAACTTCAAGTACCTGAAGGAATCAACAAAGTCCAAGAGGTAGCATATTTCAGAAAAGAGATGCTTAAGAACAAGGGGCACAATCTGAAGATGGAGGATGGCTCTGGGGTAACATGAGGATGTATTTTTTCACGGAAAGGGTGGTGGATGCATGGAACAGCCTTCCTAAGGAGGTTGTGGGGTCAAAACAGTGGGGAATTCAAGAATGCATGGGACCAACATAAGGCAATTATAGTTAGGAGTAGGAGGAAGTAGGCTGCTAGTTAACTAGGCTCTGCAGCTTATCCAATAGGCAGGAAATAGGCAGACTAGGTGGGCCAAGTGGTCCTTATCTGCTGTCAAAGTCTATGTTTCTATGTCTACCATGCAGGGTTTGCACCATGAGTCCCACTTCTAGCCCAAGACAAAAGTAGTTCTCAGACTCCAGGAGAGGTCCTAACTCATCACATTATTGTAGTGCCTTCTTGAGTATACAGTGGTAAAGCTCTGAAGTCATCAGCCTCCTTCAATCTTTCTGTATGCCATCTCAACCTTCCCTTATAATGTACCTCCTGACTAGGTGACTACCGGTTAACTGTTACTAACACTACAGATTGAGAAAAGCACCCAATCAACTGAAGGTTTCCTTTCCTCTGTGCATGAGAAACTCTTACTCTGTGAAGTGTGTCTCACATCCCGGGTTCGGGAACAGACCCTGAGTCGGAAGGCCATCTGGAGGGAGAAGGACTGAGTGTCCTCTGGACTACTCTCCTTCTTTGGGGGGCTGGCACTTCGTCAGTCCCTGGTGGAGGCTGGGGGTCCCTACACGGTCTGTGTCAGAGTGTTGGGGGAGGGGCAGACACTGGTCATCATTGCATGTCCCCACTCCCGGGCATCAGCATGGGAAAAACTGCTGGCCCCTGGCATGACGCCTGCCCAGCCATGTTCCTCACTGCTTTAGATGTCCGTGGGGGTCCCTCTCCCATGGCCCTTCCCAGGGGGTAAGCTGGGACATTACCTACAATGACTATGGGGGTAAGCCTGGGCATGGGGAGTGCAGATAGAGTGCAGGCTGACCTCCAGAAGGAAGTTCAGGGGTCCAGCGCGCACCATTACGTGTCTCAATGAGCTGTCTTAGAAACTGGCACTTTGGGGAAAAGTTTTTTTTTTTCCCCAAATATTATTGATTGACTTCGATCACTAATTTATTAATACCAACACAAAGACCACTCTTAGAGCCGAAACTGTGGTCTGTCTTACATCCTAAGGTATCAGAACTGCTCATCTTCAGCTAATGGTTCTCATACCCTAAGAGAGCATGTCAGATCGCTCTTACAATTGTAAGAGAGGCATAGGCAACAGTATTTTATATTTTTTTTCACATTCTTTTCCCTCCAGTCGCGCGCCCTGGATCCTCTCTCAGGCAGCCTGTCCTTTCCTACCCAGCCTGAAGCCTCTCCAATCTGCACTCCTCTCTCCTCCCCTCCCAAGTCAGTACCCCTGGTTTAACCTGCCTGGGTGCACCGTCCTCTCCTCTTGGGTGTGCTTACAAGTCAGACTCTGGCTCGGGTAGGACTGGGAACAGAGGACCTGGAAGGTCAGTGGGGTAGGCCAGCGGAGGCATGGTGGACTGGTGTGCGTCGCCTGCCCAGGCGCCGTTGTTTTCCGTGTTCTTGAGACCCACCCACTCCCTCCCTGCGTGGTGCACGGCAAACCTGCCGGCGTCGTCCACGCTAGTCGTGCTTATCTGGCTGCTGTAGTGCTTCCGGTCTCTACTGGGGTCACCAGCACACCGGGACAACCCTCCCAGGCTACCGGGAAGGAAAGCACCACAGGCACTCATCCTCAACCCTCCCGGCCGACCCCGGCGACCAAAGTGCGCTCAGAACCCGGGTCACCAGCGTGGTGCGGTGTGGCATCCAGCGCCTCAACCCTCAAGCGCCACTGGGCCATTACTAGGCAACAGTATTAACATACATATTTGAAAAAAAGTACTTCTCTTTCATATTGCTGTCTCTCATAAGTAATTCTGCTGTATAGCAGAGATTTTACTTATGAAAAAATACAATATAAGCTAAAAAAAAATGCTTTTCATTAATTTAAACACTTATTAATACCAGTGGAGTCCACCTTAGAATTCCTTTTTCCATGGGGGTCAGGCATTCATCTCTAGATGAAGGGGTTGATTTGACCCTATGGAACAGAGCCTGGTAGTCCACAGCAAAATGTTTAGGGCACCCCAAGCAATCATAATCGCATCAGCAACAGATATGGGCTCCTGCAGGTCTAGAAGGGCTGAGTCAGGGGCCTGGTGAGTCCCCTGATACTGCCATGAAGAAGGAACCACAAAAGTTCATACAATGTTCCATTAAGTAAATTAAATTAGTAACTGGGAAGAGGTGCATTGGGCCACAAACTTGTTACCAGTCAAAAACTATTACTGCTGGGAACTGAATAAAACATTCTTTTTATAAATGATCTGAGATAATCTACAGAGATAAAAAGATCAGATGGCTGGAGGAGATGGGCACGAGGCATGAAGGAGGTGTGCACTGGACATTCTGGGGCCCCACAGCTAACAATGTGGGGCTCTGGATAACAGCACTGATAGAAAACAAGATGTCCTTGAGCAGCAGTACAAACCCTGATGCACTTGTCTGTACACAAAGATAGCAGGAAAGACCAAGAACATGGTGCACCTCCGTGTACACCCACAAATGCACACTAACCAGAGAAGATCTTGCCTGTGCTGCCTGCGATGGTGACCAGGTACTGTCGAGGTGCTGACTGTTGGTGGTTTTGCCACTGCCACTGCTCCCTAGCAGAACGATTCGACTGGTCCTGGCGGGTCATCAGCAGGTTACGGTATGCTGTCTGTGCAACTGAATAGATGTGTGGGAGGAGTCTTCCTTGCGGCAACCTTTAAACATGTGCATGACCTGGCCAGGAAGGAAAAAGACCCTTAAATATCACTTAACTCCTATGTTTAACACTGAATTCTAAACAGGAAAAACAAATGAGGCCTCTGGGTTACTTCTCTTTCTGATACAGTATGTACTGCATTTGCTGTAGAACTCCTTCTTGAGCAGTTGTGCACAATTTAGATATTTATAAGTTATTACATTACTGTTATCCAATTATGACTGCTTATTTTAAAACATTCCAGGTACTCCTTACAATGAGAGGGTGTTCTCAAGCAAACCGTTACAAAATTCTGGAGTTCTAAGTTCAGATGGTATTTTCCATTTCCTACACAGGGCTTTCTCGATTTTTGCAAAGTAAAATATTTCAATTTTAAACTCAAGTTTCATTTAAAGCAAAAGACTGTAGCATGATTTATATGTTATATGAGGTTACTGTTGTATCTTCTCAAGCCTTTGAGTGCCAGAACAGCTTCATTCTTCAGTTTTCTCAAAGAGCTTAAGCAGGCACTTAAATTCTTAAGAAATACTGTAACAAAATATTCAAAAGATTTTCTGATTTTCAGAAAAAAAACATATTTGTGAATTGGCTAATACAGGCAGGAAGAAATGGTTTGGGCAGTCCTACCCTGTCAACTAGCGCAGACTGAAACGTCCGAGATAAGTGTTAGGCGCATCCCTTCCCTTATGCCTCGGTAATCCCAATCTGTCCTAGCTGGCAGACAGCTCCCTGTCTAGCATGGATACTTTTCTCCACAGCTGTGGACGATTCTTCTTAGAATCTTCTTTCTGACTATGTCGTCAAGTTCACAAAAGCAGAACTCGGTTAAAACAAGTGTCCCAAACTTGAATGTCATGAGCTTTCATTTTGTTTCATTACTGAAGCCATTTCCATGAAAACAAGATAATTATCTGTTCATGTTGTTTATTCATGCCATGGAGTCAATCCTCTGTTTCACACACCACAACTTATTGCCCTGGAAATAACTGTGATGTCACAATCAGAGGAATACAACGTCATGCAGAATTAAGCAGCAGGGGAAGGTAAAATAAAATCAAAGGGTAAAAAGCCTGTTTTCGCACAAAGACCTTTGCAATAAAGAACAGAATGTCCTGACCCTGAGATTTAAAGTTTGGAGGGAAAGTAATGAGATTTACAGATGCACCAACATGACTCTAATGCGTTTGAAAGGAAACTAGAACATCAGTCAGTAAAGCCCAACAAAATTTCTGGTAGACTTCAGTGTCCAGACATGAGTAACACCACCTGTATGTGCACTGGACTTGTTTGGCTAATGAGACAGGTTGAAGGGAATTCTATATTCCTTCAGGCTTTGACCTGGTTCTATGGAGGCATCCACCCTCATAGGCTTCCCCATCCCCCATCCCTTACTGGCTTCCCATCAGGTTTCTTTTTCCCCAGATAGCTGAATGGACCCACTTTGTTAGCTTGATATGTGACAGTTCATGTTGCAGGCAGTGAAACACAAAAATACTGGAGCTTCCATATGGCCCAGGGTACACAATTTGTGCATTGGTACCCCAGGGTGGCAACAGAATGGAATTTAAATCCGATTCTAAGCACAGAATGAAATGGCACAAAAATGTTGACACAGTTTCATCACACCAGCATCAATGCTTTGACATTTTCTCACAAACTTCAGATGTTGACAGTTTTGTCAAATATTGCCAGCACCTTAAAATTATCACATTCTCTTCCCCAACAGTTTTTTTTTTTGGTGATCAGTGTTTTTTTTCCACTGTTGCCCCAGCCCTGGGGACTCACCAATCTGGCTTGCACCCCACCCCAATCCCTCACCATCTCCAAGGGCTTACCTTCTGCCTGTAGCTACTGTGGCTTGCCCTACGGCAGGGGTGTCTGGGGTGGCCCAAACCTTTAGATGCTTCAGACTAGTGCCCAGGCAGGCTGCCCAAGTCAATGGGTGTGGAGCCTGCAGGCGTGGCGAGGCCAGGCATCCTGCATAGGAAGATGAACTTTTCTTCCCTCCCTTAGAATAATGTCAGAATGACATCACTGGATGCAGTAGTGCATGCTGCACATTGATATCATCTTCTCCAACAAGCAACCTCAGCTGTACCTCTCTGGTGGGCATCCAGGGGACAGTGTAAATGAAAATGTCACACTCACCATAATTGCTGATCTTCCAGAATATCTTCACCATTCATACCCATGTATAGATTTGGGCCAGAGGCACTAGGATCCAGTGGAGTAAAGTCTTTGCTGCCTAGGGGATCGATGTCGGTGCCAGCACCACCCACGAGGGAGACATAGTGACACTGCGCTCATGGGTTGGCCAGTATCGATGCCAGCCCCTCCCTTCCTCAGTTTCATTTGCCACGAGAGAACACAAGTGGGAGAGGAGAAAAAAGAGAGAGAGGCTATAGACTCCTAGCCCAAAAGGATAGAAAAAGGATATAGGAGCTAAAATCATAAAAATAAAACCTGACTACCAACTTAGAGCTAAAGGATAAGCCTAAGTGGCATGGGGTAGCAGATGAAAGAGTCACAGCCCAAGTCCGCCACCTGGAAAGGAAGGTGAGGGAGGGAGGGAGGGAGGGCAGCCATGGCATATAACTCTGTCTGGCCTAGGAGACCATGGGAATCTCCATCAGGTTAGGATAGCAGAAGCCAATTTAGGCAGGTCTTGTGCTCAAAGAGTACAAGAACCAGGGCATTAAACAAAAACCAATAAAATGATAGTAAAAGATATTGGACCAGTCCAAGATCACAGCTACTATCCTCATACCACTCCAAAAGAGTGAAGAAGAAAAGAAACAGAAAGAGACCCAGCACCTAGGTGTGGGACAGCATACAGTTTGACAGGCTGAGCATATAATAATAAATTTCCCAGCACCGACTCCAGAGGCAACCCCAGAGGGACTACCAGCCTAAAATAGGCCCAAGAGGCCTCCATCCTTGTCAGCCCTGTCCACAGATCCAAGGTCAACACCAACATCCTCCCTAGGTCATCCCACTGTTCAGAGGAAGAAAGGACAACAACCTCAAGGCCATGTGAGGATCAGCTCAGGACCACTTCCCTCCTCCGGCACTGTGAACAGTGCCAGAAGAGAACCTGGTCTTGCAGTCAGCACCACCCGCTCACTGGTACCAGCCTTAGTACCAGGAGCGAGGCGTGCCAGGCCATAACACTGAGGTGTCCACCACTGTAGACCCAGCATATAGCTTGGCCTCACTACCAGGGTGTCTGTTGCCCCAAAGGGACAAAAGACCGGAAGGGTGCTCAACCGACCTTTCCAAGGAAGCCGGCTATACACCCAATCCGTTCCCAGAGCCTCTGATGTCTCGGCAGTGCAAGCACTTGCACAGCCCTGGTCTTCCTCGTACATACAGTTCTGGGAAGAGGCTCGAGGACAGAGCCCGGGAACCTTACCTTGACATCCCTGGTGTGACGCCTGCCTCAGAAGATGGGAGGCTTGACCACACTTCAATGCGCAGAGTTCAAGGGTGGGGTAGTTCACTGAGAAGGCGTCATACCTATCCATGTTGCGGCTGACACCAAGGCAGGTCAAACAGATGTCCTACGGTCCTGGCGGCATATGGCCACCACAGGAGCATTGATGCATAGGGGGCTGCCATTCTTCTTCTTTTGCGTGGCCTTCTTGCCATTAAGCTCCCTAGGACGGATAACGTGTTGTGGATGAAAAAAGGAAGAAAGCGGTTTCATGTTGCACTAAAATGAAGGAGAATAATAATGGCACAGAGAAGTCCTAGTGTCGAGAGAGTGCGGTGTTGAACTAATCATGGCAAACTAAGGAAACTGTTCTAATGCAACTGCAACAATGAAGCTTCCACAGTGTGTACTCAACACTGGGAAACACAGAACTGGGGAAGGTAGTGGTCCGGCATCAGTTACTGATCAACCCGTGAATGCAGTGTCACTGTGTCTGCTTTGGATGAAGCAGGCACTGGCGTCAGTCCCTAGGCTGCAAAGACTTTGCTCCAGCAGGGTCTTAGTGCCTCTGGTCCTAGACACATAAATGGGAATGAATAGTAAAGACTGATTCTTGGAAGATCATGATTTATTTACTCGATGTAGTCACCACAGGAGTGGTATATACTACGGAATATGACACAGACTAATAAAAATATGCCTGCCATTTTAGGAGTGGTCAGTGACCCCATGACATGAGTGGTGAAGCAATGAGTGATGTCACAAGGCCGTGGATCACAAGTAACTATATCAGGCCCATGCCATATTGATTTGTCACTAAATAACAAGAAAAGGTGGCCACTTGTCCCACAAATACTCGAATAGCAGTACCCCAAAGTAGGGCTACCCAGTAAAGCGGGTGTGAAAAGACCTGTACTCTTTTAGGTTATAAAAAGCATTTATTCCATTAAAAACTGCTTCTGATACAAATACACAACAGCAGCACCCTCGTGCGCTTCATGAGCGATACATTTCACGTCATTAATGGCGGCTGCTGTTGTATTTGTATCTGCAAGCATTTTAATGGAATAAATATTTTTATGACCTAAAATGCACAGGTCTTTCACCACCAACTAGGCCTTTTGGGATGGTGCATATTTGATTTGTGCAGCAGCATGGGTCTGTGTGGTAACAGTTCAATCTGCTGCAGTTTGAGTCAAGTTACAAGTAAAATTATATAAAAGAACACTGCGAGTACAATCAAGTTTTAGAATGACATGATGTCAGTCTTCTATTCTGAAGGACCTACAGAAAAATATTGGCTTTGTCATCCACCTAGTGACAACATCATGATATTCCCAATGCAGGTCTCTTATGAGGCAAATATGTTTGTTTACAGTACACTGCCATTTGTATGAGTACTCATATATGTGTATATATACACATATACACACACACATTCACTCACTCACTCTTTGGGCTCGTCACTATTTTCATAGTCTCATTCTCTTGCCCCATTGTGCATGCAAGCTGTCTCTCCCTCTTGCCCTCTCTCAATTTCTCACTCCTTTCGTGCTCTCGCTATTGCTCGCTCATTCTCTCTCTCTCTCTCTCATGCCCATGCCTGTTGTGCGCTGTCTTGTCCTCTCAGGCCTTTTCCTTCTGCCATTTTAACAAACTGTCTGGTTAGAAACAGTCAAGTTTTCTATACTGCGGCATTTCTTTGAGCTGTGTTATGGGTGCAATATCATACAGAGGGGCTCTGGGTGGTAAAAATACCCCCTCCAGCAGCTTAAGTGGATCAGTTGAAAGGCAAGATACTGAGTGTCACATCTCCCTCACTCAGGAAAATTTCTGAAGTTAGTTGGCACCATGAGGAACAACTACACACTGTAGCCTTCTAATTCATATCCCTTCCCTGTAGTCCTTAATCCATGCAGATCTGTGGTTCATCAATTCATAGAAACATATAGCAGATAAGAACCACTTGGGCCACCCAGTCTGTCCTCCCCAACAATTCAATTCAAGGCAGAGCGTAAGCATAAAATGTCTCACCTTCTCAGAGTACATAGGCGGAGAACTAAGTGGGTTAATGATGACCATGTTCAGCCCTGCATAGGTATGAATCAGGTTTCCCCATAACGCTGGCAATGTGTGCAGTACACTGGATTCACTGAGATATAACAAAGATGCCAGGTCTTCCGACCGGTCATAGGATGGAGGGTTTGCCTGCCAAAACATAAAAGTTAAAATTGTAATATACATCAACATCACTTAACAAGCAGTGGAAATGATACCCTGGCACAGGAGAGGGTCTGAGGGCAAGGAGACTAACATTATTCTAGGTGTGCAAATCCCATTGTCCCCTGTCTGAGGCAAAAGTAAACTTCCTTGAAGGGCAAGTACAAAAGAGAGCTAAATTCATTGTAATGAATAAGGGCAAGTGAAATTCAGCTACAGTCATGGCTGGGCAAGAACTATAAGTTTTGATTTGAACACCCCTGTAGGTGTGTAGGCCAGGTTCAGAGTCCATGGCTTCAGGCTGGATTCTGCCGAAAGCATCTTGACCTCAGCCTCAGAGATAAGTGCTCTCCTGGGGACACAGGGCGCTCATTCTCCAGGGTCTTAGAATTTGCCATTTGAGAGCAAAGATCATTAAGTTGTGACCTACTGTCCAAGATGTTTTTGGGATTGGTACTACTGTGTGCTGGGGACGAGCTTTGCCCAGTAATGTCACATCATCTGTGAAAAGATCAAATTTCAAGATGGGGTTTCAGAGGAAAGACATGCCCAGCTCTCCGCACTGTCAGTCCCTCTCACCACGAGGGCTCAGTCCTCATTTTACTGTCATCTCAGATAAAGCAGCATTTAACACAACTTGACTAAATCTATGTGCTCCAGAAGCAGTCTGACCAGGGATAGAAATGGGAGGGTGCTGGGTCCCAATACCAAATAAGGTAAATTAAACTGAAAGTTATAGCATCAGCTATAAATAATTACGCTGTACCTTTTCCACATCCTCCTCATCCACGTCCAGTATTGTCCCATTATGGTCCAGTTTTATCTTCACTTTGCCTTCTGGCAAGCTCTCGTTGTCAGCCTTGAGTTGGGTTGCTAGGAGACAGACCATACAAGAGGATCAGTAGTTGCAATAGTGAGTAATAAAACCTGGTGAGGAGTTCAGTTATCCTTGGATCAGGTACCTGACAATGCACCAACAATACAACACATTAAGCCAAATAGGAATCCTATCACACTATTAGTCAGCTGTTGAGATCACTGCTTTTCAAGGTACAGTAACTGTAAGTAAACAACTCCGTTTAACAAGCGGGGAACAACACACAGACTACCTTGCCTGTTCCTGTTCTGGTACTTCATCCTTTTAAATCAATTATCAACCTGAAGTCCATAAACAAGATTGGGCTCAGCAACACATCAATAAATAGATTTTCTTTCATCTTAACAAAAATGAAAAATTGTGCCCTCCCCAAGTCTTCTGGGTGGATTTTCATTAACCTGACAGCATCAAATCCTGGGCCACTGGGCCCAGTTAGCATACTGACCATGATGTATGAGGTATTTGTAAGATATTGATTTCTACAGTACATGCTATTGCAAATCTTTTTAAATATGCCAGATCAACAAATTAATATGCATATAGCAGTAGAGTGGGAAGAGTGGGTAGGAATTCCTATAAATGGGTACATGTCTGCACAGCATACTTTTTCATCCCTAGTTAAGAAGGGGAGGGCCCAACTTGATGGGCCTAAAGTCCATTACGACCTTAAATTATTATTATAAATCACTAACATGATTTCAACCAATCAGCATGCAGAGTCAATGTACATCTTATCCTGTGTACACTGTGTTCTCATGCAGGAGGCGTTAGAGAGGCGCACTCCACTTCAGGGCCAGGGGAGGACAGCACAAGTAAATTTTGAAAAAATCCCGAACTTATTAATAAATCACTGAGCTAGCTGGCCTGGTGGCTGAAGAGGGCTGAAGCGCTGAGTGCCTTATCTCTCAACACACCGACGACCAGTGTTCAGGAATGAGATCAGGTCACCTGGGATCAGCGGGGGCCAGGAGTGAATCAAGCATACATCAGGCAGCTCTCTCGGATAGGGGTGGCGGTTTGATTCAATTTTTGGCTGCCACGGGTGGAGGCCTAGTGGTAACACCAACCCATGAGCAACAGACAGTAGTCAGTGGAGGGAAGCCATGGTTGAGTAATGCATGCATGCCTCCATGGGCACATGCAGTCCATTCTGCCGCAGCTAGTGGAGGAAGAAAACTGTGGAGGAAAACACAGTAAGGCTGGTGTCAATAACGCTCTGCACACTGAGACCCCATCCGCCTACCACCAGGAAGTGCCTCCCAGGCGAACTGGATTTGGACTTGGGTGAGGGATGGCTCTCCCCTCCTGACCCTGCCACAGGGCAATCCATGGGGTATCCGGACCAGTCAGGTAAGCCTGGGGAGGTGGTGGGCCAGTGAGGTCAGTGAAACCACTCAAACTAAACTCGAGTGATTTATAATAAGGTAATAGGACCTCTGAGGGTGCCTCTTCACGGCATAAGGGACACCCCTCTTGAGGTTTGGCAGAAACAACAAATCAGCTTCATGGTCCTCTCACCCAAACTTCATGCCTGATGTCTCTTGTACCAAAAGATACCCTCGGAGGCCCTATTAACTTCTGTGTTACTACAGTATACAGGACAAAACATATATAAAATGCAAACACAGCTTCATAGAAAATTCCTTAAATAAACATTTCCTTTTAATCGCCTCAACATTTTTCCCCTTCCTCTCATCTGAAACAACAGGTCTCCCAGTGCCCAGTCATCCACAGACCCAGGGCATCCAACGGAGCCTCCCAGTGCCCCCACAGTGAAGAAGGTCTTTTTTTTAAATTTTATATGCTTTATTGAAATTTTACATATAAAATATAAAAATACAACAGACATACCATCATAATGACGAACATAGACAAGACAAGCCCCTACCTATATACAATAGGAATTCATTTACAGAGCATAAAAGGCGAAGCAATACAGGTCCCAATTAATAGAATATAATGACAGGTGTACAGATATCAATAGTTAACGGTAAACATTTCAAAGTTTATCAAAGGTATGATTATCATTTAGCTATTGTCATGCAGTAAACCCCTATCTCTTCACTCAACCATAATTGCCTTGGAGCAAGGCATACAGAGTGTATAAGCTCACCCACTTCTTTAAAGACGGTAGCCTGTTGTTCATGCTGGCTATCATTTCTCTATTCAGAGATTATTAAGTAGTTCATTAATGCATTCTTTATCGTAATCTGTTCTCGATCGAGCCAGTGTTTGAGAACTGATTTTCTAACTGAGACAGCTATTATGGCTAAAAGGTATTTCCGTTCTCTTACAGATATTCCACTATAGTCTTCTATTACACAAATTTATTTTTTCTATATACAGTTTTTCTTTTCCTTTTCTCCCCTTCCCGTGGTCCAAGGCATAGACATCTCGTCCTTTACACGGATCAGTGACCCTTCCACCCCACCCAGACTTACGTGGCGCTCTTGCGCCTGCGCACCCATCGGACCTCCACCCGATGGGTGTGGGACTATGGAGGCGGGCATCCACCCGATGGGGAAATCCCGCTACAGCCCTCCCCAAGCGGCACCCGAGTTGTTCCCAAACCGGGTTGCGGTGTGGCGTCAGCGCCTCACCCCTCAAGCGCCACGGGCGGCTTCTATTATACAGATTTCTGGGTGAACAGATCCTGGATTCCCAGCAGTGGATCCGTTCTGTCCTTTATAGATGGCCAGAGGGAGGAGACCAGCTCGCAGTCCCATCACATGCAGGAGGGATCCATAAGCTTTCCCACACCTGATGCATGTCATCAGACTGAATCCACCCATTTTGTGAAGTTTGGCGATGTGTATTAAAGATTATTCAGTATGTGGAATTGTGTGAGCCTTAATTTATCATTTTTAGTAAAAGCGTGCGGATCACTCCAGATTTTATCCCAGCTGAAGGTTCTATCACGTAATGCGCATCCCAATGTGGGCACTGCCCATCAAATGGTAAGGCAGCTTTAAAAATATCTGATTGTATAGAGTGCAATTCATGTGTGGCTGTGTCGCAGCATCCAGGAGTGTGAGCACACAGCTGAGTGATCCTCCTCCCACAGGGAAGGGCCCAGGTACTGAGTAATAGTACGAGTTATCTGGAGGAATTTAAAATGTTATGGTTGTTGGTCTGGTGTCGGATTACTGTTAAAGGGCATGATGTATCCAGCTGGCATCAAGGTTTCGACTGTGGGGTTGGTTAATTCTTGCCCAAAAGAGTCTGTAATAGCCTCACCATCTATTTGTATGCTGGAGTTGTTGAACACAGGTTGACCTACACCTCTAACCGGGTCTTAGGTCTAGTAGCCGCAGAGCTGCATATGTACACTAACTGTAGCTGATATTATTGATGTTCTCATGGTTTTCTGGTGCTTTTGGGGTGGTATAGAGTAAAGCTTTAGGGTTAATGCCATTCTCTATACACATTTGGTTTTCTACGTGGAACCAGAAGGAAGTATAACTGGAGGCCTGGTGTCTGGGTGGTCACCACTTCAAACATTTACTAGCCTGGGCTGTTAAATAGTATATTGTAAAAATGGGGAAATGCATAATCCCCTTATTGTTTTGGTGCAGAAAGTCATTTTAAACCTTTTCTGCTTCTACCCTCTCATTAGCTGGCACCTTTGCAAGCTTCCTTTGGGCCCCCAACCTGGGTAATGGTAGTCCAACGATCATAATGCAAAAGCAGCCAAACCGCTATTGCTGTACCCTTGGTCATCCTTCAAACCCGTTGGATCCAGTGAAGCACCCCATCGGGATATTTACTGAGGCAAACATGCAATCAACCAAAGTGAAATAAAGGCTCCACTTGGGCGACCTAAGATTCCTGAAATGAAGTAATTAAATCGGCAGAAGGTGTTTTAACTGATGGCAATCTAATGGAGGATGCATTTAACAATCACGTTGCTAGCCTTGTTAATGATGTAACTGAGGCGGTTAATTACCACTTCCCTTGCAGTGGTTGCCCTCAGTGGTTAGTCCTGTAGCTCTCAAAGCAGTAATGAAATAAGTGCGAACCAGGCATAGTGATGCACCAGTCTACATAGGGTAGGGGGGCTAGTTAAAGGGACACTGTCAGCTTCGCCCCTTTGTTTTTGGCAAAAAGCAGGTAAAATGGTGATCTTTTATATCTATAGGGGTGTTCAGAGTACATCACTGAGTGTTGTGTGGCCAATAGGCACATTGCTTGCTTTGCCAAAAACAAAGGGGCAAAGCTGAAGTGCCTCGCTTATAAAGGTTTTTAGGTCAGAACGTGCTTTAGTATCAATGGGTACAAATAATAAAGGGAAAGCTGTCACTGCTGAGCCAACCTGACACGATTTTACTAGTGAAAAATGGAAGAGCTGTGGCATCCCATGTCCCTTCTACTGCAGTAAGGCTGTAATGTTGTGAAACAGTATACGAGAAGGATTCCGGATGCTGAACAAAGAGAAAACACAGAAGCCAAGTTTTATCATTCACTTAGGCTGATGGCAGCCCTCTGGTTTAAATAACATACTTATTTTCTACTAACGCCATTCAGCCACCTCATGGTTTACCAATGAAGTTTGTTCTTTTAACCATACCCCCTGTCATATATTTGCTTTTAGGTGTGCATGGTACATTTGCAAGTGTGGGTATGCCTGTAGTGTGTGAGCATACTCACATGGGCATTCCTGTGTGTGGATATCCATTTTCATTTTCTCCCCATGTCCCTCTCTCCTTCCCCAATGTTGCCACCTTTCAGCCTTCTCGCTATGCCCAGTTTATTAGAGACTCTACTTGAGGGTGCCTCAGCTCATTCAGCTCCTACTATGCCCCTCCCTTCACATCACCACCTTTCCGTTTCCCAGTCTGTAGCCTTACCTTGCCTATTATCACTTTTTCTCCTAGCTCCATCCCGATCTTCTCCATATGCACATATATAATCTTTGCAAAAATGCATTAATGCACCAGTTAGGGTTCAACTTAACGCCACAAGTTTTTGTTGACCGGGCAGGCACACTAGACAGGGCTGCCTGTTTTCTGCCCTACAAAGTGGGAAATCTAGCATAGGACAACCTAAATCCCCACCTCCACCCCCACCCCAAGCAAAAGGAAAAAACATTAGGGTTTTGGGTCTCTGGAGTCTTGGCGAATCAGTGGTGGAATCTTCCTTGGGTTGTCAGTCCTAATGCTCACCCCTACACCCCCCCAGCCTGCATCCCCTGTCTGAAGCACAAAGTACAGGTGTAACCCAGTATCTCATAGTGATACATTCTTCAAAGGTAGAGAACTATGCCTTGCCACATGTGGCCCTTATTTCCCCTTACACCTCTAACTTTGCTGTTTTCTTTATAGATAATTCCTGAAGTCCTATATTCAAAACGTCAGTTCTAACTCTATTTTCTATCTTCAGCATGCATTTAACATTATCTTTTTTCTTTGTTTTTGGCCCACATGCTGACGCAGCACGTTGTTTTTCTTCTTACAAATAGTGCATGAGATTGCCCTACCAGCACGCTACATAAACTAACGACTGTCTGTCTGCAATAAGATCTGCTCTTTGGGATTAATGTAATGCTGTATGACATCACCGTACCTTACTACATAAGAGACAAAGCAATCTTCTCCTGCAGCTCAAGGAGACTTACTCTAGCATCTACTGATTTACAGTCAGTCACCCAGCAATACCCAAAACACCACAACCACTCTAACTTTGAATATTATGATCAAAACTGGTTTGTATTGTAGTTCAGCCTAAAAAGGCTGCAGAAGACAGTCTTTGCGCTATGTGCACAGCTAAGCTTGGATGCGCTACCAGTGTTAGATACTCCTTTGCCACACTAAATTATTTGTACAAGTCTTGTCTTAAATGTCCCTATGAGTTGAATGCCTGAGTTATATTTCAAGAGCACTCCAGTCCTGTCTCACGAGCAGGGTCTTTCCAGAAGTTTGACGGGTACATCTCATAGGAGCTACTGATGGGTGCAAGAACTGTAAGTCGATCTGTAGCTGGTGACAAATTCCACCAAAAGTGTTTGGGATTAAGAAAATCCATTAGAAAAACAAGCATGCCAGCCTGTCGGCAAAATGGTAGCGTTACCACCTGCATCACCAGTTACCCGAGTTCAGGAACAAGCCTGGGCCGTTGGAGTGCCAGCTGGGGAAGATGACATGAGCGTCCCATTGGGTGCTCTCACCTTGGGGAGGAAGGGTGATCGTGTTCTGCTGCACTACTGCTTCCTGGGTGACCACAGGAGGCAGGCACAGCAGCCGGCGTCTTGAGGGAGGCTGAATGCTGAGCGTGCTCCACTTACGTACACACCCACTGTGTGCATGAGTCGGGTAGCACTTTTCAACAACCTGGGGAACAGGTGAAAAGTGGAAAATCCACCATCCGCTGCTGAGTGGTGTCTGCCCCCACTGCAGGCCTCACACCGTTGACTGCGGCTCCCTTCCATTGGTCAGTCTTAGTCCTCCACTTGGGGATATTCACCCTCCTGACATTCCCACCCTGAGGGGTAAGCTCAGGTGCACTTGACAGTGGAGGTAAGTCCTGGAGAAGGCAGGTGGACGGGACTGGGTGATGGTGCAGAACTGACAGGGGCCAGTTGGCTCAAACAAAATGTAAATTAATTGCCCAAAATATTATTCTTGCTATATCATTACAATATGGCTCGGATATTTTTCCTAGACACAATACAATTTCACTGTCTACAGTATCTTTCAGACAGAGTATCACAAACCGTCACCCACTGAGAAAACATAATGATAGAAAGCAGAGGTGCTAAATTAGTACTTTGCCTCTGTCTACACCGGGAGGTGGGGATCTTTCCAACCTGATGGGAGGGTAGAGGACCCACTGAACCAGGAGGTCAGTTGGAGAATGAAGGACTGGATGAGACTAGGGCAGGATGGATGGGTATCTAGAGCGGGAGGAGAGGATGCATGAGGAGGGGATGGGAGGGTGAAATCACAGAGGATAGGGTGAGAGGCCTTCTGTCACTAAAGACTGAGAAAGTGCCGGGGCTAGATGGGCTGCATCCAAAGGTGCTGAAGGACCTGGCGGATGTGCTGGCAGCTCCACTGGCCTCACTCTTGAACATCTCCCTGATGACAGGGTGGGTGCCTCAAATTGGAAGGTGGCTCATGTGGTGCCTATCCACAAGGGGTCCAGAAAGGAGATGGGGAATTATAGGCCCATTAGCATAACGTCTGTGGTAGGCAAGGTTATGGAGGGCATTATCAAGGAGGCTGGGGAGCAGCTGGAAAGATTGGGGCACCTGGATGACAGGCAGTATGGTTTTGTTCTGGGAGGTGGTGCCAGACTAACCTGGTGGAGTTTTATGACTGGGTGGCAGTGCTCTGGACTGACATAGGCCAGTGGGCGTCCTCTATCTGGATTTCAGTAAGGCGTTTGATTCGGTTCCCCTCGCGGCCTACTAACAAAGCTCGGAGATAGGAGTGGGGGCAGTTGCTCAGGTGGGTGGAAAACTGTCTTACGGGGCGAATACGGTGAGTGGTGGTTGGAAGGATAGTCTCCTCCCCCAGGAGGGTCATCAGTGGGGTCCCCAGGGTTCGGTCCTAGGGCAACTCCTGCTCAATTCCTATGTCTCGGACATAGGGTGGGGTGTTAGGAGTAGGTTGAGTCTCTTTGTGGATGACTCAAAACTTGGAGCACGGGCAGGAGGAGGAGAGGCCCTGCAGGGGATCTGAATACCTGGGGGTGGGCAAGGAATGGGGGTTGAAGTTCAATGCAGGGAAATGTAGGGTGCTGCATCTGGGGGTCAGAAACCAGGACATACATACATACACCGGGGGACCACCGCGGGCTAGAGGGACTTAGGATAGTGGTGGAAAATGAATAACACAGAGAACTGTTGAAGAGCTGCAGCAAAGCAAACAGGATACTGAGCTGCATAACCAGGGGATTACCTTCAGGAGGAGGGAGGTGATCCTCCCTCTGTATAATGCCCTGGTTAGGCGGCATCTTGAGTACTGTGTGCAGTTCTGGAGACCCCATCTTAAGAGGGACATAGCACTGATGGAGGGGTCAGAGGAGGTGACCAGATGATTCAGGGCATGGAGGGTAGGACCTATGAGGAGAGACTGGATGAACTCAATCTGTACGTACTGGAGGAGAGGAGGGACAGAGGGACATGATAAAGACTTTCAAGTATGTAAAGGGATAAATAAGGGTGGAGCCAGGGAAGTGTTCAGGCTTAAGAGGAAACTACCAGGGGGCATGGTGGAAGCTGGAGGGTACCAGGGGCAGCGCAGGAGACACTTCTTCACAGAGAGGGTGGTGGAACCATGGAACGCACTGCCCAGGACTTGATGGAAGAGACCACAGAGGAAGAATTCAAGAAGGGTTGGGACAGGTACAGGGGAAGCAGCTGAGGCCAAGGAGGGCCACCTCTGGGGCTGGGGTGGGTAGAGGAGAGAGCTCCCAGTAGGGGGCTAGCTTCCGAGCAGACACGACAGACCATGGAGCCTATTCTGCTGGCTTATACTATGATACTTTGAAAGCAGGCAACTGTTAACTAGAGCCAAGCCAACAAGCCAAAAAAAAACACGAGCCAAATTAGAAAAACTAGTAAATGGTTTTAACATTACCTCCAAAATGTAAAGAAATGGGTAATTTGTATAATCTCATTATAAAAGAAAATTCATCCCAATAGAATCGTCAATGAAGGAAGAGCAGCTGTGTCATACAGAAAACAACACAAGTGAGTTATTTGCTTGTTCCTCCATAATACTTTACTTCACCGACCCTGTGAAGTTGCCATTTGCAGCTTATACCAATTTTTGCTGCCGTGTCTGCCTAGATTTGCTGGTTACATGCTGTGATGCATTCTGCATTTTATTCTGTACATATCATTGTATATAGCTTACGTACATATCTGTAAATTTCTGTACTTTGTATTTGCTATGTATCCTCCCATCCCCTATCCCCCGGACGCATCTGGAATCGAGCGTAGTCTGCTCAGCATGCCTTTCGTGGTAAAACTTTTGAATGAATAAACACATAAATCTCTTTTTTCTTTTATATATACTTCTCTTGTATGGGTTTTTATTTTGTTTAAACATCGTAGGGCATACATCTCTGTAGGTAATTATGATTTAGTAGTTTTAGCAGTATTTAGAAGTTTAAACTCATTTTAAATCAGCACCAGTTCTGGTGCTAAACAAGCCCCCTCGGCAGCAGTTTACCTCTGCAGGACTTCATAAGTCCATTCTGCAGAATTTATTTATTGTTAGTTTTCTAAGGTGAAGAAATCGTAATTCCTTGTCAAAGGAACTGGCCACCGATCCCTTCCCCTTCTTGGTCTCAATTCTAGCTGAGCTCTGCCCTGTGCCACTACAGCACTCTTTGCGTTTTGCCATGTACTAGTTTGGAGAGCACAGGAACACTATTTTTTTTTTTTAATTCATACGCTTTATTAAGTTAATCATAATCATCATATCACATTAAATTTTACAATACAGAGTTTACATTACCAATATCACGTACAATGTGATTATTTCTTCATGTTCTTGTTTGTTGTCTTACCGTCTCTTAAGTGATCTGACTGTTGTAATTAGTTCAGGTTCAATATTAACTAGTCCAACTAGAACACAATTCTTAAAACTATCACTTTGAGGCGGTATAGCGCAGTGGTTTAAGGCTCTGAGCTGTAAATCTGGTGATATCCAGTAGACCAGACCTGGGTTTGAATCCCACAGCTTCCACTTGCATACTGTGTGACCCTGAGCAAGTCACTTAACTTCCCTGTACTCCCAGAGTCGCTCCTGTAAAAAAACTTTCAGCTTAGTGTGCTACTCCTGGTTAAACAACTAAATAAAAAACAAAAAAGTTCTTAACACCAAACAGCTTATGAAAACTTTATAACTATAATTTCGTATGCAGCCATTCCTAACTTTCCAGAGTGTCCCACTGTCCTTATGATTATATTAACATCATGTTTTCTGGAGTCCCATGCCAGGGCACCATGTGTCCTGAAACTTCTCATGTTGTAGCCTTAGGCAGCTAGTGATTTTACCATCCTCTCTAACTCGCCCACCCTCACCTGCCACTCCTGTACCATGGGTGGAGGTAGGGAGAGCCATTTGATGTTATACATTTCAATGCTACTACCCTTAGCATCCAGGCAAGAACTCTTGCTTCTTTTTGCCTGTTAGTAGGACTGGGAAGCCCAGCACTAGTTCTGTGCCCATAAATGGGATCTGCAGTCCTGACAGCTGTTGTATGTGTGTGAATTGCTTTCCAAAACTCTTGGATCACGGGCAGGACCAAAAATATGTCCATGTGTTCCTCTGAATCCGCAGCCCCTTCAGCACAGATCAGATTGTTGAGCCCCAAAATGTCTGGTGATTGTTGGGGTGAGAAAAAATCTAGCCAAAGTTTCCAATTAAATTCTCTCCATGCCAGGGAGGCCGTGACCTGCCATCCTCGTGACAACCTTCTGCTCCAATGGGCTTGGGTTATCGGTGTCCCAAAATCTTTTCCCCAACTAACCCTTAGTTTATTTAGTGCTTTATGGTCTGACTGATTTAGTATGAGGTATAGCTGTTGAGATAGCGTGTGTTGCCTTTTAAGGTGACAGCAGAGCAAAAAAGATTCCAAACTCATCGTTCTCTCTGGATTTGGGTTTGGGTTCCTGGCATTGTCAGAAAGTGTCTCACTGGGCAGACTCAAGAACACCTTATTGGGAACCTATATTCAGCACTGAAGTTATATGATATATCATCTCTAGACTTTATTAGAATTAAGTGGTCAAAATATATGAATATAGAGAGTTAGATGTGGACCACTGGCAAATTTCAACTACATCATATTCAAAATCTCCTCCAGTGTTTATTGGCAGGAATATGCATGGAAGGCTAGAGTAAGATATTTTAGAACCCCTGATATTATGGCTAAGTTTAAGGGACATGGATATGGAGGGTGTTGGAGGGATGTGGACAGAAACAGGCAGGGATGGAACATATTATGTGGTCGTGCCCATATATACTGGGAAACTGGCAAGAAATTATAGATGAGTTAAATGCTATATATGGGAGGTCAGAGCTACTTACCCTGACCTCTGTCTTGATGGCAATGCCCCTATGGGAATTAAGGTCCAAGGGACGCTTTTCAAAATATTATCTCTATTGGTCTTGGAGGCCAAAAGATTATTACCCATCTCTGGCTTTCTACTGGATCCGACCAAGGAGTCTTGGAGAATACTGACAAATGAAATATATAACTTAGAAAAGATTTCAGCTAGAATGAATAATAGGATGCTTACCTTTGATAACCGATGGAGAAATTGGATGCTTTACCAATTGGGGCATTATGAGGACTTGTTCCTTAAATATACATTATTATACTTAAAGCCATGTGGGGTATTTAATGCTATCAGAGACGGGGGAGTTCTGGAGACTTTATGTGAACTAGAATATCACAGGAAGAATATTAACTCCCTTTTACTATCATTATCTGTACAGTATCCATCAATATAACTTATATGCTTGGGCTCACAAAAGATAGACACATTTTAATTGAGATTTTACAGACCTGGAGGTTTCTGAATGTACTTAATTATGTCTGCTCATCATTCCTTGTACCATCTCTGAATGTATTTATGCATTGCACTGATATTATAATAAGCTGCTAAAACCAATAAAATATAATTAAAAACAAAAGTGTCTCACTTGCAGAAAGCGAAAATGGTCCTCTTTACGGAGGGAATATTTAGCTTTGAGTTGTTCAAAGAGAAGCAACCCTGTGTGTCTAAGTACTACTTGAAAGTTGCTAGTTATGAGACACCCAGAAATGGAATCCCTCATCCATCCTGTGGGGTTCAAAGGTTGTCTCATGTCGGGTTAAAGACAATGGACCCAGTCCCAGAGATGTTTGTGTGACTTTTCTAAGTTTAATCAATTTTCACGCCAGATGTTTTATCCGTGTTTTATCAGTGGATGCCCATATATTTAGGGGTATGCTGTTTGTGGGGAGGTACCACAGTGCCCAGCCACCAGGGCAGCCTCTTCCAGTTGATACCAGCCTGAATCCTCCTATGCTTTGCCCACGTGCATAGCTGTGATCCCCTGGCATGGTAATATTGATAAAAAGTTTGGGCGGGCCAATCCTCCATCTCCCCTAGGAGTCTGTACAAGTTTGTGGCCTATTCTAGGCCTTTTCTTGGCCCTAATGAACCTTTGGGCTGCTTTCTGTAATTGATTCCAGAAGTGTCTCTGAACTGGAAGAGGAGAGTCTGAAATAAGAATAGGCAGTGACAGTGCATTCATTTTTAGGGTTTGTATCCTGCCATATAAGGTCAATGGCAATATAAGCCATCTAACCATGTCTGCTAGTAACTCCTGCAGGAGTCTGAGATCATTATTGTTGAGAGGAGGAGGATATATCTGCCATTTTCAGTTCAAAGGTATCGGAAATTGTTTTGCTTGCCCAAGCTATCGGGAAGTGTGTTCCAAATGCTAGAACATGGGTGACCATTTAGGATCACAGCCCCTGATTTCTGAAGATTGATTTTGTAACCATAAGGTTTCCATAATCTGCAAGGGCTTGTAAAGTGAGGCACTGATGTCTCGGGTCCTTACAAAGAAAAGGAATCATCCGCAAGAAGGCTATTTTTGTTCTATTCCTCCTACACATACTCCTAATACCTTTATTGGATCTGATTGCTATAGCCAAAGGTTCTAGTGCTAGAGGCGAAAAGCAAGGGAGACAGGGGCAACCCTGCGGGTGCCTCTCTGGAGGAAAAATCTACCTGACAGGAAACCATTTACTTTTATCCTAGCCTCTGGGGCAGCATATAGGGTTTCAATAATTTTAGCAAACTTTTCTCCTAAGCGAATTTTTGGAGGGTTAAAGTGAGGAAAGAACAATCAACCCTGTCAAATGCCTTTTCGATTGTCCATACTAACGAGCTAATGGAACTCTCTCGTCTTCTTTTGGGTGGATATAATATTAAAAAGTGACATGTGCTATCCTGTAGGTATCTTCCACAGATGAATCCTGTTTGGTCTCTATATACTAATAAGGTGATAATTTTTTGTAGGCGGTCTGCCATGATACCAGTGAATATTTTCAGGTCCACTGAGATTAGAGGTATGGGCGATCAGATTTACAGTCTTCTGGGTTTTATCTGGTTTGAGAATTACTGAAATCTGGGCTTGGTTCCAAGAAGTGGAACTGCCCCTCCCCTCAGTATCTCACTGAACACTGCTGACAGCAGGGTCAGCAATGTTGTATTGAATTGTTTGTAGAACTCTGATGAGAATCCATCTGTCCCGGAGACTTCCTATTTTTAGTTGTTTAATCTTTAGGTTTATCTCTTGTTCTGTGATCGGGGTTTCTAAGGTTGCCCATTGTTCCGTCATTAGCGAGAGATCTGAAGGGACTGTAGATAGCTACTTTTCCATATGATTGGATCCTCTCTCATCAGTGTATAGTAACTGGTAATAGTTTCTGAAATGTTCTGCTATTTAAGGTGGGGATGTCGTGGTCTGCCCACCTACCAAGATCTTCATTGAAGCACTGCTCTAGATGCTGCCTCTTTGCGTAGCTGCCAAGCTAGAAGTGTGCCTGCTCTATTGCCGTGTTCATAGTACTTTTGTTTAGAATATCATAGTTGTCCCTCTATTTTGGAGTCCAACATTTAGTTAAGTTTATGTCTATCCTGACCTAGCTGTGTTTTTGTGTTTTCATCCAAGGTCGCTTGGCGGCTGAGCTTCTAATTGAGTTATATCTGTTTCTAGTGCTAGCCGTTCCTTTATTGTGCTCTCTTAACCTGTGAAGTATTTTATAATTTTGTCCGTAAATAACATTTCAATCGTCCCATCTCACCCCTGCAGTGGTATCTTCCGATGGGTTAAGTTCAGAAAGGTTTTAGTGGCCTTCTGAATCATCTCTTTAAACTCTGTATGTGTCAAAAGACATTTAGATGCCAGAGTGCTTCTGTCAGTCTCAGTGCTAAGTTAAGATCTAAACTTACTGGAGCATGGTAAGACAGGGTAATATTCCTATTTTTGCATTCACTAAACAAGGTATTAAATTAGAAGAGATAAGGAAAAAGTCTATTCTAGAATACATTTTGTATTTGGGTGAGTAAAAGTGTAATCTCTCTCCCTTGGGTGTACAAATCTCCACCCATCTACCAATGCTAATTCTGCACAGAGTCTTGTGAGGGTTTGCCCGACTTTGAGGGCCCTATCTTGGATTCCACCCGATCTAGTTGTAGGTCTAGTACTGAGTTAAAGTCATCCCCTATTATGACTAGGCTTTGTGAGTCTGTGACCATGTCCTTGATAACCTTCATCAAGAAAGTTGTGCGCTCTGACTCCTCATTTGGGGCATAAAGATTAAGCAAGGTACACTTTTGCCCTCTATATTCCCCATGTATCCTAATGTACCTCCTTCAGTATCAGCATCCACCTGTGAGATTTCCATGGGTGTATTTCTGCAAATTAATATGGCTACCCCCCTGTGTGAGTGTGGTTCACATAATGTGAGCATAGACTTCCCTACCCAACTTTGACAAAGTTTTGATAGTCCTGAGCTCCAAGGTGGGTTTCTGTAAGAACGCTACCCCCTGACTGATGTTTTTAGCTCTTGAAGAATGCATGCCCTTTTAATTGGTTGTTAATGCCCCTGACATTTAGGGATACAACTTTCAAGTCTCCCATGGTGTCAGATTTGTTAATCGAAAAGGCTGCCTGTCTGAGAAGAACCTAAGACATTGAGGTATAGAAAACAATTCAACCAGTAACAGATTAAACTATGTACATGCACTAATATAGTAAAACCATATTCATAGGCTCAATGGTACTTCAAGGTTGATTAAGCCTACCTCCTCACTCCTCCCTGAGTTTTCTACGGGGTGAGGTAGGAAGTTAGTAACTTCTACTTCCCTCCCAGAATTTTTCAACCCTACTAGGGTGAATATCTGGCTAGGCATTAAGTGACTGCCAGTAATTTTTAGATGGGCCTCCAAGCTGACATGTTCAAGTGTGGCCCATTTCAGCCCTATGATCAGCTCTGTTGTCTTGTCTCCGTCACGGTGTGCAGGGAGGAGCAACCCGAGCCTCCCCTCCCCAAGGACCAGAATGTTTTGGCTTGTTTGATGCCTCCTTTCCAAATGGATTGTTGTGGCAAATCCGCAGGATTGGGGCCTCCCCACGCCCACCTGGCAGGTGTCCTCAGGTAACCAGCACACCACCGATCTGTCCCCGTCCCCAGAACCTCCACGCAATCCCCATGCATACCAGAGTTTTAGTTTAGCCTTTTAATTATAAATAAATAAAGGAGGCTGGGTGTAACAACATCCTGGAGATAACCTGATGAAGGATTCTCTCTCAGGACGGGACCAGCACAGTAAACATTAATCTCCCGAGATCCCCTCTCTCTTCTATGGTGGTGGGGGACCCTTTCAAGTACCCCCCTCCTCCACCATGTGAGTAGGTATCTATGAGGTCTCCATCGTCTGATTAGAAGAGAATCTTCCCTCTAATTATGGCCCTTCTTGGGGTTATTAGGTTAGATGTCTCCTTGATACGGCTGCTCTCCACCCATCCCCCCATCTCTGTCTTTGTATTGGTGTGCAACTGAGTGCAGGAAGTCCGCACTGGCCCAGGACCACAGGTCGTACTGGCCACCAAAACATCTACCTCACTAGGCATCAGAGGCCCGAGCACCCCCTCCCGTCTGTCTTAGTTCTGGTCACAGGGCACACCCCACCCCACACTCGGAAATAGCAATATATTTATCCAGAGCAAGTTACCTCAGTGTGGTACATTAAGATAACCTTCCTTGTACCCAGCTGTGCCTTCTGTGACACATATTATCAAAACCGATGTTTGCTGTAGGTATAATTCTATCGATACTGTGCCATCAGTGACTTCACTCAAAGTCTTTTGTTTTTAATTAGGAAGGCTAGCTATTCTCACCTTAAAGTCAAACTCCACAGGATTGCCTCCCCATTCCCTAAGGGGAGGGTGTCTCTGCAAATTGAAGAAAACAGCGCTCCTGAAGAGCATTCTTACCGTTGCTGCAATGTTCGGGTAGCCAAGGCACTGGTCACTGTACTGCCCTCCTCTGCATCATTGCAATTGTTGTTCAAAGGGGCTGTTTTGCTGTTACCCATCCCACATGTCTGATGTTCCTGCTTTCCCCTTCAGGCATGAGCTGTTGGTTCCTCCACGTTGCCATTCCCCTGATTTGAGTGCTGTCTCCCTAAAATGTTTCCCATCTTCAGGTGATCTGATTCCCAGCTTTTAAGAAACTCCTGGCTTCATCCATGTCTGCAAACCGCTGCCAGCCTGAATCGGTATGTACCTTACGTTTAGCTGGGTATGACCTGTGCTTGATGGCCCGCCTGTCTGAGCACTTTCACTAGCTGAAATGTTACTTGTCTGCATGCTAATGTCTGAGGCGCATAGTCTTGGTGAAGAAGAGGCAGACATCACCAAAATGCATCTGCTTCTTGGCCCACACTGTGCAGAGTATCTCCTCCTTGACTCTACAGTCGATAAGGCCATTACTATCAACTGTGGTCATGCCTTGGGTTCTTTAGGTCTGGAAATGAGAGCGATGGGCTCTTATGATCACCAGATCTTTATCGGTTGCTTGATTCAAGATTTATTTTCAGAAACTGTCCATGAATAGAGTCATACTCCCAGACTCCGTCCCCTCCGGTAGCCCATGTAGTCTCAGATTGTTTCTTCTGTTCTGTTTTCTAGGTCTTCTAACTGTTACTGCAAGTTGAGATCACACTGATGTAGGTCAAGGAGGGTGGAACTGTGTAGATCTGAGGCGGCCATGTAATCAGCTACTGTGTTCTCCAGTGTGACTGTTCTCTCCCAGCTGGAAGTGTTCCTGCTGATACTCAGTTACTTTATTCTCTAATCTGGTGAGGGTTTCAGTGATTTGTTTGAGTGTGTGACAAAGCGCTTTAGAGGTTATTGTTTAATCTTCCTCTTCCCCTTATGGAGTGCTGGTTGATCTATTGGTCGACAGGGTTCTCTTTGCAGCGCTCCTGTGCTAGCGAATCCGACGGCAATCTGTGGTTTGCTTGGGCGCCCCTGTTCCATCTTTATTCCATTGCTTTTCGGCATTATATAGTCGGCTATGCTGCAGTTTTTCGACAGGATGGCGGTGTTAGTTATTGATGCCACTGGATTTAATTTGGACTGAAGACGTGTTACTGAATTTAGGTTTCCATTAGCTGGCTACGGAACCAGAAGTCGGAACACTCTACTGATAGCAATTTATTTTTTAGCCACGGAGTCAAACCAAAGCCATAGCTCAACTAACAAGGCCCTTGTTAGTTGAGCTGTGCTTTGCATCAGCTTCTGTGGCCATTTAAAATATAAGAAAATCGATTTCAAAACAGGTCCCCATTGCTATAAATAGATTGTGCCTCTGCACTTTCTAAACAAATACATCACAAAATATAAGAGTGCAGGGCGGCACAGGGCAGAGCCTGCTACAATCAGGACCACAGAGGGGAAGGGATTGGGCAGCCGGCTCTTCTGAACAAGGAATTCGATACCTTCCTTCTAAAAGAGTCAAAACATAAATTATGCAAAATGGACTTTTGAAGTCCTGCAGAGGTAAGCTGCTGCTGGGGTAGAGGGACTTGATAACTTTTTTAACAATGAGAACAGTTGGTGCTCTGTAAATCTTATTGCTACTTGTGAACATAAGAACTCAATCGGTTATCTTGTATTTTATGTTGTATACAACTGTGAGTTTTCATGTTTCTTAAAATAAAAATTTCTATTGAGAGAAAAAAACACAAGCCAAGCCCAGGAGACAAAATGTACAGGCATGTCCCCCACGAGTTACAAGTTCCCACCACTACACTAACTGGGATCGGCCTGAAAATAAAATATTTGAGTTGACCACAGCTAGCTTGACTCTTGACTGAAATGCTAAACCAGAACCAGGTATTGGTCTCTACAAAGGTGCAATCCGCCTTTGGCTTATCCGTCTCTTTTGAAACTCAGTTTTGTTTATGTAGACATGCAGAACCTGATATTCAAATATGGGCAAAAAAGCAGCAAAAGATTTGCATTGTGCTTGCCCTTGTGCCCAGCATGAAGGTTGCTATATTCAGTCAGGCCGAACACGGTGCTATCTTACTGAATCTGGGGCATGTTGGTGCAGCGTTAAGTCAAATAACATTTCCTGACATGGATCTGTGCTGTACGCAGGCCATATGGGAACTGCAGCGAAGTGCATCCTCAGAAGTCATAGCACCGGGAGCCACAGCACGATATTCAGTCCATAACATGCAAATGAACCCACTGGGTATGCAAGGTGCTAAGGGTAATATCCATGCCCATTATGGGCTCATCTGCATAAGGCGGTAGCAGGTTTGCACCCACCTGTGGCTGGCAGCCACATCAGGCATAGTGGCGACCGCCCGCTCTCCCCAATTACCTGTCCCTGTAATATTCATGAGTTCCTGGTGTCCAGTGGCACACCCGTCCTCCAATCTCCATTCCCATAATCATACTGTATATCTAGGTGGCTGTAGTGGTATCCACTGCCGTCAGATGCCCAGCCTCATAAATGTTGTGTTTTCCCTGGTGTCTAGTGGCACCTCCACCCCTCAATCACAGGCCCAGTACGTTTGTTTGCCCCTGGTGTCTGGTGGCACTCCCATCAATCCCCACTGCCATGTTATAACAGATGTCCATGGTGTCTAATGGCACCCCCACCCTCTGATCGCCCGCCCCAGTACATGGTGAAGTCTCCCTGGTGTCCAGTGGCACTGAAAAGAGAAAGACTTGTAGCGCTCAGGCATGTGAGGGTTCTAGGATGCTGCACCAAACATAATATCCATAGGAGAAACAAAAACTGGTGCACAAAAAGAACGCTCCAAGCAGTCAGAAAGTGATGCCAAGAGTTTTAATAAAGTGTACAGACACAGACTACTGAACACAAGTACCCCATGGCTTCTAGCCATTGCGCCCCTCTTTAGATCATGTTCCACCTCTTTTGAGGAGGCAACAGATGTAATATTCTTCTAGGGAAAGCAGACATATTTTCCAACTCAATGCAATTCATCCAGACAGATTAAATGAGACTTGGGACATTACACTTTTTGTAGATACTGCAGGGAATATCAAGGTTCTTTCTTTTTAGTCCCCACATAGTTTTCATATATTTTTCATAATTTGTATGGGCAGAGGAACTACCAACTTTCCTTCTAGTGTTATTTTCTTCTTTTGGTATCATCTACTAACATGGTCCCACCAGAATGAAGGCACTTGGCTATAATCCCTTTACTTTTAGGGAGGTCCATTTACTTTAATGACCATTGACATGAAATATGCATCAGGTTCCTTAGATACCATGTTCCCTTTTTTTTTTATTGTATAATAATAATTTTTATTTGCTATCCCTGTTAAATTAAAGGTATCGGGACAACCCCTACAGGGCTGTCCCATCCATCCATCCATCCATCCATCCATCCATCTATCTATCTATCTATCTATCTATCTATCTATCTATCTATCTTTCTTTCCTTTTTCCTCTTTTCTAAATCCCCTTCTCCTCCCTTCCTTCCTTTCCTTCTTTTCCACAATTTTTCTTTCTTCTTCCCCACCCCCATTTTCCTTTTGCTGCCTCTCCTCTTTTTTCTCCTATCCCCCTTTCTTTGGTCTCTAGCCTAAGTATTGTTGACAATTCTTGCTTGTTTTTTGTCTACCATTTCGAGGTATTTGTTAGAATAAACTACGGAAACTGAAACACCACAATGGACCTATCCATCCTAAAATGGACTGAAATAATTGTTTAAAATACATTTAGTTCATTGCTAAAAGCATCAGTTTTTTAGTCATTGTTTAGATGAAATTGTCAGCCATTCTGATTTATGCAGAAAAACTTTTATATACTATTATACAATTGGTGATTGGTGTATGTGGTACTGCATATTTGATGGATGGCCTTCTTATGTTGAGCTGTTACCTCGTTGCTCCTCCCCTGACGAAGAGTCTACAAGGGCTTGAAGCACTGGGGTGCTTGTGTTCAACCAGTCTGTGTCTGTGCACTTTATTAAAACTCTTGGCGTCATTTTCTGACTGCTCAAGTGTTCTTTTTTGCACACGGTTTTTGTTTGAACAGTGGCACCTCCTGCCCACGATCACCCGTCCTGACTACATCATATATGCCCTTGTGTCTAGCAGCTCCCACCATCACCACCCACAGGGCGCTGCCCCTGTACCTATATGCTGGTGTCACATTGGGGATCTGATATGGGGACTAGCACAGTCCTCCTCTTACCACCTCGACCAGTCGCTGTGTGGAATGACAGAGTGCATGTACTGTCTATAGCATAGGCAGCGCACACATGTACTGCAAACAGTATCGCACTCCCTATCACACCATCGATAGCCAGCGAGGTGTAGACAGAGGAGCTGAGCGGTGGCCCTATCGGGTCCCCGCCTTTGGCCGAAACAGGTGGGAGGCAGAGTACTCTGATTTGTGTGGGTGGTGGGGAGTGGCCACTAGACACCAGGGCATACATGACATATTTAAGGATGAGTGACTGATTGCGGGGGGGGATGCCACTGGACAATGACATCTGTTATAACACAGTAGTGGGTGATTGGGCAGAGGGTGCCACTAGACACCAGAAACACCAATATTTACGGGGATGGGTGATCGGAGGTGGGGTTGGCACTAGACACCAGGGCATCCATTATTGCAGCAGGCCTGGGTAGGGAGGTGTGGGGGTGCAGTACGGCACCTAGCCACCAGGACACGACACCCCATTAAGTCAGGGTTTGCAAAGCAGTAACCTGATCCTGTTCGGTGGCATTCACCACCTGTGCAAACCTCTCAATTTCCACTGCACCTTTATGCACAGAAGGACCCCTCATTTGCATGGGTGTAGTGGTAACATACACCTCAGGCACTAATGGTTTCTGCCTGCATTGTGGGGTGTCTGAATACAGACCCCACTCACGAATCAGAAGCAAAGCGCAGGTAGCACAGGCAAACACTCTTTAGCACCCAGGCTAAGTTTTGACTATCTGACCCACAATGTCTTGTAAGTTGTTCACTGTATCTAGCACCGTTGTTGTCTGTAACGTTTGTTTGACATCTGAAGTTTTGCCTCAACTGTATGTAGTCTAATTCTGTAAACCACTTTATCTGTTCTGTAACAAACTGACAAGGGCTGGACTGCCCGAGGAGCTGCTCCTACGCTCTGCCAACATTGCCAGGCTACCCCGGGCCAGACTGCCCATGGAGCTGCTCCTGCCCGCCCTGCTGACACTGCCCAGGTACACTTGAGACCGTGCTTCCAGTCCTTCATCCAACTCGTTCAAATTTGGCGCTTTTTATCGCGACCACAAACTCGGTCTTAGGGGCATCCTGGCTGAAATCCGGCTATAATCAGATGACTGCATTTCCTGGACTCTTTTACCAACTTTCTGGAACATTTTAATTTACTCTAATTCCAGTTAAAAGATATTAAAACAGTGCGCTGACTTAATTGCTGCTATCGCCTTGAGTCACCAGCATTCCTTTCACTCTAGCCCTGCCGAACCTGCCAAAGCTTTAAATTTAATTTCTGTACTTTGGAGCTGCTGCTGATCTGTAATTTTGTACAGGCTGCAGCTACACGCTATTCTGTGCAGGCGTGTGGTGATTTCTTCTGCTAAGCAGGCTGCCTGTGTCCCTGGCTGGCTGCTCATAGCTCACTGGACCTCAGCTTTATTGTTGGGAGAGCTGCCAGGCTGATTTGAAACATTTATATATTTTATCTATTGGTCTAACTGCAGTTCATGTTATTTTAACATATTTTCTATTGGTGGTATTACCTGTTTAGTTTTAAATATGTTTTAGCCTTTTGGTACCCTAACCTAGGCATTGTTTAATCCGAGTGCTTTGCTTTAGATGACTAGTCAGTTTCCCCAAGTTGATGAATATTTTCCTTGTGTCCCTCTGCTAATTCTGTAACTTTTGTCCATACTACAATCTCTCTGCCTTTCCTCTCCTGTCTCTCTCTCCGTCTCCTCCCTCTCCTTATTTGATCTGTGTTTTCTGCCTTGCCCTTTCCTGTGCTGCATATTTATTTGACCATCCTCTTTTCTTTCAGACTACCCTGGGGCGGACTGCCCGTGGAGTTGCTCCTGCCGCCCTGCCAGCACTGCCATGCGTACGCTTGAGACCGGCGTTTCAGAGTCCTTTGTCCAACTTGTTCAAATTTGGTGCCTTTTTATCACGACCACAAACTCGCTCTTAGGGGCATCCTGGCTGAAACCCGGCTATAATCCGATGACTGCATTTCCTGGACTCTTTTACTGACTTTCTGGAACATTTTAATTTACTCTAATTCCAGTTAAAAGCTATTAAAACAGTGTGCTGGCTTGATGGCTGCTGCATAGCTGAGCACGTGAATTCTTTCCTCTAGTCCTACGAACCTGCTTAAGCTTTAAATTTAACTGCTAAACCTGCCAAAGCTTTAAATTTAATTCCTGTACTTAGACTGCTGCCGATCTGTAATTTTGTACAGGCTGCAGCTACAGCTTATTCTGTGCAGGCGTGTGGAGTTTTCTTCTGCTAAAGCAGACTACCTGTGTCCCTGAGTTGGCTGCTTCGTAGCTCACTGGCCCTCGGCTTTATTGTTGGGTGAGCTGCGGGCTGATTCCCACCCAGCCGCTGTCGACTGCTCCTACCCACCCAATACCCTCCACCCTTAGCTGGTGTTAAACTTATAGGCAGACAACCTCGTGTGAGATTACAATTTTTTCTATCTCCTGAGTTTCTCGTTTGCTCCTTATATTTCTTCTCCACTAGAGGTTGTCTGACCTCTTCTGCAATTCCTTGCTTTCTTTGTCTTAGTGCCCCTAAGCACATCTACTCAAGCTGTCCTCTTCTGGTGGAGTATTTTGGCACTGCCTCCTCCTACCCTTGCTGAGCACCCACTTTTCTGCTCTGCTGTTGTTTCTCCATACTCTACTTCTTCTGATAACTGCCTTACCTTATCACTGGGTCTCACTGCTTGCTGTCACTTGTTTCATATGGATAACTGATATTTACAACTTCTAAACTCAGCTCTTGCTCTCTCTCTCCACCTGCCTCTCCTCTTTTCTCACCATCCTCTCCTCCTAACCACTCATTGCCTACACACCTTAGCTACCATGTACCGAGGCTTTATGTCCCTCTTGTTGGTACTCTCTTTGCTATTTCTTCTTGAATTATCTGTTGTTCCTCCTGTGCCTCCCTCAAACTGCCATTCTTATTCTCTTATCAACTTCTGCTACTCAAACCTACTGGAGTGGACTGACCCTTATCCTTCACATCTGCTAGGGCTTAGCAATAGATATTTAGGGGTTCTACTTAGAAATATTTTGCGGAGGTCTCTATCTCCCTGCCTGTGCCTCTCGAGGCGATGCTGACTGCAGTGCTATGGATAATTACCTGTCCCTTACCCTTGCTGGTGATACTGAAACCAACCCTGGCCCTACTGTTTTACTAATACTATCCAGTCTGACCCCGTGTATCGCCTGCGCAATTATCCTGTCTCACCTTTGCTCACCTTAACATAAGGAGCCTCACTGCCAACCTCCCTGAACTTGTGGCTTGGGTATGTGCAAACAATCCTGACATCCTAGCCCTTTACAAAACTTGGTTGAAGCCATCTATGGCTGACTCCTCTACTCCATTCTGGGCTAAAATATGCTCCAGGCTGATCGCCCTAGCTATAAAAGAGGTGGAGGCTTGGCCCTGTACTACAAATCTCAACTTAACATCTCTATCATACAAGGTCCCTCCTGACAAACTATGAGGTCCTTCACTCCCGCCTATTGCTGGGGGTGTCAAAATTGACACATCTTCTGTGTTCATATACCTCCCATACACTCCAGACTTGGTCTCAAGGAATTTATTGTTGGTGCCGACTGTGTCTGGGAAAAATGAGGTAATCTGCTTGGGTGATTTTAATCAGGACTGGACTGGGCCTCGGTCCTCTCTCCTATCATCCATTACCAGCAAGGCCAGCCATGCTCAATTAATCAAGCTCCCATTAGACTCTCATGTCAGGGCACCTCCAACGCTCTCTTAGATTGGATCCTGACTAATAGGAAGGAGAACTTCCCTAATGCGGTGTTCTTTCTGACTCTATCAGCAGTCACTGCCCAGTGTTGTGTGTGTGTGTGGGACTCCTCACCTCCCTCTTTCCCCAAAATTACTATCTTTTCCAACTTCTCCAACCTCAACCCTGCTGCTTTCCTGTGTGATCTAAACCTGGTTGACTGGTCTCCTCTTTACAGAACCAATGACTAGAACTGCGTGACTATTTCCATGCTACCCTTCTCTCTCTTCAGAACCTGCACATCCCAGTCACCACACGCAGGGTAAAAGGGGCTGGTCACTAAATGACTCCAGCACCCCTACTCCAGATGTTGAGACGTGGGATAAACTCTGGTCACTTTGGAAGTGCCTCTGCCTCAAACCCAGCAGCTACTGATCTCAAATAAAGGAAATTCTGGGCCAGCCGGTGGTGCTGAGGGCTGAGGCACTGGATGCTCTACCTCACGCCATGCCGGCGACCTGTGTTCGGGAAGGGACAGGGGCACGGGGGCTGGCAGGGAGGAGAAGGATTGAGCATCTGCAGGACTGCTCTTCTTCTCCGGGAGGGATTGCAGGACTGGTGATTGCCTGCCACCTAGTGGAGGCTGAGGGTATACGTCAGCTCTGGAACTGGGCAAGAATTGCGGCAGGCGGCAGCGAACGTGCACTGGAGTGTGCACGCCACCGCCGTAAGTACCATTGCCGCTGCAATCGCGGGGAGAAAAAGTGGAAAATGGGAGTCCTCTGCGGGATGACGATGGTCCCCGCCGCGTGGCCTGGGAAGGCACCTCCCGAACACATATCCAGTCTGGTGGGTGAGTCGCTCCCAGCCCCTGCCACGAAGGGTAATCGTGGAGTTCTTGGGAGGGGGCCTCATACCCGGTGTCCAGGCGGGGCGGGGACGCCAGAGGGCAGCAGAGGACCCAAGGGGAGAAAAATAGTAATAAAAAAATAAAGGAAATTTTTGGGAATAACAATACCTCACCCAGTGATATGCTCGTTAATGATATCCACTGCAATAATCCTTTTACCATAGCCAGTGCCTTCAATGCCCTCTTTCCATTCTTCCCACCCCTCTTCCTCTGCTCTTCCCATGACCACCCGCTCTTCTCCTGCGTCTTCACCCACCACTCTAGTGCTAGCCCCTGTTACGCATCAGGAGTCTTTAAGTTACTTAAGACTATTCCGGCTCCCGGCAGTGCAGGTCGCTGAACCAGTTACTAGGCTTTTCAATCTCTCTATCAGCTCAGCCACTGTCCCTTCTGCCTGAAAACCACCAGAACTATACCAGTATTTAAGAAAGGTGATCCCAAAATCCTGTCAAACTATTGTCCCATTTCACTCCTGCCTACACTCAGTAAGCTGTTGGAAAAAGTTGTGCACTGACAGGTCTCTCAGTACCTACTTCACTCCAACCTTCAATCCCGTTACAACATGGCTTTAGAGCTGGGCACAGCACAACCACTGCTCTAACCCACTTCACCAGCGACATAAAATGCAGTATGGATAAAGGCTTACTCACTGGAGCAGTGTTCATTGATCTCTCAAAGCATCTGACATGGTACATCACCCCTAATACTGGACAAACTGCAATCTCTGGAATCTCTGAATCTACTCTATCCTGGTTACGCTAACCTGCCTCAATCATCTCAGGTGTTCCCCATGGTTCAACTCTTGGGCCCTTCTCTTTCTATTTTTATTAATGATATTCCCAACCCTCCCCCACTTTGCAACTCCATCTTGTATCGGATCTGGTACTTTACTCGCCTCAAAGTCCATTACTGACCTAAATCAACAATTATCCCTGCATTTCAAAGCCTCAATCTTGGTTCTCCTCCAGTTACCAAATCTTAAACCTATCTAAGACCCAGGCCATGTTATTTGGATCCTCCAGGCGGTACCGACTTTGGCACCTAAGCTTCTGGTCCCTGGTTGTGATGGGTCTCAGTCTCTAACACATCATCTTTCAAATACTTTGGGTAACTTGACCCGACTCTTGATTTTGCTGCACATGTCAATGAGGTCTGTCACTCAGTTAACTCTAAGATAGGTCGGCCTACAGAGTGCACCACTCTCTTACTCTGGGCACTAGGACTGCTGTTGCAAGAGGTGTGTTACTACGGCAACTGCTTTATGTCTCTCCTGTCCTTTCTCATGCCAATGCCGATAGTTCTCCGTAGATGGGATTGCATTATAATAACATCTGCAGATTAGCGTTATCGACCACGTCTGACACACCACTGCAGACTTTACTCTGCTTTAAATTGATTGCATCCCAATTCCCTTAGATCATATGCTCTCAGTTTTTTACTGACTCTAACTAGAACACCTCGCCCTGTGGCCCTGGGTGCAAGCTTACTCCTGTCTCTCACTCTCGTGCCCTCAGGTCCTCTGCCTTCCCCTTGCTTACTGTTCAGCTGCTCTACTAAAATGGAAGAGCAGGCCTTCTCATATTTTGCCCACGGTTCTGGAACTCCCCCCATGTGAAGAACTCCTCATCTCACCTAGCTTTTAAGCATGTTCTTTTCCCCACCTTATTGCTCTGACTACTGTGGTTGTACTTTAGGTTCTGTGGGGCCTGCTGCTTGCCCTCCAGCTGCTCACTTGCCCATTTCTGTTTTACTACTGTATGTGTGCCTAATTGTCTCCTATTAATTTTATGTAGGACTTTTGACTTGTGCTCAGTAATAATTTCTGCTACAATTGTATGACTGCTTTAACCTGTAGTATTCTTGCTGTTAATTTTATGCTGTTTGTGTAGGTAATTCTGTTATCGCACCCTTTGTACCTCATTGTTGTTCATTGTTGTCTTTGCTGCATTTGCTGTAACTGTACTCTCCACATCGTGCCTGAAAATAGGCAGGTTTCTTGCCTAGCGACTTACACGGTCATCAAAGTTAATAAATAAATATAAATATCAAGTCTCTGTAACTGCATTAACTTTGCTTGAATAAGATGAGCTAAAAAAAGTTTAATTTAATAGGACACCACTGTAAACAAACTCTACTCAATGGTTTTATGCCAGAGTAAACCTGCATTGAAGGAATCTGTTTAAGGCAAAGTCAAGGAAGCTATATACCTGATGTATTACAGTCCCACTCCATAAGTCCAGTTGTTTCTGGCATCTACAGTCACACTTTCTGTGGGTGAGACAACCACTGTCCATTTCTAATTAGAACCCAAACCAGTTCTGAAAGACTATTCTCTAAACATTATTGTAAACAAAGTGATATGTATAAATGTGAGAACAGATTCAGGTGGAACCTGTATGTTATATGTGGGTTATTTTATGGAACTATATTAGTTATATATAAAAAACAAAAACAAGGCGCTGCATCAGCATGTGGTCTAAAAGCAAAACAAAATGATTATATTAAATGCACGCTGAAAATAGAGTTAATATATAGTCACATCTAATACGGATGGACAAAGTGATTTATTTGATCTTTCCATTTCTAATTGTGTGGGGAGCAATCCTGATACTTTGGATTCAGTGGGTCTGTTGTTGGGCCAGAAAGGAGCTTTGTATAAATATGGTTCACTCATCTTGCCCTTTTGAAATAAACTATCAAAAGAATCGGAGGAGATTAGGTTGTCTGATTATATGTATTGAGTTATGCCAATTATTGGTTCTGTCTGGTGATGTAGAACTAAATCTGGGGCCCGCTATTTCTACACATCTCCTAAGCCCGACACCAGGCCTTGGCATGCTACCCATGGTTTGAAAGTTATCCATCTGAACATCTGAAGTCTGGTCCCAAAGTTGTCGAGACTGAGTATCTATCCTACTTGTATAACCCAGATATAACAGTTCTATCTGAATCTTGGTTAAAACCAAAGGTACCCGATGCAGTGTGTACAGTTCCTGGTTACTGTATGTATAGAGCTGACAGCCCTGGTAAGAAAAATGGTGTTGGGGGTTGTTGTTTTCTAGGGACTCGCTTGAAACACTTGCTATTGGTAGTAGTTCGATTCTGAGAATTTAACTGATTGGTTACTTCTTAAGGTAATTTTGGGGATAAAAGCATCTATTACTTGGGTGTCTTTATAACCCACCCCAAAATGGACTTGTTGGTCTGAGGGTCCTTCAGAAATGGTCATCACATTTATCTTTACATGATTTTACATGATGATAGAGGTTTTCAAGTATGTAAAAGGAATAACCAGGAGTGGAATCAAGGAGCTTTTTAGGCTGGGGGATCAACCAGGGCCATGAGTGGAAGCTGGAGGGGAAACACAGGGGAGTGTAGGAAACATTTTTCACTGAGAGGGTGGTGGAGCCATGGAATGCGCTCCCGGGAGGCTGGTAGAGGACGCACAGTGTAGGATTCAAGAAGGGTGGGACAGATACAAGGGTAAACTGAAACTAAAGAAGACCCTCTTGGGGGCTGGGGGTGGTAACGTGAGCAGCTACTAGGTTGTTGGCTTTCGAGCAGACAAGACAGACCATTTGGCCTATTCTGCTGGCTTTTTAGTATGTTAGTATATATATTTGCATATAAATTGCATGCTGTTTCTTACTAATTACCTTTTTTTTAAATATGTGTTTATTTAGACATGACAACATACAAAAGGAAAATTCATACAATTACATGGTGTGTATTATATCTGGTCCATTGGGACAAAAACAAGACAGTATAGAAAATTCACAGTACAGTATATAGCTAAAATGAGATTCATACTTGATCAGGTACAGGAGAAATAGAATCAATCAGGACAGTATAGAGTATATATAAAAAATTAAAAAATGAAGGGGTTTACTAGGGGCACACTCAGGATATTTATCTAGCTGATATAAAACCCATTTTCTCCACCTAAGTTCAAATGTTTCTTTTTATCTAGGAGACTAGCCAAAAGATTTTCAAGGAGGTAGGTTTCTCTAACTATCTTCCTCAGTCCAACTTGGAAGGATGTTCTGTGTCAGCCACATTAGGGTTATGTTCTTGTGTGCCTTGCAACCATAAGAATTATCTGTTTGCAAGTTGTGGGATCTATTTTAATCCCTATGGGAAGTAAAAGTTAAAGGAAAACCAGATTGTTTCATTCGGTTAACTCATAGATCTCATTATTTCCTCTAGGCCCTCCTGCCAATATTTTACTATAAGAGGGCATGACCACGGAATACGAGACTGCCCTGCCCGAGGTGTACCACAGCCCCTCCAGCAATCACCACTTGGGTCCCCAGGTATTTGGAAGTCACCTCAGGTGAGCAGAAAGTACCTGGATCAAAGCTTCAAATGTATTCCTGCCAGTATGGGGACTGGGCGACCTTAGTAGATGGTCCAGTCGATCCATCCCAAGCTCTACTGGGGATTTCTGTTTGGAGCTCTTTGGACCAAGCCAGTCTCAAGGTTTCTGTGGAATCCTGAGGCATTCCCTGGGGGCCTTATATATTAAACTAATACACTAAGCCATGGGCCCTTCCCATGTGAAGTACCATCATCTGGACCAGCGTTGGTATATTTTCTGCTAGATCAGCTAATTTATTCTCATGTTTTGCCCAATAGGATCTAAGTTGCATATAACCATGAAATTAATTGTGCTAAAGGAAAATTTTGTCTGAGTGTGACAAAAGGAAGGGCGCCCATGGGTCCCACAACCTGATGTGCGTATCTGAGCCCTTTGTGCACCAGACAAGTGCCCTCCTCCTTTCTTATTTGGGGGAAAGAGATTGTCCCTTGCTATTGCCCTCATGTAGAGTAATTCGTGACTGGGTGAAATAGTGCTCCACTATCCACAGCCAGACACTAAAGGGCTCCTTGTATATGCTGAGTATCTTTGTAAAGGTGTACATGCAGGGGACAGGCAAAAATACAGTCTGCTATATCTTCTAGACCATTAAAGGCAATCTCAATTTGTTTCCAGTAGGCATTGTATTGGGGATCGAACCAGCTAATCTATAAACAGAGCTGGGCTGCTCTAAAATAGGTTCTGAAGTTTGGTAAATTGAGGCCCCTCTCTCGCTGGGAGCTGTAAAGAGTATCTAATCCAAGGAGCCCTCCGGCTCATATGAATCTAGATACTAATTTGTCTCATTCGAAAATAAGTATTAGTCGTTGGCTGGGGTAGATTTTGTAAAAAACAAAATTCTGGATAAGATATTCTGTTTTATGGCCACTATTCTGTGGAATAGACTCATGTGCTTGAGACCACTTGGCCACATCAATGGTAATTTGGGTTGTAAGTGGCTCATAATTCAGTATATCTCTGGCCTCTAACCTGGTGGCTAATTCGATCCTCCGGTACCACAGCGTGACCTTATTCCATCTAAATGGCTAAGATAACTTTAATTGCATTGTTAGTCTGAAATTATAAAATAAGGCTTCTGTTTTTGCTCGTTGATCTTATAACCAGCCAGGGCAGCAAACCTATCATGTTGTGCCACAATGCTGGGATCAATGTCTCTGGATTAGTAAGGGTGAGTAGTATGTTGTCCACAAATAAGGGCAACTAAACACTCTCCCTGCTAGGAATGCTCTCTGTAGCCGGATCTTGCCTAATGGCTACTTCCAAGGGTTCTAGGTAAAGGACAAACAATAGTGGGAAAGAGGGCATCCCTGACGAGTGCCTCGGAACAGATTAATGGGGTCGAAAGGGCCCCATCCAGCCTGACATAGGCACTAGGGGACTGATATATTTTTAAGACCAAGCTACCCTGTCAAACATCTTTTCAGTGTCCAGTCCCAATGTGACCAGGGGTATCTCACGAGCCAAGGCATATTCAATCAATAAAAGGTCCCGTGGATAGCATTATTTATTTATTTATTTAGCTTTTTGTTGACGGGTAAGTGCTAGACAAATCCTGCCTATTTTCAGGCACGACCGGGAGAGGGGATACAGATGAATGCCAACTGACCTTGAACCAGATTAAGCTGTTGGTGGTATTTTTAGTGAATGAGGAAATTTGGCCAGGACACCGGGAAATTCCCTACTCTTTTCGATAAGTGCCATGGGATCTTTAACATCCACCTGAACTACCACCAATCCAGGCAGATGGGACCTCGGTTTAACGTCTCATCGAAAGGCGGCACCTCAGAGTGCAGCACCCCTCTCATGCTGCACTACAGTGTCAGTACTGGGATATTAACCCAAGTGCCAGATGTGGGAACTGAACCCACAGCCCTCTGATCTCCTGGCCTCAGGGAGTGTGCTACCTACTGAGCCACTGACACTGGTATTACGTCCCTTAACGAATCCCACCTGATCTAGATCTACTAAATTAGGTATCAGATCTTCTATTCTATGGGCCATGATGGACTTACAAATTTTGTAATCATAATTCAGCATAGAAATAGGTCTATAAGAAGCTGCGTGTTTCAGGTCTTTATAAGGTTTTGGGACCACCGCTATAATCGCGTACTGCCATGAGGGAGGGTGGTCGTCTCCTTGCTGTAGTGCTTGTAAAGCCAGTAAAGGGTGGAGATCAATGATTCCCTGTAGGCTTTATAAAATTCAGCTGGTAGCCGTCAGGCCCCGTTGCTTTTAAAGTTTTGGCGCCTGAGATGACTCGCTCCACCTCCCTCTGACTGATAGGGGTGTTACAGTTTGCACCTGAGTTTCTGTTAATTTGGGGAAGATATTCCCCAATATCAACACCGAGAGGAGTACTCCCTGGTACGAGGTCTGATAGTACTTGGCAAATGTTGTCTAATCTTTAGGGGTGGGCATGTAGAACTTTAGTTTCTGGGTCAAATAGTGAAGTAACTGCTGCCCTGGCTTTTGTTCCTGTAATTTTCTGCCTTTCTGCCCCCCCAATAATGATAGTGTTTAAGATAAAAAATGCTGCTGCTCAATCTGTTGATCCAAACACTTTTGGATTTGTTGTTGAATCTGTAGGATGTTAGGTTTAACTGCATGATCTCCTGATCATGCATCATTTGTAGGTTTCGTAATTCATCATTAAGATCATTGTACCTTCACTCCCTGTCCCTCTTCCGTGTCATGGAAGCCTTAATAATCAATTCCCAGAGAACCATCTTCAGAGTATCCCACAGGATCCCTGGGGTTGTCTCCGACCCTTTATTGTCTTCTATAATATCTGGGATCAATCCTTTATTTCTTGCTTAAATTCAGGGTCTCAAGATGAGCCACATTTAGTCTCCAGTAGGTGGTTTTATAGGAATTGCCCAGCAAAACCTTCATGTATACCAAGGAGTAGCCCAAAGTAATGGGGCCCAGTGCCATACATCCGTCACCTGATCATAATGTTCTATGGTGGTATATAAATAGTCCAATCTGGCAGCCACCCCAGTGCTGGCCGAGGGTGTGTAAAACTCTTTAAGGTACGGAAGGTGTGCTGCCAGGTATCAATAAATCCCAGACTGGCCATTAGTCTTTATATATTTCTGGAGAGGGGTTAACCCTATGTGGCAGGTTCCGAGACATCAAGCACGGGGTCCATAATAATATTCAGATCCCCTCCCAAAATCAGCTGGCCTCTATAAATTGACAGGAGGTCTGCAAAAAACTTTTGTGCAAGTAATTTTGAGGAGCCAGGTGGGAGGTATACAGAGGACAAAGTGGTCTCTCTGTTACAAAGGAGACCTGAGACTATAACATAACGTCCTTCAGGTTCCTCCCGTCTGTCGCTCTCCACCAAATAAGCTGTCCTGGCCAGGAGCAGAGCCACTCCCTCCTTCTCCCTGATTTATGTGAGGAAGACACCAGGAGGTGGTACCCAGAATTTTGCAGTTTTTACACTCCGTTTGAGATGGGTATGTCTCTTTGAGGCAACCAGCTCCAGCCTCTCCCTCCTTACAAATTGGTGCAATCTGGTCGTCTTGACTGGAGAGTGGTTCCCATTTATGTTTAGTGATATTACCAAGGAGGACTTATTCATTCTAGCAAATATCAAAAACATGTTTACTTAAAGTCCCGGAGTAAGTTCGAGCTGGTTCCATTCTACAGACCCACTCTCCAAACTGTCATTCCTCTTATCTCCCTGCATAATGGTTACTAAGCTATACTTTGCCCTCTTTTTCCCTCTCAATCTTATCCTCATCTCTGTGAACCTACGACTTATTACTTTAACACGCCAACAAATGTATGCCATGCCATGTCAAAACTAAACTTTCTAAACTTTAAACAGCATTAAAAAGAAACTTATGAAACAGAACTTTTGTGCAATCTGATACAACACCCATAAACCCAGACCCATTTCTAGGACAATAACTATACAAGACTACCACCTGGGCTGTCCAGTGTGACAAATGTAGAACAGTGACAACTGTAGAACTTAAATAGTTCATGACTTCCAAAGATGGTAGGAGAACTACGTCTCGTCCTCCTCCACAGTGGTGAATAGATCGACCTCCAGGGGAGGTAATCCTGCTTGAGGGACAAGTCAGGCCTCCCAGGGGCTACTATCACCCCAAAGTGCAGGGAACTAAAGAGATCACGTGAGGGGACAAAAACCCACACTGGGTCCATGGAAACAGGACCAGAAAAGAAAGGGAAAAATAAATAGGATAGGAAAAACATCATCAGGTCTATGCAGCTATTGTGCCCAGAGATGACAGCGAATTTAAATAATAACAATCATTAGGGCTGGCAAGCAGTTTGAGGGCCTCCATACCATAAACCAGGAAGCCAACTCAAGGGTGATGGGCCAGGTAAAGGAATAGCCACCCAAGGAGCAGAGAACTGCGAGGTCTCCATTTTTGAAATCATGCAGCTCCTATCGAAATATCTATCTGAAATATGGAGGAGGGAAGAAAGTAGCGTGTAACATTTCCTGAAGACAAATTAACCCCCCCAACCCCAGGAGCACAAGGATGAGTGAAAACAGTGACACAGACATTTTCAAATCTATGCATAGACCGGCCAGATACAGAAAAGACGTCCTGATAACACGGGAGGCCTAATTAATGTCCAGCTAGATCTGTGTCGAGCAGGGGTAAGGCAGAGGAGCAGCCTTGCCTAGAAAGAGTTCAGCAATCATCCATGAGCAGTCCAAGGCTCCATTAAACTTGTTCAAGTGGGTGCAAAAAACACGAGTCCTTCCATGTAGTATAACAGACCTTACATTAGTCCCCGAGGTTTTTACCAATTCTCTCCCCTTCAAACCAGATACAGAGCAACAGAGTCATGCTGAAATCCTGCGAAGTCCTGAGTGTATCAAAAGAGGACTCTAGGCCTCTTGAGTGCGCTATCCACCTCATCAAGGAGACAGTGTGAGAATAAAAAGTAAATCAGGTACCTGCTACTGTGCATCTAAACAAGGCCAATGTCTTAACCAGAGCACTCAGTAAGGTTTTAGCATCAGCTTTCTTTGCCTTGGATTGCACCACAACTCTCCATCTTTCTGCTCTTTGCATATTGCCTCTTTCCACGGTCTCTCTCAGACTTGTATTCCACGCTGCATCATCTCTGTTTTAGCCTCTTCCACTGTCTCAAACTCCTTTCTACCATCTGGGAACTGAATAATCATCGTGCTGGGTAAGGAGTCGAAATTTTATCTTCTGTTCCTTCAAGGGGCAAACAATGGTTGGTATTCCCTGCATGCTTTGGCGTAGCTGGGGCATAATTATTGTCTATGTATATTCTGTCCTGCCCATAAAATATCTTCTGTTTTCTCCACGCTGTAGTCAGGACATACTCCTTTGTGGTGAACTTAAGGAATCACGCTATAATTGAGCACGGACAAGACTCAGGCATGTTAGACTTAGGACCTAAGGCCCTATGAACTGCTCAAACTCGAGTTCCATGTCATCAGGCAGTTCCAGTGCCATTCTGAGCACAGCAGTCAGGAAATCAACTATATTTGGACCTCCACACCTTCTTGGATTCCACAGAGCTGTATATTCTTTCTTCTGGCACGATTCTCAGCATCTTCCTGTTTCTGCTAGATTTGCATTGGGTATCCTAGATTTCCTGCATGGCCAGTTCCAGGGTATCTAGTCTATTCTCCGCAGAGGTGATTTGGCGCTCCAATTGTCCACCCTTTGTTCAAGCAGCTCCACATCTTTCTTTAGTTACGCCATATAGTTGCTTCATTTCAACACAGAAGCTCAAGAGCTCTGTATATATAGTATCCAGTTTAACTCGTTTTCTGGGTGTGAGAGCTGCAGGGCCCAATTTAGAGGCCGAGTCGTGCTGAGCCCCTTGCACTGAGACCTGCAACAGTTCTGAATCCAAGGACTTGGGCACAATCCTCCACCCTCAGCGCCATCTCCATCATTTTCTGTTAGCAATTGCCTTTATATCTATTCCCCTTGGCAATGACATTTCTGCTTGTTTGTCCAGAGATTTAAGCACTAGATCGGGTGTTTTGTGGTCCTGGGCACAGAGCTTAAACTTCAAGCTGCTATAGAGGTTGATGGACGTAACGGACATCCTCTTACTAATTACCTATCTGTGTTTCATGCCACTCAAACTGTTAGGAGAGTTTCTTTTTTAGTCTAAATTTTAGAACCGTCATGGTTCTAGTGGAAATGTGGAGTGGTTACAACTGGTTCTGCCTGTCCCAGTCACTTTAATCTCACAGCACTTTTTTTGAGATAGGTCGAACATTGGACCCTAGGGCAGAATACCAAATTTGGGTTTTGGTATTCCGCCACCACGACAGATTATTTTAGTAGTTACATATTTGTATTGATTATGTCACAGTACTCTACACATTCCAGTTTTAATGTGGAATAAGAAAAATAAAGAAGCTAAAAGCAGCAAACCCCAAGAACTGAAAAAGTGTTCAGACACATGCACATCTTGCTCCAGATCAGGTACTAATGGGTTCAGTCTGTCATTAATACATATGCAACATTATGGGTGGACTGAAGGAAGGTGGCACTCTTTGTGGATGATATAAAATCTGCAATAGGGTGGACACTGAGGAGGGATGGAGAACATGCTAGGAACGGAGGGCACTAGTAGGGTGGGCGGAGACCTGGCAAAGTACAGTTACGTAAGAACTTATCATAACAGTAGATCTTCGAGAGGAGCTCTTGCAGCATGCTATAACCATTAGGACTACTGCCACAGGCCTTAGGACCCACGGAAAAAACTCAGCTAGCATTACCCAGTGAGGACCCGCCCCCTAGCGTCGGTCATGCTACATAAGGGGCAGACCCGGCTCCACCTCATTTCCCCATCAAAGACCAGCGAATGGATCCTAGCAAGTGAACTGGGCGAAGCCCACCCTAGACATGCTAAAAATTATTCTGGGGATGGAGGGGGAAAGATCACCTGCAGCAAAGCTCCTCTCGAAGATCTACTGTTACGATAAGTTCTTACGTAACTGCACTATCTTACTTTAAGGAGGAGCTCTTGCAGCAGGCTGTAACCATTAGGATAGAATCCCAAGCAGTCCCGCACCAAGGAGGTGACTAGCCCGGGAGGTAGGATGGAAGAAAACTGTAGAAATGATAAAGCCTAAGGCTGGAGTCAGCATGCTAGGACAAAAGTCCCTGAAGGACTGCAAGGCCAAAACCGCTCGGCGCCTGGAAGCAATGTCCAGACTGTAATGCTTAATGAAGGTGTGCACTGAATTCCAAGTAGCAGCTGCATAGATGTCTCAAGCGAGAAGTTTTTCAAGGATGCAAAGGAGACAGAGACTCCTCTAGTAGAATGACCTTTAACCATGCCGGTAGAGGTTTGCTGTATTTTTGTAGCAGTACACTATACAGTGTACAAGCCACCGGAAATAGTCTGTAACGCCGGTTTGCCCAGGTGTTGAGGCACAAAGGCCACAAACAATTGCTCGATTTGCGGTGTGCTCTGTTAACGCAAGGTAATACCTTAGTGCCATGTGGACGCCCAATGTGTACGAGAGACTCTCCCCATTGGTAGGGGTATGATAATAGACTGGGTCAACTGGTTGAGGTTAATTCCAAAACCACTTTCGGTGAGAACTTAGGATTTGTTCTAAGGAAAACTCTTTCCGATGAAGAATAATATAAGGCTCCTTGCACATTAGGGCCTGTAGCTTGAAACTCTTCGAGCTGAAGTAACAGCAACTGAAAAGGAAACATTCCATGAAAAGCATGGCTCACACTCTGCTGCAGGCTCAAAGGGAGGAAGAGTTAACTTCTCCAACACAAAAGGAGATCACAGGAGGGATAGGATCCCTGATGGGAGGTCGTAAATGTAAAATGCCTAGTAAAAGGTGCAGGCCACATCCAGCTGAGCTAGTGTCCTGTCCCTGAACAGGACGTGATACAGAAATAGCCCACATATGTACCTTTACAGAAGAATAGCTCAAGCCTTGCTGGTATAAGGAGAGGAGATAATGTAATACTGAGTTCAACGGGCAGGAAAGGGGTCCAGATGGTGGATGAAGCCATAAGTAAAAACATTTCCACTTCATCGCATAAGTGGATCGCGTAGAAGGCTTCCTCGCTGAAATGAGGATGTCTGTCACCTCTTTGGAAACCCCATACCTGAATCTGACTATGTCTGCAGGAGCCAAGCATGAAGGTGTAGGGACCAGAGATCTGGATGAACCAGCCTGCCCCAATCCTAGGACTGCAACTACGAGCATATTGGCAGTGGATTGGAGGTTCTGAGGACAGCCGCTGAAGTAGTGGGAACCAAATCTGCTGAGGCCACAGTGGGGCAATTAGAATCATCCGAGCCCCTCAGCCTGTACACTTCAACAATACTCTCTGAATGAGAGGAAGGCATAAAGAAAACTCCCTGCCCAGCAAAGGGACAATGCGTCTGGCCAGAAAACACACCAGGCACGTGCTCTCACAAGCAGAAAACTGGCAGTTTGGCATTGCATGGAGACACAAAGAAGTCCAGCTCTGGATGACCCCAAGTGCCGAAGAGCTGATCCGCTACTGACTGGAGTAGCTCCACTTGTGCACCTTGGACTGAGACCTGCTTAGGCTCACTGCCAAGTCATTTTGGGTGCCTGGAACATGGATGGCGGTCAGAGAAATGTGATGCTCTCAGCGCCCAATACCAGACTCTCATCGCCTCCTGCACAGGGGTAGGAGTGAGTCCCCTTGTTTGTTAATGTAAAAGACAGCCACCATGTTGTCCGTCTGAACAAGAAGAGAGCCTAATATGAGGTCCTCCTGAAAGGCGTTAGAGCATTGAGGACCACTCGCATTCCACAACATTGATGTGGAGGCTGTGCTCCTCTGGGGTCCGGACGCCTCGAGTCCGTGGTTCCCGAGGTGCGCTCCTCAACCCAAGCCGGAGGCATCTGTTGTCAAAGTCCGCTTGGGGGTCCTTGACTAAATGGGGCCCCTTTCTCCAAATTCAGAGGGTCCAACCACCAAAACAGGGTCCTCCTGACCGACTCTGAGATACTGACCATATGGTCCAGACCGTCGGAGCTTTGATCCCGCGCCTGAGCATCCACTGTGGGACCCTCATGGAGGTGGGCCAAGGGAACTACAGGGATGGCCGCTGCCATATGCCCCAGAAATCTGAGGAAGGTCCTGGCTGGGACCTGTGGGGTTACTGGACCGAACCGCCACCTCTCTCAGGCAATCTCTCTCTCTTGAGGAAGAAAAGCCACACCCTGGATTGAATCCAGGACCACACTTATAAAGGTGAGTCTTTGGCTGGGCTCTGGTGAAGACTTTGGTAGGTTCAGGGTGATCCCCACCTCTCAGAATAAGGTGTAAGTGTCTCCAAGAGCATGAAACAGGTGCTCCGTTGACAGGGCTGCTAAAGCCAATCGTCAAGGTAAGGAAAGATAATGCCCCTGTGCCTTAAGAGCCACAGCTACCATTGCTAGGCATTTAGTGAAGACTTGAGGAGCAGAGGAGAGGCCGAATGGAAGAACCCGAATTGATAATGCTCCCCAAGAAGCTGAACCTCAGGAACTTCCTGTGAGGGAAAGACCTTGATGTGCATGTCAGCATCTTGCATGTCCAGGAACAGAGCCAGTCTCCTCGGTGCAGCAGAGGGATGAGACCTGCAAAGGTCACCATCCTGAACCTTATGTATTCTATATAATAGTCTAGAGAGCTGCGGTCCAGGATGGGCCGAAGATCTTAGTCTTCTTTGAACCAGGAAGAAATGGAAGTAATACCTTTTCCCCACTGCAGCAGGGGACTGGCTCTATTGCCGCTTTCCACAAGAGGGCCTGGATTTCTCCTTCTATGAGAGAAATGTGAGAAGGAGGATATCTTGAGGACCTTGGTGGAGTTTCTGGAGAGATCTTTGTAAACTCCAGCGTGTGCCCTTTCCTTATGATATCTAGGACCCATTGATACGATGTGATAGAGATCCAGCCCTCCAAATGGAGGGAGAAGCAACCCCTACTGTCTCCCTGAAAACTCCTCCGAAGGGTGGGGGTCAGTAGCGAGTCATTGGGCAGAGCCAGAGGTGGGGAGAGAGGTGTGGGAGGACTTGAGGCTCGAAAGATGCGCCACCAGGCTTCTGGTTGCTGGCATTCCTTCTGAAACTACTCTCTGACCTTGGTTGTTACCACGGGCTTGCTGGCCTGAGGATTTTCGAAAGGACTGTTTTCTGAAACGCCTCTGGTCCCCTTTATACATTTGATGGACAGACCAGATGGACTTGCCCGACTCTTGGGAGATGAGAGATCAGACCCTTGGCCTCCTGCCCAAAGAGAACAGAACCATGGAACAGGAGGTCCTTGATTCCGCCTGCAGATCACTATGAAATCCAGAGCCATCTCAGCCATGCATGGCACCAAAGGCAGACACCTAATGCTGATGCCCTAGCTGCCGGTCAGTATGAGGTATGTAAGACATGCGTGCCCACATCTGAGCCCGATTTCAAGACATCCAAAAGCTCCATCTTCATGGAGAGTCTGGCAATGCATTGGCAAGCTCCTGTCCCTTTTCCCAAAGCACTTTCTGGTACTGGACCATATGCATAAGGAAATTAAGAGAACGAATGGAACAAGTGAATGCAGAATATACTTTCTTGCACACCTGGTCCAAGAAACGGACTCCTGGTCGGAAGGCTGGAAGCTTAAATGTTGCCGCTTAGATTTGTCATGAGCAGCCGCACTACTGTAGAGTCCACCTGAGGGTTCTCTGCCAGAAAAGGCTCATCCTCGGGCCTGTATAGCCTGTCTGACTTCTTGGGAACTGCTGGGACAGAGGCTGGGCGCTTTCAAGTTGTCCTGGTAAGGTACTGGATAGTGTCGAACACAGGAGGCACCACCAAGGGTTTGGACTCCTTCTGCCTCAGGTAACGAGCCAGTCTCCGGTGTGCGGATCCAGGTCCTCTGTCTCCCATTCGTTAGAGGCCTGGATGTGCCTCATGACATCCATGAAACTGGGATCATTCGAGGTGAACGGGTAGATCCTTGTTGTCAGGAGAACCCCAACTCCTGAGGAAGAGGAGGAAGACCTGTTCCTAGACCATGAAGTGTTTGAGCTGTGTCTCAAAGGACTATCCTCCTTAGAATGTTGGTGACTCACAGACCAATACCAGTCCTGAGACCGACGTTGGCTCCTGGACCGACAACGGAGCAGGGACTGATGTCTATCCTGGATCGGTGCCGGCTAGGGAGCGAGCCTGCCTAGAGGAAGACCTGTGGCACCTGCAGGACCTGCCCTGGGCTTAGACCGCACATGCTGTCCGACCTGGAGTGGTGCAGTCTAGTCCCTGGACCATGACCAGGAAATACAGCTGAGGGGAGTGAAACTTAGGGACTGTATGGTGCTCCTCGGGGTCTTAACCGTGACCCGATGGGGTTGCCCTTAGGCTCTTGGTTGTCCGGTTGGTCTGGAACTGATGCCAGTTCCGGCTGTGGTGAAGGTCGTCTTTGAGGACTTGGCTCCAACAGAAGGAAAAACTCCTTCAGCTCCTCCTTGTTGAAGAGAGCCGCCACCCTTTGGGGACTGGAGAAGCCAGGGATCCGGTAGGGCTTTCGGGAGAAGCCGAAAGAGTCCTCCGGAGTTGAGGATCTCAGGGCGGTGTCGGTATCTTGACCGTGCAGGCTCACTGGTAGTCCCATTGGCCTTAGGCACTTTGACCGCGCCAGTGTTCTAATGGTAGCTGGTCTGACTTGGCCGGCTTTTGACGGATGGGACCTGGAGGGGGTCTTGGCTTGGGATTTGGGTCCTTGTCGGACGGGCTTATCAGCATCCAGTAAGACCATAGTCGGGCCTCTTTGGCAATGCCGAGGCACTGGCCGGGCGGAGGCCTTGCTTGTCTCCGCCGGAATGGAGCTAACGACAACGGCATAACCTTCGCTTTGGAAGGCTTGCTGGTAGGAGCTCCCAACGGGACCGACATCTGTGACTTACGGAAGCTTCTGGCCTCAACTTCTCCTCGTGCCTGAGTGCTTCAGGCGGTCAGATCCACCCGAGCCGGAGGAGGAGGCTTTTGTGGGGAGAGCAGGATCTGCAACGATGATGGGACCGCTACGGTCCTTGTCCGGGACTTCCTGGACTTGTCCGGTGCTTGCCCTTCCCCAGGAGAAGATTGCGGGACGCCCATTTTTGTTCTAGCAGGTGGACTTTCAAGGCCTTCAGGCGTCTGATCCGAGTCCTGCTAGTGAAGCCTTGCAGATCTTGCAGGATTTGACATTGTGGCCTGGTCCCAGGCAGAAGACACACTGATTGTGGCCATCCTTAGATGGTATCTGGCGGCCACAGGTGCATTAATCTTCTTGAGACCGGAGAAGGAGACCGATGATGGTGACGACATGTGATGGTAGCGAGGTCAGGTCAAAGAAGGACAAACTGCTAACACCAGAAGAAAATGGAAGAAAAACAGAGAATTTGTAGATTAGAAAATTCAAATTTGCTAGAACTGCTGAAAATCACGCTAAGAACTTCCCAATGAGAGCAAGTCTCGGCAGGAAAGAACTGAGGTGGAGCGGGGTCTGCCCCTTATAAGCGTGACGATGTCGGGGTGGAGCCGACGTCGGGGAGGTCCCCGCTGGGTACTGCTAGCTAAGTTTTTTCCGGTGGGTCCTAAGGCCTCGGCAATAGTCCTAATGGTTACAGCCTGCTGCAAGAGCTCCCCAAGTAAGATCTGAAGTTTAACATCAGGAAGTGTGCGGTCATGCACCTGGGACATGGTAACTCGAGATCAAAGTACAAAATGGGAGGGAGAAATCAGGGCAACACAGCAGAAGGATCCAGGTATAGTAGTCTCCAGCGACCTGAAGGTGGGGAGACAGTGTACTAAGGCGGTGGGAAGGCCTATGGGATGCTGGCTAGTACTGGCAGAGGAATTACCAGCAGGGAGGGAGGTCCTGGTACCCCTGTACCAGGCTATAGTGAAACCGCACCTGGAGTACGAGTCCGGTTCTGGAGACCTCACTTCAGTAGGACATAGACCAGATTGACGGGTTCAAAGAAGAGTGACCAAGATGGTGCTAGGGATGAAAGGCAAGCCATATGAGCAGAGAGGGCAGTGAACTGGGGTTATACACCCTGGAGACCAGAAGGGAGAGTGGGGACATGATACAGACCTTCAAATACATCAAGGGCTCAACAAAGGGGTGCAGGGGCATATTCAAAATGAAATGGGACACCACTGCCAGAGGAAATAGCCTAAGAATACAATGGGGTGCTACAGGGGAATGTGAGGTGGAAATTCTTTACGGAGAGGTGGTGGATGCCTGGAACAGGCTGCCAGAGGAGGTTCTTGGGGTGAAGACAGTGATGGGATTCAAGAGGACTTGGGATAGGCATTAAGGGCTATGGGGAAGGGGTGGGTTCCCAGGGAGGAAGAGGTAGGCTGGGAAGGGCAAACTGGATGGACCAAGGGGTCTTTTTCTGCCATCAAGTTTTATGATCCCACTCAAATTATTTTCTTAGTTACTAACCAAGCGTGGAATTTAACATTGTTGGCCTGTTCCCTGTGCAAGTGGGAACAGGCTAGTACAGCAGTTCTGCCCTTGCATTCACTACACTACATGTTATTGTGTTGAGCTGGAGTTGAAAACTTGGGGGCACATCATGGGGCTGTTGATCATCAGGCATCAATCAAATGAGTTAGTCGGGTGGCTGATGTCACGTGATCCCAAAATGCGCTGGGAGAATCCTTTGACATTTGGCAGCCACACTGCCATTTTGTTAGTCAGCATGAATCAGGCATGCGACTGATAGGAGAGTGTGCATGCTGCGGCAGCTAAAAATTCAGCAGCTACAGTACAAAGTTCCAACATGTGATTACTATGGTGAGTACAGGGGCTGAAAGCGACTAATGGGAGAGAGCGGGAACAGCATCAGGGACTTCAGCTGTGAAGTGTCATCATTTGACAGCTGGGGAGGATCTCAGGAACGAACACAACCGACTGGAGAGCAGGCGGGCATCAAAGGCATTAGCTGCAGAGCACCATCACGTGGACGGCAGAGGTACAGCAGGGAAAGATGCCTGGCTGTGCTGGCTCAGTCAGAGGGCAGGCGCTAAAGACAACTATGGCAAAGTTAAATTGAGCAGCTAACTAGATGTGGCAGCACAACTTGTGAGTAGCACAATGGAATGGGACAGAGTTCCAGTTCCTTCTGATGTCTGCCTGTGAATTTTGCCTACATCTTATATTTCATTTCAACTTGGTTTCATTTTTTTTCCTTTTTCATTTTTGTAACCAGTGCAGGTTACACGACTGTGATGCATGTAACCTTGTGCCCTACCCACACAGCCATGCAAGTGTTAAAAGTTAATTTATATTCCCATTTCTACCTCTCAGTAATAAATACATTTAATACACAACAGGGTATGCATTAAAGATTTGTGATGCATGCTCCAGGGTTTTGTGAGGCAAGAGTCCAAAGGCCAAGTGTCTTGACAAACCCTGGGAAGTACATCACAACTCCTTTAATGCACACCTGAAGTGTATTATTGTGCTTACAAAATGGAGTGATTTTTTGGGCAGAAAGGCAACAGACCTGATCCTGCATAAGTATTTTTTAATGCAGTCAGGTGACAAGTCTCGACCAATAAGGCTCCTATATTTGTTCTTGCATTCTTATAACTGAAGATTTAAGACCTCTATGTGAAATCAAGTACTGATTCATAACTACAGTAACCCACCTTGAGATCAGTCCATTACCACAGTACAAAACCAGTTCACTAGAGCAACTGGTCACTGTCTACTACAAGGGATCAGTCTCCAAGGAACAACTGCCCTCTTAAACCAAATAAACAGCTACCCATTGTTATGCTGGACTTAAAATGCTCAAACTCTGATGTGATAGAGGGAAAACTGAAACTTACCCAATGAGAAGCCATCCTTATGGACCAGCCACACTTTGTCAGTCTCATACCAGGCTTGCTCTGCGATTTGCTCCTCTGTCTTCACCTGCAAGAGTTACAAAATTTAAAAGTGATGTGGCGGTGCCTGGGGATTCATGCTAATGTGTGAAGAACACTGCTTTCTGGGGAGCCATAAGATATGAACAGATGAATGCTTCAAAGACAAAGGCTGCTAATGCACACATACGTACACAGTCATTTGTGTGTGTACATGAACACATAGGTGTGGATGTATATAATACACAAACAAACACACACATATATAAACAAATTTACATTTATTATAGCCTTGGATATTTCCAGAGTTCTTTGGCTCAGTTTGAGTCACATGACCTTTCTTAGGACTCTGCGATTGTCTGACAGACATGGACAAAAGTTTCAAACACATGCCAGCCACTTAGGTAAAGAAAGATAAAACATTCTTGCTAAATACTGTATTCCCAATTTCTAGAGACACAGGATTATGACAGTATCCAAAGCTTTAATAACGCAAACAGTAATCACACCTTTTGGTCAACATTATTCATCCAGATTTTTTTCAGGGTAAACACATATACATACATCAGCAACAGAAAAACAGAGCATTATGACATTTACAAACACCATAATTCTTTTCTGGGCCTGAAGATTTGGGAAAATTATTTTTAGACCTCTTTTGTGGCTAACAGGATTATTGTTGTCAGATATTCTTTTAAAATAATGGAAGTGACCACTAGTCGGCAAGAAATTCCATATAATAGGGTGACCTTGTTCTGCAAAAACAGAAGAACCAGGAACAGCCCGATGTCCCAGCAGCAGTGCACTCCGCTGCCGTGCCAAAGGAATCGAGGCCAGGAGGTCACGTCAGGAGGCATGCCATGGCCGAGACAGTTGCCGCACAGCAGTGAGTCTCAACTGAGAAGGGCTGGGAGCGGGTTCCCCCACCACACTGCCCCTGCAGCTGGGCCAGCAAGCTGCTCCTGCCGCGAGAAACTGTGGCCATACGAGGCCAACAGTGGCACCTCAGCTAGGGGAAGTGGGTGGAAATAAATGCAGGGAAAATCCTGGTAGCCGCCTGAATGAAAACTGCTTACACCACATTTACAATCACACTTGCCACCATGTCTATGTAAAACCCCAATTTTGTGTCACATTTGGGTGCAAAACATGCTGATTTGCACTCAATTTTGGGAAAAATTAAAGGAAAATATAGGTTTTGATTCTGTAAAATGGAATTGCCTATTTCTGAAAACAGAAAATCAGTGGCCCTAATAAAGCTACTTGTTACATGTCACATGAACTGCAGCTTAGAAAAAGTGAGAAGGCAATGTGAATGCATCAATCGATACCATAAAGCAGCAGTATTTGTTAATTGACAAAAATGTAATCATATAGTTTTTAGCAGAAATGTAATTCTGACATCCCTAGATTCCTCCTCAGTGTATTTATTTATCTAGTTTGCTTGTTTGATAACCAGGTAGGTACACTGGTCCAGGGACTGTTTTCCAGAACAACCTGGACCATCGAGATGGCACATACAGAAACATGGGATCCAGCACACAGTACGTATGTAATAACTTTCAATCAGAGAGGAAAAAAAGCATGCAGTCCAACAGTTTCCTATAATAAACAGTACCACGGAATTAACATACAGGTGGAGGTGATGCATCCAACTGGGGTTATGCTCATAGAGCAACAGTTCCTACAAATAACCAGTATGTTGAAACACCACACAAGAGGAGGTGATACAATAGTTTACATTACTAGAAATGTTGCCTCAAGTCCCATCTCAGGAGGTGCACCTGCAGGCCATGATGGCTAAGAGGGCATTTTTGAAATGTGAGTTGAAGAGATCAGAAGTGCCTAATTAGTGGAATGAAGCTGATAAGCCATTCCAGAGCCTAGGGGCAGCAATGGAGAAAGCTCTTTTCCCCATCTCGGTTGGGGTCTGGGGTTGGTCAAGGAGACATTGAGAGGAGGACCTCAGCTTGCATGTTCCAGACTTGATACTAAAGAGTCTTGTTAGAGGAGATAGCCCCCACCACAAGGATCTGTCAATAAGAGTGCCCACAAAATAGTCATGGTGGATCTGAGGAGACATCCAGCCAAGCACTGTGTAAATGGCACAATGGTGGATGTAGTACGATGCAAGTGCTACAAACCTGCAGATGCTGTTGAAGGCAGTATTGAGTTGTGTGCAGAAGTGTCGATTTGAGGTCTGGGAAAGACAGGAGAGCAGTAGCCCAAGATGGGTGGGAGTGTGCCTTGAGCAATGGCTAGATGCAGCTCTGGGGTCAGAAGGTGCTTTAGGTGGTAGCAATGCCCAGTTTCTGGTTCACCACTTGACTACTTGTCCAGTGTGGTCCACGAAAGTTAGAGAGGGGTCAAGGGTGATCCCGGTGTCTGAAAGTGGTTTCTTGTTCAAGGAGGCCCACCTGGAGTCAAAGTGCTCAGGAGTTTTGTTTTGTTTTTGTTCTGCAGTGCATTTGGCAAGCCTTGGTTTGGACCCAAAAGCACTGCCTTCATTTTAGCATTAACAAGTAATCTGTTTGATGTGAACCACATTTAAACGGACTCATAATCCCTGGAGAGGGATAAATTGATGGGCTTTTATCGGTCCTGTAGAGGACAAGATCGCTCACATTAATTAACATGTGGCAGTCTGTATTATCTCTGAGGAGGTGGTTGACAAAAAGGGAGACTAAGAGCGGGTCCTATTATAGACCCTTGAGGGACACCACTCTGCACTCTTGAGGGCTGCTGAAGAGACTCTCTCCCCGAGCACACCCTCTGAGATCTACCACTGAGGTAGTTCCTAAACCATGCCAAGGGTCCCAACAATAAACCACAGCAGCAGAGTTTGCCGAGGAGAATGTTGTGATCAACTAAGTCAAAGGCCTCAGACAGATTGGTGAAGATGGCCACAGTAAGTTCACCTGGTCCAAATTCCTCAGGACGTGGTCAGTAAAACACACAGTGCAATGGTTGTACTGTGACCCTTTCTGAAGCCAGCTGGTACGGAGATAACAGGTTATACTTTAAAATATGGTCAGAGCCAGCCCACTGGTGCTGAGGGTTGAGGCGCTGGATGCCACACCACGCCACGCTGGTGACCCGGGTTCAGGAACGAGCCTGGGCTGCTGGGGTCGGCGGGACAAGAGAGGATTGAGCATCTGGAGGACTGCTCTCCTCTCTCAGGGAGGAAGGATAGCTGTCCTGCCCGCTGATCTCCCTCTAGCGACAGCTGGAGGGTGACACGGGTCAGAGCTTGAGCTGATGCAGTTGGTGGGGAGGAAAGAAAAAAAGGAAATCAGCCTGGCAGGCTCGATGGCCTTCGCCTGGGTGCGGCCCTGGAGTCTGGATTGGGTCTCTGGGGGGTGTGAGCTGCAGCCTCCCTCGGCTCCACTGCTGGGGGTTAATCCATGGGGAACTTCCGGGGCCACCTAATAATGGAGCAGCAGAGCCAGAGAGAGTCCCTCCATTCAGAGGGTTAAAGCCGCCTGCCAGGGATCAGAGGAGAAAAAAAATCTATATAGAAAATAAATAAATAAAATGTGGTCAGATATTTGTTGGAAGACAATTTTTCCAAGATTGTGCTTAACTGGGAGAAAAAGACACTGGCCTGTAATTTTATAGCAGTTAAGGGTCACTGGATTTGAAAATGGGGACAACCCTAGACTACTTCCATAACAAGAGGATAACTATGGAGGGCAGAGACAGATTAAATAAGGTGCTAAGAGGTTTGGCAAAGGTCAGCTGTCAGCTTCAGGAACTGAGGGCAGAAACCATCACTACTGGCACTGCCAGAATTTGGGAGGTTTCCGAGAAGTCGCCAGACCTTGGCTGGGGAGGTAGTCTTGAAATGGAAGACAGGAATGCCACCCACCTCCACCTACTCCACAGGGTGGGTGAGGTGTCCTTGGGTGGGAGTTTAGCCAGGTAATCAGCTAGGTTAGTGAATTTGTAGTTCAGAGAATCAGCGACTTTTGTAGGCCTAGCTAATGAATCCAGCATCAGTGAGCAGGCTGATCAGGCTCTGCTTGGTTCCTGGTTTAAATTAGGAATTCACCATGGCCCAGAACCTCCTAAGGTCACTCAAGATATGGGTCTGCTGGTTCTTAAGAAAGGAAGGCTTGAAGGTCTTGGATTCTTGTTTGCAAAGATTCCAGAGTCACCGATAGTTGTTCCAGGTAGCAGAGGATGGTGCAGATTTATAGGCCGTCCGTAGGGCATCACTCAGTTTCATTTTTGTGAAGAGTTCTTTTGTTAGCCACCTTGTGCTCCCACCCTTACCCTCAGGGTGGTAGTGGGAAGTTTCATCCTGGACAGAGGACAGGTGGCACTTGAGAACCAAAGGCAGAGTGCACACTGGTTTGAGTGTGCAGAGCGGATCATGTGTAAGGCCCTAATGTCGAGTGCAATTTGCACGTCACACTTAAAGAAATCCTTGAAGGATAAAACTTGGGAGGTATACAGGAACACCGGCTGGACCATGTACAGAAAGTGGGGAATGGTCACTGATGGAGTCGCACTGCACCCCACCTGAAGGATCCAGTCCTCCCAGTTGGTTATAATCCAATCATGAGGGAGTGACTGAAGGACTTGGGGTTGATCCATTTGGAGGAGCAGATAATTTGGGTGAGGTTTAATTGTTTTAGCTGTCCCACATACTCAAGCTGTAGGCCATTCAGCCAGTTTAGGTTGAAGTCCCCGACCATTGGAGGCCCTCATAGGAGAGAGGCAGCAGATACAATGGATAAGGTGTGCAAGTCCGGCAGACCATCCTTAGGAGGATGGTATCGCAACCTATGTATAGTGTCTCTGCAAACTCAAGGGTCAGCTCAGTTATGATCCATTCGAAGGGGAATAAGCAGTGTCACTGCATGAGATAAATGAAACCTTTAGGTGTTCCTTAAAATACAAGAGCACCCCACCACCTTTTTTATTGCCTTGTCTGTCCTGCCTGAACAACTCATAGCCCTTAATTGGCTTGAGTCTGGAATAGAGGGCTTCAGACATGACTCAATTATGTCAAGAATATCAGGGTTGCAGAGGGCAGTCCAGGCCTCCAGCTCAGAGAAGCTTAGAAAGGAGACTACATACATTCATGTGTGGGATCGTTAACCGTGGTTATTTGCCCATAGGGGCTGGTGTGATTTAAAGGGGGTAAGTGGTCCTGTATTGCTATCAATATCACCACCCACTGGTAGGAGCAATAGAGGATCAGGGGTTCCTGCAGCCCCTATTGTGACAGCGACCGACAAGTCGGGCCAAGAGAGAAAACGTAAGCCACCAGAAGGCAACAGTGCCGCTTCTCCAAAAGGCGAGCCATAATAGGGGTGAGGCCAGGTGGGATGAAGTGAGGTAGGGGTGGTTCACCAAGGGTGAAGTGGAGTATTCTGTTGAGCTGCTTGATCCCTGCACAAAATATAAGCACAGGAGTCACACAGAGCAAATTGAGGCCAAGGAGAAGGGAGCTCACGATGGATCTGGTTACAAGCAAATACCTTGCACAGTGGGACCGCATAGCAATACCTGGGGTGGACTGTTGCCAAGTCGGTTGGGAGAGGAAAGTACTACAATGTTGATTAGTAAAATGCAGGCTCCTGGCCAGCAGGGATCCTGTTGGGGTACTATGGACAAGGGACCAGCCTACTGCAAAACCTGGACAGCAGCTGAGAGTGGTATTAGGCAAATGCCCCACCTCCTTTAATTGATGTTAATCATGAAGCATAATAAAATGCAACACTTGTTACCAGAGGAGAACGTTTTGAAGTAAGCCCTCTTAAAATGAACCTGTAACCACCCTAAAATAGGCCTACGGTATAAGCAATTGTGCTGCAATCATCCTAAAACTGAACTGCTGACATAAACAGTTGTGTTGTAACCACCCTAAAATACACCTATGGCATAAACAATTTTGCCACAGTAAGCCTAAGATGAACCCTTGGCATAAACAGTGGTGCTGTAACCACACTAGTGTAAGCCTATGGCACTATGATGCAACCTTCCCAAAATGAACCAATGATATAAGCAGTTGTGCTGTAATCATCCTAACATGAGCCTATGTTATAAGTAATTGAGCTGCGACTGTTTTACCTTAAGGAAAGACATAAGATCTATCTAAAACAGGGGCACAGCTAGCAATCAGCAGAGAGGTGAAATAAGCAGATAAGCATGTGAATACAAACAAATAGTGTATAGAATCATAGAAATCTGACAACAGAAAAAGGACCCTCTGGCCCATTGAGTCTGCCCGTCCCCCTTACTCATCACCTTTGTCACAGAGCCTCCCCTCCCCACTTGCCAACTCCTTATGCCTATCCCATGCCCTTTGAATACCAGCCACCATTTCAGCCCACACCACTTCCTCTGGTAGTTTACCTTCAGTTCCTTTGGGGGCTAAAAAAAAAAAGTGCAAACAGCCTGGAGGAGCCCTTGAGGGGATAAGGGATCTCCCTGTTTAATGCTGTTTGTATTGAGAAAGGTACTCTTTAAAGATTGCAATTTTAAAATGACCTCTCTAATGAACATGCTAGATTCATTGTGTGTATATATTAGGGTGGTGTTGCGACATGCTTCTGATGGTAAACAGCACAGCACTGTATCAACATACTTAATTTTTTCATGGTGGGCATGATACAGGAGTTGGAACTGAATGTGGCACTAATGCCTCGCGCTAAATTACATTTGCACAATTACAGTTGCATTTGGGTTTGCGCTACAATTGCTTTCGTGAAAATAGTTTTACAGTAGACAGTGACTAACAAATACTGCTGCTTTAACAACATACAGTGTCCTGATCAAAGTCATATTTCAGAATTCAATCACATGGCCCTGATGCACACACACTTCTGTTCTATGAATTACAGCAAAGCATGCACACAATGGAAACAATACTTGTGAGATACAGATGTATCACAGAAAGAGTGACATTCCACCAGAGCCATGAGCACAGTTTCACAAAATACCACTGAAATTGGAAACCCAACCTGAGATTAGGTTGATGTGGACTTCCAGGGCAGTGCAGTTGCAGGGCCCTCATCCGCCTGGCCCTGGTTCGGCAGGCAGGCAGAAAGCAAAGCAAGGTTTAGGAAACATTACTCTGAGATTGACAAGCAGTAAAGACACAGCATTCAATAACAGCGAACAAAGATTAGCCGTCTGGTGAGGTAAAACTTAGGAAATGTTAGGAAGGAAAATAGTAACCCAGACAGTTTGGTGTCCTGTATATACCGTATATACTCACATATAAGTCTTGTTTTTGATGGATAAATATAGGCTCCAAGAAGGGGACTCAACCTATCTGTGGGATTTACAGTGGTAAACTAATTTTGCAACTGCGCAACTTGATTTTTGCATCTACTTCTGACTACAAATATTCTGTGCCTGGTATTGGTCACAAAACAGATTTTTCTTCTCATTTTGGAAGAAAAATAATGTCTATAATTTTGCTAAAACTGACAAGGTAAATGGGGGCGACTTATATGTGAGGGTGACTTATAGAGGGTACATACTGTACTGTATGTTACCTTAGAGGTCAGTCAGAAAGCAACTTGTAAGTCAGGTGTTTCTGGTATTTACCTTATTACTAAGGAGATTCACATGGAAGCAGGATCCACATTACCTGGTCATTCCTCTGCTCCTGTTTCAGGGGTCGAAATTTGGTTTTGCAGCCACTAGCCAGCAAGGCTAGTGACTGGGAAAATCCACTAGCCATACAGACTTTTCCACTGACCCAGATGGTGTACTTATTGAAATGTTACCTTCTCCAGTGCAAGCCCTCAGGGCTAGTTAAAGGAGACTCTTACGTACAAAATCTAGCAGCATTAGGCTAGTGGACTAATGCAAATTTCGACCCCTGTGTTTCTAGTCTACATGTGACATCTACATATTTTCTACAGCAACCAGTTGTGACATCAGAGGCAGTGGATTATGTCACTTATAGACAAGCAGCCAGAAAAAGATCACATGACAGAGATCCCATTTTCATGAAAATTACATGAGTAATAAAGTATGATGAGATGGAAAAGTATATAAAATATAAGCTAAACTGGGCAAATTTATATTTTTCAAAGTGCCCCTGTGTCGTCAGAGGCTCTGTAAAGGGGATAGAATTGTATAGTCTCCTAGTCTTACACCAGCTTTGTATGTTACATCACTGTGTGTTATCCAACCAGTGAGATCATCAGCTGCAATCAGTCAGTGGCTGTTGAAGCGGATTCCTCTGGATAGCTACGTCAATGTAAACTGTGCACATTAAGGAGCTCCTCCATTTCCATAATCTAGCAGCCCATGCGTACAGTGGTATCGGCATCAGGAACCCCTGACTCACTGCAACCAATGATGTCACTGGTTGATAACCCATCATGGTGCAATTGGGAGTGGGGCACACAAACACCAGGAAGACAAAAAACAAAACCAAGACACATTCTGTATATAGAAAGAAAATGGGGTAAGCAAATAAGAATTGGGAATGCTGCAAGACTTCACATCCCTTTATGATCATTGGTTTAATGTGTTCTGTACAAGTTTCTAGGGCCTCATGAGGGTGTCTTTTGTGATATCAAGGATATCTAGCATGAGGTCTAGGAGAGAGGACTACGGAGCAGGTCATGTTAAATGCATGAGCGGCCTAGTCATCATGGCCAAATCCCAGGACATCGCCACCATTAACACCAGACTAAACTCAGACTTGACCACATCCAAACTTGGTTGCAGGACCATAAACTTATTATTAACCTACAGAAGACCATATGCAGGCCATGCTATTTGGCTCAGCAGCCAAGTTAAAAGCCGCCCCAGATTCACTACAGATCTCTGGGGCTGATGGGTCACCCTGACTGTCATGGGCTCGGTCAAGTACCTGGGGTAACCCTTGACCCGCAGCTGGATATGAACCTGCACATACAAATACATGCAAGCCTCAAACTGCAAGCTGGGTCAGGCTTACTGAGCAAAAGCTGTCTAACTCCAGTTGCCCGCCTGCTCTAGCCAGGGAGTCCTCCTACCCATGCTTTGCTCGGACTAATCACCTTTGCCCACGTTGCAAACACTAGTCTAGTAAAGTGGGACTCAGAGTACAACAACATATGCTGTTTTGCGCTCTCAGCCCCCACCTCACTCACCACTGTGAGCTTTACACCCGGCTTGCGTGGCTCCCACGGGAAACTCACCGCTCTTATGTGTCGGGCAACTTCATTGACAATATTGTCAGAACTGCCACCCTCAAAACCTTGCTGAGACCCTTGTTCTTGCTACACCCTCCTACAACCTGCGATCCAGCAGCTCCCATGCCCTCCTGGTACCTAAAACCACGCACACAAATGGATGACCCGAGCCTTCCATGCATATCGCCCAGGGTTTGGAACTCTCTTCCAACTATCGCTCCCTCTCCCTCGCACCAGAGCTTTAAAGCCTCCTCTGGGGTTTTCTCAAACGGCTGCCACTTGTCTCTGCACTAGACATACCCTCTCAGCCTGAGATGCCCCAACTAACAGAGATGCTACCTAAACATTAATACGACTTGGGCAGAGCACAACTGTGCTCATACTCCTCCTGTTCTCACAGCATATATAAAAATGGACCATTTAGGCCCACGGCAAAACAAGGTGAGCACTATAACTGTGCACTCCTTTCTCTCGCACTGGGCCCACTCTATCCCAACTGTGACCTCCTTATTCTAACTGCTAGCCTTACAACTTGCTGCCTGGGCGATGAATTCACACTGCACTTCTTCCTACTGACTACAATGTTTAATACTGTATTGTAATACCTGTTTTGGTATTGTTGTCTTACAATGTCCCTTGTTCTGGTCACTTTATATTAACTCTTCACTACTATTTGCCTGATGAAATCTGATGCTTGTAAAGCCCCTGTTGTGCTAATTCTATGTAATGTAATCCTCCACTTGTATTTGCCTGATGTTCATGTATGTACCTTGTAATCTCCCCGGTCGCACCTGAAAATAGGCACTTGGCTGTCTAGTGTGCTTACCTGGTTAACAAAAGCAAATAAATAAAAATGTTGCTCAAACCTCACAAAAGGAGTCGCTCATATCATAAGAGACATCCTGCAGAGAGGCCATATTAACTTATTATAAGTCACTTGAGTTAGTTTTATAACAATTTAATTTTTATTTCATAATTTCAAAAGTGAAATGAAGCCCCTCCCCTGGCTGTAAAGTAAAATGCTCCACTCTTCTAACCTTCCTGCACGAGACACCACTGTACACAAAATAAGAGGTGCAATGGCTCTCTGATCAGTGATTGGCTGAAATTACATAAGGGATTTATAACAAAGTAGAGCTGGAATCAAGGGGCTCTGCAAGGATAGTAACAGTGGGCCAGTCTAGTAAGTGCTGGTACTAGTCCACTACTAATCAAACTATGTTTGGAGAGACGTACATATGTACTTGGAATAATCATTATGTAACACTTTTGTGTTTATTTTATCAAAAGGCGTCTCCATTAGATTACTAATAAAATCAGGCTGCAAAGCTAAGCAAACAGGTTAGGTGGCCAGCTAAACAATAAAGGACAGTTTCTTGTAGTGTAAATATATATTTTGACAAAAAACGCTTCTTGTTAAAAGCCCAAGAAAAAAAAAAGAAACAAAGAAAGACATCTCATCATGTTGACAGGGCCTCTTTACACTCAACAAGATGCTGTCATGTCAGAAAAATCACAAACTTCCAGTGGGGGTGTAACAAAACTGTTATCTGTCAAAGCCACTGAAAATGACAACTAAACACCCACCAGGGTTCAGGAGTACCCAGGTCTGTGGGGGAACTGGAGGAAAATTAATAGCAGAAAAGTATCCAGTTACCCATTAGTTTACAATTAGAACAAAGCCCTAAAAGGCTGCAAAATGGAAATAATCCGCTGTCTTAAACTTCACTCACAAACATGGACCCTGCTTTGTATTACAAATGCAAACTTTTGTGAAATGTTCATATACATAAAATGGGGGCACTGTTTCCATTTTCTTGTTAGACTAATCCAGCCTCCCTCCCCCATATGAAACTTTTCCCTGCCACCGGTTTCCACACTGCCTGCATTGTGCTTCCTGGTAAACCACAACAATGCAGCAATTGAGTGGTGTAGAAAACACAAGTATAAGCAAAGCTAAAGAGATGCATAAGGTAATTATATGACCTCTTAAAGGAAAGCTGTCATTTGCAGGGGTGGGAAAAACACCCTCGGTTTAAGCGTCTCTCAGAAAAGCGGCTTTTCTCATGCGTAAAGTAGTTTAATTTAATTCTGAAAAGTCCACTACCGGAGTATGGCGGATGCTGGCGGCTCCATTAACTGTAAAGTGCGGCACCACCACGCGCTTCAATGCATTTGTACTGAAGCGCATGGGGGCCCACATCTTTACAGTTAACGGAGCTGCAGAAGCTTCACAGTGCGGCATCGTGACCTTTACAGTTAATTGAGCTCCCAGCGCCCAACACTATACTTCCAGGTAGCAGGCTTTTCAGAATTAAACTACTTTGGCAGGCACGAAAAGCTGTTTTTCTGACAGAAGCTAATCAAGGGTAAGATTTGCAAATGTCAGCTTTCCTTTAAGCAGCCAAGAGTCAAAATATTCCTCTGCTCTACTTACTCAAATATATCAACAAGCAAAAGTGTAGCAATACTACAAGGCTAAACCACAGAGATCTAATATCAAAAAGTGCACTGTGTCCTTAATAAATTACCTTACTCGGTTAAACCTGATGTCATAAAAAGCAAGCTCTTCCAATTTAGCCTGATCTTTCCTGATTCCAAGTACAAAGTAAAAAGTTCAACAAAACAACACGAGCCCCTATTCAAAAGTTTGTGTCACCATGAGACGTGGTTAGTACCAACGCTAACCTGCGTTTCCGCCAACACTCAGGCGGGGCCATATTCAGAGGGCCCCTGGGCGCTTCCCAAACCCAACAGTGCCAAGGTGCTAACTATACTGCTGCACCTATGCAAATGAGGGTCCCCTGCATGCATATCGGTTCAGAGAAATATTCAAAGGTTTGCAGCGGAGGGAAACAGTCCCCAGAGCTGTATTGTTACTGCTGCCAAAACATGTCTTAACTGGGTGTTAAGGCCGTGCTCCCTCCACCCCTGGAAGGCAGGAGGCTGTATTGCAGCTGTCTACCCTTTTACCAAGCTGCCCCGATCTCCCGGTTAACAGCAATCTGTATGCCCTGATGGTCTTGTGGTTCCCACCTCAACCAACTCCACGTGATTACATTCTGTAACTGTCAGATGCTGGCTGGACCGAGGAGGTGACAGGAGGGCTGTGCCAGCTGAGGAGGGCTATGCCTACTGCAGATGTCACAGAGACAGGCACTTGTGGTGAAAAGGGGGTCCTCGGTGGGTGTGGGAGAGCAGTGTATGGTCTGAGGGTGGGGGACCACTAGACCACCAGGGCATGCAGATTACTGTTAACCTGGAGATCGGGGGTCAGAGAACCACTGTTCCACCAGCGACTGCTTTTGGTGCAAGGAGTGCTAATGGCGTGCTGTTCCGCATGCAAATGAACTCAAAATGGTCATGCAGATGGCCCCTTAGCACCTTTGCATGCCCAATAAGCTCATTTGCATGCTCAGGGCTGAGTATGGCCCATAGGGGACCTGGCATTATCATACAAACAAAACATACAAACATACGAAGAAGCCAGCAGAAGAAGGCCATTTGGTCTATCTAGTCTGCTTGTACAGCAGGGTACACAGCTTGAGCTACTGTCCCTGCCCTTTCTCCCCACACCTCCCATCCTCCTACCCATGATCCTTACCTTCCCTATGCCTATACCAGCCTCTCTTAAAGCTGTCCACTGTTTTCAATGAGATCATCTCTTCTGGCGCATTAAAAGTGTTTACCACCCTGTCTGTGAAGAAGTGCTTCCTGACCTCCTCCTAAACCTTCCACCCTCCAGCTTAAGACTGTGCCTCTCATGTTATGGTTGCCACTCAGCTTAAAGAGACTCTCCTTATCCACCTTATTTATCTCTTCCAAGTACCTGAAGGTCCCAATCATGTCCCCTCTATCTTGTCTTCCCGGTGTACGTTCAGTGCCCTCAACCTCTCTTCATATGCCTTAACCTGCTGACCCACTATCATCTTTGTAGCCCTCCTCTGGACCTTCTCCAGCAGCTTAATGTCCTTTGAGGTGTGGGCACCAGTACTGAACCCCATACTCTAGATGAGGCCTTACCAAGGACCTGTACAAGGGCAGTATAACCTCCTCGCTCCTACTACTGATCCCCTAGATATGCATCCCAGCAGCTTGTTTGCCTTTGCTGCTGCTTTCTTGCACTGCGTGGAGTGGTTCAGGTCACTAGTAATAATCACTCCCAGGTCCTCCTTCTTCCTCTTCCTCTGAAGCAGCTATTCAGATTCCACCCAGGTATTACTCTGTCCTGGGATTCTTGGCTCCAATATGCATAACTTTGCATTTCTTGGCATTGAAGCCAAGCTGCCAAATCCTGGACCACCTCCCCAGCTTTTCCAGATCATCCTGTAGACCCTGTATCCCTTCAGCTGTGTCCACTCTCCTGCAAAGCAAACAGGCACATTTTGCCCTTAATACCATCCCCAATGTCACTGATGAAGACACTGAACAACACTGACCCCAGCACCGAGCACTGTGGGACCCCAAAGGTTACCTCTGGTGCCAGATAACTCTCCCCACAAACGCCCTCTGGGTTCTGTCCTCAGCCAGCTTTCCACCCATCTGGCCATCTTTCCACAGCCCCAGATCTACCAACTTCCTGATCAATCTTTTATGGAGCACAGAGTCAAAGGCCTTGCTGAAATCAAGACATCCCATTTCCAGCAGCACTATCTCCTGTGGGCCATATGCTAGCCATGTAAAGCGCAGATCCAGTTAGCTATGCACCGTACGGCCCAACAGTCGGACAGCATCACTCCATTGGTGAGCGCTGTCATATAAATATGCCCAGACCTGGTCATGTGCAATTGCCAGCACAAATGCTCGCAGCAGTTGCACAAGGTTCTGAATATGGGGCCCCAAGAGTTTTACAATCCATTTGAGACTAAACCTAATTGATCCTTTTATGTTAGTGTAACAGTTGCTAAAAGACCTTTAATGTTATAGCTAACTTAATTTCCTATGTATCAAGCACTGTTGGACGTAATTCTCCAAGAAACTCTATATTTAATTGTTTAACTGTATTGTACTGTTTAAACTAAAATAAAAATGTTCTAAAGAAAAAAAAAAAGAAACCACCAAGACTGATAATTTGGAATTCTTTTCAAACCCCAACCTCCTCCCCATCACCACCCTAAAAAACCTGAGAGAATTTTAAGCTTTCTATTCTCTGCTAGCGATTTTTTTTCAATTCTGGTTTGAGTTCCTGCACCCAACCAGAACTCCCTCTCAGGCCTCTGCCACACCCCAACCCGTCACTGAACTTTCTCTCAGGACTCACCATTTCCCACAATGCTCATGGGCTTGCTCCCATGATGGGGACCTCAAAGCTAGGCTGGTCCTTCCAGGAACTATTATCTGGTTGCCAGGGAGTGCCTAGGTCGGATATACCGTTATGTTAGTGCTAGGATTGTAGTGCAGTGAAAATTGAGCTGAAAAGTAGTGTGACTGAATACACCTACGTGGAAAATAACACACAATAATACACTGCGGTTGTACATGTACCTGTTTTCTACACAGGTAAAGTGTGCCACTGTATGCTGCCCTAACTGTGCTAGCAGTGTAGCGCAGAGGTTAGAATCACGAGCTGTGAATGTGCTTGCTACACGCAGCACCCTGGGTTTGATCCTCTGGCTTCGTTTTGTGTTTTGTTTTTTTTTCCTCGTGCCCACTATCACACACCACTCTCCTCCCCAAACGGGTTGTAATATTGAATCTCCACCCTCCCCGACTTGCGTTCCCACCCGGAGTTGTTTTATTAAATCTTCCCCTCCCGGAGTTCAAATATTTATTATTCGCCTCTCTAGTTTGTTTTCCTCCTCCTCCTGACTTGCATCCCTCTGTTTCTGGCTCCTTTCATTACAATAGTAAGAGGGCCTGTGCTCTAGGCGGGATTAGCAGTTCCTTTGTGCGGTGGCATACTGACATGCCATGCTGTTTTTGTTAGCTGTTTTGCTTGTGCCGTTCCGCACCTCAACAAGTTTCACTTGGGTAATCCTCCAGGTCACCAGGTGGGGTCTGCAGATGCAGCATGGCTGCTATTCTGTGTGGCTGAGGAGTTTTCTGTCCAGTTTCTTTTAGTTCCCACCCAGAGGGTGTCTGATGCTTCAGTGCTTGTTGCACCTCCTCTAGTGGTCACCCAGGAAGAGGTGTAGCAGCAAAGGAATATCCACTGGGACACATGACTCCCTCCCCAGATGGACCTGAGGACCCAGTCCTGTTCCTGAACTGGGGTCACAATTGTCCCCCTAACAGTACCATTACCACTGCATCAACGGGCCAACCTTTGCTAGCAACTTTTAAGAACTGTTTGTTTGGTCTCGTGGATCATCCTAGTGTTCATCTGGAACTGTTAACGTGAAACTTAAGAGCCCATCTCCCCAAACTGCTGTCTGGTTCCATGTTCATAGGAAGAATTATAACAAACCTTCCATCTACTTTGAGTCACCATTGTTCCCCACCATTACCACAACAATTTGTAAGGTTTATGAGTATTCTAATTTTCCCTCATGACCAAAGTACTTCTGTGGCCCTCATGTTACATGAAAGGATTCATGCTCAGTTCCTCCTGAGCTGATAACAAACAATCTGCACTTTTCTGATTAGGACAGACTGAATGACTGGATCTCATCTATCCAAGAAAGTCACTGCTTAGTTTATTCAGTTTTTAATTTATTTACGCAGTACAGACCATCTCAGATTCAGCACCTCACTGTCAGAGAGGTCTGATTTTCACCCACTTTTACAGCTGGGAGAACTGAAATTCAGGAAGTCTTTTCTCATAGCTTTTCTGCCAGCTCCCAATGCCACCACCCCAGAAATATACGCTGTATTAAGAATTTAACCTGTTGTGACATTTTCCACCGTCATTCAGTCAGTTTTTGTTTTTTAACTTCCCAGTTTTCTTCCTTAAGCATTCCCACCTCCCATGGCATGGTCAACGCCTCAGTCAGCCTTGTATGCTCACAGCAGCCCTGCAATGAGCGCAAACTCCCTGACCCAGTGACCAGGGTTGCTGTGATGCAAGAACCCATCATAAACCCTCCTGACTGAGGGCACACTGCTACCTCAGACTGGCCTGCCTCCCGGCAGAGAGTAACCAGAGAGCTAAGCTCTCGAACTTAGGTCACCTAAATGCCAGCATCACCTGCTGCTGCTGGCCACTGGGCGGCCAACAGCAAGGCATAAGGTTAACACCTTGGCAGACTCAGTGCCGCAGTGGCAGCACGTGGGCCAAGCACTGGGAGATTGGGGTTCTCAGCGATACCCAGAATCTCACAATGAGACTAGCCAAAGACCAGGCACACTATGGAGGAGAGGTGTTCAGCTCTGAGAGAGAAGGTGGGCTGCCAGGCATCATCTCCCCCACCCACTGTGTTACTGGTGTGAGCTGTAAAGGCAGTAGCTTACAGACCCTCCCAGCAGCTGAAAAGGTGCAGCCTTGGTGGCCCCAATCAGGTGGAGGAATAGGAGAAAAATAGGAGAAACAAAACACAAATAAAATATAAAAAAAAACCATCTGAAAAGGAAAAATGAATTCCTATGCAGGATGGTTGGCAGGACCTGCAGACCACTAATTTGCAGCTTTTGGACACGACTCATAGACCACACTATCTATTTATATAAGCAAGGAAACATAGAACACGAACATTATGTAATGACACTGATAATGAAACACAGTTTGGCATTATTCTCCAACCATTATGCCCAATATATCTGTACTGGGTATGGTGAAGTCCTAGCACAGCACATGAAATCCAGGAATGTGAATGATGTAGAACATTTAGCTTAAGTTCATTGTAAACCTTTTCAAGAGTCCTGCTAGGTGTACTTCACAACCATAAGGGTGTTTTCCTTAGTAAAATCAGACATCCCCTGCGCCTTTTTAACATCCCTCACTTCTTCACTCTCAAGATTCTCCAAAATAAGAGCTATTTAATCTCAGTTCCTATCTGCACACCCCTGTTCTCTTTACCATGTTATGTTTCTCTCTCTTTTGCTTTTCTTCCTCCTTAGCTCAGTATTTAACTATTTCCTCAGCTACACAATGCACCAGTGTAGGCTGCAGTCAGTCTGTGGGGTGTCTCGGGATGTGGATATACCCACTAACTCCACAGGTTGTTACTTCAAGAAACACTGAGCACACTGCTGAAACTGCTCCATTTAATCCAGGAAGCAACTTATTCAAGTAGCAGTATCAGAGCACAAGCTACAGACCACAGAGACTGTATTAGAAACTAGAGGGGTCATCATGTGAGCCTGCCTGTCATTTGTACTGTAGCTCCACGGAGATTGTACAGGCCCTTGCACATGGCGGTGGGTAAGCCCCAGATATTTTCATGTGCTGACCAATCGAGTGTTTAATATATACAATCTCTATGCTACTTGACTGACTGCACCTGATGATGTCACCGGAATGAAACGGCTATAATGGTGCAATGGTGATGGTGGGGCTGCATACACAGCTGGTTTTAAAAACAGGGCGACAGAAGACAGAAAATAGAGAGCACTGTATAAAAAAGAAACTGGGGGTAAAATTGGTGATCATCACCTAGATGGTGCAGCAGCAGCGTCATGCTGCCCTGCCAATGACTGTAGTTTGGGAGCAGACTCCAGTCGCAGCACTGGGAGGCAAGCCAAGCAACAGACAGCTGGAATGCAGCATACTTCAGCTTGGGGGCTGCGAAGATTCCAGAGGTACAGAAACCACTACAGGTGGCAGAAAATGTAGAGGGATGGAAAACAACTGACAATTCTACGATGCTTCCTCCTCTTTAGTTTTTATCACTGTCTCTATAAAAGCTACTAAAATTTAACTTCTTGGTAGGCACTTAGAATAAATGGGTGAAATCACCAGGAAGAACAGGCTAGAAAATTGAAAATGCGATTATGGAGGACAGCAGGTGCCAATTCATTTTCTGATGGATTTTACTTCAACAGTCAAAGCTGTAATCAGGTTTTGAGTTTCAGATTTCAAATTTTCTTGGAACTGCTTCATCAGTGACAGTGTTCTTCAGGGCCTCAGTTTTATGATTGGGAGAGACTAATGCACAGGGAGGTCAGCTGACAAGCTCAAAGGTCACACAGTGAGCCACTGACTGTGGCAGGATTCGAACCTGTGATCTCCTGTTTTACAATTTCATGTTCTAGTTGCTGCATAACAGCCTATAGAAGCACTGTGTAGGAACAGAAAAGCAGCATTCCTACTGGTCAATTGGCAGACTCTCACAACTGTGTTATCGATCTCTTGTTGGGCTCCTATTACATGAACACCAATCAGAATCATCAAGAGCCCGACGTGATCAACTTAATGAACCAACTGTGCAGCTCCCAAGAAAAGTCTTGTAAAGGAGGTCCACTACTACTGAAGATTGTGAAGTACTCCCAACAGAACACTTAGTAACCAAGCTTGCTTGTATATCATGCTAGCATATTATGCACACTTTCAGGTGACAAAACAAGCTGAAATGGAGGGACAGCAAAAGGCAGGCAGCAGTATCCTGAAGGGAAGGAGACAACAGGACAGAGGTGAAGAAGCCTTACACTCCAGCATGATACGCACAGACACCAGCCCAGACACCAGGCTGTGGGGGTCACCGGTGGGAGCACAGAGATCCTGCTGAGGCGGGTACAGTACCTGAGTCTGTGCGATGCAGAAGCCACTGGTTCCAGCTATGACAGCAATGTAGTTGGAAAAAAAAAAAAAAAGAGTGAGAGAAAAAAGAAATGAGTGAAAAAGGAAGCAGAATAAAGACAAGGTGCAGTAATAACACAGTGCACTCATACAGACAATGGATGAAACATCATGTGCGGTGTCTGACCTCGCTGCTGAAATCACAATACAAAAGAGAAGCCCAGTATACTGCACTGCTTTCAACACCGACAGAATGAGTAGTATACACAGACCACTCATTAACATAAGACATCACTGTCACCATCCCACCCCAACTGACCAGGTTCAGCAGTGTAAAGCAGAGGTTTTGTTGCTGTTTTCAGTACACAAAGTCCCTGGTAAAAAAATTGTGGGTAACAAATTACAAGAATATATGGCAGCATTTTAACAAGCTGGTGTCCCTCAGTCTGATGTGATGTGGTCATTATTTGTTTGTTTTGTTTTTCCTTGAAGCCCTCAGTCCCAAGTCATCACTGTTCCAGCCATGACTTGGTTGTGAGCAGTACAGGGGACAGTCTCTAACACCACGTGCTGCTCATTAATTACATACAAATACATCACATCCACAACAGGCTTTTTAACATTCCACTGGGGAAATAATATTACACTCAGCCCTAATTATCCCTATAGATAAAAGTAATGCTGATAAACAGTGCCACAACATAATGTTACCACAAACTATTTTTTTCTTCTTCTGCTGCTGTCATACCCATTCCTTGCACCTCCTTCAGTCTGCCCATTTGTCCTGGCATTAACACACCTGGGTGGTCACCAAATGACTCTGAAGCCTCCCTTCACTTTGAGAGCCTGGGTGCAGCCCAACCCAGCTACCCAAGGACCAGCCTTCAGCACTTTGGCCATGCCCTTAATGAGAGATTTGGGATCAGGAAGGTGTAAGGAGAAGCAAGGGGCCCGGTACTAACTGGTGGGGGGGCCATAACAGCATCTGCCAGAAGGGCCAGTTTGCCACAACCCTCCAGAGGAGGTACTGACACTGGTGCTGGTGTCCTTGACACACCATGTCGTCTTCCCCACCCACAGCCACACTCATGTGGTCACCCAGGAAATAGTATGACAGCACAGGAGGATTCACTTTTCCACACTGGTGAAAGTGTGTCCAGTGGAATGCCTGATCCTCCCCTGCCAGCCCTACTGGTGGCCACAGGGTTGAAACTGGATCACCAGTGTTGAAACAGCGTCCACAGTTGCTGAGTCCTCGGGCTTGCCCAACATCACTCATTTTGGGCATACACAATACTGGTTAGTACTCTTTTAAAGGGACACAGTGAAGTCCCACCCCAGTCATCATTTCATTTGAAACGCTGCCTGCCACCACAAAAAATGCATGGAACAGAATGATGTTGCATTTACGTCAACAGGCAGTCTTTATAGATTATAATTATTGTATAAAATGGGTAAGGAGAATCCTGCTTTCTGATTGGTGGAGAAAGTTCCAAAGTAGTTCAGTTCAGGAGTAATAACTGCACTACTAAACTTATTTTTTTGTTTGTTTATAGTGCACTCATATTATAAGCGCAATAAATGTACCTGTGTATGCGATTCAAGAATAGTAACCCACACTCTGTCATGTCTTTTGCTTTGCATCCAATGCTTGTTCTTTTCTTAAGTGTTAACCTGTAGCAGCCTAGCAGTCCAGTCTGTTTTCTATATTCACCTCCTCCCTTCCATCCATCTCACATCCTCCCTGCACTCTCTCAGACCATTCTTACTACCGCACTGTTCAAAAGCATGCGCCTGCAGCTAACCATCTTCCTCTTCTCTCTGCCATCCCCTTCACCCTCTCTTATTACCAGTTTTGCTGCTTACCCAGTTGTATAGCTTAAAGGAAAATTGTCAGCACCAAGGGCCCCATACTCAACTGTGGAACTAGTCTCAGTGTGCACTTCATGTGCAAAACCATTTTGTTTACTTACTGTTTGCTGTAGTATAAGACTGCTATCAGACTGATTTTGTTTACATCTAGGTTGATATCTTCTTTTCTACAGCTCCCAGAATCCTCTGTGGCTGACATTAGAGCACTAGCAGGGACCCTGGTTTTCCATTTTTACCGGTAACACCGTAGCAATCCGGAATCCTGCTTGGTATGCAGATTTTGAATTCTTGTACCGGTGCTTACGGAAATTGCATGTCACTGCATAGAATCTCTAAGATTTCAGCATCTTTTAAAATTTTTATTTTCTCTTTCTATCTCCCCTTCTCACAGCATCAGTCTCACTTTTCAGAGATCCCTAGGCTGGGTATCCCCTAGCTTCACCCCAGGTAATGCTCAGGGCTCCTGTGGACCTGTCCCTCCTACCTGGGTTGTACCTCCCAGGTGGGAAGGGAGGGAGGGACCCCAGATCACCCTTCACACTCCCTTAGTGTGTGTCGGGTAGCCAGTGGGTCCCTCATGGAGCCTGGTTATGAAGTCTGGAGCACCTGGGTTCCTTTCTGCCAGTGGCGATGTGGGGTGATTATTTCTGGTTTCTGGTCTCTGTCCCTGAGGGCACTGGCACTAGAGGAGATCCATGGAGGTAGGTCACATAGAGACATGCCACTGCTCCAGATCCTGGCTAGCGCCCTCCCTCCTGATCACTCTGCAGCACCATTGCACCACCACCGTGGTCACACAGGCGTGCTGCAGGACCTGCAGCCCACCTTCCCGGAGGAAGACAGTCCCCAGGTGTTCTATCCTCAGGGTTGACTGGGGTACAGAGGGCCCACCTGGAAAGAAGACAAGGGCCCACCTGGAAAATCAATAAAGGAGGGCCCAGGTTGATACACTCGTATCAATATTCCACTTCAATCTGATACACTAGCTCTGTGTTTGCATCTTACATTTATCAGCAGTGTCACAGATACCCCATTTAATTAGAAAAAGAAGATAAATGCGAAAGTTTTCAGAGTACAGAAGATAACCACTTACCCAACTGAGGGGCCCACCTGGAAATTTCCAGGTATCCAGGTGGGCCAGTCCGACCCTGTCTATCCTACTCCCCTAGCCAGACCTCCAGCAACCCAAGTTTGCTTCCAACCCTGGGTCGCTGGCATTGCAAGCAGTAGTGCTACCACAGCACCAGCAGGCCAAGCCAGATTTCAGCATCTTAAAATGAATGCTGCTGTGCTTCGCATTCTTTCTGCTTTGCTGCATATAGTGTCAGTAAGGAAATCACCTGCACTGCTTTGTTGTAATCAGCCATTCAGTTTAACCACCACGCTTCCCACCTACATCTCCCATCACCTGAGGACTGCTTTCCTTCCTGAAACCACAGTTTTCTTGTAGTATGCCCAAGAGTCTACAAGTATCAGCACACATGGGCAGGGCCACTGAAAATTGCAGGAAAAGTAACCTGAAATTGCAGAGTTTTGCAAAACTTGCTGGAAAATTGCAGGAGTTCTACTATAGATCCTGAGTGCTTCACAATAAATCCTTTACTGTTTTCTACAGCATAAACTACTAAATGAATACACTGACACTTGAATATGTTTTAAATATGAAGAAAGACTTCTGTTTCTAACATGAATCCTAAACGGATAAGATGTGTTGCCTCTTCTAAAATGTAAAAACATCTGCCTCATGCAGTGCTAGATTCTATTTAGTGAGCCACAGAAAATCAATATTAAATAAATCCAGAATAAACAAATGTTATCTGTTTCTGGATGTAGAATAATGAAACCTGATCAAAAGCTAGTTACAATGCTGTCAACTATTCACCAGCTTTGGTGTAAGAAAAACTAAGCAGATGGAGGGTGAATAACTCAGTTTTAGTAAATGTTGTAAAGTGTCTAATGTTTAGAATTTGTACTATAAGTACTGTGTACTGTTATTAAAATTATATATTAAAACATTGTATATGGGTGTTATTATGGCTGGCAGTGTAGCCTAGTGGTTAGAATAACAAACAGTGATTGAACTGAGTACATTTAGCAGACTTGGGTTTGATTCCCACAACCTCCACCTGCGTGACTGTGAGACTCCAAACAAGTCACTTAACCTCCCCAGTGCTTCTAGGTCACTCCTGAAAACAGGCAGTTCTGCCTAGTGGGCCTTACCTGGTTTACAAAGAATATAAAAGAAATAACAATAAAATAGAGAATAAAGTATGGTTCAGGATGTGTAACAAGAAGTTTACACACACCAGAGGGTTAGATGCTACATAAACCCCAAAAGTGAAGCTCGAGGAGATTATTAAAAGCATTTAATTTAGGTGTGTAAACTGAGTTTACACATACGATTCCATTTTTTATTTTATATAATTGTTGCTTCCTTTTTGCCACAGAAAATATATAAATAAAAGCTGTTGCTCATGACTCGTGGTCCGGTTTAGTGCGTGGTCCATGGTTGTTGTCAGGACTGACACATCTCTTTTACTTTTGGTTTAGTAGGGCAGGCATATGTTTGTTTGAGTATTAATTTTATGTTGTAAAAACACTACGCCGAGTCCCACTGGCTGTTCGCTAGTCGGCGAAAAGGAAAGCGGTCAGCGTATGAATGGCAGGAAGACAGGAGGACGACGCGCAGAGTAAAGGGAAACCGTGGCATGTTTGCCGTTATAAACGCCCTTTATAATGACAATTACGCCATGGTTTCCTATGGAAAAAGGGAAAGCCAGTTATTATTGTTCAGTACTACATCATAGAATAGTGGTCATGGTACCATGTAATTTACTTGAGTTTTACTTGGGCTGCAATTATTTTGTATAGGTAAAGATAAATGTTCAACTACATTTTATGTGTTTTATAAGCTTGCTTTAGATTTTAGTCAGGTTTTATTGTATTCTTTGCATATGAGAATCTAGGTTGTAGATTGCTAAATGCAGGATCACTGTTACCAACTAGCATACTGAAGTTTATAATCAGCAGGGCCATCCAAAATCCTCAGTTGTTTGAACGAAAACTAGTCTGAATGAAAGTATGTTCACAAGGAAAAAGCTGTCTTATTACTTATGAAAAGACTTCACAGTCAGCACCCTACTTAGGTGAATTAGATCATTTGCAATTTTTCTCCCACCTGCTGTTTCAGTCTCTGTGACAACAAAAGTTTTCTAATATATTGCTTAAACAAAAAGCAAATGTGAAGTATTTAAGTGTACTTATGTTTGGCCAGTGGATTTTGAAAGCACAGTCAATGATGTACATAAGGTAAGACCCAGGGGCTGTATGATGCTGGTGGGCAGAGTAGTGCTCAATTCACATCTGAACAAAGACATGAAAACTGGGAGACACCCTTTTCATGGACACCAAAAAAAAAAAAGCATTCACATGTCTGGGAGATGCATGAATCCATTTGAAGGTCCTCCACTAATCACATGTGGATTTTTAGGTGAAGACACTTTATTTCAAAGAAGCAAATTCAAGCAGTTTTTTTGCACCTCCTGCCCCTGGCCATCCACTCCTTCAGGCCTGCCAAGGCCCCTACCACCGCTGTTGAGTCCGACCACCATCCACTGTCCATTACTGCTGTGCTACCAGGTAACCCAAAGTAACCCTTTATTGAGTGGGCCCCACCCTACCCCTGTGGAGGCTACCAGGGAGGAGAACTGCCCCAAAGAGCGTCCTGTGTATTCTGGACATGGCGGGGTCAGAACAGACACATGTCTGAGGCTTCCAGCTTATGGAGGGACCAGCAGCCGTCCTTCAGTTGGCCAGCAGGTGTTTTCCCATTTTCTTGGGAGCGTGACAGGCCACATGATGTCAAGGCACAAGCCGACGCTCGCCACGCCTCCCTCCTGCAGTGACGGCCGATGTGTTGTCGTGCCTCTGGCCTCCACCAGGGACAGAAAATGCTGAGTCATGAACCCACCCTCCCTCCTAGGAGAAGGTGAGTGGTTGTTGGACACTCAAGCCTTCACCCACCAGCTGGCCCCCCAACACCCAAGTCTGTTCCCTAACCCTGGTCAGCGGTGTCACAGGCAGAAATCCAATTCATGCAGTTAAATTATAAATAGGAAAAACAAAGGTAGTCCACCTTAGCGTTGATGGTTCAGATTAATTCACATCTGAGTTCTAACAAGCAAAGAGACCAAGTTATTTGTAACTTGTGCATGTGGGGTGTGGTTGTTGAAGAAAGGGATCATAATGTTGTCACTACTGCCATTACCCCAGAGGGATGTGGACTGCATTGTTGCTACTGCCATCACACCGAAGGGAGGGGGCTGTAGTGCTTCTGCCATCACCACTGGTGGATGGGGAATGTAGTACTGCTGTCATCACATCTAAGGGATGGGGCCTCAGTGTTGCCGCTTCTGTCACACCTGAGGGAGGGAGATCATAGTGCTGTTGCTGCTGCCATCACACCAGAGGGATGGGAGCCATAGTACTGTTGGTGCTGCCATCGCACCTGAGGGATGGGGAGGTGAGTGCTGCTTCCATCACACCATAGGGATGGGGCTGTAGTGCTGCTGTCTGCCATCACATCTTGTACCTAAAATAACTTTAAATTGGTACAAGGATGGAAGGATGTGCAATAGTGGAGGTCAAAATTGCTAAAATGCATGTTAGCAGAGTTAAAATTGTTAAATAAAGTATCAGAACTAAATACCGGTAAACTGAATTTGGCTTAGCAGACACCGTGACAATACCATTTTTACAATGTTCAAAACGGAATATACCCTTTTCAATCCCGTAAACCAGTGTCCCTGAGCACTAGGTAGCCATGGAAATTCAATAGCCTGCTGTGCATGTTGGAGATTTTATCATCTCTGATTAGATGCTAACTACAGTCTTCTATGACTGTACACAGGCCATGAAGAACAGTGGGACCAGCAAACAAAAGTTCAGAGCTTAATGCAGGCTACTGAATCTCTCACTGCTGCCCACTGCTCTGATGTCAGCTGCCAGGGATGTCAGCATAGAAGTGAGCAAAATTAATCTGCTACACTCTACTATTCTACAGTAAACAGTAAGGAAAAAAATGCTTTTTATTTTTTTTTACACAAAGTGCACGCTGGGACCAGACCCATACCTGAGAGTGAGCCCCTGGTGGTGACTGTTCCCCTTAAAACACAATGTACTCTTTAACTGTCATTTTATGCCACCATAATTCTGTTACAAATATTTTTCCATATGTTGACTGCATAGTCCCAAAGCTCTCATCCTTGCCACCCCTGTAACCTGTGTACTCCGATACTTTATGCCATGTTTGCTGTTCTCTTTCTGGAATATATTATATGTACCTTGCTTGTATTGTTCATGCACATGCCCTGTTTTTATCACTATATTCGTTATTGCTGTATACCTCTGCTGTATCCTCCTCTGGGTCGCACCAGAAAACATCTCTGGCTCAGTGTGCCTATTGCAGTCACCAAATTTTAAGTAACTAATTAACTAAATATTACCCAAATGCTTACATGCAACCATACCCACCCACATCCATCTTACAATCACAAGCCCCTCCCCTACCAGAAGTCTGTCAGGAGACAGTAATATCTGGCTCATGTTTACTTGCTATATATAATATATGATATTAAAACAGAGGTCAAGATCCTAGGAAACAGTGCAATATACAAGTAAAAGATATAAGGGCAGCCGAACAACACCTTCTCTTGAAACAACAGTTAACTAAAAAAAAAAAAAAAAAAAAAACAGACTATGCAATAGAAACACTCTTTAATAAATTATATCTATTCTGAACTATATTAAATGATCCTCATACACTGAAAGGAAAGTGCCCGGTTAACAACTTTATGCATCAATGTTGGCCTTGCTGTGAAGACATGATATGCAAGCGCCATTAACTGTGCAAAAGCAGACTGGCAAAACCATACGGACAAGCCACAAAGTAATAAAGAAAGGGGAGAAGAACATTGTTAAGGTGAGAGTTGGGTGCGGAGAGAAACGGCCTGCTAGCTTGATTAAAAATATAATACAGCAGCACTCAGCAAGTGAGCAAAGCACTGACCCACTACAGAGAGGGTACTATACTGTACCTGCAGCTGCCGAGTTCCTACAACCCTACCGATCATCATATATATCTGGACAGAAAGGCAGTTAAAACCTTCATTTCTAAACAAATTTAATACAAAAACCTTCACTTACTAACAAATTCTATATAAATTCTATCCTGATAAAAACTGTAGCTATATAGCTGGCTTATTAGTGCGGCTGTACTGCTACCATTCGCAGATTCGGAAAAGAGCACGGGTCACCAGGGGCTGGCAAGGAGAGGCAGGATTGAGCATTCTAGTGACAGCTCTCCCTAGCCAGGGTGGGGGGCACTGTGTCTCCCTGCTTGACTACCATCTGGCAGAGGCCAAGTGATAGTGCAAGTGAGTGCACAATGCAAAGAGGGGACTGTCTCTGACCCCTGATGAAGTAAGAAAAATTACTCACCATAGTAATGTTGTTTCTTCTAATGGAGTCTTGCTGTATTCTGACTATATGCAGTTAGTCCCAGCACTTGAACTGCCCTGGAGAGTAAAGGTTAACTCTATGCAACGGCATAGAACATTGAGCTCAGCTCGGTTTTTCAAACCTCTGCCTGTGGTAGTCTCAAGTGTAAATATCAGATTCTCACGAGCACTAAACTAACTAACTCAAAGGAAGAAATTGTTTCTAAAATGTTGTGCCAAATGGCAAAACAAAGCTTTAGGGTCAGAAGACTCAAGTCGAGAACACCCAAAAAGAACACAACACAACAGGTAGTGGTTTACCAAAATGCTTAGTAACAGACAAACAGAAACCCCTAAGAGATGGAGGCATGACTAGTACACATCTGGGATGCAGCACTGTGCCTTCCCACCACATCCCAAAACTACTAGGTTCCAGGAGGAGGAGGGAGGAGGTCAGAATACAGCAAGACTCCATTAGAAGAAACAACATTACTATGGTGAGTAATTTTTCTTCAAACAACATGAAGTCTTGCTGTATTCTGACTATATGCAGACTACCAAGCAGTACCCCCTTGGAGGAGGGAGTTACAGCACCTATTTTGGAAACAAGATCAGCAGTACAGCTGTGCTAAACCTAGCATCACTTTGTGACAGAATGTCCAAAGAGTAATGCGTGGTGAAGGTGTGAACATATTTCTAGGTAGTTGCTTTACATGTATCCACTAACGGTATATCTCTAACTTCTGCAATCGAAGCAGCTGTACCTCTGGTAGAATGTGCCCTCAGGCCTGAGGAGGCTCCTTCAAAGTCTGGAGTAGCAGAACTGAATACAAGAGACAATCCACCTGGCAATAGACCTTTGGTAGCAGGCTTGCCCTTTCCCACCTCACCATAAGTGAGAAACAATTGAGAACAATCCTTCCTATGGGTCTTAGTATGCTCAATATAGTAACTGAGAGCCCTTTTCACATCCAGACTGTGTAATCTCCTCTCTCAGAGGAAGAATGATCAGTGAAAAGACAGGCAGAGACATAGACTGGTTCAGATGAAAGTCTGATGCCACCTTGGGAAGGAACTTTCTATTGGTGTGAAGGACCACCTTATCCTATGAAAGGAAATTAAATCAGGTTCCACTGATAAGGCCTGTAGTTCACCGATCCTCCTAGCTGAGGTAATGGCTACCAGAAATACAATTTTCAAGTCAAGTATTTCAGCTTGGCTGAAGATAAAGGTTCGAAAGGGGCTGCATAAGCTGTGCAATACAGATGTTCAGATCCCAAGAAGGAGAAGGCTCCCAAAAGGGAGGAGTGACATGAACCAAGCCTTTGAAGAATTTCTTGAAAACTAGATGAGAAGCTAGGAAGAGGCCTTACCAGTCGAAAAGAAAAGCAGACACAGCTGCCAAGTGTACTTTAAGTAGTAGGCGGAGGCCTAAACTGTTAAGATGGACCAAATAGTCAAAACAATGGCAATGTCAGCCAGCTTTGGCTTAATATGCCTACTGGAACACCAACAACCAAACCTTTTCCATTTGAGTTGTAAGTCTTCCTAGTAGCAGGTTTCCTGCTAACTTCTAAAATATCCAAGACTGATTGGGACAGATGCAAACTTGCATATTCTAGCTCTTGAGAGCCAAGTTTTGAGCCTGAGAGTCTGAAGGTTGGGGTACAGAATCCTCCCTGAGAGGAGGTGAGGAGATTGTACTGCCTGGGAAGACACAAGGGCAGTGTTACTGACAGTGACAACAGTAGAGGATACCAAGGCTGTCTGGCCCAGTCTGGAGCCACCAGAATCATCTTGCAAGGCTGAGACCTGATTTTTATTAGGACCCTGAATATCAGACGAAAAGAAGAAAATGCATACAGAAATCTGCTTGTCCAGTTTAGTAGGAGAGCATCCTGGGGAACAGAACCCAGAAGGGGTGGTCCCGCAGCAATACAGAGGAGTTGATGATTGTCTGGGGCTGCAAAGAGATCTATCTCTGGGTGCCCCATCTCCTGAAAATGACTTAAAGAATGACAGGGCTCAGGGTCCATTCATGGTGACCCTGAGAAATCCTGCTGAGAGCATCTGCTAGAATGTTGTCCTACCTTGGGAGGTGCACAGCCATCAGGGAAACCTGAAGGGAGTAAGCTAGAGACCAAAATTTCATGGCCTATGTGCACAAGGCCGAGGACCGAGTGCCTCCTTTGTTTGTTGATGTACCACATGGTTGTGGTATTGTCTGTTCTGATCTGTACCACTTTCCCTTGGACAACTGTTGAGAATGTCTGAAGCGCCAGAAAGACAACTCTTAATTTGAGATTTATGTGTAGAAGGGACTCCTGGTATGACCAAGTTCCCTGAGCTGTGAGATGATCTAGGTGGGCCCCCACCCTAGGAGAGAGGCATCTGTGGTGAGAACCACAGAAGGGACCTGACTGATAAAGGGACCCCATGTCGAAGATTGTCCTCGTCCAACCACCACTGAAGGGCCTGGACCAAGGTTTTGGAGACTGGAACCAGTTTGGAGAGACGGTCCTTTTCCTGAGGCCAGAAAGATCTGAGATGAAACTGAATATCTCTCATTTGAAATCTTGTTCTTGAATTACTGCTGTGGACACTGCCATATGTCCCAGCAGCTGTAGAAAGTGTCTGGCTGGACAAGACACCAGAAGACAAAAGAGGAGGCCAGAGTGACCAGAGACTGAACCCTTGAGAGGGAAGAAATGCTCTTGCTTGAACTGTATCTAGTTCCACTCCTATGAAGGTGAGAAGTTGGGCTTGCTCTAGAACAGACTTCTCTAAATTGAGAATGAAGCCCAAGGATTTTAGAAGTCTTTGGATGACCTCTAGAGCTGACTTGACTTGGTCTGAGGATTGGCCCACTAGAAGCCAGTCGTCCAGATATGGGAACAGAATGATGCCCTGCCTCCTGAGGAATGCCATCACCACTGCAAGACACTTGGTGAACACCCTTGGAGCAGATGTTAGGCTGAAGGGCATGGCTCGAACTGGTAGTGGCCTGAGGGCAACTCAACCTGAGGAACTTTCTGTGGGACTGTTGGATAGGAATGTGGAAGTAGGCATCTTTGAGATCCAGGGAAGCTAGCCAGTCTCCTGGTCTCAGAGAGGGAAGAATTACTCCCAGAGTCACCATTTTGAACTTCAGTTTTGTCAAATGCTTGTTCGGTACCTTAAATCCAATATGGGTCGCCTACTCCTCTGTCTTTTGGGGTAAAGAAGTATCTTGAATACAGTCCTTTTCCCCTGTAACAAAGAGGTACCTTCTCTACCTTACAGAAGCAGAAGAGAGGAGACTTCTGCCTCTAGGGCCTTTGTCTCCAAGTGAGAGGGAGGACTGAAAGACTTTGTTCTCATTTTGGGAACCTTTGAAACTGAGAGCAAGTCCCTGGCTCACTACTTCCAGGACCAATTTGTATGAAATAATAGACTCCCAGGCCTGGGAGCAGTGAGCCAGCCTGCCCCCTACTGGGATTAGGAGGCGACCTGACTGACACCTCAGGGTGTCTGCATGGCATGGGGCTTGGACTGAGTAGCTTATGGGGTCCTGGTCACCCACGTCTACCTCTTCTCCTAAAGAACCCCTCTGCTGGAAAGAAGAGGAGGAGGCCTGAGCTTGGTAAAAGGCCTGCCCCTGCCCTAAACTGCTGCCTCTGAGGGTGGTCTGCTTCTCTTTGGCTGCAGCACTCCTATAGGTGGTCCTGTACTCAGTCCATTTTCTTCATGTAATTTTCTGTTTGTTCCCAAACAGAGAATTACCGCTACAGGAAAGTTCATGGCCTTAGCCTGGGTATCCTGAGCCAAGCAAATCTCCTCATGGAGATAGATGTAGCCATGACCCTGGAATGAACATCACTGGAATCAACAGGAGCGTTGAATTGCACCTTAGATGCCTCTATACCATTTGCAGCCACCTGCTCCAGCTCCTTGGCTAGCTGGGAGGGGCACCCTTAGCCAGTTCCAGAACCATATCCCACATAGATTTCTGGTACCTGGCAGTGTATGCTACGTAATTAGATTGCCCAAGTCCCAAAGATGATGCCAAGTACTGCTTTTTGCCATGGCATCAGCTTTCCTGGAATCCTTATCTGGGGGTGAGATGCCACAGGAATATTAGCCTTGTCACAGGCTGCAGCTTGCAGTACCCGACATGACTATGAGATGAAAGGAATTCCATCACAGGACCTGACAGAGCATACCTCCTGTCCCTTCTTTTTCCACAGGAGGAACGGATGTAGGAAATTGTAGAATTTTCTGTGTCTGTTTCCCAAAGATTTGTGTAAAGGATAGACACCCTCTTAGACTCTGGGACATCCATCATTTCCAGATAGTCAGGTTCTTCCTGATCATGTTCAGCCTCTTCCATAGGAAGCTGAAGAGTCTCAGCCACTTTCTTGTAAAACACGAAATGGGAAGGGGACTCAGAAAGCCGGGAGGAGAAGCCGAGAAGGTCTGTCTGGGGAGGCGTCCAGGCTCTACTGGCTCATCTAGGCCTTCACATTGTTCCTCTTCATAATCTTCATCCTCCTCCCAATCACCCTCATGGTATGCCTCAGAATCCAATTCTGAAGCAAGTACCTCCGACCGAACCACTGGCTCTGAACCAAGACTGGTTCGGTCGGAACCAGGCAAAGCGACTGGACAACTGAAATCGCTTCGCTTATTTCATCAGTGGTCAGACCATGAGACGTTGAACCCGAAATGGCTGATTTTCTTTTCTTGGAACAGATTCCGCAGAATCGGCTCTCCGTTGCCCAAAGAGGTATCGCTCAGGTCAGTGGGCACCTCCTCAGGTTCAGCCGCAATCGAACCGAGCTGGCCATCTGGGTCAGCGGACTTCTGACCTCCCTCTCCCTTAGCCTACCCAAATGTTTTCCAGAGTGGCCTTGGGAAAGTTCATACATATTTGGCAGTCTTCCATGAGGTGGTCAAACCCCAGACAACACACACATATCGAGGGAAGGTCGGCCTTAGCAAAAGCCTCCTTACACTCGGCACAGTGCTGAAACCCAGTGGGTCGGTTTTCTTTTGGGCTTCTCAGACATGTCTTCCAAAATAAAGTCACCCAAAACAGCGGTTAAGCCAGGCTGACTGTAACTTATCATTTCCAACCGTGTCATAGGTCGGTTAAAAAATCCTAAAAGTCGAGTTTTTTTTTAGGAACCGATAAGTACCAGAAAACACACAAATACAAAGTATACAGAAATAACAGATTAGGTTTCGGTTCCAAACTGGACCGACTGGCAAAAGAACTGAAAGTAAAAACATTTATTTCTGAAAACTACCACTACCTATACTACCACTTACTGGTACCAAGACAGAGGCAAGAATACCGATTTTTACCAAACGGGTTGACAGAACCGACCCGATTCGAACTTTACCAAACCAAAGTGCAGGCGAGATCTCGAGCAACTTCACAGTTAAGGCGGAGTAAGAAATATTACGTTACGTAAGAACTTACCGTAACAGTAGATCTTCGAGAGAGGTTCCTGCAATAGGTCTTCACATAGGACTGTGCCCCTGGTGTCAGATCCCGCACGGCAAACTTGTAGATAGCAATTATTCATCGACCGCCTCTGACGCCGGGTAGTGATGATCAGCCCGACTATAAAAGGGGCGGTCCAGCGCCTGCCTCCAGTTCTTTTCCAATGGAGACCTAAAGATAGGTAAGGAGAAACGGGTGAAAACTCCTCAGACCCTGCTTCCACTCTAGTCCGAAGGACTAGATAGGATGGAAAATAAGGATAAGACATCCAAAAACTGGGGAAGGAGGGTGGAAACTAGACCTACTACAGGAATCTCTGTCAAAGATCTACTGTTACGGTAAGTTCTTACGTAACTGCAATATCTTACTTTGAGAGGGTTCCTGCAGTAGGTCTTCACATATAGGACTGAACACCAAGCAGTCCCAAAGAAAAGCAAAAACATAGGTGCATCCGGGAGGAGGAGAAGTTGCCATGAGAAATCACGACGGAGGTCTTGCAGGACTGCAAGACCACAGCCAGTTCTCACCGAGAGGCCATGTCCAGACTGTAATGCTTGGTGAAGGTGTGAATAGACGACCATGTGGCCGCAGCACAGATCTCTGCCGTGGACACATTCCTAAAAAGGCAGCGGAGGTCGCCATGCTATGGGTGGAGTGGCCTTTGACTGCCCCCCAGAAGGGACTTCCCATATTTCGTATACAAAAATGGATGCAATTAGCTAGCCATCTAGAGATGGTCTGCTTGGAAATAGCCTTGCCCTGGCACTGAGGGCAAAGTCTACGAACAGTTGGCCAGATTTCCTAACCTCTTTAGTCCTGTTCATACAGTACCTCAGGATCCAGTGCACATCAAGGGTATACAGAAGGTGTTCCCCAATGGAATACTGTGGATAGTACACTGGTAATTCCACGCTCTGGTTCAAAGTGGTTTCAAACTACTTTGGGCAAAAAAGAAGGTTAGTCTGAAGGACTACCGGTCCTTATGAAAAATCAAATAAGGTTCTTTACAGATGAAGGCCTGTAATTCAGAAACCCTTCTGGATGAAATAACTCGACTAAAATGAGGTCTTCCAGGAAAGTAAGCGTAAGTCGCAGGAAGAAGCTAGTTCAAATGGGGCTAGATCAGCTTCTCTAGCATGAAATTCAGATCAAAGGGAGGACAAGGATTCCGGATCGGAGGTTTCAAATGAAGGATGCCATTCAAAAAAGTTTTGGCAACCTCCAGTTGAGCCAAGATTTTGCCCTCCACCGGGAGGTGTGAGCCGATATCGCACAAAGGTGGACCTTAATGGAGGAATAGTTAAGGCCTGCCTCGGACAGGCGTGTGAGGTGCTCTAGAACCTGGGAAGTTGAGCACTAAAATGGATCCGCGCCTTGCTCGGGCCCATATCATGAATCTCTTCCACTTCATAGCATAAGTAGATCTGGTGGAGGGTTTCTGGCCTCCACTAGAATATCTGTAACCTCTTGAAGAAACCCCATAGCGAGAAATCCCTATGTCCACAGGTGCCATGCATGGAGGAGGAGAGACTGAAGGCTTGGATGCACCAAGGTGCTCTGCTCCTGTGTCAGAAGGTCGAGGAAATGTGCAGAGGAACCTGGGGTTCCAGTGCCAATTGTTGTAGAAGAGGGTACCAAATTTGGCATGGCCAAAGAGGGGCAATCAGGACTGCATGAGCCCCTCCTGTTAAAGTTTCACCAGAACCTTCTGAATGAGAGGAAAGGGAGGAAAGACATACAGAAACCTCCCTGTCCATGAAAGAGAAAGCGCGTCTCGCAAAGCACCATGTCCAGAAACAAGCAAGCAGAAGACGGGTAGTTTGCATTGCACGGGAGGCGAACAGATCTGTCTCTGGCCGACCCCACTGAATAAAGAGTTCTTTGACTACCTCTGACTAACTCCCACCTGCGGGCCCTGGTCACTAATCGACTGAGACTGTCCGCCAGGACGTTGAGATGCCGGAACGTGGACTGCTGTTAAGTAAAGACTGTGCTGAATCGCCCAGTACCACACCTCATAGCTTCTCTGCAAAAGGATATGCCCGGTTCCCCTGTTTGTTTAGGTACCAGACAGTGGACATGTTGTCTGGTCTGGACTAAGAGAGATCCCAGAACCAGAAACAACTGGAATGCCTGGAGCATGTAAAGAACCGCCCTGGTCTCCATAATACTGATGTGGAGCATCAGCTCCTGGTCGGACCAAGACCCTTGTGTCTTGTGAGTCCCCAGCCCAGATCTGAGGCGTCCATGGTGAGAATTTGGATTGGAACTGCAGGATGGAAAGAAATTCCCTTGATAGGGTTTGAGAGATCTTGCCATCACCGAAGATCTCTCTGTAGGCTGTTGGAGATCATGACTTTTGGTTCATGTCGTCCGTCCTCTGATCCCATTGGACTCAAGAGACCACTGGGTGACCCTCATGTGAAGCCTGGCCATGGGGATTGTTGAAATGGTGGCCGCCATCAGTCCCAACAGATGAAGCACCGAGTGTGCTGGGATCCATCGGGCCTGTGCCATGAGAGTGGCCTGAGAAGCTAAGGTCTCTGCCCGATCCGATGGCAGGAAAGTCTTGCCCTGAACTGTGTCTAGTGCAGCTCCAATGAACTGGAGCCTCTGGGATGGTACTAGCTGGGACTTGGGAAAATTGACCGTTATGCCCAGGGAAGCAAACAAGCTCAGAGTGAAAGAGAGACTCTTTCAGGCTGGTAGGAGAGGGTGCTGTGAGGAGCCAGTCGTCCAGGTACAGGAAGACATAAATGCCCTGATGGCGAAAACACCGCCACCACCGCTAGGCATTTGGTGAACACTCTGGGGACCGAGGAAAGGCCAAGAGGGAGTGCTCTGAATTGGAAATGCTCTCCATGAAGACAAAGTGGAGAAAACGGTGGTGGGCCGGAGGATAGGAATATGCAGGCAAGCATCCTGCATGTCCAGGGAGCACAGCCACGAATTGGGGTGGAGCAGGGAAGAAGCCCTGAAGGGTCAACATACTAAACTTCTTGTGCTCGATTTAAGACGCTTAGTGTGCTGAGGTCCAGGATCGTGTCAGGTCGCCCATTTTCTTCGACCAGGAAGAAGCGGGAGTAAAATCCCTTCTTAATTGGTTTGATGGGACTGGTTCTATAGCCCTCTTAAAAGGAGCGCCTGGATCTCCTGAGAGACTATGGGGACCTGATCCCAAGGATAGAAAGAGTGTCTCGCAGTTGAGGGGCTGGAATTTCATGAATTCTATTGAGTGACCTCGCTGGATGGGCTGGAAGCACCCAAGTTTCTGCCATGATGAACCTCAACCGTCCAGGTGGGGCCGAACCTCCCTCTAACCGGTTCCTGCTGTGTTACTGGAGGGAATGGAAGGGGAAAGGAGTCAGGATGCTGAGGGAGGAGCTTTTGCCCCAGAGGCCTGTTTGGGGAATTTGGCCTGTGGGGTTTGAGCTCCAGATCCAGGTGCGTGCTTCTTTGCTTGGCGCTTGGCCTGGGATTTGTTCCACTTTTCTTGGCAGCCAAAGGCTGCTTTTTCTGGCCTGTCTTGTATAAGGAGCGGACATCCTGCAAGGAGCATTCGCTTCCTGCAGCCCAGTAATAAGATCTTTAGCGTCGCCACCAAAGAGGATGGAATCCCTGAAAGGGCGTCGAAGAGAGGACTACACATTCTGACCAGTCCCACTATAATGGCCAGAGAGGCAACAGAGGCAGATCCCGTGGCTGCCGCCTAGCCACTGGAGTCCACCGAGTCGTCGCCTCAAGGGCATGACGACATGAGGATTTCCCATCCTAACTTTATCTAACAACCTCTTTCTCTGGGTTTCATCCTGAACCTCTTGGAGGTCCCTTTCCAAATCCAAAACAGAAGCTTTTGAAAGGTGAGCACGTATGAGCCGTGAGTTAAGGGAGTTAATCGCACAAGAGGAAGAAGAGTATATTTTACACTAAATTGGTCGAGTTGACGCTGGTCCTTATTAGGGAGGCTAACAGCTCAAATGTTTGGGCTGTGCTGAATGGTCATGAGCAGCCGTGATAACCATTGAGTCAGCCTTAGGGATGGGAGTTAGTGAGATATCCTCTGGGGTAATAGGTGCGATCAGCTTCTTGCCGAGACCGCTAGTATGGAGGACAGTTGTTGCCAGACTGTGGTCACACGTGTCCTCATGGGGGCCCCATCCACGGAGGAATGGGGACAGGGTCCACGGTGGCCAGCTCCAGGTGCTCTGCAAGACATTTTCTTTGCAGATCAACCTCTTTGGATGGCCAGCTGCCAGCCTCTGAATTGAATGCAATAAATCTCTGAAAAGGGGTCCTCCGGGCGACTTTGAAGAGTCTTTCGAGGGATCTCTACAGGAGACCTAGGCTCCGACGCATCCATATCAGAGTCAGAGGGCTCGGAGCCACCAGGGCACGGAAGGGTCTGGTTCCGTGGTGCCAACAGTGATAGAGGCCCACGCCTCCTGGCCCGAGAAGGCGGTGCAGAGGTGACCCTGGGAGTGGGCACTTCCCACACCGGCTGTCTTAACTCTGACGAAAGTTGCACTCTAGCCTCTTTCCACCAAAGAGGGACAGACTCGTGGTCCGGTACCGAAGAAGGAGGAGGAGGAGGGAGGCTGGTAACTTGGATACCCCAGGTACTGAGGATAGTGCCAGGATGGGTAATATGAAGAGTATCCGGGATAACTCGGTGTGGGGTGTCCTGGAGTAGGATATCCTGGCATGAGGAAGGATGACGCCAGATAACCCAGCATCGGGTAGCCCGGCGCTGGGAGACCCGCAACGGAGGCACCTGGCCCAGCCGGGTACTGACTGCCCAATAGAGGGTCAGCCTGCAGGCGGGAGAGAGGGTTCAGGGACTAGAAACCAGTCGAAGGACCCGCAGGGGCGGTGCCAGAGTGCCAGAAGGTGGCATCGGATATTGGAGCCGCCTAAAGAGCCAGAGGGTGGAGGCTCCATAACTGGATCCCCGGTCGGCAGCAGAACCTTGTCCAGCGACGGCAGAAGGCCTGGTGAGGGGGGGACTTGAGGGGCCCCCACGGCAGGTCCGAGTGTGATCTTGCTAAGGCAAAAGCAAATGATCGGGTGGAGAGTCTCTGGGGTGAAGAACCCTGGAAGATGCAGGTCGACTTGTCCCTCACTCTGTCCGACGCCGGGGCCAAACTGGAGCCCAACGGGAGAGTGGATGGATCCGGGACGGGAGTCAAGGAGCCCGCGTTCAAACAGCAGATCCGCCAGGCTAGAGACAGTTGGGAGGCCACCACTAGTCTGATCGGCGAAGGCTGAGCGCCTTTGCTGGAGGCGAGGGTGACTTATCGGCAGGACAAGGTGATGAAATTACCAATTCCAAAGAGGCTACCACTGGCTGCCCACTCACCTCAGCAGGGGAGAGGGGCCCAGCCCAAAGAGGTGGACGGGCGCCCAAAAAGTAATCATGGTTGCAGGCCTCTCATGTGGCGATGGACTCCAGTCCCGCACTTCTTCTTTACTTTCTTCTTTCGGGTCGGCGACAACGACCTTTCCCTGAGTTTTTGGAGCCCTTTTCCATTGATGCTAAGAGTCGGGTCAGAAGATGGACGCCGAGGGACCACTTGCAACTGGTTCTGTCCCTGGTTGAAGGTCTGGCAGATGGAACACTTCTGGACGCCGTGCTTTGAACCTAGGAAAAGGAGGCAGTGGGAATGGTTGTCCCCATGTGGGATTTGAACCACACTTAGAGCACTTTTCTTCTGTCTAGAAGACATCAATTTGAAGAAAACTTTGAGTAGAAATTTAAGTAAGGTTAAGGAAACTGACAAAATACAATGCGGACATTGATTGCTGTTCTGACACGAAATGAACGCTACTGAGGCAACAGTGGAAAGAACTGAGAGCGGATGCTGGAACCGCTTTTTTTATAGTCGGGTTGACATCACACTGCCCCAACGTCAGGGGCAGTCCCTCATTGATGATCGCTATCTACAAGTTTGCCGTATGGACCTGACGCCAGGGGCACAGTCCTATATGTGAAGACCTACTGCAGAAACCCTCTCAAGTAAAATCTGACGGTTACACTTCACACAGAGGTTTGAAAACTGAGCCCGAGGTCGAGCTCAACTTTCTATGCCTTTGCATAGAGTTAACCCTTTACTCTCTGGGGCAGTTCAAGTGCTAGGGCTAACTGCAGATAGTCAGAATACAGCAAGACTTCATGTTGTTTGAATATGATAATCACGCGCTGGGTGGTTTGTCCCACTGTCTCTGCACTTCTGGCTCTCAATGCAGTACAATGCAGCATCAACCTTAATATCTGAAGCAGAAGCAAATCGAATGGTGTGAATGGATTCCTAGGGACCTAAATGGATTCTATTTGCTATAAGCTATAATCTGCACCTTTCTCAATAAAGTGAAGCACTTAATTTTACTCTGTGGTATGCGTGCCATATTTCTTTGGAAGTGAAAAGGGACTGTCTCCAGAAACCATGCACACGTGGTCAAGGCACGCTGATGCCCTGTGGAGAAAAACTTAAGTACAAAATGCCCCAGTTCCATGCATAATCGACATAGGCAGGCCATCCACAACCCGTGTCATCCTGGGTAATTGGTGGATAACCACTTAATTCATCATAAGGTCAGAGATGGGGTTGGGGTGAGCCACAGAAACAGCAAATAGCAAAAATGTAGTTAACCCTGCAAATGTAGCCATCTTATTGATTTTACAGTTTTTTCACTCTGGCTAGCCCCTGCGATGCATTATCTCGTTTTTCAGTGCAGTCCTGTTTCTACCCCAGTGTTACAGCTGGGTGGGCTCAAGCATTGGTAGATGAAGAGACTTGTTCAAGGCCACACAGCGAGACTGTGGCAGCAGTGGATTCAAACTTGTGATCTCTTGATTAACAGACCAGTGCTCCAATACTTGTTGCAACTTTTCTGTTCCTGACCTGTGCTGGTTATGTTAACTTACTCATGATGAAGGAGATGAACATGCCAGCAGCTTGCAAAAAGCAACAGTCAAGGGGTTAAAACAATGCCAACAAGAACCCCAACAGCCCTTAAAAAGAAGAGTGAATTACGAAGCCATGAAGATCCTCTCCAATCGTCTCTGAGCTTCGTCCCCTAGGGACCAGCTGGGATTCTGTGTCAGTTGCCTATAGGTTAAATTATCAACAATTTCAACCATCATGTTATCAAACTGGTCCACATTTAGTGGTCTAGGCTTGTGTTTTACAGCAACTTTCTAAATACATTCAAAGACCAAGTCTTCTTAGGGCCCGAACAATACTTCAGAATTACTTACCTTATAAACATCTGCCTGGCTGTGACAGGAGTCTTATAAATTGAATAGCGAACAATGCAATCCTGTCAGTCATCCACCACACAAAGTGCAGTAAATGTATTCCGTGACTGGTTATCGGCAAGGCCCTGGAATTTTGTAATTCCACAGCTATGGAATTTTCCATAGAATTTTTGTCATGCTACAGAATATATGTAGTGATGTTGAATTTTTGCTCTTGGTGAATTTTCATTCAAATACACAGTTTTCCCTTAGTGCCTGGCTCCCTTCCCATTGTTGTTTATCTGGAAGCCCCTTCTCTAGGTTCAGCATGTGATGTGACACACAAAAAAAGAAAAGACAGCCTGCACTGTTCCTTGACAAGGACTATTTTACACAGAAAACTTTTTCTTTAAATGTTTTAAAATACTGTTTAACAATGTTGTTGTTGCAAAGCCCATTTTCCAAGTGTAATAATAAGATCTTTCAGGGTGTAGGTGTTGGCGATACCCACACTTCCAGGGGCTGCAAGGCCCTCCTCCATCTGCAGTGTCAGGCCTCACTACACCTCAGGCGTGCGGGCAGCCCTCATCCCCACACCCCATTGGGTCTTATCGTACTTATAGATTAATGGGATCTAGTGTGGTAGCGCTGAAGTCCAGCCTGTGAACAAATTGGATTTGATGGTTAATAAGATGGCCAGCTTTATACTGGATTCCCTCGGTTATCACAGGGCATGGCAAATATGGCACTGACAAATTCGAACAGGAAAGTTCACCACAGAAAAATTAAACAGCTGGAAATTTGGTCACACAATTCACTGGAGTACTGATCCATGTCGCATGGACCAAATTTCCAGCTGTTTAATTTTTCTGTGGTGAACTTTCCTACACTGAACTTTCTCATGTTCCAAACTTTCCTGTCCTGAACTTGCCAGTGCTGTATTTACCTACACCTGGTTATCACACATCACTGTACTTTCTATCACCAGTTAAACTGGTTTCCTCTTAGAAGGAAGGGAATTACATGGGGTGAAATAATACGAACATATGAAATTGTCATAGAAACAGGCCTCGCGGTCTATAGTCTGCTCGAGTGTGCAGCTAACACCTCATCTCACAGCTGCCCCTCCCGCCCCAATGTTTAAATGCATTTTAAAAAGTGCAAGCTTGCGGTGATGGCGCACAGGGGCTGGGGCTGCCGCCCCACCTCCTGTCAGCGGCGCCCTGGGTTCAGGAATGACCTCGGGTCATCAGGGAGCTGGCATGGGGGAAAGCAGGATTGAGCAGCACAGCAGCTCTCCTCTCCTGGGGAGCCAGCGCCCCAGTAGTTCCACTGCCACGGGTGGAGAATCCGATGACAGTGTAGGTAGGAGGGAGTGGCAAGTACTGGGAGGGTGCCCGGAACATGGCATGCAGCGTGCCTCCACACTGTCGGCATGTCCAAGAGGGGCAGGGAAATCGGGACATAAAAGATGATAGAAAAAAAAAGTGCAAGCACTCAGGAATTAATAAGTAGGGGTTTGAAGTACAGCAATTTATAACTGAAAGATCATTTTCTTGTAAGGGCCCTAGACGTTGGAATCTACTCCCAGGTACTGTAGCTGTAGGTTAAAAAATGCCTTATTATTCCATTTGCAAAGATAAAGGATGGTTTACGGAAAATAATTTTAACTCTTCCACTTGTTGTGCATAATCTTCTAGGTTATGTGATTACTGATTTATGTAATGGATATGAGAGTTTTGTGTGATGATCTATGTAACTGTTTAAACTCTGCACTATAAGCACACTACAATAAATGAGCGTTTTGGCTCAGTGGCTATAACATCTCTTGTTAATTATTATTTTAATAAACACACTTACTATCGATGGTAATACACTCTACAGATCGGGCTACCAGTTAAAAGAGGCAGATGTAAATTTCATAAGGCATGCCAATGAGCAAGTGAGTGTTTTAATGCACACTGCCCAGTTCTCAGTAATATAAAAGTATTTAATATTACTTCATTGAAGCATGGCTTTGCACATTTTAGCTGGAGTTTTTAAGTTTTATTTGAGCTACACAGAGAAAGACAGACACTGAAGACAACAGCATGCTGTTTACTAAAACCTGCTCATACTGTAATTATGGGAGGTAGTACAACTTGAATAAGTACATGCCAGTTAAAACTCTGAGTTGCCGTTAGCCAAAATATTCACTTGTCACTTAGTCCTCCTAACTCTGGAGTGCCAGTACAGACAAGGCACTGTTGCAATGTTTTCCTGCATTCAAAAAGAAATTAAATTCACCGTAAAGCTGTGGCTTAGTCTGATGTCTAAAGGGGCCTGGCTAATCGTAACAGTCACATACTAGTGTACTGTTCAACTGAAGAAAAGAATTGTATTTCCTGTAAACACTGTCCCGTCTGCTGGAAACATGCTTGTCTGGTGAGCTGAGAAACTACCAGTCATAAAGACTGACAGTTTGCTACCACACTGTTAAATGTGATGGGGTGGGGGTGCATGTTCTGCTCTTCTGCTGCATTATGAAGCATCTGATGAAGAAACCTTAGCGGTCCCAAAAGCTTGTGTAAAAATTCCTTAATCTAATAAAAGGTATTGCCAACAAAACAAAACAAAAAAAATTCTAGATTTTCCTCAGACCAGCATGGCCCCACAGACCTGCAGCGCTGTGGCCGTAACTATAACACATGTTCAGGCAGGGGCACAAAGCTGAGAGTGCTGTTTGTTAGACCACTTTGTGCACAGCCAAAATATACAAATTAACTTTGAGCTCTAGCAGTCATGAGTATAAAAGATGGACTAAATGTACCAGCAATTCTTTTCTCACGGCTCCTAGGTTTCTATGCTGTGCACAGAAGTGTTCTAGCCATGCATCACACTGCCCCAGCCTCCCGATATCCCTTCCCCAACACCAAGCGCTTCTTCCCAATCAATTCAAGAACACACCTGTTCAGGAGTGCCATGTTTTGGCTCTTGTACGACAAGTGGAGATAGCTGCTTCATGACCGGGGCTTCATGTTCCTTGGAAATTCTCTTCTCCTTCAATTGGTCAGACAGGAAAACACTAGTATATAAATTGCAAACTGAAAGGTTTCTATGAGTCGCCAGACAAACCTTATCCACATACAACTGACAGGGGTGATGAGCAGCAGTTTGTGTTTTTGCATCACGTGGGGGGTGGGCTGTAAAACTGAAAAGTCACAGAAGGCAACTTGCTTTGTAACATGGCAATAATTATTTCTTCTGAAAAGACTCAAGCATTGGTTGAAACACACCAGGTGACAATGTTTCAACCATGCATTAATTCATAGATATGCCTGCTGCAATACCAAGATCAGCCACACGTGAGAAGTATATTTGAAATCCACCCACCTACCCAGTGGACACTAGATGTCCTAGCGAGTCATATTTTTACCAGACACACACACCTGACAGTGACTTGACCGCAGCAGGGCGATCAAGAGGAAGAGACAAGAGAAACACACTGTGTAATAATCAGTGTATGTGTGTCTTTATCCATCTGAGTGTCAGACCTCAAATGTTTAGCAATGTTTAAAAAGCATGCAGCTTTTTAACACTCCCGACCCACCCACTCAGCGCAGCTCAGAAAAGCGGCGGTTAGTGTCACCGCCACCAGCGTGTCCTATGTACTATAGCTTCAAGCAATGTTACCTTTCAGTACGATCAGGCGTTAATGATCTCTGTACTTCCCTCGCTCACCTGACCCATCAGCAGACACCCGCACAGTTGAAATTTGCTGGCACTGTTTATCCCATAAGTTTTAACAGTGAAATACGGTTGTGTGCATGGAAAGCGATACAGAAAATGTACACGTGTAGTTCTGTGTTACGGTATGCAAATGACACCACAGCGACCATAATGCAGCATGGTTATGAATGAATTGGGAAACCATAAATGTAGAGATAGCTACGGAGCGCAAAACACAAACTGTTCACTAAGTAGTTTTAAGCACTCTGTCTTTTCTTAGTTAATGTATATATCGTGTATTACATAGTGAGGCACAACATAAATGTACGTCAACTATAGAACATGCACGTTTCTAGCTACATACAGCATTTCACAGGCATACATCTAAAGGATCTTTTGTAAACCAGAATGAGTCTTTTAACTCATGTTTATTTAGTTTTAACATAAACCCTATCTAAAGAATACCTACCTTGCACTTGCCCATGTTGCAAGCACATTAATCCGCTTGAAAGGTGGCATTACTGGAAATTAATGCATGGTTGGGTGGTGGGAAGCTTCAGACGAACCCCCAACCATGCATTAATTCCTAGTAAATGTCTCCTTTCTCAGGGATTAATGCTACTTGTAGAACTCATTTGAAGGACAATTCTCATAATTTTTACAGTTGCCTCAGCCCAATTATAAAATAGAAGGAAAATCCATATAGCACTTTGCAAGCTGTTGTACCCCACATGATGCAAAATCTTTGAAGATTGATTTCCATATTTGTCATTTGTCCTGTGGATATAGTCTCTTGATCCCAAGTCAAGCACAGTACTCACTAGGACAGTATTAATTGCTGATATTATATTTGAGGGACAAAAGGCTAGTTTACTGTATATCATTCTGGGGACACACCTCTTAAATGCCTCTCAATAGGACGGCCATACCTCATTTCTAAACCTAAGAAACCTTTGCCCAAATGGAATATGAGCTGCTGTCTCACTTTTTATGTTGAGCGAGCTGAAATTAATATTTATTAGTGATCAATTGACAGTAAATTTTGTAATCACCAACAAAGAATAAGGATTTCCAAATTATGCCAGGCTTTTATCACTGCAAGAGTTGCCTTGACATGGAAGTAAATATAAAGTGATTTTCCAATATCCTGGAAAGTTTTCAAATATTATATTCAGAAACATTAATTTTCTGCATCGATGTTGCCTTCTTTGTTCATTTCTGAGGACATATATGTGAAAACAGTGTTAGTGCGTTCTGTCATGTCATCCTCCTGTTTCCCTTCTATCTCCCCACTAAAGTCATAATCTTTCATTAGTGAAATGATCACTTCTGCTCTGCTGAGGTACTGTCCTAAAGAGGAAATGTTAAACCGAGGTCCCTTTTGCTCATCTCTAGTGGATGTCCAGGTGTCAATTTAACAATCCCATGACAATGGTAAGAGTTGGAATTTCAAAGGAGTCCAGATTGCTTTTACTTCTGTATTAAGTGTTTACAGGTTATGTCTTGGGTCATCCACTTGACCATCAATATACCAGTGCAAAGCACATCAGATGAACACCACTCAGTAAATCCAATATCGTGTTCTTTGTTTCTCACAGAACACGTCTGAGTAATGTTTCGAGCAGACGCTACTTTAGCAGACCCATTCCATCCACTGTGTCATCTAACAGTAGCTTGTTTCTATAAAATTCATGTACACCAGTTCATAACAGGTCAAAGCAGCGTCTCATGCTCTGAACGTTACCAGAAGTGTTTCATGAGAAATAAAGAAGATAATCCTTGATTTACTAAGTGGTGTTCATCTGATCTGTTCTGCACTGGTACACTGACAAGAGCTGAGTGGAATTTTTTATTCAAAATTAACTAGCAGATAGACAATTATTCAGGCAAGTATACTATAGTACTGTTCACCCTACAAAACTACACAAAACCTAAACCATGTCACATTATTCAGGGTTATCCATACATGTCTCCATAGTTTTTTGAAGAAAGCCACCTCATATATGGCTTAAAGTGTCCTGGACAACACTCCACCTACCCCACCCCAGAGCGCACCTGAAATGAGCTGTCACAGCTCAGTGTGCCTTTCCTGTTAAAAAATACAAATAAAGAAATAAACTACGTCTGAATATCATATTTAAAAGCTGTCCTGAATGCTCACACTTTATATATTTTGCTTAATTAGAATCTATGGAGTGAAGGACTAATGAAATTACTTTAAGATAAGCTTTCTCATGCCTCCTCATTATTTCTCTCTCCCCACATCAGGTTAACATAATGTTGAGAAGTATGGCTGAAGAGCCCCACCTCCAATTTGATGCAGTGCTCCACCAGTCGCAAGAAGTTCTATTGATGAGGTTTGATTGGCATGTTTTTTGTTTTTTTTCTAAGTGAGATTTCCATTACAAAGTAAATCTTATGCTGCTGCAATGGTGAGCAAATGCTAGTTTCCAAGCAGGCACAGCAAGTGTTAGCAACACACTGCACCCATTACAAAAAAACATGCCAGGTGCAGCTTTATGTTCTGGAACAGCTCTAAACTGTACACACAGCATCCAGCTAAAGTAACCGGGGCCACAATCATGCATGCAGTTTAATGTTACAAAGTAGTCTGACAGGCAAAAATAACCAAACCCACTGCCAGCATCAGCCTTTTGCTGAATAAGTGGCTAGTTGGTCCACTACCAGCCTCTAGTGATCAAAGTTCATCCTACATCAGGATCACTTGCGTACAGTACACAGGAGCCCAAAAGCCCAATCCAGCAGTCCAGCAGATTCTTAGTTTGTTCAGCCACAAGTCTCACACCACCCACATGCAGATACATACAAGAAACCAGTTAATAACTGCCAAAAAGCGGTCTGTTCTGAGGGGATTAATGACCGGCTGTAGGGATGGGTGGCTCGAGGCACAACCTCGAGCCACTTTTCTCCAGTCAGTCGTTAATCCAAGGAAATGGCCAGCTTTAAGGTTGTTATTGTGATTATAAGTTTAATCGCCACAACAACTTTCATTTTTACCTTTTTTTTTTTAAACTCACTTACAGGTTTTGAATGGAATGGCACAAGTCACAAGTGCCACACAGCATCAGCTGACAGCTGGATCAGTCATTTCTAATACATTAATGACCAATCCATTAGCCAATCAGGAGCTGAGCTAGGCTCATGAATATTTAATTTAACTTATAATCTTATTTAATATAGCCACAGAGAATGAACATCACTCTGACTAAGGGCATTTTCTCCATGGCTAACTACCTGGCCCATGAACTCACTACTGTTAGGAACCTAGACAGGTACAGGGCAGTCTAGCTTTTATAGTGCACTGTAACCCCACCCCACCTACCACCACCAGCTTATTCACAGGAGATGCAGAAGACCTAGTTTTGCCGGCAGCATCCACACAACCTTCCAGAGTACTGTACAACTGCGGAGGTGCCAGTCTTGAACAGGGGCTTAACCTGTCACTTCAGAAGCATCTGCTAGGGGTCAACTACATAACAGCGCTGACTTAAAGCAAGCATTCAAAGTGTATCAGAAATGCAGTGCCGCAATTCATATGGTGGATACATCACAGACATAAGGAACTGCCAGCAGATACAGGTAATATGGTCTATCAAGTCTGCTCGAGTGTGTAGCTAGCAATCTTTACACTGCAGCTGCCCCTCCCTTCCACTCCTCATAACTGTGACCCTTCCTCTCACTTTGTCCCATCCTCTTTTAAAACTGCCCACTGACTTACAGGATACCACCTCCTCAGGCAGCGTGTTCCACCTAGATACCACCCTTTCTGAGAAGAAGTGCCTCCTCATTTCTCTTCTGAATCTTCCACCCTCCAACTCTCAGACCATGCCCTTGTGTCCCTCCCTTCCTTAATTTAAAATTCCTTCTATACCAGTCTTGTGCATACCCTTCATATATTTAAAGGTCTCTATCATATCCCCCCATCCCTCCTCTCCTCCAGGGAATATATGTTAAAGCTCCCTCAGATCCTCATAGGGTTTGTCTTCCAAACCCTGGATCATCCTTGTTGCTTTGCTGGACCCTCCAGTAGCTTAACATCCTTCTTTAAGTATGGGCGCTAGAACTGCATGGAGTATTCCAGGTGTGGCTCACCAACAACCTGCACAGTGGCAGGAACATCTCCCCACTCCTGGCAGCGATTCCTCTAGCAATACAGCCCAGCATCTTATTGGCTTTAGCTGCTGCCTTCCTGCACTGTGCTGAGTGGTTCATTTGCCCTGTTATCATCACCCCCAGATCTTTTTCCTCCCTGTAGTGGCTATCTGTACCCTCCCGACTGATAACACCTCATTGGGTTCCTTGCTCCCATGTGCATGACTTTGCACTTCTTAGCATTGAAACCCCAGCTGCCAAGTGACTGACCAGTTCTCATGTTTATCCAGATCATCCTGCAGCCCCTGCCACCCTACTGTGTCATCCACCACCACCCCAATCTCTGTGTCATCCACAAAGAGACTAATCTTGTTCTTTATGCCATGAGAGATGTCAGTGATGAAAATGCCAAACAACACTGGGCCCAGTGCAGACCCTGCAGTACCCGATCATTACAGCCCTTGGAGCTGAGAGTTCCCCCTCCACTACTACCCTCTGTTGCCTCCCTTACAGCCAGTTCTTGATTCAATTCACCATCATTGTTCCTTCTCCCAGGTATTCCAACTTGCAGATCAGCCTCCCATGTGGTACCGAATCGAATGATTTGCTGAATCCAGATACAGGACATCCACTGCATGTCCCTTATCAAGTGCCCTAGTAACCCAGTATAGGGGGACAGTATGTAGAGGAGGATAGAATCTTACTGATGTCCCTTTATCCTATGCTAGTGCTTCAGACAGCCCTAACTGAAGTATATATCCTCAGCGGTCTGAACTAGAAGAAGAAAATTTGGAGTCCCACCATCCTGCACAACAGGTGGGATCCCACAAAAAATAATTTTAATACAAGAATTTTAAATTTATAGGCAACAGTTGCTGTCATGGAAGGCATAGAGACCCAGGTTTCCACACAGCCTCTGGTCTCCTGGCATTAGGTCATCAAATCATGGGTTTGCTCATCTGATAGCCACACAGCTATGACAATTTAGACTCTCCAGCCCCCATTACCACCCCACTATGTAATGCTTAAAACTCTTTCTGCCAGAAATAGTCAAATAATTCTGTTAGATTTTATGGTAATTCTTTTGCAATGGAGTTTTTATTCTTTTCACTTTTTGGTAGGCAGCATATTAGTAAGTGACTTTCTCACTAATTCACTCAAGTATCATGCAGTAAGTTTGTCATGAACCTCACAAACGGATTATTTTCTGTCACACACTGGTGGTAGTCCACATGCATATTTTGCTAATGTGTACAGGTTAAAATACCTCTATTTTCATGGCTTCAGGCTTATTCTCAGTTTGCAGTGTAGGCAACTCTTGTTTTACTGGTGAAGCTGGGGCCTGTGACACCTCCTTAATCTCTTCAATAGGTTTAGCTGGCTCCACCATCTTAGGCTCTGTAGATTTGACCTCCACCACCTCTGCTTTCTTCTCAGGTGGCCTGAATGAGCCCTGTGCTCTTTTGTTTTGCTCTGGACATCAGGTTTGTCAACCCTGCAGAAATATCATCTTTGGGTGTCTCATTTTCCTTTCTTGGCTCCACTTTTGGTAGGACTGGTGATGCAACTTTTGGCACCGCTGCTGAACTAACTACTACCCTGGTATCTACAAATGCAGTTTTCACTTTGGCTTCTGCTGGTTTAACCTCTGCTACTGGCTCCCTGACATCACCTGCATCTTCACTTGTTAGAACTCGTCTCACCACTTTCTTAACCACCTTCACCACTTTCTTTCTTGCACTTCCCTGGACCTGGTTCTCAGAAGACTCCACTTTGGTTGAGCTTTTCAGAGGGTCTGTTGGGCCACTTACTGAGTTGCATGACTTTTCACTGGATGACTGGACATCCCGTTTAACAGAGCTTCTGGAGTGTTTCTTGCCTCTGGGTGCCTTGGGGCTCTGGGCTTTTGAGTCGCCTTGACTCCTTGATGGCTCTGGGCTTTTTATCTGCTCTGAACTCTTAACGGTTCTGGGCTTTTGAGTTGCCGTGGACTTCTTGATGGTTCTGGATTTTACTCGCCTCAGAACTCATTGGTGGTTCTGAGCTATTTGGAAGTTGTGCACTTTTGAGGCCTTGTGCTCTGTCTCTCATCATGTTTGTACTTTCTGACTACATTCACACACAGAAAAGGGGAAAATCACAATCCTGTAAATCACAACTAGAATATACATCGAATGAGCACATCAACGATAATGAAACAGAAGATAAAACACAAGAGGATAAAACACAACGTGAACATTTAGGGTACATAACTACTGCATTGCAAACACAACTCATTCACTTTTGCAATGGTACCTATGTATTATAGTGTTAGGGAGCCATTCAAATGTCTCAAATAATACTTCACACTTCCATAACGTGGTAAGAAGTGCAGCACATTTAAACATCAATATAGTGTATAAAATGTTCCGTCATTTCAGAACTAGTGTTATCTACCGTACATGCATGCCATCAACCACCATAACAGGTCAGAACAAGTTTATTTTGAAGATCTCAGTGTTTACAATCATGCACATTAAGATCTGTATCAAATCTGCTACAAATCGCACATTGGTTTTTATCATTAAAAAAATGAATAGCAAAGCAAAACATCAAAAACAGTTTTGCCAGGTATTAAGTTTTATTTTTGTGCCATCTGAATATTTTTACACTATCATCTTGGTGGTTCAGGGATTAAACTCCTAGCTCATGCTGAATTCCAAGGTCTCAAACCTTGTTTGTCTCATTCTCCTCCTTACTGATCAGGAGAAAGCATGAGATTTATTTGTACTGCAACCCATCTGATTTTTGTTGTTACCTCATATTATTTATTTTGTTTGTTTCATACACAAAGGAACCCTTAATTCAGGTAACTCAGTGAGCTGGTTTCGGTACAGACAGATGCAGCATTCAGTCCTTTTGTACATTCTGTAGGCATTAAACTGGGAAGTTGTCTAGCTTTCAAAGTCAGCTGTGAATAAATGTTTTATTCTATTCACGGTGAACATAAGCTGCACAAGTCTGTTCTGTGACCTCTGATATTGGTGCAGTTAAAACAAATGAAATAACACTAGTGGTTAAAACACTAGGGCCAGGAGGTCCTGATCAGCACAAATGCTCATTGTAAAAATGTTTCACAAGACATTAATGTATAATCTCACTTTTCATCTGGATGATCCTGCCGTTGGCACCACCACCCCTCTCCCAACTGTACAAATAACCCAGACGTGCCTACTCTGGCTGTCGCCATTAACAAAATCAGCTGCTGGGGACTTCAGTAAAAGTCAGCCTGGAGCTGGTGATACTATAGAACATAACACTGCTTATACTACAAGTACTGCCCTCTTTCCTCCCTGTGCCAAACAGTTTTTGCTGGACACAATGAGGGACAGCAGTACTGGCAGTATAAGTGGCATTATGTGCTGTGGCATCACCAGCCCAGGCCCACAATCAATGAAGTCTCCTACTGTGATTTTGATGAGGCCAACTGCAGAATGGTGGGCAAGGGTGGCAGGATAAATCAGATGAAAAGTGGGACCAGTCCATCGGGTGCAGTGGTATTATTACGCCACAACACCAGCATCCCAAGTTCAGGAGTGCACTCGGGTTGTCAGATGCCAGCTGGGGAAGAAAGAGGATCGAGTGTCCCAGGGAATTTTCTCCTCTGAGGAGGAGGAGGAAGGCAGCCGCTCTGATCCACTGCTATACTGCAACATGGATGACAACAGGTGGCAGTGCAGTCGAGGTGGCTCATGGGGAAGGAGGATGTCAGTTGGTTCTGCACTCGCATGCTAGCATAAGCATATGCTTGTGCACCCTATCATTGACATCCTAGGGGAAGGGATGTAAAGCATAAAGATCCTGGCTGGCAGAATGATGCGTGCCACCTGCAGGCTTACACGAATGAGTCAGTGCCACCTCCCACACATATCGGATCTATTCTGTGGAGGAGAGTGAAGGAGGAAGACTCCACCACCCCACTAGAAGGGATCAAGCTCTGAGGGAACTATGGAGGTGAAGGAAGTCCTGGGAGACACCAGGGTGACGGGACTGGGGCAGCCAGGCAGATGGGGGCTGATTCAAGCCGCATGAGGCATAAACAGCAGCAACTGCAAAACAACTAGATGAAAAGTAAGATTTTTCAAGTTTCTGACTTGCAAAAAGCTTTTAAAAAATATCTTCATCATAAAAGTCGCACTCTTTGATCTTAAGCCTGAGGCACTAGGACCTGCAGGGCACCAATGGTGTTGTCAGAACCGGCTCTTGCACATCACCGCGCCAGGACTTTGTGAGCAAGGAGGGTGAAACAAGCCCCATTCTTAAAATTAAAATAAAGAAAACAGATACAGACAGGGAAAGAATTAACTAAACAAAAAGAACTAACAATCAAAAACAAGAGAAGGGAAGAGCTTCCTCCCCAAGTATACCTCCACCCAGGTGTCCCATCGAGTCAGCGAAGATATAAAAGCGTAATGGGAAAACAGCTGCAAACATTACAGAAAGAGCACAAAGGAAGATGGGGAAGCACAGTAATCGCCAAAATGGCGACCTTCAGCTTCCACCCCTCCTCCAAGTTGTGCCCCCTGAGTTGGTTATTTAAAGTAAGGGGTGTGGAGGAGAAGTCCCCATAGAAACACACTAGTGCCATTTCGCAATGCTGTATATCCCAGTCTGAATTCACACCTTGCTGTATTGCCAGAAGCTGTTTTCCCCATGACGATTTTGCATTCGCTGACTTGAAGTGAAACCTCCCCCACAAGCAGGTAGTTTATAAACACAAATGGAAGTCCAGAGCCAAAGCTATTATCCATATAGCCTAGGTGAGGGGAAAAATATGCAATAATTCCACCATGCTGCCCTCTAAACACTCTCAAAGAAGAGTTTATTGCCCCCAAAAAAAAAATTAGTAGCAATCAGAGGATGCCAAGTGACGACCTAACTGTGCCGAGGCACAAGGCAGTGGGAAACTATAGGTGCTGTACCAACAGATCTGGGCCATCTAGATGTTTGGAAAGCAATAGATGTGTGCAACCAACTGGTCTGTGCCAGTAGAAACATAAAACATGTGAGGGATAAAGCACCAAGAGAGAGACTGCTAGGCAATGGAAAATTGAATGCTTTGGTGACACACAGAAAAAGGGCACCTCAACTGGATAGTTGATGCCCTCAAAGGTATAAAAGACAGCAACTAACTACCTTGTCAAGGGGACTGAAAAAGTGCAACCCATTTGCCACTAGACTTAAAAAGAAAACAGAGAAAACATGGCTGCATAAATACCAGTCCCACTCTAGAACCCTGTGGTTCCCCTTGGCATCCTCGTTGAAAGGAAGAGCAAGTGAAGCCTTCCAATTCAGCAGCACCAACGCTGATGGCATCGAGTGGCGGTGTTCATGGGGAGCCCCGGCCAGATAATGATAGCCCAGTTCCCAGAGCGCCCTGCTGCAGAAGATCACCACACATCCAAAGTCAACACTTGTGGTGGCTGCAACAATGGAACCAATGCAGACACCATAAGCAGCGCTGTCATCAAGGCCCACACCAAATCCCACGCAAACAGGCCTGCAGAATCTGACGCCAAGGCCCATTCTGACAGCCAGCAGCCAAACCGACCTGAACACTGGCACAAATGCCAGCACCAGAAATGGTGCCAGCCTCAGCAATGGCTTCCAAATGATGGTGAGTGCTCTCCAAACAGCCCGCCTCAGCAATGGCTTCCAAATGATGGTGGGTGCTCCTACAAACATCCAGAAGGTGTCTGAGGTTTACCCAATGCCACTACCTGAGACTCTGTCACAACCCCAGTGCAGTGGGGGAGGAGGCTCAGTACCCCAACTGTCTCCATGGGAGGGACTGGGCAGGGAGGGAACTGTCCAGTGACCTTCCTTGAGCCTGCTAGTGTTGAGGCCTACTCTCGAAGATTGAGATGGGTCATCCCATCTTCAGAGCACAAAGTTCCAAATGTATGGAAATCAAATGCAGGCCTCCAAATCATGGTAGAGTCCAAAGCGAAGGAAAAAAAGTATATCAAGCGGTGCAGAGGATGTTTTCTGAATCAACAATGCTGTAAAAGTATCCTGAGGGTTTTGAAGCTTTCACTTCTTAGAACTGGACATATCACTTTCAAAAACAGAAAAATGGCCGGCCCGCGGCATGGGCTACCGCTTGCAGTGCCAGCGACCGGGTTGAGAACGGACTCGGGCTGCTGGAGGGCCGGCTGGGGAGAGGAGGATCGGCGCCCTGGGGCTGTAGGGTGGGATGCAAGTCCCGCTGCAATACTACCACCAGGGTGACCACGGGTGGAGGTGCAGCGAGACAGCATATAGGGGAGAGGACATCTGCCAGGAGCTGGGCGTTAGCACGTCGTGACATCACGTCACCTTGGCTTCCTTGCGCTGCACACGTCGGGGTTGGGACCAGAGAGAAAGGAAAGAAACCTTGCTGGGCTCCTGTAGACGGACCGCTGTCCCCAGAAAACCCTTAACCAGGCTCCATAGAAGAGGCTTGCGAGGCCTTCCGACACAGTCTCTAGGTGTGAGAGAGAGAGACTAGGGAGGGTCCTCTCTTCCCACCGGGGTAAACAGCGCAGGATGGGGAAGGCTAGCCAAGCACCCGGAGGGAGGTAGCTGGGCGGGACTACAGGAACCTACAGCCTAGGAGATCCCGAAGAAAGGAATCCAGCGCGAGGAAGGGCATAAAGAGAAAGTAAAAAAAACAAAAAAAAAACAGAAAATGAGAAGTGGAGCCAAGACAGTAGTCTAGCTCCCATGATGCTCAATCAACAGTGAGAAAAACAAAATTCAGGCAGTTAGAAGTCAACAACAGCACATGGGCAAACACTGTCTTCAGCACCCTGACAAGGTTTGCTCTTGCGGGATCTACCCCCTGACCTTAAGATCATCTTAGAAGATAAAGCGTATTTGGCATTTGTGTAAATTGGGACCACCTTATTCCAGTGTTTGAAATACTAGTCTTGTTCTGTTACCCTTTAAGATTTTGTACAGGTTATGTGATTCTTGATGCTGATGGCTGAAACTACATAAGTGCTTTATAAGCCACAGGGCACTTGTTTACACCAGCATTATTGAGCAACGGACTAGCTTAAAATGATCTCCAAAAGACCTTGCCCACTGGCGCGAGTTAGTGCTACCCTTGCAAAACCGGCGAGCTGGGTTGGGGAACAAGCCCAGGTCATTGGTGGGCCGGCCGTGGAAGAAGACCTGAGTGTCCCACAGGACACTCTCCTCCATGGGTGGGGAGGGCCCACTGATCCACTACGCCATATGACTGCCACTTGTGTGACCACAGGTAGCAGGGCAGGCTGGAGTGGGAGCAAGGAGAAGGGGGATGCCATTTGCTGAGTCGATAAAGATGCCCCACATCCTGCCAGCTCCAGCATATGCATCCTAGGGAAGGGGGTGAGGCTAGAAAACCAGAAAAAATACCTCAGCCGATGTCGAATAACAGCTAAATGAGGTTCACAGACCCCATACCCACCAACCCAGATTGGGTCCTTGCACACAAAGATAGCCTGTCTGAGGAACTGGGCCAGCCCAATGACCTCCATTGTGGGGAGGGATACCATGAGTGAACACCAGAGGGCAAGGTAAGCCCCAGGAGAAGATGGGGTGATGGGGATGGGGCACTGTATGGCCTGAAGAGGGCCGGAGGTAGGCTAGGAAGGGGTAACAAGAAACAAAATCTTCAATAAGCAATCTGATTACCAGGTAAAGGAGAAAATGTATAAATACCATATGATTTTTTTCAAGAATCACACATGTACTGCCAGAATGGGAAGAACAATGACTGCCAGTAAAGGAAATGAGACTGGGAACTTAGATGAGAAAGTAACTCCATCCCCCAACCCCTAGGGACAGCAGTATTTTGAGAGATACAGGCTATCAGAACCCCCACCCACCTTGAAGAAATGACTCTGAACATTATTTTCCTGTCCTGGGTTACCAACACAAACTTGTGATATGGTATTAACCTGCTGCATCCTACTCACAAGCAAATGAATGGCTTTTACTCTCTCCTGGACAGATGGCGGTCCCTAGCAGAGCTCATACAGCGTTACTAGTGCACTCCTTCAGCAACCCTGAACCGTGACCTCCCAATCCAAGGCCAAAGGAAGCTAAACCATCCCTGAGCCACACAAACAGAGATTACAATACCCAATTACTACGCCCCACATGATGCTGTTCATAATGAGTACAGACAATGGTAGCACCTTTGTCAGTTCCCTCGCTGAACCAAGTGGCACTGAATGTGTTAAGCATTATCCACTCCCACTTGGGCCCAACGCTAGCAAGACTGAAGTGCTGCTGTGCCGAGCTCATTACTAGTGTTTCTACTTTGTCTGCACTACTCAGGGTCAAAAAAAAAACACAGCAGCTACAGTCCGATCTGCAAGCTGGCACAGTCAACACACTGCACTGCAGCAAACTAGTCCCTGGAAGAAACTCTTCTGCACCAAGATCATCACAGCAACGCACTTGAGAAAGTTCAACAGCTACCTCAATTTACAGGACCAAGGGGCTGCTCTAGTTCTCTCAGCCGCTCCCAATGGGGATCTTGCCTGCTTATGAAGAGAGTGTCTGTTTACATGCGTATTACCTCAGAGGAGCATAAAATGGTACAACAGGCATTTTATGCTACTAAACAGTCAGAGCAGCTGTTGGTGGTGCTGGCGGCAACAGTAAGTGTCTGAGGAAGCCCACTGCTGTTCCTGTGTCAGCCTCTCAGTCAGCACAGGATATTGCAAGCAAACCATGATGCACCTGTATGGGGACCGTGACTTACAGAACACAACTATACATTGAATACTAATCAAAAATTATATAAAGGTTCTGCTGAAGATTGTGGATTTACATCTTTTGTTATGAACGGACTGTTAAAACGTTAACACTAAATGAAAACTGAAAAGAGGAAGCCACTTTAGACGGTTACAGCTAGGCTTATAATTTTTCCTGTGACAAAAAAAACCCTAAAAACAGGCCAGCACAGGAAGGGATGCCTAGCAACCCTCTGTTGAGTAAATGAACATTTTGACTTACTGTATTAGATAGAAAAGTTCAGTTTTCTTTAAAAAAAAAATATATATTTTTAGAGTGTAAAAGTATAATATGAACTAAAATAGTCCAAAATAAATCGAATGGGTAATACTTTAAATTTAAAGAAAGTAATAGCTACATTTAATAAAGAACACACTAGATTATGAATTACTACAGAGTGCCAGCCACTTTAGAAACATTAGCTCAACAGATCTTTAGTGACAGTTAACATACATACTGACAAAATACTTAATGCAAGAAATTAATTTAGAAAAGTTGGGCACAGACCTTCATTCTATTTCTCTGCTGTGACAGACTGGAGAAATCTCTCCGTGTGCTGTCCCTGTCTTACCGAAGCCCTAAGCTACAGTGGGATCAAGACGGTTCCCTCTGTCTCCAGCAGGTGCTGATATAGCATCCATCAGGATCTCAGATGATTAAACACCAGACTACATACGACACTGCTGTGGTATTAAGGGTTCAGTATCCTTCCCTCCTACTTAATCCAAGGAAGACAGAAAGCCCTGCCCCTGTCTCTAGAACTGATTGGTCAGTTTCAGTTTCTGCAGCTAATTACTTATTACAGCTCAACCCCAAAAACCAAGAGGTGTATTTTGTTTTTAAGCAGAAGTTGAACGTTTACTTCTGTTTATTGTTTAGCCAACAATGCCCTACAGTGGTTGATAGTTCCTTCCTGCTTGTATACTGGAATCACAGTGACAAAGGAAGCTCAGCTGCCGACAGATTAAGCACACTACCTTACACTGCGTGCATGTATGCTGAAGGGTCACTGTGGATCGGTAGAAACATTCCAGCCTGTTGGTCCGTAGGTCATGAATTCAGGTCCCACACTGGGTGACCTGGGTTCGTACTAAATCTTTCGGTGCTGTGCTGGTGAAGTACTGCACTATCCTATGTGCTGTCCTTCAGATGAGAGGTTTAAGCAAGGTTCCTTCTGCCCATCTCGGACGATTCTCCAGTTGTAAATTACAGCCTTCATGATACTTAGAAAACAAAGGAGGGGTCGCCTGGGGCCTGAGGAGTGATAAGGCAGTCCAGGTTTAGGAGCCAACTGGGTGCTTGCAGCCAGGTGACTGCGGTTTGAGAGTTGGTAGCATATTCCACCGCCGTGACCGACCTCTCTGGCATTCGCCGTGGAAACGGTTCCTGCATCAGGGGCCATTGTGTGCTGGTGAGCCAGCCAGACAAACCAGCATGCTGCTGTGGGTGGAGGGAGAGCAAAGGAACACACATGGAAGAAATTCTCTGCATCATCTGGATAATGGCTGTTAGCACTCTCAGGCCCTGCACAACAAGGACCCAGTTGGTATGCTCAAACTGAGTAATGGTAGTCATAGCTGAGATATTTCACATATACAGCCGAGTGGATGGTACTACAGGATGGACAAATAGCAATATGAAAAAAATCCCAGTGCTTGTGCATCCCATACGGCGACCGGGTCTGAGGCGAGCCACTTCCTGGCCAGGGGTTCAAGCAGTGACCACTATGGTGGGCTAAGGAGATTGTGAGTGCACCTGCATTAACTGCCTTGTCCACAGAGTCACTGTGGATACAAGGAGTGAGCTATGGTATTAGCATGAGCAGGTACAGAAGCAAGAAACAATGGCACTAGCATAGCAGCAACTCATAATCTCATGTGCCAGCACAAAACAGAGCTGTTGCATGGATGTTAGGGCCAGGAGGTCACAACTAATAGCTCGATGGGGTACATTCATGGGGGTAGAAATCTGTATTTAAAAAGAAGGAAGGAGCTGGTCGGTGGCGCTGAAGGTTGAGGCACTAGACACCACAATTTGCGCCGCTGGCGACCCGGGTTGGGCCGTGAGCCCAGATTGTCAGGGTAGGATAGGATTGAGCATTGAGGCCTGCTCTCCTATACTGGGGAGGGCTGTGGGTTTTCACCACTCTGCAGCGGCCCTCAGGGACACCTGGAGGCACTGATAGAGCCGGTATAATGGTGGGTTGAGTGCAGCGGATGTCAGCACATCAGTGCTAGACATCATTGCACATCTACACTCCTGGGGCTTAACTTTGGAGGAAAATGGCAGCACTGCCAGCGGCAACTTGATGGCGCAGACACTGGACCAGTATTGGATCCTGGCCTGTCGCTGGGGACCAAGGGAGGGTCCCTCTAGGGGTACAGCTGCATATGCCAGCTGGCCCGGAGGATGTGTCCCCGTGGTCATTGGGGAAGCGGCGGCTGGAACATGGCAGGTCAGTGGCTGCAGGGAGAAAAATAGAAATATGATAAAAAAAAATAAAAGAATGGAAGGGTTCAGCCCAGTAGCACAGCACCAGGAGCCACTTGCAATGCCGATGACCTTAGTTTGTGCCCTCAGCCTGGGATGCTTCTGCAAGCCAGCAAGTGGAACTTGCTCAGACACTCTCAGCCTTGGAGGAAAATCATCTCAGCAACTGTATTTATATGGCCTAGAGTCAGGCATGAAAATGTGCCTTGGCTCATTACGTTTACCTGGTAAACAAAAGTAAATAAACAGAAGTGGCTGTCTGTCCTCTGGTGGCTCACAGGAACAGTACATATATGCTTCAGCCTCAGATGCTCGGGGAAGGAACCTGGCAGGTTCTTCTGTCTAAACACCTTTGAAAGCATGCAAGCACTTAAACTCACTCATCGCCTACATTGGAGAGAACATTAATGAAGAATCAGTAGGGCTATGAGTGATGGCCAACAACACTCTCTGACTTTGTGCCAAGGAGGGACTGAATGAGTTTGCTGTATGGCGGGCTGAGGTGAGGGACTGCCACCTGAAAGACCCCACAAGGGGGCCCAGCTGTAGTCACCTCCACCCAGGTAAAGGGAGAAGGGAGTACTGGGGCAGGGAAGTTGCCAGGTCTGATGATGTAGGCCTGCAAGAGGGGAGGAAGAATGTTGATAAAAAAAAAAAAAAAAGGGTACAAGATTACCTCGGTGTCCTGGTCAACATTTCCCTCTCAATAAAACATACTTATCTATAGCAACTGGTGACCCCTTTATAAACCCAATTTTCAGAACTTTCAAATGCCATAATAACCGAGTATGACATATACAGTTATAACGGCATTTTGATACTCACGCTTCTGATGAATCCTTTCAATGACTGTTTACTTCTCAGTGGGGCACATAAAGTGACAACACGGCGGTGGCAGAAATTTTTTTTTAATTTACCTAAACTGTTTTACAATGACACCCCATCCAGTGGTTGTTAAACCAGTGCTGCATCTCCTAGAGTGGGCTTCAGTCTGACCATGGACACCACAGTGAGCTGCTTCCAGCAGCACACTACCATCTGCAGTAGCAGGTTTTAAAAGCAACTGGTGCTCTCTGCCTCGCCAGGACCTGGGGCCGGCAGAGCAGGGCAAGATTCAGGTGCCAGTTTAAAATGTATTATTTCCTACCTTAGCAACTAGAAACTTATTACAAATGTTCTGAACTGAAAACTAAATCTGGAATAACTGAGATATATTCACTCCTTATTCTAACAACTTTTTACATGAAAACACCCTCACCAGTTATTATAGAAAATAAAACACATTCAAGTGTGTGTCTATGAGTTTTTCTTTTAACACACCCTTGGTATATGATAGATAACCCCATAAAGCTTCGAGCCTCGCTCTTAAGGTTTTTGTATCACACACCTCGAGTGTGTAAAAAACCTGTAACACACATTTGTAAATACATTATTCTCTATTTAATTGCTCTGTGTGTGGTATGTTGTTGAACGCATTATTATAAACCCTGTGTCAGTGTCACCAGCAAAAAGCCCAGTGCTGATGGTGAAGAAAACATGCATTATCTGCTAGTAAATGCCCGGAGAATGCTCCAATGACTATCATTTAATCAGTTGCCATGGTAACTACAGAACATCTAACAACATCTGAAATAGTTTTAATGGTTTTATACAATCAAAAAAATATACATTTTATTGTAGCAATAAGGCCCTCATCCTTAGGCAATTCTAGGTGGATAATGCCCATTGGGAGGTTTACTTAACTCCTCCCACTGGTCATTATCCTCCTAGAATGCACCTGGACTCAATTGTTATGTCTGCCTGCATAGTCACTGCACTACAGGTATCTAACTCTCTGTGTTGTAAAGCGGACATAGTGTAGATGAGGGAAACTATATAAACCAAATTCTAATTCTAAGTAGGCTTCTTCCATAAGCTTATGACATATAAAACAAAATGCAACAGCAAAACAGGTCAACAGATTACCCATATATATCTGATGTAAGTCGACTTGGCGTACAAGTCGACCCCTTTTCCTTAGGAATTTTAGTACATTTATAGATATGCCTTGTGTTGGGACAACCCACATATCAGTGCTCCCCAATACTTTGAAGCAGAACTCCATCTGTATAACATCACCAAACAACATGTGCCTCCTTTAAATGCTCTCCCATTCCACAACAATGGCATTACTTCTAGGAACATGCTGTTGTATGCTTCTCTAATTTTCGTGTGTGTGTGTGTGTGTAGCAGTCCAGTAGAGCATGGCCTGTATCTGTATAGGGCTAAACAATGTTCAGATTGTATATTTTGCCAATTCATTTTAGGAGGTAAGAACAGTGAAGGAGTCAGTTTGAAGGTGCGTATTCAATATGGCGATGCCATTGTTACACACACCGTGGCACTGGGCACATGAGCATGAGTACATCCTCAGGAATAGCTCTTGTGCCTTGATGTTGGAAATGGTAGGAAGCAGTCATGGATGACAAGGTGCACTGTTTAGTTCATCCAATTACTGGTTGATCCTCGGGATCTCTTGCTGTCCAAGTAAGTTTGTTGGTGTTAGCTCTATTTTCTCAGATCTAAATATCACTGTACAAACATGTCTTCCTGATGTTTAAAGGGAGCTTTACCGAAAGCCCATACAGAGGGCATCATACCGAGTACACCATAAGTGCCTTACTGGCAGGTTACTTTTCACAGTAATTTTTGTAACATTTTGAATAATCCTAGCATTGGCAGCACCATGGCTCAATGTGTAAATCATAATGCTTAGGAACAGGTGACTGTGATCCTGTGTTGCTCTCATGGGTGCTCTAACCCCGCTACCTGTGGTACTGACATTCCTGTAACAAATCGCACTGTATTTGTTTTGATAATAAAATAAAAATATATATATATACACACAAATAAACATATGCCCTTTATGGCATTTACCTTAGGTATGACAGTTTACTTTTGGCAGCTCCACCCACCCCATGAGTTTTTGTACAACTGTTTGATGATGATGCAGCTCCACAGAGAGAGAGTACACTCGATGCGTGAGCAAGCCAGACAGGAAAAAGAGGGCCAGAGGTGGCAGCCAGTAATGGAGGTAAATAGACAGTAAAAAACAGCCACCATATCAAGTTCAAGGGGAGAACGTGGAGGTCATTATTATGATCAGGAGGGTGGGCTGCTTGACACCAGGGAATGAAAAACAAATGAAGAAATAAAAGGAAACAGTGCTCAGTATTGGAGACTGGTGCCATTTAGGGAAAAAAATTATGCATATATGCCAGTTTAGCTGGCAATAGTTTTGAACTACTGCCCATTACCAAGGTCAAGCAAGGCAATAGCGGCAGCTATTTCTGGTCATGTGACCAGGTCTTTCATCCGAGGTTTAATGAGATACAATGTCATTGCTGTTGTTCCTAAAATGAATTACCTCCCACCACCTACAAAAGGCAGAACAATTTGCTGGTTTGTAGCTGGATGATCAAAATAGCCAATAAAGAGATGGGCAGGCATCACTAGGAGCCTACTGTGAGTACAGTCACTTCTCAGGTGGTGAACACCTCAGTTACTAAGCGCCAACAATGAGCTAGCTGTTATCCCACTACTTAGCTGCAACATGCACTCCTTGCTACAGTAGTACATCAACACTCAATGGATCCTACAAAGAAACTTGTTCTGAACATTTGCAGTGGGTTAATACAAAGCAAGGCATTCCACATCGGCGAGCAGACTTACTGCACCGTTCTCATTAGCAGGTGGCGCAGATGTCTTCTTGGAATCTGGTTTGTCCTCGTCCTTAACCTGAATTTGGAAAGGAGGGAGATGGAGCAAAGTCACTTCTCCATGCGACAAAGAGAAGAAACAAGGGAGGCTTGCAGTCAGGACCTCCTTCTGCTGTGCAGCAAACACAACAGAAATTAACACCTGAACACTTTTTCTACTATTGTTCATGTCCTTTATAAAATATCTCATAAGGAATATAGGAAAGCCAGAACACAAAAAGACCACAGGTCCATCAAGTTTTATTCTACAATCCAGGCAGCTTCAGCATTCCACTACCACCAAGAGAATACCAGCAGGAAGCCCCACCCCATGGCAGGCCCAGACATTCCTCAGGCTGATGAGATGTCCATCATTGTGTCGGAAGGATGGGGTGGCCTGAGGGTTAGTGACACAGGACCAGGCATCAGTATCATTAGGCCTGTTTACACTACCTTCTCTTCATCAACATAGGCGGTGCACAGATATTGATCCGCTGCAGGCATTTTCATGGGATAAAGTCGGATGCACTGCGGAGCCACTTTGATGCGGCACCAGCGAACCGCTGCTGAAGTGGGAAAACATAAAGCTACAGTAGTCCTAACCCCGCTTTGTGCTCCTTATTAATGGCAGCACAGCAACCTGCACACCGCTCCTGTGAGTCTCCGCTGACCTCCAGGAAATCCTGCATCCCACCCCACCCATTCACTTGGACAAAAAATACTGGCAATGCTAGCATCACAACAGAACGATGCAAGGGTTTCAGTATGAATACGAGATGGTAACCACTGGACTAGCACACTCTCCCTCACATCACAGTAGCACACATTACAGTGGGTAATGTAAACATGCCTACTGACACAAAGCACTTTCATGTCTTTTTTTTTTAAACAAATCCTGTCCATCTTTGGCACATGCCAGTGGTGACTCTATACAGCCCTGCATGGGGTGGGAAACATTGCTTGGTCACCCATGACAACCAATGCCTCATTGTCGCTCCTTAGAAGGTGCTTGAAGAGTAAGATCAAGGCACCCTACCTCCCGGTGAGCAAGAATGCTGCATAATCACACGGCAGATGGGAAGGGCATAACCAGCTTGTCTTACGCATAAAAAAAACAATACTTTCTAGTGACACAACTGGATTTTTTCCCCTAATACTTGTCAAGTTGTGGGTGACTTTTCTGATGTAGGGGCATGGGTGGTGAAGGTAGTGAGCCTGACTGAGATGGGTGTGGGGGAGTTTTTGTTGTTTTTCTTTTACATTAGCCCAAAGTCAGGGGAAGTCATACCAGTCTCGGGCAGTTTGCACTATGCCCAGGGCCAGTAAATTAATGTTAAAATCTATGCCTGTGTGGGTTATGAAAACAGCTGCTCACCCAATAGGCTATGAAAATGGCTGCTAACCTGACTTCTAGACATACGCTGTGAAAACAAATGTTCGCCTGGTTCTCTGATGTGGGCTGTGAAAAACAGGTTACTCACCTGTAACAGTAGTTCTAGGAGTGGTATATGGTGTACATCACACTTCTGGCAGATTCCTTTTCCTTCAACTTTCTGACTGGAAGGTCTTCAAGCTGGCTCCTCCACCACGCTCGGGTGGTAACTCCCTCAGCACTGCCCTGTGACATCAGATCTTACTCGCTGGAAGCAAGATTCAGTGTGCCACTTGCCAGGGAGGTCGGGTGGGTTGTACAGATGTACACCATATACCACTCCTAGAACTACTGTTACAGGTGAGTAACCTGTTTTCTAGGGGCGTGGATATGGTGCACCTACCCACACTTCTGGCAGACTCCCAGCAGTTCTCCAGGGAGGGCAGGGCAGCACACCCCAACTTAGGGAATGGAGATTGGAGAACTGAGGCCCCAAGACTAGCATCCCGCAAGACTCAAGGTCGATGTGATATGGGAAATGAAGGTGTGTGCTGAATTCCAGGTAGTAGCCCTGCAGATCTCCTGGATAGGGATATCCCTGGAAGCTGTCAATGAGGCAGCGGTATGTCTGGTGGAATGAGTCCTTAGCTCTATGGGAGGTTCCCTACTAGCCAACCAATAGCAGAGGTCAATGCAGGATACAGTCCACCTGCCAACCGTCCGCTGAGCTGCCAGTCTACCAGGTGCAGCTTCAGCATAGGTAACAAATAGCTGGCAAACCTCTCCCTGAATTCCAGCTGTGTGCTCCTTATAGTAGGCAGCGCTCACCTCAGGTCCAGAGTATGGAGCCTGTGCTTGGCCTCTGAGGTGTGGTTGCTGAAGAACACAGAGAGACTCATCACCTGGTTAAGGTGAAATTCTGCGAAAACCATCGGAAGGAACTTGGGTTGGGGTGAAGAACAACCTTGTCTCTCCGGAAGACCAGGTAAGGAGACTCCACCGAGAGAGCCTGGAACTCACTGATTCTTTTGGCAGAGTGATGGCCACCAAGGGCGGTCCTCCACAGCAGGCGACAAATGTCACACCTGTGCACTGGTTGAATAGGCTTGCCCATGAGCTTTGCTAACACCAACAAGTCCAAAGGTGGTGGTGGTTCACACCGGAGGAAATGTGGTCAAGGCCTTTAAAGCACAGACCGCCTTCTCCTGTGCCACAGACAGCTTACCAGCCACGCCCGGTATGCAGAGTTGGCTGCCAGGTGCACCTTAAGGTCGTTGATCAAGACTCCACTGGGAGAGGGACCAAATCGAGAATGCTAGCCACTGGGCAAGATGAGGGGTCAAGCCCCTTGCCCTGTCACCAAATGGAGAACCTCTTCCATTTGAAGGCATAGCATTTTCTGGTTGACTCCTTCAGAGAGCTCGACCACAGTGAAAATAAGTCATAAAGGCCCAAAGCCTGGAACTCTAACCTCTCAGGAACCAGGCTGTTAGATGCAGGGATTGAAGGTCTGGATGGAATACATTCTACTAACTGCAAGTGAGCAGGTCCAGGAGTAGAGGAATATGCCACAGGAGCCTGCAGCCGAAGCTGAGGAGATCGGCGTATCAGAACTTGTGGGGTCAGTCCGGAGCCACCATCATCTGTGCCTTGTCCCTCCTAGCTTTGAGGAGCACCTTGTGGATCAACGGAAAAGAAAGGAAGGCATACATGAAGCCCGGGTCCAGGGCCTCAAGAAGAGCATCCCCTGCAGCATTTCCTGCTGAGATGGGCGGGCACAATACAGTCTCAGCTTTGCATTCTCCTGGTGGCAAAAGATCCATAGAGGTGTGCCCAACAGGAGAACAGACTGTGCACTACCTCCTGAAGGAGAGATATCACTCATGAGATACCTCACCCACCCAGCTGAGGGTGTCCGCCAGCTGATTGGACATGCCGCCACATGGGTGGCCAGGAGATTGGCATTCAGGCTGAGCATGAGGGTCCAGATGTGGAAATCCTCCCTGCACAGAGGACGGTAGTGTGCCCGCCCTGTCTGTTGAGGTAATACATCTCGCGGTGTTGTCTGTCTGGACCTGACCCTGAAGTGTGGGGCAAAGGCTGTCAGTGCCAGCCAAATTGCCCGAAGCTCAAGCAGGATGATATGGCATCGGAACTCCTCGGGGTCCAGAGACCATGGAATCTGTGGTCCCCAGGTGGGCACCCCAGCCGTCAGGGAGGCATTGGTCATGATGGTGACCGTCAGCTCAGTTGAACAAAGAGATTCCTTTCTGCAGATGTTCCAGGACCAACCACCGCTGGAGGGCACTCCACATCCGCTGGGTCACAGCGACCGTCTGGCTAAGTTACTGAGACCATTGACAGGCCAGCTCCAACTGCAGGTAGCACATTCTCCCCGGGCCCTATGGACCACACTGGTGCAGGCTGCCATGAATCCCAGGAGGCTGGGAAATCCTGAGCAGGGCACAACTGCCCAACCCAAAATGATCACATAAAGGAGGAAATAATCCGTCCTAGCACTGGCTCTGCAAAGTCAAGCTCCACCTTGATAAAGTGCATCACCCTGCGAAGGTATGAGCTCCGATTTGGCCTCGTTCAACAGAAGGCCGAGGTAAAGCAAGTCTGGAGGGTTAGGTCCCTGGACCGCTCTACCTTCTCCTCCATGGAGGAACTGCTATCAGAGAGTCGTCCAGGTAGGGTCACACTTGGACCCCTTGATGTCTCAGGTAGGCTGCCACCACTGCAATGCACTTGGTGAAGACCCTGGGAGCCGAGAGAGGCTGACGGCCATGACCTGGAACTCATAGAGACTCCCTTCTGCTCAGAACCGAAGGAACCAGCAGTGAAACAGATGGATAGGAACGTGGAAGAATGCATCCCAAAGATCTAGGGAGCAGAACCACATGTTATGCTCCAGCGATGAAATTATCTGAGACAGAGTGACCATCCTGAAGGAGGCGTGACTGAAGGAATTTGTGCAGGTCATGCAGATCTAAGATGGAGCACCAGCCCCATCTGCTTTGGAACCAGAAAGCATCTGGAAACAAACCCTGGGCTTACTGAAGTGCAGGACTGGAGCCACTACCTCCTTCTGGAGGAGCTGGGTGATGTCTTCCCTAAGGGCTGAGAGCATGTTGGCAGATACTATGTCCTCCCATGAGGCATGGGCTTGACACAGCGGGTAAGCCTCAAACTCCAGGGGCAGACCTTGACCGACCAATATGAGGGCCCATCTGTCCATGGTGACAGCAGACCAGGAGGAAAGGAAGTGGAGGAGCTGGACCCCACAGGAGGACCCAGGGGAGACAGGACAGGCATGGCGGAGGAACCATCACCCTATCACTGGGCAGGCTTGGCGGCAGAGGAGGGGCCAGCTGAGGATGCAGCAGGGCCTCGACCACCTGGTTTGTGGATGACCGAAGCAATCAACTTTGGTCAAGGGCCCCAAGCCTGGGCCTGCTGTCCAGCTGGGGACTGGGATGGCTTGGCCTCAGGGGCAGAGAGGGGCCAAAGGGCTTCTTTCTTTGAAGCTTGGAGCCCTTGGGATCCCTCTGGGTGGAGGTAACAGAGACCAGGGTGGCATGGGACTTCTCAGTCCTAGTAAGGTGTCCTTCCTCCCTGGCCCAAACAAGTCGGTGCCTAGGAAGGGATGTCCTCAGCTTGTGCTAGGTATCTGCCATGAAGGTAGAAATCTGCAGCTAAGCCCTGTGGCGCATGGCCTCCACGGTAGCCACAGACCAGGGCATAGGAATCGACAATGTCCATGGCTGTCTGGAGCTGCTGTTTGGCCACTGCTCAGCCTGTTCCCGGACTTGCTGACCGTGGTCTAAGTCAGCCAGTAGCCAGGGAAGCACCTCATCGAGAATGCCCAGTAAGGTATGTGAAATGGGCCATCAAAGGGTCAGATCCGCCTGCCAAGGCCGACAGAAGAGACCGCATAGACCTTTTTGGCCATGTTATTTATTTATTTAAAATTGATAACGGAGAAGCACACTGAGCCAAAGCTCATTTCCAAGTACAACCTGGGGAATGGGTAGAGAAGGCAAATATACATACATACATACATGACACGCAGACAGTCAACAAACGGAGTCTCTGGCAGATTATAACAGAACCTGGGTAAGAAGCAAGTACAATAGTGCAGAGGCACAGGCAGGTTGCAGTGGTGCCTGAGGAGGTACCAGAAATACAACAAAAATGAAACTGGCAAAATAACAAAATACACAACTTAAGAGGCAACTTTGACCCAGTCCACCAAAACCCAAATAACCCTTACCTGCCCTAAATTGAATTTGATTTTAATTTCTTCTATAAGTCCCCGATTTAGGAAGGAAGGGATCATAATTTGCTCCGTGGAGCTCCATCTCTTCAGTCCCTTCCACTTCCTTGTACCTCTGAACAGTACTCCGCCCCAGCGTTACTAACTTTGTGACATAACTATATAAGGGGCTGGGGTGGCGTCCATTGCATTGTATGGGGCTGCATTTAAAAGTTTAAATTATGTCGTTTAGCTGGCAAGTTGGAATAAATAATGGTTACTACTTAACTAACAAGGACCTTGTTAGTTAAGAGGTAACCATTTATTCCAACTTACCATCTAACGACATAATTTAAATGCACCCATACAATGCAATTGACGCTTGCCCCCACTCCTCATACAGTTATGTCACAAAACGAGTAGCAGCCGGGAGTGAAATTCACTGTTCAGAGGTACAGGGAAGTGGAAGGGATCAAGCAGACAGAGCTCCATGGAGCAAAATTAGAATCCCCTTCAAATAGGGACACTTCATAGAAGAAATTAAAAGTGAATTCGATTTAAGGGCAGGTAAGGGTTCTTTGACTTCTCAGTGGGGAATTCGAGAAAAGCGATGAGTTGCTCTTAAAGCAGCAGTGCAAGATAATCAGGATCAGTTTCCCAGTCTTTGAAGCTAACTACAGTAAATATGGCAGCTACCTATCTAGTACTGGCTGTTTTCAATATAATGGTGGCAGAAATGTAAACAAAACAAAGGAAAACAGAGCAAATTATGGTGTGACAGTACAATGCTGGCAAGAAAGATTACCAGGTAAATGCTCACCCAGAGCACAGGGAATAATACACTGTTGCAAAAGTGCAGATGTTTTTATCTTGCACTGCTGCTTTAAATGAAGTTGCAAAATGGCATATTAGAAATGCAGGAGATACAAGAGGTGTACACAGGGTAAACAACAATAATGAAATATCACAGACATGGTACAGTAAAGGTTTGAAAACTGACTAGAAACTGTCTGAAAATAATTTGGGCTTTACAAGAATGAGAATGTGATCCAATCTCTTGGATTCTTTGTCAGGAGGTTTATCCATGTCCCAACACCAGCCAGAATGCCAAAAGACAGAGTCAACCTAAATCCTCAGCTGAGGGATGTTCAGTGAAACCAGACAGGAACCCCGCAGGACAGCACATGTTGGGCCATCAACGGCAGATGGCACAGGGCAGGAGACGAGTGCTGCCAAAGCTCCAGAGCTGGGCCAAGTATGGCCGCCGCAACCAGGAAGGCAACCCCTAGGGAAGTCACCTCGGTCAAGAATTTCGGTCAAGGGATACTTGCCCAGTTTTCGGATGGCTCCACCTGAATCCCGGTAGATTCCGAGATTAAACAGAGCAAGTCCCCAAAAGAAGTGGGACCATGCTCTGTAGACAAATCTACCTCCAATTCCACATCCAACGATGAGATTGCAGGAAGGAGTCCTCAGACTCTAGGATTGTAAAAGTGGTACACATCCTGAATCCCACTGACTCTGCGGGGTCTATCAGAAGTAACAGTGAGCGGCAGCAGGCAGGAAGCCCAGGAGTGGTGCGGGCATCCTTAGAAAGGAGACCATCCTTCCGCTGCACAGGAAGACATCTGTACCTTGATGGGCAGGGAGGCCGAACAGGCTGAGCCGGAGTAGGCTGGGGCCTTAGTGGTGGCACCTGTGGAAGAGCCAGGTGGGGCCAGAACTGGCTTAACCCTGGGCAGCATTAGCGCCGCCACAGTAGCTCCTCATAGCACGATGCATCTTATGTCAGAACCTCTCCTTTCCAGACGGAAGGAGAGGAAGAATAGTGGAGGGCGGTACTTGCCCGAGTTCGAAGCACTTGATGCCAGCTAGGGCTTGCGACTCTGAGACTCTGGAACCTTGAACTCGACCGCTGGGGAACCCAATGTCGAGAAGAGAGGAGCCAGCCGAAGTCAAGACTACTCACTGAGGGGAATGGCTTCCTGAGGGTTTGGCAACGGATCAGGAAGCTGGACCGACCCTCCCTGGGAGGTGATATGTAGGACGCGAGTCCTAGAGAAAAAGTATCCCCCGGTCCTGCGACAATGCGTGTGCGGCTCGAGAAAATCTTGACTGGTTGGTTGGCGCCGCGTCTCAGGCGATGGGCCCAATGGAAACCATGGGCGCAGCAGCCTGGACCGAAAGATCGACCGTAGTCAAAACCTCCAAGGCGTGGGAATCTGAGGCCCGAGAGCACTTGCGATCCCACGATCATCGATGAGACTGTTTTTCAGTCTTTTTTGAAGATCTAGAGGATTTTGTGCCCTTACAGGGATCCTGCCCAAGAGTGGGAAGGGCTGGCACAAATCCTAGAACATCCCATAAAGGTGGAGTCAAAGGAAAGTGGCACAAAGCCAAAGCTGAAGAGGCATGCTCCACAACCTGAGCCACTGCCTCCTCAAAGGCCTCAAGTTGTTCAGCGGACCCTGCAGCACTGGGCCAGTCCTCCAAAGTATTCAAATTCCAAGTTCAACATTCTCCTAAGCCTGGGGATTGTGTTTGCAGCCCAGGCAGTAGACGCACGAGGTGTATGGGTCCGCGTCCAGGACATCTTCTGCCTGCAGTCGCACTTTTAAAAGTGAACCCGACTTTGAATTGTTCATACCGACGATAGAGTTTCAAACTGAATTTGAAAATGAACTTGAAGACGTAGTGTTTTTGGGGTTTTTGTGTGATGTTTTATCCCATGTGCCCCAATGACCCCACTTCGGCTGCCATGTTTCCCGACTTTACCCCATCTGTCCCCGCCGAGCCACTCCTCAGTCCCACATCGTAGCCGACTTCAAGTATCCCGGCGTAACCCTGCACTGGTGTGTCCCCTCCTCCCCGAGGGGAATGCACTGGGAAGGGCATTCCAGCGCACTCTTAGTAGGTTCAGGGGTGCTGCTTAGACCAAGAGAGGGATCCTGGAGGACTTCAGCGGTAGCAGAGAATGGCAGCCGTCATCTGGCAGCCCATTGAGCTGTTTCCGTTTTCTGGTTTGTCCTCCTGCGCTGTTTGTAGTGACCCCGATCTCCACTAGAGCCACCACAGCTTGAGGCTTGCCACCCAACCCACCCAGGAGAGAGAGCGAGTCCTCCGGATGCTCAATCCTCTCCCTTCCCTACTCCAACACTCGAAGCCCCTGAGTCTGTTCCCCGAACCCAGGTCATCGGCGCTGCTGAGGTGTGGCATCCAGCACCTCAACCATCTGCGCCCACCAGGCGCGCCTGGTTTTTGTTTTTGAAAGCAAGAGCCTACTCAAATGCAGAGTGCTAAGGAGGGAACCTTCTTCTTCCAGTGGAAAGGAAGATCCAACGTCATTGGATGGTGCCAAGGGAGTTACCACCAGGTGGGGGGAGGAGCCAAGTTGAAGACCTTCCAGCCAGAGATTTAAAGGGAAAGGAATCTGCCTGAAGTGTGGACAGTACACCATATCCACGTCTCTAGAAATGGTTGTTCAGTTGACTCCCTGATGTGAGCTGTGAAAATGGCTACTAAACCGAGTCCCTGATGTGGGCTAAGAAAATGGCTGCTCACCTGACTCCCTGATGTGGGCTGTGACAATGGCTGCTCCCCTGATTCCCTGATGTGGGCTGTGAAATGGCCACTAACCTGACTCCCTGATGTGGGTTATGAAAATAGCTGATCACCCGCCTTCTAGACAAAGGGCTGTGGAAATGGCTGCTTACCCAACTCCCTGATGAGGGCTGCAGCGGCTGCTAACCCAACTCCCTGACAGGGACTGTGAAGACAACTGGTCATCAGACTCCGAGATGTGGGCTGTGAAGACAGCTGCTCACCCGACTCCCTGATGTGGACAGTGAAACTGGTAGCTCACCAGCCTCTGCAATGTGGTCTGTGACAGCCACTACTTATCTGCCTCCTGATACTGGGATGCGAAAACCACTGTGCACTTGCCTCCCTCATATCAGCTGAGAGAAAATGGACCCAGCAGCTTCATGTTCTAACCTAGTTATGGTCTGTCTTACGTTAATCCCATACTGGCTTTTATTCAACATCAGAGCTATGCCTTTCAGTTATTTTCAAACCCTTTTAATCTTCTGGTGATTTTAAATCAAGACCAAAATCAGATAGCTTTTTGTTGTTTTTTGTTGTTGTTGTCATTATTTACAAATTGTAATAAAACCAGCTTTTGGTGACGCTACATCAAGACAGAAATAGCGTACATAATACTGTTTTGAGTGCTTCCTGAACATGGTCGTAAATCAGAGCAGCACAAAAAATTAAAACAAATGTAGTCTTATGTTAATAATTAATCAGAATGTCCTCTAAACGATCAGCTAACAGTGCTCAGTACAGCAGTGCCCGTCAGGATCATCATCATGATCTTTATTATTATTATGGTAGGCCTCTAAACATCCATATCAAAGCCAATACAATGCAATTCTAGCACGCGTGCTCATCAAATTCCTGGGGCAATCTGCAGGAAAATAAGGTAGAATAACTACATCATCATGCGGATAGTAGAGAGCAACACTAAACATGTCTGTATGTTTTATGTAAAGAAACAACATGCTAGAAGGCATCTTGAGGAGAAGGAAAGATATTTTTTGACCCTGTGGCAGTTTTCTGATTTTTTTTTTTGCATCTAAGTTTCTACCAAGAACAGGGAGTCTCAGGCCATAGCCTGAAGACCAGGGCCTTCATTTGTTCTGTTTTTTCCCCCTGCTTAGATTCATCTCCTTTACCTGCTGGCCGACATCGGATCAGCTTCCTCCAGCCCAGTCACCCACCATCTCTGGGAGTTACCTACAAACCATGATTTACCCCATGTAGCAGGGTCATGGACTTGCCTATGCTCCTTCCTCAAGGCAGGATCCAGTGCTGCCCAGTCAGTAGCCCCAGGCCTGCGAGGCGGCATTCATCTTGCTGCCTCTGCAGGGTATTTTCTCCATTTTGTTGGAACCCAGAGATGTTGACACACAGTGATGTGGAGCATCTGTCGGCGTCCCTACCCTTCTGGCTCTCAATCTCCGATGACATCTAGCATCCACTAGGTGTCAGATGCACTGTGTAAGGTGAATTCCACCAATTCCACGGGGCAGGAAAGCAGTCGGAGGATGCTCAATTCCACCCCCACCCAAATTTGGTTTTGAACATTTTTGCCAGCTTTGCCTCTATGGATAAAACTCTCCAGTAACAACCATGCTTGGGCCTTCAGTTTAAAAATTCTGCCAACTCCCTTGTAAGACATATCGGAACCACTACTTGATCTACGTTTTCATGGGATAACAACTGGGGGGTGACTGGTTTGGTTTGGGATTGCCCTAACTACTCTGAATACAACCCAGTCCTGCACAGCATTTACAGGCGTGGGTTTTGCCATTTTGCAGCGAGCTTGTCAGCGTTTTGTCCTTCACCAAGGGTATCAAAACACTAGAAGTGTTGAAAGGGCAAGGAAGTCTGACTGAACACTTGTAGCTGGGAGTGGTGGAAATTTAAAGGGAATTATTTTTATTTTTCCTCCTTACTTGGGCCTGCACTGACCTTCCTTCAGTCATGCAAATATTCCTTTTCCCACCCCAGGAACCCACCGTCCTCTGCACACTCAGCACTGCCCTAGCCACACCAACTCTGTCTCCCCACTCAGCTGGCCCCACCGAGCCTACCTCTTAGCTGTTATCCAGAATCCTGAATCCAATTGTGGACAGGCACAGGAAGCCCTTGTGTACATGGTGATTTCATCTGCCAGTGAAAGCCCTCCTTTTTCTGTTTTTGCTGACTACCGCCTCACTGACACTGGCACTCCTGAATATCTTTCGCGGTTAGTGATGTCACCAGCTACCCTACGTCCCTTCTAAATTCTATGAAACCCTACTGCACTCCTTCTAACCTAGTTTAAAGTAAAAGCGTGACATAAAACAATGCTGGGCTTTATAGCTACATTGGGTGGCGATAGCCCTCTGTGTTAAATGTTAACTTTTAATGCACCCTTGTAAGGGAGGGAAGGGATTATAAGGTTGGCTAAACTGCCGCCAGCCGATACCTTTCCACTTCCCGGTCTGCTGAACACGCCCGTGCTCCTATGTATTGTGACATTTATTTATTTATTTATTTTTGTTGGCCGGTAAGTGCACTAGACAAATACTGCCTATTTTCAGGCACGACCCAGGGAGGGGATATAGATGAATGCCAACTGACTTTGAACCAGATTAAGCTGCTGGTGGCATTTTAGTGAATGAGGGAAATCTGGCCAGGACACCGGGAAATTCTCTACTCTTTTCGATAAGTGCCATGGGATCTTTAACATCCACCTGAACTACCACCAATCCAGGCAGATGGGACCTCAGTTTAACGTCTCATCCGAAAGACGGCACCTCAGAAGTGCAGCACCCCTCTCATGCTGCACTACAGTGTCAGTACTGGGATATTAACCCAAGTGCCAGATGTGGGAACTGAACCCACAGCCCTCTGATCTCCCAGCCTCAGGGCAGTGTGCTACCTACTGAGCCACTGACACTAGGGAACCAGGGAGGCGCAGGGACGCCCCATACAAGTCTAGGGGCTCATTTTCAGAATGATTTTACAGAACTTTAAGAACCTTTTGAGAAAATGAAAGCCACCAGCTCAACTAATTGGGACTGTATTAGCTGAGCTTTCATTTTGTCAAATGACAGAAAGTCAACTTATCTTTTGGAATTAGACAATAACTGCTTGGTACAGCCCTGGAGAGGTTGCTTTTAACTGATCTGAGAGTTTTCCCTGACTTCCACAAGAATGAAACTACAGATGTTCAGATAATGTAACTGGAGACTTCCTTTTGTTCCCCAGAATGCAAGCCGAGATGAGAAAGCCATGGTGGTAGTATGGTCATGGGCGAGGAGGCTACAGCAAATGGGAAGAACAGAAAGATGACGCTCAAAGGTTTTTGGGGAAATCCAGCTTGGTCCCAGCTTCTTCCCTGGAGATGCTGCACAGAGGAATGCCCTGAAAAATGACCATTCAGCATAGGAACTGGACACAGGTTGGGATGGATGCTGTAAGGTACAGAAAGAGAAAAGTGGAAAGCAAAAAGTCACTGCAGTTATTAAAGAAAAAGATCTCTGAAAACAAAAAAAAAAAAACTTTTCAGACACTGATTTGAGTATACTACTGGGGCCCCTTCAAAGTTTTACTATGACTGAAGCAGATAAGCTTATCAGGAATATTATGAGCCCAATTATTAACTAATCTCATAAAGAAGAACAGCATAAAGTATATATTTACATGTTAAGGCTCAATCTCAGCTTCAACTATTGCTTGGCTTAAGCGCATCCACAATCCTAATTTGTAATTTCTTATGTGGAAGTACAAAATGGATAGGATAAACCCTGAAAGCTGATTGGCTGAAGCAAGGGCTGACCCATGAAGGCACTGGAGTATAACATCATGGATTTGGAAGCAATGACCATCATAAACGTTATACCAGTATTTGTGGACCATTTTATAATCACTGTAAAACACTCCAGTATGTGGTACATCATGAGATATTGCCATTTAGCAGATAGTTAAAGGCACAAAGCAAACCCAAGTTATGGTGATATCCTATGATATACCACACCCTAGACGTCTATGATTGTATTTAAGATCTTTCATATTTTAAAGATGAACTAAAGGAGAGACATATTCCCTCTCTCGAGCACCAATGACCCCTTCCTCCCATTACCCAACAGGACATCATTTGATGCTTCTCGGAGCCCAACCTTTGCCATGATGGCAGTGGTCTCCCTGAGACCACAGTAACTACCCTCATTAGTTGCCCACACAAAGTGTTACAGAGCAAGGCACAGTAGTCCTCCATCCCTGGACAGTAAGAACACCACTTCAGCAACATATCCCTCTCCATTGGCACAGTTATATACAGAACTACAGGCACCCCAAATCCAGCTCTCCCAAGCTAGTCATCTATCTTTTTTTAATCCTCCCTCACCCACCAATTTTGTCATCCCTGTCCCACCCATTACTCAATGACACCTCAGCTGCACCATTTTCCAGCTACCCTAAACCAATGCCACTTTTGTCAGCTGAACAATGGGTGCACAAACCCAGAGGTAAGTGCCCTCTGTACCTCCCTGGGAGGTGATCTGCTCATCAAGTTATATGCTGTTTAAAGACAACATTATCTGTAATTTCATACCATTACAATTTGTATTTCTCTCCACATCATGCATATAACCTTTTTTTTTTTTAATTTAATTTATAGATTATTCCCTGACCAGCTGCAGTCATCAGGGACATACCCTGTGTTCGGGGATATACCTGTTTGAGCCTTTTCTCTAACACTGGGATGGCAGCTAGGGTTTTCTGCCTGGTTTTGCCTGCCTCCTCCATACTGTGAGGTGGGTCAGCCATCCAGCAGCCTCCGATGGCCGCACCACACTCCGTTGACATGCTGCAGCCCCTGCGTGGACTGGGTTCCCCTGCCCACTGTAATGGGCCTCTGCATCGCTGGGCACCCACTATTTCAAACCCCAGGCTGGCTCAGCCCTGGCTGCCATGATTCCGTCTCTCTGAGCCTGCTCCCAAACCCGGTCGCCAGCACGGACGTGCACTGCATTTCTGTTGGGCCATCAGGTGGCCAGCATGCATGCATGCACCTTTGTAGTTTGTTCCATTTATAATTTTGCACTATTGCACCACCTATTTATGTCTTTGTTGCACCTTCTGAGATCCAACTCACTAATCTAGTGAGAGAAAAATCCAGTGTCTGAAGATTTTCAAAATCATTGCTTTTTTTATTAAAAAAAAGGGTAATCTGCAGCTTACGAGCAAAAAGTAATTGAAAAAGTTACTCTGCCTTCCATTTTGCCCAAAAGACAGAACACAGCAAGGATGGATGAACGCACAAAAGCATTTTGCACAGATTATTAAAAGATAGCAAGACATGCAAGGGCACATACAAAGCGAAGTTTCAAATGCTCACAACTGTAAGGGGGTTTTCACACCGATAAAGTCAGTACTATCACAAAATGTATTCATGTTGGGGGCAATAACTTTCACATTGGTAGTCCTTCTGCACAGTGCTCTAAACTATGTGTTTTTTCAGGCAGCCACTTGGGCCAACAATTAAAAACCTATAAAGCCAAACTACATATTTTGTAATGTAAAAACAAACAAAAAAAAAACATACTTTTGTCTCCTTTTCAGATTTCCCTACCCGTTTTTCAGATGGCCAAAACAGCCACTGACTTAAGACTTTACCTAGCCAAACAGAAATTCAACTGGAGTTTGGCTGCTATGGAAAATTACTCACCTTAGTAATTATGTTTCTTCTAGTGGAGTCTTGCTGTATTCTGACAATTGCAGTTAGCCCCAGCCTTTAAACTGCCCGGAGACAAGGGTTAACTTTTCTATGCATGGCATAGAATGTTCATCTCGAGTTCGTTGAAGCCTCTGCCTGTTGTTATTCGAACTGCAACCGTCAGATCTTTCGAGCAAAACTCACTAGGTGTTCTGTGTGGAAACTGTAAAATTTTTAACTAGCCAACTGGCAGAAACATAATGTTTTGGGTCCTCAAAGGAAGACTCAAGCCAGGAAACCAAAACAAAAAAACAATCAAATGAAATAACACTCCACCCAAAGAAAAGATAGTGTAAAAGGTGGCACCTCTAGGGTGCCAACACTCATCTGCCACCCACATCCCAAAAATCTAGGTTCTGAGAGGGGAGGCGGGGATGTCAGAATACAGCAAGACTCCACTAGAAGAAACATAATTACTAAGGTGAGTAATTTTTTCTTCAAACAACATGAGAATCTTGCTGTATTCTGACAATTGCAGACTACCAAGCAGTACCTCCATGGAGGAGGGACAGAACCTACTTTGGAAATAGGCTCTGAAGTACTGCTGTCCAAACCCGAGCATCACTCCTAGCCTGGATATCAGAAGTAATGCTTGGCAAAGTATGGACTATTTTCCAGGTGGCTGCTTGACAAATTTCTAAGAGAGGATATCCCTGGCAGCAGCCAGGGAAGCAGCTATACCTCTTGTGGAATGAGCCCTCAGCCCTGAGGGTGAGTTTTACCAGTTTTTCACAGCAGAATTGTATACAAGAAACAATCCATCTGGCAATAGATCTCTTAGTGACAGGTTTGCTCTTCTCAACTTCTCCATAAGTGAGGAACAACTGGAGGAGTCAAACCTGTGACCCTTGGTACACTCTATGTAGTAGCTAAGGGCTCTTTAACATCAAACTGTGTAGCCTCCTCTCTCCCGAGGAAGAATGATCAGTGAAGAAAACAGAGAAATATAGACCGATTGAGGTGGAAATCTGAAACCACTTTAGGCAAGAACTTTCTGTTAGTTCTAAGGACCACTCTATCTCTGTGAAAAGAGATGAAATCAGATTCAGTGTGAGAGGCTTGCAATTCACTGATCGTCTAGCAAGTAATGGCTACCAAAACATAGTTTCAAGTCAGTACTTAAGCTCTGCTGAGGACAAAGGCTCAAAAGGGGGTTGCATAAGCTGAGCAATGCAAACATTAAGATCCCAAGCAGGAGCAGGATCCCTAAAGGGGGATTGCTGTGAAGCAATCCCTTGAAAACTTACAGGATGGGATGACAGACAGGAAGACTTGCCTACTGACAGGAAAGCAGAAACAGCTGCCAATTGTACCTTGAGAGTAGCTGGTCTGAGAGCTAGGCCATTGAGATGGACCATATAATCCAGAACCGTAGGCAATTCAGCAGAGTCTGGAGAATATTCTTCTTAGAACACCAAATGCTGAATCTTTTCCATTTGGAGTTGTAAATCTTCCTGGTGGAAGGCTTTAGAAGCCTTAAGGATATCCAGAACCCCTTGGGAAAGATGCAGATCTGCAAACTCTAACTCTTCAAGAGCCAAGCCTTGAGATTGAGAGACTGAAGATTGGGGTACCAAATCCTCCCCTGAGAGGATGTTAACAGGTTGTAATTCCTGGGAAGAGACAGGGGAAGATGGACTGCTAGGGACAGCAACAAGGATACCATAGCTGCCTGGCCCAGTCTGGAGCAATCAGAACTACCTTGCATGGTTGTGACCTTATCATGACTAGCACTCTGGACAGGAGGAGGGGGAAAAGCATACAGAAATTTCCCTTCCCAGTTCAAAATCAGAGCATCCAGGGGACTGAGCCCAAGACTGGGGTCTGCAACAAAAAGAGGAAGTTGGTGATTGTCTGGGGCTGCAAAAGATCTATCTCTGGAGTGCCCATCTTGAGAAAATCACCTTCAGCACCAGAGGATCTAGGGCCCATTCGTGATGGCCCTGGGATATTCTGCTCAGTGCACCTGCTACAACATTGTCCTTTCCTGGAAGGTGAACAGCTACCAGAGAGGTTTGCAGGGAATAAGCCAGGGACCACAATTTCATTGCTTCTATGCAAGGCCGTAGACAGTGCCTCCTTGCATGTTGATGTACCACATGGTGGTGGTGGTGTCTGTTCTGACCTGAACCACCTTGTTCTGTATTGATTTGGAAAAAGCTTGCAGTGCCAGAAACACTGCCCTGAGTTCCAAAGACTGATGTGTAGAAGAGATTCCTGAGCGACCACAGTCCCTGGGTGGTAAGTTCCCCAAATGAGCTCCCCAGCCCAGCAGGAAGAATCTGTGGAAGGACCACTGAATCAGACTGAGTGGCAAATGGAACCCCTTGCTCCAATCGTCCTGATCCTGCCACCATTGCAGGGCTTGGATCAGATTTGAGTCACTGGAATTAGTTTGGTAAGGAATCCTTTCTTTGGGACCAAAAAGCTCTTAAGTAGAACTGAATGTCCCTCATTTGGAATCTTGCACCTTGGACCACTGCTGCAGAAGCTGCCATGTGACCCAGTAGCTGAAGGAAGTGCCTTGCTGGTCGAGACACCTGAAGGCTGAATGAAGAGGCCAGCTCTATGAGAGTCCTTGCCCTGTCCAGGGAAGGAAGGCTCTTTGCTTTACGGTATCCAGCTCTTCCCCTATGAAGGAAGAGCTGCACTGGTTCGAGAACTGACTTTGGTAGGCTGAGAAGAAATCCTAAAGAACTGAGCACTTGCAGGTGTGACTTGACTTGGCCTGGGGACTGGCCCACTATGAGCCAGTTGTCCAAATATAGAAAAATGGAAATCTTTTGTCTTCTTAGGAAGGCAACAACTACTGCCAGGCACTTTGTGAATACCTTTGCAGCTGATGTTAGGCCAAAGGGCATTGTTCTGAACTGATCGTGGCCTGAGGGCAACTTGAACCTGAGGTACTTTCTGTGGGAACACCTGATGGGAATGTGAAAGTAGGCATCTTTGAGGTCCAGGAGGCTAGCCAGTCCCTGGCCTTAGAGAGGAAGGATAATTCCCAGAGTTACCATTCTGAACTTTGGTTTTAAACGATGTTTGTTCAGGTATCTTAGGTCCAGGATGGTCGCCACTCTGTCTTTTTGGGGTTAGGAAGTACCTAGAGTACAATCTTTTGCCCTGTGTGGAGGTAGGTACTCTCTCTATAGCTCTTAGAGCTAGAAGAGAAGAAACCTCTGCCTCTAGGGCCAGGGTTTCTGAGAGATTTGCAGGTGAAAAGATCTGGCTCTCATCTTGGGAAATTTTTGAAGCTGAGAACCAGTCCCTGGCTTACTACTTCCAGGACCCACTTGTCTGATGTAACAGACATCCAGTCCTGGACAAAGTAAGCCAGCCTGCCCCCGGATAGGAGAATCAACCGGGCAGACCCATCAGGGTGTCTGCTTGGCAGGGGCTTTAGGCTGAGGGGTGGATGCAGGCCTGCTCATCCCCTTCTGCCTCTCCCTCTGAAGAACCCCCTCTGTGAAAAGGAAGAAAGAGGCCTGTGCTTGGTAGAAAGGCCTTTGGAAGAGCCTGCTCCTGCCCCTGGACTGCTGCCTTTGAGAAGTTGCTTGCCTTTCCTTGGCTTGAGCACTCCTGTAAGTGGTCCTGTATTCATCTATCTTCTTCATGTAATTCTCTGTCTGCTCCCCAAACAGAGAATTACAGACTACAGGAAAATCCATGGCCTTAGCCTGGGTATCCTGTGAGAGGCTAGTACATCTGAGCCAAGCCATTCTCGAAAGCCACAGATGTAGCCATGACTTTGATGAGACATCATTGGAGTCTACAGCAGCATGAAACTGAACTTTCGATGCCTCAATCCCATCCGCAGCCACCTCCTCAAGCTCCTTGGCAAGCTGGGGAAGCCTGCTTAGCCAGTGCCAGTACAGTGTCCCACCTGGACTTCTGGTACCTGGCTGTACAGGCCATATAATTAGCCTGCCTGAGTCCCAAGGATGATGCCATGTACTGCTTCTTTGCCATGGCATCAATCTTCCTAGAGTCCTTGTCTGGGGTGTGATGCCAAGGAATGCTTGCCTTATCACAGGCAGCAGCCTGTACAACCCTAACATGGCTGCATTGCTGATAGAGGAACTCCGTATCTGAGCCTGAAAGAGTACTGTATACCTCTTATCCACTCTTCTGTCCACAGGAGGTATGGAATTGGGAGACTTAAGAATTTTTTGTGTCTGTTTCCCAAAAGATTTGTGGAGAGGAACAGACAGTCTCCTAGACTCTGGGATGTCCATCATCTCTACACAATCAGGCTCTTCCTGATCCTCCACTGCCTCCTCCACAGGAAGCTGGAGGTATCAGCCACCTTTTAGGAAGTGTGAAGGGACTCAGAAAGCCTAGGAGGAGAAACACCTGAAGGTCTGTCTGGGGAGAGGTCCGGGTCAATAGGCACATCCAGACTTTCACCATCACCATATTCATCTTCAAACTCTCCTTCCTCCTCAAACTCTGGTTCATAAAATTCTTCCAGGGTATAATCCAGAACCAGGGAACCGACCGAACCGAGAGCTTCTGCCAAAGGTGCCAGATCAGCCAGAACCGATCAAAGCAATTCCACACTCGAATCGCTTTGGCTATTTCATCGTCGGTCGGAGTATGAGATTCTGGATCCGAACGGTTGACTTGTCTTTCCTTTTGTCAGAACAGATTCCTCAGAATCGGCTCTCCTTTGCTCGAAGAAGTATCGCCCTGGTCAGAGGGCACTCCTTCTGGTTTAGGCGGAACCGAACCGGCTGGCCACCCGGTCAGCGGACTTCTCGCCTCCCTTTCCCTCAGTCTACCTAATCTCTTTCCAGGGTAGATTGGGAAATTTTTGAAAATTTGGCAGTCTGAATCGAGGTGGTCAAACCCCAGACAATAAACACAGGTGGTGTGAGGATCGGCCTTAGCAAAGAGCTCCCCACACACACACACTGCAGTGCTGAAACCCAGTGGGCCGTTTTTTTTTCTTTAGTTTCTCAGACATGGCCAACCTAACCAAACTTACCCTTTTTTCGGCAACACACGAGCAAGACTCCCCTATCGGTTCCTGACCGTGTCACGGGTCTTGGAAAAAAATGTACTAAAACCTGATTTTTTTTTTTTTTTTTTAGAGCCGATACAGACCGGTAACCACACACTAAAGTAAAGTACAAATTTTACCTCAAAATGATCAGTTCAGCGAACCAATCCACACTTTTACAAGTTCCACACAGAAAACAGAACAAAACCTATCTAGTACTCACGGTACCACAGACAGAGACTTGAACCGACTATGCAGAAACAACAATTTCGGTAAAAAAACTACCAAAACCGACACATCAACCGACTTTGAACCGAGCAGCAGGAGAAATCTCGGAGCAACTGTTCAGTGAGGCAGAGTAAAGAATCTGACGGTTGCAGTTCGAATAACAACAGGCAGAGGCTTCAACTGAGCTCGAGATGAATTTGTCTTTTATTCTAAGCATGCATAGAAAAGTTAACCCTTTGTCTCCGGGGCAGTTTAAAGGCTGAGGGTTAACTGCAATTGTCAGAATACAGCAAGACTTCATGTTGTTTGAATTTTGTGGTCATGTAGCTAGCGCACTGTATTGCCACATGAAGCCCAATATATGCATCAATCTTCTACTACATGTTTATCACACTTAAAAAACAAAAAAAAACACAATTTTATTGGTAGATCCATGAATACTTCAATATGAAATAAGAAATGCATCTACTATCAAATGCCTTTCATACAGTTGGTGTTCGATGCTAACACATTCATGTATACATTTCTGTCTTAGTTAATGGTGTCTTCATATTATTATCCTTTTAAAATGGGGGCTTGCACATCAGTGCCGTGATAGTGTTGCCATTTGCAACACCAGTGACCCAGGTTTGGGAACAACCTCAGACATCAAAGGCTTGGCATATCTCAAAGACACTCCCTCCAGCAGGAGGGTGACGAGCTCCACTGCTATGCTGCCACCAGGGTGACCACATGTGGTGAGGCAGTTAAGCGGCACTCGGAGGTGGCATTGACCGTCTCTGTGGCGCATGTGCCGTGAACCATGCAGCTTTGCCGATGAAGTCACAGGAGGGGACCCAATCAGGAGGGGAAAAGCCACTGTGTAAGATTACCCTGTAATCTCAGACTCAATTAGACTAGTGCTCCCCCACCACCATCACTATCACACTGTCCTACGAGGATGCTAACCCTAAAATCCCCACCAAATGGGGCAGGGGTAAGCCCATGGGTATTCAGGACTGGATAAGAAACAAGAAGAATCGACCACAGCTGCAAGGAAGCTGGTAGGTGAGGGCAGTATGGATGACTGGGGGCGGTAAATATAACATATAAAACAGTTAGGCACAGGTCAGCCAGTCAGCATGAAATAGTGCTATCTCCAGAGAAGCCGGCGACCTGGGTATGGAAGCATGTCCGGGTTGTCAGGGGCGGGACGGGGTGGGATGGGGAGAAGGACAGAGTGTCCTACAAGACACTCTCCTCTTCCTCTGGAGAGACACTGCCTCCACTGCAATACTGCCACCTAGGGGACCATGGGTGACATTGCAGCAGAGGTAGACGTTAGGGAATGGTTGTCACCCTGATGTGTGTGAGCACGCTCAAGCCCTTGTGTGCCGACAACCACTGGGGAGAAACTAGGAAAGTGGATTAGCCCTGGCACCAGAGGCCACATCCCTTGCTACATCCAGGCCCTTGTGTGTCCATCACGCCTGCCACCTGATGAAACTTAAGAATTTCCGGGTATATCTCTGCATCTGACCCTGCTGGGGGGCTATGGCTCCTTGGACAGGTGGACAGTAGCAGGGAGCCAGTGACAGAAGGGTATAAATTGTAAGTACAAAAAAGAAACAGGTCTGTTAGATTCCAGTGCAGGTAAGCAGGACTTCCAGCACAAGGAATACAATTTTGTAGCTGTATTGTGCCTTGGAAAACCTGAGTTGCTGGATAGTTTGATATTATCCTATCCTGCCTCTCTCATGCAAATATCTTAGCAGTTACCTCAGGGAAAAAAAAAAAACCCTTCTAGAACTGTTTCCTCTATTGTTTATCCACCCTCCCAACCAACAATTCTCACCTTACCTAAACAAACCTGTCACATAAATTCAGCTTCTAATGTTCACAGTGCTAATATTACAACTAACAGACAGGCACCTCTGTGATCCTTGAAAGCTTGTGTACTATAATGCATTTACAACATACATGTTGAGTCAGTAAAGGTAACAAAACTATCCAGCAAAACAAATGTTTACTTGCACCCAATTCCCGTCATGGGTTAAGGGATCCTTACTCCTTCTAGTTAGCCATTCTGACAGCAGGGCTCTGGCTAAGTTGTTCTGAAATGATGCAATGACACAGCCATTGCAGCCCCAAGGACACAGAAAGTGGTCACCAATAACCAATAATTACACACACACATATATATATTATACATACACACATATGGATGGCAATAAAAAACATTAATGCTTATAAGGGTTGCTATAGCTAAAATAAACCCAAAAGGTTGGAAATAAACTACCAGGGTTGTAAATACAATACTTATAAAGTTTGGAAAAGTGCTATTAGGGTTTCTATGCCCAAGTCCCACTGACCTACCACTTCCCTCCCTCATGACTCAGGAACAGTCTACAGGTACAATGCTATCATCAATGATGCAGTACCTCAATCAGGTCAACATATAAAAACTGGCATACAGCAAACCTGATCACCACCCCCAACCCCGAACCTTGTGACCGATGGGCAAGGTACATCGAGTCATACCACACAGGTCTGGTGTTTCCTTATGTATGATGCGAGCTGTAGCTCTGTAATAAAATACTTTGATGCGCACACCTGCGGGTGTTTACACCTATTTATAACATGCGGCTTACTTTGCACACAATACTGCAGACTCTCTACCAGCAGTGGAACTGCTACAAGTACAAAACACACACACACCCTCCATACATTTTACTTGTCAACACAACTATACGTAAAATGACATTGAAAAATCAGGTTATTTTACTAGTGGCTATATTATGTGACTCCCATGGTACACATCCATAGCCACACTGTAGGTCATAACCAGTCAGGAAGTGCACATAAGCACAGGTAAGAAAATGTTTCCCTATTGGTCAGACAAGGGCTACACGAGCCATAAGCCCACCAACCACAATCACACCTCTCCTCCTTATTGTCAATTCTTAACAGCACAGCAGCAGAGTACTCCTTTCACGAGACGTTCAGCAACACCGCGCATGTTTTCAGTCAGAAACCAACGTCGACAAGTGCACAACTAAAGCGCAGTAAAAGCCACAGCTAACAAAGTCACTTTTTAAAAAATGAGTAAAGCAGACATCAGCTTGGCGTGGACTGTGAAGACCTAATAACAGCCTTCACACAAGATGACCCATTTCTGGAAGAACAAACTGTGGAAATAACAAAGCATTAACCAAACACAGCACACTGCAGTAAGAAATGTTAGTGACCTAGCAACAATAGACATTGAGGCATACATAATGCCAGTAAAACAAAACACCACAAAAAACATCAACTGATGTGGCAATGATACAAGCGCTATCTAGCGGACAACTACAGAGAAGAAGCGAAGCCTTGAAAAAATACCACCGAGGAACTAAACACAATACTGGCAAGATATTTTATTGAAGCAAGAAAAAAGACAACACCACATATGAGCCCTTAATGCTCCGTTCCCATTTTGAGAGTATAGAAAGGTATCTAAAAGCCCACAGCTACTAAGCATCACTATCCACTGACCTACTGTTTGAGAAAGCAAGACAAGTCTTATCTGCAAAACAAAAAAACCTCAAAGACCAAGCCAAGGGCTGTAGAAAGCAAACGCTGATGAGTTAACTAACGACTTAATCCAAACACTGTATGACAAAGAACAGCTAGGTCCATATAATCATAATCGCTCCTAAACACTATGTGGTTGGTCTGCCCAACATTCTTTGGCTTGAGAGGAAACACAGAAGTAAGGGACTTAAAATGGGAGATATAACACTCAAGAAAGACACAAACAACGTAGAATACCTCGAATACAGCCGAGAAAGGCGTACAAAAAAAAGAACTGGTAAAACCCAAAGACATTCATCGAATCAAACCACGAGCATACAGCAATACAGCAAATCCAATCAATATGCCCAGTGTCAAACTACAAAGCATACAAAGGACAGAGACCAGCAACCTGTCTACATGAAGAATCCCCATTTCTTCTGTCCATCAATGCCAACCAAAACTGTACAAAACATCTACCACCTGGTTTAAGAATCAGCACCTGGGCATCAACAAAATTGAGTACGATAAAAAATGCTGGCAGACAGCGAAATAACAACTGAAAACGTCTCACAAACCATTTGGCACGAAGCATCTAGTGCAGAAACTGAATGATGCAGGAGTCCCCCAACTGAAATAATGCAAGTAACGGGCACAAGAGCATAGTCAGCATGCGACTACTGCAAACTTAATGATGATCAACAGAAAAAATCTCACAATACTGCACAACAGACTTGACCAAGCAGGGACATCTTACCAAACCACCACCAGCAACCTGGCATCCTCAAACAAGTACTCCAGTAGGCCCAGAAACAGCCTAGAGACCTACTTCACCAATCCAGTCTTTAATGCACACAATATCACCATACAAATAAATCACGGTAAGTGGCATCACCCCCAATAGCAACCTGATTCCCATACTTGCAATGTAATTCTACAAACTTACTTCCACCCAAGAGATAAACCAAAGACTCAAAGAAAGAGTATACAGTATGTTAGTGAATATTCCAACAGTGACACAGATTGAAACACCATGGTAAAGAAATCCCAGTACACAAAAAAAATAAATTAGCCCATAGAAGTACTACCCTCCCCATCTAAAACCAGATTCTTATTCTGTTTTTTCCCTTCTCCACAGGTCAACACAACATGAACCAACAGATGAAATGCAGAGTTTGAACATCAGCCACAACAAAAGCCCAAGGAAAATGAAAAGAAAGCACCCTTGAATAAAAGAACCCCAAGCAAAAAAAAATAAAAATGACTTTTAAACCATACAGTTAAATAAACTATTGTTAAATGCTTCAGTTTTGAGTAAACATATACTATTTGCCAGCAGATTAGGCCTTATGGTCTATCGAGTCTACTCGAACCTCAGATCCCTAGCTGGGTGCCGAGGCCCTCCCCCACCCCCTTGTGTTCCAGAAACCTCTATCATCCATCCCACCCCACTGGGACAGGCCATCATCTGATACATCTGCTTTCTGTGTCTGTCCACCCTCTCTTGAAGCCCTCCACTGTCGATCTCTGAACCAGCTCGCAGGCAGTGCATTCCAAGGGTCCACCACCTCTCAGTGAAAAACCTCCTCCTCCCCACCCTTCCACCTTCCAACTTCAAACCATGCCCTCTGGTGATACCTCCCTGCTTTAGTCTAAGATCCCTCCATGTTTACCCTATTTATTCCCTTGAGGTACTTGAAGACCTCAATCATGTCCCCATCTCTCCTCTCCTCCAATGAAACAGGCAGAGCTCCTCAAGTCTGTCCTCATACATCAAATCCCTAGCCCTCGATCATCTTAGTTACCCTCCTCTGTACCCTCTCCAGGGAGCTGTATGTCCCCTTCAAGTGTGGCCTCCAGTACTGTACACAGTACTCAAGGTGTGGTCTAACCAGTCCATTGTACAGGACAGAATCACTTCCTTGCTCCTAGAGGTGATCCCCCTTACGATGCATCCCAACATCCTGTTTGCCTTGCTAGCCGCTCTCCTGCACTGCTCAGAGTTATTCATACATGCATCCACCATGACCCCTAGGTCTTTTTCCCCTATTGAGGCCTCCAGCACCTCCCTCCCAGGGTGTACCTGTGTTTAGGGTTTCCCCAAGATGTAACACTTTGCACTTGGTGATATTGAAATTAATTTCCATGTGTGAGCCCAGCTTTCCAGGGTGTCCAGGTCCCTTGCAGGCCAACCTCCCCTCTTCTCCCTCAACTACTGCTCCCACCTTGGGTCATCAGCGAAGAGACTCATTTCACACCTATACCCTCCCTGATGTCCAATATGTATGCATTAAACAGGATCGGACCCAGGACCGAGCCCTGCGGTACCCACTACCAACCTCTCTAGGGTTCAAGAGCTCCCCACAGACCACTACTCTCTGGGTGCGTCCAGCTAGCCAGTTTTCAATCCATCTGACCATCAAGGGCCTATTCCCAACCCCATCAGTTTCTCCACCAGACCATTGTGGGGACAGAGTCAAACACCTTGCTGAAGTCCAAGAATAATACATCCACAGGCTTTCCCTGTCCAGTTCTCATGTTACCCATTCGTAGAACTCCACAAGATTGGTTTGAAATGATCTACCTGGCACAAACCCATGTTGCCGACTATCCAGACCTCCACCTCCTCCAAGTACACCCCAATCGTTCCTTTAGTATACTCTCCATTAATTTTCCCACCACGAGGTCAAACTGATAGGTCTATATTAAACTAGATACATAAAACAGTTTAATTAATAGCATAATAGTTCTAATAAAAAAGACTGCAAACTACTGAGTTGAGCAAAACCTTAAAAATGCTTTGTACCTGTGTTAGTGGTCAGTAGTACAGTTAACAAGTTAAAAACCTCCTTTACTAACAACCTTCCTTAACCAAATGTTTTCAAAGTCTCTTACCTTGCAGATGTTTCATGAATGAGTAATCCAAAAAATAAAGGTTGTTCTTTTCTTCAGAAGTCCTTGCATTTCTTGAAAACATCAATCACCAAATGGCACTGTCATAAAGCACAACCTTCCCACCCCAAATACATCCAAACATGCCAGATTCTAAAATAAAATAAATAAATAAAAGACCGAAATCCGGACACTTAACCAAAAGTACAATCCAAAAGAGGTCCAGATACAGTACAAATCCCACGAAGAAGAGGATTCCACCGGAAAAAGTACTCCAACAGTAGTCCCAATGCACCAACCGACTCCAATGCTAGAATGAAGATGCCGCTCCTGCACGCCGCATCCACAGACTACACCTCACACCCAAACGGTGAAAATCCATGATGTCCCGCTGCTCCACTGACATCCATAAAGGCCTGAAGATTGATGGCATCATGCAAAATCTCCAAAGCGACGCGAGCACACTCCACAAAGCCCTTGACCACTAACTCGCAAACTCCAAATTTATAGACCGCCCTATAGCGAATAAGCCAATCACCAATGATCAGTAGAAAACAGTGCAACCAACCAATCACAAGCCAAATCATCCTAGCCAATCACAGCACATACCCATGTGGGTCACCGCTAAACTATCCAATAGTATACATTTCCCCAGAACAGTACCCAATCAGAAAACACTAATGCAATTCTATGGGCAAAATAGATAAAATGGCAAACTACAAAAAAATGAATAAATTACCCGTTCCTACATTTTAAAACTATCCTAACGACCACAAACAATCCCCATTGCATAAACTGAATACTCCACAGGTCCATCTGAGATATTCAGATATTTCGTGCTTGCAGGCTCATCACTGCGGCTTCGCCACCGTGATGATAATTCACAGAGCACTCAGAAAATATCACAGGTGGAATATCCTATATATATATATATATATATATATATATATATATATTATTAAGTGCCATTGTAGTTAGGGTTGCATGGCCACTTCTATGTTAAACCCCAAATTTTGCATTTTAATAACTTTGCAACCATTTGACCGATTAGCCTGAAATTTTGCATCGCCATTGGGTACCATAGCTCTCTTGATGTGGGAAGTTTTGTTCCAGTCAGACGCGTGGTTGCGGATGCAGAGTGTCAAAAATTGGAAAATTACCATTTAGGTGCAAATTCTTTGCTCATCCGTAAATCTGAAACAGTTTGGGGGTCTGGACTGAAATTGTTAGGGTATATGGGGTCTCGGTCACTGATATGCTTTTTGAAGGTTTGGTGAAAAATATGAATTTGTTCAAAAGTTATTAAAGTTTAAAGGTTTCCATTATAGCCTATGGGAAAAATTACATGTCTGGTGCAAAAGCACTTTATACTGTCACAAATGGGTTCAGTAGTGTTGTCCTGCCGCCATCTTTTCAGTTAGCGATGGGGCAAAAGCGTTGTAGTTCAAAAATAATGCCCTTTGTAAACACCAACAGTTGTGTTTACCTAATGGGACCCGAGAACATGATCCTGCCATTAGTTTTTATAAATGTTGTCTGGAAATATGTCTATTTTATTTGGCGTTGATACTTTTACAAATTTGCTACAATATTTTTGCAAAAGTGTCACAAATTTGTGACACTGTTGCAAATATTGGAAAACTTTCACAAATTTGCGACACTACTTTAGAAAAATTGCTGTTTCTTTGCCACTTCACTGCAAATAAACAGTTAAGACTTTAGGCTGAAATGTGCAGGGTAGAAATGGTTTGCCCCACAGATGTGCCTTTTGCTGGTTTGGTGTTAAAAGTCTCATCGGTTCCATAGTTATAACATTCTGAAGTTTAGAAATTTCCCATAAGATAACACTGTGGCGACTACGGTACCTTTCGGCAGCTAGAGCTCGAGCGCTCGAAATATGGATTTTTCACTAAGCGCAACTTTTGTGTACTAAAGCAACTATGTAGGTTGCTAGGTCATGATTACAACTGTGGTGGATTTTTCCCAATGTTCCTATGGTTACTGTGATATTGTGCCATTTGCAGCATGAGGGTTACTTGGAATGTCTCTAGGCCTGCGCTCTGTCTCTACACTTATGGGTAGATGGGGGCGCATACTATTATCAGTAATGGGAGCATAGGGCCCTCCATTATGTAGTAATAGGAGCACAGGGCCTGGCCACAGGGAGATGAGGGTTAATTATGTCTCTACACTTACGGTAGATAGGGCGCAGGGCCCGGATGAAAATCAGGGCAATTACAATATGCATGCATGGTGCTCCCACAACACACTATGGATTGATGGGAGAGCACCACAACCAAATAAGGGTAAGATTACATTGTCTCAAAAAGTAAGTAAATTCATTGCAAAAACTCAGTTAATGCATCAGTTAGGGTTCCTATTACAGCAACAGAAGTATGGAAATCGGTGTTAGGGTTCCCAATCCTACCACCCACCTTACACACACCAACAGGCATCAGGGTGTGCCTTGGGGTCGTCAGACCTAACTCTCTCCCCATTCTCCTATACCGTGCCATCTCAGCTTCCTTGCACATGGAATGGGGTAAGAGTTAGGGACCTCAAGGCACACCTTGACACCTGTTGGTGTGTGTAGGGTGGGGTGGTAGGGTTGAGAACCCTAACACTCAATTCCATACTTTTGTCACTGTAACAGGAGCCCTAACTGATGCATTAACGGAGTTTTTGCAATGAATATATATGTCCATATATATTGATATATTTTTTATCCCTTCGCTGCTGCTGTAAGTCCACATTGGGCCACATCGACAACCTCCCAACTCTGACATCACTGTGTACCGACAATTTGTGGCACAGGACCCGAACTCCCAACAACTATTCAGACTGCACAAGGGTTTTCTGCCCCACTTTTCCCCTACCTCCCACAACCTTCTATCCTTGCAGTGCCCCTACATGCTGCTCACAAAGTCAGTGGCATCCCTATGGAGATGGAGAACCACCTCCCTGGTCCACTGCAGAGGTTACTACAGGAGATAAACTGAGACACTCTCCTCCCTCGAATATACAGAAAGGCCACGGCTACACCCACAACCCTAGGGCATCAAGCCAGCAAGACCCAATATTTGCTCCTGCGCCCAAGTCACCGCATGGAAGCACAACATGCTATCCCGGGCTATCTGGTTGGCCCCAATCACGTATACTGTAAGCCACACTATAAAATGTTATTGCACTGACCAGCCAGCTGGACCAATATTAAGCATAAAATTCTTAATGGTAGTGCTCGGCTCTCCTTTAAAACTTTAGGCTCCCCAACTAGTTACTAGACTTGTTTCTTCATATTAACTTATCTCATGATCATCTTCAGTGGTGTAATTATAGCAGCTTGACACATCTGAGGCAAAAACAAGCTGTCAAGGTAGCAATCTAGCAACATACTCCCCAAGGGCATTCAAAACATGGAGAACTGAGTAGGAGACCAAACAGCAGCGTAAAGTCTATGGATAAACCTATTACTAGCAAGAAAAATATTTCTGCTGAAATGGGTCTGGATCCTGGTCCAACAGGGCAGCGCACTGACTACAAACTGACTTGCTGAATCACCACAATGGCAGCTAGCACAGCTCACCCAGGGTCTCTTCTCATGAGGATTTCTGTTTTACCTAAAAGGCAGAAGAAAGGGACTTCTTTGTTTTTGTCTGACAGAAGGGACACCCCTAGTAGGTCTAACTTAGATGAATTAAACAACTGATATGTAACAGTGTTTAACAGAAGATACTATAAATCTTAATACTATGCCGATTGACAATGAAACACCCTTGATGTGTATACATATATTTTTTTACCTACACAGGCTAGAAACATAGAAACACGGATGCTTACAGACTCAAAAACACTTGTTGTCCATCTAGTCTGCCAGATTCCAAACTAGGTCCTCACCAGACTGGCACTGGCAAGGCCTTATGCAAATCTATTATCCCTCTGCTTGGACTATCCCAATGCCCCATTATTCCCATCCCTCCCGTAATTTTCGCTAGCCCTGTGTGTTTATCCTACCCTCTTGTGAAATGTGCAACCGTCTTAACATTGACCAGCACCTCAGGCAGATGGTTCCAATTTTCCACCACCCTTTCTGTGAAAAGTACTTCCTCACATCCCTCTTAAATGTCCACCCTGCCAGCCTATAGCTGCAGCCCCTTATAATGGATCTCTTACTAAGCTTAAAGCAGCAGCGCAACTAAATTGGGAAAAACATCTGACCCCCACCTTTTTCCCCCGCTATAAAGATTCTAGGCATCTTCCAGTTTTATGTCATAGTAACATTTTCTAGTTCCACCAAAACGTGAGTATTTTATTAATGATTTAATTTTGTTTTTCTCAACACCAAAAAAAGAAAAGATAGATTCCACATCTGACTTAGAAATACTGCTGTAAACCTGGCAGGGTTAGGATCGAGAAAATAAAATATTATGACGTACCGCATAGGCAGTACCTAGAAAAGTAGATTCTACAGGGTGTTAATATTTACATTAATTGTAGATGAAACTAGCTTTTGGAAAACATTTTTCATTGCAATGCTGCTTTAAACAGCTATTTATACACTTTAGATATTGAAGCTTTCATTCATTACGCCCACTCTCTCCCTGGCCTCTAGGGAGTCAATGCTGAGATCAGTCTTTCCTCACGGCTCCTCCCTTCTGGCTGTCAATCATTTTGCCCTCTCCTTTGGACAGCCTCTAGATGGTCTCTCCTTTGGACTGCCTCTAGATGACCGCTCTCCTTTGGACTGCCTCTAGATGACCGCTCTCCTTTGGACTGCCTCGACATTGTCCTTGTCCTTTTTGATGAGGGTTCCAGAACAGTGCACTATACTTCATATGTGGCCTCACAAAGGACCTGTATGGGGGGCAGGATAATTTCCCTCCTTCTACTTTAAAAGGCTCTGCCTATGCACCCCAACATCCTGCTACCTTTCCCATAAGCCTTGTTACACTGAGATGAGGTCTTGAGGCTATACCTTACTATAACTTCAATATCCCTCTCCTCTGAGGCAGTGTTCATTCTAGCCCACAGGACTGTGCCAATGGCATGGTGCCGAGCTGCCTATCCCCACAGATTCCTTATCTGTGGATCTGAAAGCTGCAGAAAGCTGCACCTGCTCTCTGACTCTGGAAGAGATTTTCCATTTAGTGTCAGGGTAAGGGATTTGGACCCTTTGACCTGTCCAGTGGCTAGCATCTAGACTACCTATGGTCTCTCTCCAAAGGGGGACTTCGGTCGATGACTCTTAAGGTGCAACTGGCAGCCATCTCTGCTTACGGGCGTGGGCAGGTCAGCCGTTGGTGGCATAGGAGAAGGAGGTCTGGCGCTTTTCAAAGGTCTCAATCACATATCCCTCCGGTGCGTGAACCACCACCACGGGGATCTACTAATGATACTGGCAAAGTTCATGGGCAAGCCATTGAACTGATGCACAAGTGCGAGATGTCACACTTGCCATGGAAGACCACCTTCTTGGTGGCTAGCATGTCGGCCAGAAGGATTAGGAGCTCCAGGTGCTCTCAGTCGAGTCTCCTTATTTGGTCTTCCATAGGGACAAGGTTGTCCTGTGCTCCAATTCAAGTTCTTTCTGAAGGTTGTGTCAGAGTTTCACCTGAACCAAGGCAAGGCAAATTTATTTTTTAGGTGCCCAATCCCAGAAGCTCTGGGCGCCGTACAAATAAAAAATACACAAGAAACAGTAACAAAATAAAAATAAAACCAGAATAAATAAGTAGGCTAATAATAATAGTTAAAATAAATGAAGCCTGAACAGCAGCTACTAAAGGCTAACAGTAATGCCTTAAAGGTAGGTCTGGGAAGGCCTGATTAAACAGGTGGGTCTTAAGGTAGGCTTTGAATGCCTCAACTGAAGGGGCCTCCCTAATAGCCAGAGGAAGTGAATTCCACAGGATGGGTTCAGCGACACTAAGCGCTCTGTCACCGGCAGTTTTTAACCTCGTTCTGGGAACTGTTAGGAGGTCCCTAGAGGGGAGGTGAAGGACCAGACTGGTAGCGGCACATGAAGAAGGTCCGAAAAATAGCCAGGTCCAAGACCGTATAGGGCCTTAAAGGTGAGCAAGCCCACCTTGAAGAGAACCCTTCACCTGACCGGCAGCCAGTGTAGTTTAACATCATCTTTGGAGCCTGGAACTCTAGCGCTCAGGAATCAGGCTGTCAGGTACAGGGATTTAAAGGTCCAGGTGGAGTACCTTCCCTTGATTGATGGACAGCAGATCCAGGCGGCTGGGAGCCGCCTCAGTAGCATGCTGCTGAGGCGAGGAAGATAGGGTACCAATACTGGCATGGCCAGTCTGGAGCCACCAGAATCACCTCGCCTTGTCCTCCTGACCTTGAGGAGCACCTTGTGGATCAAGGGAAGTGGAGAGGAAAGGCATAAAAGAGGCGTGGAGTCCACAGCCTTGAGTAGGCATCCCCTGCAGTGAGCCCTGCTGAGGCGGGCACAAAACAGCCTCAGCTTTGCGTTCTCCCTGGAGGCGCATAGGTACACCTGAGGGGTGCCCCACTGGGAGAACATACTGTGTACTACCTCTGGATGGAGAGACCACTCATGGGACGCCTCACCCACTCGACTGAGGGCGTCCGCCCAGCTGATGGAGGCTCCTGCCACATGAATGGTGAGGTGATCTGCCTCCAGTCAGCTCCACGAGAGTCCACATGCAAAGAGCTTCATGGCACAGAGGCAGGGAGTGCGTCCCACCTTGCTTGGTGAGATAGTACATGGTCATAGTGTTGTTTGTCTGGATTTGAACCATTTGACACCAAACAAATGGAGTGAATACAGTCAGCACCAGCGGACTGCTCAGAACTCCAGCAGGTTGATGTGGCATCAGGACTCCTCGTGGGTCCAGAACCCGTCGTGTACCCTGTGTTCCTCCAGGTCAGCACCCCAGCCTGAGAGAGGCTTCAGTCATCAGGATGACCATCGGCCCAGGGCGGACAAATGGGATCCTTCCTGCAGATTCTCTGGGATGGTCCACCACTGGAGGCGTCCCACATCTTCTGGGTCACAGTGACCAGCTGGTCAAAATGACCTAGGCGCTGAGACCACTGGCTGGTCAGCTCCCACTGCAGGAGCGATATGCCATCAGGCCCATCAGACCACGGAGGTGCAGGCCGCCATGTAACCCAGAAGGCGATGAAGTCCGGGCAGGCGAAATGCCCAACCAGAAATGATCGGGCAAAGGAGAAGAGAACCTCCACCCTGTCCATCGTGAGGATGACTCTGGCTCAGCAGAGTCGTGCTCTACCCCAATGAAGCAGATCACTCTGTATGGCATGAGTTCCAACTTGGCCTCGTGACAAGCAGGCCAAGGTCGATGCAAGTCTGGAGCACCAGGTCCCGGACCTTTCCACCTCCAGTCTGGAGGACCTGCTATAATCCAATCGTCCAGGTAGGGGTACACTTGAACCCCTCAACGCCGTAGATGGGCCGCCACCACTGCAATGCAGACCCTGGGAGCCAAAGACAGGCTGAACAGAATGGCTTGGAACTCGTAGAGGGTTCCCTTGGCTCTGAAGTGGAGGAACCACCAGTGGGACAGACGGATCGGGACATGAAAGAACGCACCCTATAGATTCAGGGAGTAAACTCACATGTTCTGCTCGAGAGATGGTATGATCTGGGACAGAGTTACCATCCTGAAGGTGTGAGACCTGAGAAACTTGTTCAGGTCATGCAGAGCTAGAATGAGGCGCCAGTCCCGTCTGTTTCGGGACCAGGAAGTATCTGGAAACAAACCCTGGGTTGACAGGGGTCAGTGACTCTGACAACCACCTCCTTACAGAGGGTTGGGTTATGTAGGTCTCGGAAAACAGACTGAGTATGTCGTCTCGGGAGAACAGACTGAGTATCTGCAGATACCTTCTCCTCCCGTGGGGTGCAAGCTTGGCTTGGTGGGTACTGCCTCGAATTCCAGAGGCAGACTCTGGCCAACCACTTCCTCGAACCCACCTGTCCATGGTAACAGCGGACCAGGTGGAAAGGAAGTGCTGGAGCTGCCCCCATGGGAGGACCCAGGGAGGCGTGATAGGCATGGGGGTGGTCACCCCATCCCACCACTGGGCAGGCTTGGAGGTGGAGGATCTGACCGAGGGGCAGCCAGGTCGCTTCCCTCTGGGCTTCGGACCACCAAAGACACTGATCTGGGCTCAGGGCACCAAGACCGAGTCTGCTGATGCTGCCCAGACTGGTACTGGGCGGCTTGGCGCAAGGCGGAAAGCCCGAAAAGGCTTGCACTTCTGCTGCTTGGAACTTTTAGATTGCTTCTGGGCAGAAGCAACAGAGTCAAGGTGGCACTGGAATTTTCGATGCATTGTAGGTAATCATCGACCCCAGGACCGAATAGATTCGGTGCCCAAGAAAGGGTACATCCGCATTTGTGCTGGGTGTCTGCCGTAAGGTTGAGACCTCAGCCAAGCTCTCCGGCGCATGGCCACCGCGGCTGCCACCAAACAGGCACAGGAGTCCCCAATGTCCAGAGCCATCTGGGGTTGCTATTTGGCCACAGCCTGACCCTGATGCCGAACCGGTTTCACCGTGGTCTGGAGGTTTCAGGGAGATGAGGAAGCACCTCATCCAAAGAGCCCAAAAGGCATGGGAAAAGTGTGCCATGATGACAGCCAAGCTTGCCCGATGGAGACCGGCGAAGAGGCAGCACAGACCTTTCTGGCCAAGTGGTCCAATTTTGGACTCCTTACCCGATGGTCTATCCGAGTCTCCCGTACTGCCGGCGCAGAATCATGGAGTCAGTCACAAACCCTCAGCTGAGGGTGTTCCGTGAACCCTAAAGGGAGCCGATGGGCACTGCATATTTGTGGGCCATCCGCCAGTGGCACAAGGCAGGAGGCGGGTTGCTGCCAAAGCCCAGGGCCGAGCTGAAAATGGCTTTGGCCACTGGGAAGGCCTCCGTCGGAGAATCACCTTTGTCCAGGATATCTGTTAGGGATATCGAGCCCGCTTGAACAGGCTCCAGAGGCATCCCGTGGATTCGGAGATGAGTCGGAGAATGCCCATGAAGGGCGTGGGACCCGCCTCCATAGAGCACCCTAATGACTCCTCGTCGAGGCGGACAGGAGTGCAGCGAGAGTCCTCAGACTCCAAAGAGTCCGCATAGAGCAGTCGACCACCTGTGTCACCCTTGACTCACCGCAGACAGTCGGGCATAAGAGTGACAAACAGCCTGTGTGGAAGACACTTGGGAGCTGCAACTCCTTGACTGGAGCCAAGGAGGCTGTTTGGGTTGCAGCTCCACCAATATCGGTGGAGAGGCCGGCTTTGGCCAAGCTGGTAGGGCCTTCACCAGCTCCAGAAGTGGAGGGACAGTGTGGCCCGGCTCTGGAGGTGTCAGCCTAACAGGTGACAGTCACGTGATGGCGGTGTGGGAGCTGGGGTTGGCTTTTGGACCAGCCAGCACCAACTGTTGTCACATAAGGTCCTCTAGCATCAGCGCAGCTTCACGCCAAAGCCACTCTTCCCGAGGAGGATGAGAACGAATAGTGGCGACACCGCTTCTTGTAATGCCAAGAGTGGTGTCGATGGGATTTTGACCTTTCAGACAAGGAAGACCTCGACCGCTGGGGGACAGACAGGGTGCTCGGAGGGAACGGGGAGTTCATGGCTCCTCAAGATCATGGTCAGGGACCGTAAGGAGGTTTCCAGCGGACTGGGTCTCCTCATCAGTAGGTCCCAGCAGGACCGGAGTCCTAAACAGAGAATTGTCAGCCTCATCGAGTGACAACGGTCGCGGCGTTGATGACAATTTCGAACGGGTCATCGCCCTGGCGCCTTTGCCAGCTTACCTGACGGGGCACCGTGAAGCAGCTAAGGCCACAGTTTTGACCGAAGTCAAAATCGGAGAATCCTGATGCTGAGAACGTTCTTGATCCCAGGAACGACAACGGCAAGTTTTCTCCTTTTCTCTCAACTCCTTTGACTCTTTTTCCCTTTTCCAGGAGTGTGAGCTGTGCACCACTGACGGGCCTCTCCCTTAGTCAGAAGAGACTCAGCACAGCTCCTTGAAGGAGCCTGTAAAGGTGGAGCCCAATTTCAGCAGAACAAAGGCCGAGACAGAAGAGGACTGATTGGCAGCCCAAGCTGCCTCCTCCTCAAAGGCCTTCATCTGCTCTAGCTGCTCGGCAGATTCCCACAGCCTGGGAGACCACCCAGCAGGCTTCCTTGGATTTGACTGGTGGGTTCCGTTTTTCACGGATGGCCAAGCTGCAAGCGGGCGAGACGATCATTGAGTATGTTAGGTTGAAATGAGCAACAAAACTCTCGCAAGTCTGGATATCGTCAGAACCCAGACAGTAAACGTATCGGCGGCGGGTCAGTACGCACACATCTTCAGTTCGGCAGGGGCACCGCAGAACCCGGGCGCAGGACTTCTTCTCCATCGAGTCATGATCAAGATCATTCAGGAAAAAGTCTTACAAATTTAAGTTTTGAAGTAACACGAAGATTTGAGCACCAGGGCCTACTCAACGCAGGGAGCGGTAAGGAGATAACCTGCTTCTTCCAGTGGAAAGGAAGATCTGGCATCATGGGGCAGAGTCGGGATATACCACCGGGTGGGTGGGAGGAGCCAAGCTTTAACACCTTCCGGCAAGAATCAAAGGGAGAGGACACTGCCATCAAGTGTGGATGGAACAACATATCCATGTCCCTAGATATCATTATTTCTGATGAGAGGAATGATTTTGGGCTAAATATATTTTTATTCTCTGCTACACAGGCATTGAGGCATACCTCAGCTACGTTTGAGACTGACATGAGGGAAACTGAATATGTGTGTATGAAAATATGAGACACCTGCCTGCCTGTGGGACACATCCCCAAACTTGGAGATACAAGCTCTGATCACTGTGGGACTAGTACTTTTATTTGTTTGTGCAAAGTGTAATTGTGATTTAGCATCGTAAGAGTTCTATTCATTTCTGCTTTGAATTCTTAGCTTACAGCACCTTCTTTGTATATGCAGCACTTTCCATGTAGGACAAAAGCAATTGTTGGGGATACAATTAGGGATGTCAGCACTTCTAATGCAGTACAGTTGAGAGGTATGGTCTGAGGTGGGGAAATTAGATTGAGAGGGACTGAGCTGTGTGGCCTCACACTCTGGTGGTGAATTTTAAAATGTTATCAAAACTGACTGTATTGGTCCACCTTCTTGTAAAATGTCCCCTTTTGGGGGGTCAGTGGAGTCCACTGAATTGAACCCTTGAATATTAACTCTACAATGAACACTGCTGAGGTCTACTGCAGTTGTACCCCCAAAACCAATATTCAGTCCTTGGATTTCTCTCTCTAAGTGCATAACCTTGCACTTTTGGCATAAGATTTCAATTGCCAGATTTTGGATGATCTTTCCCACTTTCCCAGGTCCCTTTTCAATCCCCTTATGTCCTCACTATCCACTCTGCAACATATCTTAGTGTTATCCATAAATAGACACTTCTTGCCCTGGATCTTCTATCCTATGTCACAAATGGACAAACCGAAGAATACCGGACCAAGGACAGACCGGGCACCCACATTATCCCCTGACTTCAGAGTATGCACCATTCAGCACACCCTTGGGCTCTCCTCCCTTCAAGCCAGTTCTCTACCCATCTTGTAATATCTTTCCCCAACACCCAAGTCCATTAATTTTGTTTTGTCAAATGACCAAATACGGATGTTTCAAAGCTTGTGTTATCCCTAATGGAGTTCCAGTCTTTAAAATAATCTTTAACCTTGTCCCATACGTTCTGTATGAGATTGCAGCCCAAAACATGTGGAATAGTTTTCCTTGTTCATCTCTGCACTTGTGACAAATATCTGATACTCTTGTCTCAAACTAATTTTGGATATAGTAAATGTTTATTGAACATTTCAATGAAAATTTATTGACAAAAACAAACACCCAAGTCCCTGATTTCTTCACTAGCCTTTTGTAAGCACAAAGACCTTCCTGAATTCCAGGTACAAGACATCCACTGTTTGGCCCTTGTCCACAGTTTGGGACGTGGCTGAAGAATTCTACATGGTTTGTCTGTCAGGTCTCTCCTCCACAAAGTCATGTTGTTTGTGGTCCTGGAGTCTATAGGAATCCAGAAAGTCATCCCAACTGCTCCATGATTACAGTCTCAAGGAGCTCCCGACAATGGAAGTCAGGCTAAACAGGTGTGCAGAAAACAATGTCTGCCACCTTCCAGTCCCTGGGAACTATGCTCATCTCAAGCAAGTAGTATTCAAACAAATGTTGATCAGGAAAAAAAGACTTCTAAGTATATAGATGTGAGAATAAGAGCCATTATTATTATTTTTGACCTGTAACCATCCCATTATTATATAAAAACTACAAGAAACCATTGATATGTGTTTGTTTCTGTTAAGTGTTGTGGATAGTTATATATATCTGAAGGACCACTGTTCCCTGAGGAAGCCCCAGGAGTTAAAGGCTGGATGTGAGGTGTCTTTTTTTTTTTTTATTAATTAAACTGACAGCTTAATAATAACAATAATTACTTGGTAAGCGAGTGGTTGATTTCAGCAGTCATGCAGCTGCCACAACTCATACAGGGTCTGTTTCTCAGAGGATTTTTTTACCCTAGAGGCAGAAGACAAGAGGCTTTCCTGTTTTATCCTTTAAAGGTGGTCTGTGCATTTAGCAAAGGCTGCGAGAGACCTTTAGAGAGCCTTTGCATACACAAACAGCCATGTAGAAGAAACATGGTATCACCACACGCAGCACTACACGTGCAAACATGCATACAGAAATGGGGTCACATTGCCCAAATGGAGGAAGTGGGGTATATCATTGAAATTATGAACACTCTGATAAGAAACAGAAATCATATGTTTGTAGGGGGGAGGCTGATTTTTAAAGGGTTGTGGGCAACCAGCCCATCGCTTGTAATCACTCTTGCAAGTTTCCCAAAAACCAGGGGAACTAAGAGGAGCTATTCAACATGGGCCCGCCTTTAACACAGAAATGGAATGCTGGCAGAACCAGTATACATTTTTGTCTTTTACTGCACAGATCAGAAGCTTCCAGAGTGAGGTCCTCCTCCAGTGTGCAGTGATGATCTGTGTGTGCTCTTCCCGGACCGCTTGGAGGACAGATGAGCATGGCTCTTCCCTTTTTGTCTGTGGCACTGATCACTTCCTTTGTGTTCAGCAGCTTTCTGCATACCTCTGAATTCACTCCTGACTCAAAACAACTCCACCCACCCTGCAAGCCCTGCCTGGCTCAATCCCTGCCCTAAACAAACAACTCCTCTGCTGTGTAACTTCTGCCCGCCAGTAACTCCCCGTGGCTAAGAAACCAACCCATCACCTGGCCTGCCAGCAAACACCCCTGCTGCTGAGAAGCCTACCTGCCAGCAAACACCATCACACCACCAAAATCACACCCACCACCCAACTTACGAGCTAACATCTGGGCCATGCAAGAGACAACTCGGTCAAAGAAAAGTGTCTTCCAGCAAGTACTTTTCAAATGGTGGCTGTGCTGCTCTTTGTCCCTGGGGAAAAGCGTGGACTGTTGAACTTGCAGCTGTGCCATTCCTGTGCCCTCGAGCCTGGGTAGACCTTCTTAAATGGCAGACATGTCGCCATTTCCCTCAGCCCAGATGGGGCTTTTATTTTGCAGCCATGCTGTTCTGGAGCCTGTAGTCCGATGCTTCCACCCTCCCTCAACTTTAGCTCTCCTGGTAGTTTAGTGGCACCACCTGTCTAGCCCAGTCCTGCACTGAGATGAATTGCTTCACACACACTCCCAGTCCAAGCTTGGTCAAGTGCTTGCACCTCTCAGTGCTGTAGTCATCCTGACTGCAGAAATGGGTACAAAAGCACACCACTGGAAAAGAGATGTTGTAGCTCTGCTGGCTATCCTAGTGAAACAGCCAGTAAATGGATAAAATAAAAATGGATCAGGACAAGACAGACATCATTAGAAGGCATGAAAAGTAAGCAAAAAGTGTGCGTGTGTTTGCCAATTAATGTAGTGCTCATGTGCCTCTCTGTAATGCTTGTGTGTTTCTGTACTGCTGTGTGTGTGCGATCTGTATATTTTATTGAGTGCGTGATAAGTGTGGCGTATATAATGCTGTATGCATGCATCTGTGTAGTGCTGTATGTGTTTTTTTAGTGTGTGTAGCTATATAACCAACACTTAGTGTGATGTTATGGGATGGGGCAAACAACTAGCTACTTTAAAGGTGACTGGCTATGGTGTTGTAGTGCAGACTGCCCTCTAAACAGTACTTACCCGACCCCTGGGTGTCAAAATAGGCTATAATCCTTTTTATACTTTCCCCAGTTGGCGGCTTTGTGGATATACCCCACAAATTCTCAGCTGGGTCCTGCACAGAATCTCCAGCACTCACGGCTGGGTCCCAGCATCATGTTGCTCAATGCCAAGGATTTATGCACGTTTTCCCTTAGTCCCAACTCCAGAGAGCGCTGGCGTGGAGGGGTTCCACCCTCGGAACACGCCAATCGGCAATGTCATGGAGCCACTGTTTTGCGGGGGCTGTAGCCACCACACCCCGCCCCTACTATTGATACCAAATTGGGGTGGACCTCGGGCGCAGAATCACGATTTTGCGCCTCTAATGGCACGGCACCCTGACTGCCTGCAGTGGTGTGAAGGATATATGTCCAGGCTAGCAACGCCTTGACACATGCTGCAGCCAAGCGCTTAATGGCATCCTTCCTCTCCCAACTCGGATCATGTCTCGTGATTCCACTGGCAACAGTGCTGGTTCGCACAATAGCAGCCCTTTTTCCACTCACTCCCCAGTGGAGGAGAGCGCCCTTTGGGATACTCAATCCTCCTCCCACCAGCCGCCCTCGACAACCTAGGATCACTCCCAAACCTGGGTTGCCAGTGTCAGAACCAGTGGCTCTATTGCTGCGCCGACAGCCCAGCGACTATAATCAAGATGGCACACCATGAATCACAACTGAGCTGCCATTAGAATTCTGGTAAAATCTTTAGAAATCATGATGTGAATGCCCCCACTGCTATTTCAGAGACAGCAATGTGCAGGTATTAAAGTACATGTTTTTTTCCCCCATAGAGCTTTTTCTCCTTTCTGGCTGATGTGGGCAGGCTCTCAGCCCTGTCCCTGCCTCCTCCCGTCCTGCCACCCGCAGTACTGGACCACTGTGCCCGAAATCCCCAGTTTCCCCATAGTGGGGCTGGGAAGGGAGGGACGGCCTTCCTCCGCAGTGACACTCATCCAGATGGGCCAGAGATCAGTCTGTGGTGCCGGACGGAGGTAGGCACGCAGGGTTTCATACAGACCATGCAAACCATTTTCCACCTTACTCTCTAACTCCCTACCACAGCAGCAGGTAGTATGCACGTGAGGGGCCCACGCTCATAGAATCACAGCCTCTCCCTTCGTGTCACTCAAGGCTGCCAGCGCACACCCCGCCACCACCTGGGGGCAGCCAAGGGCCAAGAGGGCAAACCACCCTCCCTGGGAAAGGAGAGTCCATGCTTGTCAGAGCTTCATCCTCAATCTGATGTCCCAAACCACCACCATCCCTCTCGACCATACAGTATACTTCTCTCCCACCCCCACCCTGCTTGCCTCCACAGTTGTAGGGGTGCCCAGGGTTTTAAATAATTGATTAGCAGTTTTTTTTTCTTGGGACTATACTAACTGTACAGAAAGTATTTTTATAGATTTTCTAGAAGTGTTGTGCTTGTTAAACACAGTGAAGCAAGAGCTGTGCATTTTCACAAAGATTTAGCACTTCTATGAGCAAAACGCTAATCAACTTTTAGAGTTAAATAAATCCCTGGGTGCCTCCCATGGAGAGACAGAAACTGAGACAGTGGTAGCGGTGCAAATGCACTGTGTGACCAACTACCTGGTATGTGAGTCTCTGAAATGAAGTGCAGCAAAACACTGTTTTTTTTTGACGGATGCAGCTAGGCAGAAAATATACTTTTCCCCTGCCCTGCTTTCCTTCCCAATGTAAGCCAGAGGTGGTGATGTGAACCTTTTGGAATCCAAAGGGCAGCTAGCCTAAGATGCAGTGCCCCATGGCAGTAAATGGCAGACCCAAAGAAGTATTGGGAAAGCCAAATTGGAACAAAAAAAAAAAAAACAACCCTCAAAGTTTACATAAATAAAAGCACTAGTTTCCACACTGCATTCTGAGATTGTATCTACGTAATTTGATCATGCTTCCCTACATTCCGAGGGCCAATCTCACATTTCCAGCATTTTGAGAGCCAGTGTTCCACAATGCTGTAACGAAGGCTGAGAGACATAATAAGCTGAGGTAACAAAAAGTCCACATCAGATGCCCAGTGCCCCTTGTGCTCCATTACCCCCTGCCACCACATCTACTGAGCAATACCACTCAAGCTCCTGCTTCATAAATCAGGATCAAGGCTTCAAAATAAATTAGGCCAAACAGCCCAAATCAAGGCCACATTCTGAAAATGGTCATATCAAGCAGAAAGCTGGTAGTATAAGGGATTACTGTAAAATGTATTTTCTGAAGAACAAGTCTAACTTCAATGGTTGATATTATTATATACTTTCAAGCTCAACCGTTCAGTCATGGATACACAAATTTGAGGAGGTACAGAAGCAAATTCTGGGGCAAAATCAGGATGTCCCTGAAAATCTGTGGACAGTTAAGTGGTGTGGAGCCTCAGCATGTGGCCTCTGGAAGCCACACACAAATGTAATTCCTTCGCTGAGAACCCTGGGCACCGGGTGAGCTGTACTAAGCAGCCTGGCATGTACAAAATGTTAATTTGTTCATGTGGTGGGACTGTGGAATGCTACAACTCTAAGAATAAGACGGATATTTATCCCTGTAAATAAATATAGTGTGCAGGGGTCGACCATCAATCATATCAACTGGCAATTTGTCATAGACAACTACCACTTCCAGTAGCTCATTTAAGTATTAAGTCAAACATTTACTGTACTGGCTGTTTGAACACATGACATGACGCGCATTCTGTAATCTCTAAATACATAAATATACACCAAGAAAGGTGGCTGCATGGAGTGAGTGCTAGCAGTTTGTCTGTCTCGAACAATGCTAACAAGACATTCATTTTTTCGTGAGACAGCTACTACAGAATAGTATCTGTCCTTGCTCTCCTGACTGGCATAATAGTAAACACCACCAGAGTCACGGACTCGATTGTTGCTTGGGATCCATGATCAGGCAAGCAGGAGGGGTTCATAAATGCACCAGCACTTCATATGAACCATCTAAGCAGTTCTTTTCCTGTCCATTAGTTTCGTATGAAAAGCATTTTCCTTAAGTGGGACTCCTGAAAACTTTAAGTGAGAGCCATGCACCACTGAAAACCCACAGGACAGGGACTCGGTCTCTTCAAAAACAATTTTGTAGCAGAAGTGCAACACCACAGCATTACTGTCACCTAGGATGGAAAGAAACCTCAAGATTATTGTTTCAGAAGACCTCAAGGTGGCAGTGCAGTGTGACAAGGCCGTGGGCAAGGCTAATGGGATGCTGGGTTGCACAGGGAGGGGCATCACCAGCAGAGGAGATTTGAGGTGCGCTGCCAACAACGCCCAAATAAGGTGAGTACTGGCCTAGTTCACGCACCAATTTTGAAGAAATGCTCTTTAAAAACGTTCTGATGAGTGCAGTATTCACCCCACCCCTTGGAGGTGCTCCATAAATACTTCAAAAGAGCTGTTTTACCAAGTTTACAGCATTTCTAGTCATTAGAATTATATTTTATTCACCTAATGTCAAAATAGTGAGTATATTACTTTTGAATGCAAAGGTTACCTAGAACACTGGCTGCCACTATACTGCTCGCTCTCTGGTATGCCCCACCTGGAATACCGTGTCCAGTTCTGGAGACCGCACCTTAGGAAAGACATGGGGTGGATGCGGGCAAGAGAAGGGCAACCAAGATAATGCAGGGGTTGCAGGGGAAGCCCTATGAGGACAGATTAAAGGCTTGCAACATGTACACTTTGGAGGACAGGAGAGCAAGGGGTGACATGCTCGAAACCTTCAAGTACCTCACAGGGGTAACAGAGTGCAGTGAGGAGTTTCTTCAAAATTAGATGAGCTCCAGGACTAGGGAGATGCAATGAAATTGGCAGGGGAAATTTCAGGAAAGATGTGAAAATGCTTCTTCACTGAAATGGGGTTAGCAGTATAGAACCAACTGGCAGAGTTGCGGAGGCTAGAACTGTGGAAGGCTTCAAGCATGCATGGGACAGACACAGGGGCATATTGATACAGAAACAGAGTGGGGGCAGACAACAGCTAGGGTCTGCGGAGGTACAATAGGCAGGGAACCCTTGGGCAGTTAGGTTAGGCATAGCTGTCCTTTCTGCCAACAGTTTTTTACGTTTCTGTGTTTCTACCTAACTGCATTCTACAAGTTAGCTTTCTCATATCCAAACTCAACACATTTCAAATACTTGGACTCCGCCCTAATTCTCTGAGGAGGCAGGTTCCACTATCTGCTGCTTAGAAAGCTATGCAGCCCTGCCTACGTAGTACTTGAGAGACCAAGACATGAACAGCTTTTTCCATTCACTTCCTGTTTTGAACGGAATGCTTGTCTGATCAGCTGAAGTGCAACTAGATGGCTGAAGTTAAAGAGAACACAAGGGAAACATTTACAGTATACAGAAGTGAAAACAAAAAAGCAGAGGACACGTCTATGCCAAGTGCTACCATAGTTAAAAAATCACCCTCTCTGATGATCTTTAGACTACAAAAAGAAAAAGCACTACAGAACAGTTTTATCAATTTCTTATGGCAAGCCTGTGTGTAAGAAGCTGGGGGAGGGCAGTTAGCACAATAATTGCAAAGACTGGACCACAACCTTCTGTTTGCACACCCATGAGTACAACACAGAACCAGATTGTTTTGGTCACTGCTTAACCAACTAGCTCCAACAAATGAGGTCAAACGAAAATTTACCAAATTCCCTACACTTTGGATCATAAGAACATACAAAACGCCAGCAGAAACAGGCCACATGGTCTATCAAGTCTGCTCAGATGTGCAGCTAGCACCTTACTTTGCAGCTGCCCACCCCCTACCCCTCACCCTGTCCCATCCCCTTTGAAACTACCCACTGTCTGACAGGATACCGCCCCTCTGGCAGAGTGTTCCATTGCACCACAACCCTCTACGTGAAAAAGTGCCTCCCTAATTTCCTCTTATATCTACCCCCTCCAGTCTAAGACCATGACCTCTCGTGGCCCCCTTAGCTTAAATATCCTTCAGTACCTGTCTTGTTTATCCTCTTTAGGTATGTAATGGTCTCAATCATATCCCTCCAATCCCTCCTCTCCTCCAAAGAGTACAAATTCAGCTCACTCAGTCGCACCTCGTATGGTTTGTCCTCCAATCCCTGGATCAACTTTGTCGCTCTACATGTACCCTTCCAATAATTTGACATCCTTTTTAAATACGGGTGCCAGTACTGCATGTAGTACTCAGGTATGGTCTGAACAGTGACCTGTAGAGGGCAGGATTACCTCCTGCTCCTTGAGGAGATTCCTCTCGCAATACATCCCAGCATCCTATTGGCCTTTGCAGCAGACTTCCTGCACTGCTCTGTGTTTTTCATCTTCCCCATTATAACCACCCCCAGATCTTTTTCCTCCTCAGTGGTACCTAGTTGCATTGCTCCCAGCTGGTAACCCTTCCTGGGTTCTTTGCTCCAAGTGCAGTACCTTGCAATTTTTAGCACTGAATCCCAACTGCCACTTTTCCGACCACTCTCCAGTCTGGGCAGGTTGTTCTGCAGCCCTGCCAAGTCATCCATCACTGCCCCTAACTTGATGTCATCAGCGAACAGACTGATCCTATTCCTGATGTTGTGTGAGATGTCCGCAATGAATATGCCAAACAGCACCAGCCTCAGTACTGATCCCTGTGGCACCCCTCGTCACAGCCCTTGGAGATGAAAATCCACTACCACTACCACACTCTGCTGTCTCCCCTGCAGCCAGTTCTCGATCGAGTTGGCCATCTTAGTCCCTACCCCACGATTTCTCACGCTCCTCCCAGCCTCTCATGTGGCACTGAATCAAAGACATCCACAGCATGGCCCTTGTCTAATTCCTCGTACCTCAGTCATAATATTCAACTAAGTTGGCCTGACAGGACCTTCCTGAGACAAACCCATGTTGATGACCATCCTGGAGCCTATTGTCTTCCAGATAGGTCACCAGCCTCTCCTTCAGGATTGTCTCCATTAGCTTCCCACAATGGATGTTAGGTTAATCGTGCACCCTAAATCCTAACTCAGAGCCCCACATCAGAGCAGACAGCAAACTCCTTCTTGTCCCTTGAAACAAGATTCTCCTGTAGTCTAATGATGAGTATAGTTTAAAAAAGTATACTGCATAGCCATCAATAGACAAGTTTTCTTTTTATTTTTTTTTATTTTATTTATTGATTTGGTCATCAGGTGGGTGCCCTGGGTCACATGACCTGTTTACAGACATGTCCCGGACAAAAACTGGGACACAAAGCTTCAGAACAACAAACATACAAAACACACATTTTGGTTCTCAAGCCATCATTAAACACACTCAAATGGCTCTCTATGCACTAATAACATTGATCAAAATTGTGGACGTATTCATTTTGAGTTACTAAACAGATCTACTGATTTTCTTTGCGAGTTGGTCCCTGAAACATTAACTAGGTAGCCATGTTTCTTTCAGTTAAGCCAGCGGCTAACAAATGAGAAAAATAAGTCTAGAACCCTGGCTCTGGGTTAAAAAATATTCTGGCAAGAATAATATTGGTACTTTACAGCACAATCATGTAGCCAATTACTAAGCAGAGCCCACGTCCTGTACCTTCTGTGCCCAGGACTAAGGCTACAAAAGATCACAATATGTACAGAGCTCATTTTTGTTGTTCATCGTACATGGCCCCACCACCATCCATGTCTGCAATAAAATCCATGGTATCTCCAATAAGACAGCATAAGTCCTTAGTATTAAACAGTTAAGAATATAATAATACTGTACCATCGCTAGCATGGTGCATTTTTCTGTCCCATAAAGAAGGGTGAAAAACAAAACAGAAGGGTTAAAATCATGACATTGAGCAAATGTTTATGTTTCAAATGAGGAAACAAAGCAACTTTGGCACCTCATTTTGGGCAAAATGGCTCAGCAGCATCAGCAGACATGCCTGCAGCACTTTCTGTTAGCACTATAAATAGTCAATGACCGGCTGCAGCAAGAAGGTACTCGTGGCCTATAGAACCCTGGCAGCCCCACTTGCAACAAGCATATATAATTTCAAGGAAACAGATGGCAAAAGCTTCCATAAAAAACTGTACGTTGCTGGAAAATTTTTTCTACTCCCTCTTACCACAAAGTTAACACTCCTCACAGTTCAGCTTCATTCAAGTTAGAGACCAGGAACAGTGAACGGAGTAACCCAGACACCAGAGGCAGGCTTCTGTCTAGTGATCGAGTAATAGGATAGGCTGGCCAAATGTCATTTCCCTGACACTGCAGGGAGAGACTCAGGGACAGCTGGTTAGATACTAAACTCCTAAAAATAACTGAGGAATGCACACAGGACCAAGCATCACCATCACTACCCCCACAAAAAAAAAAAAACAGTTGCTGTTCCTCCTCAGCTCTCTTATTCTGATCATTTACCTCCAATGCTGATCTTTAAGCACAGAAAAGTGTACAGAAACCAAGGAACAATAGAAACATGGGCCACCATAGATGTTTTCACACTCTGAAGTCTCTGTCTAGTTATAACGGAAATCGTTTAAGGAGTGCCATGGTAAGTCTCTGCACCTTTCTTCCTCTCTGTAAAACAGCTACATAAAACTTCCTGTCAGAGATCACTCTTACAGTACAGTTAGCAGCTGAAACTGATTCTGACTCAAAAGAGGTCTGCATGTATTGAGGAAGCTGACCAATTCAGAAGTGCCTCTAAAATTCAACTCCTACGAACTGAACAGGACAGGAAGGGGCCAGAAGCAACCAGATTTTTCAAAGACATTAATACTCAACTTTCTCCTTTCAGTAAGATCACAGGACCAACTAATAAGTAATGAAGATTATAAAGGTTTTCTCTAAAGAGTAGCCTTTCTATAGGGTGGGCGCATGATAGGGCAGTGACTTGCTAATCCGAAGACCTGGGTTTGGGCATAGCTAGGGGCCAGACAGAAGTGGAGTGGCACCAGAGGATGCTCTCCATCCCTAGAGAGGGGCTCCAACATCTCATCGACTTAGCCCCACCCCATGAATGCCAGTAAAGGCTGGACCTAAGTAATGCAGCAGTCAGGAGCACTGTGTCTGGGTCCCCATGCAGCTGGACTAGTCAGTGACCTAAAGGGAGGAAGGTTCATGAGGCAGTTCCCAGTTAAGAGGCGGATACAGCCAAGATAGGAATGGGAGAAAAAAATTACGTATATAAAAAACCCAAGCATTTGTCAATGCTGAGTGTTCGCCACATGCATAGTGTCATAGGAAGTGTGTGGTGCTGATACCACTGAAAGTGACATTAAAATTGCTTCAGTGAAGGAATCATTTTATTAACAGTTAAGAATGCAAAGTAGAAGTGATAATGTTAGGCAGTGTAACTGTCTTGTTTGTTAATATTTGTACTCCAAATTTTCAACATAGCCTCCTATGACCCCACCTCATGAACAAGTGCAGAAAAAATGTTGATTTCTCCTGTTCGAAAGGTACTTTTATGGCAATGCAAAATCACCTTTCGGATGCAAAAAGATTTTGGCAAGGATCTGAAGAATGACACCTGTCACATTCTATGAGGTGTTGTGAAGAAATGGCTATACTGAAAATTTGGGGTTAAAATATTGAAAATTGCCAAACTGAATCAGTGGCTCAGGGAGGGGTGTGACTCCAGCGGGTATGGGCTGATGGGGGGAGGATAAGGGGCTGTGTGCTAGGGATAGGCTTCATCTTAATTTGGAAGGAGGAAATCCTTAAGCTAAACATAGAGGGGTTCGTCGGTGAAAGATGGGGTTTAAACTTGTGAAGAGGAGGAGAAGAGGCTGATAAGGGGGTCCGATAAAGAGAGATTCTGTCTCCACCTCTCTAGGGAGCTGGAGGAATGCGGGCAAGGCGACTCATAGGGTGCAGGCTGGGGAGACTGAGGTCCCATGGGAACACGAGCAGGGAATGGGAGTATAGGGAAAGGGTGAAGGGTGGTCCTGCTAAATGCCAGGAGCTTGGGTAATAAGATGCCTGAGCTCAGGTGATGCTAGCTGAGGAGAGGTGGATGTGGCAGCTGTCACTGAGACCTGGGCAACCACACAGCATGACTGGGACCTGAACTTGGAGGGCTACACTATGTTCAGGAAGGACAGGGGAGGGGTAGCATTGATAGTCAAGCGGCCTTACAGCATGGGAGGGTGGAGGGACCCGTGGGTGATTTGGGTCACCCTGATAACAGGGGAGGGAAAGAGAGTAAAAATAGGAGGGTGTACAGACCCCCGCACTGGTGGAGGAACTGGAGGAGAGCCTGTGGCAGATGTTAGGAGACATTGTAGATTGGGCAGGGGAAGGGTGGTGGTGTTGGGTGATTTAAACATGCCAGGGATGGACTGGGGACTATGACATCCTAGGTGGTCAGGGAACAGAGGTTGCTGGATGTCTTCAGGACACATTCCTAACCCAGCAGGTGGGGCGCCGACCAGGAAGATATGGATACTGGACATGGTCCTGGCAGACAGTGACCAGACTGGGGCCTAGAGGTAAGGGACCCGTTGGCAGGGAGTGACCATGTTACAGTCTGGTTCTGCCTGGACCTAGGAGGGAGGAAGGCTGCACAAAGACGGAAGTAACTGACTTCAGGGGTGGATTTCAAGGGAATGGGTAGGATCCTTAAGGAGCATTTGGATGGGATAAGGCCGGACATGGACGCTGACAGTAGATGGGAAATCATCAGGAGGGGGGTGCAGGAGGCTACCAGGACCTGTGCAAGAGTGAGACGCTAATGCGGTAAGGTCCAAAACCCTGATGGTGGACCAGAGAGGTTCACAAGGTGGTGAGGGAAAGAAGGCTGCCTATAGCGCTTCAAGTGCTCAAGGAGAAAAAGGGATTGAGGGAATATGAGCTGATGGCTGAAGGGCCACCAGGGGTGGTGAGGGTGGCTAAGGCAAGGAAGGAGCAGAACCTGGCCAGGGAAATCAGGAGAGGGAACAAGGGATTCTTTAGATACATTGGAGAAAAAGAAGGTGAAGGGGCAGATTAGCAGGATTACAGAGGAGGGATGGGCACAAGACCAGGGGAGCAGGTCAAGTACTAAACCAGTCTTGTTTCATTGGGTGAACAAATTCTCTCAACCACCGCTAGAACAAATACCACCAGGGTACTCATCCGTGGATATCTTGAATCACTAAAAGCTGACCTGTGTAATCAGGACTGGTCAATGGTTTACACAACTAACAACACCCTCAACCAATTCACTCTTCAGTTCAACACTATATGTGATAGGCACCCCCATAAAAAGCGTAAAATCCAGGGTTTTATTTAACTCTGAAAATTGATTAGCGTTTTGCTCATAAAAGTGCTAAAACATTGTAAAATGCTTAGCACTTGCCTCATTGTGTTTAATAAACATAAAACTCTAGAAAACCTATATAAATACTTTCTGTACAGTTAGTATTGTCCCAGGAAAAACTGCTAATCAATTATTTAAAACCCTGAAATCAAAGGCTGCTGTAATCCCTGGTTTTCTCCGGACCTCCTTGAGCTTCTGAATGCCAAGGACCATCTATGGCACAGGTCTCTGTCCCTCTGTAACCAGGACGACATCCAGAGGTACAAAGTGGCTAGAAACAACTGCAAGAGGGCTATTCGTGCAGCTAAAAATCAATATTATAAGGAAGTGCTCTCTCGATCTTTAATGATGGCAGACAATTTTGACTAACCTTAAAGAAGTCACTTGGAGAAACTCTCAGATCTGCCCCTACCATGCTTAATATTGATACTGTACCCTCACTCAACCCCAAACTTATTGCTAACACTTTGATAATGCCTTCACGGACCTGATTGGTGTCCTGCCACCTGGCTACTTTCTCACCCCTCACAAGTGACTACTCTGGAAAGAGACTCAGCACCCTTCTCATCCTCCTTTCTACTTCAAAACCCTCTCAGCCCATGAAGCCAGGAATTACCTACTCAAGGTATTAGGGAAATCAAGATTTAGTGGTGACACCCTGGATCTTAAGTTTGTAGCCCTTCTGGCTGGATGAAATTTTGTCACCTCTAAATACAGGTTACTCACCTTTAACAGGAGTTCTAGGAATGGTATATGTTGTTCATCCACACTGTCTGGCAGGTATCCTTGCCGCTTTAAATCTTGCCGGAAGGTCTTCAAGCTGGCTCCTCCCACCCACCCGGTGGTAAAACCTCAGCTCTGCCCCATGACGCCAGATCTGGCCCGCTGGAAGCTCAGGTTGTAGGCCGAAGCCGGAGGTCGGAGGGTCGTAGGGATGAACAATACATACCATTCCTAGAACTCCTGTTACAGGTGAGTAACCTATATTTCTAGGGACATGGATATGTTGTTCATCCACACTGTCTGGCAGACTCCTAGCAGTTCTCCGGAGGAGGGAGGCAAGGCGCACACCCCCTACTTAGGGAATAAAGACTGAGAACCGAGGCCCCAAAACCAGCATCCCCGGCGTGACTCAAGGTCGATGTGGTAATGGGTGATGAAGGTGTGTGCTGACTTCCAGGTAGCAGCCCTGCAGATATCCTGATAGGGATGTCCCTGGAAGCAGCCACCGATGCAGAAGTATGACGGGTAGAATGAGCTCTTATCCCTCTGGGAGGCTCCATGCCCGCCAACTTATAGCGTGAAATCTATGCAGGAGGTGACCCACCTGCTTATCGTCCACTTGGCTGCAGGTCTGCCAGGTGCGGCTTCAGCGTAGGTGTGACAAACAGCTGGCTTAACCTCCCCGACTTCCAGCCATGCGCCCTTATAATAAGCGAGCGCCTTCTAGGGTCCAAAGTATGGAGCCTGTATTCGGCCTCCGAGATGTGATTGGGGTAGAACACCGCAGAGTCAACACCTGGTTAAGGTGAAACTCCGACACCACCTTCGAAGGAATTTTGGGTGGGGGCGCAGGGACAACCTTGTCCCTGTGGAAGACCAGGTAAGGAGACTCGATGCAGAGCGCCTGGAGTTCTCCCATCCTTCTGGCTGACGGATAGCCACCAAGAAGCGGTCTCCACGACAGGTGAGAGAGTTCACACCTGTGCACTGGTTCGAATGGCTTGCCCATGAGCTTTGCCAGTACCAGCAGTAAATCCCACGGAGGTGGAGGTTCGCATCGAGGGGAATGTGATCAAGGCTTTGAAAAGCGCCAGACCACCTTCTCCTGCGCCACCGACTGCCCCCGCCCGCGCCTCGTAAGCAGAGATGGCTGCTAGGTGCACCCTTAGGTCGCCGACCTAAGCCCTTGACGCAGAAAGGGACCATAAATAGTCCAAGATGCTTGCCAAGGAACAGGAGGAAGGGTCCAAGCCCTTGCTCTGACACCAAATGGAAAATCTCTTCCATTTGAAGGCATAGCATTTCCTGGTCGACTTTTACGGGATGCCTCAACTACATTGAGGACCTCGTCGGAAAGACCCAAGGCCTGGAACTCTAGCCGCCCAGGAACCAGGCCATCAGGTGCAGGGATTGAAGGTCCGGATAGAACACCTTCCCTGATTGACTGAGAGTAGGTCTGGGCGAGCTGGAAGCTGCCTCGGGAGCCTGGAGCTGAGGCTGAGGAGATCTGGTACCAGAACTGCGGGCCAGTCTGGGGCTATCAGGAATCACCTGTGCCTTGTCCCTCCTTGCTTTGAGAAGCACCTTGTGTATCAAGGGAAATGGGGAAGGCGAGAAGAGGCCCGGGTCCACGGCCCGAGAAGGCATCCCTGCAGCGAGCCCTGCTGAGGGGGGCGGCATGGAACAGCTCCCAGCTTGCTCTCCCTGGAGGCAACCAGGTCCACCTGAGGTGTGCCTTAATGGGAGAACAGATCTTGTACTACCTCCGCAGGGAGAGACCACTCGTGGGATGCAGTCCCTATCCGCTCAGGGCATCGGCCAGGGTGTTGGAGGCTCCTGCCACATGAATGGCTAGGAGATCCGCCTCCAAGCTGCGCACGCAGTGACCAAATGCGGAGAGCTTCCTTGCACAGAAGCATGGAGCGCGGCCCGCCCCTGGCGGTTTAGATAGTACATGGTCGTGGTATTGTCCGGCTGACCCTCGACCACTTGACCCCGGAGAAACGGAGCAAAGGCGGTGAGAGCTAGGCGGACCGCCAGAGCTCCAGCAGGCTGATGTGGCATCGACTCCTGGGGACCAGAGGCCGTGCGCCCGGTGTTCCCCAGATGGGCACCCCAACCCATCAGAGAGGCATCGGTCGATAGAGAGACCGCCGGCTCGGGCGGACAAACGGGATGCCCTCCTGCAGATGAACTGGAACGGTCCACCATCGGAGAGCGTTCCACATCCCCGGGTCACCGTCACTAGCTGGTCCAATGGATCACAGCGTTGTGACCACTGGCTGGCCAGTCCCACTGAAGGGGCGATGTGCCAGCGTGCCCAACGGACTACGCTGGTACAGGCCGCCATGAGACCCAGGAGGCGCAGGAAGTCCCGGCAGGCGCCACTGCCCAACCAGAAATGATTGGGCAAAGGAGGTAAGAACCTCGGCCCTGTCCGCCGGGAGCCATGCTCTGGCTCAAGAGAGTCGAGCTCTGCCCGATGAAAAGAATCACCTGCTTCGCTCGAGTTCCGACTTGGCCTCGTTGATGAGAAGGCCGATTAAGAGCAAACCTGGAGGGCCAGATATCTGGACCGCTCCACCTCCTGTCTGGAGGGGCTGCTATCAGTCAATCGTCCAGGTAAGGGTACGCCCGACCCCTTGGCGCCAGAGAGAAAGCTGTCACCACTGCTATGCATTTGGTGAAGACCCTGGAAGCTGGAGACAGGTCAAGGGCATGGCTCGGAACTCGAAAAGGATCCCTCTGCTCGAAAGCGAAGGAATCTCCAATGTGACAGATGGATAGGGACGTAAAGAATGCGTCCTGCAGGTCCAGAGAGCAGAACCACACGCCGTGTTCCAGGGATGGTATTATCTGAGCCAGAGTGACCATCCTGAAGGTTCGAGACCTTAGGAACTTGTTTAGGTCGTAGGTCGCAGAATGGGGCGCCAGCCCCCCTCGGGTCCGCTTCGGAACCAGGAAGTACCTGGACACACACCCCAGGTCTGAGGGAGGGTCCGCCACCCCTCCCTGATCACCTCCCTTGGAGAGGAGAGCGATGTCAGCTCGCCGAGCCGACAGTGAGGCTGCGGACCCAGAGGCCCCCGAGATGCAACGGCTCTGAAGGGCGGGCCTGCCTGAATTCCAGAGGCAGGCCTTTCCCACCACCTCTCAGCACCCACCTGTCCATGGTAATAACGGACCAGGCGGAAAGGAAGTGCCAGGAGCCGTCCCTCACGGGGAACCTGGGGTGAGGTGACGGGGTTGGGGGCGACATCCCCTAGCCCATCACTGGGCAGGCTTGGAGGAGGGACCGCCGAGGACCTCCTGGGCCTTTACCTCCTGCTTCTTGTTGAGGAGAGCCCCGGCTGGGTTTGGGATGCCAAGCCTCAAGCCTGCTGGCCCCGGACGCTGTTGGGCCGGACATGCTGGGCGAGAAGGACGCAAAGGGCTTAGGCTGTGGTTTGCGGCCTTTGTCCTTCTGAGCCGGAAGAGACCGAGTCCAAGTAGCACTGGACTTCTCGATCCTCTGCAGGTGACCTTCCCACCCCAGGGTCGAGAGGTGGGTCCCCAAGAAGGGACATCCGCCAACTTGTGCTGGGTATCCGGCGAAGGTGGATATCCCAGCCTGCCCGACGACAATGATAGCCACTGCGGCCGCCACAGACCTGGCACATGTCCGTCCAATGTCTAAAGCAGTCTGGAGCGCTGTTTGGCCATTGCCCTGCCCTGGTCCCGCACCTGCCTAACCGTGGTCTGCAGATCCGTGGGAAGATAAGGGACTACCTCATCCAGGAGCCCAACAGGGCATGAGAGAAATGTGCCATGAGGACCGGCCGAACTGGCCTGAAGGCCGAGGACACGCATAGACATAGAACACCAGCAATAGTCCAATTTCTTGGACTCCTAGACCGGAAAGTTTGTCCACATCCCTAGCGTTCCCGGCGCGAGCGTGTAACTAACCCCTCACGGAGGTGTTCCAAAAACGGACAAGGGAACAGTGAGGACCGCATACTTCCTAGCCATCTGGCCGACGCAGGGCAGGAAGCAGGGACTGCCAGGCTCAGGCGGGCCACTGTGGCCTCGGCCACCGGAAAACCTCAATGGGGAATCCCTAGGGTCCAGAATCTCGTGAGGGATGCAGAACCCGCTTAAGAAAAGGTTAGAGCTTCATCCGGTGGACTCGAGATGAGCTGAAGCAATCCTAGGAAGGACGAAGGGCTATCGTTCACTGACTGTCCCCTGAGGACTCCAAGTCCATTCGCTTGGAAAGGAGAATCGTCTTCGGACTCGGAAGAGTCCTCAAAAGACTACCTCGGGCCTGAGCACCCTCCACCTGCCGAGTCGATCGGGTGAGGGTGACAGACAGCCTATGGGGCCAGTCCCTGAGCCGACCAAGAATTTTTGGTCGGAGCCCCAACAACGACTGTGGAGCGGAGGTTCCACCGAATCGGTGGGGCAGCTGGTTTGGCGAACAACGGCCTGAGAACAGGCTCCTCCGGATAAAGCGAGGGGTTGTTTCGGCCGCTCTGGTGATAACCACTTAATGGCCGGGAAGGCGATGGCGCCGGCTTATTCCCGGTCAGAAAGAGCTGTTGCCATCGAGTTCCTCTATCTTCGACGCAACTTGGCGTCGAAGCCTCCGCTGTCCGAGGAAGGGACGGAGGCCGCCGCGCGCTGCACGCCGTGCCGAGACCGAGACCGCCTATGGCGGGCGGGATTGGCTGGACACGCAAAGTCGAGACCTCGGCTTTCCGAGGACAGTCGCGAGGAGGTGTCGTGGAGACGGCACTCCCCTCGGTTTGGAGGATTCAACGAAGGCTCCGGAACGGAGAGCACAGAACAAGTCAGGGGTCCTCAACTCCCACCGGGGGAACCGGGAGAGGGTTCCGGCCTCCTGCCGACAACCCGTCCAGCGGTTAGAAAAATCTCGACCCGGCGTCGGCGGAGTCTCGATCAACTGGCCTGGCCAGGGGACACCGTGAGACCAGTGGCGAAGCAGCGCGATGACCGAAGTCGACGGCTGACAACTCGGGAGAGGGATCTTTCCGCTCCCAAGAGCGTCAGCAGTGAGACTTACCCTTGTCTCTTTTTGGACAGAAAGCGGTCCAGCAGAAGATTGGTCCCTCACCTTTAGTAGAGAGGGTCAGACAAAGCTCCTTAAAGAAGCTGAATAAGAGGCACCGAGAGGCGGGACAAATGCCGCAGCCGAGGTAGAAGCGGCCAGCTGCCTCCTCTTCGAGGCGATCATTTGCTCGAGCTGATCCGCCGAGCCCGCGCGCTGCGGACACCGCTGACCGCCTCTTTGACTTCACCAGAGGAAATCACTCTGGACGCCCCAGTTGTAAACGGGCAGCACGGTCTTCGAGGACATAAGCGGAAAAGGAAGAGCACAGGTCGCAGGCCTGCGGGTGCGTGCTCCAGGCCCTAGACAGTGAGCCTGCGTGGAGTGCAGATCCATCCGAGACATCTTCTGCCCCCAGAGGCATCTCCGGAAACCGGAGTCGATTTGTCCATCGCGGCTGCTGGAGAGAAGACGAAGTCTTTTAGCAAAAACTTTTAAATTCGAAAATTCGAAGAATTAGAACCAGTCTTATCGCCAGAGCGTTAAGGAGGGAACCTGAGCTCCAAGCGTAAGGAAGATCTGGCGTCATGGGCTGGAGCGAGAGTTTTACCACCGGGTGGGTGGGAGGAGCCAGCTTGAAGACCTTCCGCAAGATTTAAAGCGGCAAGGCTACCTGCCAGACAGTGTGGATGAACAACATATCCCGTCCCTAGAACACATATTATTAGTGTCACTTACTACTCTCAATTCCCTCAGAAATGGAAATCTATCACTGTGACACCAGTTCATAAGTCTGGGGATCACACAATTTCTGTGAACTACAGGCCTATCTCTATCCTGTCCCACTCTTGAAGCTCTTGAGCATATAGTGGCTGACCAACTGGTTGAATACTGAGAAAATATCAGCTACAATGCCGCAACAATATGGGTTCAGAAATGGTCATAGTAGCTACTGCCCTTCTGGAGTTCACAGGCTTTATTCACTACTCCTTAGATCAAGGACACCTGGTCAGTGCTGCTTTCATTGATTTAACAAAACTTTCGACACAGTGAATCATGCCCTCCTGGTCGAACAGCTTACCACTACTGGCCTAGCTCATGACAGCATAGACTGGTTTGAAAGTTACCTGCACAATTGTACACAGCAGGTGAAGATTGGTAACACCCTCTCGGATAGCAGACTTGTCTTATCTGGAGCTCCTGAAGTGTCCATCTTGGGCCCTCTTTTATTTAGCATTTCCTCAACAACCTTCCTTACTCCTGTCAGGGTCACATCCTTTATATGCTGATGATGCTGTCCTGTTTACCAGTGATCCAGACCCTAAGGTTCTTGAATCCAGGTTACAGAGTAATTTGTGAGTCTAGAAAGATGGTTCCATAAGCACAAGTTAGTTATTAATTACAACAAGACTAAAACTATGCTGTTCTCCAGCTCCCAGAATAGGCACAGAACTTACCCTCTTTCTATCACCAAAGAAGAGGGCTCTCCTGAGTTAGTTCAGCTCTTTAAATATCTGGGATTACTACTGACAGTACGATGACCTATGCCTATCACATTGACAACATTGCTCAGGCTGTTAACACCCACATTGGCTACTTTATAGGCATAAGCAAAGTTTGGCCCCAGAGGCTCTTAACCTTGCCATTCAAAGCTCTCGTCTCAGCTTATTGATTACGGCTTACCAATCTATGGATCTGCTACTGAAACAGCTCTTCGCCACATCATAGTTGCACTCAGTAAAGCATGCCGCTCCTTACCGCTCAGCCAGTCTATCCCATACCTGTGACATGTACGCCAGGCTAACTGGCTCCAATTCAAAGGTAGACTCATGTACCAAACATGTTTACTATCCAAAAATAAGCTTAGGCAAATGGCCCCAGGACTGCAAAAGCTCATTACCCCCACTATCAACTGTCGTTGCACCAGAAGCTCTACTAGCCAGGTTTTAATATACCCGCTGTCGCACTTCTCTGGGACAAAGGTCCTTTGCTCACCGTGCTGTGGCTATGGATGAACTTGCTGCACTATGACATCACTTCAGCATCCACCTTGGGCTTCTTCAGGTTAAACTTAAGCAAACAGCTAGTTGCTGATGCCAGTTGGACTGCTTCAATAACCTTCCTTCTTGTGTCCAGCACTTATTCTAACCTTATGCTCTCCTGACCTTACACATAACTGTTCTCAGCATGTAAATAGCTGTTCTAAATTGCTAATTATTCTTCTTTCACATTTCCTCTTGCTCTTTTCCACTCTTTCCCCTCACCCCTCTATAGCTTTCCCCTATCAGCCCTCCCATTATATTTCTTGAGCTCCCTTGCTCACTTTAAAATGCTTTGTCCCATACCTTCTCACCTCTGACGAGGCCCCTGTGATGCCATCCTCACCTTCTTGAATATTAGATAGTAGGCTGAGTCTGTTCTCATTTTCCTGTAAAGGTCGTTTACAAGACTCCACCCTCTAATATGACCCGCTGAATTTCAGGTTGTAATCAGATATGCACCATGGCATACATTGTACAATGCCACATGTATTGGAACTTCTCTAGTTATACACTCTTGTAATGTCTTGCATAATTCCTTGTTTTGTTTGTTCTCAGTCTCATACTTTCCAATATGTTATTGTTCGCTGACATGGAACCTATGAAATGATCTTGTTCTCATAGGTGTTATCTGAAATTTCAATAAATAAACAAATAAATAAATGAGTACCTTGATTCAGTTTTACCAAGCATCATGGGAGGGGACAGTGAAACTGAGGAGGGGAGGGACCCTCACCGATCGTGGGGTTTGGGGAGAGGGGAGCCATCACCAGCAGGAGTGGGGAAGGCAAAATAGGGGCCAAGGAAGCAAAGGTGGAAATCACAATTGAGAGAGAGAGGAAGCCTCAGGTTCCTCAGGATGGAGAAAGCACCAGGGCTGGATAAGTACATCCCAGACTACTGAGGGAACTGGCGAATGTCCTGGCAAAACCCTTGCAGAGCTTTTGGCCATCTCTCTGAGGCGGGGTGGATGCCCCAGAATGGCAAGGTGGCACATATAGTGCCTATCCACAAGGAAGGATCAAGAGAGGTGGCAGGGAACTACAGGCCCATCAGCCTGACGTCGGTGGTGGGCAAGGTGATGGAGTATTGACAAGGAGGGATGGGGAACTAGAAAAGTTGGGGTGCCTGGGCAATAGACAGCATGGCTTCGTCCCGGGGAAATCATGTCAGACAAACCTTGTGGAGTTCTATGATTGGGTGACTAGTGCCTTGGACCTGGGTAGGCCGCTGGATGTCCTCTTTCTTGACTTCAGCAAGGCGTTTGACTCGGTTCCTCCAGGAGGCCTGTTGGATAAGCTGGGGAAACGGGGTGGGAAGACAGATGATCAGATGGATAGGGAACTGGCTCTCAGACCGGATCCAGAGGGTCGTGGCTGGGGGATAGTCTCATCTCCAAGGAGGGTCATTAGTGGGGTCCCTCAAGGATTGGTCCTTGGGCCCCTCCTGTTCAACGCCTATGTCTCTGACTTAAAGAAGGGTATCAGGAGTGAAATGAGTCTCTTTGCAGATGACTCAAAGCTGGGAGCGGTGATAGATGGGGAGGAGGGAGGGTGTCTATGGGGACCTTGAGGCTCTGGAAAGGTGGTTGAGAAAGTGGAAACTGAAGTGAAATGCAGGGGCACTGCACCTGGGTGTCAGAACCCGGGCCAAGTGTACACCCTAGGGGAATGCTACAAGTCTCGATGGATGAGAGGGACCTGGGGGTGGTGGTGGATGTCAAGATGAACAACTCGGAGACTTGTAGGAGAGTAGCGGCCAAGGCCAACAGGATGCTGGGATGCATCCTAGGGGGATCACTCCAGAAGGACGGAAGTGATACTCCTCTGTATAACTGCTTGGTGAGGCCACACCTCGAGTACTGAGTGCAGTTCTGAGGCCACACTTAAAGGGACACTGAACTCCTGGAAAGGGTCCAAAGGAGGAAACCAAAATGATCTGGGGCTTGGGGAAAAGGACCTATGGGGAGGCTCAAAAGCTAAATATGTACACACTGGAAGAGAGAGAAGGGACGGGAGACATGACAGAAGTCTTCAAGTACATGAAGGGGATAAATAGGGGAGGCTCAGTCAGGGTGCTCCAAAGGAAGGAGTGGGGGCAACTAGAGGGCATGGGTGGAAGCTGGAGGGGAGGAGACTCAGGGAAGAAAGGAGGAGGTGCTGCTTCACTGAGTGGGTGGTAGAACCATGGAATGCGCTGCCCAGAGGGCTGGGTGGAGGCAGACACTGTGGAGGGTTCAAGAGGGGTGGGACAGGTACAGGGAAGGGTTGTGGAAGCAAAGTCCAATGCAGAATACCCTGGACTGGAGAGGGAAGCCCAAGAGGGCAGGGGAGCAGCAAGGGCAGCTCTCATGGTGGGGGCTGACCAAATGAGCAGACACGAAAGACCCGCTAGGCCTATTCTGCTGGCATTTTAGTATGCTACGAGCCTGCTGAAATTTCATCGCAGGCTCATAATCATTGTTTTTTAACATTTTACACCAAATTTTCAAAATAGCCTTCTTATGACCCCACCTCATGAACAATGGTGGAGAAAATTTTCAACTCCTGCCCAAAAGGTGATTTCATGCAGCGACCGTGAAATCACCTTTTAGGGACAATTTATCTAACAATACTTGCATTGTTCATGAGGTGGGTCCCAGAAAAGTAGGTTTACAATTTGGGGCAAAATATTACAAAATAGCCAAGTTATGCCACTAAGTTGAAAACCCCAATGAAATACTTTGAAGCGAAAACCCCACTGAAATGCACTGAAGCACTTACGCCCAGATTCGCGGTTGGGCTTTGAAAGTGAAGATGTCTGCGGTCCAAGGAAGATTACAGGACGTGACCTTCGGTGGGTAAGTATGGGTGGGTTCTTGAGTGGAAGGGTCAGGTGGGGTATGGGTAACAGCGCAGCAGACAACGATGGACAGTTTTCTTTTTTCAGGTAAAAAATAAGACAAGGGACAGTTTCTTTATTTCAAGGATAGGACACTGGGGACTGGGCACCCCCAGTGTCACTAGGGACAGTATTGCAACAGCTGAGGACACTGAGAGTTGAGCTTCACAGTGTCACTGATTATGTTTCAGGAGGGTGCAACCAATGTCAATGGGCGTTTTCTTCTTTTCAAGTGAAAAAAATGGCAAGGATCAGTATAGAGGCCAGGGGATTGATATTCGGTGTCACTATTGTGTGTGTATGTTGGGGGGTGCTGACAGGAGGGTCGGTTTGGGACAATTAGGGCTGCAAGCAATAGACATCGATGGAAGTTTTCTTTGTTGTAGGCACACATTCGGGCTGACCAGGAGTCGCATCAGCTCATTTGCCAAGCAGCAGATCAAAGGGACACAAATTCTTTTGAAGTTGGTGCCATCCTGCCCAGCAAACCAGAAACTAAGTCATTGTCAAACTGGGTGCTGACTGGTCTGACACGGTCATGCCCTGCAACACTGCTACTCTGCATTGGGTGAACAGAGTCACACCCCTCAAAAGCACATTCAGCACTTCAATATGATAAACTTGTGTGCAGGCAAACACAAAATGTATAGCCCTTCTAGCAACAGGACCAAGCAATCAAACGCATTCTCACAGTGTGCATCCTCCAGCTGGAACACACTCCTCTCAAAGTAAATGCTGCACCCATTTCTTATGGTCCTTCTACAGCATCCTGATTAGGCACACCTCCTACAGTCTGATGACCTATCTCTATTTTCTGTTCCTAAATGCTCAAAACATAATTGCCAACAGGCCATTTTCCTTTTTGCTCCTCAATTTTGTAACACCTTTCCAATGTCTCTCAGACACTTCCAGGCTTATTTGTACTTTTATTTTTTTTTTTTTACTATTGCTTTTTCCTCACCCCAGTCGGCCCTCGTCCAACTGCCATCCCATTGCTCCACCTACTCTGGCCTCACCGCCTATAACTCCCATAGCTACCCCCTGGCGGGCAGTGGGGAGCCCCCACTCACCCACTGATACAAATCCAGTTCAGGGGCATTACCTCCAGAGATGGAGCACTTGCTGGACAGCCATCAAGCCACAATGAGCGCGCCAGGGTCTTTTTCCTGGGTTACTCCTCCATGCGAGAGCACAGCGGCAATGACACCTGGAGCGGGCTGCCACGCGCACCCTGCCAAGAATCTGCGCGCCCCACCCCACATGTCGCCAAGCCCCAGCCTCCGCTTAGGGGTCAGGTGGCACTGGCCGCTGATCACTCCCTCCCAGAGATGGAGAGACGTCGCTCAGACGCTCAATCCAGCTCCTCCTGCCGCCCCGCAGCCCGTGCTTCATTCCCCGAACGTGGATCAAAAGCGCTATGCGAGGTATGGAATCCAGCCTCAATCCTCAGTGCCACTGAGCAGGCTTATTTGCACTTTAAAAGGGAGTTATACAAAACAGAAATTTAAATATCTGTAAATTTTCTTTCTCCGACTGCTGGTCTCCGGGTTCATCACTTCTGGGAGGTCTTTCCTGGAATCATCGGAGAGGCAGGAGGTAGGCTGATCTTTGTAGGGAAGGAGGTACCTTCCGTCCACTTCCTCTGGACACCAGTACTTCTACAGCCTTTGTCTTCTGAGGAAACTCATAACTTGAAAAACAAGGTTAGTGTAACTTGGTGCCAGAGGCTGACTCAGCAATCTGGGTGGAGCCTAGAGACCAGCAGTTGGATAAAGAAAATTTATAGGTATTTAAATTTCTATTTCTCTCCCAAAGCTGGTCTCTGGGCTCATCGCTCTGGGATATACTAAAGCAGTACCTTCCGCGCCCCGGTGGGAATAAAGATCGTAAACCTCTAGGGGTCCACCACAGCCTGGAGGACCCCTACTAAATGACGCCTCCGCGAGGCGCTGACATCCAATTTGTAAAACTTTGCAAACATGTGGATGGATGACCATGTGGCTGCTCTACATAAATCCGCTGGGAAACTTCTCTGAAATCTGCCAAGACGTGTCCATTGCTCGAGTTGAGTGTGCTCAACCAGCCTGGCAAACAAATTCCAGCCTTCTGGCAGGCCAAGATTATGGTGGAATGAATCCATCTAGCAATGGAGTCCTTGACGCCTTCTTACCAAGTGCTGGGGTTGAGGTAAGGATGAACAGGTTGAAGTCTCATGGATCGGGTCCGATCGCTTGAGGTACAGTTTGAGGGCTCTCCAAGGGTCAAGTGCCTGAAATTCTCACTCTGTTATTCTTGGGATGAAGACAGAAAGAGGGAATGGTCAAGACTTGTTACAGTAGAAGTGAGACAACACTTTAGGTAAGAATGCTGGATCCATCTGCATGACTACAGAATCTGGATGAATAATCGTACAAGGTTCTTTGGAAGATAGTGCTCTTATCTCACTGATGTGTCTGGTTGAGGTGATGGCAATGAGAAAAACAGTCTTCATAGTGAGATGAAGCAGGATGTCTCCTTTAAGGGTTCAAGCGGTGGTTTGGTGAGAGCCTTGAGAACCAGGTTAAGCCTCCAGGGAGGTACCACGGCTTTATTGGCAGACGTTTCAAGATTGCTGCCCTCAGAAATCTTGAACATGTGGGTGCGTCCCCAAGGAGTAGCCAGAGTCCACTAATAGTAGCACCCCAAGACAGACACCTGGACTCGTGGGTGGCGGTTGGAGGCCTTTGTCGAAACCCTCCTGAAGGAACTGAAGTATGGTAGGAAGAGACACCGTATCATCCGTAAAGTGGAGTCTCACAACCAGAAGAGGAATTTTCCAAATCCTGTAACAGACCCTAGAGGAGGAGGCCATCTGGACTGAATCAGTGTTTCTACAATGGGCTGTGAGAAACCGAACTCTCTGGGGTTTCCGAGCTCAATCTCCACGCCGAGAGGGACAGGTTGTGTGGATTTGGATGCCGACTGGTCCCTGATGTAGAAGGTCTGGGCTCGCTTGAAACATTAGGGAGATTGAAGAGAGACATTTGACTAATCATGGAAACCACGGTCTGCAGGGCTAATGTGGGCAGACCAGAACCACCTCTGCTTGGTCTTGGGCAATCTTGTGCAGCACCCTTGATACCATCAGAATTGGCGGGAAGGCATACAGGAGATCAGACTGACCCAGTTGAGGAGAATCGTCCTGAACCATGGCTGAGTCATCCCTGCTGAGGGTGCAGAAGGCGTGGAACCTTGCAATTTTCTTGACGGGCGAAAAGATCTACCTGTGGGCTGCCCCACCAGCCTCCGTGGTGAGCTGGAAGGCACTGGTCTTGAGCTCCCATTCTCCCAGTAGAATGTCCTTTCGACTTAGCCAATCTTCTGTGATGTTTTCTTGGCCTGGAATGCATGCGCCCAGTAGACTTGCCAGGTTGGCTTCCGCCCACTGGAAGAGGAGAAGAGTCTCCTGCAGCATCCAGGATCTCTTGCGCCTCCCTGGCAGTTGATGAATGCCATTGTCTGGAATTTGATGATGAGGGCCCTCAGTCTCTGAATTTTGTTTCTGTGGGAAAACGTTGTTGTGGGCTGTGAAATTCACCCCCAGATGAGGGAGAGGCTGGGATGGATGAAGGGAACTCTTCAGCTGGTTGATCCACTGAATCCCAGGGAGGAGAGGCACTGTGTGACCTCTGTCACAGCCAAACTGTTTGATAATGCGTGGGGCTTTGATCAGAATGTCGCCAGGTAAGGAAAGAGCTGGATCCTTGCATGTGGAGGCGGGATCATGGTCACCAGGATTTTGGAGAAGACTCTGGGGGCTGTGGATAGCCAAAGGGCAGGGTCTTGAACTGATAGTGGTGACCTGCTACCTTGAATCTCAGAAATTGCCGATGAGCCTTCCTGATGGGAATGTGTAGATATGCATTCTGCAAATCTACTGAGGCTAAAAAGTCCCCTGATGGACTTCTCGGATGATGGAGGACAGGGTCTCCATCCTGAAGGTTCTGTGACTAACGAGCCATTTAGAAATTTGAGATCTAACACTGGTCGGTAGCCCCTGAACGCTTTTGGTACTATGAAGAATAGCGAGTACACCCTCTGTTTCCTTTCCAGCGTGGGGACTTGGTCTATCGGCTGACTGAATGAGATATGTAATGGCTTGCCAGGTCGCCACTCACTTTGCAGGATTGCCTGAGATTGGTGAGGGCACTACGTGGGGCAGAGGGGCCAAGAATCGAACTCTATGAAGTAACCCTTGCGGATTATATCAATACCCACTTGTCTGGTGGTGTGGACCCATTCCTCGAGAAAGTTGGAAAGCCTGCCCCGACACGAGGATGGGTCCGTGAGTCCCTCACTGTGATTTTCTGGGTTGCATTGACATCCCGATTGCTTCCTCTGCTGCCTCGGAAACCGCATTGGTTTTGCAAGTTGAACCAGGAGCGCCTGCCTGTGGTCACCTTGTTCTGCCCCTGAATAACCTTGGGTCCGAAATGCTGTCTTGAACCTGAATTCCAGGGCCTATTTCTTCCTCGGGCTTGTGGCATCGCACTTTCACCATTTCTCCGGATTCTTGACCGCCACCTTTGGCGCTGAGCTGAACAGAAGGCCTCCTTTGTAAGGGGCGTTGATCAAATGCATTTCGGAGGCATCCGCCTGCCAAGCCCAAAGCCATAATTTGCATCTGGCGGAGGTCTGGTAGAACATAGCCAGAGCTGCACATCGGACTGCCTCTTCTGATCACGTCAGCCAAGTATGCTGATGCTAGACCCATGAGCTGTAACTGCTGATTCTTGTCTGGCTCGTTCGCATGAGCTGGAATGCCAGATCAGTGGCCCAAGAGGGCACAGCTCTGGCGGAGTAGAGGTTCGCCACAGCTGCTTTAAGGAGGCTGCAGTGGACTGAAAGGCCTTCTTTAGTGAGGTGTCCACCTTCCTATCTCAGGTCTCTCAGGGATGCTCCGCCTTCTGCTGGGATGACCGTCCTTTTGTGAGGTTTGATATAAGAGGGTCTATCTTGGGGCAGTCGTGCCATTTCTCCGCAGGCTTCTTGTCAAACTTTAGGAGTTGGTTTAGGCAGCGGGGACCGGAAGGACTGTTCAGGGCCCTGCCATTCTTCCTTTAAGAGGTCCTCATAGCCGGAGGTATAGGGAAGGGTCACCGGCTTTGAGGCTGACACCAGTCGGAACGCCGGCTTCATTCGCTTGGGCTCCGGAGAAGTGGGAGCTGAGGTGGATCTTTTGGACACCCTTTTAATAAAAAGTCTAGATCTTCTAAATCAAAGTTTCTGGCTGGTGAGACCTCCACGTCAGAATCTGAGTTGGGAGCTCTCCTTCCTCCAAGGATGTATAGTCGGACCCTGAGGGGACCTGTCCCATTATGCTTCCCGTGGGCTGGGTCCCTGTGCGGGAAGAACTTCTGGATCTGGCCTGGGTCTCTTCTTCCTCTTGTGATGTTGTGGGGGGCCCTCGTCCAAGGATGGGGAAGGGGTGCTTTCACAGTGGCCTTCCCATGAGACCTGGATTCCCTCAGCTGCTGAAGGACATCAAACATGAGGGATTAATGGCAAACACCGATTCAGCTCGTCTATGAGCTCTGGAGCTAGAGCTCCAGTGAAGTGGAAGCTTCCTGTAGGGTTGGGGAGTGGCCGAGCCCCTGGTCTGCTCTTGAGTATCCATGCATTCTGAGGCAGAAGCCTGTCCCACTCGTCCCGAGACAGCGATGCTGCGCTGTGCGTTTTTACAATAGTGACCCTGCAAAGTGGCCAGCATGGGTGCTCTACATTTGTGGCATTTCCTGCCCGGGAGAGGCCTGTCCTTGAGTGGAAGCCATTACCCTGTGACTGTACTGAAAAGATGGGAAATGGAAGCGCCATGCACTGGAGCTTAAAGGGCACAATTAGCTGAATTAGTCTACTTCTGTCCTTTAAGAGCTTGCTGCCTAAAGATCCCTTCTGCCTCGCACTGCTGATAATGTTTCCTGCCCTGAATCAGCGGTGTAGAGCCCTTTATCGAGTGGGGCTTAAGTTCCCGCCGACCAGACTAGAGAGCTGCCTGTCTCTCGATGTTGCTGTGAGAAATGCTGCTCCACTACTAATTTGCAGCAGAACTGTGACGTCACCAAGCCTGAAGTGAAACAGCTCTGCCAGTGGCTGGCACAGCGATGGACAACTGAATCTGTGGCCATCAATGAAAACAGGGTTGAAATACCCCCCAGACGAGCTGACCGCACACTCTCAGCTTGTCGCTGTAGAAGCCTTGTCCAGGGTGTGATTCCGACTGGGAAGCGCGATCGCAGCACCGGGCTGAAGCGGACCTGTCGCCTGAAGCGCGGGAAAGGCAGAGGAGCGATGAGCACTGGGAACCCATCTGTCCAGCTTACGGGCTGAGACTGGGGTCCTGGGGTGGCGCGATCGGCGCTTTCAAAATAAAGAGAAACTGAACAGACTCACGAATCTCTCCTGTCTCCTGGGTTGTCACTTCTGTGACAGAGTCCTGCAAAGCTCCCGCCACCAAACAGGCAGGAAGTAAACTGTGTCCAGAGGAAGTGGGTGGGAAGGTACCTCCTTCCGCAAAGATCAGCCTACTTCCTGCCTGCCACGTGGTTCCAGGAAGGGCCTCCGAAGTGATGAGCCCGGAGATCAGCTTTGGAGAGAATACTCAAGTTCCATCAATAACTTGCTTAAAAGCAGCTGTACAATGAAACTGGGCAAAAATTTGACCATACCTTTTCACTACAGAAGACATGATACATATTCCCATTTTACATTTTTTCTTCCACCAGAATTTGAGTATTTAAATGTAACCCCTAGATGGCGCTATCCAGGGCTACTACCCCTGCCTGATTTGCCACTAACAGGTTGAGGGGCCTGGATCCAATGGCGGGTGCCTCCACCCAGAGGTCAGGGTTTGCAATAGTTAAACTAACTTGGTCACAGCCCTCTGGGACACTGCAACCCCTTTCTTCCACTAGTGGCCCACACAATATATCAGAATTACCTTTACAGTATACACTTACCCAGGTCTGGTTCGGCACTAGGACCTCCTGTGAAATGAGATACAGTGCAACAATCACAGTACAGTACTTTAACATAGACAAATACCTCAGGCAGTATAACTTTGCTGAAACAAGCAGCTCTGATTTATTTAGGGGATATAACAAGGACAGGGGAAATCAGGTTAATTAGCTTATCACTCTAATAATCTACCTATGGCTCTGTGCACAGGCCTATCCCTATCAGTTACTGTCCCTGGTACCCAAGCCCTAGTGGCTAGTCCAAACCGTGGCAGCTGGTAGGGCCCTTTCACACAGAGAAAGGAGAATTAAACAGTCAGCAGTACAGTAATTCCATTTGGATTTAATGTGGCAATTCAACAGGGAGCGACCCTGAATTAGTACTCACGACCTCCAAATAAGATAGGGTCCTTCAATGTCAGCAGGGCTCACTTGAGGTACACAAACCTCTTCACACATCCATATAAAAGAACGCACTATACCAGGCAGGCTGCATCTGTATCCCGATCGCAATTACTGCACAATACCCGAGAACACACAGCAGATTCAGTTCCTGACAGACCGGAGTGCAATTTTCAGCAATTCTTCCAGTCTTCTACAGGGTGAGCTCGTTCTTACTCTTCAGAGATCCTTTGATTCTTTTCACAGGGCACGATTCAGTCCTAACAAGCTGTTACACAAGCTGCAGACGAACTCTGGGCCTTACACGTTTTTGACTAAAACTGCACACTGAAAAGCACAGGGCTCCTTCCTTCTTCACTGCCAAAGCTCAACTGAAACTCCAACCGACAAAACGGCACTTCCTTTGAGTTCCTCCCAGTTCTTGACTGGATTGGCTGTCACTCACAATAGACTACTGCTGTTGGTCCAAAAGGCACTGAAGTCTAAACTACATCTCCCAGAGTCACTGCCCATACAATCCTCTGTGGCTGGCTCAGATTATGAGTCCAAGTTCTGATTCGTCCAAGGCACCATTTTAGAGCCAGCTTACACACGATTGGTCCAGTTCAGCAGTTCAAAACCAGAATGGGGAACTAGGCAGACACTGTTCTGACTGCAAAAGAAATCAGGTTAGACAAACTGTAATTTCATTATTACTGTAAATGATTTCTGGCAAACAGTTACATCTTTCAGATAGGTTCCCTTGTACTCTAGTGACTGCAAAATGAAGTGAACTGGCAGCAGCTTGAGTACTCAATCAAAGAAACACACAGTCCCCATACAAACTAATTATGTCTGCAAGCAGACAGCTCTTAAAGAGACAGTACCAGAGGTTCTAAAACACTCACTGATAAATGGCTTAAATGCCAAACACCATTCAGGCTTGGAGCATTCAGGCAAGCTCCTAGAAGTCTTTTAGGAACCCCATTTGCAGGAGGTTACACCCTTCCTGGCCTGGGAAAGCTTGACGTCGCGTCAAGCAAGTACCCCATAAGTTTCAACTGCAACCATATACATTTGCATTAGGCTCACATGTAATCATCAGTCAATATATCATTTTACCAAGAACACATTTCTGAAACATTGCAGTACGTCACTCTTTACAGTATTACATACACATTGTACCATAACTCAAGTTATTACCTCTTGTACATGAAACCTGAAGAGAGGGGGCGTTCCTATCAGTTACCTTGGGGCTGGATGGGGCAAGGGCACCATACTGTAGAGGGCAACACAAGTAACTTGAGTTAGCACTGATGCTCAGTTTGGGCAATGAGCTCGGGGACACATACACTCCTTTATGGACAACATTGAAGGCAAGTCCACAGGCCTCCCAAGTGAATCATAACTGAGGTGCACCACAGGCTTTACAGCTCACCAGTCTTCTAGGGGAACTGTTATAGTCTCTGCACTCTGAGCCTCATTTTCAGCATTGTCCTCACTTGTCAGGGAGTCTCCATGGGGTAGAGAGGCTAGAACTTGGGGCACTTTCAGCTCCAGGAGTTACAGTTTCTGAGTCCACAACATTTGGCTCAATGGAGAGCTTTCAGACACTGGCAGTGGACTGTCAGGGCACTCAAAATACTCTTCTTGTCGGGTGTATCACCAGTCTGCCCCAATCTATCATTTCTCCCCTGAAAGCTCAAACAGTTCAACCATGCACAATATTCCATTTCATCTGATCTGATGCTTTGCACTTCACTTTCTGGGAGCATGTGCTCCAGGGATGAAGCTGGGGGCTTAGACAGTCAGAAGGCCCAGCTTCATCTCCAGTATTGACTAGGGATTGCCCCGAAACAATTGACTCAGTTGTAAGAAGGATAGTACTCAAAGTCACTCTCACTTTCTTCCGATATGGACTGACAGTCATGCTCAACTGGGACTTGTGGAGGGAACACTTTAACTTTGCTTCTGTAGGTGCAGACTTTCTTGATCTTTTCTTAGCAGCAGCTCTAGTCACTGGTCCAGAGGGCATCTTCTAGGGCTCAGACTCAATTAAGATTTGTCCAATGGGCAGTAAATGGTTTCTATGCATTGTTTTTACATCTTTGAATTATTCTCAGGCCTTACTTTGTACACTGGCAGATCATCTAGTTTGCCCACTACAATGTGAGGAGATGGTGCCATCTGTCAGCAATCTTGTGCTTGCCATGCAGTCCCAGATTTCTTAGCAATACCCGATCTCCCTCCTGGAGTTCTGTGCTTTCACCTTTTATCATACCTTTCTTTGTTGGCCAGATTTCTTTTGGCAGCCATGGTTTGAGCCAGTTAGTGCGCATGAGTTAGCTGGGCCTTTAACTTTTGCACATACTGTAAATAGTTGTCAGCTTGAACCCCATCAGGAGAGACCCCAAAACACACATCTACTGGTAGTCGAGCTTCTCTTCCAAACATCAGGCGTAGGGGGAGAATCCAGTGGCATCACTTTTGGTGCAGTTATAAGCATGTACCAGGGTGCTAATTTGTTGGCTCCATCTAGGCTTGTCCTTTGGGTGCAGGGTGCCTAGCATATCTAGCAAAATGCTCGGTTGAAACGTTCAGGCTGTGGGTCCCCTGGGGGTGGTAAGGAGTGGTTCTGGACTTTCGACTCCCACAGAGAAAGCATCTCTTTGATCAGACGACTCTCAAAGTCTCTCCCTTGATCAGAATGGATTCTTTGTGGAGCCCCATAGTGAACAAAAAGTTTTACAAGTACTTTGGCCACAGTGGATGCTTTCTGGTCTTTGGTGGGGAAAGCTTGGGCATATCTCGTGAAATGGTCAGTGACCACCAGCACATTACTGATATTTCTTTGATCTGACTCCAAACTCAGAAAATCAATACAGACCAGCTCCATGGGTGCACTGGTGGTGATGTTAACAAGGGGGCAGCCCTCTGGGGCAAAGCTTTCTCTGTAAGCAGCGACTACAAGTTGAATGTGTTGCTCCACATCAGCCCCCATCTTAGGCCAATAGAATCTGGATCTCACCAAGTCAAGTGTTCTGTCTATACCAAGGTGACCCATGGTTGTGCAAGGACCTCAGTACTGAGTCTCAAAGGCAGTGGGCAGCACTAGTTGTTGTTTGTCTACTTGTCCCCTCTGTCTACTGTTTCTCTGTATAACAGTTTATTGATCAGTTTCAACTTAGGACCTTCTTTGTATAACAGTGCAGTTCTCAAATCAGTGGAGCGTAATTTGGACACATCTTTTCCTGCATAGAGGGCTTCTAAAGCTGCTTTGATCATGGGATCGAGATTGAGCCGCGTAATACTGTCATTGTCCAGCTGAGGCAGTGCACCAATGTCTATTGCAGAAAAGTGGCAATAAGCAGCAGGTATGCAATTCTCAGAGGCTCCCAAGCAATCCACCATGCAGTCCACTGCGTCCGTGGACATTTGTTCCTCCCTGTCAAACTTCCGCAGAGTGCCCGAATGTCAGGTTCTGCCAATCGGACCCAATCATTCTGGGGAACAGGCCTCCGGAGAGAGCATCAGCATCTATGTGGTTCAGACCTGCTCGGTATTCAGCATAGTCATATGTAGATAATGCAGAAAGCCACCTATGGCCAGTGGCATCCAACTTAGCTGAGGTCTGCACATAGGTCAAAGGATTATTGTCAGTTTTACTAGTATTTTAGCCCCATACAAGTACTCATGGAATTGGTCAACAATAGCCCACTTCAAAGCTAGGAACTCTAACTTATGTACAGGATAGTTCTTTTCGGATGGGGTCAGGCTTCTACTGGCAAAGGCCACTGGTCTCAGGCCATTCTCGTCTCTTGGTACAACACAGCCCCCAACCCTTGCAAGCTAGCATCAGTGTGCAGGACGTAAGGTTTTCTTGGATCGGCATAGGCCAGCACTGGAGCATGGGTAAGTTGATATATGATCTCATGAAAAGCAGTCTCACAATCAGGAGTCCAGCGGGCCCCAAATACTTCACTCGGATGAAAATACATTCTTTCAGTCTTGAGGACGCTGACTTTTGGTATTTTTTGTGGGTTGGGGATACCCTTGAGTAAGGTTAGTAAAGGCGGATCACTCTTGAATAGTCCTTGATGAGCTCCGATAATAACCACAGAATCCCAGGAATCTTGCAGTTCTTTTAGATTTTTGGGCTGTGGCCAGGTGGTCAAGGCCTCAACTTTACTTGGGTCGGTCTCTATTCCTCGGTGGATACTATGTGTCCCACATACTTTACTGATGTTTGAAAGAATTGACACTTATCAATGGACAGTTTAAGGCCAAAGTCCTCAGTCGGTCCAATACCTTAAATAATCTGCTCTCATGTTCCTCCAGTGAACTGCCAAACACAATAACATCATCTAGGTATACCAGGCACTCTAGTAAGTTCACATCCCCACTGCACGCCCATCAATCGTTGAAAGTGGCTGGGGCACCTGAAACCAGGGGGCATCCCTCATGAATTCATAGAAGCCAAGCGGACAGATAGGCCGTTTTCTCACGGTCCTCTGGGGCCATCGGGATCTGTAGTACCCACTGCGGAGATCCAGCACAGAGAACCACTTGCTCCCTGCTTAGGCAGTCCAAGCATCCTGAATGGGGCATTGTGTACTGATCAGGATAGTCCGCCGGTTTAGTGCGATAATCACACACACATCCTTACTGTTCCATTCTTTTTCCTCACTACCACAATGGGGAAGCATAAGGGCTTCTGGATTCTTGTATTACACCAGCAGCTAACATCTCTTGCAGATGCCGTCTCACATCATCTATATCAGCAGGTGCCAGGCGTCCGAGACCTCTCACGAAATGGTCTTCGGCTATGCAGCCGGATATTGTGCTCAGCTCCTTGCACGCATCCTACATCCTATTCTTTAAAGAAAACACCTGGTCTCTGGGCAAGCTTCTCACTGATCCTCACTTTCCATTCAGCTGGCAGCGGAGTCGCGAAATCAAACAAGTCTGTATGCTACTTCTGTCATTCTTCCTTGAACTCTTGCTGCTGGGTAGCACTGCAGTGTCTGCACAATGCACATTAGCCAGGATGCAACCTCTGTTTACTCGAATGTCTCTTTCAGACACATTATGAACTTGGACCATTACCTTCTGGCATAAGCATGGGCTCTAGCGGGCAAAATACTAGGCTTGACCAGCAGTCCTCTGGCAATTTTCCATCGCCTGGTGCATCCAACATTAATATTTTATTCTTAACATCCTTTCTGATACGGACCTCTCCTGTAAGGTACACTGGGCATTTGGCGCAGGATCAGAGACTCAGGATCCTTCTTCCATACAATTCCGACCGTTCCTCTGGTTCTGTTTTTCAGCATCTCTCGTGCCTCATAGGCCTTCTTAATTAAAGCCGGAACTCTTAAAGCTCTACTAGTCTTTGACCCTGTTTTCATAACACAACCGTGCCAGCCTTCCCGAACATATGAGCATTTGTTCCAATCAACAAAGGACACCATCATACAGTCCAGTGGGGACACACTAAGGCTAGGGTCTCTACTTGTTCGGCCACTCCAGCCACGGTGGGGGAAGAGACAGCCAAATTCGGATATACCCGGAATAGGGTAGGCCTTCTCACTTAACCCCCATACATGCAGCCCTTCTAATGGTTGTAAGGTACGCCTGACAAATGCTTCTGATACCAATCCTGGAACATAATTGTCACTTGGGAGCCACTGTCTAATACAGCTCTTGTAGACACTCCATTCACCTTTACAGTGGTTCCATGGAGGGACCCACTATTCTGGACCAGTCTGGAGAGGCGGTAGTGGGGCCTGGGCAACTGACCTTGCCACAAAGGACGTGGAATTAGCATTTTTGGTGCCCTCACTGGGATCATGTCGTGCACCTCTTAACCACTGATTTCTTCTCCAAAGCTCTCCTTGTAGCCTATATGCAACTTTGTCAGTGTCTTTTGGGACTGGCATTCCCTTTCATGTGCCCATCTTTCCCACAATTATAGCAAAACATACTTTCTGGAGTTTGAGCTGGCCGAGGCGCCACACTGGGAGCCAGGGCGGGGTATTACTAACTGGAACCTGGGTGCCATCTCTGTCTGCGGCGTGATAAGCATTTGGAGACATCTCGTCAGTTTCTCCACTTCCATGGTCAAGGAATTGAGTTTGGAGCTGTTATCACAGGAGATACATGGGTAGGTACCCCAACCCCATAGCAGATGCAGTGGATTAGGTCAGGGTCCCGTACTTGCAGGCGTGGCCTCTCATAAAGGGACTGTTTTGAATTCCCGGATCTCTCTCAACAGTTCGCCCCATTGTGGCATATCTTTCCTTGTCAGAGCACTCATTTACTGTCAACCTCTGCCCCTGAACTTCACTTGATGGGTCACCCTCAGTCACTCAGGTCGTAGCCACAGCTGTTGGAGGTACCTCCAGGTCGCCTTTTCTCAACTCCTAGAATTTCTCTCATTAACTCATCATAGGAGGTGGGGTTCGAGTCGATTTGCCAGGCGTAACTGAAGCAACAGCAGTTCTGAGAAGGGGCAGACTTAGGATTCTGTCCAGTCTGGTTCGGTCCAGTTCAATCGCTGGCAAACTACCCTTCTGAGGCATTCTTGCAACAATTTTTCCACCGAGACATACACAGACAACAACTCCCTTGGTACTGTTGTGCATTTCTTACTCTCACCATGGGTCCTCATCAGAATCTGGGCTCCATACACATTCTCAAGGCCTCAAGATGGGCCTGTGCAGTCGCTTCAGGGTTACTGAGGCCATTTGCTTAGCGGATGGTAGCCAGAGGCCAGGACTCCGAGACTCTCACTAACCCTCTTCGCTTTCCCCTTCCCGAGCACTGCCATTCTAGCACTTGGGGCAACATAGTTCATCCAGGTCTCCCAGTCATCCTCCTTGGGGTGGGAGGTGCCAGAGAAGATCCTCAACCTTGGTAAGAGTCTGTGACTAATGGCAGGTACAGAAATAGGAGTCTGCATTGGTTCAGCCACCATCGGGCACTGGAGCAGGAGAGGGTGTTGGGGGAGGAACACCCCAGGTGGCAAGAATAGTTTCTTCAAGTCCTCCACAGTTTTCCCTCCCAGCAACCATTCAGCAAATTTCTCCTCAAAGGTTTCAGATAGTGGTGGGGGCTGATTCCCCCGGTCTTTACTGTCCTTAGTTATCACTCTCCAAGCAGTGAGGGCTCCTCTGGGGTAATGGTCTGTGGCACTTTGGAGCTATCTATGGGATCCTTAAACTCTACTAGGGCCAGGAAAGTGTGGGTGAGCAGATTAGCATGCCGACCCACCACAGGGTTTTGTAAACCTTCCACCTTGAAAGTACCCCTGCACAGTGTCCGTGATTGATACCCAGGGGATGTCCAGGATAAGCATAGCATTTGGGGGTCGATCTCCTCCCAGTACACCACTCCACCAGCCGTGCACAGCCACTTCTGTCGGGTACCCATTTTTTCTTAACAGTGGTTAGTAATATGGCCACTAGAGGACACACAATCCCAGCGGTGAGCCTCCAAGATGTAACCCTAGATGGCGCTATCCCAGGGGCTGCTACCCCTGCCTGATTTACCACTAACAGGTTGAGGGGCCTGGATCCAATGGCTGGTGCCTCCACCCAGAGGTCAGGTTGCAATAGTTAAACTAACTTGGTCACAGCCCTCTGGGACACTGCAACCCCTTTCTTCCCACTAGTGGCCCACACAATATATCAGAATTACCTTTACAGTATACACTTACCCCCAGGTCTGGTTCCGCACTAGGACCTCCTGTGAAATGAGATACAGTGCAACAATCACAGTACAGTACTTTAACATAGACAAATACCTCAGGCAGTATAACTTTGCTGAAACAAGCAGCTCTGATTTATTTAGGGGATATAACAAGGACAGGGAAATCAGGTTAATTAGCTTATCACTCTAATAATCTACCTATGGCTCTGTGCAGGCCTATCCCTATCAGTTACTGTCCCTGGGTACCCAAGCCCTAGTGGCTAGTCAAACCGTGGCAGCTGGTAGGGGCCCTTTCACACAGAGAAAGGAGAATTAAACAGTCAGCAGTACAGTAATTCCATTTGGATTTAATGTGGCAATTCAACAGGGCGACCCTGAATTAGTACTCACGACCTCCAAATAAGATAGGGTCCTTCAATGTCAGCAGGGCTCACTTGAGGTACACAAACCTCTTCACACATCCATATAAGAACGCACTATACCAGGCAGGCTGCATCTGTATCCCGATGTAATGCACAATGCAGGAGGAGACACACAGCAGATTCAGTTCCTGACAGACCGAGTGCAATTTTCAGCAATTCTTCCAGTCTTCTACAGGGTGAGCCTCGCTTCTACTCTTCAGAGATCCTTTGATTCTTTTCACAGGGCCAGTTCAGTCCTAACAAGCTGTTACACAAGCTGCAGACGGAACTCTGGGCCTTACACGTTTTTGACTAAAACTGCACACTGAAAAGCACAGGGCTCCTTCCTTCTTCACTGCCAAAGCTCAACTGAAACTCCAACCGACAAAACGGGCACTTCCTTTGAGTTCCTCCAGTTCTTGACTGGATTGGCTGTCACTCACAATAGACTGCTGCTGTTGGTCCAAAAGGCACTGAAGTCTAAACTACATCTCCCAGAGTCACTGCCCATACAATCCTCTTGTGGCTGGCTCAGATTATGAGTCCAAGTTCTGATTCGTCAAGGCACCATTTTAGAGCTAGCTACCCCACACTGATTGGTCCAGTTCAGCAGTTCAAAACCAGAATGGGAACTAGGCAGACACTGTTCTGACTGCAAAAGAAATCAGGTTAGACAAACTGTAATTTCATTATTACTGTAAATGATTTCTGGCAAACAGTTACATCTTTCAGATAGGTTCCTTTGCACTCCTAGTGACTGCAAAAATGAAGTGAACTGGCAGCAGCTTGAGTGGTACTCAATCAAGAAACACACAGTCCCCCATACAAACTAATTATGTCTGCAAGCAGACAGCTCTTAAAGAGACAGTACCAGAGGTTCTAAAACACTCACTGATAAATGGCTTAAATGCCAAACACCATTCAGGCTTGGAGCATTCAAGCAAGCTCCTGAAGTCTTTTGGGAACCCCCATTTGCAGGGGGTTACATAAAAGAAAGAAAAGATAGCCAACACACTGGCTTAGAAACAGCATTAGACCTGGCTACGATTAGGCTTGAGAACAATTGGAAAAAAAAAAAAACATCTTACAGTGAGCAGCAAAGGAGGTACCTAGAAACTAGATGCAGCTACTTTTATTAACTGTAGCTGAAGACAGACTTTGGAAAAACATTTTTCATGGCACTGCTGCTTTAATTTTCCTTTACTAAGTTATGTATACTTGGGTTCTAGGATGGAATGGCTGTCCATTCCTGTCCATCCCTCAGTCAGTTTATATAACATTTACACTTCTCTCCTTGCATCCATTTATCAAGTTCCTTTCAACACATCACTGCTGTTGCAACTTGCTCATCTCTCTGGCAGGTAAAGCTAGATATTCACTACCCTTTGAGTGAAAATAGTGTTCCTCAAGTTCATTTTAATAATGTGATTGCTTTTAGCTGTTTGTTGTGTCTTCTTAATGTATAATGCTCGTCCCATTTCATATTTGTTCCATTCATTAATTATCTTTATGTATACTGTAAAGTAATAGCGGGTCACCCTTTTCCAGCGTCACTCTAGTGTGTGAAAGCCCAGCTTTTTAGTCTATCATAATCGCTCTTTTTTGTCCTCAAGTCCCCTTATCATCCTAGTGGCTTTGTGCTGTATCCTCAAGGCATAAAATATGTGTCCGATAGCAATTTGCTACCAAAAACATGCTATTTGCTGATTAGCACCGCCTTGATTAGAAGCTGCTAATCAATGAATTTGTCACATTTCAGTAAAATGTGTGCATTGCGTAATTTTTTCCCCACAGTTGTATAAACATACGAAATTTGCCAGCAGATAAAGGCCTAGAGGTCTATCAAGTCTGTTCGAATGTGCAGCTAGCACCCTTTATCTGCAGCTGCCTCCTTTCCACCCTTCCCTCTCATTAACCCTCCCTTGTCCTGTCCCATCCCTTTTGAAGCAGTCCACTGTTCTACTGGATACCACTTCTGCAGGTAATGCATTCCACCCAGCCACCACCCTCTCTGTAAAAAGTGTCTCCTCATCTCCTTCCTGAACCTTCCTCCTCCAGTCTCATATCATGGCCCCTGGTGTCCCTCCCTCCCTACTCTGAACAACCCCTCTGTACCTGCCTTGTTTATTCCTTTCATGTATTTAAGGTTTCGGCCATGTCCCCCTGTCCCTCCTCTCCTCCAGTGAGTACATGTTCAACCCCTTAACCTCCTCTGGTATGATAAGTCCCCAGCCCTTGATCATCTTTTGTGGCCCCTGCGCTTGCACCCCTCCAGTAACTTAGTGTCCCTCTTCAGATACGGGCACCAGTACTGCACGCAGTACTCCAGGTGCGGTCTAACTAATGACCACACAGTGGCAGAATCACCTCCTCCTCCTCGAAGATATACCCTTGCAGTACAACCCAGCATTTTGTTGGCCTTTGCAGCTGCCTTCCTACATTGTGCCAAGTTGTTCATTGACCCTGAAATGAGCACCCCAGATCCTTCTCCTCCTCTGTCTGAGCTAGCTGCACTCCCCCAGCTGGTAACTCCTCCTTGGGTTCTTCATACCAAAATGCAGCACCTTGCACTTTTGGCATTAAACCCCAGTTGCCAGGTGTCTGACCAGGTTTCAAGCTTTGCCAGATCATCCTGCAACCCCTGCTGTCCCCTAGGTCATCCACCACCGCCTCCTACCTTGGTATCATCAGCAAACAGACTGATCTTACTCTTGATGTCCCATGATATGCCTGCAATGAATATCCCAAACAACACTGGTCCCAACACCGAGCCCTGTGGAACACCGCTCGTCACTACCCTTGGGTGAGAGAGCTCCCACCCACCACCACCCTCTGTTGCCTTCCCTGAAGTCAGTTTCCTACCCATCTCTTCAGCTTTGCACCCGCCCCTGTGCCTACTAACTTACTTCCCAGCCTTCCATGCGGCACGAAATCAATGCCTTACTGAAGTCCAGATACAGGACATTCACTGCATGGCCCTGTCCAGTTGCCTAGTTACCCAGTCATAGAACTCCACCAGGTTGGTTTAGCAGGATCTGCCCCATATGAAGCCATGCTGCTGTCCCTGTAGTCCTTGACCTCTAGGAGGGCCACCAGCCTCCCTTCAGGATAGTCTCCATTAGCTTACCCACGATGATGTGAGGCTCACTGGTCTGTAGTTTCCCAGTTCATGCTTGGGGCCACTCTTGTGGAGGGGCACACATGAGCCATCCTCCAGTCCTGAGGTACACACCCGAATGTAGTGAGGCATTAAATAGGTCTGCCAAGGTCCTGCAAGGACCTCTGCCAGCTCCTTCAGTACCCTGGGTGGATGCTATCTGGCCTGGCACCTTGTCCACCTCAGTGCCTTCAAACCCTCCCAACTCTGCCTCCATGATTTCCCATCTGTCACCCCCCGTTCTGCCATTTCTCCCCCTTGGGTGTCACCCCCTCTTCTCTTTAGTAAATACTGAGCAGAAGTACTCATTTAGTGCTTCTGCCTTATCACACCCTGCTTCCCACCCAACCCCTCTCTTCCTAATCCTTACTATGTGGTCCTTACAGCTCCTTTTCTCCTGATGTACGAAGCAAGTCCTTCCCCTTCTAATGCCTTGTGCCAGCCTGAGTTCCGTAGATGCTTTAGCTCCTCAGTACTGCCCTTGTCACCTCCTTCGATTCTGTCAAGTACTCCTCCTGTCCTCCCCTCCCTGTTTTCTTGTACTTCCTAAAGGAGCTCTTTTCCTCTACCTTTCCATGACCTCCTTGCTCAACCAGCCCGGTCTTAGCCCCAGCCTTCTTGCTCTGGGCCTTGCAGCAGGTTTTGCTTGCCTCCACTATCCCCAGCTTTATGAGCTCCCACCTCTGGTTAGTGTTCATACTAGATTGAATTCTGGCCAGGTACCCTTTTACCACTTCCCCATCCTCCCAAAGTCGGCCCTCCTGAAGTCCAGCACTCTTGTGCCTGATTCTACTCCTTCCTTGCCCATATCCAATGTGAGCCATACTGAGTGGTGGTCACTCCCTGACAGCGGTTCCTCCACTGTAAGTTCTCTCACAAAGTCCCCATCTGCCAGCACAAGGTCAAGAGTATTTCCTAACCTGGTTGGTTCACTGACCATTTGCAGCAGGAAACTGTCCTGGAAGGCATCCAGCAGTACCTGCTCCCTTCTGTTCCTGGTGGTTGCAAAGTACAGAATTATGGTAATTTGTTTTGTCATTTTACCTTTCTCTGCAATTACAGTTTTCTGGACTGTATCTTATAGACAAAAATAACTACTAGTGAATCTGCTGCTCAAACATTACTTGTTACTAATCCAAATGTTATTGATTAGAAAGCCTGCTCATCAAGTTTCCAAGACTAATTTATGCCTTGCCTATGCTATGCTGTGATAATACAACATATGTGTGAGGATAAACAGTAAGATAAGAACCTAATAGTTTAGGTACCGTGCAAGATAATATTATCTTGCACAGTCCACACGTCATCCTGTTATCTTTGTTGCTGCTGTACATCAGTGATATCAGAATTCCCTACCCAGCTGAAACTATCAATTTAACTGGCTCAAAAGTGAAAGTGTATCTATCTGAACTGTGCTGCTCTGTTAACTGCAAACAGCTGCAGCTCTCACACTCAACATTTCTGTTTAACACAAAATCAGCAACACATTACAGCATAGTATTCGCTCAGCAAAATAAATGTTACAATGTTACTGACCTGACTGGGACATACACAATGTTTCTTAATCAGTTCCAATCTTTGTCCCACAGATTCAGACCTCTAACATCAGCGATCACCAGCTTACAGATTTGACATCTTAGCCTCGGTGATCTCCAACACTACAAATTTCACAAAGATCACAAGCAGCTGAGGTTTCATTCAGTCACAAGCAGGAGGATTTAAACCTCAGTGACCTGCAAGCAGCGGGTATTTCTCCCACACCTGAGTTTGAGCTCCTCCCCAGCTGCACGCCTGCTTTACCTCACTCCGTCCCACCCAACTTCCTGCCATACTCCTTCCTGCCCATACGCCTGACTGCCTTGTCCTCCTCCTGTTTTGTTCAACCACTTTCACAAAAATAAGACAAGCCTTTTGGAACTACAAATGGTAGGAGAAGCCTAAAAGCAGTCCAAACCAATCTAAAGTAGAAATGAAAAACGTTGCGCACAGTGTATCAGCATCATTTCAGGTCCGCACACTGTTTCTCTTCCTCTCCATTTCTGCTAAAACACAGTAATAGCAAAATAAAACAAAGAAAAAGCTAAAGAAAGTGAATGTCTCCAAAGACTACCCTTACTGTGTGTCTGTTTAGTTTAACAGAAGCAACTCTGGCGACATCTAAAGGCAGAGATTAAAATGCAGCCTATTGTACCTATTGCAGCTAACTACTACTTTGTTCAACGGAACAGTGGCATTTGGTTCTCACACATAGAAACACAGAATTTGATGGCAGATAAGGACCACTTGGCCCACCTAGTCTATGCCCATTTTCCTACCTCACAGATAAGCTGCAGAGCCTAGTTAACCAACAGCTTACTTCCTCCTACCCCCCCTAGGACTGCCTTATGTCTGTCCCATGCACTCTTGAATTCCCCACTGTTCTTGACTCCACGACCTCCTCAGGAGGTTGTTCCATGCATCCACAATCCTCTGTGAAAAATACTTCCTCACATTACCTCTGAGCTGTCCCCTCGCCTTCAAATTCAGTTCCTTGTTCTGCACATCTCTTTCTCTGAAAGATGCTACCCTCTTGGACTTTGTTGATTTCCTTGAGGTACTTGAAAGTTTGTATCATGTCCCTCTCTCCATTCTTTCCTCAAGGATATACATATTAAGCTCCTTTAGTCTTTCTTAGATTACTTGCACTGTTGTAACCCTTGGTGGTGCTATCCTATGGGCTACTGCCCTGCCTGCGTGATAGGCGACAGGTTGAGTGGCCTGAGCTCTTTGAATGGGTGCCTCCAGCTGGAGGAATGGTTCTGGGGTAGTGTAACTGCTATTGGTATAGCCCTCTGGGATGCTATAACCCCAAAACCCCTCTAGTGGCCTGAGCAGATAACCATTCACATATACCCTGTAACATCAATAGGGAACTCTCACTCGGTGTACTTACCACCAGGGCTGGATCAGCTGCAAAGGCCCTGGACACCCCCTGTAAAATGAGATTAGCAGTGACAGTTCAACAGCAATGCAATATCCTCTCCACAAAGGTACACTGTAGTCAGGTTAGATGCAGAAAGAACAAAATCTGATTTGGGGGAGTTGCACAGGGGTGGGGCCGTAAATCTAGCAGTTGATTAATTAGATCGGATTTATTCAGGTTTAGCATGCATGCACTAAGAGCCCCTTTGTCACAGTCACAAACTCTGGGTACCCAGTTGGAACAGGCTAGCCTGAAGCATTGGCGGGTAGGCCGGCGTTGCAGCTGTTGTTGGGGCCTTAGGAAGGAAAACAATCACATGCACTTTAACCCAGAACTTGTAATCCGAGCCGGATGGCTCAGTCCATTTAACAACTCAAACAAATAATTAGATGACACACAATAATTGCAGCTTTGTTGCAGGGACCTAACCTGTTTGTACTCACACTACCCAGACCAAGTGATGATCCAACAAAATAAGACCTGTTGCAGATGGCTTGATGAAGCAGGAGGTGAATTCCTCGTGATCCTCATCAAAATGATGGTCTTCAGGCTGCAGGAGTAACTTAACACTGGCGAAAACATGCAAACCAAACATTTCAATTAATTGGCTGTGCAAACACCTTGCAAACTTAAGCACATTTATATTTAAAACTCTGTCTGCTTCTGGTCCTTCCAGCTAGCTTGAAGGCTGATCCTGAGATTTCTTCAGCTTAGATGCTGCTCGAATCCCTGCTGCTGTAGCCCCAAACGTGGGCCACTGGACACTTAGAACTGCGAACAACGACCAGAAAAGTCTAGGCCCGGCAGACTTAACCCCTGACAGCTGGCAAGCTCCCCAGAGGCACACACCCTAAGCTATTGGTCTGTCTCCAAATCTGACCAAATTGAGATGTTACCCCTTTATATGGGGCTTTTTTTTTTTATTTAATCTGTGAGTAGATGCTCGTTTGTTTCCACGTCTGTATAGAAGAAAGCGAACAGGTACATAGTATTACATACAAGGCACTACATTACAAGCAAGTACAAAATTGCATTGGTACAAAACAATACATCACAAGCTAGGTAGACACTAAATTGGTGTGGATTACAAAACTGGGATAGCATTTAGCTTAAGGTATAACATTTAGACATTGCTATGGCACTGGTGAGAAGGTGCCTGCATCAGAGACCTAAGCCTACTTGTGGGGGCAGAAACAGAGTGGAGAACAGGCATAGCTGCAGCATAGTGGTATGCGCCTGCGTGAGGGTTTAAGAACCGATTTAAGGAAGGTTGGAGACAGTGGGGCTAGGACAACAGAAGACAGGGGGGCATGAGGGTGGGGACAGAGTGGAATGGGTGCCCAGTGGGGGGACAATGAAGTGCTGTAAAGGTAGGTGCCCCTAGGATTAGGTGGAACACTAAGTGCTACTGCTTTATGGTGGTCCAAATGTAGGAAAGTTGTTTTGGGGCTAAGTTCCAACGATCCCATTGGCTGCCAAAGCTGTCTTAAAACAGTCAACAGATGTTAACTGGCTTGCATTTTGGTGCCTAGATTTTGTCCCAGTAAAAAAACATACATCTCTGGCCTTGTCCCAAGATTCCCTTTGTTTAATCCTAGCTTCCGATTAGTGGATAGGCACAAAATGGTGGCTACATATAGTCCCTGTTGCAGTCTAATTCACTATCCCCAAGTATAAAGTTCTGGTGCAGCCAGGAATTTACCTTTTACTTGATAATGTCCCATTTAGTTAGCCCCAACAGTCTTCTCCCTAACAAGTCCACTCTTTAATAAATAAAGAGCTTCATTAGAGTCATTGCTCCCGTAACACACTGCCCCTAGGAACACTGCAATGCTCATGAATATTTATGAGGGCATTCAGGCTGTGACATTGCCCCTTAACCTTTCTCTTCTGGTGCCCCACAGAGCAGCACTTACAGTGACTGCTGTTTATTTAATAAAAATATTCTGTCCTGCTTTTGTGTCCCCAGTGGCACGGGAACCTGAAGGACACACACAATTTCTTTCTGACACTTAATGGCGGTCTGCTTATGCAATGCACCTCCTCAAGATATGCAGTGGTGGCTCTGCAACATACCGACAGCTTTCGCAGAGGATTTTCCGAGCCCTGCAGAGCTCACCAGCACAAGTTAGTATGTGGTAAATTCACAGTGACTATATCACCCTCTTTGTGTCACCAAATATTTTGGTAACTATTGCTTTGTATTCTGTTTCTATGTACAAATATCTGACATGGCATACTAATACTGCTTATGTTACCTGACCTCTCTAGCTCAGCCATATGCTTATTGTAACTATTGCATTCAATATTATGTAACAACTAGATTGGGAAGAAGTATATCATAGTGGTTAAATGCCTGGAGCTACAAACCTGGAGAACTGGCTTTGAATCCACAGCCACCACTTGCATAATGTGTGATCATGAGCAAATCACTTAACTGCCTTGTGCTCCCAGGATGCACTTGGAAAAAGCTTTGGCTTAGTCGTCTTTCCTAGCCAAAAATTGTAAAGTAAAAAATTAAAATAAAATGGTACCTTTTCTACTCATAAGGAGTTTTGATTGTATTCTCCCAAGTCATCCATGTAAATAGGCAGTGCACTGGCTACTGCACCACGTGGTGAACAAACACTAAATAAATAAAGATACCTCATCACTACCCTTATGCTTTATAATTATCTCAACATGCCCTGTACCTACAGAAGTAATGTGTCTACATTTTAATTCCTCTTTGCTGTATAATTTATCTTGCTTCATTTAATTTATTGTGTAACTTTGTAAACCTGTACCATACTGCTGCTGTTGTTCATGCCCCCGGGACCCTCTTGCAACCGAGGCGCTGAACCTCAAGGAGGCTAACCTGGTGTGGAAAACTTTAAACAGATAAATGGCAGGCTGGTTCTGGAGTTGACCTTGTCCCTAGGGCAGGAAAGCTAACCATGTCCATAGGAATGCAGACATGGAAATGGGGACGTTGTCTCCGAGTGCCTGGAGTTTCACTTTCATCCTATCCCAGGACAGACGTTGAAGGAGCACAGCAAGATCACTGGTCATCTGCACTAGAAATTCTGACAAGTCAGGAATCCACCAGGATAAAAATGTACCCCACCCCCAAAACCAACCAATCTAGAGGTCTACTAAACAAACTTCAAACACCTGAAACAAATAAATCACATTTTATAGTTGACATTATCTTTACTGTTTTCAGACATATATTTTTGGTGCTGGTTTTACAAACCCTGTATTTCCTGTAAAAATAAAAAGGATTTTGGGGGCGTTATCTTGCAACGCAGGATGATAAATACTGCCCCTTCTGTGTTCTTTCTCATCCCATTTCTGAGTCCTTACACTTTTTATTTTCTCTGCACTTTTCTTTCATTTTCTTGCCATCTCAATTCCTTTACTGCTCTTCTTCTCTGTACTTTCCTCAAACGCTGTTTCTGTAACAATGATGCAGACTGGGGCTATGCTTTTAACATAAGTGAGTAGAAGCATTGTGGTGTTTCAAAAGCATTGTTGCACCACACCATGCATAGATGTTTTGGGAGAAACACAGAACCCATAAATCATTCTTATCTTTTCTGAATTTCTTTGTTTAATCAGGTTGATGTGTAGGCACAGCACAGGCCTATTTTAGCTGTGCCTGGAGTCCGGTTATTTGTTCCTAGTTATATTTTCCAGTCTCTAGTACTCTGCGTGTCAATCTAGTGCCGGCCACAAAAACAACATCATCCATATAACATTATACAATACGTTAGCAATAACCCATGACAGATTATGGGGCAATAGGCATTTATCCACGCCTGGGTGCATTGTGAGGCACGAGGCGCGATGGGAATTACCTCATAGTCTTTCGAGGCATGGATTAAATGCCTTTGTAACATGGCACAAATACCAGGACTCGAGGAAGAAAGATGATTGGTGGAAGGCAGTCAGCTGGTAGAAGAACCACACGGCATTATGAGGCGATAATGCCGTGTTGAGCTATGTGAAGCGCTTACAAGAGTCGAGCAATGTATGAAGTAGGTGCAGTTTGACCAATAGGTATGCAAGTAAACAGAACAGGAAACGGTACCGAGAGCCCTAAGAAAGGTAGTGGAGGAGTGAGTTGCCCGGGTCTGCAAGTGACAAGTAGCGCAGGTAGCAAACAATGGGAAAGTCAGGGCTTTCTTAGGAAGCTAGCGACTGAATAGCACACATGTAGCAGAGTGGTTTAAGACAACCCTGGGAAGTAGAGGATTAAGACAGAACCATGAAACAGACTAACAGTTTTCTTAGTGGGAGAGCGTCGGCTGTGCAATGTGGAAGTAGGGCGAGAAGCAATGAAGGGGAAGAGTGCTGGTCACCACGGACCCACAGTAGATAGTTGAGGAACTGCCCAGAATGAAAAACATGACTGGGAACCACAAGTCAGTAATGGACAGCGAAGTGGCATTCGTCCTACAAAGCACCACCTAGTGGTCGGAACAATGAGCAAAGCTGTAGCCAAAGGTGCTGTGTTAGGTAGTCGTGGAAGAGTGAAGTATTCCTCAGGCGGTGTGCAGCAAATGTGTTGACCCTAAAGTCTGCTGCTTGTCACTCAGTAAGGACCCAATTCACAGAGTAATAGTCACAAGACAATGGCAAGCACAGAGACCAACAGTAGCAAACAAATGAGGTGAAAAAAGACATCAGAAAGCGGTGTGCAGTTATCAAAGCACCACCTATTGGTCAAAACAGTCAGTGGCGCGTGTAGAGTCACCTCACAACTTCTCTCAATGCTAGGCCATATAAAACTATGCACCTAGTAAATGTTCCCCAGAAGCCATCACGGTAGGAATCACACGCAGAAACAGAGACACAGCAGTAGAAGAGGCCATCAGAAGAACAAAGTTTTGAAGTATAATCACTAATTTTTCTGTCTGTTCTCATTATAGCACACTTAACATCTGCAAAAGTGGTACACACTATCGTACTCGATGTGGCCACCAAAACATAAACAGCGCATGCCTCCGTGAGACACAGACTTACAAAGTAACTGACGTGAACCATAAATCTGTCAGTGATAGAAGTCCAGCTGCTCATGTCTGTTTGATATGCAGTAAAACATAATCTAATTAATACTTGGATTGCACTTGTCAATGTTACAAATGCATTAATCACTACTGAATTGGCATCTAATGGGAGTTAATGCATGGTTGGTCGCTGTACGCCTTGGCCTCTGGCCTCGTGCCACAACGGTCCCAACCATGCATTAACTCCCCATTAGATGCCACCTTCAGCGATGATTAATGCTTACATAACCCCATACCCTGAGTGGGTTATTGATCTTATAACATGGGTTATGTGTAAAAACCCAACAAAATTACAGAAAGGTGTTTTTCCCCACTTTCAATAGGAAAAGTGTATCCTGCAGAGTAGAAAATAGTCCACATAAATGTATATGTCATATGTTTCATGAACATACAAATGCCAGAAATAGTGCTGAAATGTATTCTGACATTTGTGGTCCGTAAAATAAGCTGTTTTTCTCCCAGTTTCAATGGAAACAAAGTAACTGTATGCTGTTTTGAGCCGTCACTCTTGGTCTCTCTCTCACTGGGTGTGGTGGGTTTCTATCTCTCTGTGTGGCGTCTCGCAATGATGCACCTCTCTAACATATGGGATGCGATCGGCACCCACCGAGGGGGAGTATCTCTTGCTCTGACAAACTGTTTCACCACACTGGCTCCTCTCTCTCTCGCCACCTACACTGTATTGACTGCATGGCTCATAAGTCAACAGACAGAGAGAGGGGAGACTGCAGGCTTTAGTGATTCAAATGTCTCTGTGTCTAACTCACTACACTGGACCAGAGACAGGACAAAATCCTTACAATGATTGCATGGCTCAAAAGTGAAGAGAGAGAGAGACAGACAGAGATGGCATGAATTCTGAATTATATGTGCAGGTCACTGTCTCGCTGTCAGTGTCTCTTTCTCTCTCCCTTTCGCTGTTAGAGGAGGTGCGGGGCTCGCGATATGCAGCTGTTGGGTATGTAGTACACACACGCTGCTCCCAATGTCAAAGCTGCACTTGTATTACATATCCTGATCTGACTGTCAGTCTCTAACTCTCTATGAGCAATTATGTACGTGGTGGAATGTTCGAGTTTCATTGCCCATTTTTACCCTACCTTTACATCTCTCTCTCGCTCGTATATTTTTAATGGTTGCCTTTCACTGCTGAATTTTCCTACACATAGCAAGTGCTGCTCTGCCCATGGATGTTGCTTGACGGACATCTCATACCAACTGTAAATTAAATAGCTAATTTAACCAGGTGATGCTGTTTGGCTAATTAGCTTTCCCGAAGAGAAGGAAATATTAACTGCAAAGCTTTTAAATTTTTTTCTCTGCAAATGAAAATAAAAAAAAAAGGGTTCCAGACCACCAACCAACACCAGGTGACTTATGATCTAGTCTGAAAACAGAAAGGACTTCTCATTTGAATTAAGGCAGTCAGGAAGTAGTGTGCACAGCAGTTAGCTAGTTTGGGTGCCAGAACAGGGGCTGCCTACCCCACCACACAACATGGACATCCTTGGTACTTGAGCTTAGTACAAGTGCCTAGCAACCTTGTCTTCCTCATTTGAATTAACCAGGCAAGATTTACTGTGGAAACTCTTTATTATCACACAGAGACTAATGATGTATTTTGTTTATTTTTAATATTAAGTTTCATAATTTTAATTATTTTATTCATTTTCTCAGAGTAGTGTTATTTCAGAAAGCATGTGAGCTACATTAATTAGTGGTATGTACTATATTCTTTTACTTTTCTATGTCCTATCAGGGTGATGTGCCTTACAGTTTAGTAACCTTGTCTGTCACCCAAGTTTGATACCCTACATACTGCTGTACCTGTCATGTAATGTAAGCTTATAATGATAAACTTCAATAAGCGTATTATATATAAAAAAAAAAAATTTACACCAAGTACATAAAAGCATAAACAACCAGGGCAAGAAACTCCCTTGCCCAACCATAAAAGTAGGAGGTTTGCTGCTCAAGATGGTGCACATAGATATAATTCAAACATATATAATATATGGATGAGCCGTGAGTCCCATGGAAAAGCCCACCATTTATTTCCTTTATATTACACCCATTGAAGTCCTTACACCATGGCCATTAATTAAAGTCATATACCACAGCCGTCCATGGTATATGACTTTAATTAATAGCCTAACAAAAGACTTTGCCTCAGCAGATCCGTCTTTATATCCTGCATTATTTAAAAAAAAAAAAACTGTGGCAGTTATCCAAGTGTAGGGAGCATGAAAGAACCCTGCACTGTGTGAACAACAGTGGGTTTTAAGTGTCGGGGTGGGGGCAGTCAAGTGAACACTACCAGGCTCAAATTAGCAACAGAATGTGTGTGGCGCTAGTGTACTTACCCATGCCGCCATGTAACTGCAGCCAGTTCTGAGTAGAAATGGACACACCTTTCCTGGCTACCACACTGCACTCCCAACCACTGCACTGACCCAAACCACACTCCAGACATACACACCGACACGAGCTACACTCCTGATTGTCAACTGCTATGCTGACCCAAACTGCACTCCCAACCTATCACTGACTTGAGCTGCACTCTTGACCGCCACGCCAACACAAACTACACGCCATTCTATCCTCAATAGCACAGATTAAGGACAGACCACCTTAACCACATCTCCTTAAATAGAAGGACCCTGCACTATGGAAAAGCAGGAGGACAAAATCCATCAAGGCACACTCATAAACAATCCCAAAAGCAAGTTAAAATAAAGACTAAAACCATCCTAATGTAGTATATAAAACAAATACTAGGAAAGTATCATATAAGAGGATATAATGCCATCTCTGGGGCTAATTAGCTCAATAAACCTTTCAGGCTTGAAAGTTATTGGCTAATTACTATTATTAGTAATAATAATTATAATTCTGTCCCTCAGCCAGTTTTCCACCCATCTGGATTAGCACAGAGGACTATTGAAGCCAGTATTCAAGTAACAAGAGCCTTGTTACTTGAATACTGGGTTAAATTTATACCAAAAGTCTGGTTAAAATAGTGAAAATAGCATTTAAAATTATGCTCCATAAACTTGCATGGAGCACATCCTGTGCTAGTCCTATAATGACATCACAAAGGAGGAAACAGGGGACAGATCGGCAAGTCAGGAATTGGAAGGGAGCGAGAGGCTAGCCCTCTCGAGAGATCTGATCCCTTTCCTTCCTTACGGTGCAGAATCATATCAGTTTAAAACTGGTTTGAAGGAACTCCCATTCAGGAAAGGCCTCCTATTTGCTAAAACTTAAGACTGAGAATAGCAAGGAAAGGTGCTCTTTAAGCTACTTTGATAAAAGCGAAAGTCACTGCTCAACTAATAGGGTCCATATTGGTTGAGGCGATTGGCTAATTTCATCAAAAAGCAACTAAAGTTCTGTAAATGTTCTGAAAATGAGCCAAAAGACTTCAATAGGGCACCCCACTCTCCCTGGTTAAGCGTCACAAAGCGTGGGAGGCGCATGGGCTGAGCAGGCAGATAGGTAAGTGGAAAGGGATCAGATGGCTGGCAGTTCAGCCAGAGCTGTGATCTCTTCCCAAACTTATAGGAATGCATTACAATTTATAATTTTAACACAGAGGGGCTATCGCCACCCCAGGGTAGAGGCTGTGAAGCCCAAAACTTTTTAAAACATCACACCTTTACTTTAAATTATATTTTCTCATTTAAAAGAAAAACTTTCCATAAAGGGCTGGGGTATAAATAATAAGGGACTGAGGACTAGAATGAGATCATCAAAGACCTGTGAGAGAGCCAGAGATCCCGGCAGGACTACAGGAATATCTCTCTAAAGCACAAAAGTGGTAAATTAGGTGACATTTGAAGGCACATCTCCAGAGGGCAGTGAACTTACTAAACAGCCTGCCACCTAAGACAGTAGATACAGAGACAGTGCAGTCCATTAAAATAAGCTTGGACTAATTTCTGCATACCAAGGGAATCACGGGTTCCATGAGTAGCAGGGTAGGTAGAGAATCTCTATAAATTAGTACATGTTGGCACAGCATACTTGTTGGTCCCTGTGGAGGTGGAAGACCTCATGGACATAGAAACCCTCCCCCAATCTTACACTGCAATGTTATTATGTTACTATATTTGTGGATCTGAAAGATTCGAGAAAGTGCAATGAAGAAAAAAGCACAATGACACAACTCTGTTGTAAGTCTGAACATTTTTTTTCTTTTTAACCAAAACACAGTTTATATTGCTAGGGCATGCTACCAGTAAAACTAGAACAATCTACATTTAAATTCCTATACATCTTTAAACAAAGGGCTCTTGCTAGAATGAATTCACATCAGTAGAATTCTAGGGTGACACTGAGCAACACTGCCCAGTATTATTAATCACCTCTGGGTGGGATTATACACTTGGTCACTAGATGGCAGCCTACTACAACAAATCAGATGGCAGTATGGTCTTTTGCTAACAATACTGATCTAGTAAGAGTTGAATTAAACACGCTAAAAGTAATGCAGCATTTTACAAGCGAGGAAAAACTGAACAAAAATTACAACCATGCCTTTTGGATGCAGTACTCCTCCACATTACTGTGCTTTAAATTCATGTTATTTGAGTGGGGCTGGCAGTGAAGCCTAGAGGTTAGAGTAAATGAGTTGCGAATGAGCTTGGTACATCCAGCAGGCCTGGATTTGGTAAGGATTAGCGCTTGGGGGCTGGGGCACAGTGCCTCCAACCACCCTGGCTTGATTAATTCTCAAGTTAACCCACACTCTGGAGTAGGTTAAATTCACTTGTAACATGGCTAAGAAAAAGGGTTCAGCACTGCAGCAAGACTGCGCGAGTTTTGACTACATACCTGCAATGCTTTTTCTTAGCCATGTTACTAAGAAGAGTCAGGAAAATGGGGCGATGTCACAAACTGCAGCTGCTAGTAAAGAGAAATGTGACACACTGTTGTAAAAAATAAGCTGGTTAACTACAGGATACATATAAGCCAGGCATCTTCAAGACAGAGCGTGACCATTAGCCAGGCAACACTGAAGGGGAACCAGTACATGCAGAGAGGCACAAGAAATAACTGATCACTGACTGACGGAACACGAGGAGAAGACAAGGGTGAAAGGTCAGAAAGCAAGACTACAGAAAGCCAGGTACCGACTGTACTAGCCCTCCACAGGCAGACAAACATGGCGTTACTTCACACTCTCACTTATTTGCCAAACAAATCTGAACTCTATGACATTTTAGATGGTGTTTAGTATTACCTGATGCAGCTCAGATTCCACTTGCCACACAGTTGTCCTCCCCTGAAAACCTGATCGAGTAGCATCGCCACTTCAAAATGCTAATGCTGCAAGATTTCTACTGTGTGAAAATGGTAGTAAACAGCAAGGTGAAGAGGTTATTTATTTATATAGAACGCTCCCACCTCACTCGCTCCTTCAGGACTCTGTTGGAACAGAGCTGATGGGCTGTGCCAATTTCTCCAGGATTTTGAATCAATCACCCATCTCTTCACGTGCCATTTACTATCATTTTCACAAGTAGAAATCTTGCATCATTAGCATTTTGAAGTGGCGCTTGCTACCCGATAGGTTTTCTGGGGAGAAACTGTGTGGCAAGTGGGAATCTGAGCTGCATCAGTAACACTAAACACCATCCGAAATTTCATAGAGCTCAGATTTGTTAGGCCAAGTAAGTGAGGTGTGAACCTTGTTTTTGTTCAAGCGACGCTCGAGTAAGAACCATGGATTAACGGGGAATTAATCCATGGTCAGCTGCCGGGTAGCACCAATCAGGCGCAACCCTTTACTTAGCCATGTTACAATAAATTCCCATAACCTCTACTTGCATACTGTGCGACTCTGAGCAAGTTACTTAACCTCCCCACTGCTTCTGGGTCACCCCTGAAAACAGGCATTGTGCCTAATGGGCGCTCCAGTTATCAAACAATTGAAATGAAAAATATTTTCCCAAATAAAATCGTCACTCTCAGATGTGACAGAATAACATTAAACATAAATATGTACATTACCTTGGCTTGTCATCCAATGTTTACTCTTAGAAACCCATCATTTAGCAAAGGGTTAAATCCTGCAGTGTCACTTGTCTGCTGGGTTGTGGACACTCAATAGGCAAGAAAGCAAGGAATTTTTAAATCACCTTTCATACAAACGGCATCTATTCCAAAGCACTTTACAGTCCAGGAGAGGGAGCTGAGAGAACTTTACTGCCATTTTCAGCACACAGGGAGATTCAATGAGCAAAGAGACTGGAGAGATTACAGGAGGTTAAGCGACTTGCTCAGGGTCACTCAATGAGTAAGCAGTGACTGTGGAATTCATAAACAAGTCTCCCATGTTCACAGTTCTGTGCTATAACAGCAGGCCACACTACCTTCCCAGCAAATCCACAGTTTCTACTTGAACCAGTTTTCTTTAATCCTGGTTTGTTTCATATTCCTGCTACTGTAACTATCCTCCTGGCTCCATCTACAAAAGAAAGACATATTTCCTTATGATTTCTTCATTACCACGAACATCAAGAAAAGGTCTCGGTTCTGGCTGCTGTCTGAACATCCTTACTGCAAACATGTAACCCCACATACCTCAGCTGGTATAGCCACACAACTGTAATACACCTTCCCTGCTCATTGCTGCATTTGGCAGCTGGCACAACTAGTTTGCTTTTTCTGTTTTGACTCAATATAGTAGAAAGCATAAAAATCTTATATTTGTAGCAACTGCTGTAAGTCAAAACAGAAATATTTACAGAACAGGCATGCCTAATGGCTCTTTGCAAATACCACTCTTTCTTATTTTATTTATTGCCTTTGACCCCACATGAAGTGACATTTGATGCATTCTGGGGTCCTGCTTCTACTCCAGTTCAGGGACTTCATGAAGAAACCAAGCAACATGCCCACACCTATATGGTGTGTCAATATCAAGCTACATGCCCCACCTACACAGTGAGATGATATCCAAGAGACATGTCCACACCTACCTAAACAGCGAGTCAATATCTGAAACATCTCACACCTATACAGTGAGTCGATATCTAAGCGGCGTGCCCAAACCTACAATGGGAGTCAATATCTAAGGACATGACCATACCCACACAGCAAGCCGATATCTAAGTGACATGCCCACACCTACACAGCGAGCCGATATCTAAGTGACATGCCCCACACCTATACAGTGAGTCGATATCTAAGCTGGAATTCAAAACAGGATCTATGGGGATGCCCTGATGGCCCAACTGTCACACGTTCTCTTATCGTGCAGATGAACCAGGTTCGTGTCTGTCAGACTTGTCCCATGAAATTCAGTTTTATCATTAGTGTCACAGTTCGCCAGACACTGGCTTTTATCGCTGAGAACCTGTTTTCAACCTTGGACATTAGTGGAGTAGAACTGGTGGTTTCAGTGGCGCTTCCAGTGTACAGTAATCGCACACAAACACTACCACACACTGGGAAAACAGTTTTTCCTGAGAGAGAAAAGAGAGAGGCCCTAGGCAGAAAGAAAACAGAGAATGACTGACCCTCTGACCAGCAGAGTGACCTTCGCTTCCTCCAGTCTGCACCTCAGGTAAATTCTGGGGTGCATTAGCCAAGTGAGGTGGGACAGCCAGCATGTCACAAAACACAACAACATCCAACTGTACTCACACTTTAGATCGACTTGTCACTGTCTTTAACCTAAAATAGTGAACCTTGGTTGGGCATACTTGCTAGTCCTGTACTCTAATTGGATTATTTTCAGAGTTTGCTGTTTGAATGGAGCTTCCTTGCCGTTTATCTGTTGCCGTTTCATAAAAGCGAGATATTGCACCTCACAGGGCTTCTCAGGTGGAAAACATCTGAAATTCATAAATGCAACCACAACACACACAGTCTGTGGATCCATCATTTTTCATCGGCATTAAAAAGCATTACAGCAGAAGGCCTAACTCCAATATACCGATGTGGCATACATGTCTATATTTTAGTACAAAAGTAAGTTCCAATCATGTCCCTTTATTCATCTGCAGAGGTATTAGCCAAACCGCAGAACTTTATTATAGCCTGGAATGCTGTTCTGTGTATCTATCAGGTTTGCAAGGTGTCACCTCTGAAACAGAATTCTGCTCCTTCAAGGGGTGCATACAGTGGCGTGAACAGGACATGAGCTTCAGCCATGTGTCACATCAAATAATTTCAAACACAGTCATAACTCACAAGGGGACCTTTGCTCTTTTGAGCATAAGAGGAGCTTATTCTGGATGAATGAAGGAAGGAAGGAGGAGAGTAGAATTAAGGAGGCTGCTTGTTGGAGTATGTGTATAAAAACAGAGTTGAAGGATGGTGGCCCTGAGTTGTCTGGTCATCTTCTTGGGGGTTGATACAGATAGAAAGGAATATATCTTATGTACTTACAAGATATCCTTTTCAACTCCCCTTTCCTTAATGACTCCTTCTTCACTCCTTCAGTCTGGCTTCAGGAAATTCCACTCCACTACCACCTCCCTCCATAGGATCACCAACTCCATCCTTTCTGACATGGACTAGGGGCTGGTCATCTCTGTTGACCTGGCCAAAGTCTTTGACACTGTTGCCCACCTCATCCACCTGGGCAAGCTAAAAGCGGCTGGGCTCTCCTCCTCCTCCTCTGTTGAATGGTTTCACTCATACATTGAAGGCAGGACCCAAGTTATCTGTATTAGTGACGCCATTTCCCTCCTCTCCCAATCTGCGCTGGTGTCCCCAAAGATCCATCCTTGGCCCCAATTTTCTAAATGACCTCCACCTCACCTGCTCCTGCGTCCATTCATATGTACACTGACAACACAGTTCTCTATGCCTCTGACCTCACAACCTGTCTCCAACTGGATTTCAACAACATCCAGCACTGGTTTCGGGCAAACCAGCTGTCCCTCAATGCCAAAAGGGTCTCCATGTCTTTTGGGACTAGGCAGAGACTTGCCATGCTCTCCCTCCCCCTCCTTCCAGATCTTTGATGGAGTTGTGATTGAGACTGTCTCCTCCTTTAAATACCTTGGGATATGGCTGGATTGTCAGCTGGACTTTTCTATTCATGTGAACACCATCCACAGGAATCTGCACTCTAAACCTGGGGCACCTTACAAGAGCAAAGCAAGTATCCTGTTTCCTTCTCACAAAGAGATTGTCACAAAGATGATCCTACCTATCTTCGATTACAGTGACACTGTATACAGCACTGTTCTCAAGTTGACCCCTGCCAGGCTAGATCCCTCTTTCACTCCTTCTGCAGCTTTGCCCTGGATTGCCTCCCAGAACCCGCCACTGTTTCATGCATTCCTCCCTCTCCTTGTCCTGCCTTGATGCCAGGTGCCTCGTTCATTGTGCCACCTACGTCTCCAAATTCTGGCTGAGCTCCTCTCTCACCCCAACCCCCACCTTTCCTCCCTCCTCTCCTCCCTTCCACAGCTCTGATACCCACTTCAGTAAAATCCTCTGCTGGTAAAGCTGCTTTCTTCTTCTGCTTCTCCAAAATTTGGAGCACCCTTCCCTGATGCTGTTCGCAATGCTCCCTCTTCCCATCACTAAAATCCTCCTCTGTGATGTCACTACTCAATCCTGCAGTTGCCACTGATCCTAGGCTAATCCCACTGCTCCTTTCTCTGTACTACTCCCTCCCTACTACCCCGGTTTATTGGTCCACTTTTCCATTTGACTAATCCCCACTGTACTTGCATATTGCCCTTTCCTCCCTCTCATTTTGCTGCCAGCTGCACTGGCAGAACTGCTACTACAGATATAATATTGATATGCCATGTTTTGCACTACTCACTTTCGCTTCCTGTCAACTGTCTACTGCATACATTTTATATTTATAAGTATTATAATTGTTTTATAATTGTAACATCACTGATGTAACTTATTACTGCATTCTGCACATCTGAAATGAGCTGTTAACTATGTTTTTCCTGGTGAAACTCTTGAAATAAAATAAAATAAAATAAATACATACATTTATAAATAAATATATATCTTTGAAGCCCCAGTGGTAGGAACGGTGTCACATCTATTGCTGCGGTCAATCCGCTCTGTGATAAGTTGCTCCGGACTATTAGCTCAGGCATCAATCAGCTCTCTGCTCAATTCATTCCTGTACTATTCCTCCACTATATATCATACTGTACTCCAACAATTATTACAGTACAATTTCTACTTTGACAACCCTCAAGCATATTGCCTCATCTGGTGGGCAAATCATGCCCACCTGGAGTTTATTGACAACATTTATGCTGGAGGTGAACTGTCAGGAATGATTCACACAGGCGTGCAATTGATGCTGGAGCCAACAGTCAGAGCGAGTTCTTGCAGAACGGATTGACAAACAAATGGTCATGTAGCCAGTAAGAAATGATCACCCATTTTCATTTACTAAAACAACATTTCTACTTATAAGATATCCACTGAAGTGTTTTTTTTGTTTTTTTTAACTCCTTTAAATTTCCAATATCTTACTCAAGGTCCTCTTTACAGAAACTCGAACTGTGATCCATTATCATGGTAACTAAATTAAAAACTTCAATCAATCAATCAAGTCTTTATTTAACCAGGCGTTCATCGTTGAGCAGAAGCTCATTTGCAAGATGGACCTGGGTGGAGCATGAACAATTGTATATACAGGTCAACACAGGTATTTACAAGGCAATACAGATAATACTTTACAGACAGAAGAAAAGAAGTTCATATGTACATAGAATTATACAGATATTGTACAGATTACACTATTTACATACATAGAAGTGTCTATAGGAAGATAAAGCAGGTTATCTAAGGTTGCAGGAGGAAGTAACGAAGAAAAAATAACAATATACACCAGGTAGAGGTGAAGGTAGGGAGGTAGGGGAGAAAGGCTAGGAGGGCACGGTGCACAGAAAGGAGTTGGTAAAACGGGATGTAGAGAAGGTGGATGGAGAAAAGGAGTATGTGTGAGCCCCGGATTGAATGCTATAAAGTACGGGCATGGTAGGATGTCACAACCCAGGGTAGTGAGCTCCTATCCGAGGTTGGAAAGGAAGAATAAGGGATGGACAGGCCTAGTGTTGATAAGACAGGGGATAAGAGAGAGAGAGAACAATTAGGCTGGTGAGGAGCAAGCTGGGGGTCAGTACTAAAAATTGGGTCTAGGGCTATATACCAGTGCAGACACTGGTACTGGGTCTGAGTCATTGAAGCAGTTACATACTTCTCTGATTGTCACGGAAATAAAGTGTCTTGAAGGCATTTATACCAATTAGAGTGCTTAATTTGAGGTTTTTGTAGATCGTTCCATAAGGTAGGTAGCATGAAGCTACGGCTGCCCTGCCAAAGCGGGATTTTGCTTTGGGTACTTTAAGTGTAATAGCTGAGTAACTTCTTAGCAGCGTATTCCCAATTAATTAAACTTAATTTACAATATCTGATATAGCCTTTGTGAATGCTTTAAAGGTATTTATTTGCCTTGGCATTTCATGCGATTATACATATTTGTTTTTATTCTGCATTTGTCCTGCAAGTTACCAGTGTAATTTTATTGTACTGGAGGCAACTATAAACAAGCCAAGTGCTCAGAGATATGCTTTTCAAATAAATTAAATTTGATGATTTAGCCCAAATCAGTCTAGATTCAAGTACTTCAGTTTACTGTTTAAAACCTTTATTTGTCATATGTTTTTCTTGAATGCATAGTTTCAGCATTGTTTGCTTTAAATTATATCTTATAAATAAACAAACTATTTATAAATGACAGGTTGTGAATTGTGAAAAAGGGTACTCTGTGGTTCTGAAGAAACACTATCATAGTTAATTAAGCAATAACAATAGAAAGTTGGTCATTTCTGAAGGATTAGCAACTGGTTAGGGGGATGTGTGGCCGAGGCGCGAGAGGGCCACTTCCAGCACACTGGTCATTAATCAAGGAAATTACCAGCTTCAAGTTATCATTCGATTATAAGACTAATCACAATAACAACTTCTTTTCAGTTATTTTACCACAATTCAACTTTAGAGTCCTGTGAGCTGTGTGTGTTCCACAGTGTCAGTTGGCAGCTGGATCGGTCGTTTCTAAGACATTAATGGCCGATCCAGTAGCTAATCAGAGCCTTGTTAGGCTCATGAATGATTAATTAGACTTATAATCTGAGATAAGCAATGCCCCTGATACTGGGAACATAAAAGATAGAGTGTGAAAAACAAAACCACACTCTGCCTGAGGTTTGGGTGGTGGGCACACAGGTTCCAGTGTCTGGAGCATGACATCTATCACGAAGGGCCAATTGTGGGCACATAACAAGGTAAACTAGGATAGAGGACCATGACAAGCCAGCGTGAGGCGTGTTACTTGGGGTCTACAGTCTCCGGTGCAGTCAGACTCTTCACATTTCACAAGGGCTGAATTTATTACACTTGGGGAAGTGTGCACTGTCGTGACCACACTGTACCTGGCCTACAGGTAAAGAGGGCTTCTGCCTCAAGCGTGATCAGCCCTCAGCTTTCACCAGTACGTACTCAATCATCAAAATTATAACAAAGATCTGCCACTTCAATGGCACAATGGCAGAAGAACCATTTGCCAAAGGGTGGCTAAGACTTCACTGCAGGCCGGTGAGAGGAGGCATGACTGATAAATAAAATATTCCTAAGCTAATACAATACAACAAAAGAGCTCACAGGCACAAGTGCTTAGGAAGGTTGACATGACTGAAATCGTAACTAGCCTACAGAATTCCATTATGTACTTTATCCCTGGGGTTTATTAGACCACATAAAATAAAAAAAGTAGCATACAGCTGACAACATGATCTACAGCCAGTGAGCTCTCCGTTCTTCAAGTAGCGTAATACAGCAGTATATGTACCAGTAATATGTTGGAACTGGGAGCATCCTTTTGAGTTCACCTTCCAGCTCCAACCTTAACAGCTCGCTCATGTTTTATTTCAGAGATTAGGGTACTCTAAAATTAAAAAAAAAAGTCCATTGTTTTATTTTGTGTCAGAAAGACGTTAACATCTAAATATTGAAGCTGCAACAGTTTCAAGCGGCAGGGCATGTTAGTGGTAAAAATTTTGACCTACTCTTCTTAATTCTATTTTACTTTGCCCCTTCTCGCACAATAACCCCCCAATTTTCAGTTTTCATTATGCATTTTTGTTTTTTCCATTTGAAATAATACAAACAGCGACCTTTAATATGGCTCTGTCCAGGTTTTGATCAGTATCCTCTGTTGTTTTGAACACTCATTGCTGACCATCACTTTTCTTGTGACTAACATGAACTAGCATGTAGGGACACTGCTCCCTAACCTTACAGGACAATATGTGTACAAAACAGCTGACAATAGTGCTGAAAATGGACAGCTATGAAAGAATGAATGATTTTAAATACCAAGTCTGATGTAAGTTAAGTTTATCTGTTTGTGAATATGTTTAGTGTTTGTAATTTATTGCTCAACTGGATCTGAAAGTTGGTCTCAAATACAAATAGGTTAATATTTTTAAATATACTTTTAAATATATGGAATGTATTGAAATGATTATGTATGCAGCTGTATAAGAAAACATTTCAATAAAATAAATTTAGAAGAAAAAAGATTTACCATAACATGCACTGCTACATTCAATTCACCTACCACTGAAAAAAAAGAAAAAAAAAGCTTGAATGTCAAACTCTTTTCCAACTGTGTCCAGAAAATAATAAATGAAATATTACACAGTAAAAGGGTATTCTATGGTCCTCACAATTTGATATTTGAGACGTAGCACTGTGCTTTCCTACTCTGAATTATCTTGCAGTTGACCTGTACTGCTCTGCTTTCTCTACATGTCTGTGAACCTCCTACTCCCACTTGGCTGCATGCTTGTGCCTTGCCCTCTAAAAGTAAAATACATAACTGAAAATATTATGTGCTTTCACTCTATAGGCAGGTTTAAAGCTCAAAAATATCAATGTAGAAAAACAGTATATGCTTTCCACTTTCAGTAGAGAAAGCTTGCATGTGCACAGGCTGTATCGGAACCTCTAATCACTAGGTTGTGGTCTTTCAGTCACATCAATGGCTTTTTAAAGGGTGGGTAATGGCAAACAAAGCCTCATTTACTGCTCTACTCACTGAAATCTTCCAGCAACAGACACAACTCCCAATTATGTACTACTTCAATGATGTAAGTTCAAGTTAAGCCTGTTTAATAAAGCTGGGGTTTTGGTAAACTAAAGCCATGCTTTGAAAACCTTCAAATGCTATCTTGTTTTTGCCTCCTGGGATTATCGTCCAAAGTTTGCCTTGTTAAGGAGTCCAGTATGCTTAGCAAAGTCTGGATGGAGTTAATCATGCAGAAGATGTGAGACATAATGCTTGTTCTCATCAATTTTTAACCATGAGGGCTGTATTTTTGTTTAATTAAAACGAACATTAGTCTGAAGCTGCAACTCTGTTGAAGCTTCCCATTTCTTGAAATTTAAGATGACGCAGAAGTAGGGCTGTACTACTACAATAGGGCTACTTTAGTACTGTATGCAGTCACAGAGGGTAATCTAATGGGTTTGCAACCAGCTGCGCACAGAAGAGGTAGAGACAAGAAAAAGGTACTGAGATGAACTTATCAGAAATCATTTATGACATAGGCTTTATCTGTCTGTCTGTCTGTCTATCTATCCATCTTTTGGCAACAGGAATGAAAAGTCCCCCTCAATAAAGATGACTCAATCCCAAAGAGGTTCAAGGAGAAAACAAATAATCCCCACAGGTGGATTTTTTATCTCTCGTAACCTCTCTGTGAAGAGAAACCTTGTTTTGCCATAAAATGCATCCTGATAACCCACACAAGCAAAAGATTTAGTTATGTATTTGAAGTTTGAATCAAACACCACCTACCTGGATCACTGAGCTGATGAAGCAGCAGCCTTTGGAAAGCAGAAAGGTTTGGGGTTTGTTGGAAGTGGGGCTGGTGAGCGGAGAAGGAGGCCAGTTTGCCAAAGTCTTTGGAATTTTCATACTACCCAGTTAGCTGCCTCAGTCGATTGTGGAGAATAATGTCAGTGTGGCTCAGTTAGTAGCATATCTGCCTCTGAATTAAGTTGTGGGTCCGAGTCTTAAACCAGGATTGGGCTCATACTGGCACTGAGGCAGTACTTAGGGATACTATGCGCTGGTGCCGTGCTTCTGATGAGACGTTAAACTAGGGCCAATGACTTTCCATCTTCAACAGAAAACACTGGTAAAATACGGAATTTGTCATTTTAAACCACTACTTGGGAGCCAATTCTTCTTAAAACCCCACTTTCCACTAGCATTTTGGGCAAACTCTTCCATTGTAAGCCATTTTTTCTTCAAAACATGCTGATTTGCCCTCAATCTAATTAAAAATGGAAAGATTTAGCCAAACAGGATATGGGACACTTTAAAAGCTGTCCATAGAGAACACCTAATCCAGTACCTCCACCCAAACCAAACTATGGCAGGAGCAGTGGAAAAGGTTGTGGACACACTCCACTTCCTACTTCTAGCCCATCAGCAAGGAGACAACTCAGTCTTCCCTCAACTAAAATAGGCTAAGGCGGACTTAGTCTCCAGCAAACTGAAATTGTCCTTACTTTTCCAGCCCAGCAGTACAATGAGGTTGGTGCTAGAGCCACCAGATTGCTGACTTACCAACTCAGTAAACAACAGCGAGCTGTGACTGTCTCTGCAGTTACATCCCACCACAGGGTCCATCAAACCAAACTGCATGACATTACAGAGCATTTGCACATATTATCAGAACCTATACACACTTGAGCGAACATCAGCCCCACTGATACTGCTAACTTCCTGAATTCCCTCACCCTCTCACTCTGACAGAAGAACAATGGAAGTGTCTTCTGGGCCCAATCCAAATGCGTGAACTTGAGAAAGCCATTGCCAGTTCTAAAATTATGAAAGTGCCAGGACCAGACTGATATGGTGCGGAGTTTTAAAGTTGCCAAGGAACAGGTCTTACCTCCACTTCATCAGGTCTTTAACAGGTACTGTCCTGACGGCCTCCAGCTGGTCACACATGGCGATTTCAGTTATACCAAAACCTGGCAAAATCCCCAGCTATGTGATTCTTATCGAAACATATCTAATGATCTGAACCAAACACCCTTTCCAGGGTAGGTCATACTAGAGACCATTACCTAAATATCTGTTGCTGCTGCTAAACTGTTAGTGAGGCTGAAACTCTGTTTACCTTTAACTAAAATGTGTTACTGCCATTGAATTGATAGTGAGGCATGAAACTCAAACTGCCAGTCTCACTGGCGTAGGCTAAAACACCCTATCTAGGTTAAGTCTTATTTCATAACTGTGTACCTCTGCTTGCTGATACTACCCTCGAATATGGCATTATTTGTACTGCTGCTCCTATTTATTTCGGCCTTGGTTGCACCCTTAACCTCTTCTCTGCATTGTTTCTTCTCAGATCCCTCCGTCCCTCCTTCCAATAAGCCATCCCTACCCATCCTAGCCACACTTTGCTTTCTCATCACCCCTCCCCATGGGATGCTCCCTCTCCCCTTACCCATCTTTTCTAGGTAACTGCCAGGACTCCTATCTAGGGTCCCCTTACTTTTCCCTGCTAAGCCCCTCCTCTTAGCTCCTTTACTCCCATGGTTTACCTGTTCCCCTCTTTCCTCTTTCTGGTGCTAGCCATGCACCCTTCTAGGGTTGTCTGTTATCAATTTCACGGCTTGTTTGCTGCTGCCTGTAAGTACTGTAGCCTGTTGACCTAGAATATCGAATTTTCTGAAGTTAGTCTACACCCTATCTAGGAAAGCCTGTTTAAGTCTTTGACCTAAGTATGTTGCTGTCTGCTGCCTTCTTTGACTACTGCAGCCTGGGACCCAGTATCGCCAGTCACTGGAATTGGTCAATCACCCAGAGACTTAGGATTTGTTACTTGATGGTACTGGCTGGACACCTAAGCTAAGCCAGGCCTGTTGTCAACTTCTAACCTAGAGTATGTCTGCATTGTTACTGTAAAAGGGTGTGCCACATTCCTTTTTTTTTAATTTTATCTTTATTGTCGAGCCTGCCTTCCGTTACCTCTACTCGGTCATGGACCGCGGAGCTTCCACCTCATAAGCCCGACCCTCTGATACCCCCAGATTGCCCCTTGGGGAGGGGCTGCACCCTGGCCTAGCACCGCAGACATCGGGATTGGTCAGAGGGCCAGCCTGGGGCTAACTGAAGCCCGCAGCAAGCGCCATCTAGGGCGGCTGGCAGCTCCCTCTGTTTTCCTGGTTTTCTGGGCGGGACATGCAATGACATCCTGCATATGCCCTGAGCCCTGGAGTGCTGCTACGCCCAGTAACTGCAGTACCCCCGGCCTCGCCAGGAATCCCGTCAAAGCGCCCGGATGGGCTCCCAACCTTCCCCAGGAGGGACAGCAGTCCATGGGACACTCCATCCTTCTCCCCTGACTGGCCCTCCAGCGACCAGAGTCCATTCCCGAACTCGGGTCACTGGCGTCTGGCAATCCCAGCGCTGCGGACAGGCGGCAAGTGTGCCACATTCCTACTGACCCACCACAGGAAGTCTCTCACCCTCACTAGGTTGGTTATTCTGTGTAGCACCCTAGATAGGTTACCTTATACTGTTCGTCCTGCTGTTGTTGACGTAAGGCTGTTAAGTGATCAGCCATAGGAAGCCTCCCGCCCTCATTGGGCTGGGTATATCAGTGGTTTCCTCTAAGGCAGTTTGACTTTTCCCCAATAACAATTCATATTTGTCTTCCTCCTGCTGTCCACCAGCATACAGTTAACTGCTGCACACCCTTCTGGGACACATACACACTAGGTGACCACTGGTGTAATTTACATATTATTACCTCGCTAGTCATAGACTTACCCTTTTGCATAAGTGACATCTTCAAACAATACTCCACTGTTTGCTAGTTGCTGCTGATTTCCTTCTCAGTTGGAGTGGTATGCCTCCCCCGCGCCCAATGCTCACCTGCATATGGCTGGCAATGTAACAGTGCCCAGTCACATGTAACCTGTCACTCGGTCCATGTGCATGGATACTGCCCCAATCTACCTTCACTGTTGCCACAAGGTATGGCTTTAAACACCCCACCACCCCTCTTGTCAAGGGCCCTGCTGTCATATTACTGCAGTTTAACAGGCGGTCCTCCCCAGAGTAAAATTTCAAAGGTACCCAATGTCTCCACTAACTCTTTCAAATTTGATCTAGCTCGACAAGTGCTCCTGCTGCTACTCATCCTAGGGGAAATGTACATCCCAGTCCTGGCCCAGTTCCTTCTGTGACATCCTTTAGAGGTTACCTGAAATTGCACATGTCAACGTGGGACTTATGCCCACGTTCGATGAGTTTCAAACCTGGGTTATAGATAACCAGTTCGATGCTGTTGCTGTCACACAGATATGGCTTATCAACAGAATCTCGGACAGAGAAACTGAAAGACACCTATACACTATTTAGATCAGACAGAACAACTAGGAGGAGAGGGGGCTGCCTTGTGTACATCAAATCATATACTTAAAAGCCTATAGCCTTCCCCTTAGCTCTGATCCATCTGGGTATGAGCTCTTAACCGTAAACCTCAAGCTGGGGCGCAGGGTGAAAAAAAACTCAACCTCCTTGTCACCTATATTCTCCCAAAAATGTCCAGAGTGGCTTTGACTGCTTTGCAAGGACAGTCTCAGTCTAAACCTGCTACATGAAAGAATCATAGTTGATTAATTGTAACTGGCTGGCTAGCACTAATTAAGAATTCAAAGACAAACTGGCAAATATTTACTCCCCAGCTAATTAACAAACCTACCAGAGTTAATTACAAGACAGGGACTGCAACTCTCAGGACTGGATACTGGTTAGCCATGTGGACAAAATAATTTCCAGTGATGTGCTATCTGACTTTCTGAGAAAATTCCTGTTACATGCAAATGGTCTGATAAGGTTTTCAAAAGGCAGAAGAAATCAAAGAAATATTACAGTCATACATGTGCTAGGTAGTAAATCAATTAAAAATTTAGAACCCCAAATTAATTGTTTTATAACAAGAAAGCAAATTACATACACATTAGTGTTTCTTTACACAAAATTATAAGGAACGAAAAACTGAAGTGTTACTTCAGACAACAAAACAAATTTACGTGTTCATATCCCAAAAATTAAGTAATAAATACTGAAATGGTCTCCTTCCCTCCCCAAAAGAGTAGGGAAGTTTTATCAAATTGTTCAAAACAACAGAAATCATAAAAATAAAATGGGTACTATAATCATACCTCCATTAAATTATTGGCAAAATTTGATGTACCCCAACCAAAAGGTTTATAGAAGAAAAGTCATCCCTCCCTTGGCCCAATCAAAAAGAAAAGGTAATTTGTATCCTGACTGAAGCAGTAAGATATATATATAAAACAATGGTACTAGACACAAAATCATAAGCGAGACATGTGGGTGTACAGAAATGGGTATTACCTCATATACCATACTCAAAAAAGAGAAATTCAAACAGGCATCCTTCAGGGACCTGTAATAATAAGGGCCCCATACTATCTATGACTCAACAACCGGACGTTAAAAGGTTGTACATAAGATTAATTGGCCAATACTCAGATGGCATATAACTAGAGCTTCATACTGAAACTTTGTACTTCCTCTGTTCAATCCATATGTCTCTACCACAACTGGTATAGGCGTGGAGGTGCCTGTAGTTTCTCCCTGTTTTTATTGTTGACCAAAGCATTATGTACCATCCAAAAATCTGGTCAGCAGATAGTTCTGTTTTATAAACAGTGAACTGGACCCTCACATGCCAAATGTAATATTTAAGAAGTAGCAAAATGAAGTGTATTGCATCCTGTCAAATTTTGTCCATGCGCTGGATATATGCCCCAAAATAGGATGTCTTTAGTTAGCATTTAAAGGGAGATTTATCCCACTTATGGTACAAAAGGGACCAGAAAGGAAGAATAAAGGGACGCTTAAAATAAAAGTGTTTCATGGTTTCCAATGTGTTGTCACAATAGATACTTCTAGGGCAAATCCGTTCTGCTTTAACTTTATGTTTAAGATTGTCTTTCACATTTAGTCTATTGTGAGAAACCAACCATATAACGTCCCACATTTTACCATGTAATGTACTATGTCCTAACATTTGTCCTACTTGGGTGATGACACTAGGCCCCTACTCCAATACAAGGGGTGTTCTATAAAAGTATTTGAAGAACGTGGTGAATAGAATTCCTTCCATGTGGAAGTCAATACTACTCTTTTGGGGCTGTTCCATCATTTCAATTTCCCAAAATGTAAACCGTGTAATATCGTAAACCTTGTAAGGATTTTTGTTTTGGGATGGGGAAGCTATATCCCAAGCATTCACCCATGGCGTAATTTGATCTAAAACCAGGGCTGCCAGATTTTACCACCATTTTGAAGTACTGGTTTAATACTAACATACTAAAATGCCAGCAGAATAGGCCTAGCGATCTTCGTGTCTGCTCGTTTGGTCATCCTCCACCCTGGGAGCTGACCTTGCAGCTCCCTCCCAGTCAGGGTATTCCCCTGCACTGGACTTTGCTTCCACAACCCTTCCCTGTACCTATCCCACCCCTCTTGAACCCCTCCACAGTCACCTCCACCAGCCCTCTGGGCAGCGCATTCCATGGTTCTACCACCTGCTCAGTGGTAGCACTTCCTTTCTCCCTGAGTCTCTCCCCTCCAGCTTCCACCCATGCCCTCTAGTTGCCCCTTCCTTCGGAGCACCCTGACTGAGCCTCCCTATTTACCCTTCATGTACTTGAAGACCTCTATCATGTCCCCGTGCCTCCTCTCTTCCAATGTGTGACTATTTAGCTGCCTTATATTATTATATTATGGTAAATGAACATACAAAGAAAGAACATTAAAGGCTGGAGCATATTCAGCCCTCCCTGTTGAATAGACAAATATGTGACTCTCTTTTAATGTGATTCAAGCGGCTCCCCAGATACACGAAAACAAAACAGCTATAAATTGTAGTTTCTAGCTGTTTGGGCAGAGGATATGATACAAAGATGTATAAATAGACAACAAAAGGTTTTAACCATACAGACCCTTTTAACTTTGACATGTGCCACATATTCCACTTCTGTACTTTAGTAAGGCCTTCATTAAGTAATAAGGACCAATTATACATGCACATGTCTCCCTGACCAAAAATATACCCAATATTCAAGTGGGTCTGTTCGAATAGGTATCTTAAATTCTGTCTCGGTAATGGAACCTATGGGGAGACAGTGGCACTTGTTTAAATTAATGTTGGAGTGTGTTAATGTTAGGAAACTCTGAACCACAACTTCTACCGCCCTGCATGATGCCTGATCTGCCAGTAACAGGCACACATCATCAGCATAGGAAACTGATTTAATTTCTAGCTCTTCACTATGTACTGAAAGGTCTATGATAGAGTCACAATGCTGTAATCTATATAGTAAAGGATTAAGAATCAATATATACAGGGAGGGACTAGTGGGCATTCCTGTCTCATGCCTCTCGAGACAAAGCACCTGTTTCCACCCAACTATTCACATAAGGTTGGACTGATGAGTGTAGGTAATATTTCATTTCATTTATTTATTTTATACTGGTAAGTCTGTGGGACAAGCCCATTTTCACAAATGAGCAGTTTGTACAAAAGACATACATACAAAATTTAAAACAGTTTACAGGCTATAAATATGTGTTACATAACATTTACAATTTGAGTTTTCCAACAAATTTTTCTAAGTTCAGACTTGAAAATGGATACTTGCTTTTGTCTTGTGACATTATTAGGAAGTTGATTATACATCATAACAGTAATAAAATTCAATAATAATATAGAGCACCATGATGGTAGCATGCCCTCAATCCCTAGCCATGAAGAGATCATGTGCGACCCTGACCAAGGCTGTCTCAGTGCTGTGCCGGGCCGAAAATTCAATTGGAGAGGTTCATAGATAGAGACTCTCCAGGCACTCAACCACCATCTTCTCAATAACCTTCCCAAAAGGTAAGATTAGAGTTAGGCCTATAGTTTGAAAGAACAGAAGAACAAAATAATTTGCCAGCAAAGGAGACCGAGGAATCACATTTTATCGGAAAGCCATATGCTTTCAAAGAAAGCCACAAATAATCATGACTGATCTTGTCGAATGTTTGGCTTGGTCTAAACAAATCAGGAAGCCCTGTAATTCCTGGTTGTCCCTTTTCTATTACCTCCTAAGGGTATAAGAGCATCATGAATTTTCCTCTCTGACACTGCACAAAACTGAAGGGGAAAATTATACTGTCTAGGGTTACTGCTAACCTATTACTCAATATTTTCCCAACAATTTTGCAATCAACATTCAGGAGGAAAATGGGCCTCAATTATTCAATTTACTTTTATCTCCTTTCTTATGTGAAAAAATAACTAGACCATCATACATACTTAAAGGAAGAGTAGTAACCTGAAAAGATTTGAAAAACCTGTGACAGTTCTTTAAGTAATTTTGGAAAATGTACTGATAAAATTCACTGAAATCCATCTGGTCCTGGTGCTGTCCCAGAAGAGAGTGCCTGTATCACAGTAGTTAATTCCTGCTCTGTTACTGCTGTGGTTAAAGTGCTCAAAAATTATCAGGGACTTGTGGTAACTTTCAATCAATCAAATCTTTATTTATCCAGGTGATCACCGTTGAGCAAGCTCATTTACAAGGTGGACCTGCAGTTAGTCAAGGATGGATATACATACATAGAATACATACAAAATGTAGTAGTAGGAATACAGAATTACATTTGAGCGATACAGTATAAACATTCCATTGCACTAGTGGGAACAGGTAAACAACAACACATGACATTAATTGTGGAATGTACATTCTTTCTTATACACGTATTAAGGTGTTAGTTTATACTGGACTCAGCCGAGGGAATGCAGATCATAACCATTTCATCCCTCAGGAACTAAATCTAGCTTAGGCGGTGGTCATTGGCTTGGAAATTGGCCATGGCTTAGAGAGGGCCTAAAGTTCCAAATTCCAACAGTACAACTAATTAAAGTAGCATGTAGGTTTAGTTAAGGGAAGGTGCCAAAGGCTCGAAGGCCAAACAAGGCAGCTGGTTACTTAACATGTTTAAGGAGGGATTAACAGGGTAGGATTCGAGAGTGAGAGAGGTAGATTTAGAGATGAGGCCACTAATGAACCCTAGAAGCTATGGTAACATTTACAAATTTCAGTAAATGTTTTGTCGTGAAAGATGCCTGAACATAGTAATACTGACAGGAGTGCTGAGTTTCAAAGAGCTTTGGATCCTTCTCCATAATGAGGGCAATGCATGACTTATGGCTGCCCTACCAAAATGGTTGGTAATCCTGGGAATTTTAGGGAAATTAGTGAGTGACTTCTTATGCCGTAGCTACTAGGTGGACTTGGAGAAGGCAGGCAGCAATGTAGTCAGGGAGTTTGTTGGAGAGGCTCGAAGTGTCCAAATGGCTGCATTTCTATGCCTTCTGAATAAGCGAAGGCCACCCTGCTGCAGTATATAGCTCGCAGTGGTGCGTGGAGGATGGAAGGCCAGTTATAAATCTTAGGGCTCTGTGGTACAATACGTCCAATTTAGCAAGTTGCAAGACAGGACATTGGCCATATATAATGTCAGCATAATTAATTAATGATAGGAATGTAGAATGAACAAGCTGTCTTTTGCAGTCTCAGTAAGGAGATGTTTAATTCTGTAGAAGAAGCCAAGCCTTTGCCTAAGCTTTTCAGTAATTCTTCAATATGCACTTTAAAGAGAGTTTGTTATCCAGCCATATACCCAGGTATTTGAATTTTGCACGAACTCAAGATTTTCATCAAGTAGGGTGGTTATAGGAGGAACAGTGTCATAGGCTGCAGAGTTGGCCCGGTGCTAGATGGAGCAAACAGGTTGGTTTTTTGCGTTTAGCAAAAGTTTTTGTCGATGAGCTGGTTTTGCAGTTTATTGAATTCATCTTGTAATGCAGCGCATGCGGCTCAAGGGAGTCTCGACTTAGGTAGAGCACTGTATCATCGCGAATAAATGGATTCTGGCTTCTTTGATTCCTAAGTTCAGATTGTTAATATAGATGTTGAACAGTAGTGGACCCAATATGGAACCCTGTGGGACTCCTCTCTTTATTGATTTAAGTGGTGAAAGCTCTCCTTGACCTTTATTTGTTGCTGTCTGTCTGTGAGGTAGTTCTTGAACCAGTCCGTGCGATTGAGTCCATACCTAAATTGTTTAGCGCTGAAAAGTAGACAATGGTGGCCGGTATCAAAGGCCTTGCTAAGATCTAAAAACACTGCACAAACGAATTTTTCTTGTCCAGGTCCGTTGCCAGTCGTCAGTACTTTGGCCAGTGCAGTAATAGTGCTGTGTTTGGTTCTAAATCCAGACTGCATGGGGTTAAGAAATTCTGAGTTGTCAGGAAGGATCTCAACTGTGTATCCACAATTTTTCCAACATTTTCAAGTATAGGCAGTAGGAGATTGGCCTATAGTTGTTCAAATCACTTGGGTCCCCTGCTTTGTATAGCGGAATAACGAGCAGTTTTCCATTCTGCAGGAAGAGAGCCTTGGATTAGAGACAGGTTAAATAAATGCATTATTGGTGCTGCTAGTATGTGATAAGCTATTTTCAGAAAGTATGAGTCAAGCGAGTCAGCTCCTGTGCTCTTTCTAATGTCTAACTGTACTAGAAGGTCTTACAAGAGGTCAGCCATTTTTCGGTCTCCGATTCTGAAATCGGAGTAGACCGAAACTATGGTATCCACATGTTGTTCTAGGACAGCTAAAATGTTACGTTTCTCATAAACTTCTCTCCCTTCTAAAGATTTTAAGGAATTAATCACTTTATTTTGTCTCCACTTATTGCAGGTGTCAAAGAGTCAGCACTACCCTGGGTTTCATGCTGTCTAAACCATTGTTCTATTTCAATGATTTCATACGGTTTTATTGGGAGTTCAACCATTTGATCTTTAATATCTTTAATTTGGTCAGTCAAAATTTCTCAGATTCCTGTTGTATCTGGATCAGTGTGATTAATTGACTCCAAAGGTCAAAATACTGGACCCTCCTATGTTTGTCATTCAATTGCCCCATAAGTTGAAAATAGTCAGATAAATACCTTTCACAATCCTCACACCAAGGGCTGGAGAGCCATATAAAAGAAAACAGACTGTCTTGCCTCGAGAAGGTACTGGAAACCCTGTAAGATATCTGGATCATCCAAGAGCCCCAAATTAAGCCTCCGATAACCTCTGCCTTTAGACACTCCCTCAAAATCTGAGATTGTTGTGGTCACTAAACAATGGTCCGACGTGGCTATTGTATTACATTCTTGCACCTAATGGGCAGGGTTGGAGTAAGGAACCAAAAATCAATTCTTCTGGAAATAGAGCTTCTGTAGTAAGTTTGAGGGGCCTGTTCCCCTTCAGCTTCAAAAACATCCACTAACCCTGTAGTGTATAATGCATGATTTAAGTATGAGGTATCACAATAGATTTTGTGGTTTTGAGCTTCTGTCTTCGAAAACCGACTAATATTAAAGTCTCCGCCAAATACAATGTTTTTGCAGTATATAAGTAGGGCAAAATTTTTCAACAAGTCAGTTCTGGTAGATTTCTGCTGGGGCATATATATCAATAAGGCAGAATTCGATCCACTGAAATTTGACATCCAGTAATAAGGCTGTGCCTGGATCTAAAGCTACAAGATGGGCTACACTGATATTATGTTCCATAAAAAGATCCCCACCCCACTGCAAGTATCCTGACTCCGACCAAAACTTGAACCCCACACCCATGCAGTAGATGCAACAGTAATATCGGCTGGAAGAGACAATCTCATGTCCTGAAAAAACAACATGAAAAGCAAAGTCAGAGAAGACGGAAAAGGTAGTCAACCTTTTCTTCTCAGACAAAATACTGTTTGTGTTCAGAGAAACTGGTTTAACCTCATAGTGCTTCATGTAATAAGTTTATAGTGGTGACAAGATTCAAGGTACTTTCCTGTTTGAAACCCTCATGCCCATCCTGCATTTCTTAGTTCTAGCCGAGATAGACTCAGGTTGTTCTTGTTTGTCTGCATCCAAGTGTACATCAGCTTGAGAGGATACCCAAGATGCAGTGCCTCAGTCTCTATCCTCGCCAGAAAACCCTCTTGCAGAACAGAAAAGGAATTAGCAAGGGTACAGTCTTTACTGGAGGGGGTGCCGTTTTAGGAGCTTTCCTTTTCCTCTAAGTTTTGGAGGTACCACTGTGAATTCTAATGCTTTGTCCTCCACTGCAGGTGGTGGAGGTGGGTCCATTATTCCAGATTCTGAGGTATCAATAGTCAGATCCTGAAGCACTGTTGTCAAATGGGGTGGAGTAGCTGGGTCAGGCTCAATTGTAGGGGCAGAAGTTGTAGAAGTACTAGGGGCTGCAGGGGACAAGTTCCAGAATTCTAAAACCCTGCCACCTTTTCATTTTATGGATATAAAATCTTGTACCCCATAATCTGCCTTCCTGGTATTGTGGGAAACCCAGGGGCAGTCTGTGAAGCAGTGCCCTTCCTCATCGCAGAGGTTACACCGCTGTGTATTTCTGCAGGAAATTCAGAATGCCCTCCTTCCCTGCAGATTGTGCGCACTTAAGGACTTCACAGTCTGGGCTGATATGCTAGCTGAGCCACACTTAAAGTACCTTCGGGTTGCCTAGGTAAAAATTAAATCTTTGTCACTTCCTATGTACATACAGTTTGGAAGATGTGCAAGTTCATTGCCATCATACAGTAACTTAACTTTTATCTGCAATCCCCATTCCAAAACCCTTTCCGTCTAGGATAGATTCTGGGGTACCTTGTAGTGTGCATTTTTTTCCGCCAATGCAAAATATCAACAATATTAACTCCTTTGTTATGGAACAACACCGTGATAACCGAAAGGATTGTTTGGTACGGGTATAACTTGGAAGGGGTCCACAGTGAATTTGTCTTCAAGGAGGCATATTTCCCCAGAATCGTTCAAGTAGGTCTGAAGTACGAAAACTTATGTCAAAGTAGATTCCCTGGGCATGTATTAGAGCATACACATCCACAGGGATAAAACCCAGAGATCTTTTCAATAATGTTTTCTGCAGGCCGGCCTGGTGGTGCTGAGGGCTGAGGCGCTGGATGCCTTACCTCGCACAATGCCAGCGACCCGTGTTCGGAATGAGCACAGGCTGCCGGAGGTCGGCAGGGGCGGAGAAGGATTGAGCATCCAACGGACTGCTCTCTTCTCTGGGGGTCCCATGTCAGCGCCTGTCTGCTCCCTAGCGGAGGCTGAGGGACATGGCTGCCATGTTGTAGACAGGGAGGAGTCCGAGCAGATGCTTGGAGAGCGCAGCGGATGCTGCACGCCCTCTCCGCAGGCGCTCTTTGCATGCCTTGACTCCAGGGAGAAACTCCAGAAAAACAAGTTGCTGCAGCAGAATGGTGGAGGGTGCCTCACAAGCTCCGCTCCCAGCCAGCCATGGCGCTGGCCTTAAATCCAGTCTCCAGTGGGGTTGGGAAGCCCGGCTGGGAGTAAGCCCTAGGGCCGGGTCAGTGCCAGATGGTGGACATCGAGATGGGTCTCCCTCTGGAAGGAAGCCGGCAACAATAAAGATATTACTAAAAAGATATATATATATATGTATATATTTTCCCCACATAGAAGCGATAGGGTGGATACTCCATGCCTCCCAAATATCTTAGCTGAATCACATTCACCTCTTAGCAAGCTCATTGGCTTTCTGTATAAGTTAGCATAAGAGGAGCAGACTTAGATCATGAAGCTTCCTCCTATGGGGGCTCCCCATTATCAGATGCAGCATCAAAGTCATTGTCAGCTTCATTGGTATTGGTGGTTTGCCTTAAAGGGTCTGGGTCTGCTGCCTGAGCACTCTCAGGTTCCCCGAAATTTGTGGGAGGAGAATAAGAAGTTGTATCTGAGGCTGCCACCATGCACTGTGGTTGCAGGAATGGATATCTGAGGATTAAGATCTGCCTCAGTTGGTGTCACATCAGTTGGCTGTATTGGGTATAGGGGATCAGGTAACCAAGCGCGGTTGCGTTTGTTCCCAGCCTGCTCCCCACAATGCTCTTCCGGAGACCACCCACCCACCAACATCATCACTCTGCTCAACACTGGGGACTCTGTGATTCATTTCCATGCGCTCCGTAGTGTGGGTAGGAGCGACCGTCGAATAAACAATTTCATTGTTGTTTCCTGCTGATATCAAAGAAGTGTCCTGTGAGCACTGATGTTTCTTTTCCTCTTCAGGAGTCGCCCGGTGAGTTTGCTGCGGGTCCAATTGCTGTGTTACCAAAGTTAGTTCGTTCTGTAAAATTTCCCACTTTTCTATTAGCGTTAAATCGGCAACATAAGAAGCGCCTGTGCTGGCACTTCAACTGTTTCTTCAAGAGCGAAATCCCTGTAGCATCCATATAAATATCCATCTGCTCTTTGTCTGGAGGCTCCACATGGGTGTTGACAGCACCCTGCTGCAAAGTAAGCATGCAACCTGCTTCCTCCATAGTCAGTCCAGGAGTGGAGTTTTCCATCGCAAGGACAGCGGTTCCCCTACTGGAAGGTGGGAAATTTCCCAGTGTCCTGGCTAAATTTCCCCATTCACTATAAATAACACCTACAGCATATTCTGGTTTAATTTCAGTTGATTTCCATGCATTCCCCCTTCCCGGAACGAAGCTGAAATTAGACAGTATTGTTGTTTAGCCCTCCTTTCCTTGTCAAGAAATACTAACTAAATCGACAACGGAAGGACAGTCAGGGCAAAGCAATATGAGGGGCTGTGGAGTGGATACCCGTGTGTGAATGTATACCAGTGGTAGTCCCTCGGGGGCTCAGTCAGCATAGTTAACTCTAAAACAGGAAGCAGTGGGAGCGCCACGTATTGAAGACGCATATGGCCCTAATGCAGGAAGATACGAGTCAGTAGGTCATGCACCGACTATCATATAATCCTTCAATGCACATCTGCCTTAGGCAAAACAGAGGACTAATTCCTAACAAATACTGGATTCTTTTGAATGATCTTCACACAACGTTCAGTGCTTTCTTTATGTAAATTTTAAGATGGTACAGTAACATCTTTGTGGGCTTGCAGTGACATCAGCACATTCAATCGGCTGCTAGCACTCACATGATGCTAACAATTCAGTTCTGTGTATGGCTGGGAACCCATGCCTTGGTTGTATTCAAAACACAAAAACAGTTTTTGGAGCTGAAAAAAGTGCCCTTCAAAAAAAAAAAAAAAGTAGGAAGAATAGATAAGAGTACAAGCCAAAATCTGGGACACTGCCCAAACGTTTCTGAGAGCTGGAGAGTCCCTCAATGCAACGAGGAAGGCTTCTGCTGCAGAAATAATAGTTCAACAAATATCCACCAACACCCTAGGGGCTATACGCTGGCTCCACCAAGGAATAGGAAATCCTACCAGCAAGAAATTGGCAGACAGTCTTGTCCTTCCTCGTTTTAATCAATACCCCATGGGACGGATACTTTAAAGCTCAGTACTACTCAAGCAGCTCCATATTAATGCAGGGATCTTAATGGACATCAGACAGAGATTCATACTTTTATTTTATTAAAAACATTTACGAGGTGATAATTGTAGGAACTAACCTTATGCTAAATTTTATGATTTACAGCAGTTTATGATTGAGAGTTAAATCAGGTTAGCAAGTTATCTGTTTCTTGGCCCTTGAATGTTGTAAAGAAAAACATTTTGTCAAGTGTTCCAGATTTTTTTTTTTTTTTTCTTTTTAGTGATATTTAAGCACTGATCCATCTTGGCCTCTCAAGGTGGGGTCCTTGGGTTAAGGGCACCTCCCTCCTCTCAGCTAGACACATATTGTGGGAGGCAGTTCTCTCGCACGATGCCGGGAGTGTCAGACTCTGACATCAGCCTGACAGCACTGAGGCGGGTAGCCTTTGCCCTGGTAATCTCATTGCTGCTGCTCTTTCTGTTGAGTGCTGTTACTAACTGCACCATCCCACATCCTCAGTGCTGTGCAGTGCCTCTGTTGGCCTTGCATATCACAGTATCTTGGCACCAGGAAACCCCCTCCCCTCAGGAGGAAGCAGGCCCTCCCTCAGCCCACTATGAGGGTCGCTGTTGTGGCTTGTAATAGTGTCTCCACACTGGCTGAGAGTGCTGCCTCAAAGTATTTCACACAGGCCCGATGGTGCTGAGGTGCTGGACACCTTACCTTGCGCTGCGCCAGTGACCCAGGTTCAGAGCGATCTTGGGTTGTCAGGGAGCCGGCATGGGGAGGGACGGAGCAGAACTGAGCAGCCACAAGGTGGCTCTCCCCTCCTGGGGTGGACAGCTGCACCCTCCATAGATCCGCTTCCACGGATGGAGGTCCAGTAGGTAGCATAGGCGTGAGGTGCAGCAGCAACAGCCGGGGGTTGGGGGCGGAGGGACTGAGCCAGTACCGGCATGCTGCGCACCTCCATGCACGTACACGCACGTGTCTGCCAGGGTCCCGGGTACAGGAGAAAAATGGGGAAAATCAATAAAGCACTAATTAAAAAAAAAGAAGTACTTCACACAGCCTGGTGCCCAAATCCAACGATCCAGTTTTGCTTCCTGATGCTGGTTGTTGGCAGGGAGGTGCATTGTTTTTTTCCGGCCATCACGCAGTCTAGCTGGTCTATTTATGACATGAATTACGGTTAGACGTTTGTCTCCCCACACAACCAATTCATCCTCAATCACATCTTCCACAGTGATGATCAAAGTCGCTATGGTTGCACCCTTCCTCTGGGCCTTCACAGCCAGCGCCATTGCTGTTCTTTGGTCCACCAGTAAGGACTGTGCAAATACTGGACAGCCCGCCATCCCTCTGTGGAAGCTGAATGCCTCTCACTGTCAATGTGCCAGGCCCCAGCTGGCTCCACTGTGGGATTGTGGATAGCACATGAAGCCCTGGTCTCCCAGGTAGCAGCACAACGCACTGCCACTGTGCCAGCCTAATTCTGTCTTTGTCATTCTTTTTCCAGTTGGGGGTCGGGCCATAGGTGATGCGGCAGCGCTACCGCTCATGGTGCCGTTGACCGCTTTCAGTAGCAAGCTTCAGGCACTGGGGCCAGCCAGAGCAGAGGAAGACTGTGGGTGACCACAGGTGGCAGTGCAGCCGCGAGTACAGAGGGAAGAGAGAGACATCGAATAGGCTTTACTCAAACGTGTGGATTTTTTTTTTTTTTTTTTTTTGAGTAATTTACTTGGAGTTTTGTGTTTCATCAGTTGTGCAGCAAAAAGAATCAAAGGACAGTGCAAAATCCAAGCTGAGAAAGGAAACGAAGGAAGCAGCTCTAGTGGGCTCAGTATGCAGCACTCTTGCCTCTGGGTCTGGAAGATCAGAAGGATGTGAGTTTTAGTGCCATACCAGGAACTAAGAGTGCTGACGCTGATGCACATGCCTGGAGTCGCAGCTTTTAATTTATAGCATTCATTAAAGCCTATTCTGACACATGGCTTGACACAGGACTTGCTCTATAACTATCAGCTCACTGTATAGTTTTGTACAATATATTGATATATATACACACATACACAATATATTGGGGGATTGGAAGGGATGGAGGCAGGGGTATGGACCAAGTGTGAGTAGACGTGAGCAATGTCAAAATGGCATACACAGGGGACAACAGGACAAGGCAAAGGACATATCCCAGAGGACAGGTGGATCATATGGTAACTCTGGAGGTGTGGGGGTATTAGCAACATACAAGATGTATGCTGCAGGGAGGGAGCAGAAGAGGGAGGGGGAAGTAGGAGAGAGCAAATGGTGCGGGGCATCAAGCTGGGAAACCGTTTCACCATACTATACCCGGGAAATGAAATGGAGGAGGGTGGTGGGAGAGGGTGGTAAGTGGACAGGAGGATTTGGTCAGTGGGCAGAGGGGGAGGGTGACAAAAGATGGAGCCTGATTCAAAGGAAAGGACAGAGAAGGAGAGACATGAGCCTAGGTTGGAGGAAACTGTAGACATGGGGGACACTGAGTGAGGACAGGGTGGAAGGAGGTAAGACTGGGACAGGCTGGTGTCCAGTTTGGGACTTCAATCAGTGAGGAGGGGGAGTTGGAGAGTTCTCTAGTCAGGTCAAACTTGAGACATGAATCACAGAAGTCAATCAGTGGGAGGGGAGGTAGAGAGTTCTCTAGTCAGGTCAACCTCAGACATGAATTACTGGGTGAGGTGGAGAATAGGGTAGGGAGTAATACAGCAGATGGGATGGGAGGTGCGGGTCCAAAGGAGGGAGGGGCAATGGGAGATTACTCGGTGTGTGATTGGAGGATTACAGCTCAAGAAGGGAGGCGAGGTGGTATGGGAGGCAATCTCTGGTCACCCTAGAGTTGGGGGCAAGGAGTAAACTGGCAGTTGCAGGTAGAAGGAATATGATTGGGCTCAGATATGAGGGTGACCCCCTGGATGATGGGGGCGGGGAGCAAGCAAGGATCGTTGACAGAAGGAGGAGCCTGGAAGGTACTAAATGGGCTAATAACAAAGACCCTCAGGCTGATGGGAGAGGTAGAGTAAACAAGTGTTTGATGATAGGAGGAGGAGTCTGGAAGGAATAAAGAGGGCTAATAAAGTGGGGGTGAGGTGAAGGTGATATTGCTGAGGATTCCATGACAAGGGGTATCCATTGGGAGGGGAGAATAAAAGCAGCCCTGTCAAGACTAAATGTATACCAGGTCTATCAGTACACAAGGCTAAATTCCACCTATACTCGTTGGCATTGGATTGCGGGATCCCTAGACTTTCTAGTACATTTGGGGACAAATGACTTGGAAGGAATAGCGGTTAGAAATACAGGCTGATTTTGGGAGCTGGCAGCTTGTCACCTCATAGGAAGTAAAATTTATTTCTTCTGAGATCCTGCCGGCACCAAGGGCAACTGGTGAGACCAAGCTAAAACTTAGAAGGGTGAACAAGTGGCTCAGGAATTGGTGCAGGGCAGAGGGATATGGTGGGTGACTGGGGGATACTTGGGAGGATAAGGGCTATATGCCAGGGATAGGTTACACTTCAAATGGAGGGATGGAGATTTGAAATTAAAACTTGCTGGATTTATAGGCTAGAGGTGGGGTTTAAACTTGTAAAGGGGTCAAATAATAATAAGACCGAGGGGGCTGTTTGAGGGTCCAGGTTTAGGGCACACAAGGAGTGAGAGGGAATATGTTGCAAATTCAAGGAATACTGGACAGAAATGGGACTGTGAAGGTCTGGAGGGAATGGAGAGGGAAAAGTTGGGGTGGAGGACAGTCCTGATCAATGCCAGGAGTATGAGCAATAAAATGCCGAGCTCCAGGCTATGCTGGCTGAGGAACAGCGGATGTGGCAGCAATTACAGAGACATGGGCCACTCAGAGAAATGATTGGGACCTAAACTTAGAGGGCTACAAGATATTCAGGAAAGATAGAAGTGGGAAGGGGGGTTGCGCTGAGTCAGAAATGACATAATGGTTTGTGGAGTTGAGAAAGCTGGAGGGTGTGTAGAGGACATTTGGGTAACCCTGCAAATGAGGAGGGAAGAAATTGAAGATAGGGTGGTATACAGGCCCCCTGCAATAAATGAGGATCTGGAGGATAAGTTGGTTGAGAACATCAAGGTCACTGCGACCTTGGAAAAGGTAGGGTGGTGGTTATGGGTGATCTTAATATGCCAGGGCGGACTGGGACACCATGACATCCTCTGTATCCAAGGAACCGAGACTGATGGATGTCTTTTAGGATGTCTTCCTGGTTCAACAGGTGGGGAACCTACTAGAGAGGGGCGGATATTGGACATTGTTCTAGCAGATAGTGAACAGATAAGGGGCCTGGAGGTGTGCAGTCCACTGGCAGGGTTGACCATGCTACAGTTTGGGTCCTGCTGTATCTAGGGGAGAAAACCACACTCATACAGTAGTGGTTGATTTCGGGACAGCGGACTTTGTGGGTATGGGTAAGATACTAAGGGAGACGTTGGACATGATTAAGCCGGATATGGATGCTGAAAGTTTGTGGGAGACCATTAAACAAGGGGTGGAAGAGGCTACTAGGTCCTGTACTAAAGTAAGGCATAAGCATGGTGGAAACTGCAGGCCATGTCGGTGTACCAGGAGGTGCAGGAGGCGGTGAGAGATAAAGGCTGCCTACGTACGTTTCAAACATTCTAGGGGGGATAAAGTGGAGGAGTATGTATTATTGGCCAGGAAGGTCACCAGAGTGGTGAGGGGCCAAGGCAGGGATGGAGAAAAACCTAGCTAGGGATATCTGGAGGGAGGAAGGATTCTACAGATACATAAGAGACAAGAGAAAAGTGAGGACACAGATCAATAGGATTAAGATTGTGGGGGTTGGGCTCAGGAAGCGGGGTATCAGGCAGAGGTGCTAAATGAGTATTTTGCCTCAATCTTTGCAGAGGGTGATAAGAGATTCCCTACAGCCTGATGGGAGAGGTGATGAGCGAGCAAAGTGGGAGGTCAGTCTCAGTCTGAGACCAGAGGATGGCAAGAGGCTAGGGTATAGGCTGGGCCAGATCAAGATGGAGCAGGAAGGTTGCATGAGGGAGTGGATTTGGGGGAGGGGAGAAATCACAGTGGACAGGGTGAGGATGCCCTTCGAAACTAAAACCGATAAGGTGCCGGGCTGGATGGATTACATCCGAGGGTTATCAAGGAATTGGTGAAGGTACTGGCAGCTCCACTGGCTGCACTCTAACACCTCTCTGCAGACAGGATGGGTGCCACAGGACTGAGGGTGGCTTATGTAGTGCCTATATATAAGGGGGGTCTAGGGAGGAGACGGGGAATTATAGGCCTGTCAGTCTGACGTCTGTGGTAGGCAAAGTAATGGAGAGCTTCATCAAGGAGAGACTTGGGAGGCAGTTGGAAAGGTTGGGACACCAGGATGATAAACAATATGGTTCTGTACCAGGAAGATCATGTCAGACCAACCTCATAGAGTTTATGACTGGGTGACGGGGGCCTTGGATAGACATAGGCGGTGGATGTCCTATACCTAGATTTCAGCAAGGCATTCGATTCAGTGTCCGATAATGGACTGATAGCAAAAATGGGGAGATGGGGGTGGAAGAATAGGAGCTCAGTTGGGTTCAAAATTGGCTTCAGGCGTTTACAGAGGTAATGGTGGGTGGATACTCTCCTCCCCAGGAAGTTAATCAGTGGTGTCCCTCAAGGTTCAGTATTGGGGCCACTCTTGTTCAATGCCTACATCTGGGATATAGGAGGGGTTAAAAATAGGTTGAGCCTCTTTGCGGATGATTCAAAACTGGGAGCACTGGTGGATTGTGTAGAAGAAGGAGACAGTCCAGGGGACCTGGATACCCTGGAGGGGTGGTCAAGGAGGTGGGACTGAAATGTAATGCGGAAATGTAAGGTACTTCATTCGGGGTAAAAACCTGGGCCATGTATACACCCTGGGAGGTCACACTGCAAGCCACATTGGGAGAAAGGGATTTGGAGGGGTGGTAGAGCATCAAAATAAATAACTCTGAAAATTGTAGAAGAACAGCAGCCAAAGCAAACAGGATACTGGGCTGCATAGCCAGGGTATTACGTCCAGAAGAAGGAGGTGACCCTCCCTCTGTATAATGCCTTGGTCAGGCCGCAGCTTGAGTACTGTGTACAGTTCTGGAGACCTCATCAGAAGAAGGATATAGTACTGCTGGAAAGGGTTCAGAGGAGAGCAACCAGGATGATTCAGGGCATGGAGGGAGGCCTTATGAGGAGAGACTGAAAGAGCCTGGGCTTTACTCACTGGAGGAGAGGAGGGATAGGGAGACAGATAGGGTTTTCAAGTATGTAAAAGGAATAACCCGAAGTGGAACAAAGGAGCTGTTTAGGTTAAAGAAGAGGAACAACCAGGGGCCATGAGTGGAAGCTGAAGGGAAATTACAGGGGGAGCGAGGAAGCATTTTATCACTAAGACGGTGGTGGAGCCGTGGAATGCACTGCCTGGGAGGCTGGTGGAAGAGGGTACAGTGGAGGGCTTCAAAAGGGTGGGACAGGTACAAGGGAAACAAACAAATGAAGACACTCTTGGGGCTGATGGGGATGGTAAGGAGAGCAGCCATTAGGTTGCTGGCTTTCCAGCAGACAAGACAGACCATTTGGCCTATTCTGCTGGCTTTTCGTATGTTAGTATTCAGCAACAGTAATCTCAGCAACAGGTTATCAAATGTTTAAAATAACAGCAGCCTTTTAGGTTAGCTTCAGTAAACTGGAGACCTGGTTCAAGTAGAACAGACTTCTAAATTATAAAAACAAAAGTCATGCAATTTTCAGTGCCTCACAAGAGGAAAAAGCGACCCTCTGAGTATCCTTAGACACAAAGGAGAGATGCTAGAGCAGGTTACCACCTTTAAATACCTGGGCATACATCTTGATAACACCCTGACTTTCACCCACCACATCGACCAAGTTATTAAAACAGCTAACGTCAAACTTGGTATCCTCTACCGCCACAGGCAGTTTATGATCCCTGAGGCATTGATCCTCGTAACAAAGAGCTCTATACTATCCACAATCGACTATGGGCTACTAATTTACAGTGCAGCCATGGACACAACACTGAAAAGGGTTAAGCTATTCCTAAACAAGGCCTGCAGACTTGTGACTAGGGCTGATCACCTGATACACCCATTCGCCTAGCTCTACGCTGATACAGGGTGGCTCCACTGCACCACAGGATCAAATATCAGGCCTGCCTGACAGGAAAAAAACCTATTTAGTCAGACACCTGACTCACGGCCTATATTTTCCAATGCTCACAAGTCTCCAAATCCACTCGTAGATCATCTATGGTGCCCCATGTCCCTTTTAAAACGTTGGGACTTATAAATAAAAAATAATAACAAACACTAAAAGACTTCGTGTGTAGCAGCATTCACTGCTCGAGCAGGCCAGAATTTTGTTGTTGCCTTTTAAACATACCACATTTGCTCAGCAAGCCCTTTCCTACCGTAATTTAAATGGCTAAATAACCTCCTGCATCCCTCACTGACTGTGATAAAATCGGCCCTTTCAAGAAAGGCCTCCACCTCCTCCTAGCCCAATCAACTCATTGTGAGTGCACCTCCAATTGTACTATGACCCAATACCCCTCCACACCTCCTATTCACCCCACTTCCTTCACGCTGACAAAGCCTACTTGGCTGCTACCTCCCGCCTACCCATCCAGACAAAGCCTACCGGCTGCTACCACCTACTGACTAGCACTTAGCAACCAAGTGTCTTATGAGCTAACAGCAGTGTAATCTCAACAAAAGTTTTATTGTGTAATCCTACATCCTGATGCTGTTTGTAACTCTCTGCACTTTTGAAACTGTTAATTTTATGTGTACCTGTGTACCACACACTCTCTGTCTCGTGACTTGTATTGCACCAAATGTTCTTGTATTACGCGTCTAATTTTTAACTTGGAACCTTTGCAAACAGCCTCTTGTGGCTCAAAGGTATTAATCTGAATCTGAAATAAATAAAAATAAATTAAAAAATTCAGGTAACACCTCATAAAATTTGCCCAATTCATCTCTGCACGAGTTCGCAGGAGCATAGGCTTCATGTTGTCATGTGATCAAAAATCAAGCGGCTCCAGGGCCGGGGAGAAAGTTGGATTGACTGCGATAGTAAATATGATAAAATATCTGATAATTTGAGAATGTATTGCTATCGGGACCGTAACTTTCAAGGCTTACAGATGGCTGCAGGTACCTTTCTGAGCTTTTCCAAAAATGCAGCAAAGCTGACGCTGTCCCTTTATGTTATTTTAGAACAGTGTGATGTAGTTTATGTCCTTTTCAACCGCCAAGTTCTATTGTAGATGATGAATGCATTGTGCTACAATGGAGGAGTTGAGCAGGGACATACACTACATCATACTGTTCTGCACAAGTATTTCCTACCTGTGTATGTACATAAAAACATCCACTAGGGTAATTAAAAGCCTGTATAGATGGAAGAGTAACTGAATTGAAATCAGTATTTTAAAATCAGCTTTTAGAGGAGGAAGCTGATTTACTGGTTCAACGCAGTTCTCCTTTAAATGAAATCCCTTCTGTCCCTCTCTGAGGCTGTTCAGGTGGAAGTTAAAGATGCCATGGTACTTATAATGAGAGAAGGGATTTTCCACAGCGTCTTGGCCAAGATTCCACTCTGTCAATACAACAAAAAGAGAAAAAAAGGACCACTTAATAGTAGTGTGAAGGTGCAGTCACGTAATGGTTAATTGCATCAGCAGAATGTTGACTAGTTTAAACAAGCATTTGTCAATGCCGAATGTTGACTTGCTGGCATTGGTAGTGCAGGAGTTAGAGATGCATAATAGGAGTGGCAGTGAAGAACTGAACTACACCCACCCTATGCAGAGACTGAAATGCATAGGGAGTGTGGCTTGGATCATTGGCCATAGCTTATGCCCATTCCACCTCACCCCACCCTGCAGACACCGACAGGTGTGCTTTGGGGTCTTCGTCCTATGCTCACCCCATTCCATAAGGAAATAAGCTGAGATGGGTGCAATATAGGAGAATGGGGTGAACATTAGGGTGACAGAACCCAAGGCACACCTCAATGCCTGTCAGTGGCTGTAGGGTGGGGGTGGGGGGTGAATGCTGTGAACAGTATGGCTGATGAACCCAAGTTATGCCCCGATGCCTGTCAGTCTCTATAGGGTGGGTGTAGTTGGAAATCTTAGCAGTTTGTCGATATTTTCACACCAAATTTTCAACATTGGCTTTTTGGGACCCCACCTCATGAACAGTGGTACTATCATTTAGTTACTTAATCCTGAAGGTGATTTCACACAGCAACTCGCCACTGGGAGCCACTGGTGCAGAAAAACATTTCGGGCAGGATGCGAAAAATGACAGCTGTACTGTTCATGAGAAGGTGTGAAAAAATGGCAATTTTGAAAATCTGGAGAGAAAATATGAAAATGTGTGAACTTACGACGCTGCATAGACGCTGCAAGCCCGTAACACAGTCATTTTGGGAATTTTTTACTAAATTTTCAACATGGGCATTTTGGGACCTCTCCTCATAAACAGTGTCACTGTGATTTTGTTACTCTGTCCTAAAAGTTGATTTTACAGCGAGCGCCCATTGTGCGCCACAGGTGTGAAAACATGTTTTGGGCAGGATGTGAAAAATGACAGCTATATTGTTCATAAGGAGGTGTGGAAAAATGGCAATGTTGAAAATCTGGAGAGAAAATATTAAAAATTGGAAAAGTTACAAGCATACGAGAAACTGCGCAATACACACTGGTAACGCGAGTCTATTTTGGGAATTTTTCACCAATTTGTAACATGGGCTTTTGGGACTCCTCCCTCACGAACAGTGGTACTGTCATTTCATTGACATCGGTCCTGAAAGGTGATTCCACACAGCGACGGCAAAATCACCTTTCAGGACTGAGAAATGAAATGACAGTTACATAGCCCACGTAGGCGGGTCCCAAGAACCCCATGTTGAAAATTTGGAGCCCAAATTCTAAAAATGGCTGAAATATCAACCTAAGTTGAAACCTCCCCATTATAAAGCTTACTGTAATTTCTTCAGTTCGTAGTTTGGCTTTGAAGAGTGCACAGCGTGTCCCGCTTCAGAGAGATCACAGCTCCGACCTCCTGAGGATAAGTATGATAAGTATGGGTGGGGGAGGTGGGTGCGTAAAGGGAGGTGGGGATGGGGAGGGAGACAATGGTGGACCATTTTATGCTTTGCAGGGAAAAAACAGACCGCAAGGGAAAGTTTTTTTATTTACAGGGTTGGACCGCTTTACACACAAAAATATTGGCACATTGGGTGTGCTTCCAGTGTGCCACTATTCGGGAGGGATGCCAACATGGGATTGGGCACCCTGATGTCAGCAAGCCAAATCGATGGATTGGGGGCTGCATCCGGTGTCGGAAAGGGAAGGGAAGCTGTTTAACCAGGAAAGACACACTAAGAGGGGATGCCGACATGGGGATTTAGCATGTCTCTGATTGCAGTGGCAGATTTGTTTCAAGTTGGTGGCACTCTCTGAAACTGCTGTCATCGGCAGCATGCTCACTGGTTGGCGGCTGAAGGACACACCGACAAAAGCATCCCCTGGATTCGCCACAACACTGACACACTTCTGAAAGTGCTACTACCCCTAATATGCTATTTGTGCCAAAGTAAGTCAACATAAAAATAAAGACATATAGTATAAGAAATGTGCATCTCCAGTCAGAAAAGGTCCCAATGTTCTGTTTAGCAGAAGTACTCTGAATTCATCATGACTGTCAGCCATTATTAAAAAAATAATGCTTTTGTAAACACTAAGATTAGCCAACAGCCAAGCCTATAACAGTAAGGAAATCCAGCCATCCCGTGGCAGGGAACAAGATCCAAGTTCTGCAATGACCCTTGAGACTCTCAAACCCGGCCAGCAGAGAGCCAACACGTTGTATAATGGATGCAACTGCTCTCTGGAGTGTGTGTGTGTGTGTTAGCACATACAGTTCTATGCCCACCCCTTTCCAGTAGCTGACACATAAGTGGGAACCGGCATTCGTGTCTCAGAGGATGCTGCTTGCAGCTTCTCACAGAGCTATGATAGCAGTTTCCACAGGCAGCAGTGTATGACTGGGGGTTTCAAATAAAATACTCAAACTTGAAGCCAAATAAAGCCAACAAGCCCACAACTTGAATCAATACTGAGCATGTAACTACACATGCACTCAAATACTGAAGACATGATCACATAGAGCATGTACCATTTAGAGAGCAGGAGCTGACAGCGACTGTACCTACATGCTGAACAGGACATGACAGCTTATGCACCCACATATCTGACATGACTGCATATGCTGACAAATTAAGTACCACGTGACTGCACATTGATACATACTGAGCTCAGCATGACCACATATGTACACACATTCTATTTCCACCCATTTATCTCCTATCCGATCCCCTACCCTTACATTAGGGCTGCCCTGACTGTACCCTTCCTCCAGCCAGAAAAGAGTGTGTGAATGCCAGGCAGTCCACACCCTCTTCCCCAGGGGCAGAGCATCTCAACTCTATGACATGCCTGACCCCAACAGGCCTCGGCATGGGACCTACTAGGAGCAGTGTGATGCAATGCCACCACACCACTGGTCTTTCCTCCAAATACACAAATATTATTGTGATTTTACAGCGTTCAGGAAAATTTTCTGTGCTGCCCTCCCCAGCCCGTCACCTAGCTTCTCTTGGGCTTACCTTCACTCTATTCCCCATGGCTTGGATGCCAGGGATCCCTGACTCCCACTGCAGACAGGATCCAGTCAGGAGGAGGGCCAAGTCACTGGTGCAGGGCCTGCAGAAGGCTGGAATTCATCCTGCTCTGGTCAGAGTTTTGCGTGATCTCTGGTTCCTGTGCTTCATGGTGCTGATAGCGAGGATGTGCATGCACACAAACTTGTGTATCGGAGCACCAGCCGCCATCCTCCTCCTCACAAAGCTGCTACACCTGCAGTGGCACCTGTAGTCACCAGGGTGGCAGGATCGCAGTGGAGTTGAGCTGCCTCCCCAAGGACAGTGTCCTCTGGACACTCTCCTTCTCCTCCTCCTCCCCTGCCAGCCCCCACTAACCCAGGGTGTTTCCCGAACCCAGGTCACTGGTGTTGAGAGATGAAGCCCTACCACTGCACTGACAGGCCAGCACCAGGAAAGCGTTTCAAGGAATTATCGGCAATGGATCACACACAGCCAATCAGTGAGCAGAATGACTGTACCTCTTATCCTGCGTGACAGCCGTCTCCTTGCGCTGGTCGCCTGACAGGCTCATCCAGCAGGGAGCTCAAAAATGGAAAAGTAGAAATAAAAGACACTTAAACCTACAATCATATTAGCACAATTCATTTGCCATATAATATGATTATGGATATAGTAACGGTTGTCTCTTTGCAGTCATCTTGCCCAGCCAGCACAAAAGACATTAGTGAAACAATAAGAGGAGACAACAGTTACTCTACCCATAATAATATAAAATATTCAGGCACAATTCGGCTCTATCGGTGTAACTCACTTCATTTTTTATAACATTTGCATGGAAATCAAATACTGGTGTCTCAGACTATCACATTTGTTTACTATGGTGGAATCCTTACTGAGTAAAGATATGTTAAATGTAGGAGTTGTATGTATAAAATAGTGGATGAAGGGATGGTTTGTGAGAATTATACATGTGAGAAGTACATCTATAATAATACAGAATTGGAGCAGAATGTTAGTTCGGTATATGAAAGGTTGGAATACCTCGAGAAATGTCACAAAGTGGCGGCAAATAAACTATAGACACTGGCTAGTTTAAATAAGGGTGAGGGACAGCTTGAAGCTACCGGAAGAAGGAAGCATGAGTCTGAAAACAGTCTGACAGAACAGGGCAATGAGGCAACCTCTGAGCGATGCAAGGTTGCACCCTCTAAAAACGAAGGAGGGGAAGAACACCACCATAAGGCCAGTAGAAGAATGTGGGGACTCCAGACATAATGAGGATAGTGCCCCTAGAAATCCAATGGGAACTGAACAGGAGGGGACAGAGATGTAACTCCAGCCTCAGACAGTTTTCAGGTACTACAGGCTACATTAAACCAACAGGAATCTGTAGTAGAAATGGCAGAGGACACAACAGCAAATGTGGAGAAGGGGAATGGGGAGCCAAGAAGTTATAGTGATAGGGGACTCTATCATTAAGTTAACGGACAAATATATTTGCAAAAGTGATAAAGCAAATATAATGGTTAGTAGGTTTTCGGAGCAGGTGCTCTGAATCTGTATGGGATGTGGACAACATTTTTAGAGGGCAGGTCAGAAACCAATAGCATTGGTCCATATGGGCATTAATGACCTTTGTAAAAAATATTTACCAGAGTTACAAAAGATTTTGTTAAATTAGGGAAAAAATGTGAGGAGAAGGATTGTCAGATTATAATTTCAGAGATATTACCCGAGCCTAGGACAACAGTTCATAAAAGAAAAAAGATTGCATTAACTAACGTATGGCTTGGCAAATGTGCAAAGGATAATGGCTATCAATTTATTAAGCACTGGGACATATTTAAGGACCAATATAACCTATATAGTAGGGATGGTCTTCACTTGAATGCAAGAGGGAGTAGAATACTGGGACACAGAATGAGATAGAAAATTGTTTAAACGAAGTACTGGGGGTGTCAGGGAGGTAGTATAGGGCCTATTAGTAAGAACAGTATATCTGAGGATACGAGGAAAACTAAACAAACCAATAAGAAAGCAAGGGTGACCATATTATGTTTTGTATGCCAGAAATTTAAATAAAGACAAATTTGTAGAGTTAGAAATTCTGACTAACAGAGAGGGGTATGACATCATGGGATGGTGAAACTTGGTGGAATGAGAAATAAACTGGAACATTCATATTTAAGCAATAATGCCCTCCAGGGTGTGTGTCGTGCTGGGTTAACGTCACGCCTCAGGTGGTTGGGCACAAGGCCACAGGCTGGGAGGCATCCAATAACCGAGGCGCGGATGTTATCCCAAAACGACACACCCCTGAGGGCATTATTGCTATTATACAATGGCTCGTTGTTATATAGAATTAAAAAATCATTTTAAAGATGTTTTTGTGTGAAAAATATTTTAGTTTTTAAGAGAAGATGAAACAATCAAGGAGATGCTCAAGCATATGCTCAAGCAAATGATCATCACAGTGAGGTTGAGACTAGACCCGTGATGTTGTGCTGAGATAACATCAGGGTCCAGCCAAGACTGACCAATCAGAGTCCAGGATTTTTCTTGCCATTGTATAATCCAGGTTATAACCTAATAAGCAATAATAGGATTGAGAGAAGGGGGAGGTGTTGCATGTTAAGTTAGGGAAGATATTGAATGTCTGGACAACACTATTAGTAACACAGGGAATATTGAGCTAGTGCAAGTAACTGTCCTGGGACTAGGTGGACAGAAGGCACACTTTATAATATTTTACAGACCGCCAGATACATCATTAGGAGACAGAAATGTTTGTAGACTTTGTCACTAGGATGGCCGAGGATAAAGATGTATTGCTTATGGGAGATTTGAATACCCCTGTAATTGAATGGGGTTCCATCAAATAATAAATGCGTGTAGCTAGAGTACAAAAAGAATTTTTATCAGCTGGTTTAGAGCAATGTGTACAGGTACCGACTAGAGGCAGAATTTACTGGATGTGGCTATAACAAATGCACCACATTGCATTCAAAATATAAATGTTGCACCTCCCTAGGTTCCAGTGACCATGATGTCGTTACCTTTCAGTATAGTAGGGTAAAGAGAGTCCTAAAAGGAAAGACAATACATAAAATGTATAGTAAGGCAAATTACTCTTGTATAAGACAAGAATTAGCAAATATAGACTGGAATGTTAAAATGGAGGAAATGGATATTGTATCGTGTTGGGAATTCTTTATAAATATAATCAAACAATTGGAAGCAAAATATGTGCCCTCCAAAATAGCTTATAATAGTAGGGGAAAAGGCCTCAATGGTTAAATAAAACAATTCTTAATTTAATTTAAAAAAGGTGTTATGTCAAGATGAAACAGATTCAGTCACATGAGACTAAATTAAAATATAGGATGACCTAAACCTTCTTAAGAATGAGATCAGAAAAGCTAAGAAACAACTCTAATTCAGGTTAACTACTTCTAAATCTGATATAAAGGTTTCTATTCATATATAAATGGAAAAGAGGAAACAGTAGAACTATTGGTCCTCTGAAAAGAAATGGGGTTCTGTTCTCTAAGCCTGGGGAAATGGCGAGGAATTTAATAGGTTCTTTGGTCAGGTCTTCAGAAAAGAGGACAAAGGAGTATGTGGTATGGTATTAAGGGATAAGGTCCTCAATGGTGCAGAGTTTGTTATTGTTGACATAGTATACATTAAAATACAGGCACTGAAGGTGGATAAGTCAGCAGGACCCAATGGATTTCACCCACATCTTGTTAAGAAATTGGGAAAGGAATTGGCCCCATTTATAGTTAAAATAGCAAAAAATCATTAAGAGAAGGGTGTGTCTAGGGACTGGAAGACCGCCACTGCTGTCCCTATTTTCAAGATAGGTAGGAGAGAGGAGGTGTCAAACTACAGACCGTTAGTTTCACATCCATTGTTTGGAAAAATAATTGAAGGGTGATATCAGATGAAATCAAGAGATATCTATAAATTAATAATTTAACTGACAAATTATTTCATGGATTTACCAAACAAAGATCATGTGATACCAATCTGGTATGTTTCTACGATTATGTGGGGACCCATGTGGATAGGGGAGATTCAGTGGATGTGGTGATGTTAGATCTCAGTCGAGCCTTTGATAAGGTGCCACATGGGGGCTTATACAGATGTTGGAAAAGATGGGATTGGAGGACTCTGTGACAAATTGGATTGAGGGATGGTTGTCGGGAAGACCCAAAGAGTGAGGTTTGGGCATGTATCTGAGGAGGTGAGGGTTACGAGAGGGTGCCCAGGGGTCCATTTTGGGTCCCTGTTATTCAATACTTTTGTGAGCGACTTAGTGGTGAGCAGTAGAATACACCATTACATTTGCAGATGATATGAAGAAAGGAGGTGTTGTCAACACCTTTGAGGATCAACTTGCACTGGGACAGGATTTTTTTTTTTTTAACTCTATTTTATAGCTCCGCCTGGGGAATCTCTCTGGCATCCACCCGACCACCGGAGCTCTACCTCCTGCCTGAAGCACCCTTTCCTCACCCAAACCACCTGGCAGACCCCCCAGTTCTGCACCCTCCGAGCAGGGCCGCCCCTATCCTCCCAGGGTGCTCTATCTATAATCTAATTTGCAGATGGTCGGGAGGAGGGCTCGAGGAGAGGTGCCTGCCTTGGAGTGTGGCTGCCCGGGGTCCGTGGTGCCTCGCCTATCCCCACTGGCAGGGATTTTCTACTTAGTTACTCCCTCACTCCCTCCCTCCCTCCCTGGGAGGAGCTGACTTTAGAAGACAATGTCATGTCGCAGCTCTGCCCCCAGCATAAGCCACCGCCACCACATCAGCACTCCCAGCCACTGCCAGAGGCCACTCCACGAGCTGCACTCCACTGAACCCTCCCGGAAGAGAGGCAGTCCATCAGATGCTCAGTCTCTTCCTCCCTCAGCCGACCTCGAGACCCAGGCTCATTCCCCGAACCCAGGTCGCCGGGCGTGGCATTTAGGTGTGATGTCCAGCGCCTCAACCCTCAGTGCCACTGGGCCGCTGGGACAGGATTTAATAAATATTGGAATGTGGGCAGAGTATAACAGAATGGAATTTAGTATACAAAATGCACAGTGTCTATATGAGGATGAATAATATACACCAGGAATATTATTTACAAAGAAAGAAGTTGAGGAATCTACCTGTGAAAAGGACCTGGGGTACATGTTGGAAGCACTTTGAAGTCTAGGCACATAGTACTTATGTCTCTAATAACATAATGTATCTGGTATATTGCATACTAAGAACTTTTTTTTCCCAGAAGTAAGTCAATATTGTTGCCACTATAAACAGTATATAAGACCCTACTTGACTTCTGCTCAGCAGTGTGGAATCCATACCTAAAGAAGGATATAGGTAGGGTGGAAAGGCCTCAGAGGGCATTAACCAGACAAGTAACAACCCTGAGGGCCTACCATATGAGGTTGGATTAAACAAGCTAGGGCTATGGCCCTAGATTTCGAAGATCAAGAGGGACTTGTTACTACTTATAGGATCCTTAAGGAAGATGATTTATTAAGTGAACTGGGCTTGAGGTATAACGAAAAGAAATCATTTCCTAAGGGTAATGCCCGACAGATAGTGGAAGTGCAGTGCAGAACTGAACAATGGAAAAACAGATTCAAGCCAAGAACTGTAAAGAAGTGGAATAGTCTGCCGGATGAAGTGGTACTAGCACCTAGTCTGGAGAACTTCAAGAAAACTGGACCGACACTTGTTAGTGGCTACTCCGTGGCCTCCACTGAATGGTGGGGAAACTTACATGGGCTATTGCCTTCTGTCGTCTTGTACTCCAAGTATGAAACCAAGTATCTTATCCTCCTGCTTTTCCTGTGCTGATGCGATAATCCCCTGTCTGTGATTTCCTACTTATTGCCAAAGCAATAGATTATGACATCGCACAGAATTATGACTTCAGTGCAGGAACAATCAGGAGGCTAAGTACATGTGAAACACAGCACATGGTGTATTTATCTAAATGTCCTCAATAATAAAGGGAAAAGAATACAGAAAATTAATTACAAATTAACTGAATTATGTATAAAAGTTACATTTTAAAACATTTCCCAAAACTGTGGTGGTGGTGGGAGAAATTGCATTATATGTAATGTATCCACCACATGGCTGAACATGAATGCACATACTGACCATGACATGGCTACACATGCACAGAAATTAACCATGACATGACCACATGCGCACATATATCCCATCACGCCTAAAATACAAATAACAGCTTTGCAGTAATACCGAGACACATGCATAATTAATTCTTCTGTAATGAAAGTTTCCGCTCAACATGGTCTGCCTGATTGTAATTAACACAATTGGCAGGACCAGTTCCGCCACAGCTCTTGTTTGTTTCCAAGAGGCATTAACAAGATGTCGATGGGTTAACCAGCTGGAATGCCGAAAACAGCTGAAAGCATTAGGGCAGTCCTATCCTGCTGACATAATGCTTCTTATTTTGTCGTTGTGACTTTAGGGCAGTAATGACTAAAGCTGCAGTGCAGTCTAGTGGCTAGAGCACAAGCTTGGAACCCAGAGACCCATGTTCAAATCCAACCAGAGTCACTAGCATACTGTGTGACCTTCAGCTACTCACCTAAATCTCTGACTGCCTCAAGTCTACTATACTACAAAACAAGGTGAAAACAAGATACTACATAGAAACATAGAATTTGGAGCAGATAAGGACCGCTTAGCCCACCCAGTCTGCCCATTTCCTACCTACTGGATAAGCTGCAGATCCTAGTTAACCAGCAGCCTACTTCTTCCTACCCCACCCTTTCACCAGCCTTTCAGCTGGGCTACCCTGGGTGAGTAAGTTATAAACAATAACAACAGACCAAGCAAGCACAAAGGACACCCCATTTTAAAAAGGCATCCTTGTAGACCTTTCAAGGCTGTACTACTGTAATGTGCTACACCTGAGGCTTTCTGGAGTGTTGGTGGGTCACTTACAGCTGGCGCAAAATGCTACAGCTAGATTGGTAACTGGAATGGCACATTCAGAGCATATTACACCTGTGCTGAGACATCTGCACTGGCTAACAAGTAGGTGGCAAACAGCCTTCAAGATTAGATTGTTAAAGCACAAGTATTGTGTTCATTTGAAAAAATCCCAAGCCCCACCCCACACACATAAGGAGCATCCTCAGCTGAGCATACGCAGTCCATGTTACTGAATTTTCTAATTAGTAGTAGCAGTTTGTTTTTCAGGGGCAGAGATCGTAATTCCTTGCTTGGAGGAGGGCCACTAGATCCTTCCTGGTATCGATTCGAGAAAGCTCCGCCCCATGCTCAGATGTTTTGTGACGTATGTTTGTAGAGTGCAGGGGCGAAGTCTATTGATATCAATGAAAGCATGTTTTACAGTAAATAGTATTTTTTTTTTTGTATTTTAGATGTCCACGTGGGTAAAATCAAAACCACCGCTCAATTAACAAGTGCTTTGTTAGCTGAATGGTAACTTTGATTTGACCCCTAGTCCCTTACTCCACATTACTGAGGAGCTTCTTGTGACCATCCCGAGCTCTCACCTTAAATACTCTAGTGGTCAGGCATTCTTGATGGTGGCCCAAACTATCTGCTACTCACTGCCATTGCATCTTAGGAGCTCCCCCTCAGTGGAGGCATTAAGAAAGGAGCTAAAATGTTTTCAATTGTACATGCTTTAACCACGGAGTGAATGTTTAGCAACTGTACTTCCTCTGTTAAAGTTATCGATTTGTGGGGGTGTTGACGTTAGGGCTGCACGGGGCTCATAGAAGGACTGTTGTTGACTGAGGGGAGAAAGGTAAAACAAAATAAAAGTTAATATCAATTTAATAATGGAATATTTCTATTAGAATGTTTTAAGCATTTTCTGTATGCATGCTAACTCTGAAGCACACTTGTCCTCAAGGATAGGATGCTATGCAAATAAAACTGACCTGCCCAGTTCAGTACACTATGAATATAGTTATTTCTGCCTCTTAAGCTGCTTAGTAATTTGGTTTGTTATGTTCTACTTTTTACTATGCATGTTCCTAGGACTGCCCAATTAGTCTTGTTTTTAGTAGAGGGTGGGTAGCTTCTGCTCTGTTTTACAGCTGGGGAGGGCTAAAGCACAGGGACGTCAAGTAACTAGGTCACACCGCACACCTGTGACTGACACACTTTGAACTGCTCTGTGGGATCTGCAGCCAGTGCACCACCATGTCAAGAGTTAACATTCATTGTAGGGCTGTTCCTACATAAGGTGCTCATTTCTATTGTTAAACAGGATGACTGATCAGCCCAGAACAGCAACTCATGACCAGCTTTGAGTGCTGGCTCACCCCGTCATTGCCAGCCACACCAAGGCTCTGTTCTAGCTTGTCTAAATCAGGAAATGGATTTGTTTTCTGATGCACCTGATGAGCCATGAGACCAACTGCCATTTCCAGAGACATTCATTCTGTATTTTATAAAATGGGTCAAGATGGGCACCACAAATAACTGCCTCTCTAACTGGATCGACCACGCCACCTGTCATGCTAAAACATCTTCGGGTATGTATGGTGCTGCATTTTCTAAGCTAAACTTTTCATACAGACTATAAATGAGAAATAACATCTTGACAGGGTGCTACATTTAGGTTCACTGTGGGATATAGTCACTCATATAGTGTATGCTGAGGAGCACTCAGCCTGCGGGCTCCATCTCCCATACTCAGTGTAATTTATTGTTTATATAACCCACCCTGGGCAGGAATCCAGTGCTAACAAGGTATCCTGCTTAACTGGGAGATCCAGCTGATATATATTTTAATAAGTAAATATGTACATAAACATACATTAAGAAAAAAGGGACCTAGAAAGATTTTAAAATAAGCAACCTTGCTTTTATGAGGCAGAGATATATACACATTCAGATATGTTTACCTTTTTATTTTTATATTTATTTTTTGTGTGTTTGTTTGCTTCTTAGTATTCTGTATGCCCTCTGCACCAGATCATCCCACATCAGCCCACTACTTTGCACAACCCGTGCTACCCGCCTTCTCCAGGACGCACCTCAGCTCCATGGTCCCCATGGATGACCCCCCTTATGGGAAGGGCTGCCAGAGGTGGCCCTAACTCCTCTCTGACAAAGTTCTGGAGCCGGAATGTAGTCAGCGTGCAGGACCTGCAACGGCAGTGACCAGCATCCTGCACGGGCACTGGTATTTTCCAGTTGTTCGCTCCCCAGCCCACAGATGTCAGGAGGCCCTTGGCTGATGCACTAACACATGCAGAGAGTGCAACATGCATCAAAGCACTGACGTCCCCTTCCCTTGATTGCCAGTTCCAGCCTGCACTACCACCTGTAGTCATCCAGGTGGCAGTGTCACAGTGGGGCAGGCATCCTCTGGAAGTGCAACCATCCTTCCATGACCAGTCCTCTGACGACCCAGGCTTGTTCCCAAATGCAGATCGCTGGCGCCACAAGTGGTAGGTAGTACGCGCTCGGGCAGGCCAGCTTGACTGTTTTTAAACTGGAGATTGTTAAAGCCACTCCTGTGACAGAGCTGTCATATACAGTAGTCACTGTTCTGCAGCAGGAGGGCGGACAAGATGGTCCATAATACGTTCCTCCCATCATAACACTACTATACTACTAGTAAGTATGACAAACATACTTAGCAGAGGAGGACAGCCCTTCCATCAGTAACTCTGCCCAGGATCACTCAATGAATGTTTGGCTCCAATAACTTCACTTCCTTGTGGTTGAAGGCCTTTGCTACACCTTGTGCCTCACAGCTTATCTAAGGCACGTGGTTATTACAGTACCAATACATACCTCGAAGTTAGTAACTCCTTACTTACAAAATGGACTTCAGAAGTCTCCATAATCTTAGCAAACCACATTGGTTGAAAGATATCACATGATTAACTCACAGTACATGCATGGTTTTCATCACTGTAACATAATCTACTTAGCAATAAAGCAACCACACAAAAATAAAACCTTTTCCATTGAAATTTTGTTTCTATTTTATAAGCACAATATCTCTCTTTAACATAGAGACATAGGGTCCATCTAGTCTGCCCATTTGTTTCAGATCTGTTTTGACACTCTAGTTGCCCTCTGTAGTCAGGGCTCCCTTGTGTCTATCCCATGCATTCTTGAATCCCCCGCGTTGACCCCTACAACCTCTTGGGGCAGGCTGTTCCAGGCATCCACCACTCTTCTGTAAAGAAAACTTCCTGGTGTTGGTAGAAAACCTCCTCCTTGCAGCCTGAGGTCATGTTCCTGGTCCTGGAGCCTTTCTTGAAGTGAAAAGTTCCTGTGCCTGTACCTTGGTAATGCCTTTTATGTACTTGAATGTTTCAATCATGTCCCTCTCTCTCTCTCTCTTCTCTGCTCCAGGAGTACATATTCAGTTCCCCAAGTCTCTCCTCAGGGACATGTACTGTAGGATTTAAATGTGTATTTCTGAGAATTAATGCACTTCCTGGGTGCTTTGAAAGGTACAAGGCCAACCCAGGAGTACATTAATTTCTAGAAATGCACAACCTGTCACAAGTTGTTATAGCTACACAACAAGTAGTAATTACTATCCACAATTGCTAGGTTACCTGGACTTTTAGTGATAATGCTAATCTAAAATATTACTGTATTCATGTTTGTGGATCTGCAATATGGACACTTTAACAGCTTCAGATGCCTGCTGTGCCAGCTCAAGGCTGTGATATGACTGGGTACTGAAAAGTTAATTGTAATCTCTGATGGAAGTTTCAGAGTAAAAGCAACGCAGCTTGTGGGAGGCACCTGTTACACCTCGAGGTGGACAGGATCTGCTTCCTGACACATAGACCATCCCTTTTTTGTAGAGATGATAAAGGATCACATGAATATGACCATACAATGAGTTCACTGTGAACAAAGATGAGCTGTTTCACTTAAACAACATGCAGCTGCATCAGGACAGAAGCGGATGGCCCAGTCCTGCAGCAGTAATTACACAGCAACAAGACGCCAAGAGCACTGCAGAGCAGCACAAGGCCAAATAATTTAGCCCTAAACAAGGGTGCAGCCAGGAATTTTGTCTTTTACTTGGCAGCGTGTGGCCTCAACATGCTGCTGAGCAACCCCACCTCAGGATGCTGCTATAGTCTGACTTACTACGCGGTGGTGGGTTGGTCGGGAGAAAATGGGATAATTAGCTACTCGCCAACTGTATAACTGCAGCTAGTCCCCACTGTCACAGAGCTCAGAGGTGTCCGTACAACCCTGCCATGCCCGGGATACACGGAATGCCTACGGCAGCTCTCTCCCGGGTTACCTCCACGGGGGAGAGCCTCCCATCAGAGGGATACGGGTTACCCAGGTCATGGCACTCATGGGGTGGCGGAAGGACACGGCAATGGAAGGCCTAGGCAGCCAGAAGGAGTGGCCAACCGAGGTCTCTGGGGTGCATCATAAGACAAAAAAGAAAACTTGTACTCAAGAGCTGATGGAACTGATGCCCCCCTCACGTAAACACAAAACAAAAGATGTGCTGCCCAACCACACAAACATTACCCCTCCCCACTTCAGTAAAATAATATGCAGTATGCCAATTATCCTAATTGATTTACAACATTTTATCTAACACACACACACACCACCAATCCGACAGAAGTTGGCTGGATTTAGTTACAATATTCCACATCAAGGCAGCTGCCTTACAGAGGTCCTAAGGACCAAACATTATGGGTCAGACAGACTCACAGCATATGACCCGCCACCGCCTCCACTCACTGCATTACTCACAAGTTCACTTGAGTACATACTAGCTTGTGTAATCTCCCAAGCACAAGAATGGAAAAGGCAGCTTTACTATTTCTCTGGCACTGTTTTTCTTTGTTGCCCCGGCGTGAGGATCGTGTTGCCCCTGGATTTTCCAGATTTTACTGTACTCAGAAAAGTACATTGAGTATGCCTGTGATGCCTATGCCTGAAAATAAAAGAACTCGTGTGTTTTATGCTTAAAACTTCCTCTCGGTTAACTGTATCTGCAGCTAATCCTTCTGCCACATTTCCTTCCCTACTCAGTTCATATGCCCTAAACTACCCTCCATTCATCTACCTAAGCCACCTTTTATAAGCTGACACTCTTTTGAGTGACACCCACTGTTCTGCTGATTGACTAGCTGACTGCTCAACAGATGTACTTCTCAATTGCACTTATTGTACATTGCTTATGTTCAGTGCCCTTGTAGCCTGTTATGTTGTTACTTTGCCTTGCTTTTCTGCTTAAACTGTATCTATGTAATTAGCTGTATTGTATTTCGTGATGAACTGTACGTTGCTGTATTATGGTACACTATGTAACCAGTTATGATGCTGCCTGTCTCACATTACTGTTTAAACTGTACTAATGCCTATTGGTTGATTGTATTTTGTCGCTTATATATGCTACAATTTTTCTCATGTTACCCTTTTCCCCAGGACACACCGTGAGACGCAACTTGTTGTTCAGTGTGCCCTTCCTGGTGAAACTTTTCAATAAATAAATAAATATGCAGTAGCAATTGCAGAGTGCTTTTACAACATAGTATCACCCTTACCCCAAGTTCCCTATTACCCTCATCATACCTCTCAACCAGCTAGCATTAAAATGCAGAGTACCGTATTATGGCCAGAATTCATATTAAAGAAGAAGACCAGCTAAATACAAAATTTCAGCTGAAGTGAGTAAAAAATTTGAACTAGCCCAGTGACAGCGTTGGGAGTTTAAAACATGAGTCAAAGTGGACCCACTGGTGTAAAAATGTGGGTCAAAACGGAACCTATGCCAGCCGGTGGCTGTGGAGGCTGAAACATCACCTGCCTTGCCTCCTGCCAGCGGTGACCCATGTTCACGGTGCAAGCAAGGGCAGGGAGAGAAGAATCAGCGCCTGGACAGCCTCCTTCTCCAGGAGGGGCTAATCAGTTCTGGTGCATGCCTGGCCCCTAGCAGAGGTTATGGGCTGGCACACCAATGCTGCTGACAAGGGTCACAGGCAGGGCAGACACCTGACAGGACACGCATAGAAGTGACACGGTACCACATCGCTGATGCCACTGCACGCTCAGCACCTGAGGGAGAAAAAACAGGCAGAAAAGAAGCTCCCAGCTGGAAAGGACGGAAGGAGCTCACAGGTCCCGGCCTCAAACAGCCACAAAAGCCGACCAGAACTGAGATCCAGTCTTGGTGGGGCTTAGGAGTACTGACTCCGCCAGAGGTGGCAATCCCAGGGGTAGATGGTTAGGCCAGCTGGTGGGCATCAGGAGACGGGACTGGGGCTCCTCCTGATTGAGGGCCATGCAGCAAGGGGATAAAATGACAAAAAAACAAAAAACAGAGAAACCTATTGGGTCAAAACATAATTAGCGGCAGATTTTGAACAGTTCACATTCCCTTCCTTTAAATATTGTTATAGAATAGGTGCATCAAGTTTGGACCCACTGCCAAAGGAAAGAGGGGCTGCTTTGAGCAGGATGCAACTTTGCCCTTTTGGTGCATGTTAGTGCTGTCCCTGAACTAGCCTATACTTAATCACAGAGCTCAAAGTCCCTGAGCTGCTACCTGCAAGGCAGGAGACAAACTACAGAGGCAGCTATGGTGGTTCAGTAGGACACCACATGGGGTGTCTTTACCTGAATAGCTTCCTGCCAGCTTGCAGCAAGTGTCACCTACCAACTTTTGCGCTTGGATAACAGTGAGGAAATTACAGTGTGCATCATATGTTCACTGTTAAAGAATGTTACTATAAAGTTATTTATAGATTTTATTTTATGCCTTGCATGCCCAGAAATCGCGCCAACATTACGCTGTGGTTATATTGGTGCATTTACCGTACCATGTACTATGTTCTGTAACTGCTTAATATTTAGACATGGCTGAAAAAGGAACATTGGCCCCAGCCACTTCCTAGTAAAGCTAATAAATGAAATGAAACACTGAAACAGCCGGAACCCAACCTAGAATGCTCATACCCGATCCAGAATCCCCAGGATGGTTTTAGATTCCTGATTGGATTCCGGTTGGTTCTACAGGAATTTCAAGTTGGATCGTAGATGATCTGGGTTGGTTACAGCCGCTCCAGTTCTGGATTTATTCAATTTTTAACCATATCCCTAGAATATATTTAAAGGAGGATAAATTTAATGTAAAATGTGCAACACTGTGCAAAATTCACAAATAGAACTTTAGTGGCTAGTCAGTCATATTCAGCATGACATAAACTGGTAATTCCCTCCCACAATGAGCAGCTCAATAAACGGATGGGCCGTTAGAGACATTCCAGTTGGTAACAGATTTATGTAAAAGGTCATCCGGTCAAGCCAGCCTGATGGTGTAGACAGCCGAGGTGCTGGGTGCCTTATCTCCTGTCAAGCCGGCGATCTGGATTCACGAATGGACCAGGGTTGCTCAGGGGCCAGCCGGGAGAAGTGAGTGTCCAGAGATGGCTCTCTTGCTTTGGAAAGGAGACAGCACGTGCCGCTGCTTTGCTGCAGAGGCTGGGGCGCATAGCCTAAGAAGCAGGGGTTCAAGTACAAGTGGCATCTTCATAGTCGAATGCCCACCCCACTGCATGCATGCCAACCTTGGGGTGGGTTAAAAATAGGAAAAGCAGGGGCTGTACAACAAGGAAGCCCAGCTCACCCTCCTCGACCCAAGCTATTGCCCCAGGTCCTGCTGACCAGATCAGGACTTTGGGGTTCGGAGGACGCCCTCCCTCCCTCCCTGGCCCTGCCACGGGGCAAATTGTGAGGGAACAAGGCAGGAAACACTTGAGAGGAGATGGTGGCCAGTCAAGAGGGAGAATAGGAGCAGAACAGTCAGCCAGGACCCCAGCCAGGAAAAAGCTCTGGGGAGGCCAGCTGGCTCATTGCCCATTTGCCCTCAGGAAGATAACTCCACACACACACACACACACACACACACACACACCGTTAGTTTTAAATATTCAATACAAAACACCACAAGGAATGAAATCAACTGAAGTCCTGAAGAATAACCTACTTTGATAATCTGGGAGCAGGATACAAAGGTTGTGCCTGAAAATAGGCATATGTATGCCCAATGTATCTCATGGTATTGAAAACTAAGACAGAAAAGAGGCGAAGAGAAGGAGGGAAAGGAAAGGAAAATAACACTTGTACAACTTACAGAGACCCTAAATTTATATGACTCAAGTTGTCATCCCCAAAAGAAAGAAAGAGAAAAAAAATGTTTTTGATTGTTCAGGAAAGAGCAATCTCATCTATAATACTTCTGACAATTCCTACCAAAGGGCAATGTTACCACCACACTACTCTGAAGTTAATCTTTCTTTTTAACTTTCTATTTATCAGCTCCTCTGTCGCCATGTCCAGCCCCTCTCTCGGTCTCCCAATGCACCACCCAGGCTGAGCCGAGAGGATGTGGAGATCGCTCAGTTAAGTGCTTGGCTCCATGACATCCAGGGCCTGGATAGCGGTGGGGCGCGGAGGCTCTCCCATACCCTCCGAACTTTCAGCGAGCGGCACCTGAGTCCGGCCCCGATCCTCTGCAGTTGCTTTTCGCGCAGGGAGTCCACCGCCTGGCCCAGACATGTGGTCTTTCATTTTTCTGGTCCCGCCCTCGCAGACGCCAGCACCGGGAGGACCAATGAGTTGGAAGCACACAGAGACACACCTCTCTCCGTCCTCGGCCAACGCCCACCTCCCTAATGTTCCGCCTCCTCAGGTGCACTAGCACCACCCATGGTCACCCAGGTGGGCGGTATTGCAGCAAGGAGAGCTGCCCATCCCTCCTGGAGAAGGAGAGCGCCCATCAGGTGCTCAATCCTTCCCCCTTGATGGCAACCCTGGCTCGCTACTGAACCTGAGTCACTGGCGCCGGCAGGCCAGCCTAAAGTTAATCTTCATAGTCTTTTTTTTTTTAAACGTTATTTTTATTAACTGTTTACAGGATTCTTGAATACTTTGATCAAGTCGTACAGTGCAGTCCAGGTATAACATTACATTATTTTGTTAGTCACTTCACAGTTTTCGTTTATTGCACCTCCATATAGTGGACCAACATAGTCACTGTCACATATTTGCATATTAGATTAGGCTAAGGTTAAATTAAAAGGAGGAGGAATTCATTTCAGGCCGCTTAGTCTATATTTTCCCTTCTGAATGCCTCCAGATCTCCCACCTCAACCATCTGAGAATGTAGACGAGGTCTTGTGATTTATTTTAAAAGTAAGTTCCTAATTCAGCTATGTTTTGGACTAATGATATCCAGTCTTGTTTCTTTGGCGGTGCGGGTTAAGCCATGACCTAGATTGTGGCCTTATGAGTCTGCAGTAATCAGGATTGCCCAAAGGTATAGGGAATCAGGTCCCCTAATATCTACCGGGAACTCCCAGGATCACCTCACTCCAGCCAAGTGGCTGGTCAAGGCAAGGATCTCCCGATAGCTGCAGTGATCTCAGCCCAAAACCTCTGCAACTTCATACAGGCCCAAAAATGTGTAGACTGTCAGCTGCCTCCTCACAGCAGGCCCACCAACAACAAGCTGGGTATTCTGGGTTCCTTTTATTCAAGGTCTATGGGGTATAAGTATCGGACCCTTACCTTCCAGGCAAATTCTTGCCACAGTGGGATTGGGTCGACCTCTTAACTATGTTAAAGATTGGGTTCTAATCAAGAATCGGGAATCAGGGTTGACTTCTTCTGCCATCTAGTCTTTATCTTGGTTAAAGGATCAGTTTCCACCAACCCAAGAGTCCTAAACAGAAGTGAGATCATTCCCTTCTGGCCATCCATGTCTTTTATCTTTGAATAGATAACAAAGGGAGCAGCCCTGGCCGGGTCTACCTCCTTTTTGGAGAGATTATGTGTGCTCTGACTTGTAGGAACCAAAGTGGTCTGAGTTTTTGAGGCCAAACCTATTCTTGAGAGAGCTGAAGTCCAGGATCAAGTCTCCCTGCAGGAATTGACTCAAGTGTTCTAGTCCTGATTTACCCCATTGTTTATATGTGCAGTCCAGGTGGTTAGGGAAGTCCTCCGCCCAGGCTAGGCTTTTTGGGCCAGACAGAGGATTGTAATTTATATTTTTGCCAAAGCCTGTGGAACGAGTGGATAGTGTCCCCTACAGTATGTAGCTTAGAAGAAGGTGTCCATGTGACAACAGGGGTATTATCAAGCGATCCCGAGGGTATCCTCCCATCCCCTCCTCCTCGCCTCTCTCCATTCCTCCACCCAGAGGTGGAGTTCGGACCCACGCATTGCAACGATTTTTCAGTTGAACTGCCAAAAGTAGTCCTCCAACTCCGTAGGGATCTGCCGCCTATCTCTGTGGGCCTGCAGAATTTTCAAGTTTATTCGAGGTCTTGTTGTTCCAGATAAATCTGGAAATCATTTTGTGCCACGCCTGGAAATTAGACTTATGTATGTATAATGGTAGACACTGAAATAGGTACAGGAATTTGGGTAGAACATTCATTATTATGGCCTGAATTCTGGAGTGCATGGGCATATTAGTCAAAGACCACCTTTCCATGTCTTTTTAAGGGATATGGTCAGAGGGGATAGTTTGTTTTAAATAGTTTGGAAAATGCTTTGTGATGTTTACCCCCAAGTATCTCATTCTGTCCACAGACCAATTCAGAGCAAAAGCTGACGATTTCTCAGAGGGATGAAAGAAAAAAACTTAAAACTTCTGTTTTAGTTTTATTTAGGAGTAGCCAGAGTGTTTCTAACTCTTCCAATATAGGCCATATCCGCTCTATAGACCGATGTGGTGGGATAGACCTAGTAGAACATCATCTGCATATAACAGAATTTTTTTTCGAGTCCACCCACCTCGATCCCCATCACTTCCTTCGTCCCCTCACGACTTCCGCCAGGGCCTCAATATAGAGGGCAAACAGAAGGGGGAGAGGGACACCCTGTAGAGTGCCCCTGCCCAACCTGAACTGTCTGAAAGCCCTCCGCTCACCCTGACGTAAGCCTGAGGACCTGTGTATAGGGACCTTATGGTGTCTATAAATGACGGGTAAACCCCTGTGCTCCAAAGTCTTGAACAAGAAATCCCATGAGACCTTATCAAAGGCCTTTTAGAGTCAAACTCATTAGGAAGCCTTGGTGCGGAATCGTTGGATTTTATGTATCATATTCAGGGCTGCCTGTACTCCGTCCGGGGCCTGTCGGCCCATCACAAAGCCAGATTGGTCTGTGTATCAGGCTCGGGAGGATAAGGTTTAACCGAGAGGCAATAATTGATGTGAATATCTTGTAGTCATGATTAAGTAGGGAAATAGGCGGTATGATTCACACCTTGTTGGATCTTTTCTTCCTTGTGTAAATGGTTATGGTCGATACTGCCAGGAAGGTGGGGGACCCGCCCTGACCATATATTTGAAAAACTTTGAGAAGCAAAGGTGCTGTTTCTGAAGCAAAGTTTTCAGAATTCAGCCCCATACCCATCTGGGCCTGGGCATTTAGCTGACTTAAGTTTTCTTTATTGTGAGATTATCTCCTGTTGGGTAATAGGCCTTATCAGCATCTCTATCAGGTCCGGTGAGAGTGGAGGGAGGGGATGGAATTCAGGTAATTCTGTTTCTCTTGCACGGTGTTTTTTTTCATCTGGGCGTACAACTTCGAATAGTATTCAACAAATGCCTCTGCTATCTTTGAAGCCTGTCTGACCACTTTGCCTGACCCTGAGATATTATTTTAGTTATTGTGGCTTTTGCTGCATACTGACGCAGTCTAAAGGCCAGGAGTTTAGTACCTCTGGGCCCTCCCTCATAGTATCTTTGTTTAAATAAAACAGGGCCTTTTCTACCTCAGCTTTTTGTATTTCTTGTAATTGGTTCTTCAATCTGTTAGTTTCCTACTTGGCCTCCTCCCATTTGATTTTTGGGCACCTTCCAATTCCTTAATCTGTGCCAGTAATTCTAGTTGTTTTCTGCTTCATAATTCGTTTCTTATAGGATGCTATAGATATCAGTTTACCTCTAAGTGAGGCTTTAACAGTGTCCCACAAAATTTGTGGGGAAACTCTGCCTGCTATTCTCTCTCTAAGGTTATTTTCAAGTGATTGTTAAGCTCATCTATCACACCTTTGTCCTGGAGGAGTGAGGCATTCAGCCTCCAGTGCGAATGCTTAAGGCAGTCCCAACTCCACCTCCAGGTAAACCGGCTGTGGTCAGAGAGAATGGTTGTACCCACCCAGATGGAGGGAAACCTATATAAGTCCCAGAAAATGTGAAAACATATCTAGTATAGAGAATATCCGAACTTTGAGAGAAGCATGTGTACTCTCGCCTCGGTACTTCTCTCTCCAGATGTCTGCCAGACCCGCTTGTTCCAGCAACAATTTTACAGAACGTGCCTTAGCCACATCCGGTTTTGGGATTTGAGACGTGGTAGCCAATGCTCTGTTTAAGATTATATTCCAGTCCCTCCCATTATCAGTAGGCCTTTAGCCCTTTCAGCCACCAGCTGGAAAAGGTTCGAATAAGTTCAGGGGAGACCCTGGGGTATATATGCATTGACCATAGTGACTTGAACAGACCCTATAACTACAAGGTACCTTGCTCAGGGTCCTCTATCACCTCCTGTTGCTGGAAGTGAAGGCTTTCCAAAGAGAATCGCCCCCTCTTTCTGCCCGCCAGAAGAGACGAGTGATACATCTGAGGAAAAGACCCTCATTTAAGCTTTTGGGCTTCAAGAGGAGAAAGGTGGGCCTCCTGTAGGAAGACACCATCACACCTTTGGGATGCTATAAATTGTTGAATCCTCCTCCTTTAATGGGGCTTGTTGATCCATTTATGTTGAGGAGATAAATTTCAGAACTTGTTTAGCCATTTTCCATATACCAAAATACAGAAGCCCTTTTCTTACACACTGACTTTTCTAGACTTTAGCAACTTAATCTGGTTATAATCCTGCAAAACATAAAACTTTTTAATATAACCATCAACAGATTTCAGAACAGTCCTTATCTCTAATAAACAACAGAACTGTAGCTCTGGCCTCATTCTATTTTGAGCCAAGAGCTGGATTAAATGTTGGCTAGCCATTGCCGAAACTACTCCCACCAGGCTGCCCAATAACTACCGATTTGACTTCCAAGGGAAGGCTGAATGTTGGTCATCTGCTGAAGGGTGTCTGAGTGCACAGACCAAAGCAGGAGCCCAACAGTGCAATGAGAGTTCCCCTGTGGGCCCCAGGTAACCATGGAAGCGCCCTTCCAGTTGTCAATACGCATCCGTAGGCGCCTATCTCCCTTCCTTCTCTCCCTCCCCACCCTCTGCAACATGAATTAACAACATCCCTTAAGCCCGCTTTTAGAACTCGTTGAAGATGCATGCCTTCGCATCCCGGGACCTTTCCTTCTATCTTTCGGGCATAATAAAAACCTTCCGTCCCAAGTACCTCCTTAATGAAGGTGTCTGCATAGGGGGTCTCCCGGGGGTGGGGGAGTCTCCCATAGCCCTAATTTGTTGTGGCAGCTATTAATCTGTCTTGGTAGTGGTACCCTTTGGCATCTCTAAAAGGTGCGGGGGAGAACAGGGCCCAATCTTCATAGTCGCTTTTTTCAATATCGCTTACCCTGATGGACTCTACCAGGAGCGGATTCAAGGTGGTGGCTCAGCTGCCCGCCGAAGCCCCTCCTCACTCTAGTGCTCTCCAGACCCAGACTCATCCTCCAACCTCTTCTGGCCACTCGATCCCCCAGCTCTGAGCTCCCCGGGTGGAACAGCTAACCCTCTGGCATTCCATCTACAATCTAATGGAGCAACTGGAGACATGGAGAGAGCTGGGAGCACCAGGACAGATGGCTCGATATTGGGCATGGGGCCCCACCACTGATCCGTATTATAGCCTACCGCACAGTAAGGGTTTTCATCTGCTGGTGTTGTTTCCGGAGCGCAAGCATGCAATGACATCAGCATCCCTTAACAACTCCTCACAAATGATACCCCGGTCTCCACTCGGGGTCCCCTACTGCGCCAGAGACACCCTGGATCTCTCCCTGAGTGAGGAGAGCAGTTCATCGGACGGCTGATCCTCTCGCCCCATGTTGACCCCCTGCACCCAAGCTCTGCTCCCAAACTCTGGTCACTGGTGGTGCGAGGTGTGGCATCCAGTATCTCAACCTTCATCGCCACCGGCCAGCAATTCATAGTCGCTTGCCACAAAAAGCTATTACGAAGCCTGGCACACAAAAAGGGTCCTTACCATAGAGGATAGCGAGCCATCATGACCAGAATATACACAGTGGAGCAAATGACTTACCTCACCTTGAACAGCAACTATCCTGGTCCCCCCTCAAAGAGCCATAAAGGCCTTACCTGGCGACAGTTCACATGCCCAATATTTCCTTTTTAAGTGCCCTATTTTGGAAGGGCCGAGTTGTATTTTGGCTCCATGAAGCTAAGCTCCGCATCATCCTTCCACTTCCTGGTACCTTTGATAATGTAATCCGCCCGCCAGCAATATTTTCTGATGTCACTATATGGAGAGCACAGGTGGGGTGCTCCATAGACACTAATGGGGAAATTTTTTAAACATGTATTTCATATTTTGGATAACCATCACGTGAACAAATCAAGGGCACTGCTTAACAAGGACTTGTGAGTTGACTTGTTCGGCCATGATGGCCATCTAAAATATGAAAACGCTTAAAAATGGGCCCCATTCATGTCTATGGAGAGCCCTATGCTCTCCATATAGAAAGTTATCAGAAAACGCGCTAGCACGGGGAGGATTGGGGCTGGATTGCAGACTCAGGAGGTACCAGGAAGTGGAAGGGATCAGCGAGCTTGGCTCCATGGAGTCAAAATACGATCCCTTCCTCTAAAATAGGGTACTTAAAGGAAATAATGAGCATATGAACTGTGGCCAAGTAAGGCTTCTTTATGGCTCTTGGGGAAATTTAAAACAACCAGGTTGCTGTTTAACAAATACCTGCTTTGGAGTTCCACTGGCATAAATGGGTTGTATATCAGCTGAGTCACATTCCAGAATCTGTACCATAGGGTGGACAATTTTTCTGCTTCTCGACTAGCTTTCTCCCTTGCATATCCTTCTCTCCCCCCTTCCTTTTTTTTTTCTTTTGGGTAGTTGTCTACAGTGGCTCTGTTCTACAGGAATATATAAAGTCCTATTATTTTCATGGTAAATCATGATAAAGGACTTATGCACAGAAGGCAACAACCAGAGACTACGCACTCTCAGATACAGTACACTGTTGTACACGCAAGGCTCTATCTCGCCTGATACACAGAGTACAAAGAATAAGGAGCTGATACCTGGGGATGAAAGACTTTGCTCAACATGAGATTAGAGCAGGAGGAGTTTGTGGAGTTGGGGAGGGGCCTAAGGCAAGTAGCACACACAGTATCCTTCTCAGAGGTGCTGCCTGTCTATGGCATGGGTGAGGTAAGGGTACTCCGACCATGAGATTCAATGAATGGTTGAAATAATGGTGCATGCACAGGGTTTGGCTTCATTGGGGACTGGGGTTCCACCTGGAGGGATACCAGCCTATACTGGCAGGATGGTCTGCATCTGTCCAGGAAGGGAACAAGTCTTCTGGATGATCAGTTTAAATGTTTTATTGGCAAGCTTTTAAACTAGTCAAGGGAGGCACTGATAAGCAGCAGGGGAATTCTGCCTCCACCTACAAAACAGGGTACTAAATGAGGTAAAGACCAAGGTAGAAAGGTCAGTAGGGAGCAGGAAAAGGGTAAATGGAGACAGCAGAGTCAATAAAGACAGGATGGTGCACAAGAGGTAAAGCCATCAAAAAATGGAGAGTGATGAGTACCAATGCCCATAGTCTAGGTAACAAGCTTCCTTAACTAGTGGCCTTGATGGAAGAACAACATCTGGATATCATGGCAGTCACAGAAACATGGTACACACAGAACCATGACTGGGATGTAAACATACCAGGATACACTATCTACAGGAGGGACAGGGAGGGTAAAGAGGAGGAGGTGGAGCTCTCTACATAAGGGAAGGAATCAAAGCAACAGAGCAAAAGTGTAAACAGGGGGGAGAGGAAGCACTGTGGGTCAATTTGGAGACAGGCAATGACACCACAGTCCGCACAGGGGTTGTATACAGACCCCATCTCAGGGGAGGAAATGGAAAAGATAATGATAGAAGGCATCCTTAGAATGGCAGAAAAAGGGAGATATTGTTGATGGGGATCTGAATATGCCAGATGTTAACTGGAGTGCATTTGCAGCAGCCACTTCCAAGAGTGGGTCATTCTAGATGCCCTACAGGGGCATGCCTTAGAGAACTAGTATTGGAACCCACTCAAGAGGGAGCAATCTTAGACCTGGTACTCTCAAATGGAGATGGACAGAGGATCACAGATGTAGAAGTGGAAGCCATCTGGGAACCAGCGACCATCGAACAGTATGGTTCACGATAAACGCAGCAGTAGAGTCAAGCCACACAAAGGCAAAGGTACTGGGCTTTAGGAGGGCTGACTTGCCAAAATTGGTAAGTGCCTAGGAATGCACCAGCAAATGGGCAGCAAGAAGGGGTGGAAGAACAATAGGAATAATCAAACCACCATCACAGAGGCAATAAGCCTTTGCGTGAAGCAAATAAACAAAACAAAATGATGTAAGAAACTATGTACGATGTAACCACTATGGTTCTCAAAGGAGGTAGCAGGGAAGGTTAGGGAGAAAAGAAAGCATTCAGGAAGTACAAGGAATCACAGAAGCAGCAGGACAGAGAACTGTATCAGTTAAAGCAAAAGGAAGCAGGGAAGGCAGTCAGAACAGCTAAGGCCCAAACCGAGGAAAAGACAGCCAACTCAGTTAAGAAGGGGGATAAAACCTTTATAGGTACATCAGGAGCAAGGAAGACCAGGAGGGATAGTGAGGCTTCATAAAGGGAAGGGGTGGTCAGAGGGCAACAATGAAAAGGCAGAGATACTAAACAAATAATTTTGCTCCATATTCACAAATGAAGAGGAGAGGTACCTAAACCAAACAAAAGAAACACTCTAGATATGGGGGTTGATACCAGCCCATTCACAGTAGAAAGAGTTCTGAAAGAACTCTTAAAACTGAAGGTGGACAAAGCAATGGGGCCTGATGGGATTCATCCCAGAATTCTAAAAAGAACCAAGGGTTGAACTAGTGACATCACCGACTACCCTCTTTAACAAATCATGGGAGGATGGGGTGGTACCCGAGGACTGGAGAAGGGCAGATGTTATTCCACTTCACAAAAGTGGGAGCAGGGCAGAAGCAGGAAACTACAGACCTGTTAGTTTAACCTCAGTGATAGGGAAAATGATGGAATCACTTCTGAAGGAAAGGATTGTTGAGTACCTAGAGGCCAGAGGGCACAGGACCCAAGGCAGCACGGATTCACAGCGGAAGGTCATGTCAGACTATCTAATAGATTTCTTTGACTGGGTGACCAAAGAAATAGATCAGGGAGGAGCTGTGTACATGGCCTACCTAGACTTTAGCAAGGCATTTGACACAGTCCCACACAAAAGATTAATATACAAGTTAGCCAGCCTTGGAGTGGGTCCCGTGATGGTAGCCTGGTAAAGAATTGGCTGGAGAACAGGACACAGAGGGTAACAGTAAACAGAGTCCACTCTGAAGAAGGGGGCTTACTAGTGGGGTACCACAGGGTTCAGTATTAGGACCGTCCTCTTCAATGTCTTTATAAGTGACATTGCAGAGGGACTGGAAGGAAAAGTATGTCTCTTTGCAGACTACACAAAGATCTGCAACGGAGTTGATACACAAGGTGGGGTGGAAAGGATGAGAAGGGACTTGGCAAGGTTGGAGGAATGGTCAAATGCATGGCAGCTTAGATTCAATGCTAAGAAGTGCAAAGTAATGCACCTGGGAAACAAAACCCAGGGGAGAGTACACAATGGGGGTGAGATACTAAGTACAACAAAACGGAAAGGGACCTTGGGGTAGTCATATCAGATGACCTAAAGGTGGGCAAGCAATGTGAGAGGGCAGTAAAGAGGGTGGGGGATACTGGGATGCACAGGGAGAGGCATCACCAGTAGAAAACAGGAAGCTGTTATCCTTCTGTACAGACAGCTGGTGAGACCCTATCTGAGTACTGGGTGCAGTTCTGGAGACCCAGTCTCCACAAAGACATAGACAGGATGGAGGCAGTACAGAGGAGGGCAACTAAAATGGTGCAGGGTCTGCATCAGAAGACATATAAAGATAGATTTAAGGAGCTTAATATGTATAGCCTCTAGGAAAGGATGGAGACAGGAACATGATAGAAACTTTCAAGTACCTCAAGGAATCAACAAAGTCCAAGAGGGTAGCATCTTTCAGAAAAAGGTGTGCGCGAGAACAAGGAGGAACAATTGAAGATAGAGGGGACGCTCAGAGGTAATGCGAGGAAATATTTTTTCACCGAGAGGGTTGTGGATGTATGGAACGGCCTTCCTGAGGAGGTCGTGGAGTCAAAAACAGTGGTGGAATTCAAGAATGCATGGGACAGTCATAAGGCAATTCTAGGGGTGGGGTAAGAGGAAGTAGGCTGTTGGTTAACTAGGATCTGCAGCTTATCCATTAGGTAGGGAAATGGGCAGACTGGGTGGGTCAAGCGTGTCCTTATCTGCTGTCAAATTTATATTTCTATGAGCTACCCTTCGGTACCAAAAGTAAGACCCGCTGTGTATATCATTTTACAGCAACTACAGCTTTATTTTAATTAAAGACCTCATAGCCTGACTTGGGTCTATGCCACTAGATGGCTCTACGGCTTTGGGCATGCAGATTTTGATATGAACTTTGGACACTGCAGAGATTTCATTTTATTTGTCTTTTGCTTTGCTTATGTGCTGTACACTGAAACCCACTTTGAGCCTACAACGTGCTATAATTATAAGCTCTGTGATACTGTACTGGAACTGACAGTTGAAAAATGCTTACACGATTCTTGTTGATTCAATAAAAATAAAGCATTAAAAAAACAACAGCTACTGGCAAATCCTCAGTTTAAGTTTAATTTTCAGACACCTCACAGATCACATAAGCCATTTTTCAACATTACAGGCTCTACAGGATCCTGACAACCATCTGATTATGTTTTTTTGACGTACTAAAGAATTTCCTCACACTTGAAGACTTCAGGCTCAGATGCCCAAGCTCACCCGATTTCACTGGGACTTCAAGCACTGGGAACACAGTCACCCTTCAACAGTAAACATTCTGAAACAAACCTCTTGTCACTCGTGTTCTTCATTTTCTAATCAACTAAAGCAACTTTTCCTCCATCTGTCCATCAATTTTTTGTTTTGTCATCCTATTTTTCTCCAGAACCAGCACCCTGCTCAACCCCAGCACACCCCTGACTGGCAACTACCACTTCCCCAAGACTCACAATCCCCCATGGTTCATCCTACCTGCCCCCTTCCCCACTCCCACCCACCCCGTAGCAGGGCCAGGATGAGGAAGCACCATCTTCCCCAGCCAGTGACTACATCTAGAAAAGCTGGTCCCAGGTCAGAAGGCGAGCAAGACATCATTCACTGGCTCCATGTTTATCTCTGTTCTCCCAAGCCAGGGCCATGAAGTAACACAGTCATAGATATATGTGTACAAACTACGCGCTCGCCAGCTGTTCCCTCCTAGGTAGCTCTCGCTGCTTTACCACCACACTCCACGAGTGGTAGTGTTTGAGCAAGATGCGCCCCCTGTGCTGGTCTCTCGGGTGACCCGCGCGCCCTGAACCCAGTTCCCCAGCACACTTGGGTGATATGGTGTCCAGTGCCTCAACCACCACACTACTGGACAGGCCCCGTCCAGGCCTTGCCAATGACTTTCAAGGAAAAAAAAAACCCACAGGTCATGATGCACATCTAAAGAAGAAGCAGAATTTACATTCCTATAGTGCCTTTCATGCACACCCTAATCCAAAGTGCTATACAAACTAATGAGGGAGACTGACAGTGCAGGGAATGTGTATTTGTAGCATCAGCCATTTCCCACATCAACAGCCTCACTATGCCTTGAATGATTACCTGAGCCCTTTTTTCTTGGGAGATGATGCAGGCCAAGACACATGGGAAGGTGCCCCAAGTGTCTACAATATTCTTTGACACTGGATACCCACCAAACCAGAGAAGGGAGTAAGACCTCAATTTCATGTCTCATCTGAAAACACAGCACAGCCCAATAAACTAAATCTTAGTAAGCATACATGTATTATATCAACATCCTGTTGCAAAATGCATTAACTCCTGCCAATTCAAAATTTCAATCACTGCTTCAAAAGTAAACCCATCAAGGAGCCAAAATCTAGCAAAACAACCATGTCTTATAAATTAAACTATGAATTAACCAGGGAAGGTTACTTAAAATTGTTTGCTTTGGTGGCTCTGTGGCGGCAAGCTGATGAGGAACGCCTTGCACGCTGGCGACCTGGTTCGTGCTTGAGCTCGGACAACAGAAGTGGAGGCCAGCAGAGAGGAAGCAAGAGCGCCAGTAGGACACTCTCATACGGGGAGGGGGGCAAGTTGCTGTTCAGCAGCTAGATGTGGTGCCAATGACAGCATGGGTGACCATGTGCTGTCGGTCAGCTGTGCACACACACCAATGGGGAGGAGGGCGGGTGGGACACAGAATATGTAAATGCCACTCTGGCAAGCCAGATGATGGCCCTCTGCCCCACCCCACACCTGGACTCTCCTCTCTGGCACACTCAACGGCCACACCCCATCTGGAGCCAACAGCGACATTCCTCCACTAGTCCACAGGCAGGCACTTGGAGAGGGACAGTAAGGAGCTCTCAGGAGATGATCTCGATGACGAACAACAGGGAGGCACCAGCAGGGATATGCCAGACCCCAGCGTGACCAGACGCCTGTATAGGGAATGTGTAGCCCAGCAGAGTGCTTCCAGGAGTGGCAAGTCTGGCAGGTGTAAGAGGCAGCATTATGGGCTGGAAAGAGAGGCATACCAGAACCATGCCTTAAGGATTGGGCAAGTGGACCTTTTGAAGATGTTGTGACACTTTTTGTGGTGAATCAGGTGCATAGCAAGTCACTGCCATGAAACCAATTTTGTGTAAATGTCAATCAAAGTTGTGTAGTATTGGTCGTCCCGTGGCGCTTGAGGGCTGAGGCGCTGGAAGCCTTACCTTGTATCACGCCCTGGGTTTGGGAATGACCCTGGGTCATCAGAGAGCCAGCGGGGCTGGACTGAGCAGCTGAAAGGCAGCTCTCTCTTGGAGGTTGTCACCACCCCTGTGGTTCCGCCTCCCACCTGGTGGAGGTCTGGTGGTGCAGTGTAGGTGGGAGGGGTGGCAGGAAGCCTTGAGGTGTGGCGTGCGATGCTCCACACATGCGCGCCTCAAGAATTGGGGACGGCAAAACGGGGTAAAAACAGGAAAATGTATATAGAAAACTGAGTAGTTCTGCTATGTTATACCAGGCTAAACCTTATCTGGACCACATGAAAAAAGGCAAGCACTTAAGGCAGGAATCAATGAATGGCTGTTATTGCACTCAAAATCTAATATGCATATACACAGTGCAAAATCTACATATTGGATGCTGGATATGTCTTCCTCAGGCACTACTCCCCCTCCGAGGAAGTCATATCCAGACGCCGATATGTAGGACAGCACTGTGCAAGTTCAGTCCTGGGGCTAGGAGCCCACACCAACATGAGTTCTGCACTATATTTATGCACATTCCAGAGTCATAAATGCTAAAGGTCTAGGCGGCCCAGTGGCGTAGAGAGTTGAGGCACTGGACACCACACTCGCGACCATGCCGCGACCCAGGTTCAGAGACGGATCTGGCCGCTTGGGAAGAAGGACTGAGCACCCAACGGCTTGCCTCCTTCTCCGGGAGGGTGGAGCATTCCGCCACGATACTGCCACCTCCTGGTGACCACAGGTACCTGGCAGTGCGGACATGGGAAGCAGTTAAGGGAGGAGGGGCCAACATCAGCTGAGGACCTGCGGAGGTGCGTTTCAGCACGCCTCTGTCTCATTGGCCCTCCTCGCATGCCAACGTTGGCAGAGGGGCGGAGTAAACGGAAAACTCCCCATTCGGTCCTGGCGACGAGCACTCTACTCCGTGTCCACAAGACACAGAGGGCAAACTCCACTGTGCGCATCTTCCAGGTTGAGGATGAGGTAAGCAGTGTATCTTCCTCACGCCAGGGGTTAACTGGGGCTCTGGACATACCAAGTAGTGCACTCTAGGAGCAGACTCCATGGTGGTTGGGACGAAGACGACTGAAGGATCCGAGATAGGACGGAATAGGGCAGAAAAGGAGTGATAAACAGAAAGTTAAAAAATGTTAAAGGTCTTTGTTTTATATATTACTAGTGTTATGCTACCTTAGGCTGTTTGTGATGAATTAGCTACAACATTGTATAGGAATCTGTTCTTTGCTGTTTGTCTACCACTTTGTACCCCCAATAAATGTACGCTTGTGTTATGTAACATGACGTGGAGCTTTGTAAAAGAGTCCCTGACTCAAAGGTTTGCAATTCTGATACTATTAAATAAATAAACATTAGATTCTGAGTGCAATAAGAGCATTCACTGAATCCTGTCTGGTGCCTGTTTTGTTTTGTTTGTTTCATGTAGCATTGGATTATTTTGGATGGGGCACCCCAAAGTGAGTGCAGTAAGCCCTTTTGTTGTGTTCAAAATCTTCTCTGAACTTGAATCATTTTGTCCTTTTGGGAAAAATAACTATATGCAGACACAATTCAACTTTTTAATTTTTATATAGATTTTCCATATTCCTATTATCCTTCATCACTAGGTCCATTTACATGGAGACGGGCTCCTTGTCCCTTGAGCTCCATCTCTCCTGTTATTCAATCCTTTGCAGAAGTCACAATCCTCTGTTTGTAACATCACAGTCTTTTCCACAGTTATCACACAGTATTATGGCTTCGCAACAATAACGGAGCAGAAACAGATTAACTCTAGAGTCAAGAATCTTGTTTCTGTGAGATATAGGAATATTCTGCAGTAGCCTAATATATAATTATTATACAATTCATTTTTTGTACATGTATATACTTAAAATTATGTTAGTTATATTCTGAAATATCTGTACTGAACTTCAACTCACCTGGTTCCCTGGTTAGTTGCAACTGCATGTGGTAAATAAACTAAACTCAGTAAAAAAATGTAATTCAAGGCAGATTGGTGCTGTCATTGATCTTGTGCTAAAAAGTGGCTGAGCGACACAGGGAAAGATAGCAGGGGCATTGTTCACCCAGTATTTATTGATAAGGTTGGCACAGTGTAGGACCTTCAGACATGCTCCTGACAAAAGCCTCCAGACGGCTATCTATAGTAGGGGTACCATAGTAAACCTGGCACAGTGCAAAGCAAGGTCTGGCTACCAACCTTCCCTCATGCTGGCTTACATTCTGTCCATGCTTCCTGGATGCAGCTTGCTCAGGTCACCTGCTAGTTGCTCTGACTAGCCTTCCATCTCCGATGACATGGACAGCCACAGTTTATATCCTATGGCTGGACTCCTCTATTCAACTACAAGCTACCTAATCTGGGGGCGGATAAAGAGAATCAGGAGGGACTGAACTTCAAACAGCTAAGTAGTATGGGTGACAAGTGGTTGGCTCCATCACACTGCTCCAGTGAGGGCATTTTTCCTCTTAAAGGGGTACTGTCAAGCCTTTCTACAGCATATTACTTTTAGCAGAAAACCCACATTTTATGATTGCTTAACTTCTAAAACTCATTGAAGTTGTTGGTTGCTCAGGGTATTAAATAAGCTGAAAATTGATTAGCAGTTTTACACGTGAACGTGCTAATCAGCTGTAAAATGCATAGCACTTGGCACAGAATGGTTAGCAAAATTTAAAATATATATAATTTTATTAACTTTGTCTACTGTGCCATAGACTTCACTGAAAAATGGTTAGCAGTCTACTGCTCACATTTTGGAAATCAGTTAATCAATTCTTTATTTTACCAGGCTAAACACCATTGAGACAAACTCATTTGCAAGGTGGACCTGGTTTCAGTTCACAAAAATACAACAGTTACACATAGCAACAGGGAGCCACATAACCAGGCCAATAAAGTTACATACAACAATTGAGATACAGAACTAGGAAGGTTTATATAATTTGACAGGACGGCACACAAGCTACAATTGAACTTGTACAATATACAACCATAATCTATGTACAATAAATACATAATGCAAATAAACAAGAAAGAAACCACTGGGGTGGGGTTTAAGCAACAAGGAGAGGCAGTAAATGTGTCCCTAAAATGATTTGTAAAACATTTTTAGTTTATTAGTTTTTATTGTATGTCAATGGTGGAAACAATTACATGTCTCCATGAATGACTGCAAGAACAGTTTTTGAAGACAGACAGCTTCACTGGGACAGCAAGCCCTGTGTTTTTTGTACATTGTTTCAAAGGACATGAAGAGCGTGACTTATTGCTGCTCAACCTGAGCGTGTTCGGACCTTTGGGATTAGGGAGAGAAATATAGGAAAGACTTCTTCAACGGTAGTTGCTAGGTGCAGACAGGCAGTCGTTGATATACTGTGGGAGCTTGTTAATGATGGCTCTGTAGGTCCATAGGACTGCATTTTTATGCCACCTGTAACTGAGTGAACTCCAACCTATAGAAGAATAGACAGTACAGCAGTGGGTGGAATAAGGAGCACCGTAATAAATCTAAGTGCCCATGATATAGGGAGTCAAGTTAGGAAAGGGCCGGTTCGTACCATGCTCATAAAAAAAAAAAAAAATTCAGCATACTCCACGAGTGGCATGAAGATAGTTTGAACTAACTCTTTTTTTTTTTTGCATCCTGTGTAAGTAGGTGTCTGACTCGAAAGAAAGAAGATCCCAATCCTCTGCTTTAATATTTTGGATAGTTCCTCTATGTGATTTATGAATGACAGTTTATAGTCTATCCAAACATCCAGATATTTAAATTTCTCTACATATTCCAGGTGCTCACCCAGTGGAGTGAGTACTTGAGGAACCATCCCAGAGGTGTGAAATTTGGATGCACTGACTGATGGAGCAAAGAGCATAGCCTTTGTTTCTCTGGCATTTAACAGGAGCTTTAAGTGCAATAGATTTTCCTGTAAATGGTTAAATTCAATTTGAAGGTCCTTACATGCAAGTTCTGGAGTTGAGCTATGTACAGCACTGTATCATCAGCTAATAGATGTATGTTTGCTGAAGAAATTCCAGTGTTTAGATTATTTATATAAACGGCAAATAATAGTGGACCAAGGATGAATCCCTGAGGCACACCTCTTGGGAGGATTTTCAATGGAGTGAGGTCACCATCCGCCTTGTCCTGTTGGTACTGATCAGTGAAGTAACTGGAAAACCATTTTAAGGCCAGATTGTCGACTACAATGTTTTTTAGAATGACCAGGAGCAGATTATGGTCCACCATATCAAATGCTTTGCTAAGGTCGGAAACACAGAAACACAGAAGTTGATGGCAAATAAGGACCGCAAGGCCCCATCCAGTCTGCCCATTTTTTCTACCTTATGAATGTGCCATAGGCCTTTACTCTGGCAATGACCTATCTATCCATACTCATCTGTATTGCTCCCTTATGCCATACCATGCCTGTCTGAAGCCCTGCACTGTATTTATATCCACCACTTCCTGAGGTAGGCCGCTCCATGCATCCACCACCCTTTATGTGAAAAAGAACTTCCTCACATTACCCTTAATCGGCCTCCTCTAATCTCATGCTGTGTCCTCTTGTCCTACTATTTTCTTATATTGAAACATGTAAGACTCTTTCACCTTGTTAATGCCCTTAAGATGTTTGAATGTTTCGATAATATCACCTTTCTCCCTCCTTTGCTCTAGGGTACCATATTGAGTTCCGTTAATCTGTCCTCATATGCTTTCTGATGCAGTCCCTGCACCATTTTAGTTGCCCTTCTCTGGACTGCCTCCATTTTGTTAATGTCCTCATGCAGGTGCGGCTTCAGTACTGCACGCAGTACTCCAGATGGGGCCTAACCAGTGTCTTGTAAAGAGGATTATTACCTCCCTTACAACTTGTGATACTCTTACTCATACACCCCAACATCCTCTAACCTTACCTACTGCTTTAGCGGTCTGCTTGGATGATTTCAGGTCATCTGTGATGATGATGATACCCAAGTCTCTTTCTTCCTTGTGATTGCCAGCAACTCCTCCCAACCTATAATGTAGCTTCAGAGTTTCTTTCCCTATGTGCATGATTTTGGCATTTCATTGCGTTAAACCCCAGTTACCACTCTTCCACCATTTTTCCAGTTTTTCCAGATCTCTTCTCATTCTGCCCACAAAGCCAACAAAGCACATACATGGTTTTGGCATCCAAGGCTTTCTGCCAATCATTTGTGACTTTAGCCAGAGCAGAAGTTGTATTATGACAGGGACGGAACACAGATTGGACCCGGTTTAGCAGGTTAAAGTTCTCCAGGTACTGCCTAAGCTGAGTATTAACTACCTTTTCGAGCAACTTAGGATAGGAAGCAGAGATATTGGACGGTAATTATTTAGGTCACTTGAATCACTGGATTTAAATAGCGGATGATGTGGCTTGTTTCCATATAGTAGGAAGAGTGCCCAGTATAAGGGACATATTAACGAGGGAGTAACTGGGAGGAGGGACAAGACATAGTAACCAAGTTTAAAAAATAAGGTCAGCACCTGCACTTTACTTAGTGTCCAGTTGAAGAAGTAAGTCAACTTGTTTCACAGAGACAGGACGGAAGGAAAAACTGTGTCTTGAATAGGTGAAACCGATTAAGGCAATCAGGGCTCTGACTACTCAACTGCGCCGGAGATTATTGGCCGGTGAGATGATCACTAACCCCTGCTATGGCAAAATGGTTGTTGCGAGGGCAAGTATTTATGCTTGTCAGTAGCAATGGTACCGCCGAAAAATTTTTAGTGGGACCAAACCAGCTAAGCTGTGACCTTCTATGTCCTTAAGAGTTTTCCAGAATTTATTTGCACATATGGAGGAGGATTCAAGTTCAGAGCGGAAGCAATTTGCCTTTTCTGATCTAGTTAGTTTAGTGCATCGATTTCTAGCAGCTCTAAAAGCTGCCCAGTCTGCAGACGGTTTGGTTTTCCCTGCCTGTTTCCAGAGAGTGTCCCTATGCAACAATGTGGCTTTCAGACTGACTGTAAACCATGGGCACAATTTCTTCTTGGTATGGGTTTTAACTAGAGGAGCATGTTTATTGATGGCCCAGAGGACAATGTTTTGAAGGCCTCGTAAGCTTCAGCTACTGACGGGGCCAGATAGAAACCTTGCCAATTTGCATATTGAAGATCAGAAAGAAAAGTGTTGGGGTTGAAGTTCACGGCTTCACTTATAGATATAGTTGGAGAAAGAGACCGCTTGGAGAGACCTCACACAGGCTATAGCACAGTGATCACTGAAGAATACACCTGAGTGTGTAAAGAGATGGGGTTTGTTCACTAGAATTAGGTAGAGTAATGTACTACGGTCCGGGTTTTTAATATTGGGAAAGGTAAAGTACAGTTACGTAAGAACTTACTGTAACAGTAGATCTTCAGAGAGCTCTTGCAGTAGGTAATTACATATAGGACTGATGCTGGCAGGCGCAGGACCCCAAAGAAACATTTCTAGCTAGTAGTCTCGATGGGACCGCTCCACGTCAGGTGACCGACATCATGCGACGCCAGTATAAAGGGTGGTCCCCCACCCGCCTTTCCAGTTCTTTCCGCCAAAGGCCAAAAGGCAAGACGAGAGAGAAGCAGATATTTCCCATCCTGGAAAAGGAGCTGAAAAAGCTGAGGGGATGGAGAGCGGAAGATATCTACTGCAAGAGCCTCTCTCAATATCTACCGTTACAGTACTTTTTACGTAACTGTACTATCTTACTGAGAGCTCTTGCAGTAGGTAATTACATATAAGACTGAGTCCCAAGCAGTCTGGAACAAGAAGAAGCAAACGGGAGGAGGAAAACTACCCAAAAGTAGGCCCCTGGCTGTGAAGGTCTTAGGAAAGGAGACCCTGCAAAACAGCTAACCCAAGCCTGCTCTACGTGAGAGGCAATGTCCAAACTGTAATGTTTCAGAAGGTATGGACACAAGTCCAAGTAGTGGCTGCACAGATATCTGCCGCTGACACATTCTTGAAACAAGCAGCAGAGGCAGCGACTCTTCTGGTGGAGTGTCCTCTGACTTGACCCGGCAGGGTTCTTTGTACTTGTCGTAACAGAAAGTTATACAATGAGCCAACCATTTAGATAGGCATTGCTTGAAACAACATTGCCTTCTCTTTTAGAAGCAAAAGAGACAAACAGTAGATCAGGTCTTCTGAGATCCTTCATCCTAGTGGTGTAGTATCTCAGAACCGTGAACATCCAGAGTATGCAAGAGGTACCCCTTGATTGGAGTGTTGTGAAAAGAAAGCAGGCAACTCTATGGATTGATTCAGCATAGATTCGCTACCACCTTGGGGAGAAACTTAGGGCTGGATACGCAGAGCCACTATACACGTGCCTTGTGAAAAATCAGATACGGATTTTACACACATGAGGGCCTGAAGCTCGGAAATCCTTCAAGCAGAAGTGATGGCCACAAGGAAGAGAGTCTTCCATGAGAGGAACTTCAGATCTGCTGACGCTGCCGCCCGAAAGGAGGCAGAGTAAGCTTCTTAAGGATAAAATTCAGATCCCAAGGAGGGCAGGAGCCTGAATAGGGGTCCCAAATGGAGGACCCTCTAAGGAAGGTCTTAAGAGACCTCCAGTTATGTAAATGTCCTGTCCCCAAAAGGAACATGGTAGGCCGAGATGGCCGCCATGTGAACCTTCAGGAGGAATGACTGAGACCCAGATCAAAGAGGTGTCGCAGTAATCCAGAAGCCACCCAACACAGCACGAGAAAGGCTCGACATCGCTGGAAGCGCCCAAATAGAGAACCATTTCCATTTCATGGCATAGGTAGATCTAGTGGATGGCTTCCTGGCTTCCCACCAGAATCTCAGCCACTGGGGAACCCCAATCAGGGTTGAGTTACGCCTGCAGGAGCCATGTGTGCAACTGAAGGGACTTGAGGCCTGGATGGACCAGGGTCCCCTGATCCTAGGTCAGCAAAGTTCGCGACAGAGGAAGAGGAAGCGAAGGTTCCTCTGAATACTGTTGCAGAAGAGAGAACCAAACTTGCCTGGGCCAGAAGGGAGCAATGAGGATCATACGAGCTCCTTCCAAGCAGAGTTTCCGTAAGATTCTCAGAATCAAGGGCTGGTGGAAGGCATAGACGAATCTTCCTTCCAGTCTAGAGACAGAGTGTATCTCCCAAAATGCCGCCCTGGAGCGAGCGAGCAGAAGGTAGGAAGTTTTATGCTGAGAGGAGACACAAATAGATCTACCTGAGGGGTTCCCCAGTGTAGAAAGATGTCGTCTGCTACCCCTGATCTAGTTCCCACTCGTGAGCGTGAGCAGATGACTGACTGAGGTGGTCTGCCAACGAGTTCTCGACCCCGGACATGAATGGCCGTGAGGGTGAAGGTTGTGCTGCACTGTCCAATCCCAAACCCACATCGCTTCCCTGCAAAGAGGGTAGGAATGAGTTCCCCCTGTTTGTTGACATATTAAACTACACACGTGTCCATTTTGACAGCCAGATGACCAGGAAGCAGATAAAGATGCAGAGCCTGGAGAGCATATAGTACGCCCAAAGCTCAGCAAATTGATGTGAGAGATTTTTCGAGCTGGGACTAGGAGCCCTGGGTCCTGTGAGGCCGAGATGGGCTCCCAACCTCTCCCGAGGCATCTGTTGTCAGCATCTGGGAGGAGGGGAAGCAGAAGGAACTCCCGCAAAGGTTCTCCTGAACCGCCCACCATTGCAAGTCCCGAGCCATAGGGTTGGAGACCAGAACAAGTTGATCCAAGTCGCCCACCAGCTGATCCGACTGAGACCAAGCATCCACTGAGAGATCCTCATGTGAGCCGAGCACAAGGGACTGTCAGAATAGCAGCTGCCATGAGTCCGAGGAGTGAAGGACTGACCTGGTGCTGACCCACCTCCGGCTGAATAACAGGTTAACCTGAGCCTGGATTGAGGCTGCCCTGTCCAGTGGCAGAAAAGCCATGCCAGAGGTCGCGTCCCAGGATCACCCGATAAACTAGAGCCTCTGGGACGGGATCAGGTGAGACTTAGCCTGGTTGATTGTAATACCCAGGCAGGCAAAACCTGCAGGGTAAGGGAAAGGAAGCGCAGGAGTTCCTCCATGGACAAGGCCACCAGGAGCCAATTGTCCAGGTACGGAAACCTGCACCCCTGGGTACACAGGTAGGCGCTACCACCGACAGGCATTTGGTAAAATTTGGGGCTCGAGGCAAGACAAATGGGGGGCCTTGAACTAGTAGTGGTACCCTGAAAGCAAAATGCAGGTATTTGCGGTGGAAGGGAGATTAGGATATGCAGTAAGCATCCTGCATATCCAGAGCACACAGCCACTATCCCGGCCAAGAAGGGCAGAGGACTCTGTAGAGAGAGCATCCTGAACCTTTGTACTCCACAAACAAGTTCAGAGAGCTGAGGTCGAGAATCAGCCTCACTTCTCTGACTTCTTCGGACCAGGAAGAAATGGAATAGTAGCCCGTCCCCAAAGGAGTGGGGTACGGGCTCTATCGCTTTTCAACAGAAGAGAGGATATTTCTTTCTGGACCAGAAGATGATATTCTGGGAGTAAGATGACCGGGGGTCCAGGTGGTCCAAGAAACTCTACTGAGTGTCCTTCTGCGATCAGCTGGAGCACCCAAGTGTCTGTAGTTATCCCTCTCCAACCCAGCAGATGGAGGGAGAATCTCCTCCTACCGGTCGTCTGGAGAACCCAGAGGCAGTGGGAGGAGGAGGAGTCAGGAGGTACAGACAGCATCGCAGCTGAAGCCCCCACTGCTTTTTGGGGCTTGGCAGCCGGAGCGGCTAGACATTTGTTGGCCCGCTTCCCTGAGGTTTCGCTTTTGCCGGGACGCCTGCTAAAGGGACGATGCTGAGCTTGACGGGTTTGAACAGAGTCGACCGACTTAAGTGCAGTACCTTCTCCTGCAGATCAGTGATGATGTTCTTGACATCGCCACCGAACAGCACTGAACCCCTGAAGGGCACATCCTGGATAGCGGACTGCACCTCCGGGACCAAACCTGACACCTGGAGCCAGATGTGACGCCACAAACCCATCGGCGAAAGCCGAGCTCTGACTAGCAGCCCCATCTGCCGTATATGGCACAAAGCATGTGCCGACTGGGCAATACGCAGATCGGACTAGGTCCGCCACTTCTGCTTGCCTGAGACTGAAGAAGGAGTCCATTTAGCCTCCACCTCACTAAAGACCTGCTCTCTGGTAATCCCCCATATGACCAACATAATTCAGGGCCCTAATACCCAGGAGTGGAAGAAGGTAGACCTTCTTCCCATAGTGGTCCAGAAGGCGGATTCCTTGTTGGGTGGTGACAAGCTCAAGTGCTTGGGGTTAGCTGTGGGGCTATGAGTGGCGAGATCACGACCGAATCAGCTCAAGGGTGCGAATTCAAAGAGCTGACATCCTCGGAGCCTGATAAAGCCTATCCGACTTCCTAGGAAGGGGACTAATGCCGACGGTTGCTCCAAATGGTGGAAACAAGATCGCATGAGGCTCAATCCAGGGTGGCACCAGGGTCGGAGCGGTCTCGGCAGATCCAGGTGTGCAGCAAGTTACTTATGCTGTGGATCTGGCTTCAAGAATGCCACTGATGAACTTCCTGGATTTTACAGCAGCTCCAGAAAAGAAGGATCCTCCGAGGAGTTCTCAGCCTGGGCTTATCCAAAGAGCAGGGCTCGTTGTCTAAGTTGGAACGACCATCGGAATCGCCCCGAGGAGGAGAAAGTAGAGGAGAATACTCCCTCCCGACGAGGGAGAAACTGACCCTTTGGGAAGCCCTCGGGAACGATCCTGCCCTGCCCTGGAACCAGAGGGCTCCTTGTGTATCCGGAGGTGGGGAGGCAGTCTTTGTCTCCGACGACGGGTCCGGAACCAAGACCGACGCCGGAAGATGACTCTCTATCTCTAGTGAGCTGAGCCTTGGCCTCTGCCCACCAGGAGGCCAGAGTCTCTTCAAATCCACCAGCGGCTGAGGGGCGGTGGAGGAGGTGGATATGGATACCGAGGGTATCCGTGACAGCGCGAGATCCATACCCCGACCACGGATAACCCGCATCAGGTACCGAGGCATCGGTACTGTGGCATCAGATAGGCCGGCATCGGGTACTGAGGCGCCAGACACTGCGGCCCGGGTAGATGGCGCCGGATAGGACGGGTTGAAACCCAGGGACTGGGGGTCTGCAGGAGCAGAAGGCCCTGAAAGGCTCCCAGCCGGGCGGGCTCAGAACAGGAGGCCCGGGCGGCAGTAGGTCCGAGGGGACGCATCTGGGAGAGGGATGCTGCCCGCCGCCGCAAGACCGCTGTCCGAGGGACTGACGCCAGGTCGTCCGCCCAGCAGGAGGGAGACCTAACGGGAGCAAACCTGCATCCTTGGTATCGCCCGGGAGGGAGGGAGGATTAAAACCCGGGTCTAGCTGAGGAGACGTTGGCCTTGAGGGCAGCAAATGCTGCGGGAGCTGGGGACGGTGGACTGAACATCAGGGTCTGGTGTCGGCTCCAACGCCGTGTGACCGACGGAAGGGCTGACGCTCGCTTTACCGGGCGGAGTCCGGCAGACATCGGAGGAGCCGTTGTCCGACTTAGCAGAGCCATCGCCCGAGGATGGCCGGAAGGGGTGTGGCTGGTCGGGCGGCTTAGGGGCCGAGCGCTGCCTCAAAGGGGTCGAGCGACTTTAGCAGCCTTTCTCCACGCTGAAGTCAGAGGAGCAGACATCCGCTTACCAGAGCCACTCGCACAAGAAGGCCACACGGGGCAGCTCCTGCCAAGAGTGGATGCCTTTGACCCAGTGGCACCCGAGGCCTCGAGCGCGAGCCAGAGGGGTGGGTCGACGCCAGCTTGGAAGCCTCTAAGATGGTCACAGAGCGTCCCCCAGGGGACGTTATTTTGAACACCACTTGACTCTACTAAGTCGCAGTGGCCAAGGAAGAGGAGTCCCGTCCGGTGCTTCTCCTCATCTTTCTTTTATGGTGACCTCGGGAAGCCGAGACCTGACAAAGCTTCTTCAGCTCCTTTTCCATGGAGGTCATTTTCTTTTAAGGATGTGGGCTCAGGACTTGCCTCCGTCTCTTGGTGGCGGCGCTGAACTCAGGCAAGTGCTGGCACTTCACAGGGTGATCCGGCCCAGACAGAAAGAAGCACTGGAGTGTCCACCTTGTGCAGGAGTTGGGCACCGCATTTGAGTTGCACTTATTCTTGTGCTCAGAGGTGTAGGGATGACATACACCGCAGAGAAACTGACAAAATTCGAGAAATCTAAGAAAAACGGCAGTAAAACTACTGATAACAGACTGACGAAGCAGTTGAACTTAACTACACTTTACAAGCTCAATGGCGGAAAGAACTGGAAGGCGGACGGGGGGACCACCCTTTATACTGACGCCGCATGACATTGGTCACCTGACGGGCGGTTCCCCGCCAGAGACTGTTAGCTAGAAATTTTTCCATGGGGGCCCTGATGCCTGCCGCATCAGTCCTATATTAATTACCTACTGCAAGAGCCCTCTCAAGTAAGATCTTCTGTTATGACTTGAGAAAGCTCAAAATTATCACAGAGGTATTTTAACGGTTTGACTATGCAGAGAGCCAATCCATATTGAGATCGCCCATTATAATAACCTCGGAGGACAAGGAGTCTAAGACATCACTTAAATGCTTCAACACCTTGAACCTGCAGAGAGAGAGAGGTCCATAACATCCAATGATACAAATAGGGACCGATTGAGAGAGTTGCACCTTTAGGGTGGTGCATTCAAACTAATTAGGTAATGTGGTAGAGTCAGCTACAGAGGCACTAAATTTGTCCCGAGCATAAACAGCTACCTCCCTCCCTCCCCGTGTTAGTCTGTCTGTTCTGAATATGTTGTAAGAGTGGATGTTAATTTCATGATCCTGTAGAGGGCTCAGCCATGTTTCTGTCACCACTAGGATGTCAGGTGTAGTGAGGTTGATCCAGGTATGCATAGCATCAATTTTCCTTACTAGACTGCAAGGGTTTATGTGTATTGGACTTAGCCCCTTTAGTTGAGGTAATTCAGAGGAGCAGGGATGGAGAGAGGTGGACCAAGGTTTAACTTGACGCTGCCTGCACAAATGAGCAGAAACTGAAGAAGTTTATGGCATTTAATAATAGCCTGGTCAGACGGTTCTACCCTTTGAGGAGACTGGAATCAGAGGTTGAAGGTGGTGATAAATACGAGGCAAAGGGACCCAAGTGTGCATACAAGAGTGTCCTAGCAGAGAGGATATATGAGAATAAATGGGGGACAATGGGCCTGAATTGACTTTTGCAGCTGAAAATGTGAGGAGTTCTAGAGCAGCTAGACTCATAGGGTAGAGTAACATTTACCAATTTGGGAAATTGGGTGGCTTTGGGGAATAGAGAACAGGTAGCATGCAGCCATGAGCTGTAAGAAGGGGCTGCAGGAGCAGGTTCAGGGTGCTGATCGAGGGCACAGTGGAACATGCTTGCTAAACACCCCAGTAAAAGGATTATGGACTTCATTATGATCCCAAGATAGAACTCATTAAGGCTACAAAAGTAGTTTCTGACAACTAATAGCCCACGTGAAGGAAGGGTGTTTTGAGAGAAGAAGGTAGCCAATGGGGAAGGGCGCAAGAATGCCAGGTAGAGGGTGGTGGGTGTCAGAGTCAGGCTGCAATTGTGTCCTGCAGCAGAAAAGGGATATAGGATATGCATAAGTTTGGTAGCTATTGGGGCTGCTGGATTAGTGCAGCAGTAAGGCGGCTACCTTGGTGATGAAGGTCAGGGTTTGATGTTGGCTATAGCCAGGGGCCAAAATAAGGTTGGAAAGGAGGATCTTGGAGGGTATCACTAGGGGCAGGTGAGAAATGTTGGTAGTTGGAGGGAGAAAGTGAGGATTAGGTGCACACTAGTGATTCCTAGTGGTAGAGGAGTATAAATTGCAAATGAGAAAATGGGAAGATCACATGACAGGTCACGTGACCACAGGGTCCCAATAAATGTAGGGACGGACCAGGGTGGTGGGGCAGTCGACACAGTGTCGATGGGCAAACACTCCCAGACCAGTAAATGCAGTGTTGTTCTGTTCTAGGTGTCGACCTTCTAGCAGGCGGCTCCTGCAGTGCTCGATCAAGTGGGAAGGGAGGAGGGGTTGTTACAGAGGAGCCTAAGGAGAAGGAACAAAGGAATTAGTGAAAGGAAGCAGCGGACAAAGAACAGTTTGGGTGTCCACTGCGCATGTGCCAAATTGGAACAGGACAACCCGAATTCAAATTAATGAATTTCAAGAACTTAAGCAAATGGTTAGCATTACCTCGTTTTGTGTAGCGTTTCTCCATGCTATACCAGCTATTTAAAACCCTGTTGTTTGAGCTGCTTCCTTTCTTAGTAGAACCAAATGCATGGAATGATGCAATTATACTCAACTTTATTTTGCTTCAAATCCTTGATCTACTCTTGCTGCATACATCCTGAACATTTAACAGTGCAGCCACTCATGACGCAATAGTCTCCTCTCTCCCAGCATTCTGAGTGATTACATGATATTAGGTGTTCCCAAGTCCAGGAATGATGCATAAGAATTTAATCAAAGAATGTAAACACATTTTCTGTGGTAACATCAGTACAGTGGGCAGTCTGTTTTTATCTTTAAAAAGAAAAAGGAATCAGCATCAAACTACCAGCTACATCAGCAATCTCTGCAGAATGTGAGCAATCATAATATGTGTTTTAATCTAGAGACAATCTGAGGCCTAAGGGGTTCACACTGTCCTTTATGTCCACCCCGTAACACTCCCTGAAGGTGTGCCCCTGTGAAGCGGACTGGCTGCCTGCAAATTAGGGCTGTCAGAAGGGCAGATAAACTCAACCCTTCTTCAGGGTCCTCGTTAGCCCGCTCTGAACATGTGATGCCTCCGTATCACATGCCAGACTTAACGGTGCACACCAGTGCAATGACACCCTGTAGAGGACATGTTCCTTCTGTGACAACACCTCACCCTGAGAAATCAGAGGTCAATCATGCAGTAGATAGAGGTTCCCTCCTCCTACCCCACAAGGCAGGAGGCGCTCAGAATGGATGCTGGAAACCTGCTTTTGACGGTCGGCACTCAGACATCCCGGTTTGAGGGGAGCCAACCCAGGTCGCTAGATGACAAGTGGTAACACTAACCCTGCACTAGCTGGCCGCTTAATCAAGCTTTTCAGCACCAATAAAACGTTATTAGTGACTATAAAAACATTTGCATTGTGTCTGTGGACTTCGCAACAGCTCAGCGGTAACTACTTTACTGAGATGAAATAGTTATATTACTCTTTCAGACATGTGCTTTTATTCATGTAGTAATAACCATATTAAAAAGGCAGAGTCTCAGATGCTGGAGTCTAACAGAATATTGGCTCTAACTGAAGCCACATGTTCCCATTCTCTATAAATGTTTTAGTCTTTTCCTTAAATTTAAACCACTCAAAATGAAACACTACAGAAGTAAGCATCATTAATTATAAACCTGCTTATTAATGAAGCGGTGTCTCATTGTCCAAAGAATTCCAAAGGGCATTTTAGCAATGTCAGTGAGTGGCTCAAATAGGGTGCAGGTCACCCTGCAGCCAGAAGATCAGAAAGCCACGAGTTTTAGACCCACACTGGGAACTTGGGTTAATACCCAATACTGACAGTGTAGTGAAACACTGGGAGGGAGGGGCTGCACTACTGATGTGCCATCCTTTGGATGAGACATTAAACCAAGGTCCTCCTGCTCACCTCTGGTGGATGTTCAGGTGGAAGTTTAAACCCATGGCAAGAGTAGGGAGTTTTATTCAAAAACCACAAACAAACCTTTGAATACAATCAACATTACAGTCACAAAATCATATAAAACATATTTTGTTCATTTCTTTCTTCAAATCCCACCACCAGTTCCTACTCGTACTCTGACTTTAGTGCATTATTTTCTTCATTATCTTTCTCCTGTGGTCCTGGATCTCTTTTTGTATGCATATTTCTTGAAAATGTTAACCTCTTCCACCATAATGTTACCGTATGTTTAGGATGATTCTTACAATCGTTTTATACACCTCCTGCATTGCCTGCTCACATATTTTACTAAACCCTTCATTTGTCATTTCTTGTTGTTGTACAGGCTGCTGTTAACAAGACTGCCACAAGTAGTACTTTAAACATGCAAACAAAACATGTAGGGTGCTACTGTGGTACTGATTTAACAAAGCAGGAAAATTCCTAAGGCTACATTTCTGTAACTTAAGTTCTTTAACCAAGGTAATTTCCATCTATTTGCCAAAAGCTCCATGCCCCTCTAGCATATGTACAATACAATAAAAATGCTCCTCTATTTCTACCGCCTCACCACACCCTGGATATAAACAATTCCTCTCTTCTACTGCTGTGTGTTTATGGTTACCTCTAACTCCTATTCTCCCATGGGCCATTAACCACTGAACATTTTTATCTTTCCGGGGACTCTTGGGTTGTTCAGTATTCAATATACAAATTTATTTTCGCTTGGTGTACATCCCTTAAATTCCAGGTCCTCGCCTCCAATGTCTCCCACTGTCTTACAATACATTCCCTTTCTACTATTTTGTATTACTTGGGATCTTGTAATATTCCATTTCTGTAGTTTCATTAAAGTTCCTTGTAGTACACAGGAACCCTATTTTTCTAAACCCTTCGCTATCTCATTCACCCACTGGTCTAAAATTCTTCCAACAGACTCTGCCCCATTTCCCATTAAGGTTAGCTGGGGCTCCAGCATTTCTCTTATATTTTATACCAAAACAATGTACTAAAAAATACTACTGGGTTAATCATACCTATCCCTCCTTTCTTACTGGCCAAGTCATAATTTCCCTTTTATAGGGTTTAGCCTTCTCCCGACCCCAACTGAAAAAACAGACCCAAAATCCTAGTTTCCAACTCAGGAGGTAAGGAAAGATGGCCACTATATATAGAAAGCATGGAAGAAGAAGAAACTGTTTCACAACACACATTCTTTTAACTTTGACATTTTCCAACCCTTCCATCTTCTACTTTCTTCTCTCCCTCAGCCAATGCTCTTTCCCAATTTATTTTAGCCATTTCACCTTTTCCCCAAAACATCCCCAAAGATTTACATTGGTTCTTCTGTAATTTTAATTATTTGATTCCCTTCGCTCCCACTTTCTGGCTGTCCTAGCCAAAGACCTCTACATTTTCAATATTTAATATAGTTCCAGAAACCTTTGTGAACCTTTCTCACAATTCATAAAACTTGGCATCTTGCTTGCTGAAGACAGAAACACATACATCATCTGCATATGTAGTTATTTTGATCTTGTCTCCTCCTGGCCCCACTAATCCCTTTGATGTCCCTGGTTAATTCAATTAATCTTATCAAAGTATCTATGGTAAATATGAATTGACGCATGTGTGCTAGAGCCCACAGGACTGAGTCTGCCAGTGACACCAACTTCCCGATCAGCTGCATAAAGATCTGTGCTGGCTGATGAGCTGAGTGTTGGAACTTGTTGATGAGCTCCATCAGGTTCCTGAATTTCGACTCTGGGGAAAATACCTTGTTGTCCTCGTGTTGAAAACTGCTCCCCAAGTGTTTCAAGGTCTGGCTTGGAATTCTGGAACTCTTTCTTCCCGATTGATGACAAAGCCGTGTGCCGTGAGACACTAACACTTCCATCACAGCCTGCACCACTTGGTTCAGCCGGAGCTTTGATGAGGATATCGTCCAGATAATGGAACAGCTGGATCCTCTGTTCCAAGGTGAGCTACCATTGCTACAGCACCTTCGAGAAGGTTCTTGGGGCTGAAGAAAGGCTGAAAGGAAGAGTTTTGAATTAGAAGTGATGGTTCTCACCTTGAACCTCAGATACTGCCTGTAGGTTGTGGATAGGAATGTGGAGGTAGGCATCCTGCAAGTCGATGGATGCCAGAAAATCTCCTTGCAGCACTTCTTTGACAATTGATGACAAAGTTTCCATCTTGAATGGTCTGTCAGCACAAAAGATTTAGGAATTTGAGGTCTAAGACAGGTCTGTGGCCTCCTGTATGCTTGGGTATGAGGAAAAGATGGAGTATACCCCTGATTGATCTCTTGGAGGAACTCATTCGATAGCCCTTCTAGCAAAAAGGTCCGTAATAGCCACACGTTGTTGTCTTTGGATGAGCTGTTTGAGAGGGCACCACATGAGGCAATGGGGGCTTGACTCGAACTCTATCAGGTAACCTTTGCTGATAATGTCTAGTACCCATCTGTCTGACGTGGTCCGGGCTCATTCCTCAAAAACTCTGAAAGCCTGCCCCTACTTGAGGGCGGGCCACATGGTCTCACTGCAATTTTTGGTGCTATTCCCAGTGTCTTGGAGCCTCCACTCTCACGGAACCTCCCTCTGAAATTCCGCTGGTTCCGGATAACCATGTTCTTTTCCGAAAAGCTGGAGTTCTGTCCCTTGTTGTAGTCTCAGTCACGAAAATTGCGCCTTGGACCCGAAGATCACGCTTTGGCCCAACTCCTGGACTGGGGCATATGCACTCGCTGTTTCCCCTGATTCCTTCACCGCCTCCTTCAGAGCCGATCCGAACAGGAGGTTGACTTCAGAGGGCACGCTCACCAAATGGCTCTTTGAGGATGTGTCTGCTTGCCATGCCCTGAGCCACAGGTTGCGATGGACGAGGTTTGATAAAACATGGTCCACGCAGCACACCTGACCGCCTTCCTCTGACACATCCGCTGCATAGGCCGAGGCCAAACCCATTAATTGCAGCTGATGGATAGTGGTGGGAGTTCTTTTCTGGGTCTTCCTGAGTTGAAAGGTTAATTCGATGCCATGATAGAAGCGGCTATTACAGGAGAATAGGTTCGCTATGGCTTTGAGGGAAGTTGCAGAGGCTTGAAAGGCTTTTTGAGGAGGAGTCCACCTTTCTGTCTACTGGGTCCCTTAGCGGCCCCCTCCTTCAGCTGGTATGACAGTTTTCTTGGTGAGGTTAGAAATTAAGAGTCGATTCTGGGCAGTCTAGCCACTTTTCGGACTGTTTCTTGTCAAACTTCTGTGCTCCCAGGTCACTCCTGTAAAAAGCTTCCAGCTTAGTGTGCTATACCTGGTTAAACAACTAAATAAAAAAAAAATAAAAAACTTCAGGAGTTTGGTGATCCATCGGGAACGGATACGCGTTCTGGACCTTGCCATTCTTCTTTGAGTAGATCCTCAACAGCGGAGGTATCGGGAAGGCTGTCGCCGGTCTGGAGGCATATGCCAAGCAAAAGTCTGTTTTGTTGAGAGGTGACAGGGCAGACGAGTCAAGGTGAATCTCAGAAATGACTTTTGGATGAAAAATCTAGGTCCTCCAGGTCAAAATTTCTGGATGGGGAGTCATCAGAGTCTGATGATGAGTCCACTATCTCCTCCTCGGTGGAGGAACTGGTGACCGAGGATTCTGGGAAAAATCCCTGTGGCATTTGCCTTGAGTATGCCCGTGGGACCACTTGCATGAGACCCTTTCTTCCTCCTGCGGGAGGAATGGAGATAGATCATCTTCTGATGATCTGCCCTTCTCTGGTTTCTTTTCTTGTGGTAGCGATGATGGATAGCGGCCAGGGAGGAGGATGGGAGGGTGTCCTTATCTTTTAGCTTTTTGTGGGGTCTCCTGTCCGCGATCCTGAAGGCTGCCATTCAAAGGAAGAAGGGTCCATCACAAAGGCCCTATTCAGTCTGTCTATCAGTTCGGGTCTAAGGTGGGGTGCCTCCAGGACGCTCCTGATCCCTGGAGTCAGCCCATTGTTCAGGATCTCTCCGGACATGTGACTGAGCTCGCTCCACCTGGAAGGTGCCGTGCAGTCAGACCTCTCTTGGGTATTTGCCTGTGCTGAGAGAGAGGCTGCATCCACTGAGCCCTCCCCACTAGCGGCCGCTGCCTTTTCACAGGTAAGGCAGAGAGCCAGCAAAAGTGATTAAGAGTGGGGACTTACAGCACTGACATTTTCTGCTCCTGCTGGATTTCTCTGTGGCCACTGTTGGTACTCTCGGTGCTAGTCCCACTGGTTAAGCACTGCTTTCCTTTAGCTCTAGCCCCCATATCCTCACGTTGGGGGATATGCTTTCTGCTTCCTTTAGCTCTCATCCCCACTGCTTTCTTGTCCCCTATCCTCACGCTGGGGAGGGGATGCAGAATCCTGTGCTGGTGCTGTATAATCCAACAAGCTCCTCTCACCTTACTCACTGTCGCATGAGGCGAGGAGCAGACTAGGGAGCTCAGGAGTTGGCTTCCTGCGCTGAGAATCGCGCTGACTAAGCTCCTCCTAGTGATCAGGTGTCGCTGGCTTCCCGTGCTGTGAATCGCACTATTCAGTGTTCAGGAAGTCACGACAAGCGGTCTAAAGCTTTTCGGTGACTGGTAGCCACCAGAGAAGTGTTCAGGAAGCCGCATGGCGGTCTAAAGCTTTCAGTGACCGCTAGCCACCAAAGTCAAGGCCCACTCCCTTTGGAGCCCTGGGCTGGCGGACATTAAATCGCTAGGTAAACTGATGTAGCCTCCAAAGTCGGGCCTGAGCGCAGGAAAAAAGGACCGCGAGGGTGTTGTTGCATGGTGGGGCCAGTCTGCAGCTTGCAAGGCTGAGACTGGATCCCACCACTAAAATTACAGTGGAATGTCCGATTTCCTGGTAGATGATAGAAAAAGTGAAACTTACAGTCTCTTCAACCCCTGCCACCAGAGGCGGTAGATGCCAGTTACTTCCTGCCTTGTCTGAAGCAGGCAGCCTGCAGCAGAAGCTTCTGCTGCACGCTGCCTGCTTCAGACAAGGCAGGAAATAAACTGGCATCAACTGGATGGGGAGGGGCTCCTTATCCCCCTGCTGCACGACTTTGAGTCCTGCCTAATGACGCCATCAGGAGGTGGAGCCCAAATGTTATGAAGCCCGGAGACCAGCTTAGGAGAGAAAAGTGGACTTAGGGACACCGCCTCACCCCAGCTTTGATAATGATGGGTTCCTCCTCAGTGTCCTACTTCTGAAAATATTTCCACTTGGTCATATAGCAAAATAATCCATTTTAGAAATTTATCTGGAATTCCATATTTGCTTAACACTTTAAAAGGGTATTTATGGTTTACACAATCAAACGCTTTGTTTTGATCTAATGAAATGAAACACCCTTTTTTCTTTCCCCGAGGTATATTCTAGAACGTTGTAGAAAGAAGGCAGCTACTTGAGACCAGTCTGTTCTACCGCAAATTTAAACAGTAATGTACATCTTTGGGCGAGCACTAGATCAGCCAGAACAGAAAAGACCCAAGACCAGGTCTCAGTAAATGCATGCTTTTATTTCTGATTGTATCAGGAATAAAAGCATGCTTTAACTTGAGACCTGGTCTTAGGTCTTTTCTTCTGGCTGATCTAGTGCTCCGCCCAAAGATGTATATTCTATAACATCCTTATTATGGCCAAATTTTCTTGAATATTCCTCCATGGTATGGAACAAGTTTGAACTGGGTGGACTAGGTCTGATGCTGCCTTTCTTAATCTTTTCTGCAGTATTTGAGTTAAAATTTAAAAATCTGCATTTAAGATGCTTATCAGCCTCCAGTTCCCAATGTCTAACTTATCCCCAGATTTGAAAAGAAAATGACCAATCCTGTTGTAAACTCAGAAGAGATATGATTATTCTCAAACAGGAATCTGAAAACCCTTGTCAAGAAAACTGCAAGGTTCCATCTACCCTGGGACTACTGCTAGTTTTAATTCTTAATTACTTCTACTATTTCACCCTCTGTCACCTCTCTCTGTAAATCAATACCCATTCTGGTCTGTAACCTAGGGGTCTCCAATTCTCCCAGAAAATTTGCTATGTCCTCATCCAGCACCTTTGGGCCTTCCAATACTTTTATTAAGTGCCCTCCACTATTTTTCTTACCCTTCCATAGTATCAATAAATTCTCCCTTTCATGTTTTAGACTTGTAAACCTGGACCAGTTCTTTTCTCTTTGCAAGGATCGTTAAATTTTTTTTTTTTGTGTGTCCCCAAACTAATTTCAGATACCAAAGTAGCTCCCATCGTACTGTACTTTATGTATTTGTTTCTTTATATTTTCAGTTTGTTCTGCTAGGTCCTCCTTCCCCAAATATGAAGCCTCCAGTAATCTAAATAGCTGCCTCTCAGACCTGGGTACTGCACAAAGTTAATATTTGCTTTAGTTTTACCAAAATCTTGCATCCATTTGGCCATTTCCTTTTTCGTCTCTACCCACCACTGGAATATATCATCATACATCCCATAACCGTGGCCCTTCACAAATAGGCTTGCTAGCCCCAGTTTAACTTCCTGACATCCTAGACAGGCTGTATTCATCTTCCATTATGTTCTGGGTTGTTCGACACCGCTTTCTGTACAGGTTCGATATTTGCTTTGCTCCCAAGCTGCAAACCTGAAGACCTGGGTTTGAACTTGCCAGCCCCCACATGTATACTGTGACCCTGAGCAAGTCACTTAACTTCTTGTGCTCCAGGACGACCTGTAAACAAGCTTTCAGCTTAGTGTCTCTCTCTCCTGGCAAAAAAAAAAAAATGGTGGTCAGAAAGCTATAGGTATTGTAGAAGCCTACACTTCTTCTATTCTTTTGAAATAAAACATAATCACTTTAGGAAAGTCTTTTCTAAAGGTAAACTTCACCGATGGCACTGGTTTTGATCCACAATCTATTAATTCAGCAAAGTCAACATATTTTTTAAAGCAAACGAATCACAGTAAACTTTTTTTTTTTTTTTTTTTAAATAGAGTAGGATTTTCCCCAGTGTCCTGGTTAACATTCCCAGTGTCAATAAACAGGTCCATGTAACCCATGACGCAGAGTGGAAACGAGCTGTCACAGCTTAGTGTGCCTTTCCATTTTTTTCCTTTGTCCTTTACTCAACTGGACCCTTTCTACCAGGCTCCCTCACAGCCGCATCATCCGCCTTCCCTGGGACTTACCCCTACCCCTTTGACCTCACAGCTTTCTCTCATGGGAGGGCTCTAAGTCATCAGGGCTTGCTCCAGGAACGCCAAGACATTCTCTGTCCCCATTTGAGAGTACTGAGGTCTAAGATTTTCTCTCATGAGTAGGTTCCAGAACTAGCTGTCTGAGGCATGCCACCAGAAGGGCATCAAAATGGCTCCTGCTTTTGGATGTGGCTGCAGCAAAGGTGCTCCAGCTGACATCCGCATATAAGATCCCCATCAACAGTATCTCCCTTTCTGCCATCCTAAGAATGCCTTCTATCATATCCTTGTCCATTTCCTCCCCTGACATAGGGGTCTATGCTCAACCCCTATGCGGATTGTGGTGCCATTTCAGTCTCTAAGGTGACCCACAGTGCCTCCTCTCCTCCTGTTTGCTCTTCTGTTCAGTTGCTTTTATCCCTTCCTTACATGAGAGCTACTCACCCCCTCTTCTTCCCTCCTGTCTCTCCTGTAGGTTGTGTACCCTGGTATGTTAACATCCCAGTCATGGTTCTCTGTGTACCATGTTTCTGTGACTGCTACAATATCCAGGCATCCTTCTTCCATCAGGGCCACCAGTTCAGGAGCTTGTTGCCCAGACTACGAGCATTGGTACTATTCCTACATTTCTTGATGGCCTTACCCCTTTTGCCCCATCCCTGTCCTTATTAGTTTGTCACTTCTCCATTTACCCCTGCACTTCTCCTATCAACATCTCTATGTTGTCTACCTCACTTAGTACCCTGATTTTTTTTGGGGGCACTAGGATTTCCTGCTCTTTTCCAGTGCCTCCCCTTGGCTAGTTTAAATGCTTGCCAATGAAGCATTTAAACCCATCACCTAGGATCCTGGTTCCCTCCTGGACAGATGCAGACCATCACGCCAGTATAGGTCTGCATCCGTCCAAATGGACCCCAGTCCCCAGTGAAGCCAAACCCTGAGCTCTGCACCAGTTTTTCAACCACTGATTGAATCCCATGGTGTGGAGCACCCTAGCCTCACCTGTGCTATAGACAGGCAGCACCTCCAGAAGGTTACCGTGTGTGCTATTTGTCTAAGGCCCTCCCCATCTCCACAAATGCTTCTTGCACTTTCTTAGCCACATCATTTGTCCCTAGGAGGACAATGACATCCAGCTCCCTCCTGTGCAGTTGCTCCTGTGATCCTGAGGATTCGCTCCCTGTCCCTCCAAGTCATGGCGCCAGGCAGGCACCTTACCTCCCTCCCCTTCCTCCCCAGTTCTACCTTCCTAACAATGGAGTCCCCACCAGGAGTTGTTTCTTCCCTGTGGGGTCCCATGCCACCCTCCTGTGGGTCTCCTTTGTGGAGGTTCCCAGCATCCTCCTTGTTCTCCACTGTGAGTGCCTCCATACAGGAACCACACTTTTCCAGAACAGCATAGAAATTGTGAGAGGTACAACTGGAGGATGCGCTCTGTTCCACCACCCTCACCCTCCCTGAGCCCACTGTGGTCCAACCACCCTCTTTCTTGGCAACCTCTGAGGAAACGGCAGTGACCCTGGTGGTCCCTGGGTGGGAGAGGAGGTCCCACAAATCCTGGCCAACTCAGCCTGGAGATGAGCCTCCCTCAGCCCAGAGAGGTGCTGCAGATGGGACAACACCGCATCCTTCAGAACATCTCCGGAAGACTGCTGCACCACAGCCACGGCACTGCACCACTCCCATCATGTCTTATTTCTGTCCCCTAATTGTTGTTTGGAATACTTACTCTTTCCTCTGTTTATTTCTTTTCTGTCCCTACTTACACCTCTGTGCCCTTTTAGCTCCTGATCTTCCTGTTCTGAGACAAGAAGTTCCTATAATTATCAGTAGTCTCCTTACTTGCTCAGAGTCAGACCTCCAGCAGCTAGGGGGATGGAGAGCTACTCTTGCCCGCGTTTAGGATGGTGAGCTTTGGTGGCTCTGTGATCACTCACTTCCTGCTCCCAAACAGGAAGTTCCTGTTGTCAGTTAAATCCTGTGCCTATAAAAGTAGAACTGCCTGGGCGGGGGCAATATAGTCCAAGTAGGGAAGTTTAGTTATACCAGCAGGTCCTTCCTCCTGGTGTTCTGCTTGTTCTCAGGCAGAAGCTATCTACTGCAGTGTTTAAATCTGGTTTTAACATGGCTCTTCTAGCTAAGCCACCCCCTACTTCTGAAATCTTTCTACACTTAGTTAATTTCACAGATAATTCCCTTCAGCCACCTGTGACAAGCACCTAGATAACTACACAGATAACAGATAACAATTCACTCCAACTAACTCTGACAAACAGACTAACCTTTTTTTTTTTTTTTTTTTTGTTACCCTAAATTGAAGGTCCCAGTATAAGAGTGCTAGTTTTAGTCCAAGTAGAAGTTTAGTTATACCAGCAGGTCCTTTCTCCTGGTGCTCTGATTGTTCTCTGCTGAGTGGAAACTGGAGGGAAACTACAGGGGGAGCGTAGGAAGCATTTTTTCACTGAGAGGGCGGTGGAGCCATGGAATGCATTGCCTGGGAGGCTGGTGGAGGAGGGCACAGTGGAGGATTCAAGAAGGGGTGGGGCAGGTACAAGGAAACAAACTAAAGAAGATACTATTGGGAGTTGGGGTGGTGGTAAGGCAAGCTCATTAGGTTGCTGGCTTTCGAGCAGACAAGACAGACCATTTGGCCTATTCTGCTGGCTTGTTAATGTGTTAGTAAAAGCATTATAATCATCTTGTCAGGTAATGAAAAATGTTACCATCTTGTATGCTTAATCTGGAGGGCAGCTTTGCAAAGAGGGGTTTGGGCACTCTTATTCGATTTGTGAGGTTCTCCTTTCAAGCAGCTGTTTAGGATCATGGTTAGGGAGGATGGGAGGAGTAGGCAGGGATAGTAGCTCAGCTGTGGACTGTGCACGAGCAGACTAAATAGACCAAATGGCCTTCTTCTGCTGGCTTCTTCTATGTTCATATGTTGGGAGCATTTAAGTGATAAAGTGTTATGGCAGCCCTAATCTCCAACTGATCACCCTCATCTAAAGGCGCTTCACAGGAATGTAAGACAGGAGGGTCACTGCAGACGAGACAGCAGCCCCGTTTTAGAACTGGCCCTTTCATAGACATCAGTACACATCCCAAAATATGGAAATGCTTTAGTCTCTGAAGAGCACAACTTTCACAGCACAACTGGTGCCTCAGCCAAAGCAGTGATCTTCCAAACCAGGGACTCTTTCACGGTCCACAAAATGTATTTTACAAGCCTCATTTTCAAAACTGTAAGTCAGTTACCCCTGCCTACAGAAGTTTATCAAGTGATCCTTGTTATTTTCACAAATGATAAAAGAAGACTGTTCCTAGTGATGCTACATCAAGTGATCTTTTATGTAATGCTTTGTCAACTATTAGCCAAGGAAAGAGTTGAAACTAAATGGTGCACTGACAAACGCAGCAGAGTGCTCCTCCATATAAAGTCTCTCTCCACATTATGACCTTCCTCGGAGAACAGAATTTGTAGGCTGTTTGGCAGAGCCTGATACAAAAGGAAGGTTCATAATGCTATTTGAGAAGAGTCTGCAGGATTCTCTTTCCCTGACCTCTGTTGACAATAGGAGCCCTTATTACAACAATACCCTGCAGGGAGTACACAGCCCTAGAGAGAGAGAGAGAGAAAGGACTCCTAAATTCCAAATTTTATGATTAGATGCAAGAAATGGGAGTTTCAAACTGTGCTGAGCTTGCTGGTTTTGACTTCATAAATATAAAGTCTAGCTCCTTCAACGGTCAAATGTCACAGCTGTTTGTGGCATAGCCCCACAGACATGGTAAGTAAACAAACACGAGGCAGAGAATAGGTGCAAAATATATTCTTTGGACCCAGGGACAACTGCTATGCTACCACGTGTACCAAACTCTCATGCCATAACTAATACTCTGGGCCCTGTCACCTGTACAATGCTGCCTGCAATATCCAGAGGTGTTCTCCCTCCACCACCACAGTGAGTCCTCCACCCCAGGATGCAACAGTCAGACAAAGACTTTGAATATGGAGGTGGAGAAAGGGAGCTGGCGCGTAAGAAGGTCCTGCCATCTTCCTGTGTCACTACATCGATGGGTGCCTCCTCACCTTCTCAGTAAGCAGGCAGCACTCAGGCAGTGGGACCGTAAGAATCCCTCACAAAAGTGTAACTGCCATCGTAGCACACCAAGATTCCTCCAGCCTGTGGATGGAGTCCGTCTCAAGGCACAAGTCTGGGTCTCTTACATTGTGGTGACAAGTACTGCCACCCAGCATTGCCAAGTCAGGCCACTGCTACATATTACAATAGAAAGAGAACAGAATACAGACTAGACCGGCAAGCAGCCATGTACCTTATTCTCACAGCTTCTTCCGACTCCTCTAATCTGTTATTCTTAGACACAGCCTGCTCAGGAGTTTACTTAAGTAATAAGGAATGAAAAGCTGTGCATTACTGTTGGTAACGGCATGCCATGGGAAGTGAGGAACGTGGCAACAGAGTGCTATTCACATCTAAGAAGTTCAGTTATACACAATTACACAAACTCTGGAGTGCCTTATTGCAATTATTAAATAGTTACTCTGATTTTACTTTAAAAACTGAGTAATGAGCTTTAGAAAATTAAAGGTGTGAGATTTAGAGAAGGGCTTCATAGTCCGCTACCCTGCCGTGGCGATAGTCCCTCTGTGTTAAATTTATACATCTTAATGCACTCCTGTAAGGAAGGAAGGAACTGAAACTCTGGCCGAACTGCCGGCCACCAATCCCTTCAACCTCCCAGTCCACTGACCACGCCCCAGCCTCAGACATTTTGTGACATATTACCAAGGAGAGTGTAGGGGTGCACCCATTGAATGTTATGGGAAGGATTTTCAAAACATTATTACGCAGTTTGAAGCTCCTTTGACATAAATGAAACCATCGTCAACCAATAGGGGCCCCATTAGCTGAGCGTGGCTTTCATTTGCATCAAAGGTAACATAAAGCTGTATAATAATGTTCTGAAAATCTCCTCACAGCATTCAATGGGTGTGCCGCTTTTCACTGGTAGGACGCCACAAACATCCAAGTGCAGGGGCATGATCAGTAGACTGGTAAGCTGAAGGGATTGGCTGGTTTGCAGTTTGGTCAGAGTTACGATCCCTTTCCTGTCTTACAGGAGTGCATTAAAATTTATAATTTTAACACAGCGGACTATCGCCGCAGTAGGGTAGTGGACTATATTGAAAAATGTCACCTTTACTTTAAGTAATTCAGACCTGTGCTGTTGTACTGTAATGATGCAGTTATGTTCACATCTGACCAACGGGTCTTGTTTTCTCTTACCCATTTTATAATGGATAGTACTAACTCGGATAGAAACACAGAATTTGAGCAGATAAGGACCACCAGACCCATCCAATCTGCCCATTTCTCCCTACCTACACTATTACATCAGACCATGCCCGATCTACAGCACTTTCTTCCTTCCCTTCCTTTCCACTATGATTCCTTAGTGCTTATCCCATGTATTCTTGAACCCCACCACTGTTTTTGCCCCACCACCTCCACTGGAAGGCTGTTCCAGGAATCCACCACTCATTCTGTGAAGAAGTACTTCCTCATATCTCTCTTGAATCTCCCTCCTCCAGCATAGCATGCCCCTTGTTCCTGAGCACCTTTTCTTCTGAAAAATGCTCCTCCTCCTATTACTTATTTACCCCCATGAGGTATTTAAAGGTATCCATCATATCTCCCTCTCCTCCTCTGTTCCAGGGTGTACATATTCAGGTCCTTTAGTCTCTTCTCATAGAGTTTTGATGCAGACCCTGCATCATTTTTTGCTGCCCTCCTCTGACCACCTCCACTCTGTCTACGCCTATTCCGGAGATGTGGTCTCCAGAACTGGACACAATACTCTATGTGGGGTCTTACCAGCGATCTATACAGAGGCAACACAACCTCCTTTTTGCTGATGATATTCCTCCCTATGCACTCCAGCATCCCACTTGCCCTCCCTACTACCTTGTCGTACTGCCTGGCCACCTTTAGGTCATCCAATATGATTATACCCAGGTCTCTGAGACACAACACTGTCCTCTGCAATCTCATGGCACTGGGTCACACACTCTGTTGCAAGAGTACACAGTCGAGATTATATGCTAACGGAGGAATGCAAGCATGAGTAGCGTGAAACAGGGTCTCAACCCTTTCCCACACACAATCATGGCTCCCACCCACCTGAAACCACATAGCATAAATGGCACCCCATTCCAAACTGTGCAGCTGGAATCCTGGGTCAGTAACACAACTACCAGGGTGTTTCTTGTTGCTTTTTTTTCTTTGTGTAAAAACTCAATTAACCTCCATAATTGGCTACATTACATGTAAATACAGGTTACTCACCTGTAACAGGAGTTCTAGGAATGGTATATGTTGTTCATCCACACTGTCTGGCAGGTATCCTTGCCGCTTAAATCTTGGCCGGAAGGTCTTCAGCTGGCTCCTCCCACCCACCCGGTGGTAAACTCGGCTCCGCCCCCATGACGCCAGATCTGGCCCGCTGAAGCTCAGGTTGTGCGCCTGCCGTGGAGGTTGGTGGGATGTGGGGATGAACAACATATACCATTCTTAGAACTCCTGTTACAGGTGAGTAACCTGTATGTCTAAGGGACATGGATATGTTGTTCATCCACACTGTCTGGCAGACTCCTAGCAGTTCTCCGGGAGGAGGGAGGCAAGGCACACTCCCTACTTAGGGAATAGAGACTGGAGAACTGAGGCCCCAAACCAGCATCCGCGTGACTCAAGGTCGATGTGGTAATGGGTAATAAAGGTGTGTGCTGACTTCCAGGTAGCAGCCCTGCAGATTTCCTGGATAGGGACGTCCCTGCAAGCAGCCACCGATGCAGCAGTATGACGGGTAGAATGAGCTCTTATCCCTCTGGGAGGCTCCATGCCCGCCAACTTATAGCAGAGATCTATGCAGGAGGTGACCCACCTGCCTATCGTCCGCTTGGCTGCAGGTCTGCCGAAGGTGCGGCTGCAGCGTGGGTGACAAACAGCTGGCGAACCTCTCCCGAATTTCAGCGATGCGCTCCTTATAATAAGCGCGCCTCTTCAGGGTCCAAAGTATGGAGCCTGTATTCGGCCCTCGAGGTGTGATTGGGGTAGAACACCGCAGAGTCAACACCTGGTTAAGGTGAAACTCCGCCACCACCTTCGAAGGAATTGGGTGGGGGCACAGGACAACCTTGTCCCTGTGGAAGACCAGGTAAGGAGACTCAATGCAGAGCGCCTGGAGTTCTCCCATCCTTCTGGCTGACGTGACAGCCACCAAGAAGGCGGTCTTCCACGATACAGGTGAGAGAGATCACACCTGTGCATTGGTTCGAATGGCTTGCCCATGAGCTTTGCCAGTAACAGCAGTAAATCCCACACAGGTGGAGGTTCTCAACGGAGGGGAAATGTGATCAAGGCCTTTGAAAAGCCGCCAGACCACCTTCTCCTGCGCCACCGACTGCTCCCGGCCCGCGCTCGTAAGCAGAGATGGCTGCCAGGTGCACCTTTTAGGGTCGCCGACCTAAGCCCTTGACTAGAAAGGGACCATAAATAGTCCAAAATGCTTGCACAGAACAGGAGGAAGGGTCCAAGCCCTTGCCCTGACACCAAATGGAAAATCTCTTCCATTTGAAGGCATAGCATTTTCTGGTCGACCTTACGGGACGCCTCAACAACATTGAGAACCTCGTCAGAAAGACCCAAGGCCTGGAACTCTAGCCGCTCCAGGAACCAGGCCGTCAGGTGCAGGGATTGAAGGTCTGGATGGAACACCTTCCCCGATTGACTGAGACAGGTCCGGGCGAGCTGGAAGCTGCCTCGGGAGCCTGGAGCTGAGGCTGAGGAGTTCTGGGTACCAGAACTGGCGGGCCAGTCTGGGGCTATCAGAATCACCTGCGCCTTGTCCCTCCTTGCCTTGAGAAGCACCTCTGTAACAAGGGAAATGGGGAAAGGCGTAAAAGAGGCCCAGGTCCAGAGCCTCGAGAAGGCATCCCCTGCAGCGAGCCCTGCTGAGGCGGGCATGAAACAGCCTCAGCCGCATTCTCCCTGGAGGCAAACAGGTCCACCTGGGTTGCCCCAGTGGGAGAACAGATCTTGTACTACTTCGGCAGGAGAGACCATTCGTGAGATGCAGCCCTCATCCGGCTCAGGGCATTGGCCAGGGTGTTGGAGGCTCCTGCCACATGAATGGCTAGGAGATCCGCCTCCAGGCTGCACAGTGACCAAATGCGGAGAGCTTCCTTGCATAGAAGCATGGGCGCATCGCCCTGGCGGTTCAGGTAGTACATGGTCGTGTATTGTCCGCCTGGACTCGGACCATTGACCTCCGGAAAACGGAGCAAAGGCGGTGGAGAGCTAGGCAGACCGCTTGGAGCTCCAGCAGGTTGATGTGGCATCGGACTCCCGGGACCAGAGGCCGTGCACTGTGTTCCCCAGATGGGCACCCCAACCCATCAGAAAGGCATCGGTCGATAGAGAGCCGTCGCTCGAGCGGACAAACGGGATGCCCTCCTGCAGATGAGATGGAACGGTCCACCACTGGAGAGCGCTCCACATCTCCTGGGTCACCATCACTAGCTGGTCCAATGGATCGCAGTGTTGTGACCACTGGCTGGCCAGTCCCCACTGAAGGGGGCGATGTGCCAGCTGCCCAACGGGCCATGCTGGTACAGGCCACCATGAGACCCAGGAGGCGCAGGAAGTCCCGAGAAGAGGCGATTGCCCAACCAGAAATGATTGGGCAAAGGAGGTAAGAACCTCGCCCTGTCCGCCGAGCTGTGCTCTGGCTCAAGACAGTCGAGCTCTGCCCCAATGAACAGGATCACCTGCTTCGCTCGAGTTCCTGACTTGGCCTCGTTGATAAGAAGGCCGACTGAGAGCAAACCTGGAGGGACAGATCTCTGGACCGCCCACCTCCTGTCTGGAAGGGGCTGCTATCAGCCAATCGTCCAGGTAAGGGTACACCCGGACCCTCGGCGCTGCAGGAATGCTGTCACCACTGTCATGCATTTGGTGAAGACCCTGGGAGCTGGAGATAAGTCAAGGGCATGGTTTGAACTCGAAGAGGATCCCTCCGCTCCAAAAGCGGCGAATGTCATGGACGGAGATAGGGACGTGAAAGAACGCGCCCTGTAGGTCCAGAGAGCAGAACCACCGCAGTGTTCCAGAGTGGTATTATCTGCCAGAGTGACCATCCTGAAGATTCGAGACCTTAGGAACTTGTTCAGGTCGGCAGGTCGAGAATGGGGCGCCAGCCCCATCCGCTTCGGAACCAGGAAATACCTGGACACCAACCCCAGGTCTGAGGGGGGTCTCTACCTCCTGATCACCTCCTTTTGGAGGAGGAGAGCGAGGTCGGCTCAGCGAGCGCCAGTGAGCTGCTGACCCGAGGCCCCGAGGTGCGGCGGCTTTGAAGGGCGGGGCCTGCTCGAATTCTAGAGGCAGACCTTTTCCCACCACCTCTCAGTACCCACCTGTCCGTGGCAAACAGCGGGCCAGGCGTGGAAAGGAAGTGTGGAGCTGCCTCGCAGGGGAACTAGGGTAAGGTGACGGGATGGGGGCGACACCCTCAGCCCGTCACTGGGCAGGCTTGGAGGAGGGACGCGCCGAGGACCTCCTGGGCCTTTCCTCCCTGCTTCCTGTTGGAGGAAGCTGCCGCTTGGGTTTGGGATGCCAAGCTCGAGCCTGCTGGCCCTGACGTTGTTGGGCCGGGCAGAAGGACAAAGGGCTTAGGCTGTGACATGCGGCCTTTGTCCTTCTGAGCGGAAGAGACCGAGTCCAAGGTAGCACTGGACTTCTCGATCCTCTGCAGGTGACCTTCCACCCCAGGGCCAAGAGGTCAGTCCCCAAAAGGAACATCCGCCAACTTGTGCTGGTATCCGAGGTAAAGGTGGATATCCTCAGCCAAGCCCGACGACGCATGGCCACTGCGGCCGCCACCGACCTGGCACATGAGTCCTCGATGTCTCAAAGCAGTCTGGAGCTGCTGTTTGGCCACTGCCTGCTCTGGTCCCGCACCTGCCTGACCGTAGTCTGCAGATCCAGCGGAAGATGAGGGACAACCTCATCCAGGGGCCCAACAGGGCATGAGAAAAATGTGCCATGAGGATGGCGAACTGGCCTGATGAAGGCGAGAGAGGCAGCATGACTTTTCGCCCGGCATAATCCAATTTCTTGGATTCCTTGTCGGGAGTTTGTCCACATCCTGGCGTCGCACGCCGAAAACGCTGTCGGTAACCAACCCTCAGCAGAGGGTGTTCTGAAAACCGGACAGGGAACCGTAGGGACCGATACTTCCTGGCCATTCGGCCGGCGCAGGGCAGGAAGCAGGGCGCCGCCAAAGCTCCAAGGCCAGACCCACTATGGCCTTGGCCACCGGAAAAGGCCCGTGGGAGAATCCCGGTCCAGAATCTCCATGAGGGGATACCTGGCCCGCTTAGAACGGGTTCGAGCTTCATCCCGTGGACTCCGAGATGAGCCGGAAGCAACCTAAGAAGGACAAAGGGCTATCGCCCACTGACTGTCCTCCGAGGACTCCAAGTCCATGCGCTTGGAGAAAGGGAGGAATCATCCTCGGACTCGAAGAGTCCTCAAAGAGCTGCCTCGGCCTGAGCCACCCTCCACCTGCCGAGGTTTATCGGGAGTGAGGGTGACAGACAGCCTATGGGGCAAACCCACAGCCGACCGAGAATTTTTGGTCGGAGCCCCAACTAACGGCTGTGGAGGCGGAGGTTCCACCAGAATCGGTGGGGCAGCTGGAATTGGCAACAACCGCCTGGGAACAGCCTCGGCTACAACGAGGGGTTGTTTCGCCACTCCGTGACAGCCACTTAATGGCGGGAAGACGACTGGGTCGGCTTATTCCCGGTCAAAAGGAGCTGTTGCCACATGAGTTCTCATACCTCCCGGCGCCTTGCTGACCTCCCTCGTCCGAGGAGGAGGAAGAGGGAAGCGGCGGCACCGCTGCGCGGTGCGAGACCGCCTGACGGCGGGATCAGCTGACCGCAAGGATGTCCGAGATCGGAGTTCTGGCAGGCCGAGGACAGCGAGGGAAGTGTCGGGAACGGCACCCTCGGCTCGGACGATTCCACCGAAGGCTCCGGAACCGAGGCACGGACGAGCCGGACGGGATCCTCAACTCCCACCGGGAGAGGGATTCTCAGCTTCTCAGCCGACAACCCGTCTAACAGGTCGAGAAAAATCCGACGCGTCGGCGAGTCTCGATCAACTGGCCTGGCGGGGACACCGTGAAGCCAGTGGCGAGCTAAGGGTCGACCGAAGTCGACTGTCGACAAGAAGGGAGGGGATCTTTCCGCTCCCAAGAGCATCGATGGAGAGACTACTTTTGCTCTTTTGGACCTGGAAAAGGATCCAGAAGAAGTTGGACCCTCACCTTTCGTCGAGAGGGTCCGACAAAGCTCCTTATAAAACCCGGTCGAGGCACCGAGAAGGCGGGACAAATGCGCAGCGAGGCAGAGCGGCCTCGCGCCGCCTCCTCTTCGAGGCGATCATCTGCTCGAGCTGATCCGGCGAAGCTCCGCCGCTGACACCGCCAACCGGGCCTCTTTAGATTTAACCAGTGGAATTCTTTTCTTGGGCGCCCCAGTTGTAGTCGGGCAGCACGGTCTTCAGGGCGTGGGCGAAGGAAGAGCACAGTGCCAGGCCTGCGGGTCGTGCTCAAGGCCCAAGCAGTAGACGACATGGAGTGCGGATCCGTCCTGACATCTTCGCCCGCATGGGCACCTCTGAAACCGGGAGTCGATTTGTCCATCGCAGTCATGAGGAAAAAGAAGACCAAGTCTTTTAGCAAAAACTTTGATTTCGAACTTCAAGAATTAGGAACCAGTCTTGTACGCAGAGCTTAAGGAGGGAACCTGAACTTCCAAGCAATAAGGAAGATCTAGCGCATGGGGCGGAGCCGAGAGTTTTACCACCCGGTGGGTGGGAGGAGCCAGCTTGAAGACCTTCCGCAAGATTTAAAGCGGCAAGGATACCTGCCAGACAGTGTGGATGAACAACATATCCATGTCCCTAGAACTGTAATTCTCCAGGCAAAACTAAGGATAACTACAACCAAGTATTACCTTTAGAGGGCAAGAACTGATTTTGAAGGATACAGAAACTAAACAATTTAAAAATGTATTCTCTCCTTCGCATCCTTTATGAATCCTGAAAAAGCTCTTCTTCCAAACTGCCTCTCTGGTATACCACCTCTGAGAAAACGATATACCTTAATTGCAAAGAACCAAGTGATACTGGGTGTATAATGCCTGGTCATCACTTTTAATACACACAAACCTGTTGTAATTATCAGTTACAACTGAAATAAAATAAATTTACTACAACTGGACGTGTGTAATCGGGGTTGCCAATCAAACATGTGGCTCTCAAAATGTGATGTATAAATTAGCCAGGAGGGTGGGCAGAACCACACACTGTCTCACTTACACACTCTCACGCATACACACACACACACACCCTAACACACTTGCACTCTCACCGCTCGCACCTCTCACGATACACACACACACACACTCACTGCACTTCACCACACCCACACCCCTAACACACTCGCACCTCTCACCACACCCACACACACCCCAATACACTGCACTCTCACTGCTCTTATGCTCACATCTCTCATCACACACACCTCGCACCTCACCGCTCTACCTCTCTCTCATACACACACACACACACACACACACACACACACACGCCAGACTCTAACCAGGTAGAAAGGTGGTGACAGAACCCACTTCCTTCCACACACAGCCCAGAAGTCCCAAACCCAGAGGACAACAGCCACTGCCAATACATAAACCCAGCCAATCAGGAAGTAGACACTTGAGCACTGTCCTCTCCCCAACTGATGCGAGCCTCCCAGACAGGATGGGACGGCCCTTCCTGAGCAATGACAGCTTTAGTCAGTAGTGGGACCAGCAATTATAAAAATAAAACAAGAACATGGTGGGTATAATCCAGAATTTTATACACACCCTTGGTGTCGGATGCTTGTATAAACTCAAGCTTTGCTCTCAGGGTTTCACGTGTCATCACACACTTTGTGTCGTAAATGTCTGGTTATACCCGCCCATGTATTTTTCTTTATAATACGCTACCAACGTTTTTCTAAAAGATGTCTGTTTGGAAAGATAAATGTTAATTCTCTTTTCATAAAAGAAGAGGTGTTGGGAGGAAAATAACTGAAATGACAGATTTTGTATGAATAAACATAGAATTTACAAGGCAAGAAATACAAAATAGTGGAAGAGGACAGAAGTCCTGATGTTGGCCAAATGCTGTACTGTCACTCCTTGGCTCGAATCCTCCTCATCTGGACTTATGTTACTCTGTATAGGAACAGTTTGCTGGTTTGTGAAGTTTAGCCAAGCTCACCACAGCAGATGATGGGAGTCAGCTATGACTTGTATTCAAAACCAGAAATCTGCTTTCAAGTTTTTTTTTTCTAATTTCTAAGTGGTTTGTGCATAAAATTTTAGCTTTAGAGCCAGTCTGCCATCTGAGAAATGTGTCTTTAGTCAGTTTTTATTTTTCTTATTGTGCAGAGATGGAGAACAGACACAACAGCCTACAAGTATTGCTCTGTTTTCATCACACAAATGTAGGACACTGTCTATAAACTATGGGTGGAGGAAATGTGGGACACATCAGCAAAACTTAAACACACAAGCTCAAAATACTCTGGAAATAGTGCTTTCATCTTTACAAAGTTTGATCTTCTCTGAAAAACACAGATTTTGATTAATGTTCAAGCTGAAGTCTAACTGGAATCACATAAGGAAGGCAGGGGTTGACAGTGCCCATTCAATGTCAGAAAAGTCTGCTCATATATAAAACATATCCTACCCAACCAGCACTAGTATTAGAGACCCCTCTGGCATATTTCCTAAGAAAAGGAACAGGTTAATCCATTTGCTTCTTCTTTTTTTTTTTAATTGGTACTTTATCGTTTTTTCCCTTTCTCCCCTATTCCCAGGACCCCAGCACACAGGGGTCCCATGCATGCGTGGAGGTGCATGCATGCCCCAAGACGCCCGCTAAGCCCCTTCCACCCTCTCCGCTGCTAGCCAGAGCCCCTCTGCTCAGTGTCACCATCTGTCCTCCACCAGGTGGCGGTCAATGACCAGGAGCCCCAAATCCCTCCCAGGAGGAGAGAGCTGCCTGCGGCAGCCTCGATCTTGCTCTCTGCCCCCCGGCCAACCCTCAACAACCCGGCTTGTTTCAAACCCGCTCATGGGCTCAGAGCGAGGTGTGCTGTCCAGCGCCTCAACCTCAGCGCCACCAGGCTGGCCAATTCATTTGCTTCTAATGAAGTAAAATGTTACTGAAAACTGCTTCTTGACGCAAATACAATGTTAGCTGAAGGGGGCGCTGGTGTCCAAGGAACCTAGAACAATAGTGGACACCATAATACCCACATTTTATAAAGGAAGAGAGCAGAGAATTGTTTGTAGCCATATTAGTCCTGCCACAAACAGGTAAACAAAGTAGGTGATTTGCTACCATTTATTGGACCAACAAGAAATTTTCCAGATCACAAGCTTTCAGGCTTCAGCGCTCTTCTTCAGGTGAAAAAAGGAAGATGGGATAAGACTCCTAAAAGCAAAACCATGCTGAGTCAACGGAATCCTGGCATGCAACGCTGTCAAAACTCTGACAGTGATACAAAACCTAATTTGACTACTTTTGAGCAAAAGCCTGAAGCACATTCCTATGCTAAGAAGACACACACCTTTACAGGTAGTGATGTGGCAACCCTTGTAACCATAAATCAAACCCATGACAAGTAAATGCATGTCATCGTCTTGATGCAGTTCATAAATACACTGCTGCCGTTTGGACAAATGGGAGAGCTGGATCATGGGCACCCTGCTGGCTAAGCAAAGAATTATTATTAATGTTGCTTGGAGAGGCAGACAATTGTCTCACCCTCCAAGCCAAAGAAGTGGAATAATGTGACAGAATCCCCTACCCCACCACCATCACCACTGTTCCTGACCTGAAATCACTGCCACAGCCAACATTTCTGGCCTGGACCTCAGTTCGGCTCTGGCTCTTATCACAGTGAAACCGAACAATGCTCCAGATATGGTGTCTACTGACCTATTTTAAAAATAAGTCAGTGCTCACCATTTGTTTAATGAAATGCTCTTTAAAAAACTTAATCAGTCCCAGGAAACCTTTCACTGTAAAATAGTATCTCCTATCACAAACTAGGAACTAAACATACTGGCTCACAATGGTTTTAAGCCAGTTCATACATGTTGGACACAAGGAAACAACCAATTTCTGCATGTCATTCACATAGAACATGGATGGTTGAAAAATCAGCTGTTACTCACAATCCAGTCAATAAAATAAATAAAACACGTTTAATGTCCTTTTCAGCTATTTTAGCAATAAAACTTCCAACACTGATACCTACAAAACGACCAACTGTCTTTGTTTCAAATCACACCAAAATATAAATCTGCACACCTCAATATAAAGGATAACCGTTAACAAAATGTGAAGAAATGTGATGAGTTGTTTGGAACAATGACAGTGATGCTAAATTGACAGACTTGGTAGCATGTACACCTCAAATAAAGGTGCACCAAACTATAATCAGCACATAATAATATGAAGGTTAATCATTCTAAAAGCTGAAGAAATCCAGTTAAAACATTTCAGAGTAACTGCAGTAAAGAAATGATTTGCAAGACTGCTACCAATGCCTTCTTTGCTGTGAAGCAAACAAAAATGCAATAAAAAATTAAAAGAGGAAAGTCAATCATATGAAACCTGTTCTGCCATTTTAGGAAAGGGGATAAAAAGATCTTGTGGCAGAGCAGTTGTGAATGAGTTAAGAGTAGCTGTGTGGAACTGTCTCTCATCTGGTAGGTTGGCTATAGAGCCAACCCAGTATAACAGCTAAACCAACATGGCCAATCAGTTGGCAGTCTTCAAACCACTCTGCACATCTTTCCATGAAAGATAACTTCAGTATGGAAGTAGCATGGTAATGAGTGTCTGGTCCAAAGAACACAGATGGCCGCCAGACATTCATGTTTGACTGAAATCTCTTCTAAGGAAGCATTAATGCATGACAGGATATGCTGATAATGGATTAATGCATGCCTCCGGGTGCGTTGTGAAGCGCTCGCCGAAGGTCGGTGCCCACAGCACCCTGGGCGACGTTAATCCACATTATCAGCACACCCTGAAGTGCATTAATGCACTTATTACATGGGGTAAAACTGTCATTCCTTGCCTAACATCTGTGTTGCACAGAAATACATTAAAAAAAAAAAAAAACACGGCTAACACGTTGTTATTGGTAGAAGCTGTACAGTTTATTCAGTGTTTTTCGTCACCTGTAAAGTACTACCACAGTTACAAAGAAAAGACACCCGATATACACGTCTCCCAAGCACTGCATTAAAGGCACAGGCAGGTTCGGCTACATGCACACCTGTCAAGGGATGAGTGAGAGGACCTGCAGCCGTGCGTATGACTAGAATGTGTGCCGCTACTCATCCTGCGGATTTTCGGCCCCACCCACCCCCCACCTGAACAGTGTCGCTCAGAAGATGTTGTGCAGACACTGCTATGCAGTGCTGCTAACTCATTCCAAGAAGCATAAATATTAAATAAAGGAAGAAAGCACAGAATGGTATGAACTGTTACTCTTTTCTGAACCTGTAACATTAGGATGTCTGCCACAATACGTGCTCAAGCCCTGTGTTATCACACTCACCCTGGCTATACCCATGCAACTATATTTTTCTGTAGGACTGTGTGCCCACTGCTGTACATGTGTACTACAGTCAGCTGTGAGGGCCCACATCTGATGAGGACAGACACAGTCATGACTTCCCACACTGTGCGACACTGCAATCGGCGCATGCACAAGTCTGCCTCGGAATGTACTGTGCGCTGTTGGTACTTCAGCTGTCTGTCATTCTATAGCACACAAACAATTCTATAGCGCCTGTATGAAACTTTCTGCTGTGAAGCTGTAGTACTGCACTCACCATCACTGCAGCCATGCAACTATACTCTACTGGCACACCATGCCCCTTAACGTAGATGTGCCAGTACAGTGAGGTGTGCTGTTCCATGGCTGCCCAGGATACCCAGGATGATGAGTATCCACGCATTTGACATGGTGATTGAAGTAAGCCGCACACACATTTGACCCAGCTAACTGAAGTACTGTGCACAGCTGCCAAGTATGCATGCTTGCAATCTGCTCAGCGGAGCCACATGGTCAGCATGACATCTGCATTACTGGGTATCGGTGTCCAGAATGCATGACACCACCATGCTGCAACTGTGGCACAGGTGTGCTATTCACAGCGGTGACACTACTCCTGCTGCCTTCTGTTACTGCTGTGTGACAGCCATCTGAAGTGGCCTTGCACTGAGCGACAACCGTCTCACTGCTTCATACCAACACATAACTCCCATGTAGGTGTTAAGGGACTATGGCTCACTGTCTCAGAATGGTACAGACATTATATTACTGTCACTGTTTCACACATTTTGCTAAACTGTACTGCTATCAGTAATTGATGGACGCGCACAGTGTGCTACTGAAGGGAGACGCAAGCTGCAATGAGATTGTGGGCAGAGGTGGGTCAGTATGGTGATCAGCAACAGGGTGCAAAACATTGACATGTTGCCACGGATGCAATACACACGGTTGTCATAGCATGCAGCCTTCTAGTTGCACGATACTGTGGCACCCCACGCCATCCAGGCCAGGAGTCACACACCAGCAGGTCTCTGCTAGGAGACAGGGAGCAAGCGCGTCACTGGTACTGTCCATGCACCAGCTGACTGTACAGGAGCAGGGGAGGGGGCACTATGCCCCAACTCCGCTCTCTGTATGTCATGGTCTGGCGGCTACCTCCACATGAAATGCAGAATGGTAACAATGTCACTTGTGCAAGGTGCTGCTGCGTGTCTCAGTACTGGGGATTGCGGCAAGGACAGTCAGCAGGGCAGAAGCCAGAGCAATCTGCAGCGGATGGGACAGGAGGGCACTGCACCTGGAAATGCTATGAAACGGGATGGCACTACAGGACTCCATTGCTATGGAGACACAGGACAGTGCAGCACAATTCATTTACAGCCTGCTGCTGTGTCTCTCTCTCTCTCTCTGTCCTCACTGCACAGTGTTAAACAATGGCTCTGCCGCACCATGCTGTTCCACCTCTCAGTGTTTTTCTCTACAGCAAATATGGCAATGACTCACTTGCTAATGTGAGTCACCAGTGCTTTACACACACTCAGCAGTGCACATCCAGGAGCTGACAGCAGGGGTTTGATGGCAGTCTGCAACACTACTCATTAAGGCAAGTTTTACCAGGGTAACTGCCAGCCAATGGTGGGTGCAAGGCCAGGGCACAGCACAGACTCCAGGGGATTTATTCTGCCTGCCTGTGACACACACTCGCTGGTCTTCTTCTCCCCGCTCTCTCAGACACCAGGACACTCTACCACTGACAAAGACAGAAAGAGAGGGGTCAGTGTGTGGTACCCAGTGATCCGCAGGGCGGGTGGGTGGGGAGAACAACAGATATATGCTGCTGTAACTGCTTACTTAGAGAGTCCCGTGACTGATGAATGGGTTGTCTGACATCCGCTGGGTGGCTAGGTGGACAGTCACAGGTTCTACAGACTACTCTGGAAACTCAGCACCAACAGGAGACATCTCCTCGCAGCACAGAGAGCAGCTTGCTGTTAGATACAAGTAGCTGGCAGGCTCAATTCTGTGCAGGAAGTCAGGAGGATAACATGCCAGCATCATCTGGTACAGAGGGAATCTCTACTGCTAAGCCAATTTTGCAAAAGGCTGCTTTTGATTTCCTTCCATGTCATTGAAAAGGGCCATTCTGCCCCTGAGCTACAGTATGCTGGATCAAGATCGCCTGACAGTGCTGATAATGTGGATTATCGCACTGTCAGGTGATGACCAACATCCAATGACATTACTCCCTCAGGAGCCCGTAAAAAGCACCATGGAATAAGACTAGTTAAGACACCTTTATAATACAGGTAATCAGTCCTTACAATATGAACCAAGCATGGTAACAAGAATTCATCAAGGTTTTAAACCCAATCTATATAAGTTACGATTAGCACACTTTTGTAACAAGGCCACTGAATTATTCACTGAAGGCTGAAGGAAGTTGGTCAGTCATTTTGGAGGTAGCAGGGTAAAGAACAGTTACGTAAGAACTTACCGTAACAGTAGATCTTCGAGGGATCTCAGTCATCAGGTTACACCACAGGAACCTTCACCATCGTTGAAGGGGAATCCACATGGAACATTTTCAGCAGTACAGTTGAGCTGCCCACACCGCCGTCTATCCGCCAACGCCGCCAACCCTATATAGATATGGGCAGTCCTGCTCCCTCCCAGTTCTTTCCCTCCGAGATGAGGTGAGCAAGGCTCATGCCCTGGGGAACCAAGGAGAGACAGAGGGACCCAGCCTAAATAAAAAGATAGGATACAGCAGATAGCCAGGTCCTGAACAAGATCCCCAAGATGGGGGATGGTGGAGGAAATCAGACCTGATGACTAGATCCCCGAAGAGCTACTGTTACGTAATTACGTAATTGTTCTAGTTTCTTCGGGTATCTCAGTCATCAGGTTACATCGTGAGGAACGAGTACCAAGCAGTGACAAGAGAGACAAAATGTCTGGGAGACTGGATCTCCATAAACTTAAGACAGGAGTCCTGTAGCACAGCCCTGCCAAATCTTGCATGGGCTCTTGAAGAATGTCCAGACAGTAATGCTTGGTGAAGGTGTGGACTGTACTCAAGGTGGCAGCAGTGCAAATATCAGTGGCTGAGACCCCTTTGAACCAAGTCACCGAGGTAGCCATGCCTCTGGTGGAATGAGCTTTGACAGCACAGGTACCTCTGCCACACTTGTTGTAGCAGAACACAACGCAATTTGTCAACCATTTGGATAAACATTGCTAGAAACTGAAGTGCCCTCTCTACCTGGAGCAAAAGAACAAACAACTGCTTAGATTTTCTGGGCTCTCTTAATCCAAAGCAGATAATACTTCAACGTTCTGCACAAATCTAGCATATGAAGCAGTGCTTCCTGGATTGGCACACTCAGAAAAATAAACAGGAAGGTGGATAGACTGTTTAAGTGTGAACTCAGAAACCACCTTAGGTAAAAATTAGGATTTGTGCATAAAGATACCCTGTCTTTGTGAAAATCAAATAAGGCTCCTCACACCAGAGGGCCTGAAGCTCTGAAATTCTTTGAGCAAGAAGTACTGTAACTAAAACAGCACTTTCCAAGAAAGAAAGTGCAAATCGCAAGTCGCACTGGCTTAAAAGGAGACAGGGTAAACTTTTCCAAAATAGAATTTAAGCCCAAGCCGAGACAGGGTAACAATTGGGGTTTCAGATGCAGGATGACCCTGAGAAATGTATGGGAGACATCCAGTTGAGCGACAGCGGTCACCCACAGGCTCATGAAAGATAGAAATAGTCGAAAGGTGGACCTTGACAGAGGAATACTGGAGGCCCAAGTCGAGACAACGATATCAGGTAGTACAGGAGAATGAGTCTAGGAATGTTTGGCAGCCCAAATGGCAAACCGCTTCCATTTCTTGGCATAAGTGGCACAGGTGGAAGGCTTGCAGGCTGCCACCAGGATGTCCGCCACACCTGTTAGAAACCCTAAATAACTGCTTAGATTTTCTGGGCTCTTAGTCCAAAGCAGTTAATACTAAAGTTCTGCACAAATCTAGCGTATGAAGCAGTGCTTCCTGGATTGGCATACTCTGGGAAAATAAACAGGAAGGTGGATAGACTGTGTAAGTCTACAGAAATTCAGAATACAGATAAGGAGCCAGAAGAACTGTGAGTCACCCTGTAAACAGGAAATGGGACAGCTATACGAACTGGGGTTGTCTACAGGCCTCCAGACCAGGGAGAGGACATAGACATATTACTGTTAGAAGATACACAAAACATGACAGCTAAAGGGAGGTTCTGATAATGGGAAACTTTAACATGCCAGATACAGATTGGTCAATCCAGCAGGAACATCTGCCAGAACTAGACACATAGTGGATTCCTGCAGGGGAGGGCCTCAAATAACTGGTACAACAACCCACAGGAGACAGGGATATCCTAGATCTAGAATTGACTAACGGGAAAGGATCACAGATCTCCAGGTAGAAGGTCACATGGGGCCAGTGACCATCACAAGGTATGGTTCAATTTGGCCACTAGAACTAAATCATCCCATTCCAAGGCAAAATATGGGACTTCAGAGGGCCGACATTGATAAGATGGCCAACAGAGTTAAGCTAGCCTGGCAAGAAAGAAATCGGTGAGCGGGTACAGGCAAAGTGGGCAAGCTTAAGGATGCAATACCGAAACGACATCCCATTGTGTTAGGGAGAAAACAAGAGCAAAGAAGGAGGAAACCACTTTGGTTCTCAAAACAGTAGCAGAAAGATCAGAGCCAAAAGGTTGGCCTTCAGGAAATATAAGGGAACACAGCAGGACTAAGATAGAGGCATACCAAACTTCCCTAAGGGAAGCAGGAAAGGCAGTAAGGCAGGCAAAGGCCCACACTGAGGAAACACTAGCACAAACAGTAAAAGAAGAGGACAAGACTTTCTATAGATACATTAGTGAAAGGAGAAAGTCCAGAAGGGGTAGTGCTGAGATCAAAGGGGATAAGGGGGAGTGTGAGCAGGAGGACCAAGGAAAAGCATCTATCCTAAACAAATACTTCTGCTCAGTATTTACTGAGGAGAAGGTAGGGCAGGCCCAAAGCTCAGCACCATGGACACAGGGGGAGGAGGTGTGCACAAGTCCCTTCACAAAAAAGGGTCCTACAAGAGCTCACTAAGCTCAGAGTGGACAAGGCAATAGGCCCTGATGGCATACATCCCAGGGTACTAGAGAGGCTAAGGGTGGAACTAGCAGAGCCATTATCAGAACTGTTTAGTGAGTCTCTGAACATAGGAGAGATCCCAGAAGACTGGAGAAGGGCTCATGTGATCCAACTCCACAAGGAGTGGTAGCAGGGAGGAGGCAGGGAACCACAGACCAGTCAGTCTTTACCTCAGCAGTGGGCACGATTATGGAGGCATTCATTAAGGAAAGGACAGTGCACCTAGAATACACAGGAGCACAGTATCCAAGACAGCATGGGTTTACAACAAGAAGGTCCTGTCAAACTAATCTCATAGATTTCTTTGACTGGGTAACCAGAGTGGTGGACCAAGGGGTGCAGTTGATGTCGCCTACATAGACTTCCAGCAAAGCTTTCGATACTGTTCCACACAGAAGATTGATTAATAAGCTAGGTAGGCTCGGATGGGTTAGAAGTTGGTCAACTGGGGGCAAACTGATTGACGGACAGAAAACAGAGAGTGGTGGTAAACGGTATACAGTCAGAAGAGATGCAAGTTACAAGTGGGGTACCTCAGGGGATCAGTCCTGGGGCCAGTCCTCTTCAATAACTTCACCAGTGACATTGTAGATGGACCGGAGGGTAGGTTTGTCCGTTTGCAGATGACTCCAAGATCTGCAACACAGTAGATGACCCAGATGGGTGGGCAGAATTCAAAGCGATCTGGATAAGTTGGCAACATGGTCGGAAGAGTGGCAAATGGGGTTTAACGCAAAGAAGTGCAAGATCATGCACATAGGGAAGAGAAACCATGAAGCCACCTATAGGTTGGGAGGAGTTGCTGACAATCACAAGGGGAGAGAGAGACTTGGGCATCATTATCACAGAAGACCTGAAATCATCCAAGTAGACCACTAAAGCAGTAGGTAAGGCTAGAGGATGTTGGAGTATATTAGTAGGGGTATCACAAGTCGGAGGAAGGAGGTAATAATCCCTCTTTACAAGACACTGGTTAGCTCCATATGGAGTACTGCGTGCCATACTGGAGGCTGCACCTGCACAAGGACATTAACAAAATGGAGGCAGTCCAGAGAGGGCAACCAAACTAGTGAAGGAACTACATCAGAAAACATATGAGGACAGATTAACAGAGCTCAATATGTATACCCTAGAGCAAAGGAGGAGAGAGAGAGTGATATGATTGAAACATTGAAACATCTTAAGGGCATTAACAAGGTGAAAGGGTCTAACATGTTTCAATATAAGAAAATAGCAGGACAAGGGGACACTGCACGAGATTAGAGGAGGCAGAATAAGAGGTAATGTGAGGAAGTTCTTTTTCATGGAAAGGTGCTGGATGCATGGAACGGCCTACCTCAGGAAGTGGTGGATATGAATACAGTGCAGAGGATTCAAACAGGCATGGGATAGGCATAAGGGAGCAATACAGATAGTATGAATACATAGGCCATTGACACAGAGCAAAGGCCTATGGCACATTCATAAGGTAGAAAAAATAGGCAAACTGGATGGGCCTTGCGGTCCTTATCTGCCATCAATTTCTATGTTTCTATGTTACCCAAACCGAGGATGGCTATGCTTTCAGGAGCCAGGCATGCAGATGGAGGGACCTGAGGTTTGGATGGACCAGGGTCCTTTGGTCCTGGGTCAGCAGAATCCTGAAAATGGGCAAGGGATCGGAGTTTCCTCTGCCAGCTGCTGAAGCAAAGGAAACCATATTTGGTGAGGCCAGAATGGAGCCATCAGAATCATGCTGACCCCTCCATTTGCAGGTTGATCAGCACCCTCTGTATTAGTGGAAATGGAGAGAATGCATACAGAAATCTCCTACTCCAAGAGAGGGACAACACAGTTCACCAGAAAACTCCAGGCCCTGGATCTAATGAGCAGAAACTGGGCAATTTTGCATTGAGCGGGACGCAAAACGTCCCACTCTGGATGACCCAATCTGTCACAGATCTTCTGCTACAGCTGAGAAAAGCTCCCATTTGTGCATGCTGGACTGCATCCTGCTGAGACTGTCCATCAGGATGTTTAGGATGTGGACCACAACGTGTCAGACTGTGCTCCAGAGCCCAATACCACCTTGCATTGCCTCCCTGCAAAGGGGGACGAGTGAGTGCCACCCTGCTTGTTGATGTAGTATACTACACTCAGATTGTCAGACTGCACCAGCAGTTAGCCTCCTGGAGCAAGATGCTCCTGAAAAGCCTGTATGGCACAGAGCACTACCCTCATCTCCAGGACACCGATATGCAGGAAGGCTTCCCACCGGGACCAGGAGCCCTGGGTTTGAAAGGGACCCAGGTGTATTCCTCAGCCTAGACCTGAAGCATCCATGGCTGGATCTGATGCAGGAAGAAATTGGAAGGGACTCCTTGAAGAAGATTCAGGGGTTCATCCAGCCCTGCAGTACCCAACGAACTGGGAGGAGACCGGGACTTGTTGGTCCAAGTCATCCGTGCACTGATCCCATAGCACTCGAGGGTCCACTGAAGGGTGCACATGTGAAGTCTGGCCAGTGGAACGGTGGGAATGGCTGCTGCCATTAGACCCAACAGCCTTAGGTACAGTCTGGCAGGAATGTGCCAACTCTCCTTGAGTTCCCAAACCTGAGCCACAAGGCATTCCCACCCTGTTTTGGGGTAAGAAGGCCTTCCCTGCTCAGAGTCCAGGACAGTCCCTATATATTGCAGCCTTTGGGACTGTACTAGAACCAGCTTGGGCAGGTTGACAGTAATGCCCAGAGAGTGGAAGAGCTAGAGAGTGCCCGCCATAGTCAGCAAAAGCTGTTCCATGGACAGAGCCTTGAGAAGTCAATCATCCAAGTAAGGAAACATACAGTCCCTCTCTTCTTGCTGTCTATTTTCCTCCTTGAGCCACAAGACTGCCTACCTTACCGCTTCTAGCATCCCTTCAGGTCTCCAGCCACCATCTCCTGGAATCCGGTGCTCCTTTTGGGTCCTGGCTACCCCTGCAGCGGCGTGAGGAGCTTCTCCCTTGCTCAACCCCGAACAGGATCCAGTGTTGCGTATCCACTGAGCCAACCGGTCTTCCTTGCTAGGGACGGCCATCAAGCCACCACGTCCGATGCCGTATTTCCTGTTTTTCCCTCCCCCATTGTCATAGCTGCAGCCAGTGCCCAGGACGAGCAGCGTGTCTACACGCCCCTGATCCTGGCATTCTGCCACAGTATGAGCCCCATAAATCCCACCTGTGTTCAGTGATCCCCAGCCGTCGACAGGGGCCACCCGAGAACCGGCAGCAGTCCACCCCCTCCCCGAGAAGGAGAGCAATCCTATGGATGCTCAATCCTTCTCCTCCCTGTCGACCCTGACGGCCCAGGTTCGCTCCCCGAACCCAGGCTGCCAGCGTGAGCGAGGTGTAGCGTCCAGCACCTCAACCCTCAGCGCCACCGACACAGTCCCTCTCTTCTGAGAGCACTGCAACTGCTGCTACATTTGTAAAGACACGCAGCGAGAGAGGATAAGCCAAAGGGCAGCACCTTGTACTGGTAATGTTCACCCGGAAAGGCAACGGAGAAACCTCCGTGAGGAGGAAAGCCCGAGATGTGCAAATAAGCATCCTGCATGTCCAGTGAGCACAGCCAGTCCCCGGTCTTGAGGAGGGCATGAGGCCTGGCAAAGTCACCACCGGAACTTTTGTACTGGACAAAGAGATTACAGTCCTTGAGGTCTAAGATGGTCTTTCTGGAGACCAAAAAGAATCTAGAATATAACCCCTGGTTCCTCTGACGCTTTGGCACCAGTCTGACTGCCTGCTTGTGAAGAAGAGACTGGATCTCTTCCTGGAGAACAGACAAGTGAGCTGGGGGGTAGTCTAAGGGTGATGGTGGGGTATCTGGAGGCTGTTCAATAAACTCCAGTGGGTGACCACACTCTATGATCTGCAGGATCCAAGCATCTGAAGTTATGGTTCTCCACTGATTCAGATGGTGGGAGAATGACCTCCAACCACCACTTCCTGTGTCTGGACCAGAGGAGAGGGTCTGGCAAGGAGTCAAGCTGAGGTGGGACCAGCAGTGGAGGTTGGTCCTTCATTTCTGGCAACGCACCAGTGGTAGAGGGGCAGGCAAGGAAGACTGGGCTCTGCGGCTTTCCCAGAGTATGGGGCCCGAGCCTGGCCTATTAGCCTGTCTATGAAAGTAAGTCACCCTCTACCACAGGGTTGCGTATGGTAGAGAGAATGCACAGAGTTGATGGCTGTGTCAGAGGCCAGTGGATCATTAATGAGGTCCAAGACATCAGGGTCCGAATAGCTTGGTGCCATTGAAGAACGGCACTGAGCACCTTATTTTGCACATCAGCTGCGAAACCCAAGACCCTGGGCCATGAGAGCTCCAGCAGCTGCCCTGTCCACTGTGTCAGCCATAAATACAGGGCCCTGAAGAGATGTTTAATAATATCTTCTGCAGTTTGCAAACACTGGAGCAATTCCTGTTCTGAGGGCCACCTGGAAGGGCTTACAGCAGCTTTGCCTCTTTCTCCAGTTGACATTCTGGAACTTAACCATAAAAGACAGGTAGTTTACAATTCTTAGGCCCAAAAGCAGAGGAGACAAACTCTTTCACCCCAGAGGTCAATCCCAGTGGATTCCTTATCTGGGAGAAGGGAGCTAAGGTTCTTAGGTTCCTTAGATATATCATGGGCTGCCTTGATGACCACCAGGTCAGTTTCAGCCTGGGTAGCAAAGTAAGGAAGGCCCTGAGAGGGCACTGTAAAGCTTGTCTGTCTTGTGTGGCATAGCTGGCACCATATCAGGCTGTGCCAGGTTCGCCGTAGTAGCATTCTTCATGGCTGGCAACATAGGAGAAATAATCTTAGGAGGAGATTCTAGAACCTCCAGGAAGTCCAACAGGTTTTTCCTGGTGACATCTTCCTCCTCAGTTTGAAGCCCATAGTGGCAGACAACTGTTTCATAACATTGAAAAGTTGGCATCCTCAAGAGTAGACCTTGGGATGAGAGTCCTCACTGACAGAAGCGGCAGTGGATTTGTCAGAAATGAGGATCTCTCCTCATCCTCTTCATCCTCAATGTCATCAGGAGGATGAGATCAGGATGGTACTCTCGACGCCGAACTCCTCGTCTGGGTCAGGCATCTGATGTGTCATCATCAGCCCACGGGGACCATCTCAGGGTCAATAAACGGGTGTTGATGATGAAGCTGCTGTCAACGGTGCCAGTGACAAGGGGCATGTTTAAGGCACCTAGCTACTGAACCAATACACTGGTAAATCTCACAACTACCTCATTCAAATCCATAGTACGCCAACGGAGGGGACTCGATGGCACTGTAGCCAATGACCTTCCATCCTGAGAGCCTGATGAGCCTGTAGGAAAAACGCAGCCATAGGCCAAAAAGGCTAAACACTGCAACGGATCTTCATGAGACTGTGCTTGCAAGTCGACAGTGGGAAAGAACTAAGGAGGGATCGGGCCGCCCACGCCTATATACAGTTGGTGATGTCAGTGGATGTCAACAGCATGGCAGCCCCAGTGGTACTGCTGAAAATCCTCCATGTGGATTCCCTTTACCAATGGTGAAGGTTCCACGTGTAACCAGATGACTGAGATACCCGTGAAGAAGATCAAAAGTTCCAGATATGTATAACAACATGCAAAACTGACACAAGCTCATTGCTCAAATGCTGGTAGATTTTTAATCATGCCAAAAGATTTTTCTTCAGCTAACCTGCTGGCTTGTATTTGATGAGGTAACTTGTCAGTAAGTATGCTAGTGGTAATCAAGTGCATTACAGGATTCTCAGGAAACATTATTTCAGGTACTTACAGGTTAAGGACTACAAAATAGTTATTGGGGTTCACTACTGCTACTAAAACCTCCCCATAAAGATGACTGTCATGGACCATGACCCCAAAAATAGGTTACTCACCTGTAACTGTAGTTCTAGGAGTGGTATATAGTTCACAACCACATACTGGCAGTTCCACTAGAAGTGCTGATTTGTCGGAACGCCTTTAAGCTAAGCTCCTCCCACCACCCAGGCATTATATCCTCCGGCCTGCCCCATGACGCCAGATCTTGCACGCCAGAAGCAGGGATCTGTGTACCACTTGCCAGGAGAGGTCAGGTGGTTGGTGTGGATGTGAACTATATACCACTCCTAGAAATTGCAGTTACGTAAGAACTACCGTAGCAGTAGATTTTGAGAGGGTTCCTGCAGTAGGTCTTCACATATGGGACTCTTCCTGTATCAGTTCAACGGCAAACTTGAGATGCAATCATCAGCAGGAACGCTCCAAGCGTCAGGTGACGTGACTAACCTATTTTTCTTAGGGCAAGGATATAGTTCCCTTGTACACATATTGCCAGACTTTCAGTTCTCTGGAAGGAGAGGCAAAATGCACATCATTACTTGGCAAACCGAAATTGAGAACCAAGATCTCAAATGCAGCATCCTAATGAGACTCATGGTTGATGCTGTAATGGGAGTTAAGAGGTCTGTGCTGACTTCCAGGTAGCTGCCCTGCAGATATTCTGGATAGGGATGTCCCTGGAAGCAGCCACTGAGGCATCGTTATGTCTGGTGGAATGGTCCCTAAGCCTCATGGGAGGCTCCCTACCAACCAACCTATAGCAGTAGTTAATGTAGGACATGATTCATATACCATTCATCAGCATATGTTACAAACAGTTGGTGAGCCTCACCCTGAACTCCAGCTGTGCACTCACGTAGCAGAAAAGCACCTTCCTCAGGTCCACAGTATGGGGCCTGCAGTTGGCCTCCAAGATATGTTCACAAAATATACCTGAAAGTTCATCACCTGGTTAAGGTGGAACCCAATACTAACTTTGGGAGGAACTTCGGCTTGGGGGAGGACCACCTTGCCCCTATGGAAGACCAGATATGGAGCCCACTGAGAGTGCCAGGAGCTCACTAATCCTTCTGGGTGAGATGACACCGACCAAGAAGGCCATCTTCCACCACAAATGTGACATCTCACACCTGGGCATAGACTCAAAGGCTTGCCAATCAGCATAGCCAGCACCAGCAGTAGGTGCCATGGTGGTGGGGTTCATAAAGGAGAGAGGTGGTCCATGTCCTTGAAAAGCACCCCCACCTCCTTCTCTGGGCCATTGTCAACATACCAGCCTCCGCCTGGTATGCAGAGATGGCTGCCAGGTGCACCCTGAGGGTCATCACTGTAGAGCCCCAGCAGGGATCAAGCTCCTGGCCTTGACATCACATGGAAACCTTTCCATTTAAAGGTGTAGCACTGGCAAGTCAACTCTTTTGGGAGGCCGCACAACATGGAGTACATTCTCCAAAAGATCAAAAGCCTACAACTCTAGCCACTCAGGAACCATGCTGTAAGGTGTAGTGACTGAAGGTCTGGGTGCAGGACCTTCGCCTGTTGCCTGATCAGCGGATCCAGGTGAAGAGGTAACAGCCATAGAGGCCTGCTGCAGCTGTTGAGGCTGAGGAGATCCAGGTACCAGAAGTGCCGGGACAGTCCAGAGCTATCAGGATCATCCATGCCTTGTCCTTTGGGCCTTGACCACCACCTTGTGGACCAGGGAAAGAAGGAAAAGCGTGCATGGGGCCTAGGGTCCAGGGCCTCACAAAGGCATCCACCACCAGTGTCCCAGACTGAAGGGAACAAAACAGCCCAGTTTTGCATTCTCCCAGGAGGCAAACAGGTCCACCAGAGGTGTGCCCCACTTGGAGAACAGGTGTTTCACTGCCTCCTAATGCAGGGACCATCTGTGCAACATGTCGCCCATCAGGCTGCGACCTCTGCCAGCTAACTGTCCACTCTGATGACATGGATCGCCAGGTGATCTGTACCAAGGCTGCACATGAAAGTCCAGGTATGGAGGGCTTCCCGACACAAGGGAAGGTATGCATGCCACCCTGAATGTTCACAGGTAGAACATGGTCATGGCGCTGTCCATCTGGACTCTGCACAACCTGACCCATGACTAGAGAAGCGAACTCCATCAGAACTAACCACACTGCACAGAGCTCAAGCAAGCTGATGTGGTGACGGGACTCCTGGTAACCAGAAGCCGTGGGCCCCCAGGTGCATTCCTCAGTCCATCAGAGACACATCCATCATCAGAGTGATGGTAAGTTCTGGCCAGACAAACATGACTCCTTCCTTCAGATGTTGTGGGATAAGCCACCACTGGATGGCATCCCACAATGGCTGGATCACTGTGACCCATTGGTCCAAGTGTCCTAGATGCTAGGACCACTGACAGCGTAACTCCCACTACAGGTGCACATCCACCAGGGAGCCCATAGAACCACACTGGTGCAGGATGCCAGGCACCTGCAACTGCAGGAAGTCCCAGGCAAAGCACGAGGTCCACAATGAAATGATTGGGCAAAGGAAGTAAGATCCAGTGCCCGGTCTGCAGGAAGGTGGGCCTTGGCCTGCACAGAGTCTAGCTCTGCCCTAATTTAGTGACTCACCTGTGAGGGATCAGTTCAGATTTGGCTGGGTTGACCAACAGGCCCAAGTCACTGCAGCTCTAACGGCCAGATCCTTGGATCACTCCATGGCCTCCGAGGACCCCCAGCTCTCAGTCAGTCGTACAGGTAGGGGTAAACCTTGACAAGCGCTGGAAGGCTGCCACCGCTGCCATGCACTTGGTGAAGACCCTATGTGCGCGGACGACATGCCGAAGGGCATGACCCAGAACAGACAGAGAACCCCTCTGCTCAGAACTGGAGATGTCACCAGTGGGATGGACTGGGATGTGGAAGAACACAACCTAGATGTCCAGGAAGCAGAACCACATGCCTTGCTCCAGGGATGGTAAAATCTAGTTCAGAGTGACCATCCGGCCCTTGCGCTCTGCATGAACCTATTGAGATCTGCAGATCCAGTATGGGGTGCCAGCACCCCCAATCCATTTGGGACCAGGAAGTACCTAGACACGTACCCTTAATTTGTCAGGGCATCTGGGACACAGACTACAACTCCTTTTGCAAGAAGCTGACCAAAGTCCTCCCTGAGGGCAGACAGCTGCCCTGCAGACACCGAGGACTCCTGTGGAGCATGGGATCAATAAGGAGTGAGGGCCTCAAAATCAAGAGGCAGTCCTCTGCCTACCACCTTGAGAACCCACTTGTCCATAGCAATGACAGCCCAGTGTGGCCAGAAATGGCGAAACCAACCCCTCCACAGGGAGCTGGGTCAGGGACTGGACAGGTGGGAGGTGACACCCCTGACCTGTCACTGGGCAGCTTTGAAAGGGGCACTGGCCACTGGGGCAAGAGGGGCACCACTTACCTATCCCACCTCTCTGGGCCCCTGGCCAGAGAATTGGCCTTGGGCACCAAGCTCGTATTGCGCTTGCAGCTACTGCCAAAGTTGTTGTGACTGAAAGGACCAAAATGAAAGGACTTCTTTTTAGGTTTTTGGGCCTTTGGGTTCTGCTGGGACAAAGCCACAGAGTCCAGCGTGCGCTGGACTTCTCAATCTTTGTGAGATGACCTTCCACCCCTGGGTCACATGCACTGGTGCCCCAGAAAGGGTAACTGGCCAGCTTGTGTCGAGTATCTGCCATAAAGGTGGAGAGCCTCAGCCGGCCCTGCAATGCACTGAGACAGCCACCACCACAGCACAGGAGTCACCCATATCTAAGGTCGCCTGGAGCTGATGTTTATCTAGCACTTGACCCTGGTCTCTGACCACTTTCACTGCTAGCTGCTTGTCAGTAGGGAGGTGAGGGAGGACAGTACCCAGCACTCCCAGCAGGCAGCAACCAAAGTTGTCCATCATCAAGATGTAGCACACCTTTCGAGACAGAGGGAGGAAGCGGCATAGACCTTCTTGTCCGACTGTCAAGCTTCTTCATCTCCTTGTCAGGGGCTTGTCCATGTCCCCAGTGTTTCCAGAGTTCTGGAAAACTAAGTCCGAGACCAGGCGCTCGGTCGAGGGCGGTCCAAGAACCCAGACAGAGTCAGTAGGGAGCACATACTTGTGGACCACACAGGCTGAGGGTGCAAGGCAGGATGGATGCCCCCAAAGCTCCAGGGTGGTCCCAAAAGGCAAACCCAGAGGATTAATCCTATTGCAGATATCTGTGAAAGGGTATCAGCCCATTTCTACATGGGCTCCAAGGGATAAACAGGGACTCCAACATGTGTCGGAGTACAGGCCTGAATTACACCAGCCCACGGTCCATAGTCAACTCCTTGACCGACTGGCAGTCTCAATGACTGCATGGGAGAGCCATCCAACTCATCCTAGGACTCATTAAAAATGGCCCTCAACCACTGGCCACAGTGAACCACCAGAGAGTCATGTGACTGGGTGATTTCCACCAAGAGCTAGCTTGGCAAGCTGGCTGCAGCACGAGAGTTCTTGGTCAGGGCTCCTTTGATGACTGCAGTGAAGATGTTTCTACCAGCAGGGAGGAAAGACAGGTGCTGGTGTCAACTGCTTTGGACAGACTGGCATGGGCTTGCCTGGTACCAGCCAGATGACCACAGAGGTCGGCGTGAGCCCTATCTTGCCCCACCATGGCCCACTGCTGCATGAGACAGTGGAGCTTCTCCTCATCACATGAGACAGTGAAGACTCTCATCTGAGGACAATGAACGCTGACGACAATGACTCCCAGTTGAGCGAGACAGACTGCAAGTGGCACCTCAATCTCAACCACTGACCCATGAGCCAATGTAAAGAGAAGCCACGGAGGTGCAATTGAATCACATGCACCAGCTTTGGTGGAACGAGGCTGTGGAACCTGTTGGGATACCAACCAGTCCGTGTCCTCCTGGGTGAGGACCAGGAGCATCGAGCTTGTGACCTGGACCTCCACCAGTTTGCGCCTCGGATATGCATTGAGTAGTTGGGAGCTAAGGTGGAGAAGGTGATCTCTCCCAGTCCCATGACCAGAGGTGGTGTTTCTGCCTTTTTTATATATTTATTGAAAGAAACACTACACACTTTATATGTCAATCATATATAAGAACAAAAACAAATGATAAATCATCATCACAATTTGGTTATAGATAAAATTGCATAGAAAAAAATGTTGACGCTCTATTCTAATAACAATGCTTTAACACTTTTTGGATACTTCCTCAGACCCATTTGACACTGGCAAGGTGTATCCACACAGTCAAATCCGTTTCTTGTGCTTTTACTGTGGTGGGCAGGGCTCCCCAAAGGCCTGGAAAGACCAACATATCTCCCAGAATTCACAGTGAAGGACACTCCAACGTTGACTCCAGCCAGGAGCAGTGGCAGAGGCTGACAAGGTTTCCACCACAACCTTTGCTGCCACTTCTTCCCATGGCCACGGGTTGGGCCGCTGACCATGCCAGAGTGGAAGCCGCCTTGTGGCCTTTCAGCAGTAGTTTTAGGATCGAGCTGGCACAGGATGCAACCCGTGACATCATGTGCCATTCCCAGGCAGTAGAGGCATGACGTGTGGGTCTCTCTGCAACATCTTCTATCAGACCATGATGCTAAATTTGAAGCCAGGGATGGCTTTGCTTCTTCGTGTTCCATCTTCCTTCGTCGTAGCAGGAGCAGAACTGAGGAAACTAGCAAACGGTTCAAAAACTATCAAAAAAGAAAAGAAGTCCGCCAATGGCACACTTTAGGCCCTATAATGCACAGAGTTGTGAAGGAGGACCAAACACTTCCAGCAGAAAAAGATCTGACATCATGGGGCGGAGCAGGAGGATACACTGCCCAAGTGGTGGGAGAACCTTAGCTTAAAGATGTTCTGATGAATCAGCACTTCTAGTGGAAATGCCAATGTGTGGATAAGTGAACTATATCCATGCCACTAGAACACAAATGTTCTCTGTACTGTATCACTTATTAGTAGAAAAACAAGGTGCTGCATCAGCGGCGGTCTGAAAACAAGACAAAATGGTAATATTTAAATGCACGCAAACAGTTTAAGTTTAAATGAACCTTAATATTGATCCTGGGTGCCCCATACCAGTGGACTCCTGCCTCATATGTTGGTTATATGGTATGCTGGTTTGATTTGGGGCAGAGGTCCTTAGTAAACTGGAGGCTGCCACCCACACCTGCTTGGGAAAACATAGTCCTTTGAACAGGTTTGGTGCCAGCTCTTCCAGCCTTCAGTTGGAACCCCACATGGGATGAGCCAGCCTTGGGCTTATGATTGCCAAAATGCCATTAATGTGCCAGAAAGACACCTCAATATAAACATATGGTTATACCGGATAGCAAATGTGCTTAAACTTGAGAAAGTTCATTACTGCCTGAAAGCAATAACCAAGCCTTTGATAAAGTTTGGGTACCCTTTCAAAGGATTATAATTTAACCTACAGTATGTGCTCTTGGATTCTTAGGCCTTTAACAAAAGAAATTTGACAAACTTTATATCCCTGATATTTCTCAATTTCTCACTACCACTGTTACACCTATCATTCTGGCAGTCACTCTCAGGAGTTCTCCTGGGACCAGTCATGTACGACTTGCTCCATTTTCTTAGTTTCTGGATACGTAATGTTTTTCCTTTAGCTACCCAGTGTTTATTCAGTATGTACCTGCTTCAATAAATACATTTACAATAAAATACACTAGAGGAGCCAGTGCAATGTATTTGTGGCTAGTGGATTTTCTAAGCTACTAACCCTGCAACTCCTGCACTGGGCAGGAAATCAAGCTGATGACAGCAGAGTCCATGCCATCAGTTACCAACTCATCCCCACTCCCACCCCAATCAGAGGATGCTCAAAAACAAAGCCACGTACTAGGAAACAGTGCCATTCGACAATCCCAGATAACATGATTTTTATCAAAGGTGCATCTGTATTTTCAAATTCCTACCTTGCTAGTGTCTAGATAAGATAGCATCACAATTTTGCCCTGCCCCAACTGCTATGATTACAGCAGAATGCAAGCGTCTCTAAAGGCAATCTGTCCTATCTGAATCTTTGATTCCAGCACAGAATACTATGACCAAAATTTGAAAACATGGTTATCACTCAATGCCTGGTTATAGAAAGAATGCAGTTTGTCAGACAGCTGCTTGGTTGAATCAGGTTCCAACAAAGACTGTTGCCATTAAACTGCCTGTCACGTGGGTTATTCAGGTGATTTAAAGAGTTTCTGCTGCTTACAGACAGCTGACAATCATGGAAAGGAAAGTGTTTGTTAAATTTCTATTTGAATATTTCTGTACTGCTGCTTTCTTTATTGAAGGGTTTGGTGGTTGCTCAGGTTGGTAGCAGCAGGGTGGGAAGCTGGGGAAGAGAGGACCACGAGGAATAAAACCTCATACAGACAACAGGTCCCAGGGTAAATAGGGAACTCCAGGCAGGCTAGATGGAACTCTGGTCTTCTTCTGCCATCACTGTCTATCGTCTATGTTTCAATAAGTACCTTGTGACTAGGTGTCACTCCATTATAACCTTTTGTTTCTGGCCTATAAATTACTGGTACCAAACTTCACACGGAAAGGTAACATATCAGTTAATGTTCTCCCATCTCCTGCTGGAGACATCAGACAGTGTTCATTCGAAATGTGCCTCACCTCTCTCTCTCTCTCTCTCGCTCTTCCTGCCATACCTCCACCCTTTTACCAGATTATGAAATTCACATCTCCCATTACAGTAGTTACTCGCGTTGCAGAGTACAATTTTAAAAAGTATAACATGTAAAAACTTGAATATATCTGGGCAATTCTTTGGATGAATAAAGAACATTTTTCCAGGGTTCTGTCTGAATTTGCAATTATGTTTCACCACAACAACATGTAGCATATATTGTTATATTACAAACACTGTATTTATTGTTTGACATTAATCTATATACTATTTGCTGTACTTTTATGATGTATGTTTTGCCTCATTTCTATTCCCTTTATTTCTGTATCCCCCCAAATGCAATCGAAGCCGGCTCAGTGTGCCCTTCCTGAACCCCCAAAAAGATAGGTAAATAAATAATGATCACAGTCTAATCAAAATGTCACGTAAAATGACTGGAAAGCCACTTGCTATACCCACAAAACGCAACTATAGACCAGGATGAGGAAGAGGATCAAGCATATTGCAGAGGGCTCTCCTCTATGTAAGTGGTCATGATTTTCTGCGGCAACATTGTCTCCTGGTACTACAGGGATCTTGGTTCTTCTGGGCCAGAAGTAGAAATCTGAAGAATCACATGGGGGTGGGTGGAGCTTGTGTCTCCATCCAGAAGAGGTGGGCGGGGTAGTTGTCTATAAAGTTGGTCTAGCCTTACAACTGTTCTTTGTAATAACTGTTTATTTATTTATTGAATTTTGATGACTAGGTAGGCCCACTGGGCCTCAAGGTCCCTTTTCAGGGGCGACCCGTGAATAATAGTACAGACATTATGAACTTTGTGCAGTTACATAATACAGGAAGTTATGGGCATACAGTATTCAGCTGTTTACACATAGCAGTAGTTATTAGGGTATTATATGTCATATTGGTAAGTTGTAGTTCATAGCATTCTAACATTTGTCCTGCATGTAAGTGAGACAGCATTATGGATTCCTTGGTGAACATACTTTAAACTGTTATCATTTTACAGACAATACTGGTAGTACTGACACTGAGTCTATTTTCATTAGTAATTATAACCATGTTTCTCAATGAGGCACCATACAGTGGAATAAATTGCAAACAATGGAGTTTTCCTTCCCCTGCCCAGTTCCTGGGAACATTTAGGGTGCTGAGAGTTCTCCTACAAAACCAAAGTCTGAAGTCACTGTATTATGGTATTAAGATAATTCTGATAATTTTTTCAAGAAGAGGGATGCCTGGATATTGTGAGTCACAGAATCATACACAGAGAACCATGACTGGGATGTCAACATACCAGATTACACAGTCTAAAAGTGGGACAGGCAAGGTAGAAGAGGAGGAGGAGTTCTCTATGTAAGGGAAGGGATCAAAGCAACAGAACTAAAGGATAAACAGGAAGGAGAGGAGGCACTGTGGGTCACCCTGAGACAGGAAATGGCACCACAATCCGCACGGTGTTGTATATAGACCCCTTCTCAGGAGGAGGAACTGGATAAAGAAATGATAGAAGGCATCCTTAGGATGGCAGAAAAAAGGAGAGATATTGTTGATGGGGACCTGAATATGCCAGATGTTAACTGGAGCACCTTTGCTGCAGCCACATCCAAGAGCAGGGTCATTCTCGATGCCCTATAGGGGGCATGCCTCAGGCAGCTAGTGTTGGAAACCACTCGGAGGAAGCAATCTCAGACCTGGTACTCTCAAATGGGGATGGAGACAGGATCTCAAATTTAGAAGTGGGTAGCCATCTGGGAACAAGTGACCACCAAACAGTGTGGTTCATGATAAACACAGCCATAGAGTCAAGCCATACAAAAGTGAGGATACTGGACTTTAGGAAGGCTGACTGTCAAAATGGGAGAGTCTCTCAGAAAAGCACTAGCAAACGGGCAAGAAGAAGGGGTAAAGGAACAATGGAGAAACATCAAAACTGCCATCACAGAGGCAACAAGCCTTTGTGTAAAGCAAATAAACAAATCAAAATGAAAGAAAAAACACTACAGTTCTCAAAAGAGGTGATGGGAAGGTTAGGGAGAAAAGACAGCATTCGGAAGTATAAGGAATGCAGAAGGAACAGGACAGAGAACTGTACCAGTTGAAGCAGAATGAAGCGGGAAGGCAGTCAGAAAAGCAAAGGGCCAAACCGAGGAAAAGATAGCCAACTCAGTTAAGAAGGATAAAACCTTTCATAGGTACATTAGGGAGTGAAGGAAGATGAAGGGAGCGATAGTGATGCTTAATAAAGCGGAGGGTGGGTGGGCAGAGGTGACAGTGAAAAAGCAGGGATACTGAACGAATACTTTGTTCACTATTCACAAAAGAAGAGGAAGGGAGGTACCTAATCTAATTAATAGAAGCACTCTGGATAGGGGTCATACCAGTCCATTCACAGAAGAAAGGGTTCTGAAAGTACTCCTAAAACTGAAGGTGGACAAAGCAATGGGCCTGATGGGATTCACACCAGAATTCTAAAAGAACTAAGGGGAGAACTAGTGGCACTACTGACTACTCTTTTCAACAAATCATGGAAGGATGGTGTGGTACCCAAGGAGGACGGATGTGATTCTGCTTCACAAAAGTGGGAGCAAAGCAGAGGCACTAAACTACAGACCTGTTAAGTCTGACCTCAGTGGTAGGGAAAATGATGGAATCACTCTGGAAAAAGAAAGAAAGAACTGTTGAGTACCTAGAGGCCAGCAGGGCACAAGACCCAAGGCAGCATGGGTTCACAGCAGAAAGGTCATGTGAGACAAATCTAAGATTTCTTTAACTGGGTGACCAAAAGTAGTATACCAGGGAGGGACTGTGGACATGGCCTACCTAGACTTTAGCAAGGCATCTGACACAGTCCCACACAAAAGATTAATAAACAGATTAGCCAGCCTGGGAGTAGGTCCCAGGGTGGTAGCCTGGGTAAAAATTGGCTGGACAACAGGACACAGAGGGTAACAGTAAATGGAGTCCACCTGAGAAGGTGGGGGCACTAGCGGGCACCGTGAGGGTCTAGCATCGTCCGTCCCTTCAGTGTCCTTTATAAGGACATTGCAGAGGGACTGAAGGAAAAGTATGCCCTTTGCAGATGACACAAAGATCTGCAACAGGGTTGATACACAAAGGGTGTGTGGAAAGGATGAGAAGGTACTTGGCAAGATTGGAGGAATGGTCAAAGTATGGCAGCTTAGATTCAATGCAAAGAAGTGCAAAGTAATGCACCTGGGAAACAAAATCAAGAGAAGAGTACACGGGTGGGGGTGGGGAACGTACTAACAACAACAAAATGGAAAGGTATCTGGGGTAGTCATATCAGATGACCCAAAGTTAAGCAAGCAATGTGAGAAGGCAGTAGGAGGGCTATGATGATACTGGGATGTATAGGAAGAGGCATCACCAGTAGAAAACAGGAAGTTGTTATCCCTCTGTACAGACAGCTGGTGAGACCCCATCTGGAGTGCTGCGTGCAGTTCTGGAGACCCCATCTCTGCAAGGACATAGATAGAATGGAGACAGTCCAGAAGAGGGCAACTAAAATGGTGCAGGGTCTGCACCAGAAACCATATGAAGAGAAACTAAAGGAGCTTAATATGTATACCCTGAGGAAAGGAGGGGAGGGGACATTACAGAACCTTCCAAGTACCTCAAGGAATCAACGAAGTCCAGGAGGTAGCATCTTCCGAAAAAGCAATGTGCAAGAACAAAGGGGACACAATTTGAAGATAATGGAGGGACAGCTCAAGGGCACTTGAGGAAGTATTTTTCATGGAGAGGGTGGAGGATGTATGGAACGACCTTCCTGAGGAGGTCGGGGTCAACAACAGTGGGGAAATTCAAGAATGCATGGGACGGACATAAGGCAATTCTCTACAGCTTATCCAATAGGTAGGAAATGGGCAGATTGGGTGGGCCAAGCAGTCCTGATTTACCAACAAAGTCTATGTTTCTATGTCTATGAAAATGTTCGTGAGTACGACACCCCTAGTACGTACATTGAATTGGACAGCAGCTTTGGTAGAGGATACCTTGTCTGCTCTCCCAGCTGGTTGGGACTCCATCCTTCCCCAACAGGATCCAGTCTTGGTCAGCAGTTGGTCCTTCCATGAGATTTGGCAAGATCGATGACAGTTTCCAGGAGGAAGTGGTGGACTCACCAGCAACCGTAGGGTTCAAACGACAAAGAGTAGAACCTCTCCAGGTAAGAAACTACAAAAACAATTAACAAAAAAAAAAAAAAAAATAATTTCTGGTCAATTTTTTTTTTTTTTTTTTAGGTCATCCAGTCATCTTAACCAGCCGTAACAGAGTCCTCTTGACGTTTTCCATTAGAACTAGTGTACATTTTAGAAATACCTTGTAAATGAGAACAAAGAACGAGTACTTGAATCTGCTCCAGACCAGCTAAACATTTGACTTTTTCCTACTCACTGAAAAATTGGGTATCTAGCCTTTGGCCAAGAACAGCTGTCCACAGATCAAATGGACTGTAGAATATTAGTTAACAGATGAGGCTGGGAAGGGGGCTTCGTCTGAAGATCAGCTTAGCCGTTGTCTGTGAGAGCTACAAACAAAGATTCGCAGAAAAAGAAGAAATAAACAATTGAGAGAAACATTGGGGAGAGGGCACTCATATCCAAATCACAAGTGCCATGGAACATTCTGTGACCTCATATGACCATAACCAGCAGCGCATCCTCACCATTGTAAACAGGCATGACTAACAGCGAATTATATCCACAGCACAGTATGTGGTTTCCAAGATTCTTTTCAATATTTTGTAAAGCTGAGATAATTAAACACTTTCCAACACGGTTTTAATAAACGTGCGTGTGTGTGTGTGTGTGTCCCAGAGGTTCCTCACTCTTCGCAGGCACAGTGATAATGACTCCATCTAGTCATGGTCTGAAGATGTGCCTATGCTAAAATGTAAGTTGCTTGCATTTCTTTAGCTCTGATTGAACAAAAAACCTCTGTATGTATCCAGCTTTTATAGGATTAATGTGTTGAAAGAAGCCAGGCACTCTACAGCATTTACATTGAGTTAAGCACACAGCAATTCCAAAGTCTGGTGAAATAAAACAAACAGAACCCAATCATTACACAAGCCTACTGTAAGTTTTCAGTAAATACAGGTTACTCACCTGTAACAGGAGTTCTAGGAATGGTATATGTTGTTCATCCACACTTACTGGCAGGTTCCTTGCCACTTTAAATCTTGCCGGAAGGTCTTCAAGCTGGCTCCTCCCACCCACCCAGGTGGTAAAACCTCGGCTCCGCACCATGACGCCAGATCTAGCCCGCTGGAAGCCAGGGTTGTGCGCCGGGCCGGGAGGTTTGAGGGTTAGGATGAACAACATATACCATTCCTAGAACTCCTGCTACAGGTGAGTAACCTGTATTTCTAGGGACATGGATATGTTGTTCTATCCACACTTACTGGCAGACTCCTAGCAGTTCTCCGGGAGGAGGGAGGCAGTGCACACCCTACTTAGGGAATAAGGACTGGAGAACTGAGGTCCCAAACCAGCATCCCAGCATGACTCAAGGTGGATGTGGTAGTAGGTAATGAAGGTGTGTGCTGACTTCCAGGTAGCAGCCCTGCAGAGCTCCTGGATAGGGACGCCCTGGAAGCAGCCACTGAAGCAGCGGTATGGCAGGTAGAATGAGCTCTTATCCTCTGGGAGGCTCCATGCCCGCCAACCTATAGAAGAGATCTATGCAGGTGACCCACCTGCCTATTGTCCGCTTGGCTGCAGGTCTGCCAGGTGTGGCTTCAGCACAGGTGACAAACAGCTGGCGAACCTCTCCCCGAACTTCAGCCGTCCGCTCCTTATAATAAGACAGCCTTCTAGGGTCCAGAGTATGGAGCCTATATTCAGCCTCCGAGGTGTGACTGGGGTAAAACACCGCAGAGTCAACACCTGGTTAAGGTGAAACTCCGACACCACCTTCGGAAGGAATTTCGGTGGGGGCGCAGGACAACCTTGTCCCTGTGGAAGACCAGATAAGAAGACTCGATGGAAAGCGCCTGGAGTTCTCCCATCCTTCTGGCTGACGTGATAGCCACCAAGAAGGTGGTCTTCCACGACAGGTGAGAGATGTCACACCTGTGCATCGTTCGAATGGCTTGCCCATGAGCTTAGCCAATACCAGCAGTAGATCCCACGGAGGTGGAGGTTCTTGCACGAGGGGATATGTGATCAAGGCCTTTGAAAAGTGCCCGACCACCTTCTCCTGTGCCACCGACTGCTTTCCAGCCCACGCCTGGTAAGTAGAGATGGCTGCCTGGTGCACCTCAAGGGTCATCGATCAAGCCCTTGCTGAGAAAGGGACCATAGGTAGTCCAGAATGCTGGCCAAGGAGCAGGAGGAAGGGTCCAACCCTTATCCTGACACCAAATGGAGAATCTCTTCCATTTGAAGGCATAGCATTTTTGGTGGACTCTTACGGGATGCCTCAACAACGCTGAGGACCTCGCAGAAAGACCCAAGGCCTGGAACTCTACCCACTCAGGAACCAGGGCCAGGTGCAGGGATTGAAGGTCCGGATGGAGTACCTTCCCTGGTTGACTGAGATCAAGTCCGGGCGGGCTGAAGCCACTTCGGGAGCCTGGAGCTGAGGCTGAGGAGATCTGGATACCAGAACTGGCTGGGCCAGTCTGGGGCTACCAGAATCGCCTCCCCTTGTCCCTCCTCGCCATGAGAAGCACCTTGTGGATCAAGGGAAATGGAGGAAAGGCGAGAAGAGGCCCGCGCCCACGGCCCCGAGAAGGCATCCCGCTGCAGCGAGCCCTGCTGGGGGCGGCATGAAACAGCCTCAGCTTCACATTCTCCTGGAGGCAAACAGGTCCACCTGAGAAGTGCCCCAGTGGGAGAATAGATCGTACTACCTCCGCAGGAGAGACCACTCGTGAGATGCAGCAGCTTAGGGCATCGGTCAGAGTGTTGGAGGCTCCCGCCACATGGATGGCTAGGAGATCCGCCTCTAGTCTGCTAACGAGGAACCAAGTGCGGAGAGCTTCCTTGCAAAGAGGCAAGGAGTGCGTCCCGCTCTGGTGGTTTAGGGTAGTACATGGTCGTGGTATTATCCATCCGGACCTGGATTACTTGACCCCATACAAACGGAGCGAAGACGGTGAGGGCTAGTCAGACCGTCAGCTCCAGCAGGATGATGTGGCATCGAGACTCCTGAGGGGACCAGAGGCCATGCGCCTGTGCTCCCCAGATGGGCACCCCAACCCATCAGAGAGGCACTGATCAAAAGAATGATCGCCGGCTTGGGCGGACAAACGGGATGCCCTCCTGCAGATCAGCTGGAATGATCCACCACTGGAGAGCATTCCACATCTCCTGGGTCACCACCACTGGCTGGTCCAGAGGACCAGAGCGATGTGACCATTGGCGCAGCCAGCCCCATTGAAGGGGACACATGCCAGCGGGCCCAATGGACCATGCTGGTGCAGGCCACCATGAGGCCCAGGAAGTCCCGGCGGATGAATTGCCCAACCAGAAATGATTGGGCAAAGGAGGAGAGAACCTCGGCCCTGTCCGCGGGAGCCGTGCTCTGGCTTGAAGAGAGTCAAGCTCTGCCCGATGAATTGAATCACCTGCATTGGCATCAGTACAGATTTGGCCTCATTGAGGAGGAGGCCAATCTGAGAGCAGACCTGGAGGGCCAGATCCCTGGACCGCCTCCACCTCCAGCCTGGAGGGGCTGCAATCAGCCAGTCGTCCAGCTAAGGGTATACCTGGACTCTTCGGCGCCAAGAGGAGTGCTGTCACCACTGCCATGCATTTGGTGAAGACCCTGGGAGCTGGAGAAAGGCCAAGGGCATGGCCCGAACTCGAGAGGGACCCCTCTCCTTGAAGAGAAGGAATCGCTGGTGGGACGGACGGATTGGGACGTGAAAGAATGCATCCTGGAGGTCCAGAGAACAGAATCACACGCCTCATTCCAAGGGTGGAAATGATATGTGCCAGAGTGACCATCCTGAAGGTTCGAGACCTTAGGAACTTGTTTAGGTCGATAGGTTCAGCATGGGCGCCAGCCCTCATCCATTTTGGGACCAGGAAATACCTGGACACAAACCCTGGGTCTGGAGAAGGATCCACTACCTCCCTGATCACCTCCTTCTGGAGGAGCAGGGCAATGTCAGCTCGACGAGCCGACAGAGAGGCTGTGGACCCTATAGCCTCTGGGGGTGACGGCCTGATAGGGTGGGGCCTGCTCGAATTCCAGAGGGAACTCTCCTCACCACTTCCAACACCCAGTGGTCCGCGGTGATAGCGCACTCAGGCGGAAAGGAAGTGGTGGAGCCGCCTTCCACGGGGAACCCTGGGGAGGACGAGGCTAGGGCAACACCCTCAACCCGTCACTGGGCAGGCTTGGAGGAAGGACCGGCGAGGTACCTCCTGGGCCTTTCCTCCCAGCTTCCTGCTAGAAGAAGCTGCAGGCTGGCTTTGGGGTGCCAAGTGTGTGCCTGCTGGTCCTGATGCTAGTGTTGCTGGGCCAGACGTGCCGCAGGGGCAGAAGGCCGAAAGGGCTTACGCTGCTGCTGGTGGCCTTTGTCCTTCTGGGCAGACATGACCGAGTCCAAGGTGGCACTGGACTTCTCGATCCTCTGGAGATGGCCTTCCACCCCGGCCCGAACAAGTCGGTACCCAGGAAGGGAGCGCTGCCAGCTTGTGCTGGGTATCCGCCGTGAAGGTGGAGATCCGCAGCCAAGTTCTGCGGCATGGCCACTGTGGCCACTACTGACTGGGCACAAGAGTCTCCAATGTCGAGCAGTTTGGAGCTGTTGCTTGTCACTGCCCTTCCCTGATCCCACACCTGCTTGATCATAGTCTGAGGTCAGCCGGAGATGAGGAATCACCTCATCCAGAGAGCCCAAAAGGATGTGGGAAAAGTGTGCAATCAGTACGGCTGAACTGGCCTGACGAAGGCCTAAGGAGGACGAGTGTAAACTTTATGCCTGGAGTAGTCCAGTTTCTTGGACTCTTTATCCGTGGCTTGTCCATGTCCCGAGCGCTTCCGAGCGCCGAAAATGCTGTCGGTCACCAACCCCTCCGTAGAGGGTGCTCCGATAATCCAGAGAGTGAGCCAGTGGGAACGGCATACTTCCTGGCCATCCTGGCCGAGGAGCTGGACAAGAAGCCGGCCGCTGCCATAACTCCAGGGCCGGGCTAACAATGGCTTCGCCACAGGAAAGGCCTCGTGAGGAGAATCCTCTGTCCAGTATCTCCGTGAGGGATACTTGGCCCGCTTGACACGGGTCCAAGCTTCATCCCCGAGATTCTGAGATGAGCCAAAGTAATCCCATGAACGAGGATGGGCTCGCCCACAGACTCTCCCCAGAGGACTCCAGGTTGAGAGGCCTGGAGAACAGGGAAGGCTATTGTCAGACTCGAGGAGTCTGCAAACAGCTGCCGAGGGTTTGAGCCACCCTCCACCTGCTGAGGGTGATCGGGAGTGAGGGTGACCGACAACCAACGGGCAAACCATGACCTGACCGAGAATCCTTGGTCGGAGCCCCAGTCATTGGTTGTGGAGGCGGGGTTCCACCATGATGGGTGGCTAGCTGGTTTCGGATGAACAACCGCACTGGCTTCGCTCCCCGATGACCACAAGGGGTTGTTTCGCCGCTCAGGTGACAGCCACTTAATGGCCAGGAAGGCGACGGGTTGGCTTGTTCCCGGTCAGAAGGAGCTGCTGCCACATCAAGCTCCTTGTGAAGGCCGACGCAATTTGCATCAAGCCTTTCCTCTGAGGAGGAAGAAGATGAGGAATACGCTGCCGCTTCATCGTAAGCCGACCGCCTGTGTCGGCGTGGATTGGCTGGACCAAAAGAGGTCCAAGACCGAGACCGGTGTTTCCGAGGGTGGGCCTGGGAGGGAGCAGGGAAACCCGCTTCTCCTCGGCTCGAACCTTAACCAGGGACTCCGCACAGGAGGCGAGGCAAGTCCTCGGTTTCCACCAAGGGAACCGTGAAGAAGGTTTGTTGGCTTCCAGTCAACAGCTCAGAGGACGGGTCGAGAAAATTCGACTGCATTGACAGGTGTCTCGCCAGCTGACCTGACAGGGACATCAGGAAGCTCAGCGGCCTTAGCTGCAGAACTCCAATCAAGTCCGTGTTGACTTCTCCGAGGAAGGGGACCTCTCCCGCTTCCCACAAACACCGACGTGGGACTTACCTTTGAGTTCTTCTTCTGGACAGAGAGGAATGTCCCAATGGACCTCACCTTTCATAGAGAGGGACTGACAAAACTCCTTAAAAGAAGCCATGTAGGAGGAGCCCAGGAGAGCAGGATAAATGCCGAGAAAGACGAAGATACGGCCTGGGCCGCCTCCTCCTCGAGGGCGATCATCTGCTCATGTTGCTCAGCCGAGCCTGCCGCCATGGACACCGCCCAACGGGCCTCCTTGACTTCACCAGAGGAACACGCCTCGGGCGCCAAGTTGAGTTCGGCAGCACGTCTTCGAGGACGTTGACCGAGAAGGACTTGCACAATCGCAGGCCTGCAGATCGTGATCAAGCCCAAGGCAATAGACATACGTGGAGTAATGGATCGTCCGAGACATTTTCGACCGCATGGGCACCACTAAATCCAGGAGTTGACTTTCTATCCATCGTAGCTGCCAAGGAAGAAACAGACCAAGTCTTGTAAACTTTAAATTAGTTTCGGTAAACCAAGAGTTTGGATCCAGGCCTAAAATGCAGAGCGCTAAGGAGGGAACCTGAGCTTCCAAGCAGTAAGGAAGATCTGGCGCATGGGGTGGAGCCGAGAGTTTTACCACCTGGTGGGTGGGAGGAGCCAGCTTGAAGACCTTCCGTAAGATTTAAAGTGGCAAGGAACCTGCCAGTAAGTGTGGATAGAACAACATATCCATGTCCCTAGAATGTATGTTTTGTTTGAAATAAAAAAAATAATAATTCCTTGTCACTTTCCTCATTAACTATGAAACAGTGCACCATTCGCTAAAGAACATTTTACAGCTTAGTAAAAAGGGGGGGAGACACCGCTTAAGCTGCTACTCACCAAATCATATTTTCCTATTCTTTTCTGGATTTGGCTATTTTTCTGGCCTCCAAATCACTGAATTTGATATCGATGGCTGCTGCATTTGTGTCTAACAAAATACAAGCATATGAAAATGCCTGCAGATACAGGCCATACGGTCTATCAAGTCTGCTTGAGTGTGCAGCTGGCAGCCCTTATACTGCAGCTGCCCTTCCTCACCTGCCCAAAGTCATGCTTCTGCTTGCTGACATCTCTTCCTCTGTAGCCATCTGTGTGACCTTCTCTTGACTTTGTCCCACCCCTTCAAACTGCCCACCAATGTTAAGGATACCACCTCCCTGGTGATGTGTTCCAACTGTCACCACTCTTCCGAAGTAATGCCTTCTCATTTCCTCCTGAATCTCCCCGCCTCAACCTCAGACTATGCCCTTGTGTCCCTCTCTCTCCCTCCCACCTAAGAATGCCCTCTGTCTCAACCTTATTTAAGTCATTCATATTTGAAGGTCTCCATCATGTCCCACCTCTCCTCAGTTCCTCCAGGCAGTACATCTTCAGCTCATGCAGTCTCTCCTCGTAGGGTTTTTCCTCCAGTCCAAAGATCACCCTGGTTGCTCATGCTGCACTCTCTCTAGTAGTTTGTACATGAAATGTTTGTGTTTGGCTACAGATTTTGGGATTTCACTACAAAATTCCAGTGGCAATTTGCCAAAATCTACAAGTTTTACATTTCTAGTTTATACTTGGGGCACTATGGAATTATTTTCTTAAAATTCTTCAAAAGATTATGTTTAATGTAAAAGCAAAGAAGTATATCATTTTGCCCAACCCACTGAGTAGAAGTTGGAGGGTATTACTGACGGGACACAGGGACCGAAGAAAGGAGTACTGTGAAAATAATGTAAGTGCAGGTCAGACAGGTTAAAAAGGGCAGTGCTATGTAAGGATTTGTAGGTGAAAATGACAATCTTAAATAGAGTCTGCTACTGAATCAGAGGACGGTGCAGGTCCTATTAGGGCTGATAGTGATGTGGTTATGTTTGTTTTTCAACACAGGAGGAAAGCGGAATGCTGAATTAATGAAGTAAAACTTGCTGGAAGGCAGACCTGAGGGTGAGTGTAAATACAGCACAGAACAGTTTAGTTTTTATTAGAGAAAAGATGAAAAGTAATTTGAGCCATAGGCTCATTACGAATACATCCTAAATTGTATAAATAAATGTTATAAGTTTCAACACAGTCACATTACTATATATATCTACGTATATACATATATAGATATAGCTAGACAATATTTAAACACACTAATGTAAACATATATAAGGCTTAATAATTTCCATAATTGTGGAAATTAGACCTCCTATGTGGTCACTACAGTAAAAGTACATAAATCCTGTTCTTGTATTACTAAAATCTAATGCTATATGAGACTGTTATTACTCGATTGTATTTGTATTATACAATGAAAATTGAATAAAACAAAGTTAAAAAAATAATTTCCATAATGAACAGCTAGTAGAACTGTTCACTCATTAAATCATATGAACAATTAACTCCTTCAACAATGAGCGTTATAATACTAGGAGTAGCCAGAGTTCTCACACTGGGTCCAAAAGAAGGGGCAACTTGTTCCAGCAGTATCAACCATAGCAGGAAAATGGCTGCCTGCCCCAGCAGGTTTTACAGAAGATGATTTAGGTTCAAACCTGGTAGATGACCTCAGGCTAAGCAAAAGCTGTCATTTCTCTAAGAAGCAGTTTAAGTAGTCAGGTGCTCTACCACTTCTGCATCAGAGCCACAGATTTAAAGTATGAAGCACTCTGCATTGAGTCAGTGGAAGCCAAAGCAAGCAATCACAAAGTGCACGCACATGATGTGTAAATCTGGGAGCAGCTAGAATGTTATCTGGCCAACCTGCTGAATGATGCATCTACTGTGTCTTGTCTAGATGCAACCCAGCTACATGACAGGATGGGAGGGCGTGGGAGGAGAGTCTCTTTCAAAATAGAAAGAGCACCATGACCTGAGCGCATGTGATAAATCTTGGTTGGGGGTGTGTGTAGGAAGTACTACTGCACTGAAGGAGTGGTGGACACCTGGAATAGACTGCCAGCAGAAGTGGTGGAGGTGAAAGCAGTAGGGGGGCTTCAAGCATGCTTGGGGCACACATGGGGACTATTAGTAAATAGGCAGGAAAGAGATCGGGCCAGAGACCAATTAAGAGTCTGTGGAGAGAGAGACTAGGCAGGGACCCTCTGGCCAGTCTGGGTGAGCCAAGTGGTCCCTTTTCAATGACAAATTCTACATTTCTGTGACAGTACAGAAAGTCAATAGAATAAATTACAGGGAACAACATGGCGTTTGCTACCTTGAACCTCATCTCTTTTGTAAGCTGTCTCGGAGTTAATATATGTCCCACAATACTTTTCACTAGATGGTCAGTATGTGTACTCCAATCGAGACGGAGTCAAACCAGACTCCTATCTATATAACACATCACTTCCAACTGTGATGATTTTCGACAAGGAGCATCATCAACCCCAGATTTCCCTTTAGGGTAAAATATCATTACTGTTTCTTTAGAATTTAGAACAAGTTCATTTTTAATGAACTATAGCTCTACATTCTTAAAACACCTGTGTAGGTATACATTTATCACCTCCACTGTCTCACAGGTACCATACAGATTCTGTCATCACCATAGAGACGACAGGTTGCACCTGGTATATAAAGATCCACATCATTTATGTACAGAGAAAAAGGTAAGAGCTCCAGCATAGAGTCTTGAGGAAGGTAAATCCACTCTAACCTGTCCCCACCTAGGGGTACAGCCAAGGCTTCGTGGAGGCTGGCACTCAGGTATAAGTTCAAGGGGACTGATTATACCTTGGGTGTACCTGAAGGAGGCAGGTGCTGGAGTTAGAAGGTGACATAAATTGAAAGTTAAAAATAAAATAAAAAGGGGATACAGGGCCAGCCTCATAGCATGGCTGCAGTCTGCACTACCTGTACCAGCTAGTAGACCAGGTTTGCAAGCTGACTTGGACGATGCACTCAAGAGTAGCACGGAGCCAGGTCCATTGTGCAGATAAAGCACTGGGCTCCCAGGGAAAGAGAACATGGGCTATCCAGCATCATTGCAATAATTACTGACCAATCCTGGAGAAGCACTAGCAGATGTGAGTCGCTCTACCGGCTGCAGGATACAGTGAGGGCATAGCAACCTTAATATGTGTGGGGGGTACAACTGGTACTAGGATTTTCAAATAGTTTGGGCAAACCTTTGCTTGTAAGAGCTTTATCTGTTGAAAAGCTAGAGTACGAAGAACCTGCTGCTAATACTCTGGAGGCAGGAACAAGACTGAAGAAATGTGGATGATTCGTGTATGGAGTGTACTTGTATTTACCTGTAACAGTGATGTATCCAGTACCTACCTGGTGCTGTGCAGACCCAACTTTAGTACTAACTCAGCATGCTGCAAACAGCAGACAATAAAAATGACTCAAAGATGAGATTTTAGGTTGCAGATTTTGTAAGTGTTTTTTTTGTTGTTTTGTTACAGACAGAAAAATAGTTGACAAGCAGATCCATGAAACAAAAAGCCATTCACCAAGGTGCTGCCTCGGTCTTTTCATAACCAGCTGGTTTACAGTAAACTGCTTACAGCAGCTAATTTCATTTCCATTAACATCACCTGCAAATGTCCCTCTGATCCAGGCTGTTTGTGAGAGGCAATGCCAGATTAAAAGAGCGTATACTTTCCCGAAGAACGCTCCAGAAGGCACATTTTCAGGCAGGAAACTGGCGATTTCCTGCAGGGTACTCTAGTAAAAGGTGGTGTCATGAGGAAGGATCAAAAACACTGAATACTATCCCTGTGTGACACTTCCTAGTTTAACCTATCCCAGGCCCCAATTCCCCAGCATCATTAAGGTCTCATCCAGCTCAGTCAAGCGCTAAGGGACCAGAAACCTGATGGCTGGCATGCACTACTCAGCGTACTCCATCGGGATTTTAAAGTTTGTCAGGGAGGTCTGCTTGGTGCCAGCAAGGAAAAAAATATTGGGGCTAAGGCTATGGCCCTGTCCATATAAAACATTTTCTGAAACCTGTTTCAAAACTGGCTTATATAAATCGCTTCAGTGCATCCACACTATGCAGTATTCATTCTTGATAATGATTTAGTATGTCCACATTGCTGGTGTTAAACTTGTTCTCCCTACAGCCATTTCTTCATGAATTCAGCAAAATGAACCACGCTCATCAAACCACACTGCAGGTAAAACTTGTACATCTAAGAATACCCCACTCCTCAACGAGCATGCTTCAGCCAGGGCAGAGTCCAGGTAACGTCCCAAAACCACTAAAATGTTCCCCTACCCCTAAGTACATACCTGAGGAGCTCTGAAGGAAGGACTTTAGCACTGGTTCTTCCCAATGGATGCCTCTTTGCATAATTTAAGACATCAATGTGTTCTGTATACAGTGTCAGGCAACAGTCTAAGATATGGATTTGCCCTCGGCACGGCACCCATCCTCCCTACATCCCTCTATTCCCAGGAGCACAGAAACTGAGTTAACTGCTATGGGACAACAACAAATCCTAGATAGAACTGTTAAAGCACTATAGCTTACACCAGACTAACTCCCAACGTGGTCTCAGCAACAGTTTTCAAACCCCAAGGTAGCAGTGTGGACGCTAACCATTCTAACCACTGTTAAACCAGTTTAAGCAGTACATGTGGAGAGGGCCTACAAGATACAGACAAAACTTTATCTAACAAGTCAGGCCACCAAAACATTTCAGCTGCCATCCTCCATGCCAGTCACCTGGGTCCATGCACTGAACCTGGGATGCTGTTACAGCCGCAGGAGGCTGCGGATGCATCTACCTGAATGTTCCCAGCCTCAGGAAGGAAGGAAGGAAGACTAGCATGTCACGCTACTGGACCATGCGCTGCTCAGACAGGCAGGGGTCAATGCATACAGCAGGACACAAGTTAAGGAACAAATGGCTCTCACTATAAAGATCGCCAAACTGCAAACTTATTGGTGTGAACACACTGCCATGACCCATCCCACTTCGTCACCTCCCTTGATGAAGTAGCAGTGCTGCCACACGAAGCACGGGATTTAGGCCATGGCAGCATGTCTGCAGTAATAAATTTGCAGTCTGCGATCTTTATGGCGAGAGCTGTGTTTTTGTTTTTGAGGGAGACCAGCGTGCCTGCTCAAGGCCAACCCCTGCTATCCCCAGGAGCAGAACACGCAGCACTATGCTGAGGCCAACTGGCTTCACATAGGCATGCCAATGCATGCAGGCATTCAGAGTTCTTGCCATCAGTGTCCCAGGAGGGATGCCCCAAAGACTCTGCCATGGGGCATAAGTCCTGGGAGGATGACTGCGGTGAGTGGTTACTCGGGCTAGGAGGTCACCACCGGACAACAGATGGGGATGGTTGATAGAAAAATAAATACAGGTTACTCACCTGTAACAGGAGTTCTAGGAATGGTATATGTTGCTCATCCACACTGTCTGGCAGGTTCCTTGCCGCTTTAAATCTTGCCGGAAGGTCTTCAAGCTGGCTCCTCCCACCCACCCACCGGGTGGTAAAACTCGCTCCGCCCCATGACGCCAGATCTGGCCCGCTGGAAGCTCAGGTTGTTCGTCGCGCGGTCGGGGTGGTCGTGGTTGATGAACAACATATACCATTCCTAGAACTCCTGTTACAGGTGAGTAACCTGTATTTCTAGGGATATGGATATGTTGTTCGTCCCACACTGTCTGGCAGACTCCTAGCAGTTCTCCGGGAAGAGGGAGGCAAGGCACACTCCCTACTTAGGGAATAGAGACTGGAGAACAGAGGCCCCAAAACCAGCATCCCGGCATGACTCAAGGTCGATGTGGTAATGGGTAATGAAGCTGTGTGCTGACTTCCAGGTAGCAGCCCTGCAGATTTCCTGGATAGGGACATCCCTGGAAGTAGCCACCGATGCAGCAGTATGGCGGTAGAATGAGCTCTTATCCTCTGGGTGGCTCCATGCCCGCCAACTTATAGCAGAGATCTATGCAGGAGGTGACCCACCTGCCTATAATCCGTTGGCTGCAGATCTGCCAGGTGTGGCTTCAGCGTGGGTGACAAACAGCTGGCGAACCTCTCCCAATTTCAGCCGTCGCTCCTTATAATAAGCGGCGCCTTCTAGGGTCCAAAGTATAGAGCCTGTATTCGGCCTCCGAGGTGTGATTGGGGTGGAACACCGGCAGAGTCAGCACCTGGTTAAGATGAAACTCGACACCACCTTCGGAAGGAATTTCGGTGGGGGCGCAGGACAACCTTGTCCCTGTGGAAGACCAGGTAAGGAGACTCAATGCAGAGCGCCTGGAGTTCTCCCATCCTTCTGGCTGACGTGATAGCCACCAAGAGAAGCGGTCTTCACGACAGGTGAGAGAGATCACACCTGTGCATTGGTTCTGAATGGCTAGCCCATGAGCTTTGCCAGTACCAGCAGTAAATCCCACGGAGGTGGAGGTTCTCGCACCGAGGGAAATGTGATCAAGGCCTTGAAAAGCGCCAGACCACCTTCTGCGCCACTGACTGCCCCCGGCCCGCGCCCGGGTAAGCAGAGATGGCTGCCAGGTGCACCTTTAGGTCACGACTCTAAGCCCTTGACTAGAAAGGGACCATAAATAGTCCAAATGCTTGCCACAGAACAGGAGGAAGGGTCCAGCCCTTGCTCTGACACCAAATGGAAAATCTCTTCCATTTGAAGGCATAGCATTCATTTCCTGGTCGACCTTCACGGGAAGCCTACAACATTGAGGACCTCGTGGAAAGATCCAAGGCCTGGAATCTAGCCGCTCAGGAACCAGGCCGTCAGGTGCAGGGATTGAAGGTCCGGGATGGAACACCTTCCTGATTGACTGAGAGCAGGTCCGGGCGAGCTGAAGCTGCCTCGGGAGCCTGGAGCTGAGGCTGAGGAGATCTGGTACCAAACTGGCGGGCCAGTCTGGGGCTATCAGAATCACCTGCACCTTGTCCTCCTTGCCTTGAGAAGCACCTTGTAGATCAAGGAAATGGGGAAAGGCGTAAAAGAGGCCGGGGTCCACAGCCTCGAGAAGGCATCCCTGCAGCTAGCCCTACTGAGGGGGCGGGCATGAAACAGCCTCAGCCTGCTCTCCCTGGAGGCGAACAGGTCCACCTGAGGTGTGCCCCAGTGGAGAACAGATCTTGTACTACCTCCGGCAGGAGGGACCACTCGTGAGATGCAGCCCCTATCTGAGCTCGGGGCATCGGCCAGGGTGTTGGGAGCTCCTGCCACGTGAATGGCTGGGAGATCCGCCCCAGGCTGGCGACGAGTGACCAAATGCGGAGCTTCCTTGCATAGAAGCATGGAGCGATCTCTACTTCTGGCGTGTTCAGGTAGTACATGGTCGTGGTATTGTCCGCCTGGACTCCACCACTTGACCCCGGAGAAACGGAGCAAAGGCGGTGAGAGCTAGGCGGCGGACCGCCTGGAGCTCCAGCAGGTTGATGTGGCATCGGACTCCATGGGGACCAGAGGGCGGTGCACTCGGTGTTCCCCAGATGGGCACCCCAACCCATCAGAGAGGCATCGGGTCGATAGAGAGACCGGCGGCTCGGGCGGACAAACGGGATGCCCTCCTGCAGATGAGATGGAACGGTCCACCACCGAGAGAGCGTCTACATCTCCTGGGTCACCATCACTAGCGGGTCCACTGGATCGCAGCGTCAGACCACTGGCTGGCCACAGTCCCCACTGAAGGGGGCGCATGTGCCGTGTGCCCAACGGACCACGCTGGTACAGGCCGCCATGAGACCCAGGAGGCGCAGGAAGTCCCAGGTAGGGCGCGATTGCCCAACCAGAAATGATTGGGCAAAGGAGGTAAGAACCGGCCCTGTCCACCGGAGCCATGCTCTGGCTCAGAGAGTTGAGCTCTGCCCCGATGAACAGGATCACTGCTTCGCTCGAGTTCCACTCTGGCCTCGCTGATGAGAAGGCCGACTAAGAGCAAACCTGAGGGCCAGATCTCTGACCACTCCACCTCCTGTCTGGAGGGGCTGCTATCAGCCAGTCGTCCAGGTAAGGGTACACCCAGACCCCTGGCCGCCAAGAGGAATGCTGTCACCACTGCCATGCATTTGGTGAAGACCCTGGGAGCTGGAGATAAGCCAAGGGCATGGCTTGAACTCGAAGAGGATCCCTCCGCCGAAGCTAAGGAATCTCATGTGACGGACAGATAGGGACGTGAAAGAATGCGCCCTGTAGGTCCAGAGACCAGAACCACACGCGTGTTCCAGAGATGGTATTATCTGGCGCCAGAGTGACCATCCTGAAGGTTCGAGACCTTAGGAACTTGTTCAGGTCGAGGTTGAGAATGGGGCGCCAGCCCCGTCCGCTTTGAACCAGGAAATACCTGGACATGAACCCTGGTCTTGGGGGGTCTTCTACCCCTGATCACTTCCTTTGGAGGAGGAGAGCGATGTCGCCCGACGAGCCGCCAGTGAGGCTATGGACTCGAGGTCTCCCGAGGGCGACAGCTCTGAAGGGCGGGCCTGCTCGAATTTCTAGAGGCAGGCTTTTCCCACCACTTTCAGTACCCACCTGTCCATGGTAACAGCGGACCAGGTGGAAAGGAAGTGAGAGCCGCGCCTCTACAGGGGAACCAGGGTGAGGTGACGGGATGGGGCTACACCCTCAGCCCCACTGGGCAGGCTTGGAGGAGGGACCGCCGAGGGACCTCCTGGGCCTTACCTCCCTGCTTCCTGTTGGAGGAAGCCGACGGCTTGGGTTTGGGATGCCAAGCTCGAGCCTGCTGGCCCTGACGTTGTTGGCCGGGCGCTGCTGGGCGAGAAGGACGAAAGGGCTTAGGCTGTGCTTGGCGGCCTTGTCCTTCTGAGCAGAAGAGATTGAGTCCAAGGTAGCACTGGACTCTCGATCCTCTGCAGGGACCTTCCACCCCAGGGTCGAAGAGGTCAGTCCCCAAAAGGAAACATCTGCCAACTTGTGCTGGGTATCCGAGGTAAAGGTGGATATCTCAGCCAGCCTGACCACGCATGGCCACCGCGGCCGCCACAGACCTGGCACATGAGTCCCCGATGTCTAAAGCAGTCTGAAGCTGCTGTTTGGCCACTGCCCTGCCCTGCTCTGGTCCCGCACCTGCCTGACTGTAGTCTGCAGATCCGCAGGAAGATGAGGGACAACCTCATCCAGGGAGCCCAACAGGGCATGAGAAAAATGTGCCATGAAGACGGCCGAACTGGCCTGACGAAGGCCGAGAGAGGACGCAATAGACTTTTCGCCCGCATAATCCAATTTCTTGGATTCCTTGTCGGGAGGTTTGTCCACATCCCCTGCCTTGGCGCCGGAAAACGCTGTCGGTAACCAACCCTCAGCAGAGAGGTGTTCCAAAACCGGACAGGGAACCGATAGGACCGTGATACTTCCTGGCCATCCTGGCCGGAGCGCGGGGGCCGCCAAAGCTCCAGGCCAGACCCACTATGGCCTCAGCCACCGGAAAGGCCTCCGTGAGAATCCCTCGGTCCAGAATCTCCGTGAGGGATACCTGGCCCGCTTAGAAACGGGTCTCGAGCTTCATCCCAGTGGACTCCAAGATGAGCCAAGCAACCCTAAGAAGGACGTAAGGGCTATCGCCCACTAACTGTCCTCCTGAGGACCCAAGTCCATACGCTTTGAGAAAAGGGAGGAATCATCCTCGGACTCGAAGAGTCCTCAAAGAGCTGCCTGGCTCGAGCCACCCTCCACCTGCCGAGGTTTATCGGAAGTGAGGGTGACAGAAAGCTCTATGGGGCAAACCCCGAGCCAACCGAGAACTTTTGGTCGGAGCCCCAACTAACGGCTGTGGAGGTGGAGGTTCCACCAGAATCGGTGGGCAGCTGGAATTGGTCAACAACCGCCTGGGAACAGGCCCTCGACTCAACGAGGGGTTGTTTCAGCCGGCCCGTGACAGCTACTTAATGGCCGGGAAGACGACTGGTCGGCTTATTCCCGGTCAAAAGGAGCTGTTGCCACATGAGTTCTCATACCTCCGACGCAACTTAGCGCCAAGCATCCCGTCCGAGGAGGAGGAAGAAGAGCCGGCGCGCTGCTTGCCGCTGAAGCCGAGACCGAGACCGCCTATGACGGCGGGATCGGCTGGACCGCAAGGATGTCCGGGACCGAGACTCTCGGCTAGGCAGAGGACGGTGCGGGAGGTGTCGGGAATCGCACTGCCCGGACGATTCTAATCGGGCACCCGGAACCGGAGGCACAGACGAGCCGATGGGATCCTCAACTCTCACCGGGGAACTGGGGAGAGGGGTTCTCAGCTTCTCCAGCCGACAACCTGTCTAACAGGTCGAGAAAATCTCGACCGCGGCGATGGAGTCTCGTCAACTGGCCTGACGGGGACACCGGAAGCCAGTGCTGGCTGAGGGGTCGATCAAGTCGACTGCTCGACAAGAAGGGAGGGGATCTTCCTGCTCCCAACAGCATAGACGGAGAGACTTACTTTTGCTCTTTTGACCTGGAAAAGGTCCAGAAGAAGTTGGACCTCACCTTTCGGGAGAGAGGGTCAGACAGAGTCCTTAAAGGAAGCCGAATATGAGGCAACAGAGAGAAGGACAAATGCTGCTGCCGAGGCAGAAGCGCCCGCTACGCTCTTCTTCGAGGGCGATCATCTGCTCGAGCTGATCCGCCGAGCCCGCCCGCGCGGACACCGCCAACCGGCTCTTTAGATTTAACCGGAGGAATTCTTTCTCGCGCCTAGTTGTAAACGGGCAGCACGGTCTTCAGGACGGAGGCTGAAAAGGAAGAGCACAGCCGCAGGCTCGCGGTTGTGCTCAAGGCCTGCCAGTAGACGACGTGGAGTGCGGATCCGCTCCTAGACATCTTCTGCCCGCAAGGGCACCTCCGAAACCGGAGTCGATTTGTGCATCACAGCCGCGAGGGAAAGAAGACCAAGTCTTTTAGCAAAAACTTTGATTTCAAATATCAAGAATTAGGAACTAGTCTTATACGCAGAGCGTTAAGGAGGAACCTGAGCTCCAAGTGTAAGGAAGATCTGGCGCATGGGGGAGCTGAGAGTTTTACCACCCGGTGGGTGGGAGGAGCCAGCTTGAAGACCTTCCGCAAGATTTAAAGCGGCAAGGAACCTGCCAGACAGTGTGGATGAACAACATATCCATGTCCCTAGAAACATAGAATATCAGAAGGCCAACCATCAGCAACGAGGCTGTAATTCCATTGAGGAATTCTAGTCACAGTAACCCCGAAAGTTTAAGCCCGAGAGGTTCCTGCTGTCACCAGAATCCTGAGATGGAATTTTGTAGCCTTGTTACAGATTGACTGGGTACAGTTCTTATTATTTTGCAATATATGGGTTTGTTATTTTTTCACCCAAGAGTTGGTTCTGCTGCAATGCCATACTTCTGTCAATTTCACTGGTCACTGGCATCAAGCTCTGCACGGTCCATTTTGTGCTGTGTGACTGTCCAGAATGGCAGCAGCAGTTTAAGCAGAGCTTGCACTCGACCGACAGATTCTTTTTCATAACAATATCAATCAGAAGTTGGATCAGTAGTATTATCAAAGAGTCTTGCAACTGATGATATTACTGCTATGTCACTCTTTTCTATCGGAAAAGTGACAACCTGTATATTACAAATGTATATGGAGAAGAGAAAAAAAGATCACCCAGCACTACATTTCCATGTTTTATCTCATTAAATTAAAAGAAATACTTAGGCTGACCAATGGCCACAAAGTTTGTGAATAAACACAGGAGCTGGAGTTGAGTAACTGAGGGCTGGGTAAACTGCTGTCAAGCCAAGCCCACGGAGGGGTGACATCAGGCCCGATAGTGCAGCAACTCCTCATGGTGGCAGTTGGGCCTGCTCCCATGTGGGGGGACAGCTGCTGCATCAGTTGCAGTTGACAGAGGCATAGCTGGCATCAGAGAAGGTGGATGGACTGAGGGAGCAAAGTGGAAAAGGCAACCACCTATATGATAGTTACTGGGCACCCAGGACCGTGCACCCATGCCAGATTGTGCTTCCAGAGGAGACAATCCTTCACAGAGGGAATGCCATTGGGGACCTTGTGGCAACAGACACTGGGTGATGCAGTTGGGAGACACCCAGCAAGGATTGAAACTTTGAGGGGAAAAAAAGGAAACAAATAAAAATTAACAAACAATCTAGGTTGGCCAGTACTCTGTGTCTCAAATAGACCCTTTAACATAATGTTTTTTTTTTTTTTTTAACATAGGAAGTAGCAGAGCGAATGGAGACCTCAATCCATCTAGTTCTCTCCGACAAAGTGTAGAACCCAAGTGTTTATTGAAAACATTACATCAGAGCTTAGCAGCCTCTACAAATTATGTGTTTAAATAGAAGACATGGAGGCCCCAATACTGAGAGAGAGATGTAAGCGCACAAAGCTGTTTACCCCACGCATGTGCTCCCCAGGTTCTGGAGATATTCAGATGGATAGCGCCGCCACCTAAGTGGTGCTATCCAACTGAATATTGGTTCATGTCAGTACAGCATTAAGTGGTTCTCGCTGCTCCAACACAGACCAGGGCTACATATGGGCCACAGGAGATGGTGCCACCCGAAATGGATAGGGACATATGCAGCCCAAGCACGCATATGAGCCCACTGGGCATGCAAGGCACTAAGGGGCCCTCTGTATGCCCATTATGGGCTCATCTGCATGTGGTGCTGCAGCCCCTAGCACCCATTCCTGTTGAAAAGTGAAAGCCCTGGTGGTCCAGCTCCCCAATCTCCCGATGTCAGTCAAAATAGTATCACTGGTGGTCCAGTGGTTCTCCCCATTCCCTACCCTAGCCCACTATCACGTTATCTAATAAGCCCTGCTGGTCCAGTGGTTCCCCACCACCCCTCACCGTTCTCATGTAATCTGATAAGCTCTGGTGGTCCAGTGATTCCCTCACACCATCTCGCCCATTCTCACATTATCTATTAAGACCTGTTAGTCCAGTGGTTCCCTCACCCCACCTCACCTGTTCTCATGTTATCTAATAAACCTGGTGGTCCAGTGGTACCCCCCACCCACTGAGAACACACACCAAGCACTCCCCTTCAGCATGGCGCCAGTCCCGTAAACGGTAGCTGGCCAGTACTCCTCTCACCTTCTTGGCAAGCCATCATCTGACAGTCACAGAGCATAATCAGAAGTTGGGGGAACCACTGGGCCACCAGGGCTTATTAGATAACATGAGAATGAGCGAGAAGGCAGGCGGACAAACTACTGGACCTCCAGGGACATACTATACTGACTGACAACAGGAGATTGGGGGGTGGGAGGAACGCTGACCACCAGGGATTATCGGATAACATGAGAATGACTGCTAGAGAGGAGGTGGGCCTCAGCTTGCACAGGCAGTTGTAGTAGTCACCCTGCTTCGGGCGAGGGTGAGGTGCGGCTTATCACCTGATTAAGAGGTGGTTTTCCATGGCAGTAAACAACGCCGCTTGACAGGCTACTTACTGCCGCCACACACCTTGACTATGCCCCTGCACCGGTATGCATGAGGGACCTCCTCATTTGCAAAGGCACAGAGGTATTTTTAGTGTCTTAGTGCTGCTGGGTTTGAGGGTGCCCAAAGCGCCAGCGCAAACCGGTCAGTGCCAGCATGAACCACATTCGTGCGGCGCTAACCATTGACTATCATGCCCGAAATCTTGGGAATGTAGGAGCAGCTTGTCTTATGCAGCGAGAACTTTCCTTGTTATGACTGTACGTTAGAGCAACTGATACCAAACGAGAAACATTTCACAGGGATAGTATTTGGAATGAGTTCAAGCTGTGTTACTGCAGAAGCCCACCGGTTGGCCCATATTTCTGTGCAGCTAAATAACATGGGTCATCCTAGTCAACATTAATCAAAGGTCTCATTTCCTCGTTGCTTTCTCATGTCCCCATCCCACTCCCAAACATCTGGCTATTATGTTAACACTGTGCTGTAATGTCACTGGAAATGAAAGCACAACAAGAAGACATCAAAAGCAGCCATGTGAAACATGAACAAACCATGGAGAAATTAAAATTAGACATGTGCTCAGCAACAAGACGATGGGCTGTTTATGTTGGACTGGCCTTAGTGTATTTTATTTCTCCTTTCTATTTCTAGGGCCACTGATTTTCCGTTTTGAAAAATAAGTACCTTGTTTTACAAAATCCTAAAATTCATGCTTTTTTTTTTTGTTTTTTTAACAGTTTCCCAAACTGAGGATAAATCAGCATGTTGTGCATTAAAACTATGGCACAAAATGGAGGTTTTACAAATTTGGCACCAGGTGTGTTAGTAAATGTGGTGCAAATTGTTTTTCCCATGAAAAACTGACTCTTGAGTGGTGTTCAAAAAATGGCAAATTACATTTTAATCCTGAATTTTCCATTACTGTGGAAACTGGTGGCCCTATATTTCTACTCTCCTCCAGCCAGCTGGGTCCCATCAAGACTTCCTGGGCAACCTCCTGCATAACAACCACTTAACAGACCCTTGCTCTACCATGGCTCCTCCCGCCCCCTCATGGCAGAGCCTTCTGAGGTGCCTTCACGCATCCATAGCCACACAATCTAGGTAGGTCAACATAGTGAAACAGAGCCCAAAAATATCCTGCGCTTGTCATTTTCATGTGAAAGGATTTTTTCTCTCCAGTATTTTCCTTCCTTCAACCACCCCTGGCTTTTATCAGCCCACAGCCAGCCTTGCTCATGCACAGCATGTGTCAGTGGGGAACAAGTTTCCTAGCGCCCACTGAGGGTGACTTTGGTGACTGAGCATGGCTCAGACCGTGACACTGACCCAGGCTGGGAGGCCCCACGAGCAGCAGTCTCCCTCTCAGCCTTCCACCTGATCACCTCCATCCTGAGTTTGCTCCCAAACCTGGTTTACCAGCACGACAGAGTGTCCTGGGCCAACCACCTTGGTGTATTTTTGCTGAAGGGAGGAACGGGGTGGAGACATAATCCCAAGCTGTTCAGCTGCTCTTATGGAAAGATATGGGATAATGGAAAGTTGTTGAGATTTTTCTCATGCAACAAACCAGGTTACCAAACACAGTACAGCCAGCTTGCAGTGCAGCCCAAGCAGCTCCGAAAACAATCAAAATTGCACACTGAAGGCCAGACGGGCAGTGCTGCTGTGGCGCTCATAGCTGCCTGGTCGAACACAGTGTTGCACAGTAGAGATAATATGCTTGGATTTGGAGAAATGGAGAAATCACTCAGTGTAGGAGCACACCTTCTGCTTCACTACAGGCAGCACTAATGTCTGCTGCAGAGGCAGACCCACTTCTGGGGTTGTGATGATATCACTCATGAGGAAACACTGCTGCCATACTGGAGGAAACACAGTGGACAGCCTACACTGGGTCCCATTCGAAAGAACAGACAAGATGTTCATCAGTATGGTGGCTCTCGTCCCCAACTCAAATTTTATGTCAGCTGCAACCTTAAGTACTTGTCCCTTTTATTTGTCCTTTTGGGAGTCAAAGTAGGAGCAGGCCAGAGGGAGTGCCTGCCCAGCATAAGTTGGGACTTTAGTTTCTGTTTTAGTCAGGAAATCAGTGCCAAATTGAGTCTCCTTTCTTTTTCAGACAGGCATGTTGTAGTTTGATGCACGACTTGCTTTACAGGTACTGGCTACCCAAGAAATGTCAGTTATACCTCAGGGATAGTTTATGGTTGGGATACACTGTTTCATGTCACCATGTAAGTTTCTAACAGTTCCAATAAATCCAACTGGTTGCACTGGCAATAAACCAATGGCTTAAAAACAAAACAACTTGACATGCTCACTGGGGTGCCTCAAGGGTCCATTTGGGCCCCTTATTGTTCACCCCTTTTCCTTAACTCCCTACCTGAAGCCTGCCCTGGTGACCTACTCCTGTATGCAGATGACGAGTGTTATTCGACAGTCATCCAGACCTCAGGCCTTAACCCACAGTCTTCAAATTAATTTCGCAGAAGTGGAGGATTGGTTCACGCTATTAAATTGGTCATGAACAATAAAAAACAAAGACCAAGTTCTTCACTAACCCACATAACAGACTGAAATCATCTACGATCATTATATTCAACTGTCTCAATGCCCCCATAGAACAAGTTCAGACCTTTAAGTACCTCGGTATTACTCTCGACAGCACCTTGTCCTTCTCGGATCATATAAGCATAGTTCTCTAAAGCAGTTAACAGTAGGATGGGGATACTCTATAGCCATAAACACTCTATGCCCCAAGAGGCCCTCCAAGCTGCAGTCACAAGCTCCGCTTCTTCCATAGTGGACTATGGACTAATCATCTATGGCACAGCCACAGAAATGAAACTAAAAGAGTCTGCATTGCCCCAACCAAAGCCTGTCACCTGGTCTTGGGTGCATAGCAGGATGCATACGTGACACCTATATTCCAGGACAAACTGGCTCAACCTCAGTGATAGGATTAAGTACCACATCTGCCTATACGGGAAGAAAATCAGCTTGGGCCAAACACCTCCAACTCCTAGTCCCTGCTAACCCGCGCCACTAGCTCATGTACTACCAGGAATGTATCTAATCTCACCTTCCAAGTCCCCTTTGCCGGACAAATTGAACTCAATGATCCTTTAGCTACGGGCTCCCAGTTGGCTAAATGGGCTTCCAACCGTACCGTTGATGTAACCATGCTTGGTCCTTTCAAGCACCTCCTGAAAACCTTTGCTGCGCCGTAGCCACTGTGACTGCCCTTCCTAGCATTCTACTAACTCCTCCCTCTCCCTCATCCTTGTTACCTTTCATCCCCTTTCCTTTCAACAACCTGACTGCTCTTACTTGTCCCCTTCCCTCCCACTTCCCCTATCCTTCTACTGCTCGCATCTGTCCTCCAATCCTTTCCTGCCTCACATCCATCTGGGCCTTTCTGTCCCACATCCCTCTCCTACTCTTTTTATCCAAAGATCTTTTGTCTCCACCTTCTCTCTTTCTGACGAAGCCTACCCTAGCCTGACCTCACCTTAGCCGACAATTCAATTTTATTTAACCAGGAAATATACCATTGAGTAGAACTCATTTGCAAAGTGGTCCTGAGGGACAACGAGTACAACAAGTAATAGCAAAGTATACATAATAAACAGAGTTTACAAAATATAAGTATTGACAATTGCTATACCAGGTACCTGTTGTTGTAAGAGAAAGGAGTTACAAGGGGGGTGGAGGTAAAGTGGAGCGTTGCAGGAGTATAGACTGGGGAGGGTTGTAAGGTTGAAAGGAGGATATTACGTGGGAGTAGGCTGGAGGGAACATGCAACATGATAAGTGCTGGGGCCACCAGTGACTGCTTCACTAGCCTGTAGTACCTGCTAGTATCCCTAAGGTCTCCTATTATGTTTACATACTGGTACAAAGACTGGAGGACAGCAGATGTAGTCTCCTTATAAAAGCGAAACAAAGAGGAAGCAGGGAACCCACACCAGTAAGCTTGACCTCAGTAGTGGGAAGATCATGGAAGCACTACTGAAGTAGAGACTGGTGGAACATCTGGTTGCTAACGGACTACAGGACCCAAGGCAGCATGGTTTCATTGGGGAGGTCATGCCACACCAACCTCATTGAATTTTTCAACTGGGTGACAAGGAGGTGGATCGGAGGTGGTGGACGTGGTCTATCTGGACTTCAGCAAGGCCTTTGAGACTGTGCCACACAGAAGGCCATTAAACAAACTGGGGAATATGGGAGTGGACAGGACAGTAGTGTGGTGGGTAGGTAATTGGCTGGGGGCAGAACACGGAGGGGGTGGTGGTAAATGGCTGTCACTCCACAGGACGGAAGAGTGACCAGTGGGTACCACAGGGATCAGTGCTGGGACTGGTCCTATTCAACATCTTTATCAGTGACATTGCAGGATCTAGAAGGCAGAATTTCCCTGTTAGCTGATGACACGAAGCTCTGTAACAGAGTGGACGTGCCATGGTGTGTGAACAGAATGAGGAGGACCTGCAGAAGCTTGAAGAATGGTCAAGGGTTTGGCAGTTGAAATTAACGCAAAGAAGTGCAAGATAATGCAAACGGGCACAAAAACCCTGGAACAACATCTCAGTTAGGGGGTGAGGATACAGCATGCACCAAGCGGGAAAGGGACCTTGGGGTTATTATCTCTGATGACCTCAAGCTAGGGAAACAGTGTGACAAGGCAGCAGGTAAAGCAGATGGGATACTGGGATGCATAGGCAGGCATCACCAGCAGGAAAAGGGAGGTCATAATTCCACTATACAAGTCACTAGTGAGGCCCCACCTGGAGTACAGTGTACAGTCTCTGAGACCTTACTACATAAGGACATAGACAGAGCAGAGAAGGTTCAGAGGAGGGCAACAAAGATGGTTCAGGGATTGCATCACAAGTCCTATGAGGACAGGCTGAGCGACTTGAATATGTACTCCCCGGAAGAGAGGAGGGAGAGGGATATGATAGAGACATACAAGTAGCTTACAGGGAGGAACTGGGTGTGGAATACACTATTTGCCAGCGAAAAGATGTTCCAGGACTAGAGGACATGGGATGAAGCTGGAAAGAGGGCAAGTCAGAGGAAACGTGAGGAAGAATTTCTTCACAGAAAGGGTGTTGGACAAGTGGAACACCCTGCCAGAGGAAGTGGTGGGGGCTGAAACAATCACAGGATTTAAGAATGCATGGGATAGATATAAGGGAATTCTGGAGGTCAGGAGTAAGGTGTAACAGACTTCTAGAAAACAAAGTGAACTTATAAGCTCAAATGGCAGACTGGGTGGGCCATAGGCCCTTATCTGCCGACAGTGACTCTGTATGTATGTATGTATGTAATATCTTGTTTATGTATACCTGTATTAACCTTACCTAGTCTCTGCAATCATGTATGCGCTTTGCAACTGCCTCCTGAAACTTTATGTATATCTGTATATGTATTCTGTATTATTTTGACTGATGTGGATTATCTTGTTATACATAACAAGATACATCTTGGTAATATCTTGTTTATATGTACCTGTATTAACCTTACCTAGTTTCTGCAATCATGTATGTTCATTGCAACCACTTCCTGAAACTTTTTGTTTATCTGTGTATGTATTCTGTATTGCCTTGACTGACATGGAAACTGTGTAAGAGTCTGCCTCTGGTATTTGTAATCCGAGACCTTAAATTAAATAAATAAATAAAATCCATCTGGCATTATCTCATACTGCAGAATCCACACCCACACCCAGTTATTTCCTTCATGTTACCTGGCAAACCTCTGATCTTCTGTACCAGAACACATTTTAAAACCTAGAATTTGATGGCAGATAGGACCACTTGCCCACCCAGTCTGCCCATGTTTCCCTACCTATTGTCACCGCAGAGCATACTTGATCTCCGGTCTCTCCCCACCCCTTCCTTGCCATTAAGATTCCTATATGCCTATCCCATGCATTCTTGAACCCCACCACTGTTTTTGCCCCGCCATAAATTGTTTGATTAACAGCTCTAGACTGCTGTTGCTCTTCAGACAAATCCTCCTGTTAAAAGTCAGTATCAACACACTCACACCACTGTGCACACAGCAAACACATGCACAGAACAACAAGTCCTGACCTAAAAGCTATCTGTCCTCTTTGAGGTGTTAATGGACAGGAGCATGTTCACCTTCCTGAAAGCAGCTATAAGGACAAGGAAAGGAGAAGAACCTGCATTAGAGCCGAGCTCAGGCATTCCTACACATCAGTGGTGTTCCCTCACATAATGTATGCTGAACATGTCAGAAAACATCTATGCACTGCTTAAATTAATGATAGATGTTAAACACAACACCCCACCCCCGCCAACAGTCTGGGTTCCAGATGTTAAATAAGCCCTGTAACTTTTCTGGCTTTTTTTGTGTGTTACTTTAATTAGAATGCACTAGACACCTAAACAGTACTCCATCAGCCTAGTAATCCTACTTTTAATGCAGTCTGTTTGAATGTGCCTCATGTTTGTTCTTTTTAATTTTTTTTATTTAAAATTTGGTGACCAAGGGAAGTACACTTAGCCACAGCTTGTTTCCAGGTGCGGCGGGGAGGGTTACAAGAGGGAGTAAACCAGCAAAACAATCTACTGCCAAGAACAGATCTGCAGAAATATCCCACTACGCAAGCAAGTGGAAAACAAAATGTGAATTGTGAGTACTGAGCCTGCAGAACAGTAAAAAGTGTAAGAATGTGCAAAAATAGCACATTTCTGCTGATTCATTGTTCAGTAAGTGATGCATCCCTGGATTTGCTGGTTAAAGTACAGGTGTGACATTTTGTAATATAGGTTTGGGCTTCATAGCCTGCTAGCCTGGGGTGGCGATAGTCCACTGCATTAGAATTATAAATTTTAAGCCGCCCATCAGCACAGTGGTTGGATTTTTGCTTGTGACACTGGCCACCAGGTTCGGTAATGGACTTGGGTCACTGGAGGACTGGCGGGGAGAAGGCTTGAGCGTCCTGACGACTGCTCGCCTACTCCGGAGGGAGGGTGGGGATGTGGTCCAGCCCTGCTGGACCCCGTAGAGGAGACCGGAGGTATAACAGTGTGCCATACAACTAACTGGTGCATTTCAGACGCCGGCATATGCCTTGACGCCATGGCACACCATGCCCCTTAGGAGATAAAGGAAGATTCTCTCCACTCAACTGGTTAATGCCTATCTGGTCCTTCTGCTGCCACAAGTGCCCTGGTCAGGCCCAGAGACCATCTCAGCAGTACTTGAAGGGCCAAGTGTTGCCTGGATGGCCCCTGGACGCCTTTTTCTCGGAGGAGAACCCATCCGTGAAAGGTTACACGGATTACCCTGAGGTGGCTGCCATTTGAGGTGGAAGATGGTGGCAATGGGCAGCAGTGCGAGCAAGCGGTAGGGGAACAAGATCATTGATGGCCTGAAGGAAAGGCCTAAGGGGGAAGACGGTGAGAATAAAGAAAACACACAGAAAAATTATAAATTTTAATGTGCTCCTGTAAGGAAGGAAGGATCGTAACACTGGGCAAACTGTCGGCCATGACGATCCCTTCCAACTTCCTTGTCCACTGAACATGCTACCGCACTCAGACGCTTTGTGGCGTCCCATATGGCAGAGCCCGGGCATGCCCCACTGAATGCTATGGGGGAGATTTTCAAACATTATTATGCAGCTTTAAGCTATCTTTGACACAAAAGAAAGCCAACGCTCAACTAATAGTGTTGGATTACCTGAAAGGTCACATGTGAGTAATGTACACTTGAATGCAGCAGCAGTGGATGAGGGCGTCTAAAATGTAGCCCAGGCTGGCGGCCTGGAGGTGCTGAGGCACTGGATGCCTTACCTCGTGCAACGCCGGCGACCTGTGTTCGGAAACCAGCACGATCACTGGGGGTCGGTAGGACAGAGAAGGATTGAGCGTCTGATGGACTGCTCTCCTTCTCCGGGGAGGGGTTCCAGAGGTCGGCACCTGTCTGCTTCCTAGCGGAGGCTGGTGGACAGGGCGCCGCTGCAGATCGGGGAGGAGTTGTGGCAGATGCTTGAGGAGCACGCGGATGCGTGCATGCCCTTCTGCAGATGTTTTGCATGCCTCAACTCCTGGGGAGAAAATCCAGAAATACAGCTGCCACAGCAGAATGGTGGCAGGCACCTGCAGGTTCGCCTCCTGGCCAGCCATGGCGCAGGCCTTCTGAATCTTGACTCTAGTGGGGTTGAGGAACCCTGCCGGTCCGTCGGGGGGGTAGTTCTGGGGCCAGGCCAGTGCTGGATGGTGGATGCCAGGGGATGGGGCTGGAGGCTCCTCTGAGACAAGCCGGCACAGCAAAAGGACATAACAAAACAAAATAAAATGTAGCCCAGTAGGGAGGTAGAACACAGGTCCCTAACAGGGCTGGGAGAGACGAACGGTGGTCCCTATGGACTGAAATTCAGCCAAACACTTTCACACTTTACCCAGAGATCCTTCCCAAACACTGCTCTCCATGATCGGTTTCTCCCCACCACAGTGGGCACTACTCCTTGTACGCTGATCCAACAAAGGGGGACAGAAATTATCTAGGCTGGCCATTGGGGACACAAGTGGCTGTAGGTACCATGTTGCCACAAAAATCCTGATTTTTCCTTGTATTTATTATATTGATTGATTGATTTGTTAATTGGTAAGAGTGCTGAGGATCCTTTTCAGGCTGGACCCAGAAATGCAGTACAAAACAAGAATAACAATATAATAAATATAAACAAGATAGTACAGTCATAAATAGTCACAAATACAGAGCAAATATTGTCTAGTTCTTTTAAAGGGAAACTCTATAAGCTCAGAAAGTGCAGCAGCTGCTGTAGTAATGCCCGATTAATTGGGCATTACTACAGCAGCTGCTGCACTTTCTGGGCATAGGAGTTTCTTTAAAACAAGAAATGAAAGTGAACAACACAGATTCAGGTAACCTGTTCCAATAACAAGGGCACCAGCTGAAAAAACTGGAGAACCAATTTTACATTTCTTAAGTTTTGTTTGAAGTAAAACTCCATTTGATGATCTCAGGTTAGTGACACTGTCCTTACTCTTACTAATCAGAAAGAGCATAATGAATGGAGGAAAAACTGTTTTAAAAATGTGACAACCAAAATAAGTCTCTCTCACACCTCCCATCTGGTTACTCATCACTGCCATGCTTGACCCTAATCGCGGGAGGGATGCTGTATGGTCATGCATGGTATCTAGGACTCCCAGATACCCACTACAGAGGCACTATGGCAGCCAGCCAATTCCTCTCCCACCCTCCGACTCTAAACTGTTTCTACAGCATGTGTGAAACATCCCCAGCCCAGGAATGAGAATTAAGACCAAGGAGGCAAACCAGGTCTCCTGCAATGCTGCAGGTCAAGATGCCATCTGTACCCACGACAATTTCAAAAATGGTTGAGAGAATTTGGAGGAAGCTTTTAAAAATATCTCCTGTAACAACTCACCAGTTTACAAACCACCCATCATTTTCTGCTTCACCCTTACACTACAAGCTGTCGAGTAGCACAGTAATTTAAGGTCGGAAGGGACTCTAGGTCTAGTATGTCTTTCCCTGCTTCATAAGCCACTATGAGTAAGTATGTGCAAACATGTACTAATTTAAAGTGGTTCCTAATTCCTACACACCCTACTACCCAGGGCAGAAACACAGAATTTGTTGGCAGGAAAGGACAGCTCAGCCCACAGTCTGCCCCGATGATCCTGTCTAGTCTGTCTCCATAGACTCTAACTGGTCCAGATGACCCTCCCTCCCTCCCTCCTCCTTGCCTACTTACTAATATTATCCATGCATGCATGTTTGAAACCCCCTACTGTTTTCACATCAGTCACTTCCCTGGCAAGTGCGTGATTCCCTTGGTGAGCAGAAATTTGTCCAGGGTTACCTTTATGGCCTGCACTCTCTCATCTCCACTGGTAAGTTATCAGTCATCCCCACACCAAAAAAAATCTAACTACCAGCTAAAAGTCCAGACAGCTTGATAACCTTTATACAAAGGAACAGTTCAACACCAAAGGAACTCTGGGAGTCATTATTCTCTACTAAGCGGCAGTGTCCTCTATCAAAGGTCAATTGCTTCCTTGCTTGTTCATTCAAGCTAACACATAAGATTAACGAAAACTGCTTTATCTTAAAAGCATACTTCCCATTCAAAAAAGGAACATATTCTTAATTTCTTTTTCAATTCACGGAAGTTTTAGTAAGTGGCCTAAGGCGGTGATGGAAAACAATGGAAAGCAAAAAGTGAAATTTAAATACGTGTAAATTTTCTCTCAGACAGCTGGTCTCGGCTTCAACATATGGGCTGTACCTCCTGATGCACATGCAGGCAGGAAGTCAAACTCTGACAGCCTGTATAACCATCCTCCATTTCCTGTCATCTCCAGTTTTTCCTAAGCAGTCCAAATGTGGAAATACTATATGAACTTGGAAACAAAAATAGAAAACATTATCCAAACACACGGCTAATATGCCAACTTTATACATTCTAAGAGGAAGCAACCGGAGATCAGCCATTGAAGAAATAAAATTTACAGGTATTTAAATTTAATTTCCTTTCTCCTAAGCTGGTCTCCTGGCTTCAGCATATAGGATATACAAAAGCAGTACATCCCCTAATACAGGTGGGAAGAATGCAAGTGTCTTAAGGGTCCACCCTATCTGGAGAACCCTACGGCCAAAGAAGCTCTGCAAGGCCATCACATCCAGTTTGTAGAATTTTGTAAATGTGAATCGATGACCAGGTGCGCCTGCATAGGTCTGCTGGAGAAGCTTCTCTGAAGTTCACCTACTAGTGGCCAAGTCTTTCTATAGATTCTGCTTTAATGTACATTTTCACTGCTCTTCTGGGATCCAGCATGTGAAATTCCTTCTCCTTGTCATTTTTTGGGTGGACAGAAGGAAGGTAGAATCAATTCTGATTGCAATGGAAAGGAGACATTACTTTAGGCAAAAACTAGGATCTGTGCGGAGAACTACAGAGTCCTGATGGAAGACCGTATAAGGCTCCTTAGTGGACAAAGCTCCCAACTCGCAGATTCTTCTTGCCAGTAATAGCTACAAGAAAAACTACCTTCATTGTGAGATGCATAGGGATGCCTCCTTGAGAGGTTCGAGGGGCTATGAACAAGGCTTTGAGAATCAAATTACATCTCCAAGGGGGACTGCTGGTTTGATTGGTGGGGTTAAGGTTGCTGCCTGCAGAAATCTTCTAACATGGGATGAGAACCCAGAGACTCCCCTGAATCCACTAACAAGAGCACCCCAAGGCGGAAACCTGAACTCGTAAGGTGGGCTGGTTGTAGCTGTAGCCCTTCTTCAAATCCGGCCCTGGAGAAACTGGAGCAAAATAGGTAAAGATATTGGCTGGTTATGTATTTGTTTGGATTGAAGCCAGAATAAGAATTTTCTCAGATCCTGTAATACTTTTTGAGGAGGATGGGTGCTAAGAATGGACCATCATCTCAATCACTGAGTTGTATATTCAAGCTCTTTCAAGGTTTCTCACTCAATCTCCAGCCGAAAAGGGATAGGTTTCAGTAGACTGGGATGCAGAACAGGACCCTGATGTAGAAGGTCCGTGCTGACCTGAAAGGTTAGAGAAGAGTGGTTGCCTTGAAAGACTTAACCAGAAGTGGGGAATCCATGGCGCCGCGGCCATCATGGCATACTAGATCATCTGCTCGATCCATTTCTACTTTGTGTAGAACCTGGATAGAAGCGAATGGGGGAGGCATACAGAGACCAAACTGACCCCAGTCTAGGGAAAGTGTTCTAAGCCACTGCGAGGTCGCCCTGACCAGGGAGCAGTATTGCCTGACCTTGCACTGTTCCAGCAGGCAAAGAGGTCTACCTGTGGATTGCCCCAAAGCTCGGTTAGTGTCTCAAAGGCACTGTCCTTCAGCTTCCATTTCCCCAGTAAGACATCTTTGTGGCTGAGTCTGCCGTGACGCTTTCTTGACCTGGAATGTACACCGCCTTTGCTTGGCAGGTGGAGCTCAGCCCATTGAAATAGCAGAAGAGGTTCCCTGAGAATCTGTGAGCTCTTGTGCCACCCTGATGACTGATGTATGCCACTGTTGTTCGACTGTCTGTTAGAACCAGCACATCCTGGTTGAGGACCTGCTGTTTGAAGTGCCGGAGTGCTAGGCGCACTGCCTCATTTCGAGTATGTTGATGCTGCACCTTGTTTCCAGCAGAGACCATTTGCCCTGAGCTGACCTCTGGCCCAGGTGTGTCCCCCAGCCCCTGAGGCTGGCATCAGTCATGATTCAGATTCATGCTGGATGGCCCAAGGCACGACCCCTCACAATACTGGTTCTCTGAGTCCCCAATGGAGTGTAGACCTAATCTGGCGAGAAACTGGAATTTGTTTGTTCTGGCTATGTCTGACTGGGACCACTGTCTGAGTAGGTGAGCTTGAAGGGACGCATGGGAATCAATGCCCAGGGGACTGAGTCTGCCAGAGATACCATAGTCCCAATGAGCTGCATGAAGCTGTGAGTCGGCAGGTTGTGAGCGCTGAGAAATGTCTTGATGAGCTCCTGCAGATCCCTGAATTTCGTTTCTGTGGGAAATACCTTGTTCACCTACGTCTTGAAGTCTGCCCCCAGATGATCTAAGGTCTGTGTCGGGGTTAAAGAGCTTTCTTGGGTTGATGACAAACCTGTGCCGAGAGGCACCGAACAACCTCTGTCACAGCTTGTACTGCTTGATGGAGCTGAGGGGCCTTGATTAGGATATCGTCCAGGTAAGGGAACAGTTGTGTTCCTTGGTTATGGAGGTGGCAATGACCCTTACCAATACTTTTTGCCAGAGCTGCCAGAGATACCATAGTCCCAATGAGCTGCATGAAGCTGTGAGTCGGCAGGTTGTGAGCGCTGTGAAACGGAGCATTGACCAAATGGCTTTTCGATTTTGATTTTGAAAATGTCTTTGGGGCTGAAGAAAGCCGAATGGAAGCATTTTGAATTGGAAATAGTGCTCCACCACTTTGAACCAGAGATAGTGGCGATGCGACTCTTGAATTAGAATATGCAAATAAGCATCTTGCAAGTCGATTGAGGCCAGAAAATCCCTAGTTGTAATTCCCTGATGATTGAGGACAGAGTTTCCATTCTGAAAGGTCTGCTGCATACAAAACAATTTAAGAATTTGAGGTCTAGGACCGGATTGAATCCGCCTGTGCGTTTGGGGACCACGAAGAAGAGAATAAACACGGTTGATCTGCATGGGGGAACTGTTCAGTAGCCCTGTCTAAATGAGATCTGTGATGGCCTGAAACACCACCTGTCTTTTGGTGGGGTTGCCCGAAATAAGGGAGGGTACCACATTGGGGGTTGATTTGAATTCTATTAGGTAACCTATGCTGGCGATATCCAAGACCCATCTGCTTCTGCCATGGTTTGGGCCCATTCCTCAAGAAAGACTGAAAGTCTGCCACCTACCCGAGGATGAGCCCAGATGGCTTAATTGTGACTTTTATTGGAGTTCCCGGAGTCTCTGGCACCACCTCCCAACCGGAGCCTCCTCTGAAGTTACGCTGGTTACGAGAGAACTATAGTTCTTTGCTGGAGAACCTTTCTGTTGACCCCTGTTGTAACCTTGGTCAAAAAATTGTGTCTGGGGCCCAAGAACCAAGATTTGCCCCGTTTCTCGATTGAGGCATGTGTACCTTAGCCGTCTCCCGATTCCTTTACCACCTCCTTAAGGCGGTGCCAAAAGAGACTGCCTTCGTATGGAGCGCGTTGACCAAATGGCTTTTGAGGAGGTGTCAGCTTGCCAGGCCCTAAGCCAGAGGTTGTGCCGAGCAGATTTGATAATAAATACATAGTCCTAGCGGCACACCAAACTGTCTCTCAGGGACATCTGCCGGTATGCAGATGCCAAACCCATGAGCTGAAGAAGGGTAGCTTGGTTCTTTTCTGGATCTTCAGCAAATTAGAAGGCTAAATCCGAGGCCCAGGTCAGTGCGGCCTGGCAGAGAAAAGATTGGCGGTTACTGCCTTGAGAGAGGTTGCTGAAGCTTGAAGACCTTCTGCAGTGAGGCGTCCACTTTTCTATCCACTGGGTCTCTAACAGACACACCCCTTCTGCTGGAATGACCATCTTTTGGTGAGATTTGAAATCAACGGGTCAATTCTAGGCCGTCAAGCCACTTTTCTGATTGCTTTTGTTGAATTTTAGAGGAATAGGGAAGGCTGTTGCGGTTTGGCAGTAGAGCCAGGCTAAAAGCTTGCTTTGGTTGTGTTAGCCATGAGAAGAACCAAGGTGGATTTCGGCAATAACCTTTTTGATAAAAGAGTCCAGGTCCTCCAAATCAAAGTTCCTGGAAGGTGAGTCATCCGAATCAAGGAGGAGTCACCAGCTCCCCTTCTTCAGGAGAATAATAGCTGGAATCTGAAGAACCCGGTGAGCGTGGTCTGCGATACTTCTTCTTGTGAATGCCCTGGGATCTACTTCAAGAGCGAGATCTTCTGAGGATCTGTCCCTGTACCTGGATTTTTTCTTTTTGCCGTAGTAATGAGAGGAATGATTGCCCCTCATCAGATGAAGACGACGGGTTCGCTCGCTTTCCTTTTTATGTGGCTGGTGTCTGGGGACCCTGGAGGTTGCCAGTCAGCTGAGGGATCCAGGCAAAGGCCCTGTTTAATTTATGAGATGACAGTCATAGCACTCCTGCACATAAAAAGTGCTAAGACAGAATTTAGAGTACAAAAGCTTTAATCTCACCATCGAGGTAACAGGACAAAAGCGCAGTACGATGCAGCTTCTAACGTTTCACAGTATCAATTGCTTTCAAGAAGATAGTGCCATCTAGAGTTATTCTGCTTATATAGTCCAAAAGGGCTGACATCACACATGCACATCTTAAAGTGCTAATTTTAAACCTAAATAAAGTGCAGATCACTAAACAACACACAACAGGATTACAAAGCTCAAATCTTCACATATCTATCATTTTATTCTAATTTATTTAATCTAGATCAATTCTATCCTACCTTAAATACACCCCATTTTTTCTGTAGGTCACAATATGTGTGTGTGCAACTACACTTGAAAATGACTACTTCCTTACAATCTTGTGCAGGAATATATACTACAAAGGGCATAACTCAAAGATTTTCAATAGGATACTACAGAGATCGAGAATGAGAGCATGACAGCTTATAAATGCAAAAAGTTTTGCTAAATCAGTGAAAATCTTTTTTATTTTATTTATTTATTTATTGAAATGTTTCACCAGGAGGCACACTGAACAACAAGTTGCTCATCTCACAGTGCAACCTTTTCTTTCAGTCACTAGAGAATACATTGTCAGAAGGAATGGGAGGGAAGGTATTCCTGTATATTAATAAGGAACCTTAATATATATATATATATAGGAACTTTTTAATCAATCAAGGAACTCACAAACACTAACAAAACACAGCTAAAATATAAGGGCTAAGGGAAAGAAACCGGGGGTGCCATGACTGCTGTCTCATGATCCAATTTTTTTGTCACAGAGCACCCTGCCTAGTTGCAGCTCTGTCCTCACATGCCCTATTTAATTTGTCGATGAGGTCTGAGCGCGAGGTGTCCCAGACTGCTGGGACTCCTTAGTGTCTGTTTGTTAGCTTTCTGATTGAGCTGGGAATTAGAGGCCTCCCTCAGGTCCTCCTCATTCACAAGCCGCTTTTTCATATTTCAAACAAAGTGAGCCAGCCAAGGTAACTAGCAAGGGGATTTGTATTGTTGGCATTTTCTGCCCCTGGAGGGTTTGTCTGAGGCAGTGTTCCCATTTACCCTCATCTGCACGTGATTCAGGTACAAATTATGAAATTCAAGTACATTTTTGTGAAGAGGGCACACTGTACCCCATAATTCTGTTAGAAGTATATGTACACCCACAAAAATGTTGTACAAATGGTAGAATAAACCCTTATAATTTAAATTTGTATCCCTGAAAATTTTTGGAGAGGGTAGTGCACCTCAGATCTGGCAGCCTTAATGGGAACACTGGTCCGAGGTCATGCTGGAAAATACTGCTGTCCCTTTAAGAGCACCGATTAAAGAAAGGTAGCTGCTTTAATGCTGCTTCTGTCCCTTTAAGAGGATGGAGTTGTTTCAGACTCCTTAAATGCACTGCTGAAGAAATGTAGCTGCTTTAATGCTGCTGCTGTCCCTTTAAAATGATGGAGTTGCTTCAGACTCCTTACATGCCCCACCAACGGTAGTTCACACTGGGCCCTCCGTCGATGAGCGTTATGTACTGGATGCTCGTCAATGGCTGTGGAGAGATCAGTGTGTAGACTGCTTGCTCTGCTGATGAGCTGTGCTGCTTCAAACGCCTGTCAATGCAGACAAAGAGCTTTCCTGGTAGCGCCAGGAAGCTCCATCGACGAGCTGATAAGTTTTAGCGCTCATCGACATGCTGTGTTCCCCGCGTTCTCCATCGACAAACTGGTCCAGATTAAGGGGCTGTCGATAGCTGTCTATTAGCTGAAGCACTCCCACTGCTCCTTCACTGATGAACTGGAGATTAGAGCTCGTCGACAGTCCGGGTTGCTCCAGAGAAGAGTGCTTGTCGACTTTGTAGCGTCATAGTGCTTTCCGGTAGCAGAAAGTCATTAAGGAATCTCATCGCCCAAAACCCCAAAAGTGTGGGGAAAAGGCACGGAGCCATGGAGCCAGTCTGTCCAGCATGCAAGGCTGAGACTGCATCCTGTCCATAGAGAGAGCTGTTCTGCTTCTCCTAGGATATCCCCTCAATTAAAAATCAAGGTTGATTTACAGTTTGAAGTCTTCTGCTCAGTCGCTGCAGTGACCGAGCTAAGTTGCAGCGTACCTGCCACTAGGGAGGCAGGAAGTAAACTGAAGATGACAGGAAAGTTTGACTTCCTGCCTGTGTGTGCATCAGGAGATACAGCCCATTATGTTTAAGCCCGGAGACCAGTTTAGAGAGAGAAAAAGATTGATTTATAGTCGTTGGAAAGCTTCAGCAAAGCAGATTGATACAGCCCCACAGACCCTCACTGTACAGACTTGGTGTTTGCTAAACTGCTGCTCAAGGTCTCCAGAATCCTGCTTTAGAAAAGGGATTTTATTTTAATATAGTGTCTATCACAAAAATGGTCTCTCAAAGCACGGCACAATCCAGCAGTGGTGGGGGTGGGGGATGTTCCTGCCATTTCAAGCGCATGGGATTCAAACAGCACTGTGATAGAGAGTAAGGAGAAATCACTTGCTCAGGGTCATACAATAAGAAATCAGCAGTAGTAAGATTCAAACCCTGGTCTCTGTGTTCACAGCTCTATGTATGCTCTTACCACTAGCTCAGGTGCCTCCTTGCTTCTGCTGAATGAGGATCCCTACAATCAATGGTACTATATATTTCCCCGGACATCCTTGTAAATAAGATACTATCCTAGGAAGTTAAACTCAAATTAATTAGGAAATGTGTAAGTCAGAATAATAACTGTAATTATTATTCCTTTCTGCAGTCTAGCTACAAACTCTGTCATCACAGGGTTATAGCAGTCCCTGCAGAATAAGCCTGTGGCTCACTGAGAAGTCAGAAGAGGGGGTTCTGTGGGTGGCAGCATCTCCATCACCCATATGGTTCTTCTGCTGTTGCTCCAGATCTCTGGATGCATCATGTTGTCACTGTTTTCAATTATACGCGCAAGCTTCAAACTACTGCAACGCTCTGGCAAACATTAAAATCTAAAGTTCAAAACTTGCTTTGTTTTACTTTTGTTTTATAAATTTTCTATCCTTTTTCTGTTAGTTTGCCATTTGCAAATCAATCAGACTAACAACAGTACCGGGGACTTGAATGGTGAACAGCAACCACTCAACAGTGACCTGGTAGTAAATTGAGCCTTGATCAGCAGCTGCTCTTAGTACTGGTCTGGTAAACTTTACTAAACATGAGAAAAGTCTCCTTCTGACCACTGAAGAAATATAAAATAAAAACAACATAAGAAGAGGGAAGAGCCTATCTCCTCATTGAGAGAAATCTCTCTGTTTCTGCATCCAACTGAGAACTTTTGTTTAGAGAGAGCCCAAGCTTGGAGTAGATTGAGCAGAGGCCACAGCACGGTGGACCACAGCCTCCCCTGAATTCACCCTAATGGCCACTGCACAAACTTCCTAACACACCAGCTCAGATATCAACAGCAACCCATCTGATGTCGATGGGGGTCAGGCTAGAACATGAAAGCCTTTAAAATCTTAAAGGAAAGTCCCTCAACCCATTTTCTGTACACCTGTGTAGTCTGAAGGCAAACTCCCTAAGATGCCAGCTCAGGTATCAGCAACCCATCTGATGTCGAAGGAGGTCAGGCGAGGACATGAAGACTTTAAAATCTAAAGGAAAGTCCCCTCAACCTATTTTCTATATATCAGTGTAGTTTAAAGGCATGAACAAAGGATTCCACGCTTGCATCCCCTTAATTTCATCCTAATTTAAATATAAATGAGGTTTTCACTCTGTTTTGCCCTGGTATGAAAACCTGTTTGTCTCCATTGCACAGGTCATGACCCACTCATGCAAGGCATCATGGGAGGTCATAGGATCATAGGAAGGTTACAAGTCAAGCGGCCATTAAACCATATGAGACTTGCCACATGTCAGTGGAGATACTCTCTTGTTCTTTCTCCCATAAAGTTATCTAAATGGTTTTAAATGCTTTGCATACTGGGTGCCTCCATGACAGTGGAGGCAGTGTGTTCCATGTACCAACCACCCATTGACTAATCCATTGTCCCCACCTAGTTATCCTATAATGTTCTCCTTTTATTTGTTTATTATGTGACCTTGTTCCTCTTTCATTACCAAGTCTCTGTTGTAACCCAGCGGATTCCCACAGTACCCTATCCTTGTATGCCCTGTATACAAAACAAAGGTTGTTAATGCAAGGGTGTGAACAGGCATACTCACTGTACACATTTGTGTACAGTTTTGTTGAGTGCCTGTCACAAACCATAAGCCACTCTGTTAATATTATCATTCTAAGCTGTAGCATTTGGGTTAGTGTAGGCCACTGAGGTGTGTTCAATACATGTATAACCTCTTTAGAGAGTAGAGGAATCATCAGACAACAATCTGACTTGTTTGGAAGGGGTGCCATTTGGAAAGGATGTGTACACTTTTTAATGGGGGAGGGTGTAACTATTGGAGACTGTGTACAAATGGAATTTCTGGCTACACTCCTGTTAATGCATACTTGCACAGCCAGCTCAAGTTATACTGTCATTCAGTTCTGTTATATGTCTTGAAGCCCTTGTATTCTCTAAAAGCATTTTTTCTAACTCAGATACACTTTCAACTGTAGAAAACAGCAGGGCACTTACTATACCTTAAAGGAAAAAAACTAACTCCGCCCTCCACGAAAGGCTCACCCCGATCCAGCTTTTATTTAGAAAAGCACGTTTTTCTCATGCTGCTACTTTATTTTATTTTGAAAAGTCCGGGCAAAGAATATGGCGGACGCTGAGGCCTGTTTACTGTAAAGGTGCAGTGGCCGCACCGTGCACTTCAATACTTTTGTATTGTATTTTGTAAAAAGTTTAATTTTTAGAGGCATGGTTTATGTAAGGAAAGGATGTATTCTGGCTCCGTGGAGCCGAGCTGCTAATCCTTTCACTTCCTTCTCTGTGCGCCACCCCAGCGCCAGCACCTATTATGATGCATCAGATGGAGAGTGTAGAGCGTTCATAGATCACTACAGGTGCTGACTTTTACATGTTTTTAAATAGTTCAGGGTTCCGTTTGGATAAATCAAGGCCAGTGCTCAACTAACAAGCGCCCTGTGTTGAGCAGTGGCCTTGATTTATCCAGATCAGAACCCTGAACTATATAAAAAAAAAAAAAAAACACCAAAAGTCAGTCTCCATAGTGATCTATGGAGTGTGTCCCCATGCTATCATAATAGGTGCTGGCGTGGGGGTGGCGCCCAAACAAAGAAGTGGAAGGATCAGGCTCGGCTCACGGAGCCAAAATATGACTCTTCCTTACATAAACAATGCCTCTAGAAATTAAACTTTTCTATGGATGAACTCTGGCCGAGGTACGCTTCATGTAGCCTCACCTTGGGTATGCCGGGAAGGTGCTCTTTAAAGAACAAAGACAAGAGTGAAGAAACTGCCTCAGACTGGTATTTTGAAACCACCACTATGATTTTATTAGCGTTCCACATGAACAGAAATGGTGGCACCTATGCATGAATGCCAATTGTAACTTTGAATTTTGCACTAACAGTTTGACCGCTGGTTATCTATACTGTATCTAAACTAACAGATAAAATAACTATTCATCTCTAGATTGTTGTCTTCTAATACACTCAAAAGCCTATCAGAGTAGTCCATTTTATCTCTTCTAATTTCCCACAAGACATTAAGAGGACGGACCACTACAGACACTTGCAGCATCCCACTAGTCACTTTGCCTACTCCAGAGTGGGTGCCATTTATCACCACCTTTGACCAGCCAACTTTCCACCCATTTTACCACTTTAGGCTCTACCCTTAGGCTCCTCAGCTTGCTTATCAGCCTCCTATGTGGAACAGTGTAGAAGGTCTTGCTGAAATCCAGGTGGGCCATGTCCACCGCCCTCCCTGATCCACCTCCTTAGTCACCCAATCAAAGAACTCCAATCAGGTTTGTCTGAGAAGACCTCACCCTGTGAAACTATGTTGCCTTGGATCCTGCAGTCCATTGGCAACAAGGTATCCCAATCCTTTCCTTCAGTAGTGATTCCATTACCTTGCCCAGCACCGATATCAGGCTGACAGGCCTGCTCCCTACTCCCACTTTCGTGTGGTGGGACTACATCCACCCCTCCAGTCCTGCAGCACCTCTCCTGTTTCCAATGACAGACTGAAATAGGTCACTGAGGTGCAGCCAGCACCTCTTTCAGTTCCCTCAGTATCCTCGGGTGCACCCATCCTGCCCCATTGCCTTGTTTACCTTTAACGTTGATAGTTCCTTAAGCATTCTGTAAAAGGACTTGTATCCACCAACCCAACATACCCCTGTCCTCAGTCTCTGGTCCACTTCCATCCTTCTCCTCCTTGAATACTGAGCAGAGTATTTGTTCAAAATATCTGCTTTTTGGCGGTACTCTTCAAGGTAACCCCTCCTTCCTCTTTCAGCCTTACTATCCCTCCTTTTTGTCTTTCTCTTTTCCTTATGCATCTACAAAATGTTTTATCCCCCTTTGACACTGATCTGGCAATTACTTCCTCTGTTTTGCTTTTAGCGCCCATACTATCTTCCCTGCCTCCCTTTGTTTCTCCCAGTAAGTCTCCTTGTCTCCCTTCTGTGTTTCTTTGTACCTTCTAAACCAGTACTTTTTTTTTCCATATCAGTGTTTATACTCCTGGCAGGCGGACAGCTTGTGTCAGCCAACTGTACTGGACATCCATGGTCCCGTCAGAGCCACCCCACTGCCCGGCAGGACCACGAGCCAGCCTGGGGCGTCATCTAGTCACTACCTCACTTTTTCCGCTTTTCTCCTTGCTTCCCTGGATCCCAAATCAAGGTCAGGCACACACATGGAGGCACGTGCATGCCTTAGCTCAGCCGACTCTGCTCCTCCCACCCCTGGCCTAGCGCCCAACTCCCTCACAGCCTGCACCACCATCATGCCTCCCACATGGTGGTGGTCTTGAGCTGAGAGGCAGACCTCCGCTCCAGGAGGGAGGCTGCTCTGGCAGCCACTCCTCCTGCCCCCGTACCAATCCCGCGCATCCTGCAAGGGCTGCTCCCAAACATGAGTCGGGCGTGGCAGAGGTGGCTACCAGCGCCACCAGGATAGTTCTCTAAACCAGTACTTTTAACTGTCTGCATAACCAAACTTAAAACTAAAAACTGAAATTGTGCATTTTGTTTATATCCTGAATCGATGTTTTGATGGTACTAGACTACTCCTGCTTATGACAGTATATTTGACAAGTTTTAATTTTGAAAAAAGACTGCAATATTCATTTATTTTGTCTTTCTCTCTGCATCATACACATTTATAAAGTGAAACAAATAAATCTGTTCCCTTTCTTACAATGCATGCCATCATGAAATAGTACCTGTCTGCATCTGCTCAAATAACTGCAATGTTATGTACATTACATGCTTGTCAATAAAATCTGTTTTTGAAACTACCATCTCTGTGTGATTTATAGGTTACAAACATCACATAAACTTTAATATAACACTGCAATAAGTGTAATGAATCTACAGTCAGTGGACTTGTCCTGGAGTTTGACTAGCTAGGTGACCCAGCAGCTTGCCCTCAAAAGCCCAGCCAGTAATTGTGGGAACAGTGGGTGGGACTCACTGTCAGGAAGGTCAAAAACTGTGCTGGCATGGCTCAAAGCAGTCCTGAGTGCAGGCGACAGGGAGAGAGAGGGGATGGTTACATAACAAGCGTGCAAGCACAAGTGCCTGAGAGGCAAGAGCCTGGCAACATCAGAGTGAGCATTTGGAGACAGCAGCAGTGCTGCTAGTCTACACTTCCCTTCCCTTCCCCCATCCTGCATCACCCCAAACCATCCTAGCTCCTCTCTGGACCCCTGGGCCCACTGTTTGTCACCCACCCTGTTCCGCTGCACACAATTTCCTCCTGCTCCCCGTCCTGCCTGTCCCAGGGTATGTCATCCTTTCCCAATCCCACTACTTCCCAATCCCTCCCTCTCCTGTCGCCAGTTCCACTATTTCACCTCTTTTCCTGCCATTGTGTCTCCATCCTACCAGCTTCACTCCTTCCTCCCTCTTCAGATTGGCAGTAACACTGTGTGTCATCCCTTCCCTTCCCGCTGCTTCCCAATCACCCCGATCCCACTTCAGTCCACAGTTTCATTAGGTCATTCCTTCCACCTTTCATGCTGCTTTCCAGTTTTACCATTTTCCACTCCTTCTGATTATTAATAAGACATAGGTCATCCCTCCACAATCCTGCTGTGTCCCAACTGGAAGTCGCATAATAGTTATGTATCGACAGCTTAGGCACTATTTTGGCATTTAATATTTATTTCTGTTATGTCAGAAGTCTTGCATTCCCAGTGTCGTAACACAGTGGGGAGGGGTGTAAATCCTTCATTATGCCAAACTCCTAGTGATGTGCTGGAGGGGCTCTCACACGCTCCAGGAGGTGGTTGTTAGATTTTGTCCCCATTAAAATGAATGGGAAAGGAGGATCGAGATCCAGTTGTTAAATTCTGAGAGCCTGTTGTTGAAACTTTGCCATCATTGACAACTCCTGTACTGAGTGATCTGTATCTCACTTCTTCTAATATGAATACATGAACCAGGCTGCACAAACAGGACTTTTCCATTGCTTCCAGAATTTGGTTCATACCACCAAATCTAGGGTCCCAGATCCGGGGCAAAGCTATGAAACCCTGAAACCCTCAGATGGTAATCTGGATTCACTACTGGAGGAGGGAGTAAGGAAATAATGAAGGAAAATTGATTAAGCAGTACAGTAAGTGCTACAATCAGTTTTTAAAACTGGCATTAACATTTTAAATGTCTTACTTTATTATTCTTTTTGAATACTTTTGACTTTGTTTCTCAGCAGTTCCAGTAATAATTTTAATAAAGGCTCAAACTAAACCATTAAGCAGTGCCATTCAACAGGAAATATTTTAGAAATCAAATCACTTTAAAAAGCACAACTGTTTATTTCTGTTATGACAGCTCAAAGTAGGGAAGTACAGGGTTTAAACAAAATAATTACAAGAAACATGTCCTTTTAATCGTCAGCATTGCCGTTTCTTGAGGAGGCATGTAAATCTGGCAGCCAGCCTGACCTGTGCAAATAAAGTAATTGTCATCATGTTGTTAACAGGCGGAATATTTCAGTGTTTGTTTTCTACTACAGTCAGTATGTATGTACTAAAGCATGTGTCTCACATCTTTCAAAACTGGAGCTCCATGACAGTTTAAAGTTCAGAGATCAGAAATAAAAATATTATAGAATATATATGCTCAGAAACAAACCACTTCCTGAATTTGTCCGATAACCTCTCAGAAGCAATATAATACACTGCAAGCCAAACACAACAAGTATGGTTTGTTATGTAGCTGCAGTAAGTGGTACAGGCTGTCCTTAGCCCCCACTGCTACTTACAATACAGCATGCCAGTGGGGTGGGGGGTGATGTGCGTGCATGTGGAATTAAGCTAAGGTCATTTCTCAAAAGAAATGCCTCTGCTAACTGGCATGCCAGTGACATACATACATTTATTCATGCGATGAGCCTGAGGCCAGAACTCGGACATACCGTTTTTGTCTTTTTCTGCCCCAATTTCATTCAGCTCCTGCAATAAGCTGCTCATCATATGCTGCTTGCTTGGTACACATCTGTCATCCTCACAGCTCCGTACAGACTGCCATGCAGATACTAACCCCATTGGAAAGCCCCTTAACAGCAAACCCTGTACTGACTCCAATTCAGCATTGCAGGAAGAAGACTGGGAATGGAGGAATTACTAGGAGGGTGTCATTGGGTCAGGAATGGTGTCAAGTGCCAATCTGGATTTCTTTCTGCTGGAAGTCTGTCACTCCCTCCTTGCCAAACTGTCAGCGGCTCCCATGAGCAACATCCAGGAGGGCAGGACGTGGCATGGTCACTCAAAACATCTCATGCCACCCCTCATCTACAATTGGAGTCAAAGATAAACCAGTAGCCATGGAACCCTGCCCCTGCAGTCTAGAAGCGATGACTCCATATGACTCCCTAGACACCACAAGACTAGTGTAGGCGGACTAGTTTGCACCCAAGTCACCCACATGAGCACGAAGAGCTCAACCTGTGCCCTACCGATCTGGCCTGCCTTGTATTTTTACAAAGCGCAGGCTTTTCTCCTTAATGACTCCATTTTGACTGTTTAACACACACCCCACCAAGTGGGATAGTTTTCTCTCAAACTACTGTCTGGCAGCCTGAGGGGTCCAATAATAATGGTTCAATGGGCATACGCCACTTGATGCAAGTTATGCTCAGTGCAACACTGCTGATAGTCTGAAGGTAGTTGAATGAATGTGCTGTTTGCCTGTTATACATGAATACTTTTGGCGTTCGCACTCTCTGTCCCATAGGGGTCTACCACCCTGTCGGGATCGATCACCCTGTTGGGATATCATGAAGGCAAAGAAACCTCTTGAGTGGGGTTCCATCACTAAAGTTCTGCAGGAACATAATTCCTTTAAGTCAAAAGCACCTTAGGAAGGAGTCCAAAGAGAGGCATGCCGCTGGAGGAGTGGAGGTCAGCAGGGCAAAGAAACAACTTGGTAAAGAGTTATGCTTGTGCAACATTGTAGATAGTCTGAAGGTAGTTGAATGGCTGTGTTGTTTGACTGTTATATATGGATACTTTGGCTGTTCATACTCTCTGTCCCATGGGAGATTAACACCCTACTGGGGAATTGTGAAGGCAAAGGAACCCTCTTGAGGAGGGTTCTCACCCTAGAAGCTAAAAGGTACCTCAGAGGGAACCCAAAAGTACTGCACAGCAGGTGGCGAACAAAGAGACTGGGAAGAGTACAGACTGTCAACTGATAACAGACAAAGACTGACTGACAGCAACCGGTAGCTGACAACAGACGGAGGCAGGACTTCCGTAATGAGAGGGAATGGCAGAACTGAAGGATAAGAGAGTCGTCATCCAACCCCAACTCAGCAGAAACCTACTTGGTTAAAAGCTATACTTAATACATATACTGTACCATTGTGGCCTTTAGCACTAGGAGAGGAAAAGAAACCTGTGTAGGAAATCTCTGGAGATCCATGGCCTCAGCAGCCATCTCTTAGCACGGGAACTTATAGCTGTGATGGCTCAGAATGCTAATTTGGAGTTCAAAATTCAGGGAAGGGTTTGGAGGGATGAACTCTCTTCTGTCCCTTTAACGGGATAATGCTGTGGGATGCCACAAGTCAATCTCTGCAGCTAAAGGAGGTTCCCTCGAAGGAGGCCCATCCATCAAAGCATGGAATGTAGTAATAATACTAACAGGGTGGATTATTGGGATATAACAGACTGCCTGGAGCGTAATAAGGCCCGATGTCGCAGGCAGAGGGCCTTATAGCCCCTGGAAGGTCCGTATATCCATAATGCCCACCTGGATGGTACTGTTACACTTAGATAATGGGCTGTATGTTTATTTATTTATTTATTTATTAATATAGCCGGTAAAATATATTATAGTGGCAGTGGTACCACTATAGTTAGGGTTGAGGGCCATTCATATTAAACCCAAAATTTTGCACCTTAATAACTTTGCAACGCTCAACGGATCTGCCTGAAATTTGGAATACCGATCAAGACCCATCGCCTTGGGATCTGCCAAGTTTCGTACCGATCGCCTATCTGACTCTTGGAATTACTAAGCATTATCTGCAGCGCTTATGCTTTTCTGGAATTTTACGGTTATACTACAGGTCGCATTAGTTTGCATTTAATCGGTCCAAATCTTCAGGAAAATGCAGTCGGGTCCTCGTGTGCCTTTTGAAGATTTCGAAAATATTAAACGGTTCAAAAGTTATTCAAAAACAAGTTCCCATTATAAGTCAATGGGGAAAGTTAACAAAAGTTCGACAGTATCGCAAATGCAGTTTTACTTTGCCAAATGGCCCTTTTATTGTCGCCAAATCCGCCATTTTGTTTTCAGTTAGCGATCAGAAAAATGCTTGGCATTTAAAATTGGGACCCTCTAGTAACCTAATTCTTTTTGTATTCACCTAGTCGGACCCTGAGGATGCTAGCCATGTCTTTATTTTGGGTAAAACACCCCAGAAATATGTTTTCAAATTTCTGAAAAGTACTTTCAGAAAGTACTGTTGCACTTGCAACAGTGTCAGATGAATTCTGCAGCTTTGAAACTTAATTCAGTACTTTTCTAGGCTGTGGGAAAATGACAGCAATTCTTTGGCACACTGCTGCAAAAGAACGGTTTGAGTGTTTTTGGCCTGAAATTTGAGAGCATGGCAGACATCTCACAGATGTGCCGCTCAGTGTTTCGTTGAAAAAAATATTACATGATGGCAAAGTTACGGCACTCCAAAGCTGACGCTTTTCCAATAGGATACATTACGGCATCCGACGCATTACAGGAATTCTTTGCCCTGCTGCAAAATAACGGGTTTGGTCTTTTGGGCTGAAATTTGAGGAACACAGGCAACATCCTACAGATGTGCCTTTTGTGGTTTGGTGAAAAAATATTATAGGGGCCAAAGTTATGGCACTCCGAGCTTCTTTTTTCCCATAGGATAACATTACTGCATTCACAGCGCCTTTCAGGGCCCGTATCTCGAACAGTGCGAGATCTACGGACTTTTAAGTCGGAAAAATTCTTAGCCCCTATAAGAGACTAAGTATAAAAGTAGCCAGGAAAGTCATAAATCATATGACTTTTACATTTTTTTCACGTCATCGGTTCCTGAGATACAAGCAATTTCATATTCCAACTCCTCATTTTCTGCTCCGAGAACCATTATTACGCATAGATTCTTTGTACTCACTGTCTTTCTTTATGCAGCTTTTGGGAAAACCAGCCCAATAAACACATTACTGTTACCATTACCGTTTTGCTTGCGGTTCCGTTCCCGTTTCCTTAACCCGTTCACGTCGCCACCATGTGCATTACCCTTTGCGTTTTCATTTGCGCTTGCTTTGAGTTGTTTTAACATTTCTGTCTACACTACTCTTTCTCTTTCTGTTTCGCTGCGTCACCATCGCATTACTATTTGGTTTGCAGGCACAATGTTACTATGTGACAAGACCGCTCCATCACCGCATTACATTTACTATTTCTGTTATCATTCTCAAAAGAAGGAAATTAGAGGCAAAAACTCTGTTTAGTGCATTAGTTAGGTTGTTCCACACCGACAAAGCGAAATTCGGTGTTAGGGTTGAAAGACCCCCTGGCCCTCCTGCCCACACCCCAACTGGCATCGAGTGCGACTAGGGTTGTCGGTCCCTAACTCTCACCCCATTCTCCTACACCTCTGCTTCTTTACACATGTGATGGGGGTGAGTTATGGCCCAACAACTAATGCGCCTCGATGTCGGGTTGGGGTGTGGGCGGGGGTAAGGGGACAACCCTAACACCGAATTTCTCATTGCCGTGGAACAACCCTAACTAATGCATTAAACAGGGTTTTTGGCCTCTAATATTTAATAAAAATACATAAAAATACATGCAAGTTTTGTACTAAAGTAGTGCCTGTAGTATTGAGTCACCACTGGAGGCTGCAGCTGTTATAAAATAGGTTGTTTACATGAGGTTGTGCTGCATGTTCCCTTACACACACACACACACACACACACCCACCCCCAATAGGGAATAGTTTGTTTTACTTTCTTTAATCAGCATCTGTTAGAACACAGGAAAGGATAACGTGCTAAGAGGTACATTTTCAAGGGCTTTGAAAAGAGCCGTGATTGGAGAGTACGTATCTCAAAGCGCACTGTCACTTGATACGGGCATGAATGGAAGTAGTGTTTTGTAAAGTTTAAAAAGAATGTTTTGTGTATTATTGGGTTTTTGCAGGAAAGTGTGGCCGAACTGAGGAAGAGCAGTACACATGTGAGTGTATCGCTCTCTGAGGCATCGTCAGTTGTTGCTTAGTGTCATTTTCTGTTCCATTTTTTTTTTTATGAATGAAGGAGGAAGAAGGCGTATTTTGGTGATGGGTTGCTGTTTTAGGAGGAAAATGTCCATTTGTTGTTTCTTTGCTGGTTTGTGTGCTGAGGTCAATCTCGTAAGCGAGCGGGGAGACATATGTGGCTGGTTAGCTTTACTTTGGTTTCAAAATTTAGGGTTGCCCCAGGATTTACTAGGTAATGGGGCATCCCAAAGTGGCACTCATTATTTGAAGTGGGCCGTTCTAACAAATAACGGCCCAGGTGGCAGGCTGTTTCAGCCAATCAGGATGCAAGTTTCAGTTTAGGCATTATCTAAGAGGAGAGTAGCGACTGTTGAAAGGCTGTCACCCAGCCTCGAGATAGTGAGGAGGCCTATTTTTGAATGGAAACAAAAGGAAGGAGGTATGGAGTAAGACTAGGTGCATCTTAGGCAGATGCAAAACAGCTTTCAGAGGTGCTGCCAACTTGGTATGCACAGCTGAAGAAACCCTAATGAGGTTCTAGCAGCTGAAGTCTTAAATACTACACCTTGAGGTCTGCCAACCCGAAGGTCTGTGCGGCTAAAGCTTCCCCCAGAGCACTGGACTTTACCACCCAGTGGGAACGCCAAGAAGGTGCCGCAAGAGACCAGCACCCCACAGAGATGAACCCCACCTGAGGTGAGCTGCTCACCTCAAGCTGCAGACTTCAGTGTGAGCAAGAGCTGTCTACTCACAGTGAAAACCTGGAGGGCAAGATTATAACCAAATACTGACTGCTCTGGGGTGCAGCACTGCACCTGCCAACTCCCACATCCCAAAAGGAAGGTTCTGAGAGGGAGGCAGAGAGGAGGTCAGAATACAAGCAAGATTCCATTAGAAGAAACAACTTTACTACAGTGGTAATTTTTCTTCAAACAACATGAAGTCTTGCCGTATTCTGACAAAATGCAGACTACCAAGCAGAGTACCCCTTGGAGGGAGGGATCTATACAACCTACTTAGGAAAAGGATCTATAGCGGTACTGCTGTACCAAACCTAGCATCACTTCTGGCTTGAGTATCCAGACAGTAATGCTTGGTAAATGTGAACAGTTTCTCCAGGTGGCTGCTTTATACACTTCCAAAAGGGGGAATATTCTAGCTGCTGCCACAGAGGCAGCTGTACCCCTGGTTGAGTGAGCCCTCAAGCTTGAGGGAGACTCCTTGCCCAACTGTGTGCAATAGAACTGAATGCAAGAGATGATCCACCTGGCTACTGTTCTCTTGGTGGCAGGTTTACCCTTTCCCACTTCTCCATAAGTGAGAAACAACTGAGAACAATCATTTCTATGGGCCTTAATATGGTCCATATAATAGCATAATGCCCTTTTACATCCAAACTGTGCAGCCTTCTCTCACACCTGAAGAAGAATGATCAGTGAAAAACACCGGTAGGGACACAGACTGGATAAGAGGAAAATCTGAAACCACTTTGGGAGAAATATCCTATTTGTCCTGAGCACCACCTTATCCTTGTGAAAGGCGATAAAGTCAGGCTCTATAGACAGGGCCTGTAACTCACTGATCCTCCTGGCGGAAGTAATGGGCACCAGGAAGACAGTCTTCCAAGTCAAGTACTTTAGCTCAGCTGAAGTCAATTAATGGTTCAAAGGGGCTGCATAAGCTGTGCAATACAGAGATTCAGATTCAAGCTGGATGGAGTTGGTTCCTTTAAAGGAGGGTTAAGAGTTACCAAACCTTTGAAGAATTTACTAAAGACAGGGTGAGATGCAAGGAAGATCCCTTCCTGCAGAAAGAAAAAGCACACTAGCTGCTGAATGAACCTTAAGAGTGGCAGGTCTGAGGCCTAGGCCATTCAAGTGAGACCAAATAGTCCAGAGCTGTGGCTAGACCAGCCAAATCTGGCTGCACATTTCTCTGAGAGCACCAAATGCTTAATCTCCTCCACTCAGAATTTTAAGTCTTTCTGGTGGAAGGCTTCCTAGACACCTTCACAACATCAAGACCCCTTGTGAGAGATGCAGTCCTGCATACTCTAACTTTTCAAGACCAGGCCTTGAGCCTGAGAGAACAGAGATTGGGATAACAAATCCTCCCTGAGAGGAGGTCGGAGGTTGTACCTCCTGGGAGGCAGAGGGAATTGTGACTGCTAGGGACAGTAACAAATAGTACCAAAGTTGCCTGACCTAATCCGGTGCCATCAATATCACTGTACAGGGCTGAGACCTGATTTTTATCAGCACTCTGAATATCAGAGGAAGGGGAAAGGCATACAGGAACCTGTTTGTCCAATCCAACAGTAGAGCATCCTGAGTAACAGAACCCAGGAGTGGAGGTCTGCAGCAGAACAGGGGAGCTGATGATTGTCTGGGGCTGCAAAGATCTATCTTAGGAGTGCCCACCTTCAGAAAATGATGTGAAGAACTTGGTGATTTAGGGACCACTTGTGGTGACACTGAGAAATCCTGCTGAGAGCATCTGCCAGTGCATTGTCCTTCCTGGAGATGCACTGCTACCAGGGAGGTCTGGAAGGTAAGCTAGAGCCCCCTTGCTTAAGAGTACATAGCGGTGGTGTTGTCTGTCCTGACCTGCACCACCTTCCTGTACCAATTCTGAAAATGCCTAAAGGGCTAGAAGCACAGCCCTGCATTTCAGTAGGTTGATGTGAAGGACAGACTCTTGCTGTGACCATGTGCCTTGAGCAGTGAGGCTCCCAAGTGAGCTCCCCAACCCAGAAGGGATGCATCTGTGGTGAGAATCACTGAGGTGACTGGTGAAGGAAGGGAACCCCCTGCCTGAGACTGTCCTCCTCCAACCACCATTGGAGAGCCTAGACAAAAGTTTGAGTTACTGGAATTAACTGGCAAGAAAATCCTTTTCTGAGAACAGAAGGATCTGAGGTGAAACTGAATGTCCCGCATTTGGAACCTGGCTCCCTGGACCACTGCAGTGGAAGCTGCCATGTGGCCTAGAAGCTGAAGAAAGTGCCTGGCGGACAAGACACTTAAGGGTCTGAAAGAGGCTGCCAGATGTGTTAGGGCCCTTACCCTTTGAAGGGGAAGAAAGGCCTTTGCTTAAATAGTATCCAGCTCTGCCCTATGAAGGTGAGAAGCTGGACTGGCTCCAGCACTGACCTGAGAGATTGAGATGAAATCTAAGGAACCCAGAAGCCTCTGGGTAACAGCCAGAGCTGACCTTACTTGATCTGGAGACTGGCCTACAATGAGCCAGTCGTCTAGATAGGGGAACAGAGAGATGCCCTGCCTCCTGAGGAAGGCTACCACTACTGCCAGGCATTTTGTAAAACTCTGGGGCAGAGGTGAGGCAAGGGCATGGCTCTGAACTGATAATGACCAGAGGGCAACTGGAACCAGAGATACTTTCTGTGGGAGCATCTGACTGATATGTGAAAATAGGCATCCTTGAGGTCCAGAGAGGCTAGTCAGTCTCCTGGCCTCAGAGAGGTAAGAATAATTCCACAGCCAGAATTTTGGTTTTGTAAGATGTCTGTTCAGGTATCTTAAGTCTAGGATGGGTCACCACTCCCTGTCTTTTTGGGGAAAGGAAGTACCTTGAGTACAACCCTTTTCCCTTGTGCAACAGAGGAACTTGCTCCACAGCTTTTTGGCGCAACAAAGAAGAAACCTCTGCCTCTAAGGCAGCTGTTTGCAAAGGTGTGCAGGCTTGAAGGACCTTGCTCTGATTCTGTAAATATTTTGAAACTGAGAGCAAGCCCTGGCTCACACTTCCAGGACCATTTGTCTGAGGTAACTATACTTCCAGGCCTGGGAGATGTGAGTAGCCTGCCCCTACTGGAATAGGGAGGCGACCGGTATGACATATCAGGTGTCTGCTTGGCAGGGTTCTAGGCTGGGAGGTGGATGCAGCCCTGCTCATCCCTTCTGCCTCTCCCTCTGAAGAAACCCCTCTGCTGAAAGGTGGCAGAAGCCTGTGCTTGGTAAAAGGCCTCTGAAAAGGCTACCCTGCCAGCCCTAGACTGCTGCTTCTGAGTAACGCAGACCTTTCCTTAGCCACTGCACTCCTATAGGTGGTCCTTTACATCCATCTTCTTGGTATACATCTTTGTCTGCTCCCCAAACAGAGAGTTCTGTACCACAGGAAAATCCATGGCCTTAGCCTGGATATCCTGAGAAAAGCTGGTACATCTGGGCCAAACAAATCTCCTCAAGGAGACAGATGTAGCCATGACTCATGATGCACCATCATTAGAGTCCAGTGCAGCATGAAACAAGAACCTTGGATGCCTCAATCCCATCTGCAGCCACCTGTTCCAGCTCCTTGGCCCAGCTGGGAAGGGAATTCTTTGCTAGATCCAGAATAGTATCCCACCTAGACTTCTGGTACCTAGCCACATAAGCCATATAGGAGGCCTGCCTGAGTCCCAAGGAGGATGTTGGGTACTGCTTCTTAGCCATAGCATTCAGCTTCCTGGAGTCCTTATCTGGGGATGTGAAGCCAAGGGGATATTAGCCTTGTCATAGGCTGCAGCCTGCACTACCCCAACATAGCTGCAATGATCATAAAGGAATTCCGTCCCAGAACCTGACAACATATACCTCCTGTCCATCTTTCTATCTACAGGAGGTATAGAGTAGAGTAACTGAAGAATTTTTGTGTCGGTTTCCCCAAAGATTTATGCAAGGAATAGGCGGTCTCTTTGGCTCTGGGACATCCATCATCTCCACAAAGTCAGGTTCCTCTTCTTTTCAGAGGCTACCACAGTGGGAAACTGAAGGTTTCTGCCACCTTTTTGTAGAACAAAAAGTGGGACGAGGACTCAGAAAGTATGGGAGGAGAAACTGAATTAGGCCTGTCTGGGGAGTGCCAGGCTTCACTGGCTCATCTAGACCTTCAAAATCTTCTTCTTCTCCATCCCAGCCTAATTCATAAAAGGCCTCTGGATCATATTCAGATTGTACCTGAACCGGCAACCCGACCGTCTTGTAGAAATCGTTGGTTCAGTTTGAAACAGATTGCAGCGACTGTACTATTCTTATAAGCTTTGCAATCTCCTCAGCCAGTTGGGATCTGCAGTTAGGATCTGAGCGGACGACTTTCTTCTTCGTTTGCAGAACTGATCCCTCAGAATCTGCTTTCCTTTTGCCTGAGGAGGTATCACCCTGGTTAGAAGGCACTTCCTCGGGTTAGGTCGGAAGCAAACCGGGCTGGCCATCCGGGTCAGCAGATTTTTCACCGCTTTTCCTTCAGCCAGTTCAATCACTTATCCAGCGTGGCTTTAGGAAAATTTGCACAAATCTGGCAGTCTGATTTCAAGTGGTCAAACCCCAGACAATAAACACAGATGAGGTGGGGATCAGCTTTGTAAAGTCTCCCATACTCCGTGCAGTGCTCAAACCCAGTGGGACCAGTTTTCTTCTTGGGTTTCTCAGACATTGTGCTTTTTGTTTCTGCCAAGTTACTCTATGAAGGCGTTCAAGTCGAGTAACACCAAATCTTTCGGTCACCAACTGGATCAAGGGTTGTGGAAAAAGCGGGGAAATATTGTTTTGAGACTGAAAGATACGAAACACACTACTAAGAAAAACTTTACAATTTACCACAGAAAAGTATTCAGTTCTACACTGGACCAACTAATGAAGAACCGAAAGAAATAATTTCTTACCACTATCTACTAACAACACTACCTGCACTGTAGACAGAGATTTGATGACCGAAAAACAATAACGAGTTGGAAAAACTACGCGATTTTACTACCAAACCCGAAGCAGTGAGGAAAAATCTGGAGCATCTTCACAGTTAGGCGGAGCAAAGAATCTGAAGGTTACATTAGAATATACCAGGGACAGAGGTTTGAAAACCAAGCTCGAGCTCAACGTTCTATGCTCTGGCCTAGAGTTAACCCTTTTCTCTCCGAGGCAGTTCAAATCCTGGGGCTAACAGCATTTTTCAGAATACAGCAAGACTTCATGTTGTTTGAAAGACAAAATACTGACGTAGAAAGCTGTTGAAGGCACAAACCAAACAGAAAGCCCAAAGGGAAAGCAGCAGACAAACATGGGGAGAGAAACAGAGCCTCCAGCTGCAGCACAGAAACAGTGCTTCGAATGAGGCTGGAGGAAGCTGGCTTAAATAGCTTGGGGGTCTGGTAGCACCCACCCACTGAACTACAGGCATAGCCTTTGTGTTCTGAACCTCAAAACTCAAGACACTAAAAATGTTACTAAAAGGACTTACGTCGGGGTGGGGAAGCTAGCTGTCTAGCTAGGAGCAGTGTTTTCAGGAGCTCCTGCTACTAAGCTTCGATTTCTTTACCAATGTCCATGTCTTTCCATGTGAAACTAGTTTTATCCAATGGAGAATCATCCCAGGAATAATTTGTTCCTAAAGTGAGACAGAATGGCAAGACCCAAGACTGCTAAAACAAGATTTCCTCCAGTCCAGAAGTGGCCCTTCAAACTGCCTGATACTGTGGAGCCTACCGTGTTGGCAACTGGCCGAGCAGTGCTACCAAACTCACTCAGCAAGCCACAAGTCCTGTCAAAGTCACACTAGAACAGACTGATAAAAAAATTGATACTTTTACTAAACACGTGGTCTCTACCCGAGCAAGCGGATGCCAAACTGGCTCTGTAGAAGAATCAGTAACAAAGGTGGGGAAGGCTCTCGCTGCAGCAGTAGTTAAAGAATGGTCAGTGGTTAAAACAGGGATGAGCAGCTAGAAAATATGGTCAGAGCTGTTACTGGAAAGCGGAGGGGCAAACCGCAAGGGCTTTTGCAACAATGGATACCAGAGTGATAGACTGTGATCGAATTCAACATACTTAAGGTCTACCACATTAATCTATGGAGGGCCATTAACACAAATGAGGGGCTACGACATTGCTGTTCTGACTGTATCAACAGCTAACAGAGACTCAATCTTCTGGATGACCAAACGGAAGGGCAGTATCCATCCAACATGAGGAGGCCACCGTGATTTTTCCTCACCCTTGAAGGCCTTGCCTCTGGTCTTCCTAGCATAGGGGACAGAGTAAAAGACAGAGCCAGGATCTGGACATTCCCTACACACTTCTCTTTCCAGCCCGCCTTCACTTCTCGATCAGTAATAAGAACTAGCATTTACCAATCATAAGAAGGCTGGGGTATGTACAAAGACTGGAAAATAAGCATTGCGCTGCAGAGGAGGAAGCAGAGGAGTCATGAGAGGACACCTGAGGGCTTACTATCTTTATGAAAGTACTGCTTAAGACTTTTGGTTACCCAATCTACTCATCAGCACTTTTAAAAGGAACCGACTATGTTCCATTGTGAGTGGAGCTATGCTGGTGGAGGTGGGAGGGTCCATTACAGGGACTTGTTACCTCCAGTCACATCCAAATAGGTTCTTTTCAACCTGTTCCCAAAAGATTAATTGTTCCATGGTTTAAAGTTACATAAGTTAGCACAGTTAGATCCCACTCTATATTAGTGGAAAGAAATGTCACACTGTCTAAAAATGTGAGGCGTGGTTTGTATGTTTATATACAACGGCCTGCCGCCATTACCGCATGGTGGTGATAACAACTCCTTACACAGGTCTTGAACTTGGTAAGTGTGTCACAGGTACAGTAGTAAGGAGCCCAAATTGTGGCCCCAGAAGCAGGATGGGGTGGTATATCCAGTGATGATGTTTTTCTTAAACCCAGTATTTTTGGGGGTTCAGATAGGTAACAGGGGTAAGCCTAGTGATCCAGACAGGGCGGGTATATCCTGTCAACTCTGTAGTCAGGGCCACTTCAGTTTTGTACACCCCTCAGGCTAATGGTTGTATTCTTTATTAAAACACAGGAAAGCATACAAACTGACAAAGGCTCAGGGGACTCCAGGAAAATACACATTCAGCTCTGACATTACAAGAGAAATGACAGACTGGTTAGAGGTTGGCAAGAAAGGCTTGCATTATAGGACGTGTGTGTTTTTAACATGGCACTGACTCGTATTCTCCAGTGTTCATTAATTACTGTTCACCTTGTTAAACTCTCCAGCGAGAGTATCATCAGAGGAATAACCATCACACCTCAGTAATGTATTAGTGTTGCAAGTTATAGGAATGCACTCTCTCAGTTAGTTGCTTGTCATGTTTTATGATAGTTTTAGAAATAGAAGGTTAACAAAAAAATGACAGTCCAGTCTCCAGGGCCTAAAACATATCTTGAACAAAACTCAATATCTATGTTGAATACAGACTTTTCTTTTCCGATATATGTTTGCCCTCTTTCCACACCACCCACAACCATCCCACCGATAAATGGAGTTGTCACAGCTGTGCATTTCTTCAGACCAGGAGGGTGTGAAAGAAAGAGTCTTTCCTGCTGACATCAATGATGCTTCCTGGTTGGCTGGCAGGAATGTCTTGAAAGAACTGGTGATCAGATGGGGAATGTAAATATTCTTAATAACAATGGTAACCACTCCCCATGCCGTCAGCCCCATTCGAGAATCTGGCCTGTTGGTACAGGGCTAAAAGCTACCCACTCCTTTGCTACCAACAATGCAAGGGTGGCACAAGAAACATGACTTATGTCCTTTTAAAGACTTACCAGTCTCAGCCCCTGCACCTGATATATAGGTGCCTGACCCATGGACAGCATGTTAAGGTGTAGATGCCCCAAATAATCCTGTTATTCAGATGCAGTTTCACTTGTAAAAGCATTTTACTGGGTCCCAAAGACTTCCTGGTCTGAAGTACCTCACATGCTCCACTCCGCACTCTGCTAAGTTGTGGCGTGATGCTAGGGAGGCGAGGATGAAGCGCCATTATAGTCTATGGGCGCGGCTTTCCCAACTTTTTATATGGTAATGGTCAGTTGGTGATGAAGCGTGGGTGCCGGTCAACTAACAGGGCCTTGTTAGTGAGCTGGTGCCCGCGTTCATCTCAACAACCATCTATAAAAATATTAGAAAGCCACCACCTATGACCATATTTCCTTCGTCCCGTGCTCTTCCTATGCATATCTAACAACTTGAGAGCGTGGACGGCACTTCAAACCAGAAAGTCTTGGGACCCGTAAAATGCTTTTATGAGTGAAACACAGCTGAATAACAGGATTATTTGGGGGCATCTACACCTTAACATGCTGTCCATGAGATAAGGCACCTATATATCAGGCAGGGCAATTTGTTTTACCTTGGTGGATCTCTTTAAATATGCCCACCCCAGTCCAGAAGGCAGCAACTTTAAAGGAAAACTACAAATCACTTATAGGGGTAGTCTGTGCTTTCCAACTTTCCTAGTACTTCAGCTTCTAAGACTCTTTCATTGAAGCGCCTCCTTATACACAGCTCTGCTTACAGGCTGCTTTTCACATCTACAACACGCGTCAAGTCTTGGTTGGTACCTATTCATTTATTTACTTTACCCAGAATAACCCATTTGAGATGCAATATCTCATTTGCAGTGAGGTCCTGCATTTACCCACTTTCACAGCTGGGTGAATAGAAACACTGAAAAATAAGAGACTTGCTCAGGGTTGGACTGTGAATAAGTGGCTGTGTTGGAATTTAAACTGGGGTCTGCTGGGTCCCAATCTTTTGCTCTCTCACCACTTGACCATGCTACCTCACAAAACACTTAGACACTTACATGTGAGGCTATCTGAAATTAAATGACATTCCCCAGATGCAAAGATGCAACTCTGAAATGAAACCAGCATTTTATAAGATAGCATCACAAATTTTAACTAGCCACAAATCCCAGATAGCAAAAATGTCTAAGTTTGTTTGATGAAGCTAAGCTCAGATATTACAAAATGTTTCTGCAATGGAGGGACTTAAGAGCCCAAGTTCCAAAAGTGGAGGAAAAAATGTCAGCAATTGCAAGAAATATTTCCTCATAAAGGGTATATTTATTTATTTATACTTAATTCTGTTCATTCTCCTACCTCGACTAGGGGATATACTCCTCAGACCCCTCCTTGTAAACCAACCCAGACCTGTCACCTCCCTATCCCTTGGGACTTACCACCACTCCCAGAATTCTGTGACTTATCTCCACAGCGGAACTCCCTGGGGAAGACCCCAGGATTCGGAGAGTAGACAAGATGGCGTTGAGAAGGTGCCCTGATCAGTGAGTGCAGATTCAGGGGGCATTTCAGAGCCGTCATGCTGCTTTCGAAGTAGTGGTTTTCTCTCTTTGGTTTCTCCTGCCCTTGGGGACACTGCCTTCATGCACGTCTGTGCAGCCATGTATGCTGCAAAGGGCAACGACATCCTCTCCCCTTGATAAGGCTCCTCTGACTACACCGCCACCTGTAGTCACCCTGGTGGCAGCAGCACAGCAGAGTACTGGCAGCCTCAGCGTCCTCTAGGACAAACCCCAAAACTCTGGTCACCGGGTCACTAGCTGTAGCCCTACTGCTGTGCCAACAGGCCAGCTAATTTTAGTATTTAAACTTAAACTTAATTGCGGGAAAAATCATTTCCACAACTTTAGTGCCAAAACTGCGGAAACATGTTCTACAATTTGAGGTATTCAGAAGAGAAAAAATGAGACTCTCTTATGGTGACCTGTCAATATCCCCACTGACCAAAATAAAATCCAAGCTGCTATGGTAACCAAAAAGTCTCCATGGCATGTACAGCACTGATTTATGGCACTTCAGATGCATTCCTGCTCATTCTAATACAGCCCGTCTATGTTAGCCTGTACACAGCTGTACAAGTTAGAAAAACTAAAACTTAACTCCCACAGCACTTTCAGTACATGGATGTTGCCACGACTGGAGCATTTATCTGTGGGGGTTGGAGTCTGACTCCCTGCTGGCTCATCCTGTGTGTGTGCTGGGATATGGGCCAGTAGCAGCAGGCTCAGGCAAGGAAATCACACAGGAATGCAGCAGCCCTGCTCATATCAACAAGCAACAGTGCACCCCATAATGATAAAAAGCCCAGGGAGGAAGAATTATATAGTGAGGTGAAATGGGGCATAATTAAAATGAAAAGTATTGCTGAGAAGAGTCACCAGCTAACAAAAAAAAAAAAGAATATGCTTGATGCTTCGTATCACAGACTGAATTTGGCATCAACAGATCCAGTCCTAACTATACTGCAGCCGTACCCTGAAAATAATTTATTTTAATGCCAGAAGAAGACAGAGAAGCTGTACGGATGTACAGTATAAGCAACAAATGAATCTAGACCAGCAAGTCCTGTTTTCAGCATATTTCAACTCATCAGTTTTAAAGGAATTGTTACTAGGCCCTGAAAACAGATGCCAAGGCACAGGAAATACCACATCCCGCTGCCAGGAGGGCTTCAAACACAAAGCACTCCAAACTCAACAACGTAAACACAGTGAAGAGAAGGCAAAATCCCTTAATTTACCACAGATGTCCTACAAAAATATTAAGGTTTTCAAAGCTTTCAAGACTGAAAGTTATCGAGGACGGCCAAGTGAGCCACAGGAATCAAGTGAAGCAAAACGTCACATACCCACCATGAAATAATTTTTGCTTTGCATAGGCTTTTTTTTTTTTTAAACTTTATTTACCCTCCTCAGCAAGTCTCTGCAATTCTCAGCCACCCTACCAGACTAGGGTCATTCAGGAGCTCTTGCCTGCACTATCGCATCCAGCAGAACTCCAGGCTGGCCTGGAGGCTTCATCAGTGGAGACCTCCACTTTTCCTCCGGTTTTCTCCTTTCCTAGCCCAGAGCAGTGACTGCATGCAGGTGAAGCCAACCAGAGCACCGCAGCTCAGTCAACAGCTCCTTACACCCCTCCCTGTCCTTGCGCCGTGGCTCTCAGAGCGGCACTGCTGCCCAGCCTCCACTGGGGCAGCCAAACACCAGAGTCCTGTCTGTCCCTCCAGAGGTGGACAGCTTGCAGCCAGCAGCTGCTCACAGTCCTCTCCCTACCCCTAGCTGACCCGTACTCATTCCAGACCAGGTGCGCTGGCGTGGGCGCGGTGGCGTCAACATCTCAACCCTCAGCACCACCGGCCTGCTTTGCATAGGCTTTGACACCAGAGTGCCAGGAAGAGCAATCTCAGGTATCAATCTCCTGAAAGTGCCATAAGCACAATTAAAGTGAACCCGCTGCAGAATGTTCTGAACAAATACTTCTGCTCAGTATTCACAAAAGAGGAGGAGAGGGAGGTACCTAATCCAATTAACAGAAGCACTCTGGATAGGGGGTTCGATCCCAGTCCTTTCACAGAAAAGGGTTCTGGAAGAACTCCTAAAACTGAAGGTGGACAAAGCAATGGGGCCTGACAGGATTCACCCAGAATTCTAAAAGAATTAAGGGAGAACTAGTGACACCGCTGACTACCCTTTTAACAAATCATGGAGGATGGTGTAGTACCTGAGGACTGGAGGAAGGCGGATGTGATCCCCTTCACAAAAGTGGGAGCAAGACAGAGGCAGGAAACTACAGACCTGTCAGTTTGACCTCTGTGGTAGGGAAAGTGATGGAATCACTTCTGAAGGAAAATTGTTGAGTACCTAGAGGCCAGTGGGGCACAGGACCCAAGGCAGCATGGGTTCTAGCAGGAAGGTCATGTCAGATGAATCTAACTGATTTCTTTGACTGGGTGACAAAGTAGACTAGGGGGGCTGTGGACATGGCCTACCTAGATTTTAGCAAGGCATTTGATACAGTCCCACACAGAAGATTAATAAACAAATTAGCCAGCCTGGGAGTGGGTTCCAGGGTGGTAGCCTGAAGTAAAACATTGGCTGGACAACAGGACACAGAAGGTAATAATACTGAGTCCACTCTGAAGAAAGAGCGGTTACTAGTGGGTACCGAGGGTTCAGTACTGGTCCAGTCCTTTTAATGTCTTTATAAGTGACATTGCAGAGGATTGGAAGGAACAGTATCGTCTTTGCAGATGACACAAAGATCTGCAACAGGACTGATACACAGGAGGTGTGGAAAGGATGAGAAGGGACTTGGCAAGGCTGGAAGAATGGTCAAAGTATAGCAGCTTGGATTCAATGCAAAGAAGTTTAAAATAATGCACCTGGAAACAAAAACCCAGGTGAAGTACACAATGGAGGCGTGGTAACAACAACAAAAATGGAAAGGGGGCCTGGGGGTAATCATATCAGATGACCTTAAGGTTAGCAAGCAATGTGAGAAGGCAGTAGGGAGGGCGGGGGTATACTGGGATGTATAGGGAGAGGCATCAGCAGCAGAAAACAGGAAGTTGTTATCCTCTGTACAGACAGTTGGTGAGACCCCATCTGGAATACTGTGTCCAGTTCTGGAAACCCCATCTCCACAAGGACATAGACAGAATGGAGGCAGTCAGAGGAGGGCAACTAAAATGGTGCAGGGTCTGAGAGAAGCCATATGAGAAGAGACTAAAGGAGCTTAATATGTATACCCTTGAGGAAAGGAGGCGAGGGACATGATAGAAACGTTTAAGTACCTCAGTGGAATCAACAAAGTCCAAGAGGAAGCATCTTTCAGAAAAGATGTGCAAGAGGAAGGGACACAATTTGAAGACAGAGGGGACGGCTCAAGGGCAATGTAAGGAAGGATTTTTTCACAGAGAGGGTGGTGGGCGCATGGAACAGCCTTCCTGAAGAGGTTGTGGGGTCTAAAACTGTGGGAGAATTCAAGAATGCATGGGACAGACATAAGAAAGAAATAGGCTGTTGGTTAACTAGGATCTACAGCTTATTCAGTAGGTAAGGATATGGGCAGACTAGGAGGGCCAAGCGGTCCTTATCAGCCATCAAAGTCTATGTTTCTATGTTCACTGTCTTTTTAAAGAGCAGCTGTGACGGTCTAGGTTGGCAACCCGATGTCGAGTTGCTTGCCCAAGGAGCTAATTCAGTAGTTTTAACATTCTATGGCTGTGTAAATGATGAAATGTTTCATTTTATCTGCTTAGCATCTATACGTTCAATCCCCTACTAGGTTTAGCTACAGTTTGGTACCCACAACGCCAGCATAAAGTAACATGAAATGAAATTCTGATTTTCTATGTTAAACAACTTCAGGGTTGGTTGCAGACATATATATTGCCTAATAGTTTGTTAAAACAAAAGGAGTGGAGCAGGACAAGCCCAGAATCTGCGAGTCTTCATGCAGCACATTCCAGGAGATGATAATTATTGGGGTAACAGCAGCAGGTCTGGGGTACAGGCATGACTGCTTAGCCTTACCAGTCAAGCTGGTAAACACCCTATCCCCATCCAGCCATCAAATATCTACTATTTTCTCTGTTCCCAGTGAGTGTATGGCAGTAGGGTTGGGCCATTCCAGCACCATGTCCGCTGGAATGTCGGTCCAGGTGCTGGAAACTTAACACCTACACTGGTATGGAAGGTTCAGGCATGCCAATGTAGGTGCCTGCATGACAGTGTAGGCGCCAGGTTACTGGTACCGCAAACAGCATGCCAGCAAGACATGGCAGCGCCAGAAACAGACATTCTGAAGAGCAGGGAATGCTCATGTACCTGAGATCCACATAAAACTACTGTGCTGCTTCACAGGACAAGAATAAAAGTAAGAAACAAACACTTTCATCCCAAGCTGGTGGAACCTTCAATTCCAGTGTTATCAATCCATACCTCACCAGCTTTATGATAGAAAAAATACAGCTGAATGCTGCCCACTTCACACTGGACCTCAGCCACCGGACAGAGGTAACTCAAACAGTTCTCCTGTCAGATTTCCAAGTCCCCAGTGACTGTGGGCAGCCTTAAAGGGCAACAACTGACCATCACTGACAAACAATCCCCAAGCCCCCACTGTGAGCTTACCTAAAAAGGACTTTAAAAGTCCAATTTGTAAGTCCAATTTTCTTAATTTTTCTCGTCACAGTTTTTTGGGGGAGGGACTGCAAACCTTGTGTTGAGGAGATATTCAATTCTCAGTTTCCTTTAGGGGAATTATTCACTGAGGCAAGCTCACTCTGCAATGGTATCCATCCAGGCAAGGAGATACAATAATAACATAAAACAAGAGAAAATAAAAGTAAATAAAACACCAGTACAGTATAAAAATATCATAATATACAATTAATAGCATTACAAACAATACAATGACTTTTTGGGTGAGATTAGCTTATACTTACATTATCCCCTGAACAACAAGGACCAAATATGGGGATAGCGTTTTGAAATCAGTTAGACAATGCCTCTGCTGGGGCTTCCTGCTCAGGATCATTCTAAATCTAACAGGTAAGGAGTTCCAGAGATGGGGACAGAACAGCTAAAGAAAAGAGATTGCCCCAGATTCCATCCCTTCCTGGTACACTGTGCATAAAGCTCTCCCTCCTTGCTCATACATTTTGTGATGTATCAGTATGTACAACATGGGAACATGCACTTTTTATCTCAATGGGCGCAGGTTTTCCAGGGCTGTTCATATTTATTTATTTCAAATAAGTCACCAGGAAAGGCATACCGATATTGTAACAGCTCGTTTACAGATGCATCCAGTGGCGAAGGGGAGTACTGTATGCAGTACATGATGTGCAAGTGAAATGACATTATGTAAGGTGCAATAGTAATATAAAAAAAGTACAACAATAATCTGAACAATAAAATAAAGTAAAAATAAATAACAGTGTGCAGTCACAGTTTACAGGCAGAATTTCAGGGCTATACAATAACGATGAAATTTGTGGTCCTGCCTTCAGTGATCCTCGGTAAGTAGTGGGTAACCAGTACATCCATGAGAAGATCAGTGACTGGGCTTGGGGGTGCTGTAGAATGGGTGCAGAAGGTACAGAAACAAAGGATGGGGGACATGTCTTGGCACTTGTCATAGGAGTAGGGCAGTTTCCCGTGTCTGGCCAACATTCCCATTATCAATAAAAGAAGTCCATATACCCATCCCAGGACACGATGTAAACAAGCTGTCACAGATCAGTGTGCCCTTCCTGCCAAAAAGCTTTAAAAATAAAATAACTAATTTCTCTGTATGGCACACATTTCTGTTTATGTTTTTTCTGGCATAGAAAACTCATGACCTGCTTGCTCTTTGTCCCCATTAATCAATGGAACAAGGCTGTATCTTTCTTGTGTGGTCACACTGATACACAGTCGATACTGTACATTAAATACCAAGAACACTGAAATATACAGTGACAGCTGCTTACTAAGGAGACCTCACAGCACTAAAACAAACATTTAGAATAGTTAAATATTCAGAATAATGGGTACATTCTCTCCAGATGCAATCAATCATGACAGTTGGATAAAACAGTAAGAAATTATTTTTATCTTTTTTTTTTTTAATTTAGTGTTCATGACTTGATGCTGACTCACACATGTCTAGTGACCTTTGGTCACTTGAAAACCCCATGCCATTAGGTTTTCAAGTGGACCAAAGATTAAATGACTTGATGGTGACTCACACCTTGTAACCTTTGGTCCACTTGAAAACCTAATGTGTGTGGACCTGTATTCCACTTCTGCATGCAGGTATCACGCTTATGGAGCCACAAGTATGAAACGCTCAGTTACTAAAATTACTTGACTTCAGTTCTGCAGTCACTGTACCATAATCCCCTAGCTCTACCAACAGAGATGCCAGCCCAGGGACCAGCCCAGAACTTGACCTAATGTGCCTGGCAGCGCTGCAAACATAAATGAACATTCACCAGATCACCACCGAGAATGGACATTCACTGAGACCACCAATGAGAATGACTGATAGTTCAGAGTCCTGGGCATCAGTTACAAAAGCTAAAATGATGTTCCTATGTGGTTGTTAAAATGTAGGTTTGTTCTAGATGGTACTGGCACAAGACCAGAACACGGTTTTCATACCCAGGTAAGTGCATTACAAAACACTGCATCTTTAACGGGAACCAGCTTTAGCACTTTCCTGAGCACCCCCCGGCCACTGGCAGGCTTTAAACAACAGTTGAAGTAATTGCCAGTTTGGCAATTTTCCCATTCCTTATTTTTTTTGAAGGAAGGAATCGCATAACTCGCGCTGGAACTGGCCACCTGATCCCTTCCCTTCCTAGTGCTGAATCAGTAAAGCTCCGACCCATGCCACTCCGCACACTGTTTTGTGACACAGGAGTTTGTAGAGTGCAGTGGCTTAATCCATTGATGTCAATGGGAGTGTGGTTTAAAAGATACACTTTTATATTTTATAGGGCCCTCTGGGGTCAAATTAAAGCCACAGCTCAACTAATAAGGCACTTGTTTAATGCTCCTGTTCAGTCCATTCATGTATCTGAAACCAGGAGAAAGGACTTGTTCAGCATTCCAAGCATTAGACTGTGATCTCATCACATGCATTCCAATCAGCCAAGACCATTTTATGAACAACTAGATCTGTGCGAGGTATTTTGTGATACCAAGAATTCAACTGACTAGCATGCTGCATCAAGAAAACTTTAAAACAAGAGTTTGGCTGGCTGAGAACCCACTTGCTTGCACAAGCTTGTTGTGTGGGGCCAAGTGAAGAGGCAGTGGGGCCCTTTTTGAGGCGAGGGCAAGAGATGGGAGAGGAGGCAAAATATGGAATAAGGAAAAGTCATGGGAGAGGCAAGTACTGAAGTGGGGGTATGACTTGAGTGACCACATGAGGAAGTGGTAGGCAAGGGCGGGGTGGAATGGGGTAGAAGAACAATGTGATGGAGAAAAACAATTTGTGATAGAGAAAGGGTTCATGTTATGGGAGAGAGGGTATGTGGTGGGGAGAGGGTTCATGTTGTAGGGAGAGAGGGGCAACTCAAAAGGATGAAATAACCTTCGCCAATTATTTTCCCTGAATTTAAGTCCAACATTTCTGTATTTCACAGATAAGAGAAAATCCTTTCATATGGCATTCTTAAGTCTGCTTTTCCAATCAAGTGAAGTTATTTCAGATGGAACTGGAATCCAACAGTACAAGCATTACTAGTAAGAATGAAGCACTGTAGTTCTTCCATCCCAGACAGTAAGGAGTCTCCCCATTTCCCGTTTACAAAGTTGGAAGGTGAGTTATCAGCATCGCCCACAAGGAAGTCAATTAACAATTGCCATTAACTTGTTCCAACAGGAAACTGCAAGGATTGTCAATAACAACTGATATTGCTTTTTTTTTTTATAAACAGTAACTACTGTGAACTAATTAAATGTTGGCATATTTGGCAGTCTAATTTTTTTTTTTTACATGACTTTTTGTCTTCCAAAGTCATCCTCCCAGTCTGTGGGTCGGGACCTACTGGCCCTGAGCAACCTCCTAGCCTCATCTACTGCCATCCCACCATCCCTCTGGTGGTGCAAAGCCAGAAAGCACCTAAAACAATCATCCTGGAAGCTGTATGTTTTTTCTTCTTCCTCCTCTGCATCCTCCATACACACGATGGCACCACACAGCCTTCTGGTGGCCTTGTCTGTGGCAGCAATTCCGTGGGGGACAAGCACCCTGGCCCTTCAAATGGGTTAGCTATGGTGCCAGGCGTAGCGCCATGCCCTCCTCAGGTTGAGAAGCACTGTCATCAGCAGCACTATCTTCCACCCAGCTGCCCGCAAACAGACTCCAAGTCCACTCTCAAACCCAGGTCAAGCATGGCAGCACAACATGCTGCAGCCGCCCAACTGGCAGCCCTAAGGCATTTTATGTCTCCCTCCAAGTTAGTTAATTCCATCTAGCTTCAAACAGGACCTCCTTCCACCATCGCAAATGCTCATTCCTGCTCATCGAGGTTCTGCCAGTCTGTCATCCCAGGACTCCACGGCCCACGCACAACTCACGGCTGCACTACTCCCTGGATTACTCACTAGACCAGGAACACCTTCAGCCTCTTTGGCATTTCTTCCTCAGTCATCTGGCCACCACGGGGAGTGAAGACCTGGAGGTGTCCCTTGGATATGGTGGCTGGAGTCAGACATGGAGCTTCATCTGTCTGACTTGCACTATCTTTTCCCCACTAACCTGCCCACCAACAGGAACTTGCTGCATCACCAAGTGCCAGCCCACCAGACACACCCAAGCCACCTGGCCAGGCGGCTCCAACATCCCTTCTTATGCTGTTCCCTGCACGACCATCTGTGGTCACCCAAGTGGCAGTACAGCAGCAGACAGCCCAACCCCTGCCCGGAGGACAGCGCCTGATGGGATGCTCACTCTCCTCTTCCCCGCCAGTCCTCCAACAGTCCAGGCTCATTCCACGAACCTGGGTCATCAGCATCTAAGCGGTAGTGCTGAGCTGGCAGGCCTGCATGGGCATTCTATGCTAAATTAAATACAGACCTTTCACTTGTTGATAAAGGCTTCTTCACTGATGTAATTCTAAAGGGAAGTCTCCCATAGTTTCACACCAATATTTCTCAGCTCCTTATGTGTAACTGTTGTGTGCCTCCTCCAGTTGCCAGCAGTCCTACTGCTGTCCAAATCTAGATTATTGCAGCCCAGAAGTTATCAATGTGTTTGTTCTTCATTTTACCATCAATGTTGCTAGAGGATGATGTCATCAGAGCAACAGATAATGGTGCTGCACTAAACACAGTTCCACCAGTAAACCAAACCCACAATGTTTGGTTCCCACTTGAGAAATGGAGGAACCCTTAAGTGTTGTGCACACCTGAAATGCAGGTCTAATAGGGACTAGGACCATGTGAGTGTGATGCAGCACTGATCTGAGGTACAGTATATACAGTATTCATATAAGGAAGTGCCTGTGTGTGTTGTGTTACTGTTTCTGTTAGCAAAAACAGTTTACCCAATAAATTACTCTGGGTACAACAAGAGTTTTAAGTGGTATTATACAGCTGTTGTATTATGTTGTGTGTGTGTTAGCATTCTCTGTTGTGATTGACACCAGCAGTGAGAAACAATCTTGCAAATATGCCCTTTCCTTTGTAACTAGACAGTCAGTGATTGGATGGCTGCTGTAAGGCGAAGAATTCAGCTATAACAAGGAATAGGTTACCAGGAAAGCATCAGCTGCAGCATATGGAAGAAGAGTAATCTAGTGGTTAAAGCACAGGCACAAGCACTGAGGGACTATGGTTCAAATCCTTCTACAGTCCCTTACTCTAACCCGTAAGTTCCCTAACCTCCTTGGAAACTGTGATGGCCCTCAGGTCCATAACTTTAAAAGTGCCCCAATTCCCATTATAAATCATTAGCAGTGATGTGAGCTACAGCACTTCACCTTCAAGGTACTAAGTATAAGCTGGGGCAGCACCTCGTAATGCATTTGAAGTAGGATGTCCCTCACAAATCAGATGCTACACTTCAGCTGTTGTAGGTAAAGAAACTAATCAGTCTCGGTGTTTGTAGTGCTCTGTATTTGCTTAGCTCACTCCTCCCATGTCATATGCATTCTGTGTCTTGGTGTTTCCCTGTCAAAAACTCAGATTTAAGAAGCATTTGAAATGTAAAACAATACACTTTATAAAGTAAATGATCTAGCTCTCTACTTTCAGGCTGTTGAAAGGGGATGTGTATAATTCAGTCTTGTGTGATCCTTTGGTAAACTGCTCAGGCCCACCTTGTAATGAATCTTCTCAAGGGTGTTCACCTGGTTCAATACAGAGTGACTGACTGACTGCTCGATTGATTGGTTGGTTGGTTGGTTGACAGATTCAGTCTACTGCTCTCCACAACATGTTACAACTGTCTCACAGAGAAAATGAGGCAATACAAAGAGAATATATTTTGCTTCCTGTGAATTAAATACTATTAGATGTATTATTTGCTCTACACATACAGTATTAAGGCTACAAGTACAACTCCTGTGTGAGTTGCATGACAGAACTGCCTTAAGCCATTGCAAACAAACTAAAATCAGGCTAGACAGCATTGATACCCTTATGTTTTGTTCTACACTGTTGCTGCAGTGACATCAAGGAATGGAGGGCTGTATTATAAGTGCCTCATTTGCATGTAAATGGAGGCTTGCTTGACATTTTACTACCTTGTGTCAGAGCCTCAACCTCTAGATTTGTGTTTCAACAGAAGAAATGGCTGATCTCCTATTGACATACGTACAGTACTTGATGTAATGTATAATAAATACTTCAGACATCTCCACATCATGAATATACAGGAGTCTTCTCCTTTAATAGATAAATATTGCGGCTTTCAAAGTGTATAAGGCCAACAAACAGGGAGCACTACCTTGTCAATCCAAGGACTCTAGCAAGGTAGTAAGGAGGCCAAAGTAAAAGTGAAGTTCAAATTGCAAAAGGGTGAAGGAAAAAATGCATCGTAGGGCCTTCTTGAGTAGACTTAAAGGGGTACAATACCCCAGTACAGGTTCTTAGGAAGACTGCACCTCAAATACCATGCACAGTTTGAAGGCCCTCACTTAAACAAGGACAAGGACTGTCTGGAATTGATCAAACATGACCAACTAAAATGATTCATAGCCAGCACGGCAAGACTTGCGAGGAAAGATTAACTGATCTCCATGTGTATTCAATGGAGGCCAGAAGACAAAGGGGGGGACATGACTGAAATCTTCAAGTACATAAAGGGTATAAACAGGTGCACAGTCAACATCTGTTTAAGCCGTGAGGGTCCATCACAAGGGTTCAGCTATGGCGGTGCGACATGAATCTGATCACTGTCAATTACAGCACCAGAAACATGTCATCCGCAATGACCACAGCCCCACATTCTGCCATAAGACATGTCACCACCAACAGACATTACTTTGAAACAAGTTGTTTTGGGTGGCTTTCCCCCCCGACACCAAATATAATCCCTCTGAGTCCGGGCATGAGTGGAAGGGAGGACAGCAGTGTGGATGGCAAAAACGTTGTGGTAGTGGGCACAGTGAACCGGTTCGCCCTGTCATCTTTTCCTGTCGCCTAATTGCAACGCCCACCTAACTGTATACCATCACAAGAGGGAACAGCTACAAACTGGCAGGGAGGAAGTCAGGAAGGCTGTGAGGAAACACTTCTTCAATGAGAAGGTGGTAGAAAAGTGATGAGCTGGTATATGTGGAGTCAGAAGCAAGTTTGAAAAGTGGCTGGGATAGATATATGGAAATGGTGAGGATGATTGGAGAAAATGGGGAGAAAGTTTAGTAAAAGTGATACTACTGGGGGATGACTGATCCAGTACAGTACTAACCAGTGCTAGACTGTAACGGCTTAGGTAGAAATGGCCAGACTACATGAACCTAAGGTCTTTTTTGGGTCTGTAAATATCTATGTATTTCTCGAAATGCAGTAACTTTTGTAATGCTGATCCATTTTACTGCTCCTTGTTTATGTGGAATCAGCAGCTCTGTCTCCATGCTGAACAAGAATGAAAGCTTATTAACTGAGCCACTGTTCCAGGCACCCTTTCCTCTGCTTGCAAATGCCTGCAGAGATATCTGCTCCCGGCCAAGGTCAAGACGCCATTCACTGGCTCTTCACACTTCCTGTTTGGAAGAGATTACTTCCACAATAACATTCAGCTCCCTTTTCTTCTCTTCTCTCTCTCTCTCTGCCTTTTGTTTAATTTAAACTTGAGGAACTGCATTTCACCACAAGCTACAACTCTGCGTCAGATACTAATAACTGAAATGGCACAGTAGTAAAGATTTCTTTCTGTGCTCATTTTCTAATATGGATAAACAATAAAAAATACGATTATTTTTCTTCTAAGGTTTTCCTCCTTGGTAGCTCAGATAGGCTTTAAGCCTTGTCTCCATCATTCCAAAACAGCAATCACCACCCCCAGACTTCCCAATACCGAGGTTCCCACAGATTTTCCCCATGGCGGGGCCAGAGTGGGGAGGGCCATCCCCAACCCCGACACATATCCAGAGCTGGGTCTAGGTAGTTTTGAGTGGTGGCACAGTTCCAGAGCTGTCAGGCAGGGCTTCATGATGCCCCAAGTTGCCATTTTCCCTGTTTTCTGCCCCATGATTCCCTGCCACGGCAAGAACATAGGTGTCGCATACGATGTTAACCTCCGCTCCTCCTTCTTGCTGCTCATGCCTGTACCACCACCAGGCCTCCACCTGGTGACAGTAAGACCTCCCTCTCTAAGAAGAGGCTAGTCCCATGACTGCTCAATCCCCCACTCCCAGCCAACCCCCAGCGACCCAAGTCAGCTCCCAAATGCCAGTCTCAGGCAAGGCGGGTGGCAGCTCTAACGCCGAGCCACTGGACTGGCCCAAAATAATTAAAATTAATATAATTCATATACATGTGATTAAAGAGACACTGTCAAACCGTTTGCATCATATTATTTCTAGTTGTAAATCCACATTTTATGATTGTTTACCATCTCTAAATGTAGTTGATGCTGCTGATTACTTCACGTGCCTCGTTTTTTTGTAGAACTGAAATGCATACAAATGGTATAATTATACCTAACCTAGTTTTGTTTCAAATTCTTGACCTACCCTTACTGCATATTTCTTAGCATCAGGAACACCCCAAGCAGTGCAGCCACTCTTGATGCAGTTGTCTCCTCTCCGCCCACTGTATCATGAGTGGCTAGACTGTGTATGGATGTTTCCAAGTCAAGGAAAGAAGCACTGGGAACTGAACAAGGACCGTAAGCAAAAATATTTTCCTGTGGCAACACCAGTATGAATGAGTAGTCAGACTCCACCTTAGTGTAAGGTAGGGTCTGATTAGCATTCCAAAAATAACTTTTGTACTTACGAGTCTGTGAACATGTACACTGCAAACTGGAGCTATTTTTTTTTTATTTTATTTATTTATGCAATCTTGGAATTACAATTACCTTTTGAGCCGAGGCTCGTTTCAAAGGTTCCATGTCCAGTTCGGTACAAAGAAAATAACACACCATACAAATACAACTGAGACTAAACAACATATCATGCAAATACAATTGGGACTACAACATGGGATACTCACTTAAGGAGAGCAAAACAAGTCTTAACAAATAACATCGTAGGTACTAATAAAATAGGACTACAGTAATGCCAAAGCAGTCAGAGACTTAACTTTCTATTACTTTAAATTGAATCATGGTGAAGAGAGGAGCAAGGAGCAACCAAGAAGGCATTGTCGAGATTAGGGGTTGGGGATGGGTGGTGCATGTAAGGCGATGGGGTGAGGGTGGTGGGTAAAAGGTGAGGTGGGGAAGAGGGAGGGAGAGGGTGAAAGGTGGCGGGAAGGGGTGGAGTGAAGAGGAAGAAGAAGTAGTAGGATGGGGATAAGTAGCAAGTAAGGTAAGGAGGGAAGGCGTTAGGGAGGGGTAAGGGGTAGGCTAAAGGGCAGATTACTAAGCGCAGAGTTACATGCTAAGTGCCTCTAAGAGATCAGCAGGAAAAATGCGCATGTATGTTTAGATCTGACAGTCACACACACCAAGTGATGTGAGGTGTTGTCGGAGTAAACTTTAAAAGGTCCCAACTTTGTTTCGTTTTGGATGTTGTTGGGCACAGTACTCAGCAGAAAGGGGCACAGTACATGAAAGATCTCTGTCCTTGAGTTGTGCAGCAGAGGGTCCTTGAATGGCTGGTTGTTTGAGCCTGTAGTTTGCTGTCGATATGTGGCAAAACTTAATTGCTCCTGAATACCCAGAAGCGACAGACCAACCTAATTTTTTACCTAGCAAGCAGGTTTGATACATCACACTGCCCAGAAGTTTAAGCCAGCCCATCTGGGCATAAAGGTCACATGTATGTGTGAGACAAGGGCTTCTGTTAGAGTCGACAGCATTCGTTTAGGTTGTCGTCATCCTCCTCAGAACTGAGTCGGTGGCAGTGGTGCAAGTGGTAGACAAGAAGCATAGGAACCCAGACATTGGCAAATATGAAATGTAGAATGACCATCCTCAATCTGAAGGATAGCTGTGTCAAGACACATCTATCCATTTAGACACTAGTAGATTCAGTTAGAGATACTGAAGTATTTCTAGGAAAATAGCATTGCTGTACAAGCCAAATGTTGTTATGGAAACCCAGATTTCAGGTCAGAGGCCCAGAAACCATCATTATGTTGCTGGTTTAAGAATTGCAGTTGCAGTGTCAGTGGAAGAAGTACAGGAACTCCGCTCCTGCTGCAAAAAGGTAAAGGAACTGAGTTTCTGTGCATTCCTGTTCACGTTCACCACTGGTCGGTGGCAGATCCATAACGACAAGGCCATAATCAATTATGGAAATGATTGAGCTTTGTATCGCCATCAGAGGGCCTCAGTGGTAAGGCTGTTTTATGCCTGTGCAACAAGCTTATTGAGTGTTGACTGCCTTCGCAATGTTGTCAACGTGGATAGCGAAGGACAAGGAGCTGTCAATGGTAACCCCAAGGTATCTAAAAGCATTTACCTATATCGAGTGGGGTGTTAGTCATATCTCGAATTGAGAGCTGGTGGGATTTGTGCCTATTGTGAGGGTTAGCAAACAGCATGCTTTTTGTTTTTGTAGTTTAAAGGAGCTTATGCCTGACAAGCCAATCTTTGTACGCACTGAATTTGAGTTGGAGCTGCTTCTCCAGACGTAGCAGGTCAGGGTTACTTGTAAAATAACAGCATCGTCTGCATACAGTAGGATCCTGTCAGTGTATGCAAGGGGAGGCGATTTAAGAACAGACTGAATAACAGAGGGCCAAGTATGGACCCTTGTGGGACACCTGATAGTACCTGACAGCTATCTGATACAGTATGGTTTATCTTCACTTGCTGTGATCTGTCCAACAGGTAGCTTTTGAACCACCATATGGTTTCAGCGGAGAGACCAGTGTAGGACAGAACCTTCAATAACAGAGCATGATTAATCGTATCAAAAGCTCTGGTCAGGTCAATAAAGACCGCACCCACCAGCTTACCGTGATCTAATGCATGATGGATGAAACCTGTGAATTCTAGTAGCACAGTGGTGGTACTGTGCCCTGTGGGCTTTGAATATGGTACTTTTCCAAATAGTCTGTCAACTCATCAGCAACAATCTGTTCAAGAGCTTTTGGGGGAGGAGAGAATGGATATTGGATGGTGATTGGTATGGTTTGTCCCTGTCACCACTTTTGTGGACTGTGTTACTACAGCAGATTTCCAGTTCTCTGGAAAGTGTGACAGTCTGAGTGAGAGATTTAAATTAGTCAATGGGGTTAGCAATTCTTCCAGAGTAAGTGAGATAAGCTTGAGGTCGAGGAAATCGCCACTGTAGCTTGATTTTCCAAGTACATACTTAAGATATTTCCTAGCCTCGGTTTTGGTTAGTTTGAAATAGAACAGGGTGTTCCCCAATACAGGGTTAATGTCATCTACATTTTCAATGTTGCCAGTCAAGAAGAAGTCAGGGGAGAACACGCTTAGATCCATAAAAGCAGAGTTGAAAGTGACGCCAATGATTCTTGGGTGACAGCCCCACCTATGGTAAGCATTGAGGTGCAATTTACGGACAATTCCTATCAGATCTTTTATGTTACTCCAAAATTTCCTACCATCACTCCAAGAGTTTGAGAGCTCTTCTTTGAAGTGGCGTTTTTAGCGAAGTCAGATAAGCGTGAGTACAAGAGTTCTTAGCCCTCTTGTAGAGTTATTTATCAACCTGCCTACCTGTGGCTCGGGCATGATATCATAGGTGATCTATGTTTTCATGAGATCAAGGACAGTCGTCGTAATTCAGGAGTTGCAGGTACCCTTTACCTTACATTTCCTAAGGGTAACTTATCACATGCAGTATTAAACTCTGAAGTATTCTAGAGCCGAATTAATGCTTTTAGCACTGTTTATTGGTCCCCAGTCCAGCCTACTAAGGTATGCCTTTAGAGGTTCAAGCTGCCCTCTAGGAAGGACACGTCTGAGTAGGGTTTTGGCAGCTGTTTGAGACTCTTTTAGACTACTGACAAATGATCAGAGAGTGGTCACAGAGACTGTTGTGTGAGAGATGCTTTCCGGGTGGCTGGTGGTAGCCAGTCTAGCAGGGTACTAGTCCCGTGCAATGGTTAGCTCTGGTTGGGGTCAACCATCTGGGTAATGTGCATTGCACAGATGGCATCTTTAAAAGGAGCAGCATCAGGGAGAGCCAGTTCATGTTAAATCCCCTATAGTGACAATTTCGGAGTTGGGGGCAAGTTGCTTAAGTATTCAAGAACTGCTTTAATACCACTGGACCGGTCTTTTGGAGGTATGTAGACCGATAATACAGTGAGAGCTTTATTTTAAGTCCCTAGGAGTATTTTGATTGCCAGGGTTTGGGCAGTCATCCCTGTATCTATCCTGAGGAGGGCATGGCCCTGGAGATGGTCTTTCAGATAGATGGCACAGCCACCTCCTCTCTTGTGAAGTCTATCTTGTCTGAATAGCGTGTACCCACTAAGTACAATGGCGAGTCAGGGATCTTGGGTGTGAGCCATGTCTCGACAATGAATAGCACATCAGGATTGTGTAGGGCCACCACGCTTCAAGGGCATCAAACTTGGAAAGCAGGCTACAAATGTTGACTGAGGCCAGCTTTAGTTCACCCTGTTTCCTGTTACTCCAAGGAGCTTGTTTAGGGGGGCCAGAGTTAGGGTGAACATTACCAGACAGCAGTAGCAGCATGATCACGAGTCTCCACACTTGGGCCCTTATTAGTAAGTAGGAAACATCATATTTCTGTTTACTAATTGTGCCCATTTTAGATTTATGTTGGGTAATGACCAGCCTGGGGAGGACAACTAAAGTTGGGGGTGTAGTAACAGCTCAACTATATAGTAACCTATGCACACTCCACCTGCTCTCTGTCTCATATGTCATTCTCGTCAGGCGCTGGAGGTTGTGGGTGCACCGCTAAGGGTGCTTAGATTCAAAATACTGGGAGGAGGGACAGCAGGATCAAGCAGATAAAAACTAAATACTTCACAGACTCTAAGTGAGTACAAAGTTCTCCTTGCAAAAATGTTGATCAGACCCTACCTTACACTAAGGTGTGGTCTGATTCAGGATGACGTTCCCTTCAAAAAGAAAAAAAGGAATCAGAATCAACTTACCAGCTACATCAGCAATCTCTGCAGAATGTGAGCAATCATAAATGTGTTTTTTAAACTATAGGCACTCTGAGGCCTAACAGACTTGACTGTGTCCCTTTAATGTATAAAAATAAATAATATGAAAGCTAATAAAAGAATAATGTTTTCTGAGAGCACCATCACCTGGATGCAAATTCATTTCTAAAATAATCTGTTTTAAGGAACAGTTTTTCCGGCATAGTTTTGCCATAGGCTAGTGAATAAGAGATGCACATGGTAATCCGATGATGGCTCCAGTAATCTCAGGCCCGCACTGCGAACCTGCCACACTAGACTGTGCCTCTGTATGGGGTGGGGATACCTCCAAACCCCACCACAGGAGAACAATGTCACATCTGGGAAATCACTGGGTTCCAGACCCTAGGATACAGGCAATACGGGGAGGGAAGTCAGAAGGTTTATTAGTTAAGTTTGGTGCTGGAATAACCTATGGTCATGTGATCACCTCTGACCTATTATATTTCTTGATTTATTATGCCACATTCATATTCTAATCCATCTGGTAGTACAGCCCAGCTCAGATGTAACATCTTTCTAGTGGGGTCCGATTACTCCCAGTGAGATCAAGGACTTGCTTAAGGTCACACAGTGAAACACAAAGCCCACCACAGACCCTACCTGACCTCCGGCTACCTCCCTTCCTACCAAGATTCCTTTGTGCTTATCTCATGCATACTTGAAGACCGCCACTGTTTTCGCCCCCATCACCCACTGGAAGACTATTACAAGCATCCACCACTCTTTCAGTGAAGAGTATTTTCTTACATCTCAAAGAGACATAGGCAGAAGGGGATAGGGAGAAGTACCAGGAGAAGCAAAGGGAGGCAGGAAGTCAGTAAGGGTAAGCCAAAGCTCAGACAGAAGAACACATTGCAAAATCAGTGGGTAGAGGGACAAAACCTTTACAGGTACATAAGTGAAAAAGAAAGGCAAAGAGAGGATAGTGAGACTGAAGGGGGAGGACGGGGGCCATGTGGAGGATGACAACAGTAAAGCTGACATATTGAACAGGTATTTCTGCTCAAGTCTTTACTGAGGAAGAGGAGGGTAATGGGTCTGAAGGAGTACAAGGGTGAGAATGGTGCAGAAATGGACACAAGTCCCTTTACACGAGAAAGGGTCCTGAAGGAATTGGAAGTAATAAGAGTTGATAAAGCAATGGGGCCAGATGGGGTGCACCCCAGGGTCCATAAAGAACCAAGAGAGCTGGTGGCTGAACCTTTGGCAATCCTGTTTAGCTGATCACTGGAAACAGGGAGGTACCCAAAGACTGGAGGACAGCAGATGTAGTCCCCTATACAAAAGTGGGAACAAAGAGGCGGGGAACTACCGACCAGTCAGCCTCACGCGGTAGTGGGGAAGATCATGGAAGCACTGCTGAAGGAGAGATTGGTGGAACATCTGGTTGTCAATGGACTACATGACCCAAGGCAGCATGGTTTCACCAGGGGAGGTCATGTCAGACCAACCTCGTTGAATTTTTTGACTGGGTGACTGGGAGGTGGATCAGGGAGGGCAGTGGACATGGCCTATCTGGACTTCAGCAAGGTCTTTGACACTGTGCCACATAGAAGACTATTACACAAACTGGGGAATATGGGTGTGGGCAGGACAGTAGTGTGGTGGGTAGGTAACTGGCTGGGCGGCAGGACACAGAGGGTGGTGGTAAATGGCTGTCACTCCACAGAGGGAAGAGTGACCAGTGGGGTACCACAGGGATCAGTGCTGGGACCAGTCCTATTCAACATATTCATCAGTGACATTGCTGAGGACCTAGAAGGCAGAATTTCACTGTTCGTTGATGACACAAAGCTCTGTAACAAAGTAGACACACCAGAGGGTATAGACAGAATGAGAAGGGACCTGCAGAAACTTGAAGAATGGTCAGGATTTGGCAGTTGAAATTCAATGCAAAGAAGTGCAAGATAATGCATATGGGCCACAAAAACCCTGGCACAATATATCAGTTGGGGGTGGGGATATAGCATGCACCAAGCAGGAAAGGAATCTTGGGGTTTTCATCTCTGATGACCTCAAGGTAGGGAAACAGTGTGACAACGCAGCGGTAAAGCAAATAGGATGCTGGGATGCATAGGCAGGGGCATCACCAGCAGGAAAAGGGAGGTCATAATTCCATTATACAAGACACTAGTGAGGCCCCACCTGGAGTACAGTGTACAGTTCTGGAGACCTTACCTACGTAAGGACATAGGGTAGAGACGGTTCAGAGGAGGGCAACAAAGATGGTGCATGGTTGCATCACAAGTCCTATGAGGACAGGCTGAAGGAACTGAACATGTACTCCCTGGAGGAGAGGAGGAGAGAGGGATATGATAGAGACATACAAGTATCTTACAGGGAGGAACAGGTGCAGGAATACACTATTTTTAAGCAAAAGATGTTCCAGGACTAGAGGCATGGGATGAAGTTGGAGGAGGGATGATTCAGGGGAAGCGTGAGGAAGAATTTCTTCACAGAACAGGTGGTGGAGAAGTGGAACACCCTGCCAGAGGAAGTGGTGGGGCTGAAACAATCACAGGATTTAAGAATGTATGGGATAGACATAAAGGAATTCTGGAGGTCAGGGGTAAGGGCAACAGACTTCTACGAAAACATAAAGTGAACTTACAAGCTCAAATGGGCAGACTGGGTGGGTCATAGGCCCTTATCTGCCGACACTGTCTATGTATCTCTCCTAAATCCCGCCCCTTAGCGTGAGTTGCTCCTGTGCAAAAGCTTCTGTGTAGTCACTTACCTGATCAGGGTATGCTGTTGTTACAGCACTCCCAGATTCTATGGCAAGCTGAGGACACTAAGTGGAGTGAGTGCAGAGTGAGAGAGCTTAAGCTGAGATGTGGACTCTCTGCGCTGCTTGCTCTACTAACTTGTCCCCACACAGCAGGAAGAAATCTGGGTTCAGACTTACTTTAATAAAAGAAGTGAGTTTATTAAGCAGCAAGCACAGCAGAATCTTAAGCGTGGATAAGGGAAAATGGTTATAAGGTGGCTGGCTCTTCAGGGATCACTTTAAATAATAAGGCTCTTCAGGGATCGTGGCACACTGGTACCGTGGTTCACTAGTCAAAACAACAGCAATTTAGTACTCTTCCATTTTGACTTGTGGAATGCAAACACAGGAAGTGACCACTGCCCCCCACCCCAGTGACGGACCCTCACCAGCACGCCTTGCATCGCTGCTGAGAGGGCCATCTGGATATGAATGAACAGGGCAACAAGAGCTGCAGACCACAGCAGAGCAACAGATCACCCTATACTCGGCAACCGTGTAAACAAGGCTTAGAACTGCAACAGCTGCCAGCTAAAGGTCCTTTGTCTCTGTGGCTCCTAGACTGTGGAGCGACCTCCCGACCCAAGACAAATTGGATTCTAAGCGGAAAGCTCTTATCAAACTAATCTGATAGATTTCTTTGACTGGATAACTAGGAAGTAGATCAAGGAGAGGCGGCTGGCGTGGCTTACCTAGATTTCAGCAAGGCTTTCGACACCGTCCCACACAGGGGACTTGTAAACAAGTTGGGCAGCCTAGGAGTGGGTCCCAGGGTGGTAGACTAGTTCAGAAATTGTCTGAGCAACAGGACACTGAGGGTGGTGGTGAGCGAATTCAATCCAAAAAGAGGAGGGTGACCAGTGGGGTGCCACAGGGCTCGGTGCTGGGACCAGTCCACTTTAATGTCTTCATAAGTGACACCGCAGAAGGGCTGGAAGGGAAGGTATGTCTCTTTGCAGATGACACAAAGATCTGCAACAGGATTGACACTCTGGGGAGGGGTGGTGGAGAAAATGATAAGGGACCTAAGTAAGCTTGAGGAGTGGTCAAAGGTGTGGCAGCTAAGATTCAATGCAAAGAAGTGCAAGATCATGCACTTGGGGCATAGAGATGCAGGAGAGGTACAGGACTAGAGAATGACTCATGTGGTGCCACTCCACAAGAATGGTCCCAGAGATGAACCTGGTAACTACAGACCGGTCAGTCTAACATCCACTGTATGCAAATTAATGGAGACCATTCTAAAAGAAAGGTTGGTAAACTTTCTGGAGGTTAACAGTCTCAGGATGATAGGCAATGGGTTTGTCTTGGGGAGATCCTGTCAGACAAACACGGTGGCATTTTTTGACTGAGTCACAAGGTTACCAGACAAGGGCCAGGCAGTGGATGTACTATACCTGGACTTCAGTAAGGCCTTTGACTTCATGCCACATGGAAGGTTGCTTAGCAAACTGAGTAACCTGGGAGTCTGGGACAAGCTGCTGGGGTGGGTAAGGAGTTGGCTGCAGAAAAGAAGCGGTGATGGTAGAGGGTGAACTATCAAGCCTAGACCCATAACCAGCAAGGTCCACAGGAATCAGTACTCTGTCTAGTGCTATTCAACATCTTTATTTGTGACATAACGGTAGGGGTCAAAGTAAAGTCTGTCTTTCACAGATGATACTAAGTTCTGTGGGAGGGTGGACATTGAGGAGGGAGACAGGAACTCAGGGAGGATCTGGCCAGACTAGAGAAATAGTCTAGCATCTGGCAGTTTGGGTTCAAGTTCATGCACCTGGGAGCTAGGAACCTAGGGGCCAGCTACTGGCTGGGGTGCACAGGTGTCTAGCTCAAAGGAGGAAAAGGATCTAGGGGTGATAGTTAGGGTAACATGAAACACTCTGCACAGTGCTGTAAATTGACAGCCAAGCAAATAAAATGCTGAGATACATCGCCAGAGAGTCACCTCCAGGAGGAGAAGTCATTCTGCCTTGTACAGGTCACTGGCTAGACCACACCCGAAGTACTGTGTGCAGTTCTGGTGCCCTCATTTGAAGAAGGACATCAAACTATTGGAGGGTCCAGCAAAGGCGGCCAAGATGACACAGGGCATGGGGACAAACCATGTGATGAGTGGATAAGAGCTGATATGTATTCCTTGGAAGGCGGAAGGAAAGGGGATATGACAGAAACCTTCAAGTAGCTAAAGGGTATAAACAAGGTTGGAGTGGAGGCATTTCAATTTAAAATGGGAAGGACCACAAGGGGCACAGTCTGAAACTTGTGGGGATAGATTTAAAAAGGAATGAGGTGGTACTTTTCACAGAAAGGGTAGTGTAAAAGCGGAATGAACTGCCTGAGGAGGTGATATCATTGAAACAAGTGGAGCGTTTAAAGGGGGTGGGGCAGGGTAAAGGAGAGCAACAACGAGAGAGAGGAAGGGGATGGGGGAAGAAGGGATGGAGGATCACTCTGGGGGGCAAGGGAGGAGGGAAGTTCCAGTAAAATAGACTGACCTGCACACCCGAGCAGACCTGATAGACCACTAAGGCTGTTTCTGCTGGCAATTTTCGTATGTTTTGTGTGATTGGGAGGAAGGTACTGAAAGCCACCAAACAGGAAAGGGACCTGGAGTAATCTCATCTCATGACTGAAAGGTATCAAACAATGGGCCCTATGCACAAAGCACAGAAAATCGTCAAAAACCAGCGTAGGTGGTACACGCAGCATGGAGGGACATGGCATTCCTAGCGCCCGTGATGCGCGGGGGGCATGGTGGAAGGTGCCACGCAGTGGAATGTACAGGCACAGCAGGTACAGGAACAATACGCTAACGCCCCCTTGACCCCGCCATATAAGGCAGTGCACCACCCTTGTGCAAATGCCTGGCTGAGAATGCCACGTGTGGCTCACGCAGGGGCGCAATGGTGGACCAGGAAGGGGTTGCGGAGCAGAGGGTGCAACAAGCGGCTAAGGCCGAGGGGGAGCAGGATGAGGTGGACATGGGCGGGGCGTGGGCGCGAAGGGGCGTGCGGTCCAGTGCAAGCAACTTCACCAGTGGGCAGGATTGCCGTAATGGTGGCTGACATACGGAAGCACTACAGCTGCCTGTACAGTGCGGAGGCCTTGGCCACACCGGCTGAGGTCAAGGCCACGCTGGGGCTGCAGTCAATGCCACAGGGACAGAGGCATGTACCATAGTGGCCATAAAGCATAAAGGGCTGGACCTGAGGGGCCACCATCAAGCAGAAACTCGCCGCTGGTGGAAGGACAAGCAGAGTGCGGGGGGTGTCGCTCTGCACCGACAGCCAGCTGACATCCTGGAGCAACTGGTGGCGAGACGCTTGTGGATGTCACCATCCATGGAGAGATGGACGGTGTAGACGGCATGGCAGGTAGACGCCACACATACATGCGGCAGTGGCAGCACAGCCAGAATCATGCCCACTAACAGCCATGTCCTGTATCCGCAGGTGTCATGTGCCAGCAGGAGTGGAGTGGTGGCCACCATGGGCAGCCTGCTGCCACCGTGACATCCGCAAAACCGTGGCAGGGCAACAGGGAGAGGAGCATGCAGGTAGGTATGCACACACAAGGGGTTGCATTGCAGGGCAACAAGCCAGCACCTGCCTAACATGTGATATGTTCACCAACAAGTACAGTGGTAGCGATGGAGTCCCCGGCGGAGATGGCAACCGAGGAGGACAGCACATCATCCCCATGAAGAGGACATTGGGACAGGCAGCGACACAGCCGCAGGGATGGACACACAGCCCTCTCCCCATGGGAGAACAAGTGGCACAGTCGCCACACATGAACTGGCACCATGAGCACCATAACACTGGCTGTCGGTGGTGCCCCCAGGCCAACACAGCAGCTGCACAACATGGCTACAGCGCACAGACTGCAGCAACGAGGGTCCTTCAGACTGCACCGGACACAAACCAGGGCTAGAAGGTCTCAGACATACATGGAGGGGCAGCACCGCCAGCTGCAGCAGCCAGAGTGTGACAGGCTGGAGGCACAGCGGTGGTGGAGGAACAAATCACGGTGCAATGGTCGGTCACACAGCACCATTCTGTGGTGCGCGGTGGCATTGGAGGCATCCAGGAGCTAGTCGGCACCCCCGGGAGTGGACAGGATCTTGCGCACAGCCAGCGGCAACTGATATGGGCATGCAGTACATGCCACCAGCAGGCTGCACACTCGCGGACTGAGGAGTGGGACATCCAGACCCGCTATGCCATGCCAATGCCACGCACCAGCGCACCCAACACCAAGGAACCACGGCCAGTGGAGTCACAGCCAAAACAGGCATACTGTACCGCTGAGGGACCATCAGTCTGCAACATGCACATGGCTCCAGCGGATGGTGCCATAAGTGAGGGCACTGGAACACATGGTGCCACTATTGGATGCAGAGGCAGGGGTGCACCCGTGGCAAGCAACCAGCACACAGACTCAGCAGCTGTGTATCTGCAAGGCTACAGGCACGACCGGATGCTGAAGGCACAGGGTAGCACACATACAGTGCCACGTGGCAGGCCATGCCCAATGTGGCACCAGCGCACACCACACACCTGGAAGCACGACCATGCCTAAGCGTGCACAGCACAGTGGTGCACCCCCAACACACACACACATACCCACTCACCTTCCCAATATAAGGTGCACTCAGGCAGCTCTCATCACCATTGCACCACCAGGCCCTCCCCACCCCTGGCATCGCGCCACCTACACATGGGGTATGGGCCCACAGTGCTGACACACAATTGCATGGTGTTGGGGCAGGGAGGTGTGCCAAGGCATGGCACACGCTGTGGCAGTCCCCACCGGCGCATACATGCTGTGGCGTCAGCACCTGAACATGTCCTCCACAAGTACCTGCCCAGCCAGGTGCCATGTCATCTTCCCACCATCCAGCGGGGTCATCAGGTGCATCATCAGGCATCAGCACGTTTTCCCTCTTCGTGATGTTGTGCAGCATGGCACACACTGCAAAGCCTTGCACACCTTTGTGGGACTCAACATGAATCTGCCACAAGTGTGGTCCAGGCAACGGAACTGCATCTTCAGCTGTCCAATAGTCCTCTCTCTGACAGCCCTGGTCCACTTGCCGTGTTGTAAGCAACTTCTGCAGGCATGGAAGGGTCATGAGATTGGTCGCAGTGGATACCCACTGTTACCTGCAGTGGGGAAGAATACGTCAGTGCCGACAGTGTAACTGTGACACATGTCCCGTAACATGCTGTGTCACTGCAACTCACCAAGCAGCAACCTGTCCAGCTGTTAGGCACGTAGCATCACCCCCTACCAGAGCCATCCAAGATGTATGAATCCATGAGTCCAGCCTGGGTACTTGGTACACATCTGTATCCATACCCTGGCATCACATACCACCTGGCAGTTTATGTTGTGACAGCCCTTGCGGTTCCTGTATGCCTCCTCATGGCTCTGTGGCATGAGCACGGCAATGTGCGTGCAGTCGATAGCACCACAAACAGAGAAAACCTCTGTCGTCCTGAGGTCCGCTGGCACTGCTGGGAATGCAACATACTCCCCAAGGTGCATGAGAAGGGCATCTGTCACCTGTGCCACAGCCTTGGACACAGAAGACTGCCCCACACCCGGCCCGGCGTCATCTGTCACCACGCTGGAGCGACCCAGTGGCATAGTATCGTAGGGCACATAGCATCTCCGTCTCACGGTCATGGCGCAGACCACCGAAATCGCAGTTTGAAGTCGACGAGATGCTATCACACAGCCAGGCAATAGCCAGCCATGGTAGCCACTCAACACAGTGGGTGTCCCGCAATGCAGCTGCATCCAGACATGTGAAGAACACGCGGATGTGAGCCACGGCAGCGACGCCTCGGCATGGTCAGCTAGTAGGTGGACGTGAAGCAGTACACCTGGACACATCCCAATGCACAATCACTGCTTCCTGTGGTTCAGTGCACTGGCAGCTGCGGTCCACAATATACCGCCGGTCACGGGTCTGTTTAAGGGGAGTTCCCCTGCCTCCATGTGCCCTGTGGGAGCACTGCACATGTGCACCCACCATGTGCAGTGATCAGTCATGTGTTATGGAATCATGGCGGGCATCATGCTGGCACGCAAGGCACAGTTTCACGGACACCTATTCTGTGTGGCCAAGCAGGACTACATGGACAATTGGGGCCATTGGCGACCTGTGGGCCATCAGGGCCCTCAAGAAAGTGAGTATGGGTATGTGTTTGGCCAGGCAGTGGTTCCTGGGTCTCTGGCAGCTGTGCAGACATATGGTGTACTGACTACTGTCCCTTGTGCTCCACAGGACCATTGTGGCGTGCCAGGCCGCCTAGAGCTGACACTCCAGGTGCAGCCAGATGGGGCGAAGGTCTATGTTTCCTCAATGCCAGTAGGGCACATGCACTACCAGGACTGGCTACCCAGGTACCTGTACTTGAAGGGTGCCAGAGGGACCTCTTCTATGAAGACAATGAATATCGGGCATGGAGATATAGGTTCCCTCACTGGGTGAGTACAGTGGTCCATGGGCTGTGGGGCCTGTATGTGTCTGTTGCTAACACTTTATGTGTCCCCCCTTCTCTTGCAGCGGTACAGGGGCCCAGTGAGGCGTATCATTTTCCAGAACAGGGACTGCCACCCACGGTGGAGGTGACTGAAGACACAGGGGATGAGGAGGATAGTGTCAGCGGAGGTACACCCCAACAAGCCTGCCCATGGCACAGGACGGAGGAGGGGCGGTTGTCGGTATTCACAGGACAGGAGTAGTGCCAGCGGTCGTCCCTGGCATCATGACCGCAGACAGTAGTGGCCGCTGCTGGGTCTACTGGACTTTAATATGTGTTTCACTTTGCTGGGACCTACATCCACTGTGTGCTGCCTTACTGCCCTTGACTGGGGCCGGACTCTGTAGCCTGGGACTAGCGTGACTGGTTGTGTAGGGACTGCTGCAGCACTGGGCTGCCGGACTTGGTGGGGGAGTTATACAGCATTTGGTATTAGTTGTTGGAATGTCTGCTGGTGGGGCGGCTGGCGGATGTGCAGGGTGTGTGCAATGGGTGTTGCAGGGTGTGGGTGGCCTGAAGGTGGGGGTTTGTTGGGGGTCATGTGCTCTGGCAGGTGTGTTGGGGGAGCCAGGTGATTGTTGTTGTTCAGCCTATATTCTGCTGTACACCTCTGGCAATAAGTGTTGTTTTGCATACTTCTGTGTGGTCACTGTCTCGGGGATGCCTGTCATCAGCATAGCCTTGCTGGTTGTTTGCGCTGGCTATCATGGATGTGTGCCCACGTGCAGCCGTTCACTGGGCAGTGTCACACTGGTGCGCCACGCAGCTTGGGCGGTGGTGCGTCTGCACATTCTACTGGTGTACATGCGTGCGCCCTGCACATCCTGTCCTGCGGTGGTTTGTGCATTTCACACCATGCCACGTGTGGCTGCATCGTCTGCCTGTTGTGCTGTGTGCCCACTGTGCAGCATGGCCGTGCAGCTGTGGTGTCACATGGCCACATGTGACAGCTGTTGTCCCATGTCCGTGTGCTGTCGCATCGTGTGTGCAGGCACATCAGTCCTGTGGTGACAGTCTGCCGACACCTACACGCCTGTGCTGGCATCCTCTGGGTGCTTTGTGCTACCCTATGCCACCCTGTACACGGTGTAGCATGCGCATGTTGCTTCCGCAGCGTTCCATCATACGTGCAGTCATGCATGTCGCGAATGGCCTGCATCGCATGCTGCTACATGGCTCGCTTCTAATGCACGCACACACAGGATGCTTGTACATCAGTACGCCGCTTCTGATTTGTGCATGCCTCCTCTGAGCGGCGGCGCTGCGTTTGCATCAGAAGACTTACATACCGCCTGCACGCGAGACTGTGCAGGTCAAGATATCTTTGTGCATAGGACCCACTGTGAGAAGGCTGTGGAAGAAGCAGTGGGATGCTAGGATGAAAGGAGAGGTATCACCAGCAGAAGTGAGGAGGTGGTGATGCCATTGTACAGAACAACGGTGAGACCTTATTTAGACTACTATGTCCAGTTCTGGAGGCCACATCTCTGGAAGGGGACAGACAGAGTAGAAGCAGTTCAGAGAAGGACAACAAAAATGGTGCAAGAACTGCACCATAAGTCATATGAGAACAGACTGAAGGATCTCAATATGTATTCCCTGGAGGAGAGGAGGATATGATAGAAACTTTAAAATACCTCAAGAGTATAAATAGGGTACAAGAGGGTAGCATCTTTCAGAAAAGAAGATGTTCAAGAACAAGGGCCATGATATGAGAATAGAGGGGTAGACTCAGAGATAACATGAGAAGTACTTTTTCATGGAAAGGGTGGTGGATGCTTGGAGCGGCCTCCCTGCAGAGGCTGTGGGGGCAAAAACAGTAGAGGTGATTCAAGAATGCATGAGACAGACATAAGGGAACCCTAACGACAGGAAGAGAGGGTAATCCACAGATCAGTTAGGATCTCGGTATATAAATCACAAGAGAAAATGTGCAGATTAGGTGGGACCAGCAGTCCTTATCTGCCGTCAAATTCTATGTTTCTGTGTTCAGGACTGTATCAATCACAAATCCTTTAAATCCTCCCTTACGGGCATGCTGCTTGTGTGTTTCCAGTGTACCTGTCCAAGCTGAGTCCCCTGGGACACGGTGAGGTCACTAGCCTAATCTACATATTACACAGCCTACTGGTTTTTATTGTTACCCTGCTACTATACTTTCTTGATTTCTCATGCTAATATCTCTACAGTTAAAGCCTGTCAGCATGCCTCGACTTAGTAACTATTGCAAATTATTTTCTAATTACTGTCTGTATAGTTATTTCTCGTTGATGTCTATATCGTATTATCATGGACTGTTACATGAATTTACACATGACTGTTGAATGTAAATAATTTTGTGTCCCTCCTGAAAAAGGCTTTTAGTCTCAGTGAGGACCTGGTTAACAAAATCCAAATAAAATAAATAAGACAAATGGCATATTTTGACTCCAGCCATTCTGTATGCCCTGTGCATTAGAATTACCAGTGATTGTTTTAAATGCAATAACCTAAGGAGTCTGCAATCTTGTTATGTATGTCATTAAGGAAAGCTGTGCAAAACACGTTTCCAACTCCCAGGACTGCAGAAACACCATTTAGCACTACCTGTATGTGGTCACGAGCCTCAGCTAAGCTTTCAGCATTAATTTGCCCCGTTTCTGTGCTCCTGAGCTCTGCGATGAAACTGCCATTTGGACACTGCCACTCGGAGAAGACAGAGTGTGCGCTCTGTTCAGCAGTTTCCTTGCTGCCTCGGTGCTAGAGCGCTCGCTAGTGACGAACTGGGCCAATTTTTACGGAGGAAAGTGAACTTGTCTGGCATGTACTGCTGATTTAAGTGAACGTTTAGAAGTAAGCCCGTTGAAAATGGAGCATGGTAACTGGTTAAATTTTGTAGCTGAAAGTTGAAGTTCTGTGTTCAGACATGCTGAGTAGAACCCCTGGATAAAATGACAGTCTAATTATGTAGGGTAGGGTGTGGTGTGGTGCATTGCTCATATTCACCTGCCTTTGGGGGTAAGGAACTCATATTCACCTGCCTTGGGGGTATGGGACTCCTGCAGTTTTCACACCACAGCAGCATCCAACTAGACTAAAACAACCAAAGGAATTCTTTCCTATCCCAAGTGAAAAGCTGAAGTCTTGATAGGTATTTCCTCTTCCTAACCTCAACCCCTTCCTACTCAAGGTTTTTTTTTTTTTTTTTAAGAAGTCTCCAAGGTATCCTGCAATTCTTCAGATATTTTGGAGACAAGATTACCTGAACTTTAGGATGTGGGAAGGCAAGCCTAATAGCCAAGACTAAACAAGCTGGTAGGCAGGTCGCACTGGAGATGAGCAACTTGTTGCTCAGTGTGCTTTCATGGTAAGATATTTAGATAAATAAATAAAAGTACACACAACATGAAGCTGTGCCCTGAAGGTGCCATTAACATGATATGACAGCATCAAAGACAATTTACTTCCTCCTTGTTACTTGACACTGAGAAAGGTACAAAAGGTAAGACTAGAATAATAATTCACGTAAAATTCTTGTAGGACCCAACCACTAGTGCCATCTTGACAGGGTACTGGCTCAAACTATTCAAGTTAAGACTTATGGAGGAGAGGAAGGCATGAATCTTAACCTCAAATAAATAATATACCTCAGATACTGTATAGTCTTAGAACCAACATAAGCAAGGCCCCAAAAAAATTACTGAAGCTCTTAAAGGACACTGTCAACCTGTTTTCATCATGTTATTTCTAGTTAAAACCTACATTTTATGATTACTTACCTTCTCTAAAATTCATTCATGTTGCCGTTTGTTTTGTCTGTCTCCTTGTTTAGTGGAACTGAAATACATGCTAATGTATATTTATAAACAACCTTGTTTTGTTTAATACTGATCTGCTCTTACTGCATACTTCCTGAGCATTAGAAACACCCCCAAACAGTAGTCACTCATGCGCAGTAGCCTCCTAAACACCCACTGCATCATGAGGGGCTAGACTGTGTTGGGGATGTTCTCAAGTCCAGGAAAGATGCAGCTGGAGCTGACCAAGGATTGTAAACAAACTTGTGTTTGTGTGGTAACACCAGTATGGTGGGCAGTCCATTTTTCACTTTTTTTTTTTTTTATAGAAAAGAGTCAGAATCAAACTACTAGCTACATCAGCAATCTTTACAGAATGCTGGCAATCATCAAATGTGTTTTTAAACTAGGGACACTTTTAAACCCAAGTGGGTTGACAGTGTCCCTTAAAATCTATCAGTTTTAAACAGGAGGATTTGCTATGTGTGACTGTGCAGGATGGCAGCTTGCTGGAACAATGAACAGTGATGGTGCAAAAGCTCAAAGAAGTTTTGGTGAAAAGACTTTACAGCACAGTAAGCTACCCTGTCATTAAAACCTCAAAAGGACTTACATTTTATTTATTGTTTCTATACTGGGATACTCTCAGTTAGGTACAGCACTGAATGTGCAACAACGAGCTGGGGTGGGGATAAAATAAAACTGGTAACAGCTATTGTCAAACGGCAGTGAAAGTCAGTTTAAAGCATAATATTTTATTGAAAAACATATACTGCACTGAGTCGCGTGCGGCAACACACAACACACACACACACACACACACACACACACACACACTTTAGCACTGTGGTAGCCCCCACCCCTTCATTGCAGGCCAGGTGGTTTCTTGTTAACTTTTTTCATTTTAGAAATCAGGTTAAAGAATATCTCAATCACAACCTGACAGTGTCTGTACTATCATCATTTGTTTATGCAAGGCTCCCATATCACTGTCTGCGGTCACTGCACTGTCTTGTACCTACATAATGTTATTAAAACAATAATGTAAAAATTATAGGACACAGCAGTACTCATGTTCCAGTTGAGATATGTACAAAGATAGGTACACAATTCAATCAATCCAGTCTATAAAAAGAACAACGAGCTTAGACATGGCTTTATGATGACCCTTGATAATGGTGTTATTTCTAAACCACTGCACTACATTTTGAATCTGGGGCCCTCTTAACTATACAAAATCGAGGGAGTGGAATGAAATAGCTGCATTCCCAAACTCTCCAGAGAAGCCTGAAAAATGTGTCTCTTGCAAATGATTAGCAACTAAGACTATATTTGGTTTTAGCTTTTCTGTGTATATGTAACTTAGATCTCGAAAGTATTTAATTATAGCATGTTAGGCATCATAAACTCATGTTGTTTAAATGTAATTCCTTAACACCTCTCCCAACGGTCTGTCACTTCTGGGCTCAGTTTCACACCCTTGATGTATAGTTTTGCAATGCGGATGTGTTCACAGCACATAGGTTGTGAGAAACAGCTGTCAAAGTGGTCTTAAAACAGCTATATTTTATAAAATTACTCTGAGAAAGTGCTGGTTTTCTATCAGAATAATTAACAGCAGCAAATATAATGGGAAAGCAGATCTTCATAAAAAGGCAATTTAGGAACAACTGACAACTCAGTAAGACTTTGAAAAACAGTATTCAGACAAAGCCCGGCTTGTATTGCATTTGCTCTGTATTTCTATTACCCTTGTTCTCCCTTACTTTGTGCATCTCATCCCTCAATCCCACGGGTCCTTCACCAACCCATTCAGTGGTCTTACTGCTTATCCACCACTACGGTTAGCGGTCGGTGCAGGGCCTTTGGGGGAAACCAATGGTCTGGGTTTTCTTCCTCCTGATTTTCTTCTCGGACGTCGCGCATCTGCAAACCACCCCTCACTTCTGACTACTCCCACCATTGTTGTCAACCAGCTCCACTAGGTGGCAGTCATGCAGCAGGATACAGGATTTCCCCTTCGAGGAGGAGAGCATCCTTAGAACACTCAATCCTCCCTCACCCAGCTGACCCCGAGCAATCCAGGTCTGTTCCCAATCTGGGTTGCTGGTGTGCAAGGTAGTAAGGCAACCAGTACCTCAGCCTGTCACACCACTGGGCTGGCTTGTTTTCTGTTTTGTAGGAGATTTTCATGAAAAGAGGATGTCTGCTCTTGACAGTTAGCCTGTTACCTGATCTACACTGATGCCCACTAACTCTTGTAGGGATGTAACAGTATGATATTTTTACGATATGATAATCGGTTCATGTGAATGTCATCGTATTATGGAACTAAATATTTTGGTGCAAAACAGCTCCCTAAACTCTTCTGTCTAGCAAAACTGGGGTGAAAGGGATGACCATTCCTAAAACACACAAAAAGGAAAATTATGTTTACCAATTGGTTATCCGGTTGTGTGTAGGGTCCGTCCATGGGCAGTCAGCTATACTGGTATGAACTGTCATCCCCTACTAGCTGAGACAGATTGGACTAGTCCAAGAAATCTCACAGGACCTACCCCATCTAAGGATCCCTCAGTCACGAACTCTATCCAAGTCTGAGGAGACCAAAGAAACTTGGCAACTATTAATGGTAATAGGGATCCAAGTCCCCCTTACAGAAGTAATATGCTCCATATGAGGAAGAACCAGCTCCCCACCAGGGAAACAATGTACACTATGGAGGACAGCGGTCAATTATACATAACTGTGTACAGCACTGAACATTCAGGACAGCCTAACTGCCCATGGATGGAACCTGCGAAGAACTGGAATTGCCAACAGGTTAACACAATTTCTCTCTATGTGTCAGCTCTACGGGCAGTAGCTTTAATGGTATGGGCCCTAAAGCAGCACTGCAGTGGCAGAAAGGGTGGAGAGAGTCAGTAATGGACCAGTGTCAGAGCAGTCTGCTGGACACAGCATCTATGGAAACTGACAAGGTCCAAATGGTAGTGTTGTAAATGAAAACAAGGTTGCCCAAGTGCCTGCTTCATAAAGACATATGAGGAGCTGAAGCCTTCCCAGCATAAAATGTGACTGCGGTACCAGTAGCATAAGCCTCAACTACTGCAGGAACCACAGTTCTAGAGCAATGTGCCATAACTACTGCAGAAACTGGAAGACCTCTGTAGACCTGTGCCACCTAGATAGTCTTGACAACAAGTTCGCTTGGGAGCATTTAGCATACCCCAAGCTATGGGTCCAACCCAAAGGAGGGATCTGTAAAACTGTCAGTCACTGAAAACTCCACTAGTCCCTGGCAAAAAAATGGCCAACAGAAAGAAAAAACACCTACGGAAAGATGTCCGTGGGAGACTGGGGAGTAAGACCAATGGTAGAAAACCTACAGGAGATATACCATAGAGAGAGAGAGAGAGCATGAAAGCTAGCATGAACTGGAAGTCTGTTGAGCTTACAGAATCATATTATGTAGACCATAAGAAACAATGCATTCAGTCCAAGGGTGGAGAACAGTATGTCTGGTCTATGGTGGGAGGCTGCTGGCAGCCTCGAGGAGAGATGACCTCAAATGTTGACCAAAGGAAAAATGTCTACATCATACTTATCACAGTTTAGTTTGTTGGGTTTAAGGACTGTAAACCATGATATACCTTAAACCTCGGATCCAGACATTGGCCACGTATCAATACCCTGACATCCGATGGGACAGTTTATCACAACAGCAGTGTACTCCAAGTGCCATTTCTGTTGTCTTCACTGAGTGGCAGCAGACCAGGGTGAAAGGATGCTCACCCTAGTCACCACGAGAGACATCCACTGCTGCTGTCTAGGCTGGCGCCCACAACACTGTGGCGATGTCTGCCAGGGCAGGGCCTGGTAGTACTGCCTCTGCACCCTCCTGCCAATTGGACAACAGGAAGTTGGAGGCAGAACTCAGAGCCATTTCTCACAGACTGGTTCCCTGTACCTCTGAGTCACCAGGGGCTCACGGTTCCATGAGAAGTGTAGGGCACTCCACCTCGGACAGAAGGAGGCATGCACTGAAAAACAAAATTTAAATACCTGTAAATTTTCTTTCTCCAATGGCTGGTCTCCGAACTTCCATACTGGCGGGCTGTACCTCCTAATGCTATCATGCAGGCAGGGACCAAAACTCTGCAGCCTGGATATCCTCCCTCCACTTCCTGAGCACACGAGTTCTTCCTAAAGCAGTTCAAATCTGGTAGTACTATATAAACTTGGAAACAAAAATGAGAAATATTATCCAAACATTCGTCTCAGCTGACCAGCCATCGGAGAAAGAAAATTTACAGGTATTTAAATTTTGTCTTCTCTCCTAAGCTGGTCTCCAGGCTTCCATACTGATGGGATATACTAAAGCATACATACAGGATTTGGCAGAGATTCCTGTTTGGGCTTCAAGCCTGACAAAACACCAAACCAGCCAATATCATTAACTATTCTGCTCCAATTCCTTCAAGGAGGATTCATCAAGGGCTGCAACCGCCACCTTGTGAGTTCAGGTTTCCACACTGGGGCAGTCTTGTTAATAGATTCAGGAGTCTCTGGTTCCTCATCCCCAAGTCAGAAGGTTCCTGTGGGCTGCAACTCTAATTAAACCAAAGGCACCCCTTGGAGACTCAATTTGGTCCTCAAAGCATTGACCAAGGCTCCCTCTGAACCTCTCAAGAAGGCATCCCTTATACATCTCACGAGGAAAGTGGCCTTTTCATAGCCATTATTTCAGTCAGAAGAATCAGCGAGCTGGGAACTCTGTCAACTAAAGAACCTAATACTGGGTTTCATCAGGACTCTGCAGTCCTCTGAACAGATCCAGGTTTCGTTTCATTGCAACCATGAGTTGCTTCTGCCTTCCTTCTGTCCTCACCCAAAAATGACAAGAAAAGGGAATTTCACTCTCTGGAGCCCAGATGAGCAGTAAAGCTTTACATTAAAGATCAGAGTCAATGCACAAACCTTCAAGTTTCGCATTCTCACTGTGGGTCAGAATATGGGCAAAAAGCTTCTAAAAGACTCAATAGCCAGCTGGATCCATTCAACCATCACCACTTCCTACAATCAGGCTGGAGTGCCTTGCCTGGGCCAGTAAAAGCCCACTCAGCCGGACTATAGCCACCTTGTGGGTGGATTTCAGAGAAGCTTCTCCAGCAGACTTATGCAGGGTGGCTACTTGGTGGTCTATTCACACATTCACCAAGTTTTACAAACTGAATGTGACGGCCTCGGCTGAGGTGTCTTTGGCCGCAGAGTTCTCTAGGCGGTGGTGGACCCTTAAAGGCAATTAAAATCTTCCCATCTGGGATGACGAGGAGGCCTCCACGGGTCCTCTGCCCTGGAGGTCATTCCTTCTCGCACCTCAAAAAGAGGTAGCCTGAAAAAGTGGCTAAAAGAAGGGATTCGCATTTTCTGGCATCTCCTGCCCTTAGGAGACTTGTCCACTGACACAGTGTGGCCTAATCTCAATGTCCCTGAGGAATGGGGTTCCCTCCCCGTGAGCCTCAGGAAGCAACCCCAGTGTGAAAGCCTGTAAAGATGGCCAAGGAGGAATTTTGTGGCTTGATTCCAATGCCCTTGAGGATCACTATGCTCCCAAGAACTGGGGATTCTGTAAGCCATTATGCCCCAGCTCTGTCGTCAGGAGTTGGAGGCTTTCTGAGTTATCCTTAGGGACCCCCGAGAGGCCTCCCGAGTTTATTGTTGTGCTTGGAAGAAACACTGCTTGCTAGCCCCTTAAATGCTGCTCACAACTGATCCTGTGAAATGTTCTACCTATGCAAGCCTCAGAAGAAAAGCTGATTGCAAGCCCTCAACAGCTGCTGGGGGGTTATGGAACTGTCGATGAGGAGCACCGTCGACAACTCCAGAAGTGCTGAGGGGCTGTTAGTGTTGACAAGTGGCTGTATGCACGCCGAGCGGCAACAAGGAGATCGCCAGTTACTGGGGCTGTTAGCATCGACGAGCAGCTGTATGAAAGCTTCCGTCATCGGACGAGGAGATCAGCAGTTACTGGGGCTGTATGAATGCTTCCAGCCATCGATGAGATCTCCAGTTACTGCTGTCGACGGGAGTATTCTCCTTAACCTAATATACTGCCATTGACAGGGAGTATTCTCCTTAACCCAATATACAAAGATCCATACACACACATTTATATATATATATATGTATATAACTCCTTGTTTTTGAAGTCATCATGATATACGACCGGCTTTTTAGAGCTGAGGGCAATTTCAAAGGCGGGCTGTGCAGCAGCATGGCTGAGTCCCAAATCACGAAAAACTCTGCTAGGAATTGGGCCAGTCTGCAAGCGTGCAAGGCTGAGATTGGAATCGAACAGAAAAAAGAGCTTTTGTAATGCTGCTCTTGTCCAACATTGAGGATATCCAAAGAAAAGTAAAATGAGACTTACAGTCTCATGTCTTCAGCCCTGCCATGTGGAGAAAATGTGGGCCAGTCTGTACAGCATGCAAGGCTAAAGTGGAACCAAACAGAAAAGAGCTTTTGTAATGCCACTCTTGTCCAATGTTGAGGATATCCAAAGAGAAAAATAAAAAATGAGGCTTACCGTCTGATGTCTTCAGCCCTGTCATGAGGAGACAAAGCTCTGCTACAGAGTACCTGCCTTTTGGAAGGCCGGAAGTAAACTGGTGTGCACAGGAAGTGGAGGGAGGACATCCAGGCTGCAGAGTTTTGGTTCCTGCCTGCATGATAGCATCAGGAGGTACAGCCCATCAGTATGGAAGCCCAAAGACCAGCTTAGAGAGAGAGAAACTCCTTTGCCACTACTGAGTGGGTCATTGATTCAGAATTAAACCCAGTGTCCCAGACGCAAGAAGAACGCCTTAACCCTTACGACACCAAAGTGGCCACTAAAAGTTTTTTCACACACACACCCCCAAAGGCATCAGCCACTCTTTTACACAGTTAATCAATCCATCAACCAAGTTTATTTTATACTGAAGGAATGTGAGCAAAATGCCCATTTTCACAAACGCCAGTTTCAACCTAAAGTTACAAATATACAAGAACAAAACAAATATAATACATGGTATATACAAGTGTCTATAGGGTCAAATACACTAGTAATAAACAACTAGTCATGAACAAATTGCATACATAAATTACATAAATACATAGACATTAAGAATTATATGTACACTACATAAGTGCGTATATAGATACAAGTCGATGTCATGGGTACTAGTACAGGATCAGCGAAGAGTTCATGAACAGCAGTGAGGTAAGCAAGACAACAGTAGATGGCAGGAGAGAAGGCAGTTAGGTTATCTTAGAATATTTAAGTCAACTGTGTGGTCCGGCAGTGAGAGCACATGCCACTGAACCAGGAGATCCGAGATGAAAATTCCACCATAACTAAGGACACACACTGCGACCTTTGGGAAAATCACTTGACCTTCCTAATTCACTTCAGTCAGTCCTTCCAGACAGAAAAACTGATATAAGCAGCACCCTGCTGAAAACAAACTGGTACTGCATTTTCAGCTGATTCATCCTAGGTAAATCTTTTGTTTGTTTGTTTTGTTTTTTTTTATAAATTTCATTATTTACTCCCAGTATTGGCTGACCTTCAGGCGTGAATGCTGTCAGTTACAGTCCAGTACTTCGTCTAGTAGGCTGGGAACTCCATTCACTCCGATGGCAACAACATTTAGTCCGGTCTTCAGTGTCTCCCCCTCCCGGGGTTGGATAATAGATCACAGCCATCCCAGCATTCGAGAAGGGCCAACCATTCTAGGTGCCCATCAGACATGTTTGGTGATTGGCTGATTCATCACCTACAACCAGTGAGGTTGTTCTTCCCATAAGTCCCACCTACCACCTTTCACCTGCAGGAATGCTCACAGCAGTCTGGGAGGTGCGGTGGTGCCAAGGGACATGTGGTCAACCATGCTGTCAGCAGCACACCTCCTATGTGTCACCAACAATGTAATGCTATAGGTTTTAGGAAGTTCATTTAAATTACTCCAGTCCTAGAATTAGCACTGATAGAAACATACAGTCATTCACAGTCACACGAATCCAGAGGTCAAGGGGTTACAAGAATAATTATTGGGAATTACGCATTAGCAGCTTGTAAATTTATGATGAGAGGATTTCTCAAATTATAGCAGTGTTTCTTCAAACCCCTCCCACTTTAAAATCCATGGCGACCTAGGTTTGGAAACGACCTTGATCGCCGAGGTGCCAGCGTTGGGATGGGGAAGGTAGAGCAGGATTGAGCATGGCAGCTCTCCTCTCTTATGGGTGGGTTGACACCCCAATAGTTCCGTTCCCACTAGATGAAGGTCCAGTGGGTAGCGTGAGGTGAAGAGGCGGCAAAGTATCGGGAGGTGGAAGGGCTGAGCTGGTGCCACGGGTGCGAGCATGCCTCCACACTTCGCACAGCCATGTGCCAGGGCCTTGAGGGGTTAGGGGAGAAAAAGATCAGTAAAATACATAAGTCGCCAGTTGGCAGGAGGAGGCTACAGGGACCAGAAAGTTAAACTACAAAAAAAAAAAATCAAGAAGTTTCAAAAATATATAATGCCACTATTGCTAATAATGCTTCATCATGCAAATATTTTGGAGATCTGTTTAAATTTTGATCATGGCTCTTTGAAGAGATAGTGGAGCCCAAATGGACAGACAGGAAAATAATACAAATTTTAATAAGTAATCAACTATAACTTTTATTTCTAAAGTATTTTGCTTTCTCCCTTTGCTCATTAGAAAGTCTGCTATGTGACAATATCAGGCTGGATGTGTGGAACAGCTCTTAACCTGGCAATTGACATATCTATATCTCTGTCACCCCACTACATCATCAGCATTGTAATCTCATTTACAGTGACATCACAGGTGACTTAACCTGGCAGCCATATAAAGGTAATGGTTGACTGCTTTTGAAGAAGCACTTTTCCCAAGTGTAAAATCACTGAACAGGAGCTCCCTTCCCTTATCTCATCGGAGCTCCTCCAGTCTCGTTGCTTTTTAATACAGCCCCAAAAGGAAGGGATTATAATTTGCCCCCAAGGGCTGGCCACTAATCCCCTCTCTAGCCCTGAACTCACGATTCGCCCCTCGCTCTGACATTTTGATGTCATTATAGGTCGACACAGGGTGCCTCCATTCACCAGAACGAGTGTCTTTTTCAAATGTATTTCGACATTGAAATCGGTTTTATTATCTATTGATGCCAGCGCTCAACTAACAAGGCTCTTGTTGGCCTAACACTGGCATCAATAGTATCAAACCCAATTTACAATGGGAAATTACATCTGAAAAGACACTCCATTCAAGTGAATGGAGCACAGCATTCTCCCCCACCCCGGGCTCGACCTATAATGATATCACAAAATGTCAGTGCACAGAGTGGATCGAGAGTCAGGAAGGAGAGGATCAGTGCGGACAGCCCTTGGGGCAAATTACGATCCTTTCCTCTTTGGGTTGTAATAAAAGCAAAAGGAGCCCAGAGGAGCTCCGATGAGGTAAGGGACTTCCCTCTTACCAGTTTTACGATGAAAATGATTGAGAAAGGTGCTCTTTAAAAGTAATATTATTAGTTTTAGCAGTACACTAGCTCTTTAATAAACAACATTTGAAATCTCTGAACACACACACACACACACACACACAGTCTCAAAACTGGAGAAAGGAGACAGACTGAGATTAAGGAGAAGGTTCTACTAAACTAAAAGACCTTATTATATTTGTGGCAACTATGTTTAATGTTTTCTACCTGCTCCTGTAATTTGTGGTCTAGACAGTTCATATGTAACAGCACATATTTCCTGTGTCTTTCAAAAACATACAACTGTCCCACAATTCCTGTGTTTCTTAAGTCACAGTCCACTGCTATAGCACACCCTGTGATGTCAAACTGTAGCCTTATGAGGTCAGTTGGGGACAAGTCTGATGCTGTGTAAAACAGACTTCTTGGATAGGCCACACAGATGGGATCTAAACCCTTGGAAAGGATAACAGAAAATTCAAAAATGGATTCTGCAGTAAACTGTAATAGCAGAAACATTATGTTAAGGGAAGTACATACTAAAGTGGATACCTGCTCTTTAAATCCATTGCTACTGTTCCTACGTGTTCCAGCTCATGACCAAACAGCCTGTTTACTTGATAAATATGGAATAGCAAGTTGAAGTTTACTATTAAAATACTAACATACTAAAAGCCAGCAGAATAGGCCTCATGGTCTGTCGTGTCTCCTTGGTAGCCAGCACCCCTACTGGGTGTTTGATTTGCTGCCACCCCTCCCCAGAAGGACTTCCGGCTTCAGTTTCCCCTGTACCTGTCCCACCCCTCTTGAAACCCTCCACTGTGCCCTCATTTACCAGGCTCCCAGGCAGCGCATTCCATGTATCCACCACCCTTTCAGTGAAGTAGTGCCTCCTTCGCTCCCCTGTAACTCCCTCAGCCTCCACTCGTGCCCCCTGGTTGTTCCCCTTCTTAAACCTGAAAACCTCCTCGCCCCCCTTGCTGATCCCTTACATACTTAAAGACCCTATTATTTCCCCCATCTCTCCTCTCCTCCAGTGTGTATAGATTGAGCACCTCCAACCTCTCCTCATAGGGTCTACTCCCCATGCCCCAGTCATCCGGGTCGCCTCCTCCAGACCCTCTCCAACAAGCGCAATGTCTCTCTTTAGGTGTGGTCTCCAGAACTGTACACGGTACTCACGGTGTGGCCTGACCAGGGCATCATACAGAGGGAGGATCACCTCCCTCTTCCTGGAGTAATTCCCCTGGCTATGCAGCCCAGCATCCTGTTTGCCTTTGCTGCTGCTCTGCGACAAGTCTCAGTGTTATTCATTTTGACATCCACCACCACCCCAAGGTCCTTCTCGCCAGGCGAGGCCTGCAGTGTGTCCCCAGGGTATAATAAACAATATATAAATAAAATAAATGGGTGATTCTGTACACGTGTTTCTTGCACTCTTGCAAGTCAATGCTGAAATCTCGTCTGTAAACTCAGGCACCATGTTTCCAGTATAAAACAGCAGTCGCCCCACATTTTTGTACTCACTGACCACCCCAGCAATTACTGTTGTGTAGCTGGTTAACAAAAAGCAACTTTTTCTTTTTTAACACTATAGTACATCTGCATGGGAAGAGTGAGATTCCTACCACAGAACAGTATAAATCTTTCCAGGAATAAGGGAAAAAGCAGAATTAAAAACCATAAGAACATAACAGTATGGAAAATATCTCACTATGCCTGATTCTCAAGTTTCTCCCATTTTGTGCCTGTGGCATGAAATACATTTATTTCCACATCTTTAAATAAAAAGGAAGGTTAAATTACTGCAGGAAAAACATTATCTGGCTTTGATAATATCTTGGTGGTTACTGCTCTTTGGAATTCTAGTTTTCTGGCAACCTGACATTGCTTTAAATACCTAAAGCAAAAAGCCATAAGTCTTAGTAATTGGGGGCCTTCTTAGCCAATTAAACTAGTTTTCCTTGGAGCTCTGGTATATAAACAGCATTTAATAGGTGTTGAGTTCTGGAGTGTTGATTGGATCTGTGATGTGAGCCAACCAGTGTTGTCAGTGGCTCCCCATCCCTTCCAATTCTGAGACAGAGTCCCTAGAGTTCCTGCACCACTGTAAGTGCATTTACTTATAATTAGAGGAGGGGTGCATGGAGCTCAGTTTAAAAGGCAAAGGCCACCACAGCTCCTAAGGCACATAAAATGTTGTTTTACCACTGCAGCCAGCAACCGCTTGTTTTAAAAACTGGTACCCAGAGGATATACATGAATATAACCTATCCTGCACCTCAGTCTGCTTCCCTCACGGTCACTGCATTAATCCCACAGGTAACTTGGTACATTGAAGGCACATAAGCATCCACACAGAGAAAGGTCTGACATGAAGCCATTCTACCAGTCTTGCAAAGCGACGAATGAGTGCAGGACTTAAAGGAATTATGTATCTATGTCATTTAGATACTCACGTCAAAGGCCCTTTGCTAACTCCTGCGCTATTCCTTAACCAGCAGCGACTCAGTTCGCTTAGTTCCAAGATGGGCTGCACCTTCAATCTTACAGTATCTCCAGACTGCCGGATCATCTCCACAATCTCATCCCGGGACTTATTCTCCACATTTTTACCGTTAATTTCCACCAGTCTGTCGCCAGGCACTAGCCCGAGCACAAGATCTTTGGTACCAGCGCCAGGTTCAGCAAAATGTACCACCCTCGGTATACCTGCCCATCAGCTGTCCTATCCAACATGGTAGTCCTCCGTGAGAGAAGCCAAAATCCCTGTTGTTCTCCTCTGCAGCTCCAACTCTCTGGGCTCAGGGGCTGAGGTGGAACCAAGGGAGGTAATCTCAAATCAGCGTTAAATGTTTTGCCCACAACTTCAGGGATCTTCACATCAGGCACCATTTTTGATAGAGCTTTTGCCTGAACCTCTGGGAGATTCTGCTGCTGCATCTGGCTTTCAAAAGTTCTGACTTCCACCTGGGGTGAAGGGCAGCGGAATGTTCGAAGGCGTGGATGGCTCAGATGGGCTGTCCTCTTTACTCTTCTCGAAAAGAAAACCTCTTCACTAACTGGGCCACTTGGGAATTCTGCTTGGCGAGGAACCAAACTTGGCCGCCTGCTGGAGTACTGAAACCTTGAAAACACCATCATCTGCTTTGAGGTCATCACTGGAACTGGCAGTACTCAGCTGCTCAGAATCCAAAATCATGCTCCCTCGGTTGCTGACAGAGTCCGAATCAATATCTGTCAGGTTGAGTTCAGTACTACTGGCCACTTTTATTGGAATGGGGTTGGAGATTTCCAGTTTGGTTTTAGAGTCCCGTTTGGAAGAGCGATTCAAGTGGAAAACCCTCTCACGTAAGCTAATTTCCTCCAGGCTTTTTAGTTCTGCAGCCGACATCCTCTTTTTCTTCTCCTTTTTTTCTTTTGGACACATCTTTGTCTTTTTCTTTTAAAAGTTAAACATATTGAGCTATTAGAGTTTTTTTCTTTATTTTAAAGAACTGAACACAAAATGAAAAAGCCACACTTGAGGTCTGTTCTTGTATTCCAGAGAGGGCTCCTTTCAGCAAGCCAGAGTACTGTACAAGGAAACAAAATGAAGAAAAAAAAAGTCAATAAAATGTTAGGCTATACAGTCTGAGCTCACTCATGTATTCTACATTTGCCAAATTCCACATACCCAGTGTATATATGTGTGCACGGACTGTAACAGCAGGCACCAGCTGTTTCATAAATAACAAGCTACCAGAGCTTCAGTTAACAACAAAGAAATGGTCCAAAAACTGCTGAACTTCACTTGAGACTCTTAATCAAAGTCGTAACAACTTTTATACTGATTTTTAATAATTATGACCTTACAAGTAAGGCATTTTGCTAAAATGAGACTTCAACGTATCTATATGGGACTCTTGAAAATGTGCAAAGGGTTCCTGGCTCTATGCAAAAAAATGTTTATCTACCAGAAGCCCCAGGACTACAGCTGGCCCAGTGGAGAATCAACAGCACTGCCACTTGGGAAACTAGTACTCATGCAGAATCCCTCTTCCCAGTCTGGTGTAGGACTGTCATGATGTGAAAAGTTTTACGGAACGATGACCTTGAAAAAGTTATCACAGTTACCATATTATGACAATATTATGGCGTCTGGCTTGGGTTTTTGAAAGGAACCCTCTGCACCCTTGATTTTTGGTGTGCAATGGTGTAGTGGATTGAGAAACTGAATTTTTCACAATTTATTGAGATATATCATGGTATGGTGAGGAAACTGTTGTCGCAATATAGGAAAAACAGACACAATATCAGTACTGTCAGTAAAACTATTGGTTATCATGAAACACAGGTATCTTGACACCCCTATTCCCATGCCAGGCACAACGCAGAAGTGAGGTGCTCAGCTCCTAGGGAGGGGTGTACACTGCTTGCATCTGTGTACACCCTGTTGGCCAATCGGAGAGAGGCAACTGGCACTGGCTGTGAAGGCAGCTGTTCACCTGCACTCCAAGCCAGAAGAAGGACGCAGTCATGGTGACCTGCATATCAGGGTGGGGGGGCATGGGGAACCATGGGGGATAATGGGGAAATGAAAACCAGCTGTACATCTTGGACAGATTGTACTGAAGCCCAGCTCTGTCCATGGCCATGCCAGTACAATTCAAAACAGTTACACTTTTGCTGCTGTATACAGTAATATAAATCATACCATCATTTTAGCCAATCAGGATTGTTTATTTTTTCACATTCCAGACACTTTTGTAACTGTAGAGGATCTCACATGCAAAATGTTTTACAATTCTGAAGTTCTAAGTTCAGCTGGCATACTCCATTTCCTACACAGGAATTTGTCTAATTTTCTACGAAAAGAAACACATTCCGATTTATAATGTGTTTATATGTGCAGTTCTGGCATCTCTCATGGTTATACAAGTGCTTTCTCATGTCTTCTGTATGGAAGAGCTGCTCGGTTCTCTACCCAAAGAACTCGAGAAGGCACTCGTATAACCAAGCGAGATATCAGAACTGTAGATATAAACATACAACAAATGGCAGCAACGGTGAGACATTTCCTCTAGCAGCTTGTGCAGTTTGTTTGTTTATTTAATTGTTGCACCAGGAAAGGCATACTGAGCAAAATATACAGGTTACTCACCTGTAACAGGAGTTCTAGGAATGGTATATGTTGTTCATCCACACGGTCTGGCAGGTTCCTTGCCGCTTAAATCTTGCGGAAGGTCTTCAAGCTAGCTCCTCCCACCCACTCATGTGGTAAAACTCGCTCCGCCCATGACGCCAGATCTAGCCCGCTGGAAGCCAGGTAGCGTCAAGCCGGGAGGTTTGGGTCAGGTGGATGAACAACATATACCATTCCTAGAACTCCTGTTACAGGTGAGTAACCTGTATTTCTAGGGACAGGATATGTTGTTCATCCACACTGTCTGGCAGACTCCTAGCAGTTCTCCAGGAGGAGGGAGGAAAGGCGCACACCTACTTAGGGAATAAAGACTGGAGAACCGAGGCCCCAAAACCAGCATCCGGCATGACTCAAGGTCAATGTGGTAGTGGGCGATTAAGGTGTGTGCTGACTTCCAGGTAGCAGCCCTGCAGATTTCCTGGATAGGGACGCCCTGGAAGCAGCCACCGATGCAGCGGTATGGCGGGTAGAATGAGCTCTGATCCCTCTGGAAGGCTCCATGCCCGCCAACCTATAGCAGAGATCTATGCAGGAGGTGACCCACCTGCTTATCATCCACTTAGCTGCAGGTCTGCCAGGTGCGGCTTCAGCTAGTAGACAAACAGCTGGTGAACCTCTCCCCAACTCAGCCGCACTCTTATAATAAGCAAGCTTCTAGGGTCCAAAGTATGGAGCTTATTCTCGCCTCCGAGGTGTGACTGGGGTAGAACACCGCAGAGTCAACACCTGGTTAAGGTGAAACTCCACATCACCTTCGGAAGGAATTTCGGTGGGAAGCAGGACAACCTTGTCCCTGTGGAAGACCAGATAAGGAGACTTGATGGAAAGCGCCTGAGCTCTCCCATCCTTCTGGCTGACGGATAGCCATCAAGAAGGCGGTCTTCCACGACAGGTGAGAGATGTCACACCTGTGCATCGGTTCGAATGGCTTGCCCATGAGCTTAGCCAATACCAGCAGTAGATCCCACGGAGGTGGAGGTTCTCACACTGGAGGGGATATGTGATCAAGGCCTTTGAAAAACGCTGACCACCTTCTCTCTGCGCCACGATTGCTTCCCGCCCATGCCCGTAAGCAGAGATGGCTGCCAGGAGCACCTTAAGGGTCACACCAAAGCACTTGCTGAGAAAGGGACCACAGGTAGTCCAGAATGCTTGCCAAGGAACAGGAGGAAGGGTCCAGGCCCTTGCCCTGACACCAAATGGAGAATCTCTTCCATTTGAAGGCATAGCATTTTCTGGTTGACTCCTTATGGGACGCCTCAATGACGTTGAGGACCTCATCGGAAAGACCCAAGGCCTGGAACTCTAGCCACTCAGGAACCAGGTCATCAGGTGCAGGGATTGAAGGTCTGGATGGAATACCTTCCCTGATTGACTGAGATCAGGTCCGGGCGGGCTGGAAGCCACCTCAGGAGCCTGGAGCTGAGACCGAGGAGATCTGGATACCAGAACTGGCGGGGCCAGTCTGGGGCTACCAGAATCACCTGCACCTTGTCCTTCCTCGCTTTGAGAAGCACCTTGTGGATCAAGGGAAATGGGGAAAGGCGAGAAGAGGCCTGGGGTCCATGGCCTCGACAAGGCATCCCCTGCAGCGAGCCCTGCTGAGGGGCGGGCATATAACAGTCTCAGCTTCACATTCTCCCTGGAGGCAAACAGGTCCACCTGAGGCGTGCTCCAGTGGGAGAACAGATCTTGTACTACCTCCGGCAGGAGAGACCACTGTGGGACCAGCCCCTATCCAGCTTAGGTAATCGGCCAGGGTGTTGGAGGCTCCTGCCACATGGATGGCAAGGAGATCCGCCTCCAGGCTGCGCACGAAAGTGACCAAATGTGGAGAGCTTCCTGCCCAGAGGCATGGAGCGCGCTCCACCCTGGCAGTTTAGGTAGTACATGGTCGTGGTATTGTCCGTCTGGACCTGAACCACTTGACCCGAGAAATGGAGCGGAAGCGGTGAGGCCAGACCCAACCACCAAGCTCCAGCAGGTTGATGTGGCATCGACTCCTGAGAAGACCAGAGGCCGTGGCGCCTGTGTTCCCCCAGATGGGCACCCCAACCCATCAGAGAGGCATCGGTCGCTAGAGAGACCGTCGGCTCGAGGCGGACAAACGGGATGCCCTCCTGCAGATGTGCTGGAACAGTCCACCACTGGAGAGCGCTCCACATCTCCTGGGTCACTGTCACTAGCTGATCCAGTGGATCAAAGTGCTGTGACCATTGGCTGGCCAACCCCACTGAAGGGGACGATGAACCAACGGGTCCAACGGACCACGCTGATGCAGGCCGCCATGAGGCCCAGGAAGTCCCGGTAGGCACCATTGCCCAACCTGAAATGATTGGGCAATGGAGGAAAGAACTCGGCCCTGTCCGCCAGGAGCTGTGCTCTGGCTCTGCCGAGAGTCGAGCCTGCCCGATGAATTGGATCACCTGCTTTGGCACAAGTTCCGACTTGGCCTCATTGATGAGGAGGCCAACCTAAAAGCAAACCTGGAGGGCCAGATCTCTGGACCGCCCACCTCCGCTCTGGAGGGCTGCAATCAGTCAGTCGTCCAGGTAGGGACACCCGACCTCTGGGCGCCAGAGGGAATGCTGTCACCACTGCCATGCATTTGGTGAAGACCCTGGGAGCTAGGGAAAGGCCAAGGGCATGGCCCAGAACTCATAGAGGGATCCCTCTGCCCTGAAGCGGAGGAATCTCTGGTGGGACGGACGATTGGGACGTGAAAGAACACGTCCTGGAGGTCCAGAGAACAGAACCACACGCCTGCTCCAAGGATGGGATTATCTGAGCCAGAGTGACCATCCTGAAGGTCCGAGACCTTAGGAACCTGTTCAGGTCATGCAGGTCCAGAATGGGCGCCAGCCCCCATCCGCTTTTGGACCAAGAAGTACCTGGACACAAACCCCGGGTCTGGAGGAGGATCCACCACCTTCCTGATCACTCTTTTCGAGGAGCAGGGCAATATCGGCTCGGTGATCCGACAGAGGTTGCGGACCTCAGAGCCCTCCGAGGGGCGACGTGCTCGAAGGGTGGGGCCTGCTCGAACTCCAGGGGCAGGTCTTTCCTACCACCTCCAACACCAGCGGTCCATGGTGATAGTGGACCAGGCAGAAAGGAAGTGAGGAGCCGTCCCCACGGGGAACCCAGGGGGAGGACGAGGCTGGGGCGGCACTCCTCAGCCCGTCCACTGGGCAGGCTTGGAGGAGAGACCAGCCGAGGGACCTCCTGGCCTTTTCCTCCCTGCTTCCTATTAGAGGAAGCCGCAGGCTTGGCTTTGGGGTGCCAAGCGAAGCCTGCTGGCCCTGGTGTTGGTGCTGTTGGGCTGTGACGTGCCGCAGGCGAGAAGGGCTAAAGGACTTATGTTGTTGTTGTCGACGGCTCTTGTCCTTCTGGGCAGAGGTGACCGAGTCCAGAGTGGCACTGGACTTTTCAATCCACTGGAGGTGACCTTCCACCCAGGGCCAAGAGGTCGGTCCCCAGGAAGGGACATCCACCAGTTTATGCTGGGTATCTGCCATGAAGGTGGATATCCTCAGCCATGCTCTGCGCGCATGGCCACTCTGCCGCAACTGATCTGGCACAGGAGTCTCCAATGTCCAGAGCCGCTTGGAGCTGCTGTTTTGCCACTGCCCTTCCCTGGTCCTGTACCTGCCTGACCGTGGTCTGCAGGTCAGCCGGAGATGAGGGATCACTCATCCAGGGAGCCCATGAGGGCGTGGGAGAAGTGTGCCATCAGCACGGCCGAGCTGGCCTGGCGGAGGCCAAGGGAGGAGACATAGCGCACACCTTGCGCCCAGCACTGTCCAGCTTTTTGGACTCCTTGTCGGGGGCTTATCCACATCCCTAGCTCTGGAATGCTGAAAACACTATCAGTGACCAACCCTCGCGGAGGGGTGTTCCAAAACTGGACAAAGAGCCGGTAGGGACCGGATACTCCTGGCCATCCTGGTCAAGGCGCAGGACAGGAAGCAGGCCGCTGCCACAGCTCCAAGGCTGGGCCAACAATGGCTTCAGCCAACGGAAAGGCCTCCGTGAGTGAATCCCTCGGTCCAGTATCTCTGTTAGGGATACTTGGCCCGCTGGATACAGGCTCGAGCTGCATCCCAATGGACTCGAGATGAGCTGAAGCAGACCCATAAAGGACGATGGGCTTTCATCCATCGACTGGCCCCCAGAGGACTCCAGGTCAATGGCGTGGAGAACAGGGAGGCGTGGTCGTCGGACTCCGAGGTAGTCCGGAAGAGCTGCCTGGGGCCTGAGCCACCCTCCACCTGCCGAGGGACGGTTGGGAGTGAGGGTGACCAACAAACTGTGGGCAGGCCCTGACCCAACCGAGATCCTTGGTCGGCGCCCGATTTCGGCTGTGGAGACGGAGGTTCCACCACAAACGGTAGGGCAGCTGGTTTCAGTCAATAACTAGCCCAGGTTGGGCACCGACTCACGGCGAAGGGTTGTTTCAGCTGCTCGGACAGCCACTTGATGGTCGAAAGGCGATAGCGCCGGCTTGTCTTCAGACAGAAGTAACTCCTGCCACATCAGGTCCTTGTAGCGTTGACTAATTTCCGCTGAAGCCTCTCCTCTTCCGAGAAGGAAGACGAGGATGAGCGGCGGCGCCGCTTACTCGGTGCCGAGACCGCCGATGTCGGTGAGATCAGCTGGACCAAGACAATGTCCAAGACGAGACCGAGATCCTCGGTGTTCCGAGGACGGGTCTGGAAGGAGGGGACACCCGCCTTCCCTTGGCTCGAAGCCTTGACTGGGGACTCCGCACAGGAAGCGCAAGCAAGTTCTCGGGTCTCCACTGGGGAACGTGAAGAAGGGTTGTCAGCTTCATCAGTTGACAACCCGTCCGACAGGTGTCTCAGCTGGCTGACCTGGACGGGACACCGTGAAGCCAGCAGCTCAGCCGCAACCTCGACCGAGTCGAGTGTCGCACTGTCCGGGAAGGGACCTCTCCCGCCCCACGAACGCCGATGGTGGGACTTACCTTCGAGTCCTTCTTTGGACCGAGAAGAATGTCCCGATGGCCCTCTCCTTCGTGGAAAGGACTGGCAAAGCTCCTTAAAAGAAGCTGAGTAGGAAGAATCCAAAGAGAGCGGGATAAATGCTGTGGCCGAGGAAGAGGATGATGTGGCCTGTGCGCCTCCTCCTCGAGGGTGATCATCTGCTCGAGTTGCTCAGCCGAGCCAGCCGCCGGGTCACGTAACGGGCGCCCTTCACTTCACCGCGCGGTAGTGCCTCTCGGGCACCCAAGCTGTAACCAGGCAGTGCGGTCTTCCAGGACGCTGACGTAAAACGAACAGCATAATTCGGAGGCCTGCGGGTCATGGTCTAGGCTGAGGCAGTAGACGACGTGGAGTGCGGATCCATCCTGGACATTTCTGCCCACATGGGCACCGGCCAAACCGGGAGTCAATTTATCCATCTTGTTCCGTGAGGGGAGTAATTTGACCAAGTCTTGAAAATTTGAGAATAAGTTTCGCGAACCAAGAATTAGATCCAGCCCATACGCAGAGCGTTAAGGAGGGAACCTGAGCTTCCAAGCGGTAAGGAAGATCCGCATTATGGGGTGGAGCCGAGTTTTACCACCGGGTGGGTGGGTGGGAGGAGCCAGCCTGAAGACCTTCCGCAAGATTTAATGCGCAAGGAACCTGCCAGACAGTGTGGATGAACAACATTTCCATGTCTCTAGAATGCTTGTTTCCAGATGCATCCTGGGGAAGAGGCAGCAGTACTAATAATTGTATTTACGTTGTAGAAGCATAAGATACAATAATACAAGAGATACAAACGCTCAAGATAACTAAAAATCGTCACAATATGGGATAGCAGCCAAACAACTATCCATAGGATACAACTATGAGTGACATCACTGCAAACAGTTTATGTTGTGCCATGACCTGGAGAGGTAGTGAGGTGTCAGAGTGTTAGGTGCGAGATTGAGAGGTGGTGGGTTTGGGGAGGAAGGTGAAATTAGGGCTTGCAGTAGGAGGAGAGGACAGCTGGGGAGGAGGCATTTGAATCGTGGGGGGGCATTCCACAGTTCAGGTGAGTGAAAAGAGAAGGCAGATTGACCAGCAGTGGTGATCCTAAGGGGGGGCAGTGTTCTAGCCCTGGAGCTGCTGAAGGAGTATGAGGGAAGGGTAGGGTAAGTAAATACTATAAGGTGGAAGTCCCACACTCCTAGTGGTGCTGTGAAACTAATGTTAGAATTGCACACTGACTGTAGTTCTTGGGTTGTGGGGCAAAGGACACCAATTAGAAAATCTACTGCAAAAGTTAGGACTCAGATACTAGTTGGATTGTAACAAATCCTCTAGCAGCTATCACTAATTCTATAATGAAATTATATATATTTTTTTTTTTTTTTTAGGTATTTTCAGTTTTGGAAAATTTAAACTTGTCAATATTCCAGTATGTTCTGCATGATGAAATGAGCGAAAGTATCCAGAATTTGCTGGAAGCAATCTGGTATACTGTTCCCACCTCTGCTCTTCCAGTTTTTTTTTGTTTTGTTTTTTCAATCAAGAGAGAGAGAGACATTAAGCTGAAAGCTTGCTTACATGTGCCACCTGGGAGCACAAGGAAGTTAAGTGTCTTGCTCAGGGTCACATAGTATGCAAGTGGAGCTCTGGGATTCAAACCCAGGTCTCCAGCCTTGCAGCTCAGAGCCTTAAACCACTGCGCTTAAACTGCCTCGATTACATGCTATTCTCTATTTCTACAGGTCAAGAAATAGCTTTAAGTCTTTGATCAGTATCTTTAAATAGTCCAAGAGAAGAAATAAAAAAAAAAAAACAGCGTGCTAAAAGCAATATTATTTTATTTTTCAGTCTTTGGTAACCAGGTAAGGCCCACTAGGCACAAGTGACTGTTTTCAGGGGTGACCTGGGAGCACTGAGCGGTTAAGTGACTTGCTCAGAGTCACACAGTACATAAGTAGAGGTTGTGAGAATCAAACCGGTCTGGTCTGCTGGATGTACCAAGCTCATTCACAGCTCGTTACTCTAACCTCTAGGCTATTCTGCCAGCCCATGTTTGAGAAGCCCGACATGCTTTATATTATGGTAGGTAGACAGGGCAAAATTACTCCAGCCAAGATATGAATTCTTCTACTGACAACAGTTTATTGCAATTAAAATAAGTATAGCAGTAAATATGGGTAACACTGGTATTGCAGGTAATAAGCTGGTGTAGTAGAGGCCTTTACTAGCAGACATGGTAAAATCTTAAAATTGCTTTTTGTGAATGTTGTATTGTTTTAAGCAGTCCCAGAGTTCCACTATGGGAAGATCCGGGAACGATTCCTTGTTCCCGATTTCCTTTGCCCCCGCTGCTGGAGGCTGGGGTGCGAAGGGAGAAGGCACCATGCACCAAACCCTGAGTGAGGGTGCTAAGTGTCCCACTCTCTGAGCACTACTGGCAGGTGGGAAGGGGACTACCTTGGCACTGTGGGTGACCCACAGCACCTGCAGCTCCTCGCCTTCAGACTGGTGCCAGGGGTGCTTAGTGGTTACATGCCAGGGAGGTGGGAGGGACTAAAACAGAACACACCTGGAGTGAACACCATGACAGTAGGATATTATACTGGCAGTATGGCCTAGAGGTTAGAGCAGTGAGCTGCAAACAAGTCTGATGCATCCAGCAGACCTGGGTTTGAGTCCCACAACCTCCACTGGTATACTGCATGACCCTGAGAAAGTAGTATACTTAGCCTCCCATTGCTCCAGGGACTTGGAATGAGCTTCAGCTCAATGTGCCTTTCCAGAAAAAACTGTAAAATAAAATTAATAAAAATTATTTCCATCTATTAAGCACAATTTACAAAATTATCAATGTGCTGCTGTACATCATAAAATAAAAAATTTCCAATAGCATTAAAAAATTACAAAACAGAAATAAAACCAATACAAAGTAATAATTAAACAAATCGTTTTAAGAGCACTGCAAAAGCTCAAAACACAGGGAGCTATCGCTAACATAGGGAGGTAGAGAATTTCAAAGACTTGGTCCAACCAAAGATAAAGCATGTCGCTGAAGCAAACATAAATTTGATTTTGGGACCAGTAATAAACTTGCATCATAAGAACAAAGTGGGTGGGAAGATACATATCACTGAAGGCAGAAGACAAGGTAAGCTGGCTGCTCATTATGGAGAGCCAAAAACACTAAGACAAGAATTTTTATTTATTTATTTATTTATTTATATTTATATTTATTATGCTTTTTGTCCCAGCCAGCGTTGGGACTTCTGCCCTGATCACAGCCCCTGCTGCCTCCTGCTCATTGCCGCGTTCTGGCTTGCCCCCTCCAGGGCGGGCTGCGGCACTGGCAAGGTGTCGCGAACGCCGGTTCAGGTCGGGGAGCCGGGTGGGAGCATATGAGAGGCGGCGAGGATGGCGCCATGGAGGCGCTGGCTGTGGATTTTGTGTCCCCGAAGGACTTTTTTCCTCAGGAGCGGGATGTGCAATGATGTCCCGTGGTCTGCCCCACCCTCCTGGATGTCCAGGCGCCGACTGCAGAGGAGCCCGCCTCCACCAGGGGTCCGTGGTGCACCGGACGTCATCCCCCTCCCCGGAGAAGGAGAGCAGTCCAGGAGACGCCCATCCATCCCTCCCTCCGGCCCTCCAACAACCCAGGTCCGTCCCAAACACAGGTCGACAGCGCGCAAGCAGAAATCCAACAGCTGCGCCGATGGGCTGGCTAAGACAACATTTTTAAATTGAGCCCAGAGGTAAAGTAGAGACAGTGCAGAGATTTTAAAAGGTAGTAATATGTGCATAGAGAGGCACCAAATGTCAGGCAAGCGGCTGCATTACGAATACACAGCAAAGGGGCCAATTTTGAGGCAAGTAAACCAATTAACAGAATGCAACAATAAGCAACATACGAACATAAGAAGCCAGCAGAATAAGGCCAGTTGGTCTATATAGTCTGCTTGTACTGCAGGGTCCACGGCTTAAGCTACTCATCCTTCCCCTCCCCAATCCTCCCATCCTTTCCATCTGCCCCATCCATGACCCTTACCTTTCTCTTATGTCCATCCCAGCCTCTCTTGAAGCTGCCCACCATTTTCAACAAGACAACTTCCTCAGGTAGCACATTCCAACTGGCCACCACCCTCTCTGTGAAGAAGTGCCTCCTAATCTCCCTCCTAAACCTCCCCTTCCAGCTTAAAACTATGTCCCCTTGTGTTACGGCTGCCACTTAACCTAAAAGGCCCTCCTTATCCACCCTATTTGTCCCTTTCAAGTACTTGCTCTCAATTCGTCCCCTCTCCCACCTCCTCCAGGGACTACATGTTCAGTGCTCTCAACATGTCCTCATATGCTTTACCCTGCTGACCCAGTAATCATCTTTGCTGCCTTCTCTGGACCATCTCCAGCAGTCTCCTGTCCTTCTTGAGGTGTTGGCACTAGTACCATACTCCATACTCTAGATGTGGCCTCACCAGTGCCCTGTACAAGGGTAGTATAACCCCTCCGCCTACTGCTGATCCCCAGCTATGCATCCCAGCATCTTATTTGCCCTACTGCTGCCTCCTTGCACCATATAGACTGCTTCAGGTTGCTAGTGAGCATCACCCCAGATCCTTCTCCTCTTCCACTGCAGATACCAGGAATCCTCCCAAGTAGTACTCCAACCTGGGATTCTTGGCTCCAGCTCCAACGTGCGTATATTATATTTCTTGGCATTGAAGCCAAGCTGCCAGATCCCAGACCTCCGCAAGTTTTTTCAGATTGTCCTGTAGGTCCTATATACTTCGGCTGTGTCCACCCTCCCAAAGAGCTTAGTGTTGTCTGCAAGAGGAACATCTTGCCCTTAATGTCATCTCCAATGTCACTGATTGGTCTGGATCAAGCCACTTTAAACCACAAGCTGCCAGTAATGTTGATTTTTTTTATTTATAGTTTTGTTGCCACTGTACTGTCCAGCTGCCCCATCTGACTGCACCCCCAGCCCCATCACCCGCTTCTCTGGGGCTTACCATGCTCTACTGTTCTCAGCCACAGGACTGTCTTCGGAGGTGCCCAGTTGCCAATGCGGGCCTGCAGAGTGTCGGGCTTCATCATGCAGCCGGGTGATTTTCCACCATTTCCTCCCAGGGCTGAATACATGTGTAATGGACAAATGTACATGCTCCACCTCTGTGAAGACGCCCGGCATCCTCCCTTGCATGGTCCCGCTGCAGTGCCAGCCAAATTGCTCCAGGAGGCAGATGAGCAGTGGAACACTGTCACCCTCCTTCCCAAAGGACAGCTGTCATAGGGATGCTCATTCCTTTCTCCCTGGCCAGCCCCAAGCAACCCACATCTGTTTGCAAACCCAGGTTGCCAGCACAGCAGGAGCTGAAGTGCCCAGCACCTCTGCCCTCCATGCCACTGAGTCGTCTCAGTAATGCTGAATTTTAACTTATGTTCCAGGGTAGACGGCAGATTAATGTTGCTAGTTTATGTTTAATATAGTCCATTCATAGAACTGAAAATGCAATATAGAATCCAAAACAAAAGTACTGCTACAGCTTAGTGGTTCAAAATAAACATGTAACAAAACAGGTAAATTCAATATACTGAAATAGAAGTTATAATCAACCCGTGTGAGTGGCTCAGCAGGTTGCACACTCGCCTCTGAGGCCAAAGATTGGAAAGGTTGTGGGGTTCTAGCCCCACACCAGGCAATTTGGGGTAAATCCCAATACTGACACTGTAGTGTATCATGAGGAGAAGCTGCACTCTTGAGGTGCTCTCTTTCAGATGAGACATTAAACCAAGGTCCCATCTGCCTGTTCTGGTGGTTGTTCAGGTGGACGTTAAAGATCCCATAACACTTCTTGACAAGAGTAGGGGAATTTCCGTGCCCTGGCCAAATTCTCCCATTCACTAAAAAATACCAGTAACAGCTTCAATTTCAGTTGGTTACCATCTGTACCCCCACACACACCGTGCAGCCCTGAAACAGGGACTTCAAGTCTCAGTGCACCTACCTGGTCAACAAAATTCAATAAATAAATACATTTCAACCCTTACATCTTCATCAGGAAATATTTATAAAGAAAAAAGGAGGCGCAGTTTTTTATTTACATCGTGAATTATATTTAACAGCATTTCATGTAAAATTACTGATGAGAAAAAGTATTTTTCATCATCGTCTTCATCATCTAGGCAATGGGAAGCACCTAAAAGCTAGCTTAAACTAGTTGAAGTGTAAACACAGCTTGCTAATCAATTTTGAAATCCATGTGTTTTAGCAGTGTCAGCCCCGACCTTGTCATTACATGTCACGGACTCCACTCTGGTGAATCGCTAAAACAAACGCTGTAAAAGCCAGCTCAGCTGACACCATGGGGCTGTCTGGCGTGCTGGAGATACAGGTTCACACTCTGAGCCTAGCATGGCAGGAGAGGAGACTTTTAGGGCTCTGAGTTCACAAAGATTGTCTTCAGGGAGGGCTCAGAGAGGTCACCAGAACTGCCTTTTACTAAGATGGGAGGCTTTGTACCACTCCTTGAGTAACACCTAGGGAAGTTCGATGGTGGTGCCGCTGGCATAACTGGTGCCCATATGCTGTGTGGCACAACCTCCAGGAGCTTTGGAACTTGCCCTAATTAGCAGGAGAGGTATGTGGAGAAAACTTGGAATAAGATCCCGCACTGGTGCAGGGGACAGGTACCAGCAAATTACTGCTCTCATCTGATGAGCCAGCCAGAAGCTCTCCATGGCGTACAGTTTGGACTGTGGTAACTCAGAATCTGGAGGGTGCCTGATGCAAGTAGCAGAGTCCAAGGAGGTAGCAGTATACTCACTCAGTGTTCTAAACTTTTCTCTATCTTTGTCCGTGTGTGTGTGTGTGTGTGTGTGTGTCTCTCTCTCTCTTTGCTCCCCTGCATTTCATCACTTTCTTTCCTGGTTTCACAATAACCGCCTAAAAGGCCAAATATACGAAATCAAGCACTAATTGACACCAATCTCCTTGTGGAGTACTAGAAATCATAACTCTGCATCTGGAAATCCAACTTCCAAACATCAGGAGAGTTATTTTACACTGCATCCTACCGGCAGCTGTGTGATCAAAGTAACTATGCCAAGGAAACACTTCATATATTATTACACTTTAAGCAACTGCAGCTATCTGGGATTATGTTACTGGCACGGTAAGCATTCCAAAGCCCCTGCTTTTGTTTGTCACTATAAAGTAGATGGACAGGAGGTTCAAAGACGCCATTTGTACCATCCCTACCTTGCCAATTACACTCATATCGACTACTTTTATAGAAACAAAGCATCCCACCCCAAAAATAGTAAATGTCTACCAAAGCTTGGAGCAGGACAGCAAACATCTACTAAGACACAGATGCTCAAGAAACTATCGATTATTGGTATTAGTAAATCACTTCCCAGGTATCCAGTGGACCGCCTCCATCACCCAACCATGTAAATATGTACATGTCCCTGATGTACCGTGATTGCTATTGCCCCCACCTCATCCTGTCCATCCAGTCGCCACTGCCCCCCATAGGTATACCCCCCAACAGCAACCAGCTCAGTCTCTCCATTCACCCTCTGTGGCCTCACAGTGGGTGGGGCCAGGGGTGGTAGTGATACAGACTAGGCAGGATGGATGGGATGGGAGCAGCATTCCTATGGGCGAGCAGGACCACTGGACACCATGGACATAATTACATGGCTGGCCGATCGGGGAAACGTGTGAGGAATCACTAGACACCAGGGGAAGTAATGCATTAATACTGGCAGGTGATTGAGAGGACCACGGACACCATGGACTCACTGATATACCAGGCAGGTGTGGGGAACCAGTGGACACCAGGGACTCACTGACATACTGGGTGGGTGTTTGGAGTGGGGCTGGGGGACAACTGGACACTAGGGACTTAGTGACATATTATGAGTGACTGTACCACTGCAACCAGGGAAGTAATTTACTAATACCAGCAGGGGGACTGGGAGGGTGCAGGAGGACTAGACATCAGGGAGGTAATGCACTACTGATGACTGGGCAATCAGGTGGTAGACAATAACAGCTGGTTTGGGAAGGTGGTAAATAGTGAGGTACTAACAGCTAGTTACCGCCTCTCCAAACCTACCAGCATGCCAGTGTGCCTCTAAACAAGGAGCTATCCAGCTGCTTTGCTTATGACACCGGGCATGGTAGGGGCCAGTCACAACTGGGTTATGACTCACTAACCAAGCCATCAATATAGCACTTGCACCATTCCCGCTTTGGGGACGCTTACGTAGTGTTAGCAAGTCACTAACCTGTTTAGCAATCGCAAAGCAGCCCCTTCCAATATCCTGGCCGTTACATAATGCCTCTTTACTGGTCTTTAATCAGGCCCCTCAATGAATATGGTGTACAGTTCGGATCCTCATATTTATCTAGTCATCATTTTTGACCAAGAAAGGCACACTGAACTGTGATAGCTCATTATTGACAGGGGAATGTTGGCCATAAAGCCAGGCAAACTAGCGTACTCTTTGATTTGTGCCATAGGTTTTTTTTTCCCCATATAGGTATTTCTCCTTGGGCGCGCCTGCAGGCGCATTGCTCCATCCCGCCCTGCCTCCCTCATTCAGCAACCTACCCCCACTCACCCAAGCCTCATATCCATGGATTTCCCACGGCGGGTCGGGAAGAGGAGTGCTCCTCCCACCCAGAGACCCAGCATCTAGATTCATGGGGTCAGTGAGCCAGTGACAGTGTGGAGTGAGGGTGGGCAGGCAGAATTCCATGGAGCCTCGACCACCATTTCTGTTTTCTCCCCTAGTTCCCCTGCACGCAGCGCGCGTAACTATGTGCGTGTGGAGACACATGCACCATGTAACCGCAGCCCTCCCTTCCTTGCCGCTCTTGCTGCCAGGGCTACCTCAGGTCTCCACCCAGGAGCAGCCAAGGGCAAGCCAACAACCACCCCCTCCCGTAGAGGGAGTGTTGTCCTCGAGACACTCAGTTCCCCGGCCTACCCTGGCGACCAGGAGCTTGTTCCCAGCCCTAGGTCGCCAGCGTGTAGAAGGTAAGGTGCTAGGCACCTCAGCCCTCACGCCACTGGGCCAGCAGTGCCATGGGATCTTTAACTTCCACCTGGACAGTGACCAGAGATGGGCAGAGGAACCTTAGTTTAATCTCTTATCTGAAGGATGGCACCTCAACAGAGCAGCGCCCCTCATACTGCATTACAAGTGTCAGTACTGGATATTATCCCAAGTACCTGGTGTGAGGCTAGAACCCACAGTAGGGGTTGAAATTAAATTTTGCAGCCACTAGCCAGAAGGGCTAGTGACTGAGGAAAATCCACTAGCCCCACAGACTTTTCTACTGGCCTAGCTGGTGAACTTAAGATGTTACCTTCCCAGTACAAGCCAGCAAGGCTAAGGAAAATCTTACTAGCCCGATACAAAATCTACCAGCACTTGGCTAGTGGGCTGCTGCCAATTTCAACCTGTGCACAACCTTTCTCTCTCGGCCCCAAAGACACGTGTGTTACCTAATAAGTCACAGACATCTGAGGATGGATATTCCTAATAAACTGGTGGAATGGAGGAACTTGATGGGCCCGTGGTCTTTACTCTTTCCTGAAGATGTGTATGTATACAGCATGCTAACATACATCTCTAGGTTCACAGCTCTGGGCTCAAAACCCTATTCCTTAGCGAAGAGCTTGTTGCATACCATCATTCACGTTAGCAGCCCAAGCAATATTCTGGTGCTTTTAAGTACTGCTTCTGCCATGTCTCCTCTATAACAAACTTGTTTATAAAACATACAGTAGATTTTCTTTTTGGAGAGGCACTTTCTGTGCCCAAAATGCAGACATCCTGAAAATACTATTAGCACAGGTTCTTTGTACTGGGACACAGTGCACTATTTCACAAGGTCCACTAATTCATGGCCGCTATTCACCTTCTATTTGCGGTCCCAACTCTTTTGCATTTTATTTTACTGGTCAGATAACCAAATGACAGCACAATACATTACAGTGACAGAAACAGTACCACACAGTAATTCAACACTTCAACCAACAGGCAATGCCAATATCACTTCAGAATCACACATTTTAAAAGACGATAAATGTATGGGTCCAACTGCTCTCGAGTTTTCCCCAGATCTGTTACTCCCACTCGTGCTCCAGGACCGCCACTCCTTCAAGCCACCATGGTCCTGACTTACTTCCTACTACCCTTGCTCAAGCCTCCATTCTCACATGCAGCCATCCCGAGGTAACCTGGCATAACCCTTTGCGGATGGGTCCCTCTCCTCAGAGGGAAGGCACTGGTGGGGGTGGCAGCACTCTATTTGGCCCTGGGTGCTGCTGAGGTGGACATGGCTCCTCAGGGGCCTGATGGCGTCAGCGGACCGGCAGCCATCATCCGGCAGATCCTGGAGCTGTTTTCCGCTTTCCTGTGGTTTCCCATGGTGCTGCTCATGCAGTGCCCCAGTCTCCACGGGGCAGCTGCGGCAGTTTCCTACAACCCACCCCAGGAGAGGAGAGGAGAGTAGACCCATGGAATCAATCCTCTCCTTCCCCTGCCAGCCCCCAGCATCCCGAGTCCGCTTCCTGAACCTGGGTCGCCGGCATAGTTCAAGGTAAGCACCAGCGCCACAGCCCTCTGTACCACCGGCCGGCTGCTCGACATTTTTGAAGAATCTGGGACCCCAAACTTTGTATTTTCAGAGTTACCACTACAGTTTTGAAATCCTACTAAAAGAAAATATTTATATGAAACTAAACACACAGAAATTTTAACTACTCACACTGACCGCTGTTCTCTCTACTCATCAATTTCACTCCCTCGAGACAGAGAGAGAGAGAGAGAGAGAGAGAGAGACAGCAGACACCTCTGTTACTGTACCTCACTAATTTCCAAATTCCAATTTAGCTATCTCCCCACTACTTCAGCTCCTCCTGTCCTGCAGCCCTCACCCTCTTCCTACCTCTTTAGAAACTCTGTCCCCTAAGCACGTAGCGCACTACCATGCACACACACATACATGTACCCCTTCTCACTGCCTTACACCAATACATCAGTGGCAGGTTCTGTGTTCCCACACTCCCTGGCTTTGGTCTGGCCTCCAGTTCTCCCACCCTCTTACACTGCTCTGAAATCCTCCTCAGGGACTATACCCTGCAAAGTTGTTCCTGCTCCAGCACCCGACCTCTTACCCTCTACAGCACCTTACTTTTAAAGGAAAATGAAGGAAAGGACCAGTTTTCCCAAGTTGCTGCAAAACCGACATAGCCTCAGACAGTAAGGAATTTTTTAAGTCCTCTAAATGCCTTTTGATGACTGAAATAGCTGTAGTCATGAGCTTATTGATGAACCACCATCTCACAAAAGTAGCAGTTAGATAGTTTCTAGTTATTTGTCGTTAAATATGTCCTGGCCGATCAACGTCTGAGGTCGGCAGGGCATATTAGCATAAAGTGAGCTTAGGTGCCACATGGCTGCTGGTGAGATGGCATGTTGCCAGCAATAGAAATCTGAAGTTGCAGTTCGTTGTTTCACCTATTAAAAGCATTTAGAGGTACTGTAAGAATAATTCCCATACTGTCCAAATGCTAATCAGGCTCTTGCAACACCTGGGAAAGCAGGCTCCTTTTGATTGTTTTCCTTTAAAGACAAAGAATCTCAAAAATACAAAGAGTTACACATACACAATAATGCAAAGTATCATGGAAGTATATGCAAATTCTCATGAAAGAATTTAGCCAGAGTGTATGGTGCCAAGTGGCCTCAAACACAATCTGCGAAGGCTACAAACAGCAGGCACAGATCCATGTTTCATCCTTGTTGGGACTTCATGTTTCTCATGTTTATCTCAGCCCAGGGAAGTGGGAACCAGCCCTATGATGGTCTTACTGGTTTGGGTCATGGTTAGACCAAGGAGGAAAGCAATCTACAAGCCAAAGAACCCCAGGACAGACCTTGGGTTTACTGCCAATTCCCCGGTCATTTCTGGGTAGGCTGCAACTTTTGCCTCTTTGGGGATGATAGCTGTGTCTCTCATGTGAACCTTTCCCACTGAATCACACAAGGCAACATAGGAAGGAGAAGCAATTGTAATACACGTGCAGCCAACCCTAACCCCTAATCCAGCTAACTTTTGGGGGTTTGTTTGTTTTCACAATTTAATACCCCAGAGGCAACATTTCATTTTCAGTGGGATCCTGCTTCTACCCTTTTTTTTTTTTTTTTGAGTTCCAGTAAAAATAGAAAAGGCCTCTATCAGTGCTCGAGATAACATTGGTATTCCAGAGTAATGTTTGTAACATTAGGTGAATAAAATATAGAAATACATGGGGCCACACTATGGGAGCTGCTGGAGACGATGCAGAGTTGCAGCAGCGGATCATGCCCACATTTTCTGGCACCGCCCCATCATCCAGCACTTCTGGCAGTCTCTGGAGCAACACTTCCACGAGCCTTTCTTGGATGTCAGTTTACCTCACTAGCCTATGACATTATTGTCCATTCCCCTTCTGGGGTACAGGTCCGCCTCGGTCCCTCACTCCAGTGTGTTACTGCGGTGGCTTAAAAGACAATAACCAAACAATGGCTTCAAACTGCTCCCCAACACTACAACAGTGGCATCGAACAGTCTTGTTCATTTACCAAAGGAAATGCTTACTTAATGTTTGAAAGAGAAGGATTTCAGGAGATTTGGAGAACCTGGCAAATTTATTATACATCCATTTATCCACTCTTTGTCCCGTAACGCCACCCTTTGTCTACTACTGCCAACACTTCCTGCTTGAGAGCACAGAATTAAATATATTCCTCACTGCCAGTCCATAAAGGATGACTGTTAAATAAAGCTGACCTATAGGCTGTCCTACTGTTTCTGTCTAAAACTTAGGTATGAGTAATGTATGGCTCCCAGGCACTTCCTAACTGCTGCCTTACCTTATGACCCAGTGTACTGTTCGGATTATGGCATACTGTTAAATGTCACTGCTTGTTCAATGTACCTCATTGCTCTCTGGTTTCTGTACATGACAACATATTAATAAAAATTTAAATACAAAAAAGGTGAGTAAAATGTAATTTTGATAAGCAAAGTGCCTTCACCTTCAAAAACAGACCCGGCCCAGTGGCATAGAGGCTAAGGCACCGAGAGCCTTACCCTTGAAACGCATGGTGATTCATGTTTGTGAATAAGCACGGGTTGCTGGGGGAGGGCTGGAGAGGATCAAGGGCCGCTTTGGCACCACTCATCTCCCGGAGCAGGGCAGTCAGCCGCTTTGGCTTTTGCTGACACCAGGTGGGGGCTTGGTGGTAGCTCATGGAAACTCCAAGAGGCAGACAACAGTTAAGGGTGGAAGAGGGAGCCGAGCCGAGGATGCATGCTTGCCTCCACATGCATGCCCCGACCATGTAAGCCACACATGGGGCAGAAACAGGAGAAAAACAGGAGGACAATGAAAGGCACGGTGAGTATTTATGATGCCCACACACGCGCCTCCCCAGTCACATCACTGGGACAACCTGTTGCAGCACTGGATTAAGGCATGGGGAAACGGCCCCTCCTAACTCCACCATGGGGGAAATATGTGGGGGTACCACACAGGTAAGCCTGGGGAGATGACGGATGTTGAGGGCAGTGGAGTTAGGGATAGATGGAAGCCAGTCATGGCCACAGGAGAATAAACAGATTATGGAAAAGAAAAACATGGAAAAACAGCTCCTTTTGAATTACTGTATCTATGTAGCATTTCCAAGGTTTGGGATGAGTACTGGTATGCATCAGAAAATTTTTGTAAAGATTATTTCTAAAACTTGGTGAGTAAAACAGGCCGTACTCATCTTCTCTGCAGCACTGGCCCTCTACAGATAGTAAAGGTTCTACATAGGCTACAACTGATACACTTCTCAGTCCAAAAGTGGAGAACAACTGACCATGTAGCCTAGTATTGTTTTCCTTTGGAGCAGCCAGTTCATAAACATAGCTGCCAGGAGGCTCCTGTCAGATGATCCCACCCAAAATGCATGCCGGTGGAGTTTTTTATTTTTATTTTATTGTTTCAAGAAAAAAATAGCATACTCATGCTAGACGTTCAAAATTAAAAATCAGGAGCCATCCAAAGGAACAGGAAATAATTAATCTCGACAATCTGGCTTACTGATGTGGGGTAATACCAGAAAAGTGCAGAAAATCCACAAATGTCCCAAACAACTGCACCCGTGTCTAAGTGGCAATCAACTATAGCAGCTGTTGCTTCCAAACCTTATTCGCCATCTCTGCATCTGTGAACATACTGCGCACTAATGGAAAACAATAATTCAATAAATCTGGAACATTCCATGCAAAGTGGAGCACTTGAGAGAAATGGCTTACATTACATCACAGATACATTAAATGGGCTCAATTTTTAAAACATTTTGCCAGACGCAGAATGGGAGAAGCCTCTTTGAAAACAGGGCCCTGGGACACTTGGTGGCCCAAGGAGGCATTGTGCTACCTAGGAGGCAATCTGAGTTCAGTAACAGACCCAAGCCTGCTACCAATGGCCACGTCCTGAGCATCCCAGATCAATGGTGGGAGCAGCATAGCAGCCTTCCATCACAGCGACTCCCTTAGGGGCCATGGAGCCCGCCTCCTCACAAGGGGTCTCCATGGATTTACTACATGTGTGGTCTGGAACAGAGCTGTGCACAGCACCAATAGGGAGGCAGGAGGACAAAGAGCACACCAGAATGCGGTTCTAGGTAAAAGGTTCTATAGGAAAGTCAGGAAAGAATGTCACCAGAAAAACAGTACATGGAAAAAGTGGTCTCCCTTGACAAGGCACGTGGTGCTAGAATAGTAGATCTGTGCAAGTCGAGGGAAATCCATTTCTTCCATGTGCTGGTTTTTTTCTGGCGACGTTCTTCCAGAGCCTTTTTTTCCGGGTATACCCCAGAACACACTTGCATGTTCCAGAGAGATGAGGCTATACAAGGAGAATATTTCCTGATGCTGTCAAGAGGACAGCCTCAAGCCACAAAACCATCTGCCGGTTCAGATATGCATCTGAGGAAAGGGGATATATTTAACCCTGCAGAACCAATCATGAGGGCAAGTCATGAAAGAGCACAGCAAATGGTGCAGGGTGGGACAAATCAGGTAGACAGGTGGCCAATGACCACTAAAAAATGGTTTGGCTTCCAGATTTTTAAAGTTGCCTGCCAACTAGCTACCTACCAACAAAGTTATTTTTGAGCCCTTAAAATGATGGCCACTAAAAATATTGTATTCGCTACCAGAGTTTGAAAGCTGGTGGCCAAACTGATTACCAGCTCAAAACTGATTTGTCCAACCCTGCAATGGTGAGAGGTGTTGGGCCTGGGAGGGTGCTGTCTGAAAGGCAGATGGGCAAAGGGACCAAAATATAGAATGATTATAAAGGCCCTAAATATCGAAAGGCTTGTGAAGAATCAGTCACTGCAGCCTTCTGCCTCCCTCTCCGGTATGTCCAAGTTTGCGAGTCTGGTTGCCTGGGAATCTGATCGAGATGTCATTTTCTATCTTTAGGGATCAGCAAAGTAAGGTACCACTGCCTCCCACGATGCAGTGTTCGCTTTGTTCAGTGCAGTACAAAGAAAGCTAACTTTACAATCTGCTATGCTAACAAGCATCATCAACTCCACTACACTGAACATATGCCGATAAAACTTAAAACCCCCATGTATTATTCACATTAAGAAATGGCACCAGGCAATGAGTTTCTACTAAAGCAGACAGAATGCAGACGGATCACTGGTGATGTGTCCGCTTGGAAATGGATGCTGATCAACAGGCTGTCATAAAGATCTAGTAACTGTGGCATGCACAGTGAGTTCCAGCACTGTTCTACAAGATGTACAGTACAGGTAGTTCCTCCAACCTGATAACTTAGTTTCTGCACAATATTCACTGCCAGTCCAAACTGTCTTGATCCTCCTAACCAGCAGATTTAGACAGGAAACAAAAAGGTCGAACCAGACTAAACCCTTATAGAATCAGCTGGCCCGGAGGTGTGGAGGGCTGAGCTGCTGGGCACCTCACCTCCTGCCACACCAGCGACCTAGGTCTGGGAAATGGACACAGGTCACCTCATGGGCTGGCTAAGGGGTGTGCATCCCAGGGGCAGCTGCCACCAGAGGATCTGGTGGCAGCACAGCAAGACTTTTGGGAAATAGCCCCACCTGCTTGACATGGAGGGAGGGCGTCTCTGCAAAGGCAGAGCTCACACACTGCGCCTTGCACATGCCGTGGGCCTGCAGAGAAAACAGAGGAAAACCCGGATCATGGCAGGATGAAAACCAGTCCCTGTACACCCCACACTGGCAACTGGGCAGAGGACAGATGGAACAATGGTAAGTCCCAGAGAAGCAGAGAGAGGCTGGGAGATCGTCCGAAGGGGACAGGTCGCAGACAAAGAGCCAAAAGTACTAAGTAACACACAAAATAAATAAATAAAACTGGTATAAAGTTACCTGCAGCTTCTCCAGCCTCAGTTTGAGAAGTTCCATAACTGTAAGTTAGCACGGCTAAATACAGCCTACATGACTATCTCCTGAAAGAATAACTCACCAATCAGAAAACTGTAAACAGGGGTCAGACCAATGGAAAGCATGCTAACTCGCAATGGCGGGGCAGGGTGGTACAAGATTGATTTGGCACTAGCTAAAGACCTGCTAGAGTTCTCCCCTTCCTTCCTTTTTATACGCTTGATGGCACTACTATTGAAGATGTTTCATCCCTCAAATACCTCGGGTCTGGCCTGATCACTATCTTGATTTTTCTGTTCATGTGGATGCTATCCCACAAAAGTTCCATCCCAAGCTTGGGGTGCTGTACAGAAACAAAGTAAGTATTCCGCCTGCACGCAGAAAAACCTTCACCAAGATGATCCTGCCTATTTTTGAATAAGGAGACATAGTTTATAGTGTTGCTCCAAAGTCCACTTCAGCTAGACAGGATCTCTCTCTCTCTCACTCCTGTCGCCTCTTTGATAAACCCTTGTGTACACATCATTGTACCCTGTATCTTCCCCTCTTGACGTCAGGCCTTTCCCACTGTGTTTCCTTTATCTCCAAATTTTGGCTGGGCCTCTCTCACATCTTACCTCTCTCCTCACTCTCTTTGTAATGCTTGCGCTCACTGTTTTGCTCTCCTAAATGAAATCTACTGCTTGTCAGGTTGCCTTCTCATTCCAGTTCCCTAATCTCTTCCTCCTTCTATCCACTCTGCTCCTCCTTCCCTGCTCTTAGAGCTCTTCTCCACGATTTCTACTCACTCCTGCAGTTGTTTCTGATTTCATTGGACCCTTTCACATGTTACTCCCATTCATTGCTTTGTGCACTTCCCATTTCCCTAGTACCATTCATTCCTCTGTTCCTTATTTTGTTATGGAGATTAATAATTGCTGTCAGTTCCACAGTTTTACTGTTTGTAACTTACTGTCTTTTTGTTCTTAAGCATTATTGTCTTCTTTATTTTAATATATTTATTTCCATTTTATGCATTTTATATTCTGTATTCGTTTTCCTCCTCGCTTTCCTCCCCCAAGACACATCTGGAAATGAGCTGATGTCAGCTCAGTATGTCTTTTGGTAAAACTTTGAAATAGTAGCCGCCCGTGGCGCTGAGGGTTGAGATGCTGGACGCCCACCGCTACGCCGTGACCCGGTTCGGAATGGACCCGGCCGCCGGGGTCGGCTGGGGGAGGAGGATGAGAGTCCCAAGGATGCTCTCTCCTCGGGGTGGGATGCCAGGGCGTTGGAATGCCTGATGTCCTGAGAGGGTCGATGGATGCACTGACCTCAAGGCACAGCGTTCCACTCCACCGGAGTCGGGAGGGGGACGCAGGGTGCTGAGAGGAGCAAGGCCAGCATGCAGACTCTCTGCGCCGGGCGCTCTCAGAGGGCAGTGTTAAGGGGAGGAATCTACTTGAGGAAAATGCCCTCCGGTCACCTAGATGAAGTCCTCCAGAGCAGGCCTTTCCACCCTCTGACCAGGGCAGACCCCAATGTGCAGCTGCCGCATGGGGGAGAAAGGGGGGAGGATCCTCGCCAGCCAGGGGGTAATCCGGCCATCAAAAAGGGCCCCCAATGGCAGTGTGGCACCTCTAGGGCAGACCAAGCTGGTTACAGAGGTTGGAGTCGCCACCCTTGCAGGACGGAAGGAGTGGTGATTGAAGGACAGCAAGTGGGTAAAAAAATAAGTAGAAAAAACTTTGAAATAATTAAAGAAAAATTTCCAAGCGAGGTCACCTTCTCACACTAAGAGGAGGGCAAATTCAGTCTCTACAATATGTAACACCTCCTGAAAACTGTACTAACTCAAACTGAATTTCTTTTGGCCATCAAAATCCTCAGTGAGTGGACAGTCTGGCCACAAGAACAGGCAGATAGCTCAACCGAACTGTATTCCGGTGGTCTGGGTTCAAATCCATCTAAGCCACTTATTTCTTTCTCTCTTCTGTTTGTTTGGGTTCCATGTATATGCACATTGCACCCTTGTGAATAAAAATGTAACTGTCTGTGTAGCACCAGGCTATGCAACAGAGAAAGAGTCTTATGCTTCTGAGAGTCCCAGGTTTCCAGCTGCCATGGTGGTGCAGCTGGTAGCACAACCAGAATGGTACTGTGGGCGGCCTGGGTTCAAATCACAGCTAAGGAACTTACATCTTTCTCTCTCTCTCCTGTTCGTTTGGGGTCCATATATGCACATGCCGTACTTTGTGAATGAAAAACAGAAATCAGATTATCTGGAATTTTGGTTTGGGAAGTTGGATTTTTTTTTTTTTTTTTTTTTAACTGTTAGCGCAAGTGGCTGCCTGAAAAAATGTTATCATAGAGTCACAGAGAGCACTGCCTGGGAAAAGTTTTTCCTTCTCACTGTAAGCCACTGCCTTGCGAGAGGCATGCAGTTAGACTACTTCTCTCAACAGCAGCTCTTCCTACCTATCAGCCAGGGTGGGGGATAGTGGAGCATCCAGCTACGTGCCAACATAACAAGGGCAACACTCATGCTCTTCCCTCAGTACCACTGGCAAATGGTTAACGCTCTCAAAAGACTGTCACAGAAGGAACATTTCATGATGGGTACTGATAGAGATCGGAGGATCACACTGTGGTCACAACTGTAGATGAAGCAGAAAGACAGGCAAAAGAGAGCTCTGGCTATGAAGGAAGGGCATGGGTGTAGGCAGGCATACTCCATGTACTCCATGGTGTACAATTTTAATTGGGGCAGCAAACAGGCTCTGAACTGCTTCCTTTGTCCATAAAAACAAAACACAGAACCAGCAGAATCTTTCTGTAATTTTATTCATATTAGTCAAAACTAGAAGGATTGGTCACTGATACTGTCTTTGCATCCCAAGGACTATACAGCCTTACAGTCTCTGGGCTGGTATGTTGTTGTCCAAAGGAGCAATGCATGGCATCCGTATTTACCCATGCATGGGGGCAGCAACCAAGTGTCATGAAGTACAAAAGTATTTATTATGCCAAATGGGTCAACAAACATGTCGTGGTGTACACGTTTATATTGTCTGGCTACACCCCTGGAAGGAAGGACTACCGGGGAGGGAGAAAAGAAAGATACAAAAATGAAAATTGTACTTCATTCTAAAAACTGGACACGAATCTCTGGACTAGCATGGAACTCATTAAAAGAAAAAACAGCCTGTCAGGTTAACACCAGTCAGAGCAGACAGATGCTGTTCAGTCCCCCAGTAGCACTGATTTGTAGAATCATGCCAGAGTAGCAAGTACCCTTGTTTTACAAGATATGCTGCAGTTGCAGAGTTGGTAAACACTACATTAATAGCCCTGCCTTAGATCCATTTGTAAAAATGACAGAATTCCAACCTAACTACTCTCAATAAAAACAATTGGGCAGAAGCATTCTATACTGTAGCAACAACACCGCAGACAAGTCCATCGATGAGTACACTTTGGAATTTATGTGGACGTATCACCTTAGGCCTGGATGGGACATAATACCATGAATTCCCCAGGTGGCAGTTCGCCAGTCCCAATGCCAACAGTGTCACTGCAATGGGATGGGTGAGGGATGCCTTACAAGGCAGATAAACAAGAGAAGAGAAACAAGCATTTGTCAATGCCGAACGCTTGATGCTTTGGAAGATGTCTGCTCTGCACCTTGTTTATGTCCCTGAGGTATGTCAAAGGCTTTCCTGAAATCAAGGTAGGTGACATCCACTGCCCTCCTGACTTACTTCCCTACTGAGGCATTAGGGTTTCCAATTCTAACGACAACCCCAACCCCACCCTGTAGAAACTGAAAGACATTGAGGGGTGTGTCTTTGGGTCAGCCGGCGAATGCTCACGCCATTCCACCTCACCCCACCCTACAAACACTGACAGGCATCACGGTGTGCCTTGGGCAATTACACTCACCCCATTCCATAAGGAAATAAGCTGAGATGGGCAGCATAGGACAATGGGGTGAATATTAGGTCCAAGACCTCAAGGCACACCTCATCAATGCCTGCCACTGGCTGCAGGGTGGAGGTGGAATGTCGTGAGCATTATGCCAATAACCCCAAGTCACACCCCCGATGCCTGTCAGTCTTCACAGGTGGGGCATTATGGTTTGAAACCCTAACGCCCCTGATGCTTGATAGTATTTTTTTTCACTCCAAATTTTCAACTTGGGCTTTTTGGGACCCCATCTCATGTACAGTGGCACTATCATTTCATTACTCAATCTGAAAGGTGATTTCCCAAAGTGACTGCACCATTCTACCACAGGTGTGAAAACACGTTCGGGCAGGATGTGAAAATGACAGCTGTACTGTTCATATGGAAGTGTGAAAAATGGCAATGTTGAAAATCTGGAGTGAAAATATTAAAAATTTGTGAAGTTACGTAGGTAGAGAACTGCACAACGCACGTCAGAACGCAGTAATCTTTTGGAATTTTTTATCAACTTGGTAACGGGCTTTTTAGACCTCCCCTCGGCGAACAGTGGCACTGTTGTTTTGTTAATCAGTCCCAAAGGTGATTCCTCTAGCACCACAAAATCACCGTACAGTTTTCAGGAGATGGGTCTCAAGAGCCTCAAATGTTGAAAATGTACATACTAAGATACTAAAAAGCCAGCAGAATAGGCCAAAATTCCTAAAATGGCTGAGATATCAACCCAAGTTGAAACCCCTCGATTCATTCCCATTATACGGCTTACCTTGAAATCTTCAGTTTGCGGTTGCCTTTAAAAAGTGCAGACATGTCCCTCCACAGAAGATGGCTGCTCCGACCTCCGGAGGAAGTATGGGGTGAGGGGGTGGGGAGGTGGGTGCTCAGTGGGAGGGTGGGGGACTGGGGAGATGATTTGTGGACCGTTTTCTTTTACACAGGAAAAAGAAAGAAAAAAAAGACTTTGGGAACCATTTTCTTTATTTTACAGGTAAAAAATATATACAGTTAGCACACTGGGGTGGGCCCCTAGCAAGTTACAATGAGAAGGCCGTTAGGATTGGGCACCTCGATGTCAGCAAAAAATATTTAGGCACACTGGGGTGGATTCCCAGTGTGCCACAATAGTGTGTGTGTGTGTGGGAGGCATGCCATCACGGGATTGAGGACCTAGATGTCGGCTAATATTACAGCTTTTTTTTTGGAAGCGCATCCCGAGTACTCAGAAAAATTAAACACTACTTCGGCACACTGGGGTGGGCTCCCCATTGTGCCACATTAATGGGGAGGGGGATACATGCCAACAAGGGACTGGGTAACCCGATGTCTGCTTTCTGTGGAGTGTGTGGCAGGCGGCAGGAGCCACCGTCCGCTCATTTCTTTATTGAAATGTTTCACCAGGAAAGGCACACTGAGCAAATAAGTTGCTTGTGGAGCAAGGCCCGGGACAGAGTACTCGGCAGCAGAAGCTGACCTGGTTGCAGGGAGGGAGAGGTGCTGCTACAATGACAAAACTGTTCGTGATTGCAGTGGCAGGTTGCTATTAACTCCTTGGCTCTCTTTGAAGCTGCAGTCATCGGCAGTTTTCCTGTTGATTGGTGGCTATGGGACACGCTCAGTAAAGCATCCACTGCACTGAGTGGCAGTGACACACCTCTCATTTCCAATTATTGCCCCAAAGCGTTTGGTGAGCAGCACCAAATGCAAAAAAAAAAAAAAACTAGACAACAAAGGCAAAAACTGAATCAGGGTTTTTTAACCTCAGGACCTTTCACCCCAGAATCCATGTGAAAATGTTATAAATACGCAGAACTAACCACCCCTCCAACATTCCCACCAGCCGTCTGTTTACATTAAGCTTCATACCAAAATTCTTTCCTTGCAAGCTGTTTACTGTTTACAGTAAAATCAAGACTGTCCCACTGCAATCTATGTTCTGAACAGGCTACAGGACCACTAGTCTTATAGGACACATACCTTTTATTCCACCTGAACAGACTGAGACAGACAATGAGCACTGGAGAAAATGGCCACAGTCATGTATTTATTACCCATAATAAAACAGTTACAGCTAAGTCAGCATGACATGCCCAGCAAGGTAGTCATCATGGTTGGTAATATTTACTCGTCTCATTAACGGTTTATATAATGGCCATCCCCCTACTGCAAGGAAAGTCTACTGACCAATACAAACCCTGCAAAGTGACCTGCCCCCAGAGACTGAGGGATGGTTCTTGACTGGGTGCTGAAGCACCGCCCTGTCACAGGACACTGCAATGCTGCAGGCAAGCACCCAAAGAGGCTGCCCATCCGCCCCCCCTTTGAAGGTGGGAACACAGCTGCCCGGACCAGACCTCCTCTCAGCCCCGGGTGATCTGGCTGCAAAGACTTATGATCCCGGTACCTCTGTACAGACCTTCCAAGAGAAGGCACCACGGGTGAGTATGGCTATAAATGCCCAACCCCCACCACAAGAACATCATGCCACTACCTTCTCCATTGCCCAATGTACGATTCTTAAAACCTATCTAAAACTATGTCAGACAAGTGCCTTGTCCCTTGCATAAAACTGGGGTACTTTAATCACAGTTACACCATGGCTTAAGACAGCCCCCAAAAAAAAAACAGCTGCCCACAAATAGTCCATGGCTATGTTATGAAGTCTGCAAACTTTCTCAATGGCTCTAGGGTCTCATGCGTACTACCACTGCTATCTTTGAATAATGACCGACAAAGTATTATGCACATTCACCGCAAAAGGCCAAGTCCTTCTTAATGTTGTGCAGCAGGTCAATCGACTTACAGCTCTAAGATCATCTCCCCAATATTTACCAGAAGGAGAGAAGCTAAGAACCTCTCAGATGCTATTATTTTTATTGGCTAGGCTCCTCCCCCAGCTCTAAGTCACCCATCCCTCAGGGAACACCTCCTGCCTACCCCTGCTCCCGATGGGCAGCCACCTAACTACCTCCCTACCAGCCCAGGTGTCACTCAGGGCTGTGCCCCAAAGACAAAGGCCTGCCTGCAGCTGTACACTGCAGACTCTCATTACCTCTGTCTCTTCCCATGAAGACCCAAGGGCACTACACTGAGCACCTCCAGTGCAATGATGCTTTCCAGTCCTTGGCGCACTGGCCTTAAGAAACTTATTTTCATATAAACACTTACTGCCATGTGTAGCAACTGTATCACTAGCGTAATGTGACATGTTGTAGGGCAAAGAGGTTCCAACATTTGTTTGTTGAGAAAAATGCTGTTGCATATTTGCAAGTATGAAACACCATTATCCTCAAACTGAAAACAGACTACATAAAAGACAAGAGGGGCCACTGTCACCTCCTCGTATAAAAGAGATCAACATCATACAATATTTTTCTAAAATTCAGCATTTCAATAGCATTTTATAGCCACCAGTCAACTTTAAATCCTCAGAAAGGCAGGCAGAAACATAGACAATAATTAGCCTATGATTATGGTAGTAGAAAACGAATGCTTTCTGAGATGAGGTAGAACCTATGTGCACTGGGCAAGGTTGGACCCAAATTCACATTGAAGCAGCAACTTTGTAGTGACACAGATACAATGCACACACCAGAACTGAATATGGTCTATGGAGCCAAGAGCCCACATTTGGTTTAAGATTTCAGGATGAAAAGAAAACAGTAACCAAGTCTGAACTTGTGAAAATTTATGTTGTTAGCATTCCTTTAACATCATCCCAATGCAACATCTTGGTTGCCGACTAAAAGAAATCGTACACTGGCTAAAAAGCAAAACACTAGTCTTTCAATAAACTTGTAAACTAAAAGAATGTGTGTCTGCACCTAAACTGGTTTATAGTTACTGCCATGTGGCAACAGGGATGGGCAATATGGACCCCAAGTCCTTAGCACCATTACAGAAGTACCGCAGGTGATCAGCTGATTAGTAGAAAAGTCTGACCACATCAAATTAACTTTGGAGCAAAACTATCTCATAGAGTACTACTACCTTATGTGATTCAGATTCACACTAACACAGAACGCAGAATGTAGCAGCAGAAAAGGACTATTAGGCCCATCTAGTCTGCCCTCATTACCCTATCACTACACCCTCGAATTCTATTTGGTCACATGTGTCCCTTTCTCCTCCCTGAACTCTATATTTATTTTTATTTAGTATGCTTTTATCTGCTTTGGTCAACCATCCATCACTCCGCCTCCAGCCACCCAACCATCCCCGTGACTTACCTCTTACCCCGGACCACCCCGGAGGTGCCCCAACTCCCATGAATGCCTGAACTTGATACGGGAGTGGCACCTCAGACAGCTGTGGGACGAGCAGAGCTAACGCCCTTCATTTCTCAGCCAAGCTAGCTGTTTCCAAGTTTCTCCCCAGGGAGGCGTGGCATCAATGAAGTATGCACTCACGCCCGACGTCCAGCATGCTTCCCAGCTAGGTACAGCCACGGTAATCAGATCCCCGCATCTGCAAGGGTCAGTACTGCGCCAGCGACGCCCCACCCTCCCTCGGAAGAGGGCAGTCCTTGGATGCTTGACTCCTCCCCAGCCGCCCTCCAACTCCTGGATTGCTTCGATCCGGTCGCCAGCATCACAAGCTTATAGCACTACTGCTGCTTCGGTGGCCCGCGCTGAACTCTATTTATTATGCCTATGCCTATGTTCCTATCCCATACATGCTTGAAGTTCCCCAATGTCTTCGCCCCACCACCCCTTCTGGCAGGTTGTTCCAGGTGTCCACCACACTTTCTGTGAAGAAGTTATTTTTCATATCCTCTTAAACATCCCCTTCTCAATGCTGTCAAATTCTATTTTCTATGTTTCTTTGTAGTATGGCCCCATGTTCTGAAATCCTCCTCGAAAAGACTTTCTTCCTGCACCTTGTTCCCCACACCCATGAGGTATTTATAGGTCTCAAAATCAGGTCCCTCTCACTCCCCTCTGCTCCTGGGAGTACATGCTGCGCTCCTGTAGCTTCTGTTCGTATGGTTTCTCGTGCAACCCCCACACCATTCTGGTAGCCAATTTCTGGACTGCTTCCACCCTGTCAATGTCCTTGGAGCTGCACCCTCCAGAACTGGACACAGTACTCCAGGTGAGGTCTCACTAATGAGCCATACAGTGACAACACCACCTCCCTCCTCCTGCTAGAAATTCCTGCCCTATGCACCGCAGCATCCGCTAGCCATGCCTACTGCCTTGCTGCACTGCCCTGCCATCTTAAGATCATCAAATGACTACCCCAAGGTCCCTCTCTTGCCTGGTGAGTATAAGTACTTCATCTCATACATAGCCCACTGGTTTCCTAACCCAGGTGCATGATTTTGCACTTTTGGCATTAAAACCCAGCTGCCACTCCTAGACCACTCCTCTAGTTTCCCCAGATTCCTTTGAATTCTCTCCAGACCCTCCTGGGTGGCCACCCTGTTGCAGTTTTTATGTCATCTGCAGAGACACACCTTCCCCCAGTTCCTCGCCACTCACTACATGACTGGCCTCTGTATGAAACCAATCGTGGGGTGAGTGCAACTTCAAAGCAAAAGTATTTTATTGTACTTCAAACCAGCTGAAAATCACCTGTGAAAACAGTATCATTTACTTCATTATTCTTCCATAAAGCAGAGATGTTTTAGGTTTGTTTGCAATCTACTGTGCACCCCAAGAGCTTTACTCTTTCAGGCACTCACATCATGTCACTCCTCCACATACATACTCACTCTAGCTTTACGTGCCGATGTCCGATTCTCGGTGTTGTCCTCTGGTGCCTGGGTCAGTTCTATTCTTCCCCAGGGGTCCCCCTTCTCACAGAGGGCTAGCAGGATAAGAATTTCACTGAGGCCACTGGCCTAGTACTGGGGCAGGGGAGCGGATGCTCTACTGATGAGGGTCAGGTAGCAAGGAGGAGTGCACAGGAAGACCATTACGCAGAACTGCCAGGCCAGACATTTTTTCATGCCTTCCTTCTGCTCCATTTCTCCTCCCTGTTAACATACTAACATACTAAAATGCCAGCAGAATAGGCCTATTGGCTCTTCGCTCACTGCTTGGTCAGCCCACACTGGGAACTGACCTTGCTGCCCCGCTCGCCTCTTGGGCTTCTCCTTCCCAGTCCCGGATATTCTCTCTGTACTGGACTTTGCTTCCAGAACCCTTCCCCGTACCTGTCCAACCCTCTTAAACTCCTCCACCGCCTCTGCCTCCACCAGCTCCCCGAGCAGCGCATTCCATGGGTCCACCACCCTCTCAGCGAAGTAGCACCTCTCATCCTTTCTCCTCTGAATCTCCCCGCCTCCAGCTTCCACCCATGCCTCTAGTTGCCCCCCTCCTTCCTTCGAGCACCCTGACTTCGCCTCCCTATTCACCCCTCATGTACCTGAAGACCTCTATCATGCCTCCCGGTCTCATCTCTCTTCCAATGTGTACATATTTAGCTCCTCGAGCCTCTCCCATAAGTCCTGTCCCAAGCAACAGATCATATCGCTGCCCTCCTCCTGACCCTCTCCAGGAGTTCAATGTCCCTCTTTAAGTGTGGCCTCCAGAACTGCATGTAGTACTGAAGTGTGTGTGCTCACCAAGCAGTTGTACAGAGGTAGTATCACTTCCTCCTTCTGAAGGTGATCCTCTAGCGATGCATCCCAGCATCCTGTTGGCCTTGGCCACTGCCCTCCTACAAGTCTCCGAGTTGTTCATCTTTTTTTTCTTTCAACTTTCTTTCCTCTGGTCACGGTCCCAGGAGCCTCTGTCAGGCATCCAACCTTGCTCCTGCCCTGCCTGAAGTCCCCTCAACCGCATCTTCCTCTCTCCACCCCCACCATGCGCTAGCACCCCCAGCTTAACCCCCTCTGGGGTGGGGCCACCCTCCTACCTTGGGTGCTCTCACATAGACTCCAGCTGCAAGCGTGGTCCCGGCAGAGGATCTGGCGAAGGTCGGCAGAGTCGGACCCGGTCGTGGGCATGGGGATTGGTGCCGCCGCCACCCTGGAACCGGGTTTTCCATTTCGCCCTGCTTCCTCCCTCCCTTGCGTGGGCACCCAGCGTCATGCGCGCCAGCCTGCCAGTGTCAGCCATGCTAATTTCTGCTGTCTGCGCACTGCAGCGCCCGATCTCCACGGGAGCGGCTGGGCGAGACAAACCCCAGCCCGCCCCGGAGAGAAGAGCTGTCCGTCGGATGCTCAATCCTCTCCCCTGCCGAACCCAGGTCGCCAGCATGGGAGCGAGGTGTGGCATCCAGCGCCTCAACCCTCAGCGCCACCGGGCCAGTCGAGTTGTTCATCTTGACATCCACCACCACCCCAGGTCCCTCTCAGCCACCGAGACTTGTAGCATCCCCCCGGGTGTACACTTGGCCCGGGTTTCTGGCTCCCAGGTGCAGTACCTTGCACTTCCCTACACTGAACCTCAGTTTCCACTTTCTAGACCACCCTTCCAGAACCTCCAGGTCCCCTGAAGGGCCGCCCCTCCTCCCCCATCCACCACCGCCCCCAGTTTTGAATCATCCAAAGAGACTCATCTCACCCTGATACCCTTCCTTATATCAGAGACGTGGCGTTGAACAGGAGAGGCCCCAAGGACCCGATCCCTAAGGGACCCACTAATGACCCTCCTTGAGGATGAGACTATCCCGCCAACCTCCAGTCCTGGAGCCAATTCCCTATCCATCTGATCATCTTGTTTCCCACCCCATTTCCCCAGCTTATCCAACAGGCCCCCATGGGAACAGAGTCAAACGCCCTGCTGAAGTCAAGAAAGAGGCGTCCACCGTCCTACCAGGTCCAAATCACTCGTCACCCAATCATAGAACTCCACAAGGTTTATCTGACATGATTTCCCAGGACAAAGCCATGCTGTCTATCATCCTGGCACCCTGACTTTTCCAGACCCCCAACCTCTCCTTTACGTTGCCCTCCATCACCTTGCCTACCACCGAGGTCAGACTGATGGGCCTGTAGTTTCCTGCCATCTCCTTGATCCACCCTTGTGGATAGGCACTATATGCGCCACCTTCCAGTCCTGAGGGCACCCACCCTGTCCTCAGGGAGATGCTGAAAAGCTCTGCCAGGGGTTTGGCCAGGTCATCCGCCAGTTCCTTCAGCATTCTGGGATGAATTTTATCTGGCCCTGCTGCTTTCTCCGTCTTAAGGGACCTGATGGCTTCCCTCACTCTCTCTGCCGTGATTTCCACCTCTGTTACCTCGTCCCCTGCATTGTCTTCCCCTTCTGCCAGTGATGCCCCTCTCCAGACCCCGATCGGTAAGGGTCCCCCTCCTCAGTTTCACCATCTCCTCCCTGTATGAGGCAGCCCCAATTTTCCTTGGTGAAAACTGAGGCGAAGTACTCATTTAGTACCTAAGCCTGCTCCCCGGTCTTGTGCCCATCCCTCCTCTGTTTTAATTCTGCTAATCTGCCCCTTCACCCTTCGTTTTCCCAGTGTATCTATAGAACCCTTATTCCCTCTCCCATTTCCCTGGCCAGGTTCTGCTCCTTCCTTGCCTTGGCCGCCCTCAGCATCCTAGTGTCCCTTCTGGCCATCAGCTCATACTCCCTCGATCCATTGCACTCCTTGAGCACTTAAAATGTCTACAGGCCGCTCTTTCCCTCACTACCTCCTGAACCTCCCTGGTCCACCAGCAGGGTTTTTGGGCCCTACCGCATTTATCCTCACTCTTGCACAGGTGCTGGTAGCATCCTGCACCCTCCTGATGATTTCCCACCTACTGTCAGCGTCCACATCTGGCCCAATCCCATCCAAATGCTCTTTAAAGATCCTTCCCATTTCTTTGAAGTCTGCCCCCAAAGTCAATTACCTCCGTCTTTGGGCAGCCTTCTACCCTCCTAGGTCCAGGCAGAACCAGACCATGGCCTGGTCGCTCCCGCCAATGGGGCCCTTACCTCTAGGCCTCCAATCTGATCACTGTCTGCCAGGACCACATCCAGTATCCGCTCTTCTCTGGTCGGTTCCCTCACCTGCTGGGTTAGGAATGTGTCCTGAAAGACTTCCAACAACCTCTGTTCCCTGGCCACCGAGGATGTCACTAGTCCCTGAGTCCGTTCCTGGCATGTTTAAGTCCCCAACACCACCACCCTTCCCTACCCAATCTGCAGTGTTTCCCAATATCTGCCACCAGACTCTCCTCCAGTTCCTCTGCAAGCAGCGAGGGTCTGTACACCACTCCTATTTTTATTCTCTTTGCCCCCTTGTTATCAAGGTGACCCAAATCACTCCACAGTTCCCTCTGCCTCCACTCCTCCTGTATCAATGCAGTTTTGACTATTATTGCCAATTCCTCCCCCTTCCCCTCCCCTTGTCCTTCATGAACATGGTGTAACCCTCCAGGTTCAGGTCCCAGTCATGCCCTGCAGTTGCCCAGGTCTCAGTGACAGCTGCCACATCCATCTCTCCCTCAGCGAGCATCGCCTGAAGCTCAGGCATTTTATTGCCCAAGCTCCTGGCATTTAGCAGGACTACCTTCCATCCCTTCCATATATCTCCCATTTCCCCTGCTTTAGCTCCCATGGGGATTCCATCCTCCCCTGTCTGCACCTTACCAGAGCGGCCTTTTCCCACATCCCACCAGCTCCCCAAGTGGGTGGAAGAAGAGTCCCTCCTTTATTGGACCCCCTCATAGCCTCTTCTCCCATCCCTACCCCTTCACAAGTTTAACCTCCACCTTTCACCAATGAACCCTTCTATTTTCAACTTATGGATTCCTTCCTCCAAGTTGAAATGGAGCCTATCCTCAGCATACAGCCCTTATCCTCCCAGGTCTCCCCATCAACCTGTAGCCCCATGCCCCACACCACCCCTGAGCCACTTGTTAATCTCCCTAATCTTCCTCTTGTGTTCCCCACTAGCCCTCAGCACCAGCAGGATTTCCAAGAAGGAAATGTGCATCCTGTATCATGACAAACCCTGGCTAGCTCCCTGAACCTCGCCTGTATCTCTAGCTCACTGTTTCCCTCAATGTCATTTGTACCAAGTGAACCAGTATGTCCTCATGTTTGCACTGTGAGTCAGGGAAGCACTTTGTTCTGACGGGCAGGCTTCCTCTCCCTATCCCATTTGATCCCCTGATCATGGAATCCCCAATAGGAGCACTCTGACCACCTCTTTTCTCCATCCCCACCTTCCATGTCCCTCGTCCTTTCTACCTGCCACTCCCCCACCCGGCTCCTTGCTCCTCCCCTATCTGGGTGCCACCTGCCACCTCCTCCTTATTTGCCCTGGCTACCTCCTCCCTCTGTTCCTATGCCTCTCCTCCTCCAGAGTATCCTTCTGTGCCCCGCTACCCCCGGTCACTGCTCGCTGACTGGTCCCCTCCCTAACTAAACTAGCCTGGCTCGTCCTCCCTTTCTTCCATCTCCGTTCAACCTCTCCTTGCCAGTCGTGCCCTCTGATCCAAACCTTCAGCACTCTTTACTGTCCTCCTTGTACTTCTAGTACTTCTCCTTGCCTTTTCCTCCCAACTGATCCTTCTCCTTGCGCTTTCCTCCCTCTACCCTCTCCTCCACCTGCTCAGATCCCCGCTCCCCGTTTTCCCATTCCAGGATCCCCCTCCTACCCCCACTTCCTGTCCATCTCTACCCGCCCCTGTCGTGGCTACAGTTGCTGGGCTTAAGGTCTGATCCACCTCCCCACCCTGCTTCCTTCTGTCTAGCCCCAGCCATCTGCCTACTCCCTTGAATATGTCCTCCTTTTGGCCCCCTGTGAGGTCCCCAGTTACCTGCCTGCAACTTTGGTAGTGTCCTCCTTTTGGCCCCTCTGTCAGGGTCCCCATGCAACCCCAGAGTCCACTCCTGGGCTCCTTTCCCTATGCCCCGCCCTCATGCTTAGTGCATCCCGTGGGCGCCTGCTTCCTTAGTGGTGCCCTACTTTTGGCCCCTCTGTCAGGGTCCCCATGCAACCCCAGAGCCCTCTCCTGCACTCCTTTCCCTATGCCCCGTCCCTGGTGCTTGGTGCATCCCATGGGAGAGCCCTGCCCTATTCCCCAAACATACCTCCCCTCCCCCAGTTGTCTCCTAATCCCTCAGCCTCTTCCCTAGCTGTGCCCAGCTGGTAGCACACTGGGCAACCACCAAATGTCCAAGCCCAGTCCAGTAACATGGCCGCCCCACACCCTGTGCACCCCACCACCCTCCCAAAGATGCAGCCCTAATGACGGTGGCCCCATCCTCCTTCAGTTAGTTTCCTGGGTGAACCACCAGGTTCCCCACTAGTCCAATATGTACTCCCACCCCACTAATCAGGTCACCCCTAATCCTAGATACAGTCCACAACAAATAGCATGATAATGTTGCCACCCTGGGGAGAGGCCCTCGAAGCACGATGAGCTGCTCCAGCAATAGCCCCAGACTACCTCAAGCTGCCCCTCTCCAAGCAATGTGCATTTCTGCCTCCCTAGGAGGACAGTGTCCTCAAAGATGCCTTTTCAGCCCACATGCCAGCCTCCGCCCCTGATGTCCTGTGCTAGGGACATGAACCCAGATCACCAGCGTGCCACCCTGTCCCATACTGCTCAGAGACAAGGAGCCAGTGAAGCAGAAGTGTTTTTGATGGCTGGGATACAAATTTGCTTACCTCCGTGATTGTGTATGGTCTTTAAGGAAAACAAAGAAAGGAAACCGTACACTAACAGAGCCCTGTAACATCAGGCACAGAGTCAGCACACAGGAGACTTTCACTGTATGAGTAAGATCACCAAGGGATAACTGCTGACCAAACAGGCTGCAAGCAAAATTTTGAACAAAGAGCCAAGGAGAGTAGAGACTATTGACTCCAGACTAGGGATATCACAATATCAAATTCTGAGTATCTTAAAAGTGACCTGCAAACTAATCGTAGCAGCCCGCTCCGTCCCACATACCTTTCTGTGCTTTCACGGAGTCTGGGGCAGCTTCGATGAGCTTCTGGAATAAAACTAATATTTTGGCAAGGCTTTTCGTGACAGCGGAAGTGCTTGGCGGTCCCAACTGATGACGCAAGTTGTATAGTATTCCACCCAGTTTGTGCGTGGCAAACACCACTGCTATGAATGAATAGCAGTGGCTGGAGTTACCATTTATTTTATTGGTTCTGCGTGGATCTTGATGCTTAAAATCATATGCAGCAACACCTGCACAGGTCCTTGTTGTATATATGATTTTTAGGCATCAAGATCATGTAAAAATAAAATAAATAATAGTAAACTGCAGCCACTGCTGTTCATTCATGGCAGTGGTGTTGATGTTCTAAACTGGATGAATACCCACAATAACTTGCACCTGCTCGATCGAGAACCGACACTTCCACTTCACCCAAAAGTTTTGGCTTTTTAAATATTAGTTTCATTCCAAAATCATCACCGAGTAGAAGCCCCGGACTCCAGCAGCATCAGAGAAAGTTATGTGGGATGGAAGGGCTGCTACGATTAGTTTGCAGGTCACCTTTAACATCCATGTACAAAATATCATAATACATAGGTGGTGTGTTTAACGAGAATTTTACATACCCAGGTGTTGGGTGCTATATATGCTCGGGGTTTTATTCAAACATCCAACACCGATGGTATGTATAAAATTCATGTTTACACACCACCCTTGTTTTTATTTATATAATTGCTGGGGCGTTTTCTTGCCACAGCAATTATATAAACTCTAAATATCGATGTTCAGCCACGGTCTGGCTGGGATAAAGCATGGTCCACCGTTCGTGGCTGCAGAAAACTTTCTGTTTTTTTCTTTTCTTTTAAAAAAAAAAGGTTTAATCAATGAACATCGGTTTGTGGAAGAATTCCTGAACTTTAACGATGACAGGAGAGTTTTTCATTTATTTACTTACCCACGAGTGCTACTGGCGGGGAGGTGAGGCAGCACTGAGAAGGGAAGAGTGGTGGTTTGTCATGCAGTGGAGCAGGGAAACCCGGCGTGTTTACCGTTATAACCCGAGTTATAATGGCAAATTATAACCGGGTTTCCCTATGGGAGAAAATGCTCCCCAGTTATATATCAGCCCCAGTGTAAGGTACTCACGCCGCACTATGGCTCCCAGCTCTGGCTCGGAACACAGGCAATAATCTAGGTCCTCAGCCCTCCCTACTCCCATCCAAATCCCCTTGCCTGGCTTACAGCAAAGGCCTAAAATTGCACACCTAAATGTTTGCAGTATACTCCACCACCTAGCAGAACTAACGGCCTGGGTAGCCTACTACAAACCTGACATTATGGGGATCTGGAAATATGGCAAGCCACACATCACTGACTCCATGGGCTATTCCGGGCTATAGCCTCATCAGGCATGACCGGGCAGGAAACAGCGCGGGGGCGGAGTGCTCCTCTACTTTAAGGTGCACCATAACGTATCAGTTGTTGACCCAACACACGATGCACCTCCTGCCTGTGAGTTCCTACATGCCCTCCTCCTTCTTGGGAACACAAAAGGTACACCTAGTTTATGCCTACAACCCTCCGAAGGAGGCCTGCCAGGATTCTCCTCTCTACTTGACTGCCTGAGGGACAAGGTTGGCTCAAATGAGTTACTAGTACTGGGTGATCTTAACCTCAACTGGTTGGGGCCCAGCACCAAACAATTTGAACAGCTACTCTCAGGCCTTGCTCTCAGCCAGCTCATCACAGTACCTACAAGGACCATCTCCTGGGGTACAAAGGCTCCCTTATCAACTAGGTATTGAGTAACAGACCTGACAGAATTGTCTCCTCTGGTATTCTCCCTGCGTAATCTCTGATCACTCCCCAACCTACTGCATATGGGGCATCTCACACCCAGAATCCCCAGCAAGGTTATCCAGATGAGGGACTATTCTAAATTTATACTTACTGACTATCTTGAGGACCTACAGCACGCTCGATTGGTCTCGGTGGCTGCCATCCATGACCCCGTAGCAGCCCTTGACCATTTCCTTGCAGTATTTGTCCCCTTGCAAAACAAGCATGCCCCTCACAAAAGGAGGGTGAGGGGCACAGACACAAAGTGGTTCCACGGAGGCCTATTCTCCCTTATGAAACAGAGGAACAAATGCTGGGAAAAATACAAAATCTCACGCAACAACAATGACCTCCTAGAATATCGGCAGCTTAGAAGCTCTTGTGAAAGAGCCATCCGCACTGTAAAGAGTGAATACTGCCAATCTGCCCTACTAGCCACAGCCAAAATCCACGGAGTTTCTGGCAAAATATTAAAACACATTCGGTGGGTGGCTAGGAACTGGTAGCTAACATGCACATCGGTGGGGTAAACTGCAACAACCCCAAACTATTGTTAATGCATTTAACTCCATGTTCTCTGACCTGCCTACTCCTCCTTCCTCACAACCCCTACCCTGAGTGGATGCACCTCCCGACCGCCCTTCTACCTAAAATAGGTCTCAGTTATGAAAACCCAGAAACTCCTGGCTGGCCTCTCACCCCACACTGGCGCTGACATGATGGCTTTGAGCCTAAACTGCTCAACCTGGGGCCCCCTACTCGCTTGGCCTGTCACTCATATCTTCAACATTTCTCTTATCACGGGATCATTCCCAACTTATGGAAAGTCACCAAGGTCGTCCCTGTCTTCAAACAAGGTGACACAAAGACATCATGAACTATCGCCCTATTGCCATACTTCTGCTATCTGTAAGCTCCTTGAAAAGGTAGTTGCTTCACAATTCTCAAACTACCTTCAAGTTATGCTCTTCTCTCCCCGCACAACATGGTTTCAGAAAAGGCAGCACATCCTGCGCTTGCGTTGTCACCTCCGAGATAAGGACCCATGACTGATCAAGGCAAATTTACTGGTGCCATCTTCATGGACCTCTCAAGGCCTTTGACTAGGTAGACCATTCCCTCCTCTGCTCCTCCTTCAGTCTCATGGATTCTCCCCCTTCCCTTGCCTGGTTCTCCAACTACCTTAAGGGCAGACAGCAATACACCCACTTCAACCCACACCTCTCTGACTTGTCCTCAGTGGTCTGCGGGTTCCCCTAGGGTTCAGTCCTTGGACTCATTCTGTTTCCCTATTTATTAATGAAATGCCATCTGTCACATCCTATGGACACTCCACCCTATATACGGATGACCTCGTTGTCCTGACCAGCTCCAGGATATCTCTGTCATCAACTCCAGGCTTAACTCCGACTTCATGCTTATCCAAAACTGGCTGGAGGGCCATAAGCTGACCATCAACCCTGAAAAAACCCAAGCTATGCTCTTTGGCTCTCGACCAAAACAAATTTCTGCCCTGCTCCCCTAAACATCTATGGAACAAATGGCGCCTCCTGCAGACTGTGGATTCCGTTAAGTATCTGGGAGTAACCCTTGACCCATAACTCGACCTCACCACTCATCTTCGGAATATATGTAAGACAACTAATGCCAAGCTCGGACTCACCTACAGAGCAAAGTTGCCTCACCCGGCTGCCCGACTTGCCCTCGCCAGAGGGGTACTCCTTCCACGCTCTGTTATGGGATGTATCCTTTTCCCTGTTCCAAACTCTAGCCTCACGAAATGGGATACTGCATATAACAATATTTGCCACTTTGCACTCTCTGCTCCTCGTCTCACGCATTGCTGTGAACTTTACTGCGGTTGGAGTGGCTTCCTCCTGAAAAGCACCGTGCCTTTGTCCTCGGCTGTTTCATCGACAACATTGTCAGAACGACCACCCCCACCACGCGCTTGCCCTCCCCTCAAAATGAGACCCGGTCTGCCACCTAAAGATCCTGTGCTGCACAGGATCGCCTGTTCAAAAACCCGTGCAGGGAATCGGGCCTTCTCTGTCCATGCGCCAAGACTGTGGAACTCTCTTTCTGCATTAACTCGTTCCTCCCTCCCGTCCCTGCTTCAAAGCATCCCTCTGGAACTTTCTTAAATCAGCCTCAGCCTGTCTATGTGTCATACAGACCCTGGCGGCGTCCCTCTCTCCCAGTCAACTGTTGTGGGGCGATGCCCTAGTATGCTACCGCTATAACGTCTACTTACTAAGTTTTGCTGTGATTATTGCTCTAGGAACTTTTTTCTGCCAATTTGCCCTTAGGGTGACCCGTCTTTGCCCGGCTCTCTTAACACTGAATGTACGGATATTTGATGTTTTACCTCAGTTTGTTGTTACATAGTTGTTTTCTACTTACTTACTACTGGTATGTATTCTGATGCTATCTTCCTAATTTAACTGTTTCACCCGATGTCCCATATGCTGTATCAACTACTTTTGTATGCCTGATGCTCCTGTATGTAACCTCAACTTTGTCTAATGCATAGTATGTACCCTGTAATCCTCCGGTCACACCTGAAAATAGGCACTTGGCTGTCTAGTGTGCTTACCTGGTAAACAAAAGCAAATAAATAAATATTACGATAATTTGAAACATTTCTAGTTTTAGGAAAAATCGTAACTATCTCACTGGGAGAAGGTAAGGAATCTGAAATCTCAGTTACATTTGGAGTGGAACAAGCTGCGGGCAGCAGATATAAGAGTAAGATGGCTCATCATGGTATATCATGATGAACGATAATTGTGTTATTGTATTTTTTGTGCAACTATTAATTACTGTCGGTGGGAATTATCATGATATATTGTGTTATTGTGACATCCCTGAACCTGATGCCCCATGACGTTGAACAGTACACACAATCTACCACAAAATGCAAAGATATAATTATCAGTCACCTGTCCCAAATGCACCAACTTGTCGAGTTTCTTTCTCCCAGCCATACACAGGCTAAAACCTCAAGCCCAAAGCATCACGGGTAGCAGTATGCAAATGCATTTATTTAGTTAGTTTTTGTTTACTGGATAAGGTGCACTAGGCATACATTTGCCTATTTTCAGGCATGACCCGAAGAGTACAATCAATGGATCTTATTTATACAGAGCTGCCAGAAGAACAGACAGACCTTTCACACTGCAGAATATGCTAACAGAGGAGTAGGGTACATTTGTAAGTGAAATACAGAAGCATGATAAGGGAAAATTCACTGCGAACAATACAGATACAATGCAGTTCCATACAAAACTAACATGATGACTGTACCTTTCTTTGCGTAATGCAGTTGAGAAGGCTGCAGCAGGACAAAAGTTGCCTGAAAACAGGCAGTTACATTTGTTCTAGTTTAGACTGGGAGAAACAAGCTTAAGACAGCTGTTCACGAAAATGACTTGTAGAACTGGCTGGGAGTCAGCAGACCTCTATGAATGTTAACAGATTTCTCCATATAAAATTATTTTTGCATGTCAGAGTTTTTATAAACTCTGATCTTTTGTTGCTGGTCCTGCTGTCCCCCAAGGCTAAGTACAGTCACACAGGACTGTCTGTAGTCCTGGACAACAGCAGGACCAGCAAACAGCTGACTTGAGAGCTCTAACATGCACTGAAGGCTACTGAATCTCCATTGCTGAAGCTATGCTCAGATGTCAACTGCAGAGGATTCTGGGATTTCTGGTTAAAGTAAATTTCAGCTTGGAAGTCAGCAGAATCAGCCTAATACAGTCCACTACACTGCAGTAAACCGTTAGTAAAAATAAAGTTTTTGCACACAAACTGCACATTGGGACCAGCCTCAAACTTGGATGTGGGGTTCTTAGTGCTGACTGTTCCCCTTTAAGGCCATAATTTGATTGATTTTCAAAACTATTTTATCCCCGTTTGCTCAGTTGCGATCTCCTTCCACCTACTGCCAAGCCCTAATGATGCCTGCTCACCAAGACTGCTCCACATACCTGTCAGGCCTTCAGGCCCCTTGCATCTCACAGCTGTGCTGCCTCCCTGGCTTGCACCGCCAGGGCGGATATGCTTTCAGACACTTCAGCATTTCTTCCCCACACCCTATCTGGCCACCCGCAATGCGGTGAAGACCCGGACATTCCCCTGGCAGGCTGTAGATGCAGTCCACCTCTAAGCATAGTGGGTGGGCAGAGGCTTCATCTGCCCAATCCATCCCATTTCTTTCCCGTTTATCCCTCCCCAGGCGCATTGCATCACTGAGTGTTGGCACACGACGCACCCATGTGACCGCGATACTCGCTCAAACGTCCCCATCTGACGCTATCCCCAGCACCATCCACTGTGGTCACCCAGGTGGTGGTAGAGCAGTGGATCAGTGGACCCCCTCCTTGGAGGAGGAGAGTGTCTGTTGGGACACTTAACCCTCCTCCTGCCCAGTCAGCCCTCTGACAGACCTGGACTGTTTCTGAACCTGGGTTGTCAGCATCTAAGCGTAGTGCTACCGCTGCATCAGCTGCCAGCTCTAAGGCCATTATTTAAAGGAGAATTGCACTGAATCTGTAAGTAATTTTTCACAGTAGAAACCATTTTTAAACACTGGTTCAAATTCTGTTATTGCTCTAGCAATCCAGGCTTTCAGCTATCTTAGTGAGTGTTTCTGATTTACATGCTGCTGGTAGAAACATTTTAGAGCTGTATGATGTAGTTTATGTCCCTTTTCTGCTCTTCTATTATTGCCACAATGCATCCATGTTTGACTATAGAACTCTGTGGTTGTTAGAGATAAGTGCGCTTAAAGTAGCGTTTTATTCACTTTTTGAGTGAGGAAACATTTTACAGAACCTAAAAACATCCTGGGGCTTGAAATTAGCAACTAAAGGTTTTGTTTGCAGCGGTTTGGTTGCGAAGTACTCACGACCCCACTCAGACACTTCCGGGTCACAGGACCCATACAACTCACCTGCAGCAGGCGTGTCAGCAGGAAGCGCGATGTCGATGACGCGAGAGACACATATGTCTGCATCGCGTCTGCTGTGTCCGCTGGGACCATGGGATAAAAGGACAATAATACTGAGCTACCAAGGCAGTAAGTACCATTTAAAAGAATATAAACAACTGAAGAAACACTCTAGCTTGAAAATGGTTAAAACCAAAACAAAGGAAAGGAATCATAAACCATGTATATCCTGTAAAATGTGTACAGGAGAGGTAATAAAGATTAATTTACCTGTGACAAGTGTATATTAATTAAAGCTCTTCAAACTGAAATTGAATTATTAAGGCAGAGGGAGGGAAACAGGCAAATGGGAACACTAGAAGTCCAGAAGGAGACTGGAGAACTGGAAGCTTATACTGATTCATTTTTAGTTGAAACTGATATAAACCAAACGAAGGGAAAGATAAACAACAAACCACGTCTGAGACAGAAAATATAAATGATGATAATCATTGGGACAACACACTGAAACACACCACTAAGCTAAATGATAACATTCAGTTATCCAAGGGTTATCCAGAGTTAGAAAACAGATATACCCTGCTAGATCCAGACATTGTGCCTTCTCAAGAACACTTAAACAGTAGTATAGAGGGAGGTGAAAGGCAAGAGGCCATAAAACAGGATATAAATGCGCATAGTAGTGGCAGGAAATCAGTATTAGACAAAGGGCTACTAAGAAAAGACACAGTGTTTAAATGGGAAAATGACTATAATAACAAGAAAGAATCAGAACCTATGAAAACAGATCCCACAATAGAAATTGGTAATACTAAAACAGTACAAGGAAAAGATATCCTAATTATATGTGACTCCATAACTAAAGGTATTGATTCACTAGTGTGCCAAGGTAGAAAAATGCACACAACTGTGAGCTCACTACCAGGGCAAAAATATCAGACATAGGCCACTTACTAAATGGACTGATGGAGGGACTACAGGCAGCATTAGTAATACTCCATATTGGTATAAATGACGTGGGACTTCGCAGTGTAGAGGATATCATACAAGACTATCAACATACAGTAAATAAAATAAAAGAAAGGGAGGAGATATAATCATATCAGGCTTGCTCCAAAATCATGGAAATATGATTTCAAAAATCCAGAGACAGAGATGATCAATATAAGATTATGGACATTTTGTGGGTATAACAATATTGGATTTATGGATAACTCAGGGACCTTTAAGAAAAGTACATTATTTAAAAGCAATGCATTGCATCTAAATAGAGCGGGTATTAGAATACTAAGTAAGAAAATGAGTGATGTTATATCCTTTAATTTAAACTGGATAAGGGGAAGAGGCAGACTCAGAACCTAGCACATAAAACTGTGGATCTACAGGAAGGGTGGAGAGGTACATTAATAAATGCACGAGCCTTATAAACAAGTTCAAGGAATTCCAATATTTACTACATAATAAAATATACAAATTGCACTGATTACAGAGACCTGGTTGTCAATTGAGGATAAATGGGATAAGAAATAGCTGGATATTCCTTATATTATTTATCAAGGAATCGAAAAAGGAGGGACATTGCAATATATATTGATCAATCAATACAATGCAAGGAAATAAAAAGGAAAAGATGGTCTGGAATTGATATGGTTAAAACTTATACCTAAAGGATCACCCAAAATTAAACTAGGACTGATATATAGACCTCCTTGATTAGTCCAGAAAGGGAGCTGGAACTACTAAACAACATTAGAATTCAGATCCCACAGACAGAATTATATTGAGGGGATTTAACTCCCCAGATATAGACTGGATAAAGCTTGAAGGCAAATCCAAAAAAGTGTGCAATTTTTGGATGCAGTAAACCAAATAGGACTTGTCCAACTTGTAACAGAAAATACTAGGTTACAAAATACACTGGATTTGATTTTAACAAATCTGGGACCAATAGTACAGAATGTACACATTTGTAATCCATTAGGTAACAGTGACCATAAGTCAGTCTTTTTCAAATTAAAGATGTGGAAAAAACTACTAAGGAAGGAAGGACTACAGTCCTAAACTTTAACAAGGCCAATTTTCCACTATGAAAAAGCTTATGGAAACCTGGAATTGGAAAAAGAATTTGTAAATCATACAACAAACAAAATGTAGGAGTCTTTGGTGAACAAGTTACAAACAAAAACAGAACTATGTATACCCAAATATGAGAAGTATGCAAACAAAAAATCACTCCTAAATGGTTAACACCAAAAATTAAAGTACTAATCAATAAAAAACAGATGTTTAAAAATCAAAAATCAAAATATTCAAGCCAACATAAAATATAGAAATCTTGTCAAAAAGTCAAATGGGAGATTAAAAAGCCAAAAAGGATGATGAAGTTAAGCTGGCAACAATTGTTAAAGACAACTATAAGACCTTCTATTCTTATATAAACAATAAACAAAAACATTGTAATAACATTGGACCCTTTAAAATGAACAAGGACTATATTAAGTAATAAAGAATGTGCAGAAATTCAAAACAAATACTTTTGCTCGGTGTTTAACCCAGCTACCTCATTAAAGACTGAAACCAAGATTAACTCTAGTCCTGGGTGTATACAAATACATGGTACAGGATGTACTTGACAAATTAAAAACACTACATAAACAAATCACAAGGACCTGATGAAATCCATCCTAGGGTGTTGCACGAACTGGCTGAACAACTAGTCCCACCTCTTGCACATATTTTTCAAAAATCTCTAGCTACAGGACAAGTCTCTCAGGGCTGGAGAGAGGCATTAGTAATTTCTATCTTTAAAAAGGATCTAAATCAGAGTTAAATTATTGACCAGTTAGCTTGACGTCAGCCATGGGGAAGATTATGGAGACAATCTTAAAGATCATATAATGAAATATCTGAGACAAGTAACTTACAGGACCCTGTGCAACACGGCTTCCAAAAAAATCGATCTTGCCAGACAAACCTATTAGTGTTTTATGTGAAGGTGGGAAAGCTCTTGATGAGGGTAACAGTGTGGATGTTACCTTCTTGGACTTCTCAAAGGTGTTCGATAAACTCCCACACAGGGAGCTAGTGAACACCCTTAAGGAATATAAGTTTGATATTAATATAATTAATTGGATAGATGCATGGCTGATGGAGAGAAGGCGAGAGTGGTGATCCAGGGAAAAGTCTAAGTGGGGAGACTGTGACTAGTGGGGGTACCCCAGGGTTCCGTTCTTGGGCCTTGTCTCTTCAATATTTATACAACCTCTTTAAAATACCAAACAAAGATATTTGGGTAACAAAATTCACGGATGATTGCAGAATTGGAACTATAACGAATACCCAAAAAATATAGATGATTTGCAAGAGGCACTAAATATTATACATAAATGGACAAACAATAGTAAGCTTGAACTGAATAAAACAAATGTATAGCCATGCACTTGGAAAAAGAAATAATAATTTTTCATATAAATTAGATAGTACTGAACTTAGTACTACTACTGAGGAAAGGATTTAGGGGTTATAATTAGCACAGATCTAAAATTTAGCTCCCATTGCAACAAACTAGTCAAAAAGAATAACCAGATACTAAACTGTATACTCGCACACATAGCAAGTAGAGATAGGAAGGTGGTTATGCCTTTATAACGCCCTGGTTAGACCCAACCTGGAGTATTGTGCCCAAGTGTGGGCTCCATATAAAAAGCAGATATTCTCGGCATAGAACGAATCCAGAAAGGGCAACTAAGTCCGTCATAGGGCTCAGAGAGATGTCATATCCAGATAGGTTGCAAGAATTAAACCTTACACACTGGAATAGAGAAGAACCAGGGGGATTACTGTTTACTATTTAGATGTTTACATGACAATGCCCTAATAGCAGACTTAGGGTTAAGATTTAGGAAGTCTAAATATGAAACTGTTTCAACTAGAATTTTAAAAATGGCAAACTATACCACGTAAACATTGGTTTAGCCAGAGAGTGGTATCTGGATGGAACTCTTTGCCATTGGAAGTAGTAACCAGTATAAGTATGGACTCTTTAAAAACAAACCTCGATAAGTTTCTGTTGGGTAACTAAATAATGCAGTATTTCGACATATAAGAAAAAGAAAGGGCAAGCATTATGGACGAAAGTCTAATCCAGCTTGTAATTACCTATGAACCTATATAAACTACAAGGAACAGTTCTATTATGGCACTTAAAGGGCACCTTTCCCAACCAAAAACGACTAAACAAGGAGCTCCCTTACCTCTTGGGAGCTCCTCCATGCTGTCTTTCTTTTTTTTTAATAGTGGACCCAGAGGAAGGAAGGGATCATAATTTTCCCCATGAGGGGCTGCCTGCATGATCCTCTCCACGCCTGACCTACTATAAAAATTTTTATAGCGGAGCTGCGGATGTCCATTCATTTCAATGGAACATCTTATTGAAATGTAATTTCCCGACTGTATACTGGTTTTAGTATTTATTGATGGCAGACTTCAACCAACAAGAGCTCTGTTAGTTGAATTCTGCCATCGATAGTACAAAACCTGATTTACAATCAGGAAATTACATTTGATAAAGATGCACACCAACCGCCCGCCGGCGCAGCGTTGATTTCTGCTTGCGACGCCAAAGCAACCCGGGTTCGGAACAAGCACGGGTCATCAGAGGCCTGCTGGGGGAGAAGGATTGAGCGTCCTATGGACTGCTCTCCTTCTCCTGGGGTGGGGATTCTGCGTGCGGTGCGGTATGGCGCCTAGCGGAGGCTGGGAGAGCACTCTCAGCACCGACGATGGTCGGAGGGCTCTGGGCAGGACAGACGCAGGCTTCATTGAACGTCTCGCTCCAGTTCAGAAAAAAGGGAAGAAAAACTCCTCCTTGCTGGATGTCTCTGTAGCCCTGTCCCTGGGCTATGATTAGCAGCTTGGGCGAGGGAGCTCTCCTGAACAGATACAAGTTCTACGGCCGAACTTCCCACGGGTGTTGTGCCCCTCACTCGGGGTAAGTCGGGGAGTAACTGAGGAGAGTGAGTGGCCTATAAAGTGGTGGTAGTCTACGGGCACCATGACCAGGGCTGATATCTGATGGAAGGCAGGAGGTAATAGAAAGAGGGTGAAAATACGAAAAAAAAAGATGCACAACTGAAATGAATAGAGCACGTCCCTGCGCCGGACCTAAAAAACATCACAGAAGTCAGAGGGCGGGAACGATAGGAAAATCATGAAGTGGAGAGGGATCGTGCAGGCAGACCCTCAGGGGTAATTTATGGCCCTTCCTTCCTTGGTCCACTACTAAAAAGAAAAGACAGCATGGAGGAGCTCCCCAAGAGATAAGAGAGCCCTGTTTAATCATTTTGCAATTTAAAAATTAAGGGAAAGGTGCTCTTTAACAACAAGTGTAAATCAGAAACACACACTGAGGTTGCTAATAGGGCTTCTATTGGAGAAAAATGACCGAAAGGTTTAGCGTACTTCTCCTTGGAGAGAAGATTGTGTTGTCTGATTGTAATGATTGATAAGGCACTGAAATAAAAAGCCATTTCAAAAAAAATAAAAACCAAGAAAAAACCAAGAGGATTGTGGAGTTTCTGACGCCAATTGATTACAGGACAGAAAAACAGCATGGCTTCACATTGGGCACTTAAATAAAAGAAATTTCTAAACAACAAAAACAGAGGAAAGTGGAGTTTCTGGATTCCAGGACAGAAAAGGAAAATTACTCACCATAGTAATCTTGTTTCTTCCAAGGAATCATACTGTATTCTGACTTATGCAGTATGGTCTCACCATAGGACTACACAGGAGCGAAATGGTTAATAGAACCTATGCAAATGATAGAATGCTAGGCTCGAGCTCAGTTTTCAAACCACTGTCCCTGGTAAACAGTTCTAAACCATCAGATTCTTATGATGCATGCACCAAAACTTAATTAAGCACAACTATAACCATTAATAACTAATCTCTATGTTAATAAATAAACATTTTTGTGCCCTTAAAGGTTTGAACTGGCACCACTAAGACCCAAGTCACAGATGCCCAAGAGAAAAAAAACATACCCACAGGTTTGCCACACACACTAGTACAGCTGGAGTGCAGTGACCCTAGCTTCATAGAAGGAGAGGAAGGGAGGGTACTCAGAATACAGTGCGATTCTGCCAGCCGGTGGTGCTGAGGTTGAGGCGCTGGATGCCACACCTGCACCATGCCCGGCGATCCAGGTTCAGGAATGTACTCAGGTCGCTCAGGGTCAGCTGGGGAAAAGGACTGAGTGCCCAACAGCTTGCTCTCCTTCTCCGGGAGGGTGGGAAGTTAGCCCTGCCGCCATACCACCACCACCTGGGAGAACTCGGATGGTGCTGGTGCCATCGGGAAGCAGCAGCGAGGGTCGACGGCGGCAGAGGACAGGAGCAGATGCACGCCTCAGCATGCATCTGGCTCGTTGGTCCTCATTGCACACCGACATCAGGGGACAGAACAAGGAAACAACCCTCGCTGTTCCTAAGCGTGATCCTTCCAGCCCACACATCCACAGAGCCAGGGCAGACTCTGCTGTGCAGGCGCATGCTCCCCTGAAAGTGAGAGGAGGTAGGTGGGGAACCTTCCTCCCCACCCGGGGGTTTATCCAGGCCTAGAATTACTGAGTAGCACTGAATGACACTCTAGTGACAGACACCTTGGCTAAGGGGATGGGTGGGGCCATGAGGGATCCGAGAGAGTGGAACGACTGGGGCAGTAAGGAGGAAAAAAGAGTTAAAAAAAAGAATACAGTAAGATTCCCTTGGAAGATATAAGATTGCTATGGTGAGTAATTTTTCTTCAACCCCAGGATATCTTACTGTATTCTGACTTATGCAGACTGCCCAAGCAGTACCTTTGAGGTGGGCTAGAACCTACCTAGGAAACAGGCTCTGCAGGACTGCTGTGCCAAACCTGGCATCCCTCTGGCCTGAACATTCACACAATAATGCTTGGTGAAGGTATGGACCATTTCCAAGTAGCTGCTTTGCATATATCAGTTAGGGGATATCCCTAGCAGCTGCTAAAGAGGCTGCTGTGCCCTAGTGGAATGGGCTTTGAGGCCTGCAGGAGGCTGCTTGCCCAATTTGCTGTAGCAGAACTGAATACAGGCTACAATCCATCTTGCAATGGACCTTTTGTGGCTGGTTTCCTTTTCCCACCTCTCCATAGGTGAGGAAGAGCTGAAACTGATCCTGTCTATGAGACATTGTGTAGTCAAGATAATAGCTAATTGCCCTTTTACATCTAGGCTATGCAGTCTCGCTCACCTGGAGTAGACTGATCAGTGAAAAAGACAGGTAGTGTGATGGACTGGTTAAGGTGGAACTCTGATACCATCTTAGGTAGGAACTTTCTGTTACTCCTCAGGACAACTTTGTCTCTATGGATGGCAATGTAACCAGGCTCTGTAGACAAGGCCTGAAGCACACTGATCCTTCTGGCAGAAGTCATGTCTTCCAAGTCACATACTTGAGGTCTGCTGAAGACATGGGTTCGAAAGGAGGCTGCATGAGCTGGGCAATGCAAATACTGAGGTCCCACATAGAAGTTGGTTCCCTATGTGGAGGATGCAAATGCAGCAATCCCTTAAAAACTTTTTAAATACTGGGTTAGAGGCTAGGAAAACCTCTTACCTGCAGATAAATAAGCTGGAGATTGCCAAATGCACTCTCAAAGTAGAGACCTTAAGCCAGAAGAATGGAGATGTGCTAAATAATCCAGAACTACAGGCAAACTGGCTTGGTTGTGATCCAGGCCTTGCCTTGGCACCAAATGGAGAATCTTTTCCATTTGGAAGAATAAGTCTTTCTAGTGGAAGGCTTTCTGGAAACCCTGAGTATTTCCATGACCCTTCTGACAAATGCAAGTCTGCATATTCTAAGACTTCAAGAGCCAGGCCTTGAGTCTGAGGGACTGCAGGCTGGGGTGCATGATCCTGCCCAGAAAGGATGACAGCAGATTGTGGGAGGCTGATTGGTTTGACTACTGACATTGATAATACCATGGGATACCAGGGCTGTCTGGCCCAATCTGGTGCAATGAGGATCATTGTTGCTAGCTGGGCTCTGAGTTTAAGACCTTAGCAATAGGGGAAAAGGAGGGAATGCGTGACAGAAACCTCCCTGTGCAGTCTTGTAGCAGTGCATCCAGGGATTTGTGCCCTTGATGGGGGTCTGCAGCAGAACTGTGGTAACTGATGATTGCTCAGAGCTGCGAACAAATCCACTTCTGGGTGCCCCATCCCTGAACATGGTCTCTAGGACATGCCTGTTCAGTGACCACTCGTAGTGGTTCTGATTTATTCTGCTGAGGGCATCCACCAGGACATCATCCTTTCCTGGAAGATGGACAGCTGAGATGGAGATTTCAGGAATATGCCTGCCAAGGTCAAGATTTTCATAGCTTCTGTGCACAGAGGAGTCGACTTTTGTGCCCCCTTGCTTGTTTATGTAGTACATGGTGTGACGCTTGTACAGCTGGTTCTGATTACTCTATGATTTTTGTAATATAAAAATGTGTTATTGAGTGTCTCTCATGAGATATGCTGAGACAGCCTGTGGGATGACCATGCCCCCAGGTTTCAACTACAAGCTGTTAACCTAAAAGCCAGGAGATAATTACAGGCTAGAAGAGAGACACATTAAGGATCTCCTGTTTATCTGCTTAACTGGAGCTGCCAGCTGCTAGGATGAAAATCATAAAACTTTTATGACGTTTAGAGGAAGAAACCAGGTTATGTCACTTAGGTGTCAAGTCATAAACGCTCCTTTGATGTCTGTGAAGGGCAACAAGACACACTAGATCAAAGCGTTATGGGGAAGTGAGTTTTTGCTGATGTCACCTATTTAATTTACCTTCTGAATGATAAGACATCGTGTTTTTTTTGTTTTTTTTTGTAGAGTCTATTTCTGCACTCTGGTTTGGGCATCTCTGAGGGTCCCCATTGACAGCCGCCACACTCAACCGCCCATCTGAACTGGCCACTCCAGAAGCTACATCGGTATGCGGGGTCTTGGGCTCTCCCGCCCCATGGAGAGGTCCCCAGACCCCAAGGAGAACTGGAGAGTCAGCCAGTATGGGCGTGTGGGTAGGTCGGCTTGCCAGAGATCGCCGCCGCCTCACCCGAGGGTAGAGGGATTTTCTTGTTGGTTCCTCCGAGGCACGGACGGTAATGAGCGCCCCGCCAACTGTGCGCAGCTTCTGGAGGACATCTGCCGCTGCCCTAATCCCCATGCTTCCTGCGCCATGCACAGAGTGCCCCAGCCTCTGCCAGTGGATGCCAGCGCCATGGGAGACCCTGAACCACCCCAGGACTAAAGAAGGCTGTCTCACGGACGCTCAGTCTTAGTCTCCTTTAGCCGACCCCGACAACCCCAGGCTCGCTCTCGAACCTGGGTTGCTGGCGGGTAACACGGTGTGGCGTCCAGAGCCTCAACCCTCAGCACCATCGGGCTGGCCAAGACATCCTGTTTTGTATAATTTTTATATTCTGACAGAGAGGAGCTAGGTGACCTCACGCAAAGAGGTTAGCAAAGCCAGTTTTAAACAGTATTCTGTTTTCCACTTAGAGACATTCATGTTTGGACTCTAAAGAAGAAACATCTACTTTAGACAGACAAGTCTAATTGTCTGGTGGTAGGAATTAATTTGCACTTTTTAAATGATTGTATGTTTTGTGATACATTGTTTTGTATTTACATTTTACATATTTTATCTATTTTAAAGTAAACCTCTATTTTAAGAGACTACTTGGTGTGCCTTTGAAATTCTTCCTTTGTCAAGTGAAGCATATATGGTTAAAGCTGACATTGGGCATAGCTTACTGGTAATACCAAACTAGGAAAAGGTGAGTTAATCTGAGGTCTTTTCTTAGAGTTTTAAGGGTTCATTTTGTACACCTGGTTAGGTGCCCATAGGCAAAAGATATCTGGCACTTCCCGAAGAGCAGAATTATCTGAGCCTGTACATTGGGTATGTTAGCAAGAGGTTACAGGATTGAATCCCTCCAGAACTTGAGACCAAAGGTTGATTCAACCCACAAACAGACAGGAGGGCTACTCTGTTCTGTTCCTGTACACAATACTCGCGCCAGAGGTTGGCACTGTGGAGCAGAGGGCCTGACCTGCTGAGTGGGTTGTGACACATGGTGGTTGTGTTGTCTGTTCTGACTGGAACCACCTTGCCCTTTATTTGATTTGCAAATGACTGGAGACCCAGAAGAACCACCCTGAGTGCCAATAAGTTGATGTGCAGGAGTGATTCCTGCTTTGTCCATTGCCAGGTGCTGTGTGAGATCCTCCAGAAGTGCCCCCCACCCTAGGAGGGATGCATCTGTGGTCAGTACCAGTGAAGGGGCTTGTTGCAAGAATGGAAACCCTTGCCTGAGGTTGGCCCTGTCTTGCCACCACTACAGAGCTTAGAGAAATGTTACTGTGACTGGCACTAGCTTTGACAGGGAATCTCTTTTTGAAGCCAGTGAGCCCACAGGTGGAACTGAATGTCCCTCATTTGGAACCTGGCTCCTGACACTGTTGTGGATGCTGAGAAGTGGTCTAGCAGTTGCAGAAAGTGCCTCGCCAGCCTTGGGATGAGCAGCTTGAAGGAATTTACTACCTAAATCAGGTTGTCCACTCTGCCTTGAGGGAGGAAAGCCCTTCCCTTGAATGTGTCCAACTCTGCTCCTATGAATTTGAGCAGCTGAACTGGTTCCAACACAGACTTTTTAGATTCACCAGAAACCCAATGAATGCAGGGTAACCTGTGTGACTGCCTGTGCCTCTTTCATCTGCTGATGTGACTGACCCACTATCAGCCAGTCGTCCAGGTAGGGAAACACTGCTATTCCTTGTCTCCTTAGATGTGCCACGACCACAGCTAGGCATTTTGTGAACATCCTTGGAGCAAAGTTAGGCTGAAGGGCACTGCCTTGAATGACCTGATGGCAGTCTGAACCCGAGATACTTCCTGTGTGACCGCCTTATAGGGATGTGAAAGTAGGTATCCTTTAGGTCTAGGGATGCTAGCCAATCTCCTGCCTTAGGATTGGTAGAATGGTAGTCAGAGTCACCATCTTGAATTTTGATTTTGACAAATGTTTGTTTAGGTGTCTGAGATCCAAAATGAGTCGCCACTCCCTGTTTTCTTTATTGTGAGGAAGTATCTTGAGTATAGGCCTTTTCCCTCTGGTGTGGCGGACTGGCTCTAATGCCTCCTGTAACAGGAGACTTGAAACTTCCTCTTCCAGCAAGATTGTTTCTGATGGGAGGATGGTTTGAGAGCCCTTGACCTCAGCCTTGGCATCAGCTTGAAGCTGAGTACAAGACCCTGGCCCACTACCTCCAGGACCCACTGGTCTGGTGATATTTTTCCTCCTGGAAGTAGTGGGCCAGCCTGCCCCTACTGGTACTGGGAGGCGGACCGAGCAGGCACCTCAGGGTGTCTGCTTGGTCTGTGCTACTGGCTGAACACTGGGGCTAGTACGGCCACTGCCCTTCTGCCCCTGCCTCTAAAGTATCCCTCTGCTGCTGGAACTGGGAGAAAGCTTGAGGCTGGAAGAAAGGCCTAGAATGAGCTCTGCCCTGCCACCTCTGGTCTGGTGCTTCTGGGGAGTAGATGCTCTTCTTTAGCTGCAGCACTCTTGTAGGCCAACTTATATTCATCTATTTTCTTCAAGTATGCCTCTGTTTGTTCACCAGAGACATGGGGTCACAAGGAAGTCCATAGCTGCTGTCTGCGTATCCTGGGTCCAGTTGGTATTTCTGAGCCAGGCAAACCTCTTTAGGGACACTGATGTTGCCATCTGTCTGGATGCAGTATCATTTGAGTCCACTGCCATTCTGAACTCCGTTTTGCTACTTCAATCCTCTCTCTGCAGTTTCTTCTAGGTCAGCTGCCATGGGAGATGGAACTGATTTAGTCATTTCTATCACTGTGGACCAAAGGTTCTTCTGGTACCCTGGCCAAATATGACATGTGGGTAGCCTGCCTAATAGCCAGGGAAGATGCCAGGTACACTTTCTTTGCAATGGAGTCCACCATCCTGGAATCTTTGTCCAGAGAGTGAGAGGCCAGGGGATGCCAGCGTTGTCATAGGCTGCAGCATGCACTACCCCTCATAACTAGGGTGCCCAAAAACGAACTCAGCACCACTTTTGGCAACCAGTATTTCTTTTCGCCTTCTTTTCTGTAGGGGCACAGAAGTGGGTGTCTGCAAGACTTTCAGTGTCTGTTCCTTAAGGAATTTATGGAGTGGCAGCAATAACCTCTTTGATGCTGGCACATCCATCATTTCCATGTAGTCCTCTTCCTCCTCATCTTCTGTGGATTCCTGGGTAGGGAGGGACGCGTCTGAGCTATTTGTTTCATAAAGAGAAAATATTTTCAGTTCCTTATCAGGGAATCTGGTCTATGAGAATCTGGGAAACCTCTGGATCAACTGGTTCCTCAAAGTCCTCTTCTCATCTTCCTCTGCAAAGCGTTCCCACTAAGGTCTGTTCAACCAGGGACTTGGTTAACCAGGAGTGTGAACCGTTACTGGTTGCAGCTGCTTTTCCAACAGGATCCGGGCTTGCAGAGACTGTATAATACTAATCACGCATGACGCCTCTCTGTGAAGGATGGCTTCTTCGGTTGCAGTTCCTGATGCTTCGCTTTCATTTTTCTACCCACAATGGTCGGTTCAGCAGGCGTGTCTGTGGTTCTTTTCTTAGTTGAAGAGCTATCGCCCCTTTCAGAGGGCAGCTCCTCCAGTTCGTTCTGAGGAGGAACCAATTTTCCAACGGCTGGGTTAGCAGCCTTTTCAGCCATTTTTCCTGCAGTCTCTTCAACGGTCTCTCGACCGTAGACTGAGAAATTGTCTGCAGATCTCACAATCTGTCTTGAGATGACCAAACCCCAGACAGAAGACAAGACTAAATGTGGATCTGCCTTAGCAAAGGCTCCCTGCACTGCACAGTGCTGGAAACCTGTAGGCCTCGTTCTCTTCTTGGCTTTCTGTGACATAACCCAGAAGAAAACACTAAGGATTCACTCTAAATGTAAACTTTATTTATTTATTTTTTATTTTTTAAATCAGTTACACTAACAGCTAGAAACCAGGAGTTACCCGGTTAAAAAAACAATCAAAAAGCGACTATACCCAATTCAGTATAATACAATTTAAATCAGGTAACAAAACTAAAGGAAATATAAGGGGAAAACCAAAGGAGATCCCGGTTTCCTCTCAGTTAACAACCAAAAGGAAAAAAACAGTTACTCACCCTCCAACACTAAAATCTAAACAAATTCTACCTGAAAACCAAGGACAGTGCTCTAAGTACCACATAAAACAATTTTTACTGGGTAAAACAGGAAAATAAAGAATTTTGCTTAATAAAGAGAGCTCTCCAGAGACGCTTCTTACTGAGGTAAGCGGAGTAAAGAATCTGATGGTTTAGAACTGTTTCCAAGGACAGTGGTTTAAAACCAGCTTGAGCCTAGCATTCCATCAGTTGAATAGGTTCTAGTAACCATTTCAGTTCTGGGGCAGTCCCATGGTGAGACCATACCATAAGTCAGAATACAGTAAGATTTCCTGGGGTTTGAAACAACATGGCTTCACATTTTTTTTCCAATTGTTCAACCAGGTGAGCACACCAAGCTGAAAGCTTGTTTACAGGTGCAACCTGAGAGCACAGGAAGTTAAGTGACTTGCTCAGGGTCACACAGTATGCAAGTGGGGGCTGGGATTCAAACCAGGTCTCCAGATTTGCAGCTCAGAGTCTTAAACCACTGCGCTATACTGCCTCCCTTCATGTTGTGTTAGACAAATCTGATGGATTTCTTTAACATGGGTCGTGAACGCTGCAGACAAAGGCAAGGTAGTGCAACTACTGTATCTGGACTCTTAACAAAACCTTCACTTTGTCCCACATGGGGAATGGTTACTAAATTGAAGGACCTGGGGGTGGGAAAAAGATTAGGGATGTCTTGATAACATGATGATATATCATGATAATTACCACCACCACCAATAATTTATTGTTAAAAAAAAAATACTGCGATTATCATGCAGCACGATATGCCGTGATAAAGCATCTTAACTTGCTGCTTCGCCCTGTGTCTCTCTCCAGGTATGTCCATGATTCCTGAGCCCACCTTCCTCCAATCAAATTTTTACAATTTTTCCTAAAATTAGAATGTAGATTATCATAATATTGTGATTTTAAAAACAAAACAAATATTGTGATAGTAAAGATTTGATATTGTGACATCCCTAGACAAGACTACAGGTATGTCAGAAACTGACCAGTGGGAGAAAACAGAGTGTGGTCCTGAAACAGAAATTCTGAGAGGTAAGGGAAATCACCAGTAAAGTTCCAGGGAATGGGTTTAGTCTAATGCCTAGAACTTTTCCATACTTTTATCTGTGATATCGGAGAAGGGATCCAAGGAAGATATGCCTATTTTCAGATGTCACAAAGATCTGCAGAGGAGTGGCAGTGATGCGAGGTCAGGGCACTGAAGGAAAAAGATCTGAAGAGACTACAGAAATGGTCAAAGGTCTGGTAACTAAACCTCAGTAAAAAAAAAAAAAAAAGGGTTATACACATTGGGATTAGGAACCCGAAAATGGACAGGACATGTGAGTACTAGGTAAAAAAAAAAAAAAAAAAAGACAGGGGCTGGCCCTTCAGCACAAAGAGTAGAGCTGCCACTCACAATGCTCGTGACTTGGGTTTGAGAACAAGCCCTGGTCGTTAGGCAGAGCCTCCATACCTTTCTCAAGCACAGCAGGCTGTCAGACAGGTCTAGCTATAAATATCAAGCCTTTACCTTTGGACTGCTAAAGCTTTATAATTTACAGGGAATGCTGCCTATCTGAGTACTAATTTACATATCTGCACAGATACACACACCCTACTCTAAAGCTTTGTAATTTACAAGGATGCTGCCCTATCTGTGTACTCATTTACGCATTTGCAAAGATACACACCCTGCACTAAAGCTCTGTAAAACACTGATTTACTACTGATAAGGTGACACAGGCTGGGCCAGCGAAAACAAACGACTCATACGAGAGCTACAGATCTGAAGAGGAGTGCGTGACCTAGAATGCATAGTGATTGCCAGCAAGACATCCAAGCGTACAAGTGGGCCCCTGGAACTACAAGCATTTGTCAATGCCAAATGTTGTCTTGCTGGCATTGGCACTGGTAGTGCAGGAGTTAGAGACATGCATAATAGGAATGGCAGTGAAGTACTGAACTAATGCCAACCCCACCCCACCCAGCAGAGACTGACAGGCACTGGGGTGTGCCTTTGGGTCATCAGCCATAGCGCTTACACCATTTCACCTCACCTCTACCCTGCAGACACTCGACAGCTGCCGCTGTGTGCCTTGGGGTCTGGACCTTACACTCACCCCATTCCATAAGGAAATAAGCTGAGATGGGTGCAGTATAGGAGAATGGGGTGAACTTTGGGGCCGAACAGTCCAAGGCACACCTCGATGCCTGTCACTGCTGTAGGGTTGGGGTGGGGTGGAATGGCGTGAGCATTACAGCCGACAACCCTAAGTCACAACCCTGACGCTTGTCAGTCTCTACAGGGTGGGGCTTTACAGTTGGAAACCCTAATGCCCTGGGCATTTTTGGTATTTTCACTCCAAATTTTCAACACAGGCTTTTGTGACCCACCTCATGAACAGTGGCACTATCAGTTCGTTAGGCGAAGGTGATTTTGCATGTGCGACCGCGCCCATCTGGCGCCACAGGTGCTAAAAACACATTTCGGCAGGATATGAAAAATGACAGCTGTACTGTTCATGAGGAGGTGTAAAATGGTAATGTTGAAAATCTGAATGAAAATATGAAAACTGGTGAAGTCAAGAGCGCATGAGAAACTGCGCAATGCACCCGTAATGCAATTATTTGGGGATTTTTCAAACCAGATTTTCAACATAGGCATTTTGGTATCTCCGCTCATGAACAGTGGCACTATGATTTTGTTACTCTGTCCCGAGCGTTGATTTCCCACAGCGACCGTGCCACTGTCGCCAGATGTGCGAAACACATTTCAGGCAGAATGTGAAAAATGACAGCTGTACTGTTCATAAGGAGGTGTGCAAAATGGCAATATTGAAAATCTGGGTGAAAATATTAAAAATTTTCCAAGTTATGAGCATGTGTGAAACTGCGTAATGCACGCTCTTAACACAGTCATTTTTTGAATTTTTCACTAAATTTGCAACATAGGCTTTTGGAGCGCCACCTCATGAACGGTAACACTGTTGTTTTGTTAATCGGTCCTGAAAGGTGATTTCCGCCGCAGTGACCGCGAAATGACCTTCGATCAATAACGTAAATGACAGTGACTGTGGTTCATGAGGTGGGAGTCCCAAGAACCCCATGTTAAAAATTTGGGACCAAACTCCCAAAATTGCTTAGATAGCAACCTAAATTGGAACCCCCATTCAGTGCCATTATAGGACTTTCCGTCATTTCTTCAGATTGCGGTCGGCTTTTGAAGAGCGAGGCGTGTCTCGGTCCACTGAAGATCGTTGCTCCCAACCTCTGTAGGTAAGTATGGGTGAGGAGAGGTGGGGTGCAGAGGGAGGGTGCGGGTTGGGGAAAGGGGGGCTGGCGGCAATGGCGAGGGACTGTTTTTCTTTTTTTCCAGGTTTAAAAAAAAAAAATTTGTGGGTCCGTTTTTTTTTTTTTTTTACAGGTAAACTATGGATTTCAGCACACTGGGTGGGCTCCCAGTGTGCCACAGTACTGGGGGGATCAATGCCAACCTGGGGATTGGGCACCCGAGTTCAGAAAAGGATATGAAGTGCATCCGACACCGGGAGTGAGCATCCCGGTGTCGGGAAAGAAACACCACAGCATGTTTTGGCACACTGGGGTGGGCTCCCAGTGTGCCACATTAGGATGTGAGGGGATACAGGTTGACCGCAGGGGATTAAGTACCCCGATGTCGGCAGGCGGGAGGAGCTTTCCGCCAACGCGATCAGATCGCGCTTAGAGTAAAAGTGCCTTCGGCACTGACTACTCCCAGCTCGTATGGAGCTTAGGCTGCAGCCTGCTCCACACGGCTAAGAGAAACTTTAGCTCCAAGACAGCAGGATGTGGAGGAGGCAGGCAAGGAAAGTGTCTCCTCCCACCTTTCAGGCAGGGACGGTGGGGTGGCGAGGGAGGCGTTAAAATGCAAACAGCTGTTTGCTCTCCTGCCGCCGCCATGTTTATCGAAATGTTTCACCACGAAAGGCGCGTGCGGGGCATGTCACCTGTGCCGTTCGTGACAAGCTTGCCTCTAATTGCAGTGGCACATTTCTCTCAAGTTGGTGGCACTTTGCATAATACTTGTGTCAGCGCTATGCTGACTAATTGGGCAATGAGGGATGCACCTTCTAAAGCATGCCCTTCATTCGCCAACACTGACACACCTCTGCATTTCATACTACCTCAATATGTTGTTTACACACGCAAGACAACATAAAAATGAGCTTCTGCAAATCCAAACTTCACTTCCATAAATCCAAATTTCTATCATCGAAAAGTTGAGCAGACATCCTGAATTCTTCAAAACAGTGTTGCCCCACAGGAAAAGCGGAGGGTGTCGTCTACCATCACAAGATATGCTTGCCTTGCCTGTTCCCCAATTGCTCTCCTGTTTTCTTTCCTTCAGCACTTGCAAGGTGGTTGAAGGTTTGGAAAACATGGCAGAACTGAAGGTGCATTTACACTATAGGATCTGTACCACAGCAAAGCGCTGCACATGAGTTGCACCAAGCGTTGATCCTCGCATGTAAACACCTGCCAGAGCATGATAAATACGCTTGTTGCGGGTTACGGCAATCCCTGCTTTGTTGAGATCATGTAACAGTGCAGGCATTTCATGCTAGCGTAAACATGCTGCTGCTTCACCTACACCGGCGACTCCACACGGCACCCTGTGCCATGTCTTTTTTTGTTCTGTTTTATTAAGGAAATCCATTGCAAAGCAGACCCCAAAACAGCTTTTTCCCTTTAGCGTGTTACTCGTCACTGCCGATACTCAATCCCCAGCCCCCACCCCACCCGGCATAAATCCCAGAGCGATGGCCAGTCCTGTGATATTTCTCAGGAGGAGGAGCTTGTACATGCCAGTACCCAACATGAGCCGGATGGTTTTAACAGCTCCTTTCTGCGTTTGAAACTGATGCGCGCCTGCAGTGTCAGAGCCCAAAGTGCAGTCTAAACATTTTCTGCAACTAAAACTAACCCAAGTGCATAGGATCAGATCCTTTTAGCCAATGCACACTTGCAAGCAGACTCATATCTTTAGCAGGAGCACCCACTATCTACATATGCCACCCCTCCCCAGAGAAAATGCGTCTGAAAATGCAGAAAGCACGGAGACTGACCCTGAAATAATGAACAGCATCTGCAGTGTAAACACTGGCTGACAGTGTTTCAGGTGAAGCAGCTGGCAAGAGAGTCAGATGGCAGTGTTACAATCAATGTAGTGTAAACGTGCCTTGAGACTGTTCTCCATGGAAAGAGGAGAGTTAGAGTAATACGATTAACGATTCAAACACCGTATCTTAAACAGACAACACCATCGGACAAAATGCAGCTCTTCAAGATGGACAAGGAAGAGAGAACAAGGGGCACTCAATGTCTTTGAAAGGAAGAAGATTCCAGGAAATATCAGTAAAACTATTTCATAGAATGAGGGGCAGAATCTTGGAATACATTTCAAGAGTGAGTGGAGTCTGCAGACACCAGTTCTACCTTCAAGATTCAGTTTTGGTGCTTTAATCAAGCCTCCTAAGCAGCAGCTTATCTATTAAGGACTTCAAAAGTCCACTTTCTGAATTCATTACCGGTCTGTTTGTAAGGAGAAGGATCTTATTTCCTCGGTTGGAGCAGGAGCAACCAACCACCCTACTCCTTCCCCTTCCTGATCCTAATTCTACCACAGGTTCTGCCCTCTAGATGTCACATTTTGTGATGTATTAGGTTGGACAGCGCTCTACTGATAGCAGTGGGGCCTGTTTTGAAATAAATTTGTTAATATTTTAGACAGCCATAGGAGTCAAATCAAAGCAGCTACTCAACTAACACATAGCCCTCTGAAATATAAAAATGTTTTGAAATAACAAGTCCTCACTGCTATCAATCAAGTGTGCCCCAGCACTCTCCAAACTAGATCACAAAATATCGCAGGGACAGAACCTGCCAGAATCGGGACCAGGAGAGGGAAAGGATCAGAATTATGATCCTTCCGCTAGAAACAGAACCAATAACAAATTCTGAACAGTGGATTTAGAAGACCTTAAAAGGTAAGCTACGGGGGCTTGAGGAAATATTTAAAATGAGCACAACTGATGCTCTTTAAAGTTCCCTGAAGAAAACAGGGTATTTCCACTGAGCTGGTGAGAGAAAGAACTTGGGCTGGTGCTCTTTCTATCCTAAATTTGTATTTCCTTATGTCTTTTCTCCTTTGTTTTTGCACTCTCTTGCCCCCTTCCAGGATATTAAATTTATGACAACACTAGGAACATGTCTCTGCTGGAAGAATAATCGTGGTTTTGAAAAAGACAGAAGCAACACTGATACATGGGAACATTGTACTGAATCAGCCATTACAGACACCACAATTTCAGATTTAGGGATGTCATGATATCAAATTCTAAGTATTAAATAACTCGTTAAAAAGGAAAAAAGCGCAATATATTGATCATGATAATGTTCAGCATTTCAAATTTTTAAGAAAAATAGTGAATACGGGACTATGTAAGATGGGGAATTGGGAATCTCAGCTTCACCTAGAGAGAAATATGCAGTCAGATCAGCAGAGATGAGAAAGCAAAGATGGATTATTAAGGTATGTCGTGCTGCATGATAATCACAATCTTAGTTTTTTACAACGATAAATTATCATCAGTGGAAATAATCGTGATTATCATCATATTGTGTTACTGTGACACCCTATTTCACATCCTGAGTAGTAGGTTGTATGGTAGGTTGGGTTTCCACACAAATATGCAGTGCGTGCAAACACACATCCGCGCACACATAAACACACTCTACAACTGCACTCCATGTCCTTAATAGCTAGGATTTAGCTATACAGAGACAATGTCATCTAGTATTTAAAGCACTGGCTTATGCAGAAACAGATCACAGGTTCAAACCCACTAGAGTCTAATACTGTGAGACATGGGCAAGTTACTTAACCTCCCAGTGCTTCAGTTCACCTAGCTACGGAAAAGGGTAGAAGCAGAACCCCACTGGAAAAAAGCTGCTGAATCTCAGCTGGACTATCCTGGGTAAATAAACTGTAAACACAATTAACTTCATTTTGTTTTTATTTGGAAAGTTTGGCCAGGAAAGCAAAGTAAGTTGGAACTCTTTCCAAGTGCAAAATGGTGGTGGGGAGGGTGCCTAGAATTACATTTACAGATGTTGAGTGGCATGGTTTTCTTTCTTTTTTTTTGTTACATCTTTCTCCTTGTCGGCACAGTTGGCTGTATATCCGCCACTGTCCTGCACCACATACAGACCCTCGCCCAGATACTTTCCACGGCTTGCCCTCCATGGCGAGGCTGGGAGTCCCCAACCTCATCCACATCAAATCAGATCTAGCGCTGGGAACGATGCCTTCTGTGCCGGATTGCTGGAATGGCCATCAAAACGCCACGACCAGTCGAACCCTGTTTCCACTTGACTTCCCTTGCAGGGCGCAGTGTGCAATAACGCCTGCAGCGGGTCACACGACGCCTCTCGACGTGCCACCGCCAAGCATCTGCAGTACTCCCGCACACATTCTTGCAGCACCATGCTGCCGAGTCTCAGCCTCCACTAGGGTCAGGCGGCACGGCCGCCGATCACCTCTCGGAGATGGACAGCCGTCCGTCAGACGCTCAATCCATCTCCTCCTGCCGACCGTGGCCAGTGCTCATTCCCTAAACGAGGGTCGCCAGTGTGGCATCCAGCGCTCAGCCCTCAGCACCACTGGGCAGGCTGCGCATGGCTTTTCAACAGTTTTGTAGGGTCTTTGATACTGTGCCACACTGGGCAGTGATTAAAAAAAAATGAACACACTTAACACAGAAACTAAACTGGTAAGATGAATAGGTGACTGGTTTAACAGTAGAACCTAGAGAGTGGCTATGAATGGATACTTGGGGGTAACAAGTGGAGTTCCCTGGGATCATATGTGGTCCAGTAATATTTTGGTTATTTATAGCTGATATAAGTGATAATATTCAAAATCATGTTTCAAAATATGCAGATGACACAAAATTGAGTGCCCCAGTAGTACACTGGAAAAAATCAAAGGAATACAGACCTTGATCTGGTAACAGACTGGGCATATAGATCTGAATGACACTAAACATGAGTAAATGTGTCCTGCACCTAAGTGATATCCCACACCAGTACATACTCAGTAACACTATATTGAAATCAACTAATACTGAAACGGACCTGGGAGTTCTCACAGATGAAGACAAACTTTAAGGAACACTGTGTCAGTGTGGTGTCCAGGGCAAATAAGAGCACTGGGAGCTATAAAAGGCACATAAAACCCGTAGAGCAGATGTCCTAATGCCATTACATAGCTCATATGCAAGACCACATCTAAACTATTGCAGTCAACTCTGGAGCCCTCACAGAAAGTCAGATATTATCAGAATAGAGAGGTGCAGCATAGAGTTACCAAAATTATCCAGGAAACAAAGGGCAAACAATATAAGGACAGAATAAAGACAATTAAGCTGTACACATTGGAGGAGCGTGAAAAAGAGGGACCTATTGCTATTCTATGAAATAATGAACAATCACGTTCTTAGAATTACTTGAATATTAACCTTAAAGATCCAAACTCAAGAACCAGGAGGCATGAATTACAAGTATCAGGTGGAAGATTCAGAACTGACAAGAGGAGGTATTTTTCATGCAGAGGGTGGTGAACTTATGTAATAACCTCCGGAGGATATAACAGTAAAGTGAGAAAAGGATATTTTAAAAGAAAATTGGACAGGTACATTATGGAGGGTGGGAAGCTAAGATACGTCTTGGAACAAAGGAGCTGCCTTTGGGCTACAGCCTTATTGGCTTCTAAATGCATTAGTGACAAGGACTGAAAAGAACAGAGATGAACTAGTATGTTTAGTCATTTAATTAACCATTTTTCTCATCCTGTGATTACCTCTCCATATTCACTGTCTGACTCCCATCGGCTCTGGTCCCCACAGCGCTATCATCCACCTTCTCAGTGTTTTACCCCTCCGCTGAGTTCCAGTAGATTACCCCATGAGGGGCGTCAGTTCTGGCCCAGCCCTCCACAGCACAATCAGATTCTGGTGGGAAGCCCTGTCAGCTGTGCTGCAGGAGACCAGACCTTCATCCTGCTCCACAGAGGTTTTCCGCTATTTAATCCGGCCCCTAGGGCTGCCAACTGTGTTATGACACTGCACAGGTGCATGTAGAGGCTAGCAAATGCAAACAGCATCCAGCAGCAGGCCCCACCCAACACTGACTCTCCTGCTATGCTAGCACCTGGCTTCAGCCAGGCGCATGCGAGCAAACAGTGCAGCAACCTATCCCACCCTCCCCAGAGAGAACAGTCCAAGTCTCTACCATCATGCTACTGGGCTGCCCAAGCAATTTTTTTTTTAAGTTTTACAAGGACTGCCAACAGGAGTTCAGGAAGAAATATGCTATAGAGAACATTCACAAACAAGCAGTCTTGAAGCTCCCACTGCATTGGCCCCATAAATTGTCTCTAGTTTAATTTCACAAGCTATAAAAATATGCCTAATTTATGCATCTCTGGAACATGAGACATGGCAAAGATTTAGCTCATAGTGAACCAACAAAGACTTTTTCCTTCTCCTTTCTATTTTTCCCCATCCCATTTTGCAGAGGCCAGTCCAGGGTCCTCTTTTCATTTAAAGAGCCCAGGGATTCTGCCCTACCACCAGCCTTCACTCCGTGACTCTAGGCTCCACAGTGACTTAGCTTTCGTCCCCAAGGGGAGGGACCTCGGGGCAAACACTTTCCTAGGGACTTACTTGGATTCCACAGTGGGGCCAGATAGGAAGATCCACAAGGTGAGGGGACAGCATTGTGAGCTCTCTTGAGAGAGAGAGAGAGAGAGAGAGGGGAGAGGGGAGAGAGAGAGAGTGTGTAAGATTTAATGTCAGGTGTTTTCTCCCAACCCTCCTGCTGCCACCACCTGTGCATCAAACAAGCAAGTCACACCAACATAAGGCTCCTCCTATAAGCAGTGGGGACTGGTTTTAGATCTAATGGCGCTCCAAGCAGAATTACTTGTGGTAGCCTCTTCAACATTCCAAACCACCCATCTCCTCCCTTCTGCCCCACCCACATATACAAAAAGTGATTAATAATTCTGCAACTATATAAGTGACAACAAATTTGTTTTTATTCTGACAATTTTGCATTTCAAGCTGTTCTCTACTTTTTACTTTGGTGCACCCCTTCTGTGCTGGTGCCCCATGTGGCCGCCTGTTTGCTCGTGCCTAAAACCACCTCGGTATCTACATGGTTCACCCCTCACTTTGGGCCACCAGAGGCAGTTGAAACACCTACTCTGAGCTGGCCCGGTGGCACTGAGGGCTGGAGGCGCTGGATGCCTTACTCGCACTACGCCGGCGACCTGTTTGGAATGACTTTGGGCTGTCAGGAGAGCTGGCATGGGGGAGGAAGGGGGGCAAGACTGAGCTGTCGCAGCAGCTCTCCTCTCCTGGGGGCGCCCTCCACAGTCCTGCCGCCTCCAGCTGGAGGTCAGTGGCAGCATGGGGTGGGTCCGGATCGTGGTAGGGTGGGGCATCCCTCAGTGCATTACACGCATGCCCTCCACATGCGCCACACCAAGGACATGAAGGTGGGTGAAAATAGAACAAAAATGAATAAACAAAAAAAAAAAAAGAAACACCTACTCTGTGTCACCCAGTCTGTTCCCGATGGCCACAGTGCAAGGGCAAAACCCAGATCACTGACATGACAAGTGGTTATGCAGCTGCTGCACTACCAAGTTGGCAAAGACCTCTTGAGCCAAACGCTTTCTGTGTCTGGCTCACAAGGCAAAGGCATGGTGCCCTCTCTCATGGGCTGGCAGTACAGAATACAAATAAGCTCTGCATGAGTCAATTGCTGAGCTTCAGGTCAGTACAAGGGACAGGCAGCAAGCTGGATCAATGGCCTAGTAGTACTGTTAATTGGGAATCTCAGGCTGCTTCACCATCACAGGCACTAATCCATGCACGCCGGCCTCATTGTCTGTAGCAGAGTAATGAAGATGAACACTTTGTTCTGGGCCGAGTGAAACACAGTTCAAAAATGAAGTCAAAGGCCTTCCAGTTTCTGAGTTTGGGGTATACAGTATCAGCAAGTCTTGACCACAAAGCCTTCCAAGAAAGATAACACTGGATGTGAACATACAGGAGGGTCCATATTCCACAAAGAAGCCTTACTGGGTACATCCATGACCTACTGATTTAGTATTAATCACCCAGGTATTCCATCCATTCTTCGATGAGATGTTAAAACTACCAAGGTCCCTTCTACATATCTCTTGTGGCATCTTAAATGAAAAGTAAAGATCCTGTGGCAGTTTCCAAAGAGTGGTAGTTATCCTGGTATCCAAGCCAACATTCCTCCACTTAATAAAATATAGAATTACGATATTTGAGCAGCCCAGTGCTTGGCAGCAGATTTATCACCCACCAAGCCTGTGACCTGGTTTCACCGGTTTGGGGGAGGATGGAGCACCTGGCGGACTGCTCTCCTCTCCCAAGAAGGGACAGCTTGCAGTCTCTAACGATGACTGGCCCCAGATGGCAGCGCAGGTCAGAGCGACAGGGCAGGGGCTTCTGGACTTCTGCAGCAAGCACGGGCCTTCACACACACACACACGTGTTTATGTGCATGCCCACCATGAGGAGTCGGAAGAAAACCAGGAGGAAAATGACAGGGCAGACACAAATGAAGCCCTGCCTGCCCACCCTTTACCCACTCTACCACAAGGACTCCGAGTCCAGCAATTTGATGCAATTAGCGGGACGGAAGGGGAGATGGCTTACCCCCCTGGGCCCGCCATGGTGGTCAATCTGTAGGGACTGAGTGAGGGCAGGTAAGTTCTGGGGAGGTCGCTGCCAGTGGAGGGTGGTGGCTACAGGGCGGAGAAGCTAGCATGCCCAGACCGGGAGCATACTGCCTTGAGATGCCTGTGAAGAACATGGTGGTAATTTTGAGGAAACTGAGGGCAGAACAAGGCGGCTTATCCTGCCACCAGCTTCATGGAGATGGAATTACCACCAAGTACTTCACAGACACCTATGTATAATGAGTTAACTGTATGCAGCAGATGGTTAGGAAGAAGATAGCAATGATACTCTGCAGGGTGGGTGATACTGGGCTATACCAGACCACCCAGAGGTGCAATGAGAGGCAGAGGGCCTTACATCCCTAGAAGGTCTGGTACAGCCCTGTCACCCACCCTGGAGGGTATTACTGCACTTAGAAAACAGGTTAGTTATCACATTTCTATTCAAACCTTACAAAAAAATAAAATACATAAAACTGGGCATATATGTATGATTACCATAAAGTAATTCCTCATCTGTAGGGATGTAAGTTTGTCATGGCAGTCATACACGCCATTGATTCCATGACGCTTGATCTTTATTCAGGACTTCCATGACTCTCACTAGTGTCATCAGAATGTAGCAATGATGACAGTGCCACAACATTTACTACTGTTTATTAATGATTTCATGAACAAACAATGAGTCATAAAACCTCATCCGTGACAAACTTACATCCCTACTCATCTGGTACTGATGCCAGTAAAGGGCGCTGCTGTTGGATGACATTTATTAATGTGGCCATGATAACCCCACCCACCAACTGTATTGTGTAGTGTTGATGGCTATAATACTGTTCACTCTTCCCCAACTGCCCTCCTCTCCCATTAGTATCATGTGGCTTTTCAGCATGGTGGTTAAGAGTGTGGGTCAGGGATGAGAGGAGCAATACTTCGGTGAATGTCGCCTCCTGCAGATGGAGATGCACTGCTGGGTTGCGACAGCACAGAGTGCAGGTAAGCCACGGAATATGGCAGTCTATATGAAGTGCTGTTGGGAGATGAAGAGCAAGGGAGGTGGACTGGGCTTGAAACATAGAAACAAAGAATTTGACGCAGATAAGGACCACTTGGCCCACCAGTCTGTCCATTTCCTACCTAATGGATAAGCTGCAGATCCTAGTTAACCAGCAGCCTACTTCTTCCTACCCCCACCCCCAAGAACTGCCTTATGACTGTCCCATGCATGCTTGAATTCCACCACTGTTTTTGACTCCACAACCTCCTCCAGAAGGCTGTTCCATGCATCCACAACCCTCTGTGAAAAAATACTTCCTTAAATTTACCTCTGAGCCCCCCATCTTCAAATTGTGCCCTTGTTCTTGCACACCTCTTTTTTGAAAGATGCTACCCTCTCGGACTTTGTTGATTCCCTTGAGGTACTTGAAAGTTTCTATCATGTCCCTCTCCCTCCTTTCCTCGAGGCTATATATATTAAGCTCCTTAAGTCTCTCTTCATATGTCTTCCGTGCAGACCCTACACCATTTTAGTTGCCCTCCTCTGGACAGCTTCCATCCTGTCTATGTCTTTGCAGAGATTGGGTCTCCAGAACTGCACGCAGTACTCCAGATGGGGTCTCACCAGCTGTCTGTACAGAGGGATAATAACTTCCTGTTTTCTACTGGTGATGCCTCTCCTGTGCATCCCAGTATCCCCCAGCCCTCCTTGCTGCCCTCTGACATTGCTTGCCCACCTTTAGGTCATCTGATATGACTACCCCAGGTCCCTTTCCATTTTTGTTGTTGTTAGTATCTCACCCCCATTGGGTACTCTTCCCTGGGTTTTTGTTTCAGGTGCATTACCTTGCACTTTTAGCATTGAATCTAAGCTGCCATACATTTGACCATTCCTCTAACTCGCAAGCCCTTCTCATCCTTTCCACCCTACCTTGTGCATCAACTCTGTTGCAGATCTTTGTGTCATCTGCAAAGAGATATTTTCCTTCAGTCCCTCTGCAATGTCGCTTATAAAGACATTGAAGAGGACCGTCCTAATGCCGAACCTCCTGCGTACCCCACTAGTAACCCCCCTTCTTCAGAGTGGACTCCATTTACTATTACTCTGTGTCCTATTCTCCAGCCAATTCTTTACCCAGGCTATCATCTTGGGACCACTCCCAGGCTGGCTAACTTGTATATTAATCTTTTGTGTGGGACTGTGTCAAATGCCTTGCTAAAGTCTAGGTAGGCTATGTCCACAGCCCTCCCTGATCTACTACTTTGGTCACCCACTCAAAGAAATCTATCAGATTCGTTTGGCATGACCTTCCGCCAGAATCCATGCTGCCTTGGGTCCCAGCCTCTGGCCTCTAGATACTCGACAATTCTTTCCTTCAGAAGTGATTCCATCATTTTCCCTATCACTGAGGTTAAACTAACAGGTCTGTAGTTTCTCGCTTCTGCCTTGCTCCCACTTTTGTGAAGGGAATCACATCTGCCCTCCTCCAGTCCTCGGGTACCACCCCATCCTCCCATGATTTGTTAAAGGTAGTCAGTGGTGTCACTAGTTCTACCTTAGTTCTTCTAGAATTCTGGGATGAATCCCATCAGGCCCCATTGCTTTGTCCACCTTCAGTTTTAAGAGTTCTTTCAGAACCCTTTCTTCTGTAAATGGGCTGGTATCAACTTCTGGATCCAGAGTGTTTCTATTGTTTGTTTTAGATACCTCCTCTTCATTTGTAAATACTGAGCAAAAATATTTGTTTAGTATCTCTGCCTTTTCACAGTCACCCTCTGCCCACCCCTCCCCTTATTATGCCTCACTATCCCTCCCTTGGTCTTCCTTCTCTCCTGATGTACCTATAAAGGTTTTATCCCTTCTTAACTGAGTTGGCTATCTTTTCCTCGGTTTGGGCCTTTGCTGTTCTGACTGCCTTCCCAGCTTCCTTTGCTTTAACTTACACAATTCTCTGTCCTGCTCCTTCTGTGATTCCTTGTACTTCACAATGCTTTCTTTTTCTCTTGAACCTTCACTGCCACTTCCTTTGAGAACCATAGTGGTTTCTTACATCGTTTTGTTTTGTTTATTTGCTTCACACAAGGCTCGTTACCTCTGTGATGGCAGTTTTATTATTCCCATTGTTCTTCCACCCTCCTTCCTGCTCATTTGCTAGTGCATTCCTTAGGCACTCACCCATTTGGCAAAGTCAGCCCTCCTAAAGTCCAGTACTTTTGCCTTTGTATGGCTTGACTCTATTGCTGTGTTTATTGTGAACCATACTGTTCGATGGTCGCTAGTTCCCAGATGGCTACCCACTTCTACATCTGTGATCCTCTCTCCATCTCCATTTGAGAGAACCAGGTTAAGATTGCTCCTCTCGAGTGGGTTCCAATACTAGTTGTCTAAGGCATGCCCTGTAGGGCATCTAGAATAAGCCCACTCTTGAGTGGCTGCTGCAACTGCTCAGTTAACATCTGGCATATTCAGATCACCCATCAGCAATATCTCCCCTTTTTCTGCCATTCTAAGTATACTTTCTATCATTTCCTTGTCCATTTCCTCCCCTGAGAGGGGGTCTGTATACTAACCCTGTGCAGATTGTGGTGCCATTCCGTCTCCAAATTGACCTACAGTGCTTCTTCTCCTCCTGTTTACCCTTTTGTTCTGTTGCTTTGATTCCTTCCTTATGTAGAGAGCTACTCCCCTCCTTTTTACCCTCCCTGTCCCTCCTGTAGATAGTGTATCCTGGTATGTTTACGTCCCAGTCATGGTTTTGTGTGTACCATGTTTCTGTGACTGCCACGATATCCAGATGTTCCTCCTCCATCAAGGCCACTAACTCAGGAATATACTGATGCAGTATACCTAATGCTTGGGCCTTAGGAAACTATGTGCATCACAGCATATAGCTGATCCTAGTATGATCCTAGTTTAGTTTGCACTAAACCAGCTCTTTAAATCTGTAAAACAGATAAATATTGTATTTTATTGTAGTTTCTGATGCCTAATTGTGAGCAGGGTACAGAGTCAAGCTGTGAAGTCAGAAAAATGGTGTCCAAAAGATTTTAAACTAGGCATATTGATATTATTGGTGGAAGGGCAGTCTGGTACTGGAGTAGTTATTTCCTCAGTCTCTGCTGGCACATAAATGTACCCTTGTCATGGGGTCTCAGACAATCAGAGGCCGGAATGTTCTGCCCATTTTCTAAATACTTATAGAAAACTGAGTGCAGAAGATTAATGAAATTCAGCCCCCAAGAACCTTTTATCTATTGCTGCAGTCTACCTAATGCTTGGGCCTGAGGTTTTACCCCGTAGCAGCCCCAGCCTCATCCTCCTCTATATCCCCTTTCTCTCAAGAGGGTCCACAGTGTGGGGTCCAAGGTTGTTGGCTCTGGCCATACCATAGGCAGTAGGTTTTTTCTCCAATTGTCTCTCTCTCCCACCACCCTCCACCCACATGCCTGCTTTCCTGATGGCCTCAGACAGCTATTTCCTAGCCCAGCTGTCAGCTCTGCACTGGCCTAGAAGAGTGGCCTCCTCCCTGTGCCAAAGAGCAGCCCTGAAATGTGGCTTTTATCAGAAAGAACTGAGTCCAAGTTTTTACTAAAGAGCATCACAGCACATAGTTGATCCTAGTATGATTGTTAGTTCCTGTCCAGGTTTCTCTGCTGCTCTCTGTGGGCTGGACTTCGGTGCTTTGCAAAGGAGTCCGTTTTCTCTACAAAATGTATATTTTCTTCTTTTATTAAGTAATACAGCTGTTTCTTTGAAAACTGCTACTGATTATTTTCTTATAGCAACTACTTGAAGGAACATAAACAATTTTTTTTACATGTTTTGAATATTATTGTAAATTTGAACACAATTTTTATTGAGATACAAGACAAAACCATTGTGAATGCAAACAGAATAAATGAACATGAGAAAGTGACGACAGAAGGGGCAGGGGGACCTTGCAATCCATCTAGTCTGCCTGTGAAAACTACTCTCCCAGTTTCTTTACTGCCCTAGGTTTCCACAGTGCCTATTCCCATGTTAGCTTGAACTCCCCACTGTCAACATCCAGAGTAAATAATATTATCAACACTTGTTACCCTGCATAAAACTAAGTAGAGTGAATCTACACATAAAGTGGCAAAGATCAGGTTTCAAAGAAGATAGAACCATTCATAGAAGTTATTTGCTATAAAATAACAAGGAATTCCATACCTTGAGAAAACGTCACATCAACTGAAACAAATTAAACAATAACCCTAAAATCACATAATTGTATTATACAACACCTTAAAGGGAACATGAACAATGTTGTTTGCATTTTTAATATGACACTAAATTTTGGCACATGTGAAATCTATTTAACGCCCACTGCATTATTTTGTGTTTTGTGTTGAAATAGTCTTTTTGGGGGCTAATGAGCAGCCAAGGACGACAGTCGGGTCCTAATACCACTCCAAGTCACGAACTACAATAATTTAAAATAAAACTTTTAAACCTGCCACAGAAAACAGCAAAAATACATCTGCATAGAGCTAACAGCATTATGGATGAATATCTCACCTCAAATCCTGGCAAGAGTCAAAGGAATGCTAGCAAAAGTGGTAAGAAGTAACCGACTGGCGCCGTGAGCGAAAACATGGGGCTGGTATGGCTTGTCGGCTGCAGAGGTCAGCGACTAGGCGCGAACTTACAGGCCAGGTAACCACCGTGCTGGAACCCCGACTCATTAATCTGGAAGGCAAGTTAGATTTAAAACTACAGGAAGTCTTAGAGCAGCAAACCGTGCACACCAACCATACTGCTGAAGTGGAGGACAGAATCTCTCGAATGGAGGATGAGATGGCAGCAGTGCTGGGCCAGCTGCATTGCAGAAGGAAATGGAGGAATTTAAGGAGGCATATGATTACCAAGAGAATTATAATAGACGCTTAAACTTATGATTGAGGGGCCTGCCTGAAGGGGAGGAAGGAGGAGGAGTTTTGACTTTGTGCCCAAACATTACCAGAAATCCTCGGCATGGAGGTAAAGGGAGGGAAGCGAAAATGGAGTGGGCTCATCGTGCAGTGATGCCCCAGCCCACAGCTGATTAACCGCCACAACAGCTTATCATGCGTTTCATAACTTTCAAGACCACGAAGCTATACTACGGGCATATAGAGAAAAGGCAAACTGATGCACGAGGAAGCAGATTATTCCTATCACAAGATTACTCAGCCAGGCTCTTAAAATAAGAGGAAGTTGTTCAATGCCACGATGGTGCAGCTATGAGCCATGAAAGTGGAAAATCTCTTAGTATACCCAGCAACACTTAAGATTCATGTCATGAAGGGGCCACTTACTCCTTTTGGGAGAATGAAAAGCGGAGCAATTTGTGAAAGACCTCCAGAAAAAATCAGGTGAAAATGGGAACCTGATGCATGCTTATGGACTTACCACAGTGAGTCTATTGTTTTTCAGTTTCTTCTAACTGTCCTGGGTGGGTTCCCCATAGAGATCCCCATTGCTGATCCTACAAAGATGATTGGATGCATTTTATGGCCAGATTTCGGAAGCAGAGCATTGCAGAGGCGATCGAACAATATAGGGAGTGGAGTTATGAGCTCAAACTAACTATGGCCCCTACTGGAACACTGAAACAACCAGAATTATTGTAGGCCTAATGGAGAATTATGGAGACTAAACTGGAGATGAAAGGCAATCCCTATGACACTTGAATAATGTTTGGGTACACTATAACACAGGGAGGCTTGGCAGAATGTGTGTTGAAGAATACAGAAATTGACTCTGGACTCCATGTCTCTGGAAAATGAACATGCTATGCTATGGAGAACACTTAAGTTGAAGACTAGGCCGACTTGAGACAGAGGAAGGTGGGAGGAGGGCGGGCTTAGCATGTGTAACATTGTGCGGCCCAGCCCTCCATTCCCTGTGCCTACAGATGAACTGTTGCCCTCTGCGTTGGGGCTGCTGGGAGGCTGGATGGCTTGCACAACGAGCAATCTACTCTGTATGGGTCTAGACAGGATAATGGGGAATATAACATTATTGGGGATTGCTCAGAGAAAAGTTGGATTATTGTCTGACAGAGAGGCACTGGAGAGCTAATATCGAATTTAGGTTGTTTGGGGTGGGCTTAGCTAATATTATGATGCGTGGCCTGGCCTTTCTACCCCATGAGAGCTCAGGGGTTTACTCCATTTTACAACTGAAATGGGAAGGGATCACTCCATGCACTGTTTCTGGAAAACAAATGGGATGCTGGTTGTGGATACTGGATTGATGGTGGTATTGGGGAGCTTATCCGGACACACAGTTTAATAATTTTAAAGTTTAAATAGTTTAAAGTTTTGAATCTAACAGGTATGCCAAATCATATTAATGAAGCTTGTAAAATATTCGATTACATGTTAAGGAGAATGCTCTGTTTTATGAGGCATGGAAATAGATGAGTAGCCCTTTGATGATGCATAAGCAACCAATATTAAGGCTATGTGATGACAAAGAGGGTGAGGACACATGACAGGGGAATATGGGCAGGAATGGAGATTCTCCCATAGCAGTCGGAGACAAAAGGAGGGGCGGAAGACTCCGGACATTATGAGGGACTGTTTATATACTAGACACTAGCTAAAAGAAGGCAGTTAGTGTCGGCAGGAGGGATACGGTAAAACTAATAGGGAACAACATAACTATGGAAACACAGTTATTTGAACATGATGATGATTGGGGGAGGAGGGACAGGGAAAGAAAGAGAAGAATGTACATGGGTGGAAGAGAGGGGAGATGAGGAAAGAAAGGAGACAGTTAAGATAAGTGTTGTTGTTTGCATGTTTGTAGTTTTTATGTTTGAAGGTGCAATCAATATCAGCTTAGAGATTTTCGGTCTTATATTGAAATAGTCTGTAGAAGATGGGCTGCTGTTTAAGAAAGATCTGGGTTACAATTAGGGATGCAGAAACCGAAGGGCTATTTTGGAGGGAACATTGTTATCTATCCATGGCTAATACAAAGAATATAACAGTAGTCACTTGGAGCGTTCGGGCACAGCAAACACGGTCAAGAGGTCAACTTTGCTCACGTCCTTAAAAGAACTGAGGCTCAGGTTACTATGATCCAAGAAACTCACTTAACGGACAAAGAACACGCCAAGCTGGTAAGGTGGGTAGATGGGGAAGTGTTATGCCTCCTCATACACGCCATATGAACGTGGAGTGGCTATTCTGGTTCATAAAAATTTTCCCTGGAAATCAAAAAGTAGTAAAGATGCTGGGGAGGGCAGATATATTTTGTGACAGGCGAGATCTACAGGAAGAAGTAACATATGGGAGTATCTATGCACGCGGTACATGAACCCCAATTTACATGTCTCTTTTGGATCTCATAACGAGAACAGTTCCCGGAATTAGTAATGGGGGAGAGACCTGAATTGGGCAACAAATCCTCAGTTGGATCACTCAGAGGGTAAAGGGAGGAAATCGGGGATCATGAAGCAATGGCAAATAGGAATGTCAGACTTAGATATGATAGGTGGATGGTGGATGGCTAATCCAGGAGCCAGGGAATATACATTTTTCCAACCCCAACGATTATGGACTCGTATAGACTATATTTACATACCTAGGAATGGGCAGGAAGGATTGGAGATGCTACACATTGCCCCATTCTTGTATCAGATCATGCAATGGTAGTGCTCACCCTGACTTTCAAGGAAAAGAGGGAGGGTCCACCCAGTGGAGGTTCCCCACCATATGATTAAGTACAAAGGGTTTCAGGAGCATTTGGAAGAACAATGGAAATACTATATAAGACTAATGGGGGGATGATATAACTAAGGAAACATTTTGGGATGCGGAAAGGGGTTATTATTGCATTTATGGCTAGGATTCAGAAGCAAAAAAAGAGAAAAGAAAGGAGATGGAGATACAGTTAAAGGACCTTGAAAAGAGAGTGGCAGGGGAGAGAGGGCCTTGCAACTAACTCACAACCACTAAAGAAGCATTAAGCACCCCTGAGTGAAGAGGCCAGGAAGAACTATTAAGATATTGGGTTACAATTACAGATATTGTAGACAACAGATGTATGAATGGGGAAACAAGCCCAGCCCCTTACTGGTTAGATTAATGAAAGGAGGAAATGTCAGACTAGAACAGCGGAAGTCAGAGATAAGCAGGGTAAACTCGAAGAGATTTAAAACAAATTCAACATTCTTTTAGAGATTTTATCGACAGTTATATAAAGCAGAATTTCGGGGTAAGGGAGATTCATACAAGATTTCTAAAAAATGTAACATTACCCAGAGCTACTAGTGAGAAGAGCGACAACTTGGGCCAACCTATTACCCAGAGAGAAATACTAGGGGCTATTCAGAAGTTGCAAGCTGGCAAAGCGAGTGGCCCTGACAGCCTCCCCATTGAATTTTATAAACTTCTGGGTGGACAAATGGCTGCAGTTATGTGTGAGGTCTTTGGAGACGGGAAGGAGGGAGAGAAAGATGTTACCTAAAACATGTTATGAAGCCACAATCTGTTTAATTCCAAAACCAGGAAAGAGTGTACTGGAATGTGCTTCATACCGACCTATTTCGTTGATAAATTGTGATGTAAAGATCCTTGCAAAGGTCCTGGCAACAAGACTGGAAGAGATCCTGCTCGTTGATTCACCCAGACCAAACGGGTTCATTAAGGGATGCATGTCTTACCACTATATGAGATGTTTGTTGACTGTGGTATGGAAAGCTAATCAAGGGAAGGAAGAAATGGGCATAGTCTTGATGGATGCTGAAAAGCATTTGATAGGGTAGAGTGGGAATACCTCTTTGAGATAATGGAACGGCTTGGTCTGGGTGACACATATGTTGGAAGGGTGCAGGAGCTATTCGAGGCACCTAGAGCCCGAGTGCTGGTTAATGGGGTGTTGACATAAGAGTTTCAACTGGAAAGAGTGACGTAAACAGGGCTGCCCCTGTCCCCACTTCTCTTCGCTCTGGCTATACAGCCATTGGCTGTAGCGATACGCCAGCATAATGGGATAGAAGGCACTGGGGTAACTACCGCCCATCGCACAAACTGGCATTGTCAGCGGATGATATGCTGTTTTTGTCAAGAATCCAAAACATCCATGCCACCCCTGATAGCCCTAATTCAAGAATTTGCGGATTTCTCAGGTACAGAATCAATCTGGGAAAGTCAGAGATGCTCTGTTTCTCTGCCAAGGAGGGAGAGAATGGAAAATGGGGTTTAAAATTAGAACAGTTTTACTTATTTCAGGTATTTGGGTAGGTAGGTCACTTAACTCCATATATACTCTAAATTATACCCTCTAATCAAAATAATAGAGGCTGATCTAAGAAGGTGGCACATCTCCCAATATCTTGGCTGGGCAGGATCAACCTAATTAAAATGAATATCCTCCCAGGGTGTTATATCGATGCAAATGCTGTACATGGGTTTGATAAAAGGGGATATTAAAAGATTAGAAAGGGCATTATCCAGGTTTTATATGGCGGGTGGCAGGCCCAGGATTAGTCTACAAAAATTAAAGGCTGAGAAAGATAAGGAGGTCTTAACTTTCTGGATTTGAAGATATACTCTTTATCAATTCAACAAAAAATATTATGGATTGGGTCCACCATCCAGAAGTAGCCAGCTGGGTAGGATTAAAGCAGGAGGGCAATCCAGGAAGGCTGACGCGTACTTACACAGCAAAGGAATGATGGCATCTAGAACACAGGGAGATGGTAACCAGTTGATGGGGCAGTACTGGAAGCTTGACGCAGCTTAAGTAACAACAGCCTGATCAAAAGGAGAGATGCTGCTGTTACCAGTAGCTGAAAACCCTTTTCCTTCTGGGGTTGGAGGATCAGGATTCAGAGAATGGGCAGAAAAGGGAATTATGAGTGGGGAATCAATGGTGGAGGGGCTAAACACGTTTCAGAATATGCAGAAGAACTTGGGGCTAGGGAAACAACATTTATTTAGGCATCTATAGATTAGGGCTTTTATTAGGAGTATGGATAGAGAGGAAACGATGAGATATATACCAAATCACATTGAGGGACACATATATCAAGTAAAGAAGGATCCTAGGGGTTTTATTGGGAAGGCAGCTAAACAGGGAAGCAGAGAATCCTGGACATGACAAATAAGACACGACTATTATGGGGAGAGAGATTTGGGGATAAGGATTTCAGAGGAAAACTGGGCAGTAGTATTACCCATGCAGGCTGGACTTATGGTGTGTAATAAATATAAAGAAGCCTTCCTCAAATTCTTACATCAGTTATACTATCCACCTGTGTTAGTTAATAAAGTGGGTCCTGGAATCCCCATGTGTGGAAGATGTTGTCAGGAGCGAGGCACATATATACATTGTTTTTGGAAGTGTAATATCTTACAGTAATTCTGGAAGGAGGTTGTTAAAGATGTTTCAGGTATGACACTTAATGTGGACCCTCTGGCATGTCTTTTGGGGTAGAAGTAAATGAAAGAGAAGAGTGGGTACCATTCCGAGATGGATTAGGATTTTGTATGTGCTAGCAAGGCATTCAATACAAAACACGTGGGTGTCCAATGCTAGATCCACTCTTCAACAATGGAAAATCTAACGCTTCAGACACTAGCCATGGAGAGATTAACGCAGGGTCTTGAAAGATAGAGAGGAGGTGTTCAGCCGTGGTTGGGCCCCTTTCTTGCTTCACTGAGTTTAGCGGACGAGAGGTCTTAAGGAAAGGATTAATGGAGTGAATTGGGGGAGGGAAATAGCAAAGGGCAGGCTGGCTACCTGGTAAGAGGTATATATGAAGAGCAGGTTTCATATTCTTAAATTACCAGATTCAATATTTAATATAAATAATGGACAGAAAGACATGAATCAACTAAGGAGGAAGTAATGAGAAAATATTTATTGTTAATAGTGGAATGCTGTAATTGATAGGTATTATAATGTACTTTCTCTATCAGTCCTAGAAAATGTACAACTATATTTGCACCTTGTTTGTATGTGTGTATGTCTATGTCTTGTGATGTTCAAAAATAATAATTTCTTAATAAAAGATTGTACAACAAAAAGCAATAGTCCTATTTTTCCTTATGTAGGCCCATATTAATGCAGCCTTTTCCTGCTCAGTATTCATTTTTTTCATTACTTGGTTCCAGAACACAGTGACATCAGACTACCATGAAGCAGAACACATATGCAATAATTAACCCCTTTGTTGAGAATGAACAGATTCTCAATACCAAGTTAGTTCGGTGACATCAGGGCATGAGCCTTCTAATGTCATGTCACCGAACTATGAAGAATCTGATGAAGGTCTCAGCTAAGGAGGGTTATGTTATTTTTATCAAACAATTTTAGCTTGTTTACAACTTCAACTGCTAGGTTCAAATAGAATGTGTTACCAAGGCTCAAGCTGACAATTTTGAATTTATTTATTTATTTATTTGTGTTTGTTAACCGGTAAGCACACTAGACAGCCAAGTGCCTATTTTCAGGTGCGACCCGGGAGAGTTACAGGTGAGGAACTTCATACATAAACAGTTGAGGACTCAAAAATACATAGGAAGAGACAGGCATTTCAGGGCTAGCTCTAAAAAAAAAAAAAAAAAAAAAGGGTGGTACAAAACTACATGCAGTGAACGATTGGGGAATCGAGAAATATACATAGGAAATAAACAGGGTGTATTACGCTAGCTGTAAAACATGTTTGGCAGGAGTTCACACATGGACAGTTGAGGAGACAAGTAAACAAACCTAACGTAGAAGCATTTCAGACTGGCTTTAGGACAATGTAGGGATGGAGCATAACAAAAGGATGGGACAAAGGAGATAAATTGGGAGGTGAAACAGTGGAGTAGGCGGGAAGCTAGGATAATAGTAAGTGCCTGCGGGGGAGGTGCCCACTGGCAGGGGTCGAGGCAAGGATTTCTAGGCAGTGACTGGAGAAGCTTGGATGGGAGGAGGAGGAGGCCCTAACTGGCTCAGGAGCGAGTTCCAGAGTTTGGGGGCATATATGGAAGGACCAATCCCCAAAAGGTGCGGGTCCTAGGAACCACGCGTTCCTGGTTTGTCCCAGATCTTAGGTGGTAGGATGGGGGACCGAGGTTTGAGGAAGGATGGGCTAGGGCCGGAGGGGTGCTAGGCGGATAATGTTGTCAATGAAAGTACCTAGAGCAGAAGAGGCGGTGCTTCTCTGGGGAAGCCACCCAGGCGGTTGCAAAGATCACAACGGTGAGTGAGGGAGGGGCGGAAAGGCCGGCTGCAAACATTATTGTAGGCCGTGGTCCCATTTTGAAAGGCTGGATTTGGGAACTTGGGCAAAAGTTACGAGACCATAGCAAAGTGAGGGAGGAGGACTCCTGGCGAGGACAAGTGGGCGGCGGGGTGGAGACAGTTATTGGCTCGATAGGCAAGACCAAGTTTACAATTTGTGGCCTTGCAGACATTACGGATGTGTAAGGTAAGGTCCAGCTGCGGGTGCAGGGTGACACCCAGGTATTTGGCGGAGGTTACTGCCTCGAGGGGCGAGCCAGTCGGCCCCGAGGATCAGCATAGGAGCAGGGCAAGATTTTATTTTGTTTAGGGACCCAAACAGCATGGCTTGGGTTTTATTGAGATTGAGGGTGAGCCTGTGGTCCCCAGCCAGGTTTGGATGCGTTCAAAGTCAGTGTTCAGTTGGGAGTTTATTGTGGAGATGTCCCCGAGCTGGTCAGGAGGACGAGGTGTCCGCATAGGTGGTGGGAATGGGTTGTGACGGATGGTAGGGCGCTGATGAATAGAGTTGGGCCAAGGACGGAACCTTGGGGACCCCACAGAAAACTGGACAGAGTTTGGAGAAGGTCCGATTAAGTTGGTGTACTGCTGACAGCTGGAGAGGTAGTTTAGGAACCAAGCGTGGGCAGAAGAGGAGAACCAAGGGATTGGAGCATGGAGCCGAGGAGGAGTGATCAACCCTGTCAAAGGCTTTTGAAAGGTCCACGAAAATGGCTCCAGTGAGATTACCTTGGTCTGCACCTGCCCTGATCTGTGAAGTGACAACAGCAAGGGCGGTGGGCGTGCTGTGCCCTTTCCTGAAACCGTGCTGAGCAGGAGAGGATGTTGTAGTCCTGGATGTATTGGGAGAGCTGGGAGGCAATGGCTTTCTCGAGCAGTTTACTGGTGGCGGACAGTATGGCGATGGGCGGTAGTTGCGAGGATCTTTGGGGTTCCCTTGTTTTAAGACAGGAACGACCTTGGCCACTTTCCAGAGTTCTGGTATAATCCCAGTGTTAATGGAGAAGTTGATCAGGTGCGAGACTGGTCTGGCAAGGAGGTGGGCCCCAGCCTGAGCAGTTTCGGCTCAAGGCTGTCATGTCCTGCTCCGCTGTGGGGAGGCCTGAGAGCAGCTTCTGGGTCTCTTTAGGTGACACTTGTCTCAGATGGAATGGAGGCCGGGGTGGAGACCGGGAGAGGGTGCGCCAAGGAGGTAGACGCTAGGGGACTGAGGGGAGGGGCAGCTCGAAAACAAGGAGTTTGCAATGGTATGGGGGTTATTGCAGCTGACCCCATCAACAAGCAGGTCAGTGACCTGTGGTTTAGCTGACCCCCAATGGCATTTTAATATTTTGCCAGAAACTCCTTGGGTTGCTGCGGAGGAGAGTAAGGCAGCTTTACAGAACTTCGCTTTAGCTGAGCAGATGGCACTTTTGCAGGAGTTTCTGAGGTGCCTGTAAGCCATCAGATCACTGTAGTTATGGGATGCCTTATAGGATGCCCAACATTTGTCCCTGGCCTTCATTAGGAGAGTAGGCCCCATTTAGCCATTTGGTGGCGGTGCCCTCACCCTTCTCCTAGTGAGGGGGCATGTTTATTCTGAAGGGGATCAGCTTAGCTAGGAATAAATCCAAGGCTCGTGAGGGGTCATTGGAGGCAGTGACCTCAGACCAGTCAACAGCTAGGAGGTCAGACAGGAAGTCGTGGGTGTTAAATTTGGAGTAGTCCCTCAGTTCGATCACTTTGCTAGGGATATTAGGCTCAGAGATGCCCCAGACACAGTAGATGGGAGAATGGTCAGAAATGACATCCGGGAGAGTGCCTGAGGATATGATGTTGGAGCCTGTTGGACAGGATCCAGTCGATGAGGGATCCTGGGTTCCCAGAGCAGAGAGGCTGGTGGGTTCGGTTATAACTTGGCTAGTGAAGGCCCGAGAGCAGTGGTTCGTACAAATAGTGGTTAGTTCCCAACCAGTTGAGGTTGAAGTCACCTATTACTAGGGTTTCGTTGGGACCCACTTTTTGCCGACACAGTCGTGCAGGGAGGAGAGACCAGGTAGCCCAATCTTGGGTGGGATGTAGGTGCATACCAGGTGAATCTTCTTAGAGTGACCCAGCAGGAGGAGGTGTGCAGGAACTCGCATGCTGGCAGATTGGTAGTGAGTGGTCTAAGGGGACAAGTTTAGGTGTGCCTTGTAGTAGAGGATCACCCACACCCTTCTTCTTGCCCGGTCTGTCACGTCTGAAGTGGTTATAGCCTGGGAGGTGCACTGGGCATCAGGTATGTGGGGTTTGAGCCAGGTTTCAGAGGCCCAGGATATCCAGCTGGTGAAGAGCGACCCAGCTGTGAGCTCGGCTAGGTTAAGTGAGAGAGCTCACGCACATTCATGTGGGCAATTTTGAGCCCTTATGAGGAGAGCCATGGGGAGTTGGGAGTCAGAGGGGTGGGTAGCGGATTGAGTGGAGGGCCATATCCTTAGGTGGGTCCTGCTGGCGACAGGGGAACTTTAGGACTGAGGGTAGAATGCCTACAATGGAGCAGGGTGGAGAGAGAGAGAGATCCAGGAGATGAGCTGGGAGTAAGGGGTTTGGCCATAAAAAGGATTCAACAATTGTGCCTGGGTGCCTGCCTAACGTGTGCCGTGCAGGGAGAGCAGAGAGCAGTGCTCAGGGTGAGTGGGTAGAACAAGGTGGGGGAGAGGAGAAAAGAAAAAGTGAATGAGGGAGGCTAGGCTAGAATTAGATGGGTTACCAGTATGCTGGGCTGATAGTGCGCCACTAGTGGTGACAGAAAGTAACCTGCAGATGGCAAACAGGGCTGATAGGTTATTTTCAGCACCACGTGGCTCACTACAGCTTATTTAATGAGAAGCCGACCAAGGGTGGTGGGCGGGGCAGTGGGGAGCCGACCCAGCACCTCAAGGGGCTAGTGCTCCAGCACCGCCGCGGAGGGGCTCCGCAAGTTTAAAATTACGGCTGCCGGGGCCAGAGGAGGGAGGGAGTCCAGGTGAAGGCGGCAGGCGGCCAGTTTCCAGCCGTCTGAGGAAACCAACGTCAGACATCTGGCCAGTGAACTGCTTCAGCACAAGAGGGCTGAATTTCCTGAATTACCTGGGCAAGAGAGTTCTGCTGGGCTGCTGGGGAGGGTCTCAACTGAGAACCTCACGACCATGCTGTCTCCGGGGGCGTCTGCAGGAAACAAAGAAGCACAAGGATTAAATAAGGTAAGGCGGGAGTTGTACACACAAAGAGAAAATGGAAGGGAGAGGGGGCTTGGGGGTGCCACTCGTGCTGTTCAGGCAGACACCAGGCAGGATAGTGAATTCAGGATAGCATTTCAGGCACAAAACAGGTAAACTTTCAAGTTTTAACACACTGCAAATCTCATCAACAGCAAACACAGGTTATTCACGAGGCTATGTAATGGCAAGGAAAAGAACAGTCAATCTGTGCTCCAGCACCGCTCGGAGGGGCTCCGGCAGTTTAAAATTGGCACCAAGGTTGCTGCGCTGTAGGAGGAGGGAGTCCAGGTGGAAGGCTGCAGGCGGGCCGGTTTCCAGCGGTCTGAGGAAAACCACCGTCAGGACGTCTGGCCAGTGAACTGCTTCATACAAGAGGGCTGAATTTCCTGAATTACCTGGGCAAGAGAGTCCTGCTGGGCTGCTGGGGAGGGTCGCAACCGAGAACCCTCACGACCGCCGTGTCTCCGGGGAGGCGTCTGGGCAAGAGAGTCCTGCTGGACTGCTGGGAGGTCCTGACCGAGAACTCTCACAACCGCCGTGTCTCCGGGGGCCGTCGAATTGGCGTGATGTTCTCTCCTGCTGTGAAGCTCAGCTCACGCTTCCACAACATTACTGGAGATCACGGCTGTAACTGGTCTAGGAAGAAACCTTGCTCTTCACATTCCAAAATGTTAAGAACAGCAAGTTCTACATTCTGAAATGTGAAGAACAAGATTTTGAAGAAAGAAAAAAAAGCTGGCTAGAAGTATGTAATAGTTACATAAGATCAGCTGATGTCAATATGTTGCGTTTCACTGTAGTTTTCAACACAAATGATGTCACTGGGTTCTGGAACAGCTAAGTAATTAAAATGAGTATTGGGTGTGGAAAAGGCTGCATTGATAGGGGACCCAAAATAAGGAAAAAACAAGACTATTTTAAAACAAACACAAAACAATTCACTGAGCTGATGAAAACAGACTTCACACATGCCCACATTTACAATTATATGGAAATGTGTAAACAACATCATTCATGTCTCCTTTAAGGGTATGCTGTGATTTTAGGGTTATTGTTTAACTGATCAACTAGGACCTGTGGTTTTGAAATAGGTAGGCAAAATGGGCAGACTGGGTGGGCCACCACGGTCCTTATCTGCCGTCAGCTTCTATGTTTCTATTTGTTTCAACTGACTGGATTGTGTGAGCACAGTGCTTTTAATCATTTCAGAGTTTATTTCCTGTGTGAGTGCTGTTGTAGGCTGTCAGTTTTTGTTTTTATAGCTGTATTTTTGTACTGTTGTTTTTTTAGGACTGTCTCTCTCATTTAAGGCAGTGCTCTCCTGCTTCTGTTGTTGGCAGATCCCTTTTACTTTGGTTTTGAAGGCAGGTTACAGAATGTGTCAGATCACTTGGAGGGATGAGTCAGTGATACTTTGGTTGTGTTGCAGGCAGGTCGCTTTTACTCGGTTTTGCAGGCAGGTAACAGTTTAAAGAACTACTGTCACAATCGAGGCAGGCAACCCATATCATGAAGTTGCCTGCCCTGGGAGCTATTTTATCAATATTTCAATTTCTTTCAGCGCTTAAAAAGTTATAGCCGGCCCAGTGGAGCTGAGGGTTGAGGTACTGACGCCACACCTCGCCACGCCGGCAACCTGGTTTTGGGAATGAGCCTGGGCCATCGGGGGTCGGCAGGGAGGAGAGGATTGAGGCCACACCTCAAGTACTGCGTGCAGTTTTGGAGGCCACATTTAAAGAGAGACATTGAACTCCTGGAGAGGATCCAGAGGAGGGCAACCAAAATGATTTAGGGCTTGGGGAATAGGACCTATGGGGAGAGGCTCGGAGAGCTAAATATGTACACACTGGAGAGAGAGAAGGGACCGGGGGACATGATAGAGGTCTTCAGGTACATGAAGGGGTAAATAGGGAGGAGCAGTCAGGGTGCTCGAAGGAAGGGGCAACTAGAGGCATGGGTGGAAGCTGGAGGAGATTCAGGGAGAAAGGAGGTGCTACTTCACTGAGAGGGTGGTGGAGCCATGGAATGCACTGCCCAGGGGCTGGTGGAGGCAGAAACAGTGGAGGGGTTCAAGAGAGGGTGGGACAAGTACAGGGAAGGGTTCTGGAAGCAAAACCAGTGCAGCGAGAATATCCGGGACTGGGAAGAGAGAAGCCAGAGAGGAGAGGGCAGCAAGGTCAGCTCCCAGGGTGGGGCTGACCAAACGAGCAGACACGAAGACCATTAGGCCTATTCTGCTGGTATGTTAGTAAAATACTTTCAATGGGGTGAAAAGAAGGAATCATAATTTAAAGTACAATCTCCTATACTAGCAAAAACAGAAAGTGGATCACTAAGGAAAACCTATCTTTTTGGATTCTAACACACACACAAATACACACACACATACACCTCTCATCACGCTTAGAAGCTACTTCAGAACTGCAAGGCCAGCCTGCCTACACAGCAGTAGTGCTACCGCTTGCAACGCCAGCGACCTGGATTCAAAACGAGCCTATGCTGCTGGAGGACTGACCGGGGAGGACAGTCAAGCGTCCCATAGACACTCGCCTCCTCGAGGGAGGGAGGGTGGCAGTACATCACGGAACCAGTAAACAAGGAAGGAGGTCGCCATTCTGATGTCTTGGTGTCAGACACATCTTGCAATGCTCGAGGAGGGAATGTAACTAAGGAAAATCCCTGACTGCGCAGCATGTCGCCACCACTCTGCTACAGGTCCCACACTGCCGACTGGGCTCACTCTTCCTAAGCAACTTAAACTCTGCTCGGGGTAAGGTGTCCCCAGGCAGCTCTTCTCATGGGGGTGTCATCCATGGGAACATATGAAAGAAGCACGGTAAGTCCCAAGGAAGGTGGGTGGACGGGCTGGGCAGGATGGTAGGGCTGAAGGGCTCGATCAGTGTTAGGAAGATAAAGCATAGTAAATTAAAAAAATTAAAAATAACTCCAACCAATAACGCTTTTCCTGTTTGAGAGTTACTACAACTTAAAAAGCTAGTATACTGACTAAAACTAATATTAGATTTTAAAAGCAGCCAACCATTACCTTTTATATCTGAGGCACTTTTTCTTTTCCCTTGTTTAATTAGAAGATTGTTTACCTGATGTTAGTAGGTGTGATGTGTGGAACAGCTCTTAGCCTGGCAGCTGACACATGTTGCTGTGCTGTCCCACACTACATCATCAGGATTTTGACCTCACCGACTGTGACGTCATTGCTACTTAGGAACAGAACAGCAAGTGTGTGACTGTCAAGGAGATCATAATGCTGATGATGTAGTGTGAAGCAATATATTTAGACATGTCATCTGCCAGGCTAAGAGCTGTTCCACACATCCAGCACACTATTATCACACAGAACACTTTCTGATGAGCAAAGGAAAAAGAAAATACTTCAGAAATCAAAAAAAACTACATCTGACTACTACTAAAATTCTTTATTATTTTCTCGTCTGCCTGTTTTGGCTCCACTAGCCCTTTAAGTTCTGATATTTACGTTTTGCAAGGAGCACATTCCTGTAAAACTATTATCTACCAGAATACAAGTTAACTTGTAGAACTGCATTGCTGAAAAGGAAATGAAATGAAATGAATCTGGTTTAATGTAGCACTGCTCATAAACACCATTTCTTAGCTGGCCTGGTGGCGCTGAGGGTTGGCGCTAGGCGCCACACCTCGCTCACGCTGGCGACCCGGGTTCGGGAGGCGGACTGGGGTCGCTGATGGGTCGACGGAGGAGATAGGCTTGGCATCCAACGACAGCTCGCCTTCTCCGGAGGGTTGGTTAGAAGCTCAGTACTTGCCTGACTCGAGACGGAGGCTCGGAGTACTGCAAGCCCCTCAATGGTAGGGGACGGGCGGCCACTACACAGTGTGGATGTTGGCGCCTTGACGCCAGGGTCACACGCTGTAGGGGAGGGAGGAAGAGAAACACGCCTGCCGGCTCCGGGAAGATGGGCTTCCTGGGCGTGCCTCCAATGTGTCCCGTTCACTGGACCACCTCCGACCTGGCGCAATGAAGGATTCTGGGTGAAGACACCCCACCTCGTCCACACTTGGGGCAAACCGAAGCTCCGTGAGGATCGATAGGCAGGAGGATGACTCTGGGATGCTCGAGCGCCGGGCCGCAGGCAGTAGGGGAGTAATAAAGAGAAATTTCAAAATTAAAAAAAAAAAAAAAAAAAAAAACACTATTTCTCAAAGTCTTTCACAATACATGCACACTCATTTGTTATCTGGTACAGAGATGAAATAATTTTGTTTTACAGATGTAAGGGGGGCAGATAGTAGCACAAAAAAATTATATATTTACAATAGCTGTACATGACTTACAATATACATAGGCATGATCAGCAACGATGGGAACAACGACATTAGCTGATAACAGCATGATATCAAAAAGCGTTGCCAGGTGCAGTCATGGTAGGATACAAAAGGTTTTTTAAGGACCAGCTTGGCATAAGCAGTACTGCTGATTGGGCTGTTATCCAAGGCAAGGTTGTTTCAGACCTGTGGGAGTTTAGAGCCAAAAGCAAGTTGGTCAGAATTCTATTTAAGCCTTGGAACATGGAATCTATTTCCACAGTGGGAGTGAAGGTGATGAGTGGACTGAGCAGCACGGGTGAGCATGGTACAAGTAATTTGGGAGCTTATTTAGCCCATACTTGAAATTATACAGAGCAAGGTTCCCACAGAATTCTGGCCAACTTGATTTTTGCCCTAAACTCCCACAGGTCTGAAACAACCTTGCTTGGGTAACAGACCACTCTAGCAGTATTGCCTCTGCCAAGCTGGGTCCTTTTGTATCCTACTCACTGCACCTAGCAGTGCTTTTTCATATCACGCTGTTATCAGCTAGTCTGGCTGTTCCATTACAAACCTGTCAGCCTAACTTTGGTAGTGGGTAAGGTAATGGAGTCACTACTGAAGAAAAGGATAGTGAAATATATTTTTTTTTTTTTACATTTTATGTATCTCCCCCAACCTGGGACCCGGCAGACACGCCGTGCGTATGCATGGAAGCAGCACGCACGCCGGGTACCGCTCGGCTCCTTCCACCCACCCCTGGCAATCACTGCGCCCTCTCCCATCACGCAACCCATCGGACCTATACCCGATGGGAGTGGAATTCTGAGAAGGGCGGACAACCACCGGGAGAAATGAGCTGCCTTTTCGGCTGCTCAATCCCTCCCTCTGCCCCATGCCGGCTCTCCAATCGACCCAAGGTCATTCCCAAACCCAGGTCGCCGGCGTGGTGCAAGTGCAAGGCATCCAGCACCTCAGCCCTCTATGCCACTGGGCTGGCAATAGTGGAATATCTTGAAGCAAGTGGATTGCTGAATCAGGGCAACATTGTTTCACAAGGGAGAGGTCTTGTCAGACAAACCTGATTGGGTTCTTCGACTGGGTACCAAGAAAGTGGATCAGGGAGGAGCAGTAGGCGTGGCCCACCGGTTTTCAGAAAGGCCTTCAACACCGTTCCACATAGAAGACTGGTGAACAAGCTAACCTGCTTAGGAGTCGGATAGAAAGTAGTAAGCTGGGTAAGAAGTTGGTTGAGCGACAGGAGTCAGAAGGTGGTGATAAATGGTGTTCACTCTGGAGAAGGCAGGGTGACCAGTGGAATGCCTCAGGGGTCAGCACCAGGCCCAGTCCTCTTCTTTCTTTTGTTTCATATATTTATTGACAGTTGACCAAATACAATTCATATCCATCATCTATAGACAGTCCATACAGCATTATCATCGTCATTTGTAACAACACCATATTGTTATAACATTTCATACATCATTCAACATTACTCTCATTTTTTTTAGTTTTAAGTATCCCCCAACCAACTAAACTAGCAACCCTTAACAATTAACTCGATCTGTGTCTATCCTTTCTTAATTATCTCATACTTAAATAGAGGCCCTTTCTTTCAGCTGAAACATCCACTACCCTCCAGAAGCATTCTCTCCTCCATACTCAGAGCACCCAAGTATTCCACCCAGGTTCTTTCAAACCTATCTTCTGCCCCTTCAGGCAATATGTCAGCTTATCAATTGCTAACACCTTCACCAGAGCTCTTTCCACTGTCCCACTGTAGGTCCCAGAGCTGTGGTCACACATTTGTATTTCTGCTCTAGCTACTGTAAGTAAAATTCTGATCCACCTGGGGTAGAGAAACTAGTCCCCATTCTCTTCTCCTTCCACCCCTAACAGCAATGATTTTTGGGAAATCTCAAGGGTTTCTCCCTCATAGATGCAATTTCTTTGGCTATGCCTTGCCAGTAGGACTTTATCACTGGACAATCCCAATAGTAGTGCTGATAACACCCCTATTTATTTTACATTTATTGCAGAATGGTGAGACCCCCAGGCAAAACCTATGCACCATAGCTGGCGGGTAATATAGTCTTTGTATATATTTAAATTGAGCTTCCTTAAACTTATACACACTAATAATCCCTGATGGGATTCCAACATTAGTTGGCAATTGGCCTCACTAATTTCTTCCCAGTGTCCCGTTCCCACAAACCTTTGCCTTCTGGGGAAGTTCTTGAAAAAAATTTTCCTATCCAATTTTACTGCTCACCCTACTAGCCCCTTCTTGCATCTACTAGCCCCATTATCTCCTCTCCACGTCTTCCATCGATCTCCTTGCTTCTCCAGGTCCACCAAGCCGTCTGTAATAGTTCCACACTTGGAAATATCTATACATGTGTGAGGTAGGCAAGTTCCATCTCTCTTCAAATCCTGAAATGTACATATCCCCCAGATGTTAGAGTCGCCATACATTTCACCCCTTGTCCTGCCACAATTTAAACCCGTCGTCCTCCAGGCCTGGCAGGAATTCAGGATTTCCACCACTGGGACCAGCAAAGTCTGATATGTGTCAATGTCTTGTCTCTTTTAATTTTCTCCCAGGCCGATAAGCCTGCCACCACCATTGGGTTAGGTGCTACTAGCTTTCTATACCGCTTAAGGCCTTCTCCACCTAAGTAACTCGAAATTCTCCTGAAGCCCCATCCTCTTCTAACTCAACCCACCTGGCCACTTCCGGTCTGTGTACCCAATTTTGGATGTACCTATATTGTGTTGCCAGAAAGTACCCCATCACATCGGAAGTTTAGCCCCGTGCTACGGTGCTTTCAGGCGTTTCAGACTAATTCTAGGGTGTTTGCCTTTCCACACAAAAGTTGTAAATGCCTTTTCCAGTTTCTTTATATCCGGGCTACCAGGCTGAAAGGGATCATCTGCATTTATACAAAAGTCTGGGCAGAACATTCAGTTTGAGGAGGTTAATCCTTCCATCCAAGAAATACTCAATTCCTTCCACCTACTCAGGTCCTGTAAGATTTCCCTAATTAGAGGTAGACAGTTCACCTCATACAAGCTTCCCACTTGTTTTTCCACCTTACTCCCTAAATATGTGAATGTGTGTTGGACTATCTTCAACCCCCAGGCATTCGTCCTTCTGCCCCTCCCAAAAACAATATTTCCGACTTTTGCAAATTAATTTTATACCCAGAGAAAACTGCGAATTGTTCCATCATTGACAATACTTTAGGAGTCAATACTTCTGGCTCTGAGAGAAACAAAAACGTCATCAGCATATAAAGATATAACATGCCCCGTCTTCCTTGAATACCCTTTATAGTGGGCTCACTTCTAACTTTAATTGCCTGGGGTTCTATTGCTAACACAAACAGCAAGGGGATAAAGGGGCACCCCTGTCTGTTCCACTATGTAGTCTAAATTCCAGAGGCAGCTCCATTAATTAAAATATGAGCCCTCGGATGTATATAGAATGCCCCTACCATGTTTACAAACTCCTCCCGAACCCAAATCTCTGCAAGATGTGCAGGAGATATTCCACTGATTCTATTGAATGCTTTTTGGCATCCATTGAAGAACACAGGCCTCACCTGGGTGCCTCGCCCTCTACCAGAAGACATTTAGTAATCTCCTTAAGTTATGATAGGAATGCCTTCCTTCACAAACCCAGTCTGATCCAGGCTGACCAGTAGGAAGCACATCTTCTAATCTTCTCGCTAAGACTTTTGTTATAATTTTACAATCATGATTCAGGAGCTAAATCGGTCTAAATGACCCACAATCCTCCAAGTTCCTTCCTGCTTTAGGAGAGCGGTGATGAGAGCCTGACAACACGTACTGGGAATCCCCCCTTCCTTGGTTCCTTGTAAAATATTGCACAGTGAACTCGCTATCTCCTCTTTCAATAGTTTGTAAAATTCCCCCAGCCCATCACGTCCAGCTGCCTTCCCATTCCTCAGCTGGCTTATCATTCTTTACTTCCATCACCGTAATTTTCCCCAGCTTTTGCCTTTGTGCTTCATTCAACCTGGGTATTTCCAAATCTTTAGGAAGCCATCCCTTTCTCTTCCTTTCCCCTGACACTCATCCCTATACAATTCTTCATAGTACTCCTTAAATCTATTACAATTCCTACTTCCTCTGAGTATTTTCCCTTATTTCTAATTTGAACTATCTTGTGGCTACTTTTCCTCCCTTCATAAGCCGGACCAGTAGGGGACCCGTTTATTGCCCCATTCATACATCCTCTGTTTGCGAAGAAAATATTAGTATTCACTTCCTTACCATAATTAACATTAAGCATCTCCCTCGCCACCCTTAGCTCTCTTTGTTTTCTTCTCCTCCTCCTCCCTAAGTTTCTCTTTCCAATTCACTAATTTTGACTTCCAAGTCCCTTTGTTTCTGCCTTTTGTCTCTTTTTGCTAGCTATGTACCCAGTTATAACCCTCTCATAAATGCTTTGCCAGCTTCCCAATACGTGCCATCATCTTCCACCGTGCCTTATTTGTCTCCTCATAAAGTTTCCATTGCTCTTTACAAAGTCCCAAACTCCTCCCTAACCAACACATAAGTAGAAAATCTCCAACAGCCTCTCTGTACATCAGTCTGACCCAGGGTAAGCTCCACTTCCACCACAGCATGATCGGAGAGGAAAATTGGGCTATGCCCCATTGCTCTAGTGTACCGATACAGATCTCTATAAATAAAGACATAGTCCAGCTGTGACCAAGAACGATGTGGGTTGGAAAAAAGTATATTCCTTCACCCCAGCATTGGCTGTTCTCCATCCATCAATCAAGCCTAACTCTGGTAGCCCAAGTAGCCATTGTTGGATATAGCCATCTGTTCTATCCCTGTTCCCCAGGTAATCTAACCTAGGCTCCGCTATGCAATTAAAGTCTCCCCATAACAAATTAGTGAATTGCTCCTTTACCAGGACATCCAGCACCTTCTGGTAAAGCTCCTATCCCTGTCAGCCGGCACATATAAGTTTCAAAAGTAATCACTTTACCCCGAGCTCCCCTCTACAAAAACATACCTCCCTTCTATAGGGTCCCTCACCACCTGCTGCGCTTTAAGGGCAGATGTTTATTAATTAGGATTGCCACCCCTGTCATGCGAATTATAGGCTGCAGCATGGCATTCTCCCACCATCCTTGTATGGCTTATGATGTTCACCATTTGACAGGTGCGTCTCCTGTAACATAGCCACTGAGACCTTACGTCTTTTAAGAGCCACTAGGATTTTTGCTCTTTTTGCAGGAGATGTAAAACCCTTTAGGTTCTAGGAGACTACTTTAACCCCCACCAAAGGCTGAGACTTATTATTAGCCATTTTCCCAGCATATTCGTCCTAAAAGCATCCTGATCACAGCACAGACCTCTGCCTCAAACAGATACCATTTTACACAGACCATTTTAAAAATAGAACCACAAGTGAACAATCGAACAACAAACCTTACAGAAATAACCCCAACTTTCCCCTCCTCATTCACTTCAAATTCCAGAATAGAATCCTTTAGCTCCCCTTTCCTATATTGCCCTCCTCTTCCCTAACCCCAACTGTTCCCTCCGTCCACATATACCACGAACTTCAGTATAAAATCTCTCCCATACACCCTACTCTACTCACTCTTCTTGCCTGCCTATCCGGCCTCCTCCTCCCCTCATTCAATTACCATAGGGCTCCCACATCTTTCTTCTCCCCTCTTGTTATTACCCTTCATACATTCTCCAGGCATTTCACCACCCTCAGGCCCTGCAGAGCCACGCCCACAATCCCAACCAATTCGATCAACAGTAAGATCGTGGCCCCTCTTTACCCCACAAAATGGGCCTCTACTCCCACTTTACTGGGTGTACCTCCTTTAGTCCAAGCAATGTGTATGCCCCTGTGTTGAGCATATTCACTCTCAGCCATCTATTATCGCCAAAACGGCCTCACGACCCACGGTGCCATATGCTCCTTACGGAGATAAAGTTCTGTTTCTAGTCCACACTCATGGGGCCTCCAGCGGCTGTTTCATTCCCATCCCCACCCTTCGACCCTGCATACATCAGCTCAAGCCAGGCGCTTTCAGAAATCTCCCCAGACCTAGCTTGCCGTTATCATGATTTGTCGGGACTGTAGGAGGAGATGCCGATCCCAAAGAGGTAAGAGACCCCCAAACCCATTTAGTACCCTTTGATTATTAATTTACCAAATTATACTCACCCCGCAGATGCAGTCACCGATCCAGTCTTTTCCCAATCAACAGGCCACCATCTCCTTCCCCACCTCGGAACTTCGCCCATCTCAGGTCTTCGATTCTTCCTATCATTCATCCAAGAAAGCTTGCAGCTTATCCGACTCCCAAAACGAGTATGTAGCTCCCTCCATCTTCACTTTGACCGTGGCCGGTACACTATGAAGAAGTCAAGCCCTCTCTTCCGTAGACCATCCATCTGGGTACTGAATTGCTGCCTCTTTTTTGTATTCTTTGACATATCTTGATGTAAAGTAAGTTTATGCCCTAGTATATGAAGTCCTTCTTATTTCTGAAAGCCACCAGCAATGCCTGTCTGTCTTGATAATTGTCGCGAAAAATCACTGGCGAGGAGTCTGACCATTCTGGGGTCTCTGGACAAGGGCCCTATCGCCCTTTCAATTTTCAATTTAGGCTTATCCATCTCCATATCCAGCAGCTTCGACAAAGCCTCTCGCAGAACTTCAGGAGATTCCCGCCTCTCCGCTCCTTCTGGCAGGCCTCTGATGTGGAGATTGTTTCTCCGACTATAATTTTCTTGGTAATCTAAAGCTTCTTTAACTCTTCAATTTCTTTTTCCAATCATTGCATCTTATTGGAATGTTGTTAATCTGGTCCTCCAGATCCGATATTCTCTGCTCCACCTCTCCAGTTTGCCTTGCATGCTGCTTCAATTCCTGAGACAGCCATTTTAAAGCATGATCCAGGCTGTCCCAGCGTGGCTTGAATTCGCAAGTATTTGTTCTGAGACCGCTCTGCTGCTCGCTGTAACCTCCACGCTGACAGAGAAATCAGGCCTTGCCTGCCACTCACACCTCCCTCCTGCATCGAGATTTTCTTCCTTGTTTAGCTGACTGACGGGCCGACTTGCCGGTGATATATTCATCCATTCTCCGTACTTCCTGCACAGACTGTATTGGAGTTAAAATATAAAAACAAATGTAAAGCACTTTATTGCTTTTTGAAACACGGAGTCTCGAGTAGTGCGACCAGTCTGTTTAACTGGCCATTAGCGCCCTCAGCTCGGTCCTCTCCAATGTCTTTATTAGAGACACTGCAGAAGAGCTTGAAGGAAAGCCTGCTTGTTTGCAGATGACAGAAAAATCTGCAAAACGGTGGACACACCGGGGAATGAGGAATGATTTGAAGAAGTTCTAAGACTGGTCAAGGGTTTGGCAGCTGTGTTTCAATGCTAAAAAGTGCAAGGTCATGCACTTGGGGCACAGAAACACGGGGGCTTTGTACCAACTGACAGGAGAGGAACTGGCAAGCACCAAACAGGAAAGAGACCTGGCATAATCATTTCTGATGACCTGAAGGTAGCCAAGCAGAGTGAAAAGGCAGTGAGAAAGGTGAGTAGAATGCTGGGGTGCACAGAGGGTATCGCCAGTAGGAGAGAGGAGGTAATATTACCACTATAAGGGTCACTGGTAAGACCACACTTCAAGTACAGTGTCCAGTTCTGGAGGCCCCAACTCTAGAAGGACATAGATGGGGTGGAGGTGGTACATAGGCAACCAAAATGGTGCAGGGGCTGCATCAAAAGCCCTACAAGGAGAGACTCAGAATTGAATATGTACTCACTGGAGGAAAGGAGGGAGAGGGGAGGATATGATAGAAACATTCAAGTACCCAACAGGTGTTAATAAGGTACAAGAAGGTAGCATTTTCCATAGAAAGACTAGGGATAAGGGTCATGCTATGAAGCTGAGGTGGGGCCCAGAGGGATGTGAAAAATCCTTTTTCACGGAGAGGGTGGTGGAAGCCTGGGACGCCTCCCAGCCGGAGGTGGCAGGTGCCAAAACAGTCGCATTATTCAAGCTGCATGGAACAGATACAAGGGGACCCTGGAAGGCAGACAGATAGAGGGAGGAACGACTGGAAATCATGTAGGGTCTGTGGTGGCATAGTAGGCAGTGAAACTGGGCAGACTGGATGGGCCAAGGGGTCTTTATCTGCCACCAACTTCTATGGTGCTGCACACGTCCATCTTTCAATAAGGGCCTGCCCAGACAGTCGTACAGCTTGTAATGAAGCATCCAGATAGGAAAGCCAAGGATAGACCTACAGGGCATTAAACAGAGTATCAAACCTCGATAACTGGCATTTTGGGGCAATGTCATAAACCACATCACCAAAGTTGATAACTAATAGGATGATACGCTCTACCAGGCACTTTATTATGCCTTGAGAAAGGCAGCCCCCACTCTGTAGAGAATGCAAACTGCAGAAGATCAGTACACACACCGAATTATATTGAAAATACAAACTTTACTACCAGTGACTAAAATGGCTCCAACCAAACTCCCCTCGTGGTGCCTCTATCTGAGGCTAGGAGGTGAGGAGTCTAACTCAAGGTGCACATATTAATCAGTGACAGAGGTGCATATTCATGATAATACAATGACAGAGAAGCGTGTGCAAAATGATGTAGGAAAACATTAAGTTTAGGGTGCCACAGTGTTAAGGTAACAATGTGCTAACACAAACATTTAGCTACTGGTAAACAAATCGTCTTAAAATACATTTCAGCTTTTAGCCTCAAATGGAGTAATAAACTTCAGGTCAAACCAAGTATACAACCTATCAAATTGGTAATATAACTTTACAGAATCCATAATTAGACAAAGGGGATTAAAGTACCAAGCTGCAAGCAAAGGGTCCACTAAAAGAACACTCCTATGAGGTTTTACTGTAAATAAATCATTAAACTTTGTCTCGAGTGAGACTAAATGCCTAACATGTGCACCTCAGGGCCCTGGTTGACAGCATCCCTAGGAACAGTTTCTCAGGGTCAAACAAAACTGCACCCTTAGTACATATCAGCTAGAAGCAGGAATACTGTTGACCAAGTTTAAAGAAAGGGATACTGAGCCACCAGTGATGAGAGTTAAAAGACAAGCTGACCAGATCAGGAAGGAAGGATCTTTTGGTCCCAAAATCCCAATTACGACAGTGCCAACAAGACTCCAAGATCACTTTTTGGGACTAATTAGTAGTTCCCAATCTCAGATTGTGAAGCAGATTATTTTATCTGTTAGTCAATCCTTACTAGTGACCCAGAACTTGAACCATTGGTGGGCAGTAGACCCCGAGTGACCTTTAGAAGGGAGGTTTATCTCTCAGATATGCTTCTCCAGAGCCTTTTGTAGGTAAAATTAGAAATAAGCCTCAAGGAGACAAGGTCTGCACCATTGTTACAACTGCAATATCTGTCAATTTGTTGATCTAGGTCCCATTTTATGTTTGCTCACGCATGTGCAGAAACAAATAGTCTCATCTGGCGTTTCGTGGTGTGCCTCCCCACTTCAATGCCCTGCTCCTTTTGCAGTAGCGGCTGCACCAATGACGTGGGGCTGTCTATGACAGCTCTTCAGATCAGTGGCGTACAGTTGAAAGCAAAAAATGCTGCAATCAGCAGTGGTAGCGTGTAGGCAATTTGCATACTGCCGTTAGCAGGTAATTTGCATACTGCAAAGTGCCTACACTCTGCACTGCATCTGAAGCTGTCATAGACAGCTCCGTTTTCTCTCTCCCCCAAAGTAGCACACTGGCCCACCCAGAGTGCTCATAGCTCCTCCCACACCGTACAGGCTGGCGGGTGCCCAATCCCCCGTCGGCTTCACTGTCTTGGTTATAACCCCCAAACCAGAGTTCCGCCTGCCACGCTTGGGAGCCCACCCAACGTGGCAGAAGTCTGTATGGCCGACGGGGTGCATAATCCCCCATCGGTTCCACTGGCCCCACCCCAAAAACTTCCAGCTGCCACACTGGGAGCCCACCCCAGCATGACAAAAGTCCCACGTAGTCTGAAGAATAGAAACACCTGTTAAAAAAAAAAACACTGTCCCTCGTTGACTGTCGCCTTCCCCCAACCTGCACCCACTATCTGCGCTCCACCTCCCCACACCCACCCATATGTACCTCCAGAGGCAGCATGACAATCTTCAGTGGACGGGAACACGTCTGCACTTTCAAAGCCGACCGCAAACTGAAGAAATGCCGGTAAGCTGTATAATGTAATAAATGGTTTTTTTCAACTTTGGTGCATCTGTCACCCATTTTGGGAATTTTCCACCAAATTTTCAACATGGGGTTCTTGGGGACCCACCTCATGAATTCAGTCACTGTCATTTTGTTATTCGGTCCCGAAGGTGATTTCGCAGTCACTGCACAGAACCACCTTTCGGGACCAGAAACAAATGACAGTGTCACAGTTCATGAGGTAGGCCCCCAAAATCCTATGTTGAAAATTTGGTGAAAAATTTCCAAAATTACTGTTTTATGAGGCGTTGTGCAGTTCCTATGCATGCTCTTAACTTTAAGAATTTTTATATTTTCAGTCCAGATTTTCAACACTGCCATTTCCACACCTCCTTATGAACAGTATAGCTCTCATTTTTCATATCACTTCAAAATGTGTTTACATCTGGCATACATTAGCCCAGTCGGTGTGCAAAATCAATGTTTGGGACACATTAAGAAAATCACAGTGACACTGGTCATGAGCAGAGGTGGCAAATGGCTACGTTGAAAATTTGGTGACAAAAGTCCATAAATGACTGTCATGAGTGTGCATTGCAATTTCACGCACCCTCGTAAGTTCACAAATTTGTAATATTTTCAGTCCAGATTTTCAACACTGACATTTTTCCACACCTCCTTATGAGCAGTACAGCTATCATTTTCACACCTGGCGAAATGTGTTTTCACACTTCCGGCACAGAATAACATAGTCACTGTAGAATTTAGTGTTGGGATGAATTACGAAAATGACATTGACACTGTTCATTAGTGGAGGCGCAAAAATGCCTATGTTGAAAATCTGCTGTAAAAATCCCCAAACTACTTACATTACGGGTGTACTTTATGCAGCTCCTATACACACGCCTTGACTTCACCAGCTTTTTGTATATTTTCACCCAGATTTTCAACAATGCCATTTTTTACACCTCCTCATGAACAGTACACCTGTCGCTTTTCATCCTGTTAAATGTGTTTTTGCACCTGTGGCGGCAAATGGCGTAGTTGCTGTGCAAAATCACCTTTCACGTAACGAACTGATAGTGTCACTGTTCATCTGGTGGGGTCACAAAAAACCATGTGGAAAACTTGGAGTAAAAATACCAAGAAACTCCCAGGGCGTTGGGGTTTTGACCATAATGCCCTACCTTGTAGGGACTGACAAGCGTCAGGGGTGTGACTTACGATTGTCTACAGTAATGCTCATGCCATTTCACCCCACCCACCCTGCAGCCAGTGACAGGCATCGAGGTGCGCCTTGGACCCTTTTGCCCTCAGAGTTCACCCCATTCTCCTATACTGCGCCCATTTCAACATATTTCTTTATGGAATGAGATGAATATAAGGTGAAACACCCCAAAGCACACCTCGACACTTGTCAGAGTCTGAAGTGTAGGGTGAGGTGAAATGTTGTGACCAGCATGGGTGACAACCCAAAGGCACACCCCAATGCCTGTCCATCTCTGCAGAGTGAGAATGGAGTTGGCGTCAGTTCAATACCTCAATGCTATTCTATACTGCATCTGTGCAACTCCTGCACTTCCACTACTAATGCCAGCAAGCAAACATTCGCACTGACAAATGCTTGTTAAATATCCAGCCGCTCAGAAGGAATTTCCTCTTAAACGTAACATAAAGTCACTGTGACAGGGTTGTGTAAGACCCTGTACCATTTGCTACACAGTGCGAGTTAAAGCAAGGATCTGTTCTGTTCTCTGCTATTTCTGTGATTTCCCTGTCTTTGCCTGTCTGATTGCACAATCAACATCTGGAACAGGTCACTCTGAAAGGTCCCACAGTCTCCTTCTGCTATCTCTCCTGACTTCCCTTGCTGTTTCTATTCCTTCTTTCTCCATTGCTTCTCTGGGGTTAAAATATATGTGAATCTTTCTGTGAAACTGGGATCCCTCGATTTGCAATGTATACAGTTATGCCGTTTGAAATGTATTACAGAAGGCAAATATTAGAAAAAGTAGAAATACGTAACACTGGGGAGGTGACCCTGAGAAACCTTTTCACCTTCTCAAGCTTGTTTACAAAATATTTAACATGAACCATGGTGAAAACAAGATCAGACCCGGACAGGATGTTCAATAGCTTAAGTGATATTTTATTTATTTATTTAAGAGATTAACCAGGCAGGCATACTAAGCGGGACCGCTTGTTTCCAGATGCGACCTGGGGTTGCATAGAAAATACAGCAGGACAAAGTACAATGCAGGGTAAAACAACAGGTCCAGAATAGTTACAAGCTGGACTCAGATTAGATACAACCTACTACTACAAGGTTTTAGTCCTAAGACCGCATAGTATAAACAGGCAGAAAACATGCAGGTATACAGCAATTTTGCTGAGACATTTATGCTGTCAAGGTACATTTAGATACCCTTGGTTGCCGGGTCTGGTTGCTGGTAGCAGTTGCATGTGTCGAGAAGTGGTCATGGAGGGTGGTTTAAGAAGCCTTGGGGCGGGGTGAGCCTGATACCAGCAGGAAGATCATTCCAGAGTTTGGGCAGGCAGTATTTGAAGAGCGGATTGGCCCTTGAATTGTGCATGAAAGGATTTTAAGTAGCCTGGAGCTGGAGCATCTGAGAGAGTAGGCCAGGAGGGTTGGGACGACAAAGCGGAGCTGGGGTGGGAATTTGTCCAGAATTTAGCTATGACATTTGCGCAGCGATTCGACGCCAAGACTCAAGCGCGAGTGCTAGGAGCTGTATAGGTCACAGTGATGGGTGGTGGGGGCAATTCCAGGATGAGGCGACAGCAGGAGTGAAAGGGTGTCCAGGCTGGCCAAGGTGGATGAGGGTGCTGAGCCGTAAACCACATTGCCGTAGTCAAAGATAAGGAGAATCATTTTATGCACTATTTCCCTCTGTACCGTGGTGGGCAAGCACCCTTTATTACGATGAAGTGCACCCAGTTTGGTGTGCAGTTTTCTGTGTAGCGAGTCAATGTGGATGGAGAAATCAAGGTATTGATCAAGCCATACTCCCAGGTATCTAAAGGAGGTGCAGGTCTCAAGGGTGAACCATCCAGGGTATTGGAAGGCGGGAGGGAGCAGCTAGGCGGGAGAGTCGAGGTTTCGTGCCTAAGGTTAGGGAGACAGTTTTCTTGAGTTTAATACTAGTTGATTGGACCTGAGCCATTTTGGATGGCATCAAAATCCTGTTGGAGGGCTGCATACACTTCCCCAATGGAGGGCGGAGGCATGCAGTATGGTGTAGTCTGCATACATTTGTATGCACAGTTTGAGCAGGTCAGTGGGAGGTCGTTTAAGAATATTGAAAAGTAAAGGGCCCAGGACAGAGCCTTGGGGACCCCCATGGTGACTGGGAGTGGGAGGATACTTGTACCAATTTTACTGACTGTTGTCTGCCAGTCAGGTAGGCCTGGAACCAGCTAGTGGCTGGGCTGGAGGCCTCGTCATTCAGTTTCATGGTAACTGCGTGGGAGATGGTGTCGAAGGCCTTGGCCAGATCTATGAAAATGGCCGGTGATATGCCTTGTCCATCTCTGAGGAGATGTCATTTGAGAAGTCTTAAGAGTGCGGTGACAGTGGAGTGAGATTTCAAACCCTGACTGATAAGGGGCAAGGAGGAGGTAGAGTCGAGAAATTAAGTGAGTTGGGTAAGGGCTAGGTGTTCCTGAAGTTTGGCCAGGAGTGGGAGAAGGGACAGTGGGCAATAATTTCTAGGTGTAGCTGGATCACCACTCTTTGGTGAAGATATGACGACTGCCTGCTTCCAAGCTGGCTGGAATTTGAGCCGTGGAAAATGAGAGGTTTAGGAGGTCGGCTAGAGGCGCAATTGCTGGGGTTGATAGGTATAGAGTTTGGCATCCAGTCCTAATGGGCATTTGCCTTTGTTGAGATCTAGAGATCGCAGGGCATGGAGTACTTCTGCCGTGGAGACTGGACGGAATGAGAACATGGAGACAAGTTGGGGGTGCTCGGGGTTGCGAGGAGGAACTGGGTGTGGGGCGAGGTGCGGGTGGTTTTTGGAAGGAGAGAGCGCAGTGCAGTTAGTAAAGAAGGTGTTGAAAGCAGAAACAACGCTAGGGTCTGAGACAGTGTTGCCATGGATGGATAGGGTTGGGGTGGAGGTGGTTGGGCTGGGGGTGAGCAGAGTTTGATGGATTTCCAGAATTTAGAAGGGTGGCTCGGGTTGGAGGAGAAACGCCTTGAAATAGTATTCTTTGCTTGCCGTATAGATTTGGTGCGGGAATTGTAAGAGTGCAATATCGCTGCAGGGATTCTGGGGTGCCGGTTTGCTTGTGTTTTCCAGGTCCGGTCCCTAGCTCGGCAACTGCCGATGGCGTCAGCAGTGACCCAGGAGAGACAGGAGCCCTTGACCCTACTGCACCTTAGGGGCATGATAGTCCCATACAGCCAGGAAGTAGTCTCTGAACATATTGAGCGCGTAGTCAATAGGGGATGCTATCTGAATGAATGACCAGTCGATGTGGGCGAGGTCATTTAGAGAGGAATGGAGACAGAGGGATTTATAACTCTCGTGAGGAGTGTCCGGGGGTTTGCAGGTCTGTGCACCTTCCTGACCATATAAACCATATGGTGATCGCTCAGGAGTCAGGGAGGAGGCGGCTTTTATTATCCTGTGAGGGTGGGTTGTGAGGCCCAGTCCAGGAGGGAGTGGTTAGAGTTTTGAGTTTAGGCGGTAGGTTGATAGATTTGTTGGGAGAGGTTTAGGGAGAAAACTTTGCTCCGTAGTTTAAGCGGTCTTTTGCTAGCCAATTGTGGTTGAAATCCCCAAGGATGTAGAGCTGCCAGCTCGACAGCAGACTTTAAATTGGCTAGGTGGTCTGGGGCGCTGGGTGCAGAGGCAGTATGTCCCTGCGCATACACCGGGAGGAATGCAGTAGAGTAAGCTTAATCAGCATAGATTCTATTTGGCGTGTCGGTCCAGGGATCTGGACGGGTGAACTGGAGCCTGGTGGATATGTACATGGCGATGCCTCCTCCTTTCTTCTTGCCCTGTCTGTCCTGCCCGATTACTGTGTAGCCAGGGATGGCTATTTCTGAATCAGCATGGTGTGGTTTCAGCCATGTCTCAGATATAATGCAGATGTCTGGGCAGAGGGTTAGGACAGTGAGTTGCATCTCAGGTACTTTGTTCAGGAGACTGCAGATGTTTAGGTGAAGTAATCTAAGGCCCTTTGGGAGGGTTTGGGGGTAGAGTGGGGCGCTGGACCAGGGTTGGTTTCAACATCCCCGCCAGAGGAGAAGCAAGGTGATGTAGTGCAGGAGACGTTCCATGCATATCTGGACTTAAGCTTTGAGTGGGTTGTTTGTGGTGTGTAGAGGGAGGATGAGGTAGCTAGGTTCGTGGGACGGATAGGCCAGGAAAGAAGAGGGGAGAACAGAACAGCTGGGAGCCATGTGGAGTGGGCATAAGTGGCTGGAGCTGAGAGGTGGAGGTAGGTGGTGGGCATGGGGAGATGACACGGTGTTGAGGGGTGGAGGTTTGGGTCCTGCATGGGCTGGGTTGCTGGGGGAAGAGGCAAGAGGAAAAGCTAGGGAAAGAGTGGTATTAGGTGAAGGCATGGTTGATGTATGAAGCATGCAGCAGCAAGCTGGGACTCGGCATAGCGGCCGCTAGTGGTGGGATTTTATAAGCTGCTAATCTGAAAGTGGGCTGATAGGTTCTGCGCGTCACCTGGTTTTCAAGCGTCACCTAACTGTAGCTATTTAAGTGAATGACGGCCAAGGGTGGTGGTAGGTGGGGGCAGTGCGCGCAGCTGGCGGGCAGAGAATCGCGCGCCAAAACTCAGGCGCGAGGAGCTGTGTCTCCTGCCTGCTCCATACCTTTCTTCACGCTCCGGTGGGGGGCTCCTGCAGATGTCTGGTGGGGAGGGTGGTTGTCTCTGAGGCTCTCGTGACCCTCGTGGGGTTCCTGGGGAGGCAGCGTCTCTGGCCCTCTCGACCTGCTGTGTGAGGAAGACAGAGAGGAGAAATTATTTATTTGCAAACCGGAGGCGGAGTTCAGACCAGGTAAGTGCAATACTGCTTTGATCCCCTTTTCTGCCTTGAAATAAAGCTCCGTAGCTACCCACCCGGTTTACCCTGCAACTTGTTTGTGAGCTGCGCCAGTACAGTATTAGCCCTTAAGGTACAGCTACTATCACAGTTTGTAAATCAACATGAGGGCAAAATAAGCAAAAATTCCATCTAACAGCTTCTTTCACAGTTTGTAATCAACATGAGGGCAAATAAGCAAAAAATTGCAACAACAGCTTCGCTCTGTAACAGCTGGAAAATGTGAGCTGCGCAGATACAGTTCGAGCCCTAAGGTACCAGCTACTATTCTCGTTTAGCGAGCAAGCAGGAGGGACAGAATATGCAAATTAAACTCTTAAGGTACAGGCTACTATCTTATTTAACAAAGCAAAACATGAGGGCAAAAATAAGCAAATAAAACTATCAGCAGAGCTACCCCAATTATTTAACTTCAGACTCAGTAAGGACCTCTGTTGGATTAAGGCTGCATTAAAGGCAACTAAGGTTTTGTTCTAGTACAGTTTGAAAACAGTTTTGGCGCAAAAGCACAAAGAAATACGCACACCGAAACTCCAGGCGCGAGGAGCTGTGTCTCCTGCTTGCTCCTGCACTTTCTTCATGCTCCGGTGGGGGCTCCTGCAGATGTCAGGTGGGGAGGGCGGTTGTCTCTGAGGCCCTCAGCGACCCTCATGGGCTTCCTGGGGGACAGCAGCACCTCTGGCCTCTCGACCCGCTTTCTTCATGCTCCGTGGGGGCTCCTGCAGATGTCCGTGGGAGGCGGTTGTCTCTGAGGCCCTTGCAACCCTCATGGGTTTCCTGGGAAGGCAGCATCTCTGGCCCTCTCAACCTGCTGTGATATGTTTATATTGTGTCTTTTTTCTATGCTACCTGTTCTGTACGATTCTATTTATATGTATGTTATTGTATTTTTTAATATGTAACTGATATTGTTTGCAGTCTAGGACCCCATTGTAAATTAGCTATGGTTAAATTGGGTTATCCTGTTTCTGATGTCAGAAATAAAACTTTTACTTACTTACTTAATGAGGAGACAGCTTACAAAAAAAAAAAAAAAAAAGGAGAGTAATGTTTTGGTTTGCTAATTTTAGATTTAGAGAGACTCAGAAGGACTTTTGTTTAAACTGCCTGTTTTGAAGCGCCATCCTAGACAATTGTACTTCACTGTTGTTAATAATAAGATAATGTTATTTGCTAATTTTAAAACTTTTCTGGTCGCCTATGCTTCCTGACCTACACCTCTACAACAGACACCTTGCGTTGTTTATTGAGGGTGGTGAAGTTGTGCCAGCATCTATGAAGGATGCACGCATGACTTCTCAAGAGAAGCTTCAAGAACATGACTCAGCAATGACCAGAGACAACAGTGAGAGTGCTTTGGGAGTGCCACAACTGCACTACCAGATCCTTTAAATTTAAAGGCAGGCGTGAGGATACTCCAACATGGCGGTAGCAGGCTTAATATCCTGTTAAGAAAGGAGTCAGAATGGATTTTTAAACTAGAAACTCTTCAGCCTTTGGGCCTCAATGATGTAATGAATTGGAAAGCTGTTTTGTAGTTACTGGTGTTTGGACTTTGAATGTATGAGCTGGCTTAGACTATCATCTTTGTGATATCAGCAAGTTCTGTTTTTGTTTACACTTGTCTCTTAACCATGTCATATACATACACTAATACTATCTTCTGTGTCATACTATTCTAATTATGTAAATTAGCTTTGACCTTCCATGCTTCCATTGGACTACTTTAATTCTGTTACTAGTAAATCCTTCTAGAATTTAGGTTGGGCCATGTCCAGCTTACAGGACCTTTGGAAAGTAAAAATGACAATCATCCTCTGTGCCTTAAGCTGTTGTGTTTTTACTCTCAGTTGAGACATAGTTTATTTATTTCAATAAAACCTCATAGGAATGTTCCTTTTAGTGAACCCCTTTGCTTGCAGCTTAGCACTTGAAAAGACACAGTCAGCCCTTTTGCATCATATAATTTGTATTTGAAAACCAACATTTAATGATTGCTTACCTTCTCTAAAATGCATTGATGTTGCTACAGATAGTTGTTTTATCTGCTTCCTTTCTTAGCAGAACTGACGTGCATATTAATTGTATAATACACAAAACCTTATTTTCTTTCAAATCCTCAATCTACTCTGATTGCATACTGCATAAACACTAAGAACATCCCAAAACAGTGTACCCACCTATGATGCAATAGTCTACTCTCCTCTCACTACATAATGAGTGGTTAGACTGTGTTGAAGTGTTCCCAAGTCCAAGAAAAGTCCAATGGGAGTTGATCAAGAAATTTAAACAACAATGTTTGTGTGTGGTGAGCGGTCTATTTTTCACTTTCAAAAGAAAACGGAATCAGAATAAAACTACCAGCTACATCAGCAATCTCTACAGAAGGAGACCAATCATATAATGTGTTTTTAAACTAAAGACACTTTGAGGTCTTAAGGAGTTGATCATGCCCTTTAATTCCCTTGCCTAAGTATGGATTCTGTAAATATATATGACCTATTTGATAGACTGTATTTTTGGTTTGACCTCCATTTTCACTTCATTTGAGGATCAAGTTCAAAAATATTTTAAGACATTTTGTTTACCAGCAGCTAAATTTTGCATTAGCACATTGTTACCTTAACACTGTGGCACCTGCATTTAATGTTTTCCTGCGCCATGCTGCACGTTTCTATCATTGTATTATCATGAATATATGTATCTGCCATTATTTAATGTAGTAGCCTCGAATCGACTCCACCCCTGACATCACCTCAGAAGAGGCACTACACAGGAGAGTCTGGCTGGATCCGTTTTGGACACCACAATTAATTTTGTATTTAATACAATCCGGTGTGTGCACTGGTTTTCTATAGTTTGCACTACTTGGCGGCAGCACCTTTGGGACTTCCATGATGTGCATGGTCTCGTTTTCTTGTTTTAAAATTGATCCACTCTGGAGACTGCTCCAAGCTTCCTACTGGATTTGCCCTACCCCTTCCCTCAACTAACCATCATCTCCCCACAGATCTTACCTACCTAGTTCCCCATGCCTTATTCCCCTGGTGGGCCGGGGGCAGCCATCCTCACCCTCAGAGTCCAGATCCAGTTGGCAGGGGCCTGCAGCGAGACACGGGTCAAGAAAGGTGGGCAGAACTTCCTCAGTGCACAGCCCACACTTTTTTCTTGTTTTCCTTGTCGCCAAGACCAGCACACGTGCAATGGTGTGGGCATATAATGTAAAGATGCCACATGTACTCAAACACCTGTGCCCAGCCATTGGAAGGTGGCCGCCTGCTGTGTCACCCAGCCTCCATCGAGTGACAAACAAGCAGCAGCTTAGTGTGCTGTCCCCACCCTAAAGGAGGTTAGCCAGATAGACACTCGATCCTCCTTCCCCTGGCCAGCCCCCAAGAGACCCTCATCCATTCCCAGAGGTGAGGCGCCCAGTGTCTCAGCTCTTCACATCACCAGGCCAGCCTTCCTATAGGGCTCTGAAACCAGTGACTGGATAAGCGTAGGAAAGTCAAGGGAATTATCCAGCATGAAACCAGGATACTTGTACTCAGACACTGATTTCAAGAAGTTACTTCCAAAGTTTTAATGAATAAGTCGGGGCAGTCCACCATACTTTTTGGTACCAAAATGCATGGAACAGTTTTGAATTGATTTAGAGCTAAGCATTTAGATTTTAACCAGTCAGAGAATAAAGCAAAAGTCAAACTGCAGGGCAACAAAGATATCAACAGTACTGTGACCAAATATGTATAGGATGGTGTTTTATATAATATATATATATATATATATATTTGTGTATACGTATGTGTGCGTGTGTGTGTGTGTTGTGTGTGTGTGTGTGTGTATATATATATATATATATATATATATATATATATATACATACACACACACACACACACACCTACCACACACACATATACATACTGTACATACACCTGGGATACATGATGGGCAGGAGTGTATATGAAATATTCTCCTCCTGCAGAGTGAGCTCTGTATTCTCATGAGTGCTGAAGGCACTCCTACCCCGTGTATAAATAGCACGATCTGCACAGCATGTGTGCTATTGCTCTAATGGGACATAGGAGACTAAGAAGTGTTGTTCTGTTTTGCTGTGTCTATGTGCTTTTTTTAATTTGGTAACTAAGTGACTTTTTAGGAGTGACCTGGGAACACTGGGCAGTTAAGTGACTTGACCAGGTCTGGTCTGCTGAATATGCCAAGCTTGTTTAGGGCATTACTCTAACCTCTAGGCTATACTGACAGCACTGTTTGTGTGTGATCGGAAGGGTGTGGTAGTGTTTTGGAATGGGCTGGGGTTGTTAGAAACACGATGGAAACAGGCGATTGTGTTTTGCAATCCTAATCGAGTTAATTGCAGCTTGCACTGAGAAGAAACTGCTTTGTAAAGGAGTTTCCTTTAGAATTCAGGTTGTTTTGAAGCTGAGATTAGCACAGTAATGGGCTAGGAGTGTTAGAAACTATGGACACAGGTAAGTGGGTTTTGGAATGCTAACTGAGTAAATTGCAGGCTTCAGTGAGAAACAAACTGATTTCTGAAGCAATTTAATTTAGAATGCTAACTTTAATTAGTGAGTGAGTGGTGACATCAGCAGAGTATGGATAAGCGGAATATATCTCACTCCACTTATGTCATCAGCATTTATCTCACTGCAGCGAGAATATCTCCATTTATTCCACTGGAATAGCTCTCACCCCATTGTAAAAAAAAAAATATATATATATATACACACTGTATATAAAGATAGATAATTATATTATATATAGATGTTGCAAGATTTGGTAATCCATGGCAAGTCATTTATGAAAATATTAAAAGAAGTGGCCCCTGAACAGAGCCTGAGGACCCCACACTGATTTGTCTAGGATCAGACATAGCTTCCTGTACAGGCAGATTGTGTGCAGCCAGAAAGATATGAAGAGAACCAGGCAAGAGAACAGCAGGTGAGACCAGAGGAACTGAGTTAAGAAGAAGAGTATGATCAACCGTGGCGACATTTTACCCAGGTCAAAGAATATGAACACTGGTAGGCAGGCCCTTGTCCATACTGGAGAGAACAGAATCAGAGAGTCTCAGCAGGGACGTGGAGGCAGAGTGAGCTGCTCAAAACACAGACTGGTAGTCAAAAAGAAATGTCACTGAAGAGTATTAGAGCAATAGGTGTTTAGCAACCAGTCTCAAGTATTTTAGAGAGAATAGGGAGTAGGGAGATTGGACAGTAGTTTGCAGGAGAGTCAGTGGGACATCCTCTGTGCAGGGGACTCATGGTAGCATGTTTCAGAGCAAGTGGACCCCAAGGTGAGGCAGTTAAAAATGTTGGCCAGTGGGGCAGCTAGTTTCAGAAATCGAGGGTGCCATCGGACCCAGAGCGAAATTCAGATCGATCCCAACAGCTCGTGGGAGAACCTCAGAGGAGGTGATGTGAGAACACAAAGTGTCGCCATCTGTTGAGGGGTTGCACGGAGGATAGCGCTTGCACCAGAAGGGGCACTCACCTGAAGCCCTTCCACAAATTGGCCATTTAGGACATTTGCTATGGTATAAGGGTCAGTGACCGCACCATAGGTGTATCTGAGGTTGGTAATGCCTGTAACAGATTATGATGGCTACAGCAGATTAACTACATTACAATTTGGAAAGGAGGACAAGTCACTGATAAATTTGGTGTTGAAATACACGACTTTGGCTCTGGTACAGTTCCTGAGCTTATTATAGTGTTGTCTATCAGCAGGCAGCAGCCATTATAAATGCATAGAGGTTAAGGAAAGCGTCAGTGGTTAGGAACAAGAAAAACAGAATTCAGCACGGGAGGTAAAATGCCTTCTTCAGGGTCACTCAGTAAGTAACTGGTGGTTATGGGACTCAACTCCTTTTCCAGGTCTCCAGGTCCACTGCTCTATGCTCCAACCAGCAGGCTGTAGTTCCCTGCCCCTCCCCAATATAGAGATGTGTTCATTACCATCTTCAGTTTTACAGTTAGTTAGATTTTCCCCAAAATTGGTCTATTCTTGGTAGTTTTAGCAGGACAAGTGGACACAGCATGAGATTAGAGGAGGCCGATTAAGGAGTAATGTGAGGAAGTTCTTTTCACAGAAAGTGTGGTGGATGCATGGAACTGCCTACCTCAGGAAGTGGTAGATATGAATATGAATACAATGCAGGGTTTCAAACAGGCATGGGATAGGCATAAGGGAGCCATACAGATGAGTATGAACAGACAGGCCATTGACAGAGCAAAAGGCGATAGCACATTCATAAAGTAAAAAAAAAAAAAATGGGCAAACTGGATGGGCCTTGCGGTCCTTATCTGCAATCAACTTCTATGTTTCTATGTTATTCTGTAAGACCAGAAAAGTGCTCACAGAAAGCAGTGCACATATATTTTAGTGTAATAGTTAGATACCCCCTTAAAACATTGGGGTCAATTTTCAGAAGTTTGCCCAGCTAAATTTTTTGTATGACATAGAGCATCAGGTTGAGAAATCTACAGAAGCATGGTTTACACCTTATTCATCCTCAGAAAGTGAGGCTTGGAACACATGAAGGAATACTGCTTCCTGTGCTGGCTGCTAATTGTCTCTTCTGTTTGTGTTTTGAGTCAGTCACAGTACAAAGTCTGCGTCACTAAGGTGTAATTTTAGTAGCCTGCAGTCCTCAGGGACCCACCCCAATAGGGAGGAGAAAGGCATCCGGGAGGAAGCAACAATGGGTCAAGCTACGTGTTCTGGGGTTTGCAGGGCACTGGAATAGCAGCTCCCAAGGATGGGAAAAGGTCCAGCTTCAGCAGGTGGTCCTGCCAAGCAAACCTATAGAAGATAAGTAGTTTAACACCAGATAACCCTGCAGTGGCAAATCAACCTATCATGCGGCTGACTCAAGTTCAGATGTGAGCCTAGTTCATCTGTGAGCAGGTGGCTATGGTAAGGAGTGCTAACAGGGCACCACACCCTCGAATGAAATGGAAGAGGCCACTGATAATAAATGTGTCAATCCTGAGGTGGGGAGAACAAGGAGAGGAACATTGGGGACCTCAGGCCTGTCAGGATGACAGCTATCCTCAGGCCCTGCAATTCTTGGAGAGACCTAGTGGGACCTGAAATGTCGAGATAGGAGACCACTAGCATGATGGTCAGAGAGAGAGAGAGAAAACTTTTATAGAAAAGAAGTTGGATAACAACAGTCCCCAGATTTACTGAATTTATCACTGCTCCATTCTGAAGATACTGGGCAAGATTTTCAAAAGCTTTAGATCGCCATCAAGTTCCAGTGTGCGATGATACGCCCATGGGGCTTGTGGTGAGCTAACAGGATTTTTATCCCATGCAGCAAGTCTGACAAACTTTTCTGGTCTAACTTAGGCAATCCTGAGGACCGTTTTATGGAGCTTGCGCTAGATATTTGGCGCAAGATGCCATAATTCATAGGAACGGACACGACTACGCCTGAGATTGTAAAATTTGGCTCAGTTAGTGTGAAGGGTTTGGCACACCGCCAGAACCTAAGTGCCGTGGTGCAGGGCTGGGCGCAAGCCCTGTGCCACACTTCAAATCCTGCCCATCGTCTCCCGTGTCTACACTTCTCCGAGGTGCACTGCAAGCAGTGATGCTGTGCTGCAGTTGTGTTCCCAACAGGGACCCCACTGAATCAGAATCACTCCAAATGTGAGCAGAGATACCATAGTTAGTAATTTCAGTTCTGCTTTCAAAATAAAAGAGGGTTGTTAACAGCATACAAGATGGCAATCGTAAAGTGCAGAACGTGAGATATTACATATTCCATCCTCCTTATAAGGCTCTAAGCTACAGTGCTAATTCTGACTTGACTGGCAATCAATTACAGTAAATCCAATTAAAATAACTAATTATAGCACAAGTCTCCCTATAAAACATTTGGCTCACAAGAAGCAGATCAACATGCAACACAGTGCCTCTTCAAAGCTCTTTTCCTGGGTTAGGAACTGTTGCATAGGCCTCATATTATATGGACAATCTTGTTTCAACAAAACAAGCAGCCAACCCACGGAAAAAGAGTTAACTTAGGCAGGTTGCAGCACAGCTGACACGGCTTCTTCACATCAATACATGACGCAATGTGATCTAGTGGTTCGAGCATACCCAAATAATGGCTCACTATTGTGATTCAGGAAGCCTGTGCAAACCTTCTTACAAGCACCCCAACCTCATGGGAGTGAAAGGCCCCAAGAAACACCCTCCTCCCTGCAGTTCCTTCTTCATGTTTGCCTCTCAGTTGATTTCTGCTCTTGTACTCTTCCAGAATGTAATGAAAAGGAGCAGGAGACGCATAAATTTTAGAAATACTTACATTAAAAAGGCACAAATTTTAGCAATACTTCCATTAAAAAACTAAACAGTGACTCAGATGACTGGGATGTCTTCTGTTCTCAGCCTTGGCAGATTTTGAGAGTGGCCCTTCAGCACTGTGCATTCCTGATTACTTACTTACTACTTCCCCGAAGAAACAGGCCTACGGTCTATCAAGTCTGCTCAAGTGTGCAGCTAAGCACCCCACTTGCAGCTCATGCCCCCGTCGCAGAGATGAGTGCCAACTGACCTCGAACCAGATTAAGCTGTTGGTGGTATTTCCAGTGAATGGGGAAATTTGCAGAACACCGGAAATTCCTACTCTTTTCTATAAGTGCCATGGGATCTTTAACATCCACCTGAACTACCACCAGAACAGGCAGATGGGACCTCGGTTTAATGTCTCATCCTAAAGAGCCACCCCCTCATGCTGTACTAACAGTGCCAGTATTGGGATATTAACCCAAGTGCCAGGTGTGGGAATTGAACCCACAGCCCTCCGACAGCCCTCTAATGTTCCGGCCTCAGAGGCGAAAGTGTGCTACCTGCTGAGCCACTGACACGGATTAAAGCAGAACCAGCCTAAACTGTCACAGTGGTTTGCATATACATCCCATGATATGTATACCTTTGATTTTCTTTCTCCTGGGCTACCCTGTCATGTTGCTATAATTTACTGCACCTGGATATGCTGCTTATTACTTGTTTCATTTGTTTTGGAATATGTAACATATGTAACGTATGAACCTATAAGATTCCTCACTGTCCTGTCCTGTTCCTCCCCAGCTGCAATTGGAAACGAGCCCTGGGCTCTGTGTGCCTACCTGGTAAAACATGTTTAAAATATATATATATATTTTTTAAACAATGCGTTGCATTATGGGGCTAGGTGTGATTTTCTTTCTTTGAAACCTGGCTTTGTTGCCAATGCCCTTTTGGGGAACTCTTGAATCAGTGCTTTTGTAATGAGGTTCTCATTCTCTCAGGCCCTTTACTACAAATAATTTAAAACTATGAAAAGGCTATCCTTGACACAGTTCTATGAACCAGACGATTACAATTCACATTCTACAATTTAGGTAAGTTACCAGGACTCCCTGCATTTCAGTCCTCCCATTTTCTTGCAGTTCATTGCTTCCACTTCCAGCATAGCCACCACCCCATACCTGATCTTTAGTATTTAAAGGGCTAGTGCACTGCCTGAAATTGATACTAACTTTTCAAAAGCAGTCAGTCATGACCTACTTATAGCTGATGTATTGTTTCCTTCTTCCTTTTGTTAATTTAGAAAATATTCTAGCAGACAGTATTAAGTGTGATTTGTGGAACAGTACTCTACCTGGAGGATGATATAGCTAGTTCTATTCCCCTCATACATCAATCAGTCCCATGACCTCATATTCAATGACATCACAAAGGACCAAGAAGAGCCAATCACCTGCTGCATAAATGGTCACTTGTGCTATTACAATGCTGATGAGGTAAGAAGATGAAAGTAGAGACTGGTTCTATTCCTCAGAGGAATGAAACCAGTCTCCAGGTAAAAAGTAGTCCTCACAACACACCTATTACAATCAAGTAGAAACCCTTATAATGTGCAAACGAAAAGAAAAATACTTCAGAAATTTAAAGTAACAGACTGCTAAAAAAAAAAAACTGGGGGCCGGCCCAGTGGTGCTGGAGGTTGAGGTGCTGGTGGCTACACCTCGTGCTACGCTGACGACCCAGGTTCAGGAATGAGCCCAGGCCACTGGGGGTTGGTGGGGGAGAGAGGATCGGCGTCCGGAGGATTGCTCTCCTCTTTCGGGGAGGGTGCCACGTTGTCCGCTCATTGATTGCCCTCTGGTGGTGACTATGGGGCAATATGCGTGGGGAGGCATGCTCCGACAATCACATCGTGTGGGGGAGACAGGAGAAACAGGAGGAAAACGAGTCTGGCAGGGCTCCATGATGGTCCACCACACCAAGAGCTGACCCGGCTTCTGGATTGGGTCTCGGGGAGGCACCACCTTCCTGGCCCTGCCACGGGAGCAAGTCATGGGGAATTACCGGGATCGGCGGTGTGGGGTGGTGGAACCTGAAAGAGTCCCTTCTTCGGAGGGACAAAACCCCTGCCAGGGCTCGGGAGGATAGGCCAATTTAAAAAAAAAAAAAAACACATTTTGTAACAATTCTCTAACCAGTCTCCAGGTAAAGTAGTGCCTCACAACACACCTATTACAATCAAGTAGAAACCCTTATAATGTGCAAACGAAAAGAAAAATACTTCAGAAATTTAAAGTAACAGACTGCAAAAAAAAAAAAAAAACTGGGGGCGAGCCCAGTGGTGCTGGAGGTTGAGGTGCTGGTCGCACACCCGGTACTCGCTGACGACCCAGGGTTCAGGGAATGAGCCCAGGCCACTGGGGTTGGTGGGGAGAGAGGATCGGCGTCCGGAGGATTGCTCTCCTCTTTGGGGAGGGTGCCAGTTGTCAGCTCATTAACCTCTGGTGGTGACTATGGGGCAGCTTATGGAGGCATGCTCCGACAATCACGTCGTGGGGGAGAGACAGGAGGAAGCAGTCTGGCAGGGTTCCATGATGGTCCACCACACCAAGAGCTGACCCGGCTTCTGGATTGGGTCTCAGGGGCACCACCTTCCTGGCTGCTGCACTGGGAGCAAGTCATGGGGAGTACAGGATCGGCGAGTGGGGTGGTGGAACCTGAGAGAGAGTCCCTTCTTCGAGGGACAAAACCCCTGCCAGGGCTCGGAGGATAAACTCGAATAAAAAAAAAAACACATTTTGTAACAATTTCTCTAACAGGAGGGCTAATAGTATGCCTGCGGGTCAGTTGGCAGCACTCTTATCATGCAGCCAGGAAGTTAAACAGCACTTTTCGTTATATTAGTGCTCCCATCCATGAAGGACCTTTACCTGGCTCTGAGTTGGAAGTATTAAAAAAAAACATTTTTATATTGCCACGTTTTCAGGAGGGAAGGGTTTGTATTTTGGCATGGAGGAGCTAAGTCATCAATCCTTCCACTTCCTGGTTTGGAGATGCCCCCCACCACTCTTCCATATTCTTACATCACTTTCTAATAAACCAAAAGGAAAATTTTAATATTGCTAGATTTGATGATGGGCTCGTAATTTGGCACCATGAATCTTGTGACAGGGCTCCTGCCACTCTTGAGGACCGACCTTTTCTTAAATCTGTTGCAACAGTTCTTCTATTTCTTAGTCTATTCTATCCTTTACAATTTCTAGCCCATAAGGTTGGCCACCTATGGGCACCTCCCTCCCTTTCTTGACTATGCAATAGTGTCCTCTCTAATTTTCCTGTTCCTCTCAGGTCCTTGTACAGGAAGGCTATTGTTGTGACCTCAGAGCATATGTAAAACAGGTTGTGTTTATCATTGTTGGATTTAGTATGTAATAGCACTACTTCATAAAATACCTTGATGTATATACCTTATGTTTATGAAACCTATAAATGTTGAAAATACAATGGCACTAGATGTTTTTGATAATGGTAAAATGTACTAGACGACTGTTATATAAATTAAGTTAGTCGTACTATTTAAAATGCATGTAAATTGCTGTAAACTGAACCAGTCTGAAATGTCATGGTGATTTGCATATATCGCATGATGCTTTGCATTATGGAAGTATGTATAATGTTGTATTTCTTTGAAACTTGATTTGTTGCCAGTGCCCTTTGGGGTTCAGTGATTCTGCATTGAGGTTCTTTGTCTATAAGCGGTTTTGTTTTTTCTTTTGAGCCCCACTACCCCAAACAAACAAGGCCCACACAGGGATGAAGGGTTTTCACTAAAAATGTTTAGATCAGAAATCAGTGTCAGTGGGTGCTGGCTAAATGCAGAGAAAGGACATAGTCTGTTGCTGCAAACTGATGTACTGAAGAAGGAATATGCCATTGCTGAAGGTCATTTCCTGTATTTTGAATAAACATCACACATAGATTGTGTGTTGAACCTGAAGTTCGGTGTCTAATCCATCTTTTATCCCACAACCCCTCCACATACTTGGTGTGAGCAGTGGGATAACTTGCTGGAAGCATCTGGACTGGCGAAGAGGAACGTTTCTGGTGGATATCGCCGATATCCCAGGTGGACTGATGCACCAGGAGTTGCAGGAGAAGACAGTCTGTGGAGTTCTGGCCAGAACCATGGCTGACAGATGGAAGAAGCTGCTGCCTGGACTGGACCTGGAAGCTCGGAGGAAGGACAATCCTGAAGACAATGAAGAGATGCAGGTTGAGGCAGAGTGGAGGTGCGAGACAACACCCGGAGGTGGAGACCTCTGAGGAGGATGATCCACTGGGTGAGTGGGCAATGGCTGGAGGCAGACCCGACTATGCAGAGGTGGAACACTGGTGCCAGGTCCTCGAGAAGTTCCTGCGGAGAGTTTGGATAAAGAGTCGGAGGAGGATTTTTCATGGCTCAGTTTGAGGAGGACCTCTGAATGAGCAGGATATTCCTTTGTTTCCTGTGTTCCCAGGATGTTACCTGTTGGAGGTCGGAGATGCAAGTATGGAACTTGAATGTGAGACCCCAGATAAGACTGTGTCTAGTGATATTGTGCGGGGTTGAAGACTCACAAGCAAGCAAGAAGAAGCCTATGAGGCTGAAGGAACTTTTCTTTATTGATGCAGCTAAATATATTTACAGTATTGACTGGGATATACTGCAGGCTAAAGATGCTAATATTGCCAAAATGTTACAATATGTTAAGATCAAGAGGTGGTACATGTGTTTTATTTTTGATGAAAACCTACAAAGGAGGAAGTGGGTGAAAACAGATTGGAACCTGTGATGGGGTAACACCAAAGGTGTCTATCCTCAAGTGTCTGTATCTGTAGCAAGTGAAATGAATCAAGAGACATAGTGGATTTATTTAGAGGTTAAACCTAGACCTGGGCTCCTGCTTAAAACTGACATGTCTGGTGGGGTTGAAGCAGGTAATTATTCACCACAAAGAAATTGTTTCTATGGTACTGGACTTTCTGGCCATCCAGATTTTTGGTTAAAATAGGACGTATTTTCCTAAAAGGAGACAGTTCAGGAAAAGTACTGTTAGTCTCTGTTGAGAAATTTGTTAATGCTTCAGGGTAAAGAATGATGATATCTACTATGTTTATGATAGCATGATTATTGTTAATAGGAACCCTGAGACAGAGCTTCTGAATATGGATGGATGGAAGCTCCATCCCTTCCTGGGACAGGAAGGTGGTAAGCAATCTGCAATAACTGCTTCCCTCTTAAGGTGGTGGATATGTGACAGGGAGCCCTGCCACTCGAGGACCGACCTTTTCTTAAATCTGTTGCAACAGTTCTTCTATTCTTAGTCTATTCTATCCTTTACAATTTCTAGTCCATAAGGTTGGCCACCTATGGGCACCCCTCCCTTTCTTGACTATGCTATAATGTCCTCTTTAATTTTCCTGTTCCCTCTCAGATCCTTGTACAGGAGGTTATTGTTGTGACCTCCAGCATATGTAAAACAGGTTGTGTTTATCGTTGTTGAATTTAGTACATAATAGCACTATGTCATAAAATACCTGATGTATATCCTTAAGTTTATGAAACCTGTAAATGTTGAAAATACCATGGCACTAGGTGTTTTGATAATGGTAAAAGTACTAGGTATGATTATAGAAATTAAGTTAGTTGTGCTATCTAAAATGCATGTAAATTGCTGTAAACTGAACAAGTTTGAAATTTCATGGCGATTTGCTTATATCCCATGGTGATTTGCATTATGGAAGTATGTATGATGTTCTATTTCTTTGAAACTTGATTTGTTGCCAGTGCCCTTTGGGGCAACCCTTTTTCAGTGATTCTCGTTGAGGTTCTTTGTCTATAGCTTGTTTTTTTTTTGTTTGTTTTCTTTTTGAGACCCCACTACCCAAGCAAACAAGGCCCACACAGGGATGAAGGGGTTTCACTAAAAATGTTTAGATCAGAAATCAGTGTCAGTAAGTGCTGGCTAAGTGCAGAGAAAGGACATACATAGTCTGTTGCTGCAAATTGATGTACTGAAGAAGGAATATGCCATTGCTGAAGGTTATTTCCTGTATGTTGAATAAACATCACACAGAGATTGTGTGTTGAACCTGATGTTTGGTGTCTAGTCCATCTGTTATCCCACACCCCTCCATAAAGCTGATGGACACAGATGCCTTCCGGTTTCTTGTGTTCAGTGCTGCCCCACACTAGCACCTGTTATGACGTTTACATGGAATGCATGGGATCGCTCCATAGAATTACGACAGGAGTTGATTTTATAGTTCTGAGTACTGATTAGGATAAAACATGGCCACTGTTCAACTAACAATTAGTTGAGCAGTGGCATGATGAACTCTGAAATGTTAAATAAAAAAAAGCGTAAATGTTAGCCCTTATGATAGTCTATGGAGCTCACCTTGTGCTCCATATAAATATGCATCACAAACCATGCTAGCGCTTGGGCCAGCGTTGAACACAAGGAAGTGGAAGGCATCTGCGTCAGCTCACCACAAAGCCTAATTGCAGTCCACTCAATCATCAAATCAGCAATATTAAAATTCTCCTTTTGGCTCCTACAGATTTTGAAGCAGGTAAGAAACATATACTGTTTCTGGGGAAAATGTCTGTAAAATATCAGTAGAGGTGCTCTTTAGAATTTTGTAAATCTTGGCCCACGGTGCAGTGAGTACGATTTCTGCTCGATGCAGATGACCCATTTTAGGATGCCAGCCGAGGAGTCAGAGGCCAGCTGGGAGGAGGGGCAGGATCACGCCTCTCCTTCTCTGTGGGAAGGGTGGGGTAGCACTCCAGCATATGACTGACCCTGGTGGAGGCTGGGGACAGTCCAGCCGATGCCTGAGGATCCTGGGAGGTGTGCCAGACGTGGGCACTTGTGCCCTTATGTCATTGCACAACACACCTCCCAACAATAACAGGAAAAACAACGCTGGACAAGGCCAGATGACATCCAACCCCACCAAGCCCAGCAAGCTTAAGGCCCTCTGCCACCAGACTAACCATGTGGCACCATTCAGGAATTGCGGGTTGTTCCCTGATGGTCCTGGGCTCTGGGGCAATCCAGGGTGAACGCCAGTAGGCAGCAGGTAAGTCCCAGGGACAGGACAAAATGGCTGTGGACCAACAGCCAGCCGGGAAAGAAAAATCCGTGAAATCTCTTTTGGTCCAATAAAGGTATCGAATCACCCACTTTGTTCATCAAACCCTCCTGCAGAAATTTCAACATGCCACTCAACTTCCAGCCCAGGCATTAATGCAACCTCATAGGGACAATGGTTTCACTAGCCGGCACAGATTTACAGGTCATAGTTCACATGCATCCAACCCAGGCAACCCTCCTCAAACAATGGTGCCCTCAGAGGGACAGGAGGAACCCCAAAGTGACAATCTCAGAATGGGTGAAGGATAGCCTCCTTTGGTGGATGTGAGGCTGAATATAATTAAGGGCTGCAAGGTAGCCATCCACAAGAGATACTGCATCACCACCGACACCAGCCTCAGATGCTAGGGTGCCCACCTGAATCACATCTCAGTTCAAGGTAAGAGGATGTTGCTGGAGTCATGCCTCAGTTTCAATGTGTTGGAAATAAAATGTGAGCAGTACACCTGGCGCTACAAAGTTCAAAGGCACCATTCGCAACCAAGATGTTCCTGATCCTTACAGACAACAGAACCAGGATGGTGTACATCAATCGCCAAGTGGGCACAAGAAGCACCCGCATGCTGAAGGAAACTGCTATTATTTCACTGAGCCAAGCTCCACCTCTCCAGTCTTACCACCACTTACATTCTGCGGCAGGCCAACATCATGGCAGACTGGCTCAGCCACAAGGACATTCTGTCAGAGGAGTGGAACTAAAGGACAATGTATTTCAACTAATCACACAGTAGTGGGGAAACAGGTTCTGCAGTTCTGTTCCCTAATGAAGGAGATTAAGCCCTAGCAAGAGATGCCTTCCCCTTCATTGGGGTCAGTTCCAATTTCTGTATGCCTTTCCCTATTCCCATTCTGTCCAGGTATTACACAAAATAACACTGCACAAAGAGGGCTGATCTTAATCTGCCCATACTGGCCCTGTCAGTCATGATACCCACATCTAATCCACATGGCATGGGATCTGCACTTCAAATTCCAACTCAGTCAAGACCTTCTGCATCAAGAGCCCATAACTCATCTGAATCTTCACAATCTGTCCCTCTCAGCTTGGAGATTGAGTGGGAAGATCAAGCTGTCCTTGCAGGGCTCCTCTACCGAACCTACCCTCGGTTTAGCTTTATTGAAAAATCACCTTTTTCCTTGTGACACCAAATAGTTTATTTTAATTCTGAAAAGTCTGCTACCGGGAGTATAGCAGATGCATGGGCGGCTCCATTAACTGTAAAGGTGTGGCACAGCACTGTGTGTTTCAATGCATTTCTGTTGAAGCTAGAGTGCGGCACCACCCTACAGTTAATAAAGCTGCCAGTGTCCGCCATACTTCCGGGTGCGGACTTTCAGAATTAAAATAAACTCACTGACAGTGCAAGGAAAAGGCGTATCAATAAAGCTAAAACCGGAGGGTAAGGCTCTTGCAGGGCGGAGCCCCTGCAGACGACAGCCTTTATGAACTAAGGGTATTCCACAGAGGTAAATGAAATGATGATACAGTCCAGGGCTGGGATATTCAAGGGGTTGCACCTGAAGCAGCCCTGCATTAACCCTGGCGGGATATTGAAAAGGCTGCCTGGCCTTGGTGCAAATCCCTGATCGCCGGGGGTGCGAATGTAATCTATGTGTGGCACAGATGCAGAGGCGTACCCATGCATATCGGCACATCCTGATATTCAGCCGGGATGTGCGGCATATCTTGCCCATAATACATGGCGCCACATGGGGGTTCAAAGTTGAGCCCGAAAATGCTGGAACAAGTCCTGGCCACCCACAGGTGGGCTGCTGTATTACAAGGCGCCAACACAGCAGCGCTGCCAGCCGTGGGTGGCCACCCGCCCACAACACCGTTGCCAAGCACACATACACCCTGGTGGTCAGTGGACACCCACCCACCCGTAAGCCCGATCGTGGGTATCTGTAATTAAAGTCAATCCCTGGTGGTCTAGCGGTCCCCGCTGCCCGATGCGTGGGCTGTCACAGCTGCAGAGCGTCACCTGGTGGTCCAGTAGTACCCCTCCCCACCCTCCCGCAGAGGACCCTGACCACCGGTACCCCCGTCATCGCCCGGGGCAGCCGCCATGCCATGCGGCAGCCACCTGCCGGAATGACAGGTATAGTGTGACTGTCGCCTGTTGGTCCATAGGCATACTGAGCATACTGTACCTGTCATTACAAGCAACTGGACGGTATCGGGAAGGGTGCGGGTGGCCGTGGGTCCTCTGTGGGAGGGTGGGAGGGGGACTACTGGACTACCAGGTGACATTCTGCAGCTATGACAGCCTGCAATCGGGCAGCAGGGGACCGCTAGACCACCAGCGATTGAATGTAAGTTACAGATGCCGTGATCGGGCATGGGGCTTCCTAGCCACCAAAGATACTTTCATTTATTCAGATGCCTGCAATTGGGCTGCACGGGAGGGAGGCTGCAATAGCCCACCAGGGTTCGGACCCCGACGGCAGCAGCTTGCCAGGACCCAGTGCATCGCTGCGGCAATGGGGTTATAATGACATGCAAATGGCCCCATTTGGCGCTTTGCACATATTATGGCCTCTATTTGCATGCCCCCAGCTGAATATCACGGGTGATGCGCCTAGCGCAACTGCACTTGCTCTGGTGCATCCCTGTGCTCCTCTCTGTCTGCGCTGACACAGTGCCACTGTGTCATGCGCAGATCGTCAGCCTCCGGGTCATATTCAACAGTGCTGAACCATGGCACATCACTGTTGAATATCGCTTCTGGTCCTGGTCCTACAGCCTAGCTGGCGCTAAGCGCCTTCAGGCTTGCGCCACTGCCTGGTGCAGTCTGAATATCCAGCCCCAGGTGTCAATCTTCCTCAAAGGTGTACTACAAAATCTGGAGGAAGATTTTATTCTAGCTCCCATTCAGACAGACAACTGAACAGTTTCATTACCAATCCTCCTTCAGTTCCTCAAAAATGGTTCAACAAGGGCCTGCAGCCAGCAACCTTGAGGGTACAAGTCTCTGCCTTGGGGGCCCTCTTCCTGGAGGACTCCAGAGAGTCACTGGGATCACACCCTCACATCAAACACTTTTTTTTTCATAGAGCTTTTGCTCCCGTTGCCCCTCCACTTGCTTCAGCAACGGGAGACATACCATTTTCAGGCATTTTTTTCCCCACTATTTCCAGGGACGACAGAACATGGCTGTTAGGTCCCGTGGAAACCAGCATGCACCCGTGACTCCAGTGGCGGCCCCTTTCTCACCCAGCCTAGCGCATAGTCTCCCACTGGGCTGGAGCTACCACGAGCCTCCACTCGGTGGCAGCCAAGAGCCCAGGAGACTCTCCCTCCCAGGAGAGAGAGTGCCTATTGGCAGCTCAGTCCAGCTCCGTGCCCTACTCCCCCAGCAGACCCACAGCAACCCAAGCTCGTTCCCAAACTCAGGTTGCTGGCGTGGCGCAAGGTGTGGCGTCAGTGCCTCAACCCTCAGCACCACTAGGCGGCACATCAAACACTTCTTAAAGGGGCTACTCTCAAACATTCTCTATTAAATCTATTATATGTCTATGGTGTCTCAATCTAGTCCTCAAAGATCGAAACCAAAGCACCTTTTGAACTTCTGGGAGAGGCACCCTTCTCTATCTCATAATGCAGGTCAGTTTCCTCACTGCTATTATATCAACCAGCAGAATCAGTGAGATGGAGGCATTTCTTCCAAAGAACTGTATACAGTTTTATCAGGATTCAGTTGTAATTCATATGGACCCAGGTTTCTTGCCAAGGTAGCCTCTGTCTTCCACTGCAATCAAGAACTGATCCTACCTTCCATCTGTCCTAAGCCCAGTAATTACAAGGAAAGAACTGCATATTCTAGATCCTAGACATGTCTTAAAGGTGACAGACACAGAACCACTGCAGCCCTCCTTCCCATATACCTTACAATGGTGCTGCGGAGTCTGGGACTGCAGTGATCATCATTTTTAATCCACCAGTTATTTCTGTATAAACTGCTGAAACTTTCGGCCAAACACGGCGCTGTACAGTTCGATTGAGTGGGCGCAAGAGTCATGGGTATTATACCCATTTAGTGACGCTGCTCCCACCACTGATCTTATTATAGCAGCAGTGGCAGTACTTTATTATGCTTATTTTATGGCTTCTAAGATGGTCTTGATGCCTGTAATGTTACTTACAGCTTGCCGAAGTTTGGCAGTTTATACAGAAATAACCAGTGGATTGAAAATGATGATCGTTGCAGCCCCAGACTCCTGCAGCAGCATTGTAAGGTAGGTGGACGGAAGCAGGCTGGCGGCAGTTCTTGTATGTCACCTTTAAAGAAGTACCTCAAACAAACAGAGCAACTGTGCAAGACTGAGTCTTCTGGTCCTCGTGGCAGGGCAAAATCAAGGCAAAAAGGCCTCTAAAGACTATTGCCAGATGGATCTGCTCAAACATTATCCTATCCTACTGAACAAGCTGGTGTTCCACTATTGAGTCCGGTGAAAGCAGACTTCACTCAAGCCATGGCTGCTTCATGGGCAGATCTCAGGGAAGCACTTCCAGCTGACATTTGCAGAGCTGCAACTTGGTCCTCTCGGCACAAGTTTTGAGTTTTAAAACTAGATGTTGCCGCATCAGTGGCAGCCTCTTTGGCTGTGGGTGCTCCAGGCCATCGTGGGCATGTAATATTATAACTACATTCTCCTACCTTAGGGTACACTGGTTTTACTGCTGTTATATATCCCAGTGGTCCTAGAGTCCTCCGTCCAGCACGAGGAGGAGAAATCAAATTTAAGTACCTGTTAATTTTCTCACTGACTACTAGTCACAGGGCTGATCCCCCAACGAATATAAACAGCTGCCATATGGGTCGTTATTTTGGATCTGGACTGTTCACTAATCTTATATTTCTAGTTTTACTGCTAAATGGATTGTCTGCTTTGGTCATCTGACTTCTCTACTTGCTTTGGAACTGACTGACACAATCCACAGTGGGGAGCCACTGTCCTCACTGCTGCAGCTTCAATTTCCTGCCTATGCAGTAGCATGAGGAGATCCCAGTGGTTCTAGAGCCCAGCGGCCAGCAGTCAGAAAAAGAAAATGTACAGGTATTTAAATTTCGATTTGAGGGTGGCTTGCGCACCCAGTTTTTGCCTCATTGAAATGTTCTCTCTGGCAGGACTGGGTCCAATTTTCTTTATGTCAGAAGGAACTGCTTATTACTAGAGTGAGCCAGTTGTTTGTCTGCCTTAACTGGGCAAAAACATAAAGGAGGGTGCTCTCTCGTGTCAAGCAAAAGTCACTAGTAGTACTGCTTGGGTAAAAGTCGAGACATCACCACAAGGACAGTGCAATAAATCTCTATGCAAACTGCTGAGAAAAGTGTTGGACTAACCCTGAACTTCATGTTCAAAGTGGGACTCTTCATCAGAGGGCTGGGCTCTGGTGCCACTCAACTGATTTCATACTACATATTTAAATACATCAGCATGAATTACCATTCATAATAGCGTGGCTATACAGATCATAGGGTCTGTTACATTTCATAACTTGGTTAATATACAAAAATCATATACTTTCTGGCAAAGGGACTTTTCTGGGATTTTTAAATGGGGAGGACTGACTTACCGATGATCCCTAATAAGAAGAGGTTTCCTGCCCTGTCTTCCTTTACATTACATCAACTGGGTCCAAACTCTCCCTTATTTTATATGGAACATTTGGTAAATTGTTGGTGTTCTAAGACAGGTTCGTTTCTGACTCTGTAAATGTGTTTTGGGAACTGATTGATCGGGAAAACTGTCTAGTTGCATACCCTTACTTGTGTAGGTTGGTGTTTTGTGCTTTGCACCTGCTTCTCTTGTATGGAAGGGTATGAATTTCCTGCGTACATGATGTGCTTTACTTTGTTTGCTTGTTTGAAAACTGGTAATCAGGAAAAGTGCACTGAGCAGAGGCTCGTTTCAGGAAAGCAATAATACAACAGTTAGCATATGGGTACACGATGCTAAAGCTAGCCAACTGTAATAGCTGAAGCTCACTTCTGACTAACTGTAATAGGGCAACAACTCAAACAGCACAATAAATTACAACAGAACTTGATCCCTCAAAAGAGCAGATTAGGGCCCGTTCACCTGGGGCATCTGAAACAGTTCTCAGCCCTTGAACCGTTTCAAATGCATGCTGGCCGGATCATGTTCACATTAACCCACTTCCAGATCCGATTTATGGAACCATGCTGAAACCCTGATAAGACCTGGGCTTAAGCACAGTTCCGTAAATCGTTTTGAAAATGAATTGGTTTACTTACAGTGTGAACGGTCCAGTGCGTGTTGATCCATGTCGGCTGATGGAGCGCATGGTGCATGATGGTAAGCAGCTGCTGAACTGGGCTGAACTACACACGGATTATGGCCATAATGTGAACACCGGAGACCGCTTCTACTGAAATGGATCAGACAACTGAGTTTCAGTGTGAATGCAACAGCACGGTAAGCACAAATCCATTTTTGAAAACAAATTTTGTAACCGTGCTATAGTGTGAACAGGGCCTAGAAAACAAAAATCTGGGGCAGGTGTGCAGAGACATGGAACTTAGAAAGTGCACCGAGCAGAACTTAAGAGGAATATTGGGGTGATAAAACAGAGGCAAAGCTGAGTCAGAGTGCCGAAGAGTAAGGACAGGTGTAACTGATTTTAACTTTAAAAATCTTCTTCTCTTATAAGTGCCATGGATTTTTTTGTTTGCTTGTTAACCTTAATTTCAATTTTTGTTTTTGTTAAGCTTAGTTTCTATTTCAATAACTTGATATCTTCTGTTTAGTATTAGTAAAGCACTATAATAAACCCTGGTACAAGCAGTGCTCGAAAACTGTACTCCCTGGGATGTTGAACTAAAAACTGGGCAGCTCCAGAGATTGGAAAAGTCTCACCAATGATGAGACACTGAACTGACTTACCCGCTGCCAGTGTTTCTGGTGCAGTGGCTGTCCACATAGAAGCTAAAACATTTTCATGGCACTTTCAAAACAACAGTCTCTAATGCAAGTTTATTCTGCTTTCAAAAGAGTGTTTAAAAATGCAGGATGTATAAAAGCTTAATAGTTACACTGAGCTTACACCCATGTGGGATACTGACTAGGCAGCAACAATCATGGTTTTAATTGCTGTGCATTCACCTGAGGTTGCTTGGTGTTACTCGGCAGCACAAAGAAAAGGGCATTTGAGTTTGTTTGTTTGTTTTTAAAGCACCAGGACCAGATATAAGAAACATTTGCATTTGCAGTACGGTTGCTTTCCACACTTCACAGCACTTTTGTGGCAGAAAACTGTCCGTCTGAAACGTCACAGGGCATTACCAGAGTTTACAACTACTGTGAATTTTGGTGATGTATATAAAAATCCTAGGAAAACATTTCTACCCAAAGCGAGACATTCTGAAATTTGCAGAAGCAACCAAAATGCATGGGCAAACATTCTGAATATTTTAGCCTTCATTCTGCTTTAAAGCTATTCCTACTAGGAAAAAAAACAAAAAAAACACAGGCTTTTGCAGAACCAGGACCCCTCAACCTCACCAGAGTATGGAATAACAGGTCAAATAATGGGTGTACCTGTGTTTACCATTCCCATGAGATATAGGTCTCACTTAATTCTACACAGGACCACCCATCCAAACAAGTACACTCAAGAGCCAGGACACACCCACACAGAGTAGTGGTTTGAAAACACAACTTTAAATTAAAAGGTGCAAATGGAGACAGCCCATCAATGCGGTGGCAGGATTACCGACTCGTGGCGCTAGTGACCCTGGATCAGGAACAAGCTGAGACATCGGGGCCTGCTGGGGGAGGAGGTTGAGCATTCCAGTGGATGCTCTCCTCTGGGGAGAGAGGCAGCAGCTTATCCTGGTTTACTGCTACCGGGAAACCACAGGAGGTGATGGTGCAGCTAGAGATGCTCATGGGAAGGAGGGCACAGGCTGACTGTGAACATGTGACCATGTGCTGGGTGTGTGCACGCCGCCCTCACGGTGTTCACGCTTACCTGCGCCCCTGACAGAGGAATGAACACAAGGTGAAAACCTAGAGCATGACAGAATGACGTCAGCACCTCGGGGCCCCGCTGAACCTCACCCCTACCAGCCACACATACTCCATGGACCTTCAGAAGGACCTACCACCACCCTCCCAATGGAATCTGTAATAGGAAGTTAAAGCTCCCTGTGGTCCCCCGTGACTTGTAAGTAATAAGTAGGGAAAGGACAGGACTGGAAGTTAGCTGTGCAAAGGACAGCACAAATGATGGGGAGGCTTAAAAGGGGTTAATGAGTACAAAAAATAATACACATCTGGATCATATCTCCACAGGAGTGAGACCTAGGGGTTATCATATCCGATGACCTGAAGTCATCCAAACAATGCTGAAAAGCAGTGGGAAAGAAAACAGAATGCTGGGTTGCATAGAGAGTGGCGTAACCAGTAGGAGCAGCGAAGTGGTGATGCCACTGTATAGATTACTGGTGGGGCCTCATCTGGAATACTGTGTCCAATTCTGGAGACTGAGGGCAGGATTCTCAAAAGCCGAAATTCCGCAATTACAGGAAAGGCTTGCTGCAGTGCAGAAGCCTTGTACTGTATTCTCAAAAGAAAACCAAGCGCAGCTGCGGTTTCCATAAAAGTGCCTGCAGGTGCGGCAATTTAGCTGCTGCAGGACTTGCTGCAAGTGCTGCAAACTGCAGAGGCTGGAGGAGGCTGTGAAGGCACAGCAATAGGGAACACTAGCTGAAGCAGAAGCCTGTAACAGTGCTGCTATAATATGAGGCTGACAGCATACACAGAGACCAGCAACCAGTCCCCAGCTGGGACCACAGCAGCACAGAGGTACCTGTAAGCCTGGCACCACAGTGGCTGACTGTCCCTGCTGTCATCCCTCCCTGGGGTGTTCCTGTAACCTGGGGTAGCACTTGCTGCTGGCTGGTCAGGCTCTACTGCTTGTGGGGCTCTGTCATGGGCTACACTGGGTCTAGTGGCTGATGCCTGTTGCCATAGCATGGCAATGTGTGCTAGTGCTGCAACATCAGCCACTGCTATACCGTCTGAGATGCTATTACCTGTGGTACACCTCACATTAATTGATTCCAACTGCTGGGGCACTACTGCAGTGTGCTGAGGGAGAGTTACGCCTCGCTCCACTGTGTGTAACATTTTTCCCTCAGCTGCGGAAAACCTGGCTGTGAATAGCCTTTCAGGGGCTGTGCTCCACTGATCTCACACCTTTTTGTCCTGAGGGACTCCGCAGCTGCACTTTTTTCCACAGTACATAGTGGTTTTTCCTCAGCTGCACAAGTTTTCGTGAATAGCACTTGAGCAAACCCCCTTTTCTTCCGTAGCTGAGGTGTTTTGGGGACTTAGGAAGGTTTTGCACCTTCTGAGAGCTTTGAGAATCCTGCCCGCATCTCAGGAAGGACAGACAGAATGGAAGCAGTCAGAGAAGAGCAACAAAAGTGATACACGCACTGCACAAGCCTTGTGAGGCAAGACTCAGGAACTTGACATCTGTTCACTGGAAGACAGAAGGAGAGAGGGGATATGCTAGAAATGTTGAAATACCTTAGAGAAATAAACAGGGTACAGGAGGAGCATATTTCAGAGAAGAAAGTGTACAAGGAGACATAACATGAGGCTGGAGGAAGTGAGGCTTAGGAGGAATGCTAGGAAGTATTTTTTCACAGAGTGGGTGGTGGATCCGTGGAACAGCCTACCAGCGGAGGTGGTGGAAGCAAAAACAGTACAGGGATTCAAAAGTGCATGGGACAAGCATAAAAAGGCACCCTGCTACGCAGCAGACCGAGGAGCGACAGTCCAGATAAGGGTATGGATTGCCAAACCAAGTAGGAAATGGCCAGACTACGTGGACTGATTGGTCCTTATCTGCCGTCATATTCTATGTTTCTGTGTGTCTATAAGACTTCTTTTTACAATTTGTTTACCCTTATTAGCCTAGCTGAGGTGCAATGTCCCATTTTCAGCGGGATCCTGCTTCTATACAATTTTATAAATGGGTAGGCTGGGAGGTTAAATGATTTGCTCAAGGTCAAACCATAAGAGGCTCTGATGGGATCTCAACATGGGTCTCCTGGTTCCCAAAGCCTGTGCTGAAACACCTAGACCACACTGTCTCAATCAGAAATGTCCATTTTCTTCTCAGAATAGCCTCATGAGAAGCAGCAGCTTGTTTAGGTTTTCATTTACAACTATTTTATTTTTAGTTGCCGACTTTTCTGAAGCACAAGATTTTCAAAATGTCATCTGTACAGCATTTAAAAATCATTCATAAAAAGAACTTAAGTTCACTTCGAAAGACCCATCTCATCCCTATATTTCTCCATCCTAAATACTCGACCCATCTATTTAAGGGAAGACACTGTGATGCTTGCATCTTTCAGTACTAAACTGTCTCAAAAGCACCATCATCAACATTTTAGTAAACACACACACACAAAAAACAGCCTGACAGGTGTAAAATAAATCCCTACCTGTTGCTGTTAACTAATAACACATTCATCACGTGATACTTAAGACTGTTGAGGTGGCACTAATGTACAGACAGATTATGCCACAGACACTGTAAAAGTGAATAAATACATACTGCAAAAATGCACAGTAATAAACACAGGCAGGGAGGAGGGAAGGGCACAGGAGACCATTTAGGGTCTGCAGAATAAACACAATTCTTTCCCATTTCTAAAACACACCCAAACAAAAAATCACAAATTAAAAGACACATGGAAATCAAAAGCATTAAGCTCATGCCATCATCTGATAAAGGAACAGAGCTACATGGCAGGATAATCAATCAACAGCAGGTCAGGATGTTCAAAAAGTAGTAACAAGAAGCCAAGACAGCAGAAATCACTGTTGAAGGAGTTGCTTTATATTATGGTTCCAAGTGCTTGCAAATAGTTGATGTTCTAAAGGGGTGGGAGCAGAGGAAGAGAAGACTGCATGTCAACACCTCGGACAGTTGACAGGGATACATAGTGAATGAATGCCTTTAATTTTAACACAAAGGAGCATCCTTCTCAACTGTGCCATATTTAGGAGCACTAATCACATACCTCTCAACTGTACCACAGGGGAACTAATCACATACCTCTCCACTGTCCCACAATGGGGAGGCACTAATCACATACCTTTCAAATGTTCCACATGGGGCATTAATCACATATAGCTCAACTTTCTCATATTTGTGGGGCACTGATCTGACATGCCTCTCAATTGTCCCACAACTGGAGACACTCCTCACACTGAGGGGTGTTAATCCCATATCTCTCAACTATCCCATGTATGGGGCACTAGTCATATCCCTAAGTGTTATATAACTGGAGGGCACTCCTCCACATAACTCTCAGCCATCCCACATTAGTGACACCCCACATATAACTCTTGACTGTCCTATAGTGGGCATGACACCCCTCACATACCACTTAACTCTCCTATATTAGGATAGAATGTTCTTCACAACCTCCCAACTGTGCCACACTGGAGGGCAGCACCACTCACATACCTATCAACTGTCCCACATCTGTAGGCTGGGCACTTTACACAACTCTTCAGTGTCCCACATTGGGTGTAACATCCCTCACATACATCTTAACCTGAACAGTGCCACAATAGGGGTAGCATCCTCACATATCTGACAACGGTCCCTCACTGGGGGACTTCCCCACACTCGCAACTGTGCCACAATGGGTGCAACATCTCCTCACTTTACCTATCAAAGCCTCTTTGTACCAAATGGGGCTACCCCTCACTGCACACAGAATAATAAATCACTAATGTGATTTCAGCCAGTCAGCATGCAAAGCCACTGTACTTATCCTGTGTAGTCATAGAGATCATATATATTAAAACTATAGGGGTCATCCATAACCCCCACCCAATCATTTGCAAACAGCCCCATAGCCATAGTATAGGCCACTTGCATATGGCGGCATGACCCTCCCATTTTTCATGTGATCTCCCTCTAGTTTTATATATAGGATCTCTATGTGCACAGTGTGCTCTCATGCAGGTGTCTTAGAGGAGCCTTCACCTCAGCGCCAGAGTATAATAAAATGTAAAGTCTCTAAACTTATTGAAATTACTCAGGCGAAACTAGAGTAATTTATAATATAACAGAGCCTCAAAGGGGTATCTGTTATGGTATAAGAGACTTCTCTCCTGAGGTTTGGGCAGGCAGAACTGCTTTGCTGTCCTCACATCCAAACCTCACACTCTGAGTTTCTTCTACCATAAAAAACTCCCTCAGAGGCCCTATTAATCTACAGTAAAGCATCAATGCTTATGGATCAATGATGCCCAATAAGCAGCTACCACAACATTATTCCTACAGTGTAATCAGTTTGTATTCCTAAGATACATGATGTGTTCCAGGCTGTTGTTCACCTTGGGGAAGGACAGTGCCCTGCCCATCTGGACAGCAAGTATAAAAGTTGTAAAGGAGATCAGCACATCTAGCCAGGAAGGGCTCCCCAGCCTCCTGCCTGGGTGTCACTCACCGTTCCCAGCTATGACATGGTTAAGGCTGCCTCCTACCTTTGTAGAGCTCCACCAATCCTCTTTCTGCTGCTCCTGAAAGGTAGGCCAAGCCGGCCTGTGCAAGACAAATCAGATCTAACTAATCACCACATTAAACAGCTGAGACCCTCATACAAAAAGCCAAACGAACGGACAATAAAACAAAGGGCTGAGATGACGTCGGAAAATGGGCAGTAGTAGTAGTAGCCGGGAGTAGTAGGGTAGCAGCACCATCCGGAGACCGAAATACACTTCCTGGATCCTGGAGACTCTGCCAGTCAGCTAGGCTCTGGGAATGGATGCACCCCCGTGTCCCGGCAGGAAGATGGAGTTAACGTGGGGTAAATCCCACCAGACTATAACGCAGACACACCAGTCAGACTCACTCCTTTCTCCATTAACACTGAATGCACGAAATAAACCGTGACTGGATTCCCAGATTATACATTCTCCCAATATATCGGAGGTTTGTTGTTACGCCGCACATCCACTGGGAATGTATCCGAGGTCTCTGTCACAGCATGAGTGGGTGAGCAGCCCCTCCAGTCCATACCCCTAATGCACCCGAATCTCCTACATAATCGTGTGAGAGGGACGGGGGCCCTGATCCGAGGGCGATGCTCTCCCGTGCTGCCTGTCACCATCCCCGGCGCCTCTCCCCACGAACCCCACCGCTTTATTTCAATTACCTTTTCTACCCTCTTCTCCCACCCTGAGGGGCTCACCCCAAATACGCCGCTCCCCGGCCCCGCCAACGCAGGCCCGAGCGCGGCGGGCTAAGCAGATGCTATACTCACCGTCCAGCCATGTCCCGGTCCGCCAGCTGCTGCTGCCTGGGTGACAGTGGTGGTGCTGTTTCCTCACAGAGAGACGGCGAGCGACATCGGCACCAGCGCAAGCCTTCGGCTGGGCAGACACACACAAGCACGGCAGCGCGGCCCCGGCTATGCACACTGATTCACACAGACACACGCGCGCCTGCCTGCCCTGCTTTCCTACCCGCCCGCGCCTACGCTGCCGCCTCTGTCCCAAGGACAGCCCTAGCGATGGGAATGTTTGCAGGAGGACAGGACAGGATGGGGCTCTGCTGGTTGTGTTGTGAACTGCTCTAGTGTGTGTGTCCTGTTTGTTGGGTTGTATTTATATTGTTATATAGTTCCCTACTGATGTGTTGCTCTGTGTTACAGGACCGGGGCACTTTGCTGGTTGTGTTGGGCATTTTGACTGTCCACTCACAGCTGGCCTGTCGAGGTCTGGACGTCAAAAGAGTGAGATTACTGCGTGTCCCATTGATGTGCATTGTGAAGCTAAATAATAAGACTCATTTGAATTGAATACCTAATCTTTTAGTTTTAAGAGTGAAACTTAGTTCTCGAGGTGTGAGTCTCACTCCAAAGAAACTTAGCAGCACTGCCTGTTATTGGCTGTTGTGTTACTGTCTGTGTTTCAAATTCTGTAGAGGTTCTATGCTGGTTGTGCCATGCATTGTTACTGTTATCTGCTGTGTCACTGTGTGTTTGGAGGGTAGAGTCCTCTACTTGTGATGTTTGTGTGTATATTAGTACTGTTCCTCTTGTTAAACATAGAAACATAGAATTTTTAGACAGAAAAGGACCACTTGGCCACCCAGTCTGACTACATGGTCCTACCTGCTCTGTCTCTGCAGACCCTAACTGGTCTCCGGTGCCTTCCCTCCTCCCTGCCTATTAAAGGGAATAATGCCTGGCAGGGTGGGTGTTATGCTGGGATAACATCCCACCTCGGGTGGTTGGGCCCGAGGCCACCGGACCGGTGTCCAACACCTGAGAAGGATATTATCCCAGCTTGTATGACAGAATTGTAATAGCGAGGAGCAGGGAAGCTGATAGGCGGCAGAGTGTCATCGAGGAGGAGAGCAACACGGCATTATGAGACGATAATGCCGTGTTGCTCAGAAATGGAGTAACCAGCAGAAGAGAAGTGAAGGGTGTGAAGCTGGCAGTGGTGAAAGAAAGAGCCACATGTAGGAAGTAGTGAGATAGTAGTAGAGATCGCAGGGGAGAACTAGAGGTGAGGGACATGGGAGACAGACATACAAGGAGGCACATCCGCCAAGCGCATTCAGCTGCCACACATTCACCGTCCACGGCACCGTGAATTATAACTACGGGCCAAGCGTGAGACACGGACACCACGGGGAGACACGGAGTAACAGCGGAAGGTAGGGAGAAGCAAGTTGTGGCAAAGGGAGAGGAGCAGGACAGACACCGGAAACCGAGTCCCAGAATGACGACAGCCAGATGCAAATGACAGAGCGATCAGCTGTGCAGAGTTTCAAGCGAGAGAATCACAGTCCTCCTGCGCGTCTTGCACTCAAACAGCCACACAGAAATCATTGAAATGTGCATGAATCGCTAAGACACTAACAGTAGTTCCCTGTAGAAAAGAATCGGAACAACATCTGTATGTAACAGAGTACTGTGCACAAATCTGAAAGTAAGAATAAAAATCACAGTACTTCATGCAACTGGCGCTAGGGTTTTGTGTCACAAGAGGAGCAGGCTGCATAGTCCACAGTAATAATTATCTCCATGTTACAAGTGCATTAATCACCCGATGAAGGTGGCATCTAATGGGAGTTAATGCATGGCTGGACAGTATCGCCCTCGGCCTCCGGCCTCGTGCCACAACGATCCCAACCATGCATTACCACCCCATTAGATGCCATCTTCATCGGTGATTAATGCTTACATAACATCCACTCTGGAAGGCATTATTTCTATTGTACAATGACTTGTTGTTTTACAGAATAAAAAAATAATTTTAAAGAATGTTTTTGTTAGTGTGTAAAAATATTTTTGTTTCTTAAGAGAAGATGAGAGGAATGGCCAATAAATCCAATACAAAAATCAGCAGGGATGTGTTGTGGATAACATCCTTGCTGTGATAGTCAACTGACCAATCAGAAGCCAGGATTCTTTCTTGCCATTGTATAATTACTAATATTTTTCCATGCCTTTTCACGCATGCTTGAAGCCCCTACTGTTTCGCCTCTACCACTTCTTCTGGCAGTCTGTCCAGGCATCCATCTTTTCGGTCAAGTATTACTTCCTCACATCCCTCTTAAACTTCCCCTCCAGCTTCTTTTGCAAGCCTTCTGGTCCTAGTGCTCTTTCTCATTTGAAAGAGCCTCCCTCATGTACCCTGTTAAACCCTGTGAGGTACCCTAAGTCTCTATCCTTGTAGGTTTTATCATATCCCTTCTTGCTCTCCTCTCTCTTCCAGGGTGTATATGTTGAGATCCCTCAGTCTCTCTCAACATAGGCCTTTGATGCAATTCCTGCACCATTTAGTTGCCCGCCTCTGGACTGCCTCCATCCACAGTCAATATCCTTTATGAGATGCAACCTCCAAAAGTGGACACAATACTCCAGGTGGGGTCTTGCCAGCTAAGCGATACAGTGGCAACACCACCTCCCTGCTCCTGCTGAAAATACCAATCCCTATGCATCCCACTGGCCCTACCCACTGCTTTGTCACACTGCCCTGCCACTTTGAGGTCATCAGATATGATAAGCCCAAGGTTATGTTCCTGCTTTGTGACTGTTGCAACTCCCCATCCTATTCCCAGCTCCTGGGCTCTTATTCCTTAGGTGCATGATTTTGAACTTTTGGTACTGAACCCCAGCTGCCATGCTCTTGACCACTCGAGTTTCTTATGCATTCTCTCCACTCCCTCCTGAGCGTCCACTCTGTTACAGATTTTGGTGTCGTCTGCAAAAGGCATACCTTCCTTCCAGTTCTTCTGCAAGGTCACTTGTGAAGACATTGAAGAGGATCAGTCCCAGTACTGATGCCTGCAGCACTCCACTGGTCACTCTCCCTCAGAGTGAGTGCTATACCCACTGTCCTCTCTCACCTATTCATTAACCAGTTCCTTACCCAGTTCACCGCTTTGGATCCCACCTCTAGCTTATTCACTCCAGTAACCATCCTGGTAGCAGCAGAAAACATGCCCTGCCCCCTTCACTCTGGTAGACTTCTGCAGTTGGCAGCAACTCCTCCACAGTAACTCCAGGAGACCTCTGTGGATGTTTCCAGTTTGATGTATTTATATTTAGCCAGCCAATCAACTTTGGGCTTATGTAAGTATTTCTGGGGTACTTTACTACCTGCTTATCTTGTATGGATACATAATTTGGTGTTGCTATGTTACATGTTTTCCACAAAAGGGAACTGCCCACTGTAACATCTACAATGCCGTCCATGTTTGTAAGCACTGGGTCCAGCACTGCCCTGTCCCCAGTGGGTTCCTTGACTAGCTGCCTGAAAAAGCCCTTCTAGGGAGTCAAAGATGGCACTGCTCCTTGCGGAGCTGCAGTTTGGAGGCTGAGATCCACATCCCGCAGATTGAAGATCTCAACTAGCAGCACGACTCTCATTTGCCATCCTGATGATGGCTTGCCCGAGTAACTTATCCTCCTGTGCTGGAGGTCTGTATACCACCCTGTATGGACAGAGGCCCCAGTACCTGTCTCCAGGATGACATTCAGTACCGCCAGACTGTCTTTTCCTCCTGGTGCCACTGTATTTTCATGGCCTTGATTCCCTCCCTCACGTATAGTACAACCTCCTCCCTCCTCTGTCTCTCCTGAACAGAGAATATCCAGTATGTCCATTTCCCCATCCCCATCATGGCTGTCCATGCACCACAGTTCATTATGGCTGCAAATCCAGGCTAGCTTCTGCATATAGCCTTCAGGTCTGAAATTTTATTTCCCAGACTCCTTGCATTGGTGCACATGGCTCTCCATACCTTGCTCCCTCCTGCCTGACCCCTCTTCCCTTATTACCTTCTCTATTACCTGTCTCCTTGACTCTTTTCTTCTTACTTTAGTGTTTTATACCCCACTTGTCCCCTGCATTGTTGCCAACCCTGTCTTCTTGCACCCTGCCCTGGTGAGCTTACTCCTTATGCTCTCCTTCCCAGCTGCTTCATCATCTGGAGAGGCAGTTGTTGCCTCCTTGGTTTTACAGCCCCCAGCTACTTTAAATGCTCATCCAAGTAGTATTTAAACCTCCCACTAAGGACTGTGTTCCCTTCCTGGAAAGATGCTGGCCATCTCTCCCAGAGAGACCCATGTGCTCCCAGGTTGGCCCCAGTGCTCACTGAAGCTGAAGCCTGTCTCCACACACCATGCCTTCAGCCACATGTTAAAACCCTGGTGCAGTGTCCTGTCTTCTCACCGACTGTATACAGGTAACACTTCAGCAAAGTTGCTGCTTGTCACCTACTTGAGGCCCTTCCCTGCTCCTGAAACTTCCCTGCACCACCTCTACTGTGTCCCTTGCCAGGTCATTTGTCCCTAAGTGGAAAATAGCATCTAGCTCCCTCCGATCTCCTGCTACCCTAGCGATGTTCTGAAGCTGCTCTCCATCCCTCCAAGCCAAAGCACCTCTCAGGCATTTCATCTACCTTTCCATTTCTCCCCAGCACCAAGTCTATCCCTCTAACAACAGACTTCTCCACCAACAGCTGCTTCCTCCTCAGCTGGGGCCTCTTTCTCCCTCCTTGGGGCCTCTCCTCCTGCGGACCTCCACTTCCTCCTTCCCACTTCTACAGGTTCCTCCTTCTGGCTGTCCCATCTCATCTGTACAGCAAAGGAATCGTGCAGTGGTGCAGACTGAGAGTGTGTACCTTCCCACATCCACCACCTCCCAGAGCCAGCAAAGTCAACCAACCTGCCTCTGCCTAGGCATCCTCTGGGGTAGCAGTGCCAGGCTAGGTGGCCCCTGAGTGTGGCAGAAGGTTCTCTGCACCCTTACCAATTTGACCTGAGTCTAGCAACCTTTGCCTTCAGTGCAGAGAGGTGAGTACAAATGATGCAGCACCTCAGTCTCCAGAAGGTGCCCCAAAGACTGCAACTCCACATCCGTTGCACTGCATCACTCCCATGCACTTTCTTTCCTTTACCTTAGTGCCTGTTGAAATGTCCCTGCATCTTACTGCTTTTTTCTATGCCTGTCAATTCCTACCCCTCCCTTCCCTTGTCTGAAATGTATTTGGTACCCTACCTAGATAGGGTGTCTCTTGTTTCTCCTTTTTAACTCTCGTACCTGTGCCTAACTTGCTCTGGGTGGCTACTACTCCTACCCACTTGCCCAAACTTATTTGTTACTTTACCCTAGATCGAGTGTCTCATACTTTCCTTTTCAGCCCCTTACCTCTACCTACCTTATCCTGGTTCCTACTACTCCTTACCCACTAGATGTTTACCCACTACCTGTAACTACCTACCCTGAAGCTGACTGTTGCTTTCTGTTATGTTACTCCATGTGTTGTGTATTTAACTGTTCATAGCTGACAAGGTCTGGACATCACAATGAGTGAGATGAGGGGTCCCTTTCAAATGCATTGTAAATCTCTTGAATTTTCAGGAGTGAGTTAAACAATCAAGGACTGAGACTCCTTTGATGTTTCTGGCAGCACTGACTCATCTGCTCTTGTGTTTCTGTGTATGTCACTGTTTCAGAAGGGTGCTCTGTGATTGGGTTGTGCATTGTTATTGTTATCAACTGTTGAGTTACTGTGTATGCTTCAGGAGGGTAGGTGCTTGCCAGTTGTGTTGTGAACTATTGCTGTTACCTGCTGTTGCATTACACTGTGTGGTAATTTGTGAGGAGTCTCGTAAAATGATACCTGGCCCTTTAGGTGGGAAAGAAACAGTGACACTTCAAAAACAGTCCGACAAGTTTTGTTACCTGCAGGTTCCAAACCGCCTTGCCTTCAGTTGACTTTCAGTACTTGGTCTCTGTGTGACTTGCACAGGCAGTGACCCTATTTACCCTAAGGAATTATTTTTATCCTTCAAGGGTTTCCTATAAAGTCACAGTCTTCTTATTGAAGGACAGGAGGCTTGCTATGTCTAGCTGCAGCTGCAGGACATGCCCTCTCACTCTCTGTTGACAAGTTCCCTGGGAAGAACCCATAACACTTCCACCCCAAGCCTGAAAATGTCACTCCATGGAAACAGCCACTTTCTGCTGTCCCAAGTGTCAGAGACTCGAGGGTCACCCCCAAATTTGGGCTATCCCACTATGCAGCACCATGCAGCCACCCAAGCCACTGTGGGAGGGCGCATGTCCAGGATTATATTTTGCTTCCTTTGTCCCCTGGTATGCCACTCATGGAAACATAGAATTTGATGGTAGAAGGAAACCAGAGGTCCATGGAGTCTGCCCTTACTGTACTCAGGGCTTTACTGGTGCCACTATCCACCAGACTCACACTACATCATAATGCTCTAGTTCCAGGCTCCTGGTCCTCCACAGCTGCAGATTTGGTCTACCCCATGCCAGGGACTCCCATGTTTTTCAGGGGCAGAAGCACTGTAATTAGCTGTGGTCATTGCTAGTGGTGCGGATTCAGAGTACTGGGGTGTCAGGTGGTGCTGGGGACACAGTGGTCCCCATGCAGCATGCCAGGCCAGGCAGATTAGTGTTTTTTCTGCACCTCCCCACTCCTCTTCAATGGAAGTATAAACATTCTTGATGCCCTGGGGGTGCTGGTGGCACATGGTCACCACGCTGCCACCAGGTGTTGCTGCGATAGCAGTGTGCCACTTCAACCTATGCCGGGAAGAAACAGCCTCACAGATGTACCTTTCTGTTGTCATTCTGAGATAGGTATTAATCGAGTCATCAGCTTGCCAGGCAGCCCCATACTGCTCTGCTCTTCCGAGTTGGCAAAGGTCCATAATTGTTTGAGATTTAATTTTTTCATGACTTTTGTCAATTTTACTATTACTGTTTGCTGTTTGTAAACAATTATCAAGTCAGAATTGCAGTCCTGCCCATAATATATTCACAATATAGAATATGCAGTTCAGAGCAATTTTGAATTCTTGTGATTTAATGAAACTTCAGTCCATGTTACAAGCAGCCTTCTTGTCACAACCTTTTATTTATTCATGAGACAAAGATTGAAATGCTGTTCAGCCTCCATTAAGTTAAGTGTTTACTTTTTCTCCAGGCCACCCCAGTCTCAAGACCTTGGATGGCTCTCCTGGAGGAAGTCTTCTTTAATTATCTGGTGGTCTGATTGGATCATCACGTCGACGTCTCCTGTCACATTGACGCTATCAACAAAAAGGTCCTCCTGCTGGTATCCCCTCTCCGCAGACTATTGTGAAAATGATTCTCCTAACATTCAGCTATGAGGCTGTGATTTATAGTGCGATGCCTGATAAAGGAGCGGCAAAGCATCGCAGGAGGCGGAGGCTTGTCTAGGGGCAGGTATTGAGGTACACCTTGGTCCGCTCTTAATGCCTACTTTATCCCTACCTTTCACTCCTTCTTCATCTTCATCATCTCCATCCCCCAAAACACACACACACATGTTTTCCATTTAGGTACCCTGCTGCTGGCTATCGACAATATCTGCTGCATGTATTCTAAATAAGTGGTTGTACTGGGTTGGGGTCCTCTACTAGAATACAGATTTGCTGACAGAGAGGAGTGAAACCTCCTAACTTTACCTTAAGGTATATTTCAAGTAAAGCTAGGTGGTTACACCTTAAAGGTATATTTATATTCATTTATATTTCTTCATACTGAATGTAGCAGGATAGGTAGAGAGAAAAAAAAAGATTTGTAGGCAGTGTTTGGGGCACTTTGAAACTTGCCATTAAGATTATAACAAGTAGTGCGGGGGATTAGCTTAGGAGATTAGTCCACCAATCGGAGGCACTAGCTGACACAGGAAGTTCCACTTGGTGTATAAAAGTGGACGCTCTTAACATGTCCCCACACATGTTTGTGTCCCAGCACATCAGTGGAACAACAAAGTGGCATTTGGGCCTCGAAGGCATCAACAGGAGAAAGCAGGGAACTCTGCCGCTCGCCTAAGGTGAGGCACCTGGTCACTTCTGTTGTAATACTCACTGCAGGGAAAGAAGGAGAGTAGATACAACATCCTAACTAGGGTAGAAATACAAAGGGGTTAAGGGGAACAGGGAAATCTAATAACACTGTATCTTTGGTCAGGGTACAGAAAGGAAATGTTAATAAAAGTCTACTTAAAAGTTTAAGGAAAAGAAAATGAACACCTAACCAGGGTATAGTAAAAGTGGGTAATCTGGACAAAAAGGAAATCAAGAAACACCCTATCTGGGATAAGAGTATAAATTCATTTTGGGTAATGGGGAGTAGATTTGGGAATGACTGGAGTGGTGCAGGGCACTGGCTGTGAAGTGGCAGTCTTCAGGAGATCTTCTGGAGACTGAGATGCTGCCCCATCTGCATCACCTCTCTTTGGCTGAGGTGGAGTCTCTAGACTCTGAGCCAAGCTGGCTAGGATTCAGAGGACCTCTTCCTCCACCCAGGGGCCACCAAGTCCACCACTATTACCCCAGAGGGTGCCTAGAAGGAGGACCAGCTGGACTCTGGGAGGATGGGAGTGGGGTAAGAGAACACATTCCTCAACCAATGCAACTACAGAACTCTTTCACCACTCTAGTGGGGTGGAACGGGACTGCTGAGACAAGACACCAGTGATAGTAGCAAGGGAGGATGTGGAGGTCCTTCAGAGCTGAGGCTCAAGGTGGGAGGAACAGGACCTCAGTGTAAGAAAAAGCAACTTCTAGTGGGGACTTAGTCATTGGGGTTAGTATTGGGAAGGAGAGAGGTGAGGTGCCTACCCAGCACCTCGGCACAGAGAGATGGGAACAGATCTTTAGGATTGCTAGTGCAGCAGGGCAGGAGGGGTGCTGGATGTCATCATCCATCTGGGGACACATGACGTGGCAGGAGACACAGCTGGGGTGGTGCAAGATAGGTTTAGGAGCTGGGTAGGGGCCCAAAGCAGGTAGTATGCACAGTGGCTTCCTTGAAGTGCTACCTGTGCAGGGCTGAGGGAGGGAACACTACACCACAGTCTTTAACAACTGGTTGAAGGCATGGTGCAGAGAGGAGGGGTAGGCTATGTCAGGGACTGGGGTCCTACCTGGAAGGATGAAGGTTGTACAAATGGGATGGCCTCCATCCATACAGGAGGGAATGACAGTCCTGGGTGAAAGGTTTAAATGCTACTTTGATGGGCATTAAACTAGCCAAGAGGAGAGGCAGAAGAAATGAGGGAGGCAGGAATGCCCCACCCAGATAATGGAGCAGCAGTGAAGAAAAGCCCTGGGGAAATAAATTCTCCAGGGTTGTGCTGAATGGGGCAAGAGGGATGTTGGGGGTTGAGAGGTGGAACTAAGGCTGAGAAAATACTAGGAGGATGGGCAGAGGGAGGATAATAAGGGAAGGACAGTACCTGTGGAAAGAGAAGGGTGAAGGATGGGCTCAGAAGGGAGGGTAAAATAGGGGTAGGGAGGGACAAAAGTGGAGAACTCGTGGAGGTAGCCGGATCTGATAGCCATAACAGAATCATGGTGCACCAACAACCACAGCTGGGAGGAGGCTATACCAAGTTACAGTATGTTTAGAAGGGATACGGCAGGGAGGAAAGGGGCAGTTGTTTTATATGCAAGGGACGGTATAAAGGCCATGGAAATACAAGGACACAGAGGAAAAAGGTGGGACTAGAGGTTCTTTGGGTTGAATTAGAGATAAGGTCCAGGACCTTTCATGTGGAGCTGGTGTACAGGCTACCAATACAAGGGAGGAACTGAGAGGGTTTTGGGTGAGGCCATAGGCAAAATGGCAAGCAAAGGAGAAATAGTAATTATGGGTAACTTTAATCTGCTGAAAGTGGACTGGAACATCCGGGCTGCAGTTACAGTTAGGAGCAGTCATAATAGACTCAATTCTCAGGTAGATGGTTTCAGATGCCACTAGAGATGGAGCAGTGCTGGATCTGGTACTTACAAATGGGAACCATGTAACACGCGTTACAGTGGCCAGTCTCCTGATGCAGGCGATGATCATACAGCGTGGTTTGCATATGGATATCCCACCTGTTGAGAATATGAAAGCATACAACTAGAACAAAGAGTACAAGGACAAAGACAAAATCCAGGCCCAATACTCTCCCCTCCACAGATTAGACCCTTAAAGTGTAAGCAAGGATACTGTACAGAAAACTTTATGGGTCAAATTCAGAGTCAGTATTCATCATGTATGTAGTCCATCTTGTCCAGAGAAGCAATTCCTTTATAGCAATTGCCTGTACTGTGTCCCCCACCCCTTCCCAGAATGCACCTGGAAATGAGTCACTGTATCTCAGTGGGCCTTTCTGGCCAAATCATTTAAATCTACCTAGGTTCTTTGGTTTATTGTGTCCCATTCAATGGCTTCCTGTCGTAGATCTGTATGCCTGGCAGGCAGTACTACTTGTACGTTGCTGTTTTCTATATTGAGTAATGAAATATAAGTTTAAAAAAAAAATAGCTACGTGTTTCATTTTTTTTTTTTTTAAAAGAATTACCTGGGGTTCTCTTCTAACACGGTGACACCCTGTGTTTGCAAATTACCTCCACCACAATTTACCTTATTCATTTTATTACATCACCTCACTCATTGCATTTCTGCCTAGCAACTGTTTCTAGATTTATAGGTGAGGAGTTATACCTTACATCTGGTCTGCATCTTTAGGTTACCATGTACTAGCCCAAGCTGCTAAGCTCCTGCTTCCTGACTGCTGATAATGTTAACTAGAACTTTACCAGCTGCTGCCACCCTTATTCCTACTGTTGTATTGCTAGCACTCTGTCAAGGTGGTCTGAGTTTTATCGTTACTAAGTACAGCCATACAAGTAAATAAGAACCAAACCAATTACTCAATCAATACAATGTAAAGACTAGTAGAACAACGACATGCTTTAGAATTACTTCTCTCTAATGTTACTAGGGTACTCACATTACAGGATTGCTTATGTTTTGTTAAGTTGTATATATTCTAGTATTGTCGAAAGTTTGAAGATATAGATTTATTTGCTGTATTGAAATTCATGTGTAACCCTAGATGGCGCTATCCCAGGGGCTACTACCCCTGCCTGATTTTCCACTAACAGGTTGAGGGCCTGGATCCAATGTGAGGTGCCTCCACCCAGAGGTCAGGGTTTGCAATAGTTAAACTAACTTGGTCACAGCCCCATGGGACACTGCAACCCCCTTTCTTCCCACTAGTGGCCCACACAATATATCAGAATTACCTTCTACAGTATACACTTACCCCCAGGTCTGGTTCCGGCACTGGGACCTCCCGTGAAATGAGATACAGTGCAACAATCACAGTACAGTACTTTAACATAGACAAATACACTCAGGCAGTATAACTTTGCTGAAACAAGCAGCTCTGGTTTATTTAGGGGATATAACAAGGACGGGGAAATCAGGTTAATTAGCTTATCACTCTAATAATCTACCTATGGCTTGTGCAGGCCTATCCCTATCAGTTACTGTCCCTGGGTACCCAAGCCCTAGTGGCTAGTCCAAACCGTGGCAGCTGGTGAGGGCCCCTTTCACACAGAGAAAAGGAGGAATTAAACAGTCAGCAGTACAGTAATTCCATTTGGATTTAATGTGGCAATTCAACAGGAAGCGACCCTGAATTAGTACTCGACCTCCAAATAAGATAGGGTCCTTCAATGTCAGCAGGGCTCACTTGAGGTACACAAACCTCTTCACACATCCATATAAAAAAGCACTATACCAGGCAGGCTGCATCTGTATCCCGATCGCATTACTGCACAATACCGGAGAACACACAGCAGATTCAGTTCCTGACAGACCGAGTGCAATTTTCAGCAATTCTTCCAGTCTTCTACAGGGTGAGCCTGTTTTCTACTCTTCAGAGATTCTTTGATTCTTTTCACGGGACGGATTCAGTCTAACAAGCTGCAGACGGAGACTCTGGGCCTTACACACGTTTTGACTAAAACTGCACACTGAAAAAGCCAGGGCTCCTTCCTTCTTCACTGCCAAAGCTCAACTGAAACTCCAACCGACAAAACGGGCACTTCCTTTGAGTTCCTCCCAGTTCTTGACTGGATTGGCTGTCACTCACAATAGACTGCTGCTGTTGGTCCAAAAGGCACTGAAGTCTAAACTACATCTCCAGAGTCACTGCCCATACAATCCTCTTGTGGCTGGCTCAGATTATGAGTCCAAGTTCTGATTCGTCAAGGCACCATTTTAGAGCTAGCTTACCCCACACTGATTGGTCCAGTTCAGCAGTTCAAAACTAGAATGGGAACTAGCAGACACTGTTCTGACTGCAAAAGAAAGCAGGTTAGACAAACTGTAATTTCATTATTACTGTAAATGATTTCTGGCAAACAGTTACATCTTTCAGATAGGTTCCCTTTGCACTCCTAGTGACTGCAAAATGGAGTGAATTGGCAGCAGCTAGGTGGTACTCAATCAAAGAAACACACAGTCCCCCATACAAACTAATTATGTCTGCAAGCAGACAGCTCTTAAAGAGACAGTACCAGAGGTTCTAAAAACACTCACTGATAAATGGCTTAAATGCCAAACACCATTCAGGCTTGGAGCATTCAAGCAAGCTCCTGAAGTCTTTGGGAACCCCCATTTGCAGGGGTTACACATATTATATTTTAAATTCAATAAAATGTTATTGATAAAAACAACAAAAATGTACAACCATGGGTTGCTTCTGAACACCGTGTCACAGCCTGACAGCTGAAAAGTATTAAAACTATCGGTTGCTGCCACCTACTTCTCCTGTAGTATTGCTAACACCTAATCTGAGTAGTTGGGTATCAAATATAAGTGTGTGCTAATAGTGTTTATTTTTGTATAATACTGGTTGCTGCCACCCTTATCTCTATGGTTGCATTGTGTGTCCTAAGGTTAGCTGGTTAAGGACCTACCAGAATTGGCTGCTGCTAGTACCTTCTCCTGAATGGTAATATTGTTTAAATTATTTATTACAGGTGCTACCACCTGCAGTGCTATTGTAATTTTGCTAACACCCCTCATGGTGGATTAGGTCACGGACCTGCAGCCCTGGAACATATCTGTTTTACTTGCAAACTGCTGTCACCCTTCCATGCTGCAAACATGTTCCTTGTAATATTAATGCTGCTGACTTTACCCTCAGCATTGCTACCTGACCTATAGAGCCCTCCGAGATAAAGGAGGCTGTCTTCGCCAGTCTCACACTGATACCAGGCCTACTAATCACCTGAACAACCCTACAGTACCCGAGTCCCCAGACGTATGCCCCATTGGACACCTGGTGGCACATGGGAAGTGTTATGGGTTTGCCGACATGCCATGTCTCCAGAACCCCTCCCTCCTGGAGTAAAACCTGGAGACTGAAATACTACCTCCAGAGTCACCAGAGGACTTACAATAATGTTACTCCCTACTGTCCGGCAAGGCCCACCCCATCCAGGGCCTGCTGATAGCTCTGGGTCTGGCACCTGCAGCCCAGGGTACTGAACATAGTTTCCTAAATATCTGTAGTCTCCCACCTATATTTGTCTAGTTCAAGCTCTAGTCTCGAGTTAGTGCAGCCAGACGTTATTTGCCTAACTGAAACTTGGCTTAATCAACACATACCTAATGCCACTATCTCATTGACAGGCTTCAATATCTTTAAAGGGATAGAATAGGCAAGTGAGATGGGGGCTGCCTTATCTACATCAGATCAGACCTGCAAGACTCTAAAATTGTAAAGCCGGCTCGATGGCACTGAGGGCTGGGCGCTAGATGCCTTATCTTGCGCCACACCAGTGACCAGGTTCAGGGAATGGACTCGGGTCATCAGGGAGCTAGCGGGGGAAGGATTTGAGCAGGACTGAGCAGCAGAAAGCAGCTCTCTTTCTGGGGTGATTGCCACCCCCATAGTCCCGCTGCCACGGTGGAGGCCCGGTGTGGTCAGCAGCGGGGGCAACACGTGGTGGGTACCTCGAGATGTGGCATGCATGCCTCCACATGCATGCGTGCGTTTTGAGGTAAGGGTTGGGTTACAGGGAGAAAGCGGAAAAATGCCATAAAACTACATATTGAAAAAAAAAAAAAGACTCTAAAATTGCGATCAAAGACCTAACCAGGGACTGTAAATGCATAGCAATAAAGTTTTGATAGGACGAGGCACAAATCTCTTGTCATCCTGTCTGTATAGATCCCATTGTGTGATTTCTATAAGTGACCAACAGACCCAGAACTGGAGCAATGGCAAAAATTCTGGGACAATGTCTCTGAGGTTCTTGGCAAAGGAGTTAAACCTCACCTCAAATGCACATGGTGGAGGGTTGAGAGGTCTTTGATCCCACCAAAATTGTCAGTTACTTCAACACAGCTTCTACTGACCTCAATTCCATCATCCCCACTGAGCCTGCTCAGGCCCTCTGCAGGAACCCAGTCCTGAAACCTCCCAGATGGTGGGCTCTGAACCAGAGTACCCTGAATTCAACTTTAAGGCTGTTTCAGTCAAAGACACCTCAAAATACATCAGTAGGGTACTTGGCAAAACTAGGTGTGGGAGTGATTTGGTTGATATGAAACTTCTTGCCGTGGTGGTAGAGGAACTTTCCACCCCATCTCCAGAATTTGTAACTTTTCCCTGTGCTACTGCAGTTCCCGAGAAGTGAAATCCACACTGGTCTTCAAGTGGAGACCACACTAGCCTTGCCAGTTGCAGACCCATTTCCATTCTCTTCCCATGTCCAAAGCCCTTGAGAGAACAGTCTCTGACCAACTTGTCACATGCCTCAAAATACAGTGTGTACAACAATGTGGATTCTGGAAGCACCACAGCTCCAGCACGGCACTGTTGGAATACAACTATGTTCATGAGGCCATTTACAATGGTGATCTTATCAGAACGCTATATATATATATATATATATATATATATATATATATATATGACCTTACTAAGGCCTTCTACCTGGTCAACCATAAGTTTCTACTTAAACTCCTTTGGTCTAGTTTTGTCACAAAACTCAGTTGCCTGGTTCCTCAGCTGTCTCACCAGTCTCTCCTAGCATGTGAAGATCGATAAATCTTTGTCCGACACTAGGAAATATCTATTATTGTCCCCAGGGCTTCATCTTGGGCTCACTCCTGTTTGGCTTTTTCATAAATCAACTGCCCGATGCCTGTCAGACAGCCAATGTACTCCTCTGTGCTGATGATGCTGTCATCTATTCCAAAACCCTGACCTTTACAGCCTCACGCTGCTCTCCAAAGTAACTTCAGGACTCTAGAAAATTGGTTCTCCAACAACAAACTGGTCCTCAGTTACAAAAAAAAAACAAAGACCATGGTCTTCTCTAGCCTCCTACAGAAGAGAAAGTTCCACCCTTTGTCATCCAAAATGGCCAGGGACAAAGCCTTGAACAGGTGGAGACCTTCAAATACCTCGGAGTAACTCTGGATGGCACTTTGCTTTTTGCCCCATGTTGAAAATGTAGTGGCCATAGTTAACAGAAGACTGGGTGCCCTGTACCATACCAGAACAATCTCACTGGGGATACTAGATGCCTTATTGTGGCCAGCTCCATTCTCTCACTTACAAATTATTGCCTCCCTGTCTACGCAGCTGCCTGTGACACAGTGCTAAACAAAATAAAACTGATCTATAATAGGGCATGCCACTTTGTACTGGATGCAAAGAACTGCACTCAGTTGTACCTTTACACACTCACTAACGGGCTACCTGTACCCAGCAGAATAAAGCTCCAGACCTGTTTGCTAGCTAAACAGGTGCACCTAGACCTAATACCCCTGCTTCAACAAATTATTTCCACACCATCTCCTACCAATACAACACCAAGAACATGGCCAGGGATGCCTTAAGCCTCCTTTATAGTGTACTCAGCTGGCAAGTGTCATTTGTTTAAGGGCCACTAACTGGTTAAACAAACTGCGTGATACACTGCTGAATCTCCCAAAATTAATCAGTTTAAGAGAGCTTCGTGGTCTTCCCTTGCAGTCCAAAGCAGCTGTAACTGACAGTTTTATTTGGTTTCTCTCTGTACATATCTTGTGACTTTTTATACAGTGAGCTATAAGGATTTTTTTCAAAACTGTATGTCATTTTTGAACATGACTGCATTTCCTTTGGAAATGTTTATTGTAATATTTTTGTGACTGCATTTGACATGGAACTTTTGTAAATGAGCGCTTGTGCTCAAAGGCAATCTCTGAAGTTTTCAATAAATAAATTAACAAACATGCCTGTTGGAAGTAGATACAGACCTGAAACCATACTGCAATATCTGGATCTGATTGTTCCCGCTGGCTGCAGGCTCCATGACAGCATTCATTAGGGATGGGATGTGCTGATCCCCTATGGAACAATCTCCTTATAATGCCGACAGACGAAACTTAAGAAGTTTGGGTGGGAACATAAAGGAACAGCTCAAATGAAGGATATACTGAATGTACAAAATGGTGATATGCATATTTTTCAGATCTCGAAACAGATTTAATATTGAGCGCTAGAACCCTTGAAGTATTTTTCAGAACTCTTGAAGTATTTTCAACTTAGACTCTTCAGCCACTGCTAAATGCAAACTTAGTATACAGTTAACTGAGTGGAACAATTTGATTAATCTAGCAAGTTGTAAAGGTGGGGGTAGAGTGTATGAACTGTTGTAGTCATCACACCAGGTCAAACAAATGGGAGTAGAATAAGGTGGGGAAAAATAACTCTCCTTAAAACTTTCTCCTGTGCAATGGAGAAAATTATGGACAAATGCTTGTTATGCAAGCAAAGAAATCAAAGGCGCCTTATTCAATTTAAATTCTACATAATGTGTATTACACTCCAGTGAAACTAGTTAAAATGGAGAGAGCTAATGATGCAGCTTGCTGGCGATGTAATCAGCAGAGTACTAATTGGCGCATGTCTTACGGTTTTGTCTATAAATTAAAACAGCTGTAATGAAATGTTTTCTTTTGTAAAACAAACCTGAAACATGTGATACCTCCTCAGATCCAGCTTTAATTATTTTGGAGATTGCTCTAATCTGTACTCTGTACCTAAGCATGAGCAATTTGGATTTTGTCTGCCTCTTTATGCATGAAAAAGACTTATATTATCAAAATGGGGAGAAATAACAGGCACCTCTGTAAGTGAATGGTTATGCACTATGGGAAGACTAGGGAAAACAAAAGATTAAGCCATGTTGCAGAAGGAAATATGAACTGTTTGAACAAACCTGGAGTGCTTTCTTGCACTATGATAAATAAGGATATTTTGTGCAATTGCCTTTATGTACATCAATTACCATTATACAAACTTATTAGTTAGATCATTTATAGTCAGTATTCTTAATAGATACAGTATATCAAGGTTAGTAGTATTAGTTTAGTATTAGAAAATTATTTCTATTTATGAACTTGGTTGCTTGTATATTTGTATGAACTTCTGCTTGTAGCTTAAACAATAAGGCATAACAGGGTGTGGATTATTGGGGATCTACCACACCTTGTGTGGTGTGTCACCAGGCACAGCAGGTGACTTAACCCCACAAGAAGTGGGGTAAATTAAGCAATAAACCATGGCAAGGTGTGGGTGATACTGGCTTACCCATGCCTGGTGTGGTTCGGTCACTAGGCCTCTGGCAGAGTGACCAAACTATGCCTGGCATTGGTAAATCCCTGCATCACCCATATCCTGGAGTGGATTATTATGATTACACAATGGTCCCCTTCTGTTTTCTGACCCAAACAAATAAAGATAGTGTTTTTTCTTTAATTGTAAACTGTTTTACTAAATTTGTTGCTGCATGGCAAAAAATAGTTCTGGGTTGCTAGGGCTATAGTTGTGGTGGGTTACTATGGCTCGCATTTATTAGCGCATGCTCAGTAGTGTTTTCTATTCCTGGACCCAATGCTTTAATTATGTTAGGAAACCTTTAATATTCTGTCCCTTGTAGGTACAAGGTGCTCAATGCTGGTTTAAATTATGGAGCAGAAAGTGTGTTTTATAACAAGCGATGGCTAAAACTTGTATAAATTAAGCGGCAGCGGACAAGTAAAACGGACATGCATGCGTAAGCACTGTTCATAGGCATACCCGATTTTGGATTAACTTTTTCGGTGGTGATTATACAAGTTTTAGCCCTTGCTTTTATTAAGAAATACTTCAACTTCAGGATAGATTACCGTCTTTATGTTTAGGAATTTACCGTGTCTGATTTGAAAATTTACTTTGGGGTGCATCTAGCTGTGATTCATGCAATTTTGCCAGTGGAAGCTGCGGTGGTTATCTGTGTGGGAAAATGGAAATGATCTGTGATTTCTCTAAGACTGCTACTGCTGTCTAAAACATGCTTTGTCTGTGTGTTGTTGGACGAGGTTTGCTGCGGGTAAGAGTACCATTTGATTTTTTACCGCGATCTCAGCGACAATTAAGATGGCGTCGGGTGGAACATTTAACATTCTGATGGAGTGAGTCAAGTCGAGGTGATGGGTGTCAGAGGTAGCTGGCACCTCTTTCCATTGGCAATGCTAGAATTTACAATGGCTAGGAGGTGCCAGTCAGATTTCTTATATTTACAGCCATTGTATAATCAGCCAATAACTTACACCCTGAGTGCCTTATTGCGATTATACAATGGACACATGTGTAAAATAAATTTAAAATGTGTTTAATTATGTTTTTATAAATGCAGTTCCTCAGCCATGGGTTATGCAGGATTTACCCATGGTCATGTGACATGTTTTGACTGATGAGGTTACAGGATTTTCACACATCATTGTATAATGAATTTTAAATGTAATAGAAATCAATAAAGTGGAAAAAAAGGGGAGGGATGGGAGAACCAGTTTGGATAAGGTCAGAACCAATACCATTTTCTGTAAACCTTATCAGAACCTATGTTTAAGTTCTGAAAAGGTTCTGATATGTTTTAAACATTGGTTGTCGAGCGTATGTACTCCCCAGCAGGTTTTATCATGAAGGAAGGTTTGAGGTAATAATACTCAGAAAGAAAGTGGGGTGGGGGTGGAGAATGTCTCATGAAGCCAATTCTGAATTATGGGTCATGATCATAGCGGAGCTTATGAAGGGACACTAATTAGCTATATGACACTGAGAATATTTAGTACAACTCTAAGCTGTTTTACAATACAAGTTTCCTTTCACTAACAATAGCTTTTACACCGCCTCACATGGAGAAGGTGCTGCCCAGCATGGAGAAGGTACTGTCCCACAAGGAAAGACATTGTCCCACATGGAAAAGGTGCTGTCCCTTATGGAGAAGGCACTGTCCCACTTGGAGAAGGTGCTGTCCCACATGGAGAAGGTGCTGTCCCATATAATGTAGGTGCTGTTCCACATGGAGAAGGCACTGTCCCACTTTGCGAAGGTGCTGTCCCATGTGAAGTAGGTGCTGTCCAACATGGAGAAGGTGCTGTCCCACAAAGAGAAGGCACTATGCCATATGGAGAAGGTGCTGTCCCACATGGAGAAAGCACTGTCCCATATGGAGTAGGCACTGTCCTACATGGAGAAGATGCTGTCCCACATGGAGAAGATGCTGTCCCATATAATGTGGGTTCTGTTCCACATGGAAAAGGCACTGTCCTACATGGAGAAGGAACTGTCCCACTTAGCAAGGTGCTGTCCCATGTGAAGTAGGTGCTGTCCCACATGGAGAAGGTGCTGTCTCACATGGAGAAAGCACTGTCCCACATGGAAAAGGAGCTGTCCCACATAGAGTTGACACTGTCCAAATGCTGGCCACGTGGAGAAGGTACAGTCTTACATGGAAAGGTGATGTCCCACATGGAGAGGCACTGTCCCATGTGGAAGACTTTGTCCCATGTGGAGAAGGCACTGTCCAACATGGAGAAGGTACTGTCCCACATGGAGAAGATGATGTCCAAGATGGAAAAGTGCTGCTCCACTTGGAGAATATACTATCCCACATGGAAAGGGAGCTATCCCACATAGAAACATAAGCAATGTTTTGAAAAAGACCCAACAGCCAATCCAGTCTGCCCTTCCTTGCCTATCAGTTTTTTTTCTATAAAAGTTTTTATGCCTCTGTGGTAGGATGGGTAGCTGTATCAGCCTGGTCTTAAGTTCACGTGGCTGTCCCATGTCACCACCAGTCCACCTCCCCAAGACCAGGCAGGCCGCTGGTGCTTGGTGTGGTGTCATTGAGTGCATCCTCCATTTTTCCTCCAGATTTTCTCCCTGGCATGTTTGTTCATGCAGTGAGTGTGGTGTGCATGCTCCACCTCTGCGGAGGTGCCCTCAGCACTGCACGCCGGCCCTTCCCATGCTATGAGATCATATGCATTGCCACCTGGATTGCTCCAGGTGGCAGTCGAGTGGTGGATCACAGGAACCCCTTCCCCGAGGGCAGAGAGCTGTCTTGTGGATGCTCAATCTTCCTCCTGGTCGAACCCCCAAGTGACTCTAGTCCATTCCGAACCCAAGTCGCCAGTCTGGCAGCAGGGAGGCGTAGATGCCTCAACGCATCGGACTGGGCTGGCTGCCTACCTATTTTTTTTAAACTTACATTTTATTCAGTTTTAAATCAAACAAGTCATACAGCAAAACATTAACAGCTCACAGAGACATCATTACATGAAGTAGCAGTTTACCTCATTTTAGCACCCAGATAGGTGATTCTGTTACATTTGATACTACATGTGGTGTTTCCAAATTTTCATTTTAAAGTCCATAAAAGTTAAACAGATATGCTCGCCAGCCAAAATCTGTGGAAAGAGAAAAGCAAGTGTATAAAGAACGTAAATCTGTCCCTACTGGTAAATGTGACCCTTGATAGTCACTACTTTCACTCCTAGAAATATTTCAGGAGTAACTTTCTCTACTTACAACCTGTCTGAACATACACAAACTTCCAACTTAAAGCTGTGTTACGTACAATTTCGATGAAGACCATGGCTGTCACAGATATTTTAATAGTACCCCAGTTACAGCTTTGATGGCATTTACTTACATGGAGAAAACTGTATACAGTTAAACATGATAGCTTATTTTTCGCCATAATGTTCCTACTACAGAGTGCCTCACCTAGTCAGCACCATCTTAGTGGTGCATGTTGTAAAGCAAAAACATTTATGCAACCCCATGTTGTGCAAGTCAAAATAAAAATTAAGCACTTTTCTTAGAGAAACTGGGTAGTTGTAATGCAAGGTAGTATAGTTAAAGACAGCGCTAGCATATAAAAGCTATTTAGGATAACAGACCCCGCACTTATCCCAAACCCAATCCAATATCAGGAGAGCTGAGCAATGTTAACTGTACATTGAAAAACCGAAAACGCTGTCATAAAACAGAGTTCGGTACTTAACTCGGATTCTTATCTGGCCTTCTCTGCTGTCTCATCCTTGTGCCCCTTCTGAACTCCATCACAATTTTGTCCACCCAAGCCCTTGTCTCCTTGAGTTCTGTGAACTAAAAGTCTTTCCACCATAAATAATGTTGAGGTAGCTGGGACTAGAGGTGAGTAAATCACACTAAGAGCTCTAAGTTGTTACCTTAGTGTATTAAAAGTTTGTGGCAGCCAGCTCTGTGGTGCCAAAGAAGGTTTGCTCAGCACCTGGCGACCAGGTTCATGCCCTGAGCCTGGGTACCAGGAGTGGAGACCAATAGGGAGGGATTCACAAGCATCCACTGGATGTTGGGGGGATCAAGCCTGGGCTCCTAGAAGTGGATTGGGGACAAGCTTAGTGGCGTGAAACCTCAACACGCCCTCCCATTCATCCTCACCTCAGGATGCCATCCTTATGCAGGCTACTCGTCAGGCAGAGCCACGAAAATGTGAAACTAGGCCCCGGCTGACTGGATGATGAGCACCGGCCCACACTGCCATGAAGCCCTGGACAGCCCAGCCTACTGGGATATGTAGTTGTGCCTCCCGGTGCTCCCCTCAAAGGAGAGGGACCCTCTCAACATAAAGAAATGGGTTACCCTAGTTTGGTCAGAAGACAGGGTCAGGAGATGGTGGTGTGGGGTCGAGGTGGTGGTGTGGTGGGCATTGGTGCTCTAAAGGAGTAACTGGCAAGGGTGCCAGAAGAGGAGCATAAATAGATTAAAAAAAGAGTGGGTCACGTATGACCAGTCTGGGATGAGTCTGATGTCCTGTCCATCTATTTGTAGCGGGTGATATAGACTGGCCCATTGAAGATGTTGGCCCTCACCTCCAATCCAGTTGCTAGCAAAAGACAGTTCTGGGAACATCTCTATTGAGCTGTTGCGTATGGAAGTTCCCTCAGTAAGCTTTTTCAAATCCAAGGGTCTAGTTCCAGTCCTTCAGATGTAAATTCATGATCCATGTCCTCAAAAGGACAACAATCCTCCTTGTCAATGCCTTGAAGGCTGAAAACCTGCACATTCATTGCCTGGCCCCATTCTCAAGTGTTTCTAGCTGGGACCAGAAATTTGAATTCTCCCTAGTTAGTTATGGCATTGTTGCTTGGGGTCCTCAGTAATCTGTCATCTGCATCTTAGGCCATCTGCACAACCCCTCCAGTTTTGGTATCCGGAGAGTCCATCCATCCACGTATCTTCTTGATGTATTTGTCCTGTCATGGACGGCTCTTAAGATGTTCTCCCAGGGTAGCTGTTCCCCTGTGCCAGTAGCCACACTGGTTCCCACATGCTCTGTAGGCTGTTGGTGGGCCTGTGGCAAGATCTACTGCTGTTTTTGGCTTTGCCTCCAGCCTTTCCTTTTGGGTGACCCACGTCAAGTGTGGTACCAATCTGCTCCTCTCCCAGTAAGCCGTCAGGTTCTATTGAAAGTTCTGAATGAAAGTGATGGAAAATAACATTTTTTTTAATAATTTGTGCTGCACACAGAGCTGCTGTAGAAAGCATCGGTCAGGTAGCTGGCTTTTAGCACCCCCTCCTTGCCTGTCTAATGTGCAGTCCCTATGTACCACCCTGCCCCATTGTTCCCAGCCACATGTTTCCCATATGCTATCCCAGCCCCTCTTAAACCCTTCTACTGTTTCAGCACATATGGCTTTTCCTGGAAGTCTGCTCCATTCTGCCACTGCCCTCTAGATTAATAAAGTAATTTCTGACATCTTTTGACCCTTCCCCAACACTTTCTTGGAGTTACATCCCGTGGAAATATTATCACTTATTGTGAACAAGTCACTAGTGTCTATTGATTCTGTGGAGGAACTTAACTGTCATAACTATGTCCCTCGCTTCTTCCCATCCTCAAGACTATACATGTTCAGATTCTCCCAGTGTTACAAGTTCCTCCCTGTTGTCCCTGGAATACCTTGGTAGCCCTTCTTTCCACTGCCTTCAGTCTGTTCCTATTTCTCTTTAGATGTGGATTCCAAAACTGTACACAGTACTCCAAATGAGACTGGACCAGGGGCCATTATCACCTCTCCTTCTGCTGTTGATACCGCTACCTGTGAATCACACCATCCAGTTTCACATTGTTTTATTGCACTGTACTGATGCCTTCAAAGTATCCAGGATCCTTACCCCAAGATCCTTTTCCGCCACAGTGCTGTCTACACCCCCATTGTGTATTCATATTTCAAGTTTTTGGCCCCATGTCATAACTTTGCACTACTTTGTGTTAAATCTCAGCTGCTATACTTTAAACCCTCTCCTGTGTCTCCAGATCCCACTTCATGGCCTTCCTTACAGAAATACAGGTGTGCAGTAGAGCGTGCTGCATGCATGCACACTTTATTTCTGAAAGGGTTACCACTTCCTTGAGTCCACGCTACTGCAGATCTTGGTGTCATCTGCAAAGTGGGATCTTCCATTGGACTCTCTCCTTGTGTCACAAATAAACATATTGAAGAGAACCAGTTCCATTACTGATCCCTGGGCACCCCGCTTGTGACTTCCACAATTTCCTGATGCCTCTTCATTTAACACCACCCTCAGAATCTTGGCGCCTGTTATTGATTTTTTTTACCCACATAGTTATCCTTTCCCAGTCCCACAAATACCCCAGTTTCTTCCCATTCTTCCATAAAGTACAGAGTTTAAGGCTTTACTAAAATCCAGGTATTGTATGTCTTGCAGCCTGGCCACACCCACTGTTCCTCTCATCCAATAAAAAGTTGATTAGGGTACTCTGGAATAACCTACCACTGGTAAAGCATTGTTGTTAGGGTCTGCAGCCCATTCACATCCAGGAATCCCATTGTTCTCTCCTTTAGTAAGTATTTTAAGATATTTCCCACCATAGATGTCAGACTGACCAGTCTGTAGTTTCCTGGCTCCTCGAACTCCTACTTTTAGGCAGAGTGACCACATTATCCATCCTCCAGTCATCCAGCACTTTTCCCATCTCTAGTGAGTCAATGCAGAGTGATCTGCTAATGGATTTGTTCCATTTCCTTAATATCCTTGGGTGCAACCCATCAGCATTCATTGATCTGTAGAAGGTAAAGTCCCACATTGCACCCTGAAAGAAGACATTTATAGCACTTTCTGATGAACAATTAACAATGAACTCCACAAATACTGATTTCCACATATTCGAAGCCTACATCTCCAAGATTTCGATTGCTGACCTCATCTTAGTTAGTTAGTTAGTTTATTGATTGACCAGAATTAAGGTCATTACACATACAAAAGCAATAAATACAACCATAAACAACAAGACCACACAGAAAAAAAAAAAGTAAATCATTAAAACCATTAAAACGTTTCAATATTGCACATTGCTCAAGTATATAAATATCCTTCTTTCCTGTTGAAGTATATTATATTTCTATATGTAACTTTTTCTTTTCAATAGTTTCACAGTATGATACTGACTTATGTAATACATATCAATCAATCAATCACTTTATTTAACCAGGCATAAACATCATTAAGCAAGCTCATTTTCAAGATGGTCCTGGGCAATAGTTCATTGCAGTTCAGTACAAGCAAAATACAGATAGGTTAAGGTAGTAACAAAATTTAGGAAGCATTGTACAATAGTGCACTGCAGTTCAGAACAAACATAACACAAACAGGGTAGTAACAAAAATGTAAAACATATACAGTTGAACCACAGAAAGCCAGTATCTGAGGCCTGTCATAATGGTGAACACATATATTTCTTTTGACATTAGTAAACTGTTTGTTTGATACTGTGGTTCTGTATTCATCTTTGCCAACAAATCTCCTAAAAATATTTTCTTTCCTTATTTCAGAGTGGGCACAAGATCAGCAGGTGTGTTATGTTATCTTCATCTAACTACATTTACAAAATGTTGTTTCTCTTTTTCACAGAATCATATTAGTCTTTGACTGGTGTAATATTCAAGTCTGAATTTGGTCATTATCTTTCTGTTTATTGGTTTTTGATTAAATTCAGATATTTTCAAAATCCATAGATCTTTTGTTATTTGCGATTCATCTGCTGATCTTGTATTTTCTACCTAACCCACATTTTTGAGAGTATATATGTTTAAGTTTTTCTTTTATCATACCTTCTGTTAGATGAAAAGGTTTAAAATATAGCTCTGTTAAAAATATTTAAAAGCCCATAGGGTTTGATGATCCGTTCAATACTGTTTATGTGGGGAAGAATATCTGGCGACTCATGTAATCTAGTGTTTCTTCCAAACATAAACATGGAAGTCTGGATTCTTTCATGGTATATATGTTTACGAGTATTTCACCAGACATTCTTCAATGCTGCATTGTACTTGTAATTGTCCGAATTAAAGTCTAACTGGAGGAGAAGGTGTCTCCAATCGGATGACCCAGTAATTTTTATAATATTGATTCACGGTAGATTCCAGTTTACTGTTATCTTCCATTCTCCATATTTCCCCATATAATACCTGACTTTTAATTTTGGCATTTACTACATTTAGGCATCCATTAATTGAGTTTCCACCATGTTTGTATGCAAAATTATTTATGGCTGATAAGAATCTTTTGTTTTCTGCTTTATTATTTTTATGTTTGCTTGAGCGCAGTGCACAAGAAACGTTTGAGGAGAGTAGAGTATTGCAGAAGTGTGGCAGTGTTGGCCAATCCTTGCGAACACTTTCAGGGCGCCCCTCAGCCACCAATCAACAGAGAAGCTGCCGATGATGGCAGTTTCAGAGTGAGCACTGGATTTGAAAGAAATCTGCCACTCCAATCATGGACAGTGTCATTATTGCAGCAGCAGATCTCTCCTCCCTGGCAACCAGGACATTCCAGCCATGAGCATTACAGTGCACAGTAATGCCAATGGCTGGACTTAAGAGCAACTCATTTGCTCAGTGTGCCTTTCCCAGTGAAAAATGAGCTGTGTGGCTTTGCATAATTGGAGGCTCCTGCCACCCACCACACACCCCCAAAGCTGACATTGGGGTGCCTAATCCCCATGTCGGCATGCCCTCCACTATTGTAGCACACTGGGAGCCCACCTATGTGCCAAAGTAAACATTATGTTTTCCTGACACTGGATGTCCACTCCTGGTGTCAGATGCACCCTACCATGCCCCCTTTATTCAGCCAACCTCGGGGTGCCCAATCCCTGGGTCGGCATTGATAACCCCTCCACTAGTCAAGCACATTGGGAGCCCACCCTAGTGTGCAAAATCTATTTTTCATAAAATTACTGCTGTAAAAGAAGAAAAATATCCCCAATGTATTTTTTTAACCTGTAAAAGAAAACGGTCCCTCATTGTCCCGATGGCCCCTCCCTATCCCGACCTTCCTGGGCGCACCCTACCTCCCCGCACCCTTCTCATCTCATACTTACCTCCAGAGGTTTGGCACTGCAATCATCTGTGGACCAGGAACACATCTGCACTCTTCAAAAGCCGACGCAAACTGAAGAAAAACAGTAAGCCATATAATGACAATCAATGGGGAGGGGTTTGATTTAGGTTGATATCTCAGCCATTATTTGGAGTTTGACCCAAATTTTCAACATGGGGTTCTTGGGACCCCACCTCATGATTTACACACTGTCATTTGTTTCTCTGTCTCAAAGGTGATTTTGCGGTCGCCAAAGTGGAATCATCTTTTGGGACCGAGTAAAGTGACAGTGCTATTGTTCATGAGATGGGGTCCCAAAAGCCTATGTTGCAAGTTTGGTGAAAAATCCACAAAATGACTGTGTTATGAATGTGCATTGTGCAGTTTGTACGCATGCTCATAACTTTGCCAATTTTTCATATTTTCACTCCAAATTTCCAACATTACCATTTTTCACACCTCCTTATGACCAATACAGCTGTCATTTTTTGCATCCTGCCTGAAACATGTTTTGCACCTGTGGCACAGAATGGTGCAGTTGCTGTGAGAAATCAACTTTTGGGATAGATTTATGAAATCACAGTGCCACTGTTCAAGAGAGGAGGTCCCAAAAAGCCATGTTGAAACTTTGGAGTGAAAATACCAACAAACAGCCCAGGGCATTGGGGTTTCCAACACGTAATGCCCCACCCTGTTACAGACTGACAGGCATTGGGGGTGTGGCTTGGTGTCATCAGCCATAATGCTTATGGCATCCACCCCACCCCACCCTGCAGCCACTGACAAGCATCAAGGTGTGCCTTGGGGTCTTCGGTCCTAATGTTCACCCCATTCTCTATACTGCACCCATCTCAGCTTATTTCCTTATGGAATGGGGTGAGCGACAATAAAGACCCTAAGGCAGACCATGACACCTGTCAATGTCAGCAGGGTGGGGTGGGTGAGGTGGAATGGTGAGCATTATGGCCGACTGACCCAAAGGCACACCCCAATGCCTGTCAGTCTCTCAGGGTGGGGGTTAGCGTTAGTTCAATACTTCACTGCCATTCCTGTTATGCATCTCTAACTCATGCAGTACCAATGCTAATACCAGCAAGCAAACATTTGGCATTGACAAATGCTTGTTTTATGTTGATTCCAGTTTAAGTTTTGTGTATAGGTTAGTCCCAGATAACAGAATTCGCTACATTCTCTATAGTCTTATTATCACATTTCAGCTTGTATTTTGTTAGATTCATCCCATTTTAGAACTAAACACCATGAATTTAGTTTTATCATAACCGATCTCAAGATCCAGTATTTCACATTTCCTCTAAATTTCTCCATGCTTCTACGTAGCCCTAAAGGCTTGTGGATATCAATACTATATCATCCACATATGTGAGGTATGGACAGCACCTATAGTGGTTTTATGTGTTAAGGGCAAGTTGTTTTAGTTGTGGACCAATAAGAACAACTAAACCACAGCCCCAAGTCACAACTGAGTGAAACTGATTGATCACCGCAAACAGCAGCAAGTCGATACATTCAAACACCAGAACAAATAAAACATTTTTTATGTGAGGAGCTATGCTCCCGACAACCTCAACTTACAGATTCTCAACTCCGGGAGGGGGACTTAAAAAAGAAAAGAAAAACAAAGAAAATTCCAGACCAAACAAAATCCTATACCCCAACACCCGAACCCAAGCCCTTCAGCTGCATAGGCAGTGGCTCTAGCCACTATGCCAAATGACCAGCTTGGCCACACTACTCCTCTTATCATCGTCAAGTGAGTGCAGCTCACTGTTGCACTCGCTCTCACTTATTCCTTGCTATACTGCACTATTAACACTTCCCATGAGTGGTTTTATTGAGTCACTCTTATTAAGTAACTCAATAAAACTCATCCATATCAATGGTACCCTGAGCCCACCCTGGGCATATGCAAATTAGCATGGTATAGTTTCATTAATATTTTAATTAAGAATAAATCAAACAAAATTGGAGACAGGACACAGCCCTGTCTTATTCTACATTTGTACAGAACGCCTCCATTATACCCCCTTCATTATTATATCTTATCCTGGTTGAATTATCTGTGTGTAATAAATATTATGTTTAATAAAGTTATGTCCATTCCATAATGTCACAATGTTTCCTACAGTTTAGCTATATTTACTCTGTTGGAAGCAGATTTCAAATCAATAAATACACAAAACAGGTTTTGTTTTTTGACTTTGGAATATTTATGTATAATATGGCATAACGTGTAACACTGGTCTATTGTGGAGTGTCCAGGAATGAATCCAGCCTGTGCCTAATCTATTATATCATTCTCACAGGCTCATGTTAATATTCTCTCATTCAAGATTTTAGTAAATAATTAACTGGATAACGTGCCAGACTGGCTCCAGAATGGAAGCTAATTTTTTGAGTCCTTTCTGGTGGCGGATTGGAACAACTGGCCATGGACAATACAAGGGAAACCATATTTTAGATCTGGTATTGACTAATACAGCAGATAACATTCAAAAGTGTACAGCTGAAGTTCCTTGGGTACCAGCGATCACTCTTTGATTAGATTTGTGTACTGTGCAGCAGTAGAAACAGAGGTTGGTAGTACAACAGTGCATGATTATAACAAAACTGACTTCCTAGCTTTTAGAGAAGAGCTGAGTAAATGGAACTGGGCACATGAACTCCAGAATATTACAGTACATGAAATGAGGACGGACTCAGTAATAAATTGAATGAGTTAATCCAGAAATATGTGCCTGTGGGTACAAAATACCAGAATCCCAAAAAGGCTATGCCACCATGGCTATCGCCCCTCAGTCAAGAGAGCTATTAAGAAAAGGAATAGGCATTCATGAGGGCAAAAAAAAAAGTGGCGATGCTAGGTCCTGGGCATTATATAAAGCATGTTTGAAAAAGACCAAATTAACCATCTCCAAGGCAAAAAGGCATTTGAATATAAACTGCACAAAAGTACAGGATAAATGTAAATCCTTTATGCCTATATAAACAAAAAAAGGGGCAAGTGTAGAACAATAGGACCACTGAAGGATACTAGTGATAGCCTTATAACAGATAACAAGGCCATGGCTGATAGGCTGAATACTTATTTTACCTCGGTCTTTAATGTTGGCCACAAAATTGGGATCCTGACATTGGGTTATGTGACACAACCTGCCCTAAAATTGAGGTAGAGGATGTTGGAAGAGGCTAAGAAATCTGAACCCCATATAAGGCACAAGGTCCAGACGGTATGCATCCTAGAATGCTTAAAGAATTGGCAGAATGTTTGGCAGGGCAGTTACTTTATTATTCCAGTAATCCTTAGAGACAGGTCAGGTTATTGAGGCCTGGAAACAAGCTGTAAGTGATCCCCATCTATAAAAAGGTTCTAGACAGGAGGTGACAAACTATAGACCAATTAGCCTAACATCGGTTCTTGGGAAGATATTTGAAGGCATAATTAAGGATCAAATTATGACTAGTGTTGAGAAAAGGGTTCTGGATGCTACACAACATGGTTTCACAAAGGCGTTCATGCCAGACAAATTTATTGGAATGTTATGGGAAGGTCAGCAAACCTTGGATGAGGGCAAATCGATAGACGCCATTTTTGGTCTTTGCCAAGGCTTTTGATAAGGTCCACATGATCAGCTGATACTAACCTTTAGTAAAATAGGCATACAGGCACACCTAGTGTTCTGGATCAAGGCATGGTTGTCTGGCAGGAGGCAAAGTGAGTGTGCTGGGTGAACTGTCAGATTGGACGGGGCTACTAGTGGGGTCCCTCAGGGATCCGTGTTGGGAGCCATGTCTGTATAATTTTGTATTTCAACCATGAAGCCTAATGCAAATATTTGGCTGTCAAAATTTGCAGGCGATGCACACATGGGTTTTCCAGAAAATAGCCAAGCCAAGGGTACAAAAATCCAGGAAGCCCTAGATGAAGTGGAGGTTTGGGCGCAGGATAATGGGGCTATATATAATGTTGCCAAGTGTACAGTGATGCACATGGCAGGAATAATCCGGGGTGCTGTATAAACTAGCAGGGCAAGAATTAAGAGTGGTCCAGGATGAGCAAGATTTAGGAATCAAGGTAAATAATAATCTTGAATTCAACTTACAATGTAAACAGGTGGTTAGAAAAGCAGGCGGTATACTTAGTTGTGTACATAGAACCACGTTAAGAGCAGGGACAAAGAAATTGCTTCCACTGTATACCTCCCTGGTGAGGCCACATACAGAGTACTGCATGCAGTTCTGGGCACCAGGACAAAGGGGAGCTATAAACATGATTGAGAGGATTCAGAGAAGAGCTATGAGAAAAATTAGGAAGTCCAGGGCCTTGATTATGAAACAAGGTTAAAAAGATTAGATCTCTTCTCGTTAGAATATACGTGAGTTCATTGGGGACATGTGTATGGTTTATCGGGCTATGTCGGATCATCAACTGTGGGAGTTGTTGGGCTTTGAGCTGCAGGAACAGAATTATAATACACAAGCCCATCCCCTACAGTTAAAATGTGAGATTCAATAGGTAGGCAAGAAAACATTGGTTTTCAGCAAGAGTTATTAAAACATGGAATGAGTTGCCTATAAAAGTAGTTGGTTCTCAAACAATGACAGCATTTAAACATTCCCTAGATCTACATCTAAGGAGTAAAATATATCGGGTATTAGTAAGAGTCGTGGTGAGCAAATGGACTTATGGTCTTTGTAAAGCTCAGTTTACCTATGAAACCTATGAAAATATTTTAATGTGTTATCTAGGAGGCTTATAGGTTTATAACAACTAGAGTTTGTTTTTCTCCCTTTTAAATAGGGGCACTATTATATTTTCCCTCCAGGAATTGGTGATTTTCCTGGTATTTGTTACGTGATTAAAAATTCTATGTAAACAGGGGTCCAAAGTTTTATGTCTAGTATATATACATCCACAGGGATGCCATCTGGTCCTGGTGCCTTGTTTTTATGTGCCCTGTATATTGCTTTCCTTATTTCGTCTTTTAGTTATTTCCTTCTCCAACAGTACCCATATTCCAATACTACCTTATCCTCCCTCAATTTTCTTTATAGAATATATTGCAGAAATAGTTTACCCAGATATGGGGCTCAACATATACCTCTAATATTGCGTTATAGTTATCTATAGCCTTTGCTACTATTTTCCAGAATTTCTTCTTATTTTTCTCTCGAACCACTCTTTCAAATTCTTTCCATACCTGTATTGTGGGTTTCCCTTTTTTTTCATTCAAAACTCTTATATTCTTTCCTGGCAGTATTTAAAATGTTTTTGTTTTCCTGTGAGGGTTTATGTCTTACCTATCGTGTGTGTCTGTTGACCTCTCTTTCAACCCATATCTTATAGTGTCAGTGGCTCAGCAGGTTGCATTCTTGTGTGTGGGATAGGAATAGCAGAAGGTTGTGGGTTCTACTCCCATGCCAGAAACTTGGTCTGATGCCCAATACTGACATAGCAATGTACTCAGAACTGGGGGAGTGTTGCACTGTTGAGGTGCCATCTTGTGTATAAGACATTCATTCATTTGTTTCTGGTAACCGGGTAAGTGCACTAGACATAGGAAATGCCTATTTTCAGGCACGACCCTGGAGAGTACAAGGCAATACTACAATCATAATGAGGAGTAAGAGAAAACATTTGTACAATGAACATAATCAATGAACATTATTAAGTGGCAAGGAGATACAAAACATCACAGTAAGCATAGGCTTGTCAGTAGGCAGTAAGCGTGAAGTGGGGTAAAGCTAAAGGCTTGGAGTAGGACCAGCATAGCGAGAGGTCCCATGGAAAGTTCAAGGGGACCGAAACATGTGCGGGGTAAGTTGGAGGTGACTATGTAGCTGGCGCTTGAAACTAGAGTGAGTAGGGAGAGATGGATACAGGCTGGTAATGAGTTCCAGCACAGAGGTGCAAGGTGAGAAAAGGCCTGTGTTCCCATTGCTGTTTTATATCTAGGAACTTGAGAAAGGGCTGATCACCAGAGAGGAGGGTATAGTGGGGGTTAGGTGGAACCAGCATCTGAGCTAGAGCAGAGGGTGTGCCAAAGCATGAAATATTGTCAATAAGGGTACCAAGTGAGTAAAGATGGTTTGCAGCTGGAGAGAGCCAGTGAAGGTTCCTGTAAAGGTGGCAGTGATGGGTATGATGGTGAGAGGCCAGTGCAAAATGGCAGATACTATTATATTAAACCGAGGTCCCTTCTGTCCATCTCTGGTAGCAGTCAAGGTGGACATCAAAGATCCCATGGGCCTTACCATACAGTAGGGATTTTCCCAGTGTCGACACCTGATTATCATTCCCTCTGTTGATAAAACAGGCCCATGTAACAACCCCACCATGAATCTGGAAATTAGGTGTCAGAGCTCAGTGTCCCCTTCCTGGTTAAAATGACAAATAAAATCAAAAAATAAATCTTGCATTTTCTTCATATTTTGAGAACCAGCTTCTACATTTGGATGCTGGGAAGTTAAGAGATATGGAACCCTACTTGTTTTAGAATCAAGACAGCAGGGTGGCAGTACAATTGGGCATAGCCCACCTTGCACTGGAGTGCAGCCACTTATCTTTCTTAAACCATAGGGATGAGATTATACCATTACTGCCTAGCATTCAGTGTCTGCCTGCTGCGTATTCCAAGATTCGCACCAAACCTCACTGATTATATATAGAATAGTGCATGGGGAATTGTGGTTAATTGAGGTGTGCATAAAATCCTCCCTAACCACACTTTGCCATGTTTTATATTTATATTTACTGGTTCTTTGGATTTTACTCAGTGTCATATAACCCACCTCCCACCTCAGTTCCACCCACGGCTCCCATAAATGAGAACTAGTAGAAGGCAATCAGCAGTAAGGAACAACATTTTTTAAGTTTAGTTGGCAATTCTGTAGTAAAACTATGTTCTGCTTTTCTTTGTTTTAGTCGAAGAAAACACAGTCCATCACACTGGCGTTGTTCTGTGACAGTGTGAGTGACCTACCAGCGAGGGAAAGACACTGGTAAAGCTGTTTTGTATGGTGGTATGAATCGGGAAAGAACTTGCCATGTTTACTGTTTTCAGAGAGGTTTTTTTTAGTTATCTTTCTCTCATCACTGCTGTCTGGGGCCCCTTCAGTCGACCTGCCTGTTCCCTCCTACCTGAAATCCTTCCATCTACACCTTGGTCTTGACTCACCCATGGCACACCTGTGAGCAATCCCCCAGAATCCACCCCTAGAGTGGGGCTGCCTTCTGCCCCTCGGTGCTTTCTTCTGGTGCTCCATGAGTGGAGGTGATGTCGAGATGAGTCCCAGTGGGTAGGATCCAGTGTTGGAGGTGGGGGCAAGCAACATCCCCAGCCAATGGGTGTTTTCCGTGCTCGTGAGAGTTCCCCTTAGGAGCCCGGATGTGCAATGACAACCAGTGCGACTGAGCATGCTCCGGCACCCTTCCGTGGACATCTGCTGAGACTACTCCCTGCACCAGCATGATCCCCAGGCTGTTGTGCTCCCAGCCTCTGCTAGGAGATGCTCACAGTGGGGAGTCATCCACCCATCCTCCCAGGAGGAGAGAGTCCTCGGATGCTCAGTCCTCTCCTCCCCACCCGACCCTCGATGGTCTGAGCTCGCTCCTGAACCCGGGTTGCCCGGCGTGGCATGAGGTGTGGCATCTAGCACCTCAACCATCAGTGCCACTGGGCCATCAGAGAGAGTTTTATTAGAAAACTGTGCCTAGGTTGGTTTAAGTGCCGAGAGCATGTCATTAGCACTGGCAGTTTGTCTGAGGGAGTGTGACGAATGGCCAGCGCAAGGACAGACTCTGGCACTATTTTAGAAAGGTGGTTTATGGAACTCGAGTTTGTAGGGTTCTGCCAGCGTGGTTAACTGACCCTAACCAGTAGTTTTTAACTTTTGGTCATTAGTGGATTTTGAGATCACTCACGGTAAGTGTTTTGCTTCTGATAATAAATAAATATCAAGAGGAGCGTGGAGACTGGAACTGTAGACATCCAAAGCACTTTACTGACTGTTGCATTTATGACAATGAGACATTGGTAAAAAGATGAAAGCTGGACAAAACAATAAAAGTTCTTCAGATGATTCTGAAACAGCACTAGTAAAATAATTCGTCGTCACGAAGGACTATCCTCTAACAACTGTTTTACATAAATTTATTTACCCACGCTAGTCTAAATGTGATACAGTTTCACTTTTCAGTGGGGCCCTGTTCTGCCCATTTTTATGGGCCTTACGGCTGCATAGTGAGAGATGTGCTGGCATATAGTGAAAGGAGGAGGAGGAGGAGAGAAATAGGGGATATGGTATGTGTGAGTGTCATATGGTTTTATCTTCATGAAAGGTCTGTGACTTCCTGACCCCTCAGGAGTGAGGGATCAGAGGTTGCAGACCTTGAATGAAAGTAAAACTCATAACTCTACTCATATTCGGACTCACACTATAGTGTGAGGCCAAGAGTACCCAGATCAACAAGGTATTTACAAGATTTTGTTTTAAAATTTGTTTATGTTGAGCCGGCCTGGTAGAGCTGAGGGTTGAGGTGCTGGATGCTACACCTTGCGCCGCGCTGGTGACCCGAGGTTGGATGCGAGCCGGGGCATCAAAGTCGGCAGGGGAAGGGATTGGATTGAGCATCCGGAGGCACTCCTCCCATCCCGGGGAGGATTCAGGGAACCACCGGCTCTGTAGCAGCCCCTGGTGAAGACCAGGGCACTACTAAAGTGGTGCAGTAAGAAGTGGAGTGTGGCAGGCGTTGGTGCGCTGCGATGTCATTGCCTTTCGCACTCCAGGGGACCAAAATAGGAGGAAAATGACAGCACAAAGCCCACGGCAGCTTGATAGCCGCAGCCTCACTGGCTGGCGAATGCCTGGACAGTGGCATGTGCGGTAGTGGATCCTGGCCGGACGCAGGGGCATCGATGGTACAGATGAGTATACCAGCTGAGTACGCACAACTCTGGGGTCGGCGGCGAGGAGAAGCGGTGGCTGGAGGTAGGCAGGACTGTGGCTGCAGGAGGATAAAAATAGAGGAGATAAAAAAAATTGTTTATGTTGTTACAACAGTCTCCTTTAGTTCCTTTTCCTTGCTCAGCTCGTCCATGATTATGACAAACTGGAGTGTGGCGATAGTTGGTGTGATGAACCTGATTCATACGATAGCAATGCTATATAATAAGTTAGGTTCATCATCAGCTGGGATACCGTTTTATCTTGGTACTCTTGGCCTCCACGTTCATTGTATAAAGGGGGGTCTGAGGCGTAACTGAATACTGAGCATAGCAGTTTGTGTGTGCTCTAGTCTGCAAGCTGCCCAGTGCTTGAGCTGAAGTACATCAGCGAGAATCAGTGTGCCTGTTCCCCACCCCTCTGCAGCTCTCCGATCAGGTGCTTTCTCTGTCTCTCTCTCTCTCTCTCTCACTCACCTCCTCTCTATCTATCTATTCCTGCCCCTGCCCCACCCCTCTGCAGGTCTCCTGATCAGGTGTATCCTCTGTCTTTCTCACTATCATTCTGTTAGCCACCCTGTGCATTTCATTTTTCTCCACCTGCAGCAGTATTGGCAGTGTTCTTTGAGAGGCTCTGCTGGTTTTTGACAGGGAAGCACATCAGCATGAATCAGTGTGTCTGTTCCCACACCCTCCACAGCTCTCCAGTCAGGTGTTTCCTCTGTGTGTGTGTCTCTCTCTCTTGCTCTGTTTCCACCCCTTCCTGCCACCTTTGCAGCTGTCCGAACAGGTACTTCCTTTGTCTGTCTTGCTTTCAGGCTGTTCCTCACCCGGCACCTCTTTTCTTCTCCACTTACAAATCCCTGGTGTATAGCAGCCCCCTCCCTCAACTCGGTGCCAACCGTGAATTCCATACCACGTGCTTCCTTAGGACAACATCACTTTTAACCTACCCACCTACCTACCTACCTGCTCTCATTTCCCTCTGTGTCTCCAGCACCCCTCCTGAGACCACCCCAGCCTAACCATCAGAGACACTGGGGTACCCATCCCCAGTGTCCCAAATATCAAGCAAACACTAGGTGCTCAATCATTTGAGGCTCAGGTGTCAGCGGTCGTCCGAGTGGTTTCAACCATCTTAAAATATTAGCTGGATTCATTCCATTATCCTCCCTGAAGACCTGTCATCGTTGGTGCATGCCTTTGTGATGTCTTATCTCAATTACTGCAATGCCCTCTACCATGGGCTCAGTGGAGGTATGTCGACACCTGCAGCTAGTGCAGATCGTGGCTGCAAGACTGACAGGCCTTTCTAGGCGGTCACGATATGCCTGCACTGTGGGAACTGCACTGGTTGCTGATTAAGTGACATATCTCCTATAAGATTAGTTTATTAATCTATAATGCCCTGCATGGGCTGGGTCCAAGCTACCTATATGAACTTCTACATCTGTACCTTCCCCTTCTCCCTCCATTCTTCCAATGAGGGTCTCCTGGTTGTCCTCAGGACCAGATTTAAAACATCAGGACACAGAGCCTTCAAGGTGGCAGGCCCAGTACTGTGGAACTCTCTACCAAGGGTTCTGTGGTAGGCTACCAGTAGAAGCCTTTAAAAAGGCCTTAAAACATATCTATTTGCTCAGGTGTTTATTATTTAAGTGGGTTGTTAGTCGGTATTTTAAATATGTTTTATGGTTGTAACAGCTTTTATTGTTTATTATGTCATTATTGTTAACTATTATGGGTTGGATGTGTGTTTTATTCAGTGTAATGGTGCCCTGGGTCTCTGGGAGGCGAAGGGCGCCACTAACAAATAAAATCTACTACTACTGCAATAAAAAAACGTTCCTCAGCTTCTTTTATTTTTTAAACCTGAAATAAGAAAACTTTCCCTCATTGTCTTGCGCGCTGTCCTGACCCCACCTTAACCCTCCTACCGGCACCCTCCACCCCTCACCCCCACCCTATTACTTACCGCGAGGTCAGCATATACTCCTCTCTGGACCAGAACTATGTCTTCACTCTTAAAAGCTGGACCAGGAACTGAGGAAATGAAGTAAGTGCTGTTAGTATATTTTGATGCATTTTGAATTTTTTTTCATAATTTGGTCATTTTTTAATATTTTTACCCTAAATTTCAACATGGCCTTTTTGAGGTAGGGTCATAAGAAAGCTGTGTTGAAAATTCGGGGTCAAAATGTGACCCCAGAAATTTATGAGGTGACATTATTTGCCAGGATGGCTGTTACTGTGGGACTACGTTGCCTTCCTGTGCCAGTGATCTGAGTTTGGGTGCAAGCTCACTGAACTGGCTGAATGGGTCAAGGCAGGGGAGGGCACAGGCTCCAGCCTGGGGAGGACAGAGCAGTGTTCTAGTGCACAGATGACAGTTTGTAGTGGGCTGGAGAGCCTTCCCTCATGAGCAGTTGACGTGCTTGTTGAGGCCTGATTGGCCCATGCACTGCATCAGATATCTTTTATTAGGTAAGCGTCATTTTGGCTCTGACCAGAGCATGTTTATAGCTGTGATGACTGAGTTACTGAGGGGTTAAAACAGCAGTATTTTTCAGTTGGCAACAAATGTTATCATATAGTTTTGTTTAGTAATATTGTATTTCATATAAAAATAATGTGCCCTTTTTCATTTCTGAACTGAGATATGTGGTGTTGAAGTTATTGAAAATGGTTTTCTATCCTGGCATACCAAGTATGGTAAAACAACTATCTTGATGTGATGCTGTGCTTTTCACCATCAGAAACATGTGATAACACCATCCTAATACTAGCATATCCACAGAATAAATCTTGTTTGAGCAGTCAAAATTAGCCTTATGGAAGAAATGTTTTAACTAATTGCTTGTGGTGGCCATATTGCTTGACTTATTAATTACAAAGCTAACAATAAGAGCTGCTTTAAAATATCTAAGGACTTTAATAAATAAATGTATAATAAAGCTAATTACAATTTGTGATTTGTGCTTCAAATGCTTAGCAGTGACTAACAAAGCACCAATAACCAACTAACATCTTAGAGATATCACTAGAATGAACGTAGTTAGAAATTCTGGTGATTGTCACTGGAGATTCTGGGTAATCATTTTTCCATCTGGCTGTTTTCTACCCTACTCCTGAATGAATGGGGTCACCCGTCACTGGTGGGTCTGAACTGTTTAGAAAGGAGAACACAAAGAGAACTCTTCACACAGGTTGTGAAATAACACAAGGTATCTAGTGTTTACTGAGATAATGATTCAGACCATCTCATAAATAAGCTACATGCAGCTGAGCGTTGAGTTGGATGGTTATTTGATGTCATCGATTGGTGCACGGGATGAGTCTCATCCTCTTTCTTGTATGTTTGCCAGGCCTTATTTGAAAATGAGACATAAGCCAGCCGGTGGCGCTGAGGTTGAAGCGCTGGATGCCACACTTCGCTCCATGCAGCGACCAGGTTCGTGAATGAGCCTCGGTCATCAGGGGTTGGCAGAGGAGAAGGATTGAGCATCCGGAGGACTGCTCTCCTTCTCGGGTGGGGGGTGCGCTGCCGTCGGTGTGCTGATGGCCTCTGGTGGTAGCTAGAGGCAGCACAGCACACAGGCAGTCTACAGGGGACGTGCTGGGGCAGGCGCGGGAAGGAGTGCATGCGGTAGCATGTGCACCCCTGTCCATTAGCGTCATTGCCGCCTCGCCCGTCAAGGGGTAGAACAAAGAAAAAGGGGCACCAGTCACGGTGGCATGATGGCCGTTTCCAGTAGAGGACTACGCCGTCACCGAGGGCATGCAGCGATACTGGATCCTGATCTGGTGGCTGAGTGTGAGGGGTCTCTCCACCACCCGCCGCGGGGGCAAGCCACGGGGTAGAATGCCGAGGCCCGATGTGGGTGGGAGATCCTTGGGACGGCATCCGAGCCTGAGAGGATGCCTGTACGTGGGGCAGGTAAGGCAGACTGGATGCCAGGGAAAAAGGATATACTAAAAAAAAAAAAAAAAAAAATGAGGCGTGTCCCAATGGTATCTCCAGGTAAATTGAAGGCTAAATAAAATCATTTTATGCTGCTAGAAGAAAAGCATTATAAAAATTTGCACAAGAAACCAAATTGCATATGGAAATGATTTTATCTGATCCTCCATTTTATTAAGACCAGGAGGAGGCTACCCAGCTCTGAAGAAGCATTACAGTGATGTGAATCGTGTGACATGTCACATGTAGTGGGATGTTGTCGGCATCCTTGTTGAAGGATCCATTTTGGGGCACTGTTTCAGGCACTTGCCAAAGTCTACTAAATGTGAGTAAATAAAGGTGTAGTAATACGTACCCATTTCTGAAATATATACAGGAGACAAAAGGTAATACTATTTTAGAACAGCTTGCAGGCACACCAAGGATGGGTGGAGTGGGACCAACATTAAAATGGCAATCAAGAATCGACCTGGTGGTGCTGAGGGTTGAGGTGCTGGAAGCCACACTCGTGCCACGCGGTGACCTGGGTTCGGGAATGGGCCTAGGTCATTGGGGGTCAGCTGGAGGCGGAAGCTGGATTGAGCAGCCGCGAGTAGCTCTCCTCTCCCAGAGGGACTTTGTCACCCGCCATATGACTGCCACCGGTGGAGGCCTGGGGCAGTGCAGAACTGAAGGCGGTATGGAGGGAGGGTGTTGCGGAACGCTGCATGCATGCTCCTCCATGTGTGTATGTGCAGCTGCAACCGGGAGGGTAGAAAATGGAAACATGGAGCTGGCAGGCTCCATGATGTCCCATTGTGCTCCCAGTGATGGGGTCTGGGCTGTGAATGGATGTGAGACCCCAAGGGGGGACAGAGCCTCACCTGCCAGCTCCTGGATAAACAGAATATGGAAAAAAAGAATGGCAAGTAAGGAGGATGTGCTACTAGTTGGTGACTTCCATCTGCCAGATATGGATTTGAGCCTTCCAACTGCAGCTCCAGCAAGGAGCAGGACCATCCATGACTCCATCGAGGGCTTTTCTCAGTCAGTTAGTCAAAGAATCCACTAGGGGCAGGGCAGTGCTGGGCCTGCTGCTTACAAACAGGGACAGCTGAGAGCTGTGAGCCCGAGCGAGGTAAATACATTTATTCAGCTCTATACTCAAACTTTAAAAAACTAAAATATCACCTATTTACATTGGATTTTAAAGGTTTTCATTGGAAATGTAAAGACATCTTTGGAAACATAAAATGGGTAATCTCTCAAAGAAAAGGTGGGATCAGGAGGAAAAACTGCGGGGACTTCTCAGCCCAGAAACACCGGAGAACTCTGCATGGGGCGACATCAGGAGACAGAGGAAACCATGGTCTCAATTGGATCTAAGCTTCAGCGTCTGATCTCAGTAGTGACTGATTTGAGCACTAAGATGGACTCTTTTGGTACTCATTACCCTGGTGGAAGCGGCAGTTGAACAGGCTAAAGTGGAGTCGGGGGACACTAGGAGGCAAGTGGAAACCTCTGCTGCAGCCACTGCAAACCTGATTAAGGAGAATCGCATTTTCGAGCTAAGCTTGAGTCTTTAGAAAACCAGACTCGTTAGGCCACGTGCGCATTTGTAGGGCTTCCTGAAGGAATCGAAGGGATCACCCTTAATGTTTTACAAGAGTGGCTACAGGAAAAGCTCTGCCGGAGGAGTCATTGACTCCATTTGTTTTGCATAAAGCTTACAGGATCACTCCACGAGGCTATCGGGAGCCGCTGATAAACCTTGTACTTTATTACTTGTTACAGATGGTGTGGGGACATGGGACAGAATTTTAGGCTGGCTGCAGAGGCGAGGATTGCTTACTCAGGACAAGAACAAAATATTTCTTTTCCCGACATTAGTTATGCGTCCGGAAGAAATTTATAGTGTCCGTCAGAAGTTGAGAGCAGCCTCGGTTCCTCATGCCATGATTTACCCAGCACGGTTATGGATTGTCTACAAGGATAAAGTATGGATCTTTACAGACCCATCGGAGGCAGGGAAGTGGGCCTCGCGTCTATCAGTTCACCATCGGCAAAGGGGCTCTGTGGATGGTCTCCTATCTGAGGAAGATGAAGGGGACCGACTCTAACTGTGAGACTTTTATGACTTCTTCTGATTCTAACTGGAACTTTCAGTTGTGGGTTTCTAGCGGGGCTTCTCGAAACCACTGAAAGCCTCTGTATTACATATTATACTTTCTTGTAATGTTCCAGGGTGATAACTTTGTTTTGGTTATTCTTACCTAGAGCTGTAATTTAAATTGAATACCAGAACATTTAGCTTGTTACCTGAAGTTTATGAAAATTATAATACTTGAATGTTATATAGTATGATGCCATAAGCCCACTGAGGTGTGCAAAGTTGTTCGTTGTGCTTTTTGGACTTTAGTAATCTCGAATATAAGTCATACTGCTCTTGGGCTTAATTTTACAGCAAAAACTTTAACTCTTTAGCAGTTTATTTGTAAATACCCCTATGTGGTATCAGAATGTCTTGATGCACCTTCCTTTGATTAACTGGTTAAAATCCACATGGTTGTATGCTGCTATGGTACTGTCAAGATATGGACTTTTGTACTATGTATTTTAGTATGCAAAATAAAAAAATAAAGTTTAAAAAAAAGCGGGACAGCACTGCAGACATCGTAGTGGCCAATCTCATAGGTACCAGGGATCACCATACAGTGTGTTTTAGCATAAAGAAGTGAGCAGAGGCAAGCCGAAGAGGATGAAGGTGGGTGAATTTTAAAGAAATGGAGAGTGACTCAGAAACTGCCTCTTCGGGAATAGCCAGGAAGGGGTGAGGCACAGTGGGAAAATAAGGAGGGCATAATTAAGGCAGCCAGGCTCTGCTTGAAGGAAGTGAGTAAAAACGGAAGGAAAAAGAGACTGTTATGGTTCTCTAGTGAAGTGCCAAATCAGGGGTGCAAGGAAACACAGAGGGGAGGAGGACAGGGAGATATACCAAAGAAACAGAGGGAAGCAGGAAAGGCAGTAAGGGGAATGAAGGCACAGACAGAATAAAGGACAGCCAAAGGGAAGCTAAAGGGTATAAGACCTTCTTCAGATACATAGTGAGAAGAGGAAAGCAAGGGGCGGATAGTGAGGATTAGGATGGAGCAAGGGAGACTGCACAGAAAAGACCAAGGAAAAGCTGCCGTCCTGAACAGGTACATCTGCTAAATCTTCACATGTGGGGGCATGGACAGCCAGGGTAGCAGAAACAAACAGGCAGAGATGGGCACAAGTCCATTTTAGAGGAAAGGTTACTGAAGGACTTGTGGCTTTACTAAAGGAACTTAGGGAGGTGCTGGCTACCCCACTGATGGCCTTATTCAACAACTGACTGGAAATAGGCATGGTTCCAGAAGACTGGAGAAGAACAGATGTAGTCCCTCTACACAGGAGCAGCCACAGGGAGGAGGCTAGTAGCTATAGGCTAGTTAGTCTCTCACTTCAGTAGTGGAGAAATTATTGAAACCCTGCTAAAGGAAAGGATAGCAGCATATCCTGAATCCAGCGGGCTGCAAGACCACAGGCTGCATGGAGTCACAGGATGAGGAAAGATCATGCCAGACAAATTTGATTGATTTCTTTGACTGGGAAGCCAGGAAACACATCAGTGGAGAACAGTGGACATGGCCTAGCTGGACTTTAGCAAGGTCTCTGATGGCACTTACTCAAATGATGGAGAGTGACCCAGTGATACTTCAGGGCATCAGTACTGGAACAGGTCCTCTTCTCGTGTCTTCATAGTGACGTTGCAGATTAACTGGAAGGGAAGATTGCCTTTCACAGGTGATACCAAAATCTGTAATAGGGTGGGTATTCAGAAGAGTGGAGAGAATGTGCAGAGACTTTGGGAACTTCAAGGAGTGATCACGAGCATGGCAGTTGGGGTTCAGTGCCAAAAGTAGCAAAATCATGCATCTAGGGCATAGGAACCCAGGAGCTGAGTATAGGATGGGGGTACTGACAGTCACTAAGCAGGAAAGGGACCTTGGGGTTATCATATCTGATGACCTCAAATTGACAGAAGCAGTCTAAAAAGCAGTGGGTAGGGCCAGTGGGATGCTGGGATGCACAAGGCGAGGTATCTCCAGCAGGAGGAGGAGGTGGTGTTGCCACCTGTATTGCTTGCTTGCTGGACCCCACCTGAAGTACTAGTATGACAGTTTTGGAGGTTGCACCTCAGTGAGGACATGACAGGGTGGAGGCAGTCTAGAAGTGGGCAATTAAAATGGTGCGGAGTTGCATCAAAGCCCTATGAAAGTCGGCCTGCGGCGTGTGGTAACACTACCTTTGCGATGCCAGTGGCTGGGAGAGAGGGATTGAGTGCCCGATGGGCTGCTCTCCCTCTCCGGGAAGAGGTGGGCTGCATGCCTCGTTGCTATACTGTCACCATCTGGGTGACCACAGGTGGTGATAGTGCGGTGGGGAAGCAGACAGTAGGGGAGGGACTGGCGTGGCTGGGGACCTGAGCAGAGGCACGTCTCAGCATGCCCCATCTCATTGGTCCTCCCTAGAGTGCAGATGCCAGAAGGGGCAGGACCTGAACAAGGAAAAACACCCACAGTTGCACTATAGATAGGCCTCAGTGTTGACGATCAAGGAGGAGCCGGAAAGCAGTTGAAGTGCACACTGTCACCGAGGTAAGGAGGGGAAGGGAGACTCCTCCACCCTAACTGGGGGTAAACCAGGGGCTTAAGTGAGCGAGGCGGGGCACTCATCTGGCTTGTGGCTCCAGCCCTCCCATCGCTAGAACCCTGAAGAAAGGGGCAGCTGTGGTGCAGGGGAGAATAAAGAATAAGAAAAAAAGCCCTATGAAGATAGACTGAGAAATCTCAACATGTACACCCTGGAAGAGAGAGAGAGGAGAGTGAAGGGACATAATTGAGACCTACAAGTACCTCACAGGTGTAACAGGGTGCAGGAGAGAGTCTCTTTCAAATAAGAAAGAGCACCAAGACCAGAGGCATTTGATGAGGGGTTTAAAACTGTGGAGAATTCAAGAATGCATGGGACAGACATAAGGCAATTTTGTGGGGGTAGGAAGAAAGGCTGTTGGTTAAATAGGATCTGCAGCTTATCCTCTGGGTAGGGAAATGGGCAGACTGGGTGGGCCAAGCAGTCCTTATCTGCTGTCAAAGTCTATGTTTCTATGTTTCTGTGATGAAGCTGGAGGAGTGATTTTAATAGGATGTGAGGAAGTACCGGTATGACTTCACTGAAAGGGTGGTAGACCCTGCAACAGGCTGCTAGCTGAAGTGTTGGGTGCAAAAACAGTGGGGGGCTTCTAGCATGCATGGGATACTCATAAGGAATATTAATGAATAGGCAGGAGGAGGGAGGTCACTGGAGACCAATTAAGGTCTGCAGAGACAGATTAGCAAGGAACATCTGGACAGACTTAGGTGGGCCATGCAGTCCTTTTCTGCTGATAAGTTCTATGGGAATTCTTTATAGTCATGTTTGGGAAGTTCAGGCACAGGCAGTCTTTTCATTAGTATGAACAACAGGAAATCGAAAACCCCAGAGCTGCAGTATAAGACCGGTGCGTTTTTCAACAGGCAGCCAAATAATCAACCTCAAAGGAATGTACTCTCGGACACAGTAAGGAGTTCTCAGACAAAGCTCAGTGAAAATGCAGCTTTATTTTCCAAGTACATGGATTGCTACTGGATACCACTATGCTCTGGCACTTCAAGACCACATCTCTTCACCCCTGATGAAGAGTGGTCTCAAAGCGGTAGCTGCATTTTCACTGAGCTTTGTCTGAGAACTCCTGACTGTGTGTCCAGAGTACATTCCTTTGAGGTTGGTTTTTCGTTAGTATGTCCTTATCAAGATGGCAGCTGCAATATAGGTTATGTTTCCTATACAGTTAGTTTGATCATACTGGTTATAGGTGGGGGTGTAAAATAATTTTATGAAGATGAATATCGGTTATGTTTATTATGTACTGTGTATCCCATGTATGTTGTGTTACTGCTTGACTGCTTATATCATTGTGCTGTGTTTGGACAGGGTCTAAATAAAATTACTGTTTATAACAAATAGTCACTAGCTGTAGCTTTTATTTATGAGCACAGTTCTATGACTCATAGCGCTTATTACAATATCAGTTCATGAGAAACAATGATAAGGTGAGGGGAGGGCAAAACCGATGCAAACAGGAATGAGAGCAAGAATCGAATCTTGTTTTTAAGACAGTAATTAGAAAGTTCATCAATGAAACAAGTCACAGACACAACATCATATTTGCAAAGACCTAATTAAACAGTTGTGTTTTTTAGCTTGATAGTAAATATGCCACTAGACCTGGAAAGATGGAAATTTCAGGTCACTTGGTGGTCCAGCAGTGGCAACGTCATGCTATCTTGCAGGTGACCTGGGTTCAGGAGCAAACCTGAGTCACCAGTTCAGGAGGCAGGCTAGGCTAGGGCCACTGTCACACGGCAGTGTGCCTCAGTTGGAGAGGGTTAACTGTGAACTCAGATGCAACAGTGATCCCTGTGGCTGGGCCAGGGAGCATGCTTCTGCTACAGAGCTGTACTGTGCATGTGAGGCCATCCAGAAGGCTACGCTCACGTCTGGGAGAGGACCTAACAGGAAAACAAAAGTCGGTCAGTATGAGGGTCTAGGCCCTGGATTCCCCTGAGTCCTCATGCTTACTGGCACTGGCTCCAGCTGCCTCTGGGTGGGGGTGGAGGGACGCCCTCCCATTGGAGCCTCTGCCATGGAAGGGAAGCCAAGGTGTAACCAGTGGGCTGCAAGGCCTGGGGAGACGGGGATGTAGGCACGAACGGGTAGATCGCTAGAAAAGATGCATATGACTGGGAGAAAAAGCTCTATGGGTAAATAAAAGCAGGAGCTGCCACCACAAACACACAATGGCCTGCTGAGTTCAGCTGAGAGGTGGCACCCCACGAGCCCCTGCCTTGTGGACCTCATGACCCTAGCCGGGACTGTGAGAGGTCAGGAGCATGGGGCGCCAGCTCATTCAGGGCTCTATTTTCAGATAAACGCTCCTTTGTAGTTAACCCATTACCTGCCAAGTGGCCAGCCCTGGTCCCAGAGTGAGGAGGTAATACTGAACTCAGCCCAGCAGCGGAGACTGAATTCGGGATTGCCAGAGCCTGTAAGAGGTAAGTGTCCTGCACTACAGCCTGACTGTTGTGAGGCACTTCCCACACCACCAACCACCCTCCCACCCAGGGTTGGCGCTCCATATATTGCTGCTGGCAGGTCACGTGATGTGACACATGACCTACCCTCCTTTGTTGGGGTGTCATACAGGGTAAGAAATCCTTTTTCCTGGCTGCCATCAATGCCTTTATTGCTATTATTGGACTGCTAATGCTTGGAACTGTTTAGGAATGGTTCAGGTTGGGATCTATTGGCTCTCAGTTTTGGTTGAGTTCGTCAGGGGATACCAGTTCGACGTGAGGCCGAGGGACTTATACATTAGACATTAAACCATCCTTACTGTGTTTATAAAATGGTATCTGGGACTGCTCTTAGCTGTGTTTAGCATTTGGAAATGTATTATTTTATGTCTGAATTTATTTAATCTATTAACTCCTTGCGTTATCTACAAGGAGGAGCTAGTGATGTACTCACAGTACTGCTGTTGCTATCTAATTTGTAATAAAGATTGAGGTTCCTCTATGTTCTTCTTTGTCTGTAAGTTTAAACATGAACTTATAAATAAAATATACAAAAAAGAACTACTCCCAAACTAGGAACTTCCTTCTCTGTCCGAAGTTGCACCACATCAAAACAGGGAGCTTCAATTTACACTTAAATGCTGACAACTACCCCTTGTTCCCCACCAAGAGAATTTCCATCTTATGAAGGTTCAGTGCCAACCACAGGACAAATAGTCACAACATATAGCATATTAAAGATCAGAAAGATGGGGCAGTCATCAGTTACTTGGGAAAGTGAAGACATATAAAAACAGGATGTAATATTGTTGGAGCGGGTTCAGAAGAAGCAACAAAAGCTATTCATAATATGGCAGGGAAAAATTATGAGACCTGTCTGGCTGAGCTGAATATGTATTCCTTGGAGGAGAGAAGAAAAAGAGGTGACATGTGCTTAGTGCATAAGGCTTGCAAGCGATGATCTTTGGAATATCACTAGTCTTGAATCAAACATTAGTGTGTACAATACTAGGTCTCATCCAATGCAGCTAACAGCACCAAAAAGGAACAAAGCACGGAGTATAATGGTGGTTTAATCAAAGAGTTGTGTATGATTGGAATAGATTACTATTGGAAGTTGTGGCTAGCCAAACAACTATTGAGTTTAAATCTAAATGGGATAGTTACATGAATAAGATTAGAAATTAGAACAAATGGCGAGCATATGGGACGAAAGTCCATTTGGCTCAGTATCTTTCCTATGATTCCTATGATAAGCATTGTTGATGGGAGTGGACTGTGGTCATGGCTTGCTAAACTAAAGCTCAGTAGTCAAACTTCACAAATAAAATGAAGGTCAAGGCCTTCTGGCCACAGCCTGTGACTCCCCAGAAAGATTAAAATGGAATTGGTACCATATCATTTATCAGGTTTTGTGGAACAGTTTATCTTTTATTAATCTTAAGCTGGAGGCAAAACTGTTTCTAAATTGCAAGTCAGAGAAGGAAAATATGCTTTTACCACTATTAATACAAAGTTACAGGTACAGCATTTTGGAGAGATAGCCAGACTTTCCTCAGGTGTGACTATAGTCTGTCTCCATAGAAACAGTGCAAGACTTGGGAAGGGGCACACTGCTTAGGTGCCTCTTCTTTGAATGAGACATTAAACAATTTCCCTTCTGCCCATCTCTGTGGCTCTTTGAGTTGAACTTACAGATCCCACTGCACATCATAAGTATAGAGGTATTTTATTTAAGATTAAAAGAAATACAACACAATATTTACAATAACCAATAGAAAAAAAAATGAAAAAAAAATATTATTACAGTTCATACTTTAAGACATTCAGAAAAATTAACAATCCCTTAACTAAATAACACAAATTCACTATGTGTGAAATAATACAAACATTTTTCTCATTTAATTCAAGTGCCCAGTTTTATCCTTCATCCGTGCAGAAATGAACAATTCTTCTATAAAGCTCTGATGTGGCATTCGGAAATACTGTTTCATCAGTTCCCTAACCTGTTGGTTGGCGATAACTATATTCCTTATCAACTCTAATGCGTTGTCATCTTCTGTTGTAATACCCTTGCTCATCTTGCATGCCATACTGTATATAGTATTTTATTATTGAAAAGATGACTTTCAAAGTGTCTGAGGTATATTTACCCCAATGTCTAGAAAAATACCAAGGACTAATTCACTGTAAGTTAACTTTGCAAATAGAGGTTCCCGCCATTATCTAACTACCTGTTTCCAGAAGTCTACAATGTATGCACACAAAAATAGATGTTCTTGAGTTTCTAATATCTCCGTGCAGCTGTTCTAGAACAAACCCTATCCTCAGTCTGCTTGTGCTTTTGCTTATTTTAACACCCAGTCTCCTGTGCAGCTGAACCATAAAACGCCTCATGCAAAAGCGGGTATCCTAGTATTTGTAAGCTGAGACAGACCTATTTCCATATTGGCTGCTGGACATTGAAGAAAGCTTACCTCCCTGTATAAGCTGTATCCATAACCAATTTATAAGGACCTTTTCTAGATATTTATCTGTACCTGATTGTATGGGATTCCCATTTCATAAGTTTCTGAAAAGCTGTTTAAGCATAACTGCAGATTTTGAATCTGAGCCAGGTCTCTGGGTTTAGCTAAGGCCCATGCTCTTTGCCGATCTCATTCACTCTGTGTCAAGGCTGATTTCAAACTTGACTAGCTGGCCTCAAAGCCATGGACAAATTGTTAGAGCTAAAAATACTAAAATAAAAAAAACTAAAGGATCTATCATGTTCAGCTCCCTCCTCCTTTTATTGCCCTATATAAGTTCCAGCCTTTTTGATTGGATTTAACCTATTACCCCACAAAGTCTATAACAATAAGCTGTATAATTTAACCTCCTGCGCTAAAGAAGGAAGAAAAATGTAACTAAGGTGCAAACAGACTGGAATCAGTAAGGTTTTGTCAGAAACACCCTGTTCGTTAAAAAAAAGGGGGTAAGTTTGTCTGCTTTGAAAAAGCAGAACAAAAAATTATGTTAAATGTCTGGTGCTACACCCAAGGTACTGCATTTAAGAGGAATGAATGATGCATTAAGTGACTGAAATAAAAAAAAAATGAACATAACAAAATTTGTTCCTTACAATGAAAATGTGGGTTGCATCCAACAGCTGAGAGCCTTTTTTCCCCATGATATACATAAGCACAGTACTGTGAACCCATGACAATGGGCATTTGATGCCTGAGGTTTTACCGGTTACCAGATTTTAAACAAAATAAAAAAGAAAGTAGTGTTACATATATCATCATTAGAAGGTGTCCTATAACCTTCAGAAGAAGACAATGCCAGATACACCCACCAGTTATAAGTTATCTTTTTCAGTTAGAAAACACTTGCCATGTAAAAGATTTACAAAGACACAACGTCCTATAGCCAGGATTTCTTGCTTTTCACAGTTTTTGCCACATTCCCATGCTTAGACTTAAGATCAGGGCTCTTCTTTGGGGACCGTTCAGTGGAATCAGTTGAAAATGATATAGTAGCTGGATTTATCTGGGGGTAACCAAGTTTCTCTTGAGACAGCTTTGAGGTGGTCTTCAGGACCAGTTTTTCATGAATAGTGTCCTTCAGTTGCTTTAGGAGAGGGTTGTGCTCGAATACGGGTTCATGGTCCCACTTTCCTGCCTTCTGCTGGACTTGGTGCAGGTGGAACAAGCAGACCACACAACTCGGAAAACATAGATCCATCCCAAGTAGTGCAGCTCCACAATGTTCAAGAGGAAGCACAAGACTCACGCCAAACATGAAGTTCAGAAAGATGGTCTTCTCTGTTGCCCTGGAAACGAAGCAATCAGTTTTGGTTGGGCATGGATAAGTCTGACAGTGGAACAGATGAGGCACTTCAAAGCCAAAAGATAATATTGCCCTAACAAGAAACAATTTCCATCACTGACCTCAATATGACATGGACAATGTATATTATCAACACCTTGTTAGACAGCTGTACTGGATCATTCCTTACATCATCAACAAACCCATCTTTAATGTTCTCCCATTCCTGGATCCCATCTAGCTATCAAGACTATCATTGCACCTTTGTCTGAAGTTCAGCCTGTCTTGGCATTGCTCACTGCTTGGCAGACTTGCGGCAATAATTCCATGAATTTTCTTTCAACTTCTAACTTCGTCTTTTGCGATCTTGTAAACACGTAAACAATGTAGAAGATGGAGCGTGGACACTATGACAATTTGGAAGACCCAGAACCTCAGGTGGGACACGGGGCAAAAGTATCATAGCATACGTTGTTACAGCCTGGTTGGAGGGTGTTGCAAGTGAACTTGGATTGTTCATCGCTGTGACGACATCTCCACCAAGTGACCAGAAGGATCGGAAAATAAGCAGCACGGTCAACCAGATTTTCCCAATGATGGTGGAGTGGTTCTGAACTTCTGTGAGGAGACGGCCAAGATTGACCAGTCACCCATGTCTCAATCTGTCAAGACAACAAGGACAAAACAAGAAGCAGTAGCTGCAATAATCAAGGTTTGTATTACTTACATCACAGGGCATGCACAGTTATATTAATTTCCTCCTGCCAAGACCTCTGTATACCTGGGCTTGCTGGGAGTGAGGTGTGTTGCCTGCATCTTGTGCAGAATGCAGCAGCATGGCTGAAAACATTTATTTTATTATTTTACTTTTTGGTAACCAGAAAATACCCACTAGGCAAATGACAGTTTTTTCCTATATAGATTTTATTGACTTTTTCGCCATTTTCTCCCCATCCCCAAGCATGCATGTGTGCATGTGGAGGCATGCCACATCCCAGAGCATCCTCCATCTATGCTGCCACCCTTCCCACCGGTGGGAGCGGAACTGGGGCGACAACAACCCTGGGAAGGGAGAGCTGCCCTTGGCTGCTCAATCCTGCTCCCTGCTCTTCCCCATGCCAGCTCTCCGATGACCCAAGGTCATTCCCAAACCAGGTCAACGGCATGACATGAGATAAAGGCGTCCAGCACCTCAACCCTCAGAGTAACGGTATGGCTGCAAATGACAGTTTTTTTCAGGGAGCACTAGGTAAGGTCCAGTGATGACTTGCTCAGAGTCACACAGTATGCCAAGTGAAATGGGGAATCAAACCCAGATCTGCTGGATGTATCAAGCTTATTCACAGCTCATTACTCTAACCAATAGGCTATATACTACCAGCCAAGGCTAGCACATCACACTAGTGCAGTATTATGTGCACTGGATGCTGGTTCACAGGCATCACCTTCAAGGTGTTCTTTTTTTCCATATAGTTCTTTGACTCTTGAGCTGTAACCGACTCCTTTTGCTGGGTCTTCTGGACAGCACCCTACCAGCCCTGTCTACCACTTTCATCCCCACTGTGGTCATAGCCAACAGGGATACATACGGAGCAGGGCTAAGTGCCAGTTATCATCATTCTGACAGCTTGTGAGGGCATGGTGTTTTTCAAGGTTTCTCCTTTGTGTCCCTCCACCTCCCCATGGCACTGTGGTAGTACCCAGCTATTGGCCCAACACATGCATGCAGCGAACTGACCCATCTATTGCCCACACACGCATGCAGTGATCTGACCAACTATTGGCCCACATGCATGCATGCATGCACGCATGCAGTGAATTCCAGGAAATACACTCTCTGGCCATTCCTGCAGGTGTCACTATGGCGCCTGGAACTCACTGCCAACCCTCCCTGCTGAGACACCCTGCAGACTAGCAGCTGTCTTAGCCATGGCCTGCCCTGATGTGGTTTCCCGAGTCTGCTCATGATCACGGGTTGCTAGCATGGCATTGCTGGGCCATCAGGTAACCTGTCAAAACTTTATTTTGACACTGAAAGCCCTGAGCGGACTGGGTCCCGCTACCTCCATGACTTCCTTCCCACCTGTGCTCCAGGGTATGCCTCGGCTCCATTAGGGCAGATCTCTTGTTTCTCCCCAGGTCCTGATCAAAATTGTCTGAGAACTGCAGATGAAAGGCCACTCCTCTGCTATGAAATTTGCTTCCACATTTCTTCATTCAGGAGAGGCTGAAGGCCTTAACAAAGGAGATGGGTGGGACCTGATCTCAGTCTTCTGCACAATTAGGGGTATAGACAGGAAGAGGGAAATATGGGGTTACTTTTAGAAGGCACGTCTTCTCCCACAGGGTGGTGAACCACATCCTGACAGTGGACACTGTGGATCTAAAGACAGTACAGGCCTTCAAAGTAAGCCTAGACATGTTTCTGATTACCAAAGGAAGTAAAGGATACAGTTTGTGGTAGAATAGGTGGGGTATCCCTGTAAACTAATATATATTTGCTCAGTATACTTATCAACCCATGCTTATGAGCAGCAGGCAGACCTGATACTGAGAGACCTAGAGTCCTTTCGACATTATATTACTATGTTACAATGCTATATCACTTCATTGCAGTGCTTTAAAGCTGATCTTTTTTTCCACACATATTTTATCCTCCTGATCTCCCTTTGACCCACTTGTGCACCAGCCTGTCCAGCCTCAGCACCTGCCATCCACAGGACTTACTGGCTCGGGCATTCTCCACGATCCTCTCCCGTATCCTCATAGCTGTTCCTGGTGAGTGGTGCAGAGCCTACAACCGCTGATGATTCATCCTGCCATTGGGGGTCTCCTCCTCCATTTCCTGCCATTCTCTAAGGCCACCCAGTGCAGTGACACAAGTGCGTGTCCATGCCGTCTCATGCACACACACCCAGACACCTTGAGCACCCCATGTTCAGAAAAACTCCTGATGCACTTCCACCTGGCCTCCACCAGGGGTAGCCTCTAGCGGGCTGTCTGATTCCCCCAACCCGAGGGAGGAAAGCAGTCCTTGGATACTCAATTCTCCCTTCCCTGGTTGACCTCTGATGTCCAGAGCCCATCCCTAAACCCTTGTTATCGGCATGGCAGGTGGTAGCTCTACCGCCTGCCAAAGACAACTACTTTAGAGCTGATCTTAGTTAAAGCCCATCTTTAGGCATGGCCTTCCAGAATATTAATGTTTACTCTGGTCAATTTGAACATCTGTGTATCTAAATGTAGTTCAGAGTAACATAGTACAGTCATTAACGGTTGGAAGGTACTCTAGGTCCATCAAGTCCACTCAACTTGATAAGCAGGGACCAACAACAGAAAAAGAGATAATGCATCTCAGATGGACTATTCTGTGTAAATAAATGGCTAGCCCCACTTCTGTGGAGCCCCAAATTAAATTAGGTAAATCCATTGTTATTTGGAGGCATGAGGAAGTACTACTTTATGAAAAGGGAGGTGGAACCTGGTACAGTATGTTGACCGAGGTGGTGGGTGTGATAGTCAGGGGATCAAGCAGGGTCAGGATAGCATGAAGAAAGTAATAGTTGCCAGGGGCAACAGGACCAAGGAGGTGAATGAGGAGAGGACAGGCCGGGTTAGTACCCTGGGGAACAGTAGGTGCCATGACCTCCAGCCACTGCCAGAAGGCAGTCAACGAGCAGGACGACAAGTCTCCCTCCTCTAAGAGAGGAGAGCAGTCCTCCGGATGCTCAGTCCTCTCTCTCTCCCCTGCCAGCCCCGGCAGCCAGGGCTCGTTCTGAGCCCAGGTCGTCGGCATGGCGCGAGGTGTAGTGACCAGGCCTCAGCCTCCAGTGCCACAGGCTCACCATTGGCTATGTTTCTATGGTATTGAAACTCACCCTTAAGAAGTATCTTCTCTCATTAACAGAAGGCTGCTTGCCCACAACTGCCTCAGTCAGACCGATTTTACTGAAATGTATTTACTTCCCTTTATTGTCCTATGCCTCACGTTTGGTAACAAACTTGTTTTGATTTGATAATCTTGAAAGTCTTGTCATTTGTTGAATCTTGCCACAATTTGTTCCTACACAACCTCCTCTTGTTGCACTATGTATCTTAAATGTTTGCTCTATGTACCCTAAATGTCTTGACCTCTGTATGTACTATAGCTCTTTTTGTAACTAATTCTGGACCACCATGAAAGCAGGGCTTAGGCTTGCCCTTTGGCACAACAGTAGTGCTACTGCTGCAACCCCAATGACCGGGTTCAGGAATAGCGTGGTGCTTGGGGGGCTGGCCAGGGAGGAGGATTGTGTGTCCCAGAGGATGCTGTTCTTCAGAGAGTGGGTTGTTCTGTTATAAAACTGCCACCTGAGTGACCACAGGTGGCAGGGTAGCTGAGGGTACTGTGGGAGGGACATACACAGGCTAGAGATCCGGGTGTGGCAGCACGCTTGACGGTATATGTACTTCCAACCTCCTAGCATGCCTGCATCCATGGGAATGGAGAGAAACACAGGAAAATTACCCCACTGAAGAACGACGGACCCTAATGGACCGAAGAAGCCTGGTCCTGGACTCCTCAGTGGAGCCGCCTGATGAGGACATAGCTGTCTGAGGGTATATCCCTCTACCCTGTTCAGGGGCACAGCCATGACAGCATGGAGGTTGGCAGTGGATGGGGACAGGGTCCAGCAGAGTCAGGCACCTGGGGAGCCAGAGAGAGTTCAAGGCAATGGAGTGTAGAGGGCATAACAAGAATTTAAAAAAGGAAAAAAGAAAACAGGCTTTTCAGTTCCAGTGGGCATATTCAGTTACCAAAACAAACAAATAAACAAAACCCCAAAAAACAGATAAAACTCCAACGTCTGCAGCTGTAACTGACTCCCAATTCTCTATATCTCTTTGATCCACTGTCTTTTCTCACCCGAAGGCTTTGAACTCCTTTAGCAATCTGTGTCCCACCTCCAATTTCTGCTGGTTGTGTAATTAGATAGCCCATGACATGAGCAACTGCGATTGAGTGAACCATAAAACAGCGACTCAATTGCGGGCGCATGTGATGAGGGCAACCGATGAGGTAGGACAACCCGGATGGGGTGAGTTTACGCATATAGCGACAGGATGTTGCTACGTGCGTCGCGTGTGGGAAGTGGGTAGAGGTGAGCACGCTCAGTGAAGACGGGGAGGGTTTTTGAGGGTGGTGCCATGGTAGGCTGCCAAACTGGCCCCGTGGCGTGGTGGGTGGGTTGCGGCTTGGGTGGACAGGGTTCTGGGTTTGGGTCCAAGGCGCAGGTATGTTTTATTTGTGCCCAGCCCGAATTTTTCTTTAACATTTGCACCCCCTAGGTTGAGAATCCTTAAGTAGGAGAGACTGTGTGGGGAGGGCGTGGGGGCTGTAAAAGTTATAATTATAAGTCCGGTGTCGTTTTGCTGTGCATTGGAATCGCATTGCCGAAATTGATTTTCGCACGATTTCAACTGTAACAGCGATCGCTTTTCAGCGGTCACCGTTATGACATAGAACCTGTAATTATATTCAGTTGTCTTCTTCACTGTAGTTACCTGTACTCATTTACTCTGACTATGCTCAAAATGTCATGTTTTGTACCTTTTCCTCCTGAAACTGTATTGTTCAAAAGGTAATGCTTTGTAAACTCTATTGCTTTCTTTTTTTCTATTATTTTTTCCCCTTGAGCCCTGGCAGGTGGCTGTGGTCCTCCTCATGGAGGAACTTACTTCTCTGGTCCCATGTGTCCCCACTCTGCTGACCTTGAAATTTCCCATGGATTGCCTCTCCCACGTCGGGGCTAGGGAGGCGCGCCCCCGAGGCCAATCCAGACACCTGAGGCAGCCCTCGGGATGCAGGGCCATCACGGAACCTGCCAGGCTCCTTTTCCTTGTTTCTCCCTTCCCCCTTCCCCTTCCCTACTGACATAGGGCGTTGGCACATGCTCCCGACCCTTGCTGCCCCTCCAGCCACCGCCAAAGGGACAGTCAACGAGCAGAAAGTCAAGTCTCCCTCCCGAGAGAGGAGAGCAGTCCTCTGGGCGCTCAATCATCTCCCCTGCTGACCGTGGCCGGCTCATTCCTGAACCTGGGTCACCGCATGGAGCAAGGTGTAGCAACCAGTGCCTTTGGGCCAGTGAACTGTATTGTTTTCTACTGTTGTACTATAGTTTTGTAACCTCCCAAGTCATGCCTAAAATAGGCAGTGTCTTGTCCAGTGCACTTACCGGTCAGCAAAACTGACTAAATAAATAAGACTCAGCAGTGTTGCTGTACAGATCAAAGCGATAACAGTGAAGAATCAGAAGACCTGGCATCCTAGCAATAGTACCAGATAAGTCATTATAATACATATTGATTCTCCTGAAATGAGCTGCTGCCAACTCCGAATGTCTTTCCTACTGAAACATTTTAAATAAATCAATAAATGATTTACCTGAGAATTGCTGACCTAAAGAGGAACACTGAGCAAAGTTCATTTCAGGCGTGACCTGGAGGTGGTACTCCTTATCTGTTGAATCAAGAAAAAGGGGCGTTTAAAATTTGCATCAGTAAGGAATAAAACAAAGAAGGAAGTGCTTATGTTCAAAAGTTCAGACAAGCATAGGTACCACTATGCATTTGAGTACCACCGGTGGAGTAGAGGTAGGGGATGATATGATTATATGAGGAGACAATATATGAATGATGCTAAGAAAATTAGCAGATAAATAACTGTATAATTCATGAATTGTTGGTTGTTTTCAAATTTTTGGCCAGGAATAGCACACTGAGCTGAAGCTCGTTTCTGGGTGCAACACGGGAGAGCATTAAACACAAGGAGGTTAAGTGACTCACCCAAGGTCACACAGTACATAGCGGCAGTTGTGGGACTTGCACCCAGGTCTCTAGATTCACAGCTCTGTGTTCCAGCCACTAGGCTGCACTTCCTCTCATGTATTACCATTCAAGAGACAATGTGCTAAAACCTCACAACTGCACAGTTTTAATGTCAATGAATCAGAAGACCGGAATTATTATTTTTTAACCCAAAACACCATCAGCTGAGGCGCAACATCTGCTAACAGTGGGACCATGGTTACCCCTCAGCGTTACAACTAAGAGACTGGAGCCTGTGGAGATCAAGTAACTTGCTCAAGGTAACACAGTGAGTAAGTGGCTCTGGTTGGACTCAAATCTGCAATTTTCTGGCTCACAGTTCAGATCTCTAACCACCAGACTACACTGTCGGGTACACAAGAACTGTGGCATTATAACTTTTAATGTCACTTATACACTTTAAAAAGCCAGTTTGATGGCCAGCTCTCATCTCTAGAGTGATTTCACTGAAACACATGCATCACACACACACTCCCCTCCTCTCTCTCTCGCTCTCTCCTTTTCAAGTATTATAAAACAAATGATAAAGATCTGAGAAACAGAGCTTCTGATTGGTTATAAGTAGTCTGTCAGCCTTATGTTAATATCTGGTTAGCATAAGTGTAGGAATAATCACATGCTGAACATGGTACACCATTATTTAACATTCCTATTTTTTTTATCATTATAATAGCAAGGAGGCACCCTGTATATCTAAATTGTCCCTAATTATAATTTATCCCTCAAAATGCTCTGTTCCTCATCCATCTCTCATGGAAAAGTGCTGCCACACAAAGAATGTGTTGTAAATTCAGACTTTAAAGCAGAAATTCATAATATTCTCAGATACTTAATAAAAACAAACTGTGTGCAAGTAACCACAGTGGTTTCCATGATGTTGAGGATGTGCCCCTCATTATGAGGCCAGTGTCCCTTATTGTCCTTCATTTTGAGTGTCTGTCCCTCATTTCAGTGACAGAAGGTTGAGAACTAAGAAGCACTCCCAGTCTCCCAGTGGTTATATTAATTGTCAGTTAATCACCCTTTAAGAGCATGTAGCATTTGGCTGTGCCTCATACCACACTAGAGGTGATTAACAGACCACAACATAACTCAGGGTTCTGCCTTATGCTTAATAAGCGTTCAGCAGTCATAAGGCTGTATTTACATTGAAGGCATCTTCTGTTGTTCGTAAGTGATGCCAGCATATCCCTTTTTTTTTTTAATAGTATTTCTTTTATTGCATAGTTTTTCACACATAAGTCAAGGACAAATATATTATATTGAACTGTAATATCACAAGCTTTAGCATTGGGTGGTTAGTCACGATATACCGGCATTAGCGACTCCGACCATCACAGCGACAGGATTAGGCAAAATCTGCATGTCGCTGTGATGGTCTCTATAAGTCCAGGAGACTGCCTGAGGCTGTTTCACCCCTCCCATCCAACTCGGATTCAGGTTGGAATCCTGGAACCCGGGGGGTTTGGAGGCTCAGACCCCTATAGAAACATGGGCATCCCTGACACCACATTGTCAATCTTGGCACTGCGGCTGTTGCTGTCAGGGATGTCTCCAGTGATGGGATGTCGCGCATGTAAGGAAACTATTGGGCATATTCATATTAACCTAGAGGTCATACCATAATTCTTCAGTTACAGTTCTCAATTTATTTTAAAACTCCATCTCCAGGAAATCCCCATACTTCTGATAATAGGTAACCCTCTCCCCAAATTCTGCATTCTCCATTTTCTTCATTTAATTTAAGGACCCTGGGTATAGGTAAGAATTTAGATAAAATCTTGGTTTTAAATACAAAATCTGAGTTCCTCACCTCTCTCCCATATCTCGCCCTGTGTTATTTTGCCATTCGTCTGGCAGCCCTAATCAATCAAGTAGATTTGGGGCAGAAGTCGGGACCCACCGATGATTGGTAGAATACCCACCTCTGCCATTTCAGCATGTGAGATGGAGTTTTATTTTGGACTTTGCATTGAGACTCTCTAGTTGGTATAGGTCAGACATGATGGATCTCCATTCTTCAATTGTTGGAATCTTAGCTGTCATCCATCTTCGGTAATAGACCTTTTGCATAAGAAGGCATGTTGGTAGGAGGTGCTTACTCATGGAGGAGACTGGTCTGGGAAAATCCCCAACAGTGTCTGTTCAGCTGTTAGTTCGATTGTCTGACCCGTTAGGCTAATAAGTTCTGTCTGTAGTGAAAGCCAAAGGGCATTGAAAGAGGACATAGCCAGAAAATGTGGCCTAAGGAGGCCTTGGGGCAACCACAGTTCCTCCAATAAACTCTGTATCTGTTTGGGAGGAATTTGAGAAGGACATGAGTGCTCAAAAAGTGAGTGGCATTTCCATGCAAACTCACTCCACAGAGGAAGGGAGGTCTTTACCACCTTCAAGGCCGATCCCAGCCACTCCTCCATGGCTATATCAAGGATCAATCTTTGTTCCATTCTTTTAACATAGAGTTGGTGGATTCTTGTTGTTCATTTCTCAAACCTTATATATAATTCCTATTATATGTGTTTGCTTTGACCCTACCTGATCCACTACATTTGTTCTGTTTCCTCATTGCTAGCACTTTTGCCTGTCCAAATGGTGTTCTATACTGTGCCTTGTAATTAATGTTTTATTTTGTGCCTTGTAATTAATGTTGCCTTAACCTGTTTCTTTATAAGCCTAATGTTAGCTGTTGACAATTGTAAGTCGCTATTCTACTCCATGACATTCTTATCTTCACTTCACAGCCTCTCCTCTCTTAACCCCACTGCTGCTCTCTCCCCCTTCTTCTGTTATATCCTCTTCCCCTTTTGCCACTCCCACCAAACTCACCTTTACCTGTTCCTACCTCATCCATGCCCCTCTTTAGTCCCCACCCTCCTGGCTGTGCTTGTCACCTCTCTCCACCTACTACCCTACTCCCACGTCTACAGCCCCCCTTCCCTGCCCTGCCGTCTCTCGGTTCCACTGGCTCGGCTTGACTTTGACACTTTTGCCGCTATTGCCGTAACTCCTCCGCCTCATCCCCTCTCACGGCATCCTCACTTTCGCCCTGCCGTCTATCGGTTCCACCAGCCCGGCTGTACTTTCCTACCTCCTACCGCTGTTGCCGTCTACTGCGCTCCCCCCTACCACCCTCTCTTCGCCTGCCATCTTTCGGCTCCATAGGCCCGACGCGGGTTGGTACCTCACCTGCTGTTGCCCGTATCGATGGGCACCTCCTTTCCATAATCTCTCCCTCCCATCTTTTGCCAGTTTTCCCTTCCTTGTGTCTTTTCTACTGATGCCTATCCTCTCTTATTTTCTGCCTTCTACTATTCACATTTTTGAGTATGTTCCATGATCAAGTGCTAAAGTATATTTTGTTTACTAATGTATGTTACATTGCCATATGTACTTCTCTCTGCATTTATTGTACTCGTTGTCTTAATAATCTGGCTGTACTCTTTGTTGTGTTGTAATTGTACCTCCGGGTCGTGCCAAAAACAGTCACTTGCTGGCTAGTGCACTTACCAGTTAACAAAACTAAATAAATAAAATATGTTTTCCCAAATTCCACGTATGGCTTCTTTGAATATTTTATTAATTCGAGTCAGGGAAGGCATTTTAGCCTGGATTAACCGAGTCCATAAAATATGGTTCCTAACCTGAAAATAATGGAATAGATCTGATCTACAGAGATTGTATAGGGACTGTAGCTTTTCAAAGGGAGAATCCTTGGTGGGATAAGAATTGAAAATATGAACACCCCAATCTTCTCCAATTGGAGAACATGGGGTCTATATGTATAGGGACAAAGGTATCATCTTCTGAGATTAACTTGCAATATTCATATATTGTACAGGTGGGTCCAGTCTGTCTCATACATTTTCAAAGTTTATAAGTATGAGCCATTATGCCCGTGAGGGCACCAGGTGACAGCCAGCATATCCCTTTGATGGGTAAAACAGCTCCCTGTAACTAATGGGCACAGATCTGTCATTTTCTTTATGGAATACAAAACAGACTGTAGCTTAGTGACCAGTAGCATAGAAACACAGAAACATAGAATATGTAGACAGAAAAGGATGGCTTGGCACGCCCAGTCTGCTCAGATTGCTCCTGCCCAGTCTGTCTCTGCCCACCCTAATTGGTCTCTGGTGACCCTCCCTCCTCCATGCCTATTTACTAATATTCCTCTATGTCTATCCCACACATACTGAAGACCCTACTGTTTTCACTTCCACCACTTCCACTGTCAATCTGTTCCAGGTTTCTACAACTCTTTCAGTGAAATAGTACTTCCTCACATCCCTCTTAAGCTTTCCACCTCCAGCTTCACCCATGCCTTCTGGTCCTGGTGCTCTTTAACATTTGAAAGAGACTCCCTCTTGCACCCTGTTTACCTCTGTGAGTACTTGTAGGTCTCTATCATGTCTCCTCTCGCTCTTTTCTCTTTAAGGGTGTACATGCTAAGATCCTCTGTCTCTCCTCATAAGGCTTTTTGTGCAAGCCCTGCACCATTTTAGTTGCCCTCCTCTGAACTGCCTCCATCCTGTCTATGTCCTTTCTGAGGTGCGGTTTCCAGAACTGGGCACAATATTCTAGGTGAGATCTCACCGGCGAACAATATAGTGGCAACATTGCTGCTCTCCTCCTGCTGAAGATACCTCTCCCTATGCATCCCAGCATCCCACTGGCCCTGTGGCACACTGAAATGATCAGTCAGAGGAGGTAAGATCTAGTGCCCAGTCCACAGGGTGGTGATCCTTGGCCCACAGGGAGTCTAGTTCTGCCCAATGAACTTGATCACATGCTTCAGGACCAGTTTAGACTTGTCTGGGTTGACCAACAGGCCCAAATCTCGGCAAGTCCGGAAAACCAGATCTCTGGACCTCACCCTGGCCTCTCTGGATGGACCAGCTAAAACCAGTCATCCACGTGAGGGGTACACTCTGACCCTGAGGCTCCACAGGTAGGCCACCCGAGGCACTGCAGGTGGGCCACCACCACTGCCATGCATTTGGTGAAGACCCTGGGCATGGAGGAGAGACTGAAGGGCATGACCTGGAACTGGTACAGGACCCCATCTGCTTGAAACTAAAGGTAATGGTGGTGGGATGGCATACAAAATGCAGAAAAACACATCCTGGAGGTCTAGCGAGCAGATCCACATGTTCTGCTTCAATGATGGGATGATCTGATTCAGAGTGACCATCCGAACTTGAGTTTCTACATAAACTGGTTCAGATCATGCAGATACAGTATGGACACCATCCTCCTGTCTGTTTTGGGACCAGGAAATACCTGGATATGTGACCCTGACTGGTCAGAGTGTCTGGGACACAGGCTATTGCCCTTTACAAGGAGCTAAGCAGTGTCTGCCCAAAGAGTGGACAGTGTGTCCACTGACACAGGGGTGACAGGGTGGTCTAAAACCCCAAAGGGACTCATGGGGACCGAATACTTGCCAACCATGCGGATGGAAGGTGCTGGGCAGGATACTGCCAAAGCTCAAGGACCAGTCCCAAAATGGCCTTGGCCACAGGAAAGAGCAACTCTAGGGGTTTCGTCCCAGTCCAAAATGTCCATGAAGGGGTACTTAGCCCTCTTTGGACTGGTTCAAATGGGACTGACATGGACTCGAGATGAGTCAGAGAAGCACCTCGAAGGACACCGGGCCATGCTCGGTGGACAGTTCCTCGACCGAGCCATGGTTGAGGAGGGAGTCTTGGAGGAGGCCATGGACTCAAGATCTGAGTCATCCAAGGACTCCTCAAAGATGGCCATTTCTCATTATGGACCTTCTGGGTATCCTCTCCTGGAATGATCCTCACTGACAACCGGTCTGGCATGCTGGTGGCTGAGCAGCTGGCCTCCTTGGTTGGAGCACTCACACCTTTGGTTGTAGTGGTGGAGGCTCCACCTGAAGAGGTGATGAAACAGCTGCAGGGTGCACCTGCATGGTATGGACTCAGGATGGTGCCACTGGTGACAGCCAGGAGACCAAAAGTCCAGGGAGTAAGGCCCTACCCTGCCCCGCAACAGCCTACTGTTGCCAGAGGAGCTCCTCGTGGCACCAGTGCATCTTACAGCAGTGCCTGTCCTCACCTGAGGATGAGGAGGATGAGAATGTTGACAGCAATGCCTCCCAGGTGAGTGGGATTGAGAGCAGGAATGCCTCAACCTCAATTTTGACTGTTGACCAACCGGTCAATGGCAAGAAGGGCCTTCAGGCAGGTTGATGAAGACCATGTGCCTACCCATATTCAGCAACATGGGCATAGAAGACCCAACCTCCAGTGGAGGCTGCTCATATCGAAAGCTGGATGGGGACTCTGACTGGACCACATTCTCCTGGGTGAGGACCAGGAGCACCGGGGCTGTGAGATCGATTCCATGACCTCATCTGACAAATTGGTCAACAGATTGAGAAAGATCCTGGCTGTCTGCTTGACTGAAGTTGAAGTCGGCTGGCTCAATGGAGGAACTGATGAGCCCTTGCCTGCCTGACACCTACCCCCAACCAAGGGGCACTCGACAGCTGTCGAACAGTCCTGAGAGTCAAGAGACGAGAGAACCTCGATCACTCCCAGTCCACATGACCAGCATCAGTGGTGCTTGCTGTTTGTGCCATGGGGGCAGGTCTCTCTCTCAAGGTCTAGGGCCACACACATCTCCCAGAACTCTCTGGTGAATGACCCTCTGGCGCTGGCCCCAGGGAACAGTGTCGAGACCACTTACAGCACTCAGAATGCCAGCATTACGGCACGGGAAATCAAGGCATCAAATGTTGGATTCACCACCCTTCCCAGAGGTCTGCCCCAGAGTAGGAATCCTTAAGTAGAGGGTGTGTGAGGGGCACAGAACCCCACAAGGGGTGGGTGCACAGCCCCTGCAAAAAGTGATCAGTGACATTGCCAATTGGTGCCCTAATTGCCTGGTGCTGGAGCAGCTAGCGTTCTGAGGTGGAACCTGTTGAGACTGAGGAGCTGCCCACGCTGCCATTTCCGCCTCAAGGGCTGCAAGTTGTTCAGCCAACTGGGCCACAGCTGAGGCCTTCTTTTTTTTTTTTTATATTTGTATTTTGTAGGTTTTTCTCGTTTTTTTCCTTACCGTCCTGGCGCGAGCTTGCGTGTGGAGGCACACGCATACCCGCGCCCGGAATGCCCACCCTACCAATCACCGTACCGCCTGCGCCACCACCAGACCTCCACCCGGTGATGATGGGACTACAGGAGGTGATCTCCCACCCTGAGAGGTGAGCCGCTAGGCTCAGCCCAGTTCCACCCTCCCCCTCTTGCCAGCACCCGATGACCAGTGGGTTCCCAATCCCGGGTCACCAGCATAACGCGAGGTTTAGCATCTAGCACCTCAACCTCAGTGCCACCAGGCCGGTCTGCCGAGGTCTTCTTGTGGCCCTTAGGGCAGTCCTTCAAATCTTGTTTCAAAGGGTGACCCAGTAAGAGCCAAGGCTTCCTGTTCTCAAGAGAGCATAGCCCACACATGGTCACCTCGTGTTGCCCATGCACGCCATGCAGGTCAGTGGCTGACATCTTCTGCCAGCACCACACACAAAATTTAGATTCTGGCTTCCATTGCTCCATCGTCGATTGTCAGAAGGAGCTGAAGGAACTGGAGAATCAACTGAAGTATTGATAACTTCAAAGAAAGTTCACCAATGGGGCACTCGAAAATTTAAGTGGAAGCCACAAAGGAGATGACCTGCTCTTCCAATGGAAAGAAAGATCTGATGTCACAGAGCAGAGTTGGGGATATATTGCCCAGGTGGTGGGAGGAGCTTAGCTTAAAGACATCCAGTTAATCAGCTGTTCCAGTGGAGCTGCTAGAGTGTGGATAAGTGAACCATATCCACGCCCCTAAAAGGCTGTTACAGTTCTGAGATAATTTAATTATTGACGTTACTACAATACAGAGAAGGATGGGTAATACTCCTGATTTATAGACAAGTCAATTTTAATAATGACCCCTGTTTCCAGCATGGAGAGATGCTGGTAAGACAGCTAGTGGAACTGAGGTTCACACAACCTGGGGCAATAACCAAGTAACAATTTAGAACTACTTTTAATCTGCAAGCCTGTATGTTTTTTTTGTAACAACTGTTTTCTGTGCTCTGTCCCATGCCCTGGTATCCCTCTCTTTCGGGTCTTTCAAATGCCCCTCCATTGGATCTCACCTCCTACTGGTATTGCTCAACCCAAGTTACCCAAGATCCTCTGTCATCCCTCAGTTTCTGGCTTAACCCTGTGAGGCCTTGTGACAAAGAGGAATTGAATTGGGATGCTGGGGACAACTTTTGGGGATTTGAGGATGGTGCAGACCACGTGGTATGAGGGGACACAGAGTGCCATCATGCAGCGTACTGGATGGGAGCCTTTTCCGTGTTTCCCATCCTTTTGCCCACTTCACAGCATGACCACATGCCAGTGAAGGGCACCCTGTGGTCATCCATGCCCTTAAGCGCACCTGCAGTGGGCCACCAGTAGGAGCTACTGAAAGAGCAGTGCATGCCAGTCCCTTCCTCCCAGTGAGGAGAGCATCTGGGGACTCTCCTTGCCAGTCTCCACCCCAGTCATCCTGGGCGCCCATAATGACTTACAGTCACCAGCATGCTGACCAGGCACCTCGCTACTTGGTGCCACAGAACCAGCCTGGTAGTAGCTGTTTTAATTACCAGTTTACATTCCGTTATTTCAGTGTTACTGGCCTTTAAAAAAGAGGCCATTTCTGATTTCACACACTAGTGCTAAAGACACTTGTTTCTTTTTTGGGTATTATTTTCTCTCCTTCAGAGCTCCACTCGACCCCGCCCTCCGTTGTTCCCCAAGCGCCATCCCGGACATCAGACCCCTCCTTTATGCACCCGTGACTTACCCGCATTGGCAGGGTGGTGGGGAGCGACTCAACCCACCCAACGGATCCATGCCAGGGGCGCCCTTCCAGGAATGGCGCCGCCCGAAGGAACAACTTTGTGCTGCCGGGCTTCATTTTTTCACTGTTTTCACCGGTAGATCGTGGCGTGCAATGGCGCCAGCGACTAGAGTACTGCGCATGCTCCGTGCATGCCCCAATCACGCGTCTGCCGACCAGCCCCCAAACTTGCAGCTTCGTGCTGTCGACCCCAACCTCCGCTGAAGTCAAGCAAGCCCGGCGCCCATCCCCCTCCCGGAGATGGAGAGCAGTCGCGGGCGCTCAATCCATCTCCTCCCGACCCGGCAATCCATGCCCGTTCCCGAACACGAAGTGCGGCGTGGCGCGGTGTGGCGACCAGCGCCTCAACCCTCAGCGCCACTGGGCTGGCTAAAGACACTTTAGAACTATATGATGCAGTTTTGTCATTCCTGAAGGAGAACACCTCAGATTGCAGAAAACTATGACTGCTTACCTTGTCTGCTTTATTGATTGCTGGAGATTTTTTGGGCCCATTTTTTGATACAGTAAATAAATGCAGGCAGTATAAAGCCTGTATAGCTGGTACTCTACCCATAGTGAAATGGAACTTTTGACTGTATGTGCATAGTATGTACTGTACCCAGTATGACATGGAATCTTTGCAAATGAAACTTGAATAAATAAATAAATAAATAAAAGTGCCATTTCCTGGTGCTGTTGCGGCAAGCTCTCGCGGCATTTATGCTAATGAGTGCTGTAGGCTCTCACTTGTTCTGGAGCATGCAATGCCCCTCAGCCTATCCGGGCTGTCCTAAACAGCTGCCAAAAGCAGGGTAATTACTTCTGGCGCAAATGCAAACTTGAAATGGCACTTCAGTATGAAACGCAGCAGGCACATCAGAGAGGAAAAAAAAAGCATTAAGACAGGCCACAGAGAGTTAAGGGACAAATTTTAAATGCAGAATAAAAGCTAAATCTAGCAATATAGCATCAGGTACTACACAATAAAATAGCAGGAGTGTTTTCCTTTAACGCTTACATTGTTGGCACAATGTTGCATCAGTGTTTTGTAGAACTCTGTGGCTGGAAGGTCATAAGGTACATCACACAGTTCTAAAATGGTCCTCATCACCAGTATCTAAAACATTAAATGAGTTAACTAAAAGGATGGTAAAGCTGAGACAATGACAGAACTGGGACCAGTATTTAAAAAATTGGTTTCATAAAGAAACAATTACTTACAGGCTCCACACAGTTCTCCTTTATGTTTCAGCTCATAACTTTAGAAGATGGCTGGAACTCACCTGGGAGATGTCAGTTCCTTTGGACCCAGATTCAGCAATGAAGCAAAAGAGTTGCCATCTACGTAACTGCAGTATTTTTCAGTCTGGCCCTATTGTTTGACATTAAATGCTGCACTGAGCTAGGCTAGGAGAATGGGCTGACCACACATATCTAAACTGTCTATCTAAAACAGTCATTGTAAACTGTACATGGACAAAAGGGCTCAATGTACAGTTAGTGACAAGAACATTACTGGACAATGGAGGCACTTTTTGTCTGACTATCCACTGATGAGCACAACAGAATCTGCTAGAAAAACACGAAACCAATACCTACAGAATTTGCATGTTGCATGCTGCTGTCCCTCCGGCTCTAAATCCCCTCCTCAAAAACAAAATCCTTACTTTATAAACTGCATGGCCATGTGAGATGACAGAGCATCAAGCACCGTTGTTCAGCCTCAGACCATACAAGAGCAATCAAACTTGCTCCAGTTTAAAGGCAACCAAGAGACAAGTGCATTTATGGATTATAAATTGTCGGGTGCGACTGGAGAAGAGTGTTGCCCTCCACAGTGGATTCCCATACTGGACTTCAGATTTGTGGAGCAATCACTGTGTCCGAGGACCGAGGCGCTACAGAACTCTGTATCTTGACTAAGTACTACCGGCAGTCAGAGGCTCAGGCCTAGTTTCATGCATGGCATCACAATGTGCTGGGGCTACTGGCAGCTGTTATCAAAAGTGAAGAGATTGTAAGGACGCACCAGCAGACTTCTCAAGCAAGTCCATGTGGTATGTGAGGCCAGGTAATCCAACGAATAGCTGAATGAGACCCAAGATCACAACAAGCATGCTACAGGGTCGGGAGGACCTTTGCAGGTGTGGCGTATGATCAAGAGGCACCCCATTGGAATACTTTGGAACAAAATAAGGGATCCTGCTTCAAGATGGGAGCTGCCAATAATGGATTAACTAGAATAAACACTGAAAATAGAAAATGCAGAATCAATGTTTCAACCTTGTGGTTTTCTACAAGAACTATTTATAATAGTGCTGGCCGGTGGCATGGACAGCAGAGGCACTAGGCAGCATACCTCCTGCCACACCAGCAACCTGGGTTTGGGAACAAGCCTGGGTCATTGGGGCCATCCAAGAGGAAGAAGATCAAACATCCCAGTGGATTCTCTCTTCCTCTGGAGGAGGTGGCTGGTCCTGGCATTATATTGTCACCTTGGTGACCACAGTGGTAGAGCACATGGGAAACCACAGAGTACTGGGGATGGGATGTCTGACAGCATCATGCTTTATACGTGATGCATGTGTGAGCTTCTGACATCACCAGTTAGTGTCCCAGTACAAACAGAGGGAAAAATCTTAGGCACCCGCTGAATGAGGTCCCCACCTCGCAGGCCACGCACCAGTGGCGGGCGCTCTCACAGGTGAAACAAGATCTGCTTCACTGGGAGGTTAAGGGGCCCACCAACTTCCACCATGGCCACCATGGGAGGACAAGCCCATGGGGATATTGATGGTAAGGAGCCAGGTGATGGGTCTAGGGGCTGGGTCGGAGGATAGGCTGCACTGAAGCAGAAACAGCACTAATGGAAAAAACAAACAAAAAAACAAGGACTATTTATAATGAAATAGTGCCAACATCTCTTTTCTTGGCAGCTCATTCCTGAAGAAGACCTTGTGGTTGAAATGTCAACTTTATTTTCTGTTTCAGTGCACTTTACCGATAACTTTTTAAAATACGTTCTTTATGATCCCACTCTGTCTTGGCCCCATCCTCCTGCATTCCAGACACTTACCTCCCCGACTTCCAACTCCAGAGGCTTACTTCCATGGCAGGACCTGACAGAACCGGACGTAAACCTACTGTATCCTCCAGGATATGGAGACAGGAAGTGCCCATGGTGCGGGAATGGGCCAGTAGCAGAAAACAGAGCCCAAGCCTGCCGGTGGTCAGCTTGTGTGAGCCAGGGCTTTCTCATTTGTTGTGCCTCCCTTCAGGACACTGGCGGACTAGGTGCTTTAAGCTCTCACATGCATTGTGTGCTGCAGCAGAGCACAGTTGATGCCCCCTCCTGCAGTGCATCCGCTGCACTGCCCCCAGTGGTCACCCAGGTGGCAATGTTGTAGCAGAGGTATCTCCCTCCCTCTCTGGAGGAAGACAGCATTCCCTAGGATGCTCATTCTTCCTCCCCAACTCCGCTGGCCCCTGCTGACTGAGGCATGCTTCCAAACCCTGGTTGCTGACATCAAAGGGTAGCTCCACCACTGTGCCAACAGGTCAGCCCTGACAACTCCTTTTCTTTCTTTTTTTTTGTTGCTATTTCTTTTCTGCCCCTTCACTCTGCTCCCATCTCCCTCCAGTCTCCAAGCCTAACCACAACTCCCTTACCTGAACTCCCCAAGGTGCCATCCCCACTGATTTGTGGCTTTGCCCCGAGCAGGGTCAAGTGAGAGGGATATACACCAAGACTTCTCGTTGCAGTGGAAGTCTCTTGGTTAGGCAGGGTAGTCGGTGGTGTCAGGAGACCTTCATCATCGGGCACAGGCTCCTCCATTTTCACATTTTCAGTCTCCGACATCCCCTAGGAAACAGGGTACAAAGGCTACAAGGATAAACACATGTAAGTGTGATGTCACCCGCAGCCAGCGTGGTTCCTCCTACCCCTAGTCTTGCCATTCCCTACCATCCCCTGCGGCCAGGGGCAGTATGGCAGCAGCAGAAAGGACCTTCCTCCCCAGGGGAGAGGCATTCTCTGGTGCTCAATCCCTACCTCTTGGCTGGCCCCTGATTACCTTGGCTCGTTCCTGAACCCGGGTCACCAGCGGCATGAAGGATAGCACTACCACTGCACCTACGGACCGGCACCGATAACTCCTTTTCATGTCTTGTTTTCTGGAGGGCATACACTACGCTTAAGGAAGGGATAGAATTAAATGTAATGTAAGAAATCATTTGTTCACCCAGAGAGTGGTAAATCCATGGAACAAGCTCCCAAAGGAAGTGGTGCAAGTGGGGAGTGTTGAATCTTCTAAATGCTAGTCAGGTCGCTTCCTCACAGAGAATAACATCACTGGGTACAGTATTTAACTTGAGGCAGGGTGGTGCAGTGGCTGAGAGCACAGTCATGAGAACAGGAAACTCAGGTTTAAACCCACCAGAGCCACTTACTCACTGTGTGACCCTGATTAAGTCACTTAATGTCCCAGTGCTTCAGTCTGCCAAGCTATAAAACTGGATGAAAATTAGGAACCCTCTGAAATCAAGATACTAAATCTCAAAAATCATAGAAATATAGAAAAGTAGATTTTGTTGGCAGAAAAGGACTGCAAGGTCGATTCAGTCTGCCCTAACCCTACCTGCCCTGTGTGATGACAAGGTACTATAATGGGAGACTTCCTTTTAATGATATCCATGTGTCTGTCCCATGCATTTATTTAATTATTTATTTATTTAGAGATTATTTAACCAGGCAGGCATACTGAGCGGGGGACCACTTGTTTCCAGATGTGACCTGGGGAATTACAAGGGATACTTCAATACAGGTATTTACATAGTTTTAACATAGGTACAGAGTATATACAGGCAGAGGACATTGAGGTACACAGGCAGTATGAGAAACACACTGGTGGCACACGCAGGCGAAGCAAGACAGCAATACTTAGAACATATAATGACCCTATGATGCAGCAGATGAGAATAATGGTGCATCATGAATCAGGGTACATGGAGCTTATAGCTCAAGACTGCTGGTAGCAGGTGCATGTGCGAGAAATGTGCGTGGAGAAGTGGATTTAGGAGTCTTGGGTTAGAGGTAAGCCTGATGTCTGCAGGTGAGATCATTCCATAGTTTGGGCAAAGCGATATTTGAAGGCTGATTGTCCCGGATGTATGCATGAATGGGACTTGGAGAAGCCTGGAGTCGGAGCTTCTGAATGAGTAGGCGGGGAAGGTTGAGCCAATAAGACGGAGCTGAGGTGGGGGGAGGATTGGGACCAAAATTTAGCTATGTCTCTGGAGCAGTGGATCAGTCTGTGGGACGTGAGCGAGTGTAGGGCTAGGGAGCTGTATAGGTCACAGTGGTGGGTCATTGGGGGGCAGTCAGGATGAAGCGACAGAAGGAGTGAAACAGGGTGTCAGGTTGACCAGGTTGGATGAGGGTGCGGTGCCATAAACCACGCCGCCATAGTCAAGTATTGGGAGAATAATTTTGCACTATTTCCCTATGGACCGTAGTAGGCATGCACCCATTTGTTATGATATAGTGCACCCAGTTCAGGGTGCAGTTTTTATGTAGCAATTCTATGTGTATGGAGAAATCTAGGTGTTGGTCAAGCCAAACTCCCAGGTATCTGAATGCGCAAGTCTCCAAGGGGACCTCAGGGTATGGAAGGTGGGAGGAACAGCTAGGCAGGAAAATCGAGGTTGTGTGCCAAAGGTTAGGGAGATGGTTTTATTTACATTTAGGAATAGTTGGTTGGACCTGAACCATTGCTGTATGGCATTGAAGTCCTGTTGTAGTGTATTGGACACGACTCCAGTGGAGGGACCTGAGGCGACAGTACGTGTCATCTGCACATTTGTATGGCTGAGTTTGTACAGGCCAGGGGAGGTCATTTAGAAATATAGAAAATAGTAACGGGCCCAGGACTGAACCTTGGGGACCCCCATGGTGACTGGAAGGGGAGATATTTGGGAGCCAATTTTCACCGATTGGAGTCTGCTAGTCAGGAAGGCCTGAAACCAGCTAGTGGCAAGGCTGAGAGGCCTGCACCATTAAGTTTTGCTAGTAGCTTGGGGTGGGAGATGGTGTTGAAGGCTTTAGTCAGGTTTATGAAAATTGTCAAGGTGGATATGCCCTTGTCCATACCTGAGGAGATGTCATCAGTGAGTTTTAGAAGGCGGTGATAGTGGAGTGAGACTTGTGGAAACCTGACTGATATGGGGTGAAGAGAGAGAGTCAAGGAATTGGGAGAGTTGGGCAAGGGCAAGGTGTTCCTGAAGTTTGGCCAGTATTGGAAGTAAGGAGACGGGCAGCAATTTCCAGGCCCAGAGGTATCGCCACCCTTTGGGAGGGGGATAACAACCGCCTGCTTCCATGCAGCTGGGATTTTAGCCAGGAGAAAGAGAGGTTGAGGAGGCCGCTAATGGGCGGCAATGGCAGGGCTGATAAGTGGAGTAATTTGCATCCAGGCCTGAGGGGCATTTGCCTTTGTTGGGGTCGAGAGCACACAGCATGTAGGACTTTGGCCAGGGTGACTGGACGGAAGAGAAAGTGGTGGCGGGGAGTTCTGGGATTTTGATGTTGAGCTAGGTGTGGGTGGGGTGTGTGGGAGGTTGGGTAGGAGAGACATAGTGCTGCTGGTAAAGAAGGTATTGAAGGCAGTGGCAGCTCTAGGGTCCGAGATGGTGTTACCATGGATGGATAGGGTTGGGATTGGTGGTTGAACTGGTGGAGAGAGCAGGGATTTGATGGTTTTCCAAAGTTTGTAGGGTGGTTAAGGTTAGAGTATAGAGCCGACTTGAAGTAGTTCTTTTGGCCTGCTGTATAGATTTGGTGCAGGAGTTGTGGAGGGTACGGTATCTTTGTAGAGATTCTTGGAAGCTGGATAGCTGTGTTTTTCCAGGCCTGGTCCCTGGATTGGCATCTGCTAATGATGTCAGCGGTGACCCAGGGGAGATAGGAGCCCTTTACTCTTGTGCTTCTTAGAGGGCATGGTGGTCCCATACAGCAAGAAAGTTGTTCCTGAACATATTGAAGGCATAGTCGATGGCGGGTGCCTTCTGTATGAAGGACCAGTCAACGTGGGCCAGGTCATTCAGGAGGGAAGGTAGACATAAGGATTATATGATCTCGTGAGGAGCATCCTGGGGAGTTCAGCAGGTCTGTGCACTTTCCTGACCATGTATGCCATGTGGTGCTCGCTCAGGAGTCGGGAGGAGTCCAGCTTTAATAATCCTGTGAGGGTGGAATGTGAGTGCCCAGTCCAAGAGGAAGTGGTTAAGTGTTTCAGGGTTTAACGGGTGGGTTGGTTGATTAGTTGGGAGGGTTTAGAGTGTTTATTTTGGTCCGTAGCTTAGAGCAGTCGTTTGCTAGCCAAATGAAATTGAAGTCACCGAGGATATGGAGCTTGCCAGCTGTGGCAATAGACTTTAATGTGGCCAGATGGTCTAAGACACCGGGCAAGGGGGTAGCAGGGGCGAGTAAGACCCCGACATACACAGGGAGGAGTGAGGGAGAGCAAGCTTAACCAACAAGGATTCAATTTGTGGTGCAGGCCCAGGGATCTGGACGGTGAACTGAATCCTGGTGGAGATGAACATGGCAATGCTGCCACCTTTTTCTTGCCCATCTGGTCCTGCCTGATCAGTGAGTAGCCGGAATGGCTACAGCAGAATCAGCATGGTGTGGCTTTAGCCATGTCTCGGATATAATGAAGATGTCAGGGCGAGGGTTAGGGCAGTGAGTTGTAGCTCAGGTACTTTGTTTAGGATGCTGCAGATGTTGAGGTGCAGTAAGCGGAGGCCCTTGGGGAGAGTTGCTGAATCCTGTCACTGTCACTGTCTCTGCCTCTGCCCCATCACCTACAAAGGCAACCTATTCCATCTATCCGCCACCCTTTCTGTGAAGAAATGCTTCCACACCTCTCTCTTGAATCCCCCATTAAGGTTGTGTTCTCTCTTATAACCACATAGGGAGCATTGTTTAACCAGGAGTAGCACACTAAGCCAAAGCTTGTTTCAGATGTGACCTGGGAGCACAAGAAGTTAAGTGACTTGCTCAGGATCACACAGTATGCACCTAGGTGACTGTGGATTCAAACCCAGGTCTCCAGATCTGCAGCTCAGAGCCTTAAGCCACTGCACTATTCTGTCTCATGCTCAACAAAAAACTCCCTACACTCCACTCTGCTTTTCCCTGGAGTTATTGCGGTCTCAGTTATGCTCCCCATTCTATAAGAAGTATATGTCGAAGTCCTTCAGCCTTTCCTCTTAGGACGTCCCCTGCTGTTCCTGTACATTTTGGTTGCCCTCCTCTGTAAAGCCTCCACCCTGTCAGGTCCTTTTCCAAGGATGGCTCCAGAACTGCACGCATTACTGAAGGTGGAGGTGAACCACTAACTTGCACAGAGGCATTTTACCCCCTCCTTCTGCTTATTATCTTCCCCTATGCAACCCATTATCCTATTTGCTCTCCTCACTGCCTTTGAACACTTGGCTGCTACTTTCAGGTCATCTGTAATGATAACCCCGAGGTTCCTTTCTTCTACAGTACATATCCTAACCCCACCCCACCCCCATCCTGTGCCCAGATCTATTTTTTTTGTGTCCAACATGCACGACTTTACACTTTTGGCATTGAATCACAGCTGCCAAATTCTGGACCCACTCTTCTAGCTTTTCCAGGTCCTTTCTCATGGTCTCCACTCCCCTCATTGTGTTCACTCCATTGCAGATCTTGGTGTGATCTGCAAATAGACAGTCTTGCTGTTAGCCCCACCCTATGGTACTGACCCTGGGGTACTCTGCTTGTGACTCCTCCTGAGAATTCCTATTTAGAAGTACCTCTGGTTCTGCTCTTAACCAATTTTCCACCTATTGGATTATTTTGCCCCCCACCTCGAGGCCTCTTACCTTCTGTAGCAACCTCCTATGTGGAACTGTGTCAAAGGCCTTGCTGAAGTTCAAGTTGGCCCACGTGGACAGCTGACCCTGTCCACCCCCTTGTCTCCCAGTCAGAAATTTCTATTAGATTCATCTGGCATGACTTCCTCCCGGAGGGTAATCACGAAACAATACTATGGTTTATTTCCTTCTTGAACTGGAACTTTGTATTTTCATGAAATTTCGAGTAAAAGCAATACTGACAAAAGAAAATTAAAGACACATTTCTGGCCATAACAATACTTGGGACTAGAGAAAGATGAGTAGTGCACTACACTGACATATTTCATAGGTTGACTTGTGTATCTTACTTTATGCTGACTCCTTTGTATTCTAGGAAAATGTCAGTAAACAAGAGACTAGTCAACTCTTTTGTAAATATTTATTTCCGTGAGCTGATTTTCAACAGCTTGTAACATCTTTCAGTGTAAACAAACAAAAAGCCTGGTGCTTCTACAAAGGCAGTATTTAAGGGTACTAAGATTCTTTGTCTTTTAGGCAGCATTCCTATTTTGGGTCACCATGACCCAAGCCAGAAAAACCATCATAGGGCTGGTTCCTCCTTTACCAGGGCTGAGATACAGGTAAGACACAGATGAGTCCTGAGAAGGACAAAACACGCTTTCTGTGTCTTCTGTTTTCAGCCTTTGCAGATTGTGAGGTTATTTGGTACCACGCACTCATGCTTACAGCAGAAGCAGTCCAGATACTTTCATGGTGCTTTGCATATGCTTCCCATGATGCCTTGCATTGGTAGGGTATGTGTGAGTATGTGTTTTGGGGGCTGCCCTGATGATGCAGCAGTAGTGTGTTGTACTCTCATGCACTCCACCCTTGTTCAGGAGAGAGGCTGGGTTTCCCACTATTACGTGGCCTCAGGTTGGGGGGCAGTGGTGATAGGGCTCCAAGGCTGGGGATTAGAGGTGTCGCATTCTGCTGCTTCCATGACCACTGTGGAGATCAAGGAGCTTAGCCTACTCTACAGAATTGCAGCGGGCCTTACATCATCTGTGGCAGTATTTAAAAAAAAAAAATATTTAAAGATAAAGTGAGAGCTACATATTCTGAGAGTTTTACAGCAAATGTGAGTGATGGGAAAACTGGGAAAGCCGTTTATTGTCAGGAAGCCTTCTAAAACCATATCACAGAAATCTGGGTCCAGTGGCAGTGGCTTGCTGACTATCACCACACCAGGACCGAATCCTCTTTGGCAGCCATCTTACAGGCCATACAGACTTTGGACCAGAAAGTTGAGGCTTTTTCCGTTCGGCATGAAGCGGTTGGATTTCCGCTCTCATGGATGCTGGTGACCCGGTTCGGAGTGGACTTGGGTCACTGGAGGGTCGTCGAGAAGGTTTGAGCGCCCCAGGGACTGCTCACCTTCTAGGGGAGGGAGGGAATCAAGGTCCACAGCTTTCCTGACCCCGGCGGAGGCTCAAGGTACAGCAAGTCCTGCAGCTTGCAGAAGGGACTGATGGGAGCTGTGTGGTGGATATACTCACAGCACCTTGACATCAGGGCGCACACCACACAGGAGAGAAAGGAGAAAAACACCACCGGAGCACGGGTAGATGGAGCACCAGTACCACCCTAATTGCGACTGCTTGCCTGACCACCGGGGACCCGACCAAACTCAGAAGATATCGGGTGTCAGGGCCCAACCCGGTACCCACCTGGGGGTATAACCATGGCTCCATGGGAGTGCCCCTCAGATTCTGGTAATGCAAGTCATGGGTGGTACTTTAGGTGTTCCAGAAGGCAGCTCCTGGTCGGGAAGGAGGAGAAATAGAAAGTTAAAAAAAAAAGAAAGAAAGTTGAGGCTTTTAAATTAATATTGTATCTCCTTTTGACTGCTGACTGGTCCCATTCCAGTCCGGTCCCCCAAACCCCATTACCTGGCGTCACTGGGATGTACCCTTGTTGCTGCCATCCATCCTCTGCCAGAAGACTCTGGGAGCCCAGTCACTACTGTGGGGCTGTGGAAGACCAGGCCTTCATCCTGGATGATAGAAGGAGTTCTTCCTGTTTTATGCCTGGGACTGCAGAGCATGGGACACCTTCCCTGACATCTCACTGTTCTGCCACCTAGAACCTCCAGATGGCAGTCACCTAGCGGGACACACATACTCCCTCCCCAAGCGAGGAGAGCTGTCCATGAGTTGCTCAATCCTTCCTCCCTGGCCGGACCCCAAGCGACCCATTAGTGATTCTTTGTTATCCCTCACTTATATTCTACCAGTACAGCTGACAACTACCTCTCCTAATCATAGAAACATAGAAACATAGAAGTTGACGGCAGATAAGGACCACAAGGCCCATCCAGTCTGCCCATTTCTTTTCTACCTTATAAATGTGCCATCGGCCTTTGCTCTGTCAGTGGCCTATCTATTCATAGTCATTTGTATTGCTCCTTATGACTATCCCATGCCTGTTTGAAGCCCTGCACTGTATTCACAGCCACCACTTCTTGTGGTAAGCCATTCCATGCATCCACCACCCTTTCTTTGAAAAAGAATTTCCTCATTCCCCTTAATCGGCCCCCTCTAATCTCATGCTGTGTCCTCTTGTCCTGCTGTTTTTCTTATATTTAAACATGTTAGACTCTTTCACCTTGTTAATGCCCTTAAGGTGTTTGAATGCCTCGATCATCACCTCTCCCCCTCCTTTGCTCAAGGGTATACATATTGAGCTCTGTTACTCTGTCCTCATATGTCTTCTGATGCAGTCCCTGCACCATTTTGGTTGCCCTTCTCTGGACTGCCTCTATTTGGTTAATGTCCTTGTGAAGGTGTGGCTCTAATACTGCACGTTAGTACTCCAGATGGGGCTAACTAGTGTCTTGTAAAGAGGATTATTACCTCCCTCTTACAACTTGTGATACCCCCTACTAATACACCCTAACACCCCTAGCCTTACCTACTGCTTTAGAGGTCTGCTTGGATGATTTCAGGTCATCTGTGATGATGATGCCTGAGTCTCTTTCTTCCTTTGTGACTGCTAGCAACTCCCTCCCAGCCTATAAGTGGCTTCGGGTTTTCTTCCCATGTGCATGATCTGCACTTCTTTTGCATTAAATCCCAGTTGCCACTCTTCTGACCATTTTGCTAGTTTATCCAGATCTCTTCTCATTCTGCCCACCCCATCTGGATCATCTACTCTGTTGCAGGTCTTGGTGTCATCTGCAAACAGACAAGCCTTACCCTCTAGTCCATCTACAAGGTCACTAATGAAGATGTTGAAGAGGACTGGCCCCAGGACTGATCCCTGAGGTACCCACTTGTGACTTGCATCTCTTCTGACTGTATACCATTTACCACCACTCTCTGTTTTCTGCCCGTCAACCAGTTTGCCACCCAGTTGACCAACTTGACCCACCCGAGCCTACCCAGCTTATTTATCAATCTTTATGTGGAACAGTGTCAAAAGCTTTGCTGAAGTCAAGGTAGGCGACATCAACTGCTCCCCTTGGTCCACCACTCTGGTTACCCAGTCAAAGAAATCTATGAGATTAGTTTGTGGGACCTTCCTTTTAAAAGCCATGCTGTCTTGGATCCTGTGCCCTATGGATTCCAGGTGTTGCACTATCCTTTCCTTAAGGAGTGCCTCCATAATCTTGCCCACTACTGAGGTAAGACTGACTGGTCTGTAGTTCCCGCCTCCTCCTGCTACCACTCTTGTGGAGCGGGATCACATGAGCCCTTCTCCAGTCTTCTGGGACCTCTCCTGTGCTCAGAGACTCACTAAACAGTTCTGCTAATGGCTCTGCTAGTTCCACCTTTAGCTCCTTAAGTACCCTGGGATGTATGCCATCAGGTCCCATTGCCTTATCCACCCTGAGCTAGTAAGCTCTTGTAGGACTCTTTCTTTTGTGGAAGGAGTAGTGCTCACCTCCTTCCCCTGTGTCCATGATGCTGAGCTGTGGGCCCTGCCCTACCTTCTCTTCAGTAAATACTGAGCAAAAGTATCTATTTAGGATAGATGCCTTTACAGGGTCCTCCTCCTCACATGCTCCTTTTCTCCATTAAGCTTAGCAATACCCCTCTGGACTTTCTCCTTTCACTAATGTATCTATAGAAAGTCTTGTCACCTTCTTTTACTGTTAGTGCTAGTTTTTCCTCAGTTTGGGACTTTGCCTGCCTTACTGCCTTCCCTGCTTCCCTTAGGGCAGTTTGTATGCCTCCCTATCTTCATCCCATTGTGTTCCCTTATATTTCCTGAAGGCCAGCCTTTTGGCTCTGACCTTTTCTGCTACTGTATTTGAGAACCAATGTGGTTTCCTTCTTCTTTGCACTTTCTTTTCTGTCTAACACAATGGGATGTTGCTTCAAGTATTGCATCCTTAATGCTTCCACTTTGCCTGTATCCCTCACCTGTGTTTCTTTTGCCAGGGCTAGCTTAACTCTGTTGGCCATCTTATCAAAGTCAGCTCCTCTGAAGTCCCATATTTTGCCTTGGAATGGGATGATTTAGATGTAGTAGCCAAATTGAACCATACTATGTGATGGTCACTGGCCCCAGGTGACCTTCTACCTGGAGATCTGTGATCCCTTCCTTGTTAGTCAGTACTAGATCTAGGATAGCCCTGTCTCTCATGGGTTGCTGTACCAGTTGTTTGAGGCCCTCCCTGCAGGAATCCACTATGTGTCTAGTTCTGGCAGATGTTCCTGCTGGTATTGACCAATCTGTATCCGGCATGTTGAAGTCTCCCATTATCAGAACCTCCTTTAGCTGTCATGTTTTGTATATCTTCTAACAGTAATGTGTCTATGTCCTCCCCTGGTCTGGGGCCTGTAGACAACCCCAGTTCTTATGGCTGTCCCATTTCCTGTTTCCAGGTGACCCACAGTTCTTCTGGCTCCTTACGTGTATTCTGAATTTCTGTAGCTTTGATATTTTCATTGACATACAGGGCCACTCCTCCCCTTTTGCACCTCGGTCTCTTCTGAACAATACATAGCCAGGTACTGAAGTCTCCCAAGTGTGGTTACTAGTAAACCACGTCTCACTAATTGCTACTATGTCCAGTTTAGCCTCTGACATTATTGCCTGCAGGTCTGGGATCTTATTTCCAGGCTGTGAGCATTGTGTACATGATTTTCCATTGGCCAGATTTTGGTGTGTTAGTTGTTGGGTGAGGTTTGGCATTACCCTCATAAGTGCGTATGGGGAGACAAACCTTTTTCTTCTGGTGATGCAAATGAACTGCAAACATGCTGAATCCCTGTTTGACTATTAGCTGAGGGAGGGGTGTTCTTCCCATTCGACGATGGGGTGCTGCACCCTCTCCCCATTTGCTAGTTTAAATATTCTGCAAAGATGTCAAACTTTGCCCCAATGCACTGACTCCTCCTTAGTCAGATGCAGTCCATCAAATTAAAGAACTTTCGCTTCCCAGAACTGTTTCCAGTTCCTACAAATCTGTGTCCTTTTTCCTGGCACCAGCCCTTGAGCCACGTGTTTAGCTCCCCTATCTCCCCTTCTCTGACCTTCCATCCATCTGCTCCCTCTCCCAGACTGGCAGGATCTCAGAGAAGGAGATGCCGGACGAAATAGATGATAGTTTGTCACCCAGCCTGGTCAGGTGTTCCTTGGTCTCCATAACTGACCGGCTGGCGAGATCATTAGTACCTATGTGTACTAGGACATCAATGTTTTCTCCTGCTTTGTGAACAATTTTAGCAATGTGGTCAGTGTCTCTCCATGCTGATGTACCTGGGAGACATCTGACCATTACCCTGGCTGGAGATGGGTATCAACTCCCGAATCATGGAGTCTCCTATGATCAGAAGTTTTTGGGATTTCCTTTTGCTTTTTTTGTTTTGGTTCCTGATTTGGGTGAGTTTTGTTGTGCTAGCTCCTGTGCTGCAGTGTCCTGCTCTGCAGTGTCTTCTGCCTCTTTGTTTGATTTCAGAGATAGAGGCAGATACCTGTTTGTAGTGTTTATATGGTTTTGGAGGTAATATGTTGGAGAACAGAGTGATGGGGCACCCGATTTGCCCTCCTAACCACCTGCCAACCTCCTGGACCAACTACCCTCTGCGGTCGAGGTTTTCTGTTGGATGCTGGGAAATGGGGTGGTTCTTATAATGTATTTCCTCTTGAATATGAAATTTGAGGCGTGCAATCTCTGCCCATGCTGCCCGGAGCTGAGCCCTAAGATCTCCAAAGGCCCAGCATGTAGGACAGTGTCCTAAATCCTGCAAGACTGTCCTTCTGAAAATTGTTCCACAGTACCTGCAGTTAATGATATCCATTCCAGATAAGTTGCTGGGTTTATAACTTAGTCAGAGTAATTAGAAGGAAAAAAAAGGAAAAATAAAATACTTCCCTTTTCTTACTCTTCCTTGCTGGACACCTTATTTCCTCAAGCTAACAATTGAGACAGCTCTTTTCACTGCCATGTTTTGTATTTACTCAAATGATGCACTGTTATAATGTTTTTAAAGAGTCATCCTCGTACTAATGTGTATTATGTTCCCATTTGTGTACCAACTGATTTTTATGTTTGTTGCATGCATTGCTTGCCGCATGCACAAGAAACATTTTGTGACAGCTTAGGAGCAAAGCAGCGGGGTTTTGGAGGTGTGGCACTGTGGCAGCCAATGCCTCCACTGCCTTTGAGGCTTGGCCCACTTTCCCAATGCAGTGGCATGCTGTTGCTGACACTAGGGCAGCAGTGTGCCACCAACTTGAAACGAATCGCTGCTGCAATGAGGGCGACTCTCTTATTGCGGGAGTGCCTTGCCTGGTGTAACATTTCTAGTAACATGGCAGCGGCTCTCGTCCCACCTCAGAGTCCCCATGTAAGCCAACTCTGGGGTTCCCAATCCCTATGTTGGCATGCCCCTCCCAGTTCATTTGCTGATGGGGTAGCCAAATCCCCATAGGCATGATGTACCCCCATTTGTCTTGTGCCGAGGGGCCCAACCCCCTTGGCTCTGGCGCGCCTCCCATCCAGCACACTGTATTGCCGACGGGAGTGCCCAATCCCTGTTGGCTCCAGTCCCCCCAACAAACACCCAGGTGGCATGCTGGGAGCCCATCCTAGCATGCCAAAAGTGTCCACGTTGTCTTCTTTTTTTAATCCTGTAAAAAAAAGAAAACGTCCCTTGTTGAGTCCTATGCCCTCCTCCAACCCACACGCACCTCTGCACCCCACCTCCCCACACCCCTATAACCCATACTTACTTCCCCGAAGCCTTGAACGATGATCTTTGGTGGACCGGGAACACGCCTGCACTCTTCAAAGCCGACCGTGAACTGAAGAAATGCCGGTAAGCTGTATAATGGCATAAATGGTGTTTTTAACTTTAGTGAATATCTTGGCCATTTTGCAATTTTGTGCCAAATTTTCAACATGGGGTTCTTGGGACCCACCTCATGAATTCAGTCACTGTCATCTTGTTATTCGGTCCGAAGGTGATTTAGCGGTCACTGCATGGAATCGTCTTTCAGGACCAAGTAATGAAACAACAGTGTCACGGTTCATGAGGTGGGCTCACAGTTGCTAGTTGCAAATTTGGTGAAAAAATTCCAAAAAGTGACTCAAGGTATGAGCGCATAATAGTTTCTACGCATGCTCGTAACTTCTGAATTTGTAACATTTTCACTCCAGATTTTCAACATTGGCATTTTTCTACACCTCCTTATGAACAGTGCAGCTGTCATTTTTCACATCCTGGCCGAAACATGTTTTCACACTTCTGCAGCGAATAGTGCGGTGCCGTGGGAAATCAGTGTTTGGGACAGATTAAGAAAATCACAGTAACACTGTTCATGAGCAAGGTCCTAAAATGCCTGTGTTGAAAATTTGGTGGCAAACGCCCATAAATGACTGTTACAAGTGTGCGCTATAGTTTCCACGCACTGTGAATTTTGCAAATTTGTAATATTTTCACTCCAGATTTTCAACATTGGCATTTGTTTCACACTCCTTATGAACAGTACAGCTGTCATTTTCATATCCTGCCTGAAATATGCGTTTGCACATCTGGTGCACAGTGGCTGATCGCTGTGGGAAATCAATGTTCGGACAGATTAAGAAAATCATAGTGACAGTGTTCATGAGCAGAGGTCACAAAATGCTTATGTTGAACATTTGGTGAAATAATTCCACTAAATGACTGCGAGTACGAGCATCTGTTGCACAGTTTCCATTTACGCTGGAATTTCAAGCATTTTTAATATTTTCACTACAGATTTTCAACATTGCCATCTCTTCACACCTCCCTATGAATGGTACAGCTGTCATTCTTCACACCTACCCGATCTGTGTTTTCACACATCTGGCGCATAATGGCACGGTCGCTGTGGGAACTCAAAGTTTGGGACACATTAACAAAATCACGCTGCCACTGTTCATGGGAAGGGTCCCAAATGCTTTCATGAGGTGGTGGTCACAAAAGGCCATGTTGAAAATTTGTAGTGCAAATATCAACAAATGCCCGGGTGTTAGGGTTTCTAATCACAATGTCCCACCCTGTACAGACTGACAGGCATCAGGGTGTGCCTTTGGATCGCCGACTGTAATGCTCATGCCATTCTACCCCACCCCACCCTGAAGCCAGTGATAGGCATCAAGGTGTGCCTTGGACTCTTCAGCCCCAGACTTCACCCCATTCTCCTATACTGCACCCAATTCAGCATATGTCCTTATGAAATGGGGTGACTGTGAAGCTGAATACTAAGGCACACGTCAACACTTGTCAGTGTCTACAAGACAGGGTGAGGTGAAATGCCATGAGCATTATGGGCAATGACCCAGAGGCACACCCCAACGCCTGTCCATCTCTGCAGGGTGGAGGTAGTTACGGAGTTCAATACTTCACTGCCACTCCTATTCTGCATCTGTCTAACTCCTGTATGGCCAATGCTAATATCAACAAGCAAACATTCAGCACCGACAAATGCTTGTTTACACTGTCTTGTCTTGGTTTGTTTACTGCTAATTTAGTTTGATGGAGCCTTTGTAAATGAGTCTCTGACTCAAAGGTTTGTAATTCAGAAATAAATAAATAAAATAAACTTCAGCTGCAGTACATGCCAGTGTTGGAAGAATTTTGATGGCATCCGGACACTGTTACCTAATTAGAGTGAATCATTACCTCCTTTCTCCCGCCTGAAGATTCACTGTGGATGGGTAGGCGGGTGAGGCATGTTTTTCTTTTCAACCAATGGAGGCAGAAAAGCTGGCAAATAACATAAGGCAAGAGTTCACAATCATGGCGGAAGATGTGCACTCAGAACTGGACTCAGACTGAAATTTTAGTTGCCCTCCTCTGGATAGCCTCTACCCTGTCTATGTCCTTCCTGAGATGTGGTCTCCAGAACTGGATACAGTACTTCAGGTTAGGTCTCACCAACGATCAATACAGTTGTAACATCGCCTCTCTCCTTCTGCTGGTGATACCACTCTCTATGCATCCCAGCATCCTACTGTCCCTGCCTATTGTCTTGTAGCACACTGTTGCCACTTTGAGGTCATCATATATTATTACCCCAAGGTCCTTTCCTGTTTAGAGATCATCAGTACCTCTGCTTCCATTGTACACACCACCTCTGGGTTTCTGAGCCCTAGGTGCATGATTTTGCACTTCTTTGCATTGAAACCCAGCTGCTGTATGCTTGACAACTCCTCGAGCTTCGCAGGTCTCTATTCATTCTCTCCATGCCCCGGAGTATCTACCTATTGCAGATTTTGGTATCAGCTGCAAAGAGGCACAGCTTCCTTCCTGCTCTTCTGCAATATCACTTATAAAGATATTGAAGAGGACTGGTCCAACTACTGAGCCCAGAGGTACCCAGTGGTCACTCCTTCCTCATTAGAGTGAGTGCGTTTACACAGCCCTCTGTCACGTATCCATCAACCGTTTTGTGACCCAGTTTACCACCTTGGGTCCCACCCCAAACTGCCGGTTTCCTTATAAGCCTCCTATGTGGTATGATGTCAAAGGCCTTGCTGAATGAAGTCTAAGTAGGCCACATCTACTGCCCCACCCTAATCTATTTCCCTGGCCACCCAGTTGAAGAAATCGTTCAGGTTTATCTGACATGACTCCCCGGCCATGAATCTGTGCTTCCTCAGGTCTTGTAATCCACTGGATTCAAGATACTCTGCTAGCCTTTCTTTTCACTTCCCTACCACTGATGTTAGACTGAGTGGCCTATAGCAAGACTCCTACTTTTCTGTGGCACTTTGGGACCATGTTCTACTGGCAGGATTACCATTTGCCACAGAACTTCTGTGACGGTTGTTTGCAATTTTGCAGAAGTTCTGCGGCACCAGTGAACTGCCACATCACAGCAACAGTTTGTCATCCTGACTTCACGCCCATAGCAATGGCTATGACAATTGGGATGGGGAATGTACAGTAACACTAATAAAAAAAAAAAGACTTCTAGAAAAATTTTATTTTTAAAAAGCTAAAAGAATGTATCACTTAAGGTTCTATCCTATTGCATAAATGATATATGCAGAGGAGATCTTATGTGATAAATAAGCCATCTGTATACTCATGCTGTTTACACCACTGTGAGGTCCTCACTGTGTATCACATATATATTTATATGCAATCTGTAACATATATATATTTTTTTAATAAATGGCACCTCTGCAACTATGATGGCCCCAGTATATCTGGATCCCTGCTTCCCTCAGCATGGAAATACCACCTGATGCAATACAAGTTTGGGGTCCTCCCCACTGTGACACCACCTAGAAGGGGGGCAGAAACCAAGGCTACATGAAGGTAGATGCCTGTGGCTGGGGGGAGGTAGGAGGGGATTGGGAGGTGCCTGGTGGTCCTGAGGCACAGCAAAGGGCTGAGAGAAAGGGCATAAACAGAAAGTAAAAAAAAATGAAATGGAAAAACAAAGTACATTTTTATGGCTGCCCATCGCTTAATTTTACTACTACTAATGGTTTTGAATGAGCAACTTTTATGTTTTTTTTAAAAAGTCTCAGGTGCAATGACTTTTACTTTGTCTTTGTTTGTGAGTGAAGTATGACAGTGTTAATAGTATGGCACGAGACCGCATGAGCAGGGACACGGCTAAAATTGATTGGAACATACACCACAATGTTTTTTAGAATGTGCACAGCAGCGTTTTGAAGGGGCCGATTTGAATGCATAACAAGCACTAACCATATGCTATACAAAGAATACTGAATGGGTGACTATGCACATCCAGTATGTGCTGCCACTGAGAGGTTCTGATTCACTCGGACCTCAAGAGCAAGCTCAAGATGCCTGAGGGAATCAGAACCGCCAGGTGGCTGCTCAGGCTGGTTGTGCAGAGGGTTGCACGCCCAGCATTTTATATAGTGTATAGTGGCCAATAAAAAAGTCGGAGACTTTTGAAATAAATTTGCCGCCATCTCAACAGTTCACTTTCTCTTTCAACTGTTTTATGTGAGTGTGGCAGTTCAATAATTAGAAAGCAGGTGGCCGTGGATTTCTCAAATAGCTGGGCGTTGTTGCACCACAGAAGGTACAACTGCATTCCATGACCTTTGAACTGTGGTATAACAATGTTTTAGCTGGCATGGAAGTCCATGCAGAACAAACCCTCACTATACACTGTAAAGATGCTGAAGAAGTAATCAATCAGACAAACTGCCTGAAACCATTAGGTATTTCTGGATGCATCACACCTCATGTATCCGAGAGCTACAGGTTTCCCAGTAATTCAGTTCAACATTGCCCTGCTCTCAGGCAGGTCCCTTCTTCATGATTCTGCTGAGACAGAAGCAGTGAGTCAGCATTCTACTATTTCACATTCAGTATCCAGCTTGCATGTTTAGTGTTTGTCAACAAAGCCAACTGCAGAGTCTCTACCAATACAGTGCCTAACAACAACATTGATTCCTGTTAGAGAAACACTATGGTATCTGACACTTTTTAAAAACAATATGGCAGATGAGATTTCCGGTCAAGAACTGAGTTTCAAAGTCTAAGAAATAATGATTTATTTAAAGGTCAGGGGTTCTGCAAATGCAGCCCCAGTTTAATGTTTAAAAATTGAATAGTAGAATCCGACACAATAAAATAAAAATGTAAAGAAGCTGCTCATGATATCTCTTTGGGAAATCTTGAATGCCGTATTGGATTTCACCTGCATGTTGTACAGTGTAAACTACCCTGAGTAATTAAACTAGAAGGCAGTGTGGTATTGTGGTTAGGGCGGGAACTGTGAAATGGAAGCTCACAGGTTCAAATCCCACCACAGCTAGTGGCTAACTTTGTGACCTGAAGGAGGTCAGTTGACCTCCTGTGCTTCTGTGTCTCCCAGCTATCAAACTAGGTAGAAGCAGGACACCCCCAACTGAACAAGAGATGTTTCATCCAGCGTGGCTTCACGGATTAATGGGACTTTTGACCCAAGGAGAGTAGAGACGCTTTGTGACTGGGCCTGTAAGCAGAATTTAAATCTTGACTATGTTCTCAGAGTATATCACTGTGGGGCACAGCTTGGGTAACACAGATTTTACTGGAGCATGTGTCCCATCCAGCCGTAGCCTGATCCATTCACTGGTTCCATCTCAGTAGAGCAGTCCTGTGACAGTAAATTGTAACACTCCCCCCAAATAAAACCCTACTTGGCAGTCGAGGAAAAAGAGGTGGAAAACTGAAAAGAAAGATGCAAAGCTGAGAGACGGAATGGAGAGAGAAAGAAAGAGAAAGAAATGCACATAAATAAGACAGAAGGAAGAGAGAACTATAGATGGAGTCGAAGAGAGAGATAGAGGACTTAGAGCATAGAGAGAGGCTGTAGCCAAGAGAGAGGGACTGAGGCACATGCAAGCAGAGGCTGAAAGACTAAAGAGCAGGCTCAGACATACTGAAGGGCAGAGAGGGGCTGAGGTGAAAGAGACTGAGGGCACAGATGATGTATGGGTAAATGACTGAGGAAGGAGGAGAGAGAGAGATTAAGGGCAGAGAGGCTGAATGGATGAACTGAGGCACATTGAGGCTGAAGGGAAAGGGACTGAGTAAACAGAGGGACTAAAGCACAGAGAAACTGCCTGAGCAGAGAGGGACAGACAGAGAGAGCGAGAGACAGAGGGGTAGAGGTGTGTCCTGGGATCGTGAGTGCCGGGGTGGCACTGTGGGATTGCAGGAGAGGACTGATGGTGGCCGTGAAGCCCCAACACCAAAAGCATAGTCAGTAAAAAAAAAAAAAAAGAAAAAAAAAAGAGACAGAGAAGGAAACCGAATTCCCAGAAATAAGAGGGACGGAAGGGATAGAGACTGAGAATCTGAAGAGACATGGACAGAAGGACTGAACTGAGAGCTATACATACGCAGAAGAGAATGGGGACTTAAGGCATGAGTGGTTGCAAGTTAGGTTACAGAGACTGACAGAGGCAGAGGTTTAAAGGAACACTGTCACCCCTTAGGCCACAAAATGTCCCTAATTTAAAGAACACATTTTATGAGTGGTCACATTCTGTAGAGATTGTTTATGTAAATGGTAGTTTGATTTTTATTCCTTTTTCGTTTAAAAATGAAAAATAGACTGTCCATCACACTGGTGTTACCACACAAAACAGGTTTGTTTACATTCCTTGATCAACTCCCACTGCATCTTTCCTGGTCTTGGGAACATCCCCAACATAGTCTAGCCACTCGTTATGCAGTGCGAGTAGAGGAGACTATAGCATCATGAGTAACTGCACTGTCTGGAGTTTTAATGTTCAGAAAGTATGCAGTAAGAATAGAGACAGGATTTGAAACAAAACATGGTCTAAGTATAATTACAGATTAGCATGCATTTCAGTTCTACTAAGCAAGAAGGCAGATGAAACAACCAACATCAATGAATTTTAGAGAAGGTAAGCAATCATAAAATGTGGGCTGTTAACTAGAAATAATATGATGCGAAGAAGGTTGACAGTGTCCCTTTAAAGAGCAGCTGACGCCCTTGGGAAAACACTGAAAACATAATATTTAGATACAGTTCAGCTTGTATTTCATGCATCTTCTACAGATTACTGTTCTCCATTTTTTATTACTGAAGAAAGTCCCACAAAACAAGGGTCCAGGATTCACAAAAGAGAAAGTTGATGCCAGACAGAGTTTATCTGACAGAGGCATGCGCATCGATGTGCCAAGCGAGCTCTCTGTGAATCGCCCAGACACAAGACAGTGCAACTGGAGATGCGCTGCACAACAGGAGATGCCCAGGGCATCCCAGATGCCCTGAGCCACAAGGGAGCATGTCAGAGCAAGTGGAGCAAACCAGCAGAGCAATAGGAACAACCATGACACTGGAACAATGAAACCCACAGACACAGGTGCTGATAGCAACATGTTTATAAAACAGTAAAACCAGATATACAACTGTACAACAGTAACCACAAAACAACAAAGCAACAGTGCTCATAAACAGAAATAGTAAACAGAGCTAGGCCCCATGAAGAGGCAGGGAGACACTAGCGCCACCATGGCCCGCCACCACACCAGCGCAGTGACAGCATAAGAACAATTGCCGGAGGAACACTCTGCAGGGCAGCTGACAGGCACTGAACAGTCCTGGAAATAGGGCGAGGGCTGCCTGGATGGCCACATGGATCCACCCTCTACATCAGGCTGGGCACCACTGCCTGCCACATCATGTCGTCCCTGGAGACCTACAGCAATGACAGAGAGAACATGCTGAGGGCCTGAACATAGACAACACCCCACCCAGCAGTATGCCACAGCAGCAGACCACAGCAACAGCAGAATGCACTGCCTACCTGACTCTGCAAGGGCACCATGCCTAGCACCCAGGAGCCTCCGCCTCCGCATCTCAGCAAGCATCCACGGCCCTCCGCCTGTTCTCTGGGCCTGCAAAATACAACAGACAGAGAGCACTATGAGTCAAAACAGCAGTGCCAGTAACACAGCAACACCAACATGCACAGGGGGCAGGGACAGCCAAACAGCGCCACTGTGCAGGATGCACTGCCACAGTGCCACCCCCTGGCATGACTGCATGCAGCACACAGTGGCCTGCACACAAGCACAGCCCTGCCCATAGACCCCCCAATGGCACACATGTCAGGGCTGCACCAGGCAGGTGCAGCCACCGCCATGTGTGCAGGATATGACAATGACCCAAGTGGGTGCCCTATCAGGGCCGCAACTCTCACACCTAGCATGCACCACAAAGGAGCCAAGTAGCGACACCTCCTGGCCTTGGCAGTACACCCCGTGTGCACAGTGTCGCAGCAGCCCCAGTCTCTCCAGGTCCCGCTCTGAAGGTTGACAAATCTATGCCTGCACTGCTCCCCAGTGCATGGTAGCCCAGTGCACTGTACCAACCTCCTGGCAATAGAGGCCCACACCTCTGCCCTGGGCACATGAAAGTTTTCCTGCCCAAACAGTCGCCCTCCACCGGCATAGAAGTGCCACCAGATGCAGCAGCTCCACCTGGGACCAGTTCATGGCTCTGAGGAATGTCTACCTGCTCTAGGCATTTCCCCACTGACAGTAACTGTCACCCAGCGCAATGCAGTGAAGTGTGGTTGAGGTCCTGAAATGCACCACATGAAATACAGAGCCACGTGCAGTACAGCAGCATAGCGCATGAAGCATGATAGGTCACATGAAGCATGGCATGCGCAATGCCAACCACTAAGGTGTTGTGAGGTCATGGCCAGGTCGCATATGTGATGCGCGGCGGCCACCATGTTTTGTGCACGGCATGTGCCACGGACGCCAACAGCCTCACAATATGCGATCCATGGCCACTCACGACCACCCAGTGCAGCACGTCCCATGCATGTGGGTGTTTGGAGCATGATATAGGACACAGCGCGATGTGGCAGAGTTCCTGCAGTGGCGCATCGTGGAAGCGTGCTAGCGGTGCATATCGGAAGATGCGCTTGTTGCACTCGGTGATCGCGCATGTGTGACAGATGCGCCTATAATGTCATAGGCTCATCTCGGAGATGCTCCTTGTAAGTGAGATGAGCTGGGGCAATTATGCAATTTACAGAACAATGCGCCCTAAACCGCCTCATTCCACATGCATGGGCATCTCAGCCGATTAGCATCTCATTACCAGAGGCCCAGGCCTCATTTGCATGCCCTGAGTCATAAATGCTCCCAAAGCTGCAGGTTGAGATCAGGCGACTGAGAGGAGACAGAGCCTTGAAGGTGAGTACACAGCCATATTGACATGGTCTACTGAACACACTGGGGAATGCACAGGTGCATGCAAGCCTCTGAATGTCCACGGCCACCACATGGGGAACAGTGCCTCCCAACATCGTGGATCGAATGCCCATAATGTAGAACACCAAACCTGTGCAGTACACAGGATGCACGGAACACTGGTAGACAGGTCGCTGCCATGTCCAGATCACCTATCACAGTACCATGGTGCACACATGGCGGCATATGGGATAGGGCACTGCTGTACACAGGTGCAGTTTGCAGTGGGCCTTGGCCATGCACCATTGCAGATGGTGGTCCTGCGACCCACCGGAGGTACTGTGCCCTGTACAGTGGTACTGTGGAGAGGTATATGTGACTGGGTGTTACTGGCCATGTGTGGTGGGCACAGCGATGCACTACTGGTCAGTCTGAGGTATGCCATGCCACACACACTGTGGCCAACTTCCCCATGGGTGTGGTCCACTGGGCTGCGCCCCGGCACAGCACAGGTGGGACCCTGGTCAAGCGTGGTGACACTGCAGCCACACACATGCTGCTGAGGCACCAGGACATGTGGTGGCCAGCACCACGTGCCCCTGGGGCAGCACAGACACCCCAGCTGTGGATGAGCAAGGCAGGTGCACTGTCCTGATGGTCCCTGTACCATGGTGCACCGCAAACCATACCAGGTCACCCACGCACAGACCACCACCCAGACTACCTGCTGCAGGGCTGCAGGTGGGGTCGACAGACTGAGGCAGGTGGGGCAGAAACGTGGATCCACAGGCATGCCTAACACCCGGATGCTTCTCCTCATAGTAGCCATAATGTCGGAGGATCAAGCGCCACCACAAGGCGGCAACTGAACTTCACGCATGATGAGGAGGGCACTCATTGAGGCATGCCATCTACACCTGGCAATCATCACTGGCAGGGAGGCAGCCAAACTGCGTGGGCAGCGGGCTGGAGGAGGTGGCCTGGCAGGTGACGCCTGGCACCATATAACCACCGCAGTCGCAGAAGCAGAAAGCACTGGAGCGATGGTGGACAGGGGTGGGCGAGCAGGGCTGAACAGCTGAGCCCTAATGAGGCCCTCCTGGCCACTGGTGTGTCCCAGACAGCTGTGCAGGGTATCCCGGTGGTGGGTTTCAGACTGGTGGCAGCCCATTGCAGCATTGTGAGTAGCCATGTGACCTGGACATGGCTGCCACCTGCAGCCTTGGTGCGTGTGGATGGCCATTAACTGTTGTGCATCAACAATGTGACGATGCATACTGTGCATTAACCATGTATCCCTCCTTCCCTCCACAGCACCACCATGCCTCCAGGGGTCAGTGGCTCTTTAAGGGTTAAAATATAGAATCTGATAACAGAAAAGTACGGTTTGAGCCACCTAATCTTCCCAAGTGTTCCCTGACAGAATATTCTGTCTCCATGAACCAGTTTGATCTCCGTCAACCCTCTCACCTCCCTGCCTCCTATCTATTTTTTTTTGTACACTTTCTTTATGCTCCCGGCTGTGGAACTCTCCAGCTACCCTCATGCAGGTCTCTACCTCCCAGTCTGAAACCTACCTTACAGGCACTCTGACCAACGGATCCCCGACTCTGAGCCCCGGGTAGGGCCGCCACCCTGACGCTCTATCTAATAATCCAATGCATCAGTGTTGGAGGGGAGGCTCCTGCAGGCAGGTCCAACAGCGGGAGTGCTGACAAGGTAGGCACCTTTGCCTATCTACAGCTGGGGAAGGTTTCTTGCATTGCCCCTGGGCTCAGATGTGCAATGATGCCCTGCTTCGATGTATACACTCCCGTCGCACTCAAAGGAGTCTGCCACAGCCCTGATCCCCTGCATCTGTTGGCCAGGCAGTGTAAACCCCAGTCACCACCAGGGGCTGCTACTGCATCGGCGGTGCTAACCGCCCCGATGCTTCCTCATCCCCATTGACCCCTGGTGACCCGTGCTTGTTCCTGAACATGGGTCACCAGTGTGGCACAAGGTGTGGTGTCCAGCACCTCAACCCTCAGCACCACCGGGTTGGCTTGCCTCCTATCTATTTATTTATTAGTTTTTGGTAACCAGGTAAGATATACTAGCATAAGTGCCTATTTTCGAAACACGACCTGGGAGAGTTACAGTCTAAAATGGAAACTTGCAGGCGAATGACATACAGTGGATCGGATAACACAATTTGAAATAAGGCATCAATCACCTAGAAAGTACCAGTAGTAGTGTACATAATGGGAGAGCAAGCATCAGTATCAAACGGCGGATTACAAATTCTGGTTTGGTTAACAAAGGTGAAGACACCCTAATAAGCAAGCATGGTACAATTGAAACAGCACCAACAGGGTAAAGTAAGGGTCCTGTAACAGACCTAGGAGTATACTACAGTAGCTAAGTACAAATATCATTTATACACAAAATCAGGGGTTGGGGCAGCGCTTAGTGTTGGGTAGAATGTCCTGGAGCTACGAGTAAGAGCAGGGGCCAGGGAGACAGAGAGTCTTTCAGGGCCTTGCAGAAACTGGCGTGGCTGGGAGACAGACATAAGTTTGGTGGAAGGAGTTCCAAAAGGTGGGGTATAGACAGAAAATGCCAACTTTCCCAGATTGATGGAGTGTCTCGCACAATGTGGGGCTGGAGTCCACAGACTGTAGCAGTATGCTGGGGATGGTGCTGTGAGATAGCATGCTAGGGATGCTGGGAGCCTGTTCATAATAGTTTGTATACCAAGCGGTCTAGGCCAAGGGTTCGCTGAAATATACCCTATGTCTGTCCTATGCATGCTTGAAGTCCCCTACTGTTCTAGCCTCCACCACTTCCACTGGCAGTCTATTCCAGGTACCCACTACCCTTTCAATGAAGAAATATTTCCCACATTGCACTTAAATCCACCTCCTACTCCATCTTCGTTGCATTCTCCTGGATGAGACTGATGGAACAGAGAGACTTCAGGGATGAGAGAGATACTGAGGAACAAAAAGAGGCTGTAGTGCCTAGAGAGAGCAGGTAACAGAGAAGCAGAAGGGATGAGAGACTGGGGAGAGATAGAGAGAGAGAGATAGGGAAAGAGAGAAAGGAAGCAGGATATGTTTACATCTTATGAATAGTTAGATGTATAGACTTTGGCAATACCTGTATATCTTGTCATGCGAATAAAGTTATTTGAATCTGAGAGATAGAGAAAGTGGGAGCGAGGCAGAGATATACTGTATACAGAGAGATGGAAAAGAGAGGAGGAAAAGACAGAAATTCAGAAAGAGAGAGAAAGAAGAGAGAGAAAGAGATAGAGTGAGTGAAAGAAAGGGTGAGAGCAGCTAGAAGATTCTTTGTTGCTGATGGTACAGCCAAGTTCTTTCATCATATTATCGTTACTGCCAGTCTCTATTTGGTCCATCACAACCTTGACAGAAGGTAGGACCATAGTCAGTAATTTATTTATTTATTGAAATTGTTTCACCAGGAAAAGCTCACTGAGCAAGAACTGCTGTCTCCGTGCAACCTGGGGAAGGGGTACAGTGGGAAGAGGACAAGGGTAGTCCAGGTCCTGACACATATACATACAATTACAATACAGTTGGAAACATTTGACAGAAATAGTTGGGCGTAGCTGACAATTTATCCTTACTTATAGTATAGTAGCAATTACATGGGAAGTCATGCTTTATACCTTGAAAACATATTAATTAGATAATCCAGCTGCATATGTTTGACAGAATAGGTGAGTGTAGATTAATACATATACCCTAATAGTTGAGAGTAACAGTTACAATGAGGAAATCCTGCTAAGGTAGTGGGTTGTGGTATATAATGAGATAGGGTAGTGCAAGCTAGCTAGCTCAAAAGTTGGTATCAAGTGCAGTAGTTGGGTGTGGTTTGTGAAGTAGCACCATTGGGCATACTGGGAGAAGAAATATGGAGATGTCTGAGGTAGAATAGATTAGAGAGTTAGCTGCAGGAGCAGTTTACTGAGCAGTGGTTGGCAAGGGCATAGGATAGGAGCGGACAGAGGAAGAGTGGCGAATTTCAGAGGAGAAAGAGTTCCAAAGTTGAGAGAAGCAGTGAGAGAAGGTGGCCTGGTCGGCTTGGGTCCGACGTATGGGGACTAACAGGAGCTGGGAGTCTAGGGACCTCAGAGCATAGGTGGGTGCCAGAGGGGGCAATAGTATGGAGATCAGGTACACTGGGAGGGTACCAAACCAGTTCTTCGAGATAAACTTGGCACAGTGTATTTAGCGGTGGTTCTCAAGGAGGAGAGCAAGGGAGCGGTATAGCTTGCAGCGGTGGGTGCTAAGAGGAGCCAAGAGCGAACCCAAGAAAGCATTAAAAGGGTATCCAGTTTGGATAAACTGACTTGTGGTGGCATTGTAAACAATATCACAATAATCGATGGAGGGAAGTATCATCTTCTGGATAAGCTCATGATGGACGGATAGGGAGGCTAGAATGGTTCCGATTAAAGCTCTGAGCCTGGGGTGGAGTTTGTTAGTATAGAGTCAGCATGGACGGCGAAGGTGAGGTGGCGGTCAAGCCAAACTCCAAGATACGGAAGGAGATGACGTCCTCCAGCTCTGACCCATCAAGGGTGTGGAAAAGTGGGAGGAGGGAGCCTGGCTAGTCGTTGGGATGTACGAAAGTCATAGTTACAGGTTTTTTTTTGCATTTAGAGAGTAATCAAAAGTCATAGCCAGGGGCCAAGAGTCATGGGCCCTAATGGGCTGCACTGGTAGTATTTGTTTTGTAATATCTTCCCAGAGTAAAGAAAAAATTCTGAATCCTTTTCTGTTTTTTTTTTTTTAGTTATTTCCAGAGTTTCTCCTCTACAGACTGTGACATTTCAAAGCTTGTGAGCTATAATGTGCATGTGCAGGGATTCTATTGTTTGCCATAGCTGCTGCGTTGAAAGCAGGGATTACATACCTCATCCATGGTGACAATGCATCAACAGAGGGCTACATGTGTGGAGCAAAGTCAGTAAAAACAACCAGTGGAGGGGCAGAGCAAGTAGCACTTCACACACACAAGGAAGCCCATTTGGTTCTAAAATGTTATTTGTTTTGGCTTTTTGAGGGGCAGGGTGGGGTGGGGAAAGAGTTGATACTTACATGGGAGGGTCCTCCCATCTATCCTTGCTGTTTATGTGAAAAATAATCTGGATAGCAGTGACATCTAGATATGACGAGCTGCAATGACAGAGCTCAGTAGTGTTGCGAATGGTAACAGCAGCGCCTCTAGTGAGAGGCTGATAGTAACAAGGTAATTTAAGGTCAGAAGGGGCATTAGGTCATATAAACATAGAAACATGACAGACAGAAAAAGATCTGAACCATCCATCCAGTCTCCCAAGAGTCTCTACTTTGAGACACTCGCTCACGCCTCTCCAAGTTGCCCCTTCCTCCCTCCGCTTTCAGTCTAAGTCCTTTATTTGTGTCACACTCTCTTACATCCCACTAATGTCTCTGTCTCCACAACTTTGCAAGGAAATTTGTTCCATCCAACCACCACCCTTTCCATGAAGTAATGCTTCCTTTTATTTTTTGTAGGTTCTGTTTATACACCCTACCTTTGGGCATCACTCTGGATCCCATCTGCAGCTCTTGACTCAACCACCCACCTGAACCATTCTCCAAGTGCTACATTGGGTAAGCAGGATCCAGGCTCTCCTGGTCCCACGGAGAGGTCCAGATCCCAGGAGAACTGGAAAATCAGCTGACCTTGGGCAGTGTGGTCGGACTATGGATGTTCACCGTCGCCTTACCCAATGGTAGGGGATTGTTGCCATGTTACCACCCGGAGCTTGGACATACAATGATATCCAGCCCAACGTGCACTTGGAGGATGTCCGCTGCAGTTCCAATCCCTGCAATCTGCTGTCAAGCACTATAATGTCCCCAGCCTCCACCAGGGGTAGCCAGTGCTTTGATTGTGAGAACCCTCTCGGGAAGGAGAGCAGCCCTGGGGCGCCCATCCTTCCCCATCCCCACCGACCCCTGATGGCCCATGCCTGCTCCTGAACCCAGGTCGACGGGCGTGGTGGAGGTGTAGCGTCCAGCGCCTCAACCCTCAGCGCCACCGGCCAGCTAAGTAATGCTTCCTAATGTACTTCTTGAACCTTGCGTCCTCCAGCTTAAGTGCATGTTCCTGGTGAACCCACTGTGTCTTGGTTTGAACAACTTGCTGTGTCCACTGTGCTGAACCCTTTCATGAGCTTGAAAGTCTCCATCATGTCCCCACCCTCTCCTTCTGTCCTCCAGTAAATGCATGCTAAGACTTTCAGTCTCTCTCATCCATCATGTCTGCCCCCTGCTTCATTTCTACAAAGATCACCTCAATGTTATGGTTTGCCCACCTCCGACTCCTCCTCAGTCTGTGAATCCTCGCACAACCATTGCCCTTGGTTAAAAAAAACTCCACATTATCTGCGTCTACAATCCGCCTACTGGGTACCACGGACTTCAGGATTTACTCGACCAAACCGACTCGAATGCCAAGCAAAATGAGGTCATAATATTAGGTGATCTAAACCTAAACTGGTTGGGAACAACTCACAGCACACTGCTGACACTAACACAAAGTCATAACCTGCACCAGATCTTAACTGAACCCACTAGAACCACCCTTCTCTAACCACCTCCACCCTCATAGACTGGGTTCTGGTAAATTGCCTCGATCATGTGCAAACAGCAGGAACTTTGGCAGATGCTATTACAGATCATTCCCCTACCTTCTGTGTATGGAACCCATAGACTGCTCCCTCCACCCCTCTGTGCTACATTACCATTAACAACTTTGCCAAGCTGGACGTACAAGATTTTCTCCATGATGTATCCTGTATCACCTGGTCAGGCATCTATCACTCCTGTGATGTTGGAACAGCCTTAGATATCTTCACTGATGAATTCATGGCAATGCAGAATAAACATGCCCCCAAGGTCACCAGAAGGGTCAAACCAGATGGCTACACAAGCACCTGCTGTCTAACCTGCACTTATGGGACAAATGCTGGAAGAGATACAAACTGTCAAGGCTATCGGAGGACCACAATACTTACAAGGCCTTTCAGAGCTCCTATAAAATGAAATCAGAACAGTAAAGAGCATCTACTGTAGGGAACTGCTCACAAACTCTGCTGGCGACCCTAGAAAATTCTGGACACACATCAAAACTTTTCCTGGGGCCGTCCAGTCAACGATCCCAGAGGATATGATCCTAAATGGTGTGCACTGCAATGACTCGAACACCATAGCCAATGCCTTTAACTGAATGTTCATGGACCTGTCTCATTACACTTCATCCTTCGCTTCACCTTCCACAGCCTCTCAGCCTTCCTGCACACCCCAGACACCTGCATCCAGCTGCCTACTGCCAACACACTACTACCCTCCTTTCTACTTTAAAGCTATATCTAGTTCCAAGTCCTAAGGCTATTACAAACCATATCCGACAACACTAGCCCTGGCTCAGATTCACTAGAGTCACGACTCCTGAAGCTAGTGGCACCTTTGATTGCCTCACCGTTGGCTAAAATTTTCACTCTATCTCTTCTCTCTCTCTCTCTCTTGGCACCATCCCAGACCTATGGAAGGTTGCTCAATTACGACTACCTTTAAAAAGGAGACCTGAAGGATATCAACAATGACAGGCCTATAGCCATCATCTCTCTGTGAAGCAAACTACTGGAGAAGCTTGTTGCAACCCAAACCATCGACTATCTCACAAAGAACAACCTTCTCTCGGACACTCAGCATGGCTTCAGAAAAGGACACAGCACCTCAACTGCTCTTCTTAAATTCACTACTGATACACTCCGCCATATGGACAAAGGCTTGCTCACAGGAGCAGTACTCATAGATCTTACCAAGGCTTTCGATCTTGCCAATCATCCCTGCTTCTCTCAACCCTGCATAGACTTAACTTCTCACCCACTGTAGTTGTCTGGTTTAACAGCTGCCTATCTAATAGATCACAAGTTGCTAACTTCAACTCTGTCCTCTCGGATGAGACCAGCATTAACATTGGTACCCCAGGGCTCCATCCTGGGACCCTTCTCTTTTCACTGTCCATCAGTAACCTAGATAATGCCATACTCTCCTGCTCAGCCATACTCTATGCTGATGATCTCGTCCTCTAGTCCAGTGCAGACAAAGTCAACATCATAAACACAACCTTCTCCTTGGATTTCAAGACTGTGCAGATATGGCTGAATGATAATAGCTCATCCTCAACACAAAGAAGACTCAAGCCATGCTATTTGGCACTGCCTCCAAACTCGAAGCACAGGCGCCTCCTGGTCACGTGACTCTAGGGGTCTCACATTGACTGTGTCGCATCCTTCAAATACCTGGGAGTCCTCCTGATCAATCCCTTGATTTCAGTATGCACATCCAGTTTTCCTGCAAAGCAGTGAATGCCAAACTTGGAATTGCCTACAAGACTAGTCACATGTTAACATCATCTGCTAAATTGGCCATTGCCAAGGGTATTCTTAGTATCCTGCTTCCTGCACTGATTTATGGTGTCTCCACCTTTGCAAATGCCCATAAAACTGCTCTCCATAAATAGGACATCACATACAATAATATATGTCGGTATGCCTCCTCTTCCCATCACCTCAAGTACCACTGCAGACTGTATAGTGACCTAGGCTGGCTCTCCCTTCTGCATACCAACTATACTCCCTAGGTTCCCTCACAGACTCTATCATGCAAAATCAACCCCTCCTCCTTGCGGCACTATTTGTACCACAGACACCTGCCGATGGACTACGCCGGCAAACAAGTCTCTACTTACTGTACCTAGGTGTCTCTCTTCAAAAGGCTCTGGAGCAATTCATTGCACTGCCCCTGCCACCTGAACTCCTCCTCTTGCTCTGTGGCAGGCTAACTCCCATCAAATCTTCAAAAAGAATGGCGTCACCCTCTATCCCTGGACCCTGCATGCTTCAATCCCATAATGCTACTCTCTACCTCCTAAAATAACACTGTTCACCACCCTACTTCCCCTATCTCCCCAAGCTGTCTCTCTCCCATCCCTACTGGCAATTTCCTTGCCTCCCATTCTACATCTTGGCTAGATAGCTACTGCTTAAATCTCACACTATCCACCTCCAATACCCAATTCTCCCTAACTCTTTCTCTACTTTCCTCCTAACTCCTTTCCTCGACTTACCGCATCACAGCGCTATGTAAAAGCTATGCTTTAAATGTCACTATAGCTGTCCCTTAGCCCAGCCTCTGTTACTATTTTCATGTACTAAGTTTACCTTCTGTTTCACTGCCTAGCTATATGTATATCTCTAGTACTGTTTGACTTGATCCGTATCTAATTTACCTGTATTAATGTAATGTATGTGTTTCCCAATTTATATATGTACTGTCCGATTGGTGCCTGAAAATAGTCAATCTTGACTAGCGCACCTACCGGTTAAGAAAAACTAAATAAATAAATAAGGAGGGATGAAAAGAAGTATTCTGTAATAATGTATAGTATGGAAAAGGTAAATGTTAAGTCTGGCCAGCCTGTAGTGCAGGGGTACCACTTGTTATGCTGGCAACTCGGGTTTGGGAGGGACTCCAGGCTACTCGGTTCAGCCTGCTGGGGAGGATACCGTGTCCTATGGACAGCTCTCCTCTTCCCGGGAGAGTACAGGCATCCTGCTACCAACTTGCCACCAGGCTTCTGCAAGGCAGCAGCACAGCAGGATCACTTCAACAGTGGGAGGGCCGTCCTCAGATGCTGATACATGCATGCGTGTAGAGGCATGCATGCATGGTGCAGCATTGCATGCCAGTGGCCATGGGGAAATATCGAGGAATATCCCGGCTGGCTAGATGATTATCAAGCCCCATGAAGGTTCCACACCACTGATCTAAGCAGGGTTCTGGGACTTCTGGATTATGCTGTGGGAGGACAACCCACACTTGGCCTCACCACAGGGAAAATCCATGAGGTACTCCTCTAGAACCAGGTACTTACTAGGGATGGTGGGTGATGGGGCTGGGAGATCTGGGGATGAAGGGGGCCAGCCAGCAGACTAGAGTCAAAACAATTGATGAACAAAGGAATTCTCCTCTGACCTGCCAGGTAATGGGTACTCCCATTAACTGAATGGGTGGATCTGCTGCCTTTGGGAGTCAGGTTAACTGTTTGATTTGCAGCGAGGGAGTTGATGTGTTTGCCCACCAGAGGGCAAATATATTCCTTCGGTGTTCTAGTCCATAGGGTTGGATGTCTCGGGGGATACATTTTGTACATTTTGAAGGAGCTGAGTTGTGGTCTGCCTTGATTTCTTACAGGCGTAGCAACTTCTCAAGCGCCAGAGGCCTCTGTCCTTATTTATTGTTTCTCTGCTGTGATCCAGTAGCGAGGCTTGTGGTGTGCTTTGTATTCAATACCTTCCTAAGCTGGAGTCCAGTTATCCTGGGTTAGTATGCCCTTCAATCAATTCTCTTCCAATTCCCTCTGAGTTATAAAGCAGGACTCCACTGTAAATGAGATGTTACATCTTATTCAGGCTATTCTTGGGAGGTCAATGCTAAATTCAGATTATATAGAATACTTTTTTCATTACGTTTCCACTGGGAGGGTTAGCTCTGTATTTTTGTCCAATTAGTTTTGATAGATACTGTATGATATGTTCTTTTATTTTGTACTCCTTCTATTTCTGTTGTGTTCCCCAGGCAAGGAAGTTGAAAAGTATGTGTACTTATAACATTATTAGATTGATCAGTTTGCTCCTTTTGCTAATTTGTATGTATACAACAACAGCATATGAGAATGGGCAATTGGTAAGGACACTAGTGGAGTCTCGACATCATGGCAAGGGTGTAAACTGGTTAATATCCCCCAAGTTATGACACGGGGTATATGGGATGTTATTTAAATTAAGTAGTATTTGTATAGGATTTGGGGAACAAGTGCAGGTGTGTATCTCTTTGGTTAGTTTGTATAACAAAATAATTAGAAGAGCTATGATTAGAAGTTGTCTACAGAAGAAAACATGAGTTAAACTTGTTTTGTCACTACATTGTTATTTTTAAGTGAAAATGTACACTTGAATCCAGGTCCACAACAAAGAGAAGCAGTTTCATGGACATCTTAAATGGGAAAGATTTTCAATTGTACATTTCAACATGGCCTGGGTAACAAAATGGATGTTTTTAGAGAGCGGGTCTTAAAACAGCAAGCAGACTTATTTATGTTAACTGAGACCTGGTTAAGTACAAGACTCCATCTTCCTTTTTGAGATTGATGGCTATCTGCTGTTTAGACAAGATCAGAATGTAAAAGGTGGTGGAGTGGCATTATATGCAAAGCAGCAGTTAGACATTAAAATCTTACAAAAGGAAATGGATTTTCAGGGTATTGAAGTACTAACAATGGAACTAGGATTTCCTTTTCCTACCTATAGCGATATTGGGTGTATATAAACCTCCTAAGATTCATCCATCAAAATTTGGGATCATGTATGATTATTTACACAAATTTAAAACCACACATGAAATATTGCTGATTGGTGATTTTAATGTAAATTGGGAACATGTTACAATTAACCATGAATTGGTTGATCTATTTATTAGACTGGGCTTAAGTCAGCTAATCAATGGGGTAGCTAGAGTTAATAGCCATGATAGTGAGACTTCCTCAACTTTGGACTTGATTTTTACCACAAGAAAGGAAAATATAAAATGAGTGGTGTTTTGTTAGATACCTTTAGTGATCACCAGGGGTGCTGTGTGTGAGAGCTAAAGAAAAGGAATTAAATCTGGATATTGGGTTCCTAAAAGAACGGTTAGGCACTTTGATTACATTGCCTTTATGCAGGATTTGGAAAATGTGAATTGGGAGAGGATAGCTTTAATTCCTACCATAAATTAGGCATGGCAGTATTTTCGGGTGGAATTTGAAAATGTTTGTAACCAGCATGCACCTATGAGAAAAGGTGTATCGTGGGCTGAAAATGCTATCTGGTATAATGGGAACTTGCATAACTTACGTAAAAGAGAAATACCCAATGGCAAAAGGCAAGGAAATCAAAGATTCGGGCAGATTGGGGTAGTTATAGAGCCTTAAGAAATAAATATCTAAAGGAAGTAAGGAAGGCAAAGGTAGATTATCATAATATGTATTACAAGATACACAGTTTTCACATCCTGGTAAATTTTGGAATCTAATTCATGAATTACAAAATCTGGGTAAAAGTGATTATCCAAAACTTTCTGCATTAATGGTAGAGATATGGAACAGTGTTCTGAGGTGGCCAACTGTTTTAATGACCTATTTGTGAATATGGGTGCTGTAAAGGATGTTACAGATGATGTTACTCTAATTGGGAACAAAAGCCTTCTGACAACAAAAGGGAGTTAAATCGGGTGTTTGATTTTGGTATTTATTCAAGGAATACAATGCTAGTGCCAGTGATTGATTATATGGATATACCTGCTGTTGTTTCAACAACTGCACAACTATGTAACCTCACTGACTGTTATTTGTAATTGTACTGAAATCTGTTTTCCAAGTTCTGTCCATGTATCCTTTCATGTACGACGTAGAACCTTTGAAATGAGTCACTGACTCAAAGGTCTTTCTGAATAGTTCAATAAATAAATAAAAATAAAATAAATAAAATAAATGTTAATGAGGTAATGTTAGAATTGCTGCATATCAATGAAAGAAAGGCAACGGATGAATGGAAACTTGCTAAAGTAATTCCAATTTTCAAATCTGGCTCCAAAAAGAGATTAGTAATTATATCCAATATCTTTGATACCAGTAGTAGCAAGATTTGTGAAAAAATGGTAGCTAAGCAGGTTAAGCAATATACAAAAGAGCAGGGTATTTTGCACAGTAATCAGTCAGGTTTCAGAGAAAGATATAGTACCCAAACTGCATTAATAAAAGCAACAGGGGATATTCAGATTGCAATGGATAATGGATTATTAACAGGTGCAATCATGATTGATTTGTCAAAAGCTTTTCATTCTTTAAATCATAGTATACTGATTGATAAATGGGAAAATATGGGTTTTCAGATAATGTTGTAACTTGATTCTCTAATTATTTAAGGGCAGGAAACAAAAGTGTTTCTAAACACATATTCTTCAGACTTTAGGCAAGTAGGACACAAGGTACCTCAGGGATCAATCCTGGTGCCCCTTTTATTTAATCTATATACAAATGATTAGAATTCAAGCAAGAAAAATTAGTATATCATCAGTATGCTGATGACATTATTATGTACATCTCAGGTATGGATTCTTATAGTATACAACACACATTACAATTAGCTTTTGATGATATACAGAAATATTATATTAATAATAAATTAGTATTGAACACTACAAAACCAAGGTACTATTATTTCGCAAAAGGTAAAACCCATATATAAAAAAAACCTTGGAAATAATAGTGAGAGATGGTTCTATATTACAGATGGTAAATGAGTACAAATATCTAGGGTTATGGATGGACATAAATTGTAAGTGGTCCGTTCATATAAACAATTTAGTCAGGAGGTTAGGGCAACAATTGGGGATGTTGTATAGAATAAAGTAATTTTCAAGGAATACAAGGCTGCATGTGATTAACACAATGCTAGTGCCAGTGATTGATTATTCGGATATAATGTATGGGGGCAAATAAACTAATTTTAAAAAAGTAGACAGTATATACAATAAAATGGCCAGGTATATTACAGTCACATAAACTTACACATCATTGTGAGCTGTATAGAAATGTAGGATGGGATCATTTGTATAACAGGAGAAATCAACATATAACTAAAATTATGTGTAAGTCTATTGAAAATAAATTACCTGAATACATTACCAAAGATCTAAAATTAAACACCCAATTAAGGGTTTGAGATCAGCCCAGTATATAGAGTTTGAAGTGCCAAAGTACAGGACAAAATGTGGGTGTGCAGCACTGTTTTATTTGGGTCAAAACTTGGAATAATCTGCCTGTTGATCTAAGATCTTGGTGTTAAAATAAATTGGACTAAGATTAGGCATTGGTATCATAGGCAAAGTGAGGAACTCCATGAATGCTGCATGGCATTGGAAAATGGATAAATGTTTAATAGATGGATAATTGGTGTTTAGTGGGATGTGATTTAATAAGTGAAAATGTATTTATTAGGTATATGTCTATTTGTATTTTTTGTATTTTGTATGTCTTGTAAAATTTTCTCCTTATACTGTAACCAGGTTATGCACTTTAGAAGGTGTCCCTTGAAAATGAGTGTACTTGTGTACTCAATGGGATTGTTTTACCTTGTTCATTATAAATGAATAAAATCATTACTACTGCTACTAGCTCTACAGGCATTTAGACTCCTCTTAACTGTCAGCCCAGTGGCACAGAGTGCTGAGGTGCCTTAAGCGCCTTACCTCTCACCAAGGCAGCGACCCATGTACAGGAATGAGCACGGGTTGCTGGGGTTGGCCGGGAGGAGAGGATCAAGGGTCCACAGGGCTGTTGTCCCTTCCCGGGAGGAAGAACTGTGCCCTCTGTTGAATGACTGCCACCAGGTGAAGGCATGGTGGCATGGTGGCAGTATGGGTTGAGATGGGCAGAGGAAGGGAGGTGCTGTGGGATGTTGATGGTGGCTGGACGGTGGCAGGGCCAATGAGGAACCAGTATGTCCCCAAAAGCATACTCAGTTAAAAAAATACATTTTATTAATTCATCTCTAGCCAAATGAGTTTCCTGGAGGCATAGAATGCCCGGTTTTATTAATGTAGCTTAAAATTTGTATTCTTTAACAGGAGAGTGGGCCCTGTTAACATTAAATGAGTCACATAATATATTTTTATTTACATTTGCCATTAAACTTATGATTTTTAATCTAATGTAATGGAACTTATGGAACTTTTCACATTAACTTTCTCAAACAACCATTTTTTTTTTCCACTTTGGGTGGGATGTTCAGACTGCGCCAGACTGTGGCGCAAGCTGGGAGCAGTGCAACTGGGATGTGCCAGGTGCTGACAGGGTGATATTCAATGGTGTTGCATCATGGCTCAGCACCATTGAATATCACTCCATGGCCACATAGCGCATGGCGCAGTGGCACTGCACCAGCGAAAGTGGCCAGAGAGGAGCAGGAGATGCGCTTAGTGCAAGTGCCATTGCGCTAGGTGCATCAATCAAGGAGACTCAGCGGTGGACATGCAAATGGGGCCATAATGCATGCTAGGCGCAAATGGGGCCATTTGCATATCATTATTTATTTGCATGCAGATGCGCTGATCCCCAGCGACTTGCGCCTGGCGCCTGCCAGCAGCAGCCGCTGAGACCAACCCCTGCCCTCACCGGCAACAAGCTCCAATGCCCGATCGTGGGCTGTAAATAGTAAATAACTCCCTGGTGGTCCAGTGGACCTATCCCCTTGCCCAATCACGGGCTGTAATAATAAAGAACCTCCCTGGTGGTCCAGTGGGCCTATCTCCATGCCCGATCATGGGCTGTAATAATAAGAGCCTCCCTGGAGGTTCAGTGGACCTATCTCTATGCCCAATCGTGGCCTGTAATAATAACTAACCCCCTGGTGGTCCAGTGGACCCATCCCCTGCCCGATCCACGGGCTGTAATAATAAAACACTCCCTGGTGGTCAGCAGGTACCCGTACCCCCCTCCCAACCCGCCCCACTCTTTCCCGCCACCTCGCTCCCCGATCCAGCGGTCGGCAGCACCACACCCACAAGCCACCTGGCCACCTCGGCTGATTGACAGCGTGACAGTATTTGTACGCCCATTGTCCACAGCGTAGGCCAATGGGCTTGCAGACCGCACTGCATTTCACACAGTCCTGATATGTGAATGGATCCATTTGAGGTTTCCAAGTTTAATATTTGCCTCTGCCTCTGCATCAGTATCCGATTTTGAAACTCTTTGCTGATTTGTTCCATTTCTTTTTGAGTTCCTCTGTTTTTGTTACCAGTGTAGTAATGATCTGATTTCATGTTTCAACTTGGTTATTCCCAGTGTGCACTACCTTTATACCTTGCTTCAAGCTAGCTTGCATCAAGTACAGTTTCTTTTGCTTCTTTTTTTTTTTGATGAATCTTTTTCTCCCGAGTCCGCCAGCCACCTCTGACGTTCTCCTCCCTTACCGACCCCAAGGATCAGGACCCCTCCATCGTTGCCCCCATGACTTACCCTTCATGGCAGGGGTGGGGAGCCACTCAACCCACCAACTCTGATCCAACTGGGAGATGTCCTCTCAGGGTAGCTCTCAGGGAAACCATCATCATCCTGCATGGAGGACCACTGTTTGTCCCATTTTCTTTCTTGTGATGTGGAGTGTGCAATGCGGCAGCGGCGCACCACACACGTCTGTACACCATGCATCAAGCGACTGCTCCAGCTCCACCCCACATTATGGGACCATGCTTGTTGGCCCGCAGCCACCACTAGGGGTCAGACAAGTACCGGTCTGAGTCCCTCCCTCCCGGGAGAGAAGAGCTGTCCACCAGGCGCTCAATCCTCTCCCACCCAGCCAACACCTGGCAGCCCACTTGCACCGTGAACACGGGTCGCTGGTGTGGCAGGAGGTAAGCATCGCAGCCTCAGCCCTAAATGCAACTGGGCCAGCTACTTTCCAAGTCTGATTAATACTGTGACCCTCTAACAAACTGTCATCCATATCTTCTTTTTTTTATTGCAGATTTTATCCCTGGCCACCTGCATGCAGCTCCTTCAAGAGTCACCAAGGCATCCAGTCGAGCTCTTGTCTCCCCTTACCTGATGTCTGGTGCTTGAGCCTTCCCACATGGAGCTTTAGTTCCCCAGGTGGGATGCAGTAGATGACAGATCTTCAGCTGCATCTGCCCCGGTGAACTTGCTCACTGTTGGGGAAGCTTTCGCCACAGAACAGGCAGGGGAGATCTGGGACGGTGCTGGGTGCTTTGTCATTTATATGTGCAAGGGCCATTTTGCACAGTTTCTCCCAATGGGCATCAGCATGCAAACAGGTCCAAGGGATGTGCTTACACACAGGTGTGGTGCTGCTGACAGACCCAGCGGATGTCCATCCCTTCCTGGTGTCCCCAATCTGCACTGCCGACTGTGTGCACCCAGGTCACAGTATAGCAGTGGAATGGCAACCCTCCCTCTGGAGGAAGAGCGTCCGATGGGATGTCAGTCTTAGAGCTTTTAGCAGGCCATGAAGGCTGTGCTATGAAGTTTCTTCAAAAATAAATCACTGTTGCTTAGTGAACTCATTCTGGCTCCAATAACCATGCTTGGTAACATTTCCTTGTCAGACTTATGTAGTTTGGGATCAGATTTAACAATAGTGATACCCATATTAGCCGAGTGGCAATCAATAATATTTTCACCTGTATTTGCTGTGCAATCCCACTAGTTCTGTGCTTATCTGTTTGTTTCATTCGGGACTGGGGGCTCAGGATTTGGGTCTGCCATCTCAATCTGACCACAACAAGAACATTTATGTTTGGCATCCCAGCTCCTGGAAGATTGTCAGTTTCAAGTTCCTGAAGTGATTTAATTAACTTGGCTTTTGAATTTGAAATGGAGAATCCTCTAATGGTATCAGCAGCTTCTCAAGTGGCAGTAGCTGTGGGCTTAGTTATAATTCCTTCTGCAACATCCGTGTCTTTCTCAGTCATACCAATATCCCGGTTGGTGCTTTAGAGACAGGTCTGCCATTCCTGTCTGACCACGCAGTGGATGCTTACTTTTGCTGTCAGCTTCAGAGCTTTTGTCGCAGTAATCTGGGAATCAACTAGACGAATCAGAGCTTTCTTTGACCCACTTCTACTGTGCAGAAACCATCCCACACTTCATTACTACTCGAGGCACAAGCAGCGCTAGCAGCATGACCTGCATTTATTGCTTTGATGGGTTCATCCTCGGCCTGCCTCCTGAAGCCCAGATAGCCATGTCTGTCTGACCACAAAATGGATACTCTTGGTCTTGCTCTGCAGACTCTGCAATCCGATGCTGATTTAGAGGAACCTTTTCTTGTGGCATATCCACTTCCAGAGTTGATTTGTTAACTTCAAAGGTGCCTGACATGAGGATATCTCATATCAGGAGAGGATCTCTGGGGAGCTTGTTTACTGGTGCAGAACTGCATTGTGATTTACCCTTTAGCCCCTTTTGTCAGCTGCTTATCTCAGTTTCTTCACTGCTATCTTTTGTCCCAACTCTAACTGCCTGCCTGCCTATGGAGCCCTTCGGATGCCACCTCCTGATGTCTCTTTGGCTCCACCCTGCAGTCAGTTGTCTCTATCACCTCCTTTAACTATCTAGCAGAGAGGTGAGGGTCCAGAGAGCATGGTCAGGCAATTGGGATGTGCAAGGTGGGGACATCACACTGCTATGCCACAGGGCATCTTCCCGGGGATTGTCCCTGCCCACCTCCCAGGTGACTGGAGTCACCACCCCTGTGTCAGGAAAAGAAACTGACAGTTTTAATACATTTTGTGGAACATAGGTTGTGTAATTTACAAGAACAGAGTGCAGAATTTAATTGCCAGGGAAAAACATCTTATAAAAAGAGAGCAATGTTTTGTTTAGAGATAGTGAGAACTGGATAATTTAAAGAGACTCTCAGATGAAGAACTTCTGTTTGTTGAACTGCCTGTATCAAGAGCTATCCTGCCCAATTTTATTTTTTATTTTATTGTTATTGATAATAATGAAATGCTACTTGCACATTTTATAACTTCTCTTGGTTTGCCTATGCTTCCTGACCTATGCCTCAATGATAGTTGGTGTCAGACAAAGTGGGATTTATGTCTTACATACTCTAAGTTAGGAGTTTTGTGCATGAGTGCTAGACAGGGAAGCACAGAAGGAAAGTATGGATCCTGCAACAGCAAGCCCAGGAGTACCAGAAGAATGGCAGCCAAACTAGAAGCAGAAACAAAATGCAAACTGAGACTTACAACGGCACCAGTGATGGAAGAAGAAGAAGAGGAAGGATTGAACCTGAAAGCATGTCTGCTTTCTTCAAATGGTGGGCTATACAACAAAGAGAGTCTGAGAAACAGAGAAAAAGAGATGCAGCATCTAGAAGCCAGGAGAAGAGAGGGATGCAGCATCAGGAGCAGCAATGGCTACATGCTTTGCAAGCTACCAAAGCTGGAGGATCTGGTACTAGCCCAGCAGATCAACAAAACACAAACAGCTTAAAAGACATTAAACTTACAAAGCTGTGCTTCTGGATGATACTGAAGCATACCTGACAACTTTTGAAGAGGTCGCTGGTGCCTGCCAATGGCCAAAACAGCATGGGCAATCAGGTTGGTACCTTATCTGACAAGTAAAGCCCCAACTTGCCTACAGCAATATGGACACTGCACACTCAAAAACTATGGCACTGTGAAAGGAGAAATCCTTAAAAGGTATGACATCTCAGGACAGGCCTACAGGCAGAGATTCTGGTCCCAGAAGTACAACTCAATTGACAATCCTCAAGAAACCTTCACCTGACTCAGAAAACTCCTCATTAAATGACTCCAACCAGAGGGAAAACAGTCCCACAGATTGCTGACATATTTGCAATGGAGCAGTTCATTAACATCTTTCCCACAGGTACCGGTCACTATAGCGCTGCTGAAACAGCACAAAAGAATAACGCGTCTAAAAGCGCGTAATAAATTAAAGTGACAGGGTATAATAACGGTGAGGAAATTACCACTACCCTGTCACTCACTGTGAACTGGAGAAAGGGCTGAAGAAGCCACAGGTGCTGTGCGTGGTCGAGCTGTTCCCATGGTGGAATGCTAAAGCACCTGGTGCAGCAGAGACCTGGAGATCGGGGTTTGGTTCCCGTCTCCCGAAGTGTTGTTTTTTTGTAAAAACAAAGTCCCTCCCCATTGAGTTTCCCCTACCCTCAGTCCACACACCCTTGGGTTTGTTAATTTAGTTTTGGGGTGCAAAGCCCCCACATCGAGGGGTCAGAGCCCGCTGCAAAACAAAGACATGGGAATGTTTCCATTTGTTTCTGTGGTCTGCGCTACAATTGTTGACTGTGGCACTGTTTTGCCGTGCTGTTTTTCCATGGCATAATGACCCAATGCCTTCCCAGACGTGCAACTTTGTGTAAAAGAACCAGAAAGTGAGGAAAAGCTGTTTCTGTGGCAGAGGACTATCAGATAGCCAGACAGACACTGCAGATACTAAGCAACAGCCAGGGACCGTGAGACACCCTTTTTCTGATTTAACTCCAGGTCAGATAAGAACAATGATGGAGGTAACAAATCTGCACTCAAAGACTTTATTTGCTATGACTGTAATAAGTCAAGCCACACTGCAAGAAATGACCATAAAATAAGGAGGGTAACACTGGAGTAAATCTGGCCTTAGAAAATTGGAGCAAGTATTTAACAGATGCCAAGATGTGGGAAAAAGACTGTGAAGGTACTTATAGATTCAGGAAGCCAACAGACCCTGGTGCATGCTGAAGTTCTGACAAAAGACTGCAAACGAACCAGGTACTGAGTCATATACATCCACAGGGACACTGATACTATCCCACCAGCCAAGTGATTCTGAACATTAATGGGGGTTGCACCAAATGAAAGTGGAGGAGCACTTAAGTTAGTTGTACCTGTGATTACTAGAAATGACTTTCCAGGATTTGCGAAGTTAATCACAGAGGGAGTAAATCCTGCTGTGGCAGCAACCGTGATAACAAGAGCACAGGCAAAGAAAATCTCAGATGTTGGGGACTCTTTCTTTTTGGTGACTTTGATTTGGACTTGTTTGAGCCCAGCTCCAAGATACGGAAGTCCAGGAAAGAAAAGAACGCCTGGGGAAAAAAAGTTGCAACAGAAGACTGATGAACATACTGTAGGGCTAATATACGAAAATGCTGAAACTATACTGATAACTGATTAGATTTTGTTTCTGAGCAAACTAACAATGTTTCTTTCCAAGTTTATTTTAAGCAGCTGGGGTGAAACAAAAACAGGGTGAACCAATGTTTAAAAATGTAATGGGCTACAGAGTTTGGGTTAATCCTCAGACATGGGAAAAGGCAGAACAAGTGGTCATACCAAAGAAGTAAGGAACTGAATTGTTACAGATACACATGATAGTCCTAAAGCTGGATACTTGGGGAGGACTGCACCCATGCCAAACCGTTGTAGATTTTACTGGCCTAGGGTTCATGAGGATGTTGCTGCCTATTGCAATTCTGTGCTAAATGTCAGAAAGTAGCCCAGTGACTAAAAAGATAAGGTGCCCCTGGTGCCCTTACCCTTGATAGATGTGCCTTGAGAGAACTGCAATTGATATAATTAGCCCCTTAGACAAAAGTAAAAAGGGTAATGAATTTATTCTGGTAGTATGTGACTATGCCACTTGATACCCAGAGGCAATTCCAATGTATACTATCATGGCTCCAAAGGCAGCAAAGCTTGCTAAAATTTTCAGTAGGGTGGGCATACCTAAAGAGATTATTACTGATCAGGGTAGTAATTTTGGTGCTGCATTACTGCAGGCACTATACTGACTACAGTGCTCCCAGATCTACGGGGTTCCCATATTTTACAGGGTTTGAGGCTCAAAACAGGGTATGGGAAGGAATTCCTCATTTTCTAAAGTATACGGGAGAAATTGTGCCGTCACTTTAAATCAGAAGAAAGTAGTTAGAGAGTCTGAGTTCATTCCCAGATCAATTCACAGATGAGATTACCACAAGCCTGCCCCTGATTGGTTCAGAGACCCCAGTCATGCTCTGATCACGCACTGACTGTGGTCTCTGATTGGCACATTGTTTGATGCAGTGCTGCCGGAATATTTAAACTGGCTACCGGTCAGGTGGTGTTCCTTCCAAGTTCCTTTGCCATACTTGCTGCCACTGGAGAGAGAAGGGGAGGGAAGGGATGCAGACACAGAGGATATTGTCCATCCACAGCTGCTCGCTGCCTCAGTCTGCCACGTTTTCGCTATTTCATTGACCTGGGACCCAGCATCCCAGAGAGCTACCAACACACCTGCTGCCGGTCCATTCTGTTTCATCGGCCGGGCTTTTAATTTTTCACAGCTCAGAAGAAAAGGAGAGACCAGCCTGTTTCAGAGCTGCCTTCCAATTGCAGATAGATGTGCAAAATAAATTTAAAATGACCCAGGACATCGCTGGCATCGAGACAAGACCCTGACTTGCCCAGTCTGTTCCATTTAATCAGTTTTACTGCAGCGTCAGAAAAGTGGTCACAGAATGAGAGAATGAGCCCAATCCCTGAGCAGCTTTCTTTGACAGTCATTTCTAAGAAAAAGGTAAGCAAAATAACATTAATAACCTGTCTCTGGGCTGGCATAAAATAATCAAGCTAGCAAGCTGAACCATCTATGAATCTGTGCTGCTTTGGCTGGGACAGAGGGTGGGAGAGGTTGAGGAGATTGTGAGTTTTTAATATTTAATATTTTTTAATATTTAATTTAAAAAACTCGAGTCACCGGAGGATGGAAAAATATAGTTCAGGTACCAAACCTGTCTCTGGGGTAATCATAAATCATGCATAAATGGCCTGTGTGCTGCTTTGGCTGGGACATGTACTTGGTGGAGGTCGGGCGATGATCTCTAGTTTTTTAAATGTCTTGATAATAATAATAAAAAAAAAATTTCATTAACTGGAGGATGAAAAGTTGATTCAGGTACCAAACCTGTCTGTGGGATAATCAAATAATCATGCATCGCTCATTGATCTGTGTGTTGCTTTGGATGGGACATGAACTGAGGGAGGTTGCGTGAGATAAGTTTTAGTTTTTATTAATATAAATACAATCATGCATCACTGTTGGCTGCTTTAGCTATGAGTATGTTGATCGGACAGAGTGTTTAAAAACTTGGGGAGGTCGAGAAGATGACAACTATAATGCCAATTGCAAAAATAAATTGGCTTGAGCATACAGGAAAATCTACAGAATTTCACCCAAGTTTTACAGGAAAATACAGGAAAATTAGGGTCTGCTACAAGAAAATGCTTTGGCTGATCTGGGAGCACTGCGACTACTAGGTATCACCGCCATAGAACCTCCTCATCACCCCTCAGACAGGCGGTCTTGTTGAGCATTTTAATCAAACCCTAAAACGCATGTTAAAAGGTTAATGAAAGGTGAAAGGAAAGACTGGGACCAATACTTACTTACCTGCTTTTTGCTTACAGAAAACTGCCACAAGCAACAACAGGTTTTTCACTTTTGAAATGTTGTATGGTATACAACTAAGAGGGCAATTAGATGTAATAAAAGAAACATAGGAAGATAACCCCACTCAGAAAGAATCTATTACATCTTATATGTGGCAATGAGAAAGGAACTGGCAAAATATGTTGAAATTGCCCACAGTAACTAGGAAGAGGCCCCAAAACAGCAGAAGGTGTATTATGACCATGGGGTAAAAGAAAACGTTTCTGAGCCAGATGAAAAGGTCTTGTCACTGTTACCCACTATACAAAACCAACTGTTAATGGAGCGGCAATGGCCTTACAAAGTGGTTAAATGTACCGGTACACTTAACTATAAGATTGAGACCCTGATAGGAAAAATCCTACCAAGACATACCATGCTAACCTCCTGAAGAAATGGGTTGACTAAACCCCACCAAAGGTTGATTTGTTAGTATTACCAGAAACTGCTAAAGATGATATTGATGATGTTGTAAAAGTGAATGTCTGCTTACCTATAGAACAAACTGCAGAATTTCCTAGCTTAGTAAGGTCATTTAGAAGTAATTTGACGCTGAGCAAAAGGGGTCAAGCACATAACAGTGACGGAGAATGCTCATCCTATCAGACAAATGACATACAGAGATTACTGGAGTGGTTAAGGACATACAAAACTGGAAGAGTTGGGTATCACTGAAGAATTGAGAAGTGCTTGGTCATCACCAGTGGTGACTGTAAATAAAAAAGAAGGGGTGCAAGAATCTGCATTGATTTTAGGAAACTTAATCAAGTGTTCATATTTGACAGCTGTCCTATGCCCAGGATAGATTATTTGGTGGACAGACTGGAAAGTGCCAAGTGCATTAGTACCGTCGAACTCACCAAGGGTTACTGGCAAATTCCCTAGCTAAAGAATCCAGAGACAAAACTAAGTTTTCCACTCCAGTTGGAGTCTATCAGTTCACCACCATGCCGCTTTGGTTTACATAATGCACCTGCTACATTCCAGCAGTACATGGATGCAATTCTAGCCCTCACACTGGTTACTGTGCCACTTGCCTGGATGATGTTCTGGTGTACAGTGCAGACTGGAAAAGCCACATGGAACACCTATGAGCAGTTATCCAATTTCTTAGAAATGAAGGTCTGACCATTAATCCTACCAAGTGCACATTAGGCATGCAGGAAATCAGATATTTGGGTTATATTTTGGGAAAAGAAAAAAAGCCAGAGATTTTCAAAATAGAAGCTGTAGTTAACAGTCCTGTCCCCAAAACAAAGAAACATATTACATCATATTTAGGTCTGGCTGGCTATTACAAGAGATCAGTTCCCAACATTGCCCAGTTAGCCACTCCTCTCGCTTAACTAAAAAAAATGGAAAAAATGGCACCAATAATGAAATGGTCCCTAGAGTGTGATGAAGATTTTCGGCCATCAAGGTAGCATTATGTGCAGCCCATTTTAAGAAGTTGAGACTTTGAGAAACAATTGTGTTACAGACAGATGTTTCAGAGGTAGCCTAGGTGCAGTCCTGAGTCAGAATATAGATGGAAGGAACATCCCATTCTTTATATCAGAAAGAAATTGCACAACAGAGAAAAAGTACTTCACTATTGAAAAAGAATGTCTTGCTGCAAAATGGGCAATGGAGTCTCTTAAGTTTTATTTGCTAGGAGCTGATTTTGTACTTAGAACAGATCATAATCTTCCTGTTAACTTAATCAAATGAAGGATAAAAATCCCACAATCACAAGGTGATACCTGGCACTACGGCCATTTAAATTCAAAGTGATGGCCAGCCTGGAGGTGCTGAGGGCTGAGGCGCTGGATGCCTTACCTCATGCTATACTGGTGACCCAGGTTCGGGAATGACCTCGGTTGCTGGGGTGCTGGCATGGGGAGAGGGTGGGAGCAGGATTGAGCAGTGACTCTCTCCCAGAAAGGGGTTGTCGCCAGTAGTCCCGCTGTCACCGGATGGAGGTCTGGTGATAGGCGCAGGTGACAAATGGAGCAACCTGAGGGGTGGGCATCCCGTAGGGTGTGGTATACATGCCTCCACATGTGTGTGATGTGTCGGGGATGCACGGGAGTGGGACTAAAGGGGAGAAAACCGACAAAGTACTTATGGATAAATTCAAAGTGATGCACAAATCCGAAAAGAGAATGTCAATGCTGATTTTCCTCAAGATATACTGTAGAACTTGAAATTTCCAAGGTCAATATATTTTGCTATAATCACACTCTGTCACAGGTCCAAGAAACTATATTGTTCGCGATCAACATTTTTATGTTTCTATTAATAATTTATATACATATAGGTTCAGTGCAACCAGTGCTTGCAAACATTTCCTAGTATTTAAACAGAACAAGCTCATGTTCAGTAGTAAATCTTTAATCCTATAATCCTTGTAAAACTTACAAAAAAGAAAGACAGCAGTTTTGGTGTGGTTTTGCATCTTACAGCTCGCATCGGCATCATCATCAAGGTGTTTAGTGCGTGCATTTGAGATTCTGGCCAGAGTAAACCCTCTAATGCTGTCTTTGGTGCGAATAGTGAGGTGTTAAGCTTGAAAACTAGCCACTGTGCATGTTTATTTTTGAGAGTCTGCATCCTAAGATCCACCACAATGTCCACACACCGCTGTTGCCCTGGCTGAGCTCATCCATAATCTGCTCAGTGTACCACGATGCTGAACTGTTGCTTTGTGACATCTTTAAACAGTTTAACAGTAACATCAAGTGGCTGCACAGGACGCTGGAACAAATGTGGTGATTATGCTATGGGACTCAGTTTGGCAAGCACCTACTGCAATTAAAGAAAAACATTTACACAGAAGCCTTTATAAGATAGTTTATCAATAATGCAAGAACATTTCTGGATTACCTGTACTGTTGTGTGAGCTTTTTTATTTTTTAATTTTTTATTGCATACTAGGAGTTATCACCTTTGAGCTAAACAGCACATTTATGAAGGTTCCGCATCAGGAAAAAGAGAGCAAACAAAAAACATACAACATAACAATTGTCAAATTCAGATTACAACAATAGAGACTAGCTATATACTGTACAAAAAGGTATCATAGTCAAGAAGCATGATGTAAGAATATAAAAGGAGGTGTGAGTATGCATTACGGTAAACCCATACATTTTTATGCTTTATGGGCAAGAGAAACAAAGTAATTGTGCAGGGAGGAGATGGAGGGAGGAGTTGGAGGAAGGAGAGGGAGATTGATGGAACAAATCAATGACAAGAAGGGCTCTCTGCTCATTTGGGGTCCTTTTCTCTGATAATTTTCTGTTTATGGGGCTATCACAGTATCGATGTACTCCATCAGAGTATCTTCATTGGTCCAGTGATTTTCTGAGTGTGTGATGTTCCTCTCAGGTGGGTACACAAAATTTGGAAGGCTCCTGAAGTTTTGCCCTTATAGATAACTTGAGGTGGGAGGAAATTGCCAGCAGCTGTACACGCTAATGTTACTGTAACTTGTCTTTTGTCTCCCAGTCCTGATACCTCTACTTGCTTGGCCCCAGTAATCTCCATAGTTCACTGGGAGCATGGAATAAGGTTAAAATCTGTTTCATCCAGGTTGATGAGCAGCTCCAGGTGGCATAAACTCTTGCCTGCAGGCTTGCCTGATAGTAAAGGGAACTGATGTTTAGGATGTTCAAATTGGAAGGTGTCTCCAAGCAGCTTTGGTGCCTTTTTGTTTTATGTAGCCCATTCGGCTAAAAAAGCCATGCTCACTGCCTTGAGAATTGCAGCAACCCTCCATACTCCACACGTTGCTGCAGGTTTTGGACTTTAACAACACCTAAGCAACATCACTAATGACATGGGCATTTACTACTGCCCTTCTGTTCTTAGGTTCTTTATAATGTTTTTTACTAAGTTTCGGTGTCCACAAGAAAAGGGATGGTCTCCCCTTGGTCGCCTAGAAAACTCTGGGGTCAGTTTAGAGAGGTCTGGTGTTTTCTGTAGTTGTGCCAGATAGTCAGCCCTGAACTTAAACATGGTACTTTCATTGATGATTTGCTGGTACCATGCATAATAGTGATGGACAGCCTTCATGACCCCATATTCAACAGGGTTCTTGCTGATCTCAAATCCTACTGCAGGTGTATGATATGTACTCTGATTTTTGTTCTTCGCTGGTGGTGATGCAAAGAGCTCCTTAACAACAGACTCTGCCACTGTCAGAGAGATCAAGGCAGTCTGACTAAGTTTCTCAGGGTCCACATTAGAGAAGTCTCTCTTGACTGACTTTCTCTGTAGCCAAGAAACCAGGGACATTTTAACAGAATGAGCACTGAGAAGCAATACAGTTGATTGGATCAGGTAAATGGGGTCACTTAAAAAATGTGTTCACGTGCTGCTGACTGCTAATTGGCAGATTGCCAGAATCATTCAGCTGTTTGACAGAAGCTTAGTATAGCTTGCGTAGCCTAGCAACTAACAGTAGAGCACAGCGAGCTACCTGAGCTATACTAAAGCTCCTGACAATCACCTGAGATTGCTGAATGAAGCTTGGGCTAACGGTTCTAACAACACAGCACAGCTAGCAATTTACTTTTAGTGAGCTTTTGACTGTCAGCTCTGTGAAGTGGAACTGCCAGTACATAAATTTAAATTCCGCTAATAGGGCAGCAGGTCTGACCACACAAAATTAGATCTGAATGGAAATTTTGAGTGCTGCAGTAGTTCAAGAATTGAGACTTCAGAAGGTTGAAAAAAAATTGTGAGCTTAATTGAAATGTTTGCTGTAATAGCTGTCTTGAAAAATGGATACAACATATGCAAAGAACTGTATGTGTTATAAAGGAATGTTAAAGAGAAATAAAGAAAGTTTTGGAAACCTGTTTTAAAAGAAAAAGTTTCTCTCTTTAAAGACGGGGTATGTGACAGGGTTGGGTAAGACCCTTTCCTATTTGTTATGCAGAGAGAATTAAAAGCAAGGGTCTATTTTGTCCTCTCTTATTTCTGTCACTTGTCTGTCTCTTGTCTGTCTGATTGCACAATCAATTTTCCATGTGGCATCTAGGAATTGGCTACTTTGGTGATTCCACAATGTCTCCCTGTTTTCTTCCTTCCTCCACTTGCTCTTTCTTTCTTTCTTTCTTTCTTTCTTTCTTTCTTTTTTCTTTCTTTCCTTGCTTCTCTGTGGTTAAAAAAATGTATGTGAATCTTTATGTGAAACTGGGATCGCTTGGTTTGCAAATGTATATAATTATATTATTGAAATGTTTGCAGAAAGCTATCTGGATTTATCAGGAACACACAGGGTTAACCTTGAGGTGCATTTTAACCTCCACAAGCTTGTTTGTAGAATTATCAGTAAGAAATCAACCCTGGGACAGGATGCCTTAATTGGTTGCACCTGTTAAGAAGACTAATGTACTCTTCAGGCTCCTCACAAGAAAGAAACTGACAGAGTTTTAATACATTTTGTGGAACATGAATGGTGTGATTTATAAGAACAGAATGCAGAATTTAATTGCCAGGGAAAACGTTTTTATAAAAAGAGAGCAATGTTTGTTTAGAGATAGAGAGAGCTGGAGATTTTAAAAAGACTCTCAGATGCAGGACTTCTGTTTGTTTTGAACTGCCTGTATCAAGAGCTATCCTGCACAATTCTGATTTTTATTTTATTGTTATAGATAATAATAATAATAAAACACTACTTGTGAATTTTATAACTTCTCCTGTTTTGCCTTTGCTTCCTGACCTATGCCTCGATGACATGCCAGAATTTGCTGTCAGCTCTCCCCAGCCACGGCACACTGTCACCCAGCAGCCACTTCATCCTGGCCTACTGATGTTGTTACTTGAGTCCATTCCTGAACCTGGGTCGCCAAGACAGTAGTGTGGGCACTACTGCTGCACTATTGTGGCAGCCCCTTTGTTTGTTGTTTTCCCAAAATAAGGCTATGTTACACATTAGTAAATAAACCAGGTCCTCCCTATAAGGTTCCTCCCTCTGTTAAGAGATTCTTTCTTCAGCTCCGGTTGTATTGAACCCCAAACAGACCCTCACAATACCTACCCCACAATAATGACTGCCAGGAGCAGCTGTAAAGTGTGTGTACGGGGGCAGTGTGCATTTTGGTAGGTAGTTTGGTCCAGTGGTCAGAGCCCTGAACGTCAAACAGCAGATCCTGTTTGGATCCCAGCAACAAGTACACCGCATGACCTTGAGCAAGTTCCTAGATCTCCTTGTGCTTTGGCCCCTCCTAGTTGTAAACTTGGGTAGAATCAGGATCCCACTGAAAAAATATGTTGTTCCCCAGTTGGACTAGCCTCGGTAAATAAAAATAAATCTGAGTGCAACATTTGACAAGCATAAGTCTGATCTGTCCGCATAATATGGCATACAGAGTGGGAGGCAAGGAAAGAAAACTTTTATGCATACTGGAGCCTATGCATGAAGGCGTGGCGGGTATGCATGATTCCGCGATCTACCTGGCCACATAGCTACACACCTGGGGACAGACACAGGTGCGTGGTATGCATGACCATGCATACAAACAGGGTGCCTGTCAGTGGCCCTGTCTCCTCCGTGTGCAGCTGCACAGAGGGTCAGTTGGAGGCTACTAGGCAGGCATCCAATCAGATGCCCATCCTGGGTCCCTCAGTGATCCCCTGCTCTGCATGAGCAGAGGATGCTGGGATGGTGCAGGACCAGTTGATTTTATATGTTTGGGAAAGTGCCCAAATGGCTGACCCAACCCTCCCTGTTATTCCGTGGGCAGGAGCAGCATGGTGGATGTATGTCCTATCCTGCTGCAGTTGATGGGTGTCATGGGGGTGCGTAAAGGATGGCAGGGTCCCCACTGACGTATCCTACACCCCTAGCCCAGCACTCCACATCTTTGTGAATGGTGTGGAGTGTAGTCACACCCCTAGACACACCCTTGGACCAGCTGCGCACATAGCTATGCGACTGACATGGGGATCGACTGCAGAATGGATGTGTGTTCCTTCCGTGACTGCCATGGGGGATAGGCAGGACCCCTGATGCATGGCTCAGGGATGTAGGGTTGCCACTCACTGAGAATCTGCTTGCATGGTGACCTGCACTTCTGCTCAGGCCCCACTATTCTTAACTTGTCAATGACTGCAACAAAGAAAAAGTTCTGAGTTTCAATGTGTCAGTGCATAGCTGGTTCTGTGACACCGAGCAATGGCGGATCACTCTGGCATGTGTGCAAACCAGGTTGCCGCTCCAAGCCTGGGATGTCAAGAGCAGAGGCTGGCAGGAGGGTTAAGAGCATCCTTGAGATGTTTTCCTCCTGGGGATGGGACCCTGAGATACTGCTCAAGTGGCTGGCCCTGGTGCAACATAGTAGAGGTGCCTTTGACAGCATAGGTGACCACGCGTCATCAGGCACCCCCAGACCAGCTGCAGCAGTGTGCATGGGAGTGGGTGAGCATGAGAAAGCAATGGAAATATCACACTAATACACCACACACTGGCTGACCACCTTCAGTGGTCCTCCCATGCCAATGGATACCCCCGATGCAACATAGGAAGGACCCCTCTAGACAAAATTCCTGCAAAGATTATTCCCTCTGGTCGGAAGGGTGGCCCTGGCAGGTTGAGGCCAGAAACTGATGTAAGCAAAGAAAGGAAGCAGTCCTCCTTGGCCAAAAGGGGTTCCCAGTAGGGACACATCAGTCCTCAGGATAAGGCTCCTCTGTGGAAACGAGGATGATTCTAACAAGCAGAGGGAGGCAGTGAGAAGCCTGAAGGATTGGGGTGTCAGTAGACATGTGAAGAGGATAAAGAAATGGCCAAAAAAAGGGCAATTCATGCAATTTATTGAAACAACTGGTGCAACCTGTCCAATCAGCGCAGTGGCAGCACTGCCTCTCATGATGCTGGTGAGGCAGGTTCACATCTCGAGCACGGGACATTGCAGTGTCTATGCATGGAGCAGGACTGAGCATCCCAGCTCTCCTCCTTTGGAGAGAATGGGTTACTGCTCCACTGCAACACCGCCACCTGGGGATCATGGGTGACAGTGCATCTGAAGTACTGTTTGGGAGGGAAGACACCGCCTGGACTCTCGTCACCACACTTGCAGTGTACATCGCATGGTACCCTATACACATTGGTGTTCCAAGCAAAGGAACATAACAAGAGGGAATTACCCTGGCCTTGCACAGCCTCCTATCTCTGCTCTGGAGTGGTATCTGTGGGGTTGCAATGAGGCCGAGGGCAAGAGGTGATGAGGCTAATGGTTGCCTGAGGTAGATAGGGAAAGGCCAGTGACAAGAGGGTATACATAGCAGATTAAAAAGAATAAACATCTGGATTGTTTAATGTGGTAAAACTACTGTAGAACAGAAAATTAGCATGTTCGCTTTATTTAGCGGTCCGCCCCTCCAACGCCTTCTTTGCACTACAAAATCTTTGTGAGCACGGACTACAGATTATACAGTACATGCAAGAGTGACCACTGTGAAAAAAGAGTACAAAGTAAGGTGGCCATTGGACATGTGTCAGGAGAGGAATTAACAGTTAATCACAACAATCACTGTAATCTCCTCTCTACCTGACACCTCGCCATTCAGCCAATTCACACAGTGATTACAGACATTGTCTTTTGAGGGCATATGCCTTATTCACCTGAACAAACTGACACAACAACGTTGTGGAGAAATAGCCACAACCATGTGTTTATTAATAAACAAATTATCTATACATACATTCGCTTCAGCGTGATGTGTGCAACTAGTAGATAACCTTGGAAGAATCTAGCTCACCATGGGCAACTAGATCATTGATGGTCGACCCTCCCCAGGGGGAGACCTCACCATCAACCAGGACCCCGTGAGGGCAAAACCTCCGGGGCATGAGGGCTGGCTAGATGACCGGCTGCGGCTAGCTCCTCCCGTCAGAGGATCCGCCATGCAGCGGGAAGCTGCCTGAAAAGGTGTCATCGGGACTCCATCCGTCAGGCCCACCCTCCTGTCAGCCTCAGTGAGATATGGCTGGTCAAGACCGTGATCCCTGTTACCCCCTCCCAAGCGTTCCAAGACTACCAAGCCACCACTTACAAAGGTTCATGCCTGTGACACCTAACTATCTAATCCCTAGCCTACTCTAACTGGAATTACTTCCACCTCGCTGGAGAAATCAAAGCCCTGGAAAACCCAGTGGGAAAAAATGGGAAATTCCTTCTCGACCCCTAAGGCAGTCCCCTTAGTGGGACAGCAAGTTCCTATACCCCCCATTCCCCTACTTTTACGAGGGTGAGGTTTGGGTGGATCTGACCTGGGACAAGGAGGAATGAGGAGGAATTCCTCCTGTGCAGCACCTCTTAGGGCTTAGCTCCTCCCTGTCTCTGGACGCAGCTCCCTCCCTCCTGGGAACCCTATACCCCCAGCCCCTTCTGGGTGATACTACCTGGGTCTCTATTGTTTGTCCAGGTGTCCCAGGCCCTGCCCCCAGACAAATCCCCACCTGCTGCGATATCTTGCAGGCTCCTCCATTGTCTTTTGAGGGCATATACATTAGTCACCTGAACAAACTGACACAACAATGATTTTGGAGAAATGGCCACAGCCATGTGTTTATTAATAATCCAATTATCCATATATACATTACTTCAGCGTCACGTGCACAGTCAGGTAGGCTTGGAAGGAATCTAGCTCACCATGGAGCAACTAGATCATTGATGATTGACCCTCCATCCCCGGGAGGGCTGCCTTACCATCAACCAGGAGCCCGCAACTTGGGGCAACAACCTCCAGGACATGAGGGATGACTATATGACCAGCTGCGCTATCTCCTCCCTGTCAGAGGATCCATCCATGCTGCGGATGCTGCCCAAGAGGGTGCCATCCGGACTCCATCCGTCAGGCCCGCCCTCCTGTCAGCTTCAGGAGATATGGCTGGTCAAAACATGTGATCCGTTACCCTCTTCCACAGTGTTCCAAGACCACCAAGCCACCACAAGGTGAGTTCTCACCAACTCACCTCCCACAAGCGCCTCACGCTAGTACTCTCACCACTGCCCGTTGTATGTCATTCAGAGACAGGTCTATTCCTTCCTCCGATAAATGTACACCATCTCTTCTATACAGATCTGGCTTTTTATAGACACTCCCAGGTGATTTGCTATGGACCTCCCCCACGGAGTCCACAGTCGGTCGCATGGCTGCTTTCTGCAGCCAGAGCACCTTTCTACTGCCCTAATGTTCCAGGCATGCCGCCACTGCTGCCGCTGCACCATATTGGGCCAAATTATATGTACCTGGGGCCACCATTGCTTCACTCTTGCCAGGTCCTGCCTGATCCTTTCTTTAAGCTCTCTTGCAGGTATAACCCCTATGTCATTTCTCCCAAAATGAATTACTAAAACATTAGGCTCGACCTCTTCTGCTTGCAGTGTTGCCAGTAACTCATTCCAGTGCATCTCACGCCATCCCAACCAATGCACCTCTGCCCTCTCGGGTGCCAGGAACAGGTTTCTCCTCCAGGATACTGCCTCACCCTGAGGGCCGCCCAATGGATGTCACGAATGTCCACAAATCCAGATCTGCTCTGCTCAGGCCACAACACCTGTCCAAACAATGCAAGAGAGAGTTATAACATGTGTGGTCTCATATATCTTTCAAAAGCCTGTGACTTCCATCTACCCAAAGTCTGTATTGTCCTATCTGATGACCCTCCGCCCTCGCATGCGATGCTGTGCCAGTCCTAAAGGAGTGCGTGTTGTAGTGTTCTGCAGAGATGCCCAGCAGTCACAAGGTCTTCTGCAACATGTGCCTAAACTGGTACACTGTTAGAAGGCCACCACCCCATGATGAAAAAAGGCCCCACATTGCTGGGCACTGTGTTATATAATCCTGTACCCACGCTCCCACACCCCACTGGAGCCCGTGGGGGCGCCATTAGCTGGCACCACTGCTCATATAGTACTTACTACCCCCTTGTAGCGCTATTATATATTGTCATTTTTTCTGTCTATGAATTATCACATACTGCCATTGAGTTGTGTTCAGTCTATAGACATATTAGAATTCATTGACTCCCTACATTTGTGTTGTATACTATAACTCGTCTGCTTGCCTAGCCTTGCTTGAGCTTGACCTGTACCTCTCACCTATGTAGAGAGCCTACTGGCTCTTGACTGTAATCCTTTACTTTGTATTCTATTTCCTTGACTTGTATTGTGTTTCCTGTATGCTCTGTAACTCTCCCAGGTTTCACCTGAAAATAGGCACTTGGTTGTCTAGCGTGCTACCTGGTTAACAAAAGCAAATAAATAAATAGGCAAGTTGGTCCGTCTTGCTCTTTCGTTATGCAAACAAAGACTCCAGATGCTGTGACCTCCACGTCAGCCACTGCCAACACTAATGGTCTCCCAGTAGCCTTCCTGGGCTGCATGAGCTCTGACACCTGGAATACCCTGCAAAATGCTACCAAGTATGCTGTCCAGAAGAGCCTTGTCTCATCAGGGATGAACATACCTTAGGCAACTCGTCCCAGATCTGCTTGAACATGGTAGGGGCTGATACGCGCTGTTGTCCGCGGCGCCCCGGCCTGCCCATGCCCAACCCTCTCAGCATTTTCCAGAGGGCAAATGCCCTCGTGGAGGCGGGAAGCCCTGGCTTTCTGAAACCAGGCAATGCCAGCCATGTGCTGTTCGACTGTCGCCCAGCTGGCCCCCACACATTTTTGATCAGTATGTATCCGCACAGCTGTTCCACTAGGATCGGCCATGTCGCTGCCACCCTCGTCGTATTGCACTTCCAGAAAACTGTTGATCCTCCTCTGGTATGCTATTCACATCTTAGGTGCCAGGGCATTCTCCATCAACTCCCAAGCCTCTGGGTTATCAATTCCCATAGGAATGGCGGGACTTCCCTAGGCTGTAGGTCTGCCGCTGGTGCCAAATCTCAGAACTTCTGCCACTGTAAATGAGAAAGAGTGTCAGTGATGCCATTTTCAATACCTGAATACGTGAACTGCATTAAAGTTGATATTCAACATCAAACACTTCAGGACATACACCCACATGAGGTTGCCCATTGGGTCCTTGACCCCCAGTTTATTGCATACCCACTCCGGTGTTGTCAGACCTGAATGTGATATGCTGTCCTCATCACATCCCCAGATCACCAATGCCATGACAATGGGAAAGAATTCCATCACCATTATCTGTCTCATATACCTTGTCTGATCCACTCTGGAGGCCACCGCCCAGCACACCACTTACCTTGCAAGTAAGCCCCAGGCCCAGGCCCCTGGGACATCTGTGAAGAGTTCCAATTCCTCACTGGATACTGAACCGGCCACATTGACACCCCATTGAAGCATTGCTGGAAATGTCTGCCAGATGCCTAGGTCCTCCTGCATTGCCACTGTGATGCGATTCTGTGGTGCGGTTTTGCAGCCCATCCCAATGCCCACCAGGCACCTCATGAATGTCCTGCCCATGGGCATTACCCGACAGGCGAGTTGAGGTGGCCCACCAGTTGCTGGAGCTCCGCATAGCGGACTTTATGTGCCCTCATTACAGAGTCCAGCCAGGTGCTGAGGCCGCCAGCTTGTCTTGGGGAGACGGAACACTTGCTCGCTCGTTCGATTTTGATTCCCAGGTAGGAATGCCTTGAGCATGGCCTCTGTCTGTCCTAGGCCAGTGGTACACCTAGCTCAGAGACACCTCGTGGAATGCTGCCATGATATGCGCATTACCCCTAGCTTGCCTTCCCACAAACAGAAAGTCATCCAAATAGTGTACCATGTGGTCAACTTTGGCTTTCTGCGCAGTGGCCAGTGCAGGAATGTGCTGAATTGCTCCAAAACCACACATGCCACCACATACCCCATGGGCATGCAGTTGTCAAAGCAGTAGTACCCATCAAATTTCATGCCCAATAGCTCCCTATCTGCTGGGTACACGGCAACAAGCGGAATGCTGATTCTATATCAGCCTTCCCATCAGTGCCCCGGCTCACCTGTCGCACATCTCCACTGCTCACAGTCGAACAGCGTGTAATACACGCAGTGTCAACTGGGTCAATGTAAGTGTTGACTAAACCCCTTCTGAGTACGACAGGTGGTTTATCATTCAGAACTCGCCCAGCACCTTTTTGGGGACTAAGCCAATGGGAGACACCCTGAGGTGTGGGCAAAGGGGAGGTGAATGGACCACTGATCCGACCCATGACCAGCTCCTTCCGTAGTTTGACCCACATGACCTCTGGTCACTTCTTGGCAAACGCAGGTTGTCAGCCTCATATGCCCTCCTTGGGCCTTGGTAAGGTATCCGAAATCCTCTAGAATCCTGCTGCCAAGAGCATGCGCCACCCTGTCTGGGTAGTTGACCAACCACTCCTCAAAATTTCCAGCCTTGACCGGTGTTGGTAACCTTTGTCCCTCCTTTCCAAAAGGGGTGAAAATTGTTGGCCTTCCCTGCCCCCGCCTCTGTCGCTTTCCCACACTGTTGAAACGAGTGTGATTTCCCACATGCCATGCACTCAGGCTTGTATCTACAACACTTGGTCTTGCATGATTCCTGGTTGTAGCTGAAACAATACCCTTTCCCACCCCTTTTCCCATTACCCCCTTAATAACCTTTCTTTGGCGATGGGGGGCACCTCACCAGAAAACAGCTGTCTGTATGGTGGACCCTCCCCCAAGTCTATCGTCCACAGCAGTGGGAGGTCCAAGATGACCCAAGACCATGCCGTGTCATTGCTTTCTCCTCCGATACTCCTCATCATATTCTAACCATCCCCCACCTGGTTTACTAAGTGCATGGTCATTATCCTATTAAAGTAGACCTACAGCCCATCAGCTTTCCGGGCTGCCCAGGGTGAGATCCTGCGTAGATTAAGAAACATGCCCAATTCTTCCACATCTGCCACACTGTTGCTTTGCACTTCTGCTCGACCCCATCATCTCCGTCCTTGTCCTTTTGTCCTTTTCCGTCTCTTTAGGCGGTTCAGCATGGCAAAGATGTAAGCGTATTCTCCATTGATTATTTGTTGCCTCACCTTGTCAGGCAAGTGTTGCCCCAATGGGTTCTGCCAGAGAAAGCTCACTACCCCTTGCTGCCCCAGTACTGGTGGTGACAGCGCTGCCACTCCGTTCCAACGTCCCGGTCTCCCCTGCAGCAGGGTCACCTGGGCTGCTCCTGGACAGCCCTACTCGGGTCCAAGTAGTTCCAGCAACCTGTCTAGCTTCTGCTCCACTCCAGATTGGCCCAGGTTGCTGACCAGCGCCATGTAGTATCCCCCACCCCAATGGTAGTGCACTGGCTAGGCCTCCGAGAACTACCATTGGCTGGGTAACCTGACTTCCTGAGCTAGCTGTTGCGGGAACCATGGCCCTTACCCCACAATGGGAAGTTCTCATGCAGCTGGGTAGGCTGCTGGTGTCCTGCTGGTGTGGAGGTCCCCGGCCTGCCTTCAGTGGTCCCTGCTGACCCTGTGGTAAGCCCCGAAGGCCCAGGCTTAGGAATGCTAGTGCAACTCTTTACACCCTGTGGCTTACCAGCTCTTCCACAGAATCCCCTCTCTGCCCCATTTCTGCTGTTGCCCCTGTTCTTTTGGGGCACCCGCTCTGAAGCAAGGCCCTCAGTTCATCAGCTGACAGCTGGTCTAAATCAACATACCTGCTTCTTGATCCACTGCTGCTGCTCCTTGATTGGCTGTCTTCCAGCATGGCTTTTTAAAGGTGGAGGAAGCACCGGTGCCTCATCCTTGGTGGGGATCGACCTCTCTGACCCTTGCCCCAGTGTGCCAGGCACCACCATTGGAGTTACACGTTCAGGTGGCATGGTCAGTGGTGACAGTGTCCCTGGCTGCTTCCCTGGAATGGCCTCATCAGGTTCCGGGGTTCAGGTGGGGTTGGCAGCCCTGAGGTCCTGATCCCCTTCCTCACCTTGATCCCTGAAAGTGCATCCCACCACGCCTTATCCTTGCAGACGAGGGCCGCTAGCTGTTGCTCTAGGTCTCCACTCATCTTCTTGATATGTTGATCCTTCTGCAAATCAAACACAGTCACGGGCCACTCCACCTTGCTGGTGCTTAAGCTGATGCTGCCACCTGCAACATGAGTCATTGTGGTGGGAGATTGTTAACACCAAAAGCAGTGACCCTTTCTGGGCCTCCCTGGGCCTCATGGCACTGTGGGCCTCTCCTTGCAGGCATAATCAGTGGCCCTAAGCAAATCAGGGTTAACCAACTTCTTTCTGGTAGATTTGAACATTATGTTCGTAATCTGCAAACCAAACCACACAACAACGCGGGCCATTGACCATGGAAAATGTTACCAACAACTGAAACCTCTTAGCCAGTTCACTTGAGCATCAGCCTGTTTTGGACCCCTGCCACCAAAACATATAACCAACACTCTCTTTATGTGCCATAACCTTACTCCCCTCTGGTGCCCAGTAGGCGCCTCTGTCAACCTCTCAGCCTTACATCATAGCTCTGGCCTTTAATTATAGTGAATGGCCAGGATGTGTGATTTTTTATTTAACAATAATATAGTGGGTCCCTTATAGTAGCTCCAAACCTGTTAAGAATCATCAGTAACCTATGCAGTGCACAGGTAAATTTGGGCTAAACCTTTGTTCTGGGAATCAAACCTATGACCCTTGTGTTTCTGAGGAGAAGGCATATCCACTATCCCACCTGGTGCCCTGAAATTAAATTCTTAGCAGTTGAGGGTATGCATTGCAAAGGGGGATCACAACCCTATCTGTTGTCTATCTATATCCAGCCTATTCATAATTGTGCTTTGCTTTATTTCTTTTCCTGTATCTTCTGCTGTGCAAGCCCATTATAGCTATCGACAGCCACCTGTGCCATTCCCAAGATGGCGTTCATCACGCCAATGCACATGTGTGAAAGCCAGCTGCCCTTGCGCATGCATGCTTGGTGCCGAGGCATCACTGTTTTCCCAAGTGGCGTGGGCCTCTGACTTCCCGCCAGTCCCCAAGGAGTACTAAGCTTCACAATTAGCTAGCACGGCAGGGACCTCAAGCTCTGCAGAGCAGACACTACCTAGTGAGCTAAAGTCACAGCTCCCTGCCTGGGTGGTACCTCGCCATGTGCCAGCAGGCACCCCCTCCACGGCCTGATCAATTGTTTTTTTAAATTTGACTTATTGCCGCATAGTCAGAGGCGAGGGCTAGGGAAGCCTCGTGTAGCCAGCGGAGCTCTTCAGGGCCACTCTGTGACCTGCCTGCCACCCAGTCCTGCCCAGATGAACCCCACGATACCATCGGGGGCTTGTGTAGGGCCAGAAGACCTGGGGTCCAACTTCAAGTCAGCTGACAAGTGGAAGGACCGTGTGCCTGCCTTGACCCAGGTAAGCCCCAATGGGGAACTCAGCCCATTGGTAGCTGCAGCTGGGGGCAGGATGCCATGGCGTGCCATCCTCCCCCTGCTCTGGGGACTAGCTGGGAGCTCCAGTCCTCTCACCTCAGACTGCCACCCCAGAGCTAACCACTGCTGCATCCCGATGGGCTGGTCAATGCTCTGAAGGTGGGGGGCACTGGCAAAGCAGGCTGTAGCCCTCGAGGCGCCTCTTGGCTCAACCTTCCGAGCATTCCACCCGGACGTCCGTGTGCAGGCCTGGGAGCACCGCACGCAGTGAAATTCAGCCCTGGGTGCCCCGCATGTCAGCAAAGCCCAAATATTGGATGCAGCTACCTGACCAGGCCAGTCAGTGTACCCTTTCTCCCCCAGTGCTCATAGCTTGTATCTCAGTGCGCAGAATCAAACACCTCTGCTAGATGTACTCAGCTCAGTCACATCTCGCCACTCCAATCTTCCAGCTGTCTTGCCAGATTTTCTTATTTTTATTTATTTTATCAATGGGACTGCCCCACCTACCTCCTACCACAGAGCAGCTGGAGGGGCCTGCAAGGTACCAAACCTAAGCTCTTACTTGGTCCCACCAGGCCATGTGGCCCCAGGCTAAACCATGCCTTATCTCTGGTTTGTCGGCACTGATCCTGGCTGCCTTCTACTACTGCTTGCAACCTGAGACAAGGAAGAATGAGGAGGAATTCCTCCTGTGCAGCACCTCTTAAGGGCTTGGCTCCTCCTGTCCCTGGCCATAGCTCCCCAGGAACCCTATCCCCCAGCCCCTTCTGTGTGGTTCTACCTGGGTCCCTATTGTTTGTCCAGGTGTCCCAGGCCCTGCCCCAGACAAAGCCCCACCTGCTACGATACCTTGCAGCTTCCTCCAGTGCACAGTGCTGCTACAACCGCTTAATTCAAAGTATGTGTGAGCAGTACTTAGTATACTCCCAGCTGTACCTTTACCTCCCTTTGCTTTGCCTTTGCCATGGTACTGCTCTGTTTCAGCATGTCACTTGTCCAGTAGTTGCAGAAGGGAAAAGGAGTCAGCGTGAGCTTCTGACAGATGATCTCACACTGGCAGCCCTAAGTTAACTGTGCTGGTGTTTTGATAAAGACAGCAGACACAGTCGTTCAGGAGCTTCACAGAGTGTCACCCCAAAAAAGAAGATGGACTGAGTACTGTCACTACAGTCCGGAGCTTCGCTTTGAGCTTGAACAATATGTTACTAATAGTGAGGTCATGAGTGTGGTCTGTTCCATTGATGAAATCCTGCAGCCCTGCATTGCCACGTCATTAAAAGCACGATCTTCCACCTGAACAAAGGTCAGTATTGATTCTTGACCTCTACCATGCCCACACTACCCCAGAGTGACATCCAAACTTGAGAGCCTCGCAGCAATCCCGGTATTCATGCCAACAAGTTGTACCAACTTACTACAGCCACTAGAGGTGGCTATTAATAAACTGTTCAAAGACTACATGAAAACAGCGTTTGCTGACTGGTATTCTGGGATTATCACTGAGCAGCTAAACACAGGCTCACAGTCCGACAATGTTAAGGTGGATTTAAGAATGGTCAACCTAAAAACAGAAGCATGCAGAATGGCTGGTGACCACTTTTGACTAGTTAAAGACCTGAAGGGAGGACTGAATCTCGGCTTCCAGCAGATGGGTATCTTGGAGGCACACAGTACCTGCTTAGTTGTAGCAAGAAAACACTTTTTTATATACAGTGCAGTAGTTTTATTTAGTCTGCCTATTCAACAGTCCACACGGTGTGCACTACACATATTTTTTTTTTATTTCAGGACCCAGCTGATGATGACTCTCTGTGAGACCAGCTGCAGCTGTACATCACAATAGAGCTCCGTTTTCAGTTTTTATGTTTTGAGGCCCCTGTTTCTCTTTGCAGTGCCTTTGTTTTGGTTTTAGTTTTTAGTTGGCATTGCCATTGTTTTGGCTTTTGGTTTTAGTGTAATATTGCTGTTAAAGAATGACGCTGGACAAACATTGCGGTTTCATTGATTTAGCATGAGCTCAGCGAATATAGTGACATTTATTTAACAGCAAACATTTGGTGTTTTACAGTATCTCCTGTATCGCTGCATACTGCAAAGAGTTAATGGCTAATTGTGAGACATGCACCCTGTCCCAGCTAGGCTTCTGATGTAACATACAGTACAACAAATGTTAAGTGACAAAGTGAAAAAAATACCACCACCAACAAAAGGATACCCTTGAAATAAAATCCACATCTGGAGTTTATTATTGAAAGTATCTGTCCATGAAGTGACCATGTAGTAGCTGGGGCCACACTGAGGTACCCACTATCAAGAGAATGTCTATTCAGACTCCTCTTCAACTGTGGATCTCGATCTATAATTTTCTTGTTTCCTAAAATCCCAAGGCTTCTCTGGGGTCCTGAAATCTGAAGTATGTATTTGTCCCCTTGCATCCCAAACTGGACCAGGGAATGCATGAGAAGAGAGTGATCCATTACATGTGCCAAAGCTTCCGCTGCATCCTAGGTTTCCTTTTTCCTCCACATGCTGGTAGAAAAACCTGGATCTGAAAACATAAATATCCGAGAAACATCAGTCTTTCCACGGCCCTTTTGCGAGTCAGCTTCACCAGCTTTTCTCACTCTCCCATATTGACAAGTGTGAGAACAGCAGAGTTTCAGAAACTGTTCCCACCTACGTGATTACATCTTTTGGGTATGCTAAAAGTATGTTGCACACTGGGATTGTTTATTTTCTACTAAAATAAGTAACAATACCACATGGAGGCACAGAGGAAGTGCATCCGCTTCCGTGCTGGTGGCCCATGTTTGGAAGTGAAATCAGAAGCTGGCTACTGGGCTGTCAGACTGGGGAACACACTCTTGCTTGCAATGTATCACAGTGTGGGGAAGAGTGGCAGCATGTTCCTGTGCTGCAGCATCTTCTGCTGGTGAGACGCAGCTTGCTGTCCCAGCAGGAGTATATGTGTGTATCTGAGGTATCCCTCATGTGCTGTGCCTGCCGCTGGAAGGGAGGGCTTAGGAGGAAAAAACTGGAGGAAAATGGCCAACCACAGCACACCCCACAGGTCCTACAGTGCTGAACACAGCTCCTGTCTCTCCCTATGATCTGGATCCCTGCCAGGAGAGGGGGACCATGATGGAGTCTGGAGAAGGTGGGTGTTGGTGCTGGGGGTGGGTTAGGTGCAAGTGGTTCAGTTGAGGAGGATGAACATCTCTGTGGAAAAAAGTGAGTATCAAGGAAGCTTCATGAGATCCAAAATGTCTCGTTTCCACAGGGGTCCAGGAAGGCAGCAACATCAGTACATGATAAGTTCCAATATTTTTTTCATTTCTTTTTATTCAGAAGATTTTGTACAGTACTACACTTAGGACACTACTTTAGGCAGAAGATACATGGATTGTCTATTAAGCTTACAAGCAATCAGAGCATGTTTGATAAAATTCAGAAACACATTTAATAAAATTTGAGTCTCTCCTGGGTGAAGCCTAAGGTCTCTTGTTTAGTGTAAGAATAAGTTTGGGCCAAGGCATACCATAGATTACCAACCCATAACAGAGTTAGTAGAATTAGAGAGTCAAATCTAGATTTTGGGAGGAAACATATTGAGACCATAAATTCCATTTTGGTTTGTATTATGGAGTTTCTCTGAAGCTCCAGATTAAAAGTCTCAGCTTTATAAATTTCTAACATTATTTGTCTCCAATTATGTATTGTGGGGATCTGTGTTTCATCCAACATCTCGTGATCGCTTTCTTGACCCACGAAACATAGCGGGAGTACAGTCCTTTCCTGGGGGAGTGGTCCGGTAGATCCCAAAAGGAACTGTTCAACTGTTAATTCAATAGGTTCCGAAAACAGAATGGACAGTTCACCTGGAAAGTTAACCAGAGCGGCATGAGGTATGGGCAGGTCCAAAAGACATGAGAAAGGGTGGCCGAAGGCATCACATTCCTTCCAGCATCTGCCATATATGTCTGGGAGATACTTCATGAGGATTGAGGGGCCCTAAAATATCTCAAGTGACACTTCCAAGCAAATTCCTCCAATACGGGATGAGGTTGATTTTATCTCAACCAATGCTGTTTTAAGCCATGTTTCTTGGGAAATCTATAGTTGTAGGTCTCTGTTCCATGCAGACAACGTTAAAAGTGTAGTATTAGAGAGTCCAGCTTGTAGTTCAGAATGTATCTGACAAACTATATATGACCCTGGTCTCCCTCGATGGCATTAATAAATAGTTTCAGTAGTTTTGAGATTGGGGAAGGGATTTTAGGGATATTACTTTATTTCTAAGAAGATGGTTCGAACTTGGAAGTGTATGAAGAGGTCCGAGGCTGTTAGGGAAAATTGAGATTGTAATTTATCAAACGAGATAATGCCTTCAGGAGAGAGAAACTGGTAAATATGAGAGAGGCCCAAAGATTGCCATTGTGAAAAGGCTTGGTCCATACTGTTAGGAACAAACTTTTCATCTTGAGATATTAATTTACAGAATTCAAATATCTGCTGGATGGGGCCTGCTTTTCTCAATTGTTTCCAAAGCTTATACGTTTGGGCCATAATGCGGTGAGGAAGAGGAGTTAAAGAGTTATCATCTGTGGAAAACAAGATTTTGTTGATATGTGTAAGTCATTGAGGTGGAATTCCATGGACTTCCAGGAGAGTTATACGAAGATGTTAACCATAGTACAAGAATTGAAGGAATGCTGCTTGTGCATATAGGAGGAAATCTGGGAGTCCCAGCCCACCCTGTTTAAGAGACAATTTAAGGGTGGAAAGTCTAGTCCAGGTCAGTCCTTCCCCAAATAAAATCCTGGATCATTTTGTTCCATGAAGTGAAATAAAATTTGGAAGGGAAGTAAGGAATGGTCTGGAATAAGTAAAGTATACGTGGGAGGATATTAGTGTGAAGTATTAGAATCTTTTGGTGTAAAGAAGTGCAATAGGAGGACCACTTGTTTAGGTCTGATTGTATTTGAATTGTTAGGGTTCATAGTTAGAAAGTTCAATAACTCCTGGGTCATGTGGAAGATGGATCCTCAGGTATCTTATTTTAGTGGTCCTCCATTTAAAAGGAAATACTTTTCTAATCTGGGGAGGGGAGAATAATTGAAGGATAATATTTCTGTTTTGTTTATGTTCAATTTAAACTCAGCTAGTTTCGAATTGGGCAAATATTTTCCAGGCTGATCGGATCGAGTTTGAGGGGGATAACAGTGTTAGCATGATGTCATCTGCAAATAAGCATATTTTGTATTCAGTTTGTGCTATTGGGACCCCTTCCACAGCGGCGTACACGTGAGGCAAGCTGCCAAAGGTTCGATAAATAAAGCGAAAGATAAGGGGACAATGGGCATCCCTGTCTGGTCCCTCGGTATAGGTGAAAAGGGTAGTAATGGAGCCATTGACTCTGATATAGGCCTTCAGGGAGAGATATAGGTTTTCTAAGACTGAAATAAATTGCAATGGGAAATGAAAAGCTTTGAGAGTCTCCATAAAAAGACCAAGAGACACGATCAAAGGCCTTCGGCATCAAGGCTTATAAAGACCGATGGAATCTGTCTAGTCGAGCAGTATTCTTGCAGGAGAAGGACCCTCATTATATTATCCATTGTACTGATTTTAACAAAACCAGTTTGGTCAGGGTGTATTATAGCGGGACTAGATTTTCTAGTCCGGATGATAGGATAGCTGTATATATTTTATAGTCGACACTTAAAATGGAAATTGGTCTATGTGATTTAGGATCAGAAGGGTCTTTATTCGGTTTTAATATAGGGGCTATTGTGGCTTACTCCCAGAGAGGGATTTCTCCTCGGGATATATCATTGAAAAGCATCTGAAGTTTTGGAGTTAAGATTTTTGAACTTCTTGTACCATTCTGGGACAAAACCATCTGGGCCGGGCACTTTCCTGGCTTAATATTTTTAATAACTTCTTGATCTCAAGTCCGAGATCAGGGTTAGTAGGGAATGAATTTGATTAGAAGTAAGAGTTGGGAGGTTTGTTTGGGCCAGGATATGTGCGGATTCTATTTGATTTAATGGTGTCAGAGGAATAAAGTTTGGTATAATAGTCTATAAAGTCTTTTGAATATGGGTAATATAGTGCTGGGTTTGACCAGATATGGGATTCTTAAGACGGAGAATTGTAGAAGATGCTTTATTATTTCTTAATCTACGGTTAAATTCTTAACACTTCTAGGGCCCCTCATGAATATTCTGTTGAAGATAGTAGAGGGATTGTTGGATCTTATTGTCTAGATTTTCTGAAGGTCCGCCTTTGTATTTCTAATCAAGCGCTGAAGGTATGATCAGTCCCAATATTCAAGAACTACAATGGCCATAGGGATGCATGCCACACTGCAGTGCCAGCAACCTAGGTTCAGGAGTGGACTCAGGATACTGGCAGTTGGCTGACTGGCACACTGCCCAACAGCAGTGTGTCTCAGCCTGGGAAGGGCTGGTGGCACATTCTGGTACAACAGCTATATTGGCGATGGTGGGCAAGAGCTTGCTATCAAGTTGGGGTCTGCTGTGTGTGTGTGCAAGCCATACTGGATTGTATGCCACCATGGGGAGAAGGAGGGAACCTCCTCACCAACTAAATGATGACTGCTGCTATGCTAAGGCCTTGCACTGCATAGACCCCACCCCCAGTGGAGAAGGATGGGAGTGGGAGAAAAAGCTACATGAAAAAAGGCCACGATAAAATGAAAGTGAAGACAAACTGACCTAAAATTAAAAACAGGTGCAAATAGGGGTCAAGTTTAAAGAACCCAGGTTCAGAAGTTTAGCACCACCTTTCTCAGTAAACAATCGAATAAAATGGCAATTGGATTTATTTAGTATCCTCTTTTACCTGGCTAACCACTACAGATGAGAAGAAGGGGACCTTGGCTTATTCATAGTTTCATTGTTAGTTTTCAAGTTCTGAAGACAATATGTCCTTATTGAACTTGCCACCTGATGCTCTCATTGGTGGAACATAAATCTTCTATCACCCATATATTCGCCTGAGTTCTGTTTAAAAGTACACATAGTCTCACTATCAACTACATATTTTGGCAAGTCATTACAGCTCTTTCCTACTCTTTGGGTAAAGAAGTCCAATTGTTTTTAGTCATATTTATTTCTCCTTTTAATCTATATTGATGTGATCTGTTTTTTTTTTTTTCTGTTGTTCTTCACATCTTTTAATGGCTTAAGGTCTGATCCAAGGGTCAGCACCTCCAGCTGTGCAGTCCATCTCCCATACTGCATGCCACTGCATTCTCAGCATTGGGTATAAGCCGCAGAAAATGTATACATGTTTATATATTGAAGGCACATGGTGTCACCTCATGCCTCACAGTGCACGTGAGGCATGCATATCACAGCATGGCCACTCACCCACTCGTGTCACTTACATTTATTACATGGTTGGGCCTTTTTCCCCACAGAAAACTATATGTTTATGTATGCAATAGGCACGACATGGTGTGTGATTATTGACCATAATCACACATCCTGAAGTGCCTTATCGCACTCATAACGATGCAAAAAACTGAATTCAAAAACTTAAACAAAAAAAAACATTTAAAATGATAGGCGATAAGACTCACAGAAGTGGAACATTTGTGCCGAATATCATGCAGTCCCTTGTCTCTTGGGACCACGCTGTGCATCCACGATGCCAGGGGTGTCTGAGAAAGAACATCACCTCACGTTTGCAGCAGCCTTTGAGTCACGGATCCAGAAAGAACGAGTCCACATTCTGAATCTGTGACAACTGCAGCACTCTGACAGAGCTGGGTGCTGTTGGGAGAGTTTTCCACATTTTCAGGACAAAGCATTGCTGACTGGTCTTTACTTTTACAGTTTTGGGCATTATTAATCGGTGGAGCAGTAGTGTATTAGTCTACTGTTTTTTGTTGTGAAGTTTATCTGACTGAAAGTAGTTCAGGCATGCAATTACGGGTCAGTAATTACATGACTTTGAGCTGCTTTCAGACAATTAAATCACTGCTGTTTTTACACATTATTGTTCTCCATAATGCATATTAATTAATCAACTGTGACATCACCAATCTGAAACAGCCATAGAAATAAATCCATTATGACGTCATCAAAACACAACTTTCCTATGTTTCCTTCCTGAAATTCAAAGAACAGGTTATATTTGATCCCTTTCATTCGCTAGCAGAGACAATTTATTCTAAAACAGGATATGGAGATTCAGCATTCATAACATAGTTATTTGCATACAGACAAGCAAGTAGCTCATCTTTACATGGAACTGTGTTTTCAAAAGATATCCATTTACCATAAAACTTGACATGACCTCAACTCTTAACAAACAGAGGCACTACACTAAATATGTGCTCTCCTGTAAGCACATGCAAGTGTTTACCATTCTGTGTCTATCGCAGAAACTTTTCAACACTGAAAGCAAGCATTTTAAAGTAGTAAAATCTTAAAGGAGAACTCGCTGAATCTAGAAGTAATTTTTCCACAGTATAAGCTGTTTTTAGATACTCATTCAAATTCTGTTATTGCTCTATCTATCCAGGCTTTTTAGCTATCCTAGTGGGTGTTTCTGATTTTTGTTTTGTATTATTTATTTATAATTTTGCAGTAAAAGCACTTACAAAATCATACATCATAGGAGGATTACATACAATATCCGTAAAAGAGATTATTACAATTCAGTAATGTAAAGTACCTCCCAGATAGCCACCTCATTGGTGGAAAAACCTCACATCATCCATTGCATCAATACCTATAGCATGCAGCTAAGGAAATATAAAGGGAAACCAAGGATTGCCCCATATTATAGTATCAAAACCAATGACAACTGGCCTATATGGTTCCCCAACTAGCTATCCTTTAATATACTTATCCTATATAAACTCCCAACCTCCCAGGTATTTCTGTTTACCTTTGCTGTATATTTCTATACCAACAAGACATTAAGTAGTTATCTTAACATTGTAACATAAGTATAATAAGTAGAAGAGCTGTAAACACAACTGATTACTTCAAAAGTTCCATTTTCAGTTCAGTTCAAGTCCATGCCCTGAGCCATAGCACACACGTGAAGTTTAAGGGCTCTAAAATTAATTCCTTTCCTTCCAGAGTGGGTTAAACTGGGCTAGTGCAGAGCAAATTCACCCTGAAAAAACATTGCCTGGCTAACGTTAAACGCCTTAAACTAGCGTAACAATTTTAGGCATCAGAACACAGCCCCTTGACAGCCAGGATACTGCCCCAACCCACCCCTACCGACCTCATTGGTTTTGGGTCAAAACAAGCTCAAGGCACTTCTTCATCTGAGGAAACAACCCCTCCTCTCTCCTCCACTTCCTTCTCGATGGTCTGCAGCATCTTTTCCTACCTCCTTTGGTTCCTGGAACTGATATTGTCGTCCCTGCCAGGTTAGCCTCAAACAGGCGGGAAACAATAATTGATAACTGATTTTGTAATGCCGCAACCTACTACCGAACCCCATCAAAGCCCTTTCTCCTCGCCGGCGTGCTATATGCCAGATCTAGAAAAATTTGTAAAGAACTCCCTCCAAATTGTAGAAAGCATTTTCTTCTTGCCAGGGAAAGCACACGGTCCAGATCACCAATGCCAGTACACACCACCAGGAGAATCCGTGGTGTCTCCATGTCCAAAGTAACATGTCTCGGTGTAACCGGTATGCCTTTTCGATCGATAGTGGGAGTCCTCCTCTGAGAGTCCCAGAACCTTTGGCAATACATTCCTGGCAAAATCTAAAGGGTCATCTCCTTCTGCTGACTCCATCAGCCCCACAATACGCAGCTTCCACTCCAGAACCTGGTTCTCCACTAGTTCCAGTCGCTGTCAGAGCACAGTGTTTTCTTTTATGAGCTTGGTGGTAACATCATAGGCCTTGGCAATGAGTTGTTAGATTTCTGCATGGATGTTTCACATCCATCCATTCTGAATTCAATTCTGTCACCCGTGGTGTGGGAGAGTCCAGTTTTTGTCCATCTCTTGGACTGACGGACCAGCTGGTTCAGAGTCGCTTGAATGGTGACCAGAGATGCACCCTCCCATGTGGGAGGCACTCCAGGCTGTGGCTTCTGGTAATGTTGAAGGCCTTTCCTCATGCTGCCGTAGTGACTTTTTAGGTGCAAAGAAATCTGAAGAGGAGGCAGCAGCCCCCGATTCTTCCCATACCTGTAGCTCCAAACAAACTACTAGGTACCTGAAGTGTCTTGTGGTCAGATAACTACTCCAACAAAAGTATTTTAATCAATTTAGAGATCGAAACCCAGGAGCTCAGGAAATATGCTGCTTTCCTGTAAGCTGCTCAGCAGCGCCTGGTGTTTCTGGTTTACATGCTGCTGGTAAGAACCATTTTAGAACTGTATGATGTCGTTTATGTCCCTGTTCTCATCTTCTGTTGTTGGCACAATGCATTCATGTTCTATTACAGAACTCTGTGGCTGAGAGGGACATAGACATGTACACTACTAAATGGCACTTAACACCAACGTGTAACGCGAAAACACACACTGAGGTTACCAAGGCTTGTATAGATGGAACAATAAGAAAAATTTAAACTGTACTTAACAACAACTTCTTTCGGGAAAAATGACCTACAGGTTCAGTGCAGTTCTCCTTTAAACAAAGTCATTAATCAGAAATTAATCAGTTTCTCCATACTACTGGAAAAGGTATGGAGCAATCTTTTCCAACACTCTCCTAAATGTCATGCAGTGAAAATAGTAGGCTGTTTCTGAGACTCCCCTGAGCCCAACTCTCTAGAGACACACACACACACACCTCTACCTCTGCTGGGTAGGCTGCCTTTTCCTACTATCTCCCTCCCTCTTGAACCTGCTCCCCTCCTTCATCTGCCTCTCCCTTCCCTCCCAGACCCTAAGTTACCAGCTAAGGTGCTTCTCTGTTCCCTCCTGCAACTGTCAGCCCCTCCTGACCCTCCTAACTCTCCCTCCTGCAAATATCCCCACCCCTTATGATTTAGGCTGTGCCAGTGGACTGGTGCTGTACTCTAAAGCATTGTCTCCTTCTCCAGCAGGCACTGTGCACTTTATCTAATTACTTGTATGCTTGACTGCAAATCAGTGTTATGTTCCATTGTGTTGTTTACCTGTTTGTTCATCATTCTGCTGTTGCACTTGCAAGTTGTCAGTGTAACTGCATTTTATTGCTTATCGTTGTAATTTTATTTTATATTTCTGTACTCCACTTTCCTCTCCCGGTTCACACCTGAAACCAGCCTCAGCTCAGTGTTCCTTTTCCAGATACCAATTTTTAAAAATAAATAAATAAAATAACACATGCACATACACCTCTGTCACATTGTCCTGTTCTGTCACTATGACTGTGACTATGACTATGACAATACCATTACAAACCCAGACCTCACTGTATACACACACACACACACACACACACAACTTTGTCACATGCTGCTATTCTGTGCCTATGACAATGACTATTAGAAACTTCAGACTCCACTGTTCTTCAGGCTCTTCTGCATGCTGTCTGTGCTGCAGTGTCACACACATGCGTGCACACACACACACACACACACAACACCGCCCATTATGGATTATGACTCCTTCACTGCCAGAAAGTTTTAAAGTCTCTAAAAAAGTTAACATAAAGCCATTTATCAACAACCCAAATGTTTTATCTAAAACAAATAATAGAAACTTTTTGTATACTCAAAAAATAATGCCATCTCAGTATATAATGAGTTAATAATTCCATGAATCCAAATTCTTTTTTATACTTTTTTATTGACATATTCTCAATAAATTCAAGTTACATAAGAAAGACACAGTAATCCATATTGCACAAGAAAATATGTCGCAAATTTTGAAAAAGTACACTATCTATAAAATAAAAGGCAAAACTCGGTTTCAAATAAGTGTAGTGTAACCCCCTACAAATGGGGTTCCCGAAAGTCTTCCTAAGCTTGCCTAAATGCTCACTGCCAGGCTGGTGTCCTGTGTTTTAACAGTTTAAATGTGATTGCCAGAGAGTGCCTGTATAGCCTCTGAGCACTGTCTCTTTAAGAGCTGCCTGGATTGCAGTCATAAGTAATCTGAGAGGCGCTGTTGAAAGATGTCACTATTTGCTGAAAATCATTTAGGGTGATAATCTAGTTTGTATAACCTGCCTTCTTTGCAGCAAGGACTGTTTTGTTTATCTCCACTATTTTGGTTCTGGACTGCGAATTGGACCAATCAGTACTGGTGGGACCTAAAATGGAGCCGGACTACAGGAGCTATCTGGAGTCAAAATCTCTAGGAATTGTAGTTTGGGCTTTTGTGCCTTTTGTACCTGAAGGGGAGCCTTTGTTGTTACTGACAGGAGGATCAGCCAACCAAACCTTTTGGATCTTGGGAAATTCTCAGGCTTGCCGCAGTTTGAGTCAGATCTAAGTTGGGAGCTGAGAAAGCAATATGCTTGAGACAGTAAAGCAGCCGTCTGAGTAGTTTGCGTGGAAGAACTGTGGAAAGGCCTGAGTTGAGCCTGCATGTCTGCCTGCTGCCCTGAGAGGAGAGAAGAGATTTATTTCGGACTAAATCCAAGTTTGTGAGAATGAAGTAAGGCACTGATTTTTTACCAGGCTCATACCTGAAGAAGACAGAAGATTTTGTTGAATGCGATCAGCCTGTCAGGATTTCCAGCTGCTTTTGAATCCCGGTTTGTGCAGAGACTTTGCGATCGTGACCAGAGAGCGTTTGCCTGGTACAATAGAATTTTCTTACATGTAAATGTGCTGTGTATTGAAAGTGGATCGTGATTTGATTCCCCACTTGTGAACTGTATTCTGCTTGCTGGTACCGTAGAATCCTTTACATATAAATGTGCTGTGTATTGAAAGTGGGTTGTGATTTGGTTTCCCCACTGTGTGAACTGTGTTCTGCTTGCTGGAAGCTTTATCCAGCCTAATCGGACTGAATCCGTGTTCATCTCCATTCGGCCTGGGCCATGCCACGCTGACCCTGCCAGACTACCCACTGTACAGAAAGCCACCGATGACAGACCTGCCTGGGGATCAGCCCCTGCTCCACGCTGAACAGGAATGGCCTCGGTGAATCGTGTGAGGCCCTGCTTCTCCTGGCACTCCAGATTAACCACCTGCTGTCTCGATTTTCATCCAGTCTGTGTCCAGTCTTTGGTATCATGAGTAATCATTAGGGTAGCTTCCTGCATCAACAGCCTAATCTAAAGTGTGTCATCTGATTGTCTTGTTGTTTTCTTTTCATGAACTGAGCCCTCCTGCTCGGATTATAAATAGTGTGTGTTGTGCATGTTGTTTTCTTCCATCACAGGGCCCCAACCAGCTGCAACTTTCTGGCTAGCCCACCATTCTCCATCTGGGTACCCAGAGTGTGTGACTGTTTATGGACCTTGAAGTGCATGCATAACTGTTTGATTGATAGAGCCTTTAAGCAAATTAACCTGATTACACCCTCCCTTGTTCAAGTCCCTAAATAAATCAGATCTAGCTCTTTTTACAGTTACCCTGACTGTGGTTCCAGTTTGTGCAAGAGTACTGTACTGCTGTTATTTGCTGTGTATAACCTTGTTTTACAGGGGTCCCCAGGGCCAGGCCAGAGGAAAGCCCAGGTGGTAAGTGCAAACAGTGTGGGTACTTATGTGGTGTATCAGAGGTATTGTGAAAGTGATTATTGTGTATTGTTCTGGCCACTATAAGGAAGAGGGTTTTACAGTGTCCCGGAGGCCAGGTTAGCTTGACCACTACCTACCTGACCTCCGGGTGGAGGCACCCATTTCAGAACTCAGGCCCCTTAACCTGCTACTAGCCAAGCAGGCAGGGGTAGTAGCCCTAGGATAGTGCCACCTGGGGTTACAGTAGTAAAGAATAATACTATCCTAAAATAAAAGAGATCAATGTATTGTAAAATGAACATTTTAACCTTGTAAAGACTAATAAACATAACTACAACAATGCTGTCAGCAACCAATACATCCTGCCCTCTAAAAAGAACAAAGTATATGAATCTTTAAGAAGAGGCATTGGGGAAATTAATTTCATGTTATTCAAAATAATTATCGGTGTAAAAAGTTTATTGTTTAGGGACATGAACCCAGATTCATTCAGGCTTGTGGATTATTAACATCATGACACCTTGATGGTGTTATTTTCCTTTATTCAAAACGTTTTTATCATTTGATTTTATATATATATATATATATATATATATATATATATATATATATATATATATACACTGTATATAACATTTATTCACTATATCTTATATCTGCCGACTTGTCCATGCTGGGATCCTCCCTGGCCTGGAAGAGCAGTGATGTTGCAGGGATGCTTGCTGGAGGGCCCTTCTATAGTGCGTCAGGGGTCTGTTGGCATGGGTGGACTGCCTTGCCAGCATCTGGCATACCTGCAGTATTTCTGCCTTTTTTCTGTCTGGCCACCTACTAACTTGCACACTACAGCTGACTTGGAGTGGTGCCTTACAATGCATAGTCATCCACACCATCATCGGCACCTCCACCATGCCACCACTAGGAGCTGCCACCAGAGAGATCGTCCAACTCCCCCAGGATGAGAACCTTCCCGCTGACCTCTGCTGGCCTCTGCTCCCTTGGGCTCAGAATACAGATGCAGGTCACAGACATGCCAGAGTGATCCCACACTGTTCAGCACTATGGAGCCAGCCTGTTTCAGATCATTTTAACAGGATAAAATAAGTATTAAGTCTGAGGTTGTGTTTTTTGACTATTTATTTATCCAAGATTGCCCACTGATATGCAACATCTTGTTTCCAGTGGGTCATGTTTTTTTTCATATAGCTGCTTGGTTCCCATCACCTCCTCCACCAACTGGCGATAGGGATACATATAGGCAGGCAGTATAGGCGCATGATGGTTTAAGGCTCTGAGCTGCAAATCTGGTGACATCCAGCAGACCAGACCTGATTTTGAATCCACGGCTTCCACTTGCATATTGTGTGACCCTGAGCAAGTCACTTACTTCCCTGTCCTCCCAGGTCGCTCCTGTAAAAGCTTTCAGCTTAGTGTGCTACTCCTGGTTAAACAACTAAAAAATATATATATAGGTATTGATGGGTTTAATCCCCTGCCCCCCTCCGAGGCCCCAGCACATGGCCTTGCAAGTGTGTGGAGGCATGCTACACACTGTGATGCCAGCTCAGCCCCTTCCACCTCCGTAACTGTTTTTGCCACCCCGCCCTGCCCTCGCTATCCACTGGACCTCCACCTGGTGGGAGCAGAACTTCTGAGGCGCCTTACCACCACCTCGGGAGAGGAGAGGAGAGCTGCCCATTGGCATGCTCGCCCGATCCTGCTCCGCCCCCGACACTGGCACCCCGATGACCGAGGTCATTCCTGAACCAGGTCACTGGGTAACATGAGTGTGGCGTCCAGCACCTCAACCCTCAGTGCCACCAGGCCAGCTCCAGTAGGGTCATGTTTATAACCATTTGACCGACTGGGTGGACTGGAACACTGGGATGTTATGTGACTTGCCCAGGGTCACATAGTACATATTTTGCTCTAGCTCTAGCCAGGTTTGAACCTGCAATCTCCAGTTCCCAAGCCACTAGTCTTGATGCTAGACCACAATGCCTCTAAATTTGTTCATAAGAGATCAACTGAAGAATGGTCTTGTGCCTGGAGTAATGCATGTAAAGACAGCAGGGAGGTGCAAGGAGAATTCATGCAATATGTTTCTACATTACTATTATTTTACCCTCAAAAGCTTGAAGACATGGGGTTTCTTGATGAGGGGCCCTGTTGGAGATGTATTGCACATCATGCTCATTTCTATATCCTGTGGGAACGTCCTCATACTGCAAACTATTGGTGTAATGTACACCACATTTGTAGTGAAGTAATAGGTTTTAATATTTCTATTTCATCCTTATTATTCATTTTAGGAATCTCTCTGAGCTTCCTAAGCATGAGTATAGCTATAAAACATTTAGCTCCTTTCAGCCACTCTGAACTAAATAAACACTTATAAGGAACTGGAATGAACCTAAGGTCCCAGATACAGCTGAATGGTATACTATGTTCCTAGAATTGATAGAATTAGTTATATGCTGCTGGATAAATTGGACTATTTTTTACCTTATTTGGAAACCTTTTTAGAAATACACAAAATGTCTTGCATAAGATACGATATAATCTAGAACATCGAAGAAGCCAGCAGAAGAAGGCCATTTGGTCTATCAAGTCTGCTCTTATTGCAGGAGTCCACAACTTGAGCTAATGTCTCTGCCCACCCTCCCCTCCTCCATCCTCCATATAATTATAGTTATAGGAATAGTTATGTACGTCATGTTTGTCATAATAAGAACAGTATTAACAGACTGAGGAAACTTACAAATTTATAGTTTCTTATGGTAAAAACAATGGTCTACAGGTATGTGGTATGTGCAAATGCAACATATTCTCACGCTACAGGAGGGCTTCACTCTGCACTGCAGGTTGGTGTAGAGACTGTAGTTTAGTCATGTATGCCTCTCATTTCCGAGAGTTGCATGATCACTATCCTAAACACAGATTTGTTTACGTTTATTAAATGCTGCTGGGTGAGAACTGCACTGAACAAATCCAGCATATGCAAGTGATGATTTCCCATTATTCATTTTGACTTGAGCTGTGGACAGGTTTCAAATCCTGCTAGCTCTTGTGCCATGAGAATGCACCAAGGGAGAGAGAGAGAGAGAGAGAGAGAGAGGCTGACACATTTTCATTAAGTATTGAGGAGCAAAGCCGTGCCACACACTTGGTTATTGCCAAGCACACATTTCCTTTGTGTTCAGCGGTTGCTAGCCGAGCAAGTTATGGATGAGTTTTCCCTGCAGTCCTGGGATCGCATCCTTGAATTACTCTGCCTGCTTTGTTCTGTAAGATTTGTAGTTGCTGGAAGAACTCTGGGTTTCCGCATTGGCCACAGAAGATTATAACAGCATGGCGAAAGTGTGGGTTGCTCAGGGTGCTGTGTACCATGAGTGCTGTGTCTGAGACAGGTGGACAGTGTCACCTACTAAAGATACTTGTGTGGAAATGTTCAGGTGGGGAACTCACATTTCTAGATTTGTAGGAGGGAAATTGTCATTCCAGTGGTGGAAATCTCCTACAGCATTCTATAAAAAGATGGCAGAGGCACAATGTAAGAGGTAAGGAAACTGAGTTCCGGGTTTCTTACTGCCCAATTTCAAGCCTGGTTTGAGAGATGTTACTTTAGGCAAGGCAAAGGCAAGGCAAACTTTATTTTCTGGCACCCAATCCCAGAGGCTCTGGGCACTGAACAATAAGACAAACAGTCAGTGCAACAATACAAATCAATACAAAAACAATGAAATATCAGCATACATAATAAGGGGATACATGATGGTTACGTATGTGATAGCTGATATATCCGCACGAGCGGCAAGTGAGCTCAGAGTTATCACGAGTGGTGTAGCCATGAGTGTTTGAACCCGAGCTCACTTGCCAGAGTGGTGATATCAGCTATCACATACGTAACCAGCACATATCCTTTATATGATAGGGTTTGCTACTTATTAATTTGTATTTCGCTGTATATTTATGTGGTGTGCTGTTTACCTTTCTGGGTGGGGAGCAGGCGCCATAAAAATGTAGTGCACCAGTTTTTTTTTCTTTTCGTCTTGACTTGTACACAGTGGAGATATCAGGTGTTACGTAGAGAGAGTACTGATGACTTTTCGTTTTCCACTGTGTACCGTCATTCATTGATTGTTGCTCTCTAGTGGTGATCTGGGGTTTTATCAGATGCTTATCAGCAAATCCCTGTTATATAACTATAATTAATAAATATATTTCTAAAACTGACTGATTAAACAGGAGGACCTTTGAGGCCTTAAAAACCTCAACCAAAGGGGCCTCCTGAATTGATAGAGGCAGGGAATTCCACAGGGACGGGACCGGTGATGCTAAACGCCTGTCACCGGCAGTTTTAAGCCTCATCCTGTGAATCACCAGGAGGACCCTAGAAGAGGACTGGAGGGGCGAACCTGGACAGCAGGTGTGAGAAGGTCTGACAGGTAACCATGTAGGGCCTTAAAGGTGAGCAAGCCCACCTTTTTTTTTTTGCATATTTTATATGTACACCTACCTACCGGGGGCATCTCTCGGGAATCTCGCTCGGTGCTGTAGCTCCTGTACCGCCCATCTGAACCACTTCACCGACGACTACATCAGGTTCAGGACTCCTGCTCTCCTGCTCCTTGGAAAGGCCCGTAGTCTACAGGGGATAGTCGGTGTCACGGCTGACACTGGGCGTGGGGCCCAGGCCACTGGAGGTTCCTGCCTCCTCAGGGATGGGGTATTTTCTTGTTTTCTCCCTTAGTCCCACCCACCCACCCAGAGCTCGGACATGCAATGATGCCTCCCTGACATCTGCCACAGCTCTATTCCTCCGTTGTGCCTGACCATGCACAGTTACCTCCAGTCACCACCAGAGGTCGCTGCTGCACGGGCAGTCCCATGATCCCTCCCCAGAGAAATGTAATTGATTGTTGCTCTCTAGTGGTGATGCTCGATCCTCTCTCTTCCCTGCCGACCCCTGGCAGCCCAGGCTCGTTCCCGAACCCGGGTCACCAGCGTGGCGAGGTGTGCATCCAGCGCCTCAATCCTCAGTGCCACTGGGCCAACCAAGCCCACCTTGAAGAGAATCCTCCATCTAACCGCAGCCAGTGCAGCTCACACAAGACTGGGGTAATATGGCAAAAGTTTGGCTGCCCATTTAGCAGCCTAGCAGCCGCGTTCTTTTTGCATGATCTATTTTTATTCACCTCACGCTCCAGTGCTCCCCTCTCCTTTGGGCTCCACAGTGCTCCTGACTCACTGACCATCCTCTTCCTAGGGTCACCTCGATCCTCAGATAGCAGCCGACTCCGAGGGATATCCCGGTGTATCCCTTCACTGGGTGGGTCCCTCTTTCAAGGGGAAGGCATCAGGAGAGGGCTTACCCAGCACACTATTAGGTCCCAGAAACACTGCTGAGGTAGAGGAGGCCCATGGAGGTCCGGTGTTGTCGCAGAATGAGGGGCCATCATCCAGCAACCACACAGGAGCCATTTTCCGTTTCTGGTGTTTCCACATTGCGCTCTAAACAGTGCCCCAGTCTCCACTGGGAGCCACTGTTGAGCAAAGCAACCCAATCCCCCACCCCAAAGAGCAGAGCAGTCCTCTGGATGCTCAATCCTCTTGTCCCCTGCCAACCCCAGTGCCCTGAGTCCATTCCCGAACCCGGGTCACGGCGTGGATCGAGGTGTGGCATCCAGCGCCTCAGCCCTCTGTGCCATCAGGCCAGCCAAGCTGCATTCTGCACTACCTGCAGCCAGCGAAGGTTCCCTCCAGAGACCCCAAGGAAGCGCATTACAGTAATCAAGTCTGGATGTCACGAAGGCATGTACCAAGGTGGGAGGTCCAAAGAAGGAACTAGGGGCTTAACCCTGGCGATATTCCTAAGATGGTAAAAGCTTGTCTGAACAACAGATGACACCTGAAAATCAAATGACAATCTGCTGTCAAAGGTCACATCAGGTTTCGCACCTAAAAGACCACAGTGAAACAGATCCCAGGAATAAACTGGTTTTGGCACCAGAGGACAACCTGTTCCATCTTCTGTTCAGCTCCACCACCAGTACCTCCATCTTGTAGGGGTTCAGTCACAACCAGCTGGAGGACATACAGTCATTTATCTCTCCTGAGGCAGCAATTTAGTACTTCCACCCCACTAGAAGATCCGAGCAAAGAAAGATACAGCTGGGTATCATCGGCATAGCAATGAAACCCAAACCATACTTTCTAATAGAGCTCACCCAAGAGCAGCATGTACACAGCAAAAACATTGGTGACAGGACTGAACCCTAGGTACTCTGCATGACAGGAGGCTAGAGGAGGAGGAAAATTCCCCATTACTACTGTTGCCTCCTGTTAGATTAAGTATGACTTAAACCAGCAGATGACAGAGCAGGTGAGCCCAAATTCCCTCAGGTGGTCGAGACAACACACAAAGGTCTACCATGTCAAAAGCTGAAGAGAGAGAGAGAGATCAAGGAAGGATTAGAATTGTCCCCTCCCCAATCTCTAGCCCTGAGGAGGTCATTATGCACCTGAAGCAGTGCGGTTTCTGTACTGTGCCTCACCACGAAACCAGACTGGAATGGCTAATACAGATTGAAAGCCACTGGTGCTCTCAAGTTGTTGAGCCACAACCTTCTCAATGACTTTTCCCAAAAATGGGAGGTGGAGATCGGACAGTAATTCACCTTAACATCAGGGACTAATGATGTTTTTTGGGAGGAACGAACCAGTGCCTCCTTTAAGTCATCTGGAAAAATCCCTTCCTCAAAGAACACAGACAATTAAAGGCGAACACCGGGCCAACAGTGTCGACACATCTCATCAAGAAATGTATCGGCACGGGTCCAGTTCTCAGTGTATGTGCTTTTAACTTGGCAGCAACCCCAATGACCTCCGACACCTCCACTGGTTAAAACTCCCCAACTAGGTGGGCGCTCTCTGAACAATCCAGATGATCACTGTAGGCCACTGTAAGGCTCACTGGTGACATGCCCTGCTGGATGGCAGATACCCTGTCCAAGAAGAATTGAGTGAACTCTTTGCACAGGGCATCCATAAAAGTCTTTTCGGCTGGAGATAGGCCAGAGTTAGGAGCCTGTCTACAGTTCGAAAAAGCACAATCAGTTGATTCTTCCCAGCAGCAATCTCTCTGGACAGGAACTCTGCCTTCTTATGAGTGATTGCCCTAGTACTCACAATAATGTGAGCGCAGAGCCAGTCTATCCACCTCCAGGCAAGACCTCTGCCAGCAACGTTCCAACCTCTGACCCACAATCTTCATCACCTTGTGCTCTCCATCAAACCAGGGGACCTCAAGTGAGAAGATTTGGGCCACTCATGGACTGCTGTGAGGGAGGCGTACTGCCTCCGTCATCACCCTATTATAGGTAGCAGCACAATGCCCAGACCCCCTACATGCACTGTCCACTAGATAGGTCAGCCACCGCCAGAAATCCCTCTGAAGTCAAACTCCTCAAAGGGCAGCAGCTAACCATCTCCACAGGGGAGGGCTCACGGGGGCCCCAGGTGAGAACCCCACTGTGCAATGATCGGACCAACAGACGAATCCGATATTGAGGTTACTAACCTCAAGCCCCAGTGAGAAGACCAGGTCCAACATGTGGCTGTCCCAGTGGGTTATGGTGGAAACCTCCTGCGACAGGCCCAGAGATTACATAGTCTGGAGGAGGTTATAGCCTAGCCTAGAATCCTCATCGTCGGCCCAGGCATTAAAGTCTCCCAGGACCAAATACCTGGGGACTCAATGTCTCACCTGCAACGAGGTCAGCTACCTCCTGCAGAATTTCCCTGCCACCCAGGGGCGGTAAATCAGAAGAATCCTGCAACCTGCACCCAGAACCCCATGTACTGCCACATATTTAAATGAACCCAGTATTCCCATAGAGTGCATGGAGAAGCCAAGCTCGGATCTAAAACAGATGGCTACTCCCCCACCCCTGTGTTCCACTCTGGGGCAATGCATGACAGAGTACCGGGGTGGCCTCTAAAACCGGACCAACATCGTCACCTACCCAAATCTCTGTAATGCATGCCAGATTGACCGAGGAAATCAAATCTGCAATAATGGCGGTCTTGTTCCTAATCGATATGGCATTGCACAGCACCGCCCTCAGGAACTTGGTGGACAGTGTAGTCCTTCTGGCTACCTGCCCACTTGGTCTCGGGTAACCCTGGAAACAGGAACCAGGTACCTTTAATGGTTTGGAATGAGAGCCTGTTGTCAGGATAGAAACATAGAAACATAGACTTGACAGCAAATAAGGACCGCTTGGCCCACCCAGTCTGTCCATTTCCCTACCTATTGGATAAGCTTCAGATCCTCCTAGCTAACCAACAGCCTACTTCTTCCTAACCCCCACCAGAATTTCCTTATGTCTGTCCCATGCATTCTTGAATTCCCCACTGTTTTGGCCCCAACCTCCTCGGAGTACTTGAGTGAGTCAGCTGCTCTGGCATGACTCTATTCAGTTAGAAACAATGATGTCACTGTAAAAAGCTGAAGTTTAAATGCAAAGGATGACTCTTGTATTAGATACAGGTGGAAAACACCGTCCAATGCTGTCCGTGGTCTGTATGAGCCTTTCATTGGCTGAGCTCAAGTGCTATCAGACAGTGATATTGAAGATGTCTCATTCTTCAAGTACCTCAGGGTCTGGTTGGATCTCCACCTTGATTTTTCGGTTTATGTGGGTGCTATCCATAAGAAGCTCCACCCCAAGCTTGGGGCACTATACAGAAATAAGCGAAACATTCCACTTCCTGCAGGCAGAGAAATCCTTAATAAGGCGATTCTCCCTATTTTCAGCTCTGGACACATTGTTGATAGTGGTGCTCAGCGTCCACATTAGCTAGATTGGACCCTCTCTTTCACTCCTTCTGTCGCTTTGTGTCCTTGACAAACCCCTGCATACACACCACTGTACTCTTTCCTCTTCCTCTCCTCTCTTAGAAACATAAAATTGTTGGCCGATAAGGATCGCTAGGCCAATCTAATTTGCCCATAAGCCCCGTACTTGATTACAACTTCTGACCCTCCCTTTAGTTTACCTCTATGGTTCTCCTATGCCTGTCCCATGCATGTTTAAATCCCACCACAGTGCTTGCTCCCACCACCTCTTGTGGTAGACCGTTCCATGCATCCACTACCCTCTCTATGAAGAAAAACGTCCTCTTATTTTATTTTTTATTTTGTTTTTGATTATCGGTAGGTGCGCTAGCACAAAAATGACTATTTTCAGGCACGACCTGGGAGAGTACAGAAACAGTAACTTAATCTGCCACCTTCAATTTCTTGTCATGCCCCTCGTTCTTGTACTTCTCCTGTATTGGAAGATGTCTCCCCCTGCACCTTGTTTATGCCATTGAGGTACTTGAACATTTCTATCTTGTCCTCTCCCTCCTCTCCTCCAGTGAGTACATATTGAGGGCCCTTAATCTCTCCTCATACGTTTTGTGGTACATGCCCTGTACCATTGTAGTTGCCCTTCTCTGAACCTTCTCCAGCCTGTTCATGCCCTTTTGAAGGTGTGGCCTCAGAACTGCACAAAGTACTCCATGTGAGGCCTGACCAGGGTTTTATATAACGATCACTACCTCTCATCTTCTGCTAGTAGTTACCCCCTGCCTAGGCACCCCAGCATGCCAATGGGCCTTTCCTGCTGCCTTGTACTCTGCTTTGGACATTTTCAGATCATCTGAAATAATAACCTCCAGGTCCCTTTCTTCCTTGGTGACTGTCAGCAACACCCCCAATTCTGTAGCTCTCCCCAGAGTTTCTATGCCCCAGGTGCATAATTTTGCATTTCTTTGACTTAAACCTCAGTTGCCATTCCTCAGATCATTTCTCAAGCTTCCCAGATCCTTCCTCATTTTATCCACCCTTCTGGAGTATTCACAGTGTTACAGATCCTGGTGTCATCTGCAAACAGGCAGACCTTTCCTTCCAGCCCCTCTGCAATGTCACTGATGAAGACATTGAACAGGACTGGCCCAGGACTGATCCCTGAGGTACCCTGCTGGTCCCCCCTCCCAGATTGTACCCCATTTACCACCACCCTCTGCCTCCTGTGTGTTAGCCAGTTCCTAACCAAGTTTACCACCTTGTCTCCCCTGCCCAGACTACCCATTTTGTTAACCAGCCTCTTATGTGGAATGGTGTTGAAGGCTTTGCTGAAGTCGGGTAGACAACATCCATCGCCCCGTTTACTTCCTTCTCACCCAGTCAAAGAAATCTATCAGATTCATCTGACATGACCTGCCCACTGTGAAACCATGTTGCCTAGGGTCCTGGGCACCGATGGCTTCTAGATGTCCCACTATCCTTTCCTTAAGCACTGCCTCCATGATCTTCCCACTACTGAGGTGAGGCTGACTGGCCTATAGTTCCCCACCTCCTCCCTACTGCCGGATTGTGTTATGGGAATACATGCCCTCCTCCAGTCCTCTGACATCACTCCTGTGTTGAGTGACTCTGTGAACAAGGCTGCCAGAGGTTCTGATAGCTCTCTTCTCAGCTCCCTTAATATACTCGGGTGTATGCTGTCTGACCCATTGCTTTGTCCACCTTCAATTTAGTGAGCTACTGCAGGACACTCTCCTCGCTCTTCTGTGAATGGACCGTTGTCCACCTGTTCTCCACCCGGCATCTGTTGCATGGCTTTGGTCCCTGTCCCTCCCCTCTTCCGTGAATACTGAACAGAAGTATTTATTCAGTATTTTGCCTTATCCATGTCTCCCTTCCTCCTTACACTCCTTCCTCCCTTTGAGCCTAACAATCCCTTTCCTGGTTTCCTTCTTTCACTGATGTCCCTGTAGAATGTCTTGTCCCCTTTCATTACCGTCTGTGCTAATCCTTCCTCAGTCCGCACCTTTGCTCTCCTTACAGCTCTTCCCGCTTCCCTTAGACACTCAGGTGCACTTTCTGTCCTCCTCTCTTTGGGTCTCCTTATATTTTCTGAACCCTGCCTTTTTAGCCCTTACTTTGTCGTGCCACCTCTTTTAAGAACCATAGTGGCCTTCTCCTTCTCTTGCCTTTGGATACCAATCAGATGCATTGGTTTATCACTTCCACTAAGCTTCTTTTAGGTTGCTCCCACTGCTCTTCCACCCTGCCTCCTATCCCTATTTCTCCAGGGCTATTTTGATAGCTCTTCCCATTTCGCGAAGTCTGCCTTTTGAAATCCAAAACCTTTTACCTAGTGTGACATGACTGAGTCCCTGTCCCCATGCTGAATCACACTACGTGGTGATCGCTGGATCCCAGTTGCCCTTCTACCTGGACATCTGTGATTCTATCCCCATTGGTCATCACTAGCTCCAGAATCGCCGTGTCCCTGGTGGGATCAATCACAAGCTGCCTGAGTCCTGCTTTCTGTAAGGAATCTAAGATGCCTCTGCTTCTGGCTGAAGCCACTGCCTGGGTGGTCCAATCCACATCCAGCACATTGAAATCCCCATCAGTAGAATTTCACCTTTCATGCAGCCCGATCGACACAGAGTTGGATTTCTGCATACGTACGGCGACCCAGGTTCGGGAATGGACCAGGGTTGTTGGAGGGCCAGCAGGGGAGAGGGATGAGAGCATCCTAAGGACTGCTCTCCTCTGGGGGAGGGTGGGGAAGTGCCTGGAGCATCAATGACCCCTGGGCGGAGGCTGGGGAGTCACACAGCCACTGGCACTAGAACACACAGGAGGCAGGGCAGATGCGGACATCATTGCATGACCCCGTCTCCCCCAGAAAATGGAAAATGGACAGCTGCCGTGCCTTCAATAGAAGCCCGCCATGGCTTTTATCAGCCCTTAGGCCAGCCCTCCGACTATCCCGAAGACTGCAGCATGTAGGGAAATTGCGCGGCCCGCTGTGGGGGAAAAGCCATGCCAAATTGTCGGAAGGCTCGCGGCCGATTTGAGGGTGGAAGTCCGTGGCTCGTGACCGGGCCGAAGTACTGGCTGGCGGTGGCTCAGGGAGGAAAAAGAATTAAAAAGAATTTCACCTTTCATTGCCATCTTGTGTCTTTCATCCACTAGCTCCCTAGCCACTTCCTCTCCCTGTCCTGGAGGCCTGTATATCACCTCTATGCATACTGCTGTGCTATTTCCAGGTTCAAGGGTGACCCACAGTGCCTCAGCCTCCCCTGCTTACCCTGTATCTGTATTGCCTTTATACCCATCCCATATACAGGGTGACGCTCCCTCTTACCCCATCCCTCCTGAACAGAGCATAACCCGGTACATTGATTTCCCACCCATGCTTTGCAGTGTACCAGGTTTCAGTTATTGCTACTATGTCCAGTTGTGCCTGTAGTATCAATGCCTCCAGGTCTGGTAGTTTATTTCCCAGGCTGCGGGCATTAGTTATCATGGCCTTCCATGTTATGCATTTTAGATTATTCCCTTTGCCCATGTTACTGCTCTCCTGCTTCCTTCCCCAACCACAGTTACCTTTCTTGTAAGTCCGATTCCACAATTTTGCCCCCGACAACTTCAGTTGTACTTGCCAACAATTTATTTTCCTGCATGTGCCCTTGGGGGCATTACTAAGCCTCCTGATGCACCTGGCTCTGACTCCCCTTGGCCAGTTTAAATGCTCGCTGCTGAAGTATTCAAACTTGTCACTCAGGATTCTGGTCTCTTCCTGGATGGATGCAGGCCATCATCCTTATACAGGTTCGATCTGTCCAGGTGGGGCCCCAGTCCCCATGAAGCCAAACCCTCCCTGCACACTTCCTTCAACCAGGAGTTGAATTTCTAGATCGAGTGTCCTAGCCTCCCCTGCTGTGAACAGGTAGAACCTCCGAGAAGGAGCGCGGTGTGCTACCTGCTTCAGGCTCCCCAAACTTCCTGAAGTCCTCCTGTTTGTATTCTGACTAACTCCACCTGTGTCCTGCCATGTCATTCGTCCCGGGTGGACGATGACATCAGTTCCTCCCTCCTTGCTATTGCGCTTGCGATCCTATTGATCCGCTTCCCATCCCTCCATGCCGTGCTTCTTTGGATGCACCTGACCTCCCTGTCCTTCCTGCTAGGTTCCCTAAAGTAACTCCCTGGACAATTGGATCCCCACCAGTAGAAGCTTCCTCCTCCTCTGGGGTTCTCTACTGCACTTCTTTTGGGCTCCATCATGAAGGACCCGCTCATCCTCCCTGGTCTCAGCTATGGGTGCATCTGTGGGGCTGTCCTGCTCCTCCAAAACAGCGTGAGGAGTTAGCTGGACTGGTTGGAGAATATGCCTTAGACCCCCCTTACCCTCTCTGAGCCCACTGTGATTCAACCCTCCTCCTCCTGGGCATCCTTTGAGGTTTAGGTTGTGGACCCTGGGTGGGACAAAGCCCCTGTAACCTGGCTATCTCAGCTCAGAGACAGGTGACTTCCTCCCTCAACCCAGAGAGGTGCCTGCAGATAGGCAGCATCGCAGCCTCCAGAACGTCTCCCTGAAGACTGCCGCTCCACAATCCCTGCCCTGCTCTACTCCCATCATGTTTGTTGTGGCCGTCCCCTGTTTAGCCCTTTTAGTTCCAAGAATGACTTGTACAGATCTAACAGCACTCCTTACAATTTAAATTGTTCCAGCACAAATTATTAAGCCTTACAGGAGATTAGCTAGATAGCACAACCCCTAAAAGAAATACTAAACACTCTCTGATTAATTAGATAACACAGTCCCTATACTTTTCAATGCCTAAACATAAACCATATTTTGTCTTACCTCTTCCTCTTTGCTTTCTCTTCCTCCTCCTCCTCCCCTTCTTTGGAGTAGTACTTCCTGGTCGGAGGCAGGAAGATGCACCTTTACCTTATTTAATGTAATGCTACCTGTTACCCTTTGCTCAAAGCTGTTCAATAAATGTTGAATCTAAACATGTGATAACCCCACAAAGGTGAACAGTATAACGATCATTCACAACAAGCTTACTCCCATCAATTCACTCCCAATAGACTTTTGTGGGCATACATATTATTAGAAGTAGTAGTAACATTTTCTATTCATCTGAGAAAACAGTGAACTTGACTGAGACAGGCTCATTTCCAGCGAGGCCCTTAGTACATTTTAAGTATAGTTGCAAAATCAAAATGTACAAACATTATCATCAGTACAACATATACTGTACTTTAACAAACACAATAAATATACATAAATACATACAAATGCCTAGGAATGTGCAAAACAGTTTATCACAAATAGACATACATACAGATGCCTAAATACAACACAGGCTGACTCCAGATATCTAACTATTATCCTAGATTATGCAGCACTGCCTGGCTACCTTCGTGATTCACCACCTCCTGTCACAATTTAGAGCAGGATGGTGTCACACCTTCCTATGTAAACCAACATGTAAAGCTAGACGGCTGGAGAGGCCACCTGATCCTCGCGCTGGAAAACAATCAGAACAGAAATATATAACACAAATATACAAAGCTCTGTCTCTTCCCTTCAGTGGCGGAGCCAGAGAGGGGCTGGGGCGGTTGCCCTCCTGGCTACTCCCAGTGTGAGTAGTGGCGCCCACCACTATCTTTGTTCACTGTTTAGTGCCCATTGTGGAGCCCATGATTGACTGAATGGCCCCCTGGCTCCCAAATGCTCCCAAACCTGGCTCCGCCACTGCTTCCCTTGAGCTGCTTTGAAAATCAAACAGGTGCCTCTCCTACTGTATTTCATTTATCTCCAAATACTGGTTTTGTTCTCTCCTCTTATATTGCGACTCTCCTCTCTCTCTCCCCTTCTTCCTCCTAACTCCCTTCATAATGCTTGCTCTTGCTCTCTTGCTGTCCCTCAAGTGAAATCTACTGCTAGTCAAGCTGCCTTCTCGTTCTGTTCCCTAAACTATGTCTCTTTCCCCTTCCACTCGCTCTGCTCCTTCCTTTCCTGCTCTGAAATCTCTCTTCTGTGAGTTCTCTATTCACTCCTACAATTGCTTCTGATATTGGGTGGATTCCTTTTCACCTGCCGTCCACCAACACTGACACCAGCACTGCCCTTCCCTTGTTTCAGTAATTTCTCCTTGTTCTCATTTTGTTGCTACTGTTTTTTTTTTCAATTTCTTTTATGTCCTCCTCTCCCCATCCCTCCTAAGTCTTCAGACCTGCTGGCAACTTCTCAAGCCCCTTGGTCATGGTCACCCTCCTCCATGGAGCTTTGGGTATCCCCCCACCAAGCAGAGTCAGGGTGGGGTCAGGTCCAAAATGATTTGTCTCATCAGGCAGGTGCCACGATCTGGTGCGCGATGGAGGCCTGGGAGCTCTTATGGCTGTCATCATGGAGGTGCCGGGACATTTTTCTTAAAGTTCCTTTCCCCAGGGACGCCGCCTATGTGGACGTCAGTGCAAAGCCCGTGTGCACCTGTGTGTGTCCGCCTGCTGACATCAGCGACATTCTCGCCTCCTGATCTGCCACTCAGCTGCACTACCACCCATGGTCACCCAGGTGGCAGTACTGTGGCAGAGGACAGAAGTCTCCCTCCCAGAGGGGGCGACAGTTCTCTGGGATGCTCAATCCCCCCCAGCCGGCCCTGATGACTCGAGTCGCTCCAGAACCTGCTTCACAGGCATCATGAAGTGGTGTTTACTGTTTTAATGTTCTTTGCTCATTCTACAATTGACTGTAGTTAATTTACTGTTTGGCAATTTATTTCTTTAAGTGTTCTTAAACTGTGTATTTTGATTTATTATTTCCATTTTAATGTATTATTTTTTATATTGCACTGTGTATATTATTATATATTATATTCTTTTTGCAACCAGGTAAGGCCCACTGAGCAAAGGCTCTTTTTCAGGGTCGCACCCAGTAGCACTGGGGAGGATAAGTGACTTGCTCAGAGTCGCACACACAGTATGCAAGCTGAGGCTGAGGTTGTGGGAATCAAATCCAGGTCTGCTGGATTTACCAAGCTCATTCACAGCTCATTACTCTAACCTCTAGGCTATATGTTCTCTTCTCCTCTCTTCCCCTTCTCCCATGAAGGCTCTGGTTTTGGTCAGCCTGGTCTGATGTGAGATTTACTTGGTTTTGGTTGATATGTTCTGAGAAAGAAGTTGCCACGTTCAACAATATAGCAGAGCTGCCAATAGAGAGAAATCCTTTCTTTTTAGCAGGACTAGAGGATAGTGGGTTTAAGGATTGGGAAAGCAGGGAGTTAAATGCGTGGATAATCTGGTTAGTAAAGATGGGCTGTACACGCTAGAAGAGATAGTGCAAGGAATAGGCAGTATAGCTTAGAGGTTAGACTAATGAGCTGTGAACGAGCTTGGTACATCCAGCAGACCAGACCTTGGTTTGATTCTCACAACCTCCACTTGCATACTGTGTGACTCTGAGCAAGTCATTTAACCACCCAGTGTTCCCAGGTCGCCCCTGAAAACAGGGACTTGTGCCTAGTGGGCCTTACCCGTTACCAAAAGACTTAAAAAAAAAAAGGTCTACAAGGACACACCAAATGTTCCGTATTTACAACTTCGGCATTTCTAATGAAGGCGTGAAAGGGTGGGAGAATCACATGGTGGGGGGCCAGTGGAGATGATGATACATAAACAGAAACTGACCCCAAGGGGTTCATTGGGAAAGTGGCTAGAATGGGGAGAGAAGGCTTGTCGGATTATATGCAAAGGACCAAACAACAGTGGAAAGGGACATGGGTATTCAAATCCCAGAAGATAGCTGGCGACAGATGTTGGTGGGCCATATGGGTCTCTCAATTTGCAATAAGTTTAAGGAGGCCTTTTATAAGTTCATACACAGAGCATATTACTCCCAACGGTGGTGCATAGAGCGTGTCCCGCTGTTTCCTCCTGCTATGTAGGAGGTGTGGGGAGGAGAGGGAACGATATTCATTCCTTCTGGACTTACAGAGTGGTGAAGGCCTTTTGGACTGGGATCTGTACAGAAATAACACAAGATGGTGGATTCCTATTCAGGTGGATCCTATGGTGGGATTATTTGGTATGTCACCAGGAGAGACAGGGATTGGGAGCCATTACAACGGTGAATCAGAATAATGTTGGTGATGGGAAGACTTTGTGCACAGAACACCTGGGTTAGTCATACAGCCCCTACCATTCAACAATGACACCAGCTGGTGCTACAGAACTTGGCCTTGGAAAGGTTATCACTGGCACTCATGGATGGGCAGGATGCATTCTATAGAGAATGGGCCTTTCTTGATAACATTAAGCAATGAAGAGATGACCATATTACAATGTGGTATGGAGTAAAATTGGTTATGGAGGGTGGTTTGGGCTGCCCCATTCTATACCGCCCACTGCTTTGTTCCCCTATTGCCTTAATGTCCTAGTGCAATATTAATGTTCCAATGAGAGGATATATTAGTTTAGAAGATCAATATAGATAATACTGATTGAAGGGTATCAAATGGGAAAAGAAAATACTTATAAGGAACTTTAGAATGTAATAATAATGAATTGTGAGATGCATTTACATGTTTGTATGTCACTGTGTAATGTCGTTGTTGACTCTTTTGAAAATTAATAAATTATACAAAAAAATATAGTAGAAAATACAAAATATAGATACAGATATAGATATACTATATTTGTGTTTTCTACTGTATTGTTGAACATGGCAACTTCTTTCTCAGAACCTAGCAACCAAACCAAGTAAATCTCATCCAGACCGACCAGGCTGGCCAAAACCAGAGCCAAGTCGTGTAGCAGCACTCAGATAGTAAAAACACACACAGAATCTGCCAAAAATCACAAGTTATCCCTGAATTCCACAAAGTGAAAAAAGTTTTACTGGTAGTGTAGATCACAGAAATGGCCAATAACAGTGCAGGGGTGGGGACCACAGTCCAGACATTCAGATGTTTCACTCAACTGCAGCTCCCTCAGCCCCTTATGTGCTTTTTGTGGTCTCGGAAAAGGTTACACTTGGCTCTGGTGGTGTTCAGCATGATGGCTGACTGGCTGCAGTAGCAGCACTGTGGCCCTACACCTCAGAGTGCAACCCTGCCTTATCCTAGTACCTGAGTGCAACCCCTTCTTGTCCTAGTGACCTCGGAGTACAACCCTTTCTTGTCCTAGTATTCAGGGGGCCAAAAGAAAAATTGCTCACCTTAGTAATTGCTTCTTCAATGGAGTCTTACTGTATTCTGACTTATTGCAGTTAGACCCAGCACTTGAACTGCTCCAGAGAGGAAAGAGTTAAATTCTATGCAGAGCATGAACGTTGAGCTTGAGCTCAGTTCAAACCTCTGTCTGCTGCACTTTGAAGTGTAACCGTCAGATTCTTATGAGTTAATACTAACTAACTAACCCTACTATGTGGAAATTGTAAAATTTACTAGTCAAATGCAACCAAACATTTTGTTTTCCACAAAAGACTCAAGTCGAGAAATCCAAAATCAAAACCAGGTAATGAACAACTTATAATTATCAAAATAAAGAAACATACCCCACCCCTCCCTCTCTAAAAGAGGGAGTGCCCAAATGCACCCTGGGGTGCAACACTGCACTTACAGCCCACTTCCCAAAAACAGGTTCTGAGAGGGAGGTAGGGAGGTCAGAATACAGCAAGACTCCATTAGAAGAAACACAATTACTAAGGTGAGTAATTTTTCTTCAAACAACATGAAGTCTTGCTGTATTCTAACTTATTGCAGATTACCAACCAGTACCACCATGGAGAGGGGATTCAAACCTATTTTGGGAATAGGCTCTGCAGTACTGCTGTACCAAACCGAGCATCACTCCTAGCCTGGATATCCAGAGAGTAGTGCTTGGTGAATGTTTGGACTGTTTTCCAGGTGGCTGCTTTGCATATTTCTAGTAAGGGAATATCTCTGGCAGCAGCCAGGGAAGCAACTGTACCTCTAGTCTAATGCCTCAGGCCAGAGGGTGGTATTTTGACTAGCTTCTCATAGCAGAATTGTATACAAGAGACAATCCACCTGGCAATAGTTCTCTTAGTGGTAGGTCTGCCCTACCCACTTCCCCATACGTGAGGAACAACTGGAGGAGTCAAACCTGTGTGCCTTAGTACATTCAATGTAGTAACTAAAGGCCCTTTTAACATCCAAACTGTGTAATCTTTCTCTCCTGAAGAAGAATGATCAGTAAAGAATACAGGAAAAACATGGATTGGTTCAAATGAAAATCTGAAACCACTTTGGGTAAGAACCTCCTATTGGTTCTTAGGACCATCTTATCTCTATGGAATGAGAGAAAATCAGGCTCCACTGATAGAGCTTGTAATTCACTGATACTTCTGGCAGAGGTAATGGCTACCAGGAACACAGTTTTTCAAGACAAATACTTAAATGCTGCTGAAGACAAAGGCTCAAAAGGGGTTGCATAAGCTGAGCAATGCAAACATTTAGGTCCCAGGTAGGAGAAGGATCCCTAAAGGGAGGATTGGTATGAAGCAATCCCTTGAAAATGTACAGAAAACAGGATGAGATGCCAGTGAAGAAGGCTTTCCTAGTGACAGAAAAGCAGAAACAGCTGACAAATGCACTTTGAGGGTAGCTGGTTTGAGGCCTAGGCCATTGAGATGAACCATGTAATCCAGAACTATAGACAAGTGAGCAGTATCTGAAGATATATGTTTCTTAGAACACCAAATGCTGAATCTTTTCCATTTGGAGTTATAGGTTTTCTGGTGACAGGTTTTGAGAGGCTTTGAGAATGTCCAGAACCCTTGAGACAGATGCAAACTTGCATACTCTAACTCTTCAAGAGCCATGCCTTGAGACTGAGAAACCGAAGGTTGGATACCAAATCCTCCCGGAGAGAAGTTTAACAGATTGTGATTCCTGGGAAGAGATAGGGGAAGATGGACTGCTAGGGACAGCAACAGGGATACCAAGGCTGCCTGGCCCAATCTGGAGCAATCAGTATCACTTTGCAAGATTGTGACCTTATCTTGACCAGGACCTTGAACAGTAGAGGAAAAGGAGGAAGGCATACAGAAATGTCCCTTCCCAATTCAGAATCAGAGCATCCAGAGGGACTGAGCCCAAGACTGGGGTCTGTAACAGAAGACAGGAAGTTGGTGATTGTCTGGGGCTGCAAAGAGATCTATCTCTGGAGTGCCCCATCGTGAAAAAATCACTTTTAACACTAGGGATCCAGGGCCATTCGTGATGGTCCTGGGAAATCCTGCTCAATGCATCTGCTAGCACATTGTCCTTTCCTGGAGGTGGACTGCTACCAGAAAGGTCTGTAAGGAATAAGCCAGGGACCAAATTTTCATGACTTCCATGCACAAGGCCATAGACCGAGTGCCTCCCTGTTTGTTGATATACCACATGGTGGTGGTGTTGTCTGTCCTGACCTGAACCACCTTGTTCTGTACTGATTCCAAGAAGGCTCGAGAACCAGGTACACTGCCCTGAACTCCAGAAGATTGATGTGGAGAAGAGACTTCTGAGTGGACCACACCCTGGGCTGTGAGAGTCCCCAAGTGAGCTCCCCAACCCAGGAGAGAGGCGCCTGTGGTTAGAACCACAGAATGAGGCTGAGTAATGAATGAGACCCTTGCCTGAGATTGTCCTGATCATGCTACCATTGAAGAGCCTGGATCAGAGTCTGAGTCACTGGAGCCAGTTTGGTCAGAGGATCTTTCTTCTGAGACCAAAAGCCTCGATGAAACTGAATGTCTCTCATCTGAAATCTGGCCCTTGACCACTGCAGTGCAAGCTGCCATGTGGCCCAAAAGCTGAAGAAAGTGTCTTGCTGGTCGAGAAACCAGAAGGTGGAAGGAAGAAGCCAGCTCCATGATGGCTCCTCGCCTTACCAGTGGGAGAAATGCCCTTGCTTTGACAGTGTCTAGTTCTACCCCTATGAAAGTCAACAGTTGTACTGGCTCGAGAACTGACTTGGGAAGATTGAGAAGGAAACTTAGAGAAGTGAGCACTTGCTGGGTCACTTTTAGATCTGACTTGACTGGTCTGGAGACTGACCCACTACGAGCCAGTCCGTCCAGGTATGGGAATATGGAGATGTTTTTTCCTTAGGAAAGCCACTACTACTGATAAGCATTTTGTGAACACCCTTGGAGCTGATGTTAGGCCAAAAGGCATTGCTTTGAACTGGTAATGGCCTGAAGGCAGTTCGAACCTGAGGTACTTTCTGTGGGAGCACCTGATGGGAATATGAATGTAGGCATCCTTTAGGTCCAGCGAGGCTAGCCAGTCCCCTGGCCTTAGAGAGGGAAGAATTATTCCCAGAGTTACCAATTTGAACTTTGGCTTTAACAAATGTTTGTTTAGGTATCTTAAGTCTAGGATGGGCCGCCACTCCCTTGTTTTTTGGGGTAAGGAAGTACCTGGAGTAAGACCTTTTCCCCTGTGTATTGTAGGAACTCTCTCTATGACCCTTAAGGCCAGAAGAGACAAAACTTCTGCCTCTAGGGCAATGGTTTCGGAGATGTTTGCAGGTGGAAAAGATCTGACTCTCAGCTTTGGGAATTTTGAAGCTGAGAGCAGTCTCTGACCTACTACCTCCAGGACCCACTTGTCTGAGGTAACAGACTTCCAGTCCTGAAATAGTAGGCCAGCCTGCCTCCTACCAGGAATGGGGCAGTCGACCCGGCTGACACCTCAGGGTGTCTGCTTGGCAGGAGCCTTAGGTTGAGAGGTGGATGCAGCCCTGCTGATCCCCTTCTGCCTCACCCTTCTGAAGAACCTCCTCTAAGAAAAAGAGGAGGAGGCCTGTGCTTGGTAAAAGGTCTATGAAAAGGCCTGCCCTGCCCCTAGCTTGCTGCCTTGAGGAGTTGCCTGCCTTTCCTTGGCCTGTGCACTTCTATAGGTGGTCCTGTATTTGTCCATTTTCATATAATTCTCTGTCTGCTCCCCAAACAGAGAATTATTAACCACGGAAAATCTAGGCCTTAGCCTGGGTATCCTGAGAAAGGCTAGTACACCTGAGCCAAGCCAGTCTCTGAAGAGACACAGATGAAGCCATGACTAGATGAAACATCATTGAGTCCACTGCAGCATGAAATTGAATCTTTGATGCCTCAATCCCATCAGCAGCCACCTCCTCCAGCTCCTTGGCAAGCTGGAGGGAGGCCTGCTTAGCCAGTGCCAGTACAGTGTCCCACTTGGACTTCTGGTACCTGGCTGTGTAGGCCATGTAATTCTCCTGCCTGAGTCCAAAGAGGATGCCATGTACTGCTTTTGCCATGGCATCCAATTTCCTGGAGTCTTTATCTGGGGTGAAGCCAAGGAATGTTAGCCTTATTATAGGCTGCAGCCTGCATGACCCCAACATGGCTGCACTGTTGATACAAGTACTCTGCACTCCGAGCCTGACAGCATGTACCTCTTGTCCATCCGCCTGTCCACAGGAGGTAATGAATTTGGAGTTTTTAACAGCTTTTCAGTCTGTTTCCCAAAAGACTTGTGAAGGGAAAAGACAACCTTTGGACTCTGGGATGTCCATCATCTCCACAAAGTCAGCCTCCTCTTGTTCCTCAACAGCTTCCTCCAAGGGAGCTGAGGGTTTCTGCCACTTTTCTGTAGAACATAAAGTGGAAGGACCCAAGAAAGCCTGGAGGGAAACGCCAGAAGGCCTGTCTGGGGAGATGTCCGTTCAATAGGCTCATCCAGACCTTCAATTCCATCATCATCATCACCTTCATCATCACCATCATAATCATCATCCACCTCCAAATCCGGTTCATAAAAATCTTCAGGGTATAATCTTGAACTGGAGGAACCAACAAACCAACGCCTGCCAGAAGGCGCCGGATCAGTCGAACCGAACTAAACATTCCACTATATGAATCGCTCGGGCAATTTCCTTGGTGGTCAGATGATGGCTTCTGGATCCGAACTGGCTGATTTGTCTTTTCTTTGTCTTTGATGGACCTGATCCCTCAGAATTGGCTCTCCTTTGCCCGAAGGAGTCTTGCCCTGGTCAGAGTGCACTCCTTCTGATTCGGTCGGAAACTGAACCGGGCTGGCCATCCGGTCAGCTGTTCTCGGCCTCCTTTCCCTAAGCCTGCCCAACCTTTGTCCAGGGTGGCTTTAGGAAATTTTCAGATTTGGCAGTCTGATTTTAGTTGACTAAAACCCAGACAGTAAACACAAGTGGTGTTGGGGTCAGTCTTAGCAAAGGCCTCCCACACTCACTGCAGTGCTGAAACCCAGTGGGCCTGTTTTTTTCTTGGGTTTCTCAGACAAAGCCATAACTAAACCCTTACCCTTTTATGGCAACCACCAGGCAAGACATCTTTATTGGTTTCTAACTGTGTCGGGTATTTGAAAAAACGAAACACGTTTTTTTAAAAACTGATAAGGACTGGTACCTCACACTAAATTTCCTGTAAAGGAAAAAAAAAAATCACTAATTAGAAACCGTTCAGCCGAACCGGTCACACAAATTCAGTTTACAATTTCACACACTTTTCTAGCCAAGTCCACTACCTATGCACTTACTGTACCTCAGACAGGGATCTGAACCAAAAACAAATGCGAGAATATCAGTGAAACCAATGATTTTAAACTGTGAACAGAGAGTGGGAGAAATCTCCGAGCAACTGTTCAGTAAGGTGGAGTAAAGAATCTGACGGTTACACTTCAAAGTGCTGCAGACAGAGGTTTGTACTGAGCTCGAGTTTCAGCGTTCTATGCTCTGCATAGAATTTAACTCTTTCCTCTCCGGAGCAGTTCAAGTGCTGGGGCTAACTGCAATAAGTCAGCATACAGCAAGACTTCATGTTGTTTGAAACAAAGCAAATCTCCAATTAACCAGGCCAGCCACAACCCAGCAAATCCCAGAACATTGGGCTGCTGACTGAAACCTGGCCAATCTTATGTCAGGCCAGGTCAGCTGAAACCTGTCAAATCCAAAACTAGAATCTGAGATGCAACTCAGCTCAATGGTGGTAAGTCTGACATCATCAAACTGTACCCCATTTCAGCTGGCAGATCTGAGACGAAACTGTAGTAAAGCCAAAAGAAATGACAAAGTGTGCATTATAGTGGAATAATGGCACGTCTCAGAAAATTTTCACCTAAGTACCTTACTCAACTGGATTGTGCCATTTCCCACAATGGCACATGCTCTGAAGCGTCCTTATTGTGATTATAAAATAGCATCCCTGATTTTTTTGTTTTAAAATAAGTAATGAAAATTGGGCCAGTGATGTGGATGGCTGAGGCATCCGTGCCACCTGCCTGCACCTGTGACCCATGTTCACAGTGCAAATGGGCCACTGGGTGTCAGCTGGGGAGGAAGAGGATCAAGCATCTGAAGGACTGCTCTCTTCTCCCAGGGAGGGAGGGAGGAGGGTTGGTGCTCCTGAACGACTGCCCCAGTGGAGGCCCGTGGGTAGTGCAGGACTGTTGGGCGTCATGGAAGGGAGGGTGCTGTGGGACTTCCATGGACATGCACATGCCTCCACATACGCATGTCCTGCATGTGTGCCCCAGCAATGGATGGACAGGAGAAAATGGAGGATAACACCCCTGGCTGTGGATGATGACTGACTCTCCGAGGTCTGCACCTGGCAACCATATGCAGAAACTTTGGAATGTAAGTCCTAGTGATACTGGGATGATGGGGCTGGGGGTCAGTTGGAAGGGGCAGCCAGGGCAGCAAGGCGATAAAGTGCATATAAAAAAAATTTAATGAAGCTGGCCCATCAGTGTAGCTGTAGGGTTACCTCTCACGATGCCAGCAACCTGGATTCAGGAATGAGACAGGGTCATCAGTGGCCAGCCGGAAGGAGGTTTGAGCATCTCCGAGGATGCTTTCTCCTCCCGGAGGTATGGCAGTCTGCTCCACTGTGATACTGCCACCTAGGTGATCACAATTGGCTGTGCAGTTGGGAGTAGTTTCATGGGAGTCAGGATGCCAGCTGGTGCCACGCTATGCAAGTTTGCGTGCATGTGCATGTATAATCTTGCCATGAGTGTCCTGTGCATATGAGACAGTAACGGAGAAACACCCTGACCAGGCAGGATGAAATACAACCTCCAGCAGACTCCTACTCCAGCGACTTTGGCAACTCCTCTGACTGAAGTTGGACCACAACAGGAGTTGGGGCCCCGCCCCCACTGGTGAGGCTAAGTCCTGGAAGAATGGAGTCACAGGGTAAGTTTGAGAGAAGCTGGGTGACGGGCTAGGAAGGCTGGCATGATGGGAACATGGTCAGTGATGAAGAGGAGAAAAGTGATTAACTGCAAAAATGAGTAATGAGGTTCAGAAAGTTAAGTATCTCTGATCTATGCTGTCATGCTGGAATAATGCATGGTCATGTGATCACATCTGATCAGTCACAACTCACATTTTTGGTTTATAATAACCTGTTTTAAAGCAGCAGTACTACAAAATCAGGAAGTGAGCTATCAAAATTCTGTTTTTCATCTGTAAGTATGCGCCAAAGTTCTAGTTTCCATACCTGAAAATGTTTTTCAGTCATCTTTCATTTTTGATATTTGCAATTTATTTGAATTGTTGTAGCACTACAACAAATATGGCAGCTGACTAATTTTCAGCTGTGCCTTTTTAGAGGTCACACCCTCTGCTGACCATTCCGATGTACCTGCAAGTCATACACATGTGCAGTTGGCAGCAGAGGGGTTCTAGTGCAACATGCTTAGAGGCAGAAATGTAAACAAAAGCAGAGAATAACTGAACGAATTACTCCTATATTACAATGCCAGCTAAGAAAGAGTACCAGATATATGATTAGCAGGGCACAGGAACAGACTATCAAAAAGCGCAATTTTGTTTTTTCAGTAGTACTGCTGCTTTAAAGTTTATCATAGTATGCACACAAAAGAAAAGACCAAAAGGTAGCATTTTTACTTCTCATAGATTTCACGTCGCAATAAGCTTTGGGACAAACCTTCTTTGGTTCAGCATCAGTTTTGAGACTGGTTCAGCAGTACTGCCCTTGCAAGTGGGCTTCCAGCATGGCTATTTGCCTTTCCCTTGAAATAATTTGCCATCAAGGACACTGAGTGAGGAGAGCTGCAAGGAGGCTGTCTGTCCCACATCCCCTGCCAGCAGGAGGGAGAGCGAACAGATCTGGGGAGCTGTAAAGCTGCCGCCTGTGTAAAGAGGATATACTGTACGTTGATGACACAGTTGTTCAGGAAGTTTCTGTCTCCCTCTGCTGGTAGAATGGCAGAATAGCTCAACATCCAGTGAGATGGTACAGCACTGGCAAATTATGTAGGCCAGTGTTTCAGAAACTGTGAGGCCGGTCTCCAAGGGTTGGATCACCCTGTACAAAGGATGGCTCAACAAGCCTGATAATGTCCTGTACTGTTTGTTTCAATTCTGAGTTTGTGATGTTTTCTGTGAAGGGATGGGAGTATCCAGATTAAATGGCAGGTGACTAAACACAGCAATTCATTGCAAGGCATGCCCCTGTATTTCGAGTGTGCTGTGCTCAGGTATGGTACTGGAGGATCAGGATTTAGTTTACAGCCTATGGGATTAGCATCAGGACAAAGTTTGAGAACTAATGCTCTAATAAATAAGGTCTGCCAGCTTCCCATGTTTTTATTAAAGTGATTTAGTCACATTCTGCAAATGCCTGTTTCACATAGTATGCCATTGCCACCCATGCTTCAGATGTTGAAGCTACAATTTTTTGCAAAAATCTGTCATAGTCACTATTGTTCAGGAGCTTAAAAAAGGTGCTCCTATGAGGTGAGGTAATAGTTCATATTTCTGCCATCTAACATTAGCTCCTCAACAGAGGGAGGCAGTATAGCACAGTGGTTTAAGGTTCTGAACTGAGAGACTGGGTTTGAATCCCACAGCCCCTACTTGCATAGTGTGTGACCCTCAGCACCCAGCTTAGTGTGTCTCTCCTGGTTAAAAAATACTTCTTTTGAAGGCATCCTTACTATTACAGAGAACCAAACTGTTCCATAAGTTTATCACTGTGTCAATAAAAAGAACTTCCTTTTGTTTGTTCTAAAACTACTACCCTGGACCTGTAAAGAGTGTCCCTAGTGACTGAGCAAGGCTTTTTAGTCTGATACCTAGTTCCTTTCTTAAAGATGTATCCTTAATAACATCATAATACAGTAGTAGGTCTCCCGTCACTCACCTATCTTCCAAGGAGTATAGCCCTATCTTGTTAATTCATTCTTTATATGTGAGATTTTGTACATTTTTTTGCCTGCCCTCCAATTTTCTGTGTGTGGCAACACACCCAAAATGATGTCATGCAGAGGAACTGTCATGTTTTACATATAGCAACAAAGAATTCTGGGCAAATTATGAAATTGACATAAATGTTCATTAGTCAGAGGTGCAGTCCCTTATTTTGGTAGGGGGACTGCAGACTAGCATCTAATATGTAGACATTGTGACATTGATTGTGAAAGACAACCCTGTAAGCTCCAGGAAGATATAAAATTTGTGTGGTAGATATTTGTTTGGAAGTCAGAAGGATCAACACATTTATTTAGTGTGATCTTTCTACTCTGATGTGGTTAATTTTAATACTATAGTTTAAACCCTTTCTGTATGTGCCTTTGGTGGTGTCTGATATTGAGAACCTAAGAGTCATTTGTGGGTATCCTGTCTGTTTTGGTAGGTACTTTATTTTCTTTGTTAAACAGCTGAGTATACCTATTGCCTAATACTTTATAGTACATTGTATCTTTTGCTCAGTCTCTGAATTTTCTTCTTTCTCCAATGTTTTAGAACTGTTTAGTTATTGTGGCAGAGGTGTGGTACTGTGTTCTTTCTTGTAGTTCAAGGTGCTTTGGAACTGCTGATTTCTATTGGTTTAAACTACTACATTTTTTTTCTCTATTTTAAAAAGCTACATCAACTTGGTTTGTTGTCACCTGTTTGTTGTTGCCAAGTAGCAGATATTTTTGCATTGTGCTCTGATTCTGTGATAGAATCTATTAGTAGAAGGTAGATTATTGTGATTGTAGTTACCTTTTGATTGTAAGGATAAAGAGGTGAGATAGAAGTGTATGTATTTTCAAATATTATAGAGGAACAGTGGCAGGATTTTAGGACAGTAAATTAATAAAAGGGAACTAGGGAGCTTCAGTAGCAGACAAGTAGTGGAATAGCAGTATAACTGCAGTATAATGTGGGAGTGGTGCAATGCAGTGGCTGTGGGGCAGCCATATTCAGGCAGATCTTCTGGACACTGAGGTGCTGCCCTATCTGCATGCATCTTTCTGGACTCGCGGATGAGGTAGCCAGACTCAGAGCGGAAGTAAACTGGGTCAGGAGTACCATCGCCAGTATCCAGAGACCACTCAGTCCAATGCAGCTGCCTCAAAGGATGCAGAGAACAAGGAGTACTTGGATGACAGTGGGCTCAGGGAGGGTTAGACCAGTCAGGCAGAGGCACATCCCAGATCCTATTCCACTCAAGAACTCATATGCCACACTGCCAAACAGGGACAACCAAATAGAGGTACCCAGAGAAATGGAAGGAAAGGATGTGGAGGTTAGCCAAGTGTAAAAGATGGAGATTAGCGCCCAGGAGGTGGATAGGCAGAATAGGGCAAAATTCAGCAGAAAGGCAGACAGCAAGGTGAACCAGGGATAAAGGACAACCAAGGAAGGGGCTGGAGTAGAACAGTGAAACAGTCTAGGAGGTCAAATCATGGAAAGTCAGTGTGCAAATGCCAGGAGCCTTAGCAACAAGATGGAAGATCTGGAGGCTGTCATGGTGCAGTCAGACCTGGACATTGTGGCCATCACTGAAACCTGGTGTAATGATAACCACGACTGGGAGTTGGCCATACCTGGCTACAACATATTCAGAAGAGACAGGGCAGGCAGGAAGGGAGGAGGAGTGGCACTGTATGTGAAAAATGACATAAGGACCACAGAGATCCAGGAGGAACAAAATGGGGAGAGATACTGTGGGTTAAGCTGGAAAGGAAAATGGGGCCAGCCATCCAAACAGGTGTGGTCTATAGACCACCAGCCCAGGAGGAAGAAACAGATAGGAGTTAATGCTAGCCATCCAGAGGATGGCAGACAAGGGTGAGGTAGTACTGGTTGAGACTTCAATATTCCAGATGCGGACTGGAGCATTCCAGCAGCAGCATCAACTAGGAGCAGATTTATCCTGGACTCCTTCAGGGTGCCTTCCTCAAGCAACTGGTCATGGAACCAACTCGGCAGAAGGCAATACTGGACCTTATGCTCACAAACAGGGACAGTGTGATGGGGGTAAGAGTGGGAGCACCTGGGGAACAGTGACCACCAGTCACTGTGGTTTGAAATCACAGAAAGAGCAGCACCAAACCACACAAAACACGTATCCTGGATTTTGGGGCAAACTTTGGGAAAATGGGGAGATACTTGAAAGAGGCATTAAGGGAATGGGGCAGGAATCAGGGGTTGAGGAACAGTGGGAAGTATTTAAAATGGGATTACAAGAGCAACAGAATTATGTATTAAGAGGTTAGCAAGAGGAAAAGGAAGAGGAGACCATTATGGTTTCCAAAGAGGTAGCAAAGAAAGTGAAAGCCAAAAGATTGCATTCAGGCAATACAAAAGACACAGGCAGAAGGGGATAGGGAGAAGTACCAGGAGAAGCAAAGGGAGGCAGGAGGTCAGTAAGGAAGCCAAAGCTCAGACAGAAGAACACATTGCAAAATCAGTGGGTAGAGGGACAAAACCTTTACATGTACATAAGTGAAAAAGAAAGGCAAAGGAGGATAGTGAGACTGAAGGGAAGGATGGGGCTGTGTGGAGGATGACAACAGTAAAGCTGATATATTGAACAGGTATTTCTGCTCAGTCTTTACTGAGGAAGAGGAGGGTAATGGGTCTGAATGGAGTACAAGGGGTGAGAATGTTGCAGAAATGGACACAAGTCCCTTTTCACGAGAAAGGTCCTGAAAGAACTGGAAGTAATGAGTTGATAAAGCAATGGGGCCAGATGGGTGCACCCAGGGTCCTTAAAGAACTAAGAGAGGTGGTCTGAACTCTTGCTATCCTGTTTAGCCGATCACTAGAAACAGGGGAGGTACCAAAGACTGGAGGATAGCAGATGTAGTCCCCTTATACAAAAGTGGGAACAAAGAGGAAGCGGGGAACTACAGACCAGTCAGCCTCACCTCGGTAGTGGGGAAGATCATGGAAGCACTACTGAAGGAGAGATTGGTGGAACATCTGGTTGTCAATGGACTACAGGACCCAAGGCAGCATGGTTTCACCAGGGAAGGTCATGTCAGACCAACCTCATTGAATTTTTGACTGGGTGACTAGGGAGGTGGATCAGGGAGGGCATGGACATGGCCTATCTGGACTTCAGCAAGGCCTTTGACACTGTGCCACATAGAAGACTATTGCACAAACTGGGGAATATGGGTGTGGCAGGACAGTAGTGCGGGTGGGTAGGTAACTGGCTGGGCAGCAGGACACAGAGGGTGGTGGTAAATGGCTGTCACCCACAGAGGGAAGAGTGACCAGTGGGTGCCACAGGGATCAGTGCTGGGACCGGTACTATTCAATATCTTCATCAGTGACATTGCACAGGACCTAGAAGGCAGAATTTCACTGTTCGCTGATGACACAAAGCTCTGTAACAGAGTAGACACACCAGAGGGTGTAGACAGAATGAGAAGGGACCTGCAGAAACTTGAAGAATGGTCAGGGTTTGGCAGTTGAAATTCAATGCAAGGAAGTGCAAGATAATGCATATGGGGCACAAAAACCCTGGCACAATATATCAGTTGGGGGTGAGGATATAGCATGTACCAAGCAGGAAAGGGATCTTGGAGTTATCATCTCTGATGACCCCAAGGCAGGGAAACAGTGTGACAAGGCAGCAGGTAAAGCAAATAGGATGCTGGGATGCATAGGCAGGCATCACCAGCAGGAAAAGGAGGTCATAATTCCACTATACAAGACACTGAGTGAGGCCGCACCTGGAGTACACTGTGCAGTTCTGGAGACCTTACTCACGTGAGGACATAGACAGGGTAGAGAAGGTTCAGAGGAGGGCAACAAAGATGGTGCATGGATTGCATCACAAGTCCTATGAGGACAGGTTGAAGGCACTGAACATGTACTCCTGGAGGAGAGGAGGGAGGGAGAGGGATATGATAGAGACATACAAGTATCTTACAGGGAGGAACAGGGTGCAGGAATGCACTATTTTAAGCGAAAAAGATGTTCCAGGACTAGAGGGCATGGGATGAAGTTGGAGGGAGGACGATTCAGAGGAAACGTGAGGAAGAATTTCTTCACAGAACGGGTGGTGGACAAGTGGAACACCCTGCCAGAGGAAGTGGTGGGGGCTGAAACAATCACAGGATTTAAGAATGCATGGGATAGACATAAAGGAATTCTGGAGGTCAGGGGTAGGGGCAACAGACTTCCTGGAAAACATAAACTGAACTTACAAACTTAAATGGGCAGACTGGGTGGGCCATGGGCCCTTATCTGCCGACACTGTCTATGTATCTATGTATCTATGACATATAACCTAGTTCTAGAGAAGCCTGAAGAAGCTAAATACATGCACACATGAGCAGACTAGATGGGCTGTAGGCCCTTATCTCCTGTCAACATCTATGTATATGTATGTAGCAAGGCATTGTGGGTACAGTACATAGCTGATTTTTCTGTCTCCCTCATCAAAGTGCAGTCTCCTATGTCGGTAGTGTTTACAGCAGTACAGTCTGTAGAAAAGTTTCTGGAAAATGTTTTTAGTGATACAGATAGGCCAAAAGATAATTTGCCAGTCTGTGTTTATGTTGTTTGACTTTACTGCCTGCTGGTGAAGTGACAGGTCTAGCCAGAACCTGGGAGCGTAATGATACTTTCTATGTTTATGTTATAGAGCCTGAATGACTATAAGTAGTTCAGGAGTATAATTATGGGTCAGACTACTTTTTTTCTTTGGTATCCAGCTTCTGCTATGAGTCCAAAATTGTAAAAGAAAAGGATGACTGCAACTGGAAGGAGACAGGATCAGTTGTGTTCCAGGACAGTAGCTGCTTCTTGTTGTTTTCACAGGGTTCTAGTGGATTTTACTTGGTAGAAGGTTATTTCTTTTCTTTCTTACTTCTAAGGGGCTAGCAGGGTATTGTTTTGGGGGCTTGTTGGAAGTTTGAAAACTGGTTTGTGGCTGTAAGTGGGCTCATTTGTTGGATGTTTCACTGTGTAACAGGCTGCGCTGGTGGAGCCCATTTCTTCTGATTTAAAACCTATTTGGTGGGATTTGCTTGGGCCTGGTTCTTTGGCTGCTGGGCTTGGAGGGAGACACAGGGCTGATACCTCTCTTGAGTCAGGTGTCTGCCAAGACCCACCCTCCCCCCCCCTCCCTCCCAGAATTCTGCTAATTTATAGGGGAACACCTGCCCTGCAATTTGAGGAAAAGGCTGCATGTGCAGCTCAAGTAGTTCTAGCCACTGGGGTTGGATTTAAAGGCTGGGAGAGAGGAGCTTAGGGGTTGTTCATTTCCCTTATAAGTTTAATGTGTTGAACTGCACCTAGTAACAGGGTTGCGGTGTATAGTGGGACTGTCTCTAAGATTAGTGGGTGACCTGATTAGCAGTAGGGCGTATCTTGGACTGGGGGAACCTGGTGGCTCACCCAAGGAAACCTACTTGGAAGGAATGGAACCACAAGTCATTAGGGCCGGCATCTTTGGGAGGGTGGTGGGGTGCACAGGTGTGGAGCAGCCATGATACTGGACTGGGCTTGGAAGTTCGGTGGTTGCCCAGTGTATACCAGCTGGCACAGCTTAGGGAGGAGGTTGCGGGATTAGGAGACAGCTGGGGGAAGGGGAGGTATGGTTGGGGAAGGGGCTGGGGATCTCCACGGGTTGCACCAAGCACTGGGGGCGGGGCATAGGGAAAGGAGTGCAGGAGAATACTCAGGGGTCATATGGGGACCCCGCAGACAGCGTCCAAAAGGGACATTACCAAGGAAGCAGGTAGGTAACTGGGGATCCTCACAAAGGAGGGACAGAGGGACAACATTCTCAGGAAGTAGGCAGATAGCCAGGGCTGGACAGAAGGAAGCAAGCAGGGGGAGGTGGTGGATCAGACCTTACACTCAGTAACCGCTTCAAATCTCTTCTTCTTCTGCTCGAGGATGAGGGGGTGATGTAGCGCGACAGGGGTGGTTAGAGGCAGAAAGGAGTAGGGGCAGGAGGCAGGGGCCAGATAGCAGGAAGAACAGGGGAACCTGGAATGCAGGAAAATGGGGGAGCGTGAATCAGAGCAGGAGGGGCAGGTGGAAGAGGGAGGAAAGCGCAAGGAGAAGGACCAGTTGGGAGGAAAGGTAAAGGAGAAGGACCAGAAGTACAAGGAGGATCAGTAAAGGGAGCTGAGGGTTTAGGCCAGGGGAGCACGACAAGCAAGGAGGGACTAAATGGAGACAGGAAGGAAGGGAGGATGAGCCAGGCTAGTTTAGCAGATGGGGAGAAGGACCAGTTGGCGAGCAGTGAGGGGAATTAGCAAGGTACAGAAGGATACTCAGGAGGAGGAGAGGCATAGGATTGGAGGGGAGGGGTGGCCATGGTAAATAAGGAGGGTGGCATGTGGCACCCAGATAGGGGAGGAACAAGGAGCTGGCTGGGTGTAGGGGCGGTAGAAAGGATGAGGGACACGGAAGGGAATGGAGGAAAAGGAGCAGTCAGAGTGCTCCTGTTGGGGATTCTATGATCAGGGGTATCAAATGGGATAGGGAGGAGAAGCCTGGCCAGTTAGAACAAAATGCTTCCTGGACTAACGGTGCACAGGGCTAAGCACGAGGTATATCAGCTGGCAAAGGATTGTGGGGGTTCCCGGACATACTGGTCCACCTGGGTACAAATAATTGAGGGAAATAGCGAGCTAGAGATACCGGCAAGATTCAGGGAGCTTGCCAGGGTCTGTCATGACATAGGATGCACAGTTTCTTCTCAGAAATCTCTGGTGCCAAGGGCTAGTGGGGAACACAAAAGAAAAATTAGGAGATAAACCAGTGGCTCAGGGAGTGGTGTGAGGCCAGAGGGTATGGGTTGATGGGGATTGGTGGAGACCTGGGAGGATAAGGAGCTGTATGCTAGAGATAGACTCCATCTCAATTTGGAGGGAGGGATCCTTAGGTTGAAAATAGAGGGTTCATTGGTGAAAAGTGGGGTTTAAACTTGTGAAGGGGAGGGATGGGAGAAAAAGCTGTCAAGGGGTGCGATAAAGGAGGGACTCTGTCTCCACCCCTGGGGGAGCTGGAGGATTGAGGAAAAGGCTGACTGGCAAAGTGCAGACCAGGGAAAACAGAATTCCATGGGAACATGAGCAGGGAAATGGAAGTATAGGGAAAGGGTGGAAGGTGTCCTAAATGCCAGGAGCTTGGGCAATAAAATGCCTGAGCTCCAGGCGATGCTAACTGAGGGAGCAGTGGATGTGGCAGTGGTCACTGAGACTGGGCCACTGCAGGACACGACTGGGACCTGAACCTGGAGGGTTACACTATGTTCAGGAAGGACAGGGGGAGGGAAGGGAGGGGAGGGGGTAGCAATGATAGTTAAAACTGCATTGGCATGGGGGAGTAGAGGAGGCAGAGGGAACCGTGGAGGCGATTTGGGTCACCTTGATAACAAGGTGGGGCAAGAGAGTAAATCGGAGTGGTGTATGACCCCCTGCCCTGGCGGAGGAGCTGGAGGAGAGTCTGGTGGCAGATGTTGGGAGACACTGCAGACTGGGCAGAGGAATGGTGGTGGTGTTGGGGGACCTAAACATGCCAGGAACAGACTGGGAGACTATGACATCCTCTGTGACCAGGGAACAGAGGTTGTTGGATGTCTTTCAAGATGCGTTCCTAACTCAGCAGGTGGGGAACCGACCAGGAGGCGCTGGTACTGGATGTGGTCCTGGCAGACAGTGACCAGATTGAGAGCCTGGAGGTAGGGACCCATTGACGGGAGTGACCATGCCATGGTCTGGTTCTGCCTGGACCTAGGAGGTAGAAGGCTGCACAAAGACGGAGTAACCGACTTCAGGGGCGGATTTAAGGAAATGGGAAGGATCCTTAAGGAGCATTTGGATGGGATTGGGTCAGACATGGGCGCTGATAGTAGGTGGAAATCATCAGGAGAGGTGCAGGATGCTACCAGCACCTGTGCAAGAGTAAGACTAAAATGCGTAGGGCCCGGAAAACCCTGCTAGGACCAGGAGGTCCAGGAGGTAAAGGGGAAAGAAGCAAGCCTATAATCAAGTGCTCAGGAGTGAAAGAGATCGAGAGGAGTACAGAGCTGATGGCTAGAAGGGCCACTAGGGTGGTGAGGGCGGCTAAGGCAAGGAAGGAGCAGAACCTGGCCAGGGAAATTAGGAGAGGAACAAGGGTTCTTTAGATACATTGGGAAAAACGAAGGGTGAAGGGCAGATTAGCAGGATTAAATCAGGGAGAAATGGGCACAAGACCCGGGGAGCAGGCTGAGGTACTAAATGAGTACTTCACCTCAGTTTTCACCAAGGAAAATGGGGTGCTGCATCACACATGGGAGGAGACAGAGATACTGAGGAGGGGGACCCTCACCGATCGGCGGGTCTGGGGAGAGGGAGGCATCACTGGCAGGAGGGGAGGGCTAAGCAGGGAGAAGAGGTACCAGAAGTGGAAATCACAGCAGAGAGAGTGAGGGAATCCCTCAGCTCCCTTAAGACGGAGAAACTCCAGGGCCAGATAAATTACATCCCAGAGTGCTGAAGGAACTTCGGATGTCCTGGCGAAACCCTGGTGGAGCTTTTCACCATCTCTCTGAGGACAGGGTGGGTGCCCCAGGACTGGAGGTACGCATATAGTGCCTATCCACAAGGGGGGATCAAGGGAGGTGGTAGGGAACTACAGGCCTGTCAGCCTGACATCGGTGGTGGGCAAGGTGATGGAGGGCATTGTCAAAGAGAGGCTGGGGGACCTGGAAAGTCAGGGTGCCTGGACGATAGACAGCATGGATTCGTCCCTGGGAAATCGTGTCAGACAAACCTTGTGGAGTTCTATGACTGGGTGACGAGTGCCTTGGACCTGGGTAGACCAGTGGACGTCCTCTTTCTAGACTTCAGCAAGGCATTTGACTCTGTTCCTCACATGGGCCTGTTGGATAAGCTGGGAGAAATGGGGTGGGAACCAGATGATCAGATGGATAGGCAATTGGCTCCAGGACCGGACCCAGAGGGTCGAGAGTTGGCGGATAGTCTCATCCCCAAGGAGGGGCATTAGTGGGGTCCCACAGGGATCAGTCCTTGGGCCCCTTCTGTTCAACGCCTCACGCCTCTGACATAAGGACAGGAATCAGGAGTGAGATGAGTCTCTTTGCAGATGACTCAAAACTGGGGTGGTGGTGGATGGGGAGGAGGGGAGGTGGCCCTACAGGGGACCTGGAGGTTCTGGAAAGGTGGTCTAGAAAGTGGAAGCTGAGGTTCAATGCAGGGAAATGCAAGGTACTCCACCTGGGGCCAGAAACCCGGGCCAAGTGTACACCCTGGGGGAATGCTACAAGTCTCGATGGCTGAGAGGGACCTGGGGTGGTGGTGGATGTCAAGATGAACAACTCTGAGACTTGTAGGAGGGCAGCAGCCAAGGCCAACAGGATGCTGGGATGCATCGCTAGGGGATCACCCCAGAAGGAGGGAAGTGATACTCCATCTGTATAACTGCTTGGTGAGGCCGCACCTTAAGTACTGCATGCAGTTTTGAGGCCACACTTAAAGAGGGACATTAAACTCCTGGAGAGGGTCCAGAGGAGGCAACCAAAATAATTTGGGGCTTGGGGGACAGGACCTATGAGGAGAGGCTCAAGAGCTAAATATGTACACATTGGAAGAGAGAAGGGACCGGGGGACATGATAGAAGTCTTCAGGTACATGAAGAGGGTAAATAGGGAGGAACAGTCAGGTGTTTTGAAGGAAGGAGGAGGGGCCACTAGAGGGCATGGGTGGAAGCTGGAGGGGGGAGATTCAGGGAGAAAGGAGGAGGAGGTGCACTTCACCAAGAGGGTGGTCGAGCCATGGAATGCGCTGCCTAGGGACTGGTGGAGACAGAGACAGTGGAGGGTTCAAGAGGGGTGGGACAGGTACAGGGAAGGGTTCTGGAAGCAAAATCCAATGCAGCAAGAATATCCGGAACTGGGAAGGGAGAAGCCAGAGAAGGCGATGGGGCAGCAAGGTCAGCACCCAGGGTGGGGGCTGACCAAACGAGCAGACACGAAAGACCGTTAGGCCTATTCTGCTGCCATTTTAGTATGCTTAGTATGTTAATACTAAGACTGACCAACAGATGTCTCTGTTTCAACACAGTGCTTAAAGACTTAAGTTGTCCTGGCATGATGTCACTGTTAGCACTTTTGGCAGTTTGAACGGTAGTAGATTGATTCGCAACTCCTATAAGTTACTACTCCCATTTGCTATGTCAAATATGACAAAATCACTTTAAAGCAGCAGCTTTACGCCCAGTTTTGATCCCCGTCATTCACGTTTGTTTCCGAATCCATTGATATGGTACTGCACTTGTTTAGGTTCGCCACGCCAGTTAGAGCTAAAATTTGGTGACTGAGTTAGTCTTCATGTCCCTCAGAGATCCATAAGGTGAATAAAAGCATGAACACTGTAAAGTTCCGTGACTTTTGTAAATTTGTGTACCTGGCACTAGCTGATATTGTGTTGTACATTGCACTTTTCACTTTTGCCATTGTAAATTCTTGCAAGTTTTATAAATGTTGTCCCTTGCACCATTTGATGTTCAGTGTTGTATGTTGCACTTGTCTCTTTAGTTAGTATTGTGCACTGCATTTTTCATTTTTGTTTATTGTATTTCTTCCCACCTTGTAAACTCACTTCCACATCACATCTGGATATGAGTTCTGGCTCGAGTGCCTCTCCCAGTCAACAATTGTTAAATAAATAAGGTTGGGGAGCAGTGTCTGCTGCATGCTGGTTCATCTTATCACAAAAAAAATAATGCTAAAATTTGAGTGATTAAATACAGCTGAGAATATCAATGAAAACCTTGTGGCAGCCACATTTAATGACATTTGCCATTAATTATAAAAAGGGTCTCAGAAATTATGCAATCTGATTGGCTGTTAGGATTCCAACAGCCTTACATTAATCCCTGTTAAACTGTCATGTACAACCTGATGACCGTGGCATATAGATTCTTCCTGTCAGCATTCCATCCTCTAGCACTGCTGAATGACTGGAATGATGCTTTCTGATTCTGAACAAGCATTCTGGAAGAATGGTGGAAGAACTATTTTATTAAAAATCTCCCTCTAAATGAGGAAAACATTCAAAAGTATACTTTAACAATTTTCTTTTGAATAATTTTTATAATAACAATAAAGGCACTCCCAGGAGTTAGATTAACAGTCAGTTAATCAACCCTAGGGTCAATATGGCACCTCGACTGCACCTCGTACACATTACACCCCTAGGGGTGATTTACAGACTGTTAATCTAACTCCTTGTCATGCCTTATTGTTAATTATTTCAAGTCTAAACAATGCTAATGTAGACTAGATATAATACAAGATCAGAGAAAACTGGATTCTGAAATGGAAGAAACGTATAGGTATAAAGCCACCCAACGGCACAGCAGCAGCGAGACTCAGGTTGGGCAGCTGACTCAGGCAGGGAGGAGGAGGCTATGGCTGAGACAGCTGCCTCTCAGCAGTGCATCTCAGTCAAGAAGGGTTGGTGGTGGGTACCAGCGCCACATCAACCCCTGCAGGAAGGGCCAGGGAGTTTGCTCCACCCCAGATGCTGTGTGTATGTGTCTGCATGCGTGTGTGTAGGCCAACAGCTGATTACTGCCCATGCCAGGTGGCAGGGCTGCAGCTAAAATTTTGGGGCCCAGGACAGGTCATCTGAGACAGGCCCCTGTCCCCAAACCATCTAATGCCAGGAGATAATGACAGCTCCTTGGGTGGGCCCCCCTGAGCTTGGGGCCCTGACAACATCCCCACTTGTTCCCCCATTACTGCGGCCCTGCCAGGTGGAGGTGGGAGGGACCCAGGAGAAAACTGAGGCAAAACCCGCTACCAGTGGGATGACAGCCAGCAGCTCCTTTGAGCTCCACATCAAAATTTGACCCCCACTGGAGATAGATGTTGGTGATGGCAGAGGATGGAGCAGGATACCTGTGACCAGGGTATGCCTCCCAGCCCTGAGGACTGGGTGTACTGTAAAGGTAGAAAAAAGCTATATGGAAAAAATAGTTTTATAAAATGGCAAGAAAAGAAATCTAGAAGTTTCATTGGCCAAGAAACATCACCTGAGTATGCATAAAATTTCTATAAGCACACGGTCCGTGTCAAATCCCATTTTCTCCCTAAAGGCCTGCTTAGAGCCATTTTCATAGTGTAGTAAACCCCTTCAGGGTGTGCATCATGAGATTTTAATGCATTTCACGAAGACAAGCGGACACTCGGCCTTCAGCCTTGTGGCTTACACACACCTGGGGCGTGCATTGAAAATCCTATATTGCACACTCTGGTGTGGTTTATCACTTACATAAACTTTTCATTGTAACATGAACTATTGCTTTAAAAGTATGACACGACTATGAAATTAGTTCAACAGAACTTTTTTTATTTTTCAGTAAATAATTTTACCGTAAGGAATATTTTATAATCTCTGAATGTTTGGTACAGATGGTAAATGGATGGAAACAGAAACTGTAGGTTTTGGGGTAAATAGCTGAGGTTGTCTCAAAGAGGCCTGCATCCCTGAGAAAGACACAGCAACGCACATGAATCACAGTTTCAGGATGACCCGTTCTTCTGTCACTGTGCACAGTTCATTAAAAGGCCACAGAAATTCATTTAAAAAATACAATAGCCATTGTTTTTAAATCAATTGAGGAAGGAGCTGCCGCAGTGGTTCTGTTTATAGTCCTTGGGCTCCATTTATGACCCATAGCCCTGGCTTGATATTTGGGGAAAATACTCATTGTGGCTACCTGAAGTATTTACCCACCAGGTTGATCATTAATATAACTGGAGGTTTCCCACAAGCTTCAGCTAGTCAGTATCAGATTCACTCATTGCCAGAGCCACCGCTGATCAAATGCACTGCTGATGAAGAACTCAGCACAGCTCAGGATGTAGCACGACATAGTGGGCATTTGGTGGCAGATTTGGGAAGCTATTTTCCATCAGTCAGATCTTGCCTCCGGGAGAGCAATGACCTTCAATAAACCCTCCATCTCTGTCATGGGGCACCTCCTTCTCATGAGAAAGCCTGGCAGTGGGATTTCTCATCACAGCCTCAGACACAATATCAGCCAATTCCTAATTCACACCACAGAATACATTTTTCCTTTTTATTATTATTTCAAACAGGGACCAGGGTCTGTAAACCCAGTACTGGGTTGTAACCCAGGGAACCTGTCATCCCCCAACATTGTAGGACATGGAAGCCATGATGGACCAGACAAGAGAGCTCCAGGCTGGCACATTTTTTGCTCTGTGGTTTCCACTAGCATACATACCGTAGTGCTCTGGCACAATCTGTTTTCTATGCCATGAAACAATACCACAGCATGATAGGAACATACTGGTACTACCACATCGAGGTATGCTTGCCTGGATATATCGAAGTGTTTCATTAGCAGCGGATTGGTAGCTGTGGACAGTGCTTCCCACCATGCTCTAGCTGGCACTAGACTGGCCCTAAAAAAAAAAAAAATACTACCATGGCCTATGGCTTCTTCTTGACATGGTATTTTGGTTTCTGTGGCCTTAAAACAAAACACATTTAAAAATGATGAGTCCGAGATGAAGAGTGACGGAGAAAGCTAGCTTTTGTGCTTAATTGGTGAACTCGAGCAGCCTCTCTTGTACCACTGCATGTCCTTCACCGCCTAAGGACTGGACCTGTGGATGATGGGCCCCCACTCATTCCAGTGCTTGTAAGGCCCAGTCTCGAACACATACTGGTAGCCTCTGTAGCCTGGGTACTGGTAGCCAACCCATCTGGAATGAGAAAAGAAACAGGAAATAGAGATAAGTGTTGAGGCTAATGCAGATTGGCTGATTTCATTTCTATAGGTATCTGTTCTCCAGTTTCTCACTCCAACCCTCAACATTTTAACAAGAGGGTGAGGGTTAGTAAAGGCTGTCAGACTTAAAGAATACACGCCATAGCCCCATTAAGTAGTGCCACATGATGTTCAGGGTGTTTTGCACAATTTATTAACAATATAGTTAAGCTATTATATATTCCAGGGTCTGGTATATCATGCAATATCGTCATGCCCAGGTGGTGCAGTGAGGCACAAGGCAACACTGAGTGCCTTCAACCACTGAAGAAGTGATGATATCACATGATATATCACACTCTGGTGTGTATTACTGTGATTATAAAATGGCCCCAAAGTGTAGGAAATAGCTGATATTGGTAATCAGTTTTGAACTCTCATGATACACTGAGATATATTGTCATGGGTCAAAGAGTGCTTCCAGCCAATTAGCTTACTGGATTTCTCCTATCTGTTTTATAATAGTTTATATCAATGGTATTCTCTGCATAATAAGACCATGGGACACAGACTTCACTTTCAAAAGTGCTGGAGGAACTTTTCTGTTGCAATAATGGTGCATCTGGTTGCCCTCTTGGGGGCTAATCATCCCCAGTACTTTCATGACATTTCTCCCATAATTTATTGAGTTTCTTCCAAGTAAAACAATAGTTAGTAAATCACGGAGTAACAGACAAAACAAAATGAAATGCTTTGGTCTACAGCTAACTGAATCTAGACCAAGGAAGGGTACAGGCGCAGACACAGGGCAAACCATTCCAACCTAGGGCCAAATGGTTGAAGCAGCGAGTGGGGAAGGGGACCTCGTTATCTCTATACAGACTGAAGTTGTTGAGCCGGCCGGTGGCATTGAGGGCTGAGGCACTGGATGCCTACTTACGCTACGCGTGCCCATGTTCAGGAGGCGATCCGCGATCGGCAGGGGAGGAGAGGATTGAGCGTCCCAGGGACTGCTCTCTCTCCCGAGGAGGGGACTCCAGTGGTCAGCATGCTTCTGGCCCCTAAGCGGAGGCTGGGAGGCAGTGCACTGATGCTGTGCACTAAGGGGGGCTGAGATGGGGCAGGCACCGGGAGGAGCATGTCTTGCTGTGCGCTCCTTCCACTGGTGTCATTGCACGCCTCACTCAAGTAAGGGAGTACAAGAAAAGGAAGAAGGCATCCTAGGTTGTGGTGGCTTGATGGCTGTCCAACGGGCACCCTAGCTTCAGGGCATCACGCCAACTGGTTCTGGACTGGTGAGTGAGTTGGGGTTTCACCACCCCTCTGTGAGGGGTAAGCCACGGGGAAAGGTGAGGACCTAATAGGAGCTGGGGGCAGACCAGATGGTGGCCAGAAAACAAGGAAGCGCAGACAGACTAGCCAACTAGGACCAAGAGAAAAGAGTAAGCAAAAAAAAAAAAAGAAGTTGTTACCAACCTCATTGCTAAGCTTGTCCAGCTTCCACAATGGAAACCAGAAGGAGGAATCCAGGATGGGAGGAAGTGGTGAAATGTTGCCATACGGTAGGCCAACAACATGACCAGCTCCATGGTGCTGGGCAGCATGGGACTGCCTGGCATGCTGGTGACCTGGGATGGCAGGAGAGGATGCCAGTAGGGAAAGCTTTGAGTATCTGTAAGGACTAGATCCTTTGGGGTCAAAGAGCTGGGAATACTGCTACTTGAGTGACACCTGTGGTGGATTAGTGGCAGTGCCACTGATAATGCAAGTAACCTTAAGCTGTCTGCCACCCCAAAGTATTGCAACGGACCCAGTACCAAAGGGTAGTAGACAGGATTAAACATCAGTTGAAAAAAGCTCAGAAGTTGTGTGGATGAGGGGCAGCCAATCACTATCCACGCTCAACGGTCCCATCTCCTCTCCTTTCATTTAATCTGTGTTCCTCAAAGAATGCCAAGGTGCTGGCTGGAAGCAAAACTGAACCACAGGCTCCCAGAGGTTAGTACTACGTCATACAGTGGGTACAGTGGCATTAAACCAGCAACAGATGGGAACCATGAGGTATGAGCAAAAGAGTAAATAAGAAAAAGGTAGGTTTACGTTCATGCTGTAACCCCCACCCCATCCCACCGGAGAGACCGAACAATGTTGCACAGGTGACATCCTCAGAGTATGGATGGGGTCACATTGTCAGTTGGTACACAACTACACTGAGGGCCGAAGTTGGTCAGTTCTGGACAAGGAGTCCAAGGCAGTAAAAGAGCTAGATCTAGACTGAGGACACCTTTCAGCTTTTCCTCAAAGGAATATGGGACACTAGCCCTCAAAATGTGAAAACAGGTATTGTGCCTAGTGGGCTTTACCTGGTGGTTACCAAAAGAATAAAAAAATGTGGGGAAAAGGGGCATAATCTGGAATCTATGACTGAAATACTGTGGGCATGAGCAAGTTTACATTCATATCATTAACTTTACCTGAGGATCAAAGGCTTTTTGAAATCTAAGTGCGGCACATGAATCAGAGAAGGTCTGAGGCGTAGAATGAGGATACCTCATAATATGAAACACCTAAGAATTCTGCTTCTCATAGTATGAGCGAAAGTAGAATATGGTAGGATTGAGAGGTCCTGGATCCCTCCCTGGCCCTGAAACTTGGTTGGGGGGTCTGATCTGGTGTTGCCAGCACTAGTGCATTGCACTATCACGTAAGAGACCTGGGTTCATGTCCAGCCAAACTCCCAACCCTGGGGAATGGTCATAGCCACTAGCAACAAGAACTTCTCCATTGGCTTGTTGGGGTGCTGGACATTATGGGTGACCACACCACATCTCCCCTTCTTCACAGACACAGTGTGTCAGGTGGCCCTATGTCAGGGAACTTGGAGGGAGAGTACAAGGAAAATACCACCCCAGAGGCGCGTGGAGTGGCTCTCCATCCCATGTTCCAACAGCTCTGCAATGCTCTCAGTGGATCCCTGCTGGGGGTGGGGGTAGGAGACCTGCTGGATCCTAGAGGTAAAGCCACAGAGGTGCAATTCAGTAAGTGGAACGTTAAGCGGTCCCAGATGAGTTTGATACTGGTGTTGGGACGGGAGATTGGTGGTGGACCAAGATAGGCTGATGCTGTGGTAGATAAACAGTGAATTTAAAGAAAGAAAGGAAAGGGAGACACTCACGTTCCACCTGTGACTTGAATGCTGGCGACTCTGTCCTGGAAGCCATAGGACCACAAGCTGGGGATGTCCTCATCGCAACCTCCATCTTTCTGCCCTCAAAGTTGGCGCACTCATACAGGCAAATCTTGTGATCTTGGCTATCCTGCAAATGACAAGAAACCCACACCATCAATTTTTAATTTTTTTATCACCCTGCATTCTCCCCACTCACCCCTGTCCTCCATTTCAATAGTTAGGTCCACCTTAGAACTATCTTTTTTCACTAGGAGGATGGGCACGTGGCTGTTTAAACAGCTGACTAAAGAAGCTCTGTGACTGGCTGCCAGAGTAGGGTATGGGGTTCAGGAATTCAGAACAAGCTGTGCCATGATCTCCCACCAGGAGGCAGTATGAGGTGAAAAGCTGCTGCTTTATCTCTGAGTGGGTCTTAATTACTGCAACTTTAAAAAACACCCCACATCCAATATCTGAAATGAGAAAATCTGAACTTCTTCATTTGTTTTTGGGGAGAGGTAGCAAAGGGTCCCTCAGCAACCACTAAGCAAGCTTCATCTACCACTTTTAACCATGTACTGTCTAATTTTAAAGGGCTTTCTCTGCCTGGTAAGGTGATGCGGTGGATAGGTTCACACTATATGCCACCATGTGGTAGGCCCATCTTACAGAGTCCAACTCCCATCTTAGGACTGAGCAGGGAGAGAGGTTGGGACAATTTTGACTTCTGGGAGTGTGGTGGCCACTCAGCATTGGGCGCTTCCTCCTGCTGGCTTTGGAGATACTTGGATGTTGTGGTGGCCACATGATGACTAGTCTCATCTGGGGCAGTCACTGGATGTGCTCTCACATTGTTGCCTCCAGTCACTCTAACTAGGGAAGTCATGCTACAGATGCCCCACTGCAGACTGGAACTGAACCCCACCACACTGTGCATGCGTGTGTTGGGGAGGCAGAGAGGATGTTTGTATCATATGGCTTATACTTACCATTGGTTTGCCTAAAGGACATTATGCGATCAGTCTGGTAGCTGTTAGACCAGGCATCCCAGCGGTACTCTCCTTTCTCTAGCATAAACATCTGCCACCAAAGTTCTGCTGCTCATAAGCCAGCCCAACTGAAAAAAAAAGAACACAAGCTGCTGTTAAGTGTTGAGAGCCGGAGAATGTACTGGATTACCTTTCAAGGGGGTCTAGATCTGGGCCGGGGTGGGGAGCTAGGTTGATCACAGAAATATGCTACCTTCTCCACAGGCCTATGAACATTATTAAGCACACATGTCAGCCAGCTCTTCAGTCTGTCGCCCCACTCGCTGAGTTTATCTCTGTGAGGAGATACTGTAGTACCCGGGGTTCCCACCATGCCAGTGCAGCTTTTCCAAGTAATTCCTCAGCAGCCAAACCAAGCAGAATTGCCAGGGGTCCTGTGGCACTGGCTACCAGAGGAGGAGCTAAGAGATTCTCCAGTTTCCCCAGTAGAGATGGGCAAGCCACAGGAGGCTCCAGCCTAGCTCAAGCCTAGTGCCTAGCTCGACTCAACCTTTGTAAGCAACCGAGAGCCAAGGTCAAGCCAACCAGTTATGGTCAAAGGAAGCATTTTTGTCAGCCTGAGCAGTTAGTGTAGTGTCTGAAATGTTCCACTTCTATGTAGAGAACAGCCTGCAGTAGCCAGGGCTCGGCCATGCTTTAGCTCGTAGAGAGTCAAACCAGACCCCTGACTCAGCTCTGGCTTGGCTCTAGGTGAATCCCACCTCTAGTTTCCAGTAGAAAATCCACAAGTTAAAACAGTCCACAAAATTACCCCAAACTGGAATTTCAGGACCTTCCATTTTTAATTACTAAAAACAATTTCATTAAAATAGGATTATTTTCCCCTTAGACTGCATCTGTTTACATATCTTATCCCAGCCATGAATTTGGAATCCTATACTCATGACATCACAGACACTGGCCATGAAAATGGTTTTGATGCCTCACGTGAGAGGATTGTCACTTCAGTGTTGGAAGAGTACCCGAACAAATGAAGTCTAAGGGGCAAAGGGCTGGTTTTATGCAAACATCTTTAGTTACAAAGACGTGAAATTCATATTTTTGGGGGGATGCTTGAGATTTAAGTCCTGGTGATGCCAACTCACCATTTTGAGGAAAATGGAAAACTGCTTTAATATCAATCTATTCCTGTCCCATGTCTCTGGAAAAAGGAATTCAAATCTAGCAGCTCAAGAAAACAATCTCATCTGACAGAGTTAGGTCTTATAGGTGAAGAGATTTCGTTTACAAGTTTATCTTAGGGGTCTAAGGGGTTAACAAAGGCTGCTTGTTTTGTTTATTATAGGCCTTGGTGAGTATCAGAGGCGCCCTACCTTCCTGCATGTAGGGCGCTCCAATACAGAAACAGTGTCTCAAGCACCGTACCACTGTCCTGTAAACAGGCAGATTCATACCTCTCAACAGTCCCACATTACGAGAACGTTCCTCATTTTACTTATAAACCTCCCTGTTCCACATTACGAGGACTTGTCCCACATTCAATGTTAACATTTTAAAGCAAAAAGCTATAGTAAATGATGCCAAAAATATATTCTTGAATTAATAACAGACTTTCTGAACATAAAGGCAGACATTTTAACAGTGTTCTGAGCTTCTTAGGTAACGATCTGATTAAGTGTTCCACTTTTTGCCCATTTGTTCCTCATTTTGAGAGGCAATGTTCCACATTTGGGGAAAAAGGTTGAAAGGTATGGGCAGATTTAGAGTGACTTTTAAAAAACTCTAATTTTCAAAACATAACAGTTCTGCTTAATTTATAATCTGAAAATACATCAGCGTGGGGCAGCCTTACCACCATAAGAATGCTTTCCCTTGCTTCCTTTGGTATCAGAACAGCTCAGTTTGAGCTTTGCTTTCTCACCATCAATCACCATTTACAAATCACATTTGTAAAACTCCTCCTGTAGTGGTAATGGGAACACTCAGTTGCCCTAAACTAATGTGCAGGGACCTAGGGGTTCTGATTTAGCCACCTGCTCCCCAATAATTTTTGTTAATGACATTCCCTGCTTTCGTCATTTTATATCTGGTTGATCCTGCAGACCCCAACCCATGCTGCCCAACTATATCTCCCACTTGCGACTAAGTCTCAGATGACAAGAAAGGTGGGCTGAGCCACAAAAGGCCATCTATAGGCCTGTAAATAGTGTTACATTTTACATTTTCACACTGAAACTGTTGGTACTGGTCTCACTCACGGCCCCAGGAATGAGATCGGTACCGCAGTGTCAACACAGAAAGTGCTATTATAGCAATTTCAACATTTAACACTATTCACAGGCATTTAGATGATCCTCATAGTCAAGGCCGTCTTCCACGTCATCTGAGGCTCAGCTTCAAGTGCAAGTCGGAGAGTTATAGTCAGGCGGCGTGGTGGGCCGCAGAGTTCCTAGGATCGATGAGATGGAAAAGGGGAGGAAGGAAGGCAAGAAAGTGAAGAGTTAAGTACTACTCACGGCCCACAGTCCACACGGATAGACCCAACTCTGTCAAAGCCCGGTCACACAGGTTCCTGCAGTCAGTGCTGAACTCCATCCTTACTGACCTTGGAAATTCTCAAACTCATAGAAGTTGATCTGTAAGTTAAAGCAGTCAGCATTACAACCTGATTCATGCATTGTTACTGAACATATCACCTAGGGGAATTAAGGAACACGTACTGGGACCTGCAAATTCTAAAGGCAGATGGAAAGATCTTTCAAATGAGATACTGGGCTTACCTCTAAGTGCCAGCAGTCTGGAGATATAAATATCTAAATCATCCATAAATCAAAGGTAGGAGCAATTCCAAAGACTCATGCAGTAGAAAATGATGTCACTAAGGGAAGCTGCAATTAACAACATATAGCTTGCCCTTCCGTGATATCATTTTCTTTTCAATTAGTGCTGTTTATTCCATGATCACCGGGCGGCCTCCTTCATGCCTACCACCCCCATCCCTGTCACCTCAACTTCTCTAGGTCTTACCTGCCAGTGTGTGCCTCCAGGCTTACCCCCCGGCAGTGGCTGTGGAGCTCCCTTTCCCCACTGCAAAATGGGCGGTTCTTGGTGGTGCCTAGTTATCATGTCTGAGGCCTGTGGGTGGTAGGAGTCATCCTCCCAACTGGGTTTTACTTAAGTTTCCTCCCCAAGGAGCAGAATGCAGTGGAGCCAGTGATGGCACCACACATGCACTCATCTTGGCAGTACATTGACCTCCTGACACTCTGATCCTTGCGGCGGTTCTGACAGCCAGCTTACCCCTAGCCTCCACCAGGGTCAGGCTAATGCCAGGTTCCGCACCATCCCCGACCCCAGAGGAGAGACCAATCCCTTGGACGCTTGATCCTCAACCCACCGGCTGACCCTCCGACAACCATAGTTGGCTCCCAAACCCAGGTCATCGGCGCTGCAAGCAGTACACTACCACTACCCTGGTGGCTGGCCCGCCATGATATCACTTTCTGTTACAAGAGATGAATGCTGCACTGCCTTCATTTAAAGCAGCAGAGCATGTTACAGTCGTAATTTTTGACCTCTGCCTTTTTATTCTGTTTAAGTTTGCCTTGTTCTCCTGTCCTGTTTTAGAGTTTACATATTTATATCTCTGGGTTAGTGACACTCACAGGCAAGCCCAATCCCTTCTTTAGAACAACTACTTTTCAAGGGTTTCAGACTCGGAATGACCCAGCATTGTTCCTTCCCCGTTAATTCAGAGTTCCTCTTCTTCCTGTTAAACTTTCAGGCTTTGATATTTTACATCTCTTATATCTTCTGAGTAGATAGATGCACCATCGTCTAAAGTGACTCCTGTTGGGAAAGGCTGGGACTGGAGTAGCTGTGAGCTCCCCACAGTCAGTGTTCCTACACTACTGTCTACAGTGACTCTTGCTGGAAGAGACTGGGACTGGAGTAGCTGTGAGCTCTTCAACAGCCGGTGCTCCTACACCATTGTCTACAGTGACTCCTGTTGGAAGAGGATGGGGCTGGAGTGGCTGTGAGTTCCTCCACAGCCTGTGATTCTACATATTGTCTATGGTAACTCCTGCTGGGAGAAGCCTGAACTGAAGATGCTGTGATCTCCTCCAACTGCCCATGCTCCTATATTGTTACCTACAGCTACTCCTACTGAGGGAGGCCCGGGCTGGAGTAGCTGTGATCTCCCCACAGCCCATGCTCCCATACCATAGTGTAAAGTGACTCCTGCTGGGAGAAGCCTGGACTGCAGTAGCTGTGATCTCCCCATAGCCCATGCACCTATACTGATTACCTATAGTAACTCCTGCTGGGAGAGGCTGGGGCTGGAGTAGATGTGAGCTTCCCAAAGCCTATTCTTCTACACCATTGTCTAACGTGACTCCTGCTGGGAGAAGCCTGGACTGGAGTAATTGTGCTCTCCCCAACAGCCATGCTCCTATACTGTTACCTACAGTGATTCCTGCTGGGAGAAGTCTGGACTGGAGTAGCTGTGAGTTCCCCACAGCCCATGCTCATATACCATTAGCTCCTGCAGAGAGGCCTGGACTGGAGTAACTGAGCTCCCCAGCCAGTGCTCCTGTACCATTATCTACAACACCTTCTGCTGGGGGGAGTGGGAAAGAAGTAGCTCTGATCTCCTCCACAGCCAGTGCTCCTGCACTTTTGTCTACAGTGACTCCATTCCAGGTGGATCAGTTAGCAGACTGACTGTGGGTGGTAGATGGCTGACCTTGCTGTCATGCACACCCATCGGGTGCACTGCACCTGCACATTCACTGTTGACATGTTAGGAAGGAGAAAATGTACAGAGGGAAAAGACTTCTAGCAGCTGCAGAATTAAGCCACACCCTCGGAAGCCCTGCCACTGACTGAGGCTCCTACCTTCTCTACTGGATTCAGTTCTCCTGAGGGGCTTGGATGACCATGAGGGTCCCACCATGGGGACAAACCATGGGGGCTTGGTGGAGACAGGTAAGTCCCAGAGAAGGTGGGTGATGGGGCTGGGGCTGAGTGATGCAGGTGGGCCAGGCACAATGGAGGATAAATGGAAATTAATAAACAAAAACATAAAAACTTACCCTGTAGTTACGAAGCCCTGCAGCAGAGTGGCTTCCAATACTGCCCTGAGCACCGTGTGAGACATTTTGGCAGAGTCTACAAAAATTGACAATAAAATGCATAAATTAGACATTTATAAGATTTAATTCCTTTGATGAATAGGCGTGTGGGATGAAGTGGCAAGAGGGCATGTATGTATGTATACAACATTAATTGAAAGTCTGTCCCCTAACTAAAGAATTACTCGGAAGGATTTTGTGGTCATTTTGTCCACATTTTAGTTTTAAAATGTATTTATCCAGAACAGCTCAGCCGCAGAGCGACATGCAATATCTCATTTTAGTGGGGTCCTGCTTTTTCCCATTATTACAGCTGGGAGGACTAAAGCACTGGGAGGGTAAGTGATTTGCTCAGGGTCCACAGTGAGTAAATGGCTCTGATGGGATTTGAACCTAAGTCACCTGGTTCCCAACTATGTGTTGTAATCACTAGACCCCCACCCACCTCCCATTTGACTGATCCAGTGAATACACTGATACACATCCACACTGATAGTCATCAGGAGGTACACAGCTAATGTACAGCAGGGCGAAGCCGCTGTTGTATCTGGCCTCTGCTAACAATCCTTCTTTAGAAAATGACCACAAAGCAAATGGGCAGCGGAAAAAGGCTGTCGTGGTGTGATCCTGCATTACATGACATAAAAGCCATAATGTATCTATGTAACTTTTTGTCACTCTACATCATTCCTGAAGACCTAATGGTCAAAAATACTACGTAAATGTATATTTTCATGGCCTGGTAACATTGAGGTTTGAGGCGCTGGATGCCACACCTTGCACCGTGCGGAGACTTGGGTCTGGATATAGACTCAGGTCCCGGGGTTGGCTGGGGAGGGAGAGGATTGAGCGCCTCAAGGACTGCTCTCCTCTCCTGGGAGGGAGGGTTTCAGTTCCTGCCATTCGCCTGGCCCCTACCATCAGCTGGCGGTGAGGTAAGATGGGGCTGCACGCACTGGGGAAGGAGTGGTGGCTGCCGACCTCCACGCATGGAAGTGTGCATGGAGATGTCTGGAAGCACTGCATGCTGCACCTTGAGGGAGAAAACTGGAAAACATGGCTGTCAAGTTACCGCTGACCCCGACCACCCAGAGCCCAGCACCTGTCGAGCACCCAACCCATGCTGTCCCTGCACCAAGTTAATTCCTTGGCACCTAAGCAATATCACTAACTGCAAAATGACTGGTTTCGAGGTTGTTATTGTGATTATAAGTCTAAGTGCAATAACAACTTCCGTTTTGCCATTTTTTTGTTTCACTTAGGTTTTAGCTGTATGGCGTGAGTCGTGCATGCCACACAGTGTCAGTTGGCAGCTGGATCAATGATTTCTAAGACATTAATGACTGATGCAGTAGACAATCAGGAGCCCCATTAGGCTCATGAATAATTAATTAGACTTATCATTTCTATTGCTCATATGACCTTACTGTCAGTTTTTTCACATTTTTTTTTACTTACACTGCATGCCCCCCACCCTGTCTCCAGCACTTGTTCTCTCAGATCCCCAAGGAAAAGGCTGGCTCATCTGCATCTGCTACACCACTGCTGCCCCACCATGCAACCATTGCTTATCCCTAGGCGTGTCAGGGCAGGCAGGATATACCCTGTAAATCCTGAGTCTCATCAGGCAGCAGCATGATGGACATACAGAGGCTCAGATGTGCCAGGGTCCTTCGTTTTGAACCCTGGGACCTTTCTCCTTCCAGTTTTCACCCCATGGCCATTGGCTTGCTAAGGGCATTAGTGGGGAAACACAAGACGGCACATTATCCATGCACCCAGTCGATGACCTCCCATCCCTGCCTGCCCATCACCACATTGTCACCCATGGTTACCTAAGTGGAAGCATTGCAGTGGAAAAAGTGACCTTCCCAGAGTAGAGCACAACCTCTAAGATGCTTGCTTTCTCCCCTGACCACCCAGGCTTGTTCCCAACCCTTTGCCAGTGTCGAGTGATAGCCCTACCACTGTGCCGACAAGCCAGCCAAACTAATGTTTACTGTACTAGTGATGGTTATTTATCTGTTCTTACACATGATGCTTTTCTACATCTGAACCCTTTCAGGGTTGTGCCTGTAAATGGAGGATCACACTAGTGTGAACGTACCCAGTGAAATAAATAAACATAATTAAAAAATAAATTCTGTTTTCATTTCCTGTTTTCAAAATGCATTTAAAAAGTGCCCCTTTGTTCTGCAAACAATAATAAAATTTGAAACAAATTTTAAATCAAAGGATTTACAATTTTGATAAGGACATTGTTGGATTTCAGAATGCCCCATCCCACATCTGCGCACTCCTGCCCTCAAAGTTTGGCCACTAATGGCGAACACGCCTTGCAGCTCTTGCCTCCCTCAGCAATATGGAACAAACTCCGCTGCCACTACCACCTGCCAGATTCCAATAGCATGTTGACTGACAGAGGGACCCATGTACATGGCTGTTCCCTGAGCCTCTCTCTCTTTGGAGCTAGCATCCTGGAACCCTTGACACCCACTGCTACAGACCAGGTGGCAGCGCTGCTGTGGACTTCCTTCGCCATGCACCGTCATTCTTGAGTAGACCAGCATAAGCCAACCCAACAGCTGTTTGACATTTGCTCTTCCACCAGATACTCTATCCTTTCAAGACAGCAGCAGAACCAGTAATCAGTGGGGTCTACTACTTAGAGTACAGGCTTGGGAACCAGGAGACCAAGGTTCAAATCTCACTGGGGCCACTAACTGTGTAACCGTAAACAAGTCACTTAATTACTCATTTCTTCTTTCCACTCATCTGTAAAACAGGATAAAGGCAAGAATCTACCTACAGAAAATGAGGTGCTGTCCACGTAAATAAATTGTAAAAAAAAAAAACAGATGCTCCCTCCTACTCAGTTGGACAAAAGGCAGGAACCTGCTTCAATGCAACTTTAAATCATGACCTTACTGTTGAAATTCATCAGACCCACATAATTTAAGGGCTCTTGAGTCAACATAGGCACACTAACATCCCAGACACCAGTGGCAGATCCAGCATTACTACGATCCGGTAGCAGCTGGTCCCTCTTTTGACATATAAATGACATATAAACAATCCAACTTAATATAGTTCCAACACAACAACAATTAACCTTATCATGGCCTTATTACCTGAGTTATCATGTTCAGTACAGGATAACAGAAACAGACACGTGCTGCCAGCTTGCTGACCACCGAACAATCTTTAACTCTGTCCCTTATCATTAATGCCACAGGATCCTTTTTAAAATCCTGTATCCCTTACTGCTGGACACCCTGCCATGGCACCCCACACTAAACACGTTTTGTCCTCAAGAGACGTGAGTGGGACTGTGGTAAACCCTCCCCGCAAAATCTCACCTACAGCTGGTGGTATCTGGAACCAAACAGGAGATAGTCAAAGTGAGAAAGTGATGCTGTGACGCTAACTGGAGCAATTTATACCCCTTGAACCTATTACCTCTTTTTGTTTGGTCTCTTCTGTAAACCAAAACTGAAGTGAACAGCAGGACAAAGGGAAGGTTTTCAAACTGCTGGGTTTGTACTCAGGCAGCAGGCGCTGATGTCACTCAAAGCTTTGTCTCTGGTCAGTGGTCAGCAAAAAGCACAATCAGACTCTCTGATCTCAGCTTTTGTGCTGCTGGACCAAAACTGCTGACACGGCAGGCTCTGCATCCTGCAGGACATGGTTGGCTCATACGAGAGCTTTTGGGAAGGTTAATTATCGTCATTGCTTGGGAGGGGGCGTAGGAATGTCTCAAGCTGTCCAAGACCAAAGCTTCCATTTCACCTTCAATGCAAGGGTCCCAAAAATTGTTCTAAAATAAGTTTGTTTGAGGGGTTAAGGTCATGCTGTGCACACTTGGACATGATTCCTTTCAATTTGAGCCCTGAGTGGACATAGCCACTGTATATACCACACTCATGTTCTGTTTGTTCTCATGTGGTAGATACAGTTATGTTTACGGTCTGATGGTTGTAATACTCTCTTGTAACAAACTCTTGTTATGAAGTATTTACTTTTTATATTATTCTGTTTACCACCCCAACACTAAGACCACGGCTAGCTATACTCTTTCTTTGGTGGGGAGCAGGTGGTGACTGATGCCAGTGTCACTAGTGGCACATGAAGGATAACATTTTGGGGGCCAAGATGAAAAAATACCCTTTATTGCCACCTCTCCCCAGAGTATGTTTCCTATACATTTTTAAAAGTTTGCCAAAATTCAGGAGGGCACCCTGAATCCCCCTGTGCTCCTAGCATGGTTCAGTGGAAGGGTTTTTGTGAATGCCAGACAGCCATGCTTTCCTTCCTGAGAGTCGAATGTCTCACCCCAGGATGCCCTTTGCTCCTGCTGGCTACAGCATAGGATTCTGGGGCTCAACCTTTAACCCCAGTCTCCCAGGCAGCAGCATGACACACTACTGTTGCACCTCTGAGACGGCCCAAGTATTTGCTGTCTGAGCAGGGCTTTTCCTTTTTATCCCTTTACTCTACGTGGTACAGAGTGACCCACTGCAGGTTTTGTAATGTATTTATTGATATTACAAGTTAGTATCACAACAACTCAAAAATTTAATTTCCCATGAGGACATAAGTAAACTGCATATTTTTTTGTTAACTTTATTTCTGCTCTGGTCCCACGAAACTCTCTCTGGCAGACCCCACTCACCGCAACCACTCTACCACCTGCCTAATCCTTGCACCATCGGGAAATTCAGGGACAGCCACTCCCCACCCTACTCCAATCCGCAACTGCCCAAACCGGACCCAAGGTAAAGGCAGAGGATCAGGGAGGACAGCGATGCAAGTTTGACATTGGATGTATGGTGGCGGACACTGGAGGTTGCCATCACCCATCCATGTGGCAAGGATTTTTGCTGCTGCTTGATGTTGCCTGAGAGTGCAGACATGCAATGACACCCTGCATGCCACGGGCGTGTTCTGCACCTGTGTGTGGGCATCCGCTGCCACTTCAGCCCCTGAAGAGCCCACTGTAAGTGTGCCACCCCAGTCACCACCAGGAGCTGCTAGCAGTGCGCAAGCACAACCACCTCACCCCATGAAAGGAAAGCAGTCCTCCAGATGCTCACCCTTTCCTGCCCCTGCCAACCCTCGATGGCCTGAGCTCGCTCCCAAACCCGGATCACCAGCGTGGCGCGAGGTGTGACATCCAGCGCTTAACCTCAGTGCCACCGGCCGGCTGAAGTAAACTGCATATTATAAGTTAATAGGGTCTCTGAAGGATTCCTTTATGGTACAAGAGACTCCAAGATCTGCAACAGAGTAGATGATCCAGATGGGGTGGGCAGAATGAGAAGAGATCTGGATAAACTAGCAAAATGGTCAGAAGAGTGGCAACTGGGATTTAATGCAAAGAAGTGCAAGATCATGCACATAGGGAAGCGAAACCCTGAAGCCACCTACAGGCTGGGAGGAGTTGCTGGCAGTCACAAAGGAAGAAAGAGACTTGGGCATCATCATCACCGATGACCTGAAATCATCCAAGCAGACCTCTAAAGAAGTAGGTAAGGCTAGGGGATGTTAGGGTGTATTAGTAGGGGTATCACAAGTCGTAAGAGGAGGAATAATCCCTCTTTACAAGACACTGGTTAGGCTCCATCTGGAGTACTCGTGCAGTACTGGAGGCCACACCTTCACAAGGACATTAACCAAATTGAGGCAGTCCAGAGAAGGCAATCAAATGGTACAGGGACTGCATCAGAAGACATATGAGGACAGATTAACGGAGCTCAATATGTATACCCTTGAGCAAAGGAGGAAGAGAGGTGATATGATCAAAACATTCAAACACCTTAAGGGCATTAACAAGGTGAAAGAGTCTAACATGTTTAAATATAAGAAAAATAGCAGAACAAGAGGACACAGCATGAGATTAGAGGAGGCCATTAAGGGGAATGTGAGGAAATTCTTTTCACAGAAAGAGTGGTGGATGCATGGAATGGCCTACCTCAGGAAGTGGTGGCTATGAATACAGTGCAGGGCTTCAAACAGGCATGGGATAGGCATATGGAGCAATACAGATGAGTATGAATAGATAGGCCACTGACAGAGCAAATGGCACATTTATAAGGTAGAAAAAGAAATGGGCAGACTGGATGGGCCTTATGGTCCTTATCTGCTGTCAACCTCTATGTTTCTATGAAGCGTGAGGTTTAGGCAAGAGGACCACAAAGCGAAGCCGAGTGGTTCTGTTCTGCCCAAACCTTGGGAGAGTAGTCCCTTATACCATGAGAGACACCTCTCAGAGGCCCTATTAACTTATTATAAATCACCTGAGTTTAGTTTGAGTGATTTATAGTAAGTTTTTTATTTTTTATTTCATTGTGTAGTCCTCACCCTTGCGCTGAAGTGGAGTACTCCTCCCAGCGCTTCCACAGGAGAGCACACTGTACATGGATAAGAAGTATGGTAGCTCTGAATGCTGATTGGCTGAAATCATGTTAGCAATTTATAATCTTGCACATAAATTAAAACATTTAGCTGAAAAATTACTACCTGTAGTAAGTACCCTCAGGGATAGAGGGAGTAATATATTTTTTAATTCACGTGGGTAGAGACACCAGAATGATGTTGCCAAGGTCACCTGGACCAAGCAGAAGGGGAGAAGCAAAGAAATCGGGACTCATGTTAGAGTTAACGGGAACTGCAGGGGACCAAAACCAGGAGTGGAGGGAGGACCAGGCAGTAATACTTGGGAGGCCATGGTGACAAATGCCCGCAGCCTGGGAAATAAAATCCCAGACATAGAGGCTGTGACAGTTGAGGCAGACCTGGACAGAGTAGCAATAACTGAAACCTGGTAAACTGCCAGTCATGGGTGGGAAGTAAATATACTCTGTTTAGGTGGGATAGGGGAGGCAAAAGGGGAGGAATTGCCCCTGTATATCAAGGAGGGTATAAAGGCAACACAGATACAGGGTAGGAAGGGGAGGCCGAGACACTGGGGTCACCCTTGAACCAGGAAATGGCACAGCAATATGCACAGGGTGATATACAAGCCTCCAGGTTAGGGGAAGAAGTGGACAGGGACCTTTTTTTTCTGACTTTCTTTTCAAGCCTCCCAATCGGAACTCTCTTGGGCCCACTGCTCTCACCGACTCGCTCTACCACCAGCTGTGTTCCCCACCATCTTCAGGATTCCTACAGTTCCCAGGTCGGGGAAGGCAACCCAGGGAGACCGCAGAGGGGGCAGTGGCGGGAACCAGGGTTGACATGTGGCTGTGGCACTGGCAGGGCTGTCACACATCCGATCTGAGGGCATTTCTCTTCTTCTCCTCCTGTGGTGCCCGGAGCCCCCATGTGTGGTACATGTCTGACGCTGCACATGGCAACCCTGCCTGGGCAGCCATGCTCCCTTACATGCAGCTCTGGCACCCAGTGGCACCCCAGTCTCCACCAGGGCTGCCAGAGCACCGAGCAATCCGTACCCTCCCCAGGAGAGGAAAACAGCCCTGCAAGCCGATCCATCTCCTCCCTGCCGACCCACGAGCCTCGATCTCTAACTCGGGTCACCGATGTGGCGCGAGATGTGCATCCAGCACTCAACCTCAGTGCCACGGGCCGGCCCGTGGACAGGGACCTGAGGAGAAAATACACAAAGTGGCAAATGAAAGGTGAGATTCTGCTGATGGGTGATTTCAATATGCCAGATGTGGATTGGACCACCCAGGCAGCTGCTTCAGCCAGAAGCAGAGGCATCCTGGATTTCCTACAAGGAGTAGGACTCAGGCAGCTGGTGCTTCATCCCACCAGAAACTGGGTGATTCTTGATCTAGCAATGACCAACAGGGAAAGAATCGCTGATGTCTGGGTGGAGGAGGAGCAACTAGGATCCAATGATCACCACATAGTGCAGTTCAGCATGCAGACAGGGAATCAGTCAAGTCACACTAGAGAAGGTTTCCGATTTCAAAAGGCAGACTTAGCAGAAATGGGGAGAGTTACCAAAAGTACCCTAGAGAATAGGGTGACAGGAGGGGTGGGTGGAAGAGCAGTGGGAGAACCTAAAAGGAGCATAGCAGAAGTTACAAATAAATGCATCAGATTGGTATCAAAAGGCAAGAGAAGGAAAAGGCCACTATGGTTCTCAAAAGAGGTAGCAGAAAAGTAAGGGCTAAAGGAAGAGTTCCGGAAATGTAAGGAGACCCAAAGGGAGGAGGACAGAGAGGTGTACCGGAGTGTCTAAAGGAAGCAGGGAGGGTGGTGAGGAGGCAAAGGCACAGACTGAGGACATTTTAGTGCAGACAGTAAAGAAAGGGACAAGACATTCTACAGGTACATCAGTGAAAGGAGGAAAACCGGGGGATTATAAGACTTAAGGGAGAAGGGGTGTAAGGAGGGAGACATGGATAAGGCAGAAATACTGAATAAATACTTCTGTTCAGTATTCACAGAGGAGGGGAGGGACAGGGACCACAGCCAAGCATCAGATGCCAAGGGGGAAAGAGGTAGACAACAGTCCATTCACGGGCAGAGAGTCCTGCAGGAACTCACTAAATTAAAGGTGGACAAAGCAATGGGACAAGACGGCATACACCCAAGGATACTATGGGAGCTACGAAGAGAGTTAGCAGAAGCTCTGGCAGCATTGTTTACCGAGTCACTTAACACAGGAGTGGTTCCAGAGGATTGGAGGAGTATGTTGTCCCTCTACAAAAATCAGGCAATAGGGAGGAGGAGGGCAACTATCGCTGGTCAGCCTCACCTCAGTAGTGAGGAAGATCATGGAGGCACTACTAAGGAAAGGATAGTGGGACATCTAGAAGCCATAGATTTGCCCAGGACCCTAGGCAACATGGGTTCACAGCGGGTAGGTTGTGTCAGACATATCTCATAGACTTCTTCGAGTGGGTGATGAAGGAAGTAATCGGGGTGCAGTGGACGAGCCTCACCTCGATTTCAGCAAAGCATTGACACCGTCCCACATAGAAGACTGGTTAACAAGATGGTCAGTCTAGGCATGGGAGACAAGATGGTAAACTGGGTTAGGAACTGGCTAATGGACAGGAGACAGAGGGTGGTGGTAAATGAAGTACAATCTGGGGAGAGGAGGGTGACCAGTGGAGTACTTCAGGGATCAGTCCTTGGACCAGTTCTGTTCAATGTCTTCATCAGTGACATTGCAGAAGGGCTGGAAGGAAAGGTCTTTCTGTTCATGGATGACACAAAGATCTGTTAAGAGGGTGGATACTCCTGAAGGGGTGGAGAAAATGAAGAGGGACCTGGGGAAGCTTGAGAAATGGTCTGCAGAGTGGCAACTGAGGTTTAATTCAAAAAAGTGCAAAATTATGCACCTGGGACACAGTAACCCTGGGAGAGCTACAGGATTGGGGAGTTGCTGACAGTTACTAAAGAGGAAAGAGACCTGGGGGTTACTATTTCAGATGACCTGAAAATGTCAAAGCAGGGAACAAAGGCAGCAGGGAGGGCCAGTGGCATGCTGGGGTGTATAACAAGGGTATCACCAGCAGAAGGCATGAGTTAGTGATGCTGTTATATAAAACCCTGGTCAGACCTCACATGGAGTACTGTGTGCAATTCTGGAGGCCGCACCTTTTGAGGCGGTCCAGAAGGGCAACTAAGATGGTACAGGGCTTGCACCACAAGACTTATGAGGAGAGATTAAGGGACCTCAACGCAGTACTCGCTGGAGGAGAGGAGGAGAGGGGACATGATAGAAAACATTCAAGTACCTCAGGGACATAAACAGGGTGCTGGAGGGTGGGGGAATCTTCCAATACAGGAGGAGTACAAGAACTAGGGGTCATGACATGAAATGGAAGGTGGCAGGTTAAGAGGGAATGAGGACGTTTTCTTCATGGAGAGGGTGGTGGATGCATGGAATGGTCTGCCACAGGAGGTGGTGCTGAGCGAGCACTATGGTTGAATTTAAACATGCATGGGACAGGCATGGGGAACCATAGAAATTAAGCAGGAGGAGGATCAAAAGCTGTAATCAAGTACAGGACTTACGGGCAGACTGGATGGGCCTAGCGGTCCTTATCTGCTGACAATTTCTATGTTTCTATGTTAGTTGAATTAGTGTGGTACCATATATCACATTCCTGGCATTAGATGAGAAAGTTACTCACCCTGTAACTATGTTTCTGTTCACGGATGCAATGTATATCACTGCTCTCTGTTTCCTGACCCCAAGCCAGTTATTAATCTATCTTCTGCAGGCATTGTGTTTACTGCACTGGTGTATTTTGGCCAGAAGCTTATCAACCCCAACAGTGTCAAAGACCTTGCAGCACTGCAAATAAACCGACTATGGCACTGCCCTATCCCTCTCCTTGGCCACCCTCTCAAAGAAGGTGATTGATCTAATTGGTTCGACACAAACTGTCCTCAAAATCCATGCAGAGAGTGGGTGAGAACTTGGCCAAAATCAAGTGATTCATTATTTGGTCCTTGATAATGGCTTTCCAGAACTGTGTCCAGCACTGGTGTCAGACCTACTGTTGGTCAGGTTTGACTCTGTCCCCTTCTGAAGATGAGGACCCCATTGACCACTTTCCAGTCCTCCAGCAACACATGAATGCACATGTGCATTAGCAAGGAGAACAGAATGAGCTGTCAATTGGTTAACACTGTCTTACTTGGGACCAATCAGCCTGTTAACAAGTGCAAACAGGCACCCATTATTAGCTCTGCTGCCCATTTGCACTGAGCCCATACCAATGAAGGGTGTTCCTATTCCCCAGGCAGCATTCATCAAATATGTGACCACTTAGCAATAATGACTTTCCAACTGTAACTGCAGTTAGTTCAGAGACTCTCACCTGTCAGCTGTTCCTGATTTCCAGAAGTGTGGCTAATTTACAGGTGTGTCCCCAATTTCAAAGGTCATGCTGAATCCAGCTCTGTTTGACACCCTGCCATGGCACCCCAGGAGTGATTTTGCATCAAAAAATGTTTCAGTTTGTTAGCCCAGTAGAATAGTGGTACAGCTACCGCCTTTCTGTGTCAGCAACCCTGGTTCTGGAACAGACCTTGGTTGCTCTGGGACTGGCTGAGGAAGGATTGGGCAGCCTTTGGACAGCTCTCCTCCCTCAGGGATGGGGTAGGCAAACCTCAATGGTGGCTGCCACCTGGAGGAATCTGGGTGGCAGCACAGCGGTACAGCAGATGCAGGAGGAGTCCCTATGCCTTGACACTAGGGCGTCTCTGCGAAGATGGAGCCTGCACATCGCATAATGCACTTCCATATGCCCCTGGGACGAAATGAAGAAATCTTGGGTTTGGGAACAGATCAGAGAGTTGGAGGCCAACCCGAGTAGAAGGATCGAGCATCCGAGATACTGCTCTCCTTCTCTGGGGGAGGAGGCTGAGTGTCCAGTGCATGACTGACCGCTGGCAGAGGCCAGGGGAGAAGTAGTGCCTGGCACCTGCACTGTGTTGAGAGGTGGGACAGATGTCAGCGTATGCACCCTTGATGTCATTGCATGTACCACCTCCCAGAGTGAAAAACTGGTGGAAAATCAGGGACGTGCAAGATATCGCCGCTTCATGCCGCAGATCATGCATTACTGTCCATGGCACCACCATGGACATATATCGCATCCGACAGGAAGGTGAGACCCCTCTTGGAGGCCCCATCCTGGGGGTAAGCCAGCAAATCACCCGGGACCAGAAGCGTCCCAGGGCCATAGCAGCATCCAGCGGTGGTGGGGCCCCTCCTGCAGCCTCACTCTTGGGAGTAAGCCAGGAGCGATCCCGGTTGGGTAAATCTGCAGAGGGTGGGTGACAGGGTTGGATGTGGGGCTAGGCTGATGGAGGCCAGTGCTAGGGGTTGGAAAAGTACAAAAAGAAAAGAAACAGCAAGTGAAAGCAGGGAGCTAGCAGAAGGTGTAGAACCATGAGACTGTCAGAGTAATCTGTTCCTAGATTTCACAAGAAAATGTAATTGCACAATCAGACATACAAGAGACAGAAAAGGAGAGGATAGAACAGATCCTTGCTTTTAACTCTTTCTACATAACAAATGAGACAGGGTCTGATTCAACCCTGTCACACTGTGGAAGAAGACACATTGGAATAGCTAAGTCCCAGATAAGACGGCAGACAGGGCTGGGAGGACAGGTCCAGACAGAGGCCAGATGGCTGAACAGAAGGACATATTCAGGATTAAATATATATATATATATATATATATATATATATATATATATATATATTCAGTCCCATCTAAAATGAGTGCTTCTGTCACTAAAGTGTGGAAATTTAGTAGCACAAAATAATGACAAATATTAAAGTCACAGGGCTGCCCTGATGGCTCAGTGTTCTGACAAGCAGATGACCTGACTTTAGAATCAAACTGAGAATGATGCATTGGAGGCAGGCCAAACTGCAGCAGCTGCTGCTCAGTTATGCGCTGCAGTCAGGAAAGGATGGCATTGGCTGCGGTGTTGCAGCAACCCTCAGTAGACCAAAGAATGTGTTCCTCTACGGGACGTCACTGCATGCAGCTAAGTGCGGTCAAGGGCTAAACCTATGCTGGAGTGGAGGAGGGAGGAACCATTATCAAGGAGAACAGCTGGGAGGAAAACCCATGACTGTCTATATAATGGTCTGGACTTCCAAGGCCTCCCTGGGTCATAGTGCCCACTTGACACTGGATCCTATCCACAAGGTGGACTGCATTAGGAGTGGGTGGGCCTGCTCTGGACCCCTACCAAGAAGGAGAAACTACTGCGGAAGATGTAGGTGTGGGGAGGGACCTGGGAGGAAGGGGTTTATGAGCCAGAGCAGGGCATATCCTTGATGGGCATGGCTGGGACAAAAAGCTCCACGAAAAAAATAAAGTCACATTCTAAGGCTGGCCCCTGCACAGTTGCAGGGCTGCACTTTGTGAAGCATGTGACCCAGGTTCAGGAACAATCCTGGGGCCCATTGGAGGGCTGGTGGGAGAAGGAACAAGTGTCTTAGATGCTGCCTTCCTCCTTCAGGGAGGGACAGAGGGAACAAAGGAAGAAGGTGTCAGAGGGACAGAGGAAGGGAGGGAGGGAGGGAGTTGTCAGGAGGGAGGAAGAAGGAAAGGAGGGAGGCGTCAGAGGGAGGGAGGAAGGGAGGGATTCATCGGAGGAAGGAAGGGAGGGAGGGAGGACAGAGGAGGCATTGGAGGGAGGGAGGGTGGTGTTGCTGCTTCACTGCCACCTGGGCGATCACATGTGGTAGTGCTATGACTGTGGCCAGCCTAGGGAGGAGGACACAAGGTGGGTGCTCTGCTGCAAGCTTGCATGACATGCCGGTGTTTAGCGAACCATATGCATCCACAGGCAGAAACATAGAAAATGACGGCAGAAAAAACCTTCATCCATCTGTTCTGCCTATAAACCCTAACCTACCCAAGTCCCCAAGACTTAGTGTCCATATAGAGGTTTTGCTCACACAACCCCCTCCTATGTTTCCTGTCTTTCTGCTACTCCCCACATCATATTAAGCCTTTAACCTGTCCAAGCTATGTTTGAAGCCATTGATGGTTTGGCACCACCACCTCAGCCAGAAATGAGAAGAAAAGCCCGATGCGATATTGAATGTTGCCTAGCACACTGCAGCACCATCGGATCAATTGCCACCATCCGCAATGACATGAGCCTGTACCACGGGAATGTTGCTGACCTGTAAAGGCCTCACTACGGTGGGGGCCAGTGGGGATCAGAGACAGAGGTAGGCAGTGGAGAAGGACAGATGCAGCTGGAGGTAACCATTTCATTTTTTGTTTACTAGGATGACACACTGTGCCAGAGGCCCATTTACAAGTGGGGCCCGAGCCATAGTACAAAGCAGCCACAGTTGGTTAACACAATTTACTACTGCAAATATATGCAATAGATTAAATTACATCCTGCAATATGCAGAAGTACTTTAAGATAAGAGCACTCGATGATGCAGGCTAAAAGATTTACAATATAAATTGGTAAGCAAAAACTGGCAGAGGAGAGCAGGAGCAGTGAAAGGAAATAAACCAAGTTTAATAAAGTTGACAGTCTAATTCTCCTTCAGAACTTGTGCATCATGCTAAATCAGTGTTTCTTAAACTAGGCCACTGTAGAAGCATGGGAAATAACAGCTGTCCAGACAGTTGGTTAAGATGCATAAAAGCATAAAATAAATCGTTTGTCAATTTATTTCAAAAAAAAAAATCAAACTAAAGTTCACAGAAAGGAAAAAATTGGTGTTAACTCCACACCAAAAATAAACAGGAAATACTTCTTTCTATAGACTCCTGAAAATGTATTTTCCTTTCTTTTTCTTTGTGAATAAGCACTTGTGTGAAAACCACGCACAGCCTCCTTACACTGTGGTCAGTCGACTACTGACCCAATCTATCTGAAGCTATCCCCTACTGGAGAGTTCTTATAATGATTTTCTATGACCTCAGAGTCATGTGACTAAATAATTACTAGACTAAGGGTTAGTTCTGTAGTCATTAATTTTCACACTGGTTGAGGGTTTGGCAAGATGTCATTTTCTAAAAGGGTGTATCATATCCTTTCATATATATATATATATATATATATATATATATTAAAGGCACTTTAATACTTTTAAACCTTAATTGATAGGAGGGCATGACTTTAACTTGGGCCCTCCTTTGTTTTTGTGACATCACACTTCAATCCCTAGAAAGGCATCCATTTGTGGGCTGCCGCTATAGCAAAACTCTCCGGTAACATAAAGGCATTCAGTTAAAATTCAACATTTTCATATTTGTTGGTACAAAAGGAAAAATAGATTAAAGAAGAGGAAAAAAAATCTACAACTTTGGCATGGAAAAACAGATGAGGCACGATCCTATCTGTTTCCATGGAAGATCCCTAATTTTATTTGCCTTGTTTCATAAACAGTGATAACAATTACTTTATACAAATAACTCTTAACAACTAAAAAACAAAGTTTTTCTGCATTTATTCTTCTATTTTTAACCTGCAAAATGCCTTCTCTCTACTATTTGACCATATTACTGGTCTCTGTTCATTTACCCGACGGCTGAAATTGCAGCCGACGGCTTTCTCAGTACCAAACCTTCAAGTTATTTAGAGGGCTCCAGCCAGATGTGAAAACAGCTCCTTTTTGATATTGTTTGGACACTACATGGCTTTATACCATCTGCTTGTAGTGTCCTGCACCTGTTTTCTTTATTTCAGCTCCTAGCAAGGTTTCTGTGGAGCCGATAGCTTTTCAGCACTCCAGGACTTCAAGGAGTGGTTCCCCTGGCAACAGTACACAGTTGCCTCCTTATTCAACCGTTGAGCAGGCGCTCCGTTTCTTTCACGAATCACAACAAGTGGTTGCAATTCTAGGACTCAACAGGCCTGCTCTTCGGACCGTTTTGCTGCACGAACGTACACAGGTCCTTCGCAGGTGTGCATCGTGCGCACATTTCGCCACCGCATCCACCAGCTTCAACAGTTTTAGCGCTAAGCGCTTTCTTCAATAATACCACTTTCGGACTACAGGACTGTATCGGCACCAGTAAATATTTCTAAACAGAAAGTTAGCGTATTCTTGACAATACTGGGCTTCCTGAATATATTTAGTGAGGGCAAAATTTAAAACATCCCTCCATTAATTCAGATGCAAGATAATAATAATAAAGGGTGTTGAAAAGGGACAGTAAAGGAAAAGATTGCCAGGTTGGCCACCCTGACAAGAAAAGTTTTCGATAGATATGAATTTAGAAAACAGAATAAAGTGAAAAAAAAAAAAAAGGGGGTTGCATTTTAATTGGTGAGTGTACTGTATTACTTATACAGTTTAACTTTTCTTTCTTCATAACAGGTCTCCCTGTTACAGCCACCCTGGCCACATGTGGCCACCAACGTACTTTGCTGCAGCCACAGAACTCTTAATAGCTCCAAGTAGAAAGCTAATGGACATCTTACCTTTAAAAAACATAGGAGATACATTTCAAGTAATAATACACCAGAGACTCGATTCAGGGTACATCAGGAGGTTAGAGGTGAACAAAATAAGGAGGAGGCCACAAGTAAGTTCTGGTGATCACACTTTGAGGGTCATTGAGTTCACCAGGATTTAGGGCTTAGGAGCCTCTGTGCTAAGTATAGCACAAGTATAGGAGAGCAGTATAAGCGCAGTGGTCTAAGGCTCTGAGCTGCAAATCTGGTGACATCCAGCAGACCAGACCTGGGTTTGAATCCCACAGCTTCCACTTGCGTACTGTGTGACCTTGAGCAAGTCACTTAACCTCCTTGTGCTCCCAGGTCGCTCCTGTAAAAGCTATCAGCTTAGTGTGCTATACCTGGTTAAACAACTAAATAAGTAAGTAATAATACCCAACAGGGTTGGCAGTATTGGCCATACCGGACTGCCCAGGAGTGTAATGAGGCCTGATGCGCAGGCGGAGGGCCTTATTAATTTATTTTTTTATTTATTTATTAGTTTACTGGTAAGTGCACTGATCTCAGGGACTGTTTTCAGGCACGAGCCGGGCTATGAAGATGGTGCATATGATGTGGAACAGGTATAAATAGGAGTTCCAAGTACGATACTGAGTGCTAGAACACATTCAAGTATTAATATACAATTGTGTATAAGGATAAGCATAATATTATTTTAGTACAGGTAAGTAAAAGTGCATCAATACAATGTGACACAAAGGCATAGTATAATACATTAAGTAAGGTCCAAGACATAAGGACAGTGACAGGTATCCATAGGCATGTCATTCATCCAGAGGAACTGGAACAGTTTACAATTGCCATTAGATGTACTTTATAGTGGGACTTGAATAGGAGTGTGAGTCTAGGGTCCATAGAGGTGCAGGTAGGTTGTTCCACAGGTGTGGGTCGGTAGAGGAGAAGCTTTTGGCCCATGCAAGTAGAGACTTGTGAGCACTCTAACAGAGGCTACAGGAGTTTCAGAGCTCACGATGGTATGTTTTTAGGTCTGAGCAGGGGAGGGGGGATGCATCTTTTCCTAATGGCTTTATCAACAGTGTGGCCTAGGGAGGTAGTCACGGCGGGGTCTGTGGGGGAGCCATCCTAGTGTCTGGTAAAGAGAGCAGTGATGGGTGGAGTAGGGTGCCCAAGGGTAAATCTACAAATATTATTATATGTTGTGTTTAGTTTGAATAGTCCTGAGGAGGAAGTTTGCAAGTAGATGGGAGCAGTAGTCCATTAGGGGAGTAGGTGATCCTTGGCAATGCAAGTCTGGCTTCAGGGGTAAGGTAGTTTACTAGCTGGTATAACTCCTAGCTTCTGGTTTATGCACCAGACAGTGGACCCAATGTGGTCAGCAAAGGTCAATGCAGGGTCGAGGGGTGATACCAAGGTATTTGAAGGAGGGTACTTTCTCCAGGGTGTCACAGGAGACAGGATATCGAGAGGGCGGTGATGTTGGCTAGTCTGGTTTGCCTAGGTTTAGACCCAAAGAGCATGGTCTTGGTCTTTTTGGCATTTACCAGTAGCCTGTTGGTTAGGAACCAGTTATGGGTGGCACCATAGTTAGTAAGTGTGGAGGAGAGTTTGCTGCAGTCATATCACTGTGGAATAGTATGAGGTCAACCATGTACAGGAGGGAGTTGCATGAGAGGCTATTCTAGGGAGGGAGTTCACAAAAGGGAGAACAGGATGGGTCCAAGGACAGATCCTTGGGGAACTCTGGAACAACCACCTTGGCAGTGGAGGTTGCTCCCCAGTGCAGATCTTTGGATGCGCTCAGAGAGGTAGTCATGGAACCAGGCAGTGGATCTAGGGAATAGCAAATGCCTCTCAGTTTACTTAGAAGGTTGCTGTGGTCCACTAGGTCAGAGGCCTCTGTAAGGTCCACAAAGATATAGCCCTAGAAAGTCTGGTATAGCCCATGCACCTTACCCTGGAGGGTATTGTTGTGTAGAAAATGGGCTACATGTGACACTGTAAAGAGGATTTAAAAATAAAATAAAAAGTAAAAAAAATCAATTTTAAGTAATTTGTATCAAAGTAGTCCCTCTATTGGCATACTTGCCAGTAGAGGGCACTGCAGTGTTTGACAATTCATTTACAGACTGTTTTCAAGTTTGCACTGTACATACATTGTGTACAATAGATTGCACCTTGCCTATCACCCTCAACCTCCATCCCCAAGCAAAATAAAATCGTGCTGAATCTGTGGGTGTATGGAAACGAGCAGAAACACCATGAGAGAACTGGAGATGGTAATGTTAAACTCACCACCACTCCTCTGTCCACTATCCCAACTGAAAGCAACCAGACCTTAAAATACGATGTGGGTGTAACCGTGCCTCCTTAGAAACATAGAAGTTGATGGCAGATAAGGACCAGAAGGCCCATCCAGTCTGCCATTTCTTTTCTTACCTTTTATGAATATGCCATTGACCTTTGCTCTGTCAATGGCCTATCTATTCATACTCATCTGTATTGCTCCCTATGCCTATCCCATGCCTGTTTGAAGCCCTACACTGTATTCATATACACCACTTCCTGAGGTAGGCCATTCCATGCATCCACCCCTTTTCTGTGAAAAAGAACTTCCTCACAGTACCCCTTAATTGGCCTCCCTCTAATCTCATGCTGTGTCCTCTTGTCCTGCTATTTTTCTTATACTGAAACAGTGTTAGACTCTTTCACCTTGTAAATTACCTTAAGGTCTTTGAATGTTTGATCATATCACCCTCTCCCTCCTTTGCTCTAGGGTATACAGGGGCAAGGGGTAAATGGAGAAAAGACAAAGGCAGTAAGGACAGGGATGGAGCAAAAAGAAATAAAGCCATGAAAAAGTGGAGGTAATAAGTACCAATGCCAATAGTCTAGGTAAAATGCTCCCGAAATGGTGGCCTTGATGGAAGAGGGATGCCTGGATATCGTGGCAGTCACAGAAACATGGTACACAGAGAACCATGACTCAGATGTCAACATACCAGGGACACAATCTACAGGAGAGATAGGGAGAGAAGAAGAGGAGAAGGAGTAGCTCTCTATGTAAGGGAAGGGATCAAAGCAACAGAATTAAAGGGTAAACAGGGAGAGAGGAGGCACTGTGGGTCACCCTGGAGACTGGAAATGGCTCTACAATCTGCACAGGGTTGTATACAGACCTGCATCTCAGGGAGGAAGTGGACAAGAAAATGATAGAAGGCATCCTTGGTATGGCAGATAAAGGAGATATTATTGATGGGGACCTGAATATGCCAGATGTTAACTGGAGCATCTTTGCTGCAGCCACATCCAAGAGCAGGGCCATTCTCCATGCCCTACAGGGGCATGCCTCAGATAGCTAGTTTTGTAACCCACTCGGGAGGGAGCAACCTTAGACATGGTACTCTCAAATGGGTACAGAGAGAGGATCTCTGAGCTTGAAGTGGGTAGCCATCTGGGAACAAGCGACCACCAAACAGTGTGGTTCACAGTAAAATTAGCTGTAGAGTCATGCCACACAAAAGTGAAGGTACTGGACTTCAGGAGGGCTGATTTTGTCAAAATGGGAGAGTGCCTCAGAAAAGCACTAGCAAACAGGCAAGAAGGTGGGGTGGAGCAACAATGGGAAACATCAAACCTGCCATCACAGAGGCAGCCGCATGTGTGAAACAAATAAACAAATCAAAACGAAGAAAAACATTATGGTTCTCAAAAGAAGTGGCGGGAAGGTAAGGGAGAAAAGATAGCATTCAGGAAGTATAAGAAACACAGAAGGAGCAGGACAGACAGCAGTACCAGTTAAAGCAGAAGGAAGCGGGAAGGCAGTCAGAATAGCAAAGGTCCAAACCGAGAAAAGATAGCCAACTCAGTTAAGAAGGGGATAAAACATTTTATAGGTACATTAGGGAGCAAAGAAAGACAAAAGGCAGGGATACTGAGGCTGAATAAAGAGGAAGGTGGTTAGGCAGAGAGTGACAGTGAAAAGCAGGGATACTGAACGAATATTTCTGCTCAGTATTCACAATGGAAAAGCAGGGAGATACCTAATCCAGTCAACAGAAGCACTCTGGATGGGGGTTGATATTAGTCCTTTCACAGAAGAAAGGGTTCTGAAAGAACTCTTAAAACTGAAGGTGGATAAAGCAATGGAGCCTGATGGAATTTACCCCAGAATTCTAAAAGAACTAAGGGAAGAACTAGTAACACCACTGACTGCCCTTTTAATAAATCACGGGATGGTGGTGTGGTACCTGAAGACTGGAGAAGGCGGATGTGATTCCCCTTCACAAAAGTGAGCAAGACAGAGGCAGGAAACTACAGACCTGTCAGTTTGACCTCAGTGGTAGAGAAAATGATGGAATCACTTCTGAAAGAAAGAATTGCTGAGTACCTAGAGGCCAGTAGGGCACAGGACCCAAGGCAGCATTGATTACGCAGCAAGAAGGTCATGTCAGACAAATCTAATTGATTTCTTTGACTGGGTGACAAAGTAGTAGACCAGGGAGGGACTGTGGACATGGCCTACCTAGACTTCAGCAAGGCATTTGACACAGTCCCGCACAAAGATTAATAAACAAATTAGTCAGCCTGGGAGTGGGTCCCAGGGTGGTAGCCTAGGTAAAACACTGACTGGACAACAGGACACAGCAGATAGGTAAATGAAGTCCACAGTGAAGAAAGGAGGGTTACTAGTGGGTACTGCAGGATTCAGTACTGGGCCGGTCCTTTTTAATGTCTGTGTAAGTGACATTGCAGTTGGACTGGAAGGAAGTATGTCTCTTTGCAGATGACACAAAGATCTGCAACAAGGTTGATATGCAAGATGGGATGGAAAAGATGAAAGGGACTTGGCAGGTTGGAGGAATGGTCAAATGAATGGCAGCTTAGATTCAACGCAAAGTGCAAGTAATGCACCTGGGAAACAAAAACCCAGGGTAGGAGTACACAATGGGGGATGAGATACGGACAACAACAAAAATGGAAAGGGACCTGGGGGTAGTCATATCAGATGACCTAAAGGTGGGCCAGCAATGTGAGAAGGCAGTAAGGAGGGCTGGGGGATACTGGGATGCATAGGGAGAGGCATCACCAGTAGAAAACAGGAAGTTGTTGGCCCTCTGTACAGACAGTTGGTAAGACCACATCTGGAGTACTGTGTACAGTTCTGGAGACCCCATCTCCAAAGACATAGACAGGGTGGAGGCTGTCCAGAAGAGGGCAATCAAAATGGTGGGGTCTGCACCAGAAGACATATGAAGAAAGACTAAAGGAGCTTAAGATGTATAGCCTCAAAGAAAGGAGGGAGAGGGGGACATGATAGAAACTTTCAAATACCTCAAGGGAATCAACAAAGTCCAAGAGGTAGCATCTTTCAGAAAAGAGATGTGCAAGAACAAGAGGCACAATTTGAAGATAGAGGGGAATGACTCCAGAGGTAATGTGAGGAAGTATTTTTCACAGAGAGGGTTGTAGATGCATGGAACAGCCTTCCTGAGGAGGTCATAGAGTCAAAAACAGTGGAGAATTCAAGAATGCATGGGACAGGCATAGGGCAATTCTAGTGGGGGTAGGAGGAAGTAGGCTGTTGGTTATCTAGGATCTGCAGCTTATCCGTTAGGTAGGAAATGGGCAGACTAGGTGGGTCAAGCGATCCTTATCTGCCATCAAATTCTATGTTTCTGTACATATTGAGCTCCATTAATCTGTCCTCATATGTTTTCTGATGCAGTCCCTGCACCATTTTAGTTGCCCCTCTGGACTGCCTCAATTTGGTTAATGTCCTTGTGAAGGTGTGCCTCACGGCACGCAGTACTCCAGATGGGACCTAACTAGTGTCTTGTAAAGAGGGATTATTACCTCCTCTTCCGACTTGTATTACCCCTACTAATACACCCCAACATCCCTCTAGCTTTACCTACTGCTTTAGTGGTCTGCTTGGATGATTTCAGGTCATTGGTGATGATGACGCCCAAGTCTCTTTCTTCCTTGTGACTGCCAGCAACTCCCTCCCAGCCTATAGGTGGTTTCAGGGTTCCTCTTCCCTATGTGCATGATCTTGCACTTCTTTGCTTTAAACCCCGCTGCCACTCTTCCAACCATTTTGCTAGTTTATCCAGATCTCTTCTCATTCTACCCACCCCATCTGGATTATCTAATCTGTTGCAGATCTTGGTGTCATCTGCAGGCAGACAACTTACCCTCAGTCCATCTGCAATGTCACTGATGAAGATATTGAAGAGGACTGGCCCCAGGATTGATCCCTGAGGTACCCCACTTGTGACTTGCATCTCTTCTGACTGTATACCGTTTACCACCACTCTCTGTTTTCTGCCACCAACCAGTTTGCCACCCAGTTGACCAACGTCTAACCCACCCTGAGCCTACCCAACTTAATCAATCTTCTATATGGAACAGTATTGAAAGCTTTGCTGAAGTCAAGATAGGTGACATCAACTGCTCTCCTTGGTCCACCACTCTGGTTACCCAGTGAAAGAAATCCATGAGATTAGCTTGACAGGACCTTTCTTTTGTAAACCCATGCTGTCTTGGATCCTGTGCTCCTATGGATTCCAGGTGTTGTACTATCCTTTCCTTAAGGAGTGCCTCCATAATCTTGCCCACACTACTGAGGTAAGACTGATTGGTCTGTAGTTCCTGTCAGCCTCCCTGCTACCACTCTTGTGGAGTGGGATCACATGAGCCCTTCTCCAGTCTTTTGGGACCTCTCCTGTGCTCAGAGACTCACTAAACAGTTCTGATAATGGCTATGCTAGTTCCACCTTTAGCTCCTTTAGTGCCCTGGGATGTATGCCATCAGGTCCCATTGCCTTGTCCACCTGAGCTTATCAGAGATCTTGTAGGACCCTTTCTTTTATGAAGGGACTAGTGCACACCTCCCTCCCCTGTGTCCATGGTGCTGAGCTGTTGGCCCTGCCCTACCTTCTCTTCAGTAAATACTGAGCAGAAGTATCTATTTAGGATAGATGCTTTTACATTGTCCTCCTCCTCACCGCCCCTTATCCCCTTTGATCTTAGCAATACCCCTCTGGACTTTCTCCTTTCACTAATGTATCTATAGAAAGTCTTGTCACCTTCTTTTACTATTTGTGCTAGTGTTTCCTCGGTTTGGGCCTTTGCCTGCCTTACTGCCTTCCCTGCTTCCCTTAGGGAAGTTTGGTATCGCCTCCTATCTTCATCCTGCTCCATTCTCTTATGTTTCCTGAAGGCCAGCCTTTTGGCTCTGACCTTTTCTGCTACTGTTTTGAAAACAAAGTGGTTTCCTTCTTTTGCACTTCCTTTTCTCACTAACACAATGGGATGTTGCTTCAAGTATTGCATCTTTAATGCTTGCCCATTTTCTGTACCCCCTCACCTGTATTTCTTTTCCCAGGGCTAGCTAAACTCTGTTGGCCATCTTATGACCTCAGTGGTAGAGAAAATGATGGAATCACGTCTGAAGAAAAGAACTGTTGAGTACCTAGAGGCCAGTGGGGCACAGGACCCAAGGCAGCATGGATAAACGATGGGAAGGTCGTGTCAGATGAATATAATAGATTGCTTTGACTGAGTGACCAAAGCAGTAGACCGGAGAGGGTCTGTGGACATGGTCTACCTAGATTTTAGCAAGGCATTTGATACAGTCCCACACAAAGGATTAATACACAAGTTAGCCAGCCTTGGAGTGGGTCCCAAGGTGGTAGCCTGGATAAAAATTGGCTAGACAACAGAGCATAAAGGGTAGTAGTAGCAGAGTCCACAGTGAAGAAAGGAGGGTTACTAGCGGGTACCGCAGGGTTCAGTACTGGGACCGGGTCCTTTAATGTCTTTATAAGTGACATTGCAGAGGAACTGGAAGGAAAAGTATGTCTCTTTGCAGACAACACAAAGATCTGCAACAGGGTTGATACACAAGATGGAGTGGAAAGGATGAGAAGAGACTTGCAAGGTTGGAGGAATGGTCAAATGTATGGCAGCTCAGATTCAGTGCAAAGAAGTGCAAGGTAATACACCTGGGAAACAAAACCCATGGGAAGAGTATACAATGGGGGTGAGATACTGACAACAGTAAAATTGGAAAGGAACCTGGGAATAATTATGTCAGATGACCTAAAGGTGGGCAAGCAATGTGAGAAGGCAGTAAAGAAGGCTGGGGGATACTGGGATGCATAGGGAGAGGCAACAATAGTGAAAACAGGAAGTTGTTATCCCTTTGTACAGACAGTTGGTGAGACCCCATCTGGAGTACTGTGTGCAGTTCTGGAGACCCCATCTCTGCAAAGACATAGACAGAGTGGAGGCTGGCCGGAGGAGGGCAATCAAAATGGTGCCGGGTCTGCACAGAAGACATATGAAGAAAGACTAAAGGAGCTTAACATGTATACCCTTGAGGAAAGAAGGAGAGGGGGCATGATAGAAACTTTCAAGTACCTCAAGGAATCAGCAAAGTCCAAGAGGGTAGCATCTTTCAGAAAAGAGATGTGCAAGAACAAGGGGCACAATTTGAAGATAGAGGAGGCGGCTCAGAGGTAATGTGAGGAAATATCTTTTCACAGAGAGGGGTTGTGGATGATTGGAACAGCCTTCCTGAGGAGGTCGTGGAGTCAAGAACAGTGGGGAATTCAAGAATGCCTGGGACAGACATAAGGCAGTCCTAGTGGGGGTAGGAGGAAGTAAGGTGTTGGTTAACTAGGATCTGCAGCTTATCTGTTAGGAAAATGGGCAGACTAGGTGGGCCAAGTGGTCCTTATCTGCCGTTAAATTCTATGTTTATCAAAGTCAGCTATTCTGAAGTCCCATATTTTGCCTTGGAATGGTATGATTTAGTTCTAGTGGCCAAAAGGAACCATACCATGTGATGGTCACTGGCCCCAGGTGACCTACCTGGAGATCTGTGATCCTTTCCCTGTTAGTCAGTACTAGATCTAGGATAGCCCTGTCTCTTGTGGGTTGTTGTACCAGTTGTTTGAGGCCTTCCCCTGCAGGAATCCACCATGTGATTAGTTCTGACAGATGTCCCTGCTGGTATTGACCAATCTGTATCTGGCATGTTGAAGTCTCCCATTATCAGAACCTCCCTTTAGCTTTTCTCTTTAATGAAGCTGAAACACTGAGTTAGACAGAAGTTAAGAACTAAAGATGGTAGTAGTTAAACATATCACCACTTATCTGCCTAAATTCCAGTGCATAGTATGAAAAGGAAGAGAAAGTCTCACCACCTCGAAGACTGCTGTAAATGGAGGGGCAGGAGAGAGGACAGCATACAACAGGTCAGTATGATGCAGGTGTATGAAAACAAGCTGAAACACAGGGTGAGAGAGAATAAAGAAGGTAGTGTTAAACTAGCAGAGCAAGCATCAGGACCACCGATCAGGACTGACACTGCAGCCATTACTGATTACATTTTAAATTTCAATAAAACACCATTTGAAGCAAACTGTTTTGTTTGCCGTGCGGAAATGTGATGGAAAAGCCGTACTGTCAACGGTGGATTTCAATCCCACAGCTTCAGCGAACACTGCCTTCATAAACTATATAATCTGTTCTCCACTTTGTTTCAGTGTCTGCAATATGGAAGGAAATGACCAAAGGTTTCCCTACCTGAAATGCTGGGACGAGTGGACATCTATATGTCCTTTACACTTTTCTGATTCACTGGCAACAAAGCAAAGAAATTAGAAGGAATCCAGTGTGTGTATCTTTTGAGTGCAAGACATCTTAGAAGAATTATGAATTGTTGCACTTTTTTTAGTTGTTTGAAGTCATGATGGCAGCGGTAGGTGACTGCTATTGCTCAGTATCTCTCCTGTTTGTTAAGTGAGAAAAAATGGCAACTACCCAGTTCAAAACTCTGGAGTGGCACAATAATATGCCCAGGTAAACAGGTAGCTGGCACAGGGACTTGATATGTCCCAATCTCTGTTACCACATAAATGTATGCTAGAAAAGGGTCTCAGCCAATCAGAAACCAGAAATTACTTGCTCATTTTCTAACTCAAACAACTTCCCAAGTTAAAGCAGTGGTGCAACAAAACTGGGCAAAACAATTAGACTACCTTTTTCAGTATAAAGCTTCCAGGCATCTTTCAGTTTTATTTGGTGGCAAAGTTTCTAATTCCACCAAAATCTGAGTATTTTATAAATGTTCTACCAGTAATTTAGTTTTCCTTAAGAAAAAAGATGGCCATCATGTTTGACTTAAAATATAATTGAAAACCTGGTAAGTGCGACTGAGAAAAAACAAAAACTTATAGTGCGTAACATTAGAGGTACATTAGAAAAATAGATTTGTGGGTATATTAATATTTTTATTAATTGCAGCTGAAACTAGATGATTTTGGTTGGTTGTTGTGGATTCTTTTAGCCTTATCAAAGATTTGTTGTGGAACTGGTTGGGATAGTTGCTGGGATCACATCTCATGTTTATTTTGTTTTGACAGACTGCAACTTAAGTACCAAAATGTCTCATGACCTTTTAAGTAGGATAACTGGATCAATAATCTGCCTACCTGTTTTACCCAGTGGGTGGGATATTCAAAAGGTTCGCCATGCGCCAATAGGGTTCTTGCAGACTGCGCCAAGTCAAAAGTGCGCCATTCTCGATATTCAGCAGGAGGCAGTTGCGCCACCGAAAACATGCTGAGCAACAGAGCAATGCAAATGACGGCATGCGCAAACAAGGTGGTGGATCCATGCATAAAGGCGCAATGCAATATCAAAGACTTGCAATGCGCAACAGCGGACCAACCGGAAGTTGCGCCCCAGCGAAATGAGCCAAAATAAAAGGCTCAAGGAAGCGCGCAAGAATGCCACAGGGATGCGGGCGGAGGAAGAGAGAGAGAAAGACAGACAGTGACAGGCCAGGGCAGGCAAGGGAAGCAGTGTGGGCCATAGGCTGCAGAGGCCAGCAGCGGGGTGCCCGTGCAGTGGAAGTAGCAGGCAGGACAGCGGGGTACAGAGCAACATCAGCCGGGGGCACAAGCCAGGAGATGGACAGTGGCAGCTTCCACATGGAAGCTGTAATGAGGGGTGAGAATGCAAGGTGCAGGGGGCGTGGCCGTGGAGAGGGGCCCGTCGGCAGTACGCCCTCAACAGGCAGTACCGTGCCCGCATCAGCTTTGAGTTGTACACAGATGTAGAGACAGTGGGCCGGTACCGCCTGAACAGGGCAATACTGAGGCGGCTCTGTGAGCTGTGCAGTGATGTAATGCAGGCACCCTCACGGAGTCATGTTCTGTCAGTGGAGACCAAGGTGACAGCCTGCATGTGCCTGCTCGCCACGGGCACCTTCCAGAGGCCAACAGGGACACCACAGGCATCACACAGTCGGCCACATCACGCATCCTCACCCAATTCCTCAGCGCACTGCTGCCACATGCTGCAGAGCACATCCATTTCCCCAGCACAGCGGCAGGCGTACAGCAAACATGCAGGCGTTCCACAGGGTAGGCACGTATGCCTGGCATGCTAGGGGGCCATAGACTGCACCCAGGCCATTTGCACGCCACCTGGCCCGATGGGGCCGCATACAGGAACAGAAAGGGCTTCCCCAGTGTCAACTGCCAGGTGGTGTGTGATGCCACTGGGTGTATAATCAATGTCTCTGCCACACACCCTGGTGGAGCACATGATGCCTTTATATGGCATCAGTCCACACTGTGCCATCGATTCGAGGTAGGGACATCCCCACAGGCCATCTAGTGGGTGAGTACGCATAGGAAATGCAAACTCGGGGCAAGGGGTGGGAATGCCACAGGTGCCATAGTAGTGGCACACAGGGATATGGGCAATATGGACTGACATGAGACTGATCTCCACTATCTCCACACAGGTGACAGTGGATACCCACTCCGTCCCTGGCTGCTCACACCGTGCAGCCCCATGACCCCATGCAGCAGACGCTTATAATGAGGCACATGCCGCCACACGCAACATCATTGAGCAGGTGTTTTGGATGCTCAAGGCATGCTTCCGATGCCTAGACACCTCCGGGCGGTGCCCTACAGTACAGCCCCTCAAAGGCTTGTGAGATATTCCTGGCCTGTTGTATCCTGCACAACATGGCCAATGACTGTGGGATAGCCGTACAGGTTGAAGAGGGGACAGCGATGGGGACGCCAGCGGCGCGGTGTTGATGGTGATGAGCAGCTCCCCTTGGACGGCGGGACCCCGACTGATCCGGGAGGCCCAGCTGCACCAGGACACCATCACGGAGGCATTATGCACAACACAGGTAAGCAAGGGGCCATGTGCAAACAACACTGTCCTGGTGCAACCCACAGGCACACAGAGTAACACACCAGGGGTGCATGACGGCAAGGGGGTGGAAGGACCAGGCACACAAACACCATCAGGAGGGGCGAACAGTCATATGGACACACACACACACACAAACACACCAGGCACAAAGCGTACATGAGCAGGTGCACAGCAGAGCAGGAACAGACATGGCAAACACACAGATCCACAGACCACACCCACCACCTGTACTGTCCAAGCACGTGTGTCAGATGCTGGGCACCCTTGCACCTTGGTGTACAGTACAATGCAGGCATCATCATGCACACGCACCTGTGGACAGCAGTGGAATGGTGTGCATGTGGTCCGTATGCGTGGCGTGATGGGCAGGGCACCCACCAGTGCACTGCCCACCATGACGCACAGTGCACACAGGGCAGCAGCAGACAGGGCCCGCACTGGGAGACAGGTCAGTCATGTTGCACCATTCCACGGCCACCGCTGGATGCGGGCGCCTGCCATGACCCAACAGCACTGGCAGGCTGAGCAGGGCCACATGGGGTGGCACTGATGGACCACCAGAGGTCCCACTGCACGATCGTGACCTTGTCCACACTGGGGTCTGTAGGATGCCAAACATACCTGCACCAGGGGTGCTTAGGATGCCCACAGCAGAACCCAGCGTCGACAGGCCTAGGTGTCGCACGCACCGGAACGGGAGTGGAGAGCGTACTGTGTAGGGTGCAGTGCACAGGAGCACCTGCGTGTGTGCCCAATGCAGCCACGACAGTGACCAATGCCTGGGTCTGCCTGTCAATGGCGGGCGGTCACATCCATCCACATATGGACCATCTCTGCACGGGTCCAGAGCACACTCCCTGCTGTGCCGCCTCTCCACAGCCGCACACAGTGCCTCCACAGACGCTGCAACCCTCCTTTGCTGCTGTACTGATTCCTGCAGCAGGCGGGTGTGCTGGTCCAATGGGTACTCTGCCACAACGGCATCCTGTCCCCAGGGTGTGGAAGGTCCTGATGCACAACACCCCTTGAGGGTGGCGCTGTTCGCCAGGACCAGGAATGGGCATATCAAAGGGCGGCAGGCATGTGCCCCGCTGGACACTGTACCCCAGACCTGGTGGGTGACTGCTGCTACTGCCCTCAACCGCTGTGCCCCAAGAGACCACTCGTTCCACTGCTGTGGCGCAACAGTGCCAGACACCTGCACAGCCGGTGCTGCCCCACCAGTGCTGACAGGCATAGCCTGGGACTGTGCCGACATGCTGGCACAAGTTGAACCAGCAAGGCCCAGGGCATGCTGGCCTGCTGTGTGTCCATCATGGGACACACACGTCACTGCCCATTGCAGTCCTTGCATCATCAATGGTGCAGGTGGGTGCTACAGCCACAGTCACAGCGTGCTGGCATGCTTCTGCCAGACTGCTGAGACACAGGCTGTGCACCCCCACACCCGAATCACCACACCAGAGTTGGCAGCCCAGCTGCATGCTGGTGCAGTGCATGCTGGCTGACAGAGGTGGATGGACCTCCTCCATGTCCAGCAGGTCATCCTCACTGCCTGGACCCACCACCACCGTCCCTGAAGATGAACAGGATCTGTAACAGAAAGAGAGGACATGTGAGTGCATGTGAACAACCTTCCCCCAACACCACCACCATGTCATACCATGCAGTGATGGGCTTCACCTGTCTGGAATCCACCTCCTGGTACGCCCTCAATAGCACTGCACTGCATTGATGCAGCCAGTTGGTCCTCAGCCGGGTCAGCTCCACCACCGCTGGCTGGCCCCGCCAGTGCCAGCACTGCACGCCCTGAGGGCTGCCACCTTCTCCTTCACCTCCCGGTCTGTCCCAACCTTCTGTTTGCATTCCTGCACGGAGCGCTGGTGGCTTCCGTGCAGGTTCACTGCCCGGCTACCCCCTCCCATGCAGCTGCACGGGCCTGAGGGGTGCCCGCCATCCACTCAGTAGTGCCTCCTCCTCCAGGTAGGCCTGGAAGAGGGCCTCAGTCCCTGCCATGAAGTTGGTCCTCCTCCTTCGCCTACCATCCTCACCCTCACCTTGGCTCTGCTCGGTCATGGCGATCTGTATAGGTGGAAGTAGACACCTGTCAGTGTGCAGTCTACAGCTATCCCATGCCCATTGTCCAGAACATCCCACAGCATGCAACTCACCTCTCACCTGCAGTAACCGGACCTGGCCAGCGCGAGCCCACTGTCGCACTCTTTATAGCGCAATGTATGCAAATTAGGGAGGAGCTAACCGTAATGAGATGCAGATCACGCCCACGCGCGCCTTTGAATGGCTGATCGGATGATTTGTATGTGGCTGAATATTGCGCCATTGCGCTTTTCGCAATACGGTTGGAGCCGACTGGAGCCAATAGCGAGATTCTGTGACTGTGCAGTACACTGCATTGGCGTGATGCCCAGGTAGCTATTTACGAGAAGGCCTGCCACGCTTGATGACGTGCTGTGCGCGATCAGCAATTCAGGGCCATGGCTACCATTGTGCCAGTGGCGCTACAGCACTGGGCACTATATGGCGCTGTGGCACTACTGCGCAATAGTCCACTGTGGCACTGTCACGCAGGTGGTCGGCTGCGGGGGATGCGATGTCAGATGGCACTGTGCGTGGCCTTGCGCCATAGACCCCTGACCTGGTGTCCGACCTTTGCCCCTGGCGCTGTTCGGCTGCCATGTGTACAGTTTTCCTATGCGCCTGTCTGGTGACAGCGCATGTGACCGACGGCGCTGTACCTAACAGCGATTGGAACCTATGGTTGTCTCATTGCGCAACATTTCCACGCGGGGTTGTTGCAACGCGCCATTGCCTGCTGTAAAGTTGGAAGAATGGCATGCAGGAGGGCACTCAATGGAGCCCGTGGAGGTGGCCAACCTGGTGCTTCTGGTAGAGCCCACTATGGGGCACTGTGTGGGAGGAGCCCTAGCCATGGCTCGAACCCAGGTCTGGCTGCAAGTGGCCAATGACCTGGTGGGGGTCACTGGGCAGCGCTGTCTGCCAAGCAGTGCCGGCACAGGTACAGTGACTTCCGCAGGAGGGAGCCGACTTGCATGAGAGGCTACGGGTCACGCCAGGAGGGGCGCTATGCCTAGGCCAGGTGGGTGTACCATCTATGCACCTGTATTCTCCGTAGGGGTGTGAGTGTTTTGGTGGCTGTGCATGGGTGATGGCTCTGACATGGTTGGCTGTGTCAGTGTGTGCAGGTGTGAGATGCATGGGTCTGGCTGTGTGGGCAGGCACTCTCACTGGGGCAGGGGCAGTCTGCTTATGGAGTCACACTGATGTTTTTCTCAACATTTGTCTCCCACAGGCGGGCAGAGAGGATGCAGGCACAGGATGAGGAGGGCCATGGCAGGCCCCGGTGGTGGTCGGTGGTGCTGCGAGGGTGGGCCACAGCAGCAGCAGCAGCAGCAGCCACAGCTGCTTTGGAGTATGAGTATCATTACATCATGGATGCTGTTGCATGCTGGAGGGGTGGCATGACCACCAGCCATGCACAACCAACCATGCATGACACAGGCGACATTCATCACTGTCCAGTGTCACTGCACGCCGTGTGTGCATCACTGGTGGTCCATGCATGCACTGGGCACATGGCTGTGGAACTGCATCGCACCACATTGCCACGCTACTTGACAGCCTTGTTTGTGCGTGATGGACATGGGCAGGTGTGTGTGCAGTGGTGCACATAGCTGGTGCCGCCTGGTTGGGCTGGCCATGTGCATATTCACTGTGGGTGGGTGCATACCATCACAGGTGCGGGACATTGGGCTATATGGCTTGCAGGTTGGGTGGTGTTCAGTCACAGCCATTGACTTGTGTTCCCATTTTCCCTAGGCCTCATTGTGCTCCGGAAGAATAGAGCGGACACTGCAACAGCTGACCGGTGTCCATGGAAAACAGGACCATCCTCCAGGATATCCAGTGCCATGGCTTCACGGAGGAGACACAGCCAGGCATGATGGCACCAGGCAGCGGAGGACCAGCCTGCTAGGCCTTAGGCCGCTCCTCTTCTCACTTCACCCATCCCTCCCACCCTGCCTTCCCTCTCCAAGTTGTTCATCCTACCCCTTGCCCACCCCTACCTTGTACTTCTACCCCTCTTGTAAATAGTTTTGTTGTTCATTTTGTACTTTACATTTTTCAATATATATATATTTTGATATGAATGCTGTGTTGGTCTCTGATTTGCAGCTAGGCTATAGTTGCTCAGTTGAAGTGGTGTGCATGCCATCTGGGGTGGTATGGCCCTGGTATGTGTGTGTGCGTGTGTGTGTATGTGTGCATGTGTGTGTGCATGGGGAGGTATCTCCAATGTGGCAGTGACTTTCTGTTGGTCTTGCCATCTGCTGCCACCCACTGCTGGGTCACAGGGTGGGTCTGGCTTGTATGGTTCTCTGCTACATGAGGTTGATGTGTGCCGGGATGCATGGTGTTTCCTGCAGTGCCAGTCACTGCACATGGGTGGTGTCTTGGGGTCACGGTGCAGGGTGTGCTGTGCATACTGGGAGCTGATGTACACTGTGGTTGTCAACCCCTGTGTGTGGCAGTCTCAGCCTGCCAATGGTTGTGCTGGGGCGTCATGGCCCTGCTGTGTTTTGTTGGCTTGTCCCCATGGGCCAGTAGATCATCCGTCCCACCCCAGTGATGCTGTGCTTGGTGTGCAGGTGTCTTGTTGGTTCTGCAGTGTGTTCCTGTGCCCATGTGTGGTCATGGCTGGCGGTGGGGCCCAGCCTGCCTCCCTGAATGTGCAGTTCCATTGCTCTGCTGGGGGCTCTGCTTACGCTATGGCACCTCTGGACTGCTCAGCTGGGCTGCCCTTGTTGCGCTATGGCGCAACCTTCTGCTCAGCTTCCTTCCTGGTTGCGCTATGGGCGCAGTTTGTGCGATATTCAGACGTTGGCTGCTTGCGCAATTTGTTCTGCTCCATGTTTGAATATCGCATCTGTTGGCATATGCAATTGAATTGTGCTTGCTCCTGCTAAGCTGCTTATTTTGGGAGCAGTTTGAATATCTGGGCCTGTGTGTTTATCATAGTTTTTTCTGACATGTAGAACTGATGGAACCAAATTGAAAGCAGCAGCTCATGACATAGCAAAACACATTTCCATTTGATCTTCGATTGCTCTTTTCTCTTCTAAGATGCCCCCTTCCCTTTATTACTTTTTTTTATTATTTATCATAAAAGACAAAAAGGGAACTGTGGATGGAGACAATTTAAAAATGGTAACAAAAGCCTTTTACCAGGAAAGGCACACTGAACTGTGACAGCTCATTTCCAGGTGTGTCTGGGGGTGAGGAGTGCTTAATGGACCTGTTTTATTTATGGAGAATGTTGGCCGGAGTGGAGGAAAATCCCTCATTTTCATGGTACGTGCCATGGGGTCTCTAACTTCCACCAGGACATAAAGAACCTCAGTTTAATGATTCTCCCAAAGGATGACACCTGAACAGTACAACACCCCTAGTGCCAGAGACTACAGTGTCAGTATTGGGTACCACCCCAAGTTCTTGGAGTGTGACTAAACCCATGACTTTCCAATCCTCTGGCCCTAGAGGTGAGAGGCTGCCTACTGAGATACTGACATGTAATCCAGGACTATGTACATCCTATCCCTTCATGTACTCAGTACCACACTGTCAAAAGCCATTGGGTCCCCTAGAAAAATGTACTGCAGTGAAACTTGCCTATTGGTCAATGCATATTAAACATACTGTAACATAAAGGACATTTCTACAGTCCTGACTGCAATTTCTTAAGTAATATGCATCCTGTATATTAAGGACAAATTTATTTGGTTCCAAAGTCATCCTTAGTAGATGAATTCCACTGTATAGCATGAGAAACATTCCATACACATGATACAATCTCATGTAAGTACTGTCTGCTGTTCAGAGCCTCCTTAATTCTCACTATTAAATGGGTAAGAGATTTCCCCTCAGACCTGACTGGCTAAGAACTGTACTCTTCCCTTTCTTCCTCCCCTGAGTCCTGACACCTCACCACTATGCTTCCTTTATCGCTAAATACTGGCTTGGCTCCTTCCCCTCATACCTTGCTTCCCTCCTCACCTCCCCACAACTTCTTGCCCCCTCTCACAACTCTTGGGTCTCACTCTCTCACACCCTCATGGAAATCCACTTTGGTCAAGCTGCCTCTCCTTCTGGTTCCCTAAACTTGGGGTCCCCCTCTGCTATCTGCTCAGCCCCTTCCCACCACTTACTTACCTCTCCTCTGTGACTTTACTATTCACTTCTGCAGTTGCCCCTGATGCTGGACCCAGGCAGCTGCTCCCACCTCCTATTCCTGTCACCTCCTTGCACCCTACTCCTACACTATTACAGTCCCTTGTCCACCCTCCCTTTCTCATAACCATTGGCCCCTCCCAAACTCCATATTGCCTTTTGTACATTGCAAATGTTGTTACCCACCAGCACTTTACTGTATTGTATTGTAGTATAGTGTATTTTACTTAGAATGTGTCCTTGCATAATTGTTATTTATTAATGTGTACTTACTATTTGATATGTACCCCCCATGGGTGGGGTTTACTTTAATTAGCCCCGAGCACTGTTCCTACTGGTCCTGTTGGAACAAAGGCTTATAATATCACTTTTATAATAATGCACTTGGATTCACCTCGGACCTTACCCAAAAATTATTTAATAAATTATTAAAAATAATGTTCACATGTGATATTATCCTATGCTCTCAGATTCAAGTATAATGGTAAATGACACGGCGTACCCCACGTGATAGTTATATGAAAAATAGATATTTTATTTACACCTATACAATGGTTCTAAATATTCCTCATTAGCATAAATATTAAGCCTAATCTTGTAAACAACAACAAAGTTGTTTCAGATAATTCAGCAACTAATAAATTCTAGCAAATAAACAATGTAAAGAAATAAGCAATACTTAGCATAATAAATGGTAACAGCTATACTACTTTATCATACTCAGTATTTAACATAACCTTTATGCATAAGAACATATGATACAGATTATTTCTGTATAAAACTTGTTTCAAAACTTCATTGCATGTAAAATGTATTTCATAACAACTAGCAACAACTCATTACATTAGTGGTTTGTACTGTACTTTTATAAAACTCAGTTTTAACTTTTCAAATCATGCACAATTCTTTAGTTCAAAGCTTTTAAGCTATATACCCAGATTCTATAGTTAAGAGCAGATTCCTCTTACTTTCCCAGATAAGCCAATTTAAAATACCAAGACTATTAATTAAAATTAGTGAAAGTAATTAAAAGGAATACTTAGATTTCTGGTTGTAGAAGTGGTTCTTCTCTTCCAGTTAGAACTCTGGCTGAGTCTGGCTTTTGATATAAAGGTTTCTTTGTCAGCTAACTTGACCCTGAAACTTCTTTAGCATGCATACACTGCGAAGTTAAACCTTTGCTAAAAATCAGTTCTGGGATTTGTAGAACACAACTTCAATCTGCACAGTCCATAGCAATACTGGATTCAAAGAACTTTCTTGTGAATAGCAAGTTGTTTTAACAACTGGAGCTTATTGACCTTTTATGTTATGCATCTGCTTTCAAAACCTTGGGACAATAGATCTTTTTGCTCAGCAGATTGTGTAGCTAGTGTGAGTCTTAAAAGTAAGTCTGTCTGGTTTTCAGCAGGCAACATTACTTGTCAAAATGCTCAGCAAATAACACAAATCTTGCTTTAAACACAATAAAATGTCCTTGCACTTCTTTCTTGCCTCTGGATATCTTCAGCAGCACTGAGCTCTGGTTCTCCATAGGCTGACCCCTGCATTTCAACAGGCATGGCCCAAAGTTCTTTGGCCTAGCATCAGTATAAATGCCATAACATTCTTAGTTAAACTAACATAGGTCTTACTACATCAATAGTTAGCTCAGATCTAAGGAGTGGCCAGTAGTGTTTACTTATTATAAACTGCTCTGGTGATGTCATCACCAGATTTGGATTAGTTTGAGTCACCAAAAGGTAGGGCATCTTAGAAGATAAATGGTGACATATAGACATGCCTCTTTAAGACAGCCCTTCTCCTCAAATCTATTTTTGGGTCAAAATTATTTCTTTAAATAAAAGTCTTATGTAATGTAATTTGAACATTAAACTTGCATATTCAAGTGTTTTATGTTAAGTCAAACATTCTTGAAAAAGTCTGATATCTGTAGTATGGATACTTTTTAAATTACACTATTAAGGTTATAACTTCATAATTCTAATAAAACTTCTCAAAACAAAATTATAGTCTTACTCTTTAATAGTCTAAACTACAGAATGATATAAGATTTGTAAGAAAACTCTATTCCTAAAGTCCTTAAAACATTTTCTTAAAGATATCAATCACTGTCAGAAAAGTTAATTCACTATAAACTTTAGACGGTATTTCTCTATAGCAACAAACTACATATATTTATATTCATCTTGTTAGATTTCCTAAGATGTGAACTATCACAGGATACTAGATTTGTCTAGTTCTCTAATAAGAAAATTATATTAAATAAATAATATTCATAACTTTTGAATGCTTCATTCTGCAACTATAAAACTTGGTAAGCTTATTTATCATACTGTTGTCCAATAACTGTCCAATTTTCATAGTGGCAGTACATTGCATCTTTAAACTGTGAATAAAACTTCTTATTTCTATACAGGGTAATGGGATTTCCAAAGTCTAAGACATTTTTTCTTTTGGTGCTACCAGTCACATGATCGCTTATCTTGATCATAGCCATGGATACCTAGCTCCATCTAAGACTTTCCTGTACAAACACATAAATCCTAATAAAAGTGTCTTCCTGGGAATGTGGAACATGTAAGTTAGGCCCCATCTTAACTCTGTTCTACAGCTAGAGCACAGAGCCCTGAAATTTAAAAACAGTCTCTTTAATACCATTTTCTCTGAACTCTGAAGCTGACTCCATTTTAAATGGCATTATTTCCATTTTAGTGTTTTTAAGACTTACCGTAATCAACATTAATCTTGACCAGAAATAAAAGTAAACATTTCCCATCTTACTACCATATAAAATCAGATAACATAATAATGATAATTAAAAAATCAATTCTTGAAGATAAAAATAAAATTCTTTTCCATCAAGGGTTTTGTCCCTACATTCCCCTGAATTAAAATGCACCCCAAAATCCTGTTGGGCCCTTTGTTGCTCCTGCTGGTCCCCAGTGCTTAAATCCAGATGGGGAAATGGAGGAGCACTGTTGAAAGTTAAATTGCCAGTTCAGCTGCAGATCCAAGTGAGTGCTGGACAGCTCAGTGTGCACCTGTTCAAGCTGGTGCCTTTTTCGACCATGTGAGCTGTGCGGTCAGCTTGCACACCTGTGGAAGTGCTGCAGCTTTAGAGTTAAAGCTACTGTGGTGGCTCATGGCAAAGCCCTCTTTGTGTGCACCAGCCCCCAGAGACATCAGCAGCATAAGTGGGGGTCTGGAGGCACATGAGTGGGGAGCAGCATGGACTTTGTTTTAAGTGCTGGAAGTGCTATATCTTTAAGAGCAGCTGAGGCTGTTATCATGCATAGCCCAGCCTGCTGCCTGGGAGAGGGCACCACGGCACTCATGACAGTCAGGAGGAGTCCCTGCAAGCTCCACTCTACCACTGGATGCCAGGGATGAGAGGCAGCCCTTGAACCATGGGGCCAATTAATATTAAAGAAGGACAGGAGATATATAAAATGAACTTAAAGTTGGGACTCTGGACTGTCTTCCTGTAAGCAGCCATCTTTGTCATCCCTGACCTTCTAAGCAGCCAATGGGAGGTCAAGGAGGCTGTAAGACTTCAGCAATGGCTCCTGGGAAAATTAGAGGCTGTGCTCTAGGTGGCTTTTTGTCCAGCCAATCAGGCATTGACTGAACATTCTACATACTAATTTTGTGGCTTGACAGCCTGTTTGACTAATTGGATGCTGCAGTGACCCCTTCAGATTCAGAAGGTAGATCCAGCTTGGGACAGTCTGCTGGGAACTCTAAGAGAGTGAGGCAGGCTCGGACTGTTGTTCTTGTGAGAGGTTGGAGGCCTGCCTGGGGCTTCCACAGCCACTAACCCAGGAGGTGCCCTGCATTACTTACAATATCTGGAAGGAGCTGCTAATAAGGACTGGAGTGCTGTCTGCTGAACTTTGCTTGTGGATCCAGCGGAGAAGCTGCTAACAAGGATTAAACTGTTGTTTATGGAAGTTGTTTGTGCATCCAGCTGGACCAGAGGTGAGCCAGTGGAGACTGTTTGCCTTCAGTTTGACTCTTGTGCCACAGCTGCTAGCTTGCAGTGTGGGCAGAGATCTGCTTTTGAAAGCCAGGAAGAATCTCTAATCCTCTGGACAGTCTGGGGAATCGGCCAGTCAGTGCCACCACTAGGTGCTGGCTATCACTTCACCCTGAGGGCTGGATGCCAGGACAGGGGTGAGGTGTGTGGCCCTGGTCCCTGAGACTGGTTCTTCCAGCTGCCTGAGAGGGAGCAGAAGATGGTGTCAAGTCTGCAACAGAACCTGCAACCACTCCAGCCAGTAGAGAACTGTATCCAGGTTCAGAGTACTTGAGAGCTGCAGTTCAAGCAACTCATCCTGCTGAGACCTGTGGATTGGTCTCTCAGAACTGTGAGTAACCTCAGGGCTTGCCCTTCAACTGGGGATTGTGTAAATAGTTTTCCACCAATGCTACTGCTTTGGCCATCGGGCCAGGATTTATAATTGTTTCAGCTAAATTGCCTTTTCACAACTGCATGGCCTGTGGGGTTTAGGTTAACATACTTGTTTAAAGTGCACCAACGCCAGCCAACCAGCTGCACCATCATCAGGCCTGCACCGTTCCAATATCTGGATACCCAGTGAAGATGTGAGGAGCTACGATTTAGCTAAGGGGAAACTGGTACCAGTGGGTAGTGCCCCAGTTCAGGTGGGTGATAAGTGGGACTGTACTGACTGTATTGCAGATGGGGGTGGCATTGTTATTGTTAACAGTATTAACAGTTAAATTGTCTGCTGTTTGTTTTATAGGCCAAGCCTGGTCAGGCAACTAACTTATGGCCAGGGGTTACAATGGAAGTGTTTAACTCTTTAAAACAGTTGAAACCAGTCATTTATTTTGCATCCCTCATTCCCATGGTTAAAGTGAGGTGTGACCTTGTAAGTGCAGTTTTGAGCATCATAGCCTGTTACTGTGCCATGGCAATAGTCCCTCCATGTCAGAATGATAAATTATAATGCTGTCTTAGAAGAAGGAAGGATCATAACTCTGGCTGAACTGCCGGCCAGAAGATCCCTTCACTTGCCAGTCCACTCACACACCCCAGCTGAGATGTTTTGTGATGTCCTACCAGGAAGAGTACAGGGGTACCCCATTGAATCCAATGGGAAATTTTCAAAACATTATTATGCAGCTGGCTCTGTCGGCACAGCAGTTGTGCTACCACTCATTATGCCCAGTGACCTGGGTTCGAAGCCGGACTCAGGTCATTGGGGCCATTCAGGAGAAGGAGGATGGAGGTCCCAGTGGATGATGTCCTCCGGGGAGGGAGGAGGGTTCTCACCCCTGCTGCAATACTGCCACCTGGGTGATCACAGGTAGAGGTGCAGCCTAGAGAGGTATGCCCTAGGTGGGGAGTACACCGACCGAGTTCCAGAGCAGCCATACACTTGTGTGTCTATGCTCCCTGGTCCTTCTTACAAGCTGGCTTCCTCAAGGATGGGGAGTAGTGATGAAAAATCCATGCAGCTGGCCAGATGATGGCCTCTGAAACCCTGCCCAGAGGGCCAAAACCGATAATCCTGGATGCAGCATGACAAAGACATTAAGCAGGTAGGGGGATTAGATGGGAGCTGCCTCTCTTTCCCACTGGGGGTAAGCCTAGGCTACATGGAGGCAGGCACCAGGAGGAGGTTCGAAGTAAGCCTAGTGAAGCACCCAGTTCCTTGGAGTACCCTGAGAGAGGTGCAGCTGCGTTGATATGAAGGCAAAAACAGAAAAAAAACAAAGAAACAACAACAAATTACTACTTCATCTTTAAGCTACCTTTGCAAAATAGAAAGCCACAACTCCAATTAATAGGGCTCTATTAGTTGACCATTGGTTTTCATTTGTGCAAAGATAGCTTAAAGATGCACAGTAATGTTTTGAAAATCTCCTCCTTGATTCATCGTGTTGCCTCCGCGTTTCTGTGGTAGAACGTCACAAAACATCCCAGCTGGGGTGTGGTGAGCGGACTGGCAAGTGAAAGGGATCTGCTGGCCAGCAGTTCAGCCAGAGTTACGATCCCATCCCTCTTACAAGACAGCATTATAATTTATAATTCTGACACAGAGGGACTATCACCATGGCACAGTAACAGGCTATAAAGCCCAAAACTGTATTTCACACCTTCACTTTAACCTTTTAATAAATGGTTTGTAATATATGGATTTTAAAAATAATACCCCCAAAAAAGCATACAAAAAACCCTGTAATACCTTAGTCAGTGCCGTAATACTATACTTCCGGTCCCTGTAATACTATACTTCGTCCAATAATACTATACTCCGTCCTCAGAATACTATCGTTGGGATCACCAACTTTCTAGTGTCCAAAGCATAGTTTTTTTGTTTCTTTCTTTTATTTCTGAGAGAGAAGAAGCAGGACTCCACGCAGGAAGGGGGATGTGAGTGAAGAGCGAGAACAAGCAGCAGGAACCATCCACAAGGAATCAGAGGTAAAACCTCGTCAGCATTTCGTATCCATATATTACAAAATAAAGTAAAGAAGTGAGTGACATTCAGCTTCCATCTAATGCTCCTGGGATAGGAACCTTCTCAGCCGCCTCGAGGTTACCTATGTCCCCAGAACCTCTCGATGGAATTACAGCCTTGTAATTCACTCGAACCTAACTGTTATTCTATTTGTTATTCTTGTTGAACTCTCTCAGGGCCCATATTTGTGAGCATCTACTGTGAACATATTAGTGGAGAGAGTCAATAATAATAACTGCATGTGCACTGAAATCTTGATATCGCATTTGGTGTTCCATGCATGGGGTGACTGCAGGGAGGTGGAAGGTACGGCATCCCAGAGTGTTGTACCGCTCTGTCACCAGGCCCACTGAAATGTAACTCTGGGTGGAGGCACCGCCACTTGTCACTCTGTTGGGAACGAAACCCCCACCCCCTGTTCAGCAAAAACAGAGCCCAGGCCCTCAACCTTGTTTGAGCCTGCAAGGCAGGGGTGGTAATCATAACATCTGCAGCATCCGATTACATGTAATGATTGTAATTGTATTTATTGTTCTTAGTGTACATCCGCTCCTCCTTTCCACCACCCCTCACGACAAATCAGGCAGTTGTTACCAGCTCAGTTTGTCTTTCCTAGTAAAACACTTGAAATAAATAAATAAATAATTTGTGGTGATATCTCACAACAACACTGCAGACAGGAAGAAGTTCCTGCCAACTGTTTTCTTATGTACATGTAAGTCATTTTATAACAGCAGTAATACACTCTGAGTGTGTGTGTTATTTGGGATAATGCCATTTTTCAAGTAGTTGAAGGACTCAGCTGTGCCTCATGCCTCACAATGCACTTGAGATGTGGTGTTATCTTACGTAAACACACACCTTGTCACATATTATTGTTTAAGTACAGAATATGCAAAAATAAACCCCAGTCCGTCCCCCACCAAAATCAGGAAGAACAGAAGTATATGGCAAAATAAGTCCCTTTCATCATTCAACAAGCCTCTCCTTCTCAATGCACTCCAGCAATCGACTGGCTTTGTATGGATCTGTAAATAAACCCACACTAAACAAGGACTGCTGTTGTTGCACGGGCAGGTATATACCATCTCCCCAGAGACTGAGAACATTACTTCCGCAGCACTCCCAAGTCCTGAGACTACCCTGGCCCAGTGCTGGAAGCTGGATTTGCACAGTCAACTGGGGTCTTGCTAACTGGAGGACAATGTACTACCCCTAGTGCTGCTGGACTAAACCTCCCCCAAATCTTTAAAAGTTCCTGGGGGATCTTTAACTTCCTCCTGGACAGCCACCAGACATGGGCAGAAGGGACCATGTTTTGTTTTTGTTTTTCCTTGGCCAAGGTCATCAGGGATATACATATTCTGTTCAGGCCTGGTGCTCCCTGTTTCTCCTGGGCCTAGCTACCACCCTGACAGTTCCCACAGCTTCCCTCCATGGATACAGACTCTAGCGAGAGGTCCTTCCCCTGAAGCAGTCCACCTAGGTGGACTATTATCCAGTATCGGGTGGCACTAGGACCCAGGGGAATCCAGGAACTCAGGCCATCATATAAATGCTGTGTGCTCATGTTTTTTAAAACTTGTCAGAGTTTATTAAGACTTAGGCAAGTTACTCACAAAACATTAGAGTGCAATCATCCATACTCACAGGTTCAGGATATAAAAAGAAAAGAGCTGTCATCAATTGCTCATTCCATGTGTCACTGCTAGGCAAAATGTGCTATGACCTGACAGCTGAAAACGAATAACCAAACATCAGTTTCTCACTTTCCTAGGTGTCAAGGTACTGTCCATCAGATTATGACCAGTTGAGTCCAGAGTACAGACAATCAGGTTGATTCCATCCATCGTGTTCCAGCATCTCTTATAATGCCAAGTGACTACTGCCCCAAGATTAAAACTTCAACAAATATATATATATATATATAATTTATTTGCTTATTAGAAAAGTTGGATTTACAACCTTTGAGTCATGGACTCATTTACAAAGGCACCTCGTCGTGGGGGTAGACAGAGTTACATAGTGTGGTTACAACAGTGAGAACAGTACAGGTGAAGAACATTAAACACAGAGTACAATAGGTTACTATACAATGTTACTTATAATAGGTTACAGCTATATACAAACTGGCGGTTACATTGGGGTACAGCAGCTATCCGAGGATATTGTCAAGTCAGGGAGTCCTGACAGGAGTATCCCACAGTGGGATTAATTAGTGCATCTACAGCTACGAGTGTTGAAGAGATGGTTCTGGAGGGCGATTTTGAATGGACCAATTTTGGCAATGTCTGTGATGCAGGGTGGTGGGAGCTGAACCAAGCAGGGCTCAGCAATGGAAGGACCTCTGGCTAAGCGAGGTCTTGGTTCTGGGCACCAGAAAGATGGCCTTGACAGAGCTATGGGTGGCAACAGATGAGGACACATGCCATAGGGAAGCAGAGACCCTGGGGAGCCCTAGTAGAGATTTTGGTGAGTAGGTAGGTCTGGTAGCATAGACACTCCTCAAAGGTGAGCAGGTTGGCAATGGAGTAAAGCAAGCAAGTGTGAGTGCGGCTAGGGGCTCTGGTCAGGAGCCTGCAGGCCTTTATTGATTGAGAGCTGGATTTTAGTCAAGGCGGTATTGTCTGCCGCGATAAATGGGCAACCATAGTCCACTAGTGACAGGACAGAAGAGGTGATGGCCAGCTGGAGGCAACTTGGGGAGGCAATCTCTATGATGGTATAGTAGGCCTATCCAAGAATTTATGGCGGAGGATAGGCATTGACGTGGGTTTGGAAGGTGAGAGCCGAGTCAAAAGTGATGCCTAGATATTTGTAAGAGGTCACTTGCTCCAGCGGGTGCAGAGTGCTGGGGAGAATGAAGAGGGGGGCATTCTTGGCCTTGTTTTGGTGATGGGAGAAGAGCAATGACTTAGTCTCCTTTAGGTTAATGACAAGTCGGTGGTCAAGGAACCACTTTTCAGCTTGGTTGTAGGTGTACTGGAGGGATACCTGGAGAGAAGAGGGATCGGGTCAGAGGCAAAGAGAACCGCATTGTCGACATAGAGGAGCATTTTCCTGTGCAGGAGCTGGGGAGAGTGTTGAGGTAGAGGCTGAAAGTACAGGGCCCAGAATGGAGCCCTGGGGTACCCCAGAATGAACGGGCCAGGTATTGGACAGGGAGCCGTTTATCTTCACATGCTGGGATCTATATATGATATATATATGAATGGCCTGGTGGTGCAGAGGGTTGAGGTGCTACCCGCGACTCAGTTTTGGAACGACCTCAGGTTGTCGGGGTGCGGGAGGGGAGGGGCAGAGCAGGATTGAGCATGCCAGTGGGTAGCTCTCCTCTCCCAAGGGTGGCAGGGTGTGGCGCCTCTAGTTCTGCTCCCCACTGGGGAGGTCCAGTGGGCATAGGCAGAGAGGGGGTGGCAATGGTATCGGGAGGTGAAAGGGGCTGAGCTGGTGCCATGGGGTGCGTGCATGCCTCCACATGCTCACATGGCTATGTGCTAGGGCCTCGGGGAGGCTTTTGGGAGAAAACTGCAAAGTGAATATATGTCCCTGTCGCCAGTTGGCAGGAGGAAGCGACGGGAACCAAAAAGCTTGATTAAAGATATTTATATAAGAACATGCACCAACACTGATCAAGGCAATAATAAAGTGAAAACAAACAAGTAACAAACACAGTTCATTGAGTGTGTTCATTTATGAGTGTATCAACATGCTGGAATCCACGTTAACCGAGCAACTGCTCAATAACAGAGAGATGTTCTACCTTCTCTCTGTAGTGAAAAAGTATAACCGATGGGAATTAAACTTATCATGCTACAAACACTGACAGGTTTTGATGGCTTCCACATTTTTAATTTTAAGGCTATTATGCATCCACTGACCCATTTGCGGTTTAGTTGTTGTGAGCCAGTGTTGTGTACTGGCTTTACTGGCCACAGCTATTAAAAGAAAAAACAGATATCTCTTTGTATGGCATTCCAGTCCCCTGGGGAGCCTCAATACTAAATGTTCAAAGCATGGGGTATGGCAGATTCATCATCCCCTGTATCGCATCACACACTTCCTCCAAAAGGTTTGCTTTCTGGACAATTCCAGAATATATGAAATGGAGAGCTTAGCCCCCACAGCCCCTCCAACACCTGTTGGAAGCATTAGTGCCAAGGTGTTCAGACACTACTGGGGTAATAAAAAATCTGGCACAGATCTTGCAACAGAATTCACACCAAGACATGGATGCCATTGTTTTGTGAACACCACGCCAAATTTTTGCCCATCCATCCTGTGTGATAACTACATTACCTTCCTTCTTCATTTGACCTGCACCTGAGTAATAGCTTGCTGACCTTCCTTGCCATTCAAAAGCAAGTAGACCTGTGATATAAATCTTTTCCGGTCTGTGGTTGTTACTGTATGCCAAATTAACTTTAATCCCTGTGAGAGTGTTTTCTGAATTCTAGATATACTCGGACCCTCAAAAAATATAATCGCAGCATTGCAGATATCTGTGGAAATCTTTTCAGAGATAACCCAAACTTCCTCTGTAACTGCAAGGAAGTTTTACGAGTAGCCCTCTCATCTATAAAATGCTGTAAGGTGCTTAAACCTTTCTGAGCCCAAACAAGAAAATTGCCATCCCATTATCTTGGTGGAATGTTTGTAGCCACTGAAGAGGCATTTTGCTCCAGATAGGGTCACCCCCATCCCAAATAAATTTAATCTGAAGCCATACTTGCATCGTTAATCAGGTCCATGGGTTGGAAATGCTTTTTAATTCCTGCTGCGTGATTACCCAGTGGAGTATACTAATGGGTATAGAGGTAGGGCCCTTGCTGTAGATTAACCCAACCATTCTTATTAGACTCCATTAAAATTTCAATGAGATGTTCTATTTAGGCAGCTAATACCACCAAAACTGGATAGTCCCCGAGCCCCCGCTTTCTTTGCATTCGTGAGTACTGATCATCTAATCCTGGGCTTTCTACCCTCCCAGATAAATTTAGTTGGTTTACGTTTCGGTATTTCCACTCCTTTTGTGGTATGGGCAGGGGTAGAGTTGCATAGAAAAAGAAACCTTGGTAGAACATTTATTTTAATCACTTCTAATCTGTTTGAGAATGCCATGGGTAGAGAGCTACACCTATTTAAGTCCAACAAACTTGCTGTATTACAGCCCATAATTTACCTTATACAGTCTATGTAATTAAGTGGGAATTGAATTCTAGATACTGTACCTTGTCCCTTGATCCACTTGAAAGGGAAATGGCTTTAAAAAAGGCTGGTGCCTCTCCACTAACTGTCATGATCTCACTTTTACCTACATTAACTTTGAATCCAGCTATCTGACCAAACTCCCTTAAAATGTTTAAAAGGGTGGGCAGCGATTACATGTGGTTATCCATATAAATGAGTATGTCATCTGTGTATAAGGATATGCGATTGTCATGAGCATTGACCTGGATACCCATAAAGTTTCTAGCCTGTCAGACTCATGCTACCAGACGCTCCATACTAAGGGCGTAACAGAAGGGGGAAGGAGGCAGCCCTGTCACCTCCCTTTTTCTATTTTTAAAGCTATCTGAAATAGTCCCATTCACCTTGACCCTGCCACTGGGGCTGTCACAGGGCATCTCAATCCAGGACATGAAGCCAGCACCAAAACAAATGACCCACATGACCTGCTTTAAATAAGTTCAATTCAAGCGATCAAGGCTTTTTCAGTGTCTAAAAATAAAGCTACTTGGAACCTTTTAGTCTCTCTGTGATTAGTCAATACATTCAGCAATCTATGAATATTACTATGTAAATGCTGTTGTGGTATGAAACCTGACTGATCAGGGTGAATCAGGGCTGCATACACCCTTGAAGTCGGTTGGCTTGGCTCTTGGTGAAAAGCTTCACGTCCTGGTTAAGAAGTGAAATGGGTCGATATGAGGCACAGGACTCTGGATTCTTTCCAGATTTAGGCAGCACCAGAACTCAACGTTTTCTGCCAGGAAGCTGGCGCCATACCATCTTCCAAAATGTTATTAAACACCTTTACTAGTATTGCAACCAGCATTTCTATAAATGCACTGCAAAATTACTATTAAACCCATTGGCCTGGGTGCTTTACCCCTTTACTCTCAAGAATAACGATGTGATCTCTGCCTCAGATATGGCCACCTCACGCCTTTCACTAACTCTCTGTTGGGAGTACCTCCAGGAGTAACAAGCAAAAGAAGGCATTGGTACCTGTGGTTCCTGGTACAGGTCCTGAAAGAATTCCTGAAAACACTGGCAAATTTTTCAGGCGTGACCCATCTATATCTGTAAATGTCTTCTCTAATCATAACCTTTCTTGCACATACCATTATGAGTGTTCTCTGTCTTACATCCTACCTCCTCCCTCGGGCACCAGGGTAACCTCCTTTTCTTCCCCATTCAACTCTGCACTAACCCCACTTCTCCACCCTCCTTTTCCAGCCACCCCTGTTCTGAACTCTCCTTACTCCACCCTCCCACCCCTTCCAATATCCCTCTTCCCATCCCCACCTATCACCTCCCCACTCCTCTTCTCTCCCTTCCTGCATTGCCTATGCTGTCCTCCCCACTGCTCTCTGTCTCTCTTGCCTTACCAACAAAGCCTTCTTGGCCTGATCCACTCGACCATGCAAATCTTCTCCATGTCACTACTGTTGTCCCCCTGCACTTATCCTGGTCTGGACATAAGTTTGAGTTCTACTCCTGTATTACTACACAGCACTCTCCATTTGGCTCAGATCTGCAAACCAGTTATTTTTGCACCAGGAGACCAAGTTTAATTGACTACCACTGTAACCTATGTATTAATACTGACAAATTGTAACCTACAATGCTTGCCATGTTATCTTTGTAACCTTATGTAACCTATGTGTTGTCTGTTTCGGTCCTATGTACAGTACTTGTATGATGGAACCTTTGTAAATGAGTCTCTGACTCAAAGGTATTAATCTCAATCTGAAATAAATAAATAAAAATAAATAAAAGGACTGGTCGTGTTTGTCTCCAAGCTCCGCTACAGTATGTTTCTGTCTGCTGCCATTTTCTTACACTCAGAAGGCTAAAGCTTTGTGACCTTTCCCCAATTTCATAATACTTGTGATTAGCGTATCTCAAGTACCCCTTCATCTCCAATTCCACAGCCTCTTTCAGCTTTTGTCTGGCTCCTGTCAAGTCCACAAGCAACTGCATGTTTCCTGGGGGTTGTTTGTGGTGCCTCTCAAGCTCCACAATGTGATCTACCAAGTTTTGCCCAATTTTCTGGCCAATTTTCTTTTAGCGGTGGCATAACTGATAACCTCCCCCACTACCACTTTGTCTGTGTCCCATACAATGCCTGCAGACTTTAAGCTTGATTCAATTCAGATGTCTCCTTGAGACTGTGTGAGATCTTAGTCTTAAAGTTTGATCATTTAATAATGAGAAATGAAACCTCCAAAGGGATTTATTTGTCCCCGGTAGCCAGACGGAACTGCAAGGAGCCTGGTGCATGATCTGACTGTGTAATGTTATGAATTTCTGTGGATTCTATATTATGCAGTAAAGCTTTTAGAGTAAAAAAGAGATACATTCTAGAGTTGGCACTGTGTGAAGCTGAAAAGAATGTGTGGTCTCTTTCTCTCCCATGCAACTGCCTCCACACAGCCACCATGCCCAGTTTATCCGCCAGTGTTTTGAGGGTCTGGGCTGCCACCCTATTCATGCCGATGTGGCTCAATGAATGGTCCTCTCTGAGAGCCAGAGCACAATTAAAGTCCCTCCCCATTATAATTTGTCCAGACTGTAATCTGGCCACCCTACCACATACCCTTTTAAGGAAGACACTTGCCCTATCATTAGGAACATATACATTCAACAGAGGAGAACATACCCCTTGCAATTGCCTCATAGCAATTATCTTTTTTATTTGCTCTTTATTCCCTGGATCTGCCAGGCTTCCCCGACCCGTCTCGACCCATGATCCACGGTCAGGCCTTGGCTATCCCCAGGAGGAGATGGGGTGGAGGAACCCCATGTCCTTCATGTTTCATCGGGCCCCTGTCATGGCCTTGCAGGTCGAGCGGTGAAGCCTTCTTCTGTCAGCAGAGCTCAGCCAGCTCCTATTTTTCCCCTATGGCCCGGGATGTGGTTGCCTCGTGACATCAAGGCACGTCACACCAATGTCCTACCATGCTACCCCCACATATGGATTTGAGCTGCTGTACCTCTGGCCTCCACCAGAGGTCAGGACAGCACCAGGCCTTTGACCCCCAGGGAAGCGAGGCTACCCATCAGGCGCTCAAGCTTCTCCTCCTGGCTGGCCCCCAGCTTCCTGGTTCATTCCCGAACCTGGGTCACTGGCATTGCAAGTGGAAGTGCTCAGCTGCGCTGGCGGGCGGTCTGCCCCTGGCAATTATCATCCATCCCTCCAAGTCAGTTTCTGTGGATGTGATCTTCATAGGACACCCCTTTGACTAGAATGGCCACACCTGCTTTTTCCCTGATGGGTGAGAGGCTGCCACCATGTCGTTCACCCAACTTCTCCTCGATTTCAAGTGCTCTGCCAGAGACATGTGTTTCCTGCAGAAAGGATATGTCACAATTCATGCTTTTTAGTTCTGCTAGGATTCAAGCTTCTTAACTGGGAATTGCAGCCCTTGATATTATAGGAGAGTACTCTGAGTGACCCCATAATAAATGGACATAAAACCATTGCTGACATAATTCAAAGCATGGCAATCCCTCCCAAGACACGATCGTTCCATTCAGTGAACTGTAAGAGAATCCAATAAAACCAACAGAACCAACAGCAACCAACTGGTAACAAAACATTAAAATGGCAGAAACAGCACCCAGCTCCATAAACTGCTGGGTTTAAACGGCTCAAAGTTAGTAACAAATGATCTACTTCCAGGTGACAGTACCACTTAGGTACTATGGATATTGACAAATGCGCCTCCAATTATTGAGGTGGCGTAATCCCACCACTAGCTCCAGTTATTAAAAGGAGCTGTATCCTCCCCAGTGGAGTTGGGGAGTATACGTAAATGAGTGTTCCAGTAAGAGAGCAGACAGATATACAACTATATATATATATATATATATATATGTGTGTATATATATATATATATGTATATCAACTGCATGCCGCTTCAAGAACCAACAGCTGCTAGAAATTAAGTGAGGTGCCCCCACCCCAGGGTGGTGAGCGAATTTTGTCTTCCTTAAAGTAAGCCCCTTCTACATGGTTAATCTCCAGATCAGGGAAAAGCCCCTGCCTAGTGCAGTCTATGAAAACACAGTCCCCCCAAACCATATATCAAGCAGGCAACAAAAAGGGTTTATATTAGTAAGTGGGCATGTAGGCTGCATACGTGGAGAAATCCCTAGGTCCAAGGGGCTGGGTCCAGGTGTCCACCCACCACCAGCCAGGCAGACAAGGATTTAGAACACAAGCAGGGTCCCTGGCCCTCAACAAGAACACCAGTACTAGCTTGCTCACTACCCTTCTGGGCCAACAGTGTTGTCATCCCCTTAGGGACGAGTATGGTGAAGACTCTTGAAATTCTATCCGTGTACCAAGACCACTCCTCTTTGTGCCATGTATGGCGATGAGCAAGCTTCCACCGAGATGTCACCATATATTCCCAACTCGATAATTAAGACTGATCAATTCTATCTCCTCCATTCAAGCAGGTGCAGATGAAAAGGGCACAGCACCCCCAACAACATAGTTACCAGTAGAGTCCCCAGCGCCCTCCCCTCTACAAAGATCACACAAATTACTCAGGCAAAATACTGGGAGGCTTGCCAATGAAAGTTAAACCTGAAGCTTCCAGCATAGCTTGGGTGTGATTCTTGCAGGACCAGATTAGTGTCTAGTGCTGAGCACCTCAGAGACAGCAGAATGCTTCATCATGGACCAGCACTGAGGAGTCCCCACCAGCACACCCCGCCCAGCCAAGGGATGGGTTACAGCATCTGCATATCGTATATATTTCTCCATCAGCCGCCCAACAAGCAGAGTCCCCGCCCCTCCATGCACAGGGCACCCATGTAGAGCCCAAACAACCTTAATGTGGGAAACTGAGCAGTAAACACTGGGGCACACAAAGCTACTCTTTCAACCCCCTCACCCCCCAGGATGGACAGGCCTGTACACAAGATCACTCACAGTTTTAAAGTCTGTAGGGTAAAAGGTCCTGTAATCCTTATGGAAAGTGTGATGCAAGTCCAGTAGGGAACTCAAACGTTCTATTACGAGTCTTCAAGTCCTTTAAAATCTCAGTTAAACCAACAGGAGTCTACTCCCAAGGAGAAAAGATGGTCCATCATCCCTAAGCCAGTCTCCTGCCTTTCTGTTCTGCCTTCACTGATTCTTAGTCATCTGAAGTCAGCTGAGTGATAATGCTGGCAATTTCTAGGCTAACTGCTTTGGAAAGGCAAACTCAGGCTTGGCGCATTTGTGGTTTCTCCTGCTACTTCTCATACAGCTTTCAGGAGCTTGGCCTCAAATTCTTCCATCTAGATATCTGGTAAAGAAATGTTCAGTGCCTTAAGTGTAGCGGCAGCTTCCACAAGATTATCAAAGACTTTTAGACCAGTGTCCTGGAAATCTTTAGTTTCTCCAGATAATTAAGCTGGGCTTTGATGTTCTTTTTCTTTTAATTCCCGGATCACCTCTCTGACCACCTGCCATTTAGTTTGAAGTTCCGAATCAATCATGGTCAAAGAACATTCTATTATTTTCAAATTGTGTATCTTTCAATCTCAGGCCTCAGTTAATATGTGCTCCTTTGACTGATACTGCAGCATTTTCACGACCCACGATCGTGGACAAGCGGCTGGGTCTGTTGTTTTAGATTCGAAGAGGCGATGTGCCCTTTCCACATCAAGAGGGATGTCAGCTGGTAGTTTGAAGGTGGAACGAATAACGTGCTAAATAAAGTCTATAAGTGTAGCAAAACCTTCCTCAGCTCCCTCTCAAATACTGTGAATCTTTAAGTTATTCGCTTGGGCGGTTCTCAACATCTTCTAGGTGGGTTTGTGTATTTCTGTCTCATTTCAGTATGTAAAGCAGAACTCTGTCATTCAGTTCTTGGGCCTGCACTACTTCCCCACCTTTGCTTCGGTCATATAACCTTTTTATCATCAATGTCAAGCAGGTTCATTTGTAAGTACACTATGGATGATTCTATTTTTCACCGACTTTAAAATCTTTTGAATGGTTTGGTTTGACTAGCAGAGCTGTTTCTTTTCTTTTATGTCACAGTCTACTGAGAATGCAGACAACGAGAGGCCCCAAGGTTTAAGTAATAAAATAAAGGGACACTATTAGATAATTGGCATATTCTACAGTCTGGTGAGGGCTCCAATATTAGATATGAAGAAAAACCATTGGTAACATCCAAGAGAAAGTCGACACTACGTGATAAATTAGTACATACAGAACACATAAAAAGAGATACCACACAAACAAGGCAAACAGTTATTATTAGGACCCTGAGAGAAGGAAGTTATCCTGTGGATAATGTTGTCATTGTAACAATACAACAAAAAGTATTTTTGAACACCATTACACTAACAGAAATTTAATATTTCTCAACACATTACTTGCAAATCACATCATGTAATTTACTTATTGCAATGTCTCATGGTATGCTTATGTGGAAAGACAATGAGGGAATTAAGAGGAGAATAAGTGAACATAAAAGTGACATCCGATTGAGAGATGAAAGATCGTCAGTGGCAAAACACTTTAACAAAGAAGGACATTCACCAGCATCCCTGAGATTTTGGGGACTTGAAATGATTAACGAACCAACAGGATGAAATATATCATGGGATGAACTGTTACTAAGAAGAGAAGTGTATTGGTTTATACAGTGGAGAGCACTAATCCGAGATTTGGAATGAATGAATCATGTAATTGGAACTTGTTTTGGTGATTGATATACATATGAACAGTTAAAATCATTTTTGGTATATTGTATAAATTGTATAAACAAAAACATTTATGGAAAGAAAATTGTGCAATAATTTGTTTAAACAAACTTTGTATCAAATACTAACAGCAATAAGTTGCTGATAGTTAAAACTCAGTGAGTTTGAGAAGAATTTTGAACATTCTAGCTGTTTGAAACTTTATATATATAGAAAGAACATAAATATAGGGTATTTTACTAAATTTTATTTGAAATCCCCTATCTCCTTTCCTAGACAGGAATAATTCTTCTGAAACATAAACGTATTTTGTTAGAATAGTTTACATTGTAAATAGTCGTGGGCAGGAGTGCTAACTGCCGATCATCCTAATAGAAAGTTAGTTTGGCATCTTTAGCCCAGTCAGCTATAGGATGGATACTGTTCATTTTCTGTTTCCACAAAACCAAGACAGCTACATAGCCATAATATAGCATCAAGAGACACATTTGTTAATTAAGTTTCAGTAATGCTCTTCCATAATCGCCCACATCATCAGGGTATAATCTTATAGCTAATGAAATAAAAGATTCTATTTTACTTAATGTATTCATCGGAGTAAATATTTGATGCATATTACCAAGAGGTGCTAATTACAGTTTTGTTTTGGAACTCTTATTTATTTCTTTAGACAACATTTTAATGTTGAAAATAATAATAAGCAGGATATCTTTCACCCCATTTAAAACTAAAACTATATCGTAATTGAACCTCCCTATCTCCTCTAGTAGATAGGTACAATTTACAAGATGAACCTAATTAGAAACAGATAGATACCATTTAACTTTATAAATATTAATCATATTCGCAAATAGTGCGTGGGGGGGAACTGTCACCACCTGATCACCAAGTGAGTCTTAACATCTTTAGCCACTTGGCTATAGGGTGGATACTGGCTGTTTCACCATTTCTAACATCGAGGCAACACCTATCTATACAATAGGTGTGATGTCAGAGGTGACGTTGTTCCCCCAGCCATTTTCACGGTCTTTTAAACCATGCATGATCAAAGGCTCAGACCGCTCCTTTCTCTGCAGAAGATGGTCTTAGAATGGCTGTCTAGCCAGGTAGGAATTTGGTCAAACCTATTTTATCTAGAATTACTATCATTTCAAGATATAGCACAAACGGTAAAATAATATATGATAATGCTAACATACGGACTCATGGTGCATCTAAATATTTTATTCTCTTGTAGCATATAACCATAAAAACAGGAAGCAAAGAAGCATTAAAATAAGCAGGTAAAAACTTTTAACATTCTCAGGGAAAACGCTAGAGGAAATTAGAGGATAAAGCATAACTGTTTAACAGAATTTAAAATAAGCAAAAACAATGGTGAAAACAATGAAGGAACCTGTATTGATATATACAAGGTATTTTAAAGAAACTGCTTTGTTTATTCAGAGAGAGCAAAAAGAATTATAGAAACACCAATGAGTGAATTATAAGAAGACCAATTTGTAAAAGCACATAATAAGGTAAATATATTACAAATAAGTTTTATTTTTATTAGAAACTGGTATCAAAATCAGAATTTAGTTTTCTAAAATAACTCTTTAAATTCAATTACAGGGCTTTCAATAAAATTTAAACTTTAGATGAATATTTTGAGAACAAGCTGGAAAAACACTATTTAACCAATACACATCTGAATTTTAAGATGACACAGTAAGTACTGTATTGTACAAATAAACAAATATTATATGAATAAAGAATTGAATTAAAACATAGTTTGTTTTATTAAGAACCCAGAAAATTGAGGCTGAACACTGAATGCACATTGTGAATCCTAAAGTGAAATGGAAATATCAAAAACAGGTATGAATTATATACACTGTAATGAAGTGTTGTCATAAAAGTTAAAAATGAGAAACATGGTTTAACATAAATAATAACTGACCAATTAAGTAACAGTTATCTAATTGGTAATGATTCAAGTTTAGTCAATGTAACCAGAGTACAATTTAAGAATATGATTCTCTTGTTTAGTGATAGTGTGGTATCTTTGAAACTGTATATTAATGAAGTTTATGAGAAACAATAATATCGTTATAAAATGTTGATTTTATTATTTGTTTATGTTTAGAATCAGCACTGTATTATAAATCTGGCCTGAAGAAGTGGTGTGAAACTATGAAACTGTAGCCGATTGAATATGAATGGAAGCAATTTATAAGAAGAATAAAAGACTAGTCAAGATTTTTTATGGACTATTGACTGTAGTCTTACTTATTTATGATTGAGTTAAAGAAATGTTCAGTGCCTTAAGTGTAGGGCAGCTTCCACAAGATTATCAAAGACTTTTAGACCAGTGTCCTGGTAAATCTTTAGTTTCTCCAGATAATTAAACTGGCTTTGATGTTCTTTTTTTTTAATTCCGGATCACCTCTCTGACCACCTGCCATTTAGTTTGAAGTTCCGAATCAATCATGGTCAAAGAACATTCTGTTATTTTCAAATTGTGTATCTTTCAATCTCCAGGCCTCAGTTAATATGCGCTCCTTTGACTGATACACAGCATTTTCATGACCACGATCGTGGACAAAAGCTGATCTGTTGTTTCAGGTCGAAAAGGCGATGTGCCCGTTCCATGTTCGAGAGGGATGTCAGCTGGTAGTTTGAAGGTGGAACGAATAACGTGCTGAATAAAGTCTGTAAGTGTAGCAAAACCTTCTCAGTTCCTCTCAAATACCGTGTGAACTTAAGTTATTGCGCTTGGAGCGGTTCTCAACGCTTCTAGGGGGTTGTGTATCTCTGTTTCATTTCAGTATGTAAAGCAGAACTCTGTCATTCAGTTCTTCGCCTGCAGTACTTCCCCCACCTTACCTTCAGTCATACAATCTTTTTATCAGTGTCAGTGGCTCAGTAGGTAGCACACTCACCTCTGAGGCTGGGAGATCAGAGGCTGTAGGTTCGATCCACATCTGGCAACTTGGGTTAATATCCCAGTATTGACACTGTAGTGCAGCATGAGAGGGTGCTGCACTTCTGAGGTGCTGTCTTTGGATGAGATGTTAAACCGAGGTCCCATCTGCCTGGATTGGTGGTAGTTCAGGTGATGTTAAAGATCCCATGGCACTTATCGGAAGAGTAGGAATTTCCCCAGTGTCCTGGCCAAATTTCCCTCATTCACTAAAAATACCACCAACAGCTTAATCTGGTTCAAGGTCAGTTGGCATTCATCTGTATCCCCTTCTCCCGGTCGTGCCTGAAAATAAGCAGGATTTGTCTAGAGCACTTACCCGGTCAATAAAAACTAAATAAAATAAAATAAATAAATTTATCAATGCCAAGCAGGTTCATTTGTAAGTACACTATGGAGGATTCTATTTTTTCACCAACTTTAAAATCTTTGAATGGTTGGTTTGACTAGCAGAGTTGTTCTTTTCTTTTATGTCATAGTCTACTGAGGATGCTGACAACAAGAGGCCCTAAGATTTGCTAGCAAAATCTCTCCATGTCGGCATCCAAAACTAGTTATTTTAATTTTGTAGCCAGTATGTTGTTTTGGTTCCTTCTGGTCTCTGAGGTTTTGAGGATATTTTAGCAAAGATTCCCACACTGTATGAGGATGGTTTAATTATATTAAGTGACCTTTTCAACATTTTGAATAAGTGGCCATGGAGCTCCTGAAACTAGCCCACTCTCATGCCTGTGACATCACCGGAAGTCACTGCTATGTGGAGTTTTAATGCTAGTTTTCTCCCTTGTTCTTCCTCCTCCTGGTGGGGCTGGAGCCTGCTGTTGGCCTCGGCTGCACATACTGACATCCTGCAGATGGAGCAAACTTCCCTGGCCCACCGCTGAGGTCACTGTGGCACCTGGTGCCCGAGGCCATCCCTCTTGGCCACAGCACACCGCTGAGCAGTAGCTGTTACAGTCTCATGTGCCTCCCAATATGGCATCCTGCACTTGCTTCTGAACTCTGGTTGCCACTGGGCCATCAGGCAGATCCAGGGACCTCAGTTTAATGTCTCCTGTGAAGGATGACACCTCTAACAATGCAGCACTCTTTCCAGCACCACAATGCAGAATCAGCATTAGGAATGACTGCCTGGTGCCCTGTATGGGACCTGAACCCACAACCTTCTATTTGTCTCTAAATTCATAAGCAGTTGTTATTTGCATCAGATTGAGACACAGATTCTGCAGACAGACAACAGCATTAGACCAACTAACAGATGACCTAGAAGGCCAGCCTGTCAGCACAGCAGTGAGGCTAATGCTTGCCGCCGGCATCCAGGTTCGGGAATGAGCCTGGGTTGTCAGGAGCTGGCTGAGGAGGAGGATCGAGCATCCCAAAGGGATGCTCTCTTCCCTCTGAGGGGGGAAGCCGTGTTCCACAACACTACTGCCACCTGTAGACGAGCATGTGGTAGAACACCTCGGGACCCAGGGAGGGAGGGATCCTGCGCTGTGTATCAGGGGGAGTGTGCTTCATGTTGGAGACTTTGTCCCAAACACTGGCATTCCCTACGGGGTCTGGGGGTCAGAAGGCACAAAGAAATGGGGAAAGTAATAGATAACCCCTCCATCCATAGCTCTGTGAAATTTGGTATATCCAGACCACATATGCAGGTATATCCACCACACCACTGCAGAAGGGTGCAAAACAGAATAATAAGAATAATAAGTTGCTCTAGTGCATACTGGATACAGTGAACACAAATGCAACTCCCACCATTGAAAAAAGCTGCAGATGGCCCACAAATGCAGAGCTTTGAAGCTCTTACCCCAGGTCTTCATACCTCCTGCGGCAAAGATAGGGTTAATCTGAATACACTGTCGAGCATTATCAGTAACTGAGGACTAAGAATGATCCATGCAGTCTGTTTCTTTCAATATCATTTTATTGGATTTAAAAGTTAGTAGGACAAAAAGTAGCAGGCAGAAAACGCTATTCATTTTAAAAGCAGGCAGTTGTTAGTGTTCATTTCTGAAGTGTGTTTTTTTTCTATTTTCCATTTGTTCATTAGACACTTTTCCTCCTGGTAGTACAAGATGGGATGTAAAGAGCTGTATCTGAGCTGGAGACTGCCAGACCTAGTTCTGTTCTCTTCATAATGCACCAGTGTAATAACCTCACTTCTTGGAACATTAAATGTGACCGATCTGGCAGCAGGCGATTGGCTCTCTTCTTCATGAGTTGTGATGTCAGAGTGAGGTCACATGACCTGTTGATGTATGAGGAGGAATAGAACCAGCAATGTCAGCCTCCAGGCAGAATGCTGTTCCACCCATTGCACCAAGTATTGTTGGGTAGAAAGTTTTCCAATTAGCAAAGGAAAAAGAAGTACTTAGATACAGTGGGCCAGATATTCAAAAGGGTTGCGCCATGCTCAACAGGGTTGCGCATGCTCAAGTCCTACATTGCGCCATTCTGCGATATTCAGCAGGAGGCAGTTGCGCCACTGAAAACAGGCTGAGCAACAGCACAATGCAAATGAATGCATGCTCAACAGGAGGAGGAACCATACAGAAACTGCACAGCCCGATATTCAGCGGGCTGTGCAGAGTTGTCAGGCGCAACCCCAACCTGAGCCTGCAGGACCTTGAGCCAAAAAAAAAGCTTAGTAGAGGGCCACCACAGGCGAGCTGCTGTATTGCAGGGCGCAACACAGCAGCTGCCACCTGTGGCTGGCCCCCAACTCCAGTCCCTGTGCTCCCAGCCCGATCAGGGCATAGTGTACTCCCCACCAGCCTGATCGCGGGCATCAATATGGCCCCCGCTCACATCCCTGGTGGTCCAGTGGACCGTAATGCCCGATCGTGGCAGAATGTAAAATGAACCCCCGAATATCTCCCTGGTGGTCCAGTGGACCGTAATGCCCGATCGTGGGCAGAATGTAATATGAACCCCGAACATGTTCCTAGTGCTCGATCGCAACAGAATGTAAAATGAACCCCCAACATGTTCCTAGTGCCCAATGTGAGCAGCAGTAGAGTGCCCCCGAACATCTCCTGGTGGTCCAGTGGACCGTAATGCCCGATCAGCGGGCAGAATGTAAATTGACCCCCACCGCCCAAACATCTCCATGGTGGCCTCCACCCCACCCACCCACGAAGCCCACCACCCGCTCCCCCTGGTAGCCGGCGCGGCGGCAGCATCCACCTGCCTGCCGCCTCGCCGCCTCACTGACTGTCAGAGCTGCACGCCCATTGGTGCAGAGCAAGAGCTAATGGGCTGCAGCCCATACTGTACATGACAGTCCAGATTTGTGGAATGAACGACTGCCGGGGAGCGGGTGGTGGGGCTTGGTGGTGGGGTTGGGGGACACTAGCCACCAGGGAGATGTTTGGGTGGGGTGTCAATTTACATTCTGCTGCGATCGGCATTATGGTCCACTGGACCACCAGGGAGATGTTCGGTGGGAGGGCACTTTACTTACTGCCCGCGATCGGGCACTAGGAACATGTTCGGGGTTATCTGCCCGCGATCGGGCATTTCGGTCCACTGGACCACCAGGGAGATGTACGGGAGGAGGTGGGGAGCTACATTGGTGCCCGCGATTGGTTGCAGGGTGCGCTGTCCTCGACGGGTGCTGCCTGGCAGGGCGCCAGGCGCAAGTCCTCGGGATCGGGCGCACCTACATGCGTATGGCATGCAAATGGGGCCATAATCAGATGCAAATGGCCCCCTGCGCTTGTATGAATTATGGCTCCATTTGCATGTCACCTTTTGAATATCGTGATTTTGCGCGATGGCGCAATGGTACTTGGCCACCGCAGTTGAATGCTCCACTCTGACAACTTGCGGTGGCACAAGTTTCACTCGCGCTATGCACAGTGGTTGTGGCTGGAGGGTGATATTCAAAGGAGTTGCTCAATAGCGCAACTCCTTTGAATATCACCTGGCCACACCCCGCGCAACTATTTTGGCGCAGCGCAAGGGCTTGCGCCTCAGAATGGCGCAGTTTGAATATCCAGCCCAATAAGTAATAGTTCACTAGAGAAAAGATTACACCAAAGAGAATCACAGTCTAGCAGCACTCTAAATTAATCACAAAAGCAACTTTCGTCCGCTTACTTTGTGCATACTTTAATTCACCACTTAGTGACACTTGACCATGTTATTCACAGCAACAAACCTGGTACTCTCTGTACAGGCGTATTACAAGGCTTTGTGGCTCATTTGATTAATCCAACATATGCTGCGTATCAAACGTGTCATTGTCTGTTGTGCAGCTTATTTTTAACCTTTTCTACCCATGTCAGATAAACCAGTGCTAGCTCTGATGAAGGAGTGGGTGGTCATTCCGAAACGTAAGCACGCAGCATGCACGACAGCGGATGGTGCGGATCCCACCTGAGTTATTGCCCTTAGCTTGGGAAGCCTGTGAAAGCTCAAGCACTGATTGACATGGGTAGAAATGTTGAAACTAAGCTGCATAACAGAGAATGAGGTGCTTGATACAAGTATATGTTGAGTTAGGCAATTAGCAAGTGTCACTAAGTTGTGACTTAAAGCACGGCAAAGTAAGCTGACTGAAAGTTGCTTTTGTGGTTAATTTAGAGTGTTGCTGATAGACAGTTATTCACTTCAGTAATCTTCTCTCAAATGACTTAGTCCCTGCTACTGAGCACCTAATAAAAGTACCTATAGGGATATTTTTGAAATTCATATGAGTGGAACATATCCTGTCTACAGTTAATTAGTTCACTGCTTTTGAAAGTTAATATTAATTTCAGGCTGTACACTAGCTCTTTAAGTAGGTAACGATGAGAGGAACAACAGAGATGTAAAAACAGGACACAGTAAGTAACAGATACAGAGAATGTAGGTTACAATTTTCACACATACTGTAAGCAGTACAGAATGACTGCATAATTTGATATTACTGTCTAGTACAATCAGTGGAGCACCACACTTGTAATTCAGAATACTTTGGTGCTCTGCCGGCCCCTCATATTGTAGACATGTCCATATTTGTTACTAAGACCCCATGTACACTCCATACTGTACTTTAGAAACTGCATAGTAAGAACAAAAATACAACTTTACTTAGTTTTATGCATTTCCCATTATGTTTAATTCAAACAGAGCACAACATTCATGTCATAACACCATTAGGGGTAGATATCAGACAGTTGGAGTAACTAGAGATGAGAGAGCCACAAAAGGTTCTGAGATTCTTCTAAAAGGATCTGATAGCTGGCTCCATGGCGCCGAGTGAAGGGGTTCTGGCAAGCTGGGGATCCGGCTTGCGCCCGAGCCTGGGTACCAGGAGCAGAGACTGGCAGGGAGGGTCTCACAAGTGTCCATTAGATGCTTTCCTTCTAATGGGGTGGGACAAGTCTGGGCTCCTGTAGGTGGATTGGTGGACGAACTTGGAGGGCGTGAGGCCTTGAGGTGTTCTCTCAGCACATCCCCACCTCAGGATGCCGCCCTTATGGCCAGTACGTGAGGTGGGCCAAGAAAATGGAAAATTGGGTTCCCTGCCGGCTGGATGACGAGCACCTGGCCCACACCACCATGAAGCCCTGGACAGCCTGGACCGACCCAGTGGCAGCCTTCTGGGGTCACGAGTTTGCTTGAGGGCACTTCACCACCAGAGGAGAGGGACCTCCCCAACAAAGAGAAAGGTCAGGTTACCCAGGTAAGGCTGTTAGACAGGGTTGGGAGTTGATGGTGAGGGGCTGAGGTGGGGTTGTGGTGGGCAATGGCACTGGAAGGAGGCAAGCAGGGGTGCCAGGGGAGGAGCAAAATCAATACAAAAAAAAGGATATGATAATGAGCCAGCTTGGTAGCACTGAGGGTTGAGGCGCTGAACACCCCATGTCATGCCACACCGGCATCCCGGGTTTGGGAACAAGCCTGGGTCATCAGGGGTCAGCTAGGAGGGAGGTTGGGAGCTGGATTGAGTGGCCATGAGGCAGCTCTCCTTCCGGGAGGGATGTTGTCACTCCTCAGTGACTGCCACTGGGTGGAGGCCCCAGGGCAGTGTTGGACAGAGGGTGGCATGCAGGGAGGGTGTTGTGGGAAATGCAGTGTGCACACACCTCCACACACGTCACGTATGTCTGCAACAGGGCAGGGAGAAAATGGAACTGGCAGGCTGTGATCCCGGTGATTGGGACGAGGTCAAGATAGATGTGAGCCTCCTGAGGGGGAGGTGGAACCTTGCCTGCCAGCTCCAAAAAACGGGATAAAAATTTGTATTAAAAATAAATAAATAAAAGGATCTGATAAATGATAAAAGGTTCTGATAGTTATGTGAGTCTTATCAGAACTTTCAGAACCTTTAGTTTAAAGTACAAAAGCTGGCTGGCCCCGTGGCGCTGAGGCACTGGAAACCTTACCTTGCGCCACACGGTGACCTGGGTTTGGAAGCCAGCTCGAGTTGTCGGGTCGGCAGGGGAGGAGAGGATCAAGCATCCGGAGGACTGCTCTCCTCTCTGGGGAAGGTGGGATGTGTTTCCCTGGCTACTTGCAACTCCCAGTGGTGACTAGGGGTGCTACAACCAGGGAGCACCAGTTAACAGGTGGGGACAACAGCGGAAGTCCTGCAGGCGGCGCAGGAGTGTGTCCGCTGTTGCGCGCTGGACATCATTGTACATCCATGCCCTCGGGGACTTAAGCAAGAAATCCCTCTGTGCGAGCAGCAGGATGCCCACAATGGACTCCCTCTCCTGGCTCTGAACAAAGCCCGGCATAGCCGGAGCGGGGCTCAGGTTGACTGCTCTCCTCCTCGCCTCCCAGGGGGCCCTCCATGGAGGATAAGCCCCAGCTCCTGTCTCTCCGCGGCAGAGGCTGGATCGAAGAGAGTTGAGGGCCCAAGTACAGGGCCGGTATGGGGATAAGGTACCATCCCCACCACACAAAAAGGAGTACAAACAGAATTAAAAAAAAAGTACAAAAGCTGTTTAAACCTGTATGGTCCACCTTAAAGCTATTGTCAGTGAAGAGAAAGGAATCTAAAAACAACTTGAAGTAGCACTGCACTACCCTACATCCAGCCTCATTTGGGTCTTTCGCCGCCACCACCAAGAGCCTTCTTACTAAATAAAGTCATGCTGGGGAGTATATTGAGCTCTGAAATCAATGTTTTAAAATTAGCAGAATCTTATCAGAACCAGACAAAATGTTCTGATAATGTTCTCTTACAAGAAATGGCATAGGTTCTGGCAGTTCTGAACTTATCTGAACCGTTCCCATCCCTAGAAGTAATCAGAATCAATGGTCAGGGCCTAGAATGCTGCCCATCTCCAATCAACTTGAAAGCCGTAGCTACTTGGTGTATGTGTGTTTTACGCCCATGAGTACAATACAATTTCAGCATGGATTAAGGGTTATCCATAGAGACATTTGTGATTAGGTTTTGATGAACCCAAAGCAGACTGTGGAGCTGTGCTCTTTAAATCTCTAGGATCAGCGTAGCTACAAAGGAACACAATGCATTGTGCTGAGCACAGCAGCAAACCTGCTGGAGCACGGGCTATATAAATAGGGAGCACGACTAGGCAAACAGTAGATTCTGAAGCCCGTGGAACAGCTGGAGCCAGGTAAGTGCACTGCATCAATCATTGGACTTCTTCTCTTTCCACTGTACTTTTCCCGCAATGCCCAGCCAGGGTGTGTGGTTATTACAACACTGCCACACACCATTTCATGTGTTATTCCGTACATATTTGCAATGTACTTTGACCAATCAAAATCTAGGAAAAGAAGAAAGGGGGCTCTGAGTTAGCATGTGACCTACAAATAGAACACAAGGGCTATCGAGAATGGATCCTAAGAAAGAAAATCAACTAAGCTATAGTGTGTCAGCCAAGAGGCCATCCTTAGAAGTGACCAGAAAAGGAAGAAATCTGCAGCCAGCAGTAGACTTTACCTTCATAGCTCAGTCCTGAAAACAAAATAATGGTTGATGCATTAGATCATGTTTCCCTTTGTTTCATCCTCCCAAAGTTTTTTCCTATTCCCCCAACCCCACTATTTGGGTATACCATGGCTGAACCTTTCTATGACTTGAGAGGGCAGGCAAGTGTCTGCCTACACTTCAGCTGATGCCCGCTATGTTTGGAATCTGGAGCTAGCTTTATAAGTGCTGTGACAGCTGGCATTTATACATTTCAGTCCCATGGCTACACATGGCTTTTAAGAACCTCCATTAGCGGCCCAGTGGTGCTGAGGGTTATGACACTGGGCGCCTCTGCTGCTGCGCGCGTGACCCAGGTTCAGGAATGAGCCCGGCCACCGGGGCTGGCAGGGGAGGGATTGAGCATCCGCTGACAGTTCTCCTTCCCGGGAGGGTGTAGGGCACAGCGTCGCTCTGAGTGACCTCTGGTGGCAGTTGGGGGTGGCCAGGAATAGGCGTGCCGCTGCATGGCTCTGGGGCGGAGCTCGGCAGATGCCAGTCGTCATTGCACGCTTGAGCTCGCGGGGCAGGGGTAGAAAGTGGAAAATGCCAGCGCCTGATAGGCGGCGCGGACCAGTGGTTGGTCCCCACGCCCAATGCTGGGCTTCCCAGCCCGCCCCAGGCCCCTTTGCCCCCTGGTCACCCCATTAGATTTAGATAGACCACCAGAGGAGTCAGCGGTCCACCCCGGGGCTTAGAGCTGGGGACTGGGTGGCCAGGAGGTGCGTGGGGAGATGAGCCCTTGCCTGGGTACAGGAGTCTGGGGGCTCAGGCCGGCGAGAACAGATAGTTCGAGACTCCACGCGGAGAGAGTTCAGGTAAGCCAGCGGTGAGGTAAAAAAAGTACAAAAACAAAAGAACCCTACATTGCTTTGCATAGTAGTTTTCTTTTTTAATCTCCTCCTTCACTGCCAATGCCCTCCTTCATGCTGGCTTCCCCAGCCCCGCCACCCAGCTTCTCATGGGCTTACCTTCCAACTCCATCCACCATTTGTCATACTCTCTGAGCAACAGGTGGCACCAGCGGTTATCCTCATGTTGCTCAGACCAGACTGGATGAGAGCCATGTCGTTCGTACAGGGCCTCGCGGAAAGCTGGCATTCATCCTGCCTTACTGGGGCTTTCTGTATCCAGTCTCATCCCTCGGATACAGACGATATGGGTGCACGTGCACACACACGTGACCGTGCTTAGCATGGCACCAGCCTGTGTCCCTCTCCCATGCTACTCCAACTGCACCGCCACCTGCGGTCTCCGGTGGCAGCAGAGCAGCGGAGCTGGCAGCCCTACGCCCCGGACGGACGCCAATCCTCTTCCCCTGGCTGGTCCACGATGACCCAGACCAGGCCTACCCACCTCACTGACATTCACCAGCACAGAACCTGATGAAAATGCCATCACATCCTGTGTCAACACCTTGCATCACATCGGCTCACCACCTCTTTGGTCTGGAGCCGTGTACTTCTGCCAGTACAACTCTTTCCCTGGGGCCATCAGGGCTAGTTGGTAACAACAAGAGCCCTCACCCTCCCTGAGACAGAAAGCATCTGAGACGAACACTCAGCACTGCCTCTGCTACCTGGCGTGTGGCAGCTGAGGCTTGGGACACGCACCTGGATTATAAGCACTGTAAACTAAAACAGTGGCTATTAGGCCATTGGGCAACCTGTGAGATTTCATTCTTTTCTCAATGCATCCCAGAATTGCCTCAGATTCTGACAAACAGGGGCAGCTAGATATTCTTTCATTTATTTCACTATTTAAATGCTTTCCCAGTGGCCACCTATGATGCAGTGGCAAGCAACTGTACTGGCCATGCAGGAGACCAGGGTTCAATTCCCAAGTCTGTATACAATCAGGCAGTGAAGGTGGCTCTCCTCTCATCCCAGCAGGAAGTGATTCACCTGAGGGGAGGGAGGTCTGCTAATGCTGCTGCATGGCTGCATCCTGGAGGCTTAGAGGAGTCTGAAGCCAAGCAGCAGTGTCACTCTAATAAATTGCCTGCGATGGATGCTGTTGCTGGTCCATGGGGTTCTGCTCTATACTCAGCTGAAAGGAGAGCTAGCTCTCTCTCTCTCTCTCTCTCTCTCTCTGTCTAGCAGTCGTGGGAAGAGATTTTGCATCCAGCTCTGAATGGCAGGCAGGACAGGTCCCAGTGAGGAGGGAAAGTTGCAGGTTTGGCCTCATATGGTGGCCAGGATGTCTGCACTCCACAGCCCTCAAGGGAGCTGACTGACAGTGGACCCCAGGTAGTAAATGGACAACAGAGGGCAGCAATAGTTCATTGAACAGGGAGGAAAATGGAAGAGTGGGAAGACAAATGGTTCATTTGTAAATATCAGTGTTTTCACATTATCAGAGAACCCAGACGTCAATCCAGCCAGTTGCTGATGCTTCCTAAATACTGAACGTGCTTGGGACAAAAATCTTTTGGAACTTTGGATGTTCTGCATCTAATTCTTCGTAACTGAATGAAAGTCTCTGAAAATAAGTTTTGCTTTTCAGGATTTTTAATCCTGATCTGTCTGCCTGAATTTACAAAGCAGACTTCCATCTGCATTGTTAGAGCATCTGTTGAAGGATCTGAAAGTTTGGATGCAAGACACGGAGCATAAATCAAAAAAATTATTCATGATCCATTTGTTTTGGCATATGTACCATTTATAATTTTTTGTTCCTCCACCTTGCCCACCGCATCACACTTCTTCAGATCCTGCAGGGGTCTCATCTGCCTTCCAGGCTCACCCGGTGCTGCCACAGTGATGCTTTCCAGACTGCCAGATGTCACTGCATCAACTCTGAGGCTGGCTTGTCTCTGATGGGAGCCTTCCCTGACTTAAGGAGAAACTGCTGTCTAACCTGTGGTGACACAGTTGAAGGGCCCTGTGGTGGTGTGCTGTTGGTGTGGAGAGATCCAGCAGGCTATCATTTGGCACACCAGTTTGTTATTTGCGCTGCTCTTCTCATGCCCACTCCCAGATCTTGTGCAGGTTTACTGTTGGGAGGGGCAAGATAGTGAATGGTCAAGTGGTCACCAGCATCATCAAGGCACTTCCACCACACCACCAACAGGATCTGCTGTAGTAGCAGTCTGGCACCGCCCTGGTCCTCCCTACTGGCCTCCGCTCCTGAGATCCCAGGCTCAGAGTGTGAATCTAGGTCACCAGTGTGCCAGAGTGATGCCCTGTCACTTAGCACCACAGAGTCAGCACCTGCACCATTTCTTTGGTTCACACTGCCACAAATCATGGAAACTGTGCCAAAACATGTGACCCTTCGAAAATAGGATTGCCAAGTTTTGGTACGATTGGGCAGGGCTGCAGAGGCAGGTGAAAAATGCACTCAAGTCTGCATCTGTCTCTTTAAAAAATCCTATCCCCAGGCTGGCCTGCCAGTGCAATGGTAGCACTACTGCTTGCAATGCTGATGACCTAGATTCAGGAACAAGCCTGAGATGTTGGAGGGCAGGCAAGGGAGAATGCCTGAGCGTCCCATGGACACTTGCCTCCTCAGCGGTGGAGGGGTTTGGTCTCTCTACAACACCACCACCTCCGTGACCACAGGTGGTGGTGTAGCTGGAGCCAAGGATCGAAGAAAGGGACACTGGTGGTATGATGCTACGCGCCGGCCCAGGGCCCTTCCCGACATCAGGGGCAGGACAAAAAAGAAGAAAATCCTGACCAACACAGGATGCCATCTGCCGCACCGCCGACTGGGTTCTCCACTTCCACCGACCAACTCAACTCTTCAGTTCTATCCTGGGAAGCAAAGGCCTGGCTCCCGACAGCCCTTTCTGGGGAGTCAGAGGTAAATCCCAGGGATGGCATGTGACAGGGCTGAGCACAGCAGCAGGGACTGTTGGTGGCGGTCATGCTGAAGAGGATAAAGTACAGTAAATTGAAAAAATCCCAGCATGCAGCTGTTTATTTATTGGGTGATGGGTTGGCTAACTCATGGGATATTTTCAATACTGAATAGATCACAGGTGGGGTACTCTCCATTAGTTACCTCTCCATCCCTCAGAACTAATAAGGAGTATTTGATTATTAGCCATTAGACTGCAGACTGTTTTCCTCCCTGGTCTTCACCCCAGCAGTTGGCAGTCCTAGTGGTTGACACTGGCTGTTCACCGCTGGAAACATGGGTTGGAGTCACAGCTCTGGATACAACTGAGATGGGTCTAGTAGGTCTCAGCTCCTGGTGAATAGAAGGTCACGTCACAAAGGTCACCTTCAAAAGCTGGCATCATGTGACTCAAATCAGCAGGACCCATTGAGTCTGGAGACCCTGCAGGTCAGTACTGAGGTGCAAAATCAAAGAAGAACTCCACCTTCATGGAGTCAAACATAAGTCAAGCAAAATTCTACAGGTAGCAGTAAAGTTTTATTCTGGCACCATTTGGAATCCTGGCTAGAGCCCTCTGCCCCAGTGCTTCAACCCACACAGAGCCTTCGACAAAGGAGGAGGTACAGGTAGCAACACCAAGTTGGGTGGAGGGAATGTTGATGGGCTAGCAGGGTGCATGGTGATGCACTGCACCATGCTTGCCCCACCCGTGTCTTCCAGTGATGGGTCAAGAAGTGGAAAAAGCCATAGCATAGTGGAATGATGTGTTGCCAGCCTCTTAGGCCCTGACTTGTCGACTGCCCACCTGCCCCCCAGAACTGGGTAGTTAGTGGGAGCCTGGGCAGTTCCCACCACCCCACCTGAGGGGTAAGTCTGTAGGTAAGAGGACAGAGTAAGTGACAGAGATGGCAAGGATGGGGCTGGGAGCTGGGTCAGTGCACAGATAGGGGCAGCTGTGGGTAGGAAGGCGAGGGATGCTAGAACATGACATATCAAAACTGATCAGTTTTTGTTCATATCTCTAAACCTCACATACTCTAAAGCCTCAATCACAGTGGAAAGCATTATGGGTACACAAATGCTTGTACAAACAGACTGACAGGATTTTGCCAGACCAGATAAATTATAGACATGTGTTTCATCCTCTAAAGTTGTTTCAGTGTACTGCAGTTGTAGCTGCAAGCATGCACTAAGTCATAACGTGAAGACAATTAATGTTTCAGTATAGTCAGAATGAGCCTACTGGAGAAGCCTTGTCAAGAGCATGAAACACATATTTTCACTTCATCATTCTTAGCCTATGCTGCAACAGATGTACTAGCCTGTTTAAAAGGCGAAGTCTGGTCTGGGAAGTCTTTCCAGCCTGACATGCACAAGGATTGGCATATCCATGATGCCTTGCTTGGGAAGATAGATTATGTGTAGGGTTTGGAGAGCCGCACAGAAATTAAACTTGAAGACAGATCAGAGCTGGAGCAGAAACAGATGGGAGGCCATTAGACAAACACCCAGCACTTCAAAGCCAAATTTTTATCCTCAAGGCAAGCAAAAATACACACATGCCCTGGAAAGTTTGGATTTTTTCAATGCCAAATTAATAAACAGTAACACATATTTTATAACAAAGAGTTGGTAGACATGTCAACCTCTGTCAGAAGCCCATGATTATATTCTGAATCTTTTTCTTTCTTCTTTGAGCCAGGCTAAACTGACACATCAACGAGAAGGATGGCACAGACAAACCCTCTGCCGGTGCCCATGGGGCCTTGGAAGGTACAATGTTCTTTAGCCACATTGTCTTTTAATAATCTTTATAACTTATTATATATATATCCTACTGTTCTGATGTGTGTATGAGTGTCTGTGTACACATGTCTGGGTGACAACGTGGCTCAGTTGGTAGCACATCCGCCTCTGGGCCAGAAGGTCATGGGTTCTTATCCTACACCAGGACTGGGGTATACCTAAATGCTGGCACCCAGTACAGTATTGAGGGGTGCTGTATTGTTGGGGTGTGCTGTCCTTCAGATGAGATGTTAAATCGAGGTCCCTACTACCCATCCTGGTGGTGTCCAGGTGGAAGTGGAAGTAAAAGAACCCAAGGCACTCTTACTCAGAAAGTAGGAATTTTTATTGATACACATAAAACAAAAGGTATTACAGCATACATCACAAAACACAAAAGAAAAGAATCAACAAAAAATCAAAAGAAAGTATTACATCAATACAATCACCTCAAACATCACCAACCCCCCCACCCCACTAAAAGAGTAGGGAATTTTTTATTTTCACAACAACAAATCAAAAGGAATACAAACAGTGATAAGTCACACAAAATAATAAACAAATCATAAAGGAAACAAACTCAAAGAAGTACAACAATCATACATCATCCTAGAAATGGGAAAGGAAACAGGAATAAACATACCCCCACTAAAAGAGTTGGAATTTTTCATTCACAACACCACATTTCAACAAGAAAAATGGCATTACCACACAAAAGTAAAGTACAAATCATAATAAAAGCAAAGAAGCAATCAAGCTATACAGAAGCAAAATAAAAATCCAAGACTGTCTATGTAGAGATATCATAGGACATATATTTATACAGAAAAACAGTGAAGGCACACCAGGTTCTGCAGAGAAGGGCTTCCTCACAGCACAAGGAAACCATCATAACCCAATACAGGGCTTGGGCAGACACAAGGTCCTCACCCTGTATCTAACCAGGTCATCTTCCTCCACCATAATTTGAACAATTCAGGATGCACCTTTCCCTGCTCCTGCCCTCTCCAAGTAAACACAGCTGTGAGGTATTGTGAACTATCTGAGATTCAGAAAGTAACTTCTGTCGAAGAGTAAGAGAGCATCTAGCTTGCCATAACTGAAAACTGATATGGCCCATCACAAGACGCAATGTAATTGCATCATACACAATCCAGGAGCTCGGTAGAACCCCATCCACCCACACGCAGGTGAGAGAACCCGAAGGGATTCAAAAGGCCATGTATCGTGAAAGAAGACCAAAATGAAACAGTAAAAGGACACTCTACAAAAAATGCTCCATCGTTTCAACAACTCCCAAACAGGTCTCCTCCCTAGGGCAATATCATTCAGTCAATTCTTTATGTTTCCTGTTTCCTTTCACTCCTAATTTCCTATGTAAACAGAGCCATAAAAATCCCACATATTGCTAGGCACCCTCTTACTCACTAAGAACTGTAATTTAGCACGTTGTTCAGCAGGAGGCCTAACATGAAACCAGGGGTCAGAGAAAAGAAATCATGTAATCACGGAAAAATAAAATTGTTGATGTGTCTGAGAAAGAAGCAAGCGTAACAACATGCCACGCCTTCAATTTCTGAAACATCACGCAAAAATGACTGGACAAGGCACCCACCCTAACCTGACGAGCAAGAAAGGAGTCCATTCCCCACTGTGACAAGATAAAGTCAACACCATCTGCCACCCATGGAGACCAAATCATAGTCTGCCCTTTAAGGAAGGGCACTAAGTTGTAAAAAGAAAAATACTCTGAAAACACTACGGGATTAACCATCCCTAACCTCCTTCACTAAGAGGTAACTACGTAATACCCCTTTTAGGGATTTAGCCTACTACCCCATAAACACAGAAAAAACTCCATAAAGAGAAGCCTCCATAGAGATGGGAGGGGAAAAACATGACAATAAATAAAAGTATGGCAACAAAAGACTTAATCAAATAAATACGATAGCTTTGGACATTCAGCCCTTATTCCATAGCTGAACCCTACTACGAGCTGCTAACAATTGTTGATCCCAATTATACCTGTGGTCATCTAGACCTCCAAAGTAAATACCCAGAATTTTCCTATAGCCAGATAAAATAGGCAAACCCCAAACCAAGGACACATCAGCCGCATCATACCCCAAGGGTAGAATCCCACTTTGAGCCAATTAATTGAGGACCCAGTCACATCAGAAAAGACACTCAACAACTCCCTTGCGCCATAGCAGAAGCTTTATCCGCTAAAACTAAAATCAGATCATCAGCATACGCTAAAGTAACTATCTCATATCACTACAGCCAATCGATAATCCAACAATGTCATCGGTACTGTGTAAGGCATGTAAGAGGGATCTAAAGAAAGCACATAAAGCAAGGGACTCAATGGACACCTGCCGAACCTCCCTATGGACCTCAATTTCCCTACCCACCCAGCCATTCACACAGGGGATCAAAGTAATGCACCTATAGCACGTTTGTAGCCATCCTATGAATTGGGTAGGGAATCCGTCCTTGACAGACATTCCCAGAGATAAATATATTCTACCTGATCAAAAGCTTTGGACTGATCCAGGCAAACCAAATGTCCAAAATTCTCCAGCCTTACCTTTAGAGACCAATTCTCTAAGTAAGATCAGTGCATCCTGAACCCTTCTGAGAGAAGCCCCACTAAACTGCGTCGGATGCAAAAGAATTTTAACCTTCCTTAACCTCAGACATAAAATCTTCATCAGAATCTTATAATCTGAGTTCAATAATGACAAAGGTCTCCAATTACCCAAATCCCCATGATCACCCTTTACTTTATACAGAAGGAGTAGCACACCTTGCATCATGCTATGAGGAGTACCCCAGACTGCAGCCCAGTATTCAGGACCAAACAGAAATCAACTCCCAAAACCTCCCGTAAGAGTTTATAAACCTCATGAGGCAACCCATCATACCCAGGTGTAACTCCCAATCGTAAAGACCAAATTGCTGACCTCAGTTCCTCCACTGTGATAGGTTGCACCAATTCAAGCCGGTCAGCTAAGGACAAGGCCGAACCGATCTACCAGCAAACCAATCACAGATAGCAGCTTTGGAAAGCATCCTGCTCTGAAATGGCGTAGAAACATAGGCATGAATTTCCTCCAAAATATCATCATTGGTAGAAACTCGCCCACCCCTGGGGTGTTCAGATACGCCATACTTCTTAAATGTCTGAGTGATGTCAGTACTCAAAAGGCAAAGTATCTTTTTCCTGCCACAAAGTCTAAATTTGTGTTTCATTTCCATATCACGAAAACCTGAGACTGAGCCTTAGCCAATTCCAGTTTCAAACTTGCAATCTGTTGCTGACAGTTGAGGCCAAGAATCCATCTATTAGTGGATAAAAATGAAGCCGTTCCCTAAGATACCGTGAACTCAGTATGTGATAATTGTCCATTTAAACGACCCACAGCCTTAAAATAAACCCAAACTTCCCATTTAGTGTCCTCCCACCAAACATTTAAATCATCATACAAAAGAAACTGACTTCCTGGCCAGCAAAGAGAGCTTAACCCACCCATTACACAAGGGATATGCAACAATTCAGAATTCAATTTCAGATACCCGGCCCTCTCCGAGCTGCAGGAACATCAGCCAAGGTCAGTCTCAGTAATCTGTGATCAGAGGAAGCAACATCCTGCAAAGATCTAGATTGAACAGTAACCACAGAAGTGAGAAAAGAAATCAATCCTGGAAGCCCTTGGTCCACAGAAATAAGTGTCCCAGACCCTCCAGTAGAGGGTCCAAAAGCATCTACCAAACCAGCGTCTGAGATGAGTTTCAACAAACTAGTCTCATCACAATACACTTTTTCATTGTCCCTGAAGCCACTTGTAAAGGCAAGGAACAGTTAAAATACCCCCAAAATAATGTAATAAGGAGAGCATAAAAGGGATAAAGTGAATTAAACAAAAGCAACCCGGTCAAACTTAGATTGTGGAGCATACACAGAAATTAACCTCAAGTATAAGGAACCCCATTTAACATCAAGAACCAAGGCCTGCCAGCCAGAACTTCTATCTGATGTAGCACAGTGACATGATAATGAAAAAACATATTCCAACCCCACTACATAAGTCAGCACCCAAAGACCAAAACAGTCCCCCAAATCCAACCTGCAGAGGCAGCCTCCACCTCTTCAAGGGAATGCAAGCAAACATCCTGCAGAAAAACAATCTAGATTTTCAGACAGAAAATGTGAATAAGTTCTGCGTCGTTTTCTGGAGTCTTGATACTGTTCACATTTAAAGATGCCACCCAAAGGTGGAAGGGAACAAGGAGCCCAGTAAGGAACATTCACTTCACCATACTAGATGCCCTTGTGATCCTACCAGTCTTACCATCAGGTGGTCTAGGGCCCACCTGGTCAACCACAGGTTCAGTAGATTCTAACCCAGGTAAAGGTAGAGGAGGCCCAGACCGCTAGGATCATCCACTGGACACTCTTCCAAAACAGAAAACATATTCGGTCAGCTTAGAAACAACAGGAGCAGGTGCAGCTAGTTTCTTCCCTAGTTTCCCCTCCCTTTGGCAGATTTCCCTTTTCTCGCTAACCACCACAAACCCAGCATCCGAGTCTCTAATCTGGCAACACAGGGACGTGCTCCCACCTTCCCCTGATCCACCCTAAAGCCCACTACAGCTCCCACATCAGGCGGAACCATGGTAGTCAACTGGGAATCAGCTGATTCTAACAAACCAGAGTCAGCCAAGGGGAACAACCCCGTCAATATCAGGGCCCCTCCCTCCTTAGTAGGAATACTGTGTCCAACTGCCCCGGATGTAATGATCTTGTACCCCATAATCAGCATCTGCAGTGTTTTTGGCTGCTAAGGGACAGGTTTCAAACATGTGACCCACCTCATCGCAAAGATTGCATTTTGAGGTTTGAAAACAATGGGCACTTGGATGACCCATCTCCCCACAGTAAGAACAGGAGGTACTAATGTAGGTTCGAGACCACACTTAAAGAAAACCCTAGGCTGCCCAGGATAAAAGAAACCCTTATCTCCCCAGAAAGAAGCAATTAGGCAGATGAATTAAGCCAGAATCTGTGGAATGAAGTTTTACCCCAAATTTCCAACCCCATTCCAAAACCCTCTTCATCCAGAATAGGGACTGATTCCCTGAATATCACAAGATTTAGATAGCCATTAAACAATATCAACAATATTCACCCTTCATTCCGAAACATGATTGTGATGATCCTATAGGCCTGCTGAGACAAAGGTAATACAATAAAGTCAGACCATAGTGGGTTAGTCTTCAAATTCAGATATCGACTCAAAACAACTCCATCAAGGCAGGAGGTCAAGCTGACGTCAAGGTGAATTCCCGGAACATGTATTAATGCATATACCTCTGAGGGAAAAAAACCCATGCTGCGTTTCAATAATGTCTTCCCAATAAAAACCTATCTGGGGAGTATCCTAGGACCCACATAACGTAATCTAACAGCATTACGTCAGCTTGCAATTCCAGCTGCTGTCTGAAATGGCTAGCATAAGAAGGTTTAGAGATAGGATGAAATAACTGACTCAGGAAGACTAGGGAAGCATTCACATCTCCAGCCCTCCCGAGATCCCATAGTTAAATCAGCAGCAATATCTGTAGACAGGGGGTAGGGAAACAATAGCCTCAGTACTCAAGACAGCCCCTATAGAGTCAGATATATCACAAGGACTTATCTGTTCATCCACTGCATGAGCAGGAACAGTTTGTCTCGTCTCCATGTGCCTCCAGAAATTGAATCCATCCAGCCCCTCAGCGCTCACTCCGGCGACCAGGACTCCTCCACCAAAGTTCCCCAATCCCTGGAAGGCTTGTCCAATTCCCGATAGGTCTCTCCACCGGTGGAAGAAGCTTGCTTGGCCCCTCAGACTCAGCAGCACTCGGCGAAGTAGCCGATCGTTTCCGTTCCGGTCCTCCTCTGAAATCGCGGTCTGGATTCCCTCTGCAACAAGTCACTAGCACAAAGTTCCTCCTCGAGCAGCGTTGTTTCTCCACAAGACTCAAACAGGACATTTCGAAAAATGCAAAGGCCCACTTGAATCGCGCTTGCTGGCCACCCAATGGGTGCACCCCACACCGACACACCACTGGTTCTCTCAAAAGCAGGTACAGTAACTATTGACATACTCTGGGCTACCTCAGCCCCAACCAGACCTCCTTCCTCCTCCATCGCAAAGACAGCGGCAGCCATCTTGGTCCCACCAGAAAATGGGTCCTCCTGCTCACAGGAAGCAGGAAGTAGGAATTTCCCTGGTGTCCTGGCCAGTATTCCCTTCCCATAAAACTGGTTCATGCAATTGTCCAGGCTGTGTGTTGGTGCTGATGTGCAATATGGCCGCCACTACACATTTAGTCATTTCACTGCCAGTCTAGCATTGCTTGTAAAGTGCTTTAGGATACATTGTGTATGAAAGGCGTAATATAAATGCTGATTCTTCTTGTATGACTGTGTCTCACGTAGGGTGTTCTATGTGTGTATTTGTAGCAAGTATGTGTGTGCACATGTGTATGTATGTGAGTGTGTTTATGTACAAGTACATGTGTGTATATGTGTGTGCTGGGCTTGTAGATCTTTCTGATTCTAATTTGAGGCCAATAGGGGTTCTGAAAGGCTCAATTTTTAACACCTTGTATGATCTTAGTAACTACATACAAATATTAATCTCATGCTAATGCTGCATTTTGAACCACATACAATGTTTTTTAAAGGGGAGGTTCTTTTGGGTTTTATGTTTCAGTACCAGTCGAGTTTTGGAGTTCTTTTAGTTTAAGACTCATTAGCCCATCCCTGACATGCATGCAAAAATTAACCCTAGAGGTGTAAACTTGAATGATATTTTTTCATGCTCAGCACACACTAATAAATGGGTCACCATTTTAGATCACTGTTTATGATCAAGAAAATTTCCAAGGAAGGGATGGAATTCACAGCATCCTGTCCAAACATCATGGAGTGTGGCTTTGAAAACATCAGGTCCCTGAAGGTAGAATGTGGAGTGTAAGTATACCTCATTTCCCCACTATTAGTACCTGGCCTAGTATTTCAATGTGCCAGGCACCATCCTATATACCAAGGCATATGTCTGATTTCTGGTGTTCCCAGTTAGGCCTCTATATCACACCCATGCTGCATGTTTAGAGGTCTAAAAGGCCATACATGACCCACTTCTTGACTTTCACCTTGCCTTTCCTCCCTCGCACCCTAACACTGACATCAGTGTTGATATGAGCCACTTTTTACCTCCTCTGTATTTGGCAGCTATCAATATTTTCTACTGTTATTTTTTCTTTTCTCCAAACCCCACCCCTTGAATCTCACCTTGTCTCTAATAGTGCTTTTCCTCAACTTTAGGAATTATGATCTCAGCACTTGACAACAATTTGTATTATGTTTTGGCAACTCCAACCCTGTTTCTCCTCCCCCAGCTATCACTTAATTTTTTTGAAATGGAAATTTTTGTCCTGTTAAAGTTTTTACTTTTTACTTGCGCCACACTAAATATGGCTGTTGATCGGGTCTTTTTGCTGCTCTTTTGATTGTCATACTTTGGCAATTTCTGCAAGTGATATATACTTTATTTTTCTCTAAGAGAGGCACCCATGGCCTAACAATTGAGTTTTTTTATATCTGCCACTTTTCCGTGTGTTACACATATTTGCCAAGGTCCACACATCTTTTTTTGTATAATATTTTTATTGTCTTATTTAAAAATAAACAGTACAAACAATACAGCAGGTCACACAAACTTGGAAAAGACAGACAGGGTCATAAAAACATTACATTCCACAATACATCATCGTTCCTTCACTATTAAGAAATATCATAAGCAAATACAGTACATAGTATCTGGGTAGGGTGCAATTAGGCCGTCTGGGCATGGAGGCACCTGTTGCCCATAGGTATGCTGTATCATGGCTAGACTCTGTGGGGCTGTTAGATGAGGCTCCTATACAGTACAGTTGCCTCATCTGGTGGCAGAGCGTTCAAATACATGTGCCAGCTCTAAGGAACAGCTCCTCTCTCCCTTTAGGGTAAGTTTCTCAAGTGACAGTGGCTATAGGCACAGGGTCTTCCACTGCATGGTGGTGGGTGTCAGGCAGGGACCCAAGTATTTTGAATGTGTTGGCATGCCAGTACTAACACTACTTTGATCCCCACAGGTGGGGCTCCCAGCTCCTCTCCCAGATCCTCCATGCCCATTAGTAAGGACAAGGCGTACATGGGATGGAACAGCCCACCAAAGCTGACAGTTCACAGGCAATATGAGCCCAAAGGGATTCAGCAGTGTGAATTCCCAAAATAATGCTCATATATCCCCAGTGCGGCCTTGCACCTTCCACAATTCAGGAAATGGTAGGGTTAAGGCAGTGTATCCCACTAGGTGGGCAGTACAATCCATGCAGGAACTTGTACTGAGATTCTTTATATCTGTTGCACAGTAATAAACCCATGTCTCTTTTCAAAATAGTAGCCAGTTCTCCTCCATACTAGGCACCCTAAATCCCTTTCCCAATGACTTGAACTTTTTGGGACAGGTTAGGGAGGTAGGATCTGTCCTGCTGGGCCAGCTTTTCTATCAGACTTTTCACAGACCCCTTGACAGGTAAGTGGCTTGTTCCAGGGAAGTGAGTGGTGACATCTTCACTGGCTCTCTCCCTTGGTGCCTCAAAAATGCCCTGACTTGTAGGTACCTGTAGTGGTGGGATGGCGGCAGCTGCAGTTTCTCCGGAGGTCACTAAATGATGCATGATCTCTCCATATACAGGTTCCCTAGACTCAGGATGCCTATCTCCTCCACTGCCAGAACCCTCCTACCATCCTCCAAGCCTGGTAGAAATTGGGCAACAGGGATGAACAAGGTTTTATCTTCTTTTTGCTCCTCTTCATTTCCTGACCATTTCCCAAGCTGCCAGTGTGTATAGGACCATTGGGTAAGGAGCTCCTTTAAGCTATACAACCTTCTCCCGCTGAGGAAGAAATACATAGACAGCCTCCCAGGCAGTCCAATTCCACTGAATCCAGCTAACCTGCAGCCAGCCTCGATTTATCCAGTCTTGTATATACCATGCTGTATTGCTACCTGGTAGCTCTGTATATTGGGGAAAGTTATCCCCTGCTCTGTCCCCTCTCTAATTGCTTTAGGCTCATAAAAGTATTTTCCCTGCCATATAAGGTTGAGAACCCTTCTTCCAGTCTCTTGATGTAATTTTTGGTGGGACCCAGGGGTAGCATCTGTAACAGGTACAAAACTCCTGTATTCATTTTCATTAGGTTACTACACCCAAACCAAGAAATTGGGAGTGCTCTCCACCACTCTAGTTCAGTGAGCACTGCTGCAAACACTAGCTTATAATTAGCTCATACAGGTTACCAATATCCCTACCTACCTTCACCCTAAACAGGTGAGGACCTACACACTGCCTTCAGTCCCAGTTGTCCATTGCCCAGCCTTCTTGGGGCTTCCTATGGCCATCAGCCTCAGCTTGTTCAGATTCAATCTGTAACCAGAGGCGGCTGAAAATTGGCTGATGACCTGTAATGGTACCGACATAGATCTTGCAGGCTTTGTCACGTACAGGAGCAGGTCATCCATGTATAATGTTATTTTATGCTGTCAGCCCTGACTTTCCAGGGATCCCTTTGATTTCCTCCAATGTTCCAGTCCTAATAGTTAGTGGCTCTATAGCCAATGCAAAGAGATGGTGGGATAGGGGCATGCCTGCCTTGTTCCTCTAAATAACTGGAATTCATCAGATAGGCCTCTGTTTGCAAGTGTCCAATCCCTGGGACTGACATAGAGGAGTCTCACCATATCCACAAATATCTTCTAGCCCAAATCTACCCATGACCTTGAACAGGTACTCCCATTATAGCCTATCGAAGGCCTTCTTGGCATCCATCAACAGCATGAGTGTTGTGCCCGGATGCTGAGGCCCAAATCACCACATTCAGCAGTCTCGCATGTTGTTGTACAACAGCGCCCCTGCACAGATCCTGTCTGATCCAGGTGTACTAACTGTGGGCGCACCTGCTTGAGGCCTCACCAAGACCTTCGCCAAAATCTTAAATCACAGTTCAGGAGGAGATGGGGTAATATGATGCACAATCTACGGGGTCCTTCCTGACTTGGACAACACACAGATGGACACCTCATAACACAAAAGGGTAGGCACCTTTCTCTAACAAATCTGTCAGTGGATCCTCTATGGAGCCACCCAGCTTCTTATAATATTCAGCTCCAAATCCATCATTGCACTTGTCTTCCCCTTTTCAAATGTCTCTCGTGCTTAAAATATTTCCACTTTGGTAATTGGTGCCCCTAATTCTTCCCTCTGGTCATCTGTAAAGGTAAGGATCGTAACAGCCTCTAAGAAGGCCCTTGTCTCTCTCCCTCCATGCCCTGGCACACCCTGCCTTATAGAGGCCTCATAAAAACATTGAAAGCCCCCAAATCCTAGATGACTATGTTTCCAGACCCCTTGCTGGTTACTTAATCCCAACTATCTGAGTAGGAACTCTCTGTCCCTGAGCTAGTCTCACCAGCTGGGGTCCTGGTTTGTTACCTCAGTTGAAAAAGTGCTGTTGGAAAAATAGTGCTGTCTTAGCTTCCACAGTCAGCAACAGATTAAGGGCCTCTCTTGTGACTGTTATCTCTCTCAGACAGTCCTCTCCTCTCCTCCTCCTCCTCATCCACTGCCTTCTTCTCCAGCTCCATTCACTTCAGTTCCAGCTCCTGCTGCCAGTCTCTACCCTTCTTTTGGGAAGGCTATGTATCCTATGATCATATCCCTCATGTCTTCCCACTTCCCACATAGACAGGGAAGTAGCCATATTTGTGGACAAGTAGAGGGCTCATTGTTCTTTCAAAGGAGGCAAAATTCTCTTTGCCAAGAGGTATGAAGGGAATCTCACTCTGAGGTGGTTGGCTTGTCCGCTGCAACCCTCATACCCATTATAGCCACACATGGTGAGATATGGATGGGGCTATGCTCCTGGAGATCACATGTTTGTATCTGCCCGTGGAGCATAGATATAATCCAGCCTGGAACATGTTTTGTGGGGGTTCAAGTAAAAGTGAAGTCTTTACTCCTAGGTTTGCTGTGCACCACACATCCAGCAATACCCAATCCAGGAGTCCTTTCTCTATATGACAAGCCTGCCACATAACTGAAGTAACCCCCACCCCCACCCACCAGCGCCAATTTGGAAATTGCTTCCTGTTCAGGACATCCAGGATTTGTTGGTAGAATTCCAAGTTAAAGACTGCTGAGGCATAGATACTTCCATATGACACCACTACACCATTCAGTTTGTCACAGATGAAAATATAGCACCTCCCAACATCTGTGACTACTCTGTTCACTTTCAGAGCCAAGTTTTTATTGACTAGAATAGCCACACCATATTTGTGTGAGTTATATGGTGTCAAGTAGCAGGCTGTTACCCAGCCCCCAACCAACTTTGGATGCCACTACTTAGTGAGGTGGGTCTCCTATAGCAAGGCTACATGGAAAACTGTCTCTTCAATGCTGTTAACACTTTCTTCCACTTTATGGAGAAGAAACCCGGACTTTTCAGGATGGAAGGACCCTCCTCCTGCAGTAGCTTCCATACTGCAAGGGCAATCAGGTCCCACCTCTCCCCCATGCTCCCTCAGACAGTCCTTCAGTAACATATCTCTATGTTGCATTTTGTGGAATTGAAACACATTCAAGAACATCAACACAGTATAACATTTAATGCATAAACCAACAAGTGAAATATATCCCACCTCCAGTCTGCCACCCGGCCGTGGACACAGGCAAAACACATGGACATGCGTGTGCTCACTCACTGACCCTATCCTCACCTAGCCAGTAGTCAGGAAATAAGTAGCCTTCCCTTGTGCACAGTATCCCTCTCCCCATCCCCAACTTGCAAATAGCATGAGAAATATTTTATCAGCTTATAGCACTTAAACTAACATGCCAAACCACCTGTGTACCTGTCCCTGAAGACATCACACAGCTAACTTCCCGTCCGCTGCAGTATCCAGGGACACTCACTCCCTCCCTCCCTCCCTCCCTCCCTTCCCAGGCCCCCAGGCATGAGTCCCCTCCTGGTCCCCTCAGTGCTAGTATCTGTGTATAGAGCAACTTCCTCTGCAAACCTCCTGAACTCAGCACAACCCTCCCCAGCCCAACAACCGAGTATACCCTCCCTCTCACTCCCATTTCCCACCATCCAGTATCTCATATAGATAAAGATTGTGTCCCATTCTGAGCGTGGATGGCACTGTGGTGTGACTGTAGCCATGAACTCAATGTGCACTGGGTGTCCTAGGCCAGGCGGCACAGAGGGCACAGCACACATCAACACACATGCAGCTCCCCTGGCTCCCCAACCCCTTTTACCTGCAAAAGCGGTGTGTTGGGTCTCCAGCAATTCAGACTACTCCACCATGTCACCAAATGAATCATGCAGGCTTTGTGGTTCCCACCACATGAAAGCGGTCATTTTACCTTGATCGCCATGCAGTCGATGAAGAACTTTGCTGTTGCAGCAAGACCCGCAGTCCCTGTCATCTAAAGGTTAAGGTAGTTGGCTGATACAATGCACCAGATCCTGCATGAACCTATGGGACTCCACCTCACAGCAAAGTCTGAGTGTTTGTGTAATAAGTCCTTTCAGTGGTAGCAGGGGCCAAGTGAGTCTGGCGGGCAAATCATGCCCGTGCTGAGTTCTACCCTCCCAATGCAGTCTCAGGACTGCTCACTGACAAAAAAGGCTTTCAAACTTTAAGTGCTGTCAGTATTCAGGTCACCCTAGTTCTTTTGGTCCCACTCCTGTATGAAGCACTTGACTTTCTCCAAATTCCAGAAGGAGTAGTCACCCCTCATGCCTGACTTTAACTACAGCTGGGCAGAAAAAGTAACTCCACCTTCCTCTCTCAGCATATCAAGAACCAGCCTGAACAACTTCCTTGTCTTCTGGAGCCTGGGTGAGAAATCCTGATGTGGATACAGCTTGTGCCCTTCGTCAATGACCTTCTTGTGGTTCTGATAGGCAGACAGCAGAGCCTGGCGGTCCCGAAATTATGTAGATGGAAGATAATCTGCCACAAGGGCTCTCTCTCTCTGTCTCTCTACAATAGTTTTGTGCCAAGGCACAATGCACCCTTTCTAACTTTATTGTGTCGCCTTCAGGGTGAGTCCCAGGAGCTTGGGCAGTATCACCCAGTAAAATGTAAAGCACTCTCCCCATCAAAACCCTCTAGGAGCTCCTTGCAGCCACAGGTTGCTGTGATGGTTATTGTTTTCCTGGTAGTTGGGGTGCTCCTGGAGGTCCTGCAGTTTCTTTTCCAGCTTTGCCAGCTAGTCCAGGATTGGGCATTGAGCATCCTCCATATCGGACATCTGGTGTTCCACCGTCCACAGTCTGTTTTGACCTGACTTTCACATTGGTTCCCTATTTCCCCAGCTGTCCTGCCAAAGTGTTCAATTTTGGAGTCAGGGCTGCCAGAACCTGATCCATTACTGAGTGGCCTAGTGCACCCATCTTTGCAGCGCAGACAGAGATCAGTCAAGGGCCTTCATGCTGAGCTGGTGGTGGTGGTAGTGTGTCATTTGTTGCCTTTTGCGGCTCCTTGTGGCTGTTTCTGGTGGATTTACCAACAAGTTGTTGTAGAGGCATGAATATAGTGGTAGAGGCATGAATATTTTGCAGTTTGGAGCTGTCTGTAGTAGGTTTGCTGATAAAATAATTACTTTTAAATTCCAGAAGAGATGGGCTCGAGGGGCATTTTCATCCCAATGGTATTTTTCCCACATATCTATCTTTCCTTTCCTTTATTTCTTCCCCACCACCCATGTGAGCTTTGAATATGTATTACTGGCATCTATAATATGGTGGCAGCCTATGTTTTCTAAAGTGCCAGTTATTAACAACTTTCTCTTCCCCCACTTCCCTCCCCCATTCCTCACTTCATTTGTCTATATTGTATCTGTACAATGGCAGCCTTTGCTGACCTTATGTGTTTGTTTTTTTAACTTTATTTTTATATATGTGTACATACATAAGTTCTCATATCCAGGACAGACCATTCTACAAAAGTAACATCCTTTTGGGGAATAGCATTTCCCTTAATATTTAGGAATTACATGCATCCTAGATATAGTGATACCACAAGGAGGGTAATTAACTATATTTTCTCCTCAATTACATAAACATTTTGAACTGTGTGACTAAGCCCATGAGCAGTGTGACCTTTCCTGGCGTGCTAAAGTCCAAAAGTCCAGAAAATCCAGGCCTCAAGAGGGCTTATGGTGTCGTACTTTTAAACTAAAAGTCCAAAATTAGAGTTAGTTAATAACCCGGTCAGCAATTCCGTTACAGCGAATGTAGTATATAGATATTCTAAAGGGAAAAAGGCAAAGAGAGTAACCACCCTATGTCCATTTATCCTTAGCACTATATGTTAAGTAACTCAGCCATAACTCGGATCCCAACAACAACCCCAAAGATGTTCTAAACATTTTTAGAAAAACCTTATTGCTCAGTTACCAAGTCGGTTAAGATACAAAACTATTAACAGAAATAATCAATGTCCAACATTGTTGTACATTACAATTCTTTAAATTCAGTCTTCTGCATCGAATCCAATTCTTCGCTCTCTTCCTTCCAGGATCAGCAACAAACGAGAGGCCCATTTTCCTGCTTTACTGGGATCTGAAAAGGCCCAGACTTTACCTTTGTGCACAACACGTAGTCTTGCTGGAAACACCACAGTATGGATGATGGAGCTTTCCTTAACAACTTCCTCACTCCATCAAACTTTTCCTCTGCATTCTAGTTGCGTAGCTCAGGTCAGGAACAAGTAGATGGTCTGGTCATCTTGCATAATTGGCCCTACTTGCCGGGCCAATCGGATATTCTGTCCCTGGGCCAATTCCATCTGTAACCAGAAGTAAAGTTCTGGGTTCTCCTATCCTCCCAGTATCCCCTTGGTGTGATCCAATAGGCTTTTTGGTATGGGATATTTAACTTCTGGCCCTCTGGTAGCAATTTTAAAGTGAGCCACTCGTGAAGGAACATGAGAGGGTGATCTCCCCGATCCCTCAGGCAGTCCCAGAATCCTGACATGGAAGGCACGGGCCTGGTTTTCAAAGTTTCTAGCCTGACCGCATATAGTGATTTTCTTTAACCAGAAGTGTGGTTGTGGCAGCGGCTGATTCTACTTACCGTTTGCATCTCCCACCTCCTGTTGAATCGCTTTGACAGATTTCTCCACAATAGTGACCAGTGGCAAGCGAGTCCAATTTGGAGTTCAGATCTGCTACCGAGGATATCAGCCTTTTGCAATTTAGGCTGATAGATGACATGGTCTCTTCAGGCTCCTGCTGGGATATGGCCTTTTCATCTGATCCAGTCTGTGCCATTTGCGGGCTCCTGTTGGTTTAGCACTTGTACCTGCTCCTCTGTTCTTTCTAGGACTGCCCATTTTAGGTTTATTTGGGTCCTCTTTCGAACTGTGGTATTTGTTTTCCTTAATAACCCCATTAAAGTAAAGATTTTACACAATCTATATACTGTACTTCTGCTCAGAGCTATTAAAATTTGCTGCCTGTCAGCTCGGGCTCCCTGCGCCCCCTCTGCTGACCTCATGTTACTAAGCTAAGGAATGGGAAATGAAAAATGGAAAACTGTTTAACTTTCTTGGCTCCCACTATATTTTGTTATTTACACTATCAGCGTTTTTGTAAGATGGCTGGCAGTACTAATCTCATCTACTTTTAAATCACTGTATTTTTTTCTGCTTTTTGGTTGCATTGCATTATATGCGAGAGTCAAGGTATCATGGCCACTGCTCTTCTGCTCTGCCCTCTCTTCTCCTTACCAATCCTCACTGGGGTTCCCAAGGCTCCATCCTGTTCTCCCTGTTCACAAACAACCTCCCTTGGCCTGCTGTCATGCACATCCACATTTGAGGGTAAACACAAAGAAAACAGTCTCAATTACCTTTAGGGTCAAGACAGAAACTATCAACACTCTCAATTTCCCCTATCTTCTCCACTCCAGATGGCTCCCCATGAAGCTGTATTTGCTTTCAAATGCCTTGGGTATGGCTCAACAACAAGCTAGACAACACAGTCCATATTGACACCTTGCACTCCAACCTTAGCCCTAAACTAGGTGTATTGTACCACAATAAAGATTGCCTCTCCCCTCTGTGAGAAGAGAGCAGGTTGCAAAAACGATCCTTCCTGTTCTTGACTATGCTGACATTGTTTATGACACTGCACCCACCTCTTCCCTCACCAGACTTGACACCCTGCTTAAATGCCTTTTGTCACTTCACCACAAACGCCTTTCCACACTCACCACTGCTCTCTCTACTCATCACTTGCTATCCCTCCTCTCCCACCATCGCCAGACGACTCCCTAGCTTTTATCACCAATACTGGTTTCAACAACTCCCTCTTACCTTTCCTCCCTACTAGCCCCAGCCAGACTCTCCCCATACTCCTCCGCTCCAGGTCATCCTGGTCTTTCTCCCTGACCATCCTCTTATAGTGCCCCAAAAGGTAATTGCAACATAATATTGTGATGACTAAGGGACTTTGGGACCATTTGTCTACCCCACACTCCCGCTACAAGGCAGTGACTAAAGCTAATTCCTCCAAGATTATCAGCAAGAATGTTACACTCACGCTGTGTAGCCCTCAATGCTATTTAGAAGAAAGCAATGCCTTATTTATTGAACCCCCACATCCAGGAATAAAGCAGTGCCAGGATAGTAACTTGGTTTGTTATGACTTCTTTAACTAAACTGTCTCATTACAGATGGGTAGGCTATGAGCACACAAGCTTCTGTGGACAGCAGTTCATCTTGGAACGCTGGTGAATACCCCTGGGATGCTTGGAGGGCAGCAATGCCTATCACATTGAGAGGATGATGTCGTTCAGCCAATCTGCTCTGCTGTAAGCATCACTTAAGCACTATTTTATTACTCTGTACTGATACACTTAAGCTCGCCTGTTGTGTTTGCAATGTCATTCCTTTCCACCTGAACACATTTATTCCCCTTAAGTTTGCCTAGCTGTAAAGCAAGTAAGCAAAACACATGTCTGTTGTGTCACAAGGCACCCTGCTGCTGATCCTTGAATTCTCATCACAACTGTTATGTTGACATGCAATTGAACCCGACTGCCTGGTAACTGATGTCCAGTTTCTGGTTCTAGGCAAATTTGGTTCACATGCACCACAGAACTCGATATTCACGGGATCACATACTCAGTAACTGAGTTATGGGGCATATAAGCGGACAGTGACCCCCCACCCCACCCCTGAAGACAGTTACATATGCGCATAATACACTGTGCTAGCATCACACCAATAATAATCGTGGTACAGAATCAATACAAGCCCTGATGCTGGCTTCATGGGATGCTGGCATTAATTGCTAGGTAACTGGGAACTTGTATCATTGCAGTTCAGTTGAGTCAGACATCAATCTTTGAGTCCTTGATATCGATGTTTACATGTAAATTACCAAATTTCAAATGAAAATAAAATAAATAAGTTGAAACTTGATTACAAAGTAGCAGATTACTCTGTAAACAAGTTTTACTCTGCATGCAGATGAGGTAAATTTGTAGCAAATTCCCAGCACCTGCATCATAAATTTGTATTTGTTTTACCAAGATAAACTTTGTTGAGCAAAACTCATTTTCAAGGAGGTCCTGTGGTGGGACTGTAAAGAACACAGTTACCAATGTGAACAATTGTTTTCTTACATGATAGGACAGCACAGCAGAAAACAGTATTAAAGGACTATACAGATATACAAATCAGCATTGAGCAGACAAGGCAGTAGAAGTAATCCAATGGATGCAACAACGAGAACACGAATCTAAAGGACAAATTAACTTCAAGCAGCAGTGCAACAAAAATGTTTTTCTAAAAAGGTAGCTTTGGCTACAATTACTAAAATATTAGCATCCTGTCAAATCTACTCTTCCAGCGCCTTATCTGCGCACTTTAAGTTTTTTGTCTTCTTGCTCTAACCCTTACCAGGTCTACAATGGTATTTCTAAGCCAAATGGTGGAGGCAATCTTTTATCTTGAGGAGAAAACCTAAATTAAAACATTTTATAAAATTCTAATATTTTGGTGTAACTAGAAATGTTACCACCAAATAAAACTGGAAGATGCCTGAAGTGTTTTATAGTGAAAAAGGCAGGGACACATTTTTAGTCCAATTTCACTGCACTGCTGCTTTCAAGAAAACACTAATCTACTTGTAATAGGAGCAAACACTACAGTGAAGTATAGTATTCAGTGAGCCTTTCTGGCAGCCAAAGCACCATTTGCTATCCCCCAACACACACTGATATCTTACTTAACCATCCCATGCTGTCTTAACTGCCCTTTTTTTCTATTATAACTAAATAATATTTTATCATCCTTAAAGGTGCACAGTAAACATAAACCCTTTTATTCCTTCTTTAAAGGAAAACACCACCTAGAGCATCTGTCTCCCCATTGCATAGATAAATGGCTGACAAGGACTTTAAGGCAAACTGCAATGTTGTCTTACCCCACAATGTACTTTTTAAGTCATTATGTAAGCTCGCCATGACTTTCATTTTAAAAGACATGCCAGTGGCCATCTCATAACCACCAGTCGGCTTCCTGTACTGAGTTATACTAATGAGCCCTGCCCACCTTTGCTACTAGTTGGCAGTGTCCATTAGCATAACCAGAGCACAGAAAGCTCGACTGGTGGTCGAGGATGGTTGCAGGCACATCTTTAAAACAGAAGTCATGATGAGATTATAAAATGACACAAAAAGGCACATTACAGGGTAAGACAAATATTGTGTTTTGCCTTAAAGCCCCAATTGGCCATTTCTCTATGCTACATTTGTGCCTTTCAAACATTAACTGCCGTTTCAAAATTCAGACCACAATATAAGCTCTAGGTGCCCTTTCAAGCTTCACCTCCCCTTAAAATATTTGGACACCCTTGGCTGTATGTGCCTTATCTATATATCCTCAGTCTGTTTTTGTTGATGTATTTCTTATTGATCCTTATGTGGTTGGAGTCCTGAACCATTTATTTAAGGGGTCAGGCCATCCTATTTTATTGAAGGAATATCTGGGCTGGCAGTATAACCCAGAGGTTAGAGTAATGAGTTGTGAATGAGCTTGGTACATCCAGCAGAAAGGGTTTGATTCCCACAACCTCCACTTGCATACTCTGTGACTCTAAGTAAGTCACTGAACCATCCCAGTGCTCCTGGGTCACCCTAAAAACAGGCCCTTGAGCCTAGTGGGCCTTATCCAGTTATTAAACAATAAAAAAAATTAAAAAGTGTACTGTTTTGGCATTAAAAGGCCTCCCCAAAAATAATATTTTTTAAAGTTTACATAGCTACTAAGTCAAGTGGTACACCAGCTACTTGAACTAGAAGCATAACAATCCTATTGCTCTGGTTGAGGGAGTTTGTAGAGTTGTGGTACAGTGCAGTGTGGTAGTGCTATGAAAAGCATAACAATCCTATTACTCTAGTTGAGGAAGTTTGTAGGGTAGTGGTACAGTGCAGTGTGGTAGTCTATAAAAGCATAAGAATCCTATCACTCTGGTTGAGGGAGTTTGTAGGGTAAGAATCCTATTACTCTGGTTGAGGGAGTTTGTAGGGGTAGTGGTACAGTGCAGTGTGGTAGTGCTATAAAAGCATAAGAATCCCATTACTCTGGTTGAGGGAATTTGTAGGGTAGTGGTACAGTGCAGTGTGGTAGTGCTATAAAAGCATAAGAATCCCATTACTCTGGTTGAGGGAGTTTGTAGGGTAGTGGTACAGTGAAGTGAGGTAGTGCTATAAAAGCATAAGAATCCCATTACTCTGGTTGAGAGTTTGTAGGGTAGTGGTACAGTGCAGTGAGGTAGTGCTATAAAAGCATGACAATCCTATTACTCTGGTTGAGGGAGTTTGTAGGGTAGTGGTACAGTGCAGCAGGTAGTGCTATAAAAAGCATAAGAATCCTATTACTCTGGTTGAGGAGTTTGTAGGGTAGTGGTACAGTGCAGCGTGGTAGTGCTATAAAAGCATAAGAATCCTATTACTCTGGTTGAGGGAGTTTGTAGGGTAGTGGTACAGTGCAGCGAGGTAGTGCTATAAAGAGCATAAGAATCCTATTACTCTGGTTGAGGGAGTTTGTAGGGTAGTGGTACAGTGCAGCGGTAGTGCTATAAAAGCATAAGAATCCTATTACTCTGGTTGAGGGAGTTTGTAGGGTAGTGGTACAGTGCAGCGTGGTAGTGTTATAAAAAGCATAAGAATCCTATTACTCTGGTTGAGGAGTTTGTAGGGTAGTGGTACAGTGCAGCGTGGTAGTGCTATAAAAGCATAAGAATCCTATTACTCTGGTTGAGGGAGTTTTAGGGTAGTGGTACAGTGCATCGAGGTAGTGCTATAAAAAGCATAACAATCCTATTACTCTGTCAACTGTCACCATATATCACTTGCTCTAGAAATCCCCAAAAAATGTGTAACATAAACTAAAGGAAATTAGTTTTGGTTTTGATTTTGTTTTCAGATGCAAACCTTTGTCAATTAAATGTGATTATTTCTCTGTTGCCATTCTTACAGAACCACAAGGAGAGCAAGATGACAATCTTTGAGAGAGAACTTTATCGAGCCAGTGGGAGTTCTGCGATGACTACCCCTCGCTGCAGGCCTTGGGCTGGTGTAGCAGTGAGTCGGATCCATGAGATCCTGCGGGAGCGTAAGGATGCACTTCGATTACTTGGAATGACGTTTTGTTCTAATTCACAGTCAAGCTAACTCTGTTTCTCTGTCTCTTCATATGTATGCTCTAACTCTGACTCACATTTCTAGTAGCAGTAAGAAGCCATGAAATTGGTGGCAGCAAGGGCAGGATCATAAAATATTTGTTTTCTTTTGTAAAGTAAAACATTTGATTTTAAAGTTCAGTTCAGTTTTATAAAACCACAAATCTTCAACATGATTTATAATATATTTTTACATACAGTTCTGTAGTTCCATAGTCAAATGTCACAGTTTACTCCTTGCAACTCCCGGAGGGAAACTAATACTGCCCTATATTTGTTAAATTCAAATGAGTTTGTGAGTAAGTGTGAGTGTCCTAAATGTGTCTGAATATAGCTCTCTAATACACAGCCATAAATTAGGAACTAGAGCATGACTCGGCACAATCCACAATCCCTCTGCTGGCCAGAGAGAGAGATGTGGTCATTGAAAACATACTGGGCTGTGTGAGAAGCAAATTCAGGGCATCCCAGACCTGTTAGTGCTTTCACTAAATTGCTATTTTCAAAAGTCCCAAGCAACTGACCTGTGCATAACCAGTACATTACCAGGAGAGGTTTTGGCAACAATGGGGCGGGGAGGGGCATCACTGGCACCAGGAGATTGACTAAACTGTATCGGAAGAGGTGTGTCATTGGTACTAGGAAACTGACAAACAGTACTGGATGAGGGAGGAGGTATCACTGGAACCAGGGAAACTGACTTTAATGGGATTGAGTGAGGGAGGGGGTATCACAGGCATCAGGAAATCAACTTAAATGGGACCAGGTGACAGAAGTGGGAGCAGACACCAGGAAAATATTTTGATAACATGTTATTAGCATGTTATTAAATATAGTTCCTGGAAGTGTTAATTAACCTTGCTCTGGCAGCCTATTAGCACTTCCAGCAACTATTCAATATACCACTGCACACTCTATGCATTCATTTGCATACATGCATGGTATATGTTAAGCACTGATGCACTAATTAATTAGCATAACACAGTGTCTCTATCTACCAGCAGCAATATTTATGTGCTATTAACACTTAGCATAGTGCTAATTTTGTTTGGCGCAAGGCTAACATTTTGAATTATCTGGGCCTGTGTCTCTTATGGTTATAAAAGTTTCTTTTTAAATCTTGTGCACCAGAACTGCTCAGCTTTCACTTCATAATTTTCTCATCCAAAGATCTCAAGCAGGCACTCATCACCGTAGGAGCCCCAGTAACTGTACATGTAAACATATAATAAATGGAACTCTCCAGGGTGCCCAATGGTCCAGCGGCAGCACATTGTGCTGCCATGCTGATGACTGGAGTCCAGCCAGACCCAGTTACCACATCAAAAGGCAGGGTAGGCTGCAGGCAACTCCTTTCTTGTATTCTTTTTCCCTCTGCCCAGACTGGCCCCTATTCCCCAGTCTACCCAGCCCCGACATCCCCACATCCTCCCTGGTTTACCTTAGTCCGTGGCTTCCCAAGGGCTTACCACCTCCTGGTGGGGTCAGAAGGTCCCCAAACCCCACTGTCAAACAGGATCCAGTGTGCTCAGACTGTGCCTGAGAGTTGGATGCAGGGCCTGCAAGAGACAGGTGTCACCCTGCTGGTTGAAATGCCAATTTCTCTTCCTAATTTTCTCTCCAGGAGGTGCAGATGTGGAATGCCATCATGACGCGGCATACTGCACATCTTCCTGCATGATGTACTTTAGAAGCCACAGCATCTCCAATGTGTCTTGATGACTCTGGATGCCTTACCCTGGTTTTCACCAGGTGTTAGACATACTCCGGCTCCGTGCCCCACCCCACCCCCGGAGGAGAACAGTCCCTCAGACAATCGATCCTACTCCCTGGACATCCCTCCAACTCCCCAAGTTTGCTCCTGAATGCAGGTCAGCAGCATTGCAAGTGATAGCACTACCTCTCTACAATGACACCAAAATCTAGGATGGAAACTCCGGGCAGGGGTGTGTGAAAAGGATGAACAGAGACCTGAGAAAACTCAAGGAGTGGTCAAGGATAGCAGTTGGGTTTCAGTGCAAAAAGTGCAACATAACACACTTGGGGCACTGAAACCCGGCAGAGTACAAAGTGGGGTGGAGTGGTATTGACAACCACCAAACAGGAAAGAGACCTGAAGTAATCATAGCTGATGACCTAAAGGTGGCCAGGCAGTGCAACATGGCAGTTGGAAGGGCTAGTGGGATGCTGGGGTGCATATGGAGAGGTATCACCAGCAGAAAAAGGGAGGCGATGTTGCTCCTGTATAGATCACTGGTAAGACCCACCTAGAAGCCGGCCTGGTGGCACTGAGGGTTGAAGCACTGGGAGCACGCTGGCGACCGAGTTCAGGAGCAGACTCGGGCGCCGGGGGTCGGCAGGGGAGGAGAGGATCAAGCATCCATAGGACTGCTCCCTCTCCTGAGGTGGCTGTTAGGGGACCCCCGCCTCATAGTGGCCCCGTGGACACTGGGGGTGCCATTGAGCAGGGCTAAAGATGGGGCAAGGCAGCGGTTGATGTCAGTGGGGAGGGGTGGATGCATCCTCCGCATGCAGACATCATTGCACGTCCGCACCTTGAGGGGGTAACTAAGGATGAAAACCTGGCTCACTGGGGAGTCGACGGCAGGGCCGAGTGACTAAGCTCACACGCCTGTACCGGCCCAACCCGACTCTGACTCTCTGGTCCCTGCCTCCTCCTGTAAGGTGCTGGTGAGAGGGGGGACCCAGCACCCGATTCCTCAGTTGAGAAGAGGTTCAGTTGGGTGGTAGAGGCAAGGTCGAGTGGGTCCCCACCAGAGGGATGCCCCAGTGGTCAGTGGCCAGGAATGAAAAGAGTCTACAAAACAAAAAAGACCCCACCTAGAGTGCTGTGTGTCCAGTTCTGGAGACCACACATTTGGAAGGACATAGGAAGAGTGGAGGCTGTCCAGAGGAGGGCAGCTAAAATGGTGGGGACTGCACAAAAGCCTCTAAGAGAGACTAAAGGACCTCAGTATGTAAAACCCTGGAGGAGAGGAGGGAGGAAGGGGGATATGATAGAGACCTTTAAATACCTCACCGGGGAGGTGTTACAGAAGGTACAGGAGGAAAGTATTTTTCAGAAAAAAAGGTGCTTAAGAAGAACAAGGGGACCTGCTATGAAGCTGAGGGGAGGCAGATTCAGGAGACATGTGAGGAAATACTTCTTCATGGAAAGAATAGTAGATTTCTATTACAACCTTCCTCCATGGAGATGCAGGGGCAAAACTGGAGGTTCAAGAATGTATGGTACAGACATACTGGAATCTTAGTGGAAAGAAGAGGGGAGAGCCAGAGATCAGGTAGGGTCTTGCCGTGATACTGTAGGCAGGGAAAATGGGCAGACTGGGTGGGTCAAGTGGTCCTTATCTGCAGTTAGATTCTCTGTTTCTGTTTCCCAGTAGGCGAGCATATTACCCATATGGACTAAATTCCCCACTGACATTGTGCAGTGCTACAGAAACTTACATGGGAAAAACTATATGACGAACAAAGTACACAGGAACTAGTGATCTTTCACCCTTTAAAATGTAAAGCAAAAGTGTCTATTGTTAATCACAAGCCATAAGTCAACACTATAAGCCAGAAGGTCACTAGTTCATGTGTACTTCGTTTGCAGTTTTTAGGCATTCATGGGAACAGACTACTCCCTCATTTCAGTTAGTTTGGTGCCTAGGGAGGATTTGGACATCCACTGATGAAAAAAACATACATGGAACTTTTCGGTGATATATTATTTATTTGTTTATTTATTTGGAAATTAAAGTACCTTTGAGCTGAAAGCTCATTTACAAATGTTCCACGTCAAAACACAGTACATGGATATAGGAACAAAACAATAAATCAAAATACAGAGTGTAGGTAAACAAGTCAGTTTAGGTTGGCATTAAACAGTTAAAACAATTCAAGGTTACAAGGTAATCCCACAAAGAGTAGAATAGTTGATAGAGTCACTATAGTGCGACAGGAGCAGCAGGGAGACAGCTTTGTCACTTATGTTGCAGCAATAGGAGTAAGCAGGGAAGGTTGTAGAGGAGGAGGAGGTGGGAGAAAGTTAGAGGAGAGGGGAGAGAGAGAGGATGGTATGGTATGGAATAGGTGAAAAGGGAGGGTGGAGGTAGTGGGGGTAGGAGTGGGGAAGGGAGATGGAGGGTGGTGTCAAGAGTAGGATTACAAGGGCTGGCCTTGGGATAGAGGGTAAGAGATGGACTCAGTTGTGAAGAGGAAAGTGTTTAGTTGGGGCAAGTAAATTTCCACAGGAGAGGTAGTCAATTAGGGTAGGCCTTAGCAGACACTGAAGGGTGATAGGGTGTGGGACATGGGGGTAGGTCTCATGTGGGCACACACAAGTACTGTTGTTCACTAGGTGCTGCCTAAGCTCATGCTTGAATGCTGGCAGAGTCTTGACATGTATATTATGGCATCTGAATGTCTTCTCTTTCCTATAGAAAACAGCGACTCCATATATTACAACCGATTTGATGACATAATCATGTATAATTGTTTTATAATTATCAAGAAGCTTTTCCTATAGGAAACCCCAGTTATAATTTGCCAGCTGGTTATAACGGCAAACACGCTACCAGGTTTCTAGGGAACAGCCATCCTCAGTCGCTGTTCTCCAATGTTCACGCTCAGTGATGGAATTCTATCAGCAGCACACTTCCTGGTCCCCTCCTATTCGGGAAATGAACTTCTCATAAAAAATAAAAAACTATTTTCCTGCAGTAAATCACTTGAAAACGGAAACAAGTATTTTCCTGTCACTCTGACACCACAACCCGAGTCCATGTCAGGCTGCCCCTGCCCCTCTCGAAGCCGGAAGGACGCTGTAGCGCTGCTCGGTGTAAGTTTATATCTGTTAGGTAATTTAATTTTTTATAATTGCTGAGGCGAAAAGCGACTCTTAATTATAAAATAATATGGGGTGGTAAAACTGATTTACACACACCGTTGTGGGATGCTTTTTATAAAACCGCTTATGTAACATCCCACAACTCGGTGTGTGTGTAAAATCTCGTTAAACACACCACCCCATATATTATTCTATATACTGTGATACAAGCGTTAGAATAACCAGAGTATATTTTTTTTAATTGTTTAACCGAATAGCACACTAAGCTGAAAGCTTGTTTACAGGTCGACCTGGGAGCACAAGGGAGATTAAGTGGCTTGCTTCGTGCATATTGTGGGAGGATTTTTACAGAGTTATTATCTTCTCTATGTATTATATTAGAATAACTCATTGTATCAGTGCTGAAATCCAGATTTTCTTAGAATCTTTGTCTGGGAAAGCACACATTTGACTCATTTCAGATGTGCCCCAGGATTACAGGAATTTAAGTGACTTGCACAGGGTCACACAGCATGCAGGTGGTGACTGTGAGATTCAACCCAGGTCTGCTGGGTCACCAGGTTCACAGTGAGGTGCTCTACTCTCTACTACCTCCCAGCTGAATTGCCTTCATTTCTTCAGGGGAAACTGTGGGTACAGCATAATAGTAATTTCTCATTTCAATCAGTCATTAATGATGTTTTTTCCTCCCCTTTTCCAGCTGGGTTTGCTACCAGTATCCTGGTTACCGTGGCTTCCAGTACATCATGGAGAGTGACCGTCATGGAGGAGAATACAAGCACTGGCGAATGGGATCCCATGCTCAGACCTTCCAGGTCCAGTCTATCCGGCGATCCAGTAGTAAAGCATGCTCTCGCTATCATCGGCTGAGCCTCAGGGCGGGAGCAAGAAAGGAAGGGAATGCGAAGCCCAGTATGGGCCCGCCATTGTGGTGCTACTGCTCTGTCAGAATAGGAACTGATGCCTTTGTTGTACTGTGAATCCTCTCGGACATCATGACTTAATGATTCCAGCTGTTGCAGTTAACAATAAAGATGAAAAACTGATGGTGTAGATTTGTTAATCACATATACTCTACCAAACCGCTGGAGGCATATACCAGAGAACATCCAAAGTGCAGTCCGTAAGTGGTTTACTATTTCAGAGTAGAATTGTGCTGATTTACTTTTTTAATGCAGTGTTTTCTAGACTTTATTCAATATAGTATTTTTCTGTCCTTAGCCCAACTTCCTTCAACCTGTCAACCACTCAGCCCCATCACTGAACCCAGACCCCACCTACCTGCCCCATGGGGGTAACTTCTTCTAGTGGTGCCAACAGCAATCCCCTCAATGGGAATCCAAATCTGGTGGCAGGGGCTTCTTCTTGCTGGGTGATGCATTGCTCAAATGTGCCAGAGTCATTCTGCCAAGTCAGAAGGGTATGTCAATCCCAGCTGTGCCCTCACTGGAGATGCTAGGCCATGAACCCACAAGTATGCATGCAACAGGTGTCTCTGCCACAAGGCCCTGCATCTCCACTCCCACTGCCATCACCGCTGGAGTTTGCACCATCTGGGCGCCCCCAGGTAGCACTCAAGTGGTAGTCACTGGTCTGCTTCCATCCACAGGAGGACAGTATCCTGGGTTGCATCATCCTCTTCTTTCTGGCTGGCCCCAATGACCCAAACTTGTTCTCAAACCCAGGTCACTGGCACTGCAAGAGGTAGCCCTACTGCTGCCATGGATGGGGCTTGTATGACATTTTTTAAATATTATTCTTTGTCCAAGTTTTATCCCCTGGCTACCATTGTTCACTACTCCCAATGCTTGGGACCACCATAGTTGTACCTTTCCTTTGGCCAGGAGGGCAGATAGCACTACCACTACAGCAAACACTAATCCATAACTGGCCAACATGGGGTGCTCAAATGCAGGGTGGCATACATCCTATCTGGGAGCTGAGTGTCTCACCTCATGCATCCAGTCAATAAGCCAACTAACATGTGGGATTTCAGGGCTTATGTAAACAATGCTCCCCAGGTGAGAGTGCTGAGCTCATGAATTGTAAGACAAATAACAGATCCCAACATGGTTAGCAGGTGATGCAGGGAGGGTAGCACTGGCTTGAAAATGCCCAACCAGTGGGAAGGTAAGGAGATGCTGCAGAGTAGTAGATAAATGGGATTGGTTGCTGGGACCAGTCCTCTTTAATGTCTATAAGTGACACTGCATATGAGCTGGAAGGAAGATTTACTCTTTGTGGATGACACCAGAATCTGCAATATTTGGACACAATGGGGTGTGTGGAAAAAGATGAGCAGTGACCTGAGAAAACTAAAGGAGAGGCCAAGGCACGCAGCTGGGTTTCACTGCAAATAATGCACTTGAGGCACAGACACCTGGAGGCAGAGTACAAAATGAGAGGGTGGTGCTGACGACCAACAAGCAGGAAAGGGACCTGGGGTAATCATATCAGATTATCTAAAGGTGGCAAGGCAGTGCAATGAGGCAGTTGGGAGGGTAGTGGGATGCAGGGGTGCATAGGGAGGAGTATCACCAGCAGAAAGAGGAAGGTGGTGTTACCTTTGTATAGCTAGTCAGTAAGACCCACTTAGAGTACTTTGTCCAGTTGTGAAAACCACATTTCCAGAAGGACAGAGTGGAGGCAGTCCAGAGGAGGACAGCTAAACTAGTGCAGGGTCTGCATCAGTAGCCCTATGAGAAGATATTTAAGGACCTGAATATGTACACACTGGAAGAGAGAAGGAATCCGGGGGATAAGATAGAGCCCTTTAATACTTCACAGGGTAAATAAGGCAGAGGAGGAAGCATTTTCAGAAAAAAGGTGCTAGAAACAAAAGGACATGATCTCAAGCTGGAGGAGAGGAGATTCTTCATAGAAAGAGTGGTGTATTTCTGGAACAGCCATACAGCAGAGGTGATGGGGCAAAAACAGTGGTGGGGTTTAAGAATGAATGGGATAAGCACAAGGAATCTTAGGGGAAAGGAAGGGATAGGAATAATGGACCAGAGATCAAGTAGGATCTGTGGTGATACTGTAGTCAGGGAAAATGGACAGACTAGGTGAGCCAAGTGGTCTTGACTATGTTGGGGTGGGGGGCAGAATTGAAAAGACAATGATAATCTTCCACTTGTTCATCAGAATAATTTTAATGGCAGCCAGCTAGCACAGTGGTAGTGCTACAGTTTGCCATCCAGACCACCCTGGTTCAAGCTTTGATGCTGGGACATCTGGTACCAACCAGCGAGACAGGGTTCTGGCATCTGCCTTGGATGCACCAGCCTCAGGGAAAGAGAGTACTTCCTTCCATTGCACAACTACTGCCTTGTGGCTCGGGGTGTCTTACAAGAAAGAGTGGTGCTCTCTTAAGCAGCATGTTATGCATGCATGCATGCATGCACCTGCTAGGAGGTGTCGCGTGCGAGATCTGAGTTGATGGGGTATTCCAAAGGAGGGAGGGTCTTTCCCATCCCTCCGACAGTCCTGATAGGTGAGGTGTAAACTGGTCATGTCACACTGTTGGTGTGATAAGCAGTGGAGCTACAGGATGAAGAAGGGTGTTATGCTAAAGAGGGGTGGGAGGGTGGAGCAGCTGCAGGTTAAGGGGCTAGCTGCAATCGAGCAGACTTGATAGACTCGTAGACCCGCTTTCTGGCTGCCGCTTTCGTATGTCTGCATGGGGGATTATTTCAGACAAATGAAGTTCCCTCATCCCACAGCGCTTCGTCTAGGCTGCCTGGCATGCTCCTCCTCCTCCCTCTTGCATCTTAGGCTTGTCAAAGCAGTATTGTCCTTGTGGCCTGGTCCCCTCTGAGGTCTCATCTGCAGGGGCCATAGTTAGAGAGAGCAAAAGCAAGAATGGAGTGTTGGACCCCAGAAGTTCCAAAGGTGGGAAAATGGACACCAAGGGTGATAGAAGATTAGTAGGTCAGGGCTGGGGCCGCTAGAAAAATAAAGTATATTAAAAAGAATAATTTCTATTCCAGCAGGTTGTGATGTCATGAGTAGTAACAAACATGAAACTGGTAGGCACCAATGGCTTAACTCATAACTTCAATAGTTCCTTTAGAAGTCTCAACCATTCAGTGCTTAAACTTTTTTAAAAATGGCTGCCTAGGTGAAAAGAAAAAATTACTTACCATAGTAATCTTGTTTCTTCCTAGTGATACTCAGGTATTCAGAACTTCTGCAGTGTCCCTTTAAGACCGAACTGCCCAGAGAGAATTTGGAATGTATGCAAATGATGGAATCTTTGCACGTGCTATTGTCAAATGCTGCCTTGAACTAACTGCCTAGGTTCTAAACCCTCAGATTTCCTTGAGCCTGGAAAGACAGGCCTCAAAAAACTAAACGTCTATATATAAAAATATTAATAATTAGAAATGTAATAATAATGGAATAATACCTAAATGCTCTCAAGAGGGGAAACCCCAAAACTGCAGGTCATAAATGTAACAGTACCCTGAATGTCAGAAATCACCTGAAGGGGAAAAACAACAAAATGAACTCAAATCACAAACAATAGTGCCGATTGTGGCACCTATATAGTCGGTCAGAAAAACATTCCCAGGAATGCAGAGGCTACTGGTTCTTGAAGGAGGCAGGGTGGTAAGTTCTGAATACCTAAGCATCACTGGGAAGAACAAGATTACTATAGCAAGTATTTTTTTTTCTAACCCCAGTAATACTCAGGTATTCATAACTTCTGCAGACTAAAAAGCAGTACCTTTGGAGGTGGGCACAGAACCTACTCTGGAAACAGACTCTGCAGGACTGCTCTGCCAAACCTGGCATCACTCCTGGACAGGATGTCCAGACTGTAATGCTTTGTAAAGGTGTGTACAGTTTTCCAGGTAGCTGTTTACAGATGTCCACTAGCTGAACATCCCTGGCAGCTGCTATGGTAGCAGCTGTGCCCCAGTGGAATGGGTCCCTCAATCCTGTTGGAGGTTCCCTTCCCATAGAATAACAAAACTGGATGCACTGTACTATCCAGTGAGAAATGGACCTTTAAATGCTGGGTTACCCTTTCCGCATCCCCATAAGTCAGAATTAGCTGTTTTCTGTCCTGCCTATGGTCCTTAGTGGTTGTCATGTAGTAACTAAGAGCTCTCTTGACATCCAGACTGTGGAGCCTCCTTTCACCAGAAGTAGAGTGCTCAGTGAAAAAGACAGGTAGGGTAATGGTTTGGTTCCAGTGAAATCAGAAACCACTTTAAGGAGAAATTTTCTGTTTGTTTTCAGGACCACTTTGTCCTTGTGAGAAGGAAATATAGTCCTGATCTAAGCAGAGAGCCTGGAGCTCACCGATTCTTCTGGCAGAAGTCATTGCCACTAGGAAAACTGTTTTCCATGTGACATATTTTAGATGAGCTGAAGACATGGGCTCAAAAGGAGCCCCCAAGGTTCAGCTATACATACATTGAGGTCCCATGCCAGTACTGGCTCCCAGTGAGGGGGGTGCAAATGGAAAGGCCCTCAAAGAACCTCTTAAAAATAGGGTCTGAGGCCAGAGAAATCCTTTGCCTGGCTGAAATGTAAGCAGATGCTGCAGCCAGATGTACTTTCAAGGTACGGGCTGAAAGCCCAAAGAATGCAAATAAGTAAGATAATCCAGCATGGCTGGCACCCCAGCCTGTGAGGGCACATTATTCTGGGTAGAACACCAAATAAAAAACCTTTTCCATTTTGCAGCATAGATTTTCTTAGTGGAGGGCTTCCTGTAGCCCTCAAAATGTCCAGGACACCTTCAGAAAGGTTTAGCCTGCATATTCTAGGTCCTCAAGAACCAGGCCTTGAGCCTGAGGGATCTGAGGTTTGGGTACAGGAGTCTCCCTGATTGGAGGTTAACAGGTTGTGCCTCCTGGGAAGGTGTATCGACTCGGCTACAGACATGGAGAGCAGTAGAGAGTACCATGGCAGCCTGGGCCAATCTGGAGCTATCAAGATCATGGATGCTGACTGGGACCTGAGCTTGAGCAAAACCCTGTACACCAAGGGAAGGGAGGAAAAGCATACAGGTGTCTCCTTGACCAATCCAGGATTAGAGCATTCAGGGGACTGCTCCCCACTCTGGTGGTCTGCCCCACCTCCTGAAAATCACTTCCACCACTTGCCTGTTCAGAGTCCATTCGTGATGGGCCTGGTTGATCCGAATCAAGGTGTCTGCCAAGGTATTGTCCTTGCCAGGCAGATGAATGGCCTGTAGGGAAACTCTCAAGGAGTATACTAAACTCCATATTTTCATGGTTTCTGTGCAGAGAGGATTTGACCTTGTCCCTAACTGCTTATTTATGTAGTATATGTGGTGGTATTGTCTGTTTTGATCTGTACCACCTTCCCTGTAGCAGTGGAGTGAAGGCCTTTAGTGCCAACAATACTGCTCTGAGCTCCAACAGGTTTATGTGCAGGAATGACTCTGCACTTGACCATGTGCCTTGGGTGGTGTAATCTCCCAGGTGGGCACCCCACCCCAAAAGTGATGCATCTGCCAGAGAATTACTGAAGGGGGCCTCATGTTGAAAAGAAACCCGGGACTTCCAGTGATGTCATGAACATGGTAGCAGCTCTAGAGCGAGTGGCTCCCGAGTGATCCCAGAAATAGCCTCCTCAGCAAAGCGTATTCATAAAAATCTTTACTTCATCCAGCACAGGGGTAGCAACAATGTCAAGAAATGAGGGGAATCGAATTTGCCCTACTGAGCATCACGACAGAGAGAGATCACAGGGACAAGGGTTGAGAAAGTGGAGACCTCGGCCTCATCGACCCCACGCTGGAGCAATGCGGCACCCGACCAGGCCCCATACTATTCTTCAGAGACAGATGGCACAGATGTTGGCAGAAATCAGAGACTTTCGGAAGGAAATGAAATAGACGGTCACTGCATTGCGCACAGACATCGGCAAACTGGAGCAGCGCCAGGAGAACAGCGAGGCCTGGATGGCAGAATTGAGGGAAGGCTGAGGCGGTGGAGCGGCCATAGTTCAGCTTCATGGCGACATCAGGATCCTGCAATCCCGAGCTGAAGATGCTGAAAGCTCAAGTCGCCAAAACAACATAAGGCTCTCCGGGATCCCTGAAGGAGCCAAGGCACGGAGATGATCCCCTTCCTGCAAAACATCCTAAGAGAGCTGCTTCACCTACCCGACTGTCTCCCTGAATCTGAATGGGCACATCGTACTTCTGGGCCCCAGGCCACCCAGGCTCTCCGCCCAAGTACCATTCTCATGAAGTTCCTGAGACACCAAGAGAAGGAAACAGTATTACATACAGCCTGGAAGAGAGGCAAGGTCTTCTATGCATCGCAGTGTTGTTTTTCGATAATGACTTTGCCCCTGGAAATTATGGCACAAAGACGCGCCTACATTACGGTAATGAAGGTTCTGAAGGCTGCAGGCATCAAATTGCGAACACCCTACCCCTCCAGGATGATGATCTTTTCGAGGAGGGCCCACACACTGACAATGTCACGGAGGTGATTGCTGAGCTCGGAGCAGGAAGATGGAGGTACCCCAACCCAGCGTAAATCAGGAACCGTCTGTAGCATCAAAGCTAGCCCAGAAGATATGGAGCAGCGGTCAGAGGAGCACCAGGCGTTGGCAGGGCATGGAGGCTCTCAAAAGATTATTGGAGCCCTAGGCGTCTCAACCTGCCCGAAAGACAGCGAAAGAAGCACTGGATGCACGCAACCTGAGGGCCATAAGTATTCATGAACACTTGTTAAACTGTGGGTCCGCTAAGCGGATGGCCTAGCGCTGTAACAGACGAGAAACATGTTATTTAAATTCCCAGGGTGGGGAGGAGGGAAGGAGGGAGGTGGTGGATCGTGAATGGCCTTTTCATCCTCGTGAGGGTGGAATGGCATCCGTGAGCTGTGCCGGCCTCGGGTGGGTGGGGAGGTGCTCCCCGCGGCCCCGGGACTGGAGCAGGCAGGTGGCGGGCCTGTAGGGGACCTAAAAGAGACCATTCCTTTCACTACATTGGTGAGATGCAGGGGGATGGGGGAAGTCAGAGGGGTGGAGAAAGCTCAAAGATGCTGCCTGCCTTGGAGATGAGTTTGGGGTGCGATTGTAGGCCAGCATTTTACATGAGCCTGGGCCGTGCATTTGCCAGACAACAGCGCAATCTGCGCTAAGTGGGTGAGCAAAGTCCCAGGCTGTGAGTTGCTCGACCGAGGCTTTTGGCTGCGATGCTGAGGTCGGGTGAGCAAGAGAGATGTAGGCTCTAGAGGGAGGGAAGGAGAGTTTGGGAGGCTAGTAGAGAGTCATGTGCAGTCTGACCCAGCATTCGAGCCTTCCAGCCTGGGTGTGGAGGGAGGGTGGAACATGCGAGCTGGATGATAGCTGGCTGGGTGAGACCTCCTAAATATGCCTCAATTGGAACTCCATCTACGACACAGCGAAGCAGAAAGAGGGAGGGGGAGGGAGGTGATGAGAGGTGGGGTGGGTGTAGGCAGTCTCCGCGCCAAACACTATAAGTGGAGCTGCTTCAACTAAAACAGGCCTGCCACTAGAGACTTTTGAGCTACCTGGAATTACTGCCAAAATAGCCACTGAACTGTGACTGAAGATGGAGAAGTGGCTCTTTGGGCCAATGCCTTGTACCTGAGGCCAATGAAACCCAGGGTGGGCTGGGAGAGGGAAGAACAAAGGGGGGAGAATAGGAAAACGACATACTGCAAGCTGCTGGCTGCTAGCAGCCTGGCTGCCCCTCACGTGAGTTGTCCGGTGGGGAGGGGGATGGGAGAGACGCTCAGGGATTACAGGGTTGGCGCATGCAACCTGGGGCTCAAGGTCGAGGGCCCTAATCAGCTAATGATTGACTTGGTCAACAGCTCCTTTGATGGTGTGACAGAGGACCTGAGTCTGCACCGGAAACCCCCAACCCTCGAGCACTGATAGCTGACCTTTGTACACACTGAGGGGAAAATAAATCTGTGGAACTGAGCACCTGTGGATCCTTGCTGGCGGGTAGGGAGAGTTGTTGCCCTGTCAGACAAGGGCAGGCGGAGGAGCAGCCTGTGGTCGGGTCTGTGTCTGGCTGCGGAGCACCCTGCCTGGCCTAGTTTATTGGTCGGGCACTCAGAGATCATGACCAAGCCCTGCAGCAGAGGGCGGTGGGACTGCTTCCTCTCCTCCCGCCTGATCGGGTGGGTGGAGGATGGGGGGCACTGGACCTCGAATTGGTGCCTCCTCCGATCCTAAAGAGAGTGATCCTCTCCTCAGAACATTACTCCCTCGCAAGAACAGCCGGGATCCTAGGAGCCGCAGCGTGGCAGCTGCACACGTCGCCTAACCCGATTCCCTTTTCCCATTAGGCACCAAGGTGCTAAAAGCCCAGGATATCCAGGCATTGTGGTAAGGCTTTTCTTACTACTGGATCAGGATCTCCTGATCCCTGGAAGTACCAGTTTACTGTTACCGTGGTAAAGTTTATGTTATGTTAAGTTTAAGATTATACAAAAACAAAGGGGTGCTCATGATGGCAGGTGACCTCAACCTAACTACCGACCCCAACATGGACACCACCAATATGTGACCCCTAAACAAACAGCGGCCCAAAGATTTTCAAAAATTTGTGACTGAGATGGGATGGTGTGATGTTTGGAAGAAGCTACATCCTCATTTGAGGAACTACACCTATTACTCCCCAGTTCACCACACCTACTCCCACATAGACCAGGTCTATACTCAGGTGGAGAGCCTGGGGTCACTGCAGGATATTCAAATAGGAGATATTTCTATCGCAGATCATGCTCCCAGATGTCCACATGGGACTTTGGGCTCCAGCCTAGAAGACACAATGGAGACTAAATCCATACTATCTGCACTCCAAGCAGTTCTGTGAATTTCTCACAGAGAAAATTCTAGAAATAAAAGCAGACAACCCGATGGCAGATACCACTCCCACAATTCATTGGGACACGATTAAGGCCGTACTCTGGGGGCATATAATAAAGCATGCTGCAGAACAAGAAAGGCAGTGCAAAGTGCAAAGACTTAAGCTGGAAGACACCCTCCACTTCCTACAAATGGCCCACAAACAGGGGGACATTTCAATACTCTCAACTACAGCAGACTAGATATGAGTTGGACCGGCTAATTCAGCAACAAACCAAGATAGCCCTGACTTTCTTGCGACAAAGGTTCTACAAGGTGGGCCGGAGAGTTACGTGGCTGCTGGCATATCAAATTGAAAACAAAAAGAGCGGTCACGATCTTGGCGTGCGCCACCCGGCGGAGGTCAATATCTTACTAAGACTGCGGAATACTACAAGTATAACTATATCCTCTTATCTCGCAGCTGAAAACTGACCTAAATTCCTGGGCAACAGTCCCTCTGGGCCTGGTACAGAGGATTAACTAGTTAGAATGATAACCCTCCCGAGAGCTCTGTACTTATTTCAAAATATCACCATACACCTCCCACTAAAGACTTTCCGAGAACTGAACCGCTCATCACAAAATTTATTTGGGCTAATCAAAAACCCTGCATGCGCTTAAAGATCCTCACTCTCTCCCGTCAAGAAGGAGGACTGGCACTCCCAGACCTCAGACACTACCAGCAGGCGGCAATACTGAGACATCTAATGTCCAGGCAAATTAAAACATCTAATCCACACTGGCTGGACATAGAGCGAACTCTGATGGATGACCATACTTATTACGGGTCTTATACCAACAAGAGGGCAACAGGACACTGTTCCGACATATAAATCCTTGGCTTACGGCCTGGTTCCACGGCTGGCAGAGCATTAAAAAAACACCTGGCTGACAACCTTTCTACCACTTATATGCCCAATCGCTAGCTTGAGCAATTTTCCCCAAACAGCTTAGATAGCAGCTTTGGCAGTGGAAAAGCAGGGCCTGAAATACCTGGGACAGATAATGTCCCAAGGTACGATTGGTCGTATGTGAAATCCAAAGGAAATACAGCCTGCTACATCGATTTCTACCGCTACCTGCAACTCCGACATTATGTTGATAGCCTACCGCAAATCAATCTGGGAACACGAGCAGTGCCCACCGTTAATACAAAGCCAAGTCACTCTTAACAAAACCCTGAAACAAAGCCATCTGATATCACTATATTACTAAGCCCTGAACGCACAGAGCTATCCTCATATCGATAACATCCGTGCACAATGGATTCAGGAATCTGGCTTTCAGGTAACCTGAAAACTGGCATGAGCTTGGGGTTACTCTGCTAGGGTGACTAGCTCACACCAGTGGCGCCAGACTTTCATGTGAAAAGCTTGGTGCGGTACATTAGAATCCCTGTAATTACCAGCCACTTCACTTCAACTCATTCAGCTGAATGCTGGCGCCTATCGGGATCCTCAAGGCAAACCACACACCCACATTATGTGGGAATGCCTGCTCCTGAGGCCTGACTGCACTCCTGCAGGCTCACCTGCAGGAAATATTAGACCCACAGCTCCACTTGACATTGGAGATGTTTTGTTTTTGTTTTCCCTAAAACCCTACGAGGGCCCAAATACCAGATATTTACTCTCTTACTCCTATCCGCAGCTAAGAAAGCTATTATACGAAATTATAGTTGACTCCTAAAGTCCCCAGATTCAGGACTGGTGGAACATCACAAGACAAATTTATACAATGGAAAAATAACGCACAGTCTAAACAACCAAGAAGAAAAGTTTACTACCAGGTGGGCTAGATGGCAAATATACTACATGTTAAAAGACCCTATGTTCACTCCCTAGAAGAGAAGACCTTGAATCTACTGAACTCCCTCCTGCAGGCATCGGAGGAACTACGGGCGGCCTTCCCCTTTGCTCCCTCCTCCTCCCCACCCCGGATACTACCTGTCTGGGGTGGGGATGCAAAAAAACACCATACGAGGCCAGGCAAAGCCTGCTGAGCAATTGCCCTGGTATACTGGAGGAGAGTCACCTGAGGGACACTTTACCCAAGAGCACCCAATTTTGTCATTTAAGAATGTACCTCAAAAAGGGAAGAGAAGAATAACAATTTACTCATTGAGGAATGTCACAGCTGCACCAGAGATAGGCCTGAAGCATAACATTTGGTGCGCCTTTGACTACGTCTGGACTTTTCCCTTGGGGACAACCTAGATGGACCCTGGGTCCTGGAGAACTTTTCCTTTCTTTGCTTTTATGGCTAGGTCGGATAATGCTGCTTGCTACCTAGCTCTATGGACAAAACCAGCCTTGTATGTACCTCCTCCTCTATAGAGATATATTTTTCTGTAACTAAGCTGAGACTGTAAAGACTGTATAAATGAAATTTGCCACTTGGATCTGGATGACATGTCTGTATATATGTTGTAAAATCTAAATAAAGAAGACAATTATAAAAAAAAAAAAAACCCCTTCTCTCAGATTGGTTTCCTCTTTCCACCATTTGAGAGTCTATACCAGAGTTCCTGTTACTGGAATCAATTTTGAAAGAGGGTCTCTTCTCTGGCACAGTGAGCCCTGAGGTGAAACTGGATGTCCCTCATTTGGAATCTGGATCCCAGCACTGTGCCAGTGGCAGCTGCCATGTGGCCCAGCAGCTGAAGAAACTGTCTTGCAGTTTTTGGTTTGTTCAGGATGAATGAACCTGCTATCTGTTGGATGCTCCTTACCCTGTCCAGAGGCAGATATGCTTTGCCCTGCAGGGTATTTAACTCGCCCTAAGAACTACAATACCCGAGCAGGCTGAAGGACTGACTTTTTAGATTTATGAGGAATCCTAGAGACTCCAAGAGCTCTTGGGTGAGTTGCATTGCTCCCTGACATGCTGGGTGATTTTCCCACCACCAGCCAGTCGTCTGGGTATGGGAAGACTGTGACACCTTGCTTTCGAAGGTGTGCCACTTCCACTGCCAGACACTTGAACACCCTTGGTGCTGAAGTGAGACCAATGTCAGGGTTAAGAACTGATAGTGACCTGAAGGGAGTCTGAATCTGAGGTATTTTCAGTGAGACTCCTATGGGGATGTGGAAATAGGCATCTTTAGGTCCAATTAAGCCAACCGGTCTCCTGTTTGGAGGGTTGGCAAAATCAGTGCCAGTGTTACCGTTTTGAACTTTGGTTTTGTTAGGTATCTGTTTAAGACACTGAGGTCTAAGATGGGCCACCACTCCCATTTTTCTTTGTGGTAAGGAAGTATATTGAGTAAAATCCCTTTTCCTTTAAGTGGATTGGTACTGGTTCCACTGCTTGTGACAGAAGCAGTTTTGAACCTCTGTTTCCAGGCATTTTCTCTCTCGCATGTGAGGATGGCTTGAAAACTCGGGTTCTTATAGGTGGGAGGGATTTGAAAGTTAGAGACAATCCCTGGTTCACTCACGTCCAGGACCCACTTGTCTGTGGTGATATTTTTCCAAGCATGAAAAAGTGAGCCAGTCTGCCTCCTACAGGTAGTAGGGAGCGGCCTAGGAGCATGTCAAGGTGCCTGCTTTGCTTGAGGCTGAGCTTGGGATTGGGAACCATGCCTGGAACCCCTTGTACCTCTGCCTCTGAAGTACCCCTGATGTGGATATTGCTAGTACTGAGGCGTAGCCATGACCTGGAAAAAGGGCCTGCTTTGAAAGGATCTGCCCATGCCTCCCTTCTATAGGGTCTGGTGGATGGGGAAGCTTGATCTTTGCAGAATTGCTTCTGTAGGTGGCCTTGTATTCATCCACCTTTTTCATATAAGCCTCTGTCTTTTCCCCAAAGAGGGTGTTTTCTTCAATGGAAATCCAATGCCTTGGTTTTTGTATCCTGGGTAAGATCTGTGGATCTTAGCCAGGCAAACTCTCTCTGAGCCACAGTGTTTGCCATCCACCTGGCAACTGTGTCATTCAAATCGGCAGACATTTGAAATTGATATTTGGCTGTTTCCAAACCAGACCTGGCTGTTTCAGCTAAGTCAGCTGAAAGAGGAGACTGTGTCTTGACTGACATAGCAAGGACTGACTGCCAAAGAGATTTTTGTATTGTGCAGCATAGGCCTGGCAGTTTGCCTGCCTGATAGTCAAGGAGGCCGAAGGTAACTTTTGTGGCTATGCTGTCAATCTTCCTAGAGTCTTTGGAGAATGGGAGGCTATTGGAACCCTTGACTTGTCACAGGCTGCCACTAGCACCACTCCTTGCTGGTCAGGGTGAGAGAACAAAAATTCAGCACCCTTCCTTTCTAACTGATACTTTTTATCCAACCTCTTATCCAGAGGGGAGCAGTACTGGGTGTTTGCAAAACTTTAAGGCATCCTTCTTAAAGAACTTGTTAACAGGAAGAAGAAGCTTTTCATGGGTGTCAGCTGCATCATTTCCAAATATTCAGCTTCTTCTTCATCCTCAATCACCTCACTTGTGGAGATGTCTAATGCATCCACCATCCTTCTTGCAAAGGTAGAGAGTGAGGAAAATCCTCTGATGCCCTAGGAGGAGAACCAAAGTCTTGTTCGGGAAACCTCCAGTTCAATGGGGTCCCCATTGTCTTCCACATCAATATCAACACACTCTTCTTGTTCAAAAACAGAAATTAAGAAGAGCCAGTCTGTTTGGTAGGAGTCTAAGGCAGAGGAGCAGTCAGCCCCTGTAAAGCCTGGATAACTCGAAAGGCCTGTGCAATCTCATCAGCAGTTGACATTTTATTGCAGGCACTGAAGTCCCCAAATGCTGCTCAGCTGGGGTTCTGTGTGTTTTGTTTTCTTGAATTTTTAGAGGAACCAGAGAGTCAGCCTGTTCAGCAAGCCTCTTTGGAACTGCTTGTGTACCTGTCTCAGGGGTGGCAGTTACAGCTGTTGTTAGTAAAGTGGTTTCACTCACAGAAACAGAGGGTGTCATCTGGTCAGAGCTCGAGGGACCCTTAGGAACAGATAGCTTTTCTCGAGCCTGTCAAGGTGTTCTTCCACAGTTTGTTTCAGGAAAAGTTTTGCAAATATCACAGTCTGTTTTTAAATGTTCAAAGCCCAAGCAGACAACACCAAAATTATGCTTGTCTGCCTTGGCAAAATCTCCCAGTTGGTACACGGTTTGAAACCGGGTTCACCAGTTCTTCTTTTTGGTTTTTCAGGCATTCTGTGGGTAAAAATACCCAAAACAAGTAATTGTTAAATAAGAAAGATTTTTAAAGTTTTTTAGTGCTTGTCTTCGGTTTCTGAACCGATGAGAAACCGATCAGAACTGGGAACCAAACTGAAAAATGAATCGGAGCTAGCAGTTCAAGAGCCGAGATTAGCGGTTCACAAATTACATTTTTAAAACAAATTTAAGTTAAACTAAAAGAATTCCTTAGTCAGGAACTCTAATAAACACAGAATAAACCCCAGTTCCCACTGGTTATACCAAACGGGAGAAACCGAAAGACATAATTTAAATACAAAAACAATGGTTTAGCTAATATTAACAACTAGCAAAAGGCAGAAATGAAAAGGAGAAAACACTTATGTATTTTATAAGTTTTATCGCTTCAGGACAGGTAGATGAGGAAAGGATCTCCGAGCTTCTTGTCTTGACAGGCAGAGAGTGAAATCTGAGGGTTTAGAACCTAGGCAGTTAGTTCAAGACAGCATTTGAAAATAGCATGGGCAAAGATTCCGTCATTTGCATACATTCCAAATTCTCTTGGGCAGTTCAGTCTTAAGCGGACACTGCAGAAGTTATGAATACCAGTATTACTGGGGTTAGAAGCGCTGAAATCCTTGAGCAGAAGTAATGGCAACCAAAGACGATGCTTTCCATAACAGAAAGTGTAGCTCATAAGACAGCAGCCAGTTCAAAAGGAGGCAAGAAAAATTACTCACCATAGTAATGTTGTTTCTTCTAATGGAGTCTTGCTGTATTCTGACTATATGCTGTTAGCCCTAGTACTTGAACCGCTTCAGAGAGGAAAGGGTTAACTCTATGCCAGAGCATAGAACGTTGAGCTCAAGCTCAGTTTTCAAACTTCTGTCCCAGGTACTCCTCAGTGTAACTGTCAGATTCTTATGAGCACGATGCTAACTAACTATTAAATAGAAATTATTTTAGAAATTAAAGGCAATAAACAGATTGTTAGGGTCTGAAAGACTCAAGTCGAGAACCCCAAAAGAATCCAAGCAGGTAGTAAACTTAACAATATATAGTTACAATTATAACAACAAAAAAACATTCTAAAAGAAGAAATAACCCAGGTACACCTCTAGGGTGCAGCACTGCACCTGCTAACCCACATCCCAAAACAGCTAGGTTCTAGGAGGGATGAAGGAGGTCAGAATACAGCAATACTCCATTAGAAGAAACAGCATTACTATGAGTGAGTAATTTTTCTTCAAATAACATGAAGTCTTGCTGTATTCTGACTATATCTGAACTACCAGTACCCCCTTGTAGGGAGGGAGTTAAAAGAGCCTATTTTGGGAACAAGATCTGCAGCACTGTTGTACAAACCTAGCATCACTTCTTAACTGGATGTCGAGAGAGTAATGCTTGGTAAATGTGTGAACAGTTTTACAGATTTCCACTAAGGGTATGTCTCTAGCTGCTGCAACCGAAGCAGCTGTACCTCTGGTGGAATGAGCCTCAGGCCTGAGGATGGCTCTTTCCCCAGTTTTCAGTAACAGAAATGGATATAGGAGACAATCCACCTGGCAATAGTTCTCTTAGTGGCAGGTTTACCTTTTCCACTTCTCCATAAGTGAGAAATAGCTGTGAAGTCATTTCTAGGAGCCTTAGTATACTCTATATAATAACTAAGGACCCTCTTTACATCAAGACTGTGCAGTCTTCTCTCCCAGAGGAAGAATGGTCGGTGAAGAATACAGACAATGACATAGACTGGTTCAAATGAAAGTCTGATACCACCTTGGGCAGGAACTTTCTGTTTGTTGAAGGACCACCTTATCCCTGTGAAATGAAATGAAATCAGGTTCCACTGATAAGGCCTGTAATTCACTGATTCTCCTAGCTGAGGTAATGGTTACCAGGAACACAGTCTTCCAAGTCAAGTATTTCAGCTCAGCTGAAGATAATGGTTCAAAGGGGTGGCTGCCAAGCTATGCAATACAGATATTCAGATCCGAAACAGGAGTAGGGTCCCTAAAGGGGATTGATATGAACCAGACCTTTGAAAATTTCTTGAAAACTGGATGGGAGGCTAGGGAAGAGCCCTTCCCAGCTGAAAGGAAGGCAGAGACAGCTGCCAAATGCACTTTGAGTGGTAGGCCTGAGGCCCAAACTGTTAAGATGCACAAATAGTCCAAAGCAGTGGCAATGTCAGCTGAATCAGGCTGAATATGCCTCTGAGAACACCAGAAACCAAATCTCTTCCATTTGGAATTGTAAGTTTTTCTAGTAGAAGGCTTCTACTAACCTTAAGAATGTCCAAGACTGAGACTTCTGGTGGAATCATGGCAGCGTGAGCACTAACGGAGATCGAGCTCCCCTACACCATCGTTTAAAAAAAAATTAAGTTCTTGCCCACATTTCAATGAAAACAAACTTAAAATCAGAGTCTCTAAATAAAGGACAACGCTGGAGAGACACTACAATCAAATATTCAAGCCTCTGGTGGAAATGGCACGAGGAAAGAAATCCTTTCCAAACACTGCAAAATCTCCCGAGAATGATGACGTGCCTCTCGATATCAATGCTTCTTCCCATTCAGTCTCCTAGCTAGATAGAAAACGGGGCAAGAGAAGTTAAAAGAAAGGTCAGCATCTATGGAAAACCTACCTTCAGAGGCCATCTTCTCCGCTATCTCAGAATTCAGATCCGAAATGCAAGATGCACTAGAGATATATACACAGATCTGGGGAATTACAGATGAGGGTTAACGAGGTTGATACACAGATTACTGAAAACACTGCTAAAATTTCAGAGCTGGAACAAGTAGTTTCTACCTAGCTGAGGAACAGCTAAACTTAGCTACTGAGACAAGAGGACGCGAGAAATAGGGGACTGAAAAACATCAGGTTGTACGGGCTACCTGGGGGAAGAAGGCAATGACCCCAATGCCTTGTGGATTATTTCTTATGCCTAACCCTGGACTTAGGCCCTGAATTCCAGATTGATATCAAGAGGGCTCATCACACACTGGGGCCTGCCATCTAAACCAAACCAGACCGAGATCTTTTGTAATTAGATTTGGCAGCTTTGTACAAAAAGATCAGATCTTGATTAAAGCTTGGTGCAAACAAAGGTTCTGTTGGGTGAACATCATATTTTATTTGACAACGATTACGATCCAGCCACTCAAGCGTTCCAGAAGGACTATTCACCCTTGTTCCTATTCTGAGAGCAAAGAACCTGAAATTTCACCCCCTACCTGGCAAAGCTGGTGATTCTTCTACCCAATGGCCCTATTACATATAATTCAGCTTCAGAAGCTATATCTGATCTACTCCAAGAGGGATAGTATCAGACAAAGATTTCAAACGATACCAAAGACCGGACGGCCTTCAGTGTTATATGAACCTCAGGATCTCGATCAACCAAACAAAGGAGACCAAAGGATTCAGAAATTACTGAACAAAGTGAGATCCCTTAGGAATCCAACTCTGTACCCAATTTGAAGCTAAGTGCATTGTGAAAAAATCTTTTGTTCTTGCTGCTGCTGTACGAGGATGGGCTTGGGGGGCTGTGGATAGCCTGTTGTGTGAGTTAGAGAGTAGAAGCGATTTCAAGTTCCTTAAGGGTAACAGTATGCCTACAAATAAAACTTATATATATCATAAGGTTACATATATGCCCTATGGAGCAGTTGGCTTTCCCTTCACTGGCCATGGGTCGATTCTGCTGGTTCCCCATATTTCCTCCTCAGACCTAATTCCCTGGTTTAGCCCCTTCTATTCGGGACTTATTCTTGCAAGCTATAAGTGAGTCTGGACATCGAGAACAAGCTGGGCCTTCTGATCTACAATGAATATGAAAGGAAATAAATGGGAGAAAGAAGAAAGGAAAGGAGAGGGAAGGGAAGAAGAATATGAGAAGATAAAGGAATTATAAATATAATAATGGACTGGAATTATGTTGGGTCATTTTACCTGCATGGTCACAGAATTTTGATTAGAACCTGTGGGTAGTTCCATTCCCATTCTCTCTAATTTAACTTCCTTAGCCAACAATAGACTGTCACGCTGAACCTTCCCACCCTTTTGGATCCTTGAAAGACTTTGAAATATTTTCATAGACAGTACCCCCTCGGGATTATATGTTTAATTATGGCGAACTTGGCTGAACATACTACTAAGAGGGCCATTATTTATACTTCCTCTGGATATAACTAAAGAGGAAAATTATGATCCCCGATTCCCCCCATTTTTTTTTTTTAAAGAGCTTGACTCATGAGCCCAGTAATAAAGGGCTCTCCTCTGTTATTTGGAGAGTTTCCTAATGGTTTGAGCCATTTCAAAATTTAGATTCCACCATTTCTGGAATGAGTCCTTACAGGACCTAATTCCTAGAGAGGTATCCCTCTTGAGTGGGTGGAGACCCACATCTCGTGGATCGTTCCCACTCACCTGGGAAGAGTTTCTCTCCTCAGGACCCAGGTTGGAGATAGGCAAATCTCCTCCTATCATGGAAGACCATTTGTAAATAGTTTTGTCTCTTAATGTTATTGTTCTAGTTAGGTTACATAGTAACTCTCAGTTTTATTTTAAGTTTAAAAATGGATGGTGACAGATTTTTTTTCTAATCCAGTTGGTTCCCTATATATGGATGGGAGGGTTGCTCCTAACAGGACGGACATGCTTAACAATGCCATTCTTTCTGGCACAGCTGAGCTTGGTCTAAAAAGACCGCTGGGGTTAGAGTGGCATATAATACAAAAAATGTTTCAAGATTTCTTCTGTTTGGGATCCAACTCCTCCATCCTTTACAATCCTATCTCCTTCTTTAAGGGACTATGACTAATCCCCAGTAAACATTTTCTCCCAGAATGTTAATGGCCTACATTCACCTGTAAAGCGATATAGGATTATGCAACATTTAGGAACCAGAATGCAGACCTGTACTTTTTGCAGGAGTCTCATCTCACAGAGGTGGAGCATTCTAAACTACACTGGGAGGGAAATATTCAGTGTTTGCATCCTCTTATCCTAGGGGATGTAAAAGAGGTACTGCAATTTTAATCCCATCTTCAACTCCATTGGAGATACAAGATACCTATTTAGATCCTCAAGGAAGATATGTGATTCTTACAGGCTCACTTTATTCTCAAACTGTGACCTTGGTTAATTTTTATCTCCAACCCAGTCGCCACTTTCAGTGGCATGAACATTAATACTGAAAGGTGATGGAGAGCTCAGGGAATACTGATCATGGGTGAGGTTTTAATGTCCCATTCCACCCACCTTGATTCCTCTAACCATAATTTAACCAGGCTTTCTGGGGTGGCCAAATATTTAAAGGGAATTTTGCCCATTTAGGCATTGAAGACATGGCTGGAGACTCTAGCGCAGTGGTTTAAGGCTCTGAGCTGCAAATCTGGGACATCCAGCAGACCAGACCTGGGTTTGAATCCCACAGCTTCCACTTGCATGCTTGTGACCCTGAGCAAGTCACTTAACTTCCTGTGCTCCCAGGTTGCTCCTGTAAAATGCTTTCAACTTAGTGTGCCACTCCTGGTTAAACAACTAAATAAAAAAACCTCTTCCCATCTATTCCATGCTATTCACATTTTCTGCAAGGCACAGCACCTATTCCAGGCTAGACTATTTTTTTTAACAGTGGAACATCTTACACTAATTCAAGATATTATAATAGACGAAAAGTACTTTCAGACCAACCCATTAATTTGAAAAATAGATCTGGGTAAACAAAAGAAGTCCAGACTCTGGCGGTTTAATGCATCCTTCTTCACGATCAGGAATTCAGGGTCCATTTTATAAACGTATTCCCCAACAATTCAAGAAAATATTTCTCCAAACCTCTTGTCCTATTCAATGGGATGCTTTGAAAGTGATTCTCCGAGGGAGCTATTGGAATATGCCTCTAATAAACAAAAAAAATGAATGCCAGACTCAAATTTTTGACAGACCTCCTTGAGTCATATCAACTTTTATATAGGGAGGCGATGTGACTCTCCACATAGAATAAGGAGCCTAAAACAAGAGATTCAACAAATATTAGACTATAGAACCTTCCAGAGTCTGAACTATCTAAAACAGTACAATTATGGGAGGTAGGGATTTGGCAAGAAAACTTAGAGCAAATAAACGAGCCTCAACTATTTTAAAATTTAAAATAACTCCTCCAATAAAGCCACTTATAAAGAAAATCAAATCAGGCAGGCCTTTCAGCTCTTTTATGAAACCTATATAAAGCTCCCAGATTATTTTCACAATCAATTGGAGGCAATAACAGCCTTTTAGATAATCTTTCATTACCAAAATTATTTAGAACAACATATCAAACAGTTGAAGGCAATTGGACCTGAGGAAATTTTACTACAGGTTAGAAAACTGAAACACTGAGTGTCTGGCCCAGGCGGTTTCAGTCTCAAATAATACAAGGCCTTCATACCACACCTACTTCCCAGCCTTCTTTCAGCGTGCGAGCAGTGGCTGAAGGTGGACTCCACCTCCATCATGGAATTATGCGGTTCTCTCACCCCTGCTGAAACTCGATAAAGACCCCACCCTCCTCAATCATATCATCCCATTTCTATTTTAAATGTGGATTATAAAATATTTATGGCTATTGGGCTAGGCATATGGAACCAACACTGACATACCTTATACATAAAGATCAGTCTGGCTTTATAAATCAAGGAACACCTTTGATAATTTACACTGAATTATGTTGTTAATGGAATTTACACATGCAAGAGATCCCCTCCACAATATTAAGTTTAGAGCATGGACAAAGCGTTGACAAAGGTGAATTGGGAATATTGTAGGCCACCCTATCAAAATTTTCTTTTCTAATGTTTTTCTTTCTTGTATGAAAATATTTACTCTACCTAAAGCCTATGTACAAGTCAATGGCTCCACATCTCAACCGATTATGATACAAAGGTGCATGAGACAGGGCTGCCCTTGTCCCGTTACTTTTGCTTTATATATTGAACTCCTGGCAGAAACAATATGGAGTAATCCTCGGATAGAGGGCATCCCAGTGAGCCACCTGAGAACATAAGGTACTCCTGTTTGCAGATGATACATGATTTCTACCATATCCCGGAAACCTCTCTCCCAGTGCTTTGGGAAGTCTTGGACAGCTTTGGAGTGGTCTCAGGTTTCAACCAAATATAGCCAAGACAGACCTCCTTTCATTATATTTTCTCCATCGCCAACCCTCAAAAGAAATATCCTTTAAAATGGTATCAAACTAAAATTAAATATCTAGGAATTCATATACTGCAGAATTTAAACAACCTGGAACTATTGAATTATAGACCATTATCAATCAAAATTCAATCAGAACTTGCTAGCTGGACTAAACTACCATTAAGTTTTTCAAGACTTGAAACAATCCATGATTATACTACCCAAACTCTTATACTTATTTCAGAATGTCCTTATTTTCCCATCCAAATTTTATTTTCAATCATGGGATAAAATTATCTCTAATTTTATATGGAATGGCCAATGCCTAGAATTAGGATGTCCCTATTGCAACTCCCACTTCCCAAGGGTGGAGCCAACTTGCCAAATTTGAAATTATATTTCATGGCTGCCTTTTTAGAATATTAACTTTTTGGGTAACTTCAACATACAGGGCTCCCTGGAAAGAGCTAGAATTTGTCATTAATGACTTGTTCGACATTACTAAGATAATATTCTCTACACCATCTAGGACAGCACCAGTAAGAGACTATACCCCCTTCAACAAATTCTGAAACTATGGTATAAGTTAAAACACATAAGGCTCTTAGAACACTTTTTTTCTTTTATACACATAAATTTCAGGGGATGAGAGGTTTCTCCCATCTACCATAGATCATAAGTTTGCAATTTGGAGAAGATGGGTCTTCAATTCTTTAGACAATTCCTATGTCACACAGGCATTGCCTTTTGTAACTTTAAAAGCGACCTATGGCTTAACAGAAACAGACATTTACAGGTATATCCAGGTTAAAATTATATTTTAAGACAGGGAGAAGTGGAAACAAAATTACCTGAACCTATTCCTTTGGCATGGAAATACATAGAAGAATATAAATGGTCATATATAGGGGACATCAAGTGGGTAACATTTATAAAATTCTCAGAAGGGATGGGTGATTCCTCACTCACTATTCTTAACAGCTGGTGCAAGGATTTAGCTGAAGATATATCAGACCAGGATTGGTTACGGGCATCTCCCTTAGCTTTAAAGTAACACATTCCACGAAATGGTGAGAATTTGCCTGGAAGTGCCATAGTAGCTTTTTTCATTCCCCAGCTACCCTAGTGAAATATCTTCCATCCAGCTTTGGCAAATGCTGGAGGAATTGTACATGTACACATGCTGACCAGAGTCATATATTCTGGACATGTCCTCAATTAACTCCTTTTGGTGCATGCTCCAACAGGAGGTATCAGACTGTTTGGGTGAGCGGTCCAAGTTTTCATCCGAATCGATACTTTGGCTATATTTCCCCACAGACCCTCATGGCAGCATACCCTGTTACCCATATATATTTTAGCTGCAAAGAAAGCGATCACTAGGCAATGGAGAACACATGTTATTCCACTTTAAAAGACTGGAGGGGTGGTCCTGGATAGTTATAATATGGAATCTCTTACAGCCAGACTTCATGGTAAATACCAGGCATTTGAAATCTCCTGGAGACCTTGGGTATTGTACTTGTCTACTTGAGACCCAGGTTTTGTCCCTGAGCCTCTCCACAATATTACTATATGTGTTTTATCGGGAGATGAAGACCCTTATAAAGTTTCTAGAACGTTGTCATTACATCTGGGTGATTTATAAATTTTTAAACTTTCCTAGAAGGAATCATAAGAAAAATATAATTATAGCGAGGTGAATCCACCATTATGCTAATAACCTTAGTCTATATAAAATGAAAATGCAAAGACACTGGTAAAATTATGATTTTATTATTCAGGATATATTGTATCAACTCATATCACTAAGGATTGTAGACCCCAAGATAATGACTGTATTTCATGTATATGTCATCCTTGAATAACAAGAAAATATAAAAAATAAAAGAATGTCCAAGACTGACTGGGAAAGATGCAGGCTTGCATATTCTAGCTCCTCAAGAGCCAAGCTTTGAGTCTGAGAGTCTGAAGGTTGGGATACAGTATCCTCCCTGTGAGGAGGTGAGAAGATTTACTGTCTAGAAAGACAAATTGGAATTGTCACTGACATTGACAATAGTAGGGGTACCAAGGCTGCCTGGCCAGTCTGGAGCCACTAGAATCACAGTGCAAGGCTGAGACCTGATCTTGACCAAAACTCTGAATATCAGAAGAAAAGGAGGAAAAGGCATAAAGAAACCTACATGTCCAATCCAACAGGAGAGCATCTTGAGGAACAGACCCCAAAAGGGGATCTGCAGCAGAATAAGGAAGCTGATGATTGTTTGGGGCTGCAAACAGGTCTATCTCTGGAGTGCCCCACCTCTTGAAAATGATCTGAAGAATTAGAGATTCAGGGCCCATTCGTGGTGACCTTGAGAACTCCTGCTGAGAGCATCTGCCAGTACATTGTCCTTCCCTGGGAGATGCACAGCTATCAGGAAACCTGCAGGGAATAAGCTAGTAACCATATTTTGTGGCTTGAGTGCACAAGGCTGAGGACCGAGTGCCCCGCTTGTTGATGTACCACATCGTTGTGGTGTTGTCTATCCTGATCTGTACCACTTTCACCTGGATTGTGTTCGAGAATGTCTGAAGTGCTAGAAAGATAGCCCTGAGTTCGAGAAGATTTATGTCAGGAGAGACTCTGATGAGACCATGTTCCTGAGCAGTAAGCTGGTCTAGATGGGCTCCCCATCCCAGTAGGGAAGCATCCATGGTGAGACTCACTGTTGGAGCCTGACTGAGGAAGGGACACCTTGCCTTAGTGTCCTTCTCCAGCCACCACTGGAGAGCCTGAACCACAGTTTGAGACACTGGAACTAACCTGGAGAGAGGTCTTTTTCTGAGACCAGAAAGATTTTAGATGAGATTGAATATCTCTCATTTGAAACCTTGCCCCTACACTACTGCAGTGCAAGCTGCCATGTGGCCTAGCAACTGTAAGAAGTGCCTGGCTGGCCGAGACACTGGTGGATGAAAAGAGGAAGCCAGGGTGATGAGGGACTGAACCCTTGAAAGAGGAAGAAAGGCCTTGGCCTGGACAGTGTCCAGCTCCACCCCTATAAATGTGAGAAGCTGGGCTGGTTCCAGAACAGACTTTTCTAGATTTAGGATCAATCCTAAGGAGTCCAGAAGCTTTTGTGTGACCACTAGAGCTGACTTGATTTGGTCTGAGGACTGACCCACTATGAGCCAGTCGTCCAGGTAAGGGAACAGTAAGATGCCTTGTCTCCTGAGAAAGGCCACCACTACTGCCAAACACTTGGTGAACACCCTGGAGCAGATGTTAGGCTGAAAGGCATTGCTCTTGAACTGGTAGTGGCCTGAGGGCAACTCGAACCTGAGGCACCTTCTGTGGAATGTCTGATAGATATGTGGAAATAGACATCCTTGAGACCCAGGAGGCTAGCCAGTCTCCTGGTCTCAGAGTGGGAAGAATTATTCCCAGAGTCACCATTTTGAACTTTGTTTAGTATATGTTTGTTTAGGTATCTTAGATCTAGGATGGGATGCCACTCCTCTGTCTTTTTTGGGAGTGAGGTATCTGGAATACAGTCATTTTCCCTGTGATAGCAGGACCTTCTCTACTGCTTGTAGAAATAGTAGAGAGAGACTTCTGCCTCTAAGGCCTTAGTCTCAAGGAGAGGGAGGACTGAAAGACTTTGCTCTCATTTGGAAGTCCCTGGCTCACTATTTCCAGGACCCATTTGTCTGAGATAATAGACTTCATGCCTGGAAGTAGTGAGCCAGCCTGCCCCCTACTGGAACTGAAGAGGAGACCCTGACTGACACATCAGGGTGTCTGTTTGGCATAGGGCTTAGACTAAGTGGAGGATGGAGTCCTGGTCATCCCCTCCTGCCTCTTCCCTAAAGAACCCCTCTGCTGGGAAGAGAGGAGGCCTGGACTGGCAAAAGGCCTTTGAAAAGGCCTGCTCCTGCCAGCCCTAGATTGTTGCCTCTGAGGAGTGATCTGCTTTTCCTTGGCTGCAGCACTCATGTAGGTGGTCCTGTATTCATCCATCTTTTTCATGTAAGCCTCTGTTTGCTCTCCAAACAGAGAATTACCTATGACAGGAAAATCCATGACCTTGGTCTGGGTATCCTGTGATAAATTAGCACACCTGAGCCAAACAAATCTCCCAGGGAGACAAATGTAGCCATAATCCTAGAATGTACATCATTCAAGTCAACAGCAGCATGAAACTGGACCTTTGATGCCTCAATACCATCCACAGCCACCTGCTCCAGCTCCTTGACCAGCTGGGAGGGAGCATTCTTAGCCAGCTCCAGAACTGTACCCCACATAGATTTCTGGTATCTGGCTATATACACCATGTAATTAGCTTGCCTGAGCCCCAAAGAGGATGCCAAGTACTGTTTCTTTGCCATGGCATCCACTTTCCTGGAATCCTTATCTGGGGGTGAAATGCCAGGAAATATTAGTCTTGTCACAGGCTGCAGCTTCCACTACCCCAACATGGCTGCAATGATTTGTAAGGAATTCCATCCCAGGACCTGACAAGGTATACCTCTTCCATCTTTTATCCACGGGGTACTGATGTTGGAAATTGAAGAATTTTTGTGTCTGTTTCCCAGGGATTTATGCAGAGGATAGACACCCTTTTGGACTCTGGGACATCCATCATCTCAACATAGTCAGGTTCCTCCTGATCCTGTCCAGCCTCTTCCACAAGAAGCTGGAGGGTATCAACCACTTTCTTGTAGTACAAGAAATTGGGGGGGACTCAGAAAGTCTGGGAGGAGACACATGAGAAGGCCTGTCTGGGAGATGTCAGGCTCTACTGGCTCATGTAGGCCTTCATAATCTTCTTTTTTCATAATCTTCTTCTCCTTCCCAATTGCCCTCATAAAATGCTTCAGGGTCATATTCAGAAGCAGAAACTTCCAACCTGAACCGACCCGTTTTGGATCGGTGTCGGTTTAGTCAGAACGAACAAGCTATTTATAATAGCAATCGCTTTAGCTATTTCATCAGTGGTCAGAACTGGGAACCAGGATCTGAACCGGCTAACTGCGCTTTCTCTTAGACAGAATCGATTCCTCAGAATCGGCTCTCCTTTGCCAGAGGAGGTATCGCCCAGGTCAGTGGGCACCCTCAGGTTCGGTCAGAACCGAACGGGCTGGCCATCGGTCAGTGGATTTCTCGGTTTCCCTTTCCTTCAGCCTACTTAAATGTTTAACTAAAGTGGCTTTGGGAGAGTGTTTGCAAATTTGGCAGTCTTCTTTGAGGTGGTCAAACCCCAGACAATAAACAGAGATGAAGTGTGGATCAGCCTTAGCAGAGGCATCCCACACTTGGTGCAGTGTTGAAACCCAGTGGACAAGGTTTTCTTTTTTGGGTTTCTCAGACATGCCTAAAATAATAAGTTACCTTTACCAGCGTTAAGCAGGCAACTATAAACCTATCGGTTCCAACCGTGTCACAGGTCAGTTAAAAAAAGAAGAAAATATTGTTGTTTTTTTTAGGATCCGATAGGTACCGGGAACCACAATACAAAAGGTAGAAAAATTACCAGAAAAACAATACAGAATTGCTTGGTTCCCAACTGGACCGACTGGAAAGAATCTGAACAAAAACAAATTCTACCAACAAAACTCTAAACTGCCTACTAAGTACACTTACTATACCATGGACAGAGATCAGAATACTAAAAATAATTAAACAGTAGATAAACCCGACTGATTTTTACTTGAACCGAACCGAAGAGAAGGAGAGGATGTCGGAGTGACTTCTCAGTTAGGCAGAGTAAAGAATCTGACAGTTACACTGAGGAGTACCTGGGACAAAGGTTTGAAAACCGAGCTCGACTCAATGTTCTATTCCTTGGCATAGAGTTAACCCTTTCCTCTCTGGAGCAGTTCAAGTGCTGGGGCTAACTGCATATAGTCAGAATACAGCAAGACTTCATGTTGTTTGAACATAAGCTTTTCTAATACAAAATTAAGGTCCCAGGATCCTGAATTGGGTATTTCAAGTGCAATATTCCCAGCAGAAAAGTACAGGACACATCAAGCTGAGACACTGTGTGCCCATTCACAGGTACATGTGCCTAGAGATGGCAAAAGATGTACCTTATTAGAAAACAGTATCTTAAACCCAAGTCCGAGAGGGACAGGAGGTACTCAGGACTTGATCCATCAGGCAGGTGAAAGGATCCAACTGGTGTGAAGTAGCCCACAAGGCTTCATGGAATAGGTGACCCAGATGGAGAGCTTCCTGTTGCCACCAACACATCGGCCACTCTGGAAACCCCATATCTGGCTATGGCTACATTTTCAGGAGCCATGCATGGAGCTAAAATGACTTGTGGTGGTCCAGATAGACTAGGGTGCCCTGGTCCTGGAGGCAAGCTGGTGCACAGGAGCAGGGAGGCGGAGGATTCCACGCCAGTTGTTGCAGCAGTAGAAACCAGATCTGGCGAGGCCAAAAGGCGATGGTTTCCCTTTCCTTCAGCCTACTTAAATGTTTAACTAAAGTGGCTTTGGGAGAGTGTTTACAAATTTGGCAGTCTTCTTTGAGGTGGTCAAACCCCAGACAATAAACACAGACGAAGTGTGGATCAGCCTTAGCAGAGCATCCCCACACTCGGTGCAGTGCCCCTTTCATCTGAGTTTGATTAGAACCTGTTGAAGGAGTGGAAGGGAGGAAAAGTATACAGAAATGTCCCTTTCTAAGAGAGGGACAATGTGTCTCCAGAAAACTCCAGGTCCAGGATCTAGTGAGCAGAAATGTGGCATTTTTCCTTGAGTCGGGAGGCAAAACAGTTTAGTTCAGGTTGACCCCATCTGTCGAAGAGGTCTTCTGCCACCAAGGTCAGAAGTTTTCATTCGTGAGTCCTGGCCGAGAGCAGCTTAGAGCATCTGCCAGGATGTTCTGGATGCTGGAACATGGACGGCTGAGAGCTGTAGGCCATGATCAATGGCCCAATACCAGACCCTCATCGTTTCCCTGCACAGGGGTAGGGATGGGTCCCCCTGCTTGTTTATTTAATAACATGCATGTTGTCTGTTTGATCTAAAGTGGACCCAGGAGAGCTGAGCCTGGAGGGCATACAAGACTGCCCACATCTCCAGAACAGTAATGAAGAGATCCTGCTTGAACTTGGACCAAGTCCCTGGGTCTGGTGGGACCCTTGTGGGCACCCCAACCATGGCTTGACATGTCGGTTGTGAGAATCTGCAGGGGGTAGTGAAAGCCACTCCCTGAAACAGATTGTTGGGCTCTAGCCACCATAGAAGTACCTTCTTGACTGGGCCCAACACCAGCACTAGCTGCTCTGGTGAGTCTACATGTTGGTCCCATTGTACCTGCAGGGTCCACTGAGGATCCTCATGTGTAGCCTGGCTAAGGAACCATACCAATGGCTGCAGCCATAAGTCCCAGGAGCCTGAGGATCCTTGCCTGAATGTGGCAGTTGTGAAGCAGGAGGCAAGCCTGAGCCATAGTCGCTCCTCCCTGTCTGGAGGCAAAAGGCCTTGCCCTGAGCTGTGTCCAGGACAGCCCCTATGTAAAGGAGGTGATGGCAGGGGTAAGGACTTGGGCACTTTGATGTTAATGCCCAGGGACTGGTACTTTACAAGTACTTTCCAGAGTTTGCAAGAGGCGGTCCCTGGACAGGACTGCCAGGAGCCAGTCATCCAGGTAGGCAAAATGTAAAAACACTGTCTCCTCAAGCCTGCAACCACTACCGCCAGATACTTGGTAAACACCCTGGGGCCAAGGAGAGGCCAAATGGCAGGACACAAAACTGGCAGCGCCCCATGAAGCGGAAACAGAGGAAACACCTGTGGGCAGAAAAACTTTGATATGCAGATAAACATCTTGCATATCCAAAGAACATAGCCAGTCCCTTGGTGGAACAGAGGCAGTATGCCCTGTAGAATGACCATCCTGAAACACTTGTAGTCTATGTACAAGTTCAGATTGCTCAGGTCTCCTTTCTTCTTGGGAACAAGGAAAAATGGTAGTAGTACCCCTGACCTTGTTGTGAGGAAGGGACAGGCTCTATAGCTTTCTTTACAACAGGGCTTGAATTTCTGTTTGTGTGAGAAGAACGTGCTTGGTGGATAAGTGTGGACGCCCTTGGCGGATTTATGGGGGCCACTCCAGAAATTTTAGAGTGTGCCCCATGCTCTATGAGCTGAAGCACCTAGCTGTCTGTCATGATGGCCCTCCATTGGTCTAGGTGGAGGAGAAGCAATCCCTCTGCCACCTCCTGAAGCCCTATGGGGGTCAGCAAGTAGTCAAGAGGTGGGGGCAGCTCCTGATTGGGCTGCAGAGGCACCTCTGGTGGCCTGGGAGGGCACAGGCAGGGCTGCACCCTGCTTGCACTGCCCTAGGCTTTGGGAGAGGTTCTTGGCTGCCTCTTAGAGGGAGCAATGAAAGGGACCCTATGACCCGATTTGACTGGTGTGTGGTACACAGGTGGACCTACTTTGAGGCCTTTCTTGAGTTTTGGAGTTCGGAGATAATGTCTCAGATGTTGCCCCAAACAACCTAAACCAGCAAAGGAGCATCCAGAATACTGGACTGAACATCAGGAGTGAAGTCTCATCCCTAAGCCAGGCATGGCATCGCAGATCAGTGCCTGCTGCCACTTGTCCAGAGGCATCCATGGCAAGGATGGCGAGGCAAAGGCATGCTTGCACACCTGATCCAGCTGCCTTGTTTTCTAGTCTGGAGGAGGGCACTGAGGTGCTTCGGACGCTTGGGGCTGTCATATGCCATGTTCATGACCACTGAGTCAGCCTTAAGATGCTCCCGAGAAAGAACTTACCATCTGGAGGATGGTATAGTCTGGTGACTTTAGGTACATAAGGGATAGTGTGAGGTCATCCATGCAACCCTGGTAACGTCATCATATGATTCAACCACTGAAGACCACCAGAGGGGAGCATCACGCTGGCAAAAGTAAATGGCCAGGTGATGCTCTGGGTCCTACCCATAGTCTCCCACCTCATCGTAGACTGGATATGTGCATTATATCCATAAAGATGGGGTCATCCAATGAAGACTTGGAAACAATAGAGGGCTTGCCTTCATCCCAAAGAGACCCCTTCCAGGGAGGAAGCCACGGAACTGGCTTCATCATCTGAGGCAGAGTCCTCAGCCCCACTATCACCCAGGTGAGGATCAGCCAGGCAAGGGGTACCAGCATTTGTGTATGTAGGAGGAATGCTGGGTGGCTGACAAGCTGGGGCCAGAAAGCGGTGCCCCTAGGAGGCCCTGTGGGTGGGAGGACTGGGGCAGACCCGGCTGAGGGGCCAGCATCTGCATAAACACCCAAAGCACCAAGATCAGTCTGTAGTAATACCGGTGCTGGAGCCAGACTCCCATGCACTGGGTAGCTGTAGAGTAGCTGGGGTCTGACCGGTGCAGGATCTGGGTGGGCCAGCGCCAGCCGGTGGGAGCCAGAAATGGATAGGTTGTGTCAGATCCCTGGGAGTCAGCATTAGATACCCAGGCCGAGTCTGGCAGGCGTGGGTAGAAGCAAAGGTGTTGGTCAAGCAGGTTGCAGGGTGGGAGGACAGGCATGGGTCCCCGAGCACAGGCAGAGGAGAGCAGGCAAAGGCCCTGTTGGCATCAGGGGTAGGATCTGCACTGGACCTACAGGTTGTAGGAGTATGGAGGCAGCTCAGTGGGCCTTGCCCTGAGAAACTCCAGGGCAGAATGCACTGGCATCTGGTGAGCAGAGACCTGCGCCAAGAAGAGAGGCTCTGCCAGTGATGGCTGGGGAACCCGGACTCGTAGAGACACCAGTACCCAGCAGTCCCTGCCCCTGCGACTGAGGGGTAGGCCAAACGAGACTGAGACTGGCCTTGAGGGTGCAGATGATAGAGCATCAGGGTGAGAACTGGCACCAGCAGCACCCGTGCCATCTGGAAGAGCTCCAGTTGAATCTCCTGCTGAACAGCCCACTGAAAACAAGGGCTAGAAAAGCAGGGGCTGTGGAGCAGGGACAGATGTACCCTGACTCAAGGAGCCGCCGCCAGTCACAGAGATCCATACAGGCGGCTTGGCCACTAGGCAGCCCTGAGGAAGAAGGGTATGCTAGACCCCAGAGGTCGATCCCTGAGGGAGGAAGACCATGAAGCGGCCGATGGAGGAGCCTTATGCGGCAATGATGAGTGGGAAGAAGACCAGGAACAGTCCTGGTCTTTGTCCTGGTGGTTTGTGCTTCCCTGAAGATTTATCCTTTGACTTGTAGGAGAAGAAGAGCCTGATGACTGGGCGGGAATGCAGAGGTGTTCTGAGCCTGCAGCTACCGTTCCATCTGGGCAACCTTCTGCTTGAAGATGTGGCTCTCAAGGGTCCTCTGGCATAACCTTCTGGTGGCCAGATTGAACTTCTGGCAGGTCTCACAGGCCTTGACATCATGGTCGGGGCACAGACAGAAGAGGTAAGCAGAATGGCCATCCTTATCTGGGATCTGTTTGCCACAGGTGCACTTAGTGGAGCGTTTGGAAGTTGAAAGGCTGAGAAGACATAAAAGAAGGAGCAGACACTGAAAAATTTGATGTTTACTGGGCTAAAGAGAAAGAAAGTGCGGTAACAAAACATGGGAAAACTGGCGATTGACTACAGCTGCAGAGGAGTGCATGGTCCGGCGTGTGCTGATCGACAGTGAGAAAGAACTGAAGGGGCTTGGGGACACTGGCCTTACATAGGATAGGCTGACATCAGAGCTGGGTGACCCCTTCTGGTATACTGCTAGCTAGAAAGATTTCTGTGTGGTCCTGATGCCTGATGGCTGAGACCTGCGGAGATGACCTGCTGCAGAGATACCCTCAAGTAGGAGCTGCTGTTAGGGTAAGTTGTTATCTAACTGTTCTATCTTCTTCCGGGATATCTCTTTCATCTGGTCACACCTATGGAACAAATCCCAATCAGTATTGACAGCTGGACAGTCTGGGTGGCAGGAGGCCAGAGGCCTGAGAAAGAAGGCCCTGAAGCACAGCAAGGCCAAAGCCTGCCCTCCTTCTAGAGGCAATGTCAGAATGTAGTGCTTGGTGAAAGTGTGGACAGTACTGCAAGTGACAGTCACTGAAGATTCAGCAACTGACACATTCCTGAAACAAGCAACAAGTGGCCCTGTCTCTGGAGGAATAGCCACGCACAACCGTAAGAAGTTTCTTGCTGTACTCCTAACAAAAGTACAGTAACACCAAGGCATAGGAAGCAGACAGGAGCCCTGAACAGAGGAGTACTGAAAGCCAGCATCAGACAAAGACAAAAGGTACTCTGGAACTCGGTTCATTGGACACGTAAAAGGGACCCTATGGAGGAGGAGGCCCAGATGGCAAGCAGCTGCCACTTCATAGCGTAGATGGCCACAGTGGAGGGTTCTAGCAGCCACCAGGACATCAGCCATTTTCTGAGATACTCCAAACCGGGCAGTAGAACACCTTCAGGATGCAGGAATACAGGTGGAGGGATGTGAGGCTCGTAGCAACTAGGGTACCTGAGCCCAAGACAACAGATCCTGGCAAAGGGGCAGAGGAACTGGAAGCCCAATGCCAATTAATGCAGTAACCAGATGTGTGATGGTGGGGACACAAAGGACCAATTCTGAAAGACCCAATCATCGAACAGATGTCCTGTGACTAAGGTCGTCAGTGCCCACTCATGCATTCTGTACTGCGACCAGCGGAGACCACCCACCAGGACAGTTCAGTCACTCAGAACATGTATGGCAGACAATTCTATGCCATGTACTAGAGCCCAGTACCAAACTCTCAGCGCCTCCCAACACAGGGGTGGGTAGAGTTCCCCATGTTTACTGATGTATCATACCACACTGAGGTTGCCCAAATGCACCAGCAAGGGACTCTGGAGAAGATGGCCCCAGAAGGCCTACAAAGGCTTACAAAACCACTCTCAATTCTAGGACATTCACATAGAGGAAGACCTCATCCTGGACCAGGCTCCTGGGTCTTCCGTGCATGGATCCCAGTGGATCCTAACAGTCCACTGGGGAATCCATATATGTAGCCTGGCAAAAGGAAACATAACAAGGGCCGTGGCCATGAGGCCCAGCAAGCTCATGAAGATGCTGACAGAGACATAACTGCTCGGAGCACGAGGCAGGCCTGACCCATCAGGCCCACCACTCCAACTGAGGACAGGAAGGCCTCACCCTCTACAAAGTCAAGAATAGTCCCTAAGTACTGCAACACGCTGAAGTAGAGTCAGGACTGACCTGGGCATATTCACTGGTATGCCCAGAGATAGAAACAACTACAAAGGTACCGTGCAAGGATGCAACAACTGGACCTGATGCAGTGCCTTCAATAGACAGTCACCCAGGAATGGAAACACATACGGATCTCCTGCCTGAGGGCCGTTGCCACCACCACTAAGCATTTCGTAAGAACTGTGGCACAATGGATAAGCCAAAGGCAAGGTTCTGAATTGGTAATGTTCCCCTTGGAGCTGGTACTGGAGGTTGCTGAGGCAAATCATGATATGCAGATAGGCGTTTTACATGTCCAGGAGCACCACCAAACTCCCTGCTGCAGCAGTGGTGGAGACCTGGCAGAGTGCCCATCCAGAACCTTATGTATTGGATGCAGAGGCTGAGTTATAGAATGAGGCGAAGATCTTCAATTCACTCAGGGACCAGAAAGAACCTGAGTAGAACCCTCTGATCCTCTGCCTTTTGGGCCCTGGCTCTATGGCCTTGTTTTGAAGCAAAGCGGGAACCTCCTACCTCAGCACTGGGACATTGTCTAGAGGGTTGAGAGGAGGTAACAGGAGGGGACTCTGAAGGCTGCACCAGATGTTCTAGGGTGTGCCTGTGCTGGACCAACTGCAGAAGTGATGGGTCTCCTCTGCTCCAAGTGGAGGGAGAACCGACCCCAAGCAACACCTCCTGGCCTGGGGCTGGGGGGTCAACAAGGAGGCATGCTGAAAAAAGCTCTGTGACCAGAGCCACGCCACCTCCTCTGGGGATCTTGGAAGAGACACCAGTAGTGGAAGAAGGTATGGGTAAGGCTGAACTGGCCTGGCGTCTACCCTGGGGTTGGGGACTTGAGCCATCCATGTTAGAGACTTCACAAAAGAGGTGCAGGCCACCTCCTGGGCTGAGTATGATAGAGGGAATGGACAGACCTAATGGCTCCACCTGAGGCCAGGACAGCATTAATGATATCCTAAACATCAAGGCCAAAAGGACTGGCCCACACAAAGGGGCACAGTGGTAACTTTCTGCTAGACATCAGCAGAAAAAGCCCAAAACCCTCAGCCAAGAATGGCATCTAAGACAGATGCTCATGGCAGCACCTGAGCAGCAGTGTCTGCCAAGTCTCGATTGCTCTAAGGATGTGCCTGCTGACATCTTCACCACCTTTAAGTACCTTAAAGCTCCTGCCTTTGGAAATCTCCAGGAAGGGCTGTGCAACATCCTCGCCATTCCACCAAAGGGTATTCTGGTATTTGACCATGTGGGACAAATAGCTGGCAAAACTGAGGCCTAGGGTGGCAGAAGCAAAGTCTGCTTGCCCCAAGTCTATCCTTGAGGCTCCCTATCTGGAGGGAAAGGGTGCAGGTGTATGGGCACCTTAGGGCTGTCTGGGACAGCCTTTGTTGCCACTGAATCTGATTCAGGCTGAGCTACATAGTAGGGCAACCCCTGCAGTGTCTGACAGAGCTGGCCGACCCTTTTAGGACATAGCTGGGACCAAGCTAGGCCTATGCCAGGCCACCAGGACAGCATCCTGCAGGGCAGGAATGGTGGAGGAAAGACCCTGAGGAGAGACTGGGGATCTCCAAAAGACCACAAAGTTTCTCCTTTGGATGATTTCCTTCCATCTGGAACCCTATGCTAACAGACTGGTGCTTTACAATATGGTAAAACGTGTGGGTCCTCAGGAAGGGATCAGGGGTATGTGCAACAGAGTCCTCATTCCTGGAGGAGACCGTGGACACTTTCAGAGGAATCCTCCACCTCCACATCTCCCTTCTTCAGCAAGGAGGATCAAAATGGGGCAGATACCGCTCCTCAATGTCAGCCTGCCCACCGGGCTGGGGCCCTGACTCCCAGGGAGGCACAGGGTACAAAGGCCAAAGTAGTGTTGATGTGGTAGTAATGTCTGGACGGTGAAGGTGAGGGAAGTCCAGGCCTTGGGTTGAGCTGCCAGACCAAGGCTTAAGCAATGGAGGCAAGCACAGAATTAAGGACAACAGGCAGATGGGAATCACTGTCGACAAGGAATAGATGGAGCAGGCAGGGGCCAAGCTCTGATGACGAGCTGCCTGAAGTGCCAAATGCCAAGGGGCCTAGATGATCCATAGGCCACAGCAGCAGAGTGGACCTCTTAAGCATGGAAGGAATATGCCTGGGCTGGAGCCTGATGAGGAGAGGAACAGGACCTCCCTTGTGGAGAAATAGGAACAGGAAGCAGACCCCTGCTGCACAACACCATGCTGGAACCATCACTGACTGCAATGATGCAGCGAAGATCAGATACAGGAGAAAGCACCACAGTGAGGCTGACAGTGGGTGGATATGGCGCTGTCGTCACTGGGGAATGGAGAAGAGATCAACTCCTTCTCTGCTGATGGCCAACCGACCATGCATGGTCGGTGGAGCCAATGCCTGTAGACTTGTGAAGAACAGGAGGTCGCGACAGCAGGGCTGGGACAGTCACCAACTGCAAAGAGCCGATGATGTTCAGACCCAGGAGAAAGCACCAGTGAGGCCGATGGCGGGTAGATATGGCACCGTTGTCACTGGGTAGGACAGAGAGGGATCAACTCCTGCTGCGTCGATGGCCAATCAACCAAGCAAAGTCAGCAGAGCCTGTGGACCTGTGAAGAACAAGAAGTCACGATGGCGGGGCTGAGAACTGTTGGCAACTTCGAAAAAAGCCAATGATGTTCAGACCCAGGAGAAAGCACCACAGTGAGGCCAACAGCGGGTGGATATCATGCTGTCATCACAGGGTAAGACAGAGAAGGATTGACCCTGCTCCATCGATGGCCAACCAACCATGTAAAGTCAGTGGAGATCAGTGCCTGTGGACTTTGAAGAACAAGGGGTCACGATGGCGGGGCTGGGATTGGCGACCGTCGAGGTCGCAACCCTAAGCCAGCTGTGAGAAAATTGGGCTGCCTCAGCCTACAAACGACTGAGGAAACCTACCCCTTGCCCTGGACCCTGCATTCCAGAGGGTCACTCAGCAGAGATGAGGCCAATGATCCAGAGGGCCAACAACCTTCCACCAGTCTAGGAAGGCTGGAGGAGCACTCTGCCATGTGAGGCCCGAGGGAAGGAAAGACCAGAATGGCAGTAAAAGTTGGAGCTGAAACAACTGACAGGAGCTCCCAGAAAAAACAGAGAGAAAAGAGAGCCAGCGAGGACCAGGAGCTCCTCCAGAAAGGAGCAAGCCAAAATGGTCCTCACCCCACAAAGAGCTGTAATCAAAGGGCCTACCCCAGGCTGAGAAGGTGTGAAAACCAGGAAAGCGGTGACTGCAGAAAGAGGAACCTGGAGAGCCCTCACTCCAATCCAGCTGACGGACAATCCGGGGAGGAGAAGTGGAGCATCCCCAAGACATCACTGGGAGGCCATAGGTGAAGAAGGAGGAGGTTGGGCCGAGGCAGTTGGTGCCGAATCCCAGGCGCTGCCAACAAGAATTGCCTTCTGCTGCACAGGAAACAACAGGAAAGGCAAAAGAACTGATAAAAAGTGAAAGAAAAACAAGAAAACTGTTGGTGGTCGACTGAATGGTGAAACTTCCACAGAGCCTGTGTGAAGAGGTTGATGGCAGGAAATGAATGGAGGAGGTAGTGGGGCCACCCATGCATATATAGGGTATGTGATGTCAGAGAATGGCGTCGGCATGGTGGCCTCTAATGAACTGCTATAGAAAAGCTTCTGTGGGATACTAGTACCTGACAGCTAAGTTCCATAGGTGTGACCTGATGAAAGAGATATCCCCAAAGAAGACAGAAGAGTTATGTAAGAACTTACCATAACAGTAGATCTTGAGACAATGTCTTTCAGTAGATCACACTTTGGAACTATAGCTACTAGGCACTAGGATGACATGGAAAGCGTTTCTAGCTAGCACTCTACTGAGACTGCTCATGGCAACATCATCACATCGGCGTCTTCTGTATATAGCCATGGGCAGCCCGCACCCTCCTCAGTTCCCACCAGAGACCATCCACTGAGGATATGCTCCCATAGGAACTGAGGGAGAGCTAGAGGTACCCACCAGATGTCAAATGGGACACAGAAGGTCTGCCGTCCTGAGAGAGAGAGGAGAGGAGAGGAGAGGAGAGGAGAGGAGAGGAGAGGAAGGGGAAGGAGGGTGCGACGGCATGATCTGCTGAAAGAAATTATTTGAAGATCTACTGTTACAGAAGGTGAAACTATCTTCCTCAGGGTTATCTCTTTCAGCAGGTCACACCTCTGGAATGAGTCCAAGCAGTACTGTACCAGAACACAGTCTGGGTAGTTGGAAGACAGAGGCCTAAGAGGAGGCCTGTGAGACAGCTAGGCCAAAACCTGCCCTCCTTCTAGAGGCAATGTCCAGACTGTAGTGCTTTGTGAAAGTGTGGACAGTATTCCAAGTTGCAGCAGCACAGATCTCAGCAGCTGAGACACGTCTGAAACAAAGCAACCTAAGTGAACATACCTCTGGTGGAGTGGCCCTTAGTGCCAGGAAGTTCCTTACCATACTTGCTGTAACAAAAATAATACAGGTGACCAACCATTTGGACAAACACTATTTAGAAACTGGAATGCCCTCCTTCCCAAGGCGAACAGAACAAACAACTGAGGACTTTCTGCTGTCCTTTATACGATGTATATGGTATCTAAGTATTCTATGCACATCTATGGTATAGAGCAATGCTTCCCCTGGACTGGCATGCTCAGGATAAAAACAGGCAGGCCTGATTTAAAGTAAGCTCCGACACCACCTTGATAAAAACTTAGGATTAATACGCATACACCTGTCTGTGGAAAATCAAATAAGGCTGCTCACACCTGAAAGCCTGCAGCACTGTAATCATTCAAGCAGCTAAAAATAATGCTTTCCAAGTCAGAAAGCGTAACTCTGAAGTTGTGGCTGCCTCAAAAGTAAGCTTTTCCAAAACAAAGTTCAAGTCCCAGGCGGGACTGGACTGTGGATAGGAGGCTTCATAGAAACACAGAAACAGATTTTGATGGCAGATAAGGACTGTCTGGACCACCTGGTCTGCCCAGTTCCTACCTACTTAACTCCTGATCCTAAATGATCAGCAGCTACCCTCTTTTCCCACCACTAGGGTTGCTTTCTGTCTATCCCATGCATTCTTGAACTCACCAGTCATTTTAGCCTTTATGACCTCTGCTGGGAGGCTGTTCCATGCATCCACCATCCTTTCTGTGAAAAATATACTTCCACATAGAAGAGGACTGCCATCCTGATTCACAGAGACATGGCCCCTCAAAGTTACAGGTGGATCTTAACCCACACGGTCGCTATGTCCAATTACAAGCAATGCTTTTTGACACCAAATGTGTCCTGCTTAACATTCGCCCCTAATAAAGACAAAAGAAAGACAGGCTTTCCTTGAGAGGGTAATCCTGCAAACTATCCAGGAACCAGATGCGTTATACATAATTGGGGAGACTTCAATATGGTGATGTTTCCCAGGAGACAGACAGAGTGCTCTCCCTCTTATGGGAGGTGGTAGGCCTGTCAGTTTTCTCAAGCGATTGATGAGGGAGGTGGGCCTCATGCAAGTTTGGAGGGACTCTCACCCTTCACACAATGATTATACTTTCTATTCCACAGACATAATAGCTTCTCAAGAATAAACATGATCTTCCTCCCTGAGGAGAAGGGTACTATGGTGAAAGAATGTCAGATACTACCCATGATGTGGTCAGACCACTCCCTAGTACTCCTGCACCTGCTGACCTTGCCTTCTCCACATAGCTCTATTTGGCAAGTGAAAGTAGGCCTGTAATGACCGAGAATCAATAGGTGGAGGCCAAGATAGAAGAGTTCTGGCAGTATAACTCACAGGCAGAGGTCTCCCCTCTTCCAAGTGGGATGCCATAAAGCTCTCCTTCGGGGGTCTATTATTAGCTTCAGTGCCCATAAAATGACAGCACACAGCTCCAAATGCAACTTGAGGCGGAATTTAAAGGCAGACTTTAAATCATAAAATTAACATTACCCCGAGGATAAAAAACACTGGTTGGGAATAAAAAGTCTGAAAGCACTTCTAGCTCGCCAAACAGAGGGCCAGCTAAGGAGGACTGCCCATAAATATTATGAGGGTGGAAATCAGGCTGGAAGCTTCTTGCCCATGCCCTTGGAAACATAACCACAAGGCCAGTTCTCAAAATACAAGACCCAGAAGGTAGTGGCACAACAATTACCGAACCATTAGGAATCTGCTGCTTGTGCCACTTACTATAAGGTTCTATATTCCCAGGACCAGGTGGAACAGCATGAGACAAAGACAGAGGCCTTCCTCAACTGGGTGGTGCTTTCTCACCTCTGGGAGGAGGACAGAGCACTCTTAGAAAGAGTCATTACACCACAGGAGGTCCTGGAAAAGATCAAACAATTAAAAACAGGAAAGTCTCCCAGGCTTGACAGTCTGCCCTCTGAGTTTTATAAGTTATTTTCTGAGACCTTGATCTCCCCAATGTTGGAATGTTATCTTCATGTACAGGCTGGGGAGTTGTCCTTGTCTCCTGGAGAGTCGCACAGATCATGGTATTACCCAAGGAGGTAAATGCCCAGACCTCTGTAGCTCCTACTACCCCATCTCTCTACTGAGCGAGATGCACAAATATTTATGGGGATCCTGGCGGATCGCCTTCAGCAGGTTGTTGGGAGGTAATTCATCCAGATCAGACAGACTTTGCAGCAGGTTGCTGTCTCTCAGATAATATCCACAGATTGCTGAATATCATCACAACACAGACAAGGCAAGAACACTTCCAGATTGCTATCTCCACGGATGCGGAAAAAGCCTTCAACAGGGTCAACTGGCAATTCCTTCAAAAAACCATGGAGTGGATGAAATTTGGCTCCAAATTTTTAGAAATAATTACAAGTCTTTACACCTTCCCCAGGCACAGGTTGGAGTCAATGGGATTAATTCAAACAGGTTCCCACTGAAAAGGGCACCCACCAAGGTTGTCCATTGTCTCCCCTGTTGTTTGGAGACCCTATAAAGCGATCTGCCAGGATCACCACATTATGGGGCTCATGGCAGGGGCAAGGAACACAAGGTCGCTCTCTACACAGAACAATTTGATTTTTCTTAAGCACCCTCGAAACTTCAGTCCCCGTTTGCTGGCGTTCGAGGACTTTGGCACCCTGTCAGGCTATAAGTTAAACTATGAAAATCTGAAGCCCTTCGACTAAGCGGGTCCTGTTACAAGGCTTCAATGCAACACTCCCATTTACCTGGGCCAGACACAACCAAATACGTTACCTTGGGGTCCAGATAAATGTAGACAAAGATAAGCTTTTTGATGCCAACTATATCTGAGCCTGGGAGGGATGCAGCAAGATCTGGCCAGATGGTCCCTAATCCCATTAACCACTGCCAGAAGGATAGACTCTGAAAATGAACATACTTCCCATTTTTATTTCTGTTTGGTTCCCTACCCTTCACTATTCCCTCATTTTCTGGTGTAAGGTAGCGGTGGGAGCTGGAAAATTTATGTGGGGAGGTTGCCGTCCTCAAGTTGTCTGGGAGGTTCTTCAACTCCCAAGGGGCTGGAGGGATTGGCAATGCAGATCTACACAAATATTATTATGCCTGTCAAGAACAGGCAGTCTGCACTGTCACTAGGCGGATGGCCTCTGGCTGGTATCAGATCGAGGAGGAAGACTGTCTGGACCCATCACTACACTCTTTGGCATTAACACAAGTAAAGACCCTATTCCCTCCCTGACAGAAACCTGTGGACTTGGCAGACTCTCTGGGCCCTCTGGTGGGTCAGGCGTACTCTAAACTCAGAGGAAACTCTCAGCCCACTGTCACTTATCTGCCACCATTCCTTCTTCCTCCCTCCTAAGCTTGATATGGGTTATGCACACTGGTATTTCAGGGTCTAACCCATTTTCACAACTTTTGGAGGGGTGGTTATATGTCATTTCAACAAGTGAGGCTAAAATTTCCATTGGAGGATAGGGACTTCCATAGGTACCTTCAGGTGTGCCATTTCATAAACATGACAAGTCATGAGGCCTCCCTGTCTCACCCTCAAAATCCCTGGGAGGATTTTATTAACCAGGTAGCCACCTCAAAAGTTAAACTGAAAACCATTTCTCACCTATACAGCCTGCTAAGACCACAGAATTCAGAGCCTTTGAGGCACGCTACGGTCACTTGGGAGAGGGAGGCTTCTTGCCAGATCCCTTGGGGCGGCTGGCTCATCGCCTAAGATGGGTTGGAGAGTAACATCATGCCCAACTTGGTGAGAATTCTATTGGAGGATCCTGGTCAGTTGTTTTAGGACCCCAACAGTGACCAAGCACTTTGGCACCAACCACGTGATAGTTGTTGGGAGGACTCGGTGAGGTTGACTAGCATCACCACATATTCTGGGACTGCACTGTGCTTGCTCAATTTTGGTCAGAAGTAAGTCGGCCATCCAGCAGATTCTCTCAGTAAACGTCCCTCCCACTTTACAGAATGGGTACTAGGGCTTCCCACCTGGTCAGCCTTCCCTCTCCCAAGAGAAAGCTTGCCTTGTTCTTTTCTAGCAGCTGCTCTAAAATGTATAATGACCCATTGGCTGAGAAAGGAACAGCCAACATTCAGGAATGGTGCGTAGGGTCAAGACAGTACAGGACATGGAATCCATAACAGCACTGCTTCACCTTGAAGAGGAGGTATGCAGAGCAAGTTGGAGCCCATGGATTGCATGGGAGGCAGATTGGGTGATGCCTGGGGCTGGGAAGCAGGAGCTCCTCTGTCCTTCCAGTGAACCTCTCCTGGAAATCATTCCCACCGTTTTCTCCCTTTTTGGACAAGGCTTGATCATGGGTCATGATTAATTGAAATTTGAGTGACTGATGCTCAATTAACAAGGGTTTTTTCTTCCTCTCACTATTCCGCCCCGGATTCCTGTATGATTTAAACACCTGAATTAAACACTTAATTTATGAACTTATTTGCTCGACCCCCACCCCACCCCAGAATTGTTGGGATAAATTGAACAGTGCACAAGTACTTGTTTACTGGTTATATGTTTTAGTTATAATGGATACCTAAGAAAGTTATGTTGAATATCTTGTCACTTTGCTCTACCAAATAAAGCCAGACTGGAATTACAATTTAAGAAAGAAAAATAGGTAGAGAAGCTTGAGTAATGAGGATTAACCTTGGTCTAAAATGTGTTCAATAACATACTTAGAATCTGGGCTTAACTCACTGTCATTTATTGTAATGCTGGCAGGTTGGTTGTATTATGTATTGTACAACCTGACTTTCTTGAATAAACTTGTTTTAAAAAAAATACTTCCTCACATTTCCGAGTCTCCCCAACCTCATATTGTGACCCCTTGTTCTTGCACAACTCTTTTTTGAAAGATGCTGCCGTCCTGGACCTTGTTGATTCCGCTGAGATACTTGAATGTCTCTATCATAACCCTCCTCTCCTCCTTTCCTCCAGGATATACATATTGAGGTCTTTCAGTCTTTCCTCATATGTTTTCTGGTGCAATCCTTTCACCATTTTGTTGCCCTTCTCTGGACCGCCTCTATTCTGCCAATGTCCTTCCAGAGTCGGTCTCCAGAACTGGACACAGTATTCCACATGTGGCCTAACCAATTGGCTGCACAGTGACATTATCACCTCCTGATTTCTACTGGTGATGCCCCTCCCTATGCACCCCAGCATCCCTCCGGCCCTCCCCACCGCCTTTTGACATTGCTTGGCCACCTTCAGGTCATCTGTTCTGTTTACCCCAGGTCCCTTTCCAGTTTTGTTGTTGTTAGTACCTCCCCACCATTTTGTATTCCTCTCCAGGATTCCTGTGGCCCAAGTACATGACTTTGCACTTTTGCATTGGCTTTAAGCTGCCACTTTCTTGACCACTCCTCCAATCTTCCTAGGTCTCTTCTAATTTTTCCACCCTGTTTGGGTGTCTACCCTATTGCAGATCTTGGTGACATCTGCAAAGAGGCACAACTTCCTTCCAGCCCCTCCATTATGTCACTAATGAAGGCATTGAAGGACCGGCTCCAGAACTGAACCTTGTGGCACCCACTGGTCACCTCCTCTTGGGATTGAACTCTGTTCACCACCAAACTGTCCTGTTGCTCAGCCAATTCTGACCCATTGTACCACCTTGGGACCTATTCACAGACTGTGCAACTTGTTTACTAGCCTCCTGTGTGGGATGGTGTCAAATGCCTTGCTAAAATCTAGGTAGGCCATGTCCACCGCCTCCTGATCCACCACCTTGGTTACCCAGTCAAAGAAATCTGTCAGATTTGTTTGACAAGATCTTCCTGCTGTGAATCCATGTTGCCTCGGGTCTTGTGCCCCACTAGCCTCAGATATGCCACAGTCCTTTTCTTTAACATGGATTCCATGATTTTCCCACCTGTGAGGTCAAGCTGACTGGCCTGTAATTTCCAGCCTCCACCTTGCTCCCACTTTTGTGCAGTGGTACCAGATTCGCCCTCCTCCAGTCCTCCAGCACCACTCCCTCCTCCAGTGATTTGTTAAATAGGGCTGTCAGTGGTGCCCCAAGTACCTCCCTGAGTTCTTTCAGTATTCTGAGATGCATCCCATCTGGTCCCATTGCCTTGTCCACTTTTAGTTTCGAGTGTTCCTTTAGGACTCTCTTCTCCATGAACGGACTGGTGTCCACCTCCCCCCATGTGTTTTTTTATCCCTAATTTTGGTCCCTCCTTCCATAGTAAATACTGAGCAGAATTATTTGTTCAGAATTTCTGCTTTTCTAGGTCCCCTCTGCACTCCCCAACATTTAACCTTACAATCCTTCCACTGATCTTCTTCCTTTCCCTGATATACCTGAAGAAGGTTTGTCACCTTCTTTTACTGACTTTGCTATCCTTTCTTCAGTTTGTGCCTTTGTGCACCGACTGCTTCCCCACCTCCTTCTGTTTTGCCTGGTACACTTCCCTGTCTCCCTCCCTCTGTGTTTCCTTGTACTTCCTGAATGTCTGTTTTTCTCTAACATGCCTTGCTACCTTTTTTTTTTGCTGTCAATTTATGCATCTGACTGCTCAGCCCTGTCTCTCTGGAGGTGCCCCCAGTCCTGTCCCCAACCAGTGCCAACCATTACCCCAGGGCATCCCCCAGCAGGACTCCCCAACACCTGCTGAAGACAGGATCCAGTGTGGCCAGCATCGTGGCTATTCAGGGCAGGACCTGTGAGCTGCCCTCCATTATTCGCAAGCAGTCCTTATTTCTACTCCAGTGCACTCCCCTAGAAGCAGGGCATGCAATGACGCCAGCATCGGTGGCGTGCATGCTCCTGTGCTCATTCCACCAGGCATCTGCCCGTCTCTACCCACATTGGCAGCATCGGCACGCGGCCCCCAGCTTCCCTTAGGGGCCAGTCGTTCACCGACCACTGAGGTCTCCTCTCCAGAGAAGGACAGCAATCCCTAGGATGCTCAATCCTTCTCCTCCTGCTGACCCCAGTGGCCCGTGTTTGTTCCTGAAAATGGGTCGCCAGCATGGCGCGGGGTGGCATCCAGCACCTCAACCCTCAAACCACCAGGCTGGCTCCCCTGCTACCTCTTTTGAAAACCATAGTGTTTTTTTTTTCTTTTGCTTTGTTTATTAGCTTTACACAGAAGCATGTTGTCTCTATTCTGACTCCTTTAAGTTTGTGCTACTGTTTCTCCACCCTCCTCTTCACCAGGAATTTTCAGAGTGTTTCCCCATTTTTGCAAAGTCTGCCCTCTTGAAGTCCAGGATCTTTATTTTTGAGTGGCTCGACTCTACTACTGTCTTCACCTTAAACCACACTGTATGGTGATCGCTGGTCCCTGGATGGCTGCCCACTGACAGATCTGCTATTTTGTTATCATTTGTGAGAACCAGGTCTAGTACTGCCCCTCCCATATGGGCTCTTCACCAACTGAGGCACACCTTCCAGGGCATCCAAGAGGTCTCTGCTCCTGGTACTGGCTGCCACATCGTGTTCCAGTTAACATCTGGCATGTTTAGGTCCCCACCAGCTACACCTCCCTTTCTCTGCCATTTTGTGTATGGTTTCCACTAATACCTATTTCTTCCCCTTGTGCTGGAGGTCTGTAGACAACACCAGTACAGATGGTGGTGCCATTTCTGTCTTTAATGTGTCCCTTAGAGCCTCTTCCTCTTTTCCCCATAGCTCCGTTGCCTTGATCCCTCTCTGAAGTACATAGCCACCCCTCCCCCTTTTTGCCCTTCCTGTGTCTCCTGAAGATTGGGTACCTGGTATGGTAACATCTCAGTCATGGTTTCCTGTGCACCATGTTTCCGTGACCATGACGTCTGGGTCTTCCTCCAACATCAAGGCTGGGATCTTGTTTGCCAGGCTCCGGGCATTTGTACATAGTTTTCCATGTTTAGTCCCCACACCTGTACCAGCTCCGTCCCCCATCCCAATCCCTATGTCCTCCCTCCATGCTCTCCCTGCTATTTCCTTCTTTTCTGTTTCCTATTTTTGCTTCCACGGCCCTGGTATTAGCCTGTCTGTCTACCTCCCCTGTGGGGGCAGTTTAGTTTTTCCTTGCTTAATTCTGTCATCCCTCTTGACTTGTTTGGGCTTGTTTAGATGTCCCTTTCTCGTCTCTAGTATCTGTCTGTCTGTCTACCTGAACCGGGGGCATAGGTATTTCCTTGCTTAATTCCACTACCCCACCTTGGCTAGTTTAAATGTTTGCCAAGGAAACATTTAAAGCTCTCATTGAAGATCTCTGTCCCCCCACCCCCCACAGATGGATGCAGGCCATTCTTCCCATACAAGCCCTCATCTCTCCAGGTGGTCCCTCTGTCCCCAATGAAGCCAAATCCTCAGTTCTGCCAGCTCTTCAGCCATTCAATGAATCCCCTGGTGTGGAGTACCCTGGCCTCCCCAATGTCGCAGACAGGTAGCACTTCAAGAGAAGTTACCATGCATGCCACCTGTCTGAGATCACTCCCCAACTCTGTGAACTCTCTCTGCACTGCCCTCACCTTGTCCCCAGCCAGGTCACTTGTCCCCAGGTGGACAATGACATCTAGCTGCCCTCCTATCTTGCTGCCCCATCAATCCTTTGGATTAGCTTCCGATCCCTCCAATGTGGTAGGCACCTGACCTCCTGTTTCCCACCTCCAAGACTACCCGCTGACAACAGAGTCCCCCACTAGGGTTGCTTCCTTCTCCTCTGGGGTCTCTCTGCCATCCACCAGGGGTCTGCACTGTGGAGGATCCCCGTCCACCTAGTCCACCACTGCGGGTGTCTCATTGAGACAGTCCTGCCCTGCCAGAATAGCGAGGAGTTGTGGATTGGAACTTCAGGTTGGATGTACCTCTGCCCCACCTCTCTCACCTCACTGAGCCCACCTTTGTCCAACCGCCTCATTCCTGGCCTTCTTTGAGGCAGTGGATGTGGCTTTGGTGGTCCCTGGGCAGGGGAGGAGGCCTCCCAAATCTTAGCCAACTCGGCCTGAGACAAACAACCTCCTCCGTCAACCCAGAGGTGCCCACAGATGGAGCAGCACCGTAATCTCCAGAATGTCTCCCTGAAGACTGCCACCTCACAGCCACTGTATTGCACCACTCCCAACATAACGATTATTGACTTTTTTCCTGTCTCTCTCCCTTTTACCCTGCCTTAATGCAAGAGTGCGGTTCCAAAGTCATCTAACTTGTGGTTGTAGTGTAGCTGTACTCTACCTTCCTGTCCTGAAGCAGGAAGTTGAGTTCAGTATACCAGATGTACACCTATAAAGGAAGACTAGCCAGGGAGGGAGGGCAGGCCTAATCCCTGTTAGAGCTGTGGAAAAAACAAACAATCAGCTCAGCTCCCTGGATGTGTGAAATTCAAACAGAAATGCAAATCGCTGTGAGCAGATGAGTTGTTTGTCCTCTTTAAAGTAGCAGTGCAATAAAAGTTGTGATTTTACAGTCACCTGTGATTTTAGTTTAGTAACATGCCGCTTGATGTCCGTTTTAAGTTTTTCTAAGGGTCTCCTTCAGTTCTGTACTATTTTTATTACTTCAATAAAAACTGCAATTAATTTATGTGGATTAATGTACTGCCCGACAAGTTACATAAAGAAAACAAACACATCGCACAAATTAATTACGTAAGCAATAATACCCTCAGGGTGGGCATTATTAGGAAATACCGGACCGCCCAGCAGCGTAATGAGGCCCAATGCCACAGTCAGAGGGTATTATTGTCTTAGAAAGTGGCCATCTGTGTAATCTCTTGTAAAGTTGTAAATAATACAGCAAATTACTGTGAAAAAAAGAATACAGGTATACAGATAATGTAGTCATAAAGTAATCCATAGGCTGTTCCTGGTGCTGTTGCTCCTCCATGCAGCATTCTGGTGGAGTCCGCCCCCATGAGAGAGAGAGAGAGAGCACACACACAGACACGCACTGTTTGTAAAGAAGAAAGGCACTGTTGTTTGAAAATAACTTGTTGGGCTCTCTGTGAAGTTTATTTTTCTTTTTGGGTGCACGTGTTTTTTTTTTCAGTCTGAAATTGCGTCTGTGTGCCCTGTGACCTTTGACCGTGATGTCACGAGGAAGGAGAAGCGACATCTGAGCTGTGTACCAGGAAACAAAAGATTTAATTTCGGTTTAAAATCCTCAGGTAAATGTTTTGTTTTCTTTTTCTACAGCGGGGTTACTGATTGTGCGGGGCTGTGCTGAGTGATGACTCTGTTTGTGGCAGGACAGCTGTGCGAGACCGCGGTCAGGAGAGGATTATGAGACTACTGTGAGAGTGCTTCGGGAGAGTGGTGCTGTTGTCACTCTTCCACCTGCAAGATAAGCGAAGTGTGGTTTTTATCTGGTTTAAACAGCAGCAGCAGTAAGTAAGTAATAATTGCTTTGGGTGGGGAGAGCGGTACCTCTCGCTAGCGAGAGACAGAAAATGGCGAGGCTTCAAATTTTCTTCAGTGCCTTCAGCCATAAAAAGCAGGCTGGGCACCAGTGTGGAATGTTGAGCAGTGAGGTGCCACTTGGACTAGCACTTATTTTTTACTGGGTATCTTTTGAAAAATAGATGCCCAGGTCAGAAGGACTTTCAGCCAATCAGGAGACAGAATCCTTTCTGACCATTTTCTAAAAATAATAAAGAACCGAAGGAAACCCTTAGAATATCTTAAAACGGACATCAAGCAGCATGTTGCTAAACTAAAATCACAGGTGCAAAAAATTACAACTTTTCAATGCACTGCTGATTTAAAATTACTTGCAGTTCAGCTCCATAAAGCCACAGCCTGTGGAGTTTAGCCTGTAAACCACAAAATAAATGTTAGAAAAAGCAAACCAATCTGTTATTTTACCCTGTGTGTCCTTCCCAAAGAAAAGTGTGTTTAGCCGAAGTGTGATACCGAGTGTGCTTTTCTTTTTTATTTTTAACCATGATGTGGACTGGGCACAACCCTTTTTCAGCCACGCCTGACACTGCACCACAGACAAACAGGTACAACCAACCATATAAAAGTTCATTTACATTCAATATAATATATTCACATACAGTTACACACAGTCTCATTCTTTAAAGATAAAGAATGAGACTGTGCTCTTCCCTCTAAGCTCACTCCATGTTAGCCACTTTCCCGACTCAGCTCATCCCTGCAGTGTCGAATGAAGTTAGCCCTGTGTGAAGGAGTTGCTGTTCCCAGTCTCCAGCCTTTTCCTCCTCTGTCTGGCTGCTGTAACAAGAAACAAGCTGTGCTAAGAAGGCTTTAAATGTAATACACTTCTCAGAAACGTACGGGCCACGTCCAACTGAGCCACTCTATGGCAATTGATGGGCACATGGAAGGCAGCTATGACAGACAAGTGCACCTTAAGAGAAGAGTATTTTAGTCCTGCATCTGACAATAACAGCAAGTATTCTAGAATCTGATTCACTGGGCAGGTGAAGGGGTCCAGGTGATGTGAAGCGACCCACAGACCAAAGCACTTCCACTTCATGAAGTAGTCCTGGTGGTGGGTTTTCAGGTAGCCACCAGGACATCCACCACTTTACAGGTTACAACAAATTGGGCAATGGCCATGTCTTCAGGAGCCAGGCATGAAGGTGAAGGGACCGGATGTCCAAATGAACTAGTGTTCCTTGCTCCTCAGACAGCAAGCCCTTGCACATAGACACTGGAGGCTCCACCGCCAATTGTTGCAGCAGTGGAAACTATATCGGTGAGGCCAAAAGGGGACCACCAGTATTGGGTGGCGCCTCCATCTGGAGTTTGATGAGCACCCTCTGAATCAAAGGAAAGGAGGGAAGGAACCTCCTTTCCAAGAGAAGGACAACGTATCTCACCAGAAAATTTTAGGTCCTGGATCAAGCGAACAGAAAGAAAAAAATTACTCACGATAATAATCTTGTTTCTTTTAATGTATCCTTCAATATGCTTAACTAATGCAGTTAGCCCCTGCGTTAAACTGCCATGGAGAGAAATGGAATGTATGCTAATGATGGAACGTTCATTGACTTGTGCCAATTTCAAACTGTTCCCCTAGTAACTGCCACACCCTAACAAGCTCAGATCTATTAAGGAGCCTGACAGGGTGGAAGCAACCTAACTAGCTATGCTACCTACTATCTATAACCATAACAAACATGAAACCTCCACCCCAAATTGTGGCCCTGTAAAAGGGTCAAGAAAGGGTCAGAACAAACTGGTTTTACAAAAATCATTTAATTACCCCAGTGGTTCAAATATCACACAAACAGACCAGCAAGGATGCAGAATAGGGAAAAAACTATTTTCTGGTTCTGGAAGGGAGGCAGGGTGGGAGGTTTAAGCACAATGAAGGACACCATGGAAAAAACAAAATTACTATGGTGATTTTTCTTCTAACCCCAGGAATCCTTCGAGATGCTCAACTAATGCAGACTACCAAGCAGCACCTTTGGAGGCAGGACACAGAACCTGTTTTGGAAACAGATTCTGCAGAACTGTTGAGCCAAACCTGGCATCACTCCTAGACTGGATGTCCAGGATGTAGTGCCCAGTAAAAGTGTGAACAGTCTTCCAAGTAGCTGCCCTGCAGATATCCAATAGGGGATATCCCTTGCTGCTCCCACTGATGCAGCTGTGCCCTAGTAGAGTAAGCCTAAAGGCCCACAGGAGGTTGTTTCCCAACCTTACTGTAATAGAACTGTATGCAGGTTACTATCCAGCATGCAATAGCTCACTTAGAGGCAGGCTTGCCTCTTCCTACTTACCATAGGTGACGAACAACTCAGTATGCTCTGGCCTATAGCCCTTAGTCCTTCCAGGTACTATCTATGCCCTTTTTACATCCAGACTGTGCAATTTTTGCTCGCCTGGGCTTGATCTGTCTGTAAAGAACACTGGTAGTGTTATAGACTGGTTAAGGTGGAAGTCTGACACCACTTTAGGAAGAAACTTCCTATTGGTTCTGAGCACCACCTTGTCCCTGTGGAAGAAGATATAGTTTGGGTCTGTACACAAGCCTTGCAATTCACTTACTCTCCTTGCAGAAATGATAGCTACCAAAAGACAGCTTTCCAGGTCACGTACTTCAAGTCTGCCATTGCCATAGGCTCAAAGGGGGCTCCATGTACCTGGCAATGCAAATATTCAAGTTCCATGTTTGAACAGGTTCCTCAATGGAGGGTGGATGTGAAGTAATCCTTAAAAACTTTCTAAACACTGGGTGTGATGCTATGGATTTATCCCTACCAGCAGAGACATACAGTATGCTGATACAGCAGCCAAGTGCACTTTTAATGAGGCCTAGGGAGTGTAAGTGGGTCAGGTAATCCAGGAGGGTAGGTAATCCAGCTGCAGTAGGAACAGTACTAGTGTTTGCACACCAGATCCAAGAACCTTTTCCACTTGGAAGCATAAGTTTTCTTGGTTGAGGGCTTTCATGAGCCCCTGAGGACAGTCATCACCTATTCAGAGAGGTGCAGGCTGGCAAACTCTAAGTCCTCAAGAGGCAAGCCTTCAGGTGAAGGGATCTGAGGCTGGGATACAGTATCCTGCCTTGTGAGGATGTGAGCAGATTGTGCCTCTGAGGAAGGCAAATTGGTTGTATCACCGACATGGACAACAGGAGGGAATACCACAGCTGTCTTGCCCAGTCTGGTGCCAGCAATATCATTGTTGCTGGCTGTGACCAAGTTTCACTAGTAACCTGAGCAGAAGTGGAAAAGGAGGGAAAGCATACAAGAATTTGCCTGTCCAGTCTAATACCAGGGCATCCAGTGGCACTGTTCCCTGGGCTGGAGGCCTGTAGCCGAACAGTGGGAGTTGGTGGTTTCTGGAGAGGCAAACAGATCTCTGTCTGGAGTGCCCCACCTTCTGAACACTGACTAGTACCTGCACACTGACTATCCATTTTTTTGGTTCTGTGGGAGTCTGCTAGAACATGGTCTTTCCCTGGAAGGTGTATGACAGAGAGGGAAACCTGAAGGGAGTAGGCCAGGGTCCAGACCCTCATGGCCTATGTGCACAGTGGGGTCGACCTGGTACCTCCCTGTTTGTTTATGTAGCACATGGTGGTAGTGTTGTCTGTTCTGACCTGTACCACCTTTCTTCTGAGCTGAGGAGCGAAGGATTGTACTGCCAGATACACTGCTCTGGGCTCCAATAGGTTGATGTGTTGAAGTGATTCTTGAGAGGACCACTTTCCACTTGCTGTAAAGTCTAGCATGTGCCCCCACCCTGAGGAGAGCCATCTATAGTCAGAACCACCGATGGGTAACTGGCCCACTGGGCGCAGGGGCAGGGTGCCAACATGTGACGCCTGTGACCCAGGTTTGGGAATGGACCCGGGACATTGGAGGGCTAGCCAGGGGAAAAGAAATGAGCATCCAGCGACTGCTCTCCTTCTCCGGGGAGGGGGTGGCAGAGTGTCTGGCGCTATCGCGGACACCTAGTGGAGGCTGGGTACCACACGCACCGATGCTGACATGTTCAGGGGGCGGGCGGATGCTGGTCATCATTGCACATCACCCTTACACCAGGAAAAATGCCGCTGCCTTCCGCCTAGATGGCCCACCTCACTGCTCTGAATAGCTCCCAGGCTGACTCCCGACCTATCCCGATGCTTGCGGCACCTAGGGGCCGGTGCAGTTCATGTGGGAGTAGGGCAGTGAGGTCCGTGCCGGGCTGAGGTAACGGCACTGGCGGCAGAAATAAAGTATAGTAAATAAATAAAAAGGACCACCGATGGGTATTCTACCTGGAAGGGCACCTTCTCTGAGGTTTGCCCTGTCCTGCCACCATTGTAGAGCCTGTATCAGAGTTTTGTTACAGGAACCAGCTTTGCCAGCTGGTCTTGCCTTTGTGACCTATGGGACCTCAGATGGAACTGAATGTCCCTCATCTGAGCTTGGGACCACTGCTGTGGCTGCTGCCATGTGCCCCAGGATTTGCAGAAAATGCCTAGCTGATCTCGGCATGTTTAACTGGAAGGACCTTGCCAGCTCTACTATAGTGGTTACCCTGTACTGGGAAGGAAGGCCCTGCCTTGCAGGGTGTTCAGTTCTGCCCCAATGAAGTCCAGGACCGGTACTGGTTTCAGTTGGGACTTCTGAGCGTTATCAGGAACCCCAGTGACTCTAGGATGCTTTGCACCAAAGCTAGGGAGACTCTGGCTTGCTAAGGAGACTATCCGATGACTAGCCAGTCATCTAGGTAGGGAATACAGTGACCCCCAGTTTTCTGAGGTGTGACACCACCACTGCCAGACACTTTGTAAAGGCCCTTGGTGCGGAGGTTAAACCAAAGGGCCTGGCTCAGAACTGGTAGTGTCCTGAGGACAACCTGAACCTCAGGTATTTTCTGTGACCGGACGGATTGGAATGTGAAAGTAAGCATCCTTGAGGTCTAAGGAGGCTAGCCAGTCTCCTTGCTGCAGGGTCAGATAATCATGCCCAGAGTGACCATCTTGAGCTTTGGCTTGATTACGTGTTGTTGAGCAGTCCGAGATCCAGAATGGGTCGCCAGTCCCTATTTTCTTTTCGTCAGAAAGTATCTGAATAGAAGCCTTTTCTCCCACGTGGCTGAGGAACAGGCTCCACTGCTTTCAAGAGTAGCAGGTTTTGACCTCGCCTCCAGCAACACCCTTTCTACTGTGATGCTGGGGCAAACAGTCTGTTTCTCAGCTTGGGAGGTTTTGAGATAGGAAATGATTTTACATAGCTAACTGCCCTTCCAACTTCCTTTCCATGCCAGTTATGTATTCTGACATGCTTTTATGATTTTTAATAAATAATCTAGTTGTGGGGTGCCCGCTTAGATCTGCACTGCATTCCATTCTCCTCACCAGCTACTGCTCTTGATTTTACATTGCTAAGAAATTCTGTGACATTACAAACCCCATTCCACGCTATTCATCTGAATGGCCTGGAGTGGGTATTTCTGATGTCACAGAATGTTCAGGCAGCATGAAAATAGATAGCAACAACGCTGCGGAGAGACAGATTCAGTGTGAGTTACAAAAGCAACAAAATTAGATTAATTTAACAAGAAAGGGCAAAAACATAGAATACTGGGTAGCCAAAACAAGATCAACTGGAGAGCATCTAGAGGTGTAAAACTGTTTCCTATCACCTTTATTGGCAGGCCCTGGCTCACTATTTCCAAGACCCACTTGTCTGTGGTGATGGCAACCCACTATTGGAAGCAGTGTGCCAGCCTGCCTCACTGGCAGTGGGAGGTGACCTGTGGAGACACGTCAGGGATTTGCTTTGGCTGGGCCATGACATGGGCTGCTGGCCCTGCCCTCATTGTAGCTCTTCTGCCACTACCTCTGAAACAACCCCTGGGTTACTGGTAGTCTGGTAGGGCCTGGGTCTGAGAGGAGGGTCTGGAGTATAACCCCTACCCCTGCCTTCCCTAGCATGGGCTCTGTAAGATGTGAAAGGCCTGTCCCTTGTAGTGTTACTCCTATAAGTGGCCTTGTATTCTTCCGCTTTTTTCATATAAGCCTCAGTCTTGTCCCCAGAAAGTGAACTGTTTTCACAAGGGAAGTCCATGGACTTTGCCTGGATATCCTGCGCCAGGTTCGTGGTTCTCAACCATGCAAACCTCCTCATAGATACAGCCAGAGCCATAAGTCTAGCTGCTGTGTTGTTGGCATCAACAGCCATGTGGAACTGATGTTTGGTCCCATCTGTGGCTGTCCTTGGATATCTCGCCAGGTCAATACCTACTTCTCCAGGCACCTTGTCCTCTAGTGCCAACACAGTGGACCACAGGGCCTTTGGTACTGGACAGCATAGGCTATATAGTTGGCTTGTCTGACTAGTAGGATGCCGCCAAGTAGCCCTTCTTCCCCATTGCATTCAGTTTTCTTGACTCCTTATCAGGACGGTGACATGCCAGGAGTACTTAGCCTTGTCACAGGCAGCTGCTGATACCACCCTTCGTAGTCAGAGTCTTTGAAAAGAAATTCAGCATTACTTCTGTCAAGCTGATATTTCTTATCCACCTTTGTCAACTGCTCTGACTGAGGTAGCGCTTAGTATTTTCAATACAGCTCCTTTCAGGGACTTGTGGATGGAGATCATCAACCTATTTGTGGGGTAAGCCCCATCATGTCGAGGAAGTCGGCTTCCTCCACCTCTTCTGTCTCTTGCAGAGACAGATTAAAGGTGTCTACCATTTGCCTTACAAAGGCATTGCGTGAGGAAAAATCCTCTGGTCTCTTGGGAGAGGAACAACCGACGCCTTGCTCTGGGAGACCACAGGTTCTTTGGGTTCCACAATGTCCTCTTCCTCCTCATACTCTTTGTATGAGTATTGCAGTTCCAGGGCCAGGCAGCTGCAGGAGCAGTGGTAGGAACCGCTGGAGGAACCTGCCTGTGACACTGGAGGAACCAGTAGAGAAGTTAGTTTTGCAGGGCCTTGGCAATGTCCTCAGCAGAGGGCATGGTCGATAGCCAGAGAGCTCCTTTGCCTTTTTCAGCAGGAGGTGCAGTGGTTATGTTTCTCTTTATTTTATGTAGTTGGTCCAAGAGGTTGGCAGGTGGTTAGGAGGGCAAATCAGGTGCCCCATCACTCTCTGCTCTCCAACATATTACTCCAATAACCATATAAACACTACAAACAGGTATCTGCCTCTATCTCTCAAATCAAACAAAGAGGCAGAAGACACTGCAGAGCAGGACACTGCAGCACAGGAGCTAGCACAACAAAACTCACCGAAATCAGGAACCAAAACAAAAAAGCAAAAAGGAAATCAAAAACTTCTGATCATAGGAGACTCCATGATTCGGGAGTTGATACCCATCTCCAGCCAGGGGTAATGGTCAGATGTCTCCCAGGTACATCAGCATGGAGAGACACTGACGCATTGCTAAGTGTTCACAAAGCAGGAGAAAACATTGATGTCCTAGTACACGCAGGGACTAATGATCTCGCCAGCTGGTCAGTTGTGGAGACCAAAGAACACCTGACCAGGCTGGGTGACAAACTATCATCTATTTCGTCTCAGCATCTCCTTCTCTGAGATCCTGCCAGTCTGGGAGAGGGAGCAGATGGACGGAAGGTCAGAGAAGGAGATAGGGGAGCTAAACATGTGGCTCAAGGGCTGGTGCCAGGAAAAAGGACACAGATTTGTAGGGAACTGGCAACAGTTCTAGGAGCAAAAGTTCTTTAAAGTTGATGGACTGCATCTGACTAAGGAGGAGTCAGTGCATTGGGGCAGAAGTCTGACGTCTTTGCAGAATATTTAAACTAGCAAATGGGGGAGAGGGTGCATACACCCCATACGTCGAATGGAAAAATACCCCTCCCCTCAGCTAGTGGTCAAACAAGGATTCAACATGTTTGCAGTTCATTTGCATCACCAGGTAAGAAAAAGGTTTGTCTCCCATACGACGCACAGGGGTAATGCTAAACTTCACCCAACAACTAACGCATCAAAATCTAGCCAATGGAAAATCATGTACACAAATGCTCACAGCCTGGGAAATAAGATCCCAGACCTGTAGGCACAATGTCAGAGGCTAAACTGGACATAGTAGCAATTAGTAAGACGTGGTTTACCAGTAACCACACTTGGGAGACTTCAGTACCTGGCTATGTATTGTTCAGAAGAGACCGAGGAATTAAAGGGGAGGAGTGGCCCTGTATGTCAATGAAAATATCAAAGCTACAGAAATTCAGAATACACATAAGAGCCAGAAGAACTGTGGTCACCCGGAAACAGGAAATGGGACAGCCATAAGAACTGGGGTTGTCTACAGGCCCCAGACCAGGGGAGGACATAGACACATCACTGTTAGAAAATATACAAAACATGACAGCTAAAGGGAGGTTCTGATAATGGAGACTTCAACATGCCAGATACAGATTGGTCAATACCAGCAGGAACATCTGCCAGAACTAGACACATAGTGGATTCCCTGCAGGGGAGGGACTCAAACAACTGGTATGGCAACCCACAAGAGACAGAACTATCCTAGATCTAGTACTGACTAACAAGGAAGGGATCACAGATCTCCAGGTAGAAGGTCACCTGGAGGCCAGTGACCATCACATGGTATGGTTCAATTTGGCTACTACATCTAAATCATCCATTCCAAGGCAAAATATGGGACTTCAGAGGAGCTGACTTTGATAAGATGGCCAACAGAGTTAAGCTAGCTCTGGCAAAAGAACACAGGTGAGGGGTACAGGCAAAGTGGGCAAGCATTAAGGATGCAGTACTTGAAGCAACATCCCATTGTGTTAGACAGAAAAGGAAGTGCAAAGAAGAAGGAAACCACTTTGGTTCTCAAATCAGTAGCAGAAAGGTCAGAGCCAAAGGCTGGCCTTCAGGAAATATAAGGAACACAGCAGGATGAAGATAGGAGGCATACCAAACTGCCCTAAGGGAAGCAGGAAAAGGCAGTAAGGCAGGCAAAGTCCCAAACTGAGGAAACACTAGCTACGGACAGTAAAGAAGGTGACGAGACTTTCTATAGATACATTAGTGAAAGGAGAAAGTCCAGAGGGGGTATTGCTAAGCTTAATGGAGAAAGGGAGCATGTGAGGAGGAGGACCCTGTAAAGGCATCTATCCTAAATAGATACTTTTGCTCAGTACTTACTGAAGAGAAGGTAGGGCAGGGCCACAGCTCAGCATCATGGACACGGGAGGGGAGGAGGTGAGCACTACTCCCTTCACAAAAGAAAGGGTCCTACAAGAGCTTGCTAAGCTCAGGGTGGATAAGGCAATGGGACCTGATGGCATACATCCCAGGGTACTAAAGGAGCTAAAGGTGGAACTAGCAGAGCCATTAGCAGAACTGTTTAGTGAGTCTCTGAGCACAGGAGAGGTCCCAGAAGACTGGAGAAGGGCTCATATGATCCCGCTCCACAAGAGTGGTAGCAGGGAGGAGCGGGGAACTACAGACCAGTCAGTCTTACCTCAGTAGTGGGCAAGATTATGGAGGCACTCCTTAAGGAAAGGATAGTGCAACACCTGGAATCCATAGGGGCACAGGATCCAAGACAGCATGGGTTTACAAAAAGGTCCTGTCAAACTAATCTCATAGATTTCTTTGACTGGGTAACCAGAGTGGTGGACCAAGGGGAGCAGTTGATGTCGCTACCTTGACTTCAGCAAAGCTTTGACACTGTTCCACATAGAAGATTGATAAATAAGCTGGGTAGGCTCGGGTGGGTCAGAAGTTGGTCAACTGGGTGGCAAACTGGTTGGACGGGAGAAACAGAGAGTGGTGGTAAATGGTATACAGTCAGAAGAGATGCAAGTCACAAGTGGGGTACCTCAGGATCACTTCTGGGGCCGGTCCTCTTCAACATCTTCATTAGTGACCTTGCAGATGGACTAGGGGTAAGGCTTGTCTGTTTGCAGATGACACCAAGATCTGCAACAGAGTGGATGATCCAGATGGGGTGGGCAGAATGAGAAGAGATCTGGATAAACTAGCAAAATGGTCAGAAGAGTGGCAACTGGGATTTAATGCAAAGAAGTGCAAAATCATGCACATAGGAAGAGAAACCCTGAAGCCACCTATAGGCTGGGAGGAGTTGCTAGCAGTCACAAAGGAAGAAAGAGACTTGGGTATCATCATCACTGATGACCTGAAATCATCCAAGCAGACCTCTAAAGCAGTAGGTAAGGCTAGGGGTTGTTAGGGTGTATTAATAGGGGTATCACAAGTCGTAAGAGGGAGGTAATAACCTCTTTACAAGACACTGGTTAGGCCCCATCTGAGCACTGCGGCAGTATTGGAGGCCACACCTTCACAAGGACATTAACTAAATTGAGGCAGTCCAGAGAAGGGCAACCAAAATGGTGCAAGGACTGCATCAGAAGGCATATGAGGACAAATTAACAGAGCTCAATATGTATACCCTTGAGCAAAGGAGGGAGAGAGGTGATATGATCGAGGCATTCAAACACCTTAAGGGCATTAACAAGGTGAAAAGTCTAACATGTTTAAATATAAGAAAATAGCAGGACAAGAGGACACAGCAGGAGATTAGAGGGGCCGATTAAGGGGAATGTGAGGAAATTCTTTTCACAGAAAGGGTGGTGGATGCATGAATGGCTTACCACAAGAAGTGGTGGCTATGAATACAGTGCAGGGCTTCAAACAGGCATGGGATAGACATAAAGGAGCAATACAAATGACTATGAATAGATAGGCCACTAACAGAGCAAAGCCGATGGCACATTTATAAGGTAGAAAAGAAATGGGCAGACTGGATGGGCCTTGCGGTCCTTATCTGCCATCAACTTCTATGTTTCTATGTTTATCTTACGTTTGGCAGGAATCAGTTCGAACTGGTTCCACTGGCTTTTCTGACTTGGAAGAGTCTGCCTTTTCAGAGGGCTTATCACCCGTTCCTTTTGTCTTTTTTGAGGAACATCTTTTTAGAGGAGGTGGATTCCTCCGTCGCTTGATAGGGAGATGCAGCAGTAGGCATGAGCTGTAACTTAGTCCTCTTCTTTATTGTTTTAGGACAGAACGTTTACAGATCTCACAATTTGAAAAACATGGCTGGTACCCAGACAAAAATACACAGTTTGTGCTATCTGCTTTGGCAATGATCTGACCACAGGTTAAACAATTTTTAAAACCAGTGGGTCCGGTCCTTTTTTTTTTTCGAGGGTATCTGACATTAGTGTCAGATGCCATTAACCAATGCAGACAAAATTCCAAACGCTCGGTACCCACACTGCTGAACACAGAGAAACGATTGTTCCCAAGAAAAAGGAGCAAAAATTTAAATAAAACACAAAAGTAAAATGGATTAAGGTCCCACGAACCAATATGAATGCGTGGTTCTCAGGAACAGAAGAGGAACCATGAAAAACACTCCAAAACTAACTAAAACTCTACAATTATCACTGAGGGAGCAGTTATTTGCAAATATAACTTAAATTAAATGATACTCATTGAGAAATTAACTCACAGTTAAAACTGAGGAGAGCTCTCCGAAGCGTCCTAACTGGTAGGCAGAGAAATAGATAGGAGCTCCTTTGAGCATGGCAGTTACTAGGGGAGCAGTTTGAAATTGGCACGTGCTGCTGGTCCGTCGGCCCAGGGGGTGCCCGTCTGCAATGCTGATGATCCAGGTTCAGGAATGGACTCAGGATGTCAGCGGGCCAGCCAGGGAGAAAGATCGAGCATCCTAGGACTGTTCTCCTCCAAGGGGAGGCGGGTAGAGTGTCTGGCACAACGCAGATCCCTGGCAGATGCTGGGGGTACCCTGTGCTGGCACCATCACTCATGGGTGGCAGGGTGGACGCGGGATGCCATTGCATGTCCTTGTACCCAGGGAAAAAAAACAGCATACAAAATTGCAGATGCCCACCCTGGCTCCAGTTGCTTCCTCCAGCTCTCCACCTGCCGACCTATTCCATCGCTTGTGGCTCCAGCCAGCCTCGAACCCTACCCTGGGGAAAAGCCAGGGAGGCAATGTCAATGGCTGTTCACCGCCGACACCATCACTGGTCATTTAGAGGTTTGCCGGCACCGTGGTCCCTCCCTGGGAGATAAGCCAGGGGTATCAACCAGGGGATGGTAAGTCCAGAGGAGCAAGGCAGGGTTGGGAGTTCAGGTGGAAACGGAAGGGCAGTATGCAGGAAAACAATACAATAATAACAAAAAGAAACTGGCACAAGCCAATGAATATTCCATCATTAGCATCCATTCCATTTCTCCATGGCAGTTCAATGCAGGGGCTAACTGCATTAGTTAAGCATAATCAAGACCCCTGGAATTCTGCGGTTCTACGGTTGTAGGATTTGCATGAGAATTTGCATCATGCCGCAGAATATATATAGTGCCGCAGAATTCATTGTTTTTGGTGAATTTTCATAAATATACTGTTTTTCCATAGTGTCAGGCTTTCTTTCCCACCTCGTTTATCCTTAAGCCCTCCTCTATGCTCAGCATATGATGTCATCAATGACATCACATCATATTTAGCCAATGACAGGACTGCATTCTGCCAGAGAAATGAATAAATCATGCCGCAGAAATCAGAAAAATGCTGCCGCAGAACACCAGGGGCCCTGAGCATAATGAAGGATTCCTGGGGTTAGAAATGGCAATTTTGTATTGCGTGGGGATGCAAAAGGTCCAACTCTGGACAATCCCATCTGCTGAACAGGTCTTCAACTACTGAGGTGAGCAGCTCCATTCATGCATTTATGACTGCAACCTGCTTAATCAGTCTGCCAGGATGTTTTGGACACCTGGAACGTGGATGGATAATAGTTCTAGACCACATTCTAGAGCCCAGTACCAAACTCTCATTGCCTCTCAGTATATGGGGTAAGAATGGCCCCCCAAAGCCCCCTGTTCTCTGTGGCAAACTGATGTAATTTCTATGGCAGGGACTCTGAACTTCTATGGCACTGTTAGGTCAAGTTCTGCGGCAAGGTTTAAAGTTCTCATGGCACATTTGTATATAAATAATACAGAGCCAGCTTTACAGTTTTGGGGACCTCAGCAAGGATAGACTGTGAGGAGGATCCCTGACTTCCACCACATAAACGTAAGTTACATAATTTCTTAAACCTTCAGTTTTATTCGCTTGCTTTTCAGAGGCTGTTCGGCTCCATATTTATCTAAATCTATTTAGGGCTTAGTTCTATGTCATGCAACATTAATGGCTACTGGCAGGCTCCCCATCAATGTACTGGCAACAACGCAAATAACTGTATAGTTGATCTCAAGGGACAGCTTGAAGTAGCCTAGCCATGGAACACCCAAGAATCCTGTCCTCTGTGAACATCTATCAGGGGCCCCATACACAGTCGTATTTGGGGTGGCAGGCTATTGGTGGCTACAGAGACTCTCATACTGCCACCCTGAAAACGCCATAAATAAAAATATAAAATATGAAACAGCAGTATCAGCATGATTATTTCTGTCTTTTATCTGTTTCACTCTTTTCCTTGTTGTCACGTTTGATTTAATAAGCTTTAGCTTGATTGTCATCTTTCTTACATTGGCTTCATTTTTATTTCCTTTCATGTGCACTCACTCCCCTAGTCTAGCCTTGGCAACTGCAAGGCCCCTCAGACCATGGGCTGTCCTTCAGCAGATAATCTCAGGATCGCACCTAATCATGGGTTGTCCTCATGGAACCTCGGTGCACTACTACTGGCCTAGTACATACCTCTCAACCGTCTCTGATTTTGCCTCAGATTTTACTCTGTCCCTCCTAAAATTTGTTTTTCAGTGACTAAATGATGAGGATTATAAGCACAGCATGATGTCAAACATTAAAGTTACACATGTTCTTCTTCAGAAAATGCATTTTACACTAAGCCCTTTATTCTACCAGCTTCCTGAGTGAACATCACCAATTCTGAAGATGTGTCCCTGATTTTGGTCCTTTGTCCCTGATTTTCTTTAAGTCTGGTCCCTGATTTATGAGGCAGGAAGATGAGAGGAATGGTCCTAGTAGGTGGCTCAGCTAGCTTCTCGTAGTTTCCTTTTTTTTTTTCCTTTTGCCTCTGTAGTCTCATTGTCTACGTTTCTAAGTCAGGCAAAGTTCTCTTCCCCGAGGAAAAATGGCAGCAGTGCTCCCACCTCCACTCCAGACCAAAAGGTTGCAGTGCTCTGCTCTCTTCTTCCCTCTCCAAAACCTAGTAAAGAAAAGCTTTCTCCCCCACCTACCTAGTGGCAGTAATGCTGTCTCTTCCCAATCTTCATAACGGCAGCAATAATCTCTCCTCTTCCCCAGACCTAATCGCAGCAATACTCTCTTTCCTCCCATTCCCCATAATGGTAGTAATGCTCTCTGCAACCCCCACCCTAGACCTAACAGCAGCAAGATATTTTCTCCTCTCCATAACATGATCCTGCCCACCAAAAGCCTTGCCTGATTCCATTTTTTTAAATCCGGTGTAGGCCACCTCCACCCATCTCAGTGTCACTACCCACCCAGGAAGGAAAAGTATGGTATTTGCAATGCTCTTCAAACAAAATGTTAACACACTGGGGGCTGGCTGTCAGACTATGGAAGTAGAAGAGATAGGGCTGCCAGTTAAACAGAGCCAACATTTGATTCATTCAAATTGAGGTAATATTGATTTATTCTTTGGTAACCTTACCTGGTTACCAAAGAATAGAAAAACTGACTACTGTGTTGAATGGTCACGTTTTGGGCTTTAAAGAGCAGGTTTTGACCATTAAAAGTCCCCCAACACATAAGATCACTTACCCTCCAGTTTAGAGTTTCATCCATTGGAATTTGTTTCACGGTATATTTTGTAAAAAGCACTTCAGAAACAGCTCCATGGAGCTGTATCCAAAATGGTAGCTTTTCTCTCCCTGGAGCCATGCCCCCACACTTGCAATGCTTTCATGACGCCGGTACCAGAACAGCGCAGGGTGCGCCCACAGACTACAATGGGGAAATTTGTAGTTGATTTTATACTTTCTAGTGCCAAATTTTAGAAAGGAAGGCTACTGCTCAACTAACAAAGTCCTTGTTAGTTAGGGGCACTGTCAGCTTTTCCCTTGTTTTTGTATCAGAGTCTATCAGTGCACCTCTGTGCACCTATCTATCACATATGCCCCACATAATGTCCCTAAAAAGTGCCACAAGTGAAATGCTACCATCTTCCTTCTTTCTGTAATATTTTACCTTCTAGCATCCCGACCAAAACTACCAGTCACCCAGAAGCAGAGGTATGCCGAGAGCATTTGTCTGACATGGAGTGCCAGCACAAACTTCGATTTCTACATGCCCATATTGAAAAGTTAATTGTGGCATGTATTTTACAATGCTGGACTAGATTTGCCACTCTTTCTACAAAACCAAGTGCTGGTAGTGCCAGGAAATACATTTAAACACAGGTGCGAAATCCTGCACATGCATAAAGCGGGCTGCTCCAGCACGTGCCTGGGATCTGTGTTCTTGCCACTTTCCATGCGCCCACAGGATTTCGGTGCCTGTGTTTAAATGTATTTCCGGCATTCTCTCCTTCTTTACTTTCTCCAACAGTTTTTATGTTTGCTTGCATGCAGTGCAAGAAACATAGTGCCATCATCCGAGATTTCGGTGTGTCACCTCCTTCTCCATTTCAGTCAGTGTGTTGGCAGGCGCGGCCCTGTAAGCCAATGCATGCTGGAGCTGTCTATGACAAGCTCCAAAATGCAGTGGCATACAGTTGAAAGGGGATACGCTTCAGTGAGCAGCGATCAGATATCGCCTGCTCATGTGCAGCTCCCCTACACACACACACACGCATACTGCGTGCTGCCCCACACACACAACTCCATAGCCGACGGGGTGCCCAATCCCCGCCAGTGCTGCGCTCCCCAAAGCTTCCCAATGCAGCTGGTGCCCACCCCAGATGGCAACTCATGGTAGAGCCGACAGGGTGCCCAATCCCCATCGGCTTCACTGTCTCTCCTCCCCATGCTATCACCGACAGGGTGCCCAATCCCCGTCAGCTTCACTCCCCGAGTAAGGTGCCACGCTGGGAGCCCACCCAGCGTGGCAAGTGATGCTTAGCCGAGGGGTGCCCAACTTCGTCGGCCTGAACACCTTCAACTCGCTTGTGCCATGCTGGGAGCCCATCCCAGCATGGCAAACGCCCCGCCGTCATTAAAAATAAAAACCTCAGAAGAAAGAAAAGGTCCCACGTAGTCTCCCTGGCCCCTCTCCCACAACCCGCACCCACCCACTGCGACCCCTGCCTCTCACCCCCACCCCATACTTACCTCCGGAGCTTGGCGCGACGATCTCGGTGGACCGGAACACGCTGCACTCTTCAAAGCCGACCGCAACTGAGGAAATGCCGTAAGCTGTATAATGGGCTAGATAGAGGGTTTTCAACTTTATTGCATATCTCAGGCATTTTGGAATTTGTGCACCAAATTTTCAACATGGGTTTTGGACTCTTCTCATGAATGATGTCACTGTCATGGCAGATTCTGGGCCCGAAGGGTGATTTCGCAGTCACCGCGCAGTCACTGTGTGAAATCACCCTTTGGGCCTGAATAACGCATGATGGTGACATCGTTCATGAGAAGGGGTCCCAAAACCCATGTTGAAAATTTGGGCAAAAATTCCAAAAATGACTGTTTTATGAGCGTATTATAGTTCCTAAGCACTTTTGTAAGTTCGCGAACTTTTCAATATTTTCACTTCAGATTTTTCAACATTGCCATTTTACCACACCTTCTTATGAGTAGTACAGCTGTCATTTTCACATCTCACCCAAAATGTGTTTCACCATGTAGCGCATAATGGTGCAGTCGGTGTAGAAATCAATGTACAGGACAAATTAAGAAAATCACAGTGACACTGTTCATGAGCAGAGGTCTTAAAATGGCTATGTTGAAAATTTGGTGAAAAATTCCTAAAATTACTGTTTTACGTTAGCGTGCGTAGCAGTTCCTACGCACACCGTAAGTTCGCGAATTTTCAATATTTTCACTCCAGATTTTCAACATTGCCATTTTACCACACCTTCTTATGAGCAGTACAGCTGTCATTTTTCACATCTCACCCAAAACGTGTTTCCGCCTGTGTAATGCACAATGGCGCAGTCGTAAAAGTAGATCAATGTACGAACAAATTAAGAAAATCACAGTGACGCTGTTCATGAGCTGAGGTCTTAAATGGCTATGTTGAAAATTTGGTGAAAACATTAAAAATGACTGTTTTACTTATGCATGCGTTGTACAGTTCCTATGCACGCCATAAGTTCACATGAATTTTCAATATTTTCACCCAGATTTCCAACATTGCCATTTTACCACATCGCTCTTATGAGAAGTACAGCTGTCACTTTCACATCTCATCCAAAACGTGTTTCTGCCTACATGTAGCGCACAATGGCGCAGTCGATGTGCAAAATCAATGTATGGGACACATTAAGAAAATCACAGTGACACTGTTCATGAGCAGAGGTCTTAAGATGGCTATGTTGAAAATTTGGTGAAAAGATTCCTAAAATGACTGTTTTACGAGCGGCGCTATGCAGTTCCTATGCATGCTCGTAAGTTTGCTAATTTAATATTTTCACTCCAGATTTTCAACATTGCCATTTTATTACACTTCCTTATGAACAGTACAGCTGCAATTTTTCATATGTCGCCCAAAATGTGTTTTCACATGTAGCGCACAATGGTGCTGTTGGTGTGTGAAAGCAATGTTTAGGACAGATTAAGAAAATCACAGTTACACTGTTCATGAGCAGAGGTCTTAAAATGGCTATGTTGAAAATTTGGTAACAAAAGTCCATAAATGACTGTGTTACGAGTGAGCATTGCGCAGTTTCCACCACCGTAAGTTCATGACTTTGTAATATTTTCAGTCCAGATTTTCACCAGTGCCATTTTTCCACACTTCCTTATGAACAGTACAGCTGTCATTTTTCACAACATGGCTGAAGTGTGTTTCAACACTTTCAGCGCAGAGATGCGGGTCGCTGTGGGAAATCATTGTTCGGCACAGATAAAGAAAATCACAGTGACACTGTTCATGATCGGAGGCACCAAATGCCTGAGTTGATAATCTGCTGTAAAAATCCCCAACCTAATTATATTACTGGTGTGCATTGCACAGTTTCTATGTGCGCCGTGACTTCACCATTTTTTAAATATTTTTACTGCAGATTTGCAACATTGCCATTTTTTACACCTCCCCATGAACAGTACAGCTGTCATTTTTTACATCCTGTTCGAATGTTTTTGCACCTGTGGTGCTAAATGCCGTAGTCACTGTGCATAAGCAGCTTGCTAACAAACTGATATTCCCCTGTTCATGAGGTGGGGTCACAAAAAACATGTTGAAAATTTGGAGTGAAAATACCAACGAATGCCTGAGGTATTAGGGTTTCCAACCATAACGCCCAACCTTGTAGAGAATGACAGGCATCAGGGGTGTGACTTGGGATTCTTGCCTGTGATGCTCATACCATTCCACACCCTGCAGCCAGTGAGAGGCATCGAGGTATGCCTTGGACTCTTCAGCCCCAAAGTTCACCCATTCTCCTATATCGCACTCCATCTCACCATATTTCCTAATGAAATGGGTGCGATAAGGGCCAAAGACCCTATGAACACCGTGACACTTGTCAGTGTCTGCAGGGTGGTGTGGTGAAATGGCGTAGCCATTATGCCTGACGCACCCAAACGCACACCCCAATGCCTGTCACTCTCTGCAGGGTGGTGGTGGGTTGGCTTCAGTTCAATACTTCACTGCCATTCCTATTATGCAGCTCTGTAACTTCTACACTACCACTGCCAATGCCAGCAGGCAAACATTCGCATTGACAAATGCTTGTTTTATTTACTTAGCTGTCCCTTTTATAATGTACATTTTCTTCAATAGGCACCAGTGTTGACCCATCAGGTTGGCAATCTCACAGCCCCATCCACAGCAACCTCTTTGTCAGAAACCTCATAAGGATAGCAAATTGCACCCCCAGAGCACTTTACCCTCTCATGGTTTTAGAACAGGTAAACCCACCACTGCCCATCTCAAACCCATCACTTTCCTAACAAGCCTTGAGAATGCCAGTCATTATCCAGCTCAACACTGTACAGTGATCCTCTGCCTCTTCCTGCCTCAAAAGTATTGTAAAGTCTCCTTAGACATGACTCTGCCCCTCATAAAACAAGAAATACCAACCCTGCATATCTACACCCCAAAATCATTCCACTGAGCCTTACTGAGTCACTCTGTTTTTCATATTGGCACCCTTTTGGTCCAACAGTGTAGGCCAATCCTCTGCCTTTTCCTGTTACTGCTGGGCCCAAATGCTGATTCATGCCCCAGTATGGCTTTGTGTGGCACTACAAAGCACTACTAGGATAAGAAAACCTTCTGGCCCATTAGCAGTGACAGGAAAAGGCAGTGGATCATCATGCAGCCTTGGGCCAAAAATGGGGTGCCAATATAAAAAAATAGGGTGACTCAAGGGGAGCTCTCAGGGCTGGGTGGGGATAATTTGAGGGGCTGAGATGGTTGGGGTGAATTTTAGTGCTTATAAAGTTACAAGCAGGCAGAGGAATTTCTTGAAAGGGTGGTGTCAGTCTCTGTCTAAGTTACTGGGGCAATTTCTGTAGCCAGCCCCAAATTCTGCGGCAGGTCATAATTTTTATAGCGGCAACAGATCCACAGAACTGCGAGAAGACAGGGGCCTTGGTCCCCTCTTGCTTGTTGATGTAGTGCACAATACTGATATTGTCCATCTGTACCAGTAGAGACCAGGGGACAGGTGGCTCTGGAAGGCCTGTAGGCAATACAGGACAGCTCTCATTTTGTGGATGTTGATGTGGAGAGAAGTCTCTACTGCAGACCATGTTCCCAGAGTCTGGTAGTGGCCCAGGTATGCTCCCCTGTCCCGAGGCATCTGTGGTGAGGATCTGCTGAGGGAAGGGATAAGGAAGGAACCCCATGAATAGGTTGCTGGGTTCCATCCACCAAGAAGTACCTTCTTGACAGGTGAGGAGACTCGAACCTGCTGTTCTAGGTTGTTAGAGCACTGATCCCACTGGACTCTCAAAGTCCACTGAGGGATGCATGTGCAGCCATGCTAGGGGGAACATGGCAATGGCTGCAGCCACCAGGCCCAGCAGCCTCAGGAATGTCCTGACTGTGACATACCGGTTATTGTACAGTTCCCGTGCCTGCGCTTATCAGGTGCTCTGCCCTGTCCTGGGATAGAAAAGCCAAGCCCTGGGCAGTGTCCAGTATAGCTCCTATGTATTGAAGTCACTGACATGGAGTCAGAACTGACTTGGATAGGTTTACAGTGATCCCCAATGTGCTGAACAGCTGCTTGGTATGCATTAGTGTCAGAGACAGTTGCTCTCTGGACTGGGCTTTGAGAAGCCAGTTGTCCAGGTAGGGGAAGAAGTACAGCCCCTCCCTCCTGAGGGCTGCTGCAACTACTGCTAGGCACTTGATGAAGACCCAAGGCACTGAAAACAAGTCAAAGGGTAAGGCCTTGAACTGGTAGTGCTTCCCTGAAGCAGGAACCTGAGGCACTTCCTGTGAGGAAGGCAGACCTTGATGTGCAGGTAGGCATCACGCATATCCAGGGAGCATATGCAGTCCCCTTTCTGTAAAAGGGACAAAAGACCCTGTGGGTAACCATCCTGAACTTTTGTATTGGATGTATAAGTTCAGGTTTCATAGATTCAGGATGGGCCCAAAGCTCCCATGGACTTTAGGACAAGAAAGAAGTGGGAGTAAAACCCTGTTCCGTTGATCCTCTGAAACGGGTTATATGGCCCTTTTTGCAGCAGAGTGCAAATTTCTCTAACAGCACTGGTAGGTGGCCTGGAGGGTAAGTCGAGGGTACAGAGAAAATTCCATGGGCATCACCAGGAATTCTGGAAGCGTGTCCTGGATCTGAGTTGCAGGACCCAGGCATCTGTTGTAATCTCCTGCCACCCGTCGAGGTGGAGGGTGAATCGACACCACCACCACCACCGTGTTCTGGGTCACAGGATTTTATTTTTTGTCTTGGGGAGGATGTCGAGCAAGGAGTCAGGCTGTAGTGGTACTTGCAGCTGAGTCCGCTTCACCTCTCGAGAATTTTCCTGTGGTGGAGGTAGGGGGCAGGCAAGGCTGTGGCAGCTTTATACTTGCTTGGCTGTTTGGAACCAGAACTAGGTTTGAGTGGCATGCGAAGGGCATTCTCTACCCACATTTCAGGAGGGAGTGGTAGAGGAGAGGATGGATCATAGTGTCTTCCTGGAGACCTGTAGGTCAGGAAGAATCTCCTGGACATCCACCCCGAGGCGCCTGTAACCTTGGAAGGGGCATTCATGATAGATTGCTGGATGTTACTGGCAAAGCCGGATACTCTAAGCCAGAAATATCTCCAGAAGCAAATCACCACTGCGGGATGCCCTGGCAGAGCATTATATGCCATTCCCAAAAGGTGTTTGCTCACATATACCGTTGGGGCCGCTTAGATCATGAACCACGTTATCACCGAATCAGCCTGTGAGGCCTGGGTGAAAAGGACTCCCAGAAGGAGCCTGGTACAAACTGTTCACCTTCTGGGCATGAGCAGGATTATGTTAGGTCTGTGTCAGGCAGCCATGGTGGCATCCTCGTGGGCACTGGCCAGAGGCAGGATGAGAATCTGGCAAGTCCAGGTAGTCCAGCAGGTTCTCTTGGTAACATCTTGTTTCCAGACATCAAACCCCATAGCGACCTGGAGCTGTTTCATGACCAAAAGGAGAGGTCATCTGGAGGAGATCTCGTGGTGTATAGTGCGAGTCCTCACCATCTGGGAAAGCTGTGGAGTTGCTGGAGGGACTTCAAGGCCCTCACCCTCATCATCGCCATCCTCCTCACTGGGAGTTATTAGGTCTGGATTACAGTCATCCTCATCCCTGGCTCCAAAATGGGTGCTGAGGACACAGATGACTGAGAAGCTGGTCCGCGAGGAAGCAGAAGATGTTAGCACGGGGCCACTCAGCAGGCCCCACCAGTGACAGGCCCAGAAGAGGAGCAACCTGGCTCATGAATTCCTGGAAGGAGGTAAGCACAATTTGAATGTCGATGGTAAGAGGCCTTGCAGCACTGGTGGGGGGTACTGAGGCCCCAGCCAAGTCAGGCAAAGCCACTGGGGGATGTATCCCTGGTGAAAGAGGAATGGCCGGCATCATAGGATGGGCCCGAAGCCCAACGATAGGCCATTGCCGCAGAGACCTGGCTGACAAGACACCCTGGTTGCTGCCCGATATTGAGGGGAGGCAGACGCAGCAGGGGTGACAGTGTGATGGGGAGGGAGGGGAGAAAAGACCCCATCAACGATGAGCCAACATTAGCCACAGTGGAACAGGCAGGCCACACTGCCAGAGTCCCACCTGTGGACGAAAGGGTGAGGGAGGCAGTAGGGATCGATGGCAGAGGAGCTGTGAGGCCCACCGACGATGAACCACTGCCGGGCAGACAGGGACCAACGAGAAGAGCTGCCAGAATCGGCCTTGAGGTAGAAGAGGGTGGACAGCAGTGGGGGACAAACTGGTGGACGACCCCGGAGCAGTCGGCACTGGAAGCGGTGACTGAGAATGTTCCCAAGAGCACCTCTCTTTGTCCCGCCATTTGTGCTTCCTGCTGATTTGTCACAGGCCTTGGCAGCACTGAAGCTTGTGGCAGGGGTGGAGGAACTCCTGACCCGGAGCTCCCTCTCCATCTCTGTGACCTTCTGCTCCATCAGGAATGCTTCTAGGGCTTTCTGGCATTCTTCCGGTGCCCTGGTTGAAGTTTTGTAGATCTTGCAGGCCCTAACGCCGTGGTTGGTGCCGAGGCAGTGGATGCAGGCCCCATGGTCATCCTTGTCGTACATCTTCTTGCTGCAGCGCCAGCAGTGTCTTGAGTTACTTAGCACAAAAAAAGAAGAAAATCACTTTAACTTATAAAGTGAAGAAAGGACTAGGTGAGAAAAAAATTGTAATTGAAAATGTGAGAAACTTCAGTGGTTGACTAAAGTGGCAGAGGCTCTGTGGAGTCCGATTTGCGATGGGTGATGGCAGGAAAGAACATAACAGGGTGCGGAGCTGTCCACAGCTATATATGAAGGATGTCAACATGATGACATCGCCGCGGGCGGCCCAGTAGCCTGCTAGGTAGAAAAGTTCCATGTGGTCCTAGTGCCTGGTGGCTATAGTTCCAAAGGTGTGACCTGCTGAAAGAGATATCCTCAATAAGATCTGATATTAGCATCTACAGCAGTCTTGGCTGCAAGACCAAATTTGCACCAGGTCCCCAGGGCCTTCTCACTCATGGCCAGCACAGAATTCCCAAGGGTTTTCTGGTATTGTGTAGTGGAGCCATGTATACAGCTTATCTCAACAGCAAAGAGGCAGAGGCGCACTTTCTGTCCCACACTGTTCAGCTTCCTGGAACTGTCATCTGGGGCTGGGCAGATAGGAGAACCTTAGCCTTGTCCCAGGTTTAGTTGAAGTTAACCTCAGAATGTCCAAAACTCCTCCTCATCCTCCACAGACTCTGGGTGGATAGGTTGAGGCAGGGGGGCAAGAGTAGCAGTATGGGTTGAGTGTCTGCCAGGCATGATGGTGGCAGAGGTCATTCACTATATCCTCAAGGAGGAAACAGCAGGATGAGAAAACACACCTGATGTTCCACCTGGGAACAAATGACCTGGCTGGAAAAAGACTGTTGGAGGGCAGGCAAGATTCAGAGCACTTGCTAGATACTGCAGCAGTCTGGGGTTCAAATTAGTGACTTTCTCTGAGGTGTTGCCAGCACCAAAGGCAAGTAATGATAGGAGACTGAGGATTAAGGAGTTCAATGAGTGGCTGGTGGGGTAGTGCAAGAAAATGGGGCATGGGTTAGTAGGGACTGGGGATCCATGTGGTGGGATGAGAGCCTATTTGCTCCAGACAGACTGCACCTGAATAGGAGTGCTAAAAAGCAAATTAGGAGAGTTCATAGGATGAAACCTACTATTTAAACTAGATTGGGGGGACTCGCACCACAAGGCAAAAGAAATGGGAGCTACCAGCCTCCCGGAAAGTGCCAAAATACTGGACATGAGGGAGAACAGAGAAGGGGATGGAAAGGGAACCTGGTGGAAGGGCTTAGCAGCCAACGCCAGGAACTTAACAAATAAGGTGGTGGACCTGGAGGCCATCATGGGGGATGAAGGATTAGATACAGTAGCTAAGCGAGACCTGGTGGACAGAGCTGGACACCTGGAAAACAACTATCTCAGGTTACAGACTGTTCAGAAGGGATAGGGGGGTAAGAAGGGGGAGGAGTTGCTTTATACATCAGGGAAGGCATAACTGTAACTGAAGGACAAGAGAAGGTGCGGAAATGCATAAAAAGGTTGGGGCGCTTAATGAGCAGCTGATCTGACTGGTTGCACTACTCCGGAGTCCTGTCCTTTACTACGAAATAAAAGTGCTAATTAGTAAATAAATAACTGCCTAACCGAAGAGTTGCCTTAATACCGAGGAGATGGATGAATACATCATCTCGGCAAGTCGGCACAACAAGCGGTAAAACGCCAAGAAAACGCCACCCATGAGAGAAGCACAAGTGGTGACCAGGCCCAGTCTCACTATTGGCAGCGGTGGTAGCTGCGATCAGCAGGGCAGTGTCGGAACAAATCCTGGCCGACTTTAAACCACGCTGGAAAGCCTGGAGCATACGCTGAAGGGCTAGCACAAGAACTGAAGCAGCATACGAGGCAGATCATGGAGGTGGAACAAAGAATCTCGGACCTCGAGGACCAAAGCAGTGAAAGCCCTCCAACATACAAAAGTTAGAAAAGAGGCAGAGGATCTTAAAGAAGCGTTAGATTATCAGGAAAATTACAGACGGAGAACTAATCTGCGATCAGGGGCCTGCCGGAGGAGCGGAGGAGGGAACTGCTCAAGTTTTGCTCAGAGACTCTCCCAAAGTTGCTAGATATGGACCTGCCTAAGTCTAAGCTTAAAATTGAGAGAGCACACAGGGCCTTGGCCCGGAGGCCTCAGAATGGGCAACCCCTGACAGGTGATCTTCAGGCTGCATCACTACCCAGACAGGCAGGCTCTATTGGTGGCTTTTAGAAATAAGAAAGAGCTAGTATAAGAAGGCCAAGCTAACCCTACATCAAGATATGTCCCAAAGAATACAGAAGAAGAGACAGCAGTTTAATACACTGATGGATGGGAAGAGAAAACGGGGCTTGATTTCTTCATGGTATATCCGACTACAGTCAAAGTGAAAATCGAGGGGCTACATATTCATTTTGGAAGTCGGAGAAGCTGCAAATGTTTTTGGAGGACTGGGACAGGAAGAATGGGAGAAAGTGAGCGGATCAGAGTACGAAGAGAGTGGCGAGAAGATGGAGGCTGATTTGGTGATCCTTTATTGGATCAGTGTCTGCACTTGCTAGGGGAATAAACAGCGAGGGAAAGAAAAGTATGGAGGAGCTGGAGATTTGCTTGGATGGCCTCGTACCTGTTTTTGTAGCTCCTTCCCTCAATCTCCGGGTGGCCAATAGAAGTAGACTTCCAGGGATTTGTAATTGCAGGAGGAATGCTGGTGAGTTACAATTTGGCTCTAAAACACGACAGGATATGATCCCCATAGGCCTCGTCTGATGTGGACTAGAGACAGAACTGGGCCTTTAAAAGAGGCAGATTACTCTATGAGGTGGTCATGCTGCAAGTTTATACAGCCTCATCACGGGAGGGGAAGGGTTGCTTGCGGCCTCACAGTATGGACTAGAGACGAACTGTTTCTCCGCCAGAACATATGTATGGCACCGTGGGGCTGGCGTCCACCTTTTCCTGTTTCCCCAATGGCAATAAAGAGGGCTAAGTTGGGAAAGTGCAATGCATGGATACACATAGTGCCTGAATTAAGGGAGACATTCCTAGCAAAAGCAGGAGTCGAGGACCATGTGGGTTATGTGGAGAAGCCCTGAGGGATGGGGGAATGATCTGAGTGGGCTCTTGGAATGTGGCTCTGTAGATTTGGTGGGGCGACAGCCTGGCGATAGCACAAGGGCAAATGTAGCAAGAGGAGAGGAGGGAAGAGGGAATATGTGGTGGCCAATTGAAGGGGGTTGGGGGCTTGAGCAAAGGGGCAGACACCGATTTGGAGGGGGTGCAGTACAGTAATAACATAACAAAATAGACAGTTGGGGCACTTTGAGGCAAACATAGCACGAGGATAAGCTTGGGTTAAGAAAGGCAGAGCAGGAGCGTGGTATGGGGAGTGATTATATACTGAAGATTGTAGTATATGCAGAGGGAGAGAGCAGTTGGGGTTAGGGAGGAGGAAGGTCAATACAGGGAGGAAGGGATAAAGAAGGGCTGTTTTGAAAATGAACCAAGGAGGGAGGGGGCAAAGTTGGGGTTATTTTACACAGTTTATGATTGTTCAATTGTTCTCTTGTATTTTCAATGTTTTTCAGAATTGTCTGTGTCATATGGCATCTGTTAGAGGTAAAAGGTCGAGCTGTGACCAGGACGTTTCAGGACACTCACACTGGAGAAATGACTAACGGTATGCCCCAGCCTTTGGGGGTTAAATAGTCTCCTGGAACATAAAAGTTTTACGCCTCCGCAAAAGGGCAAAGATTTTAATGGCTCTTAAAAGACGTAGGGTCTCAGTGGCTATGTTGCAAGAGACGACCTATCAAACAGTGAGCACAAAAAACTTGTGCGAGGTTGGGTGGGGAGTAGTATGCTGCAGCCTATAACTCGTGATAAGAGGGGGCAGCAATTTAATTCATAAGCACCTGCCCTTTAAAACATTGAGGGTGGTGAGAGACACTATAGAAGGGAGGTATGTTTTGTAGAGGGAGCTTGAGGGCAAATGATTACTTTTGAAACTTATATGCACCGGCCGATGGGGATCGGAGCTTCTACCAGAAGGTGTTGGATGTTCAGGTTAAGGAGCAATTTACTAACCTGATACTGGGGGATTTAATTATGCAGGACCCTAAAATGGATTACCTAGGAATAGGGACAGGATGGACAGAATATACAACAATTGCTGCTCGGCTAACAGAATTAGGCCTGATTGATGGATGGAGAACAGCTAATCTGGGAGTGAAGGATATACATTTTCTCCAACCCACATCATTCCTGGTCACGGCTGGACTATGTATATATTCATAGAGATTTGTACCAGTATACTAGAGCAATGGGACATAACCCAATATTTATATCTGACCATGCCATGGTGGAAATGGAGATTGCCCTGGGTCAGAATGATATACAGAGGGGTCGCTGGAAATTTCCCACATATATGTTGGCGAGGGAGGAGTTTTGAGATTTTGTAAAAGAACAATGGAAATTTTATGAGGAGACAAACAAGGGTGCAGTGGAAAGTGAGGGCATATACTGGGAAGCTGGTAAAGCATTCATAAGAGGGGTTATAATTGGATATCGGCTAAGCAAAAAGAGAAAAGGCAGAAGCAAAGGGATTTGGAAGTCAAAATAGGTGACCTGGAGAAGGAAGTAATTAGGGAGGAGGAAGAAAAACACAGAGAGCTTAGGTTGGCAGGAGCGATGCTCAATCTTAATCTGGTAAGGAAGTGAATACTAACATTTTCTTTGCAAAACAGAGGATGTATGGTGGGGCACAAAGCAGGCCCCTGTTGGTCCGGCTTATGAAGGAGGGAAAAGAAGTCATAGGATAGTGCAAATTAAAACAGGGAGGGAAAATACTTAAGGAGGAAGGGGAATCGTAATAGATTTAAGGAGTTTTACGAGGAGTTATACAGGGCTGTGTGTCAAGGGAAAAGTGGAGAAAGGGATGGCTTCCTTAGGGAGATGGAAATACCTAGTCTGAATGAGGTACAAAGGAAAAGCTGGGGGAAAAATAACGGTGATGGAAATTAAAATGCGATCAGTCAGCTGAAAAATGGAAGGCTGCAGGACCTGATGGGTTGAGGCGGAGTTTACGAGTTGCTGAAAGAGGAAGTGGCGGCTCACTGTGTAATATTTTACGAGAGACCAGGAAGGGGAGGATCCCTGGCACATGCTGCCAGGCTTTGATCACTGTTCTCCCAAAGCAGGAAGGAACCTGGAGGAATGCAGGTCCTTTTAGACCGATCTCGTTCCTGAATCATGATTGCAAAATCATGACTAAAGTTTTAGCAAACCGATTGGAAGAGTAACTCCCTATTGGTCAACCCGGATCAGACTGGGTTTGTTAAAGCAAGGCACTCCTACCACAACCTAAGGAGGCTACTGAATGTCATCTGGTGGGGGAGGCACCGGTGATGCCTGTGTCTTTTCAGTGGACACCAAAAAGCCTTCATAGAATTGAGTGGAATATATGCTGCATATTCTGCAGAGATTTGGGCTGGGGAGGAGTTTGTAAAGATGGTAGGAGCATTCTATGCACCCGGTACACAGGTTCTAGTTAATGGAATAGCAACCTCGGAGTTCAGATTATATAGGGAACAAGACAAGGATGCCCCTGTCACCCTTGCTATTTATGCTGGGAATAGAGCCTTTGGCAATCAAAATTAGAGATGAGCCTGATATAAAGGGTATCGGGAAGACAGGGGAGGCATGTCATATCTCTTTATGCGATATGTCCTATTGTTTTGACAGAACCAAATTTATTTATTTATTTAAGAGTTTCACCAGGAAGGCATACTGAGCACTGTACCGCTGATTCCAGATGCGCCCTGGGGAAGAGGTTATACAGGGTACAGTAATAAAGATGATTACATACAGAAACATGTGCAGTACAATACAATTTGGAGGAGACAAGTCATATATACAAACTGCAGTTTTACAGACAGGTGGTATGATGTGCCCAGGGGGCATAGGGATAAGCAGGTAAACACTTATATACATATGTGTCAGTCCCTAAGGTGCTGTCAGTAATAGAGCAATTCACAGTTTTTTTCGGGTACAAAATTAATGTGCAAAAGTCCAAATCATGTTTTTAGGAGGGAGTAACAGGAAGGAAGCCTGGGGTTAAAAAGAGTACAACATACACTTACATACCTGGAAATTGAGGTGGGAAAGCAAGTGGGACCCTATATGAGGTGAATTATAGACCACTGATAAGGGAAGTTTTACAAGATCTGAGTAGGTGGAAGGAGCTGAGTATTTCCTGGATGGGATGGATAAACCTCCTTAAAATGAACGCTTTGCCCAGAATCTTATATAAAATGCAGATGATCCCTTTCAGCCTGACAGCTCAGGATATAAAGAAATTGGAAAGTGCATTTACAACTTTTGTCTGGAGGGCAAGCACCCCAGAATTAGTCTGAAATGGTTAAAAGCACCAGTAGCACAAGGGGTTAAATTTCCCAGACATGATGGGGTACTCTGGCAACACAATATAGGTACATACAAAATTGGGTACACAGACAGGAGGTTGCGGGTGGGTCGAGCTCAAGAAGATGGGGCACCAGGAGAATTTCGAGTTACCTTTGTGAAGTGGGACTCAGGCAGTATAGGCTGGATGCACCCAATCCGCTGGTGGTGGCGGGCTTGTGCATGGGAGAAAATTAAAAGAGACAAGGCATTGAGGCATGTCAGACTCTACTGGTCCTGCTGGTGGGGAACGGATTTCCTGCCAGGTTTGGAGGATGATGGATTTAAACTATGGCAGGAGAAGGGGTAAAATGCATGGCGACCTTGACATCTGGGGGAGTATATGCACATTCCAGGAGGTTAGAGAGAGGGGAATGTGCCCACTTGCACATGTATAGATACTTCAAGTAAGGGACTATTATAAATGGCTCAGTGGGTCTAGAGAAACAAGGAGACTGATGGAGGATGTGAGAGAGAGATAATGGGGCTATAGGTGTGAGAAGGGACTAATAGGGAGGGCTGTGAAATTGGACAGGAAAGTTTTTCAGGACCCACCAGAAGGCAAAGGTATGGTGGGAGTGGGATATTGTGGAAGAAATCAGTGAGGCTAACTGGCAGCTAATGTTAGAATCCCAATGGACTGCTAGTATGTAACAAGTACAAAGAAGCCCAATTCAAATATATTCAGAGCTATACTATCCACCAGCTATGGTGCACAGCTTTGTCCGGGGTCTCGCCATTCTGTAGCAAATGCAAAATAAATAGGGTACATACCAACATTATTACTGAGTTCCCCAGTGATAAAGTCCTACTGGCAAGACATATCCAAAGAAATCACTTCTATGAGAGGAAAGCCTATTGAGATCTCCCAAAAATCATTGTTGTTGGGGTAGAAGGAGAAGAAAATGGGAATGGTTTCTCTACCCTAGATGGATAAGGGTGCTACTTACAGTGGCTAGAATAGGAATACAAAATGTATGGACCATGGCTGCAGGGGCCTACAGTGGGTCAATGGAAAGAACTCACGATAAAAGTCTTAGCAGTGGACAAGCTGACATTTAGCTTAAAAGGACGGAAGACAGATTTGAGAGAACCTGGGCAGAATATTTGGGTGCTCTGAGTATGGGGAAAGAATGTTGCTGGAGGGTAGCGGGCTATTTAATTGAGAGAAGGGACTTCTGGGTAAGATGGGAAGAGATAGAAAGAAGGGACACAGACCCAGTTAATAGTTAATTGTTAGGGGTAGTGGGTTTGGGGGATTTTGAAAACAAATGGAAAAAAGGACAGTAATGTGGAATGAAGTCGAAATATAACTAAGTGTTGGCAAATGCATATGACTGTACCATATGGATTTTTTTATAGCTGCTGGCTATGAATTGTATATGGATAACTGTCCAATAATAAACATATGAAACAAACAAAAAAGGTTAGGAAGAGCAAAAGGGGAGGAGCGGTTTACAAAGGAGGTTCATGGGGGCAGTCAGGGAAAGGAGTAGAGATTTCAGAAAATTTAAGAGGACACTCAGCGAAGGAGATAAAGAAGAGTATAGGAAAAGAGGAGTATGGCAAGGAAGAAGATCAGAAGGGCAAAAGCAGATACTGAGGAGAAAATAGCAAAAAAGTGAAAAGGGGAACCTTTTTCAGATATGTGAGGAGAGAAGAGAAGGGCAAGGCAGGGGATTACTAGGCTGAAGGGGAGAAATAAAATTTGAAAGGGACTGTGTAAAGCAGAGTTACTAAATAAGTACTTTAGCCTGGTATTCACGGAGGAGGAGGACGGTAGGGGACCTGAGCTAAAGTCAAGGGGGAAGGAGAGCAAATAGGGTGGATCTGAGCCCATTCACTGTGCATAGGGTTAGGGCAGAGCTAGATAGATAGAGGGTGGACAAGGCAATGGGGCCTGATGGGTTACACCCGATGGTGATCAGGGAATTGAAGGAGGTTGGTCACACCCTTGACAAGGCTCTTCAACTTGTCCCTGGATACCGGGAGCGTGCCAGAGGACTGGAAGAGGGCAGACGTAATGCCTTTACACAAAGGAGGTAGTAAGGAGGTGAAGGGGAACTCTCGACCTGTCAGCCTCACATCAGTGATGGGGAAGGCAATGAAGGCATTAATCAAGGAGAGGGTGGTGGATTATCTGGAGGAGAATGGACATCTTGCCAGACAAACCTAATTCAGTTCTTTGGGTGACTCAGGTGATTGGCTTGGGGAGGTGGTGGACATGTCCTATCTGGACTTCAGTGGTCTTTGACACCATCCCATAGAAGGCTGGTGAGTAAGATGGAAAGCCTGGGGTTGGGAGGAAAATAACAACCTGGGTGGAGGCCTGGCTGTCAGGAAGAACTCAGAGGGTGGTGCTAAATGGAGTGCACTCGGGACAGCGAGAGATTGAAGAGTGGAGTGCCACAGAGGTCAGTTGGGTCTGCTTCCTTCAACATCTACATCAGTGATATTCCTGAGGTTTGAGGGAGGGTGTGCCTATTTGCTGATGATATGAAAATATGCACACGGTGGACACCTCAGGGGTGGAGGACCTGAGGGAGGACTTAAAGACGCTTGAAAACGGTCTGGGATGTGGCAGCTGAAATGTAATGCCAAAAGTGCTCTGTGACGTGGAGCAGGAACAGAAGAGCAGGGTACATCCTAGGTGGGAGGAAATTAAGTAACATAATAGGAGCTGATCTGAGATCATAGTCTCTCTAAACCTTAAGGTAGGAATCCAATGTAGCAGAGCAGCGGGAAAGGCCAATGGAATATTGCCATGCATAGGCAGGGCATTACTAGCAGAAAGAGGGAGGTAACAATGCCCTTTACAAAGCTATGGTGAGGCCGCACTTGGAGTATGGGGTTCAGTTCTGAGGCCACTCTGCAAGGATATAGATGCGCTGGAGAGGGTCAGAAAGGGCAACGAAGATGGTGCAGGGTATGCAATGAAAGTCACACGAGCAGAGGTGTAAGGAGCTGGATCTGTACACGCTGGAGACAAGGAGGAAAGGGAGACATGATTGAAACTTTTAAATATGTAAAGGGGCTCCAAAAGTGGGAGAAGAGGGTTTACTTGAGAGGAAGGAGGGTCAAACTAGAGGGCACAGCCTCAGACTGCAAGGAAAAAGATACAGGGCAATGTGAGAGGGAGTTTCTTTATGGAGAGGGTGGTGGAGCCCGGAACAGACTACCAGATGGAGTGGTGGGGATAAATCAATGGAAGAATCAAGAGGGCATGGGACAAGCACATGGGGCTGAGTATCGGGGAGGTGGGGCTGGTAGGGGAGGTGGGAGGGCAAGAAGGGCAGACTAGATGGGCCTGTACGATCCTTTTCTGCCATCAAGCTTCTATGATATGATTCTATGTGAGGAGAAATCTCTGATCTCGGGAGGGGAACCAAAATCCTGGCCAGGATTCATAGGGTTCAATAGGTTCCCTTCCTCCTCCCTCCCTCCTCTTCATAATAAATTATCACCCTGGTCCCCTGGAACCAGGAGGAGAACCAGAGACTGAGGAGGAACTGGTAAACCCATTAGGGTTCTCATGGTTTGGAATCCTGGAAAAATTGGCAAGCCTTAAGTCATGTCCTCCCCAGAGGTAATTGTTTACTCTGTCCACTGCCGCTTCTTTGCTTCTTCAGCAGGAGGAACAGTGACATATTTTCTCATGAAGAAACGCAAAAACTGAAATGCCCGGGAAAGAAAACTGCCAAGCTTTAGTTGTGAACTCTGTAAAGTGCATGTTTACTCTGTCCACTGACGGCTCCTTTGCTTCTTCACCAGGAAGGCAGCAAATGAGAATTATGTACCTACCGTAATTGTTGATCTTCCTGTGTATATTCACCATTCATCACTGGTGGAGTCAGCGGAGGTGCAGCATCCCATGGGAGCTTTTTTTCATTCGCCTGAGAAGGGAGGAGTCAGCACTGGTGCCGCACCACGGGTGACGACAGTGTCGTGCTCACGGGTTGGCCATAACTGGCGGCAGCTACTCCCCTGCCCCAGTTCTGCATGCCGGTGAGAGGAAAATAGAGTGAGAGAAAGAAAGCTGGGGCAAGAGAGCCCAGGGATAGAAAAGAAAAGGAATGAACTAAAAAGAAATATGCTAGCCAGAGGACAGAGGCAGAGAAGAACCCGAGGGATGGCATGGGTCCCAGCCCTAGGCAGCCAGCCAGAGCGCTGAAGGAGAGAAGAAGAAAAAACAGGTTACTCACCTGCAACAGTAGTTCTAGGAGTGGTACATGTTGTTCATCCACACTTGTTGGCATGTCCTTTCCCTTTAAAGATTCTTGCGGAAGGTCTAAAACTGGCTCCTCCCACCCACCTGGTGGTATATGCCTGCTCCACTCCTTGATGCCAGATCTTGCCCGCTGGAAGCTTAAGGTTGTGTCTCGAAGCCGGGAAGCCCGTGTGGATGAAGAAAAGTTACTTACATAGTAACCTTGTTTCTCCCAGGAATACTCCAATATTCCTAACTCTTCTGCAGTATACCTTAAGGTCAGATCTTCCCGGAGACAGAATGCTATGCTAATGATGGAATCATTGGCATGAGCCACTTTCAAATGCTGCCACCTACCAACTGCCTACATTCTAACCCTCAGATTTCGTGGACGCCTGGAAAGACAGGGCCCAAAATTTAAAATATATAACATTTAACTTCAAAATTTCACCCAAACCTCCAACTGGAGGAAATATAAACTTATCATAAACAATCCCACAAGCTCCTATGTCAGAATCACCTGAAAAGAAGAAAACCAAAGAACAAATTCAAATAAAAGTAGAATGTGAAGCCAGCCCGTGGAGTTGAGAGTTGAGATGCTGGATGCCACACCTCGCCCACACCGTGACCCGGTTCGGAGCGGACTGGGTGCTGGGGTCGGCAGGGGTGGAGAGGGATGAAGCATCCATGTGACTGCTCTCTCTCTCTCTGGGCTGGGTGGATCCCAGTTGTCGGTGCACTCCTCGCCTCAAGCGGAGGCTGGGGTGGTGCACCTGCAACATGCATTGGGGCTGAGTTGAGGCATGGCGCCATTGCATGCCCTACTTGTGCAAGGGGCAGAACAGGGAAAATCATCTGGTGACCGGTCGCGCGGTTTGATGGCCATCCACGGGTGCCTGGCTCTGGGGACTTACTAAATACTGGATCCTGACCAGGCGGAGATTAGAGTCTCTCCGCCACCTCGCCACGGGGTAAACCATGGGGTAACAGGCGAGGGTCCCAAGGAAGCTGGGAGGCACCGGATGGTGGCTGGAGACTAGGATGCAGAAGACTGGGGAAGACCGGGAGCCAGGTAGGCAAAAAGAAATAAGAAAAAAAAGTAGAATGTGGCATGCAAACACTAAGGTATAGCATGGAATACAGAGGCCACTGGTTATTAAACAGGAGGCAGAGTGGAGAGTAGTGAATATTGGAGTATCCCTGGGAGAAACAAGGTTACTATGGTAAGTAACTTTTTCTTCTCACCCCAGGAATACTCCAATATTCCTAACTCTCTGCAGACTAAAAGCAGTATCCTAGGAGGCAGGAAGAACCTATTTTGGAAACAGGCTCTGCAGGACAGCTGTACCAAACCTGGCATCAGCCTAGCCTGCATATCCAAGCTGTAATGCTTGACAAACGTGTGCTTTTGCCAGGTTGCTGCTTTACAGATATCCACCAAGGGTACATCCCTTGCAGCTGCCAGTGTTGCAGCTGTACCCTTGTGGAGTGGGCTCTAAGCTTTGCTGGAGCCTTGCCCACCTTTGAATAGCAAAATTGGATACACTGGACAATCCAATGAGTAATGGACCTTTAGATGCTGGATTTCTTTCCCACATCCCCATAAGTGAGGAAAAGTTGTATTCTGTCCTGCCTATGGGGCTTAGTGGCTGTCATGTAGTAGCTCAAAGCTCTTTTGACATCCAGGCTATGCAGCTTACGCTCACTAGAAGAATGGTCAGTGAAGAACACTGGCAAAGTAATAGATTGGTTCAAGTGGAAGTCTGAAACCACTTTAGGAAGGAATTTCCTATTTGTCTGTAGGACTACCTTGTCCCTGTGGAAGGACATGTAGTTCTTTTCAATGCATAAAGCTTGAAGCTCACTAATCCTTCTAGCTGAAGTAATGGCCACTAGAAATACTGTTTTCCAGGTGACATACTTCAAAGGTGCTGAAAACATAGGCTCAAAGGAGGGACCATGAGTTGGGCAATGCAGATATTAAGGTCCCAAGCTGGCACTGGTTCTCTCACCGGTAGATATATATGAGAAAGGCCCTGAAGAACCTTTTAAATATGGGGTTTGATGCCAAAGAAACAGACTTGCCTGCAGATGCATAGGTCGAGACTGAAGCCAAATGAATCTTTAGTGTAGAAGGCTTTAAGCCTGTGGAATGGGTAGACCAGGTAGTCCAGTACCAACGGCACTCCTGCCTGGTTGGCACTATACTCCTACTAGAGCACCAAATAGAAAACCTCTTCCACTTTGCAGCATAGGTTTTCTTAGTAGAGGATTTCCTGTATCCTCATAAGACATCCATAACTGGTTCAGAAAGATGTAAACTAGCATACTCTAGGTCCTCAAGAGCCAAGCTTTGAGCCTGAGTGACTTTGAGGTTCAGATACAGAAGCCTCTCTGGTTGGAGGTCAGAAGATTGTGCCTCCTGGGAAGGTGTATTGGTTTGTCCACTGACATGGACAGCAATAGGGAGTACCATGGCTGCCTGACCCAGTCTGGGGCCATCAGAATCATCATTGCTGGCTGAGACCCGAGTTTCAACAGCACCCTGTATACCAGAGGAAATGGAGAGAATGCATACAGGAATTTCCCTGACCAATCCAGAATAAGGGCATCCAGAGGAACCGTGCCCACTACTGGAGGCCTGCAACAGAACTGTGGCAAGTGATGACTCTGATGAGAGGCAAAGAGGTTCATTTCTGGAGTGCCCCACCTTCTGAATAAGGTCTGCACCACTTGCCTGTTCAGGGACCATTCATGATGTCCCTGGCTGATTCGAGCTCAGGGCCTCTGCCAGAACATTGTCTTTGCCTGGCAGATGAATGGCCTGTAGTGAGGAGCCAGTGAATAAGCTAGGGTCCAAATTCTCACAGCCTCCATGCAAAGGAGGCTTGGCCTAGTTCCCTTGCTTATTTATGTAATACATGGTGGTAGTGTTGTCTGTCCTGACTTGCACTACCTTTCCCTGTATCAGTGGCTTGAAAGCTTGCATTGCCAGAAACACTGCCTGAACTCTAACAAGTTTATGTGCATAAGAGGTCTCTGTACTTGACCAAGTGCCCTGGGTAGTGTTCCTCCTCTAGAAGAGCCCCCAGCCCAAGAGGGATGCATCTGTTGTGAGAATCATTGATGGAAGTTCTTTTGGAAAGGAACCCTTCTCTGAGGTTGGTTCTCTTTCTACCACTGAAGAGCTTGGATAAATGTTTTATTACAGGAACGAGCTTTGACAGGGAATCCTTTCTTTGGCACCAATGAGCTCTTAAGTGAAATTGGATGTCCCTCATCTGAAACCTGGAGCCGAGCACTGTGCCTGTTGCAGCTGCCATGTGGCCCAGAAGTTGAATAAAATGCTGTGCAGGCCTTGGGACATTGAGCCTGAAAGAACCTGCTAACTGCAGAAGGCTTTTACCCTGTCTCTAGGTAGAAAGGCTCTGCCCACTATAGTATTCAATTCTGCTTCTATGAACTGCAGAATTTGAGAAGGAAGAAAACAGATTTTTCCAGATTTAAAAGGAAACCCAGAGATTGCAGAAGCTGCTGAGTGAGCTGTAGGTGTTCTGCTAACTGTTGTGGTGAATTTCCCACCACCAGCCAGTCATCTAGATAGGGGAATACTATGACACCTTGTGTGCACAGGTGAGCCACTACCACAGCCAGATACTTTGAGAACACCCTTGGTGCTGAAGTGAGACCAAAAGGTAGAGCTGAGAACTGATAATGACCTGACAGGAGTTTGAACCTGAGATACTTTCTGTGAGACTCCCTTATGGGGATGTGGAAATAGGCATCTTTTAGGTTCAATGATGCCAGCAATCTCTCTTTTGCAGAGACAAAGTTACCATTTTGAACTTTGGTTTTGCTAGGAACCTGTTGAGGACCCTGAGATCCAAGACATGCCGCAGCCCTCCATTTTCTTTGGTGTGAGAAAATACCTTGAGTAAAGTCCTTTTCCCTTTGATGCAGAGGCACTGGTCCCACTGCTTTTAGTGAAAGAAGGTGCTTTACCTCTTTTCCCAGCCTTTTGCTTTCCATGAGGGAAGCTGGTTTGAAAACTCTGATTTTTGAGCAGGGAAGGACTTGAAACTTAAAGACAGGCCCTGATCCACTATCTCCAGAATCCACTTGTCTGTGGTGATGGTTTTCCAGTTCTGGAAAAAATGTGTCAGCCTGCCCCCTACTGGCAAGGAGAGGCAGTCTGATCAATGAAGTCAGGAGTCCTGCTTGGATTGGGGCTGAGACTAGGCACCACGCCTGGCACCTTGTCTGCCCCTATCCCTGAAGTACCCTTGCTGGGGGTATTGGGGTGCCTGAGGAAGTACCATGGCCTGATTAAAAGGCCTGAAATGGAATTGTCTGCCCTGCCTCCCCTACTAAAAAGATCTAGAGGTGGAAGGTCTTTCTTTTGCAGAATTGCTATGGAAGGTGGCTTTATACTAACATACTAATTGCCAGCAGATTAGGCCTTACGGTCTATCGAGTCTGCTCAAACCTCAGATCCTAGTTGGGTGCTGAGGCCCTCCTCCCCTTGTGTTCCAGAAACCCCATCATTCATCCCCCGCCAGGCCATCATCTGATACATCCACTCCTGTGTCTGTCCCACCCTTTTTGAAGCCCTCCACTGTGGATCTCTGAACCAGCTCACCAGGCAGCGCATTCCAAGGGTCCACCACCGCCTCAGTGAAAACCTCCTCCTCTTTCCCTCACCCTTCCACCTTCCAACTTCAAACCATGCCTCTGGTGATACCTCCTGGTTTAGTCTAAAGATCCCTCCATGTGTACCCTATTTATTCCTTTGAGGTACTTGAAGACCTCAATCATGTCCCCTGCTCTCTCTCCTCCAATGAAAACAGGCAGAGCTCCTCAAGTCTGTCCTCACGTCAAATCCCCTGTCCTCATATCATCTTAGTTGCCCTCCTCTGTACCCTCTCCAGCAGCTGTATGTCCCTCTTCAAGCGTGGTCTACAGTACTGTACACAGTACTCAAGTTGTGGTCAAACCAGCCCATTGTACAGTGGCAGAATCACTTCCCTGCTCCTAGGGTGATCCCCTTCGATGCATCCCAACATCCTGTTACTCATACTCATCCACCTTTTTCATACAGGCCTCTGTATGGGTGCCAAATAGGGAAGTGCCCACCACAGGAAAATCCAGAGTCTTATTCTGGTATCCTGTGTGAGGTTTGTGGCTCTCAGCCAAGCAAACCTCTGTGCGATGGTATTTGCCATCCACCTTGCAGCAGTGTCATTACTGTCTGCTGTCATCTGGAACTGGTATTTGGCAGCTTCCAGGCCAAACCTAGCAGTTTCAGCTAGGTCTGCTGAAAGAGGAGAAGGTGCTTTCAGCCATGTCCAGGACAGACTGCCAGAGAGTCTTCTGGCACTGGGCTGCATAGGCCTGATAGTTAGCTTGCCTAATGGCCAGAGAGGCTGACAGGTAACCTTTCTTGGTCATACTTTCAATTTTTCAAGAGTCCTTCTGAGGGTGGGAAGCCAGAGGGACTTTGCCTTGTCACAAACTGCAGCTTGCATTACCCCTGGTGGTCAGGGTGTGAAAATAAGAATTCAGCCCCTGTTCTGTCAAGCTGATACTTTTTTTATATACTTTCTTTTATCCCTCCTTACTGTCCGTTAGCCCCACTTTCAGACCTGATCAGTCCCAGTGGACCCTCTCCACAGAGTCTGCCCCTAGAGTGTCAGGTGCCTTCTGTGTCTGCTGTACCTTCCTCCTCCTAGAGTGCATGCACACATTGAGTCTGCCCACAGGAGATGAACTGGGAGATTAGGTCAGTCATCATCTAGGTGGCTAGCGGGGTATTTCCACATTTACTCCCCTGTTACGTCCCACTACCCTGAGGACGCCAGCACGCAGGACTTGACGTCCAGGCAAGCGGCGCTGGCGATATCACCGCCAAGTGCCCACAATGTCCTCCCTCCCGATTCTGAAGAACTGCCTTGTGCCCGATGTCTGTGCTTCCACAGACACTGGTGCGTCGGTGCGAGAGGAAAACACCCCTAGGAACCCACCCTAGAGAAGGAGAGCATCCGCTGGGATGCTCAATCCTCCTCCGCCCCTCCAACCCCGGCAACCGAGTCCGCTCCTCAACCTCGGTCACTGGTATGGTGCAGGTGTGGCATCCCAGCCGCCAACCCTCAGTGCCACTGGGCCGGCAAGCTGATACTTTTAATCCAACCTTTGTCCAAAGGAGGAACAGACCCAGGAGCTTGGAGGAGTTTTAAAATATCTCTTTTAAAGAACTTGTTTATGGGGAGTGACAGTTTTTAGTAGGAGTCAGTCCTATCATTTCCAGATATTCAGCCACCTCCTCATCCTCTACAGCTTCAAAGGTAGGGATGTCCAAGGCATCAGCAATTTTCTTGATAAAGGAAACATTAGAAGAATACTGTTTTATAGTCCTGGGAGGGGAGCCAAACCCTGTTCAGGGAGAGACCTCAGGCTCTATAGGCTCACCTTCTTCTTCTTCCTCTTCCTCCTCCTCCTCACCCCATTCCTCAGGAAAGGAGGGTGGGTTGGAGGATGCAGGGGTCTGGATTGGGGACTGAAAACCACAGGCAGCAGACCCTGCAAAGTTTGCATTATTTTTATTGCCTGTGCAATCTCTGAAGGAGAAGGCACAGTGGCAGGCACTACAGAAGTCCCCTTTCCACAGGGGTTCAGTGTGCTTTGTTTTTACTTTTTTTCCTGGAACTGGAGAGCCAGCTGGTTCAGAGGGTCTCTTTTACCTGTATTGGGGTAGAAACGGGTAGCAGTTGTGGTGTCACCCACAGACCCTGAGGATTTTAGCTGGTCAGAGCCAGAGGGACCCTTCAATTTCTTATTTAATCTCTCCAGACGTTTTCCAAGCATCTTTTCAGGAAAAGATTGGCAAATTTTGAAATTAGTTTTTAATGATCAAAACCAAGGCAGAAAACACAAATGGAGTGCTTATCTGCCTTGGCAAAAACTTCACCACACTCAGAACAGTTTTTCAAACTGGGTTCTCCAGGTTTTTAGGTTTTCTGATATACTAAGAAAAACCGCAACATAAAACAATAAAGGTTTTAAATTCAAAAACAACAAATTTATCTAGTTAAGGTCGGTTCAGGAACTGATTGGAGAAACCGAGCAGAACTGGGAACCGACAGAAATAGAACTGGATTAGCAGTTCTGAACCAAAGTTATCAGTTCTAAAAACAAAGATTTTAACACACAAAACCTACAGAAACTAGTAAATAAATGGGAAAAACCAAAACTAACTAAAAGTACCCGGTTCCTCAGTGGTTATCCTAACCGTGAGAAACCGAGAAAATAACACAAAACTAGCTAAATAAACTAGCGGTTATTAAAATAACACTGATAAGAGGCAGCAAATGAAAATAAATGAAAAATACTTAAGTATTTGTTATTAATTAAAGCTTCTCTGACTAGATGATAATGAGAAATCTCCAGGCGTCTGGTCTTGACAGGCAGAGAGAGAAATCTGAGGGTTAGAATGTAGGCAGTTGATAGGTGGCAGCATTTGAAAAGTGGCTCATACCAATGATTCCATCATTAGCATAGCATTCTATCTCCGGGCGGATCTGACCTTAAAGGTATACTGCTGAAGAGTTAGAAATATTGGAGTATTCTTGGGGTGAGAAAAACATATACCACTCCTAGAACTACTGTTACAGGTGGTAACCTGTTTTTTCTAGGATAAGTGGATATGTTGTTCTAGCCACACTGGTTAGCAGACTCTAACAGTTCTCCGGGAGGAGGGAAGGCAAGGCACACACCCCTCAATACTTACTTGGGAACAGAGATTGGAGAACTGAGGCCCCAAAACAAGAATCCTGGCGTGACTCTAGATCGATGTGGTAGTGGGAAATGAAGGTGTTTGCTGACTTCCAGGTAGCAGCCCTGCAGATTTCCTGGATAGGGACATCCTGGAAGCAGCAACTGACGCAGCATTATGGCTGGTGGAGTGAGATCTTATCCCTATGGGAGGCTCCTTGCCCGCCAACCTACAGCAGAGATCAATGCAAGATGTAATCCATCTGCCAATCATCCACTTGGCTGCAGGTCTGCCAGATGCTGCTTCAGTGTAGGTGACAAACAACTGGCAAAGCTCTCCCCAAACTTTAGCCATTCACTCTTATAATAAGGAGGCGTTCATCTCAGGTTCAAAGTATGAAGCCTGTACTCAGCCTCTGAGGTGTAACTGGGGTAGCACACCGGCAGAGTCAACACTTGGTTAAGGCAAACTTGACACCACCTTTGGAAGGAATTTGTGGGGCGCAGGACAAGGCACAGGATAACTTTGTCCCTGTGGAAGACCAGGAAAGGAGACTCCACGAGAGCGCCTGTAACTCCCAGTCCTTCTGGCTGACATGATAGCCACCAAGAAGGTGGTCTTCCATGACAGATGTGACATCTCACACCTGTGCATCAGTTCAAATGGCTTGCCCATTAGCTGCCAGTACCAGCAGTAGATCCCACAGTAGTGGTGGTGGTTCATGCACTGGAGGAAATATGGTTGAGGCCTTCAAAGAAGAGCCAGATAACCTTCTCCTGTGCCACCATCTGCTGACTGGTCCATGCCCAGTAAGCAGAGATGGCTGCCAGGTGCACCTTAAGGGTCATAGACTGAAGACCCCTTTGGACAGAGACCAAAGGTAGTTGAGGATACTAGCCACTGGACAGGACAAAGGATCCAAACATTTGCCCTGACACCAAATGGAAAACCTTTTCCACTTGAAGGCATAGCACCTACTGGTTGACTGCTTTGGATGCTTCCACTACTGTGAGTACATCCTCAGAGAGACCCAAAGCCTGGAACTCTAGCCACTCAGGAACCAGGCTGTCAGGTGCAGGGATTGAAGATCTCGATGGAATACCTTCCTCTGATTGACTGATATCAGGTCTGGGCATACTTAAAGATGCCCTGGGGGCCTGGAGCTGAGGCTGAGGAGATCTGGATACCAGAACTGGCAAAGGCCAGTCTGAGGCTACAGGATCACCTGCACCTTTTCCTCCTGACCTTCAGGATCACCTTATGATCCAAGGAAGAGGAGGAAGGCACAGAAGTGGCCTGGGGTCCATGGCCATGAGAAGGCATCCCTTGCAGCGAGTCCAGAGGAGGGGGCGGACATGAAACAGTCAGAAGTCAGCAGTCTCCCTGGAGGCAACACAGATCCACTTGAGGTTTGCCCCAGTGGGAGAACAGGTTGTGTACTACCTCTGGATGGAGTGACCACTCATGGGACATCTCACCCACAATGCTGGGAGCGTCCCAGTTGTTTTGAGGCTCCTGCCACATGGATGGCTAGGAGATTTGCCTCTAGTCAGCACAAAGGATCCAGATGTGGAGCGCTTCCCTGCAAAGAGGCCGGGAATGCATGCCACCCACTTGTTGAGATAGTACATGGTCGTAGTATTGTCTGTCTGGACTTGCACCACTTGACCCTGAAGGAGCAGAGCGAATGCTGACAGTGCCAGTCTGACTGCTCTGAGCTCCAGCAGGTTGATAAGACATTGGGATTCCTCGGGGGACCAGAGCCCATGGGTTCTGTGATTCCCCACATGGGCACCCCAGCCCGTGAGAGAGGCATCAGTGGTGAGGGACGACCACCGGCTCGGGACGGACAAACGGGATCCTTCCTGTAAATGTGCTAGGACAATCCACCATTGGAGAGCGCCCACATTTTCTAGGTCACTGTGACCAGCTGATTGAAATGACCATGGTGCTGAGTCCACTGGCTGGCCAGCTCCCATTGAAGGGGCACATCTGCCACCATGCCCATTGGACCATGGAGGTGCAGGCCATCATGTATCTCAGAAGTTGCAGGAAGTCCCTGGCAGGGCGCAAGTGCTCAACCAAAATGATTGGGCAAAGGAGGAGAGAACTCCTTTGGGAGCCTGGCTCTGTCTCGGCAAGAGTTGAGCTCTGCCCTGATGAAGCAGATCATCTGCAATAGCATAGTTCCGACTCGGTCTCGCTGACCAGGAGACCAAGATCGATGCAGGTTTGGAGGGCCAGGTCCTGGACCTCTCCACTTCCCGTCTGGAGGAACCCAATATGAGTCAGTTGTCGAGATAGGGTACACCGACCCTCGATGCCAAGATGGGCTGCCACCACTGCAATGCATTTGGTGAAGACCCTGGGGCTGATGACAGGCCAAACGGCATAACTCAGAACTCGAAGAGGGTCCCTCTGCCGAAGCGAAGAAACCTCCGTGAGATGGACAGATTGGGACGTGAAAGAATGTGTCCTGGACATCCAGAGAGCAAAACCACATGTTTTGCATGAGAGAAGGTATGATTTGCGACAGAGTTACCATCCTGAATGTATGGGACCTGAGAAATTGGTTCAGGTCATGTAGATCTAGAATGGGGTGCCAGCCCCCATCTGTTCGGGACCAGGAAGTACCTGTAAATGAACCCTGGGTTGACAGGGGTCCAAACTCTGGCCACCACCTCCTTGCAGAGGAGTGGGGTGATGTCATCTCAGAGAGCTGACTGAGTGTGTATGGACACCATTTCCTTCTGTGGGGCTTGGCTTGGCTTGGTGGGTACTGCTCGAATTCCAGAGGCGTCCATAGCCTACCACTTCTAAAACCCACCTGTCCATTGTAACAGCGGACCAGGCAGAAAGGAAGTGGTGGGCCGGACCCCTCAGGTGGACCCACAGCTGGTGTGAGCGGTATGGGGGTGGCCACTCCCATCCCATCACTGGGCAGGCTTGGAGGAGGAGGGTCCGGTTTGGGGACCACCTGAACCCTGTCCTCTGGGTTTATGGGTTGCCAGGGGTGCAGACTTGGCCAAGGGCACCAAGGTTGAGCGTGCTGCTGATGCCACCCTGAATGGAAATGGGGCTGCTTGGCTGCAGGGGCAGGATGCTGAAAAGGCTTCTTCTTTTTGGAACCCTGGGATTCCTTCTGAGCAGAAGTCACAGAATCCAAGGTGGCACTGGACTGTTCGATGCATTAGAGGTGACTGACCATACCTGGGCTGAACGGTCGGTATCCAGGAAGGGACATCTATCAGCTTGTGCTGGGTGTCCACCATGAAGGTGGAGACCTGCACCAAGTGCTGGGAGCATGGCAACCGTAGCTGCCACGAGCAGGTGCAGGAATCTCAGCGTCCAAGGCTGTCTGGAGCTGCTGTTTCACAACTGCCCAATCCTGGTCGCATGACCTGCTTGACCATGGTCTGAAGGTCTGCATGGAGGTGAGGTAGAACCTCATTGAGAGGGCACAAAGGGCATGAGAAAATGCGCCATGATAATGGCTGCGCTTGCCTAATGGAGGCCCAGCGAAGAGATGGCATAGACTCTCCGGGTCAAGTGGTCCAATTTTTGGACTCTTTGTCCGGAGGTCTGTCGGTGTCTCCTGTATTACCCGAGCACCTGAACACAGACCCAGTCATCAGTCCCTTGGCCAAGGATATTCTGTGAATCCTGAAAGGGACCCAATGGGCACCACATACTTGCGGGCCATGCGGGCTGAAGGCGCTGGGCAGGAGGTAGGTGTCTTCACACCTCCAAAGCCAGGCGACAATGGCCTCAGCCACTGGGAAGACTCGCCGGTTAATTCCTCATTTGAGGATATCAGTGAGGGGTCATCCCATTTCTGAACGGGTTCTAAAGGCATCCCTGTGGATTCACAGATGAGGCAGAGGATGCCCATGAAGGAAGAAGGGCCTTCCTCCGGAGAAAGACTACCAACGGATTCCTCGCTCCAAAGGGTGAGAATGTAGGTCAGAGTCCTGACTCTGAAGAGTCTGGATAAATTGGTCGGCCACCAAAGTCACCCCAAACCCTCCTGGGACTATCAGGCATGAAGGTGACAGACAACCTATGCAGTAGGCCCAGAACGGGCTGAGACTCCTAGAAGGAGCCCCAAAGGAGGCTGCTCCACCGCAATCAGTGGAGAGACTGGTTTGGCCAAGCCAGAATGGTCCTGACTGACTCTGCAGATGGAGGAATGGTGAGGACCAGCTCCTGAGGAGTAGGCATCGGCCTCGAGGGCTACAGCCAAGTAATGGTTGGGATAGAAGCCAGAGCCAACTTCTGGCTGGACAAAAGAGTTGTTGCCACATTAAATCCTCATAGCATCGATGGAGTTTCTGTTGAAGCCTCTCCTCAAGTGAGGAGGACGAGGAAGCGTGGTGGTGGCGCTGCTTCATAGAGCACTTATGCACCTTCTCGGCCTGTCGGTCAAGAGGTCTGAGATCCAACTCTGAACGCCGTGGGGACCAACGGGTCGTTTGAAGGAGCCGGGAAAACCGCAGCTGTTCCTGGTCAGGAACCGACCACAAGGATTCCTAGCAGGCTGGGTCTACTCCTTGGTGGCAGACGGGACCGGGTCCTGAACAAGGAGTTGTCAGCCTCATTGAGTGACGAGGGTTCGCCGGATTGAGATTAATCTCAACCGGATCATCGCCCCGCGCCTTAGCTAGCTGGCATGATGGGGATACCGTGAATGCAAAAGCCGAGGACGCAACTTCATGGTTCCAGGAACATCGTTGGTGAGACAAAGTTTCCTTGGCCTTGTCCTTTTACGGGACCGGAGAAGTGTGTGCCTGAGGGTCCCTCTCCCTTGGTAGGGAGGACTGGCACAACTCCTGAAAGGAGCCTGAGAAGGTGGAGCCCAAAGGAGCAGGATGAAGATGGACATGGAAGAGGACCAATCCGTGGACTGAGCCGCCTTCTCTTCGAGGTCTTCATCTGTTCGAACTGCTCATGGACACCGCAACCACGGAGACTCCCCAAGCGGGCTTCTTTGGATTTCACTAGCAGATTCCGTTTTTCCGGTCTGCCCAGTTGTAGTTGTGTGAGATGATCATCCAAAACATTTGGAAGAAAAGCACAACACATTTTACATGCCTGGGTGTAATGGCCGACACCCAGGCAACAAATGCACGAGGCATCGCGGGTCGGTGCAAGACATCTTTGCCCGCATGGGTAGCAGCGGAAACCAGGTGAGGACTTGTCCTCCATAGCGGTCGAGATCGCAGCGATTAGATGAAACTCTGATGAGTTAAAGTTTGAGTAAATCAGAGATTTAAGCGCCAGGGCCTACAGTCAAGGCCCCTGTTTTCAGCAGTTCTGTGGCATACTGCGCATTGCTGGAGAAATTATGACTTGCCACAGGATTTGGGGCTGGCCACAGAATTTGCTCCAGTAACTTAGACAGAAACTGACACCACTCCTTTCAAGAAATTCCTCTGCCTGCTTGTAGCTTTATAAGAACTAAAATTCACCCCAACCATCTCAGCCTCAAACCATCCCCACCCAGCCCTGAGAGCCCCTTGAGTCACCCTATTATTTTTATATTGGCACCCATTTTGGCCTAAGGCTGCATGATGATCCACTGCCTTTTCCTGTCACTGCTAATGGGCCAGAAAGGTTTCTTTTCCCAGTAGTGCTTTGGTGCCCACACAAAGCCATACTGGAGCATGAATCCAGCATTTGGGGCTAGCAGTAATAGAAAGAGGCAGAATATTGTCTCACACTGTTGGACCAAAAAGGTGCCAATATAAAAACAGAGTGACTCAGTAAGGCTTCGGTGGAATTACTTTTGGGGCTTAGATATGCAGGGTTGGTATTTCTTGTTTTATGAGGGGGGCAGAGTCATGTCTAAGAGGAGACTTACAATACTTTGAGGCAGGAAGAGGCAGAGGATCACTGTACAATGTTGAGCTGGATAATGACTGGCATTCTCAAGGCTTGTTAGGAAAGTGATGGGTTTGAGATGGGCAGTGGTGTGTTTTACCTGTTCTAAAACCATGAGAGGATAAAAGTGCTGTGGGGGGTTGCAATTTGCTATCCTTATGGGGTTTACAGCAGAAGAGGTCGCTGTAGATGGGGTTGTGAGGTTGCAACCTGATGGATCAACTCTGGTGCCTAGGGAAGAAAATCTACATTATAAAAAATGCAAGCAAAGGACAGCTAAGTAAATAAAAACTGTTGAGGAAGAAAAGAAGGAGAGAATGCTGGATAGACTGAATAAATTAAAAAGATGAAACCAAGGTAAGAAAAGTGACTAAGCTAAAGATTTATGTAAAATGTGGAACCTAAATAAAGGAAGAAAAACAAATTGGGAAAATACAGAAAGTCATAATGATATTGTGGATGAAACATTTTAAATTTTTTAAGATTTATATTTTGCCCAGGAGAATATACAAGTGGCAACACAGATTTCAAGCTCACTGCATCGCAATTAAAAATACTACTAAGGCACAAGTAGATTTTCTCAGAGAATCAGTGCAGCTTCTAAGGTTTTATTTTAAAGAGCAGGTTTTGACTATCAAAGTTCCCTCCACATATAAGATCTCTTACCTCAGTTTAGAGTTTCATCCAAATAGTGGAATTTGTTTCATGGTATATTTTGTAAAAAATACTTGTAAAACAGCTCGTGGAGCTGGTATTCAACGGGTAGTTCCTCCCTGAGCTGCGCTTCATGCCAAGCCATTTCGTGATGTCAGTACTAGAATGGCACAGGGAGCGTTATAGACTAATGGGACTTTTTAAAGTTGTTTTATATTTTTAGTGCTGAATTTGAGAAAGGCCACCTCTAACTAACGAGGACTTTGTTAGTTGAGCAGTGGCCTTCCTTTCTCAAATTCAGCACTAAAACGTATAAAACTTTTACAAATTTCCCCATTGTAGTCTATGGAACGCACTCTGTGCTGTTCTGGTACCGACGTCATCAACATGCAAGTTTGGAGGGCTCCAGGAGAGAAAAGCAGTCATTTTGGATACCAGCTCCATGGGGCTATTTTACAAGTGCTTTTACAAAACATAACATGAAACAAATTCCACTATTTGGATGTGAAACTCTAAACTGGAGGGTAAGCGATCTTATGTGTTTGGGGGTGGGGACTTTAATGGTTGAAACCTGCTCTTTTAAAGTTTTTTTTCTATTCTTTGGTAACCAGGTAAGGTTACCAAAGAATAAATCTAATGTAGCCAACCTCCAATTTGAGCGTAATCAAATTTTGGCTCTGTTTAACTGGCAGCCCTATGTCTCTACTTCCTAGTCTGACAGTCAGCCGCCAGTGCTAACATTTTGTTTGAGAGCATTGCAGATACCATCCTTTTCCTTCCTAGGTGGGTAGTGGCAAATAGATGGGGAGGTGGGCTACACTGGATTTTAAAAATGGGATCAGGCAAGGCTTTTGGGGTGCAGGATCATGTTATGGAGAGGAGAAATATCTTGCTGCTGTTAGATCTAGGGTGGGGGAGGTTGCAGAAGCATTACTACCATTTTGGGAATGGGAGGAAAGAGCATTGTGATTATGTCTGGGAAGAGAAGAGAGGATAAATTATTGCTGCCATTATGAAAATTGGGGAGGAGACAGCATTACTACCATTAGGTAGGTGGGAGGTGGGGAGGAGAAAGATTTTCTTTACTAGGTTTGGAGAGGGAAGAAGAGATCAGAGCATTGCAGCCTTTTGGTCTGAGTGGAGGTGGCAGCCCTGCTGCTATTTTTCCTCCAGGGAAGGGGAACTTGCCTGACTTAGAAACATAGACAATGAGACTACAGAGGCAGAAGGAAAAAAGGAAAATACAAGAAGTTAGCTGAGCCACTCTACTAGGCCAATAGTAGTGCATTGAGTTCCATGAGGGCAACCCATGATTAGGTGCAATCCTGAGATAACCTGCCAAAGGACAGCCCATGGTCTGAGGGCTTTGCAGATGCCAGGCTTTCAGGCTAGGGAGATGCACATGAAAGGAAATAAAAAATGAATCCAATGTAAGAAAGATGACAATCAAGCTAAAGATTATTAAATCAAACGTGACAACAAGGAAAGAGTGAAACAGATAAAAGACAGAAATAATCATGCTGATACTGCTGTTTAATATTTTATATTTTTATTTATGGCGTTTTCAGGTGGCAGTATGAGGAGTCTCTATATGCACCAATAGCCTGCCACCCCAAATACGACTGTGTATGGGGCCCTGATAGATGTTCACAGAGGACAGGATTCTTGGGTGTTCCATGGCTAGGCTACTTCAAGCTGTCCTTGGAGATCAACTATACAGTTATTTGCTTGTTGCCAGTACATTGAGGGGTGACTGCCAGTAGCCATTAATGTTGCATGACATAGCACTAAGCCCTAAATAGATTTAGATAAATATGGAGAGCCCGAACAGCTTCTGAAAAGCAAACGACTAAAACTGAAGGCTTAAGGGAAAATTATGTAACTTGCATTGATGTGGTGGAAGTCAGAATCCTCCTCACTGGCCATCCTTGCTGGGGTCCCCAAAACTGTAAAGCTGGCTCTGTATTATTTATATATAACTGTGCCGCAGAACTTTAAGCCTTGCCACAGAACTTGACCTAACAGTGCTGCAGAAGTTCAGAGTCCCTCTGCAGAATTTACATCAGTTTGCCACAGAGAACAGGCAGCCTTGCCTACAGTAACGTGTGGTGATAAGGAGGGAACCTGAATCTTCCAGCAGAAAGGAAGATCTGGCATCAAGGGGTGAACAGAGGCATATACCACCCGGTGGGTGAGAGGAGCCAACTTTAGACCTTCCGCAAGAATCTTAAAGGGAAAGGACATGCCAACAAGTGCGGATAGAACTTATCCACAATCCTAGAAAATTATTTACCATAGTAATCTTGTTTCTTCCCAGTGATACTCAGGTATTCTGAACTTCTGCAGTGTCCCTTTAAGATTGAACTACCTGAGAGAATTTGGAATGGTATGCAAATGATGGAATCTTTGCATGTGCTACTTTCAAATGCTGCCTTCAACCAACTGCCTAGATTCTAAACCCTCAGATTTCCTTGCAGCCTGGAAAGACAGGCCTAAAAAATAAACATCTATATATAAAAACATTAGTAATCAGAAATATAATAATAATGGAATAACACCCAAATGCCCCTAAGAGGGGAAACCCCCAAAACTGGAGGTCATAAATGTAACAATACCCTGAATGTCAGAAGTCTCCTGAAGGGGAAAACAACAAATGAACCCAAATAAACCATAGTGCCTGATTGTGGCACCTGTAAAGTAGGTCACAAAACACTCCCAGGAGTGCAGAGGCTACTGGTTCTTGAAAGGGAGGCAGGGTGGGAAGTTCTGAATACCCGAGTATCACTGGGAAGAAACTAGATTACTACGGTAAGTAATTTTTTCTTCTAACCCCAGTAATACCTAGGTATTCATAACTTCTGCAGACTAAGAAGCAGTACCTTTGGAGGTGGGCACAGAACCTACTTTGAAATGGATTGCAGGACTGCTGTGCCAAACCTGGCATCACTCCTGGACAGGATGTCCAAACTGTAATGTTTTGTAAAGGTATGTGCTGTTGTCCAGGTAGTTGCTTTACAGATGTCCACTAACAGGACATCCTGGCAGCAGCTATGGTAGCAGCTGTGTCCCTTGTGGAAAGAGCCCTCAATCCTGTTGGGGCCCTCCCACCTTAGAATAACAAAACTGGATATAGTGTACTAGCCAGCAAGAAATTGACCCTTAGATGCTGGTTTACCCTTTCCACAGCCACATATGTCAGGAACAGCTGTTTTCTGTCCTGCCTATGGTTCTTAGTGGCTGTCATGTAGTAAAGTACAGTTACGTAAGAACTTACCATAACAGTAGATCTCGAGGAGCTCTTGCAGCAGGCTATCACAATAAGGACTATGCCACAGGCACTAGGACCCACGGGAAAACTTCTCAGAAGCAGTACCCAGCAGGACCGCCCCCAACGTTGGCTCCGCCCCATCAGCCCTGGTACAAAGGGGCAGACCTAGCTCCACCCCAGTTCCCCACCAAGGCCCGCGAACGAGCCCTGACAGAAGAACAAGGCAAAGCTCAAGATGATGCTCTGCACACCTCAAAAGGGGATGGAGGCCAGGAGTAACTTCATGTGCAAGAGCTCCTCTCAAGATCTACTATTACAGTAAGTTCTTATGTAACTGTACTATCTTACTCGAGGGAGCACTGCAGCAGGCTATCACAATAAGGACTGAATCCCAAGCAGTCCCTCGCCAAGGAGGTAATCGACCCAGGAGGTGGAAGAGAGGAAGCTGAACACAGAAGCTCAAGATAGGAGTCCCTGAAGGACTGCCAGGCTGAAGCTGCACAGCATCTGGAGGCAATGTGCAAGCTGTAGTGCTTAATGAAAGTATGTACTGAATTCCAGGTAGCGGCAGATATGTCCCTAATCGAGGAGCGTTCACATCAGCATGAAGGAAGCAGACACTCCCTGGTGGAGTGACCCCTAACCAGGCCCAGAAGGTGTTTGTTGTGCTTCTATAGCAGAAAGAAACACAGTGAACAATCTGTTTAGAAATGGTCTGCTTGGACACCGGTTTACCCAGCTGCTAGGTGCGAATGCCACAAACAGTTGCTTCATTGACGGTGATTAGCCGCTCACTTAAGGTAATACCTTAGTGTCCTGTGGGACATCCAAGTGTAAGGAGAGCTTCCTCTGTTAGAGGGAGAAGAGAAATAACTGGAAGGTCAACCGACTGGTTGAGGGTCATTTCTGAGACGACAAAATGGAAGAAACTTAGGATTCGCCTTCAGGGAAACCCTTTCCTGGGAAAATTAAATACAGCTCTTTACACATCAGAGCCTGAAGCTCGGAAACTCTTTGAGCTGACATAATGGCAACTAAAAAGCAAACCTTCCAGGAAAGATATCACAGCTCACAGTCTGCTGCAGGTTCAAACGGGGAAGAGTAAGCTTCTCCAACACAAATAGAAGGTCCCAGGGTGGGATAGGATCCTGAATGGGAGGTCTCATGTGAAAAATCCCTGTAAAAAGGTGCGGGCCACATCCAACTGGGTTAAGGCCCTGTCTCCCAAAAGGGCATGATGAGCCAAGATGGCCCACATGTGCACCTTTATGTGTCAGTGGCTCAGTAGGTAGCACACTCACCTCTGAGGCCGGGAGATCAGAGGGCTGTGGGTTCAGTTCCCACATCTGGCACTTGGGTTAATATCCCAGTACTGACACTGTAGTGCAGCATGAGAGGGTGCTGCACTTCTGAGGTGCCGTCTTCGGATGAGACGTTAAACCAAAGTCCCATCTGCCTGGATTGGTGGTAGTTCAGGTGGATGTTAAAGATCCCATGGCACTTATCGAAAAGTAGAGAATTTCCCGTGTCGTGGCCAAATTTCCTCATTCACTATAAATACCATCAACAGCTTAATCTGGTTCAAGGTCAGTTGGCATTCATCTGTATCCCTCCCCGGTCATGCCTGAAAATAGGCAGGATTTGTCTAGTGCACTTACCCAGTCAACAAAACTAAATAAATAAAATAAATTTATGGAGGAGTAGCTCAAGCCATGCTGGTATAAGGAGAGGAGATACTGTAGAGCTGAATTCACTGGACAGGTAATGGGGTCCAGATGGTAAGACGAGGTCCACAAGCAGAACCGCTTCACTTCATAGCATAAGTGGAATGCGTGGAGGGCTTCTCACCAACACGAGAACATCCACCACCTCTGGGATACCCCATACCTGTATTTTGCTATGTCTGAAGGAGCCAAACATGAAGGTGTAAGGATCAGAGATTGGGATGGACCAGCGAGTCCTGATCCTGGGACAGCAACTGCGAGCATATTGGCAGCAGGATTGGAGGTTCCATGGATAGCCGCTGAAGAAGTGGGCACCAAATCTGCTGAGGCCACAGCGGAGCGATTAGAATCATTCAAGCCTTCTCGCCTGTAACTTCAATAGACCTCTCTGGACGAGAGGAAAGAGAGGAAGGTGTAAAGAACCTCCTTCCAACAAAGGGACAACGGTCTGGCCATAAACACCAGGCACAGGCTCTCTAAGCAAAAACTGGCAGTGTGACATTGCGTGGTGATGCAAACAGGTCCAGCTCTGGATGACCCCATGTGTCGAACAGCTGATCTGCTACTGATTGCAGTAGCTCCCACTCATGCACCTTGGACTGAGATCTGCTGAGACTGTCAGTCAAGTCATTCAAGACACCTGGAACGTGCACCGCAGAGAGAGAGGTGGACAGAGAGGCCTGGGAGGACTTGGGGCTATGAGGGTGCCTCCAGGCAGTTGGTTGCCAGCTCTCCTCTGAAAGCCACCTCTCTGGCCCTGTTGATTGCCATAGGCTTGACCATCTGGGAGCTTCCAAGGCTATTATATGCTGTCTCGCTGGTCTCCCACGGTACATTTGGCGGACAGATCAGATGGATTTGCCTGACTCTTGGAGGCGAGAGATGAGAGACTCCATCTCCTGCCCAAACAAAACGCTACTCCTGGAACGGCAAGTCCTGGATGCCGACTGCAGATCCTGGTGAAAGACAGAGACCTCAACCAGGCATGGCACCTGAGACAGACACCTGAAGCTGACACTCTGGCTGCCGTATCTGCAGAGTCGTATGAGGCATGCAAAACATGTGTACCTACATCCAAGCCCGATTTTACTTAAAGATCCTGGCGCACGTCCTTCATGAGGATGTCCAGAATTTCCATCTTCTTCTCAGAGTCTGGCAAGGCGTTTACCAGCTCTTGTTCCCACTCCCAGAGTGCATTCTGGTACTGGACCATATGGGTTAGGAAGTTCAGGGATCTAATTGAACAGGTGGAGGCAGAATACACCTTCTTGCCCACCTGGTCCAAATAACAAGACTTCGGATCGGGAGGCTGTGAGCTGAGGTGCTTGGGCTGCTTAGATTTATTATGAGCAGCCATAATCACTGAAGAGTCCACCTGAGGGTGTTTGGACAGAAATGGATCACCTCGGGCTCTGTACAGCCTGTCCGATTTCTTCAGAACTGCCGGACTGAAGCCGGATGTTTCCAGGTAGTCCGGATGAGTTCCTGAATGTGTCCACCAAAGGAGGCACCACCAAGGGTTTAGGCTCCTTCTGCCTCAGGTACTTAGCCAATCACTGGCATTTCCGGATCCAGGTCCTCCATATCCCACTCATTGAGTTCTGGATGTGCCTCATGACGTCCATGAAAGTAGGATCATCAGGAGGCAATCAGGGCTGGTTCTTCTCTCCTGGGGAATCCCGATTCTCGAGATGGAAGAGGTAGAAGAGAAGAGGAGGAAGGTCTACTGGGTGTCGAGTAGCCAGACCTATCCCTGTGACTAGCTCCCCACTAACGCGGTGACTCATCAACCGACGACGGTCCAAGACCGACGCCAGTCATGGGACCGATGGCAGAGCGGAGACCAATGTTGGTCAGAGGGCCGACGCTGGGAGCGATCCTGACTAACAGAACGGGAATGGCTCCTGGTGCAAGACCTGACCCGGTGTCAGCTACCAGATCTTGTAGAGCACTGGTGTCGGTCTATGGACCGTGAATAGGAATGAGCCTTGGGAGGAGGTGTAGGCGTGGCCTCTCAGGGTCTTCTTCGGCAAAGATGCACCTCCTGCCTGTGGTTCACCGAAGGGTCCGGAACCGTGACAGGGCCAGCTTCGGGGGTCTGCTTCTGACCTGCCCCCACCAGAAGGAAAAAGATCCTGGAGCACGCCCTTCATGAAGATGGAGGCCACTTTCCCGAAAGGAATATCTGGAACGTTGGCCCTGGAAGGAGAGCCTCCTGGAGAGCCCCGAGGAGGACTTGGGAATGGAGACACAGTCCCTTCACCAGCTCGCCTAGATCCGTTGGCCCTTCACCCGGTGTCGGTATGGGGGCCAATGACGGAGTACCGGGGGTGCTGGAGTGTCCTTTGATTCCAAAGGCGTGCTCTTTTGATGGGCAGGCACCGAGGCCTTTGAAGGCGTGGGCTGAAGCTTGCACCTCCAAGGATTCTAATGGTGACTCTTAGCAGAGTCACCTTAGGCTTTGCTGCTTCTCTCCAAGGCCCAGCTTAGCCTGATCCTTAGATTTTGACGCCACCTGAGTCCGTGAGAACCACAGGCTTTCTTCCCGAGAGGGTCATGAAAGTGGGAGTGAGACTGGGCCCTGGACCGGTGCTGGGACCAACTACGGTCTTTGTCAAGGGGCCCCTTGGTTTTATCCTTGCGCTTGCCTTCTCCCTGAGGTGTACAGATCCATTTTCTTTTCAAGAAGGTATGCCTTCAGGCGGCGGATCTGAGTCTGGCTGGTGAAACTCTGGCAGGACAAACAGGTCATGGTGCCATGCTAGGCCCCAAGCAGAAGACGCATTTCGTGGCTGTCCTTGAAGGTGATCTGGTGGCCAGAACCGCACTTGTTGACATGTGGTCCCGGATGAGGAGACCGAGGACAGCGAAGACATACGCTAGTAGAACAAAACCGTTGAAAGACTAGAGAAAATGGCATAAAAATGGTAGAAAGGGCAAAACAAATGAAGTTTTTAGCTGGGCTGGCAAGCCAAGACTGTAGAACTCTTCTATGCCTGGGACGCAGGGGAAAAGAACTGGGTGGAGCGGTCCCCCTTTGTACCAGGGCTAACACTGAGGCGGAGCTGACGTTGGGGCAGTCCCTGCTGGGTACTGCTGGCTGAGACATTTTCTGGTGGGTCCTAGTGCCTGCAGAATAGTCCTTATTGTGATAGCCTGCTTCAAGAGCTCCCACTCAAGTAAGATCTAAGAGCTCTCTTAACATCCAGACTGTGGAGCCTGGTCTATACAGAGCGCCTGGCTCACTGATTCTTCTAGCAGAAACCATTGCCACTAGGAAAACTGTTTTCCATGTGATATTTTAGATGAGCTGAAGACGTGGTTTCAAAAGAAACCCCATGAGTTTGGTTGTACCTGCACTGAGGTCCCATGCTGGCACTGGCTCCTTGTGAGGGGGTTGCAAATGGCAAAGACCCTTAAAGATAGGGTCTGAGGCAAGAGAAATTATTGTCTGGCTGAAATGTAAGCAGATGCTGCAGCCAAATGTACATTCAGGGTAGTAGGCTGAAGGCCCAAAGAATGCAAATAAGTAAGATAATCCAGCATGGCTGGTACCCCTGCCTGTGTTGGCACAATATTCTGGTGGAACACCAAATAGAAAACCTTTTCCATTTTGCAGCATAAGTTTTTTAGTGGAGGGCCTCCTGTAACCCCTCAAAATGTCCAGGACACCTTCAGAAAGGTTTAGACCCACATATTCTAGGTCCTCCAGAGCCAGGTCTTGAGCCTGAGGGATCTGAGGTTTGGGTACAGGACCCTTCCGACTGGAGGTTAACAGGTTGTGCCTCCTGGGAAGGTGTATCGGCTCGGCCACAGACATGGTGAGGCAGTAGAGGTACCATGGCTGCCTGGGCCAATCTGGAGCTATTAAGATTATGGATGCTGACTGGGACCCGAGCTTCAGCAAAACCTTGTACACCAAGGGAAGGGAGGAAAAGCATACAGATGTTTCCCGACCAATCCAGAATTGGAGCATTCAGGGGACTGTTCTCTGCTCTGGTGGTCTGCAACAGTATTTTGTCAGGTGGTGGTTCTGGTGGGATGCAAACAAGTCTACATCTGGAGTGCCCCACCTCCTGAAAATCACTTCCACCACTTGCATGTTCAGAGTCCATTCATGATGGGCCTGGTTGATCCAACTCAAGGTGTCTGCCAAGGTATTGTCCTTGCCAGGCAGATGAATGGCCTGTAGGGAAACTCCCAATGAGTATGCCAGACTCCATATTTTCATGGTTTCTGGTAGAGAGGGTTTGACCTTGTCACTCCCTGCTTGTTTATGTAGCATGAGTGGTGGTATTGTCTGTTCTGATCTGTACCACCTTTCCCTGTAGCAGTGGAGTGAAGGCCTTTAGTGTCAACAATATTGCCTGAGCTCCAGCAGGTTTATGTGCAGGAGTGACTCTGCACATGACCATGTACCTTGGGTGGTGTGATCTTCCAGTGGGCACCCAACCCCAATAGTGATGCATATGTTGTGAGAACTACTGACGGGGCTCTTGTTGAAAAGAAACCCCTTCTCTCAGATTGGTTTCCTTCCATCATTCGAGGGCCTGTAACAGAGTTCCTGTTACTGGAATCAATTTTGAAAGAGGGTCTCTTCTTTGGCACCAGTGAGCCCTGAGGTGAAACTGGATGTCCATCATTTGGAATCTGGATCCCAACCCTGTGCAGTGGCAGCTGCCATGTGGCCCAGCAGCTAAAGAAACTGTCTTGCAGTTTTTGGTTTGTTCAGGATGAATGAACCTGCTATCTGTTGGATGCTCCTTACCTGTCCATAGGCAGGTATGCCTTGCCCTGCAGGGTATTCAACTCAGCTGCTAGTTACTGCAATACCCAAGCAGGCTGAAGGACCAATTTTTCAGGTTTATCAGGAATCCTAGAGACTCCAAGAGCTCTTGGGCAAGTTGCAGCTGCTCTCCGATGTGCTGGGGTGATTTTCCACCACCAGCCAGCCATCTAGGTAAGGGAAAACTGTGATGCCTTGCTTGAAGGTGTGCCTCTACCACTGTCAGACACTGCAACACCCTTGGTGCTGAAGTGAGACCGAATGGCAGAGGAGAACTGATAGTGACCTGAAGGGAGTCTGAAGCTTAGTTATTTTCTGTGAGACTCCCTTATGGGAATATGGAAATAGGTATCTTTTAGGTCCAATGAAGCCAACCAGTCTCCCTTTTGGAGGGCTGGCAAAATCAGTGCCAGTGTTACCACTTTGAATTTTGGTTTTGTTAGGTATCTGTTTAAGATCCTGAGGTCTAAGATGGGCCACCACTCCTCATTTTTCTTTGTGATAAGGAAGAATCTTGAGTTAAATCCCTTTCCCTTTAAGTGGATTGGTACTGGTTCCACTGCTTGTGACAGAAGCAGTTTTAAACCTCTGTTTCCAGCAGTTTCTCTCTGCATTTGAAGATGGTTTGAAAACTCGGGTTCTTAAAGGTGGGAGGGATTTGAAGGTTAGAGACAATCCCTGACTCACTACTTCCAGAATCCACTTGTCTGTGATGATGTTTTTCCAAGTATGAAAATGTGAGTCAGTCTGCCTTCTACAGGCAGTAGGGGGATGACCTGTACAGACACATCAGGGTGCCTGCTTTGCTTGAGGCTGAGCTTGGGATTGGGATCCATGCCTGGAACCTCTTCTACTCCTGCCTCAGAAGTATCCCTGCTGTGGATACTGCTGATACTGAGGCATAGCCATGGCCTGGAAAAAGGGCCTGCTTTGAAAGGATCTGACCCTGCCTCCCTCCCATAGGGTCTGGTGGATGGGAAGCTTTGCCTTTTGCAGAATTGCTTCTATAGGTGGTCTTGTATTCATCCATCTTTTTCATATGGGCCTCTGTCTTTTCTCCAAAGGGAGTTTTCCTCCAATGGGAAATCCAATGCCTTGGTTTGTGTATCCTGGGTAAGATTTGTGGGTCTTAGCCAAGCAAACCTTCTCTGAACCACAGTGTTTGCCATCCATCTGGCACATGCGTCATTCAAATCAGCAACCATTTGAAATTTATATTTAGCTGCTTCAAACAAACCTGGCTGTTTCAGCTAAGTAAGCTGAAAGGAGACTGTAACTTGTCTGACATAGCAAGGCCTGATTGCCAAAGAGATTTTTGGTATTGTGCAGCATAGGCCTGGAAGTTTGCCTGCCTGATGGACAAGGAGGCCAAAATGTAACCTTTCTTGGCCATGCTATCAATCTTCTTAGAGTCACTGTCTGGAGGGTGGTAGGCTAATGGAACCCTTGCCTTGTCACAGGCTACCACTTATACCACCCTTGGTGGTTAGGTGAGAAAACAAGAATTCAGCACCCTGCCTCTCCAACTAATACTTTTATCCAACCTCTTATCCAGGGGGAGCAGCATTAGGTGTTTGCAAAATCTTTATGGCATCCTTCTTAAAGAACTTGTTGACAGAAAGGAGAAGCTTTTAGTGGGTGCCAGCCCATCTTTTCCATATATTCTGCTTCTTCTTCATCCTTAATCAACTCACTTGTGGAAGATCTAATGCCTACACCATCCTTCTTACAAAAGTAAAGCGTGAGGAAAATTCTCTGATGCCCTAGGAGGAAAACCAAAGTCTTGTTCAGGAAACCTCTGGTTCAATGGGGTCCTCATCATCCTCCACATCAATATGAAAAAATTACTCACCTTAGTAATTGTGTTTCTTCTAATGGAGTCTTGCTGTATTCTGACAATTTGCAGTTAGCTCCAGCTCTTGAACTGCCCGGAGTGAAGGGTTAAATTCTATGCCAGGCATAGAGCGTTGAGCTCGAGCTCAGTTGAAAACTCTGTCTGTGTCCTTTTGAAACCAAACCGTCAGATTCTTACGAGCTAAAACTTACTGACTAAAAAATGTGGAAACTGTAAAATTCCTAGTAGCCAATCATAACAAAGACTTTGGATTCCCAAAAGACTCAAGTCAGGAAACCCAAAGAACCAAAACCAGGTAATAAGAACTAAAACTCTTAATTAAACAAATACAAAGCACCTAACACAACAGGAGTGGGGTAAAGACACCCCTGGGTGCAACACTGCACCTGCCCACCCACTTCCCAAAAACAGGTTCTGAGAGGGAGGCAGGGAGGAGATCATAATACAGCAAGACTCCATTAGAAGAAACACAATTACTAAGGTGAGTAATTTTTTCTTCAAACAACATAAAGTCTTGCTGTATTCTGACAATTACAGACTACCAAACAGTACCTCCAAGGAGGACGGACCAGAACCTACTTTGGGAATAGGCTCTGAAGTACTGCTGTGCCAAACCTAGCATCACTCCTAGCCTGGATATCCAGAGAGTAATGCTTGATGAAGGTATGAATTGATTTCCAGGTGGCTGCTTGACAGATTTCTAGCAAGGAATATCCCTAGCTGCAGCCAGAGATGCAGCTGTACCTCTAGTGGAATGAGCCCTCAGGCCTGAGGGTGCAGTTTTCCAGTTTTCATAGCAAAATTGAATACAGGACACAATCCACATGGCAATGGTTCTCTTGGTGGCAGGTTTTCCCTTACCTACTTCCTCATAAGTGAGGAACAACTGGAGGAGTCAAACTTGTGACCCTTTGTACATTCTATGTAGTAACTAAGGGCCCTTTTAACATCTAAACTGTGTAGCCTCCATTCCCTTGAGGAGGTGTGATCAGTGAAGAACACAGGAAGAGACATAGATTGTTTTAGTGGAAATCAGAAACCACTTTAGATAGGAACCTTCTATTGGTTCTAAGGACCACCTTATCTCTGTGGAAAGAGATGAAGTCAGGCTCCACTGACAGGGCTTGCAATTCACTGATACGCTGGCAGAGTAACAGCAACCAAAAACACAGTTTTCCAAGTCAAGTACTTGAGCTCTGCTGAGGACATAGGCTCAAGAGGTTGCATCAGCTGAGCAATACAAATATTCAAATTCCAGGCAGGAGCAGGATCCCTAAAAGGGGATTGGTATGAAGCCATCCTTTGAAAAATTTACAGAATACAGGGTGAGATGACAGCGAGGAAGATTTTCCCACTGACAGGAAAGCAGAAATAGCTGACAAATGAACTTTGAGAGTAACTGGTTTGAGGCCTAGGCCATTAAGGTAAACCATGTAATCCAGAACTGTAGAAAAGTCAGCAGTGTCTGGGAAGCGTGTTTTGGAACACCAAATACTGAACCTTTTATTTATTTATTTGCTTTTGTTAACCAGGTAAGCACACTAGACAGCCAAGTGCCTATTTTCAGGTGCGCACCGGAGATTACAAGGTACATTACAAGGTACATAAATGAATATCAGGCAAATACAAGTGGATGATTACATTACACAGAATTAGCACAACAGGGACTTTACAAGCATCAGATTTCATCAGGCAAATAGTAGTGAAGAGTTAATATAAAGTGACCAGAACACAGGGACATTGTAAGACAATACCAAAAACAGGTATTACAATACAGTATTAAACATTGCAGTCAGTAGGAAGAAGTGCAGTGTGAATTCATCACTCTAGGCAGCAAGTTGTAAGGCTAGCAGTTAGAATAAGGAGGAGTCACAGTTGGGATAGAGTGGGCCGGTGCGAGAGAAAGGGTGCACAGTTATAGTGCTCACCCTGTTTTGCGTGGGCCTAAATGGTCCATTTTTACATATGCTGTGAGAACAGGAGTATGAGCACAGTTGTGCTCTGCCCAAGTCAGAATGTTTAGGTAGCATCTCAGTTAGTTGGGGCATCTCAGGCTGAGAGGGTTTGTCTAGTGCAGAGACAGGTGGCAGCCGTTTTAAGAAAACCCCAGAGGGAGGCTGAAGCCTTGAGGATCTCCAGAACCCTTGGGACAGAAGTAAATCTGCATACTCTAACTCTTCAAGAGCCATGCCTTGAGATTGGGTGACTGGAGATTGGGGTAACAAATCTTCTCCTGAGAGGAGGTTAGCAGATTGTAATTCCTGGGAAGAGACAGGGAAGATGGACTGCTAAGGACAGCAACGGGGTACCAAGGCTGCCTGGCCCAGTCTGGAGCAATCAGAATCACTTTGCATGGTTGTGACCTTACCTTGACTAGAACTTTGAACAACAGAGTAAAGGAGGGAAGGCATAAAGAAACTTCCCTTCCCATTCAAAATCAGAGCATCCAGAGGGACTGAACCCAAGAATGGGGTCTGCAACAAAACAGAGGAAGTTGGTGATTGTCTGGGGCTGCAAAGAGATCTATCTCCGGAGTGCCCCATTTTGAGAAGATCACCTTCAACACCTAAAGGATCCAGAGACCATTCGTGATGGCCCTGGGAAATCCTGTTCAATGCATCCGCTATCACATTGTCCTTTCCTGGGAGGTGGACTGCTACTAGAGAGGTCTGCAGAGAATAAGCCAGGGACCATACTTTCATGGCCTCCGTGCACAAGGCCGTGAACCAAGTGCCTCCTGCTTGTTGATATACCACATGGTGGTAGTGTTTTCCGTCCTGACCTGAACCACCTTACATATAAATTGTCATCAGATAAGGACCGCTAGGACCCATCCAGTCTGCCCCAGGCCCTATACATTGTATGTAGCCACTGACCCTATGTGATCAATGCGCCTCTGTATGTAATCTGATGACTCTGTATTGAACATAAACTGATGTCGTCTATATGATTGTAATTAACTCGGTTGCCCCTGAAAGAGAGACATTATGTCTCAGTGGGCTTACCCAGTTAACACATTTCAATAAATAAATATAAATACATGTTTCAGTTGAGATGAAACCCTTCTTAACTTCCTTATGACCTTTAGTATCATTTGCCATCAATGGAAAAACATACAGTAAGGAGTCTGGCCAGATAATCTAAGCCTAGCAACTGTGACTCCTGATATCTACTGAAGCACCTTGTGATCTCTGCATTGACCTCAGTTGCCATGAGGTCCATGGAGTCCTCACTTGATGACAAGTTAAGTGGAACACTTCGATTTACTTCTCCTTACGTGTTCTTCATTGACTGGAGAAAGCTTGTAGGCAAGAAGTACTGCCCTGAGCTCCAGAAGGTTGATGTGAAGAAGAGATTCCTGAGGGACCACAGTCCCTGGGCCGTGAGAGACCCCAGATGGGCTCCCACCCCAAAGGAAGCATCTGTGGTACGAACCACAGAGTGAGTCTGAGAGACAAATGGAACACCTTGCCTCAGATTGTCCAGGTCCTGCCACCATTGAAAGGCCTGAATTAAGGTCTGAGCAACAGGAACTAGCTTGGTAAGAGGAGCTTTCCTTTGGGACCAAAAGGTTCTCAGATGGAACAGAATGTCCTCATCTGAAACCTGGCCCTTGGATCACTGCTGTGAAGCTGCCATGTGGCCCAGAAGCTGCAGAAATGCCTTGCTGGTCGAGAAACCAGAGGGAGAAAGGAAGAGGCCAGCTGAGAGATGGCTTTTGCCCTTTCCAAAGGAAGGAAGGAAGGCTCTTGCCTTGAGGGTGTCCAGCTCTGCTCCTATAAAAGTGAGGAGCAGTACTGGTTCGAGAACTGACTTGGAAAGATTGAGAAGGAACCCCAGGAAGTGAGAACTTTCTGGGTAACCTGCATATCTGACTTGACTTGGTCTGAAGACTGGCCCACCAGAAGCCAATCATCCAGATATGGAAAATAGAGATCCGTTTCCTTCCTAGAAAGGCCACCACTACTGCTAGGTACTTTGTAAACACCCTTGGAGCTGAGGTTAGACCAAATTGCATTGATATGAACTGATAATGGCCTGAGGGCAATTCGAACATGAGGTACTTTCTGTGGGAGCACCTGATGGGGATGTGAAAATAGGCATCCTTGAGGTCCAGGGAGGCTAGCCAGTCTCCTGGCCTCAGAGAGGAAGAATTGTTCCCAGAGTCACCATCTTGAACTTTGGCTTTACTAGGTGCTTGTTTAGGTATCTTAGATCTAGGATGGGTCGCCACTCCCCTGTCTTTTTGGGTAAGGAAGTACCTGGAGTACAGACCTTTGCCCTGTGCGGAGTAGGAACTCTCTCTATGGCCTTTAAAGCCAGTAGAGACAAAACCTCTGCCTCTAGAGCAAGGGTTTCTGAGTATTTGCAGGTGGAAGGATCTGGGTCTCAGTTTCGGAAAACTTTGAAACTGAGAACAAGCCCCAGGTTTACAACCTCCAGGACCCACTTGTCTGAGGTAACAGACATCCAGTCCTGGACAAAGTAAGCCAGCCTGCCTCCTACTGGAATGGGGAGTCAACCCGGGCTGACACATCAGTGTGTCTGCTTGGCAGGAGCTTTAGGCTGAGGGTGGATGCAGCCCTGCTCATCCCCTTCTGCCTCTCCCTCTGAAGAACCCCTCAGAGAAAAGGAAGAGGAGGCCTGCGCCTGGTAGAAGGCCTGTGAAAAGGCCTGCCCCTGCCCTAGCTTGCTGCCTCTGAGGAGTTGCCCACCTCTCCTTGGCCTGGGCACTCCTATAAGTGGTCCTGTACTCATTAATTTTCTTCATGTAATTCTCTGTCTGCTCCCAAACAGAGAATTACCCACTACAGGAAATCCATGGCCTTAGCCTGGGTGTCCTGTGAAAGGCTAGTACATCTGAGCCAGGCCATTCTCCAAGAGCAAAAGATGTAGCCATGACTCTTGATGACACGTCATTGGAGTCCACAGCAGCATGGAATTGCACCTTGATGCCTCAATCCCATCTGCAGCCACCTCCTCCAGCCCCTTGGCTAGCCGGGGAGGCCTGTTTAGCCAGTGCCAGTACAGTGTCCCACCTGGACTTCTGGTACCCGGCTGTATAGGCCATATAATTAGCCTGCCTGAGTCCCAAAGATGATGCCAAGTACTGTTTGTTTGCCATGGCATCTATATTCCTGGAATCTTTGTCTGGGTGGTGTGAAGCCAAGGGGATGTTTGCCTTGTCACAGGCAGCAGCCTGCACTACCCCAACATGGCTGCATTGTTGGTAAAGAAATTCCATATCCAAGCCTGACAAGGTGTACTTCTTGTCCATTTTCTTGTCAACAGGAGGTACAGAGTTGGGAGACCTAAGAATTTTTGTGTCTGTTTCTCAAATGACCTATGAAGGAGAATATACAGTCTCTAAGACTCTGGGATGTCCATCATCTCTATGAAGTCAGGCTCCTCTTGATCCTCTACAGCCTCCTCAATAGGAAGCTGGAGGGTTTGAGTCACTTTCTGTAGAACAGAAAGTGGGAGGGACTCAGAACGCCTAGGAGGAAACACCAGAAGGTCTGTCTGGGGAGACGTCCAGTTCCACAGGCACATCCAGACTTTCACTGTCGTAATCATCCTCTTCAAAATCCCCTCCTCATCAAACTCCGGTTCGTAAAAATCTTCAGGGAATAATCCTGAACTGGGGAACCGACCGAACCGAACCTCTGCCAGAAGGCGCCGGATCAGTCGGAACCAGATGAAGCGATTCCACAATCCGACTCGCTTTGGCTATTTCTTGGCAGTCGGAACATGCAACTCTGGATCCGAACTGGCGGTTATCCTTTTGTTTCCTTTTTGTAGGAACCGATCTCTCAGATCGGCTCTCCCTCTTCTTGAAGAAGTATCGCTGGTCAGAGGGCATTCCTTCTGGTTCGGTAGGAACCAACCGGCTGGCCTTCGGTCAGTGGATTTTTGGCCTCCTTATCCTAAGTCTACCTAACCTTTTCTCCAGGGTAGACTTGGGAAATTCTTACAAATTTGGCAGTCTGAATCGAGGTGGTCAAACCCCAGACAGTAATACAGGTGGTGTGGGATTGGCCTTAGCAAAGACCTCCCCACACGCTGCAGTGCTGAAATCCAGTGGGCCTGGTTTTTCTTGGGTTTCTCAGACATGGCCAGCCTAACCCACTTACCCTTTATATGGCAACTGCCAGGCAAGACTCCCTATCTGTTTCACACCGTGTCACAGGTGATGGAAAAAACTGCTAAAATGAAATTTTTTTAAAACCGATACGGACCGGTAACCACACACTAACTTTTTCTTTTCAAAATCTTACTACAAAGATCAGTTCAGCCGAACCGATCAGAAAAAATATCACAATTTCCACACAGCAGCTACTAATCTAAGTACTTACGGTGCCACAGACAGAGTCTCGAACCGAAAACGGAACAAAAATCGGACTAAAACCGAAACTTTAACGCGACAGAACCGAGCAGAAGGAGAAATCTCTGGAGCGACTGTTCAGTGAGGTGGAGTTAAGATCTGATGGTTTGGTGTCAAAAGGACACAGACAGTTTTCAGCTGAGCTCGAGCTCAACGTTCTATGCCTGGCATAGAATTTAACCCTTCACTCTCCAGGGCAGTTCAAGAGCTGGAGCTAACTGCAAATTGTCAGAATACGGCAAGACTTCATGTTGTTTGAATAACATACTCTTCTTGTTCAAAAAAGGAAGATTGAGAAGAAGAGACAGTCTGTTTGGCAGGAGTCTGCGGCAGAGGAGCAGTCAGCCCTGTGAAGCCTGGATAACTCGAAGGCCTGTGCAATCTCATCAGCAGTTGGCATTTTTATTGTAGGCACTGAAGTCCCCAAATGCTGCTCAGCTGGAGGTTCTGTGTGTTTTGTTTTCTTGGATTTTATTTTAGAGGGAACCGAAAGTCAGTCGGTTCAGCAAGCCACTTTGAACTGCTTAAAATTGCCCCCAGGGTGGCAGTTATAGCTGTTGTTAGTAAAGTGGTTTCACCCACAGAAACAGATGGTGTCGGTTGGTCAGAGTTCGAGGGACCCTTAGGAACAGAGAGCTTTCTCTTAAGTCTTTCAAGACATTTTTCAACAGTTTTTCAGGAAAAATTTTGCAAACATTAGTCTGTTTTAAAGTTCAAGCAGACAACACATAAATTATGCTTGTCCGTCCTGGCAAAAATCTCACCACAATCAGTACAAGGTTTGAAACCGGGTTCACCGGTTCTTCTTTTAGAGTTTTCTGACATTCTGTGCGTAAAATAGCCAAACAAATAGCGTTAAATAAGAAAGATTTTTAAACTTATTTACGCTTGTGGTCAGTTCTTGAACCGATGAGAAACCGATCAGAACCAGGGACCGACCGAAAAAATGAACCGAACTAGCGGTTCAAGAACAGAGATTAGTGGTTCACAAAATAAATATTTTAAAACAAATTTAGGTTAAACTAATGGAGTTCCTTAGTCAGGAACTCTGATAAATACAAAATAAACCCACTTCCCACGGTTATACCTAACCAGGAGAAACCGAGAAAGATATAATTTTAAATACAAAACAATGGTTTAGCCAATATTAACAACTAGCAAAAGGCAGCAATGAAAAGGAGAAAATACTTATGTATTTTTATAAGTTTTATTGCATCAGGAAAGGTAGATGAGAGGATCTCTGGGCTTCTGGTCTTGACAGGCAGAGAGTAAAATCTGAGGATTTAGAACCTAGGCAGTTAGTTCAAGGCAGCATTTGAAAATAGCAGGCAAATCATTTGCATACCATTCCAAATTTCTCTGGGCAGTTCAGTCTTAAAGGTACACTGCAAAAGTTATGAATACCTGAGTATTACTGGAGTTAGAAAAGAGAAGAAGAAAAAGAAATAAGGGAGGAGCCAAGGGGGACCCCAGCACAGTGCCCTAGCTTCCCTGAACAGGGGAGCCGAAGAGATCCATGTTTAAATTGTTTGGCAGAGAAACCTTGCCCCACCACAACAGTGGTGCGAGGAGCTGAACACCTACAGCTCCAGATAGGAGAACAGCTCTGCTGGATCAATTTAAGGCATGGCTATGGCCCCATCCTCTGATATTAAGGAGACGACATCCTTGGATAGGGGCCCCCAGGTTGCCACCTCTCCCAAGACTCAAAGAAGAGGGGCACCCCATTTCAACACACCATCTCCACCTCAGGGGAGGAGAGAGAAAGGCAAAGAAGGATAGATAGTAAAGGGAGGGGATTCTGGCACCCCTCCCCACCACGGCCCCCCAGGTTGGCCCAAACCCAGTGGATCTGGGCTGAGCTGGGAGGGGAAGAGACCCTGCCATGAGGCAGCAGCAATGGGGAGGGAGAGGGGTACAGGAGGAGACCCTGCCCAAGAGCAAGGTGCAGACCTCACTCATCCTCCTCCTAGCAGGAGCCCCTCGGGCTCGTGAGGGGGCAAACTGAGAAGGAAGGCTCCACCCAATGTAGGGAGGAGGACAGCGGAGAGGACAACTGCCCAGGGACTGAGGCCTTGAGGGATAGGAGGTGGGATTCAGTGATGAATGGTGAAGATACACAGGAAGATCAAGAATTACGGTGGGTACATAATTTTCATGTCTTCCTTTGTCAGTCTTCACAATTCATCACTAGTGGGTGAGTACCAAGCCCCCTCATGGGGGAAAGACTACAGAAGGAGAGGACCCTCACAGACCATTCTGGCCTGTGACTGGTCAGGGTGAGGAGGGTCTCCCAATGGCTGGAGAAGGAAGGCACCCTGAAGTGCCCTCCTTGCCCTGCTGGAAAACAGGTGGGTTCCCGAAGGTGGAGGCAAGCACCCTACACCGGGCCAAGGGTGACAACCGTGATAGACGTAGTCACACTGTCCGCCTGATGCAGATCACTGTCCCTGCAAGTCTGGAGGCTACTCACTGGTGTCATAAGATGCCCTTGCCTAGTGCCTTGCAAGTTCCAGACCCTGAGCAGAGAAGGCAGTGGCTTATCTGGTTGCCTCTGAATCAGGCAGCTGCCCAGCACCTGGTCGAGCAGGGACCACAGATGCCTGTTATAGGCAGCGTGGTGTACCTGATGAGAGGAAATGCACAACATAACGCATGCATAAGGATAAAACTCTCCATCCCAGTGGTTGAACTCCGCAGAGTCCGCATCTGGTGGTCGGTCGTGCATGCCTGTGCCTAGAAGGAGTATCCAGGGCTCAAGATTCCTGGGGTGTACAATACATGCACTGGCAGTCCCTGGGGAAGGATCAGGAGGAAGGACACTGCCAGGTATGGAATAACTCTTCCCGAAAGGCACCGCCAAGGGGGACCACGAGGTGATCCACACTGAATTCAATAAGGAATGCTTGAGTCGCCCACTCAGGATTGCATCTTGCCAGATGGGAGAGGTGAAGCTCGTCCACCAGCCTCGTGAGGAAGCACTGATACCCTGTCTGGTTAGTGTCAGATGGACTGAATATTCCCTTTCCTCAGGGGAGGAAGATGAGGAGGCAGATGAGCCGAGGATTCAGAGCCTGACTGCTGTGGGGAGAAAGGCAGAAGCCTCTCTCATCCATGGCATGTACATGACAGGGAAAGGCAATAGCAGTGGCCCTGAACTGTTCCCAAATTAAAGTTCTTGTAGGACCAACGTGACCAGGGAGCTGAGGGGAGGATGCAAAGGCAAGGGGTAAAGGCATCTCTGCACATGGCCTCTGCCAGGGCTAGGAGACCTAACAGGTGACCTCACACCTCTTGGAGATCCAAGGGTCTGCGCAGCCAATGGCCACCCAACTATCCTGAAGTGGTCAGGGCTGAGCCCTGAAGGGACACTCCCGTAAGCAGACCAGGGCTGCATAGGTCCAAAAGGTTGGCCCCAGCCCGCTCAATAAGGTCTCCCCAAAGGCGACGAGGGAAAGAAACTGGGCTCAAGACTTGGTTCCTCCCCGAGCCCAAGGGTCTCAGGGAACTGTCATCCCACATCCTGTTCTTTCAACACCATCGACTCTGAGGCTGACCTCTCTTCACTCCTAGAGATGGAGGCACTTCCAACCCCTCAGGCACTCAAGGGGACCGAGGGGAGGAGACCCCCGCCCCTGTCTCCCAAATCCTGGGTGGCACCAAGAAGAAGAAGAAGAAGAATCAGCATTTATATAAGCTTTTCTCATACACAGTATCCCAAAGCTGCTTACAAGCAATACTAGACTGGTAGTGAGAGACTGAAAGTGTGGTGAAGGGCCATATCGCATTACCCACACACAGCCTGGATAATTGCTTGAACCAGTTTATGGGAAGGGGAATGTTGGCCAGGGAATGTTCCCTGCTCTTACTGAAGAGTACTCTGGGTTCTTTACTTCCACCTGGACACCCACCAGGACAACACCAAGATGAGCAGAAGAGACCTCGGTTTAACGTCCTCATCCGAAGGACGGCACACCCCAGCAGTACAGCACCCCCAATACTGCACTCAGATGCCAGCAATTTTTAGGTGCAAGTCTATCCCGGTGTGGGACGGGAACCCATGACCTTCTGGTCCAGAGGCGGATGTGCTACCAACTGAGCCAACACCAGTGTCAGCCTCCACCCAGACTCCAAGGCCAGGACCTCAACCCTACAGTTGCCGTGGGCCCACCAGGATGCAGTGCCAGGCCGGAACCAATCGAGAACCAGGACTGCTGGGGGCCTTGAAGAGTGTGGAGGCACCAAGCTCGGAGAGCCGCCAGACTCAAGAGTCAGGCTGCCAGCTGGGGTCTGCCACAGGATCATCCGGCTCCAGAGAGCTGGAGATGAAGTAGGCTTCCACCCTGGCAACCCCGGACCCTCCACCCACAGCACCATGGGCAGGCCCGGTGCTGCCTTGATCACTGACGCCGGGATCCGAGACACGCTGGCAGGCAGCTGAGGAGCCACCATGCCGGGCCCAGCAGGGGTGGGCCGTGGCACCAGTGGAGCCTTCTCCTCCGAGAAGACAACTGCCAATGTGGTGCTCTCGGACTGACCCTCCGGCATCTGGAAGGAGCCTCTGCTGTGGCAAGGCTAGAAGAGTGAAGGCCCCTACTTCTGGCCCTCAGAGCAGAGCCAGGAGGGGACCCAAAAGGGTGAAAGGACCTGGCGCTTGGCATCCCTGGTGTGACGACATCCTCCAAAAGTCACCGATGAGCTGCAGACTTTAAATGCGGGTATTCCAAAACTCTTCAGTCCATAGAAAAACATGTGTTGCACTGATACATATCATGCTGTGGACCCAGGCTGGTTAGACACTAGTCATGTCGATCTGCAGCGACATCTGTCTACTGTAGGGACACCAGCACATAGCTGCCCAACCTCCCTTGAACACTTCTTCTTGTCCCTGGATGGACCTGACATGACCGACGGCAACTAAACTCTAAACACAGAAAAGACCCGTGCTGTTTACCAAATAAAAGGAAAAATCTTACCGTGAATCCAATGGCGCTGAGTGGATGGTAGAGCTGAGACAGCAGTGTCACAATGTCGAAGTTCATCAAAAAACAGAACAGACTAGGCTGCAATAATGCAGTTAGCACTAGCTGGCTAGCAAGGTGCTGCACTCTCAGCACGGGAGAAGCAGAACTGAGGTGGGGAAGAAGCCGGCACCAGTTATGGTCACCCTCGAGTGTGACGAGTGCATCCACCTTGTGGGTGGCACCTCCTCCCCTTCAGCAAATAAAAGAAAAAAAAGCTCCCTCAGGGTGCTACCCTTCCGGTCGACACCCACCAGTGATGAATGGTGAAGACTGACACAGGGAGGATTATATATATACACTGTATATATATATATATATATATATATATATATATACATATATATATATATTTTTAAGCAGGGACCAATCTGGAACCTGCTCGTAGATTTGTTTGTGCTTTGGCATTCATGGATTCCTTTTAAGTAGCTTTAGCATTAAAAATATATTTTGGGGATCTTCCTTATGCTTAACATGAGAGGAAGGACTGTCCTCAGATTTCTTTGGTGTCATAGAGGCAGACTGAGAGGCCATAATTGATGCCAACTCTTTGACCTCTTTACAGTTTTGAGTAAAATTTGCTGCAAATCCCACAATCAGAAAATGTATGCTGTGGACCTAGGCACCTTAAACATAGCTCAAGATTATCTCCCTTGTCAAGAGCTAGAATAATTTGCACAATTTTTAAGCCAGGATGTCCTGTATTCTATTTGGGTCTGTCTGACATGCAAATTCTCAGTCAGACCCAAAAATGGTTCCCAAATAGAAAACCACAACTGCGGTCTGATCCCTAAAAAAAAAAAAACAAGACACAGGACCACTGCTGAAAGTGGAAACAGCTCCGATCACTTTTTCCTCCAGACAGGAAACTCAATGATCAGCTCTGTTCCTAAATATCAAGGGATATGCATCGCTTGAGGAAAGGAGCAAAAGAAAAGTATTACAGGAAAACACGGTAAAAAAGCTATTGAAACTTTGACAATGTTTCTCCAATGGGACTGGAGAAAGTAGAAAGAAAGCACCTAGAAACTCACTTATTGACAACAGCAGAGCATATAAAACAAAAATAAAGTGTACAGTGAGAAAAAACATGGAAAATCAAAGAATAAATCGAACGAAGCAGAAGAGAGCTCTTGGGGCAACCTGCTTGCTTAGATGGAGAAATACATCTATTTTGAGCAGCAGAGTGCAGTGCCACCATGAAGACAGTTTGAATAGCATTCCATGTCCTGTTATTTACATAGATTCCACACGGTCTGTGGCAGCTAAACCTACTAGGCTTACTGCATTTGTTAAGCATAGTGAGGGATTCCTGGGAACGGCATAATCTGACTTGGAGTGACCATCCGGAACTCTGCGCTCCATATGTACTGGTTGAGATCATTATGATCCAGTATGGAGTGCCAAACCCCCCGTTTCAGAACCAAGAAGTACCTAGACATGTATCCCTGATTGGCTAGGGTGTCAGGGACATAGGCTACAGCTCCTTTATGAGGAGCTGAGCAATGTCCACCTTGTGGGCAGACAGCATGTCCTGAGACTCCCAGACTCTTGAGGCATGTGAATGGGAGAGTCTTGAACAGAGAGACAGACCTCTGCCCATTATGTCTAACACCCACTTGTCCATTGTGACAGCGGACCAATGTGGCAAGAAGAGACGTAGCTAGTCTCCAACAGGAAGAAAGGTCAGGGACAGGACAGATAAAGGTGACACATCCAACCTGTCACTGAGAAGCCTCTGTAGGAGGCAGTTGCAGCTGGAGGGCACCACTACCCTGCCCCTCCCTTTTTAGACCCTGCCCCGAATTTCTCAGTGACTGAAAGGACCGATACTGAACAGCCAGTTTCTTAGGGCTTTTTTGGCTCCTGCTGGGACAAAGTAACAGAGTCCAAGATGGCGTTGGACTCTCGATCCTTCCTCCTCAGGACCAAAGAGGTCTGCCCAGAAAGGGGACATCTGTCAACCCTGTTGAGTGTCTGCCGTGAAGGTGGACAAACACAATCAGGCCCTGCAATGCATGGAGACAACCACTGCCACCGCATGGGTGTCAAGTCGCCCATGTCCAAGATTGTCTGGAGCAGGTGCTTAGCCAGTGACTGACCGTGGTCTTGGATGAGTTCCACCACTGCCATTTGCTCTGGGTGGGAGAGGACAAAGTTGAACATACTCATCATGGGGTGGCCATAGCTGGCCATCATGACAGCACAGCTAGCCTGCCTAAGACCCAGGGCAGCCACAGCGTGCACACCTTTAGTGGTGTACTCAACCTTACAGGACTCTCTGTCCAGGGTCCCAACTTGCAGAACACCAAACAGTAACCAGCCCTTACATGGAAGGATGGTCAGAGAACCCTGAAAGGATGCCAGTAGGGGCCACATACTTGTGGACCATACAGGTGGAGGGTGCCAGGCAGGATGCTGCCAAAACTCCAGGGCTGGTCCCAGGATGGCCTCAGCCACTGGGAAGGCAACCCCCGGGATGCATCTCAGTCCAAAATGTCTGTGAGAGGAAGGTGTCCTCTGTGGACAGGTTCCAATAGGATGCTAGTGGACTCTGAGATGAGGCAAAGTAGTGCCTTGAATGACACCAAAACATGGTTGGTGAGTGAAGCCCCAGAGAAGGACATGGACTCTTGGTCAGAGTCAACAGAGGACCTCAAAGATGTCCTTAGCCTTTACCTCACCACAGACTTCATGGGACACCCTGCCTGGCAAGTCAGTAGCAGTCGGGGTGGTGGCTCCACTGTAACTGGAGAAACAGGTATTGGCAGCACCGCCTGAACTAGGGCCTGTGGGATGACCACTGGCAGCTGCCAGAGGAGAAGGGATCTTGATCAGAGCGCTACTCTGCCCCACAATGACCCACTGCAGCCAGAGGGACTCCTCATAGCACCAGTGCATCTTGCAGTGGTGCCTCTCCTCCAAAAGACAAGGAGTGCCTATGGCAGAACCTCCTAGTTGAACAGGATCGAGAAGCAGGAATGTCTCAACTGTGACCTCGACTGTCCGGGCGACAACTGTCAGGGACATCCTGCAGCTGCCTATAGATAAAATGCCAACCCACATTCAACAACATGGGTGAAGTCCCAACCTTAGTCAAAGGCTTGTACTGAGCAGGATCGACTGGGAGACAATGATTGAGCCACAGAGGTCTGTGAGACAGATTCTTTGGCCTCATCTGACAGCAGATGGACTGGGCAGAGGTAAATTTTCGGCTGGTTGGTGGACGGTTGAGGTCAAGTGACTCATCAGCAGGACCCCAAGAGTCTTCCATCTGCCCCTTGAATGAGGGGCACTTGACATCCACTGAGCAGTCAGGTGAGTCAAGAGACCGGAAGATGAAGATCTTTCCCCATCCCATGACTGGCGGCGATGGTGAGAACACTCTTCGATTTAACAGACTTTGTCTTCAACTAGTGGCCCTGGAGTGCAGGGCTCTCCCCTAGTCTGGGGACTGGCACAACTCATGGAACGGGTCCATAAAGGCCCCTCAGAGGCTGGACCCAGCCGAACAATGCCCAGGAAGGAAAATTACTCACTGTAGTAATCTTCTTTCTTCCAGCGGATCCACTAATATTATCAATCAATCAATTCGTTATTTGTAAAATGGCACCTTTATAAAACCAAGGCACCTGTACAATACCAATCGAACAGATTAATAAATAACAATATAAAATTAAAATAATGAATACTTCTGCAGTGTAACTTTAAGACAACACTGCCCAGAGAGAATGGAACTATATACAAATGATGGAACATTTGCCACATGCCATTTTCAAAAGCTGCCCGGTTAACTGCCTATGTTCTAACTCCTTAGATTTGGATGGAGCCTGCAAAGAGGCCCCAATATAAAAATTATATTAATACTAACAAAAAGGCCCCACTGGGGCAACTACTACAATATTAACCAACCCTATCAATGTCAGAATCACCTGAAAAGGGGGAACAAAGGCACAACAGGGCTAGAGAAAGATAAAGAAGCATGCCATTAACTGGCACCCCCACAGTTGATTAATCAGCCAGGGACATAGAGGTCTCTGGTTCTAGAAGGAGAGGTAGGTGGAAAGTTAATAATATTAGTGGATCCCCGAAGAAAGACTACTATGGTAATTTCTCCTTCTACCCCAGGAATCCACTAATATTATTAACTTCCATAGACTAAGAAACAGTACCTTTGAGCTGGGCACAGAACCCTTTAATAAAGAGCCTCTGCAGAACTGCTGTGCCAAACCTGGCCTCATTACTAGACAAGTGTCCAAGAAGAAGTATCTTGCAAATGTATAGAAGACTTCAAGGTAACTGCTGTACAGAGTTTCAAGAGGGACCTCCCTAGCAGCTGTAACAGTTACGTAATGAACTCTGAATCCTGACGGATCTCCTTTTTCCACCACGGTGCTGCAAAGCTGGTTAAACTGAACTATTCTGGAGAGACAATACTTTGGGAGGTGGATATCCTTTGCCCATATCCCCATAGGTCAGGGGAGCACATGCCCAGCCTGCCTGTGATCCTTGGTATGGTTTATGATAATAAAAAGGGGTTTCATTGTACCCCTTTAATGCATGGTCCATGTTTGCTTGGGAAAGAATGCCCAGTGAAGAGACTGGCAAGGCTACAAACTCGTGCCAGTGGGAGTTTGATACCACTCTAGATAAGGACCCTCCTTTCTACTCTCAACACTAGTCTCCAAGACCAGAGGTATAGTCATCTTCATGCAATCAGATTTTGGATCTCACTGAGCCCTTGGGCAAGTGATGACCCTCAGAAAAAGTCAGAACTCTAGGGTTGAAGAGGGACAGCATGAGTTTAAACCTGATAAGTGTTCTGGGTCACAGCTGGCATTGGTGTCCCGTGAGGAAATACAGGAAGAGAGATTGTTATAAGTGAAGATTGGCATGAATGCCAAGGATGGTTCCAGCTGGCATTGGTGTCCCGTGAGGAAATACAGGAAGAGAGACTGTTATAAAGTGAAGATTGGCGTGAATGCCAAGGATGATTCCTTCCTAGGAGGGCATGAGCAGGACTGATAACCAGTGTACTACGGATCAAGAGCTAAGACCACTGAATGCTGGCATGTGAAGTAATTTCACAAAGATGGGATATCTACTGGTGTTGATCCCAGATCCTTGGGAGAACGCCCAGGTGTAAAGCCTTTTCCCTTATTGCAACACAGGCTTTTTTTTTTAAAAGGGTCTCTGTGATTCATTAAAACTTCCATATGACTCACCAAGAGATGTAAACAGCATATTCTAAATACCAAGAATCCAAGCCTAAACCCCAGGAACCTATGGTTGGTGTACACTGAGTCTGCCCCAGGCAGAGGTCAACATGTTGTGATCTCCGGGAGGGGGGGCGACGATACAGGCTTGACTACAGACAAAGGAGACAACAGCAGAAAATATCATGGCTGCAGGGCCACAGTACTAATAGAACCCTTGATACTGGTTGGTGTCACAGTGTAATGAATGCCCTGAATGACTACAATAGGAGAGAGGCATACCAATGCCTCCCCAGACGCAAACCAAACAGGGTACCATGTATGTGTAGTGATCCAAAACTGGACTGAGGCAGGTGATGATTCACATCAGATGCAGAGAGATTTATCACTGAGGTAAGCCACTCTCAAATACTTGAGCAACATCTGCTGCTCTGGAGCCACTCATGATGAGCCTGATCTGACCGGGTCATCTGCTAGGTGTTATTTGCTTCAGGAAGGCTGATAACCTGTAGGGAGCACTGGGGTAGTAGAGGGACTCCTTATATCCATTGCCCATGTGGAGCAGGAAAAGAGTGTGTCCCTCTTCCCGAATTTCCATTGTTCCCTCCTTGTAGTAGGAGAGAGCACGTCTCAGGTCCAGGAAATGGAGCCTGTACTCTGCACCTGAGGTATAGTTCGGGCAGAACACAGGCAGAGTCAATACCTGATTCAGGTGAAACTCTGACACCACCTTCGGAGGAATTTCATGTGGGACGCAGGACAACCCTGTCCCTGTGGAAGACCAGATAAGAAGACTCCACCGAAAGCGCCTGAGTCTCCCCAGTCCTTCCGCTGACGTGATAGCCACCAGGAAGGTCATCTTCCATGACACGTGTGACATCTCACACTTGTGCATGGGTTCAAATGGCTTGCCCATGAGTTTAGCCAAAATCAGCAGTAATCCCACGGAGGTGGAGGGTCATGCACCAGAGGGATATGTGATCAAGGCCTTTGAAAAAGTGCCAGACCACCTTCTCCTGTGCCACCGCTTGCTGACCAGCACATGTCCGTAAGCAGAGATGGCTGCCAGGTGCACCTTAGGGTCGCAGATCCCTTTGGACAGAGACCAGAGTAGTCTAAAATGCTAGCCACAGGTCAAAGGGTCCAGGCCCTTGCCCTGACACCAAATGGAAAACCTATTCCATTTGAAGGCATAGCATTTCCTGGTTGACTCCTTCCTGGATGCTTCCACTACTGTGAGTACATGCTTGTAGAGACCCAAAGCCTGGAACTCTAGCCACTCAGGAACCAGGCTGTCAGGTGCAGGGATTGAAGGTTCAGATGGAGTACCTTCCCCTGGACTGATATCAGGTCCGGCATGCTGGAAGATGCCTCGAGGACCTGTTATCTGGGGCTACCAGAATCACCTGCACCTTGCCCCTCCTGACCTTGAGAAACACCCTGTGGATCAAGGGAAATGGAGGAAGAGAGAGGCCTGGGGTCCATAGCCTCGAGAAGGCATCCCCTGCAGCGAGCCCTGCTGGGGAGCGGGCCATGGAACAGCCTCAGCTTGGTGTTTTCCTGGAAACAAACAGGTCCACCAGCAGTTTGCCCCAGTGGGAGAACATGCTGTAAGCTACCTCTGGTTGGGGAGACCACTTGTGGGATGTCTCACCTATGCAGCTGAGAGTCTCCGCCAGTTGGTTTGAGGCTCCTGCCACATGGATGGCTAGGAGATTTGCCTCCAGTCAGCTCACAAGTGTCCAGATGTGGAACGCTCCTGCACAGCAGCTGGAAGCATGCCACCCTGTTTTTGAGGTAGTACATAGTTGTGATATTGTCCATCTGGACTTGAACCACTTGACCCAGGAGCTGCAGAGCGAAAGCTGGCAGCACCAGTGTGACCGCCTGAGCTCCAGCAGGTTGATATGGTATCAGGATTCCTCGGGGTCCAGAACCTGTGGGCCCTGTTGTTCCTCTTGTGGGCTCCCCAGCCCATGAGAGGCATTGGTTGTGAGGATGACCGTCAGCTTGGGGTGGACAAACGGATCCTTTCCTGCAGACAATCTGGGATGGTCCACCATTGGAGAGCATCCCACATCTTCTGGATCATAGTGATGAGATGGTCGAAATGACCTTGGCGCCGAGTCCACTGGGTGGCCAGTTCCCATTAAAGGGGCACATATGCCACCGGGCCCATTGGACCACAGTGGTGCAAGCCACCATGTACCCCAGAAGGCGAGAAAGTCCCAGAGATGCAAGTGCCCAACCAGAAATGATTGGGCAAAGAAGGACAGAACCTCCACCCTGTCCACCAGGAGCTGGGCTCTGGCTCTGCAGGAGTCGAGCTCTGCCTCAATGAAGCATAGCACCCTCGTGAGCATGCAGAGATCCAACTTGGCCTCATTGATCAGTAGGCCAAGCTGAGAGCAGGTTTGGAGGGCCAGATCCTGGATCTCTCCACCTCTTGCTGGGTGGAACCCACTAAGAACCAATCGTCAAGATAGGGATAGACTCTGACCCCTCGACGCCTGAGGTAGCTGCCACCACTGCAATGCATTTGGTGAAGACCACGTGGGGCCGATGACAGGTCGAATGGCATGGCTTGGAACTCAAAGCGGGTTCCTTCTGCTCTGAAGTGGAGGAACTGCTGGTGAGACGGACGGATTGGGATGTGAAAACACGTCCTAGAGATCCAGTGAGCAGAAGAAAAATTACTCACCTTAGTAATCTTGTTTCTTCTAAGGAATCTTACTGTATTCTGACTAATGCAGTATGGTCTCACCATAGGACTGCCCGGAGAAAAAGGGTTAACAGAATCTATGCAAATGATGGAATGCTAGGCTCGAGCTCAGTTTTCAAACCACTGTCCCTAGTAAATAACTCCTAACCGTTAGATTCTTACGAAGCATGCACTAAGCAGTTTACAACTAATGGAAGGATAATAGTAATAATAATAATAATAATAATAATACTGACAACCATAGAACCCTCCGTAAACAAGTAATGGCAGGAGGAAAATATTAGGGAATTACCCTTTTTCAAATACTCCAAAACCTGGCATCCTTGAAGACTCAAGTCACATATGCCCAAAAAATAAAAACAGTATATACCCCAGGTTTGCAACAACTCCAGCACAGCTGTAATGCAGTGACCATAGGATCTAGCAGGGGCAGAAGGAGGGAGCTCAGAATACAGTAAGATTCTCTTAGAAGAAACAAGATTACTAAGGTGAGTTTTTTCTTCAAACCCCAGGAAATCTTACTGTATTCTGACTTATGCAGATCACCAAGCAGTGCCTTTGGAGGTGGACCTATAACCTATTTAGGAAACACGATCTACAGGACTGCTGCACCAAATCTGGCATCACCTCTGGCCTGGATGTCCAAACAATAATGCTTTGTAAATGTGTGGACTGTCTTCCAAGTTGCAGCTTTGCAGATATCTACTAGGGGGATATCTCTAGCAGCTGCTAGAGAGCTGCAGTACCCCTAGTTGAATGGGCCCTGAGGCCTGCAGGTGGATCTTTACCTACCTTGCTATAACAGAACTGGATACAAGCTATAATCCATCTGGCGATAGATCGCTTTGTGGCAGGTTTTCCTTTCCCCACCTCTCCAAAGTTAAGGAAGAGCTAGGTTCGATCCTGTCTGTGACCCTTGTGTGGTCAAGATAGTAGCTGACTGCCCTTTTACATCCAGGCTGTGCAACCTAGTCTCACCAGAAGTGGAATGGTCCGTAAAGAAGACTGGCAAGGTAATAGACTGGTTAAGGTGGAAATCTGATACCACCTTAGGCAAAAACTTCCTTTTTTTAATGTCTTTTATTACAAATTTTCTCACACATATACAGAAGAAATATTGTACATACATAGTTAAGATTGCAATCAGTACTTTTGTGATTTAGACAGAATATAACATATATTCATTGACAGTAGGAAAAATTAGAACTCAGCTTGGTAAGTGCATAATTAGAACACCATGGAAGGACAATCTCAAAGTTACCCTGTCCCAATGAAAATGATCTCTGTTTAACCCCGAGCTTCTCCCTATCTCCCCTACAATATGGGTGATGAATGTTTTATCTAAAAGGTAACATTAATGGCATTTTCTTTCTAATGCTATTCAACGGCAGAAATTGGTTCTGCAACAGAACAATAGTGTATCCAACCCTGCCACTTAAGCATGAGAGATGCACCTCTACCATGCATGTCTGTATTGAAACTCTCCGCTTGGTATATCTCAAGCATAATCCTACTCAATTCCTGTACTGTTGGAACTGGGGACATCCAACATCAGGTAATTGCCTTTTTGGCTGCTAAAAGACAAACTGGTAACAAAGTACCTCCCATGATGGAGCATGATCCGAAACACTCCCAATAAGAATTGTTTCACTGTTAGCTCTATATGTTCATTAAACAAGGTTGAGAGCTCAGTTTGAAGGAGAGCCAGTAGGGCATAAGGTAAGGGCATAGCCAAAAACATGGCCCAAAGAGGCTACATTACAACCACAAAGCCTCCAACACCTCCCATAACTCCCGGGAGGTACTTGAGAAGAACTGCCAGGGCCCAAAAATCGGGAATGACATTTCCACAAATTCCCTCCAGCTAATGAGGGATGTTACAGACCTCACCTCAGTCAAAGCAGCCCGGACCACTCTTCAATGGAAACATCTAGGCTAAGGTCCTTATTCCACTCAAGGAGGGTAGATGAAGTGAGCTCCAACAGCTCTTTCTCAGTCCTTCATAAATTATCCCAGTAATGTATACCCCCAAGTTACCCTTCGTTGCTTCAATGAATAGCTTAAGTAAGTCTGGGATTGGAGAAGGTATACTGGGCTGAATTATCCTGTTTCAAGGATGTGGTGGTGAATTTGGAAATATCAGAACAATTCTGACTTGCTAAGGAGGAACTGGGATTGTAATTTGTCAAAGCTAAGAATGCCTTGGGGGAAAAAATTGGTATACATGAGAAAGATCCAGCCTCCTCCAGGAAGAAAGACAAGATTCATGTGAATTGGAACAAAGGTTTCGTCTTGAGATATAAGTTTGCAATATTCATAAACTTTGAGAATTGGGCCTGATCTTCTCATTCGTTGCCAAATCTTATAGATTTGAGATGTGAAGGCTGTCAGGTCTGAGGCTAGATAGATCTCATCTGATGAGAACAAAATTCTTTTAATATCAAAGAGATCATTTAGGTGAAATTCTATGGTTTATCAAGAAGAGTGATAAGATTCTACCAGCCACAATACCAGTGAATTATCTCAATTCTTTGTGGAACGGAAAAATCCCTGTAGACCATCTATCCATATTGGACTGAACCTGCAAGGTGAGGGTTCGTAGTAAATAATCTCAATGACCCCTAGGTCTAATGGTACCTGAATACCTAAATATTTTATTTTAGTTGTGCGCCACCAAAAGGAAATGATTTCTTCAGTTGCTGGTAGGTGCAAAATTAAATGTTAGAATCTCAGTTTTGCAATATTTAATTTAAAGCCAGAAATTCTCCACATGGCTGGGATAGACAATGGGGAGACAGCAAGGTCAGCAGCACATCATCGACAAACAGACTTATTTTATACTTGTGTTGGCCAATCGGTATCCTCAACCTGGGAAGTGTTGCATAAACCGATGCCAAGGGTCAATAAATAAAGCAAAAGGTAGGGGACAAGGGCACCTGTCAAGTTCCCTTCCAAGAGGAAGAGGGAAGACAATGAGCCATTGGTGAGGACATAAGCTTGAGGAGATTTGTACAGATTAACTAAACTAGTTATAAAAGGGGAGGACTGGAAGGCCCGAGAGAGTGTCCCAGAGAAAAGGCCATGAGACACGATCAAGGCCTTTTCGCATCAAGACTAATGAAAGCAGAGGGATTTGTCTGGTGCATACATATTCTTGTAGGACCAGTGCTCAACGGATGTTATCTGAGGTGGTTCTATTTTCATTGAAGCCTGATTGGTCTGGATGTACGATTTGGGGAATAATTAGTTCTAATCGAGATGCCAGTATGGCCATATAGATTTTATAGTCAACATTAAGAATTGACATATGATAGGAACCCGGATCTGAGGGATCCTTATTTGGTTTGGGTATGAGCAATTGTAGCAAAATCCCAGGATGGGGAGGTAGACCACCCTTGGAAATATCATTAAATAGAGAATGTAGTTTTGGGGTCAAATCCTTCAGAAATTTCTTATACCACTCAAGTATAGCCATCTGGCCCTGGGCAACGTCCTGAGTTGAGAGTTTTGATGGTGTCTTCTATTTCTAAAGTCAATTTCAGAGATTTCAACATTTTAATTTGAAGGGGACAAAGTTGAAGATTAGCTTGCTTGAGAAATTGTTTGGATTTGTTTTGGTTGTAGAACAGGCTCGGAGAGATAGTTTTGCATAAAAGTCAGAAAAGGCTTGCTGGATATGACTATCCGAGGGGTGTATTATCCCTGTGGATAGATTCTTAAGCTTTAAAATAGTGGTAGCCCTTCTGTGAGCTCTTAATTTACGTATAATTTCTTAATACTGAGGACCCCCTCATGCACTGACTGACTAAGATAGTATAAAGATTGCTGGACCTTATTGTCTAGAATATGTTGTAAAGCAGCCTTTGTATCCCTAATTTGTTTCTGGAGATCTGTGTCTCTTCATGATATAACAACTGAAATCTATTAGTTGGCTTGATAACCTTTATATTCAGCTTCTCTTTCTATATTTTTTTGTCGAGTATGCTATTTCCTTCGTATGGTGGCCTTCATCGCATCTCACTGCATCGCTTCTGGGACTTCCGGATCCACATTTTCAAGGGGAAAAGGACATTCTAGATGAAGTATTTTCTTGAAATCCTCTGTCCACTAATATGGATGGGTTTAGTCTCCAGAGGGATTTTTTCTCTCTCTTCCCATATCCAACCTTAGGGTAAGAGGATGATGGTCAGATAATAGTTCTGAGCCAATGCTAATATCCTGAACTAATAAGTGCTCACAAGTGGTAATAAAGTAGTCTAATCTGGAATAAGATCTAAATCATGGGGAATAATAGGTAAAGCTGGGGAAGAAGGAAAATATGTCTCCACACATCCACTAGTCCCAAATGCTCAATGGCATTTTAGAATTGTTTTGTAGTAGTAGAAATTCCTGTTTTTATTAGCATTGGAACAATCCACGTGGGAGACAAAGTGATATTCAAATCTCCCCATGATCAACTGGCCCTGAGGAGTCGGTAGAGTAGATATAAAGCCCTTAAACAATAGGAACTTAGTCTGTGGGGGAAATATCGCTGGCCAATGTGATCTGTTTACCATATAGTAACCTCTAGTAATTACATAGTGCCCTGGGCATCAATATGTGTTTGTTGGCTCTCCATAGGAGTGTTTTGAGGAATTAAAATTGCCACCCTCTTTCTTCCTCAAGGGTGCACGAGGCTACTACCCAAATCTCTTTCCCAATTCAGTTTAAGGTGTTCAGATTCAGAGATGGGTCTCCTGGAGAAAACCAGGTCAGGGTTTTTTACTAGAAATTGCATTAGTCATGCTCTCTTAATCGAGTCGTGGAGACCATTGATGTTGTGAGAAAAAATTTTACTGGATTTACTGTCATAATGTTTGGTCATTAAGGATGCTAATTTCTTTCTTCCTCCTCCTCCCCACCCCACAAGATGGACGTAGAGGTTACCAAACAGACCATGCTCCCCATGCAGCCAAAGACATGCATACTGGAAGAATCTTCAACTGGCAACTGATTAGCAAACAATACAATAAAGTATATTTTGAAAACCTTATTTCTCTGTAGTGTGTTTTTACCCCCAGTTATAAACTTATATGTAATGTACTCATACGAATTACCTTGTCGTAAATCAAACCAAAATTAACCTTTTGACCTGGAACCCGGTCACTGAGCGCATAATGCTCTTGTACATTAAGAATAGTAATGGCAAATGTTAGACAATAAAAACAAAACCATTAGTGATATTATAACTTTTATAAACTGTATTAACCAAAATAAAACTATATATTCCGAGTCCCATTAGAGATGCTCATATAGAGCTCCCCTGTGACCTCCTGTCCTGAATCCCGCAAAGGTAGGAGAGGGAGGTGAGGTTCCCAAGCTGAACCCCAGAATTAACATTCCAATGGTCAGCAATAGAACCCCAAAAGGAGCGAAATAAATTTCACTCCTAGATAGTCCCGATAGCCCCAAGGTTACTATAATTCCCATCACCTTGGAAGCAAAACACCTGGTAGTTAAACCAGGTGGCCATCCTATTAGAGAAGAATGGGAGGAAAGACTCAAATAGTAAAAAAGTACAGCTTTGTCCTGGTATTCCTGTCCCATGCAAGCCCCATCATATGATTATAAGGTATTGCCCACCTAGATCAGTAGAAAGCCATCCAATTAAGGTTAATATGGCTAAAACTAATCTAAAGGTAAGGCATGTATTAAAGTTGATCTCAGTAATGTATTGAGGCAAACCCATTTCTCCCAACGAGTCTGGAAAACTAACTCCAGCCCAAAAAGTCACCTTTATTCAGTCTGAGGAAGATCCATCAATCCCCATCACCCACAACCAAGGATAGTGTCATTTCTGACAAGTAACTTCCTGGTTACACCAGGTCCCTCTAAAAGTTTGAGTGTTGAGGGCAATCTAGGACCTAGCAGAAATCTCAAGTGCTGGCGTTCACACTGGTGACACTACAGCAACTCATGCCGCTCTGCGTGTAGAGGCGTACTCCATATCCATGGCATTATAAGAATCGCAGGATCCCCACAGAGGCGCATCACCCCACCCTGAGAAAGACCAAGGAGCAACAGCCCACCTATAGGAAAGACTGCTGGGTTAGAAGTAAAATTCATCACCTAAGTACTTTCAAATACAGAAAAGGGGAAAACCAGGAGACAGCATATAGGTTAGCTTGGTCAGGATAAGTATAGTAGCTGATCCTTTCGCTTGTTTCTCGGTTATAAATTAGGCATTCGCCTCCCCAAGTCTCCACTCAGCACACCACCTGGTACTTCACCCCCATCTCCCACTCATTAACATTGGAAATATATGCAGAAAGTAATTTGTAAGGGATTGGTGGCAGCCCAAAGGTATAATTTATAGTCTAAAGAGGAAACAATCGGTCGAGACTATAAGGTTTAGAATCACTGTCCAAATCCAGATTTCAAAACGCCATCCTGTTAGTAGTTGTTCTCAGACCCCAGAACTCCCATTCAATCCCAGAGAGCTTGGGTAAGGCCATCCCAGGGTAAGGGCAGGGAGCAGGAGTTGACCGGTGAAACAAATCGACTGCTAAGGCCTTACTGGAAGGATGCCATAGTCCTCAATTATTAGTGCCCCCTGATCTGGGAGGTACCCCAGCTCAGCGAACACAAAGTGTCCCAAATGGCAACCAAGTAACGAATGTTAAGATTGAAAAAATGTATTTTGTTGCCAGAACACGTTGAAGATACATCCCTCCCAAGGCCAGCCGGCAAACCCATCAGACTCGACTCCCTCCACCCCATAAGATAAGCACCCACCCTCTGCTCAGTACAAGATGGATAAATAGTACCTCAGAATAGGTCAGGGAGGCATGGTAGGATTACGATATTGCTGATGTCTTTCAGAATTCCTGCAATAGGTGTGTTGTAGACTGAGGCAGATCGGCGTGTTCCAAACGGTTTCCTGTGACTGGCGCAGACTCTAATTGACTCGGTAACCTTCTCCGTAATAATTCCTCTGCATAGCAAATCTTATGTGGCCTCTGAAGCAGATACATAGGTGTGCTGACCTGAAGGTAATATGACCACTAATTTGGCCAGATAGGGGTATAAAACAATTTTTTTTGCATTCTGGGGGGGAAACGTGGACTGCATTCTCTTCATTGCCACTGGGTGCACGGAGGGTCGTTATCAAAAGTGGCCACTGCTGGCCCCACATCACCCTCCCTTCTGCCAGGCCTTGTTTAGGAGGGATTCCTTTGCATGGAAACTTAGAAGACGTACTCACAAAGGAGCAGGGTCTGGCCTCGTAGGCAAGAGGGTTTAGGACCCAGAGCATGGTGAGCCCTTTCAACATCTAATTGAAAGTCAGGAACCCGCCTCCAAAGATAGTTGAAGGAAGTAGTCCGAAGGCTTTAGGGTCATTACCCTCCTCTCCTCTGGTAGCCCAAATATTCAGATGTTTTTCTTCTCCCCTATTCTCGCATCTTCTTGTCTGATGGAGAGGGCTAGTTGTTCACCGGCAAGGGTTCTTACTGTTTTCTCGAGGTCACCAGTTCTAGTGGTATTCATCGAGATTTGGTGGTCTGCTTCTGTCGCTCTTGTCTGTAGACTGTTTAATTTGTTTCTGATATCCTTTAGCGATTCACGGACCTCACCACGGAAATCGTGATCGCTTGTAAAATAATTTCAGATCTCGGATCTGGGGTTTCTTATGCCCTTTGGTTTGAGGTGGACAATTTTTTCAGTGCCTGGTATGGGCCTAGTCTGGGCCTCTCCTTGTCCGATACAGGATCTTCTGGTTCTGTAGACTCGGCATGGGCTGGAAGCGATTCCGATGTTGCTTGCCATTATTAGGTAGATGGAGCACTGTGAGTAGCTAGAAATGGACGACGTCCCCAAGTTTTAAATTGCATGACTTTGTTTGTGCCTTTTTTCTATTTTAGGTGAGAGACTCTAAGCATGTCTTCACCTTAACATAACTAGAACTGGAAGTCCTTGGGCAAAAACCTTCTGTTAGTTCTCAGGACTACCTTGTCCCTATGCGTATGAACTGGGATATACCCTGGCTCTGAGGATAGTGCCTAGAGTTCACGGATCCTCCTGGCAGAGGTAATGGCAACAGAAATACAGTTTTCCAAGTCACATATTTGAGATCCGCTGATGACATGGGTTCAAATGGAGGTTGCATGAGCTGAGCAATGCAAATATTCAGATCCCACATGGGAGTGGGCTCTCTGTGGTGGGTGTAAATGTAGCAGCCCATTGACGAATTTGTTGAACACTGGCTTTGAAGCCAAGGAGGAAGAAGCTTTACCTGCTGATAAATAAACTGAAACAGTTGCCAAATGTACCCTCAGAGTGGCAATAGTTAAACCTGTGGAGTGCAATGAGCCATATAGTCCAGGACTATAGAAATGTTAGCTTGAAATGATCCAGGCCTCTGCCCTGGCACCAAAAATAAAATCTTTTCCATTTAGGGGCATATGTTTTCTTAGTGGAGTGTTTTCTGAAACTCTCAGTATGTCCATAACCCCTCTGAAAGATGCAAGTCCACCTACTCTAGGTTCTCAAGAGCCATGCTTTGAGTCTGAGGGATAGTAAGTTGGGGTACATGATTCTGTCCTGAGAGGAGGTCAATAGGTTGTACCTCCTGGGAAGACTGATTGGCTTGGCTACTGACACTGATAGGAGTATGTAGTACCAAGGCTGCCTGGCCCAATCTGGGGCAATGAGAATCATTGAGGCTGGTTGAAGCCTGAGCTTGTTCAATACTTTCAGCAGTAGAGGAAATCGAGGAAAGCATACAGGAACTTCCCTGTCCAATTTAACAGAAGCGCATCAAAAGGAATTGTGCCCCTGCTGGGGATCTGCAACAATATTCTGGGAGCTGGTAATTGTCTGGGGCTGCAAACAGATCTACTTCTGGGGTTCCCCACCTCCTGAAATGGTCTGCATGACCTGTCTGTTCAGGGACCATTTGTGGTGATTCTGGTTTATCCTGCTGAGGGCATCCACTAGGACACAGTCCTTGCCCGGAGATGAACAGCTGAAAGGGACACCTTTAGAGAGTATGCCAACTCCCAAATTTTCATAGCTTCTGTGCAAAGAGGGGTTGACCAGTGCCCCTTGCTTGTTTATGCAGTACATGGTGGTTATATTGTCTGTTCTGACCTGCACCACCCAGTGGCAAAAGACTGAAGGGCCAGAAGAACTGCTCTGAGCTCTAATTGATGTGCAGGAGGGATTCCTGCTTTCCCCATGTGCCGTGAGCAGTGTGATCCCACAAATGTGCTCCCACCCCAGGAGAGAAGCATCTGTGGTATGTATCAGATAAGGGGCTGCTGTAGGAAAGGTACCCTTGTCTGAGATGTTCCCTCACCTGCCACCACTGCAGAGCTTGAATAAAGGTGGCTGTGACTGGGACCAGCTTTGATAGAGAGTCTATCTTTTGGGACCAGTACTCCTGAGATGAAATTGATGTCTCTCATCTGAAACCGGCTCCTGGGCGGTTACAGTGGAGGCTGCCATGTGACCTAACAATTGCAGGAAATGCCTTGCTGGTCTGGGAACATGCAGTGAAAAACCTGGCTATATGAATAAGGCTGTCCACCCTGTCCTGAGGAAGATAGACCATTCTTGTCTATGTATTCAATTCTGCCCTATGAACTTCAGCAACTACACCGGTTCTAGGAGACTTTTGATTCACTAAGAATCCTAGGAGGACAAGGTGTTCTGAGGACACATAGCGCTCTCTTACTTGCTGCTGTGACTGGCCTACAATGAGCCAGTCATCCAGACAGGGGAACACTGATACTCCTAGCCTCCTTAGGTGTGTCACTCACGACAGCTAGGCATTCTGTGAATACCCTTGGAGCAGATGTTAGTCCGAAGGGCATTGCCTGAATTGATAATGGCCTGATGGCAATCTGAATCCGAGGTACTTTCTGTGTGACCTTCTGACTGGGATGTGGAAGTAAGCATTCTTAGTGCAGGGATACTAGCCAGTCTCCTGCCTTAGGGTAGGTAATAGGATAAATAGAGTGACCATCTTGAATTTTGGTTTTGCTAGGTGCTTGTTCAGGTATCTGAGATCCAGAATGGGACACCACTCCCAAGGAGGCAGTATAGCGCAGTGGTCTAAGGCTCTGAGCTGCAAATCTGGTGACATCCAGCAGCCCAGACCTGGATTTGAATCCCACAGTTTTGACTTGCATACTGTGTGACCCTGAGCAAGTCACTTAACCTCCTTGTACTCCCAGGTCGCTCCTGTAAAAAGCTTCCGGCTTAGTGTGCTATACCTGGTTAAACAACTAAAAAAAAAAAATTTCTTTAATGTAAGAAGTATCTTGAGTACAGACCCTTGCCTTTTAAATGACAGGGACTGGTTCTACCACCTGAAGTAGCAGAAGAGATGACACTTCCTCTTCCAGTAGGGTTGTTTCTGATGGGGAAGAGGGCTTGAAGACCCTCGACCTCAGCCTTGGCTTGGTTTTGAAGCGGAGGACCAGAACCTGACCCACTACTTCCAGAACCCACTTGTCTGTGGTGATGTTTTTCCATTCCTGAAGTAGTGGGCCAGTCTGCCCCTATTGGTAATGGGGAGGCGACCTGGACATTCTGCTCAGAGAGACTGCTTTGACTGAGCTACCGGCTGGACAGCAGGGCTAGTGCTGCCAGTGCCCTCCTGTATCCCCATGGCTGATACTGGGGAAAGACTTGGGGCTGAAAAATAAGGCCTGTAAGGAGTCCTGCCCCTGCAGCCTCTAGAATGGTGTCTTTGGGGTTGGCAGTTCTCTCTATTACTGTTGCACTTTTGTAGGCAGCTTTGTAGTCATCCATTTTTTCATGTCTGCCTTGGTTTGTTCTCCAAACAGAGACACAGGGAAAATCTAAGGCCTTGTTTTGTGTGTCATGTGAGAGGTTAGTAGTTCTAAGCCATGCAAACTTTCTCAGAGACACTACTGAAGCCATCTGCCTGGATGCAGTGTCATTTGTGTCCACTGCCATCCTAAATTGGGTCTTAGAAGCTTCAATGCCCTCTTAACCGCTTCTTTTCTAGGTCAGCAGCCATTGGAAGGGAATGGACTTGGCAATTTCCAGTACAGTGGACCACAAAGATTTTGATATCTGGCTAGATATGCCCTATAGGATGCCTGCCTAATGGTTAGGGAGGATCCCAAATAAACCTTCTTTGTTACTGAATCCATTCTCCTGGAATCTTTCTTAGGAGGGTGGGAGGCCAGAGGATGCCAGCTTTGTCACAAGCTGCAGCCTGTACTACACCTTCATGACAGGGTGACCAAACAAAATTCGCCCCAGACTTATCCACCCAGTACTTCCTGTCCACTTTATTAGTAGGAGGGACAGAAGAGGGTTCTCTAATATTTTCATGGTCTGCCTCAAGGACTTTTGTAAAGGGAGAAGCAGCCTTCTGATGGAGAGACATCCATCATTTCTTTATAGTCTTCTTCCTCCTCATCTTCCAGAGACTCCGGGGATGGGAGGTCAAGAGACTGGGCCACTTGCTTTAAAAAGCAAAGTATGAAGAAAAATCTTCATTTCCTTATTAGGGGAATCAGGCCTGTGGGGATCCGAGAGATGTCTGGCCTGGATAGGCTCATCATAATCATTGTCTCCATAATCCTCTTCTGGTTCTACACCAAGACCAGGATCCTCAAACTGTTCCCCACCCGGTCTGTTAAACCAGGGATTTGAGAACCAGAAGGAACCACTGTTGGTACGGTTGCAGTTCCTGGTGCTTTTCTTTAGTTTTTCTTAATCATGACGGCTGGTTCAGCAGCCTTATCCGTGGTTCTTTTCTTTATGGAACTATCGCCCTCTCACAGGGCAGTCTTTCCGGTTCAGCAGACTGTTCAGTGGCCAGGTTAGCAGCCTTATCAGTCATTTTCCCTAGCCTCTTCAACCGCCTTTCAAGGGTGGACTGAAGAAATTAGCACAGATTTCAATCTGTCTGAAGGTGGTCAAATCCCAGACAGAACAAGAAAATCAAATGAGGATCAGCCTTTGCAAATAGTTCCCCAAACTCTGTGCAGTGCTGGAAACCTGTGGGTATTGTTCTCTGTTTTGTTTTCTGTAACATAAGCGAAACAGAATGAAAACAAACAGAATTTTTTTTTCTGTGTTAGTTGTTACACTGTAAAAAATAAAACCAGGTTTAGAGATATAAACCCAGGAGTTACCCCAGTTGAAAAAGAGACCCACTAACTGGGAATTACTCCAGTATAAGTTTTAAACTAGCTAACCGAATATACAGAGCCGGAACAATTTCAAACTAACTAACTAAAACAAAATAAGGAACTTTCGTTTCCCTTGGTTAAGAAATCGGGAGAAAAACAACTACTTACCCCTTACAAACTAAAATCTAAACAATTACTACCTAAAACCAAGGACAGTGATAAATAAGTCAGAATACAGTAAGATTTCTGGGGTTTGAAATGAAAATTACATACCTACTGCAATTCTTGATCTCTCTTATATTTTCACTATTCATTACTGCTGAGTGTAAGCTGGATGAGCACACCGTCACAAGAGCTTTTTTATTTTTGGAGGAGGAGTGAGTGACGCACTGTGTGGTGTGCACAGGAGGCGGGCGTTAGGCACCACAGACCTCTCCTCCATCCCAGTTCTGTGCAGCCAGAGAGGCAGAAACAAAGGTTATGGAAAAGGGAGCGAGGCAAGAAAGTCGAGGGACAGGAAAAGAAAAGATATAAACTGAAAAGGTATAAGCCGAATAGGAGACAGAGGTAAAAACCCCACCCTAAGGGGCCATAGGGCCTCAACTCAAGCGGTGAAAAGGAGAAAGGAATTAGAGAAAAGAAAAGGAGAGACAGGAGAAAGGGAGGGAAGGAAAAGACCTGCCAAGAAAAATGAAAGACCACTAGTTTGGAAGTTTCAAATTCCAATGGCATTTGAAGACAAGGGAGCAAGGATCCCACCAGTTAGGAGAAAATTCAGAGAGGAAATGCCGGTCTTGGAAGGGTTAAAGGCAGGCTTCCTTCTCACCCTCATATACACAGTAACAGCAACCTAGAGCCTAGGGCTCAACAATTGTCCCCTTTGGAGGAAGCGATTCCGCTTAGAAGAGGAGTGAGTTCTGACTTAGGAGTAGGGAGAAGTATAAAACAGTGCATACACTGTACTGGCGTAGTCCCTGCTTGAGGAGAAGAGGACCACAGGACAATCAGGAAAGGAAAGAGAGGAGGAAACCTCTCGGACTCTCTTAGGATTGCAAGAATAAAAAACAGTTAAGGAATGTAAGCCAGACGGTTATACCAAACCCCAACGGGGCATCCAAACATAAAAGAATCAGAGGAAGTTCTCAGAGGGTTCAGGCGAAGACCCACTCACCATCCTCCAGGGTGAACACTCTGTGACTTTAGAGAAGGAACAGAGAGCTCTGAGGTACCAGGGGAACTCGGCCCCAACTGGTCTCAAGGAGGGAGGGCGTGCAGGGTGGAGGAAAATTCAAGAAAATGAGGCCCATGAAGGAAGGTGGGATGGAATTAGGTAATGATGGTGAAGATATAAGAGAAGATCAAGAATTACGTAGGTACGTAATCTTCATATCTTCCCTTGTCAATCTTCACCATTCATTACTGCTGGGTGAGTACCTAAGCCTCTTAAGGGACCCAGTACAGCCCTGAAGGAACAGGCCCGCAGCCTCCTACTGGTGAAAAGGAGGAGGAGAAACCTCCAGCCATGCTAGACTAAGCAAGTCTAAGGCTGTGGAGAGCGAGGAGGTGTCCCGTGGACAGGGGACGCCCTGAAGAACCCCCTTGTCCTATGGGAAAAGATAGGTCCCCAAAGGCAGAGGAAGTCACCCTACACCAGGCAATGGGTGACAATCTGGACAGACGAGGCCATGCCGCCCACCTAATGCAGATTGCTGTTCCTGCTAGATTGGAAGCTACCTCAACGTGTCATTAAGATGCCCTTGCTTGGTGCTTTGCCAGTTCCAGACCTTGAGCAGAGAGGGAAATGGCCTGTCTAGATTGCTCTGTATCAGGCTGCGATGCTAGAACCTGGGCTAACATCGATCACAGATGCTTGTTAGAAGCAGCATGGGTGCCTGATGAACTTATGTACCTTATGCATGAGACGAAGAGAAAACCTTCGTCCCCACCCGCCGAATTGTACAGAATCTGATCCAGTCATGCGCAAGCGCCATGGCCCGGAGGGAGTGTCTAGGATGACAGACCCGAAAGTGGGCGAGGTAGAGAACCTAGAGACTCCTAGGGGCACAATACCATCTCCTGCAGTCTGCCAGGGCTGCAGAAGGGGTAGCTGGAGACTGCCAGGTGCGGAGAGACATCTCCTGGAAAGGGATGGGCCATTAAGATACCATGAGGTGGCGAGTGCTGAATTCACTGAGGAAAGCATGCATCTGTTGCTTGGTATTGTCTTTGTGAACAAAGAAATATGGAGCTCCTAACCAGCCTCAAAAGGAACAGCTGATATTCAGTGAAATCAGCTTCTAAGACAGGTGGACAGAAAATTTCTCTTCCTCAGAAGAGGGAGACGACGAGAGGTGGAGCTCAAATGTTCAGAAGACTCCTATGGCGGGGGGCAGGCAGAAGACCTGTTCATCCATGGCCCTAACGTAGGAAGGAAAGGCCTGCAGTAGCCCTGAATGTCTCCCAGGTTAAGGGCCCCGAGGACCCACATGGCCTGGTAAAGGGGGAGGTGTCCAGAGGGATGGGCGATAGGCACCTAAGGAAAGTGTCTGGCCTCTGCCAGGGCTCTGAGATCCAGGGATGATGCCACCGTGACTGGGGGCCCTGAAATTGTACCGGTTGCAAGGAGGAAGTCTGAGAAGGCAAACTTCAGAACAGCCCAGAAGGGAGTCTCCCTGTGATGTGTCTGGGTTGCATGTGTCCAGAAGGGCAACCCTCTGTGCTGTCACCCAAGGGTGCCCTCAAGGGAAAGGCAGGGCTCAGCATTGCAACTCCTCTCCACCCCTGCAGGGTGGTAAGAAATGCCGCCGCCACCCCTCGCTCGACCTCTCAACCCCTTGGACCCTGAGGCAGCCCTCTTCCGTGAGGCCAGAGTAAGGGTCCCTGGTCCCACAGAACCCCAAGGGAAGCCACAGAAGCAGGGTTCCAAGGGGCCGCAGCAGCACCAAAATGGCAGCTGCCCTGGCCTCCACAGAAGAGGACACCTCATCCAGAGTCCCAAGCCATTGCCCCGAGGGATCCAAGGCCACCCATAGCCAAAGGATCATCACTGGCTGCTTGACTTATGTCCCGCTTGAGCCCTCCAAATCCAAGAGTCAGGCGTGCCAGTCCGGTCCAACTTCTGAATCATCCTCCAAAGAGGAGGTGACCAGGAAGGATCCCCAGGCTAGCGACCCCAGGAGAGCTCAGCAATGGTTCTATGTAATGTACCGCTTACAGGACACCATGGCACCTGAATCACCGGTGGTGCAAATGGTTCTGGAACCCAGAGTGGCCCCATCTACCAAGTCATCGGCACCGCGAACGGGTTGGAGACCCAGGGCGGTGTCGCCATCCCAATCACCGACACTCCGCAGCAGGTGTGGCCTCGACACCGGGAGAAACAGAACTGGGATGGAGGGAGTCTGTGGTGCCTAATGGACACTCCCGCACACCACACAGTGCATCATTCATCGTAAGTAGCGCCACTGCCCCCCAAAAAAAGAGCTCCTGTAGTGGGTGTTCGTATCCAGCTTACACCTAGCAGTAATGAATGAAGACTGACAAGGAAGGATCCATATATTCTAACCCCAGTAATGCTCAATATATTCATAACTTTATGTAGTAAGCCTGAGGTTGGACTGCCCAGAGATGGAACACATGCAAATGATGGAACATTTTGCACGTGAGCATCTTTCAAACACTGCCTGTGTTCTAACCTCTTCAGATTTTTCTCTCCACCTGAAAAGTCTGGTCGCTCAGTGTTCCGTTCGTCCACTTTCTCCTACGTGAAGAAAACATCAGATATTGACCATAAGTATATTTTTGTTTTTATTTACTTACTCTACTAGTTGTTTTGTATAGTTAATCTTTATTACGTTAAATTTATTGTTTTTCTTGGCTCGGATAACCGTGGGGAACCAGGATAGTTTTGTTTAAAATCGGGGTTCTCTGACTAAAGAACCACCTTTATTTGTCTTAAAAGAGTTAAATTCATTCACTTTTGTAACCAATAAATATCGGTTACTGAACCGCTTATCCAGTTCCGTTTAGCAACGGTCCAGTTCCATCGATTCCTGAACCGATTAAAAGAAAAAGGGTTTTTCTTTAGCGGTTATTTTTTGAATTATGTCGGTAAAACCCAAAAGAAAACCAGTGAGCACAGTTTCAAAAACTGTACAAAATGTGGAGAGGTGTTTGTAAAAGCAGACAAACACACACTTTGTGTAGTCTGTCTGGGCGTTGATCATTTAAAAGAGGAATGTGACGTGTGTAAAACACTCCCTGAGAAGACCATTGAGAAACACCTTGAAAGGCTAAAAAGATAATTCCAAGGGGTCCTCTGGCTCTGACCAGCCGATACAAACAGAGAATTTGACAGCAGATAAGGACCGCTTGGCCCACCTAGTCTGCCCATTTTTCTACCTAACAGATAAGCTGCAGATCCTAGTTAACCAACAGCTTACTTCCTCCTACCCCCCACTAGGACTGCCTTATGTCTGTCCCATGCATTCTTGAATTCCCACTGTTCTTGACTCCACGACCTCCTCAGGGAGGCTGTTCCATGCATCCACAACCCTCCGTGAAAAATACTTCCTCACATTACCTCTGAGCCATCCTCTCTATCTTCAAATTGTGCCCCTTGTTCAAACAACATGAAGTCTTGCTGTATTCTGACAATCTGCAGTTAGCTCCAGCCTTTAAACTGTCCCGGAAGTATAGGGTTAATTTTCTATGCAGTGCTTAGAACGTTGAGCTCGAGCTCGGTTGAGGTCCCTGTCTGCAGCACTTTGAAACCCAACTATCAGATTTCTTTACTCCGCCTCACTGAACAGTCGCCTCCGAGATTTCTCCTTCAGCTCGGTTCAAAAGTCGGTTAAAGAGTTGGTTTAATCTGAAATTATTTCCGCATTGTCAATTCAGCCTGTCTCGCAGTACCGTGAATACTTAGATAGTTTTCTGTTTTACTTTGTAGAAATTGTGAAACTTGTTTGATCGGTTCAGCTGAACTGATCCAATAGTTGAATTCTTGTACTTTTCTTTAGTGTGTGGTTACGGTCCTTATCGGTTTAAAAAACGCTGCTTTTAAATGTTTTTTCCAATACACGTGACACAGTTAGGAAGCGATAATGGAGTCTTGCCTGGTGGTTGCTGAAAAAGGGTAAGTTTGGTTAGGTTGGCCATGTCTGAGAAACCAAAGAAAAATGGGCCTACTGGTTTCAACACTGCAGTGAGTGTGGGGAGGTCTTTGCTAGGCCGATCCCCACCACCTATGTTTATTGTCTGGGGTTTGAACACCTCGATACAGACTGCCAAATTTGTAAAGCTTTCCTAAGTCTACCCTGGAGAAAAGATTAGGTAGACTTAGGGAAAAGGAGGACGAAGTCCGCTGACCCGGATAGCCAGCCCGGTTCGATTCCGACCGAACCAGAAGGAGTGCCATCTGACCAGAGCAATACTTCTTGGAAGGAGAGCCGATCCTGAGGGATCGGCTCCTACAAAAAGGAAACGTGAAAGACAAGTCAGCCAGTTTGGATCCAGAGGTTCATGTTCCAACCGCTGATGAGATTGCCGAAGTGATTCAGATTGTTGAATTGCTTCACCCGGTTGTCCGATCCAGTCGTTAGCTAGGGGTTCGGTTCGGTCAGTTCCACCAGTTCAGGATAATGCCCTGAAGATTTTAATGAACCGGAATTTGAGGAGGAGGGTGATTATGAACAAGATGATGACTATGATGGAGCAGAAAGTCTGATGTGCCCATTGACCCGACATCTCCCCAGACAGACCTTCTGGTGTTTCCTCCTAGGCTCTCTGAGTCCCCTCCCACTATCTGTTCTACAGGAAAGTGGCTGAAACTCTATAGGTCCCTAAGGAGAAAGCCACAGAGGATCAAGAGAGAGCCTGATTTTGTCGAAATTATGGACATCCCAGAGTCCAGGAGGCTGTCTATTCCCTGCACAAATCATTTGGGAAACAGACAAAAATTTTTAAAGTCTCCTAATTCTGTATCTCCTGTTGATAGAAGAATGGACAAGAGGTATACTTTATCAAGCTCAGACACAGAGTTTTCTACCAGCAATGCAGCCATGTTGGGGTTGTGCAGGCTGCAGCCTGTGACAGGGCTAATGTTCCTTGGCTTCACCCCACCCCAGATAAAGACTCCAGGAGGATGGATGCCTTGGCAAAGAAGCAATACATGGCATCCTCTTTGGGACTCAGGCAGGCTAATTATATGGCCTATACAGCCAGGTACCAGAAGTCCAGGTGGGACACTGTACTGGCACTGGCTAAACAGGCCTCCCCCAGCTGGCCAAGGAGCTGGAAGAGGTGGCTGCAGATGGGATTGAGGCATCTAAGGTACAGTTTCATGCTGCCGTGGACTCCAATGATGTGTCATCAAGAGTCATGGCTACATCTGTGGCTCTTCGGAGAATGGCTTGGCTCAGATGTACTAGCTCTCACAAGACACCCAGGCTAAGGCCATGGATTTCTAGGAAGGTAATTTCTCTGTTTGGGGAGCAGACAGAGAATTACATGAAGAAGATGGAGGAATATAGGATCACTTATAGGAGTGCACAGACCAAGAAGAGGCAAGCAACTCCTCAAAGGCAGCAATCTAGGGGCAGGGCAGGCCTTTTCATAGGCCTTTCTACCAAGCACAGGCCTCTTCTCCCTTTCACAGAGGGGCTCTTCAGAGGGAGAGGCAGAAGGGGGATGAGCAGGTCTACATCTACTCCTCAGCCTAAGGCCTCTGCCACAGACACCCTGATGTGTCAGCCCGTTGACTCCCATTCCAGTAGGAGGTAGACTGGCTTACTTCATCCAGGACTGGGTGTCTGTTGCTTAGACAAGTGGGTCCTGAAAGTAGTAACAGTGACTGGTTCTCAACTTCAAAAATTTCCGAAGATGAGAGCCAGATCTTTTCCACCTGTAGTCTCTCTGAAACCCTTGCCCTAGAGGCAGAGGTTTCATTTCTTCTGGCCTTAGAAGCCATAGAGAGAGTTCCTACCCTACACTGGGGCAAATGCTTGTACTCCAGGTACTTCTTACCCCAAAAAGAGAGGGGAGGGCGACCATCCTAGGTCTGAGATACCTCAACAAACATCTTTTAAACCAAGGTTCAAGATGGTGACTCTAGGAATAATTCTTCCTCTCTAAGGCCGGGGACTGGCTAGCCTCCCTGGACCCCAAAGATGCCTACTTTCACATCCCCGCAGGTGCTCCCACAGAAAGTACCTCAGGTTCAAGTTGCCCTCAGGCCATTACCAGTTCAAAGCAATGCCCTTTGGCCTAACATCAGCTCCAATGGTTTTTACAAAGTGCCTGGCAGTAGTAGTGGCCTTTTAAGAAGGCAAAGATTTCATTTTTCCATATCTGGATGACTGGCTCATTGTGAGGCAGTCTCCAGGCCAAGTCAAGTCAGACCTGCAAGTCACCCAGCAAGTGTTCATTTCCTGGATTTCTTCTCAACCTCCCCAAGTCAGTTCTTGAACCAGTGCAGCTCCTTACCTTTATAGGGGCAGAGCTAGATACTGTCAAAGCAAGAGCCTTTCTTTCCTGGAAAGGGCAAAAGTTCTTATAGAACTGGCTTCTTTCAGTGTCCTAACCAGCAAGGCACGTCCTTCAGCTCTTGGGCCACATGGCAGCTTCTGCAGCAGTGGTTGAAGGGCAAGATTCCAGATGAGGGACATTCAGTTCCATCTGAGGGCCTTTGGTCTCCAAAGGAAGGACCCTGTTACCAAACTGATTCCAGTGACTCGGACACTGATCCAAGCTCTTCAATGGTGGCAGGATCAGGACAATTTAAGGCAAGGGTCCAATTTGTCACTCAGTCTCATTTGGTGGTCCTTACCACGGATGTTTCCCTTTTGGGGTGGGAGCTCATCTGGGGCTCTCACAGCCCAGGGACTGTGGTCCCCTCAGGAGTCCCTTCTTCATATCAATCTCCTGGAACTCAGGGCAGTTTTTCTGGCCCTGCAAGCTTTCTCTCAGTCTGTGCAGAACAAGGTGGTTCAGGTCAGAACAGACAACACCACCACCATGTGGTACATCAACAAGCAGGAGGCACTCAGTCTATGGCCACAAAATTGTGGTCCATGGCTTATTCCTGCAGACCTCTCTGATAGCAGTCCACTTTCCAGGAAAGGACAATGTGCTAGCAGATGCACTGAGCAGGTTTCCCAGGGCCATCACGAATGGTCCCTGGACCCTTTGGTGTTGAAAGTGATTTTTTCAAGGGGGGCACTCCAGAGATAGATCTCTTTGCAGCCCCAGACAACCATCAACTTCTCTGTTTTGTTGCAGACCCCAGTCTTGGGTTCAGTCCTCTGGACACTCTGATTTTGTACTGGGAAGGAAATTTCTGTATGCATTCCCTCTACTGTTCAGGGTTCTAGTCAAGGTAAGATCACAACCTTGCAAAGTGATTGATTGCTCCAGACTGGGCAAGACAGCCTTGGTACCCCTGTTGCTGTCTCTGGCAGTCCATCTTCCCTGTCTCTTCCCAGGAATTACAACCTGTTAACCTCCTCTCAGGGGAGGATTTGGTACCCAATATTCGGTTCTCAATTTCAAGGCATGGCTCTTGAAGAGTTAGAGTATGCAGATTTGCATCTGTCTCAGGGGTTCTGGATATTCTCAAAGCCTCTTGAAAGCCCACCACCAGAAAGACTTATGACTCCAAATGGAAAAGATTCAGCATTTGGTGTTCCAAGAAGCATAGCTCTCCAGATACTGCTGAATTGCCTACAGTTCTGGATTATATGGTTCATCTTAATGGCCTAGGCCTCAGACCAGTTACTGTCAAGGTACACTTGTCAGCTGTTTCTGCTTTTCTGTCAGTGGGAAGCCTTCCTCACTATCATCTCATCCTGTGTTCTGTAAATTTTTCAAGGATTGCTTCATACCAACCCTCCTTTTGGGATCCTGCCCTGCCTGGGACTTAAATGTTTGCATTGCTCAACTTATACAACCTCCTTTGAGCCTATGTCCTCAGCAGAGCTTAAGTACTTGACTTGGAAAACTGTGTTTTTGGTAGCCATTACCTCTGCCAGAGGTATCAGTGAATTGCAAGCCCTGTCAGTGAAACCTGATTTATCTCCTTTCATAGAGATAAAGTGGCTCTTAGAACCAATAGGAGGTTCTTGCCCAAAGTGGTTTCAGACTTCCACTTGAATCAGTCTATGTCTCTCACTGTCTTCTTCACTGATCATTCTTCCTCAGGAGAGAGGAGTTACACAGTTTAGGCGTTAGAAGAGCCCTTAGCTACTACATAGAGTGTACCAAGGGTTACATGTTTGATTATCTCCAGTTGTTCCTCACTTATGGGGAAGTGGAAAGGACAAACCTACCACCAAGAGAGAACTATTGCCAGGTGGATTGTGTCTGTATAGTTCTGCTATGACAAACTGGGAAAAATTCCACCCTCAGGCCTGAGGGCTCACTCTGCAAGAGGTACAGCTGCTTCCCTGGCTGCTGCCAGGATATCCCTCTCTTAGAAATTTGTCAAGCAGCCACCTGGAAAACAGTCCATACCTTTACAAGCATTACTCTCTGGATATCCAGGCTGGGAGTGATTCTCGGTTTGGCACAAGCAGTACTTCAGAGCCTATTCCCAAAGTAGGTTCTCTCCTTCCTCCATGGAGGTACTGCTTGGTAGTTTGTAGATTGTCAGAATACAGCAAGACTTCATGTTGTTTGAAGAAAAAATAACTCACTTTAGTAATTGTGTTTCTTCTAATGGAGCCTTGCTGTATTCCGACCTCCTCCCTGCCTCCCTCTCAGAACCTGTTTTTGGGAAGTGGGTGGGCAGGCGCAGTGTTGCACCCCAGGGTGCTTCTTTGCACACCCTTTTTATTTGGGTGGTTTTCTATTATCTTTATTTTAGATAGGTTTGGGTTTTCTGACTTAAGTCTTCCTTTGGGAATCCTAAACTTTCTGTTACCAGTTGAGCTAGTTAAAATTTTCAATTTCCATAGTATAGTTAGTAGTGTTTGCTCGTAAGAATCTGACGGTTGGGTTTCAAAGTGCTGCAGACAGAGACCTCAAAGAGATCAAGCTCAGCGTTCTATGCACTGCATAGAAAATTAACCCTATACTCTCGGGGCAGTTTAAAGGCTGGAGCTAACTGCAGATTGTCAGAATACAGCAAGACTCCATTAGAAGAAACACAATTACTAAGGTGAGTAATTTTTCTTCTTGCACATTTCTTTTCTGAAAGACGCTACCCTTGGACTTTGTTGATTCCTTGAGGTACTTGAAAGTTTCTATCATGTCCCTCTCTCCTTCTTTCCTCAAGGGTATACATATTAAGCTCCTTTAGTCTTTCTTCATAGGTCTTCTGGTGCAGACCCTGCACCATTTTTAGCTCCTCTGGACAGCTTCCACTCTATGTCTTTTTGTGGAGATGGGGTCTCCAGAACTGCACACAGTACTCAGATGGGGTCTCACCAACTGTCTGTACAGAGGGATAACAACTTCCTGTTTTCTACTATTGATGCCTCTCCTATGCATCCCAGTATTCTCCCAGCCTTCCTTACTGCCTTCTCACATTGCCTGCCCACCTTTAGGTCATCTGATTAATTACTCCCAGGTTCCTTTCCATTTTTACTGTTGTCAGTATCTCACCCCTATTGTGTACTCTTCCCTGGGTTTTTATTTCCCAGGTGCATTACCTTGCACTCTTTGCATTGAATCTAAGCTGCCATACATTTGACCATTCCTCTAACCTTGCCAAGTCCCTTCTCATCCTTTCCACTCCATCTTGTTTATCAACCCTGTTGCATATCTTTGTGTCATCTGCAGAGACATACTTTTCCTTCCAGTTCCTCTACATTGTCACTTATAGAGACATTAAAAAGGACCAGTCCCAGTACTGAACCCTGTGGTACCCTCGCTAGTAACCCTTTCTTCACTGTAGACTCCATTTAGTACTACCCTTGCATCCTGTTGTCTAGCCAATTTTATTCCAGGCTACCACCTTGGGACCCACTCCAAGCTGGCTAGCTTTGTATTAATCTTGTGTGGGACTGTATCAAATGCCTTGCTAAAATCTAGGTAGGCCATGTCCACAGCCCTCCCTGGTCTATTACTTTGGTCACCCAGTCAAAGAAATCTATTAGATTCGCCTGACATGACCTTCCCATCGTGAATCCATGCTGCCTTGGGTCCTGTGCCCCACTGGCCTCTAGGTACTCAACAATTCTTTCCTTCAGAAGTGATTCCATCATTTTCCCTACCACTGAGGTCAAACTAACTGGTCTGTAGTCCTGCTCCAACCTTTGTGAAGAGGAATCACATCCGCCTCCTCCAGTCCTCAGGTACCACCCCATCCTCCCATGATTTGTTAAAGAGAGTAGTCAGAGGTGTCACTAGTTCTACCCTTAGTTCTTTTAGAATTCTTGGGTGAATCCCATCAGGCCCATTGCTTTGTCCACCTTCAATTGTCTTATCCTTCTTAACAGGGTTGGCTATCCTTTCCTCGGTTTGGGCCTTTGCTATTCTGACTGCCTTCCTGCCTCTTTCTGCTTTAACTGATAAAGTTCTCTGTCCTGCTCCTTCTGTGTTTCCTCATATTTCCTGAATGCTGTCCTTTTCTCCTTAACCTTCCCTGCCACCTCTTTTGAGAACCATAGTGGGTTTTTCCTTTGTTGTGTTTTGTTGATTTGCTTTACACAAAGGCTTGTTGCCTCTGTGATGGCTGTTTTGATTACTCCCATTGTTCCTCCACCCTCCTTCTTGCCTGTTTGCTACTGCTTTTCTGAGGCACTGTCTCATTTTCCCAAAGTCAGCCCTCCTAAAGTTCAGTACTCTTGCTTTTGTATGGCTTGATTGTATGGCTGTGTTTATCGTGAACCACACTGTTTGGTGGTCGCTTGTTCTCAGATGACTACCCACTTCTAAATCTGAGATTCTTTCTCCATCCCCATTTGAGAGTACCAGGTCTAAGATTGCTCCCTCCTGAGTGGGTTCCAATACTAACTGTCTGAGGCATGCCCTTGTAGGGCATCAAGAATAACCCTGCTCTTGGATGTGCCTGCAGCAAAGGTGCTCCAGTTAACATCTGGCATATTCATGTCACCAATCAACAATATCTCCATTTTCTGCCATTCTAAGAATGCCTTCCATCATTTCCTTATCCATTCCCTCCCCAAGATGGGGTTTGTATACAACCCCAAGTGGATTGTGGTGCCATTCCCTGTCTCCAGGATGATCCAGAGCATCTCTTCTGCTCCCTGTTTACTCTTTAGTTCTGTTGATTTGATCCTTCTTTACATAGAGGGCTACTCCCTCCTCTTTACCCTCCCTGTCCCTCCTGTAGATTGTGTATCTGGTATGCTGACATATCAGTCATGGTTCGCTGTGTACCATGTTTCTGTGACTGCCACAATATCTAGGCAACCTCTTCCATCAAGGCCACTAGTTCAGGGAGCTTGTTACACAGACTATGGGCATTGGTACTCATCATCCTTCACTTTTTGATGGCCTTACCCATTTTAGCCCCATCCCTGTCCTTACTGCCTTTTTCACATTTACTTCTGTCCTGCTCCTAATGACTTCTCTACCTTGGTGTTTACCTTACTAATTACCGTGTTTTGTGGGAGGCTGGGATTTCCCTGCTTTTTCAGTGCCTCCCCTTGGCTAGTTTAAATGCTTGCCAATGAAACATTCAAACCTCCCACCTAGGATCCTGGTCCCCCGGACACCCTAAGATATTGTGGCTGAACCCACACTTTCTTCTGTTCCTGAGATGGGCACAAGGGAACAAAAGAGCTACTGAACCGCTGACTCGCTGGTTCCTGCTAAAAATGGCAACAAAATTGAAACACACAGAACTCTCGCCTGTCAAGCTGGGGACTTCTGTGACTGCTCTGCCTGTGCCTACAGCCCAAGAGATTGCTCAGGCCTTTAAAATCATTCAGTCCTTGCAGGCAATAGTTCCTCCTCAACAGCCTCCTACCCACCCCAGGTTGGCAGTAATGTGCATCCTCTCCCCAAGAAGGAGAAGACACTTTTGATGATGATGAGGAGGATCAACAGAACCAGAAGTGTCCCCTGAACAGGACTTTGGATCTCTCCAAGGGTGTCTGAGGATTTTTCATCCACTTCACTTTTGTCAGGAGGATGGCAGATGCCCTTGACATCTCCACCACTGAACAAATCGAAGATGAGGAAGAGATGGAGTACTTAGAGATGATGGGGTTAACACCACAAAGGCTCTCCTCCTTCCTGTCTATAAATTCTTTAAAAAGGATACACTAAAGATTTCTATAGGCCATATTCCACCCTCCTATAAACAGGAGGATGGACAAGAAGTACCAGCTGGAAAGGGAGGGAGCTGATTTAAGCAATAAGGCAGGAGAGGTGCATTATGGTGGGATATGGTTCACCTTGGGTGGGTTGAAGCACGAAAGACAGCCGCGCTTCCACCACCAAGAAGGGCTGTTAGCCCACCATCAGCACCCCCGAAGTGCCTTATTGCGATTATGAAATGGGTAATTTTTAGTAAATTTGATGCCTTTTTAAACATATTACTTTCAACTGGGCTGTTGTGTTGGGATAATGACCTAGCTAAAAGCTGCTTTGGCCAATCAGGAGCCAGCATTCTTTCTATCCATTTCATTATTTCTCTTCTCCCACCCCAACCACGGGGGGTCATACAGCAGGCTGCCTGTGACAAGGCTGAGGTCCTCTGTCCTCACATCCTCCAGACAAGGATGCTAGGAAAATAGAGAGTATGGCTAAACAAGGGTGCCTGTCAGCCTCTGGCTACAAGGCCAGGTTACCTTCCAGGCATATGCTGCCCAGTACCAAAATCCCAGTGGCAGTCAGTCCCTGGCCATATCCCAGAAAGCTTCCTCCTGTCAGATGACCTGGCTGAAACTGCCAGGTTTGGGCTAGAGGCAGCTAAGTACCAGTTCCAAATGGCTGCTGGCACTAATGATACTGCAGCCAGATGGATGGCAACACAGAGGAGGTTTGCTTGGCTTAGGGCCACAAACCTTACTCAGGAAACACAATCAAAGGCTTTGGACTTTCCCTAGAGGAAACTCTCTCTTTTGGAAAGTCCACTGTGGTGTACATGAAGAAGGTGGATGAATATAAGGCCACTTACAGAAGCAACTCTGTTAAGGAGAGAGCTTCTCCATCCACCAGGCCTTATGGAAGGGGAGGCCGGGCAGGTCCTTTTACACCAGGCCCTTCTTCCAACCAGTGGCATTACCCCAGTACCAGCAGTACCTGCAGCAGGGTTACTCCAGGGACAGGGCAGACGGGCTCAAGGTGAGGGTCTCATACCCAACCTTAGTCACAAACCAAACAGACCCCTGAACCACAGGCTGTCTCCTCCTACTTGTCAGAGGTAGACTTACCCACTTTCTCCAAACTTGGCTAAAATCACCACAGACAAGTGGGTGTTGGAGGTGGTGGGGCAGGGTCTGTCTCTGGAATCAAGTCCATTACTCATAAAAATCCAGAGTTTTCATCTCCCTCCTCCCTAGCAGAAAAGGTGCCCTTGAGGAGAGGTTTGGAACCTGCTACAGTTAAAAGCAGTAGAACCGGTTCCAAAATCTCAAAGGAAAGGGCTTCTATTCCAGATACTTCCTGACCACAAAGAAAAGTGGGAGTGGCGGCTTACATCTGGATCCAAGAACCTAAACAAGTTCTTAAAAAAAAAGGTTTAAGATGATAACCTTGGCTCTGATCTGCCAACACTGCAAAAGAAGACTGGTTGGCATCACTGGACTTGAAAGATGCCTATTTTCACATCCCCATAAAAGGGTCTCACAGAAAATACCTCAGATTCAGACTCCTTCAGGTCACTACCAGTTTTCAACCCTGCCTTTTGGCCTTTCTTCAGCCCCAATGGTATTCACAAAGTGCCTGTCAGCTGTAGTAGCACATCTTCGCAGACAGGGAATATCTGTTTTCCCTTACCTAGACGACTGGTTGGTTGTGAGAAAATCTCCCTGCAAGTGCAGCAAGATCTGAAAATCACTCAGTACCTCCTGGAGTCCCTGGGATTCCTGATCAAGCACAAAAGTCAGTTTTCACTCCTACACAAGTGCTGCAGTTCATAGAGGCAGAAATCAACACCCTACAGGCCAGGGCATATCTGCCTCTGGAAAGGATAAAAAACATTAAGCTAATAGAAAACTCTTCAAGCTTGCACAACTTAAAAACTGCAAGACAGTTTCTCCAGTTACTAGGCCATATGGGCGGCTTTCACAGGCACAGTGCTGGGTGCCAGATTCCACATGAGACACTCAATTTCATCTCAGGTCTCACTGGTGACAAAGAAAAGATTCTTCTCAAAGCTTATCTCAGTAACAAAGTCACTGCTACATTCCCTCTTGTGGTGGAAGGAGGAATCCAACTTAAGACAAGGAGTTCCTTTTCAGAAAGAGAATCCTTCAGTGGTTCTCACAACAGATGCATCCTCTTGGGCTGGGGTGCTCATAGGGATCACACAACCCAGGGCACTTGGTCAGTCAGAGTCTCTTCAGCACATAAATCTATTGGAACTCAGGGCAGTTTGCTGGATCTAAAAATGTTTTCTCACCTAGTCCAGGGCAGGGTGGTACAGGTCAGAACAGACAATACCACCACAATGTATTACATAAAGAAGCAGGGAGGCACAAAGTCAGGCCTCCTTTGCATAGAAGCCATAAGATTTGGACTCTGGCCTACTCCTTGAAAGTGTCTCTGCAGGCAATTCACTTGCCAGGGAAGGACAATACCCTGGCAGATGCATTGAATCAAATAAATCAGGCCCATCACAAATGGATCCTAAACAAACAGGTGGTACAGGTTATTTTCAGAAGGTGGGGCACTCCAGAGATAGACTTGCTTGCATCCCACCAGAACCACCACCTACCACAGTATTGTTGCAGACCACCAAATCAGGGAACTTTTTCTCTGGATGCTCAGAGTCTGGATTGGTCAGGAGGTTCCTCTATGCATTCCTTCTGATTTACAGAGTACTGGTCAAGCTCAGATCCCATACAGCATCACTGATCAAGATAGCTCCAGAATGGCCCAGGTAGCCATGGTACTCTCTTCTGCTCTCAATGTCTGTTGCAAATCCAACACATCTCCCTCGGAGGCACAAGCTTTTGACTTCCAACCAGGGAACTCTGTTGTACCCAAATCTCAAGTCCCTCAATCTCAAAGCTTGGCTCAAGGACTTAGAATACGCTGACCTAAAACTTTCTGAACCTGTCTTAAGTATTCTAAGAGGTTACAGAAAACCTTCTACTACAAAGAACTATTCTTCCAAATTGAAGAGATTCCCTATCTGGTGTTCGGGCAGATTCTGGTACCAGCCCAAGCTGGCTTGTCAGAGGTATTGGATTATCTCACCCATTTACACACTCTGGGTCTACAACTCATTTCTTCAAGGGTTCACCTTGCAGCAGTGTCTGCTTACCTTTCTGCTGGGAAGAAGGTAACATTGGCTTCTAACCTTATTTTCAAAAGGTTATTTAAGGGTCTGGATCATTTACATCCCCTCACAAGCCAGCAGTTCCAGTTTGGGACCTGAATGTTTGTATAGCCAAGCTGATGTCTGCTCCATTTGAGCCCATGGCCTCAGCTCATCTGAAATATGTCACTTGGAAAACAGTTTTCTTAGTGGCAATGACTTCTGCAAGTAGAATCAGTGAGCTTCAATCTATCACCCTTCCTGTCTTTTTCACTGATCATACCACTCTGTGAAAGGAGACTGCACAGTTTGGATGTAAAGGGGTCCTTAGTTATTACATGACAGCCACTAAGGACCTTAGACAGGATAGAAAGCAATTGTTTCTGACCTATGGGGATGTGGGAAAAAGTAATCCAGCCTCAAAAGATCCATTTCTCATTGGATAGTCCAGTGTATCCAATTATGTTACACTAATGCTGGTAGAGAGCCCCATCAGGATTGAGGGCTAATTCTACAAGAGGGACAGCTGCTACTTTAGCAGCTGCCAGGGACGTCCCATTACTGGATATATGTAAAGCAGCTACTGGAAAACAGTACACCTTTACAAAAACTACAACTTGGATATTTTATCCAGGAGTGATACTAGATTTGGCACAGCAGTCTAGAAGTCTGTTTCAAAACAGAGCCATGTGCCCACCTCCAGGGTACTGCTTAGTAGTTTGTATAAAGTTATGAATATACTGAGCATTACTGGGTTAGAAGAAAAATTACTTACCATAGCAATTATGTTTCTTCCCAGTGATGCTTAGATATTCATAAAGTACAGTTGTAAGAACTTACCGTAACAGTAGATCTTCGAGGAGACTCTTGCAGTAGGTAATTACATATAGGACTGATGCTGGCAGGCAGCAGGACCCCACAGAAAAATTTCTAGCTAGCAGTCTCTGGCGAGGACCGCCCCCGTCAGGCGACTGCCGTCCAGGAGACATCGGTATAAAGGCGGTCCCTCACGCCCACCTTCCAGTTCTTTCCGCCACAGGCCACAAGAGACCGGACGAGAGAAGCAGATATTTCCTCACTGGAAAAGGAGCTGAAAAAGCTTAGGAGGATGGAGGCGGGGAAGGTAGTACCTACTGCAGAGCTCTCTCTAGAAGATTTACTGTTACGATAGGTTCTTACGTAACTGTACTATCTTACTTCAGAGGGCTCTTGCAGTAGGTAATTCATATGGACTGAGTCCCAAGCAGTCTGGAACAAGAAGAAGCACACGGGAGGAGGAAAGCTACTCAAAGCAGATCCTCTAGCTCTGAAGGCCTTAAGAGAGAAGGCCTTGCAGAACAGCGAGCCCAAGCCTGCTCTACGGCGAGAGGCAATATCAACATGCTGCAGAGGCAGCAACCCCTCTGGTGGAGTGACCTCTTATTTGACCCGGAAGGGTCTTGTTATACTGTTATAACAGAAGGTGATGCAATGAGCCAACCATTTAGACAGGCATTGCTTGAAACAGCATTGCCTTCTCTTCTGGGGCAAAAGAGACAAAAGTCGATCAGTCTTTCTGAGATCCTTTGTTCTGTTAGTGTAGTATCTCAGAATGCGTGAACGTCCATAGTGTGAAGTGGATACTCCCCGTGATTGGAGTACTGTGTAAAGAAGGTGGGTAATTCTATGGACTGGTTCAATGTAGATTCTGCTACCACCTTGGGCAGAAACTTAGGATTGGTCCGCCAGAGCCACGCGTTCCTTGTGAAAATTTAGTATGAGATTTTACACATCAGGGCCTGGAGCTCAGAAATTCTTCAAGCAGAGGTAATGGCCATTAGGAACAGTGTCGTCCATGAAAGGAACTTCATGTTTACCGGGCCGCGTTCAAAAGGAGGCAAAGTAAGTTTCTCAAGAACGAAGTTCAAATCCCAAGGAGGGAGGAGTCCTGGTCGGGGCTTGGACGGAGAGCGTGGCTCGTTGTCTTGCTCGAACAACCATCAGAAGGATCTGAGGCGTCCGAGGAAGAAGAAGATGAGGAAGAGGTAGACTCTCTCCCGAGGGGAGGAACGGACCCTGAATCCCTGGGAAAGGGTGTCCTGCTCCCTCTGGACCCAGAGGGTTTAGCCCTGGTGTCCGGAGGTGGGGAGGAGTGTGTCATCGTGGATGTATAGGAATCAGCACTAGCACCAGCATCAGAAGACGACTCTCCACCTCTCTGGTAGAGCTAAGCCTTGGCCTCAGCCCACCAGGAGGCCAGAGTCTCCTGCAAGTCCACTGGCGGCTGAGGGGGTGGTGGAGGAGGAGGAGCGAGGGTATACGGTATGGACCATACCCAAAGGAGCGTGTCCATAACCCGGCGGTGGGAAGCCTGGCGTCTGGTACTGAGGCCAGGTACTGCAGGCGTCGAATATGTTCAACACCGGGTACTGAGGGCACCAGATACTGCGGCCCAGGTATGGCGGCGCCGGATCACGACGGGCCGGATACCCGGAGCTGGAGGAGCTGCCTGGAGCAGACGTGCCCGGCCGGAGGTCCCACGGGCGGTTCTGGGAGCGGAAGGCCTGGGGGGCAGAGGGCCCGCGCCGGGGTGACATCGGTGGGTGATGTCATCCCGCATTCACAATACCGCATCGGGCTGGCGCAGAAGAGCCAGTGTCGGAGACGCCATCCGGGAACCAACGGCCAGATCAGTCAGACCAGAAGGTGGATGGTCTGACGGAGGTGGACCAGAAACCTCAGCGTCACCCGAGGATGGTGGGAAGAAACTCGGGTCGGAGGAAGAGACTCAGGTTCCATGGAGGGCAGAGAAGGCTGTGGGAGCCAGGAATGACAGATGGGGTCCGCCATCAGCTCATCCGAGGTGCGGACGTTGGACGAACCAATGTGCAGCTTAGCAGCGAGATCTGGGCAGGCGCTGGAGGGCGGCGTCTGACTTAATGGACCCTTCACCGGAGACAGGCCGCAATGGAGGGTGGCCTGGTCGGGCAGAATGGGGGCCGCACGATCTTCTCCATGCGGGCGCGGAGGAGCCGACATCCCGCTTATCGGAGCCGCTCTGCACAAGTAGGCCGCGAAACCACAGCTTTACTGGGAGCGGAGGCCTCCACGAGCCTGGAGGTGCCCAAGGGCCCGAGCGAGACAGACGGAGAATACGCCGCTTTAGAAGCCTCTAAGGCGGCCGTCAGGAGCGGTCCCTGGGGCAAATTACCTGTTTCACGGCGACTCCCGAGGAAGACGCGGTGGAGAGGAGTCCTTGTCCCGGTGCCTTTCCTTATCCTTTTTCTTGTGATGGCCTTCAGGAGAAGTCGACGCCTGCCAAGCTTTTTCAGTTCTTTCTCCTGGAGCTCTTTATTTTTCAAAATGTACGCTTCCAGGGACTGCTGCCGCCTTCTCCGGGTGGCTGCGTTAAGCTGAGGCAGTGCTAGCACTTCTCCACTGGATGGTCGAGGCCTAGGCAAAAAAGTCACAGGGAATGGCCATCCTTGTCACGGGAAGTTAGGCGCCCGTCTGAGTCGCACTTGTTTTTGTGCTCGGAGGGTGTAGGGATGACATACACTACGGATACCTGAGCGATGGCTGAGAAAAATCAAAAATACTCGGTGAAACTACCGATCGAAGAGCCTGGCGAGCATGGAACTTTTCCACGAGGTGCTGGCATAAGCTAACGTCGGAAAGAACTAGAAGAGTGGAAGGAGGACCGCCTTTATACTGACGCCTCCTGGATGCCAGTCACCCGGCTGTGGGGCGGTCCTCTCAGAGATTCCTAGCTAGAAATTTTTTTCGCGGGGGTCCTGCCACCTGCTGATGTCAGTCCTATATGTAATTACCTACTGCAAGAGATCTCTCAAGTAAGATCTTCCCTTCCAGAACTTCAGCCTCTGCACTCCGGTGCTGGTGCCACCATGTCAATATACACCCTTGGAGGAAATTCTCCCAGCACCTGTATTAGTTAGGTGAACAGAGTTCATTGTGCTTATCTTTTGGTATGTTTCTGGCATGTTGTTCAAACTTTACTTATTTGTTTGTTCCTCCAGTTGAAGGCCTATTTTTAGTAAATCCATATTGTTGGGTAATCCCAATTTTAATGATAACTTTTAGTATTGCATTATCCTGGACCTATCTTTTCAGGCTCCTTTATAAAATCTGAAGAGGTTATAACACAGGCAGTTAGTAGAAGCAGTGTTTGAAAGATGCTCACGTGCAAAGTGTTCCATCTCTCCGGCAGTCCAACCCTCAGGCTTACTGCATAAAGTTATGAATATCTGAGCATCACTGGGAAGAAACATAATTACTATAGTAAGCAATTTTTATTCTGCTTCAAGGATGGTATGATCTGGGGCAGAGTTACCATCCTGAAGGTGCGTGGCCTGAGAAACTGGTTCAGGTTATGCAGATCTAGAATGGGGCCAGCCCTGCATCTGCTTCGGGACCAGGAAGTACCTGGAAATGAACCCTGGGTTGACTGGGGATCTGTCACTTGGGCCACTGCCTCCTTGAGGGGTTGGGCTATGTGATCGCCAGAGCAGACTGAGTGTGGACCGACAATCTTTCCTCCCGTGGGCACGGGCTCAGCTGGGAGGATACTGCTCCAATTCCAGAGGCAGACCCTAGCTGACCACTTCTAGAACCCACCTGTCCATGGCAACAGCAGACCAGGGTGGAAAGAAAGTGGCGAGCCGGACCCCACTGGAGTTCCCAGAGGCTGCAGCCCCTATCCCATCACTGGGCATGCTCGGAGGAAGAGGGTCCAATTGAAATTGCCTGAACCCCAACCTCCATGTCTGCAGGCCGCTGGAGGCCTGGACTTGGGCCGAGGGTGCAAGCCTGTACTCTGCTGCTGCTGCCCACCCTGGAAGGAGGGCTGCTTGGCTGCGGGTGCTGAAATGGCTTCTTCTTCTTCTGCTGTTTCTGAGCCAGGGACGCTTTCTGAGCAGAAGTAGTGGAGTCCAAGGTGGCGCTGGACTGCTTGATTCACTGAAGGTGACCATCCACACCTATGCAGAACAGATTGATGCCCAGGAAGAAAAAATTACTCACCTTAGTAATTGTGTTTCTTCTAATGGAGTCTTGCTGTATTTTGACAAGTTGCAGTTAGTTCCAGCTCTTCAACTGCCCCGAGAGTGAAGGGTTAAAATTCTATGCCAGGCATAGAACGTTGGGCTCGAGCTCGGTTGAAAACTCTGTCGGTGTCCTTTGAAACCCAACCGGCCAGATTCTTACGAGCTAAAATTCACTGACTAATGATAATAATGTGGAAATTGTAAACTCCTAGTAGCCAACTGGCAGGAGAGAATTTGGATTCCCTAAAATACTCAAGTCAGGAAACCCAAGGAACAAAAAATCAGGCAATAAGAACTAAAAGTTCTTAATTAAACAACACAAAGCACCCAACACAACAAGAATGGGCTAAAGACACCCTGGGGTGCAACACTGCACCTGCCCACCCACTTCCCAAACACAGGTTCTGAGAGGGGAGGCAGGAGGCGGAACAGAATACAGCAAGACTCCATTAGAAGAAACACAGTTACTAAGGTGAGTAATTTTTCTTCAAACAACATGAAGTCTTGCTGTATTCTGCCAAGTTGTAGACTAATAAGCAGTACCTCCAAGGAGGAGGACAGATCCTACTTTGGGAATAGGCTCTGATGTACTGTGTGCCAAACCTAGCATCACTCCTAGCCTGGATATCCAGAGAGTATTGCTTGGTGAAGGTATGAACTGTTTTCCAGGTGGCTGCTTGACAGATTTCTAACAAGAGGATATCCCTAGCTGCAGCCAGAGATGCAGCTGTACCTCTAGTGGAATGAGCCCTCAGGCCTGAGGGTGCAGTTTTTCCCAGTTTTTACAGCAAAACTGAATACAGGACACAATCCACCTGGCAATGGTTCTCTTGGTGGCAGGTTTTCCCTTACCTACTTCCCCATAAGTGAGGAACAACTGGAGGAGTCAAACATGTGACTCTTTGTATGCTCTATGTAGTAACTAAGGGCCCTTTTAACATCTAAACTGTGTAGCCTCTGTTCCCCTGAGAAGGTGTGATCAGTAAAGAACACAGGAAGAAACATAGATTGGTTTAAGGGAAATCAGAAACCACTTTAGGTAGGAACCTTCTATTGGTTCTAAGGACCATCTTATCCCTATGGAAAGAAATGAAGTCAGGCTCCACTGACAGGGCTTGCAATTCACTGATACGCCTGGCAGAAGTAACAGCAACCAAAACACAGTTTTCCAAGTCAAGTACTTGAGTCTGCTGAGTACATAGGCTCGAAGGGGGTTGCATCAGCTGAGCAATACATATTCAAATCCCAGGCAGGAGCAGGGTCCCTAAAAGGGGTATTGGTATGAAGCAACCCTTGAAAAATTTACACAACACAGGGTGAGATGACAGAGAGGAGGACTTCCCACTGACAGGAAAGCAGAGATAGCTGATAAATGCACTTTGAGAGTAGCTGATTTGAGGCCTAGGCTATTAAGGTAAACCATGTAATCCAGAACTGTGGACAACTCAGCAGTGTCTGGAGAAATGTGCTTCTTGGAACACCAAATACTGAACCTTTTCCATTTGGAGACGTAGGTTTCTCTGGTGGCAGGCTTTCAAGAAGCCTTGAGGATATCCAGAACCCCTTGGGACAGATGTAAATCTGCATACTCTAACTCTTCAAGAGCCATGCCTTGAGATTGAGTGACTGGAGACTGGGTAACAAATCCTCCCTGAGAGGAGGTTAGCAGATTGTAATTCCTGGGAAGAGACAGGGAAGATGGACTGCTAAGGACAGCAACAGGGGTACCAAGGCTGCCTGGTCCAGTCTGAAGCAATTAGAATTGCTTTGCATGGTTGTGACCTTACCTTGACAAGAACCTTAAACAACAGAGGAAAAGGAGGAAGGCATAAAGAAAGTACAGTTACGTAAGAACTTACCGTAACAGTAGATCTTCAAGAGATGCCCTTGCAGTAGGTAATTACATATAGGACTGAAGCCGCAGGCCAGGACCCCACGGAAAATTTCTAGCTAGCAGTCTCTGTCAAGGACCACCCCACGCCAGGTGACCGTGTCAGGCGACATTGGTATAAAGGGCGGTCCTCACGCCCGCCTTCAGTTCTTTCCCACCAAAGGCCAAAAAGGAGAGACAAGAGAGAAGCGGATATTTCCCCACTGGAAAAGGAGCTGAATAAGCTTAGGGGATGGAGGGAGGAAGGTATTACTACTGCAAGAGCTCTCTCTCTCTCTCTCACTCAAGATCTACTGTTACGTGTGTTCTATGTAACTGTACTATCTTACTTCAGAGGACTCTTGCACTAGGTACAGTAATTACATATAGGACTGAGTCCCAAGCAGTCTGGAACAAAGAGAAGCACACGGAGGAGGAAACTACCCATAGGGAATCCTCTGGCTAAGAAAGACTTAAGAAAGAAGTCCTTGCAGAACAGCCAACCTGAAGCTGGCTTTCCGGCGAGAGGCAATGTCCAAACTGTAGCGCTTCGTGAGGGTATGGACAGAAGTTCGAGTTGCGGCGGCGCAAATTTCAGCTGCTGACACATTCTTGAAACAGGCAGCAGAGACTGCGACATCCCTGGTGGAGTGACCCTGACCTGGCCTGGCAAGGTCTTGATACTTGTCATAGCATACAGTGATACAGTGAGCCAATCATTTGAACAAACATTGTTTGGAAACAGCATTGCCTTCTCTCTTGCTGGCAAAAGAAACAAATAGTTGGTCAGTCTTTCTGAGATCCTTTGTCCAGTTGGTGTAGTATCTCAGAATTCGTGAACGTCCAGGGTATGTAAAGATACTCCCGTGATTGGAATGCTGCGTGAAAAAGGCAGGCACTTCAATGGACTGGTTCAACATAGATTCTGCTACCACCTTAAGAAGAAACTTAGGATTGGTGCGCAGAGCCACACGCTCCTTATGGAAAATCAGATATAGAATTTTGCACATCAAGGCCTGAAGCTCGGAAATTCTTCAGCGGAAGTAATGGCTACTAGGAACTTAAATTCTGCTGAGGCTGCCGGCTCAAAGGAGGCAGCGTAAGCTTCTCAAGAATGAAATTCAAATCCCAAGGAGGGGCAGGAACCCGAATGGGGGTCTCAAATGATGAACCCTCCTAGAAAGGTCGCTACGACCTCCAGCTGAGCAAAGTTCTGTCCTCAAAGGGAACATGATAAGCAGCCAAAGCCGCCATGTGAACCTTCAAAGAGGAATGACTGAGACCCAGGTCAAGAGATACCACATGTAGTCCAGTAACCGCCACGGGCAGGAGAAAAGTTCAAGTCTTTGGACGAAGCCCAAATGGAAAACTGTTTTCATTTCATGGCATAGGTGGAGCAAGTGGACGGCTTCTTGGCCTCCACCAACATCTCTGCCACTTGAAGGGAAACCCCAAAACAGGCTTGTGCTACATCTGTAGGAGCCAAGCATGCAGCTGAAGGGACCTGAGGCTCTGGATGGACCAGGGATCGCTGATCCTGGGCCTACAGAAGCCAAAAAAAGGAAGAGGAATCAGAGGTTCCTGTGAGTACTGTTGCAGAAGAGAGAACCAAACTTGCCTGGGCCAGAATGGAGCGATGAGAATCATATGGGCCAATTCTGAGCTGAGCTCATGCAGGATCCTCGGAGTCAACAGAATTGGGGAAAAGCATAAACGAATCTGCCCTTCCAATCGAGAGACAGAGCTGCCTCCAGAGCCACCTGCGCCTGGAGCGAGCGAAGCGAAAGCAAAGGTGGGCAGTTTTATGCTTAGTGGGGACACAAACAGGTCGACCTGAGGGGTTCCCAATGTAGGAAGATGCCATCTGCTATTTCCTGGTCCAATCCCACTTGTGAGGCTGTGCTGAGGATTGGCTCAAGTGATCTGCCACCAATTCTCTACTCCAGGACGTGGATCGCTGTGAGATGAAGGTTGTGAAGGGTCGCCTATTCCCAGACCCACATCGCTTCCCGACAAAGAGGGTAGGAGTGAGTCCCCCGGTTTGTTGAGGTACCAGATTACACTCATATTGTCGGTCTGGATCGCCAAGTGACCAGGAAGCAGACAGGGCGCTAATGCTTGAAGAGCGACAGCACCGCTCTGAGCTTGAGCACGTTGATGTGGGCGTCCGCCGAGAATGGAGGACTTGCCCTGGGTGCGAAGAGATCCTAGATGAGCTCCCAACTTTCACCCGAGGCGTCGGTCATCAGAGTTCAGGAGGGGAGGAAGGCAGAAGTGAACTCCTGATAAAGGTTCTCCTGAACCAACCACCAGTGCAAATCCCTAATCATCGGGTCGAGACTAGCACCTCTTGGTCCAAGTCATCGACCAATTGATCCACTCAGACCGAAGAGTCCACTGAGAGATTCTCATCTGGAGCTGAGAATGCGGAACTGTTGGAATTGCAGCCGCCATGAGCCCCAGGAGGCGAAGGACCAACCTGGGCGGATCCGCCTGTGAGAGAACAAGAAGCTTGCCTGAGCCTGGAGGTGGCCACCCTGTCTGGGGGTAGAAAGGCCATACCGGTGGTCGTGTCCAGAATCGCCCATGAACTGGAGGCGTTGAGATGGGATCAAATGGGATTTGGCCTGGTTGATGGTAATACCCAGGCTGGCAAAGACCTGCCTGGTAAGGCAAAGGGAACGAGGAGCCCTCCTGGACAGGGCCGCCAGGAGTCAATCGTCCAGGTATGGGAAAATCTGCACTCCTGGGTATGCAGGGGTCGTCATCACCAACAGACATTTGGTGAATACTGGGGGCGAGGAAAGACCAAATGGGAGAGCCCTGAACTTGTACTGGTGCCCCTGGAAAGCAAACTGGAGGTATTTGCAGTGGGAAGGGCGGATGAGGATATGCAGGTATGACTCCTGCATGTCCAGAGCACACAGCCACAGTCCCAGCTGAAGGAGGGGCAGGAGATTCTGTAGGGAGAGCATCCTGAACCTTTTGTACTCCACAAACAGATTTAGACAGCTGAGGTCCAGAAGGGCCTCACGTCTCCTGTCTTTTGGGACCAGGAAGAAATGGAGTAGAAACCCATCCCCAAGAGAGGGAGGGATCGGTTCGATTGCCTCCTTCAACAGAAGGAGGAGATTTCTTCCTGAACCTTGAGAAGATGTTCGGGGAGTAAGATGACTTGGGGGTTTCTGAAGAAACTCTATGGTGTGGCCCTCTGCTATAAGCTGGAGGACCCAGGCGTCGGTAGTGATCCTCTCCCAACCTGGCAGATGAAGGAGAATCTCCCGCCTACGGTTCCTCAGGGTGGACCAGAGGCTGTGGGAGAGGAGGGAGTCAGGAGGTGTGGGCAGCGCCACAGCTGGAGCTCCTGCAGCCCGCTTGAGTGGGGGTCCGAGCCAGAGGGGCTCGGCATTTGTTGGCCTGCTTTTCTTGTGGTTTCACCTTGGGCCGTGCAACGGCAAAAGGAATGATGCTGCGCTTGAGGGTCTCTGTACATGGAGTCGACCTCCTTGAGAGCAGTGCCCTTCTCTCTCAGCCCAGTAATGATGTCCTTGACATAACCACCGAACAACACTGAACCTCGGAAGGGGCATCCTGAATGGTGGATTGTACTTCTGAAGCCAAACCTGACACCTGAAGCCAGGCATGTCGCCGCAGACTCACAGCTAACTCCCGAACTTCGGCCCAGAAGTGTCCACTGCATTGTGGCAGCGCACAGCATAATATGCCTACTGGCTGAACGCACGGAGGGACTAGGTCTGCCACTTCCTGTTTAGTCTGGAACTGAGGAAGGGTGTCCAACTTAGCTTCCACCTCGCTAAGGATAGCCTTCTGTTAATCCCCCATGTGAGCCACATAGTTCAAGACTCTGATACCCAGAGTGGAAGAAGAAAAGACCTTCTTGCCGCACTGGTCCAGAAGGCGGATTCCTTATCGGGGGATGAGCTGAGGTGTTTCAGGTTAGCTGAATGGCCACGGGCGGCGCTGATCACGACCGAATCAGCCTTGATATGTGATGAAAGAGAGTCAATCCCTCGGGAGCCTGATACAGCCTATCCCTTCCGAGGAAGGAGGGCTAAAGCAGACAGTTGTTTCCAGATGTGGAGACGAGGTGGTGAGAGGCTCGATCCAGGGTGGAATTAATGTGGAATGACCTTGGGCAGATTCAAATGGGCAGCTAGCTTCTGCATCTGTGGATCTGGCTCCAGCAATTTTCACTGATGAAGAGCCTGAATTTTTCTCAGCAACTCCGTAAATGAGAGATCCTCCAGAGGGGACTTCAGAGGAGTCCTGGGCCTGGGCTTGTCAGCAGTGCAAGGCTAGTCCGATTGGAGCTATCAGAGTCATCTGATGAGTCCGACCAAGACCCCTCCCCACTCGGCAGAGAAACACGACCCCTAGGGGCAAGGTGCCACCCCAGCCCTAGACCCCATAGCAATGTCTCTGGGGTTGAGGGGCAGGGGTCTCTCGTCCCCCAGCGACGGGCATCCGGGACCGTCATTGGGAGAGTGGCTCTCCACCTCCCTGGTGAACTGAGCCTTGGCCTCAGCCCACCAAGCTGGAGTCTCCCTCAGATCCACTGGCGGCTGAGGGGTAGTGGAGGAGGGACACGGACACTGGGGGTATCTGTAGTGTGAATATTCGCAGCCCGACGGCGGAATACCGCATCTGGTACTGAGGCACCGGTACTGTGGCGCGGATACTGCAGCATCGGGTACTGTGGAGCCAGATAAGATGGCGAAGATCCGCACCAGGGGCTCTACCGGAGTAGAAGGTCCTGGAGGAGGCCCTGCAGGTGGGCCCGAATAGGGCCCTGGGGCATTGGGGTGACGTCCGCAAGGGGATGCCAGCCAGTCAGACGTCAGGCCCACGCCAGGCCATCCGGACCTACGGGAGGAAGGCCTGATGGAGGTGCCGAAGAGTCCCCAGCAGTGTCCGGGGAGGGCTGGAGGGATCCCTCCAGGTCCAGTTGTGGAGACGCAGGGGCCTCGGACAGCAGTGGCGAAGGCTACGGGAGCCAGCGGCACTGGACGAGATCAGAGGATCTGGCGAGGCTCCTTCGCTGAGTGACCGCCGGATGAGCCAGCGGGCGCCTGACCAGCGGGATCCGGCAGCCAATGGAGGAGCCCGGCGTCCGACTTATCAGACCCAGCATCCGAAGAAGGCGGGGAGGCGGCCTTGGCCAGGCGGCTTGACGACTGTGCACTGCCCCAAGTGTTGAGCTGACTTAGCAGTCGGCTCTGGGCAGACGTCCAGAGGAGCCATTGCCTGACTTATTGGAGAGGCTTGAACCAGAAGGCCGAGTAGGGGTGGTCATACTGGGAGTGGATGCCTCCTTGCCCCAGAGGTTCCCGACTGGCCCGAGCTAACCAGCCAGGGGAGCGACGCCGCTCAGACACCACCGTTAAGACGTCATTAAGGAACGGGTCTCCGAGGGGAGTACCTGAAGGGCGGCGACATGCCGAAGTCATCACAGACGAGATGAGGAGTTCTGTCCTTCTTTCTTTTTCTTAAGACCTTCGGGTGAGGTGGAAGCCTGTCGGAGTTTTTCAGCTCCTTTTCCATGGAGAACATCTTCTTCTTAAGCATGTGAGTCTCAAGGACTGCTGTCTTCTTTATGGTGCTTGCATTGAGCTTCAGGCAGTGCTGACAGGAATATACAGGGTGGTAAGGGCCTAGGCAGATAAGGCACCGAGAATGGCCGCATTTGTGTGGGAGTTACGCTGCACGAGCCGCACTTGTTCTTGTGCTCGGACATGGTAGGGGATGACATAAACAGCATGTATGAAAATCCTGACGAAAATAATCGAATCGGAGAAAAAATGATGGTATAACCACCGGCGACGATAGACTGACGAGCAGTGGAACTTAACTCACGAGGCACTGTCGAAAGCAAACGCGGTAAGGAACTGGGAGGCGGGTATGAGGGCCCGCCCCTTTATACTGACGCCACTGGACACTGGTCACCTGACATTGGGGCTGTCCCCGCCAGAGACTGCTAGCTAGAAATTTTTCCGGTAGTCCTGACGCCTGCCGGCTTCAGTTCTATATGTAATTACCTACTAAGAGCCCTCTCGGCAAGATCTTCCTTCCAGTTCAAAATCAGAGCATCCAGAGGGACTGAACCCAAAACTGGGGGTCTGCAACAGAACAGAGGAAGTTGGTGATTGTCTGGGACTGCAACGAGATCTATCTCCAGAGTGCCCCACCTTGAGAAAATCACCCTCAACACGAAAGGGTCCAGAGACCATTCGTGATGGTCCTGGGAAATCCTGCTCAATGCATCTGCTATCACATTGTCCTTTCCTGGGAGATGGACCGCTATTAGAGAGGTCTGCAGGGAATATGCCAGGGATCATACTTTCATGGCCTCCGTGTACAAGGCCGTGGACCAAGTGCCTCCCTGCTTGTTGATATACCACATGGTGGTAGTGTTGTCCATCCTGACCTGAACCACCTTGTTCTGTATTGACTGAGAGAAAGCTTGAGGGCAAGAAGTACTGCCTTGAGCTCCAGGAGGTTGGCGTGATGAAGGAATTCTGAGGGGACCACAGTCTCTGGGCCGTGAGAGCCCCAGATGGGCTCCCCACCCCAAAAGAGAAGCATCTGTGGTGAGAACCACAGAGCGAGTCTGAGAGACAAACGGAACACCTTGCCTCAGATTGCTCAGGTCCTGCCACCACTGAAGGGCCTGAATTAAGGTCTGAGTAACAGGAACTAGCTTGGTAAGAAGATCTTTCCTTTGGGACCAAAAAGTTCTCAGATGGAACTGAATGTCCCTCATCTGAAACCTGGCCCCTTGGACCACTGCTGTGGAGGCTGCCATGTGGCCCAAAAGCTGCAGAAAATGTCTTGCTGGTCAGGAAACCAGAGGGAGAAAGGAAGAGACCAGCTGGAGATGACTTTTGACCTTTCCAAAGGAAGGAAGGCTTTTGCTTTGAGGGTGTCCTGTTCTGCTCCTATAAAAGTGAGGAGCTGTACTGGTTCGAGGACTGACTTGGGAAGATTGAGAAGGAACCCCAGGGAAGTGAGAACTTGCTGGGTGACTTGCAGATCTGACTTGACTTGGTCTGGAGACTGACCCACAAGAAGCCAGTCATCCAGGTATGGAAAAATAGAAATCCTTTTTCTTCTTAGAAAGGCCACCACTACTGCTAGGCACTTTGTAAACACCTTTGGAGCTGAAGTTATACCGAAGGCATTGTTCTGAACTGATAATGGCCTGAGGGCAATTTGTACCTGAGGCACTTTTCAGGAGCACCTGATGGGAATGTGGAAAATAGGCATCCTTGAGGTCCAGTGAGGCTAGCCAGTCCCTGGCCTCAGAGAGGGAACAATTGTTCCCAGAGTCACCATTCTGAATTTTGGCTTTATTGGGTGCTTGTTTAGGTATCTTAGATCGGGATGGGTTGCCACTCCTGTCTTTTTGAGGTAAGGAAGTACCTGGAGTACAGACCTTTGCCCCTGTATAGAGTAGGAACTCTCTCATGGCCTTTAAAGCCAGTAGAGACAAAACCTCTGCCTCTAGAGCAAGGGTTTCTGAAGCATTTGCATGTGGAAAGGATCTGGGTCTCGGCTTTGGAAAACTTTTGAAACTGAGAACCAGCCCTGGCTTACAACCTCCAGGAACCACTTGTCTGAAGTAACAGACATCCAGTACTAGACTTAGTAAGCCAGCCTGCCTCCTACTGGAATGGGGAGTCAACCCGGCTGACACATCAGGGTGTCTGCTTGGCAGAAGCCTTAGGCTGAGGAGTGGATGCAGCCCTGCTCATCCCCTTTTCCCCTCCCTCTGAAGAACCCCTCTGAGAAAAGGAAGAGGAGGCGCACCTGGTAGAAAGGCCTGCCCCTAGCTTGCTGCCTCTCCTTGGCCTGTGCACTCCTATAAGTGGTTCTGTACTCATCCATTTCTTCATGTAATTCTCTGCTCCCCAGAGAATAACCCACTACAGGAAATCCGTGGCCTTAGCCAGGGTGTCCCTACGAAAAGGCTAGTACATCTGAGCCAAGCCATTCTCCGAAGAGCCACAGATGTAGCTATGACTCTTGATGACACATCACTGGAGTCCACAGCAGCATGAAATTGCACCTTGATGCCTCAATCCCATCAGCAGCCAACCCCTCCAGCTCCTTTGTTAGCTGGGGAGGCCTATTAGCCAGTGCCAGTACAGTGTCCCACCTGGACTTCTGGTACCTAGTTGTATAGGCCATATAATGAGCCTGCCTTAGTCCAAAAGATGATGCCAAGTACTGTTTCTTTGTCATGGCATCTATCTTCCTGGAATCTTGTCTGGGGGTGTGGTTAAGGGATGTTTGCCTTGTCACAGGCAGCAGCCTGCACCACCCCAACATGGCTCATTGTTGGCAAAGAAATTCCATATCCGAGCCTGACAAGGTGTACCTCTTGTCCATTCTCTTGTCAACTGGAGGTACAGAGTTGGGAGACCTAAGAATTTTGTGTCTGTTTCCCAAATGACTTATGAAGGGAATAGACAGTCTCTTAGACTCTGGGATGTCCATCATCTCTATGTAGTCAGGCTCCTCTTGATCCTCTACAGCCTTCTCAATAGAAAGCTGGAGGGTTTGAGCCACTTTTCTGTAGAACAGAAAGTGGGAGGGGACTCACAAAGCCTAGGAGGAAACACCAGAAGGTCTGTCTGGGGAGATGTCCGGTTCCACAGGCACATCCAGACTTTCACCGTCGTAATCATCCTCTTCAAAACCCTCCTCATCAAACTCTGGTTTGTAAAATCTTCAGGGAATAATCCTGAACCGGGGAACTGGACCGAACTGAAGCCCTCCCAGAAGGCGCTGGATCGGTCGGAACCAGACAAGTGATTCCACAATCCGAATTGCTTTGGCTTATTTCTTCGCGGTCGAACATGAAGCTCTGGATCTGAACCGCCGATTTATCTTTCGCTTTTGTAGGAACCAGTCCTCAAGATCGTCTCTCCTCTTGCCCAAAGAAGTATCGCCTGGTCAGACGGCAATCCTTCTGGTTCGGCAGGAACCGATCCAGGCTGGCCTTCTGGGTCAGCGGATTCTCAGCCTCCTTATCCCTAAGTCTACCTAACCTTCAAACAACATGAAGTCTTGCTGTATGCTGACAGATGCAGTGATCCCCAATCTTTAAACTGCCCGGAGAACAAAGAGTTAACTTTCTATGCATAGCATAAAATGCTGAGCTTGGTTGGAGTCTCTGTCTGGAGTGTTTCAAACTCAAACCGTCAGATTCTTTACTCTGCCTCACTGAACAGTCACTCCGGAGATTTCTCCTTCAGCTCGGTTCGAAAGTCGGTTAAAGTTTCAGTTTTCGTTGGTTTTAAACCGAAAAAGTTATCCTATAGTCGGTTCAGTCTCTGTCTGTGGTGCCATGAGTACTAGATAGGAATTGTTCTGTTTTCTGTGGGAACTTGTAAAGTGTGGAGTCGGTTCCGCTGAACCGGCCATTTAATAGTGAAATCTTGTGTTTTGTGTTTTTACTTGGTGTGTAGTTACCAGTCCTTATCGGTTCTAAAAAAAAGCGTGTTTAGTACTTTTTTTCCAATACTCGTGACACGGTTAGGAACCGATAAGGAGTCTTGCCTGGCAGTTGCCATAAAAGGATAAGTTGGTTAGGTTGGCCATGTCTGAAAACCCAAGAAAAAAACAGGCCCACAGGGTTTCAACACTGCAGTGAGCGTGGGGAGGTCTTTGCTAAGGCCGATCCCACACCACCTGTGTTTATTGTTTGGGATTTGACCACCTCGATTCAGACTGCCAAATATGTAAACATTTTCCCAAATCTACTCTTGAGAAGAGATTAGGTAGACTGAGGGAAAGAAGGCAGAGAAGTCCGCTGACCCGGATGGCTAGCTCGGATCGGTTCTGACCAACCAGGAGTGTCCTCTGACCAGGCGATACTTCTTCGGCAAAGGAGAGATGATTCTGAGGATCAGTTCTGACAAAAGAAAATGCAAAGATAAATCGTCGGTTCGGATCCAGAGGTTCATGTTCGACCATCGAAGAGATAGCCAGAGCAATTCAGATTGTGGAATCGCTTCTGCCCGGTTCCTACCGATCCGCACCTTCTGGCAGGGGTTGCTTGGTTCCCCGGTTCAAGATTATACCCTCGAAGATTTTATGAACTGGAGTTTGAAGAGGAAGGGAATTTGAGATGATGATGGTGAAAGTGAGGGTCTGGATGTGCCTGTGGAACTGAACATCTCCCAGACAGACCTTCAGGTGTTTCTCCTAGGCTTTCTGAGTCCCTCTCACTTTATGTTCCACAGAAAGGTGGTTGAAACCCTCCAGCTTCCTATGGAGGAGGCTGTGGAGGATCAAGAGGAGTCTGATTATGTAGAAATGATGGACACCCCTAGTTCAGGAGACTGTGTATTCCTCCACAAATCCTGTGGAAACACACAAAAATCCTAAAGTCTCTAACACTATACCTCCTGTGGATAGAAGAATGGACAAGAGGTATACACTTTCAGGCTCAGACATAGAGTTCTTATACCAGCAATGCAGCCATGTTGGTGTAGTGCAGGCTGCTGCCTGTGACAAGGCAAATATTCCTTGGCTTACACACCCCAGACAAGGACTCCAGGAAGATTGACGCCATGGCAAAGAAACAGTACATGGCATCTTCCTTGGGACTCAGACAGGCAATTATATGGCTTATACAGCCAGGTACCAGAAGTCCAGGTGGGACACTGTACTGGCACTGAGCAACAGGCCTCCCCCTAGCCAAGGAGCTGGAGGCAGAGGCTGCAGATGGGATTGAGGCATCTGAAGTTCAGTTTCATGCTGCTGTGGACTCTAATGATGTGTCAAGAGACACGGCTACATCTGTGGCTCTTCGAGAATGGCTTGGCTCAGATGTATAGCCTCTCACAGGATACCCAGGCTAAGGCTATGGATTTTCTCATGGGTAATTCTCTGTTTGGGGAGAGACAGAGAATTACATGAAGAAATGGATGAATACAGGACCACTACAGGAGTGCTCAGGTCAAGGAGAGGCAGGCAACTCCTCAAAGGCAGCAGTCTAGGGCAGGGCAGGCCTTTTACCAAGCACAGGCCTCTTCTTCCTTTCGCAGGGGGTTCTTCAGAGGAGTGGCAGAAGGGGATGAGCAGGCTGCATCCACCTCAGTCTAAAGCCCCTGCCAAGCAGACACCCTGATAGGCCCTGCCCGGTCGCCTCCTATTTCAGTAGAGGGCGGCTATACTTTGTCCAGGACTGGATGTCTATTACATCAGACAAGTGGGTCCTGGAAGTAGTAAGTCAGGGACTGGTTCTCAGCTTCAGAAAATCTCCAAAGATGAGAGCCACATCTTTCCACCTGCAAATCTCTTGGAAACCCTTGCCCTAGAGGCAGAGGCTTTTCTCTCTAGCCTTAAGAGCCATAGAGAGTACCACTCCTACACTGGGGCAAAGGACTGTACTCCAGGTACTTCCTGACCCCAAAAAGACAGGGGAGGCATGACCCATCCTAGACCTAAGATATCTAAACAAACATCTTTTAAAACCAAAGTTCAAGAAGGTAACTCTGGGAATAATCTTTCTCTCTAAGGCCAGGTGACTGGTTAGCCTCCTGGACCTCAAAGATGCCTACTTTACATTCCCATCAAGTGGTCCCACAGAAAGTACCTCAGGTTCAAGTTGCCCTCAGGCCACTATCAGTTCAGAGCAATGCTCTTTGGCCTAACTTCAGCCCCAGGGTTTTCAAAGTGCCTGGCAGTAGTAGTTGCCTTCTAAGAAGGCAAAATATTTCCATTTTTCCATATCTGGACGACTGGCTAATAGTGGCCAGTCTCCAGACCAAGTTAGTCTCACCTGCAAGTGACCCAGCAAGTGCTCACTTCTCAGGATTTCTTCTCAACCTTCCCAAGTCAGTTCTCGAACCAGTCCAGTTTCTACCTTTATAGAGGCAGAACTGGACACACTCAGAGCAAGAGCCTTTTTTCCTCTAGAAAGGGCAAGGGTTCTGATGGAACTAGCCTCGCTCGGGTATCTCGACCAGCAAAGCATTTCTCCAGCTCTTGGGCCACATGGCAGCTTCAACTGCAGTGGTCCAAGGGACAAGATTCCAGATGAGGGATATTCAGTTCCATCTGAGAGCTTTTAGGTCTCAGAGGAAGGATTCCTTACCAAACTAATCCCAGTGACTCTGACCTTGATCCAAGCCTTCCAATGGTGGCAGGATCAGGACAATTTAAGACAAGGTGTTCCTTTGCTACTCAGCCTTGTTCAGTGGTCCTTACCACAGACGCTTCTCTTCTGGGCTGGGAGCCCATCTGAGTCCCTCACTGCCCTGTGGCTGTGCCCCCCAAGAACCTTCTCCATTTCAATCTCCCAGAGCTCAGGGCAGTTTTCTGTTCCTAAAAGCTTTCTCTCAGTCAGTACAGAACAAGGTGGTTCAGGTCAGAACAGACACCACCACCACCATGAGGTACATCAACAAGCAGGGAGGCACTCGGTCCACAGCTTTGTGCACGGAAGCCATGAAGTTGTGGTCCTGGCTTATTCCCTGCAAACCTCTCTGGTAGCAGTTCACCTTCCAGGGATGGCCAATGTGCTAACAGATGCACTGAGGAGGATCTCTCAGGGCCATCACGAATGGTCCCTGGACCTCAGGTGTTGAAAGTGATTTTTCAAGGTGGGCACTCCAGAGATCTCTTTGCAGCACCAGACAATCACCAACTCCTCTCTTTTGTTACAGACCTCCAGTCTTGGTCTCAGTCCCCTGGATGCCCAGATTCTGAATTGGGAAGGGAAGTTTCTGTATGCCTTCCCACTCCTGTTCAAAGTTTTAGTCAAAATAAGGTCTCAACCTTGCAAAGTGATTCTGATTGCTCCAGATTGGGCCAGACAGCCCTGGTACCCCTGTTGCTGTCCCTAGCAGTCCTTCTTCCCTGTCTCTTCCCAGGAATTACAACCTATTAACATCCTCTCGGGAGGATTTGGTTCCCCAATCTTCAGTCTCTCACTCTCAAGGCATGGCTCTTGAAGAGTTAAGAGTTTGCAGATCTGCATCTTTCCCAAGAGGTTCTTGATATTCTCAAAGCTTCTTGAAAGCCCTCCACCAGAAAGACTTATAACTTCAAATGGAGTAGATTCAGCATTTGGTGTTCTAAGAAGCATATTTCTCCAGATACTGCTGGATTGCTGATGGTTCTGGATTATATGGTCCATCTTAACGGCCTAGGCCTCAGACCAGCTACTCTCAAGGTACACTTTTCAGCTGTTTCTGCATTTCTGTCTGTGGGAAGTCTTCCTCACTATCTTCTCATCCTGTGTTCTGTAAATTTGTTAAAGGATTGCTTCACACCAATCCTCCTTTTAGAGACCCTGCCCCTGCCTGGGATTTTAATGTTTGCATTGCTCAACTTATGCAACCCTTTTGGAGCCTATGTCTTCAGCAGAGCTTAAGTACTTGACTTGGAAAACTGTGTTCTTGGTAGCCATTACCTTTGGCAGGTGTATCAGTGAATTGCAAGCCCTGTCAGTGGAACCTGATTTTATCTTATTTCACAGGGATACAGTGGTCCTTAGAACCAATAGAGGTTCTTGCCCAAAATGGTTTCAGACTTCCATTTAAACCAGTCTATGTCTCTTCCTGTTTTCTTCACTGATCATTCTTCCTCAGGAGAGAGGAGGCTACACAGTTTAGATGTTAAAAGAACCCTTAGTTACTACATAGAGCGTACCAAGGGTCACAGGTTTGACTCCTCCAGTTATTCCTCACTTATGGAGAAGTGGGAAAGGGCAAACCTGCCACCAAGAGATCTATTGCCAGGTGGATTGTCTTGTATATAATTCTGCTATGAAAAACTCCACTCTCAGGCCTGAGGGCTCATTCCACAAGAGGTACAGCTGCTTCCTGGCTGCTGCCAGGGATATCCTCTCTTAGAAATTTGTCAAGCAGCCACCTGGAAAACAGTCCATACCTTTACCAAGCATTACTCTCTGGATATCCAGGCTAGGAGTGATACTCGGTTTGGCACAGCAGTACTTCAGAGCCTATTCCCAAGGTAGGTTCTGTCCCTCCTCCATGGAGGTACTGCTTGGTAATCTGCATCTGTCAGAATACAGCAAGACTTCATGTTGTTTGAAGAACAAATTACTCACCTTAGTAATTGTGTTTCTTCTAATTTAGTCTTGCTGTATTCTGATCTCCTCCCTGCCTCCCTCTCAGAACCTGTTTTTGGTAAGTGGGTGGGCAGATGCAGTGTTGCACCCCAGGGATGCTCTTTGTTCACACCCTCCTGCATTTTTGTTTGGGTGTTTATTACTGTTATTTGTATTAGATTGGTTTTTGGTTTCAAGACTTGAGTCTTCCTTGGGAATCCAAAACGTTTTACTGCCAGTTGGCTAGTAGGAATTTTAAAATTTCCACATAGAATTTTTAGTTAGCTGGGCTCGTAAGAATCTGACGGTTTGAGTTTGAAACACTCCAGACAGAGACTGCAACCGAGCTTGAGCTCAGCATTCTATGCTCTGCATAGAAAGTTAACTCTTTGTTCTCCGGGCAGTTTAAAGGTTGGGGATCACTGCATCTGTCAGAATACAGCAAGACTCCATTAGAATAAACACAATTACTAAGGTGAGTAATTTTTCTTCTCCATGGTAGACTTAGGAAATTCTTACAAATTTGGCAGTCTGAATCGAGGTGGTCAAACCCCAGACAGTAACACAGGTGGTGTGGGGATCGGCCTTAGCAAAGACCTCCCACACACAGACTGCAGTGTTGAAACCCAGTGGGCCGGGTTTTTCTTGGGTTTCTCAGACATGGCCAACCTAACCAACTTACCCTTTATATGGTTTCTCACCGTGTCATGGGTGATGAAAAAAACCCGCTAAAATTATTTATTTTTTAAACCGACACGGACCGTAACCAAACACTAACTTTTTCTTTTTAAGATGTTGTTACAAGATCGGTTCAGCCAAACCAATCGGAAAAATTTTTATAATTTCCACACAACAGCTACTAACTAAGTACTTACGGTACCACAGACAGAGTCTCGAACCAAAAACAGAACGAAAATTGGACTAAAACTGAAACTTTAACAGCGACAGAACCGAGCAGAAGGAGAAATCTCGGAGCGACTGTTCAGTGAGGCGGATTAAAGAATCTGATGGTTGGGTTTCAAAAGGACACAGACAGAGTTTTCAACCGAGCTCGAGCTCAATGTTCTATGCCTGGCATAGAATTTTAACCCTTCACTCTGGGGCAGTTCAAGAGGGAGCTAACTGCAACTTGTCAGAATACAGCAAGACTTTCATGTTGCTTGAAAGGAACATTAGTGAGTTTGCTGGGTATCCACCGTAAGGTGGATAATCTCAGCCAGGCCCTGCAGCGCATGGCAACTGCGCCTGCCACCAAGCGGGCGATGAGTTCCCGAGGTCCAGGGCTATCTGGAGTTGTTTGGCAACGGCCCGACCATGGTCCCGGACCTGCTTGACCATAGTTTGAAGGTCCGTGGGGAAGTGTGGGAGAACCTCATCCAAGTAGCCTAGCAGGGCATGAAATAAATGTACCACGATGAAGGCCGAGCTTGCCTGACAGAGGCCTAGGGAAGAGGCGCGCATAGACCTTCCTAGTAGAGTGGTCCAATTTTTGAACTCCTTGTCCAACGGTCTATCCATGTCTGCTGAGCTTCCTGTGAGCCTGAACACAGAAGTGGTCACCAGCCTCTGAGCTGCAGATCTGGAGACCTGGGTTTGAATCCCACAGCCCCACTTGCATACTGTGTGACCCTGAGCAAGTCATTTAACTTCCTGTGCTCCCAGGTCACGCCTGTAAACAAGCTTTCAGCTTAGTGTGCCACTCCTGGTTAAAGAAATGGATAAAAAAAACTCAGGAGAGGGGTGTTCTGTGAACCCTGAGAGGGATCCAATGGGCACCGCATACTTGCGGGCCATCAGCACTAGACAGAAGGCAGGGTTCTGCCAAACCTCTAAAGCTGAACCAGCGATGGCCTCGGCCACTGGGAAGGCTTCCATTGGGTATCTCCTTTTTAAGATATCCGTGAGGGTACTCCAGCCTGTGTTTTTTATTCTTTTTACTGCCTATTCCCAGCCTGCCACCCCCGACCCATCGGGAGACAGACATCCCACTGCCTGCAACCCTACCAAACGGACCCTGAGCCCCATGGAGCCACAGTTTTACCCTGCAGAGATGTGGACACCCCATTACTTATGTTTCACGGGTCTTGGGTCTGTTGGGGGCTTAGTCAAATTGTGGGCACGTCTCAGTTCCCCATCTCCCTGTCAGTGGCAGGCTATTTTCCCATTTTTCACCCTCCCCGTACAGCATGCAACTCCACCGATGTCAAGGATGGCCAATGTCCACATTGTACAGTGGCTGCCCATCCCTTCTAGTGGGGTTTGTAGTACTCTGAGCCACTGCTCCGGAGTCAGGCAAGTGTCGGGCATCAGCCTGTTCCTCCTGGAAAAGGCGAGCTGTCATGGGATGCTCAAACCCATCTCCCCGGCCGACCCAATAGCAACCCGAGTCTGCTCATGAACATAGGTCACCGGGCGTGGCGAGGTGTGGCGTCCAGAACCTCAACCCTCAGCACCACCGGGCGGCACTCTGCCAGTTTCTGGATGGGTTCCAAAGGCATCTCCGTGGATTCTGAGATGTTGCGGAGAATCCCTAGGAAGGATGAAGGACCTTCCTCCGTCGACAGACTACCCACCAACTCGTCGTCGAACAGATAAGAGTGAAGGTCTGAGTCATCAGAATCTGAAGTATTTGGATAAATCAGCTGGTAACAAGGTCCCTTGAACACGCCTGAGCGGTCAGGCATGAGGGTTACAGATAACCTGTGGGGAAGGCCCAGAACAGTCAATTTCCTTCGAAGGAGCACCTCCCATGAACTATTTAGGTTGCAGCTCCACCACAATCGGTGGAGAGGTCAATTTAGCCGAACCAGGGCAGGTTTTGCGCGGCAGAGAAACAGAGATATGATCGCTGATGGAGCCGGCCGGCAAGTAATGGCCGTGGAAACTGAAGCTGGTTTCTGGCCGACAAGATCAGCTGTTGCCACACGAGATCTTCGTAGTGTCGATAGAGTTTCCGTCAAAGCCTCTCCTCATCCGAGGAGGACAAAGATGAGTATTGGTGTCACCTTTTCTTTGAGTGCTTATGTGACTTCCTCAGCCTATTGGTCGGTGGAGTCTGAGACTCGACCGACTGGCCGATTGGAGACACCGGGGAACCGGTGATTTTTCTGGATCAGGACTGTTTTCCTCAATGGGATTACCAGCTGGCTGGGTCTCCTCGTCGGGAAGAGGCAGGACCAGAATCTTAGTAAGAGTTGTCAGCCTTGTTGGGCAACAACAGATCGAGCTGGTCGAGAGAGATCTCCATCACGTCGATCAAGACTTCGACCGCTGACCAGTCAGCAGAGTAGAGAAACTGGCGCCAAAGTAGCAGTCTGGACCAAAGTCGAGACCAGAGATTGCTCTCAATCCCAAGAACGCCTTCACGAGACTAAGAATCTCTTGGTTCCTTGTCCTTTTATGGGACTGGGAGACATGCATGCCCAAAGGTCCTCACTCTTAGTGGGAGAGATTAGTACGTCTCCCAAAAGGAGACAGAAAAGGTGGAGCCCAGACTGAGTGGAACAAAATGGGCTGAGAGGAGAGCTCTGCAGCCTGCGCTACATCTTCCTCAAGGCCTGCATTTGCTCTAACTGCTATCAGACCCCACAGCTGCAGAGACCGTCCACTGGGCCTCCTTCGATTTCACCAGAGGATTCCATTTTCAGGCTTGCCCAGCTTGAGACGTATGAGACGATTGTCGAGAACGTTTGGGTGAAACGCGAGACAACTCTCGAGGGCCCAAGAGTTATGGCAGACAACCAGACAGTAAACGCACGCAGCATGCGGGTCTGACGCCAACATTTTCTGGCTGCACGGGAACCAACAGAAACCGGGAAGATTCATCTTCCAAGACTGAATAGCAAAATTCACAATTGCTAGCTCGAACAAGCTTAATCTTCAGAGAGTCTAAAGGAAACAAAGTCAGGGCCTACAAAACATGGGAGCAGAGAGGAAGCAACCTAAATCTTCCAGCGGAAAGAAAGATCTGGGTCATGGGGCGGAGCTAAGGATTATACCACCCGAGTGGGGGGTAGGATCCCAACAAGGCTGACTCTACAATACTATGATTGTATGCTTATTATGTTTTGTACTATTGTATATTTTCCTGCCATTGTCTGTCTTATTAGCAATACTGTTTACGTCACAGAACATAGTGTAGATTTTTCCTTGTATGCTTGATTACCTCTGAACTATACCTGTTATTCGATTTGTCTGCCAATTTTGTATTGTAACTTTCTGGGCTGTGTCTGAAAAGAGTCATATTTTTAATTTTTTTATTTTTAAAATTTTACAAAAGTAGGAGTAGGGCAGAAGCAGGAAACTACAGACCTGTTAGTTTAACCTCAGTGATAGGGAAAATGATGGAATCACTTCTGAAGGAAAGAACTGTCGAGTTCCTAGAGGCCAGAGGGCACAGGACCCAAGGCAGCATGGATTCACAGTGGAAAGGTCATGCCAGACAGAATCTAATAGATTTCTTTGACTGGGTGACCAACGTGTAGATCAGGGAGGGGCTGTGGACATGGCCTACCTAGACTTTAGCAAGGCATTTGACTCAGTCCCACAAAAGATTAATATACAAGTTAGCCAGCCTGGGGCGAGTCCCAAGATGATAGCCTGGGTAAAGAATTGGCTGGAGAATAGGACACAGAGGTAATAGTAAATGGAGTCCACTCTAGAAAAGGGGTTACTAGTGGGTTGCTGCAGGGTTCAGTATTAGGATCGGTCCTCTTCAATGTCTTTGTAAGCGGCATTGCAGAGGGACTGGAAGAAAAGTATGTCTCTTTGCAGATGACACAAAGATCTGCAACAGAGTTGATGCACAAGGTGGGTGGAAAGGATGAAAGGGACTTGGCAAGGTTAGAGGAATGGTCAAATGTATGGCAGCTTAGATTTAATGCTAAGAATTGCAAGGTAATGCACCTGGGAAACAAAACCCAGGGAAGAGTACACAGTGGGGGTGAGATACTAACAACAACAAAATGGAAAGGGACCTGGGGTAGTCATATCAGATGACTTAAAGGTGGGCAAGCAATGTGGAGAGGGCAGTAAGAAGGGCTGGGGGATACTGGGATGCATAGGGAGAGGCATCACCAGTAGAAAACAGGAAGTTGTTATCCTCTGTACAGACAGCTGGTGAGACCCCATCTGGAGTACTGTGTGCAGTTCTGGAGACCCAATCTCCGCAAGGACATAGACAAGATGGAAGCTGTCCAGAGGAGGGTAATTCAAATGGTGCAGGGTCTGCACCGAAGACATATGAAGAGAGACTAAAGGAGCTTAATAATGATAGCCTCGAGGAAAGGGGGGGACATGATAGAAACCTCTGGCACCTCAAGGGAATAAACAAAGTCCAAGAGGGTAGCATTTAAAAAAAAAACAGGTATGCAAGAACAAGGGGCACAATCTGAAGATGGGGCAGCTCAGAAGTAATGTAAGGAAGTATTTTTTCACAGAGAGGTTGTGGATGCATGGAATGGCCTTCCGGAGGAGGTTGTGGAGTCAAAACAGTGGTTGAATTCAAACATGCATGGGACAGCCATAGGGCAATTCTAGGGGTGGGGTAGAAAGAAGTAGGCTGCTGGTTAACTAGGATCTGCAGCTTATCCATTAGGTAGGAAATGGGCAGACTGGGTGGGCCAAGCGTCCTTATCTGCCATCAAATTCTATGTTTCTATGTTTTTATTCAGTAGTTTTTGTTTACTACACAATGGACAAATCAAGTTACAGGTTGATTCGTATGATGTACATTACAATTACAGGTATGCAAATACAGGTTACTCACCTGTAACAGGAGTTCTAGGAATGGTATATGTTGCTCATCCACACTTATTGGCAGGTTTCTTGCCTCTTTAATTGTTGCCGGAAGGTCAAGCTGGCTCCTCCCACCCACCCAGGTGGTAAAACTCTCGCTCGCCCCATGATGCCAGAATCTAACCGCTGGAAGCCAGGTTGTCGTCGAAGCCAGGAGGTCAGGTGGGTCATGTGGATGAACAACATATACCATTCCTAGAACTCCTGTTACAGGTGAGTAACCTGTATTTCTAGGGACATGGATATGTTGTTCAATCCACACTTATTGGCAGACTCTAGCAGTTCTCCAGGAGGAGGGAGGCAAGGCGCACCCCCGATACTTACTTGGGAAATAAGGACTGGAGAACCGAGGCCCCAAAACCAGTGACTCAAGGTCGATGTGGTAGTGGGTAATGAAGTGTGCCGACTTCCAGGCAGCAGCCCTGCAGATATCCTGGATAGGGACGTCCCTGGAACGGCTACCGATGCAGCGGTATGGTGGGTAGAATGAGCTCTTATCCCTCTGGGAGGCTCCATGCCCAACCTATAGCAGAGCTCTATGCAGGAGGTGACCCAACTGCTTATCGCCTGCTTGGCTGCAGGTCTGCCAGATGCGGCTTTAGCGTAGGTGACAAACAGCTGGTGAACCTCTCCTGAACTTCAGCCGTCCGCCTCCTTATAATAAGCGAGTGCACGCCTAGGTTCCAAAGTATGGAGCCTATATTCGCCTCCCGAGGTGTGATTGGGGTAGAACATCGGCACAGTCAACACCTGGTTAAGGTGAAACTCCGACACCACCTTTGGAAGGAATTTGGTGGGCACAGGGCAACCTTGTCCCTGTGGAAGACCAGATAAGGAGACTCGACGGAAAGCGCCTGGAGCTCTCCATCCTTCTGGCTGATGTGATAGCCACCAAGAAGGCGGTCATCCACGACAGGTGGGAAATATCACACCTGTGCATCGGTTCGAATGGCTTGCTCATGAGCTTGGCCAATACCAGCAGTAGATCCCACGGAGGTGGAGGTTCTCGACTGGAGGATATGTGGTCAAGGCCTTTGAAAAAGCACCCAACCACCTTCTCCTGCGCCACCGACTGCTTCCCGGCCCGTGCCCGTAAACAGAGATGGCTGCCAGGGCACCTTAAGGGTCACGACCAAAGCCCTTACTGAGAAAGGGACCACAGATAGTCCAGAATGCTTGCCAGGGACAGGCGGAAGGGTCCAAGCCCTTCCCTGACACCAAATGGAGAATCTCTTCCATTTGAAGGCATAGCATTTCCTGGTCGACTTACGGGATGCCTCAACGATGTTGAGGACCCTCCAGAAAGACTCAAGGCCTGGAACTCTAGCCACTCAGGAACCAGGCCGTCAGGTGCAGGATTGAAGGTCCAGATGCAATACCTTCCCCAGGCTGACTGAAATCAGGTCCGAGCGGCTAGAAGCCGCCTCGGGAGCCTGGAGCTGAGGCTGAGGAGATCTAGATACCAGAACTGGCGGGGCCAGTCTGGGGCTATCAGAATCACCTGCGCCTTGTCCCTCCTCGCCTTGAGAAGCACCTTGTGGATCAAGGGAAATGGGGAACAGTAGAAGAGGCCGGGGTCCACGGCCTGAGAAGGCATCCCCTGCAGCGAGCCCTGCTGAGGGGGCGGGCATGGAACAGACTCAGCTTCGATTCTCCTGGAGGCAAACAGGTCCACCTGAGGCGTGCCCCAGTGGGAGAACAGATCTTGTACTACCTCTGGCAGGAGAGACCACTCGTGAGACGCAGCCCCTATCCAGCTTAGGGCATCGGCCAGGGTGTTGGAGGCTCCTGCCACATGAATGGCTAGGAGATCCACCTCCAGGCTGCGCACGAGGGACCATATGCAGAGAGCTTCCTTGCATAACAGCATGGAGTGCGTCCTGCCTGGTGGTTCAGATAGTACATGGTCATGGTATTGTCCATCTGGACCTGAATCACTTGACCCGTAGAAACGGAGCGAAGGAGGTGAGAGCTAGGCGGACTGCTCGGAGCTCCAGCAGGTTGATATGGCATCGGACTCCTGAGGGGACCAGAGACCATGCGCTCTGTGCTCCCCAGATGGGCACCCCAACCCATCAGAGGCGACGGTCGATGAGAGACACCGCCGGCTCGGAGGCGGACGAATGGGATGCCCTCCTGCAGATGTGCGGAGCGGTCTACCACTGGAGTGTTCCACATCTCCTGGGTCACTGTCACAGGCTGGTCCAATGGATCGCAACGCTGTGACCACTGGCTGGCCAGTCCCCATTGAAGGGGACGCATGTACCAACGGGCCCAACGGACCACGGTGCAGGCCACCATGAGGCCCAGGAGGCGCAGGAAGTCCTGGGCAGGGCACAATTGTCCAACCAAAATGATTGGGCAAAGGAGGGAAGAACCTCGGCCCTGTCTGCGCGGAGCCGAGCTCTGGCTCAAAGAGAGTCGAGCTCTGCCCGATGAAGAGTATCACCTGCTTCGCATGAGTTACGACTTGGCCTCGTGATGAGGAGGCCAATCTGAGAGCAAACCTGGAGGGCCAGATCTCAGGACCGCCCACCTCCGCCTGGAGGGGCTGCAATCAGCCAGTCGTCCAGGTAGGGTACACCCAGACCCTTCAGCGCCACAGGAATGCTGTCACCACTGCCATGCATTTGATGAAGACCCTGGAACTAGAGAGAGGCCGACGGGCATGGCCCGAACTCATAAGGACCCTCTCCGCTCTGAGCGGAGGAATCTCTGATGAGATGGACGGATCGGGACGTGAAAGACGCATCCTGGAGGTCCAGGGAACAGAACTACATGCCTCGTTCCAAGGATGGGATTATCTGAGCCAGAGTGACCATCCTGAAGGTCCGAGACCTTAGGAACCTGTTCAGGTCGTGCAGGTCGAGGATGGGGCGCCAGCCCCGTCCGTTGGAGACCAGGAAATACCTGGACACAAACCCTGGGTCTGGAGGAGGATCCACCACCTTCCTGATCACCTCTTTTTGAGGAGCAGGGCACATCGGCTCTGGCGGGCCGACAGCGAGGCTGCGGGACTGTGGCTCCCCGAGGGGCACAGCTCGAAAGGGATGAGCCTGCTTGAACTCCAGAGGCAGGCCTTTTCCTACCACCTCCAACACCCAGTGGTCCATGGTGATAGCGGACCAGGCAGAAAGGAAGTGGTGGAGCCGTCCCGCACGGGGAGGACGAGGCTGGGGCGGCACCCTCAACCCGTCACTGGGCAGGCTTGGAGGAGGAACCGGCTGAGGACCTCCTGGGCCTTTACCTCCTTGCTTCCTGTTGGAGGAAGCCGCCAGTTTGGGTTTGGGACACCAAGCGCGAGCCTGCTGGCCCTGTTGCTGGCGCTTGCTGGGTCAGGAGCTGCAGCGGCCAAGGACGAAAGGACTTTGCTGTTGCTGACGCAGCCTTGTCCCTCCTGGGCGGAGGTGACCGAGTCCAGAGTGGCATTGGACTTTCGATCCGCTGGAGGTGTCCCTCCACTCCAGGGCTGAAGAAGTCAGTCCCCAAGAAGGGATGTCCGCCAACTTGTGCTGGGTATCTGCCATGAAGGTGGATATCCTCAGCCACACCCTGCGGTGCATGGCCACGTGGCCGCTACTGACCTGGCACAGGAATCACCTATGTCCAGAGCAGTCTGAAGGTGCTGCTCGCCACCGCCTACCTGATCCCGCACCTGACGGACCGTGGTCTGCAGGTCGGCCGGGAGATGAGGGACAACCTCATCCAGAGAGCCCAAGAGGCGTGGGAGAAGTGTGCCATCAGAACGGCCAAGCTGGCCTGTCGGAGGCTGAGGAGGATGCAGCGACACCTGCGCCCGCAAGGTCCAGCTTTTGACTCTTTATCGGGGGCTTATCCACGTCCCGAGCGCTACGGAACACCGGAAGATGCTGTCGGTGACTAACCCCTCGGCAGAGGGTGCTCCGAGAAACCAGGCAAAGAGCCGGTAGAGACCGCATACTTCCTGGCCATCCTGGCCGAGGGTGCAGGACAGGAAGCAGGCCGCTGCCAGAGCTCCAAGGCTGGGCCAACAATGGCCTCAGCCACCGAAAGGCCTCCGTGGGGAATCCTCGGTCCAGTGTCTCCGCTAGATACTTGGCCTGCTTTGGACACGGGCTCGAGCTGCATCCCGTGGACTCCGAGATGAGTCAAGCAGACCCAAGAAGGATGATGAGCTATCGTCCAATGACTGGCCCCGGAGGACTCCAGGTTGACCTGCCTGGAGAACAGGGAGGAGTCATCATCAGATTCCAAAGAGTCTGTGAAGAGCTGCCTCAGCCCTGAGCCACCCTCTACCTGCCGAGGGCGGTCGGGAATGAGGGTGACTGACAACCTGTGGGGCAGGCAGTGACCCGACCGAGAATCTTGGTCGGTGCCCCAGACTTCGGTTGTGCAGGCGGAGGTTCCACCACAATCGGTGGAGCAGCGGTTTTCGGCCGCAACTGGAAAGGGCATCTCGACTGGGGCGAGCGGTTGCTTCGGCCATTCGGCAACAGCCACTTGATGGCCGGGGCTGAACCGGAGTCAGTTTAGTCCCAGACAACAGTAACTGCTGCCACATAAGCTCCTCATAATGTCGACGACTTATATTGAAGCCTCCTCATCGAGGAAGAGGGCGGGAGGAGCAGTGTTGCCGCCTTACTTGATTGCAGAGCCGAGACCGCGATGTCGGTGGAACGACTTGACCGAGATGAAGTCCGAGATCAAGACCGAGACCTCAGGGAGACCGAGGTGGGTCTGGGAAGGGCGGGGACACCCGCTTCCCTCGGCTCGGCACTTTATCCGGGACTGCAGCCCCAAAGGCGCAGGCAGATCCTCGGTCTCCGCCGGGGAACCGTGAACGTGGGTTGTCGGCTTCACCAGTCGACAGCCCATCCGACGGGTCGAGAAAAATCTCGACCGCGCCGACGGGAGTCTTGGCAGGCTGGCCTGACGGGACACCGTGAAGCCAGCGCCTGAGCCGCAACTCTGACCGAGTTGACGGTCGGCTGTCTGGGAAGGAGACCTCTCCCGCTCCCACGAAGCCGACGGTGGGACTTACCCTTCGACTCTTTCTTCTTGAGCTGAGAAGAATGTCCGATGGCCCCTCTCCCTTCGTGGAAAGGGACTGACAAAGCTCCTTGAACGGAGTCGGCACGGGAACTCAGACAGAGCAGGATAATGCCACAGCCGAGGAAGATGCGGTCCGGCCACCTCCTCCTCGAGGGCATCATCTGCTTGAGCTGCTCAGCTGAGCCAGCCGCCGCGACACCGCCCAACGATCCTCTTTTAATTTTACCGGTGGAAGCGCTTGGCGCTTGAGCTTCAATCGCAGTGCAATCATCCAGGGCATTGGCCGAGAAAGATGGCACAACTCGCAGGCCTGGGCGGGTCATGATCTAGGCCTAGGCAGATGCACGGAGGGTGGATCCGCCCTGACATTTTCTGCCCACAAGGGCACCTCCAAAGCCAGGAATAGATTTGTCCATCGTAGCCGCGAGGAAGATGAAGACCAAGTTTAGAAAACTTCAAAACCAGTTTCAGACGAACGAAGAGTTAGGATCCAGTCTAAAACACAGAGCACTAAAGAGGAACCTGAGCTTCCAAGCGGTAAGGAAGATCTGGCGCCATGGGGTGGAGCCGAGAGTTTTACCACCGGGTGGGTGGGAGGAGCCAGCTTGAAGACCTTCTGGCAACACTTAAGCGGCAAGGAACCTGCCAATAAGTGTGGATTGAACAACATATCCATGTCCCTAGAATTATCACTTAACAAGAAAAATATCGAAAAGCAGATTCTGTTGTGTCTAGTCTACTTAAAATACAATCAATTACCTAATAAATGAAGCCAAGGGTCTAGTAAAGGACAGAAAATGTTATGAGGCGGGTTAATACATAATTGAATGTCCCATAAGAAAAATTACTCACCTTAGTAATGTTGTTTCTTCTAATGGAGTCTTGCTATATTATGACAAGTTGCAGTTTGTCCCACCACTAGAACTGCTCCGGAGGTGAATAGTTAAATCCATTCCATGAATGGAACTTTGAGCACGAGCTCTAAGATAGAAGCTCTGTCTTGTAGTTTCAAACCTGAACTGTCAGATCTTACACAAAAACTCACTAAGGTCTGTGTGGAAGCTGTAACCTACACTAGCCAACTGGCTACCTAAATAATAACACCCATTGCTGGTCCCAACACCAAAGACTCAAGTCAGGGACCAGAATTAATAATATAATTTAACAATATGAGAAATAACACAAGAGAATAATAAACACCACACCCCAAACCCCAAAAAGGGTGAAACACCTAAAAGGGCATAAAATAGTGCCCACACTAGGTTGCCCACACCATACCCAAGTAGAAGTTCTGAGAGGGGCAGGCTGGGAGGTCATAATATAGCAAGACTCCATTAGAAGAAACAACATTACTAAGGTGAGTAATTTTTCTTCAAACAACATGAAGTCTTGCTATATTATGACAAGTTGCAGACTACACAGCAGTACCTCCATGGAGGAGGGACAGAACCTACTTAGGAATAGGCTCTGAAGCACAGCTGTGCCAAACCGAGCATCTCTCCTAGTCTGGACATCCAAGCAGTAATGCTTGGTGAAAGTGTGTACCATTTTCCAAGTAGCAGCCTGGCATATCTCCAATATAGGGATGTCTCTGGCAGCAGCTAGAGACGCGCTGTACCTCTGGTAGAATGAGCCCTCAGGCCGGGGACTCTGCCCAGTTTCTGATAACAAAATTGGATACAAGAGACAATCCACCTGGCAATAGATCTCTTAGTGGCAGGTTTCCTTTCCAACCTCACCATAAGTGAGGAAAAGTTGGAGGATTGAACCTGTGATCCTTGGTACATTCTAAATAGTAACTAAGGGCCCTCTAACATCCAAACTGTGCAATCTCCTCTCACCAGAAGAGGAGTGTTCAGTGAAGAATACTGGAAGGAGACAGATTGGTTGAGATGGAAATCTGAAACCACCTTAGGCAAAACTTCCTGTTAGTCCTGAGGACTACCTTATCCCTGTGGAAAGAAATAAAGTCAGTTTCTACTGATAAGGCTTGCAACTCACTTATGTGGCCTAGCAGAAGCAGCCACTAGGGAAACCAGTTCCAAGTTAGATACTTCAGCTCTGCAGAAAACAGAGGTCTGCAAGGGGTTGCATTAACTGGGCAATGCAAACATTAAGGTCTCAGGCAGGGCTGGATCCCTAAAAGGTGGATTAGTATGGAGTAATCCCTAAAAACTTGGAAAACACAGGGTGAGCGAAAGAGAGGATGACTTTCCTGCTGAAACAAAAAGCAGAGACAGCTGCCAAATGAACTCTCAGGGTAGCTGGTCTGAGGCCCAAGGAAGTAAGATGGACCATGTAATCTAACACAATGGGCAAATCAGCAGATTCTGGGGAAATATGCTTTCCTAGAACACCAAATGGAAAACCTTTTCCATTTAGAATTATAAGTAGCCCTAGTGGAAGGCTTCCTAGAAGCCTTTAGAATTTCAAGAACACCCTGAGAGATGTGTAAGTCAGCAAATTCTAACTCCTTAAGAGCCAGGCCTTGAGGTTGAGGGATTTGAGGTTCGGATACCAAACTCTCCCTGGGCACAGGATAATAGGTTGTGATTCCTGGGGAGACACAGGGAAGACTGACTGTCAGGGACAGAAGGAGTGGGTACCAGGGCTGCCTGGCCAACTGGGCAATCAGAATCACCCTGCAAGGCTGGGATCTGATTTTGACTAACACTTTGAATAGGAGAGGAAGGGGAAAAGCATAAAGAAACTTCCTTCCCAATCCAGAAGGAGGGCGCCCAGGGGACTGAGCCCAACACTGGAGGCCTGCAGCAGAACAGTGGAAGTTGGTGATTGTCTGGGCTGCAAAAGATCTATCTGAGGGTGCCCCATCTGGCAAAGACTATCCCAGTACTTGAGGATCCAGGGACCATTCGTGATGGCCCTGAGAAATCCTGCTGAGAGCATCTGCTAGAACATTGTCCTTTCCTGGAAGGTGAACTGCTATGAGGGAAGTGTTCAGGAATAGGCCAGAGACCACAACTTCATTGCCTCGTGCACAAGGTCGAAGACCGAGTGCCCCTGCTTGTTGATGTACCACATTGTTGTGGTGTTGTCTGTTCTGACTTGTACCACTTTGTTCTGAACAGATGCAGAAAACACTTGAAGTGCTAAAAAGACAGCTCTGAGTTTCAGCAAATTGATGTGGAACAGAGATTCCTGGGAGACCACACTCCCTGAGTGGAGAGGTCGCCCATGTGGGCTCCCCACCCCAGGAGGGAAGCATCTGTAGTGAGAGTCAACGGTGAGCAGGGGAATGAAGGGACCCCATCTTAAATTGCTCTGATCCTGCCACCACTGGAGGGCCTGGATCAAGGTTCGAGTCACTGGGACCAACTTGGAAGGGGTCTCTTCTCTGAGACCAATAGGTTCTCAAGTGAAACTGAATGTCTCTCATCTGAAATCTTGCTCCCTGCACTACAGCTGTGGATGCAGCCATGTGACCCAGGAGCTGCAAAAGTGTCTGCTGGTCGAGAGACCCGCAGAGTGAAGGAGGAGGCCAGAGCCACCAAGTTCCTTACCCTTTCTAAGGAAGAAAAGCTCTGGCCCGGTTTGTGTCCAATTCTGCACCTATAAAGGTGAGTACCTGGACTAGTTCCAGAACCGACTTTGGTAGATTTAGCAGGAAGCCCAGGAGGTGAGAAGCTGCTGGGTGACTTGCAGGTGAGATTTTACCTGTGCTGGGGACTGGCCTACAATGAGCCAGTCATCTAGATAGGGAAAACAGCAATCCTTTGCCTCCTTAAGTGAGCCACTGCTACTGCCAGACATTTTGTGAATACCCTTGGGGCAGAGGTCAAGCCGAAGGGCATTGCTCTGAACTGGTAATGACCTGAGGGCAGTTAGAATCTGAGGTACTTTGGTGGAGCTTCTGATTAGGACGTGAAAATAGGCATCCTTGAGGTCCAGGGAAGCTAGCCAGTCCCTGGCCTTAGAGAGGTAAAATCATTGCCAGAGTTACCATTCTGAACTTTGGTTTCAAAAGATGCTTGTTCAGATATCTGAGGCCTAAGATGGGCCGCCATTCTCCTGTCTTTTTGGGGTAAGGAAGTATCTGGAATACAGACCCTGCCCTGGTGTAGGGAGGAACCCTTTCTACTGCTCTGAGAGCTAACAGGGTTGAGACCTCTGCTTCTAGAGCAAGGGTCTCTAAAGAACTTGCAGGTAGAAGGCCTGGCTCTCATCTTGGGAACTTTTTGAAGCTGAGAATCAGACCCTGGCTTACTACTTCCAGAACCCACTTGTCTGAGGTTAAAGACACCCAGTTCTGACTGAAGTAAGCCAACCTGCCCCTACTGGTAAAGGAGAATCGGCCCTGGGCACCCCATCAGGGTGCCTGCTTGGCAGGAGCTTTAGGCTGAGGGTGGGAGCAGGCCTGCCCACACCCCATCTGCCTCTGAAGAACCCCTCTGAGCATAAGCAGAAGAGGCCTGAGTTTGTTAGAAAGGCCTGTGAAAGGCCTACCCCTACCCCTGGGGTGTGCCTCTGGGGAGTGGCTTGCCGCTCCTTAGCTTGGGCACTTTTGTAAGTAGTCCTATATTCATCCATCTTTTCATATAATTCTCTGTCTGCTCCCCAAACAGAGAATTTCCCACCACAGGAAAATCCATAGCCTTAGTCTGGGTATCCTGTGAGAGGCTAGTACACCTGAGCCAGGCCAACCCTAAAAGCTACAGATGTGGCCATGACTCTAGAGGAGACATCATTAACATCCACAGCAGCATGAAACTGCACCTTAGAAGCCTCAATGCCATCGGCAGCCACCTGTTCAGCTCGCTAGCAAGCTGGCCATGGGCTTGTTTGGTTAATTCCATAACAGTATCCCATCTAGATTTCTGATACCTTGCTACATAAGCCATATAATTTGCTTGCCTGAGTCCCAAGGACGCTGCCATGTACTGTTTTTTGCCATGGCATCAATCTTCCTGGAATCCTTGTCAGGAGGATATGAAGCCAGGGAATATTAGCTTTTATCACAGGCTGCAGCCTGAACTACCCCAACATGACTGCATTGCTGAGAAAGGAATTCTGTATCAGGACCTGACAATGTATATCTTCTGTCCATCTTTTTATCTACAGGAGGCACTTAATTAGGAGTTTTTAAGATTTTTATTGTTTGTTTCCTAAAGACTTACGCAAAGGAATAGACAATCTCCTAGACTCTGGAATATCCATCATTTCTACAAAATCAGGCTCCTCTTGCTCATCCACAGCTTCTTCCAAAGGAAGCTGGAAGGTTTCAGCAACTTTCTTGTAAAACATAAAATGAGAGGGGACTCAGAAAACATAGGGGAGATTCTAAAGGTCTGTCTGGGAAATGTCCGTTCAATGGCACACCCAGACCCTCCCAGCCACATTCATACTGTTCATAATCATCCTCCCCTCCTCTGGTTCATAAAACTCCTCAACCTCATATTCTTGAACGATGGAACCGGACGAACCGACCTTTTACCAGATAGTGGCGGTTCGGACGGGACCGAGACAGTGACTGGACAATTTGAATAGCTCTTGCTATCTCTGCAGCAGTTGGAGAAGGGATTTTGGACTCCAAACCTGCTGACTTCTTGTTCTCTTTACTGGAACTGGTTCCTCCGAACCAGCTTTTCTTTTGCCTGAGAAGTCTCGCCTGGTCAGAGGGCACTCCCTCCGATTCGGTTGGCACCGAACCGGCTGGCCATCCGGTCAGCGGACTTTTGCCTTCGCTCCCTGAGCCTGCCCAATCTCTTTTCCAGGGTGGCTGCAGGGAAATTTTACAAATCTGGCAGTCTGACCGAGGTGGTCAAACCCCAGACAATAAACACATGTGGTGTGGGTCAGCCTTGGCAAAGACTTCCCCACAGACATCACAGTGTTGAAACCCAATGGGCCCAGTTTTTCTTTTGGGTTTCTCAGACATAATGCCAAGCCTAACCAGAAAAACTTGCCCTTTGAGCGGCAGTGCCAGGCAAGACACCCTTATCGGTTCCTAACCGTGTCACGGGTATTGGAAAACCATAAATAAATCCGCTTTTAGAACCGATAAGAACTGGAACCGTGACTCTAAAATGACAAGCTTTAAAATTTTAAGCTTTTAATCCAGCTGATCGGTTCAAAACCGAACCGATAAACTTACAAGTTCCACACAGAAAATACAATTTTAAATTACTTACGATACCACAGACAGAGCTTGAACTGAACGGTTTTGCGGTTAAAATAAACTATTCTCGGTTGAATCGAACCGAAAAACACTGTTTAAACCAAGAAATGAACCGAGCAGTAGGAGAAATCTGAGCGACTGTTCAGTGAGGCGGAGTAAAGAATCTGACAGTTCAGGTTTGAAACTACACAGACAGAGCTTCTATCTTAGAGCTCGTGCTCAAAGTTCCATTCATGGAATGGATTTAACTATTTCACCTCGAGCAGTTCTAGTGGTGGGACAAACTGCAACTTGTCATAATATAGCAAGACTTCATGTTGTTTGAATTAGACCTGATGAGGTTAAAGGCAAAATCTAAGTTTACAGAGGTAATATGCTGGACCCACTGATTCCACTTTCGTAATTGAAGAATAGAATCTCCTCTTAGTTCTAGGTTAAATGTCTCAGCTTTGTAGATTTCAGACATTATTTGTCTCCAGTTTTGTAGCGAGGAATCTGTGTTCTCATCCAACATCTAGTGATCGCTTTTTTAGCAGCCACGAAACATATTGGTAATATGGTCTCTCCCAGGGGGAGCATGGTCCAGGTACACCCCAAGAGGAATTATTCGCTGTTAGCTCGACTGGTTCAGAGAATAGGGTGGTTAATTCATTTTGAAAAGTTAGCCAGAAAGGCATAAGATAGGGCAGGTCCAAAAACGTGTTAGAGAGTGGCTCGAGGACACCACAGTTTCTCCAGCACCTTCCATATATATCCGGAGGTATTCCATTAGGACTGAGGGGCTCTGAAATATCTGGAGTGGCATTTCATGCAAATTCTCCAGTACGGAGATGAGGTCGATTTTGTCTCCACTAGTGTTGTTTTTAACCATGTGTCTGAGAGATTTGCAATTGCAGATTTTTATTCCAAGTGGACAAAGTTAAGGATGTAGCATTAGGGAGACCAGATCATAGTTCTGTATATACAGTATTAGGCCAATTAGATGGTTTCCATCCTCCCCTATTTGCGTCAATGAATAATTTAAGTAATTTAGGTATAGGAGAAGGTATTCTGGGGTTATTATATTGTTGCGCAATAGATGATTTCAATTTGAAAGTAGCGAAAAAGGTCAGAGGGCCTTAGAGAAAATTGGGATTGGTGCTTTCAAGGAATAATGCCTTTGGAGGAAAAAGGAACTTATATATGCGTGATGGGCCTAGTGCGTGCCATCTGGAAAAGGCTTGGTCCATACAGTTGGGAATGAACTTTTCATCTTGAGAGATTAATTTACAGAACTCAAATATTTGTTGAGTAGGACCTGCTTTTCTTAGTTGTTTCCACTGCTTATAGGTTTGTGCTGTTATGCATGTTAAGGAAGAAGGGCTTAGGAGTTACCATCTGTGGAGAAACAATATCTCTTTATGTCATGTAAGTCATTGAGTTGGAATTCTATGGTCTTCCAAGGGAAGTATAAGAGGCCAGAAGCCATAATATTAGGGTTCTTAAGAATGCCACTTGTGCATATAGCAGGAAGTCTGGGAGATTTAGACCGCCTTGTTTGAGGATAATTTAAGTATGGTTAGTCTAGTCCTGGTCGGTTTTTCCCCAAATAAAATTCTGAATCATTTTATTCCAGGATGTAAAGTAAAATTTGAGGGAAAATGAATAGTCTGAAGTAGATAAAGAATTGTGGGAGGATGTTGGTGCGAATTGCTAAGATTTTTTGATGTAAGGAGGTACACAACATGGACCATATGTTCAGGTCTGCTTGTATCTGAACTGTGAGAGGTTCACAATTAGATAATTCGATGACTCCAGGGTCAAAGGAAGGTGGACACCCAGATATTTTAGTTGTCCTCCACTTAAAGGGAAAGTCTTTTAATCTGGGAAGAAGGAGAATAGTTGAAGGTTAATATCTCGGTTTTATTTATGTTTAATTTGAATTCTGCCAATTTCTCAAACTGTGTATTTCCCATGCTGATCGAATCGATTGTGAGGGGGATAATAGAGTTAGCATAATATCATCAGCAAATAACCACACTTTGTATTTTATTTGCGTATTAGGATACCCTCCACCGAGGGAGTGTTTGAAGGCAGGCAGCCAGGGTTCAATAAATAATGCGAAAGATAGGGGATAAAGGCAGCCTTGCCTAGTTCCGCAGGCTAACGGGCGGGAAGGGAGCCATTCACTCTAAGATAAGCTTTAGGAAACATATCGTTTTTCTAAGCATGCAATGAATTGTGGTGGAAATGAAACTTTTAAGTGTCTCCCATAAAAGGGCTATGAGACCTGGTCTAAGGACTTCTCCGCATCTAAACTTATGAAGACCACAGGAATTTGCCTAGATCGAACAAATTCTTGTAGCAGTAAAACTCTTGAATACTGTCCATGGTGTTCCTGCTTTAACAAATCCCATTTGATCAGCATAGATTATTGTGGGAATTACATTTTCCAGTCTAGAGGATAGAATGGACATATAAATTTGTAATCAACATTTAGGATAGAGATTGGTCTATAAGATTTGGGGTCAGTTGGTCCTTATTGGGTTTTAGTATTGGGGCTATTGTGGTGTATTCCCACGGGGGTTTCTCCTGAGACACGCTATTAAAAAGAGCATGTCATTTGGGAGCCAAGTCTTTTTAAACTTTTGTACCACTCCAGGATAAATCCATCTGGGCCCGGCATTTTCAGACTTAATATTTTAATTGTCTCATCTATCTCCAATATCGAGATCGGAGCAGTCAGAGAATTGATTTGACGGGGTGAGAGTTGGGAGATTAGCTTGGGCCAAGAATTGCATGGTTTCAAAGTAATTTAATGGTTTAGGAGAGGAGTAAGGTTTGATATAATAATTGAAAGGCCTTTTGGATGTGGGCAGTGGTATGGTGGATTTGACCTGACGGGGTTTCAGAGCTGGAGAATTGTTGAGGATGCTTTTCTATTCCTAGTCTACATGTAATGTTTTACACTCCTGGGACCACCCTCATGTATAGTTTGGACGCAAGTAATACAAGGACTGATGAATTTTATTATCTATTATTTTCTGGAGATCTGCCTTAGTGTTTCTAATCAAGAGTTGAAGGTCTATATTTCCTTCTCTATAAAGCAGCTGATAATTTTAAGTTGGTTAGATAATCTATGATATTCTAGGTCTCTTTCCTTGTTTTTTTCTAGAGGAGAATGCTATCAGTTCCCCTGACAGTTGCTTTCATGGCATCCCACAGCATTGCTTGTGATATAGAGGGGTCAGAGGTTTCTGTGTAAAATCTGGTAATTTTAGTTTACAGGAGTCTACAAGCTCTTGGTCTGTCAAGTACATCAGGTTGAGTCTCCAACGATCTCTTACCCTCCCTACCTAGGGTCGAGGAGATGATCAATGGATGATGATCTGATAGAAACTTTGGGCCTATGGCGATGTCCTGGACAAAAGATAGATGCTCGTAGGTGGTCAGAAAGTAGTCCAACCTGGAATAGGTGTTGAATCTAGGGAGAAATAGGTGTATCCTGGATCGGAGGGAAAATCCCACGCCTACATCAACCAGGCCCAATTGTTCAATAGACTTCTTAAATTGTTTAGCCGTATTATTGTTCCTATGATTAAGGGGTTTGAACAGTCCAGCTGAGGGATAGGGTCAAATTAAGGTCACCGCCCATAATCAGTTGACCCTTCAAGTTAAGAGTCATATTTTGTGGCTACTACACCTTAGCCGTAAACAAAAAACTAAATAAAGACCTCCCAGCAAGAATTAAAGGGAAAGGGACATGTCAAGTAGTGTGGATGAACAACATATCCACATTCCTAGAAAGCACCCGTTGCTGGAACCAAGTAGTCCCAGGGATATAGTCACTGCTATGGTGCAGAGCTTGGTTACGCTTTCCTGGTTGGGGAAGCCCTCCACAAAGGTACTCAGCCATTTAGGAAAAATGCAGTGACTGCAGAGAGATTAGAACTGAATTTTCCTTTCCTAGTCATGGGGAAAGTTCCCATCACTAGCCAGTCATCCAGCCAAGGGTTTAAAACAAAAAAAAAATTTTTCTACCCAGTTTTGCCAAAAGCAGGGTTCATTTTGGTTACTGATCCACATGAAGCACCTATCAGCAAAGCTCCACAAATGGATCATGGTATAAAACCATCCAGAGCCAGAACAACATTAATAGAGGAGCCCAGAACAAAATTGTATGGAATTGTCTCACAAAACCACACCAAGGAGGACCCTGTAAGGGGAGTGATGGAGTTAAAGGAAAGAACTAGGACCTGTGGATTCCTTGAAAAGATCCTATTTAAAAAAAAAAAACCCTTGTTAACATTATACTGGCATTACCGCCAAAGTGACCTCTTACCCAGGTATATATATAAAAATTATGTTTGGGGCGGTGAGTCCCACTGCCAGGCCTGAGAACCAATTCAGGGTTTTGTTGTAGTTGTGGCTGAATTTGTTCAGCCTGGGAGCCTCCTAGACCCTTTAACCCTACCTTTGTCTGTGGGTACTGCATATGCTGGGGGCGGTCTGGACCTGAGGAAGAGGTCTGCTGCCAGATGCCACACCCTTACCTTCATAGAAACATAGAGTTTGCGACAGATAAGGACCTCTTGGCCCACCTAGTCTGCCCATTTCCCTACCTACAGGATAAGCCGCAGATCCTAGTTAACCAACAGCCTATTTCTTCCTACCCCCAAGAATTGCCTTATGTTTGTCCCATGGATTCTTGAATTCTCCCCAGTTTTAGACCCCACAACCTCCTCAGGAAGGCTGTTCCATGCATCCACTACCCTCTTTGTGAAAAATACTTCCTCACATTGCCCTGAACCATCTCTCCCCACCATTATCTTTAAATTGTGTCCCTTCTTCTTGCATGTCTCTTTTCTGAAAGATGCTACCCTCTTGGGCTTGTTGATTCCAGTGAGGTACTTAAACGTTTCTATCATGCTCTCTTCCTCAAGCCTTCCCACCGCTTCAGAGAAGGGGAAGGTTTCTTTTTAATTGTGCTCCTGAAAGTGGTTTTATAAGTATCCACCTTTTCAGGTAAGCCTCAGTTTGCTCACCAAAGAGCACGTTGTTTTCCAATCTCGAAATCCATGATCCTGGCCTGGGTATCCAGAGTCAGGTTAGTAGTCCTGAGCCAGGCCGAATCTCCTGAGGGTTACTGAACCAGCCAACAATCAACCAGCAGTATTGTTGATATCAGTTGCCATTTGAAATTGGAATTCTGAGGCCTCTAATCCCAGACTGGTAATTTCAACCAGGTCTGGCCTTGTGTTATAAGGATTCCTTTGCAAGGTGTCCAGTACTGACTGCCACAAGGGCTTTTGGTACTGGGCAGCGTGATACCTGGTAACTGACCTGTCTGACTGCCAATGAAGCAGACAGGTAGCTCTTTTTCTGCCATTGCATCCATTTTCCTTGCATCCTTCTCAGGAAGGTGCGAGGATAGGTATCCTAGCATTTTCACATGCTGACTGTTGAACACCACCCTGGTGCTCGGGTGAGTGAACACAAATGCAACCCATCCTGTCAAACGGATACTTCCTGTCACTCTTTTGTCGATAGGAGGAACAGCATTTGGAGCTTGTAAAATAGTCAATGTCCTTTTAAAGAACTTACAGAGGGAAGTAAGTTTTTGTGGGTGTCAGCCCCATTAATTCCATATATTTCAGCTTCCTTCTTGTCTTGCACATCCTCAGTGGTGACAAGGCCCAAGGATTCGACAATTTTCCTCACAAATGCAGTGTGAGGAATTATCCTCAAGATCTGGAGGGTGAGCTGAACTCCTGTTCAGGAGAAACTTGGGTTCAGTTCCCCTTTCTGTCTTGACCTCTTCCAGTTCCCCACACTCCAAATGTTCCAGGAGTGGAGGGGAAGAGAGGCAGATGGTTTCAAGGCACAGCCTGAACAGGTAGCTGAGGGATATCAAGCCCTGCAGAACCTGAAGCACCTGTAAAGCCTGTGCTAAGTTAGCAGGCAAAGAATCAGGCACCTGAGGGGTCCCTTGTTGCTTTCAGCAGGGGCCTCAGTGTATCTAATTTTTCTCAACTTTTGGCAGGCACCAGAGGTTAGCTGGTTCAATGCCCTTCTTATTAGAGCCCTCACCCATATTAGGGGTGGCAGAAGAGGCTCTAGCAATTTCAGTCATATCTTTAAAGGGAATGGACTGGTCAGAGCCCATGGCACCCTCCCTTTCAAGTCTTTTGCAGCCTTTCCCCGTTTTCAAGTGTCTTTGGGGAAAGGACTTGCAAATGTCACAATCCGCAGAGAAATGTTGGAACCAGGATCTGAGGAAAGAGAACTGATCACTCTGTTCAAAATTAGCATTTTTTTTTTTTTATAGAAAACGCTGAAAAGCAAGTGAACAGTACAAAAGGTTCAGATTAAAATAATAACCTCAGTGACCACACGGTTTCAAGTAAAGAGAGGAATCGAAAACTAACTAAAATACACTAACAAACAAAATTTTAAACTAACAACGTATAAACTAGGCAGCAACTGAAAAGAAATAAACAAATACTTAAGTTTTTGAAGGATAGAACACATCAGGAACGACTGAAAGGAACGAAACTCCAGGCTTGCAGGCGGAGAGAAAAAATCTGAGGAGTTAGAACATAGGCACTTAGCTGGCCACTTTTGAAAAATGGCACATGGCAAATGTTCCATCATTTGCATATAGTTCCACTTTCTCCAGGGCAGTGTTGTCTTAGAGGAACACTGCAGAAGTTAATATTAGTGGATTCATGGAGTAAGAAAGGAGGTGCCTGCCACAGCCGTGCTGCTTTCACTTCTAGGGCAGCAAGCTTAACTGCAGACCTGGCAGCCGTAAAAGCCTTTTGCCACCCCTTCGAGCGATCTTCTGGGTCCTGTTCTAAAAGCCAGCCCATAGTGAGCCAGAACTTCCTGTCCTTGAGGGACTCGGGAGCCTGGAGACATAGGCCACACCTGGTCATGTAGTGTTGCCCACCCTAGCAATTCATGCATGTGTTGTACAGATCTGTGGCAGCCATCTTCTGCTGGCACTAGACACAAAATTTAAATCCAGGCTTCTTGTGATCCATCGAGATTTGGAAACAGAGTCCAGGAAACAGAGAATAAACAATAAACTACTTTGAAAACTCTGAAATAATGGTTCACCAATGGTGCAGAGCAAATCCTACGCTGAGCGTGAAGGCAGTGACCTGTTCTTCCAGCGGAAAGAAAATCTGACACCACAGGGCAGAGTCTAGGATTATATCTGCCTGGGTGGTGGGAAGAGCTGGCTTGATAAACTTTCCGTCAGTCATCACCTTCCAGTGAAACTGCCAGTGTGGATAGTGTACCATATCCACACCTCCCGAACCTTAAATTTCACACGAGTGGGGTGGTGATCCATGCTGGTGCAGTGTTTCAATAGTAAATCTTTACCAAAGGATGTCAAGTGCAATAAAGAAACTGCCTCAAAAGAGCTCGAGGAACAATCTACCTGGTGCTGTAGACAAGCAGACAAGGGCACTGGTCATGGTGTCACGCTCAGAAGCAGAATTATAAACACAAACAGGACACTAAATATAGATGAAATATAAATGTGTCAAACTGATCCCGACCCCACATGGGTGGTGCTTTTAAATGAATTTGACAACAGAATAAATGCAACTTTATTGTTATACAGAATCACAAAAATAATACAAGTGAAATTCAGTTCTGAAGTCCAATGATGCAGTCATGACTGCAGGAGAGAAAGAACTGAACGGCTAGGCTGGGACTACTACTTTATAGCCCAGCCACTTGGGTCCCCCTTGTGCTGAACCACTGTTGGACTGGATCAACTTGCAGATTTAGACATTTCATGCAGGGTCCTGGTACTCAAGGAGGCATATGTGATCCAACACAGAGACATCCACAGAAAGGTAAAATGGCTACATACATGACAAGCACAGAAATATTTCTCTTGATGGTTTGACTACATACGAAACTGCCAGCAGACACAGGCCATATGGTCTATCAAGTCTACTTGACTGTGCAGCTAGCAATCCCTTACACTGTTGCTGCCCCTCCCTCTTTTAAAACTGCCCACCGACAGACTTATAGGATACCACCTCAACACCACCCTCTCTGTGAAAAAGCCCCATTTCTCTCCTGAATCTCCCACCCTCCAATCACAGCCCATGCCTCTCATGTCCCTCCTCCCTAAACTTAAAAATCCCTGCATCAGTCCCGTTTACACCCTTCATATATTTAAATGTCTCAATCATTTCACCCCTCCTCCTCTCCCCAGGAGTGCGTAGCTTCCTCAGCCTCCCTCGTAGGCTTTGTCTTACAATCACAGGATCATCTTTGTTGCACTGCACTAGACCCACTCCTGTAATCCAATATCTTTCTTTAGGTATGGGTGCCAGTACTCCAGGTGCAGCCTCATCAATGACCTGTAGAGAGGCAGGATCACCTTCCCCGGAGGAGATTCCTTTAGCAATATACCCAAGTATCTTCTTGGCTTTAGCTGCTGCCTTCCTGCAATGTGCTGAGTGGTTCATTTGCCCTGTTATCACCCCCAGATCTTTCTCCTCCTCAGTAGTGGCCATCTGTACCTCCCAACTGATACCTCCTTGGGTTCCTTGCTCCCAAGTGTATGACTCTGCACCTTCTTAGCACTGAACCCCAGCTGCCTGTGTCTGACCAGTTCTCAAGTTTAGCTAGATCATCCTGCAGCCCTGGCCACCCGTGTCATCCACCACCACTGCACCAATCTTCGTTCATCCATGAAAAGAAAAAATTACTCACCTTAGTAATTGTCTTTCTTCTAATGGAGTCTTGCTGTATTCTGACTATTGCAGTTAGCCCCAGCCTTTAAACTGCCCCAGAGAACAAAGGGTTAACTTTCTATGCAGAGCACAGAATGCTGAGCTTGAGCTTGGCTGAGGTCTCTGTCGAGCTCTTTGAAATCTAACCTTCAGATTCTTACGAGCAAAAACTCACTATGCTATATGGAAATTGTAAATTTTTAATAGCCAACTGGCAACAAAAAGTTTTGGATTCCCAAAGGAAGACTCAAGTCTGGAAACCAAAACCAATCCAAATAATAATAATAATAATAATAAAACAAACACCCAAACAAAAAGAAGAGGGTGTAAAGGAACATCCCTGAGGTGCAACACTGCACCTGCCCACCCACTGAAAACAGGTTCTGAGAGGAGGCAGGAGGGAAGTCAGAATACAGCAAGACTGCCATTAGAAGAAACACAATTACTAAGGTAATTTTTCTTCAAACAACATAAAAAGTCTTGCTGTATTCTGATTATTGCAGACTACCAAGCAGTACCTCCATGGAGGAGGGACAGAACCTACTTTGGGAATAGGCTCTGAAGTACTGCTGTGCCAAACCGAACATCACTCCTAGCCTGGATATCCAGAGAGTAATGCTTGGTAAAGGTATGGACTGTTTTCCAGGTGGCTGCTTGACAAATTTCTAAAGAGGAATATCCCTGGCAGCAGCCAGGGAAGTAGCTGTACCTCTGGGAGTGAGCCCTCAGGCCTGAGGGTGGAATTTTTCCTAGTTTCTCATAGCAGAATTGTATACAAGACACAATCCACCTGGCAATAGTTCTCTTGGTGGAGGTTTGCCCTTCCCCACTTCTCCATAAGTGAGGAACAACTGGAGGGAATCAAACATGTGACCCTTGGTCGCACTATATAGTAGCTATGGGCCCTTAACATCTAAACTGTGTAGCCTCCTCCCTCCTGAAGAAGAATGATCGGTGAAGAAAACAGGAGAGAGACTGATTCAAGTGGAAATCTGAAACCACTTTGGGCAAGAACCTTTTATTGGTTCCAAGGACCACTTTATCCCTATGAAAGGAAATAAAATCAGGTTCCACTGACAGGGCTTGCAATTCACTGATACGTCTGGCAGAGGTAATGGCTACTAAAAAACAGTTTTCCAAGTCAAGTACTTAAGCTTTGCTGAGGACATAGGTTCAAAGGGAGGTTGCATAAGTTGAGCAATGCAAACATTTAAATCCCAGGCAGGGCAGGGTCTCTAAAGGGAGGACTGGTATGAAGCAATCCTTTAAAAAATTTACAAAACACAAGATTAGATGATAGTGAGGAAGACTTCCACTGACAGAAAAGCAGAAACAGCTGACAAGTGCACCTTGAGAATAGCTGGTCTGAGGCCCAAGCCATTCAGATGGACCATATAATCCAGAACTGTAGGCAATTCAGCAGTGTCTGCGAAACATGTTGCTTGGAACACCAAATGCTGAATCTCCTCCATTTGGAGTTATAGGCTTTCAAGTGGCTTTGAGAATATCCAGAACTCCCGGAGACATATGCAAATGTGCACACTCTAACTCTTCAAGAGCCATGCCTCGAGATTGAGAGACTGAAGATTGGGGTACCAAATCCTCCCAGAGGAGGTTAACAGGTTGTAATTCCTGGGAAGAGACAGGGAAGATGGACTGCTAGGGACAGCAACAGGGTGTACCAAGGCTGTCTGGCCCAGTCTGGAGCAATCAGAATCAGTTCGTAAGATTGTGACCTTATCTTGACTAAAACTTTGAACAGTAGAGGAAAGGGAGGAAGGCATACAGAAATTCTCCTCCCAGTTCAGAATCAGGGCATCCAGAGGACTGAGCCCAAGACTGGGGGTCTGCAACAAAGAGAGGAAGTTGGTGATTGACTGGGGCTGCAGAGATCTCTGGAGTGCCCCTGAAAAATCACCTTCAAGACCAGAGGTCCAGGGACCATTCGTGATGGGCCTGTGAGATCCTGCTCAGTGCATCTGCTAGCACATTGTCATTCCCTGCAAGGTGGACTGCTATCAGAGAGGTTTGCAGGAATAAGTCTGGGACCACAACTTCATGGCTTCTGTGCACAAGGTCAGACCGAGTGCCTCCCTGCTTATGTACCACATGGTGGTGGTATTGTCTGTTCTGACTTGAACCACCTTGTTCTGCACTGTGAGAAAGCTTGCAGGGCCAGAAAACTGCCCTGACTCCAAGGAGATTGATATGGAGAAGGGATTCCTGAGGGGACCACAGTCCCTGGGCAGTGAGGGCCCCAGTCCAGAAGGAAGCATCCGTGGTAAGGACCACTGAATGAGACTGAGTGACAAATGGGACCCCTTGTCTTAAATTGTCCTGATCCTGCCACTGTTGAAGGGCTTGGATCAGGGTCAGAGTCACTGGAAACAGTTTGGTAAGGGAATCCTTCCTTTGGGACCAAAAGGCCCTCAGATGGAACCGAATGTCCCTCATCTGGAATCTTGCCCTTGGACCACAGCTGTAGAAGTGCCATGTGGCCCAAGAGCTGGAGGAAATGCCTTGCTGGTCGAAACACCTGAAGACTGAAGGAAGAAGCCAGTTCTATAAGAACTCTTGCCCTTTCCAGGGAAGAAAGGCTCTTGCTTTGACAGTATCCATCTCTGCCCCTATAAAGGTAAGGAGCTGCACTGGCTCGAGAACTGACTTGGGAAGGTTGAGAAGAAATCCTAGAGAAGTGAGCACTTGCTGGGTCACTTGCAGGTCTGACTTGACTTGATCTGAAGACTGGCCAACTATGAGCCAGTTGTCCAGATATGGAAAATGGAAATCTTCTGCCTTCTTAGAAAGGCAACGACTACTGCCAGGCACTTTGTGAAGACCCTTGGGGCTGATGTAAGACCAAAGGGCATTGCTTTGAACTGATAGTGGCCTGAGGGCAACTTGAACCTGAGGTACTTTCTGTGGGAGTACCTGATGGGAATGTGAAAATAGGCATCTTTGAGGTCCAGGGAGGCTAGCCAGTCCCCTGGCCTAAGAGAGGGAAGAATTATTCCCAGAGTTACCATCTTGAACTGTGGTTTTAAAAGATGTTTGTTCAGGTATCTTAGGTCTAGGATGGGTCACCATTCCCATCTTTTTGGGGTAAGGAAGTACCCGGAGTATAGACTTTGCCACTGTGTAGGGGTAGGAACTCTCTCTATGGCTCTTAAGGTCAGAAGAGATGAAATTCTGCCTCTAGGGCAAGATTTCTGAAAGACCTGCAGGTGAAAAGATCTGGCTTTCATCTTCGAAATTTTTGAAACTGAGAACCAGTCCCTGGCTTACTACTTCCAGGGCCCACTTATCTGAGGTAATAGACATCCAGTCATGGACAAAGTAAGCCAGCCTGCCCCTACTGGAATAGGAGAGTCGACCTGGGCAGACCCATCAGGGTGTCTGCTTGGCAGAGGCCTTAGGCTGAGGTGTGGATGCAGCCCTGCTCATCCCCCTTCTGCCTCTCCTCTGAAGAACCCCTCTGTGAAAGGGAGAAGAGGCCTGTGCTTGGTAAAAGGCCTATGAAAGGCCTGCCCCTAGACTGCTGCCATTGAGGGTTGCCTGCCTCTCCTTGGCCTGAGCACTCCTATAAGTGGTCCTGTACTGTCCATTTTCTTCATGTAATTCTGTCTGCTCCCCAGCCGAATTACCCACTACAGGAAAATCCACGGCCTTAAGCCTGGGTGTCCTGTGAGAGGCTAGTACCTCTGAGCCAAGCCATCTCAAGAGCCAAAGATGTAGCCATGACGCTTGATGACATCATTGGAGTCCACAGCAGCATGAAACTGTACTTTTAATGCCTCAATCCCATCTGCAGCCACCTCCTCCAGCTCCTTGCTAGCTGGGGAAGGACTGTTTAGCCAGTGCCAGTACAGTGTCCCAGCTGGACTTCTGGTACCTGGCTGTATAGGCCTATAATTAGCCTGCCTGAGTCCCAAGGAAGATGCCATGTACTGCTTTTTGCCATGGCATCAATCTTCCTGGATTCTTTGTCTGCGGGGTGTGAAGCCAAGGGAATATTTGCCTTGTCACAGGCAGCAGCCTGCACTATCCCAACATGGCTGCACTGCTGGTATAAAACTCCGTATCTGAGCCTGACAGCGTGTACCTCTTGTCCATCCTTCTGTCAACAGGAGGTACAGAATTGGGAGACTTCTGGATTTTTGAGTCTGCTTCCCAAAGGAATTGTGAAGGGAATAGACAGTCTCCTGACTCTGGGATGTCCCTCATTCCCACATAATCAGGCTCTCTTGATCCTCCCATAGGGAGCTAGAGGATTTCAGCCACTTTTCTGTAAAACAGAAATGGAAGAGGGACTCAGAAAGCCTAGGAGGCAAAACACCAGAAGGTCTGTCTGGGGAGATGTCCGTTCCACAGGCACATTCAGACTTTCACCATCATCTTCAAACTCCGTTCATAAAAATTTCAGGGTATAATCTTGAATCGGGAACCAGCGAACCTCTACCAAAAGGTGCCGGATTGGTTGGAACTGGGCGAAGCGATTCCACAATCCGAATCGCTCTGGCTATCTCGACGGTAGCAGCATGAACCTCTGGATCCGAACTGTCGATTTTTTTTGCATTTCTTTTGTAGGAACCAACCCCTCAGGATCGGCTCTCCTCTTGCCCGGTCTAAGTATCACTCTGGTCAGAGGGCACTCCTTCTGGTTCAGTCGGAACCGAACTGGCTGGCCTGGGTCAGCGGACTTCTCGGCCTCCTTTTCCTTCAGTCTACCTAATCTCTTTTCATGGGTAGATTTAGGAAATTTTTACAAATTTGGCAGTCTGTATTGAGATGTTCAAACCCCAGACAATAACACAGGGTGGTGGGATCGGCATTAGCAAAGACCTCCCACACTCACTGCAGTGTTGAAACCCATTTTTTTCTTGGTTTCTAGACATGGCCAACCTAACCAAACTTACCCTTTTATGGCAACCACCAGGCAATACTCCTTATCAGTTCCTAACCGTGTCACGGTACTGTAAAAACATTCAAACACATTTTTTTTTTAGAACCGATAAGGATCGGTAAACACAATCTAAAGTAAAACACAAGAATTCACTACAAGTGATTGGTTCAACGAACCGATCTAGCACTTTACAATTTCCTCACAGAAAATCAGAACAAAACCTATTACTCACGGTACCACAGAGACTGAACCGACTGATGGAAATAAATTCGGTTTAAAACCGACAATTTAACCGAGACTTCAACCGACTTTCAATCGAGCTGAAGGAGAAATCTCCGGAGCGACTGTTCAGTGAAGCAGAGTAAAGAATCTGATTGTTGGATTTCAAAGGCTTCAGACAGAGACCTCAACTGAGCTCAGCATTCTAAGCTCCAGCCTTTAAACTGCCCCGGAGAACAAAGGGTTAACTTTCTATGCACAGCAAACTGCAATAGTCAGAATACAGCAAGACTTCATGTTGTTTGAAGACTAACGGCTCCCTAAACAATAGTCAGACCCATTTGCTGACTATTCAGTCTTGCTAGGTACTGCCTCAGCTTCGCCCACATAAACACATTTGTATTCCAGCATCCATGTTTAACAAGGTCAAATGCAGGGGCTGGCAGTATAGGCCAGAGATTAATGAGCTGTAAATGAGCTTGGTACATCCAGCAGACCTAGGTTTGAGTCCCACAACCCCGCTTGCATACTGTGAGACTCTGAGCAAGTTGTTTAACCACCCTAAAGCTCCCGAGTTGTCCCTGAAAAACAGGCACCTGAGCTTAGTGGGCATCACCCAGTTACAAAATAAATACAAAAACAAATGCCAACACTTGGTTCAAGCAAGTTACACAACGGTCTCCATCTCATGGGAGGTGTGTATGGTGGTGTTGGGTGGGTACATGAACATAACACAAATGTGACATTTAAGAAACCAGCTGCTTCCGTGCTTCAGTCTGCCTTGATTGGGACGGCTTGAGGAATTCAGTCACTTGAAATAACCACAATTCTCCCTCATGCCTAGGACTCCTCACTAGTACTAGGTAACTAACACACACAAGGCTGTAGTTTTACTGCAAGATTACTCACACCAGTGCCATGTTAAATAAATACAATGTAAATGTCCACCAGACACCCTTCCCTCAACATCTGCTATAAAAAGTTAATGGATAGGCCACCCTGCGGTTGCACTGCCACTTCAAAACATTCAGTTCGGAAACAAGCCTGCACTGCCAAACTGGGTGGATCAAGTTCCTCGGAGGCAGTACTGTCATTCTGCCTCAATACTGCCATATGAGCACTACAGTGGGCAGTGCAGATGAAGGAACATGCTGGGAGGAGACACAACAGATGTCAATATATTGGGGCTGTCTCCTAGCCTCATATCAAACGGTCTCATGGGAAGGAGAAAAGAAAAATTACTCACCTTAGTAATGTTGTTTCTTCTAATGGAGTCTTGCTATATTATGACAATTGCAGTATGACCGCAGGTTAGAACTGCTCGGAGGTGAAATAGTTAACTTTCCATGCAGGCATGGAACTTAAGAGCGAGCTCGGTTGAAAACTCTTGTCTGTTGTTCTCAAACGGAAACTGTCAGATCTTTACGAGCTAAAACTCACTAAGGCTCTGTGGAAGCTGTAAACCTACACTAGCCAACTGGCTACTAACATAAGCACTCATTTTTGGCCTAAAACAAAGACTCAAGTCAGGAGACCCAAAATGAAAAACAACACCAATTCACCCAAAATGGAAGGTGAAAACAACAAGGTGGGCATCAAAAAGTGCCAACCCTGTACTGCCCACACACATCCCAAAACAGAGGTTCTGAGAGGGGCAGGAGGGAGGAGGTCATAATATAGCAAGACTCCATTAGAAGAAACATTACTAAGGTGAGTAATTTTTCTTCAAACAACATGAAGTCTTGCTATATTATGACAATTGCAGACTACACAGCAGTACCCCATGGAGGAGGGACAGAACCTGCTTAGTGAATAGGCTCTGAGCACGGCTGTGCCACACAGCATCACTCCTAGCCTGGATGTCCAGGGAGTAGTGCTTGGTAAAAGTGTGAACTGTTTTCCAGGTAGCTGCTTGACATATTTCTAGAATAGGAATGTCTCTGGCAGCAGCCAGAGAAGTAGCTGTACCTCTGGTAGAGTGAGCCCTCAGGCCTGAGGGGAACTTTACCCAACTTCTCATAACAGAATTGGATACAAGAGACAATCCACCTGGCAATGGATCTTTTAGTGGCTGGCTTCCCTTACCAACTTCGCCATAAATGAGGAACAGTTGGAGGAGTCAAACCTATGACCCTTGGTATGCTCTGTGTAGTAACTAGGGCTCTCTTCACATCTAGGCTGTGCAGCCTCCTCTCCCAGAGGAGGAGTGGTCAGTGAAGTACACTGGAAGAGAAATTGATTAAGGTGGAAATCTGAAACCGCCTTAGGCAGGAACTTTCTGTTAGTCCGGAGGACCACCTTATCTCTGTGAAAAGTGATAAACTCCTGCTCCACTGACAACGCTTGTAATTCACTTATGCGCCTGGCAGAGGTGATGGCTACCAGAAACACAGTTTTCCAAGTCAAGTACTTGAGCTCAGCTGAAGACAAGGGCTCGATGGGGGTTGTATAAGCGAGCAATGCAAACATTAAGATCCCAGGCAGGGCAGGATCCCTGAATGGAGGGTTGGTGTGAAGCAACCCCTTAAAAACTTGGAAAATACAGGATGAGCTGAAAGAGAAGAGGATTTGCCTGCTGAAATAAAAACAGACACAGCTGCCAAATGCACCTTCAGGGTAGCTGGTCTCAGCCTCAAAGAATTCAGGTGGACCATATAATCCAGGACTGTGGGTAGATCAGCAGAGACTGGGGAAATATGCTTTTCCGAGCACCATATGGAAAACCTTTCCATTTGGAATTGTAGTAGCCCTGGTGGAAGGCTTCCTTGAGGCCTTCAATATATCCATTACACCTTGGGAAAGGTGTAAATCAGCAAACTCTAACTCTTCAAGAACCAAGCCTTGAGATGGAGAGATTTGAGATTCGGATACCAAACCCTTCCCTGGGCACAGGTTAACAGATTGTGATTCCTGGGAAGGCACAGGAGAGATGGACTGCAGGAGTGGATACCAGGGTTGTCTGGCCCAATCAGAATGACTTTGCAGGATTGGGATCTGATTTTGACTAGCACTTTGAACAGGAGAGGAAAGGGAGGGAAGGCACAGAGGAACTTCCTTCCCAACTGAGGGCTAAGGCATCCAGGGGAGTGAGCCCAACACTGGGGCCTGCAGCAAAAAGAGGAAGTTGGTGATTGTCTGGGGCTGCAAAGATCTATCTGCAGGGTGCCCCATCTGGCAAATACTACTCCCAAGACCAAAGGATCCAGTGACCATTCGTGGTGGCCCTGGGAAATCCTGCTAAGAGCATCTGCCAGGACATTGTCCTTGCCTGGGAGGTGGACTGCCGAAGGGAGGTGTTCAGGAGTAGCTAGAGACCGCACTTCATCGCTCGGTGCACAAGGCGACAGAGTGCCCCTTGCTTGTTGATGTACCACATTGTAGTGGTGTTGTCTGTTCTGACCTGACTACTCTTGTTCTGAACAGATTTGGAAAAGCTTGAAGTGCTAGAAAAACTGCTCTGAGCTCCAACAGGTTGATGTGGAGCAGAGATTCCTGGGGAGACCACAGACCTGGGTGGTGAGGTCGCCCATGTGAGCTCCCCAGCCCAAGAGGGATGCATCTGTAGTAAGGATTAGAGAAAGACTGAGTGACAAAAGGAACCCCTTGTCTCAGGTTGCTCTGATCCTGCCACCACTGTAGGGCTTGGATCAGGGTTCGAGTTACTGGGATCAACTTGGTAAGAGGATCCTTTCTTTGAGACCAAAAGCTCTCAAATGGAACTGATGTCCCTCATCTGAAATCTTGCTCCTGCACAACTGCTGTGGAAGCAGCCGTGTCCTAGGAGCTACAGAAAATGCCTTGCTGGCCGGGAGACCTGCAGGGGTAAATGAGGAGGCCAGGAGACTAGGGTCTTTGCCCTGTCCAGGGAAGGAAGGCCCTGGCTTCCTGTGTGTTCAGTTCTGCGCCTATGAAGGTAAGAAGCTGGACAGGCTCTAGAACTGACTTTGAGAGATTCAGAAGAAAACCTAGAGAGGTAAGCAGTTGCTGCGTATCTGAAGATGTAAATTGACCTGATCTGGGGACTGGCCTACTATGAGCCAATCGTCCAGGTAAGGAAAGATGGCAATCTTTTTCCTTCTTAGGTATGCAACTGCTACTGCAGGCATTTGGTGAATACCCTTGGGGCAGAAGTGAGGCCGAGGGCATTGCTCTGAACTGGTAGTGGCCTGAGGGCAGCTCGAACCTGAGGTACTTTCGATGGGAGCTTCTGATGGGAATATGGAAGTAGGTATTCTTGAGGTCCAGGGAAGCTAGCCAGTCCCCTGGCCTTAGAGAGGGTAGGATAATTCCCAGAGTCACCATTTTGAACTTTGGCTTTAAAAGGTGCTTGTTTAAATATCTGAGATCCAGGATGGGCCGCCATTCTCTTGTCTTTTTGGGTAAGAAGTACCTGGAGTACAAACCTTTGCCCTGGTGTAGGGAGGAACCTTTCACAGCTCTGAGAGCCAGGAGGTAGAGACCTCTGCCTCTAGGGCGAAAAGCCTGTGATGGAGTTGCAGGTGAAAAGATCTGGTTCTCAGCTTTGGAAATTTTTGAAGCTGAGAACCAGTCCCTGGCTTACTACTTCCAGGACCCACTTGTCTGATGTTAAAGACTCCAGTCCTGGACAAAGTAAGCCAGCCTGCCCCCAAGGTAGAGAAGAATCGGCCCTGGCAATCCCATCAGGGTGCCTGCTTGGCAGGGGCTTTGGGCTGAGGGGTGGAAGCAGACCTGCTTGTACCCCATCTGCCTCTCCTCTAAAGAACCCCTCTGAACACAGGCAGAGGAGGAAGCTTGGCTTGGAAAAGGCCTATGAAAAGGCCTGCCCCTGCCTCTAGGAAGCTGCTTTTGAGGAGTGGCCTACCTTTCCTTGGCCTGTGCACCCCTATAGGTGGTCCTATATTCATCCATTTTCTTTCATGTAATTCTCTGTTTGCTCCCCAAACAGAGAATTTCCCACAACAGGAAAAATCCATGGCCTTAGACTAGGTATCCTGAGACAGGGTAGTACATCTGAGCCAAGCCATCCTGCGAGTGCCACAGATGTAGCCATGACTCTTGATGAAACATCATTAGAGTCCACTGCAGCATGAAATTGCACCTTGGATGCCTCAATACCATCCATAGCCACCTGTTCCAGCTCCCTGGCAAGCTGGTCAGGGCCTTGTTTTGCTAGGGCCAGCACAGTATCCCATCTGGATTTCTGGTACCTAGCAGCATAAGCCACATAATTTGCTTGTCTGAGTCCCAAAGATGCTGCCATGTACTGTTTCTTTGCCATAGCATCAATCTTCGGGGTGTGAAGCTAGGGGAATATTAGCCTTGTCACATGCTGCAGCCTGCACTACCCCCACATGGCTGCATTGTTGAGTGAGGAAATCAGTGTCGGAGCCTGATAAGGTATACCTCTTGTCCATCCTTTTATCCATAGGAGGTATAGTGTGAAGAGTTTTTAAAACTTTTACTGTCCGCTTCCGAAAAGATTTATGCAAAGGAATAGACAGTCTCCTAGACTCTGGAATATCCATCATTTCTACATAGTCTGGCTCCTCTTGGTCATCAACAGCTTCTTTATAAAACATGAAATGAGAAGGGACTCAGAAAGCCTTGGAGGAGAAACCCCTAGGGGTCTATCTGGAGAGATGTCCAGTTCAATGGGCACATCCAGATCTTCAAAACCATATTCACTCTCCTCATATTCCTCTTCCTCCTCAGGTTCTAAAAATCCTCAAAATCATAATCTTGAACCGGTGGAACGACGCCTCCCTGAAGGTGTCTGGTTCGGTCAGAACCGAGGAGAGAGACTGGACAATTTGAATTGCTTTAGCTATTTCCTCAGCAGTTGGGGAGAGAACTTTTGGCTCTATGCTAGCTGACTTTCTAGTCCTTTTGCTGGAACCAGCTCCTCAGAACCAGCTCTTCGTTTGCCGAGGAAGTATCGCCCTGGTCAGAGAGCACTCCCTCAATCCGGTTTTTCTTTTGGGTTTCTCAGACATAATGCCAGCCTAACCAACTTGCCCGTTTATGGCAATCCGCCAAGCAAGACACCCTTATCGGTTCCCCAACCGTGTCACGGAGTCGTGGAAAAAGCGTAATGAAATCCGTTTTTTTAGAACCGATAAGAACCGAGAACTGCACTCTAAAAAAGGACTAGTAGATTTAATACAACCTGATCGGTTCAAACCGAACCGATAATGAATTAAGGTTCCACACAGAAAACTAAATGTAAAACCTATTACTTACATTACCACAGACAGAGCTTGAACTCGACCGGCTGCGGTTTAATTTCGTCTGAAAACCGAGAAAATAATACTTTTAAACCGACAAAATGAACTGAGCAGAAGAAGAAATCTCCGGAGCGACTGTTCAGTGAGTAGGAGTAAAAATCTGACAGTTCCGTTGAAGAACAACGGACAGAGTTTTCAACCGAGCTCGCTCAAGTTCCATGCCTGCATGGAAAGTTAGCTATTTCACCTCCGGAGCAGTTCTAACTCGGTCATACTGCAATTGCCATAATATAGCAAGACTTCATGTTGTTTGAATGACCACAGTTGGAAGAATGAAGCAACACTTACCACCCTCCTATATGTCTGAAGCAGGCTCAGTTTGGCTGCCTTTCAGGATGGCCACCTAATACTTCCTCAGGCAGTCCAGATTCAGTGGTGAGGGTGCACAGCTGTCCTGCCTTAGGTCATCCAGGGGTCTGCAAAAGGAGTGCCCAGATTCAGCAGTGTGGAAATGGGAGTTTGCCTTGCCTCAGGGTTACCAGAAATAAGCTTCCTATACAGGGAAAATACCAACTATGTTCCATGGATAGGATGAAGACACAATCTGGCAACTGTGGAAGGTAGCCACAGCAGCGGCTGGGGTAAAGAGACAATAAAAAAAAAAGGTAATGGATTTCATCCCGACTGCCTTCTTTGAAAGAAAAAACACTGTGCTGCATTTCAGTATACATTAAATCATACCCACAGAACCCCTGCATAGCCTTTCTAACAAAAACTCACCCAAGGCAGGACTTGTACAAACTATATTTGGTTAATGACACACAAACTGAGCTTTCAAAACATGTGCATAGCTTTATTCATCTGCTTAAAACTAATCTTTCACGGAGCTTCAAGCGAAACCTGAGTGCAAAATGCATTTCTAAAAGTAATGCAAGCAAGCCTTCACAGTTACACTGGCAGTTACAGAGACTGAAAGAACTCACATAAGGCAGTCAGCCAACAGATGTAATGGAGAAAAACAAAATTACAGTTTAATATTTTATTTGAGACACTGGTTGCAGACATTATAAGTCGTTTTCCAATGCAAGGTGCAAAAATTTATTTTTACAAATTAAAAAATTTAACTGATGTTGGTGTGATGAGCCACCAGCCTATACAGAAGAACCTGAAAACCAGAGTAAAGTTGGTTTTAAATCATTCACGTTTTCAAAGACAAAATGAAAGACTGCTCTTTTTTTTTGTATTAAGGTTTAGTCCACCTCAAAACAACAGCGTAATAAAATGTGCACTTGGGAGTTGCAAAGCAGCTTTATGTAAAATAAAAGGTCTTACCTATTGAGTGATCTTTTACAGGAAACTAGTGACAAGTTATGCATCAATTCTGGTGTGCCAGATGAGGTTGGATATCTTGGCTAGCACTACTGTGTTTAATACCTAGGAAAAGTTGCCATTTTCAGGCATGCAGGAAAGGCTCTTCCTTCCACTCTTTGGCCTCAAGCAGCATAAAGCACAGGCTAGTAGCGGACTTGTAGCAATAACTCAGAAACAGTGTCCTTGGTGGAGGAATGGCAATCCCCTGCTCATGAAGGATTTTTGATTTTGCCTTTGTAGCCAGTGATGATGCCACTCCCAAGTCTACTCAATGTGCACTCATGCACCTAGTAGCAGGTCCTTCCCCAGCATACACAATGGCCAGACATAAAATACACTATTTGGCCATATATAAAATGAACTATTTAGCTTCCTGAGTGAGGGACAAAAGACAAAATTTCTTAACCATAGTAATGTTTCTTCTAATGGAGTCTTGCTGTATTCTGACTATATGCAGTTAGCCCTAGCACTTGAACTGCTCTGGAAATTTAAGGGTAAACTTTATGCCAGAGCATAGAATGTTGAGCTCGATTTTCAAACATGTCTCTGGTCATCTCAAGTAACGTCCAGATTCTTACTGAGCAGTAAACTTAACTAACAGTTGAAGAAACTGTGTAAAATTTTAAGCCATAGTCAACAAATACTTGGGTCCATAAGACTCAGTCGAGAACCCAAGAACCACCTTAAGTAGACAGTGATAATACTAATAACAATAAATCATAAAAACACCCACCTAGCCAGGCAGGGTTTAAAAGGTACACCTCTGAGTGCAGCACTGTACCTGCCCACCCACATCCCAAAACTAGGATCTGAGAGGGAGGGCAGGTCAGAATACAGAAAGACTCCATTAGAAGAAACATTACTATGGTTAAGACATTTTTCTTCAAACAACATGAAGTTTGCTGTATTCTGACTATCACATGAACCACCATGCAGCCCCAGGAGGAGGGAATCACAGAAACCGTACTTTGGGAAGAGGCTCTGCAGTACTGCTGTGCCAAACCCTAGCATCACTTTTGGTCTGAATGTCCAGGGAGTAATGCATGGTAAATGTGTGCACTCTTTACAGATTTCCACTAAAGGAATACCCCTGGCACCTGTACTCCTGGTCGAGTGAGCCCCTCAGGCCTGAGGGAGGCTCTTTCCTAGCTTCAAATAGCAGAACTGAATACAGGAAACAATCCACCTGCCAATAGTTCTTTTAGTAGCAGATCTACCTTTTCCCACTTCTCTATAAGTGAGAAATAACTGAAGACAATCATTTCTACAGGCCTTAGTATACTCTATACAATAACCAACAGCCCTTTTCACAGACTATGCAGTCGCTTTACATGAGAAGAATGGTCAGTGAAAACACAGGCAGGGACATAGATTGGGTCAGATGAAATATAAAACCACTTTAGGAAGAAATTTTCTATTTTTCCTGAGGACTACCTTATCCCTCATGGAAGGAAATTAAGTCAGGTTCTACTGACAAAGCCTGCAACCACCTGGTAGAAGTGATAGCTACCAGGAACACAGTCTTCAAGCAAGTACTTAAGTTCAGCTGAGGACAAGGGTTGAGAGGTTGCATAAGTTGTGCAATAGAAATATTCAAGCCCCAAGCGGGAGTAGGCTCTCCTTAAGGAGGGTTAATGTGAGCCAGACCTTTGAAAACTTACTAAAAAACAGTTTGAGATGCAAGGAAGGATTCAGTCCCTGCAGAAAGGAAGGCAGAGAGAGCTGCCAGATGAACTTTTAGGGTAGCAGGCCTAAGGCCTAACCCATTAGGATGAACTAGATAATCCAGAGCTGTGAAATACCTGCAGAATCTGGCTGTATCTCTGAGGACACCAGATATTGAATCTTTCCATTTAGAATTGCAAGTTTTTTCTGGTGGAAGGTTTCCTAGAAACCTTAAGGATATCCATTACCCTTGAGAGAGGTGCAGACCTGCATATTCTAACTCTTCAAGAGCCAAGCCTCGAGTCTGAGAGACTGAAGATTGGGGTACCAAATCCTCCCCTGGGATGAAGTCAGGAGATCATGCCTCCTGGGTAAGACAAGGGGAATTGACACTGCTAGAGACAGTAACGGGATACCATGGTTGTCTGGCACAGTCCGGAGCCACCAGAATCACTGTGCAGGGTTGAGACCTGATCTTGATCAGAACTCAGAAGATCAGAGAAAAATGAGGAAAGGCATGAAGAAACCCGTTTGTCCAATCTAAAAGGAGAGCATCTAGAGGAACAGTCCCCAGGAGAGGGGTCTGCAGAACAGAGGAAGTTGATGATTGTTTGGGACTGCAAAGAGATCCATCTCTGGAATGCCCCATCTCTTGAAAATTACCTGAAGTAAATGAGAGTTCAGGGACCACCTGGTGTGACCCTGGGCTATCCTGCTTAAGGCATCTGCCAGAACATTGTCCTTCCCTGGAAGATGTACTGCTGTCAGTGAAGTCTGAAGAGAGTAAGCCAGTGACCATACCTTCAGGACTTCCGCACAAGGCCATGGACTGAGTGCCCCTTGCTTGTTTATGTACCACATAGTGGTGGTGTCTGTCCTGATCTGCACCACCTTCACTTTGACTGATCGCCTGAAGGGCCAGATACACATCTCTGAGCTCCAGAAGACTGATATGAAGGAGAGACTCCTGCTGTGACCAAGTGCCCTGTGCAGCGAGACCTCCCCAACGTAGGCTCCCCATCCGAGAAGAGAAGCATCTGTGGTAAGGACCACTGAGCGTGTTTGACTGAGGAATGGTACACCCTGTCTGAGACTGTCCACCTCAACCACCACTGGAGGTCTTGTACAAGAGTCTGAGTCACTGAAATCAGCTTGGTGAGAGAGTCCTTCCTCTGATTCCAAAAGGACCTTAAATGGAACTGAATGTTCCTCATCTGGAACCTGGCTCCTGAACCACTTCTGTGGAGGCTGCCATTGACCTAAAAGCTGGAGAAAACGTCTGGCTGGATGAAACACTAGTAGTCGAAAAGAGGAAGCCAGAATAGTATCCAGCTCGACTCCTATGAAAGTTAGGAGTTGCATGGTTCTAAAACCGACTTGGGTAAGCAGAGAAGGAATCCTAGAGAATCCAGAAACCCCTAGGTTAACATCTAGAGCCGACTTGACTTGGTCTGAACTACAAAGAGCCAGTCATCTAGGTAAGGAAACACAGATTCCTGCCGCCTGAGGAAGGCCACAACTACTGCTAGCTATTTTGTGAATACCCTTGGAGCAGATGTCAGGCCAAAGGGCATTGCTCTGAATTGACAATGACCTGAGGGCAACTCGAACCCGAGGTACTTTCTGTGAGAGCATCTGATAAGAATGTGGAAATAGGCATCCTTGAGGTCCAGAAAAGCTAATCAGTCTCCTGGACTTACGAGAGGGAAGTATTATTCCCTGAGTCACCATTTTGAATTTTGGCTTTGTGATATGTTTGTTCAGATTTCTCATGTCTAGGATGGGTCGCCAGTCTCCCTTTTTGGGTTAAGGAAATACCATGAGAAAATACCTTTCCCTCTGTGCTACAGAGGAACCTTCTCCACAACTTTTAGAGACAGCAGGGAGAAAACTGTTTCCAGGGGTGTTACAGGTGTAAAGACTTGGCTCTCATTCTGGGGAATCTTTTGAAGCTGAGAGCAAGTCCCTGGCTTACTACTTCCAGGACCCATTTTTCTGAAGTGATAGACTTCAAGCCTGGAAGAAGTAAGCCAGCCTGCCCCTACTAGAATTGGGGAGGCGACCAGACTGACATCAGGGTGTCTGTTTGGCAGGAACCCTAGGCTGAGAAAAGGATGCAGCCCTGCTCATCCCCCTTCTGCCTCTCCTCTAAAGAACCCCCACTGCTGAAAAGAAGAGGAAGCCTGGCTTGGTAAACGGGCCTGTGAAAAGGCCTCCCCTGCCAGCCCTAGACTGCTACTTTGTGGGTGGCTTGCCTTTCCTTGGCCACTACACCCTTGTAGGTGGTCCTATATTCATCCATCTTTTTCATGTACGCCTCGGTTTGCTCCCCAGAGAACAGTCAGTGACAGGAAAATCCATAGCCTTAGCCTGGGTATCCTGTGACAGGCTAGTACATCTGAGTCAAGCAAACCTCCGTGAAGAGACAGATGTAACCATAACTCTTGATGCCACATTGTTGGGAGTCAACGGCTGCATGGAACTGAACCTTGGAAGCCTTTTATACCATCCGAGGCCACTTGCTCCCACCTCCTTGGCTATCTGGGGAGGGCATTCTTAGCTAGCTCGAAAACCATATCCTACCTGGACTTCTGGTACCTAGCCACATAAGAAGCCTGCCCGAGTCCCAAGGAAGATGCTAAGTACTGCTTTTGCCATGGCATTCACCTTCCTGGAATCTTATCTGGGGTGTGAAGCCAAGGATGTTTGCTCTTGTCACAGGCTGCAGCCTACACTCATCCCAACATGGCTGCAATGAGAATAGAGAAAATCTGTTCCAAGGCCTGACAAAGTATACCTCTTATCCACTCTCTTATCCACAGGAGGTATGGAAGATGGCATCTGTAAAACATTTTGAATTTGTTTCCCCAAAGACTTATGTAGGGGAACAGACAATCTCAGACTCTGGGACATCCATCATCTCCACAAAGTCAGGTTCTTCTGCCTCATCCACAGCTTCCACTGCTGGTAGCTGGAGGGTTTCTGCCACCTTTTATAAAATAAAAAGTGTGAAGGGGACTCAGTCTGGGAGGAGAGACATTGGAGGGCCTGTCTGGGAGATATCAGGCTCTACTGGCTCATCTAGGCCTCCAAATTCATCTTCATAGTCTCCCTCAGCATCATCCTCCCAATCCAACTCTCATAAGACTCCTCAGTTCATATTCTGAAGGGTTGGAACAGACCAAACTGACGCCTGCCAGGCGGTGTTGGTTCGGTCGGAAACGGATGGAGTGACTGGACTATATTAATAGCTCTAGCAATCTCTTCAGTGGTTGGGATCTGAGGGACTGATCCAACTGGCAGATTTATTTTCCGCTTTGAACGAACCAATCCTTTGGAATCCGATTTCCTGTTGCCAGAAGAGGCATCACCAGTGTCAGCAGGCACCTCCTCAGGTTCTGTTGGAACCAAACCAGGCTGGCCATCCGGATTAGTGGACTTCTCGGTCTCTCTTTCCCAAGCCCAGCTAATCTTTTCTCTACAGTAGCCTTAGGGAAATTTGCACAAATTTGGCAGTCTGATTTGAGGTGGTGAAACCCCAGACAATAAACACATGTGAGGTGGGGACCAGCTTTAGCAAAACCCTCCCCACACTCAGAATAGTGTTGAACCCCAGTGGAATCGGTTTCCTTTTGGGTTTCTTAGACATTACCTTATAAATAAAATTACCCTTAACAGCTTTTCGCCAGGTAATGCAAACTTTCGGTTACCAGCTGGCTCAAGGGCTGTGTAAAAAAAGCAATAAATCCTCGCTTTTTGAGACTGAAAAAGTACTGGACCACATTAAAGTAGAATAAACAGCAAAAATTTAAACAATCACTCGGTTCCCAACCGGAAAGAAACCGAACAAAACAATTTCTATCACTATCTACTATACTACCTGTACCAGACAGAGTTTTGAGTACTGAAAAATAAATGGTTATGAAAACCGAACAAATCACTATACCGAATCAAGCAGAAATCTCCGAGCATCCTCACAGTTAGGTGGAGTAAAGAATCTGACGGGTTACTTGAGATGTACCAGAGACAGAGGTTTGAAAACCAAGCTCGAGCTCAACATTCTATGCTCTGGCATAAAGTTAACCAGTTTTGTGAACATTTAACTTTTGCTGAATTCAGCAGCTGGCATCAGGGCAGAGGAGTGCTCTTGTGATGTCATCATCACTGTGAAAGCTGCTCAGTTTCTGAGAAAAGTTGCAGCTCTAGAATCTGTGATTGTGACAAATGCAACCTCTAAGATGACTGACACAACTTGTAAAATAAAGGACCATGACATATGCCAACAGCTAAAATATGAGGGTTACTTAAGCAATAAAAGCATGACCAAGGGTTATGTTGATGGTCCATTAATCACCTTCTAGGGGTGTACTGTGGCGAAGGCAGGCAGAGTGCCACTTGCCCCTAGAGGGTGATTAAATGACCATAACATAATCCCTGGGAGTGCCTATTGCTATTATAATAAAAAATTTAAACAGTGTTAAACCCTTGTTCAGCATATGCTAAGCTCTACATGTATGTTAATAAAAGATTAACATAAGGCTGTTAGAATGTTTGCAGCCAATCAGAAAGCTCCATTTCTCAGACCCTTTTATAATCACCTGTAACTGTAGCTGTAGAAGTGGTATATGGTGTACATCCACACTTCCAGCAGAATTCATTCTCTTTAAATGTGGCGGAAGGTCTTCAAGCTGGTTCCTCCCACCCACCCAGGTGGTATCCTCTTTGGCACTCCGTGACATCAAATTTCTACAAGCTGGAAGCAGGGCCGGTGTGCCACTTGCCAGGGAGGTCAAGTGGGTTGTGTGGATGTACACCATATACCACCCTTACAACTATGGTTACAGGCAAGTAACCATCATTGGCAGTGACATGGATATGGCGATCTATTCACACTTCTGTCAGACTCCAAGCAGTTCTCTGGGAGAAGGGGCAGTGCACTTCCCCTATTTAGGGAACCGAGACTGGAGAACCAAGGCCCCAAAACCAGCATCCCGCACGACTCAAGGTTGATGTGGTAATAGAAGATGAAGGTGTGTGGACTTCCAGGTAGCAGCCCTGCCGATCTCCTGGATAGGGACATCCCTGGAAGCAGCCACCGAGGCAGTGGTATGTCTGGTGGAATAAGCCTCCAAGCCCAGCAGGAGGCACCCCACCAGCAAACCTACAGCAGAGGTTGATGCAGGAGACTATCCACTTGCTAATCGTCCGCTTGGCCTGCTTCTGCCAGATGTGGCTTCAGCATAAGTAATAAAGAGCTGGCAAAACTCTCCCTGAACTCCAGCCATATGCTCCTTGTAATAAGCTTAGGCAGCACCTCAGGTCCAACAAATGGAGCCTGTGCTCGGCCTCTGAGGTTGGACTGAAGTAGACCGAGGTTAATCACGGGTAAGGTGAAACTCTGAAACAACTTTCGGAAGGAACTTTGGGTTGGGGCAGAGAACAACCTTGTCCTTGTGGAAGACTAGGTAAGGAAACCCTACTGAAAGCACCTGGAGCTCACTTTCTTCTCACAGAGGTGATACCCACCAAGAAGGCAGTCTTCCACGACAGGTGTGACATCTCACATTTGTGCATGGGTTCGAACAGCTTGCCCATAAGCATCGCCAAAGCCAGCAACAAGTCCCAAGGTGGTGGAGGTTCACACACGGGTGAGTACAGTGGTCAAGACCTTTGAAAAAGCACCTGGCAACCTTCTCCTGCACCATCTGCATACCAGCTCACGCCCAGTATGCAGAGAGGCTTGAGGTGCACCTTGAGCATCATCGGACCAAATGGCCCCGACTGGGAGAGGGACCACAGGTACCCCAGGATGCTAGCCACCGGGCAGGACAAGGGGTCCATCTCCTGCCCTGGCACCAAAATGGAAAATTTGAAGGTGTAGCACTGGCTAGTCGACTCCTTCTGAGAGGCCTCAATGACATGCAGGACCTGGTCGTACAGGCCAAAAGTCTGGAACTCTAGCCACTCAGGCTGTCAGGTGCAAGGACTGAAGATCAAGATGGAGGACCTTCCCTGACATGAAAGCAGGTCTGGGTGGAGAGGCAGATGCCAAGGAGGCCTGCTGCTGAGGCTGAGTAGATCAGAGTATCAGAACTGGTGTGGCCAGTACTAAGCCACCAAGATCACTTATGCCTTATCTCTCCACACTTTGATCAGCACCTTGTAGATCAGAGTGAAGGCATGCATGATGCCCGGGGTCCAGGGCTCATGTAAGGCCTCCCCAGCAGTGTCCTGACCGCACAAAAGAAAAAAATTAGTCACCATAGTAATCTTGTTTCTTCCAAGGTGTCCTTTAGCATCAGTAACAATATGCAGTAAGCTGACTAGATTGAGCTGCCTCAGAGATGGAGCTTATGCTAATGAATAAATGAACTGGCCAATCAGAAGAGAGCTTGAGGGAGTGACAAGTGGTGCCTGCCCAGAGGACCCCAGAATTATTTCAAAGTTAGAATGGGATAATTCCCATGTTAAGTGTGAACCAACAGGATTTAAAAATCATGTAACAGCATGAACAAAGAACAATGGAAAACCTGTAAACCTTGCTTTAACTGCCATTCAAAAGTTAAGAAACAAATTTGGCAATAATGAGGAAGCAGGGTCCTCTTTAGTCAGGTTTCTTGGGAAGGAGGAGTGGAGCTTACTGATGCTAAAGGACACCCTGGAAGAAACAGATTACTATACAGAGTAATTTTCCTTCTCACCCCGGAGTCCTTTAGCATTAGTAACAATATGCAGACTACAAAGCAGTGTAGTTGGGAAGCAGGTTACAGAACCTACTTACGGAAGAAGCTCTGCAGGACCGCCCTGCCAAATCTGGCATCAGATCTGGACTGTACATCTAAGCAATGTTTCATGAATGTGTGTACAGTCTTCCAAGTGGCTGCTTTGCAGAAGATCCAAGCAAAGGAATATCCTTGCAGTTGCCACTGTGGCAGCAGTGCCCGATAGAACGTGCAGAGTCCTTCAGGGGCTGTTTACCAGCCTTGTCATAACAAAACGAGTACAGGAGACTAACCAGTGAGCGATAGTCCTCTTAGTGGCCGGCCTTCCTCTACCTACCTCCCCACAGGTGAGGAAAAGCTGGGCCATGGAACCGGTTTATTGTGTTCCAGATAGTAAGAGATGGCTCTTTCACATCCAAGCTATGGAATCTCTGTTCTCCAGGAATGGATTTTTCAGAAAACACCACAGGAAGGGTAATGGTCTGGTTAAGGTGAAACTCAAGACACTATCCTGGGCAGAAATTTCCTATTAGTTCTGAGCCCTACCTTATCCCTGGTGAGGGATTAAGTAGTTAGGCTCAGTACACAGTGCCTACAGCTCCGAGATTCTTCTTGCAGAGGTGATGGCGACTAGGAGGACTGTTTTCAGGTAACATACTAAGTGTCCCGTAGCCATGGGCTCAAAGGTGGCTCCATGAGCATGGTAATGCACAGATTCAGGCTCCAAGGGGGAACAGGTTCCCAAATTGGAGGGTGAAGATGGAATAGGCCTTTAAAAAATCTTTTGAAAACAGGCAACAAAATAATTGACTTGTCCTTACTTATGGAAAGGTAAATGGAAATTGCAGCTAGGTGAAGTTTTAAAGATGAGGACTTTAAGCCTCAAGTCTGCAAATAGACTCAATAATCCAAAAGGCTGGGCACTGAGGCTTTGAGAGGAGTTATCGCTTTCCCTTGCACCAGAGAGAAAATCTTTTCCATTTAGCTGCTCAAGTTTTCTTGGTACTGGGCTTTTTGGACATCCTTAAGATTTTAAGGACCTGTTCAGAATACTGAGTATCTGTATACTCAAGAGCCGAGCCTTGAGGTGAAGGGATTGCAGATTCCAATAGGCCACTCTTTAGCTGTGGTAGAGCCAGGAGAGAATGATTAAGGGAAGTCGAATAGGCTTGCTGTGCAACAGAGGCGGGAGAGGGAACTATGGTTGCCTTGGCCACTCTGGTGCCACCAGGACCATCGTTGCTGACTAGGCTCTCAGCTTCAGAAACACCCTGTGAATCAGAGGAAATGGAGGAAGGCATAAAGAAACTTGCCGCTCAGGCCAGAGTTAAAGCATCTGCTGGGATAGTCCCTACTGTGGGGGCCTGCAGCAGTACAGAGGAGGTTGATGGTTGAGGTGTGAGGTAAACAGATCTACTTCTGGTGTAGCCCACCTCCTGAAAACTGTGGCAAGGACCGGTTTGTTCACAGTCCATTAGTTATGCCCTTGGCGGATGAGACTCTGGGCATCCGCCAAGGTGTTGCCTTGCCTGGAAGGTGCATAGCCGAGAGGTTCACATCGAGAGAATAAGCCACAGACCAAATTCTCATTGTCTCACGCAAGCAGCAGAGAGGATCTTGTGCCACCCTACTTGTTTATACAGAACATGGCAGTGGTATTATCTGTCCTGATTTGCACCGATTGGCCTTTACCCGAAGGCAAAGGCTTCTAGGGCTAGGTAGATGGTGCAGAGTTCTTGGTGTGGCTTACGATTCTTGGGAGACAAAGTGCCACTTACAGAGTGATTGTCCAAATGAGCTCCCCAGGAGGAAGGCATCTGTAGTAATGATTTTTGTGGGTGTAGAAAGCTGGATGGGGATGCCTACTGATAGGTTGGCTTTGTTCTTCCACCAGTCCAGAGCTCGGAGCAGTGTTTCTGTGACTGGAACCAGCCTGGACAGAGAATGCCTTCTTTGGGACCAGTGAGCCTGCAGGTGGTACTGTACTGTCTCTCATCTGAATCTGACACCTGGAACAACAGCTGCCATAGAGGCCATGTGTCCCAGAAGCCTTACAAAATGTCTGGCCAGCCTGGGCTGGTCCAGGACAAGAGAGTTTACCACTGACAGCAAATTCTGGATCCTGTCTGATGGAAGGAAAGCTTTACTCTGCTGTGTATCCAACTGTGCACTCTTTTCGCTGATTAGGAACCCCAGAGACTGCAGTTTGCTTTGTGCAGCTGAGAGCCTCTGTGACTTGCAGAGGATATTTCCCACAGAAGCCAGTCATGGATAGACTGCTATGCCCGTTTCCTTAGGTAAGCTGCCACAACGGCTAGGCACTGGTGAATACCCTTGAAGTTGACGTCAGGCCAAAAGGCATGGCTGCAAACTGGTAGTGTCCTGATGGCAGTCTGAATCTCAGACTTTCTGTGGGACTGCCTTATTGGAATATGGAAATAGGCATCCTTCAGATCTAGGAGGTTGGCCAGTCTCCTTGTTGCAAGGAATGAATCACCATTTTGAGAGTGATCATTTTGAATTTTGTTTCAGTAAGTGCCTGTTTAAGTACCTGAGGTCGAGAATAGGTCGCCACTCCCCATTCTTTTCTGTGAGAAGTATCTGAGTAGAGGCTCTTTCCATCTGGGAAGAGGGTACCGCTTCCACTACTTTTGCTGATAGCAAATTCTTTACCTCCAATTATAACAAAGTGTTTCTGGTGGGGTTAGGGTTTTGACAGTAAGGGAACCCTGAGAATGGAAACTTTTTGAACTGAAGGATAGGCCCTTTCCACTACCTCCAGGACCCACCTGTTCAAAGTAATGTGGTTCCAGGATTGGAGGCAGTGAGCGCCTGCCCTCTACTGGGTCTGAGGAGATGACCTGGTTGTTGAAGTCAGGGCTTAGACTTGGCAGCAGATGTAGGAGTGATGGCAGCTCTTCTCTGGCCCCTCATACCCTTCTTCTAAAGAACATCTCATTTAAGAATAATCCATGGGCATTGCCATAGGGAAATATGCCCTATGATAAAATCCTCTGCCTCAGTTTCCTCTGTAATGGGCTTTTGGGAAATAGAGGCTTTTCTTTTGTAGTGTTACTCTCACAGGTGGCTTTATACTCCTCCACCTTTTCATCTTTGCTTCAGCCTTCCCTGAAAAGGAATTATTCTTGAGGGGAAGTCTATAGCTTTGGATTGGGTATCCTGCATCAAATTTGTAGTTCTTAACCACACCAAGCACCTTAGTGAAATGGCTTGAGCTATGACTCTGGTGGCCGGATCATTATTTTCCACAGCCATGTGGAACTGGTACTTAGTGGCATCTAGTCCAATTTTCAGAGTTTCAGCAATATCCTGTACCATCTTATCAAATTTCTGGTTTAAGATGGCCCAAACAGAATTCCATAAGGCCTTCTGGTACCTGGCAGAGTATGCCAAGTAAGTAGCTAGGTGCAAAAGTATAGAAGCTGTGGTGTAAGATTTTTTGCCATAAAATCTAATCTTCTGGACTCTTTTCTCAGGTGGCTGAAAGGATAGTGGACTTTAGCTCATTGCATGCTGTCGCCTGCACCACCCCTTCACGGCTAGGGTGAATATAGAGAAGTCAGCATCATTCCTGGCTAGTTGATACTTTCTGTCAATCTTTTGTCTACTCCAGTCAAAGAAGTAGGAATCTGAAGTAGCTTCATGGTAGTTCTCTTTAGTGACTTGTAAATGGGTAAGACTATCTTTTCGGAGGTGGAAGACACATTATTTCCTGTAGTCTTCATCCTCTGTGGTCTCCTGGTAGCGAGTTCCAGAGTGTCTACCATGTGCTATAAAAGGTTACCAGGGAAGAAAGGCCCTCTTGGCCATTCGTGAGGTACCAAACCCCTGGTCTGGAGAAACATCTGGCTCTAGGGATGACCCTGTGACCATCGTCGCCGCCATCATCCCCATCTCCTATGTCATAGTAATAACCTGAGCCAAAAGATGGAACAGAAGTGCTATGGTGCACAGGAGTAGGAGGGCAGAAAAATATTGCCCATGCTCTGTATAGTTTGATAAAGGTGCCAAGCCTTAGCCATTTCCTCAACAGGGGTAAATCTTTTTCCAGTAAGAGACTTTCTCCTTTTCTTGAAGTGCTGATGTTCTTTATGCTTTTCTTTTAATGTTTTTGTGTCCCTTGACGGGAGGGACAGTGGTATGCCTTCTTTATATTTGTTTTTGCAGGCACACCATCAGTGACCTGTTCCCTTGACTCTTTTTTGGCTGGTCAACACTTTTATTGTTACTGTGTTTAACAGACATTCTCAGGAGTCCCTTGGGGACTTATCTTTAGTTTAGCTTGAGAAGAGGACCCTGGGGAAGCAGACTGAGAAGCCACAATTTCCAGTCTCTTGGCTCTCTTTCTCAAGGGTTTTGGACAAAATTTACAGCAAAGTACACAGTAATGATCTAGATCTAAACAGCTGTGGCTGTCTGCTTCCAGCCACATTTTTTCCCCACACTTTAAACAATTTTAAAATCTGTAGGTCCCCACTGCAGGGAGTGCATCTTCCAAAGGGCCCAACAGACCATGCTGATGCAAGCTACCACACATCCCAGGAGAGACAAGAAGTCCAGACGCAGCGCAACTGCCTTGAACTGACTGGGCAAAGGGTAAGATCCTCCGTCCTGTCAGCTGGGAGTTGGGCCCTGACCCAATGGGAGTTGAGCTCTGCCCGATGAACTGAATCACCTGCAAAGGACCAAGTCTGGACTTGGCCTTGCTGACTAGGAGCCCAAGGGCCGAGCAGGTCTGGATGGTCAGATCCTGGACCAGCTCCACCTCCGCACTGGAGGAACCGGAAATCAGCCAATTGTTCAGGTACGGCTACATCCAGACCTCGGCACCACAGGAATGCTGCGCCACTGCAATGCACTTGGTGAAGACCCCGGGGCCGAGGAGAGGCTGAACAGCATGGCCTGGAACTTGTCCAGAATCCCTTCCGAGTGGAACCACAGGTGGGACAGACAGATGGGGACGTGAAAGAAGACGCCTTGAAGGTCCAGGAGCAGAACCATATGTCCTGCTACAGGGACGGAATGATCCGATTATGAGTGACCATCCAGTATCTGGCTACCCAAGAAACTGGTCGAGGATGTGCAGAGCCAGCATGGGGTGCCAATCCCTGGACCGCCACAGCGGCCCTAGACACAAATCACTGCCTCCTATTGGAGGAGCTAGGGCAATGTCCTCCTGTGGGTCACAGGCTCAGCTGAGTGAGAGAGCCTCAAACCCAGAGGCAGACCCTGGCCAACCACCTCAAGCACCCAGCTGTCCGAGGTAATAACAGACCAGGCGGAAGTGAAATGGCAGAGCCAACCCCTCACGTGAGGTCCTGGGGAGGACATCATGAACTGTCCTCCAACCAGTCACTGTGCAGGCCTGGAAGCAGTAGTGGGGCTAAGGAAGCAGCAGACCCTTGCCCAGACGCCTCAGCGGTGGAAGAGGACTGCTTGGGCAGGTCGCCAAGCCAAGTGGTGATGCCCTAGGGGGCTGAGGTGGGTCTAGGCTAGCGGCAGAATAGGGCCGAAACTAAAGGGCTTTTCTTAGTTTTCTGCCCTCAACATCCTTCTGCACGGATGTGACAGAGTCCAGGTGGCGCCCGGACTTCTCAATGCGAGTAAGATGGCCCATCCACACTGGGATCGAACAGTTAGTTCCCAAAAAGGGAATATCCGCCAATTTGTGCTGGGTATCTGCAGTAAAAGTCAAAATCTGCAGCCACGCCCAGTGGCGCATGGCCACCACCGAGGCCACTAACCTGGCACGAGTCCCCAATGTACAGGGCCATCTGAGCTGCTGTTTAGCAACAGCAGGCCTTGATCATGGACCAGCAGCTGCAGGTGAGCTGTGAGCTGAGGGATAACCTGATCCAGGGTACCCAATAAGGCATGGGCAAATTTGGCCATCATAATGGTCGAATTAGCCTGCGAAGACCGAGGCCGCACAGACCCTCTTGGCCGTGTGGTTCAATTTCTTTAGACTCCTTGTTGGGAGGTTTGTCAACTCCCATTACCTGTGTGCCGAAGACTCAGGCCGCAACCACCCTTGGCCGTAAGGGGGTGCCTAAACCCCGACAGAGACCCAGTGGGACCGTGGTATTTGTGGACCATACAGACTGACATGGGGCAGGAGACTGCCACAGCTCCACAGTGATGCCAAGAATGGCCTCCACAACACAGAAGGTGACTCCAAGGAAGCTGTCCCTGTTGAAGATCTCTATCAAGGGTACTTAGCGGCTTTTGGACAGGCTCTAGCAGGATCCCTATACATTCAGAGATCAAGCAGACCAGGGCCCTGAAGAAGTAGCCCCTGCTCCACAGAAAGATCCTCCCGGAATCATGGTCAAGCTCAGAGTCCAAGGACTCCTCAAACTCCAGCTGAGCCCCACACCCCTGCTAATGATGGAGATTAGTTGACTTAAGTCACTATGACCGACAGCTGACAGGGAAGCCTGGTGCGCCCTTGTCTTAGGAGGAGGCCCCTCTTTGGTCAGTGGGGACTCCAGCCTAATGGGCAGAGAGGCCGCATCGGACGGGGTTTCTGTGGCCTCTTCCTAACGCTAACAAGCAATCTGCCATATGAACGCCTCATAATGGCGCCCGCGATTTTACGGTGGAACCTATCCTCCCCATAAGGAGGAAAAAGAGAGTACCGTGGCATCTCTTTCTTGAGTGCGGGAACAATGGCTGCATGGGGAACTGCTTGACCTTGAGCTGCAAATCCTCTACCTGGACCTCGACTGCCGGCGATCTGACAGCGACAGGAAGCGGCAACAGGTGAAGGATGCCTCAGATTCGCACAAAGGTTGTGCTCCCGGGAGAAGGGTCCAGCTCAGCATGCTGGTCCAGCCCACCCTGGAGAGATTAGGCAGGACCAAGGTCCTGAGAGGGAATCCTCCCCTTGTCCGGCGACAACAGGTTGAGAAAAACTTTGACCGGCTGGTCAGACCACGCCTTGACCAGCAGGCCTGACAGTGACTCCATGAGGCCAGCAGCCTAGACAGAAGCATCAGTCAAAGCCAACGGCTCGACAGCCATTGAGCTACCACAGAAGCACGGGAACCAGAAGATAGACAGCGCTTTGCAATTACATGACCCACGACAGAACTTCACTTTGGAGTCCCATTTAGAAGATTTGCGGCACCCCCACGTAAAGTCAGAAGGGACCGACAAGTCCCGGAATACCCATGCCCACCGAACCAGGGCAGACACGGATGAAGTGCCCACTGTAGCCTGGGCCACGGCCTCCTCAAGGCAGCAAGTTGCTCAGCTGAGCCAGCAGCCCGATAAGTGCCTTATAAGCATCCTTGGATTTACAGGAGGATCCCGTTCATCGAGACTGCCCAGGAGAAGCAAGCATAGCAATCCTCCAAGGGAGGGATGAAGGGTATGGCACAGGCACGAAGCCTCTGGGTTGTGGTGTCTACACAGACAGATGCACGTGGTGTTCAGTGCTGAGAGACATTTTCTGGCCGTAACAGCACCGCTTAAAATTGGGGCCAGATTTCGGTCACCCGATTCCATAATACAAGCTAGAGAAATCAAAAGCTTGAAGATGAAAACAGTTTAGAAAAGTTAGGGTCTACACCTAGTGCGGAGCTGCGATGGAGGGAACCCGATAATTCCAATTGTGATGTCACGGGCAGTGCCGAGGAGGATACCACCGAGGGAGTGGGAACTGCCAGCTTGAAGACCTCCTGGACAGATTTAAAGGAGAAAGGAATTCTGCTAGAAGTGTGGATAGTACACCATATCCATGTTCTTACAAACATTTTTATTTTACAGGCTGCATATCTCATCAGCTAAAAACTGATTTGGGCACTCTTCATTCCACTAGTGTTGTACAAAGCAGCTTTACGATATAGCTCCATCTCTGCAGAGAAGAATCCAAAGATTGTTCAAACTCAAGTCTCAGCAGGGCACCACAATGCACTGCTGCATGATCCTGCACTGATCCCTCACCACTGGCCAACCATCTTCTACATTTAAACAATGGGAGTGGAAGTCTGATATGCAGTAACATGCCTCCCAAGTGGATGAAGTATGAAGAACAAAGGCAGTTTGTGATCCTAAGGAGAGTACAGATGAGCGGACACGGTCAGCTTAATCCCAGCATCACTACCAGACTTGATGTCATAAGTGTAATTTTGTCCCAATAAAGTGCCATTTCTGAGTTTACAGCAAGATAAAAATTGCAGAAATCCAGAAAAAAAACACTGAGTTTAAAAATCTGTTCTGTAGTCAGAAGTTGTGGGAGACTAGCCATGTGTTGGTGCAGTGGTATAAGTCTATGCCCATCTAGCTCTAATTTAAATTTTCCCAGGCCTCAGTCAGTCCACCTACATAAAGAACCAAAGGGAGAAGACCCTTTACTTTCCATGAGTGCTGCATCACTTGGCTTGATGAACATCACTTGGCTTTTATAGACGCTCCTTTGCACTCGCTCACAAAAGCTCCAAATACAGGATATAGAGTTAACAGTGGACAGCTAAACAAAACATTGTAAATAACTTTTAAGGGCAGAGCTGGCTACAGATGTAAGTAACTGAAAAGTAATATTCATATGAAACTGCCTTTTCAAATGCAGCTGAAAGGATTTTAAACTGAAATGAATAAGAGGCAGCAAATGTGTTCATCTGTATTTACATTTAAAACACTGAAAATGTTGTATATTGCCAACACTTTTTTTTTTTAAAACAAAAGCATTTGAGAAGCAGCATCCCCTTCCCCATCAGAGCTGCTGTCTAACCTGAGAACTGCACAAAATGTGCATTGTAGTCCCCTCTAGTCGACTGGGAAATTACAGTCCAGGCTGAAAATTGCCACCTTGCACACTGTCTGAATGAACCCTCAGCTGCTTAAAACATGAATCCAGAGCATGTCCAAGAGACTTTTTTGTCTGATACAGAGTTTAGACTGAGAAATGGGATGCTGCGTTTCTTTGCAATAATAAATGTAAAGAAGCCATCTTTACCCTGGATGCATATTATGCACTGTGCAACATTATCATTGAGTTTTTGTAATTAAGGGTGTCAATGAAATACAGGAGCCAGCTGTTTGAGGCTCCTTTTAGAACTCCAGGTTTGTAATCCTCCATATATCCACATCCATAATTGTACTAACCTTTCATACCTGGCGAGAATGCTCCTATAGCAGCTTCAGAGTTTTAGTTTTCAGCCTTGCCACCCCAACCCCACCCCATCCCTTGTAAACAGTCCACTGCAAAAATAAACAAAAAAAAACAAAAAAAAAAATCACATGATTTGAACAGCATGTGATCCAAAACTGGATTAAGGTTGTAATTTTCTTTCCCCAAGAATACTAATCCTGAACAAAGTTCTGAAGCACCTTAAGATGTCATTTACTGTGAAAACTGTACAAGATGGGCTCAGTATAAATGCAGACTGGTGCACATGATTTTAAATCCTAGCCTCCTAACAAATGAGAATGTTAAAGAGCACAGGAACCACCACCCCACTGGACTTGACCAAGTCTAAAGGCACGCATAATTATATACAGTCTGGCTGTAAACTGGGTTGTTCAAGTTGCCACTGAAAACACAGCGACATTTGGAAAAGGTGTTGCACAGCAATAGTAGTAAGTGCAGGTGACAAGAAGCTCCATTTCTTTTTCTGATCAAGCTGGACAAATGGTCCTTCTGTCAGATAAGAACGGAGTTCATGTTACCTGCCCAAATAAATAGGGTGGGACAAACTGCTCACATTATCATTTGTAGAGTCATTTGATTCACTTTACATGCATTGTGGAAAGCAAAGATTTTTCTGCGCTGCAGTTCTTGCTCAGGGATATTCTACGGACTTGAACAGAAATGTCCCTCACACCACATGAACACATATCCTAAAGAACACCAGCTGTGACAAAAAAATGTCCAGTTTTTGTGATGCATGTAATCGAGTCAATACAAAGCAGAAAGCAAAGGGTAAAACAAGCAATATCATAATAAATAAACATTGTAAAGGAGTTCACAGGCAAAGGCAGATTCTACTTTTTTGTTACTTTCAGTGTGCTACACATATGATCAAACTGTATAATTTCATTAAAATATACATTTAAATATCAAAACCTGGCAAGGGCAATTATGTAATCACTTTCTGAAATGTTATGTCTAGCAGATGCCTCCCCATTCCCAGAACCTCTAGAATAAGTAAATATATTTAAAGAGCCCTATAGCCAGTATTTACAGACAGTTTACCCAGAATCATGTCGGGGGATGTCACTTTTGAGTGTGTGTGTCTCAAGAAGATGAAATATCTATTACAGTACTTGCCAAAATCAGCAGTCACATTACTGCAGCCAATAGTTAGCTACTTTAGACTTCAGATTTATTTTTAACACCATTTGAGATTTTCTATTAATAGTACTAGGCACAATGTGCAGAACAGCACACTGCCTGACAGCGGACACAAGCTACTGCCATTTCTATATGCACTGTGACCTCACAGGTGATCGACCTGGCAGAAGGAGTGGCTCTTTTTGGTCAGTTGTGATGTCACAAAGCTGATGAGGTTATGTGCAACTAGATAGGTTAGCCTCCAGGTAGAGGGCTGTTCCACATATCACACTTAGTACCGTCAGGTGGGATACCTTTTAAGTAGCAAAAAGAAAAATGATGCTTCCGTTATAAACAGCAGCAGTGGGGTATTTTCGCCTATCACCCCAAAAGGCATGCTGGTAGAAGCTGGGAGCCTACTCTCCTCAGTCTGCTTACACAGAAGAATGGAAGCTATGAAAATTGGTCTGTCATAATTGGCAACACACAATGCTGAGCAGTTCATCCACCACCTGTCTTGTATTTGTATACTGGAGAATGGAACAGAGGGCAATTTAATATAAACTGGTTCAATCCTCCCCACCAAAAGGAGAAAAAAAGTATACATAAACAGGGGCTTAAATTATTAGAGTTGCAGAATTTTCACATGTTGTTTGCCCTTCTTTGCTATACTGCAGGATAAGATCCAGAAAAGCCATTAGGAAATTTGTTTTCTGGTGGGGTGGCCTGGAACACAGAGAAAGGTCCTACAGAAAGGGTTTGCTAGTTGCCAAATCCCCCCCCACCCCCAAAAAGTTCTCAGAATGGAGTCCGCAAAGTTTAGAAGCTGTTCTGGCAGCACCATTCAACGCCACAGTTCGAATCCGAATCCAGAAAGGTTTCTTTTGCATACATATGGACAACTTTTGTGTTGGAGAGGAGGGCCCAACATCTAAATGCAAGAACTAAAGAAGGAATTTCTAAATTTTCATTTAAGAAAGGGTATTAAAAAAATGATTCCATTAGTGCCACTTTAAAATATTACACACAGAGGGTTACCGTCAATGGTGAAATGAAAGCAAATGGCACAAAATAAATACAATTACGCCTCTGAACACTAGTATACACACACACACACACACACACACATTCATTCAGTCAGTCAGCCCTTGTGTCCCTCTTTATTCAATCATTATGAAAATAGGGGTGTCAAGAGTTACTAAATGTATTTGGTTTACGCTACAGTACTAACACTGTGAGGTGGGAAATTTTTTTTTGTTTCATCTAATACTAACATTAGCATTACTTGTGCTAATCAATTAGTCACAGCTGAACTGCAGTTCAAAATTTACACAAAATGAAAATCAGAAAAGCTGACTTTTTAAAGTTTTTCTTTAATAAGTGCTCTTTTATAGAATCGTGTGAGGACTTCAGGACAAAGATTGCAGACAAGGACATTTAACAAAGACTGCACAAGAATTGTACTCCATGGGTCTATCTGTCCGCACTTCATTCTTATGGCAAAGAATTACATTTAGACACAAGTCCCAGCTGCAAACTTCGAGGAAGCTACAAGCTGCTCTGGGCCCAGCTCTAGTCTGTTAATCCTCATACCATGGAACTCCATACTGCAGTTCAAAGAAAGTGGATGGTCACTAGACTAGACGAATAAAATCAGGTAAAAGGAGTTTTTTTTTGTTTTTTTTTTTTGGTAGTTCAACGTTTTTTTTTTTGTTAATTTGAATACATATATTTTGTAAGGAAGGTAAATCAAGTCTTTATGGCCTAAAAGTTTTTCCATCTGTTCTAACTGTGTAGCACCGAGCAAAATAAGGCTGCTCAAATGTTAGCTGGTTTGCTCTTTTAAAAGTGTGTGCGACTAGGAGAACAGCATGATCTAAAATCCAGAGAAGGTAGCCAAAGATAAAATGAGACATTCCTAGTAATAGCTTTGGAGTGAGCTGGAAGGAAGCACTGCAATATTCCCAATCCCATTTCCACCCCACCACCCATTCTCTTTCTGTACAATGTCTCTTTTTGTTGTAGTCCTGGTCTTTGAAACCAGCTTTGATTCAGCTCCATCTATTTCACCATTAAGGTTCTCCAACTACCGATATCAGTAGCAATCAGTCAGGGGCTGCTGATGTGAAAACAGCCTTCCTTTCCTACTGCTGCCCCTCCCAAAATATGTAACCTTACATGGTCCCAAAGGGGACAACAATACAAATTTTCATTAATTTCTGCAAGAATTTAAAAAATACAAGCGATCATATTTTCCTCTGTGGAGCCCAAACACCCCACTTCTTTTACTGTTAGACATGTCCCCACACTAGTACGTTCTATGATGTCAGTAAATGGAAAGCACAGGGCGTACTCCACAGAGTAAAATAGGACTTTTTCAAATGCCTTTTATTATAATTTAGAATTTGATTATAACAATCAAGTTACCACTTGACTAACAAGGCCCTTGTTAGTCAAGCAGTGGAACTTTAAATTACAGTAAGAAAGTATATAAAAACATCCCTATTATACTCTGATGGCACACGCCCCCATGCTCTGTATTTACTGACACTACAAATGTGCTAGTGCGGAGCGTGGTCTCACAATAATGAAATGGCAGCGCTTTGGCTGGCTCCATGGAGGAAAAATACGATCGCTGCATACTGGCAGAAATAAATGAAAATTTGTACTGCAGTCCACCTGGGGCCATGTAAGGTTTATTATAGGTTTTTTTGGTGGGGAGGGGGCAGCAGTAAGAAGCTGCTCTTTAATCTCCTGACATGTAAGAGCTACAGATTAACATGGAGCATCTCCTCAATTTTCACTGAAGTAGCAACCTACACAAGTTGTGGTAGTGGCATCAGCAGTCAATTACCTGTTTCAACTAATGACGCTTCTGGTTAGAGGAGTTACACTGATTCAGAAGGGGGCACGTATAGGCGGAAATTAATAGTAGTCTGCAATGTTCTGCATAACCATTTTCATGGCAGAATGCCCCTTTTTATGCTGGCATTCCAAATGAATGTTACTCCACCATGCAGTTGTGCTACAGTTTAATTTATGCTCTGTTTTTTGGATCGCAGAAATACCAGACCCACAGGTGGAATACCAAATTTGTTTCAGGCATTCTGCCAGATTCTTTTTCAATTCCTAACCCGTCGTATAAAGCTGGGTTTATAGGCCAGAAAAGAGTAAGATCTAAGTAGATACTGACAGGGAATGCTGCAATGTTTTCTATCCCCATTAACAAAGCGCTGGAGCCCAGTTTAATATTAACCTTTCACTACTGCCAATTGCAAAATCCCATAACACTTTTCTACTGCACCCTTTCTGAAATTCAACAAATGGTGGGTACTCTGCAGAACAAGACATTCAAGCAAACAGTGGAAATCTGACAGACTTTCTCCCTGACAGGTTAACAAAGATAGCAAACCCCACCAAAACAAATCTCAGGTGGTTAGCTAGCCTATTCGCTCACAGGGTTTGGGAGACGCAAAGACAGAGCACAATTTTCACTTGTGCTGTTTGCTATTTATATACAATGGAGCAAAACAATCCAAAAAGTTTAACTAGTGAACTAATTGGTGCATCAAATGGAACCTAGCCAAAGAATGATCAGTAAACTGTTGTGCTCCTCAGTGCAGACAGTCAATGCACATTGAGTGCTGGACCAGCAAATGAATAAAACTCCAGAAACCATGATCCAACAAACTGGAAAATGAAATGTGACTAAAGCTCAAGATGGGCGGGGACAAAACCACTAACAACTGAAGGTATAACGACTGTGAGTTGGGGAGGAAAAAAAAAGATCAGGTACAGAATGCCCTATGAGATGGGATATAAAAGCTAAAGGAGCTTCACTCTCTCATCTATGGCTTCCTCTTAAGGCACTCAAACTGAAAATCACTTCCACCATGTAAACTTTTCAGCTCAACCAACTGGCCTGAACAGGAAGACAAAGTAAAACAGTTTTTCTGTGTATAGACAGATGGGACAGGTGATACAATCAGGGAAAACAAAAACCTCTCGTTACCAAGCTGAATCTAGAAAGGACTGATTTTCAAATATGGAGTTCTGTTCTTTGCACCTGTACCTCAAGGCTGCAGCAGTCAGTGTTTTGGACGAAACTGTCCCACTGCAAGGACTTAAATGAGACTTAATTCTTACCTCCTAAACAGTCAAAACAAGACGCTCATTATCTAAACCAGCCTGCTGGTGCAGCTGGAACGAGCCTGGGTCATCAGGGTGGGCCACCCTTGTCGCAGAGCGCTGACATTGGCAGACATTGCATTGTAGCACATGCCTTGTGTGCACAATTGCTAGAAAATTCATCTACGACAACACCTTCCAGAGGGCTGGGCTGCAAGTAAGGAGAAACTGTTCATATAAGTGGCGGACCTAGGCATCCACACACTCCACATCCGCTGACCCAAGGCGGGTTCTCCACCTCGATCTCGCTTTCTGAATGATTGAGGCATCCAATCCAAAGGGTTCCACTGCAGGGAGTCAGACATGGTGCTTTGGAGAGGTAACTTAGTCCTGGGAGATGGTGGGGTAATTTCAGGGGCAGAAGCAGAATTCCTAAGATCATGAAATAAGGCTTCCTTCCATAAAACTATTTCTTCACACCAAAATATTTTGGTTTGGGCAGATTTTGCTAACTGTCACCTTGTTCTTCCGGTCACGTGTGCTTGGAAGTGTGCTGGAACCACAGGAGACTGTGTCTCGCCACAGTTCTGAAAGCATACAACTTTAAGAAAACAATGACAACTGAAGAGCAAGAGCACGTACATTTGAGAGCTGTCTGCTCGAGTAGGAATTTAATAAAACAAAATCCAAGCAAGGCAAAATCAAGTTTAGTTTTTTTTCTTAGTGGTGTTATTTAAAATATGAAAGGCCCACATCTGAGAAAATGTTGACAGCGCTCTTTAATTTTCAAATAATATACACAAATGTAAGCAGAAACAAATGTGTGGTTTTGAAGTTGCACACCCCTGAAGCTCATCCACTGTTGTGATAATAATGGTCACTTGCACTTTCTGCCTAAAAATCTTTCTCAACACCCACTCTGAGCATGTGCATGTGCAGGCATGCAGAATACACACGCTAGCTACAGGTAATCAAAAGAGGCTGCAAAGCTCAGAACTAAGCAGACTGCATTTGAATAACATCACGCCACACGCACACACACACACACACACCAAAAAGTCGGACACTGACTAGGGACTGTGGTGATATTGGAGGTAGGGAAAATGGGACTGGTGGGGCTATGTGGTCCCCATCTGCTATAAAATTCTATGTTTCTATGTTAAAACACTGCTGTCTGTCAGGGAGATTTATTTATTTTTTAAACAAACTGATAAGAGAAAAATAGGATAGATTCAATCCAGTGTGACTTCTCATTTTAATACTTTTTTTTTTTTTTTAAACTTTCTTTTAAGGGGAAATCGGAGGTGGTGGAAATAAGCTTGAAGAAAAAAATTTTTTTTGATTTTTGAGAGACACTTGGAAGAGTGTAAGACACACATTCAGTGTTAAAAGACAAACAAAGCTAACATGAAGCACCTACACTGAAAGCAGGTCATGGTTTCTTTTTCTGCTCCCAGCTGTACAATGGCATATAAAGATGGGAATAGTTATATACTGAATGCCTGTCTTGATTGCTCCACTTACTCTGCTGACACGCATCAGCAGTCCAGGCTTCCAAGTCCACTGAAGAGCCGAAGGTGTATCAACTCGAAAACCAAAGTTCCAAAAACAGCAGAACTGTGATCTTTCTTTCCCAAAAGAACTGTTCAGGACTATCCTCCCCCAAAAAATGCCTCACTGGCTGCCCCAATCCTGGCCAGACATGCTAATATCCTTGTTAAAGACAGAAATTAAAAAACACTACAAACTTCAAGGCATTTTTCCAGCATTTTTGTGTGGCTTTCAAAGTGAAAGAAACCAAAAGGGAATAAGTTGGTAAACCACCCAATTTTCCTGTGATTAGAACATCTGGACAGTCACAGAACAAGAACAGATGCCTTCGTGTGTCGCAGTGGAATTTCCTCTTCAGTGGTTCAGCACAGCCCAATTTTAGGACAGCAGCAGGTCAAACCACCCAATGTGCGAATCTCAAGTCGCTTTTTTCACGGACTGTTCGCGAGTCACGTCAGGAAAAGGTCCTATTCAGTACCAGAGATCATTAGGTTTCCAATCATGTAGTCTTGAAATAGTTGTGTAATTCTAAATGGGCTGAAATATTTTTCAACTGTCTTCTTTTAAATAATTATATATATTTTTATGATTCTCCTTATGATTCCACTGCTGCAGTGAAGATTTGGAGTATAAACGTCTTTCTAATTTTTAAACAGCTAATGCTGCAAAAGGTAAAACAGGCAGTCTGTCCTGCTACCTTCATTGATCTGGATGATCCATGGCTTCATCATAAGTGACTACTTTTGTAGGATCTGAAAACATATGCATAAAACAAACAGTTATTACTGAGACTGTTACAACCTTGTTTTACATTTTATTTTTTACAGACTAAGATTTTACAGTAGTGTATAATCTGGTAAAAGCCTATGATATGGGTAAACTGTAACCTTATCTGGCCCTCTTGCCTGACTCCTGTTACTGTAGTGTCCCACCTGCACATTCCCTCTGCAACTCTGCAAGAGCTTGCCTCTTTCAAAGTAAAAAAGAAGCATGGTAACTTGACAGATAACAGAATGTGGATATGAGCATCCCAAGTGTGTGAAACACAAAAGGCGGTGCATCTGCCCAGATTTCACACTTGTTTCATTTTTCTGTTCCTACCATTTGGTTATGTGCTTAGACTCAGACAGATCATCAAATTCACAGCAGGGTAAGAAAAAATTGCTCACCGTAGAAATGCTGCTGCTGCTTCCATGGGGATGCCTCACTATGCTTAACAACTGCATCATCCCCTGGAATGTGCTGCCCTGGAGCTTTAGAATTTTATGCTAATTCAGGAAGTACAGCTTTGTACTTATCATACGGTAGATCTTCAAGAGGATCTCTTGTAGCAGGTCATACATATGGGTGTCTGCCAGAAGGCGATATGTCAATGGTAGCTCACCAGCAGTACTGAATGGGAGCCACCCACGGTGGCGTCAGGTCATGCATATGTAGCAATAGGTGGGCAGCTCCTGGCTACCTCAGTTCCTGGCCAGTGACCAGCTCGTGAGCAGGACACCGAGGGGAACCGAGGAGACCGGAGGCATTGCCCATTAGGACAATCAGTATAGAAGCAGAAGACAGCTCTCCCAGACAAGGAGGGGAAGGAACGTGACCTGTTGCAAGAGATCCTCTCTGAGATCTACCATTACAGTAAGTGTGAAACTGTACTATCTTCTTCAAGGGAATCTCCTGCAGCAGGTCATACACTTGGGATAATTCCCAAGCAGTCAAACAGAAAGAGCAGTTAGGACAGGAGGCTCTGCAGCATGGCACAGCCAAAGGAAGTGCGGTGCCTGGAGGCCAAATCAAGCCTATAGTGTCAAGTAAATGTATGGACAGTAGATCAAGTGGCGCGGCCACACATATCTGTGATAGAGACGCCTCAAACAGGCAGCAGAGGTAGACAGAGCCCTGGTGGAGTGTGTGTGCACAGCTCCGGGAGAGGCTTGTTGTATTTAGTGTAGTAAAGGTGATACAATGAGCTAACCAACTGGACAAGGTCTGCTTTGTGACAGGGTTTCCTTCCCTGCCAGGACTGAAAGCTGCAAAGAGTTGCTTGGATTTATGAGAGGACTTAGTACGAGCAAGGTAATAATGGAGGATGTGGTGAACATCCAGAGTGTGGAGAAGAGATTATCTCGGGTTGGAAAGAGCGGGTAGAGGACAGGCAAGTTAATGGACTGGTTGAGTGTGAAGTCCAAACCACCTTTGGAAGGAACATGGGACTGGTGCAAACAGACTATCTTTATGGAAGACCAGGTAACGGCTCACGTGCACGAGGGCTTGAAGTTCTGAAATGCGACTGGCCCATGTGAGAGCCACCAGGAAAAGGGCCTTCCAGGCCAGGAAGCCACGCCACAGGTAGCTGCTGGTTCAAATGTTTCAAGGGCCAATTTTTCTAAAATGAAGTTGAGGTCCCAGGGCGGAACGGATTCCAGATTTTGGGAGGGGTGCTTGAGATAAAGAATGCCCTTGAGAAACATCTTGGTGAGGTCCATCTGGGTGACCTGCCGGTCCCCAATGGGTTCGAGAAAGTTGAGACTACAGCTAAATGGATTTTGACTAAAGAGTAGCTTAAACCCTGACTGGAGAGGGTGGAAAGGTACTCCAGGATAGTAGATAATGGGCAGGAGTATGGATTCAAGCTCCTGTTGGCAGTCCAGATGGCAAAGTGTCTCCATCTGGCAGCATAGGGCAAAGGTTTCTGGGACTTGCAGGTGGAAAAGATCTGCTCTCATCTTGGAAATTTTTGAAGCTGAGAAACAGTCCCTAGCTTACTACTTCCAGGACTCACATGACTGAAGTAACAGACACTCAGTCCTGGACAGTAAGCCAGCCTGCCCCTACAGGGATAGGAGAGTCGACCTGGGCAGACCCATCAGGGTGTCTGCTTGGCAGGGGCCTTAGGCCGAGGAGTGGATGGAGCCCTGCTCATCCCCTTCTGCCTCTCCCTCTCCTCTGAAGAACCCCTCTGTGAAAAGGGAGAAGAGGCCTGTGCTTGGTAGAAGGCCCATGAAAAGGCCTACCCTAGAATGCTGCCTTTGAGGAGTTGCTTGCCTCTCCTTGGCCTGTGCACTCCTGTAAGTGGTCCCATATTCCTCTATCTTCTTCATGTAATTCTCTGTCTGCTCCCAAACAAAGAATTACCTTCCACAGGGAAATCCATGGCCTTAGCCTGGGTGTCCTGTGAGAGGCTAGTACATCTGAGCCAAGACATTCTCTGAAGAACCACAGATGTAGCCATGACTCTTGATGACATCATTGGAGTCCACAGCAGCATGGAACTGTACCTTAGATGCCTCAGTCCCATCCGCAGCCACCTCCTCCAGCTCCTTGGCCAGCTGGGAGAGGCCTGTTAAGCCAGTGCCAGTACAGTGTCCCACCTGGACTTCAGGTACCTGGCTGCATAGGCCATATAATTAGCCTGCCTGAGTCCCAAAGAGGATGCCATGTATTGCTTCTTTGCCAAGGCATCCATCCTCCTGGAGTCTTTATCTGGGGTATGTGAAGCCAAGGGAACATTAGCCCTGTCACAGGCCGCAGCCTGCATGACCCCAACATGGCTGCATTGCTGGCAGAAAACCTCCGTGTCTGAGCCTGATAAAGTGTACCTCTTATCCATTCTTTTATCAACAGGAGGTACAGAATTAGAGACTAACATTTTTTGTGTCCGCTTCCCAAATGATTTGTGCAAGGAATAGACAGACTCCTGGACTCTGGGATGTCCATCATCTCTACAAAATCAGGCTCCTCTTGATCCTCTGTAGCTTCCTCCATAAGGAGCTGAAGAGTTTCAGCCACTTTCCTGTAAAACATATACTGGGAGGGACTCAGAAAGCCTAGGAGGAAACACCAGAAGGTCTGTCTGGGAGATGTCCGGTTCAATGGGCACATCCAGACTTTCTGCTCTATCATAGTCACCTCCTCCTCAAATTCTGGTTCATAAAAATCTTCAGGGCATATTCCTGAACTGGAGGAACCGGTAAGCGATTCAACAATCCGAATCGCTCGGCAATCTCATCAGCGGTTGGAACATGAACCTCTGGATCCGAACGGCTGATTTGTCTTTCCTTTTCGTTTGTAGGAACCAATCCCTCAGGATCGGCTCTCCTCTTGCCCGAAGAAGTACTGCCCTGGTCAGAGGGCACTCCTTCTGGTTTGGCGAACCGAACCAGGCTGGCCATCGGGTCAGCGGACTTCTCGCCTTTTCCCTAAGTCTACCTAATCTCTTTTCCAGGATAGACTTACAAATTTTTTTTTTTTTTTTACAAATTTGGCAGTCTGTATCGAGGTGTTCAACCCCAGACAATAAACACAGGTGGTGTGGAGATCGGCCTTAGCAAAACTTCCCACACTCATTGCAGTGTTGAAACCCAGTGGGCCCCGTTTTTTTCCTTGGGTTTCTGTGACATGGCCAACCTAACCAAACTTACCCTTTTTCGCAACTGCCAGGCAAGACTCCCTTATCGGTTCCTAACCGTGTCAACGGTATTGGAAAACACGCTTAAAACTTTTTTTTTTTTTTTTAAAGTAGTGATAAGGACTGGTAACCACACTAAAGCAAAGTAAGAAAATTCAATATATGGGATCGGTTCAGCGAACTGATCAAAAAGCTACAATTTCCACAAAGTAAATCAGAAAACTATCAAGTACTCACAGTACCACAGACAAGAGCCTGAACCGACAGCGGAATAATTTCAGCTAAAACAGACACTTTAACAGACTTTTGAACCGGGCTGAAGGAAATCTCAAGCAACTGTTCAGTGAGGAGTAAAGAATCTGACAGTTGGGTTTCAAAGGCTGCAGACAAGAGACTCAAACGAGCTCAAGCTCAACGTTAGATACACTGCATAGAAAATTAACCCTATACTCTCGGGGCAGTTTAAAGGCTGGAGCTAACTGCAGATTGCCAGAATACAGCAAGACTTCATGTTGTTTGAAAGGGGTGGAGAAGAGTTCCTGGGTTCTGTGCGAGGAGATCCAGACTGAGAGAAAGGGATCTGTGACCGACAGTTGCTGGAGGAGGAGGACCATATGTGCCGGGCCAACATGGGGCAATAAGAATCACTGAGGCCCCGCTCCAGCTGGAGTTTGAGTAGTACTCGCTGGAGGAGAGAGCAGGTGGGGAAGGCATACAAGAAGTGCTCATGCCAGGAGAAGGACAGGCGTCCATGGAATTGCCCTATGAGTCCGGAATGATTGAGCAGTAGTGGGAAGTCTGACTGTCCAGAGAGGCGAATAAAATAGATATCCAGAGTGCTCCACAGAAGGAATATATTGGAGTACTTCATTATCCAAGGTCCATTCGTGGCCCTGTGTGTGAGGTTCTGCAAGGGCGTTCTGGGCTCTGGGAACATGGACCGCCACCAGATGAAGGTGGAGAGCTAGAACCCAATTCCAAACTTTCATGGCTGCCTGGCACAGAGCTTATGACCTTGTACCCCCTTGCACGTTGATGTAGTAGACCACACAAGTATTGTCCGTTTGGACCAGCAGGGTCCTGGGACAAGGAACGCTGGAAGGCCTAAAGAGCCAGATCAAGGCCCACATCTCAGAAGGCTGATGTGCAGAGATGCGGTGTTGGGACCCCAGAGTGCTGTGTTTGGTGTGGAGGAGATGGGTGCCCCAACCCAATGCAGAGGCATCAGCTGTTAGGATCTGCGATGGGTGGGTGGGGGATCAAAAGGCACCAATCTGCAGGTTTGTTGGATCTAGTCACCAGAGAGGGCCTGCCAGAGAACAGGGGTCACCCAGATGGAGTCTTCAAAGTCTCCCTGTCTTTTGGTGCCACTGATGGCAATCACAGCCACTGGACAGGGTGCAAGTGTAAGCGAGAGTGTGGCACAGTGAAATGGCTGTGGCCATGTGACTGAAGAAGGCGCATGTACTGGCGCGTGGTGATCTGCTGAGCCGCTCAACACTGCTGTACCAGGGAGATGAGCTTTTGACATCAGTCTTCCATCAGAAAAGCCTGGCCTCGCACTGTTATCAAAGATGGCCCCAATGTACTAGAGGCACTGGGATGGCTGCATGTGGGACTTGGCGACACTGAGAGTGATGCCGAGATCGCAGAAGAGCTCAGGGTGCATGTTGAGAGACTGCAGCAACTCTTCTCGAGATGAAGCTTTGATGAGCCAGTCGTCCAAGTATGAGAACACGTGATGACCCTGGTGACGAAGGGTCACAGCCACGACCACCAAACACTTTGTGAAGAATCTTGGTGCTGGGGACAATCCGAAGGCAGGGCGTGGAATTGGTAAATGTAGCCCAGGAACTGGAACTGGAGGCACTGGCGGTGGGGGCTGCATGGATCTGGATATGAAGGTAGGCATCCTTCATGTCAAGGCACACAGCCAGTCCCCACGATTTCTAGGACTACTGCCAAGGTGACCATTTGAAATCTCCTGTACTGGATGAACCTGTTGAGGTCTCTTAGGTCCAGGACACGACGGAGACTGCACGTGCACTTGGGCACCAGAAAGAAATGGGTAGAAGCCCTTGCCCAGATAGTTAGGACGAACAGGCTGGACTGCCTGCTTCCAAATCAAGAAAGGAGTTCCTCCAGCAGAACCGGAATGTGTTCGGTGTGGAGGAGTGTGGTTGCAAGTTCAAGTATGGCCTGTGCAAATAATTTAGGACCCATTTGTCTGATGTAATCCGTTGCCAGGCCTCCAAATGTAGAGAGGAGCAACTGCCCACTGCCTCAAGGCCGGTAGGGGAGGCTGTTTGAGGAGTCAAAAAGGCAAGGCGGGGCGGCTAAGAGGTTGGGGCTGTGGTGACCTCTTGTGGATTGATGAGCTGTACCCGCCAGCAAGAAGCTCGCCAAAATTGAAAGGACTGGTATGGCTAGCTGTGAAACAGCCAGCAGAGTATGGTACATTGTGTGTACAGTACGGAGAGTGCTGCCTGAGGCCTGTAAATCATTAAGAATAGCTTCTGTGTCTGAACCAAAAGTTTGTGCCCATTAAAGGGAGCATTTAAGATGGTCTGTTGCACATCTGGATAAAAGTATGCCGTCGCTGAGTGCGGGCAGAGCATCCTGACTAGCAACGGCATGGAGGGGCGTGAAATACTAAGTACCAGTCCTAAGGGTAGCTAGCAAGTAGTCAGTTTCAATGGACGGGGAAGCTTTGCTGCCACTTCTGAGGTGTGCCCAAAGCATTTTTGGTACTTTAGCATATGCCCCATATAATTTGGGATATGCATAACAAGGGTGCATGAGGCATAGACCCTTTTCCTCATCAGATCCAATTTCGGATTCTCTTTCCAGAAGCAGAGCACTCAAGTGCTTAGGATGCTTGGTCCGATCATGTGCAGCACTGACAACCACCAAATCTGTCTGTGGAGCCAAGGCAAAAGGTGCAGTCAGTGGGAGCCTGGTAAGGAGATCTGCCTTCTTGAACTGGAAGGACCATGGAAAAGCAGTGCCAAGCTGCAAAGACTGCATCCTGGTAGGCCTGGATGAGGGAGGAACCAAATGGTTGGGTCCTCGTTAATCCAAATAATCTGCCAAGTTTGCGGTGCCTGTCCTGGTCAGTGGCTGTGAACCCCATGATCTGTTGCAACTGGGCCATAACGTCCAGGAAACTGGGGTCATCCGAGCAGAGCAAGGGGTATAGAGCCGAGATCCTCCCTACCAAGGACAAAGTAGAGGCACAAGAGGAGTGCATACTCCATCATCATCATCAGCCAGATCCTCCTCCTCTTCCTCCTCAAAACAGTCCAGATCCCACTCTTCCAGTGGCTGAAAGGACAAAGGAGGAGGTTCAGAGGTGAACCAGTTTGCGAGGCAGGGGCAAGGTTGCTGCATGACTTTCATGACCTCCAGGACAGTTTGGACCAAGGAGGCCACGTCAATGGCGAGAGTCATCAACGAGGCTGAGGACGGAGGAGGTGCTCCTGTAGACCCCATGCTAGAGGAGGGCAGGTCAGAGGGCTTGGGCCTGGGCTGGGATGGAGCCAAGAGCATGAAAGGTCATGCCAGACGCCGAAACCACTGAGCCTCGTAACAGAGACAGGTTGAGACAGGGGCGGTAAAGCATTCTTATGAACCCCGGATCCATGCTGGAGGATCGCTTAGTAGGGGTTGAAAAAGCCAACGTCGATAAATGCTTAAAAGCAGTAGTCATCAATGAAGAACCCAGTCCCATGCTGGAGGGATGGGTTGTCGGCGAACTGAGAAGTCGGAGGGTAAAACCTCTGTAAGTGTTGTCAGCGACATGACTGGCAAGAGGTCATCGATGAAGCTGACTGCTGGTTGGTGCGGAAGCCTCCATACTCTGAAGCAGAGCCATGAAGACCATCTGGGTCTTTTGAACTGGAGTGGGGAGGCCGACCTGTCAGTCGACCAGAAGTGAAAGCCATAGACGGTTGAGGGTCCTCACCATGTCCACTTGAGGCCTTGTCCTGTCTCGATGCTCGCACTTCAATGAATGGTGCTTTGACTGAGAGGTCTGGGAGCACGCCACCTATGGCCAAGACGAGATGCAGACTGCATTCCTTTTTCAAGAAGAGCTACCTTCTGCTCCATAAGGCAGGATTCTAACTTCCTGGAGTCGTGAAACGATAGCTTGGATGAATTCCTGGCAATGAGCACAGGAGCGGACACTGTGGGCAGCAACCAGACAGCAGTGGTTATTGTATCAGTAAATCTTTCCACAATAGCACTTGTGGAAAAGGGATTCCACGTGGACATTGGGGGGAGGCGCCAAACAAACTGAACCTTCCTCACGAAAAGTTGCACGTGAAGCGTAGCTTGCAAGATGGCAGAAAAGAACTGAGGCTGCTAGGGCTGCCTCTCATTTACAGATCTGTACACCTGATTTCACCGTATGGCCCCCATTCAGCACTGCTGGTGAAAGCTACAAGATGAGAGCGCCTGGTGGACACCCAAGTGTATGATCTGCTGCAAGAGATTCCCTTGAAGATCATTAGAATTAAATTCAAACTCTGCTGAGTGGTCAAGGTCACCCCTGCCCTCTAACGGCATATTTTTCAAGCTGTGAGGAGCAGTGACCACTAAATCTAGCTAAATGACTACCAAAAATATAAATTAACCTAAAGTTACCACTGACAGGAAAACAGATTCAATCTGTAAAACACTGAGTATCAGTTGTGAAATAAGGCAACAAGAAATGCTCAAACAAATAGAGGACGGTTCTGGTGAGAACCTTTTCCAGGTTCTAGAAGGGAGAGTAGGGATGGGAATGTTAAGCAGTGAGGGACCCGTTGGAATTTTCTACGTGAACAATTTTTTCTTCAAACCCCAGGAATCCATCACTTATGCTCATCAACTGCAGACCCCACAGCAATACCCTGGGAGGCTGGTACAGAACCCATTTAGGAAAAGGTTCCATAAGACAACAGTGCCAAAGCTGGCATCCCTCCTGGACTAAATGTCTGAGCAGTAATGTTTGTAAAGTGTGTACTTGAAAGCTGTTAACCTGTGGTCGCAGACTGATCGAAAATAATGTATTTTATATATATATATATATATATACACACACACACACACACACACACACATATTATACATATATATTTATACAATAATGAATAAGTGTGGTTCACGAGATTTTCTGCACACCCGAGGGGTTTATCTGGGCATCACACACTGAGGGTGTGCATAAAATCAGACTTCAAAATTTCCCATGTTTTATTTTTGTAATTACTGGTTAAAGCAAAAATGCATAGACACTGAAACAGACAGAGTCCCGACAAGGAGGTTCAGTTTGTAAAACGGAGCGGCTTCAGTTTCACTTTTGGTTTACTGAAGGCTGCTCAGTAAAGCAAATGTTCCCCAACTGCCTCTAAATTATGAATTAATGATACAGATAAAACTTAAGAGTAGAGTACTTGAAAATAAAGAAGTGTGTCCTGGAGCTGCTTCACTTTATCTTGCTGTTCAGAAGCCTCTCCTGTAAGAGTCCCGAATTGAAAGTGTTGCCAAACGTGTAAGCAGGGCTGGTAGCTGAAACAGGTGCTTTTCTTAGTGACTTAATTAGAAGACTAATATTTTTCTGAAATTAAAAGTAATTCACCCGTTCTGAGAGTGAGTATGTCCCGGTTGCGTTTGTCAGAGAAGACCGTCTTCGCGCGTTGGTTGTTTAGACCAAGTGAACAGCCAGTGTGAGGACAGTCTCTTGCACAGGTGCTGAGGTGCACTTGCAGCTATTTTTGAAACTGTGGTTTCTGGAACTCCGTAATTCACACGTGTGAATTATGGAGCTTGTGAGGTTGTGCAGCAGCTGCCAATTGGCTCTAACCAGTAAATATATGAACACAAGAATGTGGCAGAAGGGACCGTGAGATCCATATAGTCTGCCCAATTTGTCTACCGCTTTCCCAGATTACCACAGTACTTGTCCAAAGATAACATGAATGCAGTGACTGTTTTAGCCTCACTCTGCTGAGGGAAGGCTATTCTAAGGTCCCACCACCCGCTCTGTGAAAAATAACATTCTAATGTCAGATTTGAATCTACCTCCTATTAGAGCGATGCTGTGACCCCTAGTTTGTGCTGTCATATTCGTGGAATAGGTTTTCTAGCTGCATCAGATTTATTCCTCTCATGTATTTACAGGTGTCTATTATATCCCTGTTCTCCTTTGCTCAAGGAAGTACAAAAGCAGGTGCTTCAGTCTACATGCATATTGTTCTTGGTGTAGGCCCTGTACCATTTTAACTCTCCGCTGTACTGCCTATAGGAGGTCACGCTCTTTAAAGAGTGTGGCTGCCAGAGCTGCACTAATACTCAAGATGCGGTCTCACCAAGGTCCTGTACAATGGCATTATTACCTCCTGTTTTCTACTTGAAATGCCCCTGCCTATACACCAGAGGATGCCACTGTCTGTGCTGTCTCTTCACACTGCCTGCCCACTTTTAAGTTATCAGAAATCAGTACTCAAGAGGTCTTATTCGAGTTTTGTTACTGTCAATTGCTCTGCATCTAGTGTGAGCAATTTCTTTGGATTTCTTTCCTAGGTGCATGACTCTGCATTTTTGGCGTTGAATTTCAACTGTCAGTTTCTAAACCATGCTTCCAAGCATCTTAGATCTGCTTCCATCACAGTTGCCCACTCCACTGTGTCTCTTCTGTTGCAGAGCTTCATGTCATCTGTGAAAAGCATACCTTCCCTGTAGGCCCCTCAGCTACAGTATGTCGCCGATGAACACAGTGAAGAGGACAGGTCCCAGGACTGACCCTGCAGTACTCCACTGGTTACCTTCCCTCCCTAGACAGTTCTGCTGACTGATCCTCTCTGGGTCCTGTCTTGCAGCCAACCAGTTCTGAACCCATCTGACCATCTTATATCGACGCCTGTGTATTCCAGCTTATTTGCCAGTCTACTGTGGGGACAGTCAAAAGCTTTGCTGAAATCTAGATATATCTACGCCCCTCCCTAGTCTACTATTCTTGAGACCGCTCTAAGAATTCGACCATATTCGCTTTGATATGACCACCCTGCTGTGAACCCGCTGCGTTAGTGTCCAAATGCCTAGTTTCCATTAGGTATTTTCACCTCTTTAAGTAGAGATTCCATAAGCTTCTCCACCACTGAGGTCAGGCTGCGAGACAGTAGTTTCAGTCTTCCTCCTTGTTTTCACTTTTGTGCAAGGGCACCTCCGAGGCCATTCTCCAGTCCTCAGGCACTTGTTCACTCTAAGGACTTTGTGAATAGTCCTACAAGTGGGTCTGCAAGTTCTTTTAGAATCCTAGGTGTATTCCATCTGGTCCCATTGCTTTATTTGTATTTAATTTAAAGTTCTTCCAGGACATGTTCTCTTGTAAAGGGTCCAGTGTCAGCCTCCATGGTGAATCTGTCTACATTCTGTAACTTGGCCACATCCTTGGTCTTCTTTCGTGAAGAAGACAGAGCAGAAAATACAGTTTACTCACCTGTAACAGGAGTTCTAGGAATGGTATATGTTGTTCATCCACACTTTCTGGCAGGTATCCTTGCCGTTTCAAATTCTTGCTGGAAGGTCTTCAAGCTGGCTCCTCCCACCTAACGGGTGGTAAAACTCTTGGCTCCGCCCCATGGCCTAAATCGGCCCGCTGGAAGCTGAGGTTGTGTGTCGAAGCGCATGGAGGTCGGGTGGATGAACAACATATACCATTCCTAGAACTCCTGTTACAGGTGAGTAATTGTATTCTAGGGACATGGATATGTTGTTCATCCACACTTTCTGGCAGACTCCTAGCAGTTCTCCGGAGGAGGAGGCAAAGCGCACACCCCGATGCTACTTGGGAAAGAGAGACTGAGAACCGAGGCTCCAAAACCAGCATCCCGAGCGTGACTCGAGGTCGATGTGGTAGTGGGTAATAAAGGTATGTGCCGACTTCCAGGTAGCAGCCCTGCAGATATCCTGGATAGGGACGTCCCTGGAAGCAGCTACCGATGAAGCGGCATGGCGGGTAGAATGAGCTCTATCCTCTGGGAGGCTCCATGCCCGCCAACCTGTAACAGAACTCTATGCAGGAGGTGATCCACCTGCCTATCGTCCGCTTTGCTGCAGGTCTGCCAGGTGTGGCTTTAAGCGTAGGTGACAAACAGCTGGCGAACCTCTCCCCAAACTTCAGCCGTCCGCTCCTTATAATAAAGCCAGTGCTAGTCTAGGGTCAAAGTATGGAGCCTACCGGCCTCCGAGGTGTGATTGGGGTAGAACACCGACAGAGTCAACACCTGGTTAAGGTGAAACTCCGACACCACCTTTGGAAGGAATTTCGGTGGGGCGCAGGACAACCTTGTCCCTGTGGAAGACCAGGTAGGGAGACTCGATGGAAAGCACCTGGAGCTCTCCCATCCTTCTGGCTGGCGTGACAGCCACCAAGAAGGCGGTCTTCGACAGGTGGAAATATCGCACCTGTGCATTGGTTCGAATGGCTTGCCCATAAGCTTGACCAATATTAGCAGTAGATCCCACGAGGTGGAGTTTCTCGCACCGAGGGGAAATGTGGTCAAGGCCTTGAAAAAGTGCCCGACCACCTTCTCCTGTGCCACTGACTGCTTGCCGCCCGCGCTCGTAAGCAGAGATGGCTGCCAGATGCACCTTAAGGGTCGTCAACCAAGCCCTTGCTGAGAAAGGGACCACAGGTAATCCAGAATGCTTGTCAAGGGGCAGTCAGAAGGGTCCAAGCCCTTCCCTGACACCAAATGGAGAATCTCTTCCATTTGAAGGCATAGTATTTCCTGGTCGACTCCTTAACGGGACACCTCAACGACGTTGAGGACCTCGCGGAAAGACCCTAAAGCCTGGAACTCTAGCCGCTCAGGAACCAGGCCGTCAGGTGCTGGGATTGAAGGTCCTTCCCTGATTGACTGAGATCAGGTCGGGCGGGCTGGAAGCCGCCTCAGGAGCCTGGAGCTGAGGCTGAGGAGATCTGGATACCAGAACTGGCGGGCCAGTCTGGGGCTACCAGACCACCTGCGCCTTGTCCCTCCTCGCCTTGAGAAGCACCTTGTGGATCAAGGAAAATGGGGAAAGGCGAGAAGAGGCCTGGGGTCCACGGCCCGAGAAGGCATCCCACTGCAGCGAGCCCTGCTGAGGGGCGGGCATGGAACAGACTCAGCCGCATCCTCCTGGAGGCAAACAGGTCCACCTGAGGCGTGCCCCAGTGGGAGAACAGATCTTGTACTACCTCCGGCAGGAGAGACACTCGTGAGGACGCAGCCCCTATCCGGCTAGGGCATCGGCCAGGGTGTTGGAGGCTCCTGCCACGTGAATGGCTAGGAGATCCGCCTCCAGGCAGCGCACGAGGGACCAAATGCGAAAGCTTCCTTGCATAACAGCATGGAGAGCGTCCCGCTCTGGCGGTTCAGATAGTACATGGCTGTGGTGTTGTCCGTCTGGACCTGAACCACTTGACCCGTAGAAAGCGGAGCGAAGGCGGTGAGAGCTAGACGGACCGCCCGGAGCTCCAGCAGGTTGATGTGGCATTGGGACTCCCGAGGGGACCAGAGGCCGTGCGCCGTGTTCCCCAGATGGGCACCCCAAACCATCAGAGATGAGTCGGCAGAGAGACCGTCGGCTCGGGCGGATGAACGGGATGCCCTCCTGCAGATATGTGAACGATCCACCATTGGAGAGCGCTCCACATCTCCTGGATCACTGTCACGGGCTGGTCCAACGGATCGCAGCGCTAGACCATTGGCTGCCAGTCCCACCAAAGGATTTGATACCAACGGGCCCAACGACCACGCTGGTGCAGGCCGCCATGAGGCGAGGAAGTCCCGGCAGGGCGCAATTGCCCAACCAGAAATGACTAGGCAAAGGAGGAAGAACCTCAACCTGTCCGCCGGAGCCGTGGTCTGGCTCGCAGAGAGTCGAGCTCTGCCCGATGAACAGTATCACCTGCTTTGGCACGAGTTCTGACTTGGCCTCGTTGATGAGGAGGCCAACCTGAGAGCAAACCTGGAGGGCCAGATCTCTGGACCGCTCCACCTCCTGTCTGGAGGGGCCTGCTATCAGCCAATCGTCCATGTTAGGGTACACCCAGACCCTTCGGTGCCGCAAGAATCGGGTCACCACTGCCATGCATTTGGTGAAGACCCTGGGAGCTAGAGAGAGGCCGAAGGGCATGGCCGGAACTCGTAAGGGATCCCTCCGCTCTGAAGCAGAGGAATCTCTGATGGGACGGACCAGTTGGGACGTGAAAGAACGGCGTCCTGGAGGTCAGGAGCAGAACCACACGCCTCGTTCAAGGATGGGATTATCTGAGCCACAGTGACCATCCTGAAGGTTCGAGACCTTGGGAACTTGTTCAGGTCATGCAGGTCGAGAATGGGGCCAGCCCCTGTCCGTTTGGGACCAGGAAATACCTGGACACAAACCCGGGTCTGGAGGAGGATCCACCACCTTCCTGACTACCTCTTTTTCGAGGAGCAGGGCAATATCGGCTCGGTGGGCCGACAGCAAGGCTGCGGACCCGTGGCCACCGGCGGCGGCTCGAAAAGGTGGGGCCTGCTCGAACTCCAGAGGTAGGTCTTTTCCTACCTCCAACACCCAGCGGTCCGTGGTGATAGCGGACCAGGCGGAAAGGAAGTGGTGGGCCGTCCCCCAGGGAGGAACCCAGGGGAGTGACGAGGCTGGGCGGCACCCTCAACCTCGTCACTGGGCAGGCTTGGAGGAAGAACCGGCCGAGGGACCTCCTGGGCCTTACCTCCTTGCTTCCTGTTTGAGGAAGCCGTCGGCTGGGTTTGGGGCGTAGCGAGGCCTGCTGGCCCTGTTGCTGGTGCTGCTGGGCGGTCGAAAGCAGGGATCGAAGAGCGAACGACTTCTGCTGCTGATGGGCCTTTGTCCCTCTGGTGGAGGTGACAGAGTCCAGGGTGGCATTGGACTTCTCGATCCGCTGGAGGTGTCCCTCCACTCCAGGGCCGAAGAGGTCAGTCCCCAAAGGGGCGTCCGCCAACTTGTGCTGGGTATCCGCCATGAAGGTGGATATCCTCATACGCCCTGCGTAGCATGGCCACCGCGCCACTACTGACCTGGCACAGGAATCACCTATGTCCTGAGCAGTCTGGAGCTGCTGCTTCGCCACCGCCCTACCCTGGTCCGCACCTGGCGGACCATGGTCTGCAGGTCAGGTGGGAGATGAGGAACAACCTCATCCAGGGAGCCCAAGAGGGCGTGGGAGGAGTGTGCCATCAGCACAGCCGAGCTGGCCTGTCGGAGGCCGAGGGAGAATGCAGCGTACACCTTGCGCCCGCAAAGTCCAGCTTTTGGACTCTTTGTCGGGTGGCTTATCCAATCCGGGCGTACGGAAAGGCGGGAAACGCTGTCGGTAACTAACCCTCGGCAGAGGTGTTCGAGAAACCGGGCAAAGAGCTGGTAGGACCAGATACTTCCTGGCCATCCTGGCCGAGGGAGCAGGACAGGAAGCAGGCCGCTGCCAAAGCTCCAAGGTTGGGCCGACAATGGCCTCAGCCACGGAAAGGCCTCCGTGGAGAATCCCTTGGTCCAGAATCTCCATCAGGATACTTGGCCCGTCTGGACACGGGCTCGAGCTGCATCCCGGTGGACTCCAAGAAAAGTCGAAGCAGACCCAAGAAGAGCGATGGGCTATCGTCACAGACTGGCCCCGGAGGACTCAGATCGAACTGCCTGGAGAACAGGGAGGAATCGTCGTCAGATTCTGAAGAGGCTACGAAGAGCTGCCTTGGCCCTGAGCCAGCCTCTACCTGCCGGGGCGGTCGGTAGTGAGGGTGACTGACAACCTGTGGGGCAGGCCATGACCCGACCGAGAATTCTTGGTTGGTGCCCCGACTTGGTTGTGGAGGCGGAGGTTCCACCACAACGTGGAGCAGCTGGTTTCGCCGAGCAACCGCCCTGGGCGGGCAACTCGACTGGAGCAGTGGTTGCTTCGGACGTTCAGGCGACGGCCACTTGATGGCCGGGTAGGCTTAGGCCCGACAACAGCAACTGCTGCCACATAAGGTCTCCCCGTAGCCGCGCATCCTTGCGCCGCAGCCTCTCCTCACCCGAGGAGGGAGGATCGAGGAAGAACGGCGTTGCCGCTTACTTCAGTAACGCAGACCGAGACCGCTGATGTCCGGCGGGAATGGCTGGACCGAGAAGAGTCGAGACCGAGACCCCCGGGGGACCGGGGTGGGTCTGGGAAGGGCGGGGGACACCACTCTTCCCTAGCTCGAGCACTTAGCCAGGGACTGCGGCCCATTAGCCGCAGGCAGATCCTCGGTATCCACTGGGGAACCGGTGAAGGAGGGTTGTCGGCTTCTCCAGTCGACAGCCCGTCTAATAGATCAAGAAAAATCTCAATTTAAGTCGACAGGAGTCTCGGCAGGCTGGCCTGGACGGGGCACCGTGAAGCCAGCAGCCTCAGCCGCAACCTCAACCAAAGTCGGCGGTTGGCTGCCGGGAAGGGACCTCTCCGCTCCCCACCGAGCATGTGTGGGACTCACCTTTAGACTCCTTTTTCTTGGGTGAGAAGATATGTCCCGAGGCCCTCTCCTTCGTGGAAAGGGACCGACAAAAGCTCCTTGAGCGAAGCCGCATCACAGAACTCTGAGAGGCGGGATAAATGCCATGACCAAGGAGGAGGAAGATCTGCGCCTGGGCACGCTCCTCCTCGAGGGTATCAACTGCTCGAGCTGCTCAGCCAGACCAACCCGTGGACACACATGTGAGCCTCTTTAGATTTTACCGGAGGAAACATTTCTCGGGGCGCCCGACCTTCAATCGCAGCGCGATGGTCCCAGAACGTTGGCCGAGAAAGGCGGCACAACTCCAGGCCTGCGGCGTGATCTAGGCCTAGGCAGTAGACACACCGTGGAGTGCGGATCCGTCCTGGACATCTTCTGCCGCAAGGGCACCTCCAAAGCCGGCGCGAGGAAGATGAAGACCAAGTTTGAAAACTTCAAACCAATTTCGGACAAACCGAAGAGTTAGGATCCAGTCTAAACCAGAGCGCTAAGGGGAACCTGAGCTTCCAGCGGTGAGGAAGATCTGGCGTCATGGGGCAGAGCCGAGTTTTACCACCCAGGTGGGTGGGAGGAGCCAGCTTGAAGACCTTCCGGCAAGAATTAAGCGGCAAGGATACCTGCAGAAAGTGTGGATGAACAACATATCCATGTCCCTAGAACCTACTTTGGAAATAGGCTCTGAAGTACTGCTGGCCAAACCGAGCATCACTCCTAGCCTGGATATCCAGAGAGTAATACTTGGTAAAAGTGTGGACTATTTTCCAGGTGGCTGCTTGACAAATTTCTAAGAGAGGATATCCCTGGCAGCAGCCAGGAAGCAGCTGTACCTCTTGTGGAATGAGCCCTCAGGCCTGAGTGGGAGTTTTCTCCAGTTTTCATAGGAGAATTGTATACAAGACACAATCCACTTGGCAAAGATCTCTTGGTGGCAGGTTGCCCTTTCCCACTTCTCCATAAGTGAGGAACTGGAGGGAGTCAAACCTGTGACCCTGGCACACTCTATGTAGTAACTAAGGGCTCTTTCAACATCTAAACTGTGTAGCTTCCTCTCTCCTGAGGAAGAATGATCAGTGAAGAAAACAGGGCGAGACAGACTGGTTTAAATGGAAGTCTGAAACCACTTTGGTCAAGAACCTTCTATTGGTTCCAAGGACCACTTTATCCCTGTGAAATGAGAATAAAATCAGGTTCCACTGACAGGGTTTGCAATTCACTGATACGCCTGGCAGAGGTAATGGCTACCAAGAACATAGTTTTCCAAGTCAAGTATTTAAGCTCTGCTGAAGACATAGGCTCAAAGGGGTTGCATAAGTTGACAATGCAAACATTCAAATCCCAGGCGGGCAGAGTCTCTAAAGGAGGACTGGTGTGAAGCAATCCTTTAAAAATTTACAGAACACAGGATGAGAAGATAGTGAGAAGACTTCCCACAGACAAAAAGCATGAACGCATGAAACAGCTGACAAGTGTACCTTGAGAGTAGCTGGTCTGAGGCCTAGGCCATTAAGATGGACCATACACTCCAGAACCGTAGGCAATTCAGCAGTGTCTGGAGAAATATGCTTTTAGAACACCAAATGCTGAATATCTTCCATTTGGAAGAATAAGTCTTTCTGGTGGAGGGCTTTCGAGAAGCCTTGAAGATATCCAGAACCCATGCGAAGACATGCAGATCTGCAAACTAACTCTTCAAGAGCCATGCCTTGAGATTGAGAGACTGAAGATTGGGGTACCAAATCCTCCCTGAGAGGTTAACAGGTTGTAATTCTTGGGAACAGACAGGGGCAGATGGACTGCTAGGGACAGCAACAAGGGGTACCAGGGCTGTCTGGCCCAATCTGGAGCAACCAGAATCACCTTGCAAGGTTGAGACCTTATTTTGAATAAAACTTTGAACAGGAGTGGGAAGGAAAGGCATACAGAAACTTCCTTCCAATTCAGAATCAGGCCAGTCAGGGGACTGAGCCCAAGACTGGAGGTCTGCACAAAAGAGAGAGTTGGTGATTGTCTGGGGCTGCTAAGAGATCTATCTCTGAGTGCCCCACCTTGAAAAATCACTTTCAAAACCTGAGGGTCCAGGGACCATTCGTGATGGCCCTGAGAAATCCTGCTCAGTGCATCTGCTAGCACATTGTCCTTGCCTGAAAGGTGATCTGCTACAAGAGAGGCTTGCAGGGAATAAGCCAGGGACAACTTCATGGCTTCTGTGCAAAGGCTGTGGACAGAGTGCCTCCCTGCTTGTTGATGTACCACATGGTGGTAGTGTTGTCTGTTCTGTCTTGAACCACCTTGTTTTGAACAGACTGTGAGAACGCTTTTAGAGCTAGAAAAACTGCCCTGAGCTCTAGAAGATTGCTGTGGAGAAGGGATTCTTGGGGACCACAGGCCCTGGGCAGTAAGGGACCCCAGGTGGGCTCCCAGCCCAGAAGAGAAGCATCCGTGGTAAGGACCACTGAACAAGCTGGGTAACAAAAGGAACACCTCGTCTTAAATTGTCCTGATCTTGCCACCACTGGAAGGCTTGGATCAAGGTCAGAGTCACTGGGATCAGTTTGGTAACGGAATCCTTCCTCTGAGACCAAAAGCACTCAGGTGGAACTGAATATCCCTTCATCTGGAATCTTGCCCTTGGACCACTGCTGTTGAAGCTGCCATGTGGCCCAAGAGCTGGAGGAAATGCCTTGCTGGTGAGATACTCGAGAGGCTGAAAGAAGAGGCTAGTTCCATAAGAACCCTTGCCCTTTCTAGAGGAAGAAAGGCTCTTGCTCTGAGTGTGTCCAGCTCTGCCCCTATAAAGGTAAGAAGCTGGACTGGTTCGAGAACTGACTTGGGAAGGTTGAGAAGAAATCCTAGAGAAGTGAGCACTTGCAGGTGAGACTTGACTTGGTCTGAAGACTGACCCACTATTAGCCAATCGTCCAGATATGGAAAAATGGACATCTTTGCCTTCTTAGAAAGGCAGCGACTACTGCCAGGCACTTTGTGAAAACCCTTGGGGCTGAGGTCAGGCCAAAGGGCATTGATCTGAACTGATAGTGGCCTGAGGATAACTCGAACCTGAGGTACTTTCTGTGGGAGCACCTGATGGGAATGTGAAAGCAGGCATCTTTGAGGTCCAGGGAAGCTAGCCAGTCCCTGGCATTAGAGAGGAAGGAATATTCCCAGAGTTACCACCTTGAACTTTGGTTTTAAAAGATGTTTGTTTAGATATCTTAGGTCTGGGACAGGTCGCCACTCCCCTGTCTTTTTGGGGTCAGGAAGTACCTGGAGTACAGACCTTTGCCCCAGTGTGGGGTAGGAACTCTCTCTATGGCTCTTAAGGCTACAAGAGAAAAACCTCTGCCTCCAGGGCAAGGGTTTCTGAGAGATTTGCAGGTGGAAAGATCTGGCTCATCTTTGGAAATTTTCTGAAGCTGAGAACCAGTCCCTGGCTTACTACTTCCAGGACCCACTTGTCTGATGTAACAGACATCCAGTCCTGGACAAAGTAAGCCAGCCTGCCCCTACTGGAATAGGAGAGTCGACCGGGAAGGCCCATCAGGGTGTCTGCTTGGCAGGGCTTTAGGCTGAGGAGTGGATGCAGCCTGCTCATCCCCCTTCTGCCTCTCCTCTGAAGAAACCCCTCTGAGAAAGGAAGAGGAGGCCTGTGCTTGGTAAAAGGCCTATGAAAAGGCCTGCCCCTGCCCCAGACTGCTGCCTTTGAGGAGTTGCCTGCCTCTCCTTGGCCTGAGCACTCCTGTAAGTGGTCCTGTACGCATCCATTTTCTTCATGTAATTCTCTGTCTGTCCCCAGACAGACAATTACCCACTACAGGAAAATCCATGGCCTTAGCCTGGGTGTCCTGTGAGAGGCTAGTACATCTGAGCCAAGTCATCCTCAAGAGCCACAGATGTAGCCATGATTCTTGATGACACATCATTAGAGTCCACGGCAGCATGAAACTGAACTTCAGATGCCTCATCCCATCTGCAGCCACCGCCTCCAGCTCCTTGGCCAGCTGGGGAGGCCTGTTTAGCCAGTGCCAGTACAGTGTCCCACCTGGACTACTGTACCTGGCTGTATAGGCCATATAATTCACTTGCTTGAGTCCCAAGGAAGATGCCATGTACTGTTTCTTTGCCATGGCAGCAATCTTCCTGGAGTCCTTGTCTGGGGGTGTGAAGCCAAGGAATATTTGCCTTGCCACAGGCAGCAGCCTGCAGTACCCCAACATGGCTGCACTGGTGATATAAGAACTCTGTGTCTGAGCCTGAAAGTGTATACCTCTTGTCCATTCTTCTATCCACAGGAGGTATAGTGTTAGGAGACTTTAGGATTTTTGTGTCCATTTCCCAAAGATTTGTGGAGGGAACAGACAGTCTCCTGGACTCTGGGATGTCCATCATGTCTACATAATCAGGCTCCTCTTGATCTTCCACAGCATCCTCCATAGGAAGCTGGAGGGTTTCAGCCACCTTTCTGTAGAACATAAAGTGAGAAGGGGACTCAGAAAGCCTAAGAGGAGAACACCTGAAGGTCTGTCTGGGGAGATGTCCGTTCCACAGGCACATCCAGACCCTCACTTTCACCATCATCCTCAAATTCCCCTTCCTCTTCAAACTCGGTTCATAAAAATCTTCTAGGGTATAATCTTCAACCGAACCAACCCCTGCCAGAAGGAGCCGGATCAGCAGGAACCGGACGGAGCGATTCCATAATCTGAATCGCCTGGCTATTCTCTTCGTGGACGGAACATGAACCTCTGGATCTGAACCGCCGATTTGTCTTTATGTTCTTTTTGTATGAACCGATCCGGAATCAGCTGTCCTTTTGTCGAGTATCTAGAGGCCAGAGGGGCACAGGACCCTAGGCAGCATGGATTCACAGCGGAAGGTCATGCCAGACTAATCTGATAGATTTCTTTGACTGGGTGACCAAAGTAGTAGATCAGGAGGGCTGTGGACATGGCCTACCTAGACTTTAGCAAGGCATTTGACACAGTCCCACACAAAAGATTAATATACAAGTTAGCCAGCCTGGGAGTGGGTCCCAAGATGACAGCCTGGGTAAAGAATTGGCTGGAGAATAGGACACAGAGTAACAGTAAATGGAGTCCACTCAGAAGAAAGGAGGGTTACTAGTGGGGTACCGTGAGGTTCAGTATTAGGACGGTCCTCTTCAATGTCTTTATAGCGACATTGCAGAAGGACTGGAAGGAAAAGTATCTCTTTGCAGATGACACTAAGATCTGCAACATAGTTGATGCACAGGGTGGGGTGGAAAGGATGAGAAGGGACTTGGCAAGGTTAGAGGAATGGTCAAATGTATGGCAGCTTAGATTCAATGCTAAGAAGTGCAAGGTAATGCACCTGGAAACAAAAACCCAGGGAAGAGTACACAATGGGGGTGAGATACTAACAACAACAAAATGGAAAGTGACCTGGGGGTAGTCATATCAGATGACCTAAAGATGGGCAAGCAATGTGAGAGGGCAGCAAGGAGGGCTGGGGATACTGGGATGCATAGGAGAGGCATCACCAGTAGAAAACAGGAAGTTATTATCCCTCTGTACAGACAGCTGGTGAGACCCCATCTGGAGTACTGTGTGCAGTTCTGGAGACCCAATCTCCGCAAAGACATAGACAGGATGGAAGCTGTCCAGAGGAGGAACTAAAATGGTGCAGGGTCTGCACCGGAAGACATATGAAGAGAGACTTAAGGAGCTGAATATGTATAGCCTCGAGGAAAGGAGGAGAGGGGGACATGATAGAAACTTTCAAGTACCTCAGGGGAATCAACAAAGTCCAAGAGGGCAGCATCTTTAAAAAAAAGAGGTGTGCAAGAACAAGAGGGCACAATTTGAAGATGATGGGGGGTGCGGCTCAGAGGTAATTTAAGGAAGTATTTTTTCACAGAGAGGTTGTGGATGCATGGAACGGCCTTCCGGAGGAGGTTGTGGAGTCAAAATCAGTGGTGGAATTCAATGCATGCATGGGATAGTCATAAGGCAATTCTGGGGTGGGGGTAGGAAGAAGTAGGCTGCTGGTTAACTAGGATCTGCAGCTTCTCCAGTAGGTAGGGAAATGGGCAGACTGGGTGGGCCAAGCGGTCCTTATCTGCCGTCAAATTCTATGTTTCTATGTTTCTTGTGTCCAGAAGTATTGCCCTGGTCAGAGGCACTCCTTCTGGTTCAGTCGGAACCGAACTAGGCTGGCCATCCGGTCAGCAGACTTCTCAGCCTCCTTCTCCCTCAGTCTACCTAATCTCTCTCAAGGGTAGATTTGGGAATTTTTTTTTTTTTTTTACATATTTTGCAGTCTGAATCAAGTGGTCAAACCCCAGACAACAACACAGGTGGTGTGGGAATCGGCTTAGCAAAGACCTCCCACACCACTGCAGTGTTGAATCCCAGTGGGCCTGCTTTTTCTTGGGTTTTCAGACATGGCCACAACCTAAACAACTTACCCTTTTTATGGCAACCGCTAGGCAAGACTCCTTATCGTTCCTAACCATGTCACAGGTATTGGAAAAAAACGTGTTAAGATTTCATTGTCAAATGGCCAGTTCAGCCAACCGAGACGCACCTTTACAAGTTTCACACAGGAAAACAGAACAATTCCTATCTAGTACTCACGGCACCACAGACAGAGACTGAACCGACTATGCGGATAACTTTTTCGGTTTAAAAACCGATGAAAACTGAAACTTTAACAGACTTTTGAACCGGCTGAAGGAGAACTCTCCGGAGCGACCGTTCAGTGAGGCGGAGTAAAGAATCTGATGGTTTGAGTTTGAAACACTCCAGACAGAGACTTCAACCGAGCTCGAGCTCAGCATTCTATGCCCTGCATAGAAAGTTAACTCTTTGTTCTCCGGCCAGTTCAAAGGTTGGGAATCACTGCAATATGTCAGAATACAGCAAGACTTCATGTTTCCATCTGCAGTTTTTAAAGCCTGTAGGTCCTGGCTTCTTCTTCGCTTGTCAGTCATGCTAAACACAGACAACCCTAGAGAGAGATGCTCTGGTTTCCAAAGAAGACAGAAACTAATCCTCTAAAGGGTAAAATAGGTAAAAATATTTAAGTATGGTTTGGTTCTTTTTTTAAAGAACCGCAAAAATATCGGGTACCAACTGCAAAACTAGCTAAGAAGAGCGAATCATCCTCCTGGTTCCAATGGAAAAGAAGAGAGACTAAAGATACAATATACCAAAAGTGGTGCTGTCTATAAATATTTTGGTTGTTGAATATATTTAGCAAATTTAAGCTGTTCCTGACAGGTGGGAACCGTGCAGCAACCAGGCCTTTCTTCAGTTTCTGTAAACCAATGGGGAACTAGAGAAAATGCAGTTATTCAATAAATAACTACAATGATGAGAGTTGCAGAGTTTTCATTCTAAGATTTTCTAATTGCATAAAATTCTAGGCTCCAGGAATGCTCATTCCAGATGAATGATGGCAGCTGTTAGGCATAGGTGAGGATTCCTAGGATTTGAATAAGTTGTATAAAATAAACTGTAAACCTGTTGGAGAGAAGACTTTGGGCAACTGCTTTCAGGCACAAAAATAAATCCCGACATTACAGTGCAAAGATGATTGTGATCACACAGCAGATTTTGAATTCTGCATTCAACAACTAACATAAAATTCTAAAAGCTCCGGGCTGCTCATACCAGGAGAGTGACTGCACTTGTTAAACTTAAATGACGGATTCCTGGGGTCTGAAATAAAACATTACTTACCACAGTAATCTTGTTTTTTTCAAGGGAATCTTACTATATTCTGACAAATGCAGTATGGTCTCACCACAGGACTGCTTCAGAGCCTAAATGGTTAACAGAGCCTATGGCAATAGTGGAATGTTAGGCTCGAGCTCGTTTTCAAATCACTGTCCCTGGTTGCACTTCCTGCAACAGTCAGATTCTTGTGAAGCATGCAGAAGCTAAAAAGGCACCATCTAACAAAGCTAATCTAACAATTAGTAGAACCCTGTTGGAGGAAAAACATCCCTTAAATAACAGCGGCATCACTAAGACTCAGGTCACAGATGCCCAATAAACTACTAGGTACCCACAGGTTTCCAACTTTAGTTGTACAGAGCGGTATGCAGTGCCTTGTAGGTCCTAGCAGGAGGAGGTGGGAGCTCAGAATACAGTAAGATTCCCTTAGAAGAAACAAGATAACTATGGCAAGTAATGTTTTCTTCAAACCCCAGGAAATCTTACTGTATTCTGACAAATGCAGACTACCCAAGCAGTGCTCTGGAAGTGGGCAGAGGACCTACTTTGGAAATAGGCTCTGCAGAACTGCTGTGCCAAACCTGGCATCATTTCTAGCCTGAGTATCAAGGCAGTAATGCTTAGTTTATGTGTGAGCCGACTTCCAGGTAGCTGCTTTACAGATTTCCAACAAAGAGATGTCCCTAGAGGCTGCTATGGATGCAGCTGTTCCTCTTGTAGAGTGGGCCCTAAGACCCTGAGGGGTTGTTTGCCCACCTTGCCATAGCAAAACTGGATACATGCCACAATCCACCTGCTATGGACCCTTTGTGGCAGGTTTACCGCTCTCCACTTCCCATAAGTCAAACAAAGCTGGGTCCTCATCCTCTGTGGCCTTTTGTATGTTCCAGGTAATAGCTGATAGCTGTTTAACATCCAGGGTATGCGCCCACGCCACCTGAAGAATGGTCAATGACAAAGACTGGTAGTGTAATGGACTGGTTGACATGAAAATCAGACACTACTTTAGGAAGGAACTTCTTACTGGTACTAAGGACCAGTTTGTCCCGTGAAATGCGATATAATCAGTCTCTATGGACAAAGCCTGAAGCTCACTGATCCTTCTGGCTGAGGTAATTGCAACTAGGATGACAGCCTTCCAGGTTACATATTTGAGGTCAGCTGATGACATAGGCTCAAAAGGTGGCTGCATGAGCTGTGCAATACATATGTTGAGGTCCCACACTGGGAAGCCAGTGATGATGCCTTACCTGCCGACAGATAGGCAGATACAGCAGCCATATGCACCTTGAGTGTGGAAGGCTGAGGAACAGAGGTGTGCCAAGTAATCCAGGACTACTGGCAAACATGCCTGAGTGTGATCCAGACCTCTCTTCTGACACCAAATGGAAAATCTTTTCCACTTGGACATGTAAATCTTCCTGGTAGAGGGTTTTCTAGAAACCCTAAGGACATCCATAACCCCTTCTGAAAGGTGCAGATCAGCATATTCTAGGTCCTCAAGAACCACGCCTTGAGCCTGAGGGACTGAAGGCTGGGGTAAAGGATCCTGCCCTAGGAAGAAGTCAACAAGTTGTGCCTCCTGGGGAGGCTGACTGGTCTGGACACTGACAATGCCAGGACTAGGGGGTACCATGGCTGCCTGGCCCAATCTGGAGCAAAGAGGATCATCCTGGCAGGCTGGGATCTGAGCTTGTTCAGAACCCTCAGTAGCAAGGGAAATGGGAGAAAGCATCAGAAACTTCCCTGTTCAATCCAGAATGAGTGAATCCAATGAGACTGAGCCCAAGACTGGAGGTCTGCAACAGAATTTGGAAAGCTGGCGATTGTCTGGGGCTGCGAAGAAGTCTATCTCTGAGCACCCCACTGCTTGAATACCACCTGTAGCACCTGCCTGTTCAGGGCCCATTCGTGATGGCTCTGATTTATCCTGCTCAGTCGTCTGCCAACACACTGTCTTTCCCTGGAAGGTGCACTGCTGACAAGCCAACCCCCAAAGAACTGGCGAGACACCATATTTTCATGGCTTCTGTGCACAGGGTGTAGACCTTGTGCCCCTTGTTTATGTAGTACATTGTGGTCGTGGTCGTCTGTCCTGACCTGCATTACCTGTCCTTGTAACAGACTGGCGAATGCCTGAAGTGCTAGGAAGACTGCCCTGAGCTCTAGCAGGTTGATGTGAAGCAGTAATTCCTGTCTGACCAATGTACCATGAACAGTGTGCTCCCCAGCCTAGTAGGAAGCATCTGTAATTAACACCGAGGAAGGAAGTTCCTGAAGGAAAGAATTCCCTGTCTGAGGTTGTCTATGTCAAACCACTACTGCAGTACTTGCAGGAGGGTGTGTGTGACTGGAACCAGTTTTGACAATGGATCTGATTTCTGATGCCAGTACAATCTGAGGTGATGCTGAAATCACTCATTTGAAATCTCGCTCCTGACACTGGCTGTTGAAGCTGCCACGTGGCCCAGCAGCTACAGAAAGGGTCTGGCAGGCCTGAGGGTTGGGCCTTGAAAGTGCTTGCCAGCTGAACCAGGGTATTTGCTCTTGACTGTGGGAGAAAGGCCTTTCCCTTCTCCAAGCACAGCTCGGCTCCTATGAATTCCAGGAGCTGCACTGGTTGTAGTACTGACTTTTCAGATTGACCAGGAACCACGAAGACTGGAGAAGCTCCTGTGTCAGTGCCAGAAACCGATTCACCTGATGTGGAGACTGCCCTCACGACTAGCCAGTCGTCCAGGTAAGAAACACTACTACTCCTTGCCTTCTGAAGAGTGCCACAACCACAGCCAAACATTTTGCGAACACCCTTGGAGCAGAAGTAAACCCGAAGGCATTGCCTTGAATTGGTGGTGACGGATGGCAGTCTGAATCTCAGAAATGTTCTGTGGGCCTGTCTTATGGGTATATGGAACTAAGCATCCTTTAAATCCAATTATGCCAACCAATCCCTTGTCTTAGGGTGGGGAAGATAGCACTCAGGGTTATCATTTGAACTTTGGCTTCAGTAGATGCATGTTTAAATGCCTGAGATCTAATATGGGTCGCCATTCCTGCTTTTTTCACTGTGAGGAAGTAACCTGAATAGAGACCCTTTCCTCTCTGTGCCAGAGGAACTGGTTCTATTGCTCCCAAGGACAGCAGATTCAGTACTGTCTCCTCTAACAACTTTGTTTCTGAAGGGAAGATGGTCTGAAAACTCTTGCTCTCAGCCTTGGTTGTAGCTTGAAACAGAGTCAGTCCTTAGCCCACTACCTCCAGAACCCATATGTCTGTAGTAATGGTTTTCCATTCCTGGAGGTAGTGGGCCAATCTGTCCCCTATCTGGACTGGGAAGGTGACCCGGACAGATATCTCAGGGTGTATGCTTAGGCTGGGATGCTGGTTGGTGACGGGGCTATTTCGGGTTCCACCTCTTCTGCCCCTGCCTCTGAAATAGCCCCTCTTCTGTAGATACTGAGGTAGGCCTGTGGCTGGAAATAAGGCCTATACTGACCCCTACCTCTAGCTCCCTTTGCTTGGGATTTTCTGAGGGTGGAGGCCCCTCCTTGGCTGCAGCACTGTTGTAGGCAGTTTTGTAATCATCCATTTTTTCATATAAGCCTCCGCCTGGTGACCAAACAGAGAGGAGGGCTCAAAGGGAAGTCCAAAGCCTTGGACTGTGTGTCTTGGGTCAGGCTGGTAGTCCTAAGACAAGCAAATCTTCTGAGGGAAATAGAGGAAGCCACCTGTCTGGCTGCAGTGTCATTATCTTCTACAGCCAGTCTGAATTGTGCCTTAGAAGCCTCAATGCCCCTCTTTACAGCTTCTTGTAAAATCAGCTGCCATAGGAACTGGCACAGATTTAGTAATTTATAACCATGTCCCACAAGGTCCTCTGGTATTTGGCTTCTTAAGAGATTTATGGATAGGTATCAGCAGCCTCTTCGTGACAGGTACATCCACCATCACTCTATAGTCTTGCTCTTCCTCCTCAACAGTAGACTCCTGTGTAGGAAGATCAAGAGACTGAGCCACCTGTTTAATAAAGGCATAATGAGAGGTAAAATCTTCATGTTCTTTTTCATGGGAGTCAGAATTGTGAGGATCTGGGGAAACCTCTGATTCAATAACCTCCCCATAATCCTCATCCTATGGGCCCTCCTCATCACCAGTTAACCGTTCCTGTTCAATTTCAATGAACAGGGAACCGTATAGGAGGAGCTCAAAAGCTTTCCCAACCGAACCGAGTGCTCAGTTGCAAAGCCTGAATTATCCAAATAGCGTTTGCTATCTCCTCATCAGTCGGAACCGCTACCCCTTTCGTTGCGGTCCAGCCACTACATGATTTTCTTTCTTTTCCTTTTTCCCCGGTTGCCGGGTTATCGTCAGGATCTGTGGGGCACTGTCTGGTAGAAGAACTGTCACCCTGGTCAGAGGGCTGGTTCTCTGGTTCAACTCGGCCGGTAGCCAGTTTGTCCTTAGACGGTTCAGCAGCCGTATCGGACATCTTCTCCTGCAGTCGCTTAAGTTGCCTATCAAGCATCGACTGAAGGAAGTTTTTGCAAATATTATCCTTCTTGGAAGTGGTCAGACCCCAAACAAAAAACACAAATTAAAATGGGATCTGCCTTTAGTGAACGCTTTCCCACACTCTGTACAATGTTGGAAACCTGTGGGGCGTGTTCCTTTCTTGGTCAGTGACACTGAATAGAAGATAGACCAAAAGACCTAGAGTTACCCGGTAAAAACACTTAAAAAATTACCAGATGGCAATAGAGTTAAACTGTAAAAATAAAGAAGCCATATGGGTTCCTTCCTGGTTGGAGAAACTGAGTAGGAAAGTATAGTTACGTAGAAGTTACCGTAACAGTAGATCTTCAAGAGGAGCTCCTGCAGGTAATACCATTAGGACTGGAAGCGGCAGGCGTCAGGACCCTACAGAAAACTTGTAGCTAGCAGTCTGAGGCAGGGACAGCCCCCCATCGGCTCCGCCCGACGTCTTATGCGGTATAAAGGGGGCGGTCCCTGGTGCCACCCCAGTTCTTTTCCCATCGACCGCCGTAGTTCAGCTCCACAGATGCCTCTCTCTGCAGTCGACAGCTTTGAGCATGAGATAAGTCATTTTCTTTCTCATTTAGTCTAAATCTTAACCTAACGCCTAGTTTATGTCAGATACCCTCACCACCGCAGTGAAAATCTAAGTGTACGGCGGAAGCAGATAGAAATATAGAATTTGAGCAGATAAGGACCGTTTGGCCCTCCTAGTCTGCCATTTCCCTACCTGATGGATAAGTTGCAGATTCTAGTTAATCAACAGCTTACTTCCTCCTATCCCCCACTAGAATTGCCTTATGTCTGTCCCATGCATTCTTGAATTCTCCCATTGTTCCTGACTCCACAACCCTTTCTGTGAAAAATACTTTGTAACATTACCTTTGAGCCATCCCTCTCTATCTTCAAATTGTGCCCTTTGTTCTTGCACATCTCTTCTTCGAAGATACTACCCTCTTGTCCGTTAATTCCCTTGAGATATTTGAAAGTTTTATCATGTCCCCCTCTCCCTCCTTTCCTCAACGGTATACATATTAAGCTGCTTTAGTCTCTCCTTATATGTCTTCTGGTGCAGACCCTGCACCATTTTGGTTGCCCTCCTCTGAACAGCCTCCACTCTATGTCTATGTCTTTGCTGAGATGGGGTCTCCAGGGTATACAGTACTCAAATGGGGTCTCACTAACTGTCTGTACAGAGGGACAACAACTTCCTGTTTTCTACTGTTGATGCCTCTCCCTATGCATCCCAGTATCCCCAGCCATCCTTACTGCCTTCTCACATTGCTTGCCCACCTTTAGGTCATCTGGTGTAATTACTCCTGGGTCTCTTTCGATTTTTGATGTTATTAACTCACCACCCATTGTGTACTCTTCCCTGGGTTTTGTTTCCCAGATGCATTACCTTGCACTTCTTTGCACTGAATCTGAGCTGCCACATATTTGACCATTCCTCCAACCTTGCCAAGTCCTTTTCATTCTTTTCACCCCACCTTGTGTATCAACCCTGTTGCAGATCTTTGTGTCAATTGCAAAGAGACATACATTTCCTTCCAGTGCTCTCCAATGTCACTTATAAGGACATTAAAGAGGACCAGTCCAGTACCGAACCCTGCGGTGCCCACTAGTTACCCTCCTTTCTTCACTGTGAACTCCGTTTACTATTACCCTTTCGTCCTGTTGTCCAGACAGTTTTTATTCAGGCTACCACCTTGGGACCCACCCAAGGCTAGCTAACTTGTATATTAATCTTTTGTGTGAGACTGTGTCAAATGCCTTGCTAAAATCTAGGTAGGCCATATCCACAGCCCCTCCCTGGTCTACTACTTTGGTCACCCAGTCAAGAACTCTATTAGGTTCATCTGACATGACCTTCCTGCTGTGAAACCATGCTGCCTTGGGTCCCAGTCCCCACTGGCCTCTAGATACTCAACAATTCTTTCCTTCAGAAGTGATTCCATAATTTTCCCTACCACTGAAGTCAAACTAACTGGTCTGTAGTTTTCTGCCTCTACCCTGCTCACTTTTGTGAAGCAGAATCACATTGCCCTCCTTCAGTCTCAGGTACCACCCCATCCTCTCATGATTTGTTAAAGAGAGTAGTCAGTGGTGTTACTAGTTCTACCCTTAGTTCTTTAAGAATTCTTGGGTGAATCCCATCAGGCCCCATTGCTTTGTCCACCCTAAGTTTCACGAGTTCTTTCAAAACCCTTTCTTCTGTGAATGGACTGGTATCGACCCCCATATTCGAGTTTCTCCCTTGTTTGGTTTAGGTACCTCCCCCTCCTCTTCTTCGTGGTGACTACTGAGCAGATAGTACAGTTCGTAAGAACTTACGTAACAGTAGATCTTGAACAGCTCTTGCAGCAGCTTACACCATTAGGACTGAAGCGGCAGGCGCCAGGACCCCATGGAAACTTTCTAGCTAGCAGTACTCAGCGGGACCTCCCTCGACATCAGTCCGCCCCACGTCAAGCGTAGTACATAGAGGCGGTCCCCATAATCCTCAGTTCTCCCGCCAGAGACTACCGCCGCTGGATGACATCAGAAGAGGAGACCGAGGATCCGCCATCAGATGGCAAAACAAGGAGTCAATAAAAGCCCTATCCTAGGAGGATGCTTTGACTATGACCTACCTCCAGCGGGATGGTGGGAGGAAAGTACCTGCTGCAAGAGCTGTTCTCGAAGATCTATTGTTATGGTAAGTTCTTACGTAACTGTACTATCTTACTTGAGAAACAGCTCTTGCAGCAGATTACACCATTAGGACTGATTCCCAAGCAATACTGGCAATCACACACCATCGGAGGAGGAAAGGTAGAAATCTCGAGATACCTCGAGCCTAGGACAGAAGTCCTTGAAGGACTGCTAGACCGAACCCTGCTCTTCGCCTCGATGCAATGTCCAGGCTGTAATGCCTGATGAAAGTGTGTACGGAGCTCAAGTATCTGCAGCGCAAATAGCTGAGGTGGACACATTCCTTAAGGCCATAAGGAGGTAGCCACCCCTCTGGTGGAATGACCCTTAACCACACCGGTAGGGTTTGCTGCTTCTGGTAACAGAACGTAATGCACTGGATAAGCCACCTGGATAGCGACTGTTTCAAGACAGGAGCCCTAATCCTATGTGCAAAGGAGACGAAAAGCTGGTCCGACTTTCGGTGTTGTTTGGTTCTGGTCAGGTAGTATCTGAGGCACCTATACACATCAAGAGTGTGCAGAAGGGCTCTCCTCGATTAGAGTATTTGGAAAATACACTGGTAGATCGATGTCCTGATTAAGGGTGACAGCTGAGACCACCTTAGGCAGAAATTTAGGATTAGTCCTTAGGGATACCCTGTCTTGTGGAAAACCAAATAATGCTCTTTGCACATAAAAGTGCATTTCAGAAATTCTTCTGGCCAAAGTAACTGCAACTAAAAGAAAAATTACTCACCTTAGTAATGTTGTTTCTTCTAATGGAGTCTTGCTATATTATGACAGATGCAGTTTGTCCCACCATTAGAACTGCTCCGGAGGTGAAAGAGTTAACTTCCATGCAGAGCATGGAACTTAGAGCTGAGCTCGGTTAGAGAAGCTCTTTAGGGTGGTTTCAAACCGAAACCGTCAGATCTTTTACGAGCAAAAACTCACTAAGGCTCTGTGTGGAAGCTGTAACCTTCACTAGCCAACTGGCTACTAAAATATTCACATTTTCCTGGTCCCAACACCAAGACTCAAGTCAGGGGCCAGAAACAACAAGATAAAATAAATAAATAAATAAAACACAACACCCAAACATAAAGGGGCATCAATGAGTGCCAACAGTGAACTGCCCACCCCATACCAAGTAGAAGTTCTGAGAGGGCAGGCTAGAAGTCATAATATAAAGAAGATTCCATTAGAAGAAACAACATTACTAAGGTGAGTAATTTTTTTCTTCAAACAACATGAAGTCTTGCTATATTATGACAGATGAGACTACACAGCAGTACCTCCATGGAGGAGGGACAGAACCTACTTAGGGAACAGGCTCTGAAGCACGGCTGTGCAACTGAGCATCCTCCTGGCCTGAATATCCAGGGAGTAATGCTTGGTGAAAGTGTGTACTGTTTTCCAAGTAGCTGCTTGACATATCTCCAAGATAGGGATGTCTCTAGCAGCAGCTAGAGATGCAGCTGTACCTCTGGTAGAGTGAGCCCTCAGGCCTGAGGGGGAACCTTACCCAGTTTTTGATAGCAAAATTGGATACAAGAGACAATCCACCTGGCAATGGATCTCTTAGTGGCAGGTCTCCTTTCCCAACCTCACCATAAGTGAGAAATAGTTGGAGGAGTCAAACCTGTGACCTTGGTATGTAGTAACTTAGGGCCCTCTTAACATCTAAACTGTGCAGCCTCCTCTCACCAGAGGAGGAATGGTCAGTGAAGAACACTGGAAGTGAAACAGATTGGTTAAGGTGGAATCCGAAACCACCTTAGGCAAAAACTTCCTGTTAGTCCTGAGGACTATCTTATCCCTGTGAAAGGCAATAAAGTCAGTCTCCACTGATAAAGCCTGTAACTCACTTATGCGCCTGGCAGAAGTGATGGCTACTAGAAATACAGTTTTCCAAGTCAAATACTTAAGCTCTGCGAGACAGAGGCTCAAAGGGGTTGCATCAGCTGAGCAATGCAAACATTAAGATCCCAAGCAGGGCAGGGTCCCTGAATGGAGGATTGGTATGAAGCAATCCCTAAAAAACTTGGAAAATACAGGTGAGCAGAAAGAGAAGAGGGCTTCCCTGCTGAAATGAAAGCAGAGACAGCTGCCAAATGCACTTTTAGGGTAGCTGGTCTCAGTCCCAAAGAATTAAGATGGACCATATAATCCAATACAGTGGGTAAATCAGCAGATTCCGGGGAAATATGCTTCCCAGAACACCATATGGAAAACCTTTCCACTTGGAGTTATAGGTAGCCCTGGTGGAAGGCTTCCTGGAAGCTTTCAAGATTTCGAGAACACTTTGAGAAAGTTGTAGATCAGCAACTCTAACTGCTCAAGAGCCAGGCCTTGAGGTTGAGGGATTTGAGATTCGGATACCAAACTCTCCCTGAGCACAGGTTAACAGATTGTGGTTCCTGGGAGACACAGGGAAGATGGACTGCTAAGGACAGAAGGAGGTACCAGGCTGCCTGGCCCAGTCTGGAGCAATCAGGATCATCTTGCAGGGCTGAGACCTGATTTTGACTAGCACCTTGAACAGGAAAGGGAAGGGGAAAGGCATAGAGAAACTTCCTTTCCAATCGAGGAGTAAGGCATCCAGGGGACTGAGCCCAACACTGGGGCCTGCAACAAATAAGTGGAAGTTGATGATTATCTGGGCTGCAACAAGATCTATCTGAGGAGTGCCCCATCTGGCAAAACTATCCCCAGTACTAGGGGATCCAGTGACCATTAGTGATGGCCCTGGGAAATCCTGCTGAGGCATCTGCCAGGACATTGTCCTTGCCTGGGAGATGAACTGCTATGAGGAAGTGTTCAGGGAATAAGCCAGAGACCACAACTTCCTCGCCTCGGTGCACAAGGTCAAGACCGAGTGCCCCTTGTTTGTTGATGTACCACATTGTAGTGGTGTTGTCTGTTCTGACCTGTACCACCTTGTTCTGAACAGATGCAGAAAAACCTGAAGTGCTAGAAAAACAGCTCTGAGTTCCAACAGATTGATGTGGAGCAGAGATTCCTGAGGGACCATAACCCCTGGGTGGAGAGGTTGCCATGTGAGCTCCCCATCCCAAGAGGGACGCATCTGTAGTAAGGGTCAAGCAGTGGGACAGAGGAATGAAAGGCACCCTTGTCTCAGATTGCTCTGATCCTGCCACCACTGAAGGGCCTGGATCAGGGTTCGAGTCACTGGGATTGCTTGGATAGGGGATCTCTTCTTTGAGACCAGAAAGCTCTCAAATGGAACTGAATGTCACTCATCTGAAAACTTGCTCCTTGCACTACAGCTGTGGAAGCAGCCATGTGTCCTAGGAGCTGCAGGAAATGCCTTGCTGGTCGAGAGACCTGCAGAGTGAAGGACGAGGCCAAGGCCACCAAGATCCTTACCTTTCCAGGGAAGGAAGGCTCTGGCCTGCTTTGTGTCCAGTTCTGCGCCTATAAAGGTGAGTACCTGGACAGGTTCCAGAACCGACTTTGGAAGATTGAGAAGAAAGCCCAGAGAGGTAAGCAGCTGATGGGTAACTAGCAGGTGTGATTTGACCTGGTCTGGAGACTGACCCACAATGAGCCAGTCGTCCAGATAGGGAAAAATGGCAATCTTTGCCTTCTTAGATGAGCAACTGCTACTGCCAGACATTTGTGAACACCCTTGGGGCAGAGTAAGGCCGAAGGGCATTGCTCTGAACTGATAATGGCCTGAGGGCAGTTCAATCTGAGGTACTTGGCTGGGGAGCTTCAGATAAGAACATGGAAGTAGGCATCCTTGAGGTCCAGGGAAGCTAGCCAGTCCCCTGGCCTTAGGGAGGGTAAAATCATTCCCAGAGTCACCATTTTGAATTTTGGTTTTAAAAGGTGCTTGTTCAGATATCTTAGATCCAGGATAGGCCGCCACTCCTGTCTTTTTTGGGGTAAGGAAGTACCTGGAATACAGACCCTTGCCCTGGTGTAGGGAGAAACCCTTTCTACAGCTCTGAGAGCCAGGAGGGTTGAGACTTCTGTTTCCAAGGCAAGAGTCTCTAAAGGGTTTGCAGGTGGAAAAGATCTGGCTCTCATCTTTGGGAATTTTTGAAGCTGAGAACCACCCTGGCTCACTACTTCCAGGACCCACCTGTCTGATGTTAAAGACTCCCAGTCCTGGGCCAGTAAGCCAGCCTGCCCCTACAGGTAATAGAGAGCCGACCCTGCATCCCATCAGGGTGCCTGTTTGCAGGGGCTTTAGGCTGAGGGGTGGGAGCAGGCCTGCTCGTGCCCGTCTGCCTCTCCTCTGAAGAACCCCCTCTGAGCATAGGCCGAAGAGGAGGCCTGGGTCTGGTAAAAGGCCTGTGAAAAGGCCTGCCCTACCCCTGGGGCTGCCTCTGAGGAGTGGCGTGCCGTTCTTTGGCTTGTGGACTCTTATAAGTGGTTCTATATTCATCCATTTTCTTCATATAATTCTCTGTCTGCTTCCCAAACAGAGAATTTCCCACCACAGGAAAATCCATAGCCTTAGACTGGGTATCCTGTGACAAAGTAGTACACCTGAGCCAGGCCAATCTACAAAAGCCACAGATGTATCCATGACTCTAGAAGATACATCATTAGAATCCACTGCAGCATGGAATTGCACCTTAGATGCCTCATCACCATCAACAGCCACCTGCTCCAGCTCCTTTGCAAGCTGGCCAGGGAACTGTTTGGCTAAGGCCATGACAGTATCCCATCTAGATTTCTGGTATCTCGCAACATAAGCCATATAGTTTGCTTGTCTGAGTCCCAAAGATGCTGCCATGTATTTTTTTTGGCCATGGCATCAATCTTCCTGGAGTCCTTGTCAGGAGGATGTGAAGCCAGGAATATTAGCTTTATCACAGGCTGCAGCCTGAACTACGCCTCAGCAACTTTTTATAAAACAAAAATGAGAAGGGGACCCAGCAAGCCTAGAGGGAGATTCACCTAAAGGTCTGTCTGGGAGATGTCCGTTCAATAGGCACATCCAGACTTTCAAAGTCACATTCACACTGATCATAATCATCCTCCCCTCCTCTGGTTCATAAAACTTTCTATATCATATTCTTGAACCGTGGAACCGACCGAACCGACCTTTTGCCAGATAGTGGAGGTTCGGAGGGAACCGGGACAGTGACTGGAAATCTGTATTGCCCTGGCTCTCTGCAGCAGTTGGAGAAGGATTTTGACCTCACACCTGCTGACTTTCTAGTTCTCTTTGCTGGAACTGGCTCCTCAGAGTCAGCTTTACGCTTGCCCGAGAAGTCTGGTCCTGGTCAGAGGGCACTCCCTCCGGTTCGGCTGGCACCGAACTGGCTGGCCATCCGGTCAGCGGACTTTTGGCCTCTCTCCCTGAGCCTACCAACTTTCTTATCTAGGGTAGCTGCAGGGAAATTCTTGCAAATCTGGCAGTCTGCATTGAGATGGTCAAACCTCAGACAATAAACATATGGTGTGTGGGTCAGCCTTGGCAAAGGCTTCCCACAGACACTACAGTGTTGAAACCCAGTGGGCCCGGTTTTCTTTTGGGTTTCTCAGACATAATGCCAGCCTAACCAAAAACTTGTCCTTTGATGGCAGTGCCAGGCAAGACACCCTTATCGGTCCCAACCGTGTCAGGTCGTGGAAAAACGTAATGAAATCCGCTTTTTTAGAACCGATAAGAACCGGAATCAGATTTCAACAAGCCTTAAAAGGCTTCAAAATAAAGTTTAAATACAATTGATCGGTTCAAACCGAACCAATAAACATTTACAAGTTCCACACAGAAAACCTATCTATTACTTACAATACCATAAACAGAGCTTGAACCGATCAGTTTGCGGTTAAAATAATAATATCGGGTTAAATTTAACTTGAGAAAAGGCGTTTTAAACCGAGGAAATGAACCGAGCAGCAGGAGGAATCTCCGGAGCGACCTGTTCAGTGAGGCGGAGTAAAGAATCTGATGGTTTCGGTTTGAAACCACCTTAACAGAGCTTTCTAACCGAGTCAAGGTCAAGTTCCATGCTCTGCATGGAAGTTAACCTTTCACCTCCGGAGCAGTTCTAATGGTGGGACAAACTGCATCTATCATAATATAGCAAGACTTCATGTTGTTTGAAATAACGTTTCCAAAAGAGAAATGTAGCTTGCAATCTGCGTCCTGGTTCAAAGGGTGGCAGCTGAGTTGCTCCAGGACAGGGTAAATCTTATGGTGGGATTGGAACCTTAATGGGGGCTTAAGGTGGAGGACGCCTCAAACAGGCACACGTCAGGTCCAGTTGGGCCACAGTGCGCTGGGCTCACAGGGACGTAGAGCTGAATTGGCACAAAGGTGTACCTTAATCGAGAGGAGTAAGGCTGCGGAGTGGAAAAGGGACAGCAGGTAATCCAGTATCCGCTTTCTGGACAGTCCAAAGAAGCTTAAAAGCCACGCACTTGAACCCATAAGCAAAACCTGGGCCACTTCATAGCGCAGGGTCGCGAGTAGCTAGTTTCCTAGTGGCAGTAAGAACGCCCTGCCACCTCTTGCGAGGCCCTGTGTCACGCTAGGCTATGTCTCTAGGAGCCAAGCATGCAGGTTCAGGGAACGAGGGTCCGGTGGACTAAGGAACCCGCCTCCTGAGACAGCAAATGGGAGCTGATTGGCAAAGGCACTGCAGGTTCCCCGGATAGCTGATGCAAGACAGAGAACCAGATCTGTCTGGGCCAAAAGGGTGCACCAGTATGAGCTGCCGCTTGCTCCTCGCGGAGTTTTAGAAGAACTCTGGATCAATAGAAAAGGAGGAAAGGCATAGAGGTATCTGCCCGCCCAGGAGAGGGACAACGTGTCTCGCCAGAAAACACCAGGCCCTGGATCTAGTGAGCAAATATTGGACAGTTTTTGCTAGGGGGGACGCAAGAGGTCCATCTCTGGAGTACCTCATCTGCGAAACAGACAGTCTGCCACCTCCTGGAGTAGTTCCCATTCGTGGGCTCTGACCTGAGAGCGGCTCAGGCTGTCTGCGATGACGCTGTCCACTCGGAACATGAACTGCAATAAGGTTTGTGCCATGTTGCAAGACCCAATTCCACACTCTCATGGCCTCCCTGCAAAGCGGGGTAGGAGTGGTGCCTCCTTGTTTGTTGAGGTAATACATCACCGCTGGAATTGTCTGCTTGTAACAGAAGTGTACCAGGTGGAATCTCTGACTGGAAGGCCTGCAGGGCGTAAAGAACCACCCTCCTTTCCAGTATGTTTATGTGGAGATGAGACTCCTGGGCTGTCCACAGGCCCTGAGACTGGACACCGTCGAGTGTGCTCCCCAACCGAGCCCTAAGGGTCTGTGGAGAGTGTCACAGTCAGGGACGAGCGCTGTGAAGGGGACTCCCGCCAAGAGGTTCCCTGAATATAGCCACTATTGCCAATCTTGAATTACGGTTTGTGATTCGGACTGGATGCTGCAGATGGTCTTGCTTTTGGTCCCATTGTACCCGTAACATCCACTGGGTTACCCGCATGTGGAGACGTGCTAGCGGGACTGTTGCAATGGCCACAACCATGTGTCCGAGCAGGCAAAGGACCAGTCTGGCTTGGACAGTCTTCTTCACCGACAAGTCCCTGATGAGGGATCTGATGTGTTCCGCCTGTCCATGAGGAGAAAGCTTTCCTTGACGGTGTCCAGAACTGCTCGATGAATTGTAGCGCCTGGGATGGAACCAGGCGTGACTTCTGACTGATGAGAATGCCCAATGTCTCAACAGAGACTGAGTGCAGTGGATGGCAGATGTGAGGGCCATGAGAAGCCAATCGTCCAGTAGGGGAACACATAGTGGCCCTGTCTCTCAGAGACGCTGCCACGACCGGCCATGCACTTTGTGAAGACCTGAGGTGCCGCATGACAGCCCGAAGGAAGAGCTCGGAACTGATAATGGCGGCCCTGAAACTCAGCGCAGGAACTTCCTGTGCGCTTGAGCCGATAGGAATATGCAGGTAGGCATCCTGCATGTCCAGGAACGCTAGAATGCACCCTGCTTCAGCATGGGAATCAGACCCGGAGGGTCACCGCGCGGAAGCGCTTTGTACATGACCGAAACGTTGAGGTCACTGAGGTCCAGTACTGGACGGAGGTCCCTGTTTTCTTTGGAACCAGGAAGTGGTGAGAATAGCAGCCTAGTCTCTCTGGTTCCCTGGTAAGTGCTCTATAGCTGCTTCTTCCAGAAGTGTGAGTACTTCCTGTTGTATGAGCAGGGCATGCTGACCCGAATAACAGGAAAGCAGGGAGGTCTTGTAGGTGGGTCTAGAAACTCTATGCAATGGCCTTTCTTGACCAACTGTAGAACCCACCTGTCAGTGGTGATCGATTGCCACCCTGAAAAGTAGCGAGAGATGCGACTCGACTTTCTTTGCCCATTGATCCAGAGGAGGGAGGGGCCAGGAAGGAGTCATGCTGTGGCAGCGTTGTCCCTGCGGGCTGGGTCGACTTCGAGTAACACTGGCCTCTGCCTGGGGACGATTTGGTCTGGGCCTTGCAGAAAGTGCCCTCTGCTGCTGGCCGAACGCTGCTGCTGCCTTTGTAGCCAGCCACGAAAATGGCTCTGGTTCCTAAGAAAGAAATTAGGCCTAGATCTGTACAGGGCCTGTACAGATCAGACTGCCTTCCCTGTGTCTTGCAGCTTGGTGATGACCTTCTCCGAGGATTCACCAAAGAGTACCTCACCGTTATATGGGACGCCTAGAATATTTTTCTGTACATCCGGTGAAGCCGAGAAACAGAGCCAGGAGTGTCTCCAGAGACAGACGCCTGAAGCTGCAGCTCTGGCCGAAGAGTCCACATAATCGTATCCGGCTCTAAGCACTTGGGTCCCATCTGACCCAGTGCGGAGGAGGTTAGGAGCTCCGCTTCAGATCGCCATCGGAAAGCTTTACAACAGGTTCTGGCCCTGTTCCCACAGGGCATTCTGAACTGAACCATATGGGTAAGGTAGTTCAGAGACCTGATGGCACAAGTAGCAGTCACAGACGCAGCGCTTCCCCAGGGCATCCAATTGCTTGGATTCCTGGTACGGTGGCTGAGTGCTCATATGCTGGGGTCTTTGAGACTGGTCATGTGAAGCAGTGATGACCAGGGAATCTGCCAGAGGTTGCTTCGCCAAGTACTGGTCCTCTCTAGGAGCCTTGTACAGGCGGTCAGCCTTCTTCGGCACCGCAGGAGTGGAGTCTGGACACTTCCACGCAGCCTTGGCGACGTTCACGAAGGTGTCCACCAGGGTGGCATTACACATGCTTGGTCTTTTTACCGAGGTAGTGGGTAAGGGCGTTGTGGTTGGGGGTCAAGGTCCTCAGCATCCCACCCCATGTTGTCCTGGATGTGCCTCATTATCTCGACGAAGAGGGATCATCCGTGGAGACCTGGGAGGTCATGTGGGTCAGGAGAAGAGATGCTGAGCGGAGAAGGAGATCTGGAGTATTCCAAAGTATCCGATCTGAATCCTCCCCGACGGAGTGTACCAGTGTCGCCTGGGTCATTTGGGGCTGGCTGACCCTGAAGGGATCTGGAGGGAGGCCTTCTCCTGTCAGTAGATCTGCCCCTAGGAGGTGGAGTTTGCTCCTTTGGGGACAGTGGTCGTCCCACTGGCCCTTAGATGGAGCAGGGGCGTAGGCGGTGAAGGCGTAGTAGGAGTAGGCGAGTAGGAGGACAGGCGGGCCCACATCCTTCTTGATGGTGTCCCACCAAAAGGTAAGGAGCTCCTTTACCTCTGCAAGGTTCATTACCAGACAACAGGCCTGGAGGCGGTGGTCTGTCGTCGGAGTCGGGTCCCGGGGGAGCCAGCATCCTCGAGTGTCGCCCACCTGGTCTTGGGCTGTCCTCCTCTGTGGAATCCCTTGACCACGGCGTCCGCGTGACGGGGTGCGGTTTTCTGCTCTGGGGTAGCCGACGCCGGTCCCCTGGCTGACGTGTCCAGACCTGGCGAACACCTGGCTGGTGACGGGTGTCTAGTTGGTGTCGCCGGCTCCCTGTGACGCAGAGCCGATATGGAGTGTTTGGCAGACGCCGGGTCAGGCGCCGTTTAGCGACGCCAGGTCCTTGGTCTTTCTGGGCATCGGATCAGGACCTCTGGCGGTTTGGAGACAGACCTGAGTCGTGTCCCGACGACGGGTGGATGAAGAAGACTTATGGCGCCACCAGACTTCAAAGAGGCCTTGGAAGGGGTTGATGAAGCTGAGGGCTGGAGTGAAGAACCACCGCCTGAAGACCTGACCTTAACTGGGAGGCTGCGACCGAGCCCTGGAGGGAGAGCGGTCCGATCCGGAGCCAAGCTGCGGGAGTCCGAGGCCTGAGTAGAGGACCTAGACCTCACCTTCTCCCGGTGCTTGTCCCGTGTCTGTGGGATCTGGATGAAGATTCTCCCTGGAGGAAGGTTCTTGGTCCATTCTTTTAAGCTTTTCCTCAAGAAGATATGCCTGAAGTGCCTTCTGACGGCGGATCCTGGTGCAGCTATTAAAACCCTGGCAGAAGGTGCAGGCCTTGGTGTCGTGGTCGGGCCTAGGCAATGCACACAGGCGAATAGGGATCCTTGAAAGGATCTGTTTGCATGAGGTACACTTAAAGGTGACCTCGAGATGGAGTTGGAGAGGACATCAGTTGTGCGGAAAGCGTTATTGAAAGTTCTGTAGTAGGTGATGCGCTAGAAAGGAGACCGAGAGGCCGATGCTGGCGAGTCAGCGGTGGGAAAAGAACTGGGGATTATGGGACCGCTCCTTATGTACTTTCGCCTGACGCCGGAGGCTATATCCGCTGAATACTGCTAGCTAGAAAATTTCGGGGTTCTGGCGCCTGCCGGCTTCAGTCCCAATGGTGTAACCTGCTGCAAGAGCTATTTCAAGCAAGATATATTCGCTCAGTATCCCTGCTTTTTCACTGTCACCCTCTGCCCACATTCCCTTCCCTTTATTAAGTCTCTGTATCCCTCCCTTGGTCTTTCTTCACTCCTAATGTGCCTATAAGCGGTTTATCCCCCTTCTTAACAGAGTTGGCTATCTTTCCTCGGTTTGTGCCTTTGCTACTCTGACTGCCTTCCCTGCCTCCTTCTGCTTTAACTGATAAAGTTCTCTGTCCTGCTCCTTCTGTGTTTCCTTATATTTCCTGAATGATATCCTTTTCCCTTAACCATCCCTGCCTCCTCTTTTGAGAACCATAGTGGTTTTTCCTTCATTTTGTTTTGTTGATTTGCTTCACACAAAGGCTTGTTGCCTCTGCAATGACTGTTCCGATTATTCCCCATTGTTCCTCCACCTCCTTCTTGCCGTTTGCTAGTGCTTTTCTGAGGCACTCTCATTTTCCCAAAGTCAGCCTTCCTAAAGTCCAATACTCTTGTTTTGTATGGCTTGACTCTATGGCTTTGTTTATTGTGAGCCACACTGTTTGGTGGTCACTTGTTCCCAGATGGCTACCCACTTCTAAATTTGGGATCTCTCTCCTTCCCCATTTGAGAGTACCAGATCTATGATTGCTCCCTCCCGAGTGGGTTCCAGCACTAGCTGTCTGAGGCATGCTCCCTGTAGGGCATAAGAATGACCCTGCTCTTGGATGTGCCTGCATCAAAGGTACCCCAAGTTAACATCTGGCATATTCAGGTCCCCCATCAACACTATCTCCCCTTTTCTGCCATTTTAAGGATGCCTTCTATCATTTCCTTGTCCATTTCCTCCCCTGAGATGGGGTCTGTACACAACCCCCATGCGGATTGTGATGCCATTTCCTGTCAGATCCGGGAAAAGACTGCCACGGGCCTGCCTCATCTGCTTAGGCCCGGATCACCAGCCCGACTCTTGCGGCCACTGCCAGAAGTTCAATCAGAAGATGAGAAACTCACCAAATATTCACTACATCTAGACTAATTCTACCGAGAACCAAGGACAGTGCTTCAGAAACAGAAAATAAACAACAGACTTTAGAAAAAAAACAAGAAAATAAATTTCTTCAGTGAAAGTGATGGAGACTCTCTGGAGACTTCTTATGGAGGCAAGCGGAGTAGAGAATCTGATGGTTGCAGGAAGTGCAATCAGGGACAGTGATTTGAAAACCAAGCTCAAGCCTAACATTCCACTATTAGCACAGGTTCTATTAACCATTTCGCTCCTGGGCAGTCCTATGGTGAGCCCATACCGCATTTATCAGAATACAGTAAGATTTCTTGGGGTCTGAATATAGGTTACTCGCCTGTGATTGTGGTTCTGCTAGTAGTACACAGTTCGCATCCACACTCTGGCACCATCTTCTTAGAGACAGCTGAGTCATTGGAAATCTTAAGTTAAGCTCATCCCACCACCCGAGTGGTGCATGCTCAGCTCCACCCCATGATGTTCAGATCTTTGCAGGCAGAAGCAGAGATCAAGATGCCACTTACCAGGGTGGTCGGTGGGCTGTGTGGATGTGAACCTTTACTAGTAGAACTACAGATAACACATACTGTATTTCTAACAAGGTGGACACAGTTCACATCCACACACCGGCAAACTCAAGCAGTCCTTCAGGAGGAGGACAGCGTGCATCCCCATTTGCAAACAGAGTCTGGAGGACCAAGGACCCAAAGCAGCATAAAGATGACTCATGATTACAATACTGTAATGGCAGATGAAGGTATGCTTTACTCCTGGTAGCAGCTCTGCATCCCTCTGCAGTGGGGATATCACCTGGAAGCAACTGGTCTGTCGGACTCTGTTTCAGTGCATCACAAACTAGTTGGCAAGCCTCACATGAACTCAGATGTGTACTTTTGTGAAACGAAAACCCTCTGCAGGTCCAGAGTATGGAGTCTGAGCAGCCTCAGAGGTCAGACTGGTAAAGTATACCGGAAGGTTGATCTGGTTAAGATGAAACTGCAGAGAAGTCAGATCAAAGTTCCAAGACTGGCCTGTGGTCAACTTCCTGACCGATTCCTGGTTGAACATCGTGTTTTGGTCAAGACCAATATCTTATGACTCTCCGTGAGTCGGAGGATTTTGCAACTGCTTGCCACTACAGACGCTGTGGTACCCTCAGTTTGGGTAATTTGCACTGAGAGCCAGTCTGGCAAGCCAGACGAGAGCAAGACTCTTAGACAGGCCCCAAACAGGGCTACAGCACAGGTGGTTCCATTCAAAGGTGGAGAAGCAGCAACAGGGGACTGTTGAGAAGCATAGATTGGCATAGGCCAAGGGACCGAAGGCCCTAGGGGCAAGCTACCCTCAAGGTCAATGTTATCGAGTAACTGTTATAGCCTACCGGTCAAACAGGACAGAAGGCAAGCAGTGCATCGACCTCGATCGACAGATGTCTTCAGGGAGGCTCGGATAAACCTCCTGCCTTGGTAGGTTAAACACTAGAGGCTTCAGAAGGACAACTACGGTGGAGGCCACCAGAGGCAACTCGGCTGGCGCTCAACTGGGCCATGTCCTTCACAGGACCAGGAGAACTAGAGGCTGGAGAGTGACTTCTTGATCTCCCTCTACCAGCTGGTCAACAGGCTTGAAAACAATCTCAACCGCCTGTTCGACTGGAGTTGAGGTTACTATGGGAGCCTCCACTGTAGGGAGCCAGACAAAGGCTGAGCGGTTAGGAGTAGAAGGAGCAGGAATAATGAGATTTCCTAATTCCACGACCGAAGATGGTGTTTGTGTTTTCTGCTGCAGTGAGAAGAGCTCTCCCGAAGGTCTGAAGGGCCAGACACATTTCTCTGAATTTATCAGAAAAGCCTTATGAGAAACTCAATGCAGCTGTCGCTTCTTCCCGACCACAAGCTGAGCAGCTGACCCAGCAGCCACCGAGGCCTTTTTGACGGTCTTTGACCAACCAAGGACCAAATCATGCTTTCCAGTCTTTGATGGACACTGGCTGCATGGCCTGGCACAAACTGCATCCCTCGATGTCATGGCTGACTACCAGACAATACAAGCACATGTCATGTGAGTACATGGCAGTGTATCTGCACCATGTGCAGAACTTAAACCTTGGTTTCCTGCCTCCATCATCATGTGGAGCTGGAAGACATGCAGAGCAACTGTAAAGTCAAAGATTCACCAAAGAAGCACCTGAACAACTCAAAATCCTTCAAAGCTGCAAAGGAGACAGGTCCTTTTCAGTGGAAAGATATATCACAGGGTGGAGCCAGAGGATATACCCCCTCCTCCCCGAGCAGTGGACGCATATAGCTTGAAGACTTCCGAGAAGACTGCCACAGTGTGGATGTGAACTGTATCCAAGTTGTCAGAACTTTTTATTTTACAAGTGGGTTAGGAGACCTTTTCATAAGAAAACCCTGCAAAGCATGCAACTACATTTTCAGAACTAAGCAACGTTAGATTTCATTTCCTCATTTTCTAATACTTAAGGATATATCTGCTTTTCTTCTTCCTGGGCAATTCCACTGATTTCTGCAGTTTCCTATGAATAAGACAAGGAACCAGCTGTGTAACTCTTAAGGTTACAGATGTAACTGACAGAGAATGTCAACCTACAAGATGTACAGCATCAATGCTTCACAAAACAGAAACTTTAGATGGACGTGATGTCACAACAGCAGCTGGCACAGCCATGTAAATCCAGGTTCTACACTAAGTTTACATCTACCCCATGGGCCAGTGGAAGTAGGGTGTGGAGCAAGAGACCCTTGCTAACCAACCTTGGGTACATGCAGATACCAACTGTGAAGGAAATTGTTGCTAGCATCCTCTGGCACTATTTTAAGAGTTACCGCGTGGGGAGATAGACAAGGGAAGAATGGCACTTAGAAAGATGAGGATCCCAAACCTCACCACCAAGGCAGAATACTCAGAGCAACTGCAGGTTTGTGGTCTGCCAACCACACAGTGGCAGAAAGGATAGCTGGACCCAGATGAATGGAGCTTCCAACAGGATAAAAGACAGACAATTTGACTTCCAAAAACAAACAAAACAAAAAAAATTATACGAAATTAAGAGATTAAAATTAAATTGTTTAGGAAGCCTCTCAAACCTAAAACAACCTGAACTAGGTTTTCCTGTTCAAACCTATTGGCATATGTATATCTGAACAGAGTTTTGTTTTGTTGCCTGCACCCCAATGCCTACCCCTGGGCAGGCACTCCCAACGGACAACGGGTAGGCGAACCGGCTTGCCTCTCTGGATCGGGGCCATGGGAGCGGGACTCCCCACCCCACCCCACCCCAGACTACGGGTAGGCAGCTGGGATGGCAGTGAAGCCAGCGACATGTGTGGAGGCTGGTGTTTTTCTTGAGACAAGGATACCTGGGGGCGAGGCGTGCAATGATGACCAGCATCCCCGGTACCCCCAGCCCCTGCCAGAGGTCAGCAATGTGCCACCCTCAATCCCATGAGAAGAGGGTCCCTGGACGCCAACACCTCCTCGACCGGCCCTCAGATTCTGTCCTCAACCCGCTGATGTCGTGGCACTATAAGCATATGCCTTGCCTCCCTGTCGGCAGGCCAGTTCTGAATTGAGTTTCGGTAGATGAACAAAGGACTGAATAGGGCCTTTCACACTTGTGTAACGTGATAAACTGACTGACAAGAAAAATGTCAAACTAGTACCACACTGCCAATCACGGTATAAATTTTACCCCCCATGGCCTCCAACTCCATGCACTGCTGACACGTCAATGAAAGCCCATACAGAAAATTCAAAGTATCAGGTCAGACACAATAAAAGTAGTCTTTCTATTCTCCTGGATAGGGGTTGTTGTGTTTAAGGAAAGCAAATGGTGATATTAAAGACCAACTGTACTTAGCAGAATGATGAAGTCTTCTATCTGCCGTCTTACCTTGCTTTTGCAAGTTCCAAACAGATTCCATTTCTGAAAGGGAAACAAACAGGTCAGCATACAAAAATACTACAGGCAAGAAAAATGCTTCACTGTTACTAGAGGCAAAATCCATCCATACAAGCAACTATGGGTCTGCTGAGACTTTTTGTTTCATCTAATATTGTCAAATATGACAGTACTCAGACATGTGACAAATATCTAGGATCTCTACATTAGGACATATAACTGGGTAGTACTTTCTATTCTGAAAACAGATTCTGTATCCATATGGCAGACTACTCTTAGCATATTTTCTATGTTAGTAACCACTATACCAAGATTGGGCTGGCAGCATAGCCTAGAGGAATGAGGTGTGAGCGAGCTTGATACATCCAGCAGACCAGAGTTTGATTCTCACAACCTCCACTTGCATACTGTGCGACTCTCAGCAGTCATTTAACCGCCAGTGCTCCCACATCACCCCTGAAAACAGGAAGTTGTGCCTAGTGGGCCTTACCCGTTACCAAAGACTAAAAATAAATAAATATGTAGCAACTTAAAACAAATTCTGGCCAGAGCCAATAGGGCTACAGGAGAGGAATCATGGTTTAAAATATTGAAAATAATATTTTTTTAAATATTTTTACACCAAATTTTCAATAGAGCCTTTGATGAACCTGCCTCATAAAGAAGGGCAGAGAAAATGTTTAACTCCTGGTGTAAGGGTGATGTTGTGCAGGGACTGCAAGACAAAATTACTCACCTTAGTAATTGTGTTTCTTCTAATGGAGTCTTGCTGTATTCTGACAATCTGCAGTTAGTTCCAGCCTTTAAACTGCTCCAGAGAGTATAGGGTTAATTTTCTATGCAGTGCATAGAACGTTGAGCTCGAGTCGGATGAGGTCTCTGTCGCAGCATTTTGAAACCCAACCGTCAGACTCTTATGAGCAAACACTCACTAACTATACTATGTGGAAATTGTAAAATTGTTAACTAGCCAACTGGCAGCAGAAGTTTTGGATTCCCAAAGGAAGACTCAAGTCAGGAAACCCAAAACCTATCTAAAAAGGATAACAGAAAACCACCCAAATAAAAAGGAGGGTGTGCAAGAAGCACCCTGTGGTGCAACACTGCGCCTGCCCACCCACTTCCCAAAAACAGGTTCTGAGAGGGAGGCAGGGAGGAGGTCAGAATACAGCAAGACTCCATTAGAAGAAACACAATTACTAAGGTGAGTAATTTTTCCATCAACAACGTGAAGTCTTGCTGCATTCTGACAATCTGCAGACTACTAAGCAGTACCTCCATGGAGGAGGGAGAGAACCTACCTTGGGAATAGGCTCTGAAGTACTGCTGTGCCAAACCGAGCATTACTTCTAGCCTGAAATCCAGAGAATAACACTTGGTAAAGGTATGGACTGTTTTCCAGGTAGCTGCTGACAAATTTCTAACAGAGGATATCCCTGGCAGCAGCCAGGAAGCAGCTGTACCTCTTGTATAGTGAGCCCTCAGGCCTGAGGGTGGAATTTTCCCAGTTTGTCATAGCGAATTGTATACAAGACACAATCCACCTGGCAGCAGTTCTCTTGGTGGCAGGTTTGCCCTTTCCACTTCCCCATAAGTGAGAACAACTGGAGGGATCAAACCTGTGACCCTCGCACGCACTACGTAGTAGCTAAGAAAAAATTAATCACCTTAGTAATTATGTTTCTTCTACTGGAGTCTGGCTGTATTCTGACAATTGCAGTTAGCCCCAGCCTTTAAACTGCCCCGAGAACAAAGGATTAACTTTTCTGTGCATGGCATAGAATGTTCATTCTCGAGCTCGGTTGAAGCCTCTGCCTGTTATTCAAACTGCAACCGCCAGATCTTTACGAGCAAAACTCACTAGGTGTTCTGTGTGGAAACTGTAAAATTTTTAACTAGCCAACTGGCAGAAAATAATGTTTTGGGTCCTCAAAGGAAGACTCAAGTCAGAAACCCCAAAACAAAACCAATCAAATGAAATAACATTCCACCCAAAGAGAACAGAGGGTGCAAAAGGGGCACCTCTGGGGTGCCAACACTGCGCCTGCCCACCCACAACCCAAACATCTAGGTTCTGAGAGGGAGGCGGGGAGGGGGTCAGAATACAACAAGACTCCACTAGAAGAAACATAATTACTAAGGCGAGTAATTTTTCTTCAAACAACATGAAGTCTTACTGTATTCTAACAATTGCGAGACTACTCAAGCAGTACCTCCATGGAGGAGGGACAGAACCTACTTTGGGAATAGGCTCTGAAGTACTGTTGTGCTAAACCGAGCATCACTCCTAGCCTGGATATCCAGAGTAATGCTTGGTAAAGGTATGGATTGTTTTCAGGTGGCTGTGACAAATTTCTAAGAGGATATCCTGGCAGCAGCCAGGGAAGCAGCTGTACCTCTTGTTGAATGAGCCCTCAGGCCAGAGGGTGGAGTTTTACCCAGTTTTCATAGCAGAATTGTATACAGAAACAATCCACCTGGCAACAGATTTGCCCTTCCCAACTTCTCCATAAGTGAGGAACAACTTGAGGGGTCAACCCTGTGACCCATGGTGACGCCTATGTAGTAGCTAAGGGCTCTTTTAACATCCAAACTGTGTAGCCTCCTCTCTCCCAGGAAGAATGATCAGTGAAGAAAACAGGCAGAGATACAGACTGATTCAGGTGGAAATCTGAAACCACTTTAGGCAAGAACTTTCTGTTAGTTCTAAGGACCACTTTATCTCTGTGAAAAGAAATGAAATCAGATTCCACTGACAGGGCTTGCAATTCACTGATACGCTCAGCAGAAGTAATGCTACCAAAAACACAGTTTTCTAAATCAAGTACTTAAGCTCTGCTGAGGACAAAGGCTCAAAAGGGGTTGCATAAACTGAGCAATGCAAACATTAAGATCCCAAGCAGGAGCAGGATCCCTAAAGGGGATTGGTGTGAAGCAATCCCTTGAAAAACTTACAGAATACAGGATGGGATGACAGTGAGGAAGGCTTCCCACAGACAAGAATGCAGAAACAGGTGACAAACGTACCTTGAGAGTAGCTGGTCTGAGGCCTGGCCATTAAGATGGACCATATAATCCAGAACCGTAGGCAATTCAGCAGTGTCTGGAGAAGTATTCTTCTTAGAACACCAAATGCTGAATCTTTTCCATTGAAGTTGTAAGTCTTTCTGGTGGAGGGCTTTCGAGAAGCCTTGAGGATGTCCAGAACCCCTTGGGAAAGATGCAGATCTGCAAACTCTAACTCTTCAAGAGCCATGTCTTGAGATTGAGAGACTAAAGATTGGGGTACCAAATCCTTCCCGAGAGGATGTTAACAGGTTGTAATTCCTGGGAAGAGACAGAGGAAGATGGACTGCTAGGGACAGCACGGGGTACCAGGGCTGTCTGGCCCAATCTGGAGCAACCAGAATCATCTTGCAAGGTTGAGACCTTATTTTGAATAAAACTTTGAACAGGAGTGGGAAGGGGGAAAGCATACAAAACTTCCTTCCAATTCAGAATCAGGCCGTCCAGAGGATTGAGCCCAAGACTGGAGGTCTGCACAAGAGAGAGGGAGTTGGTGATTGTCTGGGGCTGCAAAGAGAACTATCTCTGGAGTGCCCCACCTGAAAAAATCACTTTCAAAACCTGAGGGTCCAGGGACCATTCGTGATGGCCCTGAGAAATCCTGCTCAGTGCATCTGCTAGCACATTGTCCTTGCCTGAAAGGTGATCTGCTACAAGAGAGGCTTGCAGGAATAAGCCAGGGACAACTTCATGGCTTCTGTGCACAAGGCTGTGGACAGAGTGCCTCCCTGCTTGTTGATGTACCACATGGTGGTAGTGTTGTCTGTTCTGTCTTGAACCACCTTGTTTTGAACAGACTGTGAGACGCTTTCAGAGCTAGAAAACTGCCTGAGCTCTAGAAGACTGCTGTGGAGAAGGGATTCTTGGGGGACCACAGGCCCTGGGCAGTAGGGACCCCAGGTGGGCTCCCAGCCCAGAAGAGAAGCATCCGTGGTAAGGACCACTGAACAAGGCTGAGCAACAAAATGAACACCTTGCCTTAAATTGTCTTGATCCTGCTACCACTGGAGGGCCTGGATCAAGGTCAGAGTCACTGGAATCAGTTTGGAAAGGAGTCCTTTCTCTGAGACCAGTAAGCTCTCAGGTGGAACTGAATATCCTTCATCTGGAATCTTTCCCTGGACCACTGCTGTTGAAGCTGCCATGTGGCGCAAGAGCTGGAGGAAATGCCTTGCTGGTTGAGATACCTGAAGGCTGAAGGAAGAAGCTAGTTCCATAGAAGCCCTTGCCCTTTCTAGTGGAAGAAAGGCTCTTGCTCTGAGTGTGTCCAGTTCTGCCCCTATAAAGGTAAGGAGCTGGACTGGTTCGAGAACCGACTTGGGAAGGTTGAGAAAATATCCTAGGAAGTGAGCACTTGCTGGGTCACTTACAGGCGAGACTTGACTTGGTCTGGAGACTGACCCACTAATAGCCAATCGTCCAGATAAGGAAATATGAAATCTTCTGCCTTCTAGAAAGGCAACTACTACTGCCAAGCACTTTGTGAAAACCCTTGGGGCTGAGGTTAGCCAGAGGGCATTGCTCTGAACTGATAGTGGCCTGAGGGCACCTCAACCTGAGGTACTTTCTGTGGAAGCACCTGAAGGGAATGTGAAAGTAGGCATCTTAGAGGTCCAGGGAGGCTAGCTACAGTCCTCTGGCCTTAGAGAGGGAAGGATTATTCCAGAGTTATCATCTTGAACTTTGGTTTTAAAAGCTGTTTGTTCAAATATCTTAGGTCCAGGATGGGTCGCCACTCCCTGTCTTTTTGGGGTCAGAAGTACCTGGGTACATTCATTTGCCCCAGTGTAGGGTAGGTACTCTCTCTCTATAGCTCTTAAAGCTAAGAGAGAAGAAACCTCTGCTTCTAGGGCAAGGGTTTCGAAAGTTTTGCAGGTGGAAAAGATCTGGCTCTCATCTTTGGAAATTTGAGGTGCTGCCTATCTGCATGCATCTCTCTGGACTGCGGATGGTAGCCAGACTCAGGCGGAAGTAAACTGGGTCAGGAGTACCATCACCCCTATCCAGGGACCACCCAGTCCAATGCAGCTGCCTCCAAGGATGCTGAGACGAGGAGCACTTGGATGACAGTGGGCTCAGGGAGGGTTAGAGCAGTCAGGCAGAGGCACATCCCAGATCCTATTCCACTCAAGAACTCATATGCCACACTGGCAAATGAGGACAACCAAATAGAGGTACCCAGAGAAGTGGAAGGAAAGGATGTGGAGGTTAGCCAGGAGGTGACCTCAGTGGGGAAAGCAGTGGACCCCAGAGGAGGAGGAAGCGAATCCTGGTGGGGACTCCATCGTAAGAGGGATCCAGCTAGGAACACAGGACGGGGACGACAGAGAGGTGAGGTGCCTACCAGGTGCCACGGCATGGAGGGATGGAAGGAAGATCCTGGGGATCACTGGGAAGGCAAGACAGGAGGGTGAGCTGGATGTCATTATCCACCTAGGTACTAATGACTTGGCAAATGGGGAGCCAAAGGAAGTTCAGGAAGAGTTTAGGAAACTGGGAGGGTCTCAAGCAAGTAGCTACTTCTTCACTTTCTCAGAAGTACTACCTGTGAGAGGCAAGGGAGAGCATGGAGTGCATGCACCAGGAACTTTAACTCATGGTTGAAGAACTGGTGCTGTGAGGAAGGGTTTGGATTCATTGGTGACTGGGGACCCACCTGGAGGGATGGAGGTTTGTTCAAGCCTGACAGCCTGCATCCATCCTGGAGGGAATCCAAGCACTCAATGATAAGTTTAAATGCTACATTGACAAGCATTTAAACTAGCAAAGGGGTTAGCAGGCCAGCAAGGAGGGTACCTACTTGCTCACCCCCCACAGCTAGCAGTGGAACCAGTGAACCAGAGGAGTGGCTATCTCTGCAAGGCAGTGTGCAAAAGATGGAGATTAGTGCCCCAGAGGTGGATAAGCAGAAAAGGGCAAATTCAGCAGAAGGGCAGACAGCAAGGAGAACCAGGGATAAATGACAACCAAGGAAGGGGCTGGAGTAGAACAGTGAAGCAGTCTAGGAGGTCAAATCATGGAAAGCCATGTGTGCAAATGCCAGGAGTCTTAGCAACAAGATGGAAGATCTGGAGGCTGTCATGGTACAGTCAGACCTGGACATTGTGGCCATCACTGAAACCTGGTGTAATGATAACCATGACTGGGAGATGGCCATACCTGGCTACAACATATTCGAGAGAGAGAGCAGGCAGGAAGGGAGGCAGAGTGGCACTGTATGTGAAAAATGACATAAGGGCCACAGAGATCCAGAAGGAACAAAATGGGGAGAGATACTGTGGGTTAAACTGGAAAGGAAAATGGGACAGCCATCCGCACAGGTGTGGTCTATAGACCACCAGCCCAGGAGGAAGAAACAGATAGGAAGCTGATGCTAGCCACCCAAAGGATGGCAGACAAGGGAGAGTAGTACTGGTTGGAGACTTCAATATTCCAGGCGTGGACTGGAGCATCCCAGCAGCAGCATCAACTAGGAGCAGATTTATCCTGGACTCCTTCAGGGTGCCTTCCTCAAGCAACTGGTCATGGAACCAACTCGGCAGAAGGCAATACTGGACCTTGTGCTCACAAACAGGGACAGTGTGATGGGGGGTAACAGTGGGGAGCACCTGGGTAACAGTGACCACCAGTCATTGTGGTTTGAAATCACAGAAAGAGCAGAACCAAACCACATAAAACACGTATCCTGGATTTTAGGGGGCAGACTTTGGGAAAATGGGGAGATACCTGAAAGAGGCATTAAGGGAATGGGACAGGAATCAGGTGTTGAGGAACAGTGGGCAGTATTTAAAATGGGATTCTAAGAACAACAGAATTATGCAACAAGCAGGTTAGCAAGAGGAAAAGGAAGAGGAGACCATTATGGTTTTCCAAAGAGGTACCAAAGAAAGTGAAAGCCAAAAGATTGCATTCAGGCAATACAAAAAGACACAGGCAGAAGGGGATAGGGAGAATTACCAGGAGAAGCAAAGGAGGCAGGGAAGTCAGTAAGGGAAGCCAAAGCTCAGACAGAAGAACACATTGCAAAATCAGTGGGTAAAGGACAAACCTTTACAGGTACATAAGTGAAAAGAAAAAGGAGGGATAGTGAGACTGAAGGGGAGGATGGGGTCCGCGTGGAGGATGACAACAGTAAAGCTGGCATATTGAACAGGTATTTCTGCTCAGTCTTTACTGAGGAAGAGGGGGTAATGGGTCTGAAGGAGTACAAGGGTGAGAATGGTGCAGAAATGGACACAAGTCCCTTTACACGAGAAAGGGTCCTGAAGGAACTGGAAGTAATAAGAGTTGATAAAGCAATGGGGCCAGACGGGTGCACCCCAGGGTCCTTAAAGAACTAAGAGAGGTGGTGGCTGAACCTCTGGCTATCCTGTTTAGCCGATCACTGGAAACAGAGGAGGTACCCAAAGACTGGAGGACAGCAGATGTAGTCCCCTTATACAAAAGTGGGAACAAAGAGAAAGCAGGGAACTACAGACCAGTCAGCCTCACCTCGGTAGTGGGGAAGATCATGGAAGCACTACTGAAGGAAAGATTGGTGGAACATCTGGTTGTCAATGGACTACAGGACCCAAGGCAGCATGGTTTCACAAGGGGGGTCATGTCAGACCAACCTCGTTGAATTTTTTGACTGGGTGACTAGGGAGGTGGATCAGGGGAAGGCAGTGGACATGGCCTATCTGGACTTCAGCAAGGCCTCTGACACTGTGCCACATAGAAGACTATTACACAAACTGGGGAATATGGGTGTGGGCAGGACAGTAGTGTGGTGGGTAGGTAACTGGCTGGGTGGCAGGACACAGAGGGTGGTGGTAAATGGCTGTCACTCCACAGAGGAAGAGTGACCAGTGGGGTACCACAGGGATCAGTGCTGGGACCGGTCCTATTCAACATCTTCTATCAGTGACATTGCGCAGGATCTAGAAGGCAGAATTTCACTGTTCGCTGATGACACAAAGCTCTGTAACAGAGTAGACACACCAGAGGGTGTAGACAGAATGAGAAGCGACCTGCAGAAACTTGAAGAACGGTCAGGGGTTTGGCAGTTGAAATTCAATGCAAAGAAGTGCAAGATAATGCATATGGGGCACAAAACCCTGGCACAATATATCAGTTGGGGAATGAGGATATAGCATGCACCAAGCAGGAAAGGGATCTTGGGGTTATCATCTCTGATGACCTCAAGGTAGGGAAACAGTGTGACAAGGCAGCAGGTAAAGCAAATAGGATGCTGGGATGTATAGGCAGGGGCATCACCAGCAGGAAAAGGGAGGTCATAATTCCGCTATACAAGACACTAGTGAGGCCCCACCTGGAGTACAGTGTACAGTTCTGGAGACCATACCTACGTAGGACATAGACAGGGTAGAGAAGGTTCAGAGGAGGGCAACAAAGATGGTGCATGGATTGCATCACAAGTCCTATGAAGACAGGTTGAAGGAACTGAACATGTACTCCCTGGAGGAGAGGAGGGAGAGAGAGGATATGATAGAGACATACAAGTATCTTACAGGGAGGAACAGGGTGCAGGAAAACACTATTTTTAGCGAAAAGATGTTACAGGACTAGAGGGCATGGGATGAAGTTGGAGAGAGGACGATTCAGAGGAAACATGAGAAAGAATTTCTTCACAGAGCGGGTGGTGGACAAGTGGAACACCCTGCCAGAGGAAGTGGTGGGGCTGAAACAATCACGGATTTAAGAATGCATGGGATAGACATAAAGGAATTCTAAAGGTCAGGGTAAGGGGAACAGACTTCTAGGAAAACAAACTGAACTTACAAGCTCAAATGGGCAGACTGGGTGGGCCATGGCCCATCATCTGCCGACACTGTCTATGTATCTATGTAATTTTTGAAGCTGACAACCAGTCCTTGGCTTACTACTTCCAGGACCCACTTGTCTGATGTAACAGACATCCAGTCCTGAGAAAGTAAGCCAGCCTGCCCCTACTGAATAGGAGAGCTCGACCCGGACAGACCGATCAGGGTGTCTGCTTGGCAGGGGCTTTAGGCTGAGGGGTGGATGCAGGCCTGCTCGTCCCTCTCTGCCTCTCCCTCTGAAGAACCCCCTCATGGAAAAGGAAGAAGGGGTCTGCTTGGTAAAAGGCCTCTGAAAAGTCCTGCTCCTGCCCCTAGACTGCTACCTTTGAGGAGTTGCCTACCTTTCCTTGGCCTGAGCACTCCTGTAAGTTGTCCTGTACTACGTCCATTTCTTCAGCAATTCTCTGTCTGCTCCCCAAACAGAGAATTACCCACTACAGGAAAATCCATAGCCTTAGCCTGGGTGTCCTGTGAGAGGCTAGTACATCTGAGGCAAGCCATCCTCAAGAGCCACAGATGTAGCCATGACTCTGATGAAACATCATTAGAGTCCACTGCAGCAAGAAACTGAACCTTAGATGCCTCAATCCCATCTGCAGCCACCGCCTCCAGCTCCTTGGCTAGCTGGGGAGGCCTGTTCAGCCAGTGCCAGTACAGTGTCCCACCTGGACTTCTGGTACCTGGCTGTATGAGCCATATAATTCGCCTGCCTGAGTCCCAAAGATGATGCCATGTACTGCTTCTTTGCCATGACATCAATCTTCCTGAGTCCTTGTCTCGGGGTGTGAAGCCAAGGGAATATTTGCCTTGTCACAGGCAGCAGCCTGCACTACCCCAACATGGCTGCATTGCTGATATAAGAACTCAGTGTCTAAGCCTCTTGTCCATTCTTCTATCCACAGGATGTATAGTGTTAGGAGACTTAAGATTTTTGTGTCCGTTTCCAAAGATTTATGGAGGAATAGTCTCCTGGACTCTGGCTTATCCATCATCTCTACATAATCAGGCTCTTCTTGATCTTCCACAGCCTCCTCCATGAGAAGCTGGAGGGTTTCAGCCACTTTTCTATAAAACATAAAATGGGAAGGGGACTCAGAAAGCCTAGGAGGAACACCTGATGGTCTGTCTGGGAGATGTCCAGTTCCATAGGCACATCCAGACCTTCACTTACATCATAATCCTCAAATTCCTTCCTCTTCAAACTTAGGTTCATAAAAATCTTCAAGGTATACTCCTGAACTGGGAACCAACCGAACAAACCCCTGCCAGAAGAGGCGGATCGGGCGGAGTGATTCCACAATCTGAATACGCTCTGGCAATGTCTTGACGGTCTGAACATGAACCTCACAGGTACTGGAAAACGGTTAAAACACGTTTTTTAGAACTGATATGAACCAGTAACACACACTAAATACAGCAAAATTATTGATCAAATGGTCGGTTCAACTGAATCGACCGCACTTTTACAAGTTCCACACAGAAAAGTAGAACAATTACTATCTAGTACTCACGGCACCACAGACAGAGACTGAACCGACTATGCAGATACTTTTTGGTTTAAACCGACGAAAAACTGAAAACTTTAACCGACTTCAAACCAAGCTGAAGGAGAAATCTCGGGCAACCGTTCCATTGAGGCGGAGTAAAGAATCTGGCGGTTTGAGTTCAAAACACTCAAACAGAGACTTCAACCGAGCTCAAGTTCAGTGTTCTATGCCCTGCATGGAAAGATTAACCATAGTTCTCTGGGGCAGTTCAAAGGTTGGGAATCACTGCAATTGTCAGAATACAGCAAGACTTCATGTTGTTTGAAGCACTTATGTGGTATGCTTTGTTATCTGTGAAACTGCTCTCAATCCAGTGCTTTGGTAAAAGGAATAAGTTTAGTCACTAGGACATACAGTATTACTGTTATTCCTTTTGATCGCATATCCAGCCACTTGTGAAATCTCCGTCTTAGAAGAACCGCTAAAATCAAAATGCATGTATTGTTCCTGCTTATATTTTGCAATTTTGTTTCTTGTGCTGTACTTAATATAGTTATTTCCTGTTTTGGCAGAATGTATGTATGGCAAAGGATGCTTCAAATGTATGTTTCTCAAAGTTTTCCTACCCACTGTAACCTCCTGGGAGCGTGCCTGAAAATAGTCATGTCTTGGCTATGGTGCTTACCTGGTTAACAAAAACTAAATAAATAAAAAAGAGGAAAGACTCCTCCCTACGAGGGGACGGTCCCTTTGGGGAGTTCCTGGGCGTGTATCCTCCCCTCCTCAGGTGCCAGAGGGCTCTCCTCTGGTGTCGGGAAGAGTCTCCGTCACCGGCGTAGGAGATCCTGTATAGGGTCAGGCGTCGGCAGATGACTCTCGACCTCACAGAATGAGCTGAGCACTGGCCTCAGTCCACCAGGAGGCCACGGTCTCTTTCAGATCTGCCGGCGGCTGGAGTGGGCAGCAGAGGAGGAGGAGGAGGATCGGATATTAAGGATTTCCATAGAAGAAGTAGCCATAACCAGACAGCAGGTAGCGGTGTCTGGTACAAGCGCCGGATATTGAGGCATCAGGTACTGAGCGCGGATACTGCAGAGTCGGGTATTGCAACACGGATGCACTGCGGTGTCGGTGCCAGTGCCAGGGGCTCTGGCAGACCAGAGGAACCTGGCAGAGGCCCTGCTGGTGGGCCAGGCGGTGGTAGCGCTGGCCCCACAGGCCTCGGACCCGCGTGGAGTATCCGATGGGGTCCGAAAGACCTGGCGGAAGGATAGGCCTATCACCAGGTAAGGGGCGCCAGATGGCGTCTGAGGTCAGGCGTCAGGGATCAGGTCCAGAAGGAGGGTTCCCAGGCGGTAGCATCTCAGTTTCCTCCTTGACAACCAGGGAAGGAGGATTAAAATCCAGGGTCAGCTGAGGAGACAGGAACCCCAGAAGACAACTTGGAATGTTGCAGAGAGCCTGGGGCACTGGACTGTTCCATAGGGTCTGGTGCAGGCGTCTTGGTTGGGCGGGCGTCGCTGGAACCGGCATCCTATTTATCAGCTGAATCCGGGCAGGCGTTGGAGGAGCCTATGTCCGACTTATCAGACTCCTGCTGGAGAAGGCCGCGCGGGAGATGCGGCCTTGTTGGGAGAGTTTGGGCTGGGCGTTCCCTGAAGAGCTTGCGGCTAAGCAGCCTTGTCTGGGTCAGCGTCGGGTGGGGCCAGCGTGTGACTTACGGACCTCTGACCCGAGCCGCATGGAAGGCGGCCTTCGTGAGACGAAAGCCTCCTCTACCCTGGAAGCTCCTGAAGGGCCTGCCCAGCGAGGCGAGAGGGGCGGCGCCTTCTTGGTAACCACCAACACGGCCTTGGTGACAACCCCGTGAGAAACGTTACCTTTAGTGCAGCGACTCCGGCTGGGTCGCGACCGCTAATAACCGGTTCCTGCTCCCAGTGCTTCTCCTTGTTGCATTTTTCTTGTGACCTTCAGGAAGTGGGCCCTGGCTGAGCTTCTTTAGCTCTTTTTCCATGGAGCCATTTTCTTCTTCAAGGTCTGGGCTTCCAGGGACTGCTGCCCTCTTTTGCAGGTAGCACAGTTAAACTTCAGGCAATGCTGGCACTTCTCCACGGGGTGGTCTGGGCCCAGACAATAAGAGGCACAAGGAGTGGCCGTCCTTGTGTGGAAGCTGGAACCACCACAGTCGCACTTATTCTTATGCGATTCGGAGGGCATTGGGACGACATGAAAGCAGAATCAAAATAAAATCTAAAGACAGAGAAAATTCGAAAAGTTCAAAGACTTAAGGACACAATGACGTTATTCTACTGCTGATAACTTTCACAAGCTTGACAGAAGAACTGGAAAGCCCGAGCGTCGTACGCCAGTCACCTGACATGGGGACGGTCCCCGTCAGAGACTACTAACTAGAAATTTTCCGTAGGGTCCTGACACCTGGCGGGTCAGTCTTATATATCAATACCTATTGCAAGAGCCCTCTCGAGTAAGATCTGATCTTCCATCACAAACATGGCTGCTACCTTTACACTGTTAAGCCCTTCAACTGGGCCCCAAAAATAAAACTAACTTAAATAAAAATAAAACAAATGAAATGTTATTTACCTGATCATCACACTCTCCTTACACACAAACAAATTAGAAACATTAGTTATTGTTTATAGTTTTTATTATAAGCGGTTTCTTTATGGACAGCGAAAATCCCTTTCTATCTTTACCTGCTCATCAGGAAATCTCTTCCACTTGCCCTGACAGTGAGATAATGGTCTCTGGCTCTGAAACAGGCTTTGCTGTCTGTGTGTACAGTATGTTAGGAGAGTAACATTCTACCAGTGGAACTGAGCAAATTTTGAATCCCAGTATTCCATAGTATTCTGTCTTGAATGTGTGTGTGTGTGGGGGGGACAGGATGAAGAAAGTAGGCAATATAGTAATACTTTATAACCAAAGAGAAAAGGTGGGAAAACACAGTTACATAGGCAGATCCAAACTGCTCAACTACACTGCTGATGTTTATAAAGCATGCACATTTTAATCATGTATAGGTGTTTTCAGGTGAAATCTACCCCCACCCCCAAAAAAAAAAAGCAACTTGGCAGTTGAGTTCTTCTTATTAACCTTTCATCAATCCTATATAGGTAAAAAAACAAAATAAAGAAGGTTGCCTTCAATGAAAGTATATAACTAGTGTAATGAAAATTAAGTTTTAAACACTACTTATGTTTTACAAATTTAAAGATATTAAAGTGCATTTATATGATAATTTACAAGTTAGAAATTATTTTTAACCAACTCTACTAATAAATACTTTTACTGCAAAGTACTGTATTAGTTAACCTATTACTGAGATATGCTATTTTATTCATTGATAGGGCCTACTTTTTCAGATTTTAGATGTTGTAGAGATAATGAATTGTATACTCTTGAAAATAGTAATTAAGTTTTAATCCCTAGCAAAGTAAATCAAACTAATTCTTTTATGATAGTGGCCCATTTTATAAGTGTGATAAGCCACTACAGGGTGTGCATTAAAGTTTTAATACACATCCCAGGGGTGCAAGGACACTTGGCCTTGTCTTATAGCAACTCCTGTGTGTATGTATTTGTATGTATGTATATACATATGTGTGTGTTGTAGGCATATGTATGCATGTTTATATATGTATGTGTGTGGTATGTATATGTATACAGAGAATAATGTGGGAACCATACACAACAAGGCTACTTCCATTGATGGGTTGAGATGACAGCATATATGAACCTCGAGGCGAAGCTCGAGAGGTCCGATATGTCATCTCAACAAGATAAATGCATGCAGAGTTGTGTGTGGTTCACCATATTTTATTTTTATAGTATATGTTTTGGTTTTTTACACTAGAGTGAGACCGTCACTGAAGTGAAAACAAAAATCTTGCCATTTCATTGTTCTACTCACATATCAAAATCAAATTTCAGACTTTTGAAAGGTAAAAGATATGACTTTGGGCACTGGGTGGTTAGTAAGTAGCTAGGTGTAAAATAAATGAAATTTAAAATTGTATGATCTTTGAACTGTGCATAACAACTGTTCGAAGGCACATAACACTTTAGAATGCGCATAAGTTTAGAATGTGCTTAACAAGGATTTTGAGCAGGCTGATTTTTATACATAAAGAGTAACCATATACTATATAGATATATATTAGAAATAAGATGTACGTGTATACTGTAAATACAGCTACTCACCTGTAACAGGAGTTCTAGGAATGGTATATATATGTTGTTCATCCACACTGTGTCAGGTTCCTTGCGCTTTAAATCTTGCGGAAGGTCTTCAAGCTGCTCCTCCCACCCACCCAGGTGGTAAAACTCTCGGCTCCACCCATGGCGCAGATCTAGCCCGCTGGAAGCCAGGTTGTGCGTCGAGCCGGGAGGCCAGGTGGGTCATGTGGATGAACAACATAACATTCCTAGAACTCCTGTTACAGGTGAGTAACTGTATTTCTAGTGACACAGATATGTTGTTCATCCACACTGTCTGGCAGACTCCTAGCACTTCTCTGGGAGGAGGGAGGCAAGGTACACACCCTTACTTAGGGAATAAGGACTGGAGAACCCGAGGTCCCAAAACCAGCATCCGGTGTGACTCAAGGTCGATGTGGTAGTGGGTAATAAAGGTGTGTGCTGACTTCAGGTAGCAGCCCTGCAGATTTCCTGGATAGGGGCGTCCCTGGAAGCAGCCACTGAAGCAGCAGTATGGCGGGTGAGAATGAGCTCTTATCCTTTGGGAGCTCCATGCCCATCAACCTGTAGAAGAGATCTATGCAGGAGGTGACCCACTTGCCTATAGTCCACTTCCGCTGCGGGTCTACCAGGTCGCGCTAGCGCAGGTGACAAAACAGCTGGCAACCTCTCCGCGACTGCCGTTCGCTCTTTATAATAAGAGAGCTCTTCTAGGGTCCAAAGTATAGAGCCTATATTCGGCCTCCGAGGTGTGATTGGGGTAGAACACCAGCAGAGTCAACACCTGGTTAAGGTGAAACTCCGACACCACCTTGGAAGGAATTTGGTGAGGCGCAGGACAACCTTGTCCCTGTGGAAGACCAGATAAAGAGACTCGGAAGCGCCTGGAGCTCTCCCATCCTTCTGGCTGACATGATAGTCACCAAGAAGGTGGTCTTCCACAACAGGTGAGAGATGTCACACCTGTGCATCGTGTTCGAATGGCTTGCCCATGAGCTTAGCCAAGTACCAGTAGTAGATTCCACGGAGGTGGAGGTTCTCACACCGGAGGATATGTGATGAAGGCCTTTGAAAAGCCCTGACCACCTTCTCCTGCGCCACCGACTGCTTCCAGCCCGCTGCCGTAAGCAGAGATAGCTGCCAGGTGCACCTTAAGGGTCACGACCAAAGCCCTAGCTGAGAAAGGGACCACAGGTAGTCCAGAATGCTTGCCAAGGAACAGGAGGAAGGGTCAACCCTTGCCCTGACACCAAATGGAGAATCTCTTCCATTTAAAGGCGTAGCATTTTCTGGTCGACTACTGACAGGATGCCTCAACAACGTTGAGGACCTCGTCGGAAAGACCCAAGGCCCAGAACTCTAGCCGCTCAGGAACCAGGCCGTCAGGTGCAGGGATTGAAGGTCCGGATGGAATACCTTCCCTGGTTGACTTGAGATCAGGTCCAGGCGGGCTGGAAGCCGCCTCGGGAGCCTGAAGCTGAGGCTGAGGAGATCTGGATACCAAAACTGTCGGGGCCAGTCTGGGGTTACCAGAATCACCTCGCCTTGTCCCTCCTCGCCTTGGGAAGCACCTTGTGGATCAAGGGAAATGGGGAAAGGCGTAGAAGAGGCCGGGGTCCACGGCCTCGAGAAGGCATCCCCCTGCAGCGAGCCCGCTGAGGCGGGCATGAAACAGCCTCAGCTTCGCATTCTCCCTGAGGCAAACAGGTCCACCAGGCGTGCCCAGCCGGAGAACAGATCTTGTACTACCTCTGGCAGGAGAGACCACTCGTGGGGCGCAGCTCCCTCACAGCGACTTAGGGCATCGACCCAGAATGTTGGAGGCTCCTGCCACATGGATGGCAAGGAGATCCACCTCCAGGCTACGCACAAGGGACCAAGTGCGGAGAACTTCCCTGCACAGAGGCATGGGCGCGTCCTGCCCTGGCGGTTTAGGCAGTACATGGTCGTGGTATTGCACGTCTGGACCTGGACCACTTGACCCCATACAAGCGGAGGCGAGGCGGTGAGGGCTGAGCGAACCGCTCGAAGCTCAGCAGGTTGATATGGCATCGGGACTCCTGGGGGACCAGGCGCCGTGCTCCCCAGATGGGCAACCCAACCCATCAGAGGCGTCAGTCAATAGAGACCGTCAGCTCGGGGGACAAATGGGATGCCCTCCTGCAGATGAGCCGAGCGATCCACCACTGGAAGCGTTCCACATCTCCTGGGTCACTGCCACTTGCTGGTCAAGGGACGGGCCTGTGACCATTGGCTGGCCAATCCCCATTGTAGGGGCGCATGTAGCAGGCCACACTGGTGCAGGCCGCCATGAGGCCCAGGAAGTCCAGGCAGGCGCAGTGCCCAACCTGAAATGACTGGGCAAAGGAGGAAAGAATCTCGGCCCTGTCCGCGGGAGCCGTGCTCTGGCTCGCAGAGAGTCGAGCTCTGCCCGATGAACTGGATCACCTGCTTTGCCACGAGTTCCGACTTCGCCCGTTGATGAGGAGGCCAACCTGAGAGCAAACCTGGAGGGCCAGATCCTGGACGCTCCACCTCTGGTCTGGAGGAGGCCGCAATCAGCCAGTCGTCCAGGTAAGGGTACCAGCGGATCCTTTGGCGCGCAGAATGCTGTCACCACTGCCATGCATTTGGTGAAGACACTGGAAAGAGAGAAAGACCGAAGGGCATGGCCCAGAACTCGTAAAGGGACCCCTCTGCTCTGAAGCGGAGGAATCGCTGGTGGGACGGACAGATTGGGACGTGAAAGACGCATCCTGGAGGTCAGAGAACAGAACCACCGCCTCGTTCCAGGATGGAATGATCTGAGCCAGAGTGACCATCCTGAAGGTTGAGACCTTAGGAACCTGTTCAGGTCGTGCAGGTCTAGAATGGGGCACCAGCCCTCCATCCGTTTCGGGACCAAGAAATACCTGGACCACGAACCCTGGGTCTGGTGGAGGATCTGCCACCTTCCTGATCACCTCCTTCTGGAGGAGCAGGGCTATGTCGGCTCAGCGGGCCGACAGAGAGACTCTGGACCCGTAGCCCCAGACCCCAGAGGCAGACCCTTTCTTACCACTTCCAACACCAGCGGTCCCGTGGTGATAGCGGACCAGGTGGAAGAAAGTGGCGAGCCGTCCCCAGGGAGGAACCCAGAGGCGACACGGCTGGGGGCGACACCCCTCAACCCGTCACTGCGCGGGCTTGGAGGAAGGACGGCCGAGGGACCTCCTGGGCCTTTTCCTCCCAGCTTCCTGCTGGAGAAAGCTGCAGGCTTGGCTTTGGGGTGCCAAGTGCGAGCCTGCTGGCCCTGATGCTGGTGTTGCTGAGCCGGACGTGCCGCAGGCAGAAGAGAAGGCGAAAGGGCATATGCTGCTGCTGGCGGCCTTTGTCCTTCTTGGCAGACATGACAGAGTCCAAGGTGGCATTGGACTTCTCAATCCTCTGAGGTGGCCTTCCTCCCAGGCCTGAACAAGTCGGTACCCAGGAAGGGACATCTGCCAGCTTGTGCTGGGTATTGGCCGTGAAGGTGGAGATCCGCAGCCAAGCTCTGGGCGCATGGCCACTGTGGCCGCTACTGACTGGGCACAGGAGTCTCCAATATCGAGCTGTTTGGAGCTGCTGCTTCACCACTGCCCTTCCCTGATCCGCACCTGTGACCGTAGTCTGGAGGTTAACCAGGAGATGAGGATCACCTCATCGAAGCCCGTGGGCGTGGGAGAGTGCGCCATGAGTGCGGCCAAACTGGCCTGGCGGAGGCTGAGGAGGGGCAGCGTACACTTCAGCCCAGCATAGTCCAGCTTTTGGACTCTCTGTCGAGGGGCTTGTCCACGTCCCTGGTGTTCCCGGAGCGCGGAAAACACCATCGGTAACCAGCCCATCCAGCGGAGGGTGCTCTGAAAAAAGCGGACAGTGACTCGGTGGGGACTCGTACTTCCTGGCCATCCTGGCCGAAGGAGCAGGACAAGAAGTCGACCACTGCCATAACTCCAAGGCTGGGCCAACAATGGCTTCAGCCACGGAAAAGCCTCCGTGGGAGAACCCCTCGGTCCAGTATCTCCGTGAGGGATACTTGGCCGCTGGATACAGGCTCGAGCTGCATCCCAGTAGACTCTGAGATGAGCCAAAAGCAAACCCATGAGCGAGGATGGGCTCTTGTCCATCGACTGTCCCCAGAGGACTCCAGGTCAAGGGCCTGGAGAACAGGAAAGAGTCGTCATCAGACTCCGAGGTCTGCGAATAACTACCTGGGCCTGAGCCACCCTCCACCTGCCGAGGACAGTCGGGAGTGAGGGTGACCGACAACAGTGGGGCAGTCCCTGACCTGACCAAGAATCCTTGTTCAAAGCCCCAGATTTAGGTTGTGGGCGGGGTTCCACCACAATCGATGGGGCAGCTGGTTTGGCCGAACAACTGGCGCTGGTTTGTGCTCATCTACCACGGCGGTCGTTTGGCCTTTCAGGTGACAGCCATTTAATGGCGGGAAGGTGTCTGCTTGTTCCCGGTCAGAAGGAGCTGCTGCCACATTAAGTCCTCGTGGCGTCAATGCAATTTGCCAAGCCTTTCCTCCAGGGAGGAAGAAGACAAGATGAGCAGCGCCGCTGCTTCCCTTGTGCAGAGACCGCCAGTGTCGGCGGGATCAGCTGGACCAAGAAGAGGTCCGAGACCGAGACTGTCGGTGTTTCGAGGGTGCATCTGGGAAGAAGCGGGAAACCCGTTCCTCCCTCGGCTCGGAGCCTTAACCAGGGACTCTGGCACAGGAAGTGCAGGCAAGTCCTCTGTTTCACCGGGGAACCAGTGAAGAAGGGTTGTCTGCTTCTCCAGTCGACAACCCGTCCGGCGGGTGAAAGATCTCGATCATCGGCGGGGTGTCTCGGCGGCTGACGGGCCCAGGGGACACCGTGAAACCAGCGACCTTAACATGAACCTCGACCGAAGTCGAAAGTCGACTGTCAGGGAAGGGACCTCTCCCACTCCTAGACGCCGGACGGTGGGACTTACCCTTCGAGTCCTTCTTCTTTGACCGAGAGGAGTGTCCCGATGGACCCTCACCTTTCGTGGAGAGGGATTGGCAAAGCTGTATAGGAGGAGCCAAGGAGAGGCGGGATAAATGCTGCGACCGAGGAAGGCGAAGATGAGGCCTGGGCCGCCTCCTCCTCGAGGCGATCATCTGTTCAAGTTGCTCAGCCAGAGCCTGCCACAGGAAACCTGCGGGTCTCAACTGACTTCATCGGTGGAATAAGTCTCTCCGGGCGCCTAAGTTGGAGCCTGGCAGCACGGTCTTCAGGAGATTTGCCAAGAAGAACTTGCACAAATCGCAGGCCTGGGCGGATCGTGGTCAAGCCCAGGCAGTAGACACATCTTCACCCGCATGGGCACCGTGGAAACCAGGAGTCGATTTATCAATCGCAGCCACGAAGAAGAAACAGACCAAGTCTTGCAAACTTTAAAATTAGTTTTGGGTTAACCGAAGAGTTGGGATCCAGTCTAAGCATGAGCGCTAAGGAGGAACCTGAGCTTCCAAGCGGTAAGGAAGATCTGGCGTCATGAGTGAAGACAGAGAGTTTACCACCGGGTGGGTGGGAGGAGCCAACGAAGACCTTCGGTGAAATTTAAAGCGGCAAGGAACCTGCCAGACAGTGTGGATGAACAACATATTCATGTCCCTAGAAAGACAAACTCCGCTCCCTAGTGAAGACAGGAAAAAGGGATGGAGGGAGGGGCAGCATGACCTGCTGTAAGAGATATTCTTGAATATCTGTTACAGTAAGTTCTTATGCAACTGTACTATCTTCTTCAAGGCAATTTCCTGCAGCAGGTCATAACACATGGGAAGATTCCCAAGCAGTTATGTGTAAATTAGGGCGGCAGGAAAGTCTGTCTGTGTGAAAGCAGACCTTTGAGGACTGTCGTACCTAAGGTAGTCCCTTGTGTAAAAGCCAAACCCACCAAAGGTAATTGTGCAGGGGAGGGATGGGTCCTGAAGCAGGAGTCGTATCCCCAAGTACAGCAGTTGATACTCATGTATATCTGTTGTGGTGGAAGCCAAGCGCTCATGTGGAGTGAGTTTTGACCACAAGTGAGAAGCGGCTGTATACATGTCATTTGTGTTATATCAAAGAGACACAACGTGGGCAGCCACCTAGGTTTGGACAGACCCTATGCGAAACAGGGTGTTTCCTGTCACTATCCAAGGAAATGAAGCAAAAGGTGGCGCTGTTTTGTGCAGTGGCCTCATTCATTAAAAACAAAAGGGACTGTGAGCAACCAAGATGCAATTACAGCAGCCTCAGGAGTTTCATGCCCCTATAAGAGACTGGCAGCTGAATGGTTACTGATATACAGGAAACACTGGTACCACCTTAGTGAAGATGTAGGATCGGGTCACAGGACATCCTTTCCTTAGGAAAGGCAGATAGGGCCTTGTGTGCCCAGAGGCTAGAACACAGCAATGCTGCCAGATGATGAAACTGCAATGCAGAGTAAAAGGTTCCAAGATAGGAACCATGAGCCTGAAAGGTACCAACCGCTATTAACTGAGAACCCACAGAGGTAGCTGGAGTCCCACTGGTGCAAGGGTGAACAATGTCCCTTAAGAACAGTCATAAATGCCCAATGGAGTCAGAGACCTTTCTCCCATCAGGAAGGAAAGGCAAATGTTCGCTGATAAAAGGAACCCCAAACACTCAAAGTGGGAGTAAATAGTCCAGTGTGTAGAGAGGAGGACATGAAAACAAGGTCCAGTTCAATCCAGTCCCTCAGAGAAAGACATGGCACCTGTTCTGCGAAAAAAGGAACATGGCATGAGACACCCAGGTTGGCGTAAAGACAACTGTCATCATAAAGGTGACTCTTGAGCCAAGAGAGGGTAAGCCCTCCAGAACCAAGCGTGGAGGAGCAGAAAATATTGGACTGAAAGGCGTTTCCAAAACAGAAGGGCAGGAGGATGGGCATAAAGAGAAAGTATCAGTACCAGAATCCTCAACTGTAACAGTGGGAACCACACGGTCCTGACCCCAGAGGTGCCTCCAGGAAACAGAGAAAACATCCAGCCAGAACGGGTCTGGCTGTAGAGGGGCAACAGGATATGGGCGAAGAGAAACAGATCCGTGTCGAGATGAGCCCAGTGGACAAAGATAGAGACTGCATCCTGTGAAATTTTCCATTCGTGCTCCGCTGTTTTGAGATGGCGGAGGGTATCCGGCAGTGTATTCTTGCTGCCTGGGATATGTACCTCTAACGAGGCGTAGTCCGTTATGCCTGACCCATAACCCTATCTAATACATAGAGGGAAGTGAGTGGGTATTGTTTCCTGGTCAGGTAACACACTTAGAAATATCATACTGAATCATGAGACATCTCCCGTAGGGCGCCCAAAACTATGGACAGCATTGAAATGGCTCTTTCAAGACAAGATGTGCAGATGGGCATCGCCCATCTATAAACTCTATAGTGAGTTTGTAGACCTTTGAAAGGAATATCCACATCCTCTGGATTCATTTAGGTATTTGTCGGAAGTGGTCATGCACCTTCACAAACTGAGAAATTTGATAGCCGGGCAATAAGGCGTTGGCATCTGTTTGCAGGTAGATCTCTGAGCACAACCACTGCAGGTGCTTGAACAAGTCTCCAGAGTATTATGGGGATATGTAATCGATTAGGATGGCGCAGCCAGGTATCCCCAAAAAGTCAGCAGCGAAGCCTGGCCAGACACCTCTAGTGTGGCAGATAATGGGAAGCCAGTTAGCCCAATGTGTCCATCGGGATACAGGAAGAAGCGTTTCCAACTGAATGTATACCATAAAGGTGTACTTTCTTACCAGAGACTTTACCCGTGCCTAAGAGTACTGACAGGTGCAAGAACATCTGATGATGCTTCGAAAAGCAAAACATCAAGGCATATAATGGGAAAAAAAAAAAAAACAAGAGGACCACTTTGTGAAGAATAGCAGTGATCATGGCCGGTACTATTGGAAGACTCCAGCCGGCAGAGTCTAGTCTAAATGGGGTTTCACTGCCTTTTGTAGCACAGGTTGAAGGTCAAACAAGATCACTGTCTGGAAGGAAGAGAAAACATACCCTGACCTTTGAGGAGGGGATGCACAGGTAAAACAGACATTTCCAAGTAGAAAAGACCCGGATCCCAGAAATCAGGACAGAGACTGTAACCATGGAATTGAGGGGACCTTCAGGCTGTGGGCAGTCCCAAGCAGGAACTGGCAGAACATCACCCGACTTGAGATCAAAAGGCAGGAAGGCTAACTGGGATAGTGAATCCGTGTTGGGGGGCCCCACAAGGTATCAGCGGGGTTCGAAAAAGGACTTAGGAGTTCTCCTGATGCAAAAAATGACATGGAATGCACCACAGTACGGTGCAACCTGAGGTGGTGGGCCTCAGGAGACCTTGAAAAGCAGCATCAAAAGAAAACTGAGAAAGACGGAGCAAAAGGCCCAATATATGTAACCAAAAGTCACCGCGAGACATATTTTCACAGTGGAGGTCATGTAAACCATAGCTGCCAGAGGTTCCAAGCAGTGAGTATAGCGGTATGGAAGCATCCACAGGAGGTGGGATGACCCAAATAATAAGTCAATTTGTGCCTAGGGGCATGCAGCTCCACACCTGGGACCCAGAGGGTAGAACCGGTCCTGTTCACATTCCTGAGCAAGAAAAGGGCTCCACACCAACAACTGTAGATGGAGCTCGGTGTACAGCAGAGCTACAGGTGGAGACCAGGATGGGACCCAGGTAGTCCTATCGCTAGTGGGGCCACCAGGCCACAAGAATAGGCATGTCCACCTGTGCCCTATTGGCCCAAATCGATCTCTGAAGAGACATGGTCAGATTCCACTGGAATAATGTAGATACAAAAATGGTGGGGAAAGCAAACCTATCAGGTCGGGCAACGAAGTCGACTCAAAGGAGTCAGCACCGTTAGAAAAAGAGTCCTTCGGTTGGCAAGGAGGACATCGGATGTCAAAGCAGTGGAAGAAAGAAATGTATACCCAGTATGAGGGCAGAGTTTCAGTTAAAGACCAAACAGGGCCCAGGTGTGGATTACAGAGGACACCCCATACCCAAAGTTGCCTGTCAGATGGCACAAAACTCGCACTCTGTTAGGAGGCGATGAAGAAGCCCCAGTGAGGCCAAGGAAAGAGCACCTGGGTCTAGACCCACAGATTATTCTGGAATCCACTGTGGACAAGAGGATCCAGGTCCTCGCTGAGGAGAAGGGCAAAGCCTTCAATGAGGCGTCAATCGACAGCGGCCATCGTCGATCTGAGGTCCTAAACACACTGCGATTGAGGGGCGAGCCTTCCCGATGAGGTAAAGCCTATCAAACCAATGATGATGAGAGGGCAGAAGCCTGATCGATGAAAGTCCATTGTTGACTGTGAAGCTAAAGCCCACTCAACAACGAGAAGGCAGCCTACGGCAAAGGAGAGAACCCGAAGCCTATCGCCACCAGGCCATCGTCAATGAGAGGGCAAACGCCACTGTCGACATGAGGGTAGAAGCCACAGTCAACGAGAGAGCAGAAGCCACAGTTGATGAGTGGCAGAAGCTATTGGCAATGAGATGGCAAAAGCCAACGTCAATGAAAGGGCAGAAGCCTTCATGACGAGAGGGCTACAGTTCGCCAACACGATAGCAGAAGCAGCAGTCAACAAAGGGTGGAAGCCACCATCAACCAGAGGGCGGAAGCCACCTTCAGCAATGCTGAAGATGTAATTATACTTAAAAATTTGAAACACATCTTCATCGTCGTTCTAGGCAAGACAGTCAGCGATAATGGCTAGTAGAAAAAATAAAATTTTAAAGCGAAGGTACTGCTGAGCCAACCTCCAGGAGATGTGTGCAGGTCGCGGAAAGAAAAACCAAGAGTATCGGAACCGCCCTCTCTTTATACTTCACAGACCTGGTCATGTGGTGCATGAGGGGCGTCCCAAGTCTGACTGCTAAGTAGTCTTCCAGAAACAAGTGCCTCCAGCAGAAGGTTCCTATGCATTATGACCTGCTGCAAGAGATTACTCTGAAGATTCACGGTCTAGAGACAACCTCTGCCTACCACCTCAAGTACCCACCTGTTCATAGTAATGGTGGACCAGTGTGGCCAGAAGTGGCACAGCTCACACCCAACTTGGAGCTATGTCAGGGACTGGACAGATGGAAGGATGGCATCTTTCCGACCCATCACTGGGCAGCTTTGGAGGGGCACCAATTCCACTATCCTGCCTCTCTTAGATCCTGACCGTTGAACTTGGGCTTAAGGCACCAAGTCTGATACTGCCCTGCTGAGGCTGCTGTGATGGAAAGACCTATACTGAAAGGTGTTTTCTTAGCCTGAGCCTCTGGATCCTTCTGAGATGATGCCACAGAATGTAGTGTAGCACTGGGCTCCTCAATCCTAGCAAGATGTCCCTCCACCCCAGAACAGGAGGTTGGTGCCCAGAAATAGGACACTGGCCAGTTTATGCTGGATATCCGTAGCCAGGCCCCTGCGATATATCACAAGGGTCACCTGTGTCCAAAGCCATCCAGAGCTAGTGTTTAGCCAGCGACTGACCCTGGTCTCTGAACAATTCACTGGCAGCTGAAGGTCAGCTGGAAGGTGAGGAGGACATCATCCAATGATCTTAATAGGGAGTGGACAAAGTTTACCATCACCACAGCATAGCCTGCCTGACAGAGACCCAACAATACAGCAATGCAGACCTTCTTAGCCATGTGGTTAATTTTTCTGAATTCTTTGTCGGAAGGGTTGTCCAAGTCCCTTGGCCACTAGATTTCAGAAGGCAGAGTCAGAGACCAACCCCTCAGCCGACGGTGAGCTAAGAATCAAGAAGGGCCCGGCAGGATGCAGGTCGCTGCCAAAGCTCCAGAGCCAATCCCAATATGGCCTCAGCCATGGGAAAGGCAATCCCTGGGAATCATCCCTATCCAGGATGTCAGTGAGAGGGTATTTAGCCTTCTTATGAACTGGCTCCAAGGATGGACTCAGACATGAGTGGCGTAAAGCCCCAAAGAACACAGGCCCATGCAGTGGACACTTCCTCGACTGAGCCACAGTCAAAAGTTTGGGTCCTCGAGCAAAGTATGGACGACTCCTTGGAGACATCAGAGGACTCTTCAAAAATGTCCCCCTACTGTTAGCTGCATTATATTACCCTGGTGTCCTCAACTGGGTAATCTCCCGACAACCTGCCTGGCAAGCTGCAGCAGCACAAAGTCATTTGTGAGAAGCACCCACCAAAGGCTGCGGCGGTGGCAGCTCAACCCTCAGTGGTAGAGAAGCAGACACTAGATACATCCGCCTTGGGTGGACTCGTGTGGGCATGACTGGTGGTTGCCAGGCGACTGTAGGTCAGAAGGGTAGAGCACACTACCCTGATCCGCAATAGTTCAGTGTTGCCAGAGGAGCTCCTCACAGTGCAGACAATGGAGCCTCCTGTTCGGCGGGATCAAGAAGAACCGTGCCTTGACCAGTGGGTCTAACAATAAGGGTTCTCTGCAGGGTTATGACCAACTACACATGCCGGCCACATTCAGTAGCAACGCTTCGAGGCATGACAACCGATGAGGTTCATACTGGAGTAACCCAGTTAGGGACACCAACCAGGCTATGTCCTCCTGCAAGAGGATCAGGAGCACTGGAGTCTGGGAGAATGACTCATCATCGAGCTTCTCCAACAGCCAGTCGACAAGCAATCTTGATTGCCTGCTAGACTGGTATAGTGGTTGAAAAGCCTGATGGGAGTACAGAGGAGCTCTAAACCTGGCCTCGACCAAAGGCAACTTGATCAAGGTCAGCTGGCCCAGTGGCGCAGAGGGCTAAGGCGCTGAACGCCTTATCTCGAGCAATGCTGGCGACCCAGGTTCGGGAGTGGACTCTTATCACTGGGAAGGAAAGGATTGAGCGTCCGAGGACAGCTCTCCATTCCTGGGAGGGAGGGATAGCAGATCCTGCTGTCTGGCAACCCCAATGGAGACTAGGGGTGTAGCAGCAGTCAGGATCTCCAGTAAGGAATGGCTATGGCGGCGCTCACTGTGAGCGTGCAGGATCATGCACTGCACAACCGAGACAATTTTTTGGGGCGGGACAGAAAAATGGAAAAAACCCTGGTAGGCAAAGAGTGGGTCAGTGGGACGGCCCCATGCACAGTTCGGGTCCTGCTGGCGATGACTGGCTCCTTGGTCACTCTGCTAGATTCTAGATAGAGTGCCAGTAGGGTCGGTGGTCCCGCCCGGGGCTCAGAGCCAGGGTTGGGGTGGCAGAGGAGTCACAGGGAGATGGGCCCAAGCCAGGAGTCGGTCTGAGGATTTCAGGAATGAGGAGAAGGCGGTACCGTGACTACACCAGAGAAGGCCAGAGTCCAGTGAGTAGGGAGTATAAAGAAAGTTTAGGGGAGGGACTATCAAGGGGCGGGAGGATCTCAAATCTCTGCTGATCCCACAATCTGTGCAATCGGCACTTGTGCTTTGCCCCAGTGAGAAGGTCTCTCCCAAAGGTGGGAGGGTCTGAGATAGCTCACGGAAATCTTCCGTGAAGGATCCTGAGATGCTGGCCCCAGCCAGAAGCAGCGTTGAGACCAACAAGGCTGCAACTGCCTCCTCAAGAACCACAAGCTAGGAAGCCATCCCGGCAGCTGTCAAGGCCTTTCTGCAGCTCTTAGTCGATCCTTGGGGTCCCGTTATAAGGTTGACCGAGAGGAGTCTGGCCTGCCAATCTTCCACTCATACTGGTAGCATCACCTGGCAAAGCCAGAACATGACACATCGTACTATCCTCCTAAGCAGCAGAGACAGGACATATCCGGGGGTCTGTGACTGACATCTTCTGCTGATGGATGCAGAATTTTAATTGCGTGGCTTCTTCTCTTCCATGCCAAAGATCAATGACTGTAGAATGCAGAGCTGAATGAATAAAGGATACAATAACATTTGTAAGAGAACTGAAAGTTTTTCACCAAAAGTGCTGACTAGTACAATATCCTCAAATTCTGTAGAGCTGTGTGTGAACAATCATATCTGTCCCTTCCAGCAGAAAGAAAGCTCTGGTGTCACAAAAAGCAGAGCTGGAGCATGTATTGCCTGGCTTGATGGAAGGAGCTTAGCTTGAAGACATCCGACAAATCAGCCTGTTCCACTGGAACTGCCAAAGTGTGGAAAGTAAACTGTATCGCGCCCTTAGAACCTCTGTTTCTAACTGTCCAGATTCAGTTCACTATCCATACTTAGGCGAACTCTGAAACAGGAGCAAGGTGTACATCCCAATTACGATAAAGAATAAAAAAAAAAAAAGAACAGAGGTTCCAAATACAGCACTGCAATGACTGAGCACTTGGCTGTAGTGGAATATGAACATGTAATAGCACTGCTGATCATAATGGAATGCACCTGGTGGCAACAAGAGAGCCAGCAGTATGTCTGGTGGAATAAGCCTTCAAACCCACTGGATGGCTTCTCCCCAGCCAACCTGTAACACAGATCAGCATAGGTCATCTGCCTTAGTCAGCATTCAAAACAAATGTTACCATTGTTAAAGCGTGTGGGTCTTTTCTTTACGGGCCTGTCAGTCACACCAAACACTGACAACCATTTAGAAAGTTCTAGTGCCCCAAAACAGTAATCTAGCACAGAAAAGCAGCAGATTAACAATTATAGTTCAGTTCCTTTTAAGCAGAACTGCAGCACTTAAAATGAACATCTAATGGCACCCAAACAGTAAGAGGAACTCCGCCAAAAGTGCTACATTGCAGAATCAAAATAAGCATACCCCAATAAATCTCACCAAACGTGGCGTCTAGGTTACTTTGTTTTAAAGTTGAGCTATTTTGTAATCCTGATTTCACTACCTATTCAAAAAGCCAGTTACAGTGAAGCCACTGATGTAAGTGATCTCCTGAAATCGCACTCTAGTCCTCAGTCGGCAACCTTACTGAACCTGCTTCTCCAAAGTTCAAGAAACTGTAGCAGTAGTAATCCGTTTAATATCCATTTATATATTTATTATAATTAATGTATGTATGTATGTATGTATGTATGTATGTGTGTGTGTAATAGATATACCACTCTGAGGTGTCTTGGTCGCGCTCGATATACCTGCATGGTGCCCGTCAACCGCCCAGGTGTGATAATTGAGCGCCGACCAAGCAAGATCCAGTGGTTTATCTATCTTATAAAATGTCAAATTGTTTTGATGGGGTAAAAGTGCAGGTGTGTGGTCGCTATCTGATATACGACAGTCATGTGATGCTCATCATCCAATAAAACAACAATAATTTCCCTACCCATTTTATAAATAAATATATTTTATATATATATATATATATATATATACACACACACACACACACACACACGTGTTATAGGGTTTGCTGCAATGCTTGCATTTCCAGATTGTGCAGATGCATGGCACTGTACTTTAGAAAATGCCAGAGCGTGGTTTTGGAATGCAGCATTGAACAAGGTATAGAATGTCAAGGTGGTAATCTCAGTATGCAACAGGAACACAGATCGAGGAATACCGTAGGGACTGGCAATTCGGAATGTACTGGGGATGCATGCTGTCGGAATGTGACAGGACACACCATTTATTCTGAAACTGCGTGTCACTGTCACATTCTGAAACCATGCATCACCGTCACATTCAAAATGTGCATCAAAGCTGCATTCAATTGTGCATCACTGCTACATTCCCGAAGCTATGTATAATGGCCACATTAGAACCTCTACATCACCGCGCATTCAAATCTGTACATCACTACATTCCGAACCTGTGCATCACTGCCGCACTCTGAAATTGTGCGTCACCACAGCATTCTGAAACTGTGTCACCAACGATTCTAAATTAAAGCTACCGCCACATTCTTGAAACTGTGCACCACTGTCACATTTCAAATTATGTTCCAGCTACTTTGAGACTGTGTCATTGCTGCATTCCACAATTGCGGCCAGGTGACATTTCAAAATCTCATACCTGCAGTATTTAAAAATTACACACAATTTACGTCATTCTAAAGCCATGTTTGCCACTGCATTCCACCACCCCGTCATTCTGCAATACTGTATCTTGCATCTACACATTATGGAAGTGGATGTGCTGACCTCCTCCCCAGTGTCATTTTACCTTTTAGATGTTTACTACAACAGCAAATTTAAAGTAACACAGGAGAAATAAGTCATATAAAGTAGCTTGCAGGAAGACTAGATTGTGAGTTCAGGAAATGACAGCGTCATCAGCTCTTCATTGAAGCTGACTTTTGAACAGGCAGTGAATTAAGAGTTACAAAATGACTTGTAACTTTTAAACAAAGGAACTTACATATTGGATTTTTAACATGAGGCTGACTGAGGATATGCTGATCCAAATTCTGAATTTACTGATGCCAAAACTTTTGGCCTCAGTCCCCTATAATACCTCGGTTTCTGGAAACAATGGACCACAGAATATCCACAACAAATTAGCGCATAGCAGCAATTTAAACAACAAGAACTTTTCTTCACAGACAAATATGCAATTCAACTGTGCATAAAACAGCCTCCTTTGGTTCCTGGAACCGATGCAGAACTGGAGTCACAAAATTAAACTAAGCACAAAAACGTTCTAACTATGCACAGTAATGAGGAGATTAGCAACTAAAGTGAAGTAAAATACTTTAAATAATACAACAATAAACCAGTAATAGGCTCTGAAGTGAAGAAAGGACTTGAGTGACTGCTTCTTCAGGCAGAATAATATATCTGCCATTAGAATACGTGAGTGAAAGGTGGCCAGGTGCGCTGATGGTTGAGCTGCTGGGCGCCACACCTCGCGTCACGCCCGGTGACCCTTGTTCGGGGAGGACTCGGGGCATCGGCAGTGGGAAAGAAAGGATCGGCGCCTGGAGGACTGCTCTCCTCTCCTGGGGTGGGTTCGGGGAATCCCTGCTTTGTAGCGGCTCCCAATGGAGACCGGGTGCACTACATCCTCATGAGGGGATTTTAATGGGGAAGCGTGGGACATAAGCGCGGCGATCCTTACTGCGTCTGGGGGCGGACAGTGAAAAACACTGGCTGTCGGGGGTGCTGGTCGGTGATCCTGAGGGATGACACACACATTCATTGCTGATCCCGACCAACTCTCCCAGTCCTCTCCTCTAGGGCTCCAACTGGAAGGACCCGTCCCAAATCCCTTGGCGGGAAGGAGACAGAGTGGCAGGGCCAGCTGGGGTCTCACGGAGAGAGTTCTGGGAGCAGTGACCAGAGCAAAGAAAGTTGGGAGAAAAAAAAAAAATGTGAGGGTGAGGTGACCACACGGCATAGTTTTAATTTAATTCTAGGATTCTCTAATTAGCATAAAATTCGAGCTCCAGAGACACTCATTCAAAGGAACAACTGCAGTTAAGCATAAGTGAGAGATTCCCTGGGTTTGAAAAGTACAGTTACGCAAGAACTTACCGTAACAGTAGATCTTGAGAGGTGTTCTTTCAGTAGGTCATTACACTTATAGGACTAAGCGCCACCTGAATTGTCTGGGCCGCATGACGAGCGTTTCTAGCAATACCTGACGGGGACCGCCTACCCAGCTTGACCGTATATAGTGCATGGTCCCCAAGCCCGCCCTCAGTTCTCCGCCAGCCTGGAAGAGGCCAGATAGCAGGAGTAAATAGGATTTGGAATCCTGTATATAAAATAAAAGGGGAAGGAGGAGGGAAAATATGACCTACTGAAGGAACCTCTCGAAGATCTACTGTTATTTATTAGAAAAGTTGGATTTACAACCTTTGAGTCATGGACTCATTCACAAAGGCACCTCGTGGTAGGGGGGTAGACAGTGTTACGTGGTGTGGTTACAACAGTGAGAACAGTACAGGTGCAGAACATTGAACAGAGTACACATAGGTTACATAATAATGTTACTTACAATAGGTTACAGTCAAATACAGGGTACCTAAGGGTTACACTGGGGGTACAGCCCTGGACATATCTAGATAATACCTGGAAGAGCGGAGTAGGGATGGGAGTGAGGAGGAAGCGGATAGGCTGTCCGGAGGACATTGTCAAGTCAAGGAGGCCTGACAAGAGGATCCCACAGTGGGATTAGGGGTGCATCTACTGCAGCAGCGTCAAAGAGATGGTTCGGAGGGCAATTTGAAAGGACCAATGTTGGCAATGTCTGTGATGCAGGGTGGGAGGAGCTGAACCAAGCAGGGGCTCGGTAATGGAAGGATCTCTGGGCTAGCGAGGTCTTGGTTCTGGGCACCAGAAAGGTGGCCTTGACAAGGCTATGGGTGCTAAGTTATGGTAAGTTCTACGTAACTGCACTATCTTACTTCGAAGGGTTCCTTCAGTAGGTCATTACATATGGGACTGAATCCCAAGCAGTCCCTCAGAGGAGAGACAGAGAAACAAGGAGGAGGAGAGAACAAACTCCAACAAAACTGGGAACTAGAATGGACCCAGCCTAGAACAAAGGCCCTGCAAAACAGCTAGACCAAAATCAGCCCTCCACCTAGAAGCAATGTCAGACTGTAGTGTTTGGTAAAGGTATGGACAAAACTCTCAAGTTGCTGCAGTGCAGATATTAACCACGGAAGCGTTCCAAAAGGCAGCCGGAAGCAGTCATGCCCCTGGTAGAGTGACCTCTAATGGGACCGGCAGAGGTTTGTTGTTTGGGAACAATGCGAATACAGTTACCAAACCAACTGGAATGGAACTGCTTAGAAACAGCTTTGCCCGTGGACCTGGGGGCAAAGGAAACAAAAAACTGATCACTGTACAGATACCCTTTGTTGGTGTGTGCAACACGAAGGATCCGATGGATGTCCATGGTGTGCAGGAGTGCCTCATCTCTGTTCGCAGGGGATGGAAAGAAACGAAGCTCCACTGATTGGTTCAGTGTGACTTCAGACACCACCTGGGTAAAACTTAGGATTTGTCCTAAGACTGCCTCCAGTCCCTGTGGAAAATTAGATAGGCTCTTTACATACTAGAGCCTGAAGTCTGAAATCCTTCCAGCTGAAGTAACAGCAACAAAAATAATGTCTTCCAAGAGGGAAGCATAAATCACAGCTCATCACTGGTTCAAAGGGAGGAGAGTAAGCTTCTCAACAAATTCAAATCCCAAGGGGTGAAGGGCTGCGGATGGGAGGTTTCAGATGAAGAATCCCTTTCAGAAAGGTTTTCAAGACTTCCAACTGAGCCACGGGTTTACCATCCACCAGCTCGTGAGCGCAAAAGGTGGACATTCAAAGAAGAATCGACAGACCTGAATCTGAAAAGATGGAGGGGTATTCCACGACTTGAGGCAGAAGAAAATGGGTTCCAATCTTTGAAAGCTGCCCAAATGGAAAACGTTTCCACTTCATGGCATAAGTGGAGCAGTAGATGGTTTCGATGCCTCTACTAAGACTTGAGCGACTGAGAGGAGACCTCAAGGCGAGAAACCTATGTCTGTAGGAGCCACACATGCAGATGCAGTGTCCTGAGCTCCGGATGAACAAGATGACTTTGATCCTGGGTTAAGAGGTCGTGAGTCACAAAGTGCTCTCTCGCTAACTGATGCAGCAGCGGGAACCATCCATCTCAGCCAGAGAGGGCGTGAGAATCATCTGCACCTTCTCTTCCTGAAACTTTAGAACCCTCTGGAGAATGGGAAACTGAGGGAAGGCGTACAAAAATTTCCCTGTCCAAGAGACACAGACGCATGGTGCCAGAAAGCACCATGCCTGAAACAAGCAGCAAAACTGGGAAGTTCTCTGCGTTGGAATGGGAGGCGAAGAGGTCAGAGTTCTGGACACCCCCACTTTAGGAAAAGAGACTCCGCTTCCTGATTTAGTTCCTATTCATGACTTAGGGTCTGAGACCTGCTGAGACTGTCCATCAGGACATTCTGAGCGCCTGGAACATGCATGGCCTCTAGGGCCAGTTGGTGCTGGACCACCCAGTTCCACACCCGCATCGCCTCCTGCAAAGGCAAGCGAGTTCCTCCCTGTTTGTTGAGGTACCAAGCTACTGACATATTGTCCATCTGGACAAGCAGTGATCCCCTGGGAAGGAGGTCTGGAAAGCCTGTGAAAGGCGTACAAGACCACCACTCTCAGAACATTGTTGTGTAATGATGCCTCAAGCTGGACCACCTCCTTGTGCTTGGTGCTCCCCAACTAATATTCGATGCATCCATAGTCAGGGATGCAGAGGGGCCAGCCTCAGAAAGGAAGACCCAAGAAAGGTTGCAGGGGTCCTCCACCACAGCAATTCTTTCTGAACTGCTGACAACACCAGGACGGAGGAAAATAGATTCTGACAGCAGATAAGGACCGCTTGGCCCACCTTGTCTGCCAATTTCCCTGATGGATAAGCTGCAGATTCTAGTTAACCAACAGCTTACTCCTCTTACCCCACACTAGAATTGCTTTTACGTCTGTTCCATGCATTCTTGAATTCTCCCTGTTCTCGACTCCACAACCTCCTCAGGAAGGCTGTTCCATGCATCCACAACCCTCTCCGTGAAAAAGACTTTCTAACATTACCTCTGAGCCGTCCCTCCTCTATTTTCAAATTGTGCCCCTTGTTCTTGGACATCTCTTTTCTGAAAGATACTACCCTTTTGGACTCTGTTAATTCCTCGAGATACTTGAAAGTTTCTATCATGTCCACCCTCTCCTCCTTTCCTCAAGGTATACATATTAATCTGCTTTAATCTCTTCATATGACTTATGGTGCAGACCCTGCACCATTTTAAGCACCCTCCTCTGAACAGCCTCCACTCTATGTCTTTGTGGAGATGGGGTCTCACCAACTGTCTGTACAGAGGTATAACAACTTCCTGTTTTTTACTGGTGATGCCTCCCTATGCATCCCGTATCCCCCAGCCATCACCTGCCTTCTACATTGTTTGCCCACCTTAAGGTCATCTGATAAAATTACTCCCAGGTCCCTTTCAATTTTTGTTGTTGTTAGTATCTCACCCATCATTGTGTACTCTTCCCTGGGTTTTGTTTCCCAGGTGCACTACCTGCACTTCTTTGCACTGAATCTGAGCTGCCATACATCTGACCATTCCACCAACTCTGCCAAGTCCCTTTTCATCCTTTCCACCCACCTTGTGCATCAACCTGTGTTGCAAATCTTTGTGTCATCTGTAAAGAGACATATTTTTTCTTCCAGGTGCTCTCCAATGTCACTTATAAAGACATTAAAGAGGGCGGTCCCAACACTGAACCCTGTGGAACCCTGCTAGTTACCCTCCTTTCTTCACTGTGGACTCCGTTTACTATTACCCTCCGTCCTGTTGTCCAGCCAATTTTTCTCCAGGCTACCACCTTGGGACTCACTCCAAGGCTGGCTAATTTGTATACTAATCTTTTGTGTGGGACTGTATCAAATGCCTTGCTAAAATCCAGGTAGGTCATATTCACAGCCCCTCCCTGGTCTACCACTTTGGTCACCCAATCAAAGAAATCTTATTAGATTCATCTGATATGACCTTCCCTCCACCTCCATGAATACATGCTGCTTTGGGTCCTGTGCCCACTGGCCTCTAGGTACTCAACAATTCTTTCCTTCACAAGTGATTCCATCATTTTCCCTACCACTGAGGTCAAACTAACTCGTCTATAGTTTAATGTCTCTGCCCTGCTCGCACTTTTGTGAAGTGGAATCACATCCGCAGTCCTCAGGTACCACCCCATCCTCCATGATTTGTTAAAGAAGTAGTCAGTGGTGTCACTAGTTCTACCCTTAGTTCTTTTAGAATTCTGGAGTGTATCCCATCAGGCCCCATTGCTTTGTCCACCCTCAGTTTCAGAGTTCTTTCAAAACCCTTCCTTCTGTGAATGGACTGGTATCGACTCCCCATATCCAGAGTGTTTCTGTTGTCTTCCGTTGTGAATACTGAGCAGAAATATTCATTTCACTATCACCCTCTGCCCACATTCCCTTCCCTTTATTAAGTCTCCATAACCCTCCCTTGGTCTTTCTTCACTCCCTAATGTACCTATAAAATGTTTTATCCACTTAGTAACAGAACTGGCTAACTTTTACTCAGTGTAGGCCTTTTATTCTGACTTCCTTCCTGCCTCCTCCTGCTTTAACTGATAAAGTTCTCCGTGCTTCCTGCTCCTTCCGTGTCTCCTTACATTTCCTGAATGCTATCCTTTTCTCCTTAACCTTCCTTCCACCTCTTTTGAGAACCATAGTGTTTTTTCCTTCGTTTTGTTTTATTGATTTGCTTCACACAAAGGCTTGTTGCCTCTGTGATGGCTGTTTTGATTATTCCCCATTGTTCCTCCCCCCTCCTTCTTGCCCATTTGCTAGTGCTTTTCTGAGGCACTCATTTTCCCAAAGTCAGCCCTCCTAAAGTTCAATACTCTTGCTTTTATATGGCTTGACTCTATGGCTGTGTTTATTGTGAACCACCGGTTTGGTGGTCGCTTGTTCCAAGATGGCTACCCACTTCTAAATCGAGATCCTTTCTCCATCCCTGTTTGAGAGTACCAGGTCTAGACTGCTCCCTCCAGTGGGTTCCAACACTAGCTGTCTGAGGCATGCCCTTATGAGGCATCAAGAATGACTCTGCTCCTGGATGTGCCTGCAGCAAGCGTGCTCAAGTTAACATCTGGCATATTCAGATCTTCCATCAACAATACCTCCTCTTTTCTGCCATTTTAAGTGTCTTCTATCATTTCCTTGTCCATCCCCCGCCCCCGAGATGGAGGTCTGTACACAACCCCTTGGATTGTGGTGTAATTCCTGTCTCCAGGGTGACCCACAATGATTCATCTACTTCATGTTTACTCTCTATTTCTGTTGCTTTAATCCTTTCTACAGAGAGCTACTCCTCTTCCTCGCTTACCTCTCTGTCCCTCCTGTAGATTGTGTATCCTGGCATGTTGACATCCCAGTCATGGTTCTCTGTATAACATGTTTCAGTGACTGCCACAATATCCAGGCATCCTCTTCCATCAAGACCACTATTCAGGAGCTCGTTACACAGACTATGGGCATTGGTACTCATAACCCTCCATTTTTGATGGCCTTCCGTTTAGCCCCATCCCTGTCTTTACTGCCTTTGCCTTTTTTTTTTTTTTTTTTTCAATTTACCCTGTCCTGCTCCCGAATGAGCTTCTCCACCTTGGTGTTTACCTCGCTAATTACTGTGTTTTGTGGGGAGGCTGAGATTTCTCTTCTACTTTTCAGTGCCTACCCCTTGGCTAGTTTAAATGCTTGCCAATGAAGCATTTAAAACTGACACCCAGGATCCTGAGTCTCCCCGAGAGATGCAGACCATTGTACCAGTATAGACCTGCATCCTCCAGGTGGTTCCCCAGTCCCCAATGAAGCCAAACCCTGAGCTCCACACCAGTCTGTCAACCATTCATTGAATCCCAAGGTGCGGAGTACTCCTACCATCATTCTTGCCATAGACAGGCAGCACCTCAGAGAAGGTTACAGTATGTGCTACTTGTCTAAGGCCCTCCACAACTCTACGAACTCCTCTTGCACTGCTCTGGTCCATTCCCAGCCAAGTCATTTGTCCCTAGGTTGACAATGACATGCAGCTCCCTCGTTGTGCAGCTGCTCTCATGATCCTGAGGATTACACTCTGACCCTCGAGCCTGGTACCAGGTAGGCATACCTCCCTCCCTTCTTCCCCACTTCTAACCCCTAATGATAGAGTCTCCACCAAGTGGTTTCCTTCCCATGGGGTCTCATGCCACCCTCCTGTGGGTCTTCTTTGTGGAGGTTCTCAGCATCCTCCTTGGTCTTCACTGTAAGTGCCTCAATAGAGGAACCACTCTTCGCAAGAACAGCATATGAACTGTGGAGAGGTACAGCTGGAGGATGCACCTCTGTTCCACCATCTTCTCCTCCTCCCTGAGCCCACCATGGTCCAACCACTCCCATTTCTTGGCAACCTCTGAGGTAGCGGAGGTGGCCCTGGTGGGGAAGAGTTTCATGAATCCTAGCCAGGTCAGCCTGGAGAGGGGCAACCTCCTCCCTCAGACCAGAGAGGTGCCTGCAAATAGGGAAGCACTGCAGCCTCCAGAATATCTCCCGGAACACTGCCACCCCACAGCCATTGCACTGCACCACCCCATCATGACTTATTTGTGTCTCCTCTTCTCCCTCTACGTATTTTTCCACCTACTTTCCTACTGCTTCTGTGTGCCCTTACAACTCTCGCCCTTCCTGTTCTGGGACAGGAACTTCCTGTAGTCTTCAGTAGTCTCCTTCTTCCTTGCTTGGACTCTGACCTCCAGCAGCTTTTGGGGGCAGGGGAGATATTTTTTCCCCTTCAAGGTTGATGAAACTAATGCGTCTCAGTGATCCTTCCTTCCTACTGCCAAACAGGAAGTTCCTGTTGTCAGTCAAATCCAATGGCTATAAAAGTAGAACTGGCTTAGGTGGAGGGTGTGTGAGAGGGCAATTAGTAAGAAACTCTGCAGCTTTTTAGTCAGCTTCACTTGCTGTGAAAGCAAGATTCTTCTGCCAGAAACTAGCAGCAGGAAGCTGTAACTGGAGACAGCTGCTTTTCTACTTTCAAGCCACACCCCAAATAACTTCTCTCCTCCAATCCCAATTTACCAAACTAAGCTGATATAGCCTTTCCCCAAAACAGAGAAACAGTGACTCCCCTTTTTTTAAACTTAAATGAGAACCCCTGCTTCTAATAAAGTATCTGTTTGCTTAATCCCAACAGGCACCGACTCCTGCTGAGATAAATCACTTCTATCAGAAACTCTGTAGCTTTTATAGTCGGCTTCTACTTGCTCTGAAAGCAAGATTCCTTCGGACAGAAACTAGCAGCAGGAAGCTGTAATTGGAGACAGCTTCTTTCTACTGCTCAAGCCACACCCCAAATAACTTCTCTTCTCTAATCCTGATTTAGCAACCTAAGTTGATATAGCCCCTTTCCCCAAACAGAGAAACACACACGACTCCCCTTTTTTTTTTTTTTTTTTACACTTACTTAAATGAGACCTCCTGCTTCTAATAAAGTATCTGCTTAATCCCAACAGGCACTGACTCCTGCTGAGATAGAAGTGATTTATCAGTAAGAAACTCTGTAGTTTTTTTAGTCAGCTGCTTCTTGCTCTGTAAATGGTCACGTCGTCAAAGTTGATCCCATGCACCGTAAGGACCACTGAGTAACTCATGTGGAGCCTCGCCAGGGAACAGTAGTGATGGAGGCTGCCACCAGGCCAAGAAGGTGGGGACCTCCCAGGCCAGGATGGTCCTGGATGAAGCCACCAAAGAAGCCTGATGGACCAGGATCTCCACCCTGTCTTGAGGAAGGAAGGCTCTGCATTGGACCATATCCAAAACCGCCCCAATGAATTGGAAGTCTCTGGGATGGTATTAGGGATGATTTGGGGATACTGACAGTAATCCTCAGTTTGATGAAAAGGTCCAGAGTAAGGACAGAGCCTCCAAGAAGGAAACCCTGGAAGGGGCCGAAATCAGCCAATCGTCCAGATAAGGAAAACAGCAGTACCCTGGTGGCGCGGAAAGGTCACCACCACCGCCAGACACATAGTAAAACACCGAGGTGCCAAGGACAGACCAAAGGGAGGGCCCGAAACTGGAAGTGCTCCCACTGGAATAGGAACCGCAGGAATTGGCAGTGGCTGGCGAAGATCGGAATGTGCAGGTAAGCATCCTGCATGTCCAGAGCAAAGCCAATGGTTCCCAGAAGAAGTAGGAGAAGGCTCTGGAGTGTCAGCATCCAGAACTTTTGTACCTGACGAACAGGCTGAGACTGCTCAAGTCAAGGATGGGTCTGAAGTCTCCTGTCTTTCTTAGAACCAGGAAAACTGGGAGTAAACCCCTTCCCCTTTGTCAGAGGGGCACGCTCTACTGCTCTTTGAGTAAGAGGCTTTGAATTTCTTCTCGAACAAGAAAAGTCTGATCCCTGGAGTAGGAAGACCTTTCAGGGGAAGAGTCTGGTGGGATCTCCAGAAACTGTATAGTGTGTCTGGCAGACACCAGTTGCAGGACCCATGCATCCCAGACAACGCCCTGCCACTCCCTGCGGGTGACCCCCCCCACGGCTCCTCCCATGAGGCTGAGGTGGTGGGGCTAGGGTTAGGAGGTGGCAGGGCTGTCAGGAGGAGGACCTCCTGAGCATCTCGCTCATGGAGGCAGGAATGGTGGTGAAACCAGTGGCCTTGCGTTTCCCTGGCATTGAGCCAGGGCCCACTTCCTCTGCCTCCAGGTCCTTTTCTGAAAGGGCTGCTGCTGCTGTTGTGAGTGCCCAATTGTTACATGGACTGCACTGATCTCAGGCGAAGCCTCTGTACCAGAGGTCAGTGATGATGTCTTTGGTATCACCACCAAAAGCACAGAGCCCGGAAGAGGCCGTCGTGAGTCACAGACTGCACCTCATTAGGCGAAGACAGGAAATGCAAAGCCAGGCGTGCCGTCTTAAGATGGACCGGCCGTCGCCAAGGCGCGGGCTACAGAGTCGACGAGTTGCACGAGCTCCGCAGAGCATGCCTACAGGAAAACGCGGAGGTGGAGATCCTTGGCGAGCTCCTCCTTTAAGCTCGAGGGTCCATAACCTGGACTTGGGCCTCCAGCCTGGCCAAGGTAGCTTTCTGGTGCGACACCATATGGGCCACACAGTTTAGGGACTGGAGCGCATGTGGCCAAAAAGTACAGTTGTGTAAGAAAGTACAGTTAAGTAAGAACTTACCATAACAGTAGATCTTGAGAACAGCTCTGCAGCAGGTTACACCATTAGGACTGAAGCCGGCGGGCGTCAGGACCCCGGAAATTTCTAGCTAGCAGTCTTCAGCGGGGACCGCCTCAGATGTTGGCCCCTGACGTCAGGCATAGTACATAAGAAGGTGGTCCCCCCATAATCCTCAGTTCTTTTCCCACCGTCGACGCCTTGGCCAGCATCGGCCTCTCTGTCCTTTTTCTAGCGTCGACAACCTTTAGAGCTACAGCGATTTCGTCTTTCTTCACGACTTTGGATTAACTGGCGTCCTTCCTCTCCAACTACTTCTCTGGAGGGTCACCAATCGAAGTGTGCCTCGACAAACAGATCCCCTTCAGGATCCACATTCAGCCTGAGTGCGCTGCCCTGGGCCCGGAACCGACACTAAGGCCTGCTCCTTCTGCCAGGGCTTCAACAGTCTCACCAGGATCCGCGCCAGAAGGCCCTTCAAGCGTTTCTCTTAGAGGAGAAACTGAAACCATGGATAAAGAACCTTCCTCCAGGGGAATCGCCGGGTAAAACCCACAAGCACCGGGACAAACACTGGGAAAAGGAAGGCCCAGGTGCCCTGCTAGAGCCTCAGACTCCCGAGCTCCGGCCGCGATCGGACCGCTCTCCTTCCAGGGCTCAATCGCAACCTCCCGGTTCAGGTCAGATCCTCCAGTGGTTCCTCTTCTTTGCAGCCCCTGAAGACTTCCAGGCCGTCTGCCTCTTCCACTCCATCTAAGCCCTCGTCGAAGTCCGGGGCGCCATAAATCTTCCCGCTGGCAGGACCCGGCGCCAGGTTGGTTTCCCAGCCTCCGTGGGTCGGATCCGGTTCCTCGCAAGACCAAGGACCTGGCGTCCCTCAAGCGGACGTCGGACCGGCTGGTCAGCCCACCTGACGTCGGCCAAGCATCATCGCCGCTCCCAGAAACCGGCGACACCAAACACCCGTCGCCGCCAAGTGTTCGCCTCCGAGGGCGCCGCCAGGGACTGACATCGGCTACCCGGAGAAGGAGGCACTGTTCCCCGCCAAGTCCCGGCCAAGTCCCGTGGAACGAGCCCTGACAGGAGAATGGAGGGCAGGAAAGTAACACCTGCTGCAAGGCTCCTCTCGAAGATCTACTGTTTGTAAGTTCTTACGTAACTGTACTATCTTACTTGATGGGAGCTCTTGTAGCAGGCTATCACAATTAGGATGGAATTCAAGCAGTCCTCGCCAGGAGGTAATCGACCCTCGGAGGTGTCGATAAAGGTGAACACAGAAGCTCAAGACAGTAGTCCCTGAAAGATCTGTAGGCCAGAGCCTGCACGGCGCCTGGAGGCAATGTCCAAGCCAAGTGCTTTACAAAAGTATGCACTGAATTCCAGGTATGGCTGCGCAAATATCCTTAATGGACACGTCCTGATAACGCAAAGGAAGCAGACACTCCCTGGTGGAGTGACCCCTAACCGGCCTGGAAGGGGCTTGTTGTGCTTTGCATAGCAGAAAGAGAAAGTGACAAGCCATTTAGAAATGGTCTGCTTGGACACCGATCTACCCAAGTGTTGTGGTGCAAAGGCCACAAACAGCTGCTCTGATTTATGGTGGATAGCCGTCAGCTTAAGGTAATATCTAAGGCCCTGTGAACGCCCAAGTGTGAAGGAGAGCTTCTCTATTAGAGGGTGAAGGGAAATTAACTGGAAGGTCAACAGACTGGTTGAGGGTCGACTCAGAGACCACTTTCGGAAGAAACTTAGTGTTCGGCCTCAGGGAACCCTTTCCTGTGGAAAATTAAGTATGGCTCTTTACGCATCAGAGCCGGAAACCCTTCGAAGCAAGTAATGGCAACTAAAAACAAACCTTCCAAGAAAGATATCGCAGCTCACAATCCTGCGTGGTTCAAACGGGGGAGTAAGCTTCACCAACACAAAAGGGAGGTCCCAGGGTGGGACAGGATCCCGAATGGGAGATGTCATATGAAGAGTCCCCGTAAAAGGTGCTGGCCATGTCCAATTGGGCTAAGGTTCTGTCACCCGAAAGGGCATGATAAGCAGAGATGGCTCACGTGTGCATCTTTATGGAGGAGTAGCTCAAGCCTTGCTGATAGAAGGAGAGGAGATACTTAGAGCCGAGTTCACTGGACAGGCAGGATCCAGATGATGAGCGAGGCCACAAACAACGCTTTGATTTCATAGCGTAAGTGGAGCGTGGTGGAGGGCTTCCTCGCAGATACAAGAACATCCGCCACCTCTGGACGATACCCTCGCATCTGTATTTTGCTAGTCTGAAAGACAAACATGAAGGTGTAAGATCAGAGCTCAGGATGGACTAGCGAGCCCTGTTCCTGAGACAGCAACTGCGAGCATATTGGCAGCAGCATTGGAGGTTCCAAGGACAGCTGCTGAAGTAGTGGGAACCAAATCTGCAGAGGCCACAGCGGGCGATCAGAATCATTCGTGCCCTCGGCCTGCAACTTCAACAGAACCTTCTGGATAAGAGGAAAGGCGTAAAGAAACCTCCTGCCCAACATAAGGACAACGCATCTGGCCAGAAAACACCGGTGTGGGGTCTCTCAAGCAGAAAACTGGCAGTTTGGTGTTGCATGGTGACGCCAACAGGTCCAGATCTGGACGACCCCATCTGTCGAACAGCTGGCCCGCTACTGACTGCAGCAGCTCCCACTCGTGCGCCTCTGGACCGAGATCTCATGGAGACTGTCGGGCCAAGAGGACACCTGGGACGGCACCACAGAGAGAGTGATGCTGTTCCAGTGCCTAATAACAGACTCTCATCGCCTCCTGGCACAGGGGGTAAGAATGAGCCTCACTTGCTTTTTGATGTAGAGGACGACGCCATATTGTCAGTCTGAATCAGAAGAGAGCCTGGTATGAGGTCCACCTGAAAGGCGTGTAGCGCACTGACTTCTCGCATCTCCAGGACATTGATGTGGCATTAGCCCTCGGGGTCCAAACGCTTTGTGTTTGGTGCTCCTTAGGTGCGCTTCCACCCCAAACCGAGGCATCCATCGTAAGGGTCTGATTTGGGGGCTTTGGATGAAGGGGACCCTCTTTCTAAACTGAGTGGATCCATCCACCAAAGAAACGTTTCTTTACTGGCTCTGTGACTCTGACTGGGTCGAGGTCGCCTGAGCACTGATCCCACTGTGGGATTCTCATGTGGAGACGGGCCAAAGGAGTAACTGGAATGGCTGCTGCCATGTGTCCCAGAAGTCTGAGGAAGGTCCTTGCTGAGAACTGAGGAGATACTAGAACCGATCCGGCTATCTCCTTCAGGCGATCGCTTCCTCTCCGGAGGTAGAAAAGCCATGCCCCGGACCGAATCCAGGACTGCTCCCGCAAAGAAGAGTCTTTGGCTGGGTTCTGGGGAAGACTTTGGAAGGTTCAGGGTGTTCCCAAGTCTCAGAAGAGGTATAGGTATCTCCAAGAGCATGAAGCAGGCATGACTTGACGGGGTCGCTTAGCAGCCAATCATCCAGGTAAGGGAAGACATTATGCCCCAGACTTTAGAGACACAGCCACCACTGCCAAACACTTCATGAAGACTCGAGGAGAGAAAGAGAGGCCTAATGGAAGAACTCAAACTGATAATGCCCCTGGAAGTGGAAGCTCAGGAGCTTCCTGTGAGGGGAAAACCCTGATATGCATATATGCATCTTGCATGTCCAGGGAGCAGAGCCAGTCCCCTTGATGCAGCAGAGGAAGAAGACCTGGAAGGGTCACCATCCGGAACATTTTGTACCTGTATCAAGATTAAGTGAGCTTAGGTCCAGAATAGAACGAAGTTACTTAGTCTTTTGGGGACCAGGAATAAGTGGGAGTAATACCCTTTTCCCCACTGACTCAGAGGGACTGGTTCTATTGCTCTTTTTGCAAGAGGGTTTGTATCACTCCTTCTATGAGAAGGAGGATATCTGGAGAACCTTGGTGTAGTGTCTGGAGGAATCTCCGTGAACTCTAAAGTGTGTCTCTCCTTATGACGTCTAGGACCCATTTGTCCGCAGTTATTAATATCCATCCCTGAAAGTACAGGAGAAGCGACTCCCTACTACCTCCCCTGGTACCTCCGCCGGGGAGGGGTGGAAGGGACTCACTGGGCGGAGCCAGGTGTGGGCAGAGAGGCCTGGGAGGACTTAGGCCCACGGGAGGAGCGCCCAGGCTGCTGGCTCTCCTCTGAAAGCCTCCCTCTGGCCCTGTTGATTACCACGGGCTTGACCACCTGAGGGCTTCCAATGGCCACTTTCACTGTCTCCGCTGGTCTCCACGGCACATTTGGCGGACAGACCAGATGGATTTGCCTGACTCTTGGAGGCGAAATCAAAGACTCGCCTCCTGCCCAAACAAACGGTACCCTGGAACGGTTAGTCCCAGATGCTGGACTACAGATCCTGGTGAAAGCCGAGACCCTCAACCAGGAATGGTACCCACCTGACACTGCCGCTCTGGCTGTCATATCCGTAGTGTAGCACGAGGTACGAAAATGTGTGTGCCTACGTCCCACCCAGATTTGAGAACGCCCAGAATCTCAGTTTTCTCTCGAATCTGGCAAGACATTAACCAGCTCTTGTCCCTCTCCCATAACACATTCTGGTACTGGACCATGGCTAGGGAAATTCAGGGACCTAACTGAACAAGTGGAGGCAGAATACACTTTCTTGCCCACCTGCTCCAAATAAGCGGGACTCGGTCGGAAGGCTGTGCGCTGAGGTGTCTAGGCTGCTTAGATTTGTCGTGAGCAGTCAGAATAACTAAAGAGTCCGCCTGAGGGTGCTTGGCCAAAATGGTTCATCCCTTGGGGCTCTAATACAGCCTGTCCGATTTCTTTGGAACTGCCGGACTGAACCTGGATGCTTCCAGGTCACTCGGTGAGATCTTGGAACGTGTACACTAAAGGAGATACCACCAAAGGTTTAGGCTCCTTTGCCTCAAGTACTTAGCCAAACGCCAGCTGCTCGGATCCAAGTCCTCCGTGTCCCACTCACTGGAGGCCTGGATGTGCCTCATGATGTCCATGAAAGTGGGATCATCAGGAGGCGAAATGGGCTGGTCCTTCTCTTCCGGGAACTCCCCACCCCCTAAAAAGGAATAGGCAGAAGATGAAGAATGGGCTACTGGGTGACAAGCAGCCAGACCTATACTTATGGCTAGCCCCATCGAGCATCAGTGGCTCACCGACCGACGGCGGAGCGGAGACCGAAGTCTGTCAAGGGACCGACATCAGGAGCGGTCCCATCTAGCAGAATGGGGAACAGATCCTGGTGTAAGACCTGACCAGCTACCTGACACAGTAGACCGCTGGTGTCAGTCTCACGGACCGTGATCAGGAACAAGCCTTGGGAGGAGGAGGTGTAGGTGGTGGCCTCTCAGGGTCTTCCTCGGGGAAGAAGCACCTCCTGGCTGTGGTTCACCCGAAGGGTCCGGACCTGTGACGGGCCGGCTGGGACCTACCCCCACCAGAAGGAAAACAGATCCTGGAGCTTGTCCTTTGAAAAACAGAGGCTGCCTTCCCTGGAAATGGAATATCCGGAACTTCACCTTAGAAGGAGAGCCCCTTCAGAGCCCGGGGGTAGGAGGACTTAAGGGATGGTGAGGCAGCCCTTCGCCGGCTGCGACGGATCCATCACCCCATCACCCAGCATCACGACAGGGGCGCAGGAGTGTCCTTGGACTCAGAGGGTGCGCTCTTGCCTTGAAGCAGGGCCGAAGCTTGCGCCTCGAGGGACTTCACGGTGACCCTTAAGCGAAGTCACCTTGGGCTTCGTTGGCCTCTCCCGAAGGTCTAGCCTTAGCCTGGTCTTTAGTCTTAGGATGCTCACCTGAGGCAGTCGACCCACTGGCTGTCTTGTGAGGAGGCCGCGAATGGGACCGGGACTGGACAGACTACAGTCCTATTCAGGGGACCGCTTGGACTTATCCTTTTTCTGTTTCTCCCGAGGTGTGCAGATGCATTTTTCGTGCCAGCAGGTGCGCTTTAATGGCCTTCAACTGGCGGATCTGAGTTCAGCTGGTGAACTTCTTACATGCCGAACAGGCAGCGATGCATCGTGCTCAGGCCCCAGGTAAAACCACTGCCTATGGTCGTCTTTAGACGGCATTTGGCGGCTGCAACCGCGACCAGTTCGATGTGGGGTTTCAATGAGGAGACCAATGACGGAGAAGACATAATGCCAATACGATGAAAACAGTCGAAACTGTGGAGAAAACGAATGGTAAAGCAAAAATTGAGGTTCTTTAGCTGGGCTGGCAAGCCAAGATGAGCAGGAACTCTTCACATGCACGGGACGAGTGGGTAAAGAATTGGGTGGAGCTGGGTCCGCCTTTTTGTACCAGAGCTGATGGGGTGGAGCAGACGCTAGGGCAGTCCCTGCTGGCTGAGAAGTTTACCGGAGGGTCCTAGTGCCTGTGGCATAGTCCTAATTGTGATAGCCTGCTGCAAGAGCTCCCACTTGAAGTAATATCAACTATTTCTATAACAAAAAAAAACTCTGGACACATTATTAAAGATTTAATAACAGTATGTTATTTTATTTAAATATGGGGAAAACTGTCCCCAGACTTGGGTAGAGGAGTGGTAAAATTGATTGAATGGCAACTCACTGAAAATGCTAAACCAGTGAGTTGGAGAGACAGCAATGTATTATTTGAGCAGTCCGGTCTGCCTCTATCTATGTAACTGTTTTTTCCCACCTTTTCTCTTTGTTTATAAAGTATTACTGTATTGCTTACATTCTTCATCCCGTTGTTTTGTTCCGCTTTTTTCCTCATTCAAGACATAGAATGTTTATCACTGAATGTTTACCATGGAATACAGGGATTCAAAATTCTGCTCAGTTCTGCTGGTAGAATGTTACTGTACTAACGTACTGCACACACAGACAACAAAGGCCTGTTTTAGTTTCAGTGGCTCAATTATTTCACTGTCAGGGCAAGCAGAAGATATTTTTCGGATGAGCAGGTAAAGACAGAAGGAGGATTTTCACTGTTAGTACATAAACAGTTGTAATGAAAACTATAAATAATACTTAACTTTTCTGATTTCTTTATGTGTGTAAGAAGGGTGTGATGATCAGGAAACAACATTTAATTAATTTGTTTTATTTTTATTTAAGGTAGGTTTATTTTTGGGCCCACTTCAAGGTTTCAACAGTGTAAAGGTAGCAGCCATGTTTGTGATAGAAGATGAGTTCTGGTTTCAGAGGGACTGATGGAAGATAGTTCTGGTTGTAGGAAGACTGATTTGCTCATTGTATAATGTAGTTTAGACCAGGATGACTGTGTGTATATAGATATTTAATGTACAGTCAGCTGATGTCTCTTGACCAATGAGATTTCTAGATTTTTCTTGCCATTTTATAAATATATATAATAACTGGTCAGCAATTTCTCTCAATATGCTGACCAAGCTGATATTTTCCATAACAACCGGCTGGTTGTTATGACATTCACAACCATGCCAGTCCAAACTATGCTGCTGCCTCACTGGCCAACATTTATGTGTGGGCGGGCCAAACAATCTCACAAACTGCTGGAGAAAATTGCTGGCCCTTTATTATAAAAATAAAAACTGGAAGGTGTTCATATGAGAATTTAATGCATACCCTCGTTGTGGGATGCTCTGATAAACTTGCACGGGTTTATGTAGCATCTCAGCCAACCGGGTGTGCATTAAATTCTCATATCAACCCTCGTCCATCCATTATTCTTCTATAGAATAACTGGTCAGCAATTTCTCTCAATATACTGACCAGGTTGATATTTACCATGTATGTTAACAAAAAAAAAACCACAAGTACTTAACCTGAAATAGTATATCAGATTTTGGACAGAATACAAAATTAAAATTTTGGAAATACGTCTGAGACACTGAATTTAAAACTACATTTTTAGCCATGGGCACACTGAACCAACTATTATCAAAGTTTCGAAAATTTTCCACAGTATCAATACTAGTGACTTTCACTACCATGGTGTTTCTAAGAAAGTGTCATATCCCTACTAATGAACTCAATTTTGCTTGGATGGCCATTTTGTATCAATGAAAAGCTTGGACTTAGGAATCAGGTATAAATGTTTCAGAACTGTGAAACTGACGTGGCGCCTGACAATAAGTGCATTTCTTTAGATGGACACCTACAAAGTACAGTAACTCAAAACCTTTCCAGACAGTGTTTTTCTTTCTACATACATCTATGTAGGTCAAGTATACCGCCTTTTCTGTGGAATATGTTTTAAAAAGGCACAGTCAGGTTGGGGAGGAGCTATTTAGAGTTTTTCAGCCATGTCTTCTGTTGAAATAAGAAACAGACAAACATCTCATGCAGGTTTAAAACTATGAAAGGAATGCTGTGAGTTTTATTTTTCTAGATCAAATTTTTAATGGTGCAATCAAACATTAATAGAGAATACTCTTTGTCCAGTCCATTCCAGCCTGGCTTCCTGAAGTCCCATTCCACTTCCACCTCATTGACTCCATTCTATCTGGCATGGACCAGAACCTGGTAGATCACCTCCGCCATCAAGGTTAGAATTTTGTTTTTCATGGCTGTCCAAGGGACAAGTGCAATATTCAAAACTGTACCTGTCCTGTTGATCGCTTCTTTCCGTCAAGTTTTCTGCACCCCCAAAGTCATACTCAGATTCTCAACAAACACAGCAGTGATGTTGCAAGCAAAAGTCGAACAGGCAGGGTTTCACACAGCGCTCACTCTGAGGTTTTATGACCAGTTTTTCGGTACTGCCCTTTGTCGGCTTTGTCACACTCTGGCTCCTTACAGTCTCATGTTCTACCATGGGGTCACCAGAGCAGCACAACCAGGCGCCCTCCTTACTGGGTTTGAAGACAGTGTGGGATAAATAAGATAGCCAGGTGACCAATGGCTACTTAAAAACTGGTCTGGCTACAAGATTTTGAAATTTATTGGCCAACTTGGCTACTTGCTTACAAAGTGATTTTGAACCCTTAAAAATAATGGCCACCACAAATATTGGTTTGACTATCAGATTTTAAAAGCTAACGACCACTGACCACCAGCGCACAAACTGATTTATCCCACCTGCTCGAACCGCTGCTAGCGTCAGCTCCTCCCCAGCCATCGGGCCGCCAGCCAGCTTCCCAAGCTTGCTTCCAAACTGAAGTCGCCAGCATGGGTGCGCGTGTAGCGCTACCTGATGGGCCATCAGAGGCCCAGTGCTGCTCATTTTTGTTCACTGATTTTACGTTTATGTTTCTGATACACGCTAATAATAACCAGTGTACTCCTAGTTAGTGCAGTGCCCGAAAAGGGCTTAATAACTAACGATGTCCATTGTAAGGTGCCCTAAAACAGATACTAAATATTACCCATTGGCTAGTACATCGCCATTCACAGGACTTAACAAGTGTGCCCCAGTTTACTACCCTAACGAGCGCTTTTAAATTTACTTTCCTGCTCAGTAGTAACCCTGACAAGCAAGTGTCCTCAACTCCTTCTGCCCCACCCTGAAAAGACGATCACCTTAGTCTCCCCTACTTTGTAACCCTCACACAAGCTTTTAACCAGCCTCCCATCTCCTGTTTCTGGAACCCTTCCTGCCCAGACAGTTGTCTCAGCCCTTTAGTTCCTCTCTTAAGCTCTAAATACCAGGGGCTGGATATTCAAACTATGCGCCATTCATAAGGCAGAGCCCATGAAACTGCGCCAAAATAGTTGTGCAGGGGTGTGTCCTGGGCGATATTCAAAGGAGTTGCGCTTATTGAGCAACTCCTTTGAATATCACCCCAGCCACAGCCACTGTGCATGGCGCAGTGGAACTTGCGCCACTGCAAGTTGACAGAATGGAGCATTCAACTTGCGGTGGCGCAAGTACCACTGCGCCATGTGCAAAATCACGATATTCAAAAGGTGACATGCAAATGGAGCTATAATTCATGCAAGGCGCAGGGGCCATTTGCATGTGATTATGTCCCCATTTGCATGCCATTAGCATGTAGGTGCGCTGATCCCGGGACTTGCGCCTGGCGCCCTGCCAGGCAGCAGCCGTCGAGACCCGGCGCCCCTGCAGCCCGATCGCGGGCATAGTGTACTCTCTCCCCAACCAGCCTGATCGCGGGCATCAATGTGGCTCCCCACCCTCCTCCCGTACATATCCTGGTGGTCCAGTGGACCGAAATGCCGATCGTGGCGGTATGTGTGATAAAACCACCCCCAAACATAGCCCTGGTGGCTAGTGTCTCCACCCTACCCACCCACGAAGCCACCACCACCGCGGCGGCAGCATCCCACCCGCCTGCTGCCCGCCCTGCCGACTGACTGCCTGGTACCCATACCGTACACGACAGTCCAGATTTGTGATTTGTGAGTCCAAATCTGGACTCGTCATTACAGTATGGGCTGCACGCCACTGGCTCTGCTCTGCAACAATGGGCGCAGCCCCACCGGACAGTCAGTCACGGGTGGCAGGAGCGGGCTGGTGGGGCTGTGGTGGGGGACACCAGCCACCAGGCTATGTTCGGGGTGGTTTTTAATCACACATACCGCCTGGGCGATCGGGCATTTCGTCCACTGGACCACCAGGATGTGTACAGGAGGGGGGTGGTTTTATCACACATACCGCCTGATTGGGCATTTCGGTCCACTGGACCACCAGGGATTGTACGGAGGGTGGGAATTATTATACATACCGCCCACGATCGGGCATTTCGGTCCACTGGACCACCAGGGATGTGTACAGGAGGGAGGTGGGAATTATTATACATACCGCCTGCGATCGGCATTCGTCCACTGGACCGCCAGGGATATGAGCGGAGAGCCACATTGATGCCCAGCGATCGGGCTGGTGGGGGGTACACTATGCGCGATCGGACTGCGGGCGCACAGGGACTGGTTGGGGCCAGCCACAGGTGGCAGCTGCTGTGTTGCGCCCTGCAATACAGCAGCTCACCTGTGGGCGACCCTCGACTTAAGCCTTTTTTGGGGCTCAAAGTCCTGCAGGCAGGTTGGGGTTGCGCCTGCACAACTCTGCACAGCCCGCTGAATATCGGGCTGCAGTTTATGCATGGTTCCTCCCTCCAGTTCAGCATGCATTCATTTGCATTGCGCTGTTGCTCAGCATGTTTTCTGTGGCACAACTGCCTCCTGCTGAATATCGCAGAATGGAGCAAGTTTGGGCTTGCGCAGGCGAACCCCTATTGGCGATGGCTAACCCTTTGAATATCTGGCCCAGGTCTCCTCCTCTTTCTGGACTTGACTGTCTGCTCACTCTGAGAAGACACGTGGTTCTTTTTCGACTCCTGTCCACCAACTTTGTCGACTTGGCCAAGCCGCTCAATACTATTCCTATACTGGACAAGCTGTAAACAGCGAGGCTTTTGGTCTCCTTAGTCAAGTGGTTTTGCTGCTACCCTTCAGGGCAGGTCTCAAGCTGTCTGGATAAGAGAATCTACCCCCAATCAGCTCAGGCGTGCCCCAAGGGTCTGTCCTTGGCCGGTTTTATTCGACATCTTCCTGAATGATCTCCCAATTGCCTGCTCCTCTGCATCCATCCATATGAACACAGATAGCACAGTTCTCTTTGCCTCTGGCTCCTCTGCCTCTGACTGTACAGGCAGCCCAAAATGGACTTTGCTAACATCCAGAATTGGTTCCTGGCTAATTAGATATCTTTTAAAGCCAAGAAAACTCTATGAACTTTGGCACTAGGCAGAGGCTTGCTAGCTTATCCCCATCTCCTACTTCCAGATCCTTGATGGTGCAGCAACTGAGGACAAGTCCTAAATCAAGTACCTCAGGGTCTTACTGGACAGGCACCTTGAGTTCTCTACGCATGTGATGCCATCCACCAGATGTTTCAGTTTCGCACTTTACAACATTACTCACTTGTAGTAATGTTGTTTCTTCCAAGGAATCCCTCACTAGGTTTAACAGCTTCAGTTCTGCAGCTGCAGCTTGCCTCAGAGTTTGGAATGTTATGCAAACAGAGAATACAGTACAGTGTTCAAACTCTGCAGTGTGTGGTCCGTTCACCTCTGCCCCGTAACGGCAGATTTATTTCTCAAACTGAAGTGAGCAGTGACCACTAAAGCTAACTAAAGGACAAGTAAAAGTATCCATAAGGGAAAGGTTTTGGAAGAAAGCATTTTCACCACGGCAGAAAAATAATAACCTCCTAAAGCCATCAAAACAATGTGATAAGTAATGTTCAAGCAATGAAGAGAAACACTCTTGTATGAACCTTCTTCCGAGTTCTGGAAGGAAGGAAGGGATGGATTGTTAAACCTAGTGAAAGATTCCTTGGAAGAAACAATATTGCTACAGGCAAGTAATTTTTCCTCTAACCCCAGGAAGAAAAATTGCTCACCATAGTAATGTTTCTTCTTCTAATGGAGTCTTGCTGAATTCTGACTATATGCAGTAAGCCCCAGCACTTCAACTGCTCCAGAGAGTAAAGGGTTAACTCTATGCAAAGGCATAGAACATTGAGCTCGAGCTCAGTTTTCAAACCTCTGTCTGTGATACTCTAAGTGCAACAGTCAGATTCTTATGAGCACTAAACTAACTCAAAGGAAGAAATTGTTTCCAAATGTTGTGCCAAATGGCAAAACAAAGCTTTAGGCTCAGAAGACTCAAGTCGAGAACACCCAAAAGAACACAACAGGTAGAGATTTACCAAAATGCTTCATAAACTAAAAGAAACCCCTAAGAGATGGAAGCATGTCCAGTACACTCTGGGGTGCAGCACTGTGCCTGCCCCACCACATCCCAAAACTACTAATGTTCCATGAGGGAGGTAGGAGAATAGAATACAGCAAGACTCCATTAGAAGAAACAACATTACTATGATGAGTAATTTTTCTTCAAACATGAAGTCTTGCTGTATTCTGACTATATGCAGACTACAAGCAGTACCCCTTGGAGGAGAAAGTCACAGAACCTATTTTGGGAACAAGCTCTGCAGCACAGCCGTGCCAAATCTACCATCACTCGTGACTGGACGTCAAAGAGTAATGCCTGCTAAAAGTGTGAACAGATTTTCAGATAGCTGCTTTGCATATGTCCACTAAAGATACATCTCTAGTTGCTGCGACCAAAGCAGCTGTACCTCTGGTAGAATGAGCCCTCAGGCCTGAGGGAGTTCCTTCCAAGTTCAGAATAACAGAATTGAATACAAGAGACAATCCATCTGCAATAGACCTCTTGGTGGCAGGTTTGCCTTTCCACTTCACCATAAGTGAGAAACAACTAAGAACAGTCCTTCCTGTGGGCCTTAGTACGCTCAATATTTTACTTCATTTAACAGACTTTAGGATTACAACCTTTGAGACAGGGACTCATTTACAAAGGCTCCAGCGTCAGAAAGAAAAATTACTCACCTTAGTAGTTATATTTCTTCTAATGGAGTCTTGCTGTATTCTGACAATTGCAGTGATTCCCAACCTTTGAACTTCCCGGAGAACTAGGTTAACTTTCCATGCAGGGCATGGAACGCTGAAGCTTCGAGCTCCGTTGAAGTCTCTGTCTGGAGTGTTTTCAACCTAAACCGTCAGATTCTTATGAGCCCAACTAACTAAAAATTCTATGTGGAAATTGTAAAACTTCTACTAGCCAACTGGCTGAAAAATTTTGGATTCCCAAGGAAGACTCAAGTCAGAAACCCAAAAACTAAACCCAATGTACTTAAAAAAAAAAAAAATAATAATAATAAATAACACCCAAACAAAAGGGAGGAGGGTGCCAGCAAATTCACCACTGAGTTGCAACACTGCACCTGCCCACCCACTTCCCAAAACAGGTTCTGAGAGGGAGGAGGGAGAGTCAGAATACAGCAAGACTCCATTAGAAGAAATATAATTACTAAGATGAGTAATTTTTCTTCAAACAACATGAAGTCTTGCTGTATTCTGACAACTGAACTACCAAGCAGTACCTCCAAGGAGGAGACAGAACCTACTTTGGGAATAGGCTCTAAGTACTGCTGTGCCAAACCGAGCATCACTCCTAGCCTGGATATCCAGAGAGTAATGCTTGGTAAAGGTATGGACTGTTTTCCAGGTGGCTGCTTGACAAATTTCTAGAGAGGAATATCCCTGGCCTCAACCAGGGAAGCAGCTGTACCTCTTGTGGAATGAGCCCTCAGGCCTGAGGTGGAGTTTTCCCAGTTTTCATACAGAATTGTATAGAAGACACAATCCACCTGGCAATAGATCTTTTGGTGGCAGATTTGCCTTTCCCACTTCTCCATAAGTGACTAACAACTGCAGGAGTCAAACCTGTGACCCTTGGTACATTCTATGTAGTAACTAAGGGCTCTTTTACATCTAAACTGTGTAGCCTCCTCTTCTGAGGAAGAATGCTCAGTGAAGAAAACAGGAGAGACACAGACTGGTTTAAATGGAAGTCTGAAACCACTTTGGGCAAGAAGAAAAATTACTCACCTTAGTAATTGCTTTTCTTCTCATGGAGTCTTGCTATATTAGGACCATTGCAGTCATTCCCCAGTCTTGAACTGCCCCGGAGAGAAACAGTTAACTCCAGAGTGATCTGGGTTCCACAGGAGGGCGCTGTTCAAAAGTTCTATCTGGCCAGTTTCAAATGAAACTGCCAGGTTCTTTATGAGCTAAACTAACATAGCAAGTCTGTGTGGAAAAGCTCTACACTAGCCATTGGCTACCTATCATTAGAAGAATAAGAACAATCACAGAATAACAACAACAATATTTATTGTTAGGAACACTCCTTACAAGCACTAATAGGACCCTCTCCCCAAAAACTCAAGTCTAAGAGGGACCCTCTACTACTTAACAAAAACAGAAATACCTAGTTCCCTAACCCAACTAGAACTAAAATGGCATGACACAGTGCTTGCACTAATTTGCCAACCCCATACCCAAGTAGGAGTTCTGAGGGGTGGAGGGAGGGTTGTCCTAATATAGCAAGACTCCATGAGAAGAAAAGCAATTACTAAGGTGAGTAATTTTTCTTCAAACACCATGAAGTCTTGCTATATTAGGACCATTGCAGATTACACAGCAGTACCTCCATGGAGGAGGGTCAGAACCTACTTAGGAAATAGGCTCTGAAGAACAGCTGTGCCAAAACGAGTATCTCTCCTGGACTGGACGTCCAGGGAATAATGCTTGTAAAGTGTGAACTGTTTTCCAGGTAGCAGCTTGACAAATTTCCAAATGGGAATATCTCTAGCAGCCGCTAGAGATGCAGCTGTACCCTGGTGGAGTGGGCCCTCAGTCCTGAGGGGGCTCCTTACCTAGTTTTTGGTAACAGAACTGGATACAAGAGACAATCCACCTTGCAATTGTCCTCTTAGTGGCAGGTCTCCTTTGCCAACCTCTCCATAGGTAAGGAAGAGTTGGAGGATTGAACCTGTGACCCTTGGTACGTTCCACATAGTAGCTTAGGGCTCTTTTAACGTCCAGGCTGTGTAGTTTCCTCTCACCGAGGAAGAATGTCCAGTGAAAACACTGGGAGAAATGGACTGGTTCAGATGAAAATCTGAAACCACTTTGGGTAAAACTTTCTGTTAGTCCTGAGGACTACCTTATCCCTGTGAAAAGAAATAAATCCTTTTCCACCGAAGGGCTTGCAATTCACTTATCGTCTGGCAGAAGTGATAGCCACTAGAAAAACAGTTTTCCAAGTTAAATACTTGAGATCTGCAGAAGAAAGGGGCTCAAAGGAGGTTGCATTAACTGAGCAATGCAAACATTCAGGTCCCAGGCAGGGGCTGGTTCCAAAGGAGGGTTAGTATGAAGTAGCCCCTTAAAAACTTAGAAAACACAGGGTGAGAGGAAGAGAAACAGGCTTCCCTGCGAAACAAAGGCAGAAACAGCTGCCATATGAACCTTCAAGGTAGCTGGTCTAAGGCCTAGGGAATTTAGATGGGCCAAATAGTCCAGTAAAGTGGCCAGGTCAGCAGATTCTGGCACAATTTGTTTCTCGAACACCAGAAGGAAAACCTCTTCCACTTAGAATTGTAAGTAGCCCTGGTGGAAGGCTCTAGAAGCCTTTAAAATATCCATGACCCCTTGAGAAAGGTGTAAATCAGCAAATTCTAATTCCTCAAGAACCAAGCCTTGAGGTGGAGGATTTGAGGTCCGGTACCACACTCTCCCCTGTGCACAGGTCAGCAAGTCGTGGGTCCTGGGCAAGGTTAGGGAGGTGGATTGTCAGGGACAGGAGAAGAGGATACCAGGGCTGTCTGGCCCAGTCTGGAGCGATCAGAACCACTTTGCAGGGCTGAGTTCTGATTTTCACCAATACCCTGAAGAGGAGAGAAGGGGAAAAGCATATAGGAATTTCCCTTCCAATCCAGCAGGAAGGCGTCCAGGGGACTGAGCCCAGCACTGGAGGCCTGCAAACAAAATAGAGGAAGTTGATGGTTGTCTGGGGCTGCGAAGAGATCTATCTGAGGGTACCCATCTGGCAAAGACCGACCCCAATACCTGAGGATTCAGAGACCATTCGTGATGGCCCTGGAAATCCTGCTGAGAGCATCCGCCAGGACATTGTCCTTTCCTGGAAGGTGAATTGTGATCAGGAGGTGTTTAGGGAGTAAGCCAGAGACCACAACTTCATTGTTATGTTTCACAAGGCTGATGACCAGTGCCCTTGCTTGTTGATGTACCACATTGTTGTGGTGTTGTCTGTCCTGATTTGAACTACTTTGTTCTGGACAACAGCTGAAAAAGCCTGAAGAGCTAAAGAACAGCTCTGAGTTCCAAAAGATTGATGTGGAGCAGAGATTCCTGGGACCACACTCCTTGAGTGGAAAAGGTCGCCCAGTGAGCCCCCACCCAGCAGGGAGGCATCCGTGGTGAGGGTGAGGGAGTGGAACGGTAGAAAGGGAACCCCTGAGACAGATTGCCTTGATCCTGCCACCACTGAAGGGCCAGGATCAGGGTTTTGGTCACCGAACTAATTTGGTAGGGGTCCCTCCTTTGGGACCAATAGGACCTCAAGTGGAACTGAATGTCCCTCATCTGAAATCTTGCTCCCTGCACGACAGCTGTGGAAGCAGCCATGTGCCCTAGGAGTTGCAGAAAATGCCTTGCTGGTCGAGAGACCCGCAGGGTAAAGGAGGATGCCAGGCAATGAGCCTGTCCGCTCTTTCCGAGGGAGAAATGCCCTGGCTAACTTTGTGTTCAACTCTGCACCTATGAAAGTTAGAACCTGAACAGGTTCCAGAACTGACTTTGGTAAGTTCAGCAGGAACCCCAGGAAGTGAGAAGCTGCTGGGTGACCTGCAAGTGAGATTTTACCTGGTCTGGAGATGACCCACTAGTAGCCAGTCGTCCAGGTAGGAAACACAGCAATCCCTTGCCTTCTTAAATGAGCCACTACCACAGCTAGACATTTTGTGAATACCCTTGGCCGAGGTTAGCCAAAGGGCATTGCTCTGAACTGGTAGTGGCCGAGAGCAGTTCAACCTGAGGTACTTTCGTGAGAAGGCCTGATCATGACATGAAAATAGGCGTCCCTGAGGTCCAGGAAGCTAACCAGTCCCTGGCCTCAGGGAGGGCAAAATCATTGCTAGAGTTAACATTTTGAACTTTGGCTTTAATAGATGTCTGTTCAGGTACCTTAAGTCTAAGATGGGCCGCCATTCTCCTGTCTTTTGGGGTAAGAAAATATCTTGAGTACAGTCCCTTGCCCTGATGGCAGGGGAACCCTTTCCACTGCTTTGCAATTCAGGAGGAAGAAACTCTGCTTCCAAAGCAAGGGCTTCTGAAGAGTTTTATGGGTGGAAATTGCCTGGCTCTCATCTTTGGGAACTGTTTGAAGCTGAGAACCAGGCCTTGGCTTACTACTTCCAGAACCCACCTGTCCGAGTTAAGGACAGCCAGTTCTGGCTGAAATAAGCCAACCTGCCCCACTGGTGCGGGAGAATGGGCCCTGGGCACCCCATCAGGGTGCCTGCTTGGCAGGAGCTTTAGGCTGAGGAGGCGACTGTCTCCCTGTGCCCCGTCCACTCTGCCTCTGAAAAACCCCTCTGATGAAAAAGCAGGAGGCGGCTTGAGCTTGGAAAAGGCCTGTAGAAAGGCCTACCCCTGCCCCTGTGGGGCATGCCTTTGTGGAGTGGCATGCCTTTCCTTAGCTTGGGCACTTTTGTAGGTAGTTCTATATTCATCCATCTTTTCATATAATTTTCTGTTTGATCACCAAACAGAGAATTTCCGATACAGGAAAATCCATAGCCTTTGACTGAGTATCTTGGGACAGATTAGTGCATCTGAGCCATGCCAACCTACGGAAAGCTACAGAAGTGGCCATGACCCTAGAGGAAACATCATTAACATCAACAGCAGTATGAAATTGAACTTTAGAGGCTTCAATGCCATCAGCAGCCACTTGTTCCAACTCACTAGCCAGCTGGCCCTGGGCCTGCTTAGCTAACTGCCATATAGTGTCCCATCTAGATTTCTGATATCTAGCAACATAAGCCATATAATTAGCCTGCCTGAGTCCCAAAGAAGCTGCCATATATTGCTTTTTTTCCATGGCATCAATCTTCCTGGAATCCTTGTCAGGAGGATGTGAGGCCAGGGAATATTAGCCTTGTCACAGGCTGCAGCTTGTACCACACCTACATGACTACACTGCTCAGTGAGGAAGTCTGTATCCGAGCCTGACAAAGTAAACCTTCTGTCCATTTTTTATCTACAGGAGGGACAGAATTAGGATTTTTAAAATCTTTGTTGTTTGCTTCCTAAATGACTTATGCAAAGGAATAGACAACCTCCTAGTCTCTGGAATATCCATCATTTCCACATAATCAGGCTCCTCTTGCTCATCCACAGCCTCTTCTAAGGAAGCTGGAGGTTTCTGCCACCTTTTGTAAAACATAAACAGAGAAGGGACTCAGACAGCATAGGGGAGATTCTAAAGGTCTATCTGGAGAGATGTCCGGTTCAATGGGCACGTCCAGACCTTCCCAATCACAAACATACTGATCAAAATCCTCCTCCCCTCATGTGGTTCATAAAAATCCTCAACATCATAATCCTGAACCACTGAGACTGAACGAGACACCCTTTTCCCAGATGCAGGGGGCTCGACAGCCTGAGACAAAGACTGACAATCTGAATGGCTTTAGTTATCTCTGCAGCAGTTGGAGAGACAATTTTGTACTCCAGACCTGCTGATTTCTTTGTCTTTTTGCTGGGACTGGTTCCTCTGAACCAGCCTTCCCTTTGCCCGAGGAAGTCTGCCTGGTCAGAGGGCACTCCTCTGGTCTAGTGGGTACTGGACCGGCAGGCCATCCGGTCAGCGGACTTTTGGCCTCTCGTTCCCTGAGCCGCCCAATCTCTTTTCCAGGGTGGCTGCAGGAAATTTTACACACCTGGCAGTCTGACAGGAGTGGTCAGCCCCAGACAATAAACACAAGTGGTGTGTGGGTCAGCCTTGGCAAAGGCTTCCCCACAGACATCACAGTGTTGAAACCCAGTGGGCCGTTTTCTTTTGGTTTCTCAGACATAATGCCAGCCTAACCAAAACTTGCCTTTTGATGGCAGTGCCAGGCAAGACACCCTTATCGGTTCCTAACCGTGTCACGGTATTTGAAAAACCCCAATAAAAGTTAGGTTTTTAGAACCGATAAGAACCGGAACCGCACTCTAAAAGCCAACTAAACAGTTTAAAACATGTATTTCATCCAACCGATCGGTTCAAAACCGAACCGATAATGACTTTCCACACAGACTTAATTTCTGTACTTACGGTTACCAGATAGAGCTTTTAATCGAAATGCGGTAAAATAAATACTTATTGCGGTTCAATGACGAAAAATACTAAACGAACCATGAAATAAAACGACTGAGCTGATATCGAGGCGACTGTTCAGTGGCGGAGTAAGAATCTGGCAGTTTCATTTGAAACTGGCCAGATAGAGCTTTGAACAGCGCACGCTGTGGAACTCAGATCACTCTGGAGTTAACTGTTTCCTCTCCGGGCAGTTCAAGACTGGGGAATGACTGCAATGGTCCTAATATAGCAAGACTTCATGGTGTTTGAACCTTCCACTGGTTCTAAGGACCACTTTATCCCTATGAAAGGAGATAAAATCAGGTTCCACTGACACGCTTGCAGTTCACGGATACGCCTGCAGAGGTAATGGCTACCAAGAACACAGTTTTCCAAGTCAAGTACTTAAGCTCTGCTGAAGAACACAGGCTCAAAGGGCGGTTGCACAAGCTGAGCAATGCAAATATTCAAATCAGGCAGGGGCAGGGTCTCTCAAGGGGGATTGGTGTGAAACAATCTTTTAAAAATTTACAGAACACAGGATGGGAAGATAGTGAGGAAGGCTTCCACAGACAAAATGCAGAAACAGCTGACAAAGTATGTCTCTTTGCAGATGACACAAAGACCTGCAACAGAGTTGATTAACAAGGTGGGTGGAAAGGATGAAAAGGGACTTGGCAAGGTTAGAGGAATGGTCAAATGTATGGCAGCTTAGATTCAATGCTAGAAGTGCAAGGTAATGCACCTGGGAAACAAAAACCAAGGAAGAGTACACAATGAGATGAGATACTAACAACAACAAAAATGGAAAGGGACCTGGGGTAGTCATATCAGATGACCTAAAGGTGGGCAAGCAATGTGAGAGGGCAGCAAGGAGGGCTGGGGATACTGGGATGCATAAGGAGAGGCATCACCAGTAGAAAACAGGAAGTTATTATCCCTCTGTACAGACAGCTGGTCAGACCCCATCTGAGTACTGTGTGCAGTTCTGGAGACCCAGTCTTCACAAAGACATAGACAGGATGGAAGCTGTCCAGAGGAGGGCAACTAAAGGGTCTGCACCGGAAGACATATGAAGAGAGACTTAAGGAGCTTAATATGTATAGCCTCGAGGAAAGAAGGGAGAGGGGGACATGATAGAAACTTTCAAGTACCTCAAGGGAATCAACAAAGTCCAAGAGGGTAGCATCTTTCAAAAAAGAGGTGTACAAGAAAAGGGGCACAATTTGAAGAGGAGGGTGGCTCAGAGGTAATTTAGAGTATTTTTTCACAGAGAGGGTTGTGGATGCATGGAACAGCCTTCTGGAGGAGGTCGTGGAGTCAAAAACAGTGGTGGAATTCAAGCATGCATGGGACAATCATAAGGCAATTCTAGGGGTGGGAGCAGGAAGAAGTAGGCCGCTGGTTAACTAGTATCTGCAGCTTATCCAGTAGGCAGGAAATGGGCAGACTGGGTGGGCCAGCGGTCCTTATCTGCCGTCAAATTCTATGTTTCTATGTTAAACGTGACCTTGAGAGTAGCTGGTCTGAGGCCTAGGCCATTAAGATGGACCATATATCCAGAACCATAGGCAATTCACAGTGTCTGGAGAAATATTCTTCTTAGAACACCAAATGCTGAATCTTTTCATTTGGAGTTAAGTCTTTCTGGTGGAGGGCCTTGAGAAGCCTTGAGGATGTCCAGAACCCCTTGGGAAAGATGCAGATCTGCAAACTCTAACTCTTCAAGAGCCAAGCCTTGAGATTGAGGGACTGAAGACTGGGGTACCAAATCCTCCCTGAGAGGATGTTAACAGGTTGTAATTCCTGGGAAGAGACAGGGGAGATGGACCGCTAGGGACAGCAAGAGGTGGGGTACCAGGGCTGTCTGGCCCAATCTGGAGCAACCAGAATCACCCTGCAAGGTTGAGACCTTATTTTGACGAAAACTTTGAACAGGTGGGAAGGGGGTAAAGGCATACAGAAAATTCCTTCCCAATCGAGAAGGAAGGCAACCAGAGGGACTGAGCCCAACACTGGGGCCTGCAACAAAAAAGCGGAAGTTGGTGATTGTCTGGGGCTGCAAAAGATCTGAGGGTGCCCCACCTGGCAAATACTAACCCCAGTACTAGGGGATCCAGTGACCATTCGTGATGGCCCTGGGAAATCCTGCTGAGAGCATCTGCCAGGACATTGTCTTTGCCTGGGAGGTGAACTGCCATGAGAGAGGTGTTCAGGGAATAAGCCAGAGACCACAACTTCATCGCTCGGAGCACAAGGCCGAAGACCGACTGCCCCTTGCTTATGATGTACCACATTGTAGTGGTGTCTGTTCTGACCTGTACCACTTTGTTCTGAACAGATGCAAAAAACCTGAAGTGCAAGAAAACAGCTCTGAGTTCCAACAGATTGATGTGGCCTGAGGGGACCACAATCCTGGGTGGTGAGGTCGCCCAAGTGAGCTCCCCATCCCAAGAGGGACATCTGTGGTAAGGGTCAAGGAGTGAGATTGAGGGATGAAAGGAACCCCTGCCTCAGATTGCTCTGATCCTGCCACCACTGCAGGGCCTGGATCAGGGTTCGAGTTACTGGGACCAATTTGGTTAGAGGATCTCTCCTTTGAGACCAGAAGGCTCTCAAATGGAACTGGATGTCCCTCATCTGAAATCTTGCTCCTTGCACTACAGCTGTGGAAGCAGCCATGTGGCCCAGGAGCTGTAGAAAGTGCCTTGCTGGTCGAGGAAGAGCTCTGGCCTGCTTTGTGTCCAGTTCTGCGCCTATGAAGGTGAGTAGCTGAACAGGCTCTAGAACTGACTTTGGAAGATTGAGGAGAAAACCTAGAGATGTAAGCAGCTGCTGGGTAACCTGAAGGTGTGATTTGACTTGGTCTGGAGACTGACCCACTATGAGCCAGTCGTCCAGATAAGGAAAGATGGCAATCTTTTGCCTTCTTAAGTGAGCAACTGCTACTGCCAGGCATTTGGTGGAATACCCTTGGGGGCAGAGGTGAGGCCGAAGGCATTGCTCTGAACTGGTAATGGCCTGAGGGCAGTTCGAATCTGAGGTACTTTGGTGGGAGCTTCAGTGAGAACATGGAAGTAGGCATCCTTGAGGTCCAGGGACGCTAGCCAGTCCCTCTCCTTAGGGAGGGTAAAATAATTCCCAGAGTCACCATTTTGAATTTTGGTTTTAAAAGGTGCTTGTATAGGTATCTTAGATCCAGGATGGGCCGCCATTCTCCTGTCTTTTTGGGGTAAGAGTACCTGGAGTACAGACCTTTGCCCTGGTATGGGGCAGGAACCTTTCTACAGCTCTACGAGCCAAGAGGGTCGAGACTGTTTCCAAAGCAAGAGCCTCTGATGGATTTGCAGGTGGAAAGGATCTGGTTCTCATCTTTGGAAATTTTTGAAGCTGAGAACCAGTCCTACTACTACTTCAGGACCCACTTGTCTGATGTTAAAGACTCCCAGTCCTGGGCCAAGTAAGCCAGCCTGCCTACAGGTAATGGAGAATTGGCCCTGGGCATCCCATCAGGGTGCCTGTCTGGCAGGAGCTTTAGGCTGAGGGGTGGGAGCAGGCCTGCCTTGCCCGTCTGCCTCCCTCCCTCTGAAGAACCCCTCTGGGCATAAGCTGAAGAGGAGGCCTGGGCTTGGTAAAAGCCTGCCCTGCCCTGAGCTGCTTCTGAGGGTGGCTTGCCTCTCCTTGGCCTGTGCACTCCTATAAGTGGTCCTATACTCATCCATTTTCTTCATGTAATTCTCTGTCTGCTCCCAAACAGAGAATTACCCACAGCAGAAAAATCCATGGCCTTAGCCTGGGTATCCTGTGACAGGCTAGTACACCTGAGCCAAGCCATTCTACTTAAAAGCCACAGATGTAGCCATGACTCTTGAAGATACATCATTAGAGTCCACTGCAGCATGGAATTGCACCTTGGATGCCTCAATACCATCGGCAGCCACCTGTTCCAGCTCCTTGGCAAGCTGGCCAGGGGACCTGTTTGCTAAAGCCATAACAGTATCCCATCTGGATTTCGGTATCTTGCAACATAGGCCATATAATTTGCCTGCCTGAGTCCCAAGGATGCTGCCATGTATTGTTTCTTTGCCATGGCATCAATCCTCCTGGAGTCCTTGTCAGGGGTGTGAAGCCAAGGGAATATTTGCCTTATCACAGGCTGCAGCCTGCACTACCCCAACCTGGCTGCATTGTTGTGGAAAGGAACTCCGTATCAGAACCTAACAATGTATACCTCCTGTCCATCTTTTATCCACAGGAAGTAAAGAATTAGGAGCTTTTAAAATCTTTATTGTCTGTTTCCTAAAAGATTTATGTAAAGGAATAGACAATCTCCTAGACTCTGGGATATCCATCATTTCCACATAGTCAGGCTCCTCCTGTTCATCCACAGCTTCTTCCAAAGGGAGCTGGAGGGTTTCAGCAACTTTTATAAAACAGAAAATGAGAGGGACTCAGAAAGCCTGGGGGATACTCCTGAAGGTCTGTCTGGGGAGATGTCCGGTTCAATGGGCACATCCAGACTTTCAAAATCACATTCACTCTCTTCATAATCCTCCTCCCCTCCTCGGTTCATAAAATTCTTCTATATCATATTCTTGAACCGGTGGAACCGCCGAACCGACCGTTTACCTGCTGGTGTCGGTTCGGACGGAACCGGAAAGCGACTGGACAATCTGGATCGCTTTGGCTATCTCTGCAATGGTTGGAGAAGGAAATTTTGGCTCCACACCTGCTGACTTTCTAGTTCTCTTTGCTGGAACTGGCTCCTCCGAGTCAGCTCTTCGTTTGCCGAGGTATCACGCCTGGTCAGAGGGCACTCCTCGGTTCGCTGGCCATCCGGGTCAGCGGACTTTTAAGCCTCTCATTTCCTGAGCCTACCAACACTCTTATCCAGGGTAGCTGCAGAGAAATTCTTGCAAATCTGGCAGTCTGCATTGAGGTGGTCAAACCCCAGACAATAAACACATGTGGTGTATGGGTCAGCCAGCAGCGAGCTTCCCCACGACACTACAGTGCTGAAACCCAGTGGGCCCGGTTTTTCTTTTGGGTTTCTCAGACATAATGCCAGCCCTAACCAAAAACTTGCCCTTTTCTGGCAAATCGCCAAGCAAGACACCCTTATCGGTTCCCAACCGTGTCATTGGTCGTGGAAAAAACGAATGAAATCCGTTTTTTTTTAGAACCGATAAGAACCGGGAACCGTGACTCTAAATGAAATTTAATAAATTTTAACAACAACCTGATGGGTTCAAACCGAACCGATAACACGCTTGCAAGTTCCACACAGAGAAAGTAAAACCTATTACTTACGATACCACAGACAGAGCTTGAACCGACCCGGTTGCGGTTAAATATATATACTTACGGTTTGAAAACCGAAATAACACTTTTTAACCGACAAATGAACCGAGCAGTAGGAGGAATCTCCGGAGCGACTGTTCAGTGAGGCGGAGTAAAGAATCTGACCGTTTCAGTTTGAAGATCAACAGACAGAGTTTTTCAACGAGCTCACGCTCAAGATTCCATGCCTGGCATGGAAGTTAACTCTTTCACCTCCGGAGCAGTTTTAAGGCTGGGACAAACTGCATATGTCATAATATAGCAAGACTTCATGTTGTTTGAAGGATGTATTGGTGAAGGACTTGGAGAGCGTACAACACTGCCCGAAGCTCGAGCAAACTGATGTGGAGAGCTTGTTCTAGCTTGGACCAGGAGCCCTGGGTCCGATGAGGGCCTAGATGGGCTCCCAACCTTCGCCTGAGGCGTCTGAGGTTAGAGTCTGGGAGGATGAAAGAAAAACTCCCGAAATAGGTTCTCTTGAGAACATCCACCATTGCAAGTCTCGAATCATCGGTGAGGAGATCAGAACTGGGTGATCTGGGTGGTCACTAACTAATCACATTGAGAGTGTAGAGTCCAAGAAATTCTCATGTGGAGTCGAGCACGCGGCACCGTCCGGATAGCAGCCGCCATGAGCCCGAGAAGGTGAAGGACCGACCTGCAGAGACCATCCTGTGGTCGGACAACAGACTTATTTGGGTCTGAAGGGTGGGCGCCCTGTCCGGAGGCAGGAAGGCCTTTCCATGGTCGATTGAGAATTGCCCCAATAAAACTGTAGCCTCTGGGATGGGTCCAGATGAGACTTGAATGGTTGATGGTAATACCCAGGCAGGCAAAAACCTGCTGGGCAAGGAGAGGTAACGCAGGAGTTCCTCCCTGGAGGAGGCCGCCAGGAGCCAGTCATCCAGGCACGGGAAGACCTGCACTCCTGGTAAGCAGATGGGCCACCACCACTGCCAGGCATTGGATAAATACTGGGGCCGAGGACAGACCAAACGGGAGCGCTTGAACTGGTAGTGGTCCCCTGGAACACAAAACGAAGGTATTTGCAATGAGATGGGCGAATGGGTGTGCAGATAAGCATCCTGCATATCCAGAGCACAAAGTCATTGACCCGGCTGGAGGAGGGCAGAAGGCTCTGCAAAGAGAGCATCCTGAACCTTTGTATTCTACTTAAAAGATTCAGGGAACTGAGATCCAAAATTGGTCTGAGATCTCCTGTCTTCTTTGGGACCAGGAAGAAATGGAATAGTAACCCGTCACTCGCAGATGAAGGGAACAGGCTCTATTGCTTGTTTTAGCAGGAGAGCAAAATTTCCTCCTGGACTAAGAGAAGATGTCCCGTGAATAAGGCGACTTGGGGGTTTCTGAAGAAAATTTACTGAGTGTCCTTCTGCTATCAGCAGAAGCACCCAAATCTGTGGTTATCCTCCCATCCCAGAAGGTGGAGGAAACTCCCTCCTACCGGTTACTCCGGAGGCAGTGGGAGAGGAAAGGAGTCAGGTAGGTGGGGCAGCGCCCGCAGCTGAAGCACTCCGGCTGCTTTTGGGGGGGAGGGCTTGGCAGCTGTGGGGGCAGGCTGTTTGTGGCTCTGCCTTCCCTGGGTTTCGCTTTGGCCGATTCCGCTCATGCGAAGGGACGGCGCTGCTGCTAATGGGGATGGTACATGGAATCAACTGACTTCAGTACCGTCCCCTCTCTTGCAAATCAGTGATTATGTCCCTTGACATCACCCCGAAAGCACCGACCCCCAGAAGGGTGCTTCCTGGATAGCAGATTGCACCTCCGGGACCAACCCTGACACACGGAGCCAAGCATGACGCCAGTGGCTACAGCGAAAGCTGAGCTCCACCCAGCAGTGTCCACTGCATCGTATGTCGCACGTAGTATGTGTCGATTGGACCGAAGAGCAGAGCGGACGAGATCAGCCAACTCCTGCTTGACTTGGGAGTCAGGCAAGGAGTCCAATTTTGCTTCCGCCTGAGTCAGAATGGCCTACTGGTAGTCTCCATATGGCCGACATAGTTCAGGGCCCTGATCCCCACCGTGGAGGAAGTGTAAATCTTTCTCCTATACTGGTCTAGAAGGCGTGATTCCTTATCAGGTGGTGACGAGCTAAGATGTTTATGGTTCGCCGACCGGCCATGAGCAGCGCTAATCACAAACGAGTCGGCACGAGGGTGAGAATCCAGAAAATCAACACCCTCTGGAGCCTGATATAGCCTGTTCGACTTCCTAGGAAGTGGGGCTAAGGCCGACGGCTGTTTCCATATTGTGGTAATGAGGTCGGCGTGCGGCTCTATCCAGGTGGCACCCACGGTAGGAGCTGTCACGGGCAGATCCAGATGTTCAGCGAGTTTCAGACGCTGAGGATCTGGTTCCAGGGAGTGCCACTGATGAACCTCCTGGATTTTCCTAAGCAACTCCGAAAGAAGGATCCTCCGAGGAGTCCTTGGCCTGGGCTTCACGGAGGCGTGGCCTCTCGTCTCTCTCGGAGCAACTGTGCCGGAAGAGTCCAAGGATGAAGAGGAGAAAGACTCTCTTTCCACCCGGGAGGAACGGAGCCCTTGGAAGTCCCCGGGGAAGCGTGTCCTGCCCTTCTCTGGATCCAAAGGGAAGAACCCTGGAGTCCAGAGGTGGTGAGGGAGTGTGCTGCCTTGGATGTACAGGAACCTGAGGCAGCACCGTGCCCGGCTCGACCTCCATGCTGAGCTGAGCCTTGGCCTCAGTCCACCAGGAGGCCAGAGTCTCCTGCAGGTCCACCAGCGACACGCGAGGGCGGTGGAGAAGGAGGCGGGGATAAGGATTGTAACCGTATGGAGCGTATCCAAAACTTCGCCGGCGGGTAGCTCACGCGCCGGAATTGTGGTGTCGAGTACCACGGGTCGGGAAGCCCAGCGCCTGCAAATGTGGCGCCGGATACTGCGGTCCCAGGTACCGCGGCCGGATAGAACGGAAGGTACCCGTGGCCTCACGGGTGGGTCCATAGTGGAGAGCCGGAGGGCCCGATGGGAGGAATGTCTCCCGGAGTCGGTAAGGCCGACGGCGGAGGCCCTGGCATCGGAGGTACCAGCGTCGGAGGGACAGCGTCGAGCCAGCGTCCGGGAGCGGACGTCAGGTCCGCACACCAGGTGGCGGAAGGACTGAGGCAAAGATCCCCAGCCGCCCGGGATGAAGGGGAAAAATCCCAGGGTCGAGTTAGGAAGACTCTGGTTCCCCAGAGCGATAGCGAAGGTTGCGGGGAGCCGGGTACAATGGACCGGGGGTCCGTCATCGGTTCCTTCGCCAGCCAGACATCGGACCAGTCGGCGTGAGGCTTAGGAGCGAAGCTCGGCAGGCGCCCGGAGGAGCCGGCGTCCAGCTTATGTGAGCCATCACGGAGGCAGGCCGAGTAGAGTGATCGGCCTGGTCCAGTGGAGGCTGCGCGCCGCCCAGAGGATCGGACATCTTACCGGCCCTCTCCGGGCGGACGGCGGAGGAGCCGACGCCTGGCTTACCAGAGTCGCCTACAGTGAAGCCGCAAGCCTGCGGCCGAACCAAGGGGCAGAGGCTCCAACTGCCCGGAGGTGCCCGCAAGGCCTGAGCGCAAGCCAGACAGGGGCTGACGCCTCGAAACCTCAGAGGCGGCCGTCAGGAGCGATCCCCAGAGGATGTTACCTGAGTCCCAGCGACTCCCGAGGGAGACACGGTGGAGGAGCCCATGTCCGGTGCCTCTCCTTCTTCCAATGGCCTTCGGAGTGGGCGCCTGCCTCAGTTTTTGAGCTCCTTCTCCACAGAACTCATTTTCTTCTTCAGAATATGAGCTTCCAGGGATTGCTGCCACCTTTTCCGCGTAGCACGTTGAAACTGAGGCACTGCTGGCACTTCTCGACCGGGTGATCGGGGCCTAGGCAGAACAGGCACAGAGGTGACCGTCCTTGTCACGGCGGTTCGCCACATAGATCGCACTTATTCTTGTGCTCGGAGGGGTGTGAGGGCGAGCATACACCGGCGATTACTGACGTTAGTTTAAAACAATTATTTTCGTAAAAACGACGAAGGTAGGGCTGACGAAGCACAAACCTTTCACAGGATGCCGTAACGAGCCAACAGCTGGAAAGAACTGGAAGGCGGGTGTCCAGGACTGCCCCTTTATACCGATGTCTCCCGATGCTGGTCACCTGATGTGGGGTGGTCCTCACCAGGGACTGCTAGCTAGAAATTTTTATCCTGCGCGCTCTGCCAAGGCCAGTCCTATATGTAATTACCTACTGCAAGAGCACTCTTGAAGTAAGCTACAGTTTTCCAAGTCAAGTACTTAAGCACTGCTGAGGACATAGACTCAAAGGAGGTTACATAAGTTGAGCAAAGCAAACATTTAAATACCAGGCAGAGGCAGGGTCTCTAAAGGGAGGATTGGTATGAAGCAATCTCTTAAAAATTTTACAGAATACAGAATGAGATGATAGTGAGGAAGACTTCCCCACTGACAAAAAAGCAGAAACAGCTGACAAGTGTACCTTGAGAGTAGTTGGTCTGAGGCCTAAGCCATTAAGATGGACCATATAGTCCAGAACTGTAGGCAATTCAGCAGTGTCTGAAGAAATATGCTTCTTAGAACACCAAATGCTGAATCTCTTCCATTTGGAGTTACAAGTGTTTCTGGTGGAGGGCTTTCAAGAAGCTTTGAGAATACCCAGAACTCCCTGAGACAGATGCAAATCTGCAAACTCTTAACTCTTCAAGAGCCATGCCTTCAGATTGAGTGACTGAAGATTGGGGTACCAAATCCTCCCTGAGAGGAGGTTAACAGGTTGTAATTCCTGGGGGTACCAGGGCTGTCTGGCCCAGTCTGGAGCAATCAGAATCACTCTGCAAGGTTGTGACCTTATCTTGACTAAAACTTTGAACAGAAGGGGAAGGGAGGAAGGCATACAGAAATTTCCTTCCCAGTTCAGAACCAGAGCATCCAAGGACTGAGCCCAAAACTGGGGTCTACAACAAAAGACAGGAAGTTGGCGATTGTCTGGGGCTGCAAAAGATACATCTCTGGAGTGACCATTCGTAATGGCCCTGAGAGATCCTGCTCAGTGCATCTGCTAGCACACTGTCCTTGCCTGGAAGGTAAACTGCTATCAGAGAAGTTTGTAGGGAATACACCAAGGACCACAACTTCATGGCTTCTGTGCACAAGGCCAGTAGACCGAGTGCCTCCCTGCTTGTTGATGTACCACAGGGTGGTGGTGTTGTCTGTTATGACCTGAACCACCTTGGTCTGTACTGACAGAGAAAGCTTTCAGGGCCAGAAAAACTGCCCAGAGTTCTAGGAGATTGATATGGAGAAGGGATCTTGGGGACCACAGTCCTGGGCAGTGAGGGCCCCCAGATGGTCTCCCAGCCCAGAAGAGAAGCCTGTGGTAAGGACCACTTAACGAGGCTGAGTGGCAAAGGAACCCCTCGTCTTAAATTGTCCTGATCCTGCCACCACTGGGGGTTTGGATCAAGGTCAGAGTCACTGGGATCAGTTTGGTAGGGAATCCTTCCTCTGAGACCAAAAGCTCTCAGACAGAACTGAATATCCCTCATCTGGAATCTTGCCCCTTGGACCACTGCTGTTGAAGCTGCCATGTGGCCCAAGAGCTGGAGGAAATGCCTTGCTGGTCGAGATACCTGAAGGCTGAAGGAAGAGGCTAGTTCTATAGAACCCTTACCCTTTCCAAGGGAAGAAAGGCTCTTACTCTGACTGTGTCCAGTTCTGCCCTATAAAGATAAGAAGCTGGACTGGTTCGAGAACTGACTAGGAAGGTTGAGAAGAAACCCTAGAGAAGTGACCACTTGTTGGGTCACTTGCAGGTGAGACTTGACTTGGTCTGGAGACTGGCCCACTATTAGCCAGTCGTCCAGATATGGAAAATGGAAATCTTTTGCCTTCTTAGAAAGGCAACTACTACTGCCAGGCACTTTGTGAAAACCCTTGGGGCTGAGGTTAGCCAAAGGGCATTGCTCTGAACTGATAGTGGCCTGAGGACAACTCAACCTGAGATACTCTCTGTGGGAGCACCTGATGGGAATGTGAAATTAGGCATCTTTGAGGTCCAGGAGGCTAGCCAGTCCCCTGGCCTTAGAGAGGAAGAATTATTCCCAGAGTTACCATCTTGAACTTTGGTTTCAAGAGATGTTTGTTTAGATATCTTAGGTCTAGGATGGGCAGCCACTCCCCTGTCTTTTTGGGGGTCAGGAAGTACCTGGAGTACAGTCTTTTGCCCCAGTGTAGGGTAGGTACTCTCTATGGTTCTTAAAGTGGAGAGAAGAAACCCTGCCTCTAGGGCAAGAGTTTCCAAGGATTTGCAGGGAAAGATCTGGCCTCATCTCTGGAAATTTTCTGAAGCTGAGAACCAGTCCCTGGTTTACTACTTCCAGGACCCACTTGTCTGATGTAATAGACATCCAGTCCTGGACAAAGTAAGTCAGCCTGCCCCCACTGGAATAGGAGAGTCGACCGGGCAGGCCCATTAGGGTGTCTGCTTGGCAGGGGCTTTAGGCTGAGGAGTGGATGCAGCCCTGCTCATCCTCCCTTCTGCCTCGCCCTCTGAAGAACCCCTCTGAGAAAAGGAAGAGGCCTGTGCTTGGTAAAAGGCCTTTGAAAAGGCCTGCCCTGCCCGCAGACTGCTGCCTTGAGGAGTTGCCTGCCCTCCTTGGCCTGAGCACTCCTGTAAGTGGTCCTGTCGCATCCATTTTCTTCATGTAATTCTCTGTCTGCTCCCAGACAGAGAATTACCCACTACAGGAAAATCCATGGCCTTAGCCTGTGTGTCCTCAGTAGAGGCTAGTACATCTGAGCCAAGCCATCCTCTGAAGAGCCACAGATGTAGCCATGACTCTTGATGAAACATCATTAGAGTCCACAGCAGCATGAAACTGAACTTTAGATGCCTCAATCCCATCTGCAGCCACCACCTCCAGCTCCTGGCTAGCTGGGGAGGCCTGTTTAGCCAGTGCCAGTACAGTGTCCCACCTGACTTCTGGTACATGGCTGTATAGGCCATGTAATTCACCTGCCCGAGTCCCAAAAGAAGATGCCATGTACAGCTTCTTTGCCATGCATCAATCTTCCTGGAGTCCTTGTCTGGGGTGTGAAGCCAAGGGAATAATTGCCTTGTCACAGACAGCAGCATGCACTACCCCAACATGGCTGCACTGCTGATATAAGAACTCTGTGTCTGAGTTTGAAAGTGTATACCTCTTGTCCGTTGTTCTATCCACAGGAGATATAGTGTTAGGAGACTAAGATTTTTGTGTCCTTTTCCCAAAAGATTTGTGATGGGAATAGACAGTCTCCTGGACTCTGGGATGTCCATCATCTCTACATAATCAGGCTCCTCTTGATCTTCCACAGCATTATCCATAGGAAGCTGGAGGGTTTCAACCACCTTTCTATAGAACATAAAATGAGAAGGGACTCAGAAAGCCTAGGAGGAAAACACCTGAAGGTCTGTCTGGGGAGATGTCTGGGTTCTACAGGCACATCCAGATCCTAACTTCCATCATCATCAGCCTCAAATTCCCTTCCTCTTCACATTCCGGTTCATAAAATCTTGAGGTATAATCTTGAACGGGGAACCAACTGAACCGAACCCCTGCCAGAAGGAGCCGGATTGGTAGGAACCGGACGGAGCTATTCCACAATCTGAATCGCTCTGGCTCTCTCTTCAGCAGTCGAACATGACCTCTGGATCCGAACCGGTCGATTTATCTTTGCGTTTTCTTTTGCTGAACTGATCCCTCGAGATCGGCTCTCCTTTTGCCCAAAAAGTATCGCCTGGTCAGAGCGCACTCCTTCTGGTTCGGTTGAAACCGAACGGGCTGGCCATCCTTGTCAGCGGACTTCTCGTCTTCCTTTTCCTCAGTCTACCTAATCTATTCTCAAGAGTAGATTTGACAAAGTTTTACATATTTGGCAATCTGAATTGAGGTGGTCAAACCCCAGACAATAAACACAGGTGGTGTGAGGGATCGGCCTTAGCAAAGACCTCCCCACACTCACTGCAGTGTTGAAACACAGTGGGCGATTTTTTTTTCCTTGTTTCTCAGACATGGCCAACCTAACCCAACTTCATTCTTTTATGGCAACCGCCAGGCAAGACTCCTATCGGTTCCTAACCGTGTTGCTCCCAGACAATCACCCACTACAGGAAAATCCATGGCCTTAGCCTGAGTGTCCTGTGAGAGGCTAGTACATCTGAGCCAAGCCATGCTCCGTGAGAGCCACAGATGTAGCCATGACTCTTGATGACATCACTGGAGTCCACAGCAGCATGAAACTGTACCTTTGATGCCTCAATCCCATCTGTAGCCACTGCCTCCAGCTCCTTGGCTAGTTGGGGAAGCCTGTTTAGCCAGTGCCAGTACAGTGTCCCACCTGGACTTCTGGTACCTGGCTGTATAGGCCATATAATTCGCCTGCCTGAGTCCCAAGGAAGATGCCAGGTACTGTTTTTCACCATGGCATCAATCTTCCTCAGTCTTTGTCTGGGGGTGTGAAGCCAAGGGAATGTTTGCCTTGTCACAGGCAGCAGCCTGCACTACCCAACATGGCTGCACTGCTGGTATAAAAACTCCATATCTGAGCCTGATGGTGTGTACCTCTTGTCCATCCTTCTGTCAACAGGAGGTACAGAACTGGGAGACTTCAGGGTTTTTGTGTCTGCTTCCCAAAGGATTTGTGAAGGGAATATGCAGTCTCCTGGACTCTGGGATGTCCATCATTTCCACATAATCAAGCTCCTCTTGATCCTCCATTGCCTCCTCCATAGGAAGCTGGAGGGTTTCAGCCACTTTCTGTAAAACAGAAAATGGGAGGGACTCAGAAAGTCTAGGAGGAAAGACCAGAAGGTCTGTCTGGGGAGATGTCTGGTTCCACAGGCACATCCAGACTTTCACCATCACCACCACCACCATCATCTTCAAACTCCCTCCTCCTCAAACTCTGGCTCATAAAATCTTTATGGGTATAATCTTGAACCGGGGAACCGACCAGACCAAACCCCTGCCAAAGGTGCGGATCGGTCGGACAGAGCGATTCCACAATCCTGATCTCTCTGGCTAGCTCTTCGCGGCCGGAACATGAACCTCTGGATCCGAACAGGTCGATTTTTCTTTGTTTCCTTTTTGTAGGAATGGACCCTCAGGATCAGCTCTCTCTTCTTGCTCAAGAAGTACCGCCCTGGTCAGAGGGCACTCCTTCTGGTTCGGTCAGAACTGAACCGGGCTGGCCATCCGGTCAGCGGACTTCTCGACCTCTTTTTCCCTCAGTCTACCTAATCTGTTTTCAAGGGTAGATTTAGGAATGTTTTTACAAATTTGGCAGTCTGTATCAAGGTGTTTCAAACCCCAGACAATAAACATAGGTGGTGTGGGGGATGGCCTTAGCAAAGACCTCCCGCACTCACTGCAGTGTTGAAACACAGTGGGCCCGTTTTTTCTTGGGTTTCTCAGACAGGCAACCTAACCCAACTTACCATTTTTATGGCAACCGCCGGGCAGACTCCTTATCGGTTCCCAACCGTGTCACGGGTATTGTAACAAAAAAAAAAAAATGTTCAAAACACGCTTTAAGAACTGATAAGGACCAGTAAACACACTCTGAAGTAAAACACAAGGATTCACTACAAGTGATCGGTTCAGCTGAACCAATCTAACACTTTACTAATTTCCACACAGAAAATCAGAACAAAACCTATCTATTGCTCATGGTACCACAGACAGAGACTGAACCGACTGTGCAGAAATAAATTCAGTTTAAAACCAACAATTTACCGAGACTTTAACCGATTTGAACCGAGCTGAAGGAGAAATCTCCGGAGCGACTGTTCAGTGAGGCAGAGTAAAGAATATGATTGTTGGATTTCAAAGGGCTCCAGACAGAGACCTCAACCGAGCTTGAGCTCAGCATTCTACACTCTGCATAGAAAATTAACCCTTTGTTCTCCAGGGCAGTTTAAAGGCTGGGGCTAACTGCAATAGTCAGAACACAGCAAGACTTCATGTTGTTTGAACAAGGGTTTCATCAGCAGTATGGGATGATCCAGCAGTGGAGAGACCTACAACCACTGTATGCTGAACAAGTGCCAAGATGTTCCGATATGCAATCCCACAAGGGTACTGTGAAGAATCTGGCTACAGAGTCGTAACATCATGTGTAGAGAGGCGCCGTCACCAGACTGTGATGACTGACATAGCTGGACATGCGTACATTGACTCAGCTCAGTCCTCCAGGAGAAGGACCATGCCCAATGTGGAATCCAGAACTGCTCATATGAACTGCAGCTGTTCAGAAAAATCAGCTTGTGTTTCTGGAGACACAGTGCGATTCCCAGTGATGTCAGAAAGTGGTACGCTGAAGTCACTGCTGCATCTGTCTGCAAATTTGACCAATATTTCACAAGCCAGTCATGCAGGTAAGGAAAATAACTCCATCCTCTTTCTCCTGAGGTGCTCTGGAAGCACTTGGTAAAGACATGTGGTGCTGATACCGCCAAAGGCAGGCCTCAGGAATTATACTATTTGAAGCCCGCACAAAACTGGAGGTACCGGAGACTGTTGACCCTGGCCTTGAGAGGGGGAGGGGGAGAGAGACACACACACACACACACACACACACATGATAAGCATCCTGCATATCTAAGGACATCAGCCAATCCTGGGTTTTCAGGTATGGTTGGAGAAATCCCAGGGATGCTATTCAGAGTTTCTTAGTCTCAAGTACCGAGGTCCAACACTGGGTGCATGCCACCATCTTTTGAGAATAACAAAATATACCTAGAGAAGAAGCCTGTGCCCCAATCCAACTCAGATTTTTTGTACTGCCCTGCTTTGCATAAGCCCCACTAATTCCTGGGAAAAGGCCAGCCATCTGGTCTGTCAGCTGACACAGTGTCCCTGGAGGATGGTCCAGAGGCTGCTCTTGTCCCAAAATTATTTAAGACCCACGTGTCCATGGTAATGGTCTCACACTGCTGAATGAACCACCTCCGCAGCTGACGTGAACACAGGGCTACAGTCTAGTCAGAGGTTGGCACTGGGCACTTCCACCATCCACTCCTCCTGCTGCGTCTTTTGTCTCTGTTGTTGCTGTGGCTGGAAGAGCTTAGCCTTAAACTGTTACTGGAAATCACACTGGGCAGACTTAACACATGGCTGTTGCTGGTCAGCCTTGCCGGCACACGCAGTGCCACTGCTTGTGGTGCCAATCCATGTTCAGGCGTGAATGCAGGATGTATGGTCAGCTGGAGGAGGAGGCTTGAATATCTGATGGATTGTTCTTGTCCAGGAAGGAGGATGCAGTGCTTGGCGCATGCCTGGCCTCTAGTAGCGGCTAGGGGTAGGGCAGCCAAGAGACCACAACACTAGGGGTGGAAGAAGCGACAGCTGCTGATGTGCAACATGTGGAGTGTGTGTAGAGCAGTGTAAGCAGCACTGCACGTCCCGCCTCCCAGGGCAACAAAACACAGGAGGAGGAAACAGGCTAGTCAGCATGATGGAGCTGACCCTCCACAGGCCCCACATCAAGTGACATCGCATGCCTCCTGCCCAAGGATCCATTTCACGGCTTCTGGGTAGGGGAGAGGGGTCTTGGGAAGGCAGGAGTTGGATGGGGTTCGTCCTGATGATGGGGCCAGACTGCAGATGGAAATGAACAGCAGGGGGCTACTGCTGGCAGAAACCACATCCCCATCTCCTTGAAGGGAAGATTGGATGTTCTTTATATTCTTTTCATTAGACTTAAGTGCCTCCTTCATACGCTGACCAAAGAAATGAATTTAGTTAAACGGAAATAAAGGCTCACCTGTAAAACAGGTTACTCACCTGTAACAGTAGTTCCAGGAGTGGTATATGTTGTTCATCCACACTGTTTGGCATTGTCCCTTTCTCTTTAAATCTGCCGAAGTCTTCAACCTGGCTCCTCCCACCCACCGGGTGGTATACCTGGCTCCACCATGACACAGATCTTAGCCGCTGGAAGCCTGGTTCAAAGTGCCTGCAGCCGGAGGTCAGGTGGGTGCTGTCTAACAATATATACCACTCCTATAACTACTGTTGCAGGTGAGTAACCTGTTCTTCTAGGAGCGTAAATATGTTGTTCATCCACACTCTTTGGCAGACTCCTAGCAGTTCACCGAGGAGGAGAGGCAAGGTGCACACTCCTACTTAGGGAACAGAGATTGGAGAACTGAGGCCCCAAAACTAGCATCCCGGCATGACTCAAGGTCGATGTGGTGGGAAATGAAGGTGTTTGCTGACATTCAGGTAGCAGTCTGACAGATTTCCTGGATAGGGATGTCCCTGGAAGCAGCCACCGATGCAGCAGTATGGCAGATAGAATGAGCTCTATCCTCTGGGAGGCTCCTTGCCCGCCAACTCATAGCACAGACCTATACATGATGTAATCCATCTCGCAATGGTCCACTTGGCTGCAGGTCTGCCAGAAGCGGCTTCAGCGTAGGTGACAAACAGCTGGCGAACCTCTCCACAATTTCCACCATCCTCTCCTTATGACAGGAGGCGCACGTCTCAGGTCCAAAAGTATGGAGCCTGTACTCAGCGTCGGAGGTGCAATTAAGGTAATATACCAGCAGTCTCAACACCTGGTTAAGATGAAACACTGACATCACCTTCGGAAGAAATTTGGTGGGGGCGAAGGACAACTTTGTCCCTGTGAAAGACCAGATAAGGGGAGTCCACTGACAATGCCAGGAGCTCCCTGTCCTTCTGGGTGATGTGACAGCCACCACGAGTCCGTTTTCCACAACAAGTGTGACAGTTCACACTTGTGCATGGGTTCAATTGCTTGCCCGGTGAGCTTACCAAAACCAGCAGCAGATCCATGGAGGTGGAGTTTCACGACCGGAGGGGATGTGTGATCTAGGCCCTTGAAAAAACCTGATTACTGTCTCCTGCGCCAATGTCGGCTGACCGGCTCTCGCACTCAGTAAGCAGAAATGGCTGCCACTTGCACCCTAAGGGTCGATGACCCAGACTCCCTTTGCAGAGAGACCAAAGGTAATAGAGAATGTTAGCCACAGAGCAGGATAAGGGATTCAGACCCATTCCTGGCACCAAATGGAAAATCTTTTTCCATTTGAAGGGATAACACTTCCTGGTTGATTCCTTTCTGGATGCTTCCACCATAGTAAAGACATCTACAAAGACCCAAAGCCTGGAACTCTAGCTGCTCAGGTACCGGGCTGTGAGGTGCAGGGACTGAAGGTCCGGATGGAAGACCCTCCTCTGGTTGAGAGATATCAGGTCTGGGCGTATGCAAAACCGCTCTGGGGCCTGCAGCTGAGGAGATCTGGATACCAAAACTAGGCGTGGCCAATCTGGGGCTACCAGAATCACCTTCGCCCTTGTCCCTCCTCACTGAGGTAACACCTTGTGGATCAAGGAAATGGAGGAAGGGCGTGAGAAGAGGCCTGGGGTCCACGGCCTCGAGAAGGCATCCCCTGCAGCAAGCCCTGCTGAGGGGGTGGGCATGAAAACAGCCTCAGCTGGGCGCTTTCCTGAGGCAAACAAGTCCACCATCGGTTTGCTCCTAACGGGAGAACAGGCTGTAAGCTACCTCTGGATGGAGAGACCATTCGTGGGATATCTGGCCTATTCGGATAGCGAACCAGGCGGAAAGAAAGTGGCGGAGCAGACCCCCCCACACTGGACGGCGAGCTGGCGGACGGAGATAGGGGTGGCAACCCCTTCCCATCACTGGGCAGGCTTAGAGGAGAAGGCTCCAGAACCTGAGCCTCGAACGACCCCTTTCGGGCCTGTTGGGGTCCAGGCTTGGGCGGGGGTGCCAAGCTTGAGCCTGCTGCTGTTGATGCTGCTGTCCTCCTTGATAAGAGGGCTGCCGGATCGCAGGGAAGAATGCCAAAAGGCTTTGTTTTCTTCTGCTGGTTCTTATCCAAAGAACCCCTGGCAGAAGTGGCGCCAAGGTGGCACTGACCGCTCTATGCGCTGTAGGTGACCGCCACTCCTGGACCGAACAAGTCAATCCCAAGAAATGGCACATCTGCAAGCTTATGCTGAGTATCCGCCGGAAGGAGGAAAGCCTTAGCCAAGCCCCTGCGGCGTAGAGGCCACTGCGCGGCCGCTGAGCGGGCACAAAATCTCTGATGTCCAGTGTCGTCTGGAGCTGCTGTTTGGCAACAGCTCGGCCCTGATCACGGACCTGTTTGACCGTGGTCTGCATGTCTGCAGGGAGATGAGGGAGGACTTTGTCTAGTGACCAGAGAAGGGCATGAGAGAAGTGTGCCATGATGATGATGGCTGAGCTGGCCTGGCAGAGGCCCAAGGAGGAAGCCACATACACCTTTCATGCAGAGTGGTCCATATTTTTGGACTCTTTGTCTGGAGGTCGGTCAGTGTCGGACTAACTGCCAGCACGCCTGAACAACACAGAGGCAGTCACCAGGCTCTTGGCCAAGGGTGCTCTGTGAACCCCGCCATGGGCACCGTGACACTTGCGGGCCATGCGGGCAGACTGTGCTGGGCATGTGGCAGGGTGATGCCAAAGTTCGAGGGCCGGGCCAACTACATCTTCAGCCAGAGGAAAGGGCCTCCGTCGGGTATCCTGTCTCTTTAGAATATCTGTGAGAAGGTACTCCACTTTTTTCGGCACAGATTCCACCGGCATTACAGTGGAGTCAGAAATGAGACAGAGAATCCCTTGGAAGGAGGAAGGGCCTTCCTCCATCCCTGTGCCAGATGACTCATCATCCCCAGGATGAAAGTGGAGCCTGGTGACATCAGAGTCCGAGGAGTCGGGTACAATGGCTCCACCTAAAATCACCCTAGATCCGCCGAGGGTGGTCCGGGTGACTGTAACAGACAGACGGGAAGTCCGTGTCCTGTCGGTCCTCTTTCAAAGGAGCCCTCCCAAAGGCTGTTTAGGCAGTGGTTCCACTCAATAGGTGGAGAGACCGAATAGGCCGAACAGGGGACGGTCCGCCCCACGGGCAGAGGAACCAAGGGTTTCGGTTCCGGAGGGCGCCTGCTTCGCCTGGTAGGCGACAGCCAAGTACTGGCCGCATGGCGCGCCAGCGCTTCTGCCCCATTAGAATCAGCTGTTGCCACATAAGGTCCTCACAGCGCCGGAGTTTCCGTCAGAGCCTCTCCTCGTCCAAGAAGCATGTGGGCGGGCCTATGGTGTCGCCTCTTCTTAGGCGCTTATGGCTTTTCTCGGTCATTTGGCCGGGGGTTCTGACCCACCGAGATCAGGCACGCCGATCGGGAGACACCGGGGAAATTGTGAAACCCGAGGGTCCAGAACTGATCCTTCATGGGACACCAGCTGGCTGGGTCTCCTCATCAGGAAACACTAGGACCGGAGTCCTTTCTAAAGAGTCGCCAACCACGGCCAGCGACAAAGGGTCGATCGGGTCAAGAATTATCTCAACCTCATCAGCCACTTCCTCGGTCGCCTGCCCAGATGGAAGGTCCGAAAGCCTGCGGTTGAGGAGGTGATCTCGACTGAGGTCGAGACGATGCTCCTGGGACTGAGACTCTCTCAGTCCCAGGATCACCTTCCAGAATGAAGACAAAGAAGGTTCTTTTTCCTCTTCCGAGGGCGGGAGGAGGCAGAGCCTGCGGGCGCCTCACCCTGAGTGGGAGAGACTGGCACAACTCCTTAAATGAACCAGTAAAGGTGGAGCCTAGGTTCAGTGGGACGAAGAAGCTTATTAGCCAGCAGCGCAAGCAGCTTCTTCCTTGAATGCCTGCATGCGTCCAGCTGCTAGGCAAGCCTGGCGGTCATGAAAACTGCCACCAGCCTCCTTGGACTTCACCGAGGATTCCTTTTCTCCGGTCTCCCCAGTTTCAGGCATGCCATGCGGTCGTCCAAGACGTTGGGATGGAAGGCCAAGCCGTAACTGGAGGATGAGGTGTCATCGCCAACAGCCAGGCAGTAGGCCTGCGTGAGATGGGGATCGGTGGGTGACATTTTTGGTTGTAAGGACACAGTCAAATCCCGAGGAAGATTTCTACCCATGATCAAGACGTAAATGTGCGATTGCTAACTTGAATGAGTTTTAATTCCGTAAACCGAGGATTTGAAAGCCAAGGCCTCACGAAATGCAAGAGCACCAGAGAGGCAACCTGTATCTTCTAGCGGAAAGGAAGATCTGCCATGGGGCAGAGCAGAGGTATATACCATCCGGTGGGTGGGAGGAGCCAGCTTGAAGACTTCCGGCAGATTTAAAGAGGAAAAGGACAATGCCAAACAGTGTGGATGAACAACATATCCACGCTCCTAGAACAAAAATTACTCACCTTAGTAATGTTGTTTCTTCTAATGGAGTCTTGCTGTATTCGGACTATTGCAGTGATATCCAACCTTTGAACTGCCCCGGAGAGGAAAGAGTTAATTTTCTATGCAAGGCATGGAACGCTGAGCTTGAGCTCGGTTGAGACTCTTGTCTGTTGTTGTTTGAACCCAAACCGCCAGATCTTACGAGCTAAACTCACTGGGCATCCTGTGTGAAACTGTAAACTTACACTAGCCAACTGGCAACTAAATCTAATAAAAAGGTTTTTGGTTCCAAGGCAAAGAGTCAAGTCAGGAAACCTAAAAACAAAACACAACACATACCCAAAATTATAGGGTGGAGGGCACCTCTAGGGTGCCAACACTGTTCCTGCCCACCCATCCCAAAACCCAGGTTCTGAGAGGGAGGGAGATCAGAATACAGCAAGACTCCATTAGAAGAAAAAACATTACTAAGGTGAGTAATTTTTTCTTCAAACAACATGAAGTCTTGCTGTATTCTGACTATTGCAGACTACCAAGCAGTACCTCCATGGAGGAGGGACAGAACCTACTTTGGGAATAGGCTCTGGAGCACAGCTGTAGCAAACCGAGCATCACTCCTAGCCTGGATATCCAGAGAGTAATGCTTGGTGAAGTATGTACTGTTTTCCAGGTGGCTGCTTGACAAATCTCTAAGATAGGAATACCCCTGGCAGCAGCCAGGAAGCAGCTGTACCTCTGGTAGAGTGAGCCCTCAGGCCTGAGGGTGGGATCCTACCTAATTTTTCATAGCAGAATTGTATACAAGAGACAATCCACCTGGCAAAAGATCTTTTAGTGGCAGGTTTTCCTTACCAACCTCACCATAAGTGAGGAACAGTTGGGGAGTCAAACCTGTGACCCTTGGTGCGTTCTATGTAGTAGCTAAGGGTCCTTTTCACATCCAAGCTGTGCAACCTCCTCTCCCAGAGGAGGAATGGTCAGTGAAGAAAACAGGAAGAGACAGACTGGTTAAGGTGGAAATCTGAAACCACCTTAGGCAAAAACTTCCTATTAGTCCTGAGGACCACCTTATCTCTGTGGAAAGAGATAAAATCAGGCTCCACTGACAGGGCCTGTAACTCACTTATGTCTGGCAAAAGTGATGGCTACCAAGAACACAGTTTTCCAAGTCAAGTACTTAAGCTCTGCTGAGGACAAAGGCTCAAAGGGGTTACATAAGCTGAGCAATATAAACATTAAGGTCCCAAGCAGCGGCAGGGTCCCTGAAGGGAGGACTGGTATGCAGCAATCCCTTGAAAAATTTACAGAATACAGGATGAGCTGAAAGGGAAGAGTGCTTGCCTGCTGACAGGAAGGCAGAGACAGCTGCCAGATGCACTCTTAGTGTAGCTGGTCTGAGTCCCAAGCTATTGAGATGAACCATATAGTCAAGGACTGTGGGCAAGCCAGCAGACTCTGGAGAAATATGCTTCCCAGAGCACCATACAGTAAATCTTTTCCACTTGGAGTTGTAGGTCTTTCTGGTGGAAGGCTTTCAAGAACCATTTAAAATATCCAGAACACCTTGAGAGATGCAAATCAGCAAACTCTAACTCTGCAAGAGCCAGGCCGTGAGATTGAGAGATTTGAGATTGGATACCAAACCCTCCCTGAGAACATGTTAACAGGTTGTAATTCCTGGGAAGAGACAGGGGAAGGTGGACTGCTAAGGACAACAAGAGATGGTACCAGGGCTGTCTGGCCCAGTCTGGAGCAATCAGAATCACTTTGCAGGGTTGAGACCTGATTTTGACTAGCACCTTGAACAGGAGGGGAAGTGGGGGAAGCATACAGGAACTTCCCTTCCCAATTGAGAACTAGGGCATCCAGGGACTGAGCCCAACACTGGGGCCTGCAGCAAAAAGAGGAAGTTGGTGATTGTCTGGGGCTGCATAAAGATTCTATCTGTGGGTGCCCCATCTGAGAAGATCACTTTCAAAATCAGGGATCTAGGGACCATCTGTGATGGCCCTGGGAAATCCTGCTGAGAGCATCTGCCAGGACATTGTCCTTCCCTGGGAGTGCACTGCTATCAGAGAGGTATTCAGAGAATAGGCCAGAGACCACAACTTCATTGCCTCTGTGCACAAGGCCGTAGACAGAGTGCCCCCTGCTTGCTGATGTACCACATTGTGGTGGTATTGTCTGTCCTGATCTTAACTACTTTGTTCTGAACAGACTTGGAAAAACTTGAAGTGCTAGAAACACTGCTCTGAGTTCCAAGAGACTGATGTGAAGCAGAGATTCTTGAGGTGACCACAACCCTTGGGTGGTTAGATCCCCAAGTGGGCTCCCCAGCCCAAGAGGGAAGCATCTGTGGTAAGGATCAAAGAATGAGACTGAGTGACAAAGGGAACTCCTTGTCTTAGGTTGTCCTGATCCTGCCACCACTGCAAGGCCTGGATCAGGGTCGAGTCACTGGGATTAGCTTGGTCAAAGAATCCTTTCTCTGGGACCAGAAGGCTCTTAAGTGGAACTGAATGTCCCTCATTTGAAATCTTGCTCCAAGGACCACTGCTGTAGAGGCAGCCATGTGGCCCAGGAGCTGCAGAAATGCCTTGCTGGTCGAGACACCTGGAGGGTGAATGAAGAGGCCAGTGTAACAAGGGTCCTTGCCCTGTCCAGGGGAGGAAGGCTCTTGCCTTTATTGTATCCAGCTCTGCCCCTATGAAGGTGAGGAGCTGCACTGGCTGCAAACTGACTTTGGAAGATTCAGAAGGAACCCTAGAGAAATGAGCAGTTGCTGAGTTATCTGAAGGTGTCACTTGACTTGGTCTGGAGACTGACCTACTATGAGCCAGTCGTCCAGGTATGGAAAGATGGAGATCTTTTTTTTCCTTAGGAAAGCAACCACTACTGCCAGGCATTTTGTGAACACCCGTGGAGCTGAAGTTAGGCCAAAGGGCATTGCTCTGAATTGATAGTGGCCTGAGGGCAGCTCAACCTGAGGTACTTTCTGTGGGAGCTTCTGATGAGAATGTGGAAATAGACATCCTTGAGGTCCAGGGAAACTAGCCAGTCTCCTGGCCTTAGAGAGAGCAGAATTATTCCCAGAGTCACCAATTTGAACTTTGGCTTTAAAAGGTGCTTGTTTAAATATCTGAGATCCAGGATGGGCCGCCATTCTCCTGTCTTTTTGGGAGTTAGAAGTACCTGGAGTACAATCCTTTTCCCTTGTGTATGGGTGGAACCCTTTCTATGGCTCTCAGAGCCAAGAGAGAAGAGACCTCTGCCTCTAGGGCAAGGGCCTCTGAAGGATTTGCAGGTGGAAGGATCTGGTTCTCATCTTGGGAAATCTTTTGAAGCTGAGAACCAGTCCCTGGCTTACTACTTCCAGGACCCATTTGTCTGATGTTAAAGACATCCAGTCCTGGACAAAGTAAGCCAGCCTGCCCCTACTGGTGGTGGAGAATCAGCCCGGCAAACCCATCAGGGTGCCTGTTTGGCAGGGGCTTTAGGCTGAGGGGTGGTAGCAGGCCTGCTTGTACCCAGTCTGCCTCCTCCTCTGAAGAACCCCTCTGGGCAAAGGCGGAAGAGGAGGCCTGGGCTTGGTAGAAAGGCCTATGAAAAGGCCTGCCCTGCCCCTGGAATGCTGCCTCTGGGAAGTGGCTTGCCTTTCCTTGGCCTGAGCACTCTCTATAGGTGGTCCTGTATTCATCCATTTCTTCATGTAGTTCTCTGTTTGCTCCCCAAACAGAGAATTACCCAAACAGGAAAATCCATGGCCTTAGTCTGGGTATCCTGAGACAAGCTAGTACATCTTTTTTTTTTTTTTATTTATTTAGTTGTTTAACCAGGAGTAGCACACTAAGCTGAAAGCTTTTTGCAGGTGTGACCTGGGAGCACAGGGAAGTTAAGTGACTTGCTCAGGATCACACAGTATGCAAGTGGAAGCTGTAGGATTCAAACCCAGGTCTGGTCTGCTGGATGTCACCAGATTTGCAGCTCAGAGCCTTAAACCACTGTGCTATACTGCCTCCCTTCATCTGAGCCAAGCCATCCATGAAGGGCCCCAGATGTAGCCATGACTCTAGACGAAACATCACTGGAGTCCACTGCAGCATGAAATTGCACCTTGGATGCCTCAATACCATCTGCAGCCACCTGCTCCAGCTCCTTGCAAGCTGGCCAGGGACCTGTTTAGCTAGAGCCATTACAGTGTCCCATCTAGACTTCTGGTATCTAGCTGTGTAGGCCATATAATTAGCCTGCCTGAGTCCCAAAGATGCTGCCATGTACTGTTTCTTTACCATGGCATCAATCCTCCTGGAGTCCTTATCTGGGGTGTGAAGCCAAGGGTATATTTGCCTTATCACAGACAGCAGCCTGCACTACCCAACATGGCTGCATTGTTGGGAAAGGAACTCCGATGGAGCTCGAAAGAGTATACCTCTTGTCCATTCTCTTGTCCACAGGAGGTATAGAATTAGGAGTCTGTAAAATTTTGTTGTCTGTTTCCCAAAAGACTTATGAAGGGAATAGACAGCCTCCTGGACTCTGGGATATCCATCATCTCAACATAATCAGGCTCCTCCTGATCCTCTACAGCTTCTTCCATAGGAAGCTGAAGAGTTTCAGCCACTTTTCAGTAAAACATAAAATGGGAAGGGACTCCAGAAAGCCTAAGAGGAGAACCCTGAAGGTCTGTCTGGGAGATGTCCGGGTCAATGGGCACATCCAGACTTTCATAATCACCATCACTATCCTCATACTCTCCTTCCTCCTCCTCCGGTTCATAAAATCCTCTGAATTATAATCTGAACTGGGAACCGACTCAACCGAGCCCCAACCGATGGTGCCGGTTCGACAGAATCAGGGTTAGCGATTGAACAATCCTTATCGCTTTGGCTATTTCATCAGCAGTCAGAGAAAGAACCTGTGGATCCAAACCGGCTGACTTATCCTTCTTTTCTTCTAACCGGAACAGACTCCTCAGAGTCGGTTCTCCTTTAACTTCGCCCTGGTCAGAGGCACTCCTTCTGAGTTCCGGTTGGAACTCGAATGGGCTGGCCATCCGGCCAGCGGACTTTGGTCTCCCTTTCCCTCAGCCTACCTACTCTTTTCAGGGTAGCTGAGGAAAATTTTTGCAAATCTGGCTGTCTGAATCGAGGTGGTCAAACCCCAGACACAAACACAGGTGGTGTGGGGTCAGCCTTAGCAAAGACTTCCCACACACACACTACAGTGTTGAAACCCAGTGGGCCGTTACTTTTTCCTTGGGTTTCTCAGACATGGCCAGTTCTAACCAAACTTACCCTTTTTCGCAATCCGCCAGGCAAGACACCTTATCGGTTCCTGACCGTGTTACGGGTCATGGAAAAACGAAGAAAACATTTTTTTTTTTTTTTTTTTAGAACCGATAAGGACCGTTACTACACTCTAAAAGTAGAAAAACTTTTTTAAATAAACCTGATCGGTTCAAACCGAACCGATTCAACGTTACAAGTTCCACACAGAAGCAAACAATAATAAACCTATCTAGTACTCACGGTACCACAGACAGAGACTGAACAGACAGGTTAGATGGAATAAATTCAGTTAAACTGAGAAAAACGACACTTTAACAGACTAAATTGAACCGAGCAAAGGAGAAATCTCTGGAGCGACTGTTCAGTGAGGCGGAGTAAAGAATCTGACGGTTTGGGTTCAAACAACAACAGACAGAGTCTCAACCGAGCTCAGCTGCTTCCATGCCTTGCACGGAAAGTTAACTCTTTCCTCTCCGGGGCAGTTCAAAGGTTGGATATCACTGCAATAGTCAGAATACAGCAAGACTTCATGTTGTTTGAACCACAGTTTTACTACTAGTAATCCATTTACATCCACACTTATTCAGTATTCCACTGAGCATGCTCAGTCATCTGAACAACCTTCAGACCTGACATGTACCAGCCAACCATGTGATCCTCGGACTACTTTGTACTTAGATCTACACACTAGAACAGGAATCTGAAGAAAGCCTTGCCAGGAGAGGTCACATGAATATGGACCAACTATGGTGACCATATAGATGCTCTCAAGGAGATGAATGTGCAGATTCGACCAAATAGCAGTCCTACACGCTTCAGAAATGGGAGTAGCCCTGTCAGCAGCAACAGCAGAAGCGGCAGTTCTGTTGGTGGCACAGCCCCAGCCAACCTTAAACACAGTGATGCAAGAGGTGATCCATCAGGCAAGTTTTTATTTGGCTGCCTGCCTAAGGTGACTTCCCCATACGTGGCAAACAGCTAGCGTGCCTTATCGAGAAAACTTGCCATATGCTCCTGGCGAACAGCAGTGCTCTGGGAACATCCAGCATGTGGAATGCTCACTCAGTATCTGATGCATGTAGCTTTGGAAAGAAGACTGGTAAAGTGTCTGATAGAGATGAAACTCGGACACTACTTTTAATAGGAATTTTGCATGAGGGTGTAAAGACAACCTTGTCCTTGTGGAGGACTAGATGTAAAGACTCCACAGATAGCACCTGGAGCTCACTTAGCCATATAGCTGAGGTGATGGTGACCTCAAATGGGGTTTTGCACAACAGATATGAGAGATCACCTACCCATAAGCTAAAATGGTTTCTCCATCATTCATGACAGCACCAGTGTGTAGTACCATGGAGGCAATGGTTCACACTGGAGGAACAGGTGGTACAGACCTTTAAATAAATGGCTGACCACTCTTGTACTGTGCCACCTGGGAAAACCTGGCCTAGCACAGTTTGCCCAAATGGTGGTCAGATGCACCCTAAGGGACATGGTTCTCAGCCCTGCCTGAAGCACATACCAAAGGTAATGGAGGGTGTGAGATATGGGGCAGTAGGGAGGACTCCACCCCACGCCTCTCATACCAATGCAAAAACCTTGTCCACCTGCAAATGTATGTCTGCAAGTTGATTTCTTCCAAGACAGGCACAACACCTGGAAAACAGCCATGAAAAGCCTAGAACTCTAGCTGCTCAGAAAACAGACTGTTGGGTGTGAAGACTGCAGGTCAGGTTGCACAACTGTCCCGCTGGTCTGGTCTCTGTGGAAGCAGCCAAAGAGTTCTGCTGCCAAGACCTAGAAGATTCAGGTTATAGACTTTGCAGGCATAGTTCAGTGTGATTAGAATCAGTGACACCCAGTCCCTCCTTCAGTTCCCCTGTGGACCAAGGGAATCAAGCTAATGCATAAAGGAGGCTGAGTCACAGATCAAGAGAATCCATCCCGCTAGCAGAGTGCCCCTAAGAGGGATGGATACAATGCAGTTTAAGATTTCCCAATGACTCCATTCCCCACAGAATGAGCTCTTGGGACACTACCTCCGTGCAGTTATCACTCAGAGACCCCATTCTCACACATGCCAGAGAGCATCTGCCAGTTGGTTGCAACACTGACAGCCACTAGGTCCGCTTTGCAGGACTGGAGCAAAGGAACATGTCCACACTGTACATCCCAACAGAGGGGCAGAAATGCATGACTTTGTGCTTGTTCAGGTAAAAATGGTGCCTACGCCCATACTGGCTTGGACAACCCATCCCGTATCAGCAGAGCAACCCCTCAGCATGAGGCAAACTTTGTGATGCTCCAACATTCTTTCAGTTTTCACAAATGGACAATTTAGTGTTTTTTTTTGGGGTACAAAATCGGAAAGTGGCACTGACAACCACCAAGCAGAATACAGATCTGGGGAAATCATGTCGGATGATCTATTTTTTATTTTATTTAGTTGTTTAACCAGGGGTAGCACACTAAGCTGAAAGCTTTTTTACAGGTGTGACCTGGGAGCACAGGGAAGTTAAATGACTTGCTCAGGGTCACCCAGTATGCAAGTGGAAGCTGTGGTATTCAAACCCAAGTCTGGTCTGCTGGAGGTCACCAGATTTGCAGCTCAGAGCCTTAAACCACTGCGCTATACTGCCTCCCAAAGGCCAAAATCTAAAGATGGCCAGTCAGTGCAACAAGACAATGGGGAGGGCTAGTGGGATGCTGGTGTGTGTGAGGAGGGTATAATCAGCAGAATGAGGGAGATAATGTTGCCTCTGTATAGGTCATTAGTAAGACCCAACCAAAGTACTGTCCAGTTCTGGAGACCACATCTCCAGAAGGATACAGAGTAGAGGCAAGCAACCGAAATGGTGCATGATCTGCATCAAAAGCCCTACGAGGAAAGAGTAAAGGACCTCAATATGTACACCCTGGAAGAAGGGTGGAAATATGATAGAGACCTTTAAATACCTCATGGAGCAAACAGGTTACAGGAGGAGAGTATTTTTCAGAAATAAAGGTACTCTAGAACAAGGGAACATGCTAGGAAGCTAGAGGAGGGTAGAGAAGAGATGTGAGAAGTACTTCTTCAGAGAAAGAGAGCAGAAGCCTGAAAACAGCCTTCCAGCAGAGGTGGTAGGGTTTGAGAATACATGGGACAGAAGCACACACATGCATTTTTGGTCTTGCTCGGTTTGGCTCAGTTTTTGGAACAGATAAGGGATCGTATCATTCAACTTACTTGTACCGCTGATTTGGTTACACAGAAACACAGACTGACGGAAGATAAGAACCGCTAGCCTGCCTAGTCTGCCCATTTCCCTACCAACTGGATAAGCTGCAGATCCTAGTTAACCAACAGCCTACTTCCTCCTACCTACCCCCAGAACTGCCTTATGTCTGTGCCACGCATTCTTGAATTCCCCACTGTTTTTGACCCCACCCCTCAGGAAGGCCACTGCATGTGTTTACCACTCTTTCTATGAAAAAATACTTCCTCACACTGCCCCTCAACTGTCCCCTCCATCTTCAAATTGTGCCCCCTGTTCTTGCACATTTCTTTTTCTGAAAGATGATACCCTCTTGGACTTTGTTGATTCCTTGAGGTACTTGGAAGTTTCTATCATGTCCCCCCTCCCTCCGAGGGTATACATATTAAGCTCCTTTAGTCTCTCTTCATATGGCTTCCAGTGCAGACTCTGCACCATTTTAGTTGCCCTCCTCTATACTGCCTCCATCCTATGTCCTTGTGGAGAGGGTCTCAGAACTGCACACAGTACTCCAGAGGGGTCTCACCAAATGTTCGTACAGAGGGATAACAGCTTCCTGTTTTCTACTGGTGATGCCTCTCCTATGCATCCCAGTGTCCCCAGCCCTCCTTAGTGCCTTCTCACATTGCTTGCCTACCTTTAGGTCATCTGATATGACTACCCCCAGGTCCTTTCCTTTTGTTGTTAGCCCCCAACTGTATACTCTTCCTTGGGTTTTGTTTTTCAGGTGCATTACTTGCACTGAATCTAAGCTGCCATACTTTTGACCATTCCTCCAACCTTGCCAAGTCCCTTCTCATTCTTTCCACCCCCCTGTGTATCAAACCTGTTGCAGATCTGTGTGTCATCTGCAAAGACGATACTTTTCCATCTAGTCCATCTGCAATGTCATCTATAAAGACATTAAAGGGGACCGTCCCAGTATTGAACCTTACATTACCCGCTAGTAACCCCTTTCTTCGGAGTGAACTCAGTTTACCATTATCCTCTGCATCCGTTGGCCAGTCAATGTTTTACTCAGGTTACCACCCTGGGACCCACTCCAGGCTGGCTTAACTTGTTTATTAATCTTTGTGTGGGACTGTGTCAAATGCCTTCCTGAAGTGTAGGTAGGCCACATTCACAGCCCCGATCTACTACTTTGGTCACCCAGTTAAAGAAATCTATTAGATTCGTCCAACATGACCTTCCCGCCATGAACCCATGCTGCCTTGGGTCCTGTGCCCGCTGGCCTCTAGGTACTCAACAATTCTTTCCTTCAGAAGTCATTCCATCATTTTCCCTACCACTGAGATCAACCTGACAGGTCTGTAGTTTCCTGCCTCTGCCTAGCTCCCACTTTTGAGAGGGGAATCACATCAGCCTTCCTCTAGTCCTCAGGGTACTACAACCATCATCACATGATTTGTTAAAAGGTAGTCAGTGGTGTCACTAGTGCTCCACTTAGTTCTTTTAGAACTCTGGGGTGAATCCAGTCAGGCCCCACTGCTTTGTCCACCTTCAGTTTAAGAGTTCTTTCAGGATCCTTTCTTCTGTGAATGAACTGGTATCAACACCCCTATCCAGAGTGCTTCTACTGTTTGGTTTAGGTACCCCTCCCCCACTCTTCTTTTGTAAATACTGAACAAAAGTATTGTCTCAGCATTCCTGCTGTTTCACTGTCACCCTCTGCCCACCCCTCCCTTTATTAAGCCCCATTCTCCCTCCCTTGGTCTTCCTTCGCTCCCTAATGTACCTATAAACGCTTTTATCCCCTTAACTGAGTTAGCCATCTTTTCCTCAGTTTTGGGTCTTTGCTATTCTGACCGCCTTCCCCACGCCCTTCTGCTTTAACTAGTACAGTTCTTTGTCCTGCTCCTTCATGCTTTCCCTATACTTCCTGAATGCTATCTTTTTCTCCCTAACCTTCCCCACCACCTCTTTTGAGAACCATAGTGTTTTTTTTCTTTCATTTAGTTTTATGTGCTTCACACAAACACTTGTTGCCTCTGTGATGGCAGTTTTGATTTTCCTCATTGTTCCTCCCCACACCTCCTTCTTGCCAGTTTGCTAGTGACTCCTACTATGGTGTACCTCCCCAGGAGAACATCTGCCATCCCACTTCATGGTTATTATATACTTTATTGGCCACAAAGAAGGCAATAACAGGTTTATGGAAAGCGCCACAACCCCTACATTGGCTTCATGGCTCAAGATCTTGGTTGATAGCAGCACATGGAGCGCTTAACAGTGTGGTTAAGGGGTTGCTGCCCAAATTTGTACTAAAGTAGAGAAGGTGGGTGTTCTACGCTGGTGGAGGACAAAACCGCTTTGTCATGAGGGAGTGGCCTATTTAAAATTCACTAGGGGGTTAGTGGAACAGGGCATAAATTGTATTGACTGGAGTGGCCTAGACTGACCCTGCAAGTGCATTGCGCTCCAATTTCATAGCCCTGACAAATAACAAGGAACAACAAAGGAGGCATAGTAAGGCTTAAAAGGAAGGAGGGGTTTGTGGAAGAGGACCAGAAAAAAGGCAGACATATTGAACAAATACTTTGTTCAGTATTTACAGAGGAAGGGGTAGGTGGCGGGCCACAGATATGGGACAAGGGCAATAAAGGAAGAGGAGGTGGACACTAGTCCTTTTATAGAGAAGAGAGTCCTCAAGGAACTAGCACAACTGAAAGCGGACACGGCAATGGAGCCTGACGGGTACACCCTAGGATACTGAGGGAGCTCAGGGAGGTGCTGGTTGCATCTCTGACAGCCCTGTTCAACCTACCCTAGATATGGGGGAAGGTCAGGGGACAGAAGGAGGGCAGATGTGGTCCCACTTCACAGAAGTGGTAACAGGGAGAGGCAGGAAATTATGGACCTGTTGACCTGACTTCAGTGGTGGGAAAAGTAATGGAATCAATACTGAAGGAGAGGATTGGGGAATACTTTATGATCAGTGGATTACAGGCTCTGAGGCAGCATAGTTTAACAGGGCAGAGATCTTGCCAGACAAACCCGACTGAGTTCTTTGACTGGGTGACCAACAAAGTGGATCAGGGGGAGCGGTGGATGTGGCCTACCTGGATTTCAGTATAGCCTTGACATCGTTCCACACAGAAGACTGGGCAGCCTAGAAGTGGGTCCAAAAGTAGTAAAATGGACAAGAAGTTGGCTAAGCAACAGGAGTCAGAGGGTGGTGATAAATGGTGTTCAACTCTGAAGATGACATGTGACCAGTGTGGTGCCACAGGGGTCAGTGCTAGCCCAGTCATCTTCAATGTCCTTAATTAGTGACACTGCAGGAGGGCTGGAAATTGAAAAGAAAAAAAAAATGGGGACTGGTCAAGGGTTTGGCAGCTGGGTTTCAATATCAAAAGTGCAACATCATGCACCTGGGGCACAGAAATCCAGGGCAAAGTACCAGTTGGGCAGGGAAGTATTGGCAACCAGAAAAGGCAAGGCAAATTTTATTTTTCTGGCGCCTATCCCGGAGGCTCTGGGTGCCGTACAAGTCAAAAATACTCAAAATAAAACAGTAACATTACAGTAATATTTAAATATGCAGTTTAAGAAAATAAAGCATAAAACAAGGACTGTAGCTAGAAGGGGCCAACCCAAGAAAAGATCTAATACAGAGTAAACAGAAAAGGGACGAAGGAAATCATTCCTGATGACCTGAAGGTAGCAAAGCAGTGTAATAAGGCAGTGGAGAAAGCTAGCAGGATGCTCGCCTGCATAGGAAGGTTATCACCAGCAGGAAGAGGGAGGTAGTGTTACCCCTGTATAGTTCACTGGTGAGGCCCCACCTCTCAAGTACTGTGTTCGGTACTGAGGCCCCATATCCAGAAGGACATAAATTGGGTGGAGGCAGTACAGAGGAGGGCAACAGAATGGTGCAGGGCCTGTATCAAAAGCCCTACGAGGAACGACTTAAGGAATTAAATATGTACTCTGGAGAAAAGGAGGGAAAGAGAGATGATAAATGTTCAAATACCTCAAAAGTATTAATAAGGTACAGGAGAGTAGCATTTATTTTACACAGAAAAAGATGCTTGAGGACAAGAGGTCACGCCATGAAGTTGTTGTGGGGACTCAAGAGAGAATGTGATGAAATACTTCTTCACAGAAAGGGTGGTGGATGCCTGGAACAGCCTCCCAACGGAGGTGGTGGGTATTGAAAAGTAACAGGATTCAATCACGCAGACTGAATACCCTCTTCCACTCCTTCTGTCAGCTTCCACTGGTCTGTCCCCCACACTCACCACTGTGACCTCTATACCTTCCTCTCTTGATGCAGATGCCTCGCCACTGCTCCTTTGTCAGGAAGCACTGGCTTGGCTCCTCCCTCGCCACTGCTCCTTTGTCAGGAAGTACTGGCTTGGCTCCTCCATCCCCTCGTAGCTCTCTCCTCTGCCCTTTCCACACCCACCTCCAACCCACACCTCCGTAACTATGACTGCCAAGCCCTGGTTGTCCCTGCTAGGAATTCTGCCTCAGGACAGTCTGCTTTTTACCGCTTCTCTAAACTCTGAACTCCTTCCTTTAGCCATCCGATCTGCCCCATCCTTCATTCGCTTTCTCCCTTCTTCATAGCTTCATCTCCCCACCTGCAACTGCACCTTCTAAACTTGCTCTCTCCCACAATTTCTTTTAGCACCTACTCCTCCGACTATACTTGTTCCCTACTTATTCCTTATTCCCAGAGGACAAACGCTCTGTCTATCCACTACTTCCTCCCTAGTCCTTGAAGGACGATACGATGGGGTGCACCTTTCCATGACTTACCCTTATGGGTTTTCACCTCTGAGGGTTAAAGAAATACCTCTCCTTTTCATAAAGTCCCATCCCATCCTTTTTCTCCACTGCCACTCTAGATCTCTTCTCCACGACCCTACCTTCTCCATGTCTTCCAATTACCAAAAAAGTTACTTCCATAAGAGTCAGTCTTGTGCCCATCATTCTCCTGTACTTTATCTGTACATAATTATTGTAAAACACTATATGATGTTGTGTATTTGTATCCTTATGTATTTCAGCATTTATACTTGCCCATTTATCCCTCCCCAGGACGCATCTGGAAATGAGCTACTGTAGCTCAGAATGCCTTTTATGGTGAAACTCTTAAATACTTTTTTTTTTTTTTTGTTTTGGATAACGCATAGATAGACACAAGAGGACCTTAGTAATAAGGCAAGTGGAGGAAAAGACGGAGATCGGTAGGATCTACAGTGGCACAGTAGGTGGGAAAATAGGGCAAACTAGGTGGGTCAAGTGGTCCTTATCTGCTGAGAACTTATGAGCAGCAGCCTGATGTAGTGTATTAAACCTGGGAAATCGCAATGCGGCAGTCAGTACATTGCAACTGTTTACGAATATAGTGTAGCGCTGAGGAGTGGCTAACGCTACAAGATGGCAGTCGTGCATAGTTAAGCTCCTGGGCATAAAACTTTATAATGCTCAAAACATGACCAAATTGAAGGAGCAGTGATTTCAAGTATAGATTGCATTTTCCGATGGTAAACAGCAGCAAATAGTGAAAAAGTAGGCAACTTAAGTTGAATTTTGAAGCGGTGGAGCCAGCAAAGGAGCAGCTGGGCCAAAAACCCGCACACATGCAGGCCCAAACAGCAGCGGAGGTAGAGTGTGACATGGTGAGCCTCAAGCGCCTCTCAGGACTGCCAGCCACGCACAACATGCAGTCGGAGATGAAGACGGCTTCACAAATATTACTGCACAAATCGTCCATCTCCAGACTGTTCCAACGGTCCTCTGAAACCTTCACCACTCACACCACTCGGATTGAAGAACTAGAACACAGACTGAGTGAGCTGGAGGATACAGTTATATCGGTCTCCAGGGACCATTGCATACTGAAAGCGTAACAGAAATAAAAGGCCAGATGGATGAACAGGAGAATCTATCGAGACGTACTAAACCTTTGATAGTGGGGCACCCGGAGGGTACCAAAGGAAGACCCCAGTCTGCGGACCTGCAAAATTGATCGTGAAACACCTCAAACAGAAACCGAGGCCGAGAACTGCCTCATAAAATGTCGTTCTATTGTATACACTCCTTCCCATGAAGTGTGAACAGCAGAGGGGCAATTCCCTTCTGTTGTACTGTATATGCCATGTACTTGACGTGAAACCCTGCAAAAGACCTTTCACTCAAAGTTTTTTCCCCAAACAATGAAGCAAATTAAAATATCTGAGATTTACCCACAAGGAGTGTGTACTGCATGCAGCAAAGCGCGAGGTCCCATAGCGGTGGAAAATGGCAGAGTAAATATCTATCAGGACTACAGCTGGGACTTACGGCAACACAGGCAAAAATTCAACCCGGTAAAATCCAAGCTGCAAGCCCTGGGCGGATAGTTACGCCTTTATGTATCCAGCGAAGTTGAAGCTTATGGTCGACCTCAGAAACGCATAAAAAATATTTTACAAGTAGCAGGAGGCGGGGGTGGAAGAAGAAGAGTCAGCTGTCACAGTGGAGAGATCTGGAACCCGATCTGCTTCAGCTACAGTCAGATGAATATCCATAATCTAAATACTTTTCTTTGAATGTCTTGCAGTTCGAGTGGGGGGTCCCTCCCGGCGGTTCCAAACTACTGATGAATTCTGCGGCATTGTAGGCACTGCCACGGTGCAAGGGCTAGAAGAGATGAGTTGGCTGGAGTGATACGACAGTCATTTGTGGGGGCTCCACTACTGCAAGTTCAGATCTTGTTGCAGCCTCTGTGACGTTTTTGGGGTCCTAGCTGCCGCTGGCATATTCTTGGTTGGTGACGCTCTAGGAACAAGACTGACTGTCCATATACTGGAGCCAGTGCGGGAGGACTTATGCTCTCGGACAGGGGAGCAGGACAGAACTGTTTTTCCTTTTCAACGGAACACCTAGGTCGTCCGCCTCTTCAACACAACCCCCTGCCTCCATCAACAGTTGGTACCGATTAATGTGTCCATGGCCTCGTCTTAATTTGCTGCCAAGTGTAGCTAAATCAGAAAGTGTTTCTTTGGGGTGGGGGGTGGAGAAGAAAGAAGGAAAAGTTAGCATTTTGGGCATATTAGTCCATACTGATCTTGAAATTTATGCCCATTCAAAATGAGACTAGAACCTATAGTAGTTTCTAAATCCACCACTAGTTTGTAAGGAATAACTGTCTAGGCAATGTGCTCAGTCATGGGAGGGAGAGGAGCATGTTTGGGAGTTACATGTTTGCACAATTATTGGTGCTAGTACCAGGGTGTTATGTTGTGTTTCGCACACCGTTGTGGGTTACTCAGAGTGCCTGGGGAAGTTCGGGCAGCGTTATGGGTGGGGAGGGGGGAAAGGAAGATAAATGTTGTGGGGGAGAGAAAACATGCAACGCAGTGTATAAAACAGCAGGTACAATGAATTCAACGTATTTAAAAGTTCAATTAATGGTATGGCGCCAGGCTTCAGCTGTTGGTGTGCCTTATTTTCAAGTGGACAATGAATGATGCAATCAATCTAGCCACATGGAATGTTAATGGCCTTAAATCAATTATTAAGTAGCGAGTTGCTGCAGAGGTGAAGAAAACAAAATCCAAGTTGTATTGATGCAGAAAACACATCCAGTGCTGAGGCTGTGAAAACAGCTGGGAATTTTTGGGGTGGGGGGTGTGGATGGATTACATCCAGTTTCTCCAGTAAGGCCAGGGGTGGCCATCTGGATTTCCTGTGGAACCCGGGTCAAGGTCAACCAGACCGTGGTGGACTCGGGGGCGCCATGCCAATGTCACTCTTGAAGGAGTTGGTGCCCTTTCAGTTGGCTTGGTGTATGCCCCAACGTTTGAGGACCTGGGCTTCTTTCAATGCTTGGCAGTGGACATGGCCTCCTTATCAGGTCCATGGATGCTGGGGGTAATTATAACTGTGTAAAGGATAGTATAATTGGCAGATCCAACCCAGCCCCATTCCTACTTCTAAGAATGCTAAGGCACTGGGAGAGCTGGAGAACACTTTTCAGTTAGTTGACGCTTGGCGACACCAGCAATCAACCAATCGTGAATACAGCTTCTTTCCTCATGCACATCATTCATATCCTAGGCTGGATCGGATGCTGGTCAGTTCCTCCATTCTCCCCAGTATTAACTCCATGAACTACTCCCGATACTGGTATCAGACCACTCTTCCCTCACTGTGGCCTTGTCTACCCTGGGCTCTCCTGCCAGGTATCGCCATGGCTCCGATTCCTCTCTTACTTAAGGACACAACTTTTGTTAAGGCCATGTTCACATGGATGAACAAATTCCTGCACCATAATGGCAGGGGGGACACCACTCATGGTGCAGCTGGGAGGCTCTCAAGGCCTATATAAGGGACCAGGTGATCTCTTACTCAACCCACAAAAAAAGGGTATCTGAACGGGAGGTTGAGCAAATAAGATAACAGCCTGTGAGGCTGCTCACATGGAAAGGCCCAGCCTGGGATTATATGGGGTGGTACAGAAACTGAAATGGCAGTTTAATTTCCGGAGTAGCTCACAGATCACGCCTATCCTGCACTCACAGGCTAAGGCTTACTTTGATGGGGATGGGGGAAACGCCTGACCTGGCAACTGTGAAAGCAGGCAGGGAAGCAGACAACAGCCCAGCTCCACACCAGTGCAGGACAAGTAACCTCCATCACGGCCCAGATAGGCGGCAGAGTTTGGGGCCCTTTTAAACTCCGTTGACTGTAGAGGAACTGCATAAAGCCATTAAAGTGCTATTTTTTGGGGGCCTGTCCGGACGGCTTTCTCACTGATTTTTCAAAATATTTGCTCCCGCTGCTGGAGCCTCTCCACGATATGATAGCTGGGGGTTGGAAAAGGTGTGCTGCCCACATCCACACAGTCAGCCACAATAACTGTGTTACCAAAACAAAACAAGAGAAGGACCCTCAATAAGTTGCGTCCCTATCACCCAATTTCACTATTGACGGCGGATTATGAGATCCAGGCCAGGTTGTTGCTTCTTGTCTGGAACCCTGCTCCCTAGCTGGTTCACCCAGATCAGTCCGGATTCATGCAGGGACGACAGGGGAAGCACAACATTCTGCATAACTCTGAATATTATTCACACATGGCGGACGTCATCCACTGAACATGGTGCCACCATTATGGCCCTTGATGCTGAAAAGGCATTTGACCATGTGAAGTGGGGGTATATGTTCAAAACCCTGAGTCGCATGGGGTTGGGCACACAGATTCCAAGTTGATCAATGCAATGTACTCCTCTCCCACTGGCGCAGACCTTGGTAGAATGGGAGTTAACACCCCTTCTTCGCTGGGAAGGGACCCAGCAGGGTTGCCGTGGTCTCCCCTTTTTGTATGTCCTCTCCCTGGAGCCACTTGGCTGCGCCATTAGGAACCACGGGCCATTCAGAGATTTCGAGGGCAGTGAGCATAAAGTGGCCCTGTATGCCGATGACCTGCTGTTATACCTAACGACCTAGCCCAGGACTCCACGCCATGTTCATGCACTGCTTCGGGAATACAGTTCACTGTCAGGACATAAGGTCAACTGGACCTAGTGCAAGTTCCTCCCCATTGGTAGAGTAGACAGAGCAGAGCTGGTTTTGAATCTCGGCAGACTACTGATGGTTGACCATCTCAAGTACCTGGTTATATATCTTTTGGTCAAACTGAGATCCCTATACGCCTAAATTATAAACAGACTCTTCCAACTAGCTGCTAGGGAGGGTGAACACTTAAGGAATGATCCTCCCAAGGTGTCCATCTGTACCCAATCACTGCCTATCTCAGTCCCCTAGTGCATTTTGGCACATAAATTCTACAATGCACAAATTACTCTGGAGGGAAGACAGCCGGATAAAACAAAGCATTCTTCAGCTCCGGCACCAAGGGGAGGGGGTGGCCTTCCATGCTTCCAGCAGTACTACAGAGGTGGCCCAGCTGGCATTCCTTCCGTGGGGAGTGGGGTGTTGTTCCCTCATGGCTGGTGGTGGTGGAGGAATTTGATGGCCCCTCTGCATCGATCTATTGTCTGTGGCCTTGTCGCCTCACAATATACTAGAGGTGGCTAAACCTTTTCTAAGGGCCTATCAGAGCCTGGCTGGCTGCTCACAAGCATGTTGTTGAGACACCCTCCGCACATTCTCCATATAGAAACAGAAGTTGACAGGAGATAAGGACTGCAAGGCCCATCCAGTCTGCCCATTTCTTTTCTACCTTATGAATGTGCCATAGGCCTGTACTCTGTCAATGGCCTATCTAGTCATATCATCTGTATTGCTCTCTTATGCCTATCCCATGCCTGTCTGAAGCCCTGCACTGTATTCACATCCACCACTTCCTGAGGTAGGCTGCTCCATGCATCCACCACCCTTTCTGTGAAAAGAACTACCTTACATTACCCTTAATCGGCCTCCTCTAATCTCATGCTGTGTCCTCTTGTCCTGCTATTTTTCTTATATTGAAACATGTTAGACTCTTTCACCTTGTTAATGCCCTTAAGGTGTTTGAATGTTTCAATCATATTACCGCTCTCCCTCCTTTGCTCTAGGATATACATACTGAGCTCCGTTAATCTGTCCTCATATGTTTTCTGATGCAGTCCCTGCACCATTTTGGTTGCCCTTCTCTGGACTGCCTCCATTTTGTTAATGTCCTTGTGAAGGTGTGGCTTCCAGTACTGCACGAGAACTCCAGATGGGGCCTAACCAGCGTCTTGTAAAGACTAATTATTACCTACCTCGCTCTTACAACTTCTGATACCCTACTAATAACACCCTAACATTCCGTAGCCTTACCTACTGCTTTAGTGGTCTGCTTGGATGATTACAGGTCATCTGTGATGATGATGCCCAAGTCTCTTTACTGACCTCATCACAGCAATGAAGAACAGGGGGCCCTATACAGTTAAAATGCATCAACAACTGTTAAAATGGCGACACCTGGGACTACACTCTGTCCACCAGTTACATATGGGGGATGGGCTCATAGATTCTGCCACACCAGTACAGACTTGGCACACAGACCCAGGGACTATTTTATCTACTACGGGGTGAGGCACAGATTGGGGAAAATGCTAGACTTGACACAGGGATGGGCACTACCTCCCCTTTGAGGAAAAACTTTATAGGCTGCAACCGTGTAGAAAGCCACAACATTCTTCCAAACCCTATTGGGTGCGGAGAGTGATACTGCATATTCCGTAATGGCCAAATGGGAGGAAGATCCTTCTGTTACAATTGGCCCAGCAGCCTGGAATCTGGCTGCAAGACACCTAAGGTTCTTGCTCTCGTAGCAACAAACTCAGACAGGTGCATCTCAATTTTATGTACAGAGTGTACTTTACATACAAAGACTGCACAGTATTAACCCAGAGAATCCAGACAGCTGTCCAAAATGTCTGGGGAGGATGCAAACTTCCTACATCTAGCATTAACCTGTCCAAAGTGGCTCCATTCTGAGTACGAAGTTCACAGACTAATGAGTGGAGTGCTGGGATATAGCCCTTAAAATCTCCCCTGGAACTCATGCTGAGGCCGGACCCGTACCATCCCCAATGCAGGACCTCAGCCCGTTGTGGTCCCTGGCGCTGTCAATGGAAAAATATATGGCGGTCAATGCCCCATCCACCACTCAGTGGGCAAGTAATATGAAAGTATCTTACTCTGGGGAAAAAAAAAATACAACTAAGCTAATGGAAACTGTGGGGCTTTCAAGCAGATTTGGATTCCCCTTTTGGTGGCAACAGAAGCAGGCAATTTTCCCATATGAGTGGCTTGGGGATATGGCTAGTTCTCCTCTGGCTAAGGTGTACTGTTTACATTTAATCCTGCATTTTATGTATGTATACCTGGGCTTGTCGAACAATCTTACAGACTGTATCACTGTAGACATCCTACAGGAGTCACTGTATGGAATGCATCGTTGTACTGCACCTATGCTTGCATTTAATAAAAGCTTTACCAAAAAATTTAAATGTACATTGACTAAGTCTATCAGATACTCTGCAACTTAAATTAAAAAGGAATGCATGGGATGGATACAAGGGAAAGGTGGAGGGAGTGGGAGGACAGCTGTAAAATCAAGCAGGGACTGCAGTGATAATGTAGGTAGGGAAAAACGGGCAAACTGTGTAAGCCAAGCAGTCCTTATCTACCATCAAATTCTATCTTGATATGTTTCTATTAAACAGATTACAAAACAAACTATAATCTGTACGACAGTTATTCCAAGTTTACAAGTAAATGCAGTCAATAAATGGAATCAGGTCCAGAGACCAAGTAACTGTTCAACTTGCTGTGCCATGAGTTGAAACAAGCCTGCACTCTCCATCTCTAAAGCAGACAGCTTGCTGCCCCAAGGATTCACAATAGTTAGAAATTAAAGTTGAGAACACCATACAGTAGGTCACAAGAGTTACAAGGATACCACCCATCCCCACCTGGACTGTAAACTGATTAGTGTGTTTCAAGGACACTGCGAAAGCAAGTTTTATGATCAGAGTTTCTGATGCATAATTTTTAGGAAAAGTCTAAACATAGGAATTGGGTCGGCAGATGGGACCGCAAGATCCATCTAGTCTGCCAGCGTTTCTGCACCCCCATTCAGACTGCACCCTGATGTGTCCACACGTCCGTCCCATGCAGTCTGAACTCTCATACTGTCTTGGATTCCACCACCTCCTGAGGTAGGCTGTCCCATGGGTCTATGACTCTTTCTGTAAAGAAGTACTTCCTGAGGTTGCCTTTGAACCTGTTCCCCACCGACACAAAATGTGCCCCCTTTTACGCATCCCTGTTTTGCTGGAAGAGGTTTCCTGTTTGTGTTGATTCCTGAACATACTTAAAGTTTCGATCATGTCCCTCGATTTCTTCTCTGCTCAAGGGTGTACAGATTTAGTTCCAAGTCTTGCCTCATATGGCTCATGATGCAGTCCATACACCATCTTTGTAGCCCTTTTCTATGCTGTCTCTAGGTGGTCTATGTCTTTTTGAGGTGGGGTCTCCAAAACTGATGCAGTACTCTAAATGTGGCCTCACCAAGGACCTGTAGAAAGGAATGATAACCTTGCCCTTTCAACTTGTATTTCTACTACCAATGCATCCAAGGATGCCACTCGCCTCTGTACTGCCTTTTCACACTGTTTTCCAACCTTTAAGTCATCCGCGATGAACACTCAGGTCTCTTTCTGTCTTTGTCTCCGCTAACTGATGCCCTCACAGTGTGTACTTTATCCCTAGGTTTCTTTTTCCTATATGCAAACTTCCCTATGCAGATTTCCTTAATTCCCACACAAATTTCGAAAGTCTCATGAAGTCGGTCTCCCTGTGCAGACTTCTACAGGTCCCACAAAACCTGCAGGAGTCCTATACTGACAAAATTACTGTACCTTATTTCAGGGGCAAATTACATTTTGCAGCCACTAACAACAGGGCTAGTAACTGGGAAAATCCACTAACCCCACAGAATTTTCCCACTGGCCCAGCTGGTGTGACTTATTGAAATGTTACCTTCTCCAGTACACAGCCCACAGGACTAGTTAAAGGAAAATAACTGATGACCCCTATAACACTGATCATCTGTGTGATCAAACAGCACAGTAACCACACGTGACATCATACCCAATTATTACAGTGTCTGGAGCACTGCACTTCACTTACAGTACAACAGTGGGAAACATGCACCACTCCAAGTCCCTACACCAATTATAAAAATTTAACATAAGCAACTGTGCATTTTAAAGTTTTGTTTATTTGTTAATATACACACCCTTGGTGTGTGATGACCACATAACCTCGTGAGAGGGTCCTCACACACCTCGGTGTATAAAAATAAAATAAAATCATAAAGTCTGTTGCCTATGCATTATTCTCTATTTAATGGATCATGTTTTTCCCCAGACAGACATGTATTAAATGCCATAATACACAAGTGTTAATTATGGCATTTAACAGAATACTATTCTGTGAGAGAATGCAGTGAAAAAACACGACCCCTCAATTAAATAAAACAAAGTATGGGGTGCAGTGTGTAAATTTGAATTTTACACACACCCTCATTCAGTTGGATAGCTGCATAAACCCGAGGGGTATGTGCTATCCAACAACCCGGAGTGTGTAAAATTCTCGTTACACGTTGCACCCCATACTTTATATATACACTACTAACCGGACACAAAATCTACCAGCAATTGACTAGTGGGTAGGTGCCAATTTCTACTCTCTTATCTGTATGACATAATGGCTAGGACAGTCAAACGCATGCAATATTTAATGAGGAAAGACTTAGTCCTCCTTCCCTCCAGCTCAGTGGGGATAATGCTACACCTTTTCTTCAAAGCACTTCTCAAGTCTGACTGAAAAAATCAATTAAAAATCTGCCCAAATGAGACCTAGCATTTATTTGCCACTTGTTTAAATTTTAAGCGGTCACCCAGATGATTCAGCGTGTGCAGCTCACCTGCACATAGGCAGATCTTATCCTCCAACTGGAGTGTTACATATTAACATACTAAAATGCCAGCAGAATAGGCCTATCGGTCTTTTGTGTCTCCTCGTTTGGTCAGCCCCCACCTGGGAGCTGACCTGCTGCCCCCCTTCACCCTCTTTGGGCTTCTCCTTCCCAGTCCCGGATATTCTCGTAGCACTGGACTTTGCTTCCAGACCCTTCCCCTGCACCTGTCCCACCTCCTGAACCCTCCACCTTCTCTGCCTCCACCAGCACCCCGGCAGCACATTCCATGGCTCCACCACCCTCTCAGTGAAGTAGCACCTCCTCCTCCTCCTTTCTCCCTGAATCTACCCCCTCCAGCTTCCACCCATGCCCTCTAGTTGCCCCATTCCTTCAGAGCAACGGACTGCGCCTCCCCTACTTACCCACTTCACGTACCTGAAGACCTCTATCATGTCCCCAGTACTTCTCTCTTCCAATGTATACATATTTAGCTCTTCAAGCCTCTCCCCATAGGTCCTGATGGCCTTAAACCCCAGATCATTTTGGTTGCCCTCCTCTGGACCCTCTCCAGGGTTCAATGTCTCTCTCTAGAGTGTGGCTTCCAAACTGCACACAGTACTGAGTGCGACCTCACCAAGCAGTTATACAGAGGAGTATCACTTCCCTCCTTCTGGAGGTGATCCCCTAGGGATGCATCCCAGCATCCTGTTGGCCTTGGCCGCTGCCCTCCTACAAGTCTCCGAGTTCATGCATTATTGTGAGCTGCCAACAGCATCTGCATTATACAACACATATGCAACTAACTGTCCTGAAAAGGGTGCCAAACCAACTTTAAGACAGCTTTGGCCAACACTGACTGGTCTCCTCTCTATAGTCTCCAAGACACTGACCAGGTTTTGCAATTCTTTCAGTCCACGGCCAATGGTGTTTGTGATGCCTATGCCCCTGAGAAGAAAGAAATACAAGGGCGGCTTCCAATGGATAGATTTCAGGGACCTCCTTGATCTGATGAAGGAGTAGGGCGACCTCTGGAAACTGCCAGAGGCACAGGCAACCAATCTGACTTCCAAAAAGTATCAGGCAGCCAGGAACAAGTGTGCTGCTCCTGCCAGGCAAGCCAAAGGCGTGACTTACTACAAAGAACAACTGCACCATAACTGGCACAATGGGAAGCAATTCTGGGATAACATTAAGGAGTTGCTGGGCAGGGAAGACAGACGGCACTCCTCCATGCTTAACTTAAATGGCACCCCACCCAGATCTACACACAATTGCATAAGTCTTCAATGTGGCTTTCTCCAACCTCAGTTCTGTCCTCCGCCCAGCTACACTGACCACCCCCACAACACCGCCCAAAGCCGAGATAATTTGACCCATCCGATTTTTACTTCAAGTGTGTCACAACCAAGGAAGCCAGGACATATATTACTAAGGTGCTGGGTAAAACCAGACTAGGTAGTGACTCACTTGACATGAAATTGGTGGAAATTGCCTTGGACGAGTTGGTGGTTCCATCACCAAGATCTTTAACAATTCTCTCACCTTGGCAAAATTCCCTGTTGCCTGGAGGGTAGCTCTAGTCACCCCGTCTTAAAAGTGGGTACTGATCTTGCACTGCTAACTAAAGACCAATATCTCTCCTCTCAAAGGCACTTGAAAGGATCGTGGATGACCAGCTCATGAAATACCTTCAAGAAGTACTGTCTACTATGCCCACAACAACATGGATTCCGTCAGTGCCACAGCACAGCTCTCACGACCTTAGCTAATTCACAAACTACATTCCACCGAGGCCTTGACTGGGAGGGTAGCCGGTGGGATCCATCTTCATAGATCTCACCAAAACCTTTGATATGGTCAACCATCACATCTTGCTTGACCAGCTTCAGCACCTCGGCTAACTTCAAGCCATCCTCTGGTTCCAGGATTACCTATCCAGCAGAGCACAGAGTGGACAAATATCTCCTCATCTAGGGATATAGTACTGGGTGTCCCACAAGGGTCTATACTGGGCCCTCCTCTTTAGCCTGTTCATCAACAGGCTCCTAGAAACCTGCAACAGCAAGATTATTCTGTATGCAGATGATGCTGTCATCGTTAGTAGTAATGCCCAGCTTCAGCACCTACAGGATGATCTGCAGTACTCATTTGCAGCTTGGAGGACTGGTAAAGCGCTCAGAAATTGCTTTTCAATTACAAGGCAGCGAAGACAATGCTGATGACCACTCACCAGCACAAGCAATCTCTTCTGTCCTTACTATTACTAACAACAAGGCTTCTCCTCTTGAGCAGGTCGACTCTTTTAAATACTTGGGCGTGATCAATGATGACACCCTCTCTTATGTAAGCACATCGATCAGGTCATCAAAACAGTGAACACCAAACTTGGAGCTCTCTATAGGCACACACAGTACGTAACTCCTGAGGCACTCAGGTTGGCAGTCTCCTCTTCCAACTTCTCAGTTACAGACTACAGACTCGTGGTCTATGGGTTGGCATCCGACACTGCGCTAAAAGCAGTAAGCATGGCCCTCAACAAGGCCTGCAGGCTGGCTCTAGGGGCTGATAATCTCCTACACACCTGCTCTCTCTATGAACCCACTAACTGGTTCAGTCTTGCCAGCAGAATCAAATACCAAGCGTGCCTGCTTGGCATGAAATCTCTCTAGGTAAAAGCTCCATTGGCCTTCAAAGAACTGCTCCAGCAAGGTAGATCCAGGTACCGCACTAGAGAGCAGACTCGTTGCTCACTGCCATCCCCTTCAGAAAAGCGGCGCTGCCACGGTCCTTCGTACACAGGGCCTTCTTGGCATAAATGAGATTCCAGCACGCTTTTACTCATTAACAGCCTCCCGTCTTCAAGGCAGAACTAAGAAGTCACCTGGCCAAGCTGAGGTCTGTAGCTGCAGATGACCTGTAGCTCTATCACCCGCTAGCTTGGAGTCAGCTTGTGCCTGGGCTGCATTCTCAGATTTGTTACCCTGCTGCCCAGTAACCCTGAGTTTAACTCCTACTTCCTTACTACTACTTGCCAGCTCCTCGACCTTGTGCCGCCTTCCATACTCCACAGCCTGACTACCTAACCTTCTATCTACTGTCCTTAAGTCAGCACTCTGTTTTAAGTCCCTCCCTGCCACAGACCCTGCACAAATGTGATTGTTTCAGCACCTGTCTTCCCCCAGCTTATTCTGTGTTCAGTCCTCCCTCACATTGTTCTCTACTAGAAGGAACTGGAAGGGACAGGATCAGTTGTGTTCAGGACAGTAGCTGCTTCTTGTTGTTTTACAGGATTTCTTGCGGATTTTACTTGGTAGAAGGTTATTTCTTTTCTTTCTTTCTTCTAAGGGACTAGCAGGTATTGTTTTGTGGGCTGCTGGAAGTCTGAAAACCGGTTTGGTGGCTGTAAGTGGGCTCATTTGTTGGATGTTTCACTGTGTAACAGGCTGCACTGGTGGAGGCCTATTTCTTCTGATTTAAAACCTATTTGGTTGGATTAGCTTGGGGCTGGTTCTTTGGCTGCCCGGCTTGGAGGGGCAGACACAGGGCTGATACACTCTCTCGAGAGTCAGGTGTGAGGCCAAAACCCACCCTCCCCACCCCTCCCTCCCCAAAGCTCTGCTAATTTACAGGGGAACACCTGCCTGCAATTGGAGGAAAAGGCTGCAGGTGCTGCTCATGTAGTTCTAGCCACTGGGGTTGGATTTAAAGGCTGGGAGAGGAGCTTAGGGGTTGTTCACTTCCCTTATAAGTTTACTGTGTTGTACTGCACCTAGTAACAGGTTTACGGTTTACTGTGGGACTGTATCTAGGATTAGTGGGTGACCTGATTAGGCAGTAGGGGGTATCTTGGACTAGTGGGGAACCTGGTGGCTCACCCAAGGAAACCTACTTGGAGGGGATGGGACCACACGTCATTAGGGCCGACATCTTTGGGAGGGTGGTGGGGTGCACAGGGTGTGGAGCAACCATGATACTGGACTGGGCTTGGAAGTTGGTGGCTGCCCAGTGTGCTACCAGCTGGCACAGCTAGAGGAGGTTGCTGGGATTAGGAGACAGCTGGGGGAAGGGAGAGGTGGTTGGGAAGGGGCAGGGGATCTCCCGAGTTGCACCAAGCACTAGAGGCGGGGCATAGGAAAAGGCAGAAGAATACTGGGGTCACCACAGGGACCCTGGCAGAGGGTCCAAAAGGAAGACTCTACCAAGGAAGCAGGCAGGTAACTGGGGACCCTCACAAGGGGGCCAGAGGACAACATTCTCAGGGAAGTAGGCAGATGGCGGGGCTGGACAGAAGGAAGCAAGGGAGGTGGATCAGACCTTACACTCAGTAACCACTTCAATTCTCTACTTCTGCTTGAGGATGAGGGGTGATGTGATGCACGACAGGGGTGGTTAGAGATGGAAAGGAGTGGGGGCAGGAGGCGGGGGAGGATAGCAGGAGGAAGGGGGGACCTAGGAATGAAGGAAAATGGGGAGCAGTGAATCAGAGCAGGAGGGGCAGGGGAAGAGGAGAGAAAGTGCAAGGAGAAGGACCAGAGTACAAGGAGGATACAGTAAAGGGAGCTGAGGGTTTAGGCCAGGAAGCATGACAAGCAAGGAGGGGACTAAACAGAGGAAGGAAGGGAGGAGGGACGAGCTAGGCTAGTTTAGCGGATGGGGAAGAAGGACCAGTCGCGAGCAGTGAGGGGGAGCTTGAGGGGTACAAGAAGGATACTCGGGAGGACGGAGAGGCACAGGATCAGAGGGAGGGGTGGTCAGAGTAAATAAGGAGGGGCAGCATGTGACACCCAGATAGGGAGGAACAAGGGCCGGCTTGGTGGAGGGGCCAGTAGAAAGGATGAGGACATGGAAGTGGGGGATGGAGAGAAAAGGGCGGTCAGAGTGCTCCTGCTAGGGATTCTATGATCAGGGGTCTCAAGCAGGATAGGAGGAGAAGTCTGGCCAGTTAGGACAAAATGCTTCCCTGGATTAATGGTGCATAGGGCCAAGCACGAGGTATATCAAGCTGGGCAAGGATTGTGAGTTCCCCAGACATACTGGTCCACCTGGGTACAAATGACATTGAGGAAATAGCGGACTTGCCAGGGCTCTGTCATGACATAGGATGCACAGTTTCCTTCTCAGAAATCCTGCCCGGTGCCAAGGGCTAGTGGGGGAACACAAAGGAAGATTGGGGAGATAAGCCAGTGGCTCAGGAGTGGTGTGAGGCCAGAGGGTATGGGTTGATGGGGGACTGGGGAGACCAGGGAGGATAAGGAGCTGTATGCTAGAGATAGGCTCCATCTCATTTGAGGAGGGAACTTAGTTGAAAATACAGAGGTTCATTGGTGAAAAGTGGGGTTAAACTTGTGAAGGGGGAGGATGGGAGAAAAGGCTGTCGGGGGTGCCGATAGGGAGGGACTCTGTCTCCACCCCATTGGGAGCTGGAGGAATGCGGGAAAAGGTCGACTGGTAAAGTGCAGACCAGGGAAAACAGAATCCCCATGGGAACATGAGCAGGGAAATGGAAGTATAGGGAAAGGATGGAAGGTAGTCCTGCTAAATGCCAGGAAGCTTGGGCAATAAAATACCTGAGCTCCAGGCAAAGCTAACTGAGGAGGCGTGGATGTGGCAGCGGTCACTGAGACCTGGGCCACTGCAGGACACGACTGGGACCTGAAGGTTACACTCATGTTCAGGAAGGACAAGGGGAGGGAAGAGGAGGAGGTAGCATATAGTCAAAACTGCATTGGCATAGGGGAGTAGAAGAGGCGGAGGGAACCGGGGAAGCTATTTGGGTCACCTTGATAATGGGGGGGGCAAGAGAGTAAAATAGGAGTGGTGTATACACCCCCTGCACTGGCGGAGGAGCTGGAGGAGAGTCTGGTGGCAGATGTTGGGAGACACTGCAGACTGGGCAGGGGAGGGTGGTGTTGGGGACTTAAACATGCCAGGAACAGACTGGGAAACTATGACATCCTCTGTGGCCGGGAACAGAGGCTGTTGGATGTCTTTCAAGGCAGTTCCTAACTCAGCAGGTGGGGACCAACCAGGAGGCCTTGGTACTGGATGTGGTCCTGGCAGACAGTGACCAGATTGGGGGCCTGGAGGCAAGGGACCCGTTGGCGGAGAGTGACCGTGCCACGTCTGGTTCTGCCTGGACCTTGGAGGAGTGAAGGCTGCACAAAGACGGAGGTAACTCCGACTTCAGAGGCGGATTTTAAGGAAATGGGAAGGATCCTTAAGGGAGCATTTGGATGGGATTGGGTCATACATGGGCGTTGATAGTAGGTGGGAAATCATCAGGAGAGGGTGCAGGATGCTACCAGCACCCTGTGCAAAGTAAGTCGAAAATACAGTAGGGCCGAAAACCCTGCTGGTGGATCAGGGAGGTACAGGAGATGGTGCGGGAAAGAAGGCAGCCTATGGGCAATTCAAGTGCTCAAGGGAGTGGAAAGGGATCTGAGGGAGTACTGAGGCTGATGGCTAGAAGGGCCACTAGAGTGGTGAGGGCGCTAAGGCAAGGAAGAAGCAGAACCTGACCAGGGAAATTGGAGAGGGAACAAGGGTTCTTTAGATACATTGGGGAAAAACAAAGGGTGAAGGGGCAGATTAGCAGGATTAAAACACGGAAGAGATGGGCACAAGATCTGGGGAGCAGGCTGAGGTGCTAAATGAGTACTTCACCTCAGTTTTCACCAAGGAAAATGGGGGTGCTGCATCATACATGGGAGAAGACACTGATACTGAGGAAGGGAGACCCTTACCAATCGAGCGGGTCTGGGAGAGGGGAGGCATCACTGGCAGGAGGGGAAGGCTAAGCAAGGAGATGAGGTAGCGGAAGTGGAAATCACAGCAGAGAGAGTGAGGAAGCCCTCAGGTCCCTTAAGACTGAGAAAGCACCGGGCCAGATAAATTACATCCCAGAGTGCTGGAAGGAACTTCCGGATGTCCTGCGAAACCCCTAGCGGAGCTTTCACCACCTCTCTGAGGACAGGGTGGGTGCCCCAGGACTGGAAGGTGGTGCATATAGTGCCTATCCACAAGGGGGATCCAAGGGAGGTGGCAGGGAACTACAGGCCTGTCAGCCTCAGCATGCGGTGGTGGGCAGGTGTTGTCAAGCAGAAGCTGGGGGGACCTGGAAAAGTCAGGGTGCCTGGGCGATAGACAGGCATGGATTCGTCCCGGGAAATCGTGTCAGACAAACCCTGTGGAGTTCTATGACTGGGTGATGAGTGCCTTGGACCTGGGTAGACCAGTGGGCGTCCTCTTTCTAGACTTCAGCAAGGCATTTGACTCTGTTCCTCACGTGGGCCTGTTGGATAAGCTGGGAGAAATGGGGTGGGAACCAGATGATCAGATGGATAGGCAATTGGCTCAGGACCAGACAGAGGTCGTAGTTGGCGGGATAGTCTCATCCCAAGGAGGGTCATTAGTGGGGTCCCACAGGAGACCAGTCCTTGAGCCCTCCTGTTCCAACGCCCACGTCTCTGACATAAGGACAGGTATCAGGAGTGAGATGAGTCTCTTTGTGGATGACTCAAAAACTGGGGGCGGTGGTGGATGGGAGGAGAGGTGGCCTACAGGGGACCTGGAGGCTCTGGAAAGATGGTCTAGAAAGTAGAAGCTGAGGTTCAATGCAGGAAATGCAAGTACTGCACCTGGGGACTAGAAACCCGGCCAAGTGTACACCCTCGGGGGCAAATGCTAAGTCTCGATGGCTGAGAGAGACCTGCAGTGTGGTGGTGGATGTCAAGATGAACAACTCCGGAGACTTGTGGGAGCAGCAGCCAAGGCCAACAGGATGCTGGGATGCATCGCTGGAGGGGGGTGGGATCACCTCCAGAAGGAGGAAGTGATACTCCTCTGTATAACTGCTTGGTGAGGCTGCACCTCAAGTGCTGCATGCAGTTTTGGAGGCCACACTTAAGAGGGACATTAAACTCCTGAAGAGGGTCCAGAGGAGGCAACCAAAATGATTTGAGGCTTGGGGACAGGACCTATGAGGAGAGGCTCGAAGAGCTAAATATATACACATTGGAAGAGAGAAGAGACGGGCGGGGGCATGATAGAGGTCTTCAGGTACATGGAGGGTAAATAGGGGAGGAACAGTCAGGGTGCTTGAAGGAAGGAGAAGGAACCACTAGAGGCATGGGTGGAAGCTGGAGGAGCGATTCAGGGAGAAAGGAGGAGGTGCTACTTCACTGCGAGGGTGGTGGAGCCATGGAATTGCTGCCTAGGGGCTGGTGGAGGGTTCAAGAGGAGGTGGGACAGGTACAGGGAAGGGATCTGAAGCAAAATCCAATGCAGCGAGAATATCCAGAACTGGGAAGGAGAAGCCAGAGAAGAGGGGCAGCAAGGTCAGCTCTCAGGGTGGGGGCTGACCAAGCGAGCAGACGCAAAGACCGTTAGGCCTATTCTGCTGGCATTTTAGTATGTTCCTACTAGGTCAGTCCTGCACAGAAAATTACCCCAACTAGAATTAGCGACAAAGACTCCTCTTGGCTGCCTAAATATACAGGATGTGAAAGAAAAATTACTCACCTTAGTAATGTTGTTTCTTCTAATGGAGTCTTGCTGTATTCTGACATGTGCAGTTAGGTCCTGCCTTTCAACTGACCGGAGAACAAAGTTAAACTTTCCATGGCCAGCATGGAATGTTCACCACGAGCTCGGTTGAAGCCCGTCTGCTGCTGTTTAAACTCCAACCGTCAGATCTTTACTAGCAATATTCACTACAAGTTCTGTGTGGAAACTGTAAAACTCAAAACTAGCCAACTAGCAACTGTATCTATATAAAGGAGTTTTGGTTTCAAAAGAAGGCTCAAGCCAGGAAACCCAAAATACAAAAACACATCAAAACACAATCACTCACCCAAATAAAGAGGGTGAAAAAGGACACCCTAGGGTGCCAACACTGCTCCTGCCCACCCACATCCCAAAAACTAGGTTCTGAGAGGGGGGGAGGTCAGAATACAGCAAGACTCCATTAGAAGAAACAACATTACTAAGGTGAGTAATTTTTCTTCAAACAACAAGTCTTGCTGTATTCTGACATATGTGAACTACTAAGCAGTACCTCCATGGAGGAGGACAGAACCTACTTTGAAACAGGCTCTGAAGTACTGCAGTGCCAAACCGAGCATCACTCCTAGCCTGGATATCCAGAGGTAATGCTTGGTGAATGTATGGACTGTTTTCCAGGTGGCTGTTGACAAGTTTCTAAGAGGAATATCCTGGCAGCAGCCAGGGAAGCAGCTGTACCTCTAGTGGAATGAGCCCTCAGGCCTGAGGTGGAGTTCTACCAGTTTCTCATAGCAGAATTGTATACAAGAAACAATCCAACTGGCAATAGATCTCTTAGTGGCAGGTTTGCTCTACCAACCTCTCCATCGTGAGAAATAACTGGAGGGACTCAAACCTGTGACCTTAGTGCGCTCTATGTAGTAGCTGGCCCTTTTTAACATCTAAGCTGTGTAGCCTCCTCTCTCCAGAGGAGGAATGGTCAGTGAAGAAAACAGGAAAGACAGACTGGTTGAGGTGGAAATCTGAAACCACTTTAGGCAAAAACTTCCTGTTAGTTCTTAGGACCACTTTATCTCTATGGAAAAAGATGAAATCAGGTTCCACTGACAGGGCTTGCAATTCACTGATGCATCTGGCAGAGGTAATGGCTACCAAAACACAGTTTTCCAAGTCAAGTACTTAAGCTCTGCAGAGGACAAAGGCTAAAGGGGGGTTGCATAAGCTAAGCAATTCAAACATTAAGGTCCCAAGCAGGAGCAGGGTCCCTAAAAGGGATTGGTGTGCAGCAATCCCTTGAAGAACTTACAAAACACAGGATGGGCTGACAGAGGAGAAGGCTTGCCTACTGACAGGAAAGCAGAAACAGCTGCCAAATGTACTTTAAGGGTAGCTGGCCTGAGGCCTAGGCCATTAAGACGGACCATATAGTCCAGAACCGCAGGCAACCCAGCAGAATCTGGAGAAATATTCTTCTTAGAACACCAAATAGTGAACCTTTTCCATTTGGAATTGTAAGTCTTCCTGGTGGAAGGCTTTGAGAGCCTTAAGGATATCCAGAACCCTTGGGAAAGATGCAGGTCAGCAAACTAACTCTTCAAGAGCCATGCCTTGAGATTGAGAGACCGAAGGTTGGGTACAAATCTTCCCTGAGAGGATGTCAACAGGTTGCAATTCCTGAGAAGAGACAGGGAAGGTGGACTGCTAAGGACAGCAACAGGTACCAGGGCTGTCTGGCCCAGTCTGGAGCAATCAGAATCACTTTGCATGGTTGTGACTTTATCTTGACTAACACTTTGAACAGGAGAGGAAGGGAAAAGCATGCAGAAATTTCCCTTCCCAATTCAGGATCAGAGCATCCAGGGGACTGAGCCCAAGACTGGGGTCTGCAACAAAAGAGAGGAAGTTGGTGTTGTCGGGGCTGCAAAAGATCCATCTGTGGAGTGCCCCATCTAGAAAATCACTTTCAAAACTAGGGGACCTAGGGTCCATTCGTGATGGCCCTGGGATATTCTGCTCAGAGCATCTGCTAGGACACTGTCCTTCCCTGGGAGGTGACCTGCTATCAGAGAGGTTTGCAGGAATAGGTCAGGGACCACAACTTCATTAAGTCTGTGCACAAGGCCATAGACAGAGTGCCTCCCTGCTCGCTGATGTACCACATGGTGGTGGTGTCTGTTCTGACCTGGACCACCTTGTTCTGTACAGATTTGGAAAAGGCTTGCAGTGCCAGAAACACTGCTCTGAGTTCAAGAGACTGATGTGAAGGAGAGATTCCTGAGGTGACCACAGTCCTTGGGTGGTAAGATCCCCAGATGGGCTCCCCAGCCCAGCAAGGAAGCATCTGTGGTATCACTGAATGAGACTAAGACTGAGTGACAAAAGGAACTCCTTGTCTCAAATTGTCCTGATCCTGCCACCACTGCAAGGCCTGGATCAGGGTTCAAGTCACTGGAACTAGTTTGGTAAGAGAATCCTTTCTTTGGGACCAGAAGGCTTTTAAGTGGAACTGAATGTCCCTCATCTGGAATCTTGCTCCCTGGACTACAGCTGTGGAAGCTGCCATGTGGCCCAGAAGCTGAAGGAAATGCCTTGCTGGTCAAGACACCTGTAGGGTGAATGAAGAGGCCAGTTCCATAAGGGTCCTTGCCCTGTCCAGGGAAGGAAGGCTCTTGTCCTATTGTATCCAGCTCGCCCCTATGAAGGTGAGGAGCTGTACTGGCTTGAGAACTGACTTTGGAAGGTTGAGAAGAATCCTAAGAAAGTGAGCACTTGCTAACTCAGCAAATAACTCAGCACTTGCTGAGTTATTTGCAAATGATGACTTGACTTGGTCTGGAGACTGACCTACTATGAGCCAGTCGTCCAAGTATGGGAAGATGGAGATCTTTTTCTCCTTAGGAAAGCAACCACTACTGCCAGGCACTTTGTAAAAACCCTTGGGGCTGATGTTGGGCCAGGGCATTGCTCTGAATTGATAGTGGCCTGAGGGCAACTTGAACCTGAGGTACTTTCTGTGGAAGCACGTGATGGGAATGTGAAAATAGGCATCTTTGAGGTCCAGGGAGGCTAGCCAGTCCCTGGCCTTGGAGAGGAAGGATTATTCCCAGAGTCACCATTCTGAACTTTGGCTTTAAAGGTGTTTGTTCAGATATCTTAGGTCCAGGATGGGCCGCCATTCTCCTGTCTTTTTGGGGTTAGGAGTACCTGGAGCACAATCCTTTGCCCTTGTGTAGGGTGGGAACCTTTTCTATAGCTCTGAGAGCTAGGAGGAAGAAACCTCTGCCTCAAAGGCAAGGGTCTCTGATGGATTTGCAGGTGGAAAGGATTTGGTTCTCATCTTTGGAAATTTTTGAAGCTGAGAACTAGTCCCTGGCTTACTACTTCCAGGACCCATTTGTCTGATGTCAGACTTCCAGTCCTGGACAAAGTAAGCTAGCCTGCCTCTACTGATACTGGAGAATCGGCCGGGCAGACCCATCAGGGTGTCTGCATGGCAGGGCTTTAGGCTGAGGAGTGGATGCAGGCCTGCTCATCCCCGTCTGCCTCTCCTCTAAAGAACCCCTCTGAGAATAAGAGGAGGAGGCCCGGCGTGGTAAAAGGCCTTTGGAAGGCCTGCCCCTGCCCTGGACTGCTGCCTTTGAGGGTGGCTTGCCTTTCTTTGGCCTGAGCACTCCTGTAAGTGGTCCTGTACTCATCCATCTTTTTCATGTAGTTCTCTGTCTGCTCCCCAAACAGAGAATTACTAATAACAGGGAAATCCATGGCCTTAGCCTGGATATTCTGTGATAAGCTAGTACATCTGAGCCAAGCCATCCTCCGAAGAGCCACAGGCGTAGATATGACTCTTGATGAAACATCACTGGAGTCACAGCAGCATGAACTTGAACTTTGGATGCCTCAATCCCAACTGCAGCCACCCGCTCCAGCTCCTTGGCAAGCTGGTCAGGGCCTGTTTAGCTACAGCCAGCACAGTGTCCCAGCTGGACTTCTGGTATCTAGCTGTGTAGGCCATAGTTAGCCTGCCTCAGTCCCAAAGATGCTGCCATGTACTGTTTCTCTGCCATGGCATCAATCCTCCTGGAGTCCTTATCTGGTGTGTGTGATGCCAAGGGATATTTGTCTTATCACAGGCAGCAGCCTGCACTACCAACATGGCTGCATTGCTGGGAAAGGAACTCCGTGTCTGAGCCTGAAGAGTATACCTCGTGTCCATTCGTCTGTCCACAGGAGGTATGGAATTAGGAGTCTTAAGAATTTTATGTGTCTGTTTCCAAAGGTTTGTGGAGAGGAACAGAGAGTCTTCTGGACTCTGGGATGTCCATCATTTCAACAAAATCAGGCTCCTCCTGATCCTCTACTGCTTCTTTCATAGGAAGCTGGAGGTTTCAGCCACTTCTTTGTAAAACAAACTGAGAAGGGACTCAGAAAGCCTAGGAGGAGAAACACCGAAGGTCTGTCTGGGGAGATGTCCGGTCAATAGGCACATTCAGACTTTCATAATCACCATCATCCTCCTCATACTCTCCCCTCCTCATCCGGTTCAGAAAATTCTTCCAAGGTGTAATCCGGAACCCGAGGAACCGACCAAACTGAACCCCTGCCAGATGGTGCCAGTTCGGCCGAACCAAGTAAGCGATTGCACTATTCTTATCGCCTTGGCTATCTCATCGGGTCAGGAGTATGAATTTCTGGATCCCAACCGACGCATTTATCTTTTTTTTACCGGAACCGACTCCTCAGAATCAGCTCTCCTTTTGGACTGAATAGTATCACGCCTGGTCAGAGGGCACTCCTTCTGGTTCAGTCGGAACCGAACTGGCCAGGCCATCCGGGTCAGCGGACTTCTCAGTCTACCTAATCTCTTTTCCAGGGTAGCTTTGGCAAAATTCTTACAAATCTGGCAGTCTGAATCGAGGTGGTCAAACCCCAGACAATAAACACAGGTGGTGTGGGGATCAGCCTTAGCAAAACTTCCCACACACACTGCAGTGTTGAAACCAGTGGGCCCATTTTTTTCTTGGGTTTCTCAGACATGGCCAATCCTAACCAAAACTTACCTTTTTTCAGCAATCCATGAAGCAAGACTCCTCTATCGGTTCCGACCGTGTGCTGGTCTTGGAAAAAAAGCGTAATAAAATCTTCCTTTTTTTTTTTTTTTAAGAACCGATACGGACCAGTTACCACACTAAGTAAATTCACAAACTTTTTTACCTGAAACTGATCGGTTCAGCGAACCTATCTACAATTTACAAGTTCCACACAGAAACTATATAGAAAACCTATCTAAGTACTCACGGTACCACAGACAGAGACTTAAACCGACAGATTCGGTGAAACCGGTAACGACACTTTAACCGACTTTTTGAACCGAGCAAGGAGAAATCTCCGGGCGACTGTTCAGTAAGGTGAAGTAAAGAACTGGACGGTTGGAGTTTAAACAACAGAAGACAGGGGCTTCAACCAAGCTCATGATGAACATTCCATGCTGGCTATGGAAGTAACTTTGTTCTCGGGGCAGTTGAAAGGCAGGACCTAACTGCATATGTCACAATACAGCAAGGCTTCATGTTGTTTAATTACCCCCTTCACTGAGAATGAGCAGATTCTCAACACCAAGGTAGTTCTGGAGGGTCATCCATACCCTCTCCCCCCGTTCTCTCAAAGCAGGTGACATCCCCATTTCTGACCCCTCTGTTGCCTCAGAATTCAACTCATTCACCACCACCTGTGCTTCCTCTTCTCCTCCCTCCCACTTACCCCATCCTACCACCCCGACTCTCCCTTCTTCTCTCCTATCACCCTACTCCCTCCCTCAAGGCTCTCTTGGATCTTAATCCTCTCAAGGGCAGGAGCCCTGATGGGCTCGACCCAAACTCCTTTCTCTCTCCATCCCTGCCATTGCTCTATCACCTCCCTTCTCAACCTCTTTCTCCCTTGCCTCTGTCCCAGACTCCTGGAACTAGGTCACTGTCACAGCCCTTCCCCAAGGAGATGGCGACTCCTTTCCTGGCAACTACCACCCTATTTCCTGATCCCCACTTTAGCTAAACTGCAAGAGCACCTCATGCTGTCCCAGCTCGTCCCTCTTTCTTCACCCCTTTATCTGGTTTCTGTAAATTTTACACCCCGGCTTAATGACTATTCTCTCAGGCTTCGTTCAGGGCCTTCTCACCTCCACCATCTTTGTCGACTTGGCCAAAGCCTTCAACACTGTAACCCATCCCCATTCTATTTGACAAGCTTAAAGAGCTACCGACGCCTCAAAGAAAACTTTTCAAAACATAACAATTAGGAACAATTCAGCTTGCATCTCCTGTGTACTGTATTGTTTTCTCTTCCTCATTATGTATTACTAAGTAAATCTGCATGAATACATGATCTTTATCCCTTAAAGAATTTATGTCTCTGTAGCTTACTCCTACTTCAAGTCATAATCGTCTGTTGTGACATCACAATCTGTTGCCATGGGAGTAACTGACTTCACAAGCAGTGCATTATGACCTCAGGTAGGGAGAAGGCAGCAAGAATAGATGAACTCTGCCAGGAGCAAAGATCCTGTTTTCATGCAGATGACTTCAGTAATCAGAAAAATTACTCACCTTAGTAATTATGTTCTTCTATTGGAATCTTGCTGTATTCTGACAAGTGCAGTTAGCCCCAGCCTTTAAACTGCCCGGAGAACAAAGGTTAACCTTTCTATGCAGAGCACAGAATGCTGAGCTCGAGCTCGGTTGATGTCTCCGTTTCCTCTGAACGCTAACCATCACATTCTTATGAGCAACATTCAAATAGTATTCTATGTGGAAATTGTAAAACAAAATTTTAATAGCCAAATGGCAACAAAAGTTTTGGACTACCAAAAGAAGACTCAAGTCAGGAAACTCCAAACTCAAAACCCAAACCAAACAGGAATATAACAAAATAAACACCCACACAAAAGAGGGTGTAAAAGGACACCCTGAGGTGCAACACTGCACCTGCCCACCCACTTCCCAAAAACAGGTTCTGAGAGGGAGGAGGTCAGAATACAGCAAGACTCCATAGAAGAAACATAATTACTAACGGGAGTAATTTTTCTTCAAACAACTTGAAGTCTTGCTGTATTCTGACAAGTCTGAATACTAAGCACTACCTCCATGGAGGAGGGACAGAACCTACTTTGGGAATAGGCTCTTAAGGCTGCTGTGCCAAACCGAGCATCACTCCCAGCCTGGATATCCAGAGGTAATGCTTGGTAAAGGTATGGACTGTTTTCCAGGTGGCTGCTTGACAAAATTCTAAGAGAGAAAATCCCTGGCAGCAGCTGTACCTCTTGTGGAATGAGCCCTCAGGCCTGAGGGTGGAGTTTTCCCAGTTTTCATAGCAGAGTTGTATACAAGACACGATCCACCTGGCAATAGATCTCTTGGTGGCAGGTTTGCCCTTTCCTACTTCTCCATAAGTGAGGAACAACTGGAGGAGTCAAACCTCTGACCCTTGGTACACTCTATGTAGTAACTAAGAGCTCTTTAACATCTAAACTGTGTAGCCTCCTCTCCTGAGGAAGAATGATCAGCAGAAGAAAACAGGAAGAGACACAGACTGGTTTAAATGGAAGTCTGAAACCACTTTGGGCAAGAACCTTCTAATGGTTCTAAGGACCACTTTATCCCTGTGAAAGGAGATAAAATCAGGTTCCACTGACAGGGCTTATGATTCACTGATCGCCTGGCAGAGGTAATGGCTACAAGAACACAGTTTTCCAAGTCAAGTACTTAAGCTCTGCTGAGGACATAGGCTCAAAAGGGGTTGCATAAGTTGAGCAATGCAAACATTCAAATCCCAGGCAGGGGCAGGGTCTCTAAAAGGAGGATTGGTGTGAAGCAATCCTTTAAAAATTTACAGAACACAGGGTGAGAATATAATGAGGAAGACTTCCTCACAGACAGAAAACGCAGAAACAGCTGACAAGTGTACCTTGACAGTAGCCGGTCTGAGGCCTAGGCCATTGAGATGGACCATATAATCCAGAAGAGTAGGCAATCCAGCAGTATCTGGAGAAATATGCTTCTTAGAACACCAAATGCTGAATCTCTTCCACTTGGAGTTATAAGTCTTTCTGGTGGAGGGTTTTCTAGAAGCTATGAGAATATCCAGAACCCTTGGGAAAGATGCAGATCTGCAAACTCGAACTCTTCAAGAGCCATGCCTTGAGATTGAGAGACTGAAGATTGGGGTACCAAATCCTCCCTGAGAGGATGTTAACAGATTGTAATTCCTGGGAAGAGACAGGGGAAAATGGACTGCTAGGGACAGCAACAGGGGTACCACGACTGTCTGGCCCAATCTGGAGCAATCAGAATCACTTTGCAAGGTTGAGACCTTATTTTGACTAAAACTTTGAAGAGGTGGGAAGGGGAGAGAAGGCATACAGAAACTTCCTTCCCAATTCAAAATCAGGGCATTCAGGGGACTGAGCCCAAGACTGGAGGTCTGCAACAAAAGAGAGGTAGTTAGTGATTGTCTGGGGCTGCAAAGAGATCCATCTCTGGAGTGCCCCACCTTGAAAAAAAATCACTTTCAACACTTGACGGTCCAGGGACCATTCGTGATGGCCCTGAGAGATCCTGCTCAGTGCATCTGCTAGTACACTGTCCTTCCATGGAAGGTGAACTGCTACCAGAGAGGTTTGCAGGGAATAAGCCAGGGACCACAACTGCATGTCTTCCGTGCACAAAGCCATGGATGAGTGCCTCCCTGCTTGTTGATGTACCACGTGGTGGTGGTGGTGTCTGTTCTGACCTGAACCACCTTGTTCTGTACTGATTGAGAGAAAGCTTTCCAGCCTGAAAAACTGCCCTGAGCTCTAGAAGACTGATATGGAGAAGGGATTCTTGGGGGTACCACAGCCCCTGGGCAGTGAGGGCCCCAGATGGGCTCCCAGCCCAGAAGAGACGGTCCGTGGTAAGGACCACTGAACAAGGCTGAGTGGCAAAGGAACACCTTGTCTTAAATTGTCCTGATCCTGCCACCATTGGAGGGCTTGGATCAAGGTCAGTCACTGTGATCAGTTTGGTAAGGAATCCTTCCTCTGAGACCAAAAGCTCTCAGGTGGAACTGAACATCCCTCATCTGGAATCTTGCCCCTTGGACCACTGCTGTTGAAGCTGCCATGTGGACCAAGAGCTGGAGGAAATGCCTTGCTGGTCGAGATACCCAAGACTGAAGGAAGAGGCTAGTTCCATAAGAACCCTTGATCTTTCTAGAGGAAGAAAGGCTCTTGTTCTGACTGTGTCCAGTTCTGCTCCTATAAAGGTAAGAAGCTGGACTGGTTCGAGAACTGACTTGGGAAGGTTGAGAAGAAATCCTAGAGAAGTGAGCACTTGCTGGGTCACTTGCAGGTGAGGCGCGACTTGGTCTGGAAACTGGCCCACTATTAGCCAATCGTCCAGATAGGGAAAATGGAAATCTTTTGCCTTCTCAGAAAGGCAACTACTACTGCTAGGCACTTTGGTGAAAACCATTGGGGCTGAGGTTAGACCAAAGGGCATTGCTCTGAACTGATAGTGGCCTGAGGGCAACTCGAACCTGAGGTACTTTCTGTGGGAGCACCTGATGGGAATGTGACAGTAGACATCTTTGAGGTCCGGGAGGCTAACTAGTCCCTGGCCTTAGAGAGAGATTATTCCCAGAGTTACCATCCTGAACTTTGGTTTTAAAAGATGTTTGTTTAGATATCTTAGGTCTAGGATGGGTCGCCACTCCCTGTCTTTTTTGGGGTCAGGAAGTACCTGGAGTACAGCCCTTTGCCCCAGTGTAGGGTAGGTACTTCTCTCTGGCTCTTAAAGCCAGAAGAGATGAAACCTCTGCCTCTAGGGCAAGGGTTTCCGAGAGATTTGCAGGTGGAAAAGATCTGGCTCTCATCTTTGGAATTTTTGAAGCAGAGACCAGTCCCTGGCTTACTACTTCCAGGACCCACTTGTCTGACGTATAGACATCCAGTCCTGGACAAAGTAAGCCAGCCTACCCCTACTGGAATAGGGAAAGTCAACCCGGCAGGCCCATCAGGGTGTTTGCTTGGCAGGGGATTTAGGCTGAGGAGTGGATGCAGCCCTGCTCATCCCCTTCTGCTCTCTCTCTGAAGAACCCCTTCTGTGAAAAGGAAGAAGAGGCCTGTGCTTTGGTAAAAGGCCTTTGAAAGGCCTGCCCTAGACTGCTGCCTTTGAGGAGTTGCCTGCCTCTCCTTGGCCCGAGCACTCCTGTAAGTGGTCCAGTACTCATCCATTTTTCTTCATGTAATTCTCTGTCTGCTCCCCAAACAGAGAATTACCCACTAGGAAAATCCACCGGCCTTAGCCTGGGTATCCTGCGAGAGGCTAGTACATCTGAGGCAAGCCATTCTCCAAGAGCCACAGATGTAGCCATGACTCTTGATGACACATCATTAGAGTCCACAGTAGCTTGAAACTGAACTTTAGATGCCTCAATCCCATCTGCAGCCACCACCTCCAGCTCCTTGGCTAGCTGGGGGGAGGCCTGTTTAGCCAGTGCCACTACAGTGTCCCACCTGGACTTCTGGTACCTAGCTGTATAGGCCATATAATTTGCCTGTCTGAGTCCCAGGGAAGATGTCATGTACAGCTTTTTGCCATGGCATCAACCTTCCTAGAGTCTTTGTCTGGGGGTGTGAAGCTAAGGAATGCTTGCCTTATCACTGGCAGCAGCCTGCACAACCTCAACATGGCTGCATTGGTTTGTATAAAACTCAGTTTCTGAACCTGAGAGTGTACATCTCTTGTCCATTCTTCTGTCCACAGAAAGTATATAATTGGGAGACTTCAGAATTTTTTGTGTCCGTTTCCCAAAAGATTTGTGGAGGGAATAGACAGTCTCCTGGACTCTGGGATGTCCATCATTTCTACATAATCAGGCTCCTCCTGATCCTCCATTGCCTCTTCCATAGGAAGTTGGAGGGTCTCAGTCACCTTTCTGTAGAACATAAAGTGGGAAGGGATACACCTGAAGGTCTGTCTGAGGAGATGTCCAGTTCCACAGGCACATCTAGACTTTCACCATCATCTTCAAACTCCCTTCCTCCTCAAACTCCAGTTCATAAAATTCTTCTAAAGTATAATTGTGACAGCAGAAACCGACCGAACCGAGCCCCTGCCAAAGGTGCCGGATCGGTCGGAACCAAACTTAGCGATTCCACACTCCGAATCGCTCTATTTCTTCGGCCGGTCGGAACATGGACTTCTGGATCCGAACCAGATGATTTTTCTTTGCGCTTTCTTTTAGTCGGAACCGACCCCTCGGGATCGGCTCTTTACCCGGCGAATGCCCTGGTCAGAGGGCACTCTTCTGGTTCAGTCGGAACCGAACCGGGCTGGCCATCCGGGTCAGCAGACTTTCGACGCCTCTTTCCTCAATCTACCTAATCTCTTTTCAAGGGTACATTTGGGAAAATTCTTGCAAATCTGGCATTCTGAATCATGGTGGTCAAACCCAGACAATAAACATAGGTGGTGTGGGGAATCGGCCTTGCAAAGACCTCCCACACTCACTGCAGTGTTGAAACCAGTGGGCCTAATTTTTTTCTTGGGTTACTCAGACATGGCCAACCTAACAAACTTACCTTTTCGGCAACCACCAGGCAAGACTCCTTGTCAGTTCCTAACCGTGTCATGGGTCTTGGAAAAAATGTTTCAAAACTTGTTTTTTTTTTTTTTTTTTTTAGAACCGATAAGAACTAGTAACACACACTAAAATTACACAAGAATTAAATAAATGATCGGTTCGGCAGAACCGATCCACACTTTTACAAGTTCCACACAGAAACACAGTACAAAACCTATCTAGTACTGACGGTACCACAGACAGAGACCGAACAGACTATGCGGAAACTTTTTTCAGTTAGAAACCGATAAAAACAACACTTAAACCGATTTCGAACCGAGCAGCAGGAGAAATCTCCGGAGCGACTGTTCAGTGAGGCGGAGAAGAATCTGACGTTAGCGCTCAAAGGGAAACAGACAGAGACATCAACCAAGCTCGAGCTCAGCATTCTATGCTCTGCACAGAAAGGTTAACCTTTGTTCTCCGGGGCAGTTTAAAGGCTGTGGCTAACTGCACTTGCCAGAATACAGCAAGACTTCAAATTGTCTGAAATAATGGGGAGGAAACACTACAAAACCAATGTGAAATACAAGATGAACTGTGTCCAAATGTTATGTTAAAAGCTCTCTGACTCCTCAACCAACTGGTTCTGCCCCTATCTGGAGGGCAGGGTGTTCAAATCAAAACTTTTAGTGCGTGTCAAGCCAGGACTGCAGCTGAATTTTCACCTGCCCGTATTCATTACAGTAAAATTAGCTATATTTTTGTTCTTGCCCTTCAAGGATATTTACTTGCCTCGGACAGGGACAATGGAATTTGTACACCCCTGCTGGAGGGTAGGTCTCAAATTGTCAGAATCAGTGATTCCTTATCCTTCCACTTCCTATCAGCACTGGTGTCCTACAAAGGTCCGTCCCTGGCCCAGTACTCTTCTCAGTCTTCTCCTACGTCTGCTCCTCTGCAAAATACTCGAATCAGGTTTTGGTCCCACCTCCCACACTTGGGGTGGGGTGGGGCTTGTTTACTCAGATACGTGCCATTATTATAGGAACATAATACTGTACAATGTAAAAATCTGAACCCTCTCATTACATCAGGGATGTAAAAGCTAAGACACAGAATTTCTGCATCATGCGGATAGCCATTTTAAGAAGCTTACACCTCAAACTAGATGCAGAATGTTTCTAAAATTGGGATTTCTTGGAGGAGTCTACCCCTACAACCTTGTTAAATTTCATTAAAAGTGACTCAGCAGCCAGGCCTTGTAGCACCAACAGAGACCCGGATTCATATCCCAGCCCTGACACCCAGCCTTAAGTGGAACCCTAGGACTGCTGCAGACTAAGCACTCTTAGGTTCGGGGACAACGCTGGTGCACTGCATCAATGCCTCTTATGGCAATTTGCTAGGGCCGCAGTGGGCGCCACCTGTTACCAGGCAGTTCTTGCTTCCCCCACCCACACAGAATTGCATATGGACACAAGACAGTGGGAGGGCAGTGCTTTCAAGGGAAAAATATTAGTAGCCACCAAGTGTTACCACCACATGATACAGCAATCCTAGGTGTGGCCCTGCTACCTCCCACCCAAACTTAGAGATGTTCCTTTCAGACAGGAACTGAAGCACTCCTTGCCCAGAGTCCTGTCGTGAGGAAGATGTTAAGGGTGTGGCGGTGGTGATAGCAAGCTGGCTGGAGCTCAGAAGAGAACCACTGAATCCAAAGGAAAGCACCTGGAATAGAGGCACAAGACAGGAGTGGAGCAGACAAATTTGACCACTGTCACTGGGTAGACAATCCACACTTAGATGTCTTGCTGACACTCTGTCGACCCTAAGGGTTTTCAGATCTTGTGGTACACAAATAGGATCATGGACATGAGAATAAGCCTCTGTACTATACTATAAGTGGACCCTCTTCTCCGTAAATAAAGACATATGCTACACAGCTGGTGGCCATGTTTTTTTTTTTGTTTTTTTTTTTAAAAGACAGCCAGCCCTGTTCCCAGAATTTAAGATCAAAAGACATACCCAGACACCTCTACAAATTTAAAAATGCTACATAAATGAGCACAGCAATCATGCCTTTCTGGGATGTACACCTTCCTTGGGTTCTATGTTGTACTACATTAACCCAACCCACAAAAGCAGTGGGAAATAGAACAAGGAAAGAAAGAAGAAAATATTTAACATTCAAGTGAAGGGGTGAGATTTTAAGAGACTAAAACACAAGTCAACAGCCACTATAGCCCATCTTCTATTCCATTAGGTATGGTAGTAGCAAGGTCACAAACCCAAGTAACTTTACCTTTAGTGTGATACAGAATAGCAGCTCTCAAGTCAAAAGAACCCAAACTATCTTTTATTTCTAGGCCTCGCTGGTTCCTCTGTTCTTTGGCTGAGGCTAATAAAACATTTGTAGGAGAGGCCTGAGGAGCTTCATAGTCCTTTGAGACAAACACTATAGCACCTTGACTTCCAATATCTGTCTTTTGAAGTTCAGTAGCTTGGAGAGGCTCGAGTTAAGACTCCACCCTAGCTAGCAGTCAGAGGAGTTGGCTTTAAAATGCCAGTAAGACAGTTAGTCCGTTTGTCCAGCTCATAAGCTTTTGGGAACACAGGATGTTCAGTTCCTGAGGGCAGTATTTCAGCACCCTGTGAAACCAATGAGGCAGGATATTCCCCTTGAAATGTTACTTCCATTATTTTATTGTCTCTTGATTTTCCAGAACTAGGCTCTGGGCCAGCACTTGGCTCATTGATAACGATAATCCCACTGGTTCTGGAAAATGTCTCCCAGGTTCTGCGATGGCAGCTCTACCTGTGTAGTGCCTGAAAAAATGGATTGCATATTTGAAGGGTAGATGAAAAGGCTAGACTTTTTGTTCAATAACTGTTGAAGGTGTAACATTGTCTGTGGACATCACTATTTCAGCCCCTGAAGAGGAGGGTGTTACAGTACTAGTACTAGCAGCAGTGGTGAGCAACGTCTGGGTCCCTAAGGGACACAAATTTCCATCAGTCCCTCCCAAAATAGGACCATTAGAAAAGCTAGCTGATGTAGCGGATTTCATAGCAGACATTGGAACTTGGCACAGCCGACTAGATGCTTGAGCCTGACTATCCACAGTAGAAGAGGACGAGTAGGAAGATGAGGATGATGATGACGATGACACTGGTAATGGATTCTGGGCAGCTTTGTTAAGATTCTCTTTAACTTTGCTTGCATAACTTATTTTAGGTACAATTTTAGCACTGCTGTTGTCTACTGGAAAGACTGGGGTGGTTTAAACAAGGTCCACGAGTCCTCCTTTGAGGCAAGCGAGTGACGACTTCCCTTTGGCCGGTCGTCAAACTTCTTGCTAGGCCCAGGCTTGGCATCAGAGTTCTTTCTCTGCACATCTCCAGCTCCAGGCTTCCACAATTGTTCCTACAGCACCAGTCTCATACTTCCCAGCAGTTTTGGCAATCTCAAACCGGGCCCCTTTCTGCTCAGTGGACTCTGGTTTAGAGTTCTCAAATTCCGGTTTAGAGGCCAAGGAATTTACCTCTTGCTGCATCAGTCTATCTTCTTGTTGCATCATGCTGTCCGACAGCAGGTTCAAATTTTCAGAACCTTTGATGCTATTGCCTGGCTTTCCGCTTTCTTAGGTGTAGTGTACCCACTCTCAGATCCACTACCATCATTATCGGCATTTTTCCCTAGGTAACCATTTGTAATATAACCAGAATTGCTAGTTACAACTCCATTTGGAATAGCTACTGCCTCCATTTTGTCCATGGATTTGCTCTCCTTCGGTTTACTCTCATAGGTTTTGTCATTCTTTCTGTCCATACTGTTTTTCTGAATGTAAATCTTAGTTTTACTTCCTACTTTGAGGGTGCTAACTTGAACAGCCTGCTTTGGGTTTGAATTAGTGTCTACAAGCTGTTGGTTGCCATTAGCTACCCTGGAGAAAGTTACGTGGTTCGATTCTTCCAGATCCGAGCTTCTTGCGCTCACTCTCTCTCCTGCATTACCATTCAGTTCTCCATAACCTACTGCAAAGAAACGAGAATTAGATCACGTGCACAATATGTCTTGATTAGTAACCACCATCTACTAATGTTTCTCTCAAGTAACACATTATATGACATAGAAATCCATCAACTATTCCACTAAACACCATTTCTAGCAGTGCCATTTTAATTAAAAGAAACTGCATATGGTGCCTGGCACAGTGGTGCTACGACTGCCTTACCTCATGCGACCCAGAGCTCGGGTTGTCGGGAGTCAGCAGGGATGGGTGTGGGAGTGGGAGTGGAGTGCAGCCACCAGATGGCTCTCCTTTCCTGGATCAGGGAGGCCAGTCTAATCAGCTCTTCGCTGTCACCAGGTGGAGGTCTGGGGCAGCACTGAACACCGAGAAGACATACTGTACCTGTGTCATGGGATGGGGAGAGCCACGGTGCTTCCACGCACATACGCACCCTGTGTCACCTCAGTTCACAAGGGCAGGACCCAAGATTTAGCTGGCATACCATACACTTCTCCAGACCTCACCACCACCACCTGGACAGCTCGGCACATTCTGGATGTGTTCACGGGGAAGAGGCGGTCCTCCCTCCCCGGGCACAGCATAACCTGAGCAGAGCCAAGTCCAGGGAGGTGGTATCTATTCTGGGGAGGTGGGGTCGAGCAGTCGGCAACCCAGAGGGTAAAAAGCAATTTGAAGAGGGAAAAAAGAAAAATTACTCACCAATGTAATGTTGTTTCTTCTGATGGAGTCTTGCTGTATTCTGACTACATGCAGTTAGCCCCAGCACTTGAACTGCTCTGGAGAGGAAAGGTTAAAACTATGCCACAGCATAGAACGTTGAGCTCGAGCTCGGTTTTCAAACCTCTGTCTCTGGTACATCTCAGTGTAACCATCAGATTCTTCGAGCACCATACTAATTAACTACTAAGTATAGAAATTGTTTGAAATTTTAAGCCAAAGGCAGTAACAGCTTTGGGTCCACAAGCCAAGTCGAGAACCCCAAAATGAATCTATGTAGATAGTAATAAAAAATAAAAATCCTAGAAAGAAAGGGTGCAAGGTACACCTCTGGGATGCAGCACTGTTTCTGCAACCCACATCCCAAACAAGACTAGGTTCTGAGAGGAGGAGATCAGAATACAGCAAGGCTCCATTAGAAGAAAGAACATTACTTTGGTGAGTAATTTTTCTTCACACAACATGAAGTCTTGCTGTATTCTGACTATATGCAGACTACTATTGCCTCCCCCCTCCCAGGAGGAGGGGCCACAGAACCTATTCTGGGAATAAACTCTGCAGTATTGCTGTACCAAACCTAGCATCACTTCTGGACTGGATGACGAGAGAGTAGTGCCTGGTAAATGTATGAACAGTTTTCTACGTGGCTGCTTTACAAATTTCCAGTAAAGGAATGTCTCTAGCTGCTGCTAATGCAGCTGTACCTCTGGTGGAGTGAGCCCTCAGGCCTGAAGGTGGCTCTTTTCCCAACTTTGAATAGCAAAATTGGATACAGGAGACAATCCACCTGGCAATAGTTCTTTTGGTGGCAAGTTTACCTTTTCCCACTTCTCCATAAGTGAGAAACAATTGTGAACAGTCATTTCTATGGGCCTAGTGTGCTCTATGTAGTACGTGAGGGCCATTTTTACATCTAGAGACTGTGTAATCTTCATTCCCAGAAGAATGGTATGTGAAAAAGACAGGCAATGACAAAATGATTTAGATGAAAGTGATACCACCACGGAAGGAACTTTCTATTTGTCCAAGGATCTCCTATCCCTGTGGAATGAGATAAACATCAGGTTCCACTGACAAGGCCTGCATTTCACGGATTCTCCTGACAGAAGTAATGACTACCAGGAACACAGTCTTCCAAGTCAAGTACTTAAGATCAGCTGAAGATAGTGGTTCAAAGGGGTCTGCATAAGCTGTGCAATACAGATAATCAGGTTCCAAACAGAAGTAGGCTCCCTAAAGGGAGGGTTGATATGAGCCAGACCTTTGAAGAATTTCTTCAATACTGGATGAGAAGCTAAGGAAGAGTCCTTCCCAGCTGAAATGAATGCAGACACAGCCGCAGATGAACCTTAAGAGTGGTAGGCAGTGGCGACATCAGCTGAATCTGGCTGAATGTGCCTCTGAGAACACCAGATCTCCTCCACTTGAATTGTATCGCTTTCCTAGTAGAAGGTTTTCTACTAACCTTAAGGATATCCAGAAAGTACAGTTACATAAGAACTTACCATAACAGTAGATCTTCGAGAGGCTCTTGCAGTAGGTAATTACATATAGAACTTAACTCATTGTCTCCTAGCAGACACCTGTAGTACGTCAGTAAAATACACTGGTGTGTCTGAGGGCGTCTGCAGAAGTCTGCTACTGACTCCAGTGCCCTTGCTACGCCTGGAGAAGTCACTTAAATATTTTAATACATAGTGTAACAGAATATAATATATATTTGACTCATAGTGCCGTTGGAAAGGTAATTTTATGCTAAACAATGCTGTCACTGATATTTTGTGTATATCATGTATACTTTATGAGTTATTTGTTTACGGTATTATGTATGGCTTATGTTGCTGTTTTAGTGAAAACACATTTTTTGCCGCTTCAACCAAGCATAAAAAAAATTGCATATTATTTGCATACCACCACTAGAAAGGTAATTTTGTGCTGAACAACTTTGCCACTGATATTTTGTGTATACTTTAGGAGTTATTCACGTTTGTTTATGGTATGTGTGTATGGCTTATGTTGCCCGTTTTGGTGAAAAAAATTTTTTTGCTGTTTCAACCAGCATAGAAAAAAAAAAATTACATATTTGCATACCACCACTGTAAAAGTAATTTTGTGCTGAATAACTTTTGCCACTCATCCTTTATGTCTAGTAATACGGTTCTTGAGCTATTAGGATTTATTTGTGGCATGCTGACTATAGCTTGATTTTGCTTAGAAAGGCCTAGGTTTACTGTTAACAATATACAGGAGACAAGTGGTGCAACTTCAGAGAGCTCCTGTGGAGGCAACAGTTAAACCGGCAGGCGTCAGAACCCCAAAGAAAATTTCTAGATAGCAGTCTCTGTGAGGACCCCCACCCACATGTCAGGTGACTGGGCGTCAGGGGCGTCGGTATAAAGGCGGTCCCTCACGCCCACCTTCAGTTCTTTCCGTCAAAGGCGGCCAGGCAGAGAAGAAGCGAAGATTTCCCCTCACTGGAAAAGGAGGAGCTAGAAAAAGCAGGGGGATGGAGGCGGGAGAGGCATTACCCTACTACAGAGCCTCTCTCGAAGATCTACTGTTACCGGTGAAGTTCTTGCGTAACTGTACTATCTTCTTCGAGAGGCTCTTGCAGTAAATTATACAGGACTGAGTCCCAAGCAGTCTGGAACAAGAAGAAGCACGGGAGGAGGAAAGCTACTCAAGCAAATCCTCTAGCTGTGAAGGCCTTGAGAGGAGGCCTTGCAGAACAGCAAGCGAAGCCTGCTCTACGGTGAGGGCAATATCCAAACTGTAATGTTTTGTAAATGTTGGACAAAAGTCCAAGTGGCTGACAGCGCAAATGTCTGCCACGGACACGTTCTTGAAACATGCCGCAAAGGCAGCGACTCCTCTGGTGGAGTGTCTTCTTACTTGACCTGGAAGGGTCTTGTATTTGTCATAACAGAAGCTGATGCAATGAGCAAACATTTAGACAGGCATTGCTTAGAAACAGCACTGCCTTCTCTTTGGGTGCAAAGGAAACAGTCTTTCTGAGATCCTTTGTTCTGTTAGTGTAGTATCTCAGAATCCGGTGAGCGATCCATAGTTTGAGTAGATACTCCCCTTGATTGGAGTACTGCGTAAAAGCGGGCAACTCTATGGACTGGTTCAAAGTAGATTCCGCTACCACCTTGGGGAGAAACTTAGGATTGGTGCGACATACAGCTAGCAATACCTGACGAATGATAGGAAAAAACTGAAAATACTCGGTGAAAATATAGGCGATAGTGTCTCACGAGCAAGGAACTTTACCGCAAGGTGCTGGCATGAGCCAACAGCGGGGAAAGAACTGGAAAGCGGACATGAGGACTGCCCCTTTATACCCGATGTCTCCTGGCGCCGGCACCCACAGCGTGGGGGCGATCCTGTGGAGGCTGCCTGGCTAAAAATGTTTCAAGTGGGGTCCTGATGCCTGCCGGCTTCAGTCCTACAGTGGCGTGAAAAGTATTTGCCCCCTTCCAGATTATCTCTATTGTGCATATTTGTCACACTGGATGTTTTCAGGTCTTTAGACAAAATTTAATATTAAAGGAACCTGAGGAACAAATAACACTTTTTTTTTTTTTTTTTTTTTACTTATTTCAGTTATTTAATGAAAACAGTTAACCAACACCAACTGGCACTATGTGAAACAGTAAGTGCCCCTAGTTAAATCAACCCAATTAAAGGGATAATTAGAGTCAGCTGATTGAACACAGCCAGGCTTGATTACAGCCAGCCCCTCAATATAAACCTCACTTATTTTGACCCTTACCATCAAGTCACGTTGCCAGCACAAAGATTCAACAAGCACATTATGCCACGATTAAAGGAAGTTCCTGAAAAGATCAGAAAAAAGAAATTGTTGCTATCTATCAGTCTGGAAAAGGTTACAAAGCTATTTCTAAGGCTCTGGGACTCCATCAAACCACAGTGACAGCCATAATCTCCAAATGGAGAACACTTGGAGCAGTAGTGAATCTTCCCAGGAGTAAGCGGCCTGCAAAATTACTCCAAGAGCAGCGTAAAATCATCAGGATGTCTCAAAGGATCCTAAAACAACATCCAAAGAACTGCAGGCTTCTCTTGCCTCAGCTAAGGTCAGTGTTCATGACTCCACAATCAGAAAGAGACTGGGCAAAATGGGCTTCATGGGAGATAGCGGAAACCACACTAACCAAGAACAACATAAATGCTCATCTCTCATTTGCCAAGAAGCACCTGGATGATCCACAAGCCTTTTGGGAAAATGTTCTATGGACAGATGAGTCCAAAGTGGAACTTTTGGGCGACATGGATCCCATTATGTCTGGCATAAAGCAAACACAGCATTCCATAGTAAGAACATCAAACCAACAGTCAAACATGGTGGTGGTAGTGTGATGGTGTGCGGATGCTTTGCTGCCTCAGGACCTGGATGACTTGCTATAATTGAAGGAACCATGAATTCTGCTCTGTACCAGAAAATTCTTAAGGAGACTGTCGGTCATCCGTCTGTCAGCTGAAGCTGAAGCGTAGTTGGGTCATGCAGCAAGACAATGATCCAAAACACAAAAGCAAGTCCACATCAGAATGGCTGAAAAGAAGTAAAATACAGGTTACTCACCTGTAACAGGAGTTCTAGGAATGGTATATGTTGTTCATCCACACTGTCTGTCGGGCAGGTATCCTTGCCGCTTTAAATCTTGCGGAAGGTCTTCAAGCTGGCTCCTCCACCCACCGGGTGGTAAAACTCTCGGCTCCGCCCCATGGCCAGATCTGGCCGCTAGAAGCTCAGGTTGTGCGTCGAGCCGGGAGGTCGGGTGGGTCGTGTGGATGAACAACATATACCATTCCTAGAACACCTGTTACAGGTGAGTAACCTGTATTTAGGGACATGGATATGTTGTTCATCCACACTGTCTGGCAGACTCTAGCAGTTCTCCGGGAGGAGGGAGGCAAGGCGCACACCCCTACTTAGGGAATAGAGACTGGAGAACCGAGGCCCCAAAACCAGCATCCCGGCGTGACTCAAGGTCGATGTGGTAATGGGTGATGAAGGTGTGTGCTGACTTCCAGGTAGCAACCCTGCAGATTTCCTGGATAGGGGCGTCCCTGGAAGCAGCCACCGATGCAACAGTATGGCGGGTAGAATGAGCTCTTATCCCTCTGGGAGGCTCCATGCCCGCCAACTATAGCAGAATCTATGCAGGAGGTGACCCACCTGCCTATCGTCCGCTTGGCTGCAGGTCTGCCAGGTGCAGCTTCAGCATAGGTGACAAACAGCTGGCGAACCTCTCCCAATTTCAGCCGTCGCTCCTTATAGTAGCGGCGCCTTCTAGGGTCCAGAGTATGGAGCCTATATTCGGCCTCCGAGGTGTGACTGGGGTATAACACGGCAGTCTCAACACCTGGTTAAGGTGAAACTCCAACACCACCTTGGAAGGAATTTCAGGTGGGGGCGCAGGACAACCTTGTCCCTGTGGAAGACCAGGTAAGGAGACTCGATGCAGGCGCCTGGGGCTCTCCCATCCTTCTGGCTGGCGTGATAGCCACCAAGAAGGCGGTCTTCCACGACAAGTGAGAGTTCACACCTGTGCATTGGTTGAATAGGCTTGCCCATGAGCTTTGCCAATACCAGCAGTAGAGATCCCAAGGAGGTGGAGGTTCTCGCACGGAGAGAAATGTGATCAAGGCCTTTGAAAAAGCACCAGACCACCTTCTCCTCGCCACCGACTTCTTCCAGCCAGCGCCCGGTAAGCAGAGATGGCTGCCAGGTGCACCTTAAGGGTCGTCGACCTAAGCCCTTGCTGAGAAAGGGACCAAAGGTAGTCCAATATGCTCGCCAAGGAACAGGAGGAAGGGTCCAGGCCCTTGCCCTGACACCAAATGGAAAATCTTTTCCATTTGAAGGCGTAGCATTTTCTGAGTGGCTCCTTCGGGACGCCTCAACTCGTTGAGGACCTCGTCGGAAAAGACCCAAGGCCTGGAACTCTGGCAGCTCAGGAACCAGGCCGTCAGGTGCAGGGATTGAAGGTCCGGATGGAATACCTTCCCCTGATTGACTGAGGCGGGTCCGGGCGAGCTGGAAGCTGCCTCGGGAGCCTGGAGCTGAAGCTAAGGAGATCTGGGTACCAGTACTGGCGGGGCCAGTCTGGGGCTATCAGAATCCCTCGCCTTGTACCTCCTTGCTTTGAGCAGCACCTTGTGCATCAAGGAGCAGGGGAAAAGGCGTAGAAGAGGCCGGGGTCCCACGGCCTCGAGAAGGCATCCTGCAGCGAGCCCTGCTGAGGGAGGCATGGAACAGCCTCAGCTCCGCATTCTCCTAGAGGCAAACAGGTCCACCTGAGGTGTGCCCCAATGGAAAATAGATCTTGTACTACCTCCGGCAGGAGAGACCACTCGTGGGGCGCAGCCCCTATCCGGCTTAGGGCATTGGCCAGGGCGTGGAGGCTCCTGCCACATGAATAGCTAGGAGATCCGCCTCCAGGCTGCATACGAGTGACCAGATGCGGAGAGCTTCCTTGCATAGAAGCATGGAGGCGCGTCCGCCTGGCGGTTTAGATAGTACATAGGTCGTGGTGTTGTCCGTCTGGACCCCGGACCACTTGACCTCGAAGAAGCGAGGCAAAAGGCGGTGAGAGCTAAGTGGACCGCTCTGAGCTCCAGCAGGTTGATGTGGCATTGGGACTCCCTCGGGGACCAGAGGCCGTCTTCGGTGTTCCCCAGATGGGCACCCCAACCCATCAAGAGGCATCAGTCGATAGAGAGACCGTCGGCTCGGGCGGACAAGCGGGATGCCCTCCTGCAGATGAACTGGAGCGGTCCACCACTGGAGAGCATTCCACATCCCTGGGTCACCGTCACTAGCTGGTCCAATGGATCGCAGGCGTTGGGACCACTGGCTGGCCAGCCCCACTGAAGGGGTGCATGTTCCAGCAGGCCCCAGCGGACCACGCTGGTACAGGCGCGCCATGAGACCCAGGAGGCGCAGGAAGTCGGGCAGGCGCAGTGCCCAACCAGAAATGATTGGGCAAAGGAGGAAAGAACCTCGACCCTGTCCACGGGGCCGTGCTCTGGCTCGAAGAGAGTCGAGCTCTGCCCGATGAAAAGAATCACCTGCTTTGGCTCGGTTCCGACTTGGCCTCGTTGATGAGGAGGCCGACCTGAAAGCAAACCTGGAGGCCAGATCTCTGGACCGCTCCACCTCCTGTCTGGAGGGGACTGCTATCAGCCAATCATCCAGGTGAGGGAAACCCGGACCCCAGGCGCCCAGAGAATGCTGTCACCACTGCCATGCATTTGGTGAAGACCCTGGGAGCTGGAGATAAGCCGAAGGGCATGGCTTGGAACTCGAAAGGGATCCCTCCGGCTCAAAAGCGAAGGAACCTCTGATGTGGCAGAGACGGATAGGGACATGAAAAAGCGTCCTGCAGGTCAGAGAGCAGAGACCACACGCCGTGTTCAAGGATGGTATTATCTGAGCCAGGTGACCATCCTGAGGTTCGAGACCTTAGGAACTTGTTTAGGTCGTGTAGGTCGAGAATGGGCGCCAGCCCCGTCGTTTGGAACCAGGAAGTACCTGGACACGAACCCGGGTTTGGGGGGTCCAGCCACCTCTCTTATCACCTCCTTCTCGAGGAGGAGAGCAATGTCGGCTCGGCGAGCTGACAGCGGGCTCGGACCCGAGGCCCCAGTGCGGCGGCTCTGAAGGGTGGGGCCTGCTCTAACTCCAGAGGCAGGCCCTTTCCCACACCTCCAACACCCACGGTCTGTGGTGATAACGGACCAGGTGGAAAGAATGTGAGCCGCCCCCGAGGGGCACCTGGGAGTGAGGCGGCGGGTTGAGGTGACACCCTCAACCCGTCACTGGGCAAGCTTGGAGGAAGGACGGCCGAGGGACCTCCAGGGCCATTACCTCCCTGCTTCCTGGAGGAGGAAGCGCAGGCTTGGGTTTGGGGCGTAGCGCGAGCCTGCTGGCCCTGATGCTGCTGGGCCGGATGTGCTGCGGCAGACGGACGAAAGGGCTTGGTTGCGGTCTCCGGCCCTTGTCCCTCTGGCGGATGAGACAGAGTCCAAAGTGGCATTGGACTTTCGATCCTCTGGAGGTGGCCTTCCACTCCAGGGTCGAAGGTCGGTCCCAGGAAGGGACATCCCCATAATTTGTGCTGGTATCCGCTGTGAAGGTGGATATCCTCAGCCATGCCCAGCGGGCGCCTAGCCACTACTGACGCGACTGACCTGGTGCATGAGTCTCCAATGTCCAGAGCAGTCTGAAGTTGCTGCTTGGCCACCGCCCTGCCCTGGTCCCGCACCTGCCTAACCGTGGTCTGCAGGTCAGCCGGGAGATGAGGGACTACCTGTCAGGGAGCCCAACAGGGCATGGGAGAAATGTGCCATAAACGCGGCCGAGCTGGCCTGGCGAAGACCAGGGAGGGCCTTGGCGTTGACTTTTCGCCCGGCATAGTCCAATTTCTTGGACTTCTTGTTGGAGGTTTGTCCACATCCCTAAGCGTTTCGGCACGCGGGCGCTGTCGATAACAACCCCTCGGCAGAGGATGTTCGAACCGGACAGGGAACCGGCAGGGACCGCATACTTCCTGGCCATCCTGGCTGAAGGCGCAGGGCAGGAAGCATGGCGCTGCCAGAGCTCAGGCCGGCCCCACAATGGCCTCAGCCACAGGAGAGCCTCCATGGGAATCCCTCGGTCCAATATCTCCGTGAGGATGCTTGGCCCGCTTGGATCTGAGCTCGAGCTGCATCCCGGTGGACTCAATGATGGGCCTGAGCAAACCCAGGAAGGACGAAGGGCTGTCATCCAGCGACTGACCTCCAGAGGACTCCAAGTTCACTCGCCTGGAGAAGAGGGAGGAATCGTCGTCGGACTCAGAAGAGTCCGACAAAGAGCTGCCTCGGGCCTAAGCCACCCTCCACCTGCCGAGGCGATCGGGAGTGAGGGTGACCGACAGCCTATGGGGCAGACCCTGAGCCGACCGAGAGTTCTTGGTGGAGCCCCAAACAGCCGGCTGTGGGCGGAGGTTCCACGAATCGGTGGAGCAGCTGGTTCTGGCCGAACAACCCGGCCTGGACAGGCTCCCTCGGGTAAAGCGAGGGTTGTTTGGCGCTCGGTGACAACCATAATGGCGGGAAGGCATCGGCTTGTTCCCGGTCAGAAGAGCTATTGCCACATGAGGTCCTCATATCGTCTCGGCCGAACTACGTGAAACCTCCCCTCATCCGAGGAGGAGGGCGAGGGCCAGCCGGCCAGCGCCCAGCACATGATGCGAGACAGGGAACCGCCTATGACAGGATCGGCTGGACCGCGAAGAAGTCCGGAGACCGAGAACCTCGGCCTTTCCGAGGACAGTGCGGGAGGGCGGGTGGAACCAGCTCCTCCCTCGGCTCGGAGGGTTCACCCGAGGCTCCGGAACGGAGGCACTGGCAAGCCAGCGGATCCTCAACTCACGGGGGAACTGGTGAGAGGATTTTCGGCCGCTAGTCGACAACCCGTCCAACGGGTCGAGAAAGATCTCGACGCGCCGACGGGAGTCTCGTAAACTGACCTGACGGGGACACCGTGAGACCAGTGGCCAGTGAACGATCGACCGAGTCGGCAGACAACTCGAAGAGGGACCTTTCCGCCTCCCAAGAGCGCCGACGGAGGTACTTACTCTTTGTCTTCTTCTTGGACCGAGAAGAAGGTCCAGCAGGCGTTGGTCCCTCTCCTCTAGTGGAGAGGGACAGACAAAGCTCCTTAAAGGAAGCTGTGAGAGGAACCCAGGAGGCGGGATAAATGCCCGGTCGAGGAAGATGGCCCGCACCGCCTCCTCTTCGAGGGCGATCATCTGCTCTAGCTGATCCGCCGAGCCCGCCTGCAGAAACCGCCGACCAGGCCTCTTTTGACTTCACCGGAGGAAAACGTTTCTCAAGGCGCCCCAGTTGTAAACGGGCAGCATGGTCTTAGAGGGCGTAGGCTGAGAAGGAAGAGCACAGGTCGCAAGCCTGCGGGTCGTGCTCAGGGCCTAAACAAGTAGACACATGTGGAGTGCGGATCCGTCCAAGACATCTTCTGCCGCAGGGCACCTCAAAACCGAGTCGATTTGTCCGCCATGAGCCTTGGGACAGAAGACCGAAGTCTAATGCAAAAACTTTAAATTCGGAAACCCGAAGAATTAGGAACCAGTCTTATACGCGAGCGTTAAGGAGGGAACTTTAGCTTCAAGCGGTAAGGAAGATCTGGCGTCATGGGGCGGGCCGAGTTTTACCACCGGGTGGGTGGGAGGAGCCAACTTGAGACCTTCCGGCAAGATTTAAAGCGGCAAGGATACCTGCCCGACAGACAGTGTGGATGAACAACATATCCATGTCCTAGAAATTAAAGTTTTGGAGTGGCCTAGTCAAAGTCCAGACCTAAACCCAATAGAGATGCTGTGGCAGGACCTGAAACAAGCAGTTCATGCAAAACCTACCAATGTTACTGAATTAAAGCAGTTCTGCGAGGAAGAGTGGGCTAAAATTCCTCCACAGCGATGTGAAAGACTGATATTGAATTATAGGAAGCGTTTGGTTGCAGTCATTGCAGCTAAAGGTGGCGTAACCAGTTATTAAGTGTAAGGGGCAATTACTTTTCACACAGTACCAGTTGGTGTTTGTTAACTGTTTTCATTAAATAAATGAAAAGTGAAAAAAACAAGTGTTATTTGTTCACTGGGTTCACTTCATCTAATATTACGCTTTGTCTAAAGACCTGAAAACATCCAGTGTGACAAATATGCAATAATAGAGAAATCAGGAAGGAGCAAATACTTTTTCACGCCACTGTATATGTAATTACCTACTGCAAGAGCCCTCTCGAGTAAGATCTGACAGAGATGCAGGCCTGCATATTCTAGCTCCTCAAGAGCCAGGCTTTGAGCCTCAGAGTCTGGAGGTTGTGGTACAGTATCCTTCCTGAGAAGATGTCAGTAGATTGTACCTCCTGGGAGACAAGAGGAATTGTCACATAGTGATAATGGGAGGGGTACCATGATTGCTTGGCCCAGTCTGCAGCCACTAGAATCACTTTGCAGGGCCGAGACCTGATCTTTATTAACACTCTGAGGATCAGAGGAAATGCATACATCCAACATGAGAGCATCTCAGGAACAGACCCCAAAAGAGGTGTCTGCAACAGAACAGAGAAAGTTGGTGACTGTCTGGGGCTGCAAAGATCTCTCTCTGGGTGCCCATCTCTGGAAAATGGCCTGAAGAATTTGGGGATTCAGGGACCACTCGTGGTGACCCTGAGAAATTCTGCTGAGTGCATCTGCCAACACATTGTCTTTCCTGGGAGATGCACTGCGATCAGGGCTTGTAGAGAGTAAGCCAACGACTCAAATTTTCATGGCTTCTGTGCACAAGGCCGTGGACAGCGTGCGCCCCTTGCTTATGTACCACATGGTTGTGGTGGTGTTTGTCCTGATCTGCACCACTTTCCTTTGAACTGATTGTGAGAATGCCTGAAGAGCTAAAAAGAACAGCTCTGAGTTCAAGAAAACTTATGTGCAAAAGGACTCCTGGTGAGACCATGTCCCCTGAGCAGAGAGCTGATCCATATGAGCTCCCCATCCCAGCAGGAAAGCATCTGTTGTGAGAATCACTGAAGGGTCTGACTGAGAAAGGACACCCTGCCCCAGGTTGTCCTCTTCCAGCCACCACTGGAGAGCCTGGACAAGTGTCTGAGGCACTGGAACCAACTTGTAAAAGGGTCCTTTCTTTGGGACCAAAAGACCTTAAATGGAACTCAATGTCCCTCATCTGGAACCTTGCACCACTGCAGTGGAAGCTGCCATGTGGCCCAATAGTTGTAGGAAGTGCCTGGCTGGTCGAGACACCAGTGGCCAAGAAGAAGCCAGAGCTGTGAGGGCCTTTACCCTTGAGAAGGGGAGAAAGGCCTTTGCCTGAACAGTGTCCAGCTCTGCCCCCATGCAAGTGAGAAGCTGGACTGGTTCAAGAATGGACTTTGCAAGGTTTAGGATGCACCCTAGAGACTCCAGATGCTTCCGGGTGGTTCCTAGAGCTGACCTGACTTGGTCTGAGGACTGACCTACTATGAGCCAGTCATCCAGATAAGGGAATACCGAAATGCCTGGTCTCCTGAGGAAGGCTGCTACTACTACTACTACACATTTGTGAACACCCTTGGGGCAGATGTTAGGCCAAAGGCACTGCTCTGAACTGATAATGACCGAGGCCAACTCAAACCTGAGGTACTTCTGTGGGAATCTCAGACAGGCATGTGAAAATAGGCATTCTTGAGATACAGAGAGGCTAGCCAGTCTACTGGTCTCAGAGAGGAAGACTTATTCCACAGTCACCATTTTGAACTTTGATCTTGTGATATGTCTGTTCAGGTATTGCAGATCTAGGATGGGTTGCCACTCTCGTCTTTTTGGGGTAAGGAAGTACCTGGAATACAGTCCTTTTCCCTGTGCTGATGAGATACCCTCTCCACTGCCTGCAGAAGCAGTAAAGAGGAGACTTCTGCCTCTAAGGCCTCTATTTCCAAGGGAGTAGGAGGACTGAAGACTTTCCTCTCATTTTGGGGAACCTTTTGAAACTGAGAGCAAGTCCCTGGCTTACCACTTCTAGGACCCATTTGTCTGAAGTGATAGACTTCCAGGCCTGGAAGTAGTAAGCCAACCTGCCACCCCACTGGGACTGAGGGCATGGGTAGCTATAAAGTGTGCCCCATGCTCCGAAACACGTTTGCTTACATTAGGAGCACAATTTTTAAATTCAAATTTAGTTCCACTGTGCTCCTGCAGTGCACTAGGAGCATGGTCCATTTTGCATCATTAATCAAAATGCCAAGATTGTACTACATCTACATGTCTCAGAATGACTTGCCTCATCCGTACTGACCAACAAAACTTTCTTCAGGGTTTTTCCTCAAGCTGGTGATGTGCATGTGCAGAGGCGGCCATGGTCATATTTTTTTCTTTTCAGCCAACTCCTGGAAACAGCAGGATTCTGTTGTGTTGGAAAATGGAGGTGTAGGTTCTACTGGCGTAGCAGGCTTGTGGATGTGGTGAGGACATGAGTTGAGTATTTGAGACAGGCACTGCATAAGCCAGTGAAAGTTAGGGTTACCAGTGGTGGTCAAGACAAGTGTCTGGCTGAGTGACACTGAATTTTTTTTTTTTTTTTTTAATATTATAGAAACAAAATCAGGAGTTACGACATTCTGGGGTTTGCCTGAGTAGGGCAATCCGTGTGGATCAGTAACCTCATGTTGAGTTGTGTCGTGTGTGTGTGTGTGTGTGTGAGACACACACACACACCCCCACACACACACACACACGGTCAGAGAGATAGAGACTGAAGGTGACGCACTGTACAAAATAAATTCTTGAGTTTGTCCCTTCAGCTTCATGGCATGACTCCTTGTCCTCAAGCATCTTTTCTATGTAAAATGCTACCTCCATGTACCTTATTAATACCTCTGAGGTATTTGAACATTTCTATCAAGTCTCTCCTTTCCTCTAGAGAGTACATGTTTAATTATTGGAGTCTTTCCTCATAGGGCTTTTGTTGCAGGCCCTGCACCATTTTGTTGCCCTCCTCTGTACACGCCTCCACCCGATCTGTGTTCTTCTGGAGATGGGGCATCCGGTACTAGATACAGTACTCGAGGTGGGGCCTCACCAGCGATCTATACAGAGGTAACACTACCTCCCTCTTTCTGCTGGTGATATCCCCCATATGCACCGTGCATCCTGCTAGCTTTCCCAACTGCCTTATCACACTGCTTTGTTACCTTCATGTCATCAAATTATTACCCCCAAGTCCCTTTCCTGTTTTGTGGTTGTCAATACCTCCCTGCCCAACTGGTATGTTGCCCCAGGTTTCTATGCCCCAACTGCATGATTTTGCACTTTTAAACCTCTAGTACTATCAGAAACTTAATTTATCAGAAAATTGATAATTTGTAAATAAAAATAGGCAAGAGCGTCCATGATCTAAAAGGAGCACATACTGTATTTCATGGTAGAAGTTCAATTAAGTGTACTCCTCTGTTTCACAGGAGCACACCACGCTAAAGCCTCAACACTACCTTTGACTGAGGGGCAACCCTGGCCAACACATCAGGGTGTCTGCTTGGCAGGTGGCTTGGATTGAGAGGAGGATGCAGCTCTGCTCATCCCTCTTCTACCTCTTCCCTAAAGAACCCCTCTGCTGAAAAGGAGGAGGCCTGAGCTTGGTAGAAAGGCCTGTGAAAAGGCCTGCCCCTGCCAGCCCTAGATTGCTGCTTTTGAGAAGTGGTCTGCTTCTCTTTAGCTACAACACTCCAGCAGGTGGTCCTATACTCTTCCATCTTTCTCATGTAAGACTGTTTGTTCCCCAAACAGAGAATTACCCATAACAGGAAAATCCATGGCCTTAGTCTGGGTATCCCGAGACAAACTGGTATATCTGAGTGAAGCAAATCTCCCATGGAGACAGATGTAGTCTTAATTCTGGAATGTACATCATTTGAATCCACAGCAGCTTGACACTGGACATTGTATGCCTCAATACCATCTACAGCCACCTGCTCCAGCTCCTTGGCCAGCTGAGGAGGGCATTCTTAACCAGTTCCAGAACCTTATCCCAGCTAGATTTCTGGTACCTGGCTGTGTATATCGAATAGGCAGCCTGCTCGAGTCCCAAGAGGATGCCAAGTATTGTTTTGGCCATAGCATCCACTTTCCTGGAATCCTTATCCGAGAGGTGAGATGCCAAAGGAATATTAGCCTGGTCACAGGCTGCAGCTTACACTACCTCAACATGACTGCAATGAATGGTTAGAATTCCATACCAGGGCCTGACAAAAGTATACCTCCTGTCCATTTTCCTGTCTACAGAGGTATAGCTGTGGTGTGGGGGGCTGTGGAGCCTGAGCTAAAACAGCAGCAGGAGAACACAGCTCTGATCATTTTAGTTGTTTTTGTTAAATTACCGTATTTTCCAGTTGTTTTGGAGGAAAATATTGGTTTCATTGGAAGAGAAACCCTAAGATGGGCAACCAAAAGAAAGGGAAGGAGGTACAGGAGGAAAATAATGGGAACCTCTAATCCACCTAAGACTTCTGACGAGGTGCAGGCCATACCTAATCCAGAATCAGAAGAAAGCGATGGCAGTCCATTGGCTTGAAATTAAAAAGAATCATAACCTTGGTAGCTGAATTTAACAATAAGATGGATACCTTTGCCACTAAGGTCACGGTGATGGAAAAGGATGTGGAAGGTCTTAAAACAGAATTTCATGGCGTAAAAAGGTATCGGAATCTGCTACGGCCACGATCAAGGAGCATACCCATCTTGAGCTCGTCGGAAAACCAGACCTGCTCCTCCAGTGTGCACATTTTGGGACTGTTGGAGGGGCTGAAGGAGATCACCCTCTATTAAACATCAAAGAGTGGCTGGAAGAGAAACTTGCCCTGAAAGGTCAGCCCTCCACTTTTAATATTCAAAAAGTTTACGGATAACTCCTAGGGGCCAAAGAGAAGAATCAGAGGTGCCATGCATGTTGTTAGTGGCAACAGATGGAGTGGGGATGAGAGATCGAATCCACGGTTGCCAGACAGCTGAGCCCAATAATACAGGATGACCACACTGTCTTCTTTTCCCAGATATCAGTTATGCTACAGAGCAAGCTTAAAGAAGTTTGACAGTACAAAGGCGCCTGTTACGTGAAGCCTCTGTTCCACACTCAATTTTATCTTTCCAGCCAGGCTACATATTGTGCATCAGGGAAAATGTGGTTGTTCTCAGACCCCACTGAGGCCAGGAAATGGGCCACTTGTTTTGCCTGTTCTGCAGCCAGCGTATAAGAGACTGAATCGGAAGATGAGGACTCCGGGGAATTAGGAGATGGCTGAATTGATCGTTTGCTACTTGTTGAAGTCGTTTTGACTCTGTACTGGAGAGTACTGAGGACCCTCCTAATTGTTGACATTTCTACCTATAAGTTTGGAGTTCGATTTAGCTCGTTGATACAACAATACTAAAATTTATAAAGATACAGGTCCTTTATGTTTCTTGAGTAATCTAGTTCTTAAATCCTTGCTGCTGATGTTTAAAATTTACAAGTTAACTTTAGTAACACAGTGTAGCGTCCTTACTCCACTTTTGTGGAGTTAATGCTTTGCTGGTCTTTATTTTAACTGGACTTTAGTATGATGAAATTAGTCACACTGCTCATGGGTTCGTTGCCACAGCTTATTTTCTGTTAGTATACAAATGGAATATTATACTTTTACTACCCCCATGTGGTATCAAAATGTTCAGGAGGCTATTATTTCCTTAGATTAAGGAGAGGCTTCTCCTCCCCAGAAGGAATATCTTTACTGTGATGTATCGAACTGTCTTGAACACGGTAAATGTGTAAGTGTAATTACTTTTAAACTAAGTAAAAATAAAGTATAAAAAAAGGAGATAAAGCTGTGGAAAATTGTAACGTTTGTGTCCCTTTCCCAAGCACTCTTTTGGACTCTGGGACATCATTTCCCTGCAGTCAGGCTCCTCCTGATCCTGCTCAGCTTCTTCCACAGGAAGCTGGAGACAGCCACCTTCTTGTAAAACAAGAAGTGGGAAGAGGACTCAGAGTCTGGGAGGAGAAACATTAGAAGGCCTGTCTGGGAGATGTCAGGCTCTACTGGCTCATCTAGGCCTTCACAGTCAGTCATCGGGATATTCCTCTTATTTCCCATTTGCCCTCATAAAATGCCGCGGATTACAATCAGAGGGTAAACTCCAACTGAACCCGACCTTCTATGTGTCAAGCAGTTCGGTCAGAACAGGCAAAGCGACTGGGCGATAGTGATTGCCTTAGCAATCTCCTCAGCAATTGGAACATGGGAACCGGGATCTGAACTGGCTGACTTTAAGCTTTCTTTTGCTAGGAATAGATTCTGCAGAAATCAGCTTTCTTTTGCCAGAGGAGGTATCGCCCAGGTCAGTGAGCACCTCCGCTCAGGTTCGGTGAGAACCGAACAGGGCTAGTCATCCGGATCAGCAGACTTCTCAGCCTGTCTTTCCTTTAGCCTACCTAAATGTTTTTCCAAAGTGGCTTTGGGAAAGTTTTACAAATTTGGCAGTCTTCTTTGAGGTGGTCAAACCCAGACAATATACACAGATGAGGTGGGGGAGAGAGAATCAGCCTGTGGCAACGTCCCCACACACTCGGTACAGTGCTGAAACCAGTGGGACCGGTTTTCTTTTGAGTTTCTCAGACATGCCTAAAATTTTTAAAGTTATCCTTTTCAGCCTTCAAGCTAGGTAACAACCTATCGGTTCCAACCATGTCACGGTCAGTAAAAAAAAAAAAAAAAGGAAAAATAAACCAGAAACAAGAATCGTTTGGTTCCCAACTGGACTGACGGAAAGAAACCAAATGAAAACAATTTCTTAACTAAAAGCCTCACTAATAACAACACTACCTGTACGTAGACAGAGATCTGATACCCGAAAAATTAATGAAATAAGCGGATGAACAAAGCAGATTTTACTTTAACGAACTGGAGCAGCAAAGGAGAATTCTCCAGAGTGTCTTTACAGTTAGGCGGAGTAAAGAATCTGAGGGTTACACTGAGATGTACCAGAGACAGAGGTTTGAAAACAGAGCTCGAGCTCAACATTCTATGCGTTGGCATAGAGTTAACCCTATCCTCTCCAGAGCAGTTTAAGCGCTGGAGCTAACTGATATGGTCAGAATACAGCAGACTTCATGTTGTTTGAAATAAAATGTATAAAGCATAATACTTTAATGTAACACAATTTGAAAAGCAGCAAAAAAAAAAAAAAAAACACGTTAACGTTTTTGTTTTAAACATTTCTAAAGCACTTTGCGAGTAAGATGCAACATCCCATTTCTAGTGAGGGTCATGTTCCTACCTAATTTTTAGACTGGCAAGCTGGTCAGATCAAGGCCAAGCTGAGGTACCAAGCAGTCATGATTAACCTGCTGGATATGTTCATGGATCTACTTCCTTTTATTCATTTATTTAGAAATAAAAAATTCTTATCTAAGGAAATTTAGTTTCCCAGAGTTCTTATAGCCTTCTACCTCATGCAATGAAGTACTTATTATAGGATGTTCACCCCATGCTAGTGCACAGAAGCTTACAATCCTTCCACCTCATGCCGTTAAGCAGTTACTACAGGATGTTCACCCTCATGCTACTGAACAGAAGTTTACCCTATTTAACTGACTGACAGGGCTCTGTCCAAGATATTCTCTGCTGTTCCTGCTTGAGCCATCAGTTGCCATGACAAACAGGATAAATAAAAAAAAAAAAAAATATTTGCAGTGTGATCTGTGTAGAACCAAAATGTTTACACCAACCACAACCGTAATACTGAGAACAGTCAAGCTAAACAACACTACCTCCTGTTACCAACCATAATGGGTTAGAAAGAAGGACACGAAGAAACAGAATTTCCTCATAAATGCTGCATTCTCTAGCCGGCACAGTGGCGTGGAGGGCTCAGGTGCAGGTGCCTTGCCTCCTGCCACACTGGTGACCTGGGTTCAGGAGCGGATGCGGGTCACTCTGGGGTCAGCCAGGGAGGAGGATGAAGCTTATATCCCTCGGGGGGTCACTGCGACCATGCAACACTGCCACCTGCAGATGTCCAGGTGGCAATGCAGGTCTGGGCACGTCAGGATGTAGTGCCACACTAGATATGTTACAACACCTCCATAGAGGTGAGCTCGCCCACCACACGCATTGCACAGTCCGGGCCCTAGGGGAAACCTACAAAACCAAGGTGGAAAACCCCCTCTTGGCCTCAAGGCGAAGTCCAGTCCCTCACAGGCCCCACACCAGTGACTGGGCACTAGCAAAGTCCAAGCCGAGGCGTCAGTGGGAATGTAAGTCCTGAAGAAGCCGGGTGATGGGGCTGGGGAGACCAGATGGAGGGCGTGCGGAGCGAACGGGGCATAAAGACATATAGAAAAGAAATGTTCCATTCCCTGCCATCCTTATATCCCTCAAGCCCATGCAGATGTTACTACAGACACATAAGCAGTTAATGCTCCAAATACAGCTGCCAAGGTGAGAAATTTAACAAGACCAAAACTCTGTTCTACACACCCAAGTTTCAGCTTTAGACACCTACTGGAGAACCTCGGCCTAAGCACCTTTCTACCAAAGGAACTTTTGGCTGACGAATGAACACTAGAGCCTATCCATGTTCCTTTTTTCAAATAATGGCCAATTCTCTTTGGCAAAATTTTAAAATCCATTTTTCTGCCCCCAAACTAAGGGCAAATTAGCATGTCTTGTGCAACAATTTGGCTTAAAATGGAGAGTTTGTCCAAAAGAGCTGGTGCAAAGTGGGGTTTTCATGAAAAATGGACTCCCAAGTGTTAGTTCAAAATTAGATTTTTTAACAGCAGTGTTTTCCATTGAAAGCGGAGAATTATTGGCCCTAGAACAGCCAATCTGTAGTGCTTCATGAAAGCATGGACTGAAGCCAAAGTCACAGCTCTGCAGAAGTCTGTCAGTGAAGCCATAGCTCTTTGCCAAGGAGATTGCTATTACTCTGGCAGAATGTCCATTCAAACCCATCAGAGGCTGGTCTGCCTGCTTTGATGCAAATCAACAACTCCATGAGCCATCTGGAAATGGTCAAGGACAGCAATGCCTTCTTCCTTTGATCTTTACCTTTCAGAAAGATTAAGTGGAAAATAGTTTCAGTTTGTGTCAAGTAGCATTTTAGAGCTCTGCACATGTCAAGGGTATGAAATTTCCTTTCAGACAATGCTAAGGGTTGAACAGAAAGTCGGGAGAATTGGTTCTTGCGATTGTGGAAAAGAAAGTTCACGCTGGGTACAAAGCCCATTACCTTTCACAGAACTAGTTAAATCTGCAGTACAGTTCCCAGCAATCGAGAACTGCCAGCTCCCTGACTCTTCTAGCCAATGCAAGGGCTATGAAGAAAACACCCCTTTAGGGTTAAATGGAGAATCTACTTACACAAGGGGATTCTGTAAGCCTGTCTAAGTTCATATTAAAGGCCCATTTAGCCATTTAGTAACAATGTCCTTAACTTTGTGCCGCTGAAGGAAGAGGACTTCAAAAATGTTATCAAGTGTGTATGCACCACTATAGATACCCCATTCACTTTTGGAACTAACAGCCAACAAGGCCGATGTCAGCACCTTCAAGGTTCCAGTGCTAGTCCTACCCAATTAAGTTTTTTTCTCTCGCTCTCGGAGGTCCACTTTGTAAATGTCTGCCTCACACACTATGATGGGCCCCAAGTGGCCAAGGCTTTCCTAGCTCTAATTAGGCGTTAACCACCTTCTTCAAATACCCTATGGTCCTGAATTTCCTCTTTTCAGACACAAGGCCATGAGGTTGAGTATCTCTGAGTCTGAAGGTCCTGCCCGGCAGGTCCAGTACGCCAGACAGCTGCAGGCATGTTTCTGTCAGTTCCATCAGGTCTCCATGGTCAATATGGTTCTATCAAAATGAGCAGGACCTCTCCTCTCTAATCTTCAGAACCATTCTGTGTACCAATACCAGGGAGAAAGGTGTAAAACTATTTCCCACCACTTTCTATGCTGCTTGCACCCATGTCCTCAAGCCACATGTGTCTAGTTCTTCATCACAAACAGATCCAATTCTGGCTGTTCCCCCACCCCCAGTTCAGCAAATCCACCCAACACTTCTACCGCTGTACAGATGCAGTTGCCTAGCTAGATCAGTACAGACATTTGCTTTATCAGTGAAGCAGTGCTTTTCCGATAGCCCTGGTCTCCAGAATGTTGATCGACCCTGTACCCTGCTGGTGCCCACTTACCACCCCGAGCCTGACAGGCTTGCTTCCGTTGCACCACTACAGGCACTGGAGGGTGAGACTTTTCTCATTAATATGTTTTGTCTACGAGCCACCACCAAAGTTGTTGTACCAGTCACAATTTATTTTTTTACAATTTTGGCCAAGAAAGACCCACTAACCTGAGGCTCGTTTCCAGGTGCGACCTGAGAGCACAGGAAGTTAAGTGACTTGGCTCAAGGTCACATAGTATGTAAGTGGTGACTGTGGGATTCAAACACAGTTCTCAGGTTTGCAGCTCAGTGCCCCTTACCACTATGCCAAACTGCTTCCCAATAGGTATTCCTTCTACTGGAATGGCTGATTTTGTGCCAGAGATGCCAAGACCGAGTCAGCCTTACTTACTGTGGAACTGCAGGTCATCTTGGACAAATCTATTAAGTTTCATTCAGGTCACAGGCACCCTGAAGTCCTTCTAAGTGACAATAACTCCTTTCCGATTCTCTGGGTCAGGTTCGTGTGAAACATAAAATGCCCAGCACCATGGCTCCCCTAAAGTAAAAATGTCTGCCTTGTCCGTCTACTTAGAAAGCTGGTTTATGAAGATTAAGGAGGACTGACACACACAAGCTGGGAATGTCTGCTGAACCGAATAAGTTCCCTGATTAAATTCTCGGACTCAGAAGACTCTTAGTCCCATGAGTAACAGATGAATGTGTGTACTCTGGCCTTCTTTGCTGACTTGCGACATTGAGGGAGAACAATGAGGACTAAGTGAGCCACAGGTGACTGCGTCTGTGTTTTTGTGCCCAAAACCCCTTTCTCTACAGGGATTAACTTTTAATTTTCTCAGGAACTGCTCTTTACTATAGACCTTGACACCATAATTCCAGCCAACCTATGTCTTTAGGAAGGCAGTCTTTAGGAATTCAATGACCCCTGAGAGAAAGCAGGAGGTGGCGCATTCCACCAGTTTCGGACTCCACCACTGAGAGTTAATAAAGAAAACAAAACAATGCTGGGAAAAATTAAACTTAATAAAATCACAAATTTTTAGCTAGAGAATTACAAAATGACCCAATGGAGGGGCTGCATTGGCTCACCACAATTCAGTCACTTGCGACCACCCATCTTTGCTGCCCACCTTCTGCAGACACAAAAGTTGATCAACTCCTTCCCAGACACGGTTTGAGCAGGCGTAACAGGGACAAATGGGGAGCCAATCAGTAAAGGTGGGCTGGTCCAGAACAGAGGTTTGTGAGGATCCTTACGGCAGACAGAGTCCCTCACATCATTAGGTTGGCACAGTCAGTCACCTAAATGTCTCCTGCCTATGCGCTAGAAGTACACCATACTCACAACTGCTGCGCTGCTGTTGCACTAAATACTATACTCTCTAACACGGCTTGAAACAAAACAAAACCCAACATTCTCTATCTTGACAGAGGTGCCTACAGTCCCAGAAAAATAAAACAGACAGTTTAGGTGGGAAAAGGAGCATATCTAGGATGGACCCCTTCCTACTTGTCAATCAGGTAGGGTGTTCACTCATCCAGTAGCGTGAGGCTGACTACCCTATAGTAACAGCTGCATGGAACAGAAGGATCACGAGCACAACAGGAATAATGTATTTTAAATGCGTAGCAACTTGCTCAATTTTTAACAAAAGTCCAGAACTTACATAAAACAAAAAATAAACTTCAGAATTAACACTGAAAAAACAGCCACAAACTGCCATCACAACTCCAAAACACACAGCTGCATCACAAGAGGAGCCGGTACTGTGTACATTTTGCAATGGTAAATTATTTCCATCTCTCTGGAGGAAATTCCATGCAGGCATCCAGTGTCCTTCTGTGAGGGAGCTAGCTCCCAGCCCACTGCAAGGGCTGCTGTATCAGTGAATCCTCACACCGTCCTCCCGAACTGGATCACTGCACACGGCAGTGCTACCCCAGCCACCCTTACCGTCTGCGTCACCACCAGAGTTTGCACCTGAACCAGGGTCACCTGGGTGGGAATGTAGTGCACTACGCACTGGACCAATGGGTGGCCTCGAAAACAGACTTTCAAAGGATTAGAAAAAATGGTATTCCACATTGTTTTGCTTATCAGTTTTCAAAGCGGAATACCATTTCCTCACGCTGGTATTTCAACTAGAATTCCACATTTCCACGCTACCACTCTGCAGTTTAATCTATATCACAACTCTTTTGGGAGGCAGAATACCAGATATGGAGACAAAATACCAAATTCAGGGTTTTATTATTCGTCTCCACACAGAATTGTTTCTTCATTTCTACCCTTTACAGAGTCACTCAAGGAATTCTCTAGCTTTGGAGTCAACAGCTTAACTTGCAGCTTTGCTTAACAAGTATTACTACCCTGGCCTTTTCCCCCTCACTGGTTCAAATTACACCATAGCAAGGCTCCAGCTCTGCCACTGGCTATTTTGGATGTATGTTACTTACTATTCAGCACAGTACATTCCATGTGTCTCAATGTGACAGTGCAAGACCACACCACTATCGTCAATTACCATCCTTTGCTGTATCATTTTAGAGACTATTGCAAAACAGGACATGAACTCCTACAAGTCAACTACTTTTACCCTGGATAGCCATTTTGTAGCAGGTTAAGCAATGGATGGTTTGGACTTCATCGGAGCTACTTGAGGAAATGGGTTAAAATCTTTTCTGTTAATCTCAAAGTATGACAGTCCTACTTCTCAACAAATAGAAAATACATTTCAGAGAGAAAAATTATACTGGTGGATGGGCACTGCAGGTAGCTCAATGCTAAGTGGGTGACCTAGTTTTGGGAGGAGATATTGGTGCCAGCATCTAGAGGCCAGGGCTGGCAAGTTCTGCTCCTGGCAGTTCATCCCCGTCCAGTGTGGGTGGCACAGTAGCCCACCACCGCAGTGACTCCTTGTGACAAACCAAAGAGTCAGCTCTCTCCTGTGGGATACAGGCACTCTATGGATTGGCTATGTGTGGCACCGACAGGGATGCCTGAGGGCAGCCTCTTCCTCAGTGATGAGACTATGGGGAAACTCCCATCCGATCTGGACAATGGTAGACTTTCACACTTTTGGGCTTGTTCCCCAACCCCTCTCGCATCAGACCAACACCAGGGAGGAAATCAGCTTCCCCCAAAGACTCTGTCATGGACACTAGACACAGAGGCTGCAAAGACAGGTGAATGGTGTTGCAGCTGGGTTGCCTACTGCAGCCTAACAGCTGGACGGCAGAAAAGGCCCAAACATTAAATAATAGGGAAATAAAATTATACTGATGAAAAACACCCTTCTGTGGAACAAAACAAGAAGTATACAACTCTAAAATGGAACATGACATCTCTAATTTCCAAGAGCTGGTCATACCTTTATCCATATATCTGTAGCATGCACTCATGGACTACAGTGATTCCTCATGCTGCAAGTTAATATAATTAGGATGGAAAAATCTAAACTTTAGATTTTACCTCCTGCATAAATTCTACTGTGAAATTTTACTGGAGCAACATATTATGGAACTGTTAATCCAGATTCAAGATAACAACTGAATTACAAATGTTAAAGAGCCACTAACTTCTCAAGACGAACGTCCAAAAAAACATAACATTTGGACCCAAACCAGCTTATATTTCTCATACTATGGACATAAGTGAACAGCCAATGAAATAGTCAGACTGGCAGTTTACCACGGTATAAATTCTCTGATAAATCAACAACTGTTGATGAGTACCTACTCTCAAATCCTAATCATCTGCAGCACAGGAATAAATACAATAAAAATAAAAACACAAAAGCAACCTCCTTAATATTTGTATTTTATTATAGTAAAAAAAATGAACCTTGGTATAATACATAAGCCACTCTGAGGATGTGGGTTATCAGGGGATTTACTCACGGTTGGCAGATTACCCACTCAGCTGCACCTCGTAGGTAAACCACTCCAGCTGTGGTAAATCCCCGATAAAGCAACAAGCCACAGGTGTGGGTTATCTCTGTATACCTTAACCCCATTTATCACCAAAATCACATGCATGAAATAGAATAATGGATAGACAAGTGTGAGTTAGATTCCCCCACACACACACACACACACACCCCCAAGGTGTGCGACGACCCATGAAGCTCAAGAGGTTTATAAATCATCACACAACACACACTTGTCTATCTTTTATGATTACTGGTGCAGGAGTTTTCAAGCAGTGCTGTCACAGAAGCGAGAGACACACACACACACACAAGCTAGCTGTGTCTGTCAGCCTGTCTCTCTCTCTCTGCTCCAATTCAGATATATTTTTTATTTGAAATTGCAAATACTTTTTAAGCGCAGTGGAACCGCAGTGAGAGTAGTCAGTCACTGCAGTCCATTCACGATCAGAGAGACTGTCTCGAGTTTTGACGGACTCCTTATAAGTACAGGATCGACTGCATACTTTTTTGTAAAAGGCATGATCAACCAAGATAAAACAAATAAGAAACTGGTGTCTTGCCTGTGAAAAGATGAGAGGAAGTCCGGGCGATGACTCGGGTCCTTGGAAATGTAACTTTTTTCCCCCCACTCGCACGTTACCGCCCACACACAAAGCAACAGCCACTTAGGTAGTGCGGTGCACATGGTGACAAACACTGCAACTAAGTTTTAAGAAACAGCTTAATAACCCGATTTCGGGTTATTACGACATTAAATACTGAGAATCCGGTTGTTAAACAGGGTCACCAGTAATTATAATAAGATAATTGTTCCTTGAGGGTTCATCACTTCCTATTGCTTCTTCCCAGACTGATGTCTTAATATTCTGTTTGTGACATCAGTTATTCCCATAGCAACAGACTTGTCACAAGAGGGCATTATAATTTCAAGTAAGGAATGAACCATAGTGGTAGATTAAGTCTAAGGAATGAAGCTCTCGTTTTATGGGACTTTATTCAGTAAATTAACGAAGAAAAATCTATAGAAAATATATGAAAGACAAGATGAACTGTGTTGAAATAATGTTTTCAGAGTTTTCCACAAGGGCATCAGCTGCTCTTTAAGTTGTGGGACTTAAACAAAATGACAAAACATGACTAACGTTTTATGAAACCGAACATCACAAGAATTTAGTGGTATACTGTTGCTACGACGAAAACTGGCAAGGTTTAGGGAAACTTTTAAACTTCTTTATTAAGTGAATCATGCATACAAGGTAGCGAGGACATAAAGCTACGTTTCAAATTCCATGTTAATTAACGTGATACAGGAATTGAATTGGACATAATCACTGATCTACAAACTAATAATTTTCTTTAACTAGTCATGAACTGTAAAAGATGCATGACTGAAAAATTAGTTCACAAGAACTTAAGCTTAACAGTAGATCTTCAAGAGAGGCTCTTGCAGTAGGTAATAACATGTGGACTTAGCCCCTGGCATCAGGACCACCACGGAAACTTTTGCTAGCAGTTGACGGGGAACCCCCACCAGACACGTGGCGGCGGCGTCAGCGTGACACTATATAGTGGGCGTTACGTCCAGCCCTCCAGTTCTCCACGGAGACCTCCAAGAGTCATGACAGGAGAATGGAAAGAGGCTCCTGAACCCAAGAAAGGCGTTTGGAAAAAAGCTGTGAGTAGAGAGGGGAAGGTGGGTGGAAAAGGTTACTACTGCAAGAGCCTCTCTCGAAGATCTACTGTTATGATTCTTATGTAACTTTACTATCTTACTCGAGAAGACTCTTGCAGTAGGTAATAACTTGCAGGACTGAGTCCCAAGCAATCAAGAGCCCAAAGGACAGGAAAACATGGGAGGCTGAAGTAGAGATCTGGTGGAAAGCCAGAGAGTTAAGGCAGAAGTCCCTGGAGGACTGCTAGTCCAAAACCGGCCCTGCGCCTAGAAACAATGTCCAAACTGTGGCGTTTAGTGAAAATGTAGACCGAACTCCAAGCAGCATCCACGCAGATGTCTGCGGCAGATACATTCAGAAACAGGCTGTAGAGGCAGCCATTCCCTGGTAGAATGTCCTTTGACCTGCCCTGGAAGGACTGTACTATATTTCTGGTAACAGAATGAAATGCAGTTAGCCAACCGTTTGAAAAGACACTGTTTGGAAACTGCTGCACCTTCTCTATTCCTTTTCTTGAAAGAAGCAAAAAGCTGATCCGATCTGCGGACTGATTTAGTCCTGTGGTGTAATAACGTAAAATCCTGCGAATGTCTAGCATATGCAGGATGGCCTCCCAGATTAGAATGCTCCAGGGTAGTACACCGGCAATTCCAGAGACTGATTCAGGGTAGTCTCCGAAACAACTTTGGAAGAAACTTAGGATTAGATGCTGAAACCAGCCGGTCTCTGTGAAAAATCAAATAAGGCACCTTACACATCAGGGCCTGAGCTCAGAAATCCTTAGAAGAAGTGACTGCAACTAAAAATACAGGTTACTCACCTGTAACAGGAGTTCTAGGAGTGGTATATGTTGTTCATCCACACTTACTGGTGCCACTTTAAATCTTGCGGAAGGTCTGCAAGCTGGCTCCTCCCACCCACCGGGTGGTAAAACTCGCTCCGCCCCATGCGCCAGATCTAGCCGCTGGAAGCCAGGTTGCACGTCGAAACCAGGGAGGTCAGGTGAATGTGTGGATGAACAACATATACCACTCCTGGAACTCCTGTTACAGGTGAGTAACCATTTCTAGGGACATGGATATGTTCAATTCACATTTATTGGCAGACTCTAGCAGTTCTCCAGGAGGAGGGAGGCAAGGCGCGCACACCCTACTTAGGGAATAAGGACTGGAAAACCGAGGGTCCCAAAACCAGCATCCCGTGACTCTGGGTCAATGTAGTACTGAAGGTGTGTGCTGACTTCCAGGTAGCAGCCTTGCAGATTTTCTGGATAGGATGTCCCTAGGCGGCCACCAAGCGGCAGTATGGTGGGTAGAATAAGCTCTTATCCTTTGGGAGGCTCCATGCCCGCCAACCTGTAGCAGAGATCTATGCAGGAGGTGACCACCTGCCATCGTCCGCAGGTCTGCCAGGTGTGGCTTCAGCGTAGGTGACAAACCTCTCCCGAACTTCAGCCGCCTGCTCCTTATAATGAGAGCGCCTTCTAGGATCCAGAATATGGAGCCTACTTCTACCTCCGAGGTGTGACTGGGGTAGAACATCGCAAAGTCAACACTTGGTTAAGGTGAAACTCGACACTACCTTCGGAAGAAATTTGGGTGGGCGAAGGACAACCTTGTCCCTGTGGAAGACCAGATAAGGAGACTCTATGGAAAGCGCCTGGAGCTCTCCCATCCTTCTGGCTGACGAATAGCCACCAAGAAGGCGGTCTTCACGACAGGTAAGAGATGTCACCCTGAGCATCAATTCGAATGGCTTGCCCATGAGCTTAGCCAATACCAGCAGTAGATCCCACGGAGGTGGAGGTTCTCGACCGGAGGATATGTGATCAAGGCCTTTGAAAAGTGCCCGACCACCTTCCTGCACCGACTGCTTCCGGCCCGCACCCGTAAGCAGAGATGGCTGCCAGGTGAACCTTTAGGATCATCGACCAAAGCCCTAGCTGGAAAGGGATCACAGGTAGTCCAGAATGCTAGCCAATGAACAGGAGGAAGGGTCCAACCCCTTGCCCTGACACCAAATGTAGAATCTCTTCTATTTGAAGGCATAGCATTTTCTGGTCAATTCCTTACGGGATGCCTCAACAATGTTGAGGACCTCGTCGAGAAGACCCAAGGCCTGGAACTCTAGGCGCTCAGGAACCAGGCCGTCAAGTGCAGGGATTGAAGGTCGGATGGAGTACTTTTCCCCTTGTTGACTGAGATCAGGTCGGGCAGGCTGGGAAGCGCCTCGGGAGCCTGGAGCTGAGGCTGAGGAGATCTGGATACCAGAACGGCGGGCCAGTCAGGGGCTACCAGAATCACCTGTGCCTGGTCCCGCTTCACCTTGAGAAGCACCTTGTGGATCAAGGGAATGGAGGAAGGCGCAGAAGAGGCCGGGGTCCACGGCCTCAGAAGGCATCCTCCTGCAGCGACCTGCTGAGGCGGGCGTGAAACAGCCTCAGCCTCGCATTCTCCCTGAGGCGAACAGGTCCACCTGAGGGTGCCCCAGTGGGAGAACAGATCTTGTACTACCTCCAGCAGGAGAGACCACTTGTGATATGCAGCGCCTATCCGGCTGAGGGCATCGGCCAGACTGTTGGAGGCTCCTGCCACATGGATGGCTAGGAGATCCGCCTCCAGGCGGATCAAAAGAGACCAGTCGCGGAGAGCCTCCTTGCACAGGGGCAAGGAGTGCGCCCTGCCCCTGTCGGTTGAGGTAGTACATGGTCGTGGTGTTGTCCGTCTGGACCTGGACCACTTGACCCCGTGACAAATGGAGCGAAGACGGTGAGCGCTAGTCGGACCGCTGGAAGCTCCAGCAGGTTGATGTGGCATCGAGACTCCTGAGGGGACTGAGGCCGTGGGCTCTGAGCTCCCCAGATGGGCACCCCAACCCATCAAGAGGAGTCGGTCATCAGAGTGACCATCTGCTCGGGTTGACAAACTGGATACCCTCCTGCAGATGAGCTGTAACGAGCCACCACTGGAGGCCGTTCCACATCTCCTGGGTCACTGTCACTAGCTGGTCCAGAGAACCGGAGTGCTGTGACCACTGGCGGGCCAGCCCCTTTGCAGGGGACACATATGCCAGTGAGCCCAACGGACCACGCTGGTGCAGGCCGCCATGAAGCCCAGAAGGCAGAGGAAGTCCCGGCGCAGGGCGAACTGCCCAACCAGAAATGACTGGGCAAAGGGAGAAAAGGACCTCGGCCCCTGTCCGCCGGGAGCCGCGGTCTGCCTTCAAAAGAGTCAAGCTCTGCCACGATGAAATGAATCACCTAAAATGGCACGAGTTCTGACTTGGCCCTCATTGATGAGGAGGCCAATCCGAGAGCAGACCAGAGAGCCAGATTCTGGACCGCTCCACCTACAACCTGGAGGGGCTGCAATCAGCCAGGCGTCAAGTAAGGGCACACCGGACGCCCCAGGCGCCACAGTAATGCTGTCACCACTGCCATGCATTTGGTGAAGACCCTGGGAGCTGGAGAGAGGCAAGGGCATGGCCCGAACTCAGAAGGGATCCCTCTGCTCTGGAAGTGAAGGAATCACTGGTGAGACGGACAGACCCGGACGTGAAAGAATGCGTCTCAAGGTCCAGGAGAACAGAACCACATGCCTCGTTCCAAGGATGGAATGATTTGAGCCAGAGTGACCCTCCTGAAGGTGCGAGACCTTAGGAACTTGTTCAGGTCGTGGTAGGTCGAGAATGGGGCGCCAGCCCCTGTCAATTGGAACCAGTAAGTACATGGACACAAACCCTGGGTCTGGAGGAGAGGGTCCGCCACCTCCCTGATCACCTCCCTCTGGAGAAGCAAGGCAATGTCGGCTCAGCCAGGCCAACAGAGAGCTGTGGAATCCGTAGCCCCTTGGGGTGACGGCTCGATAGGAGGAAACTGATCGAATTCAGAGGCAGACCTCGCCTACCACTTCCAGCACCCAGCAGTCCGGGTGACAGCAGACCAGGCGGAAAGGAAGTGGCGGAGCAGTCCTCCACCGGGGAAGAGACTCGGGAGGAGTGATGAGGTTGGGGCGACACCTCAACCCATCACCGCAGGCTTGGAGGAAGGGCGGCCGAGAGCCGCCTGGGCCTTTTCCTCCAGGCTTCCAGCTGAAGGAAGCAGCAGGCTTGGCTTTGGGGTGCCAAGCACGAGCCTGCTGGCCCTGATGCTGGTGTTGCTGGGCCGGACGTGCTGCAGGGGCTGAAGGGTCGAAAGGGCTTACGCTGCTGCTGGCAGCCTTTGTCCTTCTGGGCAGATGTGACCCGAGTCCAAGGTGGCGTTGGACTTCTCGATCCATTGGGAGATGACCCTCCAACCGGGCCGAACAAGTCGGTACCCAGGAAGGGATCGTCTGCCAGCTTGTGCTGGGTATCAACCATAAAGATGGGAGATCCGCAGCCAGCTGCGGCGCTATCAACTCGCGCGCAAGCACTGACCAGGCATACGAATCAGCAATGTCCAACAAAGTTTGAACTGCTGCTTAGCTACCGCCTTCCCTGATTCCGCACCTGCTTGACCGCCGCCTGAAGGTCAGCGGGAGATGAGAACCACCTCATCCAGGAAGCCCAAAGGCGTGTGAAAAGTGTGCCATCAGAGCGGCGAGCTAGCCTGGCGAGCCTAGGGAGAAGCAGTGTATACCTTCCGCACCGAGTAGTCCAATTTCTTGGACTCCTTATGGGGAGCAGTCTGTCCCATCAGCGGTTCCCGGAGCATGAGGCATCATCAGTCACTGGCCCCTCCACGCACAGGGGTGCTCCGAAAACCGGAGAGTGAACCGTAGGGACCCATACTTCGAGCCATCCTGGTCGAAGGTGCAGGACATGATGCTGCCCACGCCACAGCTCCAGGGCCGGGCCAACAGTGGCTTCACCACTGGAAAGGCCTCCGTAGAGAATCCCCTGGTCCAGTATCTCCATGAAGGGATATGGCCCATTTGAACGGGTTGAGCTTCATCCAGTGTACTCTGAGATGAATCAAGCATTCCTTAAAACGAGGATGGGCTCTCGGCCCACAGACTGACCCCTGCAGACTCCAGGTCAAGCGGCCTGGAGAACAAAGAGTGTCGTTGTCAGACTCAGAAGAGTCTGCAAACAGCTGCCGAGTGCCTGAGCCACCTTCCATGTGCCGAGGTCGATCGGGAGTGAGGGTGACAGACAACCTATGGGGCAAGCCCTTACCCGACCAAGAATGCTTGGTTGGGGCCCCAGTCTTCAGTTGTGGAGGCGGAGGTTCCACCACAATGGGTGGAGCAGCGGTTTGGCCGAACAACCGGTGCGGTTTGGCTCCTCGACTACGAGGGGTTGTTTCAGCAGCTCAGGTGACAGCCACTTAATGGCGGAGAAGGTACGGAGTTGGCTTATTCCCAGACAATAAGAGCTGCTGCCACATTAAATCCTCGTGACGCCGACACAACTTGCACGGAGCCTATCTTCCGAAGAGGATGGCTAGCGATGCCGCTTCCATGGTGCCGACACAGAGACTGCAGACATCGGCAGGACCAGCTGGACCTGGTAGAGTTCCAAGACCGAGACCTTTGGGGATTTCAAGGGTGGATCAGAGAGGGCAGGAACAGCTCCTCCCTCAGTACAGGGACCTTAACGGGGACTCTGGCACAGGAGGCACAGGCAAGTCCTCGGTTTTTACCGGGGAAACCGGTGAAGTAGGGTTGTCGGCATCACCAATCGACAAACTGTCCAACAGGCGAGAAAAATCTCAACTAAGTCGGCGGGTGTCTCGACACGGCTATTACAATGAAGGACCTGGAACCGAAGTCTAAGTCGACCAGCCCGGTGAAGGGATCTCTCCGCTCCCACGAACATAGGCAAGTGGGACTTACCTTTGAGTCCTTCTTCTTGGACCGACTGGAATGTACCAATGGTCCTTCTCCCTTGGGTGGAGGATTGGCAAAGCTTCTTAAAAAGCTGTATATGAAGAGCCAAGGAGAGCGGGATAAATGCAGGACCGAGGAGGGAAGACGACACAGCCTGGACCGCCTCCTCCTCGAGGGCAATCATCTGCTCCAACTGTTCACGGAGCCCGCCGCCGACACCGCCCAACGGGCCTCCTTCGACTTGACCAGCAGATACCATTTTTCAGGGTGCCCCAGAAGAAGTCGAGCAGCGTGTCCTCAAGACCCGAAGCTGAAAAGGATTTGCACAAATCACAAGCCTGTGAATCGTGGACAAGCCCCAGGCAGTAAGACGCACGGGAGTGGGTCGTCCGGACATCATCTGCCCACAGGGGCACCGACCAAAAGCCCGAGTCGATTTGTCCACGCAGCTGTGAGGGAAAAAGAAGACCAAGTCTTGTAAATTTTAAAATTAGTTTCCGTTAACCGAAGAGTGTGGATCCAGGCCTAAACACAGGCGCTAAGGAGGGAACCTGAGCTTCCAAGCGGTAAGGAAGATCTAGCGCCATGGCGGAGCTGAGAGTTTTACAACCCAGGTGGGTAGGAGGAGCCAGCTTAAAGACCTTCCGGCAAGATTTAAAGCAGCAAGGAAACCTGCCAATAGGTGGATTGAACAACATATCCACATCCCTAGAAAAGCGATTTCAGGACAAATAGAGCATGTCACACGTACATGCCAGTTCAAAGGGAGACAAGGTCAGTTTTCTAAAATAAAATTAAGGTCCACGGTGGAGCAGGGTTCGAACTGGGGTTTTAAATGCAAGACACCCTTTGAAAAGGTTTCTGAGACTAACTGGGCCAGAGTCTTGCCGCCTATTAAATCATGGTAGGCAAAGATGGCCACTAGATGCATCTTCAGTGAAAGTAGCTCAATCCCAGACCCAACAAATGGAGAAGATACTCCATAACATGAGGCGGGGCAGAGAGAAAGGGTTCCAAGACTTTGAGGTGGCCCAGATGAAGCGTTTCCACTTCATGGCATAAGCAGCTCCAGTAGATGGCTTTCTCGCCTCCACCAAAATCTGAGCTACTCAAGGAGAAACCCCATTCCGTGAAGTGACTACGTCCTGAGGAGTCCTACGTGAAGATGGAGGATTTCAGTCCGGATGTACTAAGGTCGCCCCGGTCAGGAGGTCTAGAAAAAGAGGTAAGGAATCAGAATGCCACTGCCATTTGTTGACAGCGGGAACCAAATTTGTCAAGGCCAAAATAGAGCTATCAATATCATTTGTGCTCCTTCCGATTGTAGCTATCAACACACTCTACAAGACTAGGAAGGAAGAAAATGTTACAAAATCTCCCTGTCCAAGAAAGCGACAGTGCATCTTGCCAAAAACACCAGGCCCAGGATCAAGTAAGCAAAACTTGTGAAGTTTTGCATTTGATGGGGCTGTGAAAGATCCACTTCTGGACAACCCCAAAGGTCTGTGATCTAGTACTACTTGTTTAGCTCCACTCGTGTGCCCATACACTGGTGCGGCTGAGACTGTCTGTGAGAACATTCTGCATGCCTGGGACATGGACCACCAGAAGAGCGGGCCTTGTGCAGAATCGCCCAATTCCAGGCCTGCTTCGCTTCCCTGCAAGGGATACGAATGCAGCCTCCCCTTGCTTATGCTGATGTACCACACCATGCACATGTTGTCCGACTGGATCAACAGTCTTCTGCTGAGGAATATGCTGAAAAGCCTGAAGAGCATAAAGCACTGCTCTCATTTCTAGCACAGTTATGTGCAGGTGCAGTTCTCAGGCGACCACAGGCTCTTGGTCCCGTGACATCCCAGATCAGCACCCATCCCATTCCCAACGAAACTGTGGTCAGTATTTGGGAGTGAGAGGAGTCTGAAAGGACTCCTTGAAATAGGTTGCTGAGTCCTGCCACCATATCAGATCCTGTTGCATTGGGCTGGAGATGAGGACTTGAATGTCCAAGTTGTCCTCCCTCTGTGATCACATTGGGACCTCAGAGTCCACTGCAATATTCATAGCGTGAAGTCTGGCTAATGGGACCGTAGGGATAGCCGCGCCATGAAGCCAAGGAGATGGAGAACCGCACTGGCCGAAATGTGTCAGTTGGAAGATACCAGTTGGACCTGCTTCCCCTGCTTCTCCAGGGTGTCCACCCTGTCCAGGGGAAGAAAGGCCATTCCCTGTACCATGTCCAGCACCACCCAAATAAATTGAAGGGGTTGGAAAAGAGCAAGCTGGGACTTGAGGTAACTGACAGTGATACCAGGCACTCAAAAAGGTGGAAACAGCCAACAAAAAAGCTTTCAATCCCTCCCTTAGCGGACTCTAGAGGAGCCAATGGGTAAGGTAAAGAAAGACAGTGTCCTTGACTCATCAAGGTACTCGCTACTACCCTAGTCATTTGGTAAAAACCTGCGGCGGAGGACAGGCCAAAGAGAACTCTGAACTGGTAATGCTCCCTTGGAAAGAAAACCTGAGGAATTTGCAATGTGGACGGAATATTGGGATGTGTAGATACGCATCCTGCATGTCCAGGGCACAAAGCCATTGTCATCTGGAAAGGAGAGGCAGCAGGGTTTGCAAAGTAAGCATCCGAAACCTTTTGTACTCTATGAAGAGGTTTAAGATTCTGAGATCCAGAATCGGGCATAGATCCCTTGTCTTTTTGGTACCAGAGAAAAGTGGGAATAGAATCCTTTCCGATCTGGTTTGCTGGCACTGGCTCTATTGCTTCTTTCGAAGAGAGCAGAATCTCCTCCCCTCAAATGGGGACGTACCCTTGGATAATGAGAAACCCTCAGAGAATTGTTTGGAGGTTTTTCCTCAGAATTTGAAAATGTGAACCAGCTTTATTAACTAAGCACCCAGCGTCTGTTGTGATGGACTCAGTCTCCCAGATGCCTCGTGAATCTTCTGCCCACCTGTTCCTCCAACAAAAGAGGAGGGAGGCGTTCAGCAAGTCAGGAATGGGAGAGGGGATGGGAGGACCGCTCCTGAAGCCCTTTGGCTGGAGGGCGGTAACTGTACTAGGAGCCCTACGTTTAAACTGGCGTTTAGGTGTTTGCTGATTTTTCGTCTGAGGTCTATTTTTATAGATAGATATAAATAGATAGATTTTTTTATTTACTTACTTTACTTTTTCCTTCCGTAAGGCCCAATCTCGCCCTAGTCACGGTGCCCCCGAGACTCGCTTCCGGTCACTCCTGGCTTACCCCCCTAGTAGGAGGGGCTGGCGCGTGGGACCATATCTGGTTGGGGAGCCCTCGGCCAGGCAGCTGATTAAGTCTCGGGGGCAGGGCGTCGGAGGCGTCAACAGAGGATTTGTATCCCTAAGGCTGGGGCAGGCGTGCAATGGCGGCAAGCGTCTGTCCACCCCAGTGCCCCTGACAATGTGCCGGTGCTCGGGGTGATACACTCAGCCTTTGCTAGGTCTCACTCCCTGCACAAGCGCAAGAACCCCCCAGGAGAAGGAGAGGAGAGCAGTCCGGGGATGCTCAATCCTTCTCCTACGGACTGACCCTCCGACAACCGGGCTCGTTCCTGAACCCGGTTTGCGGCGTCATAAGCGAATCCATCCGCTGCACCAGCGAGCTGGTGTCTGTTTCTGACGAAAAGGACGCTTTTTGTTGTCGACGGTACATGGTGTGAACCGACCGAGAGCTGTTCGCTTTATCCTGCAGGCTTGTGATAATGTCCTGAGCATCACCGCCAAACAGGACAAAGCCTCTGAAAGGGGCATTCTGAATAGCTGACTGAACATCAGGGGCTAGTCCAGATACTTGCAGCCAGGAGTATCGGTGAAGGCTCACAGCTATGGCTGTACCTCTAGCGGAGGAATCCACAGCATCGTGAGGTGGCCCGTGAAGGACGACATCCTGGCACCTTGGCCATTTTAAGGTGTTTGCCAGGGTGGGCTTTGTTTCAGAGTCCGTAGGCCTCAAGAACGGGCTCGAGTTGGCGAAAAGAGACTTCTGGTACTCTAGCATGTGCGAATCATAAACGACAGCTAAAGTAGAAGAAGAAAATTTTCTCCGAACTGGTCCATTTGCCTGGATTCCTTGTCAAGAGGGGAAGTACGGAGGTGCTTAGGCTTCGTAGACAGATCATGGGCTGCAGTAATGACCACTGAATCAGCCATAGGATGCATACTGAGGTGGTCCTCGTCTTCAAAGCAGGAAGTTAAGTAGGGGGTAGGAAACCAAGGGCAGATTTGATGGATCATACAGTCCTCATCTGCCGACAACTTCTGTTTCTATGTTTCAGGGTTCCTGTAAACCCGGTCGGCTTTCTTGGCCATGGCTGGGATGAAGGACGTCTCTGCCAGATAGGCGAGGATAAATCTTGTGAGGTTCCAGCCATGGGAGTGAGAGTACTGGACTCTTTTCCAGAAATCCAGATGCTCAGCCAACCGCTGTCTTTTGGGTCCTGAGCCTCTGACTTCCAGCCTTGGGCCTCCGCCATGTGTTTGAGGAGGTTCACAAAAGTGGGATCTTCGTGGGGATTTGGGGAACTCCCATGGGACTGGTTCCTCATGTGGAGGTGTCTCAAATCCCAACCTCTGATGAGGAATCTGAATCCTCCGGAATTGTTTTCAGGAATCAAGCTTCCTTGAGAGTCCCTTCTGACTTAGGGGTTGCAATCGGCCGCCGCTTGCCTGACGCTAAGGACGACCAGAGAGGGTGCCCTTAGGGGTAAGGCTCTGGGCGCACTGTGTCCGGGTTTGTGGATGCCTGTTGTCCAATTCTGAGACCAACTGTAATTTGGTCTCAGACCACCAAGATTTCAGAATCTCCCGAAATCCACCGGAGGTTAAAAGCTAGAGGACGGATAATGGTGAGGATAACCTGGTGGAGGATAATAACCAGGATAATAAAGGTCACGAAAGGATCCGGCGCCAGGGCTGACAAGAGGATAGCCAAATGGTGCTCCCATCATCGTATAGCCAGACAGCGGCCCTGATGGAGGATAGCCAGACGGTGGCCCTGATGGAGGGTAGCTCTTGCGCCTGGGGACCCCGGCAAAGGGCCTGAAGGCGAGACCCAAGGGGGTCCGAAGGCGAAATACCTGTAGGGAGCTCCTGATGCGGGAAGGCCCATTGGCGGTCCTGACGGAGACAAAGGGACCTGCAGGCATAGTGGAGCAGGGTCTGGCACAACTATAGGCTACGTGAAGCCACCGTGAGGCTTTTTGAACCCCGACTCCAGGTGTACTTGATGAAAGGTCTCCTTCCGTCTGGACTCATGGTCTGGCGACAACTGAGGACTCTCCAACAGAGGAGAAAAGGGGCTCTCCATGAATGGGAGACCAGGGTGAACCTTGCCCTCCAGCCAGGACAGTGTCTGGATGTGCATCGTCAGAGCCTGACGGACGCAAGAGAGTCGGCAATCAGACGGCCAGATGATTGGCTGATCAAACGGGTCGCAGAAGTCTGAGGCCCCAACTCCTGACTTACCAACCTCGGCCGGGCACTGGAGATTCTGATGGCGGCTATTGGCCGCGCCTGCCGACTTAAGAGCCCAAGGTAGTGATGGGCCCAAGAACGGTGGCCACCTCTAGAGGAATCAGAGGTACCTGCCGCCACCATAACCAATGGCGGCAGAAAGGTCAAAGTCTGCTCAGAAGGTGGGGCAAGCTTGACCTGCACTTGCCTTCCCAGAGGAAGGGGGCCAATCTTCCGCAAAATCCCGCGGCAGCTTTGGGGGACTGCTCCCAGTCTTGATGCTTTTCCTTATCCCTCTTCTTCTGGGGATCACTGGGAGGCGCTTTTCAGCTTCTTCAGCTCTTTCTCCATGGAAGCCATGTTTTGTTTCAGAAGATGGGCCTCAAGTGACTGTTGCGCCTTTTCCTGTGGCCTGGTGGAACTGAGTGCAGGCCCTCACACTCAACGTTGTGATCTGGTCCCAGACAGAAGAGGCAGAGGGTATGTTGGTCCCTATGCGGCAGCTGGACACCGTAAGAATTGCACTTGTTTTTATGAGATTCTGTCAAGAAGAGGAAGACATACCATAGGAGAATAAACGGATACTCGTCCGAAACAGGCATTTGAACTACTGCGACGAGCTTCAGTGGGTCCAATGTGCAGGATGACAGCAAGAAAGAACTGGTGGGCGACACAGCGACCACCCACTATATAGTGTCAAGCTGTCAGTCACGTGACGTCGGGTGGGCGGTCCCCTGTCAAACACTGCTAGCAAGTTTCTGTGTGGTCCTGACGCAAGGGGGCTTAGTCCAAGTTATTACCTACTGCAAGAGCCCGTCAAGTAAGATCTTATCTATCTGTTAGAGCCAGGAAACAAAACACACCTGGCTGTTCTATTAAAACCAGCAACGTTAAAAATAGAAAAAGAAACCTCAAGAAAAAGAAAAGTGGATGTGAGGCTGCTCACTATTAACTTTATATGCATTAAGCAATTAATGGGAAATTTACCAATTGTAATATATCTAATAATGCAAAGCATCATGGAAATATATGCAAATCCCTATGAGAGAATTTGGACTGGTTCAACTTTGCATTACTGAATATGTGCAATTGTGTTTTCTTTAGCCAAGTCAGTCCAATTTATCTCTGAGGATTTGCACATGTTTCCCATGATGCTTTGCATTATTGGGGTATGTACAATTGTGTTCTCTTTAAAATTTGGCTGTATGGCCACTGTCCTTTGGGATAACCCATGCCTCAGGGCATTTACTCTGGGGTTCTTTTGTAATTAATATATGGCCACATATCCTGGTTTAGGTAAATACTAAAGAAGATTTGCAAGTTAGCTTTTATGCTTTTCTTCGCTTTGATTCCCCTCCCACAACAACACTGGGGCAGTCACTGCTACACCTTTCCCCAGCCATAATGGTGGCTTTCTTCATAGCGAAGACAATGCTACTCCCAGTTCAGCCAGCAAGAGGTGCACAAATGTGAGTCTGACTCGAGCCACTCCCACCCTCACTGGGAGATGAGCACTTAAGCTCTGTCAACATGCCCAGTATGCACCCTCAACACACACACTTCTGAAGACTGCTCGTCATTCCTGGTCTCCCAGTTAGCAACGCACCACTGGACAAGCCAAGAGCTAGTGTACTACACCATTTTGTCCACTTCATGATTATTGGAGTCACCAATTGTTCAAATCTTGTAGTGAGTAGCTGCATGTGACAGCTAGTCCAAGTTGTTAATGATTATAAAATATGACCCAGCGCATCTTTAAAAAGACGACGGCACGCACTGCTCAGCATGCGCCTGTGAAGTAACGCTATGGGAGGTAAGCAGCCTGCTATTGGGTCCTATCTGAATACTGACAGAACATTTGAATATCTCAGTCATTTGTCTATGCTGTTTTAATATGTACAAAGTTTTCCTCAAAACACTGTATATCTTCTGACAATCTTTGTATATTCACTTTCTGGTGATTAATTTACAAAAAAAAAAAAAAACAACAATGTCTAGAGAGAGATTGTCCGTGAACCGCAACAACTGTGTGGGTCACTACAATCTGAATGGCAAGAATTGTGCCTCCCTACTGACATGTATGTGAGAGAATGTTTTTCCTGTATGCTAGTGCCCAACTCCATTTGTGAACTTGTTACCATGGTGCCTAGTGGCTCCCCATGTGTGTGTACATTTTCTCTGGTGGCCCGTAGTCCCCCAACCCCAATATATTTGAAAAGTTTTCCTTGGTGTCCAGTGGCCCCATTCCCTCCCTGCAGGTTCTCAAATCTCACTGCCCCACCCACCCCACCTGACCATTCCCTAAACCTCCAGGTCTGCCCCCCCAAAGAGCCGTCAGACCCCAATACAAACCCCTCCCTCGGCGACCGGACAAACCTTCCACTCACCTCAACAGCCAGCTGCCAACAGGTAATCACACACCTATTGAAGTCGGCCGATTACAGTAGGTGAGGAATTGCGGCCTGTTAATTCGGTGGCCAGCCATGGAGGTGAGTGGAGGGTCTGTTCACAGACTGGGGCCAGACTGGATGGCTTGTGGGGAGGTCAGACCCAAGAGTGGGGGGAAATGCAGGGAAAGTTCAGGTTTGTGGGGGGAGGAGGCAGTGGGATCAGAACCTACAGAAAGGGGGGTGGAACCACTGG